>CM072800.1:87846-10087846 GCA_036983795.1 Megachile lagopoda | reverse complement strand
CGCGTCGAGTTCGAATATTCTTCCGCGGTGTTTCATTGCATTCTGTACGCGTCGTAACCCTTATCACGAGGCGAGCAATTCGCTTCTGGTGGCCAGACCGCAACTGGAAGTGCCGGCGATGATAATCGTTTCATTAAGTCCGTACCCTACACTTACGTTGCCAGCCAGCAAGTTGACAGAGGTGGCGAGCGCGACGAACGACACAGCTGTCGTTATTTATGATCACCGCGTGTCCAATGCGAAGATGCGACGAATTCTCGGAGCGTCAAATAAAAATTGCACAGGAAATTTTACGGGCATTCAAAAATAAATGGAAAAAGGGATAGCGAGGATGGGAAAAAGTGAAACGCCTCGAACAGCTATGCGTGAAATTTTACGATCATAAAAGTAAGGTATAAAAAAATAAGAAAAATTGCAACGATTCGAGCTAGTTGCATATTTTATGGAATATCGATCGGGAATTACATTTGCAATCTTTTGACGTATTTTGGGTTGAAATTGCTCGAATTTTTCGGGAGTAATAACGGAAAATATTGAAAAATATGGCAGATGATTATTTGGTATTAAGTATTCAAATATATGGATATTAGCATTCTTGGGTATTAGGATGTTAGGATACTAGAATATTTGAATATTAGAATATTAGGATATTTGAATAAAATATTGGAATATTGGAATATTGGAATATTAGGTTGTTGAGATATCTAGAGGTAACTGGGGGTATCTGGATATTGGGTTACTGCGATGTGGAAATATTTAGATAATTAGAAATTTAGGTATTTAGGTATTTGGTTACATATGCATTTACATACATATATATTTGAGTTGTTAGATATTTGGATATTCAGAAAACATTGAGTCACTAGGTACTGGTACATTGGTGTATTAGGACATTGATCTACTGGTATTAAAATATTTCACATTTGGTATTTGTTACATTCTAGATACTTAATACTTCATAATACTTTATTCTTTGTAATCGGTAAATTGAAATAAATCGAAATACTCTTCACATTCCTACACAATGAATCTTTCTATGAAAATTAATTTGTTTCTTATTTTGCTTAGAAATTATTATTTGCAAAATATCAACTAATCTCAGTTACAATTATCAGCTTGTTATTTAAATTACTAATTATTTCAAACCTGTGTTAGTTCGTAACATATACTTTTTACTATAAGAAAACACGATAAAATCAAAATCAATATTTTCGCACCATAACCTCATTTTTACGAAACACGTCACACATTCTATTTAAAAACAAACTAAGATAATCTTGCATTTATTTACGTGTCTAAAATTCATGATATAATCCACTAAAAGTAAAAGTTGGCGATAATGGTTGTCACATAACAGTGTGAACACGTAAACCACAATGGTTCTCATTTTACAGCATTTATTTGGTATATCTGAGTAATCACGAATGAAGTTATAATTAGAAAGAAATAAATTGGTCGGACTTCTTCCTCGCCGTTTATTTGCAAAATTGTTGACAAAGTATTTGACTTGCTATTCACGTTGCATTTGAACGCTTTGGTTACTGTTTCCCGATGGGAAGTACGACTTTAAGGCGGTCAATGAAACCGCTGCTGTTATCGGTGTCGCTGATACTGCGACCGACGTAACGTAGTGCACACTCAGCTAGAATTTTAAATGCTCTCTTGGTGTGCACTAGTCGTTCACCTGGTAGGTTCAATAACCCTTTTCCTAATAAAAAAGACGACGCTAAGGGATACTAAAGAAACCGAGAACAACTTGAGAACGTTGCCAAGAAAAAATATCTTTCCACAAAATACCAAATTAATCAGCAAACTGAAAGTACCTAATCTAACCACCTACATTTACCAAACTATCCATACTTATACATTTATAAAAATCCAAAACGTAACTATAAAAGACAGTATAAAAAATAAAATCGTGAACTATAAAAGAAAATAAAATAAGAACTATCAAAGATATAAATACAAATAAAATTTTGGAATTGAAATTGCAAATGCATATAAAATTCGAGAGAAGTCACGAAAGAAGATTCTTATTTTACATAAAGATGTCTATTATTTTACATAAAAATATCCACAGTTTAATGAATTCATGCAGTATATTTTTCGCATTGCCACCATTTCCATAGTTACAGTGTCCGAAATACTCTCGGTATATCGCTACTGTTATGATCTTTTCGATCGTAATGTAACGAAAACTTGAGGAGATGTTACAAAGAAGTGTAGTGTTCGATTCGACAAAGGACATTGAAATTCCATCGTTTCATCAAGAATTTACTGTACAGTGAATCGAAGATGGTTTGATCGATTCGTTGGTCGTGTACACACAAGATATTGTCGCTATAGGAACCGAACATTTATGGCCGACGTCGAGAAAACAGAAATTGCAGTGTGATTTCACAGGAATCCACGGAGATATTATGCTTTACGATTCGGTCATTACGACCCATTCAGGACTCGATTGAGCTGCTCGTAATCCGATAATGATCGAAACACCATGCGTGTGCGACGAAAAGAAGGAAGAAGAGAAAAGAGAGGTTTCTTTCGGACCACGCACCGATGACATTTATCGAACCTGTAATCTACCGACGCGATTCATGTACCCACGTGAGTCTGAATAATTCATTGGTACTAGCCTATCAATGGTTCATCAATCGCGTGTTGCAATCGTAACGTTACTTTCGTGAAACGTTCATCTTTTCTAAATGACGCTTCGTTTTCATGTTTGTACATGAAACATACAACTAATCATTGATCACGTTTTTTAACGCCGACAAAATTTAATTGCTGGAAATAGAGTACTTAGTTGCTTTATGTGTCTGTTTATGGGCGTCTTTATTTGCTGGTAGTGATTAAAGGCAACTATAAATCTACACGGCTATCATCTTTTCGCGTTAAATGAGTCCATAGAATTTAAGATTCACCTTCATGATATTACGTTTCGCGCGTATTAAATGAAAATTTCTCTTCGGGTACGGTGCTCGTTAAAAAGAACCGCATTATGCGATAACATTGGCGTAACCAGAATCTTTTCCTGGCCTGTTCCAGCTTCTCTAATTTTAATGATCATGGTTACCTCGTATGATTCTGTGGTTTCTGAATATTTAAGAAATTTAGAGATTCTACAATTTGAATATTAGAAGTTTATAAATTTGTAAAATAGTTTAAGAAGTATTGAATAATTCAAAATTAGAATTGTGAGACATGATTATAACAATTTATAATGTGGGAGCACTGGAATGGTAATAATGTAAAATTTAAAGACATGATTCTAAACTACAATTCAGAAGTATTTTAATAAAAAGAATCTGACAAAAAAATGAAAGTAAAATGGAGAAAAGTTAAATGTAAAAATTCGTCCTAGAAGCTCCAGAAAATTCAGTAGTAAAAGGTTGTCTAAATGGTTAGATGAATAGAGAGGGAAATAGTTCCAAGAACATTTGGATTACTTTATGTAATACCCCTTTAAATTCGTTTTGAGAGTGATTTCGCGTAACGCGAAAGCACATCGTTTCGCCGTAGACTCCGCAATAAGAAGTTCTTCGTAGTGAAACGATAACGTTCTGCTATTAATAAATCCGTACCGACGATCGTTACGTTCCTCGAGGCTTATCGGCGATGCAGACATTTTTGCATATGTCATAGGAACCCTTCACAAGATAGTCATTGTTTCAAGCTTACGCGTTTCTTCCACTTTCTCCAGACATTCGCCGTCAAACAATTACATCGTCTGCACGAAAACACTATGTACAGCCATTTTGTTTGAAGTTCGCTTGATTGAATTACACCTACGTTTCCCTTCAAAGGAAATAATGCATATTCAATCTGTAAGATTATTCCGAGCTTCAGGGATGAATACACAACTATCAGATCAAAGCAACAAAGGTTAACAAATTTCTTACTGGACCGAGCTTGAAAAGGAATATAAAAATCGAGCAAACAAAAGGTCCAGAATTATGAATTTTAACACGGGGAAAAGTTATTTCGAAGAATATGCATGGCTCGGTTTCAATAAAATTGAAAACGTTAACCTCATCGAGATCGGAACAGAGGGTCTGTGTTTCGAGAGAGCAATTGGCGTTTAACGGTTCTAAAATGAATAAAACATTTCTATGGAGACCGGATTCGATCGACGAGTTACTGCAACCTAGTGATGGATGCCCGAAGATCTCATAGGCTATGTGCACAATTTCAAACATACGAGATGAAAATTTTCAGATCAAAAATTTACAAATTTAGGAATTTAGAAAATTATAAGGTTACGACTTTAAATACCCAAATTCTGAAAATCACATGTCACGAGTTTAAGACTCGGTAAATTTTCAAAGCGATAATATTTTAAAAATATACCTTTAGAAATTTGGAAATTTCCAACATTCTCAAACTTACAAATTTTCAATCTCTCAAGTTCTCTAACAAATACCTAGATCTTCGAACAGAGTAGTTCCGAAATTTTGAAGCTCGAGTTAAAAATTTGAATTTAGAGACTCAAAAATGTGTTCAAATTAGCTTTCGCCACAAGATGACCCTTCCATGTCCTATTCCAAGAATTTCCCTCCTACAGTTGCATCCAAGACAACGGTCGCACTGATCGGTGTCCGTTGGTGCACAGACCCCGAGGTCCGCGCCCTCGCAGTTGCTCATCACTGGTACAACCGATATATTTATCCAGTGGTATCTGTCGAACGGTAACGGTCGGTTTATTCCGTCGACAGCACGTCGAAACGCTTCCTCGCGCATTCAGTGCGTATCCAGCATCTGAGCACACCATGTGCTTCCTCTTGCTCGTTTATCTCCTGTTATCGGTCACCGCTCAAGACGTTAGCACCGAGGAGGTGGACTGCCAAGTTTACAACCATCTGTACGTTTGTCTGGCCAACGGTGTGTTGTACAGCGTCTCGTTCGAGGATGTTAACGCTGTACAAACCATCGAGGACATAGAGCTACATTTGGAGGGTTTAAGGATTCTGGACATAGCCAAGGACGCTTTCGTCGAAGTGGCTAACGCCTCCGCTCTTTACATCCGCGACAATCAGTTATCTGTCATTTCCAGACACTATTTTTCTCCTCTGGATCAATTAACGTATCTGGATCTGAAGAACAATAGCCTGGTCGACATTGAAGATGGGGCATTTATAAAACTACGCAGCTTAGAAACGTTGCTGTTGGACTACAACAATATAAGCTCCTTTCGACCAGCCATGTGGAGGGGTCTAGGTGACCTTCACGAATTGTACGCAACGAATAACAATATCGTACTGAAAAGGAACATGTTCAAAGGGCTTAGACATCTGGAAACTTTGGCTCTGGACTCGAACGAGATCACAGAAGTGCCAGTTGGGGCGTTCAATGGACTGCCTCACATCGATCTTTTATATTTGTCCAGGAATAAAATCTCCTCCTTGCAGCCGGACGTATTTCGCGGACTCGGCGAAATCAACGAACTGGATCTGGGAAGAAATCAACTGAAAACCATTTCCGGAGGGGTTTTCCGTTACCTGAAGAACTTGAACTCTTTATGGTTGAATGGAAATCAGATCGTCATGCTTAAGGCGGACAGCTTCGATGGACTGGACAATTTGTTGCTACTTTTTCTGAACAACAACGAGCTACGATTCGTCGACATGTCTGCGTTCGCTAGGATGAAGAACGTCACCGTTGATCCTGGTTTCAAGATACGAGAATTTGTATTGGACAACGTTTCGAAAGTGCAGGGACGGTTTCGGTGTGAGAACGTCGAGTATCAGTTGCCTTACGAGTGCACGAAGATGGAACTATAATTTTGAATTTTAGGGCAGTGATGGGTAGAGCAGGGGCATGACTGTGGCAGTGACGGGCAATTGTGGGCACCGATGGATTGATGATTTATAAATTTCGAAATTGGACATTTTTGTTGATTTTGAATCTTGGAGGTTTTAGAACTTGAGAAGTTAGAAATTTGCAATATAGCAGTTTGCAATTTGAGTATTTGGGAATTTAAAAATTTGAGAATGTAGAAATTGAGAAAGCTGAAAATTGCAGATATTTGAAAATTACAATATTTGAGAACTTAAGAACTTGAAAACTTGAAAATTTATAAATTTGGAAATTATTAAATTTGAGAACACAAAAACTCAAGAACTTGTCGTATCATCAAACAACCAAATTAGAAAGTTTTTGAATTAAAAAATTTGAAAGCCATAACCTACCCTTCATTGCTGCACGAAGTGCACACCACGGCCAGTGATCTCTTCGGCGGGCATTCAATCTGCCCATCACTGTTTTACAGTATTGTATTAAGACTTTCACACATTTTTTTAATTATTCTGACAGTGAAAATGAGAATTCCAACGAAATATAAACTGAAAAATTCAATGATCGCTCCTGTTTATGATAAAAGTTTTTTTTTATCACGATTTATGTAAATAAATTGAAAATATAACATTCATTAGGACAGGGGTATAGTTTTGTTGAGAAATAAGGACAATTTTATTCGATGAGGGTTGTTTTTCCAGGCGTATTCGAGGGATATCGTCAGGACGAGACTCCTCTTCCACATCCTTGTTACAGGAGCACTTCGATGGACTATGGATGGTACGCACCGAATATTCACACTGTACCTACAAGATATTACCCTCGAAATACTTCTTTTAGCGATAGCCAAGCACTTGGTGGCATGTATAGAAACTGCTCCCTCAACACGGAATTGGACAAAGACGTTATTTAAATTTTTCACTTATTAACAATCTACCTTCCAATGTACGATTTTCTATTCATTGTGCATCATATGTAACAAACCATCGCGTAATATTTGTTTTCCTACAAATCACTTTTAAAAGTTTTTAATTTTTAAATAAATCTGACAACATACACTGTCAATACTGATATACTTTTGATAATTTCTAAATTTCCTTATTCTCTATCTACCGAACTTAAATTTCTAATAAAATAAAACAAAAGAAAATGTATTCGAACAAATTCGTTAGCTTTTTCTACCAGAAAATTATTAATAAAAAATTACTCCTAACGAGAAACTGAAATCTTTCTAATGAACTTTATAAAAATATTCTAGTAAGTTAATATTAGTTAATATAAGTAACATGGTAAATAAAAAATGAGGCAAGGTTTTATGATTGTGAGTATAGGTTGCGAAATTAACAAGATTTAGGGATATAATACTTTATGTGTATATATATATTTTTCGTTTTATTATTACATTTTAGCTTAAGTATCGCAGTAATCGTATTTGTTAACAGACCCTACACGGACCACCCTGGATTACACGGTGTCCCGTCGCTAGTAAGGATTAAAAGTGTGCCTTTCTCTTTACGATTACCGGAATTATTGTTTTTTTTTTATTCATTTTACGTTCACTACCTTTGTCTTCGTTTACAGATTTACTAGGATTTATCGTCAAGTTCTGAAACAACTCTGCGCAACTCAACTGCGGAAGTATCATAACATTCTTTATAATCTTGAGTGCATGCCATTCGTCGATTACGCTGCTTAGTATGAACATTATTTACTGATAATTATAACTTCAACATGTATATATATATATTTATATATTTATAAATGTGTGTACATAACACAATGAGACAGCTCAATCCGTCATAAGAGTTCGTAATATTTCAATGTATTAACAACCATAACGACCTCAAAAACGTTCCGCACGTTTCACAGTCAAATATGGCAATATTTGTCCGATGAGAGGATGAAACTCTGTCTAACGTATGTCCGTGTTGTTTGTTCAAGGGCCCACGTCGAACATCTCACGCGAACAACAACAAATCCATTATAAATTCGGTCGATTTTTATTCAAACTCTACGAAAAAGAATCGTCGAGAGGGTTTATTTCTCGCTTGATCAGCGCCATCTTTCGCTCAGAGATTTTGCACGCCACGCCACGTATCAAAATGCTCTGAATGGCGTCGCGTGCAAAACTGCGCGAAAGACCAAAATCGGGTGAATCGGTAATAATCGAATCCTCTGCGTGTATCGCTGTATCGAGACGCTCAAACTCGAGTTAACAGCGAATCAACGTGAGATCGATCGTAAGCCTTTTCGAACCGTCGTCGTTGATAAACTAGACCCGTGACGCGACGACAAAGATACTTGACTCCTGATGAAAATTTAATTAAGGCCATGAAATGATCACCGGGCATCAAGTGTCGTTGATCCTTCTCACCGTCATCCAGGAAAGATCTCTTCGATGCTCGATGAAATTTCGTGCTCGTTATCTACTGGTCTTTTTCGGTTGTTCCATACCCTGACGATACAATCGAATTGACAATCTCGAACATTCATCCGGAATGATCTACACTTGACGATCTAGGGTTGTTAAAATTGAACTCGCGAGATAACGAGCACTCGACGTGCACCCGAATATCTCTTTACACGTGTCCTCTCCTATCTATACACAGTCCTATACATTGTACTACATATTTCCTTGTAAGTCTCTCGAATTCTCAATGTGCTGCGCTTAACATAGTTTTACGTTTACTGGTTTTGGAGCTCCCTCCATTTATATTTCGGTGATGAGTGAATCCTTAACAGCTAAAACGATGACAGATAGAACTCGCATTTTACGCAATCGCTTAAGAACCTTTCTCCTTCCTTCTTCGCGTTTTACATAGTGGCTAGGTAGAACGGTAATAAATGGTCGTACGTTCGAGGGATCGGTAATTAGTTGTGATCGATTCGATCGACGTGCCGGCGACGATCGTTATCTCGATCGCGACCATTCGTTGTTGCCTCCTCGATATTCTGTAATCGAAACGCTCGAAGTCATACATTCCGGCCTCGAGTAGTCTTGATTATGGGTACAGAAGAAAAAAGAACACGGGGAGAACGATCGACGATGACACGTTCGATCGAATCGTGCGATCGAACCCGATTGTCTGAAACTTTCATCGAAGGCTCGATCGCGAGGTGGATCCAAAGGGGTAGGTTTATGCGATTTCGCGACGCATCAGGGATACGCGCGTCGCGAAAGAGAACAACATCGAGATATACTAATCCTACTCTCTCACACATGTCTCGTTCGAAAGGAGTATCTCCCTCGTTATTACCTTATATTGTCGTTACAATTGATATCGAATATCGGCATATACAGGGGCACGGTTCGGTGACTCTGATTCTGAATCGTAAAACGTTTATATTGGGCAAGTTTTGAATAGCCAATTAAATCGATTTGTACCTTTTTAATTAAAAGGTTTGATCTTGTCGATCGATGGCCATCAACAAGTGATGAGCAAAATTGCCCAAATGGTCACTGATGTGCATTCTGACGAGAATCGAAAATTCAAATTTTTTAACTTAGCAATTTGGTAGATTGGAACATAATTGCCTAACTCAAAATTTTGAAATAGAAAATTGAAAATTTGGAAATAAGAAAATATAGGAATAGAAAACTAGGAATCTTGTTTGCGCGGGACAAGATAAAAGTTTGCCCGATATAATTGGTCAGAGACACCGATGGAACCCCATTTCGTAATAATTATTCGCTGTTTTTTACTCCTCGTATTATATAGCATTCCGACCGATTTACAATTAATTAGACCTGAAATCTTCCTTACATCTTACAACGTCGTGTACGTCCGTCGAACAATAAGGTTGGTTCCTCCGTTGTTCATCCCGGGCAATAAGCTATTTATTAACTGCCTCGTATCATAGTATATAATATACGTTTATGCATATATCGTCATTATAATAGTCGTGTATCTGAGAGTACCAGAGTCAAGTGATTATAGTACATGTGACTAGCACTCGTTTTGAAATCAAGGAGATAACATACAGGTTACATATAGCGTCTAACATACTCGCTAGCTTATCTATCATACTGATTTTGACCTTAACCATTGCTGTTACTGTTAGTATTATTTATTATCTTAAGATTCGTGACACTGAAGAGACACTGAATAATTATAATCAAGGGACGAGCATTCGCGCGATCACACGTACTGTATCCAAACAAAGCAAACTTTCTATTATAATTGTGCGAGAAAGTATGCTTCTCGATTCACCCATTTCATATTCGTTGTAGTGATTTCGCACTTTATATACTCTTGAAAAAAAAAATAAGAATACAAAGGTCTATTAAAGAATTAATTCAAACTTTGACTGGTACATAAAAGAAAATTATGAGAAAAAATCACTGAAAATTTAAAGTAAGTTAAAATCGTTGGATACTTACGCTGATACGTTTTCGATGTACAGTAGACTCTCGCTCTATTGCCTGTACACAGACTTCCACGCACACTATTAACACTCTCCACGTCACTTACCATTATTACAGGGTATGGAGATCCATGGAACTTCTCGGATGCAAAGAGCTTTTTCCATAACAGAGTAAGTGCCCTTAGAAAAGCTCACGAGTGCTACTATGCACGGTGCATATAACATCGAGGACTGCAAGAGCGAATTCTTTTCCTAACTGATAAGGGTCAAATACAGTTGCCACTTACAAAACAAAGAATTTCTCGCTCTTACAGTACTGTTTTGCGGTGGTGATATAACGAGAGTCTACTGTACACCGTCGAACGCTCGACGTTCTCGACATCACCTAATGCATTCCTATGCATTCTAAGCTAGTGATGGGCAAATTGCGCGTCAAAAATTTGGCGAATCATTGCTACCACTTTTGAGATTTCGAATTTTTAAATTTTGGAATTTGAAATTCAGAAATTTAGGGACTGAGGGTTCAAGGCTTTAGGGATTTGGGGATTTGAAGATTCAAGGATCTAAAAATTTAGGGATTGAGGTATTGAGTGATTTTAGGGATTTAAAGATTGGGAAATTTTGGTAGATGATTTGAGGATTTGGGAATTTAGAAATTTGAAAATTTTGGGACTTAAAAATTTAGGGATTGAGTCAAGTATTTTAGTACTTGAAGATTCAGGGATTAAGAAAATTTGCAAATATAGAAATTTGATGAATAATATAGAAATCTGATGAAATTTGAAAATATTTCAAATTTGATCATCAGTGATAGCACGTCATCGACATCTTCGCAGGCACAGTTGTCCACCACAGCCCTAGATCATCCAATACAATGTATTTCGTAGTTCATTCCGCGATTTTGCATTAAGCATCGCGAAAGAATCGAAATTCACGATGATAACACGAAAGTACTCTATCGCAACATTATTGATCCTTTAAATCCTTTAAGTCCTATAGATCCTTTTAATCCAAGGCATCTAAGCTTAGTTCCACGAGCTTAAAATATCTACGGAACGTTAAATCTTAGCCAGCAACGGTATCAAGTGACGCAAGGACCCTAAATAGGTTAGCTTAATCGTAACGCTACTTCCGGCAACAAGGAAAATGATGCTAGACAACGAAGAAGATCGATAACACCGTGAAAAAACGAGACACGAGACGGTGCGAATATTTTTCTCTTTTTTTTTTTCTCTCTTTCTAGAATCCATTAGCCTAGTTCGGTATTGCTGGCACATGGTTATCTACAAATCATACTTTACTCGTACATCGAAAAACACCATCGAAATTAACGAACAATAAATTGTATATTTCAAAATGGCTGCTCACTACATCACACGGGCACTAGAACGAATGTTAAACGTCGTTGATCAAGGATTCTAACACGATCAAGCAACGAAATGCTTGAAGATGTCCGTTTGATTAATGTCCGAGTCGTACGATCATCCGTATACGATTACTTATGACATAATTAATTATTGCGAATGTAAATTCCTACTATATTCGATCTTCGAGTTAATCGTTTCGTAGAAACTAGTTGATTGAACCGAAAGGTCGTTTCGTTTTTCTGATAGTAACATTCGTACGTGAATGTTTTTATTTACATTTCGTTTTATTTCTCAATGCTCTGGCTTTATTCGCGTACAAGCTTTTAAGACTGTTTCACTTTAAGTTCTTTTTAATTTGAAATTAAGAAGTTTAATGTAGAAAGAATCTCCATCGTTGAGCCGATGTAAAGCACAACTAATCTCAGCAAAACTCTTGAAAATTAAAAAATGTTACTCGCTATTTATAATCGGAATGTAAGAACAAAACAAACTTTCGATTCAATCGAACAATTTCGCTATAACAATTATTCCTTGACTATTTATGAAAATTGCATCGACCCCAGCTTAATTTCTTTTTACGACTAATATCAGGTTCAGGTAAGTGCAATCGTAATTATTTACGATCACCAATAATTGTCTAAATGAAACGCCTGTCGGTAAAATGTTACCGACGCAGGAATCATCGATATGCATGCAGAAATCTGATGTCAATTCTCGTTAGTTGGCGGTTCTAGAATTGTAGAACCGTTTTCACAGATATTAAACGGATGATCGTTTTTCTTAACACGTTGATTGCACACGTGTTTCGACGCTTGTTAAACGAATCTTCCTCTTATTTCCACGGTAGTTCGTTTCATAGTAATTTTAGTTCAGTAAAAGAATTCCTTGTTGTGTAGATGACGCACACTTATGGGAATTCAAATTTTGGCGCCACACACGCACGATGTAAACGTGTTGATACGCGGAGAGAAAATGGTGTTAATTCGCGGTGGAACGTGTTAATCCGTGGTCAATCAACGTGTTAATACGATACCAAATTCGGCCTTCAAATGGATAATCGCTAAGATATTTCCGACGAAGCTAATTTTAGCCGTCACAGTGATCGAAGTCGATGCCGTTGATTCGTCTAGACTGCACTTTTATGTACCCAGCTGCCTCTTCTATGTTTCTATCCTAGCTAGTGCATGAACTTGCACCCCTGAGATATTCGTTATCTTTAACCAAGTCTACGTAAACAGTACGGATCGAACACGCGTGCTGTTCCTTTTTACTTTTAACCAGTCTGTCGAGCTTTCGTTTCGTTTCTCCGCGTCGTGGCGTCAGCTCCGAAAGCGAGTCTCTTCAGCTTCTAATTACGGAAAGCTTTGTACTTGACCGAGCGATTCCAGCTGGTAAGATTGTCCATGATGTATGTACGAATTTCTATTTCGTTATATCGTTACAATATCGTCTCGATAACTGTACTCTCGATATCTAAATCTCGCGCTCGCCCTCAACTACGGTGCAGTCTCGATATATGACTGTCGGTTACGTGGCTACGGGAGATTTCCACTTCATGGACTTCGATATTAGACGTATGGAAAAATTTAGGAGAATCAAACTTGTGATTATTAATTTAAGAATCAAAAGATTTTGAAATTAATTTGGACATTAAAGAGATTAACAATTTGAGTGTATAGGAAGTAAGGTATTTAGAAACTTGGGGACTTAAGAATTGATTATGAAGTTTGAAGAATTAAGGGGTTTAAAAGTTAAGGAACCAAAGAATTAAAGAATTAAACGAATTCAGAGAATTTAGGAACTGACAACTGACAAATAAATGTAAGACATCTAATTTTTGTAAATTCCATCGTCTAATTTTTTAAGTCCTGTGTTAATCACCGCATGTCCTCCATATACACTTTTTGTAATTTGCCTCCGGGGCCATATAACGAGACTCCGTCGTATTCGTGCAAACGCGAGAATCAAATTATGAAATTATACAGCTCTGAAAGCTAACTCCGAAGCTTCTGTTCTATTCTCGCGATTCTATTCTCGTACGCTCTATCCTTCCTACGAATCATTGCCTGTCGTATGGACAATTGATCTGAACGAAATGTTCAAGCCGAAGAAAATGTTCCGAGCCTATGCAGTGCACATTCGAGGTAAACTAATGCTGAAGCGACTAAAATCGTTGAACGTAGAATAAATTATCGCGATGCCGTGCCTATCGTGAAACGTGATCGAACGGTACGAATCGAACGCTCGAATGTGTTAGATTCCGATCGAAATTCAATGTACCTTCGTTCACTGTCGATCTCCATAGTTGGACGGTGTATCTGCGTTTATCCACGATGTCGAGACGCGATGAACGACAAACAGCTCGTTGCGATGATCGTGTAAATGGTGCACGTGTTTTCGATATATTATACATATATAAAAAGTACAAACAACTGATCTTACGGTTAAGTGCACGGTGAGTTGTGTGTAGGTGCGATTAGTGTTCCGTGCGTTTTACGAATTGAGTGAGAAACGTGACAAGAAGGACACTTAAGTATCAAGGCACATCGAAAACCAAATCGTCGTACGTCTATTACTTGGGAAATTAACTCGTGAATCGTTTAATTGATCACTTTGTTGCTCTAACGAGTAACTAACCTTCTAACTAAACCTAGACTGTGATACATTGACCGATCGTTAATTGTGCAGTACAGGATGGATTAAGTTCACGTCTTTTACGTTGTATTATTAAACTCAACATCGAGAAGAATTAACCCATTTACTGCCTTCGAAAAGATTACTTATTTTCAGATACTTTTACTGAAGACGTACTAACAATTTTTGTTAGAACTTTTCAGTTGCCAATATAAAACATCTTTTTTATCTTTACCAAATTATTCTACGAATTTAAATAATATATTGAAAATATTGTTTCTCAAAGAATCTTTTGTCAATGTTCATTTCATAATGAAAAATTATTTTGCATTGCTTTTATGCTTACCGAAGGACAACTATTGTGCAAGCACAATGCAATGTAAAATTTCAGACGTACTCGAAAAACAGTATTAAAAATAACTAGAATGTATTGAATTATATACGAACTAGTAAAGGTTGGCAGTTAATGAGTTAAATCGAACTGAAAACAAAAAGGCAATCCTATGGCCCGTATTTCCCTTTCGCAACCCTACGCGTGTCTTATCTTATCCCTGCAACTAACTAAACCAATTCAAACTAACTTCGCAACTTTTATCGGAATGAAATTATATCGAGATTCGAAATTAGCTAGGAACATAATGTTGGAAGGAATAACATTTGTATTTTCCTTTCAAAGCTGACACCACGAGGTTTGTCTTCGTCGTAATACGTTTATCAGCCTTTAAGCTAAGATAAATTGAGATCATTGGATAAAGTTCGTCTGTTTACTTCTTTCTCTTCGTTATCGACGTTGCCGTAACTAGGATTTTCTATGCTGGACCAAGTCCTGTAAGTTCGCTAATAGTCCCAGTGCATTTTTAGTAACAATTGGGGATCTGGGGATTCAGAAGGATATTCGGAGATTTGGACATTTAGCGTTGGGAAGTTTGCAAATTTGTTACTTAAAAATTTTGGAATTTGAGGATTTGGATATTTGGACATTTGGGGATTAGGAAATTTGGGAGTTTAGGGATTTAGGAATTTGGAAATTTGAAAGTATGATGATTTGAGAAATTGGGATATACAGATTTGAGAGTTAAGACTTTGGGAATTTGAGGAGTTGAGAAATTTGGGGATTCACAAATCAAAAAATTCAGTAATTTAGAAATTTTAGAATCAGAAAGTTTGATACTTGGTAAGACGAAAATTTCTAAACTTCTGAATTTCAAAATTTCGAAACATCCTACGCCTCGGGCAGGTCCACATTTCAGGGAGCCACCCGCCCATCGGTACCTAGTTACGTCAATGGTCATCGATCGATTTCCCTTCTATCCAGCCGGTACTGAGTCAAAGAAGCATCGAAAAATTACAAAGCAAGCGAACGCGTTCGTATTTGCAGATTACCAAACGTTATCTCGGTATATTTCAAATTTTGCTCGATCGCAAAATCGCAAGTTAGAGAATGCCCGTATTTTCTTCGCTCCCGCGACACCTGGCGGTCGCTTTTCTCCCACGCTCCCCGTTCCTAGTTCACGAACCCGTTTATAAACATTTTGATTTCATTCGGTATTGTTCTTAAACTCTACGGAGCAACGAACGTCTCCTTTTTCCCCCGAATTTTCGCCGATGAAAATGTCGAAAAAAAAGAAGCGATCCGTTATCGGAATGCAGGACAGTTTTCAACATCGAGCTGCTCTCTCTATTCGAAGCGACCAATTTTGACATGATCCAAATCGAAAGATCGTCGGTCGTAGGAATTTTCCCTTTTTTTTCAATTAGCCGAAAATATGTAGTATTCATGAAACGCGAGCCGACGATTTACAGAAGAATTTTGTCGCCGTAGCAGCCGTTTCGTCCAAACGTGTTTGCCTAGTTCGCACGCACGATGTCAACCTACTGTCCGTTCTCGAAATCTTAATGACTATTTGTGCGCTTAAGATACAGACTCGTAGATCTTGTTCTTAGAAACTGGCCAAAGGTTTGTCGATCGGCCAGCAACCGATCTACGATGTCTTCTCTAGCCAAATGTTCAAGTATAATGCCCGAATCTCCTCTTTTTTGGTTTCCTCAATCATCGTTGAATGACGTCGGCTTATAAATACTTTTTAACAATTTTACAAATATTTCACTGTAAATCTTTCGTCATCCATTCAATTTATAATCCAACCTTTCTTTCTTTCTTTCTTTCTTCATCTTTTTTTTTCTCTCGTTTCTTCTTCGTTCCTTTCCTTCTGTCTATTTTATAATCGAAAGTTAAGCCTAAAAAGTAGACGCCTGAAGTAAAGTCGGATGAGGAGATGACAGGGGCCTCTATGGTACTGTTTCCTGTTGGAATCGAAAAACCCAAGTGGCAGCGGTTCCCGTAAAACGAGACAGACGAGTATGCAGAACGGATACGTCGATGGTAACCCAACATAACCGGACACGCATGGAAAACTATGATTTACCTCGTATTAACCTGAGAATACTTCTAGCCGCTATTTAAATGCTGAATACATCGAATACATAGAATCTACATTACTCTTTTCTTATTTTTCTCTCTTTAATATACATAAACGACCACGGCACTCTTTTTTAAATCCCCCCGAAATTTGTTCGTTCGCCCTTCCCTTATCGAAAATACATCTAGACCTATCAAACGCGCGATTTTAATGAGTGAAAAATTGAAAGCAATGTAGCCGAGAATAGCTGGTTAGAACAAACCTTGTTAGTTTAACCTCTTCAAGGACGACCTTCGAATCTAACTTTTTATAAACAGCAATTATATTGTACTCAGTTTAAATCGATAGCAATGTTAAAATAATTTCATAACGAAGAAAGAAAAGATCATATATGATCATTAATTCAAAGAGAAATAAGTATGTGTAAATATGTATCCTTGTAGAGGTTAATGTAAAAATTGCAAAAGCGTCCGAATTGCAACTAAAATTATTGAATGAAAACAAAACGTTAACGAGTTTTTCACCGCCGTGGACCGTTGGCAAAATGTACATCTTTATATCGCGAGTGTCGTTTAATCACCTTCGATAATCTGCAAATATATCGGCGTCGCGCTTGCTTTTTCAATAAATCTTAAACATTTATGTAAGATACATTACGTGCCGAGTGTTCTCAATGAGCTCTTACACTTAAACGTAAAACTATCCGTAAACTTCTCAGAAGTTAATGGTAAATTACGTGTAAAAGGAATGATCTCGAATGGAAGAGTTTAAACCAACTCATTTTCGCCTTAAATACCTTCTCTTTTTTTTCGACTAACTTAATAGGTAATATGACTTGCTTTGCTCCAGTACATCTGTTCAGTAAATTTACATGTCGCCGAAGATACCAGCAAATGTTTTCCGCAGATTCTTCATCGTGTCCTCGGTATCCTCGCTTTGAGATTGACTGCCTTGTCTGTGAAATGGTACTCTCGATGGTGGAGGTTCCTCTTGACGTCTGCCGACTGAAGGAGCGCTGCTCACCGTACTGGATTGTGATGCTGTATGCAACAAACAATGGTATTTTGTAGTTTTGATAAGTATTGTTGGTGATAATTATTATTTAACGTGGTTATATCCCTGGCGAAAATGCAGGGTGAACGTGGAGGAAGAACTGACAGGTGATGGAACCTTGGAGGATAGTAATAAGGCCATTAGTAGATTGTCAATTTCTCATTTTATAATTCCAAATTACAATTGAAAATTTGAAACTTTTCAATATCTGTATTACTAAATTTCTAAATCTCCGAACTCTTAAATTTTCAAATTGCTAATTTTTAAATTTGTAGACTTTCAAACATCTAAATTTGTAAATTTAGAAATGCCATATTTATAAATATATTCCTGGCTCACCAAGTTTCTACATCTTTGAATTCTTAAATTTCCAAATTACCAACTTAGTAAATGACCAAATTTCTAAATTTCTAAAGTTAAAAATATTGATACGCGAAACCTCTTTCAATCTTCTACAGTCAGCAGACGTAAGTAGAATCATAACACTGTCAGACAGTTTAAGTAGATCGAGAAGTGCATAATCAGACATGCAATAATAAACTAGAGAACCGTTCAAGCTACTGCAGATACAACTGTGTACGTTCAGAAAACCGTAGAAGTGTTAAAAGTAATAATTATTAATGAACCTTTAATATGAAATTTTATTCTTTACATCTTCATTCTCACTACATGAGAATATGAGATAGGTTACACGAGATAAGTAGATACACTCGTATCTATACACAAAAAAATATCAGAAATAAATTCAAATGCTGAAGAAATCAAAATAAACATGGAATTATTTATAGAAAAATAATCGAATATTTTTTCTCCTTTCATATGGCACTTACTATGTAAAAAAAAGTACTCGTTTGTAAAAAACTTTGCACTTCTGTCGTAAAAATGTGTTCGTTTCGATTTACGAACCTTGCGAATCACGACGCTGCAATTGATGATGACTATCGGAAGTGGTCGTGTCGCCAGCCAACGCAGTGGTGGACCCCACAGAGCCTAAGCTTCCTATGCTCGCCATGGAGCCCATACTTCCGTGAGATCCGAGTGGTGCAGTTGGTGGTGCAGTGCGATCTTCAACGGGGCTCGTTGCTTGACTGGATCCAGACATTGACCCTCTGGACGTTGTTTTCGTCAGCATGCTCGGTGGTCGGCAGCATGCCTGAGCGCAAAAACGACTAGTGTGACAATCGAAGAAACCAGAAGCCTACAGCGTCGGACGAAACTTAATGGTAAAGTACGTGCAAAGAAAAAAGTGGAACTTTAGTTTGAACAATTAATTTTCACCTCGAGAGATGCTGAAAATAACGTTCTTTTACCTGCATCTTCGCTGTAACAAGATCCGCGATGTGACGACGATCCTCTTCTTGCGAATCGCCCATTAACGACAACGCGCTGTCGTTCACCTCGATTATGTATTCTCGACCGTCCTTCCCGACCAGCAGCTCGATCGCGCATATATCCAATCCACCAAACAATTGGGCTACGTGATCGACCCAAGTCCGGTGTCTCTCGCTCACGGCTAATTGCTCCAACATCGCTGAACCGGTGTTCGATTTCCAGTTTCCACTTATGCTCTTCCGCCTGGGTGAAACGAGTACCGTGACAATGGGTTCAATCATTCGATCGCGATTGTTTGATTAATTAACCTTTGGGCGGTGAGGTGGGATTTAATTGAAGTCGAACTTTCAGAGCATTGCAATTTCAACTGATTCGACCCACGTCAGACTTCCACACATTTGACACAAATGTGCTGCGTTTAAAATATGTCCATCTTGACTAAATTCTAGCATATGCGTATTTACTATAATTTGACGAGTGACGTGACTCAATTCGATCCATGTACGTGAAATTCAACGATGTGAAAATTTAACGATTTAATTCAATACGATTCAAAGGACCCTCGGTATAACTTGGATAAATTAAGATACTTAGAGTTGTCTATAATCTACAAGATCTGGATAATCAGAGTGCTAACGTTACGAAATGTATCAGATCGAAATATAAATTTGATTGGCTTGCGAAAGGTTAATTCTTCCGCGGAACAGCTTTATTTCAGCGTAGGTCGTTTAAAAATACACGAAACTGGTATTGTTCTGAGACCAACGCAGCGACATAAGTATCGTTACATATTAGGTCAGACAGAATGCAAAACAGTGCCTGATTTAAAAGTGTCCCCACGATATCAATTGCGTAACGACTGTATCCACCTTGCCGTCCGGGGGTTGGGCGTTTTTCTCTGAAATTTCTGCCACCGCGGACAAGCTATACGGTGACACTCGTGACAGACGTTTCGTGACACTCACATGAACGCCTTGTAGTTATTGCCTATTTTCTGCACGTGCACGTCGTACTTGGTGTCGATGTACGGTTCCGACGTGCAGTAAACGTTCGCCAAAGCAGCCAACGAGGCGAGATCTAGAAACTCTTGATTCGTCTCGGCACGAGCTTTTCCCACTCCACCGTGGGCGTGTCCAAGTTTCACCACGACCGGATAACGAGATGCGCTTACCTGCAAATATCGGTGATCGTTTAAAAAAATTAACAAGAATCGTACGGCGAAATAAATGAAAAATGTATTTCTTAGATGGGAAAATTATTCTGCGACTTTCGAGTAAGCGACACAATGTACACCATTGTTCAAAAGTTTCTCACCGTTTATTGCTCGATGAAACAGTGAAGTGAGACGCAATGTTGTTAATGGAATTTTATCTTCGTGACCTTTTTCTTGTAATGTATGCAATTTGTGAAAATTGTAAATGAATTCTGCAGAATTTTGCATTATTGATTTTTCAGTAAATTACCATGCATTTGTCGTGCATGAATAATATAACGACCCATATGTGTTTTGGTTATTAATATTTATTTGATACTCCACGTACGTAAATGTTCACATTTGTATGTGTTAACTCATGTGTATAATAACCTCTTCTCCTTTCTGGTGCACCCTTTTTTTCTGCTTGCGTTTTTAAGAATTGAAGTATTTAAAAATAGTATGTAGATCTAAAGTGTATAATTTCTATAAGTAGCAATAAGTATTTATATGTGTCACTAAACGTCGAATGAAATACTTTTGAGCGGCGGTGTACATCCTTGTCGTCTAGCTATCATAAGAAAACTTCAGTGTTGCATCAATAGACAGAGAAATCGAGTTGGCGTTTCCTTGAATTAATGAAATTCAAAAAAACAAGGAAGCTTGATCTGGGTGTTGCAGAATCAGTTTGTAAATATACGATACAAATGGCTATAAATTATAGCACGCTGGCGAGTTAGAAATTGGAGCGCTGAGCAAGCTCGCTGTTTAGCATATTGACTACCATAAGGGTCTTCTGTGACCAACACCGAACGGAAAGAATAATTTTCAACGGCGGTAATATTATGGTAATAATATGGATTTAAATTGAAAATCAGAATAATTCTACTGAAGCGAGTTAGAATAAGATGTTACCAAAATATCTTACATCTGGTCAACATCCAAATCAGATTATTTTTATAGGTCGAAACGGAAAACAAAGCAAATTGATTTATTAAATTTTTATTAGGTACGAAAGTCTTTGAACAGTGGATTTTAGATATGGAGAGCAAGTATCTCTTTATTCTACACTATCTTAAAATGTATCTTAATTTTCACACAACTCAACCTTCATATAACTCAATTACTATCCCAAATGCATCCGTCGGAGTGAGTTTCAGAACGTATATTTTCCACGAAAATGAAACTCGTTAAGAATATATCAGAAGTACATAAAGACGTACACATAAATATTAATGAATCTAACGATAAGTAGAATAAAATATTTATAATCAGACGATCTTTCGTATATCTTCAATGTATCTTTTGCTTTAGTCATTAATTCCAAGTTATTGAAAAACCTGGATGTGAAACAGACGTTATAAAAATTATTATCATTATTTATCGATTGAACCGACTAAATATATATAATATACTAACGACAAAATTAAATTTATGTGTGATAAAGAATAATATCGCAAATCTCCATTAACATCGTTCTGAAGTATTCTTAAGGAGACAAATGTAATCACTGTCAATCTGAATGGCTCCTAATTTATTTTCAAACGTACTTCAGCCTTCCAATAGCTACTTAAATTCAGTAATGCTCGCGTTACACGTCGATAACGACAACTGCAGATCGTTACATAACGAACGCGTGTCAACTCGCAATGCGTTTGTCACGTTTCTGCATCGACCAATGGAGAATCGATTAACAATGCACGCGGTATTCAACATTCCTCTTTAAGCATCAGCGGAAAACCAGTCGGATGGGACGCCTACCGCAATCTCGGTCTCTTGTCTCCGATAATCGAATACATTAACCGACATCTATGGATGAAGATCAAAGTCAGCCGATACGCGGGCGGTTGATTAAACAGTATATACGGTCGCGTGGGCAACAGAAGATTATTACGCGCGATGCTAATGCCGCAACTTGCGAAACGAGTTCACCAAACGAAAACAGATATCCCTCGGGATATCTATTTCTCTCCGCTCGAGAACACAGAAGTGTTTCGCCTGGTAATGGACACGCTTGGCCATTTTGATAGAATACGACGACGCCCGAGGCCACGCGTTCGAAAAGCGTACTCTGTATCCAATCGTACCGGTTCCCGTGGTTTTTAATCGTGAATCAGTCGCGGCACAGGATCCCTGGCAACCACGATTCTTTCTCGGTTGATTGCACGGTAATCGAGTTAGGAAAAAGAGGGTAAAGACGACGTAAAATGTGAACGCTCGCTGGTCTATCCCGTTAGCGCAGATAGCCGTGGAATTCCTCGTCGATACAACCCAACAAGCATTAAAGCTTGATGGATTTTCGATTTTAGCCCGGGGATTCTTCGATCTCTCTCGTTTTCCAATACGGTAGAACGCTTATCTCCACTCCATTTGTTCCAACTAGCTAATGCTAAGAACTCCTTGATTAGGTGTTACTATTCGATCCATGGGAACATTTGGGCTATTCAAACCAGTATGTGAAAATGCATAACAAATTTGTGTACGGTATGTATACAAAAATTCTGTTAGATTTAAAATCACGTTCTATGGCCATGGGAACATTTGGACTATTCAAGCCAGTATGTGAAAATGCGTAACAAATTTGTATACAGGGTGTATACAAAAATTCTGTTGGGATAAAAATCAATCACGGATATACATGTTTACACAAGGAGATACAAGAGGCCGTCATAGGATGAGCTCTATAAATCCGGACAAACAAGTCTAATTCTTTTTTGATCTGACAACCAGATCATTGTATATGATTGTTTCCTCACGATGAATATACATGAGAAGTGCTTTGGTCAAAGAAAATCCACGTTGCATCAGTTTAAATCAACATCCATTAAACGTTCCTAGCCATACTCCAGATCCACGAAATGCCTGGTAGTGGGGGGCGCCAGTTTGCCCCTAGAGGCACGAATGGTAACATAAATAAGGGAAGATGCTTAATCTATTCACTTCGCATTATCTTCCTCTTTTTTCCGACATTCTCGTGTTCAACATGACCACGAGCGATAAGATCAGTGCCACGAGGGCAAACTCTTGGACAGCGCTGCCCTGACCGTAGAAGAGAGAGCTAGTGATCTTCTATTAGCGGAACCACCCGGTTAACGGAACTATCCTGTTTAAGTGTACCGTGCGCAATTTTTCCGAACAATCCATTTTTGCTGCGTCTGATAGGCTCGTTGATGGTTGTTTACAAAAGCGTATTCACGCAGGAGGAGGAAGCGATTGATCAATGAATTGGTTTTGATAGGCTGGCGTCCGGTCACGATAGACCGTCGTCGCTGACACACCGACAGAATAATGCTCGAAACGTATCGTACCCACGTGTTTGTGCCGACACGTGGGTGTCGCAAAAGTGCCTTCCTGAGCACCGCTGGACGCGTGTCCGTTCCCCCCGTGGCACGAACACCAACGACGGGATCAACGGCGAGGGACACGGAGATAAATCATTTATCGTGGACCCCTCGAGGACTTCGACGGCGAACCGAGGGGTGTCGCTTTCGATTTTGTTCGTCGTACTTGAACGCACTAAAAATAATGCTCGTTTCACCTCGTGCGAGCTAACGTTTAAATCCGTGGTGAAACGATGCTCGACGGTAAAAAAGAACGGACGGGTAATGGCTAATAGAGGAACACCCATCGTTAACTGTTTGTAGATACGAATTCCTCGCGTTCTTTCGGTTTCATGATCCGTCTGAGTTACGTATCTTCCGATGTAAGTTTAAATGTAAAACAGTCTACAAGAACGTCAATGCGTAATTCAACGGATTTACACGAATCGGTAACGTGTATTCGAGAATGTTAACACGATTGTTTATCGATTTTCGTTTATTGAAAGAGAGATTCATGAAATGCTAATTCGAGTCGCGCCGTTCGGAGCTGTTACCGATACCGATTACATTATCGACGAATACTGATAATATCCAGATGATTCACTGTATGGGTAATATTGAGATATCGTTAAGGCTAATGAAAATTACGGAAATGGAATGTAATGCACAATTTTATCGCTCAAGTTAAAATAAATAGATTTGATAATGGTACGTTTATGTATCGGATTAGATTCAGTAAGGTCAGAACTTTAAATTAGAATAAATGATCTGATGTAGCTGAATCTAATCCGATACATAAATGTAACATTAGAACTTAATTATCCTTGTCTGGAGTTAGATTTAATACAGAGATTAAATAAAAGTAAAGACATTCAATCGATATACTTGTGTACCACTCTATGTTAAATTCGATTAGGTTAGATTAAAATTGAAGTTCGAATACAAATTTATAGGTCTGAATAATAAATTCATGCGTTAGCTTAAGATGGGTTAAAAGAGAGATTCAAACAAAAACAAACACAATCATGTATCGCATTAGGTCAATTTTGGTTAGGTTAGATGTTGAACTAAAAATAAAGCGACAGTAACGACAAAATTATATATATTTCGGATTGCGTTAGGTTCAATTATCAGTTTGAAACGAATTCGAAATTATCGACATATTATTAACTATCAATAAAAAATCGATAACCTCTTGATAATAATCGATAGCAACAGCACAATGCCAACTGTCCAAGAGACAAAGTACCCTATCGGCCTTCCCTACCACGGAGTTTGCCGAACGGAACGATAAAAAAGGTCCGGCGGACACGTTAAATGATAGTAATCGTGGATCAAACGGTGACGAGTGGAACCCCCGCGAGCACGGTTTCGGCGAACGAGAGGCTCGCGAATAGGTAAAAGGAGGACAGACCATCGGAGAAAAATGTAGATCGACGAAGTTCGAAACGAGAGAGGAAGAAGAAGACGAAGCGGCGTGGCTGTGAAACGGAGCAGGGAGGCTCGATTCGAGAGAGAAGGAGGACTGTGGGTGGCCGGCGAGAGACGCAAAGCGAGCCAAGGTATACACCGTCAAAGTGGGGGATGAGAAGGTGAGTTTGAAGTGGAGGGAGGCGCAGTTTGATGGAGGGGATGCAGAAGATCACATAGGTAGAGGAAGAGAGACGGTACTAACGATAATGAAAATGCGCGAAGGAGACGGAGCAAAGATTCACGAACGGCAGACGAAGAAAGCGGAGAGAGAGCGAGCAAGGCCGCGAGGAAAGTAGACGAGGAGGCGGCGAGAAAATAGCGAAGCGCGAGAAAGAACGAAATATATTTAAACGATGGAAATAAGGACGGGTAGAGGGGCGAGCGGTGGTAAAAGATCATCGAGTCGAAAAGAGAGAAAAACAGGGTAACGCGACAGACGGAGAGAGACGGAGAGGCGGGTAAAAGTCAGAAACGAGGACGAAGACGGAGGACAGGTATGATTGAGCGCGAACGAGCGAGACAGTGAATGCAGGAGGGAAAGAGGCGGAAAGAGAGAGAGAATTCAACGGCGAGATCGACGTAAGAACGTAGGAAGGAACGAGAGGCTCCCGTGTCGTTCGCGCTTGCATTGCTTTTCGAAGCTCGCGCGCGAACGGTCGACTTCTCTTTCTCGAGAGAGAGTGCGCGAGTGCGTGTGGGTCGATCGATAAACACACGTGAAAATCCAGTCGGTCCTCTTTCACGCCCGATGCTATATCGCGCGAGACTGTTCGCCAAGTCGAGATTGGTACGCGCGCGCGGAAGCTCGCGAGACTCGCCGCTCTTTGCCAATTCGAACGCTCGTACACGCTCCGAAGGGAACGCGAGAGGTGCACGCGTGCTCGTATCACGCGGAACGCCGGCTCGAGCGTAGCTCGTGATCGAGATCGAACTCTTGACTCGTCGACGGATTCGTTGGTTCGCGGTTTCGAAGAGAATGATCGCGAGGCTTTGAGGTCGGGCTGGATAACGGTGAGGAAGGTTGAGTGCGAGTAAACTCTGAGCGCACGAGGAAAGCCGAAGCGGAAGGATCTGCACACGGGGTCACGGAGAAAGGTATCTTGCACATCGCGTGCGCGATTTTCCCATTGTGCCGTTTCCGCGTTTGTACCCGCTTGTCTCTGAACCCTCGAAACGCCGCAAATGTCTTGCTACTTCTTGACCTTTGCTCGGATCTTTCACGACGCATCTTCTCCTACTGGAATTGCTGGATCGGAAATTATTTCGGCTTTCTTTACCGAATCGTTTCAAGAGTCTTCGCTTTCCATTCAACTCTTTCGCGAATAAACAATTATATTTACTCTTAGAATTTCACTCTTCCTCTTCTTCGACTTTCAAGACATCCCTTTTGAGATGGGAGACGGAGTGTTCTTTGTCAACATTTGCTTCAAATTTTCTATGAAATTCAGAAGATTATTGACATTTTGATATACATATGTGACAGTGTATTGAAGTAAATTGAAATAAATTCTCGGAGGGCATCTTAAAAAGCTCTTACGAAATATGCGGAGACTTTTGAAATAACCAATAAATTATTGAACCAATTAAGGTTTCTTGGAATGTTGACTTTTATTTTGAGTAAAAAATATTTCATTCTTGATATATTTATTCGTCCATTTTGTTGTTCGGGTCATAACTGACCTAGCTACCTAATTCGAAAATTAGTAAAAGTGGTATTTGTAATCCCTTTTTCGCTTTGTATGAATTTAATTAAATTGATGGCATGGTCATTCGTGACTACTAGGGCAGTCAACGCGTTAACGACACTCTTCCGACTCGTTCATCGTTTGCAATTGTTGATTCTAATGCTTATGAAGGTGACACTTTATTTAACCATTGTTCACTCGAGTGACTCTGAGATAACGTATTAAAGTACTGTTGAAAAATTCAGAATATTCTATCTCAACTTTTTACTATGTAACATTAATTTCCTAGTATTGTAATTAATCAATTTTATATAGTATTTTGTGTCTCAATCATGAATTAAATTTCATTCGCTTATTTTTATAGCAATTTTTTCAACATGTAGAAATCATTTGTTTTTGCATAGTGTTCTGAACGCTTGTTCTTTGCAAAATATAATCAGGGTTATTTTAAAACCATCAGTTTATTGATCATGGATAGTGTTCATAGGTAAAACTCGATTTGTGATGAATAATCAGATTTTAGACAAATTTTGATTAAATTTGAGCAATGAGCAACAATCTACTTTTCAAAAAGGTATACAGAAAAGTCGATTTGCAGTGAATTACATGTTTGTTATCGTTGAGTTGAAGCGATTTGAATGGGTTAAGTATGTCAGAATATTATTCAGTCCAGTGGCGTACATAATCGAGAATTTAGCACATACGCATTGCACTTTCGAGTTGAAGTGCTAAACTTCGATTCCGTTTGGCTTTAGATTAGATTTGACGCTTTATTGAACTCGCAATCAAAACCATGATATCACCGTTGGTTATAGGCGAAAATAAACTCTGCTAATCGTGCTAGAAAGAAACGCAAACGTACACTTCCAACTAAGTGGTACCTATTGATCGATTTTGTTACTCGATGTAACACGTACAGAACAATGTTATCGCGTTACAAGTAATATCACTTTCACACGTAATTGTAACTTGGTAAAAACTTATTACACTCTTGTAATCGAGCCAAGATTAGATTTGAAATTCGAGCAAGGATATCTCAGTGATAAAATGACGGATCAAATTATGTTGTGTTAGGTTAGGTTTAAAGTTTAAACAAATATAAACAGACCGGAATGATAAAACGCGTTCTATTGTATCGCAATCATTTTTATTAGCTTCAACAATGAGTAATATTACTGCAACGTTACGTATCAATACGATATCGACAATTTACCGATACTCAATCTATCCACAATCGATTTTAGCGTCACCAGGCTTTAGTGCACCGTCAGTAAATCGATCGATGCCCGTTGAACAATTCGATTCGTCGTACATTCCAAACAACGATGTCTGCGTGAAATTCTAGAAACAATGCGACTCGAACGAGTCGTTGTGCCAGATTATTAGTAAATATCGTTGGTCCCGGTAGTAAATAACGTGATAAACCGAAACGAGCGCGAGAAACTGCGGAGATTTGTATACATTCGAACAGTGCCAGATAAAATTTACTCGGAAACAAACGGTGAAACGCGAGCGAGTAACCACGATTCGCGCCGGGAACAAACGAAAACACGTACGAAGACGCGGAATCGATTCATTATGCTAATTCCAATCACGGAACAGCCCATTATGTCCTATTCTTCGTGTAAATATCGTGTCCGGACATAAAAACAAAATGGACAGCCAGTATTCGCGTGTAACACATAAATAAAACTCCCACCTCGTTACATTTTATCATCGTAATATTCTCTAAGCGACAGCTCGAGATATGAATAATTCATAGTACTAATTAGTCGAGGTTCTATCGTGTCCATGGCTGATGATCATCGTTCCCCTTTACCAGTTAGTCCGCCGGTTCCGATAACGAAGATAGATCTGTTACGAAAGAAATCGACCAAGTTGTTTACCGATCGAACGAGAATTAATTAGTCCGATCATTTACTGGGAACAGCTGAAAATGGTCAGCGGAAGTCGTTCGCTGATTGTACGACAAAATATTCTAATCCGAATACCACCGCACGATAAGGGAAGTCTATAAATCCCCGTTGTACCGCGAACGCTTCGAAACGTGAAATGTAAGAGAAAATAGAAACGATCGAAAAAGAAGTCTCAAAATATGCTAATGGAATGCTAATGATATTAAACCTCCATTGCCAATTGCTGTCGACAAGGTGATAGAATCGATTTGGAAAAGAAAATTGGATGCATACATTTCAATTCATTAAATCTATTATCGTTTTACGTAGGTGAGAATAACATTCTATTAGTGTCCAAATGTTCTTTTCGTTCTTTTTAGTGGATAACAAGTAAGAAATCATTCATGTATAGGAAAATGCTTCTACAGCTAGGAAACTGGGACTATAGGGATCTAAAGATCTAGACCTCAGATTGTAGAGATCTGGGAATGTAGAAATTTCAGAATATGTGAAGATGAGGAAAGGATCAGAAAGAACCAAGGATCTGAAGATATCCGAGGAAAGGAATTTGGGGTTGTAAAAATCTGGGGACATAGTTCTCGGAATGTAAAGGTATAGGAATATAGAAATTCAGGGTATAACCTTGGAATATAGGATGTGGGGTAACCAAAGATTTGGATATCGAGAACCGAAGAAACAAGAGATTCGGGGTTAGCAATTTGGGGATATAGCAAACTCAGAATATAAGAATATAGATTCATAGGAAGCCGGAGATATAACAATCTGGGGATATAGGAATCTGGATAAACCAAAGATCTGAACATCTAAACATCCAAACAAACAGATCTAGAATTATAGAAAAGGGACGTAGAGATCTCGAGTTATAGAAGTCTAGACATCTCAGTACATCCTTAACATCTCATACCAAGTATAACCTAGTGACTTTTGAAAATTTCCAAACACTTAAAAAGAAAGACTAAACCTTGTGAAACAAACCCGTTATTGAGAAGCTAAAAGATGGCCGAGCATTAACAAAAAAAAGGAATCGAGTAATTACTAAATCCGAACAAATTACGAAAGTACCTGATTTTTATCATGGTGATCGATCGACACGAAAGTCAAGGGGATTTAATTATCGTTTTCCAAGCTGAAAAGCACATCTTATCAAATAAACACCCGAACATAACGTTTTATCGTATTAAAATAAACTCGTTTATCACGGTGTTACATCGAGCATCTTTATTAAGACATACATCATGTTCGATCAAGAGCAATCAAAGTTTAAAGAACCGTCGTAAAGTTCAAGGAAACGAGAGCTCGGAGTTCGATCGGCGAAATCGACATCCGTGTAATCGAATTTGATACGCTTTCGGAGAATCGATTTCGATCAACGACACGGCTGAGAATATAAGGACACCGGTTCTGAAATATCACTGCACGAAGATATTGATAACATGTTACTTGTTCCGTACTTTCATGTTGAAACATTAAGCGAATACTATTTTCAAATAACAAATTTCAAGATTATTGAAAATGGCTGCCATTGTATTTCATGCAGAATATAACGAGTCCCCTGACCAATGTGCAACGACGGGGCGTTCTTCATAAATGTAGATTGGTAACAATATTTGCAGAAAGTGTTTTTAAACATAATGCATTTGAGCAATATATTCAATAAACCGAAACATGAGGATCTATAGAACGATCTGCAAGATCCCTCCATTTTGAACGTTTGTATACAAATATCACGAACACAAGATGTGAGGTGTATCTCTGTTAGCTACTTAAAGGCTATGGCTACCATTTTGTGATACTGAAATATCTTCTAAACCAATGATTTTTTAGTATACTTGACCTAATACTTTTATGTAGAGAACAACGAACTACATCGAACAGTGCATCAACAAATACATAATTGTATTTAAAAAGTCGAGGACCTGTTCTCGAAGAGAAGACATCTCTACTTATTCATACAGAAGAAATCTCTGATAGATTTACCCCCTGAAATTTTCAAATTTCACTAAGAGTGAATTTTTCTAAAATCGTTTGCCTGAAATAGTTTGTATGATCCATTTTTCAGAGATCTTTGAGTGGATTGATTTAAATAAGACATTCCCTATTTTTTAACAGTGGTTATCATGTTTTAAAAGTGAAACTAAAATTGATGAGCAAAAATGGTAAAAATGAAAAATTGCAAAATGTATGATGGTGATCGCGCTGGTATCCTTGGAATAGTTATAAATCGGCACGTAGAAAGAGAGTAAAGGTATTGTAAGGAGCAAGCGAGTACGCTTTGTGCGGGGACAGGCGGGGGCCGGCTCGTTGGCGCCACTCGGTCCTCCGCGTATCTGAGCTACGCGTAATAAACGTAATATCGTACAAGCCGATACTGCTCGTGCGTTACGTTAACCTAACCCAACGGATTATATCTTCCTCGGTTAGTTAATCGACGTTATAACAATACGACGCTGCGACCTGGGAGGCCATCGAGGATTTATATCGCGTTCCGGGCTATCCGTTCCTCTTTGAACTTCGAGGAAATCCTGTGGCGCTAACGAACTACCTCGAAGATCCCCTGTCGTATTGGCAAATGGTTCCTTTGAAATATCGTCGTTTAATTTAATTGCCTTTGATGTCTTTTAAATTATCGGGTACATTCCGATGTTTTTTCCTTTTGCAATAAGAAGATTGACGGTACTGAAATACTGCGAAAATGAGAACAAATGTTTGATGAGTGAAAAAGGAAATGACGCAGTGAGGTAGTTAACTAATTTTTCAAATTTTTCAATTTTCCTAGTTGAGTAATTTTGCAAACGTTCTAAATAAAAGCTTCTAAATATTCAAATACACCAATTTAGAAATTCTGAAATTTCCAATGTTAAAAATGTATGTGAACATTTTGTAAATTCTACATTTTTCAATTTTAAGATTGAAAGATTTCTTAAATTTCAGGATCTAAAATTTTCCCAATTATCAGATTGACCTTTCACGAGTTCTATTTCCTCGCTACACCTTTATGGTGGCCATTGGCAAATTGTCAAATTCCAGTATCGTTGCTTCGGTTAATTTTGAGCATCGTGGTTGAACCGCAAGCACAGAAATGACTAAGGGGTAAACTTGGTAGACGTTCGAATGCAACCTAACCTCTGTGTCACCGATCGAAGAGTACCATTTGCAAGAAATCTGTGCTTAGCGGATAAATTCTAGTAGCTCGGCAGGATCGTTACCGGTTCATTTCGAGTATCCAAGGTTGTTGACCCGTGCATACGGTAATTATTGAGCGAGAAGAGCCGTGCAGTGTTTCCGGGTAGAAAGAGTACCTACTACCCAGTTCGCGGTTCGAAGCTCGCTTTAAAAGTCCTCGTAGCGTTGCTCGTTAGCGCAAACAACGAACTACTATGGCTCGTCTCGCGAAGTATACATTCGAATTAACCGTGACGGTACGTAAAAGTAGGTTCGCTGCATTCCGTCCGCTTGAATCCGACATTTCGCTGGGTTAGCGTGGAAAATCGGCCGGGAAAAGGTGGTTCCGCGAATTCCGCGGAAACAATCAATTCACGACTGGCGCCAGAGTCTTCCGTTTGGAAAATGGCCAACGGTGCGGGAACGTCGTTAATCACCGGCACGGCGTGCGTACCTATTCGCGTTGACGAAAATGCACGGAACGGTCAGAATGGAGTTCCTGAATTAATACCAGCACCGAAAATAACGAACGAACGCCAGGTATAAATATTGCCGAATGCGCGGTAACGATTCACCGATAAAGAACGAGTATCTCCGTACGTTGTAATCACGATCAGAGGAGGACGAGGCTCGTAAATAACGAGAAAATTGCCAATAACTCGGACACGCGTGTAACGAACGTTTGATCCGGGAATAGTTCGGGGATTTATCGCCGAGATTTCGCAGATTACGCTATCGTTGTCGTAAAGAAGAAGAATGAATCTCGAACACCCGCGGTGTTATCGAAACACAACGTCGCGTACGAATCTCGTGGCTGTTCTTGTCGCGCGTACACGCACGGTGGACGTATTGCAATCACGAAAAACGGACCGTCATAAATAATTCGATTCGCGTCTCTAATCTGCCGGCGGCCACGGCCTACCGGCTTTACCGGCTATGCCGAGTACTGTGTACCTCCGATGGAAATAAAACGGTACAGAGAAAGAGAGTGAAGGTGTATAAGGTGGAGGCCTGTGTGTACAGTCGAAAGCAAGTCTGCCTTCCTGAGGGAAAATATGGCAAACAAGGAGGAGTCAGATTTGTGCATTTTCACCGACTCTTGAGGATTCGATAAATTTTCAAATTAAGGAATTCAAGAATTACAGATTTTAAAATATCAGGATTAGGAGATTTTTTCATTTAGGAACAAGAGTTTAGAACTTTGAAGATCCTAATGTTTCAAAACGAAGAATTAGGGCGTTTTGATATTTGAGAACTTTGAATGATCGTATAAATAAATGTCCAATATTCGCTATAAACCGCAAATTGTAAAACGTGAACGAAATAAGAGAGACGCGTAGAATTGACGGCATCTAGGTCAAACCTCGTGAAATACGTTTTATGGAGAACACGCAGCACATCTCGTACTCGCAGTGGCCTTGCCTAAAAGTTGGCAGCTTACGAAACAGCACGTGTCTGCGGTGTCGTCGGGGTGTGGTCCCTGCGGTTTCTCCCGTTACATCATCACGAATATACGTCCAGTCTAGTCATGCACTTTCTGGGTGGTTGACATTCCTATTCTGCATTTTCGTTTCTTCTTGTTTAGTCCTCGCACGCCACGATTCGTTCGCTGGCCACGGGATTACGTGGCGAACATAATCGAGCACGGGCTTTAATTAACGTTCGCGATTATTCGTTGGCACGATCCTCGCTCGGAGAACCGATTGCATTACGCGCGACCGATGCATTAAGCCGCGATAATGAACGGCTGTTCGGCGACTTGCACGTGTTGCCTTCATTTTAGGGGCTTGATATATTCGGTTGTAACATGGCTCGGAGCGGAGACTTTGTTGATTAAGATCATTGCTACTCCGAGAGTCGGAATGTTTTTACCCGCGAATTACGAGCCGTTCATATTTCAGTTGTGTACGATTCTCGTACGGTGGACCGCATGAATTTTAAGGAGTTTCTTGTTTTGTTTCGCCGCCGAGGTAATCTTTCTTATAATGTTCCTTAACTGGTGAAATGTGAAAGCTGCGGCCTGAGAAATGTTCACCGTCATTGTTTCAAGCTTTATTAATTCATTCTGGACTGTTTTATTCAAATTTTTTTATACGACTGCTGTGTGAAGACTGGGTGTATCAATTTCTTTTAATCCATATATGATGTATGTATGGACTGTGTTGGAGATTTTTGTGGAAACAATTTTATTCAATTATCCTTGATTCGGTAAGAGATCAATATTATAACAATAAAACGCATTGTACATTCATTCGGAACAGAATTATTAATTTGGGATTTTCTGTATAAAATATAAAACCGTGAGTATTCCCGTTTAATTAATTGATTTATTCACGCTCTTGTATATCGTAATGAATGCAATTTCACCGTGCTGAATGAAACATTAAAACGCTAGTATTGATTGCGTTTAATTAATTCGTTCATTCATTTACGATTTCGTAATAACATCAGACCATTTATCAAAGTTTATTCACAGATTTGTGGCTAATTTATTATGGATACAGTGGAGGGTATTAATCCTGTAACCTGTGATTATACAGAATATTCAATGCAAACGTAACCAACTAATTACTGCAATTGCAACGACAGAAAAAAATAATGAAACTGATCAAAATATTCAGTGTTTACAAAAATCTGTCATTATACTTGCTAATTTCAATAAGAACAAGCTTGAAAATACTTACAACAGTACATCTGTTTAACTGTTATTTTTGATAAAATCGGGTAAACAATATTCACTAAAGAGAACATGGTCACTAATGGGTGCCTATCCATTTGTTTCTGTCCACGTCACTGTCTGTAATAACAAGTTGCCAACAGCTTTTCATCAAGGGCTATTCCGAGGAATTCTATCGCGGCATTAGTCACGAAGAAATTTCCACAGATTTAACTATGAACAGCTTGTCCGCCTCGTTGCAGCTCACGTTCGCGAGGAACACGGAATCAGCTCGCGGATGGCATGAATCCTCAACGAGTCGCTTTGAAGCGCAAGCGAATCGTAACCGTGAGTCAGCATTGGCACCGATTGCCGACCGCATGCGTAACTTATCGTTCGGCAAGTCCGAGTACGCAGAAAAACCTTCGTGCACGACCTCCGGGGTCTTTTTAAAATTTCGATCGCGTACACACGAGTGGTCGCTTCTGACGTCTACCGCGTTCTTTCGAGACGCAACTAACGCACCGAGACTGTTTTACTACGATCGTGACTCAGCGGCCAACAATCTCATTCATCGAGCGGACCGAGAATCGCGTCAAAACCGCCTATGAACGCCTCCTCAAAGACGTTTCGCCGAACGATACGTTTTCCACGATGGAACCGCGTTTTAGCCATCAGAGCTGTTCGTTATACTCCCACTCTATGTATTGCAAAATCTGAATAATTGTTCATTGAGCGTTTGCTGATCAAGGATATTCTTCAACTTACTTATGGCTGGGGTTATGATTAACAAACGGTTCGCGATCGATTTTATTATCATATGGATATGTAGCTGCCTTTTATATAGCCGAGGTGCTTACATGCTGTTGTATCATGGTAGTTCTGAAAGAAATTCAAAAATTTCAAGTTTACAACAACAATTTCAAACTTATATTTTCAAGTCCATGTACCTTCAAATTGGAAAGTTTCTAAACTTCCAATTAATTTACAGAAACGATTTATGAAGATGAAGGTTCAGAAAAGAAGATAAGTTCTTCAAAAACCTCATTCTTTCGGCGTAACACAAATATTGGGAGATATAAATGATCAAAGATTTATTGCATTCTTTATCTCCCGGTAATTACCTAATTCCCTTGGTTTCTAAAGAAAGGTATAGAAATAATTCTAGGTAAATCATAGAAACTAGAAAATTGATTTATATCCCAAACCCATTCCCGACACGCTCTTTCTATTAGCGTTTCTTCTTTCAACGACTTCACGGTCTTCCACGTTCGCTCGTGACATTTCAAACGACACTGGAAGATTTACCGCACGCGTGAACTTTCAGTGATAAATTTTGTTTTCTGAAATCCTAGACGACCACACGACCGACTGGTTGCTTGTAACTCTGCACGGGGAATTAATTAGCCGTTAGTGGAGGAACTTGTAAGTCTGTTGGGAAACGTTCTTTGCTCACGTTCCGTGATATTTTCTAGCGGAATGAACGATGCTACTTGATTCGCGTGTTGCAAATGCAATTCCTTTCACGGAATGAAGGACGGGATCCCGATTCTCGACATGGTTTTGACAGATGTCACATGAACGCACGCGAGCGGCGTACGTTACTTTGGAACGTGGACTTTTGTTGATTAAAGGGGATCGAGTCTTCTGGGTATTTTTCATCTTGGAGAACAAAGGAAAGGTTGGTGGAAAGGTTCACAATTTCGGTATTTGCGAATTTTAGGAATTTGGAAATTTGAGGATTTGTGAATTTGGAGATTCGGGTTTGAAGTTTGAGAAATTGGGGACTTGGGGAATTAGGAATTGGGAAATTGGGAAATTGGGAAATTGGAAAACTGGGAAATTGAGAAACTGGGAAATTGGGAAATTGGAAACTGGGAAATTGGGAAACTGAGAAACTGGGAAATTGGGAAATTGGGAAATTGGGAAATTTGGAAAATTGGGAAATTGGGAATTTAGGAATTTGGGAGTTTTGGATCTTGGAAATTTGGGAAATTGAGAAATTAGGAAATGGGTGATTGGGAAATTGGGAAATTGGGATTTTGGATTTTGGAAATTTGTGAACTAGAGAAATGGGAAATTGAGAAGTTGGAAAATTGGGAATTTGGAAATTTGAGAAGTTCTCTGTATCCTTCTTAAGCAAAGGAAGCCAAAGTTACAGGAATGTTTACGAACGTCAAAGTGATTTTAAAGTTTGTTCGCGACATTCTCCCACGCGCGGAAGGAACAGCGATTCGGAATTCGCATCTGGATGATCGGCAGCAATGACTTCATCCGTTATTTTTCACCGAATGTCGTCAGTAGGTGGCCAATATGCGTTCTTAGAACGAAACAGCGATGCTTGTTTTCACAGTATCGGCGCTGATTATTTAAGAACCAACGTACTCGGAATCATATAATGATATTATAATGAACTTCCGATTCAATGGTTTTCAAACAAAAAGGTTTTCAGAAGCGTTTTTAACGACAGTTTGAATCGATGAATGTGTAGTTATTTCAGATGTTTACTACAGTGAAAACTGACGCAGCAAGACACTTTTAAAAAACATAAACACACAACTCTTCAATATTGTTTTTTAATTTCATATTCGAGGTTTTATGTACTTCTGATTTAGAGAGGACTTATCAAACCCTAGCAGTTTTATTATTTTATAGAATGTTGCTAAATTAATTTTGTTATGAAACATTGGATATAGCAATAATTCTGTTGGTACATCCTTATTCATTTCATTAAACACAGAAATGAAGATTGTAAAAAGAATACTAGAGAAGAATCATTGTATTAGCACTTTGGCAAAGAAAACAACTTATTCAACCATTTCCCTTGGCATGCACGTTAAGTGCATCGCTGCAATGCCTCGTTGCAGATTCACACCAAAGATAGAGCTATTCGTCAGTCAACGGCTCTATTTTTTCCCTGTCTGGTTATAAATAGCTACAGACAATCCGTGTCAGCGGTTTGTGACCCACGAGCTGTTTTGAAACACTTTTATTTCTTGGATGTGGGTAAAAATAGCCACCTTATTTATTCCTGTACCGCTAACTGCCCTATATTTTTCGGCTTCTATTTTACCAAATCCTGGCACCCTAATAAATATATCCAGTATCATGCTACGAGTTAACCCGTACTCGTTAACTTCCTCGTTTTTTTTTGTTTTTTTTACGAACAGACACAAATCTTCTCGTTTCCTTTATTATTTATTTATAAATTATTCATGAGCTCACAAGGAGATACATTCTACATGTTCATGTTTTTATACTTTTAAATTATCAGATGTTCAGATATTTAAATATTCAAAAATGATTAGATGTTCAAAATTGTTCAAATGTTCAAGTAACCAAACGTTCCAATATAACATAACTTATAAAAAATCAAAAGATGAAAAAGGTAAAAAATCATACAATGTGTAAACTTCAATTTTCAGATTCAGAAAGAATAAAATTATCTAAATTTTTTGTATTATCTATGCATTATATCGTACTCCCACTACTGATTTGTCATGAACTGAAGTGATCGTACTCTGGCTACGTCACCACAGTTACAGCGTATCATATATCACAGCTCCATTTTCACCGTTCTAATAAATAATCCAACACGAAAAGAAACGCGAAGGTCACGTGTTTAATCCGCAATCTAATAAATTACTCCATGTCTGGAAGTCTCGTAAGAAGTTCGTTGAAATCGCAACCGCAGAATTTCTCGCGTTCCCTAATCGCCCGCAATTAACATACAAGAACGATGACCGCAAACTTCGCCACAAAATTTTGCCGTTCCCAATTTAATGCCAGGAATCGAATCGGATTCTTTCCAGCGAGTGAATTTTTAACATCCGTTACAATTCGCAGACGCTTCCTCCGGCCGGTTCTTCCCGGGTATCGATTATTTTTACAAACGTATAAAAAACTTGCCCCTCGTGGCAGGAAAACGCTCGATTTTGTGGAAACGCCCGGCACTGTTGACGCTCGGTACGAGATGGATGAGATCGCGCGCGAAAATGCGTGCAGCCGCGATTCGCTTCAATGGAGGATGATTCACGCGTCATTATTAGCGATCGAAACGAGCCTGAAAGAAGAGTCAGTCGTGTTTGTCGCCGATGCACGCGCGAACCTTTGAATTAAAGCCGGGACAGTGAATCGGCCACGCGATTACGTTCTTTTATTTCGGCCAGTGAATGAAGAGTGGCGGATCGTTATCGGCGAGACACGGGCCGCATTAACGAGCGATTTGACGAACAGCAAATTGTCGACCACCAGTATCGTGCCAGTTCCACCGTTATTTACAGTGAGTCACACCGTAAATATAGATACGCATTCATGAAGCGAACTGCAACGCGTCGAATCCTTTTACCGGGCCACGACTTTCTCCGTTGCGTCGATCATTACCTTAACACCCTTGATCACAGTAATAAAACGCTTCAACCTGTCAATTTGACGGTCCGTAAAAAATTCGCGCTTTAATGTCGCGAACGAACGAGAACGTCAACGTGCAATTCCGTTTGTCGGCCGGTTATGGTGCATTTTGCATAAATCACCGGAATCCGATGGGATCGTCTTCCGGAACGGAGATGGCCGGATCAAGTGCCCGCTGATGGATTCACGGGCAACGGTGTGGTGGGCGCAACGACGCGCTGTGGGTGTAATGAAAGATTCCCGTGTTTGGGAATATTGGAAGACGAATATTTGGAATCTCCGATTTTCTGAATTTGGAAACTGAACAAACTTTAAGAATTTGGGGTTCTAATTTGGAAATTGAATTTGGAAATTTTTCAACTTAGAATTAGAAATTAGATTTAGAAGTTGAGGAGCTTTGGAGAATTAAGAATTTTACAAATTAGGAAATTTAGAAATTTGGGAGGTTTAGGAATTGAAGCGTGTACTTATTAGGGACTTTAGGAATTGGAGAGTTTAAGAAATTGGGGATGTAAGAATTGTACCATTCTAGGAATTCGTAGCCTGTAAAGTAGAGAATTTTGGAATTAGAACAGCTGGGAATTTGGGGATTGACTGAAGAATTTAGGAATCTAGTAATTTAGAAGTCTAGACATTTGGGAATCTACGCATCTATGAATCTAGGAACCTAGGAATCTAAGAACCTAGAAACCTAGGAACCTAGGAATCTAGGAATCTAAGAACCTAGAAACCTAGAAACCTAGGAATCTAGAAATCTAGAAATCTAGAAATCTAGGAATCTAGGAATCTAGGGATCTAGGAATCTAGGAATCTACAAATCTAGGAATTCAGAAATTTGAGAATTTGAAAGTGTAGAAACCTATTTGAAACCTCTGAAACTCAAATGTTCGAATAAAAAAAATTGGAAATTTGAAAGTGTACAAATTTAGTACTACAAAAATTCCAAATTTTCAACAAAAAAAAAAATTACCCAATACAATCCAGGCTCCCAAATATCCACCGTTTGCACATCAGTGCAGTGCACCCTGGCGGATCACAGTTGCCCATCAGCGTTTCAGATAAACCCCAGGACTCGGAGACTTGATTCACGAGCAGTTAAGTGTTTCGATAAAAGTTGCAGGAACACCTTGTCGAAATTTAAAGGTTTACGGGCGAGATTAATAATAGCGGACTGCGTAAGACAGTTATGCAAAATCACGGGATCGCGAAAGATTCATTGCCATACAACTTGAAACGGTGCCAAGTGTTCATGATTTTTTGCTCCTTCATCACACCGTCTCGCGAATCGACTTGATACCACTCGTTACGTTTCAAAATACGCGCATAGTAATGAGCTGCACGACACGGTGCCCAAATTCAATGATTAATCGAGTAACGAGGCTGACAAGCGATACCGATACTCGATCGTTAAGTAATTAGAGGTTATTGGTGTCTTCTTTTCTACTCCATACAATCTTGTGTTTAGTTCTTAATACAACGTACGTTTATTTTTTACACCTTTCATTTACTGTCCACGGAAGTTAATTCGTTCTGGATGTGGAATTATACAGGGTGTCTCTCGAATATCTAAATTATTTTCACTGTTAAAAGAAATCTAGCAGGAATTTATATAATTTTATAATGTATATTCAATGGTGATAGATCACTGAATATTGATTTTAAACGACTAATAAAGTAATCATTGTAAAAGGTACTGTGAATGTTAAATAATTTTTGTTCCATTGAGAAAATAATAATCTTCAATTTGAATGGAACACTTTATATACTGCAAATATAAATACACTATCGTATATTAATAGAACAAACTCATAAATCCTCTCATTTCTACGGAAGTGAATACTTTACTAATGCATAGATATATTCTGCATATCTCACTCGAATGGACATCCACAATCTACTTATCATAAATTTTCTTAACTCATATTACACTGTATCAACTTCATCCTAAGATAGAGCGTAATCTTAGTTAAAATTATTCATTACTAGCAAAATATAAATTTGTGATTACATCGGACAAGCAATTTAAGTGTTCCACCTGATTGAATATTAACGTAAATATAAATACATTATTCTTAACGAATTCATCACTTGTCTAATTTCAACGGAAGAGTCTACTCCACTTACGTATAGATATCTTTTGCATATCACTCTCGAACATTCCCAGTCTACTTATCACACTTTTTCTGAACTCACATTACAATGCATCGACTTCATTCCGAGTAATCTGAATTAAAATTAATCTACATTAGCAAAATTTCTGATTTTATCGTTCTAACAATTCAAGTGTTCAACCCACTTGAATATTAACGTAAATATAGATTCATTATTGTCTATTAATAGAACCATCTCATAAGTTGAACGGAAGAACTGCACTTATATATTGCATATCACTCTCGAACATCCCCAGTCTACTTATCACACTTTTCTGAACTCACGTTACAATGTATCGACTTCATTCCGAGTAATCTGAATTAAAATTAATCTATCATTAAATACCAGCGAAATGTTGGTCGCAGCTGCAGAAGCGTTCCTTATATCGAAGTGGCTGGCCATAAAAAGATCCTGATATCACACGGGAATAACCAGTTCCGCGTTCCGAGCCGCGAGTCCCAATTTCATCGAGCGACATAACACGCGAGAAACACCGTATCATCATTATTTTTTTCTTCCTTTCGCATCCATCCATCCATCCGTCCGTCTACTTGCACTTCCGAGTACATCGCCGCCGTCGCGACATGACGCAACGTCCGAATTTATGATTAATCGCGGTCCGATAGTCGCGCGGTTTCTCGTCGCTGTTCCTTTTTCGGCGCAACCGAAGCTGAGCTGATCGCGAGCTTTGCACGCGCGGCGTACAAGCTCAGAGCTCATGCGTACACGTACGTACGGATGCTGCCGCGGAATATAATAGCGGTAATACGATGGAACTGGGGCAGTCTTTCTTTGACGCGCGTCTTAGAAGCCTCCACCTGATTTCCTCCTCGGTTCGAGGCGCGCGAATTTTTATTTCTGGATTCACCGATCGTTTTCGAGTTCTGGTACTTTTCTTTTCTACCGAAACTCTCGGGACTTCGCTGTGAACACACGTGACTTTTTCTGCTTGATTGATTTAGTGGATCTAATACGACCGGCGTTTCTGTCTTCTTGGAAACTAGAGTGAGTTCATACTAATCGGTTTTAATAGACATTGTGTAAACTTGCGAACGTCGGATTGGTGGATGGTCGAATAGGACTGAAGTATCGGGGACGTGCACGAGTTTTAATTAATTTGCTCAAATAGTGATTTATTGGTGGTTACAGTTGTTATTGGTTTAAATGGTGAGGTATTTGAGTAAAACTGTTGACTCTTGTAGTAGTTAGACTCAGATAAAATATTTGGATAGACTTTCAAAATCTATTTCGGTATTCATTAATATAATCCATAGATTTTACGGTTTCGAATAAAATATACTCTATTCTCGATTGATTTAATACATAAAGAGGTTGAAATTATCTTATTCTGTCTTAAGTTTGCAAATGTTCAAAATATAACCATACAAATACATTAATATCGCCATATGTTTTCACACATACTACTGCAAAGGATTTTTTTTTAATAATAAATATTTAAATGACCACCATCAACGTCAATGATATTTTCCCAATCACTTTCATCGAAAGTGTAATATTCAATTTAACATTTGTTATTAATATTGAAAGTGTGTATACATATTATTGGAGCACCTTGCATTTGAAATGTATGCATTGAAAGCGAAATTCATAGTTGTCGATGCATACTTTCCTTGTTTCATCAATTCAAAACAATGCACATCTGTCATTGCATATCTTCCTTATTCATATAATTGGGAACAATTATTGAAACGACAAAAGACATTTACAATTCCTATGAAGACGTATTATTATCGTTCATTAAGTTTCAGTGTCATAAAAGATAATTCCATTAAAAACTGCAGAAACGCATTTTGAATTCGTCGATTATTGTAGTTGCACATCGCATATTCACCTCTGTGAATATAAACTTGTATGATCTTAAATCCATCACAAACGTTAGGATAATTTTGGACGCGATGCCTTCGAAAAGTATACCAGCATTATGCCCAGGTTTATGACATTAGGTCACATTCGAGAAGATATAAAATTGGAACCAGACAGTATTAAGTCAAGACACGTTGATATTATGTCACTGAAATATTATGTTTGTGGTCAGAGTTAGACAGTGCGGAGTCCATTTTACGTCTTATCTCAAAAAACAACGATGCATAGTACGCGATTTCACTCTTAAACAATAAAATGGTACATTTCTCATCCGAATTTATGGGGACAGTTTATGGCAAAGGCAAACAGATAATGTTCAAGTATTATCAAACCTTGACCAAGTATACGTATACATTTGAATCTTTTATGAGTGCCAGTATTCTGCAGAAATGTAGAGATATTTCTACATACTCTGTATATGACGTTATGTTTTAAGAATTTTAGAATCTTTTAAATTTTAGAAAATTTAAGTATTTAGACTTTTAAGAATTGGGTACAGAATATTTATATTCTTCTTCAATTCAGGTACTTGTTTGGTTACTAACTCTTTAGGTGCACTAATCTTTAGCTATGAAAACTGGGGTTTGTTATATGAGTAATGTAGATTATAGACTGACATCATTTCTAACGAATAGAATAAAATTTTATCTAGTGGAAATTCTGTGTACAATAATTAATTCGAATTCGTAGAAACAAGTTGAACTTGATCTTATCCCTAGATTACACGAGGCAGTTAATGCCTGTCAACTTTCTCGTTCGCGCTCAATTTCCACGTTTACCGTCATCGCTACTTTCCTCCTTACTCGTTTTTCTTCCGAACACTGTCCCAAGGTTATCATAACCATCGTATATATTTATAAGTGTATACTTTCTATACAAGTTGTGGTAACGGAAAAGTAGCGTATTAGATAGTAATGTTTGTTTTTAGACGTACGTCATACGTGATAAGCAAAAAGAAAAATTATTTTCTGAGAAGCATTGCAATATCCTTTCTCCGAGTTTCAGCTAATTTTCTGACCTAAATATACATAATATTATTACGTAATATTTGTAACACGTTCTAAGAAATTTTTGCATTTTGTGAAAATAAAATAACTTAATTTGTATGATTGTTCTTGGTCACGAAGCATTATTGTAGAGTCTCGCTATATGGCCCTAGGTGTCAAATTCTTGATAAGAGATTACCAAAGGCTTGTTAGTTCCGAAACTTGAATATTTTAAATCCTAATTCTCAGGTGCCCAAATAAATTCATAGACAAAAATTGTAAATCTGAAATTATATTTCCAGTACTAAAGTAGCTAACATAGTTATACTTCTTTCTTCTCAATAATTTTTAATAATTTATTTTCTCAATAACTTCTATGGCCTCGCAAACTCTGGTATCAACCCTGTTATTCCCAGTATTCGAACTTACGGAAAAGTTCGTGCTTGGAATTCATACAAGAGAACATATTTGCAATTGAAAACGATGAGTCAGTGATGTTGAACAGCGAAAAAAGGTTGTCTTTTCAAACAAACGTTGGATAACATCGATAAGAGATATCTATACTACATTGATTAATTACGGAACACGCGATTAACAATTTTGTACCACTTGGCAAAACACGATGACGTCGTTCAGCTAGCACGGTGGTTTCGCTGTTGAAATGTCCGTTTATTAAATTGTCCCATTAATGGACCGCTGTTTGTTTCAAATGGCTCGGAAAATGTACATCGTTTCCCCACGATTCGCGTCATCGATTTATCTTCTGGCGATGATTCGAAATCACTCGCGATTCGAGCTACCGCTCTTTCATTCAATCGTTCGTTCCCTGCTGATTGATCGAACGTATAATTAATACTTGTCCGAACATCTGCGTATACGTTCTCGTCGTGGATTTAGAACGTTATGTACAACGATTCGACTGTGGCCGAGAAAAACTTTATCTCGTTTCTCGATGCATGTAGACTTTATATTTTCGTCATTTTAGTTTATGTTACTGTTCAAATTCAGTTTATGTTGCGTCACTGCTTTCTGTCGTGCAGAAACGGCAGATCGATTATTTGAAAGTCAAAGGTGACACACTATCCATCTAATCAATTGATCCGAATTGATCGTAGTAACATTCTTGCATTATGTCATTTGAAACTCAATACCTTTATTTTCTGTCAGGTGGTACAAGTGTTTTAAATGAATATACAAAGTATGATACAGGATGTTTAATCGTTGTAAATTGCGATGTACGAGAATGTTAAACAAATACTTGCATTCCGATGCATTCCTTCTGCTGTTTCAGATACTGTCTGTATTATGAAAAGTTGAATGTCAACAGGATTTTTTAAATAGTTAAGCTGTTTAAACTCGTCTGCATAAATATCTTCGATAATCATGAATTTTTACATAAACATTGTTGTGCAAATTTGAAAATAATGTTCTTTCATTTAAACGTGTTAATAATGGAACTTTCTTTCATGGCAATCTTATAATCTTGTAATAATCTTATAGTAGATCTTTCTAATAAGATTTTATCAACAGTTTTACTGTTATCAACTTTTAAAATGTTAGTATTTTATGAAAGAAATCTTGATACAGTAAAAGATCAAAATGTTCCATATGAATAATAACATAACTTTTAAATCCGAGGCAGTTTTGTAAACAATGATTATCCACATACTTGACCTATCGTATAGATATGATTGCTAAAACATTGATACTCTTATCTCCTCGCTCGTAATAACCAGAAATGGTTTAGTTAATCTCACGATTTTGTCTTTCTTTGCATTCCATCTTGATGCACTCTAAATAAAAAAGGAAGCCAGAAATGCGTCGCAGAACTGAAACGCGAACCTTGAAGGTGATACTTCCAGCTATAGCAACCTTTGATTTTGTTTACGCAACAGTTTTTATATATTTTATCAATCCATGTCACGAGCTCTACGATAATCTATTTAACGTTTCATCCATAAAACGTCTTCAATGCTGTTTCGCAACATTTTGTGTTTAAGTCATTAGGAATATAAAATTTACCCGAGTATTAATAATTACGCGTTACGACACAGTATTCACCGCGGCGATCATCGGGTTGCAAATATTTCCTCACAACGATTAAACGTTTTTCATCGTTACTCGAAAACTAATATTTACACCGATACGATACGTAAATTCTAACACTGATCGCCCAAGTCATTAGCGAACACGGTTGTTAAAGTCCGCATCGTATGAAAAGCTCTGCGGGTCATTTAGCCCGAGCTGATTGTGAGAGATGCTAATTGCTAACCACACAAACGGCGCGTCTTCGCGCTCCCGTTAAGCGTGCATGGAAATTACATCGCACCAATTTCCTGCCCTCTTTCGAACCGTCACGATTCAATGTGGGAACTATTTACATTCAATCAAGACCACCATCTTTTCTCGTTATAGGATCCGAGAACGTTAGGCGAAATTTATGTTTATGTTTGATACGCCGCCATTAAACCGGACGATGACACGCTGAAGAGAACGTAATCGATGTATCCTGTTTCATTGAGAAAATTCGATCCGTATTTTTCTCGCGGCGATTAATGAATATGTAAATTGGCGTCGACGAAAATACTCCTCAATGAAATACATCACCGTAATCGACGTTGTAACGAGACAATTTTCCTTACTTTGCACCGTGAACTCTTTAATGAAATTCTGTAGAATCCTTCAATGAAATTCCTCAATGAAGTCTAATCTTATCTCAACGCGAAAGATTGCTGCGACTTTTTAATTGCCGCTGGTTCAAATCTAAAGTTCTGCGTCACCCAGATACAACGGTGTTCGAAAGAATATTTTATTTGACGTTTTACTCAAAGCATTCTTTATTTATCGAACCTATAAACGCGTATGAACATTCCTGCAAAGTGAAGAGAATCAGATGGCCGATTATTTATTTTATCGAAGTCGAGAGAAACATGGACGTTTACGGTTTGCAAGAGTACTAAGAAGCGCTATTATCGGTAGCCGAGTGTCGAGGATAACGTAAAGTTATTTTCCTTTATTAATTACATCTCGAATCGAAAACTGAAACGGAAGTTTGAAAGTTCCAACTGGTACTAACAATTAATTACTCTCCACGATGATCGTAAGGACGATCGATCATTTAATTCGACATCGTGCGTTTCTTCGGTTTTCGTTAAAAAAACAAGCTGTATCCTTTTTCCACGGGGGTTCAATTTATTTTAAACCGACAACCGTGCTAGATATCTCAATGAATCTTTCAGCAGTTTTATACCGCCCATCTTCCACTTATAAATCTCTAAGAACCATAATTTATAGATGTTTTTATGGTTTCAAGACGGTCGATCGTTTCTTCCTCGCACGATAATAAATAATATTCGTGTATTCCACGCTGTCATCGTTGATTCTTTTTCGCGGCGATACGGTAAGAAAATGTTAATTGAACGGGTTTTGTTCCACGCCCCTTGTACTTTTTCGGCTCGTGAACGATCTTCGTTTTCGATAACAATTTCGACCTTTGAATAATTTCGACTCTTATCTCTTGACTCTTAGGTGTTTCAAGGTTTCTTGATTTCCATATCCCTGGACAGTTCATGGATCCCTATATTCTAGATTCATGAATCTATCTGTTTTCTACATCCTTATATCTTGTATACATTCATATATATTCTCTACTAAATCTTCAGGTGTCTGTATTTCTTTTGTGGAGCTTCAGATCTCTACATCCTTCGATTTCTAGATCACAACATCACTTGATCTCCAGATCTCTTACATCTTTGAATCGCTAGATTTCCTAATCTCCTAAATGCACAAATCCCTAGAGCTTCGGATCCTTACATCCTTAGATTTCTATATACCCAAATCTCCTCCGGATCGTATAAATTTCCAAACCGCTAGATTTATTGATCTTCTAAACCTCAAAATCTCTAGAGCATCAGATCTCTTTCAGATGCATCTTTAGACCTTTAGATCTCCAAATCTCGAAATCATCAAATCGCTGGATCTCCAGATCTCCTAAATCCCCAAATCGCTAGATTTTCTAATATCCTAAATCGCCAAATCCGTAGAGCTGCAGATCTCTGAATCTTCAGATCTTTAAATCCCCAAATCTCTAGTTCCTTTGATCACTAGTTATACAGATCTCCTAAGTCCCTAAATCGCTACATTTCCTAATCTCCTAAACCCCCAAATCCTTAGAGCTTCGAATCTCTACAGCCTTAGATCTCTAGATCCCCAAAGCCTAGATTTCCAGATCTTATAAACCTCCAAATCTTTAGAGCTTCGAATTTCTACATTCTTGAATCTCTAATTCCCCAAATCCTAGACTTCCAGATCTCCTACACCCCCAAACCTTTAGATTTCCTAATCTCCTAAATCCCCAAATCCCAAGAGCTTCAGATCTCTACATCTTCAGACCTCTAGATCCCCAAATCTCTAGATCTCCAAATCCCTAGCTCCACAAATCTCCCAAATCCCAAAATTCCTATATCTCCAGGTTCCACGACCTTCAGATCTGTACACTCTCAGACCTCTAGATCCACAAATTATCCCCAGATTCCTATATTTCCAGAGCCTAATTTTCCAAATCCATATATCCCTAGATTTCTACATCCTCATATCCCCACTATGTACTCGGATCTCTACATCCTCAGAACCCTACATTCTTAGAATCCCACATTCCTAGATTCCTACATAAAGCCTTCATAATTGGGTCACACAGGTATGTGTCAATAATAACTAGTTATTTATACGTCAACATTAAGGTTAATGAGCAAACTGGTAGCAGTCGAGTTCCTCGATTCGAAATCGTTCACACGAACCGTTGTTATCTGTTGCAATGTGATATACCGGGAACGCGCTGAGAACGCGTTCTAACAGACGCGTAAATTCGCCCACAGTGCTGGACTAACAATTTCAGGAATGTCCGTGAGCGTGGTTATTCGATTGCTATTGCTTCGAAAGAAATTCCTCGGATGTTTCCGCATCGTGACAACGCGTAAAACTAGGCACTTTGATGCTTGGAAACTTTCTTCGGTTAGTGTTGTGTCAAGCAATTAGAGGATCACCTGTTTAAACCCCTTTATTGCTCGGTAAAGCTGCCTGGTCGTTCAATTATTCAATTATCGCGGGGTAATTGTACGTGGTCAAATATTTGGGGTGAAATAACCCGTAGTTTGAGGTTTTAACGAAGGTTTATGAATTGTCACCAGATTTGTTGGATTTTGTGGAAACGTTTATCTTCTCGTGCTGTTTGAGTTCGAAGAATTTGCGGTTTGAAATTTTTATTCGCACTTTGATATTCAGTGTGTCAGAGGTATGTAATTTTTTATCCTAATACTTTTTTGGGTAATATTTATGTGATATATGTTTCTGTAATATTTGCATCATTTACAATAATATTTATATACCACTTACTGTAACAATGTTTATATGATTTACAACAATGTTCATATAATATTTATACTGTCCGTATTTATTTATATGATCTATAATAATGCTCACATAATATTTTTATAATCTATAACAATATTTGTATGAAATGTTTTATTTATATTCTTTGTCTTATTATATCGACTTCTAATAATAAACAACGTAACTACATTGTCTTTACCTCCAGGTTACAGCGTTGAACAAAGAATCGATATGTTAGGTGCAATAGAGTTTGCAATCATAACAACATATATAATTAGAAAAGAAATAGAAATAATAGTTAAATCAAGAACAAGAAGCAGAACCACTTGTATTGCGGCGAATCGGAAAGTCTCAACGAAAGCCACAATGAAAGCGTGAGGTTGGAGAAAGTAGATGTATTAGCTGTTCGAAACTAGCTTTGCTAGACGTATTAGTTTCGCTACAATTATGAAAACTGCACTTTATCGACGTGCATTGTCTTCTGTATACACTCCTCCTCATTTCAAAACAATTAGCATCAACATCTGATGCATTACAATATCAGTGAACAATTTTTACAACATAACAAAAATTAATATTTTTACCAAACCTCTCATCTAAACTTGCAACAATATATAAAAATGTCATATATAATTAAAATTATGTTATTAACACTAGACCTGTTAATCTGATCAAATGACCTGTTCCTTATTTTAAATTACAAATCTCTTCTTGAAATTTGTGTTCATTTTTATCGAGATAAAGAATGTGTGTATTCAATGATTAACTGTTTGTGTATTTAGTTTTCTACTTCATCCTTAATTTCCGTACTAATGTGTTCAGTATAAAATTGCGAAAACGTAATAATTCTTTTTTTGACGTAAAAAAATATCTTTAACCTCAAACCATACAGCTGTGTTCAATGTTCAATTGCGAGAATACAATAATTCTTCTATTGATGAAAAAAAAATATCTTTAATCTCAAACCATACTACTGAGTTCAATGTTCAATTGCAAGAATAAAATAGTTCTTCTTTTGATGTAAGAAAAATATCTTCAACCTCAAACCATACTGCTGCGTCCAATATTAAATTGCAAGAATACAATAATTCTCCTTTCGATGCAAGAAAAATATCTTTACCTTCAAAACACACTACCGTGTTCGCTATTAAAGTACGAGAACATAATTCTCCCCTCAACGTAAAAAAATGACAAAACTTTCTCGAGTCAATAACATGCAATGCTTGTAAAAATGAACCTTATCAAACTCCATGCAATATGTCTCTTAATTCTCATATCCAACACCTAACATCCGAGTAAGTCACTGTAAAACTCCCGAGATAAGGAATACACCGTTCAGGTTGAGAGCCGAACAACATCATTTCGATGCCGCGCGTTAATGAAGACATTCGAAAGCGATAAACGTTACGAGAAGACGCGCGAACGATCCTTTCGCGCGATAAATTGTCGCCTCGCGTTTATGTTGTTGCGTAAAGTCACGGATCGCATGAACGAGAGCCGAGCGCGAATTCAATGTTTCCACGGTGCTCAATAAGGAGCCGTGAATCAATGGCCGTTAGAATGATTACACAATATGTTGTTCACCACTCTTCGAGAGTGCTCTTTCATGGTGAAACGGGTCCCAAGAACACTTCAGCCTCATTCACGCTGTCGTTTACCGGATGACTTTGAATCGCGAAATTTTATTTCCTCTTACAAGAACGTGTAAACGAGCTGTGAACGCAAAAAGGTAATTGTAGGTACATCCGAGTGTAATGTAAGCTTTTCTGGGGTGAAAGGAAGTGTGAAAGGTGTGCGGAAGATAGAGTCGTTTGGGACTTTCTATGGAGTTTAGGGTACGTCACAACTTTTCTTAAGGCTTAGGTATACGGTCATAGAAGTTATTTTGTTGATAGGCTTTAGGATAGTTTTCCAGTGTTCTTTTTAGGCAATTTATAGGTTCAAAAATGCACAAATTTCTAGACTATAGGTACCAAGTTTTTGGAATAATTAAATTCTTATATTTCTATATCCCCAAGTTTTCAAACCCCCAAATTACTAAATTTGCAAGATTTCAAATTCTCAAATTTATGATATTCCAGAACTCCTATATCCGTCTCTAGATTTCTCAATTTCTAAATCCTCATGTTCCCAAACTCCCAAATCCTTAACCCCCAAGTTTCCAAACTCCCAAGTCTCTAAATCCCCAAGTTTCCAATCTCCCAAATCCCTACTATTCCCAAAGTTTCCAATCTCCCAAATCCCTAAATCCCCAAATTTCCAATCTCCCAAACACCTAAATCCCCAAGTTTCCAAACTCCCAAATCCCTAAATCCCCCAAAACCTAAATCTCCAAGTTTTCAATCTCCCAAATCCCTAAAATTCTTAAACTCCAAAATTTCCAAATTGTTAGGTACCAAAGCCCCCAAATTCTGACACTACCAAATCCCAAACCCCAAATTTTCCTCCACATCCCCATTTCACCAACCCTCTACCATAAGAAATCCACATTCCACCCTAATGTGCACCTCGTAGACACATTGTCCGACATGTCAAACAAGTTTTCTCGCATTAACACGTGATGATTTGTCATTTACGATGACGTTACAGGTGAATTATCGCAGGAATCATGTACGCTTCTATTAGGTACGAGAGTTATAATATCGCGCTACCCTTGCTTCTGGATTACCATAAGTACGAGGTGCAACGCGAATACACGGCCTGACGCTCGTTTATGTTCGTATAATTTTATTCGGAGTTTAAGGTTAATTGGTGTAGCCTTGTGTGCTCATTTGCATCTTTGCAATCACAAATCTTGGTTCTGTACGAGAATTATCGATCGTAAATAACGTCGTACATTGTACGCTGGTTGTAACCCGCATACGATTGCTCGTTTTGCGAACCTCCGACGATAATGGGTCCTTATTCGACTGTAATAAAACGGGGAACACCTTAATGTCCTTCTTTCACGATTTACAGCGTACTGACCAAATTTCGCGATCTTTTGTATTAACATTTTCATTGTAAACTGTTTGATCGGATCGTTAATATCGTATTTAAAGACACTGGTATTTGTTCAAAAATTTCCAACGATATCTTGTCGATACTTTACACTATTTATGTTACTACAATTTATCTTATTACTACCCCTATAAATAATACGAATAGCTCTAAATACTATCTTAATTCATAATATTTTGAATCAATGAAAATTTAAAAGTTGCTGTTTGAAGTTCTGAAAAAGTTTCAAATCAACATGAACATGATAATAAATTTTTTTCTTCAAAGAGTTCATGAATTTGAACGATTTCGACAGTATGCAATCTAGTTTGTAAAAGAAATGTTTATAAAATGTACTGCAGAGTGTTCAATGGAATTTTTATGCGTCACCTTGACGCCCACCATGTTTTACATATCTGCTTTTTCTTAAACTTGAACCAGATCTACATACAAGTGTTTACAAAACAAACATTTATCCTCATATAAGAACGGAACACGCATTTATTTATATTAACAGCATACGTTTTCTATCCTCCATGAAAAGAGAATTTATATGTCCGTTTGTTTTTGTTTCCAAGGATAGACTAGTTTTATACAATCATGTCAGTATTTGCATACAGAAATAGGTTAGATAATTCGCCATTTTGATCGTAATGGGACTAGATAAAACTAACAGTGATATATCGCAAACGGTGATAAATATCGAAATAATTCAGTTGAAGACGCAAATACGTTTTGCTAACTTTTACAAGATTATTTTTCCAATATTTTGTATTATACACGAAAATCATTGAAAACGTGAGGCGAGTTTCAATTTACTGACGCTCTACTTTGAACGTCTACTTATTGCATGCTGTGCTACTTTGTGAGCCAACTTGAACTTACGAAACCTTTCAGTGATTTCGTTACAAAATATTTTCATTATTTTTCATTATACGTCAAGGAGATAAATCTACTCAAAGACGATACAAGTAATCCCATTTAAATAAAATATGATTAAGTTTAATTCTTGGAAAATATAACTTTGAGAACAAATTTTAATAGTATTCGTTCTTTGAAATCAAATTCATCCCTGTGATTTTATGTATCATTATAAATAACGAAAGTATCGCTTTGTATGGTGCGAGACGCTCTGAATACCTTAACCTCACAAAGTAGCACAGGATGCAGTAAACAACCTCCCGACCACCACAGTAAATCGAAACCGTTTTCAGTGCCGTACGATAATCCTTTCACAACAAATCAATAGATTAAAACTATACGTAAAAACATTCAAGGTGCAGTTATTTTTGTATTAAAAATAAAATACGATAAATATAAAGGGGATGAAATTAACTTATATACTCTTCTTCTCAACAAAACTTTCGTATAATGAAATGACTGTATTATTTCATAAATAATTCTATAAATTCAAGATACATTTATCTTAACAATATCTGCGATTTAAAAATAAGAAACATACGTCATTTTGACACGGTAAACCTAATATTGAATGCAAATTGAGGGAAATAAGAAAGAATGGATGCACGTAATACTCGATATCCGGCGAAATAAAATCCTGTATGACGAATCACGTGGAACCGCGGGAAATCGTCATAGGGATGTGTCACGAGGTGTGGATCCGCCGTTCACGGGCCATCGATGTGTTTATTATTGCGGACGGAAATAAAAATAATGCGAGGTGGTGCGTAGCTGACTATGACATCAGCAGGCCAATCAATCCGTTTTGCATGATGATGCATGAAGTGCATCGAATGAACGTTCGGTGAGAATATCGCTGGGATCATCTGGGTGTGGGCTTTGTACACTGTGGAAATTCCTCAGCACAATTACATCGACCTTTTACCTCTTCTTCTATTTTTTTCGTGCACTTTGCGCTCTGTCGCTTTTGGTCGACAGAAGTGAATTGTGGGTGAGTGGGGAAGCATTGGTCTGAACATTGGGTAAAGATAACCTATGCATTGTTCAGTTCAACAATTTATAGATCTTTAGATCGTCAAACCTTCTAATTCCTAAACTTCTAAATTCACCAATTTCAAATTCACAAGTCAACAATTTCTAAATCCCTAATTCGCCAGGACCTAAGTTCCCAAATTCCAAACTCCGAATTCTCCAACTCACCAATTCCTGAACCCCCAAATTCTCCAATTCACCAGGACCTAAGTTCCCAAATTTCGAACTCCGAATTCTCCAACTCACCTAAACCCCAAATTCTTCAACTCACCAATCTCTCAACCCCTAAATTGCCAAACTCCCGAATTTCCAATTTCTCAAATTCCAAATATTCTAAACTCTAAAACTTCTAAACCCTGGACTCCCCAAATCTTCAAATCCCCAGATTCCCAAACCCCAAAACCTCAAATCCCAACCCCTAAATATTCAAGTCTCCAAATTCCCAAACTCCAAAGCTTCGAATCCCCAAACCTAGATTCAAAAAATTCTGCAAAAATAGAATTAAGAACACCCCTTTCCGACATATCAGCGGAATAGACTCTTTTTCGAGTCGCAATAATTTTCTAATTAGCTCGACGTTGATAAGAAATGGAGCTGCACCTATTTAGCCAGCAAGGTTCTCGATTACCAGTCCCGGTGTTAATGTCTGTCCAACAATTTATACGATCTCGGCAGAAGTGATTGCAACGTGTTTGCACAGTAACAATGTTGATGTGTACATTATTGCGATTGAAGCTGTTCGGAACGCGTTGTACATGCTAAACGATCGGACAACGTATCGTTAATGCGCTCGGGCAACCACGATAAAGGCACGTCTGTGCATATCGTTGACAATACATCACGCTCGGAAACGCTTGGCCGCGAAGCGTAACGCGCAATGTCACCGACGAACGCAAGTGCATTTACGACATACAAGTGTTTGTGAACGACTGTTGAATTCGTAGGTGCACCCGGTGATCATCGTTTAAGCTTCGCGTCAAATTTATGCTTCCCTGTTGAACCCTTCGCGAGGCTGCCGATAAACCTTCGTTCCGCGATCGTTTCGAAAAATTTATTGGCCAATCCTCGCTTAACAACGAGCCTTAGCTACTTCCACTGGAATGGATGTTAATAACCATGGCGACTCGAAGGGATTGAACCCGTTCTTTAACGGTACTCATAGTAAATCGATCGATTTTCTCCATTTCTTTTTCAATTTTATTGCCGTCTTCAATTAGTATTTTTGCAACTATCCTTGAACAATTTTTCCACGGTTGAAGAATCAAGTACTTTGAGAGCACTCTTTTAGCAACTCGAGAATTAAAAAATCAAACGTTCACCCGAAACATATTTCAGGTTCTATAACCATTATTTACGCTTGTAATTTGCGAACAGTAAGACAAATGTGTGGAAAAGTTAGTGAAACGAAGATTATAATGATTTGCGAAGGTCATATTAAGGTCACATTATCATATTTATAAAAGAATCTGCATTTCCACGTAAACAATTAACCTGTGAAAGTTAATCAGGTGGTCTATTTCAGGTAGAGCGCCTTATGGGATTGATCGATATATCTTCCTCTTTTGTTTCGAAAATATAGTAGCAGGTATAACATAGAGATACTGCTATCAATAGGGTTATCGATATCAAATGCTTGTGAGTATCGGTAATATCATTAAGATAACGTGAAGGCGAACGGTAGTTAAATATTTATCTTTATTTAAACTATTAGTCTAAATTTACTCGAGCTTATCTGGTACATAACATTATCATTTAAAATCAGTTATTCTTGTTTGAAGGTAGGCTATACTTGAAAGTGAAAAACGTGAATGATAAGGTCGAGTTAGGTTATGTAGACATGTAAGGTAGATTGAAAGTTTAAATATGATTAAATAAACTTGGATAAAGAAGTTGTGTATCAGTTTAGGATTTGAAGTTTAAACAAGAGTAAACTTGGATAATGAGATTGCGTATCAAGTTAGGTTAGGATTCGAAGTTAAAAGATTAAATGAACTAGAATGAAGAAGTTAGGAGTCAAGTTAAGATAGGTTAGATTTGGAGCTTAAAGAAAAAAGATAGATTTGAATGACGAAGTACATCAGATTAAATTATATGAATTTAAGTTAAATGAAATTGATTAGGAGTTCAAGAAAATATTATTGATATATCATTGGATGCAAGATATTGATAATCAGCAGTATCTCTCCCGCGATGTTCGTATAAAATAGTACATGAAGTAGTAGCTGATGGAATCCGTTGATTTTCTTGTGACTGTCACCGACTCGGTTCTAAACACCTAGTTTCTAGCTGTCCACCGATCTATTCTCGCAGTCCACGAGAGCGCATCGTCGATAACTATCTTTCAGACAACTCACGAATGTTTCTGGACCGCGTTCGACTTTGGTTACCGTTTTCCATCTATGTTTAGATCTGGTCCAGCTGACATCGATAAACTAGGACGGTTTGGAACGCTTCCGTAATAACGTGTTGTCTGTCCCGACCAAATTCCTCGTCAATAATACACAACAACGTATACCATGAATGAACCCGTCTGGTTCGATTCATATTAATTTCACGAACTACCACTGATCCGATTTACCCGGACAAATTCCTTATTCGTACTTTTGTTACTTTATTCACGACGCGGTGCATTGGCAACCGTCGGTAATCAGTTTCGAGGAATTCATGGTAGTCTCGCGACAAGGATCGAATAAATTTGAATTAACAAGGCCTGCAGGTGGGCAGCTAGGCTACCAGATTTAGATGGCCAAATGGCAAATTGAGATTAGTCGTTCGGGAACGACCGTGATTCATCGTTGCGTTCCGTTCGTTCTATCGAAAAGAAACACGCATTCTCAGCCTTAGTCAGCTTGTTTCGCGTTCGTTTTAAATGAAGTTATTCTCCTCGTGGTGCCAGACAGGTGACAACTATCCTGAATCGGTCGGATATGCCTAATCGGATTTCGAAGATAAATGACACTCGAACGAGAACGAAGAAACATTTCGGCGAACACCAATTATCTCCCGGCTTATCTCCTTACAATGATTAGAATTTGAGAAAGAAAGCTTGCTAACAACTCTGATTATAATTAATTATTCATGACACGTGTTTTCAAACGTGTTTTATTTTACAAGAATATTTATTGACTTTGTCTGAACTCGCATCATCGTCATCCACATCCTAGAATATCATGGTAGTTGTCACAATAGCAAATTTAAATACTCGAGTCTCTTTCTAATGAACTTTTCGATCCTCCTTCTTTTTACTCAAATTTTAATTTCAACCCCATTCATTCTAACCAGTGAGTATACAGTTAGTTAATAGTTATGTTTTCTGCTTCCAGATGTGGCAGTTAAGGTTTTGGACGTACCTTCTGCTGATAGCGTTATCGCTAGCACCAGTGCAGAGGGTTATAGCGTGTTCTTGCATGAGGAGTCACCCACAGACTCTATTTTGCAATTCAGATTTCGGTAAACGATTACATTAATAATCGAGCAACACTCGATTCATCAAATCTCTCTGTCCATGACTATTTATTAATCTTTCCTCGCAGTTGCCTTGGTCCGAGTGAAGAACGCTGCCTTGAACGAGCATGCGATTGGATATACTGTGAAAACCAGTAAAATTTTCAAGGTTGGTACATCGATCTAGCAAAATTTATTGCTTTTAATCTTTTCACTGTAATAACAACATTGCTTCTGTGTCATTAAGCTGGTATTGATTTACCATATATTTTGTATAAAAGCAAAACATGGGCGCATTTACATATAATGTGTATTTTTAAGTTCTTAAATCCTTATATTACTAGACCATATTACATGGCTATATTTTTAAATCTGTCTGCGTTCAAAAGTTAGTTCGATATACAAAAATGTCGCAAGGTGTAATGTAAATAATTTTTCTTTGCAGGTAAACAGCTCGAAGTCATATCACGCTCTGAAGAAAAATATCCTATGGACGGCATCTTCGGACGGCATGTGCGGGGTACATCTTGAAATCGGAGAAACATACGTCGTAAGCGGAAGTACGTTGGGAGATCGAGCACGTATATCGATCTGTGGTTTGTCGATGCAATGGAGAACGGTACCAAGCAGACAAAGGAAAGCTTTCAAGGAACTGTATCGTCACGGTTGCAACTGCAGTGTAAGTGAACAATTGTCATTAAATACGTCGATACGAGACTCTACTATAATATTGCCACATCTATTAACTTGGCAGTTTGCATCAAGTTTATCTAATCATCATTACCGAAGCAATAAATAGAATTACCCTTCTCGACAAATTCTTTTCGAAATACTTAATCCTTCGACTTGAACGTTCATCGCGAGTTAACCCCTTAACCTATCATTTCTTCAGCAGTTGCGGCAGACGGCTAATTATTGCTGCAATATTATTACAGCAAATTATTGCTGGCAAATAAGGAAAATGTTAGGTATATTTTGAACTTATCCTTGATTATGTAAATTGTAATTGGTATTAAACTCCAGACTCTGTGAATATAATTTTGATTTGTTGCGAAGTCACGAGTGACATATTAGTCAAAGGGTTAAAGATTTGAATATGATTTGTTGTTCTAGTTTATGATGATTTATGTTGTCTTTGACGTTTCAGATTCATTACACTCCATGGTGGTACAAGGGTGCAGTTCTAGCGAACGTAGGAGGCAAAGAGTGTCTATGGGAGAGCAAACCCGGCCCTGAAGATTGCCAAAGAGAATACGGCGTGTGCAAGGCAGGTTCTGGCGGGTGTTCATGGGTCCCTTCCGTGCCTTACAAGAACTGCATCAAGGAGCATCAACAGAAACGCGAACAGCAACGGGCACGAGAACCTTAAAGAATATCTCTGCTTCGACGCACGCGAGAGTTCCACGACGTTGCCAGCATCAGCACGCTTTGCGATCATCGTTTTCTTGCGTGAGAAAACTCTTGTGGAACGCGAACTGTCGTGGTAACGCGTTGAGAAGTCAATGCTAGTTTCGATGAACTTTTCTCCCTTTAACGAAATTAGTTTTAACGTCGTGTTGGGACGAATTTTTGGGATGTAGCATTCATTTCTTGACCGCGTAACTGTTATTTATTATCCGCGTTCCTCAGCGAAAGTATTAATTGGGCGGTTGTGCCGGCAAGTACAAAAGTGGTTCATTTAACAGAGACCAACCAGCGAATAGAACTGCTACGAGTGTTGTTTATGGTTTAATGCAGCGATGGGCAAAGCGGGTACCCGCCGAAGGGATGTGGGCAACGGGATGCACGCGAGCAGTGATGGGAGAGAAAAACAATGTGAAATTGTCAGATTTCGGAACTTGGAGACTTATGCATCTAGGAAATTTACGGCGATTTAGAGGAATTAGAGGGTTTATGAAATTTATTGGAGTTAGAGGGTTTAGGGAATTTCAGGGATTCTGAGATTTCGGAATTTGAGAAAGTGGGTAATTGCAAAATTGGAGCATTTAGAGATTTGAAGATTTGGGAATTCTTGAGATTTGAAGACTCGAGGGTTTGGGGATTTGGAGATTCAAAAATTTGAGAGTTAGGATTTTGAAAATTAAGGGATTTGGAAAATTGCCATTATGATTTAAGAGTTTGGGGATCTTGAAGTTGACAACCCGTCACTGCCCGCGCCAGTACTCGATTATGCCTTCCGAGGAAAGTTGGCCATCAGCGATTTAATGCAATATAATCCGACGAATTCTTGGAACTGCTTGCATTACCATAATAAGTTATTTCGAGATCAGTAGCATCGCGTTTGTGTCGTCGAATCTTTCGCGTTCAATTAACCACCCTACTTACTATTCATCCTTCAAATTGTCTTCCTACCGCACTCGAATAATCGAGAACATCGAGCGAACCTTATTCAATGTTTTATTTATTCGCGTCGTGAAGATAGCTGCTCGCGAAAGGAATTCAGTCCGTATCGATTCAGAATTGTACAAGAAGAATCGATGCTGTTAACCTCGTTCGATTTTTAATGAAATCATTCGGCGAGCTCGGCCACAATGTAAATCGACTGAATCCCGTGAAGCATGAAGCAGCGAGCGTATTCGATTATCGATTGGCCATCCCTTTAGTTGTACATATTAGGCTACTCATGTATATTATGCATTTTTAAATTATTCTTATGTTTATTTCGTAGTATCGTCTCGTCTATATGTATGAAACTGCGTGAAGGATATATTTGAACTCTAGCTTGTAGGAGTCTGCGAATCATCGAAACCTAACGACGATTGTGATGCGGTTAACGAATATTTAACTTATCGTGATAATAATTGATCAGGATGTTTGCAAAAATTTGTCTCGTTATTCGAGAAACTTGAACGTCATCCAAAGTCTGAGCACTCACAGTCGCTTTCGAAACCTAATTACAGTTATTTCACCTGATCGATCGTACACCTTCCTTGAACAAGATCCACAATCAATAAATTGATCTGGATTCAACGAATCAGGTTTTAAAATGATTTTTTTTTGTATCTCGATGACAGCGAGCGCTCACATTTTGGAGGACGTTCTTCTGCAATGAAAATGAAACCCTAATTTAGGGTAGAACTTTAGTACAAAAGATCGAAAACGCATTAATCGACGTGTGTTAGTTGGCATTTCCTATCACGAGAACCCGCGTAGCACGAGACGATGTATATTTAGTTGATAGTTCTTCCATTTGATAATTTTTGTAAGTATCGCTACACTTAAGCGACGGGAAATAAACGAGAAACGCATGGTCGTTCTTTCAGTAAGCACAGAAAAGATTACACTTATTTCGTTACTCACCATTTCGCGATGATTGGGATAGAAAGTCTGCTCGATCAACGGGAAATTGTCTTTGCCAAGACGGCGCTGAAGACCAAGCAGATGCGCGAACACCCAAGGTTTGTCCTGAAATAAGAACAATGATTAAGAAACTTCATTCATCAGGTACGGAAACTTTTAATCGCTGTTCCACTTGGAACTTTGTTAGAGACCTCTACTTACCTGGAAGTTGTAGATTGCCGTGAGATTGTTAACGCTTGGTATACCGCCGTACATTAAACCGAGAAGAAGGTTCTTGTAGTCCTCTCCCGCGTCCCTCAGGTTCTGTCGTATCAGGACGAAATCAGGCTTGAAGGATCTGTGGGTGAAATTTTATTCGCTCGAGTTTCAGAATTTCAGTCAATAGTCGATGAAATTGATAATCCTTCTTAAAATGATGATTGCTGCACGTTATATGGACGCATATTAAAAATACAGATGTATAGCAACGTGTTGTATGGCGAAGAGTTATGACAATACGTGTTAGATCCCTATGAGTTGATCACACATTAGATCACTGCGTGTACGGTCACGTGTTGGGTAGTCATGCGTTACATTCCACGCATTGTATTCTTTTAGGGTTATATTGGCGACATGTTGCATTTACATGTGTTGTATTTTCTATGCGTTGTGTATACCACACGTAGTGTTCTCCATGCGTAGTATTCTCGTACATCGTCACGATTGAATTTTACCCAAGTTGCAACTTAAATTCATTTTTTATGCACATATTATATTATTTAATTTTAGAATTTTGTCTGAATAATAGTTAATAATAATTTTGTGTCAATAATTGTATCTTACCTGATGACTTTGGTCCCGTTACGATAAACTGCCATGGACACAACAGTACCAGTCTCGCTAGCTGTCAACGACAATTCCCGAAATTCCGCCTGTTCAACTCGAATTTCGTAATCGCCATGAAGCCTACGACCCCGGAAATACTTGCTCCAGTCTGTATTCTGGTCGTCGATTACTAGCAAGGTGAAACATCGATCTTTGTTGTATGACGGCCCTCTCGTTGCACCGGACACTGCCGCTCCCAAGATGGAGGCACCCTAATCATTTAAATCATGGTAAATGATATTGCTTCATCTTGATTCGACTAGTAAATGATCTACCATTCACTTCTCGAGTCATGGAATAATAGTGATAGATTTTCGGTACCCTCCGTAATGTACTTCTAAACAATTCAATTATATTCAAGTTTCATATTTAGTTTTTCAATCGGGTTTTACTTCGAGACATGTACGACTTTATTACACTTCAATATTCAGCACTTATAATGATTTGAATACAATCGAACAATGATTTAAACTCAGACTGAATATATTCTGAGAAATTTCTAAATTTCTAGGTTTATAAATTGAAATGTTCCCGAATCTGAAAGCTCATCAAGTATTTAAATTTGATATTCCAAATTGAAAAATTCATCAATTTTAAAATCGACATTCCAAATGTAAAAATTCACAAGTTTCTATGTATATGAAGTTAAAAATTGAAATGTTTGTGAATCTAGAAGTTCAATTTTTAATGTTGAAAGTTTCAAAATTTCTAAAATTAACTTTAATGTTTGCAAATCTGAAAGTTCCTGAACATCCCCTTTGAAGGTTCTTAATAAAAAGACTTGTATATGTTTCAAACTAAGATAACATGTAAAATATGTTAAATTTCTGAAAATTACCTGATCGCGAGCAGCCCCGGTCAAGCTCTGCACCCGTTGCAGCAAGCTCTCCCTGGTCTTAGCGGGTGAAGAGGGTGCGCTGGTGGTTCTGGATCCAGGCCTGAGATTCAGACTCAGGTCGCCTCCAGCCGGTTGGGTGGCACTCGGAGGAGGTGCTCCAGGTACCGGTGGTTGGCTAGCAGGTGGTACCGGTGTCGGTTGGGACTGCAGGGGTCGATCTGGCACCCCTTGATACGATTGGGACGAATCCCTGGCCATGGAGGCCAGCCCGGAGTCTGTGCTTGGTTCATCGTCGAGCTCCGAGCTCAAATCCCCTGACGAGAACCTGGAAGACAAGCTATGGTGGTGGTCGTGATAGTGACAATCGGTCGTTTCGTCCCCCGATTTCACGCTTTTTTTATTGCCGGCACTTTCAATGCACATCGAACAACAGCCAGTGCTCAGGGTATGGCATGGACATGGCGTTGGCGATGATGGCGATTGCTGGTTTTGCATGCGTGACACGAACGATGACATATTCGCTTCTCTGAGCAGCAACTGCTCGGACATTTAGTTGATCGCGGTGCCTTCGCGTGAAACGTGGGCCGACGACTGTTCGTGCTCTATGGGATGAGATGACGAATTTCCATGGCAAAACGCTCTGATATCTGATTCCCGACAAATGGGTTTCGATGAATCGCAGCGGGGATGCTTTTCGATAAAGCTTTAGGGGTAGCGTCCATAAACGTTCCAACGAATCGTTGTTTTCGATGATACGAAATGATCGAACCTCTTCTAAGGTTTCTCGAGTTCTCAACTGTCGAGAATATCGAAGTTCAGGCAGAATTTGCACGATGCCAAAAGCGGTTTCTCCATTGACTCATGCATACACCAAGACTTATGAAACTACGGAAAAACATCGAGATATTTGTAATGAAAAGATGTTCCGTTTAATTATGTACGCTGTGGAATGACCACTCAGCGAAACGAGAATCTCGATCGTCGTTGATCCTGCTTTAATTAAGAAATCAGGTAGCCACTTCGCGTTAATTGAATCGGGCAACTTATCGTCTATGATATCGCGGGGTGCATCGCGTGACAGAATGTGGACACGAGTTGGACCAATTTTGTATCAAGATAGCCGGTCATTATTTTACACTGCTGTTACGTCGCTCAATAACCGGATTCGATGAAAAGAGCTCCGACAAACACGAGCTTTCACCGGTACAACGACCCGAAACTCTATGCCCCTCGGTGCTACTGTGCATATATATTCGCCGGCTTTTATATCTCGGAACGACCCGATTCACAAGAAAAAAGGCGACAATTTTTGCCACGAAAACGTTAATCTTTTACGGAACAGAGTACATCGGGATTCGAGAAACACGGTAATCTGTACGTTACGCGACTAAAAATACTGCGACCTCTTAATTACCATGAAAGCTATTTTTATCGCGATAACAATCAATTAAGGGATTAATCATTTTCGTTCTAATAATAGCCTCATTGAACAATGATACGATGTTAATTAACTCCGAGTTAAACATTTCACGGTGTTCTCTGTTCATTGATAGATCAATAATTTATTTATTTATTTAACATTCGTTTAGTTTTGTCGAGAGACTTATTAATTTATTTAATAGTTATATATACAAAATAATAGTATCGGATTAATTTTAAAATTAACGAAGTTTTTATGGAAATGTGAGCGCGTAGGTATTTTTAGACGAGGAGGGATCAAAAAATGAAAAAATATGGTAGAGGGGTATTGATTTCAGTGGTTTACTTTAATAAGAAGTTCTTCTTTAGAGATTTATTTTTCGTTACCGATAGCCACTTGTGTATAATATTTACACAGAGTTGTGCAGAATTCCAATTGAACTGTTTTACGGATTATAATTACACAGTAATTCGAAAACATCGTACTCGATTACATTTTAATTGATGATTCAGATTTCTCGTTTTGTTAAATTAATGTAACTCACGTTTTAATTGAAGTGTAATTGAAACGTAATTGAAACGATATAAGAGGGTGAACAAATCACGTAACAAATTCGAATAGAAAAGGATTATCACCGATAAATATAGTATTATTCGTAAATCCATATCCCAATAATTAACGTAATTTCATTACATTCAGAGGTACTATAATTAGTAATTGAGGTATTTGAAATGGTTTGGTTACCTAATTCAATTACAAATTGAATTACGTAGTTAAAATACAAGGTAGTAAATTAATGCACGAGAGTTGATTATAGTAATTAATATTACAGTGTAATTCGATTAGTACAACTGTGTAAATCTTTCTCTGAGCAAAATTGGAATACCTGCGCTTTAAATATGTTCGTTGAATGAATAATATATTTTCCAATTTGCAAATTTGCAGCCTTTCAAAGCTGGAAATTCAGAATTTCATAAATTATCAAATTTGGGAAGTTAATATGGAAATTTGAAAATTTGAATGCATCAGAATTTGGATATTTAAAAATTTGAATGTTCGGAAGTTTGGATATAATGAGAATTTAGAAGTACAGGAATTTGTGAAAAGATAGTTTGGAAATTTGGGAAAGGTGAGTTGGAAAATTGGGGATTGGGGATATTGGAAAATTGGAGATTAGGGAAACTGGAAGATCGGTAATTTCAGAGTTTGAGAAGATGGGATTTTGCGAAATTGGAAAGTAAGGACTGCGGATATTGGGAAATTGGGGATTTTAGAAATGGGGTAACTAGGGAATTACGGAATTGATGATTTGGGAACTAGGGAAATTGGCAGTCTGAGCTATTGAGAAATCAGGAAATTGGGGAATTAGAGATTTGAGAAGTTAAGAAATTGAAGATTGAGAAATTTGGGAAATTGAAAATTTGGAAATTTGAGAAAATGGGGATTTAGGAAGTTGGAAATTGGGAAATTAAGAAACTAGGAAATTAGGAAATTCAGAAATTGGGAAATTAAGAGATTGATAAATTGAAAATTAGAAAATTTGAAAACAAAGCATCTGAGAAAGAAAAATGTCCAATCTTGTAACTCCAAAAATGTCTAACTTAACAAAATCAGTCTCCACAAATCAAAAATTGAAGACAAGTGACGAGATGTTCCCGTACACCTATTCATATCGTTTGAACCGTTGCCTGTTATCGATTATCGGCTATTCTATTCTTCTATTCGAACAAATTAGTCTGGTCCATGCATAAAAAGAAGTTCGCAGTCGTGGAAGCACTCACCTCCGTTTCAGGTAGTTAACATTGGAGGTAAAGGACTGTCGAAAGCTGGAGAATGAAATGTTGCCGGGTGAAGGAGCTGTACCACAATATTTGGCGCACCCGCCGCGGCCTGTAATCTTGCTGGTTAAAGCCGACTTCGTCCTTCCGACGAAAACCGTGGAATCCTTGCTGTGTCCTGTCGATCGCTAGCGGACGATACTGTCCCCTTCCTGTTCTCCAGGTTACACTACCGAGGGGTTCGGGAATGGAGCCTTTAAATATCGCTCGACGATCTCGATGTTGCGTCCGTTGCGGAGTCTTCGGAATAACGCTTGAAACGTAAGGTAACCCGAAAGGAAAGGATGAAATAAGAGAGGTGAGAAAGGAGAAACTAAATAATCCAAGTTGAAATCTGCAAAAAGAAGGGAAACATCGGTGAATCAACGAGCGTGACGTTGGATTTTCTTCAATACTAACATTACACCCGCTGTCGGTCACGTAACACTGCGTTATTGTTACGAGGTGCTATTAAATATGCATTTGATGAAAGCGTTGCGAAACTGCAAAGGGTGAGATAAGAAATTAGGTTTCTAGAACGACACCTGATGTGTTGATTGCACCTTTCTCCCTAATATGTCTGCTACGGGTCATTCTACGGGCTTCGTGAAAGCTTTTGGACCTTTCATATCTTTGTGTCGCTTTGTTATTGTCAGATGCGAAGAACTTTGCTTTGAAACAATGAGTAAAATTTACTGAATGTTAAATGTAAAATTGAAGAGGATGTAAAATATTTAAAATTGATAAAACATCATTTTTGTCCGAGTTTCATGTCAATTTTATCAAAGTCGGAATAATGTTCAAATTAATCATTGAACATCAATTTCTTGAACTTGCCTTAATAACTACTCTCCTATCAAGTTACAGATATATGTATATTATCATTAAAGAAAATAAATGTGTGATTGATATTAGAACTAAGAATGCACCACACTTGAAAAAAACGTGATTTTTATCCAAAGTCCGTTGTTCTCCAAATATTCTCTAAAATTAGATTTCTAATTTCTTGATGTAGCGTGTGATACTCGAGATAAAAACGTCCGAGCGAAAGCTCAAAGTGCTCGAGATGCAGGTAGAAATTTAGCACGGCAAAAGTAGAGCTTGATACCTTACTGATCGATACCGTACAACGTGACTTTACATGCTACAGAATTTTTTACACGGGTTGTGTGTTTTGCTCGACTACCACGGAACAGTGATTTCAGCCACCCTCGAATATCGAATCACGATAAAGACCAGAGATAACGAGTTATTGGCTCGTGGCTGCTCTGCAAAAGGGGTACCGATTGTTTTCGTCGATGAAAAGAAGAAAAAGGCGTAATTGACTTGCACGTTAGAGGGAAAATCCAGACCGAGTTCTTTGAAGTTGAAAAACGCGACACGCAACCCCGTGATCGTGATGCGAGGTCAATTAACGAAGATTAACACTTTGAGTGCTTTTGTATCGGTGATAAACTTTTCTTTCCGAGCACCGATTTGCTGATAACTTTATAATTAACCACTCGTGATGCGTGAAAAATGGTAGAGAAAAATTATATTTTTCCTTGAGGGTAGTTTTGTTGTAGATTCTTTGAGGGTACTATTGATACTACTCTACAAGATAATGGAGGGTTATGTAAATTTTTGAATGTAGACAACTTTTGTTATACTATCAGTTGTAGATGTAGTGTGTAGCGATACAATGCATGGCGATGTAATGTAAGCGACACAATGGGAGAATATAATGTGTGAGCAACGTGTGAAGAATATGATGTGAAATTATAATAACAGAAATTACAATGTACTGAGAAAATAACGCGTGGAGAGTACAATACATTGGGACAACACGTAGAAGGTACAATGTGTGGAAAATACAATGAGCAGTGGTTACAGCGTGTAGAGAATGTAATGCGTAGAGAGAATACAACATGTAGGGAATATGACGAGTAGAGAATACAATATGTAGAAAGTACAATGTGTGGAAAATATAACGCATGGAGAATGCAACGCGTAGAGAATGTAAAACGTAGAGAATACAGCGCGTAGAAAATACAACGTTTGTAAAACACAACGCATATCAAATACACCACGAGAGAAATACAACATACAATAAATACCCATCGTAGAAACACAACCTGTAATAACGCGTGTGTAACTCGCAGTGATCCCACGCGTAACAAGATAACGCATGGCAATATAACAAGAGTCTCCTCTAATTATATCAACACACATTAATTCATGCTTAGTTAAACTTTTGGAGTGGTGACTCTTAATTCAAAGAGGGGTTAAAACAGGTCAAAGGTTGTTCAGAAATTTGCATAATTGGTGGTTCACACGGCACGTGACTTCAGTTTCCACGTAGATGGAAGGGTTAAATGTCGTAAAAGACGAAGAATCGGGACGAAAAGTTTGGAGTAGACGTCAAGGAAACTTGTACGATTTCCTGCAAGTTGGAACTGTCGTATCTGGCTTCCGGTTTCGAGGCGTTTTCCTATCAGAACTGCTTGAAACTTTAAACTAAGGCCGACCATTGCCGCGCACGACAACTCGGTCTGCGTTCAATTAATGCAGGAGATGGGTAACTTGATTGAATTTCAAATGAGTTTCAATGAATTCCAGTCTTCGTTAGGATCTCTACGTGCTCTCTTACGCGAGTATCAATTTTTCTGCCACCTGCGGACAGAAATTTTTACTCACCCCTTACGGTGGCGACGGAGGGTGCTATTTGTTCGCTTGAATTGCGGCTGCGACTTGATACTGATGGGCTAATGGACCTCCGTAATTGTTTCTAATTTTGAATAAGCCAATAATGCCTGGAAATTTTCACGCTATCACGACGGAACTTTGCGGGAGATTTAGGGGATGTAGAATGTTGATGCAACGTTCGTGGTAGATCTACTCAAACTTTTAATACAAGAGGTCGAGTTTGCTAAAATAAATTTTGTCGGACAATCCTTGAACTGTTGTAAAGTACTCGAGAAAATTAAGTGAAAATTTGTTATTAACTTGTTTGTAACCATGCTTCAAATTTTGAACTTTTACAGTTATCATGTTTTATAATGTTTTTATCTTTTATCTATTTCTATTATTTCTGATTATTTAAAAAAATAGTTGACAGTACATAAAATGGTTACACGATTCTAATCTTGATGAAAGTACCAATAAAGAAGTAATAACTTGAATATAAATGAAGTGACGTTTTTATAAATCCATGTTATCCGTATTATTTCTAGGAAGTTTAAGCGTAGACTCTAGTAATAATCGATGACGGAAGAGTCCCTAGGTGTTAGGAAAAGGCAGGCGTATTGACTGGCAAAGCTGCGCAACGGGAAACGTGTACGCGAATGCAAGCTTGCAGAAACCGGAAATACCAGGAATAAATCACGAAGACTTAACATTTAATCACCTCTATTACGTATTTGTGCTCTTAACCGTGAAACATTTTAATCTAAATCTCGCAGACTGGGCGTACCACTTTTCATTCATTTACTTCCTCATCTTCTTCCTTCCTTATATTTCTCCACTTACCTTCATCATTACGAACTTTTAATAATATCGTATTAATAATGGAAGTTTCATTAATTCTATGAATTATAAACTAACGACGAAGTTTCTTGATAGAAAGGATAGTTAATAATGCAAGAAGGGTAAATAATTGATAAAGGGTTAAAAAGAGAAGAGTAGACCGTAAAAGTAAAGAATCACGTGAAGGTATGCAACAAATCCTCGCGAATAATCACGTCAACCACACTATAAGTCACCATCTCGTAATCATCCATCAACGTAGCACTACCTAGATTGTGCTCGAAAATTTAATCCTCACAAAGATAGAAGCATTCTAAGCACGAGAGAACAACATCTTATAAGACTTCGATTAAATTTCCTTGTTGAAACCAGCTCATCTCACCGATTTTTAACACTGAATAACTTAAACATTACAAATGATTAATTTATCAATATCAAAGTGTATACAGTAATACATAAATTGTAAGTGAAAAGTCAATTCTTAAATAAATTACACACCCTTAAAAATTGATCGAACGGTAGGAAAATTAAGATTTTAATAAATATCAATCCATATAAAATATTGTAACACATAAAGAGGCAGCAAAAAGAAGGAACCTAACTCAAAATACAAGAAGTAAGGATCGAAGAAGAAAGGACCTTGTCCGCTTGACCTCTCGACACTTGCCTAACTCAAACAATCATCCTCTCTGTCATTAACCCTAACTTAACACCTAACCTAACACACGTTTCGCACAGGAATCTGACATGTACGTTACCGGCAATTTTTGTGGTAAATTGAATAGCGAAATATGTTTGCACAATCGTAGTCTGAGTACACACTGGATTGATCACTGATGGGCAACTGCGCCCGCGAGCGTACGGAACGCGGACGTCCTGTGGCGTGAATCTGCGAGCTCTGATGTCAAATCATTAGTCTATAAACTTGGAAATTTCTGAACTTGAGATTTCTATGTTTTTCAATTTTTATATTCGGATATTAACAATTTACCAAATTCGAAAGTAAAGAATTTGTGAATTTGTAAATCCATGAATTTGTGCATTTGCAATTTTTGAAACATGTAAATGTGTAAACTTGTAAACGTATAAATTTCTAAATGTATAGATGTGTAAATGTGTAAGTATATAAATATGTAAATGTGTAAATGTGCAAATTTGTAAATGAATAACTGAATAAATGAATAAATGTGTAAATGTATAAATGAATAAATGTATAGCTGTGTAACCTTCCAAACTTATAAATTTGATTCGACATGATTCGGTATGCCCCACGCCTCGTCGCTGCACGCACCGTGCACGCCGGTGCCCGCGAGCTCCCCACGGGCCCTGTGATCTGCCCGTCACTCGGAAAGATCACTTTCAAACAAATTAACAAACAACGATCGCACTCCCTAACTCAATATACATAAAAACCAACGAGAACCAGTAGATGCTGCAAACCTGAGCCTGGGACCACACGAGCGCTAAAAGTGACGTCCGCTGGAACGGACGTTGATTCGAATCGATGCATAATGACCACACGCGCAAATATTTGTCCAACAAGCGTCATTTACACGCTCGTATAATCCAAAAGCGCAATTATTAACACGCTCGCTACGATCGGCACGCGAATACGTCTGATCTTGCTGATCATACGACAATAACTCGTGTCACACTCGATTAACATCGTCAGTACCGATTTCGAAATTACCGATAATATTATTATTTATTTCATTCACCCGGCGAACATCGATCACAGCGAGCGTGTTAAAAAGGCGAAGTTTGAAAAGCTCGGTACTCACCTGTGTCGCGTGCGTGTACTACCCACTAGTTTGCCGGTGAAGCAGTGAGCCTCGACCGAGAATCGCGAGGGTGTTACCCGGAGGGTTTGCTGGTCGATAGGTTCGCGCTTGCGTTCTTCTTATCATCCCCCACCCTCCCTAAGTGTCGCTAGCTAAAGACAAGAGGGGAAAAAGGAACGAGCCTCCATGTTTCCACGATATGCTCGGTCCCGGTCCCTCGTGTTTGTACAGGGTGACGTCGTTCGATACACATCAAACATGCTCCACCTGCTGGCCGACTGAAGATGAAACGTCAAGCTACATAGTACGACGACATACCGCCGTTCTCTGTGCATTGATGCAACCCCTGTCCCGGCAGACAATCGGTAGCTGCAACTTATTTTGTAATCACCCGGAACTCTAGAGTACCACGGTACCGAGAATATTATTTTTCTCTCTTGTCGTTTCGCAATTTACTTTTTCCGTCATTGGAAAAAAACAGCTTTTCTGGCCGTGTTGGTTTATCCGGTACCAGGTGGCAGACCACTCGACCGTACAACGCGTTTCAACGTCGGATGAAAGAATTAATGCGACGACCCAGTTATTCGCGATTCCTCGGCGTTGCACTTACGTGCAGCTTTTGTACCCATGGAGGCTGTACTTTGAAATCTTTCGAGAGATAGAATTTCTATTGTTCCGAGCGACGCTGGCCGGGCACGGTTTTGGGGGATGTTCGTCTGAAAAACATGCAACGGGAATTCCCATTTCAAATGAAACCTCTTTGTCCTCCGTCCTCCGGTTCCGCGTTTTTTAATTTCTGTTCCGCGTTCGTCGCAACGGAATCGAATTAATATTCATAACAATCTCCGCTTTTGTGTATCGGCACGAACGTGCGTTCGTTTCCTTGTATTTTTCATCGATGCAATTTCCTTTTCTTTTATGCGCCGGATAAAACGATGCTGGAATGTTTTCCACGGGAAAGTGGGTCAGTAACATTTTTGCGGGGTAAAGAAACGTTCGGGAGCAAAACGAACGCGGTTGGATTTTCATCGAAATTGCATTCTCTTCGGCTCGCGTCAAACGCACGCGTGTCTCACCTGGTTACGTAAGAAACTGTGAATCACGGTTTACTTCTGCTCGAGATCATTCTGCTTTTTCTATGCACTTTCAATCATTCGAGCAATTATAAGATGTTAAAACTAGGTTAACATGAAACGTGTGTCGAATGAAATTTTAAATTATATGCACAATTTTTTAAATAAATTATTTCGGTAAAATAAATTTCATTTAATTCCATTTTTTTATTGCATCAATGTCCATCTGTTTATTAACCTTATACATTTGCAACAGACGTATACGAAATTATACCAAATATGAGTAGATTATGTCATATTTGAATGTTTTATGGTATTTGTGTACTATTTTATTATTAGACTACAGACATTTTTGTATTCATGATATATTTATAAATGCAATATATAATTCATCTACAGAGTAAAAAGCCTGTCTACGAATTGCATAATTTATATCTACTTTGCAGATCATAAATGCACGAACGTTCTATTTATTATGCTACAATTTACAGTTTTCAGCATAATTTCAGCGTGAAGAGCTGAAAATAAATTCATTTGAATTTCAAATAGTATTCTACCCTAGACCGGAAGGATATCTATTATGTTTATTATGATGTAAGAAAATTTGCGTGTACAGGCAAGAGTAAATGAAAGAACTAATGATCGGATGAAATGCAATCGTCGTGCATTCAAATGATTCCTGGTTTAGAGTATCAATTGATGAGTATCTTGAATGGTTTTCGTGTCATCGACGAATGATCGTGTAAGCTTTCTATTGTCTTCGATATTCGCTTTTGTCTGCATTGTGATAACTTGAGAGGTGCTGCGACAGTACCTTTACAAGCGCCGCGGCTATCGACAATCCTGTAATTCCTGCAATCTTCCTTCAATCAATATCTATTGAATCGTTTGTCTAATTTCATTCCGCAAACACTATCGGTGTACAAGCACTTCATTATGTCATATTTATCTTCTGTGTAAAATCATACACCTGAGACGAGTATAACGGAGAATGACACAAACAGTTACTTCGTTAAATTAATCCGTGTCATACTGTTATAGCTCTCTTTGTAACATAAGTGCCATCTAATAAAATATTACGAATGCGTTACAGTAATTAAAAACGGAAATATAGAATCTTTCATTCAATTATCAAATTGGTAAAGATTTCAGATATTAAAGAGGATGGACCGTCTACCTAGTCAATATCTACATTCTACCCTGGATAAAAATCGTTTCGTGGAATGATAGTCACTCTTTACACACGATATCGTAATATCGTATTATTATGGAAATTTTATGTTTTATACAGGATGGATATAAAGGGAAGGAATTTACGCAGTTCTTTTCCTAACTAAATTTGGAATATGTAAGAAGGAACTCAAACTGACTAAAGAGTCTTTTTACAGATTCCACAGTCTTTTTACGTTTAGTGTAATAAACGACATAATGTAGAATAAATAGTTTTTTACAGGTGAAGCAGTAGGAAAGACATAATAGATCCAATTAATTTTCTTGGAAGGAACATTATTTTCATGTAGGTCAATTCACTAGAGCATTCTGAATAAGAAGGTATTACGGTATTATGTTAGAAAATGAACCGTTAACGAGATATTAAGCTCTCAAAAAAAATTTTAACTACTCAAGCTTTTCGAAATAAAATTTTATTAAAGCTTCTAAAACTCAAAATTGTAAATCGTTAAGCAGGCAGAATAAAAGTTTCAAGTACTAAAATTCCCAAATTAAAAATTTCAGATATTGAAGCTACAAAATAAAAATTTATAATTCTGAAGCGTATCAGAAAAATATTTGAAAGGTTACCACGTTGAATGTTTCATTCGTAACCCAATTTTTTATATCCTTGCAAAATTTTTACAAAACCACTTCAAAAGTGCAATCGATTTACGTTTTCAGACGAAAAATAATACAAGTACATGACTTCAGGTAATCGCAAACGAAAGTATTTGTTCTTAAAAAACGCGATTACTTAAAAAATCATACAGCTGGTTAAAGGGGATGAACCATCCACCCAGTCAATATCTAAATTCTATTTCCAAAATCCTATCTCAAAAAATGAATTCATAACTAAACTATTAGCTCTTTGATAAAATTATGATAATATTGTAGCGATGAGTTAGTCAAGAAAAATTCCAAAATAAATATCAGCAAAACTGAAGAAATTAAGATTATCGCCATGGTTGGAGGAACATTCTCGAATGTTCAGAAATGCAGTAGAGCTGCCGGTAAGATGGATCTCTACGTTGGCAACGGACATCGTGCACGGTGCTGTCCTCGTTGTGCAACGCGGAGAAACCGAAGGGTCTCATCGTTGCATTCGGAGACATGAATGCGTGGATCGCATACACATCGGATGAAAAGGGAATGGCCGCTCCGGTGCGATCTATCCCCACCAAAAACACTGGAACACCTGAGCGTCCCTGGGGGCAGTTCAGGAGGAACAGTCATTATTGCGCCAGTATAACATTCGCTTCCAGTTCTCGGCGACGAGCCTGTCGAGTTTTCGAGACACCGTCCACGAGATCACGATTCACCGAGCGTGCAACGAGCGTTCCTCCTGCGTCCTTCGTGGCACGGCGAACCGCGTGGCCGTCTCGAAACGTTGCCCCGTTCATCTCGAACGATACGATGAAACTGTTCTCGGGAAACGACGAAAATGTGACCTGAGTCTGTCGACGACAGACAGCCTTGGCAAGAACGTGACACGTTTTCGCAGTCGACCGTTCAGTGTGGCACGCACTACGATCAAAATGTTTGTGAGAAGGACCAATTTTCACGCGTTCTCCAGTGCGCCTGTGTCGGTACTGTGTTTGGCTCTGGTGGCGCTTCGTGTCGTCCAGGTAAGTTGTCCAATCACGAAATTAATAGACTCGATACAAAAACAACGCATGCCGCGAGTCGTAACATTGACACGGAAGAACAGAGATTAGATTTCATTTTGTAGTATCGTGGCATGTGATCCTTATTGCGTCGCATCCTCGAACGACGTGAGACATAATTCGAAAATATCAAAGGTAGATGCTGAAGTGTCTGAGTCTTCGTCGGAAGATCGATCGTTTGAAGTTCGATGATGTTCGATTAAGATCGAGCACCGATTATTATGTAAAGTCAATAAGCTGTTAATACACGATGACTTAGATTGAATGTTAATCGGACGTCCATGGAATTCGTTGGACGTGTCTGCATCACGGGACAAGTAGATCATAGATATCGCTGGTATGCAGCATCGATGCAGTTTTACTGTTACCCATACTGTCTTATCTATCGCCGTATTGCTCATCGCCGGTTGAAAATCTGCGATACGCGATCGCGAGTTCATGCTGTAAAATAAAATCAGATTAACGCGACTATTTTCTGTCAACAAAGGGTATCGCATAGAGAACGCACGTTCTTGGCCAATAAATCGCCACGATTCACCGGTACGTCCCCAGCTGACTCATTCATCTCGCGTGCATGCACGATCGTCACTTCTAAATCGGTATCCGCAACGGTTAACTACTGCAAACGAAATAAAAGCAGAGGCAAGGATCTCGCGGATAGCCGTGGAGGTTTACGAGAGGCTGCGAGAGAGAACGAGGACTCGCTCGAACGGTACTCGAACGCTCGTGCTATCGCGAAATTGCGCGCGAGGAGTAAAAAAAGCGGGAATCGCTCGGGAATTCGCTTTGCTTACCGCGTAACACGATATTAAACGGCAATATATCGGCAAAGAGTTACGGTAACAACCGCGATACTTGTCTGTCCACATTGTTCGCGATCCGCTAAAACTGTATGGCACGGCGGAGACAGAAAAATTTCGATCGACTGGATATCGGCTCCAGTTCAGCTTCGACGGTTCCCGCAATGTGGTAGCGGAATGCGTGTGCAGCAGGGGGGCCCCTGAACGTGGCCCCACCGTTCCAAATCGAAATATATCGCGCGACGAAAAGCTTTCGTTTGTGGTCGCTGCCAGCAGGAATGCGGGGTGCCACAAAGGCGTGTACGAATATGCATGAATCGACTAAACGGACGTCGAATGCGTGAATTGCACAATTACGTGTGTTGGATAAACGAGTGGGCAAAGAATCGTGCGAGCACGCTCGCGTTGCCCAGACTCGAAGTTACGCTGGCCCCCATTAACGTTTTCGTCATTCGTATCACGTATTCGTGGCTACAATAGATACACAACTGGAATGAACGTGTTTTAGTTAGAATAAACAAATACAAACATTTGGGAATATGGAACTTTCGATTAGAATACAAATTTGAAGATGTAGACGTACATAGCAATTTGTATATATAAACATTTAGAAATATAGAAATTGGAGAACATAAAAACTTAGAAATGCTGAAGTTGGGAGATATAAAAGTTTGGGAATATACTGATAACTAGCTGGGACCAGCTCAAGTCTGTGTAATTTAGAGAAACGCAGAATGTAAGCATGAATTATGTAAGCCCGTGAGTCTGTATTGTATTAAAAGAGAAACTAATGTATGCTCGACTGTTTGTTCTTTGCCTCCTCGGATAAAACATTCCATCGAGATGACAATTTCACCGGGCAATTTTATATTATTCATAATAGAACTTTCCTTTGTGACTTTCGATTATGAATAATGCAAAGGCACCAGCGAATTCCATAAAATGTCACTGTCGGCTGTTATTCGCCTAGACTGGTCCCTGAACGCACGCATGATGCGACAAATTCTTGGACACACACTGTACACATCGTACGATTACCAAGGAAACAATGATCTTCACCAAGGAATCATTGTATCACTTCTTTTTCATAGAAAAACATCCACTTGTCCAAATTAAAATTTGTATTTCTAGAATTTAAACGATAAAATATTTATGAGATACTCTATATTTATTTCTAAAGATATGTTAGGAAAACGTAGAAATTTCAAAACTTATATTGCCATTATATTTATCTTGTGTAGATGAAAGTTACTTTGGGTAACTTTGACCAGGTTAGTCCAACTTTGTGCTAAAGATAAAAATGACCACTTTGTTGTTTTGTAAATTGTTGAAACGTGAGGATGCAAGATAACAAGCATCAAACAGTAGCAATGAGAATAATTTAGCAATTCAGAGAGCAGAAAGATAAAAAATAACTAAACTATTCAATGTTGCCCCAACCGTAGTACCCTGTCGAAAAAACCCTTATATCTTCACACAGAACTAAAGAAAACATATATTGTCAAATAGCTTAATTTTCAAGCAAATTAAGATCTATGTGACAAAATGTTAGTAGTAAAAAGAGGAAATAAATGTCCAAAAAGGCAGTATTTTTGAACGGTGGTCGAGGTGGTCTCTTGATAGGAAACTAGCCATGACTCGTTACGGTGTTATCTGCGACGTAAATCGTAGATAGGAAAGGATTCATTCGAATCCTGGGTACATAAATAGACGGTAAGCTCGAGTGGCCGGCGAGCCGACAATCATTTTTACGTACGCACAATTACGCGCGTGTCAGCGCCGGGAAAAAGGTATCGCGGGTAAACTTATCAGGACGGTCGCGACACGCTCTGAAAAGCTTCGCCTTTGGACTCGAAAGCAACTTGCGAAAGCTCGTGGAGAATTTTAATGGGCTGCACGGTGTGCGTCGAGGTGAGGCACCGGCGAATTAATTGCAAACGCTTGTAGCGGCTTGTCAAGAATTTTAAGTCTTTCCTCTTACGTAGATACTCCATGATCGAGGACGTTACGGTGATTCGTAACACTAGGTGGCCTTATTAACCCGTTAAGGATCAACCACTGATATAAAAGCCATTTTATCGTCGCTATATCTACTTCCACTTATATCTCTCCGTTTTATAAACTTTCAAGAAATTTAAGCTTTTTATTACAGTATGTTCAGTTAACGTTCCTTTTTTAACCGTAAAGTTATTTCTGTGCTCGAGTTCCACGTGGACAGCTTGATAACGCATTTTTTAAAGTTTGACGAAATAGTATATAAATTACTGATACATATAAATGTTCTCAGAATTGGAAATGGTTACGTTATGTATATGCATGGTATTTATTTAAAATATACAATGTGAAGGTATGCAATATATTTGTTTTCGTTTTAAACGTTCAATATAAATATACATAATATTTATTTTTTTTATGTACATTGTAAATGTACATAATATATATATTTTTTTAATGTACAATATAAATGTACATGATATATATTTTTTTTTAACGTACAATATAAATGTATCTGACACTTATTTAAAACTTAAGAAAGTAGAATGAAACTTATTTTTGTGACATGATGTGTCAGTGCAATTCTAGTCTTAAGAAATAACATGTTACATTGTAGTGCTGTAACAACCTCTTTAATCAGAAACTCACTATGATTAATCTATCCACGGTACGAATGTATCACATGAATTGATATGTCTGTTTAATCATGGATAATAACTGTGCAGGAATTAAGGTGTGAAATAGGTCATCGTACAGTTCCCTCGATTTCCTTTCGTTACGAAAATGTTAAAGATGGAATTTAACGATGCAAATTATTGGAAAAAAATTACAAATGAAACGTTGCATTACCGTAACACAGGTCTTTAATGGGTAAAGCGATGATAGCATGGCGATAATCGATTCAACGAACGTCACTTTATTAATATTTATTAGTTGGCCAACGTAGTGACACGAGAAAGCGATAAATTTGGTTCGTTGCGCAATTATTTGGTGTGTCGTTTCTACACAGACGAGGTGTACGAGGATCACGATCACGTTGCCAATTAAGGATGAATAGGAACGTCGTAAAACGGAATAATCGTAAAATCCGATAGAATGCTAACGACCGTATCGTGATTATTTAATAAATACCGTTTCATCGACCGTGACAGTTGTACGGTAAACTTCAAACTCGCGATTCTAATATCAACCTGAGCTTCTGTTGATCGTAACTTTGAAGTAAGTTGTATAACGTTCCGATATAATTGTGGCTTCTTTGTACCGCTACAATTGTCGTGAGAATTCGTTACTTAACCTTCAGGGCCATTTTCAATCATAACTGAAACGTCATTACACATATACGGGTTTGAAGGTTGAAAGCTGTTCAGAATTTAAAATAGATTTTCGAGAAATGTATACGTCGTGGGCGAAGTGATTAATACCGGCATTATTCATAATGTCCGGCCATCTATCTATGCTACAAAAGTGAAACATATGCTCGTGTTGTATCGAGACGTCGGAGTTAGGTTAGGTCGGAAATAATTTAAGTATCTTGAAACCTAATAGGAAATAGACAATATCATGTCTTCTTGAACTTACGGGGTAAACGATGTATAGTTACGCTGAAGTTTTCAACCATGGTCTCGGGAACAGTTTAGACCGAATTAAAAAAAGAAATTGAAACATTTATTGTAGTATAAAATACACATATGTTACTTTCACGTAGATATATATTAGAACTTTCATCTTCTGCAGATCCAGAAATAAATCTGCCACATTACTCATTTTATTTCTGTAGCTGGGTCAATATGACCTTACATCCATGCTGCAATTATTTGACCACGTTCAATCGACTCGGTGCGAAGGAAAAAGTATGCGTTATGTCCTTGCACACGTTCGTGTCTATGATATATCGTTCGACGGCCTTCGAATATGTCAGGCCGACGTAGAAAATCTCGTGCTTCTCGTATATCTCATTTTTTCGGCAAACGAAGGAATTCACGTTTCCCGCGGGAATTCCGCGAAACGTTTTCTAAAATCCATGGCCGTGGTTGGCATCGCATCGGCGAAGCGATCGGAATTTAAAGCTTCCTGCGTCCTTCGCGTAAGCGCGCGTATCTCTCTTTTGTAATCCTCTTATATCGTCGATTTTTTCCACTTTTGTCTGAAAAAAAAAAGCACGAATCGTTTATGAATCCGACAGACAGTGATCGAACGTCGTGGCAGGGAGCTGAGCATCTGCACCCCGTACGGAAAATTGTTTTTACCGAGACCTTGAACACGATTTTTAGCGTGTTCAACTTTGTTCAGACCTTGAAGATCAAGTTTGCCACGGCGATAAATATTCTTCGATATCGTTTCTTTGTTGCAATAAGAAGCGGTGAAAAGTTTAGAGATTAATTCATTGCGGACCGTATACTACCAAGACGGATCTTCATTAATCAGACAAATGCGATCTCACTCCGCAAACGTTGTATCAACTGGTGATCAATAAAATTGTATAATAATAATCGTTATTTGATCTTTCGAACGGATAATAATGATCGTCCTCCAATCGTTTTAAGTTTCACGTTCTAATTAATGGGAGCAACTAATAAATGAGGGACAAAGAATTTTTACTGGCATTGCTATTATAATAGTAATAATACGAGGTAATAAATACGGGGATTGAATTGAAAATTAATTCCTCGCGTCTTTTATAGTTAGAATTTCCATATGCGTGTTTATTCATGTTCAGTACGATTGCGATGATTAACACTTAAAGTACGATCCAATCTGATTTACGTTTGCTTGCTATCCACTTATTGTCAGCAAGTTTACATCTTCAATTCCGGATGTTCTATTAACGACGTCAGTTTAAATAACCTTGTTACGTTTCAAAAATTTCTGCACCTTTTTGAACACATTTTAGGATGCTATATCGACTGCTGGAAAATTCGAATGTGTTCGTAATATGCAAAACCGAGTCATGTCACCAAGAATTACCCTGAGATAACTACACTCGTAATTTAAACAAATAACAGAAATCGATGAAGCAGACATTCGTAATGGACCATAAAAGACATTGTTGTTTAACAATAAAAGAAAGTGTATCATAATAAATATGAAAGAGAGTAAAGAATAATAACCCAACGAAGTTAAGAATCAGACTCGGTATCAAAGTGTTAGATGTTCGTAAAGAATTCGTCCAGAAAATGATAAAAATAAACGTTAACGGAGAATCTTCTCGCCAAGGCAGCGTGTAAGTGCATCGCCATATAGAGAGTTCTCCAGGAGAAACGGTCGGGAACTGTTGCATACTTTTGCTCTCATCGGCGTGTCCATTTCGGGAGAACGAGCACGGACCAGATAGGTCTGCCTACGCTGCGGCCTACGTTCAACCGCGACAATATGTCTTTTCTTCGAGATTGCGAAACCACGAGGCTGCGAGCTCGCAAAGAGACAGCCACGAGTGAAAAAGAACATCCACGAGCCAGCCATCGCAGCCAACGGCCAACTATCACGGCTACTATGTCATACGTTGTATCTGCATGGAGGATCAAGCCGTATACAGCAGGATCGCGACACGGAAGCATAACGCACGATATTGTCCGATTTCAGTCCCACGTCGACTAGAAAACGCGTCCCATCGAGGCGTATAAAGTCCCTGGTTTATTATGATAACGCCGGGACTGTTTCGCGATCAACCGTTTCGTAGCAAGAATATTTTCTGCTTTACGTCCGTGACTAGCCTTTGTTTGTTACGGTGCTTTATCGAAATAGGGTAACACGGACCGGCTAGGATATAAACGAACGGGCGAGAAGTAAAACGACTTTAGATTTAACGTCCTGCCGTGTCGACCGTCACGGCTAAAACGATACGTATCTGGTACGAGATGTTTTACTGGGAATTATTATCACGTTGACTTGAAAGCATAGTATGTGTCGTATACGGTGTATACCTGGCGTTTCACTGCTAATAATTGCATGCTTTAAGGCTTAAGGATGATAAGGGGATGAAAAAGTGTCTGATCGGATGATTTATGTAATCCCCTATAGGAAACGTTAAACACAGGTACCATTAACGCGCTGATTGTCGATGTAAATCTGCCAATTGTTTTGATATATCCTTATTATCGGCCATTGGAATTACTAACGATCAGATTTATTTACACTTTAAACCGGTGCTGAATAAATTAAGAGCGTTGATCAACTCTCACGCATGGTGTGCATGGTCATCGAGTGTTCTCAAATGTTTACATTGATGTCTTCAGAAATTTTGATTCTACGAAAATTTGGGACTTTGGAGATTTCCTATCTGCAGCTCTCAGTTTTAAATTTTACACATCCGTGCTCAGAATGGTGAAAGTTTGAGGATTTGGAAATTCAGGATCTGGTGATTTGAAAAGTCGAGATTCGATCATTTGGAAACTCAGGTTTTGGTAACTTGGTTGTAAGTTTGAAACTTTAGAAGTTTGTCCACATTTAAAAAAGTTAATCTGGAAAGTTAAAAATGATGGCACGTTTTATGTTCCATAATCCTCACTGCCTCGAGCAAAAAACACAGTATCAAGCGCGTTCTGGTACTTGATTTAAGTGAATTTTTTGCTTCCTTTCAGTGTCATAAAATTGTCTCCATTAAAGGAGCGTATCTCGTTAAATAAATGAATAATAATGAAAATAATAAATCGATGATCGACGATCGTGCGAAGGATTAACGTGTTTAGTAAGGGAGCAACGATTCGTCATCGGACGACAGAATCTGGTTTCTTTTCTCAGGTAACATTGCTTGTTTTCCATAGGAATGCCGATACCCGAGGTGACGGAAAGATACTGCATTTTTCGATTTGCATTGGTAAATTCTAGAACTATCTGGTCGCTGGGAATCACGCATCGCTTCAGCGTTACCAGCGTTCTCCGCGTATCAGAGCGAACGGAAACGGTGTTAATGATGACGCGTTCCAGCAGCCTGCATGCTATGCACCGTACTACGTACAATACGCGATTTCACCGCTATTCCTGGCCACATTATTCCACGCCTATCAAGATATTACTAAACGTCAACGAAAGTGAATATATTTAAATAACATTGCCACGCATGTGCGAGTGATCAACTCGCAGCCTTGCGACACAACAAAATAAATTATTGCGTCGGAGAATCTTGGGAAAAAGGTCGATCGCGAAGGCTAATATTTTGCAAATTTTAATCCTCCTGTTCTCCAATTCTCTTTTTATAATTACGATCTCATGAAGCAAGTGAATCGATTCATTCTGAGAAGGTGTGTCATAATTCACATAATTCACAACAGGCAGGTGCACATTCTTCAACAATTTAGTGTCATTTTTTAGAAAAGCGAAGTGTATTACTGTTGCAATATCCGCTCTATTACCTAGAATGCCGTCGATCTCTTTTGCTCGTAATGTCAGAATTTTAATGTTGAGAAGGTTTAAAAAAATGACTAATGCAACAGAAACGACGTGAATTGTGGTTGCAGAAAAATACATTGTTATCTCTGAGCAAATGACAACTTATTCACAATTTACTGTTAGTTCAATTTTGGTTACTCTAACCGCACATCCAATATCAATGATGCATGAAATATTTTCTCAGTATCGACTTCGGTCCCGGACTCCAACATCCCTGAAGAAGAGTCATCCAATCACAGCATGACCTTCGTCAGCCTCGCACACAAATGAGAGGGAATTACATTAAACAAAGTTCGCAATAAAAAGTCCCTTCAACAACACCGATTTCGAAGCTTCATTGCCGTACCATAAATATAGACTGACCATCAAGATATCGAATTATTATCGAGCCACAAAAGGCCATAAATTTTTTCACGAGGTACGAGTAATAAAAGTAAAATTATTGGGCAAGTTTTAACGATCGATTTGCAAATCTCGCACAATGGACGCGGCAGCGAGGAGGTTAACGTTCGATCGTCTTCCTCGGCAGTGCCAGGACTTCCAGTTAGGATTCACGGACGCTTACATCTTTACGACAATGCCATTTCGTACAAGGCGTGTTGCGAGGCTGCTCGACGTGCATGTGCACACGCGAACACAAAGGTTGGCCTGGGTAGTGCACACGAAGCGTGAAGAACGTACCCTCTTCGCCGATTTGGTCCCTCCGTCGCCCTTGGGAGAACCGCGGGTATAAATCACGATCTCCACTGACGTGGCTGATTTGCCGGCTGCCGTGGGCAAACCTATATGAGTTCTGCATGGATCGGAGCATGTCAAGTGTTTAAACTACCTACGGGCTTGGATCCACTGAATACGACGCGACGCGGGATGAGAGAAGATGCTTGAAGCGGGTGTACAGTACGCTTCAAAAGAAACCTTCAAACCTGTTGATCAATCCATGAACGACTGATCTTCTCCGATGTTTGGATCGACTCCGTCATTATTAATAACACTGCAAAATTGCAAATAAGGTCATTAGATATACTAAGATAGCTAGGTCAAATATCTGTCAGAAATCATCCACAAAGCATTTCTTCATAAGTATATCGACTTCTATAAAAATTGAAGAACACTTTCCAAGCGAAACAGTATATTTTTACACCCGGATAAACTCTACGTACAAATATAGCAGTATATCTTTGTTCATAAAGATGGTTATCGATCTTCCTGTTCCACAAAATTAACCGTCCCTGTAAAATTAACTTACAGTTAACGATTCTCTTAACCATTGTAGCCATTTACCGTTTCGCCTTTCACCAATTCAAAATCGAAGGTAATAATTCTCTTTCGGAAGTTACCCAGACAGCCGAACTTACGGTGGAGGATCTTTTGAACAGCCTGTACAGCAAGCGTTCTCCGAATTCTGCTGTTTTACGTTCGGCTCGAAATCGAATTCAGCCAAGTCTGGATTCTTCTCCGTTTTCTGGGAAACGAGGTAGAACGGCTCTCGAACCGCCACTGCATGAAACCACGCCGTTATTTTAATGTCCCGTTCCAGGACCGAGCATTTCCTCGACTTGTTTCCCTTCGATACGCGTCCATCCGTTTGCTCATCGGTTTTTAAGTGGACGTTTCCAATCACGTTCAGTCGACGAACGACCCGTACCAACCAGAAAATTGCGCTTCGCTTTCCACTCGACATCTACCCGTTCCTTCTTCCTTCTCGTCCTGTCTTAGCTGGCGTTCTGGTAATCGGATCGTTCACCGGCTACCATAAAATATAGCCGAGTTCGTAGCGTACGGAACCGTCGGCGTGCCGGAACAATAAACGTGCGCCATGTGTCGCCGCTCGGAACCGTAATGATGCCATTTTGCAGGAGATAAACGGCAGAGTTAAGAGAATAGCTTTGGTACCAGAGAATATCGCAGCGTCTCAGTTCCACGTCCTACATACTCATTATCTTTCTGATGCGAACGAAATTATACCGACGTTCCACGACTTTCGTTCCACGTCTCGTGTATCGCGTGAACGCGCTGGTATCAGCGATACGGGCAGATCATCTGCCCGCCGAACAGCTCACGGGCAACGGCCTCCTCGAGCATCCTGAGATCGATAATCCTTCTTCGCATTCCAAAGATTTCAAATATAGATACAAGCTCGCTTCAACACTTGGAAATTTGGACAATTGATCATTTGATCTTTTGGACCACTTAAAAATTTTTTAAATTTTAAATTTGGTAACTTTGTCATTTAACAGTTTGAAAATTTGGTAATATAAGAATTTGGAAGTTTGAGAATTTGAGACGTAAAAATGTACAAATATGAAAATCTGTACATTTGGAAGTTTAAGGATTTGAAAATGTGGAGATTTGGAAACTCATCCGTCGTTGTAGACGACTAGTTCACGTTACGTTAATAGTTTGGAGAGTCTATTAATTATAACTGAAAGTTGTTGCACAGTCGACCCCGAGTTAAATACAAAGTTTTGTACTTCTCCTAAACTCTTCACGCGTTAAATTAATAGCGACTGACTAGTTTTAAATTTCGGATGACAAGTTGCGATTATCAAACAGGGGTTCCAGAAAGTTTGACCGTTCTCCCGCTTAATAATTGAGAAAGTTAACTCCACGTGTTTGCTGTACGAATTATGTTACAGAGATTAATTGATTATTTTATATACATTCTGATTTGTCGAGATACTAGTAGCTGGTTTAACGTTCAAATTTGCTCGAAACACTCTACCTTGCAGGAATTATAAAGTTAACCACAGCCTGAGGCGATTATATTACTCTTGTATTGTACTTCGTATCATAATAAAGTTTAAAAATTCCTTAATTATAGACGTGTATAATCATTTAATTGAGTACGTAGAAGAACTGAATAAATTGAATTACTGGAGTAGCACTGACAAGGTATTTTAAATGAAGAAAGAATAATTTGCTAAATTGTTTTAGATCATCTCGAAGCAAAGTACTGTTCTTGTAACTATGTATTCTTCTTATACTGTTTGCGGCTTCCGGGTACACACCGTGTCTAATAGCAAAATATTCCCGACGTTTTGCTAGCATTATACTTAGCTTCATCAAGGGTCGAGGAATGCACTGATACTGGTACGTGAAAGCATCAGAGTTAAAGAATCCTTCAGATGATCAGTGATCGATGTAAGAGATAACATGTACAACATTGCATTTTTAATACTGTATTGAAAGTATCGCATTTGCAGTGTTGTACTCACAATGTTGTACTGATGTGACATGGACAATGTTGTACTGATATGACGTAGACAATATTGCACTTGCAATGTACTGATATTATGACATGGACAATGTGACTATACTGACAATATCACATCAACGATATCGCATTGAAAATATCCCGTTGAGTTGATCATAACCATAATCACATAAGCTCCTATCATCCGTTTCTAAATAATTGAAATAATTGAAATGTCTAACACGAATGAACCACCCTGTACACCGTTTGCTTGAGGGGCCCTATGAGAAATCACATGCATCATGCAGCGTTATTTATTGAAAGCATTAACTGCAGACAGTATTAAACCATGTTCGGAACATAACTAATTATCTTTGGGAGTCGATCAATTGTTACTCCTACAACTTTCAGAGTGACCAAGAATTGTTGCAGAGAATCTGTAGTAAAGCGAAGTTGCTGTGGAAGCATGATGAACAAGACACGTCCATTGACCTCATCTTAACCATCGAGTCGAACATAACTTGCGCCTTTTTACTTTTCGATTTCGCGCTTTCACTTTTCGCCGTACTTTTACGTCTGGCTTGCGTTCCATAACAACTTTTGCCGCATACACTCGCCACGAGATCCTCTCTCTCTCGCTTCGTCCTGAGACGAGAAATACTTGATCTCGTTTATTATTAATCGCATCGCGGTATAAACAGACGGTGCCGAGAGAAACGTTTTCGAGCGGCACGCAATTCATATTCAAATTCGAGATTGTACGCTGCTACTGTGAGAAGACTAAGCTGAGTCTGAAGGTGTATTTATTAGTCGCTACTCCTGGTATCATGTATTTTAATGATTTAATTGAGCTCCAGCGGAGATTAACGACGACGAATGGGGATTTACGTTCTCGTTCTGGGATTTTGATAGGGAAGATTCAACTAATTGCTGCCAAGTTATTACGTTTTAATCATTTAATTGGCAAGCTGGAAGTCGAGATGATGATGCCATCGAGGTAACAGGGTGAAAGTTCTTTTGTCGGATATTTAATTATTTAATCGAAGAAGCGGAAAATATCAACATGTCGATGAACAAAATTTTAATATCAATCAGTAGCTGAAAAATTTGAATGTTCAAGCAAAGTTCTATATTTTTAAACACATTTTGTGGGTTAGAAAATTGAGGGTAGAACAATTCGAAGCATTTACATTTCTTTCGACGTTTCGTAATAGTTTCCCAGACTTTCGACCGCTGTTCACATGTTAATTTCAATCAAACATCATCTTTCTACGGTTTCAACAGAAAATATGAAGCAAGAGCACAACCAGCAACGATAAACGATCCCGCATTCGCGCAACGATTTATCAATGAGAGTACCTGTGTGTTAATCGCGAGCCTACGAATTCGCAATTATGCCAGAGATTAATTAAAACAGCGTTGCCAAAGGCTGTCGAAGGATCGACTCTCGTTCAACTCTATTCGCTACGCATCGTTTTAATTTCCCACTCGCTATTATTAAAGAAACTTCCAGCTTCTCTCCACCTTCGAGAAATTACATTGGTCCGAAGATTTATTAATTACACGGACAAACGTTCCTTGCCGAAGCTTAACGGTTCAATTAAAAACGGCAGTTTACGATGATCAAACTACTACATCAGCATCGATTTAATCGCAGTTAAGCTTCGCTGCTCTGTTTGCGTATTTTGCCGAGTTTCGTTCTCTTTGTTCATGGTGCAACGTGAAAAAAAAAAGAAAGGGTAAAAAAAATGACGATCGTTTCACGAAGATAGGCAACGCCATAAAGGGCCCGACGTAGAAACTCATCGGTATCCATCTGTTCAAACACCATAGCCATTATTGAATCTTATCGTTTATCTATTTCGACGCAGGTGGCGAACGTAATAAGCGTCGGTGCTCTCCCGCGTTTCGTATAATCGTAATAATTTAACACGATTCACTTTCGCCGCCCAACTGCGGCGTCCGCATGCATGCGGTTATTAAAGATGCGATATGTGAATCGTACTCTCGGGCATTCGCCGGTACGCGTGCGTTTCTATTGCTTCGTAATTTATACGACATCCGAGAAATACACTCGTTACCCAGGACTCGTTATCGTATTATTTTCTCAACGCGTGATCATCGACTATTCTGACTTGGGAATCTCTGTTGTTTAAGCTAGTCGTGCCGCGGACATTCTTTATTACGCAATATCTTTAAAATTTAACCGAATATAAATGATAACGATACCCGTATATTAGCGAAACTTCAAACAGGCTTGATCACGACCAAACGAAAATAATGACATTTTAAATCGCAATAATTAACGTATACCGTAGAGAAAAACTGCAGGTACATTTTAAGTATGACCTATAGAGCGGTAATTTAAATTTTTGTGCAGGATTAAAGTATTATGGAAAGACATAAACGTTTCCCATAGAAATGAAGATGATTTGTAGCCATTGCAATGGTAGTTGAATTTCATTGAATTCGAGCCTAATGTGTAATTTAATATCGATGGGGTTCTTTGCGTGCGATCGAAACGATGATGGCAGAACCATGGAAGCCAGTAATTTAATCAAGATCGTGCAGCTTGATTAACCTTCGGATGGCCGACCGTAAAGGACGATGGCTGCCTCGTGGTTTACTTATACTAGGATTCAATGAATATTCATTCTGATTAGGTTATTTTTAGATGCGCTAGTAGACTGCAGATAATTAGGCAAACATGTATGTTTCATAAAAACTTAATTCGGTTTCCATGTTTTGCGAGACGTGCAGAATTAGGGATACCGGAATCTAGGAATAGTGCGATCTATGGACTCAGGACTATTTGGAGATTTAGGTAGTGGAGATCTAGGAATTCGGGATCTAGGGATTCGGAATCTGGGGATTCGAAATCTAGGGATTCAGGATCTAGGAATTCGGGATGTAGAGATTCGGGATCTAGGGATTCGGAATCTAGGGATTCGGGATCTAGGGATTCGGGAACAAGGGATTCGAAATCTAGGGATTCGGGATCTAGGGATTCGGGATCTAGGGATTCGGAATCTAGGGATTCGGGATCTAGGGATTCGGGATCTAGGGATTCGGAATCTAGGGATTCGGGATCTAGGGATTCGGGAACTAGGGATTCGAAATCTAGGTATTCGGGATCTAGGTATTCGGGATCTAGGGATTCGGGATCTAGGGATTCGGGATCTAGGGATTCGGGATCTAGGGATTCAGGATCTAGGAATTCGGGATGTAGATATTCGGGATCTAGGGATTCGGAATCTAGGGATTCGGGATCTAGGGATTCGGGAACAAGGGATTCGAAATCTAGGGATTCGGGATCTAGGGATTCGGGATCTAGGGATTCGGAATCTAGGGATTCGGGATCTAGGGATTCGGGATCTAGGGATTCGGAATCTAGGGATTCGGGATCTAGGGATTCGGGAACTAGGGATTCGAAATCTAGGTATTCGGGATCTAGGTATTCGGGATCTAGGGATTCGGGATCTAGGGATTCGGGATCTAGGGATTCGGGATCTAGGGATTCGGGATCTAGGGATTCGGGATCTAGGGATTTGGGAATCTAGGGATTCTGGATCTTGGAATTTAGGGATTTAGGGATTCTGGATCTTGGAATTTGGGGATCTAGGGATTTTGGGATTTGGGGGCCTAGAGATTTGGGGATCTAGGGATTCGGAACCTAGGGATTTTGTGATCTAGGGATTTTGAATGCTAGAGATTCAGGACCTAGGGGTTTTTGGGATTTAGGGTATTTGGATCTAGGGATTCGGAATCTAAGAGCTTGAAATCTAAGGGCTTGGAATCTAGGGATTTGGGATATCGGTATTCGTAAGTTTCGGTACTTGGTATCTAAGGATATGTGGATATGTGGAATGTAGATATCTACAAATGTAAAGACGTATATTTCTAGTGACATAAAAATCAATTAAATGTACTTCCGCAATAAGATAACATGGCTACTAGCTTCGACCGGTAATAAAATGTTTGATCCGCATTGTGTTAAACCGATCGGAAAGCGGTATACATGGGAGCACGACACATCGATACACGTACACGAGCATCATTCTCATTAGCGACCCGTTAATTACTTCGAACGTCGTGTGTATCGTGCTTTCACTCGGCGCATTAGAAGAAACGACGCATCTTTCCGAGCGCATTGTCTCGTGAACGGTTCACGGCATAATGGAACGGAATGCGGGAGTTCGCCTGCGAACGAGCCTCGTTTCAGAGCAGATCATCGCGAATCGCACACTTTCACGTGTCCCGGCTTTTCTTTCGAATACAACGTTTCTACCATGCGTAAATTTAACGACGGCTACCGAAACACCGTGCGCAACGCTTTCACTTGCACGCTTTCGGGCTCCGATTTAAAAGTGGATTCAGAGACCATTCGTCGTTCGAACTGACAGCCGTCGAAATTAGATATTTGATATGCGATTCATCATTTTTTCACGAATTTTGCTTTTGTTCATGGGGAGCTTCTACGGACGCGATTCGATCAATCATTAGAGTGCCATGAAAACTGCTGGTAAATTTTTCAGTTTCAACACTTCCGGGTTTCTAAATTTTTGGGACAGATAATTTTCGAATAGCTACAATTTTAAGTCTTTAAATGACCAAGTCTGTAATTTTCAAATTTTTAAACATTGGGATGTTTATATTATTAAATTAAGATTCCCAAATTCTCAAATTTCATAATTTTTTAATTACAAATTCTTCCAGTCCCTAAAGTATCAAATTACAAATTCTCCAAATCATTCTTAAATTTCAAAATTACCAAACCCTTTTTCAACTTCCCAAACTCTGAAATTTCCAAATTTTCAAAAGTCCATCACAAATTCCCAAATCCCAAAGTTTCCAAACTCCCACATTTCTTAAAATATTTTCATTTAAAATTAAGTATTAATATCAGAAAATCAATTAGCGCAAGAAGCGTATTTCGCTTTTGCAGTACGGAATACCTTCCACATGCGAATGGAAGGTTGCGTATTAAATCTCGTCGTCGGCACGTAACGTCGTTGGTACGTGCGATTCAATAGAAACGTCGTTTCACGTCTACACCTAAATTACACGTCACTACTGAATCCGATCAGTCGTTTGTATGTACGTATACTCGTAATCACACAGTAGTACAAATCCGGCCGATTCTTGTTCTCGATCTACTTTAAGTAGAACCTACCTGTTTCTGCGAATAAATAATCGTGCATCGAACTCATTGGTATTCACCTCGACTGATCGTACGCGGTATTAACTTCAACCTATCGTCTAAAGGCCCATTTATATTGTTCGTCCGGACATATTGTGTTCGTACGAACTCAAGAAACACGGTTAACCTCGGACAAATTTTCTTGGACTTAGCTGTTATCCGTAGTTAATATTATAAAAATATTTTGTTTGATAAAATATCTGAATTTTATATAAGTCAGCGAAGGAAATAATCGAGAAATGAAAATGTTACAGTGAATAGTATTAAATTGCAGGAAATCATTAAAAGCTGTGACTGCCAAAGTCGTACATAATAGTCATTTACAACTAGGCACTTTGCATTTACGTGTTCCGTAACTCTACTTTTCTACTACTCCACAACTATAATTCTATAACTCCGAAATCGTACATTCGTATAATTTCAAAGGTCCAAAAATCTGCAGCTCCATCGTCCTTTTCAGCTTTCCCTTTCACAAATAGAAAAGCGAATAAAACGTAATTAAATTGTGCCCGCTACCGTATTAATGCCGGTATATGTCATTAACGGTTCTGCACACAGGAACACAATGGAGATGATTGTTGAACGGCGAGAAAGCAAATGGAAGTTTCGCCAAGTCGTTTGGTCCGTTGGAAACTTACCGAGGGAGCTTCTTTCGCGGAAGTCGTTCTCGGATATATTTGCACCGTTCAACGTAACCGTTCCCCGTGCTTCCGTATAAACAGTCGAGTTTTTTTTTTTAAACAATGCACGAGCCCGTTAAATTTCCAAGCTGCAAAGCGTTCCGATCGCAAATTGCCCGCCTCGCGGAGAAACGGTGCTCGCCATTTCTGGCGAAAATGCCGCTGGCTAAAGGTTTCGGTGCTGGTTAAACGAAAAAGGACGAGACGAAATTAAGAGGAAAAAAAGGAGGAAGAAAATCGACGACACGAGCGGTTAGACGAAAGAACCCGAAGAAGGCAGCAGGGTCAATAACATACGTTTTGGCTTCTCCCTTTCTCTTCGTCCTTTTTCCAAGCCAGATAATTCGAGAGCCGGCTCGAGCCCTCTGGCCAAAGAATGCACTTTCTGCGTTGCATGTATCGCGTCCCTGGCTTGCATTGACAAACGCCTCGAGATCTTGGGGCCTGTAATAATCGATGAAAAAGAAAGCAACCAGTCCCATATCCTCCGTGATTGTTACATTAAAAACCGACGGGGTGCTTTGTTCGTAATTTTATCATCCTAGCGTGCTACGTACCGACATCCCGTTCATGTACTTTTCATCTTTTTTTACAGTGTGCTGAAATTGCAAATGTATTTTTTACGAGAATCCGGTAAACGCACACTATTTCAAGATTATAAATTACGGTAATTAACTGAGTCGGTGTGAGCAGGGAAAAATTAGTCCCTGTACGGAGAATGAATGTGATAATAACAGTTTAACTGTAATAATTTCGAGCTTGCAAATTTTGAGATTGCTTTATTTTTTAATTTTTATGCTTTTGAAATCTTAAATGTTCAGTATCTCCGATCCACAAATTCTCCGATTCTCGAATTCTCAAATTCCCAAATCCCCAAATCCACAAATTCCTAAATACCTAAGTCGACAAATTCGCAAATCTCTAAATCCCCAAATCCACAAGTCGCTAAATCTGCAAGTCTCCAAATCCACAAATCCCCAAATCCACATATCCCCGAGTCCCTAAATACCCAAATCTTGAAATGCACATATCCCTAAATCCACAAATCCCCAATCCCCAAATTCCCAAGTTCCTAAATCCACAAATCTCCAAATGCATGATCGAATACTTCAGAGACGCAAGAGATGTTCCCTACACGAGCACAGTTTGGAAAGTTAGCCTTTATTTATGAAAGACGCTCAAATTCTCGACGGTTCGGCTCGATAGGAGGTTCGCTACGTTTTCTCAACTGTTCTTCTCATTATTGTTTTCACGCCATCGCTGGGAGTACAAGCGAAATTAAACAGTAAACAATGAGTTCATTAAGATCGCGTATCTCTTGCTCGGCTGACACACTCTTAAAATATTGGACGATTTAACGCGTTGGCTACCGCAGTGAAAATGATCATGTGTGGCAAGATATTAGATGACTGCTTATTAGCGATGCGGTCAGTTGATTCTCAAATTTAAACTTATATTTAACTTACATTTTATACCTTATATATTATGTCATTAAAGTATTTGAAATTACAAACTTTATATTATGAACATTTGTAGATATGTGTACATGACTTGAAATACTGTTACCACGTTAGTGACCACAGTAGAATATGATGTTTATGGTCAGACAGACTATAATACATGTTAAGAACACGAATACTTAATCTTTCAGTTTCATATTCTAATAGTGTATATCATTAACAGTGTATGTCTTAACATTAAGAGTTCTCAAAAGTTTCGTCTGCTCTTCCTATAAATAATTAATTCAACCGGGTTTGCAACGCCGGTAACATGTGACCACCGTGGCGGTCAACGTGTTAACGTTGTCGAATTAGAATTGCAATGCAGAATGTAAATAAAATTCCGTGTAAGTTCAGATTTGGATAGGTCGATGGTCAGAGTGTTAAGGGACACAGGGAGCTTCTTCACAGGAATACAATGGAACATCGTACCTGAACGAAGGCTCGAAGCACGTAAACAATTACTACAAGTTGTTTCGTGAAACTGGCTTCCTTAGGAAGGCCAGTAGTAATGTAAATACCTATAGTATATTACGGTTCGCGAGTGTGACACAGCAGCATTGTTCTAAGGAGACGTGACTTCCTCGTATTTTTCAATTACTCGCATCGCACCACGTGTTCCTCCGCACGTTTAGTATTTTTCAAGACCTTGCGTGCTATAAATTTCTTCTTCGGCGACCTCTATCGGAGAAGGAGCAAAAAAGTCCTAGCTATTCGGAGTACCTTTATTCCTGCGAATAAGTGATGGCTCCTTGACTCTATCTCGTGCACTCGCTTCTAAAACATCCCCCAAAATACATGTACGTCCAGTTAGGAAAAAAATAATTACAATAATGTTTGTACGGAACGATGTCAGATAATATTTCTATAGTGGTCAATCTTTAGGACGATGACCTAGGATGTTCCCAATTTTTTCTATATTTCAAACAAAAGACAGTTCAAACGTATATGAGTATTTGTGACTTTTATAATGACGTATTTGTGACTTTCGTACAAGTCGAGGGCTAAGAATTGTTTGTACGAATATGATAGTTAAAGGTTCGTGCATCTACACATGGTTGTAAGACAAAATAAAAATGAAAAATCAGCAGTGTTCACGTAGTCCACATTTAGGAATATTTATCGATTAGAACCAAAGTGGTGTAAGAGGAGTTAATGCACAGTTAACGAGTGCACTGATGCCCTGAAGCAGTACAGTGTCGTGAAGGAAAAAAGTTTGGGAACCACTGCACGAAGCGATCGTTGGCAAGTAAGAACATTTTACAATTGCACGATCAGGCATACACGGCCAGGCTCTTCTCAATCTTGCGTTTGAATAAAACCGATACGTCGGACAGAATACACTGGCGTAGCTACGATAAGTGCGCCAGCATATTTCATTGGTCTCCCAAAAATGCGAGCCGCTTCACGGCCGATACTATTCCGCCCTCGTTCCTGTGGTTCCCGTACTCGCCCATGGGTGTGTACTATCGGAATGCGTTGAAACATTGCGGCCACGAGGCGGTCGGATTAAATCTTGATACATTGCCGCTATCCACGCGTAAAATTCGCGCGCTCGCGAGTGCCCGTGTACCGTGACCGAACGTTAACAGACACGGCTCTTGGCGAAACACACACACATGGATGCACGTGCACACGCGCACGGTTGCAAGTTGGCTTACGATCGTCGAAAAATCCTGTGATTTATCGACGGCCCAAGTCTCTGATCGTCGATAGTGCACGCTCTATCGTAGCGAATTACTAAGTGGCCACTTGTCCGCCACGGTTCCTTGTACATGAATTATTCTATTCCGTGACCGACCGCGCGTCCAAGCCGGCTAATTGTCGCTTTCTCCGTCGACGAGCTAACTCGCTCGTTAGCGGCTGCGTCACATCGCTTCGTGTTGCTCGTGATCCGTTTCGATTGGCGATCCAACTCTAGAGCTAGGAAAAAGCCGCCATTCTTATCTAAACCGGACATGACCGCCACTGGCGGGAAAATTCAAACGTAACTGTACGAACAGGACTTTTTATAGCAAAATTGTACAATGAATTATTTTATATTTGATGGTTTGATACCCAACATGGTTAGGTTGAGGAGATATGATACACGTGTTATGTGTATTTTATATCGGTTTTGAAGGTCTCATGGCGACAAAATTCAAATGCACTTATGTGAAAATGTATTTTTACAATAAAAATAAGATAAATAACTTTCTGAATAACTTACATCATCTAGGAAACTTTGACAAGATCAAATCTGACTCTATCATGGTATCTAAATTATCATGGCATCTTAATACTAATAATTAAAATTTATTATTCTTCGTGCATTCCAATACATAAAAATTGCTTTTGCATCCTAATATCGGTTCGATGAAATTAAAGATTAAACAGATGCAAAACAGATACCATGCAATACGTTCTCTTCCTCTCTCATTATTGCCACCCTCATTTAATCTTCTCAGCTACTTCCGTCTTTTTTCCAATTTAGATTAAATATAACGGCGACTAATTAAAAACGTGGGTACGGTTTATCTCTTCCTGAATGGTCACTACTTTCGAAACTCGTTCGTCCAACTCGATCGTCTTCTGCATCTCATGACCTGAAATTTCGCCAATCGAACGCGTCCAAGATGTTATACAACCGCTTCGCTGGACCGCGTTAACTTTCGGTTTATGTAAGCGTCCGGTTCCATGACGTCATGCGTCGCGAGCTTTATTCTCCTGTGTCCTCTGTGCTCGTCGGGATACGTGGACAAGGGAACGATTGCGTCACATCTCGCTGTATTCGTTGTGCAGCCTCTTCTTGCATTTGTCGCGGTCAGCAGGGTCTCACTCGATACCGATCGATCTCATCGATTTGGTAAATTCTATCTGCGCCAAAATCTGTATGTCAAATTTGAAAATTAAAAAGTTTGAAGTTTCGAAAATATTTCCGTCACCTTTGCCTCTAACCCAACGATATCTGATCGACATATCAAATTATAGATAGCATACCGATACAATCAAGATTTATCGATTTCGATATCGATAACGCCCCAGCTATGTATCGGCCTCTCGAGCAGCATCATAATACACCTCTAGGTCTAGCAATCGTACGAGCAATGTTCGTTTTCTCGCTGGCCGAAAGGGATAACAGATTTCGTGCAACGTCGAACGTTGCGTGCCAGCCAGGCGATCGTGAATCATAGTGATTACGTATTTGCCGTGGCTCCGCTCGTAGTCTCGGAAATTAGAGAAGCCGAAGGATTATTGCGTTTCTTGCGATTCGCTCGAGACGTTCCGAGCCTCCGGAGACTGCGCAGACCTTTTGACTCGTTTCTTCGTACATTTCGTTCGCGGTGCTCGTTAATTGGAGCTACTGTATCGATTACGTAAAGTCTCGAGCCTTAAGCGTTTACTGCAGGCTATAATTAGTACATTCCTTTTCGAAGCGGTCACGAGTCGCGAAGAAGTAAGCCGCGGTTAGGTACGTGGCTAAACGGCTATGTAGAATGAACTTGATAGCATAGTACTGGGAAATTTTGTCCGTACACTCGTTCAAGGTTCTGCGTATCTTTCTCTGCTTTCGTCATTAACTCTTTCTTCTCTGTCGAGGGTGATTATTGTCGTCCATTAACTGTTCGCTGCATAGTAGAGATGTCCATAATCACTCGGTACTGATCGCTTATTGATCATACAGAAATAGGGAGAAACGTTGCAGATCGGAACGATTTTATTTTACATGCAAGGTAGGTTTAGCTCAATGATGGACTCAAACAGGTGTGTACGTTTAGAGAGTGTATCCCAGGGAAATTCAGGAAAGATAAATATAAGGAGATACCAGAGAAAATGTAGAAAATAATAGTATAAAAATTCTTTGAAAGTTCTAGATTGCTTGTGAATCTTATAGGAAGTCTAGGAAGTCTAGGGAAATCTTCGATAATGAGAAATAGAGAAAATCGCATACTTGCCATGCTATTTAGCAAGAAACTAACGAAGCTTGACTTATACCACTCCCTCACGATATTAATTGAAGGTTAAGCTTTCGACATGCGATGTTATGCCAAATAGAGAACTTCTATACTAAACGACTTAATTATATGGTGGTTTTTAGAGAGTAATCCCTATTTGGAAGTGTAACTCTTAACATGTCCATTGTGACAGTGAAAATAAATGTGCGCAGTACGGCACATTATCATAACATTCGTTAATGTCGCGAGTGTTTAATTTTCCAATTCAGCTTTTCAATTTAACACTTCATATCATTAGCATAATATTAACGTCGTTCAAAAATCTATCTTCAGTTCTTATTTAATTATTTAAATATGTTGAATTCGTGGTCGTTGATGTCTTGCCAGTCGACGTGTTAATTCCAATTACACGTCCAATGAAAGTGTTGAAAACCAAACGAGACGGATTAGCGAATGAAATAGCGCTACGAGAGAAGCGATGGACGACCGAGAAATACCTTGACGCTTGTCATTCGTCAGCGTCGAAAGGACAAAGGGAGTTGGTCCCGGTGTCCTGCGGATAATAGAATAGATGGCAAATGAGATACGAGATGAAATCTCCAAGACCGAAAAAGGAGCAACTGACCAAACGTCTAGGACATGCGTATACCTTACCATGTCGTGTTCTCATAATCGATTAGCCCGTCTAGGCAAAGGAATCCTTTTCTGTAACCCAACACGCATTGGCGTAACTAGGAAGGGACCAGAATGGACTTCAATATCCCTAGAATGAAAGACTCTCTAATATAACCCGTGACGAAATGTGCAGTGATACAACGCGTTGTGATCTAACACGTGGTGATCTAACAGGTGGTGACACATCACGTAACCATACTCGTCGGCGACAATGAATAACTTCTCGATTTAAAACTTGGAGATTGCAAAATTTTAATTATGTAGATTTTTATCTTTTTTATGTCTCTGAAGTTTATCAACGAATATTTAAGTTCACAAATTATGAAATTGTTAAATTACCAAATTTCTAAATTTTTACATTTGTAGATTTCAACATTTATATATTTCTACGTGTCTAAATTATATTTCTATATTTTCACATTTTTCGTAATGATGTTTTACTATCAGTGACTTAATACTTTTGCGTAGATAATAACAAGCTATGTCGAATATATTAAATAATTCTATTAAAAGGAAAAAGAACTTGACCTTTAAATCTCCTCCTACGTGTCCATGTAGAAGAAAGCTACTTTCACCAGATAAGCTCCCTGAAATCATATAACTATTGTCTAATACATTTCATTCGAAATATTTAATATTCTCTTTGTCCTATACGCCCAGTCCTTCAGTTCTCCTGCGGGCACTTGTCCTGCCCATCAGTGAGCTAACTCGTGTTGATCCCAGTTACGCCAATGCGACCACATTTGATCCTTCGTTGGACAGAGAGGATGCCGTCAACAGATAAAGAGGAAGGATGAAGCATAAAAAAAAGAGAGATAGAAATTCCACCAGAAGCATTTAGGACTTGTGGCCTTGCGAACGCCTACGTTCCAGTTCTCTGTCTCGTTTCCAAGAGAAGTCTCGTGTTCGTCGCAGCATCCTCTCGTCTCGGGCCGATTTTATTGTTGGCGTATCCGTTCGACGACGCTACACGTACATGTATACCGTGCCCGTGCTGCGAAGTGGTCCAACTACATGAAATTGAAAGTTAAGCGTGGGTCGATGGCTACCGCCCAGACCGGTCCAACTTTACTCGCGACGTTAAGTTACTGGTTGGTCCGTGAAAATATCACCGACCTTTCGTTATGAGCCGACGTTCGACCACCAATGGTATGCGAAAACTTGAGCTTCTATCGTTTTGCTCGGTACGCAACGTTCACGTTCGCGAATTCTTCTTCTGTCCGATCGTAATTAATTAAATAATTTATGACCACCAGACGCGCGAAGGTCGATGAGATCCCAGGATGCACGCTTTTAAAGGGCACGGCCGTAATTAACCGCGTATAATTAAACTCCGACAATTAGTCGACTATCTTAATATTAATTAACGGATGGTCCATTTTTTACCCCCCTACTTCTGAACGCGATTCCCATGATTCAACTGTTGATACACCCGGTTGAATACGCGCGCATACGAACGTTGGAGAACGAAAGTGAAATCTCTTAAGTCTGTAAGATCTTCGCAATTGGTAATTGTCTGTAGACAATTGGAGTCAAAGTATTAACGTTTATTAAAGGGTACGATGGAAATTCACTTACAATCATTTAAATTGATTTTAATAATGGAATTTCGCTTAACCCTTCGGTTGCGGAGTTGGATCTTTAATAACCCGACTGATATATCATTCTTACATTTTTGTTTCGTTTAAATCCACTTTCGAAAGTGGTCATTTTTCGAGACCTAACTTTCTGTAGCATACTATTTTTTGGAAATTTTCATACTTCAAAGTATCACAAAGTACCAAAGTGTCAATGTTACAAAATACCAACAGTACAAAGTCCTAAAATTTTCAAATTTTCAAATCCGAATATACCAAAGTCTGAAATTCCCGTAATCCTAGAATTTCAAGTTCCAAAATTTGAAAAAGCTCCCAAATTCCAAAATACCAAAATTCAAAATAGAATTTCGGATGTTTGATTTCAGTAGATGCATCATAGGTCTAGATTACAATACACTCAGTCACCGATAACATATGTTTGCAGATGGTGTAGAATTCAATCTGGTTCTTGTTTGATCGTAGGTCACGGGCCAATTATTGGACACGGAATTTCAACCAACGGTTACAGCGACATGCAAGGCCGGTCACATGACGATACGGGTGAATCTCAATCAGAGTTTCGTGGGAGCTGTTCATGCCAGAGATTTTCGAACGCCGCAATGTATGGTGCCCGGAAATGGATCTACACACGCGACGCTCGCCATTAATCTACTTGCGCCCAAAGGGTCTCCGGATTACTGTGGTGTCTTTATAAACAATGTAACTATATTTCTAGACCTTTTAATTCAAGTTCCTGGCTAACAACTGCACGAAGAACCAAACCGAATACAATATTATTCTACGTATAACACGAATACGTTGGTACAATTTAGCGTTAGTCGTAAACTCCGGTATAAATCCTTTATTTAACAATATTAGTTCAACACGCGACGGTGTCACATGAATGTACCTTCGATACGTAACTTTCCACGTGATCATCCTGTTTCCTTGCTGCTGCGTCACGTACCGGTTGCAATTTAGAAATTGCTACCTATGCATCATGCAGTAACTCTAAAAAGTAATCCCGACAAATATCTTTCAGTCAAAAAATGATGTGTACAAATAGGAGACTCATAGTTCCGATGAAATATGCGTTTGTCAAAGTGTCAAGCACGAAACGTGAGCTCGGAAAGATTCTTCTAAATCTCATAATTCTTGCAGGACACCGAGGAACGTTCCGTTCCCATCGCGGTGAGGATACACAAGACCCTGGAGCTGGCGGACGATAAATTCTACGTGATCACGTGTGGAAAAGCCGGATTCAAAAACGCCAAGTACATAACAGTTTTATTAATATTAGCACGATATCTCGTGAAACGCGCGGCCAAAGCCGCAATATCGCACGGCACTGATCATTTTTTCGCAGGAACGAGACGTCGTTGGTGTCGTTGCGGCTTTTGGAGGCGGGTCACAAGGTGCAAGAGGCTATTTACGGTCACAACTACACTTTGCGTGCTGAGATCTCGCGACCGGACGGTTCGTAAGCCACATATCTCGCTTCGTTTCACCCTTTACCCTTAATTGGAATTAACGAGCACGCGTAAAACGTTCGCACGAGCGGATGCCGAGGTTACGCTCTGATCGATATCCTTCTCGTTCCAGGAATGTACGGGATCAAAGTAAAATCCTGCTTCGCGTTCAACAAACGAAACACCAGTGTCCAGTTGATAGACGACAAAGGGTACGTCGAACAGTTTGTCTCCTTTTTTGCCGTTAATTAACACCTTGATGGCCGCAATGCGGTCGTTACCGACGATCGATTCCGCGAATTCGATTAATCGAGTAGCTGGAAGGGACTCGTATTCAAATTTTATATGCCACTTATTTTGTTTGTGGTACAAGTACCATAATAGCATTGAGGCTTGGTTCAGACGAACAAACAGGTCTAGTGTACTTTTCCCGCGTATTTTAGCACGAGAATTTACGCGTGACTCTTTGTCGCGTCGAAAATGTATTATGCACAGACTGTTGAAGCTCAGAAGAATATTTCACTGGTCTCCCTTTCAGCAGTTCTAACAACCGTATGAATCTTTTCAGACGTACACTGTACCTCAAAAGTTTGCAACGTACTATGATTTCAAAAGACATATTTCTCTTATGGCACACCAATATTTCAATGACATATTCGTAGATTATTAAATGTACGTACATATATAATTTGATATTTGTAATTGATAATTGTATCAATAATTAATTGTATTAATAATTAGGCAATTCATGATAGCCGTCAATGCAATCATTCGTTGTCAATTTAATATTATACCTCGTATGAACCAGGTCTATGCGGTAAATGCATTTCTACGAATACGTGCTGAATGAATAGTTGATCTATCATGTTGAATCGATAATGCACAAATAATGATATCCGAACAGTTTCGCAATCAGTATTAAAACATCAGGATTATATAACTTGAATAGGAACTTAAATCATTTTCAAGTGTCCTCGATTCGATCGTGATCATAAGCATCGATTGCGTAATTCTTGTTTTCCATGACAAAGGTGTCCCGTAAAGGCTCGAGTCATGACGAAATTCATATACGATCGAAACACTGGCCTGGCGGATGCGACATTGTTCTCGATGTTCCGGTTCCCGGACAGTCCACAAGTGCATTTTCAATGCGACATCGCCGTATGCAGAGGTGAGTTGATTCGTTGAATGAGTTTCGATTACAACTACGAATCTGGGTTACAGAATGCCGTTCAACTCTCTCGATTAACATATTCTCTCGAAAGTTTCTGCTTCCGATGTTAGGACAATCAATGACAAATATTGGCGTAGTATTACTCAAAGTCCTCATAGTATATCCAATACTTAGGACAGTTCATTAATGAGCTCCTTTCGAAATAGAATAGTAGAACATTGCATCACTGAATTCCTTTTGAATTATTGAGAACCTTTATATACTTGAAAATGTAGTTTACAACTTAACATCTTCGGAACTAAGATCCATCAGCAAGGACTTTAAGGTAAATGATTACTAAAAGCATCTACTAAACAATGCCTTATGAAAGATAATAAAAGACTTGATACACGTGTACCTTTGAAAATTAAAAAATTCTATATTGTTAAAAATGTCCCAATCAAAAGTCCTCATGCACTAGTTGCATAGTTCCTTCGAGCCCGCAATAACATCACAGATAACAATTGAAATGAATTTTTGTTCCAGGAAGCTGCGGTATCCCGGTTTGCGAAGGCGATAACGAGGAAGAAATAAAGGGAGCGTCCTTAATTAATGGGCAAAGCGTGAGCGGCGAGGAAGGAGTGCTTCTCGCTGGCACGAGCGTGTTCGTTCTTGACCCTGGTCAAACGCCATGTAAATATAGCTTCGTACTCTTCATAGGCAGTTTCGCTTCCTGCTACTCTTCACGATATCGTGCCTGAAATCACTTTTCTACCTTTTCTTTCTTGACCGCTTGATTAGCTCCGTGCTCGTTGAAATTTTGCGCTAAACCTTCGCGTGTCTTTATTTTCGTTGAAACAGCTGTGCAGACCCTGTACGAGGACGGAAGCGTTCATCCGTTATGGCTGCTGTGGCTGGCAGTAGCTCTCGGCATTTTGTTCCTCATCATGCTTATAATCAACATATTCCTCTGCTCGGCGATGACCTGCAGCTGCACCAGGACCGACATTATCGAGAAGGAGCCGTCGATCATTGAGGACTACGATCCGTATCGTAGCTGGCATGGCTCTCAATATGGCTCGAGGTGCGATTTTATTTCTTCTCCCTTACGTTTCGTTCGTGCACGCCACGACAGATACTTCCTGGTTACTTGTAATCCTTTTCAAACTGTACACATTTTCACTTACTTTCTGTGCAATTGAGATGTTCAGACGATGACAATTCCCCGCAATAACGCGCGTGATACTGATCAAAAAGCAACGTTCGTGTGCTGTGATTAAGAACAAAATAACAGCACGGTGAAAAATGTTAACAGTTAAGTGCTGTCGAGGCACGACGTCCATGAAGATACCGATCGTCCATTAATATAATTGCGGCCTCAGATCAATGATTTTTGTCCACGATGAAATATTTATCAATATTACCCTGATATAATCGCAGGAGTTTTCCGCTTCGACTGCTCGTAAAAAACTGCTTAAACTCGACGATACGAAGAGCGCGTACAGTCTATAACAAATCTGACTCCCTTCGGGGAAGTGTGACGTATCGAAAGAGACTTCAGGGATGGGTTAACAATTTGGGAACATAGGAATTTAGGGATCTACGCATATACGAATTTAGGGTTTTGGTGGTCTAGAAATTTGGGAATTTAGAAATTTAAGAATTTGAGGATCTATAAATTTGTAGTCGTAGGAATTTGGGACTCTAGGGATTTGAAGACGTAGGAATATGAACATCTAGGTATTTGTAGAAATTTTAGCACTTAAGGAACATGTAGATTTGAGAGTATAGAAACCTAAAAACCGGAAAATTCGAAAATTTAAAACTAAAGAAGTTTTGAAAATTTAGAAATACAAAAATTTAGGGATTGAGAAATTGTAAAGTCCATACACCTCTCTTATCTAAAGGAATCCTACGTTGTAACTGAGTGTACTTTATATCAATTTCTTCATGCTGTGGATATTGATTTATGACATAGCTTTTTCAAAAATCTGTACTTCCATCGCTCAACAAGTTTTTCTACGCGATTAATCTTGAAATTCAATTTATCAACCTCCACAGTGAATACAATGCAAATTGTTGAAGATTTAATTTTTTATCCGAGTTTTTTTTTAGCGAACGCGTAGCAATTGTTCCCTGTTTAATATTAATATTCTAAGCATTGTTATTGCATCGGTTCATTGTATGCAATGAATCGTTGTTAAGGTAAAGCTTATTTTTAGTGGCAACTAAATGAATCATTGTCTGTTCAGGTATTCCTTAAACGGAAAGCAAGGATACGCTTCCGGAGGATCGACGATGAATTCCACGAGGTCGATCTCGACGAATAGCGATCACTACGCCATAGTTCATTCCAGACCTGGTAGCCGATATTCTGGTCCAGGACAGAAGCATCATCATCATCATCGAGGGCCACCATCAAACATTGGTTCTCATTATTCCGGGAAATAGTATCTTGAATGGAGTTGCTGAACGATGATACAATTGAACTGTTTTATCGATTAATGTTCCGAACACGAACTTTTTACTATTGTAATAATTTCAATCACGTGTAACGGGTACTTCGATTCGACGGAATCATTGCTCACACAGGACAAGCTACACGAGTACCAGTGTCAGTAGAGAATATAAATTGATCCTTGACTCGAAACTGAAGCACACGACTATAGGCATTTCATTAACACATTTAAACGTTTTTAACGCGTCGACTGTTTTATTAATTTAATTTCAATTTAAATACTTGCTACACTGCTCGTTTAATCCGATTAAATGATTCAGATATACTTTGCAGTTTCGTTACTGGGTTCTTTAAAGATTTACCGAGTGACATGGCGATTTACAGTATGAACATTATTAATATCCGACTGATAAGCATCAAATGTAGAAACTCATATTAAGTTGTTAATAATTTTGTAACTATTCTCACTGAGGCAATCAAAGTATTAATGAAGAATAATGACTTTATTCATTTCGCGTTAAGGATTAATCCACGTAGCTTCATACGTCCTCCATAGTTACTACTAATATATTACGTGCGTAAAAAGAATCATAATTCTTGTTTCCGTTAGAGTATTTTTGTACTAATGTTCAATTATCCGCATAATTGTCAATTCTTTCCTGCAGTGAGACAAATCTATAGCATAAAGACAATCGAACGGCCAAATTTTGTACGAACTTTGATTATGTTATCGATATGCCGAGGTTTCATTTATTGTTAGTCTAAGCTCGAGACAAGGTTCTTCAACTAGATCGTATAGATATGTATCATATAATAGTCATAAACGTAGGTACTTAGCACTAATAACGTTGCGCAATATTGTACTTGATTAAGCGAAATTAGATGAAAACTTTTGTATATAAAAATCATTGAATGGGAAATCATTACTCGTAATCAACTCATCGAAATCCATGTACACATACATAGTACACGCGCAACTGACACCGTCCAACTACGAGTATTAACGAATAAAATTTTATATTTTTTATAAGATTTTCGATATTAGGAAAAATGATAGGAACTCGAAGTAAACCGTAGAGTTTTTCTCCTATCGTTGATACGACATTTTTTGTAATAACTCGAAACATTCCATGTTCAGCGAGTCACAGCTACGTGTCCTTCAAATACATTAAAAATTTGACAAAAAAATATAAATTCTTGAGCGATGTTTATTTTACCTGAACCTTTCAAGACTGCACCGATTTTTTAAATTATATTTCAATATCATATTTAGGAGTGTGGACAGTTTTAAATTTAATTTTTTTCATTTCTAAAATTCGTAATCTCAAAATCTCTAATTTTTATATTTTTGTATTTATAAGTTTCTCAATTTTCAGAATTTGGGATTTCAAATTAGTTAATTTATAAATTTACGAATCTACAAATCTACAAATTCACAAATTTTCAAATTCGGCTGAGGTGTAATGAATTATTTTCGAACATGTTTCTCTGAAAGTAGATATCGGTCAACTTTTCCTTCCATTAACGATTAAATATTAGATAATCAATCACTCAGACTAATTAATCGTCTTTTACAGAGCGTACAACTATTTCTCCATTCACTGAACAGACGTTAACTAATTCAGAAGTGAACGAACGCAGCAACGAGATGCAACTCACGTGACTCGGCCGTTTTGCAGACAAAATAAACCGTTTCGAAATATTACGGATGCCGCTATTCTCTAATTAAATCTCTGCTCGTTCGCAAGATGAAATTATCAGCAGAAGTTTGCTACCATGGCGGTCAGGATGTACTGCATACCAGTCATTCATGAATATGCCTTGTCACGTAAAGACGAACGTGTATTGTTCGTTTTGTCATACCAAGTATCTCGTCGAGGCCAAATTACAAATGAGAATTTTCTGTATGACAGCCTGCAATTAAACACACGAACAATGTTTCAAAGTATCACTTATCTCGATTCATTATTGCATGATACTTCGTGTACTTTCAATTTATAATTTATGGTACTAAAATCATGAAATGGAAGTTCTTGAAATCACTTGAAAAATGCTGTTCAACCTTGCACGTTCTTCTAATTTTCTTCCCTTCTTCCTTCTTTATCTAAATCTCTTTAAATAACACGGGTGCAACCTTGGAATGTAGAGTTTTTAGATAATCTTAAGCTTGTCTGGTGTGATACAAGTTCTATGCTGTATCGTAGTAAAGAACTCACATATTGGGAGGTAGATGTGATCTTATGTATCTTTTGTTACACGACCCTACTAAGTGGACTCTAAGTAGAGTCAACACTCATTTATCTAGTTAGCAGGACTCGATAAATAAGCTAATTGGAGGGTGGTTGTGATTTGGGGATAAGTCACTGTCACCTCCACATGGTGTGACCTGGTAATCGATATCTCTAAACATTTTTTGGTACATAATCTTTAAAATACAATATCGAGCCAAGTAGTACGATTTTCATTTAATTTATAATTTCATTTATTGTTCAAGATTTCAACATCTTTTTAATATCTTTTTTTTGAACGAAGACATCCTTGGCTAAATGCACAGTTCATGGTTCCAGAAATCGTGCATTAAACGCGCGTGGATTAAACAGGTGTATACTGTAAGTTTTAAATTCATCGTTTCAAATCTAGGGAATGTAAAATCACTGTTGTTTTCCACACAATCGGTAATTCGATACATATTTCGTAGGACGAGATTTCAAATCTACTTTCACTAATTCGCGCTTTCTATGATTTTAGTATTTTATGGTTCATGAGATACAATTTTCTTGTTTTCATTTCTATCGCATTATAATCGCTTCAATTTAGTTCCACTGAGATTTTGGGATGTTTTATTCGATCGAGATAAGCGTGAAAGTTTCTAATTGTAAGGAATAATGCAATTTTATATTTTATTGATATCACCGCTCGCTGCTTGATGGCGATAGTGGTACAGTTTCAGAGAAAGCGCGCATAAATATAAATTTTAAAGAACATGCAAGTGAAGTTTCTAAAACAGTTTTAAATTTTTATTAATTGCTCTTCAATTGACTAATTTATTCTTTGTTACAGAATGAACTAGCTTGCTTTCTGAAGTATGCATTCATTTGAGAAAATTATTATTGATTGATTCCTGTGAATTAGGTATAATGCGTGGGCAAAAAGATCACTTTCCTTTTTAGACTTGCACTTGAATGTGGCTATATAAATAAATATCTTTATCAGGTTGGTACAACTTACTACCGCGATAACAGCGATATCTGGTGGAACTTGAGTGTGTCGACAGTTTGAATAACTTGAATTCGTTTACCAAAATGTAAATAGCTGTATTTTGTATGACTCAAGGAAAATAGAAATTTATTATAAACAGTTTGTACTTTCTCTTCTGTTTTTAATTGTCTTTATTAAAGTATTATTTATATAAAATTTGATTCATTTTATATTTTCAGTTTTGCACAAGTGTTTTTATTCTATCATAATACATTTATTGTATATTTTATAAGAAAATATAATTTGCATCTTATTTTAATGGAAAAATCATTGGATGTATTTGCATGGACTCGTAAATTGGAATGTCCACCAGCAATATGCAATAATTCAGTTAAAAAGGGGTCTGTACAATGTTTATTAGTTATGAATTTGTTTTTATTTAAAGTTTAATTAACACTTTGACTGCTGTGTCACCCGTATATGGGAAATGTTTAAATTTTCATGCAATGTTGTCACTTATCTTATTAAGATGACTTATCTAATTGAAAATACTTATATTAATTACTTGAAACTGTGAATATAAAATATATTGTAACATTGTGAAAATATTTAGTAAGATTTACTAAAAATAGAAGTACTCCTAATAAAATTTTCAATTGCTTCAGTGTGGCAGTCAATGTGTTGAAGGAAACTGCATATTATAATAACATATTTTCATCATATATTAGGTTTTAAATATAATTAAATATAAATTATTATTTATATTGTCCATAATAGTTTATACACAGGACTTGTTGGATTTGTTTGGGATGAGTTGGCTGAAGTTATCTATCCTGCTGATGAAGCAAAAACAATACATAAAAATATTCTTTTACATCACTTGAAACATGGAACACCTAATAAGATTATTGAATGTATAAAAAATATAACTCAGATAAAGTCAGATAGAAATAATTTACAAAATCAAATAACTAAATTAGAGGAAGAGTATGAACAACTGGATTTTATAGTTAGACAAAAAGGTACATCTTTGTTATTAGAAATATAAGACACATATACTTAAAGGACCATTTTTATTTAGCTAAAAAGTTGCAAGATATTAGATCCAAACGTTCAGAAGCAAAAGCAAAAAAAGATCTATTTAAGTTGAAGCATGATCAAATTGCTACGCAGCTTCGTGATTGTAATGATATGAGATTAGTTTGCCAACATTTAATGCCAAGTACTGGTAAAGATTTAGATCCTAAAGTACTGATGGAAGTTTTTGATGTAGTAACAAGTCTTTGGGCTGGAGCAGGCAAAAAAGAAGTATGAATTTATATTCCAGGCATAGTAATAATAACTATTTAACATTATTGAAATTGTATTTTCAGGTATGGAATACAGTATCAAGTCACCTTGACCATATTGAAGTGCCAACATTGTGGCATCACTTGTATGAAAATTTAACACAGGATGTAGATACGTTAATTCAGTATACATCTACAAAACCTACAGATACAAATAAAAAAAATATAAATATTGGAATCGCTAGAGTACATGGACAGCATATTTCTATGGTTTCAAAACAGTTACTATATAATGCTAGAGCAAAACAACATCAGCAAAATGTTTTAGAATTTATAGAAAAGATTGAGGTATGTTACATACTTATTAAATTTTGTAAATAATTGTAAGTTAAATTTGTTTCTGATTTTAGATGGCTTCAAATAGTTCTGAAGACATTAGTGAATGGTTAGCATTAGCATTAGAGGTCTGTAAATTAGAAAGCGAAGAAAAAACTTTACACGAAGAAATTAACAAAATTCAAGGAAGTTTATATAGAAGTGATATACTTAAAGCTGAGATATCTGAAATTACTTCAGAAATACAAAATGTTAATGCAGAAAGAGTATGTTTACATATTTAACATATTGTAATTTTGAGTTATGATTATATTTTATATTTATTTTAACCTAATTCTAGATGGAATATGTGCAAGAAATACAACAATCATTAAGTCTTTTGAAATCTGCACCAACATTCCTTATGAAAGTAAATGAAAAAATAAACGGAGAATTAGAAAAAATAGCAGCAATGCGGAGTAACGATTATGATCTTTCAGTGTTGAAGAATGATTTAACTACTGAATTAGATATATTTCATGAAGGCTTCGATCTTAATGCTTTAAGAAAAGTTATGTTGAAAGGAGATGTTGGGATTTATAGGTCAGTCTACTTTTACATTTAGAACATTCATTACAATGTGTGAGATATTTAATTTATAAATGTTTCAGATATACAAAAAGTTGTCTACATGAAGCTACTATTTCAGTTACCACTCCTCAACTTTCAAATATTATGTCTTATTTTCCAACACTTCAAATACCAATTTATACATTACTAGATTGTTATAAGAATTTAGTTTCAATGTTAATATATAAAAGATTTGAGAATTTAGAAATTGAGGAGGAACCAGAGCCATTACAGTTACCAACATTAATAAATAGAGAAAATAATTACAATACAGTTGAACTATTGAACTTGTCAAAAGTATACAACACAAAAACAAAAGCAGAAATTGAGGAGTTCAATGAGATATTAAATGCCTGGTATGTACTGAAATAAACATGTTTTTTTATGTAAAATTTGACTAATTCTTATTTTAATATTTACAGGAGAAATCAAACAGTTGAAAAAGTAATGGAAATTGTTGACAAAACAGTAGATGATGCAACTTTTCCTGAGTGGATAAAACGTTATGATTTAGTATTGTACATGTTACAAAGTTCTACATAATGTCCTATAATATCATGTCTATTTTGTGTATTAAAATTTTGTATAATATGCAATGTTTTAACTTTTTAATAAATTGAACTTTAGTACAAAGTTTACATTTTGTAAAATTGAAGTATTGGAAGAACTCTTGCATGATGCGTTACCCTTAGTTACGAAACGAAATGGAACCAATCGGAATCAACATGCGCAGAATATACGAAAACTCGTCTATGAAGTATGCTTTTTCGCGAAATGAAGCATATTATAAACAACGTGGGTAAAAAGTAATTTATAATAAAAAGGGAACTAGAAGTTAATTTCAGTAATGCAATTATAATTGTACTTTAAATATTTATAATAAAACAATTTATTTTACCCTAAAATGTTGTCGACTGTTTTAAAGTCTGTGTTTGGTTATGATGATTTTAAAAGTGATATTCAAAAACAAGCAACAACTGCTATTTACAAAGGTTGACTATTAATTTTTTTTTATAATAATCAGCATGAAAATTTATTTATTTGTAAACATGTAGTAGATTTTGATAATACTTGTACAAATAAATAAATTAACATTTAATATTATATATTTTTAGGAAAACAAGATGTGTTTGTTTGTATGCCGACTGGATCTGGAAAATCACTTTGTTTTCAGTTGCCAGCTATAATGAAAGAAAATAAAGTTACAATTGTTTTCTCACCGCTGTTAGCTTTAATGAAGGTACATGAGTGCTCGATAGTTCTATGAAATATAGTTATGGAAAATTAAGTTAAATAAATAATGCACTATTGATTGATTATTACAGAATCAAATAGATTTTTTAGTTAATACAAAGATAAATGCAAGATCATTGAATTCACACACAACTACTAAAGAAAGAAATGCAATAATTAAAGATTTAATGTCTGATTCTCCAAAAATAAAATTATTATATGTTACTCCAGAAATGGGAGTACAACCACATTTTCAGGTATATTTTTAAATGACATTGGTATTAAAATAATAGAGTATGTTTTAATAATTATTGAAATTATTTTTCTGTAGGACACAATAATAAAACTAAAGAAAGCAAAAACATTATCTTATTTTGTAATTGATGAAGCACATTGTCTAAGTCAGTGGGGTCATGATTTTAGACCTAGCTATAGACAGTTAGGAATATTTAAGAAATTATGTCCTAATATTCCTATAATTGCATTAACAGCAACTGCTGCAAAGGAGGTAGATATTTCATAGATCCATACTTAATGCTTTTTGTAATAAAATATATTATTGCAGGTAAAAGATGATATTATGCAATCTTTAAACATGAAAAGTCCTTCAATATTCTCAGTACCTGTATTTCGACCTAATCTTTACTATGATGTATGGTTTATAGAAATATTAGATAAGCCTTTTGAACACTTAAAAAGTTTTATAATAGAAGCTCTAGGTTCTCAAGACGAATCTGTTCCAAAAGTGAGTTATTATTCACAATCTAAATATTTATTTTTTATATGACAAATGTATGTTGTCTTTATAAATTAAAAATTTTTCATTTCTGTAAAAGTTCATTGTAAAAACTATTTTAGGTACAAAAAAGTTGTGGCATTATTTATTGTAGAAAAAAGGAAACGACTGAAATAATTGCAAATAAATTATCTAAGTCGGGAATATCTACTCTAGCATATCATGCAGGTTACACCTTAGTATTATTTCGAGCTTGTGTGAAATTTATAGCTTTTAAGGATATAGTGGGGTAAACAGTCATGTTTGTAGGTTTGAAAAATCAAGAACGTAATGAAGTTCAAAATAAATGGACATCTGGTGAAGTACCTGTTATTGCAGCAACCTGCAGTTTTGGAATGGGTGTAGATAAGGGATCTGTTAGGTACATTACATTACTTGATAAAAAATATGTACTGTGATTTACATTATTCAAATAAGCAATGTACAATGTTAATCTTGTACAGATTTGTAGTACATTGGACAGTTCCTCAAAATATAGCAGCATACTATCAAGAATCGGGTCGAGCAGGCAGAGATGGTAAACCGGCATTTTGTAGAATTTATTTTAGTAATGAAGAATATAAGCCTATTGCATTTCTTATCAAAGAAGAAATTACCAAGAAAAATTCGGAACTTGTAAAATTAAGATGGAAAAATTTTGAGAAAACTGTGTCATATTGTCTTGAAGCAAAGTAGGAACCACAAGTTTTTTTCTGTGTTTTTTTGGATACATAGGTATTCAGTGATTAAATTTATATAATATTGCATAGATGTAGGCATGGAGTATTTTCTAAATATTTTGGGGATGGACCACCACCATGTAAAGATAGATGTGATGTGTGCAAAAACAAAGATATTGTTCAGGGAAGGATATCACAGTTCGAAATGTCCCAAACTAGAACACAAAAATCTAGTAGTAATCTTGATAGTTTTGGATTAGCAAAGTATGATTGTGTGTAAGTAACTTACAATTTTCTCAAGCTTACATGCTTTTAACTAAGATTTGGCTATTGTAAATGATTATTTAAAAATGTAGTGAAGAGGAATACAAAGAAGAATCAGGTTCAAGAGAGAGGCTTATTGCTGAAAGCAAACGGGAAGCTAAAGAGTTAATTGATAAACAGTTTTCTATTCGAAGAAACAATAGTAAAATGGATGAGGTATGCATATTTATATTTAGAAATTTAAACTATTTTTTTTTTATTATCGCATCATTCCAGTTAAAAAAACAAAATCGCGAAGATGCTAAACAATCTCATGTGCGCGCAGCTGAAAGTACTGACATAAAAATAAAGGGTTTAGCTGTTCAAGTACGAGAACATTTTTACAATCAGTTAAATTCAGCATTGAAAGATAATTATGAAAAAATGGTTCCCGATGTATTGGGACCATCACAAGAGAAACATCTACACAAAGTAGCACAAGATCTTGAGTATAGAGTGTTATGCAATACTAAAGTTGCAAATAAATATAAATTTGATATGTCTAAATTGGTACGTAATGTAGTGTTTTATTCGCGTATAAGATGTAATAGTTTTAACCGAGTGTTTATTTTGTCCATGAAAACAGATTTCCTCTGTACGAAAATGTACTAGTACTAATACGCTTCATGAGTGTTTGAGTGATCATAATGTGAATTCAAATAATGACACTACCTATGAAAATAAACAGGAAACGAGTAACGATAGTAATGATAGTTTCGAACAAGATGTAGGGAATGATAATGCGACAAATAAGTTTTATGATGAAGATATTGATACTGCTTTTCAAAAATCAAATACAAACAGAGATATTTCATATTCTAGCTTTAAGACTGCTTTAGAACTTAGAAACGATAGAAAGTTAATGGCAAGTACATCTAACAATAAGAAACAATATTTGTTTGATTCGAGTATTTTGACAAATGACAGTAAAGATATTAACGTGTTAGGGACGGAAAGTAAAGACAGTGATTCTCCTGTTAAAGTGGATACTGAGAAAAGTATGACGATAAAAGAAGATAAAAGTAATGAACTTCAGCAATTAAGCGGATTCACGTGTGCTCGTAAAATTCACGAAGAGAGTAAAATATCAAAAATTGAAGATAAGAAGTCACGGAAATCTTTGAAAAAGTCTGTGAAAAAAGATTCGGAGAAGAAGAAAACATCTGCGAGTAAAACAGTTTACGATCAAATTTTACAAGCTGCAAATTCAAATTCTAAAAGGACGGTTGAACACATTGCTAATGAGTCACTTACGGAAGATAATAAAAGTATCGATAGTACAGTTATAACTAAGGATGCAATAACAGTAAACAGTCAAACTAAAAATAAACGTAAAAATATAAATTTGTTTAAAGACAGTACAGATGCCGAATCCAATAAGAAAGTAAAATTCAACGAAGAAAAGGTACTTGCAGTTGATACTGAAAGAACAATCGATCATAATAGCGAAGTTAATGTGAATGAAATGTCTATTAATAAAAAGATAGAAAGTGAAGCCAGAAAGGATGACATTAATGATGTTCAATGTGAAGAAGTATTATCAATGATAAAAACAGTGGAAGAAGAAATATCAAAAGAGGGGTATACAGTGGTTCAACATTTAGAAGCAAAACACGATAAAACACGTCGATCAAAACATGAAAGTAATAAGAAAGTACTTGTACCCGCAGATAAAGCTACGCAATTTAAGACTGCAGAAATTTTGAAAACACATTTAATGAAATACTATCCATCCAAGCGCATTCCCGATAGAACAACATTTTCAAAAACTTGCAGAGAAATGCATCATAAAATACTGGCTAAAAAAATATTCGGTAAAGATTTAGATAAGTCATTGTATTATATTTATTCACCATCGTATTTTAATAATAAATAGTAATAATTATTTGCAGATAAAGAAGGAATACGAAAATTTGTTGTAAAATACATGGCGCAGAACTAGCGACTTTATGAAAAATGTTTATGATACATATAACAGCAATCAAAAGGTATTTGTATATATAAACCCACACAAAACTGAAATAATAATTTAATTACCCGTTCTCTTTGTTTCATAAATCTTAGAATTATTATCTATGTATGAAAAAATACTGCCATTTATTTATCATTGTGGTCTAATTTTAATATGAATTTTACTTTTTAATTATACTTTTATTTATATACCATATTTTGTTATTTATATATATATTTAAGAATTGGTTCCTATTGTAATTATGAAATTTGTATACATATGTATAAACGACTTATATATAATTAATATCCGATGAATTGTGATTATTTTTTATTATTGAAGTGAAAGGAGGATTGCCGAGTATTGTTTAAATTACAGAAACTATAGGATTAATATCTAATGGAATATAATTTTGTTAGAAACATTATTTATTGAGCAATTTTTATAAATACTTATTACAATTTCACTGGCAAGAATTACAATAGTTGCATGAAGAATGTAACAGTTATTACATGGTTGAACATTTCATTGAACAAAATTTTTCTCATAAACAACATGAAATTTACAACTAAAGGAAACAGAAATTATTATGTGTACAAAGTGGTTAAGCAACAATTGTTTTATTCTATTATAATTAATATGAGAATATAATTGATAGGAACATGTCTAGTTTCATATTATAACAATACTGTTTCCTTAGCTGATCACAACTATTAGTTGATTACGTAGATGAGGCAAGATTGATGTTGAATAACTTTTTATACCTAATTACCTTATAAATAACTTATAAATTACGAAATTACACCTTACTATTTTTGACTTAGCATATACAACTTCAGATGAAAAAAACGCTTCTAACTTTACTGTTTTTCGATTTTATATGCAGCACAGTAAATGCATTTATGAATTTAAGATTACCTTATACAATATGTATAAACTTGAAAAATTTATAAACGATGCAAATAATACCTATCAGCGATTCATAATTAAAAGTCTATGTACAATATTTACAATCGCAGCAATTTCTTTTAAGCTGACAAAGTTTAATAGTCTTTTTATTCCCCTATAATATTGTGATATTTTATAAACATGGTAATAATTATTGTATTCTACAATGAAATTATATTAATTATTGCTCCAATAGTGTTCGTAAATTTTATAGTTACATAATTTGTAATAGCAAACAAGAATAATTATATTTACTACCATTGAATTTATGAACTACTACTATTAGGGGAATTATTTTTTTGAAACGAGATTACTTAAGTTGATTACAATTTAATGATTCAAATTGCAACTGAATGAATAATTCACATTTGTTATTAAAATAATATTTGCAAACTACGTAAGATATAGTTTTGAAGTATTTCGACAGTTTTTTTACACAATATAAAATAATACTTTTTACAGCTCATGTGGAGCAAAAGTATCTATACAAGATACACAATTATTTATTAACCCTTTCAAGAATGATTCAAAGTTATTATTCAAGTATCACTTTTCCCTGTCCGTTATATTATGTTTAAATTTCATAGTCTCGTATCGCACAAACGGTGCAAATTTGTTTATATATCATTTTTACGTACTTTCATTGTCCTGTCTCCTTTCAAGTATCTTTTATGGTATAATTCCGTACAAATCTCTTAATCACTACAACCAGTCTATAATATCAGTCTTCATGCATTTAATCGTTTATATAAGATTATGAATAGTTTCATTTTCATGCAAACCAGCGATGAATCAGATTTGCTCGATTATTGTATTTCATCGGTGTAAACGATTATTGCATCTATCTCTTCTCTGTCTAACAATCGCACCGGTTTTTTCACCAAACAGTTTAATTTTGCATACAATTTCCATTAAAAAATAACTAATTTTCATTAATAAACAAAGAAATTTTAAATAACAGATTTTATATATATGAAAGAAGATATTTCACCCGCTATTGTCTCTCATGTCACGATTTGCATATTACAAGAATTATATTCAAAAAAATACTTTGAATTTGCACCGTTCGTACTAACAAACGAGAATTGAATTTTGATAGAAAAAAATGAAAAAAAGATACCATTACCACGTTTACGTTAGCGTTTCTGCTAAATAAAAAGCTATTTCATAATTCCTTACTAAATAACCCATATATTTATATTTTTATTATTGATATGTGAATTCGGTGTAATTTTCTCAACTCTGTAAGAGTAACGACAATTTTCAATATACAAGTTGAATATTAGTTGAATTTTGATTCTGATATATTCTATGGGTTTTGAGCATAAGTGAATTTTACGCGGGAAATAGCCTCTTTCAAGAATTACAACCCTTAAATTATCGATCACACTATATCTTCTTTTGGACATGTTAATTGCGGCGATTCTTCAGAGATCGGACTCTCATCGTTCGGTTGAAGTAACGAACTGTAGTAGATGTCCATTTCTTTGATTTTGCACGACATTCGTCTGTTATTGTTGAAAAATTGATTAGTTTGCATTCCAGAGCCTAACCAGTGCTGGGGCGTTGCCGATCCCTTCATTTGGAATACAAGGATTTTGTGGATACTGAACACTATAAGTATAGAACCGATGATGAACAGGGAATAAATCCCTACGTATTGAAGAACCGGTAAGAAATTTAAATACATCCAGAAACGGTTATTCATCGATTCTGGTAACTCGTACATTCCCTGAAAACAACATTTTGGAAATTAGATTCCTATTGTACATTGAAAATATATTTAAAGAACTGACATTAATTTTTGTACATAAATATTATAGCCAGTATTGTTGGGCCTCATGTTTAGAATTCTACAATTTATATTTTAAATTTATATCGTAAATTTTCGAATTTCTAAATGAACACTTTCAAATTATTTATTAGTGGTCACTGATTTAAGACAGTGTCCAATAGAAAAAAAAATCATATTGATTTTTTAAGACCCAGAAAACTCTAGTGGTGATTCTGATTGCAGTTTTAACCCCTTAACAAGCACAGTCAACTTCAGCAATGTTGCAATTCCCATTAAAATTAAAATGTAAATTTTCAAATAAATTGTGGCAATAAACATTAATTTCAAGAATATCATTATTGTACAAAAGAATATTTATTATTTTAGTATTTGTGTAACTTTTTGTAAGCCTAAAATATTACGATTATTTACACACTCACAAATAATTATAATAACTGATAATTATTATTATTTCGTTAATCAGTTTCATTGTGGCACCGACACAAAATAAGACAAAATTTATGCTTTGAAATCAAAGTTGCTTATTGTATGTAACAAAAAAATAAAATCAATATTTTTGATTATGGATTTTGTTCTTGTCCCGTAGATGTAAGGATTGTACAAAACAATCTTCAAATAAAGTTTTCGATAGACAAAAGTCGATTTTAAAATAAAAACGCGTTAAGGGGTTAATTACCAACATTAATGTCACCTACACTTTCGATGCATGGATATAGAAAATATTTATGTCATCGAACATCGATCTATACAGTATCTGCATTACCGATACATCGGTATAATATCTACGATGCATTTGTATAAAAATACCTACATTATCGACAATGCGATGAAGATTCACTATAATTTTCAACTACCAATAAAAAGTTACTTCGATATCAATATTAATTAATTTTCATGATACTCACGATTTCGAACCACAGTAGAGGTAGAACGAAGTTTTCGAACTTTTCCACCCTGGCCATATGTCCAATATTTTGCAGAGCCATATTGATTTGGAAACGGAAGGCAAGTTTTAGCGGAAGGCCTGACTGTGGCTGCACGTAAGCATAAGATTCATGAAGATCCGCGTTTGGAGTTAAACCCTCGACCGCAGCCAATATACTTGGATCCGATTGGTAAAAATGTGGATACGACAGAGCTATTGGGAAACCTGTGAATATTATAAAAATAATTGACGATCAGTTGTAAATAAAATTTTTCTGAGTTCTTTTACTGTAACTTGCGCTTCGGAAATTTTTAAATTATCGAACTTACACTCTCTCGAATGTAGAGCTCAAACATCTAATTTAAGAAATTTATCAATTTTGAAAATGATGAATTCTCAAACTTAATATTCAAAGTTTTTCAAACCAAGATCACGTGTTTCTAAATTTAGTGTAAAGTTTGTAAGTGCGTAGCATTTTTTAAATGATGAGTTTGCATATTTTCGAAATCACAAATACGCAGATCGAGGAAATATTTCGCAGGAAATTTCCGAGTGGTGGGTATGAATGTATTATTTATTTTTAACTTGTAATGGCATGTGCCGGTGAATACGATTATCATTAAAGTCTAAATCTTCCCAGTGACCATATCTAATTTAATCATCATCGTTGACGTGCCATATCAAAAATAACATAAGCGCAGTAAAATATAGTGATTGTATGATATAAATATTATAATAGCTTATAAGGTCAGTGCAATAAATTTGTAAATAAATATCAAAAGAATGTCTTACCGTAGTAGCAATCGGTGACGTCGATTAAGCCAGGTTTCAAACAGTATCCTTTGCGACAGAAGCACTTGTTCTCCGGATTATAGGCGCCATTATCCAACACGTTCTCCACAAACTTGTACTGATACGCGTGCAATCCTTTTATGTATGTTTCTCCAGTTTGATGCTACAAAATATAATTTATGTATGTATTTCCAAAACACTGCAAAATATTATGATTTATGAATATTTCTCTCGTTTAATTCTGCAAAACATTATAATTTATATACATTTCTCCCGATGCTGCAAAATATAATTTTGTTCTAATCTTTATATTAAATCTTATCATAGTTTCTTTCATTGTACTTGAAATTCTACCTTTCACTATTTCCTGAAATATGAATACATTATACATTTTGTACGATCTAATTTTTACAATTAAAGTAGACTTGCTATGGACATTCCTTATTAAAGTAGACATTATGGACATTCCTAAATAATTGATTGTTGCTTCAACGTACCATGTATGCACTGCGACAAAGACTTTTTCTATAAAACAGTACAGTCTCATTCGGTTGAAGATAACTTGGGAACTTGACACCGTCACTGGCCTTATTCACATTCGCGCATTTTCCTGTCCATTGCGGCAGATTCACGTCGCCGTTGTACTTCTCGATTAGCCCTGTTAGACGAATGTCGTTTATCCCCGTGTAAACGGTCTCGAAGTCTCCGTCAAAATCGTACATCTACGAAATAAATTGAATCATGTTGTAATGCGCGTAAAGAATTCAAAGATTTTACTAACAAGTTAGTTACTCATATGGGAATATTGATGTAGGAATTTGGGGATATAAAAGAATAGGTACCTAGAGATTTAGGGATCTAAAGATATAGGCATATAGAGGTTTCGGGATGTAGGAATTTTGGGATGTAGAGATTTCGGAATATTGGGATTTTGGGATATAGAAATTTCGGGACATAGGTATTTCGGGATGTAGGAATTTCTGCATACAACGATTTTGGAATATGGGGACTTCATTATAGAAGGATTTCGGGATGTCGAAATTTGGGGATGTCAGGATTTCGGGTTATAGGGATTTCGGTACATAAGAACTTCGAAATATAGGGATTTCGGGATATAGGAATATTGGGGTGTAAGAATTTCGACGTATAACGATTGTGGAATATGGGAACTTCGTTACACAAGGATTTCGGGATGTAGAAATTTGGGGATGTCAGGATTTCGGGATACAGGGATTTCGGTACATAAGAACTTCGAAATATAGGAATTTTAGGATATAGAAATTTTGGCACATAGGGATTTCAGAATCCGAGTGTTTCGGGGTGTAGGAATTAGGGGACATAACGATTCTGTAATATGGGGATTATGTTACATAAATATCTCAGAATATATGAATATCTTAATACAGGAATCGAGGCATATGCTAGACAAAAGTTAAATAGATATTGATTTATGGATGTTTGTTAAATAACAGAGTCTTGTGATTTAATTACAAAGCGAGTTGTCATCTCGCAATAATTTGATGTAAAGTAGCGTTTCAATTTATACAGCGATTCATAAATGGTTATAAAACTTGTCTGATGTTAAACAAGATAATTTTTCATAGAAATGATGCATTGCATGGGAAACAGAAAATTGTTTTGTTTGTTACATATGACTAATATTAATTATCTCCTGTACGAATTTTCATATTCATCAGATTTTTATTAGCATGTGTAAGACAAATAAGTGTCATATGTTTGACTTTAGGAAGAAATATATCATTCGAAGTGTTGAAGGATAACGGGTTTAGAAATAATTTTCCTCTTTTTTACATTCTGAGCGTCATTGTAAGATCATGGAAAATCTTTTCATTCATTAATTTTATTCCTAATATATTCGACAAAATTATTTATGATTCAGTTGGTCTTTCATTTTTCACGGAAGTTTAATTTGCTTTATTTTTGTTGGGTTCTATGAATTGTAAAAACATAATCAATTGAAGTCTACTTCTTGTATACTTGTAAGTCGTTCGATTTATATTGTAAAATAATTTCCAATTAAAAAAGTGATATATGTAAAAATTGATACATATATGTATTCTTTTCAAAATTATCAGGAGGAAACTTACCCTATCGATGAGACCCAGTTTGTCAAACTTGATCCAAGCTGGCATCATTTTGTTCCCAAGACTAACAAGCGTAGACTCGTATCCGAACATGAACTCTTTAGCAGTCATTTGCACTAAAGGTTGTGAATTCGTATTCGTAATCAACAAATTCAAACCTAATCTAGAGAAATAATTGGAATCCTTCATCACGTTTGTAATACTCTGAAACAGAAGAAGAAATATATTCAAAGCAACGAATGTATTTGCAAATGTGCACAACTATCAGTTAATTGGAAAAATTAACAAGAATTAACAACGGTTCATTTATAGAAAAATTTGTAGACTCATCGCGGTGAGATATTATGCGAATGACGTTACTTCATGTAATACTTCTATTACTTACTTCTGTATGTAACCAAAAAATTAGTAACTTATGCGTTACTTAAAACTATTTGTAAATTAATATTAATATTCTAGTCATGTGTTAATGAACACATTCGCGGCTAGATTCGCATTTTCCTACCATTCCGGTTTTTATGACAAAAATTTACCTTCTTTAAGTTTGAATAAATTTAATTTTAAGTGCGACACGTGAAAGAAAAATGTACAATTTTTAGCTATTTCACAATTTTGTAGATTCTTGCAATGTTTGGTTTCGTCATAAATTTATCGACCATTAACTGAACAAATTTTACACTTTATAAATTTGTATGTGAAAATTCAGTATTTCTTGCCTGAGAGTATATTTTCAAGATACTCAAACGCGAATTTTTCACAGCAGGTACCGAAATATTAAACATACAACTAATAACAAATAAATTAGATGGTTATAATATTTACAACTTAGGTCATCAAATTGATAACATTGGTCATTTAAAACCATCTTAAACCCCATTCCTTGTATCTATTGAATTATACAATAATAAAGTACGTACATTTTATTAGTACCCCCAATATGTATTATTTTCGATACAAATAATTTTCCCAAATTTCTAGGAAGTATTTCACTCATGTCTCCGTATCAAAACAACCCTGTATCTGCAATACGAGTATGAATTAACGTTATTGTTCCTTCTGTTCATAAATCCCCTATTTTCGAGTCGCATAACTAATCTTCCTCATTACGAAACGCGATATCCAATGTATGTTGAAGTTAATTAGCGATGATTTGTTATGGTATAAAATTCAACCGGGCATAATTTATCTCCGCGTATCGTCTTCTCACTTCGTTATACCGCTTCATTTTCTTCTAGTATCAGGTTAAACGATGTATCGTTTGTATCCATTGCCGTGCAAGAGCTAACCATTTGCCTGAACTACCGTGATCTTGATTTTACACGAAAGTTCATCGACGCTGGTGTAAATTTATCAGACGTTTATCGAATAATCTGCAAGAGGATCTTGCACGCCTTGAGTCAATGTTCCTGTTGATTGCATACATATGCATCAGGTGTGCGAGTTTGTGTACGTGTTGCACGAGGATGCACTTGACAAATTGTTGTGGACTACCATTGATCGAATGGTGCTTTTAAGAAACAAGAGTGTTTTACCATGGTTCCCGAGTTCTCAATTTTTTAATTCTTCAAATTCCCAAATTTCCACAGTCTCAAATTTTTACATCCTCTAATTTAGATATTTCTAAATTTTTTAATACCTAAAATCTTGAATTTCCAAATTCAGAAATTTTCAAGTTTCAATTTTCTAAAGTTTCGTACTCCCAAATTTCTAAATTCTGAAACACTGCAATTTTCACATCCCTTAATTCTGATATTTTTAAAGCTTTTAATATTCAAGTTTGTACATTTTCAAATTTAGAAATTTTCAAGTTCTAAATATTCTACAATTTCATACTCCCAAATTTCTGAATTTTAAATTTTCAAATTTTCACATCCCTTAATTCTGATATTTCTAAATCTTTTAGTATTCAAGTTTGTACATTTTCAAATTTAGAAATTTTCAAGTTCTAAATATTCTACAATTTCATATTCCCAAATTTCTAAATTTTAAATTTTCAAATTTTCGCATCCCTTAATTCTGATATTTCTAAATCTTTTAGTATTCAAGTTTGTACATTTTCAAATTTAGAAATTTTCAAGTTCTAAATATTCTACAATTTCATACTCCCAAATTTCTAAATTTTAAATTTTCAAATTTTCACATCCCTTAATTCTGATATTTCTAAATCTTTTAATATTCAAGTTTGTACATTTTCAAATTTAGAAATTTTCAAGTTCTAAATATTCTACAATTTCATACTCCCAAATTTCTAAATTTTAAATTTTCAAATTTTCACATCCCTTAATTCTGATATTTCTAAATCTTTTAATGTTCAAGTTCTTGGACTTCCAAATATAGAAACATTCAAGTACTCAATTTTCCAACTTCCAAATTCCCAAAATCATAGAATCATTAAATTCTAAGTTTACTAATTCTAAGATCATCAAATTTAAAAATTTCCAAAATTCTAGAGTTCCAAAATATTTATCTGTACTCTATATTGTTATTTCATTGTTAATGTTGAACGTATAATACTTCCATTATGAAACAATCCTGCGATTCATCATAGTTTACGGTGCTTTCTCAACACCGCGAGCATGATGCACTCGTTAAGAATGTCTTCGTGCAATGAATGAAAATTTATTGTACTCATTGTACACATAGAAAACCGTGGTTTGGTTTTCTAGGGAAGCTAAATGATTCATACGGAATGTTTGGTTAAATACCTTTCCACAATTCAGGGAATTTTCGACGCATGAATATTGTACGCTCTTCATTGATTTATTTTAATGCGTATTATTCGATCGAATCTCTGCTTTTAATTATACGCTGAAATATCTGATTGTGCTTCTCCTTTATACGATTCCACGAATAATATTCTTCAATCAAAATAAGCGACGAGTCCATTTATTTATCTGGAAGTTGGAAAATTTACTTCTGTATTTCGACATTTTGAAATTTTTATAATTTTAGAGTTTTGAGTTTCCGAATTTTTAGTCTTACAAGTTTTTACATTTTTAAATTCTTATACCTGAATTTTAGAATTTTTTAATTTTTAAGTTTTTAAATTATCAGATTACTAGTTTTTCAAATTTACAAATTTACAAATTTCTAAATAATCAATAATCAAGTTTTTAATTTCCATCTTCAAGAACTCTCCATCTCCCAGATTTCTCAATTTCTCATTTTTTAAGTTTTCAAATTTGCTACTTTCAAATTACCAAGTTCCTACACTTCGAAATTACTGAGTCCTTAATTTACAAAATTGCTAAATTCCTAAATTCGAAAATTTAGAACGTTGAAAATAAAAAAATCTGAAAACTTGAATTCTGTACATTCCTAATTCTCTAAATTTCCAAATTTCAAAGTTTAAGTTCAGATAACAAGTTCAAAATAGCACAGTAGCTTGTTATATTAATTAAACAATAATTCCAAAGCTGTGGTATAATACTTTTAATTAATTTCTGTTTTCATCATTCGGTCAACAAAATGCAGAACTATACTTAGCGCAGTAAAGTGACTGTTATTTTCTAATCTTCGTCAGTTATTTCTTGATTTATCTATTCCGAGCAAGAAACGAAGTTATAAAGAAAAAATGAATTTAAATACCAAGAAGTTGTTTGAAGTGTGAGGACGGATATCAGATTGAATTTACGTCAGAAGTGATCGCTATTAATCGAAGAGCTCAAGGTTCACAGACGAAGGTGATTATAAGTCAACAGGAGAAAAAAAGGGCGGAAATGCAAATTAGTGATCTGATTTCGTTCGAGTGTGAGCGAGAAGATCGTAAACTAATTATAATTAAGTGGACGATTGTGCGATGACGAACGATTTGATGCATGGTCTTGTAATTGTCCGTAATTCTCATTTCATTATAACCTTATATTACAGTCATACTTTTCAAACTTTATTACTTGTTCTATCGAAATGTATTATTTATGAAGATTAGGTTGTTACATTTGTGATTAATTTTGCGTTGAATGATTTTTGCAATTTTGTAACAGAAGACACAGTTTTTTAGAAGCGATAATGAATAACAAATGAGTATATTTGTTTTGACACATTTTTTGCAACTTTGAAGCAATTGATAAGTTTATTAGATAGTATTTTTATTTTTAAAAACTCGTACTTCAGCTGCGAATTTTACTCGAATTTTTATTACACTGCAATTTGGAATTCGAGTGTAATCATAATTTGCATAGCCAACGATTGCATAATACCAAATTGACCTAACATTGCAACTTTCTTTGTCTGTTTTAATATTGTGGCTGTGAATTAGTTATAACGCACCTGACAAATAAAACAAAATTAATAAATAAATGCAAGGGGTTAATTGTAATCTCATATCTTTATAATATTTTATACTATTTATTATTTATAGTTTTGAGTAGTTAGGAATGATTGCATCATATCGCGATTGACATCTTCATAAGAAGATGTGATTTTATCTTACGATCATGTTTTTTATAATTTATTACTTGTTCGATTGAAGTGTGTTATTAGTTATGAAGATTAAATAGGCTGTTGCTTTTAATTATTGCATATTGCTTGAGATTAATTCTACGTTGCATAAGTTTCCCAACTTCATAACACAAGACACATTTCTTGTTTTTGAATAAAAAAGTGATAGCAAATATTATTTGTTTTAACTTTTACATTGTAATCATAGCCATATTGTAATATGAATGTATATCAATTTTGTAATATTTATTACATTTGCGATACTAATAAATTTAAATTAATTTCAATAATTCAAGTAAAATAGTTCACTCGTGTCAAGATACTAAAATTAGTGAAATGTAAATTGTGTATTATTTTATGTAGCATAGTTGCAACACATTGTAATCTAAGGTTTACAGAAGATAGTTTGAATGATGAAATGATTCAGAGATAGATTAGAGATATATTATTGGTCATTGATGAAAGGAAAAGGAGAAAACCGGTACGAAATTAAGATTTCGTACGCGAAAATTGTATGCTTTGATCATGGATTTTGCAATAGCTGATCATTGCCTGAAACATACATGTAGGTTACTCGTGTTTGGGACTCTTTATATGGCGTTGAACACCTTTCACATGCAGTCGATTGACTAATATCTAATCTATGGGAAAAGTTCGTGAATTACAAATTTCATCGTGGGAATTGACAAACTTGTATATTGGAATAATTATCAAAGGAAAGAAAAACTTAAATAGTATTAGTACATATTACACTAAGTTAACCTAACCTAGAAAAGTTTAGAAGTCCTGAAATTCGATAACTTCAAAGTTTAAAATTTCCAAGTTCCCTAATTTGCAAATTTCTAAATTTCCAAAGTTGCAACAAGTCAACAAATTTCGAAGTCTCCAAATCCCCAAGTCCCGAGTCTGAAATTCTGGAACTCCAAACTCCCAAAATTTCAAAGTCCCTAAGTTCCAAATCACTGAAATTCTATTTCATACTGAAAATCCAAAGTTCGAAAATTCTGAGCACACCAAAATTCTGAAATTTCAAACTCTGCAAATCCCAAATTTACGAATCTCAAAATTCTGAAATTTCAAACTCTGCAAATCCCAAAATTCCAAATCTCCGAAATCTAAAATGCCAAACTTTTCAAATCCCAAAGTTCCAAATCTCAAACTCTCCAAATCCCAAAATTCTAAAATTTCAAACTCTGCAAATCTCAAACTCTCCAAATCCCAAAGTTCCAAATCCCAAAATCCTAAAATTTCAAACTCTCCAAATCCTAAAATTTAAAATCCTAAAATTCTAAAATTTCAAACTCTGCAAATCTCAAACTCTCCAAATCCCAAAGTTCCAAATCCCAAAATCCTAAAATTTCAAACTCTCCAAATCCTAAAATTTAAAATCCCAAAATTCTAAAATTTCAAACTCTGCAAATCCCAAGACTACAAATCTCAAAATCCTAAAATCTCAAATTCTCCAAATCCCAAAATTCCAAATCCCAAAATCCTAAAATTTCAAACTCTCCAAACCCCAAAGTTCCAAATCTCAAAATCCCAAAATTTCAAACTACCAACACACTTATTATTGTTTAATTAATTTAATGGAACACGAACGGTGTAATTTAACAAATATTGAACGCAATCTGACAGCACTGCCATTTAAAGTCTCAGCTTTGATAGATCGTTGACCCCATTGGCAATCGTTCAATACTTGGAAACGTATATATCGATATATTGCCACTTATTGTTCTATTTCTGACGAGCACATTGTTGAATGATTTTTTGGAAGAAACACTTTGATATTCCTCTCGCGTTCCGTGTGCAACTCTTTATCGGTGAAACATATACATATGAATTATCGACATTAATTGAGCATCTTATGCGTTCATTAACGCATCGTTCGATTAGATATTTTGTGAATGTATATGTATATCTTTCATTAAAATGCAGACACATTCATGGAGTTATTTTATCGCAGTTACATTTTTTGTCTGACGATGTTGATCGAAGTTATTGATGTATTTACGTTTAATATGTCACATTATACATAATAAAAATGATGAACACGCTAATTATTACATCATTAATTAGTTTCCGTTCTATCTTATCTTATTATTAATTATTTTGGTTTAGTATCATTGGAGATTAGAGTCACGTGTTTTATCTCCGATATTAATTACGCAGATTTTGTTAATTAATTTGAAATTAAGTTGATTGTCTCTGGTTCGAAAATTGGAGAATTTTGGAATTTTCATTTGTGGATTTGAAAATTCTCAAATTTATAAATTTAGGGAACTTTGGAACTTGGGAAGTGTAGGAATTTGGGAATTTTCGGATTTGGAAAATTTTGATGTTTAGGAGTTTGAGAAATTTAGAAAATTGGCAAAATTGAAAGAAAAATTTAAAAGTTTGGAAATTTAGGGATTTAGGAAATTTAAACGTTTAGGAACTTAGAAAATTGGAAATTTGAGAATGTAGAAATATAGAAATTTGAAAATTTACAAATCTGGAAATATAGAAATTTGAAAATACAAAAGATTTTGGAAACCAGAAAATTGTGAGTACGAGAATTTTGAAAATTTTAAGAAATTTTTTGAAACTCAAAAATGTAAAATGTTCTCATTAATGTTAAAGAATGCATGATTGAACACAACAATACTAATTTTAGATAAAAAATAGTTCATCAGACTGCGCTTGAAAATGCACTGTTCTTTTCCTGGGATGTGATTTATATTTGGACATAAACGAAACGAGATTCGTGTACGCTTTAAGAATTATTTTAGATCCGTTGGGTTGCATACTCCATTCAATAAAAACACTGGGTGCGTTCACTCGAGGGGATTGTCCCTGCTACGATTTAGCTTGCATAAATATTTATTAACGTTGCAAAATATTTTGGGAGAATTGATCAACAGTTTATTATTTTTTGATGTCTTTTCTTATGGGTTCTTTGACTTCGGCGAATTTATCTGTCGCGAATTGCAAACAAGCAACACCGAATTCAAACTTGTTTCACGCGACAAATACGAGAAAACACGTGCTGCACCATAATCGTTACACTTTGTTTAATTATAGATCCTAATTAATTATAGGATCTATAAAAGAAAAATAATATTATGTGTTATTTATTTAATATTTGCATAATATGTAAAAGAAATATGTACAAATTATCTTCAGAAATATTTTAACATAAAAAGTTTGTAATAATGTCTTTCTTATAAATTAATATTTATACTAGAATTGTTTTAACTTCCTTTCTATTAATTATTCGAATATTGGTTTCACATCTGTAATATCGTGCGCAGTAAAATCGATAGTCACTCAATGTTTGAAAAATAAACATACTAGAGCACAGAAAAAGCGCTTCTCAAGTCATTTAATTGGCTCGAAAGATTCAGAACAGCAATTAAATAAAAAAGAGGACAGTATTTGATGCAATAATGGAAGCCTGCAATACACACGAACTGTAGTTAATTTTTTGTACCATACATTACGTTTTCGAAGGAAGAAAATTGATAATCGAGTAATTAATCGGAATGTATATCAAAACATATTATGATTGTAGCATTTTCACTTACCAATAAAGCGATGTTTGGTAGTATTGCTAGATCTTCTTCCTTTCCACCGCTCATTTCCGGTACATATATTAAGGGATGATGAGGAAACGCCGTTACAGTGCCGTTGTCGTTGAATGTCACATCTGCATGTTCTAGCACCTCCCTGAAATTTTATACAAATTATTCATTAAACATCAATAGGTATTTAATCAATAGGTATTCAATTTATTCAATTCATTCAAATCAATCATGCTTCGAATGAAGCAATTCATTGATGTAATTTACACAGTACTCATTTTCATTTCAATAGTTCAATTTAATAGTTGCAAAATGTCAGGACATCGCATGTAAAATTTTATTTTTAAGAAAGTTGGAAAATTTTCAACATCTCAGAAAAATGGGACGTCCTCATTAATCCAACAACTAATACACATTCTAAATGAATATATGAATAAATTATACGCAATAATTGCAAATGAACAAGTTCTATATAATAATTGCAGATGAATGAATTGTATAATCGCCAAAACGTACTGTCATTTATCTTCGACATTATTCGGCCATTATTCCGCAAATTAAAATGTAAATTCTAAACCGTAGTGTTTTAAATGATGTTTACCTAATAAATTTGTAAACAGCACTTAAGCTATAAATATCTACACAGTAATTATTTCGTAACCGACTACTTGATAAGATGTGACAGACAGTATCGGTAAAATTCATCGAAATACATTAATGTTATCGAGGTACCAATCGGTTGATTAGCATGTACTCGTACCTGTAAGTGTACGGGCCAATTTCCTGGAAGCGTAACTTGCTCGCTGTACCGGACATATATTCGTCGCGATTCGTTACGTTGAACAGATAGACTTTCAAGTATAGTTCGACATCGGGTTTTCGCCACAATTCAAATATTTCGCCGCCCTCGCTGAATATCACCTTCAACTTGAAAAGTAGATCGTACGGTTGGAGCACGAAGAGGATGCAACCAGTGGCGAGTCCGAGTGAGCCCAAAGTCATCAGCATGAAAATACCTGCACGCAGTAAGAGATAAAGAGTGAGTATCCGACGCACATGATTAAATGTACGAAAAATTTGATTAGTATATCACGCGTGGATGGTGTTTTTAAGGAATATGGCAACAGAGGAAAAACGAAATTTTAATATTGGTAGTTTTTGGATGGTGAATTTACAAATTTAGAAATTTTGGAAATATAGGAGATTTGAGTAATGTAAGGGATTTAGGGAATTTGGAATTTGAAATTGTGAGGATTTGGTGATTTAGGGAATTGGGGGTTGGAAAATTTGGTGATTCAGGGATTTAGGGGTTGAAATTTGGGATTTGGGAGATTTGGGATTTGGGAGATTTGGGATTTGGGAGATTTGGGACTTGGGAAATTTGGGACTTGGGAAATTTGGAACTTGAAAAATTTGGAACTTGGAAAATTTGGAACTTGGGAAATTTGGGACTTAGGAAATGTGGAACTTGGGAAATTTGGGACCTGGGAAATTTGGAACTTGGGAAATTTGGGACTTGAGAAATTTGGAACTTGAAAAATTTGGAACTTGGGAAATGTGGAACTTGGGAAATTTGGGACTTGAGAAATTTGGAACTTGGGAAATTTGCAATTTGGAAAACTTGGAATTTGGGAATTTTTGGATCTGAGAAATTTGGAATTTGTAAAGTTTTATAGTATACAAGATTTAGGGAATTTAGAATTTCAGAATTTTGGCATTTGAAAAATTCAGGATTTGGAAATTTAGTCCCTTACACAAATGAGAACTTTGGAATTGATTTACAAGTATGATTCTTTTGGAAATATAATAATACTGAAATTTTTGAAGTAGGAACTCGGAAAATCTAATACTGGAAATATTAAAAAATTGATAAATTTATTATTACATCGTAATAGCATCGGTTAAATCCCAGTCCAAACTAGACCCCACTATCCCTCATACACATCCTACATTAATTACAGCACTGTGTCTTAATTTAAATTTCTATACAAATACAAATCCTTAGAATATATTAAACGATTTGAGCCGAGATCATTAAAACAACAACTTCCGATAATCTCGTGACTATAAATACATATATCAGATAGAGTCGGTTACTTCACGTGTTTACCATGATTAAAGTTTCTAATAAAAGTTACGTATACTTTATCTGTCAATAAATTCGATCATACGGCTGGTTCATGATTCGCTACACGTGACACCATTCGAAAGTTTTCCATTTTACGCGATTTGAAATATTGCAAAACAATTTGTCGACTGCGATCGTGGAAAACAAGTAAACGCATTACGTCGATAGATCGATCAAGGCGTAATGCTTGTTTATTTCTTATCGAATGATCGACAACGCATTAATGATCTCTCGATTGCAAATTTAATGATTGTCCGGAACTCTTGCACGCCTCGATTGCGTAATAGACTGATGCTCTACTTTTCTACGCTTGTTTCCATTTTTTCCTTTCTTTTTTATGCTTCGAATCGGGCAACCTTCTAATTTATACGTATCAAATTATACCGCGAAGTTTGATACTTCCGACGTTCTTTGGAAATATTGCGTGTCGCGAATGATTCGTCAGATTTGCATGAGACATACTTGGAATACGTGGGAATTCCGTTTTTCTCTGAAATTCTTCCTTTATATTATTATACATGTACTCGGTCGAAAATCGTTTGATGAATTTTAAAAGAACACGTAACGACACTCAAGGAAAATGCGGATGTACGACGTTATGCTTAAAATACTCGATCACGCGATCATCCCTCTTCCCCGTACGAATGAATATCATTTTTGTTTTATTTCAGTGACACACTGACCGCAACCTCGGTTTTAAAATGAAACGGAAGTCACAGGTATTCTCACTGGTCAATATTTTCAACAATCATTTCAATATTAAGGTACTCTACGTTGATGCTGTTATAAAAATAAGATGTAACTGTTTCGATAAAATTTTATGTATTTTTCATTAGTTCGATGCGAATTAAGGACTACAATTCAGACAATAATTATGTGGATCGTGGTTCTATCTGGATATCTTGGATATTCTTTTTATACCCAAGAAGATGTTACAATAGAATGTTCAAATTAACTCTCGACAATAATTGAAATAATATTTGTGAGATCTAAATATATCTAGAGTTGAACATTATCTTGTTATAAACAAGGTTACACACTATTATATCAGAGAAATGTCAAATAAAAATCTTCCTAAAAATCATCAAAACATCTGCGATTAGCTCGAAAACACAACTATCATAAGAATGTATTTAAATACTTATTCGATAGGCAGGAAATTAAGAGGTACTTCGTATACTTTGTTTCGCATAAATTTCTAATAAATGTCTGAGCATTTTAGCAGGACAGCACTTTAGACCAGTGTTTCTCAACCTTTTTTTGATCTAATGTATTTGTGATATCATAACTCAAATATTTATATTATAAAATTTGTTTAAGTTTAACCAAAGTCACTAAAATCTTTATATCACTGAGAGCAGAGAAAATGTATATTTAAATTTAACAGAATAAAATGTGATCTTATGTTGTTGGATTAATATACATTTAAAACATTAATATATATATGTTTAATATATATTTACTACAGTTTTAACATAATTATTAAAAATTAATATTGGATCTTTATAAATTAAAAAACTCCGTTTTCGAGCGTCAGAAAGGCATCGGAACAGAATTGTGTAAAGAAGAAAATCGATAGAGCTTATCGACGTACAATAATTAATCCAGCGAACATTAAATTCATTCGTTAATGCTGCGTTTACGTGTTCTCGTACGATGTTGATCCTTGACGGAATAAATTTATTGCGACGACATGTTGCGTATCGCTGCGATTCGCGGCTTGTTATTTATCGACGTGTACGAGAAGAATCACAAAAAACCTTGGATCTCTTTTGAGATTAGGTATGAAGGTTCTTCTTGATGTTGGATTCTGCGTAATTTTCTATTATTGTTACGGTAGTTTTTATGAAATTTGCTACGGTTGGAAAAAACACGGACTGGACGGTTCTTTAACAAACGACTCGGAGACTTCAATGCTGGGTAATGTCGATGGAGCGACAGAGAGAGATAAAGAGATGTATTTGCACGACATTAAGTAGCGAATAGGTTGTTTTATTCATTGGAATTTTTCCACGGATCTAGAGCGTTTAAATCAACGTGAGAAATCGAAAGAATTTAATTTGTGGAATAGAGATAAGGAAATTGTGCGTGAAAATCTGCAGTGGCTACATTGGTCTTTTAAGCTCTTACAATACTTTCAACGTTCTTCCAGTTTATTATAATAATATATTATTAGTTTATTATAGTAATAATTTATTACAGTAACATCTACTTCTTTATTACAAAAATATCTACTACAATAAACTACAATAACAATTTCTTTCTGTAAAGTTCGATCACTTTTGATTACACTCTATTTGGAGTAAAATCTGATGAGAATGTGGTGATGCTATCCATTATTTTATTCGAATACACTTCTAATTGAGTACAAATGTGTAGTATTTATAATTTATCCTTGAAATATGTCTACGTATATATGAGACATTGTGAAAATGTTGGATTCCTATAAACGTATACATCAACGTGAAGAACGTGAAGCAATTGATAAAAAAAGTAATTATGCGAATTATTAATAAAAGTATATAATCATACTTGAGCAGTTATAGGAATTATTGCATCAATTCGATTCGTTTCATCGATGATGAATTATTTGAATAAAATAAAAATTGTTTGTACTTGATCAATTTCATTTAATTATACTTATTTATGTCTGCATTTGAATTCAGACAATGTAGAAATGCATATCGAAATATACTTATTTATCACTCAATCTTTAGCGTTAAATATTACTGGTAATAAGCTTAAATGGCGTAACCGAGGCTGCAATAGAGTAAAACTATGTGTTAAATAAGTTGCAAAGATTTAGAGCGTATAAATACCGAACATTCGTGTGATGCTTCATAACTTCATTAACCACACGCGAGCTGCTTGAAAATGAGAAATGTTCAGTGCTTGATATGTCAGAAAATAAACACAGTGCGACCAAATCTGCAATTAATTTTGCATATTGAAATCAGTGCGGAAATTTGACGAAGATTTATAACCTACAAACAAAAATTTTAGCTCACAATTACTGTTAATTTTACATAGAAAATTTTCAGCTACAGACGTTCTTTTTGATAATTATTCGTTATTTGTATACAAAAGTGTACTTATTGGTTTGTAAAAAATTTTAGTTCAGTTATGAAAATTTCGAAGTTATTAATGATACTGAGAGATTTATAGCGTATACCACGTAAGCAAGCCATTTGCAAATCAGACATGTTCAGCGATAGTAACGAGTGAAATTTGAACTAGTTCGATGATCATTAATCCTATGCTTTTCGGTGGATCTGGAGCGTTGAAATCAACGTGGAAGATCAAGAGAATTTGCAGTTTATAGAACACACAGAAGAAAGTTGCAAACCATAAATCGTTAATAGTAAGAGAACGTTTATGGAGATACAAAGAGATGCGATACAAAGATACGTTGGAGACAGCGGCTCATTAACCTTTTCATTCTGACAGTATTCAATTGAAAACTGCTCATACTACATGAATGTGCACTTACGTTTGAATTTATTAACGAAGAATTTATTCACTTCTTTTTCACGCATGCTTGAATCATTAAACACTCATTCTACAAACATGATTCGGAAAGAGGAACTGCGTGAATCCCAGTTACCGAGTTCACCCCTTTTTAGTGACATTGCAAATTTCTAAGTTAGAATATTTGGAAATTTGTAGATTGAAGATTTCTAAATCAGTTTGTGCACTGTGATGTTACGCTTTTAGCATATGTGAAAGTCCGAGTACTTGCTCAACGGGCCATATAATGGGATCCACATAGCAAAGTACAATGTATATTGAATTCGTGGTATGACTAATAATTTTTATAGCATTCAACGTGATAATAGTACATATGGTCATCCTTGCTTAATAGTTCATTTTGCAAAATAGATCACCCTTGACAAAAAAATGTAACACGACCGCCATGATGGACACACGTGGCCAGTGCTGTGAATTCAAATAAATTAATTATGTACAAGAAATATAAAGGAAAGAAATTTTTGAGACCTCTTAATCTCGAGACAATGATACACATTAATAGATAAAAAGATAAAATTGAAAGATTCAGTATCCTTATCTATGATAATCTGTGTTTAGCGTGTTTGACTACAAACGTTAGTTTACACTGTGACGGTCGTATGTGACTAGCGTTGCAAATTCAGCTAAATTATTCATAGAAAAAACAAAGAAAAGGAATATTTGAAGGCTCTTAACAAAGATGCACGCTAACAGATTAAAAGATGAAATTGGAAGGTTAAGTATCCCTGTAACGTGTCTGAACACAAATGTTTCCCTATGACGGTCACCGCGTTAATTTTACATATTTAAATCTTTCGTACAAATCTGAACCATTTAGATTCTTAAGATTATCAGTCCTGGCTTTGTCCACAAGGTAAATTGAATCAATCCACAGTGCACGTACGACGTAATTGTATTTATACGTCACCAACAGCGATTCATCAAGAAACGATGGACGTATAACTGATTGCTTTGGTAACCGTTAAGTAATCTTGTCGCAGATGACGAGGAATACAAATGGTAGCGCGGAAATAGAGTCGCAAACATCAATTCGTCGTGCGAAGGTCGAATGATGACTTTTGTCGCAGTCAGAACACGGTAATTTGGTCGTTGTTCGCAAAACAATGGGAATCGTGATACGACATGTGTTTCACGATCAGACCTGGTTTTCCGCTTCGTATTTTGCATGAAATGCGGGACAATCTTTTGGACTCGTTGAGGAGAAACTATACGAATATCATAGCGTTATCAGCTTATTGCTGTCGTTTACACACGCGAACGTTGTTATTACGTGTAATTGGCGAAATGAACGTGTTAAAAGCACGATGAAGAGATTGTTAAATATGCAACGAAGCCAACAGTTGCTTTTCATGTGTCAGCATTTACACAGATTCAACGACGAAGAAAAACTCCGTATTAATTATATGGATATCTTTTAATGCATTTCTTGAAAAAGTGTTTAGTGACTGTTCGATATTCATACTATTGCTTTTATCCGTTAACTTTATTATTCTGTTTATAATATTCGTAATTTATTTATAATATTAGTATCTAAATTATTTTAATTAAATTTGTATATAATGTAATATATTTAACATATTTAATATACATATATCATATTTAGAAATTTATTAACTGTATTCATAATACATAACTATATATTTATACAGTTTAGCATTCATAAAAAAAAAATTGTAAGGAACCTTGTAATTTGAAAGAAGAAATCTGAGAGGCAGATATTGGTCACTTTAGGAATTTTAGTGTTAAGAACCTAATAACTTAAAGACTTTTCAAAATTTCTTAAATAAAAACCTATGCTGTTTTTGATGCGTCGAAGTGATGTCGAGGTTGGGTTCAACAGGTGAATGCTAAAGGCACAGAGGGGCTTCGAAGCTTAGCAGCCACGTGTTTGTAAGTTTCGTAGATCGTTTTGCTCTCGACTATTGCAAGATTGCTGGCAGTACGGCACGGTGTGGCAATAATTTTCCGGCGGCAATCGGGACACGACTGTAAATGTGCCATTCAATAGAAAGTGCATATATGACCTGTCGTTATATTTTATATCCACTGATTAACTGCACCTTTATGGATGTACTATTGTCGAAACACGAGTTTCCTTATACGGTACCGGAAATTATGAAATATTGGAAAACATCTTCCGATTGTTTCTCGTAATCGATAGAGATTAGATACTGATCATCAATTCTGATCTCCGTTTAATGAATCTATCATTGTTCTGTATAACAGAATTAATGTGGTAATTTTTGTTATCGGTGATCAAAGCTGTAAATTTAGGTAAATTATCTGACAACAAATGTAAAGCAAGATGAACTTTTGAAAAAAATACAGAGTGACTCATTAAGGGAGGATATTGATCTGTAGCCTTTATAACCTCTATGATGTCTGACCACATACGTTAATTTTCACTGCGGCAGTCAATCTATTAATATTTCCTTAACAAAATATGATCGTACATTTATTAGAATCATGTTAGTAGTTATTATCAACGAGCTCAAAAGATCGTATGATTAATGTATTTCAAATACATGTATAAGCGAATAAAAGTATTTCAAACGTACAGCACCAAGTGTAGCCAGCTCTACTATAAAAATATTCAACTATTCCAAAAATTGCAAATATTCAACCATTAATTTCATTTCTCAGTAAATATAGTAATGAAATATAGTGGTACAATGAAACAGTAAAATAGTAGTAAGTAAAATATGACTAATCTCTAACCTCAAACTCAAGAATACCAAAGGCAAATATTCGACCAAAGCTAAACCTTCAAATAATTGCAATAATAAATAAGGAATTAACTCAACAAGCAAATAAATAAAGAATCTAAGTAAATAAATAAAAACTGGTGTAGATTGACAAGTATCAATAAACTACTGTCGATTGCATATCTTGAGCTCTCATTTTTATTCTCGATCGCAACATCGATAAAGCACCTATTCATTGACCGATACATTGTGGCAATCGACCAGTGTACACTTTATGCACAACGTAAGCAATTTATTCCGAAGCTGTCAGGGGTTGATGACTCCGTGTGCGACTCGTTTACCATACACCGCATTGTGGCGCAGTATCAACGGTGTTCAGTTCGGCAGTTTGTGGATTTTTTCAATAGCCGCGACTCACGAAATTGCATCATGTAAATAAACGCAGACAGAGAGGAACGAGCACGTGCGTACCTTTTGCATAATCGCAGACACGACGCGGCCTTTTAAGAGGTGAGGGCAACCATTCGCGGAATGTCAATTTCAAACGAGACGGCTACTTGCTCGGATAATAAGGCGACATTTTCGTGGTGAATGGCACCCGTTCATGTTTGTCTTCGTTTAAGTTTGCACTCGTAAATAGTGCATTTTTATTGCGACGTTTTACATCACTCCTCTCTTTCTTTGCGTTTATTGCGAGATTCGCAAACACGTGTTCTCACACTTACTTCTTCGGTAATTCTCTTTACTCATTTCTTCAAACTTATTAGACATTTTGAAAACTGCTGAAAATTTTCAGAGATGTTTACTTATTGACAGTAACCTATTTACGAGCGATGTTATTGATAGAAAAGTGTTGAAATTGGAAAAACATTGATCTGAAGAAAGTTCTTTCTTTTTGTATCGCAGATGAGTTCATAGACACTGGTATTATGGTAAAAGAACATCAGTAGTACGGAAATGCCAGTATAATAGAAGTCTAATGTACGTATTTGAAAATGTATATAATCTTCTATTATCTCAAGTGTTTGAATTGTCAAGAAAATTTGTTTGCACCTATCAATTTACATAAATGGTGCTTTTTAAATAGCACGTACAGCACTAAAATAGAACTAAATAGTATCTGTGGCAAGCTATTTATAAAATAAGAAAATCTAAAAAAGAATTTTCATGAATGAATAAATGAATGATTACTGCAAAGTGGATTGAAGTTATCATTTTGTGAAAAACAAAAGCAGTGGTAAAATTATAGAAAGTAGTAATGAATGAGGATAAACGGTAGGCGTTTATCTTGGTACATAATAGTACTGCTTTACAGTTGTGAAATACTTGCGTAATGACAGTTTACGAGAGTAATTTTGTCCTCGTTCCATTGTTTCGTAAGCGGAGATTGATTGAAATTCCCTCTAATTATTCCACGCTATTCGCTGTTTATCATTTTTATTCTTTTCATAACACTATTTCTCATTCCTGGCAATTGCTATTTTTAATTGTTTTATCAATTGACCTTAATTAGAAAATCGTTTAATCATTCGATACTTCTTTCTGCTTATCATTCTCATTGTTTTTCCTTAGAACGGCGTTTCAACTTCTTCATAATTAGGTTACTGTTATAAATTATTTTATTTAGACATTTTCAAATTACTCAATTCTTTAAATTCGCTATTTGAGAACTTCTTAACTTGAAAATTTTCAAATTTGTGAATACAATTTCTAAATTTTGAAATTCGATAGTTCGTGATTTTTCAACTCTCTCAATTTAATAATTTACAAATTTTTTATTTCATTTCTTATACCAGGTTTTCCAATATTATTTATTCCTTGTTACTCTTCGTGTTACAATGTTTATTACAACATTACATTTCAACTTCCCAACAATGAATTTACAGTTACTGATTGTTTCATCACCTATAATGTCTCTAATTATTAGTACTTCTCGCCATTTATCATCATTATTCTGTCTTCGAGTTTCAATGTTCATTAACCTGTAATATATTACGTCTATTCAATCGAATGATAGAGTTTCAGCTACAATTCAAACGGGACACAAATCACTCGGATGGTCCTTTGCGCAAGTAAATAAATTAGTTTCCCATGGTGGTTCGTGGAATTAGCATTCCGATGGGCGCACCAAATGCCAACGACGAAAGATCAAATTATAAAGTTTCACTTTGACATTTTCATACGGGCATATCCTGTACGAATCCTTACAGTGTACACAAGTACAGTGTCGTAAAAAAATATGGATTCGAAACTTTTCTGCAGTACAACAATTTATTCATTCCTAATAAACCTAACCTAACTTATTCCTAGTAAACTCAGGAATAAATATATCGAGAATTATAATGAATTTTCTTACGTACAATTCTATTGATTATCAAGTACTAAAAATACTCTAAAAACTATAATTTTTATATAACGCAAATTTGCTTTCTCTACTATTTTGTATATATATTTAGCAAGGAAGTGTAATCTTGATAAGAAATATACGGTAGTTCCTAATTAATGCAATTATTCATGAACAAACTCATTACAAACTGAAATATCGTTTACTTCCTTCATTACCGAAAAATAAAGAATGTTTGAAAAGTTTTTTTCACGTTGCTAGTTCTTGAGGTAGATAACGCTCAATTGATATGTATCTTTGTAAAGAACAATTAACGGGACTTAAAGGACCGGTTTTGTCGATTCCGCTAAATGTCGATTGAATTATCGAAGAAAAAAATAACAGTTAGCAATAAAGACACATATATCATCATTACAGATTAGCGCCTACGACGATTTTTACAACTTTTCCGTTGCTTCATTAAAATTTTAGGTCTCTGCTCAAATTTGACTTTTAAATCATTTCCGTCACTCCACAGTGTCTCGTGTTTCATATTTAATTTAGATTTATTACTTCAAAGTAAATCTTCCTGGTATTTAGATATTTTATTATATTAATTTCAAGTTTGTCATTATTTTAATAATTTTAATATCGCTATCCAAACTTTCAAATCCTTAAATTTTCCAAATATTCAAATTCTTAAATTTTCCAAATTTCTAGATTTCTAACTATATAAAGTCATTGAATTCTCTAAATTTTTAAATTTCTATATTTCATTTCCGAGTTTTCAAATGTACAAGTCCTTACATTTCCCAAATTTCTATCTCGCCAAATCTCTAAATCTCCAGATTTCTTTCTCTCCAAATTTTCAAACTTCCTAATCCTTACATGTCCAAAATTTCTAAATCCCCAATTTTCTAAATTTCCAAATCCTACATTTCCCAAATTTCTATCTCCCCAAATCTCAAAATCATCAAATTCTCAAATGTCCAGAATCCCAAAGTCTATCGTTACACCACCGTTCCACTCTATTATATCACAGCATAATTTTATTAGTCAGTATATCTTAAAAGTTGAAGCATTTACGGTAAAAAAATCTGGATCCCGCGTGACTGGTTTTTGAACAAAAAGCAGTCTATTAGAGCATGAAAACCAAAGCGGAGGAAACAAGACCATTATCTAAACATCTACCATCTTAGTTCATTGATCATCCTTTTATTTTGCAATTTACGTTCTAATTCAGACAGTTCCTACGTTTTTGTGTTATTCTTTAGACGCGAGAAAATTACGGATTGCAACTCCGCGTTGTATCCACCGGTTACTGGAACTGGTTTCTCGAAACTGCAGCACAAACAACACAAATTGCCTTTCTTTCTTGAAGATCGTTTGATCCAACGAATTACAGAGCCTTCAGCACGAATAAAATAACCCAGTCTCCAAAGTTCATTTATATAAAATCAACACAAATTACTTTCCTTAATAAAACTGTTATGAGTTGCAAATGGCAACTTGCTTAAAAAACAAATCACTGTACAGTTTCAGTGTTTAAGTTCTCCTGTTGTGGAATACTAATTATGCAAATTAAATGAGACATACATCGATCACGGTTCAAGTTCTATGTACAGTTCATTACAGTATTTCCCAGCCTTGTTCAAACAGGTCTTAGACGGGTTCGCACAAGGGAAGTCTGGAAACTTCTGATAGCTCGATTTTGTTGCTTTCTGCCACGGTGAACCGGTTCCCATCGATGTATCCGGTTGTTTTTACAAAATGATTTCAATGTCATTTCCGCGTAACAAAAAATTATCTCGGTACGTCATTTTCTTCGGCCTTCAGTTTTTAATTTTTGACCGTAAAATTGGTAATCGTGTAAGACGATACTGTATACTGATGTCAACCTATGAGTTGGCGCATGAAGAGTCAGGTGTTTAAAAGAGCTATTGGTCAGAACAGAAAATGGACGCCTCACACGTATTTTCGGTAGTATTGGTTCGATCACAATTAGGCGAAAAATAATGACAGATAAACGTCTCGATACAGTGTGAATTGTGTGATGCAGTTGTTATTGTGATATTTGATGCTATATTGGCATATAGCAATTGTTATTAAATAATATTGTTGTTATTATTATTTTTATTTGCCGAAATGTAACGTTAGAAGTGTTCACGTGAGCTTCTTTTACTTTGAGAAAGGCAAATAAGAGCAGCGGTTCTTCAACGCCATCTTCTGTACCAAAGAAGAAAATAAAACCACACCAAACTTTGGGTCGTCCTCACGCGCCAACTCACGAGTTGACATCCGTACCTTATCGGTGCTCATTCGAGTTCTTTACGAACTCGGTTCGAATGCTTTGCACTTTTAAAGAATTAAGGTTGCACCATCTTTCCTCGGCGATGTTTGATTCGGCATAGTATTCCTTTTTTTCTTAAAGGTCTTAAATGGGAAATACCCATTTGCGGTGATAAAATCTGGAAGATTCGAAACGATACTTAAGCAGCTCATTAGGTCACTCAGGTGGAATCCATTAAAGGAAATGACGAATCGAGGAAATCGGGTGAGACGTAAATAACTTATTCAAATTATAACTTTTTCCCAATACACAGTTTAATGCAGTATGTTAAAATTATATTCATAGTTTTTACGTATCCTTAAAAATTGATTTTTTATTTATTTATATCTCTACAGCCAAGATGTTTCATTTAATTTTAATTTATAATAATACTGTGCTTTTGCTCCTATAACCTTTAACTTGTGTCGAGAAAATGATTTTTCTGCAAAATACCAATTTTAATATAACACGAATTAAAGATAATGTTGGTCATTTGAATTAAAAATATTTAAATGTAAAATAATTATACTATTAACAGTCTAAGATCAAGTATATACTTTTAGTAAAATATTTCAATGTTTGACCTGCTTGTAGATGACTTTATCAAAGGCTAAAGGCGAGCAGATATTCGATGCAGTTTCAAAGAAATGATTTAACATTTATTATACATAAATATATAATAATATTCAAACATGAAATTATTGGAAGAGATTATTTTTTCCTAGAACATCATTCAAACTTGTGTCAAAAATTCCCAGCATTAACTCATATGGTTATCGTATTAATAGTTCATTGTCCAACTTCTATCGATTGAGTCATCTCAAATAATATCGTAAAAATTTATGTATATACATTCTGTAGGTGTATCGAGCTATAAGATTAAAGATTTATCGAATACCAATAGGTGGACAGTCTATTTTGAATTTCAAATGCAGCCCGGCTGGGTGTTCTTGTTTATTCTTTTTCTACGAAATATATATTAAATTACTGCGAAAAATCGTATGAGAATTTCTAATGTTTAAAAGTGTGCAGATTTGTGAATTCGAAAATTTGAACGTATGAGAATTTCACAGTTTCAACATTTCTAAATTTTTAAATTGAAAAATGTGAAAATGTGAAGATTTCTAAATTTTTTAATTTAAAAATGAGAAGATTTCTAAATTCCTAAATTTAAAAACGCGAACACGTGAAAATTTCTAAATACCTAAATTCAAAAATATGAAAATGTGAAGATTTCTAAATACCTAAATTTAAAAATGCGAACACGTGAAAATTTCTAAATTTCTGAATACAAAAATGTGAAAGCATGAATACGTAAAACCTTCTAAATTTATAAATTTGTTAAAACAAAACTTTGAAAGCCTCCTCAGTTACCGTGATATATCGCAAGCTTCCATTTTGCATAATTTTTCTTTGTTCCCCGCCAGAAAAAGGGAGAGGACTGTATAAATAATTCAGCGTATCGTTACATCTCCACTTCGTTATTACACTTGCAATATAAATTCTGGCCGCTCCTTCCAGAATTTACCTCTTACAGTTCGAGTTATTCATTGTACACCGAATGTGAGCAGAGAAACCATTACCTGCCTCAAGTTCTTTTATGTCGACCATGAAAACTTACTTTCAATGTCTGCCATCGGTTCATCGAAACAGACCGTTCAGCTTTCTCCTCGTCGACTTACTGCGAAATGATCTGACGGTAAGGTTAGGTCAATGGTTTCATAATAATCTGGCGAATCGCTTTATTTCACTTTGTATCTTTCTCAAGATCGTCGAGACGCGTTAAGTACCCGTGGTAGCTACTGTTCATTTTTATTGTTAAGTTACCAGTTCACGGCATTGAACGAAGAAGGAAGCTTTTCATATTCGAGGATTTGTAGGCGTTTTTACGACTCTCCGATGCGTGTGTCCAGGAAGGATAATCATTATTAGCATAAAGTACGCGTGCCGTTTTTTTATTGCTTCATTGAAATCTTCATATGGAGACGGGCAATCTCCTTTCTTTTTCTTCTTTGTCTCGAAAGGTATTGTAATTGCTTTGTTGATGTCTAGCGTGCTATTTGTTATACAAATTGTACGGTAACGAAAGAATTACTCGAAACTGTTGTTACTTTTTTCGTTTAAATATTTAAACAGAAGTTGAATCAGAAGTAACATCCTGATCTTTATTCTCTTCGACGGTGTGAATGAATCGACGCATAAGCACGCCCACGTTCGCGATCAGGTTTTTAATTTAATCGAAACTTGTAAATAATTGTATTTAACGAAATTCTCTCCGGATGTTTGAGAAGAATGGGTCAGAATTTACGATGGCAATATAACGATAAATTTCAGGTGCTAATGACATCCTGGATGCTATACCTTTTTCAACAAATTGAAACCTGTTCTGCGGTCATTTTTATTCAATTTTTGGATCGTTGACTTTTAGAGGATAGTTACAGGGTATATTGATTAGTTTCGGTTTCCTTATTGCGGTTATAAGGTGAATAGTGTATAATTTGGTTATTTTTGTAAGGTTGTCAAGAATTTTGAAATTGATGGAATGTATAGTGTCTCGATATATGGCCCTGGGGTGACTTATAGGAACGATGGTTCTTGGTGGAAAAGATTATATGAATGGAGGTTCTTGTGCTTGGTGATGAAAGGTCGCTCAGTTCTAAAATTAAAATTTTTCCCTACATCTAAATCTCTACATCCCTAAATTTTTACGTCCCTAAATCCATACATTTTTAAATCCCTACAAATTTCTACATGCCTAAATCCCTACATCCCTAAATTTTTACATCCCTCAATCTCTACATCCCTAAATTCCTAAATCTCCAAATATCTAAATCCCTAAATTCCTAAATCCCTAAATCCCTAAATCCCCAAATTTTCCAAATCCCCAAATCCCTAAACCCCGAAACCCTAAATCCCTAACCCCCAAATTCCGAAATTTAAAAATAAGAAATTTCTCAATTGATAAATTCATAAATTAAAAAATTGAAAGTTCGAAATTTCCGAATTCTAAATCTAAAATTTCGAAAATTTCTAAATAAAGGATGTCCAAATCTCTTTGTGCAGTACAATAAATATTTGCAGACGAACGTATGAAAGAAAACAATACAAGCTTGTAGATAAATTTTAATCGAATGGCATTAATGTTGAAACAAAATGATCGATATATCAGTGGCAGACAAAGATTATTGACATTTGACACGGAAATGCCTTGGAATTGATATTTTTATTATTTGTAATCGTTATTTTGTTTGTAAAGCGATTGAGTTGTTTCAATTCATAAATTAAAACTTCCTATATTAACATTATGGTAATTTCTCTTTCATAAAATGACTTTGCTTTATTTAAACTTATCTGTGTGTTATCTCTTATTCATTTTATAAATAATATTTATTTGTTTGCGCAAAGGAGTCTTATTATAGACGGATATTTTAAGTGTTGTATGCTATTTCACAGTGACCTTTGCTTTTTCTCAGGAAGAGTTGCATATTTATGTTTTTCTAAGTAATTTGTTGCATCATTCTACGTGAAAAAGAGTATTAGATTATCGCAATGTTACAAAAACGATTCTGAAAACATTTCAAATATATATCTCAAATTGAAATTTTAAATATCTCACGAATTGTTATTTTTTTAATCTTTTGTTGTGATAGAAAGTTCCGAAGAATGGATTTACGTAAAACGCAAAACATGCTAAATCGAAGCAAGTGTCAAACAACAAAAACTTGTTACCTATAATTATATTATGGAAATTTGTTTTTTTTTTTAACACTTATTAAAACAGCAAGCACGGTGAAAAGTAATTTCGATGCGCATAATTTAGAAGCATGAATCGAATTTTAGTCATCGACTTAATCACTAAACTCTTGACTTTTCTTGTCTTTTCTTTTAAAACCGTTTAAATTCTGCTACAAAGGTCTTAAAAAAATGGAGAAAAAAATAACTGATCATTATTTAATAAATGGCAATAAAATTAATAAATCACCGATCAATACAATGAATAATTATTTAGAATAATTATTAAAATTAGTTATTACTGAGACTTATAGTTATTACTTCTAATTAGACAACTACTGTTTTCTTTTTTGATGATGATTTCTTTCATCGCAAATGTTAATTATTAACGAAATTAAATTTTAATCGATCCGTATCGATCACATTTTGCGATGTAGCATGTGTTGCAATTGCACCTTAAAATTCTTCCGTGTAATTCTATCGGATGCAGTGATTCGATTCTAGGTGCGAATCAGAGCGTTAATGTAGAAGTATTACAAGTTTGCAGACACGAAGTAGGAAGTAATTAGCTCTTATCCCAGGGATGTTTTAATATTCAAGACGCTTCATGCGCGAATAAAAGAATCAGTTCTCAAATGCCATCGAGCTACAACCGTTTCTTTCGAGATATGTAGTTTCATATTGCATCCGCATACCGATTTCTATTTCAACATTTTCACTATATTGCATTGAAATCCCAAAATCTATCAGTAATTTTATTTTTAACGAAATGTACATTTGTTTGCATTTTCATAATAATATTCAGTATTTTTTTACCAACTGATCCTGACTCGTTATTTTGTTCATAAACAGGATGATCTAATAATTTACTCAGTTCAAGTAACTCGTTCCTATGCTTGATCAATCGTTTCGATTTTTATGACTTTGTGAGTCAGTAAAACATTAAAGTGTTTCAATCAATTTTATTACCGTTATACTAAATTATCTTATGAAATGCGTAGAAGCAAGTGCTATCGCGATATCGTTACACCTCAGCTACGAATAATTGTTTTGGTTTTTATGTTTATTCGAAAATCTTCATAAACATTTCTAATCGAATAAACTACTCGTTATTTGCAGGTATCTTCATGTTCTTCGAAATTGTAATTTGAATATTATGGAGATAGTACTCTGCTGTCGAGAACATTTCTAAGAGCACTGCGAGACCTGCAGAGAACTGGTTTAATCTAAATGTAAGGCACTTATGGAGGTCGAGCAAATCGAAGAGTAATAATTTTTCCAAACTCGGAGATAGAAACTCATGTCTAAAGTTAGATGGCAAAATCGTTAGGAGTCAAGTTCTAAAACTTTTAACTTTTAATTTTTCCAAAATTTTCATATTTTAATTCTATTTAAAAAATCCTAATTCCTAAATTATGAAATTTCTAGATTGCTATATTTCAAGTTTCTAAATATTTATCCTCACATTTTCAAATTTTTATGTTCAACTATTAAATTTATCAAATGAGTTTTTAAATTTTCAATTATCACATTTTGACATTGTCAAATATTCGAATAATTATATTTCTGAAGTATTAAATTATTTAACCTCCAAATTCACAAGTTAACAAACGAGACATACTTGTCTAGATGATCAATCAACTGAATCCTAAAAATTGCAGAGCACTGTACATAAATTTCGTAATTCGCAGTGACACGTATAATTTTGCAAAATTATAATCCGTAGTCCATAATTGGGTCAAGTTCATACGAAATCGATGTTGCGAAGGTCGTACATTGCTCTTACCAGCTGACCGGTCTCACGCAGTGAGAAACATTCAGGACAGTTTTGCTTTCGAACGTGTAGCCTGTCAGATCTCTCGTTATCCGATTAATTTATTATCAAATACTTACTCCTTGGCCATTTTGGTCTTCCCTCGGCATGCACAGATATCGCCGCGTTAAAGAATCGATTCACCACGATAGACGACTTTCTCCTCAAGTTGCTCGTCCTGCTGGCAATATTAATGTCTTCCGACTCGCTGGTATCGCTCTGGTTCTGATTCACGTTGACGTTCGAGTATCGTCGGCCGGTGATTCGATTCCATATCATCATGAAGTCCTTCATGATGTCCTGACACTTGGCTTTTCGAACAACGAAAGTTCAAGGAATCGCACAAATTACGCGAGGGAATTCACTGATCGTACAGTCAAGAGTCCACCTATTCGCACGGTAAACAATCGCGAAACGGGACCGAGAACTTATTTCTGTCAACACGTATCAGATTCGATCAGTCGACATGGTAAAACTAATCGAACCACCTGTATCGATTTTCGTCGATCACGATAGATAACGCATGTGGAGCCCTTTCGTCACACTCGTGGCAACGACCCTCAAAATTTCGACGGCAGCTCTCGGAGTCGCTTCAACACGTCGGATGAACTCGTCCTCGTGAAATACTTGCACTTGTCCAACAACGAGCCTGCCTTTCGGAACGCCTACATATATTAGATGGCTGGAAATAATTCGTCCACCGTCCACGGTATATATGCTGCTCGTTCTCTCGGATCCCGGTGCGAACCGCGTGCGAAGCGCTTCTGTAGAAAAGTGATGAAAGCGTGGATCGGTTGGGTCCAAAAAATCTGTTATAGTCATTCCGATCCCCACTTCGGTTTCAACCGGTCGATCATGGTACGTAGCACGTGGACTAACGGCCAATAGGCGAACGGGTCCACGGCCCCACCTCGACAGGTGAAAAAGATCACCGTTTTCTTTGGTGGTGGACGCGAAGATCGTCGCCGTTGCGCGACAATTGCAGTGTGCCGTTCGATTGCAACGATCAAAGGTCAATGGAATTGTTGCGATCGATTATGCGTCATAGGATTCACGGATGCTTTACTACGCGTTCTGTACACTTGCTCGTTACGCTTTTCTATCTGGAGCAAGATTCGCGCGTCATGAACAGATTCCTGGAGAGTGGCTAGTTTTTAGATCGGTGTTCGGTTATGGAGTAGAGTTCCATATCTGAGGCAATTTGTTCGAGTCATTAGACAGATCAACTTTCTATGGATTATTTCTTGGGGTTGATTGTGGCACTTTGGAATTTTGAACCTTTGGACTTTCTATCTTTGGTAGTTTAGGACTTTGACTTCAATTCTTCAAGCTGTAGGTTTGATTTTAGAACTTTCTTTGTCACTTCGGATTTTGTAAGTTTGGGACGTTGGTCTGATATTTGAAACTGCGGGAGTTTGAATTTGAGTTTGGTACTTTGGGATTTTACCATTTTCACATTTCGAGAAAATTTTGCCATTTCAGGATTTTGTAATCTTTCTGTTTTGGGAATTTAAAGCTTTGAAATTATGGTTAATAAAGTTAAATATTTTAACTGTAAGATTTTGGAACAACAAGATTTTGAATGTTCGAAATTTTAGTAAGTGTAAAATATGTGATTGCCTATCATTCCCAATAAACCTTTTCCTTATTTTTGTCAAATTTGCCTCATAAATATTCATGTCACACTTCGTAGAAAATATCTTGTGTTTTTAATGACTTGACAAAATCGTATCTCGATTAAAAAATGAAGAAAATGGATAATTTATAGCGGGGCTTCATCATTTCCAACTAATAGCAGTATTGATTTAAAATGATATGCAGAATTCGTCCGATTCATCGTATTTGGAATACCCGAATCAAATTGTAATGACGTTGATACTTCTTTTTGCATCGATTCCGGAACCCGCCATTTCGAAACTTCACGATACGCGAGTTCGGTTCTTTCATTTTCTGTGTTTTCGACCTCGAAAACGATTCCCGTCTGTTCGTAGTTAATTCCGGCCGCAAAAATCACGGAAAACTTCCAAAGGGGACTAAAATCGTCATTTGTAGCTAAAAAACGTTCTTCAAGATGCATGAACGTGCGATGGCTTTGATTTTGAGAGAATTTAGCTCATGCGAGTCTCATCTGAAACTTTTCCTTCTTTTCCCAGTATGAATGAATTTACTGAATTATTGTAGAAATAATACAGAGATTATTATTTTTTCATTTAATTTATGAATCAGTTGTTACCGAAAGATTTGTTTAAATCGGTTCTTCCTCGAACAAAGTCAGGAAGTATTTCATGTAGCCAAGAATTTACTTGTTTTTACATATGTCACAGTAAAATGTCACGATAAATGTTCCTGTTGATCTCATATTTTGCGCATTCATGCTAGTAGATACGTACATACTATGTACGTCAGCGATCATCCTGTGAATATAATTGTAACATCTTTTTATCCTTTAAAATCCAGTTTCAAGTACTAGCAGGCACATACTGCGCAACACAAATCAGACATTTGTTAATGTGTTTGAACGTAAGGGAACGTCTACTTGCGTAAATTACTAATTTCTTTTGCTATATCAAACTGCATTATTGATTTAGTTCTTGTACTATGATCAGATAATCGTAGTATCGATGTCAGTAAATTAGTGACAAGAGTAATGCTTATTTCATAGAATTCTTTTTTGTGATTGTTGCCGCGATAAATAGGTTTTTTAGGTTATCTTTTTGTCTGTGAACGAAGTTTCCGCATAATTGTAATCCATCGCTTGAAAAAGTTGATGAACAATTAAATGATTCAGACGTCATTGAATTGTGCTGTATTAAGAATAAAGTAAATAAAAATCGTGTCATATCAATTATTTTTTGGTCATTACTTATGCTATGTATTGACAAATTATATTGAGATTACTTACATTTTTTTCTACAAGGCAGAACAAAGAATACCAGAAAGTTATAATATTAGGAAATTAAAAATATTTCATCGTCGTTAAAGAGGTCATGCGTTTAAAATTGAAACAAAGAAAGAACAATTTAATTTGAATTTACTGCTGAGAACTACATTAGAAATGGTTGTAAACGCACATTAGAATTTCAATTATTCCACGTGAAGTTTTTTTGCGGAACCTTGAAATTTACAGAATACAAGATGTCCTTGACTGCAAACTGGTTCAAGTAATTACGGGAAAGACCCCGTTTGAGGGGTAAGCTACATGTGCCTTTTTGGTCCTGTTTTAATTTAATGAAATTGACCCGTAAGAGCGAGGCGACCTATTCTTGTACGTCGCATCCTTGAAAGGACTTATAAAACAATGATCTCAAACGATCAGAATGTGTTTTCGTGACGTCTTTGATCAGCGAGTCGGAAGTAATGATTTATATGAAAATTGGATGACTTTACAGAAAGTACCAATGTATTTTCGGAAAGTACCTTAATACGTAGTTTCTGTTATCCTTCTTATAAACCACAAATGAAGCAATGATGTGTATACATCAATTTTCAAGGATACCTGCAATCACATCAGTTTTATCAGCATTTATAATTTATAATATCTTTATTCCTTTGAATTTGCGGAAATTATAGTGTTCGTCAACACCTGCATAACTGGTTGTTTTGGTAAAAGAATAAACGACTTCCTTAATTTTGTGTTATTACGTATTTTATATTAAACTCCTTTGTACTTCTGTGCCGTTTGTGTAATGTAATCGTCCTTAACAACATCCGTAATTTGCACGAATTGTAAAAAATTTTTAAATGGAAGTATACAGAAAATTTCAGGTTTCATTAATTTAAACAGCTGGGTATGGAATTTTCAAATATATCATGTTTATGTATTTTGACCAATTTTGCATGAGAAACACAGTTCTATTAATGATTTTATGTTAAATATGAAAAGAGAGGTCACAGAATGATAGATTCCGCAATATAGATTTGACCTTGATGAAATGTTAAGGTCAAATGACTGTCCGCAGGTATATGATTTTGCGTTCGATCGTTTCCGATTTCTTTCCTCTAGATCATTCTGGACCTTTTCTTTCAACACGCATGCATAACTTTTTGCATGTGTAACGTAAATACGACCTTCTACGTGCATTGTCCAGTTGGTAAATATTCATGATATCATTTCAAAGAATCCAGTTGCTCTTAATTTCTTTCTTAGGAGCGATTACCTTCTCTATAAATCTTTTTCTTTACCGTGCAATAAGCACACTTCTAACCGTGACATGCACTTCACGGTGAATAATAACAATGATATCTCGAATTTAATGCAGTAACATTATTGAATATTGTTCTGACATAATATTTAACCATTGTTTCATTGTATTTAATTAATGTAACATATGTAAATTGAAGAATTGTATTAGGGAAATTAATTGTTAGTAGAGATGTATTTTCAAAATGGTAACTGCCACGATGGACGTGTATAGTGAAAGTGTAATTGTTATTGAGGTAATGAATAACTTATTGTCAAATTTGATGAGGTAAACAGTGGATGAGTAATTAAATAGAATTAAGAAATATAATTACCGAATAATAACTTTGATGATTCATACTATTGTTCAGAAAAAATTAACATAATTCTTAATTATTAAATTTTACGAATTATAATGTAGCATTGAAATATTATTTAATAATAGAACAATAGTAATAATGAAGTTAGAGAACATTAAATTATCAAAATAAAATAATAATAACAAAATTTTGAAAAAATTCATATATTTCTTAATTAGTCAATATTATAAGATGTAATATATACAATATTTTATAATAATAGAGACGTAATAATACATTAACTAATCGAGAAGAAAAAATAATAATAAAATTCTGAACAAACTAATGCATGTCTTAATAAATATTTTAAAACGTAATATGTAAGTAAAAAATACTTTAAGAATTATAAGTATTTCGTAATAGCAATACATAATAGTGGCATTAGAAAAGATTACAAGAACAAGAAAGAATGCTAATAACAACACTTGCTAATGCTCTGATGCGCTATTAATAAGTATATGTATAAACATTCGCAGTGTAATTAGCAGCAATTATAAGAGTAATGCTATATAAAACTTGTCTTCTGTTTTCTCTTATCTCAACGATTCAAGTACATTACATTTTTGTTACGTCGGTCATCAATGACCCTCACGGCGATCAAGGTATTAATAATTCATTTTATCGTGTGCCGTACTAGATATGGTTATTTCTACCGTGACGGCCAACGTGTTAACGCGTTGACTGCTATGAATATCACAGGTAATCGTCACCATAAATTTTACCCTATACTTGTCACTTTCACATTATCAACACTGAACCGTCTAATCACTAGACTCGATCGTTAACCCGAAATACGATCACGCGGTATCGCGTGTTCACTTGCTAACTCTCAGCTATCCAATCACGCGATGTCTCGTGCTGAATCACTGTTATTAAACGTGCAATCTATTTGTTACTGTTATTTGAAATATATGGTTTATCCAAAAATTAAATCTAGCTTCGTATTAGACTGATCACTAAATGTTTTCGTTTATTTTGAATCCTTCAAATTCTACAAGAAATAAATTGCAAAATTACTGACAGCATGACAGGATGCTATTACTTCGAATAATGTTTACGTTTACAGAATGTTATTCATGTTGATGAATGTTACTCATCGAATTTCGCTAAATAATTCTGTAGAAAAAGAATGCGAAGGTCTCGAATTTGGCTGGTAACTGTATACATTAATTTCTTGATATAGCACCTAGAAAGTTGAGACTGAAAAATAAAACGATCAGCAATTTGAATAATTACGATCATCCCGTGTCGCATTGCATTATGCTCGTTTTCACTGTGGTATTTCACGCGTTGAATTCTTCTCATGCTTTTTACTTCTGTTTCTCGAAACAAAGTTCGTCGAACCAGTGTGTTTATTCCTCGTTATGTTTCATACGCGAAGAAAATATTCCAAAAAGCGAAGAAAAAGTTTAACGAGAAATTTCCTACTCGTGCTCAATGTATACGATTAGTTCTATAAGTATCCAACTCCATTTTCCGTGCATATTTTTTAGTATTTTACATTTTGTTGTAATTAAGTCCTTTTTACTTTTATACATTGAAGCTTTTAAACGCGGGAAATAATTTCTTATCGTGGCTGTCGACAAGATATACGATTATAATTATAAAATTGATTTTATATTTTGTAAACAAGGGTTAGGTGATCCTTTTATATTACCACGTGTTATATCGTCACACAAGTTGCATAACCATACCTATATTCTTTAATGTGGAAGTGGGAGATAATTGCAGAAAATTGATTCTGTGATCGGAAGTGATCGATTTTATTATATGACATTCAAGATTTCTAAATCACTGCAAAAAGGTTTCAAGAATTCAAATGTTTCAATTTCATAAACGGTATAAATGAAGTCGTCATATGCAATTTAATCGAAGCTTCTACTAATGAGCATGATTTATGAACATTTACGTGTATGCAGCATAATGTAACTCATTCTTCGATGATTTTATAAACATTAATTTTTTTTAATAAGTGTGTAATGCTGTTAATGCTTAAATAATACGAAAAGTGAATATTTGACGCAGCACGAGATCTCAATAGTTTCAACAGCAATTCTTGTTAATCTTGAGCGCGTCATGTAAAATTAAACAAGATATAATACTTGCATTGATGATTAAAGCAGAAACGCTAATGGTACTTTCAATTTCAAATGACTTCATCTACACTAATTGTACCATTATTATACACACGTGTTTGCTCTACATCTTGCAAAATCGGTAGAAATTATACAAATATTATATAATAATAAATATTAGTATAACAATCGCACAAGATAAAACAAACAATTCTTTCATAATTAAGAAACAAAACATTTGAAAGTTTGACTTCTTTACAGACTATGTTTATTTCCAGTACATAAAAAATAAGAAGTATAAAAAAATAAAAATTTGTTGTACAGTGCTATTGTGTGATACTTTAAAATTGCAAATAAAATAAAGAAGCAAATAAATGATAGAATTGCCATTCGTGTACACATGAATAAATTAGCCCCTTAATTTTCTGGACAGTTGCGTCATTCACGGCTAGGTAATTATTGTTATGGCGTTAAGACAACTAGAAGGAGTTAAATTATTAGGCACATTTTGCCTTCAGTGATCCTTGATAATGCAGGTTATAATTAGAATTGAACGCAAAATTCAGTTACGATGAAAATATGAGTCTGGTCACGTATGAACTGTAGTGTACGTCACGTGTGTCACGATATTGCAGAACAATGCGTTAACCCTTAAATGCAACATTTTTGCAAAAGTAAGGAAAAAAATAGTTAGACCTGATTTCATTACATTTCTTATTAGCAGGTAATGATATAATTCAGAAAAGTGCATATTTCACATGTATACTAAAAATATAACTATGCACTTCTGCAGCCTCATGTCACTACTCAGTATGATATATTTTGAAACAGTTGTAAAAATATGACTATGTTGCAATACTGCAACGTTATATATCTAAGAGTTAAAATTCATTTAAAAAAAAAGTATCTTAATTGTGAATTCTATTATTAAGTGTTTATATATTGCTGTAGAACGTGATACTACGTTCCATTAACCTTGCGTTCGCGATTAACGGGACTAGAGCTCAATTGCCGTGACTTCTACATTGAAACACAACAAAAGCGATAGAAGGTTGTATTCCGTTGCGTTCTCGATATCACTTCACTCTTTAACCCTTTTGCTCTTTCAGAGCAGTGTCTGTTGACCGAGGGGTGATTAGACTGAAAATACCTCCGGGGACAATGAACCGGGATTTTCTGAACGAACGTCAGAAAAATGGACGTTCGACGGATCTCTGAGGGGACCATAATTTATTACGTTAGAATATTCGTTACGTTGTTTCACTATTTTATATTCGCTGTATCAAAGCATTTTTATCGAATTCTTTCTGCTTTACTGTTCCCCTTTGAGACGCAGAAATTATCCAGATTCTTTTTACTTTTTGTTAGGTTGAGTCTTCGAACTCGTTTTATTCTCTTTTGTCTTTTTGCGAACTGATTCAGTGAACACATTGTTATAGGCTGACGTAAAGCCAGGCATAGAATTAGTAAATAGTTGTGGCGGATGATACAGCATATACGAAATTCCCAGTTTATCTGTGACGTCTCATCGTTTCCTGTACACCAAATTGCTTCTACGCTCGTGGGTCAATTTGCATATCTCATTTGGATATCTTCTGGAAACGTCGCTGACAGAAAAGGAAACAGAGGTACACGTGGGAAGTGCAAAATATACGTCGGTATTTTATAATCCGATTAACAGTATACTTTGCCAATAAATTTGGATTCTATTTAAGGATAATAGAAATGGTAATTAAATTGACACATTTAGAAATTTGGTAGTTTATAAATTTAGAAATTTGTTAGCGTGAAAATTCAGAAATACAAAAATTCCGGATGTGCAACTTGTAAATTAGAAGATTTTAAAACATTGTAACTGTAAATTCGGAAAATTAGAAACTTAGAAGCTGGCAACTTGAAGGTGTAAAAGTATAGAAATTTAAAGCTTTGATAATTTAGGAAATTGAAACATCAGAAATATAGAAATTTAAAAGTTTAAAAGAGTCTTATAGAGCCCCGAACGCGCGAAATTATCGAGAACATATTTCACCCAATAATGTCCCGAAACGTCATTAAACGTATCCATATTAAAAAAATTAATAACCCATTCCGTATATATTATAATATAAAAATATACAACACTGCAATATGAATATTTAAACGAATCTATGAAAAGAGAAATCCAATTTCGAATTCTTTGACACAGATCTCTTATTTCCTCTATAATTTTCGAGCATCGATTAAAACAAATATGCGAAGCAAATAATTCTGATAATTACATACGTAATTGATATCGCATATTAATATCAGAGTATGAAAATGAAAACGTGTTCGCTGTATTTCATTTAAATTGTCACCTGTTTTTGCGTACATTTGTAAGTCATATAGCACAGACATAGTAACTAGTTTACGAAGGATGTGGTGTTTAACAGATTACCAAGAATTACTCTGTTTATCCGACTATTCCAGTACGATTTATTCGATCATCAAGCAATCTACAAATGGAATGATACAAATGAAAAAAAAAAAACTGATGAATTCATGGTTTCACATTCCCGTGTAATGCTAATGTAATTAATGTAGGTGCTACAAGATGTATAATTCAAAATGTTTCGTGACACGTATTGAATTAAAACGACACAGAAACCTATTTTTCTACGTTTTGCTTTCTATTCGACGGTTTTTACAATCCGAATTTTATCTTGACCGTCTCGTTTCAAAAATAGCATTAGTATCAATTACCAATGGCATCAGGTTTAATTTTCAATTATTTTTCTTGTAAAATGTTCAGTTGCAACTTTTCAACTTTCCAGCTACAAATTTTCAAACTTTTGTATTTATACACATTTCCAATTAAATTCACACACTTTTAGGTTATGACGTATGGATTCGAATTTCATGCGTATATTGTACAAACACGTGCTATAATTTCGAAAAATTATTTACGGGTGTTATACAATTGTGATTTTGAACTAACTTGTTGCAGCATTTCTTTTATTACAAAAAATTTTGCTGACATCATGGAAGTCACTGCAGCGCTAATTACATGAAAAACAGTACAGAAATACTTTACCCAGCATGAAAAAAATTGACTACTTTATTACCAATCATTACCGATATCTTTTTTAGATATCATCTACTCTTTTTCATTTAAAATGCAAGTCTTCCATTTAAAACGATATGCATTCGTATTTTTAACGATATTTGTATTCAAATGAATTTCTTGTTATGTATATTCTATTTCTGATCATTTTATATACAATAATTAACATATCGATCGTCCACTTTTGCTATCTAAAATCTGCGAAACGTCCGACAAATTTGTTTTCCAAAGGCACTAAGAATTTGAACGACCGTGACCTTTCATTTTTCAGGATTTCAGGAGCGTAGTTTCATGAATATTCGCGTAACGCGTTCACTGGATACAAAACAAGCGCCGCGTTGCAATAACCCGTTAATTAACCGAAAGGATAATTCATCTATTTCCCGGACAACGGAGTCTAACAATAAAGTCGAACGTACAGAGTGGCGTGTAAATTTTGATTTATGATCCTGCTTCTTCTCCACTGTCCATACAATGTTTCTTCAACGTGAAAACGATAACTCAAACTGGTAAGTCGAATGTAGGCTACTATTCGATTAAGTTGACGTTAGAAGTAGGTCAGGTCTGGGTCAAATCGTGGATTAGATACACATAATTTGTTTTGTATAATTTTATCTGGTTTATATTCTTTTACTTTTATACGTGCCGCTCGCGTTATATAATCACATACGTTATTATAAACGATAGACATGTGCGGTGCTGATCGTACGAAATTACGGATTTTTATTATAATTCTATATTTAACGACGATAAATAATAATGTGATTAAATTTTCTCCAATAGAATACAGTATACGTTAAGAGACTTCAAATCTTAATTTTTAAAAATGTCTATACAAAAATTAATCGTTTAAGTCAAAGATTTAGTTGTTTCAAATTTTGATTTTGAATGAGTCTTTCTCTTTCAATGAATCTTTTTTAGAGTTTTTTATTTGAAAACTCGCAGCTGTGACGCATGCTTCTGTGGCGACTGCTAATTTTTTATTGTTCTTTTAAACTTCCTATTTATAATATATTTAAATCGAATTATTTTTATTTAAAATTAGGTCAGGCGAGATCTACAATTTAACACGAATAAATTTTAGTGATGATATTATTCGTTAGGGTAGGTTAATTTATTTAACAAAAATATTCTAGTACAGAAATATTCTTTTAACAAAAAGCTTCGTAATCAGAATCAGTGAACTGATAAATCACTTCAGAGACACTATAATCAAACTATATAAGAAGACTATAATCAAACGCATAGATTCATCACCGACACTTTTTTTCATTAGCTTAATGAGATTCGGTATTCGACATCAAAAAACTGTCATGATGCATATCTTGACTTATTTCTTAGGATTCTACTCCAGTATGTTCGACGTTACATAACTTCTGCAATTTCACACTAGTAATCTGAAGTCTAGAATCGTCTAAACCAATTACACTATATTTCTTTTTGCGGAAGTATAGCGGAAGAGTTAGACGTTTTATAGGTTAGGTTAAGTCAGAGATTTCAAATTTGTACTCCTTAATTTATTGGTGAGTTATTAGTTCACTTTTGATAAATTGTGTGTAGCATTTAAATATAAAGTATTGAAAATATTAAAACAATATTTATTCAGCTTCACTTTTTCTTTTATAGTATGCATTATAAACTAGTGGAAAATATTGCTGTTCTTACAATACTAATTTTTTTAACAACTTAGTTGTCTAAAATCTGAATCCATAGTGACAGTGCAGTTAGCTACGGAGTTGTATTATATTTCAAAAGAGATCGAAACAAGCTTCCACCTAATAAGAAGGTTACAAAGGGAAGCCATACTAAAAAAAAAAATAATAAAATGCTTATTCTCGTCGATGAACTTGGGTCACCTTGACTCCACGTCTGTTCGATCCTTTTTTCATTCACAAAAAACTTGTGAATCCGTGTTACTTATCGATAAAAAAGATCATTGGTGACAATGCATTTCAAATTTCGAAAACGCGATTCATTTGGTTAACGAGCAGGGTGACATTGAACAATTGGCGAATTGTCCTTATTTATTGCCATCAACGAATCGTATATACAAAAAATACGTCAAATTTTATAGAATATCTTTATGACCGAACATCTTGAGGACTCTTTTTATTGTACCTTTCAAAATATGTTTTTTTATGAAAATGAAGCTTATCGTGAAGGACTATTTCGGTGAAGGAACAAGCTGCAGAAAATGGTTGTATTTGTGCCATAATTTTGGAAATTTGAATATTTCATTTGGTACGTGCATAACAGAGTGAAATTGTATTCAACACTTTCTGTACAGTAAATAGTATGAAATGGTGTATGGTTCTGAATGAAGTTTAGTCACATATTAACATTAAGTACTTATGACAGAAATGTCTATTTAAAATTCTTTGGAACTGACATAACTTTGCAATTCTTCTTGTTGATAATTATACCATTTTTCACTCTTAGTAACTTCTGAAGAGTGGTTAATTTAAGATCACTGAAATACCTATACCTACCTTTTCTTAGATGAATGTATTTCAAATTCAGGATTCTATAGTTATTTTCTTTATCAAATTTTCTAATGACCTGCAGACCAATCCCCAAGCGAATTACGATTGAATCCATAAAAAGAAAAAAAGAAATTTTCACGAGAGACAAGATTTTATCTTCAACTCTTGCCTGGCGATATAAAAAGTCAGGATGAGTAGCAGTTCGCATATCGTGACCGTAAATGTCGATTTGAGCTAGGGCCACATTTCGGACAAAGGCTAAAAGGGTTTCGCAGCGTGACGTCAATGGACGAAAAGGAAAAACAAATGGACGGGGAATTTCCGAGCCAGTCTACCTGCAGCTTGTTTTTCAACCAGTTTCTTTTGCGTAAAAACAGACCACTTGCAAGCGCAGGTATTTTTTCAACGTGCATTGCTTCAGAAACGTTCACACATAACAAAAGTAACTTCGATTAAATTAAAGGATAATAAATATTCAAAGACGTATAATGAGTGTGATGTAGGAGACCAATAAGGCACGGTAATTTGTTTAAATTGAAAGGTGGAACGATTATTTTAAATATTGGACATCTCGTGTGAGGTCACGTTGGATAAAAGATTTTAATTCAATCGACGTTGATTAATTCTTACGATTGAAAGTTCGTGAAATGTTGATTGAAATAATATAAATCTGTTGTCGATAATTAAGCGGAGACATTAATTGTTAGTTATTAACCACTGATTTAAAATATCAATCTCTATTCATCGAATGTAAACTTTGCGTTCTATTAAAGTTTAATGCATGCATATAACATATGTTAATATAGTATTAACATATCACACATTACTAATGTTATTTATGTATATAATATCGCTTAATGTTAATTATTAGTAATTAATATTATTAGAATTAAATGTTATTGCGTGATAAATGAGAAATCAACACTTGACCATCTCTTATTAAATACGGTAGACTCGTACAATTACGTCTGCGGTAGATTACGCTTTAAAAGGAAAGTAATGCCGCGTGTAAATCTTTGTGACGTTTTAAAGCGATGTTTTGACGCGAAACATTTCTTGTAATCGTTCGTAAAAGAATTATGTTCATGTTTCTTATGTGACCCAGTAAGGATGACCTCATATTAATTCAGCGAAAATTCGCAACACTTTTGCCGTAGTAAAGAATGACTTTGCCGCCTTGCAATGAAAACGTAGGTCAAATGATATCAAGTTATCGCTTAATAAATGCAAATGCATGAAAAGAACAAAAGGGAATCGGACTGGGGTCATTAGGTCTGTCACTTCTTTCTATCTATGTATATAACAATGGCAGACATTATATTCTGCATACTTTATATATTGCAAATTCTCTTTTTTCGTATCTAGGTGTATTAAAGTGTAATCTGTAAATCCTTAATTATTACTGCTTGAATATGTGACATAGATATATTTTATTTAGTATCTTTTGTTCTTTAATGGATTAATAGTCTCATCTTATAACTTTTATTTTTACTAATTTGTTCAGGTGGTCTTTATATTAAGAATAAGAAATATTAAATAATTCTTTAAAAATTAAAAATACAGATTTAACTATGATAAGGTTAAATCTAACCCTACCATGGTACATAATTCTTAAATGTTGCTTTCTTCGTTCCAAACTTAACCTCAAAATGGTACACATGGAACATGTATACACTCCAAACGTATTAGATGAATGTCCCATAAAAAATGTAACAAATAAAAATTACTAAAATTGACAAAATTGTATATTCATGCTTTCGTCATAAGGGGGATGATGTAATGAAAGCAATTAAAATTGTAACTAACATGAAACGTTCTCTTATTTGTAATAAAATAACTACGCATTTGAGTTGGATCAGTAACGCGCAATTAATCGACATAAATAATCACTCTGCTAGGTAATCAATCATTCTGTCGTCAATATTGACGATTTCCGTTTTCTACCGTTCCAGTTTTCCGATGAATAAACAAAGTTATAGTGGTAGGAAAAAGTGTTAATTAAAATGTGATATTACCAGCACGTTGTCGATCAATATATTTTTTGATATGATAAAAACAGAAGTGCTAAATATCGATAAATTAGAAAATTTACAAAATCTGAAATTCAATAACTTCTAAATTTTTACGTTGTTACTAAATTTAGAAGTTTTAGAGTTTGTAAATTTGGAGATTTGGGAACTTAGGAACTGGAAAATTTAGAAATTTGAAAATAGGGAAAACTTGGAAGTTTACTTCTGAATACGAATCTTTCTAATTGCAAATTTTTGTTAATGAATTTTAATTGTACTCAATTTTATCAGTTTTAATTTTTGCTGACACTGAACTAGTTGTGTTTTTGACACATATCATTCTTATAATATCGGACATGTTAATCGTAAAACATTTATGTTCTTCTAACAACCGTACAAATTACAAAATTGCAAACCTTCCGGGTATGTTCGCTTAACATGTCGTAATTAATCAAACGGTCTGACATGTGATGAAACATGTCAAATCTTTTTAATGCACAGTGAATAATGGAATAAAACCTGTTACTTTGACTGATTGATCGTCATGAGTATAATTTTCAAAGCAGCTTTTACGATGCTATTATTACTTTACAATTACGTGTTAATTAATTTGATATAGTACACAGTGGAACAAAAGTTACAAAATGATTTAGAGGCACGTAAAAACTTCTTTATTGTACTATTTTCATAGAGTATTTTATATAATAAAGTTTATACAATAGACACAATTTTTAATTTTGAAAAATAATTCATGTCCTTCAACATTTTTCTTTTCTTTCACCTACAGTATTTTCAAAATTTATTAATATCTTATTGTAAAATATGTTCTTGTAAATATGTACTGTGTTGAATATGTAAATTTTGTAAAAAGATGTTATAAGAAGTACCAATATTTGCAAAAGTAGGGAACAGGAAAATTATTTTTCGGAATCAAAGAAAAGCTCCATTTTATAAATTAGTATTATATTGAAAACTAGATGAAAACAGTCGTTGAATAAAAAAAATTATTGCAATTTTAATCTCAACTGGTGTTGCAATCATTTTTATCGTTCAACGATTAAGAATCTCCTATCAGCTTTTTTGTTGTTTCCTTCCAGACTATGTTAATCGGAGATTTCATAAGACATGATAGATCACTAATTGTAGAGTCAGACGTATTTGATTGTGTGTATACAAAGGAAATATACATTTTTATCAAAAAAATCAGCTAACGCGATGTGTAAGTGTATGTATGTCAATAACAACCGTCTTTTAATTTTCCTTTAATTTATAAACAAATTCTTGTTATTGCGCTAATAAAAGAAAATAGCTTATCTTTAAAATATCTAAACAATGAAATTTTAGTAATTTTGGAAATTTCGAATTTTTAGACACAGACATTTAACGTTTTCATAATTTAAACACTGTCAAATGCAGAAATTCTAAATTGAATATTATACAAATTTCCAAACCCTCAAATTCCCAAATCTCCAGATTTTTAAATCTCCAAACCCAAAATTCGTTACAATCTCGAGTCTCCAAATCCCCAAATCCCCAAATTCCCAAATCACCAAATCCCCAAATCCTCAAATCCCCAAATCCCCAAATCCCCAAATCACCAAATCCCCAAATCCTCAAGTCCCCAAATCCCCAAATCTCCAAATCTTCAAATCCCAAATCCCCAAATTACCACATCTCCTAATTCCCAAATCTTCAAATCCCCAAATTCCAAGATTCCCAAATCTCCAAATCCTCAAATCACCAAGTCCTGAAATTCCCAAATCCTCAAATCCCCAAATCCCCAAATCCCCAAATCACCAAATCCCCAAATCCTCAAGTCCCCAAATCCCCAAATCTCCAAATCTTCAAATCCCAAATCCCCAAATTACCACATCTCCTAATTTCCAAATCTTCAAATCCCCAAATTCCAAGATTCCCAAATCTCCAAATCCTCAAATCACCAAGTCCTGAAATTCCCAAAATTCCCTCTACAAAAATCGTAGTCACTCGAACGACTACACGCAAATATACACTACGACATAATTATTCGAAACGTTACCTGTCCAATTTTAACGGTTAAATGCAAAGCAAATCGCACGTTGAAACCGAAAACATTGAATTTCCATTTCACGTTGATTGTCGCCCATACGTCGTACGAGATGTAAATTGTAATTCAGGTTAACTGTCCTCGTATATTTACGGTTATGGTCATTTCGCAATTTGTATTTAAGAACACGCCGCTCGTGTCACATTCTCTTCAATGAGGAAGAAAGAATCAAAACAATGACGATTACAAGGTTCGTTCGCGCAGATAGAGAACGAAAAAGAGACTTCATCCTTGTCGCGGAATTCGAAAGAAATCTTTCCGTCACAATTACCTTATTTAGTGATTGCACTAATGTAATTGACGGGGAAATAACTTCCAAGCATTTAGTTGAAGAAAGTAGACCTACTTACGAAACTTGTAGGCTATGTTGAAAAGTCTATTAACTATTTTGTGCAACTCTGCTGGAAAATAAGATGGAGAATGGCACAGTGATTTTATTATTATTACAAAATGAATGTCTAAGACTTGAAACGTGTTTTTCGTAACACACTGAACTTTTGGCTATAAATTATTGTAACATGTTCAAAAATAAAATTTTTCGTTTTTACTGATGTTACATTTGTGTTTTAATTTGTAACACATCTTACATCTTATACAGATAAATTTTAAATAATATTTAACTTTGAAGCTACTTCTACAATTTTGTTTCATTTAAGAATACGCAAATTACAAGGGAAGTGTAATTGTGAACAGAAGATTTATTTTTAATATTCTTAATATCCTACTGATGTAATCAATAGGAGTAGCTATACTCAACTTCACAATTAATACACTTTCAACAATTTTTAATTTATTTCTGTGGAATATAAAACAGTTCAGAAACAATCGTAAAATACATGTATTGAACACGTATATTGATGTAAAAGAAATATTTGAAATCTTGATCTGCAGTTACTTATAAAAACGTAATTTTTATTTAAGGTCATACAAAGTAGGGCCAAGTTATGGTCTTACGTATGAAACGATTTCTTACTTACGGATTATTTTCGGTATCCTAGTGTAACAGAACATCTTGACCAATGGGATTCCACGTTCAACGAGCACACTACACCAGCCGGATCAGTACACGACTTCCGAACTATAATTTCGATAAATTTGAACAAGAATTTAAGTGCAGTACTGGACGTCTTCAACGACGACCACTCTAGCACTGAACGCAATAGCTCGATTCCTCGGGGACGTTTTTTTCTTTCTTTTTCGAAACATTCTGAAATCGTTCACTGATAACCGACAGTTGCCACTACGGACTGATAAGGAATTGGATCGTCCGTTTAGAGCAGTAATACACTATGTATTAGAATGCTGCGTGAGTGTTATATTATTATAAAATCACTAAGCATTACATCACAGTCGATAGTTAATTAAATTTCTTTGATGTAATTTGTTGTTCCCGTAGATATTGAATTAAACGATAGGGTACGTACTTCTTTTCATTCTCTTCTCTGTATCGATTATGATTGATGTGAAATAACATGGATAGGTTTGTAATTCAATTATTAATACGTTGATATTAGTGTTATGTATTCGTGGCTGTGATACTTAACCTTTGACGTCAGAACTGCTCACTGTATTTCTATTTACTGGATCACGTATCACTGATGACTTCGTGATGTACGGGAAGAAATGTAACATTGTAGAGTTGGATTAAGATATTTCATTTTTATTATTGATATGACTTTGGGAATTTGGGACTTGGAGATTTTTGATTTATTAATGTCTGAATCTTTGAATTTTTTAATAGTTGTATCTGTGAAATTTTGACTCCTACATGAAACATTTTATATAAAAAAAGTATACAGTCTCATAAAAATCAACAATTTATAAAATGTCCCAAATTGTTATTACAAATATTGCAATTTGTAATATAATATGTAATATCAAATGTCTGATTCATTGTTAACTTCTGTAAAATTATAACTTAATACTTTATACAAAGTGTTCCACAGAATCTACACAAAACAGAATACAAATCCATTTAAAAAATCCAAGACTTAAATCTCGGAAATAACCTTGAAAAAGTTACATCACATCGTACGTGTCCATTTGAGTCAATTCTTCAAGCATTCCCTGATATTATTGATAGTAACAAAGATATTGTTCCGTAACAGTCACTGAGACACTTCATACAAATATCGTAAATGTAGGCCATAAATGACCCAGCTCGTTCAAAGATTAGGTTTCAATATTAATACACTTTAGGTCAATACACAAATCTATTTTTAACTTAACATATTTTTTCACGAAACGAAGAATTTTTGAGTTATCCACGAAATTGACCTGATAATTTATATAAAAGAATGAAATTGATCTTACATTATCAATGGTATCACACGATGACCTTTATGACTTCCTGTCTCGTACAAATTTGGGTTATAAAGAGTTAAATCGAATGTAATTTGTACTATCGGTGTTTTGTTGCGTATTACTTCTTTATAAATACATTTTAATAAGTGATAAGCGGAATGTAACCATCAAACGAATTTCTAAAATCCGTTCCCGTTTATGACCGTCGATATGAAAGATTCATCTAGCTCGAATCTGCGTTGTATGCTACAGATGGCAACCCACGAGTTGGCGCGTCACCCAAAGTAAAAGATACTCCCAACCGTGAACAGCGATACGTTTCGGAGAATAAGAATAATGACAATAACAACTGCACCACGCAATTCGCACTATCTCATTCTCGAGACGTTTGTCTGTTATTGTTTTTCGCTTAATTGCGATCGAGCCAATACTATCGAAAAAACATGTGAGGCCATTTTTCTATTCTGATCAATTGCAGTAGCTCTTCTAAACACCTCGTTCTTCACGCGCCAACTCATAGGTTGACATCGGTACATCGACTGTTATGTCTTATCAATAGTATTTTTGTGCGTATTACTGGACGTTGTAGCGCATGAGATGTCAGTAAATAAAACTGAAAGCGCATTCGTATAGAATTCGGGAAAACGTGATTCTTAAACTAAACGACACACATATCGCGTATCGTGAAATGAACTCACATTTCTTGAATCTGGAAACGTTGTTAATAATTTCTTAAAAAATAGGATTTAATGAAAGTTCACGAAAAATAAATATAATGAAGTTGATTTTTATTTAACTATAAAAATAAGCTTGAGTTTGGTAATGATCGTTTTGCACATTGTATATCAATTTTATTACTTTGAACCATTGCGTTAATATGTGATTTTTATTTGTAAAAAATGTAATGAATTAGAACATCGTAACTGAGATTACGATCATATATGCACATGATCAACATATATGTATAGTTAAAATTGTTAATGTATATTATTAATAAATATTTTCGATGTTTATTGACTGTTCTATTTAGTGTCAACATTAAATTGCTAAAAATCCGGAAATAGTGGCTAGACAACATGTTTCAATAATACAAGTGTTACAACAGTGCTATGAAATGTAATAAAAATAATTTGAATTTATGATTCAGCCCGAAGCGACTAATCGAACGAAAGTGTATTACAAATCGGCATACTTGGCCCTGTTACGGTATTTCTGGTTTCGCATACATTTTTAAATAACAAGTCATTAACATTGCAACATAATCCGACCATGCAAGTGGTCTATGCACCCGATTATTCGACAACTTTCAACCGAGTGAAAACGCTGGAAATGTTTTTTTTTTTATATACAGGAACAACTTTCACGCCAAATAATTTCGGGTTCAAGGATGCTAATTAGATTGCTATTACCGTGAATCTGTGAAATTTGCAGAGACACATAGATTTAAATCCAACTACATTATTATAATGTAAATTAACAGAATATTTATTTAAAGCTATTAGATTAAACTTGTACTTCAGTGCAACATATGTATTTTTAATAGATATACATCATTTGAAAATATAATATACGAAAATTCCAAATTGAGAAAATGGCAAGTTAGGGAATTGGGAAATTGGGAAAGTGGGAAATTGAGAAATTGGAAAATTAGGAAATTGGGAAATTGGGAAATTGGGAAATTGAGAAATCAGAAAATTGGGAAAGTGGGCAATTGGCACATTAGAAAATTGGGAAAGTGGGAAATTGGGAAATTGAGAAATTAGGAAAGTGGGAAATTGGCAAATTGGAAAATTAGCACATTAGGAAATAGGGAAAGTGAGAATTTGGGATATTGAGAAATTGGAAAAGTGGAAAATTGAGAAATTGAGAAATTGTGAAGTTAGGAAATTGGGAAAGTAGGACAGTGGTAAAATGGGAAATTGGAAAATTCGGAATTTGAGAAATTAAGAAATCATTTCTTCTTTGCAAACTTCAAAGCGTTTTCTATTCAAGCATCAACAATTGACCCAGCATCTATTCATCGATACAACCTCATTCCCTAATAAATCTTCGTGTTTCCCTTTTCATTCCTATTTTATCTTCCTCCATCAATCTCTTCTTTGATACTACCTTTCTGCGTTCGATACTTCTTCATTTCTTCCTTGTCTTTCGACGTTATTTTAATTCCTGAATAAAGTGAAGTGAACGTTTGATTAATTCTTTAAAATTTATTTATTACCATTATGAACTCCTTCAATCAGCAATATCGATTAACAATTATTTTCTCATCAACTTAAAAATATGAATATAATACCGTTTCATATCTTTTCATACCATCATAAATATTAAATTTTAATTAAATGTTACCTTGAAGACATATATTACTGTCCGTAGAGCAAATACTCTTACAATCCTCTTCTTCCGACTCCGAGTCTTCGATATCTTTTGCTTCGATCTCTTTACGCGATGATTTTTTCCTCAGTCTGTTCACGCCAGTTTTACACTTTTTACGATCTTTAATTTGATCGGCTTCATGCGTCTCACCGAGCAACGACGCTGTCACAGGAACGAGTAATTAGAGCAGACATTACTGGTAATGTCGTAATAGTCTGGTTATGCAGAAGTTGTTACAGGTTTGACGTAGACGTGAGAAAATTGTTTTGACACAATATAAAAAGAAAATTGATCAATTCAATTGCTACCAGCAATTGACCTAAATGCCCTAGTTTTGTCGCAAACGTAGTAAATCACATACTACCTTAAATATCGCTCCTGTTCTACTAAAAACTTTATACACATTCAATCGTTACACTATGAATATCTTTTTTTATTTGCAATTCTTGTTCAAAGATTTTTCGAATAGTACCCAACTTCGATTACAGACAGAATCTTCTATTACACTTATTGTCAGATCATTTTATACTTAGGTAGCATAGTATTATGAAAGATTGATGAATTGTTTGACACAATTACAAAGACAAAGTACATATTTTCATTTTAACAAATAAATATTAACAGAGGTGTACATCTACATTGCACATATCATGTACATGTAAATCTATACAATGAACTAAATTGATATTAATCAACAAACTCAATAAAAATTTCAAAATACTCAACTCACTGTAACCGATAAATTTTGTGAAAGGTTTAATCTTACTCGTAGCTTTCAGGATTTCCGGTGACAATATATCGATATTCAACGAGTCAAGATGCAGACAGTCAATATGACGTGGATTAAGAAACTGTTCCCTTATTTCTATCGGGGGTTTAATACATCTCAACATTAATTCTGACAATGGGACACATTTGATAAATGGTCTCGACACCCATGATGTGTCCTTCTTCTTCTTCTTGATCTTAGGTCGCCTAACCTTCAGCGCTGTGTCCGAAGCTTCGCTTTCTTCAACCTCGATGCAGTCAGTCACAGACTCTTTACGTTTCCGTTTTTTTACCTTCTTCTTTGCTTTCTTCGATTTTCTCTCCTGCTGCCGTTTCCATTTCCAATATTTTTGGCAGTCGACACGTCGAAACATGTTTCTCGGGGTTTGGGTAGAATTGCTCAGGTAGCCATTGAAACGTGTATTTATTTCGCGAATGAGTTAAACAATGTTGCCTGATTTTATGAATCTGACATGGCGCTTTCGATGAATTAAATACATGTTGAATTTCGAGGGTGTCCCTTCAAAACTGAAATTAAACGATTACATTTTTCTACGTTCCCGAATTTTGTTTCAAACGAAGTAAGACCCTTATCGTTTGTTTCGAGATTGCATTGTACATTTTCATTCGTTGTCAACTTCGTTTCATATTATTCTCGACGAACGGATACAAAGATGCCAAAATTTCAAGTCAATTAATATTCATAAAGATGAAATTTATATTTTACTAATCTCTCATAAACAATACAAGTAATCTACAGAAAATTCGTAGCAAAATTTTGAGTTAAATTTTAAAGATACATTTAGGTTACTCGTTCTCCTGAACGGGTACCAAAAATGTTCCAAGTGAAACATTTTCGAATTGTCGAGTGTCACAAACTGAGGTAATCTGATCGATAAATAAAATCATCGAAATGGTCGAGAAACGAGAGACCAGAGCGAAATCCATGTTCGAAGTAGATCGACAGAAGAGACATATTTTTAAAGATAAACTGAAACAACTCGCAGAGTGCGAAGAAATTGTTTCCGATGAAACTGTGAATGCTATTGGTCGAGTGACCGATGTGGTTCGCGCTGCTGACGACAATGCTCCCAGTAGCGATGAGTACGACGAAGAACTCGAGGAGCAGTATCAAGATTTGAATCATTATCTTCAGCTGCCGAATGACACGTATTCTTTAACCGAAATCAGACCTGAACTCCCAAGTTGCGTCAAATATGGCGTTCGCTCAGGATTGACTCATATTAATATGCCTAAATTTTCACCGTTGTCGAAAGGTCATCAGGTAAATTAGTTCTGAAAGTCTTGTACTCCTTGTGTTACAATTATACATTTTATAAAATTTCAGTTTTACTGTCATATTTACTTAAAATTAACATTGAAAATTACTATTAACTGTTATATTTACTTAACTAATGTTCGTTGTATATTCGTTTCTAAAGTATTAATCGTTCAAGACCTAGAAAACATTTTCTGGTTATCCAATCGTGACACAAGAACATCGAAATTTCGGTCGATCAATAATCGTTAGAGTATCCCGGTATTTCAGAATCGGAACATTCTCCCTGTAACTTCAGCCATATCACGTGTGCAGAAATACCCAGTCATAATCGTAGCAATTTCATGCTTACTGCCCGTGAGTTCTATCCAGCTTTCCCATTATTTCAATAACAGGGTGGAGCAACAGCGATAGCGGCGTTCGCAGCAACAACAATCTACAAGTCTCGGTGTTGGAATGAGGCGGTTATCGATCAGATCATCGAGGACGGGGATACGTTTTATTGCGAGTCATATAAGGACATAAACACGGACGATCGTCGATTATTGTCCATTCTGGATTTGAAACGGACGCTCCGCGTGCAGAATAAGCTAACGGTGAACGTCAGTATCGAGGACGCTGCTTATGCCGGCACGTTCCGTTCCACGCAACCCACGGGAATGCACCTGGTGAAAGCTTTGGACTTATTCTTTAAACGTCACAATGCCGGGATTTTATCGTCGCCGGTGCTAGACGTGGCCATCTGGAAGGACACGAAGTATTACAACATATTCGACGGCCAACCCAGACTGGAAAACTGCGAGCCAGCCGCCGACGGAATCAGCGGAACGGCGAAGCTATTCCTTGTTAAAGACCTAATAGGCGTGCTCTTCATCATCTTAGAAAAGAGCAAGGTGAAGAACGAGCCGTTCGTTCTTTATGCCATAGCGATCAGCGGCGTTGACCATTACACCCAGCCGGTTGATACCGACAAACCGGAAAAGCCGGACACGAAACCGCAAAGAAGACCGAGCGGTTACAAGGTGCAAGAAACGTATCGCGCAGTGGTTCAAGGTTCCTACCACGTGACTCACCCGGCGATCCCGCAACCTCTTCGTAATCGGACCTACTTGGTGATCGCTTTGGCGGCCCTGGTCTACTCGCGTCTGGTGAACGCCAACAAATGGACCAGCGCGTTGATCGACCTGATTTTCAATCAGTCCAACATCTACTTCGTTGACCTGATTCGAGTCCTCGACAAGGACCTCAGCGACCCGGATTTCGAGCTGCGTCTGGACGACATCATGGGCGACATTATTCTGGGTGCTTACTCCGCGAAGGTGAAGATCCGAACGAACGTGGTTCCCGGCTACGGGCAGAAGAAGGGCAAACTCGGCATCGACGACGGGCTGCGCGAGTTCTTCGAGACTCAGACGAACGGCCTGCTGGAGATCAAAGGCTTCTATTATGCTATTTGGAAACACGACGACACTTATTACTTCATGGATCCCTTCGCCTGCGACGACGAGGGTTTCAGGAGCGGAACGGCCGAGCTGGACGGACATATGAAGGAGGGCGAGTCCGCCTGCGTGACGATGAACAGCTCCATTAATCAGGTGATGGAGACCATCATCGAGAACACCGGTAGCAGAGACAGGGATCCCTTCGTGATACACGGCGTCAGGGTTCTGTACGTGAAGACTGGAACCACGCCGGGTGGTCCTCTCGAGAAGGTGATCTATCGGGAGAAGGGCACGAATCGAAGACCACAACTGCCACCGATGCAACTGTTCCCGGAGGAGAAGTTCGATGTAACGATAGACATGAAGCCGAGAATACGACCTTCGATGGACAAACTGAGGGACATGAGTGTTCAGTGTCCAGACTTGATGAAGAACGCCGAATCGTACATGATGACGGAAGATGAGCCTCGAACTTACACGATCGTGGCACCTGAGGCACCCGAGGAACCGGAGGTAGTCGACGAAGAGGAAGAGGAAGAAGAGACCGAACGTGAAGACGAAGGGTTGACGGACGAGGAAGAAGAAAGACCTGAAGAACCTGCCGAACCTACCGAAATTGTCGAACCTGTTAGCAGACCCGTCAAAGGCTACAGAGTAATCAATCCTAATCGTTTGGTTCTTCTGGGTTCGAAGAATTGTTTGGACGAAGGTTTTGATTTACCGTCCAGAGGCAAGCAAGGATTGATAACAGCCCTGACAGCCATTGCTTACAGCAAACTAAAGGATCCCACTCGATGGCGAAACATGGACGTCGATCAAGTTATCGACGTGGCTCACAAGACCTACGGCGAAGTCATAGAGTGGATTCGAAAAGGACGACCCGAGGCGAGGGAAAGAGAAATAGCTGGAGAAGGAGAAGAAGAAGAGGAGGAGGAGGAGATGGACGAGGGAGAAGAAGAAGAGCGATTGTTGCCTGCACCGAGTCACTTGGATATGACGATGTTGCCGGTCAGATTGAAACTTGCCGAGAACGACGTGTTTTTTAAGACGAAGATGAAGATCATCCACGGTGAAGCTAGTCCTCTGGCAAATCTTGCCGAAGCTCTGGAATGTTACTTCAATCGATATCCGCAGTTGGTGCTGGAGAATAAACGATTGATGTATGGAATCTGGAAAGAGGGCGATCACTTCTTCTTGTTCAATCCGTACGGTAGCGACGAGGAAGGTTGGCGTCTTCGAGATTATCCTGCTTCGTTTGTCGTAGTGGGGAGTCTCAACGAACTGACCGATCTCCTATATGGTATTATGGAGTTCAACGACCCCTTGTTCACGATTCATTTCGTGGGACTAGACTCGATACAACCCGGACTGTACGCGGCCGACGACCCGGTGGAGGTTCCCGAAGAGGTAACGATAGAGCTCTTCAAGACGAGGTTTCTGCCAATCACGGACGACGACTTATCCAGACTGGAGGCAGAATTGCAGGAACCGGAACCTGAAGAGACAGAGGTTATTGAGGACGTCGAGTTAGGCGAAGAAGAGGAAGAGGAGGAGGAGGAGGAAGAAGAAGGCAGACGTCGCGGAAGACAGGTTGTCGAGGAAGAAGAGAAACCGCTGGTGGACCCTTTGCTCGAGATCAAAGAACAGGATCAACCTGATGCTCCGTATCGTTTGAACCTGATTTTGTTGACGTCCAACATGAAGGTCTTCGAGGAGAACGAACACGAAGAGAAGCAGGTGCACGAGCAGATAGCTTTGGAGAAACTGAAATACGATCACCCGCCACCTTACGTGATGCCCTCGAATAAAACGTTGATCAAACTTCTCGAAGCGAAACGAGCGAAGAGATCGGTTCCATCTTTGGTCTCGAGGTTCTCCATCGATTCCCGATTGGACGTGAAGAAGAAAGGAGGAATGGCTTCGATATTTGTGTCGAGATCGGCTCTGGTGATGTCCTTTGCCGACCCAGCGGACGATTCGAAACCCTCCAAGATGATTAAACTGTCTCCGAAGAGATATTTGTACTCGAGAATTCTGCCGATTTGTTTGATGCCTCTCAGAGCCATCAATGATATGTATATTCATCACGAAGGACAGGGAAAATCGACAGAAGAAGAACAGAAAGACAAGAACGATTTCGTTCTTGCAGATATACCGGAAGTACCTGTAGGAATACGGATACGACCGCAGTTACTACCTCTTGGACCGCCTATTAAGACGCCGTTGTGGGAGAAGAAAACGTTAACCTGTGTGGAAAAGAAAAAACGGAAATGTTTGCTGGCTAAAGCCGATGAAGGAGATGTCCTGATGGAGAAGATCCTTTGTAACACCGAGGACCTGTTGTTGGAATTATTCTTTCCGGGATTCAAAGCGAAAGTTCAGGTTTGTGAATAATCTAAACTTTTATTTTACTTTGAAATCGTTCCACATCCGATTGGCAAAGGGATCGTAAAATTACCATGCACATGATTAAAGACTTCAATAATATTTATTTTGGTCGGAAATTGTCAGTTCTGGATTTTTCGTAAGAAACGTAGAAGCTGTAAATTTAGTTTGCTTATTTCGTATCTAAACGATATTTGCATCGCTTTTCGTTTAAACAATTTGGCTCTACGATCGTTCACGTCCGATTGGTTGTTGCAACAGCAGCCACCTGAGGAAAGAGCCGCTGATCTTAAATCAAAGAGTTCAAGCAAAGCACTGCTGGATCCTTCGAGATCAACGATACGAAAGAGTGCCGTAACTGTTCAGAAGAAAGGAAAGCGGCAACATGATGCGGCTCGTTTGCAAGTAAACGCAAGATCAATTACGAAACATGTTCCGTATTACACTAGAGAACTATGCTATTATATTACTACACCACTATTTTGCTATTTCATTACTTTACTGCATTATTGTTTTATTTTTTTACTAATTCACTAAATTACTAAGGATCCAGATATAATATTAAATGTTACCGTATTAATTTATCCGATATCATCATCCACTTACTAATCCACCCAATAATTTTCTTTGTTATTCAAAGCTGACCGATGACGGGATTCGAATACTTCAAGGCAACATGTGTCTGGAGAACCGAGTCGAATGCGAAACGTGCCATTTCAAATCCTGCTTCTTTTCCGCGTTACTTTGCGTCCTGGCGAAGATCAAACTGGACCCGGATCATTTTCGTCCGAGCACGCTGGACCAGCTGGTTTTCCTCGGCGACAAAATTTATCAGCGAACAGGAAAACTTCGATACAAGCCGTACCGATGGTATCATCACATCGAAATTCTCGATATGATTTACAACGTGATCACGAAGCAGGCTGTTTACGCGGACCCGGAGAACTGTCAGGAGGACGAGCTGCCGTTCATAATGGAATGCTTCTTAGAGAAAAACAAGACAGGCATTCTCGTCTTCCCCAACTGTTCGTACGCCTTCTGGACAGCGAACGATCGATATTACTTGTTCGATCCTTACGCGTGCGACGAGAACGGTAACGTCAGCGAAGAGGGATTCTCCTGTCTGATGGAGTTCTGCGACCTAGACGGGATGATGACGAGAATCGAGCGCACCCTGGATGAGAAAAAGAAGAAACCGTACCGAATTTACACGGTCTGCATAGCCCACATGGAGTCCAAAAAACGCAAGAAGAAACGAAAGAAGAAGGTGGTGCGTTGCGCGGAGAAGAAGACGGAGCCAGAGGTACGTCCCGAAGAGCCACCCGAAGAGGAGCTCTCGACCGAGTCGGAGGTCTCCCTGATCGAACAGACAGACTGGGTGAAGGGTGAATCGAAAACGAGCCTCGTGTACGACATGACCATCCCAGGCTTCGCTCCCATCAAATACTACAACGCTTCCATGCTGGACGTGATCGTTCTGGAGAACGAGATCACTACTCCGTCGTTGGCACCCTTCAAGAAGTCTTCGTTGAGGCTGACGAGAGGCATGGACGAGTTCGAGGCTGCTAAACTGTTGGTCAGAAGGAAAATCTATGACAGGCATTTCAAGCCTCACTCGGCGGTTACGACACCGTTGGATCTTTGCGTTATAGCCTGGTCCTTGATCCACGATCCCATCACGTGGTCCGTGAGGACCGTTAGAGGGTTGTTCGAGGCTAGTGTGGATTACACCTTCGACAGCCTTCTAGCCACCGAAGATTCAACCGTGGCGGACATGACCGATGGTCTTCTGCCAGAATTCGAGATAGCCAACTACGTGTTCAGGGTGGTGTTCGTGCCTCTGCATTATGGAACCCTATACTCCGTCCAAGGTTGGAACCTTTCCATGTCCTTGCAGAAGATTTTCGAAACACCCGCTTATTCTGGAGCGATCATAGTCTGCGGGGATGCTCATGTGGGAGTGATGAAGAAGAACGGGAACTGTTTCGCTTGGTGGACGGTCAGAAGGACGAAGAAATTGAGGTTCGTTACTACCGTGGATATGAAGGAGTTCTTGAAGTTGATCGTTCAGGAGATCGATCAGCCGGAGGAGGCGATGTTCGTGATGAGAGTGATCACGGTGTCCTATGCTCAGAAAGTAGACCCCGATTGCACCGATACCAAAGGTCTTCACGAACCGGTGGTGCCCAGTTCCTCTTTGCCGGAAATTCATCGAATGCCCACCGAATCTTATAACCTTGAAGCGATCTTCAGACCTACGGTTCCGGACTCTAAACCTATCTTCGTGCTCGGAACGGTTGCTTTTAACAACAGGGATGCTGTGGTCGAGCCGCGAGTCAAAAGATGTTACTTCGTTGCTATTTTAGCGGTGATGGTGAATAGGGATATTATCCAGAGCCCCATACCGGGGATGGTGGATAAAATTCTTGAGGTGGCTGAGGCGGTCTATAGAGAATTCTCGGAGCCGAAGTTTCATACTAAGCATATTTTACGCAATGTTACGCTGATGAACAGGATATTCGATTTCCGCGATTGCGCGTCACCTTTGGTAACGCTCACGTTGAATCCTCGGACCATGAGGACGGATTATTACGTTCAAGTTAGTTTTCTCTTTGTTATTTGTTAAACGATGCTTTTGTCCTAGTGTTGTTCCTAGTATTTATTAAATCTGCAACTTTCTTATTAATTGCATTCTGACTTACACAGTAATTTGCTTCCTATATATTATATTAGAAATGAACAAATTTCAGAGTTACGAATTTTCGGATAAATAACTACCACAAATTATTTGACAGCTAAGAAAACACTTGAGAAAATATTTCAAAACGCACTCGAGCGGCATTTTACAATTCACGAATTGCTGTTACGGTTTCTGGTACTCGAGGGCTACGAATGCATACTACTACCTGGATCCGTATCAGTGCAACGAGAAAGGAAGGAAAGTATCGAGCGGTGGCAAAGCATGCCTCTGCATATTTCCAAGCATCTGTCAAATGGTGAAGAACATGTGTCTGAATCAGTTCGAAGAGACGACAGGTTTCTTCATTCACCGAATCCACGTGAACTCGATCAACGTTCCACCCTCTAAGACCTTCAAGGAGGATCCGATGTGGTTGTACGTAGATTACCACTGGAACTTCAGACACGCTCCAAGCATCGTGAAATCTAATACGAAGAAGAAGAAGGAGGTCGAAGAGGACGAGGATCAAACGGTCAAACAATTCTGGAACAATTACGCGGTTGAAGTATCCAATCTGATTTATTCAGCCTGGGGTACGATCGGTTCTTACGATTCAAGATTCGGTGATCGAGCTGGAAAAAATCAGGCCGCCATTTGTGTGGCTGTGCTGGCCATGCAGTATTTGAGCCATCCATCCAGATGGGGTCCCGCCATATTGGACTCTGCAGTGATCTGCGGAGACTCCTATTACACGGAAAGCTTGAGGAGCTCCTTGAAAAAGTACACCAAATATTACAACGTGTTCAACCTGCAGCCCAGCTTCAAGATCTTCCCACACTCGTGGGCCATCAATTTCAAGGAAGGCATCTGCGGCATCCTTTATGGCGCTAGAAATCGAATGACTCTAGCTAACTCGTTAGTGTTGGCCTTCGAAGAATCGCCGAACGTTCTGATCGAGTGTAACAAGATCACGTTAGCCGCCTTGGCAGCCAAAGATGGATACTACGTAGCGGATCCCTGCTGGGTTGGACCTCCCTTATTCGAGAGGGATCACGGTGCAATTTACGTGCTACGCTGCCGGAACCTGAACTCACTCGTCTATGCAGTTGTGAAGATGCTCAACACGAACCAGAGGCTCGATTTTCGTTTAACACCCGTCCTGTTCTCGTTCGAGCAGGAGGACTTCAACTTTATGGACAGCAAGACTCGCGAGACGAAGAAGAAAGTCCTGCTGGAGCCTGTGAGAACCTCTCCAGGAAAGGTGGAGGAACCTGTTGTACCGATACCGGGTGCTCATACGACTCCCGAAGGAGACTCTTACCTGTTGTACACTAAGAACTTCACTACTGGTTTGCTGAGGGGCCACGAACTGGAAAATCCCGAATGGCCTTCTGTCGAACCAGTCCTGGAGGAGGAAAACAAGACCAGCATGCACGTCAGCACCACTTGGCACATTAATTTGGGACAAGCCGTACCTCTGGAGAAACCCACACCTGTGTTTGATCCGGTAGCCTTCAGACATGTAGCGGAAGAGTGCGAAGCCCGCGTTGTCGACTCCTTCGAGCCGCAGGTTCCGGTTGTGAGATCTGTCACCGAATTCTTGACTGCCTGCAACGATTATCCTAGAATCGTGGATTTCGCTGGCGATCGTGTTCTGAAGGACGAAATGCCTCTTCATTGCACCGCTGCCCGAAGCTTCCTCACGGAAACTGCTCGAGAAGAATTCCGAGAGTGGACGAAGGATATGGCCAAGAATGTCTATAAAACGTACAAGCATCGACTTCCTAAAACTAGCGAACAGAAGGTCGGTGCTAGTGCGAGTGGTATTCATACGATTACCGAAGAGGAGACGGAGGAGAAGGATTATCCCGGTACCCCAAGAGAAACGGAAGCTGAGTCGGTGACGGAAGGAGAGGATACGGCGACCGAGAGAGAAGATGACACGGCGACGGAATGGGAAGATGAAGCGGAAACTACTGCCGGAGAGGATTAAAATGTTGATTCGAAAGGAGATCAAGGGATACGAGATCGAGGGTTACAGTAATCTCTTGTCGTATTCTCAAGGTGGAATTAATTCTTAGAATTGAAAATATAGCAGGTTCTTTCGTGCAACACTGAGAATTTGTAAATTAAGAAGTTTGACAAGTTTGAAAGTCTGCAAAGAAAATTGAAAAATATGGAAATTTGTAAATCTGTAAACTTGATATTTGAAATTTCTTGAGTTGTGAAATTTAAATTTCCTATAAAATAAAGTGCATAATCTACATTATTTACTATGTCATTATTGTGAATATTTATAAATTTTTTAATTTGTCAACAGCATCACCACGCGTGAACGGAAGAACAAGTTTTTTCTTTATTTAAAATTGATGATATTCTTTATCGGAACAATTTGCTATCAAGGAAATGATCCAGTGAACGCGATCGATTATTCCGTCATCTTTTTGAATCGCATACGTTTTAAAAGATGAGATAATCGATAAAATAAAAAGTTGCTTACCTTGATGAAAGCACCTGATGTCTTGGGAAAATTTATTCAACGTCAACGGATAATCATAAACACGCAAAGAATTTCTTTGTACGACATACACTTTCAAAGGATCAATTACACGAACTTGTTAATCGAGTAATAATTTATTTGATGGGTAAAAACAAGCGTACACTAATAATTAACGCCTTAATCACCAATGTCACACATTCGTGCTTGATGTGCACAACTTTTTATTTTATTGTCCTTTATATAACTTACGTATTACTTAATTATAACTTGCCAAGTCATATTTTTGCAATGTCAAATATTTGAAAAATATATAGAAATATTCTTTTAAACATACAAAGTTTCCAAATAATTACTAAATTATTAAATTTCAAAATTTCGTATATTTAAAACAAAATGTGTTAGCTTTTTATATTTTTATTATATTTTCGATGGGCACACTATTTAATTATTTTTTTAACGTATGAACATGTATAATTTAATTACCAATCCACAGAGTTACTGATAACAAGAGGAACAGGAGTTGGATCATGTACATTATTGTAAACAATATTTAATAGCATATTAATTTATTACGACAAACAGTATTTATAAGTAAATACAATTAATATTAAAAATTGTACATTGTAAAAACAATTATCTTCGTGTAATAAAAGCATTTTATGAAAGAAAACGGTTCAAAAGTTGTTAATTTATCTTACTATACTTGATCACATATACCATTCCTGTGAACAATTTCAGGAAATAAAAACAAATAATTATTACAAAAATCGTAAAACTTACAGTAAAAAGTAGATAAGTTGGAATCTTGTATTGGCTGCAAATAAGAGTAAAACAGGTATATCCATTTTGTCAGTTCACGAAATTTGACACAATGCTTAGAATCATGTTTAAAATGTACTGAAAGGCAATTCTAAATATCAATAATTAATATCAAGCTTAATACGATCATTAAACAAATGATTTACAAGTTGATCACAATGAAAATTGAAGTTTATACGAATTTTTAAATAATTTATAAAAATTATTAGGCAATTGAGATAGAGTTGTTATTAAAAAATGCATCAACTTTCGTGAATTCTGATCATTTCTGATCTTAAGAAGAAATTGCACACGAAAAATATAATTAGGCTTCGTCGTTGCATTCAGGATATACTTTCGCGACCCAGCATCGGCCATTTGTTTCTACACACGAGGTATTTCATTTTCCGCTTGCTCAATCTTCAACCTTAAGGTGGTTGTATCGCGAACACATTCATTATGAAACCATCAAATTAAATTGGATGCAAATAATAATACCTAAACACTGACGAAATTCCAAAAAGACTACACATATCGACGCACCTTTCATTCAAGTGGATGACGTAGTAATTGGCAATATAGAAAGAAGCATTCCCATGTAGCGCTTGAAAGTGTGCAAAGTTAATTAAAAAATTCTTACATTTGTAAACACCTAAATTTAAAAATGGAAGTTCGAAAGTTTACGAATTTCTAAATTTAAACATTTCAAAAATCTGCAAATCTGCAAATATAAAAATTTGAGAATTTGCTTTGTAATTTTTTTAATTTGACGAGTTTAAATGTTTGTGCATTTAAAAATTTAAGAATGTCAAAATGTCGGAAGTTTAATTTAAAAAATTTGAGGGTAAAATTATTTTTAACAATTTAGTAAATCTAGGAACTTGTGAGGATGCAGAAATTGGAAAGTTTTTAAGTTGACTTTTGCGATGCAACCATCTTGAATCTTCTTCGAACGATTATTGGACGAGTATAAAAGGCAAACGGTTAACACTAACATTTATGGTAACGCAAATTTATTTATCCGCGTAAACACACGCTTTCTTTAAAGTATCTCTTTCATCTGTTCTTTAAAACTACGATGGACAAACTAGTTTTAAATGTTAGCTTTTTAGAATATGAATTCTAAACGCTACGAGTAGTTGAAATAATTGGAAGTTAAACTGTTTGAAAGGAATCATTTTTGTTCCTCGATATTGATAAAAACTGTCTCTTTAAAAATCAGTGCGTTTTCTTAAAATTGTCAAACATCTTAATATTAATTAAATTTGTCATATTGTTCGATAAACAATAGGTATTAAGTCATTTATACCTTTCTCTTACAACTATAAAAACTTATTTAAAGTAACTTAAAAAGTAACGTAAAAAATACTAGAAACTACAATTGATCCTTAGATCCTTTTCAGTCAAATGCAATGGTACGATGAAACTTATTGGATAGATCTTAACATTCCATTCAGAGAATTTTATTTTTTATCCTGGAACGAAGTTGGGTCAATCGCGACCCGTTCCTATAAAACGTATATCATGGTGTTTTTACTAAAAAGAAGCTAAATTTTAAACGAGTTTTCGTACGATTAAACAATAATATTTAAAGAAATAGTTTTATAAAATCTTAGAGCTATAATAACAAATTGAGAAAATGGAAGTAGAATCTATAATTAAATTTAAGTTATTACAATCTTGGTGATTCGTAGTTTCAGGGTTAATAACACTTAACCTATAATGTATTTCTAATTTAAATTCAATATCCTTACTATTATTTTCAGGATTTAAAAAATGGAAGTAAAATGGATTTTAAAATCAAACTTTAAGTAACATTTTTTTCAACTAAAGCCTTAAACTATTCTTACATTTGTTGCTAACAATTACAAAATTGGAGAAATAACAATAAAATAGCCTAAAATTAATTTTAAATTATTGCATCCTTAACTACCCGTAATCTAAAAGTTAATAAAAAATTATTGAAAATAAGTACGATTGTTTCCCATTTAAATTACATTAACTATTGCAAAGTTACCTTTAATATTTAAAAAAATTAAATAAAAGTAGTCTAAAGTTAAATCTAGATTTAATTAAATGTTATTTCCGAAAAAAATACGTTTCATCGTACACTCACATTTTTCAAATTCTCTACAAAAACAAAAAAAAAAAAAATAAAATAAATTAAAACGCATATGCACGTATGACAAAACAAATGATTTCTTATTTCTATTCTCGTTGAACTGAAAAGGATCGACACAACGAAACGCGTGGTTGTTAATGATGAAAACATAAACGTTTGATTGTTTGCAAAATCTACGCTCAATCGCGAACGATCGTTTTCTTTTTTTATTCCTTAGGCGTTTCTTCCTCTGTTGCTGGTTTCGTGTACAGAATCTCCGCGTATTCTGTTTTATCTTCGTTGAGAACACGAGGAGCAACGACACCTTGCTGCTGTTGCGTCAAGTCCAGCTCCGCATAAACTATTCCTCCTTCACCCGTCGAAGGATTAGGTTTATTCTCTTGTGTAGCCGGCACTGAGCTCTGCAGCTGTGAACATTCAAATTTCTTCGTTAAATAATACATTTATCCCTCACTCAATTTACTCAATCCAATAGCGAAGACGCCATATTGGTTTTACAGTTTACATCCACTCTTAACCTCTCATTCCACCTTTAATGAAAATACAAGTATTTTGCAGAGCATTTTGAAAACAAAGCTGTTATTATTTATATCATGATTAAAACTGTATTACATTATTTATAACATGGCCTCATTTACTTTTATTTATTATGTGATATTTAGATATTCAAGAACACAACACCTCATGTGTTCTACTACATCAGTAAAATAGATGAGTATTGGAAGATTAACATTAAATTCAGTTCTTGAGTTAAATGTGTCGGAAAATAAAAAATTACCTTTTCATCGTCGACAGTAACGACAGTTCTCATAGTATCCGTGTCAGCACCTGATACTTTATCCTTGTTGCGTTTGAACAGCCGCGACAAACTGATTTTCGATTTTTTCCCGCCCTTCGATGATCCATCCACTTCCGTTCTCGAGTAACGGCCCGCACTTTCTGTATCACTTCTATGATTAACATAAATAAGTATTTCAAGGTTTTTTCAACTTTGTAATCTATATTTTCATTATTTTTGTAAGCGACAAGGCACGTATCAGACGAAACAATTTTTTAATACGAATCATTGATAGAAAATATTAAACTTGTTTCAAGATTTCTGTACTTGTTTCAATATTTTATTTTTATTCAAGAATTGAAAGTAAAATATTGTGAGTATGAACATTTTTATAATTTTTAAGTGCGAGAACATCTCTGAAACGATAGGAAATAGAAACAAAATTTATTGAGATAAAATGGCGTCAAATGTAGCAACATGATACATGGTAGGTTTGAAGATTTCTCAACAATTTTAAGACTACATTCGTTATTTTTAAATATTTACGTTTTAAATATAACCTTTTTATGCATTAACCAATGTATTTTGTTATTCTGTATCAGAAGTTATAAATGAAAACAAAAAAGTTACAAATAGTCATAAAAATGTTAAGTTTGGAACGCCTCCATTTTGGGATCCACATCACGCGACGCTGTATTCGTCGCCATTTTGTTTCGTGAAACTCTTATTCCATTTCTTCTACCGTTTAAGAATTCTAATCTAATTGTTCGATGCACTCTTCAGACTTAATTACCGACACGATTAAATAAGAATCTCTCATTACTAAATCAGCCGCAAACAGGACAATTACATAACTATTACGTGTTAGCTCTCGTTGATTAGTATTTATCTTTTTGTTTGTCTGCCATCTGGTTTATGAAAATGTTAACGATTCCAGACGATAGTGACTAATGATAGCACACGAATAATAATCTCACCTAAAGTATCTTCGAACAGTTAAGAGTAGTGTTAAAAACAACAGAAAATATCAATTTTATATTACTTATAAATTGATAACATATTAATAGACGATCGTTTCAGCGTACAGTTATAGTGCAATAAAATGTATGGAATAAATTAAGAATTCAAGATTAAGTAGTTGTTTATGAGAGAAAGGAATGCCTTGACTCACGATTCATAGAATACTTTATTTCGAGAAGTCGAAAGAAATGTTTATTACTTCGTTTTCAATCGAACGTTCTCGAACTAAAATCTCGTGCGTAGATGTGTTAAAAAATCTTTGAATATATGGATGCAAATGTTACTTCTCAGCTATTAACTCTTTTAGTGCCGAGCAACAACGTATTGTTAGCAACATTTACAAAATACATTCATTTATTCTCCTTTTATTTCATTATATATTCTTCCCTGAATTTTGTGCATATCTTCTTTTTCAAATGTTACCAAATTTTTTAAATTTTGTTCAGTTTATTTTTTCACTCAAGCACATTTTTCAACGCTAAAAGAGTTACTCAATGAACTGCTAAATAGAATTTTACTTGCAAATTATGAATAATAAGCTAGACAGAAGCCGAAGGGATGTGTTACAATTTAATTGTTATCTAACGAGACCGATTAATAAAACATACATTGCAACAGCATACAGAAAAGCAATTACAGCAGAGGTGTGAAGATCCTAAAGCGTGATAAGCGTGCGATTGTAATTGATGCGACATGATTTCCTTGGAAAATCTATAAATCCTTCATAGTTTAGTTGCATGGAAATGAATATTAAAATCGAACATCGTGTAAAAAAGCGCGATTCAGTTTTTTCTATTTTCATAATCGGTTTATAATCGACGATATTTCTTTTTTATTTACTCGATCACTACGATATGTATACTGCGATCGTTAATGAACTGTTGAAATGTTAGTTCTGATATTTTCGAGACGAAATGATGATTTCACATTGACATCGGCGTAAGCTTATTTTTCCGTTTCCGTGGAAAAAAATGGAGAACAAAAAAGAGAAAGAAAGGCTTGCCTTTGCCTATCGTCATCGTCTGTGGCTTTTGATTTCTCAAAACGAAGTAGATTTACGCTTGCCGCCGGATCCGCTATGTCTCTGATCGTGTTCGATTTCCTGGATAAATATCGATAAATACCGATTGATCAATCAGGTTGAACCAGGATCAGACGCGCTCGTTTCCTTCGACCGTTTTCCTGGCTTATCTATTTTATTGCCACATGAATTGCGTTGTTTAATCACCACTACAATTTTCTACTCGAATATTTGGGAAACTGTGGAATATGTTTTGATGTCTGATTAATACTAAAATTGCACTGGGTGCATATTTGTTGTTAATTTGAAAATAAATTAGAGAAATAAGTAAATAGGATATGTACAAGGGTGATATACTAGATATACCATCATTATGTGACCATGGGTATTTAGAAATTTTTAGAAATTTTGTAATGGAAGAATGATGGTAATTTGGGAATCGGATGGTTTGAGAATTTGAGATTCTGAAGTTTTAGAAATTTTATAATTTGAGGATTTGAAAATTTGAAAGTTTAAGAATGTGTAAACTTGAAAATTTAAAACTTGAAAAATTGGAAATTTCGCACAATAAAATTACAAAATATGATTATTCAATTTATCCTTCTATACGATTAAGTAAACTTTATTTGCATCGAACTCTATAGACATATCGAAAACTGCAAGATGTCAGCACATGTTTTGGAACAGTATTTACTCTGTCAGGCGAACGGTCGAGTTTATCACGGATTTCTGTACAGGAAAGCACCAGCAAGAAAAAAGAATATTAGTAAGAAAATTTGGTGCAAAATACTGAGACATCGAAAGTGCATTGTGCTATCACAAGAAATCTAAAAGATAAATCCTGTAATGAAATGAAAAGATACTCACGACTCGCCAAGGTTCCGAGACGTTGAGGTACCTGAAAATAATCGAAAAAACCACGATTGATTTATAATAATTATCAAACAATCGAACATAGGAAGTCACGTGATTAAAAGGACGAAATCAGTGAGATTGACGGGATGGCATATTCTCGTGTACGCTCCTGTATATTTAAAACAAATGTTTTATTTCAAAAATCATATAATACCTAAGTATAATATCATAGCGATGAATGAACTTACAGTTAATTACATACAGCTCTTCTATATATTAATTTCATTTGAATTCTTAATTAGATTTACTCCTGCCTATTGCGTTGTATCTACAAAGTACAGATACAAAATGTTCATGTCCATTTCGTATTCGTTTCAATGTGTGATCGCAATGTGTTTTTTCTGTGTGTATAAACCTGTGACGTACATACATACGGTATGTGTATTTACACACGTGTGTACGCTTAAATACGCACGCGTGTGTGCTGATCGTATTCCATTTATCGACCGTGTAACATTCAAACTTCATCCTTCGATTCAATTTTAATCTCTTTTCGTAACCGTTTTTATCGCTTTTCTTCTCTTTTTATTTTTTTAAACTTTAATGCAGCGATCTCTGAAGTATTCTTAAAGTGTTTTCTCCTTCTCGATAAATTCTGTTAAACATTGGGCCCTCGTTACAAATTAAAAGCATCGAAAAATGTTACATATCTTGACTGAACAAATGAAAAATCATCGTTGGATTTCAGTAGCCATTTTTTTGCTCTTCTATAATCGGTGAAATGACATTCTAAAAATGTTTCAGAGAACACCATACTCAGGTATTCGCAATCGTTATCTCCATCATCTTTTTATAGTCTTATTTAATACCTAGACTTAACATAAATATATGTATATATATAATATATATATACTCCATTGTATGGCCAACGATCATGCTTTCTTATAATATTACAGTAAAATCTTTCTCCCGTTAATATCGCATGTTTTACAAATCTTCAACTTCGAGCTTTCATGTTTCGTAATGAAAGAAAATATTTCAAAAAAAATTTGCATGCGTATGTTTGTACAGGATATTGCAAGTTTTTCATTTTACACCACGACAGCATATTTTACGGTGGCTTTGTTCATATTTTGTTTTTTAAATGAATTCCCCTGTTATTTGTTGTGCAAGGTGCATACGTATTTGTATTTAACAATGGAAATGTGTGATAAAAACTGGATAAATACTTTATTGATCCGGTGAGTACATTTATGGAATATAGGATGCTTAAGATATTTCATGTTACAGATTTAAATATTTTCAAAGTTACAAATTTTAGTTACTATATTTCGAATGCTCTAAATCTCCAAATTTTCAAGTTCCTAAATTTTACAAACTCTTCAAATTTTTTAAATCTCCAAATTTCCCAAATTTTCTAAACTCTCAAGTTATAAAATACCCAAATTCCCTAAATTCCCCAGATTTCCATAATTCTTAAATTTCCAAATTTCCCAAATTTTCTAAATCCCCAAGTCGTAAAATCTTCCAATTTCCAAATTCCCCAAATTCTCCAGATTCCCATTATTCTTAAATTTCCCAAACTTCTAACTTCCCAAATCCCCAAATCCCAAAATTCTCAAATTCCCCAAATTTTCCAGATATCCAAACCTAAATTCCAAAATTTCCCAAATCTCAAAATTTTCAAAATCCAAAATCACTAAATTTCCAAGTACTAACCAAATAAGCACCTTGTATCTTCATTTAATCCAACACAAAAATATATCATCGCAGTGTATAAAGAAAAGTGCAAGACACTGTACACACATGTATAACACATAAATCCATACAAATGCTCGTATATAAGCGTACAAATACAACCGTAGCATGATCATCGCGATTTAAATAATAACTACAATTAATCGTAAAGCCTACTGGACCGTCTACATACATTTGCCCTCACAAAAATATGCCCACAATTAATTCTTTACATCGAAAGCATTTTCCGAATGAAACAGAAGCTCAGAAACATTCGTTCAAACGAATCTTCGCGAACGGTTCTCATATTTTATACATTTACTATATCCACGGGCAAAAGTATGTATGTTCAGACTGGCCTTATACAAATAATGAACCACATAAATCAATTACAAAATAAGTGTCTTAATATCGTTAAAAATGTACCGCAAGGAATTCTTTCTTCATCTTCATCTTCTTTTTTTTTTGTACATCAACGTATTCACGCATAATATTTTTAAACACACACGCTCGCACACATTCATTCTCTCTTTCGCGTACAATCGATTATCGTTTCGACGTGCCTTCATTGTAGCTGTACGCGAAGGCTGAACAGGTTGAACGTTTTATAGTAGACGGCAACGAAATCCCGTCTGCGTTTCGTTGATTTCGTCGTTTATGCTGGTAAAGTCTTTGAAAAATTCGTTTCTCGCGCGTAGAAAAGAGAATCGTGAGGGATCTTTCCGAGGGAAACGGACAAATCCGTGGTTTGTTCGTGAAAGGATTCTGAAATTTTTCGGTGCGTATCTTTGGCAGTGACCTTTTACCTTGCTGGTTCTTTGTTCTAAGTTTCCCACCACACTTATCTTGCAGTTAAACTGACCGTCACGATAAAACAGGGACTTTTATATTCGATCGCAAAAGTTTCATCCGTGTTAAGAAACAATTAAGAATGTCATACACGTCTTGTAAAGTTCACGAGAGCGTCGTAAATAATTTTCTCGTTGCAAGGGTTAATCTCGTATGGAAAAGAAATACGATTCGCCATAGAGGAAACGTTTATGTTTCGTTAAACGTGTTATAAGAAAGGATATTCGTAAATCAGCTGTAAAAAGATTCTAATCCTCAAGGCACTAAAACGATTTAATCACTTGTTCGTGGAATGGCCAATTTAACTGCAACACTCGTAAAATACGGTTCCAAAGCTTCTCAGAATTCGCCATTTTCCTTGTTACTCGATCATGAACACCGTAAAATGCTTGAAGATTGCGTGTAACTTGGCCTCGCTCCATTTTTTCCTCGAATCATCCCCTCGCGTGTGTATATGCGTGTATTGGGATGTTTCCATTGTACACGATAATACGCAGTGCGTATAAATAAGAGGTACCCTTAACAGTTACTCGGGATCCGTGAACAACGCACCCAAATACATCCATTTTCATTAACCCGATTTTCGAGCTATTAAATTCACAAATTTCATTTTTCAATTTTAGAAATATGAAAATTTGCAAATGTACAAATTTCTATATTTTCAAATTCAGAAATTGACATATGTCAAATTCTCAAATTCTTCAATTTTTCAACGGAGAAAACTTTTTGGCTAACTTCAAGAATTTCGTGCTGCTAAACTCGAACAAAGAATGGAAATGAAAAACGTAATATCTGTTTTCAAATTTAGAAATGTAAAATTTCCTATGACGTTATATTGCTCCCAATAATTTTCATGATATGAGTATTTCCAAGTATTTTTATTTTTGTGAAGAAAGCACTAAATCTTACGGTAGAGATTTTTGCGTCACAGACACTGTCTTACTTCGTAATCATTGAATGTGAATAATAGATAATGAATTGTTTCATGATCACCTCTGTAATTGATTACTGAATGCAATTATGACAACTACGACTATCAATCAATTAATCTGTAATCATAAATCATTTCTTGTAATGAATGCTCAATTCGAGACTAATCTGTAATCAGTATTTAATAAATTATAAACATCTGAAGGATTACTCTAAGCACAGTAATCATTAATCACAGCAGTAATTGATAGAGATCATTAATCATTACTTGATTTCACGAAGCGATAAGCTTTATTAAAATTATCCCTAATTTCGTCGAATGGGTTAAACGGAAATGTAGAAACGCGCGTCGTTCACGAAACACCGATACGCGAACACGAATTCAGCCTCTTCCACGGCACAAACAACTTCGACATCGCGAACAACGATACAAAGTACATAATTGGCAACGTACAACCACGTGAAAGATCGATTTACCATTTTTATCCAACGTTCCTTCCGCTGCGTCCGCCATTTTCCATTCACGTTTGGAAGAAACGATCGCTGTTTATCGTTTCTCGCGAATTCTTCCGACTCGCACACGCTCAAAACGTATATTACTTAAATCCTTATTACTCTGACCGACAAATAGTCTTCCTCTCAAAAATGTTCACGAATAACGACAGGTCGCTCGGCAATTGGAGTGCAAGTGGATAAACAAGTATTCAGTTTAATATTTACGAGTTGCAAGCCAAGTGCCCTCGACACAGAATATATATCATATATTCAATACTATTATAATTCAATCTCGTACCATAATATTTATAATATATTTATATATATATATATTTATTTATTTATTCATTTCATATATATATATATATTTAATATATACAACACGCAGTAATCTCGATCGTCATCATCCGACCAGTTCCTTCGATCGACTTTAAAAAAAAAGACATCGTACATCTTTCGTCGTTTCACATTTTTTCTGTGTCGTGTAAAAATTCTGCTCGTAAACGAATCGCGTGGAACTCGTTGGACAAGACGATGCTTCATTTTGTAAGTGAAAACACGATCGCATATGGGAAAAAAGTGAAGGAGTGTATGTGCAGAATTCGGAAACGTTTCGTCAACTAGTGACAAAGATACAGGGTTCGATTCTCTCGCTTCTCCCTCTTTTATATTTCTCTTTCGCAACTTCGTCCCTATTATCTGTATTCTAATAATTCTTTCGTACCACGCTCGTGGACACCTACGTTCGTCAAGTTTCTTCCCAAAGTGTAAATATCGTGTAATCTGTTCGTGTGTGTGTGTGAGTTCTGTCGCGATGACTGAGCTAAGCAAGGATTCGTACAAAAGTACAAAGAACACTTATTGTCGACGGGAATGATAATGAAATCACGAAACACACTATGTCGAAAGTATCCGAATCGCGGTTAGCCTTATATTTAATTGCTCCGTAGATTTTCTCGAGTCGAGGATGAACTGAAGCTTTATCGGAGTCCTCGCGAGACAACTGCATTCAAATTTATATTTAACGTCCGTTGAATATACAGGTTAAACACATTTGCATTATTCGATTGTACGAAGGTTAATTACACCTTCCTCCATTCAGTGCATTATAAAGCGATCGAATCGTTAAGATAATTAAATGTTTTCTCGAACGAACGAACAAAAAAGATAGATACAGATCAGGACATCGATGACGCACGAGAACGGTAATCAACGATAAGACAATTGATAAATAAATGAGTTAATTATATCTGTTATTAATTACTCTGTTAAGATTGAACGATAAACATTTGTGAAATACCTGTTTCGCGAGGACTCCGCGGTTCGTAAGCAGTTTCGAAACATCGATTATTTCTATAATAGAAATCATTCGTTTCGCGACTACACCCATCGTGAAATCACAATGAACTTACAGCGGTATAAAAAGGCCTATTTAAAAAATTGCTTCCGGTAGAAAAACTTCGATATTCGATGAAATGCTTACAGTCTTTGACGCCACGTGAAAGTTGATGTTGGATGGATGCAGTTCTTTTCAATTTTTGAGACGTGTCGACCATTGCTGTGTTCTATGACTCGTTCACCGTTCAAATTATTGAAGGTTTAATTAAATTCTTATACAGATTTACAAACTTTTAACTCTCGTAATTTTTGAGCCGAGGTATTTTTAAATTTTCAAAACAAACCTTGAAATTTAAGGATCTAAAAATTGAAGAATTAAGAAGTTCAAAAATTGTGGAACCTTGAGAACTTAAAAGTTAAAAATTATCATATATAAAAATATGAAAATTGAGAATTCTAAAATTAAGGAATTTTAAATAATCCACCCTTGAATAGAATATTAAATATCCGATACGAAAACCCTTAATAAAAGAAAATTCTTGAACGGTCAACAATCATATTGAGAATGCACGTATCGGAAAATTTCGATAACTTCAGTCGAGTCGAATCACGATTGATCGCGAAGTATTAATAGGTGTACTCGTGAAAAACATTTTTTTTTTGCAAACAGTTGAATAGATTGAGCGTGCAGCATTGATACACCGCGTACACGTATCGAATAAAAAACAGTGACGTTATTAAAAATCGAAGGAAATTAACACGGTCCCGTATTTCGAGACATCTAATCATTTCCGATCTAAATAATACTGTCCGAGAAACGATTTAAAGGTTAAAAACGTGAGATGCATTCACGTGTCTCAGTCAGCACGTGGATCTGGTTAAAGAGGGCAGTTTTTGCCGTCGAACGAAAATAACATCGTGGAATGTGTTCGTATGTAGTCGAACGTGGTAATCGTGTATATTAATTGATTAATAGATCACGTGCATCTATGTCGCCTTTTTCACGGTGATCATAATTCTGTTTCCCAGATATGAATAAATAACGTCGAGTTATGACATCAACAAGACATCGCGTAATTTAATAATAAAAATTTTCCATGATAATTCAAAGTCACGATTTGTTGGAAATTTTTGGAATTTTGGTTGTTTTGAAGATGCGACTAAAACAGAAAATCACATGAATATTTTATGTTGTTTATTTGAAAAGCACGCTTACTTTGTGAGTCAAATTAGTAATTTAAATTGAAAACCAATTAAATATTGTGATTTATAAATTCTGCTAAAGTATTCAGATTATGTATATTTTTCAGTTATGGTTGTAGTGAATAATAATTATTTACATACCACTTTCATGATGGCATTGAATATTTATTAGGTTCACGAAAAGATGATTGATATTTTTGTTTGTCAACTTTAGAATAAAAAACATCAAATAGCTTTATAAATTAAACCTGAAACATAATTTCTATTATTTTCAAAAATTCTAAAATCGTCTCCTTAAAAATGTAATATGAAAGATTTGTAACAGGAGCAGCTCCATTATTTTTTAAACTGATAAGGTACTTTATTGAAAAAATATTTCCGTTTAAAATTTTAAGAATTTATGAAAACCGTGAAAATTGTACGTGCACGAGTAATTCGTTTAACGATATTTTTCGTCTATATCCCCCCGGCCCTGTACTTTTGATGTGTCTTTTAGAAAAAACTCGACTACAAAAAATTTGATTTGTTTCGCGTTAGCGTGAGACTGTTCTTCCTATGTAGATTTGTTTATTATAAATCGCGTTCGATTATGACACGTGTCATAACGAGACGAGAACGATGATTCAGCAGTCTCCAGAATTTCGAGTTCAGCATCGTCGAGTTACCCTTTTGGCGGGAGAACTCGATTATCTCTTACGACGTATGTATGTATCGATTCTCTTAGAGTAAGAACGGTACACTTTAAGGACAGCTCGTAAACGCGTGTTACCTAACAATATCTTAGCGATATTTTCGTCGTTCAACTTCTCGAGGACATAAACATCTCGTACAAGATACAAGGTAATCTTGTATCGTTGAAAATTGTCGAAAAGATTTGACTTTTTCGTAGTTCGTTGACACGATCGCTGCGGATCGAGGGTCGTGAACGTTCGTCGGGTGAGCGAAGTGAATAAAAATAATACATATTAACATTAATAGTAATATTAATAATATTATTAGTATTATTATTAATAATATTAATTAGTGTAACGCGAAACAGCGTGTACCTATAGTCGAGGTCACAGCCGACTGTGAGTCCACGGGGTCCGCAGCGAACGTGTTAAACTGTTAACTCGAGAAATCAACGATGAATGTTGTACAGTAACGTGTGATGAATAATCGTGATCCAAGCGAATTTCCCCGGTGTGAATCTTCGAGAGAAGAATGAGAAAAGGCGACGGTCCCGCCTCAAAATCCTATTTACAAAAGTTACACGGCGAAAAGGGAGGAGACCGAATGTTTCCTGCTCGGCTGTCGAGGCATCGAGGGATCGATTGATCCAGCGGAGAATCGTGATTAACCCTTTGCGGACATTTTTCGACCCAACTAAAATAATATTTCTTCTTTTCTTTCTGCTACTAATTCACAATACATTTACAGTAACCGCTCCATAATTCTCTGCTATGTAATCCCCTTAATTAGGACACTACCCCGTACACGTATCTTTGCGTTAAAAACGTGAGAAAGTATGGATAATTTTTCGATCTACAGATATTTTTACGTTCAAGTTTAAAAAGATGTTGTGCCTAAAATATGAGAGATTTGTAAAATATTCTATAAATATTTGTAAATATTTATACTTGTATCTTCTATAAATATTTCTTCGTTCAACTTAAAATGTTAGTACATAAATTTACAACGTTTTCATTATTTTTCTAAGTTAAAATAAGTAATACTGTGATAAAAATGTAAGAGAATATCTGTGGGACAGTATTCTCCATTTAAGTTTAAATCAGTAACAGTTTGTCTGCAGAGCACGCGTTACAAATTTGTATTTACGTTTACCGTTACAGTAGTCGCTCGATAATTCTCCGTTATATAATTCTCTGTTAGGGACGTCTCAGACGATATAAAAGTCGATTTATGTTATCCATTGATACATGGAACGTACGAATGGACATATAGTGTGTATTATATTCAGTCTTCTTTTCTTCTTTTTAAGCGAGATACGGTTCAGATACACGTACGTTATTTACACATTATTTCCCAACACTTGAATGTATATTATTTTCAAGATGTCTATTATTGTAAACAAAGGTAAATGGTGATGATGTAAATAAGTTCATACTGTATAACTTATAAATGTTAATACTGATTTACACACTTGCTATCTTTACTTGAAAGGAATCATTCCATGCATCAACTCTAGAGCCCCGAAAGCGGGAAATTATTGAGCGCCATTGTACGGTTTCTTTTTATTAACCTTTATCTATCTCTGCTGAAAACTGTATTTATCTAGATATTAAATTACTATCCAAACGCAAATGAAATAATTTTATTTGAAATAAGAACCGTTTTAACATAGTATTTTTGTAGCGATACATTCACTGCATGCGTTTCATTTTAAAATATAAATAATTTGCGTAGAAAATATTTGTAGAATTCTACTTATTGTTAAAAATGAGTATTATTTCATATTCGATGTACACGTTACAAATACATAACGATATATATTTTGCTTCGTAACACATAGGTAAACATCTGTAGATTGAAACTGTAAATACTTCTTCGTACAAGTTAAAACGAGTAGATAATATTACTCGAAACATGTGTCCATATTTGCTCTGTTCAAAACCATAAAAAGGTAAACCATGATGAATTTATGAGCGGTCATGATGTTTTTTTAATACATGTATATAGGAGTCGTTCATCCGCAAAGGGTTAATTATCGCGATGGAGAAACAGCACGTTCGTGTTTCAGGCTAAGAACAGCTGTCCATTTTCGTAGAAAAAGTAAAAGTCATAGATAAAACAAAGAAAAAGCGATCCGATCTATCGGACGCGAGGATTTATCATCGTTTGCGAACACAGTTGGGAAAAATGATTGTACGCGTGTCACATGGGGAATATAAATACGCAAAATAATCGTGAGGCTCGTTCGTCTTATGCTAAATTGAGATTCCAGCCGAGATACCTTGCTGGCACACGTGTACATGAACAATTGACACGTGCATTATGTCAGCTACAATAAGTTTCAACCCTTTGCACTTTCGTGTGTATCGTGCTAATGCTGTAATTATCGTCTCCGTGTTACATTTTGCACAGTAAACAGGTTCGAAGCTCGAAAATGATTCAACTGAATAACTATTTTTGATCATCGAACTGGGGTAAAATAAAAGTTACGTGAAATATCAACCTTTTCTTTGCAAATAGTCATTCGTTTTAAAAGAACAAACGTCAGATCTATCGGTCAGATCAGTGGTGGACAACTGCGACTATTAGGGACGTCAACATTTCAATTTGAAAATTTATAAATTCTGAAATTATCAAATTTCTCAATTTTTAATTTAAAAATTTGGAAATGTGAAACTTTGAAGGGTTTATTTACTTAAAATTTCTGTATTTCGAAATTCCCAAATTTTTAAATATATGAGTCATTTGACCCATCACTAGTTCAGATCACAAAAATAATACTGCCAATTTCTATAAGTTTGTTTTGCAAATTGCAGCAAAAATTTGCAGCACGGAGAGACGTAAGAGTGCAAAGGGTTATCGAACTAAAAATAAGAGAGGTGACAGCTTATTTCCGCGGTTGAAGAGGGAACGACCGTCGTACGGATGATCCATCTTTAAACTGGCGTGTCCGTTTTTTCGTCCTTCTTCGCCTCCTTCACGTCCGTACGGCCGTTCACGTATTCCGTGCTCGCGTGTATCGGATTCTCCTGGCCACCCTGCGGTATTTTCTCGTCGATGATACGCGGGTCCTCGTGATCCTCCTCGTCCTCGTCCCCGGGTGTGATGTGCGCCTCGCTTCCGGCGCCGACACCGCTCGCAGCTTCCTCGTCGCCCCGACGCCTCGCTGCAACAAGCAACGCCACGATCGGTCAAGGCAAAGTGTGTGTGCGGATCTCTTGGTTTGTTCTGTCTGTTTTTTTTTTCTTTAATTTTTTTTAACTTGTTGCTTTTTTTTAACGATTTTACTCTGCAAGCGTTTGCTCTTGGATAACGTAGTGCCGCTTTTATCATCGCCGCGATTGCTTACGGACTATTCTACTTCTCGGTTAATACGCGCCGTGCTGCGACTGTTCGTGACAGGGCTTTTAGCAAACGCGCGAGCTTTTCCTTTTTTTGAGAGAGAGAGATGCAATTTTGGAACGAGAAGAAATTAGAAATCTTAACACTTTAATGGTCGAATGTACTCGTGAGTTTAGTATGTGGATCTTTTGCTTTTTAGGTGTCTTTGGATCTTTGATGTAATTGTGGTTTTGGTCATTTTTGGAATTCGTGGAGTTTTGGTACGATTTTTGGAACTTATGGATCTTTGGTATATTTGGATGTTTGATATTTCTGGATTTTTTATTATTAATTGTATTTGCGGATTTTTGGTATTTATGGATGTTTGGTATTTCTGGATTTTTTTGTCATTTTCGGTATTTGTGGATTTACAGTGCCATTTTTGGTATCTATGCACTTTGGTATAATTTTTGGTGTTTCTGGATTTTGCTATCATTCTTGATATTTATGACTTTTTGATATCATAATTATACGCCTATAATTTGTACACCTAATGCAAGAATCACAGATCATAGAAAATCTGTCCAAACTCTTAAACAGATTGTACAGAACGACCGTCAAAGTGTTAAGAAAGTGCTGAACTTCTTCATAAGTTTGATGTGATTTGAGGTTGTATCATATGGGTTTGTTTGACACGACCGATGAAGAGTTTTTCAACAATGTTTAGATCAATATTATTTTATCAACATATATTCAATACGTAGTGAGAGTAGAATGTATTTGAACACCAACAAATCTCAAACAATACTTTGTACAATTATAGTTTATGAAATAACTACTGTGATACAATGAAACTGAAGCATACAAGGAATAGATTGTACAATTAGTCAATATTTACTGAATTTGTTTCATGAAACGTTGTATTGTTAAAACGTAACTAGGTCAAAAAGTATCAGTGTGGACATTAGGAAATATTTAATTAAATATTGCAATAAATATTAATCAAATCAATTTACTATTATGAAGAAAATGAATTTGCCCCAATTTCATAATAAATGGTTCATTGAATCAATTATTATAAATGGACGGTGAATTTTGTTGGAGATAAAAGTTCACACTAGAACTACTAGCGTTCAACACTTATTTTTAATACCTAAATAAAATGTAGTTAAATTAATAAACATAGAATGAAACATAATGTGGTATGTAAAATTATTTCAGATTTTATCAAAGTTAATATACACTACAACAACAAAAGTGTAACTGTAAATAAGAAAGTTGATGCAAGTGCCTTTAAATAGTTCTAGTGTTAACCTTCGATTAAAAAAAAATTAATTCACCAACTATTTATAATGATTGTAATCCTTGAAAACTGAAATGACTAGTATGAAAAGAACCACATTTCTACACTGATTCTTTGGTTCCATTTTATGCGATTAATTATTACAGAACAGTGTAAAGTTTAGAAAAATGAGATTAATATAGGGTGTAAATTTGAATCTAAATTACCGCAGTAGGTTGTCCAAGAGTTGCAAGCTCTACTGTATATTACGTAAAATCCTTAATTTACAGAGTTTCGATTCACAGCACACAAGAAAAATGACCGTTAAATAACACATGAAAAATGTCAAAAAATTATTAATAAATGTTTCGGTCGTGTCAAACTGACCCGTACATACGTACCTCGAGAAAGCAGTACACATCTCTCTCGTACGAATAACAGTTAACTAATAAAGTATCTCTATCGATCTATCTACAGTAACTATCTACCATAATCAGTCGAATGATGACGATAATTAAAAGCAGGGGTCGATCTCTCACGTAGCCCGGGCGTTTGCGTTCGAGCGTGGACTGTTCGTTAATGTAATTAATAATAACATTCACAAGCAAGTCATCGCACTAACGTAATGTATTTCAATTCAAGCAAGGTAAATGCGAATAAACGTGAGCGTGACAGAACTCTGGACAGATCGGAAATCGACTAATCGTAACGTTACACAATCGAAACTTTCTGGACGGAACAGATATTGCAAAGGGGGTTGATTTGCGAGCGGGTTTCGAAAAGGGTTTCAAACATGCTTATATCGAGGGATGATGTGTTCTAATCTCGTATCTAATTTGGAGGGAGGGAACAGTCGCGAGTAGAAAAAAAAAGAGAAAGAAATTTGACATCGACAGGATTTGGTCGTTTGATTTCGAACAAACGTCACCACACTTGCCTTCGCCGATTGTTCATTGTTGCTTGTCGCAAAAGGAAACGCTCTCTGTTCATCCCCATGGGGTTGTAACTTGCAAGAATCGCATGGGGGATTTCTTGGACAAAGTGTCGCAGCAAACATTGTGCTTTGTGTCAGTGTTTTTCAAATGGCTTCCATACGACCCATTATTCGATCACGATTGAACGGGTCTTTCGCTTTGCATTCATATTTTATATCGTTCTTGTTACGATAAAGTAAATGTTGGTTCGATACTTTTTACGTGTTTATACAGTAGAAAATTTAGAGGATACGATTGACGTTTTATAAAATTATTTCCTCGTATAAGTTTGTAATATATGGTGGTGTTGTGTAAGGTAATAGTAACATAATTTTATTCTGAAGCAATAATTTACAGATATTTTTTGTATTCTGTTGTACCATGTCATTTAAATTGTGGTAAATTCACAAATCATTTTCTATTAATAACGTGGAATTTATACATTGATAGCAATTAATTATAATTGTTTCAGTTTAGATAATGAAGTTCATTAAAATTTGTTGATTTTGTGAAAATTGTAAATACCTATATTTTATAAATATTTTTCTGTGTTAATATATAACATTTTATACATATACATATGAAAGTTAACAGAGCCATAATAAAGTTATCTAACCTAACTCAAGAATAATTTGACTATGGGAGTTGTAAGTCTAGAATCCTTCTCAACTATATTTATTTAACATCTGGTTTGTATTGACTTGCATTTTAATATGTCCACATATACATATTGGTATAATAATCTCAGCACCTTATATTTTTATTACTTTCCAAATATTTGTTAGTAATCCGTCACTCCAATAACATGGTGCAACAAATTGTTAAAATTACTTCAAAATTAACACTTCAATATAAAGTTATGTTAGTAATATGTTAATAAGACAAAATACACCATATATTGTACTAAATAATCTTTGTAAACATCAATCGTGTTTATTACCTAAACTGTGAAATATTTTTAAGTATATAGGTGTTAACTATTGATGGGTGTATTCAGTGCCCGAAAATACTTCATGGGCAGAGATATGCACGATGTGTGCAGATAAGGGACAGAGAGAATACCGATTCACTGAGATTTCAAATTTTGAAATTTGGTAATATGGAAACTTGGTAATTTTGAAAGTTGGAAGTTCGGAAACTTAGAAATTTAGAAATTTAGAAATCTAAAAATTAAAAAATTAAAAAATGTAGAAATTTAAAAGTGCAGTTTATGAACGTAGAAATTGAGAAGTGTGGATAAAATGTGTAAAAATTGAGAAATTTGAAAATTTAGAAATATCAAATCTACGACTTACAAGATTTGGAATTTTGGAGTAATCAAATTTAGAAACTAAAAAAACCACAACATAAATCCAAGAGGAAGAAATTTGGAAAACACTGTACGAATGATCACGAACGAAGAATATTAGAGCACAAAAATCGTATTAGTACATGCGGTGGAACTCGTAAGCACAACGTGCATGCACAAATCAATGATCGAAACATGTATGTTTGTGATTCGAGTGAGATCAATTGATTTAGCGTTACAGCCGATAACAGTTTTTATACGTTCAACGAAAACACATTTTGTTGTATTTAAATTCAGGTATTTTTCCTCGTAATATTTTTCCGACGAATTTTTAAATTCTCGATACGTAAACGTATCGCAATTATTTAGGGCAAAAATATAAAGATTTCATTCGCAATAATATCTCTTTTACGAATTCCATCAATGCGTGATAGATTACAAACAGAGCGATTTTTTATTTATCTTTCGTTTTAAAAATTTATTTATCTTTCTGTTTGAAAAAACGCGCATTTTTATTCGAAATATGTTGGCCGACTCGTAAACTGACAAACGAATCATTTCGAACCATGAAATTTTAATTTGTACATTCGTCACGCGATTTTTCTACACACGCTGCATTTTTGTCATAAATAATTAAATTCTCGTTGCTTTCATTATTACGCGCTATTATCTAGATTGTTCTTTCTTCTTCCTGGTTCATACGTGATAACAAAATTTTTAAAAACTCAATTAAAATCTGCAGAATCAGAGAAATCGATCGTTTATTGCATTGATCCAAAGAAATTCTCTACAATTGTAACTATTCCACTGTAGTCGAATTTTTTTTCAACCGACCGCTTTCTAGCTTATTGTTTGTTTTTTCGAAAAAAATAAAAGAAATACGAACGTTTCTCGTTAGGTAACTGACAACTATTGCTTTAACAACTGTTTTTCGCATGGGCGATTTTACGAAAATACGACCACGTTGCCGAATATCGAGCGAAATTTAATCAACAATGTTTGCAGAAATTTATGCAATGCAAATTTGATTCTTGCAGTATGTTGGATTCTGATTGCTCCAATTAGGCATATTAAATTTCAATTTAATACAAGATTATTATGCAAAATTTCAGTTGTAATTAATGTAATTGTTAATCAACATTCAGTAAATTAATGTAATATTTTCTATAATTTTCAAATTTAAATAATTTCAGGGTTTTAGATATTTAATTGTATAATTCTTCAAATATGGAAGTGATCAAATTTTTAATTTAGAAATTTGGAAATTTGGAAATTTTTAAATATGTGGACCTTTAAATTTGGAAATTTTCGGTATTACAGATATTCAAATTTAGAAACATTCAACATAACAAATATTGAAGTTAGGAAACTTTAATCTCTCAAAATAAAATTACAAATTTTCATATTTACAAATCTCCAACTTTCAAACTAACAACTTTCAACTTCTCAAATTTCTAAATTTACAGGCAATTCCCAAATTGTTAATACTAAAAATTCCAAACTTTCTATCACACAAATTCAACAATTTTCAAGTTCACAAAGAAACTGAAAAGAATAATTTCCCAATTCGATAAAATAACCCAGTCAATCTTCCCTGAGAATCAAATACCAAAACTGAAATTTCACGTAACATTTAGTCGATGAATATCGCGATAAAACTTGCACGCGGAATAATCTCGTTGCATATCACTGTTTGAAAGGACACATTAAGATCTGGTGCAGCGATCGTGTTTCTCGTCGATGGTTCAATATCAGGGACGATAACGTGTGGATGCTGATAAAAAGTGGTTAACAAATGACGAGCAGACGAGCTGATGATGAACGAGGAACGAGCAATACTTTTCTTTTTTTTTGCAGAGGGGGTGTTGTTTTTCTGCCTGAGGTGACTTACCCCTGGACAGTGTCATGCCTAGAGTACGGAATCGCAAGGTAATTGTTGTTGTTTCTCCTTATTCTTTACTTGGCCCGACTTGCATGCTGTCCTATCGGTAGCGGCACAACACACAAGACATTTGTATACATACAGGTATATAGAGATCAAATAATAGACACTTAAATATTAAGATTGGTGTACAGCTGGAAGAGATCGTTTTGCTCTAATAGTATGCACACACGCACACGTATAATGTCCGTTTGTTGCTCGGTTTAGAAATTTTCCATTTTAAATTCTACAGGGTAAATCATTTTAGGCGTTCATCCTTCAATAACTTAAAACAGAAAACAGATTAATATTTTTGCGTAAATTCAGGTACTTAACCTGAACTGTTTAGGTTGCTGCATATCGCTGTATTAATATTTCCATACAGACATTTTGGTCAGACTATAAACTTTAACTTAATATACCATAAATGTTTTATTTGACTGTAATATTATTTTCCATTAAATTTGATGTATTTAGAAAGTGGTCATATATGCAGCAACCTGGTATTAAATTAAATATTAAGTACACAAATATTGTTAAATATTCCTATATAAAAAATAATAATAAAATAATGTTGTATAATGTTCATTAAATAAACTGACTGTTATCTTTAATCGAAATAATAAAAAATCCATACAAGAAAGTTGATTTCTTTCCAAGATTATATACTGTTCAATTTACTATTTCTAAATCATAGTTGATCGTAATTTCTACAGCTAATAATCAAATAGCAAGAGTACACGAAAAATCGCCAACAGGGACAGGGAGACACGTGGTTTGTACAGAGTATTTTTAAAGAGAAGATTGTTTTTTAAGATAACGAGTAGATACTCACCTGCGAAGCACCAGCGTCCGGTCGCACGGGCAAAAATTAGTATGAAAACGATGAGAATTAGCACCAGGACTCCGACCACGATGCCGATGATTGAACCAGCATCTAAATCGACGCCTGAAATTTCGGAGGAAACTATAATCAGGTTTCATGCATTTCTTTCTTTCGTTAAATTACGAACAACTTTATCTATAATCTAGTACACCAATTTTAAACACTTCTCGCAATTCATGAACACTTACAACTGTTTTCATAAAAGGGATCAAAATATAATCGATAAAATTAATCGTGTTAATTAACATTTGGAAAACGGGTAGATTTTTTGGCGTTTTTTACATTTTGAAATGGAGTTTTTTTGCAATTTTTTACAGTACTAATACTGTGGGAAATAATTGAATATATAACTAATAGGGTATTTGCTGATTTGGAAATTTAGGGATTTTGGAATTTTGGAATTTTGGAATTGGGAAATTTGGGAATTGGGGAATTTGGGAATTGGGAAATTTGGGAATTGGGAAATTTGGGAATTTTGGAATTGGGGAATTTGGGAATTTTGGAATTGGGGAATTTTGAAATTTTGAAATTTTGGAATTGGGGAAATTGGGAATTGGGAAATTTGGGAGCTGAGAAATTTGGGAATTGGGAAATTTGGGAATTTGGAAAATTTGGAATTTTGGAAGTTTAGGAATTTGAGAGCGTAATGATCATTTTGTATGAAAACTACACCAGTAATAAATAGTAACATATTCACAAGAATATTTTGAAATTTCAGAATAACTTCCCCGTCCTTCAAACGTTAAACACAAAAAAGAGTACACATAACGTCATCGCAAATCGAATGAAATTCTGAAACGTTAAAAATCATGCACCAGTTATTTGACATAAAAGCATCAGTATTCGTGTATAATAATTAATGAAATTATAACGAGCCAGCAGAACAAGCACGAATGCTTTTAAAGTATAATTTTATTGACAACATTTTAAACATCCTCCGCAAAAGTCAAACTGAACTCGTATTTTATAACTGTTTCATACAAAGCAAGCATTGTATATGTCCGTTCTTTTGTCGAAAAAGTAATGATTGAACATTTATCAATAAGCGTTAAAAGGCAGTTCAGCATTTGTAGATTAAATTGTATACTCGATGCGAGAGAAACAAAATGAAAAATGTACTCAAAGAAATCGATGACGCGAGTTTGTGTTTGATATCGACAAAGTGTTGATTCGTACAGAAGCGGATCGCACATAAATTTAGTTGCGTTTATTTGAAAAAGAAAAAAGGACATAGTTTTGCCATTCGTGTTTACACTGATATCGATAACAAACGTAACGTTACGCATACGCACGTTCTGCAACGTGAAGTTCCATTCACCGATATTTTTGTGTATTTATAGCATAGCTTTCGAGCAAAACGGTTACCCTGTTTGCAAAGCGGATAAAAAAATGAACGAAGGGAAAAATATTGATTTACCGTTTACACAATTTTTGTTTCAGGTGCAAACAATACAATGCCACGGGAGAGACATAGATTTGATGATTGAAAAATAGTATGTCGTGTTTAAATTTTATAAAAATTTGGAACGTACCGGCGAATTTTTCTCCCGTTTTATTACAGAATTTACTTTGACTACGAACAAAAACAAACATGGAAAAAAAAACGGTTTTTTCTGCGATCAGAATTTTTAACAGACGAGATGTGTTTTGTGAAACTCTTCGTGCAAACATTATTGGAAAACGGGATTTGTTCAAATACGAATGGTAAAATAGGAAGAGTTTGATTTTCATTTGGTTTTTTGAATTATTGACATGTTGACAGATACGACGGTCATGATTTACATTCATAAAATAATAAAAAAATAGAAATACGTGATAGAATAATTTTGGGTATTCAAAATATTTATTTAACGTGTTTAAAAATCAACTAAAATGTTTTAATGATACCCATACGTTTAGACCATGTTGCAGTCTACTAATGAGAGAACATGTTTTCCTCGAATTTCATCTGTTTCTCGTTTTACATTTGTTCGCAGAAAAAAATTTATACAAACTTTTTTATAGAGGATTTCCTGATACACAAATTTCGTAATAACTACATTTTTTGTAGAAATTGTATTTTTCGAGATGTTCACGAATGTCTGCTTTCACCGTAATAAACAATTTCAGCAGACATCAACTGTCGACATATTATTTAAAACAATACGAACATACAACTTGCACGAAATTGTTACACATAATGCGATTGGTAAGTAAAATAATTCGATGGAACTTCACGCGTGCAAAACTACACTCTACTTACGTATAATAATTTGAAAAAATGACATTACCTAGTGCGTGCATGTGTTCGGAGAGCTTACCATAGAACTGGCTGAATGCCCCTGCGTGAAAGCATGCGGTGAAGGATCGATATGATTAGAAACGCGCAGCATAGACACAGAAAAGTGACACGCAACAGAAGGAATGAAAAAATATTCTAATTCGTGTGTTCGACGAAATTCTGAATGCGATGATAACCGATCGAGTACGTGATGGTGACAATGAACGGTGACGTACATATGTCGATGGACAGCTTTAGCGAATATGCCCGATAAAATGGAGGTGACAAACCGCGATGTGTGAGAACTAACAGCGTGACGGACAGCTACCAACGAATTCAAATCATTTACCCGTCATCTCATTGAGACGATTAATTTTTTATCGTTTATCTGCTCTTAAAATGTATACCATTCCATTTACTTCCTTATATTAACTATGTACATGTAATTTAATCTTTCACTACATTTACGTATATAGAATTGTACGATACTGTGTTTTTCGATTATAATTTATAGAAAATTTGACGATTCTCTTCGAATTTCGGATTTATTCTAAAATTTATCATTTGTGATCCATTTCTGGTTTTTGAATGTATACTCTGGATTTAAATGCAATTGGAAGTTTGTCGTGATTTGCACACTACTTCAGTGCATTGTGTGATTAAATTTGTGATATTTAAATTATGAGTGTGTCAGATCATTCTTTTTTACCTGCGGGTTCTGTGGATGTCGACAGAATGATATGGTATTGGTTAGCTCCTTCGTCGTTGCGGGCTTCAAGAATGTACTGCTTGTCCGTGTCGGATTTTTGAACACTATCGATTGTCAGGATAGCGCTCCACGCTCCTCTTCCCTGTAAAATGCACGTTACAACATAAAGTATATTACAGCCTGAAAATACGAAATTCTCCATATTTGAAAATTTAACATTTACTGGGGATAAATAGGATTTGAGGACCATGTTCAAATATTTAAAATCGCATTTAGATCTTAAAGCGAACACGGTCTCTTAATTCTCGCGTTAAGCGATCAAACCCGTAAAAATTTCGTCTTTCGTCGATTCAGTTTAAAATATCGATAGTCGTATCGCGGCGGTAAACAAATACAGAAAGGTTTTCATACAAGGAAAACGCAACTCTCGGCATTGATAATTGCAGTTCGACAGAAAAGTGATTCACGTTCGTCGATGCTGGGGTCGGTTTCAGTTTTCAGTCGGCAAACCTAGCTTTTCGAAGGCTATTCATGTTTGAACCGACAAGCGGTTTCGAATGAAGGCTTTATTGGTTTCTTTTTCAACGATGCTATTACTGACTCTGGCATGGAACTTTACGTTAGCCTCCGTTTGATGGATGACTGGGCTGCCGTACACCTCTTCGCATTTAAATGACACTTTAATTTCGAACGTTGGTGAATTCTGGCTCCCAATTGGTCCTCCTGTTCGTATTTTACAAATTTCTCCAATTGATATTCCCTGTACTACGATCTGAAGTGTGCACGCGCATACATGAATTTTAATTTCATCCCCAGATGTCATGAATTTGACGCTGGATGCTCCATTCTGTCGTTTTTATAAATAACTACCGTTCGCATGAAAATTTATTATACATATTATACATTCGTAAACATATTCGAGACTATGTTCTTTAAACGTCCTTTTTAAAATTAATGAACACATTCTCATAACATTCAATAATTGCAGAAATCATCTTCATATTACAAGTATGAATAACCAATAGTAAATAGTAAATAACAAGAGTAAACATAAATAATAACAAGATTCAGAATGCAAGTCACTTGTGATTTATAATTCCATACAGAAACAAATTCATTTTGTGCGAACGTGACACATTAATATTTTAACGAGTGCTCTCCCCGCTAATGTTTCAGCAAACGAACTAAACTTTCGAAACCATAGACAATTGAATTATTTAAAGCGATTGCGCCGTTCGTATCAAGCGGAATTTCATTAAAGCTTTTTGATTAGCAAGAAAGTTTGCAAATACGTGAAAAACGTTAAGTGCACCGCGCAAACCGCTGCTCTGGAATGCGAAACCATTGTTCCATTAACCTTCTTGTTCTTCTCCGTCCTCGTTTCTCTCGTTTGCCCTTCTTTCGTCGCTCCTTTACGAGTTGAACTTCCACAAAATTTCCAGCCGCATTCTTTATTTTCCCAATTCTCAATGATTTTTAACTTCTTCGGTTCCCTCCTTGAACGCGTCAGAGTTGTTCAATATTTATGGGCCAGAATGGAGACAATCGATAAAATGTTTCACTGATAAGCCTCTATTAAACTTTCTAAGTGAGCGGATATTTTATTCATCCGAATAGTTGGATTCGTTCACTTTCGTGAAACTTTTAGAATCGTTTCATGCATATTGCAGATGTAACTTCGATAGCTTGTTGTTTTTCAGTTTGCTCGTGTTTTTATTGATGCTTTATCGTGCTTCGTTGCACTTTTAACGCTTTGTCAGGTATCTTGACGTCAATTATTTTCGTACATTTATATTTGGGTTCAGTTTTATACCTTTCATTACGTATGCGGTAGAATGGCTGATAGTAAAATTGAAGTTAGTATGTTATAGTGCAAGTACGAGCGAAACATAGAATTGCAGTAGACTTGTTATATTGCCACCTTTCTAGGACATCGATATCCATAAAAACCTATGGGACATTAAAGGAAAACTTTTACGTCGACCTAGTGTTGTAAATTCCACTACGGCTCCATTTGCGGCAATATAACGAGTACTCACTGTATACAGTGGTTCGTGATATCTCCAAAGTGCGAATGTTTATATCTATCTTACGATACTTATCAGATCACTTTTATTAGAAGCTAATTTACGGAAAAAGATTTACAACAATCACAGAAATGAACAATTCTTTATAATTTTTACAGAACACAGCATCTTCATAAACCAAATATAAACAAAATTTTGATTAGAGTAATTCTTCAACTATTTGTCCTTATCAGACCATCTTAATTTAAGAACCTAAATTAGTTGAATGATTAAAATATGTATAATAAAATTGATCTGTATAGGTTGATATTGAGGCACTCAAGAATTATGAAAGTTGAACAAAATTTACCAGATCAACAGCAGTTGAGGTCTCAAGTCGGTTGCTCTCGTCTGGATGACCCTCGCTGATTTTTTCATCGTTCACTCTCCACAAGAAACGTGGCCTAGGATTCGCATAAACGGTTACATTCACGATACCTTGTCGTCCAATCACATATCCGAAACGTTCGATGTTTGGTTGTGGTTGCGGAGGATCTGCAAAATATTACTCACTTTCAATACACGATTGGTAACACGAATTCATAAATATCCCTAACCTTGTAACATACAACTACTTTTGGACTTTTTTTAAAAAACAAAGCAAAGTGGTTATTTCAAGACATAGTCGGAAGTATATAATTTCAAAATGTTTCAAATTTTAGAAAACACATAATTTATTGAGATGGAAGAATAAAGTAAAATATTCATCGTAGTGATTTGAGAAATTACTTACAGTAAACTTGCAGTTGCATGGTAGTTTCCTTCGGTTTGTCAAGGGCAATATGGCTGGCGACGCATCGAAGAATTTTACCATTATCCGTCCAATCCAAACTGCGGGATGCATTTTGCACAGCCAATGAGTTGTCATCCAAGTTCGAGTCGTAAATCGTCGGTCTCTCCTCATTACCGATAGGTTCGTCATCTAAGTGAAACAATAACAAAAAATGTTTTATTTTCCGTGTGATCAAATATTTTCGGTCAGAAATTTTGGTTGCTTTGGAAACTTTGAATTTATTGTTAAATATGCGTGATGAATCTTATACAAATTATCTGTTAATTTAGTAAGAATCTAGAGTAAATCTGAAAAAAGATTATCAATTGTATTAGCGTTTAGGTTTATGAATTAATCAATCTTTTGTTGTATAGTACTCAACTTTGTAAAGAACAAAGAGTATTACATGTAAAAGTCATATTCTTTCATTGGTTCCATAATGGTAAATGTTTTAATTAGTTACTTCTGTGTTCACCAAACGAACTACGCAAAATTATTAATTATTTATTTAATTACCAAGGAATAAAGAAACGTTTGCCGCAGGTCTTCCGGACGGTGCGCTGCAACTCACTTCTAGCTTTTCCCCTTTTTTGTATATACTTCTGCTGTACGATCCAGGACTTGTCAGAAGCTCAGGATTGCTCGGCGGTTCTGCAAATGGAGTTCGAAACATTAATTACGCGATAAACATGACTATAATTGTTGAAACGTTCGTCGCAAAATTATCGGGCAACACGGATGGTCATCAATTTCCTTTCATGAAGATAACCGAACACGCGGATCTTTATTTAAATTCGTTTGAAACACTTCCAGCTCTCGATCCTGACTACCTTTCGTCATTTATCTTTATCGACTTTATCTGAAAACGGTAATTTCCTTCTACCGTGCTCTCTTATTTCTCTTCCCGTAAGCAATTCTCTTAACGAAGATTAATTAGTTCTCGAATACTCCTACGTAGCAACGCCGTAATATTTTTCCCCCTTCGGAATACTTTCCTCGGACAACTTACGTCACGAAGTTTCAGCTATTTTCTCATTAATTTCGGCGCCACACGTAAGAACTTCCCGACGATTAATTACTTGTACATGTGTAACAAAGTGTTGAGAGTTTCAGACGCGACGTGAAAAATTGTTCTTAAATCGATCTCGAAATTCAAATTCTTTAATCTGGAGCAAGATTACGATATATGACGATGATAATTGAAAGCGAAATATCTTTGTATTAAGTTCAGTTATCTTATGTTAAATTGTACTTATATTGAAACTCGTGTAATCTGTCAGATTGGTTACATATTCGTACTGATTTTTGAAACTTTTAATAATAAAGGACAAGGAAAATTACAGCACTGCGTTATCAAATAAATTACATCGTCGTGTTAGCAGTTCGATTCATAAATTCTCATTTTGGCCAGAATTCAACTCGTTACTTCTACACTGAGAATCCACATATCTAGTACAATACAATTAAAATAGTGGTGCCATTTCAATTATTTGGTACCGTACATTTTGTGATGCAGGTTTATATCTAAGGATTCTATCAATCCTATAAATTCGTAATGTACCAAATTTTTCATGGGAGCTGAATAATAATTTACTTCAGATACCGATATGGTCTACACTAAAATTGTTCAATAACGCAACTCAAGTATACATATTGCATTTAAAAAATGTAGATGAATTCATGGACTCCTGACTCAAACAACTATTTTGCCATGAATTATATGTTTTGTGAATTTTATTTTATATTTTAAACCGTTGCCATGAAAACAGACAACGCTGTCAAGTGTTAATATGTTAACAAGATATATGAGAGTACAGAATAAAAATACTTACTAGCAACAATAATTTTCACAGACGCCTGAACTTCCGTTCGACTGTCGGTGGGTGTCAGAGTGCACTTGAAAATACCGTCATGGATCTCCTTGATCTTGGTGATGCGGACGCCGCATTGGCCTGCATCGGTACCCTCCCCATAATACTCGATACCATCTTCGGGTGGTTGTCCTTTAGACAGAACCATACCGCCACCTTCGCCAGGTATCTCGACACGGCATACTTGAAGAGGTCTACCGACTCTGCATAAAATCTGCAGACTCTCGCCTAATCTCACCGCCGTCTGTCGTTTCGGTTCGATGTCGACGACCAGGTTTGACTTTGATCCTGAAACCACAAAAAAAAAAAAACAGTTAAATCAACGTTTATTAAAAATAAAAACACACTGCACATTTGATCAAATTTCCTTGTTCAATTTACTGCACATTTTATCAAATATCTGTGCTCGTTTTATTTTACATTTCATCAAATTCTGTTCAATTTACTGTACATTTTATTAAACTTTTATGCTCGATTAATTGTACATTTTATCAAATTTCTGTGCTCAATTTATTACACATTTTATCAAATTTCTGTGCTCGATTTATTGTACATTTTATTAAATTCCTATATCCAATTTACTGTATATTTGATCAAATTCCTGTGTTCAGTTTATTGTACATTCTATCAAACTCCTTATCAAATTTGTCAGGTTAAGATAAGTTTCACTTAATACATTAGACGCACGGGATATTATATCAGAAAATCAAGATTATTTATTAATTTTGAATAAAACTATTTTCGTTCTTTTTTCATTCGACTCAATTTGTTTTCTGAATTTTCGACAATACACGTCAGATTTTCAAGATTCTGGCATTTCCTGTTTCTTTCTTTTCTGATTCCGCAATTCGAACTCCAAGTGCATCTCTGTGTTCGCGAGAGACGGCAGGGAAAAGCTCGAAGGAATTTTCTTTCGCCTTCCCCGAACCCCATCGTTTTCCCGAAACTTTTCATAATCGTGGTGGTATGTAATGGATAACGAGAACTACCGGCCAGCCGGCAGTGAGCTTGTATCGTAAATGAACAAAAGTTTCCATGCAAAAAAGCTTGGAAAGTATGGAGCTACCTAAAGGATGGTTGAACCACCGCTGAGAACATGTGCATCGATAGTTAGCCATTTAAAGACTGTATTGTGGAACTACTATTTTTGACTTTTTGAATAACATAATTCGTTATGCAAGTTTTCCAAGGTGCTATCAAGATGGCGTCAGGTAAATTCCAGGGTCGAACACTCTTTTCAATTATTATTCAAACGTTGTAATCTCGAGTCGTTGCAAGACAAAATGTTGGGTCTTGAACGATCTAGATATTCATATAGTTTGAAAGTTATGACGTTAAATTTTGAATAGTAAAAATAGACATATGTAGAAATATATGTACAATACATTCACGATAGGGAGGGTATTTAGTAGTTTTTATGAAAAATTAGTTGTACCTAAACTAGCTTTTAAGTACAGTAAGTGATACTAAAATTAGTAAAAATTATCCTACTTCAGGAAATGATCGAAATATTTCTCTCCCGTCGGCGAGTAAGCACACATTAACGAACTTGTAGCGAAACAAAAATATTTTTCGCGATCCACACATGTCGAAACGAGTACGATACTTGGACAATGGCATTCGTTATTACGGGAAATGCACCCACTCAAAGTTTTCCCGGAGTTTCAGTGCACCTGAATAATTAATTATTCGCCGTTCGTCCGGTTACGCACTCGGAATATCCATGGGCGAAACATTTGGCAAATGGGTAAAAAAGTAATCCTGTAATGGGCGAATAAAAAAAGAAAGAAAGAAAGAAAGCTGCCGCACTTTCAACGTGTTCTCTCTTTTCCTTCTCGCCATTCTCGCCGGCTTAAATATAAGCCACGCCTTGTATCCTCCGCGGAAACCAGGTTCGCGGTGTAAAAGCCCTCGAACATTATACGAAAACCGGATTTCCTCCGGTTTCGGACTTCATTAGAATCCGGCCACGTACTTTACGTACGTATGATACTCCGCGATAAAAACGAGAAACAGCTTACGCGCGAGTCTACCGGCGATAAATTAAATTCTAGCGAAAATTGGTTCATTATCCGGCCGAGGAATATTGCGGGGTGTAATGCAATTTGTAACCGGGGGAATCAAATGAAGAACCGCACGCGGAAACCGAGCTGGTCGCGAATTTTACCGATTAATCGCGTCGTATTAAGGTGGATTTAAATGCAACATGATTTTCTGCTGGTATCAATTACTTGGCGAATTTTTCGATCAGTTTCGTATGGATCAACTACCCTTTTTATTACAATGTTACGAACTGATTTATATTTATTTATTTTTTTTCTTTAATTTATACTAGACTTATACTCAATTATTTTTTCATTTAAGTATTTTTATTTATTTAATTGATATACTTTCCTTAATATTAATCATCTTTGTTTTTATTTAATTATTTTATTAATTTAAATGTTAAAGTTGTTCAATGAACCTATGCTTTTTAACTAATCACGTTACTGCAATTTTTGTTATAACGTTACGCTGATCTAACGCTGACCTGTCTTAACCAGAATCTCGATATAGCAAACACATGTACACGTTTGTCATTATAGTATAAATTAATTTAAGAAACATCTTAATATGAAAACAAAGAACAGTCAATAAAATATACCTGTAATTGATGTTTTAAGACAAGGTTTCAGTTGATTTTAATTATAATCTTTAACGAAATAAATAAAATTGATCACTAATGCGAAACACGTTTGTTAATATTTACTTTAATAAGTATTAAAAGATTGCGAATTAAATGTGTATGTTATTAACGGAACGTGATAGGGATAAATATAGGAGAATTTCTTTTTAAGACCAGTATCAATCTCGCACGTTAGAAACACGGTCTTTCATCGAGTCGAATGAGGCTGATCTCTGTGCACGATGTTATTATGATAATGCGCTCGAAGAAATATGATAAACTGGGCGTGGCACGAATAACGATTATCATATTTCACCTCGTACACGCTTACTTTGACGCATCGAATAATAACTAGTCGCAAATTGTACCAGCCAGCGTTCTTTGCACGCGTTTATCTAATAATAACGCGGCCGAATTGTTCCCTTAATAAATAATATGCTTATTAGTTTCCCCTTGAGTACACGAAGCACTGCATAATTATTCATGCGATAGAAAGGACTCTGTTAAGTAAGACGATTAATGCGTGAGTTGATTTTGACGCCATTTTGGGACGCCATTGTGCGACGCGTTTACTTCGTCAAATTGTGGTGGACTTTCTGAGCTTCTAATTTAATCACTGTTTATTTCAATCAATGATCAGTCATTATATATTAGAAATATTACTTAGATTTATATTAGATGTTTTTGTTAAATTTAAAGTTTTAAATTGATTGTAAGTTGTGTATTGCAATATTTGTACCCTTAAGTCGTATTAAACTACTGTCTTTACAATGATCATAAAAATCATAAAAGTTATAAAAATACTTACCAATGAGTGCAGTAAATAATTATGAAACAATTACAATAATCATACTTGTGAAAAATGGTTGTAAGATTTATATGAGTATAGTAATTATTCAGATTAATAGTGAAAATTCTACTAGAAAAGTAGATGAAAAATATTAGGGTGTATTTCACGGACAAATCGGTATTATAATTGGCGATGTGAAATGCAATCGTTGTCAACCGCGGTACACGAAATTTATTGTTTATCTGATATTTACATGTTGCATATGAATATTTACGTTTACGTTTTGTGCATGAATATTTAAATAGATAGTTTGCATCTCAAACAACCGTGATGGTAATAACGTAAAACCTTCCACGGTGCGGTGTGCCTGTGACAAAAAGTCTATTATGCTGACAGTGACGTGGATAACGCATTAATATAGTAAATTATACGCGGCGAGAAAATCAGCGGAAGCATTGTCGTCCCCGATGAAACATCGTCGTCACACCTTTTTCTCTTCAACTCCGAAAGAACCTGAGTTTCTCTGCTTTGATTTATTTACGACACTTAATTAAAACCCTGTTCCATTCATTCGTGATTGTAATCTTTCTTCATACAGCTAAGGAGACACCTTCGTCCCGTACAATGAAAGAACTCGTTAAACGATTTTCTTAGAAGAATAACACCCGGTGTCCCGTTGTCGATTGTTCTCCTTTCAAATTAGATAGAACTTCGCGCGTACTTTAAACTCGATTTTTAATCCTCTTCTCTTAAGAGCTTATTTATACAGGCATAGTTATGCAACTCTACTTGTGCAGTTTTTATATCAATTATTTGTACTTTATTTATTTCTTCGTCGAGTTCGCTGCGACGCACACTCCTGGTGCGTGCAATTTTCGTAGCGGATTTAATTTCGGAAGGAGAGTTCATCATTTCTTCAAATTTGATTTTACGAGTCCAGTGCGATTTAATTCGGTCAATTTTAGTATAATTCAATTCGACGTATTTCAGTTCGACGCGTTCCTATGGTAGAATTTGTACGATTTTTAAGCCAAGTAGATTTACGGACGTAAGTCTAATGTACAATAACTCAATTTTATTACCTTCTACTTCTATTTTATTATTACTATTACGTTTTATCCATTTTTATTTTACAAAATGTTTGTACTAATATCTGACATACGTCTGTATACAAATGTGTATAAATATGTTCATGTGTATACAATATTAATACCTGTATAAATATATGCAAGTGCACATGAATATTAATACCTGTATAAATATATGCAAGTGCATATAAATATTAATACCCGAATAAATAGAGGTATGTGTACATAAATATTAATATGTGTACAAATATACATATGTGTAGTATGCACATGCGTAATTACATCTTCGATAATAAGAAAGAATTATCTACCCCTAAACGGATAAATAATTTTTATTGACATGCTCGACCAAAAATGACATTGTTAAGTCAATAAAAAATTGCTGCACAGTTTGTTGTTGAGAGATAGGAATAATTTTAAATTTATTTACCGGTCTAGCTACCGATTTCCTTTCCACTATGCATAAACATGACGTTATTGCATACAAATATTAACTCTCAGACCGTATAAAGAAGTATCCATTAACATTTCAAACCTTCTGAATCCGTCTCAAAGTCCTCGAATAGAAATTGCAATCGAAGGCGATTTCTTTTGAACTCGCCAAGGCGCTTCGAGCTCTTGAATCGTTCCTCGAGAGCTATGCTATCTTCCTTAAAACAAAGACTTTGTTAAAGTATCTCTCATATAACAATGACGCACTCCACCGACCGATTGAATAAGGACTTCATTATAAAAGGGAATTTATTATTCGCTTTATAGACGTTCAAGCGATTTATCGTTTATCGAAACGCATACAGTCAATTGCCGATTTAAGGATATCGCTTTACCGTACACTGATTTATTGCGAAATATAAATCGTTTTCGTTTTGATCGATTTGTGTAGGATTTATTATAAGTCCTACTCAATTATGTGTTACAATTCTTCATCGTATATCTGCACTCTCAGTTGCATTATTTACAAATACATAATTTTTATCGCGAATATAGAAAATGTTCCCACTACAAAAAATATAAATTCTGTTTTCAGAAATTACAGAAGAATTATTATATTAGGTAAACGGTGGAAAATGTAAGTGATTAAGAACATCAAAATTTTTGTAAAGAATGAATTTTCGACAATTTTGTAACAGTCCGAATAGTGTTGAATCTATAAATCTCATTTGATTTTCCGCTCATCAATTTGTTACACGGCTGACATCGCGATCTAATTTGAAACAGCTCCGTTCACCCTCGTAGCCCTCCATTTATCGTGGAGGTTCGTGTATTCTGAAAACCGCAGCAACAGATGCGATGATTTGTGGACAGCGGCGTGCATCAGTGCACCCATGGGGCTGATGCACTCTGCCCGCGAGGCGGTTGCAACGAATTGCCATGATATTCATCTAGAAATCTAATTTGACGAAATACAGCTTCATCTTGCTCGAGAGTTCGACTGAACGAGAAACGACGTTAGATGAATCAAAATTTCAATGTTAACATCTTACTACTTCAAGATTGATGTTATTGGTTCAAACTCACATTAATAAGCTTCGGAATATTAATGATTTGGGGAATTTGGGATTTGGGGAATTGGGGAATTGAGAAATTAGGGAATTGGGGATTTGGGGAATTTAGGATTTTGGGAATTAAGGAATTGGAGAATTGACAAATTGGGGAATTGGGGATTTGGGGAATTTAGGATCTGGGGAACTAAGGAATTGGGGAATTAAGAAATTAGGGAATTGGGGATTTGGGGAATATAGGATTTTGGGAACTGAAGAATTGGAGAATTGACAAATTGGGGAATTTAGGATCTGGGGAATTGACAAATTGGAGAATTGGGGATTTGAGGAATTTAAGATCTGGGGAATTGAGGAATTGGAGAATTGACAAACTGGGGAATTGGGGAATTTAGGATTTCGGGAATTTGCAGATAAAGGAATATGAAATTCGGAAATGTAGGCTTCGGAGCTCTAAAATTCTGAAATTTAGGAATTTGGAAATTTAGGGAATCAGAAATTTAGGTTTCTCGTCATACAGGTATTCGAGCGTGTACGGATTTGGAAACTTGGAATTTAAAAATTTAGGTCTTTCCAGAGTCATTCGAACTTGAAAATATAGTGATTTGAAGGCTTGTGAATTTTAATGCGTTTATAAATATGGAATTTGAGAATTTTCGAATTTACATACTTACAAATTTACAAATTCACGAATTTAGAAACTTACGAATGTACAAATACATAAATTTAAAAATTTTGAGAATCTAGAAGAAACATAAAACGACAATAAGAGATTCAAAACGATTTCGGTAAACTAAAATTTCTGCGATAATCCATAAAATCATCACCATTCGTACGTCCTAAATATTGTTTAGTCATGAAATTTGTGTACGGTTTAAACGTGGAATATATTCTGCTGTCTTTTACACCGGTATCCAGGACACGAATTCGTGAGAATTTATATTCTTCTAAAAAATTCATTTTCATTCCCGTATCCAGGCTTACATATTTCCTCGGGATAACGTAAATTTCAGGAAATGTCGCACAGCCGGGTATCTTCGATACAGTGATCCGACTATAAACGACTACTCCTAAATCTTGCACTTTCTCCTTTTACCCTGTTTTTTCTTTTTTTTACTTGAATGACATAATAACACGGCAAGATAAGCTCGGTTATACGAAATGTGATGTAACCAAGGCGTGTAAACCGTTTGGATGTACAATTTTCCAGCGATTTTCAATTTTCTCTGCCGCCCTATTTGCTTCTTGCCACTCGAGGGTTACGCACAGCAAGGAAGAGAAAATTATGGTAGAATATGAGAATTGTTTGAACAGAGATAAAAGTAGATTACTGGTACGAGGAGAATGTTCCAATAACGAGAGATAAATTAGGTAGATTCTTTTTTTCCACTTCTGAAAATTTCCCTCTTCAACTCTCTTTATTGATAGTATTTTATTTGTGGAAGAATGAATAAATAAATATAGATGAACACAAATAGACAGCTTCCCACTTGGTTCTGTTTAGTCAAAGTATTCAAGATGATTGTTCATATGTCGAACATTAAAATTACCTACAAGAAAAACAGGCATTTCATATACTCATCAATGAAGTTATACTTGAACCAACGTCACAAATTGAAATTTTACAAATAGCCACTGCGAAAAGGTTCACAATCACTCATTACGAATTGCAGACAACAAAAGTAAGAAAATCATAATAATCACAGAGGTATCCAAAAGCCATACAGCGTACGTATAGTGACTCAGAGTATAATCGCAGTCCAGAAATTTCAAGGACGAAATCTGTGAGATGCTTTTCTACACAATCAGCAAAACTTATCGTTTACGGCTGAAAATGGCAGAGTAACACAGATATCTTCATCGTAAATTCCCGTCATCCAACAACACGAAACCAGATACATGAAAGCAGCGCAAGGAAGGGCATGTAAAAGGAATTAGAATGAAAATAGGAAGAAGAAAGTAGCCGAAAGATAGAAATCAGCGAGCGGAAAGACAGAAGAGAGAAAGAGAGCAGTGGTGTAGGTGTGTGTTGCATGGTAAGCCAGCGTATCTGCAGCAAACCGCTGTGGTCAGCTTGCATGTGCAAGCTGCAAGGGGTGGAACTAATCCCAGCCGGCACTTCTCGTATTAGATGATATTCCCTAACATTGCTAATTTCGCTTCATATGGTGCTGGGAAATATGCGATGCCAACCTCAACCCCGTACCAAGCTTTCCATTCACCTTCCTCGACCCCGTAGCTCGCCGCATAGTTGTAAACGAGAGGACGAAACTCGATTTCAGACCGAAGTGCCAGCGCACCGATGTTAAAATTTCAGACAAGGATGCATTTAAGAGATACGGTAACGTGGATGGTAATTTTTGGGGTCGTTATCAATTGTAAAGATACATTGAATTATTCTAAATCACATATGGAACATAAACCTTATGTTAAAAGTAGGAACTTTTGACGAGGAGTTAGACAATTTTTTAACTGGATGAATTAAGCGGAGATTGTTTTCCAATATTTTCGTTAACACTTATAAGTTATATTGAAGTTCATACTGTTTATTTATCAATATGACGTTCAATTTGAAACGTAGTTTAATATGTTGACCGCCATGATGTGACCGACCTTGCAAATTCACTTGAATTTATTATTTATTAAAAACATAGGGAACATTTTTCCTTTCGGAACATCTTAGTACTCTTAATATTTAGACAATAATATACACTAATGGTTCTACATTTTCGACTAATGTTTTCATGTAGGACCACCCCTGCTTGTACCACCAGTTACTGAACACCCTACATATTTACAAAATCATACATAATTTTCGTTGATAATTTTTGAATATACATTCAATATCAGGATCAACATTGAATGATCACTTAATGTATATTATTTAAGTATGACTATTAAATGCTCCTATTTCTCTCTAACAGCAGAATCATTTACTGTACAAATCCATGAGAAAATATTTGTTCAACTCGTCTAAAGGACAATAAAAGACTGGCAGTAGCTGAGCGAAGTCAGAACGATAAGAAGATTATGAATTACTACCGAGATAAGAGAATTTAAAACAAGCATTTCAGCTCCCAGGACAGCAGGGATGAATTTCAACGACGTTTTAAGCGGCCAGCAAGCATTAACCTAGTTGTATGCGATCGTCAACAAGGCGAAACGAAAGCATTTCGGAAAATCCAGCAACTAATCCGAATCGCTTCCACGGATTACGAATGTCTTACAAAGCTGATAGGGCTATATACATCTTTCCCTTTGAACCCAAAGGAAACGTGTTCCCTGTTCTCCGATGACTCGAGCCTGTTTAACTGCCTCCTCGCAGTTTCAAACTCTGGCATTCTCTGGAGTTCCTGCATCTCCGCGAAGTTTCGAATTAATGTCCAAGCCAATCCCTTGGAACCGTATTCTTCGCAATTTTCTCGACGGAAGGTTGCCGGGCCCTGATTTTACACGGGTCACCCGAGAGAAACGGTCGCTTCGAACTCGTGTAACCTGAACTTCAAAAACTTGCGAAAACAGACAGGATATTTATTAGCTTCAACTTTCAGTCCGTTAGAGAAATAGAAAAGATCGAATACTTATTCACTGTACGAATAAAACTTTGCACGATTCCATTGATTTCTCGATTTCTGTATTGTCAAACCGCGAACGTTCAGGAATACACGTGTTTATGTTTATTGAAAGACATAGTTTTCCAATCAATCACGTAAAACGTACAAAACTAAATTAATAACGGAATAATGAAGGAAAATGGTATTTTCCAGTATACGATGTTTAATATTTCACGTAATTTTGCAGGTCGAAAATTGATCATTCTTTATACGGTGAAAGCGCTTCATGTCGATCCGCATGAAAAGGCTCGATAGAAAAAATAATTTCATTTTAAAGTCAGCATAAAATCGAACAGAGTGGAATTAGCGGAATACCAACGCGAATAAACATTAAACCACGCACAATAGATAGGCATAATAAAGGGTTGCAGCGACGCTTTCATGAATTCATGGTGCATTGCTCTTGTTTTAGACGGGGGAGATTGCCCGCTCGTACGTTTGTTTCCCAAACTTTTTTAATAAAGAATTTGTTGCGGGAAATGAGGCTCTCCTGGCTCTTACCGTGGAATAACAAAAGCTCGCGGATTATATTACACCCATGATAAATTGCCGTTAATACTACGACAATACATGGATCCTGAAGAAACAATAAACCACATTAACCTCGACTATTGAACGGGTACGTTGATCAAAATCCAAAGTGCATTAAAAACTGTGCCGTGACGATGAAAAAATTCTTTTGAATATTTTTCATTTTTTCTGAGGTATGCGACACATTGCTTGAGTGCAGAAGCTTATTTGCAGATTTCGTTCGAAAAATTCATTTGGAGAATTACTTAACTCTTTCAGAACGATATCTGAGAGAAGAAAAGGTTAGTTGTTAAATGACTTTGATAATAAAATATTATGAAATGAGTTTTTCTTAATATGAAATATTTTAAAAATATAATGCTAAGGATAAATTGCACGTGTCTACCGGAAATATTGAGCAGCGATCTGAAGTACCAAGAATTTATTCCAATTATTTACAAATAAATATGAATAAATATGAAAATAGAAATACGAAATAAAAATTCTGTATTAAAAGGAGCGTATCGAAGGTTTAATCCTATCCGTTGAATAATTGATCGAACGATGTCTATCACCATGTTATACAAAATGGTCGAGTTAATTACCGAAGCAAGTACTCGGTATAATGTAAGAAGCAGCTTACGGATACTTCGATTCGGTTCTCGAAGAAACCACTCGAAACGACGAAGAGGCAAGGGGTATAATCTAACTGCGATTTTTTCACTGATATTCTTCGCTTTTAATGGATGGCCCTTACACCGGAAAAGGGGTTCACGAGGACACTTGGCTCGAGTATCTCCGTGGCCAGGAAATGAAAAAATCATTGAACGACGAGGTGGAGAAAAGGCGAGAGGGAAAAGTCGAATGAAAGACGAATCAAGAGAGGTTCACGAATAGAACAGAAACGACTCGACCTCTTGTCGATCAATTACACGTCGACAATCTCCTCGAAAGGCGTGAACATTTTAGGCTATCAAATCTTGAGCTACGCGCCGCCATTTTATGCTCTTGCTACGGGAATCCTTTGAGAATCGTCGCTTTGAATTTCATTTAATCCTGCACTGTTCAAATGTTCATTTTGCTCGTGTCATTTCTTTCACACTTTCGTCCAAAAGATTTACGAGTTATTTTTATAACCTAACTAATTTATAGTAGCGAAAACTCGAAGTAAGAAGGTTCATAAAATATTTTGGTGTTGGTACGTGATTATTTTCTTAAAATTCATATTAAAATTACATCGAATGTGTATATGAAATAAATAGATTTATCAAGATTAAAAAAGAATCTGAAATGACTACCTTATTAAAAGTTTCCACGTTTTCATGTAACAGTGTTTCTAAATAAATTTCCAAGTTTGTAAATCTGATTTTATCAGCGTTCGCACGTTTACATTATGAAAGAAGGAAGAAGGTTAAAAGTTCATTTGCAAAGTTAGGTAAAACTTCTGTCGAGAAATCTTGAACGTTCATCTCGATTGTAATTCAAGATTGGTGCAGCGTAAACTCGATGTTTACACGGATTCGTTGGTAGCCCAATTCTCGATTAATAGATCCAACGGGATTCTCGTTCAAGCTTAAGCCAGATCTAACCAAAATCTACTCCGGCTTTCAGCTAAGCCAATAAACTCAATTGGATATTAGCCAGAGTCGCGCTACGCTTAACGCTAAGGTAATTTCAGTTTAACTAAATGCGAACCAGACCTATCCATGAAATAATAATAATAACACGTAATATCTGCAGTCTCTTCAATTGCTATTTCTTCGTTTTACTCTTTCTGCAATTATAAGGTTATTGCAAATTCGATGGTCAATTTCGAAATAAAGGGTTTAACGGTATTATAAAACAGCGCTTATTTTACGATTCCCTAATTTAAGACCTAATCCTACAAAAGTGAGATATGCGAAAATTCTGAGATTTAAAATTAACATTGTTATTCAGGTTCACACGTCTTCAATATTAAAAGTTATTTCTGATAGAAATCTTTTTATGGTCCAAGGTAAAGTACAGAATTTCTCATAATAAGTAAATAATATTTTACAAAATTTTACATTTTAAATCAAATCTCATGGTAAATGAAATGGCTGGTTATCATCAATCGAATTCGGACATTTTGAATATAAATATTTTCGCGTGTCACAGTGTTCATTTCGATTGTTGAAGAATTGAACGCTGGACGTCGACATTCAGCGTGCAGCTAAAATGGAAGAACATGCACGCGGTTATTACGGGAAAACATAGGCTGTCGGTTCGCGCGAAACGACGCCACAACAAGCGTCGTCGGCTCCAATTGTGTCCACTTTCGCGTCCCTTGCCGTTGCGTGGGCTTAACGATAATGTTTGGGGTCGTGTTTACATCTTTGGCCTGGACAGTGAATCATAATTTCACGCTGGAACCAAGATCTCATTCGCCAGATAAATGCCTCGAACCCAGCACGCTCCGAGTTGGACGTCTCAATTTTGTCCTCGAGCGCTCGTTAAATATTCCACACACGTCCTGACTCTCTTTCCGCTACAAGTAATTATCATCTCTTAACATAACATAAATTTATCATCTCTTAACTTCGCATAAATTTGTCATCTTTTTACGGACTACGTAAATTTACGTTCTTCCATTCTGACTTCCTAGGACATTTACGTCTCAGCTCAAATTTTTAACCCGCGTTACTTTCAACTCTTGATTGCATAATGTTCTTATTCAAAAATGAAACTTATACAAATAATTTATGTTCATTAATGGTATTCAGTTCCAAGTGAAAAGAAGAACTATTATTAACATGTTAAGTTTATTGAACAAAGCAGAATAGATTTACATGTACATATTATGTTGTATTTCAAATTTCCAAAAAATCCATCCATCTGATTATTTTGTCCGCTTTGATAACTTATGAAGTGACAAATTTCCAAAAATTGTCATGAAGTTTTGAAGTAAATTTAATACAGTTTTGTGTCGATTATAAGATGTCGAATTTCTGGGGTGATTGTCAACGAACAGAAATGAAACGACGTCGGCGTATTAGTTCGTCGGTTTGACACGGCTCATAGCACGAGGGTTGGTATTTTGTTCGATCAATTTCGTTGCACCCTCAGAAGGTTGCATTCGACCCCCCAGTTTAAAGGCGTTCCATTTACCGGCAGCGGGAAAACAAGGGGAGCAAATATTAGGGTAAATTGAAAATTCTGTTAGCATCTGAAGGGAAGGGACGAGTCGTTTACGCAGGATCGTTAATAATCAGGAACAGAGAGCTCGAAAGTTCTGTTCCCGGTTTAATTGTTACGGTTTAACGAACCGTGCGCCGTTGCTTTTGCAACAGAAATACTCGACGTCGCGACGCTGCCGTAGCTTGGCAGCAATGGAGGCATGAAACTTCTTGAACAAGTGGAAGGAAACGCAGCTACCAGAGCCGTTATAAACCGTTCCTATTGTAAAGAAACAAATACACCGGGAATCGCGATAAATGCTGCTCGACGGTGATCTTTGTCGAGTATGAATGCCTAGCTACTTGGTTGACCAACTTCTCAATCTATCGAACGTATCGCCTCGTCTTCCATTATATCGAGTGTATAGTACGGACCATGATAGGCTTCCCTAGGGAAAATGCCGATATAGGAAACGAGGACCTGTTGTTCGCTGTAACGCTTCACAGTTATCGCGCATTACGTATGTTTCGTACCATTTACTCAAGATATCTGAGAACTTTCAGAATTTAGAGATTAACAGTATTAAGAGTGTTGTTCTTAATAAACTTGGACACATGGCAATTTGAAAATGTATAAAAATTTTGAAGATTTTAAAGATCGACTGTCCCAAATAATTTCTCTCCAAAGTGTTGCTACCATTTCCCGGAACAAATCCCAAACAAGCAGTATAACATTAAATAATTCAACAATGAAGAATTAAGCTGCGTAAAACGCTAGACACGTAAATTCGCGAAACATTTCCCAGCCGAAATAAAAGTCGTAATTACAGATACTCCCAATACAGCTGTAAATCTGATTAAACAAATTACCAAGGGGTTCGAAACAAACACGAAGGCTTTTTACCGATCCTGGAGATCGAATTTCAGTCGACTCTTCTCGTATAACGAAAATTGATAGCCGCTCGTTTTACACAGCGCGACGAGATTACGCGTTTCATGCGATATTCAGCAAGGCGACGGTTCGATCAGTAGTAGTGTTCCATAATAAGCGGGCAAGTGGGTACGAAAAGCATCGGGACGCGTCGTTCGACGAGAAACGAGCGACGGTTATTTAACACGGAATCCATTTTGCGTAACTCGATTCCGACGCCATCATCGGGATGGGCAAAACCGATTTACCAGCTTCGTTGTGCGACCAGACGACGATACGCTTCGTTCTCTATCGATCTCGGGGTGAGATCGAAGTAACCGCTTCCTTCGCGATCCACCTTGAAAGAGGTGTGAATCAGAAACGGACCGGATGATGATGAGTTGATTTACTGCCGTGTAAACCAGCCTTAATCTATCGTCAAGATTTGTGGCCGAGGAGCTTCTCGAGATGTTCAAACATTTTTATTATTTATTTATTTATACAGAGAGAATAATGTAGAAAGAGTACATATAGTACACAGACTATATTTAATGGCTGACTGATGAGTTCAACTAATTGTGTTCATTAAATAAGAAGCATTTTCTGTGAAATACTTCATACGTTTCAAGAATAAATGAACAACCGCTCGAATCCGAAACTGTAACACCTACAATGGTAATTTCGTTTAACTCTGCATTATTTCATTGAACACACTCCAACCGCGAAATTAATTTTATTTTCAAACCCCGCCGTGATATTTGTGTTTTAAACACGGAAATTTCCATCGGGTTGCAAGAATTTATTAAAAATTTCCATAATTGAAATGCCGCGATTTCACCTTCCGCGTTGTACCTCTCGAATTCCAATTCTCTCTTTTTTTTAATATTCATGGCCAAAATAAAATTAAACCGTTCCCCGTACAATTGATATTAAAAAATACCTACAGCAGTTGGGAAATTACAATACAGAGGACGAAATCTCCCGTCATTAATTTTTATCTTAATAGACAAAATGAAAGGAATAAAGTACAATAAGGAAAGATCAGTATATTAGATTCATAAATTAAATTCACAACTTTTTTAAATACTGGAATATGAATGCTAAATCTTCCAGATCTCTAGATGCACTATATTCCTAGGTTCCCTAGATCTCTAGTTCCTTAGGTCTCTTAGGTCTCTAGATTCTCTATATTCTTTCCTAGATTCTCTGGTCTCCTTAGAATCCCTAGATCCTTAGATGATCAGATTCATACTCCTTAGGACCCTAGATTCTCGTATCCCTAAATTCCTAAATCCCTAGCCTCGTATGTTCCTATAATACTATATTCCTATATACCTACATTTCCCCTATATTCGAAAATTTCCTTATAGCTACATCCCCCTATGTTATAGAATTAGAGTCGGATCTCTAATATTAAATAATTCGAATAAACAAAAACTGAGAGATTACTATGAATATTGCAAGACGTTAATAGCTTAAGTAACGCGTGCCTCGATTGAAAATTGTTGTTCGTTAAGTTGCAGTAAATAATGTTGACTGAAAATAAGTGACGTGCAAATTTCGTTGATCAAAGTATTTGTAATCGTTAAATATTGAATGTACGTATTATTAAAGCAACGTTATTTCCGTGAACCCTAGGCAATTTACATTAGCGTGACTCCGCGAATTCGAGCGACAGATTAAACAAAGGGCGTAATTAAAATTAAAATTCAATACCTTGGCCAGGTAGGTGTCCAGCGGATGCAAAATATTTTATCAAGCCTCATCGATCGCGTTGCAAAACATGCGACTGTCTTTTCACGGGTGCATTAAATATTAATGATCATTCATGGCACGCGTCGTTGCTCGTTAATTACTAATTAGTTAAATACAGGCGATGATGTAATATACAGTGGAACGCGTGAACATTATTTATACGGTACACGCATGAGGCACGATTTACAACAGGACGATAATTATGGTCGGATACGGTGCGATCGTGTCTCTCAAAAATTTATGCGTCGGTTTTGTTCGGCATCGTGCGAGATTAACTCTTGAAACATCGATTAAATATTCTCAGATTACGCGTTTAATTGCTAATCAGCTTCATTACCCCGTTTATCGAGATTTTCCATACGTGTTTCAACGATTGTTCCGCTCCCGTCAGAACAAATAAAGATAAATTACAGTAACTATTTATTTCGGGTCTGCCGATTATTTCTGGCGGTAAAATTGTTGGTATACATTACTGTTACACGATGACTGTTATTATTGAACGATGATTAATGCAGGAATCAATTATTACTTATGAGTTAAAATATTTTTTACATCCTCTAATGATCGATACGTTGTCATATAATAATAATATAAAATCTTGATATAAAAATATTGCAAAATTACCGCATATTAATTCAAAATTGATAGAAACGAATGAATGTTAAAATTGACAAAGTTTGATCGTTTACCTTTGAAGCACCCTATATGTAGTAAAAATATATTACTTTTAAAACAAAGCAAGTTAGACTAATTTTTCATAAACTTGCTCTCAATAAACATTCTTTGCCTGAAAGTAAAGAATCGTCGGATGAAAAGATTCATTTTAATGGTTCGATTTCTCCAAATCTAGCAAAAATGATTTTCCAGCAGTGAAAATAACTGCGTTCAAATAGAAACACCAGGAAATATCGTACGAGTTATTAATTTTTAAATGGTCGACGGGCTTTTTAACTCTCGACACTTGTCATTAAGCCATCAAATGCACGAACGAACGAATGGATCCATTTGCTGATCGTTGCCAAAGTCACTCGTCGGAAACACCGAGCGAAAATGCATTGCATCCGTATGCAATTGCAGCACACAGGTAATGCATGGATTTCCCATGTGTCACAAGATTGCTCTATTTTCCCGGGGTTGAACGATGCACCCTTTTCCTTGCCTGGTTGGCCCGGAAAAAAAGCCTCTGCGGAATTGGAAACATAGAGAGCTACTCTACCGGCATACCCGATAGTCGTGTTTCCTCCTACATAGAGCGCAAACTTTTTTACCGTCAAATACTTCTTGCAGCGGGTCGGTTTTAATACTTTCCCAATTTCCCCGCGATTCGATGTGACCGCTAATTTTTTTGGGACACAACAAAGTCGCGAGAAATACAGTTAATAAATACCAAGTTCTGTCAGAGGATCCTTACTGTGCAGAGATATTCAGTTTTTAATTTTACTATATTTTAAACTGTGAATTTTACAAGCTGAAAATTATTAAGGTTAAATCACGAAGTTAGAAATTTCAAATTCTGAAAGAGACGCATCTATTTCCTAAGATTTTATCTCCGAACCTGAACGATCAATCATTCTCATATTTTTATAGCGATGTTATACCCTGCTATAAGCATACATTTTCTGAAGGAAACTTAAAATGGCGTTCTTGAAATCTTCCTAGCGTTCAGCTGTATCTGTACACGTTTCGTCCGTCTTTGCTGATTTTGAATCTAAATGCACTGAATAGTTCTGCTGTTGAATGAGCAAATTTCTTTGGAGGGACGGTAAGTTGTGGATCCTTGGACTTTGATGGCGACGTCGTTTCCAGGAGAGCATTAATTTACGATCGTTTGAAAGATCGTCTTCCCGGTCGAAAGGCGGAGTTCATTAAAATTCCATCGATACGTAACCGTGGCCAAAAACTGACACGAGAAAGCGACGTCGAACATATTGGATCCCTGTGACAGTGTCAGAGTAGGCGGTTAAAACCGCATCAAGCCCTGTTCTGATAGGGGTGCCACATCCATCGGCTAGCCAGAAAGTCACCCCGTACGAACCACGCCTTCCTAACGCTAAAGCTCTTCTGTAACGAGCACATCGATTCAATATTGCCTCCTACGAATCCTTAACTCTCTTTTTATTGCGTCGAGTAATGAAAAATCTTGCTTATTTCAACATCGTTTCTCCTCGACGTTCAATATGATCGTTACTGTTACGTTAGGTATAGGAGTAATCAGGTTTAGGACCAAACTGACCCAGGACTTATTGGAAAAATGGTACAATTGGCGGAGTTATTAGAGGTGCAACTGGAAGGCACATTGCAACAGACACATGCCACAATGTGATAAAGTTATATGAAAATTTTGTCTTCAGATTATTATAGTTGACTGATGGTATAGCATAGAGTACCTGTATGGTACAGAGATTAATTTAAGAATGTATACAAAAGACTGTGAGTGCCATTTCCGTTTAATTCTATCAGTTGAGGGTGTCATTTTTGTTTAACTCTATCAATTTGGTAAGGGTGCCATTTTTGTCTCATTCTGAGTTTGTTAAGGATGTCACTTTTGATTAATTCTATCAGTTTATTGAGGTAGTTACTTTTGTATAATTCTATCAGTTTGTTGAGGCTGTCATTTTTGTTTAATTCTATCAGTTTGGCGAGAATGCCATTTTTGTTTAATTCTGTTAGTTTCTTGAGGGTGTATAACATCCCAATCTCAATAATTGATACAAGTATTACCACAATACAATTCAACATAATATTAATGAAAAGCAGATTTCCATGTATTTCGTGTATAAATAAAGTTTTGATAAATGGAACGTTTTTTTCGGTTATTTGGTGTTGCCGGTTAAATGTATTGCTCTTCTTCCGTGTCTGTGAAGTTTGAATAATCAAGACACTGACAGAGCGACACCTCGTTTGATCTTTCTACCGGTATTCAGAAAAAAGCTCGGCAAAAGTATTCGGACGTGTTTTATCAGCGCCAACCACAAGGTTGACATCGTCGGCGCAAGTCATTTGCATACCTGAAATTACGAAAGCCTGACGGGATTATAAAAAGCTTCCAGCCTCGAACCACACACTCGCACAGCTTTTCATACTTGCTTGTCTATGTATACCTCTGTGCATCCGTTTCATTACATCTGTTGTGCGGTGTTCATTGAATCAGAATATTGTGCTGCAATATTAAACAAACAATATTGGAACGTGCACGCCCTTCGAATTAATACAGAATCTATTTATCCAGCTGTACGTGCGTGACGGGGAACTAATGAGAAATTTAAAGAAATACGAGTTTGAAAATACGCTTTAAAAATTCATATGTGTAATGTTTAGCGAGGAAAATAATCTTTATCGATTCGTGTCAGCCATGTTTGTTGGCAATTCACGGATACCGTAATAACAACGGAAATAAATATACAAAAGAGTGCTTTAATCGTTTCACTGTGTCTATTGGGAAACGTCCGCGTATCCATGTTTGTACATTAAACTAACTCAATATTTGAACGGAAATGAAATAATCTTATTTATTAAATATTTGTACGGAGAAAGCTTTTCACGTAGATATATCTGTTTATATACTTATGGTAACAAAAGGATTAAAAATTTGTAGTATTTCACGAATGTAATACTCCATAAAATAATTTTGTTTATAAAATTTAAACTGTGACATTTGGACATCTGATATGAACAACGTTGTTCAATGTGAACATATGTCAGTTACAATTTTATTCATGTAAAATAAAATGTATCAGTTGTCTACACATAATTATGTAAATATTCATATCTACTTTAGAATGATAAACTGATTATGTACATACTAAATATAACTTGAAGTCAATGAGTCTCAAATATGTTTTTTATTTTATAAAATTTCAGGTAATGATGAAATGATATTGTACATACATGTTGAATGCAGTACAAAGTTAAGTGATTTTTCTGATAAAGAACAATGTAGTTGAGGTATCACTATACGATGAATCAGTGAAAACTGTGGTGGATCGATTATTACATTGCAAACGGGCCATGTGTTAGGAAACGAAAATCTGGAGGAACATAGTGATCTAAAGTTGAATTTCTCGGTAACCGCTGCAAGATATTGGATTCGGCGGCTGTATCAATGTGTGGTGACCATTTTGGTTCAGACAGGATCCTCTTTAAATTGCTTGTGTACGATAAAGGTTGTGTGTGGTTCCTGCTGTTTCATAAGCTGGACTGCTCGTTCTTCCTTTATTTCATCCACATTGAGAGAACCGTTCTTCTTTTCTTTCTCTCCTTTCTCATTCGAATACTGTCTCAACCAATAGAATTTTGTTAGCATTATCCTTTCGACGTCTTCTCGAATAAAACACGGTAGAAACAAGCGTATTTGTAACAGTTTAAAATGAAATTTGTAGAAGAAATAATTCGTTCCAGAAATTTCAGTTTTAGCTACGATTCAGGAATTAACTTCATTGGGTCATCAAATTTGATAGGTAAATATTCAAAATAAAATGGCTTCACAAATCACTCATGATTACAATAATTATGTAACATTAATTCGATTACACTTTAACTATAATTCTGACGAGAAGAAAAATATCCAGCAATAAACGCACGAGTATTTCAAAGCACGTGACCTACTAAATTTTGAAAGTGTCGTTTTGTAGGACAAAATGAATGTCGAAGCGTTCGAGTTACATATGATCCCATATTTTTCCTAGAATTTCCTGTCCCATTATTCCTTCAAATTTTTATCAGCATTTAATTGCAGCGTCTGCCTTTCACGTGTACAATTATCGACCTCCAGCTACGCAAACTCATCGGCCGAAACAATTTCAGGATTTATAACACGGTTCGGTGTCGTTCTTTAGCTCGGAACGACATCGTTGTTACCACGGGCTACAACTGTACCGCCGAGCAAACCAAACAAACGAATATTTATACCTTTGTAGTCGCGCGAAACTGTCACAAATTACTGGCTCAATGGTTGTGCGACTAACAACCGGCCATGGAGAACGTTATATTAATTAGTTGTATCCAGTTACGCCGGACCGAGGCGGACACGTAAAATGAATCGTCGAGCATCCTCGAAAATATCCCTGAAAATTCATTCCCGGTCCAGAGAGCTTGAAACACGTGTGTCCACCAACGAATGTTAATTAAATTCACCGCCAGAAGCAACCGATCCTTCTCGTGAATCCCTCCCGTCTGTTCGTCGCTTTTTTTTCCTACTTCTTCTTCTTCCGCCCACGGCTCTTTACGTCCGGTTTTGACGAACTATCGGACTGTTCGAGCTCGACTTTGGTAAATTCCAACCACCGCGGAAACTGTGAATTAAATTACCATTACAAACTGTTACGCGACAAGGGCCGAAGAACCCTTTACGCCACTCCTGAATGCAATGCCCGGGAAAAGTGGATGTATGTATGTATGAATACTGGCGAGCTCGTTAAGAGTGTACCATATCTCTGCACTTATGTACGTGCTTACGTAGTGCTCCTTTATACTTCTTCCGAGTTGCTTTTTTTTCTTTACACTCTTTGGACCTTTAGTCTTACTCGGGATCTACTTCTGCGTGATTTAGTTAATGTATGTATTTAAGGGAGGTTTCAAATTGGCAATTGGAGGATCTGGCAATTTAGGAATTTGGGGACTTGCAAATATGGCATTTGGAAATTTTGGGAGTTTGAGGACTTGGAAATTTTGGAGTTCGGGGACCTGAGAATTTGGGAATTTGAGAATTTGGAAATTTGGGAATTTGGGAATTTGAGAATTTGGAAATTTGGGGATCTGAGAATTTAGGGATTTGAGAATTTGGAAATTTAGGAATTTGAGGATCTGAGGATTTGGGGATTTGAGAATATGGGCACCTGAGAATTGGGGATTTGAAGATTTGGAAATTTAGGAATTTGGGGACCTGAGAATTTGGGGATTTGAGGATTTGGAAATTTACGAATTTGGGGACTTGAAAATTTGGGAATTTGAGGATCTGGAAATTTAGGAATTTGAGGACCTGAGAATTTGGGGATTTGACGATTTGGAAATTTAGGAATTCGGGGACCTAATAATTTGGACATTTAGGAATGTGAGTAATTGATACTTGGAAATTTATAATTTAGAAATTAAAAAATTTTTAAACTGAAGTATGTAAGCCTTTAGGTCGTAAAGTAAAAGTAGTAAGTAAAATGCCAACGTACGTGAAACTTTAGCAAAGAAGGTGAAATCAATTTTTCCAAAACTTCATATAAATGCAATGACAATACTGTGGCACAATCTTGTTACAAAATCAGATTTAAAGTCTCGAAAGCAAAGGAGAAAAGGATTCTTCGATCGATATCGGTCACCTCGGGGTTTCCCCGTGAATTCGATAAAACGCGAGCAGCCTCATTTCCATTGGGTAGCGTCAAAAGGGATCAAGAGGGATTGCTTTGCGGTTGATTGGATCGCAGTTCTTCTCGTGAATTTTCTCTTGACTGACACAGAGATCTCACTGTATAAATTCTCACCGACTCGATTCGCTTTAGAAAAGAAAAATACGCCATGACACCGACAACGAGTTCGTTTAACACGATGATGCCTTAAGACAACATGCTCGGTATACAAAATTACGAAGTAGATAATCATACAGATACAGATTAGGAAATTTATGCGAACATAGGGGTTTAACACGCGAGGGAATTATTTGGGGTATTTGGAGAACTTGTCAGATTTGGGGGATTAGTGGAATTCGGAAAATTTAGGACTTTGGGGGACTTGGAAGACTTGGAGATTAGTAGAATATTTTAAATTTTGGAATTTGGAGTATTTGGAGGACTTATCAGATTTAGGGGGTAGTGGTATTTAAAAAATTTAAGAATTTAGGTAATTTGGAAAATTGGAGGACATATCACATTTGGGGTGTTAGTGGAATTTTAAAAATTTAGAAATTCAGGTAATTTGGAGAATTAGAGGACTTATCAGGGGGTTTGTGAAATTTTGTAAATTTAAGAATTCTGAGACTTTGATATTAGGAATTGTAAATTTGGGACTTATGAAGTTGAAGACTTGAAAATTTACGAATCAGACAATTTAAAGAGTACAATTTTGAAGAATTTAGGAAAACTGATAATACCTATACAGTCCCTTTTGATACCTAATTATTCCACGGACCAACCCGAATAATCCCCAATAAATTGTTACCGCATTACAAACGTCCAACTACGATTAAACAACGAAAGAGAGGACACAAAACGCGTGGTCGTTCCACAAATCGATCCTCAGTCGTTCGATTCAATCGAAACACGAGGAAAGGGTTTGCTCTCGGCTTGATTTTTACGATCGATCGGATTAGAGGGCTCCTTCGGTTCGCTTCATAAATTTACATGGAATCCCGATATCGACGAAAGTCCTAGACAAGAAAGGCGGATGGGAAAATAAGAAGAGCAAAAGCAAAAAGGACGAGACCTCAAAAATCTCGACGTACGCTATTACCGTCGACGTTGGATCCCATTTGAACACCGCACGAGGCTCTTGCAGTCTGGTCTCTTCTAATGAGGCCGGCTTTTTCTTTCCTCCGTTCCTCTCTAACCCTCGTGTCGGAACCCTTCTTGCCAGCAGTTTTTTTTCTCTATCCCCCTCACCCTTTGAATGAAGGGAAGGTGGGCACGAGGAGAAACCGTAGCGGTGAATGTTATCATCGCACCGCCAGATGCAGTCTGAAATGGCAACGAGAGGATATGCCAGCCAGACTACCCGGCATAATTAAAACTTGTAGCGCTTGTAGCGTCTCGAAGGTTAGAAATACGCGTCTTCTGTGAATATGTGTAACATGCTCCCAGGCTGCATCCTCTGTTCTCGCCTCAGCGCATTATCGTTCCTGCCTTTCACGCTAAATAAAATGTTCCATTAACGTCGAACGTTCTGCTGATACACTTTCGATATGCGGACACTTACCCATGCAACTGAGGTTGCTGGACTTTTAACTTCGACTTCTTCTTTTCGTTTGATTTACACACACTTGCTATTTTTATATTTACTAAATGGACTCCTTTAATGTTAGATTCGTGATCTTTGAGATATATCTTTTTGCTGAAATATTATTGAATCATTTTCTTAATTTAGGTATATTTACACTTGGCTAAAGTTTTGTAATACGGTAGTGCATGGTTAGGTTGTTACTGTTCATGAAACTTTGATTAACGATTCCATAAGTGATATATGGTACAATGAAGCATATGATATAAGGAACAGCTTTAAGTACTGATCAGGTTGCAGTTCATTTACAACGTGTCAACATGTATAATGTTTGTGTACATAATATCAGTATGTATAATATTTGTATACATAATATCAATATGTATAATGTTTGTATACATAATGCCAATATTTATAACGTCTGTACACATATCAATATGTATAATGTCAGTATACATAATGTTAATATGTATAATATCTGTACACATAACATCAATATGTACAAATGTCCGTACCTGTAAATTTTATTAAATGAATTGAATTTTTCTAAATCTACAAAATTTGCAGTATATGCAACATCTTAAATTATTCAATTACTACAATTGCAGTACTGTGTACGTTTAGAATAATTTAACTTCATCGTGTTGAAGTAATAATAAATTTGTCCGTGTATTATTTTACAAAAATGATTGAAAAATATTTTTTCCAACGACGATAAAATTGTTTAACCTAAAAATGTTTCAAAGGCAGGTGGATTATTTGATGTATTGCTCGCAATTGATTCACATTCGTTGGTTAACAAATCAAAAATTTATTCTGTATTTTTTATCAAAGCGTCAAGAGTTTTTCGTTGCACGTATTGGCGATTCGAACATTTTTTCGCAAAAAAAAAAGATACTGTTAACGTAGAATTTCGGGTGATTGACGTACCGCTGACAGCCGAATGAATTATGATACGTGAAAATGGTGCGTTGAAATGCATGAAAATATTCAAAGGGAAAAGGCGTGTCATCGAATAACAGATTCAAACACATCGGTATACCTGTCTAGGGGAAAACAAGCGTCGAAATATTCATTTAAATCTGACGCACGGTGCTCTCATTGTTCGACGTATACGAGTGGAACGAAACGGTTTATAATATTACACAATTATATCGAGACATCGTCAATTAATATAATCATTCAATATAATTGGCAATCCTTTAATTACAATAATGGACATTCTGATACTTAAACTCAATTGCTATCTCGCGGGAAAATCGATTCTTCGACGATTATCTGCACAATAATTTGTGAATTAAAGTATAATCGACGTGATCTTATTTACTGAACTAAGTGAATTCATATTGATTCGTTCGGAATCAGCTTTCATTACTGTGAAATTCACGTTCGTTTAATATTTGCAGCCAAGAAATTTTATATCGAATATTACTTCAGGTAACAATTATAAAATTTAAATTAAATAATTTCCAATAACTAAATTATTTCCAATAGTATTTTCCAAAAGTTTAAGGGAGATCAGCCATCTATGGATACATTTACATATGTATAAATTGATTTTGTTATCCCCATATCTAAAAGTTTTAAAAAGCTGCAACTTTCCGTTTTCAAAAAAGCAATCAATGCAGTATACTCTATATTCAAAAGATTTATGCAGCTACTGATTAGACAAGATTCTAGATCTTCGACCGTCTAGACGTGGTACCCATATTGCAAAGGACTGTTCATACAATTACCAGCTTAAGATGAAATATTTAAACAGACGCTGTCGACTTGCGGTTAGGATAACTTAATTATGATAGCGGATAGAGCGGTTCATCATACATAGCCCAGTTAATTCTTAATATTTCAAGCGACGACGAACTTAAATAGCCACAGATTATACTTTGGCGTACCGCAAGACGTTAATAACTTACTAACAACGGGTGAGCTTCCATTCAGAGTGGTTCATAATTTAAGGGGTTGCGATACGTTATCTCTGCCGTTATACTTAGCTAGCTGAATTTATTATTTCGTTCGTGTACTAATTTTTAATTTAGGATACGTATATTCTCATTTAGGAAGTGTTAAAGAAAGAGTTCGTTCGTTCAAATTCGTTGAAAGAGTCTTCTTCATTTTTTTTTGTAGAATGTGAAAAGATCAAAAGTCTTCTAAACTTCAAATATAAATTGACAAATCGTCATAAAATGACAAAACACGAAATCATGTGTCTTTTCTAACTTGTGTATACTTGTGAATGCACCTCCAACTAGTAAATAAAAATCGTTCAAGCTTAATGAAAGATTAACTCATTCCATCGTTTCAACAAAATATCAAAGCGTCTAACGAAGAGTTCCAAAAAATAGGACGCTGCTGAAATTGTAAAAAGAAAGAAACATAACAGTTTTTGGTCATCTAACTACATCAAATCAGTATATTCCACAAAATTCGTAGAAACCGGTCCCGACGCAATGCAGTAACGATATTTCGCGAAATAAAGAGAACGGAGTGGGAAAACGACGAACATTGTCGAGTAAAAGTAACGGTACAGAAGTCGACGAAAAGTACATCGCGGATAATGCCGCTCCTCTCGAACGAATATTCTTCGTCCTTATTTTCGATGTCTAATGGCGAGTGAAGCGGAGATAAAGCTGGAAAACGAACGCCATCGTTTCGGCTTCTCCAGGAACTGGAATAACTTTTGTTGTCCACCGGAGGGCCGAGGTATTAGCTTGCAAAAGCTTTCTCGACGTTTCATCTTCTGGTTACAGTTTAATAGCGGTCGAATACGTAGCTTGCATTCCTCGTTGACAATCCTGATTCCTATCAATGGCGTCAGTTAGCCGTAACGTTGATTCAATGTGCTCCGAAGATGCGCTGCAACTGAATTCGCGATACGGTGCTCGACGAACTGCTATTGTTTGCGATAAGGACGCGATTTCTCCTCGGACAAGCTATCTTACAATTCTCATTTTACATGCATCCAATTAATCTAGATTCTCGGAACAGATCTTTACGTACCAAGGGTGAATTCTTTAAATTGAGGTTAGCATTGAAGTACAAAAATCTAGATGGGCTAATAACTAACATTTTTCAAAGTTCAATAGTAGTTTTCAAAGTTTAGTACATGTTTAATGTTGAAGTGGCTTGACGTGGTGGATCGACTTCTGAATTGAGGTTAGAATTGTTAGGAACTCAAGAATTCAAATACATCACAGCTTAAAATATCTTCTTTAAATGCAATAATTTCTTCAAGTTAATTCAAGAAATTTCTTCTTGAAGCTAATACATCCTAAAAAATCTTAAAGATGTATTAAATAATAATGTCGCTAATATAACCGTGTCATCATGAAGAATGTTAGTATTAAAGCGAGTTCTATATGGTGAATCTCTCGTCAATTGGGTTTATGTTCGTGCAATCAGTTTGAATGCGCTTCCTTTCTTTTTCTGGCGATATCTGCATCCTCGTTGTTACGTTTTCTGGGTCGTCCAGGGACGTGCAAACACATTTATCAGCGTTACGTCGACCCATATCGCGTATTCAGCCCGCGCGGAGGGCTTTCAGCGCGGAAAATTAGCGCGACGCTCGGTTCGGACTTTTCGAACCGAAATGCAATTAACTTTCGTCCACGGCCTCTGTGTAATATATTCCCCACGTTTAAACGACACGATTTCCAGGACACGCGTGACGCGTCAGGTTTTACCGCAGCCCTTTGAAGCGATTACGAAGTTGTCTGGTCTGTCGCTCCCGGCTATATCTCAGCCAGAAATTGTTCGCTAAACGAATCCCGTCCGCGACATTTACGAATAAGAGACACACTCGGCGTCTATTTAGCTTCCTCTGGACCTAACAGTCGCTTCTTTAATCAGAAACAAAACAATTCCAGCGAATAATTTCCGTTGGAGCAGTCTCTCTCTTTGTTCCAGAAATCACGGGCTCGCGATGTCGGGTCGCATTCAACTAACAGTTCTACCAGCAACCCGAGGAGCTTCGAGAAAGCTTCGCAATTAATTCAAATTCAAATTTAATGATATCGTTAGCTACGTTTAATTGCGCCGCGTCAAGATCGAAAAATTAAAAGGCCCAGGAAATGGAATTTCATTGCTTAAGATATCTTACTCTCGTGCTTCAATACTCGAATAGTTCGTGGGAAATATGAACTGTTACGTAACATTAATCGTTAATACATCACGCCGTAAATAATTATAAAGTATTTAATTATCAACGATTGGTCGATCGATGCAAGTTTTAAATTGTGCACGCTTTAACTTCGTGCGTCGCGTAATGGCTGACCGATGCGAAGTTCTAACTTCTATTGATTATTTCAATTAATAAATTCATAAAAGTTTAATGAATATTTCGACACAATAAATTTTCATTAAACATTTACTTGTTTTAAAATGAGACTCCATACTAAATATATTAAAATATGTCGCTCCTCGTACAAAGATTCAATTAAAAATAAATAATTAAAAAACTTATATTAAACAAATAGTCGTTTAGAACTACTTGTCAATATTGTTACCAGTAAAATTACCTGCAGCAAACGAAATAAAATAAAATTACTCAAAGTTCACCATTACTGTTTGATAAAATTCCCAACGCGACGAAAGTGTTCACATTAAACCGTAAGGTATAAAATCCGGAAAATTCGAGATATACGATTTTCAATTCCTCGAGGAGTTAAGAATGATTACAAATGAAAAATGTGGAGGTGGTCGACATTTCCGTCGACATTTCGCTCGTCCTATATTTACACGGGTCCACCGTTGAAATCAGTGGCGGCGACAGCTCGAAAATCGACTCCTACGTCTACGTTTACAACGCTTTCGATCGCGGAAACTCGAGCTTGTCGTTTCGGCGACAATCGCGGCTTCTTGGTCGTCGTGGTGCCGTTGTAGGGAGCAGAGGTCGGATCCTGAAGGCCGCAACGTCGACGGAGATGTCGTTGCACCTTTTTCGCTCCCCTTTTCCCTTTCTCGCAAAACAGATCGGAGCTTATTTCAATACGAATCGAAAACGGATTGCGGATATCAACGTCAGGAACCTGAATGAAATTACCATAATAAAGGACCGTGCTCGCTAGAGACGACGGTGTCTGGACGACAGGTTCCAACAGGATTCGGTAACGGCAAATGAATTATCGTATCAAACGCAGAAAATCGCTTATCGATCCATAATACGCTCGGTTCTCCTCAACTTTCCTGCCATGTGCCCGGATAAAACGATCCAATTACTCCTTCCTTCTGGGTTATTTAATAGGGATTGAACGTTGTATCGAAAATATTGTTCATGTTCGGGAAAATTGTGTGATTTATTGAAATTGTTACGGTCAATTACCTGTACATATGTAGATTCGTTATATAAATTGTTACCCATTGTTAAAGATTTATTTTCAACAATCGACTGAAAAGCGTGAAATATTTTTGCTTTTATGGTGCGTTTATATCTGATACACGTATTAAATTTTATCCGTTAAAATATCACCTCTCACGCAGCACACTTTCTACGAATCTTGTAAATATAGACGAGATATTTCTTAAAACTCATCCCCATAGTTAAACGGCGCATAACTGTACGTCATGTAGGCGACGAAGGCTGCAATCGAGCGGCGATATTTCTCTGGTGTCGACAGACATGCACGATGGAACAGAGAGCATCGGAAAGCAACGATGGATCACGGTGGCCGAAACGCCAGCCAGACGACCCTAAAAGAAAGGAACCATCGTAGCGGGAGGATACACGTCGATTATCGGGAAAATCCGGTCCTTTTTTATACAGGACGGTCGGTCGCGTCAGAATTAATCTCTTTTTCGGGGATGGACCGAAGCCGTTGGTCCGTGAAGAGGATAGCGTTGGCGATGCCAGCGGGAAAAGGGATGCTTTCTGCCGCTCTTAAAAGCAATCCCCTTGCGCTCTGCGCCGAAACAATGCCGCCTGTGAACCCGCTCGAGCATACAGACGGAATGGAACGGAACCTGTTGCAGCGTACGTCAACGACGCCACGGGAAATTGGATTTTTTAGAGCGGTTAGTCCCTCAGCCGGCAGCGACGTTGCTAGCTGGATGCGTTTCTCGTGTTCGTGGACGCGTCATCCAACGTTGCCTTGCTTTTTCTCTCTCCACGAGATACCTACGCAAACGAAATACGCGACGTCGACCGGTCACAACCTTGTTACAACCCACCCAGTCACGTACGATACACGAATTATGGCGACGCTACGGAAATACGAGCTTCCGGATCGACTGACGGACGACTCTTTTCACGAGCTGCACGGTGCTCGGAGATTGCATTTGGGATGCAGAGATTACGAGTAAATGAAGTTTATTCGATATTCGTTAACTCTACTACCCTTCTCTCGGTGGAGCTTGTTATAGAAGATCAAAGTTGGATGTATTGTGCATCAAAGCGGAATTCAACACCCCTAATATCAAACTCTCCCAATACTCAATTCTGAAATTTGCAATTTTGAAATCTCAGAAACAGGAATAAATTTCAATATCGCTGCATTTGTCTTCTACTTCGTATACAAGCTCATAATCTCTTAGATAGGCACTTGATCTGCCCAACTGGTCAACAGTGTTTAAGACGAAAGCATGACCGATAAGCAACACGTCGGGACACGTTAGGTTCTCATGTAATATCTGCTGATCTGCAACGCATCATGGTATCTCGGGCTTGTTATTAGCCGGTCCTACGAGATTAGGTCGGTTAACGTGGTGAGATATGCCAACATTGGGGTGGCAGTTGTTGCAACATAGCAAACGGAGACAGGAAGATTACGCGCCGACTATAATTGCAGTTACGTCGCCGGAATTACGCATTACCGAAATAATTGCTAGATTACTCTCCAGTATCTGTTCACAGATATTAACCGTTTGCAACAAATGTTCACTTGTATATCGTACCGTTAAATGAACATCAGCTAGGTGAATTCAAGTACCTTTCAGAAGTGCTGTTTCACGGTTTCTTTTTAATCGACAAAATTTTATTACCTTCATTGTACGTTAACGACATAATCTATAAGTTTCTCCGTAAATCTACATATTAAGAAATTTTGAAGTTAACGAATTTATTAACTGCCTATAAATGTTTCGTACGTGTACACCACTTGCACGTAACTTTCTTGAACGACGAGAAGAGTACAGCTGTTCCATCACGACTTTCGGCATCGAACTCGAATCTCGATTTTCCGGCGGAAACTTCGAACTGTCTATTGCCACAGGAGAAAACCAACTTGTTTCTAGGTGATGTATCGCGATACGGCTCCCTCGTATCCTACCTTTTATATGCGTCCCTAGATTTTATATAAAAGGAACCACCAAACTTTTCTTCGAAGACGATGTCTTCTCGTGTCTTTTTTGTTTGCCTCTTTCCGAAATTGCAGTGGAAGCGCGGAAACTTTATGGCCGTTGTCTCGCAACGTGGATGTGACAGTAAAAAAATTTCTCTGCAAGAAACACTGTAACTGATTACAGCTACTCATTTTGATTTCCAATTTGATCTTTTTATTGGCTACCATGAAGTGTCGTTATGTGAAGTTAGAGGCTTGTAGCAGTGAAAAATATTGTGAAATGTGTGAACATTTCTAATTCCCAAAATTTGAAAAGATGTGATCAAGTTGGATTAATAAAGAGGGAGTTTGAATAATTTCTACGAAGTATGAACCTGGACCATTACAGCCTCCTGATCGAAATTCATAAACTTTTCAAAGAAGCAGCAGATCACTCAACTCCGTTGCCTGTTCGAAACGACAGTCGACTTCTTTCACGTCAGTTCTTTTCTGGCGCATGCATCACGTATCAGTGTTGTAAGTTAAATAATTCAGTGATACTAAGGTAGATGTTTTGCGATGGAAAATAAGAGAAGAGTCGTAGAATAAAATAGACAATTTAGAATCCGTCACGTACAGATCCAAGATATTGGTGAAAAATATGAAACCTCTTTGTACCGTGTGAATTTATAATCAAATTGATTTTCGACAAATTATCTTGGAATACACGGTAATATTCAATAACATGAGTTATTCGCGACCAAACGCCATCAAACTTAGCAAGTGTCCAGACATTCGCATTTGTGCATGCAACTAAAATGCAATTGCAGCTCCAGAACTGCATCAGAGGCATAGGACCATGCAACTCTGGCAGCGGAGCTAATACAAGTAATACCGACTAAGCAGGAACATTGTTATTGCGGCTGGTGCACGTAATTCTATCATGGGAGCGAGTTGCAACCGGAATGTGCAACCGATGCACATTCGCGGGATGCATGAAAGAGGAGGCCACGTGGAAACGAACAACGACAGATAACGCGAGGCACAGACATTTTATATGCAAGACGACATCTTGCCAGCAGCGTCGCGCATACCGAATCGTTTCTATTCCCATGGTTGGAAACGTGTAAACGATGAGTTTTTCACCGACTATCCATCCCTTCGATCCTGGAACATACACGCGGTCCCGATACCCGGTCTCTCGTTCATTCTCCGCATTCATCTCATCGAATTTTCCCCATTTTTTTTCGCCAGTCGGTTTTTTTCGCTTCTCGGGTACGTTTCGTGCTGACGGCAATTTCATGATTGTCAATTTGGACCCGATTTTCCTGTATATTGATCGATGGATTTTTTTCATGTTTCAGTTTTTTTTTGGAACGAGGAGGAGGAAGAGATTTTTTGTTCAATAGTATATATACTCCAGTACGTTTTTATTAAGAGGCGTAGAGGTTGTTACGCTATTTGCACTACATCCGACGAATGCAGAGCGTGTTGCTCTCAAAATGATTGGCTTTCACTCGGCACGCGTTTACTTTTCAACGAATGTGTTTGGTTATTTTACTGGAGATACCTTTTTGCCGGACGATGCTCGATGGAACTCGTAACACGCATGGCTGTTGTAACAAGTGACACGGGAAAAGTTTGGTTAAAAAGAGCATTTATGGCTGTGACCAAATTTTGAAAAGCTTGCTTGCTTTTCTATCTGTATTTCTCTGCATTTTCGAGGGGAAAGTTTGAACGATTTAATTGCGGTATTAATCTCGGCGAATTCTGTTTGCTTGCTGAGCGAAATTTTATTGGTATTACTAATATTCAGATTTTCTACTACAAATTGTTTAAATATGATGTATTTATAATTATTATAAATATTTTAAATATATGTATAAATTATTTTGCAATTTATGTTCGACAACATACAGAAATTTTGTATTACCTTATTAAATGTATACTGTAGAATAGAATGTACAATTATGTAGCATATTAAATGTACATAAATGTATTAAAACGTGTCCTATTTTTAATAAATTACCTTTCTACCAAACCTAACCTGAAAACGATAATTAAATAATATTTTCGAAGGAAGATTTCCAGAGCAGTGTCAGTAAAAAAATGTGAAACTTAACCGACGAATAAAAGAGATATTAACGTAAAGTAACATTTCGACATCGACTAATTACCGTCGCTAATTAACGACAGGAACTGTCAAGTAGTCGAATCCCGGATTAAACTTGCGATACGTAATCGAATCAAACGAATGTCCGCGGTAAATCTCACGAGCTTCGTTAATTACCGCGTCGATATCACGGCAAATTTGGAATTCGGTTTGACGAGAAACCATGTAATTAGCCGTTGAACATCGCAAGGTGTAGTTCCTCGTACACGGGATGCGTCTTGTTTGCTACAAACAGTGTGCACACGCGAGACATATTACACTTTGACATGCTGCTCGTGTCAGCTCAGAAACGTTCTGAATCCATCGTGTTTTATCCACCGTGTCGTTTCGTTGCGTCTAAAAGCACCTTGATTGAATTTCGTTTACCGTTCAAGGGTTGCCAACTAATTTGATTAAATTTCTTGGCAAATTGATCAAATTTGATCGCTGCAAAATTTGTTTGGAGAGACCACGGATGTCTTTCATGAAAATTTTCAAATTTCTTATAAATCTGGTGTGGTAATTAGATGATTTGGGGGATTAGGAATTTGGGAACTTTGGAATTTGGATGTTTACAGTAATGTAGGGATTTATAAAGTCACGAACATGGGAATTTAGGCATTTTGAGATCCAGAAATTTGGGGATCTAGGGATTTGGAGATCCAGACATTTTAGAATCTAGGGATTTCGGAGTGTAGTCAGTTGGAGATCTACAGACTTGGAGATCCAGGAATGTTAGCATCTAGGGACTTCGAGGTCTAGAAATTTGGGGATCTAGGGATCTTGAGATCCAGACATTCTGGAATCTAGGAATTTGGAGATCTAGAAATTCTGGAATCTAGAGATGTGGAGGTCTAGAATTTGGAATTTACACATATGAGAATTTAGGGATTTGGAAGTCTAAATATTTGAGAAAGGGAAAATTTTGAGATTTGAATACTTACATATGTAAGAATTTGAGTGCTTGGAAATTTGAATATTTAAAAAATTTAGAAAACTGAGAAAATTGAGGAAAAGATTTAGATACTTGCAAATATGAACACTTCGGAATTAAAAAGAGTTAAGTTCTTATTCAAAGAAAACATTGCACCCAAATGTGCAACTATCTTATATTCGTATAATTGACCGATTAATTAAGTGACGAATAAGCGTGAACAAACGTCGATATTAGAAAATGTAAAAGTTTTAAATAAAGTTTCGTAGTAAGCGGAGGATTAATCAAGAAACGTCGACAAGGTACAGAGAAGGTATAACAAATTCTGGCTCGATATACCTATCCACTCGACAGTGAATTAAGGGACGAGGCAGCGACCAGAGGTTTTATTCCGACAAGGACGATCGTAGGAAATTAAACATCGATCGGGTTTCAGATGGAATAGCTGGCTGGTATGGTACAGAGGAGGACGGTTTCGTCGCTTCTGCATTAAATTCGAAGACGTTACGGCGAAGTCGTATAATTCTCCCGTATAATCCATATATCCACTGCCTATCTATTCTCGGATTGTTATTCCCGACTCAGCCAGTTCAAGCCGGTAGAGTACTAAAATCGAGATATTGCGCCTTGTAAACCGACTATATCCCGTGGACGGATTATGTGCTAACTCAAGGAGCTTACGTGCCGACTTAATAATCCTTCTTGTAAATCAACTCCCATCTTCCCTTCTAGCGATATCGTTTCATATTTTATCACCACTTTCGTTATTGCACAGCTATTTGCTCGTGAACGCCCCGAATCTCTGGAATTTTATACCTACTTTTTAACTCGTCGATACGATGCCGACATATCGATCCCTTTATTGCGAACGATTATTGCTCTGATCGATTTAATGAACGCTCTACTTCCACTTCTCTCTTTATATCACCGGACTGAATTTTAAATGGATTCTGATTACTTGAATCATTCTTCGTTCTTTCTCGAATGTGAACGAGGAATCGAGTACGTTGTAAGTGGCACATTTTGATAAATACGTTGCATACGAAAATATAGTGTTGAAATTATAGCAAGAGATCTTTTAGGAAGATTGCTTTTTTATTACATTTTAGTGTTGTCAGAGAAGAAAGAGATTTCTACTTACATTCTACAAACATAACCTACATAACCTACATTGCCCACATAACCTATATAACCTACACCATTTACAGTTCATATTTATCCTATTTGATCAACCCTCAAATTTTATACAGTTCTCCTTGTATTATCACAAATGTTACAAGAATGTATCAAGTTCAATAAGAAACATCTGATTCTTTATTGTGCACAGATATTTACTAGTTCCACTATGCGTCTGTCTATAAATATCCCAACTACTATTAAATAAAAAATCATCATATTAATGAAGCAGAAATATGAATAACGAAGGAAAAATATTTTAGCACATCACGAACAGTTTTCAAAGTTTAAGAGTATTTTAAATAATTTGTACAGCTGACTGAATATTAAAGACAGTTCTCGAAGCTTGTGAATAGTATATGAACATTGTTACTGTATTAGGGATATATGTCTATATTTGTGCCACATACAATTTTGTTATCTATACAGGAAAAATGCTCCATCGCAGCTCTACAGAACAAATGTTCCATCGCAGTTTTTTTGTCTATGCAGGATGCGGATTAAATATGAAAACTGGTTCATCTACAATCAGAGGCGGCTGAGGAATATTTCACAACATCCGCTGACAGTTGTACGATAAAATATTTACAGGTTCGTGTTACTCGCACGACGACTTGAAATTATCATGGTTCGCCTCTGGGACGAGCGTATCGTTTGTCTTTCCATTTTCTCGTTCCACTTCCGTCGCCTTTTGCCTCGTTTTTTCGCACGTCGCACAGTATCCTTCCGGTTCACGTGGATTTGCATAAGTTCGCCAGAGAGTCAAATACTTTATACCGACACGACATACTTTATTAGATTCGAAAAATTCTTTCCGTTTTATATAATGAATCTTTCCTTTCTATTGAAACTCTATCGATTCGTTTTGTAGATATTTAAACTTTTATTGACACAATTCTCCATGCCTGTATGCAATGGATAAAATTTTGTACGGTGTATAAAAGAAAATGTATTTTTCAGATACTTAATAGATGTCGAAATTTAGAGTATGCGATAGGAAATAAATATTTTGAAATATGTATCATTTTAAAATATGAAGATGAAATATCGAAAATATAGAGGGGGATGAAATATTAAGATATCTCAAATGTATCGTAGAATAAAATATACAAATATCCAAAATATGTAGTGTAACTAATATCTGAAGCAACTAAAATATCTAAAATTCCTAAAATTCATTTCAACTCATAGTGGCACTCATCTATAACTCCATGCCAATCAACGTGTTAATTCGAACAACTTGTGATTCTTACGTTTCTGTTTGTTCAAACGGTTCGCAAATTTCCGTCTGTATTCACGGATTTGCATAAACCTCTTTGCCAACGAAGGTCCCCAAGAACAAATACTGTGGCGCGCCGAGAATATCTTATTAGGTCAAAAAGTTTTGATTTTCCGACGGAAGGAAGAGGATACGTCTCCTGAAACTGATCCCAACTGAATATAATTATTCGCTAGTTGAGCTGGGTACGGATAAATGGATTCCATTGGTATCGACCTGGCGACAGATGTTTGATTTGTTGAAAAGTTTGCTTGCTGTTTCTCGTGACTTATTGTTTGCTCAGAAACGTGAAACGTCTACAAATATTTCAGTTTCTTTTAATTCATTTGTGTATAGGTCTTTCACCAGGTCCTAACACTATAGTTATAAAATATACCTCTTTGCGAACAGCACAGTTATAAAATATACATATTCGACACAAATAATAAATCTCAATATGTTTTAATTTATATTGCCAATGTAACATGATGCATATTATTAATTATACAGTGAACAATACGTGTCATTTTACAAGCACATTCTATTTCGTGCGAACGTTACAACCGAATAATCAAGAAAATGTATTTACTGCTGTTTGTTAATGAATATCGAATTTCTCTGAACTCACACAGAATTATGATTAGTTTGGTCTCATTAGTATTACGGGCCTTTGAATTCGAGCATATGATATCTTCAATCGATCCTAGATATGTTTATCCAGTCCCTGCTAACTCAACAACCTATATGCCAGATGTACATGTATATTGGATCGATCCTGTTTGCGTTCAAAGCTATCTAATATTGATCACTGGTAACGGCAAACTGGTATTTCTATGCTCGATATTCTATGAGTTACGTCGTCAATATTAATCCGATACGCGGCACAGGAAGAAGCTAATTTCATGTTAGCATTTAACTGTTCAGTGCCAGCGATGGAAAAGCCAACGCGATATTTATTCAAAAGTACATCGTTAATACATATACCGAGCCAAATATTGGTAGAATATTTTGTTACACGCTATTCTATGCTATAATATTGACCATGGGGATCAAAGAGTTATATTCAGTTCTCCATCCACACTTTGTTCGAATTATAGTTTAATCTCACATATCGTAGTGGTCGAGTATATACAAAGGGAAATTGTAAACCATGTCGAAGTAGATTAAGAATATTTAACGTATCGAAATAAATAAGAAAATGGTTACAGATGACACGATGGTCACAAACCACTCATCGATTGCTCGAACCCCGAACGTAACTTCAATAATCCTATAAATTCTTTAATTTTCGAAACTATTGTAGTTGGAAACCCCAAGCTCTATCAGTTTCAATTCGAAACTCGAAACCGTTTCCAATCAACGAACAGACCGAGGCAACTACACACGCTCCGAACTATCCTCCTCGACCCGGTGATCCTAAATAACTTGCCGCCATACAGAACCACGGAAAACACGTAGAAATTAAGTCGAATCCCAAAGAGATTCCACTTTAAATAAACGTAACTTTCGTTTACTTGCCGGCGGTGCGGTGTCTCCGTTAGTTAATTCACGGGCAAAAAACAAACTCCCGAAGTCCCAATGCGAACCGTTTTCTGGCTCGTTTCTCGAGGACAATGAAATATCTCGCAGCGGTCTCGATATTGCAACGCGATCTCCGTTCTATCGTGGAATTAGTTTTTCCAACAGTGGACGGCGAACTTCTCGCAACCTGAACGTTTCTCGACGGTGTTTTCCAACGGAAGAAACTACCCCGGGGAATTCTCAGGGAGCAATCCAACTCGATGTCGGTGTTTGGGGAACTCTCTCGTAGAAAAACAACAGTCAAAGACCCTGATCAAACGTGCGCGTACGACCGGACCGGTTTTGTGAGAAAGAACTAACGAGAGACCCGCTCTGAATACACGTTACTGTGTTCTCTACAAATTACCCAATTAACTCTTTAACCATATTGTTTCCCTTCGGTTCTGTATGATACGAAATTAAACTCACATTTCTATCGGTACGGTTTTTCCTAATTTTCTTTTGATACGAAACCAATTTACTCAAAGGAATTTTGGGATTTAGGTACTTAGGCATTTTGAGAATTAGGGAATTAGGGAATTTGGGAATTTGGGAATTTTGAGGATTTGAGAATTTGGGAACTTAGGGAATTAGGGAATTTGGGAAGTTGGGAACTGAGGGATTTGGGAATTTTGGAATTTGGAGATTTGAGAATTTGGGGATTTTGGGATTTTGGGAATTTGGGTATTTGGAAATTTGGAGATTTGGCATTTGGGTAATAGGAAATTTCGAAATTTGGGATTGTAGGAATTTTGGGATTTAGAAATTTAGAAATTGCAGAATGCAGAAATTTAGAAATTTAGAAATTTATAGAATGACCAATTCGACATCCAGAAACAAACAAAAAAATTTGCATCTTACCCGTTTAAAATTTTACAAATCTAAAATTAAGAAATTAAAAACTCGAGAAACCCTTGACCACAAAATTCAGTCGCGAAATGTGAATGTAAATGAGAGGCAAAGTGAATTGTAATAAAGTATGCCAATTAGAATATTATCGTTTCAATGGCTTCATGCACAAATTCCATTCGTTGATTATTTCAGACATTTCTATGCTTATGGGGTGATTAAATTTTATGGGACGACATTCCTTATATACGTGGGTCGAGAAAATGATGTGCTTTAAAAAGTAGGTTAATCTTAAGACCGCAACGCGTGAGAGATATAGAGTCGAGCTTGCATGCAACTTTCGAGCTTTATTATCGAGCAAGAACACGACAAAGTTACGAGGAGTTCAAAACATAGTTGAATGATCCACTTTATGTCTCATGTCACGTAAAGGGAACGAAATATGAACTCCTTTAAGGACATCATATATCGTTGTAACAGCAGATGTTGCGAATTCATGAGAAATGTCCTTGTTTTAGAATCACTTACATTATTTACGTTTGATCTAACTCCGAACGAGTGTGCTGTCTTCTTCTTTTGGTTCAAAAGATTCAATTACCTGAAACAGAAAGAAAACCGATTACTTAAACCTGTCTGACTAGAATTTTTGATATTTCTCTACGTTTTTCACAGTCTACATATACTTTTAGTTTACAAAGAGATTACCTGGTACAATGTTCGTTTAATCGTTTTATAATACACTTGTTACGATGTACGCGAATCATTATGATGCACGAGAGAGGAAAAAAATGCAGAGTTTCGTGAAAATGCTACATCAAAGCTGCACGACTGCGTAGAGGATTGAGTACAAGAACAGAATTATATTTTAAAACATCATTTCAATGTTTCTGCATTATAAAAGCAAGTGCTTGTTAACATCGGCTAGAGAGACGAGGATAATTTCAGACCTACAAAATGAACAGGTTCCGCTTTCTCGTTCGGAACAAAATGAAAATTGACATCCTGATGATTGGCAGGTTTGTCCGTTAATTAAGTGTGTTAAAACATTGGATCTTTTTGGAAGAAACAAGTACTTCACAAAATTATGAAAAATTTGTCGCGAACGATGATAAAACTTTCGCGTTAAACATCACATTTTTCCTAAAAATACTTCCGACTAGTCGTAAAATGGTCAAATGCTCGCTAAAGTTATGCGAACATGGTATAAAACTTTAGTAGAGCTATTTAAATGATCGGACACGTTCAACCACATTTAATACGTGCATTATATTATAATGAATGTATGAATTTTTTACTTCCAGGGATTTTTAACGATTTTAAAAATTTGGTGGACAGTTAGGGATTTAAAAACTTTGAAATTTAGAACTTCGAAATGGGGAAATTGGAAATGCAGGAACTTGGGAATTTAGGGATTTGGGGATCTAGGAATTTGGGCATCTGGGGATTTGGGGAAGTAGGGATTTGGGGATCTAGGGATTTGGGGATCTAGGGATTTGGGGATCTAGGGATTTGGGGATCTAGGGATTTGAGGATCTAGGGATTTGGGGATCTAGGGATTTGGGGATCTAGGGATTTGGGGATCTAGGGATTTGGGGATCTAGGGATTTGGGGATCTAGGGATTTGGGAATCTAGGAATTTGGGGATCTAGAGATTTCGGGGTCTAGGGATTTCGGGCATCTAGGGATTTCGGAGATCTAGGGATCTTGGGGATCTATGTATTTCGGAGATCTAGGGATTTTAGGGGTCTAGGGATTTTTGGGATCCAGGGATTTTTGGGATCTAGGGATTTTTGGGATCTAGGGATTTGGGGATTTGGTAATATGAAGATTTGGTAATCCAGTCATTTGGGATTCTAGAGATTCGTTATTCTAGGGATTAGAGATTCTGGAAATTTTTGGATCTGGGGATTTCAAAGGTAGATATTTAAAAGAAACGCAATTTTAGGAATTTCGAAATTTGTGAATTCACAAATTCAGAAACATAGAACTTCATTAATCTATAAATTCGAATATTTAAAAATTTTAAAGTTTGGGAATTTGGAAAATTTTGAAATTTGAGGATTTGATACTATTCAACGGCAAGAAATTCATGAATCGTAAAAACTGGAAAGTGTGAAATTGAAGAGACTTTTCAACTCGTTTTCGTTATACTCGTGATATCAGAGTTGCGCTATTGTTGCAACAAATTAGCGATACGCTTGACCATACGGTCATACTTTGCAGGCTCATAAAATACACGATTTTGTATACATAGCGACATACTCGACTGTCGGCAATCTCGCGCGATGAGTTTCACGAAAGCAAACACGATTATCTGGGCTGTTCGCTCCGATTGTGGTAAGGATACGGAGATACACCTATGTGTAGGCGCACATAAGCCGTCATGGCTCGGTTATGAGCGCATCGGAGAAGAGCAGCAGAGTCACGGGCAAAGCATTAAGTTTATGTTCCGCGCAGAATTACGTAGTTTAACATGTTGATAACCCGACAGACGTTGCTGCAGGGCCCGCAATGACAGCAACTTTCACATAGGTTCACAGTTTAGGTTGCTAACAGTGCTTTCTGTACCCAGGTGCAACTTAGGCTTCCTTGGATAAGGTACATTTTTGTATTCATAAATTCCTGAATGTTCAAAAGTCATGACTTCGTTTGTTCGAGTTTTCAATTTCTTGAGTTTCTGAATTAGGATCTGTTCACGTTTCGAATTTTTTAATTTTTCGTTTCTATATAATCATATTTAAAATTTGTTCACTTTTCGTCTCTCTGTATTCAAGTTTTAAGTTCCCAAGTCTCTACATTGTTATTGTTACAATTTCTTCAGTCTTGACATTAAATTATTAAAATTTGACGTTAAAAATCATCATCTTCAATCATTATTAATTGTACATAAAATTATGAGGCAGTAACAATGATCTTTTCATATTTTATCCACATTACATGTTCAAATGCATGTACACGATAGTACATAATTATTTTCAACGACGAACGTGTTAAATAATATCTACCACATTTTCTCTTCCGCAATTCTGACACAATTTGCTATCTCCCTGTCTAATTATGTTGTATCTCTAATTAGATTCGCGATCATTGAGCAGCAACGCGTTAATGGATTGCATCGATGATCATCGAATTGCCAACAGAATTGCGTGATCAAATGTATATATTATATTTTGATGAGTAAATTGGCCACGTTTTCCCATCGCGTATGTAGGACGGGAATGGAACATATGTACACGTATACATATGAGAAGAGCGATGCATACTTCGTACCATTTCCCGGGGGAAATTTTCGCCATGGTCAGTGTAAACTCTGCACTCTGCGATCGTTCCCATGTGAAGGGACTGTCAAAACTTAATACCACAGTTTGATGGTGACCATTAAATTTATCAGCGACCGTGAAACAGCGCTACGTGCTTTTCAAGACACGCGAGATTAAACGACAAAGCTTTAGATCAGAATCCACGATATTCAGTTTCTTCTACAAAAGAATTTAGATACAGGTCATTTTATCCCACCATCTTCATTTAAGACATGAAATTAACTGAGTTAATTTTACAATTTATTATTATAATTTTCTCAAAATAAATATTTTAATGAGTGATTCAATGTTTCCTGACATCAACGTCTCGCAATAAATGCAAACACATTATATGGAGATAATTTTATGAGTATGTACGACATATCTAAATAGTACAAGTATAATAATACAAGTAAAATAAATATAATTAATGCTACAAGTATGTAAACCATACCTAACTAATAACATGAGAATTGAAGTATTGCATATATCGTTATAAGCATGTAAGTATAAATAACAAGTGTGTAAACCATGTGCAGATAATATTGCAAGTATGTATCGATGATATATTTACGTAATAGTGATTCGGGATTGCTTGCAATATTTTCAATTGATCGTATCAGCTTTTTTAAACGTACAAGGTCCTCCCTTTTGTCCGAGGATGCCATTATAAAGGATAAAGGCTTCTGTATGCGTTGTTCGCGATCAAGAGGGTAGCCGGTCAATCCCTTTTAGCTCTTGAAAAATATCCCCGCAAAAGTATCAGTTTCCGTTCTCTGTTCCGTGAACGAAACATTGTACCCGGCTCTTTCATCCCACAGTTCGATAACTGTACATTATAAAAGCAAATGTTATCCGCGAAAGAAAATATTGAATCCAAATCGAATTTGCGAATTAGAATCGATTACCTATTCCTCCATTTTTCGTTATATCAAATATTTTTCCATTACTACTTAATCCTCTAACCTCTAGAAAATTTACCCTTCATTTTACATTCTAGATTACCTTCATTTTTTACATTTTAGAATATTTTTTTTTTTAATTAAATTTTGGTACTATCCTTGATACAATAACGAAGTAAAATTTTCTAAAACTTCTCGCAAAACTGCACGTTGCAAAATTATTTTCCTGCTGAAATTTTCCCGTGGTTTTAGCTGTAAATAAATATTTGCTCGTTCTCTTTTTGATATCGGCAATCGTCTATATGGAAATGGTGTAAACAGCCCCCGAAGTTGGGGTAGCAAATCATATTTGATCGAATATCTCGGAAGTTGTTACACAACAAAACGTTTAAACATGCGGCTTGTGTATTTTTGATCGTTTAAATCGCGTATGCAAATATAATCCCAAATGAGTAATTTATTTAAATAAACAGATTCGGAGTTAACACGCTTGTGTAAATTTCTCTGGTAAATATTGATGGACTTTCATGAAATTTCATACGTAATCTATCCGTTCTCTCTGCAAATAATTTACATTAATAGAATTTCCTTAACATTGAGGATTGTTTTATTCCTTTAACGTGCATAAGTTTTTTATGTTAGTATGTTTATGTTAGTAAAAGCGAAATGGATTCGTTTAATCGCTTGAAGATGAATTTTGTATAAAAATTAAAATTTGCATAAATATTATATTTTTTGTTATACCTTTACACATCAATTTTAGATACATTTCCTGATAAATCTATGCCAATAAATTATGTGTATTCCATATATTTTATTTATGTAAGGTCGAAACGACCCTGCAAGAAGTTGCAGAAAAAAGTATTCAACTTGGAATGGGAAAGGAACAATTTCTCGGTGCCGTTAACGACGCGATGCGCTCACAGTTTTTCCTGGGTCTCGTTATTATTTCTAAGCACCACCAGCGTCCTGAAAACTTTCGTTTTTGCGAAACAGGATGCACCAGAAAAGAGAAAACTCGAATTAAGTGCAACCGGTTCGAGTGTTTGTACAGGACAGATATTTATTCTTCATCGTTGAGTCAGGAAGACGCTCGAAAAAATATAGGTTAAATTACAGAATGTTTCATAAATGTTCTACACAGACATTGTTAATATGAGAAAATTCGAAATATTATGTATATATTTAAATCGATAACATCTCACCGACATCGCCAATATCAATTGAGACACCGATAGTTATCAGTAGTAGATCCAGTGGAAAGGTAACACTTTTAAAAACAATAACGAAACAAAGAATACTCAGTCAGAGGAAGATCGTCGACACGGCTTAAAGCATCGTTAGCGTTCTAGTACGATGTATATAAGCGAGACTCGAGTTGTAGCCATAACTTCGCCATTATCCGACTTGCCAACTTTCCGTCGACAGTCGCTCAACTTCACTTTCTGTCTTACCCTTTCCTCTTCTGTGTGTGTATACCTCACAGTCTCGATGTTTTTTCCTCGTCTACGAACATCTGTCCTCGTTCTTTGCTACGCTTTTCTCTCCTCTTTTTCTTGCGGGTCTTTGTACATGTCTATCCTTCTGTTCCTTTGCCTGTGTACCCACGAAGACGACTCGGTGAACCGTCTTCGAGTAGTTTACATTGTCCTGTCGTTTTAACTTTCCTTTGCTTTCCTCGAACGACGATGTAACCGTGCGGATACACGGAGGATTAATATTGTCCGGAAGAGCAATCCCCGTGAGGAAAACATATAGATATCAAATACCTTTGACCAAACCAGACAGCGATATGACGTGATACTTTTAATCAATATTAATTGCAGACTTATAACAATAATTTTTATTTCTATATAAACTTACAGCTAGATATATAGAACTTGATATACATGTACAACTTGAAATTACATAGCAATTTTTATCTTAACCAAATGTATACTTATTCGTTCTTATCTTCAATAGACGTTTTGTGATTCGTTCACTATTACAATGAAAATGGTTTGATATAATTATTCAAATAATTATTTAAATTATTGACCAATTTATTCGGGTAGTCCTCATCGACAAAATTAAATGTACTTATTTTTATTTGAACTTTTTTCTGGACAACTGAGTATTCATAATGGATAACGATAAACATTTTCACTTATAAAATGAATATCGAAATATTTTCATTTAGATGATTCAATGAATACGTTCACTTAGATGAATCAATAAGTATTTCTACTTAAAAATCAACCAAGAAATACTGTCACTTACATGAATCAATAAATATGTCTGCTTAAATAAATCAATAAATATATTCAATTAGATGAATCAATAAATATTTTCACTTAAAAATCAACCGAGAAATATTTTCACTTAAATGATTCAATAAATATTTTTATTTAGGTGATTCAATAAATATGTTCACTTAGACAAATCAATAAATATTCGTACTTAAAAATGGACCAAGAAATATTTTCACTTAGATGAATCAATAAATATTCGTACTTAAAAATAGACCAAGAAATATTTTCACTTAGATGAATCAACGAATATGTTCACTTAGACGAATCAATAAATATTCGTACTTAAAAATGGACCAAGAAATATTTTCACTTAGATGAATCAATGAATATGTTCACTTAGATGAATCAATAAACATTTCCACTGAAAAACTTTCGCTTAAAAGGCGAACCGATAAGTATTTTCGCTTAAAAATGAACCGTGATATAATTGAAATGATTGACGAGGGTAAAGAGTACAATAGTTAGCACTTCGGAATAGGAAGCAGCGTTTTTCGAGGCGTTCAAAGTTTCCCGCCACGGGACAAGTGGGTGGCAGGCCGTATAACATCGCGGTTAATTGAGCCGAAGAGGCGAAAGATTGGTGACGATAAGAGAAAGCCGCAAAACAGGGGCGTGAAGTCGTGAGAGAAGGACGATAAGCGTTCGTTCTTTGGGAACCGTAGCTCGCGGTCTGTTATCGCCTAAAACGTCAACGAAACTTTCCCTTATCGCCAGATTCGTGGTCCTTTTTTTGTAGAGGGCTCGTTACGAGGGAGCCGCCGGGGCTTTAAGTAACGTCTCGAGAAGAAGTAGAAAACGCTGGATGGTCGTTGAAAGATGGAATCTCGGACGAGGAAGAAAACGACGAATAAAAAGGACTGAAGGACGAAGAACGGATTCCGTTCTATGTTTCGCGTGCGATATTAGAAAACGAGAAATCGTATTGATCAGATTTCACGGATTCATTGAAACTTCAAACTGAGATGTTTGGGAATTTGGAAACTTACAGATTTGGACCATCAAAATTTAACAATTTTGAAGTACAGTCATTTCAAGTACCTTCCCACATTCTAAATTTCCAAGTGTTACTTTTATAAACTGCAATTTAGTAAAAATAATTTGATATATGGAGATAAAAGAATACAGTAGTTATTTTCAAATTTCCCGCCTACCAGCGACGTTGCAGTACACTCAACGCTTCTCTGGAACAAGCCCCACTTTAATACTGGTACAAGAACAAAAAGATAGTTCAGTTTATACACAATTGTAGAATTACCATGGTGCAAGATACCTAACAATGAACGGATATATAAATATTCCTAATAATGGACAAATATGCAAATATTCCTAGTAACGAACAAAAGTTGTAATAAAAAGTGAGACTGTAAGTATAAAAAACTGTAGTCAGAAGAATCGCCTGCAGCCGTGTCGCAATGGGGGCAATTTTCAATCGTCAGGAAGGCAAAGCGCGTTCCTTTTCCGGTACGCGAGTTGCCGATGGCGCAGCTTAACGCGTTTCCGGTCGGTTCTCCTTGGATTCGATCCACGACGCCTTCAGCGCCAATAAGAGTCGCGTTATAGGCGATATCAAACGAACTGGTGGTACGTTCGAGCCACCGGTTACAAAGGAGGGCCCACGAGATTGCTGCAGGAAAAAGAAATTTCGCGGCCGATTAGATCCGCCGGTGTAAACGAGATTCCGCTCGGAAACGAATGCCCGCGGGCCACACGATCCGAAATCGAGAAACGTTCCTTACGCTTTCGAGCTGTTAGCCTCTCAAATCATTTTCATCCTCTCTTAGATGAAACTGTTTCGCGGAGATAAATAGCTACTTCGTTTCTGCATTCTTTCTATCATTCACATAAAAGATATAATTCATTATTGTATGGAGACACGATAGTGTAGGAGACTAAAGGAGTGAATGAAAGGATAGAGTAGAATGTAAACTAGAATACAATGTGAACGTATAAATACAGTGCGTCCCAAAAGTCACTTCCTAAATGTGTATTCCTGAATGTACAAGTTCCTGAATGTTCTGCACGCAAAAATAGACGAAAGAATGCTATCATATATGATGATGATATATTTAAAAAAGAATATGAAAGTGTAAAGTCTCAAGAAGATCGCCAAAATTCGGAACGCGGAGAAAAAAGGGAAGCAGTGAATGAAGCGTTGAAGCGCTATTATCCCTTTAATCGTCACCGTACGCACTCGTCAGTCGTGTTATTACGCAGCTCGGCGCAGAATGAAACGCGTGTTGGTCTTTTCTCTGTCGTTCTTCGACCGTGGATAATGAGTCGGAAGTCGTGGAAACGAATGCAGCGAATATTTCACACTGACATAGTTCCAGCGACGAGAGGCGACGAATAAAAGCATTCCTCCTCCTGCCGGTGAAACCCCCTCGGTGACGTACGATTGCATTAATTCTACGCTTGGTACGCGCGCGAACACGCGAACGATGCACGCATCGTTTCGAGACGAGACTATCGATGAAAGGGCCTAGGGATGAATGAACCTCTCCTTTCATCGGTAAGAACAGATACCGATAGAAAGCAACCCTCCACGGCATTCTAAGGGTGAAAATGGCACGGAGCACCCCCGGGCACGTTTCTTGATTACGTTTCGCCTCGTCATTAGTATAAAAATAACATTCTTTTTATTTCCTTTGTATCGTGCGTCAGACACACTCTTTTGCCCTTCTTTCTTTGTGTCGCGAGGAAAGGGGGAGATCCTTGAAACCCTTGATGCGTTTCTTCGGCCATGTTCGCGTACTGTCGTGGATATAATACTGTTGTTTCGATTATAATTCCATGGTTCGACGACTTTTCATGAAAATAAATGTAGGAGAAACTTGTTGCATTTTGGTTCTGTTTGGACAAATTTGTACCTGTCCTTTACCACTAATTTTGATACTGATCAATTTATAATCGGTATTATTAAAGTTACGAAGAATATTAAAAATGATAGAAGAAAGTTAATGGAATTTCTGTGTGACACATTTATGAAGATCCATAAAATTTTTTAATTGCAAGTTAAATATAATTTTTATCATGATGTGCTAATAAAATGTATACATACGTGTATATTAATATCACATATAAAAATAATAACAAAAATATTAGACTACCGTAATAGCAGAAGTAAAATTCTCCTATTATATTAAATATTAGTAGTTTCAAAACATTATATCAACTACCCATTATTCGTTGAATTATAATATAATAAAGCGCGTACATAACCCGATATATGTAAGTACATTTCATTTTGCTTTTCCTGCAAATTTTAGTATTTTATTCGAACTTTGTACTGAGAAACTGAATTTCGACGAGATCGAGTGTTAACATGAATGGCAAACCGAGGCGTCGAATTTATCGATGCAACGATGTCGTCCGCACAATTTATTAATTACATGGAAACCGGAAACAAATTTGTCCAGCCGAAATTAGCGCTAGTCAAATTCGAGATACGCGAATAAACGGACGAAATTAGCGTGCAGTGAACTCAAACAGCGACAGGTATGATCGAAGCATGACCCGAATGTTAACTGAAATTCACTGCAAAATGTTTTCCCCTAGCTTTACAACGGTCCTGTGAATATTACCATTTTGACTGTGAAACGTTTATACTTCGTTTCTGTACCTCGTCGTTTATCATTCGCTGACGTTCAATGACAATTACACGCGTTTCAGTGATTTCATTTGACAGCTGAATTCTATTCCGACACGTATAACATTGATTTTATGACATTTCGTTAGAGACTGTATAACTTGTATGGAAATAGATGGAAACTATTTAGAATAATTACTGAGAGCAGAAATTATTTTGGTATATGTACATATATCTTCTGAATTGTATCCTCCTGTATAATACTGTTAAATTTCTCTATAATTATATACATATTATAAGATAAAAATCTGATAATATATTTAAAAATTTGAGAATTGGTAAATTTGGAAATTTTTTAATTTAATGATTTCGCAGTGTCGATGGTCAACAAATACGATCAAAGTTTAATATTATTGAATGTTCATGCAGTGCAATTGAAATTTCAGCATCAGTGGCAATCACGATAATAACGTGGTACAAAAAGTTAATTTAACGGTAGTACGAAACAGTGCTGTTGAAATTTTCAGAATAGGTCATGTTCCGTTGTTCGTACCCTTCCATTCGGTTCGGTGGGTTTAAATTTCAACAACCTTCCACGAAATAATTACCTTCAATCTACCGCTGTTACATTAATAAAAAACGTACCAGACTTCAATTACATTACGATTAAACAATGCCTTTGAAAAATTAATTTATTTCGGCGAACGGAAACATTTTGATAATGAAATTTCGATTTCATGTGATATGTGGAATATTAGCTGCTATTTTATAACATCTATATGTATTAAAATTATTTCCTTGATTAATATAATACCTTTGTGTTGTATGAACATGACTCGAATTGGTTAAATAAGGGTAACTTTTATGAAATAAGGACGAATGTAGCTGATGTAATAAAATTATTATAAAGTAACGTCAATTTATAAATTTACAAATTTACAAATCTGCAAATCTACAAATTTATAAATTAAAAAATCTTCAGACGTTCAAATGTAGAAATTTAGAAGTGTTTAAATTTACAAATTTTTGCATTCTTATTTTTAAATCTCAATCACGTTTGCCCTACAAGATTTAACCATCCAGTATCTCTCGAAGTCAAAGTTATTTTAAAATCTGATCAAGGCAACAATCGATAAGAAAAGGATTTAAAGAAAAGTCCCAAAAGAGAGTTCAATCATCTATTAAAAGTTTACATGGACGTCAACTGATACGATTTGTGCAGGAGGGTTGTCGTAAAATTCGCATTTCCACGCATCGCCAGCACGAATATGCTTTTTTTTCATGGATATATGCGTACTTTCACATGCATCCGGATTGCTGTGTGTAGTACGTGTGAACACCAGACGGGTTCCCTTGAAAAACGATGGGGTTTATTGCGGAACGGCATGGATTGAAATTGGGGAAACTGCGGGTTGTCGAGCGGTGAGCTCGCTACCGATACAGATTCATCAACTGTCGTCGCGTAAATGGCAGGAAAACCGCTGATACCGATATGAGTTCCCTGTTCGAATGCGAATTTCACCTACGAACATTGTTACTGGAACATATTAGTTCACTTTCGAGAAATACGATGAAATTTTCGCGTTGTAGCCACGGAACAAATATTTTTATTCTACGCCATGTTGTATCTCTATTAGATGATAATACAGAATATAGGATACCCACTATATTTCTTAACTTAAGGTTAGAATTAAAATAACTACCTGAACAAAAATAAATTGACAAAAATAAATAGTCAAAAATAGTAGTTCTTGGAAAATTTTGTGTGGAGGATGTGAATTTCATGTGCGCATTAATAATTACAAATATATTTGATACAGTGATCGAAACTGCATACCAATAATTGACTAATAATAATTTTATATATATTCGAATGATCATGCCAAGAAATTTTTAAGAATGTAAGAATACGATCCATTACATTTTTCAAATTTTACCAACACAAACAAAATTTTACATATCAGGACGATAATTAATCGAAAGTTTGAATTTATTAAACATACTACATCAAAAAATAAATTCAAGAAAAAATTTTTGTAGAATGTGCATACCATTGACTAGAACATAATATGATTATTATATCCTTAACGATAAAATATTATTAATAACGAACAAATTGTCCGTTCTGAAATATGTGGAGCAAATGAAATATATGACGAGGTTCAAAATTGATGCCGTTTAGATTGGACGTAGGTTAATGAATGTTACGCCAAGAGCTAAATTTCGCAGATTTTCTATTGCGGTGTTGATCATCGACGCGAATTCATCGAGTACTGTCACGCAAATGATGCGAAAACCACGGATACCGAGCTTGATCGCGTATTCGAGCACTTGCCACTGAGTTTTCCGCTTCATTCGATTCCACACGCGATAGGAGTCCCCCTATGCCATCCTGCCTCGTGTTACACTGCCGATATTCCCATGGGTGTGCACACGCACATTCGACTTCCATTATTTCGCGTATAATCCGTCGGTTGTTGCAGTTATTCAACTTCCTGTGTTCCCTTACCAGGTAAATCAAATTATCTGAGTCGACGAACGAAAAATCGTCCCGTGTTTCAAGACTGTAAATTCATCTTCTGCGCACGAAGCTTATTTTTCATAAATTATGCATTGGGCTCATGATTTCTTGTTAAAAATTTGTTGAAACACTTTCTGATGTGCAACTTCCTGGTATTTTAATATTATAATTTTACAGTAATCGTATTAAAATTCAATAATACATATGTAATACGTTATCTGTTATTTATAATTGTATCATCGTTGTTAATATTATTTATACATTATTTATGATGTTATATTATACATTATTTTTAATGTAAATTTCAATTATTATTAATGTAAGTATTGTACGTTACTTTCGATGTAAATATTACGTTATAAGTACATTATATGCACATGTGCCACATTACAGCATAATTGTGATAAATTTTATAAATTTCTGTAGTTAGAAAATATCAGTAACGAGTATAAATAGTTTTAATCGAGTAATCTTTCATCTAGTTCATAATTTTTTTATTATCACTTTTCCTGCTTTTTTCTCTTTTATAACGGTAGGTTGATAGAGCAGGTAACGCATTTTCCTTTTCAAACAAACGTATAAATTCGGTAAGTATAAAATTTTGAAATGTGGACGAGAAATGTACAGACTCGTTGGAAACTTATTCAGATAATGGAGTTTCCGTTACGTCGAAATAGCGAGCCGAGGTGAATCCTCTGGGAAGAATAAAACCTATTTTTTTATCTCTCTTCCCGTTCTCGTCGAACGTTTTTAGTCATTAACCGCACACGCTCGCTCCGCAAACTCTAATTTCCAACGACGAAATCGAATTAATCCTCGTGGACCGGTATCGAATTAAAAATTGATCGAGTTCCACGTCCTGTTTTTATATTACCGAACTCGAATAACCGCGTATATGTTGCAGGCAAAGTGTAACGTACAACAGTGTAAATATTGCCGAAATTACCTTGGCAATCTATGTGAAAAAGTACACACATTTTATATTTCACCTACGTAGGCAATTTGTGCGTTACTAACTTGCAATTAAGTTATATATCGACACGAATAACCGTTAACCAAATCGTGAGTAGTTTAAAAGCGCAATAGGTTATAGTTACGTTATAGTTAGAAAATAGAACCTTACATAACTTGACACAAATTAATTTTTGTTTGAGCTAATAAATTATATAGGCTAATAAGGTTGTGTCTTTTAATTGTACAACTTGCAAAAGTTAAATTAATATTATGTTAGCCATTCTACAATTACACATGTTCAAAATGACTCACATTATCACGTATGTATATTTCCGCTTTATCATTTGTACGTTTGACATTAAATATTTATGTATGTATACATTTAATTTGTACCATATAAATATATTAACCACATGGCATAGACATAATATTATAATGGTAAAAATATAATGTTTATATAGTATTATAATGAAGCAAATATACCAATGATGTACTATTTATTCTTTTGCACATGTCCAGAATGCATGAGAACACACATAGACATTCGCTTTTCGTAGTCAAAGGGTTGTTTGTTGAAAGTGACTACATAAACGCTTCATTAATATTCTTGTTACGAAATGGCTTCTTTGTTGGAATAAACAATGAATCAACTGCAAGAGTGAACACAAGCGAATGGTGACACAAACGAATGGAACAGTGACCATGTGTAGGTGAATCGCTAGATGTATACGAGACAATGTGGCACGGTATAAATCTATGACACGAGTAAACACAGTAGTCTTTCATATGAACATAGTAAAAGAAAATTATGTGAAAATACATAAATAAATATGGAAACAGAGATTGAACAAAGATAAACAATACGGTAAAATATTTCGTATATACCTTATATTATTAAGTAGCAAGTCGAGAATGCCTTTAAAAGTGATTTAACTAATTGTGAAATAGAAGCAATGTTATGTTCAGAGCGTGTGTAAAGATAGTTATTGCTTACGAGTTCGAATTGACCCAGGAACATCGAATGGCCCTAGCCATCCGCATCCAAGGGGTTAAGTTATTGACCGCCGACGCCCAAAACTGTATACAGGGCCTCCCAAAATTAGCGTGAAAGCAAGAAACTTTTTTAAAGTTAAATAAAATTTTAAACAGCACAAGTTTCCAAAGTTATAGATTAAGGTTTGCAAATTTTCGGAGTTGGAAATTTAGAAATTCAAAGGCTTCAAACTTTCAAATTACCAAATACGAGATTTTACATTCCGAAACTTTCAAGCTGAGAAATTTAGAAAATTTATCATGAAAATCAGGAATAAAATCTCTGACATCAGCGTTATCTCATTCTTTACGTATTATTATATCGAAGAATATAAATGAAACTAACCTAACCATAAAAATATTTTTCTGTTTTTCTAAGTGATCAGTATCACTTCGTACCTCTTGAACACAACGGGACATCGACAGTGTATCGCGAAAGTGGCCGGAAGTTCGATTGACTGTTACGAGTCTCGATACCGGCCGAAAGGCGCTAACGACAAATTACCGCGAACAATCATGGTCGTCTTCGTGTCGACCATTATCGCGCGGTTGGATTTATGGGAAGGAAATGAGCGCTCGGAGCGACGGCGCCTCCATCATCCCATCCGTTGAGGAAAAAGAAGAGAAAGAAGGGGAAACACGGCAGAGGCAGGGAAATAAAACGCGGAGGGAGAGGAGGAAAAAAGGGAAGCCACAATACACACGTAACAAACTATAGGAGGGCGCTGGCTCATCTTGGCTGCAACCGTGGTGGGTTCGCATGAAAACGTTCTATGGGCCGACGGGGTCGTCGTTTTCAGGCCTAGTTCTCCTTCGAGCTCTCGCGAAAAGAGGCGGAAAAAAGGCAAGGAACACATTCATCGTTTCCCTGGGCTGACTGGCAGGCGAGAAAGAAAGCGAACGCCTCGAATTCGTGGCAAAATCCTCGAACGAAGGCAAGCAACCCTCGTCTCGAGAATTCTTTGCCTGTTTTGCTCGTAAATTTTCAACGAATTTTATGGCGGCCTGTCCTAATGCAGATGATATCGTATTCTCTCGAGACACTATCGGGATGGAAATTCGAAAAATTCTTCGTAGGTATATTGTACTAGTTTTGACACTACTCTAATCGTTGGTAAGATTAGTACATATGATACCGAGAACCCATAAATCGCCTAAAAACTATGTACATCTTATGTACAAATTTAAAGTCTCCAATGAAAGTCGTGTTACTATCGTTTAACCCCTTAACGTACAATTTTCTGGGCAGGCATTCACAGCTAGCTTATCCCTACAACGTTAAAACTGAAGAAAGTCAGAATGTTACATTATGCATGATCCTTGATTAAGATTACAGTCGGAATTGACCCCGAAATAGCAGTGAATATACGAGTCCAGTTTATTCGAACAGTAGTGTGCGTTACGAATGAGACACGTTAGCACAAGGGATTAACTAAGGAGTTTGATAGTTTTGTGTCACCCCGATACCACACCTTCCAAAAGAAAAAGCCTCCATCACAAAGATCATCCACGAACCTCTTCATCTCCAAAAGTTCTACGAACGCGTTCGAAAATCGCAGAGAATTGGTCCCAAGGGTGTCTCCGCGTAACACCCAGAAAAGAATCGAACTCAACGAATGAACGAGGACAGGTGGTGCAGGTTTACCGCAATGCATATGCGGTAAATCAGTGCAGATGAGCAGATATACGCGCACGTGGACGGTCAGTGGCCATCGGGCACCGTTGGGGTGGAAAAGGGTGGGTGCGGGTGCAATCAGGTTGCACGCTGACTGATAGTAGGACAGAGGAGGCTCGACGGATGCAACAACGTAGCACGGGTACACAGATTATATACGCGTTTGCATACATGAAACCCATGTACGTTTCCCGATGGCCCGGCCTGTACTTGGCTTATATCACTGTCGTCGTTCGACGCGTCGGACCTATCGTCGACCTATACCACTGTCACCGATCAACGAAACCCGCCTACCGTTTGCTCTCAATATGCACGAGGCGTCGCCTCCTTTCGTCGCGGCTACATTGAAAGTCTATCGAATAATTTGCTCCGTCATATTATGCGTACACGGTACTACACTTGTTCTATTAAGCGACCTACACGCTCGAGGCAAGTGTAATACTGTTTAGCCCTGCAACGTCGTTCAGAGTGCAGCGGCATTGCCGGCGGTAAACAAACTTTCATCGGAAGCTTGTTACGCACTTCATGTCTAGTGATATATGCACAATGTTGCGTTCATTAGGCTGCTTTTATGCGGTGAAGTTCTTAATTTATTCGGGACGGTACGATGCACTCATGCTCAAAGGCACCGATATTAGATCATTCGCATATTTAATGCGATTTTTCGAGAGGTTCAGAGGGTATTTCATCGCGATCGTCATTGAAATAATAAGGTTCTGCAAATAGAAGCTTGTTATCAGTATAGAGTTAGTCTAAATAGTGACAAATACTTATCAAATTCGAGGTATGAAGTGGAGTATCGATCGTGTTAGAATATGTTCCATACACAGTCACCGACAAAATTATACACAAACAAATCCATTACGAATCGTATTACTTTCATACTTATTTCTGGACCTATAATAAGTTCTGAATTCTTTACATGACACTGTATTCAATTCTGACTGACACAATTATCGAGAAGATCATAGGTGAAGGACCTAAATCCGTCACTTAGTATCCACTTTACCTGGTATCAGGTTCATACCTTACAAGTATCTCCTTCCTTACAGAATCGAAAACAATTCAAAGATCGTGAAAACACCGCGAATAGAAGCATTGTTACGAAAGCGTACCGTCCAAATTAAGCTTGCAGAGAGCAGAATAATCATGGTTAAGAACGTTTCTTCGCCCGGAAGTTTGCGTGTACCTTTCTCTATCTAACCATCTACGTTTATTCGAGAAGAGGTCGTCCGAAATTAACACGATAAAAGCCACTAATTCGAGGAAATACAGCAATAACCGAACCGAAGGGATTGCTGTCAGAACGCGTAGATGCACGCAAACGTCGTGGCTGGAGAATTAATAGTGCGTGTACATTGCACGCACACCAGGAGCCTGGTCGAGCGGCTATAAACTAAGTTGCTCCATAAACCGGGCCGCGAATATGCATGAGGAAGGTGTGGCTCGCGTTGTTGTTGCACCCGGCTAGCTTGATTTCGGAAACGTTATAAGTCGGCCGCGAGTGCATCATGCACGTTGCATCGCATTTGCAAAGCAAAGCACAGAGCAGCGTGCGCGCGAGCGTTTCCACCTGTCTTGGCGAGATTAGCCGGTGCTTTGTTGCCGTTTTAAGGAACCCCGTTTCCGCCCACGGCGAAACGTCTTACGATGGAAATCGAGAGATTTGGATAATCGTTTGAATCGGGGGCCGTTAACGTCCCTGAAGCAGTGGAACATTCTTAGGTATAAGACACAATTTGTGGAACGCAAAAATCAGCGAGATTAGAGGCTCTAAGAGAAAACGGGGTGACTTATGGACGGGTAGATAAAAATGATCGTTTGCGAAAGGGGGACTTGGAAATTTTAGAATTTTAAGTCTCTGAATTCTTCTTCTCTTTGGGATATTAGAATGTTAGAACTGTAAGACTTCATAATCTTGTAATTTTGGGACCTTGGAATTCTACTTTGAAATTTTTTAAGTCCAGAACTTTGGATACTTGTGACTGAAATTTTGAGGCTCAAGTTTTTTAAAATCCTAAAGAAAAAAGTGCAAAATACAGACAAACCACCATACCTAAATTTAGTGTCCATACTGTTACAACGTCTATGAACTTTATTTGATAATAATTAAAACGCCTATAGACTTTATTTGATAATAATTCTCAGGCAACTTTCACAAAAAATATCCAGTTCTCTCAAGGGAGAAATAAACGAGAAAATCTGGGAGCAGTACAACGAAATAATAATTGTTTCTGTACGAAACGCAATAACGGAAGCTGAATGTTTCATTCTTCAAGGAAGCACTATCACGAGACAACAGCTTTATGAATGCGATATCCGATGCTTGCCGAATGCAAGTGAAATGTAAATTTTAAATCAGGTCCGAGAACGAAGCTTATTTATGTGGAAACGGAGACATTGGAAAACAGAATGGTAAAGTATGTGGAAAGATAACGGGTCTCACGGTATATTTCACGTTTCGAGCCCCTTGAATGCTTAAAGAAAAGAGTCCGAGATTGTGCACGTCTAGCGAACGTCGCGAAATAAATTACACAAGCCTTTTTATACCGAATGAAAGAAAATAAATATTACGTATGTTCCCATTAGTGTCCTGTCTGTTTAATTTGATTGAAAATAATAAGTAAAATCAACTGTCCATGAAAACTTTATAAAATGTTTAAGAACTGTTTTAATATGTGTCATATACGTGTCATGCACTCATATTGTTAGACGTCACTGTGTGTTATATTGCTATATATTGTATAATTAAAAAAATTATTTCTCTCAATCATGCAGTAAGATATATTGCGGTCATAACATCAGTTATCGATGCTCAACCATTCATCATAACATAAAAATATCTTATTACAATCATCTCATTTCAAGATTAAGCATTCAGCTAACTACCAATCACTACTAACAGCAAAGTATTAGCCCCATTTTTCCATGAATTATTTAACCACATTAAGGTTTATCAACGAATTCCAGAGTACCCAACATTTTAATCAAAAGGAAGAAAACAAATGTAGCATGCCCCAAAAATTTGGGGGTAAGAATCGACGTGGTTTTACCAGACGTGCCGCAATTTGTTTAGGTTAAGGGTTGACGAGATTCCGTAATGAATACAAAGTTAGCCAAGAGGGTAGTCGACGGAGGTGGAGACGAGACGGAGCCAAGCGAAATTGGAAGAAAGAAATATTTACCACGAAATTGGTACATCAGGCGACGGGCTTTAGACGGACATACCAGCCGGCCAAACTTCTCCCAAGCTGGGATAATATCTCAAAGACACTTTAACCGGGATTTGGCCGGCTTCTTTTCGCTCGAATTAGTCGGTCGGATTGCACGATCTCTCGCGGGCCAGGGAAAAAAGAGCGAGCTTCTCTCTTTCGTAGGAAATGTACGCGGTTAATATGAAAAGGAAAAAGGAAACGGCAGGAAGGCTGCTTGTTATCGCTTTCCGAGTTACACTGGGAAAATTTGTTTCCTCGCCGCTGTGTTCCATCTTACAAACCCTCTCTGCGATTCGACCGTATTTTCAGCTATTTTATGGCCGCAAAACCCGGCGTTCGTTAGACGGTACCGTTCCTCGCGTTTATTTTCATGGGTAAGTAGAATTTGCCGGTATTATGCGGTTCATTATCGAATAGCAGATTTTCGAATATATCAAACTTGTTATTTGGGAAAATTTTGTGACATATTTTCTAATACAGTAGTTTAAGATTTTATAAATTTCTCAGTTCTTAAAATTTCAAGGTTATTCTTTCATTTATAACATTCTGATTACCAAACTAGACTGTGAAACTAGATTTAAAATTCACAAATTTCCAAGCTACAAGCTTGACCAATTTTAAAATCCCCAACATACCAAATTTTCATACCCCCAAATTTCCAAATCCCTAAACTCTCAACTTACTTTCCAAATTTAAAAATTCCTGAATCTGCAAACTCATAAAATCTAACAAAAAAAAGGTATCCAATTTTTCGATAGGTTTTAAAGTGCCTCATAAAAATCTCCAGTAATAGGATCTTTTCCCCCAGGACATGTCTTAAATCTGTACATTTCGTTCTCTCATACGATTCGATTTCCATGCGTGCAATCAGTTTAGAAGTCGTGTTACAAACATTTTACGGTTCGACGTTACGATGTCGGGCGTATCGCGTATAAATCACACGGGACATTTTATTTTTACGAGTGTTACCCGATTCCAGCTGAACAATACACGAACGAAAAATAATTCTGATCCATAAGGACGCACCGAACTCGATCCCATCGCTGGTCTTCATTCGTCAGGCTTTCACTTTATCCATTGTTGAAGCGTGCGCGGCTCGTTGAAACAGACCCGAGGCGATCGTCGAGCAACCGGCAATAAACTCGTCACGTAAATCAACGATTATTCGCATCGATTATTCACCTGTCCAAGAGACCGAGCTACGCTTTTGTATCAGGAATTGTTCCTTTGAGATCTGATACTCTGATCGTTTTGCGGTTCGTAATTTCTTGAGTCGCTGTAATTACGGATCGCTGAATCGATGTTACAGAACAACGATCAAAGCGTGAATCCCTTACTCGGGGTGCGTGCGACACATAGCGAAGTATCGATCCCGTGATCGAATTTATCCAATGAAATCACTGCGTGGGTCATGTTATACAGAGCAATCTGATTAAAAAATTAAAACCATACCATGGACTCCACTGATGGTACGTATCAAACTTTTTATTCCTGTACGTTTGCAAATTACATTAAAATTTATTTAGTGCGTTGCAAATATTTTTATAACAAGTTTACTGTAGAATATATTTTCACTAAAAGAGTGAGGTATTATGGAAAATATAGTAAGAGCAACCTCAATGAAAAGTCCGGTAAAATCGGTTCAGCACGGAAAGTTAATGAACTGAATTAATGAATCGGTTAGTGGTATCATTGATATTATGTATATTTTGGAATATTTAATTGCGCGAGTACTTGTAACATTATTAAATTACGTTCGAACAGTTGCAAGAGACGTGACGTTACGGATAGAAGAATAGTTACGATTCCTTTATTTCTTGAATTTCTTACGGTCTCCTGCATCCGTATCGGTAAAACGAATCAAATGTTCAATCGATAAGAAACGTCGTCGCGGAGGAGTCTTTTTTTCCGTTCGTAAAAAACCCGGAACATCCTTCGACAACCTTTTCCTCTCCGCTTTTCAAGATGATGGAACGTCAATGTCTCGCGTTCTATCTGTAACGAAAATACGCGACAAAAGGAGAGACACGAATATGTTCGGCGCGCGGTTGAAAGCATTTGAATAAGAAATACCTTTGTTCGATGTAAGATATCTGGCGAAATAATTGTCCCTCGCGGATCTGTGTCGTTTCCGTACTACAATTTTGCTTTGGCCGATTATTCGGAATAATAATGATCTCGGCCATTTTGCATTGACCACGCATTATTCTCCGATATTAAAGGTACATTACGGACGTCAAAACAATTAACATCGGCCGACGATTATTCGCCATTTGAAATTAATGAGAACACAATATTCGGACGATTCCCATTGAACTCGTAAATATAATAGAAATGCGAATGCTTGTTCGCAAAGGGGTCGGCTGATTTCGCGTAATCCATTCGTATTTTGAAATAAATCCGTGCATCGTAATGATGCATTAAAATAATTATTTGATTGCCGGGCTGTTCATTTTCAAACGAGCGATTTATAATCATCTTTTGATGATGTTATGAAAGCTATAACTTATATTCGTGATAAGTACGAGGGGACACTTAGATTTTGATAAAAGTACACACGGTAATAAAAATATATTTGTAATTTTTTTTAGGATATACAGTATATCTGTGTTAATGAGAAGGAATAAGAAATAAATACTTTTGGAGTATTATAAGGTTCGGGATCATGGTATCAGTATACCGCATTGCCACGCGTTGTGTGACCACGCGTTATGTCGCCACGCGTTATATTGCCACGTGTTATATCGCTCTGCGTTGTACCATCCACGCATTGTATCACCACGCGTTGTGTCACCACGCGCTGTGTCACAACACATGCATTGCATGTGTTGTACCATCCAGGCGTTGTATATCAGCGCATTGTATCACCACGCGCTGTGTCACCACGCGTTGCATCGCCACACGTTATATTGCATTGCCACGCGTTGCATTGTCATGCGTTGTACCGTCCACGCGTTGATATCGGCGCATTGTATCACCACGCATTGTACCATCCACGCGTTGTGTCACCACGCGATATATCGCCACGCGTTGTATTTCAACGCGTTATATATCGACCCGTATGGCCAGGCGTTATGTGTCCACACATTATACACCTACGAATCGTATCACCATTTGGTACATCATCATAATACTACATATGTATATGTTGTCCATATGGTACCAATCACTACATTGCCCATGAATTATATCAACCGTTGTATAACCCCGCACTGTTTATTCATTAGTCATATTACAACTAACGTAGCACAGTATACAGCTATATGCTGTTTCAACTTTAAGTTTGCCAAGTACTTGAAAAATGAAAAGTCGGAAGAGAACACGAAAGAAGAATCAATGAAATAAACATTCTTCTCCCGACAAGTATCCTCTCTACAATTTAATTAAAAGTTGACTAAATGGCCACTTATTCACAAATATTCTAAACCCAAATAAATAGGATGGCAGGGAAGAAGAACATTGAAATAGTTCAATTAATTACAGTTGGCAATGATATCAGGGCCACTTAATATCGTTATCGGGACAGTGTCCAAGTTTTTCAACAACCAACGGCAATTTTCATTGACTCGCCACCGAACCAGACAGAAACGATTCGCCGGTTTAATACGGGCTCGTGATCGGACGTAATTAACGCAAGATAAATAGTTGAACGATGACGTTGAAATGGCGTCTCGAATATTTCGTTTTCCGAACGGAAAGGCAAGGAGAAAAGAAACGTCGGGGCAAAAGAACTTTAAAAGGGGGCGCCTTAAGTGCGATGCAATCGCGGATGCAATTCGTTCTCTTGAAAACGGACGATGCTTCAGGCCAGATCAAAGTCTTCTTGCGGAAGATGAAGGATACTTGAAAACGACCACGCCCATCCTAATTCCACGCTTCCACTATCGACAATTCTCTTTGAGCCTTTCATCGACTGACACACCACCTTTCTACTTACAACATTTCTTTTTCCCCTCCGTTGGTGCCGCACCTTTTTACCGGAACTTGCCTTTCGTCGCGTTTAATTCCATTCGAAGCGTCTCATCTTTCGAATGACCGGAAAGTTTTGCCAAAATTCTCCCAACCTTTATTGGCCTCTTCACTTTGCGCCGTGAACTCGTGCTACCTCTTTCTGGGTGACCGCTTTTCCTTTCCGGAAAAGTTTTGCCAATTTTCTTTGTGATGGGTTGCAACACTGGGCACACATTTACGTAGTGTGTGCAGTAATAAGATTTTGAATCTTTTCATTTCTCAGACTTCATAATTTTTTAAATGAATTTTACATTAAATTTTAATTACATTATTTCGTTGAAGGGATTTTTTCGCTATCGATCGTGTATAATTAAAAGGCAAGAATATCTTACTGACATATTCTGCATAATATCCATATATTAAACTGTGCTCATGTGTATTAATCCAATCGTAAAAATTTTACGTAGGATTCAATTATTCCTTTCAATTAACAGTTCCAAATGACTTTGTGCATTTTGATATATATTATTAATGTACTTCAATATCACAAAGAATGTGAGGTTAATCAAAGTGGGTTATTTTATCGAATTTGATTATGATAAATAAATTGTATAAATAGAGGACAAAAAATTAAATAAATGCAATAAATTAATTTTCCCTTTTTAATACTAAAAATCAATATATCAACTTATTCAAACATCTTTAATTTAATTCAAATGAATATAAATGTTTCACCGAAATACCAGAATCACTTGTACAACCATGAAAAAGTCCCGGCTTTTTCGAATGAATCGAGCAAATTCAAGATACAGGATGAAATTAAAACGGGCAAGCCTATCGGGAACGAGGATCTTTTATCGAATGTATCGAAACGAGACTAGACGGGTGGTCCCCTTTAAATTTCGCTTTCCCAAGGGTGATTTCCCGGTCACGCTTCAATTGACTTTGGAAATTGATCGGAACGAGGTAATGCTGTAACGAACCTCCCTTTTTTTTCTGGGACACCGTCGCGAGCAGTCGCATGAATATAAATACCGTCGATCGAGCAACGTCACGAGCTTTCTACTTTCCTTTTTTCTTCTGTCCTTTCTTCTTGTCTTTTATCCTCGAATTTGCATACGTACGACCAATATAGCTCGTCAGCCGTCTGGAAAGAACGGGAAAAATCTGTCGATCTGGCAATAACAATCCTGAGCCTTAATTCGACGTTTTAGATTGACTGAATTGAAATAAGGGAAGCCTTACCCCAACAAGAATGGAACACTGGTCGTTTGGAAGAATTATTTAAATAAAATTAAACCGAAATATTTACATATGAATTAATAACCAGTGATATATTTAATTAATAACCAGAAAGTAGAAATTTTTAATTGTACTATGTTTAAATAAAATTTTCAGATCTTCCGTCGATTTGTAAAAGTAAAAGTGCTCAACGAAAACTCGAACCATCACTCTTTTATTAAGAGAAAGGGAATGTGTTAATTGCATTAAATATCGAAAATTTGGTAACTGCGCGAATTAATAAAGGTTTAATGGAAGAAGTTTCGACGGTTCGAAGAGTGTTAAAATTAATCTGGCTTCATTACGCGGCAAAATAATATTATGTTGATTGCAAAAGCGTTGTGTGCTCATTTTGGTCTGCTCTCATTTAATATGATGATCAAATTAATTTGTATTAACAGTCCGTTTCATTATGCATGACGATGTATCGAATAAACAGGTTGCATAATTTGCTAATTATTCATGCACGCAGAAGTATCATTAAACTTTCTGTTACAAAACAGTAATTTGCTTTATAAATATCTCAATTAAATCTGAACGATATATATCAACGATTGCTTCCTAGCAATTAAACGGACATAGATCATCGATAATCTTTCGCACTGGTAGAATAACAGATGATCATGCGGGGACAAATTTAATTTACCTAAAAGGTGGATAATAATAATCTAAAATACTTTACCTAAGTTTGAAGTATTATTTATAAAACTTATTAATATTTTAATTACTACATTGATATACAATTCTAAATAATACAAAAATCAATTATTTCCTGCAGATGTCTATAAAATATATTTATTATATTTATTTCCTCTATTATACCTCCTAACAGTTAGAGTGAGAACTAATAAAAATTACACATGTATGCTTTATGCGTTATAAACAAACGTGATCCTTATTTATAATAATAATAGAAGTAAAAGTTCCACCAACATTACATTTTACTTATTCTTTATAAACTCTTTTGATAAATTTTCAGCATTAACGAACCCAGTCTATTGACCAATTACAAAGCTAAAATCTTTCCAAAGTAATAATGGGAGTCCCACGTTGTTATCTTTCATTCATGAACGTAGACCCTGAACTATTAAGCTCCGTCCATATATTTCTATGTTCATGGCTTAACGTTAAAAGTACCCTCAGACTCGCCATATTTGTTCTGCGCACCAGCGCCCCTCCAGTCCTAGTTTCCTTTTCCATTAAGTCCCTCCAGCACTGGACCCTTCAATTATATCGTAACGTAGCACAGCCGTTTTCAGTGTGTAATTTAACATGTAAATTGGACAGTTACATCGGCGTTCCCGCGTGTTGAGGATCAGATACCGTACGAATAGAATTCATAGAATTTTGAAAAGGGTTAAGAAATCCACGATTAATGGGTACGGTCAAGGGGAAATTCCCGGCAAAATTAGAACGGAAGCGGAAGCCTTTCAAAGGGGAACCACCAAAAATTCGTCGAGTCACGTTAAGCGGCCGGTGGATGGACCACGTCTTATCAGGAATTCCAGACCCGGACTTGGTGACTGCGCTGTTCGACCCAAGGGGGATAAAATCGAACAGACCGGCGTAACGAGGATCTCCGGGGCCGCAAAACGGGAGTGATCTAGACAAACGACCGTGCGGTCAAGGAGTGGCAGCTTCGAGCTATCTGCCATGACAGAGAACTTGCTCGTCCACACGTTCCTGCGGGACTTCCTCTCACCGCTGACGCGATGAACCTGCACGTTATTATCCTCTGCGTTCCACGGGACGCCTGTTTCCCGCAATGGAAATTTCTCGCCAACATTATACCGGCTATTTGCATGTACCTCCTGAATGTTTGCTTCAGTCGTCTTGAAAACTTTACTTTTCTTTATCCAACCAGCTCTTCGTTGTTGGACGGCGATATTAAATTACGCGAATTTGCGTGTCGGAGATTTTCGGCATATCGGAAGGTCTTTTCGATATTAGTTTCCGGGCGACAGAGCGATAATGGCGAATTGTTTGGGCGGAATCGCAACGAGGCGATCCGAGTCACGATATGTATGCAGAAACGGAGACGATTTCTAGAACACACGAGAGGGTCGCGCCGTAAAAAGTCGGTGGCGGCACGGCAGCCTTCTGAAGTAGGCATTCAAATAAACCACCTAGGCGCTGGCTTCCACTTTCTGTTATCCAGCAGCGTGGAAGCAACCCTCTTAGAATACTTCCGACGCGAGCAGTAAATTCCATCGAGGCACCGACGTTTCCACTCATCCCGTTTCTTCCTTCATCCACAGCCATCTGTACCACCCCCGACCTCCTCTCTGAACTTCGCAGTCTAACCCACCAACCTTCGTCTTTATTTTTTTCTCCTCTTCCTCTTCCTTGTCACTCCTCTTCGTATTTTGTTTTCAACGAGAAATGTCTCTGCGCCTCGACTGAAATTCGAGTGGCCGAATCGTCCTCCAAACCTCCACTTTCTTCGTCCTACATTTTTCTTCCTCTTTCGTCTCCGCGAATGTTTCACCTCCTCTTTTTATTAACGTTTCCTTCCCTCTCCGTCCGTTAGCCACTTGTCCGTGGCCACAAGCGTCTCCATAGTAACATCGGCTCAGTTTCGTTTTATTCGGTGAATTAAGTCGTTCCCGTAACGATATCCTGGCCGTTTCTTCTTTTTATCTTTGCTAAATTAAATCGACTAGCTTCTTTCAGGGCACAGCTGCTACGCGATGAGCTCGTGGATCCTGATACGCTTCACGGGACCATCGGTTTCATGTTTTCCTGTTTCTCTCTCGCTTTCTTCGTTCGTGTCTTTAGCACAACTTTTTCGCCAACGTATTAGGTGAAAGTCGTTGGCAAGCTGTCTTCAAATGAAAACTTTTGTACTTTCTGTGCTACGTTAGTGTCCTTGCTAACACGTCGCAATGCTGAGTTTGTTACATCGTATTACGTAGTTCAAAATTTGGTACCACTTAATAAAATAAAAATACACACTTTGGTATCACTTGACAATATAAAAGTACGTAGGTACACTTAATAGCATAAAAATATTTGCTACAACATAACATGAAAATACTTTGGTAATTAAATGTATGCAACAGTGCATAAATAATTCTGTTAATTTGGTAACGTTAAGAAAGCAAAAGTTTCCGAAGAGGGTATCACAAAATGATGTGTCATAGAAAGCACGAATGCATCCAAAAGAATTGAAGTACCTTGAAGAACGCGCGATAAACATTCTTCCTTGCAAGTTGGGAAACAGAATTCCCGGAGTTCATTCCCTAAGTAAACCGGATTCATTGCAGTTTCTTGTTACACGAAGACAAATAATTTACCCGAGAATTTAATTCAATTCTCTCCGCCGCTAAACGAGATTGTGGGCTTCTAGTTGCAACTATGCAGGTTGCAACGCACAAACGACTTTATAAAACGACTTGTAAATAAGAGCAAAGTTCGCTACATCATCCCATCAATTTTTCGTTAAAAGATATTTTAACTCCGTATACGATAAAATTAGCCAATGATAGTTCTATAATATCCTAAATATCAATTCTCTAGTTATTAAGTTTATCACATAATATTCTGTCTGATCATCAGAGGTTTGCATACTTTATAAAAGATAATGCATACGCGGATACTTTATAAGAAATGCGTACTTCGTAAAAAGTAATGCATACCTTGATAAATAGTTTTCATGAAAAGAGAAAATGTGTTTAAGTATATTTTATGATAGACGTATAAAACGTTTGAGAAATATTTTGTAAATTAATGATAAAAGAATCCACCTTTATGACAAAGGTTTATTTTTTAAAAGAGTAAAGTGGCTATTTAAGCGAAAGATTTAAGGCTCCTTAAATGTACGTTGACCAAACTATTTAGTGCCCTCGTAATCTCATGACCAAGGAAGGGATTCTCGGCTGATGGTCGTTTTGCTTCTCTAGCAGAATTCAATAATGAACTAATACCGTAGCGTCGTAAATTAACAGCGAACGTGGCAATACCTATCGACCCCTATTTATTTTGCCGATCGATAAAATACTCTGCCTGCGAGACAACGATATTGCCGATCCGTGTTGGCTGATTATCGAGAAAAAGCTGTATGATGCCAATATTTACCGAACTACAAGTTTTCGTTAACGATCTTCAAACATTTTAGAATAAAACGAAAATACTCAAAAATAACGAGTAATCTTATTTCGTATTTTCAAACAATTTTGAAATTATTCATCAAAGTGTCTACATGTGTATCTGATACACAACACAATTATTTATTTTAAGGAACACATTAACACACTATTATAAATAACTGTAGATACTAAATATAGACTATTAAAATTAAAAGTTTTTATAAATACTTCCATACAAATTTTAATTAAAATTTTGAATGTGATAGTCAATTTGTTTTGTCAGTTGCAATGTTAAATATTGCAGTTTTAATCAAAAATATTTATTTCGGCGGATAAATTAATTTTGACATGATGAAACATCAAAACGGAAACATAGCAGAAAATCGTTGATGTATTCATGAAATTATTAGCAATAAATTATAAATATGGCTAGAAATAACATGTTATGCTGCACGGGCTATCGCCATGATTTATTTTTGTAATGATATATAATTCAATGTCACATCGCCTGCGTTGTACTATTAACAATTATTAATGGTTTACCGTGAAGTACTTTATGTTCATGGTTTCAATTAAATTCTGAAATTCAATTGCACTTGATTTCATTTAAAACTGATACACCATCAGTATATCATTCATACAATATCGACAGATAGTGTCTATCTACAATTGTTCGTAACGGTTGTAAATACATTATCTCCGATATTCTAATTTTGCAACAATACTACAATATTCAGTTTAAATATTCTGTCATTAATCTTTTCTTGCAACAAAAATGTTGAAGCATGAAAGAGAATAATTAGTATTTTTTATATGAAGGTAAACCAAAATTTTCATCCCTTAACTGATATAGTATTGACCTAAGTAATTTTTTTGTTTTATTTAAGTTTTTAAATATAGTAGTAATTTTTAAACAAAATAGCATTAGCATACTTCCCATACTTTTTTAATTCTTAAAATTTATCTATACATTTCTCAACAACAAATTCCATATTTTGTTACGAATTTTAAATTTTTGCAAATACCATTACACTCTGAGTATGCAACGAAATGACCAAGAATTAATATTAAAGAATACTCACAGTTTTAACGAATGCAACATACTCGAAACGTTTATTATTATGCAACAGGTACACACGGAATGAACACATACCTGCAACCGAAAAGTTTGTACAATTAATTGAAACATAATGGCGGCGAACGACTTTGCAATAATTGGTTGAACAGTTACAAGCGCGGTTATAAATTAGCAAGGTCCGATAAACAATATACATTATTAATTAATTTCTCCATTATGGCCACGATTTTCCGAAATATTGCTCTTTCGGTCGTTGTGTCGACCATAATGTGAAATTTATAACGGTATTAATTAATGAAAAGCCGTCTTTGATTGTTAACAATTTGTTTTTATTGCTTGTCAAAATTTCGTATCAATCGATGGGAACACAGTGGAAACATTTAGTACGGATTTGTTTATATTTGATACGTGCATTTCATCGTTCAAATATTAATTCTGTAAAATTTATATCTCACCGCGAATGAACACCGTGCGTGAGAGTAAATTTAATATTTAATGGCAATTTTCAGTCTGTTCCTGCTCGTAAAAATACATTACACGAAATTTATGAAAATATCGAGGTATAGATTGAAAATATATCGGCAATTTTTCGCGTAAAATACAGAAGTTGAAATTGTTACATAAAACTGAAATACTAAAATTAAAATCTGGACATAAAACATAAATATCAAATTTTCACATAAAACACTAAAATAAAAATTTCTAGATAAAACATGAAAATAAATGCTGTTAGATAAAATGTTAAAATGTTTAGGTAAGTTATGACAAACTTTATGATTCATGTACTTTTACTTTAAGTGGTTGACTGATCAATTATTAAAAGTATAAAATGATTATTGTAATCCAAACTTTTACGTACATTGCTAATGATAATACAGTGCAGAGAAATTGAACATTTAGTAGAAATGTCAACAAAAAGTTTCAGAAAATCGCTTACCAAACAAGAAATAAGAAGATAAACTTTGATCAACTCTAGTATCATACTACCAATTCAGTATATCACTAAAACCTTAAATGCAAAAATAACTCATATCCTCGATAATTAACAATTTGTCGCACTATAAACTTATCATTATCCTAATCTACAAGTACCTCAAAGAAAAAATTCACACGAAGGTACGCCATATCAATCGAAAGAGCTGAAAATGTTTCCATTTCATCACGTTACTCGATCGAAAAGGGTTAATCGTTCCATCAGCAGTCAGGTTCGATGCCAATAAAGTAGGAAACACACCGGTGAGGGAATAAAGACGGCGAAGGAAAAAGGGGGAGAAAAGGTTCACGTTCCTTTCTTATCGACGTCGATTTCTCATCGTTGGAAATTTTTCGCTCGTCCGTGACGAAAGTTTTCCGTTCGAAGTTGGTGAAAAAAGATGGGACCAGGAGAACACGGTAACACGCCAGCTTCATATGAGAACCCGTATCTTATCCGAATCCGGATGGTGCGAGTGTGACAAAGTGCCGTCCAGTTTCAGTAACCTGTCTGCCTTTGGTTGACGTACTTACCAACGCGTACGTTGTGCAGCTGGAAACTGAAGGTACCGGACGAGTTATGGCCACCAGGATCAAATTACTTTCGAAATCAGCCGGCTGATAAAGTCGGCTTGGACGAATGCTGTTCCATCGTACATTTCCGTTTACGGGCACCGGGATGTGCAGGACGATCGTGGTAAGTTTGCACTCCGAACATTTTCCACGGTACATTCGATATCCACACTCTTCGACTTCCTATATTTGCGGTATCGATCCGTGACGCGCGGACATTTTCCAGGAAATGGTAGATCTCACATCATATTTTTTAACTTCGCGGTAGTTTTCGGTATTTAAAGTCTCAAATTTGTAAAGTATTAGGGATTTCAAATTGTTCAATTCTGAAACTCAAATTTAGCTCCTCTGATTTTCAAGTTCCTAAATTATTTTTAATTCGGTAACACAAATTTTTGGATTTCTAAATTCCTAAATTTTGAAATTCTCAAATTCTTAACTTTCTGACTTTTTAACTTCTCCAATTCCTAAATTCTCAAATTCTTAACTTCTTAAATTCCTAACCTAAATTGCCGATTTCCTAAATTCCCAATTTCTCAAATTTGCAAGTTCAAAAGTTCCCGAACCCCAAAATCCCCAAATTCCCACTTTCCAGAAGTCCCTGATTTCCAAATTCCCAAATTTCCAAGCGCCAAAATTCACAAATCGCTGAATCCCCAAATTCCCAAATCCCCGAATTCCCAAATTCCCAAACCCTCAAATTCCCAAACCCGCAAATCCCCAAATTTTCAAATCTCTAAATTCCCAAATCCCCAAATTCCCAAATCCCCAAGTCCCCAAACCTCCAAATCCCAATATTCTCAAATTCTTAAAACCCCCAAATCCCTAAATTCCCAAAATCCCAAATCCTCAAATCCTCAAATCCCTAAATCCCTAAATCCCTAAATCCCCAAATTCCCAAATCCCTAAATCCCCAAATCCACAAGTCTCCAAATCCCAAAATCCCCAAATCCCCAAAATCCCAAATTTGAAAGCATCACCCTGCAAGAATATTCCCCCAGGTATTTTAGAACACACGACCGTTCCTGAAAGTCCATATCGAACGATTGTAATGTCTAATCTGAAGTGTTCGTGAAGACGTAAGTATCGAGCGGACGGTAGGTGGGCCCGATGCACGATATCTCGCGCAAAACGGAAGAGGTGACGGCAAGAAGAGGAATTCGGGCTTCCACTCGAGCTTGTAAGACGTGGCAGGTGGTCTCGAGGGGCGACCCACTCAGCTAGAGAAGGCGTCACGGCTGCAGACGAGGGAGAGGCATTCACGGGCCTTGATTTAACACCTTGGATTAATTACAGTCTGTGTACCTAGCCAGGACTGCGGATGTGTACGTGCAAGAGCCACGTTTCCTTACAAGAGCACGCTACATGGGACCAGCTTCCATATTTATCTCCGAAATGTAGCAACGAGCCTCGTAATACATGCACGTTTCGATGTATTCTTCTTGTTAGTGTTCGACGTCTTTTTAATCGAAATCAACAATGTTCTAAAATGTATACGCATTTTAAATACTAATATCAAATAATGGTAGCAAAATATTAGAATTAATATGCATTTTTATTCTGAATATCTATGTAATTCTAGAATGACATTATACGTGTGTTTTTGACGTATTAGAATATTAGAATAATTTCTCTGTTCATTTTAATTACTAAATCGTATGACAGTGAAATGTGCATAGATTTTATCTAGACACCCAGTAATAATGGTAGTTGTAAATTATTAATTGATAAGTGTGCAAATAAGCATCATGAGGGAAAACAATAACCTGATGATATCATTAACGGAGGTGGCATGACGAGCGAAGGCAATCGGTCTTTCGCGAAACACATAATTCAGGGAAAACGCGAGGGCGGTCAGTGAAAAAAGAAAAACGTAGAAGGTGCTTAAGCTGAGTATTTAATGGCGCTTCGTGACTGGCGGCATTCCGTAAAGCTAGCCGTCACGTTCAAATTAGTCTCGAAGGATCATAATCGCGAGAGAGGACTACAAAATCTACGTATTAAGTCGCCCATAAAAATGCTAATGCGAACGATCGAGGGGTTTTACGCGCCGCGACCGTATTACCCATTTTCCGAAATTATATACGCCGGAAGGTTAGGTAAATGAGTTTTTAATTTATGAAAATCTTCTTTTACGCGGTGCCGCTAAAACCGATACGTTCTAACCGTGAAACCGAATTAACGGCGGAGAAAAATTTTCTTCGAGGTTTGACGAGACGGAAGAGAGAGAATGAAAGAGAAAACGAACACGGGACAGAGTATAATTAATTAATTCACAGGCCTTGTTTAGCCGCTGAACTTTGTTTCACCTCTCGAAAATATTTCAATGAAATTTTTCTCGATAATTTCGCGCGATAAAAGCGACGCGTTTAATTGAAACACTTCCTGATCGATGACCTCATACTTTCTCACGGCTTTGCAATTTGATGTACCTTTCTACGTCTAATAAATCCGACACTCTATTTGCTGGACTCCTTAACAGTTATATTTAATTCATGTTTCATTTAATTTCACGTGTATTCGCTCGATTATTTTTAAGCGTCTCAAGTGTGGAGTAAGTGCACTCGCTGTAATTGAAATAAATTATACCAAAGTGATAAATGTTCCTGGTTACTGTAATTCTGTAACCAGCCTTTTTTCTAGGATACCGTCGCAGGCAGTCGCGTGAATATAATTGAAACACTTCCTGATCAACGACCCCATATTTTCTCTCGGCTTCGCAATTTTATGTATCTTTTATGTCCCATAAATCTAAGGAGCCAGTAACTCTTTAGACGTTATATTCAATCTTTTAATCGAATTAAATTAGAGATCCGTCAGTTATTTGTATACTCGAAAAAGTGGTGCAACGCTTTCTATCGAAGTAAATTATAACGGAGTGATCAATCTTTTTTGTCATGAAGTATTAATTAACGATATGAGAGATATCTTCTCGAAAAAGACGCAGAAAAAGTTCCGACGTGACAATTTTCATGAAACGTCGGAAGACATCGACATCTTCGATCCGCAGAAATGATAGTCTACCACGAACCTAAACATTTTCCCATCGGCCCTGTTACTCGACATCGCACTTAGCTTCATTTTTCACGTTAGGAAGGATCCCCGGGAAGCTGCAGGGTAGCTGGACGAAGGGGGCAAGAGAAAAAAAGTACGATGGCCAGTACGTTCGACGTTGAGAGGCTGGACGAAAAACGAAACCGACTTTCATTCCCGTGTTTACTACTCCGTAACACGTCCAGGCCATTTTTCAATTTCTGCTGACTACCTTCGTGCCGTCGATTTCTGTATTTCTTGGTTAAATACAGCCATGTACTTACACCCGCTATATTTCACGGCAATAAGTACAAACCGACTGATCCGGCTTTGAGTAAACTCTCGTCTGGTGATTTTTAACTTGAATTACGCCTCGTTAAGAATCCACTCAAATATTTACACAACTTTCAATCGGATAGACGGTTTATTACGCCGAAGGTGACTTTTTACAGATTTCTTTGGAACTTCTGGTCAAAAAACGTAGACATTCTTTAGTGGGTAACTTCAGCTTCATATGGAGTGATTTACTTTTCATTTTTTTAAGATTTGAACTGGGAAAATTAAAAACGTATATTTATCTTTGAATCGTGTGCTCTGCCTTCGTGTAGACACTCTTCAATATATAACTTCAGTATCATGTGGAATGATTACTTCTCATTTTTTCAAGATTTGAACTGGGAAAATTAAAAATGTATATTTGTCTTTGAATCGTGTGTTCTACCTTCAGATCCTTTTAGCATTCAGTGAAAATTATATGTACTAATTATTTCTTCTTAAAGTCATATTCTTATAGATTGCAGTCATCAATGTTTGCTACAGTTTTATGACCATTTTCATGTTAACAAACAGTTTTAACACTAATTTATTGTACCGATATGAATTTATTGAGTAATATATTGCAGCTATTTTAGACAGCTATACATTTACTTTCGTATCCTTATTTATTATTTTTTTTCATACCTCTTCACATAGTGAAGATGTATAACAAATTTTTGATGGAATTGTTAATGTATTAATTGAAGTATATTAATGAATATCTCAATATTAATTGGTTATATATTATATGCCAGTTGGAATATATTAATTAACTACTACAAAGGATGAAACACGAGGTTGTGCTACATAATCATAAGCGATCAATGAAGTTCCGAGTAAATGTCCCATTAGCGTGGAGCGATATTCTCCAACAATATCAGAACATTGATCGATTCAAGCAAGATCGCACAGATAATCAGTTGAAGCGAATCGTCCCACATCCATGGCTCTCCTTCCATAAAGTAGGGATAATGGCGCTAATGACACTTAACGCTTAAGTCAAGTGCATCCACAGCGTAGTTTATGGAGAACCCATTAATGGCTTACCGATACGAGCCTTTGATAAAGCTCGTCTTTGCGAGTTTTTGATAGATACAGTCAACGATTTATCATGTTACCTTCATTCCCGTGCAAGAACGCTTCTTAGACGAGCAAAAGCTCTTACAATTTTTAATGAGCCACATAATGATACGTGTGCATAAAAATTATATGGAAGCTCTGGGGAAAAGCTTATTAATTGATTAGAAAGTTTCTGAAGCCCAGAATTCTCGAGTTATCAAACTTTTAGAGTTTGAAATCTGATACACAATTTGCAAATTTTCAAGTAAACAAATTCCCAAACTTATGTTTTTATATTCCTAAATTCTCGATTTTTCGTGCCTCCAATTTTCTTAATTTTCGAAATTTCTAAATTTCCGTATTTACAAATTTGCAAATCCTCAAATCTCCAAATCTCCAAATCCTCAAATCGCTAAATTTCCAAATCCTCAAATATTAAAGTTCTGAAATTTTGCAAATCCCAAATCCTTAAATCCCCAAATTGCACAAATTCCAAATCCCTAAATCGCAAAATTTCCAAGTCCCTAAATTTCAAAATTCCTCAAATTCCAGAACGACAAAATTCGCCCAAAAAATTTCCAGAAGCCTAAACTTGCAAAATTATCAAATTTTCATATTTTATGCGAGGTTTCCAAGTAATAATTTTGAAATTGAATGATTCACTTGCATTTCCTGCGTACAGATTTAAATGCGGTTGTTGTTCTTTAATGGTCACTGTATAGTAATATCTCTCATTTTCGGGTGTAATTTTATATTAAAATTTCATTCGAATAATGAATACCCAGGTAAAGCAGGGATTAAACGACCGCCGGCCATTGTACGTGCATTTACCGTGAAATTTTCGCGGAAATTGTTTTTAAGCATCAAATTTAATATTGAATGAAATGTCGCTCTCGCTGTTTCCAACATAGCCTTTGTAAAATATCATCGGGCCACAAATACATTACTGATATTTAATCAAAACGCGACTGAATTAATACGGGTTTTATTTATTTTGTCAAGTAGCGAAATTAAACCATCAAAATCAGAATGTTCAGCACCAAAATACATTGAACAATGTTTGTGTTTAATAATCATAGAGCATTTGCATATATTTCCATTGACATGATCTGAATTTCTCGGAAATAAATATTTACCCTTTAAATAAGCTCTATCAATAATTCTGACTTTGTTCATAAATTATTTGCAATTTATGTTAAAATAAATTACTTGAAGTGTGTTACCTTTCAAAGGATATCAAGCTATTTAAATATAACAAGTTTCTCCTATTTCAATGAAATATATTATTTCAAACCCTACTATCGAATATAATAAAATTGTAAAATGTCAATAAGCGATTATGCAATAGATCTTTTTAAAGTCCCCAAGAACTATTCCAAAATTAAAATAATGAGTCCAATTTGAATTAATTATCCAGAAAATACGAAAGGTCAAGTGAACAACTCCGTCCCGAAACATTAATATGCAAAATTATAAAACGGAGTATCGTCGTTCGCGTCGCGGCTGCAGTAGAACAACCGCCCTGTGGTCAGACGTCGGTGTACACACGTAAAAATGAAAATCTCCTTTGACGACTGTTAGGAGCATGAAATCTCTAAAACATTGCTTAATTAGGCAAATCGCGTTTCCACGGGACCCGTCACATTTCCCGTGTTAAAGCTGGCGTGCATGGAGGACAGCGCGGAGGCTTAATACGCGTTCGTAACATGCAAAAGATGGGGCTGCTAATGGACGACGAGACTCGACTTTAAACTGGCTACCGTCTAATGTCCTCGTAAGTGCTAATGAACGCCCCTTGTATCCGGCGGACATTTATCCTTTGAGTCGAGCGTCGCGGTTACGTGAAAGACCCCCTAATACACGAGGCTCGCGTGTGCAGGATGCTTTGAAAAACGAAGGACCTCCGCCGTGTGTGTTCCCTTCCTCGCTGCTTAACCAACGGGATTTTGCGACATAAAGGTACCGGGACCATTCCATCTTCTTCGCGGTCCATGCAAAATCTGCAGTGGAAACGAACGGAACGTACGAATGAAATTTAACCCTAAAACGGTGTTTCAGATTCTGTATCGAGTGCGCTGCTACGGTGCAATGCATAAATATATCAATCTCCTTTGTTTCTATTGATCTGAGTTTTCAATGTACTTCATACATTGATTTTTAGTGTAAAAACAAGTTATTATATATAAAAAAAAATTCGTATTCATATAAGTATTCAATTGATTTGCATAACTAATTTCCTGATGTTTCATGAGTAAACTGATAAACTATTTTATTCCATTTTATGTACAAAAGACCGTAATGACATTAGTATGTTTATTTTTATATATTTAGTGACATATTGGTTTTGTGGACTTATGGGAAAGTCCATATTGCTAGAGAGCCCCGTTTGCCGGAAATTAGCTATATCTATCACGTCTGAAATGCTATCATACACCCATTAAGCCGTCAAGGTCTCGAACGTAATGCGATATCCTAATTTTTATCAAACAAGTGGCAAAAAATTTCCTTTCAATTCACAGAAAAATGTATCTCGGTTCAATGTATCCTCGTTTCTCTATTTATTCGTTTTTGTACAATTGTATTTAGTATTTTAATTTGAATCAAACAATTTTCCAGGATAACTGGAACTTCGTCGAAGAGAGACAACTGCGGATAAAAAATTAATTAACCGTTCGCGCAATTTAGCGAAAATTCGCATAAGGGTTTAATGAACGAAGCGTGAATCGCGATGTGGTCGAAATCGAAGGCCGCAACATCACCCCGGGGAATTTTCGTTCTGATCAAGCCATGAGCAGCCCCTGGCGTAGTTCAGAGAGAGGAACAGCTAATGAAATGTAATCGGCTCGTCGCGGGTGGCGTTCAGTCGAACGGGAATTATCGACATAACGAGTTCGAGGGGAAGCGACGTTCGAATCGCGAGATCACGCACTCAGACTGATCGTGCTAATTAAAACCGGCCGAGTTCCCTCGTTCGCAGCACTGAATTTATCACTGGAACAGCGAGCACGCCACGTTCAACTTTGTCGGCTAAGTAGCTACTCGACTGAAATTACCGAAACAACCTGGAAATAGTAATGGGTCTCCGGCAACTGTACTTCCGCCCGGAGGAGAACTAGTTTCCAAACTACCAACTAACCATCTCCCTCTAACCCTACGGTTACTGGATTGTCTATCGAAGTTGACGCTACAAAACACTTTCGATTGCGACCATTTTTCGGAAGCTCAGATAAAGTATCCTCATTCTGCGTTCTGGATAGATTTATGGGGTTGCGCGACCGTGGGGGACGTTGACAAGGAGTCTTGCGCGAATTTTTGAGCGATTGAATATCGGCTTGTATTTTGATATTATTTATGTGTCGTTTCAGAGGTAGATGTGCAAGTGTCTTACGGTTTATGGTGGTCATGAGTAAACTCAGAACATTGAATATGTGTAGCGTATATTATTTTCAAGTCTTCAAATCGTCAAACTCCTAAATTTACAAATCAAGTCCATAAATTTTCAAGCTTTCAAATCCTCAGGTTCTCCAATTCTCAAACTTCCCAGCTATTAAATTTGCAAATGTGAAAACCGTAAATCTTCGAATCCCCAAATCCACAAATCTCCAAGTACTCCAACCCTCAGATCTCTCAATTTAAAAATCTAAAATCTTATCATTTCCAAGCTTCGAAGTTCCCAAATTTCCAAATAATGTCCAAATCTAAAAGCCTATAAATTTCACCCAAACCGAGAAGTTCGACACGCAGCTCAATTTTAAAGGCCCATAGCTTATAAAATTCATAAAACACAATCGATTATATAATAAAATTCATCGAAATTTAATACAGAAGGTCCGTAAAGAAGTGCTTGAGCTACGAAGCCCTAAAATACCGCATTAAAATATTCAAAAATACTTGGACCCTTCGGAATATCGATTCCCCGCTGGAACACAAAGAAAATATACGATGGGTTTGTCGTAAGATTCAGCGGATATTACGTTAAAACGAGTTGGTCGTTTCTCGGTCGCTGTCGGAGTCGGTTCGTGCTTGTAGCGATGGCGCAATAAGTGGATAAGAACATTCGTGTAACATCCAGCCTAGATCTGCAGGAAGCTTAATGGCCAGTTTAAGGAAAAGCTTTTAAGGGGGAGGTAGAAACGTTACCGCTCATAAAATTTTAAAGCGATTTGTTCCTGTTCTACGCCCGGCTGCGGCCAAGTTTTATGTCGCGGCCACCACCAACCTCTATTCCACTTTCGTATTTCCGCTTAGATCATGCGAATTCTAATGGGCAATCGCTCACGCCTCTTTGTAACGTTTTATTTAACACTTATGAGTTACCATTTTTTCTTGCGTTGGCGAGTACATTTCCCTCAACATTTGTGTGTTGTCACCGACAATCGGAATTCATTTCAATATATGAAATACCTGATTTCAATAATGGGTTCATTTTAATTAGTTCCATTAACGTAGTTGTGTAAGTTAATTTTAATCAATTTAATTCACCTATTGGTTAATATATGTATGTTGAAAATTGTTAGTATTATAGCTTTTTATAGCGAATTCAATTCGTAATAAACTAATGACATGTCTGATTGGACTTGTCAGACTTACAAAAAAATAGAAACACAAGTATAAATATATTTCACAAGTTTAATACAAAGCCGTTCCTGAACGGCTTGACCGATTACAATAATCTTCCTCCTGCCATACGTTTTACAAAGGATGCTTCTTGAAAGGCGCAAAGGTATTTAAAAGAGAGTTTAAGAGCAAGTAAATATAGAGTCACCGAATTAATTTACACGTCCAATACTTTCGATCGGTGGTATTCAGGTGCCTAGGTAAGCAGAGATTCGATCGTCTTTGTAGTAAAAGGAAAGCAAGTCCTTCAAACGATCCCGATAATTGTCCCGTCGCGGTGGAAGGAGCGCAAACTTTCCGCCACGACATCCCCTTTTCCTCGTCTCACCTTCAACCCTTCTTCTTCAGTCTATTAAGAGAGTTCAATTTAAAAACAGGTGAAAGCAAAGATCGCAAGAAGGACAGGCGTAAAAGGAGGAAGACTTAGCAAGAGAGAAAGTAAGTTAAGGGGTGAGGTAACTCGATTTACCCCCCAATGGACTCCACTTCCTTTTATTACCGTCTCAAAGCGATCTTATCGCAAGAGGGGTAGTCACGGGGGTACAGGACATAGCCAACGAAGAAGAGAACCCGTCCCCTTCTTCGCTTCTGTCCCTTTACGGGTCAAAATACGCTCCACGAGGAGCAATCGCGGGGGTTAAGTGTCGCTACGTCGTAAGATGGGCTCGCGATCGGACTTTGGACAAGTCTGGGTCGTTAAATTAGCACACATGGTGAAACTTCATGCGACCTGTGGTATATGGTCGTTATATGGTCGCTTAAATGCTGAACCGCCGCAACGAGGGGAAGAAAGAGAACGACACGAGGGCGAAAGAAACTTGAATAGCCTGCTGCGAACCGCTAGCTACACCGCGACGAATAATTACACCGTTCAGCGTGGTTTTTGCTGGTCACCGCATGCTAACGGATTGTTACCGTTGGTATATTTTGAGAACCAATTTACAGGACAATGTTTTATCGCGCGTTCAAACAAGAATGTCAACGATCACTTCATTTTATATTTAAATTTTATCGGGTTTAATTACTGGCTTGGATAACATTTTAATTTAAAAAACGAGCAGGTCTTAACGATTTGTACATTTTCATTTGTACGATTTCATTAACAGAAACCTTTCGTTGCTTCATGTTTTAATTTTAAAGGTGAACAAAATTTTTACGATTTGTAGATTCAATTTACATATTCAAATTTCAGGTTTAATTACCGTGTTGAATTAACCCTTTGCTGCATGACATTTCAATTTACAATTTGAGTGTACTTTCCAACGCGAGCAATACTAGTAAGAAAAATTTTTTAATTTGAAGAAATGTTATTTAATATTACAAAAGAGAGCAGAATAATACTTCATATGAATTACAGTTCATCGTCAGCTTTCCATTTTGCATTTCATGTGCAGTGAAAAGGTTTATGCAATTTTGAAGAAATTCTGTGCTTGAAGGTTTAAATTAAAATCAACCGGTTTACAACGAAATTTTTAACAAACGTAAAAACGAATGTTCTTCCGTTTTTTCCTGCTAGTTTATAAACGCCTTTACACTTGTCTATTAAAGGTTGAACACAATAATTTTAGTATCTCGATATCACCTCTAAACTAGAATAAAGCTATTAGCGCAGCAATATCTATCACTTTATCTATTCTATAAAACGCCCTCTCGAATCTACAGATTATTCCACAAAACAGCTTTCCAGCGTCGAGTTGCACACAAATTTCCCAGTGGCAGTACGTCAAACTCCGCAGCACAATCGATCGAAATCTATCAACTGGTGTATCGACATAACAGTCAGCCAGTTTTTTAAATCCTGCAGGAGGATTTTTACAGCGGGTCACAGTAACGGTCGCTCGATCAAATGGGATTAAGTTGAAACACGTGTTGTAACGTGTATCGGTTGCGTTTGTACCAGAAACTGCGAAAAAAGCAACGTGGAAGAGATGAACCCTGTCGTTTTGACTTTTGACGCGTCGCTTTCAGCGGGTTATCGGAGTTACAGGATTGTCGAAGCGTTTCGTGTAACGGACCAGTGATTCAATGGCTGCAAGTCCGCACGCTATAACTCGATTATCAGCCATTATCGCGGATGATATTGTTCCGTGTAATTTACGGCGGAACGCTTACAATCGGAAATCGCGTAATTGCGAGACCGACTTCCGTGGAGACATCGCCGACTTCCGCGACGATAACCGCCATTAAGAATTATTCACCGAGCTTCTGTCTTCTAATCACTGTGCCCTGCTTTCGATAGTCTCTTTTTGCGAGATTCTCCTTCTACGATTAACCGGAACACGGAATTCTTTATCCGTAAATTACTGGTTAGGACGATACGGCATGTTAGGTTATGTTTTAATTTACATTTCGCGATTTTTATCAAACATGAATACGCAACATTGATCGGTTTTGTCAACTGATTATATGGAAAAATATTTAATATTTGATCCTTTGATTTGAAGTACTGTATTATTCAATGAATTGATATACTATGTTATTCAATGTTTGATTCGAAATAATATTCACTGATGTTTGATTTGAAGTAATATATTATTCAGCGATATTTGATTTGAAATAATATTGTCCATGATGTTTGATTTAAAATATTATATTATTCAATGACTATAATGGATGTAGCGAACAAGGGTAGATTGAACTAACTTTCATTTAAAAAATAACCTCAATAAGTGTGTATGTACCTGTACCTGCAAGACGTAATATCAATTCATACAAAAATATACAAGTAATATTATTTCATATTGGAAAATGTTAGAATAATACTGCGAACAGCTGTATGTTTTCGCTTCATTTTTAATAAAATTTCTCCCACCTTCAATTTCCCAATCTAAAACAATCAGGAATAAACAGTGAAAACGAAATCCCCATCGCGAATTATCAGAACGGATTTCGAAGTTTAAAGCAGCAGTTCTCCGAACGGAGGTAATTCCGAAATCAATATCAGAGTACAAAATTAAAATTTTAATTATTTTTGCATCGAGCTCGCAACTGAAACGATTTCACGTCAAATGCAGACAGCATCGTTTTCGAAGTTGTTCGACATCTTGCCGTTCCTTAATACACCGAAGCGTTCATTTAATTGCGAACAAATGACCTGGCGGAAGTTCGAACTCGATAAACCGTCAATTTAAACCGGCAATCGCCTTTTATTTCATCCCCGCGTTCGATCACGAATGTGTCCTGGAGGAACGGAACGCTCGTGTGCACCGGCCGAGAAAAAAGACGAGAGACAAACGTGGGCGAGGAATAAACGAGGAAAATCAATAATTGCGAACCTTCCTAATTTCCCAAGTGTACGCGGTTCGGGCCAATTTCGCGCCAGCCGCTGCTGCTATCGGCTGAAATAAAAATACGCTTTATACGGAACGACGCGCGAACCGATGAAGAGTAACAACGATGGAAAGATCAGGAAGAGAGAAGGAAAAAAGAAAGATCGTCCTGGATCCTCTGTTCGGCGAGTTTCAATGACGGAAGTTGGTCCTAACTTTGCGACCCCGCCACGGAAATAGAAATTTCTTCGTCCTTTATTCCCCGCGTCGATCCTTGTCGTTGCCGAGATAAACGCGAAACTTTCCTTAATAAATAAACATTTTTCCTTTCCCTCCTTTAAATACAACAGGCCCGGGACGAACGAGCCAGCAGCGGACGAAAGAAAAGGCAAACAGGGAACACGCTGACGACCGAGATGAAATTGAATGTAAAGAGGGGTTGAAGTTTCGTTCATTCGCCGACAACGGATTCTTCCGCTTCCGTTACTTGCTCTCCTATTACTTTGACTTCTGCGCTACTTCCACGCCACGGTTTTACATTAATTTCTACTTGCAATTGCTATTTTTCAGTACTGTCTGACGAGGAGCGTTCCAGAACGCTTCGTGAATATTAAAAGGATTTTATGATGTTGACTATATTGTAGGTTATTGATTACTGATGTTGCGAATTTAAAATTGTTCGATATAGTAGGGTATCGCTACAAGTTACTATCACTATGTGTCAATATCCCCATGCGTTACGCCACGTGTTAGAATCTCTACATATGTGTATCACCATATGTTAGAATCACTACGTATGAGTATCACCATATGTTAGAATCTCTACATACGTGTATCACTATATGTTAGAATCGCTACGTATGAATATCATCGTATGTTAGAATCACTACGTATGAGTATCATCATATGTTAGAATCAGTATACATTAAAATCACCATGGATTAGTATCACTGCACGCTGGAATTACTACATATTAGTATTTTCATACATTAGTATCATGCGTCGGTATATTCACATATGAGTATTACCATCTGTTAATATCGTCACATATCCTATTCCCACACGTTAGTATCATAATATGTTTTATTCCACGTGTTAGTATCACTACGATAATATCGCTACGCATCGCATAACCACGTGTTGCATCGACACGCACCCTACCATCACGTGTCACATAATCACACGACATATTACCGCACGTTATATCAGCTTGTGTACCATTCTCGGACAGCTCATCTTAACAGTTATCATATTAAGAATATTAAGAATCGTGCTGCAATCGTGCGTTACATCTAAATTATTCTGAAAATTTTACGATGTACATTGTAGGTGTAGATGTATGGGTGATAAATGTTACATGAAAGGAGGATTCCCAATATTGCAGCAACATAACGAGTCTATCATAATAGCAATTTTAGCGTGCCCGACTACACACGATATTTTCCACTGTGGCACTCAAAGTGGAAATAGGTATAAAGACAGCGTGAATTATAATTACACGAGGCATGTGCAATTCATTATATAAAATGTGCATCAAATAAGAAGTTAATTGCATATAATTTCAAACTAAAGAATTTACCTGTTACCTCTAATTGAGGTAAAAGAATTCATGGCTAAGGAGTTAATATTACCAATATAAAAAAAAAATTGTGGACCCTCCTCCAGTACTCAAAATATTTGTTGCATAAAGAGTAATAGTACCAGACTATTTAATTTAGAGAAAATAAAATCGATTCTGAGATCACGATTTGTAATAGCCAATTTGACACACTCTATACAACTGTTATAAAACGAATGGCGGGTTAAGTGGAAAGGTTCGATAAAAATTATTGATTATATTGCTGTTGGAAGTTTTTACAATGGCAATTCATCGATGGACCGTCTACAAAAGCGGCTTTCGATACACGTGTACCAAGTTCATCTATACAGATCGCACGTACACACAGAGATTGCGGAAAGAAACGCAGATAGAGGAAGGGGGTTTGTAGTGGACCGAGAGGATTATGGAAGACTGAAACGAGAGGAAACTCAATTCCAAAGGGCAGTTTTGCGATCCAATCTGGCAATTGGCCAATCTAAAATGAAAACTTGGCCGGTCACGATTCTATGCTGGTTCCGTGATGCGAAAAGACGCGAAATTGCCTCCAAATAGAACGTTAATTTCCCAAATGGCTGTATGGCAAGAAGTATGTACAGGAAATACGAAAGAACGCGAGAAAACTTGCTCTCGAATGAAAATCGAACATCGATTGCCACGTGATGATATTGATTCGCATTTTATTTGCAGGAATACGTTATTAGGCTATGTTGAAATGGCAGAAAAGTGAAAATTTGGAGATTTGGAAAGTTAGGAATTTAGGAATTTGAACATTTAATTCCAAATGAAGAAATATAGAAATTTAGAAATTGAAGAGTTTTTAAATATACTGTCACATGATCTTTGTTCCCACCACTGTTCTAATAATTATTCAGAGAAACACTATGCAGCACCCAAGTATGTGTTTCCTGTATCGCAAAGTGGTTCCACCATCAAGAACGTTTATTTACTCAGTATTATCTACTCATCTAATCCACTTTACCATTACTTCATCTACTTCAATCTACCTTGAAATTTTCAAACTTCAAACAAGTCTAATCTAACAAGCCCCAAAGACGTTTAATGAAGTACAAACAACAGAAGTGTATCCCTTCCCGTGTGTATTCAGCTTGATTCCACGTAACGAAGATCACTTCGTATCCCTTTCAACCAAACACAATCAAAATTCACACGTAAGAATTGCTAATTAAGTGATTGACATAGGTACACCTGAGTGCAACGTAAACTTCCTTTGAATCAGGACAGATATATAAACTTGACAATCTTTCAATTCCCAATTTTCAATCTTATAAATATCAATGTGTTCAAGTTTTAGAATTTTCAAATTTTCAAATCTCCAAATTTATAAATTTTTTCATTTCTAGGTGGTATGAATTTCTGAATTTTTACATTTCTAAATTAGGAAGTTCAGAAATTCCTAGATATGTAAGTTCCTATACCCCTAAATTCCAAGGTTCAAATACCTACGTTCCCGAAATTTTTTCGTCCCCAAATTCCTACGTCCCTAAATTCCTACACCCTCAAATTCCTACGTCCCCAAGTTCCTACGTCCCCAAATTCCTACACCCCCAAATTCCTGCGTCCCCAAATTCCTACACCCCCAAATTCCTACGTTCCCAAATTCCTACGTCTCCAAATTCCTACGTCCCCAAATTCCTACGTCCCCAAATCCCTACACCCCCAAAATCCTACGTCCCCAAATTCCTACACCCCCAAATTCCTGCGTCCCGAAAATCCTCCGTCCCCAAATTCCTACACCCCCAAATTTCTGCGTTCCCAAATTCCTACGTCCCCAAGTCCCTACGTCCCAAAATTCCTACACCCCCCAATTCCTACGTCCCCAAATCCCTACACCCCCAAAATCCTACGTCCCCAAATTCCTACACCCCCAAATTCCTGCGTCCCGAAAATCCTACGTCCCCAAATTCCTACACCCCCAAATTTCTGCGTTCCCAAATTCCTACATCTCCAAATTCCTACGTCCCCAAATTCCTACGTCCCCAAATTCCTACACCCCCAAATTTCTACGTCCCCAAATTCCTACGTCCCCAAATTCGTACGTCCCCAAATTCCTACACCCCCAAATTCCTGCACCCCCAAATTCCTACACCCCCAAATTCCTACGTCCCAAGTTCCTACGTCCCGAAATTCTTACATCCCCAAGTCCCTACATGTACAAGTCATGTAAAAAATCTGAAGACTAAGAAGAACGATGCAGCCATCTCTCGACGCAATGTTCAGCCATTTTGAACGGATATCCCAGATGGAGTCATGAAACTGGAAAGTTGCGGCTCGAGAGACGTCGAATTGCCGGCTATCCGAGTTTTGGCCAGGCAAAACGTTCTCGACGAAGTGCCGGACGATGCTCCCGTCCACGTGGACCAACACCTGCACCAACACACACGTTCACGTACACCCACACGAGCGAGTCCGGCCACCGCTTGGCGTGTTCTCATCTCGTCTAATTAGCGTCTAGGTGGGGACACTTTAATTTGGTCAGGTAGACCAGCCACCTACGGGGAAGTTCGCCTCTAATTTACCTTCCCTGTCGAGAAGTGCCGTTCCAGAGAAGTCCAACTAGCTGCCTAATACGTTTCGCTGCTACTGCGAATGTATGCTTTATGGCCAGGGCAAGTGAAATAGCCAGAACTCAAGGGTGCACCAAAAGGGGTAAGAAACATTCACGGGGCTGTTCACGTTTGATCCGGGAAGAACAATTAAGGGGTTCCAACGTGTTGGATCGCGTTCAGCGAACCGTATTTCCGGCATGGAAATTGTATACTGTATTTAATCTGCTAACCGGAAATGACCAATCAACGAGTTAATCTCTCTTGAAGGATTATATGTCGGTTTTAAGCCGAGGATGTTTGTATTCTTTTAGCTTTATTTGTTTAACGTCAGAATTGGAGGTTGTAAGTTAGGTTATAAGTTTGTAACAGTGATAATAAACATTAAATACTATCAAGTCAAACATTTTAAAATGTTGACTAAAATTAAAATGATAATGAAGCGTACATTGTATGATTATAACTATAACTTAAACGCATGCATACTTATTAGCAAAATGGTCAAACCTACAATGTGGATGACTACCCAGAATCTAGAAATAGGATTAAATAGATAAATAATCGGAGACGTAGAGATGTTATGAAACATAACTCTGGCCTCACCTACGCTATTATCTCGAATATGCATTTGTACAACAATTTTACTTACAGCTGCACACACATCGCACAGCTGGACAGATGTCCGATAACAATCAATCGCTTCAAGGTTTTAAACTAATTATACGTTGCACGAAGTACACAGAGCTAATTAATGTACATTATCGATATTACAATATGTTACTCGCATAAATGGATAATTATGTCGACAATGCGCCTCTGATCCGTAGGTTGTTTATGAAGGAACAATCGACAGTACAACCTCGTGATATTAATTACTACAAACAGTAACGTTTACGTAATTTAATATTTAATAACTGTAAACAGTCTCGTTAGGTACACGGAATTATAATGTACAATTGTAACAATGGAGAATCAAATATTTATTTATTTGCTCGTTCATTTATTGATTAATTTACTTGTTTATTTAGCCATTTATTTATTGCGCACATATTATACAAACACATAAGTGATCACGTAAGGTTAATCGAAGAAAGTTAAAATTTTAAGACATCCTCTGCAGAGTGTATTAATTTTGAATGTTGTAACTGAGAAAATAGATTGAAACTAGATATAGAATTCTCGATTCGAATTTCGCTAGTAACTATCCTTTCAATCTGACGTACACTATTAATTTTTGATAAGGTAACGAATGTTACACTCATTCAAGTATACTTTTAACCACATTACTCATTTCCTAATCACGTTTTCATTAGACGTTCGTTAAATGATTACTCAATGAATGTCTGCTCAAACATTACAGTTCATTGACCTTGCAATACTCCCAAATCGGTTTTCACGACTAATTTAATTTCTTGGCAAATGCATTACAGAAAACACCTAGAGAACATCGTTTGAACAGTGTACAAATCCACATTCGTTCTCGTGTAACACGTTCATATTTTTCCAGTAATAACAAGATTCCGGCGTGTTTGATCATCGCCGAGTTAGACGAGATTGTAGGAACAGTTAGACGCGACGCAGCTGCGCTCACTTTTCGATAATTTAATTGGATCCTTTTATTCGCAGAGCAGAGTGATCGAAGGACAGATAGATAAAATCGTTCGATAACGAGACGACGAAGATGTTCGACGAGGATTCGTCAAAGATACGCCGAGTGGCAGCCAGTCTACTTGCGAGATACTTTATAAACTTCCTATTGTTTTTCGTTAATTGGACTCTTCGCATCCTCTTTTCCGTGGCATCCATTTCCGTTGTTCGCGTGTTACGGACGTGGGTGTGCACGGCACGATGTGCAGCCGGTAATTAAAGCGATTTCATTCGACGCCTCTGGCTTTCAGTTGCAGTTTATCGAATCTTCATCGATACGGGATCGAATAAGCGTGAACAGAGGAACGTGGATTGCCCCTAAACCAGCAAAACTTGCATGCTTTTAATTCGTTGCCTGTATCTTTTTGCGAAAGTCTGTCTGATGTGTTTGCGCATACTGTTTGCACTATTTGGGACGTTAGGTGTTGATTTAAGGGGTGAAGGTGCTATGAGCATATTTGCGGGTTTGCAAAATTATTGCGAATTATTATGCCAAATTTTCTAGTCTCCCAATTTTCAATTAATTTTTTTTAAAATACCCAACCCTCAAATGCTTCGAATCTCCAAAATCCCAAAGTCGCAGATTCATAAATTTCTACAATTTTTAATTCTCAGAGTCCCGAGTTTTCAAGTGTTCCTAAATTTCCAAGATGCTTCTCAATTCCCTAATTTTTGATTAATGTTTAAAAAATTCCCCGAAATTCTTCAAATCTCCAAAACCGCAAGCCGCGGACCGTGCGACGACCGACAAAATCTCTCGCATAAATATCGAGTTAAACACATCGAAATGAAATCATCGGCTGCAGATTGAACTGCCGTGTAATTTAAACCTTATAAATCAGATTACATGATCGGGATCAAAGGGAATTTTAGCTCGTTGATCGCTCGACGTTTTATTCAATTTCACCACTCGAACTCGTTATTACATCGATCGTGTCGGTAACCCGTAACAATCCATTTAGCACTTCACACGCGAGTTTATGATCGACATGGACAATGGAGGAATAAAAATCTATTGAAAATAGTTGTACGTTCGGGAACGCGAGGATGGCTATTTTTCCTCTTTTTTTTTTGTTCGCGTTCGAACGGGAAGAAAAGGGGATGAAATTCAATTGGTATCTCGACGAGCATGGCCCGCAACGGGAATGGTAAAAACGAGCACGAAAGCTCGCGGAGAGAACGAGCCGTGTAGAGGATCGCAATAAAATATTTATATCTCTATTTGCATTTTAAAAGCTCGAATCTCCGCTCTTCTGACCAACACGGCCTGGCTTTTAATTGCGAGGGCACCGTCAGCCATCGCGCGCTATCGTTCCTTCTGTCCACGCTACATCGATTATAAATCCGTGTTTTTCTCTCTTTCTGCTATTATCACTCTGCTCGTGTGAATCTGATTTATAACCGTTGCCTGTCGCGTTACTTTTCGACTTGTACTTCAAACTGTTACTTCGTTCATCGTTTTTTAGGACGTGAATTATCACCTGAACCTAATGCACGCTTATTACGGAATTAAAAATGAAGATAAATACCGAAACACAAATGATAAAATATAAATTAATATACACATTGATTGTGTACCTTGATGAAAATGTGGATTTCAAGAAGACCACTTTAACAAATTTTGGAAATAAGGAATTTATAAAACGATCGTTTTATTGCTAGTTTTAGTGTTAGCGAGCAGAAATAAATCTATGTGTGCAGAGTCACTGGATCGATAATGAAGAAAAGTTTTGACTCTATGTCCAGAATTAATGGGCAGGCCATGTTTGTACCTGAAGGCCAATTGGGCGAATATTGCCAATTGAGCAAACTTATTTTTAATTAGGAAAAAATGACAGGAAAAATAAGTTTTATGAAAAGTAAGTTTTACTGTACATTTTAGAAAAGTTTTTCACATGTAGCTTGATCCTTGAACCGTATAGACCTTCTGAGTCGCTTTCAATAAATTCATTAAAACATACTAAGTTTCTACTTTATTTGGGATAATTAACCAATACATCTAATATCGCCTGGCAAAATTTCAACAACTGTGGCTTGAGGTTTTGGTAAGCTACCGTTAATTACTTTAATTGCTCATGGACTACCATAATAGTTGCATAAAATAGAACACATGGAACATTAATTTTATGCTTGAAGTTGGTACTCAAAGTTTGACGAAAACAATTGCATGCACGTTTCGTAGTTCATAATATATCATAATCATAATGCTTCACCGTTTTGCTATAGAGATGAATAGAAATTGAATATCTGCTAACGAGTGTAATCAACTGAAATAATTAATTCATACATTAATCAAGAATCGTTTGATAATATGAATTTGACCATAACTAACATTGAAACAGCGAAATTGAAACGTTTATTATCAGAAATATTCAAGGGATGAGAACACATGAAGCAGCGACTGAAATCAAGAAGAATCTCCAAAAATTTTTCCTTCCTTCGAATCTTGCTCATCAATCAACTCGAACTCCCGTCAAACTTCTTCGAACTATAGAACATAAAAATTTCTCCACGACAAAAGTCTTCGTCTTATCCTATTAAAAAGCGATCTGTTATCAACATCTACGATAACTTCGAAGAGGACGTTTTCGCGGTGAATAGCAGTTCTGCAATCCAGGAATGGATTCAGATAATTTAAATTGTGAAATTTCTAAATTCTTTCATGTACAAATTCTCAGATCGCTTAATTCCCAAATCCCTACATTCGCAATCACTAAATTCCCAAATCGCTACATTTCCAAATCCCTAAATTCCCAAATCCCTACATTCCCAAATTTCTCACATTCCAAATTCCTAAATTTCTAAATCTCTACATTCCCAAATTTCTCACATTTCAAATTCCTAAATTCCCAAATCCCTAAATTTCCAAATCTCTACATTCCCAAATTTCTTACATTCCAAATTCCTAAATTCCCAAATCCCTAAATTCCCAAATCCCTAAATTCCCAAATCCCTAAATTCCCAAATCCCTAAATTTCCAAATCCCTAAATTTCCAAATTCCTACATTCCCAAATTTCTCACATTCCAAATTCCTAAATTCCCAAATCCCTACATTTCCAAATCCCTAAATTCCCAAATACCAAAATTTCCAAATCCCTAAATTCCCAAATCCCTACATTTCCAAATCCCTAAATTCCCAAATACCAAAATTTCCAGAACCCTAAATTTCCAAATCCTTAAATTCCCAAATCCCTAAATTCCCAAATCTCTAAATTCCCAAATCCCTAAATTCCCAAATCCCTAAATTCCCAAATCCCTAAATTTCCAAATCCCTAAATTTCCAAATTCCTACATTCCCAAATTTCTCACATTCCAAATTCCTAAATTCCCAAATCCCTACATTTCAAAATTCCTACATTTCCAAATCCCTAAAATCTCAAATCCCAAAATTTCGAAATCCCTAAATTTCCAAATCCTTAAATTCCCAAATCTTCGGGTTGAGAAATCCCTAGATTGCCAAATCCTTGCATATTCAAATCCCCAAATCCCCAAATTCTCAAATTCAGAATTATAAAAGAACATTTCCCTCCCAGCATAGAAAATCAACTTAGATTTTACCACTCACTCAAGGAAAAAAAATGAAATAGTCATTCTTAGAAGTTTACAACCGACATCTTAAAATTTTCGTTACTTCAATAATCCGGCAACTCCCATGGAAACAAGGTCGAAGAACAAGAACGCAGATAGAGGGTGCAACGCGAATGTCTATGGTATTCCATGCGCAATTCAAGTGTTTCGTAGTTTCCCTCAAGTTTTGATTGCTTTCGCAATGAGCTTCGTTAAATGTTAAACAGGATGACGCGTCATTGGACAACGCCACGGTTATATTACACGACTATCGCATCTTCTGGCTTGTTGTTCCTCCCGTATCGGGCGGATACGTCGTCGAGACGGATGTTCGATCGGAAAATGCAGAACGGAAGTCGAGCAAGGAAACAGCTGCCGAAAGGAAATTTTTAGCTGAACGGAGATCGACGGATATCGAGTTATTTTGTAACCGACGGGAAAATGTAAATATGTACGTTCGTTTATTTTGTTTCCATCAACTTGTCGGATTCGGTTGTTATTCCTGTATGAAATATAAATCCGCAGGTAAATTCCGATTTCAGAGTGAATTCATAAGAGATATTTTAAAATGTACAGGTCGATGCAACGTTGAATTTTTCAAGAGGTTAAGGGATTAAATATGTAAATTTGAAAAATTCTATTTCTTTCAATTGTTGAAGTAGATTTTTAAATTTGGATCATTTGGAAGTTGCAAATTAAATATGGAAAGTTGAAAAATTATGTTAATCACAACTTTGTTCTTCGTGTTCAATATTTGTATGAAAGATTATTTTCAATCACGTAATAAAATACTGAGCTATAAATATTTGTATCTCTACGAGCGTGCATTTTATTCGCAGTGTAAAGTTCAAAACATTTGTGCAATCGATTGCGCTTTTTCTGGGAGATACAACACACGGTTAGAAAGGTTAATAACCATCGGTCACGTGAAACGAGAATATCTTACGTATCAAAAACGAGTTTTACGAGGCATTCGACAACTTTAAAGCGTGTACTTGGCAAAACCACCGGACTCAATCAATTTAGTCGAACAAACGAGGCTACTCGTATTCGTGGAAACGTCAAATTATCGCGGATTATAATCCGGCAACGCGTTCGCGTGATACGAAACTTTTAATGCTCGTGCCAAAGCGTTAAACTCGAAAGCAAAGCAAACTTCGACCACCGGCGTAATTGTAGCACTCATCGATTTCCTACTCGGAGAAATCGTTAGAGTCGGCTCGAGTGCTATTGAAACTTCACGAAAACGCGCTGCAGCATACCCTTTCATTTTCCTCCGTTAATACCCCTATTGAATTACAAAAAAATTTACTCATAAATACCTGGCTTATTACCTGCTTGCGAAAGAAAAAATATTTTCGGAAAGTCGAACAATTCTTAGGAAAGTTTAAGAAGATCAAATTAATAGTTCTTATTAAGATTAGACACACAGGAATTATATAGGAATCTTTTTAATCATTATTATTGTCATTTCTTTTATAATAATACTATACATAATCATCATCATATGAATAATTAATAAACTTAACTGGAACATCGTCAACATCCTTATTTTTGTCAAAATAAGTGACTCGTGTGTTTTTTAAATGTTCTGAATATAGCTGGTGCAGCTTTGCTCAGAGATGCAAAATGTTAGTTTTAGTGATTTACAGACAATCGTAAACTGAATAAAATCGGTCAGTGACCGAAGAGGAACGATACTTGGACGATATTATTCGATGGTGCGGGTCACCAGCTATTGGATTCCGAGGATATTGGTTTAATATACAAAGGCGAACGTTATGGATTTTGGATGGCAGCCTTTGCCGGAGTCAAGTAACCTCGTATCGCATCCCAGAGGAATCGATGTCCCCTTTCAGAACAACGTTCCACTATTTGTCTTCCTTCTGGCAAGATTTTACGAAAAATAGAATTGCCAAAAGCGTTCTACTACGTTCGTACACATTCTTTTGCTCCAACTTCGCTTAACCCCTCGCCATGCCATTTATTTGTCAGATGCGTTAGCACTAACTATCCACTGCTATAATATTAATCCTTCGCACCGAAGGGGTAGTGGAGACTGAAATAGGTATAGTACTGAAATTTTTTGACTAAATCTATACTGTTATAGTAGCAATTAATAGGAATATAATTTCAAAAGAATTTGTCAAACTTTTCATTCAAAGTTTTATACTTTCCATTTGTCAACAGCAAAAATACTTTCAAGTGTAAAATATTAAAACAAAAGTAAAATGTGTTAATTTTGTATTCACCGATGTACAATGCAAATAATCGGACTTAAACTTCACATATTAAAAATTTAAGTCGGATTTATCGCCTTTGAACCGCGACTGTTCAAAGTATGATGCAAGGGATTAAAAATTGTCAATGGTAAAACAGTGTTGAATTCAATTTTTAAAGCGTATTTACTCGGCAGCCGAGCAACGAAACGTTAAAAAGCGGACAAAAATATTATTTACCATTTGTCAGAAGAACCGTACGATTATTCAAAAAACCGCCATCATGCGTCCACCGTGTTTCATATAGATATATGCGTACACGAATCCACGCTAAACCATATATTCTTTTTTTCTGTTCATTCCTCCGACCCATTACGTATGACGCGCGCGTAGTCAACGTATAATCTCGTCACGATTCCGAGAGACGCGACGTTATAAAATCGTAGGCACCGCTAACTGTCCACCATTTAAACACAACGTGAATAATTAATAGCAGCCCGTTGCCCCGGTTTCGTCGGACGTACATACACGGCTCGTGCTTTTACGGTGGGACGACACGTGAGCGAACTGGCAATTTATTCGCCCTTTACTGCCTCGTGAAAAAACAGACGAAAAAAGGAAGGAAACAGCCAGCAACGAGAATACCTGTGTACCGCGTACACGCACGAATAATTCCGGTGTGTGTCGGTGAAATGAAAATGGGGAGAACCGTGACGGATTTCCATCAAATCTTGGTCACCGTTCGCTGTGTCTTGATCAACAATGTACCGATGCCAACCCACGAGTTGGCGCGTGACCCAGGTGTTCACGGCTTCAATTGGTCACATCTCGAGCGCCAACTTGTGGGTTGACATCTGTACATGCTAAATGCAAATGAGACGAAAACAGTTACTGTTTGACATTTTGAATCTTGCATCGCTGCATCACACTTTATTTTAAAAACTTTCGAACTTTTCAAAGTTGCATTATATTGTACAAAAGCGTAAAAATTTATCAAAATCTGCGTCACCTGAAAAATTACTCGTCAAACATAAAGTAATTCGTCGAATAAAATATATTTCACATGTAACAATATGTGAATTATGTGAAATAGAAGAATTCTATCAGTGGTATTTATTAATTGCTGCTACTAAATATTTAACAAACCTAAACAAATATTCCACAAACCTCTCAGATTGTAATAAAAATACGTTAATTTGATTCAATGTGAAGAATTTCACTTCTGTAAATTTGAATTTCCAATGGACCTTTGATCTTATTTCTGTTTGCGAACAGTGGGCGTTCGTCATTTTCGACCCCGTTTCTCGTCAAACGAATAATATTTCATTCGAAAAGGGAAAAGAAGAAACGCAGTTTCCTGTTACAGGAACATGTACAAACGCGCGACAACCCCGTGGAATGTGTGTGGGTTCGCGTATTTACGAGGGTGATAATTTCCTGGAAAATGTATGGTATTCCAGCTCTGTAACCGGGGAAAGCAAGAAGCTTTTCCTGAAATCGAGCTACACAAAGCTTTCATTGAAATAAATACATTCGAGAGAGTGGTACGAAAGAAATATGTCGATTGTTCTTTGAAACTTTACGGATGGAATGTTATGAAATGCAGTATGAATGAAATACTGAACTTCCTCCTGATTATTGAGTTACTTTGATATATTTAAAGTTTTAAGCAAATCCTTGTAGAGAGATTAAAGCGTAATTAGATTTGATTGTAGGGTACTTCGCACAAAAGAAGCTTTCGGGATAAATTTATCTTCATAGAATAAAGCTAACGCTTGAAACTTCCTTCCTTGATGATACGTTTGAACGGTAAATCCTGCAGAATTTCAGTTATTAACGGGATAAATAAAAAACTTGGTGATCAACAAAAGTTATCATTAGCGAGCAGCTACTTAAACAAGATATTAATTAGATACCGTATTTAATGCGCTACGAAGATCAAAGATGTGTTAAATTGAATAGAACATGCACTAAATTGCAGACAAATTAAAAGAGATTCTCGTATAAAAAGTTTGATATATTTCAGTAGTAACATGTCTGACTATTCAGGTATCATACTACTTTTCACTGTTCCTCGTTCCACAATAGAGATTCAAATACTTAATTCGATATAACCATTAATAAGCAGTTAATATTTAACTTGTAATACAATGTCTGAATTAAGAATTAAATTGCAATCGTTAATTATGTAGGTTTCTTTATGACTTTAACTTTTAATCGAGAAAAGTTTGATTCAACGATTAATATTTTATTGCTCATCGCGAAAGTTCTTATTCAAAAGTAACATTTAATCCTAGACTCAAAAAGTCGAAATCAGTTTCGAATTTTTAACTAGACTAAAAATTAAAGTTTGTCTTTATGATCTCACTAGAAGATTGAAAACTTTCGGAAGGTAAAACTGTGCCATTTCATTATTTATCCAGCAATCACTTCGAATAACCTAAAATATGTTCCTACGAATGTTCATTGATCGTGAGATGCTTTGCCAATTCTGCAATATAAAGAACGCTTTGCAAGAACATATGACAGATATCACCGGAGAAACTTTTAAATTCCTAGTATTACAGCTTGCAAACTTTTCCAATGTTGTGGTCGCACAAACGATACATTTGCAGAACGTTTCCTTGGTATTTAGTCCGTGAGCAGTCATTTATGTGCTAAAGCTTTCCTATCGATTCACGTTTGTCAAAGTAAAAGCTCGAGAAAACGTGGCCAACGTTAGTCGTCTTGCACAGCTTTCAAAGTTAAAGCGATTCATGAAAGACATTCGAACAGCAATGTAATGGCAGGGCGTATCAATTGAAATTTTTCTCATGATAAATTCTTTTTAAGATGTTAGTAATAGCATGTCGTTTCGGACATTTAGATAATTTCATGTCCAAGTATACTTTATTTATAAACTCGGCCAAATACGACACTATGTAAATTTTGAAAATTTAACAAGAATATGAATTTGAATTATGTATGTATTGTGTGTATTGCAAATTGGTAATTGATGCAATGCAAATTTTACTAACTTGTATGTTAACTTACTAGATTACTAGATCACTTACTAAATTGGGGTGTACATAATACATTCTATGTTCTACATACACATGTAGTGCAGTGGGTGTGCATAATACATTCTATGTTCTACATACACCCACTGCACTATCGCGTATGTAGAACATGCATAGAATGTACTATGTACACCCCCATTATTAATATTAATTTTGTATGTTAATTTAATATAAACATTTCTAACATAACACCTGTGAAAATAGTAATACAATGAGAGCAACGAATTAAGAGGTTTACTAATATTAAAAACTAGAAGAACGACTACATTTTGAAAATAAATATAATACTACATCAAACCTCGGAAATATATCAGCAACATAACAGCAAAATAGGACATCAATATTTTTAAATAAAATCATGTTACAGAGATTACTCTAGAACTTAATAGAAAATTAACCCTTTTCTGTGAAAAAAAAAAAAGATTATGGTATTACTCAAGTAGTGATTTCAATCTCCCGTTACATCTTCGTTAAGCGGAATAAAACGGTAGCCGTTTCGGATTCAATATGCACCGTTGAAAAACAATTACACGTCGTCACGCCTTTAATTCGTCTCTCCAAGCGAGTGTTCGTTGCATAAAATCGCAGTAAGGAATATTAATGATCGTATAATGTGTCGTGCAACGATGCCGTAGCATCTACGTAATTTGAAAATCGACTGACCCAACTCGAAATGATCGAACGGGACGAATTCATGGTCCCCTGTGGTACGCATTAAACTTTCATGAACCCCTAATGATGTCTAATAACAGGAAATTGTTGACACGTCCATCGTGTAGCAACAGAAATCGAAAAATATACAGGCGCTATTACCAGTACGCATGTAACAAAACTACGTATTATGCAAGTTTGCAGTTGCAATACGAATACAGAGCAGGCTACTATGTGATTTTTTCAGTTACAAATGTAAGGGCAGCTGAAAATGACCCAATTGCAGCGATGAATTAAAGAACAGGCGCAATGTGGCTATTTTCGAACAATCGTAAGATCAAACGTGAACTGCGTGAATAATTTTGAGGTTAGAAATGCTTAACATACGGAGTCGTCTTGGAAGGGAGGGTTAGGGAAGAAAACTGTTTTGTGCGGGACTTGCAAAATTATGAATTTAGAGATTTGCAGGTTTGGAAGTTTTAAAGTTGTAAATTTTGAAATTAAGGGTTTGGGGATTCAGAAAATTGAATATTTGAAGATTTGAAATTCTGGACTTTGGAAATTTGGGAATCTGGGTGTTCGAGAAATTGAGAATTTGAGTATTTGGAAATTTGGAAATTTAAAAATTTGGAAATTTGGGGATATAGACAACTGATAGATCTTCAAATTTTCTGAATTGAAGAATCGAGATTTAGATCAGTTCAAAATTTCGACACTTAAAAATCTGGAAATTTAGAAATTTGAAAATTTGGAAATTTGGAGATACAGAAATGTAAAAATTTGAGAATTAGAAAATCTAGAAATTATAAATTTAAATCTCTCTAAAAACAAACTGTCCAGATTTCGAGTGACAACAGATTGAACAGATGCTCGATCGCGGATAAAGAGTAAATATTTCTCCGTCTATTAAATCAGATGACAAAACGAAAATGACAATTTCGAAACAACGAGAAAAACTGTGGCGCAGTTATCCATCAGTTATTATACCCTCGTTGTTTACACGGAGGGTGTCAACCATCCGGTGAACCGTTTCGATATAACGCAATTTTTCCCTCGATAAAAATTCAATTCGATGAGAACGTTTCAATTTGCCACGGGACAGAACTAATTTTCAGTCATAAAGCCCGGCAAAAATAGCGTAGTGGCTTAATGTGCGAGAGCAGAGGATAAGAGCGAAAGCAATTCGTCATTCGAGAGGATTATTTATTCCACAAAAGAGCGACGCGAAAGGGGAGCGAAAAGATGGAGTACGGCATAAAAGAAAAATCAGCTCACGATGAAACGCAGATTTCCGTGGGTGGCACAACTTTATAACGCAAGGGTAACGTAATAATCGCTAGAATCACCGTGGTTCGTTGCCGACTTCATCGATAAATCCATCTACCGCTTTTTACTTTATACCTTCTTTATACCATCGATCATAACGCACTTGAACACATGATCAAATCTGACACCTTTGTTTGTACCTTTATTTTAACCCTTCGTTGCTAGGATCTTTTTCAATTTTCAGAAACTATGCTTGTTTAAACTCCCACGCATAATACTGATTAAAAGACAACTGTCAAATTTATTCAAGATGTTATATTAAACAAATTTATTAACATATAGTTAAATACATATACTCAAAATGATGGTAATCAAGATGATCAGTACGATATTCATTGAAAATGATACATTAAACAAATTTATTCAAGATTATATAATTAATCAGGATGATCAAAATGATGTTCTTTAAAAATGACATATTAAACAAATTTATTGAAAATTATGTAATTAATCAACATGATCAAAATGATGTTTATTAAAGAGGATAATATTAAACAAATTTATTAAACTGATGCAATTAATCAAGATGATCGAGACGATATTCAATTAAAATGTTATATTAAATAAATTTATTCAAGATTATATAATTAATCAGGATTATCAAAATGATGTTCATTAAAAATGACATATTAAACAGATTTATTCGAACTGATATAATTAATGAGGATGATCAAAATGAAATTCATTAAAAATGACATATTAAACAAATTTATTTGAAGCGATATAATTAATCAGGATGATCTGAATTATATTCATTAAAAATGACACGTTAAACAAATTTATTCAAACTGACATAATTAATCGGGATGTTCAGAATGAGGTTCGTTAGAACTCACACATTAAATAAATTTATTCGAACTGACAAAGTTGCACCCTGTAAACCTTAAAAAGTTGTATAAATAACGAAGCAGATATAAAAGTACCACGTACTGCAATATACTAAGTATCTATTATGCAATAAATGATTTTAGCTAATTATAGTTGATAACAATGGACTTATTTAGAGGTGGAAGTTTTTTTTTTGCGGTAGAGAATGCTCTGGATATTTTCTTCCGCTAGAGAGCTGTCGTTTAGTTGAATCGAAATAACGCGCAGCCGACACGGATAACATTATTTCGACGGGCAGTGAAAACGATTTAGGCGTCAATGACGATTCGATTGTTGACTGAAAACAAACGACGCGGATGCGTTCAGCTGGCTGGACAACTGGGCTGAACGAGTGAGGGTGGACCAATTGCGAGAATCACCGGTGGTTCCCGTGAAAAGCGCAGCGTGCTCAATTAGTTCATAATTTTCCAGTGAAAACTCGACGATTCACGCTCGATACGCGACAAGTTAATCGACAAAAACTATGTGAATGCTTTTGCGCTTTCCACCGACGGCAATTGTGATCGATGCCGCGATTTTATCGTTGAAAACATTCGATGCTCGATCGATAGCGGGACTATTCTTACACTACTTACTTTTTATCGATTTTGGACAATCTATGTGCTTACTATTTAATTGGGAAATTTTCTATCTTTCTGAATGAGGTTAATTTTCATTATAAAGTTTTGAAAATTCTAGGATGAATATAATTGTCACTATAAAATAATAACGTTAATTATATGGTAACAGTTAATTATTTGATCAATTTGAACTTTAACATGTCAAATTTCTATATTTCTATCTTTTCAAATTATTACATTTTTTAATTGTAATTGTCAAACTACAAAATTTCTAAAAATAAAAATTTTAAATTCATATAATTTTAAAATACAGGAATTCAACTCTTAAATTTTCAGATATATCTCAAATTTACAAATTTATAAATTCTCGGAACTGATGGATTATTGTTTTATTTAATATTTAACTATACATTCTTTATAATTGCGTTCATATTTAATTTCACATGCTATTCATATTTCTCTATTTTATTTAAATTCGTGTTTGTAACACATTCACATTTTGCATAAATTTTGTATAAAATTTCATATCCAAATTTTGTGCATTTATGTACATTTTATATTTCACGTTTTGTACTTCATGTTTTGAATCTGTAAAAATTTTGTGCATTTATATAAATTGTATATTTCATATAAATTTTGCATTTCATGTTCTGCACTTATAAAAATGATATGTTTCACGTTTCGAATTTATATCAATTTTATATTTAATAAATTTCATTTAAATAAACAGATATTTATCATACAGCAAATGTAAGACCAAATTAGGGTAAGTACATAATTCAGACGTTTCGAAAATAAGGAAGATGCGAGTGAACGTTAGCAGTGAGTACTGTTTTCATCGCTTTCTACCGTAAAGAAATTTCAAAGTGAAATACGAAATACAACTAGCGCCCTAACTTTTCACCTTTTTTCTCCAGCGAAGAAAAAAAGGTGGTGCAGCAAAGAAGCTTGAGGGAACGAGTGGCTAGAGGCGAAGGGTATCCTTGATCTGCGGCTTTTAACTTCCCGGAAATCACTTTCCTCCATTATTTCCTAACGCCCTCTTCTCCCAGACACTTCCGCTGAATCCAGAGCCAGACTTCGGGCATTATTTACGCTCTCGGTTTGATACTTATAAGACACTTATCCGCCACAATGAATTTTCACCTATTCTCTTACTTTCAACTTCTTGTATCACACTCTTTATCATTGAGTTCCAAATTAAGCTTTATAACAAGTTTTCACATGGAACTGGATAAAGGTGATACATAAACATTGGTGAACTTCAAAAGTGGCACTTGTTCCATTGGGTAAAACACAGTAGTGGTACACAGTTTACAAGGTTATACAAATGCAATTTTATTTAGTTTGTAATTTTTAAATTTACTAATTAAGAGATAATGTCAAGAAAATTACAAATTTCTCATTCCCTGACTCTTTCAAATTTTGTAATTTTTCAGATCTTTCAATTTTTAATTAAGAAAGTATTTCACTAGATTATCCATCACTGCTACATTACACAGAAGAGAAACCTTGAACTGAAATAGCATGATGAAGTTACATGGCCGAACAGGGTCATGTGGATCAATCCCGAACCCATTCTTCGGTTTCAAAATTCTCCTCGAAAACAGTGGTCCAGATTATACGATGGCAGAGAAGTCGTGTTGCAGTCGAAAACGCGATAAAAAGTGCAGGAAAAGCAAGGTGCTATCCAGAAAAGGAATCGGATAAAAAGAGAGGGGCAAGGAATCGGCAGTAATCTCGACTCGTCGAAAATGAATTTGGCGCGTGGCCACGCGCGGTTGCCTGTACAAGGAACGAGATCATCTTCAGCCGACAAGGACGCCACCAGGATGATATCCGGAAGTTTCTCAAGGACCGTCCCGTCGTATCATTGACCTTTCTTCACCGGTACTCACGGAAGGACCAATCGAATCCGAAAACAAGTTTCGCGAAGAAACTCGGCTGCAACGAAAGTTTAAATAATCCAATCTCCTCTGTGTTTCCTTTCCGTCCTGTCGGTCCGCGTTGCAGCTGCATTCCGTCGAAGAAACGTCCGGGAGAGTTTCAATTTCATTATCGGGAACGAAAGGGATTGCCTGTACCCGGAATAGGAAGAGAATGGACGTATAGGGTTGGAATCTGTTGTGCATAGGGGCAACCTCGTTACCGGCCCTCTACTTGCTATCGACTTCGCGTGAAAAGAGGAACGTTGAAAACGCTTTCGAACCGGCTCTTGTCTCGGTGCCAATTCATTTGCACGTTTTAACCAGTTACGTGATACGATTCAATTTTTACTCGTTCTTTTATTTCGTTTTTGCGAGGAATGCTTCTCGAGAGTTATAGTCCGCTGCCGATGTAACGCCCTCGAGGAGTTATGGTCCGCTGCCGATGTAACGCCCTCAACTTCCCAAGGATTCCCTGTTGCAAGCTTTCAATTTGCGAATTCTCATTATGGATTTTCTAGTTCTGGAATTATATTTTCAAATTCATTTCCAAATTGTGAAACTTTATTGTATATTTTCAAGTTGCCAAATTGGCAGTTTTTCAAATTTGTACACTTTCAAATTGTGAAATTTTTACAATTACATTGCCATATCCCTAGATCTCTGTTTCTGTATCCACATTTCTATGTTTCTAAATACTCAAATCCCCAGGTCCACAAATTTCTATGTCCCTCATTTATTATATCCCCAAAACATCCGTAAATTTTTGTATCCCCAAATCCCTAAATTGCCCTTACATTACAAGAATCAACCGATTAAATAAAAAAGAAATTTTTATTCTCGAAAACGTTTAAACTGAAAGTGATTGACGTTCAATCCCCAATAGATCACGTTCAACCCTTTCGCATCTCATATAACGAACCTTTTGACAAGATAGCATAAAACCCGTGAATTTGTTCATTATTCAAGCATTCGTAGTTTTGAAAGAAAATCGTCCGAATTAGAACGATCGTTTACCCCGGTAGGAGATTTTCACTTCCGATTCAACTTTCAGCCCATGAATCTCGTGAAAGCTTCAAACAAACTTTGAGCCACAAAGCATTACAATTTTCCGCTTGAATTCGCGATATTTTCGAGCGTAGCCGTGGTCCACGAGTTTCTGAAGGACAACCATCGTTTTAGTTATTGGCTCTGGCTATTTCTCCCCAAAGGGGCTTTGTTGCGGTAAAGTGTTCGGGATTATCCGAATGTCCCACCCCATTGCGGATATAAACGGATGAAAAATGTGCGATACATGTGGACGCAGCGTCTACATGCGTGCAATAAATTCTTTTTTTTTCGATCAATCGCTATGAAACGGGTATCGGTTCGAAAATCGCTGTGACAGTGTGATGGACCATTTTGGTCGACGGTGTTGGTATTGAACGTAAAATGAGACTCGTGTACATATTTTCATGCTTAACCCGATAATATATTTTATCGATCGATTCTATTTTATTCGACCCTACTTCGTTCTCCGAGTATATCTTGGTTGAATTGTGTATTGAATAATTAAGACAGATTATATCTAAAATACCTTCCAGATCTTGGTCGAATAAATTCTACGTTGAATAATTGATTCAATTACTGTACATATTCCATCATGATTTTATCTGCTCCTGTTTTAGAGTTGTCAGTATCTCAGAGATTAGAATAGCAAAATCAGAAATGTCGCGTGTAAAACTGATATTAAAAAGTATGTCAATCACGTAGAAATAACAGACTGTCCAATAGAAATAGAATTCTAGATGCATCCGATGTTAGTTTAAATCAAGTAAATTTAAATGTCATAGATAGACACAGGAGAATAAATTTGTTAGAAGAATATTAAATTACTGTGTGTATACATGGTTTATGTGTATTCGACATTTTCAAGTTTCCAAATTTCTTAATGCAACAAACTGATTCTGCACATTTATTCCAATTTTTTAAATCAGATCTGTAATTTTAAAAGAGTCAGAAAACGAGTGTCTTGACAGACGGCGCTAAATTTATACCAAAGGCAGTATTGATTCTCCGTTTCCTCAATTTAACGACTTCCAACGCAATGCACAGAAAAATGAGAGAAATGCTTTATAATTCGTAATTTTAATGACTTATGACAACGTAATCGAATGATACAAAATATTTTACAAGACGAACGCGAGAGAGTCATGTCGGTAACATTTTTATGGAGCAAAGTCGAGGAATTTGCGGTCGACTTTTACACCAGCACGATGAAGAAATAGTCCATGAACATTTTCGTGCTCGGCCGGCAATTTCCATGGGAAGAATTCATTGGTCGTTTCCATGAAAGTCCACCTGCGTCCGCATCGTGCGTTTATGCAGCTTTGCTTCTTAAACGTGTCCATAAACTATACAACGTTATTAAAATAAACTGAGAGATTCCGTACTCGCATCAGCGCTCGATAGCCTGGAACCGAGGGATCGAGAAATTAAGTATAAAAAACGAAACAAGTACTTGTCACTTTGATAGCAATTGGTAAACTCAATCTACAAATTTATCAGTATAAGTATAGATACATTATACAATTTTTATGGAGGATGTTAATCGATCACTTCTAAATGATGGATTTCGACTTCAATGAAAAACTTGAAACTGGTCTTTAAATTTTATAGATTGCAACTTAAAAAATGTTTATATACTTTATATACTTATGTTATGTTAAAAATCTAAAAATTTTACATTTAAAAATTTGTCAATTTACTCTCAATTTTGAAAAAATTTTTTAAGTACTTTACTAAGTTTAAAGATTTGAAGATGTGCAAATCTGAGAACATGAAACTTCTATGTCTCTAAATTTCTAAATTTAAAAATGATCAAATTTGAACATTTCTAAAAACTCTACGAATTTCTGAAATTTATTAGAACTCTCAAACTTCTATTGCCCTACTACTTTACTAAATCTGAAGATTTGAAGATGTGTTCATTTGAGAACATGAAACTTCTACGTCTCTAAATTTCTAAATTTAAAAATGATCAAATTTGAACATTTCTAAAAACTCCATGAATTTCTGAAGGTTATTAGAACTCTCAAACTGCTAATGGAACTTGAAAGTTTCTCAGACTAATCCTTGAAGTTCTTATAAACATAAAATCCCCCAAAAATGTCGAACTGAAAGGAAATTGCAAAATCCCTGAAGAACAGACCCGTTTGCTCCACGAGTTTCGAGTGAATATACTTCAGCGAGCATCTCTTTAAGCCCATTTCGCTCATCACACGGGTAATCGAGAGAGTTTTCGCGAATCAGATTCGCTCATACGAGTGCTTTTAACGTAATCGCTCGGTCATGAGTGGCAACACTGCGAGCCCAACCCTCTGTGATAAGTTGTAGGCGGCAATTTCGAACAATTCCAATATCGGCAACCGCACAGACAAACTTTCGAGCTACTTCGTTCGGTTACTTTTTTCGGCTTGTTCTTTCTCTTTTCGCCGATATCCATGCATCTTTCTTTTTCTGCCTTTGTGCAGCGGTCGATTGTTGCCGTCGTCGCGACGCCTTTTAGACTTCTTAGGTTTTCGAGACGTTCGCTGAAGATTGCGGGCAACGTCTTTCGTCGGATGATCAAAGTTACCCGCGCTTGCGTATATTGTTATGATTAAAGTTTACGGATTACTCGCGTCTTAAGTGCATTCTTATGTTACGCGTTGATAGGATGGCGGGACGTGAATTGCACTCGTTCGATAAAAGATAGTGAAACAGAGAAGAGTTATTTCGAGGATGTTGACTCATCAAACTTTGAAATCCAGCGTCTAATTTCCTGTGTTGGTGATAAGGATATGGCTCTTTCTTTTGCAAATGAAAACACGGTCAACATCTTCAGATGTGATTTTGGTCTTTCATGTGAATTTCTTGCGTTGATATTGTTTAAATAAATATTTACATTTGTAAATTTCTGAATTTGAAAAACTAAGGACTTGTAAATTTATAATTGACAAAGTGTAGTGACTTTTCATCTGATATGATTTTATGTTTCACCTTATGTGCCTTACCCTTTAAAATTATATGACAACGTGGAAATTATACCATAAGTTCCATTACATTAAACTATCAGCAAATTACAATTCTTCATAAATAATTATCAACAGTAATACTACGCTAATTTTTAGCGTTTAAAAAAGTTAGAAAATATAAAATGAGAGTTTCGAACGTTAATAAATAATTAAATCAACCATCACCAAATTACTAAACATAGTTATGAAACCCTATCGAATACCAATTTGCATAATAAACTCGGCAAAAGGTCAGAGCAATTTTAATTTCACAAAACACCGATATATCACACCCCAGTAATCATTCATAACCAGTTAACAACACTTGCTTCCCTGCGATTATTCGATTAGGGTACAAAAAATTAGCTTAAATACAGCATCGAATAACGTGACCGTACAAGAACTTACGGCAGTATGATTAACGTCGTAAGAAACAGCGTACCCTCCCCTTTAACAAGCTTTTTATTTCATATCGATAGGAGGTTCCGTTGCGGAGATATTATCGTATAAAGCGGAGAATAATTTTTAACGGTTTATTACACCCCCTCCTTCGCAAGCTCGGACCTTTCTCTTTTAAGGCACGTTTACATTAGGCAAATCAGAACAGCTTATACGTTTACTTTCAGTTGATTAATACAGACTATTTTTAACTGATCACTGAACTATTTGATCGACTGAAACTATTTTCCATCATTGATCGATTCAGACTGTTCTCGGTAGATCGAAGCTTTTTCAATCATTGTTTAAACAGAAATTTAAACTTTAGTTCTGAAACAGTTTACTTTTATTTCACTCGTACAAACGCGGTTTGAACATGTTGATAGAACTTTGTAATTAAATTAAATTTATGGCAGGTACTTTCATTTTTTGAAAACGAAATAAGATCGGTGAAATTGAACTCCTCAGTTTTAACCCTAGATTTATGGACATTCAATGTGCAGTTAGATGTAAATTAAAAATAAAGTACAATCGTAAGTATACATTAAATTTATGTTAATATAAACTCGAGTTCAAATTAAGGTTATTACTGAATTATGTTACTTTTAACAATTGAGTTCGTGTTACTATTGAAACTAAACAAAGTTTATGTTATCATCGAAAAAATAATGTAGTCAGTTGATAAAAAGTTGCCTAATGTAAACGCAGCTTTATTTCCCGACGCCGACCTGCCTTAAACTTGTCACGTGATCACGTGATCGTCGCAGACGCTGAGTCAGCGTCTTTTTACTATTATAAGTGTTACTACTGTTTACTATTATATACCACATGGCGTACGCACTTCCGGAAGAAAGAGTGGGTCATGGCGCTTCCGGATATTTCGGTCTCTATTCATGCGTTCCACACGTTCCACACATGTGCAAACATTGTAGATTTATATCTCGTAAACGGATTGACGTATCGACGTGAAACTTTTATCATTTGTTATGCATTCTTTTTAATTTTCTGAATATGACATATGAGGTACATAACGTTAACCTTACCTGACGGTAAAACCTGTAATAAGTCTAATAGCTATTACCATTTCTAGTAATATAAAGTACACATGAATTCCCTAAAGTATGTATATAATAAAATATGAAGTATACATCCTCTCAATTAACTATTTAACAAATTTTTGTTAGTAGAAATCACTTTCTTTTTGATTAAAACTAGAGGAGTCAACGATCAGTATATCACCAAATATCAATATAAATGAAACTAAACATGATCACAACATACTACATCGATGATTAGTAATTTACCAAAACTGACCAGACACGAAAGAACTATTTCTAGAACTGTTTTCTACCGTGTCTTAGGTGACATGTTAAATGGACATTCAAATTCTCGGGTTCATGAATTTAATTAGCTGTATAACGTCAGAACATTAATAATGCAGTTAACGGTGTTTTGTATTGTGAAATACGTTCTAATTACTCGACGGCAATTTCAGCGATTTCATTAAAACTTTGCTGAAGCGGAGTCACGTTTGGATCTCCGTAAACGTGAAAACTGAGAAATAGAACGCTGCAGTGTTCAGTCAGTTTGAAACTGCAGCTGAAAGTTGTAATAGAGAAATTGAGGGGTCGCGTTACCAACATGTCTTGCAGTATTTTAAGGGATTATCCGGTGGATTGGATCGGATGTCGACTTCCAGTGAATTTCATCCGGTTGGACATAAAGTCCGACTAGATGGGAGAACCATTCGAAGGTGTTTGACAGTTTCTCGGTTAATAGAACATTTGACGGGATATAAGTTCAGACAGTTTTTCTACCCTCCAAAGTACGTTTCATCCTTACCGAATCTATCCGTCATCTTAGAGTACCGGCGATAATCGTCGGAGACATTTCTACGGTTTGCTGTGGAATTGACAACCTTTTTCCAGAATGGATTTCGTTTCAAAACGTTGAAATTGTGTACTTATTTCTGATTAAATGTCTGAATTGAAAATGAGAGAAATGGTCATTTAAAATTTGGGGATATGGAGATGTGACATTTTAGAATTTTTAATTTTGGGCGAGTTAGAAACTGGGGCAATTTAGATAATTGGGGAATTAGAGATTTGGGAGATTTAGGTAATTAGGAATTTAGGGATTCCGGAATGTAGGGATGTGAAAATTTGAGGATTTGGGGATTTAGTAACTTGAGAATTTAGGAATTTAGCTGATTCCGAGATTTGGAAATTTAGGGATTTGGAAGTTTCAGAATTTAGAACTTTGGTAAGTTAAGAACTTTCAAATTTAGAAATTTGCTAATTTAAGAATTTGAAAATTTTTTAACTTGATAAGTTGATAATTTGGTTACTCAGTAATTTGGTCATATGGTAATTTAGTCATACAGTAATTTGTAAGTGAAATGTGCGAGATTAAAAAATTCGAGAATTTGAATCTTCAAAAATCAACCCGAATCCCAACTTTTTAAATTGACCTAAAAGAGCATCCGTTCTCGAGTAAAATTGAAAACGTGTTGTAATTATAATATATATATTCAACTATCATTATGAAACGATAAAGCAGTACATCAGTGCATTTTAACCACGTGAGTACGAAAATATCATTCATCTGTGAATGACTGATTAATTTCGTTGACTTCGAAGATCGATAACAGCAGAGTAATCTCTGACGAAAAACCTGGGGTATAATAGTGGCGATAGATAATGGAGAAACGAATAACGTGGATGGTCCCTCTTTCCACGAGGTGCAAAAAAAAAAGAAAAAGCAACTCGTAATTCTCTCGTGGAATGGTTCCGACGCGAAATAGAATTAAACGACGCTCGTGGCCGCGAGCGATGAGTCGTGACTGGGTTATTGAAACAGAAACGCAATGATCCTCCAGAAGAAGTTCCAGGATATTCTCCGGAGATTTAACGAATTCATCCCTGGGAATCCAGCTACGCGCGGCTTAATTCATCTTTGCGGTTGAACATTATTTTCAGCCACGAACGACCGGTAAAATGACGAAAATTTACGCGGTAAAAAAGTATTCGTAGTTTATCGCGAACGTAACTTCACTTCGCTCTTGAAATTGCACATGGGTGAAATGTGATTGTCCGAATTAGGTCATGAAACTTGAGATATATCTCGCATGTCAAACTTTGAAATTTTTTTGAGATGATTATAAAGCAGTGCATAAAGGTTATAATGTTATTGAAGTAAAATATAAATTCAGGGCCTGTCAATAAAGTGTATATTATTAGTATGTTATTAGACAGATAAAACGAAAGACATTTTGCAGACATGTAACTATGAAATATATCAAAGTTATGTAATATTTTTGCGTAAACAAAGTAAAAATATTACATGTTTATGGTGGTATGATCATTTTTATGTATTATCAATCTTCATGTATGTACAGTAGGGTTACTCTGAACATTTTGTATTATAAAAAGTAGACAAGTTAATAGTAAGGAGACTTCTAATGAGTTTATATACAATTTCATCAATTACTTAATACAGTACATACAATAATACTCGATAAATTGTGCAACAAGTGCATCAACAAAGTGTCAACAAATATGTCTGTCAGATTTCCCCCACCGTTCAAAACGCCGCCATATTGGTATCGCAGTTCTCTTCCCATTGCAGCCTCGCTGACATTCTATATCGTGTTAAAATAATCTAAAGTTTATTTAAAGAATGCTACTCTATCAAAAGCTATATTTTTTCACACTTCTAAAAGATAAAACATTACGACGTATTTGTAGATATTAAAAAAGTCTACAATTTAGAAAAAAACTGAATTATGTTCAAATAAAAAGAATCCTTTATTTACACATTTCGCAGTGCCGTTTTGACATTCGTAGAATGTAACAAAAATTGCTGTGAATTTACAAGGTGAAAAACCCACTCGACAGTTATATGGTACACGGGACAAACTGTATTGGCCCTTTGACTGCGACGCACGGTACCATCAATATACGTTTGCGATTGTAAAATATTGAAACACTTGCCGATGTTCACTTACCCGCAGTTGATAGATTGCACGTTACTACAGATTGTATGTTAGATCAATTAAAACTTTGTGAAATTCCGAAAATTTTCAGGGCCTTCAAAATGAACAAAATTTTCAGAACTTGAAGTCTTAAACGTGTGAAGTTGAGTCATATAACAAATGTATTATAGTGAGAAAAATTTAGGAAGCGTAATCTGTCGCAGCCATAAGGTTAATCTTGACGATGGCTTTTAATAAACCTATTGGTGTATGTGAATTTAATTTAAAATTATAAATGAAGTTGAAATAAACAGCTGAACATATAATTGTATGAGCATTAATTCTTTATCTTGATGAAAATCAACGTAGATTTCACGAAAAGCAGCTTAACAAATTGTGATCACAAAGTGTGACTTATAATACGAAACTTGTACGATTCGTTCCACAGATGTGTCAGACATATTTACTGTTACAATCTTGAAACGAATGAAGAAAGTTAACATATGCGTATGTTATATTCAACGATCTTTAAATACGCGACATACATTTAGCTTAAAAATTCGAGTGTACGAAAAAAATAAAAAAGGTTTTATATATAACAAGTGCGTCACGGACGACCTGTTATAGCGTCAGGGGTTAACGTGTATAAGTGTTGAATAATGACCACTCTGTAATGATTGGCATTGTATCAATCGATTATGTGAACCCTGATGCAACAAGTCCGTTATTAATTTTGAACGAGCCACTATTGCGTGCGTATTAATTGAAAGTTCGAAAGTGGTGTCCCCGGTAATCGTCGTATTCCCGTGCCACCCGTTCCGTTTATAAATTGATTCATTACCGTATTACGCGAGGACTTAAAACAGGAGACGACAAAGAGCAACGAGAAACGAACGAGGCGTGCTGATATGATTGATGACGGATTTCGTCCGGGAATCAGCAGGTGCCCTGACTGAGAGTTTGCTGAGTAATTCATCGCGTGTACTTTTACCCTCGAAGAGGAGAGGATGCTTTCTGGCGAGAAGGACAAAGAGGGCAATAATTAATTGCCCCAAGGATCGATCCTCTTTTTTCCTCCCCCTTTTACTGCGAGCAATTTCAGCGCCAGCAACGTCGAAACACCGCGACGACTGTATCTCTCTCAAAGGGTAGGATAAAAAAGTGCTTTTTCTTCTCCTTTTTTCCCCTACACTCGACAGGGAACACTGCCGGCATATTCTAATGAATCGTGTCCTTCCAGAAAAAAGATCGGAACATCCTGGGCCGCGGACGGTGCTCCAATTTTTTAAAGCCGCGAAAAATGTTTTTAACTGCGAATGTTATTATCATGCAGTATGATTTTTAGTACGTTTTGTGCTTCGTTATACGCTTGGATTGTAGTTCCGAGAAATTTCGGATACTGCTCTTTCATAAATTTTCTGCTTTAACTTTAATAAATAACGAGCGTTATTCGTTCAGTTGGGGCGCGAGTCGAAATTTTCATTTTGAAAAGTGTGCTGCAGGTGCAAGTTGCTTTTAAAATCGATGTTAAGTCGTGTGTTTTGAGATTGAAATGTTTTGAAACATTTTTAAAATACACCTGAATATTAATGATGTGTTTGAAACATATATTTATGTACCTTTCATTCATTTATGTGTAAATGTACATTTAATACTTATAATAACTGTTTTCAATATCTGTACAGATACTGTGCATTTATGTATAAATCTATAAACGCTGCATTTAAGATTTCATTGTTTTAAATAGTTTTCTTTATTCTGTTAAATATACTTTGGAATAGTTCTGAACCAGAAATATGCTAAACAGTGATCTAAATATTAGCTAGCCCATATTTGGAACCAGCTTTGTAGCCCGTATTCCGACTACCTATTTATTCAAGGACGGTGTTAGTCATTACCACACGATACTATTGGTATAGCCTACAAAAATACTAATACAAGCATTTAATGGTAGAAATATAGTGCTATGAATTCTTGCCAGATAATTGAGGATGTAGAGATATTCTAATCTCAAACATTTACTTATAATTAGAATAATCTGCAATAACTCTGTAGATAACACAACAGTAATTTTAACTTCTAACTAACTGCTATATTTCTACTCACATATCAAATCATAAAAAACTTGTATTCTTTATTCGACAGAATAATTCAATTTATCTTTAATCGCTTCAAATCTGACAATAAAAAGGACAAACTGTAAAATTGTAGGGAATTTGTAACATCAGTCGATTGATCGTTCACCAAAGGATTATTCAAGAGATCAGATTTAAACGGTATCACTGACAGTGAATAATAACAGCAATATGACTTAGCGAGCTCGATACTAGACCGATGATAATTTGCACGAAATTAAGTGAACTTTGTTCATTATAGTTCGAAACTCGTAGAATAGTTCGGACGCTAGAAAGTTGCTCGTATATTAACCTGATATTGAAAAAAATTTTAGCAAGTGCAGCGTGTGTGCTTGTGGTCGGATTGCATAGATAGGTGCTACGCTTTCATTAGTTAAAAGAAAACTTTCTAAAGTTTCTTTCTGTTACTTGCTAAATTTCAATACTAACATTTTCCAGGTTTCTAAGATATTCAATTCTTAAATTTTTGTGATTTTAGAGTTCTGATTTTCAAATTCTTGAAGTTTGAAATTTCAAGATTTTCAGATTCTCATATTCTCTTTCTGGAACTTGCAAGTATCTGGATACGACAACTGCTGGATTTCTAAATCTGGAACTTTCTCAATCCTTAAATTTAAAAATACTCAAATTCTCGAGTCCCTAAATTCCCAAATACTTAAATTGTCAAACCCCTAAATTTTTAAATCTTGGATTTCCGGAATCCCTAAACTTCCAAATCCTGAAATTTCCGATTCCTTAAATTTCTAAATCTTAAATTTTCCCAATCCCTAAATTCCCAAATCCTCAAATCCCCAAAACTCTATACTCCAAATCCTTGAATCGCCGAATCCCTAAATCCCCAGATTCCTAAACTCCCAAGCTTCCTAAACCCTTAAATTCCCAAGTGCCCAAACTCGCAAATCCTTAAATTCTACAAAATCTCAAAACTTCAAATCACCATTTTCTAAAACTTCCAAATTCTGAAATCCCCAAAAGATAATTTATTTCAATTATCCTTCGATTACTTTGTCATTTGAAATAACTTTTGCCCCGACACCGACTACAATACCCATGCGCAACATGTTGTACCGTTAGAATAGAAATTCCAATTTCAATCACAATTTCAACCGTTTGTTCACGAACCTTCCGTTCAATTACACGATTCGATGAACGGCCAAAGAATTCGAATCGGTAACGGAGGAATTGTCCGTAGTCGCAAAAAAGGCTCGTCGTTTGTCGATTCGAGCGGAATTCACGAAGGAAGAAGTCGAATTCCTTTCCATTCGATGTGACGAGCATCGATCGGCAATTTCATGTATCCTCCATGGTCAATTAACTCGGAATAAGGGAGCAACGAGTAGATCGAGTGGAGCGTCAAATCGTCGGCGTGGAAATCGTTGGCCATGGCGTGGGAATCAACAGGAGATCGTTTCGACCCTTCTTCCTTCCCGTAAGCACAACAATACAGTTTCTAATGGCTAATCGAAACCATCCGCTAACGAGATCCTCGACGATTTCGATCACTTTCGACCTCTGATCTCTTCATCTTTTTTTTCCTAATCTGGCGAAAAGATGTTATGGTACGATGAACGGTATCAAATGAACATTAGCAAGACTTCTTTTTTATGAACGCACTTTTGTAACACCGATTTTGTTCACATTTAATATCAGTATAGGAGACACGAAAATTGATAACTTTTTAATTTAATAACACGCAACTCTTTGAAATAGCAGAGAAATTTAAGTACGAAGTTTTTTTGACCAGCACTGAAATACTAGCTTCATTAACCTGAATGTTGTATTTCAAATTTTTAAGTTTTTAGACTGATAGTTTAACCAATTTTTGTACGATTAAATTGTCGAATTTTGATGTTTAGAAATTTTTATATTTGTACGAGTGTATACATTTTTACTTTTTGGTACTTTATAGGTTCCAAATTCTTGTACCTCTTATTATACTATATTAAATTTACTGTTTTATTCATTACATTAAATTTTAACATCTTGTACTCAAGTTTGTATGTTTGTATTTTTAAATCAAATTTTCAAACTTAATGTTTAAATTATTTACAAATGTACGAATAAAATTTTCAAAGTTACATATTTTGAAATATTTTAAGCTTCAAATTTTCTCATCTGCAAATTTGTATGTGTAAAAATTTCCCAGATGTTTTAAATTACAGATTTTACTGTGGTTTAATCTATCATCAGCACTCAATCATCGCACAATTTCGAGCCGACGGATTGCTAAGACCCACGTAACACTAAGCTGATATTAAATTTACATCCGTGTATGTAGCAGTGTAAATTCTATCGCGAGCCAATATTAATTATTTCTGTGATAATGTAGGGATCGTTAGGTAACCGTTAAGCGAGCCACAGATTGTTCCAGATAATAACCAGCGTCCATTACTATCAACCACGTCGCTGGTTGTCTCATAAAGCCACGATTAGGCGACCACAGCCGTTGACGATGACGTTGCGTGATTCCAGAACCATGATGTCGTACCAACAACTTGTAAGTCAACGACGCTCCCTCTAAACAATCATGAAATCAACAGATTTTTGCGAGAAATCGATCAAAATTCATGTTACATGAATCACGAAAATTCTATACTTTTGAATTTTTCAGTTTTCATATTCGTAATCATCAAATTTCGAAACATTAGTTTCTCAAACTTTCTGCATTTTCGAGTTTCGTGAATATTCACAAATTCCTAGATTTCTAAATATCGAAAATTTCGAAGTCATCCTCGAATTTCTAGATCACCAAATCCCTAGATTTAATAAATTCAGAGGTTCCAAAATTTGTGGACCAACTATTCTCAATACCTAAAATACCTAAATACCTGTTCTCAAATACCTAAGTCCCTAACTTTAAAAATCTCAAAATTATTTGAATTGCAAGTCCCCAAATCCCCAAATTTTTAGAGCCCAAATCTCAAGATTCCCAAATACCTTGTATCCCTAAATAACAAAATTTACAGATTTTTAGAGCTCCAAAGTTTTATGTGCCCAAATTGCTAGACCTTCAAATCCCTAGATTCCCAAATACTTTATACCCCTAAATTCCAAGGTTTCCTGGTTCTTAGAGTCTCAAAGTCCTATGTGCCCCAATTGCTAGACCTCCAAATCCCTACATTCAAAAATACCTAAATTTTCATACAACTATGTCCCAAAAATTCAAAGTCTTGAAATTTGTCAACCCCCAAATCCCCAAATCTTCAAATTTCTAGACACCAAATCTCTAGATTCTCAAATACTTTATACCCCTAAATTCCAAGGTTTCCAGATTCTTAGAGACCCAAAGTCCTATGTGCCCAAATTGCTAGACTTTCAAAGACGTAGGTCCTCAAATTCCTAAACTTCCAAATCCCTAAATTTGGAGTAGATAGCAAACACCAAGATTTTCTTACTATATCCCAAAATTTCAAGGTCCCAAAATTTCTCCACCCTGAAATCCCTAAATGCCCAAATTCCTCTGTCCTCAAATCTCTAAACCTCCAAATTTCCAGATTTTCGACCCGTATATCTCCGGTACGTGCTCGTATATCCCTAAATCCCTAAATTTCCAAATTCTCGTGGCTCAAATGTTCGAATCCTTGAAAATCCCTAAAAAGAAACGAGTTGAAGATCCCTTTCACCTCGGTTACCATATTTTTCGCAGAGAAGCGAGGTTTGCACTTCGCCATTTCGAAAAAAGAAGCTTGCACCGAAGGTGGACGAATCCAGGATGTCGCCGAATGTCAATGACTTTCCCCCGTTGCAAGAGATCGTGAAATCCGTACCCATCAGAAGTTCCATCGCGATGGACAGTTCTCCATGGCAAAAGTTTTCGTAGCCAGTCTATAGGACACGGCTATCTCAAAGTTTGTTCGGCGAAACAGGACATCGATACATGAATCTCCGTTTTTACTTCTGTCGTCGATGATTGGAGTGCTGTCATGAATAAGAGATTTTTCAGATATTCGACGACTGAAACAAATTTCATATGCTATTTCTGATTATTACTGTAATTTCGCCGATGTTTTATTCTTTTGCCTGCTTGTATATGAATACAATTTATTCTGAGGGTTATAACAGTGTATACCGTATACAACCTGAATTTATTTGCGAATTTTATACTTGGTTCATTTATTTATAGTCAGTGAATATTTAGAAGAAATTAAACATTTTTATTGTACATAGTTAACTGCATTTTGATTTGGAAGTCGAACATATTGTTAATAAGTTGTTAATTTCATAAGCTGAGGGTTCATTTCAGTTAACTTTGAGATTAGGATGTATACAATTTATACTCATTTCTTTTGGATATCTGTTGTCGACAAATATAATGAGTTCGAAATTTTTGTAACATGCAATTAATATATATAAATTGTAATTTACTCGTCATTTCCAATGTTAATAATTTTAATTGTTCCACTTATATGTTTTAGCTACAATAATAGTTCATTCCTAACCACCAGCGAAAATACCGAATAAAATAAATTTAATTTTCTCAAACCTAAATTATATTTATTTTGAATTCTATTTTGCTATCAAAAATATCAGTAGCGTATCATATAAAAAAGTGTATTTTTGAAGCTATACAATTTTTCGACACGGACCAACGATTTAATGGGAAAAGTGGAACGATCGGCTTAATGAGAAGATTTATCGTTACGATTGGTGCAATTATCCGTATCGTTAAATAACCGGATGTCCATGATTTATTCAGAACGGAAGTGTGCTAAAAATCCCAGAATCGTAAATAACGTTTTATAACAGCTTCCGGAGTTAATCTGTAATTTAGTGAATAGCCATTTCCCTGATAATTAATTAATTATGGAATACCTATTACCATAAATCCTCGTAAATGATATCGCATAACATGCTATATAAAGATCGGTGTAATAGTATAATAATTTATATTTCCATTTAATCGACATTCGATAATACTCATTTATTTCTATTTACTTTATTATGTAACAAATTCACCTTGAAATCAAATTATGTTACAATAATATAAAATACAGCAAAATATAATTTCCCCAATTTTATTGGTAAAAGAAATTATTGAGCGGTAAAAAGTATTGAATTATAAGAGTCGTTGGTTAAATCAAACGTTTCATAAATGACATTTGAAATCGAGGAGGTCGAATAATAGGGAGATTAATTCATCAGAGGCCATTTACGAATAATGACATTCTGAAGCTAAAATAAGAAATTGTCGGGAAAATTAATGTGGCTTTCAACAGATAAGAGTGTCAAAGTCCCCCCCCCCCCCCCCCCCCCCCCCCGAGTATTCAGCACTATGGATTTATCCTCAGTCTTTTTTAATTAAAGCAGGATTTCAAGCGTCACTTTACCGTAATTCTTTCGGACATAACTGGAAGCTGTCGATCGTGAATCGAGTCGAATAAATGGGAATGTTTCGTCCCCAGTGTTCTTTGTTTCCCATTTTCTATCCCCTGCATTCGATTGGACGCGCGGGAACACGATTTAAATTCGTTCAAACGTGTATTATAGTCAGATACAAGTTAATTCGACCGTCTTTCAATTATTTTTAAAATACTATTACCTCAATTTCTATATTCACGTCTTATAATTATTCCTTTCTCGTCTCTTGTGTAAATTTTATTTAAGCGAACATACAATCTGAAAACCACTGCTGAAAGATCCAAACTTGTAAAGTACAAGTCACGTGTCCCATTAAAATATGCAGTAAAAATAATTGGGATCAAAGTTTTAACTTTTTGGAGTCATTTTGTAATAAAGCTAGAAAGTCACGGATGTATTAAAAATTGTACAAAGATGGGAAAAAAATTGCTACAGTTGATAATGAACAGTCACAAGCGCTGTTTCTGTGCTTCAGAAATTTTAATGAGCAAATATCATTCCTACAAGTTTAAAATAATAGTTTTGTTTATTACAACCATTCTGTTGAGGATAATAATTATTTTGATTTTTAAAAACATTTAAAGATATCCAATACTTTTATCAAACTTGCTTGCTTTATGACACAGCAAGCTTGTATTGATAATACAAATAAAACTCTGATCTAAATCGAAACATATCAATCATAACACTCGACAAAACAATGACAATATTTGAAACGTCCACTAAATAACTTCGTGCTTATTTCATCAGTAACAGAGTTTCAAACAACTTCGAAAATTGATATACCATAGCCCGGCAAAAAAAACACGAACCATCAATTTCAAACATGAATGGAACGCTTTGTGTCTATTTTTTACAATTGACAGTGAATTTCGGCAGCGGAGCAATTAGTGAACTTGTAAATTAATATTTAACAAAGAGACACCGACAATCAATTTTCGCTGCTAATTCTCATCACAATTTTTTGGAATATTTTACCATCGGAACAAATTGAAAATACGTTGGAAAAAGGGGATGGAAAAATACAAAGGGTACTGGAGAAGTGGCTGAAAAATTGGGTAGTCATCGCTGCTGCGAAAAATTGCATTCTACAGACATGGAAGATCAAATTTCAATACTGGCTTCTCGCTATTTTTCGTGATTTATGAATTCCGAAATATCAAACGTTACTATATTTTTACCAGCGAGTAATTTCTTAACTTTAGATTATTATTGTGTATTACCTTTCGATCTGAATCGTTCAAAGATGTCAATCACTCGAATAACGAGAATTCAAGATGAGTATCGATATAGCACGAAATAACATCCAGAAATAGGCAGCCCGTAATGGTCCATCAGAGAAATTGATAGCAAACTTGCGATCGTCCAATTTGCTTGAAACCCCCTGCCACTCGGTATCCTAATCATGTTCAACCTCGCGGGAGACTATGAAGTAATTAAATGCGAAGTAACGAGAGTACGATCGGATAAGCAACCCTTGCCTGTCTCGTGCTTTCCAAGGTATCTCATAATGGCGAAGTAAATGAAAATCGTTATCGAAACAAAACTTTTGAAAACGGGAGGCAGCGAGAATATTCGTAACAAACGCGATCAATGTTTCAAATGTCGGTAATATTAAAACATTGGTGAACTAACTGGAAATGACTACGATAAACTAATGATGTAGAATTTAATATAGAATATCATGCAAGATATAATTATTTTAATGTAGCTTGATCAGACCTAGGTTCATATATAATCTTATGATTTTATTTGTCTTGAAACGTCAAATGTGAACATATCCTCATCTAACTTGACGTGTGATTGTTTCGTTCAATTCTACTCTAAATCTGATACATAATTTTGTCCTTCATTCTATAAATTTTGTTATTAGCTTGATAATTTTATTATTTAAATTTATGTACCCTTAAGACATCAAATTCTAGCCTAGCTTCTAACAAGAACAGAAGAATGTATAAGAGTATATTTGAATGATAATTTATCAGATTAAATCGGAATATTTATCAGATTGCGTAAGATCATATATGAAATTTAAATGGGAATAAAGTGGTTTGAATTATGGAATTGTAATGCTATTCTATACAGAATCGAGTTTAGTACATTTACGACGTTCTCCCAGTAATAACACTCGTCTTCTCTTTACAAACTGTCAGTAAATAGACAGAAAGAGACTGGTAAAATAAATGGGACACTGCAGCAAAAGCCGTTGTACTATCATCGTAAGTACTTTTGTCAGAAATGCCAACAAGTGTAACCACGAGTGAACTTGTTGACAGAAAAACGCTCGCAGCTTTGACAGAATGGGGCTCTGCAAAATAACTGTTGACTCATTCAAGAATTCGAGGAAGACACTTGTAGAATGCTCACAGAACATTCGCGCACAAGATTTGTAGAATCCTTCGCTTGTTTGTACGAGTACACTTGCTGAAAGCTCGTGTAATTCTAGTAAAATACTAGACTCGTTGCGAATCGCAATATCAAATCAGGAGGTAGATTTCGAAGGAAAATAAACACCGTCTCAGTTGATGAAACAAACAAGTATCTTTGAGGAAAAGTTGCATTCCGTTTCGGATACAAGATTAAAGAAACTTTCAGAGCGTTATACTTCTTTTAGGTACAAATATTGAAAAGAGATTTAACAATTTTGGGAGCAATTATGATCAGTACTGTATTGTACGTTTATTTTATACGAAACTTATAAATTTAAAAATTTGAACACAGAAAATTAGAAAATCTTTTCGCGTGTCTATACTTATATATTCCCAAATGTTTCTATGTTTCTAAATTCGTAAATCATCAAATCTTTTAATTCTGAAATATGAGTACTCGGAACGTAAATTCGGAAGAAGTCACGCAATAAAATGTGAGCAAAGGGATACGGGATAAAAGGGGACAACATTAAAGAGAGAAAAAGGAAAGATGCAAAAGATATCCAAATAGGGGGTAGCAGCAAAAAGCTCGTCGAAAGGTATGTAAGGATAATTAGAGTGGTCTCGGAGGGTCGCACCGGAAACCTTATATTCCGAGCAATACTCGTTAAAACAGCCGTTACGTACTGATAGCGGCTCATTAACGAAAGTTTTGGTTCTACGATTCAATTACCGCGCAGGTTTTAATTGCGCCTGTCTATCCGGTTAGAGTTGTTCGACTGTTCGGAATTTTCGGTGAAGCCAGATAGAATGAACTTTATAATTATTTTGGTAAAAATATGCCAAGCATGGATACGTTTGGGTCCATAATTGGGAAAATAGAAACCCTTTGTGAAAATCCTCCTGTGCGTTCATCTGAGATTGAATTCCATTGCAACAATGTGCTTTTGGAAAAAACAGGGACTTTGTACATTGAACTGCATCAAGAAACAATTTAGTTAAATTATTATTATAGGTTAGTTAATGTACATAGTTTACAATTTTAACTATTTCCTCGTTACTTTGACAATTGATAAACATTATGAATTAATAAATAATAATTTGTATTCCTATATAAATTTTTCATGATCTGTTCCTGTAATGTTACAATTTCTAATGAAAAAAAATTCTTGAACTGCTCGCAATTAGCAAATTACCTGTCGTACAAGTACGATAACCGAGTGCGTCTCTGAGTATTAAATTGTAAAGAAGATTACACAAAAAAGTGCAGAAAAGGGTGGCCGAAGAAAACAATCTTGACGATCAGAGGTAACGAGGACTTATCACTGAAATAAATTAGAATCAACGAGTTCCTGCTTTGCAAAGATTCTCTTACCCTGTGAGAGCGTTTTGGACTTAGCGACGAAGAAGCTTCCGTATAATTAGATGAGTTAATTAAGCAATTTGCTTAAGTAGGGACAGCTTAACGAGGAAAAACATGTGACGCTTCGACCCTTTGTTTCGTAAGCTTCACTTTTTACCCCACCTTCGGCCAACAAAATGCTTCGTGTTTCTGCTGACTCGCGTCTACTTCCGATTTTCCGTCTTCAACCCCTTTTTCCCGCGCTTTGTCTTACCAACCCTTATTTCAGACAGTTCTTTACCGGTCGAAGGCTCCTTTGAGCGATAGGCTCGATAACAAGGGCAATTAACCACACCAAAGATCAACGAGACAAGAACGTGGAACTTTTTCTTCCCTTTCAGGCTCCTTTGTGGTGAAAATGGGCGAGATATTTACCGGGGGAAAAAATTAGATGTGTTTTCACGCCATTAAGTGACGCGATTTTAGAATAAATAATTATATTACGAAAGGATTTATTCGGTTAAGTTTAAAATAAAATTAAACTCGATAAATGCAAAATAAAATTGAAGTTAATAAATTAGAAATATAATCAAAGTTGGTAAATATAAAATAGAATGAATACATGTAAAATGAAATACAAATTGAATAAGTCTCTTAATTTAATCTTAAATAAGTATTGTGTAATTAGAACGAAAATGGAACGTATGAAGAAATGTCATTTCAATCAAAATTATTGGATATCAATTAAATTGATAGGTGTTAAATTCAATTTCAAATAAGCACAGATATAGCACGTTAACTTTTGATATCTCATCGCCCATCTTGTCAAATTCAAAGGATAATCCAAATATAACGTTTTCAGCTCTAATAACAAATCGAGAGCACTGCCGTTCACTGAATATTCCCACACTGAGTAAATAAAATACTGGTTGTCACATTAGTTCAATTTACTTTGGAAATAGCAATATTAAATAGTTGATATCAGCAAGCTGACAGACTACATTGTCCAATTTTTAGCATTTATAAATAAAATGAGAATTTGTAAACGTTTCTATTGGTACTCCATATTTTATAATATAGATATTTCTATATTATCGATTTAATTTTTTATCACTTACAAAGTTTCTGCTATCAGACCTTTTAAATTTCGTTAAGAAAATTTGTTCAATTTTAAAATGAAGTTCTTGCAATTGTTCGATAAAGTTTAAAAATTTATCATCAGAGATTAATTAATTTTATCGAAATCGATTCTCGTTCGTTGCCTGAAACTCGAGTCGATGGTCAAGCATTCCACGCGAAACAGATGGCACGTAAACAGAAAAACAAATCTCTTTTCGCGTTTCGCAAACACCAGGTCGGTCAGGATTGCGCGTCGCTTTTTCACCCTCGTTACCGGGCAAGTAAACTAATGAAAACGTAATTAATGGCGCGGTAGTTGCAGTCGACGGTGCAGCCCGTTCACGGTCATTTGCATAGATATTATTCTTTTAAACAAACGCGCGAATCCGAGAAATTATTCCTAAACCCCTGCTAGTTTGCTACGTAGTCACTCTCCTACCGTTTCAGAATAATTGATAGGCTGCAATACTACATTTGTTAAAAATATTCTGTCGCTTCACTTCAAATTTCATGTATGCAAATATACTATGTTTTTTGCAAGAATTCGTTATAGAAGTACCACAAATTTAATACAATTAAAAAAGAAAACAGGTAAAACCTTCTGTTACATAATTTTCTAATTTTGAAAGAGGATCTTTAAACTTTCACAAGTATAGAGCCCCGAAAGCGGTGAATTACCAAGCGGCAACAGTAAGTGTTATTTATAATTCATTATCAACGTTAACGTGTCAATGAAGAATATGAATATCTTTAAACAGTGAATGTCTAAAGCGAAGCCTAAAATTATTTCAGAAGCTAGTGCTCTCAAAACCTAACCAAACTTTCATCGTCGCAGAGTTATTGCCACGAGAGTTTTCTGAAATAACAACCGATATCTTGCGTTCAGTACGTTACTTATATATGCAATTAAGTTGCTCCTTTGTACATGTCCTCAACGACGGTTCCCAGGTTTATACAATGTCCTCATGTCGGTGGTTGAACTACGCGTTCCGAGCTGGTGTGTTTCTGTTGAACACACAAGCGGCTCGTGTACATAACAGTTCCCTTAAAAGGGTCGAAACACGGACGAACCGGTGGCCACGTAAATTCCTGATCTTATCGTACACGTAAAACGTTAGCGACGATAAGACGCCGGGAGATAAAGGTAAAGAAAGGAACAGCGAGTGACACTAGCAATTAAAACGTAAGGAACGAAAGGCGGAAAAGTACACTTGTAACAAAGTCGTGCACAGGCGTAAGAACTCTTAACGTTACGTGTCTTTCGCGCACTTTCATCTTGAAATCCCTGCAAAGCATGCAATTTGAAAAGGGCGGAAATACGGTTTTTGAAATAACTTTGTAGTTAAGAAGAAAATATGAAGTTCATGAGAAATCTTCAAGTTCACAATTTTTATGAATGCATTCTGTTAGGAAAAGAGAGAAGTTGACAATTGTAATGAAAATATTGATAATTAGTTTAAATACATACTGCAAAATAAATATTAAATATATCAGGGTTCTTAGATCTACCTAAAAGTAACTATTTGAATATCTACTTCGACTATGGTGATAAAAAACCTCCCTCTGTTGCATGACTTCAATTTCGTTCAATTTTGAAAAAATATATTGACAAAATCTTATATGTAATAATAATAAAAAAACAATAAATAAATATTTACTAGTTTTAATAGTCAAGTGCAGACCATTTATGTTTGGCAAAGAATAAAAATTTCATACCGAAGGGTTAATTAGGAATAACTGTAACACAACTGCTAGTGAAATTCTGCAAATATATTAATAACAATAAGGGTTAGAAAATAACAAAGAATACGTACTAGAAGTCAAGTATAATTTTATATAAAGTTACAAGTAATTAATCAAATTCACAATTGGGTCACACGAGCAACAAAAATAGCTACTTTAAAGGTTTCGCGTAAATGATTCCTTGGGGCGGAAAAAGAAGCCGAATAAAGGGGTCGAACGGTAGAAAAAAGGGACACGTAGGGAAAACAGTGGTCAAGGAAACGAACGAAAATTTCCTGGTGACTGGAGCATAAACACGAATAGGAAAAAACGAGAGGGTACAGATGAGGATAAAGAGAGGGTGATGGCGGGGGGGTTGAAAGGGGGTCGAAAACGGTTGGAGCGAGAGAAATGGTCGGTGCGGCGACAAAAACGGCGATTAGGGGAGGTGCTGACAGAGCTTGGGTGGGTAATGCTGACCGCACACCGCAGCGTACACCTGCAACCCCTTTTCCCTCCTTTCTACCCTCGAACCCTCGGGACTAGTTCGAGATATCTCTCGTAATTCCGATAAAATAATGACCATCGACAGCGGCGGTTAAATAAAACAATCGAACAAGCTTTTTCTGTAGCCGTAATCGAATGTTCGATTGAAATTTATGCGTGTAGTGTAGAAGTAAATTGCAGGTATGAGTTGTAACGACCTTGTCGAACTCGGTAACTACGTATTTGGATGCATGTGTGATGTTCCAATTTCGTTCTAAATTTTGCCAACTCAACTTTATAGAATTTAAATAATTTTTGTAGATTTGTTTTAAAATCTTGTAGAAATCTTGTATATATTCTTTCTGAATATATCGACATAGGAGACAAATTTTTTGCGAAGTATATTTAATAAGGTATATTGCTTTAGTAGTACTTTACATGGTACTAGTTCACATAGTACTTTATTCACGGAAAATTGATTTGTAGAATAAGTTAACTCGTCAAGCACGATTATCAGGTTAGATCAATGATCATTTTTTATTGCACGAAGATTTACTTGAAAACACACTTCATTTATTATCAGAAACAATCCTTTTTCACGCTGTATCTTGTTTCATTCCATTTTTCTACCTCCAAAAATGGAAACGCCCTAATCCATCACGTTCGTACCACCTTGCAATATTTTACCACGCGAAATATGTACGTACCGAGAGACTGATTCGAATTTCAAAACTGATTTCAAACACGCTCCTTTCAGCCCGGAAATATTCTCGTCGAGTTAAAAAAAAAAGGAGAGAAATCTCGGTTGTTTAAAATCTCGCTGGATTTCGTTCCTTGCGGTACAGTTGGCCGTGGAACAGGGTATAGATTTTCACGTGTCAAAAATTACACGGCTCGTCCTGGTTGAACATTCGCTTCGGCACAATATTTTACGATCGTTAGCACGAGCGGATTTCGAGGCACGGCAGAACGCTTTTATTAGGTTTAGAGCCGGCTGAGCGGCACCGTTGTCACATTCGCTCCGTTTATATACAGGATTTTCGTATTGATTTTACTAATTAGCACTCGTCCTGCAGGCTAGTGCGAGCGTAAGGATCTGCGGGTGAACCACCCTCTTATCTTTTTATTTTATAACCTCTACCTTGGTACGGTGTCTGTCAGATCACTCAATATTTCGGTACTTGTCTTTAAAGAAATATGATGTTAGGTCTCTTTATATTGGGATGATCAAAAAGGTATTTGAACAAGATGTTGATAAATCATGCATGGAAAGACGGAAGATCATGCATGGTCTCTAATCTTCCTTCATTAATTACATACATGGCCTTGAAATTTACAGTCCCATCTTTTGTAAATGGTTGAAGACAGAACATACTAACACTGATTTTGACAATTTTTATATCATTATGGGCAATTATTTTACATCATTTTTATAAAGGTAAGAACATTATTTAAACTTGAAAAGACATGTTAAATATGCAGTGAAGTTATAAATGCAGGTGTTAGGTTAAGTTTGCAAAATTGTGTGTTGAAAACATTCCCATGAATAAAGATCCATGTTCTATAACAACAAGTATCGATAATAATTTTTATATGATCACTCGTACGTTGAAATAACAATTAAACATGTACAATAAGATTTTAACTACATATGTAAAATTTTTGAAAGATGGTGTATGAACAATGAAATCGCTGAAGTCCTAAAAGTCACAGAACGTTTGGGCTCTTCAAGTTTAAAATAGAACTTTCATTGAATAACAAATGATTTCATCAACTAATCTCACCTTGCCCAGAATGAAAGATCAAAGAATCGGGGTAAACAATTTCTCCTCCCAGGTATTTTCCTTCCACGGTAGAAGCTTACCTGCAACAGAAAGGAAGACGAAATATTAATGACGCTCGTAAAGATCAACGACACCGTCGTGCCTCGCCACTTGACCTTATAAATCTCTTTGTATCTACCGTTCTTGTTGTTGCACAATATCAAACTACACCCTACAGCTACGAAACGTCGCGCATCGAACCGGTGCGTGCCTCGTAATGGCTATTATCACGATACTGTAACGAATGCATTATTCTTAATTGCACGGTATAAAGTTTTACAGGGTGAAATTCATCCTGACGTCGCGTAAACGCAAATTCGTTACGGGCAAATGTTAATCGAGCGTGAACTCGTTCGCGTTTCACGCTCGTCGCATCGAGAGAACGAATTCAAATCTGTTCGATCTTTTTTTAGAACGGGCCGAAATACCGGATGAAAATACAGTGCACGTGATTTTGTGCGGAAACTGGGTAATTGCGATTACTTTCGTTTTCGACGGTAATCAAATGTCGTTTTAGGTTTTAAAGCCGATATGTCAAATTACGGCGCAATTTTTTTATGTCTACAAGTTCACAAATTTACAACGTCCCTTTCATTTTTATGGATTCATAAATTGGGAATGTGCAAATTTCAAACTTATAAATCTAGATTGAAAAGTTTCGAATTTAGATATCTAGAAATTTAAAAATTAGAAATGAAAATAATAGAAAAAAATTTGGTCAAAACTAATTTCTCCAAATTCACGAAGCTGTTTAACGAATCAGTACATTGAGCAACAATTCGCGACACTAATATAATTTACTTGAAATCGCAGCAATCTCAAAAACCATCAAATCAGCAAGTGGAATTCAAAGATCGTGTAGGAAAATCGAGGAAATGGAGTGGTGAGTCTGGAACCGGAAATGGACTGAACCACTCGACGCTGGAACATCGACTTCCGGATCCATAAGGAAGGGGGTCCAGAAAATCGGAAATCGGACGTCTGGCTTGGTCCTCGAGAATTAGAGCTCGTCCAAGGAAGGAAGTCTCGGCTAGAACGTGGTCTTGCAATGCAAATCGTCAAGCTTGCACCACAAAATTGCAGACACCCATCACCAATTCCTTCCTCTCGACCCTCTTTGTCCGAGAATTACAAATTCGTGTTGGAATGCTGCGACCAATCGAACGTCAATCCTCGATCTGGTTACTTTGAAACCCAATTATCGATGTCCATTAAGGGATGTTCAATTTCACGACGGTAGAATAAACGATTATTTCATTCTGTACCATTTTCGGATCGACTGTAGAAATTCTTTATATACATTATTATTACACTTCCATGTTTTAGAGGTTATGTCATTTAGAGAGTTTCAAGGGTTGTTTCTCTGAATAGTATGAAAGATCGGTACTTATTACTTGAACTTGTAATGCAGTTGTAATGTAGTTATAATGCAGTTGTTTATAATGCAGTTGCAATGTACTTTGTAGATATGCGACAAAATACAAGATGGCGGAACCTGAATGGCACTTTGGTTACGCTGGTGTTGACCATAAAAATTGCAAATGCGATGTAGAATAAAAGTTGAACATCTGCATTTTTGTTCTGCGCCACACAATTTTTAGAAAACTCTATTTAAGCAAAATAAAAAACGAACAAAATTACAGGTAGATAAAAGATATCGATTTAATATTCATTTCAAAATTTAATCTGAATTTGAATATAATAAAACGTTAAAATGTTCCTGCCTCGAACAGAAAGAAACCGAAGATTCTACATTTTGCAGAACGATTTAATCTCGATTCAGGAGAAAATGGATCGCGATTCTGATAAAGTTCGCTTCCCATTGTGAAATAGCGAGCGACGATACGTCGAAGGGTTCGTGCGATCAGGAGCTTGCAAAGCGAAATTACACGAGCCCATAAATCTCCGGACATAATGCGACGAAATAATAATGACAATGGAAACTTTCGACAATAAGCAGCGCTAGGGACAATCGTATTGAAAGCGGCCAGGGTTCACAATGGCGGCCTGTCTTACGTGGAACTCGGCGAATAATTATTGGCCCGTGAGTAATGGCCCGTGAAGGCCACCCTGCATGTTCCGGACGGACAACATTTTCACTGTGGCGTTGTTTAGTGTCTTATTTCGTGGTTGAACGCGCCCTGTTTAAGGGCTTGCTATTCACACCCGAAACTTTCGCGCTGTTTCGTAACGAATTGCTTGCAGACCGCGAGACGACAGCTCTTCTGCCGTTGAACCGGAAAACGGACCGTTATTATTTCATACCTTTCCTATTTTTATTAATCTTTGTAAAACATTTCTCGTATCTTTATAGGACAATTTTTCCTTACCATTAACCTTGTGTATTAGTTATCAAGTATTTGTACATAGTTGTATTTACGAACATTCAAGATGACGAAGTTAAACGTAGAAGAATAGAAACATGTAAAATCGAAGATTCATAAAAGTCATACACACAAAAAGCATAGAAATAGACTACTGAAAAAGGATAGGAATGTAGCAGAAGACTATCAATTTGACTAAAACAAGTATTTTGAAGAGTCGAGTAACGAAGAATACAGTAATCGAAACTTTCAGTCATATAATCGAGGAGATACGGTTGCAGCAGACCGTAGGTTCTAAGGTCGTTAACGTGGAACGCGTGGCCTCGTTTACTTTTAATTACAATTAAATTAAAAACCAGCCGCCGCCTAATCTTTTCTCGCGCCGAGCAACGTGCCGCCAGACACGTTTAATGACACCCTTTTGTTGCGCCCAGGCACAATGAAGATTGTTCGAAGCGACGGCTGTACTTCGTTAGAGATTGAAAGTAATATTTCGTGAAATAATACCTAGCCAAGCCTGTTAGAAGGCCGCCGACTTCTTCTACGATCCAATTATTATTATCTCTCTCTCAGTTTTCCCTTCACCGCCATTTTTTCTCGCCCCTGTCTTCCTCGCTCTCTCCACCGTTTCGCTTTTCTCCTCATTTTTCGTTCCTTTTTCCTTCGTTCGTTCAACCGTCGCTCACGACGACTGCAATTCAATAGGGGCATTATCTATGCGGGACGACGGAAAAATATCAATTCTCTCGTTTGTCCGTAACACCGGTCCGACTTGAACAATGCGGGCCTTGCAGCGATTCAATGCAGATTCAGACGAATTGCATCCGGCCGAGTCGCGGCCGATCGAAGCCTTCTGGATACTTTCCACGGGAATATTTCCTTCGACAGCTTTATTGGACCCCGACGGGAATCGAGCTTCATGGAAACATCGACTACCAGGCTCAGGTTGCGAACCGTCTTCGCTTACAAATCCTTTTCTTTCTTTCCGTCATCGAGATATAGCGATTTCGCGAAAACCGATCGACTTCCCGATGCATTCTTACCGAATTATCGTTCTCAGAATTGGCTGAACCGTTTCTGCTCATATATTATTCAAAACATGACCCAGATCCTTCGAGCTATCACGACTTATCACTTCTGTTGCAGAAAGATTTCGTTGCTGTTCAAGAAAATGTACTGCAAACTGTTCAAATACCAACAAATTTTTTGTAATGAAAATTGATTATTTTTGGATAGCTTTAATGACTTTAAAGTGTTCATTGTTTCCACTCATAAAAATACTGTCTATAAAAGAAGAAAACTATATTATATAAAGTTGATTTGTTTCGATAGGAATAAAACGCGCGAAATAATTCTCCAACACCTATAATTGTTCGCGATGAACGATTGGGAACATCAAGTTGACGAAGTTAGCGAGTTTTCGATATCGAATCTGGACGATTATGGAATAACCGGATGATCGAACAACGATCGCTGAACGTGTCCGTTAATTGCGCTCGATTTGTTCGAATAACGAAACAGTAATATCAACGATATTAGATTGCGAACACCACTTAGCGGTTATTATTCCTGGTAATCTCGGCGATTAAAATAAATTTAGTAGGCCGCATTAATTACGCCATATGAGCTTCGCGGTTATTTCCATTGAAGAGCGCTTACATGGAACGCATTGTATTAGGCAAGCCTCATATGCACAAATTTGCCTATAAATTTTGCAAGAAGCGGGGCTGTTTAGAGAACACGTTGTAATCGCGTTCAACTGTACATGTAATTAACGTGTCCTCTCTCACGCGTGACGAATTACAGAACGATTTTATTGCGAGTTCTCGAACTATCGCGATTATACGAATCTTTATCAAAGCGTAGAAAAGTTGTGAAATTGTGAAAGAAGTCAGCTAGAAATTTCTCGTTGAAGATAATTTTATAAGATTGTATTTTATCTTTCGTTCCAAATTAAAAGATATTAATCAGAAGTAAAGTAATTAAAGTTAAAGATCCAGTAATTCTAGGTCTCAGTGTTTGCAGAGTCAAATCTTCCAAATGTTACGTATTTCCCTTAGCTGGAAATTTTCGCTCCGTTCCTTGTTACTTTAATGCTACTTCACTCAAATATCGTAACTTCCAAAAGTTTCCTGATTCTTTTAGTACCGAGAATAGTGTCAAGAAACTTGAAATGAAAAATATGAACCGGGGTTTAAGACGTGAGGTACAGGCAAATATTCCTGCCATATAATAAAACTTTTAACTGGAATTCAAAAGAGAGGCGTTAAAACGGTAGAATATGACGTAGAGGCAAACATATTTATTATCGGATGAGACAAAATGACGAAAATAGAAGAACTTATGGCAAAAATGGTTATACTCTAGATTTCAGCAAATAGGATTTTATCAGAGTACTATGCATTTTGTTTCCAATATAGCTTCATTTTGTTTATTAATAATTAAAAAATGTTTATCTGACAAATTAAATAAAAATAACGAATAAATCGCGTATGAAAAATTGTATATGACAGTGAAATGTTAAAAGACGAAATAATTTTCATTGTGGGTCAATTTAACCCGTGTGCTACAACATGCCAGTAATAACTTCACCGAGAACATCTCGTTCGATTTAATGCCAGGAATAAAGAAGTGTAAACGACGTAGAAACGCGTTTTGCTGAAAACCTTAAAACCCCGTTCTACATGTTTGTATTCTCGTGGGACACACGCTTGCTCCTCTCGCAATTTCTTTTCACGACCTGGTGCGAAATCGCGCCGATATTTATCTGTTGGCATCGAGAGAAAAGAGTGGCAATAAATGTCAGCCAGCAAAGCGTTGCACTGAATTTCTTTGGCAGCAAACTAAGGGTTCTTCTATTTTCAATGTCTTATCGTAAGCTTTTTAAGAATCACGATAAATCGTGGATCTCTTATTTCGGTCAAAATGACAATTATCGACACAAATAGCATCAACATTTCACAATTTCTACTTATACATTTAATAATACAAAAATAAATCCAAGCTTTCAAATATTAAAAAAGCAAATTAACATTTACAGGTCCGAAAGATTAACTCTGCGGTAGCATTTAAACAAACAGCAGCATTACCGGAATATCCTGGACTTCAACCGTGAAGAGTAAAGAACTGAAAAATTCATCTAAAGGTTTAAAGGATTAAATTCACTTTCAAAAAATGTTCCACGCTGCTTAATTATTTACAGAAGGAATTTCAGATTTCTCAAAGTACTTTCAGAAAACGAATAGCGTTTATTCATCGCATGATAATTTTCACCGTGCCACGTTGAGCGTAAAAACAGGATTTCATTAAAATCGTCTGAATCAACAAGTGAACACGATCACCTTAATCGTCGAACAGCAATCTTCATCTAATTTTCTCCTTTCTTATCGACGTCGCTGAACAGCGATATTTTTTCTTTTTTTTTTTTTAGAGCGCGTAAACGGCTCGGTGACACACGATCGTAAAATTCCAGGATCGTTCGAGGCTGCTCGAAATTATTTTTTCCTCACCCTACGACAACGTCGATGCCTGTCGACGACGTTAAACTTTCGCGAGATATGAATTCTGAGCGGATCGGTGTCAAGCTTTCGCGTATCGCCGACGTTTTCCAACTTCACGCCAATATGGCCAGCTGCCGACAGTCATTTTGCGCTTATTTGCACCCCATCGCGATCTTCCAACTACCCCATGCGCGTGTGTGTTCGGTCACGCTGCGAATCCCTATGGAAAAACGCGTGGCAAGCAGCGAACACGGAGAAACGGCTGCTTGCGTTTCATTTGATTTTCGAGCGCAAAATCGAAGAACACTTTGACGAATGTTCCGTACACGAGCAGACTTTTAAACAATCCAGCACCGTGACTTACAAGTCTAATAAGTTTCAAGTTTCAACAAATGTTAAGTTTCAAGCATTAAATTGCAAAGTATATTATAAAAAGTTGTTTATAAAAATTAAGATCAGTGACCATGTTTTTAAAATGGTATCTTTGCCCTATAATTAAAATATAAATACTTGTTTATTCCTACTCCTATGATTAAAAAATTATAAAAATTCCATTCCAGTGGCGCATAACGATAATTACCAGCAATATTAATTCCATCAAATATCACCAACCAGGAGAATCTCGCTGCATCATATTCAAAACTCCCTGGAGTTCCTGCAAGTCCGTGCACTCGACCCAGAAAAACTGAAGGGCCGTGTCTCGAAGGACCAAATAAATGAACTTCAAAGGGAGTTTTCAATATTTCCAAGAACGTTTCCAGGAAACACGACTTGAAGAGCAAAAACGTCATCAAAAGTTAAAGGTACAAGAATGTAGCTTTTGTCGAGCAAATAAAGCGACCAAAGGATAAGAGATATTTTTGCAAAATTATAAATTTAAAAATTGAACAATCTGAAAAGTTGAACCTTCGAAAACCTATGAAGATAAAACAATATCGAAATGAAAAAATTGCCATGTATCTTATCTGAAAGGCTTGCACTCGAGCGTGAAGAGAGGCGGAGGAATAAACGATAGCGACAACGGACCCGGTACTAAAAGAATATGAACCTTGGCAGCTTATAAGACGAGGAACTTGTGTACCGGGCGTACAGCCGTTAAGAGGGTAAAAAAGACTTAACCGGACGCCTTCTACGGGGAAACGAAGCGGGCACAAAGAACAGGCGACGGAAGAGGCCGGAAGAAAGGAGGTCGGGACCAGTGGCGTACGCCGGAAAATTGAAAGTGCGAGTTGGAGCGAGTTTCATTAACAGCACGGAGTGTCGACTTGCACGCTGTCGTGACTTGCAAACTTTTAAATTACGTTTTGAGCGGGAAAATGACGTGGGTCGCACCTACTGCTTGCGATCTTTCTTTTCTCTTTGGGATTTCCTCTGTCGTCACCTTCCATTGAGTTATTATAGATCCGAAATGAAGCCTGTAGGAACCATGTTTCAAAAGTTTTGTGAACACTCTTTCCTCTAGTTTTCAGGAAATTGTAGTTTATTATAGTTACGTCTGAAGGTAACTATAATAATAGGTAACTATAGTAATATTTACGTATCCAGATGTACATCTACGGATTATTCTTGAATCCCTATATTCCAGATTGCTACATCTCTGTGGTCCTATTTAAAAATTTCATTCCTTCCTAATCAGAAATAATTGTCTAAAAATAACATGGGTATACTGGTGCAATTGAAGGTAGCAGAATATTAGAAATCGTTTTAACAACATCGTTGTCTAACTAATATATTTCACACACAATAAATACCTAAATACGAGTGAAATTACCGAAGTATTTTCCCCAATTTGCTATTATCGGATAGATCTCCAATTTTCCCCAATTTCGACGTTCAAGAACCCCCTTTTCTTGGCCTATTTTCCGCGTCAATTACCTTCGGGCAAACCATAATGGACAGCATGATAGGCTCGAAAGGCAGGACAGGAAATAACGACAGGGCCTATGTCTTGCCGTGTGACCGCACAATATGAAAGGGATCGTAACAGATATTCACGCACAACATCGTGCGTGATTTTGCCCCTATCCTCCTCCGATTGTTCGCGAAACAAGGGGTTGCGTTGCGTCATCGGCCGTCTGACACACGTTGCACACACGTCACGTAAACATTGACGTGTGCCGGCCAGCTCTGTAATTATGCTGTTCCAATGAGCATTGTTACGTTTCGATAAGCAATCGCTTCGACCTATGAGACAATCGGTTCCAATTCGTTGCCATCCTCTTTCGACACCATTGTAACTTCCTTCTGTTTCTGCTTTTTCATCAATGATCAACTACTGGTGAATAATTAGCTGCCGACATTTACGAATTCTTGATGCACATGCATGAATGTACACTACTAGTATTTTATCGATTACGCAAACATTGTACCAAAGTCATTGCATTTATTAATTGCATGAGGTCCAAATCTACACGTACTAAAATGTCTCTCCAAAGTTACTGCTAATATTTTTAGCCATCGAGTAAGGCTTCGCGTGACAGTCGTATCTAGGAAAACTGTCACGATAACCAAGTACAAGGATAATAATCGCGAAGGGTAACAATCGATTCGTGAAATCTCTTGAATCGTGAACCACCGTATTATGTTCGCGGCAATCATTGAAAGAGCCATTAAACCGCACGAATTAATCGGTTCGCGTGAAGCCAGGAGCCATACTGTTCTCTCGACGGCGTCAAACAATGTTATGATCCGCGTTCAAACGTATTAATTCACAAAATATTAATTCGCGTGGCATCGGACGATGCGTCGATGAATGACCAGCGAATTGAGCAAACATCGACTCGCGCGAGACGACCTGGACCACTACTAATTGTGTCGCTTCAATGAGCATTGTTACGTTTTAACGATCATTGAAGTATACTAAGGGACAATGGAATTGATTACACCCGGATGAAATCGTATTTTCGTGCTGCTTCCCTCTTGCTTATTCATCAGGTGGCAAAAGAACGTGGCTGCGAAACAACGGCCGAACATCGGAAAATAACCGATCGATCGATAACCGAGTCATTTAAATAATACCGCTCGAAGGATGCAGGCTGTTGTTTAAAACATTGCGAATTTTGTTATTTAGAAATACGTAAACTCTCAAATTTATAAATGTGTAAATTTAGAAGTTTTTTTATGCATAACATTTCAACAGTAAAAACTTATAAATAGTAAATGTTCATATGAACAGAAATGTTACGATGCAAACAATTATACAGTAATTAAGTCATATACTAGTTCGTGCGGGAAACAATTGAAGAAAGAAAAACCATGATGGTAGCAGTTCGAGAATGTTATCTGGTTTATCAGTCGGTGGCCTTATTCGAAACGTGTTATTCGCGCTATTTCATTAGTGCGCTAAAAGCTGCAGTCTTGTAATATGAATATGCAATTTTATGACCACTCGGGGGAAACTCACGTACCAACATAAGCGAGTTATGTATTTTCGCCCCGCAGGGAGGGGAGCTCTCCGACTTATTCGAGAGGAAAGTTAAGCTCGACTAGAGAGTGCAAAGTGTAGCTCCATGTCGTGTATATAACCGAGAGAAAGAAAGGGAGAAGTACCATTTCATTTCTCAGATAATTTCAAAATTCATTTCTCTCAACGCCGACGGGTAACAGTAAATTCATTTGCATACTTTACAGATTATTATCAACAAACAGAATAAATTGTTCAAGCATAATGGGAATACGTTGCGGTTTCTTTTGACCGTAATCATTCGATTTATATAAATCCGTTTAATTATAAGAGCAATAGAATTGCGGTAAAAATTTGCGCTTGATAAGAGAATGTAATTTACAAAGATTCGTTAAAATTTTCTTAAGGATTATACTAAGAAGATTAAATAAAATCAGAGATGTTCACTATTGAAGTTTTCCAATTTAAGTGAAACGAGCGTTTCTGAAAAAAAGAAGTTATAGCTGTGAAAAAGTTGAGAGAACATGGATTAATCTACGGTAGTTAAAGAAACGGTCTCAACTTTTTCAAGAATTAAAAATAAGTGGGATTCGTAGCAAAACTTTTTTAATTTTCAGCGTTTAGAAATCTCATATTTCCGAATGCACAATTTTCTACGTTCTCAAACTCTAAAATTCTAAAGCTGATGAATGAATGCAGGCATAGATTGAACGATGACACAAATGACAGTATATGATCATATACTAATAAAAAGATATAAAATGTGCAAATAATTACAAAACTACATGAACAAATTGATCACTCTATTCCAATTAACCCTATTCAATATATAAACAATATTAACAACATATCATTCGATATCAAGTTATTCATAAATTCAATATCAATCACATTTTTCATTATCAATCGACATATCAATTCGATAATCGATGCTCATCTAGAACAAATCCCGTATGGATCAGTCGTTATCTTTCATTCGTCTTGTTTAAAGACTGGCCAATAAGGAACACCTGTCAGGCGATCGCCATCTTTGAATCGCATTCACCGTGCGCTCCGTTGACAAGCATGAAACTGTCGGTGTTTTCAGCACACATTGTTCGCATGGTAGTCCGGAGATGACCTATCAGGTGAACCGTGAAACGATTAACGAGTAAGCACGACGAAGTCGTAGTGGTTGTTTGGAGGGTGTGTCACGTGCTTTCTCATCATGCGGTGCGTGACGAATTGTTACGACGTCGTTCCACGATCCGTCTGAGACCCTTTTTCTTCTGGACGAGAGTCGATGACCGTCGACAACGTCGAGTTCACGCGTCGTCATTTTTCACCGGGTTGAGGATCGACCGGCTCCACTCTGTCATGTCATTGTTCGACGACAAGCAAGTAGATATGGCCGATCAGAGGAGCCGGTTAGCTTTTTCGTAGCACATAATCGACTCCCGTGGTCTTGGTTAAATCATGTCCACCGGCGGAATCCACTCTCCCGAGTATTTGACCGAGTTGTTTTCTTTGATCGCATCGCGCAAGCCTTTCACTACCCTCCTGTTTCCGATCGAATTCAACTACCGGACGAGTAATGGCATCGATCGAACAGCGTTTCTGGTTGAAACAGCTTCGGAACAAACCTTCCTGCTTCCGATCGATTGGATCCTGCCGCTCAGATATCTCTGTTTGAGTTGCGCTTCCAATTGAGCCGCGATTCGAACGGTGCTTTTGATTGAACGGTGTCTTCAATTGGACCACTTACTGATCAGGTCAACTAACGGAATTATTCTTCTAATTAAATTTCTATGTGCGGTCGAATTTCGTTTCTGGCTGAAATTGCCTCGTGATTGACACGTGCTACCTCAACTCCGAGTTGTGTTAATAGCATTTTCTGTTGCAGTTCATTTCATTATAAATTCTGATAGTAACTGATCTCTGGGATCTCAGTCTTGATTTAATTATTCTTCATCGTGCAATTATTTTTATCCATTATTTAATTATTTGTACAACATGAAAAACTTGTGGTGAACTGGAACTTTTTCACGATGTCATCTAATAAGATAAATTATTCCATTATCAGTCATACAAGAATGAAGTCCATGAAAAATTTTCTTAATAATATTAAAAGATTTCGAGGTACTAAAATTTCAAAAACATTCAAAATCTCAAAATGTAAAGTTACCAAAGTTACTAAAATATTTCAGCTTAACTGCAATTTTCTAGCGTAATAGTAATTTTGCAGTTAATGGCTCAACTAATGCGACATAAACGCAATAAATGAAAAGGAAACGGTTGAGCTACTAACGAAAAAGTCTTCAGCTGTTTCACAAAAGGTTTTATGGATTAAAATTCAGAAGATCAGTACGCGACTCGTAAAACATGAAGATTTTGTTACACAAAGGATGCTGATGGTGACTGTGGCTCGCTAATTCGTCGCTTGCAAAGTGTTCCTGGAAAAGCCGAGGAAAAATCTGGATTTTCTTCGTCGTTTATTCGTTGAACATCTTTCACGCTAACCGCGGAAACGGGGTAATCCAATTTCCCGTGATATTACGTAACAGTATGACAAAGTGGATTATTTTTTTTCTGTCGTTCTCGGACCGTGCGTCGAGGCGCGGCACATTCTCGTTAAGTAATTAGTTTATCGACGCCCGTCTGGACCGGAAGCGGGCTTGCTCGGTTGCCATTAAATACGCGGTAATAATGAAATTTCCTGACAACGTTGCCTCCATTCTGGAAAGAAGACGTACTCGTGCTCGCGACGAAAACTCTTTATACCTAAGTGATCAATGTTCGAATAAATTGAACATAGAAAGGTTATATGGATAGCTTATTACAATCGTTTATTTTGTAAATGTTAAAATTGTGACGGTGCCAAGTTTAATTTGTTCAAACAAAGTCGAAGCTTCAGTACAAATTTATACCGTTTTGGGATTATTTACTCTTCATTACGAAAGCTAAGTTAATAATGTCAATCTTTGATTCGTATGGTTAGATTTGACCTTGTCAAAGGTAAACTTAGCCGAAGTTAAACGTAAACCTATATTGAAGTTAAACTTGTAGCTCTTATGGAACTATGTGATTGCGGATATTGTTCAGGAAACTGAGACCACTTCAATAAATATGTGAAAATAGAAATGTTAAAGTAACAGTGATTGTATCGTTTAGAATCAAATTCACTACAAATTTAATTAATCAGAAATGGAGGGATGAAAATAAATACTTATTGAAAGATAATAGAGTCAAAGTGCACAGTATAATAAAGAATATTTGAAAGGTTAATGGACTAGACACCTTCCCGAACAACCTTGATTACATCTAATGAAAAATTCATGAAAAATAAACTGCAACACGAAGTTCAGTAAGTACCATAACTTTAACTTCACCAAGTTCTAGCATTATTTTCAAGCTAATGTATTTCAGTACTAATCAATATTAATAGCGTACATTTGCACATAATGAAAAATATAAGTTCAGAATTTATTACGAATAAATAAATGTTAAAATTGTATCGTTTTTCAAGATGAGAATTATTAAACCTTGAACAACCACATCACAAAATTCCAACGTCCCAAAATTAAAAGATTCCAAAGTTTCAAAGTTAAAGACCTGCAACGTCCTAAAATTAAAAAATTCCAGTCTTAAAGTCTTAGTAGCCAAAAGTTTCAATCTCGCCAAGCGTTCGAAAACGCGTTAAAAATCATCGGAGCTTCGAAAAGATTGAAGTTCCTCGATCCCAAACGATTCGTTGCTTGTTTCGGATAAAAGTGAACAAAGCAGCTTCCTCCTCGCGGCCGTTGATGGTGAATAAGCAACACGAAACTCCCAGGGTATCATTGAGATTTGACGCAAACACTCGCAGCTTTTCAGGCACTCACCGGAGTAAACAGCACGACGGAAGTAACTTATTCATGCAAATTTATCACGATGCTCTCTTCCTGTTCCCTTCAAAGAAGCCGATCGAAGAAGCGTTGTTCTTGCTTGCATAACCGGCTGATTCGAAACACGACTTCGCATTTGCACGTGATCTGTTCTCAAAGCCGTTTCTCGAATCGTGCATACTGCTATTTGTATTTGTATATCGCGTTGAAAGAAACTCAACAGCCTATGAAACATTTATGTTACCGTTGCAAAATCTCGGATCGCACCTGATCCCAAAATAATTCAACCTAGTGTAAATATAACCTATATCTTCTACGAACGATTCTTATTTTATTATTTAACACGGTGCATTATATGAGGTAATTACAGTACTGGCAAAAAAGATGTACATGTAGATAAATTAATTATATAAGTATCAAAAATACTTGAAGACATTTCGACTTAGTAATTACACTTTTAGAGATGTATTTCGTACTGATAAGTGGTATGAAAACATTTTACAGTTGCGTATCGAATAAAATTCAGTGACAACGATAATAACCAGCATTTAATATTCAATATTTAAGAATTAGCCTAATAGTCAAATTCGATGTCACTGTGCCATTTGATGTCACTTAAACCGTATTAAACTTGTATTTACATGTGGTTTTATACTTTCGTATCAAAAGTACCCTATAACTTGTGAATTAATGATCAATATATGTTGGGAGAAATAATTGTTTTTTGTATGGAATGAAAATAAAAAATCAGAACATGGTGTTTGTGAGTACAGATTGATCGCGGTCAAGTTTGCAAGCACATACACGCACATGTTTGATAAAACAACAGAATTAGAGAGAAGTTCAGAACTAAGCTCGCATATGGTTCACGACAAAGGAGGCGAACCGAAACTCTGCCACGAAGCAGCTTTTAATAGTAATAGACAACTATGTGGCAAGTTGGTCCCGAATGGCAAAGCCTTGCCGCCGCATTTCAAACTCGCCGGCAACACGCATACCGTTCGGTTGCAACTTGACCTACTTGATCGTCGAACCTCTCTGCAGATTCAATTTAATCTTACGACCAGATCAAGCTGTGAGCTTAGATTGCGCTCGTTGCCACAGAAACCTCCGTTCCCGCCCATAAGGAATCTAATAATTAGATTGTTGCGAGCTGAAACGAAATATGATGAACCATTTGATACACTGTTACGGTCGGCTGAAATCGCACGAATTCTGAGAATGGCGATTGACAAGAATTTATCGATTGCAGACTTTATCGGAGGTAATTTGAAAGATATGAAAGAAAATTAATAAGTTAACCTTGTCTCTTAATATTAATTACCTCTTATCTCTTATTTAATTAATATTGGACGAACGTATTCTGATTTCATAATAGATCGGAAAAATTTCCAGTGATCTTAATGTGTCTAAAAATATATAAAATTATAAACTGAGAAAAATAATTTGAAATTGTTTTGTAGATAACTAGTTTACAAAATGTAAATCATCGTACATGTTATTCCAAACGTAAAGAAGATTTACTGTTCCCTTGCTAAGAGATTTTCCACCCGTTTTATCCCTGTCAGTTGCCTTTTCGTTCCTCCAGCTTTTCTTTCACTTTATAATCAAAGTAAAATTCATCATCCGTGGAATAACAATTTCCAACTTTTCGAAGGACTGTTTCATCTCTTAAATTTACGACGTGATATAAATAATATGCATGATAGATTTTCGTATTTTATTATGCCTCGAACATAATCCCGTTAAACTAAATTTCGTACAAAGCATAATAAAATCTAGTTAAATTATTGATACAATTTAACGAAACTGAATCGAATCAAATTTGAATGACGTTTAAACTAAATTGTGTCGAATTGAATCACATCAATCTGAATAACGTTAAATCGCGTCAAATTGAATCATATCGCATTACATCACATTAATATGAATCGCGTTCAACTTAATTACGACAAATTCAATCGTATCAAATTAAATCGTGTTGCGTCAAACTGTGTTGACATGAATTATTAACTTATAAATTAATAAATTTGATTTACATCGAACTGAATCGCACCAGATTGAATCTCTTTAAATTTAGTTTCATCGAGTGTTAAATACCCAATTTCTGTCGAAAACACTAATCTAAATTTCGCAAATTTAGATAACCAGGTACCATCGCTCAAGGTTTGATATTTAATTTAGGAAGACGCAAACTAACGGAAACCACCGTGTTCCGAACGTGAAAGTGAAGAAGGTAAACGTTAAAATTTCGTGCTGCCACCAAAGGAACATTTTTTCCCCCTTATCTCTTATTTTCTGGTCGACGGTACCGTTACCTCCTCTTCAGGGGAGCTTTCAGCCTGAAAGAGTATCAACACTATCACGGTGACACCTTAATCTTCGAAGTGCCACACTGTTGAAGAAATACCTCGATGAAAGTTTCCGAAGCGCCTTTGAAACTGCCTGTCCTTTACAAAATGCTTTGAGCCTCGCATCAGCCCTTTTCAATGATGCAACCCGCTTGATTCAGTTTTTGACCCAGAAAAATATTCCACACCTCCGCTATCCTCATTGGCTCCGTGTAATATTTTTGTTCTTATTTGCTTACCAATGCGATGGGAGCAAAAAGGGGATGCACTATAGCGAGCCTTCAAAACCAGGCTAGAAAATATTTTGTTCGCGCGGTTATTTTTCACTCGAATATCTATGAATGTTGCTATTCTCTCAGCGTATAATTATTTTTTGATAAATTATCTCGTGATTGTACTCTGACCTCACGTTTGTTATCGTACCAACGCAGACTACTTATATGTAAAAGCACAATGCATTTTTATTTGCAATGGATGTGCTAAATTTAATTAAGTCACTGAAGAGGAAATGGTTTAATTAAATTTAAGAAACTTTAAAGCTCAAGCATTTATTTGCTGTAAGATTCCAGGGTACGTCTATTGTTCTAAAATACCCTATAAACCGAGATAATTTAATTATTTTCAGCACCGACGGAAATAGTTTTAAATTACATCAACGTTTATTCGGCTTTCAATCATTCGTGAGTTTCTGACTAAAGATTGTGACAAACATTAGTTCCTCGGAGATTTAAATCTAGCAACACGCGAATTCAATAGTTGAATAATTTATAATAAACTTTCTGCAAAGATATTCTGCTTCGAAGACCTGGATAATTTGATTTAAAACCCAAATTTAATCAATTTCTACTACCTGTAACAAATTTCTTATTTCTATTTCCATTTTCCCCTAAGGAATAGAAATTGTTCGAAGACCATTCTAACAAAAAATGGATACGTTCCTGATATGGTACATTTCTAACTATAAAATAGAGAATTTAATAATTCGCTTCTCAGGAAGGACAAAAACAGAGATTTCTGCAATCTCAATTTTAGTTTACGAGTGAAGGGGTTGGTCGCCGCTGCGAAAGCGTCGATATCGTTGAGTACTCGTAAAGCTTTAAGTGGGCATTAAGTAGACAGTAAGTCGCAGAACGATTGCAGACTAACGATCTCATTAAGCTCTTTAAACAGCTGCGGTTACAGGCGATTACGTTCCTGGCTGTAAAATCTACACCTCCGAGAAACGACTTTTATATTGGCTCATGACACACACGAATACTCCTTTCGTCTGTGGTTCAATTGGCTGACCATGTGTTTTATGAGTGATCGATCGTTCAAGATCAGTGGGCGAAAAAATATTTTCGATCATAAAAAACAGAAAAGTTTTATTGAATTTGACTGGTACATAAAAATTCTAGTCATATGTTTACGAACATGTTCAATACACACTTAAACATTTAAGATTTGGTACAAATATAATTTAGCTACAAATTCAGAATATATATTATTTATTCCTGAATTGATACTGACAATGTTAAATTATAGGACAAGTTACCTTAAAGTACAAAATTTGTTCAGATACATTTCATTGAAATAAAGAATGAATGTGTATATTCAATAATATTTAACTGTGCAATTTATTCCTCCACGTTATGTTTAATTCCAAACCATGTGTGCATTATAGCTGGATTGCTGTTAAATTGCCAGCTGTCTGAAATGCGAATCCCCATCGATGACAACCGAATGAATAATTCAAGCAATCAATTAAAAAGCCGTAATTCTACCGGAGTTGAAATGCACTTGTAAGACCAGTTCCAGCGCAAGATCTCCCTATTTGTCATTGCCCAAAAGGTCGTAGAGCGGAAGTTCGGGTTGCCCGTCGTCCATGGCCAACATTTCCAAGAAAGGAGTGTCTTCCATCAATCGCCCTCTGTTCCCGTCATCCATCCCGACGCCGTTCAATCCAAACGCTCTTCCTTTCTGTCGCTTCCGTTCTTTCGTCCTCTTAGCATCCGGTCGTCGACTATTTTCCACTTTCTTTCATTCCGTGGCCCGCTCATTTGTTATTCTGCCAGGCCTGTGTTGTTCGCGTGCTTTCAGTCTGTCGACCTCTCTGTCTGCGCCATGAAACAGCCCTTCTTTTACCTTCAGTCCCTTTCTTTCCTGTTGCTCGTAGGCACAGGCTTATCCGTAGACAAGTTCGCCGAGTCGTGATCGATATTTGCCAACGAAGGCATAGACGGCTAGCTACTCGCGTCAGCACGCCTCGAAAACGTTCGAGCGTAGAGAGATTTCTCCGTCGTGTCGCGAGATCCGACGATACGTTAGCTACGAACTATCAAGGGCGTTTTCAATCGAGATTTCCTCGTGAAACAACGCTGTACACCCTTCCCTCGATTAGCCTCGTCGAATGCCAAGGGTTGTTTAAGCTGATCCTATTTATAATTAAACGCTTTAGGTACGCGTCGTGTGATCCGGTCCATGGGTGACTGTGCGAGGATGCAATATATGAAGATGAACGGTTAAACAAATCTGCATTGTACAGAAAAAATATTGCAACCGAGGAAGAAACTCGTTTTTTAGTGATTTCTAGAATCTGGAAATTTGGGAATACATTGAGAATTTTGGGACGTAGGAAACATGTGAATAAGATTTTGATGGGCAAATAAATAGTCAAATTTAATTTGATGGGCTAGGGATTTTGGAACCTGGCAGATGTAGGAATTATTTTAATTTCAAAGGTAGGGTCTTTGAAATCTGAGAATATAGGGATTTTGGAGTCTATTTAAGGGATACAGAAATTTAGAGATAGCAATTTGGGAATCTAGGGAATTGAGAATATAGAAATTCCGGGTCCTACAAATTTGGGATTTTTTAAATTTGACAATCTAGGGATTTTACAGTCTAAGAATTTGGGAACCTAGAGAATTGAGGATATAGAAATTCAGGGTCCTGCAAATTTGGGATTTTTTAAATTTGACAATCTAGGGATGTTACAGTCTAAGAATTTGGGAACCTAGGAATTTGGAGATATAACAATTTAGGAATCTAGGGAATTGAGGATATAGGCATTTGTGGTCCTAGAAATTCGGGGACCTCCGAATTTGGGATTTAAAAAATTTGACAATCTAGGGATTTTGGAGTGTACGAATTTGAAAACCTAGGAATTTGCAGATACAGTAATTTGAGGATCCATGGAATTAAGAGCATAGAAACTTGCAAATATAGTAATTTAGAATTGAAAATGTAAAATACCAATCAAGGGATTCGAAATCTATAAATTTGGGAACATCGAGAAAATATTTCAGAATCTAATTTCTGAATTTAAAAATGTGTAAATTTGATGTTCTTAAAGTTCATAATACCAAAAATGTATAAATGAAAATTCCTCAAACGTCGAAAAACAACCAAATTCCAATTTTGCGAAACTCTGTCAATAAAAGTAACCCGTTTCGCGCAGAACTCTCCGTTTCATACTAAAACGTTATCTGTCCAACAAATCGTTCGTTTTCATATGTAACAAGCTACAACGCTTACTTTATCGCCGCAATTCAGCTGGGAACACGATTACGTTTCAATATTTAACGAACAAATGGAAATTCGTAGACGGTCGCGATTACATCACAGTAGCTTGCTAACCGGAAACTAGTAGGTCGTATCAAATCATTTCACGGTTCATGAATGTTCTTCCACGACCTAACATGAACTACAGGCGAATGTGAACGTCTTACGATGTTCGATGCGTCGCGATTAAACGATGAAAATCTGATTTCTAGAAAAGCGTGCACGAAGGAGCAACCATGTTTAGGTTTACAAGCAAGAGCGCACCTTCACGCCGCGATAAAATAATCCCATAAATTCACATTACGCGGAGGCAACGTGGGAAGGTGAAAAATCGTGCTGTATCCTTGAAAGGTTTTTCATCTTCCGTACTCGTCTCTTTTTAGGGGAAAGTTTACATATTGCGGAGCGATAAAGTCTTTTTAGCCTCCATTATTCAACCTGCTCTACTGCGTTTCGCTGCCCCTTAGCTTCTTTGCTCTTTTTGCTTTTTACTCTTAGACGACATGAAGATTTCTTTTATTTTTAAATGAAGATTTTGAAGGGTGTAAATTGCACACACTTAACCATTACAGGAGGACATATTCATCGAGAAGAATGTAAATTGATGTGAAGGTTCGAAGGTAAGATCGTTTTTACAGTAACGATTTGTTCTAGAAAATTTGAAAATTGAGAAATTTGGTTATTTGACAATTTTTAAATTTGCAAGTTTGAAGAAGACGTAGAAAGGTAAAAATGTATAAATATACAAACAGAGAAGCTTGAAATTTTCAGACCCTTTTTAGGTTAAGATGGCTAAACGCCACTGCGTCCTTCATGCAGTGTTTGCATTAATCTATTCATTAAATATTTAACGTCTCATAAAATGTAATAAACGTATCTCATTTCCAGTGATTCTAAGCATAACCATTTCCAGATTCAATTTACACTCTTTGGCAAACGATAAGTAGAGGAGAGGTGTTCTGAAGTGGAACGGTTGGGAAGGAGCACGAAGAGACGGGGCGAAATTAAAGCATAATTTGACATCCACGACGACGATGATAATCAGCGTTTCTTTCTTTTCAATTTTGCACGAAGTGCACTTTATCTGTATGACTCTTTCAGAAGCGTAAAGAGCGAGTGTTCTCCGTTTCAGCAGTCCACTTCATTTCCTATCCAATTTCCGGTCTTCTCTAGGGATTATATCTTTGAAGTATGCAAGCTTTTATTAAGCCCACTCAGTGTTTCGAGATATTAGGTGAAATTACTCTTTGAAGCCAACAAACTGGGCTCGCGTGAACGGAACACGACTAATTGCTTTCGACGTGTATTTCCCGTTGAAAAATAGAACCGACTCTTACCAGTCGGATTTCCTTCCGCAGAAACGATGGAAATTTATATTATTTCCGGCCACGCTTTTCAATGGGATTCCGTAAGGATGCAATTAAGCACTGATGAATTTTTTAAACCGACTATGGCGTTTTTAACTTCGCGGTACACGCCCATGCCAGATTTAAACTCTTCACGAGTATACTCTTGAAGAATTTTCAATTTGATCTAAAAATGATATTTAGTTTTTGTCTGTGACGAATTTTAAACAAAAAAGTCGAGATTGTTTTTATAATTTTTTGCAAATGAAATGTATATTTAATATTATTTATAAATATATTTTCAACATGTTTAGTCAACATGTCAGAATGCGATGAACTAATAAAAATATACTTTCTAACATTTATAAAATGATGAAGAAATCCTTTACTTTTCACACATTACCGGAGATATGCATACAAATCACTGCTAAAAATTTATTACCTTAAATTCATTAAAAACTTACGAGTTTGCTTAATCATAATACTATTAATATTTAGCCACGAATCTTTCATCATCAATGTTTGACAAATATGTTTCCTGTCGACAATATAACTTAATAAACTGATATGATGAAACAAAATTGTCAAGGTATAATTATATTATAGCAGATATCTTCTGTCATATAAATATCTTACTGTGCATACAAAAGTTTTCAGTAATTTCTCAGATTTCAATTATCCTTTTCTCAATTATTCAAATTAATAGACAAAATTATTCATGCAATCCCCGAAATAAACGTGATTGTCACATTGAAATTGAAGAGGAAGAAAATGTGTACTATTTGAGTAAAGTGAAGCTTATGCATACAAAAAGTATAACAGCAATAAGCTTCAGAAAATTTGTCACGTGTAATAAACTGCATTGTAATTGCCGTAATTAAGAAATAAAATAATCCCTGCAACGAACCTTTTGAAGCAAAAGAATTTTGGTTAACGAACATGGCGACGAAGTCGAAGAAAGACAAAAAACATGGTTCCTGTTTATATGCCGTCACTCACCTACGCGATTCGACAATTTATATTCATGAGAATTATTTTCAGTAGGGTACGTCCCCGTTTTTTATAACGCTGCTTGTAAGTTGGCCGAGGCCGATAATGAACCCTTGCGAAGGAGAAAGAAATGAAACTTAATGGAGTGTCGACGCAAAAGTGATCATGATGGATGCTGCGTGTACACACGGATCTTTATTAAAACTCAGCGTGAACAACCACGATCAAAAACCTGTGTATAGCAGATTTTTTATGGTGGAGTGCAGTCAACTTAGTCTAAGGGTAACCTGAAACTGACATTAATTCAACCTAGCATAATTTCATTATTTATGTTTATTTAATATTACTAGTCATATGCAACGTGTTATTAAACACGTAAAAATGATCAGTTTGTATATATATATTTACAAACTATCTATGTATGAAAATAAAAAGTGAGACACAATAACATTTACATAATTTCTTTATAATTTTCTAATTTTTATTTTTTTTAATTATAATTCATAATATTTTTACAAAACTAATAGTCAAAACAAACGAGACGATGAACGGAAGCGGTGTACCCACCAAAATTCGACGTTAACCGTAAACGAATCTCAGTCACAATCAGATTTACGACTCGATTTCTCGAAGTATCGATCAATCGAGATCAAATTACAGCAAGCTTTCGCGGAGAAATCGAATTTGTCGCGACAGAAACCGCCGAAAACTTTCAACGAGTTAACAAGGAACTTCTCCCGATCCAGCTAACTGGAAAAACGACCCTTCAATTTTTCCGCCCTCTGTCGACGACTCTATTTACAGTTCCTGTTACATTTCTCTCTCGGTTTGGTCCGCTTATCGACGAATTCTTGCCGATATCGGGAATTCATCGTGGAAGCAAATATGATCGAGAAGAATGAAAAGTCGACGTCGAGGATGCGGGCCAAGAGGGAAAGGTGAGCCGAACAGGGCGAGGAGAAGTCGCTTCCGGTTAGTCGACAGGGTGGGGTTGAGGGATGGTTTGGCCAGAGGGACACAGGGGTTGGGTGATGAAACTTCGTTATCGGGAAATTCGGTGGCGAAGAAAGTCGTTAACTTTCACGGGAGAGTCGGTTATTCGCCGGGACGGATTCGTCTGGTGTCGGCCAAGTCGAACAAAGTCGATTGATTCGCGGTGAAACTCGATATTCCACGAATGGAACTTTCCCGACGCCATTAACCAGTGTTCTTTGCGGCGAAACCCTTCGAAGTTTCTTTTGATTTACGTGGAAAACATTGTTCCCCCAAGACTCCGCTGTCTTCGCAGAGGAAAAGTCGCGTGGGCGAGGCCACTTCTTGTTCACCTCGCCACGCAGCCAACGTCTCATTCAGACGTAGATGTTGAAATTAATTAGTATCCTGTTACGGTCGAATAGGATGGTCGAAGGATAAAGGTAAAGTGAACACCAAGGACGATGTAATTTTAGTCCTTTGCGTCGTAGCACACGAAGCTGATATACACACTGTTCCATACGACTGATACACTTTTGAGTCCTCGAGTTTAGTACTCAAATTTCCAAATTCCCAAATGTTAAATTGAAAAAATTAGACTTTGTTAAAATTACAAATTTTTTCATTCCCAAATTACACTCCCAAGTTTCCAAAATATTTCCAAATCCCCAAATTTGCGATCCCCCAATTTTATAATCCCTAGATCTACCAAATTCCAAATTGTCAGGTTCGTAAATTCCCAGATTTCCAACTCAGAGCGTCAGAGTTATCGGGCAAACATCTTCATAAATTCTTTGTTAATAGACGTTCATCCCCTCAAAGGTAATCCTCTTTTATAGTATTTCAAATCCTATTCGTGTAATCGTTAAAGAGACAATCGACAAGAGAAGGGTAGCTCTCTTTCTCGTAAATGTGAATGGCGTCTACTAAAACCTTCTCTGGTAAATGAGGTCTTGCAAGGATTACAGCCTACATTAGTGTTTAGAAAGGGTTTTCTCTTTGATGTGACATTAAGCTTTTATCAGTGGTACGCGTTTACGTGCTGATTACGGCGCACGTGCAACACGTAAAGGGTCCGCGAAAGCAATAAAGGAGAGAACGTAAAGAGGAACGAGACTGATCAACGTGCATGAAATTCTCTATCTACTTACTAATACGCTACTCATTTATGAGAGAAGTTTCGCGTCATAGCAAAGATATCACGTGAAAACCTTTTATCCTTGTTATCTACTATCTGGCTCTTTGCGAAAAGGTCTAAAATTCCGTGAAAATCGTAGACGAATTTTGTCAAGTTTCTTTTACACTTTTCTATTATATGTAATACAGATACAGAGTACTGCAGTATAATATTTTTTGGATGATACATACATTATATTATTTTTAATTTGCCTACAACATTTACCTCAGGAAATTTGTATATGTTTATTTTCTTTTACAAAATATTTCTTCAGGCAATTTTATGGATTTTAGATGGTTACATTAAATATTTTGCAAAATAATAAATTATTATTAGACGATGTAGTCAATAATATTTGTTTGAAGACCATATTATTTATGGTTGTAAATGTATACGAGAGGAGACCTGTTCGCAAAAGTAGTATGGCGGTTGTGTCGGACCTCAGCTTCCGTCTCTTTGAATTTCCTCCTCGTACACGCTTGGGTAGAACGAAAAATTTTCTCGTTCACCTCGCCAGATTTAGCGGGAACTTTTGAACCGTAAACTTTGGAACTTCGAGAATGCCTTTCTGGACACGTCCAGGAATTTCGAATTCTTCAATGGAACTTACTGAAATATTTCAAAATTCTCCGTTTGAAAACTGTGGTCGAACTTTATAAACACCCTTGACGGTATCATCCACAAACTTTATAAAATGGGAAAAGATTCCCGGGTAAAACAAGAATGTCAATAAATCTTGTTTTGACGGTGAAGTCAGTGAAACTTATAACCTCAGATGAGAAATATTTTATATTATACATGTTAATACTTCTTTGACATTGATAGAAATAATACATTTTAATTTTTCAAGAAATTGCTCAATTTTAATATTAATTTTTATTTTTAGAATTAAACAGAAATTGAATAGAATTCAAATTACTGATTCAAAAAAATTAACATTAAATTATCGTACATATGAACAGCAAACTGATCTTATGGCCTTATCTTGACCCAGAGTCTATCCTAACCTAAGATCATGTAATTTTAACTTATTCCACACATAATAGTATAATAGTAACCTAATAATGGTAACCATACAATAGTAACCTAAGATCTTATATTTTTACGTTAACATGTAACAGTATAAAAATAAGCTAATAACGGTAACTATATAATAGTAACCTAAGATCGTATTTTCTTAACCATTAGAGACACATTCTCGTTTTCCACGAATAAGATGATCGTTCAGTTTCTTGGTGGCATTACTTTAACCAGGATACCAAGGCAGATGCAACTAAGGCAAGATACTCGCATGGTAATATTTATGAATAGAAGACGTCATCCGTGAGCTCGTTACACGGTTGGTGCAATGACCCCCTTACCCCTGATAACCGCTTTCACCCCCTGTCGCCGGTGAAGTCTCCATTCCCTTATCAGTGAAGCAAATCAGCAAGCATAATGGGCTCTCGATGACGTCGCTCAGAAGGAATACCTCGATAGCCGTGGAACGACGTGGGCGGCGACGACGTTGAGGGGGTTGAAAAGATGGCGTATGTAAATAGGAAGGTCTCAAGCATTGGCTGGCGAATGAGGTGGCAACGATCTCTCCCGTGAGAGTCGTTCGAGTGGCAGCTAGCTCAACTTCGATCCAGAGAACAGACCGAAGAGTTAAGAAAACCGCACCAAAGGTACCTTACACGTTCGAGGGCGTATAAAGGTGACTGGAAAAATCGGAAGACCATCCACGGAATGCGAATCACCTTTCAGTTCTGAATCGAACACGGGAGCTTTCGATTGCACTTTGTATGATATTGGATGCACAGAGGGTTCCATAAAATCGTTCGCATTTCAGCTTGCAGCTATTTGTAAACTAGCTGCAGGCTACTGTGTCCGTGAGGACGCGATACAATGAACGCGCGAGTGGACACTAGACGGTGACCCAATTTATCGGTTTGAGAATTTCATATTTTCGTACACATACAAAAGTAGAGTTTCAAATGACCAAATTTGTAAATATCATATTTTATAATTTTGATGTTCAAACGCTAGTAAATTCGTCGATTAGAAATTCTTATATTTCTGCACTCCTAATTTTTCTAACTGGAAGGATTGTGAATTTTCAAACTTCCTAAGGACCTAAATTACGAATTTATATCATAATGTACCAATCTCTAATATCCCAAAATAAGTCAAGGCATTGACAACTCTTGATCCCAAATTCCTAAGTCCCTGAACTTGTAATGATCTCAAGCCTAGTAGCATCCCAATATCTGGATCTCTAGATCTCTATACTTTAATATCCCTAGTATTTCATAAAGCGATACAAAAACTATATAATTCACATCCAGGACCATTCCCAACGGCGAGTAGCTGAGAGGGTGAAAAAAGGAGTTGACATTCGAAGAATCCATCCATAATCACCGCGAAAAGTTTCATCCCTCGCTTTAAATTCCAGAATGAGCGTTCCATTTCGAAATTACACGGTGTTCCGCACGGCTTAACCGACCCCTTTGGCGATAAATTCACAGTGCTATAATTACAACTTTAATCCATCTAGGAATTAATCGTATTACATCAGGGTGACCCTCCCAGCCCCGATGTAGGTACAATAACACACGCGTTTTCCCGCGAGCATATATAGCAATCTGTTGCTCGATCTTTTGACACACACGCAGCAGGGAGTCGGCGTAAAAGTCACGCTAAAAAGACGTGAAACGGTAATTCGCTTTGCGGCTGGTTCTCTTCCGTGTTCCGTGGAGGCGGACCGCGGCCGGAAGTGGGCAGCGAGGCCAGCTAATCGAAAGCTAGAATATTATCCGGCTGACAGCTGAAACAGTGACTTGCCAACTGTCGAGCTTAACCGAGTTAGCGGCGTTACGCTTCGGGTAATAGCGAGCCGAGGTTGGATGCGACGGGGTCGGAACTGGGTTAATTTAAAGTATTAGATACACCGGATACGAAGAACGGTGGGCAGAGGGGAAGGGGAAGTCGATCAGACTCTGGGACGCGTGAATGCATCGCGGTTTGTGTCGCACAGTTTGCTCCGCAATCTGATTTTGCTCCATACTCGCTCTTCCTGTTTATTTCTCTCGCACAGATATTTGCGGATCTTCGCTTATATGCAATGTCGGGTGATAAAAACCTTTCAGTACACAGGACAATGATACAGTGGTAGTACTGTGTGGCCGCTGTATGACCGTGAATCTGAATATATACATGTCCTTATATGACCGTAAAATATCCACCAATCCCTGTAATTGTCTCGGTGCAGACTATCGAATTACCAAAGCAAGAAAAATATATTTTCAGATTATTATACCCTTGCAAGATAACCCTCATCGAATTATGTTCATAATTTAACAAACTAAAACGCTTTTAAATTACTTTGTCAATTTGTGAGGTGCCCAACAAAGTTCCCATTTTCAAAGTTCTAATTCGCAGATATGCACAAGCTTGAAAAATTAACCAGAAGCGAGAAGTACAAAAAATATTAAGTTATAAGTGAGCAGAAACTGCAAAAACAAACCAGGTTACACACGAAAATTTGAATAGATCAAAATCAATTTGTTAATTTGTAATTCGTGGTAAGTAAGCAATTTGAGATATCAGTCTCTTCAATTTATCATACAGGTAAATTACTTCCGAGCGTCGAGTTACTAGATTCACCGGGGTCTTCAAGCCGTTAATTACACCAATTTCATTTGGAGCTCTTCATCCGTGCTAAAACATATTTCCGCAGCGCGATCGTGCGCCATTGCGTTAATTGAACCGACGGTAAGTCTCGAAAGTAAGCATTTGCACACCGTCCATGCGAAAATTGACGTAGTCGCAACCAAAGTTTCACAAATTCCACGGTTCTCTCCCCGTTTTCCTTACCGCAGGAATGTTTTGCTGTCCTGTATCGATGTTTCCGCAGTGTCAATAATAGTTAAGAGGATGGTCGAGCTTTAGCTTTCCGCTCCGTTCGTTCGTCGAGCATTGTTCGCGATTCCTTCGTCAGCGAAAATATTTGCCACCGTGGCAAAATCAATTCGACGACCGCCAACTTTTTTACCGCGCTCTTTAATTAAAAACGACACCGACAGACCGATTTCAAAGAACCGATTCAATCGGCATCGATATAATTGAGCCATTGAAACACCTCGATGAAATTAATCTCACTTCAGAACTTTGTATTTTATCGAACATTTGTTACTCGAGGAGTTATTCGACAACCTTTTTGTTTATCAACGTATTTTGTTTTGTTTATCAATGTATGAGTAAAATAATAATGCGACGTTTGAATATAGGAAAAATCCCATTATCGTATACTCTTTTACGATACTTTTATATATTTTTATACACTTTTTTAAATGTATACTTTTTTATATTTTATTCGAAATAAAAATGAAAAGTAGTTGCTTGAAAGAATTTGATACGAACTGTTACGCCACCCTTAATTATTTGTAGTGGCGCAAAAAATATTCGGGAGCAAAGTCATTATGTTTCAGGGTGGAAATTGAATACGAGCTTGAGGGTCGTCTTACGGTCACATCTTCCGAGATCTTGTCATAACGGTTCTCCAAATAGAACCATCTTATTTACTAACAGAAAGGTGACATTGAGACATCGATCAAACATACATTATGACCTTGTGATGTTGATTTCGTGTAAAAATGACGTGGAAGCTCGTGCACAATTATAGAAGCAATGCAAACACCTTAAGCACACGATACATTATTTTAACGTGCTCCCAAAATGTTCAGCACGAAACTCGATATTGTAGTATTATAGTATTACAGAGACATTAAAACGGACATTTAATACTAGCGCAGTCGAATCGAAACGATCGTGACGCTGTTCTTTAATTTAGCTAATCACCTATTGGGAACACTTCTGCGCTCGATTTTCTAATGAACCGTTCGCAGTTCCAATAAGAATTAAACGAGAAAATCGATCGAGTCCCAGAAACAGGGAACTTCCGCTTGCACGCGTCATTAAGTTTATTTCTCGAAATCAAGTACCGACTTCTGCTACTTCTCCCTTAAGCGGAGTTTCGAGAAGTAATCCTTAACAGCTTAAGGGGTTACGTACGTTAAGAATCCTGAAAAATTGTACAATGTCGAATCGTCTTGTAGAGCATAGGTCACCAATTAAAGTCAGCCTTGAACATTTATGAAACTTGTCGATGATAGGTAAAAATATTTTAAACGAAAATAGATTTGTTTCAGACCAAAACTCAATTAATTTAACCTTGACCAAATAAGGGTTAACGCTTCACAACAAACTTCAGGTTAAATTGCAGAATAATGCTAATCACAATGTAATTTATATCTAACAAACATCCAGAACTCTTGACTATGTAATTGATGTCTAGATTATGAAGGTTCCACTACGCTTGTACTCATAGTACCATTTAGCATTATGACCCTTGGTTAGTTAAACACAACGATGTAGTCAGACGGAGGCACTGATTTTTCACGGTTAATTATATTACACTACAATTTCTGAAGAGCGATAAATCATATTCTAGGGCACCGTTAATTCTGTCTGTGTCATCAATTATACCCGCGACGTTGAAATATGTGACAGAGAGAGTCAAGTGTTTTACAAACTAAATTGAGACATTGATTATTGTAATTAAACGGAGACTCATATGCCCTGTTGCTATCTTATTGCAATAGAAGTTAGTTTAGCGTTTTATTACGAAAATGAATAATAAAGGAGGTTCAATATTTCTGAATACTTGTCTCTTTGATAGACATTCTAACTCCTAGAATTTTTGACTCTTGCAATTCTGAGAGCAGCAATTTACGTACGCTATTAAATTAATAACTTTTAAATTATTATTACACAGTATTCGGTGCAACAGATAAAAATAAGGTAAAGAATGAAATAGGAAGTGAAGTATAATTTAACAATACCGAATTGATAGAATTAGAACTAAAACTGATATGTTCACTGTGAAAATTACTTTATACATCATGTGTAAAAAAATGAAAAAAAAATCATGTGTATCATAAAATTCTTTCAGTCAGTAATTTTTGAGTCGAACATGTAGCCAATACATTTTTAAGATGGCAACCGGAAACCAGGTCGCAGTAACAATCGATAATTCGAATTAACTTGATACACTGGACACGCGATTTCCACGGTGATTCGAGAAACGCAAGCGTCGAAATTGTCGATAGCGAAAAATCAAATAACGCTCCATGTATCCTGCGGGATTACAAATTAACCGCCGCGTATTTTCCGCACCTCCATACATTAAGCGGGTCGCGATAATACTATCGACCGGAAACAATTTGTATATGATTCTCTGAACCATGTGGTTTCCGAAACGTGGAAAACCTGCGAATTCGAGTAGCGTTGATAACGAGCTTCAATCTGTTATCAAAATTTATTTCTTTGTGCCTGATACCCGCTTCAATAACGTTTTGATGAACAAAAATGTTAAATTAAGAAATTTTGCAAAATTTCCGAATCTGTAAATTTCCAGATACTCAAATTTTCAAATTCGCTGATTTCCAAACTTTGAAATTTCCCAAGTTTGTAAATCTCCAAATTCGCAGATGCCAAATCTGAAAATTACTGAATCTTCAAGGCTCCAAATTTGCAATCCCTCAAATTCTCAAGTCCCCAAATTTGCAGTTCCCCAAATTCTCAAACTGACAAATTTACAAATTACCAAATCCTCAAATCTCTAAATTTGCACATTCTCAAGTTTGTAAATCTCTAAATTTGCAAATGCTCAAATCTGAAAATTACTGAATCTTCAAATACCCAAATTTGTAATTCCCCAAATCCTCAAAAGATTTCAAAGGTAAATTCTCTGGTTAAATACTTTCAATAACTAAATAATATTTGACTAACAATCTCACATTAAATTTGCAATATGCCAGTTACCTGAAATATTGATCAGAATGATGCGAATATTATAACCGTTCAATCCATTTACGAGAACGATGTAATGGTACGCATTTAGCCCCAGCTACTTAATCGCATAAAAGGATTTGCTCTGAAAGCTCTACAAGCTTCTGTCTTGACTTAAAGAGTGCTTAGTATCGATTTCCTAAGAAGTTCGATGCTCTGTCTCTTAAAATCAATTCGAAACCCTAAGCGTATTTCTTGCATAACAATTCTGGAAGCTTAAATTCCTAAGTCACGAATAATTCACTTGTATTTTCATAAATTATTTATATAATATTTTAATAACGACTGAATGTATATAATATACAATCAATTAATCTAACACGTTGACTAACGTGAACTACTTACCCTTTTTCGATAGATTTTTTTACAATTTTAACTTCAACTTCATAAATGAAAGTCCTTCCATATTTAGTTACAAAGTATTTTCAGTGATTGACTCAACGACCTCAAAATCCGCTGAAAACAGTTTAACCGAGCCATTTAATTACGACCGTGTCGATCAAGCGATCACGCAACAAAAATAGTACCATCCGACATTGATAATCCATTGTAAACATTAATCACTGCAACTCAATTTGCAGCAAAATAAACGAATAATCAATCGCAGATATTTCCTCCCGGGATTTCTTCGATTTCACTACTTACCGTTCTTCTTTTGTTTCGTCATTTCCTTCCAGACTTGTTCTAACCTCTTCCGAAACAAATTTTCTCTCGACGTTTACGGCGCAAATAACTTAACGACGTCGAGCGGAACACGTTTTTAATGGCCGTCCGCAGTTTCTCGCAATTAATTATGCTTGTTTACACCTAGTCCGATACGCGAAAGTAGAGCTATTCCGTTCTCAAAGGACTCGTTATGGCTCTTTTCCGTATGCATGTACATATGTCCGTTCCTTTTTTTCTTCGTTACTGACACACCTATCACGTGACTTTTAGCAGGGTTAGAATTTACTGTGCCCCGTACGCCCACCTTAATTCGCCCGTGCGCTCATCAACGGCACCCCCTCAGCCGCGCCTTTATTTCCACGACGAATTAAACGGATAAACAGCAAACGTTTGTAATTTATCGTTTCGAGCAGCTCGAAGTAAACAGAATTACTTGCTGCAGCCAAGAAAGGGGAAATCTTGTCGATTCAGCTGAACATCCAGCGGAGTTAGGTGAACAGTTCAATTCAAAGTGTATGAAGTATCCAGACTTATTTATGTTCGATGTCTGATTATAAATAAGCCACACAATTCACAGAAATTTTAAGAGGATTACAGCTACAACGATTGTTAGGACAAGTAAATTCATCAGAATGCAGCAATCAGTATACATCAAGAATATTTAGGACTTGTTCATTTTTCAAACGATGTAGTTCATTTCTAGCTCTACGACAACTTTCTCCATTTTTCTTTGTTAAGCAATCTCGAAATGCAAATTATCAAGAAGAAAATGATTCGTTAATTTCCACGGGCAATTTAGCCATTCGTTTCTCACGTTATGGAAGTTGAGACGTCAGACAGGTTACAAAGGGTCTCCTTATTCGAACCATTTCGACGATAAATTTTTCTCATTATTTCACGTCAAATCCGACGGTTTCGCTTCAAATTCCTTTCATTCTCGTTTCTGTCGGGTAATATAGAAAATCTCAGGTAAATATCAGCGCGAAAGAATCATATCCGAGGAACGATTAATCAAAAAGAAAGCCGAATCGATATCGGCAAGGCCGAACGTGAGCAGACAAGGGAACAAAATTGAATGGGACCTGTAAAACGATTTGTAGAGATGCGGGTCATGGAAGTTCTCTGTTTCGGTAAATCGTATTATCCCTGATAATAAAGCAAACCGTTCGGGGATGAGGTTACTTTCTTCCGATCGGTCTCTTTTTCTTCTCGAATACCGCGGTTATTCTTAAAAAGAAACTCCTCGAAAGGGCGATTCTATCTGCGATATCACGGACGCTATATTTGCCATTGTAAAACAGGGAGAACAAAAATCATTGCTTCTTTCAGGGTTTCTGTCATCGAGTAATTTTATGAGACAAAGTTGTACCGATTTCAGCTCGTAAAGAGCGAAATTAAATAACTTATTATACATATATCGAGTTACATATGATACAAAACTTTATGACAGAACAATTCAAAGCTTAATGTGCTAAAAATGACTATGTATACAAATTTTGTTTCAAGTATTATTTACACGGACTGTCTATTTGTTAGAAAATCAATTCATTGCCGTACCACACAGAATAAAATAGATATCGACAATATGCCGAGGACATTGTCAATAAGCTTCAGATTAAACCACAATTTTGCAGTACATTAAATGTCAACTTAAGTCAAATGATTAACTCTCCATTTTCGAAATCTGACATTATGCTAACTCGATAAAATTATTTGAGGTACTAAGAATATAACGGCGTTCAAAGGTGTAGATGAACGGTACAATTATAGGAGTATCGAGGCAAGTTGTCAGCTTGATCCGACAAGATTCGTTGGCCTGATTCCGACAGGCTTGTTCTTCCACTGTAAATATACCGATTTCAAGTTTCTCGCGAAGGTACCCCAGCAATTTCCGGCCCGTACACACCGGCAAGATTTACTCTGACACGTCGCAATGTTTGCCGATAGACAGCGTCGGATATATATACCATCTCTTTTACGCGAATGCTCTACTATGCGACCAGGAAACGTCGATACGACTCCGGCGACGATGCCGACGACAACGTCCCGACGACCCGAAGAGAAACGCGAGATTGCGATAAATCACCGCACTTTATTTCGTCTCGTTCTTGATCGAGTTGCGGCTATTGCCTTGGAACGAGTAATTGTTTAGTTTTCTTCCTCCGTTCGATACCGCATCAAGAAATATTGCCTCTAACCGCGAGAAGCTGGAAAACTGGGTTACAGAATATCGATCAGTCTATTATTCTACGATGTATCAGAGTGTTAACTTCTCGATAACCGAACATCTCGATGAATATTTCTTCCGAGCTACAAGTAAGCGATTACGAACTAATTGTTATTATTGCAAGTTAGTAATCTTGATTTTTAATTGCGAGAACGACAATAATCTTTTAACATAGTGAAATGGAATGTGAACAGCTATGTTTCCAATGTCACACTGCGAAAATAGAGAAAAAATATCTAACAGGTTTTCTTGGAAAGCGTAATTTACATTACAGGATTTGTAGCTGAGTAATGTTCATTGAAAGGGAGATTCATCCAGGTGAATAAGATAAAACACGGACAAGAAAAACCGCTCCCATTTGTTTTCATTGTCGTGGACGGACAGACGTCCTCGGGGAACACGATACGAGCATTTCAATGTTTAACAATTTCCCCTTACAATTCCCCATATACTACAGTCTACACGGAACCTTCCGTCTTCCTGTACATACATAGCTCCACGAACTGCACCTTCCAATTTTACAATTATAAAACATTAAAAATTGAAGATAAATATTTTTCTTGTATCAGTCTATCTCGTGCTGTTCGATGAAATCAAATAACCTTTATATAGCTGAAATTCAATCTTTTCTATCTTTACGACCTTTATCGAATTTTTATTTCTTATTCACCGTCTCTTTATTGGACACTAAACCTCTTTATTTCATTTGGTAATTTAATTACATTAGGAGTCTTGTCATCTTTCAGAGCTCGTTTTGGTATTAGCGTTATTTCAATTGAACTGAATTTATAAATTAATTATCGTAAATTAACTATCTGTTAAAAATCGCTGAATTATTTTAGATATTCAATTATTGTTATTCTTATTTCTCTTTTTTTTCTATCCAAACTTGATACTTTACGAATTCGAAACTGTTGCAGTTATAAAGTGTAATAACAGATTTATGTTTTGTCACATCCATGTTAGCACATTTTATATACACCACAATGTATATTAAATAAGAATTATGTATATCACTATAAGAATATAATATGAGAAAATTATCAAAAGTCTATGGAAAGCAAACTTTTGTTCCTCACAAAGGCATCCAATAGTCAGAAATTTCGTCATTTCCCTCCAGGGTGTACCTTCACGAGACAGAAAACGCTAAGGAATTATTCCCCAAAGATATCCCTAGTACTACATTTCAGAAATCGTTTACCAATATCCACTGCGAAAATTCAATTCGACCAGAGGCAGTGGTAAACCATAAAATTCCTTCGACACACGAGTCGATCCTGCACGTACCGTTCGGTCCTGCTATCTAGCGACTCTCGCGTAAACAAAATGGTCACGTCAGCATCGTAAACTACATGTAGAAACTCGTGGTCTAATTTCTGTGCGTAGCCAGCCTCCACCGGTTTCATCCCCATGAAACACTGTCCATCGAAATAGATACATCGTGCTTTAATCGTGTTTGCATGACCCGACAAAATAATGTACTTGTGACAATCATTTCGATTCGACCAACTTTCAAAATATTTTCGATAAATCATTTTCCGGATAACGAACATGATTTAATATTTTTTCTATGAACAACTATTTTTAACGATATTGTCGTTTATTTATTTATTTATTTATTTATTTATTTCTATTCTGCTTCGTTGATGTTGGTTTTTAATCGTACAGCGATGTTTAGTATAATTACATGATATTACTATATGCAGTAGTTGTAATAATATTACATTGCATAGAATTAATATATATTGTGCATATGTATTCTTCCAGATTATACATTTTGTTATACAATAATAAAATCATGATTATATTTTTATTATATGAAAGTTGAAATGAAAATTCTGTGAAAGAATGTATACTTTCACGCCAACAATGTTGATTCGTTACCTTGATTTTCATATAAATTGTAAAATTGTGAGTTTCTTCGAAATAATCAGACTGTGCGTGTATTACCGCTATAAATGAAATATAGTGATGGTATTCGACTAGATACATTTGTGATGACCTAAATTTGCATTCAACCGCGCATCCATGGAATTTGCATTGTTCGATGATACTTCGTCAGCTTAATTAATGGCTCGACCCTTGGAGCGTACGTCCACCGACACGCCACTATTTTTCAATGTAACGAACACACCATCGCCGAAAGTAATTTCGCGCGATACCGCACTTATAATTACTTTGAAAATTTCTTTGATACCTAGTCTCGAATACATTCTTCGGCTAAGGCCGGAACATAGGGATCCTGAAAACTCTGCCCCATTTTTCATGCAGATTTAAACGTTCCTTTACGTAAATTCTTCGTTATTTCAGAGTAATGGTTCCTTAATTGAACAGTTAATTATCATTTGCGAAGTAAAATCTTAAAACAGTCATTTTTTATCTTATTCTCTCTGAAAGAATTATCTTAAACTTGCGGGCAAATGAAGAGGGACAGAATTGAGTTCAGATTCGACAAATCTTTTGCTGAAAACTATTTTAGGAGTATACAAACAATTTTATGCTATCAGCTATATCTACTAAATCAGGTTGTGATTTTATATCAAAGTCAACGTGGTTGCTCATGTAACAATGTAGTTACTCATACCACTAACTTACCACACTTTTTTTTAAATAATATGAACGTGCTAAATTATAATTGAATAGTACATCAGTAAGAAATAGTTCAAGTTTTTTGAAACAGAATTTCAGTCTTATCAACGTAGCATACTTCTTCAAACGATACTTGAATTCTTACGAACCACGTTCATTGCTGGAGTGTTTTATTAATTAAAAGTCGTGTATATATGTATACTTTAACCGAAATCGCTACAGTAAGAACTCAAGATTGTTTGCATAGCATCCCAAGTAGTCCATCGTTTTTCTCCGTTTCTTGAACAAAAAGAAAAATTGAAAGAAGGCAGGCTGCGTAGAAATTTATCGTGGCCGATATTGTAGAACGTCGGAAGTTGAAAAGAATTTTCTTTCTAGGCAAAGGAGAAAGGTGGAATTTGAGAAGTACCGTCTAAGAAGCTTTTAATCACCTCGTTGGGACTTTCGACGGGGATCGCGGGAAAAAGAAGATAAATAAATAAATAAAAAATGGCTGCCATAAAACCGAGAGAACTCGTTTCGTCGTATTGCGACTAGGTTCTGTTCGTCGAGCAGTTTCACAAAGGAAAGTGATTACGGAATTTATGAAAGGCGGAATTTATAATGAATCACGAAGGTAGAAGTGGAGAAAGATGCAACGTTTATTCTGTTTATCCAACGATATTCATCGACGTAGCGTTTTCAATTAATCTTTGTAAACGTTGCATGTCGTGCGATGAAAAAGAATCTTCTTGGATTTTGGGCAATTAATAACATTGTTTCAATTAATTGCATCTTACTAGTTCGTTAAAATCGAGCATTATTTGGCAATTTAACAGATTTAATAGACGAAATCCATTTTCGAAAGCAATCTTGTTATTCTGATTAATACATCTTTTCTGGGTATTATTTGAAATAACTGTGTGTTAGCTTGAATATTAAGATTGTTTTCAATGAAACTACCCTTCATTTTGTATTTGGATAAATTTCTATTGAAACATTTACTAATTTAGATGAATATTTATTAAACTACTTAGAAATGATATTAAAAAAAATGATCAAAGATATTGTATTTTAAATCAACCGTTTTGTTAGTATCACCTAAGTAGATTAATAAACGCTAAAAATATTTATTTCCCCATATACTGTATTTATAGAAGAGAAATTCCGTGATATAGCCATAAAAGTGACATAACTTTACATTAAAATTCACCGCATTTATTTCTGCAAAAGCACCCTGACTTTTATCACCCTATAAAACAATAAAACTTTCACGACATTTTTGGAAGGGGTTCACCGTCGAACTTATTCGTTTCACCATTTTATCTTATCCGCAACAGAGCACACAAGCATACACGAACCCGTGCTAGTCGTTTGAAAAATTCGCCTGATCAGGGACGAAGGTAGTAGAAAATTGCAATTTATTCGGGAATATTTTGCACGTCGAGGCTGTCAAAGGCGAATGAAACCGACGTTAAAATAGAAAATAAAAGATAGTTACCGTGCAGAGGGACGAGGGATCAGCAATGGTCTGATAAAGTGGAAAAATGCAGTCGAGTAGCGAAGAACAGCGGGGGATGAGGGGGGTGGTTTTGCCGAAACAACAGGACGGTCATCCCTCAAGCCAGCGAAACCCATCAGCTTCGTGCTTGGCCGGTTTTATCATGGCGCCGTTTATCACCGCTTGCCTAGACAATGCCGTTGTTGTTCCTATTGTGAACGGCACGGGAACCTTGTCCTGACCTATATACCTCTCGCCCAACAGCTCCACGAAGAAAATCGACCGTATTCAAGGATCGTTTTCGATATTTTTCTGGCGCCGAGCAATCGAAAAAGATCAAACGGATCGCTTCTTACCCTCGATTGCTTGGATTTCTCAAATCCGCTGAACCGTACCTCTTTTCATATTTTCGCATCGTGGATATTCTTCGATTATTGCGATTCTTTTTCGACAGCATTCGGGTATTTTGATTTTCTGCGTAGCAATGTTATTTCCATATTTCTACATTTTTCTGGGATCAGTTTGCTTTTATTTAAACCTTCGTTGCATTGTAATAGCTGTGAATACCTTTTTAACGGTAAGCATGGTTTAGCGATAGGTGTAGTTTGACAATTTCTTTAACATTGTGAAGCAAGTTTGAGGTTATGTAAGAATTTCTAGGAACTCATCACGAATTTGTTGATATTAAATCCATTATATCTATGTATCATTTTCTAGTTGTACAAGTAATTGTACGCCAACATAAAATTCTGTATAAGTTCCTTTACAATATTGAAATGAAAATGGACGTATCCTAAGAAAGCACACCGCGACTCTTTTTTAACATATCATTTAACTTTCACTAACAAAGTCGATAACTATACTAACAATGAACTAAATAATAAAATAAAAAGCTACACTATCAGCTGCACAAAAAGAATACTAACCATTAGGATGGTTAAAAACTAGTATCCCTCATTACACAAAGATTTGAAGAAAAGTTAACAGGAAAAGGACATGAAACTTAATCGTCTCGTCATTTGTGTTATCGAAGCAATAAATTCTTTCTTCTTGAATTAACAATCCAGTATACTTCCACTAATGTCGACAGGAAGTGATACTAGAAACGAACGATCCCCAAAGAGTCTTATCAATAAACGTTTATCGCATTACCAAATTCGATTACCATGAATATTGCACACGCATCGCTGTTCAGCTACCAAAACGATCAACGTTGGATCCCTGGAACGTCAATTCTGCTGATTGTATTGCAATTCGATGCAAATGTCCCACACAATCTTACAACCAGCAGCACGTACTATTTCCTCAATAGTATTTCCTGCATCTTAGGATCGTGCGAGGAATTGAAAGACCATCAATGTGCCGATATATTAACCATCGAATGGCCGATACATATCTACGTTAACCTAACTTTCATTACTCCGGTGCTAATATCAATTTCTGAACCGTTATATTATAGCCGCTTTATATTCAGTTCTTTCAGATAAGAATTGGGGTTCAGAAATATGCGATCTCTAATTTGTGGAAATGTATTTCATAAATATTGTGTATAGTCGTTTTATGGATGTAACGAAAAGAGACAGATGTCTAATTTTTTAATTCCATGCATTTCTAAATTTTTTACATTTATAAAATTTCTGAATTTCTAAACTATACTCAACAATTTCCAAATCTCCAGATTCACAAGTGCCCAAAATATCAACATTCCTAAATTCTCAAATCGCCAAGTTCTCAAAATCCCAAAATCCTAAACTCTCGAACTCCCAAATTCCCAAATTCCTAAATTTCCAAATCCCCGAATTCCCAACTTCCCAAATTCCCAAATCCTCAAATCCCCAAATCCCCAAATCCCCAAATCCCCAAATTTCCAAATTCCCAAATATCCAAATCCCCAAATTTCTACATCTCCAAATTCCCAAATCTCTAGATTTCCAATTTCCCAAATCCCCAAATCCCCAAATCCCAAAATCCCCAAATCGCCAAATCCCTATATGGCCAAATCCGCAAATTCCCGAATCCCCAAATTTCTACATCTCCAAATTCCCAAATCCCTAGATTCCCAAATTCCCAAATCCCTAGATTCTCAAATTTGTATATTTTCAAATTCCTAAATTCTTAAATTTCTATATTTCCATATTTCAAAATTTTCAACTATTTAACTTCCCAAATCCCCAAATTCTCCAACTTCTATATTCGAATCTATTTCAACGTGGGTTATTTTGGCAAGATGTCTTATCGATCCGTCAGCAACCGATGGAGTGTTGATTATCGCATAATTATCGAAACCTTAATGAACCTCAATTTTAATGAACTCCTTAAAGCCTGAAGGAAAATTAAATTATGGATGAATGGAATGCACGAGGAATCGTGAGATTTCCTTCTTGTCACCTCCGAGAGAATTTCTCCTGACATCTACAAATTAATAATCTTCGTCGAAATGGTACACTAAATGGCTTCGTTAATTTCGCTCATTTACCAGAGTTTACGTTAATTTCCGAGCAGTAGCATAATGATCTCTGCCTGCTTTTTTATCATAATTATCGTCATTAATCCGTGAAAATAACGAAATATTTACTTAACTTAAAAATCGTATATGTATAAATATTGATTTTTCATTCCTTTTAATCAAAACCAAAAAAATAACATTCAAAGTTTATTTTACAAAGCAATAATCTTCGCTCGTAACTTTATTCAGCGCAAATTTAATTGCTTTTCAAAAATCAATATGTCAAAAAATCGTGTAAAACCACGCACCATCAAACCAAATAAAACAAATATAAACAAGTTCCGTGAAACACGATGCTCACGTCAAACAAACGTGGCTGTCAATAAATTCATCGATAAAGAGGAAACGATCGACTCAACAGTTTTTTTTTTTTTTAAGTTTAAAAGAGAAATCGCCTATAAAGGGACGATAGCTATCGCGAATGACGGCACGGAACATGAAAATATTCCGCGATGAGCGGCAAGAAATTGATCTAGTTATAGGTTGCGGGCATTTTCCGACGAGTGTCGTTATCATAGCGGTAAAGTAGTACGATAGGATCGTTCGATCGATCGATTGTCGGCGCAATCTTTCCAGCCGCGAAATCGCTGCAGCCCTTCGCCTGGCGTTAAATCGTTTCACGCAAATTGCCCTCGTAAATTCGTGATACTCGCGGGCGACTTTTCAGTCTCGTAATATCGTGTAAACGTGTACGATGTTCGTACGTTTTCGCAAGAGATTCCTTTTCCCTCCGTTTATATCACCGGTGTTAAATGCTTCACGCGCATAAATTATTACTTCCAAGCTCCTACTAAACGCTTCCATCGAACAATTTACCGATTCATATTTTTCGGAGGTTAAAACCACTGGAACACTTTTTGAGCACCGGTCAAAATGACTGATTTAAGGTTTTACTCTTTTATTTTTTCACTTTCAAATTGAAAGTGAGAATGCAGTTATTGGAATTGCCAATATACATATAAATTCTTGAAATGATCAATATACCCATTTAACATGTTTCACGATTAACATCTTGCAAATTCAGTTACATTTAATTGTTTACAGAAAAAGCACACCAAAAGGAACTTAATAATATATACTGTTAATATGCACTAACAGATAAAAAGACAAAAGTACCCTTGTTATTAACCTGTATTATAGTCTGGCCACAAACGTCAATTTTAACTGTGGCAGTCAAGTGTTAAAAATATGTGATCAACATCTAGTATCAAACATACTAAAAAGAAGGGAAAATAACTACGATAAACTGAACAATAGAAAAACATGCAGTACATGCATTACAAATGATACAAGTTTATTACTACATATGAACACGTTGTATATATATGTTGACCTGAATGTTTTTACATTTGCGATATATTGACTGAATGTTTTGGACCATTTTGGAACTGAACGTTTTCAAGGAAATGTAAGAAGGGTTAACTAACTCGCGTGAGGTTATTCGATAGGAATAAACGTCGCAGAACAAGGGATCGCGTATCGTAATAAAGGAAAGCCGCAATATCGAAAATCGTGTTCGCAGGTTCCATGCCGTTGCTGTTGCTCGAATGTTTCCCGATATCCAGCGGCGGTTCCCCGACTACGAGTAAAAAGCATTGCATTGTTCGGTAGAAAAGGTGGCAAGGGATAGCAACCCCGTGCCACGCCACCGATCGACACATCCCTTCTTGCAACCCCAACGGCTTGCGGGACAACACTTTTTATTAGTTTCTCGAGGTGGCAATTAAGTGACCGTGGTTCTGGCTCGCGTTTCTCTTCCGACACGTCTATCTCTCACTCGAGGCTGTCTGCGCGTCGCGCGTTTTTCCTCCATGCGAACCACCCTTAACGACACTCCGCCGCTTCTTTCCCGTTCAATTAGCCGACCGTTGTTTTTCCAACGGCGAATCGATCATTATTGATTCACGTGCGACCGCGTTCGATGGAGCAGCGATTACTGTCGGTGGAAGAAAAACGAGCAAAGAGGTTTGCTGGATCGGCGATTCGTGCGAAAATCGAGGAACAAACGGGACGCTATCGGGAACTGAATTTCGGGATCCGGTCTCCGGGGAATTAGTCGGATCGCTGTCGTTGCGGATAATCTCGTCGCGCTGAGTGTTTTATGGAAATGAGCTTTCGTATATCGTTGGTAATCAGAAACGAGATAGCGAACGATCAAGAATTGTTGGAGACTCGATGAAATGTTATTAGCTGTCGATATTTTATGCAGTCGGATATTAGTGGTATGTGCGCACTTCGCAACGTAGGCTTTCTTTCGAGAAGATTAATATAGTTTATTTAGATTCGGGGAGATGTGTAAACTGGACAATTTTTAAATCTTCGAATTTCTCAAATTCTTCAAATTTTCAAACTCATCAATTTTAGAGTAACCAAATTTTCACCATCACGAATTTTCACATTACCCAATTTCAAAATCATACATTCCTAGGTTTTTGTGAATATAGATATCGTGAATATTTAACCGTTCGCATCCCAGAAATTATTTCGCGAAATTGATGAGGTATTGGACCGATTTAACCCAAATATACAAGTGTCGATAATTGGTATGAGGGTCCGAAATAGTTTCCCTTGTAAATTCAATAACTACATTAATGCATCTAATTTCAATTCGATATTCGAAATTATTAAATAGATTTTAGCATATTAATTAACAGAAATTCAACGATCATGTAACCTTATATATTTAACGATTATACATATTACATATTTCACGATTAACTGTACATCGAACGATTATAAACATTTTATTCTTAATTTGAACAATTCAAAGAATCCCTTAAATCCTCTTTAAAAAATTGCATAAAACCTTCTTGTAATTAGCGAAAGTTCAAAGTTAATTAATTGCTGAAGGTCCAGGCCAATTAAATACTTTGTCTGTTGTGTTTTTATCGATAATTGCTTCGTTCTGTTCCTGTCTTAAACGTAATAAACCTCGTTTGTTTTTATGTTGATTATTACTTATTAAAGTTTGAAACTTTCTCTGCTTCTCTATTTACTTCTTGTTATTTAATTTTTCTTTGACATGATGTGTTAAAGAAATTGAGGGGCTCTTGCAGAAGATACAGTTTATAATATAACTTAGGCTATAACATTACTATATTATTATAATTTAAAGGGGATGTAACATTTTAATTAATAACAGAATAATAACTGAGTCATTAAAAATAATTATCATAACGTAAATAAAGATGGTTCCAACTTCTCTGGTTCATTGTGCCTTCGTTATTTTAATAACGGAAGAAATAATTTTTGTTCTGAAAATAGTTTCAACAGGTTGCAAACCGAGTATCATTTTTTTAAATAACATCGAGTCTTTTAGAGTAAACTTCGTCCGATTTATTCCACAAAAACCGTGAAGTAGTGAAGAATCCTTATTTTTCTAAAACGGCACGACCAACGTAGCACGAAATTAAACCAATTTGTCGTGGCCGTAGGACGTCGGTGCAGCCGGTAACCGCTGCTCATTTATAGGTTTCTAATTACATTTAAGTCTTACGATTTCTCAGGATTAACGGACCAAATGCACCTAAATGAGATTACTAGATCGCACGTTCGCGGACAATCTCCAGCTAATTTGAATTTACACTCCCGACCCTTTTGCACTTTTCTCGAGCGTTTCTCGCTCGTGACTTGCATACGAAATCGTGCACGACGCATTACGAAATCAAAAGAAAAGATGTTTGAGAGGATGCCCTCTCGATAATTAAAATCCGAGGGACACTTGGTCAAAACTTGTAATTAATTTTAAATATCATTCACCTTTTGTTACTTTTATGTGTACGATAGATCTCTATAATTCTTTCATTTCATTTCTGTATTATAATATTACCCTTCTACTGTCACCTCTGTCTACAATATACAACATATTGACATTCAATTACTTCCATTTTTATTCCTTCGAATTTTAAATTATTCGAACCACTTTTTACGAAATATATTCATTTAATAGCAATACAACATTGATGATACATTCGGTTTAAATAAAAAAACAGGAAAAAATGGTTGGTTGAACAGAAAGTTAATTCCTGAGTTTTAAACTGAATTCCGAAAATCAAAACAGCAACAGCGCATCGTTAGTTAGGTATCGAAATTGAAGTGGCTGTGATTGGTATGTTACATGGATTATAATACGTATCGGTAATTGGGATTCGGTTGATTTGTGTGTTGGGCTTCGTTCGAAGGTTCGTCGAATTTGAATCAGCTCCAATTACCAGGAAAAAATGTATCAATATGGCTGGAATATATGCAATGCATTCAACGATTTACATTGTGCGGCTGCTAATAATAGTCGATCGCGTTGCCAATAATTACAACAAAAACTGCAACTTTCTACAGCATTTGCAGATGGCGTAATACGTTCGATAAATTTTCCAGCTGAATTTCTACGCTATTTTCTCGTTTTACCACTGCGCACACTGGATTCGAATCTGGTTATTAATTTTCGAAAAATGATACCCGAAACAACAACACTGATATCTTTATTTTAATAGCTGGGAGGATAAAATTTTACTGAAAAAATATAAAATTTTATTCTGCAATACGTCATTTTATAACAGAATTTTTAGAGGGCCACGGAAACTGATCAGTTAAGTTTTATATTCTGTAGGATTATTTGAAAAATGTGTTCGTGTCACGAGTGATCGACAACAAACAGAAAGGATTTTTATTTGAAATAATAAAATAAATCCGTTTATATAAATAAATTTCTGATGTTATTTTACTACAGCTTGTTCAAACTTCAAGCTCAACCTGACATATTTTATCATTCAAACTTCAAATTCTTTAAACTTAATGTAACCTAACTCGACATGCAATGTTGTCATTCAAATTTATTTATTTTATCATTGAAATGCATATGTAACTTGATTATTAATGTAACTTGATACATAATCATTCAAATTTGTGTATACTTTAATATTTGACCAAGAAGAGGGCATTTATCTTCTGTGACTGTAAATGATTATACAGTACCTACAAATAATAAATTAATATGAGTGTCTTGTTCGCAACAAATACCCACTCCTTTTTCTAAAAAATGTACCTATGCATTTAAGGTACAAGGTCTATAAATTTCTTGCTAAACCATCGGTACTAAAAATTCAACGAGGTAATTTACGATCAGAACGGCTCTCGTTTCCATAAACAAATATACAATTTCCCGAACTGAATACGAATCCAAATAGTCCACATTTCTGCAAACATCTTCAGCCAACAAGGACACGCGTGGAAATTGTTTGGACGTTCTGACAGGGTGCCATTTATTTTTTCCGTCGATTACGACCCCCCCGTCGGCACCGTCTGTTTTCCAGCCGTTAGAACATCGTCGCACGTAATCCCTGCCACGCAACCCCCGCTTGGTTGCGTCAATAATACATCCCCGAAGGACAAGAATCAATGACTGATCGTCCTGGTGATCCAAGCCCGCGACACGCTCGCGTCGCGATCGACAAACGATGAAGATTGATCGCGACGGAAGCTCGTAGAAGCCGCGATACGTCGCTCGCTCGCGATTATCGTATTCGACAGTGAGCAATAATTCTTACGGCGTAATCTACGCCACGGTAATCCTTTTATCGTTCTTCCGCCCTGCGTGTCGTGGATCTCACGAAAGTAACGCGATTCGCAATTAAGATCGCCTCCCAGGGGAATTCGTTAAATAAAGGAAGGATAAAAATCTCGATTAACCGACGTTTCGGGGTTGCTCGAGGGAGGACATTTTTTTTTTTTCCCACTCTTCAGGTACACGCTTTATGCCATGTCCCGAGGATGATACACGCTCCGTGATTTTTATGTAACTCGTTTGTTAGAGATTGCCGGGATTTATGATCCTCCACGGTCAGGCTCGAACGAGTACTGGGATTTGAACTACATAGTTTGCATGGAAATCGATGGTATCAACGAATCTCAGAGTATTTATTGTTGACTACGGATAATTGCTTTGCCTTTTTTTATCCTGCGGTCGCGAGATTGGGAATGCAGCGAAAATTATGAAATTTGCACGTGATATGCAGTTGGAAATAATTAAAAATATTCACACATCTAGTTTATGTAATTCAAAAATTCACAAATCTACAATTTATAGATCTGGATATTTTGAAATTTCTAACCTACCTTTGAAATATTTCTCTCTATAAATTCAGACATTTTGTTCACTTTTTAAACCAAGTTCATAAATGTTCAAATTTTCAAACTACCAAAATTTCAAATCTAAATTTTTTAATGTATTTTCGAATCTTCAAACATAAAGTTATCAAACACTCGAGGTTCAAATTTGCATACAAACCCTGAATATTTAAATTTCGGAGTTCGTCAATGTTCAACACACAAATTGTAAAATGTTTCGTATGTACACACGTATTTGAATAAACTGTCGACAACGGACTCAGATAAGGGTTAATACGACTCGCATAGATTGATAAAACACGAAAGACCGTTCACACGAACTGCAGGTCGTAAATTCATCGCGAATTCGACACCATCGAATCAGGGATCGCTAAACAGTGCTCGCATGTTGCGTCACCAGATACAGGCACGTGCTCTCGAGCGAAAAAGGAGACGCAGTTTTTCCGCGTTGTACATTCAATTTCTTCCTATTGTCATCCGAGAGTACGGGGTGGAAGTTCAGTGAGGCCGTTACGTCGCCGAATGAATGTTTTATGAATTCGCACGTGCAGGAATCTCGTTTCCTTCGACGTACAGAACGTTTCAAACGAGACACTGGAAAACAAGACTCCTAACACGCTATGGTTAACAACACGTGGAAGATCCTTTGTGAACTGATAAATCGACGGACATTCCACCGATTTCCCTGTTTACGAGCTGTTTTCAAGTGCACATAATGCATCGCGTGAGTCGAGAATTTCCTCCCTCGTATTCTGATGCTTCTTTTTTATGGGGTTCGTAGTCTATTTCCGGTGTCGTATTCTTTCATGTATCTCGCGTGAAATCACTCACCCGCATCATCTATACAGTAAAACTATAACAAGTTCTTAATAATGCAAAAAGTTATTTGATTGTGATTAAATAATCACCCTTTTAGGCACTTTAGGTGCAGATCACTTGAACCTATTTCTGCTCAAATAGTTTTAGGTAAATTTTAAAATACTTTGCTTTAATAAGCGAGAGTTGAAGTAATGGAAAGTTTTGTGTAATTTAATTGGAAGAACGTGACGATGAAAGCGTCAATGAAACGTATCGATGATTAGAGAAACGATCTGTTGAAATTCGATGGCGGAGGGTGGAATTCAAACAGTATTATCGATAAACCGGATGAGCTGAATAAGGCCCTCATTAGAACGTAGAATTAACTAGACATCAATTGCTAATTAGGATAGGGATCGATTAATCTATGCTAATATAGAGACATCCCTTATAATTATCAGACAAAACGTTGAAGGATAGAGGGTTCATACTAATGCTGCAATTAGCTATTTGGAAACGCTAACAATTTCGAACAGTAGATAACTTATACTGCAATTTTGTAAATATTTATGTGTTTTCATAGAATATCCACCATGTTATTGTATCGAAATTCAATTTATGAAACAACAAAGTTGAATTTAAAACTCCGTTGTTAAATTAATTTAACTATTACAGTGTAATAGCATCAAAAGTAGAACGATAGTAAAAATTTGTAATTTGATAGAACAAGAATTATTTCTTATATTATTCTAAAGTAATTGCAACTCCTAGTGGCACTGTTAAATATCTTATCAATAGTATGTTGCGGCAAGTTTTATGATCCACATTGAAAAGACAGTCATTTCATGAAAATTCAAACGAATCCACGAAATTTGAACAGAAAATCTTGATAGCTAAGTTAATTCTATAAAAAGTTTGATCCGAGTCCGTGGAAAAAACTTTCATCTTGTTCTGTGAAAAAAATTAGCAAGAAAAACTTACATTCTGCCTTGAATATTCTTCTAATTGATTGTCTGCGTATTTACCTGAAACAAACAGTAAAAACTCAACCAACAAAATTCACGGAAAAGCAAGAAATTCTGATAAAACGTATAATCTGCTTCCGGTTTAATACTTTTAATAAACTTCATTTTTCAGTCAACATAGTCGGAGAGGAAAAATAACGGATTCATTTCCAGAAATTAATATTTGTTTCGAACAATCCGATTTCCGTATGTAAACAAACGTTCATTAACTTCGTACTATGCATCGATCAATTCTGTTTGCACCCCGAAAATAATAAAATTAATGAGTACGAGATTGAATATACACGAAACTAAATAAACAGAGCTCGATGCAAAAGTCATGTTTGTTATCAGTGAACGGATATCAGAGGGGAAGTTATTAAGTGTGAGCAAACATAATCGCTGTTATATTTTAATCGGTATCTCTATTTCCGAAATAATTTTTTCATATTCTTGTCAGAGGAGAGATATGATCATTGTATACCTTTCATGACTAATTTTCAATTTTCATGAGGAATTCCTATATTTCCAAACTTTTAAACATTTCATAAATTTCCAAAATTTTGAATGTTTCATAAATTTCCTAAAATTCCTAAATTTCTAGATTTCCCAATTCTCAAATCTCCAAATCCCTAAATCCCCAAATCCCTAAATTACCAAATCTCCAAATTCCAAAATTCCCAAATCCCTAAATTACCAAATCTCCAAATTCAAAAATTTCCAAATTCCCAAATTCCCAAATCTCCAAATCCCTAAATCACCAAATCTCCAAATTCCAAAAACCCCAAATTCCCAAATCCTCAAATTCCTATATTTCCAAATATCTAAATTCCCAAACCTGTAAACCACCAAACTTCCAAAATAAAAATTCACAAAATTTCAAAATTCTTGTATACTCATCCTATATTCCACAACTCTTCATCTATTTTGTCTCCCAGAAATAAAGTTTCTTAGACCGTCCCTGCCAAGTGAATGGATTAATTTAGTTTTACTCGCGTCATTGTGAACGGATACCATGTATCGACGACCTTAACGAATAAAAGAGGTCGCGGAGATTTTCGAGTGAGAGGATAAAGTCGGTGATGCGGTAAGAAATCATTGAACCGCGAGAAATCTTTCGTACTGTGACGATGAGCAGATAATTTGTTGGTTCAGCAACTTCTTTCCCCTGGAGTCAAGCGGTACGATTTCAACTACGTGAATTTCTTTTTCTTTCTTGTCGCAGTCTCGGAGGAGGAACGTTCTTTCATCCTCTCCAATTATTTGTCTCCGATCAACCGAGACACGCTGTTGAACATGAAATTCGACATTCCGTAATAGCTTCTTTCAGCAGGATCTCATGTATTACTGTAATAATTTTTATTTTAATATTCGCGTGTCTTTTTTTAAGTTAACCAATGAAGTAACTTTAGTATCAAATCAAACATCCCTTCAAAGTACACTATTTGAGGTTATTTTAATACACTAATCTACAATTAAAAATAATGTATAATTGAAATTATCTATATATTGCAATGTTGGTCATAATGAAATCGTTAATTACAAGTTTAAAGATGTCTGTAGAATACAATAAATTATTGTAGTGTAAGTGTTTGTAGGTACCAATTGCAACATAAAAGTTAACGAAAATCAACTCATTCCAAAGTTCCAGAGCTACGACTAATACCATCTGATCTTTAGAAGCCATGAACATTAGAGATTTGTCGGTCCAGAAGTTCCTAGATCTCCGAGATTTACCAAATCCTATGTAACAAGTCTCATGAATCCACAATCATCGATAACACATGTAACCATGAAAGCATCACTGAAATTAACCTCTTCATGGAAAATGAAACACGAGATGTGTAATACAGTAACTTTGTGTTTGTACTGATACTGACTTCTTATATTTATACATAATTGATGTATACACAAAATATTTGAAGATTGTCCATTATTAATAAAAGATGCAACTATTAGTTTAGCTAGTTTGTATAACAATTACACAACATCGTAAATTCACTAACCAAAAATATAACAATTGTCAAAAATTTGACCTCTTTATTTGCATTTAATTAAATGACAACAAGCAGTGTTTATATTTTCTGAATTCTCTTGAAACGACCGTAAATCGAATACACCTTCATTCACGATTAGAATTTCTTCAGAATTTCTTTCTGCTTCAGTGCTTCAAATAATTGGAGTACAACTCGTGAACATCGCTAGTCACCAATTTGTTTCAACTTCCACGGTCATCATTCCTGTACGGACATTATTTTCTTTTCTACCGTCACATAAAAATTTAGAATAACGGTTAAAGATAGCGCAAAACACCCTGTCAAGTTTCAAATTAATCCGTAAAACAGTTCTCGTGCAAAAAATATGCAAGAAATCAGCTACTTTACGACGCTGCAAAGTAGAACATCTTTTTCAACGTGCTAAACGTTCCTCTTCGCTTTAATTTTCTCATATCCCGAGGACATATCCGCACAATTTTCACGATGTTTACATTGCTCATATTATTTCCTCCGCTCGAAACGTTTCTACGATCATCGTGATATAATATCCGCGCAAGTTTTTCAGTTCCAGGGGGTGAAGTCGAAGGTGCGTTCAGCGGAGCAGTGCGAAATGAAGAGTTAATAACCTATTATCTCACGGCCCATCCGACCGAGGTTCTTTCAGTTTCTCGCAGTGTAGACGCGTACAAAAGGTGGCGGAAAGACGAGGATAACGAAGAGAGGATGAAGTAGAATGTACTTTGCGGTCGTAGCGGGTAAGTGCGATGGTCAACCACCGTCCAACCAGAGAACTCTGAGATACGTGTCCGTACGTGAAAGGAACTTCTCTGCTAACTTCTCTAATTAAACGGGTGCTCCTTTCGTGATTAGTAATGCCCCGCTAATGAACTCCCGCCGTTTACTTTCTGCTTTATTCTAGGTAGAACAAGACCCTGTTGTTCTGCCCGCTACGTCTGCTTAACGTCTTGCCCCCTTTTTCTACCACCGAATTTATCATTATCACTACCGTGAAAATGTACGAAATTATCCTGATTATCCTCTCCAAGATATTTTCGCTGTCTGATGGTAACTTTTTAAACTTTTCGGTTGACAAGTTTGACAAATTCTTTTGAAGTTATTGTCACTGTTGTCTGTATAAATATGTTTACACATCACGACACTCTTTATTTAAGAAATATTTATCTCAACTTATTGTATTAAACGAACTTTGCTACATTAAACAAAATTATGTAATTAGGTTACGAAAGGTTAGATTTTTGATGAAGATTCTCACGAAATGTGACTGATTGGATATCTTTGGTTAGCGATTGATGGTTGAACAATTACTTCTATAAGTTACAGAAATTCAGCAATGCCGTGCATCATCGATGACCGCTGAGAAGTGAAAGAAGCAAATTTTCGGAAATTGATTCATACAAATGAAAGTCAATCGTCGGTGCATCGGTGGAAAGCGGCCGGGAGAATTTCATTGCGCTAGGATCGTATATAAAAAGGAGAACGATGGGATGCCGAGATATGCAGACATCGGTGGAATTTTCATTGTTTCCCTATTTCAGCCGGGCCCGAGACTCACAAGCTGCACGGCGCGCGCTTATGCGAACTCTTCCGGTGACACGCCCTTTCCAAGCGGGCTACGCTCCGGGAAAGGTGAGATAACGGAAGTACGTAAGGAATGCGGAGCCGAAAGGAGAACGCTTAACGGGATTAGAATCGGTCGCGTGCCGAGCATATCTTCCCGGTATTACGTAATTGCGCCGTTTTCGCTCACGTGAGACATCGGCCACCCTGAAAATTCACGTAACTGCACACACGCGTGTCCCGGATCGCTCGCCAAGAAACTTTTTCCACGTTTCTTGGGAACAAGAACGGACGGAAATTCCTTGATAATAGAAACGACGATATAGACGCCGCGATATATTAAAACAGAATTCTCGGATTATCAGTGATTAGATCTTAATCGAAATTTCCAGCACCCACGATTACCTCAGAGGACCTGAATGGATCTGGATCGATCATCATATATGGTAGCTTTATCAGCGTATCGATTGTTTGATCAACACCTGAGGTACACGAGTGACATTTTTCCGATCATCCTGAGAAAACAAAGACATAGAAGTTGCCAGCATGCGAGTAGTTCGAAATAACGTAGAAGTCGACAGGCAACGCGTTAAGAAAGTTGGAACACCGCAGTGTACAAGTAAAATCGTTCGCGATGAATCAAACTGCCGTTGATTTTAAGTATCCAAGAATCGGCGGGCCAGTTGTACCGGCAGATTTATCCCGACGAAAGAAAGTCACGAACGGAAATGTTCCCGGCGGAGTTTCCTCGAAAGAGAACCGGTCCGAAAGAACTTAAACACAAATCATCCCCTTTCGGTGGGCAGCCGGAGGACTGTGAATCAGGAGCGAAGCGAATCGAATGGAACGTGACAACTAGATTTCACGGGGTTGCTGCCAAGGTGGAACGGGCACACCGGGCCCTGTGTTTTATTCCGCTCGGAATTTCAAGCCGTGGCAAGTCGAGTTCGTAGCCGAGCTGATACGCGATGAAATATGAGGCAGCCCAGAGTTTCTTCGCCGCGAACGAGCAATAAAATTTTGCCCATAGAAACCGAACGCGAAGCGTCACGTTCACCGTCAACCTCGATGCTTTCATCTTTACTCCGCCTCGAGGACGATACGTTGACGAGACAGAATGAAATTGCCCGTGGAGTGCGTCATGTAAATTTTCAGCTTGACATCGTGATCCGCTGCTCCCAACACGCTCTCCGCTACTTTAACTTGCTGCATGAACAGATTCTCTTGCGGATAAACGTTCTTGACGGGTTCCTTAGCTGCCTCCAAATTTATTTTCCTATCTCATTTTCGTATTTTCTCGTGCTTTTTCTGACGGAGCAAGTTGCGGGAGTACACGTCAGTAATGAACACTGTGGACTTAATTAAGAAGTTTCAAATTTGGGACTTACAGATCTGAAAATTTAGGGGTTGAGGAATTAGAACACTTGGAAATTTGGGAGTTTCGAAATTTGAAATTGTGGAAATTTGTATATTCTGATGTTTGCAAGTTGTGCGACATTTATATGATCTAGAAATATGGAACTCTGAGGTTTTAGAAATGTTGAAGTTTAGGAGCTTGAGAGCTCAGAAATGTATTTGGAAAGTTGCAAATTAAAAACTTTAAAATTCACATACTTGATCTCCCAAAATCGAACAAAAGTAATTTAACCTTATCCAAAGAGAATCTTCCTTACACAAATACACTTCCATACCCATAACTCATTCCAGATCTCCAATTCCATAGACCGAAAATCTCATCCACGGATAATTAAGCCACCTGAATCTAATTAAACCGCAAAATCACATCGATGTTTCCTGCGCTTCAGTGATCTTTTATCCAGCAGGATTCTCGCTCGAACGATTTGTCCACATTCTCCGGGATCTCGACGAAATAATCAAGCTAGAGAATTCCGGACGGAATAGACAACGGCAGAGATGGGATTTCATCGTGTTCTTTGTCGCGAAAATGAACGACTAACCTAGGCGAGGGATTCGCTTCCAGGCCACAAGGCCGATCCTTAAAGTTCTTCATACAAGCCAGCAGCGACATTATTCCGAGCACACGGCTATGGACACCGGCCTTAAACCGCATTCTGTGCGGCGCCCTAGGGTGCTTTTGTCAGATGACACGCCGGTGAATAATTCACCTGGCTCGCATACACAGCGATGACGCTCGTAGACGGAAAATCACGATACCGCCAGCTACCCGTAAAACTATCCTTCGCTCGCTGTTTTCATGTCCCTTAAATTTATCTCGGCTTATTGTGCCTCAGCTTCCGCGTAATCCGGACTCCGACGTAGTCCTGCACGAATTATACCGACGCTTTGCTGTGTGTCACCCTTCAGGCGACGTCTTGTAACGGTTTCATCACAAAAGTGTATACGTGAACTTTTGCATTATTAAACTGGCAAAACAGGGACTTATTTTTTGGAACACACATTCTTATAATTATATAATCTTTTTTAATCGTCGTACTATGTTTCTCTGTAGATAAGGATGTGAACAGGAAATTGAAGATGCACAAGTTTCTATCCTGTAGTCAAAATGTTATAGGAAAATTCCGTCCTTCGATATGTCCCTGATACCGGAGTCTTACTACGACTGCGAGGAATTTTTTAACCTCGTGTAACTATTAAAAAAATTCCTCGCAACTCCGGAAACAGTGAAACTCCGGTTCGAAGGACATCACGAAGATGGCGAAATTTTTGTGAGAAAGAAGAGGGTCTCTTATTTCAGCCAGGGATCCAGACTCACTTTACGTATGCATCCCCGTCGGAAGTACTACATCTCAAATATTTAATATCTGCAGGATTTTCGCGCATATTCGTGGCTCGACCTGTGTCGCGTCACCATACTTCGCGTCTGAACACGAGGAAATACGGATTGTGTCGAAAACAACGAAACGGCATTCGCTTCTTTATATTCGTGAACGCTGCGACATTATGAGCCACCTACTCCCTTTACAAGCTTCCAGGAACGCGGAAGCGCGATCCATTCCAGGAGACGATAGCACCCAGTGGAATCGGAAATGGAGGATCTGGCTCATGAAGATCGCGTGATTCGGCGGTTATGAGCGTAAACAGAGCACTACAGCCACTGAAAATTTCCATGGGGAAATGGAATTTGGTGACACGTCAACACGAGGATCAACGAGTGAACCATCGAGTACTCACAGAGAAATCCCAAGTGCTCTATTTAAGTTTTAACCGTTTGACGATAAGACTTTTTATGAATTTGATGTGCAAGGGAGGAAAAGAGAAGAAATGTAAGTTAGGAGACGAATATGACTCCGTATAAATTACTGCTTCAGGTGCTGTGTCAGTAACTAGGTTAGCTGAAATCGATGTCATTTAATTGATAGCTATATTTATCACAGACTACCCCGTAATTTGGTACTTGAGTGATGGACAGTTTAAATATTCAGAGATTTAGAAACTCTTAAACTTCTAATTTTCAAGTCTACATGTTCTCACATTTTCGAATCAACAAATTGATAAACCCTTAAATTTACATATTTTCAAATTTAGAAATCTCGAATTATACAAACATTGTCATCGAGAAATATTGAGATTCAGTAATTTAGAAACCTAATTTTCAAGATAATAAATCAATGTTCGAGAGCTGTGAACAGTTCACTGCAGTTAAAAATCTATAAACAACGACAGAATTGCAGAATCCGCAAAGTCAAAGTTTCACTGAAGCACATTTGCCTTTAACCTGGAAAAATTCTTCAAGATGCTATTCATGTTATATCGAGTACTAATTGAGTCGACCGTTAAGTATCAAATCGATATTACCAAATGAAAAGGCATTCATAAAAATCTAATAAGAAGTAGCCTTCTCTCGAACATTCATTTAACGAGACACGAAGCAAATAAGAAAAAGATTCCCACAAGAATATTTCCGTAATACTTTCATTTAATCTTATTAATTAACCATTTTGTCGTCCACGTATTTTCTTTAGAAATTAGCTACTACCAAGGAAGACACTGCTCAGCGTCGAATGGCGAAGCATTATCCAACTTCATCGTTCAGAAGTTCCTTCTACCTTTGAACCGGTATAATTGGTTATTAGATGCCGACCAAGGTTATCGATCAAAGGCCTGGAACGTTGCGACCACACAGGAGGCAATTATCGAAGTGGTAGAATACTTTAAAGATCACCGACGACGTATTCGCATCCACGTTTCAAGTGATAAAACCTACCAAGTAATTAGTTCGTGAAAGAGACCTCGTAAGTTCTGTTTTAATTCACGTTTCCCGTTTTATTACCCACGAGAATATGAATCTTTGATCAAACACGTAGACATTTGTAATATTCGAAGTTGAATAGAGGATGTCGTCGGGGAAAATTAATCTATTCTGGATGAATTGAAAATTAAATTTTGCATAAATGGAATTAAGTGGCTCCTGGAAAGGTTACGTCGTACTATAAATTATATTTAAGATTATAAGTGTGATATACTATAAGGGTTTCCTGTATGGATATAGCAATTTGAAACTTTCTTCGAGTTTAAATTTAAGTTGATCTCCAAATCCAAGGTTGTTAGATTTTTTAATCTGCAAGTTTCCGAATATTCAAGTTTCTACATTTCCAAATGATCCCCAAATTTTGAAATGTTCCCCAAATCTCCAAACTGTAAATGATTATATTAACAAATAAAACTAGTTAAGTAAAATTAGTGAGTTTGAAAATGTCTAAATTTGTAAATCAATTTCCTGAAGAAAGCAGTACGCGATGTACGCTTTTTGCAAGCATTAGTGCACCATAAATGTATAAACATCCTTGTAGCGTTATCAGACACCATTAGTTTCCACGATTATCATTGCCAACAGGGTGTACGTATGTTACTTGTTGAACCTCCATCATCCTGACAACTTTCTTACGGCTTTCAACCACCCTAATCATCCCTAAACTAATTACGTCACGTCCAACTTCCCTCGATCATCAATTATCACCGTGGCATCGTGGCAACCCAGTCCACGGTTAATGTGCCTACATAATCCGGCAGTTTCCGATCGATTTACAGCGAGAATAGAAACTGCAGACACAACATCGGGGGAGCAAAACGAAGAAAAAAGTGTTGGATGTCTAGGGGACATCGTTCACGAGACAATTTCAAAAGCGATCCCGTCTGTTATTCGCGAGTACTCGTACGAAAGGATACATCGAATGCATCGTTTAACATTGCTCAGGCTAAGCCAGGGTAGGGCCGTGTTATTCTCAGAAAAATGAATTTATATCCTCGCTAGCGTCGACACCTACAACCTTTCTCTCTCTTTCGTTTGTCTGGGACAACGTAGGTGGGTGGAGTGGCTTCAAGGGTTGATAAATGCGAAGCCCGAAACTCATCCTACCGATTGCGTTTCGTGTGCGACGAAATACCAGCCCGGAACGCTTTGTTTCCGTCCGTGAACGCGTTTCGAGAACTTGATGGACGGAAAAACCGGCAACGAAAGAGAAACGGACAGAAATTCTGGGGAACACGATAAACGGTGTTCCGTTACGGGAAAAGAACGCCGGAAAAAGAAATGGAACCTTCATGCGCAAATCCTGATCGAAATTTCCTCGAACTTCTCGAGTATACCTCCATTACGGTCTCTGCACTGATTCTGGTTTGAAAAACATTACTAATTTTTTATTCGTGTGAGGACTATTAATTAGCTGCGATATGTGTCGGTGTAAAAAATTCAACATTTATAATCCGTAAGAGTAGTTCTAAAAGTACCTCATAATTGCACTTATGGTCAGATTTATTTAAAATTTACAAATTGATAAATATGATTATAAATTTTCATATTCTTTCATATTTTATAAAAAATGTCTTTGTACTATATCATACACAGGCTGTACGAAGAAAGAGAACGCATAAATGGTAAATGACAAGACGAAAATATGGGTTGAATAAAAAAAATAAGTTGTGAGAAATTTTGTAAGATGTACACGATCTGAATATTCGTTAGTGAATAATTTTTTTTTAAATTATCAGTCTTTGGAAAATATTTGAAGAGATAACAGCAGGTTCCGACAAAAATGTCCACCTCCGCCATTTTCTGGTCGAGTTTCCTTTCATATCAACCGACAGTTCGTAAATCAACAAGAAAATCGGAGGTGTCCGTTCTGAAACAACCAGGTCGTTATTAAGTCTCAGGGATCCAGCGACGAACTATGTTATCCTCACGTATCGAGAGTCGATTGCTCGAGCTGGATCACTGAAAATGATCGCCGGGACGTTCCACGGGACACTCTAAGTTCAATTTCTGCGACGGTGAAACTCGCCGGAAGTTTGAACGAGAGCTTTCCTTCGGAGCTGAAGCTCACGCGGGGTCTTCACGCGAGCTTTCAACTCGTCCCGACGAAATTGCCGTTCTATTACCGTTCCATTCGACCCGCTCGGAAAACTGACGTCTTACTCGTTGGAAAAAGTTTTGCGAGTCATTGAAAAACATTTCCGCCCTTCGTAGATATTTCGTTCCGGCTCTGGTTCGTTCGTTATTAAGAAACAAACAGGAGGCGAAGAAAAAAGACCGACGAAGAAGGACAGGAAATCCAACTTCCGACTCTCGAAGTTGCTTGCTCGATAAACAGACATAAACAGATACTCACGGAAATCTTACCTTTGATCATTTTTTATTCAACTCTTACGGCTTGATTAATTAATTCTTGCCTCGCGAAAACTCGTGAGAATCTTATGATTAATTTCCAACTTCTACTTGTTTGATATAATTCATTTTTTTAGAAACATATTTCTTGAAAAATATACTCAACACTCTTTGTGGACCTATTATATCTTCTTCCCACAAGAAGTTGAAAAAGGATCCTCCCGTATGGAATAAATAAATAAACAAGAAGATTGATTATTTTTTGCGAAGCAGAGTAACATGGGACAAATAATAAATCACTGATAACTACCCATGGGATGAACTGATATGGACTACCATTTCGAGCAACGAGGTAAGAAAAGCAAAAACCGAAGTGGCACGATTGGCCTCGCCAGGCAGTGAGGCTGCCAGGTACGTCACAAATTTGCGAATCTGCATTCCCAGTTCGGGCTAAGATTTCGAGGTTGCATTTTCAAGCTGCAACCATAGCTTTGGCTGTCCCGTGAATCATAGTGGTCCGTGGCCGCCCCGGGATACGCGTCGTATAAAGTTCTCGTGAATTTCTTCGTGGGCGTAACCGATCCCGCGTGCAGCTATACGAACCGCTGCGTTACGATATTCAATATCCGACATCGTAATGGCGGTCAAAGTTCCGTTTCGTAGCCTGTGCCGTAGAAATTTGCATGTATATCACGATTTAACAACGAGGAGAACCGAATGCCACGTAGAGAGACGATCAGCCACAGGGAATTGTTCTGCAATGCAGAGATACATCGACGAGGATTTCGATCTTACCGGTGCACTTGAATTATCGACCGTCTTTCCGTTGCTCATCTTATGCAATAGCAACCGGTTAGTCATCGTGCCACGTTTCTCGATCGTCGGGAACTTCCAGCGTTGTAACGCGTTACCGGAGTTGCAAATTCGAGACTGGCCTGCACTTCGTTGATTAACGAAACCGCTCGATTCATCCTGCATTTCGATAAGAGAATAGTTCCCGACGTTGCGGTGTTACGTTCGTGAGAAGTTTCGGGAATCTCCGAGCAGCGAAAGTTCCCGTTTACAAGCGGAGAAGTCAGAATTCCAAATCTTTGCGACTTCGATCGAATCTTCTTCGGGTTCTTCTAAAACTGTTTGCGAATAACGATTATTACTTACAAACTTCTACACTTTGTTACAAACGTTTCCTCGGGCTGAAATGCCCATACAGAGCGAACAATGTAACTTCTTCATTCTTTTTATAAAACGAATAGCATTTTAGAAGAACATTCAGAAACGAATGCTTCTGAAGCAATTTCTTGACAACAAATATATGTATACAGATGATAAAAACTTTAATACTATTTAGTTTGAAATTAAATCTACTAATTTGTATGTAGGTTGACCATCTTATTGGAATGTTAGGTGATTCACATACAGAGGTAAGATTACCAAAGATCGCTCTGAAGGTTGATCATCAGAAATAAAAATGTCAGCCATTTTATTTCAATCTTCTCATAAGACTAACTTCTTCAATTAACTTCTTCAATTATTTTTGATTTAACAATTTTAATATTACCCAATATTTTGCAGAATATTTACAGAATTGTTTCTTCTGCGTTGATGTGTCCCATATTTCTTCTTTGTAAATGACACAATTTATAAACAGCTGATAAATGTAAGATGGAGAAGAAAATCGCGGGACGGAAAAAATTGATGGAATAAAATTCCACGCGATCGAACGGAATGCACGAAAAGCCAGAATATAAGAGAAGAATATTTGCAACCTTGAAATTCCCATGAACATTGGATCTCTTATTTTCTCGTCGATCTTCCTCGAGAAAGAGTTGAGCTACGCGAGACTGTCCAAGCGTATCGATGTCGTTCCGCTCATGGTCCATACGATCCGTTGCCATGGTGGCAACCTAACCTAACCCACAATCTATTCTCTGGATGTCATTCAAACGCGAGGCGAAGGATCAACCAGCCGGAAATGAGACGGCCAAACACAAAAACGACCTTTGTACCAAGTCGAACGCAAGAGATACCTGGGGAACGGCTGCCTTCGCATCCTTAACACGATATCGCTTCCTTTGCAGGCTCCTTGCCCTCTTGAAACATCTTTGCACAAATCATTTTTCCCAGTATCCTTGAAAATGGTCCGTGAAAGATCGCAGCACGACTCGTAGAGCAAACAGTCGAATCGTTCGGCTGGAAAATATTTGTCGAATGCTTTTGTTTCGAATGATTTGTGACGAAAGATCATTGAAGCCGGAAATAGCAATGCTTATTGTAAGTTTTATCGTGCAATCTCGATATATGGATATATGTAGTCTTAGAGGAGAAATTGAGAAATTAAAAATTTTGTACTTTGAAATTTAGATAGTTTCTCATTTTCAAATTTATGAAATTGAGGAAATGCGGATATTGAGGAATACGAAAATTTTACGAATTCGGGGATTTAGGAATTTCGAAATTTTGGTATCTAGAAATATAGAAGTTTGGAAACTTGGAAATTTGGTAATTCAGAAATTCGGTAATGTAGAAATTCAGAAATTCAAAAATAAAAAATTCGATAATTCAGAAACTCGAAAATCTCGAAATCTAAAAATATGGAAATTTAGAAATTGAAAAATATAGAAAATTTGAATCTACGTTAATCATTCAAAGCTCTTTCGTTATTCAATAAAAATTTTGAAGGGTAACATGATAATCACCCGTAAGTGACATTTTATCATGAGCGATTATGACTTATTAAAGTAGGTTGACACACCGAAGGGAACGGGTGAGTGATTCCCACTCGTACGTAGGCATTCGCATTCTTAGATCCGACAAATTAATCTATATGAGGTAATAAGACTGCTCCTGAACCTTGACCTCGCTACAATTACGTATTTAACCACAGTGCCACGATGTCGCTCGTTATACTAATTGTCGTTCATTTTTCTTACGCAACCACGTACTTGTCGCTCGTGTCGTTTGCAGAACGCCACCGTCAGCTTTGTTATTTAATTAATGAAGACCTTACTCTTTCGTAATTTCATCAGTGTCACATGAACGCATGAGACTCATCTATCAATTATATCGAGAAACAACTACAATTGTGGTAAACTATCTTCAAACATAAAATTATAAAATAATATTATAAATACAAAATTTAAATATTGTAAATTATTTAACATACCAAATGTTTCAATAAAGTGCAATAAAATAAAACAGTGTATTATTTAAAACTGTAAACAGAGAAATAATATTTTAATTACCTATTTTGATTACCTATATCATACTTGTTATTTTTTCTAATTTTCGAAAATAGCATACATAGTAAATAACATTGTTCAATGCAATTTTTTTATAAAATTTCGACCAAAATTCAAGGTTCTATTATACTATTTAAATTTCTCTTTCTAGAGTCGATAGTGAGAAGGAAACAAGAGCATAAGCAGGATGAGGACCACTTCTGGTCTAGCAAGTAGGCCATGCAAGTGGAATAGGACTCGTCAATAGTTAGACGAGGGGATTAGGTATTATTCCCAATCAAACAAGTTGAAACGGAAACTGTCTTCTAATCGAACAAGTAGAATAAGTGTCATTTCTGATCAGACAAGTAAAATGAGATCTTTGATCAGATCTACGTCCCTATGGGTTACTGGAACGATAGAACCATGAGTGTCTACATACTGAAGATTTCGATGTCAGATCCCTGTGATCAAAGTCCCATTGATTATGGAACAGTGCCCTATCCCATAAGTCTATCCTTAGCAATATCTTGTTCCCTGTCGTTTGGGTGTCGTATCGATTGTGGAGGGGCACTTTGATTAGATTTTATGATTTCGATACGTACGACTATCTTTAGGTGTCCATAGCTTCACACATAAATTCTCGTAAAAAATTTAGGTTCCTAATTTTCTACGAAGGATTGAGGTTCTTAGCTAAATTTTCATAAAAGATTTAGGTTCTTGTCTAAATTTTCATGAAAGATTTAGATTCACAAAAGATTGAGGTCCATAGCTAAATTCTCATAAAAGATTCTCACCTTGTCATATAAACTGATTTATTAAAATTTGAGAAATAGTCAGTCGAAAGTAGTTGTCCTACGTATCACCAACTTTTTACTGATATTTATAGTGATTTGTCAATTCCTCAAATTTAATCGCCACCAACCACAAACTTAATTTAATTCATCATTTTATAAATTTGATACAAATAAAATAATTATCAGTACAACCTATGTAGAATAGAATAACTTATAGAATAACCCATTTTCGTTTGAACTTTCAATATAAGCGATTCAGTTTCATTTCAACGATTGTAGACTTCGAAAAGGATAAGAATTACAAGTGCAGTGTATTTTATTTGAACCACATCGTTACTCGAGTCGACATCGTCGTCCACGTTCATTGAACACGAGCCTGTTGTCGAGATTCACTCACGCTCGAAGATTCGATCCACCCTCGGTCCGCTACAGTCGCGAAACGTTTTACCAAAATTGGGTCGGAAGAAATCGTGGAGGACGTCGAAATTATATCTTCGATAGGCGAACTTTTCTTGTGAAAGCCGTAAAAGCTTACGTGTAACCCGTTCAACCGGAAGGAATTCATTGTGTTCGGGCTCTCTATGTCTTTCCCGAAACATGTTACATCGATGAAAAGCTTTCCTCTGCTAGATTAAACCGAAACGATCGCAAGTATCTCAATTCTGATGCAATAATAATTGTGTTTGATATATAAATACATCATCGATAAAACGATGTACATAAAAAAACTTGTTTTACCCGAAAAAGGTAGAGTGCTCCAAACTTTTGAACGGCAATGTACATACATTAATAACGTTTCAATTACTGATTATTATTTCAACGAAATTGAGTGTGCTGATCATTTTTTATTCACTGTACGAATTCATTTAATTTCGTGCTATACAGGAATATTTGATACGAAAGTCTGAAACATTTCCATTAAATATTTCCACTTCACATTCAAAAGGTATTCGATAATTTCACATTGTACAGTTTTTATCACACACAAAGAAAAGATTGTGACTTTTTAATATGTTCATGATCAAACATTTGAATTTTTTAATTAATCAGGTTATCGATTTGATAAAAGAGATTGTAAAATCATTTTTCTATTATTGATTCAATAAAATGAATAGAATATGTAAATAGTCAGTATTTCAGATAATAAAAGACACTCGGTGGAACTTAAAAATTTCACAACGTAAGAATCCACATTTTGTCCCTGAATTCTTTTTAAGCACATCCTGAAATCCCGTCCAGCACACCCACTTCATAAAATCCTCAAGTTACGCCGAGTGAAGTCTCGAACAGAAGCTACTGATTTCTCGAATGTCAAAACCAGAACAATCGTAACCGAGACTAAAATGAGACACGAAAATATGTTCATAGACTGAGAGATAATATCTAAGAGAATAGTCTAAAATTCACAGTTACGTTCGTAGCAACATAATAAGCTAACCGTAACACAACATAATAAGAGGATTGTATTTCAACGTGCTTATTCATCAACTTCTCTGTTCATTAACCTGTATATCCTTTAACTTGTTTGTCTATTCTCATATTTCAATTTGTCTGCCCATTTGTCTTACGTAACGAATCTTACACAAATACAGAAATACAGAAACATACACTTTGTCTCAGGATTTAACAAACGAACAGAGGCTGAATTGATACTATGTGAGCTGTATGACAAATGTTAATGATGATCAACAATACTATTCAATATATTTATCATTGTCTTTCAATAACTAAACGATCTAAGAGATATAGACAGTAAGAAAAGTTGAAATTCAGAGTAAGAAATGACAAGAACACTAAAACCAAGAAAAATAAATCAAAATCAGTTTAATCCCTCAACCTGCAATTTTCTAGACAATTACATCACTCATAGCTAATTATTGCTATAACAATAGGAAAAGCTGAAATGTCAGGCATATCTTGCATTTAGCAATTCTTGTCGATGCAGATTGTAATTACAAATGAACCCAAAATTGAAAATGTGAATGTCATTTGTCACATTGGAACTATATTGTTACACGATATTACGAAGCAAGTTAAATTAATACCATGATATTCTGTTCCACTATTACATTCTAATAATGGTACCTTATGTCGAATAACAAGATGAAACATCATTTTTTCGATAACAATCTTGTCCCAGAACGATAAATTGAAGACATTCCGTCCATCATTCGAATCATCAAATGTGCCTGGAGGAGTTGTTCAAGTTTTCTTCGGTTGCTCAGCTTCTTATCGGAGACGTCGACGGTATTCCGGCGTTGACAGGTAATGACGTGTATTGGAACATCGGTGAACATCGTTCGAGCAACAAAGACGAAGCGACCGGGGTAGTATGCAGGGTAGGTGAGCCTCGTTACCGGAACAACAGACGTAACCGCAATCCATCGTAGGACAGAGCCATGCTTCATAGCCTGGTCGATAAGTCAATGCACCGACAATACCCACCGGCAGAGGGAACCCACCTAACTGCAGGATGACCGTCCGTTGTCCCATGAACCTGCTTCAGACCTAACACCACTGCATCGGACACGATGCTTGCACCTGTATACTCAGCAGGTATACACTCAGGTGCGTACATCTTAGCATATGTAAACCTGACAATCTTTTATTTACAGTTACATGTTTCTGAATTTCTAAATGTGGCCAAATGTTGGTCCAAATCAAATGTACAAGGGTTGGAAATTTCTCAATTTTTAACTCTTTACTCTCGGAAATTTATTTTGTCATTTAAAATGCTCCTCAGAGGGGGAACCGAGTGCAAAGGATTAAATATTCAACCTGTCAAATTTCAGAATTGTGAAATTATCAAATCTTGAAAGTTATTCAAACTTCCATACACTGCGAGTTTATGTTTCCAAATCAGCTGCACTCACGATTGCTCAAATTTGTCTATTCTGACATTTCTAAATTTCAGAAGTTTACATATTCACCCAACCGCAAATTCCAAAAGTTTTTCGAACTTTCTCAAATTCACGGACTTCAAGGACTTCTTGTAGTTCCTCGCGAGGAGCGTGAAAATTAACTTTTGTATTCTGTACAGGGTACAGTAGTGCATAGCTTCGGATTAAACATCACCGTTCGTGATTAGTCAACAAATGGTGGTTTATGTATCGTGGTATTGAATCGCAATAGCTCATCCAGTATGGTTATGCATCTATCATATGCCGATGGCATCCATTATCTCTCGTGTACTGTCTTATTTGCAGACTCCTGTCAAAGCGGCTCTTCTACAATCCTCTGTGTTCCCTCTCAGCATATGTCATCCTCCCTCTTAGATATGTCGGATGTATTTCATCGTTGATACCAGGTAATGACGTATATTCGAGCCCATGCTAAGGAGATTCTGAATGACGGAGACGGATAACGACGTAGCAATTAGATCAAAGGGTAATAATTCGGTTTAACGAGGGCTATGAGTAACGGGGTAATTATTGTTCAAAAGTTATGACTCAATAAAATTTAGACGACTATTTTATATTTAGTTTCGCTGTTTCAAATGTTAATTTGGAACAAACGTTTTCTAACTGTACTTGCACGCTATGTACTATAATTATGATGCTAGCTGAAGCGTTTGACGTTATGGAAGAGATCGTAATAACAATTTAAGTTCAGTAGATGTGAAATTAAAAAATGTCTCAGTTCTTAAATTCAAGGATATTCAAACAATAAAATTTCCAAATTTTTCGAAAGTTTAAATGTTTCATTCGCTAACCACATAAATTACCTGAATGCGCAAGGTGTATTTTATCTAAACCGTGTATCAGATAATCGTGAATTATCGGAACAAGCGGTGTTCGAAGTTGGAAGCAACTTGCTGATCGAGAGACAAGAACGGTTGTTTCATCCTGTGATCTTTTCTGTGTCCCGCTGTCGACGAACGGCAGCCGCATGTACGCGAACGAAGGAAAGACGCCGCGATTCCGATCACGGAATCGGCAGGCGCCGAGACGACTGTCGCGAGGAAATCGCGGGGAAAAGGAAGAGAAAGCACGAAGAAAGAACGGCGATATCGAACGAAGAGAAAGTCCCCACCGTGAAGGGTGGGAGGATTGCATTTGTGCCTTCGACGACAGCGGGAAATGAGAAATAGCAAAGCAAGGGAAGAACTCTCTGTACGTATCCGATTGCACGCGCAGCCATCTTCTATATCGGGACGTTAACTACACGGACCAAAGTATCTCGTCGATCGCCAACCAAAGAGATCCTATCTGATATGAAACGTTCGCGATCTCGCCGGTTGTAAAATCTGAAGAGGATCAGATGCTTGAAGCGGGACAGGAATGAAATCGGTATCCTTTTCTTCGGGATTGCCAGCGTGGATGAAAGGAATATCGTACAGTGATTGGATTGTTAGCTCGATGGATTATAGACTTTGATGGAAATGGAAGGGTATGGTCAGACCAAACGCATTCTTCTGTCATCTTTCAGTATTTTTGAATATTCATGATATGCATGATTATGTGCAATAAACACGATTATTCACAGTCGCCTGTGTATATTCATGTATCTCTTGTTATTTCTGGTTAACATTACAATTTTAAAAATATTTGACGTGTGCAAGTGTGGGTGTTATATCGAGACATACATTTCTGGATTCATATAACTTTATATTTCTGTATCTCTATATTGCTGTAACTTCAGATTTCTATATCTTTTGATCACTACAACTCTACATTCATAATATACTTTTTGATTTTTATACTTCTATACTTCTCCCTATTTCTTTTCTCTTAGTCTATATTCCTATACCTCCATATCTCTATACCCCATACATGCACAGTTAACAATGCTACAAATTCAATTATATCAGAATTAATTGCTACACAGGGAGCAATAAATGTACAATAGAAAATAGTCAATTAAAGTGATGTAGAGGGAATTACACGAGGGAGCTGAGTAATTGTAACAGAAATTAGTTGTAGGATATTGGCGGATAGGAAATGAGAAAGTTTCGAAAGTGTCGTAGGACGACACATCTTTCCTCAGAGATTTCATGATTTATCGTCCAACCGGAAGCGTCGTTCGATAGATTTTTCCTTTCCAGAATTGTTTCCTCTCTTATTGAAGATATTTCTATTTCATTCGCCGCACATGATTTATTACGAACAACTCGCGACACGTGTAATGTACAGTTGCATGACGCTCTTACGCGAGAGAAAGAGCGATGAAAGTCTCATATATGTTTCAGCAACAGTATCTTTGAACGAAATTAAATTGTCAAACTTCCTTCAAACGTTGAAAGAACAATTATCCCTAAGTGAAACGAACTTCTCTTTCATGATTAACATCAGTAGAACATCTCTTTATGTATAAAGGAATTTGATGGACACAAAAAAGGTTTGAATATTATACAATTTTGAAACGGAGATCAGAGGTGACGTTTTCCATCAATTCAAAAATGAACGATTCACTCCAATCGTTACATAATAAATCGTGACTCTTTACGTGATCCACATTACACACATCAAACCACGCGTGATCAATCATATTGAACAGAAAGGAACTTCTTACTAGAAGGATGACATGATTTTAATCCCACAATGCTGCGTGACACGTCGATTTTCCTGTCCAAAGACCAACCTGTACAGAGGACCCGTTTTGCTCGTTATCGTTGACATCTTACTAATTCTTGTCACAATAGTGGCCATCGATAATGTCATATTGAATGATTGCGAGGGAAATTTGAACACTTGACATTTTACATTTTTATCTCTGAATTTGGATTTTTAGATTTCTAGATGACTGGACTTCTAGATTTCCAGATTTCTGGATTTCTAAATTTCTACATTTGAAAATTGTTATTAAATCTCCACAAATCTGTGAGCAAGCATTTGACCTGCCCATCACTGATCGACCCAACAACCCAAGATCTACCCATCTAAATAAAACTTAAGATGACTTAATATTCATCCTCCAGGCAATAACAAATTTCTAATCGTTGTAGCTACCAAAAGATCGTACCAAGAATCGCTCAGTTCATCGACATTTCCCCATAAAAGAGGCGATATCTGTGGGCTGTTTCGTCTTTCTGAAATATCATCGTCGTGAAAGGGAGTCCTTGGAGCGTGCGAAAGGAGATTGGTCCAGCTCGATCCGTGGACATGTGTATCGAATGCAAATCGATACGCGCGAGAGAAACCAAGATAGAATGTAGCTGCTAGAGACGGGCAGAGGAACGAGGACGGTAATGGCAAAAGGAAATGGTCCAAGCAGATGCGATGTTTGCCCACCGCTCTTAGCTGAATTCACATCGACGCCCCTTCGCCGTTGTTCCGATGCCAGTGATCGTTGGATCGCCAAAGTGTTTGGAAAATCTATCGTTGATCGTTTTTGGACCCAACCACCGCTCGATTTCACACCGAGGAAATGAGTTTTCTCGCGCTCGATCCGTGAGCTGCCCTTTCACCTTTCCACGTCGACCGACCATTTTGTTTTTCTCTTGGCGATTCACGGAATGCCGTGGAACGCTTCGCAACTTTGACCCCTCGGTCAAACCAACCTGCGGAATAAATCCTTTCTGTGGTGCGTGAATGGACCTTTAAAATTGATTAAATTAGTATGAATTGGTGCTGCTAATAGGGGCAACGCATTCGCTGCGGACGACGCGAATGTGCGTCAATGGTATTAGATATTGGAATTATATTAAGTTATCTGTAGTGCATTGGATTGTTGTATGTATAGTCGTATAAAATATTTATCGTCAGACATTGTATGTTTATGCTAGTGTGTACTTTTACAGAAAGCAACTAAGCAGTGGCAACTGGAAAAAAATTTATAATTAGCATACTATATGCTATGGTTAATAAAAATTGATAGTCGATGCCAATTACAGTCCACAATAAACATCGAGTTGTAAATTTAGTAAAAATTCTTTCTATTTTAATTTAAACGAGAACTCGATAAAAACAGAGCCTCCTTAAAAAAAGAAATCGATATAACAGGGATGAGATGTTAAAATGAAGATACCTAGTTTCCTAAAACCATCGTTCTATATTATACCAATAACATAAAATGGTAATTAAAAAGAAACGTACTCGTATGTTAAACAATTCCAATTATAATATGCCGCAGCACATACGGCCATTTTCCCTGTGAAGGTAAATGGATTAAATTGAAATTTTAAAATTGAAAATGAGGATGAAATACATTGGAAGGATAACAGGTGGTCGACCAAAACTCGAACGCTTTCTGGGAGGAAAATTTCCATCGATATTTTAACGCTATACTTCCGACAACTTGTTCGTAATCTACTAGAGGGTGTTTACCGTCACACCAAGCGACTCGCTTCAAGAAAAACTTGCTTAGCTAACCAGTGTCGTCCTACTAACGAGGATGCTTGCGTTTTTTGCGATACAATAGGGTCTTGAAACTTGCAGGTTATTCATTTAACCCTTGAATATGTACATGAACATATATACGTTAAAATATAACAGACATTCAACATATGACGAGGCATAAAAAATTCACAAGAACAGTGAATTTCTTAAAGTACCTACAGTAGCTTTATTTCATACAAAAATTGAATAAAATTGAGTTGCAGAAAAGGTGCTCTGTATAACTTAATTTGTACCAACACTTTTAAAGAGTACGAACAGGTAATTTCATCGAGACCTTGAAGATGTAGTTCAGAGTAAATAATAACGAAAAACAAATTAAAACTTCAATCGGTAAAAATGAACAAAAATGAGCAGCGTCTTTTCTAACTGACCCAATGCTTGTCAACTGCAGTATGTACCACTCGGGACAAAAGAGTGCGAGAAAGTTTCAGGGTATTTTTGCGTAGCCTACAACCATAGAGACTTTCGATCAGCAGTTTTATCTGCACGTTACCTTTCACGGCAACGTTATTACGAACGTCAAAGCGGTGCTAAAGCTTTTACGATTCGAAGCGGAAACGGTAGTGATCCTCGAAGAAAGGAAGAAAAAATAGAAGAAACGATTGAATCAGATGGTGGCGAACTGCCAATACAGTGATATTCCGGCCACGAAGGTGGTCGATCGAGAAACGAAATCGGTGTTTTATATATATTATACAGGAATTCTAGTTAATACTCGTCCCTCGCCATTCAACGTATCGATTCTTTGCATTTTGCCGGATTGAATATCTGGCCGAACACTCGAACGTGTTTATCGACCTCTCGACGATTCTGAAAAACCAATTACAGCCGTGATTTCGAACGTGTTCGCGAGCCGATTTAATGGCAGAAAAAATAGTAGCCCTCGATAAATTCGAATTGGCAATTCGGATACATTTTAAATGGCCGTGATAAAAGTAGCCAAATAAACGCGATATAACGAAAAGCGTCGATACAAGCATTTACATTGATTGGTATCCTATTTAAACGAATCAAACGTCACTATTGAAACTGACGTTCGATGTTGGCAAAAACTGATACACGATATTCGTTTATTACGTCTGGTTGAATAAAAATTCGCCAGAGAAACTTCCAGTGTTCAGAAATTAAGTGAAATTACTATCTGACTGCGCTTAAATTTAAAATTATTATATCGGAAGCTCTGCTGGCGGCCAAGCCAGAACCAAAGGAACCATTTTCTGTGCTAACACGTCAGAGAGCTACATTAAATTCAATTTACAACGCTCGCTGTTCCTGACGAACCATTTCTATATAACTCCAGAAACAACTATGAAACCTCCACATATGAGCAGTCAAATTTTCCCAAATTTTCAGCGTTTTCGTGTAGAAATGAGACATTAACGTGTTCATCTCTGAAGCTACTTCATATCAGTCGAACCTACAGATTGATGAAGTCGCATATTATATATTTAAAGTAAAGATGAACATATCAGACATAAGTACCTTGACACAAATTATCGAGGACACAGGTGATTAATTTTTCAGTTCCATTTTCGAATTTATCAATATATGACCTACTGTTAGAAACACTCGAAGGTTCTTTACGTTCCTTTTTTTTAAATATTTAATTTATCTAAATTTGTCGACTATTAGTGACTATGGTTGGCAACTGGTATGACTTTTTTTGTAGGGTGAATGTCGAGTGTGATATGGTTATGCACACGTTGGTAGTCAACCCGTTAAAATCTATCGTCAGGATTCGTCCAACCGGTAACGAAATCGTTAATCCACTTATCAAGGGTGAACAGAAATCCCCCAACGAAAAAGCCCTTTCCATTTCACCATCCGCGCTCCTTGTTCCGTTAAACCCATTAACCCGACACCATAAGCGGCGAATCGTCGAAATCCGGAATATCCTCGAGGAGACTCGGCTACAAATAATATTTAGGGAACGTATCCTGCTACGTAAACGCGTGTGCCTGCTCGAGACGGCACGGTACGGCATGAATTTAAATTTCCGTTAATTGGAGTCGGGGATTAAGGCGAATCGAATCGACTAATTGCCGTTCAATTCTCGTCGAGATCTCCATTCAGTTTCGTACGTTTCTTGTGCCGGTATATGTTTCCTCCGATTCTCCGATAATTATTCTTTGATCGTGCGAGCGCGATATTAATTCGTGATCGACCGTGCCCGCCGATATTGGAAGCGTTTCATTTAGAGAAATACCCACACACGATGTTCTGGATTACACGGAGTACTTGCCATGACGGCGACAGTAATTTGCGCGTTAATTACGTGCGTGATAATTGTGTAACGATCAGAATATAGTCAATATTACTCGCGTATCTTGCGAACGTGTCGGTTTCAGCTTTGAATCCCTCGCGACAGACACTAGTTTGTGAAACTGTGCATACAGAATGAATCGGTAATTTGATTACACTGTAATTACCGAGAGGTGACGGCAAATAAAAGTTCAAGAATATTTCCCGACAGTCATGTAGAAGGTCAATAATTACAAAACACGAAAAACATCATTCTCATGCTGTAATTTTTTAGTCGAACAATTGAATTACCGTATACATAACTCTTAATATGGGGTAATTTACCTTAATTAACGTATTAATGGAAGTCACGAATGATCAAAAAAAAATATAGAGTAAATCAAAGAAAGGAATTAAAAGGATTGTACAGAAAATGGCCGACGACGTATGATCGGAAAAGAGAAGTCAGAGCTTGGGAATTTCTTTCTACGTGTTATTTTCAGTTTTCGGTTCGCCGGTTAACTACAGCTGGTCTCTAGCTGGAATTCCCGCTAAAGTGAATCAAAATCGTTCGTTCCTTTTTTATCCCCTTACACCCGCGTCCGTTCACTCCGGGATTATCCGACCACCTGAAAAGAGTTCCCGTGAATTGCTTTTAAGAGCAATTATACCTGGAAAATGGCTCTCGCTGTATCTAATTGCCAACGAGGAACTTCCATTTTTGAGATTTTTATAATATTCGCAATCGCCCGCGAGAAAATTGCTTCTGACATTGGTCTCTCCAGAAAAGATACTATTTTAGGTTAATCAGTATCAACGATGGCGAATCTGAATAATTTCGACGAGTTTATTTTATATCGAAACGTACAACCTTTTTTGTGACATTTTTTTTATCTCGTTTTTATTTTGCAGCACGCACCATTTTAACGTAACGAAGTGAAAAATGCCAGTTTTTTGTATTAATGTGTTAAACGCGCATCGTTAAATTCGCCGTCGTTTTATTAGGAGAATTTGTAGCTCCAAATTTTACTGTCACGCTTTTTATTACCTTGCTATATGTAACACAATTGTACTCGTAAATAGCCACGGTACATTAATTTTTTAAAATCCCGCGAAAGTATTAATCACGATGAGAAATAAATACGAATAAAATTTATCCAATGTCTTCGATAATAATATAACACGAATCAAAAACACGAAACTGTTTGAACAAATTGACAACGATAAAAATATGTGAAAGTTAAAATACCAATTTTCTGATGAAAAATTTTAATGTCTATTTCCTGTCATTTCGTTCAAGATCAATTTTTCAAAAATCCGACCAGACTAATTTAATATATTTTTTGAGATTGTTTTCATCTTCACTTTCAGATAATTTTCTAGCGATAATCAGTGCGAAACATCTTCAAAGTAATTTTTAATTTAACGTGTTATTCTAAGAAAAATTTTCAAACATCGTTTCAGATAAGCATATTCAAGTAGGTGTTAGCTACCGTATTAAAATAAGAGCAGATTTCGTTCATCCCTGCACAAATAATTCTTTTAAAACGATATTATTTTTTATCGATGTAAGTACAGGAGAATCGAAGCAGAACGCGTCGAAACACGGATGCGCAATAATGGGAGGCAATAAAAGTAGAGAGATTACCTTTAACCCCATAAAAGGTCATGTCGTCTTACGGCGGTCATTAACTGGCTTTTTCCGTAACGCGACCGATACAGGCGCATCTTTATGACTCGCTTGCTTACGGCACTGTAAAATTATACAACGGCCGTTTACTGTACGTGGGCACGTGTGTACGCATTATCGAAGAAGCATTATGCAAACTTTCTTCGAAAACAATTACCCGTCGCCCTGAACGACGACACTATCCAGGATAGAATTTCGCTCCAGAAACGCTGCGTATCTACATGCAAACACGTTTACGTGGTCCCGTTTAATTTTAATCGTTTACCATCGAAATGAAACGAGCTCCCTCTCGATCCACCGTTTCAGCTTTTTTCGACGAAGTTTCGTTTTTTCGGTTTCCCTTCATCGTTACAAAGATATTATCAAGTTAATAGCTTTACTTTTACTTGCATCGCACAATTTTCGTTGTAAATACACTAACATGATTCTAAAAGAACAACATCAATATACAACAATAAATTTAGGATTTGAGAATCCCGACTTACAAAAATTCAGTTCGATTCAACATCCAGAAACATTCGAATGCTCCAAGCGTGTTGAAATTGCAGTATTGACAATTTCACAACTGCTGATACAATGACGATTAAAGTTATCGTTCCTCTCCTAATAATTGCTCTCGAAAGTTTACGAGGTCGGTGCACTAATAACTGTCCGACTAAAAGGATAATAAAAGGTGACATAAACATGTCGATCAATATCTTGATCGAGAATCGCTGACGATTCTTAATAAAGAAAAATTTGTGCCGACCAATGCGATTCACCGACTACTTTTATCTCGTAATCCAGTTAACTTCGTCCCGGAATACTAAAATACACCGTCGACGATCTCGTTGCCATTCTCGCGGATTTATCGCCGGCATGATTAACGAATTTTAGAATGCTCGAAAGACAGCTGAATAGTTCTGACTGCGTTGAATGGCGAGCGAATCGATGACCTGGTCGCGATCGTTCACGAAAAGGTGCTGCGAGTCTGCTTAACTGCAAACGGATAACAATCGACCTAATTAACAGCGTACATCGTGTCGGCTTCTATCGAGCGCGAAGACTCGCAATGAAATAAACTCTTACGACGAATCGAGGCCTCTTGCACAAAGACACCATTTTGCTCGTATTTGCATCTGGTCACCTACATACGTCTCCTGAATACGGGTCCTAAATGTTAATTGCCTCTTCGTGGGCTGAAACGGCGATTACGGACAAAATCTTTGTACTCAAAGCACTTTGCTGTTGAAAAAAGATTTCTGAAACTTTCTTGAAACATTGAAATTTGTTGAAATCGGTATTTTTAAAGTATTGATCGCTGCTGTTGTTTGTCTCCGTGTATTTGACCAGTTAACTGGTATACTTGTCATAAAAGAATGACAGCTGAAGTAGCGAACTGCTTATCGTTCGTAGCTTTATACATCTAAAATTATAGAATGAGTGAAAATAAGTTCTGAGAGTTCACAGACCCTTGCTTTCCGTGTTCTTGCTCATTTAGTCTAATATATTCCAAAGTTTGTCCCATTTTCTGCCACATCGAATTCACCATCCTTCTCCGTCAGACGTTAAAACTCATAAATCCATTTCGTGCATCTTCAAACAAGCTTAATCAAAATCTGCAGCAACTAGTCAGCTATTTTTACGCGGAGGCAACCAGCGTAGTTTCCGTTAACAAGTGGACCAGAACTAGTTCGAGAATTGTCCATGAGTATCCGTAGTCGAGAAACTTGGTCGTAGTTCGTCGCGAAATTAGTAAAACTCGTTTACACCGCAAGACAGGTAGTTCACTGGCTGCGTCGTTATAACGACAAACTCGTCTTGCTTGTAAACGCGTGTAGACGGCAGAGGAAACCGAAAAGGGTGGCGAACCCGGGGGACGAAGAGCCGTTTCTGATGGACCAAAACCACCCCGGCTTCTATATACCGTTAACAAGACGCGTTTCTAGACGGCATAAGCTGCAGGATCTTGGAGATATCGCGGTCTCGCAGAAACGAGAGGTCCTTTCTCTCGATTGCTTCCTTGCTTCGTGCGCTGGCTCGTGAAACTGCAGACCTATGCATCGAGTGGACACGATTTCTGAGCGTCCTCGTCGAGGATAAATGTAGTTTCGGGGCGCGGGCCGTGTCCGACGCTGCGAACCCCGAAGATTTATTATCCAATTTATGTCGCGATCAAGACCGATGCCGCTTTAAAATAGAACGATCCAACTGAACGAAATTAACGCTTTGCTGCCGTCGAACAAGCCCGATATTGAATATTTCGGCCCGATTTAAGGCTGCTAGAATCCTTGGGGGTGAATCCTTTTTCAATCAATTGAGACAATTTTATTATTCTGCAGCAGACTAATCTTCTTCTGATTCATTATACTTTTGAAATAATCTTATTCTGTTGAAATTATTTAATTATACTTTTGAAATAATCTATTCTATCCTTTTAAATTATTTCGTTATTCTTTCGCAGTCTGCTCTAATCTTTTGAAACTGTGTAATTAATCTGCTTTACCCTCTTCAAATTAATTTTGCAATAATCTGCTCAATGCTATTACATTATTTCATTATCATTATTATTTCTTCTGCAGTCTGTTCGAATTTTTTGAAACCGTTTAATTATACTCTTGAAATAGTCCACTTTATCTTGTTCAAATTTTATAATTCATTTGCAGTAACTTCTATCCTTTTAAGTTGTTTGATTATTCATCTGAAATCCTGATGTTTCATTCAAATTATTTCAGTCGGTTTTAATTCTCGATTACAACAGAGACAGTCGATTGCATTATATTTTGGTTGTTGAGACTGTTCGTGAATAACTGACGGTACTGTCAAACATGGTTAAATATTTACTTTACCAGATTCGTTTCATGAAAATCGATTACCATGACAATCAGTTCCAGGGGACGAGTTATAGAAAAGGGGATTTTTCCCGACACGCGTAACGCAACTGAAAAGGACAAGCGTAATCGAGTATTCCATCTAATCCGTAGTGATCGTGGGAGTTACTCGGCTCACGGTGTTCCAGAAACGGTGGCAATGCTCGCGAATAATTGCTCCCAATCCTCGACAATTGGGAAAGGTACGTAAGCCGACGCGAAGACACACACCGACACGCTCGGCGAGTCTTTCTCAGCTAACTGGAACAGATATTCTATTACCGTCGATTCCAGGGCTTCCCTCGACACATTTGAAACCCAATCCAATTTCATATCGAGTGCACCACCAACTGTGTGTTCCGCGTGCGTTGGAATGTCCCGGGTTCGCCGACCCTCTTTCTCCCCCGATCTCCTTATTTGTTTCAGTGTTTCTATGTTTCGCGAACGCTCTTCTTTCCTTAGATTATACATTCACCGTACTTACTAGACTTCGCAAACCTTTTTAGGGAACCTACTTTCGAAAATGGTTATTCTTTACGACCTTGTTATGCATATCAACCCTCTAGCTTATAACAGCGAGTTGTACCCGTGACGCACTTTAGAGTTCATATGTGATTAAATCGTATTCGCACATCTGAGTTTTGAGTTCAATTATAAATAAAGATTGCTAAATCCGAAATATATAGTATCTCACAATTAGTTTATACATGATATTTCAAGTTTCTTTATTTATCTCAATATTGGAGTAATTTAATATTTGCTCCTCCTGAATAAAATGGACATTCGATTTGCGATGCTACTGAACACGTACATTGTAACATTCAATTTTATTTTATTTAACATTCGTTAACTCTACTGCACCCCGTTGCAAAAATACGACATAAAATAACATACCAAATTCTTCTAAAAAATATTTCATTTTCATACAAAATATTAAACGGAAAATTAACATCAAATCATGTGAACCCCGAAACAATTTCATTTTTATTACAAACATTTTTCCGCGCAACATTTTATAAAAATATAATAAATATGATGGCAAGTCCAATGATGGATAATCGCTTTGAAAAGAGTGCTGCACTATCGAGAGCTTGTATTTCGAAGACAAGTCGATACACGTAGCACGAAAAAAAGACATCGAAGAAAATCTCGCGAGTTTTCTCCGGTCGTTAACACCGAGAAAATTGTCGGTTCTCTCTGTTACACGGTGAGCAACCCATTCGATTGTCAGCAAAAGTTTAAAACGACTTGTCGCGCGTCGACCGGCGCCCTTTCGTCTTAACTGCTTCGCTGTTTCGAGGACTTGGAGTCCTTCGAGACAGGACTCTCGTGCCGACATAATCACGACAATTATTGTTATAAGTTCTCCGCGCGTCGACGGCCAACTTTCGAGAGCTATATTGTCCTCGACTTTCCCGTTAATCCTCGGCCTTTTACGAACGTGCGTAAATTTCTGCGGGATCTCCAGAGAATTTTTACGAAATCACGGCGAGAGAGCGTTCGCGAGAGACGCAATTTTAAGCGAGAAAGTTTTCGCAATCGCCGCAATTAACGAAACTTAGTCGGGATAACGAAGCTGTATTTCCAGCGAAATTCAAGTCCCAGCAAATTTTTACTGAATTCGTAGATTTAAGTGATATTTCGATCATAAGTGATATTTGAGAATAAGGGAGGGTTTGTTAAAAATTTATTACGGCAGAAGGGGATGCAATGTACACTGAGATTTATGGCATACTTTATGGTATGCATACTGCTTTTTTATTGAAACTGGATGATTTGTTCTGTTTTCGATAATTTTCAATTTTTACATTTCTGCGTTTCGACGTTTATAAATTTTCTCACGGTGATACATTTCAAGAACTAAAGCTTGAGAACTCAGAATTTTTGCATTTTAAATATTTTTTTAATCTTCCAATTTTGTAGATGAAGAAATTGGTCAAGTGGAATATTGTCAAATCATTAATTGGTAAATTCGTAAATTGGTGCATATGTACATTGGAATATTGTTATATTTGTACAATAGTAAATTAGTATACTGGTATATTGGTGAATTGGTAAATTGATATATTGGTATACTGATGAATTAGTGTCTTGTTATATTGGTACATTGGTGAATTAGTAAATTAGTGTATTGATACATTGATGCATTAGTGAAGTAGTGAATTAGAATGGTGAATTAGGAACATTGGTAAAGTACACTAATGAATTACTACATTGATCTTGTCCATACAAAAATAATTCGTTAAATGAATGCGCGAAAAAATGTTGTTTACAGAATAAATGCTTTCAAGAATTCTCTTCATTTTTCGCTATTCTCTTTTTCACGGATTCCAAGCAGAGACGTTTGCAAGAATTTCTATTAAATTTCAGCCATTAGGAAATTAGTCTGGCTACGTGGTCGCGCATAATAATTTTGCATTAACCATTTACACGCTGTACGGGTTGGCGAATTCGAGCCGCAAATGGCGTGCTGTTCAAATATTTATATCGTTCTACCAATAATTAGTTACACACGGAACGAACAGAACTGTCCTTGAACAACGTTTCTGTTCGTTGTCGGTGAGAGATCGTTTTTTTTTAATTTTCCGAAGTTTCTTGTTCATCTATCGTTTCCCGGAGATCCTTCAGGAAAAAGCTCTTTCTACCTTCGTCATTTTTCCTGTCGTTCGAGCAATTAATAATTGAATTTCATTAGCCCCACGATCGAGCTATCAGATAAGTAAAGCCTCGTCGAGCGGACAAGCGATAAATCGATTAAGAGTGTTTGATATTTGATCGACTTCAAGACCCCCTCGTAACTGTAATTAATAAAAAGGACTAAATAATGGACCTCAATTATTATTTAAAACATCATTCACAATTTTCTTGTTGGTATTCAATTTCGTTAGGTTTTTAAGTTGGTCATGATATTAATTTGATTTGCGGTATAAACTGACTTATTTCATTTTTGCGAAAATTATACAAAAGGTGCATTAAATATGGAGGACTTATAGAATGTGAATGAAGGTAAGTTTAAAATAAAATTAAACCTTGATGTATCTCAAAGGACCACAGTATTATATGAAGATCAATTGTCTCGAAATTAGATTACATAGGATTACAGACTTACTTTAATAAATTCATATAACATCATATAAAAACAATAAGGATATGACCCTGAAAATGTCCCTTTCGAAATACAATAAATTTAATTTGAAATATTTTTTGAAACGACCTGTAGTTGACAAAATAATTACATACGAAATTTGATATGACACTTTGAACTGTGCACAATATTTATCATATCAATATTTTTAACGTTACAACGTATAAATAAAAGCTTCGGATATCAAAAGCTATTACCAGCTGGATACGCAGATTTCCTTGCAAAAATATTGCGAATATTTCCCGTAACAGGAAAATGTTTTCACGAGTGATACAAACAGCGATAAAATGTGTCACATGCGTAAAAAAGAATTAATTAAACGCACACATCAACGCGTTGGTATGCACAGAAGGCACAGTGTGAATTTATTGGTAGAAATCACAGAGACCGTCCATACATACCGTTGGTCGATCATGAGAATAACAGCAATTATGCTCTGTGAATCATCGACTATCACTGTCATTCACCGGTTAATCAAGATCCAACCAAGGAAATATCCAATCATCCTTCATTCGATATCTTCGGCTCGCATCGTTCGCGTATCTATCTACGCATTTGGGTGCAATGGAGAGATCATTTGAACAAGTATATATTGCTGAATTAAAGAAAATAATGCAATTGGTACGAAACTGACTTGATACTGATGATTAAAAGAAAGAGACGTTTCTGTCACGAAATACTACTGTAAGAGAAGAAAAGAAAAGATGTAGAAATTTGAGAAGTCAAAGTACAATAATAATGCTCATGATAGATACATTGCTCGTGACAACAATTTGCTAAACTTCTATGTTTCCAAATTTCTAAGTTACCCTACGTTCACAAATTTGTAGGTCTTCAAATCTCAAGATTTCTCAAGTCCTTAAGTTCCAGTATCCGTAGATCCACAATTTTCAAGATATCCAAGTTCCTACGTCCCTAAATTCATATGACCCCAAATTCCTACGTCCCTAAATTAACATGTCTCCAAAATTCTTACGTCCCTCAATTCATATGTCCCCACATACCTATGTCCCCAAATTCATATGACCCCAAATGCATACGCCCCTAAATTCATATGTCCCCAAATTCCTACGTCCCCAAATTCATATGACGCCAAATTCACATGTCTTCAAAACTCCTACGCGCCTACATTCATATGTCCCCACATACCTATGTCTCCAAATTCGTATGATCCCAAATTCCTACGTCCCTAAATTCATATGTCCCCAAATTCCTACGACCCTAATTCATATAACCCTGAATACCTGCATCCCCAAATTCATGTGTTCCAAAATTCCTACGACCCCAAATTCATATGTCCCTAAATTCCTACGTCCCTAAATACCTACATCCCCAAATTTACATATCCCCAAATTCACATGTCTCCAAATTCCTACGTCCCCAAAATCCTTAGATGCCCATATCCGTAAATTTCCAAATCATCAAAAATCCCTAAAAATAAAAATTTATGAAGAATACCGTATGGCGAAATATTTCACCACTGAACGTCAAGGATCGGTAAATTCTCGTTAACCAAATTCACGAATTCACGTGTGTGGTGACAGGTGTGCGCTATAATTCGATTCTCGGACCACAAGATAATCGAAATCCTGATCGACGTTGCCAGAACATGAATTCTTGGGTGTAGGTTAGGCTGACATTATCCACAGTAATCAACGACACTGCGCGCATCATGGTTTAGCAAACGTTTACAGGCTGCTGTAAAATTGATTTCGCAAATGCTTGTGGAAATACGTGTCCCTGCATGGCAGCGCACTGCGGCGATATTAAAGGGTAGGCGTATGGAATCTCAACGAAGTATCAAAAAGAATATTAAAGTCCAAAGGGAGGGAGTTAGACAGAGAGTTATGGAATGAGAATTTTGCAAGGTTGTGGGTTAAATCTTACAAGGCGAATTTTTATGGAGGTTATTTCAATTTAGCTGATGTAGACAACTTGCCTCGGGGAATATTTTTGGGAAATTTTTATAATAGGGGATAGGTGATACATATTAGTGAAATGATAGGGGAGATTTTCGTATGTGAGTGTTATGATTGCTTTCCAAGTTTCACGTTTTCAAATTTTTTAATTTTCTAAAGTCTAATGGTGAAGTTGTTAGAGTTCTAAATCGATAAATTCAGAAATTCTTAAATCTTGCTCAACCCTTAAAATTCTCAGGTTTCACAGATTCGTACATTTTTGAATCTCTACATTCCTTAGTTTTCAAATACCCAATTTCGGATTTTCGAACTTCCAGATCCTCAAATACTGGAATTCCTAAATATCATAATTTACAAATCCCCAAATCCTCAAATTCCTAAACTGCACAATTTACAAATCCCCAAATCCCCAACTTCTTAAAGCTCAAATCCCAAAATCCCCACATCCTCAAATCCTCAAATCCTTAAATTCCTAAACTGCACAATTTACAAATCTCCAAATCTTCAAATCTACAAATCTACAAATCCTCAAATCTCCAAATCCTCAAATCCCTAAATTCCACAATTTTCAATACCTGAATCATTCACAACACAAAAGACGTCGCATAAAAATCGCAATTATTTTTGCATCAATCTTCCGAAATAAACGAAATTACAAGCCGTTCCTTAATCAGCTCTAAATTGTTATCGCGCAAATTCCAATTAAATGCGTCATCAATATTTCGTGACAACACGAAACCACCAACTGTATTGATCCTAAACCTACAAAGCCCCGTTGATCAAGCTATCCTGCGTTAATGGGTTCTCCTGTACAAGTGAGAACACTTACAGTGTTCAAACCCAGGATTTCCAAGCCACTGACAATCCTGGCCGCAATTCTGTACTGTACGCAATACAACGCACTGGATGAGTTCGACTTTCGAATGGACTTCGAATTAAATCGATTGCACAATCACGTTGTACCTTCAATTCCCTTCTGTTTCAATTAAACAAAAGTGTTGCTGTGTTCTAACATTTGTCTTATTCATTTATGTGCTTTATTCATCGGACAGGAAATTTTAGGTTAAGTTCCTACGAGACCACATATGGGCAACGCGTAATAAAGTGTTTAAATGTTTAAAATTGTAATATTATTTTATATTTATTGGACGCTTAATATTTTTATGTTCAACATCAAATAATTGCCTGTTTGAATATTTATAACAAATTCTAAACAACTCGATTCATATTGACCTGGTATATTTCATGATTTTGAATATTCAAACCAAAAGTATTTGATACAAAATTTTCAATAAACAATTGATATAGACTAGGTATATTTCATAATTTTTCCTTAAATACTTATACAAAAAATATTTTATCAAAAATTATTTCTCATGCATTTTAAGCGATAAAAATTTCATCTCCAGTTATTGCATCATTTCCAGACTAAAAATTGTTCAAACTTAAACATAAATATATCTTTTAATAGCAGAAAGTCCTGTGGCCTACTTTTGGTAAAAGAACATTTACGTTGTAAAAAAAGTGTATAACTACGTGTTATTACATTTATAAATCAAAGTTTCTTCGTTGTTCACAGTGATGAAACACGGTCTTGTCACCGACTAGGACGAACGGTTTATTCAACAAAATTACGAGTGTTTTGCAAACGAATATAACGATCGACCATCGACACATAGCTCGGTGACTTGCCAACGTTCGATGATTCCGCGTTAATGGAGGCTTTTAGTGTGCGCGTAAATATTTACAGGAAATGCATCCTGATTTCCGTGAGCGTCGTTAAACAACCTGATCATAAATCATAACGTGTTGTGTATTTACGATTTCACTCGTGACGCAGCCGGTCACACGGCGAGCTTTTCGTTAAATAATTGCGCGGCCAGAAAACGACGAGATGAATGATCGTCGAATCGCACAGATTCGTCTGGGAATTATTACCTGTCGATGTTTCGCGTTGTTCTATCTGTTCGTTTATGTCGACTTACCTGAAACAAAAACAGGAGATTTTGGTTAGAAAATATTTTCAAATTGAACAAATTATAGTGCTTGAGTTGTACAAATATTGAATATTAATTTTTAAAAGGAAAGTGTAGGAGAGTAGACTTGTCACGTATAAGACGAGGCAAGTATAGGGTTGAACACCTTTTGTGCACTTGTTTCATATTTTTGTATTTTCCCAAATCTCTAAGTCCTCAAACTTCCAAGTTATTAAACTTCGAAATCCCCAAATTTTCAGATTTCCAAATTTCTAATTTTCAAGTTCCTAAACTTTCATATTTCTAAGTTTCCAATCTTCTAAATTTCCAGGTTCCTAAGTTTCTAAATTTCTGAACTCCCAAACTCTTAAATTTTCAAATACCTAATCTTCCAAATTTCTAAGTTTCCAAATTCCTAAATTTGCAAAGTCTTAAATTTCCAACGTCCTAAATTTGCAAATTGCAATATTTCCAAGTTCCTAAATTTCCATATTCCTAATTTTCCCAATCTCCAAATCGGAAATTCGCAACTAGCCCAAGTTCCTAAACCCCAAATTCCCAAATTTTCACATCCCCAGATCCTTAACTTTCGAACCCGCCAATTCTCCAAATTCCACTACTCGAATATCATGCCTATCAAAAATTTCAATAAATTTTCAGCTAAATTGCGTTTGTGACAACCGCGTTAGGAACGCGAGTCAGTACGGAGCACAACTAACCGATTAACTTGAGGAGTGTGTACTTGTTCGGATCAGATTGGCTTTCGCGAAGCGGATGATGGATCATCTCGAAGAATGTATGCAAGTTAGTGGTATAACAGAGCATCGAGCATACACGCGCACGTAACTCCTTGCATTCTTCGTATCCGATGAGCAACATGTTGAGGCTCGTACGGCGTTTCACTTGGGATCACGCGAAGATAAATTCGAGGATTAGAGGATTATCGAGTATCCCGGGTGCGTGCAGCTAACGTTAATGGTATGCTAATTTACTGCTAATTCTGGAGGGAAATGGTTAATAACTTAACAACAGTACCGGCCACGAAGATGTTACGTCGTGAATCGATGGTTATTCTGTTATCAAACCTCTCTTCTCACTGGACTCAACATTCTTTAACTGTATGCAATATATCATGCTTCTTATATTCAACGAGGACTTTGCATGTAAGAAGCTGAAAAACTACTGGAAAATTTAAATGTACTCGAATGACTGTTTCTGTAGAAATTGCTTGTATATTGATTATTAACTTATAGTGTCTACATTTATAACTCTCTGCTGGATAAATATTGCGATTTTATGACAAGTTTTTTGAACTTCCTTTAGATAAATACAACGTCCTGGATATAAACAATTATTTTTCTCAAAATGGCAACTAAATTGCTTGTGAATTCAGTTAAAATACACATGCTCCCTTAAAGTTGTTTCAAGTTCCCTGCTCCGGCAAGTTATTTATTTTTCATCGATCCATTTATGAGTCCGCTTGATCCGGTCAGTCTTTCTACATAGCATCAGATAATATAATAAAGCTGCGACTAAATATTTATGATTTCTTGCCGGCGGCAGCCGCATAAATATTTACGGGGCAAGTGGAGGGGCGAAGGGTAGCTATTTTGAAGAAAAACACGCGGGACTGAGGCGGGTATCGAGGGTAATTCCATCAGGGTTTTCCTTTCGAGCAGATAAGAAGAGGGAAAATCGTCGAGGCGTACCACTGCGAGGGGGTTGGATCGAAGAGTTTGCCCCTCGCGAACACCAGTTTAATCTGCGATCTACGTATTGGCTTCGCCGGCAATAGTTTCACACTTTACGGGGCTTTGGTATGCAAATGCGACCGAAGAAACATGTGCAATATCTCGAAGGCTGGCCACCTGCCAGGTCTTATCCGTTCTCGTGTAGCTATGCCGTCGGTGGCGGCTTCGAACCACCCGGACACAAACTACACCGAGGACTCGTTACCCTCTCACCAGCGTGGATCAGTTTTCGAGTTATGCTGAACACGCGAAAACACTTCCTTCGAGGTCCTTTTCGTTTCGCGCGTTCAACGGAGGACTTTTGTCCGTGAAAATCCCATCAGGGTTTATCTTCAGCCTTGGAGATTTGACAGCGCCGGCTTCGAAACGCGAACTTCGCCTGGGCGTTGCGTTTCATCGCGAGATTACCGGCAAATCGGTTTTCACTTTTTATACTTCAGCTTGATGGCTTGTGTGGACTTGACGCTTCGCTTGCAATTTATGGTTCGCGCTGCTGTTAGACCACTTCGTTTTCGCGATCGATACTTTTCGATATTTAGCAATAATTTTTATATAATCTAACCCTTCGTTGCACTCTATAACCATACAGAGTTCTACACTGGCTATGTCAGGAAAAATCAAAATAAATGCTGCAACTACCAAACGTATTTGACCCATTCACAAGTTCTTTAAATCACAAAATTTGCACTCTAATTTCTTTTACCTACCAACTACTTAATTTACAAAATAAGTCAGGTCCTCGATAAAATGTATGTCAACCAACCTATTTATTTGAACTATTTATAAGATCCAAATGTGACGTCAAGCCACACTGGACATAGGAGTTAAGGGTTAAGATGTTCATCTTGAAACGCAGTCTTTAACCAAGATAATATGTATATTAATTTGTGTTTTATCGTGTGCTAACTTTTCTATTTTATTTTTAACTTCAAATTGGTAGGTGTAGCGTAAATAAATGTTGAGTCAAGATACTTCAGCCCTATGCTTTCTCCACTCATTTTTCCGAAGGTTCAAAGATTCTATTGAAAAGGGCAAGTCATGTGATAAAATTTTATGTGGTAAGATTTTGCCGGGGCAGACATTCTTGCGTTTATCTCTGACTAGAAGTGTCAGCTAACGAAATATACGGAATTTGATATCTACGGGTTTTATTTCTTACACCTTTTGATATTTTCTCTTGCCGGTATAATTTCAGAAATTGGTAAAACGAGAGAAAAATTGTACAAAAATATTTGAGATTTCTTTCGAAAATTCAAAGATTCTCCCAAAAGCTAATGAGAGTCTTTTTCACCAGCCCTTAGCTAAAGGGTGACTTCAACTCGAGTGTAAACGTGCAATTACTTTAAAACATATTTCCAGAAATTCCGGCGGAGAAGTCGCATCTCAGCAAGTTTACGATTACTGTTTAAGTTCAGCGATGCTTCACGAAGCCCGTAAAAACCTGACGCGTCTGAACAACGCTGGGTCCCCTGTTTCTCCTAAGAAAACCTATTAACGCGTTCCACTTTACAGCCCTCATCATTATCGATTCTTGCTGCACGAAGGGATATGAAAAGCCAAGAAAAATACAAGCTCTGAACGATCGCATAAAATATTCGAACTTTGAATTTCGAAATGTAGTGTCAGACCAATTGTGATCCACGCTTATTAAACCAGCAAGCTTTCGTTTAACTCTGTCTCTTATTTTTATTTAATCTTTCCCAGAGTGTTCTTGTGTATCGAAACACTTCAGGTTCAACGTTTTGTGCAATCAAGAGCAGTTTCTTTATCGATGGCCAATCATTTTCTTTCTCCCTTTTTATATCAGCGAAAGTTTCCAAGCTGAGAGTAACTCGGCTAACTTTCAAAATTAACTTAGACCGAACTTCGAATTACAAAGTCTTAACTAACATCGTCGAATCACGCCTTTGGTCTTTATCAGTAGCTTTTTCGTCGAATAGAATCGTTCAACGATTTCTCGATAAATTAATTGCAGCTATACCGTTTAATAAAGTAGTAAAAGCATTTCCGAAGAATTCTAATAGAGTATTGTTTTGCATAAAATCATCGCGGGACTAGTTATTAATCCGCACGCATCTACGACGCGCAATTTCTCGAGAATCGCGCTTAATTCGACAGCGTATTCCGAGGGGGATGATTCGAGGGCGAGAAGAAAATGTGTAATACGTTCCACGGTATTCGCCCGTTGAAGGGCAAAGATCGTGAGAACATCTGCCATTGCGAGAGATGCGCGACGTGATATTAAGCAGAGTCGCTAATTTTCAAGCTGGGAGAAGCTGGGTCCCAGGCGAACCCGTTCAAAGTTTCAAGGTTTCCGCGGGGAGATGTTCCGCGGGTCGAGTGGTCGATGTAAATTTCGACCCTTTGAACGCCGAGCGACAGACCGCATAATGAGTCAACTGACACTATTTGCCAATAATTGTTTGTTTTTCATACTGCAAGAATTCTTTGTTCAAAGTGTCAAATTTAACATCTTTCTGAAGTACTACATAAAATTGATGGAATCTCTTAGAATACAGAGCAGTCTCGCTATATGGCCAGTTACACAGTCAGTTACCCTTCACATGAACTTTCACATACTTTAAGTTTACGAATAATGAAATTTTCAGATGCAACTTATAATTCGAACTTCATAAGCTTTAAAGTTAGGTATGCAGACTTTTAGAAATTGATGAATTTCAAGGTTTAATAATCTAACTGCTAGAGATGATATTAGTCAAAGAATGTTGACATTACAAAATGTCTGTACACAAGATATGAAGTTCATAAAATTTGTTTATAATGGTTTTCTCCGTTCATAAACATGACAGTAAAATTTGTATAGTTCCACTTATGATACAATGTTATCTTAATGAAAGATCAGTTAGGTGAAAGGTGTTCAGTTAGTAAGGCAGTTAGGTGATCAGTATCAGGTGAACATTTCTACTATTTGGATAGCATGCAACATCTACCAAATTCTAGCAAAATATGTAAATACCCGTGCAAAAATGGAAAGGCACAGAAAAAGATGTGGAGTCTCAATTAATACGAAAAATGATCGATATTAGTAGGCAAGTTGAAACAGCGTCATCCAAAAGGGACGAGCGTCACCAGGGGTTCCAGGAAGATTTTCCGAAAAGTTTGACGACTTCCGCGTCCGGAAGTTCGTCTGAAACATGGCAGCCCAAGCGAGACGCGACAAGTCGAGCCGAGGCGTTAATTTCATCTGCAAAGGAAGGTTGACAGCGCGATGCAACCCCAGGGACGTTTCCTGCAACGAAATGGACGCAGTCCTCCTGGATCCACCTGAAGAAGTCTCCGCTAGAAGCAACATTTAACCTGACATTCGTTCAACTATCTCCTAGTCTCTTTTCCCGTGCCTCTTAACTCGTTTCCGGAGATGGAGTTCAGTCGTGGGTCACGTTCGCTATTTTCTCGGGGTCTTTGTAATTAGGATTCAGTCCAGTTCGGTTCGGCTTCGGCGAATTTATCCCACTTCCGCCAGCTTCAACTCGCCGTGGGTTTCAACTGGAAGAAACTTCTGTGCCTCGTGGCTCGCTCTTCGCTTTCTGTTCTCTCTATCTTTCCTATTTCAGTGGTGCTTAAGCTTTTCACGTTAAGCCGACAAAACTTAACAGATAACTAATTCAAGAATAAAATTGTCAAATATTCAATTTTTTATCAACCTTATACACTCTCTATGTACGATTTGAAGTTTAGTTTTTTATAATGGGTTTCATGGTTTTAATGGTTTATCGTATATTCAAAAATTTCAGTACCACACTTCACTCTGCAACCTGGTAATCTTTGTATTTGAAATTCAACAGAAGTTAATGTTACACATCACTAATACACAGTATACAGACAGAACCAAATATGTTATTATTACGAGGAAGACAGAACCGAATGTGATAATATAAAAAATAAACTTTTGAATAATAAAATTGTTGTAATGTATATTGAAGATATTCGTATTGTTGGTCCAAATCGAGTATCACTTGAGAACCGCTGGTCTATTTGATTCTCGCGTAGCATCGCGTCTCTTTCTTTGGTAAATGCAAGATCTTCTGAGAACAAACCTGCGGGGTACCATCTGGTAAGCGAGAAGAGTCGAAACGTGTCTATTCGAGGCGTGCATACCGGAAGGACTTTGCTGCATCTGTTCCTTATCTCGCGAATAATCCGTGATTTAAGATTCTCTCCAACGATAACGATTAATTCGCGGCTACGCACGTACTCCTGGGTATTCTGGAACTTCAGTTTTATGGACTATCTCCATCGAATTAAAATTTTTTTAACGCGATACTTTATACGTCCTTAAGTTCTCAATCTCCATAAATTTGGATCTTCGCTAATTTCTTGACATTCAATTTTCTACATTTTTGAAGTTTTGAGGTTTCTAGTTTTTGTATTTTCGATTTATCAAGTTTGCAAGTTTGGAAGTTTGTAAGTTTGCTAGTTTGCAGGTTTTCAGTTTTTTAGATGTTCAAATTTTTAAATTTTCAAATCTTCAAGATTTCTAATAATCAAGCTAGCAAATTTCCACGTGTCTACCTTCCAAACGTAAGCTCCCAAATAAATTGAATATCACAGCCAACTCTCGAGCAAGTTCGTGCTCGTGCCTGCAATAATGTAGCGAATTCGATCGATCAATCAGTGAAGCACTATTTAATTCGATTGACCAATAATCCTGATTAAAATTGTATATCCTGTTCTATGACTATTCACTGCTTACAGGAATACATCCAGAATACGAAGATTAAATATCGACCGGGACAATGAAGCTTACCTATTAATATTATCCCTATGGTAATAAAATGACAGAATTAGAATCTGAATCAATGAAGCACAAGTTAATTTTATGCTTCGAAGATACGAAGATTATCAACCGGGGCAATGAAGATTACCTGTCAATATTATCCCTATGTGGTAATAAAATAACAAAACTATTGGTATCTGAATTAATGTTGAACCACAAGAAACGTTAACTTGAAGCTTCGTTGAAATTTCTCGTCCTCGTAAACCTTAATCGTATTTCGCGATTTGCTTCGGCAAATCAAAGTTTGCAAGCAATTATCACGACCCTTGATGTATTTATCAGAGCATCAGCAGTTTGCTACCAACGCAGCGGTTCGAGTTTCACTACGATATCTCTAGATCGTTCGTTCCTCGTCAGTGAACAGATCTCGAACACGTTGCCACAATTTTCGAGGGAATTTCGCTATCGACCGAACGTCGTTGTAAGATGACGTTCACCGGGGGTATCTGCTTATCGAATATCTTGTCTGTAGGACTTTAATCAGAAACCGTGTACTCACGTAATCCTCGTTTTCTTCCCCGAAGAAAGTTTTTCCCCCGTTTCACGGCGCGGGGGGTAAAAATTCGTTTGAATGGACCGTGGAAAGGAATTCTTATGCCGGGTCACGCAGACCTCCGCTTATATCCAGATAAGTCAAGATCCGTTTGCAAATATTCGCGGCAGCTTCGAGCTTTCTAAACTTTTCTGTTTTCCATGGAACGCCACTTCGACGAGGAAGTTACGGTGTAGCTTAAAAGTAGACGCGAGCTTTCCGATAATGTTATCGATGGATATCGGAAGCATTGAAATCTTATCGATAATTCGATGCAGTTCATGCAATGCTCCATAATTTATCTATCTCGTATATTTCTGAGTGAAAATCGAGTGACATTAATCTAACTTAGTAGTTTCATGATTCAAATCTATTTATTTTTGTTCGAAGTCTTCTATCACCCAGAATCGGGTCACGCGAAACCAAATATGAAGTTTGAAATATAAACGAAAATAAATTAAATTTCTGTAGCAGCTAATGTTAAATAGCTTAGATCTGAAATTTAAATAAGAACAAATCTCGTAATGGATGTAGTAAATTGGCAACTAAAAGGAACGTGCATCCTATTGAATCGCATGCCTTATCAGACATGTACAGTGCTTATGTATAATTAAGCATAACATAAATTTCATGAACTAGCAAACCTACATTACCAGTAGACGTTCCGTCTGTCATTTATGCCTGTTACTGCTTTATATCTCTATTTTATAATTTATTAAAAATACCATAAAGTTACCATTAAAAATTCATGGAATTCTATAAAATTTTCTCATGCGAAAAGACATTTCTTTTCATAAATACACCTTTATTACGCAGCTGGTCATATTCATTTCGTATACTATTAAAAATTAATGTCACCGTTAAAAATTCTATCAATCGCAGTTAAAATATAAAAGTCAGACGATTTCATTTCATGGAAGAAATAAGAAAGAACGAAAAACGTTGTTCATAAAAAGCACAGAAGGTGAAATAGTTTAATAAAGATCAGTAATCTGCATGGAGATTTCAGATTTGTTCGAAAGTAGGACGGGAGCGAATGTTACGTCGTGTTTCACGCAAAATATATTATCTTTAACGGTTCGCACCAAAAACGGCTCTCTAATGCCTTTTAGCCGATAAAGAGCGCGAAGAGGGACGTGGAGCAGGATCGGGCAGAAGTAGAGCCCCGAGAACTGTCGTAAATCGTCGAATGCAGAGTCTACTTGAATTCAGGGTGAATTTCCTGGCTGGTTCCGTGGCCGACGACAGTGAAAAAGCGTTAAACGTTTCCGAGATTTGCGAGCGAGCCCGGAGGCTGAAAGCCGGTTATCAGGCCAACGATAAGATCGTCGGCAACCGATACAGAAGGTGCATTTAAAACGGTTGCTCGATGCAAATGGAAAACAAAAGGGGGTTATCTTCGCTCTAATTCGAGACGAATGCACCCTCTTAAATTCCATCTAACGAAAGCGTTCGCAGCCGTTGAAAGGTTGCGTGTTATTCGCGATCGTTACCCTCTATCTTTCACCATGGATCTTAATACAGAATTTAATGGAATTTATCAAAGAACAAAGTGACCATTTCGACTCATTCTACGTCGAGATACGGTCTAACGGATGAGCTACGAGAATTAGTATTCTTAAATCGACCGGTACACACTGCACCGTTTGAATTTTTAATTTAATTAGCGAAGTGGATTAATGATTGGGGATGCCAGGGAATGTTGCCTCTTGGGTTGCAAATGAGCGGAGGAGCACGAATACCGGGATTTTCGAGATTCACCTACCCGAATCACGTTCCTGCAAGTTTCTTCAACGACCTTGAACACGCTTTTAGGGCTTCCAATTGTTTTCAAAGTCTAATTGTTATAGATATATTGGATACGAGATAGGTGACTTGAACGTTTTGGAATTGGGGTGATTTCAAGTTTGGGAAGTTTGGGGATTCGGATATGGAAATTTGAGGAACTGAGAAATTGGAAATTTAGGAATTTGAGTGATGGAATGCGAAAATTTGTGAAATCGACTGTTCGAGAATTGGGACGCTTGGAAATTGGGCATTTGAGAATTTGGTCTTTTGGAAATTGCGAAAATCTAGGACTTCGGGACGCTTAAATATTGGGAGAAATTAATGATTTGTCCACTTGCAAATTTGAGTATTTCGAAATTTGGGGAATTAGAAATTTGGTAACTAGATTTTGACAATTTGCAGAATTCGGATACTTGAAATTTGAAATTTCGTACAATTTGCGCAAGGGAACGTAAAAATCCGCAAATTGGAGAATTTGAGGGTTTAGAAATTTCAGAACTGTAAAGGAGTCCATAAGAATTTTGAAACTTGAATATTTAAAATTTCAGAAATTTAGAAATTTGTGAAATTTGAAGAATTTTCTGAATCTTGGTAACATAGGAATTTGTCATTATGAACATTTACAAATTCATGAAATTTTGAAATTTGATGATATGAAAATTGAATTCCTACTTTCAGCAAAAGAAGAAAAAAGTAAGAGTGAATACAAATAAACCTGAGATTCCTAAAATTCAAGAAGAAATCATTTGTTCGTACGTCATACAGTTCGAACACATCGCAAATATCCGCTAAACTGTAAGCGAGTATTATTTTTGCGGTAGATACAGGGCTCACGGAGCTCCAGAAATTTGGAGGCTTTTCCGGGCGTTTCGAACGACGGGTATGTTTGTTTTGACTCAAAGCATCAAAGTTTATTTTCTGCTCTCACTCTTTTTTGGATCTGCATACCGGGAAACCATGCCCAAGCAAACCCTCTCAAATCCATGCGTCTTCATTGAAATAACAAAAACGATTCTAACCGTGACTTCAAATAAACGTAAGCTCAACGTTCTGTTCGTATTACGATAACTTTTTGTATCTCTTTCCTCTTACCGAGAGACTGACCGTACAGAACGAGAAATTATAAGTGCTATTTTTAAATTAATTCCTTAAGGTAAATAAAACGTTCATTACAACGTTGTTGAGGTTACGAACTGGTGTTCATTATTCGTGTAGATTATTCTGTAGCTGACTTGGGTTTATTTTACAAGATATAATTTAGAATATATTCAAATGTAGAACAGTTTAATTTGGAACAGTGAGATAACGAAAATCAATGAGTATCAGATATAAAATTCAAGGGTATTAATTTCAAAGTATTTTAAAGGAAGGGTAATAAGAGATGGTAAGATTTACTCGTAAGACAATAAATGCCATAGCAAGATTTAGCAAACTCGTAATACAATAAAAGCACTCTATTATCGACACTCGTCCATTTTCTCTCCTCTCATTTCAAAGACCGCAAATACTTTTAACAGCGACGGTTCAACAAAGCAATTTTCGATTCGTGAAACGACTCGATGGTTGTCACCTCGTGTCCATAATAGCCTTGCACGCGTAGCTGATATTCCAGCGGTCGCATTAGCGGCGACAATATCATCGCTATCGCGACTAATTACTCAAGAGACACGAGCCTTCGTCGGTGCGGAATAATATTTTAAACCTCCATTCTTCCGAACGATCCGGTCTCGAGTTCCCGCGAGTCCTAATTGCAATTACAACGGCGAGAATCACAATTCGGCTCGATTATCGGCGACCATAACGCCCGGGGTCCGCCGCGAATTTCACCGAGTATTATCTTCTCGCAATTAAACCGCGATACACCGGCTTTTACGGAAAACGCGCAGCCCCCACTGGTAAACAGAGATTACGTCGATTAATTTAATAGCGGACCGTGTTCCCGGCCTCGTTTCGCAAAGTCTGTCTGCATCGCTGACGGTATTGTCAGCGTCGCTAATTGCCGAAATTCTGAAACTGCTAGCGTCACGTGCTAAGAAGGGGAACGACGAACAGATACACGCCAGGTGCATGTACACGCGTCGCCATGCTTGCACATGCTGCTGAGCTTAACGACGGCCATCGCCCTACGTCTTAGATCATCCTTGTGACTCAAACTTGTTCCAAATTAGTCCTGTTTCTTGGTGCCATCTTTCTTTAAACGCCTCCTTCCAGCATTTTACAGAGTGGTACAAAATTTCTTTCTACATTCTACATTCACAGTCTGACTCGTGACGCATTTTGTGATCAATTTCAATCGAATTTTGTATATGTTTACATGTCCAATTTGCATGTTCAATTGCATAATATTAAATTGACGTAACATTAAAACTTTCCCTGTCTGTTTTGATATTGTAGCTGTGGTTAGTTCTGACTGACGCACCTGATAAGTAGTGCAAGTTGAGACATGAGTTATGTTATATCCCACTTTCTTAACGTGAAGTTTATGAAGTTTAATCAGAGGGTGATCTGAGTAGGTCCATACAAGAATAGGCTGATACAAGAGCAGGTTGATATAGTCACATTTTCTGGACACTGCGTATAAGTAGCTCATAAGTAGCTCATATGTAGCTCATACGTAACTGCTCATACTAGTCTACATAGATGTACGTTTGTTGTAGTAAGTAGTTATGTAAAGTCTGATCATGTAGCCCTCGTCGTACTTTATTGTCTAACTATTTTGACCATATTCGACATTATAACTATTTAGACAAGAGTTATACTTCAATCATGTAGCCCCAATCAATCTTTATTGTTTAACTATTTATTACAAGAAACGTACGTCCATGTACACTGATGTAAGCAGTTGTGATTCATTTTCACCCTCATGGAAAGAGGAATATGTTGACTTCTCAAGGAAGAAACTTCAAGGAAGTCCACCTCAAAGTCCACCTAAAAATGAAGAGCGTAGAATTCAACGTTCACGAAAGAATTGACAATTCTCGTAAGATCAAAACTTTTCACCACCAGAGCCACCAATTAACATATTTATAAAGCTGATTTATGTACTCAAGGCATCTTAAAACTTCTTTACGTACACTCATAAAAACAAAGAAAGATGGCGTGTAAACAGATAGAAGTTCATAAGTCTTCAGATATGTTTTTTGAATAGGTAACGTAAACGTTACTTTGCATATCTAACCGTTGTTCCCTAGGGCCACTGATGTATAACAATCGACGCAACTGACAATATCTCGACGACACACATGATTCTCTATTGGTTATGCATGCGCGATTGCCGGTGGCTATCGTTCCATGGTGCTTATCCTGTGAACTCATTGTGAACTCTCATTGCGAACACTCAACGACCACTCGTGTCCTGTGCGATCTTCCACCGCGGGATACAGGGGTTTTAAGAGAGAAAGAAACTCGCGATAACTTGCTTGCGAGCTATTTCATGAGATCGATCTTCTATTGCTCCTCTCTTTTTTAACCGCTTTTATTTCTTCCTTTGCAACCGGTTTTGTCCGGGAGGTTGACGAAAGGGGTCGAAAGGAGACTGGTATCGAATCACTTTCTTTAATGAAGGTTCAGGTTTTGTTAGTTAGGGAGATGGGAATGTGGAGATGTGCGAATGTGAGGATTTGAGAATTTCAGAATTTGGAAATTTGAAGATTTGACCATTTTAGAATTTAAAGATTTGAAGATTTAGGGTCTTAGAAATTTGAGAATTTGGGAATTTGGAATTGTAGAGATTTGGAGATTTACGAATTCAAGGACTTGCAGATTCATGAATTTAGAAATTTGAGAATTTGGAAATTTGGTAATGTAAAGATTTGAGAACTGTTAAATTCAGGGATTTAGAAATCTAAAAATTTAGTAATTCACCAATCTGAAAATTTCGAAATGTCGAAAATCTCGAAAACGTGAAGATCTATCATTTCATATCTGCCCACTTCATTGTCCAAATAATTGACCCAGTATCTAACACCATTTATGAATGAAAGATCGATAAATATAAAATCTAGAAGTAATATGTTTTACCATTTTCATTTTGATTCCCATCTAGCACTGATCAAACAATGTACTTGTAATATGCAAGTTTGGTTTGCCTCGTACAGTTCCGCGAGAGAAACGATCCGCTCGACTAAGAATCGAATTTATCGCTGATCGCGTTACGAAACCGACCGATCATTAATTCCATTAGTCGGACAATCGTTGTTCAGCTGACCAGTTCGCTTAGCAATTGCAATTAATCGTTCGCCGTGTTGACGCCGAGGACGAATTGCTCTCTCGTTGCGCGATCGATCTTTCGAATTAATCAACGATTTACGTATACACAGATAGGATCAACGAGTCGAGGATTTTCTCCTTTACGATGTTTGCGAAGGTACACACTGGCAAACATCGTGACTTTCTTCAGGAATAGTGACGATGCATGTACGAGAACAGAGTTCTATCATTCTGTCAATTTCTGACACTTTACACTTTCAAATCTTTTGACATTTGAAATTCGATTATTTGCAGAATTAACAGTGTAATTTAGGGATTCGAAGAGTTAGATTGGAACATTAAGAATTTGGGTATTTAGAACTTTGGGAAATTTGGGGATTTGGGAATCTAAGAATTTGGAGATTCAGAATCTAAGAATTTGAACACTTAGAAATTTGTGACTTCAGCCATTTGGGAAATTTGAGAATTTAGGAACTTTAGAGATATCGGGATATTGAAGTTCGGGAATTTGGGTATTTGGAAATTTAGAAGGGTAGAAATGTGGGAAATTTGAGAATTTGGGGATCTATTTGGAAAATTAGAAATGCATAAAATTTTCGAATATAAAAATTTGGGAAGCACGTGAATTTGTGGGTTCAGAAATTTGGAAAATTTGCAAAGTTGGTTCTTTGAAATTTGCGAAACCTAGACAAATTTTGAGAATCAATATCAAGTTGATGGTCAGAGTTGTCAACTTCACAAATCCAAAAAGTATCTCCTCCTTCCCCATTATTAGTTAAAATTATTTACAAAGTATACAAAGTTTTCTCTGACCACTGAAAATCAACTGTATCGAATTATGATCTGAAAGTGTTCGTTTAAATCGTCCCTCTTTATCCGCCACTTATAAATGCGTGCGTACGCGATAAATCTGTCAGACTCGCTGAAAGTTCGGCTCGTAACTTGGTAAGTTCACGACATTATGCAAGTCCACAAAGGTGGAATCGTGAAACTAAGAAAGGCATGGAAAGTTCAAGGATGTCATGCAAATTTCATCTTCTTCGGCTAATAAAATACAGCGACGTCTTAGGTATGGTCGGTGTTGAAACCCACAGATTTCGCGGCTACTTGCAAAACCCATTCGTTGGTACATTCTTTAACGCGTTTACGAAGCTGTTAATTTCAACTGAATATTCTTTGTATTTTACTTTCGTATTCCTTTCTTACTTTCTTCGCAACTTTCCGCTGTTCTCTTTGTCAGTATAAGCAGGATAAAAGCACGATTTATGGAATCGTACAGTATGGTTTAATACGTTGACTACCCCAGGAGATTCAGCCATAAGTATGGCGGGTAATGTAGGGATTATCGAGAGTATTTTGGAATAATTTGTATAATTTAATGCTTAGTTTGGTAGTTATCGTTGTTACTGTAATTTTAGTACATTTATCGTTCACTGAGTTTCGTTTTATATCGTCTGTATTTAACATAATTGAATTTTTAATGGCGGCGATTTATAGGTTATGTGTCCTAATGAATCTTGAGTAAAATGAAAAATCTAATACAAACTTTTGAACTTAATTTATCTTGAATTTAATATGAAACCTGTCTGACTAATGTAATCCTCAGAACATTCTCACAATTTTCAGAACAACATAATTTCAAAAAAAGTTTAAACAAATTCATATGCAGTTTCTGCGAGTATATTTAAGTATAAGCTATGTGTTCACAGACAAATGAATATACACACGAATACACGACAGTGGATAAAAATGACCCGAATGAACAAAGATGAGGCAGCAATACGTTCCACTTCCGGTCAAATACAAATGGTCGATGAATTTTTCGGGCGTGCTATAAAAGCGGAGCGTCGACGAGGGGTTCAGCTGTTAATTTCTTCCTGAATGGCCAATAAAGTGCCAACAAACGTGCATAAATCGTAAAATTTGGACAGTCAGGATGCGTGCGCCCGTATAAATTCGCAGGATGTGTATCTGGAGAAGAGTCGGATAGACAGAGCGGGGGTGAATATATCTGGAACAACAAAAAGAGCCGAGGAGTCGAGCGTCTGATGCAAATTCCCTGCTCTCTTCCAGCTAATAAAATTCTGGAGGCGATGGCTCCGGAGGCAGCGAGTGCGCTTAGCTGCTCGCGGCGCTTCCTGGGACCAGGAGGGTGTGTTTTCCAGCTGTGTAAACAGATTTTATGCGGGGCGTAACCACGAGATGCACGCGGAATATCGTTCATTGTCTATTCCGAAAAGTTACTTACACCCGATCACTCTTCTCGCCTAATCTCGATTCGATAGCTTTTCGCGGTGACCTTTGAGTGGCCTCAAAAACCGAGTACTCTCACTTAGGACTCCATTTTCTGTTCCGTCTTTTCATCGACCGCGCTGTTAGACTTTAATGCTAGGTAAACTTGTTCGTGACTGTGCACTTTATTTCTTGAAATCAAATTCTTAAATTATTAAAGCTGAAGGTTCATTTACTATTTCAAAAATTGTTGTTAACTGGTAAAATTGCAGATGTTCAATGAAATATATTCATTGACTAGTGTACAGATTTTTATTTGATAAATTATGACATAATCAAGCACATTTCATAAAATCTATAAAAATTTGAAGAAGTGTATTTTTCACAATTTGCTCATCATATTTCATATAAGTGTTAACGAGCACTTTTCGAGAGGTATTAAATATCAGAGACATGTATCGATGTTCATTCACGAAAGTGGAAAGATGACGAAACGAAAAGTGTATTCATCGTTTAGGCAATAAAGAAACGCTCGAATGATCTCGGAGTATGCTCATAAATCTATTTACGCCTGCACAGAGATGGAAAAAGAAGAAAGGAACGGACGCGATGAATGTCAGTCTCGAAACGAGAAGTCCATTTTATTATCCGAGAACACGAAATATTCGTGAGACTGCCGCGTATCGAAACGATTGCACCCTCATAATTTTATATCTTCGTTGCACAGTTCTTTCCAACGAATCTCGGGATTTCTTGCTACGAAACGAGCCGTTCGCTCACGATTTATACGCGATTTGCAAAATAAATTACGTTACGCTCCCTCGTTATTCCGTTTAAAGTACAAACCAGGGATTAATTCGTCCTCGTACGACTGTGTTCGTAATTACGAAACGAGCCTCTGTTCGACGACGCGCGTTAGAGAATATTTGTCCACGTAATCATTTTCATCCCCCGTTCTCCGTGCACGGTTCTTCGACATAAATCCTTCGCGTTACTCGTATTTGTAGTTGTTATTTTGTAAAGTATTATGTTTTCACATTTGTAGACTCCCATATTTTCAGATTGTTAGATTTTTACTTCTAAATTAGAAAGATTTAGTAAAAGATTTTTACTTCTACTCCGATACTGCACCCCATTTTCTAAAACATCACGAGCGTATTTGCATAAGTAAACTTTTCAAAGAAAACTTGTTAAACCTTTTAAATCTTTAATGTTGCTGTAACTAATGAAAACCAAATTTTACGATGAGTTCCTCTCACGATTCTCAAAATCGTAGTATATTTTTAATTTTTTAAATCAGAGTAGTTCCCCTCTTCCAGAACAGAGAGCAAAGTGTTAAACGAAGCGAGAAGAAATGAAATTTAATCCGTATTCGAACCCCTTTTTCCTTGGTTTCTCAATTATCTACGTGGACATTCAGAAGGCAATATCGAGCACTGAAATTTCATTGCAGCCGATAAATTTATCTCGTACGTACACACACGCGTCAGATAATTCGAGATGCATGACAGGGCAGATTAACGAAATCCTCGCCGAAGGGGTGAGCGTTGGCGCGTGATTCTTTTGCATTTTCTGTCGAGTGGTTTAAGCGGCAGCCCCGGGGGCTACTTTAATGTGAACGGGCGTGTGTACGGAACAACACTCGTTGAAACCACAGGGGACTTCCGCTGCGCAAGGACTATTTAAACTTTTACCTCGTGTCAACACTTGATTTCGCAAAAAACAAGAATATGGTGTTACAACAAAATTCTACTGCACTTTGTGCAGATACGGAAATACAACAAATTTGTACGGTGAAATTAGATTACACATAATTACTACTCTAATAATATAATCCAATGGAGGTTTGTACAGAATGAACGCGTGTGAGTATTTACACGAAAGTTCGAAAAGTGAGAGTGAGAATATACTTTATTATTTAAAACTGAATAGATCGAATGGCATAATTAAGACCGAAAAGAAAAGTATAATAAAATGATGTGAAGAATTCACTTTCAAAAGATCAATGAGAAATTAATAGTACATTGTGAAAATAAACAAAGAGTAATTATCGATAGTATTGTAAATAAATAATGATCTCTAGACATCATAGATGGGAAAAGAAATTACCTGCACGTTTCTCTAAAATATCGAAGGAAGCGAAAAACGTTTATGGAAGCTTTCGTGCTCAGTTTGTGACGACAAGTCCATTGTCTCGCAAAAAGATGCGTTCGGTGAAGACAGCTATTTCGGGGCTAAAGACGAAGAAGAAATTTTAAGACCACCATGGCTGCTTCAACCAGGGTGCTATATTTTTAAGAAACGAGGATGACCTCGGAACTCCTTCGTGCTTTTATCTAGAAAAAAGCACATTCAACGCATAAGGTCTCTCTGGACGTCGCACGTATTTCGAACGTCTTGTTTTCCTTTACTCTTAAAATATTGGAGAAAAATTTCTAGCGAATAATATTGTTGGGTCAATCTTGTAACACGACAATTTTAGTGACTCAAATTTTCCAGCTTACAAAATAACAAAGTAACTTGGAAATGTGGACATTTGAAAAATTAAAGATTTCCACATTTCTATATTCTTAAATTTTGTAATTTCTAACTTTTTAAAATTTTAAATTTCTACCTTTGTAAATTTCCAAATTTTCAAACTTCTACATTTGAAAATTTTTAAAAGTCACATTTCTAAATTCAAACATTTCTCCACTTGAAAATCTTCCACATTTCTGAATTTCTTTTCCATGAAATTTCGTCGTACAAATCAGCCAAATATCAAAGTAAAAAACATGTTATTCGTATCCATTTGAATTTACGAGGATTTTTATGTCCTGCACAGAAGTTGAATAAACTGATAAAATCAAAGTTAGATCGTTTTCAGGGTCGTTCGGCCTTGTCGATGTTACCGCTCGATACAAATTTCGCATTAGATTCGCTTCTTTTTTTTACGACCCGAAACGAACAGCATTCGACCGCTTAAAATCGAATTTCCAGAGAGCAGCCTCGTAAAACGGCTCGTAGAAGGCGTGTAATTTCAAGTTGCGTTACCTAATAAAAGTTGGGAGGCTACCTGTTTAATCTGAAACCAACTATGACGATCCTAAGATGCTCAAAAAAGACAAAATTACTTATAACTTATTTCAAGGTGGTTAAAAAATAAGACTTCTTACTCATAAATTCGTCACAAAAAGAATCATCAGTATTACATAAAAAAGTAGTATCAGAATACTAGAAAACGCTATGATATTTATCAAAGTTAAAAAAATATTTGTCTGTAAAAAAATCGTGTTCGAACTAGAACACGTTAGTTATAACGTACCGCGGAAACAAATACGATAAAACAGTTACTACGATTAATAACAGAGGAAATAGAGATACAGAGAACGAGAGAGAATCAACTGTATCCCCGTAATTGTTCAACGTTCTCACGAATCAGGGTTCGCAAGCTCCAATACAGCTAATATTTATCGCAGCGACGAGCCCGTCAATATTTTAGGACAAGCTACGTGATCCGAAACTAGTTACGGTGGCTCCATTGTGTTACAAATGCCGGCAGGATGTCATGCAACAAGAAGGGTAGGACAATGTAGCGGTGCGCGAAACCGGAAGCTAAATGCCATCCCAACGGGGTCAGTTTCACCCTTAGCCAGTGCGGTGCGTACGCCACGCGCGTCATATAAATAAAGTCGTTTTACATTTTTATGATGGTGCGGATATACAGAGGGAGTGCAAAATAGGGTGCGCCAAATTCCACGGAAATATACTTTCCACCAAAATGAACGAGCAAAAAATATTCATATAGAAAAGATTCATACACAAAATCCTATTCTGTATCATTTAAATAATGACTTTATCACTCTCGTTTAAGTTATACTTCAAACATATTTAAGAGTTATTCTTTGAAAATATTTATAACATCTATCAGCAATATATTGAGTTTCAGTGTCAGAAAAATTTATAGTAACAGGTTATTAGGACCCAGAAATGATTAAATATTAATATTTGTATTAGTAACTATGCTCTGAGTACATTGCTGTGTAATTATATTATTGTATAAGGTCTCGGTTCGATCCTTTATTGAACACGAGCTTCAAAAAGCCTATACACGTAGACTATTTAGACTGTATAGCAAGATTAGCATGGTAAAGCACTTCTACCAATTTATTTGTCGGGTGGGAGGAAAGAAATTTTTGTCGGTGGAACGACAGCCTTCTGAACTATTTGCAAGGGAGTGGTAGAGATGCATGATACACGGCCATGCATAAATAACACGACGTTTCATAGCTTCACGCTGGCCTGAATAAAGTTGACAAACTCGGTTAATGGACGAGCGTTTTTCACGGAATCTAAGCACCGCGGGGGTGAAACAGGGAAGAAGGGAAACGTTTCGTTCGCAGCCAGCGAATACAAATTGCATTGCGTAGATTTCGAGTTAGAGAGCAATTAATTGCGAGAGTTATTTTCTCTCGGAGGCTTGTTGTTATGTAAATCGCGTTCGTTCCGTGGTTCATTAAACCTTGCGTTACAACGGAGACCACTCGATAAGCAGCCTCCATGATGCGTGTTCGTTGATGAAAGATCGTAATTACGCGCGATTCGTGCGTGCAAACAAGATTACTTGGAATTATTTGCTTTTAAATTCTACAATTTTCTCTGGTATTATGCTATCGGTCATAAATTTAATTGAACTATGCGAATGTTCGATCACGCAACAATATGGACGACATGGCACGGTAAAGTTTCATTAATACAATAGTATTAATTATGCAAATCTAATCCGATACTGTTAATTAAGTGAATACGATACAATGTACCTAGTTATACTATGCTCCTACGTTTAATTAATTCAATGTATAAGTATAATTAAATACAAAAACATAGTATAGTTAAGTATAACATTTAACTACTATACACTTTGTGGCATACCATCAATATCCACAAGTTTCCCTGATTTTAAAACAATCCGTAACACAGTCCATTTTTCTCCAGCAGCGACTTTCAGTTATATTACGTTCCACCGTGTGGAATGAAATTTTTTAACAGTATAGTGCATTTGCAAAAAATATGAGCTGTATGACGGTCATGAAGTGACTTTTCGTAAATGAAGTTTTTTTGCACGAGTCTCTGTGTTTTAAAATGCTGTTTGTTCCCTTTGAAATTTCCAACAAATGTTTTAATTGCTTTTGTCGCTATGTCTTTCTGCTTCCTCTTAAAATCCTCTTTTATTCCTTGACCTCCCATAGCTATAAAGGTCCATTTATACACAACCGTACCATCGCTATACTGTCACCGTAGTCTCCCTCTTTGTGTCCATCGCCCCAAAAAATAACACACTCAACGTCGCACGCAGACCATAACATATACGAGGAGAACGAAGAGAGTAGTTACGTTGACGTTACAATGACGTTACGGTTGAATATAAATGCACCTTTATCCTTATTTTTCACCATGTCTACCAGTCTGTTATAATCTGATGTAAAGACATCGGATTAATTTACTGTAAAATTGTTTTGTGAAATCTCATGTGCTTTGTTCACGATGAAAATTTAATTTATAATTTCTGTTTCTTCACCCTTCCATACACATTTTTTTAAACCTTACAATTAGCTCACAATCGGTATTTTTGCTAGTATCGATAAATGGCTTTGATGTACATGTATAACACGTTGAATGTGGTCGCCACTTCTGAAAATGTTCAAATTTAGAAATATAGAAATTTATAATCTATTAAGCTTTCAACTAAAAAATTTTAAAAACCTTTCTGTAATTGCGATCAGACAGCAATATTTCACCGTACCTATAATAACTATAAAATCACTGTAGCTCCACCCCAAAAACTTTGATTAAGTTACCCCATAAAATCCAAAGACCCCCAATTCGAATATCGAAGAGAAAAAACAATTGACCTCAAAGAAATATCCATATATCCAACGCGAAACGACCATTTCTTAAAATTGACAATAAATTGTTCCATCCCCGTTTCTTCTCAGAACATTGAACAACAGAATCAGTGAAAAGGAACCCCGGAATAATTCTTCCACCCCCCGAAAACAAAATGACGCGTGGCATATAAATAACCGCGGTTTACGTTACGTCGTCGACCGAAGAAGATTCGACGTTCTCGTTTAAAAATACTAGGGTGACGTTCGACACGGTGTAAAGAGGGGGGTGGGTAAAACGCGGAAAGAAGAGTGGCGGAAACACGAGCAGCAAGACGATGCACGTACGCGTGCGTTGTACATCAGCGAAATAACGTATAAACTCGCGGAAAGCACGGAAGTATTATTTACAGATAAAACCTGAGGATAGAAAGGGGTAGAAATGGGACGCTGGGCTCGCATCCACGGTTTCTTTATACCGGCACAATGACTCCGGCGTCCTTTTCACGACGAGGCCATTACTATCGTCGACGACGAATGTATCCGAGGAACTGAGCCCGCACGACTTCCTCGGAAGAATCCTGTAAACGATCCGGAACGGCTCGACGCTTTTATACTGACGAGATGTAATTTCATTCGGGGACGACGAACATTTTATGCGGAAAATTAGACAACCAGAAAAACGCGATCATTTACCATCAGATTAACCCTTTCGCCCTTATTTAACACCTATCGTTCGGTTTAATCGATCAAACGATCGGCTGTCGAACTCGAGGGCACTTCTGTGCACGATGGTTGCAGGTGTTAGAAATTTTTAGATTATAGATTCTCAAGTTTTTAAACCGGCACTTAGAAATTCGATTGGTTAAAATTTGCAAATTTGAAAGTTGAAATATTTTAATTTCAGAAATTGGAGATTGAATAGTCCTACATTTCTAAACCTGAGAATGTGAAGATTTGTTACAACCCTGTAAACTTGTAAACCTACAAATTTGATGTTTCTGTACTTTCACGCCTAACAAGCTTGTAATTTTCTCTATCTTCTGTTACAGCAGTCTTCCTCTTGATTACTGTCACCTCGAGTTCATACGAGGTCCATTATTTTCTTTAATTTAACAAAAGCACTGCCTGCAGCGAATTCGTTCTACGTTGCTAATATTACCATCTCGTGTGATTACAACCCCATATTACTTTCCTCGACAGATACAAATAAAGTACAGCTACATTAATTTCGGTAACTCTTAGTAACGCGAATATAACCACCGCTTGCTTTCAAATCGGAAAATTGGAAAAATATTTATGTGTACATAATCGTTTTCATCTCCCAAATCTCTTTCCGAGGCACGTTTAAAGTAGCCTCAAAGGAACAGTGTTTTTCTCATAACCTTGCAGTTTCTCGTTCAAACGCATTAGATACTCGTATTTTTTCGCAAATAAATCAGCAGAGTACACAGAAAAGCTAACGATATTCTGTACCGGCCGGAGCTTTCGTTTGAAAGTTAAAGCCCATGTAACCAGAGATTACCCCGGCGTGCCGGGATTTTCAGAATTTTATCTTTGCCGGAAGTGAAAGAAGTGTGTGGTTAGACTGGCTGGTTGCAGCCCTTTGAAGTATCTCCTCACTTAGCTTTACCGAATCAATAATTCAAGAATTTCTCGGTGCTCGTTTGCAACCAGACGAAAAGACGCGATACAGGGGTGAACGGGTATAAAAAAGAAATTAAAAGAATTAGTATATTTTAACGAAGTATACGTCGCCTTTTTCGGGATCAGTTTAATGACCAACCAGGACACTGAATGGATTATGCAAAACCAATTCAAAACTCGTGCAAGTACATGAAGTTTCTTCCTCGATATATTAATCCGTCGACCGTAAATCCATTCGAAGAAATTCATTATAACTTACAAACTCGTATACACAAGTATTTGATTATAACGCGAATAAAAGTTATAAGTATGGACATTACAAATTTTCAGAATGTAATTAGTTTTAGCTCAAAGAAAAAATATGCTGCGTGTACACTGTATCAAGCTTAGGTCTAGCTCTAAATGGATTTAGATCTAAACAGAAACATAACTCTAGATGATGAAGACATCAGCTCTTAGCTCAAGGGTGGAGCAAGTGTTCGTAAAGGTATATTCCAATACTACGATATGCACAAATTCTATAAATTTGATTTTTGTATGTACAATGCATAGATTCCCAGAATATGTAGAAATGCATAAGTCGCAGGAGGATATTTTTGTAAACGTTCGATTCTACGTTGGATGCTTCAAGAACAATGGTACGAAAATGTTTGGTCGCGCAATCAATGTTCTATCGAACACTTGAATACAAACGATACACAGTTTCCTTTTATCGCCGTAGAAACCGAGGAAAAGTCTGAATATCGAGTGACTCAACTATTACCGGGTAATGAGGTTTCGGTTCGGTAGATCGGATTTTTATGAGACAACAAAGGAAAAATCGAAGCCGATGCTCGCGCTCGACTGACTAGACGTAATTTTCATGAGCCGTAAGCTTCAGTCTATTTCACTCGAATGGTTATACCAAAGTAATATCGTCTCGAGAAATTTGATTTGGTTGGTATGATGGTTTGCTTTACGATCCAACAAGCGATTTTCTCCATATTTACAGTCGTTTAAGATTATTCGACTGTGTCATTGTTCCACCGAATCTTGGCAAAATTACTCGTTACATCGTCTGAGAATATATTTAAAGTACCACACGATACTATTAAAATCATTATAGGCAACTTCGATTTTTATAAAATGTAGGTTTTCCTAAATTTAATAAGGAAAAATTGTGTATGTATATTTTTAGGTACATATTATTCTTGAGGTACATTATTAATGCATTTTTTATTTAATTACCGTCGGTTTAAAATAAGTAAATTATCTAAAATCTCTGAACAGGTTAACAGGTTAAAAGCCCAATTTTCTTATTCAAGTACTAATGAATAAATGAACAGATGCACTAGTAATAAGATGAATAATTTAGTCAAAGAGAATTTATATAAAGAACTACCAATCTACATAATCTTTTTACGAGACAAAGATAACGTGATGTTACCCCAGAACTACACAGAACGAATCAACGAATACATTAATGAAATATAATTCTAAAATCGTTCAGTTTGTCCAATTACATTTGCTTAACTTCGAAAGTGGAGTAAAATCGAGAGGTTTCAAACGGTTCTCTATATAAAACATAACAAGCTTCGAGCGCAATTCGTTAACGAACTAAATGGCGAGCACGTTGCAGGGAACTCGCACGACCATAACTTTCGGAACTGCGTGTAAGCCGAAGTTGCATTCCGTGTATCGAGAACGTGAAATATTCAAGCCTGGTCAACGACCAGCCACACAATCGTTCATCAATTTTACCACTTTGCATCGGCCGATGCAACCTTTCCTTCTCCCCGAGCCTTTCTCGACTTCATTAGTCCCCGATTTTCATTTTACAGTTTCCTCGAAATTGCTTCGTTTGCTACCGCCGTTAACGAACGGTGTTCTCGACGACTATTGAGAATTCGTTCAACACTTTTCTGACCCGTGGACTAATGATAGAGTTTGCTCCTCTATCGAAATTTCATTATTGAACGTGTGAATATTCGTATTTTATTCTAAATATCAGTTACGCAACTCTCAATGTGGCTTATGTTTACAATATTTACTGTATATTGCTCTTTATAAAATTATAAAATAATTATACTATTTTACATCTTGACTCGAATGGAGAACAATGTGCATTTTTATTCAAAAAGTTTGTTTATAGAAAAATTATATAATACTGCAATTTGTGACATTTTGAAGAGGTGCAATAAAAATTGTGATTAAGTGCAAGAAATATTTTCGATGACTATACAGACCAGGAAATTTGTTATTCATTTACGTTTTATAAGATAATGCAACAGTGTTAATTGTACATTAATCATGTAATATCTATACAGAAATGCAAACTTCCAAAAAAAAAACCGAATAATTATTAGAATGTTTTGAATTGAAAGAAATTGTAAAACAAGATTTATTTCTAAATGAACCGTGTTTCAAAGTAATGAAATCATAAACGTGTGACATTCGAGGACATCTCGTAAGAGACGGAGTCTGGCGAGTATATACACGCGCGAGCTTTCCGATTGTTTTATGAAATCCGAGACAATTTGTCGGGGAATTCAGTTTAAATGGCGCGAGATGGTTGACGCGCGTGCTAGCAGCGGCTGGCCGCTTTGTTGGAATGTGAAATGAGTCGGGACGAGAGGGAAAATTAATTTAGCCGATGTGCACAGCTCGAGAGAAGTCCCTCCACTTTGACAAGTGTCCGCTTTACCACGCATGATTCGCCGGATTAGCCGTGTTAACGCGTGAGAATCTGCTTCTTCCGGCGTAAACTCGCGTTGCGACGTCCACGATGCAAATTTCACGGCACGCGAGCCGATTACGCCAAGATTTCCATTTCGTGTCTCGTAGCACTGTGTTTTGTGTTAAACAGCGTAAATCTAGCGACGGTGATTGCATTCGCTAAAAGTCACTCGATAAATACAACAAATGTAACGACACGTAATGGACGGGTCGTTTGTTCTCTGACTTTCTCGATATTCCGCCATTTTCTTTTTTAAAATAAACATGGACTTATATTTCTTAACATGGTGCAGTTTTATTAATTTAATAGTACTTTTGAGAAAATTTTACGAAGTTTATTTGCACGTCTAGTAGTTTTTAACAGTGATGTTTTGTTAAACATTTAGCTCTGTGAAATGCAAAACAATATTGATTAAGATCTTCATTTAATTCCTGACCCATAATTATGCTTGTTCTTTTAGATCTACAATTTAGATATTTGATGACAAATTTTGTAAACCATAACTGACACTTGTGATCATTTAGTGCAACCTCACTATGTACTTAACATGTCTTTTCAGAGTTTAAACAATGTTTTTACCTTTATGACATAATATAGTAGAAATCAGTCGATTTTCTTCTTTAAACATTTATATCAAAATCATCATTGTACTTGGCATTGTTTTTTCATAATAAAAATTGAAAATGTAAAGATCAAGGACACGTACTGATTGAAGATAAATTACTGATGTACAAATTTAACAAAGCAAAATTTGACAAAGTACTGATAAAAATAACCAATCCAATATATCAACACTGGGATAAGTAAATCTTGCGAGATAAGATTTTTATTTTGCATCTCCGTTAACCATTATTTTTAACCTTGCTGTTATCTTTGATTTTGAATAATTAATAAAAGTAGTCTGGAACGAGAGAGTTTCATATTGTAAGCAGAAGAGATCCCCATGGAAATTGAAGCAGATGTACAAATTCAGTGGACTTATATATTGTTAATCCCACGAGGCAACGGATCTGCAGTGGTGAAAACTTCTTGGAACTAGTAATATAGAAACGGGCGTGTAAGATGCTATGATGTGGCAACTTCTCGATTGTTAACTTTGAAAATTGATTAAGTCTGAAGATTTCTCAGATTCGAGAACATATATTTGAAAATCCTCATTCAATGAAAGTATCAAGTACTTGTAACAAGTGCTATGACATAGTACAACAAAATAATAAATGAAACTTCATTTCATTTGATAGAATACAGTATTTTGCACCACATGTAACAAGACCACAATATTATATATAAAACAACCGTTTGAGACAAACAATTGATTAGGAAATGTGTTCTAGTGACTTCAAACGTGCATGCAAAACAGAAAGCGTCACCCGATGAATTTTCAATGTATTCCATAAGGACACCATGATAATTCAATTCATCTGAGCATCGCCGGAGCGAGGACACAACACGATCGTTTAATTGGAGAATGTTCGCTATCCCACAGGGATTTGCAAAGAAATGATTCAAACCGAGTGACACGTAATCCGGATCCATTAATTCGCCCATTAAAAATGAATATAACCTCGAAACCAGGTCGTAGAACGAAGCTCGCGTTGCATACATGGATCACTCTAATCTCGGCATTATGCGTGGAAAGGTTCCAAGCCGCGCGTATTGACCATTTCTCTCTCTCTCTCTTTCTCTATCTGTCCTTTTCCCGACCACACATTTCAAACTTATTTCTTTTTTCTTTTTCTTGGCACGCAAAAATTATGTGCGAGACGGTGCTCGTACAGTCAAGAGCAAATCTGGTTTGAATACGGGAAATGTTACATACAAAGAAGATTAACGGAGGGGATTCGAGAGGAGTTTTAGTCGGATTTTTAAATTTGGAAGTTTTCAACTGTGGAAATTTGAGGAATTTTAGGGACTTTAGGAATGTTACGAATTTTAGGGTGTTTGGGAATTAACTGGAAAATTTTAATATTTAGGGATTTGGAAATTCGGTTTGCTAATTTGCTAATTACATAATTTTCTAACTTGAAAATTATTTAGAAATTTGAGAATTCAAGAATATGGGACATGCTAGCAACTCTAGTATTCATTTCAAAATTTGTGAATCTAGAAATCTAGAAATTTGAGGTTGGTAATTTGAAAGTTCATAAATCTGCAAATTTAGGGTTGATAATGTAAAATAAAATAAATCTAGAAATTCAAGATTATTTGAAAATATATAAATCTAGAAATGTAGGGTTTGATAATATAAAAATATCCAACTTAAAAAATTAAAAAATTATGCATATCTGTCCTTATTCACACAAATCCGAAATGACTGACAAGTGTACGTTAATAAGTGGATAAGATTTCATCCCCGGCACAGGGAGGCTCGGCTGGTGGTCGTTCGTCAGGAAAATAGAAACGAAAGAGGGCACCGCGAGAGTGGTAAGGTGACGAGCAGACAAAGGGTGGCGAAAGGGATGAAACGGGGGCGAGATAGTAGCGGCGATTGCACAAAGGAATCCGATGTAATCCGGTGGCAAAAGTCGACGAGGCCGAGAGAACAGCTCCGAAACCCGATGCAAAAATGCAGCTAAAGCGAGCGTAGACACGATTGCAGGCTGGATTAATTCCTTCGTCTGGGAGTTTCATGAATTTCACTGATAGTCGCAAGAACAATTCGCAAAGAAAGAGGACTGTCGACCGGCAACGCTTTGATTTTTCCTTGCTTTCCTTTGCATCTCTGATTCTTACTATCGTCGATGCTGTAGTCGCTGCATCGATCGCTGCGATTTATTGCAATTTAAAATTATTCTTTACTATATTGTATTATTTATTATATGATATAGTATGATACATGATTAACGAACAAAAGTTTGACGATGTGAAAATTTTCAAAAGAAAAAAATTTTAAGGATTTTAAATTATCATCTCCTCTCTGTAATATGAATCTTGACTTCAGAGATTGTAATCGAATCTTGCTTGAAAGAGTGCAGCACTTTTTCAACGAGAACGAAGATTTCCTGAAGTCTTACAAACTGAAGTCCTTTGTTCTCCGCAGAAGTGTCAATGGACCTCGAGACAGATGCTCCATAATCTTCTCTGAGAGATTACTAACGTTTATCTGACGAAGGCTACTGAATTAGGTCTCGTTTCGTTCCTATCAGCTCTTCATTCCACAAAATCGTCAGGAGAACAATCTGAACCCTCAACGATTCTTTATGGAGCTGAAGTTTATCTTCCCAGGAACCGTTCCCGTGACACTTTCTTTTACTATCTACGTCATAAAATTCTGAAGATAATCTTGGTAGGATGCTCGGTCCCAGATTCAAATTTTACAAGATTTCAAGTACCCTTTCATTACTTGATCTTAGGAAGCCACAATTTATCTGTAACCTCTTCATGGGCAGACCGTTTTTAAATTACTTTTTAAAGGGTAGTAGACTTCAAATTATTTTCTGAAGAATAATGGATTCTAAATTCTATTTTAAAATTTGATATATGAACGCTATTCTATTTTTCTTCTCGACCATTTTCAAACGTGACTTCCACAAAAATTTACAATATAAGATAAAATCTTGTACGATACTCGTTAGTCTTATGCAAGTTATAGAACGAAACTACAGATCTGGTTGAAAAGCAGTTAAATTTGAAAATTTCCTACGAAGAAGGAGCTTCGTGTTTCACGATAATCATGAAACTGACGAGATCAATAAAACGGGTTATATATCGAAACTGTGTTAAATATTCAAATCTTCAAATATGAAAATTAAATGTTAAAATTGGATCTCAAATATGAACATTCAAAGTGATCTTTTCATTTTATACAATAATATGAAGAGGTAAGTTTGTGGAACGAATTTTTCAATCTTTCGGTCACATTAAAAATTTTGCAAGATTAATGAGGCAGTTATTGATCTACGTAATTTAGGAAATTCAGATTTCATTGGTGATGGCGTGACAACGAAAAAGTCAGCACGCAGGACCGGAAACGAGCCAACAGGGACGCGTAGCCGGAGGGGAAGTGGAAGCCTGATGGATTTCCCTGGTGAACTGGGTGCAAAGCGAATCCATGGAATTAATAAAGCGTAAAAATGAGGGATTCTCGAGCCGGTCGATTCAGTTAACGGTAATCCGTGCCACGTCAATTATCGACAGCCACGATTATGAGTTGCAGCCGTCAGTTTTCTCTGCAACGACGACGACAGACTGTAATTCGCGACGCGTAAAACACGCTGTGCCCCGAATCATCGATTTAATCCTTCGTGACGGGAACGACGGAAAAAGATGAAAAGGATTTACGATTTATTAACGATTCGCTATTTTTCGCGCGGAAAAAATTTTACGATCGCGCTATGATTGCACGAGCCGAGTTTGTTCAGCTGAATAACGCGAAACTGGAGCATTTGGAAAATTATTCACTTTCCCCTGAAAAATTTTATATAAAATTCCTTAATGTATTATGGATGAAATCATTTTAGAATATATTTAAAAGCACAGAATTAAAAAGGAAATTGTTTCATTGTTGGAAGACTAATGGTGCTTATTTTCGTGGAATAAAATTACATTTTAATTATGAAAAAGTAATGTGGTCGTACAATTATTTTGGTATTTTAATTAAACGACCATACTGGCATTTTTTGTATACTTATTTAAATATAAGTAACGAGGTATTTGTTATAAACGAGGTTTAACGACAAAATTAATTCCAGGACATCGGGATTTAAAATTAGCTTGGCTCACTTCTTTTGGTATCTTCACTGACCATCACTCGATTCAGTCGAATGACCGTTCGATGCTCCAAAAGAAAAGAAAATGGCCGCTAACGAGGCTACCGACGACCGATGGAACGACTCGATTAGCGAAAAGCTCCACGACTTGTTCGAACTTTTTATCGTTTCGAAAAATTTCAGTCCCGGTATAAGTAGGTCCAATCTTCTTAAATACTCTTCTCTCAAGACCTCTTTCAATCGATGCTTAATGCGTTCAAAGATGACTACGATCAGAACTGCCACTATCATCTGTATTTCATACCAAATTATTTCAATGACTTATTCATAAATTAAATAAATTCATAATTCACAGTTTAAAGCTATATAATCCCTTTATATATCAATTTGCAGAGCACAAATTGGCGAATTCATCAGACAAAAAACATCAAACTCGCGTAAAATTGAACGTGTTACATTAAGCGAAAAACGAAAGCAACGACACGTGAAATATTTCTTGAAATCTCAATTTCGTAGCAACGCGGAAGAATAGGATCACCGAACGATAAATCATAGAATGAAAACGGCAGACCAGACATTCTCTTGTTACCATTGAATTACATTTCATTCAAGAGAGACAACGTCTCGTTCGATCGAAGCCAACACCGTGTTCAATTACGCGTCCGATTGTCAGATACAAGATGAATCGTGACCATAAATAAGGCAGGAGAAACGGGACATTAGAAACTGGCGACGTTAGCGCAAGAACACCGTCTATTATTTCGCGATTTGAAGAAAAAGAATCGTTTAAAACGTGGCAATCGATGATTTGTGGACGAACCATTGGCGTAATTAGACTTTTAAATGTGGTCAAAATCTTGGGCACTTAATTAACTCTTATCATGATCCACTCAGTTTTAGCTATTTAGATATTTCAGGATTTGGAAATTAAGTAACTATGGAATTTGAGGATTAACACTAGATAATACCAACTAGTCAAAATGAAATTTTGCTACACTACTTTTGTGGAAATGACTACCATTTTGTTGAGATAAAGAGCTTTAGTATTTACTTATTCTTCCACTTCGTATTAAATTTAAAAATTTGTGTGTGGTATATGACAATTTGGGAGTTTCAGAAACTTGATGATTCGAGAATTCAGAGATTTGAGACTTCAGAAATTTAACCTAGGAATTTTGAAGCCAGGATTGAACAATTTGGAAATTTGAACTACGTAAAAGTTTGAAAATTTGAACATTTCAAGCGTAGAGATTCGGGAATGTAAAAATTTGGAAATTTGGGTATCAGAGTTCGGATTAGGATCCCCCTTATTTCTAACTACGCCAATGGTCACCTGGCGTAACGAGACTACAATTTGATCAAGCTTTCTCTTCATTTACAACGGTCGGTTTAATCCATCCGATCGGCGCGGTATCCTTCGACTGAATCTCGCGAACAGATATCACGATCGACCTGTTTGCTCGGTTTAATTTGTCTGCGTCCAGTTTGAAGTATCGGATCAGCGGCGATACGTTCGATCAAATTATGTATCGAACGGTACCACCGACCTCCGGTATCGGCCGTCTCGATTTGGCTCGGTTAATCTCCGATCGAAACGACTGGACAGAAGTATCCGCATCAGATTACTACGTTGCAGAATACCGATTCATCGAAGGTACTGCGAGAACTGAATACAAGTGTACCGAAAGGGATGGTTACGATCTCTTCGAGCAACGGTTCGATTAAATGTAATCGCACGGAAAGAATAAGTATCGAATTGTACAATCGATACGCAGCGAAAATGAGTATTCTTGATCAGCATTGAATTACCCCTTTACGAGCTCGCTTTTCGAGATCGAACAATCGTATATTTCATTATTTTTTATTCGTCGATTGCTTCTTGCTCTGACAAGGATTGCTTATTAGGTTACAAGTAATACGATATTTCTCCCGAGATTTATTTTAATTGTTGTATTTTAGATCCTTATGCAGGATTAGATACTGTATGTTCAGGAGTATGCACTTTATGGTAAATTAGCTACATCCAAATTTGAACATCTTCAAATTTTTTGGACCGAAAAACTGTGCGACTACTTCAATCTCTACCTGTATCTATCTAACCAACACTACCGATATTATCAATACATCCGATCATCGCTACCACTGCAGTCACCAATATTAATCGATAACATCGATTGACCTGTAGAAATTTAAAAGATCCATCAGAAATCGAATATCCTGAAATATTTCGTGCAAATAGCCGGAAGAAAATCATCTTTCTCAAATATTCAGCAACAGCGCCATGAACCACGGTATTATCGGATTTCATCGAATAACGAAACGCCCGGCAAACGCTCCATACATTTTGCTCCCCCGGCTGATCCTCTACTTTCCGTGAAAAAAATCTTCGATCCGAATCGAACTCCATCGCGGTCCCGAGACCGCAGAAACTTTAATCACGGATCACAGGATCCAGTCGCGATTCCCATTCGTCACGAACACCGAGAGAGTAGTCCCGTTTCCACTACCTACCCTACATACATATAGTACATGCAGTTTCGCGGAAGCATAAAGGATACGCCCGTAAATCTCTGTGGACCTCATTTCGCCGGCCAACACAATAGTTGGTGCTGGTCGTTCGAAAGGACGCTCAGAGTGTGGTCATTTGATCGTAATACGATTTACGATTAAACTGTCTCGACCCCTTTTCACTGCCGTCCTTCCAGCTTCCAGTTTACTTACGAATTTTCTGGCCCGGCGTATGCTCGAAAGCAAATATGTCATCCTTGGAAATAATACGATTATTAAGGGACAAAAGACCTACCATGTACCAGATTTTTGGGGATTTTTGAGAATTTGAAGGTTGGAAGGTGGGTTGAGTTAGAGATTATGAATTTGGGAGTTCGAAATTTGAAGGGATGGGAATTTGCAGAGCTTGAAATTCAAGGAGATAGGGACTTGGTGGTTTAGAAATATTGAGGTCTAGATATTTGATTAGGTAGAAAATTTGGAAATTTCAGAATATGGGGGGATATGGGGATTTAGAGAGTTAGCTGTGTAAAAATCTGGGGATCTAAAAATATAAAAATCCAGGTATTTGACTGTTTAGAAATTTGGAGATCCAGCACTTTACTGTTCACAAATTGTTGGCAGTTCAGAAATTCGGAGATCTAGAGATATGGTAATCTGAGCATATGTGTGTTCAGAGATACGAGACTTGGGAGTCCAAATATTTGTGGATCTAGGAATATGGGAAGCTATAAATTTACGCCTACAAATAGAGTTAGAAGAGTTGAAAAATTTTGAAAATTTAATGAGAATGTTTGAAGTATGGTCTAAAAATTTAAAGAACTACGGACTTGAAAATTAAAAAACTTGCCAAAATAGTAAATCTGAAAATATGTGATACCATACGTGCCCTCATGCGACTCCCAGGCTGCACTCGAGTGCACATCGTGAATTTCCTTGGTCAAACGAGACATTTGGCTCTTACCTGAAAGGAAAAAAATAAAGACGAGTTAGAGACATCACGATAATCGTCGCGTGAGATAAAGAAAAGCTGCTAGGCTTCCATGCGTGAACCCCGTTTAAACAACGTTGCGCACGAAAAATTCTTGGCTTCCCGCCGCGGATGAAACGAGAGATTTTTGATTCTCTTAAACGCTTTCATTATTCTCGCGGCTCTGCGTAAACACGTCTGCGTGGAGAACAAAAAATTGTATAATTCTTGCGAGGCAGATTGCGAAAACGGTTTCGCTTCCCAACCGTTTTGGCTCGTTTTATCGCACGATACCGCGTATCAGTGTGTTTATTTTACAATTTTCTGCAGGTGTTGTCGGATCCTCGTGGAAATATCGTCATTCCGTGTTTCATGCTGCAGAGATTTATCGGATGAACTTGACGCGAATGTGAATACCCGCGTACAAACAAAGTAATATTTTTAATCGCCGTGATGTAATTTTATTTCGAATTTTAAACGAGTTTTAGTGAGTTACGCGGTGCACTTATTATATTTCAAAGTTCGTTCTATAGTGATTTGTATTTTTTAAATTCATGAGAACATGTGGTTGAACATTATCTTGGCAGGTCTCTCACGATTTCATAATTTTAACAATTTTTTCAATGTCTAAAATATTATAACTGTGAATAATTTCACATTATTTCGGTGTTAATATCCTAAATACCAAGAACAGTATTACTGTTCATGTTATGGTAACAAAAATAGTGTCTGCGTGGTGGAAACAATGCTAAAGAAGAATTATATTGGTCTGTTTATTCTGATATCAACATCATTTATTATTTTAAGGTTGAAAAATACAAGATGTCTTGATTTCAAAGAACACGCGATTTCTAGCGTACTGCATCGAACTCTTAATTTACGATCGCTAAAAACAGCTTTCTCCCACGATAAACAACGGTTTACAAAGCCAGTTAAAAGCGTGTGAAATCCATAAGAAAAGTGGTACAATTTCACACTCTGTATGACTGGAACCGACGGAACGAGCGAGAAAAAAGCATAACCACAAAATTGAAGTCTCGCTGAACAAACCGACCGCAACGTCCTCTCGCTTCGCCATAAGCGAAACAACAAACATGGTTAACGAAAATATCAACATTTCGAGTGCAATCAAGCATCTCTTCTTGCATGCTTTTCTACTTTAACTAAGCGATGGCCTTCTCTTCTTTTTAGGGGTAAAAAAGAACCTTCAAAAGCCATTTTCCACACTGTATCGACTTAAAAAATACAACTCTTTTAGTCTATCTTAAGTTTAATCATTTTTAGTATTTATTGTATAAGTTATATTTGTCGAGACTCTTTTCTTATTACATTGTGGCCTTGCTACATGCTCCATATTTTGTCATTAAAGACTTCTATTATGTATCTTTGATTATAATTCATACTGAGAACCGTTCGAGCTTGTGAAAACAAAATGGCTCCTCGTTACAAGATGAAAAGGACATAGGTTAGCTACAACACTGTTGTGAATCACGTTACTTCGTCAAGAAATTAAACTTGTCTATTATTAACAAAGACTGATGTACCAACAAAAAGTTATCATGTAATGAAATATTCACGTTATACTACTAATATAATTATAATACCATACTTAAAATCTTCCATAAAATAAAATGGAACCTGCGATATGAAATATCTGATATAGATTTAAAAATGAACGTCGTCGTACAATGTAAAGTTCAAAGCACCTTGTATAATATGGAATCTCGGTCAATCGAGACTCGGATAATCGATACTCTGTATTATGCTACACGTAATAATGAAAAGAATATTTCACAAGTCCAATATAAACCCATATACGTGAACAGAAAAAATTGTACATGTATGTATGTATGATATGTGTCACAAATTCGAGAAAGACTTCAGTGTGGGAATTCAGGAAAAATAATGTGGCTACTTTAAGGTTGTTGTCCCTCGAAGCTAGTTTTTCTCCGCCATTATTGCACGCAACGAAAACGCCCGCGTAATTATACGAGGGATGCAATTAACTCAAAACCTCGCCTACGTTCCTGGCGATTCAGCAGTTAATCATCCAGGAAGTTATACGCCTCTGTGTAACATTCATCCCCTTCGAACCTCTTTCCGCACCCCTCTATTCTCACTCTGCAATTCATTAGGACTGCATTCATAAACAATCGTCGTTTTGCTGGCTCGCAATGAGCGACTATCGACGATTATCGAATGCAAACTAAGCCGACACGCTGCACCAGCTGCTCCCTTGTTAGCCACTCGCCTACGTATTCTACTGAAATTTTGCGAATTTCACGCGAAATCTGTGATGGTGATTATTAGACCGTTTTTAGATCTCACGTTCGATGAAATAAATACTCCGTTTACGAAATTTTGGACTTTTGGGTATTAGTTGATTGCGAGGGGTTGTTTAAAATTTTCAGTTTTTAAATTTTTTGATTTGATGCTCTGGTGAGCGAGTGATTTCAGGACCTACTGATTTAGTGATCTAGTGATCTAGTGACCTAGTGACTTCGAAATTTTTAGGAATCTGGAAATTTATAAATATAAGTTTGGTAATTTGGAATTTTGGGATTTTGAAAATTGAGGAATATTAAGCATTTGAATATTTGACAATTTAACAATTTAACAATTTGACACGTTGACAATTTGGAAATCCAATAATTTGAGAATTTACAAATTAGAACATTTGGGAATTTAGGAAATTAAAAATCTAAAAATTTGAAATTTAAAAAGCATAGCAATTTGTAGGTTTAACAATTTAAAAACGTAGAAACATAACAATTTACATTCCACTACCTAATTTTCTGCAATTTCAGCTTACATAAAAATCGCACGACATTAGAGAAAGCGAATCGAAACTGTAAATTACGATTGGTTAATGACGTAAACTCGGAAGATTGTAGCGCACGGTTCCCCGTGTAATCGCCGCAAACAAGAAATTAATTGCGAGATAATGACTATCGCTTGAATGAACGTTAACATTTTCCGGGAAGGAATGCAGAAACGAACCGCGTGAAAGGAAAGCTAATCTCCAAATTGTTGATTTCGAGTTTGTAGCTTGCAGAATGTGGTTTCTGAACTTTCGGCTCAGAGAATTGTGTGATGCAATGAATATTACAGGGAAGATTAACATTTCCCTTCGAGACACGCGAAAATTTCCATAACGCAAATTGATCGATCGTTACTCGAGATCGTTGTTTTCAATCTTAACAACGGTACAGTTCGAGCGTAATAAATGCTTTCTTTAATTATTACTTTCCTAACGGAAGAATATTCGGATTGTTCGAAGGTACGGTCGGCTAATGCAAATATTTGTCTTTAATAAAAGCATTGTAAAAATATTTCAGACGGAAACTGGAACTCCGGCAAGCGTATTAATCGAAAAAAGAAGTGGAAAGAAGAACAGAAGAAAATCCAGCGCGAGGACGATTCAAACGCCGTGGCACGGTTTTAATGTTTTTATCCAGAGGCTAGAACGAACGTGGCACTGGAAAATTTTATGGTAGCTAATTGTAAGCGATAGCGTCCGTGTGTAGCGCCCTAGCGAAATTTATTCCAGCGATTTGCCACGAGTTATCGTCTCGAAACACGAAAGCAGATCGTCCAGGTGAAGCGAAGATGCCCGAAAGCCATTTACACTCTTTAGTCGTTTGACAATTTCCTGATACGATCACCTGGAGAATACCTGAGGATCTCGTGATTGCCTTTTGTCGGAATCGTCTGCGGGAAAAACGTTCTAGGAGATCGTACTAACATCCCTTGGGGAAGCTTCCGCCAAGACGAGAAACAACAAAATGGTACATCCGCGAACTCTTCGTTTCATGCAAATATAATTCCAAATAAATCCAAAGAATTCTCTTCAACATCTGTATCATTTACTGAACAAATGCTGAACATTCACTGAATAATTAAACGCTAAACAATTACCGAATTTAGCACTGAATGTTATTCCAAGATATTAAATCATCAGCGAGGTTCATTAAAGCGTGAATAGGTGTTTATACAATCTACAGGTGAACTGAAAAGGAACTTTTACCAGTGTCAATTTCTCTTAAAATATATAAGGTATTTTGTTAAAAGGATATTGTAACGTTTCGTATAGTATTCAGTGTTCCATTACTAGACAGTCACGTATGGCACGTATGGCTATGTCGCAAGTCTGAAATAAAGTCAGCTCGTAACTGAGAGCCGTCAAAAGTCTGCAAAAAATTTTAACAGTTCATTCCGAGAGAAGAGCGCGTTTCCTGCATATGGCTCCCTTAGAATTTTTTATCCCCTTAACGAGTAGATTCTGTAAAAATTTCAACAGTTTATTCTGAGAGAACAACGCATTTCCCGCATATGGCTCCTGCAAAACTTTTTATCCCTCTAACGACTAGGATACCTGCAGTTTAAAACAGAACTTTGACCTCTAATTTCGTAGTTTTAATTAATTTCACGAACGGTTCCGTACGTAAACGTTTATTCAACACGATGCAGGGGATTATCCACGTGATCCATGGTTAATAATTTCGTAATATCCTATACAAGATTAGTCGTTGCCTTCATACGTGATATTCGGCGAGCTCGTGAAGACAGTGCTGCATCATAAACTTTACGGACTCTATGGACTTAGAAATATTTTCAAGTTTTTATAGATATTTGGGGGGATTTGACTATTTAGGAATTTGGGTATTTGAGGTTTGAGAATTTGGAAGTTTGAGGGTTTGAAAATTTGAGGATTTGGGGTTTGAGAATTTGGAAATTTAAGGACTTAGGGCTTGAGAATTTGGGGTTTGAGAATTAGGGGTTTGAGAATTCGGGATTTGAGAATTCGGGGGTTTAAGAATTTCAGGGGTTTAAGAATTTCGGGTTTGAGAATTTGTAAATTTGAGGATTTAGGGCTTGAGAATTAGGGGTTTGAGAATTAGGGGTTTGAGAATTAGGGGTTTGAGAATTCGGGATTTGAGAATTCGAGGGTTTAAGAATTTCGGGTTTGAGAATTTGGAAATTTGAGGATTTAGGGCTTGAGAATTTGGGGTTTGAGAATTAGGGGTTTGAGAATTCGGGATTTGAGAATTCGGGGGTTTAAGAATTTCAGGGGTTTAAGAATTTCGGGTTTGAGAATTTGTAAATTTGAGGATTTAGGGCTTGAGAATTAGGGGTTTGAGAATTAGGGGTTTGAGAATTCGGGATTTGAGAATTCGAGGGTTTAAGAATTTCGGGTTTGAGAATTTGGAAATTTGAGGATTTAGGGCTTGAGAATTTGGGGTTTGAGAATTAGGGGTTTGAGAATTCGGGATTTGAGAATTCGGGGGTTTGAGAATTTCGGGTTTGAGAATTTGTAAATTTGAAGATTTAGGGCTTGAGGATTTGTAAATTTGAAGGTTTGGGGTTCGACTATTTGTAAATTTGAGGATTTGAGATTTGAGAATTTGTAAATTTGAGGATTTGGGGTTTGACTAATTGGAAATTTGAGGTTTTGGGGGTTTGATCATATTAGGAAATTTAGAAGTTCGAGAATTGGAGATATAAAATTTTCAATATTCGAAAATTTCTAAATGTGATTAACTTTCCAATTTTAAAATTTTAGTAGTTCCCTACCAGAAACTTGAAAATTATAAATTTGCAAACTGAGAAATTTCAGAACATGCATATACGTATAATGCGTATAATGTCAGCAAAGTTTATTGATCCTCCCTCTTCCTTAATATCCCAAATACCTACTTTCCTTGCTGACTAGCAGAATATAAATAAATTTGCTCGACATAACCGAAGTTGTCGACATATTTCGGTACAATTTTACCGCAATCTTGTCATTATAACCTAATCGTCCAAGTTAAAGCTCGAAAACTCGAAAGGCGGTTCCCATTTCTCTTCACGAACGTCTCGACACTTCAGGTTTCCATGAAAGGCAAAGACTCTTGTTCGCGAGTGGTTGATTTCGTCAGGCCGATATCGACGGGTTCGCGTGATCGACTCGAAACGGAGAAAACAGTTTCGTGAGCGCTAATGGATTAAGGCGGAAAACGCAGTTAAGCCGAAACCAATCCCTTATCTTTCATCTCGTAAGTGTATTGCGGTTGTGCTGCGACTAGGGCGCCATTGTGAAATATCTTCCTTTATTTTTTATCCGGCCTTCTCCCGGACGGAGCACGTATTCGTTCGCATCCTCCAAATTTCCTATCGTTTCACGTGCTTTAAGCTGCATCAGCCCTTTGCTTAACATTTATCTTCCAGTCTATTTGAACTGTTCGATTTCGTCGCAATTCTGCGTTTAATTCAGATTCAGATAATTAACGCACCTCAAGTTTCTACACGATCAAAGGAACTGCAAAATTACTTTATAATTTCAGGTAGTTCACTCGAAATGTATAATGAACGTAATATTTAGATAATTTAAAAATTGCAGTGGCCTCAAGGTTTGTTATAATTTCCCTTTCTTTTTCTATCGTTGAAACTCCTTGCATTATGATTTGTCAAATGCGTCAATCAGAACTAACTCACAGCTACGATATTAAGACAGAGAAAGAAAGTTGAAATGTTATGTCAATCTAGTATTACGTTGACTATGCAAATTTTTGAACTTGAACTTCAAATTGAAGTGTATTAAAGATTCGAGTAAAAATGATCACAGCTGAAGTACGAGTGCGTCACGAGTCGGACTCGTCAAAATAGTATACCGTATATCATATATTTATCAATTCGTAATGATATTTATGAAGTGTGTTTCTTAACAGGTGGTGATTAGCGAATATCAGAATGAGGGGAAGAATTTATCTGCGGGACTAACGACGAGTAATGAAAAATTAAGGACTCGTAGCCGACTCTTATCTCGAGCTTTTACATCCTTTTCTTCGATCGGAGCCATTGAACTTGCCTTTTATGCGCGTAACAATGCAGCGAAGGCTGCGTTGATCGATGGTTGCCGCGATATCATAATGACTAGAAACAACACAGGTAATTATTTTTGCTTCGTTGTCATTTCCTTAGATACCCTTCGTGCATCCACTAATCAACTAACCTGACACTGTTATCTCGTAGTTTAACAAACTAATTGCACAAAATTGTTTAGGGAACTTTTGAGTACATTTTCTTCAATGAAACATATCTTTCGTAATTTTAAAAACTACTACATATTTTTTTGTATTTATTATTCTTTTATGGAGAAATGATATTTCGTTAAGCACCTTGTATACGGTTTAACATTTTTTTATATTAACTCTTAATTTAGGTAGCTGAGTACAGACCGTATATTTCAGAAATTTTTCTACGAAAACATCACAAAACTAATTTGCATTTTTATGTTATTTTATCTTGCAAAATAAAAATACGTGTCAAGATTCGTCCAAAAAAATTTGACCCATTAATATTCATCGAAATAAAAATTTAACCGAACAAACTTTATCGAAATAAAAATTGGACCCATAAAAATTTGACGAAATAAAAATTTGACCTATAATAGTTTGATGAAAGAAAAATTTTACCTCAAAGTTTATTAAAAAACGTGATATACCGGAGCGTTTCAAAATGAAAATTTTAAATATTACAGCAATTAATACTCGCAGGAATTTTTATATTTCCTCTTAATAACTTTTTACGATTTTCTAAAAATTATACGTATACTATATTTATAGAACTGCTCAAATTTTCCCTCTTCAATATCTGCCGAACGAATTTATGTTTGTAAGTTAAAGTTTGCAAAAATGTTGAATATCAAAGTTTTAATGGGAATTATTTGAAGCGTCTGTCCCAGAGTTATGGAATCTCTTCGTGTGTCGTTACGTTTTCAACAAGTTTCCAAATTTCCTGCACCCTGTTAGTATGCACCATCAATCATTCCGCGTTCATGACAAACGTGAAGTTCGGAAAGAAACGAGCGTTAGATACACGTATCGCGAGTCGAATCAATGGCGACAGTACGGGAGTTAAATTGTCGTGTTAGAACGGGCCAGGTGTCCAAATTTAACGTCCCTTCCGTAACGATCCATTTCCATCAAGTTGCTCCTTTAATACCTACAGCTCCGCCCAGGAGGGTAAGAAGTAGCTGGAGGAAAAAAGAATTAATAAATTCCGGCTCCAACGATGCGTAACGACTGCCAACCCTCTTCCGGGCTATATTGCAGCTTTTAGATGCAGCTCCGCTATGTGTGGTCAACAATTTGTCAGGAAAATGTGGATTTAACCAAAATTTTTATACCTTTTATGACTTTTTAGATCGTGGAATACCTAACCACCTTTGGTATCACCTTCAACGATTATTGGCTGACTATAATCTTTAAAACACTGTGGACATCTTAGGTTAGGATATATTCATGTAACCGTTAATATAGTCAAGTTGGTTTTAATATACAAGTTATTTTTAATATAAGATCAAGTTGGCTTTAATATACAATCAAGACAAATTTAATATACTTAATATTCAGTAATCAGTACTATTCAGTAATTATACCTAGTCATTGTTCGTGTATAGCACACATGTAGTGTCGTGTTTTTACTGTCATATGTAGAGTGCTACGAATGTTTGATATTGGGTAACCATACCGAATCATTGGTAGTGTATAATGCACATCTGATGTCATGTTATTATTGTTATTTTTAATACACGGTCAATATGTGACGGTATAATAGTCGACTTCAATCAACATTTGATATCTAGTATCCACAGTTAATTTGAATATACATCGAATGTTTGAAATGTATGACCAGACAAAAATCACCTAGAATAAGAAAAGGGCAAAAATAGATGAATATTTTCAATAGCAATATTCCAACCTGACAAACTATAAATAAATTTCTAAATACTCCAAACCTTCAAATAACGTACATCCACATGTGTCATAACCAAGAAAACGTTATCGTTTCAATTTCACTCGTAACAAGGGTATCCAAACAACCAAAAGGTCCGCCTAAAACGACGGCATCAAACACTCGTTAGCATATTCATCGACCAAAGACATCGATGGTACCCCACGATGGTCCCTTTTCGTAAGTGCAGGAAAATAAGTATAGCGGAGATAGCGAGAACGACTTTCTGTTTCCTAACAGAGATTGAGTCACTTCGGTGGTACGTATACGTCATGAAAATTCAATAGACAACGTCCCCTTGCATATGTCCGGATGGTGAACAGAAGAGAGAGAGACGGTGGGACGACAACAGAGGGGTGAGAAAGAAAAAAGAAAGCGTGAAGCGAAGAGGGAAGGAGAGAAAAATCCGTCGGAGATGCAATAACGGCGCCATGGGGCGCTTATCCTGGGGATCTTTGTAGCTCGTGCGAGGCTTGCCCTTTGTGCGTCCCTGCCCCTTATCGTGATCGACGACCTCTTGCCCGCCGAGCTCGAAACCAACCCCCAAAAAGCCATTTCTACATACTCTCCTGTGGGACCGTCGAAAAGGCGCGCCCGAATGGTCATGCGTAATAGCTTCATCCCTGTCTTTGAAACTGGCCCTTGGGACATTTCTATCGTAACGACATCGAAAATAGAATTCCACGGTACAACCTCATTCCTTTCGCATTACTGCTAATTAATGTGATCCCGAGTGTGCAAGGAAAATTAAAATCGCTTCAAATTTATTAAAGTGACAAGAAGTGTAATACATAGAGATAGATTCCGATATCTGTAACAATTAATTTGTATAGAAATTTCTGAATGTAGGTATAGAGAGAAAATCTAGAAATGTTCGAGTACGCAAATTTTTAATCCGAGAACCGAGGAAGCAATCAGTCCCCTTGCGAGCACAATTCATCAGAGGGATAAGCAGGGACGAAATTTCGCTGTGCAAATTCATCAGTTTCTTCGATCGCAGAAATGTTCTTTCGCCCGACACTGGCCGTGGCGAGGAAAGAAAACGTAGAATTTCCGAGTTATCACGCTTTTATCAAGCACCTCTCGACCGAGTTTGATTAAAATCCGAAGCCCGGGAATGCTTTTCTCCGGTCTCTTCGGTACAGGTTGCGTGCATCACACGAATACTTTGTGCACCCCCGTGCATGTGGCTTATCGTACGCGAAATTACGGCGCATTTAAAGTCCCGCATTCACGACAAATGTGAATATGGGCTCTCGTGACAGGTTTGCTCTGCGATATTTCCGCATTAACGATGCACGTCATACACCTGCTTTTCGTTCAACTTCTCTTGATTCCTGTCTCTCTGTCTCTGCTTCTCTCTGCCCAAACGAATCGCGCATATCCGTGATACTCCCTTTTCGAGGGACACGCGGAATTTGAAAAAAAAAAAGAAAAAGCGAACACGCACTTTTCAATCAGAGAAATGCTAGTAACGAAGATACTAACGATGATACCGCGGCTCGATAATGCTAACTGTAATTAAAAACTGTAATTTCGTTACCGTTCCGACGATTCTGGAGGGAACGAGCAACGAAAAAAAAGAAATGGCGTACATGAAAGAGAACCTGCTCGGCGTGGAATCATTAAGAATATTACAACGCGGGAAAAATAACGGATGGTCATTCGATGTGTACGGTGTCCCCCGTTCGAGGAACTGGACTTTCATAAAATATGCAAGAGCACCGGCACGCGTTTCCATTTTCTCTCGTTTTTCCACGAGTTGGGTGCAAATGGTGAGGGTTTGTTAGACGGCACTTAGTCACGGAGGGAAACAACATTCAACCAATGAATTTTTCAACGGTATTCTTTCAACGTTCTTGATAAGACGTAGAATTTCAATACCAGAGACATTTGATAGCAAACTATACTGCGAATTGTTCATAAAACCTATGAAATTGTGTAATTTGTAATTTGAAATTTGTATTAACTCGAAAGACGTATATGTTCTTTATTTTAAACATGAAATTTCCAAGTCTGATGCAATCTTAACATAAAAGTATTATAAAATAGCATTTATGATCAACTTGAAGGTGATTTTTTAAAAATGACTACGTGAACTTTTCTTAAATGTGTCATGAAAACTGTCCAACTTGGATGAAGAACATCGTATCAACGATTACTTCGTATAATGCGCAGTAAAATGACTAATAGGCTATAATTTTATATCACGGACATTAACGAAAGTAGTCTATGGTCAGTTTCAAAGAACATTAAACTTGGGACTGATAGAATATAAGTGCCACTTTGCCACAGTTTTATGTCGTTAAATCGTACGAAGCATCTATAAATAACCCTGTAAATAACATCAACTATAAGTTCACGTTGCAAATTGCATAGACATCGCCGGGTCATTAAATCATTATATAAAAACAAAATTTACGTGATAGTGGTTATTGTAAGCATCAAATGTTAGAGCAAATATGCTAATTAAGATGAAATAGGCTTCGCACTCTGTGATATTTATGGACATTACAAATATGAAAATTTGCGGTGGAGAAATTTAGGAGGTTTGAATATTTAGAATCGTAAGAACTCAGAGATCTCAAAGTTTAAAAAAATGAGAAGTTCGATAGAAAAAAGTTTGAATACGCGTCGTTCAAAGAAAACGTCGCACTCGAGTTATCTTTCGATTCGTCAGATCGATTCGAAAATACGCACCCCGATCATCGCAGCATCCACAAAAAATAACGAAGCAAAGAATTCAGTGATAATCGCAACAGAAGGACTAAAGCCACGAGACGACGCATCAGCCGGGGCAGCACCCTTCAATTACCGGGGCCACGTAGAAAGATAGGATCACGGCTAACGACGTAGAATCATGCTAATTGAAACGAATTCGTGTACAAGCCGAAACGCATAATCAACTAGAATCGCGATTAATACTCTTTGCGTCGGGTTGACAATGCTCGCGGCAGATCTCGCAGAAAAGACAAATAACCAGCTGTCCGTGAAGCCATACATATGGCGGACCTAAATCAATGCACTATACGCGTTACGCGTATCGGATGGATCGTCCAATGAGATACGTCCACATGCACGCTCGCTCGGCCATCCAACGGGAATCCGGTTATCTGTCCGTGTCCTGATTGGGCCTATCAGCCAGGCACAGCAGCGTCATTCACCATTTCGTATGCCAGCCAGCCAGTTCTTTGATCTTTCGCGATTTCAATCCAGTTACACGCTCGCCTGTGTTGCCATGTCCTGACCCCATGTCCCTTAACCGAACCACCTTTCTCCCTTCGAGTTCACCCCGCGTGCTCTTCTTCCCTTTTTTTGTGCACAGGGTGGTCGATGACACGATTCGTGTTTACACCGACGAGACTCACGTAACGGGGACGAGTTTATTCACTCGTTCGACGAATTCGACGCGGATCGCGGATGACTGAGCAACGGTCTCGTCGAGCGATTCGCCACGGTGCTCGAGGTGCTTATGCGCGAACACCGAAAGCCACCGGCTGCTTCTCGAGGATCTGTTAACGGAACGATCGACGGAGAGATCTTATGTCATCGAACGAGTTTATGGCGCGAGCAAACTTGCTGGAATGCTGCGAGTTTATTTTATTCGAAGGACTTCTGCTTGAACTTGGAGACCTATGCATGTAACCCGTGCTAGTAGCCTTGCCAGTAATCGAATTTTTACGTTTCGCACTTTGCACCAGGACTTGTTGGAAAGAAAATATTATTTCTTTCCTTTCTTCTTTTTCTAATGACGGACCTGGTACAAAGAAACTACTGGCAATGCTACTAGCACGGGTCACTGACATAGTGTACCCCCTTACGACTACAAGAAGAATCGTTCGAATGAAATGAATTGTTTAGGAATTTGTAATTTGCTCATTCTCTAATTACGCAAATGATTTGATCGGCATAGCACGATTTCGAAATGCGTATAGAAAGTCTGGCATGATTTGATAACGTGAAAGTGCTGCACAGTAGTGTTTACGAAGTCGACACGGTCTGATTAAAAGTATTGCGAAAAATGCTTATGGTATATCAATTTGAAATTCTAAACAGGGCGAAATCGATTGCACGAATACTTTATTGTTCGTGTTATTAAATGAACGATTGATAATTAGGGAAAACAATGATTAATTTTATAATCTGTAGAATTTTATGCAGTTTGATGATATACAAATCTGGTCTAATTTTGGGTTTGATATTCCTAGAAAAGGTTGCATAAACGTATCACCGATGTTCTTAATATAGATTATTTGGAACAGACTGAATCAATCAATTTAAAATAGTACTGCCACTCAATGAACCGCGGAAATATGAATGGTTTAAGAATATTGATGAAACGTCGATATATTTTCAATGAACAGCATGTTTCAAACGGAAATGTCTAATTCTTTAACAACAGGAAAGGAAGGATTAGAATAGCATCCTTTTTTCTTTATAGTGCAGTATCCTTTAATAGACTGGTTACTGCTTCCTTTTAGACATCCTAGTTACATTAATAGCAACAACCCAAGAAAACTAATAGATATCGTCTAGTTCATTTGCTACATTTATGTCGACTGATCATTCATTTCTAGAACTCCATTGAAATTTTCAACCGCATAAAATTAATATGGACAAAAGTTTATACTGCCTTTATATTTTAACATTTCTATCACATTATTATCATATATTTCCTTATGTGTTGATTTAAACAATTGAATATGTGAATTTATGTCGGGATATTTATATAAGTCATGACTGAATGAAGTATATAAATGAAGTACTTTAACGAACTGTGGATGATTGGAAAAAAGCATAGGTGATCTTTCAAGATAAACTAGAGTGCAAACGAAAGCATGAAGGGAGCAAAATGCAATCAATTCTCGTAACAATAACCATGAAGGAGAGCGAACTATTCACAACGACGCGAATTGTGTAGATACTATATCTGTCGGGAACAACCGCGACGAATGGACACGCGTTCGAACGCGATAAGATACGAAGTGTGAAGAGTGGAGCAGATTTTCTGACGCATCTAGCGCAACCCTCTGCTTTGTAATTGCCGTGACGATACGTACACGTGCTTCGTAGTATCGGTACACACGAAATCACGGACCTCCCGGTTACGTTCGACATCATGTTTTCGCGGTGTCTGCTCTGTTTCATCCAGTTAAAAGGTTCGATATTTGGTTACTGGACGCGTCATCCGGCACGCTAGCACACGTTCGCTTTCGCTCGGCCACGCATTCAAATTAGTTTGTTTACGAACGAACCCGGCATTCATCAAACCAGTTTTTTTCGCGACGAGCAAATGCTCGTATTACGTTTATCCACTGCAATTTTCTCCCATAAAATCCGATTTTTTATTTCAACTGTGATAAATGTTCGCCGAAAATCCAGATAAATTTACAATGATTTATTGACTTTGTCCACATATCTGGAAATTTTTAAATAGCCGTGATTAAAACATTTCAAATCATAATAATGTTTTTGAATACACAATATATACACATATGAATAAATAATTTATACATATGAATATACGATGAATATACATATGAATAAACTATATATACATATATGAATAATCAATACATGCATACATACATACGTGTGTACATGCATGCATGCATGTATGTATCTATGTACGTATGCATGCATGCATGTACGCACGTATGTATGTATGCATGTATGTATAACATGTATGTATGATACACTGCTCATACATATGTATGATATATACATATACGAATAAACAATATATTCATTTTGTACCGAGATTTTAACTAATATACTGAAAGTGTTGATTTTGAATAAAACTTTGTTAAAATTCATTGTACGTAAACGTAAAATAATAATGGTGACTGCGACAACTGTTATAATTGAACGTACTTCAGCTTATATTTCTCGTTTGCGGCGGATTTAAAAATTGTTTATCGTAACAATTTGCCGCTTCGTAAAATAAATATAATGAAGTTCGCATGGCGAGCAACATAGGTGTAGTTGATCACAAAGTTTACCGCAGAAATAGCAAATTAACGCTGGGGAATCTGCGAATTCAGCATGGCCAAACGTTCCACGAGGTGTACCGTGAAACACGAAATTGCCAGAATAAATTGAAACGGGTCACGCTGTTTCGCGACTAAAACGCTGATAAATTTATACAATTTCAACTATTTCCTTGACAAACGCGCTCGTTGATCATTGTCCGAAAACACGAACAGCGTACATCTGTGTTTGTTTTTTTAACGCCGGATTACGACAGAAATGTGGCAGAATTAATCCTGTTCGTGGAATGATCAGATTTTAACTTAAATTCCGTATGAAATTTGTAATATTGAGTGGGGACAAAGGAGAATTATTAGGTTCGTGCAAAATTAATTACCCTTTGCGTTGTTTCGAACACATTTTTAAACGAACCTCTGTGTGTGCGTTGAAATACGTTATACAGTTAATTAACATTAATGATTTTGTTTCCAGTGTTTATTCTTGCATTAAATTATATTTAGGCAGAAGAAGAACAAATTCTATGATTTCAGAATGGAATAAACTTTATCCTAACCTGATACATACTACTACAAGAATGATGCATAAAAAAATGTAACTCTTCTTGTAATCATCTAATACATACGGTATTTCAATTAATTATTGTCGTGTATAGTAAAATGTATAAAAATGAATCCTAAAATTAACGTTCTGGTAGGAAAATCGATTGTTAAAGAGAGTAATCGATGAACAGGTGACCGTAACATAACGCGGGAAACGCGAGAATTCATGCAGAGTTCCATCGAACTCTTGAGACCCCGTTCAAAAGTTGAAACTCGAGGTGCAGCGAATTTGGCAACGTTCCATAACCGATATGCGAGAGGAGATCGTTATCCAATCCCGTGTGCGTACGCGTACTGATCCCCATGGGTAATAAAACACTCGTGTACGCGGCTAGAACGTTTTCCATGAGGCTCCAAACAACGAAGGATGCGCCTTTTGATTTTTCCACCCCTCGGTGCTACTTATCGAGGATCTACCATACGAAATAGGCTATTTATGGTCAAAAAGGGTGGGCAGATTTTCTGACCCTCTTCTCCCCTTGCTTATCCCGAGATTCTCGCTTCTCTCGCGTTGTACCCTTCGCTGTGGAAGATCATCCTTTCCAGCAATAAATCACCGCGCTTCCGTGAGAAGCTTCGTCTGAAACGCGCCTCGAAATCGCCTGGACCTTTACGGCGATAAAACGTGATGGCACGGTCCAGATTAGACCAGATTTTTGATCTGTTGTCTGGTTCTCGGCTGACATATCGATCATGCTGTGAAAGCGGAGGTAAAATACTGAAGAACTTTGATTTTCTTATATTTCTAAGGTACGGTGTGGAAAGCAACGGTATTCTTCGAAATTAAATTGTTCGTTCCTAAAGTTATAAATGAGGTACTTGAACATTAACATAACGATGATCGATAAAAGATCATTTAAAAAATTTCATCAATTTCATGAACTACAAATTTAAAATTTTGTACAAGAAATTTTTAAACTGATATCTCTGTACATAAATATATGTATAATTATGCATATCTATCTAGATGTCTACATAGATAGATGTAGGCAAGTGATTTCCTCTTGATCAAAAAATCATTCATACAATTATCCAAAAAGCAATCACACATTAACAGGTTAATGTACAAGTCCAAAAATGATCATGAAGAGCCAACGTCATTTTAAACGAAGTACGTGCAAAGAGTAACAATTTCCAACGATATCGATATGTCAAATTATCGACACCATTCCCAAATTAGCAACAACAGCATCTCGAAAGCAATTTGGTTCGACAGAAACCGCTGAACCGGCAAACAATCTACTCAGCTCGTATTTGCAATGACACTTCATCAAAAGTGCTTCAGCGTGCGCTTCGACGCTCGCGGCGTTAATCCATTTTTCGTGGTCCGAATTCTTACGGTCGTTCAGTTCCGAAATGTAATAACGTATCTCGCAAATCCGGGGTCGATCATCAGAAAAGTAGAGCGACAATCGAGTGGTCTCGATTGTAGCGTGGCGCGAAAGTGTTTTCGCAGCCGAGTAGAAAAAGCTCGTTGAGACAGAAGAACCTAATCCGACTGGCAAAAGGATGGTGAGGAATATCCGCGTTGAAATCCAGCCTCGACTTCATCGAGGACCACTCAAACGTCAGAACGGTTCTTATTTGCAATTCTTTCGAGGGGCGAGAGAGTCGACACCCCGCGATGATCCTCGCACCCCTTGCAGCCGTCGCGAGCCTCCCTCGGCTGCGATTCATCCCCTAACCGAGCTAATAAGCAACCCTAAAGAGACGTCGACCGGCAACTGTGACATGTATATACCGACGCGGGACGCCGGAGGGCAATTTGCATTCATATTCGGCATGGTAATTAGGGAGAGGGCATAATAATCTTGATACTCGGACGGTGCACCGTGTACCCGAACGGATTCAGTATAATCGGCCTCTGACTTTAATAATAACGCTGCGGCCTGCGACCCGGTCAGAAGGGAGAAGCGACCGACCACCCTTCGTCGCGTGTTTCAACCCTTCGAGCGATTTATTATTTGGAACTTACCAAACCGCACTCCAATAGTTGGCCTACTCGTGTATCGATTCGCTCGCAATATTTGCATTGCTAATACGCGATTTGTCGTCGAAAGATGCGACTAAATCACTGGATTAACCAACGGTGTAGAATAATATATGCCTCTACAAAGAAATTTGATGACCGAAATTTTATGATCTAGAAGTTGAGGGCCTAGGAGTGGAGACCTAGAAATTTATAAACATAATCTTCATAATCTTATCAACATCAAACAGAGAATGTACAACACGACACAGTAGTTAGTTAACAGTTATGGGCGAACACGATATAGCGTCGTTTACTAGCAAAACAAACGTACACCATTTTGTAAACACCGAAGCGAAATGTCGAAAAAGGAAAGCAAAGCGCGATGTCGGTAATACTCGCTGTTATTTTCACGTCGCTCGCGACTCGATCTTAACGGCCGACAACGATGTAACGCGAGGAGAATTTCAATAGCGGGAATGCGTTCAAAGAGTTAACCGGCTGCAAGCGGAAACGAGAATCGTGTTCCATTTATGTGAGTTCCGTGCTGACAAAATCCACGATCGCGTTCTCGTTTTGTAAACGACCGTTTCGTTCGACTCCGAAAAATATTCCATGAAAATTCGTCACCGTGAAAAATAGATTCGTCCGGTTCTGATTGATATTTTTGATAGCACGCTCCCACGATTTCCGAGCATTTCCCGCGAGTAAAGGAACAAAAATACAACGCTTCTGTAACGAGCGTAGCTGCGAACGAACACGACCTCGACGAAACTGAAATTCGTATTCCAATAAAACGGCCGACGACAGCGGGACTCGTCGAACCGTTGCGAAGGAAAATCGTCGAAACGACAAAACTCCGTTTTTTAACCGAGAAATTCATGGTCCCGCGAGCAAAACAAGCTTCAACGAGATTACCAACCGGTTAATAACTGTTCCTGATCGATTCATACCGAAGGAAAGATCGACCGATGAAAAATGTCGTCGTAACGACGAGCAGGTCCACGCCCCGTAGCATACGGACGTCAGGAACGATTTAGGGTGAAGCTATGGGGTGAAGTCAAATAGAAACCCCGTTGCGTCGAAATACGACATTGGGACATCCCAATGCCACGCAAGGGAGGAAACGGGACACGAGTCTTCGCGTAGGGTGCGACCAAGTGGTCGGACAATTTGCCTCGTGTATCCACCAAAAGCAAATATACCATAAATTTCGTTTACAAGTGTTTTACGCTGGGGACCCATTCACTCTGTTTCCTAAAAAACTGCCCTATAATCGGTGACGCATCGCGGGAAGCTTTGTATAGTAACCATTACTCCGGCAAATGTTACATGATCTTTCGCAAACGTTTGCGAAATTGTGAAATACACATAAAACACTTTTGATATCAATTTGCAAATGTACCCTCAATTCATGAATGTTTAAAGACCCTTTGAGTTACTGAACTTTTACTTTAATTCTAATTATAGTCTACATGATCGGGAATAGTTAAATGATAAACATGCCTACAATTTCAATTTCATTCATCTTAACACATCAGTCATTGGTCCTGACAAACGAACTACGTTAAGAACTATAAGTTAAGAGGTTAAATGATTCGTCGGGTTATTATATTAAAAAATAAAATCGATTTTTTCCAAAACAACCATATTATCTTTATATTTACAAGGACTTCATAAACGACGTTGTTATTGAGAAACAACGAAAGTGCAAAACATTCAACTAACGTTACCACGCCCAACGCCGACATTTGCAGAGTCAAGATGTCGCGCCTGCAACTACAAGAAGGGTGTATATCTTTGGGGGAACGAAGCCCGGTGACATTATGTATCACTTAAATATCCTCCCGACGACAAATAGCCTGACTCATGGGATTTTATTAGGCCACCGTGAGCACATTCTATCACGAAATAATGGCTCCTGCCGAGCTTGACGCCCAAGCGTACAGGATATCGCGCTCAGGATATACACACGACCGATCGTACATACATAATACGTCTATGTATTATCCAGTGTACGTGTACACGCTCGCATTTGCCTGCTCTGCAAGCGAATCGAGAGACTTCGTCCGGGAATACGTCGGGATTTGGCCATTAACAGCCGAGGGAGACCGAGAGGCGAATGAATTAGTTAAGATGTCGTTTTTTCCACGATGAGTTCAGCCGCGGTCTGATTTACCGCCAGCACAAGCGAGCAAACTCTACCCCGTTGGTAATCGGAAGACTGGGAAAGAACACCGGAAATGACTGCTTTTGTGCGCCACTCGCGAATACGAATTATGGGTCGCTGGCAGAAATTGGAGAACGTTTGTCGTTTCCGTGCTCCGAGTAAGCGTTCCCTGCGATTCTTTGTTACGTTAACGGCAGTTTCGCCCGTTATGCTGTTCCTGTCGATGCTCTTTTTCCCTCGAATGACGAGCAAAGTGTGCGAACTACAAAAATATTGATAAGGTCTATGAGGCTGGTTGGCTGACACGTTGGTCACAGTGGAGTTTATGATTGTAATCTGGGGTATATGGTCCTGGACGACGTTGGAAGAGCGGGATAAACCGTGGAATGAGCTATATCTTCTAAATTAGACCATTTTTAATATTCAGAAATTTTCATATTTCAACTTGAATACTTCAAAATTTATAGCCCGTATTTGACCATATTTAAATTCGCAAATTTAAAAATATGAAAACTCAATTTTAGTCAAAGGAGTTGAACTAGAAAAATATTTTAGGAGAATTCAATGTCAATTTCTATGACTCCGTTTTTCCCAAATATTTTACAAAAATATCCAACATGGTTCAAGTATAGCAAATGTGTTTCGAATACGAAAAGAAAGGAAACCACGACAGGATTGTTCGGAATGCGTCGCGACGCCTGACAGCGCGTTTAAATCTCCTTTCATTCAGTCACGATTCTATACATTTCTTGCGTGACAAAGCTCGCGAAATAGCGAAGACGAAGTGAAACGAACGTCATTGAAGATTTTTCCCGCTGCCTTTCATCGTCTCCGGGCTACCTCTTGACGTTCTCGTGGAACGATATCGTTCAAGAAGGCCGTTATGGCTAACCAACAACCCCGAACAACCTTCTTAACGCTTCCTGCGATGATCATAAATTCCTATTAACGAGTTTCCCTTTATCCCGACCCTTGTGTCGTGGAGACAACGGGTTTCTGCGGAATAAATTCCAAACTTTCTGCTCGCCGGCGAAACCGTTTCTTGGGCACCATAAATATACGACTTAACAGCAACAATATGCGCGCATGAGAACAGTTTTTAGGTCACGTTTATTCTTACATCTTCCCGTCACTGCGAAGACATTATTCATTTTACTTAGAAAACTTTCGTACGCGATAATGATATACTCGGCATCGTAAAAATCATTAGTTAAGAGGTTGCATTTTCTTGTATTTTTTCAAACGTGGTGCTTATAACTAATTATTCGAGTACTCTCTTTGCAGTGGAAAAAACATTTATGTACTCGAAATAGAAATTTTTATACTGCTGTACCGATTTATACTTGTTATACAAGAGTCTTTTGATATTGTTATTATTATTTATGTGCCATAAATGGTCAGTAAAAGCAGATAAAATCAGAAGGGTTATATAAATAGAACAAACTCTGTAACCATCACACAGTGATACTTGATTATCACCAAAAATTAAGAAATTTGAAATTCCTAATTGTAGAAACTTAAAAATTTCTAAATTTCTAAATCTGGAAGATGTCAAACCAAATCCAATAACAAATCCATAAACAGTTCTACCAAATTCCGAATAAAAGCTTCCTCCCTAACAGCATGATTCATACAAAAATTCGTTCCGGAATTTTACGATCGCTATCTAACGACTATCCGACGTCTATACGGATTGAAGCAGAACGGATGCGTTAGCGAACGTGTGTGGCGAGTAACATTTTACCAAAACGCTAACAATAGGCCGGGTAACGGTATCGTCGAATACAAAGCAGTCACTGAGAAAAACAAGACCTAGTAATAATTCAGCGAGCCTGATATACTTTCGACACGAACCGAACGATCTTGCATGGGTCATTAAAAACCCATACACGCTGTGTAAGCATGGCCGCAGATGGTCGAACTTTCGTTGAAAACGTGAAGTCATTCCAAAGTTGTGGTTAACTTTTAGCACTACGACTTTACTTTTCAATGTATTGGCAACAATGTTATATACTGCTACATTTGCCCATGTGATCATACTACATACGTACATATTATAATAAATACATACTACATTATTATATCAAACATGTACTTGAAATAATCAGGCTTCTTATACTTAAAATATTTTCACGATAAAATAACATCGAAATTACGTGACCTTGTAACTTTACATGCAATTCTGAAATTACATGAGTTCCCGTTAGTTATCTTCTATCAGTTATTTCTATCGTCAGTATCCTGATTTCCCGTTTTCTTCGTTATAATCCCATCAAATATTTATGAAGATACTTATTTTCGAGCGGTCAAAGCGCTTTAACCCCTTAATAAGATCATGCTAACAAGGTAATCACGCTTATTTTCTCTCCTCCGGCCAGAGGTTTATTCTGCAATAAATATTAGCCTTTGATTAACTCGTGGCCGGCGATATGAATATTTATACGCTTCGATGTCGACTGGACAGGCTGATCGTATTTTCGAGCGGGACCGTGGAGATAAGTAAGCGCAACGTTGCTTCATCGGTCAATTTCCGGGAGTGTCGCAAAAAAGTCCAACTCCATCTTGGCTCGCGTCCACGTAGCAAATCGTGCAAACGAACGAATCTTAGCTGCAGAGTCGCAAGTCCTTCTGCTGGACTTCGCAGTAGAAAGTAACGAGAGCGTGGAATCGGAAGAAAACGTTCGCAGCCGGTGTTCGGACAAATATGGGATCCTGATTTTCCATCCGGGAATATTCCGGGAGTCGCGCCTGCGTTCTATTTTTCCAACGTTGGCAAAAAGATGTTCGGACAGGTGCTCGGAGAGAGGAATTTCTCGGATCTGTCCGCTACGTTAACACGGCGAGCAAATATTTTTAAAACAAAGTGCAGGTCGAAAAACAAACGTATCGCGCGGCGTTCCATCTCGTCAGGGGCCTTCGATCGGTTCCACAATATTTTTTTTTCGCTTCCGCTCCCGCCTCGTCGCTGAAATCGCCATTTTTTTCTTCCCTGTATCTCGCTGTTCGATACCGATTCCGCGTTTTCTTCCTCTTTCCCACGCGTCCGTCTAACGGTCTGTTTTTACAGCTCGATATCGAGAATCGCTCAAAATCCGGATATTACGAGGCCGTGAAACACGCGGCCAGAATAATACTTCACGATCGCGAAATTATGCTTCCCCACGAGTTCTTATCCATATTTGCCGTGTGCAAACCATCAAGCGAATTACACTATCCCGGTGGATGAAGCCACTCCAAAAACCACACACATTACAAAACGTCTCGATTAAATATTTGCCCTGGAAACGGTCGGTCCGGCCGGTCTCCAAGGCACCGGCATGAAGTTACATTACCGTCTTCACCTTGCGCCACCAACCCCCTCTAATGCGACGTATGCCTTAATGAGAATTCGCCCACACTCGCACCCCATCCCCGCGTCTCGACGACACCGGTTAATTACTTTAATCGTTCGTTAACGTGCTGTAAAATATGCCGGCGCAAGAAATCTGAAGCTACGAGCGTTCGTGAAAAGTGAAGTTATATGACTTTTTCGATTTTCAGATAAAAATACAGTACTGAAGTTTTACAAGTAATAAGAAGGCTAACACATAAATTGATAATTGAATGGATTATACAGTTATTGTTCGACACCATTATAAATCTAATAGTACTTTAATACCTCGCCGGAACTCCGAAGACGTTTTCGATGAAACGTTTAACTTCAATTACCTGAAGAAACGATTGGAAAAATCGTAAACTTTTTATCGCAGAAGGGGGAATACGTAGGATCATAAAGAGAGGAAAGATGGCCCGTGCATTTTCATTAGCGATGAAATGGGAAAATGAAATATAACGATACCTACGTGAATCGTTTGTTCAATTTTATCTTGACACACGAACACGTTACTGAATCTAGAAATTGTATTATTTCCCTGCCACGATCTCTAGTTCGTAACGGCACCTAAGCTTTCCATAAATTATTAACCATCTTACGTTGATTACGGACATTAAACTCGGCATGGCTAATAAGAAGTTTTGAAAGAAAAGTCTATATAAGAGTATTCCCACGAAGTAGGAAAATTATGCATTATTCTGAATAATTATGGTTCAGAGGAAGTGCACTGCAATTTTTAATGTAATCGCGCCTTTCTGCGCGGGGCTTTTTTCGGCATTCGAAATCCGATCAATTCTGCACGAATATCAAAGAGAATAAATACATCCGTGAAATGTGAATGTTTTAAAGTGAAAACGTTGAAACAATTTTATACCGTTCAATAGTATAAACGTGTCACGTTTCGTTATATCTATTTTAGATTTTTATATAACGAATACGAGCTCTTTAGGAATTATTAATTATAATAGGATCCCGGTTAAAACAGTTCGATCTTTCACATATTTTATTCATGTTCGAATTTTTATTCGTTCTTTCAGAAGTCATGGTCTCGTTTTATTAATAAACTTCCCACAATGACGAACCGTGTCCATTTTGGATCTTCATAATCCGAATCTTTTGAATTTTGCACCATTCAATTCGACGCTCGAAACTTTTGCCTTCGTCGCACGTTCACTCACCGAGTGCATTAAAAAATTTATTATAGCCGTACGTAATGCGACCTCAATGCCTTCGTGAATAATAATGAGGTACTTACCCCAACTTACGAAAGTAAATTTAAAATTAACACTCAAGAGACGTATTCACGCGTACCATGTGGGTCACGAGTTTTAATGTTACGTTCAGCCTTTTAACCATAAAGAAAGATTTTAAAAATGTGTACCCTCTACATTGCTGCATAAAAATTATTACTAAAAGCTTTCGCATAATATAGATAGAAACCGATATTACTGCCAAGTACCTATGAATTTATGAACGCATGAAATAAAATTATATTGTACCTTGACCCACATGTGAATTCGTGAACTATTTTAGAAATTGGTTTTGTCTAACTAGAAGTAAGATTAAATTTAGTAGGCAGATTTATGAAATATTAGAGTATGAAGTATTAGTAAAATTCTCAAAGACTATGAGAATAATAGGTCAAATTTATTCAGAATAGAAACATGTAATCCTTGTAAGCAACGTGTACTGTTGCAATGCAATTTCACTGCAATGTAGTTCAGAAAATGTAGAAATTATTCTACAAGGTATTTCTACAACACGAGAAAGTGCAGAAATGTTCTTACAAAGCAGTAATTCTAGTTACTTAACAGGGATCTTCACAACGGTTCATTCTCCTGCCGAGAAATTTATAAAAATTTGTGAATCTTTAATAGACTTTTAAATTCTGAGATTGTAAATGCTGCAAATTGATGTAAAGGTGACAATGAAAGTGTAGTATAATGATAAAAACCACAGTATTATCTCATAGAACTAATATAATATACATTAAATTTTAAAACAATTGTATTCTTTTAATTATTAAAGTTTATTAAATTTATAATGCAATAAAGTGATAACCAACGGCGATTTAACGCGTTCAAAAAGGAGTAATAACTGTCTCGTTTCGGTTGAGGTTCAATTTTTCAAAATTTTATACATATTAATCGACACAGATACCACTGGTTATGAACGAATTTTAATATTTAGTACATTTACGTATACCATTAATTTTTCCCGTTGCAAAATCAGTAAAATCGCTACGAGAGGAAAAGGAGAGACAGAAGAGGAAAAAAGAGAGAGCAGGATTACATTTTCCATTAGCGGTCGAGGCGAGCTTTCTTCGGACTTGTCGCGTTGGCACTCGTGCTGATTATCAACCTGTTCTGGACAGGAGCTTTTTTTCCCCTCGTTTTACCTCATTTCCCATTCCTTTATACGACGAATCACGTGCACGTAATAATAAAGCAGCAAGCCTGCGCGACATCTCGCTAATGTACACTGTCTCTCCTTTTTTCTTTCCTTTTTCATTTTCAATTTACTGTCGAAGAGTAATTTTGTAGAGCTGGCGATTTACGGTATCCGCGATAACTTTAGCCGTAGGTGACACCTAGCTAAGAAACAGAGACTCATTTCATACTGTTCTCCAGTTAACGATTACTGCATTAAACTAATCCAAAAATTAATTACTTAAACTAAATTTCTATAAAAAAAATCTGTAAAAAGGGTGTGTAAGAAAGACATCTGAAATATCATGTCAAAATGTTTGAATAAGACATTGAGAATCTGAAAATCTTACTACTTGAACCAAACAACAGAAAATAATGAAATACATTATAGATTAATCTCCTCCATTTAATGGTTGCAATTGTTGAAAATCCATAATAAAATAATGACACGGAAGATAAAGAAGGTGTTCGAAGAATTAACAAAACAATGAGAAGTCGTAAAATTGAAGTTGAGATTAAGCCGGCAGCAATATGTGAAAGCATCTTTCACCATTGTGCCGTGTACGTTGTAAGATAAAACAACTGCCGTCGTAATAAATTAATGCTCGTGTTTTTTTAAATTACACTATCATTCATCCGCCATCAGAAATTCTCGTATTTCAGCAAAGTTTGCACGAACTGTACGTTGATGAAAGCCATAGATTCGCAAGTTCATTTCCTCGCGTGATACGCTGCCACGAGTTCGCTCTCATCTCTCTTCCAGCCTTTCACGGAATTTCCTTCGTCCTGCGAAAGGATACACGGAAATCGTTAGTGAAATACCGAATGTTTACGAGTGGGAATAAACTTGATCCGAGGTAGCTAGCTCGAGCCAGGCAATTAAAGATAGAGGCACGCGGACCAGCCGCGAAGAAAACAGCGAGTTGATTTTAATCGGCGTACACGTGGCCATGATTTCTCTTCAAGGTGTTTCCCTTTGTTCCATGAACTTGTCGACCAGACACTGTGGCAGATAATTCTCACAAGTTTCGCCGAAAATTGTTTGTTCGCCACCTTCTTCTTCAAAACGTCGCGTCTTATCTTCAGTTTCTTCAAACTTTGACGTTGTTTTGCAAACTGTACAATCCACGATATCGTCAAGCTAATTTAAATATTCGTCAGGCAGCCGAGAAAGGAAGAGACGAACAAATGACGACTGAAACTGAATATTTCAGTCGAATCCACGTTTCGACCCCTCCTATTTGTGGAACGCTGAATAACAAGGCTACGTCGTGGAGCACAAAGAGGAAGAATATGATGGTTTGTTCGTTGTTTTTAATGAGACACCGGTTCAATTATTATTTCCCGTTTGTTTCTGCTGTTTGGAAATTTCGATGGAACAATCTTTAGATTTTCTTTTTACAGAGAAAGGCTATACGATAGGAAGGAGAACCGAGGGTTCCGCAGTAAGTTTGAAAATTTTCAAAGTTTTCTGGTTTGGATTACATCCGAAAATGTCTCAATTTCCGAATGTGAAAAGTTCCCTTAGGGAATGCTCTCTCCGAGCATTTACGGAGGCAATATAAAAAAATCTACAGTTATGAAATAACGATAGAACCAGGAGCGAATGTTCGTTTCAACGTGATTGAAGTATTTGTTTTCAATTTTTCTGTAGCGTTGGCAATTTTCGACAAATTTTTCCATGCAACATATCGCGGAATAAAAGCGGAGAACACGCGTGTTTCTGGGAACAGTTTTAAATTTAATCTACGGAAAAGGTATGGCTCACGGACATTAAAGCGGAGAATTTTCGCGATTCCCTGGACAGAATCGAGCACTTAACCGTGTACACGCGAATCTGTCGCGTGGAAAAATATCACCGACAGGCGTTACACTCGGCAGGATAGGAATTCCTACGGGACATCGCGTTTCCCCCTAGTCAAAAATTCAAAATACAGATCCGACTCGTACCTTTGCCCGATCGAACCGGCTACACGCGAGTAAATGGGCGGCATCGTTCCTGTCGACAAAATGGAGGGTATCGAGGATCACGTGTTCCGCGTTGCAATCGAACGTCGGGTTCGCCTATTCGTAACACGATCGAACGAAAAGAATTCGATGCCTTCTAATGCCAAGCAATGAGCACCATTGCTAAGTCTCCACTTCTCTCGATCGCTTCATCTATTACGAATCGCGATGAAACTTTCATTCGCCGGGCGTCGACAACGCTCTTTTATTGAACACGCTTCAACGATCAATCGAGAAATTTCGCTAGACGTTTGTTCCTTTCTAATCCAATTAGCTCTTCCTCTTATTTCGTTCCCTTTCGAATTCGTACATAGCGTGATTCCTTCGTCTAGTTTTCTGTGCGATTTAACCCCCTCTGCGAGAGGGTGAAATCGAAATGACTCATACTCTTTACGGAGAAACATTTTGATGTAGATACATGCAAAGTTTTAATCCTCTTCAAATACAGGATGTCTCAGAGTAACTAGTTTCGGCACGTAAAAGTAATTTAGAGAAGCATGTATGTTCACATGACAGATATGTATCTAATCGTTAAGGGGTACGTATCTTAAGGGGTTGTTTCCATTTGACCTGTCTACATTCTTCAAAATTTTGTGAGTCAACTAAAATCCAATACATCACATATTTAACTACATGAATATAGTTTACATATACATATACGTAAAAAGGTATAAAAGATATATTAACTTTAAAAGACCTCAAACCTTGAAATCTTAGAAAAAATAAAATCAATGTGTCACTTAAAATGATACATATTTCAATTATTCGAGATTTATTACGAAGACCATTAAAAGATGTATAATTTTCTGCTATATGCTTTCGTTATGTTATAAAATATTATATTTAACCTACCATAAATTGGAGACGTAACAATAAAAAGTGATATACGTAATATACGCGTATTCAAATTTGTTGTGAGCTTCGCGTGAGTACAGAGATTAGTCCATTTGCAATGAATCACCATTAAAATGCTTTAACCGTGATTCGTATCTGGGTCATACATGAATGACTAAACGATCTCCATACCTCGTCACGAGCAACACTTTTTTCCTGATTATAAATGGACATATTTAATAGAAATATTAAACAGATGAATCAAATATTACGGAAACAATAGTTCAAAATTAATGGAACAGATGTATCGTGATATCAATTGTACACTACCAAGCTAATAGGAAGATTAATGAAAATCTGAATAAATGAAAACGCGAACAGAGGTGTATTTACTCAATTGGTTCGCAGTCGCAAAATGGAGTTAAATTGCGTCGCTTTTAAAATGCGTGTGCAAAGTGTTAATTGAAACCTTCGAATTGAGGGTGTCATGTTCGAGGAAGCAATGATTCATTAGAAAACATCTTTCGTTGAACACGAAACTGCGAACATCCAAGGCAACGAGATACCTCAATCAAGAGACCCTACAGCCCCAAACAGCTTACTTATCGTTCGGTAGAACGAGCAGACAGCGGTCTCTGCTCTTTTATTGCTGCTCGGTCGAGTGGCCAGCAAGAAATGAAATTAGCCCCGTTTGATCTGTAACCGTGGAATCTTTCGTCGGTTCGAGCATACAGGAGCGTATCTTCCATTACAGAAGCTTTGGGTGCAGCAAGTGGCCGCGGGGGTTCCGTCAGCAAACTCCTGCCAGACGTAGATCTCGTCACGAGGGGGTTGAAAAGCCCCGAGGGTGAAGCGAAAGCGAACCTCTTTCTCTCTCTATCTTCCTCGCTTAGTTGCTTCGCGTGTTATGTAAATACATATGTGTTCTCGGAACGAAGGGATGCACCCGTGCCTCCTTAACGAATATTACCAAAGTTCCGAGGGCGAATGTTGCCGGAGGAGCAGCACACTGTACGCCGGTTCTACGGTCAGGATTCATGATCCACGTGATTCGCTGTGTGAGCATGCACTTGACACAGGGAACTGCTCATTCGTGACTACGTCGCTGGTATTCGTCTTCAGAACTGATTCTGAGTGGATAAATTGCGGGGACGAAGGTTTCAGCTGCGTTTGGGAATGCGATGCTCTTTTTAATATCGTATTGCTCTCGGGTGATTTGCAACGATGGATGTGCATGTACAATTTGTAAGGAGGTGTTCATTTTTATTTGGATAGTTCTGTTATCAAAATTCTTATCAATTTTAAACATAGTACAAATAATACTGTTCAGACAAAATTGCCAATAATTGACTATAAATTTCTATTATTTTTACTCACTGTTTCATGAAATTCATCTCGACGAATCCCCCAAGACAGTTATAATATGTACCTGTAACAGAAAAAGTTTTTATCTCATTTATTACGTTTAGCAACGATTCAGAATGTTTACATTATGCTTTATTAGTAACTACGTTAATGAATAATAAATTTTAATGCATCAAATTTTACACGTGAGTTTGTACATATGGAGACTTACACTTGTCCCTATACATTATACAGAGTTAAAACGACGTGTAATTACGGTTATGCAAGTTTCGAAAATGTTTCTAACTCACATTGTAGTTATTCGATCGAGCATAGGAACGTATTCGCGTCAGACTTTTTTAATCTCGAAAATAGAGATTCTCCATCGTCTGGCAAACGTTGATTCCATAGGGCCATATTGTTACACGCTACACAGGCTGCTTCGTGAATAGTGCCAGAATCAGTGTATAGCCGGTGACAGAATAAAGCGACAAGATATATATGCCGATGCGCAAGTGCGCATTGTACACAATGCAGCACTTGAATCTTTGAGTGCATTCGTGCACAAGCGTATCGTCACAACAGCTCCTGGCATCAAAAGCGATGCTTGATCTTTTGATTTCACCGACTGTGAAGTGGATGCAGCTGATTATGTTACATAAAACACAACTCTACGTATACATACTCTGGTCATTATACTAATTGTAAGTTAAAACTAATATGCTACTTCAAACACTACTTTGTTGCATTTCGAATGACCGAGTTCGAAACAAGTTATTATCGAGCACAATTTCATGACATTAAAGGAGAGCAATATTCTAGACATTAAAGGAGATACAAATTCTACGCATTAAAATAGAGCAAAATTTAATAACACAGAAGGAGAGTAAAATTTGATGACATTAGAGGAGAACAAGATTTGAAGACATTAAAGGAGAGCAAAATTTCAAAATATTCAAAGAGAGCAAAATTTGATGACATTAGAGGAGAGCAAGATTTGAAGACATTAAAGGAGACTAAAATTTGAAGACATTAAAAGAGAGCAAAATTTGAAGACATTAAAGTAAACCAAAATTGTATGACATAGAAGCAGAGCAAAATTTGTGAACATTAAAGCAATGCAAAATTTGAAGATATTAAAAGAGAGCAATATTTGATGACATTACAGGAGAGCAAGATTTGAAGACATTAAAGGAGACTAGAATTTGAAGACATTAAAAGAGACCAATATTCAATGACATTAGAGGACAGCAAGATGTGAAGACATTAAAGGAGACTAAAATTTGAAGACATCAAAGTAGACCGAAATTGCATGACATAGAAGTAGAATAAAATTTGCGAACATTAAAGCAGAGCAAAATTTGAGGACATTAAAGGAGAGCAACGTGTGATGATATCAGAAGCGATATTTTATATCATCGAATGTCTGTATGTATTTTATATATTGTATCATACCTACTCTATAATGTAAAATCTACATACTAAAAGCAGTACTAAACGCAGAAAACTTTTCATAAAACCTTAAATTTAAATAAACTGACCACAAGCGTTGCACAAAACTAAATGGTTTAATATCGTCAAATCATGTCAGACTTTCGAAGTTTCCATCAGATAGGCAAAAGCGTAATAATTCTTCTTAAGTGAGTGAAAATTAAATTTTCTGGTTATTTTTTAACAGAAACCGTGGATCTAGACTGTACGTTCCAACCCCTGAAGTCTCCGATCTCGCCATAACGCGTTACTCCCGGAAAAAAGTAACCCTGATTTACGCGGAACTCGCACGCACGTTTCGCTGTTATCTTGGGTACGCACAGACCCCAGTCACGCGCCTTACAAACCGTGCGTTATCACCGCTATCGTAGCCGGTCACGTGGCGATTCGGAGCCATTGTCATGGTTTACGTGCCCCGAGACGATTGCTCGAGCTCCATTCTGAGAGATTCCGGCAGGTCTCGATCGCACCCTCGGCAATTTTAATGGACTCCGTGTAATTGCACACGTTTAAAATATCCTACTGAATCTTCGGACGAGAGGCTTTAACTATTCGATAAATATAGGTAGATATTGCCAATGGATCTCGGTGTAACTGTGAGTTAGTGGAGCTCGACTTGGCAAAACCTTTGGGACTTTGAGAACCTAAGTTTTCGAAAATGTCAATAATACTGCAGTGATATACATTCATCTTGAGAATCTTGAAGTAATGAGAACGCGTGCTGAAATCTACGATACTTATAGCAAGTAAACTTATCGAGAGAATCTTGTGCTTAATCGTAAATTAGAAATCTCTCTGATTCAAGCTGTATAATCGCATCTAAAACACCAGCTACGTCACAGACCTAATTGCATCGCGTTTCTTACGATCGCGTGAAAGTGGTACGGCAAACACTGGAATACGAGAATTATGTTAAACAAGCACTTTCACGCGAATCATTTAGAGGTATTACTTGATTTTGCGAAAAGTTAACCAACGAGAACCGAGCAATGATCCGTGCGAATCCGCGATAGTTGCCTTCTGAAAACTTCTAATCTATGCCGGTCGATTAACAAGCAATTATAGATTTATCGTTCCCGGAGGAAGAGAAAGCGATCAGTGTGGATGCTGATAACACGAACGCGGTTAATTACGATCTCTCTCTTTCGTTTCCTCTGTTCTCCCGGTCTACGTAGCATCGAATGCACACGTTTTACCATATTCGCTGACGGAAACTTCGTTAACACTCCTCCCCATCGATGCGGCTGTTATTCAATTTGTATTCAACGACATGGCCGCTAATGCATCAAGAAAGGAGTGCATGTTCGCGCTATAATGGAGAATCCTGGAATATCGTTACAGACGAAGGGTTAATTTTCTGCAACCCGGACAGAAAGATGAGCGCCTCTATACGGGAAATCTGAAATTCATTGGTTGCGAAACGCGGATTGCATATCCGGGATAAGTGGATTGTTTAACGAGATTTCGTAGATAGTCGAATGAACCGATAAAGGAAAGACTAATGAAAACTATTGATCACGATAAACTAATTGGTTAGATACGAAAATGGATAAGTGTGCTGTAGTTATAATTACTGAATATATTCGATTGAATCTAATATGCATAATTCGAAAAGTGCACAGTTCCAAAATCCTGTTATAGCAAAAACACTAAGGCCAAGACACAGGAGTAAAAAGATACTTGACAACTTTACAGCGTGCAATAAATCTTGTCGTGAAGCAACCCGTTCTAATTGTGGCGTTCGCGCATAGACCTTAATTCAAGCAGCACGACTGTTGTTTTGTCGCAACGAGTCGTGGCCCTAAACCTCCGTGTTCCAGCGTATTTACGATAATTCACCGCGTTCATGAATATTTCATCGGCGAATAGAAAATCGTAAATCGTTACGAGCTATCCTTTTTCTATGGAAATTCCCGACGGAATGGAAGTCGACGAAAACGGTCTCGAGCCACGGGAATCTTGCGAGGATGCACCCGACTTCGCGTCCCCCATGAATTATGAACACCGACGAAACAAGCAAGTTGTTTAAAAGGATTCGAATTCCGATGCTCGGCCGAAACTTTCGATTCGCGCGTTCTTGTGAACCGCCATTTCCGGACGAGACCTCGAAATTGAATGCACGGACCATGGCGAGAATCGGACGAAAATCGGCTATCGTGCTCCTCGCGGAAGAACCTTTATTCCTCTTCGTTCCGCTTCTGCACGCGAGCCTCGCGTGCTTCAGACGCGAGACAACGGATAGCATTTCACGCGTACGTGCGCGGAAAATAATTCTTCGATTCCGCGGAAAAATACGGAAACTCTTGAAAAGCGGATGTCGACGTTCCGCGGGAGTAATCGAATTCGGGGGAAAGCGAACGGAAGAAAGTAAAAATTGCAGTGGATCGAGTGGCAAGAATTGCACGACGATATTTTATACCGGCACGTGAGCCAATGTTTCGAAACTGCGCGGAACAAGGCACGTTTACGAAATTTAAGAACATTGATATTCCTTTATCTTTTAAATTGGTTGAACAGGTTTGAGTTGGCAAACATGGGATCACTGCTTATCTTTGCTACAGAAGTTTCAAATTAAATTGTTACTTCGCTAATGGAGATAAAGATGTGTAAAATAGAATGAAAAAATTGTAAATCTAATATAAAAAGTATAACAGTGTATTCAAACATAAAACATATAAAAAATAAAAGAACAAGAAAGTGTCTACGTTTGAAAGTTAATGGTATGCTTAATCAATAGTTTAATACGTTGGATTACAGCAATTAATATCAACTTCGAAAACGAATAAACAGGTAGTGTAAAACCGAATACCTCCATATTCAATGTGTTAACATGAGTTTAATTATCAAGAATGATAATGCAAATGACAATCAATTATAAATTCGTCCACTCGCATTGATTGCGAATCAGCGCGATGCAAATTAACTTGTTAATATAAATTCGCGGCAATCGAATAATTAACCGTGAGATGTCGTTATAAAAGGGAGTAAAAAATGATATATCCGTTGCTGGATTTCATTAACTCTTGTTTGATGTAATCTGCAAATGTACTCGAAAAAAAAGTCTCTAAAGTACGAACTCAATTGCATAATTAACAGCACAATTTTAGGGGAGAATGAAACCGAAGGTCACAGTTTACTGCGTCGTAGAACCCCAATTCCCATTTTCAACCCTCGCGTGTTTTTCACCTCGAGTGTCAGAACGAAGAAAGCGGGTGTACATTAAAGGGGGTGAACTGCTACCCTCGAAATTTCGACGATAAAAATAATCTCCGAGAGAGAAGGAGACAGTTACCACTAGCAAATAAGGGTGTCATCTTTCTGATTGGCCCCGAGGAAAACGCCTCCTGTGTTGTAGAACCAAATTGGGGTGCCTTAAGACCGAAACAAGGGGATTTGAGTGCATCCTGGCGTTACATGCAAACCTTTGTCCACGGACGCGTTTCACACGACAAAGACAACGGTAAAGATCAAAGCTTTCCGCTAGGAAGCGAACTTCTGACACTCCTTTAATTAAACGAGCAAGAAATTGCCGATCTTGAAAATGAAACGTAGCATATTGTGAGAAACCCTTTAGGATGCGCCCAAAATAATTTCGACAGCCAGACACGTGTCGATTATTCCCACCCCTCGAACGATACCAGTTGTACCCTTAACTGTTTGAAACTCCTTAAGTAAACCGAACACCCTCTTTGTTCTCGTTCGAGTTGCAGCATCTGGATAACGCATGAATTATAGTTATAGTCTATTACTCCTCCGACAGTACAACATCGAGCTGATAACGTTCAACAGCTATTTTCTAAGGGATTATTATCTAATTTACTCCATTCAGATTTATGGGAGATTCAGATCACTCTTCAAATAACTGAATGTAGTTTAACTTTCTTTTTGATTTATGATATTACCTAAATACCCAAGTTTCAGATTATTAAATTTTGAACCTTCCAAACGTCTGCATTTCAAAGTTTCCAAAAGCCCAGATTTAAAAAATTGCCAAACACCCTCAAATCCCAAATTGCCAACTGTTTCGAATCATTCCAAACTTTCCAACTTTCGAAACGTATCTCACTACTTATTCCTTGAAAAGCTAAATCTCTAAATTAGAGGGTCTGAAAGTTTACGAACGTGTCCCATGAAAAATCAACGAGCGTTGTTCCCTCTTCACCGTTTCTGCTAGGGAAGCCCGCGATGTTTGCTAATTCCTATTGCGTCTGGAAGTTTGTTGATATCGTAGGCGTAACTTGGCCAAAGTTTAAGCAACTAACATCGAAATAACAAATGGGGCAAGACGTAATTTAAATTGCGAAAGCGACGAGCGTGCAAAAGCCACGCGCACAATCTCTACGGTATAGGCGAAACATTGTACGGCGGAGATTCGTTATTAAGCGTGTGTTGCAACAACATCTCTCGATCCGCGGTTCGGTATGCATCTAATACATGCGAGATTAAGCCGTAAGTCGGTGGTATCGGTGGCGAATACTCAATTGTCCTCTCGTTTGGTATACTGCTACCAGGCACGAACATGCAGCTACGTAAGACTATGTATGCCCGACACGAGGCTCGAATATAAACGCGTGTGTTAGTTTGCGCTCTAGTGGGCCCGGGCACACGTACAATGGGCACCAAGTTTGTCCAGTTACCATGCAAGGAAGCCTCGCGACACGACGATATACCCTGTGAGCCCCGTAGAGGTGCGTGGCGTTAATTCAGGCAAACACGCCAGACAGAGAGCACTGTTTGTGTTTGTTTCGAGCGCATGACGTTTGCACGACCGCAAACTATTCCGACACGCTCGCAGAAATTCGAGAGATCCGTTCAACTACCGTTGACGGAAAGGACCCTTTCGGATTGACACTGTCGATGCAAGTGGATTTCGATAGGCTCGTCTTAGGATTAACGACGGAATCGAATTCAATGAGTACATCTCGTTACATCGCCATATTCGGTGATGGATATGACTATGTACCCTCAGGAACGTCTTACTGTAGATAGACACATATGCAATCGTGACAATTTTCAAGTTTACGAATCTTTACATTTTCAAAGTTTTGTATATTCACGGTCGAAGTTTGGAAGCTTTCAGTTTTGAATTTTATCATCTTCTCAAAAATTCTGGAGTTTCCCAGGTTCTTAAATTTTCACGTTCTCGGTATTTTCAAGGTACCAAATTTTTACATCCTCAAATTTGTCAAATTTCCAATCTTGACTCTATCTGAAACACTGTCTAATACTATGACCTTTATCTATATTTCAGAGTATATTAATATATTTTTGGTATATTTAATATTTTTAATATATCTTGTGTATATCTTTCCTTTTTTTCTGTACAGACTTCCTTCACTTACGTATCAGTAAATGGTGGCATCGAAGTTGCAAACTGTATATCTAATCCACTTTGTACACGTCGATAATCAAATGAATAAATGTTCGTATACAGTATGAAATATCTACGTATCTGTCATTCCGTATCTTGTGTTCCAATAACGGAGAAACGTTTTCCCATAAAACCGACAATTATTGTGCGATATTTCTTCGACACTGGCTATTCAACACTGTCAACGTACCCACCGTTTCCCGGTCAGACGAAAAATCGTGACCACGTTAGAACGTGACGTGATACGCATTAATCTAATTCTTTTTTCGGTCGCTTGTCATGCTGGAGCATAAGTTCCCGAGCTTGTACCATGCGCCAGTGGATATTTGTTATCGATACAAATTAAATACCGATCAACATCGATCGTGCACGGTGCGGCGCGACAACGAATGTATCGGCAAGAATTGGGTCAGAACAAGGATAAATTGTTCCAATTTGAGAGAAATCGATGCGGGACATACTTTTATTAAAGTTGAACTGCCGATACATTCGGCTAGCGATGGTTCAATGTATAGGCAGAAATAAATTTGACTTGTTTCACACAAATATGATAACTTATGGTTAGGACATAGTTTCCTAGTCTTTGATTTTTATGGATTTTAAGGATTACAAGGACATAGGACATTACATTACATATTCTTTATGTCGTCCTAACAATACGTGGTTATTTATGTTTGATTTTCCAAATAAATCACAATGTAAGAGATATCACCATACTATTTGGTGGAATTGTTCATTTAATTACGCACACCAATTTTCTCCATGATCATAAATTTCTTGAGTAGTATAATTTTGGTAAATTTCTCCAATTTGTTGCGTTCATCGATCTTGACGATTAAACCGATAACAGCACACCGATCTCAACGATTAAACTGATACAGCACCGATTCCTGCAAATTAAATAACTATGGCCCATATAATTAACTAACTAGACCGACGGTACATCGGCAACATTCACCATCGCGTCAATAACCTGCTTTGCACAATGGCGAATTCCGTTTTCATTGTTCGTGTCGGCCTAATTGCGGCCGCGTTTGCTCCTGCGATTACAAAGCACCGAATCACCGATGATTCGAAACCCCGTGCGTTCGATCGTGAAATATTGATTTCTCGAGAGAGAGAGAGAGAGAGAAAGAGAAAGAAAGAACAACAGACATTTCTTCTCTTCATCGTCGAATGAAAAAAGAATACAAGGAAAAAAGGATGAAAACGAGAAAAAAAAGAATCACCTCATATCTTCGCAACATCGAGCTTTACTATTCGACAAAGGTGGCCATAACTCATCCGCAGGGGACGACCTTCGAGCTAACTCACCCTCGCCAAAGTTGTCCAGATATTTTATCGAGAATAAGCAAAGAAAAGTATACGAGGCGGGAATTCAGCCCCGATATAATCTGTCCAATATTTTTCACCCCTTTCTACGAACATTCGAGCACGGCACCCTCGTCCAAAGTCCAACGTCAGCCACGGCAGAAAGTGCTAAAGCGGAACAAAGCAGGGAATTCCAAAAGAATGCGTCGTGTGTGCGTCGGAGGTCATGGGGGTTGTAACGGGGTTGGAGCACGATGTACGAGTACATATATGCATTGGCGTAACCAGGTAGCGATCAACGAGGGTGGAGAATAACAGAATATTAAACCGTCAAACATCACGTAGCCTGAAGGCTGGGACGTTCTAGTGATGGACGGACTCTTATATTTCATGTTCAAAATTTAGATGTTTTCAAGGTTACATATTTTACAATTTCCAGATCTCTAAATTTGTGAAGTTGCAAGGTTATGAAGTTACCTTCAAATTTTCAGATTATGAAACTTCTAATTTGAAATTTTCAAACTTTCGAACCTCTGCGTTTGATACTGAAGTTATAAAAGTCTAAATATCCACATATTTACATTTCCAAATTCTCAAAGTTCTAATTACCCCACTTCTTAAATTCCTAAATTCCAAATTCGCTAAATTCCAAGTTCTCTTCAAAGGTCCAAATTCCCAGATTCCCAAGTTCCTAAATTTCCAAATTTTAAACTGTATAAAATTTCTAAATTTCCAAATGTCCAAATTTCGAACCCTCCAAATTCTCAAATGTTCCATCTCACAAACTTCCATTCTTCCAAATTCTAAATTACCTACCCGAAATGCTATCCAAAGTTCCCAAATTTTCAAAATCACAGATTCTGAATTTGCAAACTCCCTTAAATAAACTTCCTAATTCCCAACTCCTCAATTTCCCAAATTTCAAAACACCGCAAGTTCCATATAATACCAGGAAGCTAACATATTTAAAGAACCCCAGAAAAACCACCAGTTACGCCAATGCGCGTACATAGAAACTCGTGAACAAGGTTGGCTTACGTATCGGAAAGCACCGCGCGGAATTCACTGATTTTACGTGCACGCTGGAAAATATATCCAGTAGGAATTGGCCGGATAACGACCGTGGAAAGCTGTTGGTCGTCTAGCAGTAGTACGACCACCAGCTGCGGAGTCGGTATAGCGAGGATAACGCGAGAAGAATATCAACGATGTCTTTTTCGCGAAGCAGAAACCGCGGTAACGCGATTTCTCGCAGAATTCGGATCCATTCATGAATGCATTACTTTCTCGTCGTTCTTGTTTGTTCTGGTTCGTACCTTCTTAACGGAAAATCCTACTACGCTATACTCGCGGGAAATCGCAGCCTGATTATTGGCGTGCATCGCAAACCTTCGCGAACACCGCAAACGGGCTACCATGTTCGCCTTGATTGTAATAATACAGTGAATCGCGCTGGAAGAAGCTATTCCAGCCGGATTGAATCGCTGTTCGTTACAATCTCTTCTAATGAGTAGCCTGTGTTCCTTTCAATTTTCCGGAGCTCAACATCTTTCGACGAACATTTAACGACCAGGGAGATTTAATGAAATTTCTCGTTTATGCTTTTAGAGAGTTTCGCACGTGGGATCAAGCGGGTAAATGTTGATATGTGGAAATGCAATTTAGATTTCTGTGTTTGGATGTCTGGTAACTTGGAATTTCTTTTTTAATTTCAAGGTTTGAGAACTGTAAGAGAGTTACAATTTCGTCTTAGCATGTTTACCTTCATCTTCAACATTCACGACAAAAATTATAAGCTTCATCCTAGTGTTTGATGATAAATTTTGGTAATCAAGATCACAAAGATTTTTCAACACATGAGATACATAAAGATACAAAACTGTTCAGCGGACGTACAAAACGATCCAGAAGAAATCCCATCAGGACGAACGAAATTTAACTTCCGTCGCCGGAGTTTTTCCAATAATAATTACGAAAGAATTCCACGCTGACTTCCCATCGTTCTTCCAATCTCACCGTGGCTTCCTCTATCGTGTCCGTTTACGATCAATCTCATTCTACTCGACGAAATTACGTCGCCGAGTGGAAACCGCAAGTACGATGGTTACAGGAAGGAGACGGTAAAGGAGCACTCGTATCGATCTCTGTAAATACTCGCAAGAGGTGAAATTCGTCAGAGGTCCTGTTCGATTTAAACCGAGCATGTATCGCCGTTCAAAGATTCGAGAGTAGCCCGGGATCAAACCGGATTTAATTCGCGGAAAAGCCGGCGAAATTCAGCCATAAATGCGGCAAAAGGTCCGCTATGATCCTTTGTAATAGCATTACCGCAATTTCGCTACGGCAAAAGCTTTCTTCGGTAACCTCCCATGGTATTTTCCTGCCTCGAGGGTAGTACCAACAGATTACGCGAACCGTACAGAGGTCCGGATGGTAACGAAACTATGGTCAGCCTGCTGCAGTGGTTTCGCTACCTACTAGCCCAACCACCGATTTCCACAAATTTTCAAAACATCGTGATCTGCTGCGTAAGCAGATTTCTAAATGCTGGTTATCTCGGTCTCCGGTGATCGTATCGGTCAAATATCTTCTCTTAACCCTTTGCACTACTTTGACCCGTCTGATTCATGACGCACTCAGCTGCGATCAATTTTACTGGAATTTTTAATACACTTCAATTTGGAGTTCAAGTCCAATTAATGATTACATAGATTGCATAATACCACATTGACATTTCAACTTTGTTTGTCCATTTTAATATTGTAGCTGTTAGTTCTGACTGACACACCTGATCATAGTGCAAGGGGTTTGATATGGTACATCAGGGAGAGATGAATCAAGTTCTCAAAAAGGTTACAAAGTTGAATATTTTGGTCTTACATAATAACAAGTATTATATTGATCAGTATCATAATAACAAGTTACTTTGTCAAAATGTCTCTCTGACGATAGAAGTGTCTCCAGTGATCATCTTGCTGTTAGTTATCGATCTTTTAATTTATACGGTAAATCAGGGAAAGATTAATCAAGTTCTTAAAAATGTCCAAAAGTTGAGTAGTTCTTGTTGAATATCTTGTTGAAATCTTGTTGAAAATGTTCGAAAATTGAATATCTTAGTCTCACGATTCTTTTGTGATATAAAACAGGCAAGCAACAAGTTACTTTATAAAAATTTCTCACTAATATATGGAAATTATTAAAATTTTAGAAACTTGTGCGTAGTTGAAAGGATCTACTATAATAGCATTTAATGAAATAGTGAACGATGTACAATGACAATGTATACATTATAGACAGGATGGTTTCAGCTTCTGTTTTATTTTCTTCCCAGAACAAGAACTAAATCAAGCAACCTATACTTTATTCAGAGTGATCTAAATTCATTCATCCACTTCGAAACATACTGTAACTATTCCCAATTTTAGTCTGCAAATTATTTAAAAAGAAGCATATCAATCTCTAAAGAAGGATATATTCTCTTCAAATTATTTCAATGTTCGAAACAATTCAAGTTTCTCTACTGCTCGACAAAAATAGTGTATTCATTTCTTTTATGAATATATACACTTTTCATAGAGATAGAAGTTAGAAAAAAGTTGTAACAGTATATACAATATGAATATCTGCTCGCATTTGTGCAGAAATAAAATGGTTTCATTTCGAGCGTACACAAAGTACAGAGATTTCTGCGGCGACGTTGCTCGTTTGAATGCAACGAAGTTGAAATTCGGACGAGTAAGATGTAACGAGAGGACTTGTTTTCGAAAACTTCATCGCCGCCCTTCACCCAAGATTGTTATTACCTCGTATTTCCGACGAATCTCGTTTCGACTATGTGTAAATAGAAAACATTCGGAACGAAAGTTTCCTGGAGGAAAGTTTCGTCAAAGAACTCTCCGGGGTAACCAGTGCCATCCGGAATTTCATGTTAAACTGCAGTTAATGGTTTAACTGCTGTCAAGTCACTTTTTTATTTGTACAAGCCACTGGTGCGCATTGCATTATATTTTGAAATTTTACACAATTATATTATATAACTTTGCAACTTCAAGAATTTGACATTTTGAAATTTTGGGAAATTTGGGAAAATTGAGAATTTGGAAATTTAAGAAATTTGGGAAAATTTGGGAATTTAAGAATTTGGAAAATTGAGAATTTGGGAATTTAGGAAATTTGAGGAAATTGGGGGATTTGAAAATTTGGGAATTTGGGGAATTTGGAGAATTTGGGAATTTAGGAATTTGGAAATTTGGGAATTTGGGAAATTGGAAATTATGGAATTTGAGTATTTGGGAAAATTGGGGGATTTGAAAATTTAGCAATTTGGGGAATTTGGGAAATTTGAAAATTTGAGAACTTGGGAAAATTAAGGAAAATTAAATTAATTTGAGAATTTGGGAAAGTGAGAAGTTTGGAAATGTAAGAAACTTAAGAAATTCGAGAAAATTGAGAATTTGAAAATATCGAAAATGATGAGATTTGGGAAAAATTGAGAATAACCGAAAATGGACGAAAGATACTATGATCCACAAAAATATGGGGAGTCATAGCGCACGATGGATTTATATTCAGAGTAAACAGAGATTTTAAACTGATGTGTTTACGATTCGAAAAGGACGACTTTTTGGCGCATTCAAATCGACGAACGCGATTCTTTAAAATCCGTGGTCGTTGTTTCAACGCGTCGCGTGTAAACAGCCCGAAGGTAAACGCCATGAGGCACGAACGAGTACATTAGTCGAAAAGTCAATACATACCACGTAACGATTTGAACAGCGAGAGACAGTGAACGAACAAATTTCATGCTACCGTTCGGTGTTTGTACCTCGACCATGGTTTTCATAAAGATTGCATGTCCGTTTGCCGCACGGATACGGTTTTCAATTTTCGATACGAATCAAATTTCTGTTACTCGATTCGTGAAAACATATATAACCACAAGCGAAACAGAAAAGAAAGGATTCACTGTGGTATCGATAACAATATTATACACAGTATATGGTCGAATGTTCAACAAAATCGATTCACTTTTTCAGCTACGTCGATGGAAATAAAAAATATTCTGCACACTATTTGGATCTATTTACTTTTCTTAATTAAAAAACCGATGTTAATGCATGTAAAATGATATCGTTCTGCTTCGACGAATATAATTTTAAATATTTCATTGATCTTATTTTTAAATATTCAAATTTTCCAATCTCCTAATTTAGAAAGTTAGAAATTTGTACATTTAAATATTAATTGAGAGATGTAGTTCCCGAATTAATAAATTTTCAAATTCAAAATTTCCAAGCACAGCATGCGAACAGTTTCGTTCATATTGCACAACTTTTTCTTTCCGCAGTACCATTCAGAGCCACATGGCGAGACTTCGGCATATTTGAGACATAGAATCGGCAATATCATCCAAGTTTCTACCAGCTTTTCCTCAAAAAAGTTTCCTCGAATAAAAGGTACACAGTTTACATACAATATCATACGTCCGATTAGAGAATAACTAAATGAACCGATAAATTGCTTTCTCCCTCGAATTTCCCGCGTATTTACGAGCGCCAGTCGAAATGGCTACGCACAGATCCCTATCCACGGGCCGTAAATACCTTTCGTAACGTCATTCTGGAAACGGAGCGATTTAATCAGTCTTCAAACGTTACCAAGAACGGAATTGCGATTCTTATCGTGACCGACTGTATCCTCGCGAACAGATTGAAAAAGCGTCTCGACGCGTATATTATATGGACAGCGATTTCTTCGCAAAACAGTTGGTAGTCGGAATTGCTGTATCAATTTCGAACGCCATTCCGTCTGGATTTTCATCGTCCGCAAGCATAAAAGACTTAACTCCGCGAAATAGCCTTTCGATTGCTCTCGTCGTCCCAATTACCCGTATAATGAATGTTTTCTGACTGAAATCGAGCTCGAGCCATTTATACTTACTTGTATATCTATAACGAAGCGGATAATTAACGCGTTGTCCGACCTACTTTAATCTGATTTAAAAATCGAGTATCGTCTCAATTATAGCAATAATTCTAATATACGTATAGCAACAAAAGATTTCTATAAAATTTGTAAATGGTTTAGTACCATTTATCGACAATTATCGTGTTTGTCTCGATTTGAAATAACGTTATGATTGATGAAGATATTCAACATCGGTTTCAAGTAATTTTAAATAATGAAAAGAGTTGTACAACAAAAATGTTCCTTTTAGTAGAGAAAGTCGTCATGTTTCAATTTGCCTCTTTGTCCTGTATACCTAAACGTTGTTTTACCATTGAAATGTACACAAGCGGTGCATTATTGATCCAATAACATCGTTGCCCGGTACAAACCAATCTTCTTTCGAATTAATCCAACCAAGAGTACAAGTTCGATACAATTCACGAATTTCGCCTGGAGCGTGCCCGATCCACCCCTATACCTAACATCGTACCCAAACAGCCATAACACGGAACCACCATAGCGACCAAAGTCCTGTGTTTGCGTATTTCCGTACCAACCACGCGTTCAAGGAACATTACATCACCGTCCCATATTTTTCCCCCGACACGTGACCCGTTACCCTTTGCTTACCCCGTGTTTCTTCGTCGTCCGCAACACGCACGTGCCCCGAGTCCGAGAGGAAAACGACGAAAATCGCCGGCCACGGGCTCAGCCATGGGGCATTAATATAAATTTCAATAACAGTCACCGTCTCTGCGCCGGTTTCGAGCGTACACACGCGTGTGCCAGCGTCACGTCGCGAACGTAGGTCGACGTTAGTTGCTAATTCACCTTTTGCCCCGGGCAAATATTCCAGTTCCGTCCGAAACATCAACGCAGAGTTATCCATCATATTCTCCAACTCGACGTTTAACGCTACTTGCTTTCGTTCGAGAATGAAACTTTCCGCGAGACGTGTCGCGTGTTATGCTACCGAAACGATCATCCTTCAGTCGTTTATTCACAGGGGCAATCAAGGCTACCACACCAGACACTTTATAGTGCTACCATTTATATTACCGAAACGAGCTTCCCTTCGCGGACTTTCAATGATGCTCCTCACTCAACCTTGCGCACGGAGATTCATGGAGAATGGTAACTTCTCAAACTTTTCGCGAATTTTGAAATTAACTTTTAGATTTAAAAATTTCCCAATTTTCAAACTGGGTCGCTTGAAAATTTATAAATATTCAAATTTGCAAATTTTCCAATTTTCAAACTGGAACACATAAATGTGCAAATATTCAAATTTTAAAATTTCGAAAAATTATAACTTAGTCAATTTAGAAGTTCAGATACTTTTATATTCTTGGATAAAGTTAAAAAGTTAGCAAAGTCTCGGATGTCAAATCAATTGTAAAAGGAGCATAATTTGTCCCACCAATTTCTAAATCGAATGTTACTGACAGGCGTAATGAAATGTAACTTTCAGTGAACCGATACTAATCCGCCAGAAATGTGAATAATAGGCAAAGTAATTAACACAATCGTTAATTGGAGCACGTTCTGTCGGTTAACTCTCTATGCGAAGGTATCGCTAGTAGCAGCCCTATGAGCGTTCCGCGTCGTAATAAACTGAATTATGTCGTTTATCCAGCGTTCGCGTTCAACACTCGTCGAATCGAAAATTCTCCACGAAACACCAAACAGTCAAATTTAATACGCCGCGTTAATTTGCATCAGGGGATTAGAGAACTCGGTAGTTCTACCGGTATCGATAATTCGCGATGAAAAATTACGATAAACAACGAACAATTTGGGGGATTTTTGGACTTAACGGATTACACGAACCGTGAAATTGTTTCGAACGCCCCTATTAAAACTGCTTCGGTTATCTCAGGGGGCTAAACGTTAATTCGTATCTTGGATTTCTCGATTACTTTAAGGGTAATTAATTCTTATTGCGCGCAATTATCGCCCCTTTGTTTCTACTTCGAATGATTCTACAAACTCGTTATAAACATTTAAAAGATTTCTGTAAAACTATGTGTCATTTTTGTTTCATGTTCATTGCAGGGAAACCGAGTCTCGCTATATGGCCGATTGAACTGATACTTCCTCATTATCACGACGTGTAGAGACACTCCCAACTTTTACATTTGCAAATTCACAAATCTTTGAATCCATAAATTTAGAGGATGACCATCGCTGATCATCTCGTCCAATTAAGTCGTTTGATTCGCGATAAAATCTGCAAACAAACTCAACGAAGCACAAGGAACGATGGATCGATAGAACGATAGCAAAGTTGGAGAAGCCTGAATATAGCGATTCAATTTAATGGCGACGACCGATCGTAAACCGTTCCACTACTCGATTCGAGTCACACTAGCAAATTTCACACTCCTCGAACTTGCCCCCCTACGATTTCATCGTACACGAAAACCAAGGTGACCAGTTAGCAAATTAAAGAGAGCTATTGGACTCGACGATGGATTGGACGATTCTACTCCATTTAACTTCCGCGTACAAATTTAGCATCCAATCAGCCGACAAACAATAATCACCCTTAATCTCGCAAATTAAGCAACGCTGCTAACTCTTGAATCTCCAAATTAATTTAGTTGGAAGCTTTACTTGGAAACGTTATTATTAGCGTTGAATAGCATCAATTATTTAGATAACACTCTAGGTTAACTCTTAACTTATCTCTAGACATTTAGAAAATTAAATATGTAGAAATTCGTTCCTTAGAAAATGTCTAAGTAAGAGATGCAGGAATTTACATATCTGTGGATAAAGAGATGCAGGAATCTACATATTCAGAGACGTAGAAACTTGGAAATATACATAAGAATGACCGACTTAGTAGTAGTTGAAGAAAGAATGAAATACGTATCGCGTTATTTAATTAAAGTTAGAAATGATAGCAACGCCCAGTTGGCTTGTTTAAGTCAGCGGAAAACAGCCTGTCGACGAGTTTTCTTTTTTCCGCTAGAAAACAGGAAACGACTATTCGTCACAAGGACTCATAACTCTCAGGCTGATATCGCGGCTCGCACGGCGTGCTCACAACAGTCTGAACAACAGTTGGACAACTCGTGGCACGATGGCAGGGGGTTCGCTGCTAAATCACAGGACGCAACTGCTGGCACGCCCTTTTGCCCGTGGCACCTCGTGCGATTCCAGGGAACGACCCCCTTAACCCCTGCCATCCATATCGAGCTTAAAGCTGCTTAACGACGCCGCTGCTTCGTAAATTGCGATTCTTTTCGTCCGAGTCTCGTGTCGTTCGCGAGACCGGCTAAAGCAGCCACCGGTCCAGATGAGATTTCTCCTCAGGGTTGTTGCCTGCTTCTCCAACAACCTCGTCTGGCTAGAAATTCGCGAATCTAGATCCAACGCTGCTACCTTGCACACTCGTTTCTGACACGACGCTGAAACTTTCCGCGCTATTTATAGCCCTGTAGATTTACTTAATTTGCAAGCTAAGTTCGCGGACTTGTAGTCTCAACGGTTCTCGACACGCAATTGCAACATTCTAATTTCACACTTTGCACGGTGGTAGGTGATACAGGAATTTTCATGGCAGTTTGTCGTCCATTTTACGATAATCTGAGGCTGCCGAGGACTAGACTTTCATATTTTTCAGTACAAACTTCTGCACGTATAATGTACGGTTCGGTAGTTTTCTGTTGAAGTTCTGCAGGTGTGAATTATAACACGAACAAATTTGTGTATAATGTGTTTTATTTCTGTGGGTGTCAGAAGTGTAAAGAAATATATAATGATAACGATACAATTATAAAGTTTTATGCGTTATAAAATTATAATACAATTGATCTTTGTTTGTATTTCGAATTTAATCCTCCTTGAATAGAATACAATACTTCTATTCATTCGATGTTGACATGACACTGAATACTCCCCTATTAGAAAAAAAGATATGTAACACGTAGGGGGATGAAAACCCAAATCTGCCACACGGTTGAACGATCTCCGAATGTCACGACCTCCACTTGCCCGTTCAAACAGGGAAACAACTATTTAATAGGTATAACAACGCCCGTTCCATCAACGAGCCAGGAAAAACTGCACCCTCGAGAGGATATTAGAGATTTCGTCACGCCGATCGTGCAACGATTTCCGTTCAATTTCACGCCTCCTCCGTCAACATTAGCGAGAACGCGTCGCCGAAGACACGGCAGATGCGACAACTCGCAATGTGTACTTACATAAATTGCAGGGGAAACCGGTGGGGAGCCGGACATATGTCGCCGATGCATCTCGCGCGACGACAAAGGCGGAAAATATCGAGGAGGTGAAATTAGGGCGCGCGAATTCAGAGTGCACGATCGAGCGTGAAACGATGTAATATAGGGGAGTGACATGTCCAGGGTCGGGATCGTAATAGTTGGGTCCCTAACCCTCGCACGGGACAACTACGGTTATTCCGGAGGCGCTGTATTAACCGATTAATTAGAAATCTTGGCTCGTCGGCTAATCTTCGTCTAAAGATGGGGGGAGCGGTCTTGAAGCTCCGTAAATTAACCGGAACTCGGTCGTGGCCTAGAACCGAATTCCCGCTGAACAACATAATAGGACAATCTTAATCGATTATCACGTTAGTCGCGCGCGATAAATGCAAATGACAATTTTCATGCGCCCTCACAGACGCGTGCTCGAACGACCGGGTCGATCGAGTTTGATTGCTGCAAATTGCCATAAATAATTGTAGGCGTTACGTAAAGAAGGACCCTCCTCTTTCTGGACGTCTCAGACACGAGACGACCGTTATCGAGGCGACAAAAAACGATTCACGCTTCCACGGGCTATTAAAGCGGAAAGACAGCACAACCGTTCTCTTTAGCCGTTCGATAATGTGACGCGTGAAAGGCGAGGCGAGCTGCTTTGCCGTGAAAACATGATAATTAACTCCCTGCTCGGAAACAGGTGGTCGACATTTTTTGCTAGACCAGACACGGTTGTCCTTTGTGCAACCAAAGCCTGCTTTTAACGAAATTAAGAACGCGTACGCTTCTAGTACAATGTCAAACGCCTGTTTCGGTAATTTATTCCTGATCAACAGGTACTCTGCCAATTCTCTTTTTAACGTTACCGATTTATCTGATTTAAAACGTGATACTATGTTTGCGATAACTGTTGGTATTAAGACTTTTTATTATTATCCTTTCACGTTACATATTTTATATACACGTTTTGCACGGATATTACCATTTAATTTTATTGCAGTCTTTCCGGACAGATATAATCGTAGCGATTAGTCACTTTTAAAGTTCAAGACTGCTTGTTCGAGAATAGCTTGACTTAAAACATCCAGGCAAACGAAAATTGCGTTCGAAATTTAAATCCAGTAATCTGATTAAGTATTTCTGTCAAAAGTATTTCTAACAAAATAACAGTTTTAACAGAGCGACTTCAATGAAGATATGTTAATAATGTACCTATGTAAATAATATGATAGATTATAATTATTATCAAGTGTACAAGTATTTAATGATTTTATTAAATTTCCTAATGTCCTGTTCTACTTATTATTATTATACCCCTGTAGTATAAGAACAGTGTTATCGTTATCCTTGCTGTTATCAGCATTGTCCCTGCTGTACAGTAATATTGCTTGATTATATACAATTTGTGATAATGATCATTCGTGACGCGTTAAATCCCGTCATCACAGGTGTGTGATGTCTTTAAAACATACGAAAGTCGTTTCGAACTTTCACATGACTTAAAAGAATAATATAACGGTATATGAACAGCACGCAGTTTGAAAACGTGTTATTTTGTTGTATATTAGTTTCTAGGCGCAAGACACTCTCTACTTTCCATCAACATATGTGTCAGCACTTAACAAACGACACGATATAATAACGTATTTCAGAAGTTCTGAAAGAAATTTTATAGCCAAAGTTCGGCAAACGTATTCTTACCTATCATTTAGAATCTACTTTCTTCGCAAAATTGGAAATAGTACAATACAGGAGATAGAGACTTTTTTACGAGTATTGAAATCCTTGAATCTCCATATTTCCAATTTTTTATTAAGTCGAATGACCTTTTGAAATTGTCAACTAGCTTTCGAAGTACATCAATTTTCAAAAGTTAGAGTTAGTCCCGAAGTTATGGGATACGCCAAGTGAACGTTGACAGTAATAAATGTGGAGTATCTAACCCACCGATAAAAATGTAAATCACCCCAATCGTCGCAATTCCGAAGTATTGTAGAATATAGCAGGTTCTGTTTCTCGTGCATCGACAATTTTTTCCGAAAAAGCCTATCACGCTCTCCGCACGAATACACAGCATCCATAATCAGCGGTGCACGTTGCACCGATGCAGCCACGCAACGATGCAATGAATGGGTGGAAGGAGTTGGAAAGAGGTTGTAAATGTGGACCAAGGCTACAGATTGCGCAGAGTAACGCGATACCTCGACTACGAACGAACGGCTTTTGCATGTGAACTGCAAATCTTCGTGGCCGTTTCGTGTTCTAGCCGCTCGTGTTCGCCTGCTCGTGTTTTCTACCTTGTTAATTTATTCGCGAACGGAACATTAACTAATTACCTCGTTATCAATTGGGTCGTTCGCGGAACATCGTCGCATTGTTTATTGTCTGTTACGCCGGCTGAATGGGACAAGATGGTAAATTCGAGCTATCCGTTTTCACGGTTCTTTCTCACGTCGCGGCGCGTCGCGTCGCGCCGAGAAAAAGAGACGCGCGATAAATGCATCTGCTTCGGAACTTTTCCAATTTCACCGCGCAAGATGCTGCCTTTGTTTCTGTTTGCGCCGCTCAACCGAGAGTACCGTTCTCACGGACATTAAGTATTTTATTCTGTATTCATATCGAAGACGAGGAAAGAATATTTCATCGCTTTCTCGCAACGCGCTCCGGGGGATGAAAGTGCGACCATTTTTTTGCCATCCTGCCTCGTGAACTTCTGCAATTTTACAGAGCAGCATACTAATCTCGTTTATACCTCTTACCGCGGATCTTTCAACGAAACACCAAGTTTTCTTCCACTTTCGAACTGAGTCAAATCACTTGTTCGTCCAAAAGAATGGGGATAGATAACGAGCACGATTAAATACGTGTACCTGAGAATTCTCAAATTTTAGTACTCTCATATCCGTAAATTTTCATTTCAACTGGAAAAAGTTTTCTCCCAGTACTACCCCTATTTAAAAAAGATCATCGTTGCACCGAACCAGTTTCGGTTCGTTACGACAGAGTTGAACACCGCTCAACGACAATAACGAACGTACCATGAAAAGAAGTAAATACTATCCTGCTGAAGGTATTCGCAGGAATGTTCCTTTTATCGATTCGATTTTACAGTTAACCGAACGAACGGAGAAACGACAAAAGGATAGTGACAGAAGGAATTCAGGGAAGCGAATATCAGAGGCTGACGCTCGACATGTCGGCTATCAAAGCGTACAATAAAAGCCAACGAACCGTGAATTTTCCGGCGTCACGCGTCGAATACTTTTCCGCGTGTTGCTCAGCCACGGCAAAAATTTACAGACTTGGAAAAATGTATCCCGTGCCCGGACGACGTGCATAACTTCATCGGCGGGTCGTAAGCATCGAACACAACGCGTCGTTCTCCATTCAGACATGCAAATAGCTTGTTGGCTTACGAGCTTTCCGTTCAATTTCATGAAACACGCCACATATCGTCGCCAATGAGATCAATGGCCATGAAACTTTAATTCGATCGCTTTTCTAAACGTTTACTACTTTTATGTTCTGCATCGATGGCATATGTCTTGTTTCCTCAGAGGTAATGTAGCAACTGGACCGGTGACAGTGACACTGTGCAGAGGTTTTTGGGGAACTGAAGAAGATGGGACTAGAATTTGGGAATTTGGAGATATTAGGTTTGAGAATTTTAGGATTTAGAGATTTGCAGATTTATAGATATCAAAGTATACAGATTCGTTGACCCAGAGATCTAGATGTGCAGAGATTTGGTACCCTTAGTATTTGAAGATGTAGGAATTTGTGGACATAGGTGTTCGAGGACTTTGGTATTTTCAAATATAAGAATATAGGAATCTAGGAATTGTAGGATCTATAGATTTGAGCAACAAGAAACTTCTGGATCTAGGTATTTTGTAATCTACTAATTTGGGAACATAAGAATTTGTAGACGTAGAGATGTGAGGGCTTAAGAATTTGGAATTTTCAGAATTTAAGGACTTTGAGGTTTAAGGATATAGAAACTGGGGTATCTAGAAATTTGTAGCCTCAGAATTTGAACCTAAAAATTCAAGAAATCGAACAATCACAAGTTTAGAAATTTAAAAACTGTCTTCATCGAAAAAATGTCTATATGCAGCCGAGTTGTACGAGTTACGGTCGATAGATGTGTGTGGCAGATACAACGGGTCAATGTATCAAAATTCATACCGCGTATCACCTTTCGTTACCTGCCCATTTCGTTTTTACAACCGGCCTTCCGATCATCGTATCATCCCGTCTCGGGATTTTACGGAACGACCGCTGTTATTCCGGTATCAAGCGGAATACCCAGACAACGCTAAATAATCATACAGAACTCGAACCGGTCGATTGGCTGATCGAGATACAACGTATATCCGAAATCGATACAACGGATCGCAGAAAATCAAAGCCCCAGGACAAGAACCACTCCGTGCGGATTTTGCTCCGTATTGCCGTTGCTGCGATTCCAACGGGCTACATTCTATTACAGAGTACCATATGGGTTACGTACACGTTGCCGTTTAAACGCAATTTTACACAAGCCATCTGTATGCATGCACTCTCACAAAATGGGTCATACACGTTCAAAACTGATCATTTGATATAGAAGAATAAATTGGAATTATTGAATATTTGCTCTATTCACATTTTAGCATTTATTTTGTATGGTATATTTTGTTATTCATTTAAATTAGGTACAGTTTGTAGATCATTTAAATAAGGTACATTTTGTGGGCCATTTGAACAAAGTACACTGTGTAGGTCAATTAAGAAAGGTACAGTTTGTGGATCATTTGAGTAAGATACATTTTGTACATCGTTCAAATATAGCTATCAAAAATATCTCATATATGGTTTCATGTGAAAAAGGATCAGAAGAAAGTTACATCTTGTTAAAGGACCCGATCGTAGAAAGAATTTTTCTCGATACCACTTCTTTAACAAGACTTCAACATATTTCTTAAAGGATTTGTATATTTCTTCTTACGTATGACGATCCTTCAGAACATTCTGCATAAATAAGAAATATAGTATAATCTCAAAAAGGTCAAGGATTCATGATGTATTTTAGCTTGAAAAAAGAGACGTTCTCTAATGTTAGGTACCCCAATACATTTATATCGGGAAGTATATTACCAACTAGTATGATGTATAAATACGCATAATAATACCAAGAAAAATTATATGAATTGATCTATGGAAACGATAGTTCAGTCATGTGTTCACGAAAATATTGCGATTCTTGCTATAAACAGAACTCCACAAATTAGTAGCATGGAACATTTGATCTGGAAGAAGTATTGGAATATCGTATAAAAAGGATTATGGCCTTGCGAGGTGTTTTCAATTTTCGTATCTTCGAAAGAGCTGACATTACTCATTGACCAACGCATTATTTGTTTCGGAACATGCTGTGTATACGTGTACGTGTATCGGCAAGGAAGGAGAAGGAGCAGAAAGCCTTTGAACGGTGTTACCTCGAGACAAAGCCATCATCTCAGCATTGTCTGGGCCAAACCAAGCAAATCAACCGCCAACCGCTTCTGCTGCTTACCTCTCATCCTCTCTTGTCTGTTCATCCTTTGCTCCCGTTTCGCACGAAAACCGTGCAGACCAACCCCCTAAAGGGTGCCCACTAAAGAGAGCATTGCCGTCACTGATCTACCGTGTTCAACTTCCAACCCCCGATTCCTATCATCGGATACCTTGAGTGCCAAGACCAAGATTTCCACGAATTCTTGTCAGCTACCCAACATCCCAACTTGCACGATTTACCTACGATTTATTTGCTAAATGTTCCATCATCTACGGCGAAGATGTGCAATAGTACCTTCTTCTTTGCTAGTTTGTTGATACAAGTGCTAAGATCTGCTATAATTACTTTTGCTATCTTGCAGGGACTTGTAAGTGGACCTGCACACTTGGGAGATCAATTTGCAGATTTGGAGATTTATGTATTTAGAAATTTGGTTTTTATATTGGCAAATTTTCGCGTTTATAAATTTCCACAATTCTATGTTGTCAAATTTCTAAATTACTACATTTCCAGATTCTATATTACCACTTTTGCACATTATACATTTCCACATTTCTATATTGTCAAATTTCTAAATTACTAAATTTCCAGATTCTACATTACCACTTTCCCACATTTTACATTTCCACATTTCTAGAATGTCAAAATTTCTACGTTTCTAAATTTCCAAATTCCACATTGCCACTTTCCCACATTTTACATTTCCACATTTCTAGAATGTCAAAATTTCTACGTTTCTAAATTTCCAGATTCTACATTACTACTTTCCCACATTTTACATTTCCACATTTCTAGAATGTCAAAATTTCTACGTTTCTAAATTTCCAAATTCCACATTGCCACTTTCCCACATTTTACATTTCCACATTTCTAGAATGTCAAAATTTCTACGTTTCTAAATTTCCAGATTCTACATTACCACTTTCCCACATTTTACATTTCCACATTTCTAGAATGTCAAAATTTCTACGTTTCTAAATTTCCAAATTCCACATTACCACTTTCCTACATTTCCACATTTCTATATTGTCAAATTTCTACATTTCTAAATTCCCAAATTCCCAAATTGACTAAATCCCCAAGTTCCTACAGTTTCGACAAAATTCTGAAACTGCAAACATCCATCACCATAACACGCAACTTTACGTCAACATCAATAATGCTACTAAAAACTTTCCACGCGAGTCGCAATTATGCATCATCGTTATCATAATAATAACGTTACTAGATGCTTCGAATTCATTTAATTATTCCATCACATTGAAACCGTGATACGAGAGATGGGAATAAAAAGTAGGATGTAATCATAGTTGAAAATGACCGAATATCCAACGGGAGAAGCATTACTGTGCTACAGAATTACAGCACGATAATGAAATTTGCGTGTCATGCATGCTCTCACGGGTTATGGAAAACAGCGGGGAAGGTCGAATATTTTTGGCACGTAGGACGAACAAGGCGAGCTGATAATGTGGGAGAATGAGTCACGCCACTCACGTAGGAGGAAGGAAAAAAACCGAGTGTATGTAATTTCATCAGGAGGCATCGAGTTCATCTAGATATATCATTATTCGTGGCGAACTCTTGGGAATCGCAATAAGTGAACACCTTCGAGGCATCGTATTAACGTTAACGCCAGCAAATGTGTGCATCTGGAGTTGCGATCTCTGACGTGTCCCTTTCGACTGGACGTGTGTAGTTTAACGATCAACAATTCGACATTGTGTCTAACAAACGTTGAGTATTTCAATCGTGAAACGACGACGTTGGATGGAAACTTAATTACCTATGCTTCAAGACTAACAATTATTTATTCGAATCGGAGACAAGTCTGACAGCGATCCGTACGATAGCGATCTATTTCAGTATCATTCTGTGTATCTGAAAGACTTTATTTAATAATTCAATTATATGTACATTTTGGTCATTTTATGCAAGGTTTTAAAAGAAATCGATCCAATGTATAAATATTTCTATAAATGTATATTTTTATAGAAGTCCGAGGACATTGAAAGGCAGAAAATTGAAAAGAATATATGACGATGGTTTATTTAAACCAGAAATAATAAATGCTAAATCTTGTAATTCAATAAAAATCGTATAAAAATGAATGCAAAATAATTGAAGGAATTAAAAATGTATTATTAGTATCATTAACGAACACCGACAAAATGGTAACAATGGACCTCTCGATTTGTCATGTCATTAAATAACACAATCGTTATGCCATTAAAACCTACGATCGTAATTCGAATCCACAATCGGAATTGCCATTATATAAAATTCACAATGATCTTTATTTGCGACAAAGGAAAAGTATGAAATGACTCGATCACGCAATCGTAGTTGCGTTCCACGCAATTTATGTCTCAGATAAATGCATTCGTTTGCGGACGAATGTTAACGATTTTCAACAATTTCGCAGAACGGTAAAAGCGTTAGTAAAACAAGCAACGGTATATTATACGGAAATGCTGACCTGTGAGCACAGGTGGTTGTGTGGAACCGTCTCCACCCAAACCAACATAGGGTTCACGCTACGTTACGCACATTCCACCTTACCACTCGAATAGTAAACGTTCTTCGTGTACACGCAGATGTGTACACGCAAATGTTCCAAATGATATACTGCCGTATGATTATTAACCATAATTATTAACCTTCATTATCAACTTTTGCGGATCAATGTTCAAAACGTGCTTCTGCACCGGTTACTTTCCCACGTTTTTGATGAACAATGCTGACACGAGTGGTGAAAGTGATACGCTAAACTTGAAGCACTTCTATATTAATTTCATAAATTATATAAAACATGTTTATATTCATATATTTATAATTTTATTTTTATATATTTGCATGTATATTTATATCTTTATGATTTTACTTTTTTATACTTGCATATATACTTATGTTTATAATTTGGAAGCATTTCTATATTAATTTTATAGTAAATTATATAAAACATGTTTATAATTTTATTTTTATATATTTGCATGTATATTTATATCTCTATGATTTTACTTTTATATATTTACATATATATTCATGCATCTGTAATTTTATTTTTATACATTTTACTTATATCTTTAAAAGTACTAACAAGTATTTTCACTATTATACATATCAACGGTAAAGTGAACTAATTTGCTGAAATTGTTTCCATTAACATTAAGAATTGATAAATTACGAGAGAGCAATATAACGTGTAGTTACACAAGGCGTGAAATTATAATGCACGGTGATATAATGTAAAATAGGGAGATAGTAAGATAAATCAGGATCCGTGAAGACACGCTGTTTAAATAGACTAGTAAGATAGAGAACTGTGGAAGGTACTTACATAATGTTCCACAAGTTATAACCGCGACACCGGTGTCAGAAATGAAAACAAGAAACAGCGAGGTTGTATTTCGTAATTACATAATGTAGCTAATAATTGTGTTTTAATTGTAATATAAACTCTCGTGTATTTCCGGCTAACAATTTGCCGCACGTGACCCAGATATTGAATAACCTGGGTATCTGTAGTACATCCTCTTATAAAAGAATGAAACGTTCTAATATTCCCCATAGTACCGGAAGTATTAAGGTAATAAAAAGCGTTCCAAGATCTTCTATCAAAGTGTACGAGCAATGTCATTAGCGTAGGTGGCAATTACGTAGACACCACAATTAGAGAAAAACATTGTACGAATCAGCTGAATAATTCAGCCGGCTGGATCGGTCGCTCGGGCAAATAATGGCCGCCGGTATAATAGATTACCTGTGCAATTCATTTTCTCCCTATACCACTGATGCACTCTAATTTAACTAAAGCTCGTTAATTAAACAGTTTAAAATAGAATTTCCTGTGAAATTAAGTGCAAGAAGGCGTTCAATATCCATAGAGATTATTAATGCTAGCAATATCCCGTGCACCTGCGCGCTTATAGATCAGATGGATCTACAGGAGGGTAGGGTGAAGACAAGCTGGTCGTCGACGGTTACGACGATGACTATGACGAGGTCTGCGGGTTTGCGGTTAACCCTATGTACCAGCCGGAGAGAAATAGGGTCAGTGCGTTGCATGCGAATAACAGCTAATCGCTGTCTAATAAGTTTGCCCGCATAATCGATAACAGACGTCGCCTCGAGCGTCCTGTTCTCCTACCCGGCACACGTGGATTTCGCGCTGATATTTAATAAACGATATTCGATAGCTTGTGCCGGCAACACATTGTTAACTGTATCGTTTCTATTACCTCTATTTTCCAAACAATTATCTTAATAACAAGTTCTTGGCGTTTTTCAGAACTCCGAGGTAGATAATTTCTAATTTTATAAATCAAACTTTAAAATTTCTAAACCTCCAAATTCCTAGACACCAAATTCCCAAATCATCCTTTATCACATTTTCAAACTTTAAGTTTCAGATTTCCTATAAATCTTGATATAACCTATATTCTCCAATTTCCGAATTCCTAAATTCTTAGCTCCCCAGATCCATAAATTCTCCGAATCTACAAATTTCTAGATCCCTAAATCTCTTACTACACAAGTTTCAAAATCCTCAAATCTTCGAATCCATAAATTTCCAAATCCTTGAATCTCTGTATCCATAAATTTCCAAACCCTTGAATCTCCGAATGTACAAATTTCCGGATTCCTAAATCTCTGAATCCATAACTCCTTGCATCTCCGAATTCACAAATTTCCACATCTCTAAACAAACCCTCAGATTCCCAAATTTCCAAACTCTCGGTGTATTCGTTCTACACGCAATTCAAAAGTAATAGAATAACAAAGATCGTGTAATATGCTAATTTAATTCCTTAATACTAATCTGAAGTAATGATTTGCAAATATTTTTAGCCACGTACAGTTCGCTCGTTTGCGAGGTCTGTGTTTGCTAGGTTTCCTCGAGAGTTCGTAATCGAGCAAGCATGATTATGAAACTGTAACAGGTTGTCGGTTATTGCAAGCCAGTAGCAAGGGAAAGCATCGCCGCCGCTTATTATTGCAGACTCACCGTTTATAATCGTCGAAACTGCAACGAGATCTGCCATTGAACGAGGAACCTACATACGATTGCAAATGGTATCGATGAAGCTGCACCTCTCGGAATATTGCTGTCGATCGCAATTTGCAACGGTAATACGTATCTCGGGGTATGTCGGATCCGGATCATAGTGATACACTATCATTTTTGTTTCAATACTTTCGAAAAACTGACGCACGATTTTTAAAATTACACGAATGCCAATGTTTTGGACCAGAGGTGTCGATATTCATTCGTGTATTAACAGGGAATCATTAATTTTAATTTAATTTTCTGAAGATTCTAATCTTCAACTGTCTTTAATTTGATAGTAGAATATTCCAAAATCCCAAAACTCTTTCACTGTTTCAAAGTCACAAAATCTAAAAAATTCCAAAACTCCCAAAATTCCTAAAAATTTACAAAATTCCAAATATCTCTAATTTCTTTCAATTTATCAGTGGAGTCTACGATTTGAGAATACATAATTTGAAAAATTCGCAAACTTTCCTTATAGTCAGCGATTTTAAAATTCTCCTATCCGATAAATCGATTAAGAAGAGTAACCATAAAGTAGTTACGAATGAAATTTCCTTAATTCGTTTCCCTTTTCAGCGATTCTTCGCGAATTATGATTTCATTAAGGAACAGAATCGGCCGATAGCTTCCGCGTTCAACTAGGTACTCGCAGTCGTTCCGGCGTAAAGAAAATTGCGGTATATTTATAAAAGTAGTCGACCAGAGGAAAAAAAATTGAACGAGCTTAATTATCCGAGGAACGTTTATTTCCAGTCACGAGAAAATTAAAAGAGAAAGAAAGAGAAATAAAGAGAAAAAGGGATAGCCATAGTTAAGAAATTCCACTATCCTCGATACATTTAAATCACTTTTCGCTGCAGTGTTTTATTCCCTCTGGTTTCCCAGAGTCCGAGATTATTCTTGCGAAATCTCGTTTAATTCCTCGATTCGTCATTGTTATACTTGTGCAAGAACAATAACGAGATATTTGCAAAATTTCATACACAACGAAAGACATATAGTTCAAACATATACCCTTCTGTGATAGTTGTCAAATTTTAATATCATTTGTTATTCAAAAATCTGGACGTCAAGGTTTAATAAACAGTCAGAAGCAAAACACTATCCACAGTAATAATTAGACATCTTTATATTTAAAAATTGTAAAAATCGGGAACTGAAATATATTTTGAATATTGTTCATATTTAACTTTGTTACCATCAGAAAGTTTAAGTTGCGCCAAGAGGATTAATTAAGAACAGAAACCCAACAGAGTGTGCAGTCGGTTCGGAAAATAAACGAAAGGCGATCGAGCAGGATCGTCGACTCACTCAACTTATCTAACTTTTTCCTTCGACCAGTAGGCCGTGTCGTCCCTGAAAGAGGTCTCTCGCGATTCTGCACTCACTGTGTGGGCGTCAAATGGTTAGATGCGATCCCCCCTAACCCCCTAACCAACGACAATCCCCCAGTACACTCCTGTGCATTACGGCGTCGGTTGGGTATCGTAGACAGACCGCGTCCGTCGTCCATCATGTTGTTAATGTACGTCGTTTTCTCTCCTGTCTCTTCCCGCTCGATCTTCCGACCCTCTTTTTCTATCGCCGCTGGATCTCGCTCTCTTCTTCCCCTATCTTCCCTCATAAACGCATTTATCCGTCTTGCCTCGACGCTTCCAGTTTCAGGCGATCGTCTACGTCTCTCTTCCCTCTGTCCGACGTCTACTTTCTAAGATTTCTCCTTCCTTGCTTTTTATTTCTTATCATATCTATTTTTACTTTCATTTCATTTACTCCTTATGAAGATTAATTTGATTAGTTCGAGGTGGTCATCGCAGTCAGATTCAGAAGTTTGGACATTAAAACTTGTGATTTTTAAAATTTTTATATTTTTACAGTAGCATATTGTAAGTTGGCAAGCTTACACCTTTTAAAAATTGTATTCTTTTGGAATTTGTGAATTTGGAAGTTTGAAAATTCCTGAACTTCCAGATTTGAAAAAGCAGAGTACCTTCTTCATAAACGTAAAATACAAAAATTATTCATAATGGCGCGTACTCGTTATCACTGAGATAATCAATATCTTGATAACCTTTGGATCCCTTTAAAGTCGTCAAAAATTATAACTAATAAGAAGAGAGGATGTCAAAGACACCCAAGGTATTCGAAGTGAATATTATCTCGTGAAGCAACGTCTTAATTAAAAGCAACTCTTAAATAACTTCGAGTATCAGCTTTCTTTTCCGCCAACAGTTGCTCAGCGAGTAATTTATTATTTGAACGTGCTACTTTATAAATTATTCATATATATATAAACACGACTCCTTCTCACCTACCCTCGCCCGTTTCCCCGTCTTCGACTTTCTCGATACATACATCATACACTATTCCGTAGTTAAATCGTAGACCATTATTTCGATAAGGTACACGCAATTTTTTCCATGAAATACTTCCTCGCGTTTCCCCTTTCACGACCACCGTTCTATCTTGCTGTTATCGGGTGATTCTTCACGTTCACTCCCTGCAGAACACACACCTGCTCAATTATAAATTCCGCGTCTCGATCGACCTCGATCATACGAGCTCTCTAAACGATACACAATTTCCGCGAGGATTTGATCGATTGCTTCTTCCCGGTCCGCTTTCGTTTCTGGCAGAAAGGATGACCTAAGCGGCTTGGACGGTCGAGGAAGCTTATCAGCATTAAACGATGACCGTCATCGAGGAAGAGAACTCGAATCATGTCGATTGTTAAGGTCATTACGACTCCCTCCCGCGACCCCTCTTCCGGAACCGGCTTACGACCGACCCAGCATCGTTTCGCCTCTACCAACGGTAATTCCGGACTTTACGATCGTCAAGTGTACCCTGTTGTATTACAATGTCGAAATGCTGATCGATCTGGCTGACTCATTCGCGAATACCGAACGTGGAAAGCGTATCGATGGAAAGTCGCCGAGGAAACGGCGAAAGATTAAGCGCCACGTGCCGGATGTTAACGGGACGTTCAGACGAACGACCAAAGTTCAATTAGCTACAGAACGCTGTTCGCAGCTTTAAGATTACCTCTTGTCAAGAGAAACGGCAACCCAGATCCACTTTCATCGAGCAGAATGCGATTCTATACGCGTCACTTTCAATTAAAACTTTCATACGACTTTCCAAGTGTCATTACGCGCTTGCACACCGAGCACGAAATGGTTACTCTTAATTCCCACGCTTTTCGACTTCTCTGACAGTTATCAGAGCAAACGCAGACCACGCTCGAATTAACATCGTCCCGTGACACAGAAAATATTTACGTATATCTTGTGAACCTGCAATTTTTTGTCGCCATTATGCTTCAAGTGCCTCCTTCCTGATGTAAGAGCTCGAAAAATTAGATGCACACGTGCGATTGAGAATGTACGAGTGTCTTCTAATTTTATTTCTTTAATCTGGTTAAATACTCACAAATTTTTTATTTTACAAATTCAGAAATTACTAAGTCTTACATTTAGAAAATATGGAAATTTGGAAATGTTTTTAAACTATCAACGAATGAACCCAACTGCCTGTGACTTGCACGTCCAGACTGCACCCTGAGAGGTACAGTTTGTGAGTGTTCTACGTTTTCTTCGACGGAAGAATCATGGAATTAAAGCGATCGTCGGATGAATTAAACCGAGTGGACAAACCGCTTTGAAACAACGACAGGACACAAGAAGAACGACAGACACCGAGGTCGTGGACCTCCTTCCTCGAAGGATCGTTAACGTCGTCGGCGACTATTTATTCTTTTGTCGGGGACACTTTTTTCGTTTTAAGAAGTTAACGGAGCCTGACTACAAACCTTCCTGAAGGTAATTTACAGAAATCCGCTATGCAATCAACAACTTATTTCCTCCTCCTGCCACGTACCTCGGCACAAAAGAGTTTTCACGGCCGCTTAATTTCCACATAATATTGTCCGATGCCGAACAAGAATTTATCAAGTTGCCTATATTTTTTCGTTTCGCGTTTGTTGATTTTTCAACTCAAAGGATTTAATTATTGCGCTGCATGCGAAAGAGGAATTAAAATTCCCGTCGGACGTTCAAACGAACAGTTTCGCGTTTCTCGGCACCGGTTATACCAAAAACTTCTCAATATCGCGTTAATCAGTTAGCCGGGTGCTCGCTGAACGAAATTCTCGTCGCAGTTGTCCACTTTCGGAGCGGAGTTATAAACTCTCCGACTGGCTAGAGGTTTTGCTCAGCCGCAACGCAAAAACGCACCATAATCGAACTATTCTCGAGTCGGGTAGCTTTTTTCGCTTTCGCGATTCACCTAACAAAACGGGCGTTCGCGAAGCTAATTAAAAGCGTTGAAATTCCACAGAGACCAGGAGAAATAATTCATCCGATGAAAATTGCAAGGGATTACACTACCTTACGCTTTTTATATCCCCGCGAATTCTGTCGTATAGTACACGTCGAAATTTATTTTCTACTTTCCACCTCATTAAAATATCTCCACCTGTATTTTCGATCAAATTTACGAGATATACCTCCGCACGAAACTTTTTAAAATTAAAATTTTTATTCTCGTATTGTATATAATATTTTCTGTTTTGTGAAACATAAATGAATAATGAATTTCATAAATAATTATTAAAAATATTTTTAATCTTTTGTAGTTACAAATTTTTATTATACTGTCAGTATTACGCATACTTAGGTTATATCATTTTCCTTTCAATAAATTTTTTTGATAGATGTATTTGTTATTGCTTTCTTAGCGTTACTTGCGATGATTAAAGAGTACTATTTCAAAATTTTTAAAAATCATACAAGTAAGGAATAAGCGACTGCTATTATCCCATTCTTCCCTACGTGTTTTCACCTTTAATTACAAAAGTGTGTTTGGCAAACGTCGTTAACAAAAGCAAGGTAAAAAGCAAAGCTTATTCACAGATTTCAACGTGATTTCAAGTTCCATTCCGTTTCGCGTGTCACAATAGCACCTTGAGGGTAATCAACATCAAAGAAGCAACCTAGGTTTCTCTACGGTGTATACGTCCAGCAATTTCTGCCGCGAAACTTCGACGATCGTTACAAACGAGGCAAACGATATGACGGATGATTAGGTGAAAACGCTACAAAGTCTGGCATAAATTCCCGCGTAAAGTAACAAAAGGCGAGCCAGCGAGCGAACAAGAATCGTGACGGGACACGGCAATACGTTTCCGTGTACTCGTTTCACCGGAATTTAAGCTCCTCTCTAGGGTCAATTTCAACATCCATAAAACGCGGTCTCGTTACTGTTTCTTCGCGGGCAACGCGCGACAATAAATTCTCGTGAAAATTGAGTCGTAAACTTTGGGTAACGCGTTTCCACGAATCCGCGCCAGTTCCCGAGCACCGTTACACTTCGGCTCGCGCCTCCATTTTTTTCCGACCTCCACGCCCGACAAGGAACAACGTCTTGGCGAGTTAATTAGCAACTTGGCCCGAGACTTAGGAACCCCCTTAATGAACCGTTAATCATAGTTGGCCGCGGAGAAAGCCGTGTCACGTCGAATCGCACGCTTTCAGAACTCGTACTCCTTGCGAACAAAAAGGTCCTTGTTTCGCTGACACGTTTTACGCAAGATACTTCACCAGTTGCTTCCAGTGACAAGAACCGGCGAGCAAATTGATGCAATTAGTATTCGTCAACGATCTTTAAGCCGTACAAATGCTGGAATCCAGGATTTCGAGGTAAAACGGTCGTTGAACGAATCTGAACGCATTCGATGGTGAGGTAGGTGACATAATTTCGCTATTCTGAGACCGTGTTTTCGAAATTTAGTTATAATAAAAGTTTTTAATGGCGTATAATCTACGCTGTTACAGAATAAGTAATAAAAAGTACCAGTTGCAACTCGCTAAGAAGTGATATTTTATTCTAGTAGCGAAGTATTTGTGAAATTGCACACTGCCTAAGTCCCTCGATCCACAAAACCCCAGATGTCTATATTTCCAGTTGCTCTTAAATAGTAAGATCTAAAAACCAAATTCTTCTTTTAATGAAGAGTCAAGAGAAAATGGTGGTTGGACAGGTTCGGATACCTGCTTGCACAGCAGATGATTAATTTAAACGGGTCTTTCTCGTGAAAAAAAAAGCTCTGCCGTGCAATTATCTCTCCTTGCGTCGACCATTGTCTCGCGTAGGCGAAGTTGAAAAATGCAGCGCTTGCACCGCGACAGGCACATCGCAGCTCGTGCTCGGTTTCGTTCGCTGAATGAAACTCATTATTAACTAAGAAAGAGAAATTCTTCTTTTGCTTCTCTACGGCTCGAACGTGAATCGGAAAAATTTATCCTCCACTCCGTCTTTCTGTCTTTCGTTCTATGTCCTTCGGCAAGGATGTCTAGGCGCGAACAATACGCGTCTCAAGCACCTCTGTCGCCGAGGTGGCTGCACTCGAGAAGAGTGCACCAACCAATACACTAACCCTGATACGTTTCACGATCCACAAAAGACAAGCTACGCACAGAGCCTTATCTCGTTTTCGCGTGTAACGCCCGTAGCCCCCGAGCGAATCCTCGCGAGCTCACGACCGAGCTTTTGTTCTTACAAAGAAGAAAAGAAATGTTCAACATACTTTAGGTCGACGCCTCGGGCAATACGTGCTACGACTCAACGGGACACGTATATACCCGATCGCTCGTATCAGCGAATTTCGTGAAAATGTACCTTTCTCGAACGCCAGCCTTCTCTTTGTCGACCTAATTTTCCCGACTCTTATCGATCGTGTTCTGACAAGAACGATCCACTGATTTCGTTTATTTCAATGCTGAACGCGACGGAAGCGTTCGTCACTGCATTCAAATTCATTAAGTATCGAGTTGTCTTCGATCAAATGTAAGTTACGACAGGATGAACCACCTCCTTGTTCTTGATTAAACTCTCCGAGGATTAAGACCATTATATTTCTATAACTTGTAATAAAGTATACAACTGAAAAAAAAGAAATCTTCACTTAATAAGTGGTAATCCTTCTTTGAACGTATTTTAATACACTGATGTAGTGTAAGTATACGATAGCCAAACATCAGAAAGATCAGATTTAAAAAATATTAGATTGAACGAAGCAAAGTAATTTAAGGGAAGAGAGACACCATACGTATCATAAGGTGATTAACATCAAATATAATCCGCAGTGACAAATTTAGCGGTAGATTTAACAAGATAATCTGAGGGATATTAAAGAGAATTATGCAAGAGCGCAAATATGTCGAGATTTCAAGTAGTACTCAGAAGTCCAGGTGCTCCCATGAATAATACAAGTTGTTAAAAAAAGAAAAATTGTTGGGAGGAAAGAGAATGGCAAATGAACCGAAACCTCGTGCCGGTATCGTAGCCATCGAGTCGAGTCAATAAATGATTTATTCGATGTTCGGCCGATACCAAAGAAACTTGACCCGATTCGACTCGCGTATCCCTGCATTCTACATTATGCTGGTCATGCGTCGTGGCCACGCAAGGTTTCCGACTAACTTAACTCCCTGACCAGCTACAGTGAAACTATAACGGGACATGCACGTCGACCATGGCATGTTTGCCAATCGCAAACGACTTTAAAAGTTAAATATTGCGCCCGCTTGGTCCCGCTTCGCCCGATTCATCCGGCTAACTCGGAGTAATCGCGTTTCGTGAGTTTCCCTTCGACGTGGAATTCGAACGCTCATGAAACGTGGTAAACGTGTTTCATCGACCTATGTAACTTCCCCGCGTGTTCCATTCGCCGATGTTTTCCAGCCTGAACGCTGACAAGAACTACGGAGACAGGTAACGGGACAAAGATTATTTGCAAAGATAAATACCGATTATGTTCCAAGAATTCACGAATCGAGAGAAATAGTTACACTTTTCTTAACTCCTTGTCCTACAATATCCAAACTCCTATTTTCACTGCAACTGTCTTTTGGGTTCAATGCGAATTATAATCTGTATAATCAGGGATCACTGAAGTGTGCTTTACATTTTAATTTTCTCCGGTTGTCTTAATGCTGTAGCAATAAATAGCTAGTTGTGAGGCAACTGTCTAGAGAAAGGTTTTCCGACCGAGTCGTCTGCCGAAATCTCTGTGTAATGTTTTGTTCTTCGTTCGATGAAAAGACACCATGTGTATACTCGACACCAGTTGCTCCACAGTAAATCATTAAATTGTCAATAAATACAATTAATAGTAGATAGTCGTTTATAGTCCAACCAATTCCAATTGCCGAATTAATTCTTAAACCTGTACAAACTCGAGCCATAACTTGCACCGCTGTTTCAAGTATTTACTCTATAAATTTAAAACAGAGCACGCGATGAAATAATGGAGAATAAATTGCATCGATCGTTCCTCCCGGGAATTCTTCTTGGAATCCTTAATCCTTCGCAACAAGTCTATCCTGTGTTCAATTTAATCCACTTTAATTCGCAAATATCCTCGGTCGATCGCGACGGAGGATAATGCACGGGAATTCGAAGGGATTGGAACGGAGGATCGTGGAACGTTCAACAAGCAAATGGTATTGTCGAGCTCGTAAACCCGTGTGAATATATGTTTAGCGGGTCTACAGGCAAGCTAATACGCACGAAACACGCGACATCGGTTCGTATGCATGAGATTGGAAAAAGTTGAAACACCGTAGGAGAAAGAGGATTCGAGCGTATCCCCAGATCGCGAAAAAGATACGGGCCAAGGGGGTTGAACACGGCCTCCTCGAGGGTTAAGTCGGACAAAGTTCAAGCAAGTTCGTCCACCTTACTTTGCCGCTGCTACGGACCGTTCCCGTTGAAGAAATGTCTCCTCTGGCCTGCGGCTTACGCCCATTCCGAATGAAATATGCATGTACAAGGTTAGGGAGCACAATTTTCGCGGAAAATAGCCGTGCGCCGTCTCTATTTCCCCGTAGGAAGTTTCCCTGCGAGCGGAATATAAAAGAAGATGGGCCATGGCTCCCGCGTGACCCGAGCTGCGAAAAGCTACTCCCTGCTAAAAGTATCGACTAATTCGTTTATCGATTAGAAACTTCGCTGTTTGAATATTTGATGAGAATGGGGAAGCAAAATTGATATACGACCGCGAACAGATTGTATGGTAACGACCCGTCTGGCGGGGGATGAGAAAAATATACAGGATGTGAATAACTTTACACGCACGCTATCACTTGTATCTGACCTGTTGTTAACGATGTGAAAAATGATAAAAAGACATTTGTGTATTAGATAGTTTTTTAAATTATTTTTAAAATATTCGTCAAATATTTACGTGTTTTTCTTTTTGTTTGATAACCATCTTTACACTTAATAAGACTAGTCGTACATGTATTCATAAATGGCATACTCTGTATGTATTAACTACAGAGGAAAATATTGTTGTTGAAATTTTGTTCCTGGAAACATCGCTTGAAAATGATAAATAGTAAATTTGTACATTTTTCAAAGATTCCGAGTACAGCAAATTGTACTGAAAATAATTTACAAACTTCGCAGCAAACTTTCTGACCAATTTAACGTTTCAGAAACGGAGCCAACGACGCGAAAATCGATAATTAAGCGATTCAACGAGCTCGTAACAAGCGAGCAATGTCGGAAAATACTCGCCAAATATTTCCCACAGACAACATCCGAACAGAAGCCACGTGAAAGTAATTTCTGGAAGATCAAACGTGGTATCGGGGAGCACCGACGAATATGTAAATAGCCAAGACATAAAAAATTCAAGCGATGGAGCGGTCGTAAAGAAAACGGCAAGGCCGTGCAGCAGGTAAATATAAGTGCAGGCTGTATCGGATGTGTCGATATTTCAGCCATTTCTAGATCTGAGGGAGTTCTCCCGATCCCGGCCCGTCAAGTCGTTCACGTTCCCGCCGCATTTCAATTTCGTCTCTACCGACTGCGCTGGAATTCTTATTCCTTTCGTCGCCGTGGCACGGTGTGCAGACAGGTTCCAGCAGCCGATTTTCGATGACAATTTCGGCAGGTGCACCCGCGGAACACCAACAGCGAATGCTCTCGAGCGAACAGCCTCGGGATCTCGTCTCGTTGAAACACTGGGAATTCTGGCGGAATTCTTTCCGGCGAAACGCTCCTCGCCACGAAACGCACGCTTCTCTTGGACAATTTTTCTCGAGAATCCCGCTGGAAAAAATGGCGAAGTAATCCAGCTCCGCGGAAGACAGATATTGTTTCCTTCTCGAGGACCGTTCTCGAGAAGCGCTCGAAACTACACCGTCGAAATAAACATCGTTAACGGTGTTCTCTTCGAAGACTTGCCACGATGCAATTAAAAAGTTGGAGATATAGAGGGCGCTGCGATTACTGTTAAGAACGCGGTAATGAACAAAATCCGATTAATTCGTCATGCGTCGGAACTAACTTTTAAAACGAAAGTTTCCAATTGTCTCCAGGCGAACCGTCCAAGTTTTTGCGCGACTTCGCCGCGCGTTTCCGTGCCTTAAATTAATCGACCTTTCACGACCTTACTGTCTGATAATCCACTGATGGACACAGCCCGTGCCTGACAGGCTGCACATACAATGATGGAGTCAATCTAGGATCCTAAGTAGGCAACTTTTCAAATTAAGAAATTTAGTATGTGAAAATTTGGAAAATTTTTGGTCCAAAAATCAAGAAATCAATGAATATTTTAGAAATTTAATTAAAATTGAGAAATTAGTGTTCTAACGATGTTCGTATGTTCCCATAACTTACACGTTCGCTCAACCGCACCTTCGTAATTGCAGTTGCCATTGCTGTAATAGTCGATGAGTACGAGCAGGAAAATCGCACGCGATCAAACGATCACCGAGACAGAGAATCGAATGATCGAAAGATAGCGTGCGAATACAGGAAGTAACGGTACTCCACGAGAAAAGTGACACGGAGTATTCGAACGGTAAAAAAAGAGGATAAGAAGTTCAAAAATGGTGGAACAAAAATTGCATATTATCTGCCCGCGACGCTTAGCCTGCGGTATTAATAAATAAAACGCCTTGACTATCCTTTTTTCTTTTTACAGCGTCGGAGTGACGCATACGAGGAGTCATAATGAATCTCATTTGTCCGGGAAGTAAAGAACGGACGACCTGCACCTGGTGAGCGATGGCTCTGCCACGCAGCTAGTGCTTCAACCACCCTCTAACAGCACTTTTCCATAATTTAAGTACCCTATTCGTAACTTTTTTTCCCGCGTTTTCGCTGGAAAATCGTCTATCGTTTAAACTCTCACGTACGACCTTTTTATATTTCTGTGTATCTAGACATTCTCAAGTTTCAAATTGTTATCTAGATCCGTACATTCCCAGATCTCTAGATTTCTGTACTCCCAAATATCCCCAGACTTCTATATCTCCGAATATTTCCTGCGTCCCGGTATCCGTAAGAAAGTAACGAATGGGGTTTTCTTCCGAAAATAGACACACATTAACGATTAATATAACGAGCTTCTTAATCGAGGCCATAAAACCTGCTGAACCGAAACACGAATCGGACGAATCGATTTATTATGAAACAGTCGATGACTCCGAGTCGAGGTGGCCGACAGGATTGGATCCTTTCGAGGCCAAGCGTGTCAGCGGATCGCTATCGTTAGGATCAAAATTTTCGCGTCATTTCACGAGGCAACCAAGTGTGAAATGAAAGCGGGTTCTACTTTACGACTCCATGAATCATTTGTTTCGTGATCGGACGTATAGGAAACAGAATTTAACGAATTATTTGCAAGGCGTCGAAAAATACAACGTATAGTTATTAATAATTTCGAAGCTGTTAGCCGTATACCTGGCACATACCCAGAGGTAACATTGCGCCCGAAGAAATGATCCGTTATGCCATTACGTGACCGAGGTACAAAACTGTCAGACCGAAGAAAGGAACCGACATTTCACAGGCCCCTTGCTTCCAGATGGAGAGATAGATTACTCGAAGATAGGGGGATGAACAGAAAGAGAGAAGTAAACGGAGCATAGGTAACGGTGCGATTCATCAGGGTTCTGTCAGACTAATCCCTGTCGGCCTTCTCCACGCGAATGTGCTTCCAATCAGTTAAAGGATCGGTATGCCTCTCCTCAGTCATCCGTTAACTAATCACGAGCCTCGATGACTACGTAAATATCCAACAACGATTACGAACAGCCATTTCACATTAATCACAGTTATACTATCGTTTCATATGTTGTGAAACTTAAATCGCAGCCTGAATTCACCATTAGTTTACATTTATATCGTTTTTTATTTACTCTCACACGTTCCGTGTTAAGTGAGACCTAACCTCTTCTAGTATACTCTTATGGCGTTTGGTTAGGTTTACTTTTAAATCAGTGATCACATATGTGAATTGTACTTTCTTGTTATGTTTTTAAAATCTTATGTATTTAATTTTAATTTAACTGGTATCAAATGTGGCTAGGTATTTAACAAAAGGAAGTGGTCATTACCAGATTATTTTACCGGAAGAAAATAAACAGAAAATGGTATTGAGTCAACTTTAGTATTCAATAGCGTTGCGCGAACAAAGAGAATTGCATAAAAAGGCAAGTGACAATTGAAAGGATGCAAATTTATAGGATGATCAACAATCGTTGAATGTTCCACGTAAAGTTTCCTGCGAATCCAAGGTACATCGATTGCACGCGCCTTGCATATCTATGCAACCCTAAATCTACGTTCGTTGCATACACTCGATACTTGTAAAGGCTGAAACTCAAGGCGAGGCTACCTTAACTGCAGTTCAATGCGTTTTCGGCTATGCACCCGTGCACCGGACGTACAGAATACGCTGTTGCACAGACTTCAATCTAATCGATTGTTCGTCAAACAATCTCTGTGTCCTGCGTTGTCAATCGGTTTCGATTCAACCTGACCACGATACCGTGCGAATCGATCGATTTAGCGATTCTACAGCTGATCGACTATCGATTGCGACGTCAAGTGCCTCCGGTAATCGCGTTTGATCGGAAAGATAGTACACTGTTTGACGTACACCAATACAGTAATTAGTGTAATTATCATGACGCAATTTTGTACCAATAGTTTTAATTTTGTACTTGAATTTGTGCGATACTCGAACAATTGGGTCAATTGTGTCATCTTATCGAACATGTGCATCAACTGAAATTAGACAGTTATTATAAGGATAAAATAATTCTTCATCATTTCAAGAAAATTATTTTAAGCAGATTTTGTAATTTAAAACATGAAACTTGTCAACTGGTTATTAGAGTCATTTGGTAGTTTGAGTATGAATTCTTGCAAAATTTGCGGTTAGATAAAAGGAATCGTGGATTACGTAAATTTAACAGAAAGTAATTAATTAACGAATCAATATTATATCACTAAACATGCATCGTGAACCGCACTCTACTTTTCCAGCACGCGATAGAGGAATAACCGCTGGAGATTTTATAACGAGAAACGCTGTTAACCAGCAGTTTGACCTGGGCACAGCAAATTAATTCCATTACATCGTGCGATTTCACTTAGCACATCGACGTAACGTTCATTTTTATGTAAACCACCATTCGTGCCTGAAATACGTGAACAATTTGGCAAACCAAACTTTAACCGCGAATCTAGCCGAGCATTGCGCAAATTGTGTAAATTGCTCGTCAAAACAAACACCAACGACCGAATGATTAACAGGCAATGACAATGCATCGCCGGCCATAAATATACAAATCGCTAATCAAACATTATTACCGGTTAATTAATGAAGTGCCGTAACGCGGCTACGAAACGTTGCGGATAATAATTCATCGGGTGTGGGCTAAAACGCTCGAAACTGGGCTGACCGCGAACGGGAAGTCGATTAAATTCAATTAAGCGAGAGTCGCGCCGGGTCAGATTGCAATTTTAAGAAACCTTATCAATACCAATTTTCATTAATATTCAGATCGCGGCTGAAAGTTTTCGGGAACGACGCGACTCACCAGGAAATTGACTACCAGCCCGTAATCCCCTATTAATATCAAGCTTTAAAGTTGTTCCCTCGTTAGGAAGCTCCGACGGCGACACGGCAGTTCTCCTCCTTTCCTTATCCCACCTTCTAGATTATGAGAGTCGACTGACGTCGCCACAATTAATGCACCTCGTCGAGGTAGGAGAAGAAATTTCGTGCATCGTACACGATGCACCTGTGGTATGCACCTGCTGGGCCACCCGCATCAACCCTCAATCGCTTTACGTCGCACGCGATACGTTCTAAATACTCAGACGCCATTGAAAATATGTTGCATAATCATTTTATTATAGAACAATTCCTTCTGAAATTCTAGATTTATATATCTCAAATTTTCCGTATTCTCGAGATTTTGGAGAGTTCTCAAACTAACAGATTGTTAAGTTCTTAAATTATGAAATTTCAAACTACCAAATCCTCAATTCCTAATTTCCAAATTCCTAAATTCTCAAGGTTACGAATCCCCAGTTCCCAATTTGCAAATTTCTAAATGACCAAATTTCTACATCCCCAATTCTCAAATTCCACATTCCTAAATTCTCAAGGTTACAAATCCCCAATTCCCAATTTGCAAATTCCTAAATGACCAAATTTCTACATCCCCAATTCTCAAATTCCACATTCCTAAATTCTGAAATTTCCAAACCCCCAATTCTCAATTTCCAAATCCCTATATGACCGAATTTCCAAATTTTCAGTCTCAACTCCACAAATCCCTACATCACCCCAAATCCTCAAGTCCCCAAATTCTCAAATTTTCCAAATCCTAAAATGCCGAATTCTCCACACGTCAAATCCTCTAAACCCCAAATTCCTCAAATCTCCAACTCCTCAAATGCACATTTCCAAATTCCCTAAATTTCAAAATTACCAAATTTCCAATGTCCCAAATTCCCACGCTTCCAACCACCCACCCAAATCCCTTTGAACCTCTCAATCTACCAAATTGACAAATTTACTGAAACTGCACTCACAATATAGAGCAACTCCTTTAATAGAATCATTCTTGAAACATTTTTTCACGCGTACGTGAAGCCAATAAAACTCTGCGTTGACGAGACGTACTCGATTGAGCGAATCGGCCGAACAAAAAGCTTTTTTCCTCGTTGAAAAAGGACGAAGAAATAAAAAACTGATTGAACAGAAATTTTTATGTTACACGTTATTGACCGGCCGGAATTTAATCGAGCCAATTTTCAACGTTTCTTCCCGCCTCGGATCGTTCGAGGGCGCACTCGATGGCATAAAGGGACGCATTGTGCCAAAAGCGCTGCTCGAGAATGCAAAAAAGGGAAATGATTTACGGCGCGATCGAACGGTAGTTCAATGAGTCCTGCTGCATTGGCCAGAGTGCAAAAAAGAATCGGTAATTTATCGTAATCGAGTCCGTAGACTTGAAATATTTCAGCGAGTTTAGCCAACTCAACGGACACCTAAGGAAAACCAAAAAGAAGCCGTCGACATTTTTGTAACTCGGTCAGTGCTATATTTTGTTCTGTTTCATTCACGTCTATTTTTAATTCGATCGTTTTCTGCCTCTTGTTCAATAAGTTCAAGTTTGTTACCTTTCTTGGTTAATATAGACCTGAACATGTGATATTTCGTCAACTCTTTGGTTGGAAAATTTGAATTTGAAAATTTGAGAAATAAGAAATGTACCAGCTTGAAAAATAAAAATAGATGGGGTTGTTTTTACAACTCACTACAGTAAGACAAAAAAGAACAGTAATCGAATATGGCTCGAGCCACCTATTCATGTCCAATATAAGGTACCGAAACGAGTTATCGAATGACGTGGTCGATGAAAACATCGACCATAAAGTTAATTCTGATAAGTTATCCAACAATAAGTCTACTAGACAATAAATAAGGGGGATTACGTGGCAAAAAGTACTGCAATAACTCGGCCTCCGTTAGTGAGTTTTGAAGCGTCACATGAATTATGAAGAGGAGACAGAGGGGAAGAAAGAACTTACGAAGTGTTTAAACTTTAAACGGCCGGAAACCATTTTAAGAGTTCAAGCTGCACGGCCTGCTTGCTTCCGTAAATGTATATAGACTTACCGCGTATATCACGGGGAGATTGCGCTCTTCAAGATCTTGCTAGACGACGCTCGATGCGAGAGAACGTATATTCCTCGGCTCGCGACGCGTTTCCGCGCAGACGTAACACGTTAAACATACCTGAAACAGAACCAAAAAGAAAATAACTGGTTAGCGATGGAACAGACGTCTGACGAGATTGGATTTTAGCAAAATACATCTATTGGCTGCTCACTGTTTACTCCTCGAGATTACCTCTTTTAATATACACAGCGTAATGAATATCTAGATAGGTGATCTCGCGATATGAATATCTAGATGGGTGACAAACGAACGTTCATAAATGACACGTGTACGCTATCTTTTTACTAAATCAGAATTTTATCGAAATTCAAAATTCAATTAATATTGCAAAATGGAGGTTCAATTTTAATATCGAGGGTTGATTAAATTAGAAGGCAAGGTGATATCTTCTCTAGATTCGATGAAAAGAAAAGTGAATTATTCATTGGTGCATTGAGTAGAATCTTTTGGCTAGATTAACAAAAGCACTCGTTCGTCCTTTCATACTTTCGCGTTTACTAGTGGGTCACGGAATTTTCCATAGTTCTAGCATAGCTTTCTCCGTTAATAATGCTAACTGGTAAAGCAAAGCTGTGCGGAGAGGTGCAGTATTGATCACTATAATTATCTTTCTGCTGTGAAGTTTGTAATGGAGTAAGTAATAATGAATATCAAGTTGGAAACCAATAATTCGTACTTCGTACAAATAAATTTTGGTAAAAGTCTTTCTTAAATTTTATAATGGCTCTCAGTAATTACTAAAAGAAGAAAGACATAACGGATGAAAAATTGTCACCCAGTTCCAAGGTCTACGTTTACTGAATTTTTAAAAGATGATTAACACTTTTAACGAAGACGCATTATCTTTTTCGAGAAACTTCGCTAAAATTACATTTTCCCTTTGAAAGACTCATAAAAGTTCGACGTTAATTTTCTACAACTTTATCCTAAGAAAATACCGCACAAATGATAAAGGGCGGAATGAATACGTTTACTTTTTCCCGAGAAAATTTTCTGTAGCCGCGATTGTTCTACAGTTCGTATAGGGTAACGATGGCAGTTCTATGGAGACCGACATTTCATGAGATCGAAAAGTTTCTTAAATAGATAAAGGCGCGGTAAATTGAAGAAATTTTATCGATACCCGACTCAATTCCATTCAATTATGCGCCTTTATTATCGCCGGTGCACCGGTCTGACACAAATCATCGGACCGAGATGTTCCAATAATTACGGGACCCGAAGATCTCGGAGATAGAAAATAGAATTAACGTGATATCTCGACAAGGCCAGATTAGGTTCTATATCCAACTGCATAAATGACGACGAAAGCAGAGAAGCGACGCGAACGCGGAAACTTTTTCCCGGAAGCTCGAGTCAGAGGGAAGCTTTCAGGATATCGAGAAACTTCGGGTTACCGGGGTCTGCGTTTCCGCGGAAAATGATTAATTGCACTCCGAATCAAGGCGAGAATGCCTTTATTCTCCGCAAGGGATCCCTCGACTTTCACGTCGGCCACGTTTTTTTAACTCGCTTTCCTTTTCAACGACCACCTTTCCACCCATCCACGTCTCTTTAAAACTGCACAAAAATTATCCATTCATCGAGCTGTCCGGGGATAAGCATACTTGATGATAGCCCGGATAATCAAGATCTTTGCACAAATTATTATTCGATCTTTAAACCATAATTCGCTTACACGTACGAAATTTAATCTGCTATGAAATTCTTGCGTTGTGTCAAACATAAACGGACTTTGTCAGTCAGAAATGAATTCACCAAATACATGATTTATTACACATTTTCATAAGGTAACAACTACATAATTTTTCTTGATATCAATTTTGTTGATAAATAGTTTTTTTTCAAATTGCAAAGATGAACATAGGGTTAATGCATAATTTCTATAATGAAACTGATAAATACTTTGATGGAGTCTCTATCAAACTCGATGCAAGATCAAATTTATAGCAATGAATATTCAGTGCATCAGCTCATTCCACAAATACCTGCTGCTCATTATACAAGATAATAATATCGCTCGTAAAACAGAATTTAATCTGATCATATTTTAATCTCCCATAAATTATGCATCCACAGACCAGCAAGAGCTTAATAAACAAATAATCGTTTCGTCTCCAAAAAGCCCAGAATATCTGATAACGTCCTTAAAAGCATAACATCCGAAGCAAAAGATACCGCCGTGTAATTAAAAGAAAAGCATTAGAAAATAAACGACTAGAGGAGTGGTAAAATAATGTGCAAGGAGTGGCGGGTCTTGTGTTTTGGAGCACAAAGAGTCGTTGCTGGCCAGCGTATCGAAATAAAGAAGCAAGCAAAGAGGACGAAGGTTGGAAAGAAAATGAAATCCGGCCAAGTGGGTGCACTTCCTGCCGACTCGAAACGGGTAAGTAGTGGATCCAACGGCCACGAAACGGAATACGAGGAGTTCGGGGACGTGTAAACGAGCCAGCGGCCGTAATAGCTGGCCTGGAAGAAGAAACGGAAGCTGGAAAGCCGAGACGAGCCGATAAAATCTACCGACCAACGGGCTCCTTCGTGTACGCGTATTAATATTCACTGTGTCTCTGCTTCTGGTTCCGTGAACGGGCTAAGCTCTCTTCGCGGCTCAACGCATACACGCGTTGCCCTCTTCGTCTCCTATTCAGGATAACATCAGTAAACGGCTTTGGCTGCGCCACTCAGTCCGGTATTCAACTTCGATGTTTCGAAACACACGGCTTTTCGTGGTCGCGAAGAAAACGGAACTGGAACCCCCTTCTTTTTCTCTCGTTCCTCTTCCGAAGACTTATTGGGTTTCGTGGCTAATTAAAAGCGCCCTATCTAGATGCTAATGGCGCCGCGCGGAATTCATTTCTTTTTCGCGACTGAATCCACCATCATCGTTGCAGAGAGGGAAATTCGTAGATACTGCAAATCGACCGGGTTTTCGCAACGAATCGTTTCCTCCTCTTTTGGAATATGCAATGACTGCGTACGTTTAGGACAACGCTATAGTGTGGTCAAATTGGAAATTGAAACATCAGTACAGAAACATTTGAAGACTATACTGTGTAACGATGCAATGATAATGACAGGGTGGCAATAAAATAGCAACATTATTCGAAAAAGATAATATAACTTTGCAGTAGGGTTTTCAATACACTTTTCACTTCATGTGAGCTCTTATCGAAATCTGTTAATTGTTCAGTTTTTCATTCATTTTTCTGTCAGCCATATTTTCAAAAGCACATGCTGTAAATTCATACTTTCTCATCCTCTCCATCAATCATTTCTTACATTTATACTTACATTATGGAATTAAATTTTTGGTTGCAATCTGAGATCTGACAATGATTACATCTATTACATATAGTGTGTGAAGATGCAGGAACATTTCTGTACTTTTAATAATTAAATGACTGTATAACATCCACAGTTTACTATTATAATACTACACCATGTACTTCTTACATATATAATATTATACTAAACTATATACTTCTAACATTGACTTATCGTATGTAAGAAATAAAGAAGACTAATTTTGAGAAATTAATGAGTAATATCTGAGCAATCATTCTAGAGATAAACTGATTTAGTAATTGCAGCCCTGAATGCAGGTACATTAAGAGATATCGTCATAGAGTATTTTAACATTCAATTGAATTTTTATTAAGGAGAGAACACTTATTTCTAGGGAGAGCAGTGGATGAAAGGAATACTGATCAAAGAACACGTAAAAGGAATAGAAGAAGATGCTAACAGCTAGCACGACCAAACTATTAGACATCGTTGATGCAATCTACTTTCCTATTCCTTCTTACGTCATGCAACATGATCGAAGATGTTCTATACGCGAATATCAGAGATCTGTGATTTTGCAATGAAACGTATAACCGATCCGTATGTAACACGAGAGTCTCTGTTCTTTTATGAAATACAGACATTCGATCGAAATGTATCTAGTATAATTGTATAATGTAATGTGGTACCTTCAAATTTTTATACTTCTAAATTTGTAAATTTATAAATTTTTGTTTGACCTTAAATGTCTACATTTGAAATTTTCACAAGTAGAAAAACAAGAATAGAATTGAAGAATTTTCGCTGATCTTCCACGAAGTACATGTGATACTAACAGAACGTTCGTGAATTCTGCGAGCACTTGCTCTGATTACTGATTTATCGCAAACCGACGAATAAACATTCTCGTAGCAAAATAGAGAAAATTAATTGCAAGAAAGTTCCGCCATCTCGCGGCAAAGCGTTTCAGAATCAGCCATCGAACAACCTGAATAACAGGTGGCGCACCTGCCAGGTGCATGGATATCGTCAGGCAGTGATCGTTGGCCAGGTAAATGCGTGCTACGGCGACGTTCACTAAGGACTAATCTGACCCCGTTACGAACACGCTTCGTGACCCAATTTCGAGCTATGAATCATATTACACAGGCTAATAAAATTCTGCACACGATACTGCGGAATAGGATGCCTCGAATTTGCATTATCCGACACGCTGCTCGCTGCAGAAAAACTATTATTTTCCTCTTAAATTCACCGACCGTTTCTAATTGCTTTTACTTTTCAATCCGTGCGACAACCCACTATATTTTTCTCTGCCCAGACGATATTTATTGCGGCAATTACTCTGCGATGAATACATCGCGACGGAATTGATTTTAATGAATATCGTATCGATAAAAGCAATTCGAATTTCCTCGTCGTGGAACTGAAACCGAAAGCATAAAAATGTCGATGAAATAGATATCATGTTTTTACTGGGAATCGATAGATAAGGATATATTTCACTTTTTTCTGTGTACTCTCAGAAATCGATAGATGCGAATATATTTAGACACTTTTTAAAAAAAATGTTTGACTTTAACGCATTAAGTTTCTACCCTCATGAAATATGCATATATTATGCATCGCTAAACGGATTATAATGTCGTATGGCATGTTCCCAAAATTGTAATGAATATTCTGAACGACGAATAGATAGGGTCCCATCGTGTTATACAAAAATATATTTGCAATTAACAATTGTCTTATATATAGAATAGTATGTGTAAGTATTTATACGTATTTTGCAGTGCGTCAAAAAATTGAGTTTATAGGCCAATGTGGAGATATCAACGAGATATTCTTTGAGCAATGTTTCAGAATCGTTTCAATCATTACGTTTACGAATCCGTGAATCCACGAATGGCCACGCGCACACTATTCATATCCGTTGGACGTGTGAAATCGCGTTATCTCACTTTCCGTTTCAACAAATCGCTTCTCAGAGGAACAATTCCTAGCAACGCACGTCGCGCCTTTGTGCCTAATCTGGCCTCTCTCGCGAAACACCGTGCGTGTTTTGTTGCGATCACGGATGGATCTCCGTTGCATTTTCACTCGAACGCTTTGAAATGAATCACCGTTTCCGCTCGCAGATATCAATTGCGTTATTTTTCTCCACGGTCAAAAGAACTGACATTTGCACACGAGTTTTTACGATACACCATCTCGATACCAGAACTAAGCCATCTCCATAATACCAGAATAATGCGTTATTCAGTAATGCTGTGAAGTAGCAATATTAACAAATGTACTTCTACAACCTCGTATATTTTAAAAGCGTTTCAATCAGAGAACAAAACTGTTTTGCCCAAGCAGAAGAGGCAGAAATGAATCTCAAAGCGACAAGACGGCGTAAGTAACTCATTTACTCGGGCAAGTATGCGGTACAAAGAACGTTTTCCTCTTGACTTCTGAAACTCGAAAAAAAAAGGAGCCAGTCTTCTTCCGCTCGCAATGTTGCGTAATCCCCGTGGAACGATGTGCATCGCACGAAACCCTTTGCCCGTAATGGTGTCGGAGGGTTAGTGTATCGGTGTCTGGCGCACACGCGAACACCGACGTTCATGTACGTACGGTTGCCTTAATTATACATCCATCCCGTGAAACAACTTTCCTCTAACGAATCGTAATTTACCCGGAACGGTTACCTCCAGTGAAAACAGTTAGCTCGAGCGTCAACATTTAAATGGAATCAGACGTTCGTGCAAGCTCGAAACACCCGGACGATCACTCTTCCTGAAAATCAAGAAGCATCTCTCCCTTCGGGCTTCGAACAGACGATAGTCTTTGAAATTATAGAATCGTTACAGAGGTGACAATTACTTCAGAATGGTACGTGGGCGTGACGTCTTACTTTGTGATCATGAGGTGATGGATGATAGTGATCGATGAATACGATAGTTCACAGATACTTGATAATAGTTAACTGTACAGATGTGGTACATGTTCAAGATTCTGTTCTTTTAAGCAACAGGAATAGGTCAGGCTTTGGCAGTTTCTGAGGGTTTTTAACCTTGTTCAAAATTACCAGATTTGTACATTGCTAAATTCGTGGATTTGTAGATTCCTTTTCCGAAGTTCCTAATTTCTCAAATTCCTGGATTTGAAAATTGCTATTCTAGGAAGTTCACACTCACAAAGCGATTATTGGTGTTACAACTCAATCGACTAGCGTCATTGAGGGGCACAGTTTTCACCGAGGCATACATTATCCAGTTATTATGCAGTGAAACGATAACGACGTTGTTCGCGTGCAATACGGAATTTTATTTTTACACGTAAACCGTGCTAGCCAGAAGCGAACCGGGCAAAAGCTGACGTTTCGGATTAGTCGGCTCGGAAGCACACTGACACAATTTTACGCCGCGTAGATCGCGGCTCGTTGGCCACAAAGTGTTCTGAAAGTACACGATGCAAGAGAAAGAAAAACGAGAAAGACCCGGTTTACGAGTAGACATCACAAGTTGAACGTTCGCCTCGTTACCTCTGTCGACGATCAGCGTACGTACCAGAAATCAACGGACGACTCGTAACACGGTTACAAAGAAAGACAAACGCCGGCTAGATGATCGCGAGAACGCGCGATCCGTTATCGAACGATGCTCACAGATGCTCCTTTACCGGTGAAACTTAACGGATTCTGTCTTACGGTGCACCGTTACGTCTGTGCTGGCTCTGAACAGTCGGTTTCTGATGAATGGTCGTGCAAAGTAGTCTCATGGTTCGTATTTATTGTCCGTTCGGTGTCTCTCGATGCTAAACATTCCGGACTTTATGGGATTGAAAAATTACTACAAATATAATACAGGGTGTCCATGGTGCAACTGCGACTCCAACCGTGGAAAAATCAGATAGAAATATAAAACATCATTTTTTTGTACAAGATTTTTGCAGAAATTCAATTCGAAAATTTGTCGAAATGCAAGGAAATTTTTTTATACAGAAATGACAATTTTTTGGTTAATTCAGCAGATGTACATTATGAACATATGTGGGAATTAGAGAACGTGTACATTTGAAACTCTGATAAAATTTACACGGCTAAGTACAATTATTGTATTATACATCAGAAATAATAAGTAGAACGCAACAAATGTTCATTTAATAAAACACAAACTGTATCTTAAACCGCTCAGAAGCATTAAAGTCTCGGTATATCGATATATTATAATTAAATGAATAAATTGCGAGGTTTCGTGGGAAAACTCTCACAAAGCGACACAAGCGTGTTCCAACGCTTCCGAAGCATAAACACGAACGTACCTGCATGTAAATTACAGTGCGAAATAGCGGAACAATAATGAAAATTCAATTGGGTCAGTTTAGAATGGGCTAAAATGAATTTTTTGATTTACTACGGCAAAGTTCCGGGAAGTACACGTGAGTACACGTGGTCTTCGAAAGGGATCCACGTTTATCCCATGGTGGAGAAAGATCTGTCGACAGGAAGTGCGTTGAACCGCAGTGTAACCTTGATGCCGTCACGGTTGTTGCATCCTCGTCGTCAGGTGTAACGCAACGAACAAAGAGAAGCTATCGTCGGCTAACAGCGAAATCGCCACATTTCATACCCGTCGTTTTAACGTTTCGTTTCCCTTTGACATTTAATCCGAACCTTTCTATCAATTTCACTCGACAAATATCGAAACACGACATTATAACGCATAATTACAGCGATGCTTTTGAAAACCGATCCTCTGTAGATTAATATGTTGAATTCCGAAAATACATAAATTCAACGAGCGATACCCGACGAATCGTAGCGCGCGTATAATCAGAAATAAATGAAATCCAAACGTGATTAAATACGCTTTTACCGTGTTCCATTGTAAATTTAACTGTACGTTTTGTTTCAATTTATTTCGCTTCATTGAAACGATACACGAACGATAAGATTTTCCATGAAAAATAACACCGTATTGTCACGATACCGTTCGTATCTCGCATACCGCGCCAACATTCGAATACACAGAATATTATGTAACTGATAACACAACCGAAAGAAATGAGATTCCGCATGAAGGAGCAAGAAAATGCAGAATGAAATTTTTGTTTTACGTGCTTTCGTAACGTATTGACTATATTATGAAATTGTTCGATGACAAAGAAATGCAACCTTTTAACGCTTAAAATACAACTTTTTCCTGGAAGAAGCGGAAATTTTCGAACGAAATTACAATTTGACTTTAATAACGTGTGACTATTCTATAGCAGTCTATACATAGACACTTATGAAATTGTAATATATCAAAGTCTGCAAAGTATACATAAATTATGTAATCTGTGAGGTTTATATCTTTATACTTGCAAACTTCGATATGTCATAAATGAACAAACATCCGCAGTCTAATGATACGTAGACACACGACACTATTACAGCAGATTATGTAAAACACACAAAAACCACAATTACATCTACCACTTTCGCTTCCAGCCTACACACTACACTCGTAAGATTAATCACATAATATAGAAGTTAACATTTAATAACAACCATGTGATATTTCATAAAAAGTCCCAAAACGAAATCATGTTCACATATGACCACATACAGACATCCTTTGTAAGTACTATACAAATAATGTAGTACTCTCAGAGAATCGTACTAAAAAGGAACTAAAGATGGACAAGTTTTCAATTGATCACTGTTAGCGTATTAATTCATAAGAGTTAAAAAAGTGGCAGGAAGAACATCTGGAAAAAGGCATCGACCGTACGAAATAGCCACAAATTGAAATATTCCATCTCGCGATACGATATCGAGCAATTTCTCTCAATTTTCATCGGCTTCGACCGATTTCTTTTTATCGGTGAAAAGAACGTGGCGTATATCGGTCCGCAGTGTCGTATCAATCGACGACTACGGTTCCCCGATACGCGATAAAAACAAGCAACGATGTAAGTAAAAAGCAATACGCTTCTTTTCTTACGTCAATGTCGGTCCTCTCCCTTCCTCCTGTTATACCATCGGTCTCTATCTTTCTCGTTCCCCATCGGGGGCGAGTTTTCGCTCTTTCTCTTTCGCTCGTGTGCAACTACCAGTCGGAGGTGTCTGCAGCGGCTCGCTGACCTGTTGCATGCTCTTTTGTCCGGGACCAAGCACGATTCTGGTTTTCTGAACCGTTCTATACCGCGCTCGCTTATTCTTCCTGCCACTCCTGAGCGACACCCGCGAAACAAGAAACCCGTATTGTTCCGAGCAGCAAAATACTGTAATTTCAGTAGATCGACGAGCAAGACCGTTTCTTACCTGCGAACGACAGAACGTGCACGTCGGCGAATTAAATTGTACGTTCAACAGAGACTTTCGGAGTAAGACTTTAATATCAGACGCGAAGATTCTCGGAGACTAGGGCTCGGGAAAATTCGGCGGGGATCGGGCGACTCGTAGGAAAGTACCAAACTATCTCCGAACTTCCACAATTTATGAACTTAAGGATTTGTAAATTTAGGAATCTATAACTGGGAGATTGGATACTTAGAAGTTTCGAAAGTTCGAAAATTGAAAGTTTACAGATTTGGGAGTTTGAGGTTTGAAAATGTTAAAAAAGAACAAGTGCGTGTTTCCCGTAGGACGTGTTAGAGTCGGTCGGAACGATTCGGCAACGTTCGGTAATTTACGGCGCGCGAGCCATTTTTCGATTCGCGACAGTGGATATATAGATTTCAAGAATAGAGACGTCTTAGCGAATAGAGAGTTAATCGCAAAGAAGGTTAAAGTTTCGTGTCCAATAATTAAAGTCCCAACAGGAAACTTGGAAATGATAAAATGGGAACTGACAATTTCAGAATTTGAATATTTAGAAATTGACAATTCCAACTTTGGGAACATGGCAATTTGAGTACGTGAATTTGGAAATTTGAACACGTGAAAATTTAGAAACGCGAACACGTGCAAATGTGAAAATTTTACCACGTGGAAATTGAAAATGGAAATGTGAACACGTACAAATTTATAAATTTGAATATATGGAAATTTGTAACTCTAATTTCCATATTACCAATACGCATAAAGGTTTTGTATGAATTCTCGAAAGTAACTCGAGAATTCGCACATAGAATTTTTTCAAACTTCACGAACACAATTACCCTCGTATCTATTTTATACTTTATCAAACGACAACGAAGTTGAAATCTTCTGGCAGACAACCTAGCGGAAGGTGTAGGCGGATAATTCGTTTGGGATTGAAACGATCGCGAACGACGAATCGTGTTACTCAAAGTAAAAACGTCTGCCGGTCTGCGTCGAATTACGTACGCCTGGGAGCGATACACGTACTGAAATGTTATCCGTTCCGGGTCTCTAATTACAATGTGTGTAGTGTGTAGTGTAGGCGCATTAGGTCCGACGCGTTCTCCTTTAACGCAAAGAAAAACAATGCGACTGGTATAAGAATTAGAAAGTAGATTAATATCGTTCAAAGAGCGAGCATCGAGCAGGAAGCATCGATGAAAGTAGAAAGAGACGAATTATTCGTATCCGCGCGTTCGGCTACCCCTGTTCGGCATAATCCACTTTCATGCTCCAGATATGCTCCAGATATCCGCCGGATAATCACCGCTCTTTCGCGCATAAATTGGGAGAAAAAAATATTTAAACAATGCCCGATGGTAACGGGTCGGACACGTTTATTCCACATTACGGGAAACAATTTTGTTAGTGATTTGTAGTAGCAGGGGTTCTCAAGGTATGGGCGGTGGGCTATTATTAGAGATTCGGAAATTTAGGGATTTGGGGAATTGGTAATTTGGGATTCGAAAATTTTACAATTTACAAAGTTAGAAGTTTTGGAACTTAGGAATTTAGGGATGTAGGAATTCGAGGATGTAGAAATTTGGGGATGTAGGAATTTGGGGACGTAGAAATTTGGGAACGTAGAAATTTGGGGACGTAGAGATTTTGGAGCGTAAGAATTTGGGTAGACAGAAATTTGGGGATGTACAAATTTGGGGACATAGAACTTTGGAGATGTAGGATTTTGGGGACGCAGAAATTTGGGAACGTAGAAATTTGGGGACGTAGAAATTTTGGGGCGTACGAATTTCGGTAGACAGAAATTTGGGGACATAGAACTTTGGAGATGTAGGATTTTGGGGACGTAGAAATTTGGGGACGTAGAAATTTGGGGGATGTAGAAATTTGGGGACGTAGGAATTTGAGGACGTAGGAATTTCGGGACATATGAATTTGGAGACGTAGAAATGTTGGAACATAGAAATTTGGGGATGTAAAAAGTTGAGGACACAGGAATTTATAAATGTGAGAGTTTGAAGACTTGAGAATTTGAGTATTTAATCGTATAAAAATTTGAAGATTCAAAAGTTTGGATATGTAGAAATTAGAGGATTTGAGAATTTGGAAATCTGAAATTTAATATTTTGATGATCTAGTACTCCTGAAGATCATAACCGTTGATTTTACATTGTTAAAAATGTGGAATTTCGAAACTTTGAGATCTATGACTTCAATTTACAAATGACCACTTTCAACCTCGACCACTTTCAGCCTTCACCTCGCCAAAGTTTGAAAAGACCTAGCTTAGTCTTTGGAACAGTCTGTTCGCGTGATCGACTAACAATGTTGTACGTAATCCCGCACACGAGGACGTCACGAATATCGTCACGTAGATGAAACAGCAAGAGTTTAAAAGGTTAACGTTTATTATTCGTTCAAACGGCCAATGAGTCACGCTGCGTCGATATTACAAGGATCACGGTGGAAGGCTCGGGAGAATTCTAGTTAAGTAGGTGACTCAATCAAATCTGAGGTACGTTTCTATGCGACAATGAATCGTCATTTTTATAGTCGAGGCACGAAATGCCATTACTTCTAACTCGGAAAATATGTTTGCATTAGAAACAGACCTAACTTGACTAAAGTGTAAGAAATACATACTCTATAATATTTCTCATTGTTCCAAATGTCAGCAAGCGAAATAATTCGACTTTATAATATTAAAGCAAGCTACAACACAATGTATTATTTTATGTTAAATATATAAAACATTTAAATACATAACATGAAATATTATTTCACCTCGAATATTTTCAACACAACGGAGTAATATAAGAAACATATTCAAAGAGTAAAAATAAAAATAATGTTACTCGTACATTAAAAATCAAGATCTGTATATTATATCCTTAAACGATGTTTAAAGGTTAAAACTTGATACAACAAGAAACAGAATATTAAAAAAGAAAATTCAATTTTTACTCCTGTCATCAACGACTCAAATTACCCACGAAAAATGAATGAACACGAGTTTTAATGCACGACGAGCACTCCCGCAAGTGTTGAATTCATTCTCAACGATTCCCAGACGAAGCGAAATCACTTACGGGTCGTAACGGTCTGGAAGCATCACGTTTAATCGAAAGATAAACGGACCGGTTGATTTCAATTTCGAAACACCTTATCGTAACTTCCGCGGCAGAGGTGCTGGCACGAAACATTCTTGCACGATACACTTCCGATACAACGTTGCTTCCAGCGAGACCTAATTTACATTCCCTCAAATTCCGTCCACGTCTGCAAATTCAAACTCTGATGCTACGGAGGTACATACACTACCATACTATGATGAAATACTTGTGAAAAATATTCAAGATGAACGTATAACCATTTCACAATCGTTTTTCCAAGAAACATTTTCTTTCAAAACGATGGAAAAGTTACAATGGTACAAGCGTGAACGTCATGTCAGACGAAGTGATATTTTCTCGTCACTCGCAGAAGAATGCGTTCAGTTGCTGCAAATCGGTTAAACTAGTCAAGAATTATGCGAGGGAAACATTCTTCTTCGATACGCGGCCATGTTCGATTTTTATCTACGTTTTTTCAAGTGTATTTCAAAATGCAATTGTGCTGCCTCAGGAGTATTCTTCGCTTCACCAGTCTAGGTAACGTAATCATTGCATTCGCGCATTCCGCACTTGCGGAATTCGAAAGGATAAGGAATAAGCAATCCCCACCTTTCAGTTAATTCGTTCGTGGAAACGATTAAATGTACTGACTTCATCAATGAAATTTTACGAACGTGAAATGTTATCAATTTTAAAAGTGAGTGTTTGTTTTAAGATGCGCAGATCGATTGGAAACTGATATACACGTGTGTTGGATGTTTGAGATCCATGGAGATAAACGTAACTTTCAAAATATAGGGATTTAGCAATTTGTTATTTGGAAATATTTCCAAATTTTCAGATTTGCAAACTTTTATAAATTATTATCAAATTACTCGGAAGTGGAGTTCCAAAAATATCGACACGTAGTAATTTTATCTGCACAAGGAAGTGGTAACCTCATGAGGAAATTTAGCTAAGATAACATTGGTTCTCAACCAGGTGAGGAATATGAACAAGACCATGTGATTGCACGAGATTCACGTTTATTTTGATAATCAGTAAAAAATTCAATTTCTTTAGAATTTTAGATCACTTTCATAAAATTATCAACTACCATCACCTATATCAAAGTCAAAAACCTTGCATAACAGACTAGCTTAACAATATCAAATCGTAACAAGCTAACATTGTAAAATTAAACGATGCGTAATAAAAATGCCCACCTTCTTCCCCCATGAAATGTTCCTACTATCACAAGTTCTAATACTCGTATACCTACGTTAATAATGAACACCATATAACGCTCTCAGTTATCCAGGTAACTTTATTCGATGTTCCACCCGTTATATCGCAAGTACGCACGGTACCGCGAGGATTATCCTCGAAGCGTGGAAAACAAGTTAACGAAAGGAAACACTTTCTCGCGGTTCCCGCTACGAGTAGACGAACTCGTCGAACGTAAAGAACGAACGGTACAATATATGGCAGTTCGAGTAGAAACCAGCCAAGGAAACACGGCTACCTTCGCGAACGTATCGCGTTCCAAACGTCTCCGCCAATCGTGAGACTTCGTCTCGTTACAAATGGCAGAGCATGACGGTCGTTTACTTCTTTGGATGCTGTGCTGACAGGTTGCTCAAACAGGTCTTTCAGATCGGTTTCCTTTTTCCTGGAGGCGCAAAGTGCCGTTCGATAAATAAGGGATATCTTATCGATCTAAATTTTGTCGAAATAGTTTGATACATTGATGATACTGGTAGATGCTAAGATGGACACAAGTATGGACACAAATATTAAGATGGTAAATTTCCATATTGGCAAATTACTGAATTCTTATGTTATCGACATTTTTTAATTTGCAAGTTTTCAAGATGATACATCTTTTAATTTTCTGAATTATCAAATCCCTAAACTGTTACATTGTCGACATTTTTTATCTTGCAAGTTTTCAAGCTAATACTGTGGGAAATTTCAAAATTTAAACATTTTTAAATTAAACATTAAACATAAATTATTTTTTTAAACATTTTTAGATTTCGAAATTCTTAAGTCCTAACTGATATACAAATATTCGCATGATTTAAGTAACCAAATGCTGCTAGTACGCCAAATATTCGCATTTTCGTTACAATCCTAATATACACCTCGGATAGCAATGTCGAGGAATGTTGAAATTTATGGAATGTCGAAATAATAACGGTACTCTGACTCGAATGCCGATCAATTACCTGTTTCTCGACTAACACGGTAGTTTCGACCAGATTCGTGTCTTTCTAAGATCAGTCTGATTATCTTCCATTAAGCGTTATCAGATTGCTGCATTATTAACAACCGCTCGCAAATTATTCGAGATTCACGTAATAGCGTTCAATATTAACTCTGAGTTGCCGAATATCAAATTATATCAGAGACTAAGATAACGCTGTTTCGCTAATATTGCAAGCCGTTTATTAACCTATTAACCGGAAAGTTCATCTACCGAAAGCACAACTTGCGCATGCCGTTACTAACTTCCAGAGACAGGTTAATTCGTCATGTTCGCAGCAAACACGAAATACCATAACTTGCGCCAACATTGTAATAATGGGAATAGCAAAAACAAATATTCCACGATAAGCAGCTGAAAAATATATCATGGTAATTAGACGTTTATTGCAAGGAAACGAAAATGATGTATTATAAGATATTTTCTTAAGCGAATTATTATTTTCAAGCGTTCTGGAGCTCGTAATTTCCAAATTCTGTACTTTTCGTATTTTCAAGTTTCTTATATTCCTGAATAAAAAGCCTATATAACTATCCGCGTTACAAAGATCCTAATCCAAAGCTACCAGAGTAAATCTACTAATAAGTCCACTGTAGACAACAACGTTGCATTAATGGTTCCAACTTGAAAATACAGCCAGCCAAAAACTTATGACTCTCCTAAAATCGTCAAATTCTAAAACACGTCCCTTTTATTAAACGGCATAAATGAATGCATGGATGTTCCAATTTATGATTACGCTGAGAACAGGTTCGACTCTGCAAGCGTATCATTAATATCTGGAGCAGCGTTCGAAAGGTGGTTTCCGATCCGTGGGAAATTACAAAGGTAGTTCGAGCATGACGGCTCTATTCTTTCGTGCACCTTTGCGACAGGTGTAGAGAAACAGTTTCCGCAGGTGGCATCATGGGGTGGAATCGTTCGATGTTTCGACGAATCGCGTGTTAGCGATAGAAGGAAGAACGTGACTCGACAACGAGTTCCTGAACTAATTCGTCTCACGCGCAGCAAACGTTCTCGGCTTCTGATCGAATCTTCGACGATCTATTCGACCTTGGTTAGATATCGTCGATGGCTACCGATTCATTTGCATGCAACGAGGCTATTCGAGAGATCTTCGACGACGTCGCAACCGTGCGGACCTCCGAGTGCACCCCTAACAACCATTTTCCTCCACCGCCTTCTCTTGGCTTCGCTTTCGAGCCAATTCGGAAACGACCGATCGCGAAACTGACTCGAAAATTTATCAGACAGAAATTGTGGGATCGCTGAGGGAATACAAATGCTGATAGCGTGCTAACACGTCGATTCTCCTCCCTCTTTCGTCTGTTCCTTATGTTTATTTCCACGGTTTAAAACACGCTTCGATTGTAAATCTTTGCAATTTAGTTTCATTCGTGTTTTACTTTATACTGCATGCAAATGTTTTGTTACTATTATGTATGTTATTAGACTGCGGATGCTCATGCATTTATGATGTAGGAAAGTTTAGGAAGTAAACATAATTTAATCTGTAGGTAGATCTCGTGATTACATGATTCATGTGTGCGGTGTATATTCTGCTGAAGGCGTGTGTTTCGGTTACATCCAGCGACGTGTGCTAAACCCGGCAAATTAAAATTAAAACTAGACATACAAAAATTTGTATTACGTACAAAAAAGAACACTTTTCGGAATGAAAGGTTGGTAGTTAATTGGTTGGGAGGTGCAGTAAGAAACACGTAAAAGTTGCTTAAATAGAATGGTGAGAAAGTAATAAGACTAATCAGCAAAATGGTGAAATCGTGATCAAATATTAAGGAAGATGAAATTGTTAAAATAGTAAAGTAGTCAAATAAAGCAGTAAGATGCAAATAATCAATCAGACAAGTTCAGTCGAAATATTCAAAAATCCACGTACCAAAGTGACGAATACGTGAAATCGATCGTCAAAGAGACATACTGAACAGCTTTGACAAAAGCACATAAAGGATCGTAAAACAAAGCGTGCTCAAAGAAGCGGTTTCGATCGTGGACCGACAGAAATCACCGAATCGTTCGAAGAGAATTTAAAAAATTCAAAGAACGGCTACCTGCTGAAGAGAGAACTTTCGTATGATTCACAAGTCCGATCTTTCGTTCCTCGAAGTCGACTCACCTTAACCGCGTGATGCGGCGAAGGTTGCGGGCGTAGGATCTTTCGCGATTTATTATGCGGTCCACGACTGGTCCTTCTCGAAGAACTTCGAGAAAGGGACGCGGTGAGTTTATTACGCAGCAAATCTCCCTTGGAATCGTCTTCGAGGAACGCCTTGAACCCGAGGAAAAGGAGACGCGACACCGTCGAGATGCCGGAAATCGGTTCACCGTTGGCGAACTACGAGTAACAATTTCATGTGTTCGAGCTACTTTGTATGCGTACGCGTGTACACGCGTCTCACGAGGGATGAAATTACACCGTTGTCCCACTGAGAACTCCGTTACAATATTTCTCGGCTATCAGCCGCTCGTTCTCGTTACAACTTACCTGCCCGCGTAACTCCACGAAGCAACCGCGTCTAGTGTGATTAATTAACTGAATTAATGAATTCTACGCCATTCCGTGACAATTTTACCAACGAATCTCATCATCGTTTCTTTAGAACGTGTCCCCGACTGTGACAGCTCTCGAAGTCTTGCAAAAGTTACTTGCAATACCGTAATTGTAATTGTGACCGTGCGAAAACTATCGCGATCATGCACCGTATACACTGCCTGCTATCTGACAGCCTGTCGGACATTTATCGCAAAAGTTTCCTCGCACACGGCCTTGCACTCTAACTGTCAGGCAAAATGTCAAATGTTTGTACTTCTCTGACATTTCTAATGAATATTTTTCATTTTTTAAATATCACCATTGAATTTCTATTAATGATAAAAGTAGTGACTTTTATAACAAAACTTGATACATGGTATCTCTTGATAAAACTGTACAAAATTTTATAATAAGCATTTAGATGACATCTTATGACTTAAATACACCTCCATCTTACTAATTAAACATCAAAATCTTATTTAAAAAACCTTCAAAAAAGATTCAAATAGATGAAAAGCAAGAGTATTAGGGATCCAACTCAAAACTTTCCTAATTCGTACTAGACGGTTAAATTTTCAAGGAAATCACCAGTTGCCGCGTGTGCCGCTTACACCAAATTAAAGACTCGTTCGTTGGAACGCTTAACAATCGCGGTGTGTGCAGAACATAAATCGATGCGTGCGAACTTGAAGAAACAATTGAGCGATCTCTTGAGAACGATCTGTTGCGGCTCTATTAGGAAGCTTGGAAAAAAAGCTGCTGACTAACTCGAGGGGAAAGTTTCCTACACAACGCGTTTTACGAGCTACCCACTTAAAGTCCGGCTTTTACTTTTTAATTCGACAGCAAGGATATTTTACGCGAAAGTTCCGGAGCTCGTTACAGCACAGAACTAGCCGAAATTTCGTAAACGAAACTTTTCGATCCACGCTTTAAATATACATTGATGGACGGCTATAGAAAAGTTTCGAACGTTCAACTTCCGGACTGAAAGCGTTAACGAGTAACCGACTGTCAATTTCAATGCCGCTTTCATTCAAGATCAGACTAGTAAGCAGCAACCAAGAATAGACGCCGTTACTTCACCTAGACAATGTTATCGTATTGATTTCGGATGAATATACCTGTACGTAAATTTATAACGCGATTTTCGAGAGACCATTTAAGGGGTTGTTGCGCTTTTACGATAGAATCCGATTTCTTCTCGGTACTATGTACGATACAAACTTCCTCAACTACTTAGAAATACCTCAATGTATTTATATCTTTACAAATACAATAAAGTTTAAAGATAAATTTTATTATATCTCATAAATAACATAGCAATTTATGTCTGTATCCAGGGATGTTTGCAATTATAGAACTTCTAGAAGTACCTCTATTTTAAAATTACAAACTTGTAGCTACTTTGGGGCTAAAATAAACTGAAACTAAAAATGGACAGAGATTTTATAGAAAAACGTTTGGTATAAACTTCAATTGATATTGTCCGAAAGTCTTCAATTTAAAAACCGGTTGAATCAAGCAAAGTATCTAAAGTTTCTGTTGTACAATTTTAAACGAAGAAAAATTTCAAGGTGATCAACTGTGAATTTGCTTAATAAATAAATTCATAAAAATCGCGTTAAAAACGAGCGTTAAAACGGAAATGTCCCCCTTAAAAACACGTTCTATGAGAGAACGTTCGTTTTTATTTGAATACCGCTGAAATCAATATACTCGAGGCACGCTGCTAACTGTACCGCGAGTATAAACCAATGGAAACGTTAACCGGTTTCGTCTGGACGCGATCAATTTAATACAAATTACGCGATTAATATCGTCGATAAATGCACAGCAAGCACGCGACCAGATCTCCGAGATATATCTTCGCGCGTTCCCGCGAGCGCGGGCAAAAGTATCTCGGGCAAATTGATAAGATATGCCCCGTACGCGACTTTCGACCCGACAAGACGAATTTCCACGTAAAGGGAACCAACGTGAAAAACGAACGAACAGAAATAATGGAAAACTTTGCCATCGTAAGCTCTTCCTAGTCATTTTTCCCGTTTGTAAACAGAAATTCTGGCAACGGTCCCGAACAAGGAGACACTGCGCACGTAGCGTCCACTTTCGCAAAGTTCGGCCTGGAACCGCCTGTTTTTACAAAGAAGAACCATGGAAAATACACGAACGCTTTCAAGTTATCGTCGACAGGCCACGTAACTTCTTATCTTATCCGTAACTATAACCAACGCGCTCCAACTTCCTACTATCATCGAACAGTTCAACTTGTTTGTACTACAAGTTTTCAATTAGCGGGGAGGAATTAAAAACGGTCGTTGCGATGAAAATACTGGTTACTAACATATCAACGAAATACAGTAGGTATCACTTTGCGAAAACGATCGACAAATTTTGATAAAGTACCTCTGTCATTTGCATGAAAAGTGAGTTTGATGAAGAGGTGATAAATTCTGTTAAATATGAACTATCTAAGAATTTGGAAATTTGAGGAAGTCGCAAAATTAAGGATATAATTTTCTAATGTTCCCTCTGACTTATGTTAATCTTGTTTCAAAGAATTCGGAAAGATACGGCGAAGATGGTTTGGACAGATATATTTCCCGCGAAGTATAAAAATACGACGGTGCGTCAGCAAACTACAAATATAGAATCATAACATGTTTCGCCAACAGAAGAGAATGAAAAACGAGCAAGGTAGAGAAGTCTGTGTCCAGCTAAGGTAGGACCACCATCCAAGTGGCTGGATGTTAAACCTCGGGCCGAAACGAGTTTGTGCATCGACGTTCTAGTAAATTTCCCGTTTCTCGATACCAACGGCCGTTCCCGATCGGATATCGTACAGTTCCACGATATTCCTCGTAGCTGATCAATGGCGCAGAACGCGGGGGAGGATGTTAACCAACAGGCCAGTGTCTTTGCCGAAACACCGATCAACATCTCCGGATCATCCTTTTTCCGTTTTAGCTTTAACCGTTTCGCAAAACGAAAGACTCGGCGCGACGATAAAACGTCGGGCTATCGTTCGACGTCGACGTCGAGATAAGTGACTCACAGTCGACGAGAAGGTTTCATTTGGACGAGTTCAAGATCTCTTTACGATCTTCTCTTTGTCGTACGGTCTTGCCTGCAAAATCAACTCGCCGAACTACCAACTTTATCCGGTATATGTACATACTACGGTAGAACAGAAGTTCCTTCGAGATCTGTGTTTCCGATCTTTTGCTTGGCCCCCGATCTTGGCGAAACGAACACGCTCCACGAAGCACGTACGTGGAAATTCGCGTGGATTCCTCGTCGCGATTGGCTGGCAACTTAACAGCAACAAAAAGAAACCAACTACCGTATTACCGCAACGATACATCGCGAGAATATGAGTTGAACCGTCAAGGGACCGATAAACAAGCGCGTTTCCATCGAATCGGTCCATGAAAAAGAAATGCACGAATTTACTTCGCTCCCTGACTTGGAGCTCGCCAACGTCCGTCAGGAAGATTCCCTTCCTGTTACCGGCGTCCACGGTAACGTCATCCACGAAGACGTTTATAAACAGAGATCTTGGCAAGTTTCCCGAAAACATGAGGTCATACGACCGGTCAGAAAAGTTTCGAAGGGATTAAACGCAGAGATACCGCGGTACACGTCGTGTGTAGAACTGTCAGTGATATGTGGTTATGAGAAAAGGAAGATACGTGGCAGATTTTGTAACGAATCGGAAACGTTGTCAAGTTTCTTGCAGTTCACCGGAAGAGGGACATGATAAATATTTTTGAAATTGTCCAGAAATTTGACGATTTGGACATCTACACATTTTACAACTAGAGAACTTTTCATTATATGAAATTCTTAATTTCTACTTATCACGAAACAAACCACTATTACCATAGTACAAGGTACACTGTAAACGGTTTTTAGATAAATATAATTCTTTCGAAGTAATATTTCAATGTAGAACTGTTACATTCGAGTCTGCCTTGCTGATCAGATAAATTGGTCGATAAAACTGTTACTTTTGTCTGATCGACGCAGCAGCGGTTCTTATTATTTTACGTTGTAACGATCGATATTTCAAGCGAGAGCTCGGAAATACTCCCCCAGGTACCTTTATCTTATTTTACGGCCGAGGATTCATTATTGTCAGCTGTAAACATTGCAGTCACGGTGTACGGTATATTCCCGGACGATTCCCAACGAGGATTCGTGGATACACAGAGAACGGAGGTGTCCGAGAGGTTCTCTCGAGAGTCCAGCCAACGTCGAAGCAAAGAAAGAGGCTAACGGAGTACAGGCTTTCGCCTACTCGACCCAAGAAACCTGTTCGACCGGTCTTACCTGACCAACCTGGCCGCTTTTCTTCTCTCTCTTTCTCTCTTTCTTTCGACGTTGCCTCTTTCTTCAGCTTTACGTTCGATTCACGTAAACCCACACGGATCGAGTTGACCGCAACAACACAATGTTACGCCGGACGCTACATCGCTTCGAATCCTTTCGTATCCCGGTTCCAGACTCTTTGGAGCACGTTGCTCAGAAACTTCGTGCGTTATGTGGAATTTCGACAATCGCTATTTATATAAATTTATACGGCACGACTGTATTTATGGAAATTTATTGTATAAATTTGTTTCGTTCAGAAGGTTGAATTTCAAATTGAAGGTTACGTTCTTTTACGAATTTGAACAGTTAATTTTTTTCAAGAAATCTAACCGATTCAAATCATATTATTCACATGTACACATAGTAATCAGTACACAATAGTACTTAATATACAATAGCATACATATGTAGTATGGACATGTCTTGGATATAAATAAGTAGTAAAATAGTACATGGTTATATTAAATTTTAAGTAATAAAGTTTCATTTTCATTTTAACATTAGTATATCGTACCAAAATACCCGTATAAAAATAACGTATATCACGTCTGATATAGCTGGAAATATTTTTGATATTTAACGTTGATTACAAGCTACAGAGCAATTTCTGAATTTACTTTTAAGCACACCATTCAAACAATTTATTATGGGAAGTAAAAAATGATAGAAAATGTAAGTACATGTCAGAAAATAGTATCTTTAAACTCTAATTACTATTCGATGTTTGTAGCCCGTTAACGGTATGTGTTCCAAGAAGTTCCTCAACTAAAGCCATTACGCGACCATGAAAGAATAACGAGGAATTATCGACAATTATCAAAGGTTGTCTTGTCTCGTGCAGACTGGAAAGAAAGCAGGTAGCTTAATAACACCAACAGACACACACACACGTTCACGCGTTATTTCCCCGGATAGGGTACTACCATTTCTCGTAAATAGTTAATGCTTCTCAAAGTGTCTGACTCTTGGCAAAGAGTGGACCTCGCTTCGAGGATCATTGAACCCTATAGGCAGCCTTGAACTCGTCGACCGGCTTTCCTTGCTGGTACCTTCGCGAAGGTTCCAGGAAGTATAACGATCACGGGTAAAAGTGAGCCTCCTCTTACTCCCTCGCTTTGTTCCTTCATTCGTTTCCTGAGGCCGAAACGAGGATCCGTTTCTCGTTAGGGTCAAGTCAGGGCAAATATCGTCTTCTGGGCCAACGACCTCTATATAACATTCGTCTTAAGAATGAAGGAGAGATACTTCTCTTTTATGATCAATCGTTACACGGTACATTTCCGTGCCCTTCTTCGAATAATGATGAACTGACAAATCGGAAATCTACCAGATTTCAAATCGTTTTTGAGTAGAGAGATATCAAGACAGTTGCAAATATCAAAATATAAAATTTCTAATGTACCAAATTCCTGCATTCCCATATTTAAACTTCCAAATTCGTATGTTCCAAGATTCTCAAACTTCCAACTTCCTAAAGTATCCAGTTTTCAAATTTCAAGACTTCCAAATGATCAAACTTCTGAATTACATCCTAAACTTCTAAATTTCCAAGTTTCTCAAACTCCTCGACTCGCAAAATTTCCAAATCCCAACTCGAAAGCACAAATGTCCAATTCCAAAATTTGCACCTTCCCAAATTTCCACGTTACAAATTCCCAGAAAATTTAACTCGACCCTGTTGTGCAAAACTGAAGTGACTCCTAAAAACAATTTTTATCCTAAATATGTTTTGTCATAGAAAATCGATGTTCGCTCTAACAGCTGGAAGTAGTTTACCGTCACGTTACAATTAGTAATCTTGGTCCGAAATTTCGCGAGCTGCGTTTCGGCTGTTCGATATTTGTCAGCGTCAGTGAGCCGTTCATCCGGGTCGAAGGTGCTTAAACTTGGTGGCCCGTCTTATACATTGATATCCCCAGCAACCGCTTAAATCTTCCAGCCGTAGGATTTGGTGGTTCGAATGGAGCAGGTAATCGACCAGGATTCTCTCGTAGATCTCCGTTAGTGAATGTGGCCCGCATTATGTGTACTACAGACGCCGTCGCGTTCAGGGTTTCATTCGTTTCCCTGTGTGTGCCTCGGTGAGAAAGTGTCCGATCGGTGGTGGTAGGCTAGTGGCCTCTGGAGTGCACTAGCGACGGGGTAATTACGAGCTGCACACCGTCTCCATCGCGGACGATGCAGATCTATGATCGCAATGGATGGTCCGAGAGTAAGAGAGTCCGTGTAGAACGACAGACAAGAAGAAACGAGAGAGAGAGAGGACGAGCGAGAGAAAGGAACATCGATGGAGGAAGAATGACTGGAAGGATGGAAATTCACCGTCTTTAGGGCAGCAGTAGGAGACAGAAGACTTTATTAACGTCTGAAGGAGGAAGGAGGATCCTTGGAAGACGGACTCCTGAAGTGAATCACGAATCGGCATGTTCGTGTGCACCTTTATGCCTTCCGATTTGCTCGTTCGAACTTTAATCCTAGAAAACTGCTCGTCGCGAAGAAGTCTTGTAATCGGAGAAACGTTTCTTTGCATTGCGATGAAATGGAACATTTGATCGGATGGATAGAGTCTCGTTATATCGCCAACCGAAGTAGTGGAAGTCTGGTATATAGAGATTTTTTTATACGGTTGAATTACAGGGTTGCGGATTTTTTGATACACGATTTAATGTATCTCGGAAAATCGATATCTGGGTACTTTCAATATTTCAAAATTCGTAGTTTATTGAAAATATTGACAACATTGTATCTACAATATACTGATCATTTGGGAATTTGAATATTTGTGAATATTATGGACAAAATTTAGGGTCAGTGTTTGTCTGAAATATTGACAAGACTGTATTGACAACGTATATTGATCTTGAGAGTCCCGAAATATTGACAATGTTTATTGAACTTGAAAACTCAAATATTGACAATCTATATTGACAATCTAAGCGTACTAATCCTAGGAATCCTGAAATATTGACGTAAGATATTTGCGTCATGCTATCTAACGTTTGGTGATACACTGCATGGCAATACAGGACCAGGTAACATTACACGTGATTTCCGTAAATCTCCGTCCGCTACGATGGATATACTCCGTCGTACATCAAAGTTTGTACGAAAGGAAATTCGCTCACTCGACAATATACAGTGACAATATAACAAGGGTTTACTGCAGCAAGATTTGAACAATGAATACATTTAAAAACGTTTCATAAAATGGCTGTTAGAGATTAAATGAAACTTCGGAATTGTTAACATTTGAATTGTTATAAAGAATGATAAAAAAAATCCTACTTATAGGACTTATAGTACTCATCGAGAAAGGTGTAATTTTCTGATTCTCTTTTCCCTGTAAAATCAAACTCCATTGATTCAATTCATTATCGTATCATTTTACTCTGCATCCGATACAGAGAAATATTAGTTCATGGTTGTACGCAAGGTTATAATTATGTACGCACCGAAGCATTTTAAAATGTATGTTGATCTTTGATCTGTAGACGTGAGATCGTAACAGTGTAGGAAGACTGTTGATGAGGTGTACATTGTTATGAAGAGAATTAGTTATGCGATATAGTACCGTGATAATAAATAATCTCTGTTGACATTAGTATATAATCTGGTGTTTACAATCTGTAATTAATATTTCTCTGTGTCGGAAGGGAAATAGTCGGAGCAGAGTCGTAATGATCGTATGACGGTATTAGTTCTATCGGACCCTTATTTTGATCATCCTGTATAGACATGTACTTAGGTACACAGGCGGTAAATATTCGATGAACCTTGAACATAACTGGCTCGTGATGGAACGCGTGAGTCGTCGGTAATTTTGCTCACGAAACGCGTATCCGGTGTCGGTAGTGTATTCGTGAGCGGAGAGAACGACACGGAAATCCATCCATGTATCGAGAAACGATTTTTACCGCTTCGCAAAACCGTTGAAATCGTAAAACGCTCGAAATGTAAGGAATTATTGGAGCCAGGGGCACGTAATTCCAGCACGCGAAGCGTAGATTAACGAGAATAATGCGATCCGTTGTATCGAGGTAGAAATTGAAAAAAGGACGATCGCAAGGGGACGACTCCGTAGAAAAATTGCATCGATCGTGCAGTTCTGCACGGATAGGACGAGAAATAAAACACGTCTTCGAGTAATGGAACGATGCGATCAATTTTCGTTTCAATTTTCGTTTCGGTTTTCCTACCAGGAATTATGAGAAGATGCTGCAGCTCGCGGGGCTCGCCATGACACGGAATCACCAGCGTGGAAAATACTGGCTGCGAATTTACGCAATCGACTCGCGCGAATTGTCATCTCTGCAAAATCTGATTGCTTTGTTGTTCCCGGCTACCTAATTGCATAATAAAGTACTCGAACGACCATCAAGTTTAATATTCATCGATATCGATCCACGCCAACCGTCACGATTTTTGCTAATTGCAATCCTGTCTTGCCGAACGCGGCTCGAATACGAGCGATCGTAATAAGGCATGATCCAACGGCGTGTAATAACAACGGCATTAATTATCATAATTACGATTTATACATGAAAATAAACGAGAGCGTGATCGTGCGATGCGCTCGTATAATTCGCGAAAACGAGAATTCTCAGGTGCAAAATATCATCGCGTGCAATCGGGAGAATCGACGATACTTCTCAACGGCCGATACCGATGATAGCAAAAACGCGTTTTATCGGTTTCGAGATAGCGTACGTCATCTACAAGAAACGACCTTTATCAATAATGAAACATACCGCGTAACGGAGATAGCGATTAAATCCACCGAATCGTGGACATAAAATTCGCAACGACAACTCGAATCGCTGCATTTCAAATATGACCGTTCGATACGTGGAAAGACTGTTATGACTTGATGATATAAAAGTATGGCGAAACAACGCTTATCGTATATCGAGTTAAGGCTTCAAGTTCAACGAAAAATAAGTGTATCGCCGTTTTTAATATTAAATAACTGAATCAGTTTTGGTCAAATGTTGGATCAGCCAATTTACATTTTACACTGTTCAGAAAGTAGCAGACACCTCCCTGGTGTTTCTGCTATATATAAATTGTATCAAATCAAGTCGATAGAATTGTCGGACGATTGTTGAGACTCCTAGGTATTTGTAGATATCCTTACATCTCATAGATACACCTAAATATCCCCAAATAACCTTAGATAACGCTTATGCATCTCTAAACATCCCTATGTGATCATAGATATCTACAGGTATCCCTAGACATTCACTAATAGCTTCAAGTATATCTAGAATATCTAAGTATCTAGTACTTGTAAATATTCTTAAAGTTACAGATATCTTCAGAATTAAGTCATAGATGTCAACCAGATATTTTCAAGTAAAAGTGTAGATGAAATAAGTAGGAAGGCAATTTAACCACAAAATGTTTGGAAACCATCGGTGCGCAAGAATCTAATGCCAAGTAACAAGATTCGCTTTAAATCGAACTAGGTACCTTTTCATTGATAAAATAAACTTTAACCGTTGAGACGATAACGGAACCCTGGTGGATCCATTTCGAGCATCGAAAAAACGTCGAATCGTCGAGCAAGGAAGGCAATTTACGTTCGTTTGAAAGAGGAGACGGCAAGTTCTAAATCGAGTTCCATCGCGACTTCGTTGCTGCGACAAATGAGGAAGTATCAAAGTAAGAAAAAAAAAGGAAGCCAAGTCACGACTTTCATCGTGGTGTGGCACGCGGAGATACACCTTGCTCGTAGCAAACGAAGAAGCGGCAATACTTCGTTGTTCTTTCCGCTTCTCCTTTTTCTTTCGGTCCTCTTTTCGCTCCGACGTCAGGAACTTCCCGACGCTGACCGAGAACTAGCTAACAACCTAACGGTGCTAATTTATCAGATGCAACTAGTACGTATGAATCAGCCGCGCCAAGATCGGACCGGAGAAATTACTGCTCTCAGTCGGTCAAAATTGACCCCGCGGTAACAAGTTTTGTCTGAATAATTGGGATCTTTGTCTCGGGAATTTAGGGTTTCTTGCGAACTTGCTGAAGGAGGAATTTATAAGAATGACTCAATTTATTACGCAACTCACAATGTATATGACAATTTTTCTGTCCAACAAGTTAAGTGAAGTCTAGATGAAAAAGCACATAATTACATATAGTTCAGAAAGTTAGCCTCGGTAGCTCGATATAATTTCAAAGTAACAACAAATCGATTATAGTACTGCCTGTTCCCGTGAAATCGTTACGTGATTCGTCCTGAATAAAAGCACTTTCAAAACTTCATAGACCAAGTTGATCAAATATTTTATTTGTAGTCATGGATGTAAACGGATGCGTACACTGTAGTTAACTGCCGAATCAATCATCCAACTTAACTTCTAATTGTAAACTAAAATTAGAGACCATGACTATTTCATCGACCACATCTATAATTTTTCACGACGACTGTATGCAATCAAAGGTTAAAGCGAAGTACGTGTTCCAATAGAAAGCAATTTATTATACAGAGGCCATACTGCGCGAGTGCGTGTTTCCCGCGTTTATTCCCGCGTTCGAAACAAATAGTATGGTTTCCAGGAACGAGAAGGGAAACTTCGGTATCAGCCCTGCGTAAGCAATCCTTTTCCCGATACGTATGCTTCTAAATTATGCCGGGCATATTTTGTGATTTATCGTGTAACGGCAAATCGGCTGATCGATTTTCTGTCGGAAAAATAATACTGATATACGAGGCCCAGTCGATTCCAATTCCCATAAGGTCTAGCCCTGAGGAATATAACAGTACACCAATCTATAAGTCTGCGGACATTTTGTTCACTTTGGTCGCGTCGGCCGTACGCGCGAACAGTCTCTTGCGATAATCATTTCATTTACAAAATTCGATGACTAAAACGAAAGAGGTTAGAATAAGATAAGACCCTGTACAAGGCTCTTAATTCAGCTTAACTTAAGTCAGATGAAGTCATAGTAATAGGTTTTCAAACATATTCTAATATCGTACTTTTAAAATGATACAATTTTACAAAATTTCGTAAAGGAGTGTTATCTTAACCTATTTATTTTTAAAATGATACAATTTTACAAAATTTCGTAAAGGAGTGTTATCTTAACCTATTTATTTTGCATGGTTATACTGTTCGTTATATACTACATTACACATACATGTGATAAACATATTACACACGATATGGATACAAAACATAAAACTAGTCTGAAATATATACCTAATCAGTTCTACTTTCGACCCTGTAAAATTTCATTTTTATGTACGTAATATTAGAACAAACATACGGAAAAGAAAAGTAGTAGTAACTTCAGCATACACAGTGTTCCCTTCCAATAGCTAATGATTTCTAACCACAGCATTGCAAAGATGTCACTCGTTGATTTTGTTGAAACTGTCCTTCATTTTGTTAAAACTGTCCTTCACCTCGTCGAAAGTCGTCGTTAGCAAAAGAACTGTAAAGCTGTTCTCACGCTCATGGAAATGTTCAGAATCGACGGGATGCATCGAATATCTGTTGAAATTTTTTTATCGGAATGTACGATAGTCGCATATTTTTGTGGCCAACTGTATATCTGGATCGGACATGGCTCCTGACGACGAGTTCTTATAACGGCGAAACATGAGAGCGAATTGCTCACGCAAACCCTCGGCGCGTTCTACACGTCGAATTAAACGCGATTAACGACCATTACTCGGTCGTACTAATTAACGGCCAGTGGCTCTCTGTGACCACCCTCGCTTAATTGTTCCTTCCTCTCGGTTTCTTTGCCGACCTCGTCCTCTGATTAACGACAATCGTCACATGAGAGATTCGGCAACGTATCCTCGGTTAATAACCCGAATTAGCTATTCGGTGACCTCTGACTGTTGTGCTCCGTTTATGGAATAAACGGATTTCGTCCGGGATAGTGTGCATTACCGACGTGAATAGATTCAATTGAAAACCGTGGGCGTAACGCGGTAACTATCGAACCGATTCGTCAGCACTTTAACAGAACCTTAGAAGTTCGCGAGAACAATAGACGTTGACCTTGTTCCGAGAAGAAAGAATTCCACGGTGATGATATAAGTGTAATATAAAATAACGTTTATACTATTTCAATGGAAAGCTCGTGCTCGTAAAAAGTCATTACATACGCGAGTATTTTATTAATGACCACATGATTCACTTGGCGTGCGTTATTCATGAAGGTGGAATTGCAAAACGATTGTTATTTTTAATTAATTTTGTAATTCAAAGCCAGCAATTCTAGAAAGACAGGACGACTTCCACAGTTATTATGGTATCTTTAACCACTCATTTTTCTATAACATCTTTTTCTAATTCATAGATATGACTCGGAACTGTGTGAATCACCTTGCTGAAGAATAGTAAGATATAATCTTACTTAATTGTAAGACGTAATCTTCAGCTTGAGAAACAAAAAGCAGATTGTGACCGAGAATTCACAGATTGTACACACTATTCAAACTAAATTGTACAAACTACATTCTGCAATTTTGGACCGAAGGATGTTAGAAAATAACCTTTAAGAATATCGATTTGAAATATTTCACCGAGAAAGAGATATTTATTTCCAAATACTTCAATGTCAAGATTTCAAGACTGCAATTTATCAAGTTCTACAATTTTATTTATACGTGTAACGATTTCAGTGCAAACCGATTATTTCGTAGGATGCTGTAAGTGCTGATGTATGACAAGCAGAAAGTGCTGGTGCACGCAATTTTTGCTGGACAAAGCCCTACCAGATTTTCGATGTTTCGAAATCCGCCAACAACATAATAAATTGCAGGGTGATAAACGCGTGTAAAAGCCGCGTGCAGATTCATCATACAGATTTGCAATAGATGCGCTAAGCTCCGGGAAACGTATTTTCCGGCATTACCAGGAGAAACCAGCTCGAAGCTGGTGGCTCGTTTCTCTTGGAGCTTACGCACCGTCTTGTAGGAGAAGCTCGTGAATTTACGAAGAAAAGCCATCGCTACCCGTAACGGTTACACGGTTGCTGCTGACACGCAACACGTGCATGTCTTCGTTGCACGCGTTTCACGAGAAGACGTGTATAAAAGTTGTCGACAAGTCGTGCGTACCGAAATGCAACGACACACGATGTTGATTTTTCATACCACGACACACATTTTCGCTACTTGCTTCGATCATGAAACGTCGCGTTTTCTGTAACGCGATTAGATGCAGCTACGATCGCGAGGATTACACTGTTCGTTTAATTAAATTTTAAATGCGATCGTATCAAGATAAATGCAAAGTCGAAACTCGTTTCGTGAAAAAAAACACGGCGGAACGTAAAAAGAAAGCGTCGAACTCGAATCACATTTGCAATTCAGATGATTCGGTCGATATTTATCTGCAGTTTAATATATTCCGGATACGGAGTAGTTATCGCAAATACAATTAAACTCCAAGTAATACAAACGATTACCAAATATATTTGCCATCGAATACGCGGTGTTTTTTCCCCTGAAATCCCGTAAATTGTGATTTCCGTATTACTCCGTGCGTATCGGGATCCGCCGCGCGAAAACCAACGAAAATTCAATCGAAAATCAATGAGGCACCATCAAGATTCCGCCGGCAGGATTATCTGATTCTGGTAATGATTACGCGCGTGTCACGGAGCCAATCGCGAAAATAGTCTGCGCGAAAATTGCGAAGATTCGCGGGGAAAATCAAAGCGGTATATCGCGAGAATCCCTGATCAAAGGGAAACTTGGCAAGTTGCCGGTCGTGTACACTCGTGGCTCCGCGATCGCGTTCGCAACAAGGAAAAGTGATTCGGAACGATTGCGAAAAGCGTCGTATTACGACTATTAATTGAGTTCGGATTCTTTCGGGGAACTCGCGGTTTCACCGCAAGACTAATTGCACCGTTCAGCAAAGATCACTCGCGTGCTCGCAAATTGGCCTAATTAAAATTTATCGATGCCGAGTTGCACTGTCTACGAAATAAAACGCACAGTCGCATGTATGATTTTTACACGACGCTGCGAACTTTAATTAGCAATGTTTTAATGGCATCGTTATTTGTTTCGAAGTATTAGGTTCGTGCATACGATACGACTTTTGAATGATGGGACTTTTATCGGAATTCAAAATTGTTAGCAGTCAGGAGTATTTCAGTATGTTGTTTCGACGAATGAATGGTATGTTATACAAAAGTTTCTTTTTCGTGATTGCGTTTAAGCTACAGAGCTGATATGGACAACTGTCCATTACGGTGAAATACAGTGGTGTTCACTTATGATAGTCTATTTCTCAATTTAAATGTTCAAAAATTTAAAGCTTGCTTTTTTATAATTTTTAGTTGTTAAGCTTCTAAATTTGTAAAGTTTGATGTACTTCTACCTCTATATTTTTAAATATGTACATTTAAAACACTGAAAATTTAATAATCAAGGAAATTTAAGAAACTCGAGAATTTGAATTTGAACTTCGAGAAACTTAAGAATTTGAAAATGTAGTAATTTAAGAATTTTGAAATGAACAAATTTTTAAGTATGTTAACACTGGAAAAATTGAAAGATTGAAGATATCTAAATTTCCAAATTGCTAAACCTCTAAGTTTCTAACTTAGATCAGGAATATGTAGCATAGTGTAGCAACACGTTAAAGCACATACGATAGGTCAAATATTTTACACCCAAGCGAGTAAATAATACTTGGAAACCGTAAAAATTTGAAAGGTTTTATCTTTCCTGGTGAGAAATGGTGACTAGACCAACAAGTAACGGAGCTGCGTACAATGAGTTCCATTGCGTAACCATTAGGAGGGAAAGTTGCAAGTCTGCGAGCGTTCGGTTCGCGTGCACTTTACGAGGTCCCTTTCCGTGACCATGTGCTCTTTAGGAACGGGTCAATATCCTCCTTTCATCTGTTTTAGCTACAATCAAGCCCTTCGCGAGGAGCTGTGCGTAACGTTTGAAGCTATTAAGTTAGCCCAGTGTTCTTTGACCAAACTCGATCGATTAAGCGGCCAGTTTACTTCCGTTGGTTCTCGGTGTTTACCTTCCATGAACTGTGTGCCACGACAGGGTTAATATCCAACAATAAGTTGTACGTCGTGTATGAAACTGTGTACTTATTGACAGGAATTGAAACTTTGTTCGATTTAGGTGATAATGAAAATCGAACATTTGTATTCAAAATGAAACAGTAATTTACGTAAGAGCTGAATGGTTGATAATGTCATTGGTCTATTTTTATGCATCAAATTTTATATATTTCTATGTATCTATTTCGCTTCATATTTATGAGAGAATAACAAGTGTGCTAATAATACATGACAGTAATTAAAGTACATGCCGTTCAATTTCAAAATGGCCACAGGCCAAAGATAAAACTTAAAACTTGTACAAGTGTAAAAAAGAAGACTGATTCCTTTATTAATTATGTAATGTTCATTACTTGGTAATAATATCGAATTATTAATGTCGTTAAAAATGATTAGACAGTTTTTTTCATTTCAAAATGTCCTTGTACGCGAATGCTTGACATCGATACGACACGGAATTTCTGAGAATTTTCACCTGCGTTATTAATTCATCACACTATTTCTTTATGTGATGTCATTTACATGCCGTTCACCTTTTACAATTCTCTACACGTAACAATGAAGTGTAATATTTAATGGACTGGCTTTGTTGGAAAACGTTTATGGCCAACAAGGGCCAGGAAGGTTCAGAGCCCATAAAAGTTCATTATTTAAGAGTCTTTGTACACGGAATAGATTCTTATAAAATTATATGCTCTTATAAAATTTGTAAGTACAGATATGAACCGTTTTCTCATTCCCCGGATCTTAAACTTGTCAGTTTAGAAATTTTGTAATTCAAGAAATTGTTTTAAGGTCTACCAAGTTTACAAATTTGGATATTTAGTAGTGTAGATATTTAGATATTAATCAATGTCTAAATCAGGAAATGGAGACATTAAATTTACAAGATAGAAATTATGACATTTCCAAACATCGAAATTTAAAAATATAGAAGTGTAGAAATATGATAATTCGAGAATGTAGAAATTTAGGTATATGAATATTTAAAAATGTAGTAATTGAAAAAATATAAAATTTTCAATCTCAACAACTACCTTCTGAATACTTGTAGCTAACAATCTTCGACAACGAACGTTTTTTTTCACGTATCCCCGTGCAGCCGTCTCGCTTTCGTTTCGAACACGGGATATCAACGGTGAAATCGTCAACCACGGACGTTGACCCATCGGGAACGGGTACAGAAGTAGTGCATATCACCATGAATCTCGATTTTCATTAATTATGCGTGGCTGCACACCGTCCGACACGGTACTATGTATTTTCGTGATAGCATAACGGTCCGGTCACTTTAGAAAACGCTCACCATGGATCTTATTGTATGAAACACACCATACGCTGCACACGTGCGCAGGTGCGTGCCAATATGAAACTAACACCACCGTCTTCTACATAGGCGTTAAAACAATGTACTCGTACGAAATTATAAATACCTTCAGTATCGTTCACGATCATCGAACGCTGTGTTTTAATGGCTGTGTACTTGTACGCAATTGTACGGAACCACGTCAGTTTGATTCAATTGAAGACGAGTTTATCACGTCGAAGCATCGCGGAAACTTAATTAATTCGATTGCAAGCTACGAACAAGTGAATCTTGTTTTGTACGCTTCCATCGTTACTTCTAACTAAATATTATTGATTTTTTGGAGTCAATTCAGGTCAATTTATGGCGCTTGTTTTTTGGAAATTTGGAGATTATGGATGTAGAAGTTCAGATATTTTGAAATTCAAAGATGTGGATATTTAGATTTTTGGGAATTTGGGGGTTTGGAAATTTGGATGTTTAGAAATTTGGTGATTTAGAGATTTGGATGTTTAGGAATTACGGGTTTCGAGATTTGGATGTGTAGGAATTTTGAGATTCGGGAATGTGGATTTTAAGGAATTTGAGGATTTAGGCATTTGGAAGTTTGGAAATTTAATTCTTTAGGAAGTAGGATATTTAGGAATTTCGTGGTTTGGAAATTTCAATAATTAGGAACTCAGAAATTTAGAATATTGAGAATTCAGAAATTGGGAGATTTGGTAGTGCAAGGTTAAAAAATTCAAAAGTTTCACAATATGAAATTTTACAAATCGAACAATAGAACATTTGATAATCTGAAAATGTTTAAACTTGAAATGTAAAAAATTAGAAATCTAATTCTCCCAGAGTTCGCATCCCACGATCAACTCCAGCTCGAATGAAAAAGAATAAAACCTATAAAAATAGGTTCCCTAGGAAAGTCCTCTAACCTTCCCGATTTAATTACATAGGCCTGCGAGAAGAACAGGTCGAGAAAAGATGGAACCTGTTAAGGGACTGCTTCGGTTGGACGTAATTTGAGAAGTTTAGGCAGTGAAAGAGGACCGAAAATAGGTACCGAAACCTGTCCCAAGGAGAACCTGTTGGTCGTCATAGGTGTATACATATATAGTTCTTTACGGACACCTACACCTGGACATGTGTGTAAGGTGGCACACCCGTGTGTACATTGGAACGAGGAACGCACCTGCCACGTAACTTTTCTTCACGGAACGTTCCACCTTCTTTCTGCCGCATCTGAAATGACTTTCGATCCGTACAACTATGACCACGTTGCCCTTTACGACTGTTTCGGAGCCCTTCGAGGAGGGTCGAGTATAATACTAATGCCTTTAACCCACGAACCCTTTGTTGCTTCGGAGACAGCACAATTCGTCGAAGGAGAACCGTGTCAACGACCGCTGGATCGTAATTGTGACGAAACGTTGTGTGCTTTTACGTAAGTTAATTCACCTACTATCGTTATAGCTGGGTGCTTATGCAAATATTAGGTTGGTGCATACGAAACGTCGGATTTGCGCGGTGATCATTAAACCAATATGTTCTTTTACAAAACAGGAATAATTTATTTAATAAAGAAGTGTGTTACACTTTTGCGCAACTTTTGACTGTTGCAATTTTAATTCTGTCGGATTAACCGAATTATATCTCCCGTGTTTAATTAACAAAGTTAAAGTATTAAATTTTAATTTCAGGAATAACGGAAGTAAAATGGAATTACATTCCAAAAAATTGCGAAATATTTCATCGTCCTACTTATGAAACTGAACAAAAGCTACACGAGAATTTATGAGCACGGAATAATAAAAGAACGAAGCGATACAAAATCTTAGAATTTTAATTTAAATTTTGTAATATAGATAGTACCTATAAAAATAGTATTTAGTTCTTGTTCCAAGATTTTTCCTTCGATCTCCAAAGTTTGAAAAGCTTCAGATCTAAAATTCAGATACGCGCGAAACAGCAATTTGCGATACGGTCGTGAAACTAGGTTCTCGCTTAAGCACGAAACCTGATGACAGAAATCACGATAAACGTGATAATTACGGTAAATACATATTTAATGGGTTTGCGACAGTAATACGTAAGAGGCTGCATACCGTGGACATGTGTAACAGATGAATCACTTTACCGAGAATTATAGCTACCGGAAAACTCATCAACCGGTTACTCCGATGCTTGTTATCATTATTGGCACTAATTATGAAGTTCCTTGTTCGAACAGTCATTTCAAAACAACACTCGGTTAACATTCATTTTGAAAACCTGGTGCAAACGAACAATAACAGAAATGCTAATTGCAAAGTCTTTTACGGAGACTTTCTTACATAAATGTGATTTGAATAACATGAAACAACAAAGTGTGCTAAATATAGAATGAATAAAATATGCGCTGAAAGCGGTAAACAAAACAAACATACGAGCAGAATGCTTTATCGAGTATCTACACGTTTGCATTTAACGTAGCGTGGTAATTTTATTGTACACATTTCAGTATACAACACGGTAGTTTATATTAACAGTGTATGTACGATTAATTAATTGAATTTTTCAGTGTATCAAGGTTAGAAATACATAATCACGCTTCGACGTTTATCAGCGATGATAAGTATCGCGATTTTCTTTTTACACGAAAGATAAGATTGTTTTCAAATTTATCCTCTAATAATCGTCCAAAGATAGTTCACTGGTGCAACTGTTCGCAAACTCAGTTGCGCAATTTTTATCGAAACAAGAATGAAACTAACAAAATTTTATGATACATACTTTAAGCGGTATTAAATATAGAAATAGAAGTAGTCATTAAATTGTGTAGTATTCATAGACATTTTTAAACAGAATACAAAACAAAACAATATTAGAGGAATGAAGTGCTCTTAAGATCATATGTCGAAAGTATTAGGCAAAGAATTTGATCTAAGATTCTAAAAATTGAAATTTAAGCCATCATTCTCGTGATCTACTTTTTTTAAATAATATGTTACGACCGTCTCCCTAGTCGATTTCGCAGGCTGATCGCTTAGATAAAATCTCTTCCTTTTAACTCAGTAATTTTCGTTGGAATAACCGAGCGGATTGATGGGGTCTCTGACCGACCGTAGGTCGTACATTAACCAACCATCTCTGCTATTGGTATGCGTGGGTACGAAACTGGATTATCTAGACCCTGAAACGACCTGTACACGTATAGCCAACGTATTCCGTGCGGACGTACGGTAATGCCATGTTCGCTGCAAAAGATAAATGCAGCAGACCTTATCCTTGGACCGATGACTCGTATTCATCGATCAACGTTGACTCACCGAATCTTTAGAATCGCGCCGCATTCTTCTTGTAAAAGGATGTGGCGGTGTCGTACAAGAATCATGATCACACCGCCAACGCGATTACTCTCGACGTAACTGATGTGCTTTTAGCAGTTTTACCAAATATTTCAAACGTACGCGAAGAAAATTTATCATTACGCTCCTCCCATATTTTACTCAAACCATGTGTGGAAACTTTCCAACAATATTTATTGTACTTAAAGAAAATTTTCGAAAATCTTTTATTAAACCTTTGCACTCCTTCATTTCTTTTACCTACTTCTAAATTTACAAAATGGATGAAGAAAGGGGTTCCCCATAAAATATATTGCAACAAGGAGTATGTGACATGGATAGGAGTATGTGAGTATGGATAATATACATATCCAACCACTCTATTTATGTGAATTATTTATAAGATTCAAGAAAAGTGTGATGTCGAGCCACACTCGACATAGAAGTGCAAAGGGTTAACACATTTTGTAATGTTTATAATGAACAATGTTTATAATGGAATTGGACCTTACTAAATCAGTTAATTATCCTGTATTTCTTAAACGAGTTATCGAATATCTTATGAAACAGCTGTACACTTGCTATAAACTGTATTCCGAGAACCTGAAATGAAAGAATAATAACACGAGGAAAATGTGGAAAGAAAGCTGCTACATAAACAATGTCCAAGAATGTTTGCACCGAGACTCCAAGTTACATAATCCAACGCTGTTAAAATATTTGAACAACTTGATAAGTGATGAAATTAATTGCTGGAAACACGATTATACAGCTATGCACCAGACAGCTAAATACCAGTTATTGGGGGAATCGATTATTACGATCACAGCACCATAAAACAAAATGTCGATGTTTATCGCGTATCTTGTCTGAGTTCACTTCATTCATGGTGGTCATGATTTATGAATTATAAACACTAAACTATTTAATCTATTCTTGTTATTTATTTTGTACTATGCTTTACATAATTTTTCAAGGAAATTCCAGAAATGTGAAAACGTGTAGATTGGAAGCGTTACGTAATATTTAAATGGGAAAATGAGTTACACCGCCCTGTACTATGTTTAGCGATTTCGATTGCGCCATTTGCATCGACCTTTCTTTACGGCTCAAGGTAAGCACGAGTTAACTGCAAGTCGCATAAAGCGAAAGGCATTTCGTGTTAATACGACCTTAAACTTTCCTGGTACACGGGGCGTATCCTCGTAGTTCACGATGCCATGCACGTGGTCGAAGATTACGTACAATGATCCATCGACATCAATTACGACCTTGATTTCCGATACAGCGAATTTTCGATCAATGGATACGGATGATCGACATACGACATGAACCAATAACTATTTACTACGATCTCAAATACTATCGATATTGAAGGTTATCACCGGTGTTACAGAACAATTTCTTGAATAAAGATTACTCCTATTCTACTTCTCTTATTCTATCGACCTACATTTCCGAAGGTCATCTCAGTTTTTTTAAAAGTAAACACGGTGGCAAGTGATCAGTCCAGTAAGAATTCTATATGACAGTTGGTAAAAATGTACTATAATCAATAAATACTGAAGGTCATGAAATGTTAACAATGATCTAAGGTTTCCTCAACGTTCTCCAAATGCACGCCATCTTAGAGCGCGTTAAACAAATTCGTTGTCACGCGAAATGTTCGTCTCAACTTCCTCGTTCCAATCGATAATAAAGTTTACAGAGGGTAGTTGTATAACGAAGTATTAATTAGTACACGAGTTTCGCCGTTCTGATCGTTGTTACGGTTACTGACTGATTAATTTAATCCGAAGCATCCAACAAGTTGAATGTACTTAACTTTCGGTTTACGTGAAAACGAAACTGAAGTAATAAAGTACATGCAAGAATTAAAGGATCCATTATAATTATCTTTAAGTTATATAAGAAAGAAACGAGAGAACTCGTGCAGTAAGCAACGCCACTATTTGAGACGTTTTATTATAAGAAACAACAAAAGGTATTGCTCAATGCTAGACGTTATTCATAAAGCTAGATCGATAAATACCAAAGGCTCGCCTCGTTTTATACCCACTTCCAGGAAAAGTATCCGTTTCGTTTTACTTTATATCGTGGCTGAGAAAAATAATACAACGAAGGGACCAAAATGGGGTGGTCTGTTTTGCATGGTAATCGAATTCAAACAAGATACCATCCAACCAGTACAAAATTTAGAAACCATCGACGAAAAATGCCCTAAACCTTAACATCGACATCCTAACTAGGGTAAGGTCTTTTCTTCCAGTTACAAATTTTTGGACTGACTCGTTAAACTTCAATTCTCAAGTGATTAGCAGTGATAGCATGTTGCAGCATTAAGATGAAAATCCTTAGATAATTATAATTCACTGTCACTAATTAAAATGGAGCACTCAAAATTTCAAACTTCTTTCGCATATTTACAAATTCCCCAATTTTCAAATCGTAACTTTTAAAAAATATATAAACCATTAAATATAGAAACTGAATAACTGACAGTGTCCACTGATGTATAATTAAATAAATAAAACTTTTTGACATCGATATCATAATTTTTCGAAATACTCGAAGTTCTATTTGAACGTCCTGAGGACACCCCTGAACTTTCCACCGGTAGTTAATAAAGTTAAAGAAGTTACGAGCAAAGTCTCCGGCAATCAACGTGATTAATATTTCAGGAACATCAGAAAAAGCATATCGACGACAATCGTTGTGCTTGAATATTTGATACTCTGTAATCGTGCATCGATCGAAGCTGTGAAACGTATAGACGAATGTAGAAGTAAATAGCAACCGAATGGTAGTGTCACGAAAACCGACAAAGCGAATGGAGACAGTATGAGAGATACGAGAGAAAATTGCAGTCAATAGAAGGGGAGGTTTCCTACGGCAACAACAAACAAATCGTAACACCGTGCTATTGTTCCTGCTCATACGGAGATACATGATGTAAAACACGTCAACTCTATTGTTAATAATAAAAGGTACGATCACATTGTGAGGTTGCATTATCGCGAGTAACGTAACGTGTAAAAGTGGAGCAACGAGATGATAAATCTTCTATTATCGTGATATCATAATTCACGCGGAACGTTTCCCGAGTCAGATAAGTGGTCAATAATTTCTTCGAATCTCCAATTTCCCAATCTCCTGCTTTCTATCCCTGAATAGCACTATCGCGCGATATTTATTTTAGAAAATAATCCGTAGATAAGTTTATCAGTCAGGAACAATTTACGAGAAAGAAGGCGACGAAAGTTCTTAAACCCTTTAACGTGGCTCTTCAACGGCTTCGATAACTCCGATTCTTCGAACCAGATAGAAGCTATTCTAACGCTTTCATTCACGTTTGCTTTTCCATTAATACGACCGTGATCTCGGCGTGCATCGTTTGACCTTAACAATGATTGTACGAATTATTGCGGTCATCTTGCGCGACGAACCAATGAACGCTTATAGATTCGTCATTTTCAATAAATACCGAGCCGACTGTAATTAGGATAACCACTTACACTTGTAATAAATTCAAAAATAAAAAATAGTAATCGAATTTTTAATCAATATTTGTAACCGTTTGGAGCAGCTGCAAAAATTCGACCTCGTCACTCCGATATTTTATTGAAAGAAAATTTATTTTTAATCAAAGTAAATATGACACGATGCGTTTGATCGATTACGTTCTAAAAAGTCAATGACGCTCTGATTGTCAGTCATAGTCAAACGTGTGAATACTGATGTATAAATCAAAATGTTTGTGTACCGTATTTCTCTTCTCTCATATTCGTGAGATGCGTATCTCATATTCTACTTTAATCTTTGATATGTATAATAGGTAACTCATGTGTATATTGAAAAATGAATGTAGGCCGGATAACAGAATTCAGTATTTAAGTATTGTCGCATTCTCCACTTGAATCTACTCTGTTGACTAATTGACAGTGATTTAAATGAAAATCAGATACGTAATACGATAAATCATGTATGGTTATACATCGATTCATCACAGTTGGCTACCTATGGCTATTTTCTACAATTGGTTCGAAACATAATCGATTCGTTACGTCCTTCCACGCCGACCATAAAAGAACTAAGCGGAAAAGTTATATTATTGCATAATATTTCACGACACCGTACAACATACTATATCGACGACTGCAACGATTAACTTCGAAACAATAGCTTTCAGGAGAGCACTTAAAGTGCAAGAACGTGACATTTTGTATAATTTTGAACGAATTATGTCAAACTTGTGTAAATAAGTAACTAACATGTTCAAAATACGATGTAACATACACATGTGTATGTAGACACAACTGTGTGCTATTAAAAATTAATTACTGTTTAAAGAATTTCTGTTTAAAGTTTCTGTAATTTTGCAATAAGGAAAATATTAGTGTACAGGTATTCCGAAAGACTCGACCAGAGTCAATGAAAGAAGAAAACAATTCTTAAATTCCAATGTTGACGTTGTAATTCCTGGAACGACCCTGACCATGTCTCGGCGTATTTCTCGGTACCTAAACATCGCACAATCACGAAATCACAGATCCAGATGTATATAATACACCTGTTAAAATTATTCTATTTACACTTCACTGAAATGTCTAAATTATTTTTTCTGTACGAAACCTTCAGAGAAAATACGTGCAAAAGTTTCTCCGACATACACCACAGGACGTCAATGTCTACAGTTCAAGGATACAAAGCTATATTTTATTCGTATAAACTTTGCTTTTATTTAAAAAAGTCAGGAATAATATTAATGTTTATATGTTGTAATTATATTAATTGTATGCATTTATATTTCATTGTCTATTTGTTTTAAATAGTGTTTCGACGAGTATTGTTCCCGCCATTACTCAATTTTTCACGCGCGAATCGAAACTCGTCGATAGATCGATCGAGGGTACGTTGCACAGAGCAACACGAAAAAAAACTGTTACACCTACTTACGTCACGTCTCGCGACGCACAATTGCCGCAGTTCTCACATGAACGAAATAAAAGTTCACGCGTAATTTTTTGACTCACCTTTAACAGCCGTAGAACAAAACAAGGCGACGAGGCAGACCCAGGCGATCGTCATCTTGAGGTGACTTGTCGATTCCATGCACATCACAAAAAAATCACTGTCTAACTTCCTTCAGGGAACGAACTAACTGCGATTTTTGAATCGCGCGTTTCAACCGAACAGAGCACAAAACTCGTCAACGAAACTGACGCGAACGTGGTCAACGTGAAACACGAGGATCAAACGAGATACGAAAGACGTGCGACGTCAATTCGAATATAAAGTGCCCGACTCGACGCGAGTGCCAACCAGATAGCTCGGCGCGCGAAGACCGTCTGCCGCGCGCTTTGCTTTCGGTCCGCTTCGTGAGACATCGGCGAGAGCCGAGATCGCCCGAACACCTCGATCCCCCGATAGCTCCGTTTGACATCGTCTGTCGTGTACCTACTTTCGTATCTAACCCACGTATATACACACGCACTTCACCGATATTTACTGTATTATACATATCCTTTATTATGTGTTTAGTTTCTGTAACGATTACATTCACGATTTTTCTGCTTGAGAAATGGATTTACAAAGGCAAACAAGCGGCACGCGGGTTCATTCTCTTCTCTTACCGTTGCGCGCCGTCTTACGATCGGTCTAATTTAAAAGCTACGTACTTTCTTTGGTAGCAATTTCTTGTTCGTGAAAGGTTGGCATAAACTGGTTTTGCGTATAACGGGTAAATAATTGCAAGGTTTTTGTTGGTATAGCGAAAGAACTAATCCTTTCACAGTTGCGTAGTTAACGGACGTGCGTTTCTTACACCGCGCAAGTGAAAACTTGACTCAAAGAAATGAAGGTTCGCAAGCACGATTCAATAACCTACCGTTTTATGAGCATTGAACAATGCCGCATTGTTATTATTGTTGTTGTAATAATAATTTTAATTATACTGTTACAATCCAAAGAACCTCTTAACGGTGAAAGATAAGGTACAAAAAGTTCTTAAACAAAACCATTGTTTGCAGAATTTATTTATTCTAGCTATTAATGTCCAGTGAAAACTGTCGGAAATGTACTGAATGTAGAGTATGAAACATCTAATTAAAATTTGATTAGCAGCAAACAGATCGTACAAAGTATGATAGAAGACAAATGTATCTGTGTTAATGCAGTTGATTATAACAACATGAGATTACGATAAAATTATATCATATCAACATAAACTTAGATCTCGTCAGGTTATGTTAGGTCATGGATTCGACAGTTGTTTTATCAAGTTTAGATTAGGTCATCATTAGGTCAGCTCGAAGTTGGGATAAATCGTGATCAAGATAAGCTGGATACGCTAGTATTAATTAAATTTTTCATATAAGTATACGTGATTGTATTGTAAAAGGTTGTTAACAGGTACATGAATATTGCAGTAAGTAGCATAAGTAGGTCTTTTGCAGATATGCATCTACTATAGTTTTCCATCGGTGATCGGTGTCATACTTTCATTGACCCTTCTATCCACAGTGTAATTTGTATTCCGTATGCAAAGACAGTAATGAGCTAAAAAAAGAAAGAAGCACAAATCTAACATATTCATAACTTCTTGTATTCTAATGCATATAGGACACAAACTAATCGAACCATTATTTAATTTTCTTAGTACTATAACTAATAGAACTGATTTCCTTAACCCTTGTGTACAATTCGAATTTTTATTAAACGCTATTTATACGTTTACATACGTATATAATAAGAAATAACTTTTTATAAGAAATAGTATTTAAATTGTAACTTTGTAAAAGTCAATATTTTACAGAAAGAAAATGTTTTTGTACATATCCAATTTTCATATACGGTCAATTGTACTCGAATGGTGCTCGAGTTAAAAGTTGAACAAGGAATCAGATTTTATATATTAAACCGTACAATCTCCCTGTAATTTCGTGGTATTATTACACTAATTACAAATGTTACGGTAAAACTTTCGTACTAGCAAAACAGGAAAAGGTATTAATCACAGCGAACAGAAGTAAGATTTAAGAAATTACTTCATGGTTCATGGCTCACCGATAGTACGAGAGGTAGCTATAATGATCTAAAAAAAGAAGTTAAAGATTTATCAGTGTAAGTAGAACCGTGCACAGGTGTACCGACGTATGTAGGTTCAGCGAACGTTGGTCTCTGATTACAAATAGGTTTACAACGCGAGTGCCATGAACGCCGTACAGGTTATCGATAACCAACACCGCAAATTTAATATAATCGGATAATCGGAAACAACACAGCATATTAATTTCGTAAGTGAAAAGATTATACGGAAAAATACTAAAATCGTGTACTGAATAATTATAGCGGTAATTTAGTAAAATCGTAACTACAATAAAATTGAAAACAATTCTAAACAGTACCATATTCGTAAGGTAGTGAAAAGTGAAGCAAGTAAAAAGTTGATCTCGCAAAGTATCGTTACGATTATACCGATAATGTAAAAAAAATCGAAGGACCGATTAAATGCTACGAAAGTATAATAATATGAATACCATATTAATTTCACAGGATACATAGTAGGTGCAAAGTTCCAACAGAAAAATAGGACGATCGAACGTTGAATAATTATAATTATAGCGTGCCCACATACGTTTTCACTGCGTCATTTAAGATATCGCGCTCGCAAATGATTAATCGTGATTGAAGGAACGGCTTTATGATCCTGAAACTAAAAGAATGTAGAGGCTTGCGAGAAAATTATCACGGCATAAAATCGATGAAAAGAGACTAAACCTACACGATAAGGTGGTCTGCCAACAAAGGTAGAGCGATACCGTGCAACGATCGGCACGGTTTACACCAGATGCAGACTCGAAGCGTGTAACTGTACCACCATGTGTATTATGACAATGCTTTCCTATCGATGTTTACTCGGCGATAACGTTGCTGGGTCTTACGAATGCGATTCTACACGATGGCGTACGTGACCGATATGTCGAAGGCGTGCCACTGCGTTTGGGACCGGAGAAGCTGTTGCAGCATATATACCAAGTGGATGTACTAAGGACCGCAGTTTCGGAATTTATCAGCGAAGATAGTACCTACTTGCAGTTTGCTCTATGCATGTTATTCCGATGAGAATACAGAGCACGGTATGACCTACCCAGTATGTATCCCCTTAACGGAGCCACTTAAAACTTTTACGTTCTTCTTTACAATGAGTTTTAGCACGAAATGTAAATTCATTTCTTTTTTCGATAAAGTTTCCACTTCAGATTGGTAGCACGATTTAAAGTTTCACGATACGTAAATCGAGGACCTAGGCTGTAACGTACACTTTCTAAGGGCAAGGTTTTCCTATTACATTTTGGGGCGATCTAGCGGAAATTTAGATTTCGGGGAAAATTTACATGTGGAGAAAAACGTACAGGGAGATTTAGATTTAGGTAAATCTGAAATTCCTGGAAAAAATCTGTATGTAGATCTGGAGAAATCCTAGATGTGGACTTAAGTGAAATCTGGACCTGTGTCAGATGTAAACCTAGGTCTGAGTCAAACCTAAACCTAGGGAAAAAGCCTAGACTCAGAAACATTCTGGACCTAGAAAAAAACCTAGAACTTGAACTAAATGTTGAGAAATTCTTAAAGAAAGTTTCGATCTAAGAAAAGACCTGAAACTAAGAAACATCCAAACTCGAATTAATTGAAAACCTAGATCTAGAGTTAAAGGGAAAATCTAGACCTAAAGAAAACTTAGACCTAAATTTCATGGAAACCTAAGTAATACCTATTGTTAGACCTAGACCTAGGAAAACCCTAAAACTAGAGAAACTTAAACTTAGAGGAAACTTGGACCTAATGGAAATCTAGATATAAGGACCTACATTGCACTGGAATATGCGTAGCAAGAATTTTATATAGAAATTTCAAATTTTTTTCATCTTCTCCATATCTAATTGGTACGAGTAGTTATTACATTCTATGTTTAGCTGTCGGTCGATAGATATCGATGCTGGTTTTAACCGAGTAGCTCGGTAAACCGTTACAAACTATTTCAAACTTTTTACTTATGTTTCTCTTTTGAAAGGTAAAATTAGGTTTATCGTTCAGCTCTGAGTTCGAACGAACGGTAATCATACTAACGTTATCGTTAAAGAATGTAGTTACAGATAGCGAGATCTTTAAAACGAAGTTCCAATTTGCGGTCGAACAGTTTCCATACTGGACCACTTGTTTCTGAATCGTGATAGAGAAACATTTGTACGGATTCGGTTAATGGAATTGGCAACTATTGTGTAGCCACTCACGTACGCATAATCGTGTTATCAAGCATTCGAACTATCGACTAACATTCGAAACGGTCATACATTTTGACTAATAATCTATAATATTAGTTTCGTTATAAAGTTATAGTACGTGTTCTACTTTCATCAATGATTTCAGTGTGCTAAAGTATAAATATTTGTCGTGTCACTTTAACTTAACTAACAATTATTTAATATAAAATCTTATAAATGTTGAAATAGGTGTAAAGCGTACTAGGGTTGTAAACATATGTAACAATCTTTTGTTCAGAAATTATATTGCGAAGACTGTGTATAAAGTATGGTAAGAACATGTGATGATCAGTTTGCAAATACGTAGTAGGATTGCCCATTATTTCCAAAAAGCTGCTTTTGTATTGGTATTGTACTCGTCGAATGAGAGTAAGGTCTGCAGGTGACAGGTATTGACGTAAGACACTCCTAAACAGAGGCAACCCGAACTACATTCGTGTATACGCGCACGGCGAAGGCTTTCTTTGACTGGCGATAAAACAGCAGGGAAATCGAATTTGTAGTTTCGAACATTTAATAATTTGAAAATATTCTCTAAATTTTTCATTTCTACATTTCTAAGTTCCTAAATTCCTAACGTTTTCAATTCGAAACGTTGAGAATTCATAAATTAAAAATTTGTAACTTTCAAAATTTTCTTTGCATCATCATATTCTTGAAGGAAACCTGTTATACTTGCTTCTCTTTGATCATCATCCTTCCTGATAAATATAGTATATCAAGATTCAAGCTTTCTAATTTTCTCCTTGATTAATCACCTATAACTGTTACGGATAAAATATGGACTAAGAAACGAGCAAGGGATCCGTGTCCATTGGTCGCTCGAGTATACATCAAAAGCTTCCAGATTACAGCTTGTTCGTGAAAAATCCAGAGGCAAAAAATTTGCGCGTATCAGTCCTGTTATTAACATCGAACTTGTTATTACCGTAATCAACCTGACGCATTCAATCAATCCGAATTCACATCACGTCAACGGCTGCCTATTACTTCGACTGGTCGTTGAATCCTTTTGATTTAGTCATGCAAAGCGTGTCATTCGATATTAAAATTGTTTTCGCCACAAACGTTTATGCAAACACAATGAACATATTACAGACACCTATTACGATTTGCGCTTAACAATACCGTGTGAAGCTCGATTAGAATTAATACCAGTTTTAGTCGCATTGCTGTGAATTATTCGCGGAACAAAGAAGACAAAACGATTGTTCGTTGATCGATCGAATTCGGTTATAGCTTCGGTTCATAACTTCTTTTTACCGTACGTATTTCTAGCTATGTATGCGCGTATCGACTTCGGTTACACAGACGATCGTAAAGTTATTTTCATGGTAAAAAACCGTAAAAGCTTAAAAATTATGTGTTGCGAGCTGTTGACAATTTTATAACCACATTTTAAAGGCCATATACTCGCGTACACATACGTACATGCATGTGCAGGCCGCCGTACATTGATTTTAAAAAGTCGTTCAAGCGAGAATTAGGAGAGTAAAAAAGTTAAGGGCAGATATTTTACTCTTTCTTATAGGCATTCTTCCACATAAGCATAGGTAACTTATAAAATATGTATGTTAGTCTTGTACATGGAAGTTAGGTTCTCATAGCAGGCAAGTTCTTATATAAAACATCTACTTTTAAGTTAGCGCGGCCAATATTAACGGGTTCTGCAGGAAGCATTCGATGTCGTGAGCGGATACGAAGTTATGGAATTAAAAAGAAATATATTCATATCATAAAGTAAAATAGCTTTTGCTATATACTATCTTGACACGTTATGATGGAAATAAATTCATATTGGAGGTCATATACCAGATGATGTGGATGTTTCAAGATATTTAAAATTAATATTTTAATATAATGCTTCAATACTGTTCTATTAGTGTGATTTTAGTAGTATTTACAGTTATCTTGCTGTGTATAGTGCGTAAATATTTCATATAACACACACTGGTGTCTATAATCTCTACGATGGACAGTTATACCCATCACTATTTCCGATTGTTATCAAACAATGATTTTTTGACAAAGATTTTTTATAAATATTGTATTAACGTAAATATAATTATATTAAAAAATATTAGTTTTTATCGTCACGTTTTATTGCGCAAAAGTAGATTAACGATTCCTAAATTGCCATACCAACTGAATAATAATCCTCTTTCGGTCTGTACAATTTAAAAATCGTAATTAGTAATTCACGGGAACACTGGACCGGAACTTTGATTTGTTTCGTTGCATGCAATTAAAAGAGATTGCTACGTTTTAATGTACAACATTTGTAATGTTAAAAAAAACACCGAAAAGTAATTTAAGCTTTCCATATATATAAATGAGGTGCTTCCGAAGATATACCGTCCGTATAATAAATACGGTATTTAATGCGAATCAGTTACATCAATAACAGGGAAATAATGGTGAAACACAAATTGATAAAAATCGGGCTATTTCACCACCAAATAAATTCGTGCTACAACATTCCTGACATGATTTAATTTAAATCGAATTAAATATCGGGTACACGTGAATTACGAACGTACATTAATATCCGTCCATTTAAAATTTTCGCTCGGATGTTTTAATCTCGCGTGTCTCTTCAATTTAATCTCATGCGCGTTGAATTTATATCCCGGTAAGTATTTTGTTCAATTTATATCCTCTACAGGATTTTGGAAACTGCCGATCATTGCAAGAACGATATTGTCTGATGTTCGTGGTTTGTGATGATCGTGCAAACATCCTCAAATATTTCGCAACTCGTACATGTGTCACATACTACAGTAATATTATAAACTATTAATTTTTCTGTTATTACATTTCAATATTTCTCTTCGCAAAATCAGTTCGTGCATTTTCTATTACAGAGGATCAATTCATGTAAAAAAGGATATCGTCTCGTGTAAAAATTTTTGTGACCTACGCACCTCAAGATCGTTTCAAGGGTAAGTGAGGCAAAAATATAATACATAGTATCATTCAATTTTTGTTTGAAACGTATGTAAGATAAAATAGATTACTTATTACACATTCATCCACATACGTGTACACACACCTACTTCATGTCGAGTATATATCTTGTCCAGACATTCATATCCATGTATCAACTTGTGACAGAAACAGGCATTTATAAAACTCTGATGTCAATTTTAAGTGATGATATATGAATTTTAATTTTTAGAATCTGTGCTCATAAATCAGCACCAGGATCAAAACATTTAAATTTCCACTTACTTGATCGGTTGTGCACACATGAAATATTTGAAGTCCTTTAACTGAAATTTCAAACTTTTGTATTTGACTTGTGCGATACAACCCCTTTAATCGTACGTTTTGCACAACGGAATCGATGAATTTACCAGTGCAGTTACATCAGTGTTCCGGTTTTGTGCGCGAAAAGGCATTTAATATTGCTACAAATATTTCCCTGGCGTACACATAAATCGTGGATTGCTGCCCTGCGAGTTAGTAACGCCGGACGTAGGTATTAAAATATCCCGCATACCCATCGTGCAGGTGTATATATTACTTCGAAACTCGGCTCTCAGTTTCCTACGGATTGAACGTCCCGGTATTCGTCGGGAAATTGAATATACGCAGAAGGAAAGAAAGCTACATAATTCAAGAATGCGACTCTTGCCACGTTAAACCGTGTTCCTTTCGTTTTACAACCGTGGCCGAATTCTCGGTCGAGTTTCACAAATTTCGCGCGAAAACGTCTGCTGGTCTATCGGGATTGGGGAGCATAATTAGCTCGCGTGTTGGTACTATATTAAACGTATAAATCATGGAAGAATCGATCCTCCCGCTCGCGTGTAATCTCCGATGATTAAGAACCAGCCATACGTAGTGATTACTAGCGGATTCTCGCATTCCCGCGCATAATTTCCACCTGTTTATTGTCTTTGAACTAACAATCGGATAAACCGGGGAAAATGTGGGCCGATGCACGCTTTCCGGTTACCTGCTCTCGCGTCTGCACCGAATTAATTGAATAAATTGGAAATTCACTTTAATCCGACTCAGTGTCACATTTAGAAACTTCGCGATTCTCAAATTTAGAAACTTTCACGTCCATAAATACTCAAATCGGTTAGTTCAAGAATATCTAATTCTTCACATCTTCAGGTATTTTCGGTATCAGATAATTTGAAGATTTAGAACTTTGGAAGTTCAGAAATTTTTAAATTTTAAACCCGAAAACTTCGAAAGTTCTTAAATTCGTAATTTGGTGTAAAGGAACCAACCATTCTTCTACATCCCTTATACTTCATAATTTCTAATCATATTTAACTGGTAAGGTATCTCTCAATTTACTGGTAATGTCCATAATTTATCGTAACATTCGACAGCATCAGAAACAATATTTTGCCTTCTAGTTCCACAGCATGTTCTGGTCACGACTCTAATCAGCCATTTTGAAATGAAACGCGACGCGTGAACGTTTCAAGAAAATACGAACGAATGGAATCGTAATGAGAGGACACAGGCGGGATTCGAAACAACGTGTTACGTTTGCCTTTTGAAACTCGCGAGCCGTTAATTATTTGCATCTAGTTGGCTGGTGCTATAGTTGATTGACGCGGCCGCGTACAGTGAATTAGAGTAGGTGGTGAATGTCGCGCGGAGATTGAATTTCGATGACAGGCGTAAAATATTAACAGGTAACGTATTGTTACGTCGTTACATAATAGTTGAGTACCTCCATGTTGAGTGCGCAGTGCTAGAAATTGGGAGCAATCATAGGATAATTGCGCGTACTAGTATCTGGAAAATATTAACGATTCAATGAATATGGTTCCGCGTTCACACATCGTCGAAGCACGCGGAATTGTACGATTAAACAAGTATCATGATTGCCGGTACAGTGCAATACGCGTTCGGTCAACTTCGATATATTAAAATATATCGGAGCACCGTTGTTCAAACAAATTTTTATTCAAAATTTTATAACCGCATTTTACGATCGATTCAGTTACCTGTGTTCACATTGATGTTTCTGATTCCTCGTCGATATATCGTGGTTTACTATATAACCTGTTGGTAGCTAAATTAAATTAAACAGAACGTGTTTAGCAGTTATATTTAAGTTGAAATCCTGTGGAAATTTGTATTTGCTAATGATCCATTCATCGTTACTTTTCAATTCTATTATTTAAATTTTAGAGCAGAGATTTTTAAAGGAAAATTCGATACGAATATGAATATACAAGTACAAAAATATATTATTTAAACGCAGTAATGAAATATTCTTTGTTTAACATTCTCCTTTCTTTCCTCTTAAAATATGCATCGCGAGCAAGTAGGTCACGGAAAATTGTTTCTGAAAGTGGGATTTTGTGTCGTCGCTATAAACCGTCTGTATTATTATCCGAAACGTTGAATTAGTAATTCAGTCCAGACAATTATAACAAACATTTTCAACGATCAAAATTTTCGATTTACGATTATAAAAATAACGTTCCAATTTCAAATGGTTTCGATTCAAAGTCACCACGGAGACGGTTACGAACAAGAGGGAGAACTTACGCGCGAGGGCAGACGCTGCAAAATACAAAGCTAGATCTGCGGAAAATTAACTGCACTCAGTTTAAAAGGGTACTCGTACAGGGACGAACGATCGATCTGCTTCTCTGTATCGCGTACGCGTAATAGCGTTTGCATGCTGTACTTTGATACAGAGCGCTCGTAAAATCCTCTTTCGAATGCCCAATGAACGATGCTATTACGCTACGAACCGGCGATCTCGTTTCTCAAACGTGCGCAAAATTGTTACAGTTTTCACCTGTGCGTGGACAAATTTGGCTACGCTATCGAAATACCGAATTTCGATTCCTGGCACGTGTACGATGTACATCCGCGTTCATAAATCATCGCGCACATACGATGCGGTCTCACCTCCACGTTTAAATTAACATTACTAAACACCCGTGATATTAAATCAAACGATCATTTGCTGATATCTTGTTCTGAATTACGAAATGTAACAGCGTACTTTTTAACTTTCTCATTAATTGCAGCTTTTCATTTCATGACAGCTAGTACAAGTAACCTTTTTTTGGCAAGAAGCTATTCTTACTTCTCTGAACTATTTTCGGTAAATTCTTTGCAAAGGTATACTACTTTTAAATAATTTTCGCCGACTAAAAAAATTTCTCAACTGTAACTATAAGAATTGGTACGAAATCGTGATAATCTAATCGAATAGTACGACGAATGCAATAATAATCGATAAAATGACCATCACGAAGAGTGTCGAAACGCTGCAGCCGCTGTTTCGTTGCGCATGGAAGTTTCCGAGTGATTCAATTTCAAGCTACTTGAAATGGCGGCACGAACCAGTGGACGAACTTACTTCTCGGAAAGAAAAGTTGCTCTAATTCGTAGGAAAAGATTAGCGAGTAACGAGTAATCAGATTAGTCTAGTTTAAAATCTTGTCTTGTTTCCTCCGCTGCTGTCTCTGTTAATGACCAGGATGCAGTAATTACTAACCGGCGTGTCGGGTAGCGATCATTCTTGTACAGTTAATACGAGGCGCAAGGATATTCGTTTGTATTTTCCAACCGGGGGCATCGAATAACGATACTCTTCTCGTTAAGCTTTAAATGCTTGCTCTTCCATCCTTCAATTATGTTGAATCGGTGAATTATCATTGTTTTGGACGTTTTGACGTTATCCGTATAAATAGTGGAGCCGAAACATTTATCGGAAACCCGACGAATCGCAACAGCTGTAAATTATTTAGTCAGCGTGAATCTTCGGTACGAAACGTTCGGAATTACTATAGAAAACCTAGAGCAGAACCGTACTTTAATTCCTGTCGAGATAGCAATAGTAGCTGAAGTAAAAGCTCGTGTAACATCTATTCCAACAGTAAATAAGATGGGCCCAAACAATCAATCTTCTTCTTTCCACTTTCATTTGTAATAATTTTTAAACTAAATCCAGGTAAAATTAAAATGTAGACTTCTGGATGACCAAAAGATGAAAACAAATGTTGATATAAAATAGCACCTCCATGAAAATAAGTGCGAAATAGTATTACTAAAATCCGAATTAGAATTGAATTATTCTGAACAAAAATTTGTCCACGAACGTGTTACGTTGTGCCACCTACTGCTCCATAGTTATGGCACCAGTTCAGGAACCGTTTGCTCACTATACCAGTCAAAATGGCGGTTCCGAAATAAATCTTATGTAAACAGCTGTTGTAAGTGATCTGTAAAGCATACTTGCGATGACAGTTATGATTTTAATCGATTATCTGATAGAAACAGAACGTATGGCAGTCACGTAACCATAAGAATCAATAAATTTAAGCCTTGTAGCTGACAAATACCCGTTAACGATTCTTGAACGACAACGAGGAAAATAACCGTTTCTGGGAAAAGCATATTGTATATTTCTCAGGGTTCGTTGTTACGCGAAAAGTGACTTACAATCGACAGCGCGATACAATGTATAATTCATACAATGCGATCTTATAAGGAAGCCGATAATTGGATATATAAAGGCCCTATTGAATCCCATGTGCTGTGTGTCTGGCTTCGATTTTCAATACTTGGTTTTGACAGGCACTTGCTTCTCACGACACAATACTTCGCGTATATACGCATAATACGATCAATTGGAATCCAAATCGAATTCCTACGTGTATTCTACTTTCCTTCACCTTTTTTACATTTATTAATTTAGTGTTACAATAGAGTATCGATTAGCATCGTTTTGCTCTGGATTATCCATGATCGAACCACACATCTTTATATCTGGCTGAACCTAAACTTGATATTACATCCAAACGATATTGAAATGTACTAAATGAACTGAAATGTCATATACACTCAAATAAATTATTCAGAAATTATGGAAAATGCTTATATAATGTTTATACAATGTATACTCCACATCCAAGATGAATGTATACTTAAATATTGGATCAGGTGGATAGGCTGACTTAAGCTAAGAGCAATTTGAACATTTAGAACTTACAGTATTTTTCTTAATTACTATAAGTACCTCAAAATATATTAAAATTCATTCTTTTTAAAACATTTGGTACTTCAAAGTTTATCATATAAATATTAAGTATTCATGTAAATAAGTAAAGTGTGTATGAACACGTGGAAATAAATGTGTATGAATGTGAAATAAATTGCTACTGGAGAATATAGATGTAAAGTCTTTAAATTTGGATACCTCCATTCTACATGAATTGTGTATCTGCATCAAACTAAACGCAAGCGTTTAACAAATTTCCCTTTATTTTATGAATCAAATAGCAGGAATCAGCTGAAGTCAGGCGAAGTTGGAAACACGGATATCGTTGATAATTGACTGTTTGCGATCCGAGTAGCGTTTGATCGCGTGCATCACGTTATCTTCGTTATTTTTGAAGATATCAGTTGCGTTACAGCGTGCATAAATATGCTAGCAAGAGCGAGGAAACACGGTGTTCGGTAAAATCGATCAGACACTATATAACGTCAGCAAAGCCACGAAATTACAATTGACAGCTGCGGTTTACTTTCAGCGTCAAAAATGAAGCGCTAATACACGTAAAGATCCTGCAGACAGTTCCCGTCTGAAGAGAAGAAAAATTCTATAGCGAAGTAACCCCGGAATACATGTCAATTTTACGTGATGTCGTTAAGCTTGACTCTAATATGACATAAAGTATGCAAAAAGAATCGAATGTGATATGAGTTAAAATGCTGTGGTAAAATGACTTTTTTGAAAATGGCTAATATCCTAGAAAATGTCACATATCAGCAACTAAATGAGCTAATGAAACTGTCTGAGCTCAAATACAAATTTTGATGAAAGAATTTTATTAGAACGAGTAACGAGATATTCGAGATTATAGTCCTTACTGATCGTGCAGATATATTTTTCGTCGAAGAAATTTAATAAGTTTGTTCGCGATATTTGAAGAAAATCAAATCGTTTAATTCAAATGTACACCGAGGTCGTTTCAACAAGAAATGGTTGAATCGATGAACTCCATCTTCATTGCAGATTTTATAGCCTGAAATTATTCCTTTCATTCGCTCGTGGCAAATGTTTGTCGATCGAATCGATAAGATTGTTGATTTAAAAATTAACGGAAATATTGAAGGAAGGCACCCTGGTGTTCATTAGTCGACGCGGAGCGTCACGACGTTTCCTTCGTTTTCATCGACAACCGTGAACGACTAATAAGCCGCTTCGGACGAATCGAACTGGAACTCTATCGATAGCACAACCTCAGGTGCGTTATTACTTTTCGAAGCGCCATTGAATAAATCCATGGCCCACTTTTATTGTATGCTGTGTACTCGTCGACTTTCACAGATCGACAAACAGTAGATAACGGTACGATATAAAAATCGATCGTTTATTTTCCAAGCTAATTGAAAATTATTTATACACCCGTGACTTCAATGCTGCCGTTTAAATACAATCGCCGATATTGTGGAGGTCTTAAATATCGATTCTACCGTGATTGCGAGCAAACTTTTTTAACGCTGCATCTTCACTCTTATTTAAAATCAAGATTAACGTTTGATAACCACGAGTTTCATCACTTTTTACTACATCAACATCATTTTTGGGAAAGTTTAACCGAAGTTTATTAAACAATCTTCAAAAAAACTCTTTACATTTTTCGAACACTATTTGCTCAAGGACTAGGCATATTTATTATACCGATATGGAGGTACATTTTATCCGAATATCGGTAAATATTGACCAATGTTCAAAACTACATGCATGTAAAAAAGGAAAATGTGTGTACAGGATTGTAGCAAAGCTCTTCAGAAAACATGTGTCGAGTAAAAAAACAATGCGAAAACAAATAAATGAAATAAATTTCTGCTTTCGGCCGTTGGAACAACGGAGTTACTTGACACCGGAAATACGAGCAACAGACGGTGTCTCTCAAATTTAATATTATTTTCGTGAAATGAAACTTTCAGTGCCTCGAGTACTCTTCCCTTTTTTTCTGTTCCGAACACTGCGCCATTCCGCCATTGTTACAAAGCACTTGTCCGTGATTTTTCCCACATTTAATCGGAACGCATGTTGTATTATTACATTGTGCGCCCCAGCGATCAAGAGTGATCCTGTAAACTATAAATTCCTCTTTTATTCCTCTTCAGATCGTTGCTATATGTTATCTTTCTCATAATGCATTGAAAAGATTATCTATTCTTTTCTTTGTATTTTGATAGGTTGTTACAAAAATATTCTTTAGGTTACATGATAAATTGGAGTCTTTCTGATGGAATCTACTAAATCATCTACTGAATACACTTATTTAGTCAGTTAACGAGGTACGTGCCGACATTGATGTTATTACCAGTTGATGTTATTGACTGTTGATGTTATTGTATTTACTAGATGATAATTATAACACTTAACAGAGAGAATATTAATATTTAATGAATATATAAAAACATACCAGCTGTGAGTTGTTCATGAACCAACAGCATGTGGATGTCAAAAATGTATAATACCGTACAGAAAGCTATTCATAATTTTGGAAACGTCTTGAAAACCACGTACGATCAGACAATCTGTTAATAATATATTTGCTTCATTGAATATTTTCCTCTTTGACACTGCTCTCTGATTCAGTCGTCAGAAGAATGGAAACGTAAAAGAACATAATATTGCATGATTGTTTTAGACATGCAAAAGAAAACGTGGTCTCGATTGTCACTTTCCGAGCGTATTTCTACAATAATTAAGACCGCAAAGACGATTAAATTTTCGTGAAGCATGCAGCAACGTAATTTCTATTTTTTGAGAAAGTCCATAGATCGTGAAGGTCCGACGTAAGAAAATTAAGCGTCCCAACGGGTTAACGTTAGCTCGTAGAGTATGCCTGCGAATCGTCCCAGTTTTTTGCGACGTCCAAGTGCATTCAAAAGGGTTTCTCTAATTTAGAGAGGGATGAAGGGAAGAAAAAGAGAGAGAGGACAAGTGGATGCCGACACGATTCAGCTGGTGCGCAGGATGACCAACGCAGGAACACGAGGATGGCGCAGAGACGGTCAGTAGGATTTATGTATGAGACGCCACCGGGGCTTAGAGAGATAAATTAGTTGAACCGGCAATAAAAAGTCGACTCGCGGATAGCCCGGATTACACGGATGTACTGCCAAGGAATCGATGGTACTTCTTGCCACCTTCTTCCCGTTGCCCTTTCGTTTACCGAGCTTATACGTTTCCGTTTCAACGTTCTGCTTTTCTCTCGAAATTCTCGCAATCGAACCGTGTCCCTTTCATCCTCGACAATCGAAGCGTTCATTGCACGGCCAATGCACCGAATCTTTTTGCCGTATTAAAATGCGCTTGCTGCTCGCTGAGTTTCTCTTACCTCCGAATAATTGTACTATTAATCTGAATAACGACGTCGACTGTATCCTTGACAAGAAAACGCTAATTACCTTCATCGGATGTATTCAACGATAATGCACTTATTATTATTTGGTAATTGCTATTCCATAATTAAACTCTTTATTGACGTGTAATTTTATTAACATCGGGCGATATTTGTCACGACATATTGTTTCATATATGGCTTTTATGACATGTGCTTCAGAGGACATGTGTTAGTAATGATATACCAGTTATCGACTCGAAACCGTCAAAATGGAGACATACGACGAAAATTGATGCATTTGTAATACGTCAAAGTCTATAAATTATACATCTGTCTGAGAAATCTGCATCTGTCTGCAAAATATACATATGTCTGAAAGTCTACATCTATATGAAAAGTTTACATCTATCTGAGAAGGCTTCATCTGTCTAAAAAGTCTTCACCTGTCTGACAATCTTCATTTGTCTGAAAAGTCTTCACTCCACCTGTTTGAAAAGTCTGCATCTTCCTGAAAAGGCTATATCTATCTTAAAAGTCTTTTTGTATCTGGAAAATCTAAATCTGTCTGAAAAATCCACATCTGCCCGAAAAGTCCACATATCTAAAAATTCCTCATGTATCTAAAAAATATAAAAATCCTAAGTTTATAGATTATATACGTAATTTATGCGAACCTACTATGCTCTAGATATATGTCCCATTTAGATATGTCACGAGTTCGTCTAGTTCTTAGGGCGATAAATAAAAATTGGTCATAGTCGACTATCGAAAATAGTTGTGGATGGTTTGCGAGCAGATGTGGATGCAGCAAGATTGCATCGCGTGGCCTAATTTTCACGACAGCGACGGTTGTGGCGAGAGCATTAAAATCCGAAAGGGAAGCGAGCGAGTGAAATGTAATGAGAACATTATGGTGTGCCAGGTAGGCTTTTAAGTGCCCACCCCTTCTATCCAGCGATGCTTAACTTTGTGCCGCGAAATGTCCTCTCTCCATGAGGATATTCTGAATTCCGTCAGTCGAGAGTAACTATAATTCCATTATGCGACGAAATCGAGCGCACGTAATGCGGCTGTATTCCGAGTTTTGTGAAGGGATTAATAAGTTTCCGTGCAATCCCATATGGAATCGGCTTTCGTGTTATCCTTGGCGGGTAGCTTCGTTTTATCGAAATGATCGCACCTGTAACTGCAGCCAGAAATTCAGCCTTCTAAACATAATCTATGGAGTGTGACATGTGAAGTTGTTACAGGGCTGTTTACTTCAAAACTACTGGAGATATTGATCTTTTTCACACGACAAATATGAATTACCCCTCGTTCGGTTTTATGGTTTCCTGAGGCTATTATTTCGTATCGTTTTACCGAATCGATAAGGGTAAACCAGTTTGCTTTGCAATCTTTGAAAACTTAATAAGGTAATTGCGGATTACAGAAACTTTCGAACAATTGTATAACAGCATTATCAGTTTATAAATCTTTTAGGTCTTAAAGGAAAATTCAAAGTACACGAATTTTAGAAAGTAGCATTTAATGACAATGTTTATTACTGAAGAGAATAATTATCAGATAATTACATCTTCATTAACTTAGATTTGAAGGTTGTTGGTTTAAATTTGTACATTAAGAAAAACATGAAATAATCCTGAAAAATTTCAGTCGGTCCGCTTTAATTTTAGTAGCAGTATCAGTTCGTTAATTATATCAGTCAAGGTTAACGCGAGTTTTATTAATTAACGAATATCGATCAATTTTTGTAGCATCGTACTCTATCTACTTATCTCGAAACATAAGGGTATAATAACTCATAGCGAAACCCTGCGATATAGATAGTTTTTCTGAATCAGCTTTATATTATATACTGACCTATATGTTTCTTCGATGTCGTATATAGATGGTGCTTTTTTCATGTACATCGAACGTCGTTAGATAATCGGTGTCCCTGCCAGACCCTCATCAATCACTAATATCAGCGGCCAAAACTCATCCCATCATAACCGTGTGCGCGAACAAACTGCAAAACGATTTATCCCCAGTCTGTACAGCGCAAAATCTGATAATACTACCCGCCATTATCAGATTTATTTTCTACTGCAATAATCATTGCTGCCTGTAAATAGCGAATCCCAGAATAGAAATAACAACTTAAAATATTAACCTTTGGGGGATGGACACATCTCTTTATGGCATTTCATGTTTTGCGGTCGCAACTTGCGTATACATGTGATATTTTACGATTGAAGCGTTTTAAAACAGCTTTTTATATTATAGTGATGACCTATCAATTTCATATTTTTAAATTTACACGTTCTGAAAGGTTTCTAAGTTTTCAAGTTGCTAAATTCACGATTTCTATGCGATTTGTAATATTTTCGTTAGGTTTCGAATTTCAAACTTTCCGAAATTGTAAAATTCCAAATTTCTAAATTTCCGAAGTTCTAAGATTCCAAATTTCTAAATTTCCGAAATTCTACGGATCCGAATTTCTAAATTTCCGAAGTTCTACAATTCCAAATTTCTCAATTTCCGAAATTCTACAATTCCAAATTTCTCAATTTTCGAAATCCTAAAATTCCGAATTTCCAAATTTCCGAAATTCTACGGATCCGAATTTCTAAATTTCCAAAATTCTAAGATTCCAAATTTCTAAAATTCCGAATTTCTAAATTTCCAAAATTCTAAAATTCCGAATTTCCAAATTTCCGAAATTCTACGCATCCGAATTTCTAAATTTCCAAAATTCTAAGATTCCGAATTTCCAAATTTCCGAAATTCTATGCATCCGAATTTCTAAATTTCCGAAGTTCTACAATTCCAAATTTCTAAATTTCCGAAATTCTACAATTCCCAATTTCTAAATTTTCGAAATCCTAAAATTCCGAATTTCCAAATCTCCAAAATTCTACAATTCCAAATTTCTAAATTTTCGAAATTCTAAAATTCCGAATTTCCAAATTTCCGAATTTCTAAATTTCCAAAATTCTATGATTCAAATTTCTAAAATTCCGAATTTCTAAATTTCCAAAATTCTAAGATTCCAAATTTCTAAATTTCCCAAATTCTACAGAACCAAATTCCAAACTTCTCAATTTCCCAAATACCGGAATTCCTAAATTACTTTCAAAATTTCCAACCACAGACCAAATCTCCAAATTCAACTATAAAACGCTAATTGGTAAAATTGGTACCATAACGAATTAAAAGCTCGCGAATGTTTCTCTCTTCAGGGCACTCCCACCACCGTTCTCAAAATGATCACTTAAATTCTCCGCGAGGCAATTTTCTAAAATTAGCTCGGAAGTAGTTAAGAACTCAATACTTTCTTATTATCCCTATATCATATATCAGAAAGTTTCATTTAGAAATTAGGAAGGACTGTAATTCCGTAAGTAAATTGTCGTGCTCGATAGCAATGCGATAGACTGTTTTCTTTCGTAGCATTTTCATAGAACAAGCACCGGATATGTTATAAACGTAACAGCTGATAACGCGTACCTCATTGGTGCTTAGAGAAAATGGAGTAACTACCTCGCTTGATAGCGCCTTCCACATGCCGTTCTTTCTTAATTTCATACTAGCTCTTATCTCAGTCCACTGTTACTCGCCTCGTTCCTTTTTTTCCTCCCGAATTATAAAATGTAAGATACCAGGGAGTCACTCTGGCAGCGGCGTTCGAGGCTGAAGAGCCCCTTTTTAAGTGGCCCTCGCTAGTTATCTCGAAAAGAGTACAGCTTTGCATAACGGTTATTACTTTCTTCCCGGCTAAGCTTTGACCGACTCCGTATCTCTTCCATGTGTCACTCTTCGGTTTAATCCTCGAGAAATTAGTTAGTTAACCATCGCGTTATTAAAACAAACGTGTCAAATTAGACTGCTTATTAGCGATAAGTCTTCGTCGACGCGATAAGCTTGTTTTACTTGATCACCGTATTTTCCCTCATTCGTGCTCTTTGTTCTTATGTAGTATGGCACGCTAGTCGAAATATCATTTCACGATTTTACACTTTAAACAAGTTCATAATCTCGCTAAATCAGAATACGTTTTGAAAACGAGTCAGTGTCAGTATTTCTGTCTGTATCAGTACAGTCTCGATATATGGCCTTTAAAGCACATCGGTACTGTCACATTTCAAGCACATCATGTGTACAAGTATTTTTAAATTTCAATTTTGCAGAGGTTTCGGTCTCGTACATTTTTAAATTTATGAATAGTTCTACTATTAATGCTATTTAATGTGTATTTAATTTCTTCCAGCTATTCGATTATACTAAATTTGTAATGTGACCCGTGACATTTAAATTATTGAAAAGATTTCTGGCCACAAAATGAATTGGTGGTTCAAGCTGATCTTAAAATACTATTTGACATCCGTCCCAATTTCCTTGATTGTTTAATATTGAAGTATAACTTGATAAACGTCGACTGAAATGCAGCCGGGATATTCTGAAAACTCTGGACGTTTTATTCTTTATCGTTTGAATTTATCTATTTGGTGCAGCCACTCGCGGCAGGCAGTTATATTTAACTGCCTCGTATGTATTTTCCGTGTCAAGAATGAATCTAACAAACAAATTAACCAAGCGTAATATCAAGAGTGCGATAGTTAAACATCGCAGTTGAGGGTAAACGTTATAGGCATGTTCACGCGATTTCTGCACGAATCAGGCAGAAATGCGTACAAAGCTGCTAATTAAACAGCAGTCATATCATTTTGTTATCTTCTCTGTTATTTTCTGTTTTATTTAAACGTTACGCGGATAAATATTTTCACTGATACTTAGTCGAAACGTGTTCCAGCCGGCTGGATAATAAAAAGAGAGGGAAACCGCACGACTGATTATTTAAATGGACACAAATGCGGTACTGAAAATGGTAGTTCAATTAGAAGCGTATTGATTTTAAGTCACAATATTTATATATCGACTCTTCCGTCCTTTAGATTGATTGGTTTTTAAACATTTGTCGTGAACGATCCAAACATATCCACCGATGCGATCGATCAATGTTACGAGTTTTTCCTATTCGTTGATTAATTTAAAACAGTATTCAATTCCAGATATTATTATTATATTGTTATTTTAATCGTCGTGAAGTTTGGCAAGGATATGGGGATGCTGTGATATCGGACGTATGAGGATGTGGGGATACTGGGATATGGAGATGTAGGAATGTGGGCATATAGGGGTACGGAATTATGGATATGGGGATGTAGAGATTTAGGAACATAGGAATCTGGGAATATAGGAATTCGACGATATAGAGCTGGAGATGTAGAAATCTGGGAAAATAGAAATCTGATGATACAGAGATGTAGGAATATGGGAATATAGAGATCTGAAGATATACAGATTTCAGCGTATGGGGATCTGGAGATATAGAGACATGGAAATATAAGAATCTAGGCATATAGGGACGTGGAGACATAGGAATCCGGAAATATAGAGATCTGAGGATATAGCTGTCTGATGATGTAGGTATGTGGAAATTTAAGGATTTGACAATATAAGGACTTGGGGTTGTAGCAAACTGGAAACTTGAGATGTGAAGATATAGAGATCCGAGAATAAAGATATAGAAATATGGAGAAATACATACATATGGATATAGAAATACAAGGACAGAACATGGAAATTTGAAGACATTCATATGTGTAGAAATATAGATGAGGTCTATAGCAATCTGGAGTAATAGACCTCTAACTCGAATGTATCAAAAATCATACAAACGTTCGCATAACAAAAATTTTTAATCATAATTCACACTTGATATCATAACCTAACCATCCAAAACCACCCGTATATCATAACCTAACTAACCATCAGAAAATATACATTATTCGAGAACGGAGGTTATTCGAACAAAGTGTTCGTCGATGCTTTCTCAATTATGAAGAATTACTTAACGGGTGTACAGGAGCAAGAAAATCGCACGTCGTCGAAAATAAATAGGCGTGCCTCGATCGATGGTTAGCTTGTAGCTTTTAAAACAATCCAGCAGCTTCGTTCCGACGAGAACTATGGCTGGTGCTTCAGGATCGATAGTCAATTTTGCGATCGGCCACAAAGCTCGCGGTAAAATAGATCCTCGTTTCGCCGATGAAACTTTCCATTAGCTTTCTCGTTTTAAATTACAACACGACTTGGCTGTTCGCGATCGATCCAGGACTTCGTTTATAAAAAATTTCTTGCCTCGCGTCTCTTTAACGCCGACTATTTCAATCAGTTGGCTCGTACCCTCGATCCTAACGTCTCGAGGAACGATTCGCCATCGTGAACGTTGATTGCCGGATGTTCAACAACGTGTTCGAAGAAAAATCAAACATTTAAATGCAGTTCCTCTTCGGAGTTTTTTAACCTTACAGCTTTTTCAATAAACACTTTTGCTGTGCTATTACTTCAATATTACTCTGTTGAACTCTGAGCACTAATCAAGTATTTACTTATAGTATAACTCTTTCTTTTTCAATTAAAACAGAAAAAGACTTTGAACAAAGAAGCAAAGTATAAATACTCAGAAAATTTATTTTAACAAATACGATATAATACTTCAAAGAAATATGAAAGTATAACAAAAGAGTAACTGCATGAGACACGAAATGTTTCATTAAGTACGTGATGTTTGGATAAGATACGAAAGTTTCATACATTTTATGTGGCTGATTTTCTACTCAGGTTTCATTGACACGGTCAAGGTTAATTTATAAGTGTGCAGTTGTACTCATTCTTTTCGAAATAATGAATTTAATTAATCAAGTGGTTACGGAATAGTAGTTGTAGAGCAACATTAGTCCGACAAAATAACATTGTCCAACGATGTTTAAGTGCAACTATAATTCGAGAAGGAAATGTTAGTCGGCCGTCGGTGAAACGTGCAATTGCGGATGTCGGGATCTGTTCAGTGTTACTACTTAAGATACTAGTCTCTTCCGGATCAGTGGGCAAGCAGGTAGAGAGAAAGAGATCAATCTTCGACGTGCCGCACCTCGAAATGGATATTACCCTGGTTTCACGGCCCCAACGGAGACACCGATCCGATACGGAAGAGTTACGACCGACTCTCACGGGGAAGCTATGGTTTCACGTGATACCTTAAAGTTTAATCTCGATACGGTGTACGTCACCATGTAGTACCTTCATCCGAAAAATCAGGGCACGACGATTCTTCTCCAAATTTATTCACCGTTTTCTACTCGACGGAGATCATTGATACGATATTACACCTAACTTTGCACCTAGTCTCAATCTACTACCAGATTATTGGTTATGTTCATCCAACGGTTATGGATCATCATTGCCACGTGCTTAAAATGTGATGTAGGTAATGTGCAAAAATTCCGATTAATTTAATTACAGAATTGATAATGAACATTGACTTTGAAGCAAGGTTAAAATAATTGCACTAAAGTTAGCTTCATTTACAATAATTTATGTAAACAGTGAGTAATGTTACTTGTATGTTACCGATTTCCAACATATCAAAATAGATATAAAATAAGAAATGAATGAAGAACTGATGAAATGATCTTATTAACTCGAAGATGACTATGCGACTCAAAATGGAGTCTTGAAATTAAAAGCTTACCAGTCTAGATTTCTAGTATAGTCTTTAGATGTTATTACAGAATTATCATCGTTCAGTAGAATTTTCCACTTGATTAAAAGTAAATTGTCGGTACTGGTCACTGAAAATTATATAGACATAAATCACCGAGCACGACAAGAATATAAACTGCACCCTCGTACAGAAGATTTCTGTATTTCATAGGTCACCGGTTTACTTTCAAGGAAGCCAGTGTTTTGCTGGCACGAAGTTTGGCCGCTTTTGCGGGGACAAAAGTGAAAAGAACGACGACAAGTCGCCCATGATAAACGTCCACACGCGGCTCTCCGTTTATATATACTGAATGTGAATGAAAGTTGGCGCGGAACAGGAAACGAGATCGAGAAAAAGCCTCGAAAGAGCGTCAAACGTTTGATTTATAAGCAACAGCGGTAGCACGCTAAATCGAAATAAATACCCCCTCTTTTATCGGTGCCTTCGTCATTAGTGTCCACTAGATAAACGTTCCTAAATCCAGTTAAGCGAACAAAAGTTATGCTCCTGATTTCTGTAATTTTAGACATTTTTTTATTTGTTGTTGGTGGAAATTTCGGATTCTGGAAATTCGGGAAAGTTAAGATTTCTGGATTTGGGGATTTAGGGATTTGGAGATGTAGGGATTTGGGGGTCTTGGGATTTGTGGATATAAAAATTAAAAAATTGGAAATTTGGTAAATTTAGAGAGAGTTTGGAAAATTGAGAATTTGGGGATTTTGGGATTTGAGGATTCGGAAATTTAGAAATTCGTAAATTTGGAAATTTAGAAATTTGAAGATTGAAGGTTTGTGGTTTTGAGAATTCTAAAATTTGGGAATTTAGGGACTTGGAGATCGGAAATTTAAAAATTTGAGAAATTTGCAAATTTGAGATCTTAGGGATTGAAAAATTTGATCATTTGTAACTTTAGAAATCTGTAAAGTTTGCATATATTGGAACTATTACATCCGGAATTTTATATTTTCCTATAGAGAAATCTTATTTTAAATCATACATGTTAGAAATGTATAAATTTCAATGTTTCTAAATTGAAATCCACTAATCTTCCCAAGTCCATTGCTCATATCGCTATTTTTCTGTAGAAAGCATTCGTGTTCTGTATTAATACCATAACTAACACGACAAAAGTGGTTATTACAGCCTTCTAAAAAATCTTCCTCAAGTTTGAAATCAATAGAAAAGTACATCATAAAACAACAGAAGCGCGGCCATGTTTCGTGGAGAGTAGCAGCTAAATTTCAGAAACAGCAACGTATCGTCGAACCTCAACAGTAACTTTTAATCTGAAAAAGAAGCTCGTGATTCTCTCGAATCCTGGTATCCATTACCAGTTCATCACGAGCGTGAACTCGTAGTATATGTTTATCCGTTGCCAAATTGTAAGTTTTAAAACAGGACATTAAAGCGTCACGGTTCGCGCAGAACCGTAATATGTTAGGCGTAAGTTTCGATGAAACATGGTCGACAGAGTCCACGAGCAAAACAAGACTGTTTTATGAAAATGTAAATACGTTATCCACAATCCAACGGAGTGCGCTTTTAGAAATATTGCGGACGGAATTCCTTGTGTCACATGCTACACGAGTGTCTGCAATGATGCAAGCCAGACTACGTAAATGTGTCGCGATAGCAGTGCCGCATAAAATGCAAAATATCTCATTCGTTTCCGTACTACCATAGCTTCCAATTCGACACAGAGATCGATCGTTCCGCTACGAACGCGTGTATCTTTCTGGAAATATTACCGTCGGTGTAATGCCACGCGGTCGTGATGCCAGTCGATTGGCTCTTACCGATCGATCGATGAACGCTATTGTTCGTCGGACGACCAAGCCATGTTACTATATTTGTGCACGGAGCTGATCGTGACGTCTCTGCGAGGAAATAACTACCAGTATCGAGCGTCACTGCAATTGATTTTCCAGTTATCGTGGATTGAGGAATCCTGTTTTACAAGTTCGCCGATTTTCATTCCGAAATACTTATTCGAAATGAGAGAACGTTTCCTATTCCACGGAAACGCGCAGACTGTTACTAATATGCTGTCAAACTTTCAGGGTGCATTGTAACCATGAGCAAATATTGTCTAGTCGTATGCAGTTGAAGTTTTCTACGGATAACGATCTGGAGAAACTTTTAATTATACTGAACACAGGAAAATGGTACACCTAGAAATACTTAAAGATATAGAAAAGGTAAATGTATAAAAAACACTAACCTCCGAAGAAGATCAATCTATGAAAAGATAAATGTACACAATTGATATACTTATGAAAAAAGAACATCTAGAGTTAACCTAAACCTATGTCAAAGATAGACCCAAGGAAAGTAGACTTAGAAAAATGTATATCTAAAGAAGATCAAAATCTATGAAAATATAAATTTGGATCTTAAAAAAAGATCTATAGAAAAATGATCATTCATAATAATGTTCATAAATGTTCATAAATCATTCTACATACATTTTTTTTTTGTTACACGTCAAAGACACTTTTTCAATGAACCCGTGTTGACGATATAAAAATTGTTTAAAATAGCCTCATCTATAACCGTGACTAAAAACCGTCAAAAATGAAGTGTGATTGAATTTTTAGCGGAGCGGTATTCAATAGCGCGAGCTACCGATTAAATATCGTTATTGCCGTGTAGCAGCGTTATCATCATGATTCCAGACCATTTTCCTGAATGTAACGCAACGCTGTTTTAATTCCGATTTACCTCAAAGTGAATAGCATCGATGTTCCACCGAGAAAATTTCATCAGCCGTTCGAGTAATGCGCGCACTTCGATAGTTATCGCATTATTTCGGTTACACGGTCACAGCTTTTGCGCTTCGATTAAAATTATACACGCGAATATTATCACTATCTAGAGAAGTATGCGTTATTAACGTGTTCGTGAAAATTTTAAATAGATCCTAACGGGGAAATAACAGTTATATTGGGTTATATAGTACTGTCCGATATTACTGGGAGCTAACCTATAATTAATGGAAGCGTAATCGGTTCTGCGTTAATTTCACTTGAATTTTTAGGAAAAGGTATAAATTCATAAATTTATAGGTATAAATTCGATTCTAAATTGGGAATGAAGAAATAAAATTTCAAATTCAAAAATTGATCCTACAAGTTTAAGAAATATAGTTTAGTTTATTTCAAATCTTCGAACGAAGAAATGCACCGATCGAGGTAAACATGTCCTCCGCGCTGACTGACCAACGCAAGACCTGTACTACTTACACGTTAAATACGAAATTCTCACAGATAGTGCGCAGCATCGTTACACGAATTCTATCGAATATCGTACACTTTTCAACTGCTTCAATAAAAATCCCAAAAGTGCCCAGATATATATACACTGATTACATTACGTTAAACATAACATTATTAAAACATAGCGCAACGAACAGAGTGAAAGTATTCGCTAGGCTGACACGATATACTGTGGTTATAATCTTTTGCATAATTTCCTCATTTTAAATCGCATTATACCACAATGTCAGCTACACAGCGAAGCAACGAAAAATAGATTTGCTTATCCTCTGAACGCGTTAGAGTCGCGCTGTCGGCACCAACTAGAGCTCGGACATGTTTCCCGGCGTGGAAACGCGTTAAAAATACGTCGTTAAATAGGATTCCGGACGACGACAACGAGTCGGTTTTTTTCGCTGCACGGTCTACCTTCGCGGTACCCTTTTTAAACTTTCATGCGTCGTGGGAATGGCATCGTGGCTGTACTACTTCGGTTAAGCGATGCAGATCACAGAGAGGCGAAGGTAGAAACCGCAATCTTGATACGACAGAATCCTTCGTTTCTGTCGCTCGTCTCTTGCACTTAAGCTCCAATGAATTATTACACCCCCGCCATTTGCGCGATTCACTTACGCCGCTGCATTATTTTGGTAAATTGCCGCTTCGAATTATACGCTTCCGTGGCTACACGCGAAACCGAGTACACCGTGCGGTCAATCTTCGAGAAAGGCAGCAAATTTCAAACTACCTTTACCAACTGAAATTACGCGATATTTTCCTCCGTTTTAATACTATCACTTTTCTCGCTGAGATATTTTATATCAACAATAGATAATCTGTCACGTACAAAAGCTACATCGAACAGTACAAAAAATCCATAATGTGAAGAAAGCTATACATATTCACCAAATATTTTATCTCCTAAAAATTGTTGTAGTAATCGTTGACAAAAATGATTGAAGTAACACTCTGATAATATATTTAATATAGTATTAATAATTTAAACAAAATTCTCGATCAATGCCAAACACTCCTCAAGCCTTCAATCTTCCTTCCAATCTTCAACCCCATCCACAAGTAAGATCTCTCACAAAATCAAGTAACTATTACCCAAGACTGGTTCTTGTGTCAAGAATATTATCGAAGACATTCGAGTTGGTTAATTATGTCTACTCGAGTCATTCCGCGCAAAATCGTCCATAGATTCGCGGATGTTTCTTCGCACTGATGGTAACGCTTTCTCAACAAGAGTACGTAGCTCGAATTTGTGGACGCTTAAGACAATACAACGAAGTCGCTTCTCGGAATGTTTGGGCTTAAAGCTCGGGGAAAAAGCAGCGGAACAATAAACTCCCTTCGTTCTTGTTTCCCTCGAAAGCTTACAGTTTGACTTTCGTGCTACCGGCTCTATAAAGCTCTGTGGCAGACTAAGTGTTTTACTCTGTTATCCTCTTACTTCCTGCACAGCTGTTTCCATGCTCTCGTGGCCATCATGAAACGTCATTTTAGCCGCGATATTTTCGCGTCCGCTTTTCAAACCGTGCATTAACCGGCCTCGAAAAGCCGGACTATATATTTCTGGACGTCCAGCGAAATTCATAGTCCAGTTCGAGCGTCAACGTGTTTTATTTCCCGCTTGGTTTTAACGGAACTAATCGTCGCGCCGTTTGCTCGCAGATTTTATAAACTCTACCTAATGGCATCGATATGTTTGTACGAACGAGCTCGCGGTTCGCTCGCGTATTCGAATCGGCGAAAATCACCGGGGAAAAAGTCGACGGGAGAAGTTTAAAGAGGCGCTCGATGAGTTGACGAAACGAAGCATAAAAGCGAGCGTATCGCTCTACGGTGCTTGGAAAAGGCAGAAGGTGATCTCGTACTTTAAAATACTCTCGGAGACACGATTTACTCGCTGAAATATCGTTTAACGTACTTCTATTCTAGCACGCATACCCAAACCCATATTTACGTCGTTTGAAGCGATCGAAAACTGGTAATTAGTGACGGGGCAAAGCGATTGATAGAAAAGTGGTTGCTGCTTTCGCGGAAAAGACGTATTCTACTTTGTGAGGGTGAACCATGATGACCGTAAAAGGATCTTTGCGTACAAAACCAAGTCAGAAATGTAGGATGACTCCTTTTATTGTTACTTCTATTCATTTGTAGTGTATATGATGAACTTAATTATTTAACCTATTACGGTTACTAAAACTTAATTTACCAAGTATCATTATTCAGTACAAAATAGAAGCAAATTATATACACTTATAATTATTTTTATGATATGCATACTGCACTCTATATTCTGTGTAATATGTTCTCCAAATATTTTTCCTCGTGTTGTTAGGAAATTTTCTCATTGCAGAGAAAGAGGATATTTTCGAATAGAGAAATTTGTCGCCGCATTACGTAATTGGAGTGCAAGGGGTTAAGTAATTTGTGAAGTTCAACAAGGCACGAGGTATGTTTGAAAATTAATTAACTTATTAAGAAGAAAGTTGGCGGAAATATTTTGCAGTACGCATAGCTAAGCTCGTTCTGTTATCGATGTACGGGCTCCCCTTTAAACTTTTAATTCTTAAAATACTTCGCAAACCTTTCGTTTAAGTTTTTATTGAGACTGATAAGTTCGGATGCACAAGTGCGCGGAAGTATTTAAGTTCGACTAAAGCCGACATAAATTGTACGGTACAATTAAGCACGGATTCTTGGCTAAATGTATAAAAGTGATTGGGCTTGAACTATTATAGATGTTATTGTAAGGAAATTCAAAAGTTATTTGGTCGAACATTTGGAAGTTTAGAAATTTAGAAATTTGGAAGTTAGTCCACATGTCTACACTCGAATCTAATAACCCATCCATTTCCACGTTGAGCCGCGTCCACAAAAGTTTCACATCCATAATATAAATCCAAATATCACGTGCGAACAAACATGTCCGCACCGAATGTAATCCCCCATTTTGAACTTATTTTGTACACGAGGAATCGCTTCTTTTACGGTTGTACCGTGATTACTGCCGGACCCTATATTTCTCTGTCGCATCCTCCTCCACGATTTTCTCCGTTACATTCGTGTCTACGATTCGTGCGCGCTTTCACGTTGTGCCGAGCTTTCGAGTGCGGTGCTCCACTTTTAAAGGGGAAATGCCGGCATACGTGTGGCGTTGGTCACGGGAATAGCAGCTACCTGGTGGATGGCCCGCGACGAAATAGAACAGATACACAGGAGAGTACACGCATGGAAATAGCAACCAGCCGCATTTGCATCCTCAAATCCGTGGTGAGCCCAGCCCGTTGCCGAGGACGCGCGTTGACACGATGTAGACTGACTTTACTCGAGATAAGTAGACAAATACTAGCTGTATCCGGCTTCTCTTGCAGATACATGTACATACGTAAGCTTGTCGTTACAGAAGATCGCGAGACTACGTTTGTATCGATTGCCCTGCCTCGGAAAGCTCCTAACGCTATTCTAACGAATTAGCACGCTGACGCTCGTCTAGCTTCGCAAATACCTTAGACGTTGATTAGAGAAACGCAGCTGTGCACGGTTAAATGCGAACGTTCCGCTTTAATTATACGTTTCCGATTTTCCTCGCTAATCCAATTGTGCCTCATCGATACTGCCGGAGTAGTTACTTCTTTCGTCTTGCAACTTCAATTTACTTCACAGTGTCGTCGAGATGTTCTCGTATGAAGTTCGAATTTTGATTAGAAGTTATAGGTCGGTGTAAATTGATGAAACGGAAGCGTGTACCTCGCGAGCTTTTATCCATTTTACATACACCGTCCATTTTTCCATTCCCGTTGGCCAACGCATTACACTACATTTAGCAATTACACCCTGATTCGCGGGCTGTCTATCGAACCGGAAATGAGAAACGAAGGCAACCGACCTTCTTTCACTGTGCATGATGGCTGCTGTTTCAAATAATATACCTGGATATTTTGTCCTATCCGATGAAACAAGCATTAATCCCAACTTTTGAGTTCATAATTTGTGAATGTTTGCGCAGGTGATACCATCTAGACTGATAGCAACATTAACGACAAATGCTTTTTATCTATTGTAATTTTGCTTATCTTGAATTGGTTCAAGATTCCAGATGTATGGCCACGGGTTGCTGAATTTAAAGAAACGTAACTGACAGAAACATTAACATTCCAACTGACGTTACAATATCGTTTGTATTAGATGTTGATAATCTTCAAAAAGTCAGAGGTTTAACCCTTCATACTACAAAATACCTTCTCCTTCTATCCCTTTGATCCACAGTCGTTTACAACATATAATATAGCAAAATATCGTGTATGTTCATTCGAAGTCAAAAAAAGAAATAATTGATCAGTGCTGGCGATATCCAGCAAACGATTGAAGGGTTTCGTGAACAATCGCGAAACACGAGTCACGAGTCGAGGAAAATCCGTGAAATCGATTTCCAGTTTTTCCTGCGCCCAAAATGAGTCGAACACCCTTGACGCCGATGCTCATTGTACGTGCCTGTACTTACACACGTGCACATATTCCCAAGAGACTTGACGAAATTTCAGTGTTCCACGATACGGTGCGGAGTTTTAAGGGAATTTAAAATTCCGCTGACGACGCTGCCCTATTCACGTGTACGTTATGTGTAGCTACACGTGCACCCACGAGGGTACAGAAGAAGGGACACCGCACATACATGTCGCGCGCGCACACACACACGCATGGCCGTATTTTAGCACACAACAGAGTTTGATGTCGACCACTGCGAGGGTTATTCCTCGGTCGCCGCCAGCTCTAACTCGTATCTGCTCAATCAATGAGGGTTGGCAGACTGTTACGGGGTTATGAAATACTGGCCAGGGACGTGGTAGTTTTCTAGAACTGCCGAAAATCGAGGAGGGACCTGGAACCTTGAGACCTTGCTCTTTCCCGTCGAGAATACCGTGATTCTCGCTCGTAGCTGAACGTACCAATTCTTTGAAACGCGCCGTTGGCAATCTGTCTTCGCGATTCCATGCTTTTTCACCATCCTTCCTATCATCTACACTGTAGATTCTACATCACGGATGCTGGTAGCGTAATCAGTTCTACGAGAAGATCCTCGTTTCCTCGCTGCCGGTATTTGACCGTGACTAGTGAACGTGGTTTTTACACAGGCTGAGTATTATCGCCCTGGAAACAGAATTTCATGCCAGTAATCCTGGTAAAGGCTTGAGACGATGGATTATTCTGTATTGAGGGCACGGACCAGGTATTTGATGGAAAAAGAGCACTTAGGCTTGAAGATGGATAAATAAAAACATAATCGAAAGATGATATATGTTTCTATCTTATAATTTGAAGATGATGCTGTGCTCGGATTGTTATATGAACATGTTATTGTATCGTTAAAAAAGGACATAATTAGACTTTGAGGCTTTAATTTTAATCGTCTACTTGTTCAAGATTCTATGAACATTATAAAACAGCACTTTGTCATCCATTTTCGTGATCTATCATCACACCCACTAGTTAAACCGAGGATCCACGTTAAAGATTGTTTTCTGCCGTGCGTAAACAAGCGTCTGGCAGGAAAGTCTTTGTAATATCAGCGAATATTGCTGTCGCGATAAAAGGAGGAGCAAGAGGCAGCTCGGCGCAGCGAGCAAGTCGACCGGATTACATTTTCTCGTCGCTACCGCTTTCGAATTACGAATCGCCCTTAAGCTCGGCAACTTTTCGCCCTCCCCGTGGTTGGCCGTAAATTCGCGCGTTTTATTTTCGGCCCGGCGAATAAGCAGACCGCGCCGTGAAACTTCCGAACGAGGAATCGATCGCGTTGATTCGTCCTGGATGCTCCTTACCTCTCGGGATGAAATCTTTCTCGCCGAGGGAAAGAAATGGCACACCTTCGTTGCCGTAGTAAGCCACGCGGCCATCGAGACAGGAGACAGTTAATTTATGAAACTGGTATCGATCGCAACATTCGTATTCAACGGAGCGCGAAGAAACAGAGAAAGGTGAGAGAGCAAACGCTACAGAAAATGAGAGAAAGAGGATCGGCTTACAGTCGACGTACATGTATATGGCATGCTGTGTCAATGTTGCAGCTATACAAAGAGGAACGGACGATTTTTCAAGCAGATAAAAAGATACGAATAAAAAATCAACACCGCTTTGGCCCGCTGCGGACGAATGGGTTAGAGGGATATCTGCCTGTATGGACCACGCAGGATTCGTCTATTTTCTCGAATTCTATGGAAAAGTGCGAAAAAGCACGAGGGATATTGTTTTGTATTGTACATTGTGATGGGACTCGTATAATTTGATCCTTTCATCTGTTAATACTTCGACTTGTGTATTAATTTTCTACGCTATTGTCCTTCGTGGTATTTCCACTTGGAAGTATGATCACTTCGAAACATGTTATCAATGGCAAATGACGAAGCATTTGGATATCAATATTATACGAATAACATGTCGAGCAATTATACTAATTTCAGTTTGATTTCGGTTTCAGTTTATATCATATTAGGTTTCGTTCATCATCATTAAAGCAGCCGATGCGATGTATGCGGGCTAGTAATTAGGTAACACCGACAATAAATCTAACCCAAATCAAACTCAAATCCATTTAGTTATAATATATAGATCAAACTTAGCCTAACCCACTTCAAACCTAATTCACACTAACCCAAAGTCCTAATTAGGATTGAAATGAAAATATTACATCTAAATCAATTCCCAACGTTAAAATCAAAATAAAATGGAACTACTTGTCTTTCCAATAGCTGCAGTAACACTGCGGCTAGACATAACCTACAAACACTTTGCATAAAGCTGTCACCATTTCAACACTCAAGGAATGCAGAGTCGAATGTCTAAGTACCGTAGGTCACCGACCTTCCGGACGTTCTTTTGGTATCCGTAAGAGCATGTAAATGGAAGTGTACCAGATGACACAATGAATTTTAATAATAAGCATCTAACGAAAAGCTGAGTAGTTAAAATCTCATTGCTGATATTAAAAAATGTATCATAAGTTATGTAATAAGTTCTATTGTAATGACTATCACTTGTCCATCTAATATTTAAATCACTTTTTGGTACATTTCTCTTTCGTGGTGACATTTAATCTGCAGCCAACGCACAGTTAAAATCAAACATGCCTCCGGCAATCATTTAGCGTCACCCGAAACGTACGTAGCCGATGCGTAATAATTAAGGGGGCGATTATTCGGGCTGTAAGGTAAATGGATCGCCGTTAGATCGTCAGAGGCGACGTGCTAACTTTAGCCGCGTCCTCACGGCGCATAAAGTATCGATTCTGTATTATCAGGGCCCGACGACAACGACGAGGAGCGTACAGATTCCATCTGGAAGCGGAATTGCGGCGAGGTCTCGCGAAACTTGCAGGTCTCGCAATAATATTCGAGTTTTCAACTCAATAAGCGCTTGATTAAAATGTGCCCTTACCCCTGTTTCCTATCCTTACCTTTCATTTCCTTTTTCCGTTTCTTTTCTCTGTCGTTCGGTCGCTGTCGGGCGGTGCCAGTAATTTGAAAATGAGACGCGCCTCCGCGAAACTTTTCAATACGATACCCCACGTTCCCGCCGTTGTTCCCCGTCCAATGTTCTTTTACTCCTCTCGCTGCCGGCCATGTCCCCGTTGTTGTTGTTGTTCCCTCCTCCCTCTCTTTCTTTTTCTTCCGCTTCTTGTTTCTCGCTCGGCCTAGCTCGAAAAGTCGAGGGAAGCTAACCGCGCTCTGCCCTTTTCCACCCTTCTTCACAGTGTCGCGGAGTTCGCTCGCATAAACACCGTTATATACCGTTTCGTACGGCGACCATTTAATGAATATTTTCGAGGCTTTGTAATCTCAACGGAAGAGAAATTGCGCGCTCATTGTTTCGCGCTTCTTTCCGTCATTAGAACGACGAGCGCCGTGAAATTATTACTCAAAGCGGCTTGCAGCCCAGAATTTTGATAATGTTTCCGGTGTAATTGGCTTCGAAAAGAATCCTTTACAATACGTACTTATGGAAGTTCAACACGCGGTAATATACAAGGTATAAGCTATACGGTATAAGCTGTAAGGTATAAGCTATAAGGTATAAGCTATAAGGTATAAAGTATAAGGTATAAGGTACAAGGTATAAAATATAGAAATCTAACGTGTATATTATACCACGCGTCGATATCTACGTGGCTGTAATAATTCTCTGGGATCTACTCGCAGCAGTTGATCGCATAGTGAAGTAATCGTGGCATTACAGCACGTAAATGCATAACGTACAGCGATCTAATGCGTAGTAATCTAACGCATAGATGCATGACGCGCAATGATCTGATGTTTAATAATCTAACACGAAGTTATAGAACTATCTAATAAGTGGCTATACAACGAGCTGTATAATTTAACTTAACGTAAATTTAGTGCGTATAATTCAAATGCGATCTAATTCGTTGATGCACGATTCATAGCAATCTAATGCGTTGATGCACGATTCATAGCAATCTAATGCGTTGATGCACGATTCATAGCGATCTAATGTATAACGATATGACGCGTAACTGTGCATCGCGTAGAGATCTAATACGTGGCTATAGAACGTACATCAATCTAACTCGTGGTAATTTAACGCGTGAAAATTTAATATGAACCGATCTGACGCGAGGCGATCGCATGGATACATGGTGATCTAATACGTGGTGAACTAAAGTGTAACTATGCAGCGCGTAGCTATCTATCGCGTAGGTATTCAATAGGTAACAGTCCAACACGTGGCAATATAACGCATAGCAATACGGTACGTAGAGATGTAATGGCGACCTCGCAGCAATACAATACTTGGCGGTACTCTCCTCAGACAAAAACCCAATAAACGCCAATGGTGGCTCGATTATGATCCCTCGTTAATTGGATCGTAATTGATATTGTTTGAAGGGTGCATAGTTTATGAAACGCGTTAGAAAATGAAATTTCTCGATGATAAATGAATTTCTCGTGGGCAATGCTTTTAGTGGTCGTTCAGGAAACACGATCGTAACCGTTGCTACGATTCTCGACAGCGTTAATTAACCCGTATCTAGGTAAAGTATACTATGTTGAAAACATTATTAGCGCATGGTCTGTGATTGCTTAACGAGCTGTTATCGAACGTTCGTAATTATGACGAGATGCCGAAATCAGAGTAAATAGCGTGGCGGATTACCGTCGTAACTCTCCGAATCGATGGCATGTCGGTTATTGCGATTGACCGATAAAATCGACACGTTACAATCTTCGACTTATTTTTCTTAATATCCTTCAGGTCGTGATATCCGATTTTTATAGAAACGTCTAAGTGCTTAAAAATAAATTTAAGCACTCTTGATATTTCTAGAATTTCTCCTTTTACATAAAACTGATATTTTACAAATTTCTCGATTTACCAATTCCACATCCAAAGTGAAAAATGAGAAATTAAAAATATCGCAGAAGATGTACAAAATAGAAGCAGAAAAGTTTCATAAAAGTTTGATTACATTTTACACTTTTGACACATCGAACGCGTCATCGTGTATATTTTTGCAATCAGACTCAAAATCAGTAACTGAGAAGATCGTAAGCATAAAAGCTTGAAAGTTTCGTTTGCACGAAGTGAACGAAATCTTGAATTTTAATTCACCGTGCAACCGCGAGCATCGGAATATTAAAGACCGCCCCAGTTGTACCCGGGAAAAGGAAGTACGAGAAATTAAAATAATGCATTACCGATGTTATGTACTCCTTTTTTCCCGTCGCCTATTCCACTGTCACGACATAACTTGCGTTTATTACACGCATTGTTGCGTACTCTGTAACACAGCGCGTTTCAAGCGCGTTAAGTGTACCACGGTAAATAAAAGCATCCCGCTGGGAACTGTTATGCAAATTTTGTTTAGAGAACACTTATCCGCTGACTGTGAATCTCTTAAGGCAAGAAATACACAGACTGACGAGATGGCTTAGGAACTGTTAGACCGACAATGATGAAAGTTGCATAAGATGAGACTTATTAACTCTTAAATATGTTGCCGTTTTACGACGTACCTGCGTTTTTTATTTTATGGGGTATATGATGGGCGTTGTATGTTTGCTGCAGGTCTTGGTCGCATCGAAATGTACACCGTTTATTCAAAGTTGAAGGATTTATATTATTTTTAAGGCGTTTTGGAATTTGGGAGTTTGGGGATTTGACGAGTTGAAAATTTGGGGGTTGGAAATTTGAGGAGTTGAAGATTTGAGGAATTGGAAATTTGAGGGTTGGGAATTTGGGGAGTTGAAAATTCGAGTAATTGGAAATTTAAGGGTTTAAACATTTGAAGACTTGGAAGCTTGAGAGTTAAAAATATGAAGAGTTGAAAATTTGAGAGTTTGGAAATTTGAAGAGTTGAACATTTGCAAATATGGAGACTTAGAGGTTAAAAATTTGAAGAGATGGACATTCGAGAATTTACAAATTCGAGAGTTTGCAAATCACGAAATTTGCAAGACTGAGAATTAGAGATTAAAAAATTGACATCATAGAATTATGAATTTAGAAATTGATACTTTAGAAAATCTACAGGAATAAGCTAACTAATTATTTGAACAAACTTAGTTATCGTCGCTGACAAAGTCGAGTAAAGCATCATGTTTGGAGATACAGTAAAGATTGTTTGCAAATCGTCCGATCGATAGACCTAATTACATCGTCTAGGAAACAATTAATCATTACACGACGAAGCGAGCATCGCGTGCAAAGCTGTTCGACCGACACGATAGTTCCCCCGTTTTTATTTGTCTTGCCGCCACCGTGGTTGAACGGCCGACACCGACGATTGACTTTCAAAAATGTTCCCCATGAAGCGGAACTTACGCCGGGAAACTCTTCTACCGCGAAGACAATCCATCATGGTGGTCTTCTTCGCGACAACTCCTTCTTCCTGCGAGGAGGGTCGAAGCGCGAGCGTAATAAAATCCGAGTCAATTAACGGTACGTCCTAGGATGCCATTAATAATTCTGCAAGCTCCATCGTGCTTCTTGGAATTCAGGCCGGAGATGCCGAGATCCAAGCGAATCGGGAAGAGAAGAACGAGAGATCGTGAACGAAGGATTAGAGGCGAGAGGCAAGAACGTTTATCTGGCTATACTGCCTTAACGGACTTCTGGCCTTCGAGTAATAAAATTGCAGGAATCCCTGTTTTCTTCGGGAATGATTCTTAATGAAATGGCACGACAAAAATTCTACCCTGGCACAGTTCGTTCAAAAAATAATGGTCATCGATGAGAACAATCCTCTCTCAAACTTCAAACATCTCTACATTTCCAAATTATCAAGTCTCCATCAAAATACTGACCATAATTATGACAAATAATACATAAATAAAAGATCACATTTGTGTATGTGTACATTTTTTAGAAACTCTCAAACCTCAAACTGTTAAAAAAAAATACGCATTTTTAAAAAATTAATACGTATAGTTGAAAGCTAGTTTTAGTATTCCACAGTTAATACACAAAATTGTAAATAGCAATTTTTAGTTAATTTCACAATTTTCCAAATATTCATCCAACAGATAAAACAGCTTTAAAAGCCACTTTTAGACATTCTATTTTGAAGAGCGTTCTGTCTTCTGCTTCGGTTATTCGAATTGTTCGTACAAAGGATGCGCGAGTTCGGTTTAATTTCAGCGATTAATTTTTGTTTTTGCGTGAACCGGCCACTTACTTTTTCAGTGTAGCGCTCGACGGAAATGGAAAGACAACGCGCACAGCATGGAGAAGAGGCATTAAAGCATGGCGAGCTGAAAGAGCTGCTCCGCTCGCAGTGGAATATGACCGGCATTGATCCGACAGTGGAAGGTTGGCGGACGGCGGGAATGGAAAAAGAAGGGATAGAAATGTAAGCAAATAGTCGTCTTTCGAAAGGATAACAGGTATACCTGTATAAGCTCTTCTCGTGGGCCCTGCAGCCCTTGCGACTCGTCGCGTACACTCTGCTGCAACGTTCCCTCTGGACAAGGACACAAACATTGCAAATTTCCAAATTCCTGAATATTCAAGTTTTCCAATCGGAACATTTTTATTTCCAAATATCAAAATTTCTACATTTCTGTATATACTAATTCTAAAATTTACCCATGTCAAATTTGTAGATCTCCAAATGTCCAGATTTCCATATCTCTAAATCCCCGAATTGTGAACTTTAGAAATCCTTAGGGCCCTCAATTTTTATGGTCCGAATCTCATCAATCTTTCGATACCTTTTCCCTATTCCTCTACATACCCAAATCTCAAAGTCCAAGTTCATGGATCCCCAAATCTCCAGATTTCCATATCTCTAAATCCCAGAAGTGCAAACTTTCGAAATTCTTATGTCCCTAAACTCCTATGTCCCGAATTTCATCAATCTTTCGATCCCTTTTCCCTATTCCTCTACATACCCAAATCTCAAGGTTCTAATTCCTGGATCCCCAAATCTCCAGATTTCCATATCTCAAAATCCCAGAATTGCAAAATTTCGAAATTCTTATGTCCCGAAATCTCTACATCCCGAATCTCATCAATCCTTAGATCTCCTTTTCCCATCCACATACCCAAATGCCAAAGTCTTCAAATTTTTAATCCATCAAATTTTCAAATCTCCAGAAAAGAAGTGAACGAATATTTTTCTGCAGGGAAGCCAGATTTGCTGTTGACTGTACATCCCAGCTACTCTTTCAACGTTTTCCGACATTCCCTATGCAAAAAGTAGTCACGAGTCGTTACTCCCCGTGGACTTCCCTAGATCTTTCTTGTGTACATGTGTGCACAAGTGTACGCGTGTATGTCAATTCGACCGTGTAACTTCTGTACAGTCACAGATACGCTTAATAGGAACATCTGCGAAACGTGTGATTGATATCTCGATGAAGTTAGGAATAGGGAACGTGGAAACGGCGAGTTTTGTCATTAACGCTTCGCTGGTGTAGTTAAGCTAAGTCATAAACTCAAAATAGGTGTTCCGTTTTAATCTCCGAAATTGCGGGTGATACATAAGCCGTGAAATGGTTGGATAGTTATCTTTTACTGTGATTAGAAGTGTACACTTTCTTTGCTGTATATTATGATGTGTATAATGACTTATATTATAGTATATTTTCACCTAATTTCACCTATACGTGTACAAGTATATTCTTTATAAATATTGGGAGTCTTTTGAGGATTTGATAATTCGTTTTATAAATTCCTAAAACAAACGTTGCTAATTAAGTTTAGTAAGAAAATTGTGGATAATATAAATGGCATATTCTTACGTACGCTTCCATGTCATCAACATACGAGTGACCTAGCGACGTGTTAACCCCTTGCTCTACAATTTGTCAGATGCGTCAGTCAAAAGTACATTCATAGCTATAATATTAAAATAAACGAAGAAAACCTGTGATCCTTATCTACACAAATTATAATTGGACCTAAACTACAAATTGAAGAATATTCCAAATTTGAGTAAACTTTGTGACATTTAAACTGTAATGTGCGTCACGAGTGTGAATCGATATTACAAGCCATTACAACATGAAACCAGTTAACATGAAACTGGAGTGTAACATAGATAGATTACTATTTTTGGTTGGCATGTTTTGACGTAACAGAATCGATTACCAGAGGTATTACGACGATTAACTACCGGTAGATACGATCAGTATCACAATTTAGTCGTCGCGTTTACAGGATAAGGGAAATGTTTCCATTTTGCCGTTTCGTGGCGTGTCTCGGATCAATAAGAATCGAGGGAACTCGTTCAGGCCCCTCGATATCACCGGCTTAATCGCGCGTTACTATCAACCTGACAGCGCTATCGGGGGTGGTTGATTCGAGAGAGCGACGCCAGGGACATTAATAAATTATCAGAGCCACAGTTCTCGCCGCTGTTTTGTTTTACACTTGGCCCAGGGTCTTTGCGGTGTCCTCCTTTATTACGCGATACATTTTCCACGATGTCAGCATAAATCCAGAAATATGGTAGCTGCCACACCGTAACCAGTACAACACCGCATACGTCGGCTAAACTACAAGCAAGTCGTTCTCTCCGATGTGTATACGTTTTATCTCTTGCTAAATGGTTCTGGTTTCTCTGTTGCGCCTCCATCTGTCTTGACTGGAACGGAATAACACCCTTGTGATCTTACTCGACAAGCATACATTTAAAAACATATTTAGAAACTAGATGATTCTCGGTACTTATCATACCTTCTGGTATATTATTAAGATACATATACATATATTATATCTTATTAATAAGTAACATTCGTGTTACGAATCACTGTGCTACCATTTTAGTTTCATCGATCGAAGTAAAAAAATATGAGCGATCAGCACTACTCTCCGTTATCGCACGACGATAAAACGTGTATCAATATTCGCGTAATGTCGATGAAGATTAATGTAGGTGAAACGGTGTCGATGAAACGAATGTCGCTGAAGAGTCGTTGATCGATCGCAACAGACCCGCCAGTGTGGACGAGTGTTCGATCCCGTTGACTATCAAGGGAACGTCTTCAAAATGGGGGCGCTGACGCAAAACAACATCAATTAGAGCAGTGGCGCGATGTTGATTGCTTTCACCCGGTGAAGCTGGCCCGACGCAAAAACCCTTTAATTAATTCCGCTCACGGCACGCAAGAAATAACGTGCCGGGTTACACTGATATTACTAACTTTACGCTCCGTACTCGACGAGTCCGAGCGGGAACGTTTCGTACGCTCCATAAAGAATCATTCTACAATGAAGAAAGTATAGCCGCGTGAAACATTTGGTCACCGAGTTATTACGCTGGCGAAACGCTCGGGGTTTTTACGATTGGACGACGGAAACTTTTTGTCGACCAGAATTATAACATTGTTAAATCAATACCGTTATTTATACCTTCGGACACTCTATTTTCTGATATTAACCGCTTCGGCGCTTTTAAAAGTTGCGGTATTTCCACCAATTCATCTTGCAACCATATTAATTTTACTCAAATTAATGTGTTAGGAATTAGAATTACAGTATCACTATTTGTACTCAGGTAGCATTGGTTACGTACAAATTTTTGTTCTTATTTTTCAACGATTCATTGACAAGTACTATTTACCTCATTTGGAAGTAACAATGTTTTTATACCGAACAGTCAAATATTCCGAAAAGATAAATTACATATTAAGTAAATAAAATTTACATTCTTCAATATACACAAATTCGTCATTAAACTACACATTCTTTCATGAGTACATGTGATGAGTATGAACATCGAAGCTTTAGATTAAAGTACCAATCACTGTACAGTTTGTTTTATAATACAAACTCAGTAAACAAATATGATCATACGAAGTATAATTTCAGGTTTAAGTGTCAATCCCTGTGCAGTTCACCCTACACAGCAACTTGATGGTCTTTTACGGCAGCAGAGTATAACGAATGCGTCGCGAAAGTGAAGGTTAATAAATCATTTATTAAATTCGTGTTCATTTCTCGGAACGTTATTACTTTTCGCCACCAGCTCATTTCGTGGTAGACGGCCACCAGACGCCCCATTACTTGGCGTTGTTCCTCGACGCTGTTGCGGGCCGCTCGGTTGCGGTTTAAAATTGCAAAAATTTTCTTCCCAGTGCTTCCTGCTACCCCCGCACGGTCCGTCAACGTTGAAAAGAAGTGCATCAACTCTCCGGGAGGAACGCGAAACCGTCTGACGTGAGAACGCTTTTGTCCGGAACAAAAGCGGTTCTCTAGCTTAGAACGGAAGTGTTTTCAGCAGAGCGAAAAAAAGGTTACACGATGCATCCCGACGTCGGAGCCTTGAACGAGCATTGTCGCCCGTTTTGCGACCTTGAACATCCTTGCCTCTTTTACCTTCTTGTCACGTAACCTTCGGCAAAGCAATCGGTTTACGATCATTGTCATCGATAATTTCTTACGTGTCTGCGAAACGAATGGAAAAAGTCGCCGTACCCTTATTATCGTTTACCGATAATATTCATTGAGCTTTGATAAAAAATGTAGAAGTTTGACGTGGGCAAATGTGTATTCCCAGCGAACATTCGTGTTCACGGTATCTCTCTGAAAGCTACAGCGTACGCGTGATCGCTCTCTGAAAGTTTCATCGTGAAATACGTCGTATCCCTTTGCGACCAGCCACGAGAAATAGTCCGATTGCCGTTTACTTCTTGGATCGAGGACCAAACGAATTTGTCGCCTGGTAATTTCGAAAGAATTCTAGCATTAAATCATGTCGTTTGATCGTTGAACGTCAGATTCAGAAAGTTTTCGGATATTGCTGAACTTTCGTATACGAAAGTTCAAAATTTATACGTTATTGCACATCGTAGACGAGTATTTACTGTAATGTACTAAAAATTGATACTTCGTTTTCGGGAAAGGTTTCCGAAATCTTGATTTATTGACAGGTCAAGTTCTGTAAGTTTTGTTGATAGTGTCGATCCATGCTAGACACTAGCAAAGATGAGAAGATAAGAAGTTGAAGATTTTGAAGTTCGGAGAAAATTCTGAATTTTTGAAGTTTGGTAGTTTGAAAATTTGCAAGTTGAAATTTCTGAACCTAAACAATTATAAATTCAAATATTAATATTCACAATTATACACAATTACGTACATATTGCATCATATCACTTATGATTTTAATACCCGATTAAACTTTCACATTAGAAAATTGTGAAAAGTTCATGTCGATAAATTGCATTGATAATAAACTATTCTACACAGCATTTCAAAATCGCGCAATCTTAAAAGTCTCGTATCTCGAAAACAATGTCACGTGTCGCAGCCCAGAAAACCAGGTTTGTGGTTTTGGACTTTAACGTATTAACACAACAAGACTTTTTGAATTGGCGACCTTAATTATTTATAAATGTATGAACGTTAATTGGAACAAATCTCTCGTTCAGCGAAAAGACATGCTCGAAAACAGTATGAAAATTGTGAAAGTATGTCAAACGTTTCTGAAACAGTCTTCCAAATTGTCAAAGACAACATCAAAGTATCTTCCTTAAATATTCAATGGACATATGTGTTAGCTAAAATCCTCCGTAAAAGTCAAGATAAAATTAGTTGCAGGCTTTTTGTCGCTATTAAAGCACGTTTAAGCCCAAGTAGCAGCGAAAGCCAACAAGTATAAAATGATCTCGTTACGTTTACACGTTTACATGGAAGCTTTTGGTTACTGTTTCTAAAAGCTTTCTGTCCTTCCTGTGATCCCCGTTTCTTGAAACTTTCATGGTGAAAGACACCTTTTGAGTCACGGCTCACTTAATTAAAAGAATAGAAAAAAGGAGCTCTTTTGCCAAGGGCCAAGTATCGCCACACGCTAAATTAGACATCTACGATCCGTTTAAATTACAAAGGCTTCACTTATTTATATACGAGCTTTTTTACTTTTATTTCGCGTTTCGGTAAACGGATACGTGTAGCAAGACGTATTAACACTGTCATGCTGAGCTATCGATTTTAATTAGGTACCACTTTTATTTGAGCCGGTATTATTTATCAAATTTACAATGTTACGTAAATTTTTAATTTTTAGTTTCGTAAATTTGCACCGGTTTACTTTGCAACGGTAAATATTTCAACTTGTTTCGTAGAATTCAAGAGTACCCAGAATTTTGCGTCGATGGGATCTTTTTACAGTCTCACAGATTCTCAGCGATTATAGCATCGATATTTGATATTCGTTTGGTTGAACGTTTGCTGAAATTACGGCGGATAACCTTTAACGATTCCGCTTTATCTGCGGATACAAAATTGGGAAAACGACCACTTAAGCTTCATTGCGAGCCATCGTCGGATTGGCGAACGGAACGTTAACGTGGCGCGTGCTATCGTGTATACAACGTGTACGAAACGTTCGACGATAGTCTTAACAACGTACACGCTCGTATTCGGACATGAATCGGTTACGGGTATTCGAGCGGATTGCACGATCAAAAGATCGTCAGTATTTTTTACCATGCTGCGGTGTTTTGGTTTTTTCGCTCATTACATTCGATCTCTTGGTTGAATCGAGAGATCGCGGGAAAACGTACCGTCGATCGTATTCATGGAAAAAAAGCTGCGTTTGTATCGTTTGAATTCGAACGAGTGCCCGGAAACGCATGTATCGTAAAAATGAAATATATCCCGGCAGCTGAATAACAGAGTTTAATGGTTACATCGATTTGAATCGGATCTGCTTTTATTGTGTACGACAAATTGCAAAAATCTAGTTACAAAAGAGTTACAGAATATTTCATGCGTGAATTTATTTTAAGAACGTAATACTATTCAAAACGAACGCTCGAATGTAGGTTAGGTTAATTTTCCTCTTTCTATTAGATTACAATGAATGAGATTAGGTCATCATATCAGATTAAATTTTTAAACGTAATATTTTATCACTCACATATATTAAATCTAGTTAGGTTAAATTACAAGTTCATCTATTTTTGTGAACCTCAAACATAGTTTAATTCGATGTAATTTTAAAAATAATTAGCTGTTTGTTATAAATACGTTCATACATTTTACAAGCTATTTCAGTTACCTATTAACGATGCTATTGATATCATTATCGATAGCAGTCCTCATACGAAAGTACATTATTTATTTCGAATAAGGTACTTTCGCAAACATCGACTTAAAATCTAGCGCTGTATATTGAAACATTGATGCAAGCGGCAGAAAAATTAGAGTTCCGTATTTTTCAAGTTAGAATCTCGATAAAACATTTGCTAGAACATTATGATACTAGCGGTATCACCTGATACCTCGTATCGCGTGCGATGCTCGAATCCCGTGAATCGCAACGAGTAACACATGGAGGAAAATCAATCGCGCCGTTGCCCCTTCTCCCCGCCGTTTTACAAACAAAGCTGTACTAATTGGACAATTTGATTTAATGGAGTCACGTTTACGCGCGCGTGTTCTCGCTATAAATTACGCGGCTACGTTTAATTGCCGGTTCCGGTTTTTCTAACGGCCTCGCTCAAGATAACGTCGTGTTTCAACGCGTACCGTTTCAATATTTATCGCCACCGACGATCCTGTAAATATTAAACAGTTCATCAGTTTACTTCCAAGCGAAACTGGTCGCGTTTCACGTGAACATCCGATCTACACAGCAAAGGCAGACGTCGCGACGTTTTCGCGCCAGATTATTCGCAGACGCGTAACATGGCCGCCGTTTTACAAACGTTGTAGAATCGCAGTGAAAACGAGTGGTACTGAGCCGGATTGTTTTGTGGTCGTGTTACTCGCGAAAAAGCTTGAAGCAATTTGGACTGAAAATTATAGCTTTCAACCTTTGCTCGAGAATAAAGAAGCTGTTGCACTAAGAGATGATAAAAACACGCGTTCGTCTCAGACGTTGTAAAGAAAGATGTTATGAGCACTACGGATATAAGGGTTTAAAGGTTTAGGGTGTCAGGAGTGGAGGGATTTAGTAGAAATTTGAAAGGGAGGTCTTGAAGGTATTGCAATTTTGGAAGGGACCTGCATAGGGATCTGGAGATGTAAGAATCCAGGATCTGTAGGAATCTAGAAAACTATCTCAGTTCATTGTAATTTACATAACCTTTGATCACAGTAAACGATATTTTTATTATATTAATACTACGATAGGTATACAGGGAAATGAACCTGGTGGTATATGGATCTGTAGATGTAAGAATTTAAAGATATAGGAATCTCAGTTCATTGTAACTTACGTAACCTTTGCTCACAGTAAATGATACTTTTATTACTTTAATATTGCAATAGATATACATGGAAATTTAAATAATTACGAAGTAAATCGTGGTCAGTGCACGGCGATTCGTTCAGTTGCACAGTGTATGAAGCGTCCGCAAAAAGTTGTCCGCAAAAGAAACCGACGTGGCACGGATCTTGAGACTGTTCTCGAAATCCGTCCAAAACAGTTGGCCCGTATACACGAAGGAGCGTGGACTCTCGCGCGAGCGGGATGAAGAGAGCACGCGCATCACCGCGCGACGACATAAATCCTCGGCTTTTAAACGGATTTATGAGCCAGAAAGGAGAATGGAGGCAGGAAAAAGGAGAGACACGAAAAAGCGAAGGAAAAACAAGGAAAGAGAAGCTGCCGGAAAAGCGAGAATTTTTACGAAGACCCCGTTGTCTTCGCGCTAGCACCGGCTATTCAGAATCTTATTAAATTTTCAGATGTTCCGCGTGGCTTTTCGTCGTTAATTCCGTCGCGCAGGACGTGATTTTACCGAACGTCGATGAAAGGTGCGTACGTGGAAAGATCGAACAGTATACACAGAGAGACGTTGAAACCGTGTCCAGGACACGCTCGGAAGCCTGCAGGCACAGCTTTAACAGCTGGATTACACTGGTTGAGCCAATGATTAATCAAACACTCCGATGTGCAACGTAGTAACAATGCACGGCTCGCCGCTCAGGTGCCATTAGACGTACGGGGTTGCGGCCTCACGGTTAACCTGTGATTAACCATGTATCCCGATAAACAGACCTGCTGGCCGTGGACCAACTTCAAGACGATTCTACGATCGAACCCGTCGACGAGTTAAAGGGGAAGAGACCGTTTGTGGTCAGACCTTTCCTATTTAATTCTTAACTAGAGCCTTCTAACACTTTTACGAACCAAAAATCCAATTACCAGTACCGCAAAGTAAAGGTCTTTGGGTATATATTATACACCTATGTGAATATTGTACGTCGCAAAAATTCATGGTCAAATTCTTTTATCGTATAAGTACTCCTCCAGAAGAGTCAAAATGAGTCGAAACGCAACTTTCTTGTAAGCTATTAAAATTCTATTACTGAGGACTAAGGATAATGATCCGGAAATAATTCCAACAAAAATAAGAAGATACGAAGTTTCTTTAAAAGTCCGAATATTCGAAATGGCAGGTTTTTGACGTACAAAGGCAGCATCCCGTATAAATTCGTATCACAAAGAAATCTTGGCACAGTGACACATCAGCCCGGTTTTACAGGCACTCGTAAAAGGCCTAGAATCGACTTACGTGCGTATGTGGCGGGTTTTGTGTCAGTGTTATTTAGTATTCTTGAGGGGTTGACTGGCTTTTAGTCGGAATGTCTTAGGTCGAGTGGAAACGTGAATAGAAGGCTGCCGGAGAAGCGAGAAGTGGATCGAAGTTTAGGGAACTTCGTGCGCGTGTGTGCGTTTAAAAGTGAATGACTTTGGTGACAGGTGTGCATGAAGTTTCGGTGCGGATCTGTGACTAACTGTGGAACAGAATAGAAGCGTGGACGCTTGAAAGAGGTATAGCACATTCAGGGAAGTCTTATAGAGTTGCAGAAAGATAGACCTACTTACCTACTTATAATTGAGCTTCTGATTTGATGACGGGACTTTGATTGCTCTGCGTTTACCTCAGAGAGTAAATTCAATTTTGTATGAATTTTTATTGTTACTTTTATATCACGGTGTGAAGTCATTTGTATGTTACTTGAGTTGAAATAGTAAAATGTGACATTTTTACAATTTGTAAATTTTGTTATATGCTGAGTTTCTCTTTGGTAACAGTGTCAGCTCGACTTCGTACCCGTTCCTAACTTTTTTTAGTTCACCAAAAACCTTGCTGCAATATTAGAAACTCAGAGTAACGAGAAACCATTGTAATTGGTAATTCGATAAACAATAGTACGCGTTAATTATCTCGATCGTAATCAACGCAGTTAAACGGTATGTAATTTATAATTGATATACAGAGTTTCAGGATTTGTTGGCTATGGTTAGATACGATATTACTCGCCTTTCCTTGAATTTCATTCTGCTGATATTGAACACGCGACGTCAACGCCGAAGCTAACACACGACAGCTGCTCATAAATAATATTATAATAACATCTTCGCTGCTTATTATGCACTCGTCTATTGTCTTTTGTCGAGTTTCATAATCGACATGCATCGGTTCTACTATTTCATTACAACGTTTTAGTTATTCGCGGGATTCATTACCGACGACCAGGTATAAACGCTTATTGCGGAATAATGTGGTAATCTGTGGAGCGAATATTTTATTAAGAACAGGAAATTACTCTCGCAGGTCACCTTAATCAGATATTGATTTAAAGTTGCAGACTCAACGACGTTCGTTATCGTGACGGTAAATCTATTATTTCATATATTATCGTTAATTCTGACATTAATTTTTTCTCATTATTTCACTTGGTTCTTTACCTCTGTAAAGCTTTCTGTAATCAATTGACGCTACCCTTAATTGATAAAAAATGACGGGGAAAAAGTGGAGATTTTATACAGATCGAATTAACGTTCTACATTCCCTTCTCTTAATTTTTAATTTTACGTTCGAGAGTTTCAGTAAAAGCTTACAGTATTTACCTTAACTTTTACACGTTGAATATTTTTTCCTCCTCCTGATATCGTGCATCATAATCTGATTCGAAGCAGCACATTGTCATGGAATTATTATAATTCATTGAAAGGAAGGTGAACACAACCTAACGTTTAAATCGCATTACCATCAGCAACGTGTGTGTAGCATTACCTCGGATTCTGGTCGGTTTAATAAACCACAGTTTCGCGATAGAAGCGTCGTTTCGTTCATTGTCGGTGACGTTGGCCCGCATTGCCTTCGACGTCCGGTTTACGAGGAAATTAGTATTCCGTATCGCGGTGTACGAGCACATTAACCGATTCTATCTTCGACGGGAGTTTCGCGGACAATGACGGATGACGAGCGCTGCGACGAATTCGTGAACATTTACCCCTTCGATTACTACATGTCGCCACATTTAACTGCTGGCTAAATAATTTTTCAACGCGAGCCCTATTAAATCTTTATTCTACAAACCTAAATCTTATCAATCTTTATAGGCATCCCTACTTTATTCGCAAAAATAATACTGTAGTATTGTGAGTCAAATTATGTTAAGTAATGAAAAATTTTTAGCTAGAATGTTAAACAAAATCATCGTTGAATAAATATCCGAGTTTCAAGTCTGTATTTTATTTACACTAAATTGTTTCAACATTCGACCTTTGTATTTGAATTCAAACTCGTTCGTATATTATACACTTTTCAATTACACAAAACGAAACACAAGTTCGAAGGAAGTCAAGCAACAGTATCAGTTTTTTAATTTTTTTTTAATAAAACTGCCATGCCATGGCCAATCTCTCCGGTCGAGCGGATTTTCACCGAAGGAAGTTCGTTAGCAAAGACGAGCCGGAATTTCATAAAAACTCGTTAAAGAAGAAGGCTGGTAGGGCCGTCGAGTGGACAGGGTCGAAATGAAGCACGGCTAGTTTGGAAGAGACCTTGCGAAAGAAAAGTACCTCTAACTTACCGGTAAACAAGCCATGTTGTTATCGCCGATTACACTGAGGGAATATTTACCGAGATACGCCAGGTTAAGCACTTATTGCTTGGAAGTAATACGGTTCTTATGAATTCAGCGAAATTGAAGAAGGGTCCATATGAGCGTCACGTGTCAATTTTCTATATGTACGATTTTACCATAAGTATTACTACATATATGGAACTGAATGATTTTATAACTCGATACTATAGGATCTATAGTATAGATGGATACGAATGGTTCATATTGATAGCAATAGAAAATTGTAGAAATGACAAGAAGCATCTTTAGCAACTTACCTATCGTTTATAATCTCTGTCGACTTAATAGTAAAAAGATTGTAGAGAATAGTTAATAGGGTCGTTAAGAATATTGTGACACTATATTTGTACCACATATTCGTGATTTTAATATCTAACATCTTGCACCATTATTCTTAAATATTTTTATGCGATGTACAAAAAAATGTTCAATTATTCAGACCTTCCTTAGAGCACAACTCACAAACAATTCCATAATACAGCCGAACCTAATTGTAGATAGTTGCAAAGCTGTCCAATCAAAATGATTCATGAATCGTGGAAAATTGAGCAGAAATCATATCCCTCATAGTCGGCATTTTTTAACGTCAACCTTAGAACTTTCATTAGGAAAATTGCACAAAAAGATTGGGTAAGAAGGGAAAAAGGGATACAAGGGAGACGAACGAGGTAATAAAATTTTATACCATAGAAGCATGTCGACAATTCGGCCCACTTTTATCGCGGCTCCTTTCCTGCGGCAAGTTTCTCGAAGCGCGATGAATCAAGTGAAATTATGCCATTGAATCGAGAACGACGTTTGCTTTGCGGGGCTGGTAGTTGCCCGAATTTGCGAAGCAGTATATAAAACCGGGCAGGATTTTCGGGGTAGAAAGTCGTAAAAACGGACGTGATTCTTTCTTTTTCGTCCGAAAGAAAGGTTGCCATAAATGTTTCTGCTAAGTTTTCCACTACCCGGCGGAAAGTGAAAGCGATAAACGGCGCGTGGAACTCTCGTGCAGAGCACTATATTCTTCTGGACGACGATTTGTCATCGGGTTTTTGTTGGGCGGAGGCCGCGAGACGAAGAAAAATGTATGTAAATAGCTCGCGAAGATACAAGCGGTACGCTTGCAACGTTAAACTAATCTTCATACCACGTACGACGTGATTTATGTTATGTTCACCGTAATATTCAAAATATGATGAAAATTTGAGAAACAATGTTGCTACAGCATACCGTTCTCTGCTTATTGCACCGTTTATAAAGTTTCATCCGAAGTTTCATTTAGATACATGTGTAAAACACTTATAGATGTGTGTATAAAATAACTTGATACATTTTTATATTTAAAAGATAGAAGATGCCAACCACGATATAATTTGACTATGTTAGTAGAAGTTGAAAACAGGGTTTTACGAAGGTCGAATAATTTTCCCCCTTTCCGAATTTTCGTATCGTGAAATTCTATCGATAAGAATTCTCTTTCTCTTTATATTGCTTTGCATCGTAAAGCGTTCGTTGTAATAGCGGTCAATTGATAAAGGGGAATGTAATATGTAAAATTGATGGGCAGCGAAAGGTGTTACAATGCGAATTTGTCGAATCGAAAATTCAATGACAGGGAGCGATCGGCAATGGAGGGCTGAAATTTTCATCGTTTATCTCGAATATTAACCTTATAGCTCAATTAATTCCCACGATCTGCGGATGACGCTGATCTAGCTCCGTAACAATGCCTCAGTGTTCATAGTCCATTCGCGATTGTAACACTGAAGCTACCCTGACCGGTACTATTTCCCGAACAAAAACAAGACGAATAGGCCAACTATCTAGAGCAGATAGACACCGAACGGTTTCTGCTGATGTACGAGACTCGAATCGAACACCAGAGCAAAAAGTATCCATCTATTGGGTGCACGCGAACGCGGCCTAATTTTCGTCCTTTGAATTCCATCCGTCGTGATCGAGAACAGCAATCGAACCATAGAACACCGGCGCATTTTTTTGCATTGTCGGTGAATATCGCGAACATTTATCTGGATGAAACGTTCTTCTCGTTTACGATCTATTTTTCCGTTTAATCGTCAAATATTGCGTAAATCAAAGGTGGTGTACAAACTTTCAGAATCATTTTCTGATCATTAAAACAGGCATACCTTGATTTTACCTTGACAATATATTATCAAATTAAATTAACAAATTATTACTCGGTTATCAAATAAAGTAGTAATCAAACTTTTTATCAAGATTATCAGTAATTTAAATACTCGAAATAATTTTGAAACAAAAAGTTCGAAGTAAGGTGGAAATGTATAAAAATTCGAGTTTATCCGATCGTACAAACATGAAATCATGGATACCTGAATCCACGAATGTGAGAACGCGTGTATCGGATTTCGGCTAGTCCATCTCGAATTCTACGGAACTAAAATAGTCTGTATTGCATCTCACGTGTACAGGGTTATCTGTGTCTATTCCTTCTTCAGGGTCTCCTGTCCCATGTGTCACGTTCCATGAATTCCTGGTCTCTAGTAACTGGTTTCTTTGGTTCAGTGCTGACCTGCATCGAGACTTACAATACCAAGATTGTAAGACTGTTTGCAATACTAATCGTGCATGATTTATGACATATCGAACGTGTTCCCTTTCTACCCAATGTTTTACATATATTGCATCTGAAGTTTACAAAATTCATCGCATTTAAGAACATTTTCTTCTTCAAAATATGAGTGATTCGTACCTTGACGGTAAATTCATATATCACTAACTGATATATTGTAAAACTTGCCAAGAAACGATCTGTCATCTATTTTGCTGTTTAGACTAATCAATTTTTTCATAGATATAAAAATCAGTAAACTTCTTGTAGCTTCTAAAAAATGTTTACATCGTCTGATTCAAGTTTAAGGAAATTGTTCTATTTTTAAACAGTATGTGTACTTATGTTCTCCAAATGTATATTCTCTTCGGACGCGCAGTTCTTGAAAATATCAGACACCGAAAGTTGAATTCGCGTTCAGAAACGATTGCTCGATGAACGATAGTTGAATTGAAGCTCATATTTATCGTTGCTCGTTTAACCTGGCCCGCAACAGTTGGCACTGATTTATTTGCAAGATACGACATTGTAAATGGTTTATGCGCGACGCATAAATCGTTGAGTGGTCGAACACGAGGAAAGTGGAGGATGAAGTACAGGAAAGCACAGCATCCACCTTCGACTCGATTCGAGTCTGCATTTCTTTCCAAGTTCGATTGCTTTTAAATTTTGTCCGAGATATTATCTTCGATCTTTTGCCAATCATGAGTCGAAAGTTGCAACGATCGTGATACTCAAAAATTAATATATACTACATGACAATTCATAACCTTTCATGCAATTTGTTTCAGGTAAAATTATTCTAAAGAATTTGATAACGGAACAATTATAAAAATTTCATTGTCCAAATGCTCAAGCATCTTAACACGAAGAGTATACCTTGCATTTAGGTTTTGTATTAGATAATCGATTTATCAGTACCAGATTTTTTCTTTAGGATATGTAAAGGACAAGTGTGTTAAACAGCTTTGTTGCAAAGAAATTTATCCTCGAAATTAGATCTTATTTAATGTAAAATTTAGTTTCAAAATTGTGGGACTTAAAACAGTTGATTTTTCGAATTAGTATCTGAGACGCTGATAACATGGCAGTCTTTTAGTTAACATTATTGAACAAGAACACGAATAAAGTGTGAACAGATGCGCCGTTAATAATGTCGGAGGGAAAGCGTTCCAGGAATGGAATCTGGAATGCTGTACTCGACAGCTAATTATAATCAGTCATGCTCGGTCAATTAGGCAATCGAAGTATGGATCACCGCGAGTAATTAGGGCGAATCGTATATCTCGATTAACGGACGCATTAATTGGACAACATTTCTAATTCGTGTAACGGGTGAAATTTCGTTTAAACGTTTCATCCTGATCTGATTTTCTTGATGCGCCCGTTAAAACATAATAATCGAACGTTCGTCGTTCATTATCGAATCTTTGAGAAGATTATCGAATTTCGCAACAAAAACGATCGGCCAACGTAATAATCGGCTTGACCCGTTCATCGAATAACGCCGTTCGATGATAATGCATATTTGGACGGGTTGTACGTTCGCGTGAAACACTCCACCCACGAACATAATCAAAATATGTAAAATGGTCGAGTGGCTGGCAACAATGTAAGCCAGTTTTCCTGGCGGTACGCGAAATTATGTGAAATTCGCGTTGGTCCTTTTAGCGAGTCGTTCGACGCTTTAATAACGACGCTTTTCGCTCGATCGAAACTCGACGCGAATTCGTAGCCATAATTCAACGACTGTCTGGAACTCTTGACAGGTTTCATCGAACGAAATAGAACACTGCTGTTTTCGAGCTCTTTGTTTATTCGTCTCTCCTTTGTACGTTCTTTATTCCGATGCAGCGGCACGTCGTGAGATTTTATCAATCATTTTTCTGCATAAAAATTCTGGTAACACTTTTCCAATCTTTGCTTTTCGATCAAAATTATTTTACCACGTTTCGTGACATATCGCCTTCTTTCCTACTAATTAAAATTTATGATCTCAATTTCGAGTTAAGATTGATAAGGGTTGTAAAATCTCTTCAAATCTCTAAATTTACGAATTTCCAACTTTTCTGCATTTTCAAATTTCTAGATTCTGTTTAAATTCTTGACCTACCCCCAAATTATCGAATCGAGAACCTCTCTTCGCCAGAATTTTTTCCTGCCACAGGAAAAAAGTGATCGAAACACGCGAAGATCTCCAATCGAGAATAAGTATGGGATTTGTCGCGGTACATTTTCCGGGAGACAAAGATCGGAGGAATAGACGGCGGACGGGAGTAATGGCTGGAAACACGGTGTTATTAAAATCCAAAGTCTGCAGTGGGCAAGTCGACGGATATTGAAATCGTAGCGGCAAAATTCTCGTGGCGTTCGTGCGAGGAAACCGAGAAGAAAGGAACGTGCCGCAAGATTCAGTGCAACGCTTCGCACGAACACATATGGGCCGCACGTGTGTGAAGAGGGCTGTGCGGCGAACGGGCGAAAGAAAGGAGCCGAAGAGAAACGAGAGAAAGTCAAGACAGCACCGGCAATAACAGGCTACACGTCATATTAAATCCGGTTGCGTCGCTTTCTTATTGCGGTGGTTGATATGCGGCTTTATGCGCCGAGGGTGGCTGACACCGGGGTGTATTACTTGCTACAGCCCAGAACAGAGAGCAAGAGAATAATCTCGGCTACCCGTGGCCGTTTTCGACCCCAACCCCGCTGCTTCCGTGGCTAGCTCTACCTCCAGCAGCGTGCAGCCAAAAGTCTGCCAGATGATTTTCTTGCATGAATTTCGTTAACTGGCTTACTCGACATCTGACACCGAATGGGTTGCTTCCGATTCCGCTGTTTTCTTTGCGGTCGGATCTACATATTAATAATTAAATTTCCCGAAAGAAGCGTCGTAAATTCTTTATTGTGTGGAGCAGTCGGAGTAATGGATTATCCTGGTCTACTTAATACTGAAAAGCTTTGCATGATCGATGTGCTATTATGACGTTGGTTGTAAGCTTCTCCAGGATATTTATCGTTTCCCTCTTGTTCAACCCTTTCTATTTGCCGATATCGTTCGGTAAATGATTCCTTTGAAAAATATCTACATTTTCGGTATTTTCGTACTTGTAATGGAGATCTAAAAAATTTCGCAGGAAGACATTTATTTAAATTTGCATTTTGTTCGTAATGTATTCATACCAGGATTTTTCTCCGTGAAGATCGATAACTTTTTTACATCAAAGTTGCTCTCCATGAATATTTATAATTCCTGTAAGTTAAATGGAATAAATTAGCAATTATAAACGTGATAATAATCATGAAAAGTGCAATTGAAAATCTTCACTGTATCCTGATACCAACTTATGAACGAGAATGCACGTTTATTGATTTTTTATTCTATTTACCTCGCGTTATATGTACAGTGTAGATAGAAAAGTGCTTAAGATCTTAATGTTTAACCTTGTTACTCGAATAGAACAGTTAGAGTATGAGTGATTCGCAGTTTTGTTCACGTTGTAGCTATCGAGAGTACAAACATGGTAAATTTCGACTGATTTCTCGTCTAGGCGGAGTGATTAATCCGACAAAATTACGGATGTTTGACATCAAATAATGGGAGTATGACTAGGCTGGATGTTGCCCCGCTATACTTGAAGTCCCCAACGAGCCATTAGTCTCGTTGCACAGCGTATATCGACGCCAAAGTATGGCATATGACTGATAACTACACCTAAGTTGCACCCCCGTTGTCTGCGGTCTGTGTAACGTAGTCTGTTATTACTCTCCCTTGCATAATGATTCCGAGTCTACAAGCCGGGTACATGATTATACTTTAATGACGAACTATAAGATTTACCCTAGACTTCAACGGGGAATTATACTTTTGCTCGGTGAAGTGATTAAACGTGTAAAAGAGAAACAATGTATTTACAGAAAGATGAAATGGAATAATGAAACCTTCTAAAGCTTTTATCGTCCGTTTTATTCCCAACGACTCGAGCATCGTTTTGATCCAATAAAAATTTAATCAGGATCAAACGAATTTCGCTCGGTACAGCGCTGTTCATCTTTCTTTAAACTTTCATTTGGGTATTTCAACTCGGTTGGCGCGAAAAAAGTTTGCTAAAAAAAGATCAGCGAGCAGCAGAAACAATAAAAACTTTAATTACAAGAGATTCTAGCCCCGGCTACGATTGAGAGCAGCTAGTTAACGCAAACAAACCAACAGGAAACTATCTGCCTTCTCTTGTGTACACGGAATAAAATTAATTAATTAAAATAACTACACTCCACCGATTGCGTTAGGAAAAGCTTTCGCGGATATTAAAAACTGACCGTACAACAAAATAAGCAGCAGCCGGTTTCAGAGAGATGCAACTTTTATCGTTAAATAAATCCCGACGTAATTTCTTGCTTTTTTGTGCACGAACACGAAACGAATCGACGAGTTAAAAAGTTTCGCTCAATATACACTCGGCGGTACATGGGCTGAGAAACACTATTAGGTAGAACGAAACTCGCAAGCAACAGCGCCAGTAGTTGTAAACTTGTACGCCAGTCAGTGTACTCAAAATCCTGACAGTTGTAATTAATACAAGCTTTGACCATCAACCCTGCGCCGTGGCTGGCCCCTCTAAGATACACCGCTTCTGTCAAACTTCAGAGTAGCTGTACGTTTTCGTTTGCCACGAACTGCCGGATCAAAGTAACTCGATCCTCAAAGCTAAGAAACTTAAGCATGGATTGGTTACGGTTCGATTATTCGTTAGGCAAGCGAAATTTTTAATAAGACTCACCGGTATTAAACCGACAATCAATTAGACGGTAGCTGAATGGAGTATTGTGATCGATCGTTTACGATGAATGCGTATTCATTTTCACCAACAGATTCGTTCCATGCTGCGAGCTATTTCATTATCCGCAATTTTCCGTGAAAGGAATTTTTGAAAATTTCCAGATGTCGGATTTTTAATGAAAATATTAAAGAGGATTTTCGAATTTTATTTTCATTTGATATTTCAGTGACAAAAGGAGATAATCTTCCAGCCGAAACTCTATGGGTATATCGATTTTATCATATTTTGTTAAAGAATTGTGCAGTAACGATAATATTTCTGAACTGGAAATTTTACAGAGATTGATTTCGGGGATGGAGTCTAAAATTAATTTTATATATACCTGTGTTAACTTTGGTCATGTATACAATAAAATTGTTATAAGAAGTTTGATAGCTAGTGTCACACAATGTTAAAAGGTTATATGCTAATTCGGATATTGAAATTCGAACAATTCGTTCCAGTTATTCCGAATTAATAAACAGTATTTCTGCATAATTAGCAGGTTGGTCTTTTCAATCATTGCGTAATCGTATGAAAATGGTATACGGTTCGTTGAACGATAAATAGTTCTGTCAACACAGAGAAAAACAGCTGATTGAGAATGCATCGTGCTACAAGTAACATGAACGCAATCAGGTAGGTAAATCGAGAATAAGCACAAGGTAAAAAGAGAAAAATGGTGACAAATTGACCGAGAGTCGGTTCCGTGTTTTTACTTTATCAACGTTGTACGACATGCAACTGGCGCGTACAGGTCGCTTGGTCGCCACGCGAACTGCCCAAGATATGTCTCAAACAGTTTAATTGAGTAATAAAACACATTATATTAGACGGCAAGCAGCAATTACACCGATGCTTAGTGAATTTACACAGCTGTAACATCTAGATTTATGATACGGTCATCCCAATTTCACCTCGTCGTGTTTCGTGTCATAATAAAATCTCGAAACTGTTCAAACTGCGAACATAAAAAATAGTTCAACAAGATCCTAAATTTTGTTATAGACTATTACGGTGCAATTCTATTACGGTGCATACGACGATTTATTTGAAATAAATTCGAGGAAGTTTGTTTAATCGTCTTTATTTCAGAACATAACCTCTATGCATGTACGACTTTTCATTTCGCGTTACAAAATTAATTTGCATATACGGATAAGGGAAAAACCTACTTTACGATTCGTTAAATAATTTAAAAACAAATGTTATTACTGTAATCGATCAAAATGCGTAGTATGCACATAGCTATCGTGCAAAGATTAAACGTTGGAAGTTTGTCGAAGATCGTAAGAATAATTTTCCCCTGTAACCGGACCCGTTTATTCGAATTGTAATAACATAAAGATTATTTAAAAATATTCCAACTATGAAAAGATTCCGAGGGGAACAGACAGCCTAATTTTGCGGATAAGAGTGGATTTTAGTTTCAGAAAACCTCCTCGGGGTCTAATTTCGTATTACGCTAAAGCGCAAGGATAATATGGATAGCGGCAGATAAGGTTAACGGTTTCTTTTCTGTCTTTGAAAATTCAATTACTCTTTTATACCTTCGAGGGTGTAAAAACCGGGGAAATAGCGAACGCAGTAAAACGAAACGTTCCTCGGACTAATTTCCTTGCGATCGTTCGACGAATTTAAGTCATCTATAACAGTGATAGGCTACTGAACAAGCCAGTAGTCAATTCACTCACGAATTTTCCGATTTAGGAATCACAGAATTTGGAATTTACTTATTCCTACATATCTGTACTTGAAATTTCTGTTTCTAAATTCTCAAGTTTACAAATTTTATATTTCTACGTTTTTAAATTTTTAACTTTCTAAATTTCCAAAGTACATTTATACGTTTCTAAAATAATCATTGTGCTTCAATTCTAAAATTCGAAGTCTTCATAAATCCTGTGCATATCAGTGCCCGTGGGCAGTTCCCATCACTGGTCTATAATTCGTGTTCCATAAGTGTACGATAAAAAAGGTAAAAAGAAAATCTGGAAAGATTCATCGAGGATGGCGAGTGAAATTATCGTAACACCGTAAATTCATGGCGATGCAAATCGTCAGATGGCCGTGACATTTGGCTTTAAAATATGTTTCCCGATCTCGATCCCGAAAAGGATGTGCTAAATCATCGGTGGGGAAAAATGTTCGATTTTTTTCCGTCTCGTTCCCCGTCGTACAAACATGGCCAACGTACATTTTTCATCGAGCAAATTAAAATAGAATACTTTCAGTTCCTCTTTTCCGCTCGATCGATGATACGACGCGTAACAACCTGATTCTCTTTTAATTTCGAGCGGTTGAACCGTTGACATTTACCAAAAAAAGGTGATATTAATTCGCGGTATAAATTCGCGCGCACTCGCGCGTGAAACGTGCTTGTAAATAAAAGTGTGCCGATGTTGAACGCGTCGAAGCATTTTCCAGAACCACGCGTAAAAGTCGCGATGTATTCCGCTTTTTAAGACTCTAAAACGTACGCTTAAATCAGAAGAACGATTGGAAGCGCATGGTTCTGGTGGAAGCCGATGAAATATACTCGGCAAATGGAAACAAAAGGAGAAACACGTCGACGGTTGTGTTTCTCGCTCGGCCGATACATTGTCCACCAGGGAAACGCACGATGTGCAGTATATTTTCACTACTGGTTGCATCCACGTTGTATCACCGCTCTATGATATACACAGCTAGAGATCTAGAGGATGTTTCAAACGGGGTCAGACATCTGGGGGATTAAACAATTCGCTCGGAAATAAAAAATTAATATGGCTACACGTCTAGACTCTGGAGATTGAGCGCATTCACTCGAACTTCATAAATTTTACAGCAGGACAAATTAATGATTCATAAACTTTGAAACTGTTTGTCCGGTTGCACTTATTATTAAGAAAGTTTCGAACATATATAGCATTCAATCTCGTTTCGGAGTTATTATAAATTTTAATTATATGTTAATGTTAGAAAATGCTAATTGTAACAGACGTTTTGGTTTGGCTGGAAACAAAATATGGACTTAATACCTATTCTATTCAGAGAAAAATGAATTATAAATTAAAAGGAGCTCTATTTAAAACTAAATGAATCTAACAATGTTTGTCGACCGAAATAGTAAAACGTTTGACGTAGAAAATATATGAAATTATAGTTATATAATTATATATAGAACCGTGTAATTAGTAATATAATTAATAACAGTAACATTCAGTCTATTAATCGCCTTTATTAATCACTAATCTTCACAACTAAGTAAATGAAAATTATTGCTTTCGTTCTATTTAGTCATTAATCGCGTTTCTCATAAACCTAAGTCAGTTATACTGTGGACTCATTTATTATTTCATGAAATCGATAAGTTTCAAGATACGTATGCTTCTCATAACTTTCTAGGTTAATCTCAACTTATTCCTGTACACGAACATCTAGCAAAAGAATCATACGTGAAATAATGAATAAAATAACGTTAATTTTGATACATTATTTTATTTGTCATTTTTAACGACACAAAACGAGCAATTGCCAATCGAGATAATAAATGTTTGAATACAAATTAATGAACGTAATTATACATTCGTTACAACATAAATTAACAATTGCAATTATTGATATGAAAAATTCTTATTATTAGTTAATTTTCTTTATGATACTATGATGTACATATATTCAACCTCAAAAACATTGCAGCAATATTAATAAGATTTATTAACTTGTAAACATCCTTTCTGAACAATCTGTTAAAACTGAAATTTGTTTACAACCATCATTCAAATTCAATTCTTTCAGAAAATAAGATTCTAAGAAATTTTATTCTATATATTTGATTTATATTTTGAAGCAGATTGTCCCCTACGTATCAATGTTGAGATACCCTATACAGCAAAAGCTTATGAATTGTTTGAAATGTTCCCCGAGTGCGGTGAAATATTTTAATTCGTGCAAATATTCGGTTTCGAGGTTCGCAATCAGTCTTTTGAATCGATGTGTAGATTTAGGCCCGTGCGGCTATGTCCGCGCGAACAGACGCGATAATTTAGAGCGGGAAGCGTAGGTGTCTAGATAGATGCGCCGTAGAAATCGACAGGTATGATGAATGCTCAACAGGCACCACCATACACTGCTAGCAGAGATTATTGCGTATTCCTGTCAAATGCGTCGTCGGTGGTAGCGTAACAGAAGGTGAGGGAAAGCTCGATGGAACATCTGCATTTTCAGAGACATCGGCTACGGGGTGGAAGAGAGCTACGCCGTGTTCTTCTACCCTCTTTTCACCATTTTATTTTTTTCTTTTCTTTTTTTCTCATCGTTGTCTGATAGTTCGTCGTGGCAGTTCTCTCTACCGCTGCCGCTGCTGCTTCTTCTTCTTCTTCTTCTACTTCTTCTGGCTTTTTCCAGCGACGCTCCTTTCTTTTGCATTTTCCTCGAAGCTCGACGCCTCTATCGAAATCCTTTTAGCTTCCCCGTTCGAGTGATTCCGGGTTTTAAGCTCACCGTTCAATCATCCGACACTTCACGTCGCCGGATGACGTTCCCGTGGAAGAAGTCGACGACAACAACGGCGGGAACGTACGGAACGTCGAAGTTCCTCCGATGATTCCCGCCGAGTTATAAGTCAGCTTCGGCTAGGCCCGACGTGAATTGTTGGAACGAGTTTTGATGGATTATCTGGCTAGAGGGGAAAGTCGGTCGATGCGAATTTATCGCGAAAACCGAAGGAACAACTCGCGGCTACCGACCCATTCCGGTATTCGTCACGAAGTTGGATCGTTACGTTGATCGCGACGAAGATAAAAGTTTTCCATTTACGCCGCTGACTAGGCTACGATGTGCGTGTACGCCAACGATATCGCCCCATTTTAAAAGAACGATCGAATTACAGTTACACAGAATTTCTACGAGTATTTGTACACGTTACATGAATACAGAAACGGACCATTTTTTTCCGTTATAATTCGTCAAGTTTTAAATTGCGGTTATATCGGATATATTTCTACATCCTCATGTTTGATACTCCACATACTTGACATTTATATTTCTAGATACCTTCTAAAGTTTCTAGACACCTACACCAAAAATTCATGGTTTCTTATTACTCTTGATCCATATATTTCTAAGAGATATTTAAGTTCTTCGATTCCTAGGTTTCTAGATTCTTGGACCCTTACATCCTCGAATCTCTACAGATTTCTAAACTCCAAGATGCTCAAACCTCTTCGCTTAAATTTTCGTCTCTAAATCTTCAGATCCTCAGATTCATATCTAGATCTTCAAACTTGCATATCCCCCTACATCCCCAAATTCTGTATATCCTCTGTATCGATCAATCTTTACATTTTCAAATTCCTATATCCTCAGATCTCTCATCTCTAGGTGTATACCTCGACACCTACGTACCACATCTCGAAATCTGCAGATCTCTGCATTCCAACCTACATCCTCAGATCCCTATATTCCCAAATTCCTACCAAAATTCCTACATCTAGCTGAACGTAGTTCGAATCATAATCAGTTTCGGTGAAATTTCCAGCATGTACCAGCCTGGATATGAACCACTTTGCCTAGCTAAAAGTTCGTCGGAAGCGTTCGAAGATCGTCCGTCAAGATGCAGGTTCCCGAAGCGGGAAACGGTTCGACGCTGATTCAAATTACCGACGACCGCAAGGTAAATAATTTATCCGGTCGATGACGCGGTGTCGCGTTCGGTAAATCATTGGAATTGGTACATCAGGCAATGGTGGCAGCCTCCGTGCAATATCCATCAGAAGCTAGGCGTTCCTCCAGCTAGGCGAGGACGAGGCGAGGCGCGGCGAGGCCTACAACGCCGGAAGGAAATCATCAGTACCTGACTCGCAGAGTCGCGGAGCAATGGACAATGAGTTATTACCTTCTGGCCTTGCGATAGTACCGCATGCTAGGCGACCCATTATGTCGTCCACATTGAAACGTCTCCACGAGGACCGCGTTTAGCTACGAAATAACCAAGATCGTCGCGCTTTGTTTCCGCGACGTTGCGTGTCGCGGCTGGCCGACCGTTTCCGGTGCCGCAGCAGAATCTCATTGTGACGATAATGCGAGACTTCGTATCGAGACTGACCACCGCCCTTTACTTGTTCCCTTCGGATCGCTTAATCCTCGGCCGAGTACCGATCCTCGCGTTAAGCGATTTACCTTGTTACGAGGTCGGGTTATTGCGGCCCACGGAAATCGTACCACGGTTCCTCCTTTGTCACCGTATCGTCGCTAAATTCGTTCGCTATCGGCAGAGAAAATGGAGGAACGCTGCTGATCGTATTAACTGATGTATTTCAAAACCGAGCATTAAGGAATTTCATTTTAGTTCTATTGACGCCTGATTGTTCAAAGCTTACCTCGCTAGGAACGTGTGACGTGTGAAATCTGGTCACTTGGGAACTTGCGAATTTGGAGATTTAGACATTTACGAATATTAGGATTTGAACATTTGGAATGTTAGAAATTTGAGAATTTGAAATTCAGGAATTTTAACACAGAAGAAGGGTAAGTAGAACTTTTATTCAATCACCTGCGACAGATGAACTAAACACATGCATGCAGATCATGTTATTCCTCTCGCAGAAAAATAACGATATACTATAAATATTATGTATTTTTATCTGGAAATTATCTACTAAACTCTCTCGTAACTGTAACAATATATAACTAAACTTGCAACGTAAAAGGAATTCCAGACACCTCATCTAACGTTTGTTAAATATTTTAGAACGTTTCATAAAGATTTTAACGAATAGAAGCACAGGCCATCTTGTGAACCGCAAGACCTGGGAGGTGGCATTGCTAGATCGATTTCAGGAATTCTTGGCACGGTAACAGTCCAGGAATGCGACGCTATTTTTTACACCCAGGCGGAAATCCTTTGTAACTATCCCAATCAGCACAGTTCATTTTCCACCATTTTGTAGAGAAATCAATATCAAGGCTCTAAATTTGTTCGGGTAAATTCGCGTTGACAATTTGACAACGTATTCTTATTAGAGAGAATAGCTTTGTTCTTACATTTTTATATTCGAATATGTAACAGAATACCTTTTATTCAAAACATTTAACAGACAATCAAAAATACACGAAAGTGCAGACACATCTGCATAATCCGAATGTTTTATAATTTGAAACATTTTCAAAATCGGTACTGAAATATAATCGTTCTTTAATAACATTTCACCGAAGTGCACTTCTTGCGCAAATCTCGATATTCGAAATAGCATTAATTTCTGGAAAACGTTATTCAGAATTTACGATAGTCGTTTTCCATAAACACGTTTCAATTTCGTATAATAGGAGGGCAAGAGGTTTCGCATTACCTATGGAGGATCAGCGAATCCGTTGAAATCGCGAGCACGGATGGAAATACGGATATACACTTATGTATGATACGAAATCGAATGTTTCGATCGCCGAGAGGTTCGCAAGCGTTCATATTTTGTTTCATAAAATATTCTAAACGTTTCGAAGACGGCTAAATCTTCTCGATTTAACGTCATCCGATTCGGAACATCAGGTTTACTCAGCCTCGTGCAAATAACGGGGAAAACAACTACTCCTGTCGTGCTTACAGTTTGCTTGTAAGTCAGTTTATCCTAATCCTTTGTGTAAACTGTTTTTAATAACGTTGATACGTCGGAACAAAGTTCAGTACAAAAGTCAATGCAAATAAAATAGGAATATTTTACAGAAAGGGAAGCTCATATTTATGTGATCACACTCGGTATAATAAAACATAGTATTGATAAAGTTCCTCGCAAACGGTGACAAGAGTTACGCCAAATATACTGGGACAAAAACCTGGTCACTTTGTTTACGATACGCTTACATAAAATAAAGGATTACGAAACATCGAATGTAATCCAGTGACAAAACACTGGAAGCTAGTTGATTTATCTTACGTTCGTTATTTTTCGACGTGGTTCTTATTCAATGTACCACTACCAACAGACATTTATGCAGCATTTCTTTATTCTCGTTTGATTGATCTGTTCGTAAAAATTTTGGAAACACAGAACACGAATGGAAGATTTACATTTTATTTTATCCGCTGACGATTATTATGAATCTAGAGAGAAGCATTCACATTTTTGTCCAGCCATGTTAGATCTAACGCGAAATGGCAACGGGCGAAGGTAATTTCCGGCAACCGAATGGAGTAGATTGGTTTCCTGTTACTGATATTTAAATGGACCCGGTCGTGCCGGAATCGTTCGAAAAATTTATGGTTCCTTCTAGATTGGAATACCGGGCAGTAATATCAAGTGTTAAACTCTTACTCAACATAACAACGTGATCGTAGACTAAACTCTTATCAAATTCTTTGTTTCATCGTCTTTTTCACTGATATACTGACTTTTTGTTCAACTCTTTTGCTATCGAAATCTACCAAAAATCGCCGCACATTTTTATATTAAACTTTGTCATATTATTTCATGGCCCATCATACAACAGGTTGATCTACGATTATATCGTGGATCATAACAGTAAGAATAAACCATAACCCTGCTACTGTTATTCAATACATCCCTCAAATCGTCATAAAGGAAAAGTGATCGATATTTCCCAGAATCTCTCAAAATCTTCCTACAGGAAAAAAATGATGTATCGTCGAATAGATGGCGCCTGGTTCACGTATATTTTCCATTTTTTTTTTGTTTGAGGGCGGTTGACACACTTGGAGCCGACACTCGGCCCGGCAACGGTAATAGACGTTCCAGCCTACATTTTCGAGGGTGTTGGGCAGCAACCGGTGTGAATTCGCGTAAATTTGTTGGGGGCGGCAAAAATGGTGGTCGGACAGGGCCGGTGGAGGTGCGACGAAAGGGACGAAACGGTGAATCGTGAATAATGCTGCTGGTTTAAACGGTGGCCGTCCGGTCATCAGGGGTGGGCCCCGTTTATGCCGCATCAGAGTTCGCCAAATTTATTCCATTGCTCGGTGGCCGCGTTCACGCGACTTCCACGATGCCGTGCACCGGCCCTCGTGATGAATGCTCGCATTAAAATTGTCATTGGCGCGCGTTGCCCTGCTGTAAAGTGCACGGTTCGGTGTGCATCGCTATGACCGCTCTCCTCTCCTCTCTCTGTCTCTCCGTCCCGTTCACCCTACCCCAGATAATGCGTTCGCCGCTAAATTGTTCACGGGTCCCGTCGTTAAATAGATAATAACAGTTACTATTATTCCGACCACGATGCGAAAGGCTGGCACGCAGCTTGACGCGTCGTTTATGGGGAATACCGCATGTGGACCAACGCCTGTAGAAAGAATTCTTCTAGGGAATTCCGAGATATTCGCTGTACAGTGAAATGCGCCATCTTTTGAACCGACGGCCACGTTGAATAAGTCAGCACTGATCAGATTGTCGAGTATCGTCTTATTTAAACATACTGATTGTGTCCTCTGTCATACTGTCCGTACTACTATCAGTACATACAATTACTTTATAGTTATTTTCGTTAACAGCACAGAATGCATATAAAAGATTCAACAGAAAATTTTTAAATTATCGTTGCTCTAAATACTGAATCCGTCACTTGACCTTTAGCCACTCTTCAATTATTTAATCGAATGGAAATATCTTCGCGTATTATACGCTGGAAGACGAGAGACTCTCAAGTGAAGGTGCGATCGTAACGCTTGGAAGATTTTGATGACCGATGTGTTTGAATTATTCGCTTCGCCGAATTTATCGATTGTATTTGTAGCTAAGAGTTTGTACCGGTGGATGTTCTTAAGAGCACAGGATACTCGATGAGGGAGAGTTAGAGTGGAATTTAGAGGGTGAAGTTTTAGAGGAGTGCAGTGAGTGAAGGCGGTATTAGGAGAGTTTGGATCGGGGCGAGTAGTACTGTAAACTCTGACGAGTTTCTGTTTGGTTTATTGTAAAGGCACTTAATCGCTAAGGACCAGTAAATTATGTATGTAGATTGTGGTAGTTGGTTGCATTTTCAAAATATGAAGTTTTCTTGTAACAATAAGAAACTGCTTGAAGATTTACAATACATTGTATAACTTTCGCATATTTCATTAAATACAATATACCGAGATATTGTGAGAAGACTTATTAAACCTAATAAATGCTACTTACTGAATTTTGGCCCATTTGATTTACAGTTTCGATTTTCAATAATATGACATTCATCTAGTAGCAGTTTAAGAAGTGTTACAACTTCTGTCCGTAAACGGAGTTCGTACGTGAATCGAAAGCACGTTAACCAGGCAAATACTTCGAAGTCAAAAGAAATCCGGGTATAAATCAAGACGCGAAGCTGCAACGACAAGTCGGTGGTTCCGACATGCCTCCATACCCAGTTCCACTAAGATCATCTGGAATAATAAATAGACTTCCGAAGTTTGGTAGCAGATTATTGCGAGCGCGTATTCAAGCAATAATTCAAGCGGAGCTACTCGAGAGGGGGTGGAAACAGTGATAAAGAGAGAGTGAGAGGGAGTGTCTAAGGGGTGAAAGTTATTGGGCCACGATCGGTTAGAAAATCAGATATGCTGGAGAGTTTCGCTCCTGGGAGGAAGTGGCCCAGCCGGATGTTTACTTGAAACTCCAACCGCATCTACGACGGGGCTAAGTGAAGTAAGGTGGGCCGGAAGCTTCTTAAGTAAAACCATCCCTATCGTTCCCTCTCCTTTCTCCTTCGAATCGAATCAACCCACTCTGGCGGCGCATAAATCCCGCGGATGGCGTCCCGGAGATTTGTTTTCTCGTCGTACTTCACGCCTGGACGGGAATAACGAAGATTAATCCTGATATTCGTCACCGTTCGCCGCCGAGGATATCCTTACGTTTTGTCGAGTCCTCGTCCACGCTACGAGTTTTTCAATTTCGTTCTCTCTATTAAAACGACAACTCTCGTTCGATCGCAGAGCTTCACCCCCTGCATTAACTTCTGTAGCACGGAAGTATTCAATTTTAATCAAGATATTACGTTACCGTGCAACTCTTGGTCTCCTACAATCCTCAAAGTCTGAATGCTTGAACATTTCTAAATTTATTAAATGAAGAACTTTTAAATCCGAATATTTGACAATTTGAAAACTAGAAAATTTGATAATTTTATGTTGTTATATAATAAATTCAAAATAACCCGAGGTTGAAATTCATAGAAGCGTTCTGTTTTTGAATCTTTACCGCTCGTTCGTCGCCGTCTTCCTCGGGCCGATATACTTCCTGTCTCGTTACGCGAACATCTTTACAAGAGACGGTGGTTTGACGAGGAACATCGAGCAAAGACGGAGAGACTCGCGTCTTGCGAGCTCCGTGGTATTCAATTTTACAAGCTACTCGTTATCCAAGCGCAAGGGAAAAAATTTACGGTGCGCCAGTGGTTCCATTGGTCGTGTTCCAACTGGACGGTTTTTGCTGTTTGCACGAAATCCGAGACTGCCGATTACCTTCGCGTTGGACCACATCCAACTTCCCATTTTCACCAGTTTAAGGTCCACCGTGCTCATCTGCCGCTGTTTTTCTGGCCGCTTCATGAATTTGCCATCTCCTCGATCTACGAGTGGGCTTTGTAGCCGCATTTGCATCTATCGTGTTCAACCGCGTGCACTCGTATAATACAACGCGAAGTCCTCCTTCTCGTGACGGTACATTGAGTCCCCGACTGATTATGCTAATATATAATTAAGTTGCTTTTCAAGAAAACCGCGAAGAAACACGCTCCAAGAAATATGGGGTTAGCCAAAAGTTCATCTTCTGGGAAAGATGGTTTTTGTTTCAAAAACAACTTCCTAACCTATAAAATATGGGTGAACAATATAATTGCGGTATAGCATGATGGTACGTGAAGTAAATACAGAGACTAGTAATCTTACAGACATAAAAAATATTAGAAAGAGTATAAGACTTTAATTTGCACGGTTACTTTGAACATCTGTAATTTTGTACTAGCTAGCCTTTGTTCATTTTTTTTATTAAATTGTATAATAAAGTGCGTCATTTATCTGAATGGTACAGGAGTTGAAACAGGGATGTCTTGTTCTGTAAACATTCAAGAATAAAATTCTACAAGTATTCAACTGAAGAACCAAATTGTGTTATGGAGCCTTATTCAAGGTTTCAGTTCTCATCATGAAAAGATACCAACAGATATTAAAGCAAATAATTGGTAGAACATTTTGAACATCGCACATGATCGGAAGGTATCGTCGAAGATCGACGATAGGCAGGCATCCTAAGAAGAAAATCCAATAATACACCGGTAAGTAGTAACAATGATTCTCTTTCTGCTCAGCTACGATTGTTTCGATTTCATTGAGGCGGCCATTGAGACGAGGATCGAATGAAACGGGTCATTGAGCTGAAACAAGATTGGGAAACACTGAAGAAAGGCGGGCTGGATATTTCATTGTGAGCGTCGAAACTTCGCCGGTCCCGTAGAAATTCGTTAATTATCATCGTCCGTGAAACGTCGCTAATTACTCCCCGCCATTGTTCCAGTACAATCCGGCATCGGGTTAGAAAAAAACTGCTGCTGACCTGCGATAGCGTAGTTCGTTCCTTTGCTCGTTCTCTTCTATCCCCTTTCTCTTTCGCGATTTTTCTCTATAATCGCCAGCTACATAATTATCTCGTTGCAGCGTTTCGCGAAACGAAAGAGCACGGTGTATCCCGTCAGATTTATTTAACATTCGCGCACCATCCAGCATTCTTTTCGAGAGAAGCTGCGATGAATCCGTGCCGGTACGCGCGTTTTGTACGAGCTGACGGACTGATTATTAATTTTACCGGTGCATTTCGTGTTCGTTTATCGAGGCTGTCCGCGTGAGTAATGACGTGACGTGACGTTACGCGAATGTCACGGTGTCCTTCGCGGGCGTGCGAAGAGACCGGGGACTGTAACAGGGACGAACGTGAAAAATAGAAGACGGTACCGGTTAAAATGGTCGAGCGACATTATATTGTGCAACACGGACGTGACATAAACGCGACTGTCGGTACATCCGACGCTGTGTACGCGAGAGAGGTCTGCCTCGTCGTCGCATGGTAAATTTTTCATTACTCCCTGACGCTTTCTACGTGCGAGAAAATGACGGGGGCACTCGCGTATGAAATTGAAATACGTCTGCCGATCGAACGGCCGATCCATTTTCCTGGCTACGGTCGAGGGTCGAAGCGAAGCGCCACGACGCCGACGCCGCGTAAAAATGACATTGGATCACGAGCTTTACCGTGCATTCGGCATCGAGACCTTTCCTATGCACACTCCTCGATAGCCCGTTCACGATATTTCTTATCCATTACATAACACTGTCGAGTCGTTGATATTTCTCTGCGGAATCGATTTGTCTCGTTTGAACGGTCCAGACAACCGCTAACTCTTTGTCGATCCGATAACGGAATGCTATTCAATTTATTACTATTACTACCATATCACTACTTATTTTAATATTATTAGAAAATTACACTCGACGCATTCAAATGTTCACTCGTATAATATAGATTCTAAAAATCTAATTTACCAGGGAAAACCGTCGTTTGAAATATAGGAAGGGAAAGAATGTTTCATACGCGTCAAAACGAGTATGCACGATTAAGTTGTCGAATGTGGTATTATCGTCGGAGGGATTTCTCTGTAAAGATTGATATCGTGGCGAGAAGTTTGTTCGCGAAGAGTGGTCGTGAAGGTTCGATCCGCGCCGCGTTCAATTTTCATTCACGTTCCCGCGCGAAATTGAAACGTCGAAACGCGTGCCGTTCACCGGATATGATTTATATCGAGCATTTATGGAGTTCGGAGGTATTCGATCGGTTCTTTGGAAACGGTAGCATAAAAAAACGAACGAAGATGAAGCTTTCTTCGATTCTTTCGCGATACTTTCTTGGCTATAACCCGTGTTACCTCGCGTTCGTTTCGCCTCCATTCACCGGAGGGCACATCTTTCATCGTAGCGAACGAATTCACCTTCGTTTCTCGATTTACAGGGTTCCTTGGATATTTTCATCGTTCCCAGGCATTTTTGGCCCGTTCCCTCGGACGTTTCCGAGCACGGAGGCCAGCATTCCAGAGGAGGATAGTCCACTGTCTTCTACGTTCGACGAGCAAAATCAAGGCACGAGCGGTTACGAGCAGATTTCCACGAGATAGTTCGTTCCCCTCCCACCTTTCCGGCTTCCCTCTTTCGCTCAATTTCATCTAACGGCCTCGCTCGCGTCGAGAATTACTTCCTGGGAATCTTCGAAAATGATGACCCCCACGGAATTCCAGGCGAAAGCCTCGACTTGGAGAGGCGGGATCGGTCTCCTGAGTAAAACGGGCCACGACACGCTCGACCCTCTTTTACCTTCGTTCGATTAACACGCCGCATTTAATTTCGACCAGGTTTCCCGTTTCTTCTGTACGGTCCAGTCGATCGGGAACCATGACAGTTTAGCAGTTTCAGCGACGCTGTTTTGCGTTGCAACTCGAAAACCTGGGCCCTTTCAACGGCCTCGTGTTCCCCATTAATTATTCATATTCAATTAAAAGTTTTTGCTCGTGTTCTCCGAGTGCACGGTAAACGTTTCGATTAACTCCACTGCCGACTAAATAAAAGCCGCCCCCGTTGCTGAAGGGTGCCTTGTGAACGTATTAAGGCCATTGTACTCGTGCTTGCAACGAATCGAACGAGAATAGAGAGAGAGAAAGAATAAAAGAAGAATGGGTATTGCGTAAATACGGGGAACGAGAGTCGTTCAATCGACGTGCCCCATGTTAATCAGAAGGAATCGGACTGTTTGAACGAGCAATCTTGTTTGAACGATAAAAACGATGCTATTTTGACAGATCGTATACGCGTGCGGTAATATGAGATTGCTACATAAATTCTGTCAACACAGACGTTTCATGCGAATCCGACTTTTCAAGATAGTTGCCACTTATTTCGAGTTGTGCCATTTTTACTTATTATTCATGGTAGCCTCCCGTTTGCATGAAAGTATGTAGAAGTCTGACAATTGCAAAACTCTCCATTTATAAATTATCAAGTTACCAAACTATTTTCTGTGTTGTTCGTATTGTTGCTTTTCAAAGCACTGTATTAATTTACGTACCTAATTACTTTCTAACTGGAGAATGGTGTTCATTAATGGAACCGTTTTACTCGACTATACGATTACATATTTTAATTATTTCGTCGGAGCAACAATTTCCTAATCTGCACATTGAATTACACGAAACTGATTTGGTTAATAAACAGCGCAAGCTCATTCAAAGATATTTGATAACGAAGCCAAGTAAAACGTAACAATGCTGATTTTGTGTAACGCGAGAATTCATTAGTTCCCATGCGAATGAGAGACTGGAACGAAAGGATAACAAAAGGAGTAATTTAACTATACTTGATGAACTTAATTTTTGTAACAACATTGGAATTTCTTCTTTCAAACTAAATACTGCAACAAGGGTGAACGTGCACGAAATAAAATAAAATATTTGATGGAACATGAAAATTATTCATACATTTCCCTTTCCAATATTTTAATTCTTATCAAAACTTTAGTTCCAATATAACAATTACATATTTCAAAAAATATGTAAGCTCTGTTTAAAATGGAAGTTTAGGTGTTCATTATTAAATAAACATCAAGATTACAAAATTATAAAAACCTAGACATTTAAACTAAACGTCTTTGCAACAAAATAACAATATAAAAATGAAATACATACAGTAAGTGCTAATACGTACAGTAAGTTTATGAAAAATGTAAGTTTAAAATCATCTGAATAAGTAAGGTTGGCAAAGAATTTGATTTTATTATGCAATTCATGTAATCGACCGGAACATATTTTTTCCCTCCAACGGGGAACTATACTTTTCTATAACGTTAGGAATGAAACGGTTATTTGAGATGCTAAGTTATGGTGAGTCACCCTGAACGGTGCACCCTATTTGAGAAAACAGCGATCGCGAAGGGAGGCACGTTTCCATTTTATCTTCTGCCATATCGTTCCAGTCTCGGGAAAGAAGAATGATGCTGAGTAAGAATCACGAAGGGTGGGCGGAACGAAGGGTTAACTCGGAGATACTTCGAAGTTAATTGAATGCTGGATAAACAAGTCCTGCAGTGTCGTCAATAACTCGCTAAACGCTTGGTTCTTTAATTAAAATGTTGCTAGCAACGAGAATTTTGTTTTTCAACTTTCAAATTATTTGCCTCCTTCTCTACACGAAAGTTTAATTTTGCACTATTCCTAAGTTTTATTGAAAAGTGATAGATACATAATTAAAAGTTACATTCGAAATTATAGAGTTGCTTCTGAATATAAATTTCTAAATTTTTGTTTACCGAGGTGAGAGATTTTTTTCATATTTTTTTACGAATCTCAAGTTAAATTTCAAAGGTAGATTAAATGTCATCAAAGATGAATTTGACTCTATACAAATTGTTCAGTTTCTACTCAATTGAAGGTATTTCATTTTTATTAGATTGAAAATTTATTACTTTACAAGATTACCTCTTTCAAGAACGTTCAACTTTGATTTCATTTTAGCCCGTTCTGAATGATATAACTTTCGTTATATTGGCAGCAATAGAAGTCAATAGTGAAGCATTGTATGCATAAAATTTCTATATTTTCTCTTCGATTTATGTCCTATTTGAACCATAATTTGTGACATCAACGTTGCGGTTCCAATATAAGGATTAATTTAAGCGAGCAAAAGTTTCAGCTCGGCTAATCTCGCGGAAGAATGATTAAAAACTAAGCGTTCGAGAGATTGGACGTAAAATAGTCGAAAGTGAGGAGACATAAAGTGTCTGGAGCGTAAAGCGTGTAACGTTCGAATAAAATTTTACGCGCAACCGTCCCTGCATAAAGTTCGAGAGGGCAATTGGTGGCTGTCGACGTCGTCGTGGGGAAACTCAAGAAAACATTGCTCTAAATTCAATGAAGATTCCTCGACTTGGCAGAGCCAGCTAACTCGATGGCTGTCCGAAACCACAAGGGATCGTGGAGCCAAAACGGAAGGAAAATTTGACGTTAGTCGGCGATTCGTATCGATCGGTGATAGCAGTTAGAAGTTAGTCGAAACCGCAGGACCAAGCGTTGTCAAGCTTCTCGCTCGAAGTCTTGGCTGATTTAAGTCAATCGAACACGACGTTTCTTGGAATTATAAACTTCGAATCGAGTGAAACATTCCCTGTTCGATGAAAGAACATCCTCCAGTTATTGACCTGTCGAAAATAACGATCATCTTTAATGATCGAATATGACATTTCCCAACCCGATCATCGTTGGCGAGGGCTTTCGAAAGTTTTCATCGGATTATCGACAGAACCGTAGTTCGTCTACTTATTGTGTATCACTGCTCGAATTTTAGAAGTGGCCCAATTTGGACGATAGCGAACTATACTGTTCCAAAGTTTGCAACCGCGATAACTGGATGTCCATTTGGAACGCGGTAAACTCAGATTTAACCTGTAATCGGACTGGGTGAAATACAAAAGAAACAAACTGGTTCAAACTCTTAAATTTTTTAAGTTTTAAACTCTCAAGTTTCCGAGTTTATAAATTTGCAAATTATCTCCTGAACAGAAAAACCAATACCTGACTAAAAATTGTAGCGAAGTACCTGAAGGAACGATTTCATACCCCAGAATGAAACATTGAAAATAAAATTCATTTAACATCGATCGTCTCCACGAATTGGTGTTAAAAAAATTAGAGTTTCCGTGATCAAAATTTACAGTTCATGCGGGACTTCCTTATTAAACAAATTCTCTGCCTGTGACCCCAAGAGATCTTTAATATAACTTTCCCTCGCATATAACTCACATCCGTTGACAATAAACATGGTCCGTAAAATTATATCCCTGCCTCTCCTTCCCCTATTATTTCAAGGAAAAAGTCTATTCGATTGCTAGAATCAGAAGAAAATAGAGAAACTGCGGAAAATGCTTTCGTTAAGGATAAAAGAAAACAAAATGAAAGATCTGTTTAGCGGAAAGCAAACATGAGAAACTGTATCAGAGGAGTTGCAGAAGAATAATGGTAAATCGTGTGATTTCTCGGTTCGTCTAAACGGGAAATTTGCATAATATGTAGGAATCCGTGTTATAGAGCAAAGGAGGTGGTTTAACGAAATAGAAGGCTACGTACGTCATTGTCTTGTAACATTCCTTTTGCTCCTTTCATTCTCTTTCCAATTTAATTCTTTATTCCCGCGGCTACTCCGTGGTAGACCAGGCCTTTTGTCGCTTTTCACCTTTCCTTTTGCGCTCACACTTTTCATAGTACCCCCCACACGATGCTTTTGTACTATGAGTAATTAAAACATTTTGGCTGGACTATGAGGGCGAGAGTTCTTTGAGCTTTAAACGCGGCAGAAAATTCATCCTTCGTTACCCTTACCCCACCTCTTCCTGCATTTTCTCCATGTTCGCCACTCGTTCTCTCTTTCTCTCGTTCTTTATATGCGGGTTCATGAAAGGATCTACGCGCGCTGTACAGAAACAAAACTCTTCGTTGAAATGATAAAAGCAGAGTGTCCAGCAGAGAGCTACCGGTTGAGCTTGCGCGCTTTCAACCCTTGTGTTGCCTTTTTAAGCGTCACTATTTTGTTAAGCAACCGACCACCCCTTGGAAATTGCTGAATTGTTTCTATTGTTTCGCGTGTTTCAACCCCCCACCCCCTACTATCTCTTCGTTTCTTTCACGCCACTTTTCCGTTGACCATCGAGAACCGTAGAAATTCTGCCCGCTTGTTCTGCTCGCTGATGCCAGCAATTTTCTACGAATCGTTTAGTAATTCGATATCGAAATTGTTCTTTCGCAACTTGATTGCCGTAGGCGTCAACACAAATTCAATACACGTAATCGAATAACCGAGACGAAACAAATCGAATGTAACATTGATATCGTGTTACAGTAGCTTTTATGATGCGGAACGTTTAAAACAATAACTGCCATAGTGAAAATGTACGTATTGAAACGTGTTAAAAATATAGTAAACTCTCGTTATATTACCACCTTTGCACAGACTTTGACATACACTAAATCCAAGTCAAGGAACTTAGAAATCTTTGAAATCAGGAATTTAGAAATTTACAAATTTATGAAATGAATAAACAAAATGTTATACCTTTTAACATGTTTCTAGTCGAACATTTAACACTTTACATTTTCCACAGAATTACAATCAAAAATAGCATACAAACGTTATTGATTATTCACGGCGAACGATAAATCGTGGCGATCCAAAATGTCGGCGCAATAAAACCCGCACTGTTTCACGCGAAACTAGTTCCCAACCTTTTCCCACCACATTTTTGAGCCCTTTTGCTTCCGTAACGATCGCGAACAAAAAGCGCAGCAATACAAACGGGAAACGAACTTGCAAACAACTTTCGAACAAATGAATTTTGTCCAAGAATTATACGCGTTCCACGATCTCTTCAATTTCACAGGAAAAAAAAATATTTTTATACAAAAAACAGAGAACCAGATAAATTCCGTGATTACTTCGTACCGGTGCACAGTTTGTAAAACGTTGTTTGACAATGGCGAATAATCAACGAAGAAAAAAGCATATATCCGTTCGCACGTTTTGTTTTCAGGCTGCTCGGACCGACATAAATTGGAGCACGCTGCGAAAACGGATAATTTTTGCTCGATTCGCGTAACTCGTCACGTAGCAACGGGAACAAGGAGAAACGTGGTTGTCGGAGCTAATTAAAGATTTCCCTGGTTCCCGTGGACGAGCCGCTTTAATTCTCTCGCAAGTATCCTCGGCAAGTTGGTACGATAATACGGAGGGATGGTTGCAACAGGGCATCTTCTACGTGGGAAAACAACAAAACACAAGTTGATTAATAGTGTCTGCCGGTCCGTGTAGAAATTCTGTATGTGCGCGTCATTCTCTCTCACCCTCTCTCTTTCCTGAAACCACTTCGTTCTTTCAGTCTCCGTTCCTTACCCCAATCCTTCCTCATCTTTGCTACTACCACATAACCTACCAAAACTATTTATCATTCGAGCGTTTCCGTGTGTTATCAATTTCACCAACTGTAACCGAACGCCGATGGGGCTTCTTAATTTTTTAAGAAACCACCGGCCGTATGTGTAACAAATGGCCCGTGTCCGACACGTCACGGACTTATACTACTTGCGCGCTCTCCGATACTTACGTGGCGGCTAGGGTTTTCGTGTTCAACATCTATGAACACGAAGAACATATTTTTAGTATTGCGTGGGAGAATTATTGATTGTAATTGGAAAATAATTCGGAAGGTAGTTTAGTTTTAGAGATACGATGCTTGCGCGATTTTGGACTTATTGTTAGTAGCAGCATTATGTAGAACTATTGCGTTGTTTCTTCTCATTCAAGTTTTCGTAGTCCAAATAGAATTTTATTAGCAATTTTTTAATTTTAGGAATTTGAAATATGAAGTTTGCATAATTTGTAATTGCTACAGAACATTTATCACAGTATGAAATATCAAAGTTACGATTACATGACATTTACTACAAAATAATCCTATAGAAAATACTTTTATTTCCTCGTTATGTTGTTCGTTTTTAATATAGTAATTTCCGTGTTAAACCGCTATAAACTCACAGGTTTAGCCTTTCAACAACCGTGTACTAAAAGGTCTTTTCAATTTGTTAGTTTATATGTCTGAGGAATAATCCCTGTCTAACACGGAAAATAGCATCGTACATTCGTTGTTTCTTACATGGCGTCTGTGGTTTTCGTGTTGAGGGTCTATGAACTCGGAGAAGATTCGTTCAGGCGAAGAAACGTCGACTAGAATAAGGAAACAATTTCAAAGGTATTCTGACGTTTGCCGCGCTGCCGGCGATATCCTAGTTTTAAAAGGAAGATACCGAATTGTTGCTTTACTTGGCAGTTCTGACGGTCATAAATTTAAAAATTCGCGCTTTTCGTAACTTTCTGAAACGTTCGAAAAAATGTTAAACTACGAGATAAAGAAACAAGTATAAATTCGAGTAATAATCAAAATACAGAATAAGAGAGAATATAGAAATTTAATAAGCATAAAAGTATGTAAATACTTGAAAACAAGAAATGAGATTGTAAAACAACGCGGCCGAACAAACATGTAACAAATCAAACGCGTAGACAAAAAGTGAAGTTACAAAGTGAAGTCAAAGTCATATCTCAAAAGAAGATATACCATATTTTCGATGTTTTCTTGAAGAAAAATCAACTTCTACCTACCAAAGATACTCTGTATAATAACGGAATATATAAAAATGTAATCAGCCACGACGGTGAAGGAAATAGCGTTTACGTCGACTAAAGATCTTCGAACATCTTTGAAGAAGAATAATGTTTTCTTTCATCGCGAAGATTACCATCGGTGCATCTGTCATGTGCATAATGTTCCTGTCTGTTCGGTGGTAAAAAGGTTCAATCGAAGGACGTGTCAGAATAAAAGTAATCGACAAATCCGACCCCCGTTAGAAAAATAACTTCTAATAATCGTGAAGCAAACGGGTTGTATTACTCGCGTCGAACATTTGGCAATTCGATAGAATTTCATAAAGCAATCGTAGCTAGGCGGTTTTTACCGCGGAATTTTCAAGAAATTCTCAGATGGTCAGCTGAGAACTGCCGTCAAAGTTTGCTCTGGGTCCTCCTTCGAGATCTCCGTGATTCCGACTGAATTCTTCGTATCAAAGATATTCATAGCACGCCGCAATTGGCCAGACCAATTCCATTACTCCCCGAATTGAGGGACTGCCGCCAGCCAGGCCACCAAAGTATGTAACACTTTCGGAAATTGAAATCTCCCAAACTGAAAGCTACTTTCGAGTTTCGAGCCCTATTTGTTCGCGAAATTCGCCACGGACTTACGTGACTGAAAATCCATCGAAAATCCATTCTTCCCTGGAAACAATCAGCCTTGGACGAACCAACAATACAAATCCACCATCCAATATTACTGAAACTGTGAACTGTGGTCTTCGTGATTGTATTCCATATCGATACTTGTTAATAACTGGAGTTTATGTACCTTCCGTTTTAGTACGGTTTTCGACACGTAGACCTACTAATTATCATTCCTTCTTTCTTCTGCTATTCTACAGACTTACTGGTAATAATACCTACTTTTATCAATTTCAGTATTTGTCCACAAATTAATTATTCGCTTTGTCCACTAGAATGAAAACATCCTCTGTATTATATTTCAACATTGATTATATCCATTCACAACTAATAGACTCAAATTACTTGAAAATTAATATGGAATGAGTTGCTCGTATCGAATTTCCTTCTGTATTCGAATAAGAGGTGTCATAAAAATATCCGTATCGTGTAATACGCTAATTAACAGCGTAAAACAGCTGCGATGCGAGACAATTAAATGGTAAACACGATTGCAATCGGAGTACACGAAGGTGCACGAGAAACATATATTTATAGGATCTCGAGCAGAGAACAAATCTCGAACAAATTTCATCGCGATAACGGTTGCATTAATACAGGCGTGCACGTACACACACAGCTCAATATTTTCCGAGGCTATTATAAATTTACAAGCAAGCAAAAAGTAAAGTTACGTAACGAACGCGACAAAATGAAAACAGATGTACCCTGTCACGATCGTCCGTGCTTTGTACATCGCTACTTTCCGTAACAATTATATCCGTATTGTTACGAAAGCAAAGTATATCAAATTCGATGACTTTGTGATAATCGGTAGAACAAAATGATTCGTTACTTCTTACATTCTCGAAAATATTTATGTACGATTAACGTCTCACGGCATAATTTTCAGTCAAAGTTCGCCGTGATTAAAGGGTTAATCCGTCATACAACGTCGTCTCTTTCTACACGATTTCGAGTCGACCGTCGAACGTTCATCGAAATCCGAATCGCAATTGCAGCTGATGCATGTACTTGACCAAGCAGCCGGTCGCTCGACGTCGAGTATCATCGATCACCCTAATGCACGCGGAACGTGTACACGTACTTTCACGGCTGTATTCGTGTATTCGGAAGGTCTGGGTATCCGCTCTTCCGACTCAGGTAACACCCACAATACCGCTTTTCGGTGCTGTTTGATGTCCGTTTTTACCGAGACTGAGAAATCCACTTGCAGGAATTCCTAACCAAAATTCGCCGATGCATTGTCTCCAACATAGCGATCACGCGTTCTTCGCCTATTCGATCGTCTCGCTGACTCGAAATTCTCCGTAACGACTGCAAATTACGATTTACATGCGGAATTTCTCTGGTCGACGCTAATGAAAGTCAATATTTGATGCATGAACGCATGAATTATGAGGATCGCTGCATGTAATCAGACTTAACGAAATCAAGCTATAATGTCGTGTGAAAGTTAAATTCCGCTTTGATATTTCCAAATTGAATGTTTCAAACTTACAAAATTTAGAAATTTGAAATTTGCATATTTCCAAATTTCTAGATGAGAAATTTCTACATAATCTAATTGACTAAAATAAGGGGTTTCTACCGAGTGAATATAAGTAAGATATTATTAACACATTTGACCCGTTTACCGGTGTTGCATAATGCATAGTCATTAGAATTCTCCGCGTGAGCCGTGTCCATCAATTTCTTGGACAAATGTGGATACGAAGTGGCAGCAGCACGACACATTCTCACTACTGATATTCACGACATTGTCCGTCGCGTCAGGGTGAATGATCCAGTGTGAATTTGGCACGTAAATATTGCTGGTCCACGACAAATGGATATGTAGGCCAACAGCTCGTCAGGGGAGGATGGTATCATTAATGCGATGGAACGAGCCAGAGACACGCTGGGTAATTAATATTAACGGCACAAGCTTCGGTGTAATTACAATTAAATAACATCCCCGTAATTAACAGTATTGTATCGTAGCAGGTGGCTACATACAGACCTCTTCATCCCTGCATTTTCTGTCGTCAATGATCGCGGTATTGATGCATTTCGATATTTATAAATGAACAACATTTTGTAGACAACGTTTAAACTGTGGAATTAATTAATTGTAAAATTGTTTCAGCTTAACTTATACAATTTGTATGTCATGGTAATTTCAATTAATGTGCAGACTGATGATCATGTTTTAAATATCTTTAGACTTTCATAAAATAATTTACGACATAATTAATTGTGATTTTTATCCGCTCGTGACTTCAATTATTAATACATGAAACTGTCACCTGTACTATCGACGGTAGATTTGAATAAAATTTACTGTGTCAATTTTGTTTTAATAAAACTTCATTATGAAATTACTTACCGATATTAATAACTGCAAAATTCTTAATCAATATTAGATGAATTATGCAACTAAGTTATAATAGCCTTTATCGTTCCTTTTCACTACAGCTATCAACATGTAAACCATTTTGTTATAACGAAAAGTATAAAACTGCAATATCGACTGCATAGATTTCGCGAAATATACGATGATAAAAGTATTGATATCGTTCCCTTCTTCTTTCTTATTTTAAAAGCATGTATGGAAAATGGAAAGACACGAATACACCAATTTTGCATCTTGCAAAAGGTAAAAGTTCGAGGCTCCACGACAGGGGGATGAAATCGTTCGAAAAATTGTATAAAAGTTCCCAGTACAGTTGGCGCGAGTTTTCAACAATGGCAAACGCACGCAATTTGAGAACAGAGAAGTGCTTCGATATCGGTAATGTGTTGCTCGAAAAACTGCAAACACTTCACCCCTTCAGGAACACGTGAAAGCACAAGAATATTTCGCTTTATTCGATCATTAGCAAGAGACTCGTGTCAACAGCTTTCGAAATCGATAACATTATTTATTGCACTTGTCATTCAGTCCCTTTCAGCCGTTCTATTACCCTCGTTAATAAAACTTGATATTTCTAATTCAACGTAAAAGAGAAACGTGTACTAGCATCCATTTCTTTCCATTTTACCGTAGCATTTACCTAGTGCAAACTCGCGGAAAATAGCCGGAGAGAAAAAAGACTTATTTAAAGAGAATACCAACATCAGTGCACTATAATAGTAACAAATTTCTGGGAAAGCTGTGTTCCGAGTTTCAGCGCATTTCCCGTAGAATATTTCGTAAAATTTTTCTGAAAAGCTATGCGACATACCTGAAGGTGTTACACTGCAAAATGGCGGAGAGAGAGGGAGACAGAATAAGCTGCAATTTTGAAAGGGAAGAAGCAACCATGAAATGTAGGGCAAAGTTACATTTTTCGTCGCTTGTTTTCATACTCAAATTACCTTTTTAAAGAGATTCGAAAGATTTTCAAAGCGACTCACCCCATATTGCCCCGCGGGATAAAACGAACGAGATTTCGACAAATTTTTGTGTGCTATACGATATGGACGTAGCTGCAGGAAAAATCCATTAACCTCGAGAACGAGAAAATTTGAACCTTTAACTGCGACGAGGTCTAAAAGAGTACCATCATATTTTTACGCCACATTTCTAAAATTAAAAATTTGTATCGTGTTACCGCGCCTTAGTAAAATAGTACTTCAAAAAAATAGTAAAACACAAAAGTTTGGAGCTGTTAACTGCTCGAAATCGATTGAAAAAGAACATGTACCAGCAGAGCCATAACTCGTTTATGCGAATGTATCATCCGTATCGTCGTGCGTGAATATATATTGTATATTCGAGCGTCGTATCAGCGCATAATAGCATCCATCTGTGACTATATTAGAATCTGTATCGAGAATCTGACTCAATGGCACTCGTCATCCAGGGCCGGCATCGTTATCGCCACAATAGCTATCTCAACTATGGTCGTCTCACGATAATGGTGCATTCTAAGACGAACGGATTACGGTTTCGATCTTCTTCGAAGCGTCTTTCTAACGATGCCTCGGTTTGCTTCAAGCCGGGGAAATGCTTAAACAAGAAGCATGCGAAGGATGTATTCACGAACCTCACCTCACACAACCTTCCCTCTTTTCCGCAATCTCGTTACCTACACTCTTCGTCCCTCCCTTTGATATGCATTATTGAAGTAATAAACTTTCATCGAAATATTTATGCGACCGTGCCACGTTATCCTTCGTGAGGGATGCTCGTTCACGTTGTTACTGAAATTGCCGTCAAAGAACAAAGCGGGTAATGCATTAACACGCGAATCCAGTTGATGAAATGATCAGAAACACCGACGTTCCTCGATTTACCACAATCAGTAATTATAGCACGATTACGACATCAATCGGACTGAGACTCTAGGGTAATTCTCTGTTTGATATCATATAATCGTGTTTGCATTGCCTATCGTATGGGTGAAAAGTGATTTGCGTTTGTCGTGTTAGGTTATGTCACGTTTAAGAATTTGCGAATCTGCAAAATCCTAAATTATTGTATATTTCCAAATTTCTTAATTCCTGAAGTATCTCATTTCTAAAAGTACACATTCTCAAGACTGTAGATTTCTAAATTTGAAACTCTTGAAGTGTCCAAATGCAGTTGCCCGTCATTGCTTTAGAGAAGCTCGAGTGTACTCACCTGTATGATTCTGTAAAATGAAATAGACATGCTTGCTCGTTTGATAACTCATAAATTTATTACATAATTTTTGCTCGAGCACAAATCGTGAAGTAAAGTTTTCAACTCTTCCGCTTCAGACATCTTCACGTCGTCTTCTTCTGCAGATAAAAATCATTCCCATCGGGACGAAATCGTTGATTTATTCGTCGGCGAAGTAGAACCAAGATTATTCGGTCTTAGCCAAGACTGAAAGTGACTCGTACCCTTCCTCTTTTTTATCGATTTGCCAAAGAAATTACTCTTACACGCTATCTCGCGATAGTTCGTTCTCACCAAAGTGAGAGAATTATGCGTTTGCGTTCTATGAAAGGCCAACTAGCAGTTTCAGGAGCTCCTTTCGGCTCTTGTCATTTGTCTTCCTCCGAGATAGAGCCAAAGTTTCAAAGAGCTCTCCAAGTTGCGTCCCAGGCGGTTACCAGAGAACGTCACCTTAAATTCTCCCGTTGTAGGAATTAATGGGAAAGAGTAATTTGTAAAATCTTCGTTAACGTTTTTAAAATACATTAAAATCCTTATATACGTTTCGACAATTCAGCATGGCTCCAACGTTTCATTTTTTGAACCCTTTCACGTATTAAAAGACTAATATCTAAAGAAATAGTGTAATAACGAGAACAAATAATTCGAGAGTAATAATTAAAAGGTAGATTGAAACTCTAAAACATACTAAGCTAGCAAAAGTTAAATTGAAACTCTGGAATAAAATTCGAATGCAACTTCATAATCGACCAGGAAAATTAATAATTAAATCGTGACACAACTTATAATCGAAAGTTACGAGTTGGATATAAAATCGATATTAGATGTTTTTGTGGTTTGAACTTTGACATTCTTTTAACATTTTTCTCAAAGAACTAGTCTAAAAGGGTTATGTTCGTTGTTCAAAGCAACACCGTGCAGTCTGTAATTATTACTTCGTTTGTAATTCGACCTTCTCATGAATGTTAGTGCTATTAACTTCCTTTTCAAACTATCCGACTTCCATTTTGCCGTACGCGGCTGCGTTCGACAGCTGCAGGTTTACCGGTCAGATCAAAGGTTGCAAAGGTCTTTCGTAATTAAATAGTAGTTCAAAGACCACTGTTGTTGTATTGTACGCGCGAAATTTATTCGTAATTAATTTCGTTGCTTTCGCAATTTTAGTACCTGCTTTCGAGTGTCTCTCAATGAATTCTATATGAATTTATTTCCTGCTCTGTTCAATTATTCTAGGAAGCAATATCAGAATTTGAACTTTGAAAATCTATTTTGTCTTTTTTTGGTGTTGCTCAGAGAATGTTTATAATTTTGATGCTTGAATAAAACTTAAATACTCGGAAATCATGATAAAACTTAAACTTAAACGATCTTAAGCATTTTACACTGCATCACATCAGTGATTCCAATTTCAGCTAAATAATAGTAAATTACAATTATAAACTTGTTGGTGACTCCATTAATCAATGTAGAACGAGGTATACCGCAGCAAACTATTGTACTTTATGCCACGCATGTGGCTCGTTAAGAACCCGTTAACATAATAGGGTGCAGCTTAGAAAAGCAGGCACAGCGATACATTGAGTTACAATGCACGATGTAGAAAATTATCTTCTTGTAATAATTTTGATTAAACTGCGACAAGACCAACCTTCGCGCAAATAATTTATATTATGCACTTTAATTATTGCGTGAGCTGCATAACAAAAAGTGCACAGTTGTACACAGCTTCTTTAAATATCGCATTTATCTATAAAAACGATCTTAAACTATTTTCCTGTTTTACACAAAATCGCAAATTAATATCATTCGTTATTTAAAACAGTGATAGTATATCTTCAGTTTTGATACATTGAAATCTTTGAAGTTTGATTCAAAATTATTATACGAAAAATATTTGTTCAATTTTGAAGAAAATTGGTGTACAAATGTTCGAGATACTTTAAATGCAGGAATCGTGAAAGTCCAGTATTCTTGTTTTTATAAGACAGAACATTATAGAAAATACAAAAAGGTGAGAACCAATTATAAATCATAAGCCCAATTGCGACCGTAAATGGAAGTATTCGGGGGAACGATAAAAGGGTTTTAGAATAAGAGATAGCGGAATTATTGGATCGGCGGTGAAACACCTGGATTCACGGGTTCAGGTGGCTGTAAGAATCTCCGCAACTAGAATTTCGTTTTTTCGCTTGGAATCGTCATTTAAAGGGTTTTCGATGAGAAGCAGTCTACCCTTACTTACAAAAACAATGTATATGTATTCTATGAATTACACATATTAAATAGACATTTTTAATATATTTTTACACGTTGAATTCGAATTCACAAGTTACTTTTTGCTTACAGCTTCAATTATGATAAGTTTTATGTTAATGTATCAAAAGACGTTTATTATTAACAGAATACGGACTATGTAAAATATGTTCAATAACATCGACATCTTTCTGCAAAACACTTGATCATTAGAAAGGAATGCAGGCAGTTTAGTTGGTCTGAGAAATGCACAAATGCTAGGTATCTCCACCTAAGACAGATGGGACGAGAACAATGCCACAATTACACACTAAACAGTCAAGGATTTATAACAGTGTAATAGAGATTCCTTTAGATTCCGTAGCTTCCGACTGGAAATTGAGACTCGGTTTCTAACTAGAAACACCTAGCAGCGACAGATCATGCTAAAATATTAGCAGTTATTTTGCTAGAGTAATTACAATAGAACGAACAAAATTACAGCTAAACAGAATTAACTACAATAAATTAAAATTAAACAAGAACTTGTAAAACGGTATTATATATAGCTAATCATTCTTTCTTTTTATACTAACCTTGTTCTTGTAAAGACCTAGTGTTAGAATGGATATAATACAAGTATTATGTTAAATAATAATTAAAAAAGAAAGTTGTGTAACGTTTTATTGAAATAAAGACTGCAATGGGATGCTGACAATTTATTGGTCCTGTACACTGAATTGATATAAATCGATTTAAATATACAGCACGAAACCAAGTGTATTCGGATGAATAGTTTCCCGAAGATGTTCGACCCAAATAAGTCTGAGGACAGATTCAGTAACTTTTAACAGATTTAATGGTGTACGGAAATGATACCTAATTGTTGAAAAGAAAATACAAATATTAAAATTAGGAATGAGAGAACTAATTTCTCGAATACATTTGATTCAATATCGTAGATTTAAATGAATCGTTCAATGAATAGAAATAATAGTTCGATCTTTTCTCTTAACGTATACCTTACATAAAGATTCACTTAAAATAACGCTAAACAATATTCTATGATACAATTTACTTACAATTATAACAAATTACTTCTGCCCGATAAAAGATATAAACATTTCCTGCCAATCACCTTCGTTTTTGCTCCGTAACATTTTTGTATTGCCTGAGCAACGTTTTCTTATTACGCGTAATATACAAATTGCCACAAATAATCGTGTAAAAAGTAATTAAACCTTGATCTGGCGTTTTTAATTCATAGCGAAATAGGTAACAATACAACGAGGTTTGATTCATTGAACATGCTCAATGTTGTCCTCGTCTGAATCAAGTCAGACATTTTGCGTATATAAATGAACACATTCGAAGAAAGATGAAATCAACAGTGTAAGTATAGGATTTCTGAGTACATAGTACTCAAACTATCGTGCACAGTGTCACATAAGGAATTTAGTAGTTGCTTACATACACGTAACGTACGCTTTTAGATAATAATAGGTTTGTCCCGTTAGGAAATACTTCCTTCCAGAACAAACAGAAAATGTAAAAATATATGATAACGTGTATCAGATTTCTCCAGGATACTTGGAGATGATACGTAACTCTGTGTTTGGTTATCATTTCTTTATTCATTTGACTCGTTTCTGTTGTCTTTGGCGGTATATGTCGTTAGCCGGAGGCGGTGGTAAATCTTCTTCTTCGCTATCGTCACCTCCTAAACGCGTTCTTCTACGTTTAGATCCGATACTTACGCCATCGTTACTTTCGTCCACGATCCAATGTACAGACTTGGCTAAGTCAAATAATTTTGTGTCACAACCATTATCTGCTATCGGCAATGGAGCTACGGATTCAAAATTTGATAAAAACGATTAGAATCAACTTTTTAAGCATAATACTGAAAACGAACTTGCTGATATTATTTGGAATTGTACCATGATCTGGTAGCTGAATTCGATTGAAAACGTCCATAAGCAAGTCAACAGCTACAAATGGTCCTCTGAAACAACCTGGTGGCGGAAGCATAGTACAAAGTTGTGCTGCGGCTGGTGGTAATGGGAAAGTGCCACCTAAAGTAAAAAATGGAAATAAATATAAGTTTATTTAAATATTTCCAACTATATAATCAATATGTGCCTATATCCCTAATCAATATATCTCTAATAAATATTAACAGTACAAACCAGGTACTGGGTGCTCCCCCGGCAATGGATTTACTTTTGGCTTATAAGGTATCATTTGTGACAAATCTGGTCTAGGTAAAGAAGCGATAGCCTCTTCCGGATCTGGTATCCGTGGTAATGCACCAACCGTACTTCTGGCAACACTAGACACTTCCATGTAGCCAATAGATCGTAACTCCATTGGAGTACACGGATATAAATCCAAGAACTTATATCTATCTACTAATTGTGCTGTTTCTTTGCCTTCAAATTCTTTAATCTAAAAAGTGATCCAGTTTAACAAATTATATGTTAAATAGAAAGAATACGATATTAAGTAAAGTTTTTATAGTTTAATGAGTCTATAATGATACCTTTTCTAATACGGCACTACGTCTTTTTTCAACTTTAACAATACTGGCCAAATCTCCGATATTTGATTCAAACTCTAAAAAGCGGTTCCATATGTCACTAAAAGAAAAGTTAGTAATATTAGAGATGAAAATAAATATTCAATTTGCATATTATTAATAATATTCGAAATGGCCGTATCAAATACATACACTGATTTTTCCGGTTCTAAACTACCAGAAGATAAAACTCTTTCAAACAAAACCCTTGTATTATTGTCCTCTGTAACATTAAAGCACATTTACACAATTAATTTAAATAAATTAAATTACTCGTAAAATTAAGTTTACTCGTCTCACCGTTCAAATGCGATAAATAGTCGATATAACAAAGTATATAATCAGGATTATCTCCGAATTTTTTTAAACCTAGTTCAAATATCCGAAAAGCAATATTTTTATCTTTAGTACAATAATATTCCATTAACGCTGCAGCAACATATACATGATGTTTACATCTCGGATCTTCTCGAGCTCTTTTAAAAACTGTTCTAGCAGATTTGATACCTTCTGCGCGTCTAGCAAATTTCATATATTGTACATACGCCTACAAAAAATTAACTACTTTAACAAACAGTGTTGAAACATACATGAAATTTCATATTAATAAATACTAAATACTAACGAGTGTAGGATCAATATCAGGTATATCAAGAAATTTTTGATATATTTGATGTACTTTATCATATTTCACTCTCCCCTCTTCAAAATCTGCATGTGCAAAATATAATAACATGTTTTTACATAACAGTGTACTTGTTGCTCTTTCAAACATAGTAGCAGCTTCATCGCTTAAATTTTTTGCTGCATTTACATCCCCTTTTTCCGTTAATATTTTTGAGCTAAGTTCTAAGAAATGTGCAGCTTGATGCCAAACTGCAGGATGATGTCCCAAACATAATAAACATTGTTCTATAGCAAACATTACTCTACGAGCAACTAAAGAAGTATCTTCAGTTCTTAGAGGATTACTGCGTTCCCATGCAATGTACTTCTTCCATAATTCAACCTAATACAAAAATATTTATGTTAATATAATTAACCAGATATGTTATGTATTAATGGTGTACACAAAATAGTACTTGTTTGACTTCTTCTGGATGACCCGTTGGAGGTACACTAGGAGCACTACGATTCAGTCCTCTGGTTACAGCTTCTAACTCCTTGGCAACCCTTCTTGCATTCATATAATCTCTGGAACGTTCAATAGCCATTTTTTCTGCAATTATTGGATTAATATTTTGTTCAAATGCCATGTAATCTTTCCATAACTGTTCCATGTTTATCATAGGATTAACAACACCACGTTGATATACCTACAATGTAACAATATAACTATAATGAAACAATTAAAACACATTTCAACCCACTTGTTAAGGAATTTGCGTGATTAATTACCTTCCGAACCGCGCTAATTTTCTGATTCTCTGCATATGAACCAACAGCTTCAACACTTTTCAAAAACATAACATAATCATTCCATATACTATATGAATGTATGTCCATTCCAATTTTATCTAATGCAAAATCATACGCTTGTGCCATTTTTTCCCTACAAATATATTGATTGATAGACTGAAGCGTAACTCTTTCATTAAAAATCTATTCAGAGACCAAGGTACTTACTTGTATGTTGCAAGACTAGCTTTTGTCTCTTTGACATAAGAAAGGTAAAGTTTCCACAACTCAATATTTAAGATTTTCATGAGGCACCTTTGGAAAAGCTGTCAGAGAAAACAAGTACTTTAGAGGTAATATAAGAAAATAACAGTATCCATACGAAGCCCACTCAAACGTTGTTACAAAAAGGATTATGTATCTACCACCTTACTTACCCTTACAGGCAAGTCTTTTTTATACACATATTTAAAAACATGAATGATAATACCAATAAAAGTCACATTGAAATATCAGAAACAGAAATTCAATAATTTATTAAAGCAAATTTTTAATACAATCACTACAACAATATTATTTATATATAGTGGGAGAAATAATAATGCACCAGTGCATCAATTGAGAATGATTTATTGCTTAAACATATGTTTCAGTGTGAATAATTGAGGAAAACTTTTTGTAAATATGAGATTATAAAGGTAACATAAAATAAACCCCATTAAGTAAAACAGTTTATTTATTTTCTGCAAGTGGGGTTAGTAATATGACAAAATTGACCTATGCGGGATCTAGAAATGAATGATCCCAAAACATGACAAAAAAATTTAGACAGTGTGAAGCAACATAAGGTGACAGAAATAAATGAAAAATTAATGAGAATTATTTATGACATATATTATCCCTAACAAATATTCTTCAAATATATTAACATTTTAATACATTGAACATTCATTAATTTTTCTTCACCTTATGCTACCTCTATAGAATTACCACAATATTTGAGAATATTCCTCAAATATTGTTCAAGGGGAAGGTAAATTATGCAAAGTCCTATAACTTATTTACGAAATAGTTTTTGATAATTTCAACTGTCTCAAATTTACTTATAATATTGAGACAAATGAGTGCATCATTTTTCTTGTATGCACAGATATAAATATACCTTGCATAAATCAAACATTTTTATTTTAAATAATGTTTAATAAAGTTTCTGCATCTTGAGTATTATGAATTTTATCATGTTTCAAATAACATAATCCAAGCACAGTGAAAAGTGTATTGCAGGAAGGAATACAAGGCTGTTACATTCAGGAAGTTACCTTCATAAGTTGATTTATACTAATATCAAATCTATATTAAATATTTGTTAACTAAGTTCATTATATATTATTGAATAAACATGTCAGTCAACAAAGAAAACAACCTCCCAAATATACCAACACATAAATTATTAATTAATGAAAGATATGTTCATGGTGAAATACTGTTTTTATTCACCTCATATAAAACGCAAAGTGCTTAGAGTCACAGTGTATGATAATATTTAATCGCAAATTATTGAGTTAACCTTATTACACTAAAAAATTGTTTAACTATCACTGTTCAATAAGAAATTTTCCTATTTAATATAATGGGTATTTAATTATAACCATTTTTGATTAATTAATAAACATGCAAGTAACTGCAAGTTTGAATATAAAAAAAAATCCACCCAACAATTTTATTGAAAAATTAATCATGAAAATTTTCTATATTCTCAAAACAAACAGTTTGAATAATACATATAACTATAAATTTAATAATATATGAAATGTCATCATTAAATTTTGAAACTCAGACAATTAGTATTAACATACCTTTTCCACCTTTTCAAAGTTGCGCATTTTCATCTGAAACAGTCATAAATATAAAATAAAATTTTATTTCCTACTAGCATAGATTTCTATTTAACATTATTATTTAATATACAATGCTATGCATAATTTAGCAGATCACTCATAAAACCTTCGGGTGATGTTTCAGTTAATATTGTTTACAGTGGATAGACTGATGAAAGTCGTGATGGTATTACCTCTTGTTCTATATAAATCTTCCAATAACGACCAGCTGAAGGAAAGACAGAGACAAGCTTCTCAAACACTGGTCTTACTTCTGTAATAGGTCTATTTTGTGCTTCTCTAATAAGGATGCTCCATGCTTCCAAATCGTAAGGAGATTCGTCCACGGTTTTTTGAGCGCGTTGTAACTTTTCATTTCCCCAGTCCTACAAATGAGAAAGACGCATAATTATTCAATGAACACAATTTAGTCTACGTGTTACACAAGGTGAGGTTATATTGACACAATGTACATATTTCAAACATTATTAAAACCACTTACGAATTCCGTTTTATCGTCTGTCATTTTTTAATCCTACGAACGATGCTAATGCCCTAAAATAAAAAACTTTTATGTATCAGAGAAAAAAAATGGCTGAAGGAAAGCACTCAACACCCAACTCGCTAAAGCTTATAATTTCAAGTAAGCAATACCACAGTATACGTATACTGTGGCAATACCAGGTAATACTGAATACAATCCAAAGGGTCGATTACATTCGATATACTGTTCCGAGATGTCGTTCGATACGTTGAGCCGTTCACATTCGATAGATGTCATTTTAGTTCTATTTGAATTAAAAGAACATTTGTAAGAAAATTCTAATTTATTTGTAAATTTGTAAATTTAACTATCATGTGTGTAAAATGTAAATATTACATAGCGATTAAAAACAATTGTACAGAAGCCGTACACGTCATATGATGACTTGTCATTCATCTGCACATCTTAGCTATAAATGCTTTGTAACGTTTGCGATGTTCATGACATCGAACGTATATACCTGGTGATTTTTTATTTTGTACATTTCATATGTCATCAATTCTTGCCCTTATTATATATTTTTGGTCACCATGTATTGAAAAGAGTATGGCTGACAGTCAACTTTAGGTGGGGACGAGCCTTCTGAAGTTAGCCTAGTTGCGCGAAAGAGACACGGTTTCTCGTTGAACGGAATTGAACGAAGAAAACCTTATTGTTCATTCTCCAACAATTTTATAAAAAAATTAGTTCGTAATTAAATTACATCGTATTTGTTACTAATTTTCGTTAATATTTTACCTCAATATTTTAATGTAACGTAACAATGTACAATGTATTTACATAGTATAAAAATGAATTCTGAAGTTTCGAAAGTTTAACACGTAAGTTATTACTATACCTATATTCATATGAGATGTAAATTATTTTGTGTCTCGTCTTTTCATTTGATCAGCCGTTTGTACTAAATGAATGCAGCAGTTTACAATACAAAAAATAACACGCCCCCGGGTGGGCTCGAACCACCAACCTTTCGGTTAACAGCCGAACGCGCTAGCCCATTGCGCCACGGAGGCCTGTGGTAAGACGTTGTAATTGAATGTTCTCCAGCTACAGGATTTCGAATTTGATCATTTTCTTGTTTAAGTAATATTATCATTCATATGAGCTGCGATTTGATAACAAATATTTATTACCTTTCATTGGAACTATTTCTAACAGTCAAATCTACCAAAAAATATATTAAAATGAAATTGACAACATTTTAATATATGTATTCATTTTAAATCGTTGAAGTTAGTCCCGATATAGTTCTGAAATTCTTCCTTATCCACGGTTGCAATCTCGGTATAAAGTCCAATAGGTACGTCGGTAATTGTCGTTAATAATTACTGAATAGTCGATAAGTACGATTTTCTGAAAAATTCAATGAAAGAGTACGTGTAAATATAAACTTCAAAGAAAATGTAAAAGAAAGGCTTCGAAAATGCTTTTAATTTTTGTAATTAGTTACTTTACACTAAACCATTGTTTCCTTTTTATTATACGACGACCGAACTTTCTTTTAAAGGTAATTCCTGTGAATTAGACATAATGTGTGTTTGAATACCCGGCTACTATATTTGACGTAGGAAATCCCTATCATTGGATGCCATTTTCCCTAGAGAAATGAGATTTGCACTAGAGTGTTCACTGCATATCTTCCATTTCCTTCGGATCTTTGTCGCTTCTACTTTTTCCGTCCGTGATTCGATAGTAACATTGAATCGATATATCGAATCAAATTATTTACCACGTGCAATGTGACATACATGATCCACGTGCATTTCTATAGTCAATTTAATACTTAGCATTTTAAAAAAAAAATTGTAAATATTTGTATCATAAATATTAATGTAAATATATAATCAGAAAATGAATGTAATACCGTGTGCAACTTGGGTGAGAAGAGGTGTTGCATCTACGAATCCTCAGAAGGTTAGCAAATAATATGTCAAGATTTTAGTTCAATTTTAGTTCCTCATTGATCTTAATATCAAGAATGCAATTTTTGTAACATTTAGTGTGGAAACTTGTTTAATATTAAGTATTAAAATTTTTGTCCGAATCTCTTAGGTTGAACTGACACCTAAAGAATTAGAACAGATTATAAAACAAACACAGTCCGAATTACAGTAAGTATTTTGCTGACTTGTGATTAGTTAATAAAAAAGCTTTTTTATAACTAAATAAATATTTTTTACTTTTTTGCAGAGATGCTGAAAGTGATGATGAACAGGACAATGTTGTGGAACAAAAAATGGACATGAAATCTGAATTTGACACATGCGAAACTGATGAATATAACTTTGACAAATATGATGAAGAATGTATGATAAACAATTTGATATATCATAATAATACTAGCAGTAAAACTTTTTCTTAAGGTATTTGTCTTTGTATATAGCAAGTAATATACATTGTAATATTAAAAATATTGCAAGTTTCGGAGAAGATGGTGAAGATCCCTTTGTGACAGGGGATGATGATGATTCAGAAAAGGAAGATGATGCTATAAAAAGTGATGACAATCTTGTATTAGTGGGACATGTTGATGGAGATGCTAGCATTTTAGAAGTATTTGGTTTGTATAATGCAACTAAGTTTTAATTTTTTTAATGATAAAACCTATGTTTACAAATATTTTATTTACAAATATATTATTTATGATGTATATATTATATGCTTTGCAGTTTATAATGAAGCTGAAGGTTCATTTTATTGTCATCATGACATACTGTTACCATCGTTCCCACTGTGTATGGAATGGCTTAATTTTGATCCCACAGATTCAAAACCAAGTAAGTAGAAATAATGCTTATATAATTATGTTTCAAATACCAATGGGTTTGTGTTGTTGTAGGTAATTTATGTGCGATTGGTAATATGACTCCTATAATCGATGTATGGGATTTGGATTTAATAGACTGCTTAGAACCAGCTTATAAACTTGGTCGCAAGCCAAATAAAAAGAAACATCAAAAACGTGTTGGGCACAAGGATGCTGTGTTAGATTTGGCATGGAATGAAAATTATGTGTTAGTAATATCATGTACTGAATTAAAATTTTATACAGTTATGTTTAAAACTCAATGCCGTGAATTTTTTTAGACATGTACTTGCTAGTGGATCAGCTGATCAAACAGCTCTTTTATGGGATTTAGAAAATGGAACACCTGTTAATAAATTTGATTCTTTTGATGAAAAAGTTCAATCATTACAATGGCATCCAACAGAAACACATCAGTTATTGACAGGATGTGCAGATAAGTATGTTTACTAATTTTTATTTAATTAAAAATGTTCTCCAATTATATTTTGAATATTTATATTTAATTTTATACCCAGGATCGTGAGATTATTTGACTGTAGATATGAAGCACTTGTAAAATATTGGGAAGCAGCAGGAGAAATAGAGAGGGTATTATGGAATCGCTTTGATTCTAATTATTTAATAGTGAGTATATTCAGTATATTAATTTTTTATAATTAAAATAAAATATATGCGAAAACTTATACCCATTTTAGGCAAGTACTGATAATGGATACATACACTATATTGATGTTAGAGAAGATAAACCAATCTGGAGTATAGAAGCGCATACAAAAGAAGTTACAGGTAAATATACATACAATATAAATGAAATTAATTGAAGTTTAAAAACTAAATATATTTTTCACATTGTAATTTCAGGCTTATCTCTCAGTTCATCATGTTGTGGTCTTCTTGTTACGTCAGCGAATGACGGTATAATAAAGATATGGGATATTATTAATAATACAGAACCACAACTTATTTTTGAAAAAAAAAGTAATCTTGGTGCTCTACTATGTCTAACATCAAATCCAGACAATCCTTTTGTATTTGCTGCTGGGGGAGATAAGAAGTCATGCAATTTAAAAGTATTTAACTTTTTGGATATATCAGAAGGTATATTTATACTTAATTGTGTATTTTTTTATAATTATATAGTATCAATGAAAAAGACAAATTTTATTTGTAATGCTTCTATTTTTCAACACAATGTGTAACTTCTTTTTCATACAGTACGCGAAAGATTTGAAACTAGAATAAATGTACAAAACGGAAATAACAGTACTGCGATAAATCGACAAAACGACACGGGAGAAATTGTTGATGTAACTGAATATATGGATTCAATGATTCTTAACGCGAACGGATCTGAACACAAGAAACACAATAAGTAAAACAGTGAAGTCTTGATGATGAATTCGATAAAGACTGCAAAGTAAAGGTATGGTACTCGTATTTTATTACTTGTACATTATTGTGATATAAATAAAACATTAGAAAAAAATATTTGGACGATTGAATTACAATTTTACTGTTTCTTCTTAAAACATGTAGTTTATTTTTCCTTGTAATAATATAATGTTAATTTCAACAATGGTTCTCGAAAGTTTTACAATCTGTACAACATAGTAATTTTGTTTTAATCATTTACAACACACACACAAATTTAATTTAATTTTAACACATTTTTATACATTGAAGACAGTTGGTAAAAATTTTTGATTAATATATTCAGTATCATAAAAATAGAAAAAATTGTTAAATTATATAACAATTATATTTTGAATCAATGATCATTAAAATGTTTGTTAGAATAAAAGTTCGAATTTCCAAATTACATATTATACAAAATAATATGTATCATATAAGTTGTAAAGCTGATAATTAATTGTGAATAATATAAAATCATTTAAAGCATACATTACTCAATTTTTCTATTTTCTGCAAAAGTAAAATATAATACGAAAACAAAAATAAGGTTTTACAAATTCAATGGTGATGAACGCAAAAAGATTGAATTATTTTCTGTCCAATGTAAATTTGACATTTGTGTTATAAAATTTATAAAATTGGTGACATTGATGAAAAACAATTTACCAATGATAACTATGAGATTTTCAGGTATCATTATTATAAATTCTCTTTAACATTGCATGATTACATAATTCTTTATTACCTATATAATGCAATAGTTGTATGTATAAATGTCTGTAAAAGTATTATTTACTTTCATGTTTATGATAAACAATAGTAATTGCAACGACAAGTTACTTTTTATGTTTTGATCTAACTAGCATACAAATATTTTACACGAATTTAAAAAGAATCGGTTATATAACATTTTATATTTTCATGCAGTTACAAAATAATTCTGTTATTTATGGTCCTTACATTCACAACGAATTTTGTGTGATTCAATTCGGTAATGCTATATATTACCTGGTAACGTAAAATATGTAAAAATAAATACAATAAAAGAAATATAAATCACAGTTACAAGTGATCAGGCAGTTACTAATGTGAGCTTAGCTGTAACAGCATTTTTGCTCTATTGTAATACAATAACAAAGAAAATATATTTCAAAGCAGTATTCCACTTTTTTTTTAATTTTACTACTTAAGAAAATTAATATTTAATAGATTGGTCAAATACCGCATTCAATTAACGGTATACTGAATCTATAAATATATTCTATTATTATTAAAGTATGGGCAATAAAGAAGTACGTAAAAATTACACCTGTGTTTCAACATAATGAGCAATCAAAGTTAACAAAGACTTTTTGATATAAATTCAAATCTACTTAAAATATGTGAAACTGTATGTCACTTATTTGTTTTTATATTACGTACTATGTTACGTGTTTTAATTACATAACCTTTCATATATATATGTATATATATATCTATGTATAAATTAAAAATTTCTTAAATTTTTAGCATTAGCAAAATTAATTTGCTATGAAAATATAAAGCTTAGAACAGATCGAATTTATAAATAATTTGGAATGGGATAAAGGTATGTACGTACCAATGCCAGTTTCGTATTTCTCCACTATAGTAATTATTAAATAAACAAGTTAAATATTTTATATTGTACATAAATGAGTTCACTAAAATATTCTAATTAACAATCTTACAACATGCTTTCTGGCAGTGGTGTTATAGATTCAATGAAAGTCACGTGGGCATTGTTATGTCAACAATAGATTATCAAATTACATTTGCCATGTTAATGCTTACAATCAAGAAATAAATAAAACAATATTCGAAGTTGCACTACAAAAATTATCTAAAACATTTAATCAAATATTAAAGATTAATTTAGAATACTGTCAAACTATAAAATAAATAACGTTAAGTACAACTAACTTCTGTTGACATTTTATATGTGAAATAGATTATTATAATGAATTAGACAATTTTGATGTTGATATGAAACAATGATACATGACATATTTCTTATACTGTATTGAAGACATAAGTCAATGATTCCACCAATAGCATAAAACATCTGACCTCATTGAATGTTATATAACCTGTAACACATAGACAAAATGGTTGTTTTTGTCTATAAAATGGACCATAGTCCATGGAGATTGACATACATTATGTAATATATTAATTAGATTAATTCATACACATATGTGATATAGCATTGAGCTAAGCATCCGTTCCTATATCCAGACTTCTAGAATCTTGATTAGAATCGTGCTGGCTTCCATTTTCAGAAGAAGCACTGCTAGATAAACCAGACTGATCTGAACTTTTTTTTACTTTGGGCTTATATTCTGTAATAACAACAGTAACATTATTTACTGTCACTTCATTGGTTTGAGCCGTACTACGATCTATATTTTTGAGACGAGGTGGATGCCTATTTTTACGCCGTGGTTTATCCAATTTACGGTCTTTTTCTTTACCACTACTCGTTGTACTACCTCCACTTCCACCCTCCTTCTTTCCTGGTTTCAAAAGTGGTACATACTGTTGCTGTGCAACCTAGATATAAATTGCTGTTAATATAATTACAGTCCTTACTTTAGATCACAGTGTTAATATATTTTATTATATTTATGGTATATAAAAAACATATTATATTAAAATATTATAATATTATAACCTGTTGTGCCACAAGTTGGGGATTAATGCGGGGTTTCCGCGTAGAAGTTCCTTTTCGGACGTCACACATGAGGCACTTAAATGCTTCTGCGGTATTTCTATACGTGCAGACACTACAGTCCCAATAGTTTTCTTCCAAAACCTTCGCCTGACGTTTTCCACTTCCCGAATGGTTCATTGTTCATGAAAGTCAGTTTTAAAACACTGTACCTTCTCAAAAGAGAGTTTGCCTTCCTATATTTGCTTTCAGCCTCATTAAGAGTGATTTTATGAACACTGATTACTTTATGACAATGAGAATGCTCCAAAAGAGCAAGAACAAAGATATTCAATAAAAATAATCTGTAATTGTCTAAGACAATATTTTGTGCATCAACTAAACAGGATACACAACTGTCGAACGTATTCATCTTTACAATACAAACCATCTATATCTCTTTGTTGTGTCATTCTGGTGTACATTTTTTATGGTATATCTAAAACAAATAAAACATCAATTATTATAGTATAGCAACAAATAATAATAAATAAATAATTTGCAATTCCTTTTTACAGAATTCAATATACCATTACTTGTTACTTGACAGATAATTGTGCCTACGTATACATAACATACATATATTATTTTCAGCAATTAAATCAATTGTTCACATAAATATTTAATTAACTTCATATTTTGTTTTTTATTGTAATATATTATTTATTTTATAAACATACCAACTAAAAGTACCAATGTTGGAACTTTTCTTGCATTGAGGGTTATCTGTTTTTTTTCTGTTGTATCACAAATTTTTAGTTTGTTATTTAAGAAAAATGATATTTATATTAAACATCCATGATAGCGTATGGTTCGAAGTAATTGATTTAACAAAGTTTAAATTCTGCTTATGAAGCAGGCATTCCAAATATTATTTTCTTTAATGAAACAGATGGAATTCCTCACTTGCATATAAAAGTATCATTATTGCACCTATACAACGTTCTCTTTGACAGTATTGTCAGTATATCCTATACACATGCACCGAACACTCTGACACGTTTACGGTCAGGATACTTTTTTAATCTTTTGTCTCATTGTAAAATGATTGCATTACACATAAAAAACCAATAAAAATCAACCAACTCAAAGATATTGACAAACAATCTATCTACAGCGCTGTTCCTCTATCGGTCGAACAGCGGAATGTTGAATACGGACCAAAATACTGTTCCGTTTGGCAACACTGCACACAACAGTGCTGTATATTACGATTGAAAGGCCCTTTTTTATTTCTTTGAGCAAGAATGAAAACTAATACATAGTAACACATTGTACTCATCTAAACAAATTTTGATATAAGGTAGTAATAAACAGGATGAACTATTCTAAAATTATTATAAAATTTTATTGTTGCAGAACTTTTACATGTAAAATTTATTGGAAAAGTAATTTATTCTTCGTTCAACGAGAGATCATACCTCTTTTGCGCAACCTGACCGACTTCAGTACGTTCGCTACCACTTAGAGTTGTCTCTCTACCTATATCTTTAATCTGTCAGTCATATACAAGGTGTATAAAAATATGTGAATAAGGGGAAGAATTAATAATATACGAAATGAACAAAATAAAAGATCACTTAGTATGTACATTCGGTGTTACAAATATCGCAAGCGCGCAAGTGCGTTACAAAGCGTACTTTAACAAGTTAGAGCTGAAATGCGCAGAACAAATAAAAACTCGTCATATGATGAATATGATCTCTCTTTGAGGGAAAAATAGATTATATAGAAACTTTTTATTATTTTAACTTAACATTGTTCGATGTGTTTTACGTTTTTTCTGTATACTTACATAAGATAGAAGAATAAAATTATAAAATAAAGATCTGGTGTTATCATTTGTACACATATCTTTGAAAGAAAGTATGAGGGGGGATCGAAAACAGGCCCACCAAGCTATTGTATTTCGCCTTGTTGTTGATCGAAAGCTCCCACCGAATTTTTGAGGTATTTACTTTCAAACTAGATGGCGATAACGTTGTGGCAATCAACACCGCGTAGGGGTGCAATCACAATCTATTTTACTCAGCAATACACTCAAATAGATGTGACAGTGCTGGACACTGTAGGTGGTAGTACCAAGTGCTTCGTGGGTGTTTTTTTTCTTATACTAAGTTGATTAAAAAAAATAAAACATATGTAAATGTAATTACAAAGAAAAATAAGTTTGCTATATCAAATTGGACTGAGCGATATGGTATGTTTTTCGATTGTTTACTGTTTCTTATAATTATTGTAAAAATAATTTGAAGGTTAACGAATATAAACAATAATAGAAATTAATGATACTTTCTCCGCGTAAAAATTTATTATTATAGGATAATAGTTCACGTTCATTATGTTTATAAAATATATAGTGAGATATAGTGAAAAATATCAAATAAAAATAAGAATGTCTTGATGAATTTTTTCCATACTTGTCCGATAATTATGAATAATTTACATAAATTGCAAATGGCAACAATGGGTTGTCACAAAATATTCAAAACCAACGTTTCGTATTTACTGTGCAATATTCTAACCATTATGCGAGAATTAATGAAATACAACTTTTTAATACTTTGCAAACTAGTTTTTAAAAACAGTAAGATATCAGAAATTGTTATAGTTACAGTGGGTTGCAGATACGCAATAATTTTTAAATCTTCTTTAATATCATTTCAATTGACTCAAAATTATTATGTATAATTAAAAAGTTGTGTTTTAAAATATTAAAAATAAAACTGGGGAATGTTTATGCAATTAGGACATATCAGATGAAATGGATAAATCATGGGATCATCCATGGACTACAGAGGAAATGCGAAAAAACAGAAGAGAATGGAGTTTAGCAGGTGATGCAGGACTTCTTAAACACCTTCAGCAATTTTCTGAAGTATGATTTAAATTTATGATGTAGTTTTCTTTTGTAACAAATATATTAAAAGTCTATATATGTACATTGATAAGATTTGTTTTTATTTATAATATCTTTTTATAGAATATAGCATCAAGAGCTAACAAAGTTGAGGAAACTTTAGATTCATTGACAACTCAATTACATGAAACAACCATATTTATAGATAATATTACCAACACATCATTGGCTTTGGCCAATACTCAATTTATTGAAAGTCGTGTACAAGAAGATGATGTAGAGATTGAGAAGAAAGTAGAAACCTCAGCACAGGTAAATAAAGATAATATAATATGAAATGTTTGAATAATTTTGGTTATTAATCTGTTATTAACTTATGTATAGGAATGTAAGAACCAGGATTTAGAAGCTGCAGAGTTGATAGCCAATGTCAGTGATAATATAAAACAAGGTCTAAACATAATGTATGAAAAGTATAAAGAAATGGAATTTGTTGACAGTGATAGCGAAGAAGAAGAAGATGAGGACAATAAAGTAGTATTAAGGTAAATCTACTATAGCATATTTATCATAAAAACAATTTGTTTGGTTATTGGCAATTTCATTTTAGCGTTGTGTTGGGGCCAAATAATCCATACCAAGATCGGCCTTTACCTTATGTCATTGGTTCTGAAAAGTGGAAAAATTCAAGTAAAATTGGATTAGAAAGTAGTAGCAGCAGTGAATCAGAACAAGTAGATGAAGAGGACTCAGACAGTGAGGTTGATGACACATCAGCATTTAAAGACATTAATATAGATCCAAAAACAAACTTAGTTGGATTATTACCTTCTTTGAGTGAAAATTACAGTCAAAGAAATGATCTAATATTTAATGAAAAGATAGATGTTATCAGTCAAAATAATATTGATTCTATTTCTGAATCAGACACTCCTAATCATAGTGTACCAAAGGTTAGAACAATTTTTCATACAATTACATTTATTTCATATTGTTCATTATGATACAAAAGATTTATATTATTTTTTCAGGTATTATCAAATGAATCAACACCAAATTTTGCAGAAGAATTGGCTAAACGATTAGGTACTGTCAGACAAGCTCAAAAGCCGTCTATTATAGATGAGAAAAGTGAAGCATCGATAAATCGATTTAAAGGTAATTATAGGAATAAAACAATTTTTATGTTTTATCAATAATTAATCATTATTATGTTTATGTTAGAGGACTTATTTGCACCAGAAGAAGATGAAGATGTTCCAAGTCATGAACCAAAAAATATATTTAGTGAAACTAAAAAACTTGTAAATGATCAATTGTCAGAAACTTTATGGAAAGAGAAACCAATTAAACCTTATAAGAATAATATTATACCTGCCAGCATTGATGTACCACCTCCAATTAGTACAATTTGTAGGTTTTATTCTATTTAAATTTTGTGTAATTCATGTAATTATATTCATAAGTTTTTTAACAAAATTCTGTGTTCCTAGCTACTAAACCAAAATCAGCGATTGATGATCTTTTCGCTGATGCTGATTCTGAAGATTCCGATATTTTCTCATCAAAAAATACAGTGAAAACAGTCGTTAAAAATAAATACCCAAGTAATATTTCGGCAAACACAGAAAATGCACAAAAAAAATATTTAGACGTTGTGGCACCATCGGTTACTGGCAATGCTGCTACAAGTACACCTGAAACTAATGTAAATACGACTAATCTGTTTAGCGACGATGAAGATGTGGGCGATCTCTTTAAGTCATCTATAAATCAATCGCAAAGTAAACAAGTAAGATCACATAAAATAATGATACAGTTGATACAAATGTTTTAGTAATATTGTGAGATTAATATTTACTTTATGATTCAGAAATCTGTAGGTGGAGACTCAATACGTGGAAACATTTTAACTTCAGACATTGAAAACAAATTATCGAGCAAAATTTCGCGAACGCCTTCATCTGGATCTACTGGTAGTAATACGTCAATGAAATACGAAAACAGTACAAATAACGATCCTATACATGATCGTTCGCGAAATATTGCGCCGAATGATAATGTTAGCGAACGAGATTCTCTCGTGATAGCAAGAAATAATGCAGAAAATGTATTCACGGATGAAAGTAACAATAGTAGTGGAATATCGATCCAACCATGGAGTATTAATAACACGGGAGGTTGGAACATAAGGTAAGTTTTAATATTATTATTTCTATTATGATTATTTACTTTAATTTATCTCTATATTCTCCACTGTCGTAACACAAAGTCTATAGAGACCGTCGTAATTTTACAAAGTATACGACTGTTTCTAATTTTTAAATCTATAACTTTTCGAATTTACAGATTTTCAGATTTAGAAATTATCAATTTTTCTAATTTACAAATTGAAAAATTAAAAAGTTCTCGAAGTTTCAAATTAAGAAATATAGAGTTCACTAGTTATACTGCTGTCGGTAAAGCTTTGGCAATCACGCGTTATCCATTCTGAGCCTTCCTCTACTTCTACAATCCCGGCAAGGGCAATATAACGAACCTACATTGTAAAAGAATGGATATGCGTGCCAAGCGCTGAAAATGTCGTTGAATTGATGATCCAAACATTAGTCATCCTTCATTGCATTATAGTGATTGTATCGTTTAGAAGGCACAAGTTCCAAGGCAATCTCCTTCAGTTTGCTATTATTTCATTCCGAAACAGTATCTCTTAAACGTATATGTTTTAACAAGATTATTTTTATCTAGTTTCTAATTGCATCATGTGAAGTAAGTACAACATATTTTCACAATTTACATAATGCATTTATTTAGTTTCATTATTTCATTTACATTTTTTGCTACTAAATATCATGTTTTATCATTTGTACATATTCGTGCTAAGGTGCGCAAATAGGTCCTTCACAACATTCTGGATAAGGTTTGCTTATATCTCTTTCACGATATCCAATTTGCTTTCCTTCCGCACAACGATACACTGGGCATCTAAAATATTTAATCATATTGAACATAAATTTAATCACTATTACGGTACATTTATTTTGAAAACATTATTTTACAAATGTTGCGAGCGGAAAAAAATTCCGTCGTGTATGATAACATTTCCCGGACAGTTTGTATACAACATGCAAATTGTACGTTACTTAATCGTTGTTGATGTAAAACATGACTTACGTTAAAGCGCTTATAGATCCGTCCGCGTGACACGTCACCTTATTGCATTTAATGTAGTGTTCTCCAACACTGAGATCTTGGCCGTCAGAGTATTTACAAACTCCTGTTTATCAAAAACACATTAATAGCATTTCATTTTTTCGATGCTCTGTTTTTTCTTTTATATTAAATTACATTTATTAACCCTTTCGGCATAGACCTTTCTGCCGAAAATTGTTTCTGCACGACCGTACATTAAAATTATCTAATTCAGGGTTTGATTGATCATTAGATAAAATAAAATAACGTTTAGGACATTAAGGAAGGGGGCACCATAAAAATTTTGCGTCGTTAGATTTGAAATATGTTGCAAAATGCAAATGATGCAGATGAAGCAGATTCTACAAAAAAGACTATCACAATAAATTAAAAAATTTAAATTATGCATAAAACAGTATTTCGTTTACATTTAATTTATGGACGACTATAATTATATGTATTTAGTATTCCATGATCATTTCACGGCGAGCAAATTGCGCACTGTGATCAATTGTATCTTACAGCTTCCACGTATTCAATAATCATATTTACGTTTTATAATTGACACCCGATAAATATAATTTAAAAAGAAACTTAAACATACCTTTCACCTCCGAGAAGAAACACGTCGCCATCAAAAGTGACCACAATATGATACTCTTCATTTTTAAATTGTTTTAAATCGTTCAACTTACTACAAATACTGGTATAATATCGATATCCGATTTTTTCTTTTATACATGCATTGCCCCCCCTTATCTGCCTTGACCTTAACACAACCTTATGATTTCAGGAATTCTATGTACTGTCATAATATCCGATAAGGAAATATAAAACAAAAATTGATTTTATTATAATTCTATCCTACGTCAAAAAATTTGTTTATTCACAAGATTTCGCATTAAAAACATTTTTATATTTTTTTAAATGTTTGATCGTTTATCTTCATTATTAATGTTTTCTTCAAATGTTTCGTAATTTCCTCTTACTCCTGCATTTTTATTTCTCTTTTTACTTCCGTATTAATGCGCAGTTTGAATACATCACTGGCGCTATCTGATGGCAAGCGAGAAGACTGCCATTTTAAAAGTGCATTTTGTAGTGCTCTTTACTTTTATATAGGAGACTCTCGTAATACTTATTAAACTGCTTAACTGATCTTTATCTTGTCTTTTCCTTTCGATTTTATGAATCACTTCAAGAGTGCAGTTAGTTTTCAAACTCTTAAAAATAATTACGTTCTAAAATTACTAACACTTACGTTACTTAGAAATTAATGTTACGAATAAAATGATTGTCACAGAGTAAAGCAGGCAACAATAGTGATCATTGAGAAAATAATTTCAATAAATTTCATTAATTTGTTAGCGAGAGGTTCACTGTCTACTGCAAAAATACCTTAGAATGTAAAAAGTTTACATTCAAAACTATTTTTCTCTCTTGTTTCAGTGCACTTTCACCATTGATGACGTCGACCCGTTTAAAATCGGAGGAGATGTATTCTGAAAGAATTGCAAGCGACAGTCTGTTCACAGCGCGAACACCTAATCGAGCGAGCGTTGCCCCGAATTCGATGAACAATTCCTCGCACGGAGAATTAAGCGAGGACATACCATCCACGGAACAAGACGACGTGTTCGAGAACGAGGATTTGTTCGGTCCACCTCCGTTACCGAAAGCGGACTCAAAGCTAGGAAAGTCGAAGGTGTCCTCGTTGTTCGACGATTCTGATTCCGGTGATGAACTGTTCTCGACGACGAGTTCAGGTTCTAGATCTCAGAAGAGTAACGATTTCTTCACGACGGGTGCTCAGCATTCCGACAAAACGAAGAGTATGCAGCGAAGAGGCCTCTTCGACGAAGACATAGACATATTCAGCAACAAAGATTCGCCAGATATTGACATCTTCGGCATAGCCACGAAACCACCAGCCAAAGAAGAAAACAATATTCCCAGTTGGAAAATACCGGACATTTCAAACGATGGCTTCTTTACGAGCAACACTAGCGACACAATAGGAAAAAGTAAGACGATGGAAAAAAATCAGACCACTCGTGCACCGAAGAAGATCAGTCTGTTCGATGACGAGGAGGATATCGATGATGGTGACCTGTTCGCTACGAAGCCTGTTAAAAATGAGCCTAAAACCGAATCTCGTATTTTTAACGACAACGGTGATCAAATGGAGGAAAATGATTTGTTCTCTACTAAAAAAACATCCGACGGAAAGGAGACGAATGATAAGTCCTCTATCAGAACTGTTACGTCAGGTACAGATACTGTTGATCAAGATGTATCCACTCGGCAGACTGAAAGAGTGAGTAAGGATGTTCTTTCGGATAATAATTTGTTCTCTACCACTATCGGAACGCACGGATTGGTTTTCGAGGATGACGATTACGACGATCTGTTTAGTACAAAGAGTACTACAAGAGTAACCAAGGAAGAAAAAAAAGAAGAGAGTGTACGATCAAAATTGCAAGCAACGGATGATACGAAAGTTAAAGAGACTTCATCTAAGGATGAAATTAATATCTTTGCAAAGGCTGAAGAACCGAATATTTTTGGCACAACGTCGAATAAAACAGAAGATGTACAGAGAGCCTCTTCGGAAGAACGTAGTGTCACGGAAGATGTCGAAAGCGAGCCGAAGAAAAGTCCTCCAAAATCGTTGGACATTCAAGCAGTCACCTCGTCATCTTCATCTGACGAAAATAGTCAGGGAACGAAACGAATGGTATCTGGTAAAATAAAAAATTTGATGGGAAAGATGGGTGATTTGAAGATACTTTCACCTATGGACACACCACCTCTATGGCGAAGAAGCGAAGAAAAAACGGACGAGGAAGATAGTACGGTGGATAGAGACAGCGATGACGGCGGATGCATTAGTATACAAGGTCACAGTTCATCTTTAAGCATATCTGGTAATGTATATCATTTACACTAATTGACTGTTCCAAATTCTAATAGTAATATTGTTTGGTAAGTAAAAATAAATATTTTATTTTTTCTGTTGCAGAGGATAGTACTACCCAGAAACAATCTTTACAATCAACGATTTCAGGAGAAAGTAACGTAGAAAGTGCTATTAGTTTTGATGAACCTGCTCAAGTAGAAACGTTATCTACTACTGCCTCTAAGGTAATTGTTGGACTACGTTTTTCGTCACATTTATTACGTAAATGATCATTCATTGTAAGCAGTTCATAAATATTCAGTTCTTACTAAATTACGTACGAACTTAATTAAAATATTGATATTTGAAATCATGCTAATTTTGTCATAAATTACTTTTCTAAGTCTTTATATTCAATACTATACGCTGTCAATGATTATTCTCTTATTTTTCAGACACGAGTCAGAATACAAGCAAAACGTCGACCTCAAAGCAGGCACGCGCGTAAGTCAGCCCTTACACAAAGCGGAATCGATTTCGATATTGTAGATGCATCAAAAAGCAACTCGCAACATGAAAGTCTTAATAACCCGTCTCAGAATACTTTCAATAAAGACCTGGGTTCACATACTGTTACCACAAATTCTGATCGTTTAGTTTCTGATAATCTTCATCGAACAGCCGACAGTAATATTTTCTTAACTACGGATGATAAATCTGAACTTGGTAGTTTAAGTAAGGAGAGTTCAATGAGTGCTAACAAAAATACTTTATTATCACCATCGACCGACGAAGAAGATCTGTTCGATGTACCACCAGATTTGCCCGAAGACCCACAAAAAGAGGATACTCTGTTCGGTAGAGCCCCTATTCTTTCGCCGGTTGAACAAGTCGTTTCTGATAGAGTATCAACGAGTTTTAAACCGTTGAAAGACACGCACATTAAACAGATCGATGACACGGATATGGGAACGGAAAAGAATACGCAAAAAATGGATAAGGACAGTGTATTGGCTAAGCCTAGTCATGATTCGAGCACAAAAGCTACAGTTTCGCTCGCGAATAAGGAAGAAGTCAAAGCAGATAACGTCGAAGCAAAAGACGAATCGAAAGAGGTGGTCGATCCATTACGAGATAGTAGCCATGATCCGTTGAAAGATCCAAGCCAATTGTTTGCTTTCGTTACGAAAACACCGTCCCCGGAAAAGGGCAAAAATCTATTATTTTCTGAGGATGACAGCCTATTTTCTAGCGGCGGTAAAAAGTCAACCGAAGAACAAGCCACGAAAAAACCAGTCCTGGATTTATTTTCCGACGACATGGGAGGTGACTTGTTTTCGGGATCTTTAACCAAATCTGTAAAAAAACCTTTGAAAGATACAAAAATTAGTTTGTTCGATGATGACGAACAAAATGATGAAGACGATAGTTTGTTTGGGCCGGTTGTAAAGAAATCAACGGCCAAAAGTGAACTCGTGAAAAAACAATCTGTACCACAATCTGGGAAGAAAATAAGTCTGTTCGATGACGACGACAACGATACCGATTTATTCTCCGAGTCATCGGAGCAGACGCAAAAATCAGATTCCGGAAGTGTCCAAGAACAATCGAACAGAAATGAAATCTTCTCGAGTATCGCAGAGCCCGTGAGAACTTCGCATATTGCAGATATTTTTGCTGATCAGTCAAGCGGGGAGGATGATATCTTTGCGAGTAAAACTGTGCCGAAGAAGATCGTCTCATCAAAATCGTTATTTCCTTCCGACGATGACGACGACGACGATAGTAATATTTTTGGGAAAAAAGTCACGACTGAAACACGCGTAAAGTCCACAGAGACGCGTTCAACTATTAAAAAATCGGTTACAAAAGATCTAAAGAAAACAGCTGAAAAGATCGCTGATGATCCTTTGAGTATTTTGCAAGACGATTAATCGTTTTTAGTAAGTTACATATGTTTGTATTTATGTTTATATTTGTTCCCCAATTTTAAAAATTCTCGAATTGTTTTAAATTATGATGTATGAAGAATTGAATATATGTATATCGATTTCATGAATTGTATACTTTTTAAAGTCATTGGCGTAACTAGGATTTCTGTCTGGAATGGGCTCACGTACAGAACCAAAAACAATAGCCTCTGCTAGAGAAAATAGCGACGTAAGAGAAGAAAGTATAGGGAATTATCTATTATGATAGTCTTGTATAGGGAACGAGATTCCATCATTCGTACAAATTAATGGCTATAAAAATTCCAAATTTCTGAATTTTTAAATTTCCAAATCCTCAAAAACCAGAATTTCTAAATTTTCAAATTCTCCAATCCTCAAATCCCCAAATCTTAAAGTATCTAAATTTCCAAATTCTTAAACCTTGAAATTTCCACATTTCCACTCCTCTAATTACGGGAATTTGTCGTGTTTAGTACTGTATTTATTTTAATAATTTCCTGATGAGGGAGGGGTAGGGATAGAGGGTACAGTCCACATTTTGAAGGGGGCCACTCATTCTTGGCTCTACCTAGTTGCGTCCATGATGGAGGAAGTCATTCAAATGCAAGTGCACAATGTTAATTATGTATAAATTATAAAAAAAGTATAACGCTGTGCGTTAAATATGTAGTACGAGCACTGTGCAAAGATGGACGATACAAAATTTAGCGGTGTAACAAAGTGCGTATATGTTTCTTGTTATTTATTTTTTATGTGAAGATTAAAATTGAAGAACTACATTCTGATTTATAAGATATCTCACCAAAAATGTTTTACAGTATTTTTCCACGATATTTCTCTTGAACGGAAATCCTAAATATAGTGAAACCACCGTAAAAAGATTTTTATGGAATGCCAAGAACAACGAACAATAAAACAAATAAGATAGTAATTAATACTGTTTCATTTATTACCATAGATTTACAGTACCAGTTTGCATAATTTAGTTGCAAGCAGTAAGTTAAATGTGCGTTGAGAATTCTGTTTTTATGTAGTTTATGCCTAGTTCATTCTATATGTATAGTTTATAAAATTTATATATATATGCATATACATACATATATACATATATATATATATACATATGTGTATATCATTCCGTGATGTATTGTACATATTGTATCCACTTTACGAAGCATGTAGTAGTACAAATAAATTGAGAGAATAAACTGTATTTATGGCACTATTGTCCGTGTTTAACAATTCAGAATTTTATTGTAAATGTTAATTATGTATATTATATCGCTTCAATGAAAATGATCGGAATTGAGGAAAATACCAAAGTGACCTTGAAATGTATTATCCAATATCATTGTTTTCGTGTTGCAATTGCATTAACATTTTTTTATTAAAATTCATCTTCATACGTGACAATATAATAATTAGTATCGATAATTAATAACAATTAATATTTTCCTTTACGTTACAAAATAAATGATGAAGTCTGCAATCTGATTCCTTTAAGTGTTAGAGGGTTGAGTAATCATTTTATTTCAAGTAATACTGACTTAATTACCTTTTTAATACATAAGTTCATACAATATTAATATACGATGTCGATAAATGTAAAAAAATGTATTTCATACAAATATTATAAAAATATTATCGAGTAATTTTTTGTTCGAAATTAAAGTAATTTAATTGAAAAATTCCTTATCCTCTTCGTTCGTGCTTCTACTATTGTATGCACTCTTCTATTACTTGTCTATTTGTCTACTATAATTCTTATTAATATCACGATTACTGCTTTACATAGTTACATTTTAAATAACATCAAGTTCTTTTGCTGTTCTTGTTTTTCTATTCTTCGATGGTGGTGTTGTGTTCTTCTAGTCATTATTGAAATCATTTCAATGTATACTATGAATGAATATGTTGTATTTGAAAATGTGATTAAATGTTAAGTAGGGAATCTGCATAAAGGAAAGGCCGGTGTTATTGTACTCAGCGTTTCAGGAAATGTGTTTCTCTTTAAAGGTATACCAACAGGGTCGGAATATTTTACATTTGAAATTTGTCCATCGTTGAAAGCACATCAGACTCGTTACTTCGTCTATCGACTCGCATTCGGTAAGCGATCAGACTAAAACTTTATTTACTATTATTATCAGAAACGTTTTCATTTTTCTTTTATTTCATTTTTTCAATATATTTGCTGTTAATTTATCAAATTTCTGAGCGTTCACAGTTTTTTGTAATTTTTAATTTAACATTCTTAATACTTTGCCAGCTGCCGTCGTGTATTCGTTGATAACGATGTTTAATTTTTTATGTCATTCTTTCTTTACTTATCTGAATTTTTTGTTTAATCCTTACTATCATAGGTACTACAAAAAATACTTTATCTTAAAAAATAATAAAGGGGCGCGGATCCAATAAACATTCAAATAATGTTCTTTCTGTTGACGATTTTATTACATAAAAAGCATGACGAACTAAAGATATGAACATAATTCTAGTACCTGTCATAGTGACACTTTTACTAATTAAGAATTGTTCTCAATTTTTTGTTTTAAAAGAGTCTAAATTGAAAACATTGTATAATCATTTCGTTAAACATTATCTATGTTGTTAAATTATTATCAAATAACTGTTATCATAAATGATTATTATCGCTGTTATTAAACTAGGAGGATACACTATCAAGATGACGATGAAAAGTAACGCATACGTGGAGGAAATATTGGATATGTCTGAACCGTCAGAATCAAACACAAAAAGTGAAGTCGTCGAATTTTTTGATCAGGCTAATGTCTTGTTAACAGGAGGGACAGGTTTTCTGGGCAAGTTAATCGTCGAGAAGATACTCAGGTAATCTTGCAGATACTATTTTGAATGAATCATTACATCTTCTTTGAATCAATTATTCATTGGCAATGATTGAATACTGAACATTATACCAATGAACACTTGTCTTCATCATATAGTGCATTAGCATCACAAAAATGATCTATTCTCGAACGGCGATATTGGGTCAATTGTAACTCAGATTTATGAAACTAACACAATGGTATTTTAACTAAAACTGGTTATTTAAATTTTTAAACGGAAAAATATTTTGTGATGGGGAATAATATTCGGAGATATAAAAAGACGTATCATGTAGACAGCTACCTGGACTTTGAAATAAATTAGTATCTAAAAGGTGATTTGCAACTAACTTAGGACACAAAAACTGAAAGTTGGCAATTGTATATAAGATTCAATATAAATATGCAATCACGTTGCACTTGATTACACTCGGTTTCTAGAAAATTCAGATTTGGAAAATTGAAAATTATAAAAAGTTCAAAATTTGGACTTTGCAGAATTTAGAAAGTTCTAATCGCGAATGTCTCTGAATTTTTCGATGTTTTGCAGAAGAATATGGTTTATTGGTTTATTTTGAAAACTAGTTTACGTTCCGTAACTATCCTTTTAGTTCCGATTTCAGATGCGTCATATCCTCCAAAAATTTGCAATGCTACATGTTACGTTCATTGAACAGTTCAAAGGTACATCCGGTGTTTATATACCAACGACAATGTGTCTACGATTAAACTGAATTAATGTACAATTCCACTGATCATACGATATCAACGAGAATTTGCGATTGGGTTAAAGGGAAAGTAATTTAAATAATTTTTGATGTCTTCGTTACTATTATTGCATCATAACTAATTCAGAAAAGAATTTATAAATTACAAAGGATGTACAGTGAAATGATACTGTGTAAATCAGATAGTGAATAATAATGCATGTGATCGCTAACTTAATTAATGTTAATCAATATACAAAGCAGTGGGCACCCTCAAAAATAGAATGATGTTTTTAGAATTAGTTTACATGACTTGAACCCTTTGAAGAATTAGAACAATTAATTTATTAGATGACCTATTTCGTTGTTCCTCATTTTTTTTTCTTTGTTCAAACAACTAAAATCTTTTGTTTCGTTGATCATTCTGAGTGGCGTGTTAATGCTTTTGTTTGACATTTTACCTATGTATTGTTATTTGTAATTTTGTATTCCTAACTCTATTATAATCTCTTATGATCGATTCTGTTTAATAATTTATTTATTAAACAAAATCTGTTTCATTGTGTATGAACTTAGCTAATAATTACAGATCATGCCCAAATATTTCGACATTATATTTGATAGTAAGACCAAAAAAAGGAAAGAGTCCATCAGATCGACTTAAAGAAAACTTTGACGATGTTGTAAGTAACACATATTTTATATAATAATAATAAAATGTGTAATTAAACCGTAATGAATTGTATTATTGTATTGCTGTCAGCTTTATTCTAAGTTGAAGCGTGAACAACCGAATTTCCTCAAGAAGGTGATATTAGTGGAGGGCGATGGTTTAAAAGATGACCTTGGTTGGTCACCAGAAATTAAGGAACTTTTAATGAATACAAACATTATTATTCATAGTGCTGCACTTGTTCGATTTGAAGAAAAACTTCGTGTAATAACTAGTGTCAATGTAAAAACTATAAAATTTTTATTGACGTTTGCAAAACAATTACCCAATTTGAAGGTAACCTGAATATTTTTTGCAGTAAAGAAGAATGTTGTTTTCTTTTTGTATACCCGGCATTTCAATCACGTAAAAGCTATTCACGTTTCAATATTACTTAAAATAATATATATATAAATACAACATTTTTATTTACTAATATTATTATGAATTAAGAAGAAATACAATAGATAATCATATTTTTTACAATATTCAATTAATGCATCTGTTTTTAGGCATTTGTACATGTATCAACTGCATTTGCACATTGTGTACATAATACTATTGAGGAGAAGCATTATCAAGATACCATTGATGCTGATAAATTATTAACATTGTTGAATATATTGGATGACGATAAAATTGCGCAAATTGCTCCAGTGTAAATGTTATTCCAATAAATTTGCTGACTTTGATGAATCTTAAGAAAATATATATTCTTTCCTTTCATAGATTGCTTGACAAATGGCCTAATACGTATGTGTTCACTAAAGCAGTAGGAGAAAATATTGTATTAAAGTATAGCAATGATCTTCCAGTTTGTATTGTACGACCTTCTATTGTTATACCAACCTATAAGGATCCACTTGCTGCATGGATAAACAATTTATATGGAGCAACGGGTGTAGCTTTAGGAAGTGGTTTAGGTCTACTGCGCACATTGCACTGTGTACCAGAAAATGTGGCAGATATTATACCAGCAGATCTTGTTGTTTCTACCATTATTTGTTCGGCTTGGGATGTTGCTAATAGGTAAGAAAGTTCTATACTGTTGGCAATTGTACTGCAGTTTTCATACTTAAACTGAAAGACTTGGAGACTGAAATTTTTTAAATTCATATTTCTTTCATTTGAGATCAACTCTATGTAAGTTGCATTTATACATATTTAATAATTATCATTATTTGCTTTGTCAATCTTTGTTACCAAGAACAAATAAACTGAACAAGCATAAATCTAAACTAACTGATAATACAAATTTGTGATAGTAAATAATTGCTTTTAAGTGTAAATATAAAACTCTATAATAATAATAATAATAATAATAATAATAATAATATTATTATTTTTACAGAAAGTGTCAACTAAAAGCAGCTCAAGATCCCAACATATCTGATGAGGAAAAAGTTCCTATTTATAATAGTGTATCTTCTTGTGATAATCCAATTTCTTGGTATGAATATATGAAACAAAATGAACTTTACGGCCTTATCCACCCTAGTGCAAAAATTGTATGGTACTATATGTTAATACTCAATAGACACTTATTTGCACATAATGTTTGTAATTTCTTCCTTCATATAGTACCAGCCATTATTGCTGACACACTCACTCTTCTCCTTGGACGGAAACCTCAGTAAGTATGCTATAAATTTGAAATAAACGACATACAATAAATTACAATCAATAATAAATATTAACTATAGCAAACAATAATGCTAACTATGGATGTATCTACAGGTTACTGAATGTATATAGAAAAATAAATAAATTTAGTAATGTAATATATTACTTTTCAACAAGGCAATGGAATTTTCGAAATGACAATGTCGTGAAACTCTGGCAAAAACTGAATGCTGTTGATCGACAAATCTTCTACTTTGATATGAAAAGTTTGGATTGGGAAGAGTACTTTTATTTGCATATGAGAGGTCTTCGTTTATACATGCTACATGATCCAATTGACACTTTGGAGGATAGTATAGTCAGGTATCGAAAGTAAGTTACCATCTTTATAAAGATATTAATGTTATAATTATATGTTTTTTCATGTGATTATTTAATGTAAAACTTTATTTTAGGTTCTACTGGCTTCATCAATCGGTTAAGACAGCAGCAATACTGTTAGTTTTATGGATAACTGTACTTTTTGTCAGAATCCTCTGGTCTTTTTGTCCTTTATCACATTAACGATTGATAATACTAGCCTTGCAATTTTATTTTGTAAGCAATAAATTATTACGGTGATTATTTTTCCTTCCAATCACGTGTATATTTGTATTACAATTATCTGCTATTGATTAGATGGATCTATTTTGTTATACTGTTGATAGATGTCGCCACGCGTCTGTATGTTTTTCCTTCGAATAAATACAAATTCTTTTTCACTTTTATTTAACTATATTCTCCAACGTATAGGATTACATAGTTTCCAATTTTTTAAATATTTTAATCTACATTTTATAATTGTTGTTACAATTGTAATTATATATTATCTATAACTGAAAGCAATCAGAATAGAAGAATAACGAAATTACAAGTTACTTGTAAAATATTATATATTTTTCATTCAATATTCTCAACATCAAGTATGTGTTCAGTTCTTGGTACTACCTTCATTACAGAAACAACGCAGAGTTATTTAACTTTTATGAACTTCATGAAATTCAAATATTCATTACTGAACAAAAATCGTATTCATTTTGACGTAACAGATTACGTGACGATCAAGAATGCCATTTAAATATTGTTAAATCATTTATTTGCCAGCATTTGTACGTTTATTTGTACGTTTGTTAGCATTGCTAATCCGTTATACATATACATAGTTAAAGATATCAACACGTTAGTTGTTCCAGTTTACAAAATGTCGATTTCTGTCTTGATCGTCATTATTTGGTACAAAAAATAAAAACGATAAACAACGCAAGCTATATATTCTTCTCAATTCAAAATATCAAGCCTGTATCATTTTCTAATGGCAAGAAATTTTAACTCTGCAATAGACTCAATCGATCCATTATTTATCATCGATAATATTACCACAAATTGTACAGATTTGGATCAGATAATAACACCGTATAACAGGTATCTTGTTTCACAATAATCAGTAAGCGATTCTTATAAATTTTCATGCACTGATTACGAATTTGAAAACCTCACCCTCAGATTTTGAAAAATTCAATTTTGAGTCCAAAAGAAGTCGAATTTACAACTTTAAGAATTTGTTGTGTTTTAACTATAAACATGATGCAAATTACACTTAATAAAAAGTGATTGTGTAAACTTTCACAAATACACGTATTTTATAATACCACAAATGTTCAAACATGTTCAGCCAATGTTTAAAACAAGCGCTTATCAAACGTCAATCATGCTGTGACGGAGCAGATAATCTTTTTGTGAAAATCATCAAAGGAAGTTACAAAATAAATTTTATTTTTTATTGAGAAAGTTAAAATATTTCTGTAAGATTCAAGAGAACTTACTTTATCGCGTAGTATAGATAAATTTTGCGTTAGACCTTTCATTTTCAAAATAATCTAAAAGTATCCGACAAAATTGGTGCTTCAGAAATGACTCGATAGCTTTAAATATTGCTCAAACATATTTGAATATTCACAACATTGTACATTTGTAAAACTTTATAGAATCACTTTCTGAAGAAGAATTTGGTTTACTATTTTGCTTAAAGCACAAGAAATTCAGGAAGTAGAAAGTTTGACTCCTTTTATAAAAGGAAGTAGCATAAAGAAAAACAGTTTTCATATTCATAACCAGTGCATAATAATTTACAGGAATTACTTATTCGGTGTTGTAAAACACTTGAAACGTTAAAATTTGTTGCACAGTTTAACATGATTGATAATCATAAAGATATATCCGAAATTTGAAAAAATAGATGCGAAGAAGACAGGGGTAAATTGTGTAACAGTGTCGCGTACACTGGTGGTAATTCTAGATTCTTCAAGGGAAAATGGCGAGAAGTTCGAAATGTCGAATTTCGAATTTTAGAAATTTGGGAATTAAAAAATTTTAAAGTTTGAGCTTTTGAAGATTTGGTGATCCGGAGATTTCGGAACTTCATTGTTTCTAAAATTGGAGAGTTCGAAAATTTGTGAATGCTGAAAAAATGGAGATTTAGGGATTTGACATTTTAGGAATCCGAGAATTTGATAATTTATAAATTTCGAAAGTTGTAAATTTGAAAGTTTGCGTATTACTTCTCCGATAATCGAGAACAAGTAGCGTGAGGATTCTCCCCCTACAATTATCCTTATCCAAAGTAAGCTTACGTTGTAGCGGAGTGTAGCATCGAGCATCGTGGCCGTAGTGCGATACGGGGATGGAGGCCGCGAACAAGCGAGCGAGTCGAGCGAACAGAGTCGAGGATCGAGAACCAACCGGCGACTCAGGAAGGCAGTGCACGCCCGACTGCCGACACGAGTGGATGGCGTACGTTGCCGCTCGCGCCACGATTACCTCGTGATTTTCCTTCCTGTCAGCTACGGTCACCGTCGTCGACTTCGTGACGAGTCTCTCGCAGTATTTCGAATTACCTTGCGACGTTGCACGCGGCTCATAGTCTTCAATTCCGCAGTGACGGTTGCGTGTCGCGTTGTCAACTGCAATTAAACAGAAAAATAACGAGCGAGAATAGAAAAGGGAAATAACGAAACGGAGAAGGCGAAAGGAAGTTTCCTTATTTTTTCATTCGACCTTTGCCTCTCTCCGTCGTCGTGTTCGTCGTGTTTGTCATCTACGGACACTACGTGTCGTTTTCACGCACGCACACACGCGTGCGCGCGCAAATCTTCTAACCACGTGTGTGCGCACGCACGACGCACGTACACGTTATCGGAGTCGCGAGGCTGCCGCACGGGACGCCCTCCAAAACTTGTGTGTGTATATATATGTCTATGTGTACGTGTGTGCGTGTGTGTGTGTGCGCGTGCAACCCTACCGGAGCCCGCTGACGTTGGTTACCATAGTAGCGCGCGTGCCGATCAGCTGATCGTTGAGACTCGGAGCGCGTTCGACCGTCGGCAGTCAGCCAACAGCGGCTCCGTCCATTCGTCGTTCAGTGCGTTGTCTCTGCGCAGCTCGCTCGTTTTTCGCGTCGCGACACGGTCACGAGCAAACGGACACTTTCGTGAGCAAACGTCGCCACGCGGACTCATCCGGACACTTTTCGACGATCGATCGTATTCACCGCGACACGATGCTAATCTCGATTTCTCCAACGAAAACGATGCGTTGAAGTTTGTATCATCGATGACGGAAACCGCGATCGAGCATGATCGGGGGAAGATAAGACAACGCGTTACCTGCACGGTTCACAGTGTGCCGTTAGCGAGAAGAAAATAACCTATTGTAGTTTCTTTGGATACCATCGCACGCGACCATCGAGACCTTGCCACGATTTACGTCATACGTTTTATACTGAACCGTCCAGAAACGAAACTCAACGCTGGAACGTCCGACGACTCTGGATTCGAATACTTTTCCTCGTTGCCTTCAGCTGAAAAACACCTCGATACACTAAATCGTTTTCGTCGTCGAACGTTTTCGAGCTATATACGTTCAGACAAGTGTTCATCGATACGGAAGAGCAATACGCGTGGTGAATACGTATGATTTGAAAGTGACAGTCCAGCCCTCTTTGTTCGAACATAACGCATCGTTTTTTGGAAACATCGGTTATGTTCGCCACAGTATCGACATATGATTTTACAAACATCACTGACATTTGCCAATCATTAATACGCTACAGAATAAAAGAAATAAAGTAGCGAAGACATGATCCATCGAACTAACCTGTTGGAGATCTTATCGAAGTATACTTCTCGTTTTCCCAAGGTAATCGATTAATCTTAAAAACCGTAGGTTCGTTTAGTCAAATGAAATTGACAGTGTACCGTACCGCTTGTGAAGATGCAACGCAACTGTCAGATCGATTAATCGCAAGATGGGGTCGTAGTGAGTTTTTGAAAGAAATATCGATACATCGATATCGCTTCGTGTCAGGTGTCGCTAGACTTCAGTAGACGATGGCCGCGCGGTGCGCGAACGTACAAAACTGGGAACGCAGCACGTTTTGTTCGGAAATAGTGATTATAGTGATTAATAGTTTCTGTTGAAGAAGAATTTCGACTCGTTCGACAACGGGTATCGAAGAATGTGAATAATTTTCTTGTATGAACACGTTTTGACAATCGTTTGTACCTGTGATGTATCGTTCGACTGCATCGAGTAAACTGTCAGTACGCGAAGTGACTCTGTTTGCAACGGACTTTTGTCAAAAGTGATTTTTCGTTTTGTCGTGTGGTTCCAACGATTGCGTTTTGCAAGTCAGCTGCTACGATGACAGTCTGAAGTATTCCCTCGTTCACACGGAAACTCTGTGATAACCGATGCCAGCAACGTCATTATACGGATTAAGTTGTCTGACAGGAACGCGGTTCCTGCGATCATCCCGACAGAAACCTTGGTGAGTTTATTATATCTATCAGAATGCAAGAAACAACGGAAACGTACTGTCAATGTCTAAAGATATGTAGATTATGTCCGCGAGGACGTCGCACGTACACAAATTCGCGATAAAATATTCGCTGCGTTTAAATGTTGCCATATTTCGCTCTTTTTCGCGCCATATTTGTTCTCCTTTCATTACGATTACAATCCAATAAATGAAGGTATTATACAAATTTTCGTATCGATCCTTTAAATAATATTAACAATTAAATAACGTTATTATTGTTAAATAAAAATCAATAATAATTGCTTAACCATTAGTCCAAAAGTTGAATTCAAATTACTCGACAGCGCTACATAAATTTTTGCGTACTGCAGAACGATTTGCATATAAATATCGAAAGAATTCGCGTTACTTATGAGATTATGCAGCAATCATCAGATGCGAATAAATATCCGCGTAAAATAGTAGTGAGTTTTACGTTGATAAGCATTAACAAGTACATACATGGTGTAGAATATAGACAGCAGTCAGTTGTCGAGTCGTCGAACCTCTATCGATCTTTACCTCCTGTCTGCGTCTGTCCTCCCCCGCTCTATGTCACACAGGAATGTAAGCTGGGTTGTATTTCTGGCGTGGTTATTTCTTCTTAAGTTCTTCGAGGCAACAGCCTCTATCATAAATGTCAGAACAAACCGGTTAATTAGCACTGTGCGTTGATTATGTATTATAAATATTAACTATGCTTCGTGTACAGGAGATCGAACGTGCGTTATGCTGAAACCACAGGCAAATCAAACTGAGGGAATATCCTGGTAAAATTCAGGAGATGAACTTGAATTCCGCATCCATCGATTACTATGATCATTTCTTTCTGTATTTAAACTTTTCAAATTTTCAAGATTCTCATCATTTATTGGTAACTGAGAAATAATTTATAAACATTTAAAAGATTGAATCAGGTACATCAATTTTTGAATAATTATGTTATGCATTAAAGAATGCTTTGTTTAAAAATTTGTTGCAGCGATAAAATTTGAAGGGTAAAAGTTTCATTTATTCTGAAAAATAAGGGTTGTATGAGCAGGAATTTTTGTTATAATTTGAAAATAGAGAAATGGAAAAATAAGTGTGCGATACATAACGGAGAATAATATGCCTCCCACGTTCAATGATAAACAACGGTCGTATAATAGAGGTACATTCTCAATGATAAGTTCTTACAATCACACGACACATCGTTGTGGATGACTTTTAGTAATGTACAGTGATATGCATTATCGGTTTCACTTCCGATATTCTGAAGTACAAATTTCATTATCACATACTGATATCTAACAGTACGCGTGTCACCTTCGATCTTCCACGTAAGATCGTAATTTTATATCAACTTGCAACTGTTTAAAATTATATTACATCACATGTTATTTTATAGTAAATAAAGTTTATAATGGATTTCTGAGAAAAGATACAATTATGTTTTACTTCACTTATATCGTGGTTTTATGGACTCGATAAAGTTTTCGCGCAAAAAAGGAGAATATATTAAATGTGTTTACCTTCTTGATTACTGATTAACTAAATTCTCGCAAACTAGTTCTTGAACGTATGCTATCCTCAAGAGTGTATAACCTAAAGAGGATTCTCTGTTTTGTAACACTCTTGGGATCTAACACCTTGAAGAGCGTTAAGATAGACCTCCCGAAGTGTTTAACACTTAATGTTATATAAAAATAAAAAAAATCATTTATCTGAATCTGATTTTGAAGATTACAATTATTACCATTTCAATAGCTTACATAAAATCAGAAAACAATGCAGAAAAAAATGACTTTACATAAGAGAAAAAATTTACAGTACTTTATAGTGTTTCTTAATATCCATAGCATAAAGTTATATCAGCAGAAAAAGCTTTCATATGAAAGTTTTATGATCCTGTATCCAGTTGAACTTCATATTATATTACATTTCTAGTATGTTAAATATAAATCTTTTTTATAGAATTTCTAATTGGTGTAATTAGATTATAGTGCTCCGCCAATCCAAATGACGGACATACGGATACATTGACCCGGGATAATTTGAAATCGTTTCAAAACTGGTTCCCGGTTTTGACTAGATCTTGCCCATAATTCTTTTCGATCCATACGGTGTTTTATGCTGCATGATTTCCGAAGCGAAACTCACGTTTCCTCTTTAAGTTTACGGACTTCTTGATGACACTCGAACCTCGTGCGTCTCGTGTACTTATATTTACATACACATCGAGAAAGGTGAAGTAGCTTGAGGCATCTAAATGAATAAACAGCTGTTCAACTACGGGATAACTGTTCACTGTAATCGTGCATTTTTAATGTACGACGAAATTGATGGTTGATATTCAACACGTAATGCACGTAAAGTCCGTTCAAATCTACTACCGTGTACAGCGTAAAAATTGCGGGATAGAAATAGCGATGGACAAAACTGTAAAAGCTCTTAGTAATCAAAGTATACTGTTGTACCTTAATAAAATTATACAATAGTTGGATAGATTGTTAACACGGTAAAATAGGGAAATAGCAGAATAATAAAACAGTAAAGCGATAATAATGATAGCACGGTAAAGTAAGAAAATACCGGTATGTCTTATAAGAAAGAAGAAAATAAAAATATTTATTAACTTTTCAAACCTCCTCGTGACTATCTTGGCACACCCTTCATTTCTTAAAGGACTTCGATGTCTTGTACCCTTTTCATAGAATGACGTTCGTTATGTTGGCTAGACCTGTTTAAAAAGACGTTGGGCAAATATCCAGCGTGTTGCACAATGTTTGAACACGGTGCACTTTAAACGAATTTTTTCCCGTTCACATTGGCGTAAGTTACATTTTTGTCGAGGGTAGCAAGTGCGGAAAATTGAGAATCTAGGGACTTGGGAATTTTTTATTTGGGCATTTGGAATTTGGGGAGTTGGGTAATTGGGAGATTTAGGTATTGGAAGATTTAGGAATTGAAAGATTTGAGAATTGGGAGAATTGGGAATTGGGAGATTTGGAAATTAGATGATTTGAGAATTGGAAGATTTGGGTATTGGGAGATTTAGGAATTGTAAGATTTGAAAATTGGGAGATCTGGGAATTGGGAGAATTGGGAATTGGGAGATTTGGGAATTGAGAGATTTGGGAATTGGGAGATTTGGGAATTAGAAGATTTGAGAATTGGGAGATTTGGGAATTGGAGGATTGGCAAATCGTGGGACTGAGAAATTGGAAGACTTGAGAATTTGGTAATTTCAGACTTTGGAGATTAGAGAATTTGTATACTTGACAACTAACAAATTTTTGAATTGTAAAGTTTAGTACTTAGCGAAGTAGAGAAATAAGGATTTGAAAATTGTCGAATATTCAACCTGAAAAAAGGACTTCAGTATCGAGGAATAGAGTTAATTTGTCAATATGATACATAAAGAACTAGGTATTCGTAAATTTGAAAGTTTCACACTACTCGGAAGGTATAACCGAGAACAACCCTAGTTTGCATAGGTACGCCAATGTCCATGGGGTTGAAATCGTTCCCGTGACTTCATTGACTCGGAGCGACGGGATCATGCGTCCCGGAGAACACGCCTAACCGTTCCTACCATCGGCTAGGTTTCTATCTTGTTGGCTGTCAGATTGTTGACACAACCAGTGACACGTTTAATAGGATTATTTATGCTTCTAAAGGCGCTTAAATGGTCCCACGTTCGTATCGGCTTCATCTACCTGACGGCGCGTAGCATAATTATGTCGACACGGTTTGTATATCGGGGCTCGGCTAGCCAAGCGACAACGCCTAGACGTCCCTGATTTTGTCTTCGCTCGACTTCCGACGTACAACGAGACGTTTTAATCGCCTACGAACGCGCGATCACGGCAACACGTGCTGTATAACTTGTTCCGATGATTATTGACATGATTATCTCGCATCGTTGCGCACGGAAGAACGTACGAGAAATTAATTGAAATGAACGTTCGATAGTTTGTTCTCCGCGTTCAGACGGTTACGCGACATTATGTCGCTGGATTGCACTCTTAGGATGCAACCTTCTAAGACTTATCTTAAGAATCACTTGAAGTCAATTTTGTACAATTGAATTTGTAATTTTGAATATTTTTTATTTACCTCTTCGACGGTGTCTACAGATTCGCAGATTTTATAGTTCATACAATGTCAGTATAAACTTGAAGTTCATACATTTGAAGTTCAGTATAAATTTCAAGTTCATACATTTGAAGTTTAATATAAATTTCAAGTTCATGCATTTATAATTTGAAAGTGTTTGCCAATGTAGAAGTTTGAAAGTGTGAACATTTCGAAGTTCCTGTATTCTTAACATCCAAAATGGCCACCTCTTCATATTTTCCTAACCAGCTCAACAGGTCGGAGAAACAGAAAATATCTAGCACAGTGTCTGAATGAGTCTATAAAAAGATAAAAATTCATTTTAGTTATAAAGAACCACTACATTAAACATTCCTGAAATGTAACAATATCATCACTGTACGTTTCTATAGTAACAATAAAAATAGACAAAAATTTTGAGAACGAAGAGAATAAGTCTATTGTTCTAGCGAATTCTTTATATTCCTATTCGTCCATCGTTAACGACGTCTGGTACTAATGCGTTACAAGAAATATTACTATAGTTAACCAGAAACAGTGACGGGCGACTAACAACCGTTTCTTCACATTAATTAATTTCCACGTACATGAATACTATTTTCTCGCCTTTTGTATGGAGACTTCGATAATATATGCGTGTTCTTAATTGTTGATATCTAATTCATCTTGTACTATGACGCTGAACCTATTCAGAGTAGTGTGTATTGTTCGTGTGTGTCAAACGCGAGCGTGTAAGTTGCCGCGGGTAATTTGCGGTTTTGAGACGAGGCTGGATTCAGTCGGATAATGACCCGCCACTACTCGTAACGTTAATTGCACTCGTTTCAGTCTTTTGCACGGAACATCATTGCGTTTCAGGCTTCGGTTCGAATGCCTTTAGACGCCAACGCAAGCGCGAAACAACCGTGTTCGTACGATCCTTTTCACGATCGCTTTAATGGCACATAAAAAATTTACGCACCCATTAATCTGTGCTTACGTCGGCATTAAGAACTAGTTGCGTTTTAGGGATACTTAAAACACAGAACATTGTTGTCGGATATGTGCGATTATTAATGGAAATAATTGTACTTATCAAAGGTTCATTAGTACTCTTTGATACACGTTGTTCAATATTCATGGTTACATGGACACAAAAATGTAATAAATTATACTTATAAGTGTATAGGTTTAAGTAACTCTGTTGTACTCTCTACATTATGATATTAATGTTTAATCTTCAAACGTAGTCATATGGTGATATTCTTGTTAAACATTCAGTTCAGTTCTTCTCATTTTAACTATATGACTATTTTCATTTAACTCTACTATACAAAAATTGTTCATAAATATAAACATAAAGTTTTCTTACGTTCATGCGTTTAGATACTTAGAACACGAGAAGATAATTTTTACAAATTCAAGATATTTTCATATCGAAAACGAGAAGTTATGATTTTATGTAAATTATCGTCAAATTATAAATGTATCAAGGACGTCAAGTATACATTGATCCGATTGAATTCTCATTCCAGAATTCAGAACTGACCATCAAGAATGCGGTACATTACCATAAAGCTTTAAATAAACCTAAAATTATTCACAGAGAAACTTGATTTCTGTGTCTGCTCTCACCGATGTCTCGACCGAAGCGAATACCGATAAATGTTCGTACTCGTGAGCGTTTAAAATTCCTATTCAAATATCACCAGAGATCCCTAGTAACAAGGTTAAAGTTCCATGCATAATTACAAGTATCAGGGTGTTAAATCATGCATAAGTTAACGGTACTTGTAAAAACAGTTCCCATCCACTTCGGTTGTATCGAAAAAACGCGTCGAAACAGAATTTATTGCGAGAGAATGACGATGAAAATGGAAATAAAAGTGTCGAAAATTGTACGTTTCGACGATGATGCAGCGGTGCACCGATGCGTCGCGATGTTCCTGGCGAGAACGCGTGCTGGCAATGATTGAAAAATGGAGAACCGCTGGTGGCGATATAACACGATATATAAGCATGGATCACAGGCGACAACCGCTCATTAGCATACAATACGGGCTAATGGGATCGCACGCTGACGGCTACCGTTCAATACCACGTCCCCACGTAACTTCGGTCACCCTTTCGAGGGGAAAGGGCGGTGCCGATGATATTAAAATCGTACCGCCTAGATTCATTTTTTCCTCATAGCGTTTCATGACACATATTTCGTTGTAATGACTATTTTAGTTTCATCGCATTTGTTACAAAAATTAGAACTTTTTAACCTGGTGAGCTTCTCTTGAAAAGTTCTGATCATTTTTATAAATTTTTGGGTCCTTCGAGTTAAATTAAATAGGTTAAATCGTCCAATAAGTTTAATTATGGTAATGGGTCAAGTTTAAATAAGTTGAATCATGGAAATTGGTTAAATCATCCAAATAAGCTAAATTATGCAAATAGGTTAAATCTGAGTAAGCTAAATTATGGAAATCATCTAAATAAGTTAAATCATGGATATAGGTTAAATAACGTAAAACTGATGAATCTTCTCGTTCTGAAAATTTGAACCTTTTCTAACACTCCAAATTATCAAATTTCCAAATTACAATTTAAATCTCTAAATTCTCCTACTTCAAATCTGAATAATTTCTAACTTACTACGTTTGATTTCGAAATTTTTGCGTGTCCACACCTTTAAAATTAAACCTTTTAATTTTTAAATCTCAATATTGCGATTTCCAAATTTTCAAGTCCAAAAGTCTTTTATTTTCTTCGTAATATAAAGTCGACGAACGTTCCGTGGTATATGCATAGATTTAAAAAGAAGTTTCTAACACGGTTGGCACAAAGTAGCAGTACTTATTCACGAGAACATCGATTGCCAGCTGCTTCGTATTTACTACACGTTAGTTAAAAAAAAAAGACTTTGTGTACGCGTACTGCACTCCAAAAGAACAATGTCGTTGCTCGACAAAAGTCTCGCTGATTAATTCCGATGACTAATCCGCGTATCAGTTTCATCTGTTATTTCTTGCAACACCGCGGCCTGATTCTTTTGTCCATTAATAAAATCGCTAATCTCCGCGATGTTATCTTCTGTCCACGATCTATAGAAAGTGTATACTGGACGCTTAATTGAAAATTACTTTGAATAGCACATCAAATTGAATGTTGTGTACCTCGCGGTTCAGTCCGGACTCGTTAAAACGTGTATGCGAAGGTCAATTTACGGAGTTATTTTTTATACTTACAGGTTGGTTCAAATTTTAAATATCGATACTTTTTGATATTGTACCTTCATACTGTTTTTAGCGGGACGTTTTGAAAACTCATATATGTTATTCTATTTAATATGATCTTCATACCACGGTCACCATATTTTTCATATATTTAACTTTTACGTTCTTCAGTATCCATTTTCACATACTCTATTAGCCAATATTTTCATACACTGTATTTGTCAGTGTCCATTTTCACATATTCTACTAGTCAATATTTTCATATATTGTATTTGTTAGTCCATTTGCACATATGCCACTAGTCAATATTCATTTTCATATATTCCACTAGTCAACATATTCATTTTCATATATTCTATTCGTCAGTATCCATTTTCATATATTCCACTAGTCAACATATTCATTTTCGTTTATCAGTATCCATTTTTCAAAGTATTCGAATTTTCTCAACCGAACTGTATGCACTACGACCATCAGAATAACAGTGTGCACGTTAAGAACGTTTCAGCGATAAAAGTTATAATAACACCGAATGCTATTTACACGTTATCGCATTATAGTTGTAAGTACGTTTCCCATTACTGCCCTGGCGCAACGAATGTGTACGAAAGTCGGTTTCATTGCAAGGTAGTAAAAGACACGAGACGTTGTCGTTATTGCTGTTCCCCGTTGCTAGTCTCAGCACTAGTTTCGCTGCTTGTTATTTCATTATTATCGTTTCGTCGGACTTTCAACCAAGGATTACGAGATAATACGATAAGTCGAGGATTTCGAAGCGTGCGACGATGACGATACAAAGCGTGAGTGCGAGCGTATACCGGATAGTAAAAGTGCATAGAAAACGTTCGCCATTTGCTGTTGGTATAATAAAAGCGACAAAAGAAGACGCTTGAATAAAATGATAATTAATATTCACCTGGAACGTTGGTACGTTTATTTAAATCGTTTAACAGGTCAGCCAGAGAAAAGTTAAATAATTATCTGTTCGGTTTGACGTCTCATTAGTCTACGTTTACCAGTTGCAATCGCGTATATGATTATCGGAGACTCGAATTACTCGAAACTTCAGATTGCAAAGACGTTTTGTGCCGCAGAGTTAGTAGATCGAACGTTGGTCTTGCCAATAGTAAAAACGTCAATAGGTCGGCCGGTAAAACTAAATGAATGCTTACAAACGATGGCCAGTGGTAAAAGAGGCCGAAGATAGCGCAGCAGCAAGTGCTTGTCGATAATGAGAAGCTCGATAAAAACGGCTGAAACGTTTCGTCTCAATTGATGCACGTCCCGTCATAATTGATACTCTAACGTCCTACTAGCACGAGGACTGTACTTACAGGTCTTGGATTATACCTAATGAGATGTTCATTTTGACTCAACAAAAGATTACACTAATTTCGATTAGGCTAAGAATTCTCCAATGTTTGGTGTCACGTTTTTTTCACTTATCTGGGTAACATTGGCGTGTTTAATTAGGGATTAGGTGGATTTGGTTCTTTTGGAATAATTAGTGCATTACATATAAAGCGAGGGAGGTAGGATGTAAGGTGTGTAATTCATATTAGAAGTTTAACAATTCTCCAATATTCAGGTTTTTAAATTTCTTATCTTTCAAATTTTTAAAAGACCAAAATCAAGATCTCCAGGTTCTCAAATTTTCTAACTTATGGATTGTTAAAAGATCAAATTTCCAGGTCCCTAACTTTCAAACTTGTCAAGTTGTCTAAATGTCCAGATGTCCACATCTTCAAACCACCAAATGTTCAAACTTTCAAATCTCCAAATCTCCTACTTTCCAAATTTCTAATTCCACAAACTTCCTAATTTCCAAATTTCTAACAGTCCAAATTCTCCAGCATCCAAACTCCCGAATTTCCAAATCCCCAAATCTCAAATTTAAGCCTAAAATACCTAATTTCCGTGAACGCGTACCACAGCATAAATCAAGACAATATTAGCGTATGGAGATTTTAAGACTCTGTATCCCGTAATTTGGGACCTAAATCAACTCGTTAATTTTCATTCTTTCACGCTGCCCGATAAAATCTGATACGAGGGAGAGGTACGAGCTGCATGTTCGTACGTGATCTACATGAACGCGTGACAGAATGAGAATTTCTTTTGCGGTACGTTCTGATATATGTGTGTTCGTGCACATATTGCAACTATGCCTATATTTATATGCTTGACACGGTATTCTGAGCTTGATGCATTCCTATTAACGCGTTATTATACGCCGCGTATTAGAAACCGCGCTTGTAAGCCGCTAATGCGTTCACACGCGTGTACCAAGTATCTGACAACTATTTTAATATAATGGAATGAACGAATGGCGTTTTGTGAAAGGATTGTTTTATTTCGCGAAATCAGGCTTTGATGCGTAGATATTAATCGTGAATTTCTCAGTTCTTTCCATCTACACATATTCTTTCCTACGGACAAGTTGTTCATTGTCAACGGGTCGTAAGATCTTTTCGATAAAACGAGGATGGTGTTGCAGCTGGAAATTTAGGTTGAATTATTGTTTGTAATAAGACTATAGTTAATAAGGGAAGAATATTCGATGCCAAAGAAGTTGTTAATCAAAGCTGAAAATGTGTATACGAATATGATAATTGCAATGATGTATTTATGGATTTTGAATAATTGGAGAAATTTGTGAATAAAGTCATCAAACTTATCCATATGTCTTATACATATACGGGTGATTTCCGACATTTTTAATTTTGTTTAATAGTCGTACTTTGCTGATATTATCGAGATGCATTTTAATAAGTATATTGGAAAAATCTTGATGCGGTCTCTCGCAATTAACCGATACGTTTATTTAAAAGGTGAAGTATTGTTATTATTAGAAAGTGTAACAGCAGCTGATGTTAAAGAGGCCAATTATATTAACGCATTATGTTCGACCCGATACGTGTAATTAAGGCGTACATTTACGTCGATGTACGGGAAAGAAAGCTCGACCGATTTGACCGTGCTGAAATTATAAGCACCGATGGTTCCGACCTATTTAACTCATGGAAATAATTACATCGTTTCCGCGTAAAACGAACGGGGTTGTCATCTGTCGTGCTTCTGCCCGGTTGACATTAATATTATATCCGTGACACGTCTACTTTGCACGAAATCGTCCTAATAATGTTAGAACACCGGTACGATGTCGATGCACGGCGCGCATTAATAAACCCGGTTCGTGGCTGAACGCGCGCTATACATTGACATTAATTTGAAATCTGTTCGACCAGCAGATCTTATCGATTTATTTCGAAAGCGAATCGTGTTTTAACGCACGGGCTAACCTGGCGACACTCTGACGTATGTATGTGACACGTACTGCGACACACGAGTTTGCATTTATGTTTACATTTGTATACTTACCCGCGAATCTAATGCGAATTCAACCAACCCGTGTCTTCATGATTTATTTAATTCTTCGTATATTTGCGACACGTTGCAATCATTTTGTAAGTTTCAGATTTTAGCTGATAGGTAGGAACAGAATGATGTAAAGTTTTGAAGAAGTTTGAGACTTATTCGACAGAAGCGAACACAAATATTTCACATTTCATAGACACAAAGATTTCAAAAGAAATTGAACGTAATTCTTCTGAATCTTTAGTTAGTAATGCTTAAATGATAGTAAGCAACATGTTAATGGTGTATAAACTTAAAGTGACCACATAAACAGTCTATTGGTCTAGTCGTCTTTTGGATGATTGGAATGTTTTATAAAAAAACAATGATGACTGCACGACTGAACAAATTATTAAACGAGCAACTTAATCGAATAAACTTTCAAGTGGGAAGACAGTGAAATCGATCGAAATTTGTGGACTCGGTAACTTCAGCACATGTTTTTGCATTTTAATGGCTGAAACTTAGCTCGGGAGTGATACAGCTATGTCTGGCATTTGTCTCGGATAACTATACATACGAGTGGACTACTACGGTAGTTTTCAAGGCGAAAGGAGAGAAGGCCAGATAAGGAAATGTCCTGGCAATGGTACATGTGCTTTCGTTCACACGCGGATACGACCGATCTGTAGTGATCATTATCTAACGTGTCCCGGTATAACACAATTATTTGCACCGGTAGTACGACTGGCCGAGTTCCATGCAGATATCTATTTCGACATGACAGGGTACGGCAATGTATCCGAGAGGTTGGGCAAATAAAAAATAAAAAAAGAACGAATGCAACGGTGTGTCTTTATAGTTGTAGAAGCTGCTGCAAAAGTTCGCGATATAATGCAACGGAGACCGTGTCGTTGAAATAAGGTAAGTAGGTGTGTACAATTTCGCCATGCTAATGCTTACAACTTGTATAATTATTCGAAATATTTAGTGCATCTTTTAAATATATTGCAGTACCCTTGCTTATACCCCTAGTGTCTGTAACAAATAAATATTTAAAGAAGTGATTTATTTTTATCGAAAATAAAAGTACCATTTGTGTGTAAAATTGTAGACTAGCAATTATAATCTACTAATAATTTAGGTGTTAGATAATGAAATAACTCTGATTTATTCCTTCTGTTTTCGATCGGGTGAAATCAATAAAATACGACAGGAAAAGTTTCTCCGCGTCATGTCATATTGAAAACATCTTTTCTATTCCCACTGCCAATGAAACAGCATTATACAAGAAAGTTTCAAGTTCACCTCGAGTCTCTACATCAAGTGTATCTCAACGTTTCATTTAATTTTAAATAATAACTTAATCTTAGCATCGTCAACGAGAAAGTCGTGTATCTCTTCCTCCTTGTGTTCCTTTATTAACGTTAAAACTTATGAACCTAACTTCCCTTATTAACGTAACTTTCTACTCGTTATTAGAAACGAGTGCTTCACGAACTGCGCCATCGACGGAAGGATTGCAAACATTACTTTATTGAAATTTCGCATATATAATATGTATAGTAACAAATTCTTCCGGCGTTGTATTGGTCATATAGAAAGGATAGGAATGTGTATGATGCGTGTAGTCATGCTTGATGAATAGTTTCATAATTTGAAAATTTGATAATTTTCAACTTGGGCGAATTTTAAGTTTCTTAATTTGCAACTTTCCAAATTTCCACATTTCTGAACACGAAGTCACTTTAACAAATTCATAAATTTTTAAATATCCAAAATTTCCTAAGTTCTCTAACTTTACAAATTCTCAAATTTCTATGTCATCTCAAGTTTGTATGTAAGCTTGAAATCTCAGATATGGAAAAGAAACTTCGATATCGTTTTCCCTGTCCCATAGCTGTTATATATCGTATTGATTTAAATTTTCTGTATACTTAATCCGAAAATATGAAGGATAGAAAGTTACGAACAGATACCGTGAGACTTATTAACGAGAAATTACACGGGCTACCGGCGTAAAACGATCGGCAGGCATGTCGATGCCGAGTGACATTCCTCTGACAAAAATCTACTTATAAATTACCAGTTTTCCCGTTTGAAATTGCTGAAACTGTAGGGACTACCATTCATGGCACCCCGCGGTGCATTTCACACTTGCAAGCAGCGCAGCGGTGCACTCTCGCGTCCATCGAGCGGTTAGGCTACTCGATGCAATTATCCGAGGTAGTTCTTACGGTGCTCTATCGTGTGCGTGTAAAACGCTAGCTTATACACGTTCTGCGTTGGAACAGGTACAAGTTAGAGCAGGTCACTTTCGCTGCCGGCTCGAACTGTTCCAGTGGTCGCGCACGCGTGCTGTTCCATTCATAAACCGTACACATGGTCTGCCAGCCGTAGGTTCGCGGGTGCATAAATACACGGAAATGCATCATAATGCGAGTTCGTGATTTCTATTCGATCGATCTGTCTTTAACGACTTCGTGAAACTCGAATCGTTTTATAGGGACGCGTGAAAAATGGCTGCTTTAAGTTTTAAACTCGATACGATGGGCACGAACAAAAGATGACGCGTTACGTAACGCGAAATTATGTAAAATCCAGCCGTCGAGTTTTACGCGTCGCTTGATGTATCTGGGTTTTCATGTATCGCGATTATGCACAGTCATATCTGCTGAAAGAGATATAATAGATGATCTAGTATTCTGCGGATAGGTTCTGCTCTCGAGCGTTTATTCGTTAAACGCGAGGTTTCGTAACCTTTCAATTAAGAGCTGGAGCGCCACGACGCGGTGCAAACGCGCTCTTAAAGTGGAAAACGCCAACGAATGGCTGTGGAGCTTTGTTCTTTCAATTTCAAAAGGATTATGAGGGTAGGCTGCATGAACGTTTATGGCCGCTCGCTCATGGATACTGGATAGCTTGTCAAGTTGCTAATTCGAAGTTTTATGTCTAAATTTCTAACTTCTTAAATTACTCAAGTTTCTAATTTCTTATATTTCGAACTCAAAGTTTCTAATTTCTTAAATGTACAGTTACCAAATTTCTAATTTCCTAAATTTTCAATCACCAAGTTTCTAATTTCCTAAATTTCTAGTTCTCCAAATTTCTGATTTTCTAAATTTTCAACTTATAAAATTTCTAGGTCCCTAAATTTCCAGTTCCCAAATTTCTATGTCCCTAAATTTCTAACTCACCAAGTTTCTAATTCCTCAATTTTCCAACTCACCAAATTTCTAATTCTCTAAATTTCCGACTCACTAAAGTTCTAATTTTCTAAATTTCCAACTTACCAAATTTCTAGGTTCCTAAATTTCCAGTTCCCAAATTTCTATGTCCCTAAATTTCTAACTCACCAAATTTCTAATTTCCCAATTTTCCAACTCACCAAATTTCTAATTCTCTAAATTTCCAACTCACCAAATTTGAAAATTTCGAATTTTTAATTATTCCAATCGCACTTTTTATCAATTTCTAACGTTCCAAACTTGCAAACCTGTAAATTTATAAATTTGAGAAATATTTCCCTAAATTCTTAAACTTCAAATCGATTTAATATCGTTCTGTATTCATCATCAGATACATAATCTGTTCATCACTATTTTAAACGACAATTCGAATTCGCGATGATTGAAGACCGAGATCGGTAAACTGATTGTCATGAACGATCCTGACGAGCTTTATCAGTAACATCGTCAGGATGTTTGTCTCGCGATCAAACGATCTGACAGCGATCGATCGTTCGATCGATAGATGCGTCGATAATCTTCTTTCTATGATCTCGACGCCATCCCGTTATATACAGGATATAACGAGATTTGTTAGAATTGATTTGAATAAGAAAGAAGGTCTTTTGTGAAATCAATATTAAGTAGATTCTCAAATAATCAATACGTATTGTTGATATTTCAAGGTTCTCAATATTATTGTACGTGTACGTGCAAATATTATTGCACGGCTCCTAAATCAATATAATACAGGTACTTGTTGATACAATATTATTGATACGCAGTATTTATTGATAAGCTGTATTTTTCTCCTACATTCAATACTTGCATATTAACAATACTGAAATATTAACAACATTGTACTGAGAATATTTCGATTGTTCCATTTTAGTCGAATGACTAAATTATTTTTACTACTTTATATGCAAGGGAATGTAATTGACATTTAAAAGAATAAATCTGATCGCAATGTGTTTTATTAATCAGCTATTGAATTTTTGCATTTTACAATTTTTGTGACTGATTATAACTTTTCTATCAGGCATCTCCTAATACAACAATATCAATCTAACTTAAAATTTTAAAAAATTGAAGTAGGTTTTCACTTTTCTCACTTATTCGATTATCTTTAATTAGCAGTATCGTACTATTGCCATCTATAACGTTAATTAATCGTATCAATTATGTATTCGATTAAACTAACAAAGAGTTGAATAATCTTTAAAATTGCAAATAGTAAAATACCTATTGAGATTATCTTGCATGACTCCCATAATTATGTTACAAAATGTAATTTTAAATAAAATGATTCTATATTTTCGAATCGTAGCACGTAATAATATTCAAGAAACATTTAATGGAAAAACATAATTTGTAATGGATAGTGCATACCGCTATTATTGAAGCATACGTCGTTGCATAACTATGATTCTCATAATTTGTTCTACGCTTGCAGTTCGTTGACGCTGGACGAACACGTAGCTTGAGGTCAAACCCAGTTATACATAGAATTTTCCTACGGACCAGTCATGCTATAGCTTTTTATGACGGTTCATTACAACTTTTATAACACGTGTGAAGTAACATTTGAACAGAAGTTCGCGCAGCAGGAAGTGTATCTTCTTGGTATTCCATACATTTACTCGTTAATTTTACATTCTTGCTAAATTGTGTTCTGGTAATTCTACCTTTGATACCTAAACGATATTACTTTGTAGTTTCTTAGCTTGTTGTCAGGGTGTTCAAATACATGCTACATGTAAAAAATACATCAGAGCAATAATTGTTAATATTTTTACAAGTTATGGAATAGTTTTGATTAGAAGGAAAATTTGAATCACTGAGGTCACTAGTAGTTCACGGATTTTCAAGTCACTAAATTTTCAATTTTCTAAATTCATAAATTTTCAAATTTCACAAATACATAAAGTCCCAAATTTTCTAATCTTTACATTCATAAATATTCAGAGCCTCAAGTTTCCAAATAATCAAACTCTCAGAGCTTCAAATTTCCAAATCCCCAAATCTTCATATCTCCAAACCCTTATAGCCCCAAATTTCTCAAGTCCTAAGACTTCATATTCCCAAATTCTTATTTTTTCAAATTTCCTAATTCCAAATCTTCATATTCCCAAATCTCTATACTTCCGAGTCTCCAAATCCCCAACTCTTCACATCCCCAAATTTCTATACCTCCGAGTCTCCAAATCCCCAACTCCTCACATCCCCAAATCTCTACACCTCCGAGTCTCCAAATCCCCAAATCTCTATACTTCCGAGTCTCCAAATCCCCAACTCTTCACATCCCCAAATCTCACACCTCCGAGTCTCGAAATCCCCAAATCTCTACACCTCCGAGTCTCCAAATCCCCAAATCTCTACACCTCCGAGTCTCCAAATCCCCAACTCTTCAAATCCCCAAATCTCACACTTCCGAGTCTCCAAATCCCCAAATCTCTACATCTCGAAATCCCTAAATTCCCAAATTCCCAAGTCATCAAACCCCCTCAGTTCCCAAAAGCCATCAATCACATTTGCCACAAAATATGACACTATAGATGAAACTACATAACCTAACTCATCCCACAAAATATTCCACTCGTACCAATATCAATAGATAACGCGTTTAAATAATAGTTGTTGTTGATTCTCTCTGTATATCGTAAACGAATAGTAAACAACGAGATAGTACAAAGATTCTACACTGTTTTGCATACGACTGGTAGTGAGTTGCATTAGCCGGTATGCAGTTGCAGGAGTGCAAGGGCTACCGTTACGAAGTCGCTGTGAAAGTGCACTAACGAAAGTGCGAATACCGATGCGGTTTTTTACACACATTGTGTACGAAATGTTTGTACTACATTACGCGTACCGGATCTGGAATTCACCGTTAACGTGGGTCGTTTCCACCTTAAGTAGACTTAATACGCTCTCGCTCTGGGGTCCAGATATGTTTAACAATTTTGCAATCAATTTCCGTGTGGCAAATATAAATCGACTTAGAAACAGGCGAACAACTAGGACCTCACAAAAAGGACTTCACAAAGTTGATCAAAATTTCAATAGAAAAGCTTTTACACAAAAATATATTTGTATACATTTATAAAATATATTCGTTCAAATAAGAATTAAACAGTCGGCAGAAATTATTTGTTCTTTTACGCAAATGCAATTTGTTGCACGTTCTTAAAGTATTTACTAAAATTTACAAAAAAAATCGTGCCAGGTTATTCGAGAATACGAGTAATTACATAGATATCAGATTGTATGCACAAGGATTAAACAATCAGCAAAAATTATTCGTTGTTTTATGCAAATGCAATTTGTTGTCCGACCTGTTCGTGCGTTAGCGAGGTATCCGTTTAAATTGCTAGGTGCAGTAACGACAATCAAGTAGTAAAAGGAGAAGCACGAAGGTTGGATGAAATTGAAATTCTCTCGTAATATCCTCGATAACGATCTAAACTAACACGTGCTCGGGAACTCGATTAACGAACGAAATGTTTAGCCGTTGATTAGATTACAAGTTGCTCGATTAAGAAACAGGAGGTGTTCACGAAGGACGCGGTAGTGAGAAATCGTGCATCTCGGTGCCACTCTCGACTCCATTTCCCTTGCTATTAGCGTTAATCGATTATGGCGTGACGGATCGAACGATTTAAATAAAGACCGGGTGCGTCACGGGCCTGGCCCGGCACTGTTGACCGCGCCCGACAGAGTGATGCCATTTACTCGTTATTATGTTCAATCTGTTACCTTTTTTTTGGTGACATGATCAATATTTGCAACGATTGCGTAATTTTTGTCCGGTTCCGTTTTTGTAACATAAAATTCCGAGTCGAAATAAGGTAAATATCATTTGCGGTCACTTCAACAATTTTGGGACCATTTTGGTTACATATTTGATATGTTATCGTTCCTGCTATTTCACTTTAGTCAGATTCTATTGTTTAGGTATACTAAACCTAACTTTCTGACCTAATTCCAAACGAGACACGTTTTATGAATTTATTCATTTTAGCCCTTTGACTTATATCACTCGTGACGCACATTACAGTACAGATACAGCAAACCAAAATTATTTGCAGCTCGAGTCTGGAGTTTAATACCACAATTTGCATAATCAAGGATGCCTAAATCCAAAATACACCTAATATCTACGTTATTTGTCCCAACATTGTAGCTATAATTAGTTATCTCTGACTGACGCAAGTGGAAGAAATCATAGGGTTATATCTTGATATTGCCGGTAATGTTAGCTTTTGTAATAGAGAGAAAAGTTGAATTCCTATGTAGATTATAGGAGTATTTGTATAAAATATCGAGGATCGAAAGCGGATTCGAATCGAACGGAAAGAAATGTTGTCTCTGCGCCGGGTGAACATGCAACGCATGTACATCGTACAAGACCATTTAGAATGTGGAACGATTACTTGCTTTTACTCCGTTCCAGGATTTTAATTTAGCAGGGTCGAGCTACGAGTAGAATTATGATAAAACCTCGCCGTTACTGGTTAAGTTTCCTGCAATCGTGCAGACTAATTTCTAATGCAGATACGTACGTTTGTATGTTGCAGGTGACGTACGCCGAACGGGCCAGTATTCATGCCAGTATGCCAATCAGATGCCAGTAGAGAGCCAGTATCTGTATCTGTCGCCACCGATAGCCAATTAATAAGTAACTTAGATAGTTTAATTAATAGACAACGCGTAAACGCATGCGTGCGCGTACGCATACGAATAATAAATCCATGCTAGACAACGTAGGCGTGATAGATCCAATACTCGCGTGTCCGCGTGCAAACACGTAACACGCGCGTGTACAATCGAGAAGCAATAAGTATCGAATCGCGAGCAATTATTTTTTGCATCGTACTTTTCGTCGAGCGATTTTCTGCTTTCGGATGATTGATTTGGTGACCGCGTGTTCTTCGAGGGTATATTCATAAATTGGACAGTGCAATCGAGTTGTGATCATCGAAGTGGACTGACCGATCGATTTCTCGGCTGTGAAGTGAATTAATATCCCAGGAAAACGATCGAAACGGAGAAAGGAAGTGAACACACGGCGAGCACGGCGGCTGGAAACGCTGACTTATATCGAGAGCGCCAACCTGCAATCAAGGTTCATGGTTTTCATGGTGAGTCATTGCATCTATTTCTACCAATTCTAATACGGTTATCTCCGCGTCCTCCCCGTTCTTTTTTCCGCCGTTTTCCACCGTTTTCTTTTCTCTCTTTGGTTCGACAGAAAATTTCGTTACGGCAACGCGAGGAAACCTCTTGCGAAAAATCTCGCACAAACGTACCGTGATATTTTTACACCTGATTTCTCCTCGTTTTTATCTTCTTTCTCCTTGTCGGCCGGTCAATTACGAATTGACGAGCGGACCCGTCGCGACCAATGTGCTTTTATGCAAAGTTTCTTTCATCACCGGGATGCCGCGAGTTTCACTAAATATATAGCACGTGTCACATGCAATTTGCATAATGCGACATCGACGCTTCTTCGATGCGCCGAAACGTTATCTTTATATGCGTCGTATCGTTTCATATCGCGGATCATTGGATTATCAAGCGCGCGGGCTTAAACGGAACATCCGATAATGGCGGATTCGAAGAACCGAAACTGTCACGTAAATATCGACGAACAAGGACTACCGAACGTATTATAAACTTCCATCTCTTTGCAATTTATTATCATCTTTCTCTTTATCGCAACTGCGAAATGATACTCAATGGACATTACCATAACCATTTCGATAAACCGGGTTTAACGAAATTTAAAGTGTCGGCATCGTATAAATATTCACGCTTTCTTAAGTTTCTACCTTGTAGTCGTAACATTTTCAAAATCAACATATTTTGTTTCTGTATTTCCTTTCGCCGAAATGCCGTTTTAATAATTCGCCGGATTATGGGGACCTGTTTTTAATAATGTCCGTTGATGTAATTTTTTGAAAATACTTGTAATTGCTCGTTATCTTATCGAGTATATAAATGTTACAAAGCTAATTACTTTGCATTTTGAACAATTTATACATTCTCTTATACTCTTTAATTTTCAATTCTGTATTTTTCAATCTTGAAATATTTCTGAACGTTTAAGCATCTATTCTTAAATATTTAAGTATCTAGGAATGCTCAAATATGTGTACACTTTAATCCAGAAGGTGTTAATAAATAGTGCCAACTTGGACATTCTCTTGTATTAAACATCGACGTGAAACAGTGAACAGCCACTAATTCAATTAGTGAAATGATCATTGTTTAAATGAAAGTTTCACCAATATTTAGACAAATTATCTAATTTATTACCTTAACGTTTAACTCTGTCTCTGTGATTCTTCAAACAGTTCAGTTCTAATTTATCTTCGCATTAGCAAAACTTAAAAATGGAAAATCGCGTAGATGAACGGAGATAACATTGCGGACGAATTTAAAGCTAATTTTATGCAAGAACTTGGGGAGATATTCGGAAGCTTATTTGCAATGCAGAAATTGTCAAATTTAAATTTCGAAGAGAAGTTACAAAATTTAGAAATATGGTAATTTCGAATTTCCAAGTTCTCAAATTAAATTAAAGAATCGTGAAATTGACTGAAAAAGTAATTCTATTAATATCGACCTAAAGATTCGAGTTTCTCCTCCTATCCAGTTTTTCCCAGCACTTTCTTTTCGTTACCACGTAAAAATCGTCGGTGTTATTACGGGAGTTATCAATTTAATCTCGTTTGCGATTTTCCCGTTTGCCTGGTTTCTTTATTCGTTCCTAAATTCATGCCGGCTTTTAACCGCGGCCGTTAATGCGGACAGTATACAATACGCAAATTGGTTACCATAACGGAACATAACTTTCGACTTATACACGGTAATGTGGCCCGCTAATTAAGAAAAGCGTCGGATAAGGGCCCGACGTCGGATCGGTTCGATTTCTCTCGGTTATGCCACTTCGTCTTGTTACTTTTGCTCGGGTATTTCGAGGGTGGAGAAAGAGACGTGCAAGGACCTTGTTCGGTACAGAAAAGAGAAGGACACGAAGAGGGATCCACCGCCGGGTTACGGGTCAGCCACGATGGAGCATTAATAATCGTTTACAATCTTTAAAGCAGGGTGTGGCGAGTGCGTTAACCCTCCTCTTCTTCCTCTTCTTCATTCTCTTCCTCCTACTCTTAGCTTCTCTTCTACTTTTTCTTGCTCTGTTCGCTTCTTCGCGATCGTCCGTGGTGCATCGAACGGACAAAACAGGAGGAAAAAGTCCCAGGCTTGCCTTCGTAAACCAGTTGAACGTATATGTCGTGAAAAAAGGATAATCGATGGCGAAAGGGTGCACGACTGATCCGTGCACCATGTTTCGTTACAACCACTTCTTTGTCATTACGGTTGAGAATTTATTTTTCAACTCTAACATCGCTGTTACTTTGTTGCAAAGTTTCTTTGCTTCTGTTTACCCTCTTTATAGTTCAGAGTATGTTTTTTCGTAGTCACGACTTTTAATTATCTGTAACATTTTTTCAGGAAAATTCTCATGATTTCCTCTTACTAGGAAATTTTGCGTTACATCTTTACATATACAAAATGGTAACCCTTTGCACTATTTTAAGCCTGACTCGTGACGCGCTCTTCAACTTTGATACAACTTACACAAATTAATACAGTTCAATCTAGAATAACTGAAATAACATTTCAACTTTCCTTATCCGTTTTAATATTGTAGCTATGTCTAGTTCTGACGCACCAAAGAAATAGGGCAAGGGTTAACTAAAAATGAATATTCGTATGTTTACTAGTTCCGAAGATATTTTTTTGCATAATGAAAGTTTTAAACCTATCAACTATTTGCAGCTACAATTTTTATTTTGTAACAAATTACCCGAACGAATTGATTATCGAAAATCGTTGCGAGTACCTGAATTTACATGAGAAATATAAATGAACGCAAGCGCTTTCGGTTCTCGTTGCATCGGTAGACGAATCGCAATCGCGAGGAACGGCAATATATTACGATAAAGTGAATTTTCAGTGAGGCTGTTATCCTTTATCCGGAGTGCAGACGTTTAGATATCGCGATGGTTCATTTCGGAAATAGGGGGCGAAGATTAAAACGGCAGAAATTAACGTCATCGGGAAACTCGACAAACCGGTATACAAGTCGTACCGTGAATTTCGACGGCTTGCACCTCGACCCCCTTCGAATAAACATTCTTTAGTAGGAAGTAAGCAAGTTTATCTTACGAGTATTTATTTAATTGCTCGTTGTCGCTCGGTCTGGTCAATTTACGCGCAAAAATTTCATCGTGCACCTGCGGCAGTATTCGAGAGCTTCCGTTCGCATCGATTTCTGTTTTCCCTCGTTATTTTACCATAATCGTGTTTCAACGATTAACCAGTGTTAAAAAGCATACTAATATACCAACATACTATTAGCTAAATAAAATACAACTTGTAGACTTTTACTTTTATACTTGAATACTGAAACTTGTACTTTTATACAATTACCTACTGAAATTAAATTAAACTGAAGTTGACTGAAATTAAATAATAACTTCGATTCTATCTGTATGGAATAATATATAATAATATTTAGTTGAATAAGGTTTGGAGGTTGGAGATTAGAGTCACATGTCTTGTGCTACATTAATATATTCGAATCCAACGTGTTCTTCGGAGTAATACATATTGACAATTTTTCAATACCGAAGTTTCCATGTTCTCAAATTTTTAATTGTTCAAGTTTGGACTATTGAATCATTGAAATTTTCAAATCATGAGATTCCAGAGTTGTCAAATCCGCAAAAATAACATCGAGTGAAAATTGTTACTCCAAGTTATTCCTTCTGAAATATCTTACATATTAGTGTACGTGGGTAACAGTACAGAAACCGCTTTCAAAGGGTTAATACAGATGAGTCAATCATTCGGAACGTAGGGTAAAATTGTACGAAAAGAGCGAATCACGAAAGAAAATATCGGGTAAGGTCACGAGTAATGATAACCGTACCACGTGGCCGGTTATGCACGTCACGATGCAAATGCGTATACATATAAAACCGTATACGTATATCCGAGCGTAAACGAACAAACGAACAGAATCACGAATTGAATTCCAAGAGGGTTCGCGAGAGGTTAGCATGCATACTTAATGTTATGCATCACGGTGAATATTATTGATGCGTCTCGCGAATGCAACCGTGATGCACGTCCGAACGATGGCCTCTATTAAATTCGGCTCGACGCTAAATATGCTGATTCGTCGCTGCAGGTGGCAGCGATGGTGGTGGTAGAGTTAATGGCGAGGCCGTTCTCGTAGAGGAGAAGGTGAACCAAGGGGCCGACGACCGATTTTCACGGGACAACCGATAGGGGCACACGTGCTGCAGGAACGGGTTCCAACAGGGGGGAATTTTTTTCTTGCCAGGACCCGGGTGGATGCGATCGCCGATTCGTCGCACTCGCGAAAAGAACGCGCATATTTATCGTGGTCGTTAATAATGCACCGTCAAGAAAAAGGACGTGAAGAATTTGTTCGACCGGTACACGCGTGTTTGTGCTTCGATCTTCGCCCGATTGTCGCACCTTGTCTTTACGGGGACGGTCATCTTGTGAGTAGCGTTTTGCATGGCACGAAACAGGTCCTTCTTTTTTGTGACCAGCCTCGGGAATTCGAACGATGGAAAATTTCGGCTGATTCGAATGTTTAGGAATTTCAGAAGGTTGGGATTTGGGGATTCGAGATTTGGAAATTTGGCAGCTTGGAAGTTTGTAAATTTGTAAATTTAAGAATTGAGGGAGTTGCGTGGTTGGGTATTTGGGTATTTGGAAATTTAGGGAATTGGATATTTGGGAATTTGAAAGTTTGGAAAATTGGGAATCTAAGAATTTAAAGATTAAAATTTAGGAATTTAGGAATTTTAGAATTTAGATACCTAAGTTCTGAAAATGGTTTCCAGGTTAAATTCATCATAAACTCCTGATGCATTTATATACAGCTAAAAGAAGCCTACCTGACTGTTATACATCTGGTATCATTTGTTTCGAGAGATGTTAAATTGATCGAAACAATTAGTTTTCATTTGTAATATCACTCGGACATGATTATTTGCAATTTAAAAGAAATAAAATAAAACGGTGAGGCATTCGGAAAAGGATTGGAAGATTGTACCGAAATTTCACTGGCGCGTGTAAATGTGCTTCGGAAGAGATATAATCCATGACGACCGTGTATATTTCGTACCACGCCTTGGCAAGCGACATTCATTTATTTCGGACGCCAACTTTAAATCCATCGGAACAATTAACCCGCACGGTACCGGTGCGTGGGTGTCACGCTCAAAATTCACCGAACGATCTTCTTGTACTTACATCCTCGTGAGTCTCGTGCGCGACAGATAAGAGAAAATACAAGAATTGCTCGAATAAAAAAAAAGACGAGATCGCGTTTACAGTTACCGTGAAAAAAGTGATAATTTTGCATGAGAAATCCATTAAAAGTGTCAAGGACGGTGTTAACACCAAGCTGATCGATTTCTATGAATTTTTATTACCATAACGCATTGTGATCCACGAAGTCATCAAATGTTAAGTACATTCTGGTGAAATGGTAAAAATTTTCATTTTTCAGACAGTTAGAAATGTGAACATTTTTAGTTTAGAAATTTAGAAGTATACATACTTTGAAGTTTTAAATTAAGAAATGTTTTTATAGCTGAACTGAAACTTGTTGAAGTAAACTAATTAGAAAAGAAGCACGTAACAAATTTATCTCAAATTCTATCAGAATATGTATGCAAAATATATTCTAGAAAATAATTGGTTCCATGTTGCTTATAGTACACTGAATATGTATCAATCTTCTGTATATTAATATTTATGGTATCTGTAGGTAAATTATTGGTGGTACTAGTATGTGACGTTTATTAGAAAATATTGATAGTAATTGTGACTTTGACTAAATTAGATGATTTTAATTTTCATAAAAACCTTGCATTTACAAACCCTCTTTTTTTAACAGAAATTGCCAAAAATATGGGTAACTACTTATAGCAATAACCCCTTTATTCAACTTTTAATAGCGCTATTCATCGTCAAAAAATAAACGCAGATCAGGCAGAATTAAACGCATATACTGTTTATGAGGAGTCGTTAAATGTCTCGAACCACGCCTTCAAAAGCTTAGATTTAACGATTTTAAAGGGACAAAAGATTCGGCATAAGACGAATGGAAATTAGGTACATTACTGGGTATATTTGAGCCACGGAACAAATGGCGTTCAACGTATCGTCTTTGACAAGAAGCATGTATCACTTTCACGAGGACTGCGAACTGTGAGCGGGTGATGAATCGTGGCACACTGTTCTTTCATTTTTCAACTCCATAGAACACCGTACGTTGCGGGTTACGTTTGCCTTAATGCCGTCCAGAGAAAAATCTATCGGCTAGAAATGCGTGTTACGAATGTTAAAGCCGTCTCCACCCTTTAACGGAATTTATACCAAAGACATTCCGGCTATTAAGTATGTTCCACCGGTTGTTCGTGATATATTACCGATAAACGTTCATCGGTGACGAGGAACATTTTTATTCGCTTCTTCGACGACTCGTAGTCGAGTAATATCGATATTTATGGACCATCGTGGCGCGGATACAAATTATTATTGATTGCACTGTGATTTTGATGTACCTGTGTAAATCCTACTATAAATATCTGTGGATGCGAGCAATGTGGCCATTTTTTTCATAAATATAATAAAATTTAATAGCCAATTAAAATATGAGATGGTTCACCTCGACCACCTTTTATTATTCTTAACAACGATAGTAAAATATTTCAAATTTTTATATACGTTTCACTCTCAATTTAAAACACATAATCTTCGATTTTTTAACATTAGAATCGCATGTTGACATTTTGGAATTTTGTGAAACTTGAACAGTTGGGAAGAGAATTTGACGACCTTTGGGATATAGCCATTTGAAGATCTACGGACATAATTGTCCATTAATTTGAACATCTAGGAATTCATATGTACATCTACATATCTGAGGGCTACATATTTGAGAGCTTACGAATTTAGAAATTTATACATCCTAGGATTTGCAGGTTTAGGAATTTGTGGATTTGTTAAAGTAAAAGAATCTTATATTTTGCTGATTCGAAAATTTGTCCAAGTTGTCCAGACTTTGTGTTCTTACCCAAAGCTGGAACATCAGAGATTCACGGTGCTGTTCTGATTGCGATTTTTCGTAACACGCACTTACGTGGCTCGTGTGTGCATTGCCGCAAGAGGCAAAATGCAATAAAAAAGAGGAGGAACAAGAGGCGTTTACGTAGCGGAGAGGTAAATTCTGACGAAGCGATGCTATCGGGGACATAAATTTCAGTGACGCGGAGTTTTAGCAAAGTCAATGAGACGTTCGCGCAGCGTGAAATAAGGAATACACGTTCGAATCTTTTCTGGATGATACTTTAAATAACGCTGTTCCCAATTAGTAAGCATTCACGGAAGTCGTACGACAACAACGCGTTTGTTATCGTACTTTAGGACCTCCGCGTTACTCTCTTTGATCCGCGAGCGTGCACCTCGCGAACACGCGAGCGAAAGAGAGACGAAGCAACGTTCGTGCTATATTTAAGACACGGCACGTGTTGGTTATTGCACAACGAGTGCAACATTCGCTCTAACGTGGCTGTAGGTTGAAATACTAGCGGGTAAATTGTACGGTTCGATTCGGTTAAACATTCGGGGACAGGTTTCCACGGAATTCCTGAAATTATTGATGAAATTCATGATACAGGCAGGAACAGGAGAACGAGTTGGTCGAATCGATAACCGTTGCTCAATCATGAGAATCCTTTGCATATTCATTTAATCTATTATTGAAATTTACTTATATGATGAGTAGCGATCGTCTTAAAAACGAGATGAACAGCGTGAATCGAAATCTTTAGTCATTGCACTTTAAAGCAGATTTTAATATGTTAATTGTAATGTATAGTTAATATTGGAGTAACTGGGAATTCTCCCATCATGTGCTCTGAATTTGAAAATTTAGAATATGCAAAGTTTTGGATATGCAAAATTTAGAATATGGAAAATTTAGCATATGGAAAATTTAGAATACGGGAAATTTAGAATATGGAAAATTTAGAATATGCAAAGTTTACGATATGGAAAATTTAGAATATGGGGAATTTTGAATATGCAAAATTTAGCATATGTAAATTTAGAATATGGGAAATTTAGAACATGGGAAATTTAGAATATGGAAAATTTAGAATATGAAAAATTTAGGATATGCAAAATTTAGAATATGGGAAATTTAGAATATGGAAAATTTAGAATATGGAAAATTTAGGATATGGCAAATTTAGAATATGGGAAATTTAGAATATGGAAAATTTAGAACATGGGAAATTTAGAATATGGAAAATTTAGAATATGAAAAATTCAGGATGTGCAAAATTTAGAATATGGGAAATTTAGAATATGGAAAATTTAGAATATGGAAAATTTAGAATATGGAAAATTTCAGACACTGCAAGTTTAGAAGTTTGGAAAGATTTTGAGAATTTTTCTTACGTTTCCTATATCTACCAATCACACCTACACCTCTAAAAACACGTAAAAATAAACCTAAAAGTTTCAACTTATTTACACTGTAATTTAAGATTAAAGATTACCGACAACTTTTGAATGACAGTGTCGATATAAATAAAACTACCTGCAATACAGATTGCACAATGCTTTTTTATCGTTCAATGTAGATACGGTCATTACAAGAATATCTTACTTCGTATACTCGTGCACTGTGTCACATACTTGTTACGGTACTGAAATACTCCTGCTGCGACGATTAGTCACGGATGATATTTCTTGCATGAATTGTCTGTTGGCAATCGAGAAGCGTGTATAAATTCATTGATAATGAATATTCACATAAGCGCAGGTTTATTATCATTTTTTTGATTTGCTAATTAAAAGATTCCTCGGTGGTCGAAGACAAGTTTATTCTTGCTTGAATGTTATACAGGATGATTCAAAGATGATCTCTTGTAGTGACGCAAACTTATTGCGATACAAAATTGTTTTGTTATTATGTAATTTTTTACTTACTGCAGCGGAAGTTTATCATAATGCAGCGTGCTACTATGTTTATAAATCGTTTATATCGTATATTGTAAATCATTTATAATGTATCATGTTGTAAATTATTTGCAACGTATCACGTTGCATAAGCATTTATAATATATCATGTTGTAAATCATTTATAATACATCACGTTGTAAATTATTTATAGCATATCATGTTGTAAATCATGTTTACGGTAAAAATAATTATTATAGTTATTAATAGTTGTACTTAGTACATAATACGATAAAATGATGAAAATATTGGAATTGAAATTTTGCCTCTGGCTTATTTAAAAAATCAAAAAAGGACAAAGACTTTCTTTCGCAACGATCGACGCATCCTTTTATCGGTTTCTTTGTAATTTCGTACTCGAACGCGTTATAAATTATCCAGTGAAAGTTATACACAGTAGAGTATGATGCTACCATTATCCTTTTCCATGAATGTTTTACGACTGCACGAACGAAGGGAAAACGTCTATCGTATGCCATAAACAGCGACACAAGTTACGGTTCTTTTCACAAAGCCCATGGAGGATCTCTTCGCGATCAATACTTGCAGTGTGCGTTTCAAATGGTTTCCTTCGTTGCATATGAAAACCTTCCGAGACACAAAATGTGCCGTTTATACTACACTGTGAACGAAACAGTTCCATATGCGGTAGATATACAAATTTCGTAAAAATTGACTTGTAAAGAGATATTTACGAATAAGTTTTCACCTTCGACTCTACTTTAATCTTCCGAATTTAACATGAACGATGCTTTTCAAAGTCTTGCAGTTCCAAAACTCCAAAGTCTCAAAATCTTGAAGTTTAAAAATTTCAAAGTTCCAAAGTTATAAATTCTAAAGTCGATTATCATTCCATAAATCTCAAAGTCCTACGCATAAAAAATTCTAAAGATGCCAAAATTCAAAGATTTCAGAGTTGTACAAAAATGTAACAACTTTCATTTAGTCTCTCGCTGATAATTAATAAAGACAGTGCTTATTAATATAGAGAAATAATTACCGTTCTCGTTCTGACAATAAGCGATCGCGTTCGTGAAAGTATGTTCGAAGAAAGGTCGTAAATAAACGTGCACGAGTTTCCAGGCCACGTGGTAGGCAAGTATGAATTTTGTAACAAGGAATGCCCGCGAAAAATATTTATCGGTCCAGAAATTTACGATCGAGTATCGTTTTTGGTTTTGCGAGCAGCGAAGAGTGTATATTATCTGGTATATTGTTTCACCGACAGCGAATTCCGACGATATGCAAGAAAAAAACGAAAGAAAGGGGAACAATGAACCACGATGAATTTTATACGAACGAAACAGTCGAGGAACGTCTTCTTTCTTTGGTCAGTATGCCAGAGCAAAATGGCTACTTTTTAATTTACGAATCGTTAACGTCACCTGGCGTGGTATTAAAGTCGACGGAGTTACACTCTCCCGTTCACAGAGATGATTTAAACTCGAGCGTAAATCTGGCCAGCGTTAAAAAGGTGTCGAATTTTTTGGATCGACTCGCCGATCGATTCGCTTTCACGATAATACAAATGCATTTTAGCGTGAACGCACGTTTCGACAGTTCTGCATCGATTCGCCTTTCCAAACGCTGAGCAATTGTGCCTTGACTCCTTTTTTCAAATCTCACCGATTTTTATCGTTATACAACGATGATTGCTTCGTTGCGGTTCATTTTGCCTATCTGCCGAATCTCTTGGTCGAAGTTTGCTATTTTTAGAGATTTTAATTTTCAGTAAATTCATATCTTTAGCAATTGGAACTTGGAAATTTTTAAGAATTTCGGTATTTTAGGAATCGCAAGTAGAATTTGGATATTTTAGGATTTGGAAATTTGGGAACTTAAAAAGTTGAACTCTCGATAATATAGAATTTTGCAGAGTTCGAAATTCAAGAAGGTTCACGACTTCCATATTAGATCAAATAACTAAACTTGAAAATTTCCAAGCTGAGTAAATAACTTTGCACATTCACAACGTCGAAGTTGTAAATTTCTAAATTTTTAATTTCTCGACACTCGATGTCGACAAAGTTCCCTACTTGAATATTTGCCATTTGTTTTATAATCCCACTAATCCTACTATCATACACTAGTATAATAACTACTATTGATTCAATTCGTAACTATTGACAAAATGCAATCGAGGTATGTTTGCAAGTACCGAGACAGCTACGAGAATCTGCGGAAAATCATCGCCATCTTGCGAAATAATCATTTCTTTCAGTGATTTCTCTTCAAACGCTTTCCGCGGTAAATCGAGTTATTCGTGGGGCTTTTACGATTCTGTCGCCGTTACATCTGTAAGTCACTTTGAGATTGATGTAGCGCTACTGTCGACGATAAATAACGTGTTCACGGTCTACTTCCTCGTAAAATTTCGTGGTTGAAATCTCCGGTACATGTGTCTGCGTGTGAAAAAAACTGAACATAAGTATCGCGACGAAATTGGAGGCACCTGTTAAACGCTTTCGAACCTTTCAACGAATGTAATGAAAGATAGTTTCGTTTGATACGGAAAGGAAAATTGCGTAGGGCATGTCTAATGATTTATGACCGAAGGAACTAGCATTCGAGTAGACTGAGATCAACTGATAAGTTAATTAACATCATTTTATGGCATCGAATAATACTGTTATGTATGCTGCACGTATCTCCTTGATCCTCTAGACACATGGTCAATAAATGAAACGTGTCAATAAATAACTACTTTAATCAGAATTAATTTTTCTCATTGTCCTTTTATTCAGTTTTAAAACTGTTTCGACTTGAAAATCCTATGAATAAGCTTTGTATTTGCAGAATATAGAGTATATTCTGTTGTCATTGTTCGATGACTTTGTGTAGTTTGACTGTCTGAAAGATGAAGAAAATGATCATGTGTACAGGATAATTAGATGGAATAGTCATAGGACCAAACTCGTTGAAAGCGTTTTTTTGATAAATTATCAGTAATGTTTGAAATTTAGTCTCAGAGTCCGTGTGACCTAAACTGTTAGAATTTATTGTAAAAGAACAAGCCGATAAAATATAGCGACATGAACGTAATGCATCTATAGGTGCATTAGGAACGATATGTCTGGAATGATAGTGTTTCTGTTTCCCTGGCTGGCGCAATTTTCCACCGCTTATCTGCATTATTTAGACTGTCGCGAGATAGCGAACAGCGTGTACGTACCTCGCAGTTTTGTTGAGCGTTATCGTGTCGCAATAATTTACGTTCGAAGCGTGTGGAACAAAGTTTCCCCTTAGCGTGCGATCGACGTTCCCTCGCCGCTCGGTTTTCTTGCGAGTATCGGAGCGATTTGTTATAGCTTCATCATTTTCCACGACGATCCGTCCAGATCGGGCGAGTAAACGACGAGGCCACTTTGTCGTGACGTTGTGTCTGGTGCAATCGTCGCGTTAAGTTCGTGTCAGGCGAATATCTCGTGGCTTGTTCCCCGGGAAAAGTTATTCGTTTTTTTGCCCATGGCCTTTGTACGGAGAGAAGGATTACGATCCTCTAAACGGCATGTTAGCGAACGGATATGGTCGTGGACATTTATCGACGTGGCCGATCGTCGGAACCCATCGTTTCATGAAAATGCGGCCCGTTGTCATAAGCTCGCGACGCGGCGATCTTAGCGTTCCGATCCGTCTCTGTACGTATCATCTGCGATTCGATAAGTAGGCGTATCGACGTCAATTTACTCGGTTGACACCGATCACACGACCGGTCCGATCCGACCGTTCGTAAGAAACGATTTTATCGACTCTGTCGTCATCCGTCACTGCCTGGCACAGCTTACGGCGATGGATCGCCGGAATCCGTGTCTTTCTACCGGTACGTATATGTCCACAAACATTAAACGTTAACAGAACATCGATCGCTCGACTCCTATTAATCCTCGTCGGCATACGAGACGATGGAGTACCTTCGTGAACTTTTCAGGGAAACGTGCTTGTATCACGAACGTATCGCACCCCTTTCTTATCAAACTTCAACGGATGTACATAACAGCCGTAATAATAATCCGTATAAACATCGGCAATATTTCGTCGGATTTCGCGACTTTTCGCGTGAGATGTAGAACAAGTAATCTCGTTACATTTTTTAATAGAAACGAAACGAACGTAAAGAGGTCAGCGAAACAACACGGTTTCACGGCGAGCATAATCAACGAGCAGAAACGCTTTTCATTAGCACTAGCCGAGAGTTCAGCCGAGTTAATTTGCCCTCTAAATAGATCGGCGGCTATGCACGAAACCCGTCATTAGCGCACGCCGAACAAAGAGGAACGCAGAAATTAAGAATGTAACAGAGACGGTAGGACGTTACACGGAGCGCATAATTATGCTGGCCGTTTCGCGGTTGACTACTTTAACGTTTCCTGTTACGACTATCCCCGACCACGGTTATTGTTTCTCCATTAAATTGCGTACTTAAGGACTCGAAACGGATCCCCAGATCCGAGGGTGTTCTGGTCGCGTTTTTCCGTCGCCAATGACCGTCGGAGGAAATTTACCGGGAAACGGAATGCTCTTTCTTCTGCCACGAATGCTGATAATTAGAGGATAATAACGCGATAAACACGAGCCTCCGGTACGATTGCACGTACACACACACACGTGGACATGTACACGATCCTCCGAGCTGGACTCGACTTAAGTTAAAACACGCTCGGACGATCTAAAGAGACGCGTACCATAATTGCGGCTATAAGTTAACACGTTAATTAGCCGAATTAATGATTTCGATCGTTGCAAGATAAAATTTCACGCGCCAGAAGGCACGAGCCTTCCGTGAACGTTGCGGGATAGGGAGAGTTGGGACACTTTGATGCAACAGGCGCAATGAAACGTCCTTAGTAAAGAAGGTACGTATGTAAGACAAGATAGAAATTCGAGATATCGTGCTTTCGATCGGTACATACCGTGATTTTATAGATCTTCAAATTGTTTATATACGATCTTGATGATTTCTGAGACTACTTCTCGTATGATATTTACATCCATACGTGTATGTGGCTAGAAATGCTGATATAAATTTGGTCGAACATATGTAATATCACTAATATTAATGAAACGAATTATTCGATACTTTCCAAATTTTGCAAAACGTTAGAAACTATTATTTCTAAAATGTATCTAAAAATCGTACGTAGTACGTGAAAAGTAACGGCAAGAAACGTTTCGTGCTGGAAGATCATTGAATTCTGTAATCTGTAGGGTCGCATGCATACGTGCATGGGTACATTGATAAATAAAAGCTAAAAGGTTTGCGAGGGTCTCGTGTCGCAGTGTATCAACGCGGTGGGTGAAACGAAAAAAAAAAAAGAAAAGATAAAACCGGTTTATACCACCAAAACCGGAAAGATTTCTTCCGCACGTTGCCGCCCAAAACGGACAAATGGCCCGAGGTAGTTCAGCCACTGATACACGAACAAAAGGAAAGAAAATACCAGTGAAAATTGGTGCCTTTGTCAAAGGACGCGATGAACAGTTAGAACGCGAGAGAAACATTTCTATTTCGACATATACGCTACCTCTGTTAGGTATTCTGTTTTTCAATCTATTTCACCTCTTTTGTGAGGGATGACGTGTGGTAGCATGTGTGGTAGACTCATGGAGAGATCTAGATTTGGGTATTTGGGATTTGGTGATTAGGGTATTTGGAATTTGGGGATTTCGATATTTAGAAAATTGGGGTTGTGGGAAATTGTGGTGTTGGGAATGTGGGGATTTAGGGATTTGAGGACTTGGAACCTTAGGGTTTTGGGAAGTTATGGATTTGGAAATTTGTGAATTTGGGACGCTGAGAATTTGGGAATTTAGGGATCTGGAATCTTAGGGTTTTTGGAATTTATGGATTTAGAAAGATGGGAATTTGGGAGTTTGAGAAGTTGGGAATTGGGGAATTTAGAACCCTGGGGTTTTGGGAACTTATGGAGTTGGAAATTTTGGAATTGGAGAGTTTGGGGATTTGATGGTTTGTGGATTTGAGAATTTGGGAATTTAGGACCTTAGGGTTTCGGGAACTTATGGAGTTGGAAATTTGGGAACTGGAGAGTTTGGGGGTTTGTGGATTTGGGAATTTGGGAATTTCGAACCTTAAAGTTTTGACATCTTATGTATTTGGGAATCTGTGAATTTGAGAACTTATGAATCCAGGTACATTTAACATCAGAATCTGAGAACTTATAGAGTCAGCAATCTATGGTCTTGATAATTTAAGAGTTTAGTGACTGGAGCCCTAGGATTTGGAACGTATGGATTCGTGAATTTGAAAATTTAAGAATTTAAGCACTACAAATCTTGAGAATGTAGGAACTTAACAATTTGGAGGCTTTAGAAATCTGTGTCACTAAATAAATATAAGAACATGCTTACTATACTTGATAGAGACCAAATGTTGACTCACCCTGTGTACCGCTAGCATGTAAATGCAGACTCGTGTGAACAGGAAAGTTAAGAAGTTTAAAGAACATTCGCATCGAAGCTTATAATCGTTTTTTAGAAGACAACTTGTAACGGAGCCGGCGAAAGTGTTCTTGCACGCGAAAGAAGTGCGGATTCTTTTTTTCTTCTTTCGAGCAAGAGTTAACGGTTGGCATATAAAGTTGTAAAACGGTACCGTATCGAATCGAGCTTATGGATTTCTTGCAGTAAGTTGACATTTCACGGCAACTGCTTAACCGTGCCAAATAGGCGTGCCATTTTTCGTGAATAGCCTGTCGATCGCAATATTTTATTACCGGTTAGTTGTCCCGCGTTTATTCCCCACGTACGAAAGGTCATCCTCGCGATCGATGCATCCGAATAAATCGATAACCGCGCAATTAAAACGCTAATAACGTAATTTACAGGTTGCGAGACGGCGTGTATGAGTTATCGATCGTCTCGCGACATGAGTTATTACGTGAATAATTATCGAGACCCGATGAAGAATCCTTGGTGATAGGAGAAAGCACCGGTATACATTCTGTATCCACCGAATATGGTTTCGATTTAAAGTTGAGCATTAATGTTTATTAACGATCAATCAAACTTTTTGCTACCATCGAACTTCTTCAGCTCGTTAACGATCGTAACTGTTGAAACTTGAATTATCGTTAACAACCAAGTATAATGAATTTCTGCGCAACTTGATCATTATTCACCGAGTATTTGTGTCTCATTGCGCATAATCCGATTATATTTGTCGCTACAAACGATTCGCGTCTTGTCAACCCACGAGTTGGTGCGTGAAGTGACCTAGGTGCTTAGAAGAGCTACTTCGATTGGTCAGAATTCTGTCCAAATTTTCAAATTTCTACGTTTCATATCTAAATCTTCCAAGAGCCAAATTTCTACACTTCCGAATATCCAAGTTTTCAAATTTCCATATGCCCAAATTTCTACATTTGCTAAATACGCTAACATTGAAACTCCAATCTGAATGTATCTAAACCCCCAAACTGTCAAACCCCAAATCCCACATTCCCCCATACCGATGTCAACCCACGAGTTGGCGCAAGTGACCCAGGTATTTAGAAGAGCTAATTCTTAAATTACCAAATCTTGAAAAGGTTCAAGTATTTTCAACATTTTCAAATTCTCAAATCGAGAAGTATCGACTATGTTTTATACATCGATGGAGGAAAAAGGTCTGATCGATTAATATTTCAGCGCATGTATTTCCACGTCTGTTGGGTCGTTGAATAGCACGCCTCGATATAATTCTCGTGTCACTTTCAATTTCGCTCTTTTCAAGAATTTTCATGCTAACGCCGCCGCGTTCGAGAGGAACGTATCTCGTTTCAATAAAACGATCATTGCGTAAGAGGAATCCTGCGTACTTATATGTACGATAGGTCTGTTCATAATTATCACGAAACGAATTGCAAATGCAAGGCATCGCATTCCTTACGTATCGTAGGTAGCGGTTACACCTCGTGTCGAGAACACTCGCCATGTATCTTATAGTTGGAAAATGACTTATTAATTTCTCCTATATAAATATGCATACGTGGTGTCTCACGCGCTATGTGTTCATAATTAAAATAGTCACTTAGCGTTGACTTGGATAATTACTTCTGTCGCGCGAATTTTATGCAATTTGTACTAATGTGAGTATCGATGGTTCATTGAAAGATCCAAAACAATACTTAATATTTTTAGGGTTTGAATTAAAATGTGGATATTATGCAGGAAGGATTGGGTGTTTATGTAATATAGTTGACACACTTTTAAATTCACAAGTCTTCAATTTTTGACAGTTCTATTTTTCAAATTTCCAATCTACCGAATTGATAAATTTGGAAATTGTTGAACTTTTAATTTTTCAAAATTGGAATTATGCAAAATCACTAGATATCCAATTTCTGAAATTTGGAAATACTTAGGTTTTCAGTTCCTCAAAGTTCCAAATCCAAATTTCAAACCCTCAAAAGTCCATACCTTGGAATTTTTATATTTCCAAATATTCAGTCTTTCAAATCTTCAAATTCCAAATTCTCAAACCTTGAAATTTCCAAGTCCCAAAATTTCTAAATCCCTAAATATTCAATTTCCCAAATTTCTAAATTCTAAAATTCCAAACCCTAAAATTTCAATCTGTCCAAATATTTAACTTCTCAAATTTGCAAACCCTCAAATTTCTAAGTCCCCAAATTTCTAAATCCCCAAGTTCCCAAACCCTGAAATTTCCAAATCCCCAAATTTCAAAAGTTCCGAATACCTTATTACCCAACTTTTCCTTATTCGTGATTTAAGGAGAAAGTACCAGGATAAAAAAGTAGGAACAATTGATAATTCAATTCCTGGAAGAAATTTCGATCCCGTTCAGTATGCTTGAAACTCGTCGTAGTTACGGGATTTCATGATATGGTATGGTTGGACCGGTCCACGGAACGTGATCGCCTCAGCATGAGGTCCTGGTGGGTGACTTCCTTGCGGCAACACTGAATAATTGTTGTTCCTTTTATGTCTCGCATGCTGCATCGTTACTCCTTGGTCCGAATTTTATTCCTGACTTTCGGTGGGTGTGAACGCTGTCGTCATGAAATTGCCTTTTTTTTCTTCCCTATAAACTTTGCGTGCTACATTCCTGATTTATGCGTAAACTTTTCATTTTTAGTCTATATCTGCGCTGTTTAATCATGACTTTTTAATTATTTTTCATTTACGATTTTTATATCACTTTTTCATACGGTATACAGGTTCATACTAAAGGACGTATGTGGAGCTGGGATATAGAGATTGAGATATACGTCAAGTTTTTAAATTTTTAAATTTGTAAATATTGTGGCGTTCAAATTGTCAAATTGTCAGATTCACAACTTCGCAAATTACCAAATTCCTAAATACCAAATTATCATCAAATTTCCAAATCACCACTTCACCGACTCATCAAATTCCCAACTCTCCAAATTCCCAACTCACCAAATTCCCAACTCTCCAAATTCCCAACTCACCAAATGATCAACTCACCAAATTACCAACTCACCAAATTATCAACTTATCAAATTCCCAAATTCCCAAATTAGATCACCACATTTCTACACTCGAAAATGTATACATCTGAAATGTCTGCACTCGATAAATTCCCAAATTTCCAAATTCCAAAGTCTGAAAATTTAGAAACTTTCTAATTCTATACCGAAAATTTCTCGACATCCAAATTTCTAAATATGAATCTCTAAAATGAAACTTAACTTGTCACCACCACAAAGTTCTATATCAGAGATATATAATAATCTTCCGATTATAACTCGATCTGCGACTCTTCCTGAAATGAATATCGATAACGCTTATTTCGCCACGATGTCTCGTTGTTAAAACTGAATTTCAGTAAACCGTAATCCAAACTGCCTATGTATGAAGAGTATCTCGCGCTGTTATTTTACGAGCAACCGTCTGATACTCGCCACCAAAGTTACATATGTCTTGCAATTCGAGCGTCAACCATTATTTTATGTCCGTTTTATTGCCGACTACGCGATATTTGTTGAGACCGTATATTGCTTCTTCTATCTCTACAGTTCCATCAAGCTGTTACGATTCGTTCGCACACCCGAATGGATTCACTTAACACGTTTACGCCGATCAAATATTTTGCCAACTTCCTTGTCGTTTTGTGCCGTGAATGACATTTATGCGAACGGAATCCTTTCTGTTCTTCCGTTATCGTGAATATATGAGCATGAACAGTTATGAAATTGCGGATATAGATAATGTACAAATTAATGAGAAAAGAAATGATACTACAAAATGGAGGAACGCGTGAAGGTATAATAAATATATACATAAAAGGAGAAGAAGACAGAAAATGATTATTGGCCATGACGGGATCTTGCGACGAAGAACAGCTCCAACGGTACGCAGTTATTGTACCATTCTGTAATTTATTGTCTGCAGAAATCAAATCCGTAAATGTTAATCCAAATGAGTATTTACAAAAACAGCCAAATGTTTGCTTTTTCTTTAGATTCATCAGGTATTGATCAAATGGTTAACACTACGACTATGACGAACCCTGGTTAGTATGCTAAAGATTCATCAACCCACTCCACATCAACACTAAAACTAATTGGTCACATAACAACTTTCTTATTCTAAACTGCAAATTTTATTAAAATGCTTTCTTCAAAATCCACACTAACCTTATCGAGACAAAATGTCAATGTGTATATTCAACTATATTTCATAATTTGTTTATTTTTTATTTCAAAGCACACATGCATTATACGGTGGTTAAGTATTAAATTCAAGGTACACAATCCCAACGACGTATCACGAGTTGAAATCGTTACGGGACAATAAGGTATCAACAGGTTCGAATGAGTTAAGCTAGAAATCTTAACCGAGCTGTCGATTTGTTTAGACATGTGGTCCGCTGGCGGGCAACGTTTGCACCTTCAGATTGTTTGGGTAACAGGTAGGTTGACACTTGGATAGAAGGTATGCGAGCGTTCTCATGCGTAGCAGGTGTTCTCCCCTGAGTTTATGAAGTCGCTTCGATGCTCGAGCACGCAGTAACCAACCATGACAAATGGTTAATGTACATTGGCTACAAGTTGGTCCGAGTCTGCTCCATGGTTGACTCTATCGGTTCATTGTGAAGTCGGTAGCGTATGCGTGTAATTTTCATCGGTTAATAACTCGTGTACTCCGATGCAGTGTACACTGCCGCTGGGTACAGAAGAAGCTTTATTAGTTGCGAAAGTAGATACATATGTAAAGTGGACAATTTTCTAATTTCTAGATTTGAATTTCTGCATTAGAATTTTTATTTTCAAATATCTCTCAAATTTCTACATTCCCAAATTTCTATAATACCGACTTCCTAAAAATTCCCAAATTTTTACATTTCCAAATTTCTATAATACCGAATCCTTAAAAATTCCTAAATTCTTACATTTCCAAATTCCTAGACTTGAGAATCTCTACATTTCCTCATTCCTACATTTCCAAATCCCTATATTTGCAAATCTCTACATCCCCAATTCCCTAAATTTCCAAATCGGTGCATTCTCAAATCTCTACATCTCCAATTTCCTAAATTCCCAAGTTCCTACATTTCCAAGTTTCTACATTCCCAAGTCCTTACATTCTCAAAACCCTACATTTCCAAAAGCTCTACATTCTCATAACCCTTCATTCCCAAACTCCCATATCCCCAAATCTTCACATGTGCAACCCTACATCCCCAACTTTCTCAAATTCCCAAAGTCTCAAGTTCCCAAATTCCTAAATACCTAAATCTTTTTTTTTCAAATTCTCGGCTCCCAAATCCCCAAATCCCCAAATAAGTGTCATTCCAAAATTTTTCCCCGAGTAAATTTCAAACTCCCCAGTTCCCTATCAAACATTGCTCCGTAGACACCGAGGCAATTTGTCTGCCAAGTCACAGTACGTCAATGAACTGGAAACTGGAAAATTGGAGCGACATACCGTAGTGACAGCGGGCAATTAAATATTCGATCACATATACTTTTCTTCGGAACGTCACCCAGCTATTTCTGTATCTGTTCGCGTTCGAGCATTTCGCTGATGTCTGTTCTTAGTTTATTGTCCCCGCTGATATAGCATATCGTTCAGGCAACCGGTCCTTGTTACGTGTAATTGGAAACTCGAGAACCACTTGCACATGCAACCCGAAATGATTAACAGATAGCAGAACGCTGACCCTGTGCAAGCGTAGAAATACGATAAGGGCATTTATCGGTTGTCGCTACTTGTACCGGTCCCTGGGAATTCTCTTGAACGGTCAACCTGGATATGTTCGAACTTCCTAATGATTCCACTCGACTGTTCTTTCTATTTGGATCGTAGAATCATTTGGAGGGACCATATTATTGCTCGTGGAATGTTAAATCAATCAACTGAAGGCATAGGTGGATCTGGTTTAATAATTTGGTTCACTCTCTTTCATGAAATGTATCTTTCTTTATTTCTATATATAGTGGTATGTGTTTTGCAACACTTTGAGAAAAGGTATCTCTCTCTAAGCTTAAGACAGCCTTTGGTAACTTGTGACCATGTATTCAAAATTTACTGGTAGTTAAGTAAACTATAAATCTGTCAAATTTACAGATTTGTTAACTTTCAAACGTACCAGTTTCATAAAAGAACAAATTACAAGATTAATTATTGCAGAAGTTTAATACATATCATTTCAAATGAAATGCCTAACTTCCGTCGAAATATCCACATTTCGTGGATCCGGATTACATTTTTCCAGTCTGATGATTAAAACCTGTTAAAAAGTCATTCATGCCAGATTAATCGAATCTCAATCAATTATCTTGAATTGCTCAAACAGCGAGCAGCTTAACAAACATCTCGGTTGTTAATGTTCCTGTCATTCGAACGTCCATAAAGTCACTGAAGCATGATTTAATTACCCGTAATTATCCGGATTGTTACACCCCGAACGATGATACTCGATACTCGAGATTCTCAGATCGGCGTATGATATATGTATTTCGATTACACGGTCGGGCAACAATGTCGTCGGTGATAAATCGCGTTGAATATTTATTGGCGTTAGGTTGATCAGTTCGTAGGAACTTGCGGTGTTAATGCGTGCGATCGGAGCAGGGTTGAAAGGTTCTTCATCGTTTATCAGGTTTATCGGTTACCTCGACGGTTGCGTCATGTATCGCGAGTCCTTCGCGCGGGTCCACATGGACACCCACGTGGTCGGATAAAATTGCTCGCTGCGAATCGTGTGTAACGTGCATACACAGGTCGTATTACTTGGTCAACCAAGTTAATTACGATAACGGGATATGTGGGTGCGATAAATATTGGTACGCGAAATCGGCTGTATTCTTCGGAAAATCTATGTGACCCTTCCTGTAGTACCTGCTAAATATGAACTTATAAACTTCATAGTGATGACTTATGATGACTTAATTGATGAACATTTTACCAAGAGTAAACGAGTCTAATAAATTTCGCGAATTAGTATAAAATCGTAATTTTATATACACAGAGCGAGAAATAGTAATTATGTGTTATTATTTGTGCACGTTCCACTCATAAAAACACCTCGAACGCTACTTCCCTGACATAAAATAATTCATAAATAATTATTAGTAAAATTTATTACTTAGTCAATTCGTACCTTTCAATCAAAACCATTACGAATTAAATTCCACGCTTCGAATTTTGCCGAGAAATTACCACAACGATCAAAGTACCATTATTTCTGATTAGGTACAGATCCTAGCGTTGCTAACAATTTGAGAAGCACTGTTTTAAAAACTATCGATCTCGTTTCCTAAATAATTCATATAGATTGTTATTTTTCCGGCGTCAACGTCATGGAACGACCTCTTTAAACGTTCTTGTTTGTACACCCGACGATTTTTACCGAAGATTCCAGGCTGGATGGTCGTACCGGCTAGACGGAGGCGATCGAATCGGCAGATGACGGCCGAGAACAGACGTTACAAGTTTTTGCCGGCATTATATGCACCGAGGCATGTGCCGCGATGCACACGATCTTTTTGCAGTTTAGTAATATCGTTTTTGTCGTCGATCTTCTCCTTTTTTTGCCTGCTCGCCGCGAAGCTGTTTACATCTCGATCGTATCTTGCGTCGGTTTCGAAGATTGCTTATAAATATCTAATTCATGAATCACGATGCTCGTACGTTCGCGACGAGGTCTTATTTAAAGGAAACTTTCGTAGGAACGCCTTGAACGATTATAGGTGCACAGTCAGAAGGAAATGTTTCCTAGGGGAATTATGGCGAAGATGATGGAGGAGATATTTTACTCGTTCAATTTTAGGGGTTTGGGGAATTTAGATGTTTGGAAATGGGATCAGAATTTTGGAGACGTAGGAATTTGGGAAATTTAGGATTTGGGGATTTATGTGTATGGCAATAGAGATTTGGCTGTATAGGTATTTCGGGACTTTCGACTTTGTAAACGTGGAAATTTGAGGGCATAAGTATTTGGTGATCTAGGAATTAGGGGACCTGGAAATTGTGGGACCTTGAGATTTGGGGACCTTGGGACTTAGGGACCTTGGAATTTGGGGATCTTGGGATTGGGAGGCCTTGAAATTTGGGGACCTTAGGATTTGGGGACCTTGAGATTTGGGGAGCTTAGAATACTGAAATTTAAAGATTTGGAGATCTTGAAATTTGGAGACACAGGAATTTCTAATCTAGAAATTAGAGGATCTAGAAATTTTGGAATTTAGAAATCTGGAAACTTTAGGATTTGCTGTATATGTATAAGAATATGGGAATTTAGATATATGAGAATTTAGGAAATTGGTGATTTAGAGATCTGAAGATGGAAGAATTTGGAAAGTTTCATATTTATAAATCTAGAAATTTAAGAACTTGAAGATTTGAGCGTATGAAAATTTCTAACGTCGAAAATTTGACAATTTTAAAAAATGTTGAAAATGTTGACAACGTATAAAAATTGTGAAGTTTATATGTATTTATCGGAAAGAAGCGTAAACTGTACTCGAGCGTACGCGTTAAATTTCACCGAAATCCCGAGTTAGCATAAATTATTCCACCCACGTGTTTTGAGAATGCGCGCTGTTTTTGGCGAGGGGACACACGATTGAAATCAAACACCGGCAAACACCAGAGACATCATAAATTCGATCAAGTTATGTGTATGCACGTTCGCGTTGTTCTAGTTACGTGTACAATCGCGTAAATTTATTGAAAGCGATGCATCTTGTTCAGGAAATTGGAATCTTAATAATGCATATTAATGGACGGAAATATTTGTATAACAATGGATGGAGTACGGAATCATAGAAAATCCGGTTTCCAGGTTGAACAAGATGTTTAATACGATAGAATGTACATAACGAATAAATCAAATTAAAATGATTAATAGTATTCTGTTTCCATTTTAATAGAACATCCTGAGGAAGGTTTCAAGGAGTGAATAAATTATGAAGTTCAAAATGAACTTGTATATTTAAATATTAACGCTTTCAAGTTATATATTCTAAATATTCAGAGGTTGAAATATCACTGATTCGAAAATTTGTAAAATTTATAAATATGGCAATTTTTAGATTTGGGCGTTGAAGATTTGGAAATATTGAAATTTATGGTTTGTGGAAATTCAGAAATTTGGGATTTGGGGAATTGAAGATCTACTACTTCCATCATTTCTCTCTCCATCCACCTAAACGATATCACAACAATATTGTACACATACCGAATTATCTATACCATATCAACAATATCGCTATTTATCGATAGTCACAAGAGTAAAAAATGAAGTAAAAAGTGATTCTCCAAATTAAGAAATAAATGATTTATCTGGAAAAATAAAAAAGGAAGTTGACGTACTATATATTAAGTATCATACGTCACCATAATAATTTCAGAGTACATAAAAGAGTAATGGCGTGGCAAGTCGAGCTTCATAATCACGAATACGTGACAGTGGCCGTCAATGTGTTAATAATCGAGAAATCGATTTTCATCGTTGCAAACGATTCGAACAATTTCGTCTGGCTAGAACATCTATCACAATTGAACGACGATAGAGTAGATTGTAACAGTAGGGAGTGTGCACGGTCTGGCGGAGCGAGATATAGGTGGGCGTTTTGCCGGATATGGTTCGCCGGAAGTAGGGGGACCCTTGCCACCGACACGCTCCATGCTCCTCGACTACGGCAGGGACGTCATCCACGGTGTGATTCGTAGCTGCATCGAATCGTTCTACTACCATTCAAATCTTTTACAGCCTCGGATTAAATTTATCAACACCGATGAACATTGTTTGACACTTTATACCCGTTACTCAAGAAACGGAACACTACTTCATCGACATTTCATTCATACCCGACATATATTAAGGAAAGATTGCTTTACTACAGAAATTTTATTGTGAAAAGAACTTTAAGATATGCTCTCGTTTGTGCAAGGTGACACGGTGCTCCAGAGAGATGATACTTGCAAAGCATTTGATTTGTATGAGTTTCATTCGTGCAATATGCACAAAATCAAGCATAAAACTTTTTAATACGACAAAAATTAGTTTCAAGTTAATAAAACTAAATTTCTAAATCATACAGTTACAATATTAATAAGAATCATATATGGTTAGCATCACAAAAATGTATTATCTGCAACTGCAGGACAGCTGTGTTTTTTTTAACAGTAAAAGCAGATTACATATACAAGGATGTGTATAATGAAATATTAGAGTCTATACATAATACAAGTGTCTACTTAAACTTTTGTTCGACGGTGTTCCGCTTAAACCCATCACTACAAATTGTGCCTACGAAAAATACCGTCATAAATATTATTTAAGAGGTACTGAACAGACTCATATCGAATTAAATAGATCCTTACCAAATTAGACAATAGTTAAATATACATTTAGTTAACAAATGCATCGACAATGTTTTGTTCGACGATACAAACGCTTTGACTCGCGTCTGCTTAATCGTTTTCCGGACACTCCCGCGTTAACTCGTGAAACGAGTACGATATCGTGGACGTAGGCTCGCTCGTAGCCGACCATTGCCGCATAAAAAGATAATTGTGATCGGTAAGAAAATTACAGATTGGTTACAACCGAGTTAACTTGATAAATCTGTCACGCGTGACTAATCATAATCTATGGGTGGCGAGTGACTTCGAAGCGTGGTCGATTTATACGAGATAATAAGGATGCGCTCGCTGAAAATTGCGAGACGTATCTCCATTAATGGTTGTCCTTCTACACGTTAATTAGAGAGTACTCTAATTAGTTACTCACTGTCAGATCGAAAAGATAGCAAGTTTTATTCCTGCTATCTGAGTGTGTCTGTTTTCCTACTTCTTTTTTTACCTTGATTCTCTGACAATCTAATAAAATCATCACGCGCGATACAAGACACACAGATACAAATTGCGTACGTAAGAATACATATGTATATGAACTTGAAAATTATTCAATTCTTAACTTTCATTCAGTTTTCGAATTTTCACATTTTACAATACTTTCATTTTGAAATATCTTAAATAAGTTTTCAAATCCCCGAATCCCTAAATTTTTCAAATCTCTAAACATTTGATGCTCCAAATCTGCAAATCTAAATTACTAAATTTCTCCTCAAATTCTTAAATTTCCAAATATTTGAATTCCCAAACTTCCCCATACTCCTTAAATTCCAGATACCCCTCTAAATTTCGAGATCCCAAATTCCCTACATTCTCATATTCCTAGGTCCCCGAATACCAAAGTCCTCGGATTCTAAGATTCTCGAATTCCTCCTTGATGCTACACAATTCTAAACTGTTGAAGGGTAAAATATATTTATTGTTTCTATCGGAGATCATCTCCGTGCGCTTCTCCACTAAATCTTCATACATTTCGTGGCGTAAACAAGTTGGCATTTTGCCCCGAGTACGATGAAAAATGTTCTCGTGTTATCTTATCTGCAACCGTCAGAAAATCTGAATCGAGCTTCGTTTCAGGGAATACGGATGATAAATAACTTTAGGATTCCATGGTACGGCTGGTTGAAAGGTAGTCATTCATTTACCACATTCCTGGTTAATCCCGAAGATTGAAAGGGAAGTTTAAAACTCCTCTACGAAAGTTGATTCGAGCGGTAACGTTAAGTGTACCCGTGGAGTTTAATCAAAATGAAGTGCAATCATTGAATAACTCAAACTGTACATCGCGCTTATTCGAAACGATTACGGGAACACTTAGGTAAATGACTTTATCGTTTACCGAGATATTTAGCGTTTGAAGGTCATTAGAATGCCATTTATCAAAATACCGATATAGTAAATGTACCACTATTCCATTTTATTTCGATGTAGGTACAGTTACATGGACGTAGTTGACGTTTACGTCTCAAACTGTTAATGAACATAAATATATATTCGTTGGACGCACATTTCCAAGATAATTTTACTAAGGTAACAGGGAATTTATAAATTTGTAAATTTGAAGATTGTGAATTTTGGAAATAAAAAATTTGTGAATGCGAAAGTTTGAAAAATCGAAAATTTAGAAATTCACAGATTATGTGTTTAATACGTTCTACACTAAATGTCTACTTTCCACAACGCCTCCTTAGTCTATACTCCTACAACTACACTCATTTTTGACTCCCCTAAAAATCATTTAATCATTGCCTGTAACGCATTCGCTGTCAAAACTTCCTGCAATACATTTCCCCGCGGTGGATACATACAAGCGTAGCAAATTCCTCGATCAATGACTTCGCCGAACATAAATTCAGGAAAGACAACACCCATCGTAACAGTCGTCTAAACATATGTGCAATTCTATCGAACGCATATACCCGCCTGCTCGCTGCAACTCGTATATTGCATCGCGTTTCGGCTGCATTTTCCGCGTTTCCCGGTGAAATGTCGCGTAAAACTCTCCGTTTCCCGTTAGTGTGCACCCATTGCACTCGTGTGTGTGTACGCATGTGCGTTCACGTGTACATGGCTCGTGCAAGTAACTCTCATATCTCGGTGCATACGGACGATTGCAGCGCGTGCAACAAACTGCGCAGTGTGCAACGACTGCAGGCACGCCCTTCTCCTGTGTCGCACGATACGTCGCGTGGTTCGCCTACATACCGGGTGTCGCCGATTCCTTAGAAAGCCCTCTTTTTTTCTCTTTTTTTCCTTCCTTTCGTACCCTGCGAATTGCTCGATGATGGTTCGTTCACCTGTTGCGGGAAACACGCGCTGCACGCTTTCGTGGAAACCGATAAGTGGACGTTCCGGATGATGCTTGGAAGAATTAAGAGTTCATTGCGATGTCGATTTTTACTTAGAACAAGTTTCAAGGGAAGAACAGTTCCAAATACGTGAATTCACAAATTTCCGGATTTTTTACTCCGATTTTTATTCCACGTTGCAAGTTTGTATGAGATAACTTTGCAAAGTTCTAGATTTCTGATTCTGGAAATTGAACATTTCAGCCTTGCGAAATTCCACATTCACAATTTTGGAATTTGAAGATTCCAACTTTGAACGATTTTAAATTTCCAAGTTTGGAAATTGAAGATTCTAACTTTCTGAAAATTCCAAATTTTTAAACTTCTAAGAATTCCAAATGTCCGACTAAATATGAAAAATTCCAAATGTCCGAATTTCTAAGCAAAAGAAGATCGTACGAATAAAAATATCAAAGGATTGGGAACTAAAAGCTGTTTAGGTAATAACCGTTATGGTCTGGTGGCAATGTACCGCAATCATGCGGCGCACAGACGCTGTTTGCGTACACAGTGTTGTAGATATCTCTGGCGGTGGCGGATCGCATGTGGAGGAGACGTACGTAGCCGGGTATTGCCTTAAGGTTAACGCAATCGATGATAGGTAGCTGATGTCGTGTTGCTGTTGCCGGGGGACCTTAACGTTTTACACGAACTCCCGGTACCAAGTGCACATCGGTCTGCGACCACGACCGCAGCGTTATGCAACCCGCTTGTTAGTTACTTACTTATGCACTGTTAAGCATCGTCGTCGCTTCTTTAAGCGACCTAACGCTGCGAGCGTCTATGCATTCTACGTGTGTGTGCCTTAATACGCGGCGTGTATCTGCATGCGGTAGCCTTCACCTCGTTTCAATGTACATTTCCGCAGCTGCAAGCCAACGAAGGTTCCGACGTGTTTAAACATTGGCCATAGCCTTATCAGACTCATGCCTCGTGTAATGCAGTGTCATTGTGCTCTCGTTTCTTCTCCATTTTTCTTTTTACGAAAGAAAGCGGCTGGGCGGGATAATTTTATGCGGGATTAATTTGGCACGAAGAATTTATGTGCATATACAAGTAGTGCGCTACTCCGGGCTATTCAGGGGCAGTCTTCATTTCGCAATTTTTCATTTTCATTATTCATTCCCAAATTTTTATTTTACAGATTCCCAGTGTCCATTTGAAAATTTCATATTGTACAGTTTCTAAATTTATTCTACAATAAGTTTGTAAATAATCTAACTTCCAAGGCAATTTCCTATGAACTTGTATCGCAGTCCTCTCTCGACTTCTCGATTTTCTAATATTGTTGAAGCATGCAATGAAAAAATGAGTTTTATTTGGTAAGATGAAAGTTTTCCTCTCGATTCGAATAAAATTTACGCTCCATTTGGCGGACAGTGAAATTTCTCGAGAGACGGTTGGCTTTGCGGTTTTCAATTGAAGAGTCAAGTGGTAAAGTGTTTTATATAGGGAGTTATTTGGCCGCAAGTAGATGCAGATTGTTGGGGAATTACGGTACGAAGGAGGTGTAGAGAGATTATTAATTATGACACAATATATAGTTAGTAGTATTCTATATATTATAGATCTCTGGTTCCTTAATCGCCGGTGATTACGGTCCATCGGTTAACCACTGTAATCATCCACGGTACGATCATACACACTCGTATTTCCCGGAAAATTACAGACGAAATTCCGCATAAGTACCGAACTTTGGACACGAAAAATGTAATTGGCGTACACCCTTCTGTCCGTGCCGTGAGTCCACAGAATTCGTGAATACATTTTTTTTCGACCGTGTGTCCTGGCTCGTTGCTCGTAATTATTAACCATCCTCTGATCACAGTAATCGCGAATTGTGCTGTTTCGAACAATTACATACCGTACGCAAGACCGTACACGGCATTAATCGACAGTACCGAATTTCGTCAAAAAGAAAACACATAGGCGAGCACACTACGAAGATGGCTCCGGCATGCAGAAGAGGACGCGATACGGAACATCTTGCGTATCGTCTCCTCCCAATTTCGTGCCGATCAATCGCGATTACGAACGATCGCGTAATTACGGCAATTATGGATTACACAGTTACGTACTGTCGGAATAAATGCAAGCCGACGCCATTAAACCGTTGCCGCTCTGGGTATGGACGATGGAAACACGGTAGCTCTAGAAGCATCTTACGAGTATCGATAGATGAGCTCTTTGTTGTTGATGAATGGTTGCAACGATCGTATCGAGTTATCTTCTTCAACCTTTCCATCATGGGATTGAGTTAATTGTAACGTAGACGTATGAATACAGCGAGATTTCGCTATATATGGAATTCCACTGTATATAGTCAAATTCCATATATTCCAGCTTCAGTGAACGGAGATTTAAAATGGAAGAACGAGTGCAAAATGTCATAAACAAAATTAGAAAATTACCGAAAACTTCCAACAATTTACTGTTGAGGATCTGTAAAGGAACTTTGAAGATTTCAAATGTTTAAATTCCTGAGTCTAAATATTTATAAATCCTGAAGTCAAGAAGTTTAAGAAAAAAATGTATAATTTCCATAAGAAATGAGTAAATTCGTAAATTTTGGAGTCTCTGAAAAGAGATCGAGGAATTAAATTTATGTCTGGATCAATTGTTATTACGAAGGAGGTGTAGTTGAAAGAATAGCAGGCAAAGAAACTGATTGCCTTGTAAAAATTTTTTTCCTATCGGTATAATTTTCTGCCGTTCTTGAAAAGCAATACGTTTTCACCGTACTAAGACAATTTGTCGGAACTGGTTTCGATTCTGGTATTCTCCTCTCCACGATTCGCTATTTTCTGCGCTGCTTTCCAGCATGCGTTCTGCGTGTGAATCGTCGGTGTGGCTCGGTTACAACACACGCGTTTGTTCCGTCACAGAGAGAGACCAAGTTGAAGGTGAATGGCGGGCGTGGCGGGCAGTCCAGGTAGGATGAGTGCATCCTGCTTGAACGACGCCTTGATCACCGTCTTCCTCTCTAAGAGACCGTTTCGTAAAGCGAAGGACGGAGGGCGTTCGTCCGAGAAATCTGATGCTTTCTGTCGGACAGCTCGAAAACGCGAGCAAATATTTTCAGACGGATGTGCTAACTTTCGGACAGACGTCTGTTACGTTTCGAATCGCCACATTGCATAGATTTCGTTCGAAATCACAAATTACGTGAGGAGTTATATGGCACGGGACTGTAAAACTGATAAAATGTGATATCATATGAAACTGTATAATTTAATTTTGTCTGGGGTGATATAGATTTCAGAGAATGTTAATTTGTTTTGATAAATGCGAAGTTTGTTGTTTAAAAATTTCTTGCAAAAATATTCTGTCGAAACAAACTTGGACATCTGTCCTTTCCATTCGGTGTCTTCTAATTCTTCCATTAGCTGAGTCATCCGTTTTTACCTCTGTCTCGCTCCTCTCGATTCGATTATGCCGAATCATTTCTATTTCTGAAATCAAGAAATCAGGGTCAACGTACGCCCTGCACGTGTCGTTTGATAAATCTGCCCTTTGACCCGGCTCGAAACGCTTATGAATCCGAGCAGACCGTATAATTCGTCGACGTTCGTGAGAACTCATGGAATAGTTTCTTCCTCTTGTTCTTCTCGTGTGCATGGTAGGTTTCCCTAGGGATAATGTAGGGCAAGACTCTGCACTTATCCCTATAGTCGACAGTTATGTCATTCTTGAATTGAAGGGTTAGAAATGTCGAGATTTGAATAACGAGTAGATGTTCAAATGGAAAACGATAACTCGCGAAATTATAAATGGATAGTATTAGGATTAGATTAGAGGTTTATATGACTTTTGCATTCTTGATTAAATGCACAAGTTAGAAGTTGCCATATTACCAGTTTAACAAATTAACGAATTACCATGTTATCAATTTAACAATTACTATATTGCTAACTTATTAGCAAATGTTCTTAAACTAACAAGTTAACAAATTATCATACTAACTAAATAAATCATCAACTTAACATATTACCAAATGACGATATTGTCAAACTACCGCATTATCAAATTATAAAATTAACAAACTCCTTAAATTATTCTAGAGTCTGCTATATTTCAAACAGCACTATACCAATATTATCTCCCAAGAAATTTCGAATATCTCGCAGCGTTTTCCTTGCTCTTGTTTCTCGACCTTGACGGTTCCAGAACTATTTCGCAGTCTCGATTCGCAACGATCCCGTAGAGCACGTAAATCCCGTCGTAAACGAACCAGTTGGCTATCGATGGGAGCAGCAGGGCCAGCGGTAAGTATGTTTGCCCGTCGGAAAAAGTGCCCGTGAGAGGTACTAATTTAATAATCTTCATTAACCTGCATCGGACTGGCGGCAGGTGGAGGTGGAGGTGAAGGTTGAGAGCAAAATGTAAAAGAGGAAGAGGCGGAGGAGGATACGACCGTGGAAGGTTGTCGGTAGAACAGAGTCAAGTACACACGCGTTTCTGATGGGCCGTCTAGCGAGTAGAATCGAGAGAAACGAGAGGAACAAGGGAACCCGAGAGAGAGAGAGGAGTAGAGCAGACTGTTTGCTCATTAGACCGGATAATTGCAGGTGGGTCCGCACTCGCCTTGCCTCTCCACGCCGCGAATCACCTCGACCTCACCTTCCCTCCTACCTCTTCACCATTCTCCTACCTTTCGTTCGTCTACCCGTTCTCGCTGTTCCGTTCTTTTCGAGCAACTCTGACGTTTCTTCTTTTTTTTCCTCTCCGAACTTCTTCCTTGATCTTTGATCGTTGAAAGGGGTCGGCACTTCTTTTTATTATTAAGAATTTCGAACCTTATGTGACGTTTATGCAAGCTGGGACACATTTATGGATACCATTCGGGTCTAATCTAGCCGCGGTACGACTAGTAGCTGGGTAGAGCCGGATTTAGTGACGGGATCCGTTTCTTGTAAATTTGGGGAATGGAGAAGTTTCGGAACTCAAGCTGCGAAGTTACGGATCTGCGAAGTTAGGGATGTAGAAGCTAGGATTTTGGGAACTTATGGACGTGAGAATCTGAGGATTTTGGTATTTAGGGATTTGAAACTTGTGCATTTAAGGACTTAAAAATTTAGGGATTTGGAAACTTGTTGGGGAACCGAGGGATTCTGGAGTTCAATGATCTGCGAATTTGTGAATTTGGACACTTGAGGATTTAAGAACTTAGAGATTCGTAAACTTGGGGTTTGAGGTGCTTGACAATTTGGAAACTCCAGAACTTGGAAATATAAAAATTAGGGACTGCAAAATTTGATGATTTTGGAGCTGGAAATTTTACATTTTAATCTCGGTAGTTTGAGGCTTCAAAGATTTGGAAAGTTAAGATCGAAATCCCCTCTAACTGAGAAAAGCGTTGCATCGTGAAAACAATATTCATTTCGGTGAAAGTGGACAAATTTCCATATTCAAGCTATCCGGTAAAGATGGAATTAATTGTAGAATACAAGTAGCCAGTTTATTCATAATAAAGCTTTCTCTCATAGTCCCTTAGGATCAATGAGATACGAAATATCTTCTAAGGGAGTTTCACGACCGCCACTAAATGGAAACGTCGCGACGTCGACGTCAACGACCAACCAGGTCGTCGAGGCTAATAAGTAATACGGTGTACGGGTGAAAAGTTAATTAATTCTAATAAGTTTCCAATAATATATGGGCAAACTTCACGGAACTTCACCGTACGGACATTCATTGCCCCTCGTAAAAGTCGCTCGGACTCTCTGGCTCTTACACCACGGTTGCGATAGAGAGAATGTAACAGGAATGTATTATAATACTATGGTGCATAACGTGTAAGTTAGTGGTGAACCCTTCAGTTTCGTTTAATATAGTCTGTTTCATTATCTGCAAGGTATGCTTCATAAAATTGTTATTATTAATTTAGACGTACTGGTTGTACGCGTAAATACACGAGCGAATATCAATTTCAAGGTTTCATACGTATTGCATATTTTCATTTTAAATATCCTTGCAATTACGGTTGACTAGTTTATTCACAATAAATTTTCTATTATCGTGTTGTCTTTAATTTCTCCTATATAGCTACATAATCTATCTGTAATAAAGAACAATCTTTGAATCAGGGAAACGTTCAGTTATGATTATATTTGATATTTAATGCGATGATAATTTATGTTTAATTTTATAGTTAATATTATTTGCGAAACCTTAGACTGTTCATTTAAATATTACTGCGTGAGAATTCTATTTGTTTGAAAACTGATCTAACTTTTGACAAAATAGTAGACGTTGTTTCGTAGGACGCGATTGACCCGGTATTCGATGTCCGTTGTCCGACATAGTCTTTACGTGTTTTCTGCATTTTGCGTTAGTTACGTAATAATTACGCTTATCGCTATACTACGGCTCTTCGTGATTACGTAACGATGACATTCGTCGACACGACGTTAACATTTAACCCGCCTTATCGTTCGTAGCTAGAAAATGGAGTATTGTTCCTAATTTTCCATCTATTTTATCGTACTCCATGTGACATAACCGGTGATAGTTAATCGAGTATTGCGAAAACGAATGAAATTAAATTCGATTTTCAACAAGTAAGTTCAAGAACTTTTCTATTACTTTGTTAAATGTTGATATAAGATCTTTAACTACCATCGTTCAAGTTTAAATTATCTCTACGCACGTTGTACTTGTCTAATACAAGTTAAGTATTAAGATATTACTACATAGAAATTTTTCATAAAAATTTGACACGTAAGAAAAGAGATTAAAGAATTGTTAATCAAAACGCTATTTGAATCAGTAATCACCATAATTTTCCAATTCGTTTGATAAAATTCCAACAGTTTAAAAGTAAAAAGATCGTGAATTGAATTGCCAACCTAACAGTTTTTAAAATACGTGACGAAGGACACGCAAATCCGTCATATTCAGCGTTAGTGTGACGACGTGTAGCACGTAAAGACGCACGAAGGCGCGGCAATGGACAGGACTGTTGGATCTGCCCAACCCAGTGGATGCCGGGTCATTTAAATCGAGAGACAAGACGTTTACAGCTCTCCCGTGGAGGTGGAGCATGGGAAAGTCTATCAGTCCGTTTATCGTCCAACTTTTCCTTTTCCGACTACTCTTGAGTCTCCACGGCTCGACACTGCTCGTGGAAAGCCGTTTACACTGTTTCACACTGAACGTGCCCTTGACATTAGACCTAATCTATCGTTAGCGATTGGATCTCGGAACAAGAATCGTTACATACGCTACGATACGTGTACCAAGTACTTTACTCTTGTTCGAACATTTACGTTTACTATTTCACATTTTTTCATTTTTAAATATGGAAATTTTAGAATTTTCATGCAAATACATTTTGTACATAAATGCGGTGATTAGAATTTTCGAGATATTGAAAATTTTTATTTTACGTTTGCACATTTAGAAATATAGGAACCTGGTTATTTGGAGATTTTGAATTCAGAAATTTATAAAGACAGAGATAAAAAATTGTGACACGTTAGAATTAGAATTCACCATTCAAATTATAATAGGAACGTTTTTCTATTTGCCCAATTAGAAATATTCATATTAGCCACTTAAAGTCATACGTAATGACCGAGTATTATCACAAAAAATAAGTGTCGTAAAAAACCGTACTACTGAATATTATCAACAGCTTCATCGTCGGTCACCTATTAAACTTAAAAGATACGGTTCACGACATAGTAAAGTGGTATTCCGTGTTATATTCGTGAATTAATATTGAAATAACACGATCTTCGAGCCAGCGATATAGAGTCGAACAGAACAAACATATCGCATAATGGTCTAACTGGATGCTAATAAATGCGCACGCGTATAAGCGACGTCGACTTTTTTCGTCATTGTAATCTATGAACGCGTACATTTTCCAAGTCGACCCCCGGCAAATGAAATCCGGAAGCGACGGAGAATTAATGCGTGGATCATGGGGATACGAAATCACAGCGCTTTCGAGGCACGGATTGTGTCAGCCGGTTCGATGTATTAGCATGAGAGATTAATTTATCAGTCTCTGCCGAGAATGTGGGCATAAACAAACGTTTGTACGAAGTTTCGAAACAAGCCTCGTGCCCCGGATTGCCCGCGACTCGTACACAAGCACGCGACCAGCTTTTGCGCGTATGCATGATCAACCGATTGAATTGTATACGCGCTACCGTGTGCGTGAACGCTTTTATATTAACTCTCTGTCTATAGAGTCACGCTTGAATTCCACTCGCTTTGTAGACTGGAATACGTTGAAAGCGGAAGGAAAAAATTCTGACTTACCGTTACGTGTTCTCGGCGCCATTTTTACCGCAATCTTCTAAAAATCGAAGCTTCCGCGTCTAAGCCCAACCGTAATCAACGATAGAGAATAGAAAGTATTCTGCACTGGATACGAAATGCTTAAAAGATGTAGAAATTTTTCAAAGTTAAAAGGAAATAACTGGAGTAAGATTCGATAAATTACGAATAAAATTTGACATATGAAGAACTAGCTTGTTTAATCTGTTTAATTCTTCTTGTGAGATACCTGCTGTTATGCAATACGAGAAGAAAAGGTACAGCAGAATGAAAGAAAGCAAAGAAGGGTATTTGGATCGGTTCTATTTTGAAATTGCCTGCGATTATTATTTGTGTGTCTAACTCTTCAATCAAGTTGCGCACAGGTAGTTAAGGGATTTGCTTTCGGACAAAACGTTTTAGAATCAATGGAAAGGCTTTTGCTAACTGGGAACTCGTTAAGGTAGCCGAAGGCGGCGTTTATCAAAGTTGCGGAACATCAATTAGTCGTTTGATAATTAACGGCAGCGTTGCTCATGCGCGAACCATAATAAAGTACTTTTTACACAAAAAGAAGGCTGGTTGAACGGCATCGTGGGCCTTTGTTCCTTCGGTTGCATGCTCGTACAAGACTACTAATTTTATTGCACCACGAATACATCGCCCGTACAGCCACGTCGTCCATCGTTGACCGCTACCTGATTCAACGATTGATCGATTGCGAGGGTCTTCCAGCTGGTTTTATCTCTTTTTCCTTTAATCCGTCGCGGTACACGCAGGAGAACGGTGAAAAAAGGTGCATTGTTCAATTTGAATAACGACCACTGCCAAGCACGGTTCAAGTCGGACGATCGATCGGTATCGTATCGTGTTTCTTGTCCTATTCAGGGAAATCGTTCCACTATTAGCTGCCATTTTCCTTTCGGTTCCCTCGAGAACCGCTGATTCTGCGTCGACGATTGCTTTTCGATCGTAACGTCTAGCAAAATGGTACAAGTTGTCTGTTATTAATAGTTTGCTGCATCAATACATTTGTTCACTGCTAATTGCTCGTAGCTAAATTTATAAGCTATTTTGAAACTTTTCAGACCTTTAAGATTGTTAGAATTTTGGGATCTTTGGGACTTTGGTATCTTGGTATTCAACACGTGATCTGAAGCTGAGGATTTGACTTGTACGAAAATTTAAGCATCACTCATGTGTGCAGTGTTGGAAAATTTCGGATTCTTGTCAGACTTTGGAATGGTTCAGACTTTAAACCTTTCGGGAATGAACTATCAACTTCCTTTTATATGAGTACAAAAAATGGAGGTTAATCAATAAAGGAGACCTCTGATCAAATTTAATCATCAGCAATAATATTCTCCGTAAATATTCAATGTTTGAAAACAGATTTCGGAACTATCTTTCTATGTCGATAAAGAATCCCAGCTTTGAAAACGATTAATATATCCCATAACAGAATCGTTTACCTGAACGTTAATTTGGATGTCGCATATCGATGCAATTTGACCGTAGTTTGTTTCGAATAGTTGTCGGATACGTAATCACATATGTGCATGCACATATGCGCGCATATAACCGCACCCATGCGACAGGCTCAAAGCGAGTCTCGTACGCGCATAATACAAATATCGTCCGACATAATGGTACGTTACGTGCATAATAAGATCGATTCACACTGTACGGTGCAACGGCGTTACAGTTAAGCGTCATATTCGTAATTAATCGGACGCGACGAATTACGGGCGTTTCGTGCGCGCGGTTAACGAACAGTCGTTTACGAAACGCGGCAGAAGTCGACGTATTATAATCTCGAGCGAACGAGCCGTACGAAGCTGCACCGTCACCCGTAATGGCCAATAACAATCAATTTGCATGGATATAAGATCCGGTAGGGGCAGTTGGCCCAAAACGGGAGGGATACTGCTAGCGAGATCTTTTCTCACCGTTGCTAACAGGCTCCTCGTATTAATTTTCGGTTACGATTGACCCACATACACTTCATCCGTATACGCGTTCAATGGACTTTCCGACACCTCGGAACGACTCTCGAAGTACCATCTTTATACTGACCTTGAAATGTTTGCAGCTTTTAAACGCCTTTAAAACCGGTAACGCCAAGCTTCACACCGTCCTTCGTATTATAGGTTGAAGAAATCTTTCCTTGCATAAGATTTCTATTCTGAAGAAGACACGCTCCTAAATACTTACAAGTAATCCTAAGATAGAATTATGAAACGAGAATTTGATAACTCAAGTTTAACAATTTTAGAATGTAGAACTTCATAAATGTGGACATTGATAAATATAGAAACTTTGTAATTTAGGATCTGATGTAGGAGTTTAAAAATGGAGTATTTAGTTAAAATTTGGGTAAGAAACATTGAACTTCTCAAATTTCCAATTCTTCAAATGTTGAATTGTAAAAATTTAGAAGCCTTACCTAACTCGGTAATTTGAAAAGTGTAAATTTAGAAATACAAAACAGAAATGATCAAAGAATAAATTGTCTACGCCTGTTACCTCTCAGTTGCCCATCGCTGTCTGGCACATCATGAAGAATTTTCCCAGTTTACAGTTATAAATAATGGTAGGATAAATTGTTTCTTAATTAACCACCGTTCAACCGATTATATTCCTCGGTGATTAATGCGATTTCGAAGACGGTTCTCGGAATCGCAGTCGCACTGTGTGTGCTTACGTTTAACACCTACGCGGATAGTTGTGTCGACGCGAGGCTTCTTCTCTTAATGCCTTTTCGTGTCGACCGATTGGCTCCACGTTTTACGGTACTCTCGCGGGTATTAATTGTACAAATATGTGACTGGTTTGCGTGTAACCGCGCGTACTCATGACAGCCAGTCGGTTTCTTTTTTTAACTTTCATGTTTGGTAGCATTAAGATCTTTACCGTGGGATAATTAGCATCGTGTGCCGGCTGTTCTTTATTCGCTTTGTAACGTGTTTAAAAAATGAACATCGAGATGTTTTCGGAGGTTCGAAAATTTAGGAATTTTTGGGACTTCAGGATTTTAGGATTTTAGGATTTGAAGATTTGGACATTTAGACATTTGAACATTTGGAGATTTCGAGATTCGTAGATTTCAGGATTCGAGGATTTTGAGATTTGGGATTCTATGATTCTAGAATTTAATCATTTGGCAGCATGAACTGTTTTCATTGTTAAATTTAAGAATTTGAGAATTTGGAATTTCTGTGTTCGTGCATTTGTGAATTTTGAGTTAGGAATTTAGGGTTTGAATATTTTGAGGATTTCAAATTTAAGAATATATGTACTTGGATACTTGAAGCATTGAAGATTCAAACTCTTAACAATTTAGAAATCTATAAATTGAAAAATATAGAAGTTCAAAAGATTTCAGTATCTGACAATTCATAAATTGAATATTTTTGTATTTTGATAATATAAGAGTTCCATTTTCGAACTTTGATAATGTGGAAATTAATGAAATTCACAGAAATTTCCGAATGGAAAAATTAGCTCATCAGTTCACCTGCACATCGGTGAATCTTGCCCTCGCGGGCGCAGTTGCCCGCCGGTGTCGTACGTAATCCCCTAATGGAATTTCCATGGTCGTAACAAGTCGCGTGCGACCTTAACACCCGCGCAAAACGAAATCTTGAGGAATCAACGGGCAAGAGATCCTGTTTCCCGTGTAAGCGATAAAAGGTCCGGCGTGTGCAACGCACGCCTCGCATTTATTTCCTCTTTTATCGTTTAATCGGAAAGAGGCCTTTGAGTCCGCTCCTTAAATCTTTAACGGCATTGCGTTCCCGTATACATACGTGACACGCTCGAGCCACTTCGAAAGAATATATATGCACCGCCTTCGTCGTATCGCGTTAATATCACCGGGACAACGTGTCGTGTATCGCCGCTCTCTACACGTGTGTGTGTACGCGTGTGTATTGGTACATGTGTGTTTTCGAGTAACCGAAGTGGAGAGAGCGAGAGACGTTCGCTACCGTAACGCTCCTAACAGATTTATCGAGCCGCACTTTTATGCTCTCGTTGTCTGCCACCGTCATGGAATTACTTGTCCCATATCAAATCTATACATCTTTTTATTTTACGCCGTTACATAAAAATGAATACTGCAATGATGCTTTAATTCTTCAAATTCCATTGCCGAATTTTGGAGTTTTCATCTTTTGGTTAGATGAAACTGTCCTTAATTTTAAGAAAATTTTAGTACTAACATTTTTAATTTTTTTCGTGTTTTTAATAACATTTAATGACTTCAGTAAATTGTAACGACAAGTCTTAATTACTGCAGTATCTGAAGTCACTCAGAAAGTATGGGAACAATAAAAATGAATTTGCAATATAAAAAAAATATACCTGAATATTTATCCGAGATATCAAATGAAATTATTAGAGTGAAGCTATCTTAAAATACACCTAATTATAACCTGAAGTAAATTTAATTATATTCGTCTGCATAATATAAACTTCACGATAAACATGTGTAAAAAGCTACTTAAGTATATCTTAAATTTAATCTTAATTCATTTGTATCTTAACCCAAATTCATGTTATTAACAAGTATCAAGAATGAATGTTTCTTTTACTTTAATATATTAGCAAAGATAACCTAGATTTATGTGATAAGAAAAATTGTTTATGTTTACAGGTACGTATTAGCAGCACAGTCGTTCGGCAAAATTTTGCGTGACCCTGCAATTCTTCATTTCATAAAACGGTATAGTAAAATGTTACATTTTCTCGATCTTAATGAATAATAAAAAATAACGCTTTCCTTGACGTTTCTCTAAGCAAGCCTATCTCTCTAAACAAGTCCATTAATGTACATTGAACAAAGTTGTTAAATATAATTAGACAGTTTTATATTAATGGATATATTAAAAAAAGAATATCTATCGACAAGAGATTATTATTACTTATATTCTAAAGTCGTACATTGCACAAAATCGCACAGCTATCAAAATATCAACACAGTCGTTTAATCAGTTTCAAATACACTCCCGTCATGCTCGTACATTCGGTAGTGCGTTAATAATCGTTATTTACACTCGAGATGCATCGCGGTAATTATAAATCAAGATATTTGGCGGGAGAGATCGCATGTGTTTGATAAGTGTTGTGGCAAAGATGGTTCAGGAATCGTTAACGAATCCCTCGATCAGATCGTAAGTTGCATCTGCGTCGTGTCGGATTGTTACGTGATTCACAAGCACGTGGCTGAATTGCAAGGATCACTGACGACGAGCTAATTAAGCGTGTCGAAGAGAAGCTAACGATCGTGCAAATTCATACGAAGTCGATCAACGGCCGATATTTATTGGACGAGTCGGAGAATCGAGCGTCGAGTGATTCCGCCACGGTGCGTAAATCTTTTGGTAAGGCAACGTTTCTCTTTCTCTTGTGCGCGTCGATTCTTTTCCACCCGCGGCTTAAACTTCGTCAAACGACTGATCCTCGCGTTGGGAGGTACTCGTTAAATTAAAAACGGCCGTGAAATATGATGTCGTGATGTTTCGGCTAATTTCTGTATGATCCGTTACGTAACAGCCGCGGAAAAAAGAAGGAACGCCGTGTCCATTTCGTTTCCGTATCGTAAAACGTATTATTTATAAAATTGACCTTCCATCGAGCTTCCAGCGGCAAGCGGTAGGCCTCCTTTTACCACATCGTCGTTCTTGAAAATAACGTACTACCGGCCAGGATACGTTTACGAAGAACGGGCATAAATCATCAAATTATTATCTTCCTGTTTCGTTCCCGTACAACCTGGCACGTTAAATCAAACACTGTAAGTCGGCTTAAGTCTTGGCGAATCTCGTTACGCGCGTTTCGCGCTCGCTGCTGTGAGCATTCATTCCCTATGTGTCGGAATGACGTACCAAGGTTGCGCTGTGCCGTGATTACTCCTAAATGCGAGGGATTATTGATAATTATTATGAGCCGCGTAACAGAACACCACGTACGCAGCATCCTCCTTCAATTAGTGCCTTTCTATACTTCCGACCGCATTACTAACCTCTCCTGAACGAAAAAATGAAATTCCATCTACAAGCTTTTCTAAGATCCTGGATTATTTCAACTACTCTATCTCTATAATCCTTGCACAGTTTCTTTAGGTTACCCATACCTTGGACCTCCCTACAAGTCGTAAGACCTCACTACAATTTGAATAGACTGTTCTCAAAATTTTCCTAGAACTATGATTTCTATAGTCTTTCTTTAGTTGCTCAAGAAATCTAGTACACCTCAAAGATCATCCCAGAATTTTATCAAGAGTCTCTTGGACTCCTCCTCTTACATATCGTGAGCTAGAAGAATCATACGTACTGAAGCATGTCCTTTTCGTATGGCCGTGTAATCCAGACTCAACGTCCGTTAATATTAACGATGAAATAAATATGCGACGAAAGTGACGATACATCGATCGTCCCGATTTCGGGCCAACAAAGTTTGCGTGGCTCGAGGTTTCTTGTTAATCGAACAGATTATCGAAGCAGTCCCCGATTGCGATCTGCTCCCCACCGAACTTATTTGGAGGTTTACGAAGCGTGCAGTGTAATTAACGACATCCCGGTCTTGTTCATCGAAATTTTATGGCCACGATCGGTGTAATTGATATAAACCCCACCAGCTGTCCGTTGCTTGATCGTTACGTATCCGTGGATGAAAACCGGCATGCGGTTACACTCCTGCGAGGTACACCTTCGACGACGATCAAAAAAAAAAAAGAGGAGAGGAGCGTAGAAGAGAGTCATTTTTTTTTATCGCAACGAACGTCAGGTCGATTAATTTTTGTAATCTTACGCTTTGAAATCTGGGTGCAGCCTTGATTTATTTGCCTCGAGATGCGTACCTTCGCAAACGAGCTCGTGTGCAACTTTTCTCTTCTCTTTCTTACTACACCCTTTTTAACCGATCTGCCATCTTTTACCGTTCACGCTTCCTCCCTGTATTTCTCTCTGCCTTCGACGTTCGCTGTCTGTCGATGTGTGCTCTCGTTACCTCTCAACTTCTCCGCCCCGCGTGTCCACCTCTCTTCCTCTTTGCCTCGCATAAATATAAATCGTACATAATTGATTCAAAGGCCAATGTGGGCGAATCTTCAGCGATCGGTAGAAAGCCGTTATTCATGCAACCACCGGACGATCCCGACAGTCGACGACTGCTCGATCGACCAATGAAAGCGTAAATGCGCGACTATTTGCGGGCCCATGTCGATATCCGTAGATTACTTATAAATGTATCGGACATCGGCTCTAGAAATGGACTGCGCATATATCGAATCGTAATCTGTATATCGATCGAAGTCCACATTCGTACTTCTACATAACGCAAAAGTGGTGGGTACTCGTAGGTGATGTACTTGCTACGATACGAGTCTGGGGATATATGGAGATTTTTAACTTTCAAATTAAGAAATTGGAAAAATTGGAAATATAAAAATATAGTAATACTGAAATAATTTTAAATTTAGAAAATTACAAAGAATTTGGAAATTTGTGCAATTAATAAATTAGGAGTTTTTAGGAGATATACAAAATTCAAATATTTGAATATTAAAATTTGTATACTTCCAAACCCCTAAAAATAAAATTTCCAACTCCTCAAATTTCCAAATTCCCAAAGTTCTAAGTTTCACGATTCCCATATTTTCAAGTTCTTAGACTTCTAAATTTGGGGACTTGAAAATTGTTTAACATCGACAGAATAATACGAAATCATTGCTCTTCAAGTCGTCCATCTCGTGACGTTTCTAACACGTCAAACGCGTATTCTTCTGGTACCCAAAGCAGAAGAATCACAAACGCCTTCTCGTCTAGCTAAAATAGAATATTTAAGTAGACCTTCAAAGCACGTAGAGATCTTGGCTAGTACTGTTATTCAAATCACTTGGTATCGTTGGAAAAGCAAACTCTCTTCGTGGAGAAGAGGTGCACAGGTGATCTTCCTGTACGCTTTTGTACACGGACACACCCACGACAGGTTGTTTCAAAATATTCTTAATACGCGTGTATATATCACTGAATTATGATCAGATACCTTCTATTAATATCCTAAGTACGTACCAAGTCTTTCTGTTACCTACTGTTTTTCTTATAAAGTAGACACGTTTGAAAAGAAGTTGCTGCAAATCTCGGAACATATTGAAATAATCTTTACTTCGTATCATAATTTGATTCCTAAAATATAACTTCTGGGTGCATTATTTTCTGGTTCAGCTTATATAAATGCGTACAAAATGGCCTTGTATATTCAGAATTTGCAAAATATGTAAATATCAAACTTAAAGATGATATAAAAAATAGACGATTTTGAGGCTGATGATCATGATGAAACATTAGCACTATTAACATGCATGAAATTGATACTAGAAATATTAGATAACACACTGAGGTTGTTTTTGCTAACCATTTGTAATTTTAAAATAACACATTAATCTCAGTCCCTTACCTATCGAATTATATAATAATGTGTCTATATTTTATTAACACCCTGTATATTTGTACCACAGTAACATATGATTAAGCATGTGCATTTATTACCCACTGCCAAAATTGTCAGCTACTGTGACAGGGTCAGAATGAGCGATAGTTTTAAAGAACCGGGTTTATCTTTCGTTCGATCCCAACGACAAGTGAATGGCATCGAGCCTATAACCCGAACGAGTACTGCGACGATACCTTGCAGCTGATGTGTATTTCAAGAGAAATAAAAGACTGGAATAACGCACAAATCCCACGCAATTATTTTTATACCGTGTACCTGTCAAAACGAGCGTCGCTTAACGCGTGTTCCTTGACGCGAAACAAACGTCCTGAATAATCGAGAGTGGAATAAGCTAACCGTTTTCTTGTAACATCCACCGGGTACAAGATTACAATATAAAGAGGACGTCAGTATAATATGATCCACTGTAGTCTGTGTAATTTCTTACGGGACGACGAACGTTTATCGTTTCAGGAAAATGAAAGTGGCATAATGACGGGCAACTTACGGCCCCGCACTTAGGACACATTCATGATGCTTGCGAGTACTGGTCAGAAAACGTTTAGTTTGGACCATTTTTATGTTTATCTACTTGATAATCTGAGAATCTGACTAATTTACTATTTGACATGTTGACAATATGATAATTTAACTAGTTGACTATTTGACACTTTGATTATTGGACAATTTGACTGTTGAATAATTTGACTATATGACAATTTGATAATTTGACAGGTTGATAATTTGACAATATTATATTTTTACAATATGACAATTTGACTATTTGGCAATTTGACAACTTGATAATTTGATAACATGACAATTTGACGACATGACAATTCGACAACATGACAAAATTCTCAAGATTTAGAAATTCTAAATTTGAAGGTTTAAAAATAAGAGTGTTGAATTCCGAGTTGTGGAATTAAAAGCAACACTTTGAAACTTATAAATTTATTTGATAAACGGCAAGAACCGCACGCTGGTACTGACTACAGAAATCTGACAAGAGTTTTTGTTTACAAGTATATATAAGGGTAGGAGTGGGTAATCGCTGGACAACGGATGATCAAGGAACAAGGGACAGGATGAGTAACAGTTTACAGGAGGCTAGATGAGCTGGAACTATGACCAAGATGTGTTTATGTTGAGCTATCTTGTTGGTGATGAATTGGTCATACAACAAGAGTATGCAAATCTGCGCATGAACTTTTTCAAGTCTGCATATTTGATCTTTCAAAAATGGTCTCATTGAAAATTCCCAGACAACGGGAGTGAGACCATTTGAAGCGGTATTATTATTAAACTAGTCGATCAGAAAGCGACATGGAGTACTTGGAAAAACCATAGAAGAGCACGTGCTACATTTATTGGCGTAGCTGGCAGTAACCCTTCTATGTCTAGCTTACAGGGTAAACAGGCTGCAGCAAGGCGCGCTACATCTTCGGGAAGTCGTGCTAGAAACTCGAGAACGCAATTAGAGTGTCGGTGTATACGGTGTGTAAGATCTCGACGGTGCTAACTGTCGAAGCAGGTGCGCTTTTATCCGCACTTTTGCGGTGAAACGTTTGATCCGAAGCCGCCGTAATAAACGCAATTAATGATAACGGAACTTGATCGAGACGACGGCTCGTCTCTCCTTCTTTTTTCTCTTCGACCCGTTGAATTTTAATCCCTCTTCACGCGGTGATAATTTTATTATTGGTTTCTCGAACGAAGATTGAAAACTGTTAAAAGAAACGATCACGTTTCCCGAGTAATCGTGGATGAAGATTTTATTAAGATACGATTATTTTACACCTTTTCTTTCGTCGGGCCGATCAAGATTTGTCCGTTATTCTTCTTGTAAATATCACGCGTACTCGGCATTAATCTTCGAACCGGTAGCTACCATTTATCACGTAATTATGTCCCTTTTGTCGTTCGATGAATTGCGTGCGCTGAAATTGCTTGAAATACTGCTATTATTAGTTTAATAACCCGGAGTCGCATTGTGTAGTAACGCCTTTCGTAATGATATAATTGATGCTTAGATCATGTTCAATAGTATTGTAAATGGGAATCAATTCATATATGTACGATTTCGCTTCATACTAGTTTACTTGCATTTGAATACTACGTGTACAGCGATGACAAGTATTGCAGATACAATACATTATTTCTTGATACGACATATTTACTTCGTACGAGTTTAAGACTTTAGGACATTTGGGAATCTGACCCTCAAACATTATAACATTTTGTAATCCGACTGTCAGATCTGAGAACTTGGTACACTCTCAGTTTTGTCGTTAACAAGATACCTCAACCTAAAATTTGATAAAGTTTAATAAAACTGTAACCAAGACAAAGTTTGCCCAAGTAATATTTGAAAAGTTGAAGTTTATAGTGCACCCATTCTACGTAACACGTTTCGGACTAATGCGTCCAACGTATTCGCCAAAGAATATTTCTGTTTCTTCGCCCTCTTCGTGGTCCGCGAAGTAATAAGCTTGGGTAGAGTAACGAGGTCGTGCGAGCTTCATCTTGGTCCAAGATTTCCAAGGTAGCTCGTCCTTTCGAGAGAGAGTCGCGACACGATTACCAGTGAATTTCTCGGTAAGGTTGTAAGAAAATTCTGTGGTACATCGAGGGACGAGGAAATTCAGCATCTATAATACGGGATAATTGAATTCACTGGTGGCAAAAAGGCAGGGGAGAGAGAAAGAGCAAGCGTGTGAACGATCGTTCCGCGAAGCAAGCTCGTCGCCTTCACGGCGTTTGCAGAATCGCTAATTCCTTTCTTCTGGTAATGAATTAACATACAAATAGAAGGAGACGCAGAATTCGTGGGATACGCGAATTATGTGGCTGAAGATGTATCGATCCGGTCTTTGCCTCGGTACACTCGGCTGAAATGTTCACTTCTAAAAACATTTTTGACCATTTTTCAATTGTCTACTTCCAAAATTCTAAATATTCAAGTTTTTGAATATTAACATTCCTAAATTACTTTCAAACTTCCAAATTCACGAGTTCGTCAAATTTCTGAATTCTTAAATTTTTAGACTTCTAAATATCTAAATTTCTAGATTAACCCCTTGCACTATGACCTATTTGTCAGGTGCGTCAGTCAGAACTAACTAAACATAGCTACAATATTAAAACAGACAAAGAATGTTGAAATGTTATGATAACATGGTATTATGCAATCGTTGACTATGCAAATTATAATTGGACTTGAACTCCAAATTGAAGCATACTCAAAATTCGAGTAAAATTGATCCCAACTGAAGTACCAATGCGTCACGAGTCAGACTCGTCAAAATAGTGCAAGGGGTTAATATCCAAATTCTCTAATTTGTCCATCTTCGATTTTCTAAATCGTTAGATGTCCAAGTCCCAAATCCCTAGATCACCACATCCCAAGGTACCCAAATGCATATATCCCCAAAATTCTAGGCTACCATATCCTTAGATCCATAAATTTCGAAGTCCACAATTTTGTAGACCTCTAAATTCCTATAAGCCTAAATATTCAAATTTCGACTTCCCAAATTAGTAGATCTTCAAATCTCTAAATTCCCATATTTCTAGATCCCCAAATTTGAAAGTCATCAAATCCCAAAGTCCCCAAAGCTCCAACCCCCAAACTCTGAGGTCATAAAATCTTCAAATCCCCAAAACCCCAAATCCCTACATACCAAAGACCTTAACCCCTAAACTCTGCCAACTCCAAAATCCCCAAGTCCCAATTTCGTATGTCTCCATCCCCAAATTCCTCTAAATGTCTCTATCTGCGTCACCATGTTCTGAATCCGTCTTCAAATCCTCGAACCCCAAAAAGTCACCGAATCGGTGGAAATGTTTTTTCGCTCAGTTTTCGCGTTTTCCCTAGGGAAGTCGGATTTGCCCTTGACTGTACTGTTGAAACCGTCGCGGTAATTCTCATAGGCAGAGAAGTCGACCATGCAAAAACTGGTCGTTGGAATTTCATGGTGGATCCACGATTTATAATTAATTTAATTTTGCCCGTCGACCGCGAACCGCGCCGTCAAACGTTTAACCTTTTTGCCGTAATTTCGTTAAAAATGGATCGGATCCATCAACTGGTTTCCAAGCTTAGGCAGGTTCGTCGGCCCTGTTGATTCACGCCGTTTCCTTAATGTTGCCTGCCGTTCTTTGTCCACAAAATGGAGACAGGGACCACATCAAGTTCAGTATGCGATCATAAACTAAGTTCATTGCAAAAACCAACTCTTGCTTAAGAAGATTCGAAAAATTAATCTTATGATATAAATAATAAACGTATCATTAACAACTCATGAATAACAAACATAAGTTGTTTATGAAGTACACGAAAAACGAGTTGGTTAAATGACTTGAGAAAGGAAGTTATAGCACTTATGCTATAACAACGACAAAAGGAATGCAATCACGTGGGCCATTTGTTCATCAGCCCAAACTGTCGGTGTTTTTGATATCATGTTAATGTTTCGTTAATGTTCTTCATACAGAATTGTTGATTTTTAGATAATCATCAGACTGCACATTATACAGAATAGTTGGTAAGATGTTTTTCTGACAAGTCAGTTCATATTACAATTATAACTGAAAAGTTCTTATAGACATTTTCAGTAAACTTTAAGTTTCATATGACAAGTACTATTTGATAGCACTTCTGGAACATAAAGTGCCAATCTTCTCTTGTCTCTAAATCAAACATTCGATTCGTTATTATCTAATATGTATTTAAATGCTAACTCTAAAATTTCATTTCTAAGTGAAAAGTTCATATAGAAAAATGAACCGATCCGAATCTCTGCAATGTACCATATTGTACTTTTAATATAATACTCAACGCGTTGAAGATTTCGAACATCCGTATCATCAACACTTGGTGTTTGATCCCATCTTTATAAAATTGTCCGGCAATGCCACGCCCGCTCATCAAGATTTCTTCTCGACCCTCTTTGTTTCCCGGTATCCGCTAGTTACTCAAATTAACCAGAAAAAACTTGCGAGCCGACCTTAGAAGCCTCGTGCTTTCAGCCGCAAACAACCTTAACGATTACGCTTCGTTAAAGGAAACGTCTCGCGAATGACGAAAGCTAGAAAGAATGGGAACAAAAAAGTGGACACTAATAGGAAATCTTTTTGGTAGACTAGTCGACGTTGTGCTCGAACAACGAAACGTCTTAATGCTCTGTAAATCTAGATACGTTGTTGGGTTAATGTGTCTGGACCACCTCGTGCACCACGTGTACCTGGTTCTATCGTTAAATCGGTCGTTAAAGCACGCTAAACGGTATTGTAGTTTGCGGTAACGTGGCGTATCTCGTGCAATACGTAATAAACCATGACGTTCTCGAAACAAATATTATTTATGGATATCACGGGTGAAAGCACGATGCGTGCTGCCCGGGTTAAATTATAGCGTTCCTGGAACTTCTTGTCTGCGATGTGCTCAAAGGCCACGTGTGATTATCGCTTTTATTAGTCCTCAGAAGGTTGGAGATCTGCAGATTCGAGGAGGAGATTTAGAAACATAAATTTTACGAATTGAACATTTGGGAATTGGGGATTTGGGGAATTGGAATTTGGGAGTAGTGGATTTGGCAATTTGAGGATCTGGGAATTTGGGGATCTGGGAATTTGGGGATCTGGGAATTTGAGGATCTGGGAATTTGGGAATTTGGGGATCTGAGGGTTTAGGGATTTGGGAATTTAGAACTTGAGAATTGGGGATTTTGGGAATATGGAACTTGAAGAATTGGGGATTTGGGAATTTGGAATTTAGGAGTAGTGGATTTGGCAATTTGGGGATTTGAGAATGTGGGGTTCTATGAATTTGGGGATTTGGGAATTTGAACATCTGAGAATTTAGGAATTTGGGAATTTATAACTTGATAATTTAGGCATTTAGAAATATGGGATTTGGGAATTTGAACATTGAGAATGTGTCGATTTAGGAACTTAGAACTTCAGGAATTAAGAATGTGAGAATTTGGAATTTTAAGATTTGGAGATGTAGGAAATTGGAAATTGAGGACTTAAGTTCTCAGAGTTCTAAAACTTGAGGATTCAAAAATTTGTAATTTAGAAATTGATATTTGGGGATTTGGGAATTCAGAACTTGAAGAATTGGGTATAAGATTTTGAGAATGTAAGAATTCGATAACTTCTAAATTTAGACTCTTAATTTCTAAAACGAGGTATGTACATCCTACCAAAAAAGGACCAGTCCATATTTTAAAAGAACATCCATACCTAACACCAATGATATCTCCACTTACTTTATATTCGTCACTGGTAGACGTACATACAATTCGATAATACGTCTGCTAAATGATCGATGAATGAATCGGTAATTACTTCTTGACACGAAGCTCCTTGGAGTATAGATATACCTTTCACACACAGTCAGTTCAATTTCATATGTCTTTCACGTTGAAGCTTCATTTTTCTTACGATTAAGAATACACTTTTGCTGCTCACAGCGGTTAGCAATTATAGTAAATGAGTCTTTGTAGTTCAACTGCTGACGTTGATCTATTATACAGTAGATTCTCGATATATCGCCACTTTTGTTACGAATTTTCTCTATCTTACTCTTTTACAACTCACCGATTCAGTTGTAAATGTCACAGAAAGGCATTATCGTTTGTAGCAATTAATCAACGACTGATTATGCAGAAGAGATACAACTTTGTTGTAATCGTTTTCCAGGAAAATCGTTTTAATTGAGTTATGGGTCGTACTCTGTCTCGCTCGATACAATGGACTGTCAAGAATTTTTCTTCGCGTAAAACGTGGACGATTAAACGAGTCCTTTTTATCGCTGTTGTTGCATGTATGGTAGGTCGCAGATAATTACTGGAATTACGCATTCATCTTGGAATAACCTTTCGTCCTCCTCTTTCTTTCTTGATAATCGAGGTCTCGATACGATACTATTATATTCAAACGTAATCTTTCTTTGATTCAGAACTAGTGTAGAGAAGCTTTCGATTTTTGGCAGGTCGCAAAGTTAACAAATTTTCAAATTCTCAATTTTCTAAATCTACGATTTTCTACAGTCTTTAAACTTTCACACCTTCAAGCTTCTTTTCTGAATTTCTCAAGTCGTCAAATTTTCAAATCTCTCAAATTTTCAGAGTTCCAAATTTCCAAAGCTTCAAGACTTTTTAAATGCGAATATTCGATAACCAAAAATGACGACTCTTCTTCATGACCGCCATTTTCCCCAGAGAACGCTATAATGTTCGCCGATGTACCCGCAACGCGACGTACTTGGAAAGACGCGATAGACGACCGGCAGGGCTTATTAAATCTTCTTTCAATCTCTCGTAGAGGTCGTACAGCCCGCAGAATTTCCGTTCGCGCGAAATTATCTATCCCGGCGGAGGCTCGAGTCAACGTTAAAGGCTCGTGCAACGGTAATGCATATGGCATATGCGTCGAGCGGAGGTCGTAAGGTGCATCGAGAATCGATCGAGAACGCCGCACCTTGGCGTCCCGCGTCTACGTGTTTGATCGTCGACGTTTCACCTGCCTCGAATAGACCTCTGCTGTTCCTGCGTTTCATTGCCGCGGTTATCTCGCGATCAAATACGCTCGTTGATGCAAATTATCGTTGTCCTCCTTTGTCTGCGCCGCCATTTTGCGCACCGACTTTCGGCACGATTCCTTCTAATTTCTTGCCTACTTTGCAAACTATATTCATTTCTTGCGATTCGTTACATTAAATTTTGTATTTCTTGTTAGCGTACTTTCTTACTGTATTCCTTTTTTATTTTTATAAAATTCGTTACTTGAATTTTAATGTATGATCAATGTCCTTGAAGGAGGTCCTCTGAATTGGAACACTTTTTGAGGCACTTTTTATTTTGAAGAAACGTAGAGAATCACATGCTGACTCATTCCATTGAACCTTTAATTTCCTGTCAACATTTCTTCCTTTATTCCCTTTTGTAAAATTTGTTACTTGAATTTTAATGTATGATTGATGTCCTTAAAGGAGGTCTTCTGAATTGGAACACTTTTTGAGGCACTTTTTATTTTGAAGAAACGTAGAGACTCAAATGCTGACTCATTGCATTGAACCTTTCATTTCTTGTCATTTCATCCTTTATTCCTTATTGTAAAGTTTGTTACTTTAATGTATAATCAAATGTATAATCAACATCCTTAAAGAAGACTCCTGATTCGAAACACTTTTTGAGGCACTTTTTATTTTGAACACACAAAGAGACTTCCAAGTGCTCTGTTTTAGTAAGTTACTAAGAAACCTGTTTCCATTCGTGAATAAGTAATTCATCGATCAAATTCTCCTGTTGCATATAATGTATAAGAACATACCACGAAACAAAGTTTATGTATCAGATGTGGTGAAATTGTTAGAAGGAAAATTCATTGTCTCGCTTAGCATCCCCAGTGTTTACGTCCACCTTAGAATCCAGCAGTCGTCGTACATCTCTCGGTACTTGCTCCTGGTGCATCCTCGAGTATCTCTAGCGGGAGCCTGTTCCCCGAGTAACGTCGTACGTTTCACGAAGGTGTTTCACGGAAAGCACTGAGTTCCTCTTGGCGCTTACGCTGCCTACCTCGACGTTGTACACCGGCATCGATAGCACGGTAACCTACAGCCGGTTAGGTTCTACCATTCAAATGGTGAACAGCGTAACAGGGAGGTGCTCTATCTACATCGGGGTGCGCTAACAAAGTCGTCGGGTCCATACGAAACCCCTATGCCTCGAACGTGTCGCAGGGATGTTCCCCGAAGGTACAAGCTGCGATGCCAATCAGTGATGCATATTATACTTCTCGTAGCACCAACGACAAACCTGCAATGGTGACGAGTCACTCTCCTCTGAGTCACCTTTGCGATCCTGAATGATTGTAGGCAGAAAAATGAAATGGTTAATCAACTTGTAACTTGTTCTTCGTGCAAACCAATTATGTCATTATCTTATCTAGGTTAAACGATTCATTTAATTCTGAATATAAACTAGTAAATAACGTCCATGTGATGTAAGACATCTGGACAGAAATGGAGAATATATTCATCTTATTTGCCAAATTGAACGTGCATTTCGGAACCTTAAGAAGAAATCAAAATTAGTTTAAATTTTAACGTTATATTTTACTTCGAAATTAGTTTAAATCTACGAGGTATATGTAATGTACTTCAGTGCAAAGTAAAAAACTTCAAGGTAGATAAATGTACCTCCACCGATAAGCTTATCGAACCTTCGCAATGTTTGGAGCAGTTTAAATATTAATAACCACGCTTTGGACATGACTATTACCATTAGAGATAACGCAACAGGTACGAAGCATTTCCTGGTTGACTGAATCAAAGTTATTTACGAGTTTAGCTCGTTAGCGAGTTGCACGAGGCTGCCGGGACTCGTACAACTCTTTCCACGGTTGTGCGTAAGCTCGTTCGCGTTCGATATAATAAACAGAGGCGCCACGAGAGATTCTTATTATTTTTTATACCTCGTTTGTCGGCTGTTAATTGCACGCGTAATCGAGAAAAAGACCGTGCATTTCTCAAGAACACCTTGCAGACCCGTGACGGGTCGGCTTAACGGCATATATGCTCACGGTGTAAACTGGTAGACACGTGAATCGACGAATACCTGTCTGCGCTTATCGGACAGGTGTCATATATCCTTCTTAGCGGATGTTTGATCTTTCGTTATTACAATATCCATGCCAGAGATTCACAAAGTGCGGCTCCCGATGATGGGCTAAGTGGTTTTGGATGGCTCCTGTTAAATAACGCGATTTTTATCACTTATCACCAGTTTCTTTATTTTTAATGTATACAGTACGAGTGCGATGGAATTTGTAATTTTTAAATTTTATGATTTCGGAATTTGTGAGCGTTCAAATTTTAGGATCTTAGGTCTCTATTATTTTGGGGCTGAAATTCTGTAATTTAAAAAATTAGGCTGGAATATTTGGAATCTTCAGAGTATCACCTCGAACATCTAAATAATTTTCATCGCTATCAAAGACAGAAAATTAACAGACACTGTGATGTAAGAATCCTTAAGATCATCGCGAATGACATTTCATTGTTATTCGTATAAATACAACATGGTTATTCGTATAAATAATTTACATATTAAATGAGACTGTATACATCCGAAGGAGTCACCAAACTTGTTGGATGTTTCTCTTCGAGTTGCTTCTGTCTCGATGATCACCGCATTTATTGCCGTTTAATTCGCGCGGATCAGCGTTGTTTGATGTTTTCGCGATGCTCGGCTTGTTTGTGCAGGGATACGTGCTTTATCTTCTCGAACGAGTCAGAAATCACAGAGACATTCGTTGAAATAGCTCCCGCTGAATATCTGTTGGCTATTGAAGCATCAACAGAATATTTTGCTCCTTTGTATCGCATTGATTTCGCGGCAGAAAACGCGAGTTCGGTCAATTTGTTAACGAGACGACTTTATGACGGTCGTTCGTTGGTGGACGGCTACCATAGCGGGTTTTATGGTTTTCTGTGTTGCGCTAGTGGAACGTTCACGTGCTTCGGTTCGAAAGCCAACACCTCCCCTTCGACATTCGCCTCTCGCTCGGCAATCGGCCGCGTGTCACTTGCATCTGGGACTATACTAACCGTGGCTGTCCGCTCACTTTGGTCCGATTTGGTAGACACTAGCGTGGTATTTTCAATCGGGGCCTCGATGGAGCAAGGACACCATTAGCTTGTCACACTCGACCAAACAAGACTCAACAACCGCAATGTTTACTATCTCTTTGATGTCGGTATCTGACTACTCGCTATCATGTACCAGTTTCAATCGAATCAGAAGTCTAACGCTCCTGTCTACCTTCTGATATTCTAATCAGCTTTCTAACATTCAAGGTAACTATCTTTCTCGAAGAAAACTTGCGTCTTCAAAACTTCATCTCGAAAGCGAACTTTAAATACAGATGTTATCAATCATTCGATGATACAGTCCATTTATTTCCTAAAGTACAAATGTTTCATCCAAAGTTTGCGTTGCACCCATATGTACTTAACCCTCTTCAGTAAACACCTCTACAGTCTCGACATCTTGGTTGTCTTCACACAGCATATTTTATACTTCTACTATTGTGCTACTAAACTACTATATTCAAAGTATAAAGTATCCCTATCTTGGGTTCAAAATGTCACCACTTAACCGAACATATGGAAGGACCACATATGTAGGTCACACACGAGACACGCTCGCCTGCGACGCCGGCCTCAAAGTTTCGAGCGATTATAGTTTTCTCGGTGCATTAAAGCCCGTAGTTAGGCATACCGTTATTTAGTAATGCCTCGTGTTTCCAGTATTTTTTATTTCATTGTTTTACGGAACATCGACGCGAAGATTACTGCAATCAACCGTAACCTATCAGTGACTTGCAGAAGAATGACGCGACCGCAGGATTAACCTATGGACAATGTCTTCCTCGTATGCGAACCGTCGTTTGACGAACATCTAACCCGCCCCGCGTGTCTACAGATGTTTGATCCTTCGTAAATGATGGTTTCCAACGTGCTTAAAGCTGACGCAGATCGTTAAGGATTACCTGTTCCGAACATTCATTTTGCATCCATTTATCTGGCTATTAGAAACGCTGCCGGTGATTATCGATAAGTTATCGATATTTTATTGATGCCTGATGATATGTCGATAACATCTTTGAGATATTGTTAAGATTAATGGAAGAGATCGTAACGCGAAATATCATCTTTTGAAGCTATTTATAGAACTGTATACCTTGACAGGCGTAAAGAATTTCAGCTCAACTATTTCCAGCATGATTTTTATTCTTCACAGGAGATTCACGGATGAACGGTTCGTGTGTTTGAAAAGTAAGATACATAGCGTTTAATGAATGTAGGTGCTTTTAAAGATTTCTTTGCTATATTTATTTATTGCTATATACGTACAATAGTACATTTACACATTGTATTACTACTACAGTATTAGACAGTAGATATACATGATTTCTAAAAATTAAAGTATACACTCCCAAAAATGTGAATTACTTCAAGTTCAAGGTACCAAGATAGTGAAAAAATAATAAAACCCATTTGACGAGTATCTAGTAAACCATGTCGAGATATCTAAATCAAGTACATTTAATTTGCATTCATTGATCGGTCAAAGTTGCGATGTAAGTCAGCAGTGTCCACATAAGTGGAGACGCGTTTGAAAAATCGCTTGCGGTGACATGGCCGGTAATCTATTAACACGGCTACGGTTATAGTCCTGTTTTGGTAAAATCGTTGAAAGACGTGTTCATCAAGCAGCCAGGGTCAGTGGAACGTGGCTTATCCGAAGTCGAAGTAAGTTATGCCACTTTCACGCGATGCCGGGACCCGTCGATTCTTCGAAGACGGTGTTAATTTAACCGAAGATGGTCAATCTATGACGCGCAAATGCCTGAATGGGTTGTGCAAGTCGGGGAATAATTTGCAGCCTCGATCCACGGTACAAGAGTCGCGAACGTGACAGGATTTCGCGTCATTCGTTCGTCTTGCGAGCTTCGATTTTTTTCTCCGAGAATTAACAACGTTCGCGGGAAATCCCGTTGCGTTCGCGTCCTCTTTCCACGTGGAAAATTATTTTCATTGTTCACAAACGACTGGAGTTACGGGGTTAAATAGCGGGATTAAACAGTTTCTTGTAAATGCAGATGTTCTTTTTTATGAATGATTAAGTGTTCGTTAACATTTGTACTGTTTTAATAATTCATTTGATATAAGTTTTAGATCATTTATAATATCGTTTATTTTATAGCATGCACAATATCGTTTATTTTATAGCATGCATAATATCGTTTATTTTATATCATTTATGAAATTTCATTTTAACATCGTACTATAAAAATTGTTTATATAAACCAATGAAATACTACCAAATGAAAACATGGAAATATTGAAAGACATAAAATACATAAATGTAAAAAATAAATTAATACAGAAAGAATATGTAAAAACAGAAAAAAGAGTTTTATCGATCATACGGGATTTGAACTCGAGATAAAATAAATCAAGAACGCATGATTACCAGCTTCACTATCACAGCTGTCGCAATATGATTGAATAATTTAATACCAGTTTCCGCAAACAACCAATTAAACTGCATATCTTCCCAAATAACCAGTATTAACAAAAACGACCACATGTACATGAATTTATTGTCAAAAAAGAGTTTCATCAAGATCGATGACCCCTCAACTATGTCTCCTAGCGAGTATCGTGCTGTTTAAATATCATCGATGTAGGTATTAGACAGTGATTTTGAATCGATTCAAAAAACGAATAAAATAGTTATTAACGCGTTGATGGGCTATCGAGGTTTTTTTAATCTTTTACCGATGCAGAATAGGCGAGCCAGCAAGTTCGCTGGCAGTTGTTAACTCAGCCACGGTGGAAAGGTCGTAGCCATGGCATGAAAATTTATGCGTAATTGCTTTGAAACGAGAGTACCACCGTATCGGTACGAGATCTGACCGATCCTGTCACCGTGCAGATCCCAGCCACGGCAGCAGCAACTGCACCAGCAGCAGCCAGACATTCGATACAGCAACCTACACCTTCGAAGAAGTCAGAATGGTTCCGTGGTGGTTTATGCGATCGGTGAACGTGGCGTTGTCGGGCACGGCTCGACCGCTGATTTAAGTAAATTGCATGCAAATGCACGAACTACCGGCTACGAACGGGAATAAGGTCGGCCATTAGCGGGCATTCCTATTGAAATAAATAACAATAATTGAGTCGATAGTGGATTTAGCCAAGTGGTCGTCGCGACGCGTATCGATGACGATGAAATCCATGAAATGGACAGCCGATACGTAACGCGGAAGTATTATCGATACACGTGTTGCTGTAGCATTCGGTCTACGTGAAATGGTCTATCGATTATTCCTATCTTATCGATACCTTGTCGACGTTTGGCCCTCTAATACCTACTGATACTTGACTTCATTAATTCAACGAGTTTACCCTTCGCTCACCACAAGATGGACTCTGAATAGTGAGTGTGGCTGTGATTGGTTAAAAACTACAGTGTATTCCTTGCATCAAATTTATTTGTGGCGCTATCAAACAGTTGTTAAATCGAGGAACAAGGTAAATTCCTAAAACTCATCTTCATTCGCGGATTCGGAACTTAGCTGAGGAATCTGACAATTTGCTAATCTACAGGTCGAAAGATTTAAAAAGCCAGAAAATTTAGTCTGAAAATTCAGAACTTTAAAAGTGTAGGAACGTATGAATTTGAAGACCTGAAGAAACTAGGAAATCAGAAATTGATGAACTTGGAAAATCGAAGAAATGCAAGTATAAGAATTCGTTTTACTGTTCGAGCGCGTAACCTTAGTAAAACGGTGAACGTCGCCTTGTAATTCCCAGGTGAAAAATTCCTTTGATGTCCAAAGGCGGACGAGTCGAACGGCGGAAATTTAAATTCCTAATTGATCCAGCGTACTCCTTCCCTCGAGCGGACTCGTGTACATACTCGCATACGGGCACGGTACCGCGACCAATAAGGAGGGGGATGATCGTGTAAGCCGCGACGTAAAGTTGCACCACATTAGTCCCATGGTATATTTACGGCTGTGTAAACCGTACGTGAGTCTCCGGCTGGCATTAGCCGGGCCAACATAACCGTGACAGGCTACGTATATGGCGAGCAATTCGCACCGTTAACTACCGTCCGTACTCGTAGCCGGTAGGTAACCTGTTGTGCATCCTCAACCTCTTTCCCTTCTACCGGTTTCTCATCCTCCTGCTGCGTTCTTCCTTCATTCTCTCCGCCATTGTCCCAAAATTAGCTCGATAAATCCTCGTGGCCGCACTTGTGCACGGCACTTGTGCGTTAGTTACACGGCGTGGGAGAACGATGCTTCACGTCGCTGAATAACGAGGAAAAAAGAGAGCGAAATTCTGTTTGCACCGAGCTTCCAGGAATTCACGGGATCTTGTGTGCTTTCGATGAATTTGTAAATTTATCTTGGATAGCTTCTTCCTTTTCTCCTTTTCCTTCAGAGGTCGATAAACTGTGGCCTGGCTTTTGAATGTCTTCCAAATTTCATCGTCTTCAAACTTCTAGATTGCTAAGTCATTACTTACACTATATTTCTTAGATTCGTAAAGTCCTCAAAATGGATGATTGCTGAATAGCTAAATCCTCAGTCTTCTAGGTCCTCAACTGAACCTGAATTAGTGTATCCTCATATCCATACATCTCCAAATTGCTATGTCTTCAAGAGTCTAGATTTCCAAAATACTTGAAGTACCAACATTTCTGAACAAATCATTTCCATGTTCATAGATTCCCAGCTTCAGAAGTCCCCAAATTCTTATGCCTAAAGTAATAGACACAAGATGTTCATTACTATGTTCATTATATGTCTTACTCCAAAAACTCAAGATCAGCTAACAAAGACCGTTTCTCCCTTATTTGTCACATCTTTCTTAAGAAGTTGCAACTTGCTGTTGACTATACATCCGAAGTAAGAGTTTTCTCATTGAGGGTGTAATACGATTTTTGTACAAAAAGTCGAGTTTCCTCCATCAATTTCCTGTCATTCGAAGAATGAGTAGTGTACGAGTATTAAAGGTGACAGGAATATCCTTGAACATTTACAAGGGTCTCCGTGTGCTAGTTACCGGATAAAAAATATGGAATGAAGGGAAATTATGATTATGCCCGTGCCAATCCCGTTTCGACGCCGCCAACTGTGAGACCGCATCTCGAACGAGCAATCGTTATTTTTAATTAAGGGAAAAAGATCGAAGTCGTTCTACGTGCAGAGGAGAAACCGCTTCTCCGAGGCGCTCGGAGGCCGTCGAATGTTACAACGGTGATACGCTGACTGTGCATTAATTACGAACGGTGTTAATGGCATTGTAGCGATCTTTACGAGAACGATCTTTTGCGTCTTTATGATTCATTAACTTCAGACAGTGTTCGTACGGGACAGTGGCTACCAAATCGTTTGTATTTACGCTCCCGATATTTTCCAGCCGATCGAGGCTCTGTGTCTCGCTTTCGTTATCGATTAATTTTGCCCGTCACGAGGAGGATCGTAAATTGTTCTCTGTCAGGTATACACGAAAGACGTTCCTTACCGTTTCGTTCAAAATTTAAAGGCCGATTACCGTTTCTTCTGCTTTTTTTTTTTTAAATTCTCCGCGAAATTCTTTCACGCAGGTTCTGTATAATTTTATGTATTTTATGTTTTTCCTTGTAAGTAATGCACAATAATATGTGGTATGTATTTTGGAGGTATGGTAAAACATGTCTTGAGCGATGGGCAGTAACTGATGTGCCGTACAACGTTACCGATTTGTTGAATTTCGCTCGATAGTTTACAAGTAGAATACCGAGGATATTTCCTCAGAGACTGAAAAGTTCTCACGACCACTTAGTCCTCCATCGGTGATCGTAGCTCTGGCATATTTCGTCAAGAATCGCTATTATTTATGGCCGTTCTGTATCGAATCGGAGATCGATACTTCCAAGTTTCTCAATCGGAACACCCATAAACGTGGATACGACTGAAAATGCAATAAAAAGTCGGACCGACGAAATTGAGCCGCTAATTAAACGATTTCTTGTTACAATTCCGGGTAACGATAGTCCGGATGACGTCGATTGTGTCGGTGGTCACGATTCCTTCCGCTTTTGAAATCGGCACGCGTCGAATCGGCAAACATCGCCGCCGATTTCACGGCAGAAGCCCGTGAGAGATCGAAGAAGGAAGAAAGTGAGACGAAAAGGAAGACCACTCCTTTCGTCGATTATGGTATTATATTCCCATGAAAGCTGGGCCCTGCCTTTATGCTCACCTGCCGCCATTTCTATCCTGTAATCGGATTATAGTTAAACGGCATCGTGGGCCCCGATTCCCAGAAGCCGATTAAGAAATTGGGCAACCAGGGGCTAGCCTAGACTTTCGGATGACTCGAAATCTTTTCATTTTTATTTCCTATTTGTCCTCGCGTTCTTTTCTTCCGCGCGGAACGCATTCACGAAGGCGTATCTTTTCGAGCCAATGTCATTCGTTCGCGACGGCATTATGACATCGCACGAACGACTTCTCTATACCTTATTCAATCGCGAACGACGACAAAAAAGAAGACATCCAACTGCGTGAAGTCGCTCACGCTCATTAGCCTGCGTGAGTATGAATTCTGGACGGACTTCTTTCTTCTTCTTTTTCGCACTCGACTGGCGCGTGTTTCGTCCACGAATCTCGGACGATTAACCGATTCAAAGTGTTCTCGTACGTATAATCATCGTCCTGTTAAAAGCTACGGGACACCTGGTTCCTACCGTGCTGCTAATTATTGCGACTAGGTATCTCGCGATGCTACACAGGGATTTTAACGGTGATTATAACTCTTGAAATATACCGAGTAGCTTAAGATACAATTAAGAGCTGATATCGAGATTCTATTTTATAGCAATTGATACGTTTATGTGTTTATCCCTCTCGCTACGGCTATAAACAAAAGGTGTTTACACTCTGCGGGCGTGAACGTATCGCTGCTTGGCACTGATAGTGCTACAATTAAAAACGTCTTAAACTTCCGTTTATTTAGTATCAATTTACATCGGGGTTCTGTTTTTATCGTCTACGATGGTATATTCATAATTAATTAATAATTATATATCACTGGTAGTAACAGTTAACGAGGCTTGTACTTTGAGTTCTACCACTATCAATACCAAGCTGAGATGTAATAAAAAGTTCAGTTGAAGTATTTTGTCATAATTATATTTTAACTTAATTATTCTAATGCAATTATATTTTCAAAATATTGAATTCTGACTCTAACTCTGACTCTGATTCTAATTGTCATTCTATCTCTAACTCTAACTCTAACTCTGACTCTGACTTTGCCTCTGACACCTAAAACTAACAAAGCAACATAACATTTGAGTGTTTCTAGTGAACAGCAACTTATCGGACAAGGTAGACCTAACATCGCAGCAAATTTCATTTCACCACAAACCAGTAGGAGCTACATTCGAATCATCCCTTGTTAGACGATACAAATAGGCGCTAGTGACAATGATCGAGTAGACATGCGTTTCGAAGGCAGTCAGTAGTCAGTGTTTACAATGAGGCATCAGTTAGGATCATCCGTGAGATTTACGGTGGGAAAAGATGGGTCCCCGGTTAAACGAGACTAGGTTTTTAAGCGCGCAAGACAATGGTTGGTCTAGCGTTGGTGGGCGTACGCGGTTAAAGCCGCGGCCTCGATCGTAGCCCTAGTTTTTTGCCGGTCTACCGTTCCCATGCTGCAATGTCCAATGTTGTAAAAATCCCGTTACAACATCCTATAAATTACTTAAGGTTCCCACACCGTGTCCCCACCACTCGGTCCCCTTCATCCGAGGCTCGTTCGTGAAATTACCGGCTAGCAGTAGTTGCCGCATCTATCCATAAAATCGACACCCTCCAATTAATTCCCTGATCCTTGGAAGTATCTTCTTCCTTCGTGAGCTGTTGGCCGGCCAAGGGTAATGATATATTTGCCGATTGTTGCAAAACTCTCATGGTTTCGTATGGAAATGAGAGATGGTCGTAACCGATCGATCCTCCTGTATCATAACAGTTTCGATGTATAATAACAGTTTTTCGGAACGATGCTCGATACACGACACGTGTGCACGGAATTTTTCATCGTTCTGCCCGACGCGTTCCCTCTTTCCTCTCCTCGAGCTCCGTCGAATTTTTGCACATTTTTTCCGCGCAACACCGCACGACGCCGGTATCGTGCGCGTATCAGCATTCCTGGCGACCGAATTGGACGTAACAGCGTGTACTTACGTGCCGATAAGCGTCTCGAACGAAACGAATGTTCCGTACGGACCTTTTAGGAGGCACAGCCGTCGTCGAGGCGCGAGAGTAATTTAAGGCTCGACCGGGAATCGCGATCGGAGCGTGCGTAGCATCCGCGATCGGGCCACTCGTTTAACCCTGCCGACTCGCGCGGTCACTCTTCGGATCTCTCGATCACAATGCGAGCAGCATTAATTGCTTTTTTCCCCCTTTTTCGTTTCTACCGATCCACCGTGCAACCTTGTATACCAGTCTTCAAAGCCGCCGCTGAAGTTTGCCCGGTTCCCGGAAAAAATCGACCTTGTTTCGACTCTTTTGAACGCTGCGTTAAATCACTGACGAGTATAATTAACTTTCATTACTATAGAACTTGTATACATAGGACTTATTAGTTCGCAATACCGGGGGTGCACTTAAACCTTTGTATAATCAGTGGGTATATAAGGAGGTACACCTTTCACAAACGCCTTAAACGGTTAATTGCCAGTTCGTTACCGAATTGAACGCAATCTCGGATGCAGGTGGCAGGTTGTAAGATCAACAGGAAATAGATTCGTTGCACGAGGATGCCTTCTTTCTGCAGGCTTGTACGAGGCGTGGCAGTAGTTATCGTTAAACGGTAGCTGGAAAGTCACGATCGAGGATCGTGATCGAGACACAGCATTCGGATGGTTGATCTCGGATCGTTTCGCGACGAAATTGCATGGACATCGTTGTTTCTCGTGAAAAAAAGAAAAAACGCGGGGAAAAGGTGAAATCAGCCAGGGCGACGGGTAATCTGATCGACTGGAACATTTGTATGGAATGTCGAGCAAGTGAGCGTCGGGCACGACGCGCACCACGACTCGACTCCTCGCTTAGGAGCACGCCGATTCGCTTCATTAACGCTCGGACGATCCGAAGATAAAGCGAACTACATACATACACCACGGGGTGGAGTCCCTGAAACATCGACTGGACCTCTACTTTCCTGGATCCACGCTTTCAGAATTTCAACTACAGTAGACTCTCGTTATATTGCCATATTGTAGACTTTTATGTCTGTTCCTTTACAATTGCATGCTGTTCCTTTACAATTGCAGGACACGGGGATTCGTGGACCTAGTCTACTAAATGCTTTGATCCATTTGATATATTGCCGAGTTCAAGGTTTCTATGAGGGGTGTCATTAATGACAATTGAGGATTTTGGAATTTGTAATGTGGGAACTGGAGATTTTGGGAAATTTAAGGATTTGGGGGATTGAAAATATGATTTGGGAAATTTGAGGACTTGGAGAATTGGAAACATAGGGATTTGAAGAATTTGGAGCATGGTAAATGGGAATTTGAGGATTTGGTGATTTAGGAATTTGAGAAAGGAGAATTGTAGATATAGGAATTAAAAAATTTGAAAATTTGGAGATCTGCTCTTGAAATTTGGAGAAGTTTGAAAATTTGAAGGTTTAGAAATTTAGAAAGTTTCAACTTCGCAATCTCCAAATTTGCAAACAGCGCAAGAACCTCTTCTTGTATCATACTATTACCCCGTCTGTGGCAATATAACACCTACTGTGCAAACTACCTCGCCTGCTCAAACCACTCTAATCGATTATAAAACTGTGTGTTAGCACAGTAAAGAGAAAGCGAACGTTACACTTACAGAATAGAAATTTGAACATCGCTCATATTAAATTAACGTTCTTAAAACATCCTGGTTTCTGCGTAAAAGATAGCTGCTGTTGTATGCACGCATTGTTTTCACAATGAATTAACATTGCATGAGATGGTTTATATGGAACGAATACCTAATCGAGATTTGTTTCATAAATCTTGGCTAGTATATCTACAAAGTCATAATGAACAAAACGGCAGTATTGTAATTATATTATCGTCTAATTGTATTCTTATCGCGTTTTCTTGATGAAGATTCATGCGAATGCTGCTCGGAATGCTAACGCTGTTTCAGTCGTGTCGGTGTTCATAATTCAATTTGTGTGTTGCTTCTGTTAAAGACGATATCTGGTCGCGATCGCTAATTAATAACTTGCAATTAATTCTGAACAAATCTGTGTACTAATATTCAACTATCCCGGTTCACGACCGTGAACGAGACTATTCTACAACAATGTCTTGGTATTTGGTTTTACAATTTATTTGCTTTCGAAAACAAATATCGGAAGAGTTGGAGATGTGGAGATTTGGGGACTTGAAAATTGGAACCTTAGAAATTTGGAATTTTGGGGAGTCAAGGATTTGAAAATTTGGAAACTTAGAGATTTGCAATTTTGTGGAGTCAGGGAGTTAAAAATTTGGGAACGTAGAAATTGGGAATTTTGTGTGATCGGAGATTTGAAAATTTGAGGGACTAGAAATTTGGGAAATCGCAAATTTGGAGATCTGAGAATTCGGGAAACTGGAAATTTACAGACTCGAGGATTTGGGTGCTTAGAAATTTGTAAATTTGAAGATTTGAGAATTTGGGATATGCAATCTTTATTTTAAAGCACCATACTTCCTACCCACACCACTATTCCTCGACCGACCGCCATATTTCCGTGCAAACCCGAACTTGAATCGTTTAGCCGAGTCATTGGCTGATCAACGCTGACCAGCGAATGATTATTAATGAACCGAACGTTTTGTACAACGGCAAGGTGACGGTTTTGAACGCAGGGAAGTCCATGTAGCGCCTCTGGTGAAGGCCGCGACGAAGGTAGGACAGGTAAGCTGCACTTTACTTAAGGAGAGAGCCGAACTCGTCGTCGTAATTTAGCGGTGGCGCGATTCTCGTGTTGCGGGTAGAGCGGAAGGCGGGCACGCCTACATGTAACGCAGAATTTATCGTGTTTTTCGTATCCGGCTGTCGGAGCGTGCCGTTTTCGTTGACTAACGACGACCGTACGTTCAATCACGACCCGCCGAAATCACGAGGCTCGTATTTTATATTTTTGTTGCACGCCTTTCGTTCGCTGGCTTCATTGATTTTTCTCTACCCGTTCGTTAATTCCTGCCGCAATTTATTGCAACCGGTATAAACTGAATCTCTTACGGTACGCTTAATACAACTCTTCAGTTTCTGCTTTAATTTCTCCGCGGTAGAAGTCTTCATCAATTTCGAATCTCCTTGTTTTCTGATATCAATCCAGATTGCTACCAGTCACCGGTATCATAAATCGAAACCGGACAATTTCGTAGTAGCTGCAAGCGATTAATATGAATGTCCAGTTTAATTTTTCTTGACAGAAGTTTTTATTCAACGTGGCTTACACAGATGTGGACGTTTAATTTGGCTTTTTGTCAGGTATAGTTCATCAACGGATGTGGACATTAACATTGGTCTTCTGTGTTATACATCTCATTAGAACTTATTTTGAAATTGGGGCAAATTTACGATGTGTAAAATATAGCTGTTCTATTCTTACTCTCATTTATTATTATAAATAGTATATTACTGTAATTTATCTTTTTGGCCTTCATTTGCTTGTCAACTTTAATAAGCATTCAGAGCATATAACGGAGATCTAGAGACCCAGATATCGTGGACAGAAAAATACATTGTACCCCTATACTTCTATGACATCATTTTCTAGTCCACCGTATTCTAGTCTAGTTCTATACCTAAGACCTAAGCCAATTTTACTTGTCACAAAGGTAAGTCAAATAGAAGAAAAGATAGAACTGAATTCGAGTTAGTCATACCGAACTGATCTATACTACTACCAGTTAGCAGAGCACACGATAGCCATTAAAAAACATAGGACATGTCCACCGTCCGGCAAGGTATTTCAAACGAAGTCAAACGTCAGAAAATCCAGCGAGGTATCCTACAGGGCAAGAAACGCGTAATGGTAGTTTAAATACACAAATTGAGGAGTAGGAGCGTGGCCTTAAATGGAGGGACAAACGGAATCCCATGTATCACCGGTTTACGCGACATCGGAATTTTTCAGTTTTATCGAATTATCTAGGCATTACGGCTAATGAAAGCGATCCTGGCGATCCCGGGTGTCTTTGCTATGACCGAATGCCGCCGCCGCCATCGACGACATATATTTCTGTACACGTATAAAGATATATACGTCCGTATACATAAACGCACACGGATGTTCGCATCGTGGCGGCGGCGGCACCTCGGCGTCGTCACAAATTGCTCGGTATACTTTTTCCGTGCTGGTCGAGGATCCGATGGATCGCGTTCCAACAGCTCCTAAACACGCCGCGCGAAGAAGAACGGATCAGCCAGGACAATCGGAAACCGCGATGTTTCTTGTCCGAGTCCTTCTGTCTTTGGCAAGACCCTCTCCGCTGCCTTCGTGACGTCGGTTTCGTCGGTTTTCTTTGAATTTGCTTGTACTGACCGGAGACAGCCGGGATGTCGCGCGTATTTAAACGAGCCGCATCAAATAATGACCGAGCACAAGGATCTTTTTTTTGCACTCTTATTCGTTCTTGCTCGACGGTGCAACTGCAAGGAGCGACGGGCAAGTTGCATTCAGAAGAACGGAAGGTAGTCAGTCCCTTAATCCTACATTTTTTTGTTATTAAATTTGTAAACTTCCACGTGATCAAATTTTAAAAGGAGACTTGTAATAGTCTTTATATTTATCTCGGTTTTATCTTGTCTTCTGCACCAGATCTATGTATATCTACTGACAAGTAATTCGACAGCATTCGATGCGATATTTTCAAGATTTCGCCAGGTCTCTGATTCGCCGCGGTAAAACGCTCGATTCCCCGACCGTTTTCCAGCTGTCCGTATCACACGTCGGTTACTCTCTTTCGCGCGTGTCATCCTTGCAGGATCGTAGTGCGGCTCTTTTCGCGATGATTGATTTATGGCGGTCTAGACGATCATTTATTTTCCCCGTTGGCGGGCTTCTGGTTACATTGTTACGCACGGATGGGATCCAAGATGGCGTTACAAATTGTCCGGGAATACACTAATATGACACGGTGACTGCTCTCTGTCTGGCCACGTTAGCTTCTATCAAACGATGCTCGTTTCGAAATCGATTTTTCACCCAAGATCGAAAACCAGTTTACCACTTCATATTTCTTCGTTTGGCCGAGTGAATCGCCTGATTTCTTATTCCGATTCGTTAACGACGTATAAAGATGTAATCCTTTTCTAAATCACTTTTAACGTCGAACGGTACACACGGAAGACCGTCGAATGATTTTCTAACGCGGTGCTCGCTAATTTGAATCAACTTAGGTACACGTGTTCCGTGGCGGTAACAGGTTCCTAGCAAACGTCTCTCACAATCAATTATGCAATTCATTACGGGTTGCAGGGTGATTAAAATTTAATCGAGACTTCCAAGTGAATATTTTACTTTCTAATTGTTGCTACTCGACCTCCCGACCTCTGACTAACAGTTCTTTAACTTCGTTTTGCATCGCGCTGCTAAGTGTGACGTTTTGATTCGACGCATATTTTCTGAGTATGTTCATCTATTATTGCGGTAAATGATTATTCGATTTCGACACTTCATTATAGGATTACAGCCGTACAAATCTTATGATTCGCCGTAAAATGCTAAAAGGATTTTCAAAGGTGACGTTCACATCTTGGAACGAGAAACGGATGAAGTTAAGGAAAATTGTTCATACCCAGTATGTGTAGGTATATTTATTCAAGACTAAACATAAATTTTGGAATCTGTGATTTTTCAAATATGCAGATGTTCAAATGTTCAAATTCTTGCATTTGTAAGTGTTAAATTTTTTAATTTAGTCCCCAAATGTCTGTGCCTTGAAATCCTTATATCACCAAACTCCTGCGTCCACGACTCTCTATATCTTCCAATTTTTAGGTCACCTTTCTATTCTGTCAATCATTCAATCTCCAAGTTCTTATATTCCCAAATCTCCAACTGGACAAATCTCAAAGTCCATAGATTTTGATATCTAGAAATACTTATATCTCTTAATCCCCATTTCCTGAATTCGATTGTCCTCAAATCTCCAGATCTCCAAATCCCCATATTTCCAAATCTCAAGATCCTCAAATCTTAAAATCTCCAAATACCTCTATTCCTTAACTACGTCCCTAAATTCCCACATCCCAAAATTCCTGTGCCTGCAACTTCTTAGATCCCCAAATTCCAACGTCTCATAACCCATTTCTAACTCACCTACCCTCAAATCGTGAAAACCGAACGAAAGGTGTTCTCGTCATAATTTTCGTAGAGCACAGATTTGTCGTAGACTGTACCTAGCCACGAGTCAGAATAAGGCACTCGTCCGGAGGTTGCCGGCAAAGAGATCGACGACGAACGACAAAGTAACAGGAAGCCTGTTTCGAGTCTCGTTTTTCCTTCGACTGCCATTTTTCACTTGGCCATGGCTTTTGCCGCGGCGCGACGTTGCGCCGGGTGCCCGGCAAGTTCCCTTTTTGTCGCATTTATTGCAGTTCCGGGGACGTATCGTAAGTCTGCTAGCAGGATGGCGGAGCTTAGTTTCCGCGGTGGCACGTCCTCGTGTTCAACGAGCCTTTACGGCATCCTTCGGCCCATGGCGGCGGTCATTGTCAACCCGGAGCCACTTACGCCCCACTGGACAATCGTTTTTGCCACCTCGGTGTGGGAACCAGCTCTGCTACGGATTTATGCTAACGCGTTAATAATGATAGGCTTTTTGTCGTCTTCCTCCGCGGCTTGTTTCGCGTACACGGACGCCAACCGTGCTGTAACTTTGCCCACTTTATTGGCACGATCCTCTTCTCCTCGAGAGTCGCTTTATCGTCGATTAATGGTACGCAACGCTCTGCTGCTAAGTAGGTACGTGTGTGTATTAGACTGATAAAATGGTACACCTTCCTTCAGGTCGTTAAGACCCGATCCAGGCGTTAGTTAACGCCGTTCACCTACGTTACTTGCGCCAGCTTTCCTCCATTCTGTTTCCTTCTTTTTATTATTCAATCGCGTTTATCTGGCTGGCGGGAAATGCACTTTCCGCGTTACGCTCGTTGCACGGTTTCTATGTCTACCTTAACTCTACCTTACATAATTTTTCGATTTTCTAAAGTCAATTCTCGGTCTAAACCGATAAAGAAATATAAAAATTTTTATTGCTAATTTATTTGTAGAAAAATGATATGGTACTGCATTTTGTTAATGTTGGATGAATGTTGAACAAGAAATAATATTTTTAACTATATTGTAAGTAAACTGTATGTATATTGATATACATGAAAGACAAGAAATGTTTTCAGTAATTTTAGCAATAACATACTACCTGATTTGTGTCTGACAAGATACAAGAACCACATGGTCTTACACATTATATGTACAGGTTGAGTTACATTCATGACACGAGTTAATTCACAAAAGTATAAGAATCTGAATTTTGTGAAACTTAAAAGTTCCTTTCGTTTATGATATACTGTTCATAAATGTCCCATACCCTCTCCCCTGTTCATAAAATCGCTGGAGCTTCCGTTGAGGAAGATCAGTTCGAAAGTTAAAATGTAACCCAGCTTCACGAGCGCTGACACGTAACTTGTTTTGGTTGACGAGTGGAATGCGACTCGACTTGTCGAGCTCTAAACTGGAACTCGTTTATGCGATACGCGAATACGGTTTCTAAAACGTTCGCAGACATTTTGGCATGTCGCCAGGAGCAGTTAATTGGAAACAATGTTCGCTCGTTAGCGAACAATTTCTAGAATATGAACAACTATTACAATTCGACGTCATCGGCCGATAAAACTCTGCTGAGCTACTCTCAATTCTTTTGTAAAACAACGCGACCGTCTCGTTCGTGGACGTTATCGACTTGCAGATCTACGTCCGTGGAATCGATTTGAATTTCACCGATTTGATCTTCCGATCAGGCGTCGAGTTAAGGATAAGAACGATGACGTTTCGCGAATGTAAAGCACGTCCGAGAGACGCCTATGTCGGGCACCAATGAGATTCAACAGCACGTGCGCTCTCGAATAATAGCCGACCGTGACGTGTCCCTCGCGTTCTCTCGATATGGCTCTGATGACGTCGATATCACGGATATGCACCGATAAACTTGCCTACCTGTTCTTCACAAAGCGCCGTTCTTTTTTACGATACAATCCACGAGATGAAATCCAAGGGTAACAATTAACGTTTAGTGTCATTATGTATGGCAGTAGAATAAAATATAAGTCTCTGTATTTTGTATCCTGTATCTTACATCGCTACCTTTGAGTACAAATTAGGATTGTACACTTGGAGACAAGTTTGACTTCTTTCGAAGAACGTTTAGAAATCCGAAACTCTTCAAATTTAGAAATTTAGCATGGGGACGTGTCCTCGATTATTCCGTTGCTTATACAGTATAAAGGATAGGAACTGAAGTGGTAAATTAGATGTACTTGTTAAGTAGATATGAATGAAGATAAAACAGTCTCAGTACATGAATTAAGATAAGTCCAAAATCCTAATATACATATTAATATAAACCCAAAGTCTCAGTGATTTAGAATAAATCAAAAGTTTCTAGCTGAAATCCAGCCTACGTCCGACTCATCAATATCATTTTACCACATGTCACCAGAAATGTACAAAAATTCAATCAAGTTCATCCAAATTCTTCAGTGAACCGTAATCGTAAAGTATTGCATCGTGTTCAGAAAGCAGGTTCACAGAAGCAGGATCGTAGAAGTTGAAGCGAAGGTGGTGGTGTTACAGTTAACGAGTATCGACGTGGCCAGCGAAACTGCCATGTCGTTGGTGTCCAGAGTGCACCTCGGATCCATGCATCAGTTCTCTCTCTATATCTTCTCCGTTCGACCATTCTTATTGATCCGCGCACGCTCGCCGCGCTTTTCCATCGTCTTTGCTCGACCGCGTTCATTTCTTCCTCTTCGCCGCTCGTCCACGCGTGCATGACCATTGAATTGCCACCTTAAAGCCTAACTCTGTCCACCGGGGAATAGGCGCATTTATATTTGTTGGACTTGCTTGCGCGTCCAGCGCACTGTGGCGGTCGTCACATACGAGCGTGACGCGCGAACACGACGTACCGCGTTTGTTATCAGTCGGCGGAGATGTAAACTAAACTGCAAGTTCACGGTCTTTGTCTTTATATATAGCCGATCCCACGGTGCACTGTGCTTGGGTAAATCTATAAACTGCGAAGAACATGCTTGCTGGTAGGATATGTTTCTTCGGATAAGAGTAAGTCATTGTCTTTGATTTTGGGAAACTTTGATCTGGTGATAAAATTGCGGTTGGTGTGCTGGATCATGTATTATATTGCTTTCTGGAATATATCACATTTCTAGACTCTCACATTCTCAGAATACTGTGTCTCTGAATATCTATATCTTGAGATACCTATATTGCTAGATCCTCTTATTCAAAGATTTGGTTCCTAGAACTTTGGATACCTAGATCCCTAGATTCCTAGATTTCTAGATTTACCAATACCTGGATGCCAAGGTACCTATGTCCCTAAACTCTGGAATGTCCAGATTTCGAAATTGTCAAATTCCCAGATTCCCAAATCACTATACCCCCAACAATACCTATATCTCTAAATACCTGTATCAGTCTCTAGGTTCTCAGATCTCTAAATCTCCCAATATTTGGATGTGCGAATTTCTACCTTTTCCAGATCCTCAAATTCCTAACTATATATATCCCCAAATCCCTTTATCTCAAGATCCACATTCTCAGATCCTTCACTTCACACCAAGAAACGTCCAAAGCTACAAATATCTAAATGTTCCACTTCTCAAGTTTCACCAAATGCTGCTTACCGTATCGTCGCTTTATAGTAGTTGTCAAAACATTAAAAATTTGTTGAAAAGGTTGCAGTAAAGGCTACCTGTAAATTATTGAACATTTCGTTGCGACAATCAGCGTGAACGGTAGACACTGTTGCAATTAATCGTCAGTTTCTCACGGTAAATGTCGTAAAGCAGAAACTTCTCGTTATATAATCCCTAACCACTGTCGAATGCAAAGAAATCCGCAAAGATTTCGGAAAAAACCATCCCGTCACACACAATTGAGGATTCGTTCCGTTTCAAAAAAGGTTGCTTCCGTCGGCGGTGAGAAGGAAAACGTTCGTGAAAGTTTCGCATCGAAATCTCCTTCTTTCGATATCATAATTTTTTTCGTTTCTTAAGACAGTTTGCCAAACTACGGTTTTAGACGATTTTTATGAGGAAACTACCGAGAAAGTGTACGACTCCGAGCGGATGTATTTACCGTTTCATTCGTTGGTGAATATTGAAATTTTATAACCATCGTTTAATGTCTTCGCGGTTTTCCCTCGCTGTTAAAAGCCCATTTAAGTTTAAGGGTCGTTTCGTGTATCCTGTCTGCACGTATAAACCGGTACGTGAAAACGTGCGCTTCAACGTGGGCGTATATCCTTTTAACAATAAAGTTTGATCAGTCGGAGATAATTCTTGGCCATAGCCAATTCACCCTTTCTCTATTTCACTGTGGACTTTATCGTTAAATCCTTGGATAGCTAACGATTATTCGATACGTCGCAAGTGAGCAAAATACTGGAACCAGCATTAATCAAGTTACACTTCAGGACTTTAAAGATTCTTCAGATTTACTTACATTGATTCAGAGTCCATCTATTGAAATTTATAAATTGAATATTTGAAAATCTGTGAGATCGTTTCTACACGAAAAAATCAGGAAATGTGGAGATTTGAAAGAGTTGAAACTTACGTTTGATCTAGGTCAGGAATAAATTCTACTGGAAATTATACTTAGGGCCTAAGAGGTAGGGCAGCCAATTTTAGTAGCGTGACTAACGGACCACTCTGACCTGGGTCACGTACGACCTCAACTGAGGAGCTTGCCTTTTTGGAAATGCCTGAGCAAAAGTTGTTCCTTTCTTACATCTTACCTAGAGTATGTATATTTAATCCAACTACGGGCTTTTTATTCAGAAATCCTACAAAATACTTGGTGGTTATCCAAAGAAAAGCAACGTAGCACCGAAGCGTACATCGAACCGATAGTCTCGGATGTCCGCCGTTTCTATACACCAAAGTGTGCATAGACGTTTTATCGTTCCATTCTTATCTCAACACCTAGTCTCGAGTTCTATCTCCCGATAGCGATTTCACGAGGCGAAAGGCGGTCTCGCGGTAAAGCCGAACGGTAGTCAACCGCAGACTTATTGCGATCGCGCGGTACAACGAGCGTACGGTTCATATGTATGTACGAACGAGCTCGAGAGGGTTCATGCGAACGAATAAAGTGGCGAGAGGGGTATGCGGGTAGACAGAGAACGACAGACGATTATATAGCAGGCACGAGAGAGAAAAGTTGGTGGCAAGGGTTCGAACAATGGAGTAAACGCGACGCTGAATATATCATCGGTGGTTGGCGCATGCCCCGGCGCAATGCATCGCGGCGTAACTCGTAGCAACGCATGAATATAATATGGGCATTAATAAATCCAAGCAGGTATTAATGCGGGCTAATGTATGCGTGCCGGGCATTTGTTATGCGTCCACTTTGTAAAAGTCACCGGTTGGTCCCGTCCACAATGGGCCAGCGCAGTTGTTAGCTGTCCGTAGCCGTGGAAAGCGTTCCTGGCCTCGCGGTTGCTTCTGCTTGTTGTCCGCTCGGTCTACAACACTCGCTGATCTTCCGGTCCCGTGGTACGTACAATTGTTGCCGCGGAGACTTACGTCCTTAATGCAAACGCTCGTGTCCGACTGCTGACAAATCGATTTAGAATCACCGACCCGGTACACGCTGAACCGTCTTCGTCCGCTGCGTGCACGCGCTTGTAATTGCCGGTAATGCGTACCGAGCTTGTTAGCGGTGCGCTACCGTACTTCACCAGTGAAATATGATTGCTTCGTGGCTTAGAGTGATTTATGTCCCGTTTGTGTTTCTCCGCCGGTGGCTGACATCGGCTTCCTACGGAAAATCCGCTTCCGAGTCCCGCGATTACATGGCGCGACGTTGTTACATGTTTCGTGATCACTTTTTCTCTGTAGGATCATCTCCATACGTCTCTGACGTACACTCGGCTGCGGACTTTAGATAAGTACATGCAAACCTGAAGATCTTTCAATTCCCACATTTCTTTTTCAGGTTTTCAAGAATTTTCGAATTAACAGGTTTTCAAATCTTTTTTAAATCCTCAAATGATCTCTAATTTCATACATTACTAAATTTTCAAATCTTACAAGTTCTTCAATTTCTAATTTTTGAGATCACATTTCCAAGTGTTCCAAATCATTTCTTCAATTCGAAACTAATTCATGTCCATAAACCAAACTTTCTGGATTACCTAGGTTCGTATATACGTAGGTCTCTTAATTCTCATCATCCCACATTCCTATCCACTCAAATAACTCTCTATATTTCTAGATCCACAAATTCTTAAGTTCCTAAGTACCTAGAGCCCAAAATTCATATACTATATCCGTACGTCCTCAAATTCCAAAGTTCTCAAATTTCTAGCCCTCCACATCCCTACATCCACAAATTCTTAGGTTCCTAATTTCCCAATCCCCGAAATCCCTATATTCCTGTATCCATACGTACTCAACTCCCAAAATTCCGAAATTTCAAGATATCTAAAGGTATCCCGAAAGACTTAATCTTTTAAATCTTCAATAATTTCTAAACTCGGAGTGGAGAGTATATTTTTCGCAGGGAAAGCAGATTTGCCATTGACTGTACAGGCGCCTTACACGCGCGGTCGTCCGCGATTACGCCGCGGGGACACTTTCGCGAGTAAAACGCTCGTCGTGGCTTAGCCCGGTGATGTGTATCGGTGGCCGCGCGCGCCGCATATTACCATTACAATGGTTTACAACGCTGTATCGACCAAGATCTCACGTGGACGATCCGGCTACCAGGTACACACTGTTTTGTGCCCGATGAAAAACCTTATCGGCGATGCTTGCTTCTGCTCGCTTACCCATAGACCTGTTCGTTGCCGCTGGTTACGTGTACTGCTATCTAAGAAGTTTCAGCGTGCATTCATTTGCTTTACGTGGCCTGGTGCGATCTTGTTCGAGAATTGATTTGCATCTTGCTGTTTCGTGTTGTTTTCGTTTACATTTTTAAGTTTACCCGTGCTGGATTTAGTAGAGGTACTCTGTTTCTGCTAAGATGAGTTCTGCCTGGATATCGAAAGAAATACGATCGCAATTGATTAAAGTAAAAAACGTGTTATTCTCCTTACGTGTACTTTCGGCACGACCGAACAATTGGTTACAGCGGTCACGTACACCGATCGGAGGAATAAGGAAAGTGGATTTACGTCTCTGAATTTCTAGAGCTCATCCAGTGGGCGCACGTGGTTCACATTGGACATCTTGCAAGCAGTCGGTGATGTATTTCTCACGGTTGTTTTTCCCAATGAAAGGTCATTACCAATGGATTTATTTATAGCTTTAAAAAACGTTGGGCAAAGTAAGTGGATGGTATTGAACACTGTTTTTATACATCGACCTGACTCAGCGAGAAATACTCTGTCGTAGATAGAAGATTACGAATTGAACTCTTGCAGTAATTAATTCTTTGTTACATCTTTTTATACCGAATCGAATGATTGTTAGTTTTGAAAGTGTAATCGTTATACGTCGTTTCTCGAAGTTCTTATTTCCGGTGTGCAATCTCACACTTTCAACGATAGTAATTCAGTTTTCCCGCTTGCTGTTAGAGTATCGCAGAATCTCGGATGTGGCGGTCGATTGTATTTTAAAATCCGTATCGACTGCACCGTCGGTGCATATTGGTTCGAACTGCAACATTCGAGATGCTGGTGTTGTTGGCATGATGCAACGCGAGGGGCGTCGAGGAGTCGTAGAGGCTTGTCGCTGCGACACCTAGCTCGGCCACCTATCCATGCATTATGCATCTAATGTTAGTTACATGAGATACACGAAGGCGTTAGGCCCATCTTCCCAGGGCTCTCAGTTTATAAGATCGGACACCGACGCGTCTACCTGTCGTCGATGCTTAAGCTCGATCTTTCGCCTCTTCACCTGCCGCTGCATCCTTTTAACTCGGTATAATAGTTTGGAATTTTAAAGCGTGCCACTTTATTTTCACTGACGTCCTTACACCTCGTTATATTTCACTTCGTTGCGAATACGATCACGTTTGGTAACTGTCACTGTCAACGTTGTTTACTACGCGACTTAATTTCAATTTTATCGCGAACTACCATCAGTAACACTGTGATCAATTCTGTCACAAATTCGCGACGGTGTATAATTTTTTCACTTTAGAACTCTTTAGTTCACATTTGACGGTATAACGTAGCGATATCAATTTGAGTTCATTAAACTGTTTATTCTGTTCATAAATAAAGTTAATTGAGACCGAACGATATTGGACGTGTATGAACGACAGGTATGAACATATTAATTTAAAATAAGTAGACGGCATTTATGATCAGTGACAGCGACTGAAAATTGTATATCCGATATAGCAGGTACGTTACGGATATGTATAAATAGACGGTTAAGCTTACGCTATCGTATAAAGCGAACGAAATCAATAAATGCATGAAGTGTTTGGAATATCGATGCGTCATTTTTGCGTACTCGCATATATGGGCAGGACATTAAATGCGCGAAATCTAGTTTCCAGTGATTTTCTGTGGTTCGATTAATGCACCGGCACGTTTTTGCGCGACGCTGCGTCTGAAAGTAGCCAGCCGCTCTTGCAACGGTTAACGGACTTGTCCAGTCGCGTATTGAGAAGTTCTAATTGGTTTTCATTAGCGATAATTAATGGACTTGACGCGACGTTAAGCCAATTTACGGTAAACAGCTGTCCGATTTGTCAATAACGCATTCGAATCCGTGCTCTCGATAATGCATGAACTACGATATCGGGCGCTCCCTGTTCGCGACAGGTTTAAAACACTTGCAAATTTCCGTTCCTACACCCGACGGCGGTTGGTTCACCCAACAACGTCGCCGTGCGTTCAGAATTTTCTCGTGGCGAAAGAAAAAGTCGTTGGTGGGAGCCGCACGCGCGTCGTTGTAATACCATTTCGTGGTAGCTCGCTGCGTGGATGCGTTTTTGTCGTGGCCATTCGAAAAGAAGTGGCTCGTTTCGAAACTGACATTCCGACGGCGACGGAATGCAGGCAAAAGTCGCAGAAATAGCGGGGACGCCTTCCGTTTGTCTCGAGCACGCTCATAAAGATTTCTTTCTCTTGTCTAAAGAGCAAGAAATCGAAGCGACCGTAATATATTTCCTTTTCTGCTCCGCGAAAACAAGGGAAGCGTTGGGTGTTCGACGTATTGAGTCAATTTTTCTTCACTACTCGCTCGGTGTACACGATCAGTCGCTACCACTTTTCTAACGCTTCCGGTTATCCGACGGAAATATCTTTTCAATGTTGATGAAAGTGGTCCGAATAGAAATTCTGAATTTTTTGTACTATTTCGATTAATTTTAGTATAGGGAACGGTTGAATTCCTTTAGAATTTTGACTTGGAATATTTTTATTACCATTGACAACATGAAATCTCATTGTTGGACATATAAACATGTGATTGATCAAACTTCTTTAAGTATATAGATTTTTCATATAATATTGATGCTTCAATGTTGGTCCCTTTCCTATGTAAGTTATTTGCAGCTTGAAAAATACAGTCAAAATTTACATACATTCTTTAAGAGAGTTACAAGTGTTCGATGATAGATCGACTACACTATCAACCTTACATATAAAGATCCCCTTAAAAGCTGTATAACTGTTAATTTTTATTTTTATTTCAAATAGTGCACAAAGATCTCCGAGTATACAAAAACCTATTTATTTCAGTAACTTTCAGATCATTCCACAGAGAATTTTCACTTCACTTACAAGTTATAATTTATACAAAATTATTATCCAGGAGTTATAATTGGTAACAGAATAATTACCGGCGAGTAACGATTTATAATCAGCAAAATGAAAATGGTATCGTGAAATATCGCCGAAACGCGTAATTGGTGCCCTTTCGACGCAAACTTCCAATCGAAATAGTCCGGCCTAGAAGGTACGTTTAATCGCGGTAGTTCTCGCGATTAATTACAGGTATCTCGATTAGATTCGAGGTAAAAGTCACATGGTGCGTTAACATAGGAGAACCGAGTGGCCCAAGCAGTCTAGAGCGCGTAATGCAATCAGGATCACGAGTCTCGTTGCACCGTCTACCTTCACCCAGAGCAGCTCGCCGCTGGGAAAGAGAGAGGGAATTCATTTGCATATTAATCTATATAATTAACTGCCGCTAACTAATCGCTCGCGTTTAATTAACGCGCTCCTGTTGTTGGTTCTCTTGCTGTTCGACGTTGTTGTTGCTGCTGCTTTTTTGCTCGTTCTTGCCCGCTGCGTCGGGCTGCATTTGTACGAGCGCGGCGAGCGCCACGTTTCGAAGTGTCGTAAACTCGTGCGCTCTTGATTAAACGACGCTCGTCTGGCATCGTTCGTTTCTCTTGTCACGAGTTGCGTAAACTAAAGGAGCACTTTTTCCACCAGGTTTTTCGCGACCTCCAAGACGTTTTGTTGGAGGAAGGAAGCTGGACGAGAATGTGTACGGAGCACCACGGGACTGCCCGGAGGTGCATATGAGAAAAAAACGTTATATAAAGTTGGCTATAAAATGTTTAAACGCTGAGGACCAGTTTTTTATTACCTGAGATCATCACACCTCTCGGGTTTTATGTATAGTGGGCTGTAAAGTAAGACTTATCTTATATGGAAAATTAGCGTTAATAGTAAATAATGCAATTAGAGATATTAAATTCTTATAAAAAGTTCGCACTGTAAGACATAAAGTACATTAAGCTTGTACCCGCATTTAGGGACTGTGAACGATTAACAATGATAATCCTTCGAGCTTGCGACTCTTTAATTCTGATTTCAGTTACTGATGGACATTTGGAACGTATAAAATGGCCAATTTACCGACTAGATTTATTCAGAGATGAAGTAGAGGTTTTGACTTTAGAATAGTTTCGTCGCTTGTATAAATATGGAAGACATCCTGCTGACCTATACCCTTTACGACTAAGGGTAGAGATTTCTCGTGTAAACAGTTTGCGATAACAGTTTGCCTCGGAATGCTGGATCTGACCAGTGATAAAGACGTTGATCAACACTGATTGATTGGAAAAAGTGAAAATCGACGTTTCCTCGCAGTATAGAATCGAGTTGCAAACAGTGGTCGTAGGAAAATCGTAGAATCGAATCGAGATATCGGTGGAAATCTAAAACCGCTAGTCGGCCCGTAACGTGATCGCTAGGTGCGCAGGTGTTGGGCTAGCGTGTAAACACGCCGCAAGCTTATACACCGCAAGAAAATTTCAAAGGTCGCGCAACCAAGAAAGGCTACGCCTTCCTCTTCGAGTTCTTCTTCTTCGGTAATGCCATCCGTCTTTCGCTCTTCGCCGACGGGGTGCAGCCACCATGCCTCCGAGGATCATAACTAACCAACCTGCCGGTACATCGTGGTTGTTTATGAAACTCAGCCGCGTTACAACGTCCCGTCCCAGTGGTCGGTATTCCGCGACAATCCACGGCGGAAGCCTCGTGAATATTTATTACGCGGCTCCGCTCGAACGTGAAATAGGACGATATCGGGGTCCATCAAAGCTTGCCTCGAGCATCGCTTGAACGTACATTCTCTCTTCGCTGGATGTCGTTGCTGCGGCGGTTTATCGAAATTGCAGAAAAGAAGACGAGACGACTTGCGAAATACGCTAGACGCTACGGGATTCTCAGCAATTCGGAACACGTGCCGTGTAATCTTTCGAGATAAGTTCGATGTTTGGAGATGTTGAAGAATGGTCATTTTTAGTTTTGTATGAGATTAAATTAATGTAGGTTTGGTATCTTCGATGAAAATAGTATGTTATAGGCTTATGGAGATATATGAATTTAGAAACATGTAGGTAGGACTTTGGAGATATGTTCGAAGACTGATAAGTCCAAGAATTTAGGGATTAGTAGATTCAAAAACTTAAAAGTATCAAAAGTAGAAGATATAAGAAACTTAGTCTTATGCAAATAAAGTTTACACTGGACTTGACTATAAATGAAAATCATTTCCCAATGTGTTCCTGCGACTTCCAATAAATGGGTTGGTATGAACGGGTGTTTAAGATTCTCACAGTGGTTTCTTCGATATCAAGCGAGAATGATAATGATTATACGAATTTGCGTGACGTTTATCGAAACCGGTTAGCGTATGGAAAAGAGGAGAAATCGGGCGGAGCCGACGGCGTCGCGGCGCGGAAAATCCTCCTCGTGCCACGGAGCGGACACCGTCGTCCGGGACAATTAAATTCGTTTTTTCTTTCTCCTTTCTTTTTCGTCCAAGGTGTTCGTCACGAGCCACCTTAAAAGCCCCGGCATTCCAACGGATATAATCAAATTTATACCGGCGAGTTCGCTTAAACTCACTTTCGCGATAATCCTTCAACGTACTTAAAAGTACTTTACGGCCGCCCCACCTCGGCCCGTTCGTTAAATCACGATGCAATTACATTCTTCGCCGCGCGTTATTGTGCCCGGTGATTGCCGAGCGTGCGCGTTAAACGGAACGCGCCGCGCTTAAAAGTGCGCGAAACGGCAACGCGCGAGTGCGCGCTTAATTATATGCAGAGAGACATCACGGCGGGAACGCGAACGACCCACGGATTCCAATGATTCCGGTGTCTGGTTTCTCGTATCGTCTCAGCTTCTAGTTGTTTTTTTTTCTAAGGCGTGGCTGGTCCGTTCGTGGCAACGAAAATCGATAAACATCCAGCATTCGATTCCTCTCGATATCTCGATATTACTGCATCCCCAAGTTTCTAGATACCGATCCTGTGATTCGGGTATATCTGGAGACCGATATGTGTAGTTTCGGATGTATAAGTAGTCGAAGATATCGGTATCCCTAGATTCTCATATCCACAGATCTTGAAATTTTTAGCTTTCGATATCCCTAGAAATTTAGATTCTCTTGGATTCCGATATCTCTAGATCCCTAGATGCCTAGATCTCGATATCGGCAAACCCCGATTTCCCTAGGCCCGATATCCCTACATCTTGATATCCTTAGAGCCACATATCTCTAGATCCTGATATCCCAAGATCCCAATATCTCTAGATCCCGATATCCCTAGATCCCGAAATTCTTAGATCCCGATATCCCTAGAAATTTAAGAATCTAAGAATCTAAGAATCTTAGATCTCGATTTTCCTAAATTCCGATATTCTTAGATGCCGATATCTTTAGATGTCCCTGGATACTGATGTCCTGTCATTGCCGTAAGCTTGTAACGTAAAAAAAAGCGTAATCTTATATAAGATGCGAGCAAACCCTAGGCGGGGACACGATACGCGTTATGCAAATGCAACGGTCGTTAGATCCGCGCGAACAATGCCGCAATTGACTGCTATAATAAGCTCGTTTACCATATCTGTGGATCACGATCGTGACGTGTGTTCGCGAACGTGTGTCCTCCTCTAATTCCTCGACGGTCAGTGGCTCGTTTGTTTGACCGGTTCGCGCGTCAGCAGCAATTTTCTGCATTCGCGCTCTCTAAATGAGCCGTTAATCACATCTTTTGTGTCATGGTAATAATCCGATACTTGCAATACTTTCTGTTTGTTGCACCTAAATACTGAATCGATTAATTTCTTAATTTGAACCACCTAAAAGGATGATGCTACAAACGATGCAATTTTATTTTCTAAAAGTGCATGATAGGAAGGGTTGAAAATAAGGGAAGTACGTGTACTGATTCTTTATAGATTACGATTGAAAAGTAAGCTATTGTTGTTCTCGGAAGCTGTCATTTTTATCCCAAGGGTTAATTTTAAGAAGGGTGTACAGATGGAACTGCGTTCAGAAGTTTAGTTACGTTTTCTACGACGTATCATCAGCCCGGAGCCTGTACTATCAGCTACTCGACCATAGCATATCTCCTTTCAAAACACCATACCTACTCACATTTCAGTTAAACTCTCTCACGCTTACATAATTGATATTTCTAAGAATTGAAAGCACGATGCACGCCGTGACCCGAAGGAAATTACATCTACGCAATCTCTTTTTCCTGCGGACGACCGTAAACCCAGGCTCCGTCAACCGAGTCCATTTTTCGCGACACGTGAGAACTGACAAAATTGATTACGTATACACCATTTTTTTTTATATGCATCGTTGTGCAACAGTCGTAAAGTCGCAAGGAAGACCTGCATGTTTCGCACCGATTTCATTTTGAGACACTCGTAAAACAAGTACGTATCGCGGGTAGAATACTTCCGTAATTATCGTGTCTGTCGTTCATAAATCATCGAATATACTGGCGGATATCGTTCCGCGATTTTTTTCGATCGTTCAATTTGTTATGCATCGGCTAGAGTAATTAAAACGTCTTATAATCGAAGCTCGAACAGCGAATTCGATCTCGCGTTTTTCTGACTTCGCACGTTTCTATCGACCCGTGATTTTCCTTCCAGTCGCTGTTTCGATTACTAATTAATGTTTTTATCATCGGATCCTTGGTCGTTTTATGATCGTTCCATGAAATGTTTTTTTTTGGTATTTGAAATGTACGAGCTACGATTTTAAGAGAATCCGAGGAATATTCGCTAGGGCGACATAGGCATCGAGAGTGTTGGGATTATGTTATATTCACTAGAATTTTTATTAGTTACTGTAAAATTGTCAGTAGTGGATCATCTTTTATTTGAAAATTTTCAAATGATAAATTTGGAGATTTGTTAATTTAGAAACTTAAGAACTTAGTAGTTTGCAAATTTCAGAATTTAGGGATGTGGTAAGGAATTTATGAATTTTGCAATATAGGAGAATTGGGGAATTTCGTCTGCGTGAAATTGCACGTGGCAACAAAATTCCTACGGCCGTCCCTGCGTAAGGCTGTCAATGATTTTACGATCGGAGTGAAAAGCAATCCAGAGATGGAACAACAAGACAGTAGTTTCTATTGTGAGCTAGCTCCGGTGTCTACCCGGACAAAAGAGGGAAACGTGGCGCGAAAGGAAGAAAGAAAAGACAGAAATCGAAGGAAAGAGACAAGGGAGTCTCGGTTGGCAAAAGATTTACGGGTTGTCTCGTAACGAAGGGGACTCATCAGCATCGGTAATGGCGGCATTAAGCTCTCGAGCCTTTTGTGTCCCCGTAAGATATCCCCGGACTTCTCGCCGGATACTCAGCAACTTCGAAGCTCGTCGCGAACGGTCAATCAATTTAATTACTCGTTCGAACCAGCCGGATAGCGAAGCCGAACGTTTATCAGGATGCCATTCGCGGCGCACAGGTAGAGAAAGAGAAAGAGAGTTATTTCTCCGAGTGACTTGTCTGCCCTAATAGCACTAAATCTCGTTTAAGTGGTTGACTTGAAAATCGCGCGTAAGAAGGACCGGCGACTGGTCTAAATCGCGCTGTTTGCGATACGAGACTTCAGAGTACCGCGAACGTTCGAATAAAACGACGATAGAACGGCTCATTGGCGGCCCTCGTTTGTAAGCAATGAAGATGGATGATTCCAGACGCATTCTCGCTGCTTGCTTCCGTTTTGCTGTGTTTTCGAAGGTGTAAAGCTGATCAACGAGCGAATAAACGATACGAGTGTGAACCCTTATTGCGATAAGAGGATTGCAAGAATTTTTTCGTGTTGTTTGGAACAAAATTAGTACTATTCATATTCTGTTTTAGTCTTCTTACCTTCATTCATTCGAAATAATCGATCTAATTCTAGTGAACATATCTGGCGTTGAGGAACGACTAAAATCGCTTTTGTCAAGATGTGAACATTTGAGATCGATGAACTCTTTTCAATATTTTGACATATTCACTAATTTCTATATGATTTCAACAAACTTTTAATAATATTAAAATTTTTATTTGTTGACAAGTCTGCAACGCGCCATATGTAACTTATGGTATACTCACATCACGCATACGTGTAATAAAATACAAAGTCTCAATACATATATGACACGTATGAACTCATCTCATTTTCACATCTCCTACTTAAGTATAACAACGTAAGAACAGAGTGTATGTTCTTGCGAAACGAGACATGGTAAAAATGTAGATGAATCATCGTTTCTAATCAACACAGAATTTTATCCGAAACAGCGTACGAAAAATAGTACAAGACTTAAAGGTATTTTTAACGATCTGTGCGGTTACGGTGGATATCATCAGAGAGGGTCGAATTCAATCGACGTCGATAATGCGACGAAACATCGTCGAATTTTATAACTTTAACCCGACCAGGGTCACGGGAGGTCAGCTGTCCCACGTAGACCGATCTGGCTAATTAGATTTGTAATAATTGTCGGTGTGACGTTACGAAAAATTGAATGTATTCGATGATTACGAGAACCGACCCGCCACTTTCGGGTAATAAACGACATGGGATCGTGACGCGAGGGTACCCCTTTACGAGCGTTGATTCGGCATTAAAGGCAATAACACCCACGCTCTCGGATCCGGATGATCCCGTGGTATGGGCATGAAATGCGCCTTAAAAGGCTCAGCCGTGTCTTTATCGGTGTTATCGCTTGAAAAGAGAAATTACGCTTACTGCTTCTGCGAAAAATGATACCCCTCGATCGTCAAGTTTCCTTGCTTCTGATGTTACTCGCCGGCGAATTTCGGAACCAGCTGGCAAATTCCAAACAGATTTCTGGGGGTACCCTTAATTGTATATTGCATCTAAAATATTTGTTTTTTATTTGGGATTGTGTAATCGACGCGAAAGGAAGCTGTGCGCATTGGCGTAGGGGCCTGAATCTTCTGAATTTTCCAGGATAAAGGACTTTTAGTCTGGAAGGTCTAACAAATCTTTTAATGTATAAAAGCATAAACGTAGGATGTAAGATATATGTACATATCATAGCATTATTGTAATTTAGAAGTTTGGAGAATTTCAAGGTTGCAAACTTTCAAGGTTGCAAAGTCTCAAGTCTTTCAGTTTTCAAGTTTCTATATTCTTAAATTGTCAGATCTTCAAATTCTGAAATTCCCAAATTGTCAGTTCTCAAATCCTTAAATTTCCATATCTCCAATTTACCGACTTTAGAATCTCTAAATTTCCAAAACCCCGAGTTCTCAAATTCCTAAATTTCTAAAAGCGTAAATTCTCAATGTTTCATGTCTCTAAGTTCCCAATTCCTCAAATTCCAAATTTCTATTTGCAAATTTGCCAATTTCGAGATCTCTAAATTTCTAAAAAGCTTATTCCCAAATTTTCATGAGTCCAATTTTCAAATTCCGTGAGACCTTTCCGATCGAAAAATCCTAGCTACGCCAATGAAAGGGAGTAGGAAGAGGATGACCTGCGACCTTTTAACGAGATGCGATCTCACGCTTCGTTAAGGGTTCAGCAAAGAAATAGACAAAAAGGGTAGTCGTTACGTCCCCATAGCACACATGGAAGTGTCCCAATACAAAGTTTCTCGATTATACGGGATGTTTTTGCGATCGTACCATCGTATCCCGAAAGACAAATCTTCCATTGAGCTTACTATATGTAACGATACGCAGTCCAGTTCAGATTACCATTCTTTTGACGGTAATTTTTTGTTTGTCTCTGAGATTGTACTGTAGTAATAAATTTTAAGGAGTTTGTAAATGGTGGCTCGTGAAAGTTGGTCGAAAGTCAGTAGTGAAAATGTTCGTTTCTTTGGTACTCGAGTGGATGTCGAAAAGATTTACGTAGACGACACTCGTGAATCGAAAAGTTCACGTTTAAGACTTTTACAGGAATTCCTTTTCTTTTCGATTCGTTCAAGGTGTATTATACTTGACAACGACGATGGACCGTCGCTAAATTTATAGTGAGTGATGAAATTTTGTAGCGAATACACTGATACGCTCGTGCAACTTCCATGCAAACTCTTGGTGTTTACCTTTAATTTGATACTGCTATTCTTGCTTTTTATGTCGTTGGTATCTTCTCAGTATAATTTGAAAACGGTTACTCACACGAGGAAAGTATATGTGACATTCTTTGTACAAAATATTCCAGTATATAAATTTCACAACGACCTTCATTGTTGAAGAGTTGGTTAATATGAAGCGAGATATTGGTGAAGACACGATTTCCGTGAAATTTTGGTATCTTTTCTTCTAATGAAAAAACAAAAATCTAGCTACCATGGAAGTTTTCCAAAGTGAAATCGTAATGTTACTAGGTTAAATGAAACTCGACGATACTTTATTGACGCGTAAATCGTTCATTTTTATTCATTGTGCGAGCATCGGCTGGCTCTCTCGAGAGATTTACACGGAGCGCGTATGCAGACGAGGATTTCTCGTTGGGGACGGACAGACATGTACAGTCAGCGGCAAATCAGTCTTCCCTAGGGAAAATATGGTGTATCACTCGCAGATATTTACGGATTTGTAAATTCGGAGACGTGTTAAGAATTTGCAGATTTGGGGATTTGAGGATTAGGCGATTTTTGGAATTTGGAGACTTAAAGATTAATAGATTTAGGAATTCATAGATTTGGGAATTTAGATTTGGGGATGTAGGTATCTGGGAATTTAGCCATTCTGAGATTTAAGGATTTGGAGACTTGGGATTTGAGGATTTGGGGAATTTGAACATTCAGAAACTTGAGAATTTGAGAACTTGGAGATATGTAGATTTGGAGATTTCAGAAGTTCGAGATTTGAGGATTGTGAGATTAGGAGGTCTTGAAGTCTTGGAATTCGAAAGGACTGGACATCTAAGGTCCAGTTTTATCCAATCTTAAGTTCTGAAAATTTCGAAATCCTAAAATTCAGAAATTCAAATGTTCAAAACTTGAACGATTAAAAAATTGAAGAATTTTTTAAAATATTGAAAAATTCAAGTACTTGAATTAAAAATTAAAATCAATGTTAATATTTTATAAATTAATGTTACAAAAATTGAACATCGATAAAGTTGGCAATACGAGAAATAGAAAATGAAAAAGTTTGCATGTGTATCGAAAGGCCTAGGTTGCATCCGAGTGTACATAGGCCCGAAGACAGAATCGCAGATGTCGCGGGGCCAGATCTCACGTTCGAACGGAGAGACGAACGTCAAGAACGAGAAGAGTAGAATCGTATGCGGCGAGATGGAGAACCGCGGCTTTAACAGCGGCGCCGTCCAGGCCGCAAATGCGATTCGCCTCGGCGCGACGAACGTTTTGTCGCCGGTGATTGGCGTTTGAAAGAACAACCGCGTACAATGCAATTACCTTGGCCTTAACCGCCTCGACCGACCGATAGGATTCGATCTCTGCACCGGATAAATACACGCGTGCATCGTGAGCTGGTCAACGCATGCTGGCACCGTTCGTGGTATTCGATGCACGCTCGACTTTTTTTCTTTATTTCTTGCGCCGACCAAATAAGTAGCTCGCCGTTCGCGCGATGCCCGACGACTTTGCTTTGAAATTCTTAATGTACTTGCGCTGTACCGTTGATCGGTCTTTTTCCAGAAAAAGATTGCGTTCTTTTGCCTCGTTATTTTCATGCACGATAGAAATCATTATAGACACGTATCACTGTACACGGCTATTCCGTAGTCTAACATGTCGCTAAATGAGCGACCGATGCTAAAAAAATTACTAGTAGCGGTAATACGGAACTGTTTAAGAATTTGAGGACGTAGGAATTTGAAGATATAAGGATTTGGGGATTTATGGATGTGGGAGTTTAGGATAGGTCTGATAGTATAGGAATTTGAGGATTTGAAGATTTAGGATTCTATGAACTTGGGGATCTGAGTATTTGAGAATCTAGGATTTGTGGATCTTGGAATTTGGGGACTTGAAAACCTGGTGACGTAGGCATTTGGGGATCTAGAGATTTGGGAACTTGGAAACTTGAAACTTAGAAATATACAAAGGGGACATAGGAATTTGGGGATCCAGGGATTTGGAAACATAGGAATTTAAGGACATATTTGGAGTTCCCGAAATTTGGGTTCTTGGAATTTGAGGACTTACAAATTTGAGACTCCGCAAATTTCAAGACTTGAAAATTCGAAACCTTGAAAATTTCTAAATTTCAAACTGCCCACACTCGAAAACAGAAATTTACAATTTTGAAAACAGTCAAATTACAAAACTTTCACCTGTACGTACATCCTAATTTAAAGTAAGCCTATAGTCTTCATCACCGCACTTACATGTGCTTCTAATACCGCATTAAACCGAGTAATATGCTCGGGATAAGTGGTCGCCCATGAAGTATCTTCCTACCGACCGTTTACGAGAGAGAAAAGAGAAGCTGGTTCCATGCTAGTTACTTGGCCACGTTTCAGGCTTCCAACGGGGAGAAGAGGCGGTATGACAATCACGTAAATGCTCGGAAACCACGACGACCAGGCTACGTAGATCAGAAGGTAGCGGCCGCGTTTGTACCGGCGGAACGATGCACATAAATGAATAATCTTAAGACTCCCTAAACGTACATCTGCGTTCGCAGTCTTTCTACTTGAATTAGCTTGATTTTTCAGCTGATGTGTATGATGTATGCGTATGGTGATACGTGTCTGCGTATGTGCAGAGGACCAGTTTCCATAAAAGTACGATGTAGAACGACTGCACAACGTTGCGACTGGTTCTACTTTCTTTTAAACCGCTTATTTGCTACTTTGAAGATCCAATATCTGGAGGCATATGCACTTTCGACTTATCTGTGTGCATTCACCATGTATGGCTATGTTTGTTGATATTCGCCATGTTGATTTTTTACTATTTCAAACATCTCACGTGCGATACGAGCAATGTTGCTTTAAGATAAATGTAGCTTTAAGATAAACACAATGTTACGTTAAGCGTATCAGTCCAAATAATCCTGTACTAATGTACAAGATGTAGATGTACATCTATGTGTTACTAATAATCTTATTTTTAATCCTAAGTACCCGGGTATCTAAATTAGCGCAGTACCTCAAATATTATTTAGGGTCCAGGATAAGTGAACCGCAGCTAAACATATGACAATAACATCGAGTAGATGAATGCAGGAAAATACACTTGACGAGTATTCCCGGAATATTCTACGTTTTTCTTTGCTCTGATGTCCCGGTACTTACACATATGCCTGTGTGTCGTCGCGATCGATATCGGTCGTACAGGCTGGACGAACGCGAGCAACCACACGGACAAGGAGGTATACCTGCAAGAAGCTCGCGTAGGCGGTTGGTAAGCCGCATTGACGTTACTTAACCACTTAGGTTACTTACGGCCGGTGCTGTTATTGTCGAACGTGCTAATAGATCGGCGGCTTCCATTTCTTCAGCAATAATAAATTATCAAGCCTACCGGCCGCGTGTCGTAACGTGAGTAGGCTCGTGCCACGGTACCTTGCGTTACCTTCTCAGGGCTCGAGGGCTCAGACGCTCCGACCAATGACAACTCGATCGATGTCTGATCGGTTACTGTACGTCTCGAACGAATCTTCAATTGGTTAACTTCTTTTGTACAATTTATTAGGCCTGTGAAAATGTTCTTCTTAGAAAAATATTTCATTTCATTAATTGTGGTATTGTATATTTCAGATGAACATTGTTCAACTTATACTATATCCCTGCGTCCCTGGAGTATAGCTGTAGATGGTCAGTGATTAAATGAACAACTCGATCAATCATTTTTGAACATATAGAAGAAACAACAAATATGTAATATAATAAGGTTCTGGTTGCATACGTAACAAATTCCTGCAAGGAGCATAGTTATAGATAAATGATGATCTGGTTTGAACAATGAGAAAAACAGTGACTATCTACTGACCTAATACAATAAGATTTCAGCTACACTCGTTATCTCCTTAACGTTAGTAATTGTATCTCCTTAAAAAGCGATAAAACATTTTGGTCAGGATTCCTCCTGAAGGCACTGAATTCAGTAGTTGTACGCCAGCTGTAATTCGAGTCATCGAGTATGTAAATGCATCGATAGTAAAGGGTTAATCTCTAAGGTTCGGGATTGAATTACAAAATTGAGCGTTCGCGATCGTCGGAGCGAGCGAACGAAGGAAATAAGGAAACGGGGAGCACGGTATAAATCAAAGCTTATATGAAGCCATTAAACTATCCTCGTTGCGGTGGGTACATCGGTAACCTTCTTAATAAATACTATATGCATCAGAGAGCTCGCGGAACCTGGGCGAGTCGTCGATTTTATGGGTCTCGATCTACCGGGATCGGCATTTTCATCGATCGAAAGTCATCCCCTAGGAAAAGAATCGTTCGTGGCGGTCTCATCCTTTCACCATCGCACGACCGCCAGGTTCTGTTTAGTCTGCGCGAAATAAATAATTGATTTTTCTCGGCTCGATTCGATGCTACAGAAGCGTCACGAGCACACTGCGAATAGTTGTAACGGCTTGACTTCCTCCTTTCGATTCGCGGAGAAAGTCATTGTTGTTCGCGGTTTCAATGAAGTTTAAGTAACCGACCTCGGCTCACAGATATATCATTGTACCTTTGTGGCGCCAAGACATTGTTACACCAACGCGTCGCGGTGGGTGTGCATTGTTTTATGGGTTCCCGTAAGACTTGCGACGCGGGAGTGTACTCGATGCGTACTCGTCCTCTATAAATTGCTTCTTTGCTTACCCTAATTACCGATTTGGATCCACCATTTTTTTTTCATTCTTAGACATCTTCCTTTGCAGTACACTATTTTTGCACATTTCAATTTTTCAAGTATTCATATATGGATATTCTTCTTAAAAGGAGACTTACCGCGGTGAGATAAAACACAAGAAGTTAATTCCTGGGTTGGAATTCAAATGTTTGGTCAGGTATCTGCTTCAACATAAATTATTTGTCATCTCTTTATTATGAGAAACCTAATCCATTCTGGGTTAATTGGGACTGTTTAGAGAATAATAATAGGTTCGATCAGATTATACTTGAAGAGGGTATTAGCTAACCTGTCTTTACCTAAATGGAAATAATTTTCACTTCCGCATTTATTATGGAAAAGCTACTTCATTTTGATTAGACCTAGAATAACAGGTATTTTAAGTCATATTTAAGGTAGTATACTTTGCCTAAAGCAGTGTATACGGTTCCCATGTGTATTACCCAGAAAAAGTACAAAGTAGATGATGTCCAATTTGTTTAATGCCAGAAAAGTGTAACATCAGTATCGGTGTATCACAGCATCAAAAGTGTAACATCAGTGTAACCAGTACATTACCTAGATAATGTGTCCTTCTTATACAATCCTTCTACCAAAGAGTTTCCAAATCTTAAAGGAGAGTTTTTATGTACTTTAAAGAGTGCAGTAGCTGTATCATGATAGTAAAACTTACAAATACCGTCACGCAGTCTGTAATTACAATGTAAGTACAGGAGATTCGAAACGTGAGAAAGATAAATAAAAAAAGGGGAGCTTACGCAATGCACCGGTAAAATGCGCGGTATTGAACGATCGAGGAAAGCGTTGGAAATTTTTAACGACGTTAATAGCCGATATTAGTAATAAATTACGAGGAGTACATTGTGATTACCCGGGTATCCGCTAAAATATCCCGTGTGATTCACGGTCTTCGCATCAACGGAATGGCGCCAGTGATCTTTATGTACGATCATCGCGATCGTATCGCCCCCTTTCTTCGTTCGCCGAACGAAAGTTAAAACGCTGTTATGGCGAACCGTAACGAGTCTCGAACTTTAGTATGCCGCTTTCGTCGACGAATGATTCGGGATACAGCGATGCTCCGACGTTCGACGATCGTGAAATCCCAAAACTCTGCGTGAATGACGTCGTAAAGCGGGATTAAACTAATATTATGCTCGATTAAGGGGAATATTGATTTTAGTTGATGGCGAATAAAATCCAACGATTATTTGATTTGACGGTACCAATCGTTATTCATATAATTGCACCACTCTTATGGGTCATTCTCCTTTATGGGAAGTCCACGATAATATTTAGTTATACTACTGGGAAAATTCCGATCGGTTCATTATTTCGTGAAATACGACTTGCTGGCAGTGATGGTCGTATAACTATTACACAATTAATAAATCAATGATATATGTTTAAAGCAAACGTCTATTGAAATTATAAGCATAATGACCTATGCTACAAAATATAATGGAGGCAAGGTATTTTTGCAGCATAGTTTGGAAGTGTGTTTCGTCGCTATTACTCAAGATTACCAATAGACAAAGCAAACGATGTCTCACTTTCTGGATGAGCAATCTCGAGGATGCGATATCGAATGATCGAGTTACGATCCGTTCGCATTTAACACGAACTCGATCGTGATTTTAACATTCATTTCGAGCACGTTCCGCTGGTGTAATCGAAGGAAACTCGTGCAGCTTAACACACCTACGGTCACGTACACATCGGGTCTGACAACACGTGCCGTGTTCTACTTGCATGATCCGCCGCGATCGCTCTCGCTCGCGCGATTCTACATCGATTGGCATTCGCTTCTACACCTCGTCGTCGAACTTACGAAAAGTACACGAGAAAATCTTTCCTACGAACAGGTCGACGACCTCGTACACGCCACACACGCAGAATATACGGTTTATTTTTTATCCTTCGCTATGGGAACCTTTGCAAATATTTAAACTACATATGCCTTAACGTTGATATAATTATTAGAGAATTTGTATTATTTTCTGTTTTCTTGTCAAATGTTTGAAAAGAAACATTTTATTTATTTGGTAAAGTTTGCAACCCTTTGTTACATTCTGTTACATTTATAGTTGTATATGATTATGTATGAAGTTCTTGTATATTGGTGAGTATAAGGCGTACATATTGTTACGAATAAAACTATCAGAGCTATTTGATGTCTTTTTTTATTATGGTGAAAATCAGCAATATTGTACTTATGACATTTTTCCATCTGTCTGGACACAATTTTATGTACGTGATGATTTTTTTCAAACTTCCACAAATTTTTATTATAGAAAACAATTTATCGGTTCATTTTAAATAACTCTTTTACACAAAAATGAATTGATATGCAATTTTATTTTCATGCCGTTATCGCAGAAGCTGAAAGATGCTTTCACGTTTTCAACTTCCACAAAATCGAACAATAAACAGTTAAATTATCGTTTAACCGAGTCTCACTGTTTCATTAGCGTGCCGCACCTGAAAGCTTAAATTAAACTTTTAAATTAATCTACAAACGTTTAGCTTCATTTAAACCTCGGTAAATAATGTTGGTCAGAAGCGCGCTCACGTGTGATGTGAATAAGTAATCTTTAATTCGCGGAAATGTAGTTCTTAATTCAAAACCATAAAATACGAGTTGCTTCATTTGCGAAGACGTGCGTGCTAATCAGCCGTCATAACGGATGCAATAAATAGAACGAGAAAGAGACTGGCAATTACTATTAATTACAACGAACAGAGGAGGGAATATGGAGTAGGGACTGACAGCTTTCATATTTAAACAGGAATCCCGTCGTTGTGTAATCGGGCTAGGCAGCTTCCATTACACGTACGATCTGGTAGTAACGCTGACAACACGTGCCACACTTCTGCCGCATGATTTGCGTTACGTGCAGGCGCAAAGATTTGCGGAGAAGAGGTTCTGTCGACCTGTCGGCTTCGTGGTTGCTCTCCCTCGCTTTCGTGCTGGCAAATAGGAGACCGAGACTTTCACCGGGGGCTGCGGATGAAAAAATGCGGGAACTGTTTCGCCGGGGAAATTAAAAGCCGCCTTTACCAGCGTGCTAGTGATACTCGGAAATGTAGCTCGGAATCATTAATTTTTTTTTATTTCTAGGGAATTATTTAGTCGATAGTAGTTTGAAGGAAAAGGTAAATGTTCTTCACACTCGTTTTCAATTTGGACAGAAACTTTGATTTCTTAAAATATATCATGAGCGTAAAGGGCGATGTTAAGGGTAAGTTCGGAACATAAGAAGTGCAAAATTATGAAACTTGCAAATCTACGAATTCTTAAAGTTTTGGATCTTCAAATTTTAGATTTTCACTATTTGTTAATGTTAAATTCGCAAATTTCCAAATAGAAAAATTCTCGAATCCTACCATCACATAGGTTCCAAATCTTCTACACATATACAAACGCAATCAACCTTCAAATCCCTTATAGATTCCGAATCCTCTAGACATCGACTTCACTATTCCCCAAATTCCTTAGTCCTCAAATCCCCTATTCCCCAAATATCTAAATTTCCAAATCCCCTAGTACTTAAGTCTCCAAATCCCTGAATACCTTAGTCCCCAAATCTCCAAATCCCCAAATAACCTAGTCTCAAAATCTTCAAATCCTCAAATTACCTAGTCCTTAAATTCCCTAAATTCCCAATTATCCTTGTTTCAAAAATCTCCAACTCCCCAAATATCCTAGTCCCAAAATCTCCAAATCCCCAAATACCCTAGTCTCCAAATCTCCAAACCCCCGAATCTCCTAGTCTCCAAATACCCTAGTCCAAAAATTTCTAAATCCCCAAATCTCCTAACCTCAAAATTTCAAATTTCCTAGTCCCCAAATTTCCAGATCCCCAAATTCATAAATCATAAAAATCCCAAATTTTTGAATTTCCAAAATTATTTTTTAACAGAACCAGTCTTTCAAAGAATTTCTTCCTTCACGTGCAATATTTTTTCTTATCATGAACAAAATTGCAATTAGAGTAGAGGGCATCTGGCGAACGCAATCAACAGCGTATTTTATTCGAGACTAGTTACTTTTCAATTTCCTAGCCGTGGTAGCAACGTGTTAAGTAGTCGACTGCACGACGAGACGTTTTTTTCCCCAAATTAATTACCTTTTCCTTCGCCACGGCTCGCGAGCTTCGCGTTTCGAAATTCGTAATTAAGTTGCCCCGGCACGCGTGCTCTTTGCTCGAGCATCGCTAATTACTTGTTCGTCCTCTTCCACGGTGCTCGTGCTCGAAACGAGCGTAAAACGAACGAGCCCAGATGTACGCAACACCCTCAGATTCCTCCAAGATAACCGCGAGTTTGCATATGCTGATTTTTTTCTAACTTCACCTCCTTTCTCTCGCTTCTATGTTGCTCTTTATGATGGTATTTTACGCTGAAAATGATGTGTTAATGTCGAACACAATTCGCGGTGCACGTACACTTGCAACGGATCGATGATTTCATTTCATTCCTATTTTTTGTATACAGCTTGTTTCAGGAGTAACAACGAGTACTCTTGAACTGATACTTGATACAATAGGATCTCTATACAATAGAAGAATAGGATACATACAAGTAGAACGAAATACAACTCCCACAACTTTATTATCAAATATCTATTAACTTATATCAATGTCAAAAGCTGCAACTCACACGATTTATAAATTCGGACTCATTCTGAAAGAAAGAACAAATTTTTTCTCTAGCTTTGCAAATGTTTGAAGTTATGATCATCAGATCAAGGTGTAAATCAAGTTATCCTCAACGAATTATATTTGTGGACAAATACTTTGTGAGCAATTTTGGCAAGCAAGAAACAACGTAAGTTCTGATAGAGTACAAAAAGTATAGTTATTTCGAGTTGTTTTAACGAATGCAATTATCCAGGCGAGCCGGCCGATTATAAGCGTACGAAATGGTCGGTCGGTTGTTCGCAGTTGGGGGGCAGTTTCTGGCCATTTCTTAGCGACCATCGCCCAGCGTGATCGTATCGCGGTCCTACTATTAGTACGATGATATATGTCATCATTATATCCTCCTTAGTGCGTTTACCGCATCCTGTGATTTACGTCCCAAGGACCTGCTTCACTTCCGTTCTTTTTTCTCCCTTTTACGAGCGACCCGTTCTGCCAATGACTCAACGGTTCGATGCAACGTGCCGATGCACTGCCACAATGTTTATGGTTTCCCCGTCGTGTGTGCCGTTCATCTTTTTCTTTCGCGTATGACTTATTATCTTGTCTTTATACCGTAACCGGATGCGGGACATTACCTCCATTCGCGAACGATACGTGAAAATTTATCGCAATGTGTGCTGCGATCAAACTTACACTTAGCTATTTACTCGAATTACTGATATTTCTGATATACGGCTATATTTCTTACTTACAAATTCCCACGTCCATACTTCAAAATTTGCTGTTTTTCAGATGCACACATTTTTTAATGTTTGAATCTTCAGATGGTATAATTGTAATACTTTAACCAGGGTTATTATAATACCAATTTCCAGATCTACAGGTACTTGTACCCCAAATTTCTAAACCTTTCTTGTAAGTCCCCAAATCTTGAAGGTCTGAAATTTCTTAATTCTCAAGCCTCCGAATTCCCAAATTCCAAATGTTTCAAATCCCTACATCCTCACACCTCTGATTGTTCCAAACCCCTAAATCTTCATATCTTCAAATCCTAAATTCCACAGATTTCAAATCTCCAAATATTCAAAGTCAACAAATTTTCAGACTTCAATCTTCAAATTCCCAAAATCCACAATGACCAAATCAATGATTCCATCTCCAAATGTCCACATCTTCACATCCCTAAATCCTAAAACCTCCAAATTTCAAACCTCAAATTCCACATCCCCAAATTTCAAATCTCAGTACCTACATCCCCAAATCGGAAATTTCAACATCTAAAAATTCCCAAAATCTCCAAATTCCCAAAATCCACAATGACCATATGCCCCGTGTCCAAATTCGTTCAAGCGATCAAGAATTATTGCCGGCTATTTTCATTGAAGATACCGCCACGAAATTCCTTAAAATCTCGAATGTTTCTGCGGGACAACGTAGCAGTCGACTGTTGCGGAAGATGTAGCAAGAAGACTCACATGAATCACATCGTATGCGCGGATAGCGGTAATGCTTGGCCAGTAAACATCGAGAATATTGGTATAATATGTAGATCTAAGCATGTACGTGGGTTGTCGGTAATACCCCCATAAATCAAGCCCTCCATTGTTTTCCTTCATTGAATGACCCGAGCGTTGCTGCACGGTAGCCTCTTGCATTCCATATTTCTGTTCGGGATATTACTAGTATCCGGTATAAATCCTAGCATTTAGAGTCTGGAACATTAAAGAGCTTCTTATTGGGAGTTCTACGTCTGTCACCCGTAAATCGTTTTTCATTGCTTTGGAACAGGTGTAGGAGAATAGTACGGAAGCACACGTTAGATTAATCATTGGGTTTATGATGGTACATTTTTTCATTCCGGATTATTTACTGTAATTTGGAAAATACGGTAGTTTTCAGTCGGTGTAGGCATTATTCGAACTAAGTATAATTGATTTGAATTTTTACATTTGAAATTTCGTTTTGCAAAATCGAAGTTTGCATATTCCAAGCTTATCAGATGCTTTCCAACCTTTTCAAGTTTTTCAGACCATATTCTCTTGAATTCCGGAATATTATCATTTTTGAATCCCCAAATTCTCAAATACTTGAATCCTTAAATTTCCAACTCCTTAAATTTCATCCTCAAATGTGAATTTCCCAAATCTTCTCTAATACTAGAATCCTGAAATTTTCAAATTCTCAAATCTTTCAATTTTCAACTGCCTAAATTCCAATGTCCTCAAATCTGAAACTCCCAAATCTTCCCAAATTCTCGAATCCCCGAATCCCTATATTTCTAACTGCCTGAATCTCAGAATCCTCAAATCTGAAGCCCCCAAATCATCACAAATTCTCAAATCCTCGAATCCCCAAATTCCCAAATGTCTAAATCCCAAAATTCCCAAATCGGACGGACACCTCCACATCTTTCTAAATTCTCAAATCCCCAACTCCCTCCTTTGGTATCTCCTAAGGAAACCAGATTTGACGTCGACTGTACGTTCCGTCTCCGCGACAGCGATGCGGCCGGGCTTCAGAATAATGTATGAAATCATCGACGAATGCGAGCGCGTCCGCTTGCGCCCATTCTCCATATGCAGCCTGTGGCTGTAAGGAGGTGAAACGCTTACGTAACACGGGGCATTAGCGGAATATTTATAACGTTAATCGTCGAACCGGGCTGATTACGCGCCCGTTGCACGTTGCGATCGAAAGGACGATCCCCGTTAATCCGATCTCGCCCCCAATCTTCGCACGTTCCTTCGAACCGACTATTTGACAATATTCCGTGGCTCGATCGTGTCAGATCGTTTGCCCGAATATGTACCCCTCTTGTTCGCTCGAAAATGAACTCGATACGTAACTGCCAATCCACTATCGGTGGGAATTATCTGTTAAATTGTACAAACATAAAAAATGAATTGATAAATTGCCAAATTTACAAATGTACGTTCATGCAACGAAATCGGCCGTTTCGCTCGAATAAGTCTACCTGCACGATGTTGCAAATCACTTCCCACCGCGTTGTTTTTATGGTCGAAAGTTTTCTAATTTATGACCGGGCCGATCGGCGCAACGTAACGCGATGCACCAAACGGATTAACCGTTCGAAACGGTCGCGGAAGACTTTTACCAGAAGCGAGCGAGCTTTTGAAAGCTCCGTAATCCATTAGCGAAGATAAAGACGGCGTGGGAACGATAGGAAGGCAGGGCCGAAGAGTGCGTGCACGCCTCCGTACCGTGTAGTACTACTACCGTGCCGATCCGATCGGCTCGCGTTTATGCCCGCGTTCATAAATGTAGATCGGGCATCCACGTTCTCTGATAATTAAGAGGCAGCTCGTCCGTGAGCCGTTTCACCGCTCGTTAATTAGGAATTTTCCTGTTGAAGGCGCTATTTTTATGGGGCACTCATTTGCATTTAATCGCGCCCTCTCGCGCGAGCAACTTGCCGATCGCAGCGACTTCATCGCGCAGCAGCTTTGTAGCTCGTAGAATTATTTTATCGTTGCGAAACCGAGTTCGCGTGGCTACGAACTCGCGTTCGTGTACAATTCGAAAAATCGTAAATGTCTGGTTCGGTTATTAGCCTCGGTGTTTCGAGATGTCGAGGATCCTCCGTATCGATCGTTTAATGCGGTTTTAGTGTTCTCGAGAAAAACAGGTTTAAAGATTATTTAAGTGACAAAACGGATTATGCTACATGAAATAATATGAAATATAAAATATTTTATTTGCACAACGCGGTACAATAAATATACTGTCTATCGCGATAAATATAGATGTAATATAAGCCAGTCGTGAAAAGAGAATTTTCCCGATTTCTAAAGTTGAAACGCTTTTGGCTGATAATCAAGTTTGGAGAGACGCGTGGTCTCGTTAACGCTGGGGTTTCGTGTCCAAAGGAGCCGATTCAATTTCAGCCGCAATCTCGACGTATTACGGGAAATAGGAGAAATCTAGCGAAAGTAAACGTAACATCGGCAACTGTTGCAACTGACTGCGTAATAATGCAATATATGATAATAACATGAGAATAATAACACATCGGTCCGGTCAGAACATGGTAAAACCTCGTGGAACGTTCGCAATGGATTTTCACCCTGTTAACTACACCTCCGGATCGTTTCTCTTTAATTTTACGATCGTCAGAAGGAATTGGTTCGTAATCGCGCGAGGTGCTCGTAAACTTGACGCCTCGTATCGAAGATAATGCTCATTAATTGAGCGATATCGAAATGATCGCGCGAAGAAGGCGGACCGTGACGCGTTCCTTGCTAGACTTTATTGCGGTTGCGACACGTGACAATATTTTACGGTTTGTCGTATTGAGACATTAGACTGTTACGCGCGAGACGTAAGTATATTTACATTTGCTCCGAAATCGAAATGTATGATTTTCTTAATGAAACGATATACTCTTCTATCAGCTGTATCACTATATTATTAATGGAGCCTTTGCTTACATAAGACTGCAATATCTTACGGGTAGGAAAGAGGCGTTTACTTTTATCTCGTGAGTCAGGATAACTGATTGGAAATTGTAACGATACACGCGGGCTATCGTGTAACACGAGCGAACAAATTGTATTCGAAAATGTGGAATAACATATGAACATATAATACATTATATATTATTCGATACATAATCAAGTTCTGTTACAAGGAATTAATATCACTGAATTTTATAAGTAGTTGATATATCAAGTTTCACACAAACTGATTGGTTCTCATATCACTATGATTTTTACTCGTAGTTACCATTAGACATTTTAAAAAATATCTGCTTAAAAAAATACTACTATATTACTGAAAAATAATATATGATTATTTAATCTACAAAGAGTTAAGCCTTTGCACTCCTTAAGTTATCTAGCAACTTCATTTATAAAATAGCTCAAGAAAGGAGTTCTCAATAAAATGTATTACAACAGTGCGGACCATGTGGCAATGTTCTTCAATTATTATAATTAGCAGATAATTGAAAATATATATATTCAACCAATCTATTTATCTGAATTATAAGATCTAATAGAAATGTCGTCCTGTTAGAATTTCACCAAAAAACTAATCTTCGTACCGTACATGAAAGTAAGCTTTTATAACCATTATCCATATTAAAAATAGTAGCCAACTTCATAACCAATATGACCCTATATGGACTAAAAAGAAAGACACGAAGAATGTATATAAAATCTGACTGATTAACATTTACAGTCAGTTGTTTTCCATTAAAACATCACGTTCGAATGGTTCGAAGTGCCATAAACGTAGACCGTTAGATCGACATTGCATCGCGTTTATTCGCATGTAAATTTTCAGCTTTCGCTGCGCCTTCTCTGATAAGCACGAGCATAAAAATTGCAACATATAACCCGTGTCGTTTTACGACCGCGATATTCCGCGATTTTTTCCTCCTCTGGTCGGTCGTCGAGCTGGCGTAGCTCGCGTTGTGTGGCCCGGACGAATAAACACGCACTCACGGAATCGAACGCAATTTTCCGGCGGCGCCGACGCGAATCGATGCGACTGCAAACAGCTCGTGGAATCGCATTTTGCGACACGATTAAGCCAACACTCGTACGAGCAGTCGGGGAACACCGGGGGCGATATAATGGATCAATTACAACAGTCATTTCGAGCGAAACAAAAGAAATGGTCGTCAAGAAATGGTGGTAGGTGCATTGCGCGCGAATAATTTAGATCGCATCGCGCTGCGGTATCAACGTAAATTGTTTTACGAATTATACAGTAAGTGATCAATAGAGGATTTTATGTAGAAAAAGAAGTTGAAAATGTATGATAGAATTGTTTCATTCAATACTTCCTTTTGGCGAAAATTTTGTCTACTCGTTACATTGTGCATTCGCCACAAGGTGAATGAATCTGAGAGATGATCTCTTTAGAAATTTAGAGACAAGCCTATTATTTTTGCTCAAATTTGCAAATTTCTACGTTGCTAAATCTACGATCTATCAATCCCAAAATGTTCAGATCTCTAAATTTCCAAGTTCAAAAATTTCGAAATTCTCAAATTCCTAGATTCCTACCATCTTCCCATCTCAAAATTCCTAGTTCCCCAAATTTCCAAACTCAACAATTCCTGTATTCCTAAATATTTAATTTCTCCATCTCACATTTCCAGATCCCCAAATTTCCAAATTAAAAAATTCCTAAATTCCCAAATATACATCCCCATCTCCACACCCTCGTGTTTCCAAATGTCAAGCAATTCCAATCTCCATATTCGCCAGAATCTCCAGAATCAATATATTAAACAATTGAACGTATATCACTATAATTGTTACCCACTAAAATATCGAGTTAGTAGAATCGAAATGGATCCGTCGGTTTTCGTGAACAGCCTAGTGCAAATTCACCGGTTACATCCCGCCCATTGTTTTCTCGCTAATTTTCTGCGAACTGCAATTTGGTTTCCAAGGGGTTCATTACGATTGCTATAATAGCGCTCATCAAGCCTGACCGTCTATCGCCTTTACCTTCGTCTTGTCTAATTACAGGTCACGTTTATTGTTTCAGGATGAGAGCGAGCTCTCGAGCAAGCGGTGGGCCAGCGCGCCCCGCCGCCCGGACAGCCCCTGCTTCCTGGGGGCACCAACGTCTAGGGAGGTACGTCACTTTTTCTCCTATCTATTATGCACCTCTACTATTCTTCTACGTTCGGGGAATCTGACACGATTCACGGGGTTGTTCCATTTCAAGGGTTAACCATTTTAAGGATTTTATCTTCAATATTATCGTCATGCAAATTGTGATTGCATTAGGTTAGTCAAATGGGTTTCTTGATTTTTAACATTTTTGATTTGTAAAAATTTCAAAGTTTCTGGTTTCACATTTTATATGACAAAATTTTAGAACCATTTTACTTTAAAATAATTTTAAAATTTACGCTAAAATATTTGTTATATTCCTTTGAGATTGGTTGATGTTTTAATATTTACTTATTTATTTTTTCTCTTTATTTTTAATTCAAAAATAAGTCTGAAGTTAACGTCGGTAGTCCTGAAGAAGATATTCGATTATAAATGTAACTTACGTAACTTAGAATTAGTATTGATCAAGATTTTAGTTTAATCACCACTCCACCATCTGTAACTATGCTTGCTTTCGTAGAACATGGATCGTTATTCATAAAATTATTTTCTATACAAAATTTCGTAAACCGAAACTAAAACTTGCAATTATTTAATGCAACCTCATGTGTCTTTTCCGAGTTTGAACAGTGTTTTTAATGAGATAAATTTAGCTTACTCTTTCACATGTTAGACTTACGAAAGTTAGATATACTTTTTCACTTGATAAAATTTTAAGTGCAAAATCAGTGAAATCAATGAAATATTCAGATCAGTATTTTCAGTCGATCACTTTATAGATAAGTTACGACATATCGATAAACATAAAAACAGAAACGCCTGCATATGAACAAAGCACAATTTGCGTACAATGTTTATCTACATACATAAGTATATTAGACTGTTAGGTGACAGTTAGAGCTTAGGGAGGAGTACGATGACTCGAGCAGGTTGATTGACAGAACAGTGATCTGATAAACGGTCGATTTGAGTTTGAGTTCTGGGTTACAAATCTAATTGGTCTATACATTAAAGACCGGTTTACGTTCCGTCTGGTATTGGCTCGGTAAGAAGGGTCTGCAGCTTTAATAATATTGCTCGATCGTTTCAAGCTTGTCACGGTAGAAGCTGAATAACCTGTAATCTTTCTGGAAATCGTAAAACTAAGAATTTCGAATTCAGTACTAATACAGTGATGAATTATTAATCGGAAGATAAGAAAGAACATACTTGCGGTTGGTACATTGAAAAATTCAATCTTACACGTGTCCTAAGATGTGCTCGAAGAATATCGATGCTCTTTATAAATATGCGAATTGTAACGGCGTAATCGTATAATACTAAATGATCTAAGACCATCGATATTCTTCAGATTAATTTCATTAGTTGGCATTAAGTCATGAAATTTGATAGATTGCTATTTGAAATTTTCATAGATTATACAATCGATTGAACGTTTTGAGCAATGTTTATAGTTTGAATAGTCTGTACAATTAACTGACATTTTGGGGGTATAGAGATTTGAGGTTATAGGAACTTGAGGATATAGAGATTTGAGGTTATAGAGACTTGACAATATAGGGGTCTGTGCATCTTCAGAATAGGAATATAAAGATTAGGTATCTGGAATGTAAGGTTATTGGAGTTTAGAGATATAGGGATTTGGAGATCCAAGCACATATGAATTTAGGGGTGCAGGAATCTAAGGATGTGAGGACCTGGGAATATAGGCAACTGGGGGTGTACATTGGATATTTAGCGATTTGTGGATGTAAGTGGATAGAAATGTAGAGATTTAAGCACTCAGAAATCCGGGGATATAGTTATTTGGGAATGCAAGGATTTCCTGACATAGGGGTCTAGAGATGATCTGAAGATATGAAGAGTTGAGACGTAAAGGTTTATGGATCTAAAGATTTGGAAATCTTGGAGTCTGGACATCTCAGAAGTTGAGTGTCTAATAAAGACATAGACACACATACATACAGACATAATACAATTTAAGTACTGTAAAATAAAACCGTAACTAAACAGCGCAACAAAGTTAAAAATTTCTGTTGCACAATAAAAATAAGCAATCTCTCACATAAAAGACAGACATCTTCTCGACCTGCGTTTAAGAAAGATTTCCAAGCATTCCAAAATGTTCCCTATACGAAACATCAATTTTCCCTCACCCGAGAGTTCAAATTGCATTTCATTGAACCGATCCACAAAGTGTCTATTCTATTTTTTCATTCGACCGACGCGTCTATTTGCAAGGGTATCTCCATTTGTTTACGGCTTGCGATCACGATCAGCGATCGATATCGATCCGAATGGAAGCTCGTGTCGATTGGCCGCGAATGGAAACTCGCTCGATTCCATGCGGTACGTGATGGCACCCGAATCGTGATGCTAGCCGACTATGCGAACGAGTCAGTGTTCCCGTATACATTTATATATATATGTATATATGTGTCTATATATATGGGGATACTAATAGGGACCGTCAGGGTTGTTAGCAAGAACCACGGTATGTCGGCACGTCACACGCGGAAAGACGATTAGCACCGACTCGAGGTGTCGATTTAGCTATGTGATCGTACAAGGATCTCAGCTGCGTCAATGAACCTGACCATGGGATACCTTGACACTTTCTTGCGACTATTTCATTGGTAGACGTTATTTTCTTCTCTGGTGAACGATTCAGGTTGCTGATACTTGAAGCCTCACTCGAACGCCGCTTTGAAATTGAAATTCTGGAAGATTTAAAGCTTAGGTTGTGGACAGTTAGAGAGAATTATAGAAAATGGACATGAAAATTAACTTGTCGCCATAATGTTCTTTGGGAGAAATAAATTTCCTTTCAACTCCAAACATCTTCTTTTTCATTAAATATAAATATTTCAAACTTCATATTTAGCAAAGTTGAGCAAGGGCACCTTGCTCATCCTCATCCAGACACAGCCTTTTGAAGTTAGCTCTCGGTTAACATTTTTCAAGCTCTCAGTTACATATGGTGTTCCACATTGAACGTCATAAAGCTAAATTAGTTGTTCAAAAGACCCCGATTGTCCCAATAATTGAACAAATTCTAAGATGCGGATGATGTGGTCTAGCGTCGAAGTTCATATTCCCGGCATGGCTGAAACCGCTCTCCGAAAGAATCCGCAGTTTTACGGCAACAGACTGACGACAGCGAGGCATTCACCATCAAATCGCGATTTCTCAGACGGCAACGATTTAACGCGCTGCATTCACGGTATATGGCAACGACAACGGGCACGGAGCAGAAACGTTGTCGCGCGCGGCAGATGGTACGCGTCAGACAGGCCATTTCAAAGGATTACTGTTACGCACGAGTTCCTAGAGGCTGCTGTCAGGCCAGGCCTAACTACACCGGTATGCAAATAAACGACATCGGTCGAACGCGCTAAAAAACGCACAATAAGCTTGCAACGCGCGCCACCGAGCATTGTCTCCAGTCTAATCACGACTCGGTGTGCATTTACGAGCCACCGGTTAGGTTAGACGGACGTAGCCCCCGAGAAGAGAGTCTGCCTTTTGCGATAGGCGGTTCTCGTATTCTCTGCGTTACCGTGCCACGTAGTAATATGTATCGCGAATACCAACACGAGTCACACCCATCACACAGCCCGACCCTGTGGGTGGCGCCACGTACCCGTGAATAAGTCCTACGAATCGCTTGTATGCCCATCATCCGAGTCGGCTGTGAATATTCGCCGGGGAACAATACGTTCTTTGTCCTCTTTACCTTTATTTCGCAATGCGAAATGCAGGGATGCGATGGGCAGATGAAACGCACGTCGATCGGATCACGGCCAGTTGCAACCATGGTGTGGACTGTGATCAGACGGTGAGAGATTCTTATCGAGAGTTTGAATTTGTAGAGATGAAAGCGAGTGGGTTAGAGAACTTGGGAATTTGGAGATTTTTGTGGTGTGCTGATTTGTGAAATTGGGCACTTTTGGGGTTTAGGATTTGCGGATTTAGAATTTGGGAATTTTGGGAATTTGGGGAATTTGGAGATTTGAGAATTTGAGGATCTGGAGATTTGAGAATTTCGGGTATGAGAATTTGGGATATAGGAATTTGGGTAATGAGGATTTGGGATATGACGATTTGGGTTATGAGGATGTGGGATATGGAAATTTGGCATATGAGGATTTGGGATATAGGAATTTGGGTAATAAGGATTTGGGATATGGAAATTTGGGGCATGAGTATTTAGGGTATGAGTATTTGGGACATAGAAATTTGGGACATGAGTATTTGGAGTATGAGGATTTGGGATATAGAAATTTGGGACATGAGGATTTGGGGTATGAGGATTTGGAGATTTGGAGATTTGAGAAATTGAGGATCTGAAGATTAGGAGATTTGGTGATTTGAGGATTTAAGGATTTGGAGGTTTGAGAAATGGCGGATCTGCAGATCAGGGGACTTGGTGATTTGTGGATTTGGAGATTTGAGATTCTAGGAAATTAGGATTTGTTGACTAAACCATGTGGAAATTTGGCGATTTCGGAAGTTGAAGAATGGAACATGCATTTCAGGACACTGAAATGTGGAATGCTAAAATTGATAATTTAGAAATTTTTGAATTTGGACACTTGGAGATTTCGGATCTTGAATCCCATTTTTGAATTCCATATATTTTCTAGAATTCTGTAGTAATATGCTACCTAATTTTACAAATACAGCAATTACTCGTTCGTACTAGAGATTACTCGTTCAGATTACTCGTTTAGATTACTAGTTCAGATAACTCGAATATCCTGGAATAAATCGAGAGTTTTTCCGGCACCTAATATATCACTAATCTGTTACGAATTGCAGGCTCATTAGGATTTTCTATATTTGCCATCGGTTGTCCGGACACATATAAGGTCAATCGATGGCGGACAGCTGGTATATTTACGTAGCAGCAAGCACTGTTGCATCGGGTACAGTTCAATTCCGTTAGGTGGACGTAGCCACGAGCTTCCCACGCCAATTAAACATGACTCATTAACGGGCAGAAGCCGGTAGCCGGGATCGATGGCTGGCCTAGGCGGGCAACCCTTCTATAACTCCGCAGCGCACAAGCAATCGGAACTAATCTCGACCATCCTCTTCTCTGGCGGCTGTTCGAGATGCGATATTACCGCGGGTACCGGTAACCGTACCTTCTATCCACCACGGTCCACGACGTGATATTTCTCTCTCTCGGTTCACCTGCTACACGTAATTGTGTGTAAAGAGTTCGCGGCCCAGCAGAGATACATTGCTCTCTTCTTACCTGTCCTCGTGTTTGATGTTTACGTTTTAATTCCTTTCCGCCTGCGCCGTCTGGTAATTAGACGCGTCTGGGAAATTTAGACCGCGGGAACCTTTCGCTTTCTTTTTTTACGCGATAGCTCTCTGATGCAGATCGGTGTCTGTCGAAGCTGATGTACCTTCACGGGTAGACAGCTATTTACGATTTATATTCCTTTGTTATATAATGTGTTATATTCGTGATGTACCGAATGTGATAAAAGAGTCTTGAGTTTTCATTGCAACTGAATTCTGAGACCAGTAATCTGCAGAATCAAGAGACGATGAATTCCAAATTGCCTAACATTTTAACCTTCTCCAATTCCTAAATTCTCAAATCCCCAAATTCTTCAATTCCCAAATACCCAAACCCCTAACCCCCCCATTTTCACCCCAAATTCCTAAATCTCCACACTTACAAATGAAAAGGCGTAAATCAGAAACCAACGAGTACTTTCTCCGCCGCCATCTTCCCTAGTTGAGCCCTCCATACCCCAACCATGGTAAATTCATCTCTTAGCTATTTCAGTAAGATTCTAATTGTATTCGAAGCACCATGAATTATCTGCCGTCTCGAGTATAAACAATGCGATCGAATTTTTATCGCAAGCACCCAGAGAAGCTGTATGCAATTGAAATCATGAGCACGTTGCAGACGGGTAAGTTCGTGAGGGGTCAACATCCGCGGTTTTTCCGTGAAACCCGGTAGATTCGTCGATAGCAGCTCACCTTTGTACTTTAAGGAATTTCTGTCAACTGCAAGAAAATAACGGTACCTAAACTAGCAACAATACCCGTCCCCCTGGTTCCGGACGTTGTGCCGTGCACGTATTATGCGAGCATTAACTGTTCAACGATGCGGCGACGGCAGCGTGCTCTTCTCCCCGAAGTCTACGAGAACATCGTTGTCGAACGGGCTGGACGGGACGTGCCGAGGGGCCAGGGGCTGAATTATTGCCCGAAGATTTCGCGATCGCTTCCGATAGTCGTGGATTCCATCGTGGCTATCGTGCTTGGCTGCTGCTACGTCGCCCCCTGCCATTGCTAGCCATGGAATCTTTCGTCGTTTGATTGCTTGTCGGATTTTTCTGCCCGATACGAGCCCGACGATACGGACAGGCTCGTTAGAGATATCCCGATGTTCGAATATATTGCCGGATTCGAGTGATTTAATGACTTCGGCGTTTGAATAAACAGGTATGGAACAGATGAAGTGGGCACCTAACGATTCTCCCTACTCTGGTGATCTGAAAATGGACTTCGGAATTTTTCGAAAGAAACCAAGAAATTTTAAGGTTCATATTTATGCATATTACATACAAAGCAGTGTGAGTATAAGTATATGTTGGAGTGGGTTCTCATTATCTTTTGCATATCGGATGCGTATTTTCTTACGTGGCGCCTTGGTATCTTCATCTGAGATCGCCAGATATTGCACCCCTTAGTTACCAAGATATATTATGTAGCTGATACAAAAAAGGGTGTTCAAATATTATGCAATTAGTACGAGAAATTATAGGAGAATCTTTAAGATTAAAAAGCGGAGACAGTATAAATTAAGTATTAAAAATGTTATTTTCTGTTGTGACTTAATATTCACAACCTTTACAGACCTGAATTACGGCATATATCGTAATAATATAATTCAATATAATTTAATATAATTAACTTAATAGTACCTATCAGCATGCAAATCGTACCAAATCCTGAATTCAATTTGAAGAATTATTTCGTTCAGAATCAGATCCTAATTTGACCTCGACGAGATTATCACACTTTCCCTTCTAAAAGTACACGAAGGACAGAGTAATCGATATTTTGTTGTAAATGTTGGTCACGCAATCGCGTTAATAGCGTATAGAGTTCGAATCGAACAGAAATATGGAAACTGGGACAGGCGCAAAAGTAGGATCAGCAGAAGTCGTCATCGTTCGTTCTTGATCGTCGAACAGAATTTATGATGCCTGAACGGTGGACGATCGACGATGAGCATGATTTCACGTGGCAGACTGGATAATAGAAATCGGCACCTACATCTCTCTGATTTCTAATTTCGATTTCCCATCGGATGTGGGTAAATAGGCAAATAGCCACCCACGCGATCCCCTTGGATGAGTTCGCCGATCCTATAGCTAACCGTTCCTCGTTCGCTCTTATCGGATCGACCATTTACATATTTTTTCCGAATCGCCGGAGAAACCGACGATTCCATCGACTTTATAGCACGTAGACAATTCGTACAAGCATCGAGAGGAAGCTTCGTTCGGTTTATGAAGTGCTTCGGCTGCCGGTTATCCTCTCACTTCGTTCACCGTGGTACGTTCACGATTCAGTGTATAACCTTGTAGTCCGAGGGGAAACTTGGGGATTTAGAAATAACAGAATATCAAATTTCGTGGATTTGGCAATTTAGGGATTCGAGGATTTGGAGTTCTGGAAATTTCGGGATGTGGAGATTTGGGGATCTGGAGATCGAAGTCATTTGGGGATTTGGAAATACGGGAATTTGAGGACTTGGAAATTTAGAGATTCGAGATTTGGGGATTGGGAAAGTGTAGGATATGAAGATTTGGGCAGTTGGACATTTGGGGATTTGAGGACTTGCAAATTTAGAGATTCGAAGGTTTGATAGAAGAGGAGTTTGGGAAATGAGGAATTTGGATCTTTAGAAATTTGTGCACTCACAAATGTACATTAATACATCAAGACTCGGAGAATAAGGAATTCGTAACTGTACACATAAAAATTGATGAATTTCGAAATATAAGGAGTCCCAGTCAGCATCGGTGTGGCGCTAAGTGACGGCCCTGAAAGTTTGAGTAAAAAATGTGCGTGGATCCGGCGGGATGTATGAAGAGAATCTTCGATCTAAGAGTTGGTCGATTATGGAACGTGGGCTGGGCTACCTCCGTGAAGTGGACACTCCCGGATCTCTTTCTCTTCTCCGCGGCGAAGGTGTCGTCACCGGTCGCTCCTCCGGCCGCGTGCTCTTCTCCGAATTACGTAACCTCGGGCGTACGTACGTGCAGGCTGGTTGACGCACACGCGCTCAGAGAACGGGGCCGTAGAGGACGGGTGTTCGTGCTGTTACGTACCGCACCTTCGTCACGAAGAACGAATAAACGAACGTACATACGGTATGGACATACGTACGTACGGGCGCATCGTCGTTGCGTTCTAAATCGACGGACGTCGCTGCATTACGACGTCGGCGCAGACCGTGCATCTGCCGGCCATTCAGGCCTTTGTCTCCCGCTAACGTGGGCGTTGCGGAATATCTATTGTCGGCACTTGTCTATGTGATTGCACGCGAGCTTCGAAAGCGTTTGCATGATGCGCACGATGCATCATCCTGCTTGGAAGGTCCTGGATAGCATGCCGGCCGCGATAACGGGAAGAGTAATATGTTCGACGGCCGCGTTAAACGTGTATCGTCCTGTAAACTGCCATTTGAAATTCTAATCGGAGGAAGTTTCTAATCTGCGGGTACTTCTTGCTGTAGCTTTTTCCAACAGCCTCGAATACTCGACGATCAGATTGACCTGTTAATCGACGAAGATGAGTTAATCCCTCATTTATAATGGAGGTACTTAAAAATTCTACTCGACGGAATATTTCTTGTCCCGGATTGCAGCTTCGGTATCATGTTTCTTGTCGCGGATTTCTGTGCAACTTCGATACTGTAATTTATTGCGTCGTGGGTCAGATCAACCTATTTAACGAAGACCAGTTGAGTCGGTAAGTGAACCGTAAACTGATGAAACGACTGGTTTTTGCTACGTTGTGCTACTTAAACACAAATATTTACATTTGCCTTAGATATTTAATATTATATCGTACATCATATTCCACATTATTTAAAGTACATTATACTTCGTTTAAAGTTTTACCTTGTACGTCATTCAAAGTATTATATTTAAAAAATTATACTGTACATTACGTATTGTATGCTATTTAAGGCACTACGCGTTATCACATTGCATGTTGTTTAAAGTGTTACATTGTAAGTTATTTAAAGTATACGTATCACGAAACGTACTCGCTATCAAAACACGGGATTGGAAATGTACCTGGTCCACGTTTTCGCCAATGGCATTTTAATCGAACATCAAGCAATTGAAGACCCGTGTCCTCTTCGTGATGCCACTTTGGTTTCACCAACGCATTCTTCTTTATCGTTTCGCGTGGCTTGCGGCTGAGAGTTTTACATCTACGAATTTACATGTCGACCAGCCTGCCGCAACGAGGTGTGGCCACATCGGCGCGATCGTCATAGCGTTCGTGTTTGCATTTATATAGAGACGTATAAGGCTTGTATTTGCGCAATAATATTCTTAATTATCGAATACATAACGAAGTTGGCAAATCGATATCCGCTTTTAAATATGTATTGGACTATTCTCAGTTCTTTATTGCAGTTGTCATTATATTACTTTAAATTTTTTTCAAGTAATGCATGCTCTTTTATAAATTTCACTGTTGGTGTAAGAATATACTGTTAAATTATTACATTGTCAGAGCGAAAGTTTCAACTTGAGAAATTTTCAGCTTGATAAGTTGATATGAATTTTTTTATTATTTGAGCGATGATATGCCAGTTAAAATAATTGAAATATTATTTTAAATTATTGCATTGCTAGAGTATATATCATCAAGGAATTTTCATTTCTTTCTAAATAATAAATAATGTTAGTACAGAATGTCCTATTAATATTCCACGAAATATATGCCAACTTTATCAGCAATCATTTATATTCAAAAGAGCCCTCGAACATAGCGTGGAAGAGAATTCCTGGAATTGAACAATTTGCACAATTGACTATCACCTAAATCAAGGGACATTCGTGCGTGCAATTTTCGCGCACGTTCGGTAGTTCGATAAACAATCGTACACCGAAACCGCGCGAATGTATGCTCGTTTTAAGATTCGCAGGCGAATCGTCGCATATATTTTCAGACGTTAACGTACGTATAAACACGGCCGTTTGAGCTCCTTGGTTTCTTTCTCACGAACGTTCGCGCGCTCGCTCGCGCCGAGATGAACGCGTGTTGCCCACTTTACGAGAGGAGGAGAGCTTCCCTGCAAAACACGTCGAAACGAGGCGCGTCTCTCGTTCGATTGTGCCTCCACAGACGGAATTGCTTTGTCGAGGCACTCCGGTGGCTTTTGTCGAAGGCATAACTCCGACGATTCACACGCGGCCCACGGATTCTCGATCGATGATGATCTTTTCCTGCTCGCTGCTTTGCTCGCGCGCATACCTGCACGCGAATCATCGCGGAGCCCCTGTGTTTGCCCTGACCACCGATCGCCTCTACTTTCTTTACCGGTGCTCGTGAATTTGCACTTCGAACTCATCGAAATTCACATTTTTTTTGTGGTGATTTTTAGAGATTGCAAATGGAAGACGCACCAGTTGCGTCATCTGTATTTAATGTGTGGTACTTGATATTGACATGCTTTAAATATTTCAGGTTATTTCTAATGTTTTGAACTACATATTTTCTATGTATGCATATAAGTATATATGTGAAAATAATTGTGATTTCTATACGTATCCTGTGTATGCTGAATATTCTCTGGCAACAAAATTAATCTTAATTATTCATCTAACCTAACATAACCTACCCTTATCTTAATTTAAGTTAACCCAATCTTATCATACCTTGGTTTAATTAAACCTAACCTAACCTTGATGTTCTCTAACAGTATTCTAGCTTAATCCAACCTAAGTCTATTCTACTTTGATGCAACTTAACTTTATTCTATCTTGGTCTAACCTAATATTATCTTATTCTATCGTAATCTAACCTAACTTGAGCTTACTCTAACCTAACCTATCCTCATCTTCCTATAACCTAACCCAACGTAATATTATCCTACCTTAACCTAAATTATCATAACCTTATTCTTCATTATCCTAATAGTCAACATTTGATAATTATAATAGAAGAACAGGTGTAAATCCGACAAATTGTTTTATAAATGTTCTACTTCCTCTGGTCATATATTCACAAGCGTTTTAAATTCTGTCACAAATCTTTTAAGAATGAATCTGGAACAGATTCGAGTATTATATATGCAGAAGGTGTCCCAGATACACTTTACTTTATGAGTTATTACGAGCTGAAGCGAAGTAGAACGCGTAATCTTATCTGCTCCGTTTTTTATTTTTGTGGAACTTTTTATATGTTATCAATAAACGCGTTGTACGTTTTCTAATTGATTTAAACAAAATCTACGAAATGTAAGTAGGTATGTACACACGTGATGGTACAAATGGGTCTTGTCAGGTGATAAGGTTGGTATTAATTAGCTTTCCATTAAGAGTCATTTTTTCATTATCACACGTCGTGCAAATTGTCAGTGCTTTATCGAACTTGGCATTATGCTTATTATTGGAGCAAGGGATATAGAAGTATTATATCATCAAACTTAAAATTTTTTAATTTTCAAATTTGTGCATTTGCAAATTGTTGAATTTAATGATTTTTAAATCTTCAAAATTCAACACTGATCAATTTCCAATTATCAAGTTTCCATGTCTCTTAGATTCCAAATTTCAAAATTGTACTACTAAATTTCCACATTTCCAAGTTTACAAATTTACAAATCCGAAATTTCTAAATCCCCAAATCTCCAAATTTTACAGGTGCAAACTCCTCCATTTCTCAAATGTTCACATTCCTAAGCTTTCAATCTTCTAAATCCCCAAAATGTTCATAATCCTAAAGCTGAAATTGTCAGGTCTCCAAATTTCCAAATACCCAAATCTCCCAGTGCTCACATCTCCAAATCTTCACAAGTTCAAACTCTTCAAGTTCTCAAATTTTCACATTCCTAAGCTTTCAAATTTCTGAATCCTCAACTCCTCATACTCCTAAAGCTTAAATCGTCGGATCTCCAAATTTCCAAATTCCCACACCTCCAAATCTCTTCAAATCTCTACAAACTCCAAACTCAAGTTCCCAAATTTTCAAATTTCCAAATCCCCAAGTCCCCGCACCTCTACAAATCCAAACTCCTCAAATTCTCAAATCCGCAAATTTGTAACTCCCCAAATCTGCAAATTATCGTTCGATGTCTCTCCGACATCGTCTCATTCCGTACGTACAATTACCATGTTCGGCTATTTCCATGATGAATCTCTCCGTACGCCAAGGGTGTTTCGACGTCGTCGCGTGGACGCGTATCCCGGCATCGCAAGTCGGTTTTTTCTTCGACGAGCGGTAAATTCGATTGGCGCACTCGAGGCGAACCGCATCTGGTCGACGAGTCGGTCGTTCAATCCGTTTCCTGAAGATCCCTCGGCCGCGATTTGTCCCGGTTAGCGCTCGTAAGTACTCGTTGCCACGAGGAAGAGGAAGGTGCCGCATAAAACGCGGCATTTTTTCCCCTCTTACGAAATATGTCGAGTCAGTCGCTCGCAGCCTAGCTCAAAGTCGTAACATCTGCCGCCCGTTGATCGTTGTTGGAGTACCGTACCCGTTTAAGCCGCGAGCGTTGTCCTCCTCCTCTTTCACCGACTGCGGGTTTTATTGCGTTTCGTAGCTAAATCATACTGCAGCGTTATTCGCGTTTGAATTCCATCGACGTGCGAATTACACGTTGCGAGAGAAAGGACCACGATATGCAAAGCCACGTTGATCCTTGATTTCACTTGTTCCGTTTCGAGATGCTGGCCGGTCTCGTCGGGGTCAATTCAACCGTGTGCCATCACGGCGTCGCGTCACGGACCGTCGTTGGTAGGGAAAAAAAAACGAGCTACGTGATTGCCGATTCACCGCTATCCACAGACAAACACGTCCTGTTCGCCTAAGGCTTGTCGATTGCCGCGGTAACGATCGCTCGTGACAAAATATTCTTTCTCGAAACATGTACGCACACGATCGCTTATCGGCTCTAGCTGTAAATCGAGCTTGCGAGTGTCAGTCAATAAGTAACCGCGATAACCTCGATAATCGACGATACTTTGTGAATTGTTTTGGTTATGAATATGGCTATTATTTCATGCGGTGTCAGGGCTGTGAGCATCCTGAGAGTTGTAAGGATACTGAGATACAGGGATTTGGATACGCTTATAGAGATACGCGAATGTAGATACGCAAGGATGCAGAGGTACGGATATAGGAATCCAAGGATATAGTGATCTGGAAACGTAGGGATCGAAGAATGCAGAGATCTGGAGATATAGCGATTCCGAGATATGGGAATGTGAGGACACTGAGATTTAAGAATGTAGAGACCAGAGGATGTAGGAATGTAGGAGTGTAGAACTCGAAGGATATACAGATTGGGGATATAGGGGTTAGGAATATAAAGATTGGGGATATAGGAATTGAGTATACAGGTGTTTGAGGATATAGGGATTGGTGATATAGGTATTTGGGAATGTAGAAATTGTAGATACAGGGGTTAGGAACATAAGCATTGGGGATATAGGTATTTGGGTACATAGGGATTGAATATATCAGAATTGAGGATATAAGTGTTTGAGAATATAGAAATTGCATAGGACTTGAGGATATAGGAATTGGTAACAGATGTGCAGGGATATAGAAATATAGAAATGTTGAACTATGAAACTTTATTTCAATTTCGTTTGGCAGTGAATCGAGTCGTCATGGTGAATCTATCCCTGAAATTAAAAGGAAAGAAAAGAAACATGCCACGAAACCGGTTTTATAATTCACACTGAAAATTTCGTTTTGCGTCATCGTCGAAGAGGAGGCTGTCAATTAAGCAAGGCTAATTTCGTACGCGCGTACGTTGTCGATGACAATTTACTCGCGTCGACGTCTTTATCTTTCTCCAAAATTGCTTGTCGCTTCGAACAGATGAACCTTGTCATCCTGATTCGGATCGCGAACTTGGACGTGATTTATTATCCATCGCTTGTGACTCGTAACGATCGAATTGCTGCCCCCTGTGTCGTGAACACGGGTCATGGCGCTTCACTTTCTTCGGTTCAACTTCTGGACCTCGATCGATTCGTATCGACCTATCACCCTCGTTTCAATCTACGAATTAGATGAAACAAATCTATTTCTTATAGTTCGGATTAAAGCACTTTAAGTATAGAACATGTAGAAGTTCATGTATGTAGAAAATTGTCTTGATAGTTTCATCTTCTATGGGTAATTAAACTACTTTGTTTCACACAATCAATGTTCGAAAAGTTTGCGATCAGTTGATTATGAACTGATCAGTATAAACTGGTTTCATACTGTATTCACATGCTGTATTCATGTTGACAATCTATATGTCATTGTGCATGATCTACCAACACAGACAACATCCTTAATTTTCAAATTATATGACCAGGTAGAATTAGGTAGAACCATGTAGGTACATTCTGGGTATAGGATCATAAAACAGGTCAAAATTTTCACTGAAATATTTAACGTAAGTGTATAATCGAATCATTGATAATAACTTGAAGTAGTATGAAGAAATGCAACGGATCCATGATCTACTTTTGTGCAGCACAGAAAAATATTAGTACATGTCCCTAACCAAAAGATTGAGAACCACTGTAAGCAAAGTCTAAATTACAGAAAGTTTGACCGGAGTGGTTCTGCAACGTGTTTATTAGAACAAGTGATCGAGTTGAAACCAATCAAAGATTAAGAATCCGCAATTACATAAGAGAGTAACGTTTCAATATTTTCAGAGGCGTTTAAAGATCTGTTCGGTCAAAAACGGGTTTCGGACGCTAAACAGGAGCGAGGTGAAATCCGCCAACGATTATGATGTCGTACCAGCATTGTGCGAGCTGCCTTTCGAATTACAGCGTAGCGATTCATCGCGTTAATTGCAAGTTCCATGTAGCATCGATCCGAAATCCTGGCCGTGGCACCTTTCCGTCGACCGATTAATCACCGAGAAGGATGATGGTCTGTAATTAAATACAATCATTGGATTAAATGTATCTGTGGACACGGATGTGATTCCCGTGTGTTTATTCGACCTCGACTGGCCCGGTGAATCGACAAGCCTGCAATTATTCGATCCCGTAGCCGCTTCTTCGACGATCGATTCCCAAATTAGGTGATTGACAGTTCTAGACGCCCATGAAATCCCGCCGGGATGTGAATCTATCGAAGTCCAGTATTTTCGTTTCCACTCGAACAGATGGCTCGTTAAATATTTTGTTCGCCGATTTTTCGAACGAATTCGAGTCGACTTATCGACGCTCCTCTATCGTTTTCGTTAATCAACCGTTTTCGCGCGTTCGAATGGGGCCAACCTAAACGACGTTTCTATTTGGAGAAATCACCGAGCTTTCTATTTTTCATAATCCTCTCGATGTGTAGCCTGAAACATGCTAGTCTCCTCTCCTTGCTTGTCGCGGGAACGAAAACTGTCGCGTGGATTTATTTTTACTCCACGGTTGGGAAAGTAAATGGTATTGATTACCACGAATGGAATCCGTAACGAGGCACGAAAATAGCGGAGGACTTTTAAAATAGGATATATGAAAATATAATTGACATTATAACATTCGTTTCCTCTGAATCACTTCCGATTATTATCGATTAGATTTCATTGTGTATAAGTTTATTTAATTCAAATGAACTTTAATGGAAAATGAATTACCCATTTAATATTTGCAGTTGAAATAAATACAACAGAATGAACCAGTTGCATCAATGCGAACTATTGCACTTTAGCAAATGACAGTAAATCAGCTATGTAAATATGTGTACTTGATATAAATGCAACAATCTGTGTCACATAGTGCATTAAACTAAATGCATTCGTGCACTTTAGTAAACGAAGTCTCGTAGCGTACTTGACATAAATGTATCAAAATGAACCTGTTGCATTGATTCAAACTGATATCTACACTTTAGTACCCAAATAAGACTAGCCATATAAATGTAACAAAATGAAACAGCGTAGAAATAATTCATATTGATGTCGACACTTCACACAACCACAAGACTTGTATAATGTCCTTGACGTAAACGTAATAAAATAACCCAAACAGCGTTGCATTAATTCAAATTGATGTCTGCACTTTAGTTCCCGAATAACCACAGGATGAGCATAATGTACATAAACGTAACAAAATGAAGCAAGCGTTCAAACTGGTGTCAACACTTTAGTAGTTAACACATATGCTAAATTGCGTCCAAACATGTGTTTACATACATGTACTTTAGTAAACGACAGCAGCTGTGTAACATAAACGTAACAAAGTGAAACAGTGTAATATTAAGGAATAATTCCGTGGTAATATATCGAGCATCGCGGATTAAAATTCATACTCGAATTAAAGCGGCGGAATTGTTCCATGGAAGCCGATACTACACCGAGGCAGCTAATTTTCTCTTTTTTTTTCGGGCGAATGGTTGCTCCCGTAGCAGCGCTACGCTTTTAATTGAGCCCCGATCGTTACGGTATCATTGGGATCTAAAGCGATCCTGGCAATGACCCGGTGACCGGGTAATGATCACGTAACGATCGACCACCGCGAAGTTAGATGAGATAACGAACCGTGATATCTGGAATCCGACTTCGTGCCAACCGTGAGCACTGACTGATTCCAGCGAGAAATCGTAGCCGAAGATAGCCGTGCTCCCGTCGGCATTTCCGTAGATCCTATCTCGCGGTGAAATAGTTCCAATAGGATCTCGTCGTGCAGGAAACGATCGAAGACCGTTCTCTGGACGTAACGTCGTCGTTGATATCCCGTTCGACGGACACCGTCCGCCTCTCCGAGAATCTTGAAACGGCTCGTTAATTAATCGGCGAAACGAAACGTTCGATTGGTCCGTGTGCAAGCACGCACGAATCAATACGGTTATTTGTCAGTGTCGTATCGGATCTACACAGCTTATTGGCAATATCGGATAACCATCTCGGGGCGTTTAATTATGTCGGCTCGACGATGCTTCATCCGGACGTCAGAGCAGTGCACACAGAACACGGCTTTGTGATGAGTTTCGCTGTGGGGCACGACGGACCCCTCGTCGCTAATGGAACGCGACGAGCAATAAGCAGGCTAGAAAGCGGACGACACGCGAATTACCGTCGGGATGAATCCATCGGGAAGAATGGACGACGTTCGCCCGTTCAATCTTTGCCCGTTCGACGGTGCCCGGCGACCGCGGTAGCGGCACAATTTCTAAATCTCTAAATTATCGACGGACGTTTATTATGGGAAGAAAGCCACTTAATTTGTACGAGCGAACGCCGTTACCGAGCTGAACCGTTCGTTCGTTAAAACGTTCTCCAAGCTGCGTGCCTCATAAATAAAAGGCTGAACACAGACCCAACACATTCCGCCCTTGTTCTACGATTATACTACACTAGCGTAAAAGTTGGCTAAAGTCGACGTTACTTTGACCGGATCGAAATTGTTATTGGCAAAAAACGTGGGAGCACAATCAGCATTCGTCGAAATTATCTCGGTCTTACCAGGTTATCCTTAATACCACTTCTGATAACTCGATGAGATGTATAGGAAATTACAGTGAAATACTAGGGGAAAATTCTATTACTTTCCTGTGATTAAATATTTTTATATAAAAATGAAACTGCATTGAAATAAATCTCCAAATTTTTTGCTAATTTAACAACATATAACAATATGCTAATTTCTCCAATTTCTAATCGTACAAAGAAACCATTAGAGAATTATATTTCTCCACAATATACGTCTAATTATAATATCAAATCCTGTAATCGAAAAGAACCACTCCGTTTATCGTTAACATGCTAACCTGAACCGATATGTGCTGTAAACACGATTATCGTTAATGATATACGATTCGAAAGCTTTGTGTTCCTATAATTTTCCTTATCTGCAGCTCGCTACTTGAACAAGTTTTCCGTTCACTTAACTCAAGATTGTTCGCTATATGTGCTATAGTTTAATTGGAATTTAATATTAGCTACCGTGGTACGCGTTCTAAGAATAATATTAGAAGCAGATCGGATCTATCTGTCGCATTATAACGACGTGGTTATTAGTGCGGTGACAACCGAGTCCAAGATAGGATAAATATTGAAGCAAATCCAGCCGGTGTGGAATTCATTTGAATAAACAGAACGTGATTATCGGTCGACCGGCAGCCTTGTATTATACTGGACTTTCATTTCAACCGATTTACCTACAAGAAGGTAAATAGAATAAGAGTGTATCGTTGCTCTTGCCTCTGTTATCGAATTAATCTTCGTTATTATCCAACGGCCGTGAATTCAGCGTACCAATCCACTTGAACTATTCTATTCTTCTCAGTTTTTTATTCGGCTACTTTCTTAATAACTATTCTCGACTTCGTTCAACACGCGAGGTCTCTTTCCTATTCAGACTAATCAGTGGTATCCTCGTTTGATTGATTTGTTATAAATAAGCCACTGATCTAATGTACCATGTTTCCTACCGTTCTTGGACGTGACTTCATTAACGTTTCATTGATCGATACCATCGGATTATAACTGAATTCGTAGATAGACTTCCATATCTAGTAAACATAGTATCGAGGTGTCTACGAAACAAAATTTAGCTTTTGAGATCAGTTGTCGGTGAACAATTAAGCCTTCGTGTCAACAATTTGAAATAAATATTTCTTCACTAAATCACACATACGATGTTTAAGTTCAGTTTAATGTTACACACGTCATGTTTACATATAATGAAATACAGTCCAAGTACAAGGGGGTTAAAAATGAAGTATTTTTGGTTGAAAGTTAAAACCAGCTGATTGTAATGGAAATATCCCAGATAGAAAGAAGGATTATCGAACAAAAATTATCGGTTTGTATTACAATAGCGAAACATCGTAAGTTACAGCGTTGCTCAGATCAGATGTCGGTATGGAATATCCCATCATTAACCGTAACGTCTTTATTCGAGGACGAAACGGACACGCGATAACCGTGTGCGACGTGGTCGTTGAATTTATATAAATAGGCAAGAAGCGAGGTAAATTTCTAAGTTACAAGAAATCCGCGGTGACCGTCGCGGAAATTCGCAGGTTAGAGATTCGTAAAGCTGTCGGCGGCCGACAGAAGTCACGATCTTTAAACATCCTCGTTCGCCAGGTAGCAATAACGAGCCGATGGTTCTTATTGGCGTGTCGGTCGTCTCGTTCTATCATTGGTAGCCTCGATCGTGGCTCGTTCGATCCTGCTCTAAGCCGGTGAAATGTCATTTCCAGTGCGGCACACGCTCATTGTCCGCTCGACGCGGCGTCGAAGCCTCGTGCTTCCTTATAGAGGATCCCAACTCTTTCTGCGCGATACCGACGATGAAAAACGCCGCTCGTTGGCCGTTTTAATCGGCTTTTCTTCGGCTATCGCCGCAACCACCGTCTGATACACCGGCGCCATATCTATATTCCGCCTATTAGTTTCGATGCCGATGCAGTGTGGAAAAAACCGACGCTTCCACGTTCGTTGTAAAACGCGCCGATAGCCAATCGATGATTCCCGTTCCGCCACTACTTTATCCTTCTTTTCATTCGTCTACACGTACTCCCACGACGACCGTGCTTTCCCGCTCTTTTCAACACCGCGATTTTTGTTCAATCGAACAGGTTCCCGGAGGACCAAACACACCGGTTCGCCACTTCCTGTAACTGGACGTTGTTCATTACCGAACCATACGGTACATTTCAACGTAGGAGACTCTTCGGGCTCTTTAGTTTTATACGTAGAATCGGTGTGAGATATGCACTGTCGTGTGCAGCATAGCCTTATCTTGATTAATCTGTTTACTCATGGAACACCATTTGAGGTTATACCATGTTTACTGCTAGAAATTCCTGCGGTTCGGTAATGTTTATGCTCGTTGAAGGTTTCATGAACTATTTCGTTTGAGGACTTTTGAAAAAATTTGAATTTTTTATTTTTATTTAGTAGGTCTAATTTTCCAAATAAGGTCGTAAGTTATTGTTTCATATGATTCAAAACAGTTCAGACAAAATTTAGTCAAATTTCATCTTTACACGATCAAAAAGGATAATATACGCAATGCTGAAACGTATTATTTCATAAAAAAATGTCCCGTGGTGACGTGTTGATACTGCGTGTTAAATAAATTACACATAATAACAAGATGTAACCGTCTTCTCTGCGTTATTAAATTAAACACGAATGGTCTCCAATTCGATACACATAATCTACTCGTTTTCCGACCTCGTTGATCGGGGAAGGCCCATTCGATGTCCCCATACGATCAGACTTTCGATCTGAACGGACTTCGGGATCCTCGAGCGTGTACTTTTTTTGCCGCGTTTTTTTTCCGCTTCTCTCGCGTTTGTACGCCGTGCACGATACCGCGACGCGTAATTACGTTACTTTTAGGGGCGTAATCTTGTACGAGTTTCGATTAGCCGTCTCCAATTAGCGATTACATGGCAGCTTGGCGCGTTTCGTGACGATACTCGTCAGAAGTTGGCCGACAATAATTGGACGGTAATTCAGAAACGCCTAATCCTGTCCCATCAAGGACCGAACGGACGCGAGGTTTCGGTCGCGAGTAATTAATCAACCGGTTGCGTGACCACTTATCTCTCGCATTGTCGATGCCCGGTTATGGTATCCACGCGTAACAAGATTATTGTCCCCATGATGGTTGTGTCTTGATTAAGCGCCGTGAACGGACCCGCAATTTGCATACGTTCCGAGAAAAAAAAGAATTCACGTACGTTTGTCGGTCGAATAGAGAACCATCGATCACGGACCTTCTCTTTTTATGGTGCATCGATAAAAGTGGCAATTTGTGATCCTCGGCTGTTCGAAAGATTTTGTTATTAATTTAGTATTTATAATCACTGGGCTCGTGATCTCAGAAGTGAAGGGAACACTTGTACAAAAGTATGACTTGTTTTGTCACAGGGTAAAAGAAGATGACAGAGCTGTTACTTATATGCTATTACCCATAGTTTGATACTGAACTGTTACCCATAGTTTCATACGTCGATTTTTTTTCATTAAGATACGGTGTACAGATGAGTGCCTGGTGTACTATAATACATCATTTTATTCGAGTCTAATTACCTCTCTTACAAATTAGGTCAGATCACATTTCAGATTTAAATAAGAATAAATGCATTTGTATAACCTAACACGTCCTGATATCTTTATCTAAATAAAATGTAGTATTATCCCAATTCTGTTTTTTATTGGGAATAAATGAAAATTTATTTTCATGGTACGTCATATAATCACTTACTTATCGTGGCAAAGGAAATTAGTCTGATGGATTGTCGATGCCCTGTCGATTTATCAACACGATTCGTGTCCTAGACGTGGCAATCAAATGGATCGACGTAATGTCTTTTACGAATACACAGGATACATTCGACGAAGGCCTCGAGGTTAAACTCAGAGTTTCTATGCACATAACATCCACAGCAGACAAAATTTAGCCTTTTGATACGTTCCTATTTTTAAATTTAACTTGATTGACAAGGGACTTGACAATTACGGTATTAGTAGAACTTTGGGAAATCCGAAAGCTGGAAAACAGAAATTTGGAGATTTAGAGATTTGGTTAGATGGAGATTTGGAAAAGAAATTTGGCCAATTGGAAATTTGGAAATTTAGAAACTTCATCAGTTGGAGATCTGGAAACTCAGAAATTTGGTAATTTGGTAATTTGGTAATTTAGAATTCTGAAATTTCGTAAATGGATAAGTTGAAAATTAGGGAATTTAAAAATTTAGATATATCAGGTACCTAGAAATTTAGAAAGTTAAATTAAAAAATGTTCAAATTGAAAAGTTATCAGTGCCCATGGGTGTAGTGGTCCATCACCGATCCAGAGTTCGCACGTACAGATCTGCGAGCTCACGGGAGAAAGTAGCCAACGGTTCGCCTAATTTCATGGGGAATTTACAATTTGCATTCTATGGAGCTGCTGGTCTCCGTTATTGATTACTCGATCGTCAGTATCGACTATAACGGGGAGAACCGCCCTTCAACGGTACATCGACTGACTTGAATCGGTCTCGTCATTCTATCAAACCAATCGTATAGAGAATAGTTTCAAAGGAACAAATGACTCAAACTCCATACGAAACAAGATTTTTAAACAAGTAGAAAAGTTCTGATATTTTATAACTGATAAAATAAAAATCACAACGAAACATGCTTTGCCATCAATATTACATCAATATTAATATTCAATATCAATATCAAAAGTTTCTTTAAAATAAAAAAGTTATATGAAATAACAAACGAGAATAGAGACATACTCGTTAATTACCTAGTAGCAAATACAACCTAAAATGTAAATAAGAAAAAAGATTTCCGTATCTAATATGAAATTGATGTTTTAGCACGTCGACTCGAAATCAATAAGGCATGAACTGTACCGTTAACGAAGGAATAATTAGTCGTAGCCTAATGAAGTTCACGGCAGGTATCTCGACGAAGATTAAATTCTCGTTGAATTAGTGCCACCGCAGGGAAGAGTTTCATAAACGCTGGTAGCTGATCGTTCGAGTATATCGATTGACTTTCCCTCCTTCTCTCTCCGTCTATCTTTCTTTCTTTCACCCTGCTTATTTGCTGCATCGAAGCGTTGTCGGGTGCATTATGCTTATGAAGCGCCTTCGTGCGTGACTTATTTTCTTAAAGGCTTCTGTACGATCAACACGAGACACTAGATTCATGTACTTACGTTAATACGACCGAGCAAAATCGAGTTCGACGTTTGCCTTATCACGGACGCTTCATTTTGATCGAATCGGCTTCTTCGCGTGCTATTTTCAAATTGCACATTTGTACGCCGGGAGCACCGTGGGGTGCACGGAACGGACGGAACGAAAAATAATAGCCGACCAAAGATTAATCGTATTATTAATTCTGATTGAATGTTTCTGTTCGATTGAAACAGTACATGGCACTCTGCGTTGATAGCGCATTAATTTGATGGAACTGCAATTTGCAAAATTGAAACGAACATTTCCTCTCGTCGATTGATATTTTCAGCTTTTGCACAAATATTTACATATTTATTGCCTTTTTAATGACTCACTTCCAATTTCAGAGATGCTTCGTCTCTTACACTTTGACAACTTTATTTTTGTTATATAAAACTTTTGTAGATTGCATATTACCTTCATATTATAGGATATAGAACACACGATTGACTGCTAAGATCTACTTGTCTCCATACATGAAAGAGGTTAGTATATTATGCAGGTCTTTCAAGAAAATACAAAGAACTTGAACAGAATTAAAATAATTAAAATACATAATTTTTGTTGTATTTTCGCGCAATGGAAGTATTAAAAGAAGCGAATTTCAGAAGAAGCTGCAATTCTCAAAGGCTTTAGCGGTCAGAATTCAAAGATGTTTGAGGAGGTATGGCTCGGAGATTGTGGTTACTCTTATCCTAGCTTTCTGCGAATGAATCTGGTATGCCACAAAGTATGGTACATAAAAGGGCTCGGTACACGCCCAGGCGCATCTCTCGGGACCATGGTCCACGGGTATTCATACGTTACCACGCCATAATGCGTTGCCCACACGAAGGCCACGCGTGTGGGTGAAATACGCTCGCACAAAGTGTACCGTTCGGCTCTTCCTGCTCGTTTAATCAATGACATCTTTAAGCGGCTAGACGAATGGCAAAACCGAGATGGCGAAACTGCATTTACGTGGCCTGTTCTCTAAAGCCGATCTGCCCTCCCACCTCGAAAGTGGAACCCTCTCGTGTACAAGTAGAAATCCTCGCCGATGATGATCACGCTTATGGGCAAGACGTAACAGTAATTACCGGCGCAGGAGCTCATTTAGAATTCGGTGTAATTAGGAGACGACATATAGGGTCTCGGTGAAATGCCGCTAAACACTTTCTCGCTGTGCACGGCATAGAAAAGATGCCCCGGAGGGAGCAGCTTGAACTTGGCGGGGCAATTAGCGGGAATGAAATAGTGAAATACCAAGTGATTCTTCCTACGTGAAACTAGGGTAACGTGTGAAACGCTATTTATTTCTGGCGATGGGAACGCGGAAAGAAACCCGGTCACTTAACGCCTTTAACGATCGGAAGTCCATTGTTACACCTGTCTATTCTTCATCAATTAACAACTTATTATCACTAATTATCACTTCGATTGTGATGAACAAAATTTATACAACTAAAAATGATAATTTCTCTTTCGCATTAAATCGCATCATTGTTTAAATATGTGGAAGGTTGAGTGTAGAACCAAGTCACTTGAATATACTGGAAATAATAATCGGTTAATAAATGTTTATGAAGGAATTTTTGTGACATTTACGAATCACTAGACTCATTTATTAATTATTATCTTCAGTGAATCTAGTTTGACTCTATTTTTATTGCAAATGTATTTAACTTATAATCTATAACAAAATGCAAAGTGAAAATGAGATTGCTGACTAGAATAATTTTGCTTTGAATGATTTTGAGTGTTCCAGAACTCAAGGTATCAAATTTATTAACTTAACTAGTTTAACTAAAATATCCCTTATAGAAGTTACTCCCCTAACTTACCTTGCTTTAGAACACCTTAAGAATGTATATTTATACCTCAATAAAATTCAGGTATGTAATCGATAAGGTGTTGACAATACGTTTGTCATGGTTGGGCGAAGAACCCGCAGCAAGATAGCATTGTCTCTTCTTTTACGAGGACAATAGTGGTCCCGTTGCAATTAGTCGAACGAATCGATCTAAACAACCACGATTCTCTCATCGCGACTTTCACCGATACGCCGCAAGCGTAAGATGCCACATACCGTCTCATAAACGATACGCGAGCGATGTGCACGCGCGTGCACTCGCGCGAGCTCGCTTCACCGCGCACGGGCATCTTTATTGCTCGGTATATTCACACTAGATGTAATATCTCAGAGCGCGGACGGTGCGTATAATCAATGGCATCTTTACGAGGAACGCGTGATAAGCCAGAATTCCACGAGAAGACGTTTCGAGCGGAAAGATGCAGGTTTGAAGACAAAGAGATTGACGTCGAGAGGACAGGATATCTTGCGTGATTTCAATTATATTTATTTGCAATTAAATTTTGACTTAACTAGTAGAAATATACAGGCTGTTCCAATAAAACACACTGTTATAAGGTCATGATGTGTATATTAAACAAATGTAATAGATGGTAAATTGATATTTTGTTGTGTTACTACCACTGCAAAATGAACCTCTTGAATATTCAGGAAAAAATTATTAATGCAAATAGTGTTTGATCTGCTGTCACCTTGTGGAAATGAAAATTGATGTTGTCTTTTTATTGTACCACTAATTGCATGTCAATTTGAATAATCGTACATATTTATATATTTTCTTACAAAATAAGTGACTTTAGAAGTACATGTTTAGTGACTTATGCCATTAACACCTGTAATTATACTTGTTATCGACCACCTTGATAAGAAAACAATTCTTGAAGCTTTATTTATCATTTTAATTGTTATAAGGTTATAAAACCATAAAATAACACATATCTATCAGCATGTATTTCAGCGATCTAAGATAGCATGGCTTATGAGATTTACGACTTCGATTCGATTATACAAATTGTGTTCGATAATGGATACAATTGAAGCTCGGTCAGCATTCTTCCTGGTGCTGTATGATCGTGTACACGCGTGTTTCGTTCTCCATTCGCGTTCCAGCGTGTGTTCTCCGATTTTGTCCCTATGGAACCGGAGATCAAGCAACGATGATGTCACAAGGCGTGTCTCGTACCGCGAAACGTGCCCAGGATTTTTGATCCCTGCTATTTTTCTCCTTTCTCTGGTACACGGTGTTGCTTCTTTCTTTGACATGTTCGTCCAGACGAGCTCGTGTTGCCTCACTCGCGAACGTGAACGGAGTTTCACGGAGCGAAGCCGTTTTTCGACGGACGCTAGCCAGTTCCCAGATCCTTGGATTATTTTTAGGAGACCGGCCTACGATCGACCGCTCGAGAGCGTATTCTCCACGGGAATAAGTTATTTATTACGAATAGCACGGTGAAAGGTAGAAAGTCCATCTCCATAGCGAGCAATAAATATATATGATTCGTTGCGTAACATTCGTAGAGGATGAAAGTTGCACGGTGTTCGCGAATCGATTTTCGCAAACCGTGTATTACACGATGGTGGTTACCGATGACCACCGTTCAAGATTTAACGATCACGGTTAATTGAATTCGATCCTGTCGAAGAGCATTGGAACTCGGACACAGATGCCGCGATAAAAAGCAAATTAACGTCGAAATGAGTGACACACAAGCGAGAAGTACCGTTCCTTATGGAAACCTCTGGGAAGCAAGAATTAGCTCTTACTTTGTGCATATTGTTCGATTTTATAGTGGACTCCCGTTATATTGCCACGGGTGCGGTTGGAGCGTGGTAATTCGACTTATTCGATTTCACGCGTGAAGATTCGATGGATGGCCATTTCATATGCGAGGATTTGATGGATGGTGACGTAATGTGTGGCGATTCGACGCATAATAATTTGACGCGTGGTAATTCGGCCCATGACGATTTTATATGTGAGGATTCGATGCGTAGTAATTCCACGCGTGGCGATGCGACGCGTGACAATTCCACGCGTAGCAATTCAATGCGTAGTAGTTCGACATGTAGCAATTCCATGCGTAGTAATTCGATACGTGATGATTCCACGCGTGGTGATTCGACGCGTAGCAATTCCATGCGTAGTAATTCGATACGTGACGATTCCACGCATAGTGATTCGTCGCGTGGTAATTCGATGCGCGACGATTCCACGCGTGGTAATTCGACGCGTAGTAATTCGATGCGTGGTGATTCGTCGCGTAGCAATTCCATGCGTAGTAATTCGATGCGTGGTGATTCGTCGCGTAGCAATTCCATGCGTAGTAATTCGATACGTGACGATTCCACGCATAGTAGTTCGACGCGTGGTGATTCGATGCGAGGTAATTCGACGCGTGGTAAGTCGACGCGTAGCAACTCGGCGGATAGTAATTCGACGCGTGACGATTCCACGCGTGGTAATTCGACGCATAATGATTGGTCGCGTCGTAATTCGACTCGTGGTGATCCCACGCGTAATATTTCAAGACGTGACGATTTCACGCGTAGCAATTCGGCCCATAACAATTCCACACATGCCGTCATATAACGATTAGACACCTAGTAATTCGATTGAACACACAGAAGTGTCTGAAAAGAGATATTTGTCCACGGGCTATATGAATGACGGTAATATAACGAGAGTCTACTGTATTTCGTCTGTACCGCTTAACGAGACGTCGCTGGTTCCAAATAAGGAGGCGAACGACTGGTGTCATAAACATTCCCGTCGTTCGAATTGAGCCGTACGATGTGGTTCCCTGCTCGATCGCGATTGACAGTTTCGTAAAAAGGTCCCCGTTGTAACGACACTCCCAAAGATGTATGATTCCGCTTCGCAGAAACGTGCCTCTAATTTGCTCTCTCGTGTCGTCGAAATACAGGTCGCAGAACGCTTTCGTCGGAATCTGGGTATTGACATTTTTAAAGTAGTCTTTCTTTTTGTAACTGAAAGTTGATGGTAAAATTGATGTCATTTGTTACATCACACTCGAGTTGTAACCGTTTCATAATAAATGTAACATATTTTCTGAACAATTTGTATCATTCGTCATATTCATGGAAGAATCTGTACTTTTTTGTAATCTTGAAATAGAAATTGTTACGGGAACTATTTTTTTCAGTACTCAATGTATTTAAATTTTGATTTTTTTCATCATCGATAGAGTAAATGACACCAATAATTTATATCTTTACGGCTGTACATTCATATCAAACTTTTGTCCTAATTTTAATCCCAATACCCTGTCACAAAAATAGAACATCCTGTACGAATCCTACAATGATCCTACAATGTTAACGACAATGATCAAGTCCACAAAAGAAGTGATACTCACATCCTTATCTTTCTAATATTGAACTTGTAATCATTTTACGGAATTACAGAAAAGATCAATGCAGTTAGACATTTCATCCTCTGAGCCACTCGTACATATATGCAAGTATCTAGATCAGTTGAAGAGGCCAGAGGGAGTTTCGTAGCCGGTGTCGCCGTGGCACAACAATAGCAGCGACAATTTGTTCGGTAGTCGAGCGGAATGATTCGCGGATACAAATTTCGTAGTGAATGGAACGTATAAATCGTTATCGAGAAATATGTTCGGCAGGCACGTGAAAGGGCCGATGCAAAGAAGCGGAGAGAGAAGGTGGCCACGGTGCACGGCCACTCGGTAAATAAGGATAATACCGCGTTCCAAAGGTCCGTGCACCATGCGCCGCCGGTTAATTTGGTCAGCCTCGATTAGCCCCGAACGACTTACAACGCCGAGCGGACTGATTTATCCGCTTGCTCGCTCTCTCGCCGCCAATACGCGCAGAACGTTAATGAAGACAGTTCTATCGTTCAGACACGTACCTGCCTTTGGATCACCTTTGCTCGCGCGGGCAAAAAGATGCCGGAATACGTATCTCCTTTGCATAACTCGGTCGACCATGTTTTCGAACGATCGATAACTGTGCCGAACATAGTTTGTTTTGCCAGAGTACGTGTACGATAAATCTACAGATGTGGCGGTGCTTGCATTTTTCTTTAGGTTGGGGAGATGCTATTAAATGTACCGTGTATCGCGGTTGCATTGAAAGTAGCGATGATGTTACGTATGATGCGACTGTTTTTGGTATTCGGAAATTTTTATACTTTGAACAGTTGGGTTTTGGTAAGTTTGGTACTTGAGAGATCCGAATGGGAATGTTAATGATTGGAAACTTGGGTATTTTGAAATGTGAAGAATTGAAAAATTGAAGAATTGAAGAATTAAAAAATTGAAGGTCTCCACAAATTTAGAAAATGGTGAAATTGTTTAGTCGAGGAATTGGAAAATTGAGGAATTTAAGAATTTACAAATATGAAATATTTGCAAACTTGAAATTTGAGAACTTGCGAATACGAGTAACTTGGAAATTGGGAATTGAAGAACTAGTTAATTTTTTGAATTTTAGAATTTGAAAATTTGTAGATATTCAAATATTTTGAAATTGCAATAGCATAAAATTGAAAAGTAGGGGAACTGTAGAGTAAGAAAATTGCAGTGTCTATTTTATTAATTCAAGAATCTGAAACTGTGAAACTTTCACAACTTCCCATCATACACGTCCTATACAATTATACTTCTACAACTTTTTGCCATCTACAAAATAACGCGTTAATAATTTTAAACGGCGTAGTTATTCAGATTTTTCGCATTTTCTATCACTGCGCTTCCTGAATAGACCGCAAATCAAGTAACAAATTAATAGAAAACATCGTTCTACGTTCAATGTTCCCGTCATGGATAGTCCAATTTACTTCTTCAAAAATTGCTCTATAAACACCCTATCTCCGGTAATGTCTACATCGGCTGTTAACCTAATCTCGCGCGCGTTGAACTTGCAACGAGCACGCCGCGTACGGCAAGGTAGATCGCAATAAAAAGAAACCGTGTATAATATATAATGGGCTTATCTTCGTAATAACTTGTAGTTACTTCGGCCACGATAGATCTTGCCGATAATTTCAAAGACAGCCGTAAGCCGATCGCTGTGTACACGTTCGCCTGTGATCCTCGGGAAGGGTAGGACTCTTCGACTAATTTATTCCTCGAACTTAACCTGGCAACGAGTTTTCGCTCGAAAACATTCGTGTAACGTTATCCTTCGATACATCGATTTTCCTCGCGGATCTGCGATTCTAATCGAGGTACAAAATTGTGAGGTCGAAGTGCGCGGAGGATTCACCAAGGTCAAATATGCAAATGCGAGCTGACATTTGATGAATAGAGTGATTAGAGTCTTTCTGGATGTTCTTCAGTAATTATCCGTGTAGATCGGACGAAAAATACTTGTAATGGCAGAGTATCGTTGTTGGGATCAATTACTAAATCTTGTACCTGTCGATAGGAAAGCTGTAATTCGACTCTTGGTTATTAGAATATGTTGTAAATACTCGACATGATAAATCGTCATGTATCGTAAAAGGGTTAATAGTTTAATATTGAGTAAATTTGAAATTTTTCATATCCCAGATTTCATTGACATATTTTTTTAAATTCTCAAACTGCCAAATTTCTAAATTCTCATCAGACTCCCAGTTCCAAAATTCTCTAATTACCCGATTTCTTCATTTTTCAATTTTCCAATGTCCCAACTTTACAATTTCCCAATTCTTTTTTCTCCGATTTCAAAATTTATCAATTCCCCCGTTCAATTTCCGAATTACCCAATCTCCCAATTTTCCAAATTCCTTAAATATTCCAGATGTTACTAATTACGTACAAATAACCATCAAAAGTACCCAGGTAATCATGAAAATCCGTAAAGATTATCGCTGACGTTTTCCGTATTTTCGGCCGAAAACACGAAATTGAAATTTCGGTCGTTCGTAACAGGTCTGTATGTTTCACGAGATTACGTAACGCTTAATTACCAGGCTGACTCGCGGTTAGTTTGCCGGCCTGAAGATAATATTCGTTCAGCGTTTCAGCTCGTTTTTTTTTTCTTCAACGCACGGCTGACAAATGAAAGAACCCGGGTATCAATTTCCTAAGATGACGGCTCATTAAAAGTTATCGATCACCGGCTGCTAACATATTATTACATTTATTAGAGGTCATTATCCATATTAAATTTTCTTAATTACGTTTAACCGATCTAATAACGTTTCACGAGACCGCGTTACCGCCGTTTCTGCTTTTTTTTTCTTTTTGAAACCGGCAAAACGCACCACGTACGATCGTTCGCCTGCATAAATTTGCACGCGGACCACGAACAATTATAGACATATAAGTTAAAACTGACAACGTATTGATCGTCGGCCATTTTTATCGCGAAACATTTGTAGTAATTAAATTAATTCCAGGGGGAGTCGTTCGGTCGCGGATTGCCTAACGAATGATTGATGAACGTTATATTCTCATTACCAGTCGCTACTGTGGGAATATATGTACGTGTAATATACAGTATATAAAGTACTACATATGTACGTTCCTTATGTATCTCGGGCTCACTGGGCATCATTAAGAACAGTTTACCCGGTCTTTCATTAGTCATCGCGGATTTAATACGTCGTTTGATTTCATCCACCGAGTTGTTCGATCACCTTCGTTTCTTTCGTCTTTTTTTTCGAGAACGAAGTATCGTCGTGTTCTGCACGAGACAAATTGTGTTGGACAGTCTTTTTTTCCGAGACATGTTTTGTCGAGATATTGCCGATATTTATGGTTGTGGCAGATAGAACGAAGGTCGTTCGTGAAATTCTGTGACGAGCAGATCAAGTGCCCGGTAATGAGCTCACTTGTGCATTTCGTCAGGTGATTTCGTATTCTTCAAACTTCCAACTGTCTTTAACAATAGCAGTAATTTCGAGTTGACAATTTGATAATTTCATAGAGTTCATAATTTGGAAGTTTAGTTGGAATTGTGGACCTCAAGAAATGTAGAAATACAGAAATGAAATTTACAATTTTAAAAATGTGCATACTTGAGACTGTAGGAAATAAGAAATTTAGAATGATTATAAAAGTTTCAAAGCTGAAAAATTAAAAATTTTGAACATTCTTCTCCGATTACCGAATGAAATTATACTCGCAATAATGAATGCAGTTTGACAAGTTTCTCGGTAGAGTCTCAGAATCGATTACTCGGTTAGTTAATTAGAGCCACAAAATTGCAAAGACAACGTCTCAGTGCGTCTCGACGTGTATAGTATTACAATTTCATTGCCGTGGCCGAAACTACAGGCTAGACCCACGTCCCTGTTCATGAATAACAAATGCACGTAACGACGAGTTTCCTGAAAACGGGAACGCTGGCATGGGCGTGTCTCGCGTGACGAGTATCTCTTTTTGGATCGATTCACCGTTCCGTTTCGCAAGTTCCTCCTGTTTTAGACAGGATTCGCGATTACGAATGACCGACTATTATCATAAACAAACTGCTTTTAACGTTATAAACCGCACACCAATTTGTATCTAACATCTAAACCAGCCATTTGGTTCTGGCAACTCGTAACACAATTTCACGATAACATCAAGGCGCAATCTTTGTGCGATTAAACGTGACGTTACGCAATGTTCACGAGGATTCTGTAATCGGTGTATTCAATACTGCATTCAGAACATACAGAATATTTGAACCAGCTCTGTTTTAAATTTTTAACAATGTTGCAGATAATGAATAATAAATAAAATGTTGAACATATTGTCTAGTCTGGAGTAGATATAATATACGTGCAAATTTTGCAATGTTAAATATGACCGTACTTTAAACCTAACCCCCAAGCAATGATTTTATTCTTTTTCTTTAATCTTGTCGAAGTTGATAAAAATAGAAGTACTTTTAGTTGTACCAATCTGAATTAAGTTGACGGGGTCTTTCAAAGCTTAGGAAGTTTAGAATGTACTTTGTGTCGCTACACATTTGTACAAGTATGCAAGTTCAAGCGTGTGAATGTCAACAGGGGGTTGAAATAATTTAGTTCTGTTAGTTAAAATGTTATTGTTGGTAAAAAGAAGTTAGGAAGTAAGGGAAATGGTCCTGATCCGATATCAGGCGTTCGAATGCAACCTGTTTCGGCGAAGCAGAAGTCCTCGGCGCGAGCGACAGCGAAAAACAGCCATTTTGTATTCTACGTAGTCGCGCGAGGAATCGTGCCGGTATCGGATTTACAAAACAGTCGGACGGAAGATCAGATTTACAGCAGTGTTGCTTCGACCACCGAGAGCGATTGTTTCCAGGTAATGTCTTGACGAAACGTGGGAATGCTCGAGCATATATCGACAATGAAAAGCATCCGCCCTCCGCCCCCACGATACAACAACGAACGGTATCGGGTCGTGGTACACGATACTGCGGCTAATAACGACTTCTTCGAGACGACCGTGTCGGATAACTCTGTGAAATGGTAACGTGAACAGGATGTAAACGGTGTGACATATCACAAAAAGATTGTTCTACTTTGCCGAAGTAGTCGGCTTGGGGTACTTTGCATTAAGACACATGAAACTTGTCTTTACTGAAGTTTCTCTAAATTTTCTTATTTGTAAATATCTGAGTGTTCAAGTTCTCGAATTTTGAATTCAGATACTTAACTTTTTTATTTACAAATTTGCCAATGTTTAAATTTTCAAATTCCTATATTTATAAATTTATAAATTGCTAAGTAATCTTGGAATTTCTGAGATATTAAATTCTATTTATTTTTTAACTTCTGAGTTACCGAATCTCTATATTTCTGAAGTGTCATATTTTTCAATCTTTACATTTCCTGAGCGTCAACATTTCTTAAAATTCTAAATTTTCAAATTCTCAAGTTTTGAAATTTTACAAATTCCTAAGCTATTAGTTCTTTAAATCCCCAAGTTCTTACACATCTCCTTTCAAAGATTGAGAACACTATGCAACCTCTATTTACTGAAATCCTAATATTTATTAATCCGTGATACGATTCTCAATCAACACGAATGAAAATTAGAATATAGCTGGCTGTGTTCCGATGTTGTTTTCGCGTGTAGCACGATCATAAATCTTCCCAAATGGATGGAAATATACAAGTAATTAAGCGCAAGCGACAGACAACACCGACTATGATCGTGTAATTATCCGAATATACAAAAACGTAAGGAAGACAAATTGACGACTCGATCTGTGTGAAATTGCTTCTCCCGCAAATGACAATTTCGTCCTTGACATATTACGTTGAACGCGTATACAGTTCTTCAAGTAAAAAGAATTTTGAAATTTTATGAAAACGTTTCGTAAAAACATTTCGATCGTAACTCTATTACATCTGCGAGTATTTTAGCGTTCCTTGGTAAAAAAGAAGAGATACAGGAAATCTTATGATATTAAAGTAGCAAACTTGAAGTTTAAATTTTCAAGTTTCTCAATCCTGAGATCCTTTTCTCGAATTTTCAAATTTTCATATTTCTTAATTATTGAAATGTCAAATTTACAAATTTACATATTTTCAAATACGTAAATTTGCGTATCTCATATTCGAAATCCTCATATCCCAAATTCTCACGTTCCAAATTCCTATATCTCAAATCCTCATATCCCAAATCCTCATATGCCAAATCTTCATATGCCAAATTCTCATATCCCCAATCCTCATACCCCAAGTTCTCATGTTCTAAATTCTCATACTCCAAATCCTCATGTCCCAAATTCCTATATCCCAAAGCCTCATACCCCAACTCTTAATATGCCAAAATCACATATGCCACATTCTCATATCCCAAATCCTCATGTCCCAAATTCCTATATACCAAATCCTTATACCCCAACTCTTCATATGCCAAATCCTCATATGCCAAGTTCTCATATCCCAAATTCTCTTGTTCCAAATTCCCATACCCCAAATTCTCATGTTCTAAATTCTCATACTCCAAATCCTCATGTCCCAAATTCCTATATCCCAAAGCCTCATACCCCAACTCTTAATATGCCAAAATCACATATGCCACATTCTCATATCCCAAATCCTCATGTCCCAAATTCCTATATCCCAAATCCTCATGTCCCAAATTCCTATATGCCAAATCCTCATATGCCAAGTTCTCATATCCCAAATTCTCTTGTTCCAAATTCTCATACCCCAAATCCTCATGTCCCAAATTTCTATATCCCAAATCCTCATACCCCAACTCTTCATATGCCAAATTTTCATACCACAAATTCTCATACCCCAAATCCCCACATCCACAATTTCCAAATTTCTAAGTTTCCGAATATCCAACTTCTCCCATCAAGTTTAAAGTTATCGTATATTCAATACTTAGCAACGCTTCGGCTCGACTCCCCGTCACGTAGGCATAAGCGCGAGGATTAGTATAATCACGGATCAGAAACATCGTTATCGACCCTCATGAAGGACGCCATCGAACGTTTCTGCTCAGTATTTCGGTGACTCGCGTTGTGTTCGGACTGCTTTCGTTTACATCGCGATCTCGGTACGCGTTAAAGTGACTTTCTTTGCGTTTTCATTGCTCTTATCGATCGATGATCAATCACGGATACTTGAGGAAGCGATACAACGTTGGTAGTCGCATAGACAGTGGACAGACTCGGGTCATTCAGGTCTCGTGGGAACTCGTCGTGATTAGTCCATGTCAGTGGCAACGCTAGTTATGCTAATTGCCCTTGGGCCTGCTACCAGCATCGAGCACGGCTGCAGATAAGCCAGGTATGAAGCTGGTACCTTCGACTATCGATTTATCGAGTGCACTCCCTCGTGGGGATTACAGATTGGTTGTTCGATCATAGAATCGCGATAGCTTCGATTGTAGGAGGCATGAACTTTCGCGTTTCATCATTGAATCATTTTTTTATATCTATGGGTTATCGGAACACTGGGCGTGTACATTAATGACATATATTTACTCGAATGTTATTACTTTTTATTTCTATACGGTGTATCTAGATATTTTAGATAGATACTTCAAATAGGTAATTCCTACGGATAATTAGTATCTAGCAAGTATTGATTTTCTTACGGTTGCCTTCTATTAAGACTTTTTAAATTGTTTGAAACTTTTATGACATTAATGTAAACACTCATATGAAATATTTCAGTATATAATATTGAAGATTGATCTTTCACTATTCTATTCTTACAAAAACTCAGATAATTGAATAACTAAAGTATCAAATCAAATATATTGTTATTTTATGTAATTATTCAAATTTGATGTTGGTCCGAATAAATCAAATTGATATAATACAAATCAATTATATTGTTACAACTAATTGAAGATATATCAAGTACTACCTTGATATAATGGGGTTTATTTTTCAAAAAGTATATCATATTACATCATTGATCTGCAGCCTTCCGGTGCAGCGGGTTATAGCAATTTCACGATAAAATGCGATAGAATCGCTGTAATGATTATATTTGTTTATGTTACAGGCGTCAGGACCGCCGGTGCAGCTGGAACCAGTGGACCTGTCCGTGAAAACTCCTGTGGTGTTGCAGGTGCCTCGGTATAGTCCAGCAGCTATAATTAGTGCCGCCTCTAGAAAAATCCCTTCACCTTCGACGACGCCCACGCCTCCACCGTTCTCCATCTCCATCGGTGAGTGAACGAAATTTAACGATGCATGCGTATTTTTAGCGAATATCCAAAGAATCTTTCTCGAAATAAACTAAAAGAGTTGCAAATTGAAACTTTCTCGTTGATATTTGACCATGTCAAATTTCACTAATTCATGCTTCTGTATAATGTACACGAGACAATCAACTGCATAAATATCTATTTAATTTACTCTGAATATGTGTGAGTTAATTAAAGGAAATATTCTCTACATAATACCTCAATTAAGCATACAAAAACAGAGCTTAATTAATGTACAGTACAATTTGCAGAAATTTCTAATTATAGATTTTGCAATAATTACGAGGTACATGTATCACAAATATCTGTCATTTATCTTAATGAAAACGGTTTAATCAACCGAAGTCAATTTTGTTAACTGCTTAAAATTTTGCCGAATGAGAGTTCAATATAATAAAAGTAATAATCCGCTAGATTAATTGAAAAGGAAATTACCAGTTGGAAGAGTTTAATCAAAAGACGGAAACTTCCTAAATAAGTTTGATTAAAGCGGTCGTTTTCGCTGTGGCAATCAACGTATTAATTTCGCAAAAATTCAATCACCGCGAACGTTCAAATTGGTCCGAGTACGTGAAAATTCGGCTTAAGGGCGATACGGAGTTAAGTATAATTCACGTAATAACCGTATCCCGTAATTGGTCGAAAGCGAAATTTAATGAGTGGACGTCGATACAATCTCCTTGCAAGGCCCTCGCTTGATACAGGGGTTACGTGTACCCGATTACTCGTAAAGAAGTTTCTGCAAACATAGAAACTCCTCTTACTTAATATTCATCCATTTATTAACCGTCGTATACGAAACCGTAAGGCAATCAACCGATTAAAAGCTCGTTAGACTGACACGTAACGCGGAGATAATTTGCGTTAGAACAATATACTTACTCGACCTAGTCGGCTTCGAATTTATTCTTCGGCACCTCTGCTCAGGTATTACGCTAAATACCCATGTCAATTTCGCATACTAATTTGTTTACCATACATGGATAAGACTTTTATACGATGAATATTTCGATGAAGTCTTATATAAAACGAATGTGTGGACACTGCTGTATCATGTTTTAGGTAGGTGATGTAGTCATATCTTAATTTATCGAAACACGTTTCGATCCATGTCAGTGCAGATGCCACATTTTAGGTAGGTGATGTTTCATTTTATCCGTTTCAATGTGTATCACCGAACAGATCCATTTCCAGATTTCTAAAGTCAGGTTTCAAACTGCCAAGTTTAGAGACTTGGAAATTTAGAAATTTGTTAAATGCAGAAGTCTAAGAATATACAAATGTAGGCATCCTTCCCAACCGATGATAGGGTAATTACATCGACATTCGTGTCCCTAATGCGTGACTCATACTCGACATTTTATAACCAGAAACAGTTTGAATGAAACGGACCCATAAAACAGCAGCATTCGTATAACAATTAGCCGAAGGAGCAGGCAATTCGATTAACATACTCGACGTATCTCGAACGCGGTTCTCCGACACCGGCAGATCTTTTAGCGCAGTTAACGCCTGGTTGCAATAAATGCTCGTTTGTGAGACGTGCTTAAAATTCCAACGTTCGCAACACCGTAGAATCTACATTATGAACCGAAGGCGAAGGAAACCGCCTATCGTCTATTGCCTGTCTCTAGGAGCGCGTGGTCGAATCACGCTCGTGTGCGTGTAAACGTGCACGCGCTGAAATGGCGCGGCTCGAATGTGGTCAAACACTCGCTTATGGGTAAACCGTGGAGATCTCCGGCGATTGCGTTGCTTTATGGGTTAATTATGTATAATTTTTTCTGCATACCGTTCGCGGACGAGCCCACCGTCTCTGGCCATTCTATGGAAAAGCGACGCGGGTTTTACGAACGAGCCAAGGCTATATCGACCATAGGCTGCGTCCTTGCGCAGCGCGAACGTAAACGATTAGCCGCGACCTGCGATTTAACGGTAAATTGTTCTCGTATCACTTTCACCTTGCTATCATTTCTTTTAATAGTCGTTCATTAAGCTATGATCTTTTTCGCCCGTTGCCACGGAGCTAAATAACTACTGTTATTTCGTGGATTTGGGGTTTGCAGATTTCGGATTAAGGAATGTGGCGTTTGAAGACTTACAATTTGAGGACTTGCAGATTTTTACACTTTTGCTAAATTACTCTTGCGATGTTCTGAGCATTTAAGTATTTAGGAGATTTCCGATTAGGCAATTTAGGATTTCAAGATTTATGGGTTCTTCTGTATTAACTCTATTATGTCTTCTTATTTTTGCCTGTTGCCATAGAGTTAATTACTGTTACAACGTGTTCAGGATTTGAGGACTCAATTTGATTTCGGGTACAAGAATTTATAGACCTGTTTTTAAAACTTCTGCAATCTTAAGTCCCCCTATCCCTCCTTACTAAATGTTGAAATAATCTGAGTAAACGCTGTTTCATTTAACGTTTGGTTTTCTAAGAACCTCGAGTGATAAACAGTACAGTAATTTTAAATACGTGAGTCACAGTAGATATTTCGACCTATCTCGAACGTAATGTCGTTCCAGCTGAGGAATCAATTCCCCACGCATCACACGCGTCTCGCTACCTAATTCGTCGTCGTATCTCGAATGTCTCGCGGAAGATGAAATTATGTTACCTCCGGCTGATATCCCGAGGTTCGAGCGAAACAGCGTTGGGCAAAAAGTCGTTGGTCCCTGAAACGATCCTAAGCGAGCTTAATGGCCAAGACAAGAGAGGTACCAGTTTCATATAGAAGGCGTTGAAGCAAAAAGTCGTTTCTCGCGTAAAGTGGCGTGCAACGTGGGTACACTTAAAGAGTTCGAACCGCGAAATCGCTCGGTCGGGGGGCACGGGCCACGCCTCTTTTTTATTACTTGCATCGCGGTTCGAGGGAAAAAAGAAGGAAGAAAATCGGCGAAAGAGGAAGAGGCGAAAGAGACAAGCGATGTAACGCGTGGTGCGAGCTCCTGGATAGCGTTTGGACTCGCATTCTCTTCCATTTCTGGATTAATGACCACGCACACCTGCGCAGTCCGGAGTCCGAATGCGATTGGGGTCGCAACCCGTAGTCCTTGCCCCAGGGCATCGTTGTCCTATAGTCAACGGTCTCGTCGCCGTGTTCGTCGCTCGGAAATGTTGGGAATACTTTTCTGTTGCGAATCGCCGTGCACCGGACGGGAATAGCCAATTTGTTCGACGCTCTTTGACCATCTCGGTCACCTGGTACTGAAAACTTGCGCTGAATTCGATACGATCCAGGTGTCGACCACAGATTTCTCTGGAGGGTTGAAATGTTTTTAACCTGCTCGTAAGATAGTGTTACAGGAAATGTGGGGAGTAATGTCGCGTATATTGCTGTCTCGATATATGGCCCTGGGCTAGACTGAAGATATTGCAAGAGCTACGTAATTGCTGATGTGGCAGGATAGCGTTAGAAATATGTGGAAAATATCTGGTACATTAAAGTCTCGATATATGGCTCTCGGTAGAAGTGTGGAAGATAAAAGTATTGTAGAACGGGTCATTCAATTTCTGGTATGGCAGTGTTATGGGAAATGTGTGGAAGAATGTTATATTTATTGGAGATTCGATATATGGTCCTGAACAGAACTGTAGAGGAGATAAGTACTGTAGAAAGGGCCATTTAGACACTCTTCCTGCAGTGTTTCATCCTTTAAATCCTATCGACAGTAATCCATAGGTGACAATTTAAAACTTTAAAAATGTATAATTCTTTATACAATTAACCATAGAATTTCTGTATTTTTGCAAATGTATAAAATTGAAGTATCTCATTCTGAAACTATATAAATTTGAAAGTTTGATAATATCTAAGTTTCCAAACTTGAAATTGCCAGATAGGGTGAACCTTTTCGCCCTATTCTAATAGCACCCTCAAGTTTCTACATATTTATTGTTGCTTCGTTGGTAGTTCCTACATATTTATTGTTGTTTGGTCGAGTACGAACAGATGTCGTTCGTTTCAGGCCCAAAGTTGAAGTTGTGTATAAGCGATTCGTGTCCATAAATCGTTACTCGGTGGCTATCGGAAAATTCCGATCGTACGCGGATACCATATAGGCGTATGGAATTGGTTCTCGTTGCACATTCAGCGGCTCGACCGCGTTCGGGATATCCGGAGGCCTGTTGACGCAACGAAAAATAAAACACCTTGAAAAACAGATAATTTTATGTAGTAAATAGATCGAATGAATCTTTCAACAAGTACAAGTATGATGAATTTTTCATTTGAAAATAAAAAATTCATATCAAACTTCACTGAATTCTGTGAAGATGTAAATTTCTAGATCCAAATTTTATTTTTTTTAAATAAGTTCTGCATTAAGAATTTTGCACTGTACAATGTTCTCTAATAAAATCTGCATAGAAATGAATATATCGACAATGACGTATGATCCTTTCTCATTTATGTACTTGAAGTTGAACATATAAGTATAGATGTACATATAAATATAAATATAGATGTTTGTATACTTAAATTGCATAATTGTATTCACGAATTTTGATATTTTTTTTACCGTGAAAGGGTTCTCAGAGAATGGGGTTAAATGATTTCTGACATTGTAAAACGTGTTTTAATCCTTCCTGAATCTCACGATCTATTTTGAATATCTACCTTTCTAAACATGCCTCTTGGCATTTCGAACGCGGACGATGGACTTTTTCAAAGCTACAAAGAATCGGGAGCAATCATCAGAAATTTCGAAACAACGACACGAATCGTGCGTTGCGACATGTTCGTGAGAACCTTGCGGATGGTTCGACGAATAAAAATGACAATTAAGAGCTTCTGTTTCGGATGACGGGTGGCGATAAATCATGCGGCTGATCGCCTCGTAAAACGAACAATCAAAGTTTCTCCATTAAACTCGAATGTTCAAGATATCTCTGTTCTTTGATATTCATCACGAAAATTATTGTTCATGAAACACCATTATAATTCGAATGAAATATAAGGTGTGTACAGGGTGTTTCATTTAAGTACAACATACCTGTACATTTCTTTCAGTTATGAGAATAAATATTTTATGAAAGTTTGGTCGTTTTAGTAATTAAAAAAATATTTGAAGGATCATACCTAAATTGAAACACCTTGTATAATGTATTAAAATAGTTTTCTTCGTCTCAAAAAAAATTTGTCTTTCCACGGTAAAAATTTATTAAATTATGTATCACGTATCTGACGAATAAATCAATATATTTATTGAAAAAGGTTAAATAATAAAAGTGGTTTCTAAGACCATTCAATCTTAACTTTCCCTGATCATAAAAATCGAGCAGCTCGTTTAATTTAAAATGACTCTTTTTATGTGTTTAGGAAGCGACTTTCGTGACCGACAGTAAACTTTTGGCTCCTTATAAATGTTATCTCAGATTCGTTGCACGAAAAATAGCAATTAAGGACGTCGAATTCTAAAACGGATATTTACACTGTTATTCACGATCCTTCTTTTTTTCGACATTATAGTCGTCGAGTCATTAACCATCAGCTTTCTAGCAAAGTTACCCGGTGATCTCACAAAACTCGGTGATCATCGCGCATTAACGTTCGCCGTTGTTACTCGTCGCGGCTTTCATCGGTGCCCCTTTGACTCCCTTTTCGAAACGTGTCTCGTGTTATAAAGGAAACTTGTCACGCGTTCACTTCACGGATACCAACGTTCATTGGCGTAACTAGGATTTTCGTCTGGGGTGGGCCAGGATCTCTGAAATTAATGATTTGGGGAGTTCAGAATGTTGGGATATGAAACTTTGGGAATTTTAGAACTTTTGGGGGATTTTGGGAATTCGGGGTTTTGGCAATTTGACAAGTTGGGGATTTACGAATTTGGAAATTTGGAGATTTGGAGATTTGGGGATTTGGAGATTTGAGAACTTGGAAATCTGGGAATTTGAGAATTTGGGAATTTGGGAATTTGGGAATTTGGGAATTTGGGATTTTAGGGATTTTGGGATCTTGGGATCAAGAGATCCAGAAATTAGGGGATATCGGAATTCAAGGATTCAGGAATTCGAGAATTTAGGAATTCGGGAATTTTGGTATTTGAGAATTTGAAAATTTAAAAATTTGGAAGTTGGGAAATTTGAGAGTTGGGAAATTTAGGAATTTGGAAATTTGAGGGTTGGAAGATTTGAGAATTCAGAGACTTAAAATTAAGAGATTTGGAAATTCGAAGCTTACATATTACAGGAGAGACATAAAAATTTGCAAATTTAGAGACTTAGAAATATTGTAACTCATAAATTGAATAATTTCTAATATGAGATACACAAGGTATACTCCACATCCGTGATACCACATGAAGATGGTTAGTATTTTTGAAGACCAGATCCACCTACGCCAATGTCAACGTCCCACGGATCCAAAAGTGACGTCATTTGTTTGCGAACGTAAACGTCTGTCCACATTGGGGCGTGCAACGATTCGGTAAAAGGGCCAGCGTGCGAAAGTGATTCGTCAACTCGTCATACCCCTTGCATATAGAGTCGGAGTGAAATTAGAAATTTGCCGAAGGTCGTTGTTCATTTGCATTCTGTCACGATCGAAATTAATATGGGTCTCCGTACTCGGTTACTGCTATTACATTTTGCTACTGTCGTTTTCAAATGTTATGATTAATCAATTATTACATAGGTCATGTTACACTAATATTAGTTCTGCTAAAGTTTAGATCATTCGACTTGTTCTACAAACTCGATTAAAACATATTTTAATCTGTGTATTCTTTATGATTATGATCTTCTTACGATTCTTATGTATGACATTTTATATTTTTACAGTAATAAAAAATTGTGTAATTTTATTCATACTACCTATGGAAAAGTGTGAGTAGTTTGTACTGTAATCTTACGTAACATCATTTGCAATATCAACCATATCAACTTGATCTGATATACTTAAATTCCCCGTTACAATAATATATAGACTAATTCTATAATTTCTATTTTCATTAATAATTCTTGACTTAACCAAAGATCCTTGTAGTCATTAATGATCAAAAGCCGCAATTACAGTGCAAAACAATGCAAAAAGACTAATAAACCTATCAAGTTCACAATCCAGTTCACAATTCAATTCCCCTCTCAAGTTCCCAATTCTTTATCAGAATTAACACTCCGCTTGTAAAATCGGTAATTCCATTCACAGTCATCGGCGTATTCTCTCCTCGCTCGGTTTATCTTTCCAATTCAGAAATGTTCTTTCGTTTACATTATCAACGGCAACGTTTATCGCAGTTCGGAACAATAAGCGATTCAAAGCTTATCTGCATAGCAGGGGTACCGACAATTGCGCGATTCCACGGCAATGAATATTATTAGCGTAATTGCGAGACGTAGCCGAGCGAGTCTGGCTTTGTCGTCTCGACGAATAATTAAACAAAGCACCTGCAGGAGCGTGGCCGTAGACAAAGCGTCTCGTTCAATGCCGTTTGTCGTTCGAAATTACCGCAGCTCGCGTTGTTTTCGTTGTTCGGAAAGCACAGATCGATATCTCGTGAAAGATTCCCCGGAGAAAGTCGACGGTTCGTGAGGCACGCCGTCGGAGCTTTTCGTATAATTCACATCCGGGAGAGGAATACCTGTGCAACGTGCTCCTCTCCATCTTCTCTTGTCTCTCTTGCTTCTTCGTTCTCCACCTTTTTTTTTACGTGATTTTAACGGAGAGAAGATGACGGATAGCGTTCCGTTTGTTGGGAGTCGGCCTGAACCGACGCTCCCAGAGTTTGATTGTCTTTGATTAATTACTGGTGTTGTTTCTCGGCCGGCGGAAGCCGACGGGTAGCAATCTAGATAATGCGTAACCGTATTAACGGTCCGGCTTTTTTTATCTTTGGAACGCTATGTGGCCACCGATGCAACACTTAGATTCGCAACACACTTTCGACGCGCATTAGGGCAAGGGGTGAGTTTCATTGCAAATATTCTTTTCTTGCCTTTTTAGTTGGATTACCTTTCTTCTTAGTTGGATTATTCCCTACAATATCGTGTCACTCGTGACGCACACTATAGTTCACATGTGACCATACTCATACTTTTGCTGTATTCTTGGTTCAATTCTAATTATCTTCATAATCAGAGTTGAACACAAAACCCAATTTTCTTGAGTTGTCTTCATGTTGAAGCAATAATTAGTGAACTCTAAATGACGCAACTTCCCACAAAATTGTAGGTTAGGTTATTTTTCACCCATCTCCAATAGCAACACTTGCAAAAATTTTCCAATATCTTCCTTAAAACGAAGTCACAAATTGTATTCATATATTACAATTCAGTAGTTTGTTCATATATTCATATACATTTTGTCACATATTTTGTCTCATATCTTATGATTCTTTCTCTCTCACACGTCGTACCATGTACATATATTTTGTCAAATTTTCATACACGCAATTATGCTCTACCATAAATACTATTCCCTACCGGTTAAATAACACCTTGCAATCGTATCTTCGAAAAACACGAAGCAGTAATTATCTGAACTGATAAGAGAATCGCGACAGTCTTTCGGCGTGAAATTAAACAGAAAGACGAAGCACGTGCAAGTTGCATAGTAGCAGCATGACATCGTGTGTTGCTCCAGCAAATAACCGCTTGTTATCATAACGCTCTGTTATCGTGCACGGTGAGTCTGCCGTTAGCGTGTTCCGAGCATCGCGATATACCTTTGGCGAATGGTTAAACGATAATCGGTGACCGAGTAACCGATTCGATGATAAGAGCTTGTAAACGTCATGGATAATCAGTTTGTCTGAATGTAGTCCTTAACGTGCCGCGATTTATCGAGCATCGGCCAGTGAATATCAAATGAGAACTGATTCTCGGTTTATCATTCGGAAAGAGTTAATTACGCTTTAAGATATGGTAAATGCACGTTTACATTATTATACGCGTAACTGTTTATTATATATGTCATGCTTTACATACGGGACTGTTAAATTATTCATCGGAATTTTTGCGATCCTCGCTTTCCGAGTATGTAGGGCAATTTTTATGCAATGCGAGATCGCGTTTCGAATTTTCGGTTTTAAATATAGTGCTTGTAAGAGGAATGCACGAACTTTGCTGCACTTACTTCATTCCAGCTTAGCATAATTACAGGAAATTTAACGGGTATTTATTTTCCAGAATTATAGTGTGCTTTCTTAAATAAACGGTTCTTGTCGAAACTTTTTAATCTGTTTGTAACTAGTTAATTGCTCATTTTTATCTAGTTAAGTAGGACTAAAGGGAATTCAAATTTAGAGACATACGTGAAAATATTGGGGAAAATATGACAATCAAAGGAGATTTACTCCTTGATTTTTATAGGAGGCTTCGAAAATTTACGATGACTCATCGAAATTTCAAACTTGGAAATCTCTAAGTTCATAAGCACAAAAATCTGAAAATTTCATCTCTGTTCATAATGTGATAAAAAATAATCTCTAATTTCAAATTTTCAAAATCCGACATATTGAAATAGACGAATTTTCACGAAATATTTCAAAAAAGAAATCGCGAACCACGCCTTCAGTCCTTAATGCGATTCCGTCGTAGCTCTATAAATCTCTAAGAAAGCCGTTTCCAAATCAAAGTTATCAGCGTTGAAGCAGAATAATGGCAGCTCTAAAAACGGGTATAAGTTCGAAACGCAATTATCGTCGATACAAGAGCAGAGAGTAGCACTCGATCGTGGAGGATCGTTACGTGTACGAATCGCAAGCTACTTCACGGTATCTTCGGATTTTACTACCGTCCCTCGGCACGGGTTATTTTTGGCCGGCGCTGGCGATTTTCACGAAATTCGAATGGCAGACCGAGCGAGCACCGAAGTGTCGCAGTTTTATTAGCGGCAATTAAGGCGACGTTTATGGGGCCTTATCGAAGCCGGAGAGCAGGCTGCGGGCATGTTCCGTCGATCGAGATAAATCCGCGTTGAATGGCAAAACGATGATCGCGAGAGGGAAGCGTTTGTTGGAAGCGAAAGAGAGAAAGAGTAGCCGGTAAGACGAGTAGCAATAGGCGGTGGTCATATCGCGCTCCAAGCATTTCACGATAGGATCTTAGATTCTTCGTGGGGTACGCGTATATATACGCGACCTGCACACTACCGATCGATTCACTCTTCCACGAACACCACACCGATTATCGCCATTCTCTGCGGCCAATAGTTCGAAACAGAGTGGCTGCAAGTGATTGCGAGTTGTCCGGCCGTGCCGCGACCCTAACCGTTCCGACACTGTCACCAGATAACTCGGATAAAGGACTGTGTTCTCGAGATCTTCCTTGTCTTTTTGTCTCGCCTTCTAGAAACTCCTTTGTCGTTCCTCGAACATTCTCCTCCTTGATCGTTAATTACACGAGAGTCGATTCTTTCTCTAAGTACCTGAACCGATATGAACATTTTCCTCTCATTAATTCCTAATTACTTAAATACAAAATTTCGTTACAACGAAAAATAAGATACGAGGTTATAATGCTCAAATCAGTTAAATATTTGAAGGCCTGTAATCTCTTTGTCATGAATATACCAATAACAATCTATTATTTCGAGACATTACGACACCCTCGGACCGACATCTTTGATTTCTCACGTCAGAAATTCATTTCTGGAAGCGAATCTGCATTGTTCATTGCATAACAAAGATCTCATGGCAACGATATGGAGTTAATACCGTTTTCAGTTGGTCATACAACGGGGACCATAAAAGTGCATTTTATGTCGTTTTCATCGTGGTACGTACAATAATTCACCTCCACCCGGGGAACACGGTATTCGAAACATTCGTCGAATGAATTTACTGTTGCTAGCAGTTGTCGTTGATAATGAACGCACGCGTCGAGTTAATAAATCTGGTTGGAATCTTTTTCTCCCGAGTTTAATGCCGAAGAATCTGCCTGTATACAGGTGAAATCGTTGTAGGCGTCGATAAAGTTCGGCCCAGTTGGAATAAATCGTTGTTAACGTGGCTCACGTCGCTTTGATTTATGATTGGTTGTAAATCGATCGAACCCATAGGCAGATGCATAAATAGATACACGTACGTAATAGATCGATATTTATATTCATTTGCTTCTTGTGCTCTGTTGGATCGCTTTGTAACCGAGCGACGTCGAAACGATGTAACAGCTATTTGTTTCTTCGCTCTGTATTACTAGTCTTCCTTTTTGAGACAACTTTGCAACGTGTGTAGTATGCTCAAAATAGTCTCGACACAAGTTATTATTTCTTCATTATTAATTACCGGTATTGTCTGTATCAGTATGTTTATCACACGTGTAGTAAAAATACTTATTTCAAATTTTTATATTGAACCGGGTGGGGAGTCAACTTTGAGTGCAGAGGGTTAATCCCCGGATAAAACTTGTCCTATATAGTAATAGATATAAATGATATATCATTTTAACCAACAGAATGTGGAGTTGTGTCAGAGTTCATGGTTCGATAAGAAAATATTGAATGTTGGTACATTCTTAGATTTGAATGAAAATTGGGTAACAGTATCGTAGAAAAATTATCGGTAATTGTCGACGTCGTTACCGAATCCGACACCTGTTGTTTTCTTTCCGATCGATAACCATCAGGCTCACCTTGACTCCTTTAAACGAAGCGTGCACTTTTTACTTGGCGCTTCGATCCCGTACAAGATACACACCGATGATTCTAGACGATTAATCATACGTTTACTGTGTCATTCGGCAAAAAGCATATTACGAGTGATAAATATTTACCGTGGTTCGGTGCGCCTCTGGCTAATTTATTAGCCGCGTTACAATGAGCATGACCTTACACGATAAAAATATTTAACGAGTCGAGTTCAATTAATATGCTGATGCAACGTGTCTGGCCGCAGGAACGTGGGTTAAAAAGAGGCGAGTTTGAAAAGCGTCCAGGGACGAGTAGACCAAAGGAACGTTAGAGGCGTGGAGGCTAGAGCGATTGTAAGAGCAGGGAAGAAGTTGGACTATCGTCGAGAGAAGAGGAGCAAAGCGTGAGGCGAATCTTTAAGTCGTTTTACGCTTTTACATAACGCCAACGTTCCGTTGCGCCACGTTTTCGTCCTCGTCACGGTGTAAACGGTCGGTACCGTTCCTTCTTCGTGTCCGTTCCTCCTACTCCTTCGCCTCTTTCTTACTTCGCCGCCTTTCCTAACTCTTTTTCGAGTACCTAAACCCGTCAGCTTGTGTAAGCTGCGACGATGGAAACGCGTCTCGTTCAAAGAGGAATCTTCATGACCGCTTTCTACTTCGTGAAGTCAATTTCGTCTTATCTTCTTCCTGCTCGTGAGGCAATCTTCGGACAGCATGATAGCATATTGTAAGGTGTATTGCGTCGCGATCAACCTATCTTCATTTTTTTCCTGATTCCAGTTTTTAATGATCGCTACTCTCGTGCCTCTTCTTTCGATTTGATCGTGTATTAGCTTGTGATTTAGAAAGTCCGACGTCGTTTGATGGAGCCGGATCAAATCATTGCAAAATAACCCTTCTGTGTACCTGTTCGAACATTAATTTCAGTTACAATCTTCGTTAATATCTTTGATATATCAGATCTACCGACACATCTTGTTCGTTTTCGAATTTTAATCAAAGCAGTACATCTTCAATTTATTTCTTAATATTTATGGAACAATGTTCTAATATAGCTAGCTGTATATGTAGATATTACATATAGATAACTGTATGTAACAATTAATATTATATTATTATAATATACCGTATTTAATATTTTGAAGAACGTGCACGTCAAAATACCTTTCCACACAAATTTCCTGTATGCGTATTCATTATCAGCGTAAAGCAGCAATATTACGTTCTGTTCTGTTATATCGCATTGCACTAGTTTAAATAAATTTCGTGCATATTTCACATGTTATTTGCATCTGGTTTGCACAAGGTATGCATACGTTTTGCATATATTTCAACATGTGAAATTTGCATAAACATCGGTCTACTTATTGCCTGCAACAATCTAAATGGAGCGTTTCCGGAACCGAATAATATAAAGTACATTTAATGCGTCAACCAGAACCGTTCACCTATCATCGAGCGCATATCTCGGCGAAGGAAAAAAGCGGACCGCAAACAGTAGCGACATACTTTCGAAGAAATTAAGTATAATCGAGGGGTCCGAATGTTCGATTAAATTGGCCAATGGGATAGAGAGGTAACCGTGGTTTCAGGATATAACAGGTACCAAGGAGGATCGTTAAAATCCTTGACGTGCCCCCGGATGTAGAAAGGCTCGATTGATTAACAGAATCGAAAGGTGCTGCGTTGCTTGGCGGATAGTTTGCAGACATTCATGTGCCTACGCGTCCACGATGGCAAGAGGAAGATGGACCGAAAAGTGTCCAGAGACGGAGATGGTACCGTGCCCATCCTCAACCCGGAACCGTTCATCACTTCTCTCTTTTTTCTGCATGTTACAATGGTACGATGGTTCCCTTGACATTATGTCCCCTTGTACCGTGGCCGCTTCGAGTCGCCTCTGCTCGCTCTATTAGAGGAGCGATAGCCGGCTGACATTTCGAGGATCGAAGCCAGTCACCAAGATCGTTGATCTTTGAACACTAGATCAGGTGTACGTCGAATCTCCGTATCTCGATTAAGCCTTAATGGTGGCACCGAGGCCTTGGATCTCCGCTGCTCTCGATCCGAGCAAACTTGAGAGAGCCTCTGAATAGTAATCTGTTTTTTCTCGTGACCGTTTCGAGTTGCAAAGAGAAAGTTCAATTAGGAAAAGATGAGACGCGAATATTTTTACCCTCGTTCAATTCTGATCCTGGATCTGACCCTTCAGGTCAAATGTGTGACCATGTCAGATTCATGAGTGGATAAATGTCCACTTTTTGCGTCAAGAGGTGTGCTAGATATCCTTGTTTGTAACTTTATATTAAAATGACAACTTTGTACGCTTGCATAACGCACGAAGTTGCATAGTACTGCACTGTGTGGCACGATAATGACGGTTATACTGCAAGCTTGTTTTATGAGTATGTGTTATTGTACCCTCATAATACTGACGTATCATTGAATGGAGATACTAAGTACTGCCTTTAGAGAGATAACGAACCTGATTTACAAGATTCTTAGAACGATATATGCTGGAAAGTGACCATGATGTCGATAATAGATGTTAAATTATTTCAAATTGCACACATCGTTTAAAAAAACGGGCAAGCGTCAGAAATTATTACTGAAAAATGCAACATACTTTCTGAACGACCAAATATTTTTCTCGAAATATTTATAAATCATGCAATGTCAATCATGTAAATCACACGTCTGAATCATTTATGTAACGTGTGATACTATCAAACATGTAATGTGCTTAACATGTCACAGATGTGTGATTCTTTTCAAAGTTGGTACTTTGTACGCAATCACATATGTGTGACATGCTAAGAGTCTAGCATCACATACGCGTGACACTGGGTAATATTTTGGTACTATACAATCTAAAGATATCACAAGTTGCGACTATTTCAATAGCAGGTGTTTAAATACATATGTGACATTACGTCAAATTCGACACATGTAAATATTCCCCAATCGACGAGAACGAATGTGACAACGAAAATTTTTCAGTTCCGCAAAAATGTCTTCAATACGCGTCTCGTTAAGACCGTCATACCTAGTGCTATATCTCTCGAGCGAATAAACGAAAAAAAATGGAGAGAAGATGTAGTATCACGGTTCTAAAAATGTAATCCAGGAAGCGTTAGCGACGTCCAGCCCTTTTTCTTGGTTCCGCTCGGCTCGCACGGCATGATCGATACCCTGCATGATGCACGCACGTTACCGGTAATTAAGCACGTATACTAATCGGCCGCGTTAAGGTATGTACAGTTCGTCTAAGTGGGGTGCTCCTCTCCGACATGGCGAGGGCGTGAGAAGTGCCTTAGCCCTGTGACCTTCGTGGCCTCCAGGGTGCCCCGGTACTACTCCTCCGTAGGTACTCGACGTAGCCACATCGTGCACCGAGAGAGGGGACGAGAGAGGCAGCTAGAGAGAACGAAAGAGAGACGAACGGTCGAACTACAGGGTGTCCGTGATAAATCTCAACGGCCCATTACTTCTTAACATGTAGATGCAATAAAATATAAAAGTTGTTCTATACAGGAAGACACTTTTTCACAAAGATGAATATCTTTTTACGTTATTATTTTTGGAGATATAAAGGTTCATCTTTTTAATACATTTTTGTTCGGGTCGTATTGCACAGTTCAGTCCAAGACTTCGGATTAACATATGTGTGAATTAGACAATTTTTAATTTCCATATTTGTAAATTTTTAAATGTTCAAGTTTTTATGGAATTTTTAAATTTTGACCGTTTCAGACTTTTTAAGTTAGCAAGTTTATAAATGAACGAGTTCCCGAATCTTGAATTTTCTGAATTCTTAAATCTATGCATTCACAAATTTGTAGACGTGTAAAGAACTTAAGAGTTGAACGTGGACACCCTGTATGTGCGAGTGGTCTTCTTCGTCCGGTGCCGTTCGAACTGTGTACTGCCCGATCAAATTTTGACACGTTCGACGTTTCGCTCGATCTTTGACCTCTCTGTTCGAGAATCGATCGGTAATAGTTCGTAGTTCGCCCGTGGGAACAGGATTTACTTTGTTACTGCTATCGAGAACTGGAAGGCTACAGTTGATAGATGACAGACTTCCAAAAGAGAAATGTGAAATATGTAGGATAAGCAGATCCTTACTACCGGATGTAACGAGTTAAGATACTAAAGATTTACGTTCCGTTACATTGACAAGATGACATCTTCGAAAAGTTGTACGTTATTCGATTAGTGGGAGACATTTATAGATTCTACAAGATTAATTCATTTCTGAATTAAGTTGTCCAGAAGTCGAAAAGTACAAGATCAGCTTTAAAGATATTCATGTTAGGTGATCAAGGTACACGTATAGCAAAAATGAAGTAATAAATAAGTTAAATTCATAGAATTTTAAATTGGAGTCCTAAGACAACGAATGAATGAAATAGGTCCCTAAAAAATTGATCTCAAAATAGTTAATATGTAATCGTTTATATTTTTATATCGATATTTTTAATGTGTATAAGACCTTCTATGCCTTTGCATTTAATAGACATATGCTTGTATGTATGTACATAGATTTGCTAGTTTGCATGAATGTCCTCATATGTAACTATCATGTATCAGAGGGTTAATATGGTAGCCCTATCCTAGCAGAGGGTAACTAACCTCAGTAATACTTCACAATTGCCCTATCAGAATCACATGTTGATACCTACCCCTTATCAGATCCTCACGTTAACACCTGTTCTTATAACGAATTCCAGTTGTCCCCCTAAGTTACATCCACATACGGGTTAACTTCCAAAGACCCAGAAGTATAAAGAAGATTGTAGACAACGAGGGTTGCAACGAAGCAGCGGACTACCCTAACGCAGTTTCTCCCTGGTGTTGTTTCTCATCCACTTGATCGGATCTGTCGCATCTCGTATCCGCCTGTCCCGTTGGACCAGGCCGAACTTTCCGGACTTTCAGACTCGACCTCAGAGCCCCGCGAGATGCGGTAGGAGAGTTAACCTTTCAGGAATGACTATTTCATGGCCACTTCCTGGGTTCAACGCTCCTGCGATTTCTATGCAGCCAGGGTAAAGGTATACACACGAATGCAAACACAGAGAGAAAAGAGAAAGAGAGAGAGAGAGAAGGGACTCTCAACACGGTCTCGCGATTCCGTATATACGTGCACGCGCAAACCCTGAACCTTGACGTTCAGGAGAACCGTTCCCTTGTACCCGGGGCCTTATGTTCTGCGTGTACGCCGTGTAGAGTATCACGGTGTAACGCGGAGAGGGGGCCCAGGACTTGAAGGGATCTAACGCATTCAGGCCTGTGTGCGCTTGCATAATATTAGACCTTATGCAACCTGCCCTTCCCACACTTATCACTGCCTTCTTCTTCTTCCCCTTCCTCTTTCGCCCGTACATCCTCGCGTTATTCTAACCACGAGAGAGGTGGAAAGAAGCAGTGTTCGCGATGAATCCCCACCCTGGGACCAGGGGCCCGTGAAGCCTGATAGAACGGTCCCCGATCACATGGTGCCCTTGGCGGTGCGCGCAGCCTCAGGGTGGGGTGGTTACAAAGACCACGAAGAGGACGCGGGACCTAGACTCAAAAGACGAATCCATACCCAGAACGAGGAAAGAAATATTTTGCAGATCTTGAAATTTAGGAGCTTTAGAATTTAAGGATCGAAGGCAGGTCCAGAAATTTGGAGAGTTAGGCTTGTGCAATCCAAGGATTTGGAGACTCGAAGGAGGCACCAAGAAATTGTTGATTTAGGGATTGGAAATACAGAGACTTCTATCGTAGGATTTTAGAATTCACGAATTTTGGACCCTTGAGATTTTGGAACTTAGGGGCGAAAGTAAAGGATTTTGGGATTTGGAGATTGTGGGACTTAATTGTAGGATCTGAACTCTTTAGACTCTAAGAGCTTGGGAACTTAAGAATTTTGGAGACTAAATTTGAAGATCTAGAGATTTGCGGTGCAGGTATATGAAATCAGTCAATATTTGTTCGTACTACTTCCTTCTGAAAAATGGTGAAATTTGACGAAAACGAGATTGCCATGTGAGCGACAGTGCCGGAAGCGGCGGATAGCCGAAATTTTTGCGACACCGTCCCGTGGGAGAGAAAGAGAGAAAAAGACGGAGGTCGTCTGCGGATCTCGTGGGACCGCGGATGGGGTGGCGGGGTGTCGGTGGAGGGAGCCCTCGACTAAGTCAGCGGGGGTCAGAACGGAGATGCTCCTCGGTCGTGTCGGGCGGGGCTGCCCGCTCACGACTTGAACTATCGCACGCCCCCACTAGCACCAGCATCCACCTTCCAGCCTCGGCCTCGGACCGTTTTCTCGTCTGGACGCTACGTCCCGGTCGGCCGTCTACCTACTCCGTTGCCGGCGCTTAATTCGATAAATAATGCTGCCGGCTCAAGGTTAGCCGCGCTAGATCCTTGTCAATTTGTATCGCGCGCGGCAGCCCGTTTCGCGCTCGCGTTCCGCCTTGCTTTCAGCCCGCACTCTCGATACCGACACAAAACTTCCCTTGCTTTTCCCTTGAGTGTCCCTTGGTTTTTCCTTGATTTGGAACTTGACCAGGTCACTCTTGGTGAGACACTTAAAACTCACCTGAATAACTTGGCTGCTATTGCTAACAGGAAAAAATGCATCAGACCAAAATTAGTTGGTGACTGATCATCCGATGTTACTAGTTTTTTAATACGTGGAGACGTCAAGGAGATGTGAAGGTCATCTCTGATAGCCAACCAAGTTATTCCGGTGGTTGGTTTTAAGTGCCTCACCCTGTATATTGAAGTGATCCAAATGAATAGGGTAGAAGGTTAGAGGAATAGGGCTAGGTGAAGTGGTTCTGGTGGTGCAAGTTCAGAAAGAAATATTCGGAAGAAGCAGATAGTCGCTGATATTTGTTACTGTTAATTTAACATCTTGACCGTGCAATTTTCCTGGTGTCAACAATTTTAAAAATCGTACTAATGTGTTTATTTTACTGTTTTAATGATAATTCGTCGGATCAAGAGCTCATTTACTGCAGAAATTAGATCATACTTGACAAGTTCTATCAGTATTCAGTAGCAAGATATTTTATATATAATTCCTTGATTTATAAAAACACCAAGTCATGCTGTGATTGCTGTGGTGGTGTCGACGATTTTATGAATATAACAGTTTTCCTGAAAACAACTCTCTGGGCAAGTCTCGATGCGCTTTCTCGGCCGTTGATTTTCAATAACGAAGTTAACTTCGCTTCACGGGATTATCCGTAACGAAGTTCGAATTTTCAACGCTTGCTTCGCGTAATCCGCCGCGAGCGGACCATGAAGCATCGAAGATGAAACGCGTCTTCTAATTCAATCGTACACGCGCGGACTCGCGTGAGAGCAATCGTTAGCCGATCGTTCGTCCAGCTGTATGTCGGACGAGCACGTGAGATCATAATCAGGGAGGGCACGAGCTAAGGCGTTAAACTGGCGTGTAATGACGTTGCGTATGCGGTCGCGTCGATTCCGCTGCAAGTGCGTCGACACGTTGCATTATCGCGGTGGAGAAGGACCTCGGTGATCGACGTTATATATACAGGGTGTATCATAAATTCCTGTTAGAGGGTGAACGCTAAAGTAAGCACACGATGTTTTATGGACGTATGTTGCATATTTCAGTTTTCAAATTATGGTAAAGGTTGTGTACCTCATGTGTTATAACACATGTTTTGTTATAGACTCTGTTCCTGAGGTACATTTGGTTATTAAGGTTATATGATTAACAACTTGATTATAATAGATTTCAGACATTAATATAATGATCAAATATGTCTCATGAACCACCATTATGTACAGAGAAGAAAATATATTCACGTCTAAAATAGTAGTAATATATAAAAATTCTATGTTATCTAAAAAGACATTGTAAACGTCACGTAATTGAATGAAAATCTAGTGGCCCTCTTTGTAACTTTTCCCCAAAAAATTGCTTGGTATCATGAAACGGTGATAGCAATCGGCTCACCGTGTATATCGCCGATGGTGGACCCCGTACGAAAGGAAAGAGTCACGAACGGGCCTCACTATGTATCGTAAATTGCCTATCGTAATAAACGTATTATCGCACGGAGCTCCTAGCCGCGTAGGACGTGGCAGACAAGCTGAACGGGCCCGTTTCGTATCCGCTGGCACCTGCTCGTACTCTGCATTAAAGCTCGCTAAAGCCGCGGAAAATTGGCGATCTGACAACGCACGCTTCGTCGCCGTTCTGTCAGACTATGAAAAATATGAACGCGCAAGGTGAGAAAGATCAACGGGCCGTTTCGGAAAGTATAATTTGCCGGCTGGATGGTAATGATGTTCCTCTGTCACGTACGGAATCTTTTTCTGCCACGTTCAGTTACTTAACACGCGCTCGCAACTGCGTCTCAACGGGGGATACCAAAAAGAAGAAACGCGTGTGGCAGCGTAATAACGTGCGGCTACGTGCGTTTCGATTCCAGTTTTTTCCGGTAATTGGCCGATTAAAGGGTGCTAAGGCCATGGGAATCAGTTCGATCGAGGTGTGATCGAATTAAGCCGCTTTCATTGAAGGGACTTCGAATTTCGTATTAAATTGCCGTGAAATATTGCGTATTCCTCTCGGCCTTGATTCGTTCAAATTCTACGAAATCAACTTCCTCGTTCTTTAATCGGTTCACTTAACCCATTTGCGGCGGATAATATCAGCGCCACCCTTACCTTTTTCAATTCTCAAATCTACATATATGGTGATACGATCAGGTGCATCGTGGATTACTTAGATATGTGAACTTGACAATCTTTTCATTGCAAAACTTTCATGATCCCACGTATCTGTATGTTCAACTTTCAACTTGAATATTTGTAAGTTCTCAATTTTTTACATTTTCATACTCTAAGTCATCCCAAAACTTCTAGATTGCTAAACTTTCAACTTTTCAACCTTTCAATTTATCTGAACTTATCCTCGATATTCTTGTATTCTGACATCTGAATCTGCCGCGTGTGGAAAGGAAAATAATTGAGGAAGCTTTGAGGTAAATGATCTACCTGAAACGTCCGTTATCCGATCAGAAGCTGTGACGTGGCTTAAACGTCGGACGATGTTCCGGGTAATGTATGCGACCGTCAGAAATCGTAGTGGAGTAGAAATGGACGGGTATCTGGTACAGGTGTGCGGGGATTCAGGTGCAACGTCGATACGCGGAACAGCCTGGGGGATGCTGAGAAAGCATTCCAACACGAGCGCAGAACGAAGCCGTAATGATAGCGAAGTAGAAGAGGTCGAAACGAAGATGGGTCCCGAACGGAGGTCGAGCACGGTTGCACTCTATCCACGGGCATGCCGGGGCAGACTTGGACGGTTTGAGCAATCTCCATGGCAGTTATCCACTTGCGAGAGCCGTTGCAGTCGCTCGTGTACCCGGCTACTGCTACTGGGTCAAGCGTCGATGCCTCCGGGGCCACGGGAATCTCCTGGTGCATCCCGATGCACCAGTTTCGGTACGTGGAAAATAATTACAGCTTGCGTGCTTGATCGGACACGAACCAACGCAAGCCCACTTTCGAGATACCCACCGACCAATGTTAAGAAATGATTGATACTCGTTGCCGACAAGTTTCTTTAAGACCAGCTGACAAATGACCGAACATTAATGTTTTTCACTACCTTTTTCCATTTTTTTTTTTTTCTTAATGGACACCAAAACGATTCGTTAAGCATGCTTTGGTTACAGCTGAAAATGGACCTCGAGACACCGTTTCGCTTAATTTTTCTTTCGATTGGAAATACTGCGCAACTTTGACTGTTTGATAAATATTCTCAACGAAAATTGGCCAGATTGGGATCGCGTGGCGTGTTTTAATTTTAAGTAATCGGAGATACGGTAGCGTAATTAATCGATGTTTGCATGTTCGATAAGGGGATGCTGTGGAAGTGTGTTGCTTCGTAGCAATATATTGAATATTATAACTATGTAATTGCGTTAATCGGATAGAAGAAGTTAGCACGTTAGCATCGGTACCTGACAGATACCTAGAGGGTACATACTCATACATATTTTCTAATGCAGCAACATTTTAATTCATGCTAGTGCATGTTAACTTCAATGACCATTTGAAGACTTTTGTCATGACTACATATGCATCATCATTAGTCATATATGCATTATTATACATTTGCAACGTTCAATAAATTGCCTAAATTTGTAGAAAATGCATAAAGTTTTAAACGTTAGTGAATCCACTTGCATCTCCTCTTTTTTTAAGGGAATTCAAACGAGAACTTTAAACCATCACTGAATGATAATTTAGAATAAATACCCATCGTCTTAAATCGAACGATGAAATAATATGCAGGTATTCTTTTTCGAAGAGATACGTGAAAGTATCGGTCAAATGATTATCAGTATGATGTCTGAAGTTATTTACAGGTTAAGTGTACAGATCATTAATTGGTTTCGATGACTGCGGATCCGATGATTAGCGATTGAGCGGTGCGCAGTTTCTCATCGTTGCAAACGATAAAGATGGCGTCTCGTACTCGACGGAGGTTCAGCATCCCGTATGCTGATCGCGTCGCATAATGTTAATCATCGCTCGATCGTTAATTTATATTGTACGCGCAGCCTCGAGCTGCAGAGAAAAAGAAAGTACCGATGGTACCGTGAAGATCTTATCCATCGTGTGTCCCTGTAGGCGCGCGTCCATAATTCTACCCGTGGCAGTCGCATATTATGCAGAAATAAATACCGGTGTACAGTACGTAGAAATCTGGCAGCCGGTTGACTACCGTTGCTCCGTGATGAAGCTGGCCGGAGAGAAAAAAAGGAAAGGGGCAAGAGAGAGAGCACGTGAAAGGCACGGGATAAAAAATATCGATCGTAAATCAAGCAGCGGAGAATTTAACGAAAGACGCGTGAAAAAAAGTCGATTAACCCGCGAACAGCTGAAAGATTGCATGAAATATGTATATCGACCAGCCGTCGGTTTGGGGACCACCTTTATCTGTATAGATACTTTCGACAAAGGACCATAATTATTGTCGAGATTATCATCGCGGATACGGTAATTAGATAAAGGAATGAAAATGAAGGCTGCAGCTACATACATTATTCGTTGAATACACCCGTGCACATTAGTGGCCGATACTGCGAATTTCATTTTATTAAGTGGTTATGGGAGGGAAAAGGATGATAATAGCGGTTGCATTTTACCATCTAATAACAGCAATGAAGGTTATCCAGTACTAATTTAATGGATGGTGCAAATGGAGGAAATGTAGCATTTTGAAAATACAAAGTTTCATATGTACTATAATCATGTTATGTACACTATGATAAAATTGCAATTGGTCTTCCAATCAAGTGTAGATTAAAACTTGATTTCCTGATTACAAGGATACAATGATTCAAAACCTCTTTACGTCATTTTTACGACATAACCTCAAATTCTCGAACAAAAGCGTACAGAAGAAGTATCAAGTGATTCGATTCGCGAAGCAACCATTTCAAAGCTCAATCAACCACAGGGATTTACGGCTTTCGATCAACTCTGGCATCAAAATCGCGACGCTCTTTTAACGACACGTCAGAATCTGTATTTATCACCCTTCGAATATGTGCCAGCGCTGGCTTAACAAAACCGTTCGGTCGTGTCGGTCATTAGCGTAAATCAGCGACAGACGAAGGACGCAAAAATTCGGTGCAAATAATAAATTACTTTATTAAAACGGCCGCCATCGTCGTCGACACGAATGGGTATTAAATTAGTAGCACTTTGTTAAAGCACTTAGTGACGAGCATCAGGTGATTAAGGAATAGCAAAAACAAATTATGAGATCGACAAGTCCTAACCTTCATATTTTTCCGTATTACAAGATAAATGCAATTGGAAAACTTTTTGTTTATTATACTGTAATATTTCCATCTATATTTTCTGACATTAGTTTTTATATGAATATGCATTTTATAAACATAAAGTTTTATAAAGTAAAACTCACAACTTCTATTTTTACTCTTCGAATAATTCGCAGCGAAATGAAGCGAATCAATGATCATTCTAACCAATAATCTCTTGCTATATTACCGGCGGTGTTCCGTTCCCTACGCGATTAAGTTCCGGTAATTTTCAAGCAAAGTGCACGGGTAGATTGCAAATTTAGTTTCCAACCTACTAATTATTTGAACGTGAAGATTACAGTTGGGTACAACTTTGTATTGCATATTTTCGAACATATCCCTCAGCGTTCATTTCATTTCTCGTTTGGAATTCTCCGGTATCACGTAATCGCAGAGTGGCTTCATTTCAAGCAATCATTGTCCCCCTTGTTTTCTTTCCTACGACCCCTTCCACCGTGTGCTATACTTTCTGGCACGTTTCCAAGGGAAAACGCCACTTTTCTCCTCGGGGAGCCATTATCCGCAATCGATGTCGGCGGCGTAATCATTTTCACATGCATCATTTACCCCCGCTGTACATTCGCAACGGTAGATCGATCTCGTTTAATGGAGCCACACTTGTGATTACGAATTCTCTTTAAAACATCGGTATCTTCTCGCTCCGATTGTCATGATTGCACCTACGCTTTAATTGCACGCTATCTTTTTACCAACTACCCAGGCGTATCATTTCCTTGACGATAGGTGGAATTCTTGCAAAATTACTTCTTGGGGGAAACGTTTGATACAAAAATAGATGTCACATGGTTCGATCAGTGCCGTACAAAGGGGATGATTCGTTCTCGTTAATAACTGGAGGTGACAGAACTGATATTTAATATTAAATCGTTTCAGGAAGTTTTCAAACGTTCAGAATTTTTAAGAATGTGAGATTCTGAAAATCTCATTCATCATCGTGTTACACGATGCATCCTTATGTATTAGCTCTTTATAGAACAAACTCTGATATCAGTTACATCCATAATTCTTTAACCCTACAGTCTCTTCGAAATTTTAAAGAACGACTTTACATAAACTTTCCAAACCTCGGCTAAACCTTCCAATTCGTCTGTAAAATTCAAACAGTGTTCCTTTCTAATAATAACCCAGGGGTTCGTTGTCGGGCATCTTGCCATTATTCCATGCGGTTCGAATGCAGAAGAGGATCGTGAAGCTCGAATATTTCGCGTATATCCTGCTACGTGGATACCGGTGGTGTTCGCGGAGCCACGTAGAATTCGTGTCGATTCTAGCGAGGAAACGGATCCTCTCCGGGGCCCGAAAGGACCCGAGGGCACGACAAGGGGGTTGGCGGGGCCCCGAGGGGGGCGGCGAGGCGCACGGCCCACGCCAGGGATTCCACGGATGCAAATTCGCTTGAGCTATCGCCGGATCGTGAGCCTCTTCCTTCGGATCGGAAGGGAAAAGACAACGAGGAACGAATATAAGTAGCGAGCGTCCGCAGGATCGCGAGGAGCGTGTACGTGCACCCACCCAGACGACCGGCCAAGTTCCTGGCAGACGTGCAGCAGGGCTGGCGTTTCGATCGTTCGTGTGGGTCTCCTCTGGACCCGTTTGTGTGCAGACACCGTTGCACTTGCACCACGACCCGCCGAGGATGCATGATGTATATCCGCCACCGGGTTGTGCAGTGGCGAATATGCAAAACCGGTGGCGTGGCCGGGCAGGGTCAAGCCGACCCCTTTTCTCTACCCGCTGCTCGTGTTCGCCCAACGATCCAGTCAATACGAGAACGATCGTAAATCATTTATTATATTTTCGATATACTCCGTTGACCACGGCTCGTTACACTCCTCGACGCATACTGGACATATTCAAAGACATGAACATTCTATGTGTTTGCACTCGGAATTTTGAGAAAATTTGATGATTTCAAATCTCCAAACTTGTTCCAAAGTGATCAAGTCCCTTTCATCGTCATATTTTTCAAACCTGTTCATAACGGACCTCCAATGTTTCCCAGTATCCACAAATTCTTAGATTTGTAATTCCGCTGTACCTCAATTTTCTCCTAATTTTCAATTTTCGTCTAATTGTAATAATTGTTGGCTAACTCTTAGCGGGACTAGTCTCTGAACTTAAACTGTACCTCACCGAAGATACGCGCGTGACCGATGATTTTTCACGCACATTTTTTCACATGAAGATTAGATATAAACTATGATTGAATAGAAGTATGAACAGATATTTGAATTGCTATTGATTGTTACTGGCTATCTGTATGATTAGTATGCAAAGTCGATTTGCAAACGATTTGCTTGAATCGATGGCGGTTCGCAACCGTTGTCCGCAACTGACCAGCCTCGATGCATCACGTCGGTGAACAGATGTTACAGGTGTTGTAAGTAATATTTCCAAGTACCGTTTTTCTATTAGTCCGTAACAGTTCCGTGTGTGAAGATTCTCTTGCATCTTTTAACATTCTATACTCTTCGGACCAAGGTTTTGATGTGGAGATATTTTGATGTTCAGATCCTCAAATCTGCGAATGTTCTAATTGAAAAGTCAGCGAATAATAAAACTCTCTCTATTTCCATTTTCTCTCAAAAACGAATATTGTTCGTGAACGAACAACGTGCCTAGTCAGAACCACAGAAAGCGTCGATATTCGGTGAAATATCGAGTTAAATATTCGAGGAGCTTCGAGCAGCCGTAAATATGAGAATTTCCTCGAAAGAGAAAAGTTAAATGTTCGGTAGTGGAGGTGGTGATTTGTTGTCGAGGATTTTAGCAAAGATACGACGCAGCTGCGCGAACCGTGCCAAGGATGCGAGATGAGAAATTCAGATATGATTCAGATTGAGTGGCTGCAGGATCAGGAACGGTGAAAATGCAAAGGGGCAGGATCGATATTCCGACTGATAATGGTGGTACCCGGCGAAGGGGAGGGAAAGCACAGGAGATGTCAGTAAAATGGCAGCGGTATGCCAGTCTGCCAGTCTCTTATCTCGTCGAGTTTCCTCAAACTTGTCTGGCGGATGGCTCGAGCTAGACAGACATCTTCCTCGACGACATTAGCATTATTCAGACGCTAGGATTCCGCCGTTGAGGAGGGTATATATCCTTCGATCTCGTGGCACGAAGCGATGCTCCTTCGAACCGGAACTGGCCTCGCGAATCGCCGCTGCATTCAATTGCATCAAAGTTAATGCCACGATGAACCACGCGGAGACTGACCGATGCAACCGCCTCGTATACCGCGTTCACAAACGGAACACCTTATAAAGCCATGCGTTATCCTGCGTGCCATCTTATCGTCGACGATGATCCGAGGCCATTTGGGACATCGCCGAGAGAGATCGGCGAGCTTGAAACGCGAGTTAAACACGCGTTTCTCCGACTGTGCATCGATCAAACGATTCGTGGATGTTCCCCTAATCTACTACACCAGATGAACATCTATCATTCAGCCTCTAAAGCCTTTCCACCGAATATTCCATCCTTCTATTATCACTTCCATCGTATTCGGACGGGACAATAGACCTTGACAATTTTCAACTTCGCGGTTTAAGTTTGAAAATAATTATTGTGGTGGTACTCGTTATTCATACAAATGTTAACTGTAGTTGACGTTCGAGTTACGCTTGCTCTATTATCTGAACTAGCAAACTGATATTCATCTTATTAAATTTATATTAATCAAAGTGTACAAATTTGGTCTACAAATGTCCACTATTGTTTAGGAACTTCTGATGGTCTGTGAGACAAAATATTACATCAAAAGTTGGTCACTTTTAAGTAGAATTGCAGTGTTTGTTATATAACATTATAGGCGATTTCAAAACAAATTCAATGTGTGGAAATTAAAAGCTTTTCAAGTTCATACCTTAATCCCCGACTACAACCCTGCACACCAGCCGAGTGCAACACATGATCTTTCTCGCTGAATCCTTCGAAACGTCGAAGGGCCTATCCTCTCGTCTCTACCTCCGAGTAACATGACGCAAAGTATAGTAAGAAATTTTTGCAGGAAACGGTAATTTTTTCTCCGGACGTAATGTCGACTCGTTGTTCGACACGGAGAGCGGCGCACGCCCAGTAAGGGACTACTAAAACGAAACGCTTGTATTCGGGTGAGAATAGCACGGACTTCCTGTTACGTCTCGTATCTTATCGTCGGTGATCGCAGATATGGTGCGCCTTCTCGACTGCTCGAGAAGGTTACAGAACTAATAGACCACCTTCTTCGTGAGCGAGCCTCGTGGCGTGGCCACGTACCACGGCCTCTTAACGCCTCCCGTGGCCATCTACATACGGCCACGATCCTGAGTTTCCCATAGATGTTCCCTCCTACCACTCTGCCGCCAGGATCACGGACCCCTCGTTACTAGCTGGCTCTGTATCCTTCCTACTTCACCTTATCGCCAACCGGCCGAACGATTAACGCTACACCATCGACCGCCATGGGAATCCGGCGAGGGTGATGCGCACTTCTGATCGATGTTAATTGACGCATTATCCAACTACGATCGGAACTTCGTCCACTTGACGGCCGTGCATTTTACGATAAACCGATTTTTCATCTACTGAATCCCGCAGGCAATTATACACACTTTTTATTGTCTTCTTTGATTTCCCTTTTGACTCTCATAGCGTAAATTGGTCCTTTTAGCATGTTTGAATGTCTTGTATCAGAGTATTCAGAATCTGTTCCTTTATATTTTTATTCAAACCCTGCAGTATGCATAGGTAGTACAATATTAATTAAATTTACTATTGTAAGTTTGTAAATACAGAGTTCATTATCCACTGTTCAGTAAGATCATACAAGTGTCACATTAAGTTTACGGTGCAGCCAACACCTTATTACAAACTCAACAGTGGATTTTGTGGTGCTATTCACTAATCTTAAGCAAATATTAAAGAGCATTGCAAAATTATTAAAAAACGTAGAAATTTAAAAAAGTAGACATTAAGAAATGTTCCTTATTTTGCAAAAATAACAACCTTGCAATTTTGTGAAAAGGCTAGTTCTGGCCCTACGTCTACAATTTTGAGCAAATCAGTATCTCCGTATGTTAACCAAAGTGCGGCATGGTATTGAGTGATTAAAAGCGATAACGTTTATCAATTTCATTAGCGAGCAGTAGGTAATGTGTTAAGTTGGTAGACGCGAGCTGAATCGGTGTTTGAACTAAGCACGATTAGTGTCGTCGAGGTAGGTACGAAACGGCTGGCTAATTCTTGCAAATTAATCGTTTCCTCTTCCGTCGAGCGCAGCTGCGTCACAAAGCACAGAGATGCATCGATACTTAGGCGCGCGGCTAATGGGAAATCGGAATAATGACTCGCGAACAACCTTTATCGACGCCGTGACGAATTCACAATTACGTCAGATAGTTATCATTACGAGGACCTAGTGATTACCGTGGCACCGGTGTCTACTATCTTTATGGGGTGCGTGCGCTTCCCACGAACTTGGACGACGCCTTTCAACTTGCATTTCAATCAAATTCAGTCTGATTCAAATCGCGGTATCAAATATCCATTTACTTACTTAATTGATTTTACGGTAATTAAATCCAATTACATTAGTAAATGCCACTTAAGGATGAATTTAAACATTTTTCTTGATACTGAAAATCACCAAGTGTCTACTACGTTCGATGAAAATTTAGGGTAATTAATTTGGATCATCTATGATAATTAGTTCAATTCCAACTATTTGCAGTATTAAAAATTTAAGGGGATACAAATTTTGTAATTTTTAAAATTCGTTAGTTTTACGGTGAAAATCACAAGATTTTGTCTATATCATCAATATACGACAGCAATACATTGTAAATACTGATTTCATTTTCTTTAAAAAAAGGTACTTGTAAATAAATTCTTCGTTTAATGTTTGTTAACATAGGTACATTGATCACCGTGATAAAATATTGCTTGAATAACTCTGTTAGATTAATAGAAAATTATTTTTATCAATCAAGAGTTGTAGAAAATTGCTTGGATACCGCAATAGAATAAAAAGCAACCACTAATAATATAACCATACCCAACGAATCCAATCATGTCCTAATACATGTACAGACTCATAGCTTCATTTCCCACAATGTTTTCCCAACGATTGATTACCTCGTCCATAATTAACCCGTAAAACTCTCGATCTAGGAAAATACGAAATTCAGTAAGTTGGAAATTATACGATAAATCAATTATGTAGTCAAAGAAATGACTTCATTCATCTATTTATTTTTTGAACTAAATAGTGGTATAATCAAAGGTACTTCCAGACATTTCTTACTAATTATTAGGTGTACAAAATTACAAATAAAAATGGCGAATAAAGTGCTTAATGCATGCTCAGGTTTTTCTATAATTCTACCCTTTTTAGCATGTTAAGTGTTATAGTGAAAATTAATAATTATGATAATTAGTATTATTCAGAATATCGTTCTACGAATACAAAGTTTACCTATATTAGAGATTTGTTTGCAAGAAAATTGTATAACACGAAGTTGAATGAACCGTCAGCGCCATCTTTGATCAAATAACACTTTGTTCATTCGAGAGTAGATTATCCGATACAAAATAATTCATAGGAGACGAGAAAAATTGAAAAATTGAATATTAACAGCGACAGAAAGTCACAAGTCATCGGTGGTGCAGGCATTATGGAGGCGATTGCTCTGACCCGCGAGGCAAGTCCGTCGAATTAGCGCGAATACTCTCTCGCGGGATCATTACGCTTTATCACGTCGTGGATCATGTGATTTATAAGTTCACCGACGGTGTAACAATTCCGCTCCCGTTGTTATTGAGCAATCGTGACTAATGAACTAGCCAGGATGCGACGATCAAGTAGCAGGATGCAGCGTCATTAAGTTGAGTCGATTCGAACGTGGAAGAAAAAGATATCGCGTTGCCAGCCGGACTTATTATCACTTAATTGACACTAATACATTCCGCCCCGGCCTGAAACGGGCCAAGTAACAACGAAGGCCGAGGATGTAACACGATTCCCTTCTGTCATGGTACTCATAAATGCGAATTTTGAAAAACTGTGTCCACAAAAAATTCGCTTTTGCAATTCTATTAGGGACATACACATCCCAATTGTACTTTGGAGAATTTATTTTTTCTAAGTCATATCTTCTTGGGTCATCTCTGTTAGTTGGAAAGTCAATATGATGCATATTATTTGTTTATTTCAATGAAGAAACAGTCGTTTGATGTTGAATATCGAAATGTTTATGGAATTGTGGCTATGAAACTTTATGCTGGAAAATTAATGTACTGTACTCATATGATAGTACTTCAGTAAATGATGACATGATGTATGATATACTTTATTATGAGATGTTTTTACATTATCAAATTGTATCAGATGGTTCCAAAATCAGTCAAATCAGATTTGCATTTGAAAGCCTTAATATCATACTTGAATTCTGCCATCATACTTTCTTAAAAGGAACTATGATTCTAAAGTGAAAACAAACCAGAAAATAGACTCTCATAGGTTAAAAAAGTACAAATATCGATGTTTCGTGTTCGAACTTCGTTCCAAACGGAGACATACACGGGTACCATGAATTTATCGACGATCAGAACAAACGTCAGCTACGAGTTCACCAGAGTTCAAGCAACAAATTTCATGATATAACGAATGTCGTACCAAGCGTCGAATCCTACGGGATCGCGTGCAGAAACGACAGATCGTCGGTCATTGGTCGCGTGATAATTCGCATCGGCCACCTATGAAGAAGTTTCCACGATCGATCGTCGAAAAATTCGCGATTCTAACGGTGGCCTTTCCGAGCGATCGTAGGGCCACTGCCCTCGACGATGAAAACGAACAAAGGTCACGCAGAGATAACGAGAAATAAACGTTCGGATAGAAAACTCGTAAATTATGCACGGTGTTTGGGAATTCATGGTACGAACGTCGTTAAATTTTTTGACAGTTGCAACGTTCAATCGGGTAATTAATCTAACCTCTAAACCGAGGACGTCGAGTTAACTCGACATAACAATTCTTCTTAAATAATAGTACATTTATATCAATTTCTTTCTGTATTTTTACCAACAATAAGTACACCAATATTGTACTTTGTAATCAAAATTATGTATTCGAATGCTGTTATTTCTTATCGCAAGAACAAAAGTCAAATACCTCGATCAAAAACACCCGGATGGACAAGTTCAGATTAGCAAAGGGAAATAGAGTGACATACCACAATCGTCTAAAATTTTGGAAATGTGGAAAAGAGGCTATTAACTAGCTGTTCGATGTAAATACCCTGTGTACGGCGACGGTACCGCTTTGAGCGAGGCCGTTGCCCCCGGGGCGAGAGAAAACGCAAAAAAGATGCATGTACGTAGGTATCGTTGGGCGATAGGAGGGGACAAAGGCAGCGAGGGAAAGAGGGATAGAATCCCGAAGCTAGAAAGGTATACGCAGCTGAGGAGGTGAGGCGGACAGGAAAAGACGGAGACCGTAAGAGACCCCTTTCGACCCCTACCGAAGACCCCACGGTGAACCCCGCCCGAGGCGAAGGGTCACTCACCTATTCCTCTCTCTTCCGACGCTGCCTTTTACCACGGCACAACAGGCTAATTACGCCTGATTACGTACCCGTTTTCAGCTACGTACATACATACTTACCTACGTCTGGTATCGTCGCGTAGATTTCTACGCGGAGCAATCGCGTCGGGGTGCCATTTTGATTAGGCGCATGGTTCTTCTTCTCGACTCAATTCTAATTCGTAACTCAATTCGTAACAGTTTAGGCTACTTTGTACAATAGAATAGCTTTAAACAGCTTTAGCAATTTGGTATGATTTTGGCAATATTTATGAGGACAGGCACTTGGTGAGAAAAAAGTTTGTGGTCGTTTATGCTATAGCAACTTTGAAGCGGTGGCAAGATGCAGGGTACACGTGGATCGTGGTCAGTGATGAATAGTTTACTTCTCAATTCAAAAATTGGAAATTTTTAATTTCTCTAAATGTCTATATTAATTTCTAAATTATTAAATCTTGAAGTTAGATATTGGAATATTTGAAGGTTGACAGTTTGACAATCTCTAAGATTAAAGACTTGAGCATCTGCAAATTTGGGAGCTTGAAGACTTGATATTTTCAAATGCACTTAATACAATTGTCAATATTTCTAAACCGCTCGAATAAAGTTATCAATGTTCCAAATATAACTATAACTACCAAACACGTCATTTGCTCCATTCACAATTTTTTTAATCTTCAAAATTTATTAACCTATTTTTCTTGAAATTTGCATTGATTCCTACAGAGATACAAAGTTAATATGTATATTACATTATCTTTCATTCTTTGAATATTTTTAAATAAACTGATCAATTTCTCCCAACATACCAAATAAAATGATTAGCATCCCCATAAATTTCCAGAGCCCAAGTGTCCCTAAACCTAACTCAGTCATCAACCACCGTGTGCCCCATTGACTGCTAAGGTACCCTATCTGCCCATCGCATATTCGCGCCAAACGTCCATAAACGCTCTTATTGCCTCCTGCACGAAGTTCTCGCCCGTTCGGTTTATAGTCGCAAACGTTGACGCGTTTCGAACCTGAAGGACATAAAGGATCGAACGCGAGCACGCATCAGCTCCGAGGAATTGACACTTTTACCGGGTCGAAACGGTGCTCTGTCATTACGGGAACACGGCGCGTGCGTCGTGTTCCTGGCACGAACGTGTGCTTGCTACACGTCCCGCGACCTGTCGGACAGACGCGTACGAGATCGATAACAAGGGGTGGCCCCCATCGGCAGGGGAAAAGAGGGAAGACAGGATGGGAGGAGGCAGCGTAAATCGTTTCGTCGATGCACGGACGTTGAGGAAGGTAACGTTTCCCCAGGTGTGCTGGGAAAGGTTTCGAAGCGGTTCCTCAGGGGTCAAGACTGGTATGACTGGTCGGTCGTGTAACGAAGTACCGGTGTCACCGGACATTTTTTCTCATCGGCCTTATCGAATTATTGGTAGGATAGTCTAGCGTCGAGATGCCGCTTGTACACCTTGCTGTTTTATTTATTCGCCTTGTTTATTGGGTGTGGAAATAACTATTATACCTCCATGTTTTTCGTGTTAATGTTGACTCTGTAATCCTAAACTATACTTGCTCTCTACTAGCATGTTATGGTTAGGTTTATGGTGAGCATCGTTGACTTTCCTAGAGAAAATGGTGATGTAGGAAGTAGAACATTTATGATCTGAAGAATTTGTTGAATTTGAAGAATGTGTGAAGTCGGAAATATAAAAATTTGAAAATTGAGTGATCCAAAAATTTGAAAGCCCGTGAGTTTGTAACTATGAAAATGTGGAAGATCCGGAATTTGCATAAGAGCGTGGAAAGAACATTTGTAAGCTCCACCGTGAGACTTCCGCTAGCACGATAGAATTTGCGATTTCTGTTGCGAGTCTGAAAGCTGATTGCCACCAACCACTAACGTGAGCTACCCACCGCGAGATTGCACCGTTGTAGATCACCTTTATTTGCATCTGCACGACGTACTGTTGCATCTTCCTTGGCTACCTGACTCCGTAGTCGGATAATTATCGTCTACATGAACGGTGTTGGCGATGAAGACGTCGTTTTTGCACCGCTGTCGCGTTCCATTTCGCAGTAACGTAAATTTCCACGATAATCTGACCAATCAAAATACCTCTCCACGCTCGTGTATCCAGCCACCGATCTGTTGCCACTCCGTTAAATAGCTTCTGTTTAGAGATTGCGAATATTTTCTTTCGCTAATATTGTTGTGATCCTTCCGATAAGATAATATAAAACATCATAATCATTATTACTATTCATCTTTCATTAAGCCATCTTGGATACGAACGATTATTCCATTTGAAAGAGAAACGAATAATATTATTTTTTAATACGAACATCATTATTCGAAAAGTCGACGTTTTTCTCGTTTAGAATAATATCCTGGCTCTTGTCTTGAAGTGCTTTGTCGATTATGCGGATCACGTTCTCGTTGTGCAATTACAGCAAGAATCAGTTGCAGTTTATTAACTACTATGAACTTACATGAATTCCTTAACGCGAAGTATGTGATGGTACTCGAAGATAAATAATGTATGTTCATCTATGCATTCAACCCCAGGCACATTTTCATGCACGCGCTGATAAATACAGCTTATGACCCATCTGTGGGTCACGCCAGGTTGGACGTGTTAATGGGAGTATAATGAATGGTTGTTGCTGATATATAGATTGCACGAGGGTCGCATTAACTTCGCTTTTTTGTGAACAAACGCGTGGAATTAATTTGCATTCGTATCATTGCTGTTGATGAGTTCAAAAGTGAAAGAATTTATGCGCTGCGCAATTGTGACGCAAAACTGCATTCTGCAATTGTGAGTTATAGCAGTATTAGTACAATAGGTTGCTTCAACTTGTTTGCTAAATAAAATAGACAATTGAAACGGGGGATCATTAACTAATTCTTCGATTAAATACTTCCCTTAACTTTTGATCATTTTATTATAACTGCTACAAGTTTATAAAATGGACAATCAAGTTAATTACAGATTTAAAGTTGGGGACCATAAATTTTGTAGTTAATTGCTTTCTTTAACTTTTGATTACCATTTTGTTACAAGTACTTTAATCTTCAAATACGTTTAATGAAAAAGATTACTGAATACGATCTTAATTTTCTTATTTTTCGGAGAATAATGAAAGTTGCTCCAAAACATGCTACAAAGTGAAATCAACGACGAACGCGTAGTTGCTACGCTGAAGTCACGATCCGAAATTAAATAGCACCATGATCATAGACACGTGGAGAGCAATAAAACAAGCAGCTTTCGAGCGTCATTCTTAGCTCAGTGGAAACGTAAAGCTGCATTTTGGCACGTACGGTAATCACCACGAACGCGGCGTCGATTCTACGGAAGAAATGATGTTATTAATGTATTCATGGGAGATAGGCAGACCCTCATTCCCCGATGATTACCCGTAATTTGTTCGTAATCACCCTGGAAAGGTTTGTACGTATTTGATAACGTATGTTTATTTCCATTTGATGTGCAGCGAATCACACGAATCGTCAGAACGCAGCTACTATTGCATTAATTAAACCTAATTAATTCGAACATCACCGAGAACGTATCTATCACCTGGACATTCGACAGCGAAATATCGGTAATTGAACGTGGACAATTATTTTTATTATCTCGTTATCTCGATCGAACTCGTTGAATTTGCAAGTTTTGCACCATGTGTAGATCACTATGATTTCCATTCGGACTGCGCCAATTTTGAAAATAGTCATTGGTAAATGCTTTCGCAAGGTGATGTATTTTTACTTTACTGACTTTCAGATAAGATTGCGCATTGGGAACCCTGTACACTTCGCGTGCTTCGGCACAATTGCACGCTCGAACTGCCTCGACTTGATTTGCATTTGTAGATTCGCACGTTGCGGACGACTTTGCAAGGTGCTTTTAGCGGACTATAGCTCTGCTATCGATGTCATTGAATACACGTGTTGGTTTGGGTAATAAAAGATGATTGCAGTTGCATTGATCAAAGTACTTTGAATCGGTGTACTTTAGTAATTTAAGGTAATGGGGCTTAGTATTTTATAAACTCGACAAAAACAGAAGAGATTAATCTTTTCGACTGTTCTTCCATGTCATACAAATTTTCTATTATTCATATTTAAAATGATGGAAATGCGTATCTGAGGTATAAAGTAAGAAAAAGAATTCGAATATATTTATTTAAAATCCGCACTGAAATCCACAGTCTTCGAAAAAGGTAAGAGGAAGCAGGAAACGTGGGGCCTTTTAAAGGGACACCATGCATCCACGTTTTCCTATTGCGCTCGTTCACCCTAAACCGGGGTAGACTGGTTCACCATACCGGAAAGAATCTTGACACGGTCGACCGATTAGCATATACGTCCTGGTTTCCCCCTTGGAGCTCGTATCTTCTTGTTCGCTTTCCCTCGGGACCTGGGACGACCCTATAAGGTGCTACACTTCAATCTCTCCGAACTGATAAGGAGACCAGAAATTGTCATTGCTCTTCCTTAACGTGTACAGACGCCTTTAATCGCTTTTGTTAACTGACTTAATTGATACAGGAATAGACGAGAATTTTAGAACAAACATCCATAAAATTTACTTGGCTTCTCTGAACATTCAAGCTGAGAAAGTGAGAAATGCGGATAAATGAAAAATGTGAATAGTCCAAATATTTTTACTACGTCAGAATAATTTCCTAATCTAGTATTTGTACGACAAATTAAATATGTACAAACATACAGGCTAGAATAATGTCCGAATATTGATAAGTGATTGCACATGAACGACGTTTAAAATCATTGACATTATCGACAGAGGTTACAGCGTCTCCATTGTGCCGGTATATTTCGTACAACATGACTAGTTAAAAAAACATTGCATTTCATGCAATGAAGTCATTGACAATTGTTTCTGGTCGGACGTCAAGCTCGTGTCTACTTCTGTTTGGTCACACCCAATGCGCTACTCGTTAGTTCGAAAGGTGTCAGAGGCTGATTGTGCGTACCAGATATGCAACAACGTTTCGCAACCTTTAAATCGATCTTTCGTCTTAATATAGAGGTGGTGATCTCGCCGCTGCTCACATTCAATATGGGCACCATATTCCGGCGTGGTTGGCGCCAAGTCTCGAGTGGACCGGTTATTCAGCTCAGGTTCCGAGCTTAGACGATACCTTAGGCGACCTTAATATCGCTTTGATTAATCGTTCGTGTGTACGTTTACCTGAAACCTCGTTTTCGTGCTTGGGTCTGTGCGTGTGAAACCGTCGGACAATCAGGCTCCAGGCGATCAAAGACGATCGTCTTGATCAAGACTTTATACCGCTACTTGCGCGCTTAATTCATCGTTGCTCTTGATTGTTGCTTAATCAACGATTCGATACTACAGCTCTCTCAGACCTCTATCTCTATTCCTATAACGTTTGCTGTCAATCAGTAATTATTTCTGAATTAAGCCTGACTAATGCATTCGTCAGAAACATTCCAGGGTCGCTCACAACATTTCCTCCATGTTTAAGCATACGTAATTAGTTCCCCGATTTCTCCTACATTTAATTCACTTTCTAGTAAACGCTTAACGTCGATATAAATTAGTTAAGTATATTAGACTCGTGTATGTATGTTTATTATAACTTCAAGCGTCTTCAAAATTGTGTTTCAGCTAAGATCTGAACCTTCTCATAAGTTTGAAAAATTCTCTTGAGCTTATCTTTATATTTACAGCTACGAAGTAATATACAGTCTGTTCTCAAATTATTCGTACAATCGTAGAAATGTTAAGGATGAAAAATAAGCGAAGGTTGGAACCAAAGGGGGATTTGAACAAGATAGATGTGGTGCAAGCCAAATGCTTCGACACTATAAACACTTCCCATAAAGTGATATTACTATTTAAATATAGACACTGAAATTAAAATTAGATACAAAAAATCTAGTATATAACTTGGGTATATAAGTCTCAGATGACTATCATAGAAGGTGTTACATTTTCAGAAAGTTCAAAAGTCAGCGAACCGGAGTTGGATAAGCGTAGGAGAAAAGTTGAACAATTTGAAGTTTTACGGGTCTGGTTCACAGGAAAATCTAAGATTGCACGAGGATGGGAGTTGGTTGTTGGCGAAACGTTTTAACTCGATGGGAGTACACCGGTTTCCACGGTTCGTGGCCTCGGTGCGTGTCACGCAGGCGGTCGGTGCGTAACGTCCGCGTTTCGTGGAGGTTTTATCTAAGATCTGAATGCCGTGGCCAGGTCCCTCGGGACGCGTAGACGCGTTACAGAGGCACGAGTTGCGAGCAGCAAGCACCAACGATAAATATTGCGGCGTGAATGCATGTTAATGAACGCCTCGGCTGGTGTACCAGCTCGTGTACGAGCGCGTATCTCTGCGTATTTGATTCGCGGATACGCGGCTCGCCCTCGCCTCTGCGATTAGACTCCGAAGCCGAGGGATCTTGCTTAACAAACTGCGTTTACTCGCAGCCTGCCAGCTACGTGGCTCTTAGGTGGTCGTTCTACGTTTCGGGAAACGCGCGTTGACGTTCTATGTACTTGTGATTTAGATACGGGCTCGGCTCGCGATTCTCCGAGACAGCAACATCTTTGATCTTTAACTTACCTGGATAACGTCAAATGAAATACGCTTCGTTAACACGATGATGGGCAACCGCGTTGGCGAATCACTCGTACAACGTTAAGTACTTAATTTCGACATTTACAAGCTTTCGTATTGCCAGTATATAATTTTCGAAATTTCATCAGTTGGGGATCTCTACATTCATAAGAGCTGACAGCCGAACTTGAACATTCGAATTTAACATTTCTTTATTTATAAATTGTCACTTTCGCAAGTTTACGAACTTATAAATTTGTAAGGCTGAAAGATTGAACATTTGATATTTCAACAGAACCAACAAGTTTTGATATACCAACATTACCAAGTTTAAGCTTCAAAGTATCAAAATTTTTGAATTTACAAATGTCTCGATTGCCAAATATCTAAGTGTAATTTAACATTTTTAAACCTCTATATTTCTAAATATCTCAGTGTCAAAATAAATTCCTAAATGACCGTCTAACTTCCTAAGCGTGGAAGTCTGTAATTTTTAAAAGTGACTATTCGAGAGAAATTAGCTTGAAGATGACGATACAAGTTCCTCGTGTCGTGCTTCAAGTTTGAAAGGATTGTAAAGCGTGAACGTGATGACACGTTTGTCCGTTAATTAGCAGATTATAACTACCTTACCGGGTCTTAAAAGAGCCAAATAAGCGGTATTCACTCGTTCAGAATGAACAGTGTAGCGTCTACAATGTAATCTACGAACAAGAAGGTTTCTTACGAAAGATGATTCTATCAGTTCCGTATTACTCGTCGCGTCAATTTAATCCGAGCCGCCAAAGAATCTCGACAAAACCCCAGACGGCACTAATCACCTTAGTCCACCTCAAACAGTTCCATTAAACGAAACGTCGAATAGCGGATCATTAAGGATGGGGGTAAAAAAAAAGGGGAGAAGCAGCAACTTCACCGTTCTAAATGAATGTATCATTACAGTAGCTGACTGGAATGTCCGCAGCACGCTCGTATTTCGTCAATCGTCTGCTACCGAGAAATTGCAGCAGGCAGCTAATAATTGACTTTACACGCAATCAAGTTTTAATCGAACCCGAGGATCAATTTACCGTGTAACAGGTGATTCGCGTATAATACTATCATTCGGTTTTTATACGCTGATGGGAAATGAGGAACGTTGGATGTTTTCGAGGGAGATGTTGCAACTGTAGAAAAATAAGTTTATTACGGATTTATATTTTTCATCAAAATTTTAATATATGGATACTTTTTACTGGTTACTAGTTCGCTATGAATTCCATTGCTACGCGTTCGGAGCGTGTTGTAATTACCATGCGTTGTATTTGGTGTGTGTTTGGCGCGTGTTATATTCGGCATATGTTGTATTCGGCACGTGTTAAATTCGGCATATACCGTATTCAGCACGTGTTGTAATCGTCACGCGTTGTATTGGGCGCGTGTTGTATTCGGCATATGTGAAATTCGGCACATATTATATGCGGCGCGTGTTGTAATTGCCACGCGTCATATTCGGCACGTATTGGATTGGACGCGTGTTATATCTAACGCGTTGTATTCGATACACGTTGTATTCGACGCATATTGTATTTGGGGTGTGTTGAATTTACATATTGTATTCAGTGCGTGTTGTATTCGACACGTGTTGATTTCGGTGCGTGTTGTATTCGGCACACGCAGTATTCAGCACGTGTGTTCGACGCACACTGCATTCGCCGCGTGTAGTATTTATTATGCGTTGTATTCGGCACATGTCGAATTCGATACATGTATTCAGCGTGCGTTGTACTCAACATGTGTTGTAATCATACATTGAATTTGGTACATGCAACCGTGAGTTGCAATTACCACGACATGCAATTAGCCCATACCACAATCCCCACATGTTGTATTCACTACATATTACATTCATAATATTCTACAATGCCCCTCATTATATTGCCTACTACATGCAGTTATTCCACACAGTTATTCCTACTTATCCCATACAGTCTACGTACCTATTACATTCACCCCTCGTATCGAAAGGGTTAATGAACTTGAACGCACTTTATCTCTAGTACATCCCTTTATCTACTATTTCCACGTAGGAACGTCATGTTACCGAACAAAAACAGTTGATGGAATAAAAAAGAGCGAATGTCGTGCACAATAGCAAACGCATAATAGAATAGAAACGTAATTACAAGGTTGTGGTGGCGTCGGTAGCCGCGTGATTACCTAGCAAAGGTGTGTGCCTGTCTACCATTTCGCTGGTCTGACAGTAAATATTATTAGCGACGCCGACGAAGAAGCAAGTACATCCTCTCGCATTGACTGGACTACTGGATGACGCTCCTAATGCTTGCCGGCGCAACTTCTTTGAAATTAACGCTGCATCAGGCAGCTCCACCAGCTACCAGCACTCCTGGTGCACTCTTTATAAATCAACTCCCGCCGAGTTGTCGGAGAATCGTCGTTCCGTGTGGCTTCCGATTCCACGTGTCGTTTTATTTCGCTTCTGCCTTTATATCGCGGTAGTACGTCGCTGTTGCATAGCTGTAATGAGACGCGAGACTCGTGTCTGATTATATCTGGATTATGGATTATCTGGCTGACAGCGAAAAAGGTTCATATGAATTTATACGTTTCCAAACTTTCGCGTTTGTAAAATTATATATTGGTCAGTTTGTGTTCACTTTCTGGAGATCCACAATTTGACATTTTTCCATTTTCGAGTTATCAAACTTTTAATTTTTCAGTTTCTAAATCTTAGCAGATTTGAACATTTCTGAACTTTCAATCTTCAAATAGATTTCTAAAAAGAGTTTCTAAAAACTTATTGTATCAAATACTCAAAATTCAAATTCTCAAGTCCTCAAATCTTCAAATAATCTTAAATCACAACATTCTCTAAGATCCAAAGTCTCCAAATTCTTAATTGCCCTAAATTCCTTTAAATTATCGAGATTCCCTGAATCTCATAAACAGCCAAGTTCACCACATACCTCAATTTCTTCAAATTATTGAATCCTGAATTCCCTAGATCCCCAAATTCTTCAAGTTTTCAAAGCTTCCAAAATTCCTAAAAATTTCCAAAACTCCCAAAATTGCAAAAATTCCCAAAATTCTCCAAAAGTCCATATTTTTGTATCTAAAAATTCCCCAAATGTTCCTATCTCAAAAAAGACTATTTTGACATAAAATATTTAAGGACACCCTGTATACAGACACCAGATAGAACAATCGCTTACCAGTTGAATGGCTACCGTGCTGATCGATTGGATTCTTGTGTCGGTGCGAAATCGCGTTGTTCTTCGAGATCGATCTCCCCACGGAATATGTTCGATATGATTGCGGCCGACGGACCGGAAGGCGAACGAACATTGCACACGATCGCAATGTGGCACACAATTAAACGCAGTCCACCGCAACCAGCCGGGTTTCATGCGGTCGAAAGTCCGTCGGCGAGTTATTACGATTCTCCATCAACGGTGCCGACAAGCCATTATGTAACAGCGCGGTGATCGATCTTAACAGCGAGATAATGGATCGCGGTTCAGTTCCGTATTTTAGAGAACCAACCGCGTGCCGGCCCACACTTACACCTCGGAATCTGGAGCCATGATCGAGAAGGGAGGATCGTTTCGAAAGGAGATCCAGTTGCACCGCGAGCGAGATTTCAAGAATCGACCACCGTATACCGATCTAACGTTAACCCTTTCGCGGCCATTCACGACTATCACTGATCTCTTCTGTAGCGAGTGTTGACTCTTCTTACATCGAATGTGGGTCCATATGGAATTTTGGAATTTTCAGAAATTTTCATTTGGTTTATATGTAAGAAATTTTGTTTCAAATATCTCAAATTTGTGACTCTACAAATTTTCAAGCTTCCAATTTCAATTCTCATACTACAAAATTTTCACACTAGATTATCAAATTTCTAAATATTCGAGACTTCGAATTCACATCTGAAATTTCCATTGTGCCAAACTTCCAAACTTGGAAATGCCCAAATTCTCAAATCTTAATGCAAGGAAACACGATTCGATTTTTAATCAATCAAGAAGATTAAATTAATTTGAAACATCGATGAAATGTATTGAATGCAAAGACCTCCCCGTGAAAAAAGAACGAGTCATTTCTTGGCACGATGACAGCCATTATTGAATAGCAATTTAAAATATTAATCGATTCAGAAGATGTCAAGCCACTTAATTAATGAAAATATCTCACGATCATTTTAAATAAACTTTCAAATTGATATATTACAGAATAAGTGTCAATTTCCGTAGGGAGAAAAAAGCAAAATCATTGAAATCTATCATGAAAGGTGTAATACATCTTGTTTCTGACTCCAGCTCATTTCTGTATTATCAATCGAATCACACGTCATCATTCATGATCCTCAAACGCCAGTTCGCTTCATGACAGTTTATCACTCGTAATAGACAGATAATTATCGATTTTTCCGTAAAGGTAAAAAGAACACTGGCCGATCGGCTCTGCATTAATCACCGTTTAGATTAATAATTATCGATGTAATGTATTCTCCGTTCTCGTTGATTTATGCAGTAATTACCAGGCTTATCGGGCCACCACTCCGCAAAATGTTAACGTTACCGTTCCTTCGCCTTGAAATGCTAATGCGCCTGTTCACATGTCCCGTATCGATACCAGTAATCTTTATTGCCGTCACCGGAGAATATTGAAATATCTACCACACGAATCTATCGCACATCAGATGTCTACGCGGGAATGGCATTCATACGTACAATTAAATACCGATTAAGTAATTAAGATAGAATCGCTTAATTGGATATACTGTGCCGCGCTTAATCAAACCGTGTCTCTTATTGCGTTACTTCGAAATGCCTCGTAAAACAACCAAAACGCTTGCTCTCCGTAAACTCGTTTTTACTCATAATTTGCGGGATATCTGTTCATTAATTACACATTAAAGCTTCAAGTTTTATATACACGACATGCATTTATATTCATCCTTTTAAACACGATGTGAAACAGCATTATTTATTATTGCTAAGCATGTGCTAATAATTTAATAATGCATGTGCTAGTAATTTATTATTTCCATGTATTCGAACTTGTAAAATAGATTGGTTCTGATCTTGATTCATTGATTATGGACGTACGAGTTATTGTTTAAAAATTTCAATTAGTGTCCGACTGAATATGAGAACTAATTATGAGAACTTATTCTGAAGGTTAAAATCGTAATCATTACGTGTAATAATATATAACACGAACATCAGATTTAATGTTTCTTTGCATAACGTTGCACATAAGCATCAAATACTGTACTACAAAATTCTTGCACTTTGTCGAACATAATCGAATAACATTTCCTATTTTAAACAAATTGCTACAATAATTTCTAGACTTCCGTGACTATAATTTTATATAACGTCTTGACAAAATGTTCAAAATTTACCAATTTATATTTTTCTTTAATTTAATTATAAAACGTCTGTTTACTATTTTGCTCTTGGTTTGACAAGAACCTATAGACGAATTTTTACAAAATATTAAGAAGATTATACAGCAAAGGTTAGGATCATTTTCGAAGACCAGTTTCGTTCGATCACCGAATGCTGACACATCGGTGATATCGATGAAACACGATAATCCGGCGAACACATGTCAGCCTCGGGTTCGGATAAATTTCATGCAAATATAAATCGGATCTATGATCGTGCAACTGTTGTCTAGGTGTAGCTGTTAGCTGCAGAGTGCTGCACCTGACGCGTTCGCGATCCTATCTTGTCGCCGCTTTTGCGAGACGAGAGAGGAGCTGAAAAGCTTGCGAAATCGTGGCTTTATGGGACGGATGGAACAGGAGGACGAGTCTCATGGGGAGACTCGTGCCGTTGGGCAACAGAGTTTGCCAACGTTCGCTGGATCGTATTGTTTACATAGTCACGATCAAGAAGGAATTATTACGAGCTTATGTCCCGGTAAATTTTCGAGACCCTTTTGCCTCGTCATCCAAAAAATTCCTGTCGACGAGTCGTCGATCGAGTTCTTTCGTCTTGCATTGTCTTCGGAAGCTGATCACGAATCACCGGCTTCCTAGAACGAGTTTGCAGATATAGTTGGTCGTAGAAGTGCTTGCACTTTAACAATTCTTATACAAAATTTGAGATTCGGGAAATTTAGGGATTTTTAAAGTTACAAATTTTAATGTTTAAAAGTTTTAGAATATTACGATTCTTCAATTTCTTAATTTTTCAGTTTTTCAGTTTCCTACTTTCTCAGTTTCTCAATTTCTCAATTTCTCAACTTCTCAGCTACTCAATTTCTTACCTTCTCAATTTCTTAATTTCTCAATTTCTCAGTTTCGCAGTTTCTCAGTTTCTCAACTTCTCAACTTCACAATTTTTTGCTTTTTAAATTTCTCAACTTCTCAATTTCTTAGTTTCTCAACTTCTCAATTTCTCAACTTCTCAATTTCTCAACTTTTCAATTTCTCAACTTCTCAATTTCCCAACTTCTCAATTTCTCAATTTTCCAATTACTAAACACTTACATTCTTTAATTTCTCAATTTTCTACTTTTCCAAATTCCCTACTTTTAGAATGCCCACGTACATCCTAAAAACGAGTAACAACTGATAAAACTGAAGACATATTTGTTTTCCTTTATTCCATATCGTATTAAAAGCTTGTCGTATTTTTAACCCTTTCCCGTGCTTTGGCGAGTCTCATTCGTGACGCACTTACAGCTGAAATGTGACAAACCTTATTCAAATTTTGAATACTCTTTAACTTGAAATTTAGGTCCAACTATAAGTTCCATTATCAAGGATCCCTGAATATAAAATACTCACAACATTTTCATTTTTTTTGTTCGTTTTAATGTTATAATCCTGAATAGTTAGTCTTGACTGACGCATCTGATAAATAAATGGCACGGGAAAGGGTTAACGAAAATAATCATATTCATAGTATCTGGAAGACTATAAATATGTATATATATATATTTAATCGGAAAAATGCATAAAGGTTAACATCAAAATTGAAGTTACTATATGAAATAACAAATAGGAATGTAAAGTATTTAATTAATATCGATTTTTACCTGAAGGTCACTCATTCTAATCGGAGCTACGGGACGCTTCTTCGCGCATGCGCAACATAAACGCAGTAAACTTACGAATAATTCTCCATCATCATAATTCTATCAAAATTTTTGCGATTTAAAATCACACATAATGCATCGTCCAAAAATTAACTTCATCACTCGCAAAAAACGCATTTCGTCTCAGAAGACTAATTTCAACGGCGGTCATGATCGAAGCTCATAAATTTTCATCCGACCCGATATTCATAAAATCGCAAACTCTTCTCCGCGCACGTTTCGCTCGGAAACCCGAGCTAGTTCCAGTAATTGACTTTTACTTCTGACTACGGGCACGGTTTTATTCCGGAAACACCTGTGTCCATTCGAACGATCGATTGCGCAAGCGTCGATAAACCTGGAGCGTGCTTTTGTCGATGGCGAACGGGGCCGTCCGATTTTTTCGCTCGCGTAGTATGCAGATCGTACGGATCGGCGGTTAACGAGCAGTCGAATTTGGCAATAGGTTCGCCCTGATGGAGCCAGAAAAAGGCCGTTGGTTGTTGCGCAACACGCGTCGATGCCTCGTCTGTCCCTCGATTTAGGGCGATTTAGACGCCCGAATGCAAACCGACGGTGAACGTGGACGCAGGTGCGCCTTAGCCTCGAGATCGTTACCTTTTGTCGGTGTGCGAGCGGCGGGAACGGCCGGTGCATGCTAACGATTATTTTCCAACGATCCAGATTCAATTCCCTTTGATTTTTCCCGCGTCGCTGGCTGAAGGTCGACACGGGGTACCAACTTTCGAGCTCTCCATGCCTGCCGATGCAATTACGACCGTATCGGGTGCGTACCCTTGGCACTGCCGCGAAAGGTGCGACCGAGACAAATCTAGTAATGCGTTTGATACTTGAATCGCTTTGTCACGGAATCCCCCTTCAAATGCCTTTGTAATCGAGTCAGATTTGATACTGTTGGGATCGCAACGCCATCTTGAGGAAATCACTTGCGGAATATAACGTTACCCTTATTGCGTCAAAAGAAAATTACGAATTGGAATAGTCACAATTCAATAGATTTTAATAAAGAACAAAGTTAGTTATATGTATGATGTGTCAAACGTGATGTGTTTGATACGTATGATCGATATAATGTATTTGATATGTATGACCAAACATATGTTTGGTCCGACCATATGATGACTGACCATCAATGATCACATTTGCGCATACAGCCAAAAGTAATGAATATACTCCGTATTACCAAGGTTCGTCCTTTTAAAAATACATACGTTTCAGTGATAAATATTCCATATGTGTTATGTCAAAAAGGATTATTTGGTACGAGATGTATTTTATATAATTATAAGTATTTTATATTTCCAAGTACACCACATATAAATTCATAGTTTGCGCAAATAGTATTTGGTAATATTTTGAGAAGACTTAATGACAAATCGATACATCGTTAAATAGAATTTATAGGCATAAATGTTAGTTGTTTAACCTAAACATGATTGCTTGAAGGAACTGCCCGTTCACTTTGACGAATGATTATTATCGTCGAGGAACATAGTAGAAATTAAAGTTTCATCATATTGCTGGTAAGGTTGCTTTGCAACAGAATCGTGCTGGATTGAGATGAAATTTCTTAGTAATTGTGAGTCAGATTTGAAACTATTTGCGGCGGTATAAATAGAGCTGTTTGCTTGTAAGACAGGTTTTGCTTCTAAAGCTAGATCTTTAGTAGTTAAATTATACAGTTATTGGATCATCTTCAGATTCATAATTGTAACTACTAAATTAAGTTCTATATAAAGGTTCACTTATATTTAGCTTCAACTCCATAACAAGAAATCTATTGGATACAAGGATTATAAAATTATCAGAAAGTTAGGTACATGAGATCATCACACTAATTTTAACCCTACAATTGTTAAATTTGTATGAATATTTTTGTCTAACGATTGAAACAAATAACGTTGAAAAGTAACATGAAATATGGTAAAACAGTGAGTTATAGTCAAGACAGAATAAAAATTTGATTTCGTTAAAAACAAAATTTATTTCCTTAAAAAATTACTTTGAAAGAGGTGATTCTACACGTCATAAGATGTCGAAAGAGGAGAAATGTCGCAAACCGAAGAGAATCGAAAGACGTTACCAAAGTTAGATCACCTATTTCATAAGTGTTCTGTGCAGAATGTGCAGAGAAAGGGAAAGAAGGATAATCGTGGCGGTTCTAGTTGTACGAATCTTAATTTTCGAGATCACGTAGCGCGAGAGAAGGCTCGTTACACTTCGCTTAGCTAATGACCTGGTGTACGAGTTTGCGCGAAACGACCGGGTATCTCTTCCGCTCGGCTTTTAGCCGTGATTGGAATTGCGAAAGGGTTCCGTGCTGATTCGCTGGAACGTTTTTCTTTTGATTCAATTACGGAACATAAACGCGTACCGAATCCTTTCATCGTTGCAAGAAATTAATCTTCTCGATCACTTTGTTTAATTGTTCCTACGACCGCCATTGTAATGTCATGATCGTTGCTCATGATCGGTTAAGTTCTCTCGAAAGTTTGACGAGGGTGGTTTTTAGTTGCTAGCACTTATCGACAAATTTCATATCAGTTTGATGGTATTGATTGATGGTATTGGAACATGTATTGGTAACAATGGTGGTATATTTTGTGACACACTTCCTTTCTTATAATTCTTTTACTTCCGATTTAGACGATACTCCAAGAATAGGTTAGAATCGTTGCATATATCAGAGTCTTAAATTTGAGTCGAATAGAAGCACGAGCGGTTTCAGAAGTGTCGTCAAATTTATCATGTAAAAATATAGTGTGATCGTAAATGTCGACGATCCGTAAACTCATATCTTCAACGTCGGATGTACAGCTGATGACATACAGAACGTACTGAGTTCAAAATGATAAACCTAAAGAGACTATCATCTAACAGGTCATATAGTACTAGAACAATAAATCAGTTCTACATATTTAATATTTGGAATATTTGGCAAAATTTGAACTTAGAGACTACTATTAACGCTAATGAATACTTTGGAGAACAAATATACTCATCGACATCGTACAACGTTAGCTCGAGTCGATCAGCAGCAATTTTCGAGTCAGTCAAACACGAACCGAACACGTGTCTCCAGCCCGTCGAGATTTACGACCATGCTGTATTTTTGCGACTACCATACCTGATGTATTTTCGGTTCGAGTCAGCGTTGTAGCAAAGGTGTTTCGTGAAATACGATCTCGTCGTTTGGCGAAACGGTGTTGCCAGACCCTTCCTAAAGAGGCAAATGTATCGTACGCGGACCTACCCGAGGACAAAACGGGTTAACGAACCTTTGACTCGGTCGGATTCCTCTTCTTCGTCGGTTCCGTGCCCGTGAACGGCGCGGTTTTTTCGTCGTCGTCCACCGGATCGGTAATTGTTTCTGCTCGCTGTTAGCTACAATAGCGTTCCCTTGCACTTAATTAGGACAGTGGCGGGAGGGGTCAATAAATCACGACGCGTAACCTTTTCTGCATGCGAAGTCAGCGCGCAATTAGTTCTGCTAATTAAGGACTACCTGCCGATACTTTGTCGAGTTAATTCGAATCCCGTGGCTTAGGTCTCGAGAACTTCCATGGTAACTCACGAAACACGCTTCTTGTTTCATCCCTTGGGATCGTATGAATTATTTAATTATACGATGCACACTGCTGTCGCCAGTGATTGATTTCAACGGGGTTAGGAGTACTTGAAGATTCACGGAGACCAAAAAGTTGGACTATCATTAATTGTGGTATTTAGCATTTGGGACTTTTATTTACAAGGTTGTGAGGGGTTGTGATATGGGTGTACATCGTATATCTTGTTTTAGGAAATTTTCAATTATCTAGTGGCTAAATTTCTACATCCACGAATTTACAAATTTTCAATCTTTCATCTTCTAAATTTCTATACCCCCAGTTTCTAAATTTTCAAATTTCCTAATCTTCAAATTCCCAATTATCGATCTTGCCAGATCTTCATATTCCCAAATGTCAACCTTCTCTCTCAAAAATTTCCAACTTTCCAAATCTCACATCCTAAATCTTCAAATTCCCAAACTTCAACTTTCCCCCTAAAAAATTCCAAATTCCCCAAATCCCTAAACTCCAGAAGTTATCCAATTTGTAAAGTAGTCGACAACCATTTAAGGTATCTCGTGTCGTGACGTATACAAATGAACCGCCATTGCATCGGCCGAAGAATTCGAACAGTTTCGCCCATAAAACGCTCCTCGTTTCACGCGAAAAGCTGTTCCCTAGAATCCGGCCAAGCAGCAACACGTTGGTCGATTCTTAATTCCCATTAACTCGTTGCACTATAATCGTAAATCGAGCCGAAGCCAGAGAATGCAAGGAGTCGGTGTAAATTCAGCGTCCTACGCGTCGATCGTCGGGCCGTGAACAGCAACGACGAAGGGTGCCTATGACAAATTTTATTTCCCCCAATGAATCGCTTTAACCGTTTAGATTTATGGGTCCCATGACGCTCATCCATCGTATAACCTCGCAACAAGTGAAACTTCTGTTACATGCGAAACTACGAGAAATTATTGGCAACATTATACGACTGGTGCAATCGTATGAGAATTATGTATATACTGGTCTTTTGAAACGTCTACAGATAATTAACATGTACGTTTTATGGGTGTAAATTATATAAATGCGATAAACAAGGATTTCAAGACTTTCTACAGAAAGTTCTGGTTTTTGTTAAATATTTGTATACACATGGATTTTTATTAGATATATTAACATTTCGATGATTTTGTGAATTTATACGAAATTACAAGGTTTATTGACGATGAAACATACCATGATTGTTTAGTTATTTATTATTTTATTATTTATTTATTACTATATTACTATTACTTTCTGTTACTAGCATATTATAAGACATTAACAATTTATTTAATAATTAATTAATAATAAATTTCTTTTCACATTTGATAACTGAATACTAAAGAAGTACACCGAACATTCTTGGTCAGTTTCATTATGCAATTAAAACGGAATTTCTCGACAACGTTCCTGAATGTTTAAAAAACATTTCACGTTCATGTTGATTTATATAATTATACCGAACGTGAATGTATTACAAGAAAGGTGATTATAACGAAACAACCTGATTCCTATTCGGTAGCATGTTCCGTGTATGATTAGTAGATGCAAGATCGTTTTAGAGATATTCGTTGATCCTTGGCATTATGCTACCTATTTAATTCGATTTAATTAAATCGAAGACGGCATCGGTTCATTCAATCGGATCGATCGACCTCGCCTTATTTACCGGTCTGGCCAGGGTATATCTTAATTAACGCCTCCACTTGGTCAACCGTGAAAGATCGAGGAACAGATCTTGGGTATCGTTCGTGAGAGAAATCGGTGCTACCTTAACGCGGCTGCAATTTGTACTCGTGCAAGAAACGGCGCGAGTACCACGAGCACACGCGAATGTTCCTCTACTCTACGCTTTGCACGCTTTCGGCTCGCGTGAAATATCGTCTCGATTCGACAGAGTACAGAGTCGTTTGTTGTTCGTTTTTTGAAATTCTTGCTTCTTTTGGTTGCATTTTTAATTCTTTACTTTCATTCTAGTATATTTTCACGTTATTATACTGCCACCTTATCACATACTCATTATCACATACACATTATCATATTTACATTACCATATCAGCACATCATCACATTCACATTACCATATCAGCACATCATCACATCAGTACATCACGACATCAACACATCATCACATCAGCACATCATCACATCATCATATGATCATTTCATCACATCGTCACATCATGTACGTCACGACCATCATCATCTCCTTCATTGGCATCATTCGAAATGTTATACAGCAAAAAGAATCTTAAAATACCAACATCATAGAAAGTACAAAATACATATATGTATGTACATATATCGCATTTCTGTATTCATTCCCAGATCCCAAACGCCTCGATGGCTGTGAAAACGTAAAACAGCAAAAAGTTATAATATCAACATTATGTCTAACCAGGCATTATATTTTTGAGTGTATTGCAAAATACCAAACGAATCGATCGTTCGTATTGAAAATGCAGGAAACAATACGCTCCTACGCGTACAGAGAACCGCTCGAGCGACGACGCGGAAACGATAACGCGCTAGCGTTGCTATTTAATAAAGCGTTGTCCCAGCTGTGGCTAGTTAGCATCTCGGTCCACGATCGATCACGCCCCTCGTAAGTCCAGCTACGTTCACAACATAATTCAACGGTACCGGGAACGTTTAATCATCGAGAATCATGAACGATCAATCCCACTCCACCTTTCTGGCCTCGTGGTCCGTTGTCCTTCTTTCTAGCGCGACTCGACGAAATGCTAGAGAGATCGCGGGGAAGGAAGAGATCTCTAATGTATTCTAATCGTATACCGCCCCGACAATGAAGCACAACTCATCCTCCTACACCTATGGCATCTACCATCGAGGCCGTCGCACAATGCTATCTCATCTCATCCTCCGAGATGCGTTTCTATTCCACTTTGTAACTCTGCCTTACTCTCGTTGGCCAAGCATGATCGAGTGTGACCGAAAGCACCGGCAAACACGAGGCTATTTGCACGCGTAAACATGGAATTTGCGGGGCTTCGCGTTCGAAGGCCAGAGGTGAAGGGGAGAAAATGCTCACGATTGGACGATGGTTAATTCGCACGGGACTGGGCACAGGATTTAAAGCCATTGTTGCGCTAGATCGTGAAGCAGGTTGCTATAGGGATATGGGAAGATTTAGAAGGGTTATTCCCACGTTCTCGCATTTTCAATTTTCGCCTCAATTATTCGTAAATTTGCAAGTTTCGAAAATATGTTCTCAAATCTTTGGATTCCCGAATTCTCGGAGCCTCAAACCCTCATACTGTCAAATCTTAGATTCTCAAATTCCCAGACTTTCAAATGATCAAATCCCAAAATTTTCAAATCCTCAAACCATCAGATTCTCAAATTCTTAGATCTTCAAACCCTTAGATTCCCAAGTCCTCGGATCCTCAAATCCACAGATCTCCACGTCCTCAGATCCCAACATCTTCAGTTCCTCAAATCCTCAGATGTCCAAATTCTTAGATCCTCAAATCCATAGACCCCCAAATCCTTAGATCTCTAAATCTTCAGATCCTCAAATCCACAGTACTCAAATTTCGAAATATCCGAATCTCTACATTAACAATTCGCACCACCCGAAATTTCTAAATCCTAAAATATCCAAATGCTCTGAAACCTTCAGTCTCTTTTCGAAGCGTCATTCGTTTTCCATGGAAAAGCGATCCGAAGCGAGAAGCACGTAACCGCGAAGCTCGTCAAAATTGCGTCACGTTGCCGCGTACTTTCGAACCTGGAATTACTTAACTTGATCGCGATTTACGAGGCATCCTCGACGCGTGTACGCTCCGTGCCGCGTACCAGGAGGGGACCGAGAAAAAAGCCCCGGCAAAAGGGGAGAAGCTGGCATGCTCCTGCGTTTCGCAAACCGCTCGTTCGAACGCCCAACCTTTGAAAGTGACTGGGTTATGCACGTGCTCTTCTTCCTAGTCCCTACCTACGTGAATTAAATGCAGCTCGAGATAAAGCGATACGTGCATCCTTGCGAAACGACAGGCCGTCTCCACGGAAGAGGGAGGGAGAAGTTAGACACGAGGTGAGAGAGAGAGAGAAGGAGAAGCTAAAGGGGTAAAAGTAGGCGGCGGAGGAGGAGGAGAAAAGGGAACATATGGGTGAGAAGAGGAGGGGAGTTAGGAACGATGACTGTGGCGTATAATGCAGGACGATGCATGGGTGTAAAGGCAAGTAAAACCAGAAATGCGAGCCTCTAACGTTGCAGGTTGTCGGCATGTAGAAAACAGCCACGGTGACGGTGGATCTGCATTCTAACCGATTCTGCAATCTCCGCCTTGTCGTCCTCGCGAGAACGCGTGCCAACACTTTTCATAGAGATATCGTGCCTCTTGGAAAGTTTTCTTCCATATGAAAACCGAATCAGAACTGCTATATACAGATTGCTTTTGTTAAAGTTAAGTTACAAGCTTGTCGATGGACTTTTGGATTTTTTCAATTTTTTAGATTTCGAAGTTTGGACATTTTTATATTCTCCAATGTATAAGCTTACAAATTAGATTGCAAATTTTTCTCAGTTCCTCGACCTCAGTATCTAACTTTGCTGTTATTCTTAGATTTGCAAATTTTCGAGTTCTTAAATATTCACATGCCTAAATCTTTAAGTTACAAGATTAATTTGCTAAATCCTTACATTCTCAAATCTTCAAATTCCACATTCCCAAATTTCTAATTGTCCAAATTATCAAATTCTTCAATTGTCGAATATCTAAATTCTCCAAGTCCCAAATCCCCATTAACAGTTCTTCACTTATTAATTTAAGAACCTTCCCTTTAACATCGCTCTAACAATTATTTCTCTTGCGACATGACAAAATTTACCTAAGCCCCATGTTCAGTTATATACCTCATACACGAAAAGTTACGCAGATTTCAAACCTTGACAATTATGTAAATTCGACGTTCGATTGTTAACGTCGGATAATTTTGTGAATCGACTATTATCGGATAACAAAGCGATTCGCTGATAATCCTGTCATGCTTCAACGCGAATCGGTGTTTGCTTACGATGTTCTATTATTAACGACTTAAGAGGTGGAACATGGACCTTGATATTTGCTGCAATAGGTAACTGGCCTCGTGGGCTGACCGTGTTGTCGAGATGGCAATACAAGACACGACGAAGTTGCAGTGATGTCGTGAAAACGAAGGTTTACAGACTTCAACGAACGGACTGGACACTTTCAACTTTGGGGTTCTCGCACTTCTCTCGTTAGTTTCGAGGAATTGTTCCGGAAAATTAGTGTAACTGCGAGATGATGCTGCACAGATCGCTTTCCATAGTTTTGTATTCTTGACTGTGGTCTCTGAGTTGCTGTGATGTGAACAAAGTGAATATTCATATGCAAACTAGACGGTACTAAATATATAGTTATTAATTGACTGTATCACGTTTCCGAAGACCTGTTTTGTAACAAGGCACGACTTGGAAAATTAGTAGATACATTTGGAAATTTCGTATTCAGTTACATATCAAATAGTAAGAAAAGATTACTAGATATCTTCATTTTTGAATCGTGAGATGAAACAAGAATTTAAAAGGAGAATTCACGACAGTCGTATCAAATATCAAGTTAAACGACATTCATATTCTCGTTTCATCTGGTTGCTCCTCGCGCAATCAAACGAATTAGAAAGTGAACTAAAAAGCATGACGGTACAAAGGTACCAACTTTCACGAACAATGTAGTGCAATCTCCGTGCTGTGAAATAGTCAATAGTCATTCGTAACAGTCAAATTCATGCGGCTGATGTTCGAAAAGGGTTCAGCTGCCCACACGTAGTCAGTTAGCTGAAAGCAGATCTAATGGTACGGTGCACTCGATGTTAGGAGGTAATTCAGCACAGTGCCGTAGGGGGTATGCTGCAATGATGCTTCGTCATTGGTCCACAATAGCGTGGCGGTCTGATTACAAATATAGTTATGAATAGAGTTCGCGTAACACGGTTCCGATTCGGTGTGACGCGCAGCGGGTGGGAATCGCCTTCCATTAATGTCCGCGTTCGATGCCCACCCGTCCGGCACCGTGAAACCCTCGACGCGTTTTTTTTTATCTTTCACCCGGAGGATCCTGATCCCGCGAGGTTACAACAGCTCCATTGACGCGCCGTTACTTGGAACACGAGAGGGGAGCACGACCAAGACCGCCTCGGGGCATCGATGAACGGTTCATTGTGCCGCGGGTGAACTCTGAACTTCTAGCCCCGGAGTTCGAGAATTCTAAACTGTAATTGCTGGATAGGCACGCACGACTATCGCACTGATGTACACTCCGATGCAACGTACGCTTACTTTACATCGGCACACGAAACTTCCAAATCGTTTAGTTCAAAGCTACTCCAATCTCCAAATTTTCCAATTTTCCACATCTTTTTTCGTTACCGAATTTCTATATTTCTAAATTTTATAGTTAACAAATTTGAATGTCTGAATCTTTACATGTCACAATTTTGAAATACCTGGATCTTTAAATTTCTATACATCAAATTTTTGTATATCAAAATTCCTAATGCTCCAAATCCTTATATTCCCAAATTCCCATTTTCTTTGCCACTCGCCAAGTATCATTGCAGTGTTTAAAAAATTGATAGAAGTATTATTAAGGTAATTATGATTATTAATTACTGGCGAGTCCCGTGACAGTCATCGTGTGGCAAAGGATCGTGCCACAGCTCACCAAATTTCAACGTTTTTCGTAATAATTATAATAGGCTATTGTGGTGTGAATTATGAGCAATTTCGTGTGAAATCTACTGCACGCGTAACTGCAATGCGGAACTGTTATATTTGGCGAAGATTTAAGGGTGGCTACTCTTTTGGTAGGGTAACTTTAGACTGCTGGCTGGTGCCCGCATTGCGGTAACTCGAATAATGGAGCTATAATTTCGCATAGATTAAGTACTAAATTCTATTTTCTTAAGTACCAGTTTTTAAGAATAACAGTAATATAATAGTTGATTACTTTGGTCGAATTATTTAAAAATTGCACTTGAAGAACATTTAAGTGTGTCTACAAACTTCTAACGCTGTGTTATTTAACAATGTTCATGTAAAGTTAGATGGAGTGCCACAGCTATTATCAGCAAAATCTAAATTCAGTATCAGGTTAAAGCATTAGTAAAATCTTCTTAATATCATCATCCTACTTCATATGTATAGTGACATCTATTACATATGTATAACATTGTAAGTTATATTTGCGCTAACGTTACAATGTTCATACCAGGTGTTGATGCAGTACAAGTTAAAAATCAGCAATCTTCACAATGATTACAAAATACGAGAATGAATGTACATCATACAACACGGGGAATCAACATTTCAAATTAAGCTATAATTCAACAATAAATGATGTTCCTACCGATTACAGAATTAAAGAAGAAATACGCATCATACAACCTGAAATATTAATATTTCCAATTAACTTAGAATCCACACACGAGCGATCCTTCTACCGATTACAAAATACTGGAATAAACGTACATCGCACAATCTGATGCATTAATATTTCAAATTAACTTCGAATCCAACAATAAGCAATCTTTCCAACCATTATAAATAAATAAACATACATCGCACAATCCACCGTGTTAATATTTCAAATTAAACCAGAACCCAACAATAAGGTCTACCTAGCGATTACCAAATCAATCTTCATCGAAAGCCAATCAACTCGACAAGCAATACTCGCCTATTATATTTATTTAAAAAGACGTTACAAGCGGTTTAGACGTTGCAAAGGAGAAAATTGCGACAAATTACGCACCTTTCGATCGAACGTAGACGAGTGTCTGTCAGTGGAGGTCTTATTGGTTGTGCATCTTCCATGACCTATAGTATGGTAATTCGGTCCGAACGACCTCCCCGCTGACCTTTGATAATAACGCCGCCGCGAGTGAAAAGACGGCATGTCGCGGAGGTGGTGCTGCAGCCACGGGAGTGGCAACGCGGCCAGGTGAGCCTCAGGTGAGCCTCGGATGAAGCATACAGGTGAACCAGGAACTTCGACCACCTCCTCCGCGTTGCTTGCCGCCTCCGACTCGGGATTGAACGCGCATCGAATGTCCGTGTCTGTATATCCTCTGGCTAATTTTATCGCTGGATCCTTCCTCTTTCGCCAAGAAAATCCACGCAAGGATACCTGAAAAATACACTGAAACACGTTAAATTAACGGACTTGTGACAGGGTTGAATAGTTTATAAACGTTGGAAAGTTCATAGGGTTGAAATATTGAATCAATGTTCGAACAACACGTTGTAACAATGATAAGGTTGAAATTATTTAAAAAGATGTTGGAAAGTGAATAGGGTTGAAATGTCGAAGGAAATGTTGGAAGATGAACAGCACGTTGTAAGAATAATAGGGTTGAAATTCTTTTAAAAAATGTTGGAAATGAATAGGGTTGAAATGTCGAAGGAAATGTTGGAGGATGAACAGCATTTTGTAAGAATGATAGAGTTGAAATTGTTTAAGAGAACGTTGGAAAGTGAATAGGGTTGAAACTGTTTATTTCGTACGAATTTAAGAATATAGAAACTTGCAAATTCTCTGAATATTCTCCTGAAACCTGAATATTCTCTACATCCGTCATAGGTAGATCCTGACTATATCTCCATAGAAGGATCCAACCTGGTCCGTAACCAGTCTGCTGTGAAATCTGAAATCTCTTAAATCTCGAGAACAGCTGTTCGAGACCCATCAGCAAAACGTCTAAACGTGCAAACAAGTGGCGATCGTCTAACGCGTATTGTGCCGACAAATGGAATGAGCCTGGGTGCAGCTGGTGCTCGATGGTTTCCCCTGTGTGTCTCTCTCTGGCAGTCTCTCGATCCATGTATCCGTCTCGATTCATCCCTATCTGGACTCTCTCCTGGATGGTTGCGCAAGCCAGAAGATGCCCGAGCGAGTGGAGGAGCGGCTCCTCTCGGCACGGCCTCAACCGTGCATCCGTGCCAACAGCGTGCTCGCGTGCCGTAAATTTCGAGCTCGTGCGCGATGCTACGGCGTACGTGTGCCCCAAGTGTGGCACGAAGTGTGCCAGATCGTATGCGAGAGGATCGATCCCTGCTCGATCGGTACGAGGATGCTCGATCCATTTCGCCCGACTCGACTCGGCTTTGCTCGACTATCCGCCCGACCACGTTCCTCTGCTCGACATTTAATCCTTTCCTAAAGGCGAGACGCGTCCGAGGACGCAAGCCTTGCGTCGATATGTGTGGGTGAACGGCTCGAGCCTCTTAACGGGAGCTCGAACATCGAGATTGTCACGCCATGCCGAGATCTCGTCACGATCGACCCGGAGACATCCTTCCTTACCCTTTTCTTCCACACAGGATTCCTTCGACCCCCCTCTGTTTCGCGATCGGGAATTAATTTCGTCGTGTTTCCTATCGCGGGCACGAGTTTCACTTCGATCGTGGTTCCATTGTGTGCATCATTCTTTCTTCTATCTTCGCGGGATAAATCACCTGTCTTAGAACGTGCTGAATTTAGGAGAAACTAGTTTTGTTCTGCATCAAAGTTTTTAGTAAAGTAGTGCTGCACTGGACGACGTCACGGTCGTTGGGTCATCGATTTTGAGAAAACTTTCTCCGACGAATCTAGAGCAAAAGGGTATCATTGTAACGACGACAGTAACCAAAATGAAAGTCGGGACATTGATAATCGAAAGAACTGACAATGGAAAGAATTGTCAGTTAATTGTAAAGTTGTAAGTTAATGGAATTCAAATTTTTTTAACACAAGGCCACCTCAAGATCATAGTATAATAAATCATTGAATTCGCCAATATTGTCTTGCGTGGACTATAGATTATACGTGTACTAACGTATTAATTTATTAAAAAAATATTGTATTTACGTCAATTGTCCGAGAAAGTTCATGCTGTGCATTTGTATAGAAGCCACAGCAAGTCTGCTATCGACAACCACCAGATGCTACCGATTAATTAATAATTATGGATTACGAGTGCATTAATAACGCCTACGCGAACAATGTCACTCGTGCTACGTGCTTTGTCCATGATCACAACACGCAATTAATCACGTCGCTGTAATCAGTATCTAACAATACGTTATTTTTAAATCGTTCGAGATAGATTTCGAACAAAGAGTATCACACTTATGACGCAAAGGTATAATAAAAGACTCCGTTAAGTCATCGAGTAAAAATATTTTGAAAGAATTAATATTTCATCGTTACCCGACCGTCTTCGCTTCCACATCGTCCGAAAGTTTTTATCGGTGAATCGGGTAATCTTACCCCGGGCAACGCCAGAAATAAAGTTTTAAAAATATCCGTGCTGAAAAGGGGACAGTTTAACCCCTAAAGGTATTTCGGAGCAACCTGTACAATTCCGGTACACTCGGGTAAAACGAAGGCTTTCGGTGAAATCGCGTGTGCAAATTTGACAGTTTATAAATTCATACATTTCTGTATTTCCAAATTTTTTAATCTCTATATTTGTAGATTTGTAAATTCCAAAGATTTTTCAACCTTGCTGGTTTATGGATGTGGACATTTTTAATTTTGAGAGTTTCAGGTTTCTTAGATTTGCAAGTTCAAACATTTTGAAATCCCAAATTTTGTAGGTTTTTAAATATACAAGTTTCCATCTGTAAATCTAGAACCCCAAATCCCAAAATTTCCAAGTATTTCTGGAATCACCTAGTCTAGTCCTTAGCTTTTACCTCTACATCCCCAAATTTCTAGATCCACAAACTACTAATCATCAAATCGCTAGATGTCCACATCCACAACACCCAAAAATTCTTAATCCATTCTGAAATCTTTAGATTCAGAAGAATCGCTAAACATCCACCTAACCCTAAATTTTAAAATTCTCCAAAATTCCTACGAATAAGAGGTCTCGGTTGTCATACTTTCTGCAGAGAAAGCAGATTTGCTATTGACTGTACCGAATACCCGAAGAAATCGATTCGTCGAACGACGAAGTCGTGTCGGCGAAGGGTCGTCGAGGTGGATTGGAACGGGGCTTGTCGGCCGTTTCACAATGGAGCGAATCGAACGCGTGCCGTCCTTAGACAGAACCTGGAGAACATCTGCATACTGGTATTTCAATGCACGCTACACACGGAAGAAATAATCGGTTGCCTACGAGTGTCGCTATTTGCCTCCGTGAACGCTTCGATCGACCATTCAAAGTCTATCAGCCAGACATCTTCGCTTATGGTATCATATTGTATACTTCCTTTCATTTTTTATCGAACTTACAAACTTTGCTACACTTGTACGTTGCATTTATTATTTATTTTGATACTGATGCAATTGTTCTTCTGTTGACTAAATACTTATCACCAAGACATCATGCTGAAATAATTTTTAGGATAATTGTTCTTAAATAATATTTCAGAAATTGTGTTATAAAAATTGAAAATATCACTTCTGGAAACTGTGAGAACTATGATAAGGGCTTCGACTCTTGTTGCTTTTTGGATTGTTGGAAACTTGAGAAAACTTGAGACGTTGAACAAGTTGAGAAAAGTTGGAAATGGATTAAGAAGTTGGACCAATAACAGCTTGATGTTATTTGAGGATCTAAGAATTTGGAGGTACAGAAATTTGAAGATCCATTGAAGACATGAAAATCTAGACTTGAACATCTAAAAAAGGGATCTGGTTTTGATCAAGAACTTAGTCTCGTGGATGATGAAAGTTGGCGATGTAGTGACTTGGGGATGATGAAATATGTAGATCTAAGGACTTACACATGATGAAATTTGTGAATGTACTTGTGAATATTGAAATTTAAGGATAGTAACATTTGGGAATATCGGAACTCGAGGATCGAGAAATTTGAAGGTTGAGATACTTGAAAATGGCGAAATATCTAGAAACTTAGAGATGTAAATTTGATATGATAACTTGAGAATAGTAAAATTTGGGAATATGAATGTTTAGGAATCCAGAAATGTTAGAAGTTGAAAGACTTGAAAATGAATTGAAATATTCGTAATGTTGAGTGAGAATGAAAAATCCGAAAAGGCCCTAATGTAGAAGTATACATATATGATTGTGACTGAAAAGATTGTCAAGTATATGTATGAAAATGAAGTGTAGGTCCGATTGTACCGTGAACGATTAGTACTAATTCCGGTGATGTTTGCGGCGAAGCTCGAGCATAGGATCGATCGATCATTGGTGGATAGCAAGCACCCCGGTCAGGAAGCAGGGTATCCCGATACCGGTGAGTTTCACTCCGCACGCGTGGGTGTACCGCTAACGGGCAAAGATCAGCGAAGCTCGTGCGGCAGACGTTATACCCATAATTGGCCCTCATCTCTGGAAACACAATCCGATCGTTACCTATTCGTTATCCGCAATCTCGCGGGTCCCCGTAGTTGGCAAGGCGGCCCTCGTCCGGACACGCGTTCTGTGACATCGTTCGCATAACGAAGTAAATCAACTAGAGACTCGCGAACGAACGAATGGTCGCTGCCTTTCCATGCGAAATGCCGAACGCACCACGAACACGGAGCGAGAAAGAGAAAGGAGAAAACGATGGAGAAGGGATCCCTCGTACGAGAACCACGATCAAATGCTGCTGAATCGAACAGAGAAAGAAACAGAAGATGCAGTCGCATGCAGAACCTTAGTATTCCTTCTGCGTCAAATGTTAACTCGTGCCACTAACTATGCGGCTCTGTTATTCGACTCGTGCCTCCATTTCCTCGTGCTCTCTGCCGAGGCGAAATTTAAATTCTATAATAGTTCGGAGCTATCGGCTCTACTGCAGGTCAATAGTGAAATTTTCGGAGTGGGACTTGTGTAGAAATTCAAGTCTGCCACTTCGAAGCATTATGTACGACTAAACTGAGGGACACTCTGCTACCGGTTTTAGCTTTATGATTAATCTATCATGTCGGATTATTCGCTGATTTCTTTCGTCGAATGCGGTATTTACAGGTTAAGATGGATCGAGGATTATGTATACATAGTGTATCGGGATAAATTGTATGAAATTTGTTATTTTCTGATTTATGAATTTATCGAATTTCGTACCGACAGTTTACCGAATTTCTACATTTGTTATATGAAAGTTTGAACGTTCTTGTATTTCTAGACTTCTAAAACTGAAAATTTCAGTAATCGATATTTCCAAATTTAAAATCTTAAAAATCCTATATCTCCCAATTCCTGTATTTCCAAATTTCTAACTTTGCACACTCGAATCCTTATTTTACGAACTGCCATATGTCTGCAATAATGTGTCTATAATGAACTACCAAAAATGTGAAGAAATTCAAAGTAAAATCCTTTGAAGCAGACACAATATTTTCATTAAATCGAGCGTGTTTTCACGATACGCAAACACATTCGAGTGCGTCGCGTACTTGTAAACGGATGCGCGATTCGAGACGCACGCTCGTTCGATGATATGTTCGATCCAGCTAGCCCGTTGGGAATTTACATGCACGCGAGAAAGGATTCGAAGAAGAACGGAGACATTGGCAGCGGCTGCTCTGAAATTCAAAGAGGGCGGCCGCTTTGTATTAAAATCGTGTAACAAGTGTCACCTGTCGGTCACGTGTCTACGGTGACGAGCCAGTGCTACTCGCTTGCTTTTTAGACACGTGGCGTGACGTGACATGTAATGCTTCTCGAACGTTGTGACGAATTCTGCTTTTATCGTGATGTAGGATTACGAGCGTGGGTGTATTGTTTGTATTTTCTTCTTTTTATTAACACTTAAGTACTGGATCAGTTGTGACCCAGGCTCATAATGCATTCAATTATATTTAGATTAGAATTAATTACGGATGTTCTAAAAATTGTTGGTGAAAGAGTTTTGTATATTTGAAAAAAATGTTTAATGAAATATTTGAGAACTTGGTAAAAAAAAATGAAGTAAAGTATAGAATAAAATTTGTATTGGGTAAATGAAAGTTACGTTGTTTTAGTGGTCAGCAAATTAAAATTTAGTTGATTGAATTACAACTGCAGCTTGAAATTTTATTGATTGAATTACAATATATGTTACTTTTTCTTAAATTCATTACAGATCTTGCATCTTGTCTAACAACAAGATATAAAAGCTGCGTTATTATTTTGTTATGTAAGAACTGGAATACCCAGCTTATCATGAGAAATAAAATAAATTTTGAATACATAAGAATCACCGTATTTTAGTGCCAAATAGTTGTATAAATATGCAATGAACAATCTGTGAAGTTTAGTATAAATACAATTAACATTTGAGTGAACAACGGGTTCGATGCAAGTATATGTCTGATTCATACGATCTTCTACTACTTATGGGATCCTGTGCACATCACTCGGAGAAAGTAGTAGTGGGCTAGCAGTATCAGGATCAGACGCAGTAGAAACAGCCACCAAAATTCATTATTACCATCTTCTACATTCTTCTAAACATTATATCGATTAATTATTATTACATAATACATTCATTCAAAATTATATAAGAAATATCAGAATAAATTAATAAGAAATTTCGTCTGCCTAAAAATTTAGAATATTTGGTACATGAAATGGAATGTAACAAATATTTTAGTACCGTAAATAATTAAATCGGTATATAATTACGTACAAATATGAAAATATAAATATAAAGAATTACTATGGTATTCTGCATCAAATTTCAAATTTTCTTGGACAGTACATTTTTTGTATTACTGCACTCGCTTTATAACATTAGATTTATGTAATATGTAAGTTTGAAGTTTTGATATTTATTTCTGAATCAGCTAGCTAAAAGAACATATTCGAACATATTCTAAATGAACTATTATCTAAAAGAACATGAGCCCTTGAGACGCAGTTATCATTGCTACATTTGAACTTGACAAGAATGAATAAATTCCAATGTAGTTAACATACAAATTTTAATATATGTCAGAATCCCCTTACTTTGTATTTTCATTTCAAGCTAGTATATCTAATCTAAAATTACTCGTGCCTCAGTCAAACCATTCCACTACCATAATTCTATTCCGAGTTCATAGAGTCCCTGAAAAGTACATTGTGAGTAAGCGAATTGCACAGAGTATAAATTCACGATAGCAGCATAATAAGAAAGAGCATGAACATCTGTATGCGCAGCGTAAAGCTGAATCAGCGAACCGCGATACAACTTTTCCAATAACCTCGTTAACGTTGTCAGACTCAATAACCGCGAAATAATCGTGGGGATCGCATTCCCGCACGTAATTATCATTCCACGTAAACAGCGTGAAACCTCCCAACGCGAACCGGTAGATCTACGAAGCGGGAGCCGCGGAGAGTTTGCCAACGTTTATCATCGGGACAGGACAGTGGAGAATCGCTATCTAGATAAAAAAACAAAAAAACACGAAAGAGAAAAAATAACAGCTTGCAACTCGGGTTGCACGTAGCACTCGCTATTTGTCACCCGCTGTTGCCTATCTGAGACTCGTATCTGTTATCGTGGTACCGCGGAGGGCTACTTTGGCCCGATGCCGGCTAGATCTTATCGTTCCCTTCTTCCGTTCTAACTTCGAGTTATCCTTCCTGGAATAAATTCAATGGCCAATGGTTATCGCGCCGACAAAGTAACTCCCTGCATCCCACCGCGTTTGCCATCGACGCTATGACAAGTTTCGTTCTTCCGGTTTCGCCGCATCCTTAATTCGATCCTCCGCATTTTCTACGTCGCTTTTTCGATAATTCGTTTTCAACGAGTATCTTTTGTTGAACGAACCGTTTGGATAACTATGAATGGTGTGAGAAATACAGATTAGAGTAACATTGGTCCAAAGCTAGAATGTGATTATTCATCTGGCTAGGTTAATTTGTGAATTACTATATTGCTACTTTGTGACAGTCTGTTGCTGCTCTTCACGTTGCTCTTCATGTTTTGATCCTAATTAACATTTAATTTTTCCTTCTGTTTTAGGTAAGTCCCTACTGATAACCGCTGAATCCTTAAGACATTGATGGCTGGTAAGTATGATTTACATGAATCACCTAGTCAAAAATTTCATCTGATCATAGCTGTTCAATCATATCCAATCATAAATGTCCACACAAATCAAATAATCCTTGATTGTCATAAAATGAACATATACATAAACACATTTTATACATAAACACCTAGCTTAACCCAGACGCACAGTCTATTTCTGAAATTTAATCTCTATCATCTTCAGTTCACACTTCTTTCAAAATCTGCGATCAGATAAGCCTAATAATTGAATCAAAAGCGAGCCCGGTTGCACAAGGCTCAAGATTCGAGATTGTATCGTACAAGCGTCAAATGAAATTGTTCGTGTGTATATCACGCAAAACAATGTAGAATTTGTGTGATGTCCGAGTAGGTTGACAGAATACTTTGCATATAAGAATCGTTGTTGGAGCGAACACGTGCCTGAAACGCGTTCAATACACTATCGAGGAGTTGGATCGCGTTTAGGAGCGGCCTGGCGCGAACCTGACGTGGAAAACGCTCTGACCATACACGGCCAGCGTATACCACACGCATTCCTATAAAATTTCGTACCCGACAGGGGGCCAATTATATATACGCGCCTGTGTATTTTGCAACGGCGCCAATGAAACTGTAATGACGATCGCTGTCAACCACGTTCGAGATTAGCATCGTAAAATTCGACCCTTCACGGACCCGGTAACAGGTTACCCGTGTAATGAGCGATCGTAAGACCCCCGTACAATTTGGAGGAATTTTTAATAATACTCTGTGATTCTCGACATCTGCTTTCGAAACTGTGTTTACGTTAAATTGCATGTTAAACTTTGATGAGGACAGATGGATATTAAAATACTTGGGTATACTTGTAAATATTTCATGTCACGAGGAATGTTAATCGTACGAGATAGTATACATGTGATGTGTACATGTGATGAATACGTATGATGAACACACGTGATGTATATTGATAGTATGTGATGTATAATGACAGTACTATAGTAAATAATAATATTGAAGTATAGAGGTAGTATATAATGTGGTAACGATATAGGTACATCTCATATTATGTTCCTATTTCTATCTGGCAAAACGAAATTTTTATAATAACTTGATGACTGTAACAAACAAATAAAGCCTTAATTGCCGCCATCAATGTCACACAACGAACTAATAATGTTAAAAAATTCAGAAATCTAAAAAACAGAACAATCTGCAAGATGAAGAAATTTGAAATGTAGAAGTCTTAAAATTTCACACATAAATTTGCTAAACCATCGTGTTTCGACTAAAATTAAAATCTTGAAACGACATTTCGTAACATTGTATCAACGTGCCAGCTCGATAAATATTTCGCATAAATGTCCACGAAAGTGTCCTGCAAACAGCTCGTTGATTAGATACGAGCAGGCAACGCGAGTTTCATAATTAATTGCCCCCCTCGAATGAGTGAACAGCGAACACAGTTTCAAGATGGCAGGATTTACTGCCCGAAGGACCGATAGGGACGCGAGAGAAGAAAGAAGCTATTCGATATGACACGGAAGACACGACGGGGAAGACGTGAAAAAGGGTAGAAGGGAATAAGAGGGACAGAGTGTACCAACGACACTATATCAATGTAATTGACGTAAAGCTGTGCCATCGTCGATGACCTTTCACCGCCAAGTATATCTACCGTTATCGTCTTCCGTGGTTCCTGCCTTCGAGATGCTTTTCCTGAAACTCCACGTACCCACGACGCCGATCGTCTCGATCATCTTGAAAACGCGACAGACGACGTCCGATCCTCGGAGTATCCGGCGACGAATAACGTGGATAATGATCTATCATCGCATCGTTCTGCGATCGATCGATCTTAGATTAGATCACGTGACGACAGGTGGTATTCGATAAAAATCGGTATTCTGAAGATACGTATCTGTTGAGATTCTTCAGGAACTTGGTATTTTGGCTTCGGATCAAGTCGGAGAGAATCGGGTGACTTCGGGTGGAAGATAAGTAGATCTTTGGGTTGATTACTTCGGACCAATTCGGGGAAAATCGGTCGCGCTCGAGGAAATTCTTGCGATTCGAATTGAAAGTTTATGAAGACGTCACAATTTGAAAATTGGAGAGTTTGCAATTCCTAAACTTGAGAAGTTGAAAATTCCTAAATTCAAAAATTTAGAAATTCGCAAATTTCACTACGACCCTAGATCTCTAGATTCTTACATTCCCAGAGCCCTAGGTTCCTACATTCCTAGATTCAAAAATCCCTAGGTTCGAAAATCACTAGATTCCTAGATTTCTAGATTCCTAGATCCGTAGATTTCTAAGTCCCTAAATTTCTAAACTCCTAAATTATTGAATTTCTAAGTACCTAAAACCCCAGATCTCTAAATTCTAAAGTCTTTGAATTCCTAGGTTCCCTAAAATCCTTAAGCTCAAAAATTCCTAGATTTCTAGTGTTAATTGTAATAAAATCTATGAGATATATTGTATATTAAAATTATCCGAGTCACTATATCGTAATAGTATATTTGCAAATATTCCCGCGCGAAATAGATAAAGACCGCATCCCAACGCCATATTGTTCGGAATCCGCGGCAAATACAAACGTAAACGGTTTTATCGTTCGGATTACCGCAACATTTGCCAAATTAAATCTAATCTGCCACGATGATTGATACCTCGAACGAAACGGATAGAGAGAACGAAACGATTAGCTTTCATGTTATTTTAACGATCAGAAAGTTGTTCCTCATGATGCAAGACGAGTCTAAGGAAAGATTCCGGAAAAACTGAACCGTTTCTTTCGCCTGTAACCACACGGAATCCGTGTTCACGGTACACGCACCGCGTGTAATAGGTTTCCAGACATTAGCCACGACGTTCGCAAGAAACGGTTGACGCCACATGGCGCCCCATGCATCATATTCTTGCGTCGATAACTCGCCGTGGTGTTTGCTCTGCTGCCACGCAAGAAGAGCATTTCGCTACCGACCGTGTTGCAAGAAAATTTGATTAATCACGGAATAATAATACGCTTCTTCCTCTTGTCGCGCTAGGTGTTGCGAACAAACACGCGGGAGGTCGATCTCGTTTTACATATTTTCGATCGTTGAAGATCACGATTCGTTCGCTTTTATCTTACAAATTCAAGATACATTCAGTTGTTCTTTATCTTCGAACTAAAGACTCTTCTATCATTACCATCTACGATCACATAAATAAATCGTACTTCTATTATCATTATCATTAATGACTGTATAATTGCATAAATAAAATGTACCTCTATTATCATTCTCATGTATAACTACATTATCACTATCATGTACAACCGTAAAAAATACAACGTATGTAACAGTCCCAATAAAAGACAAGTTACAATCTGTCTATTAACTTCACTCCAATTAATTAGTGACACATCTTTCATCTATTCGATTGTTCAATTGGTAGCAATAGAGGCGGTAGTTTGTTGAACGCAAGTCGAAGAATTATGCATCGCGTGAGCCGCGAGATCCAATCCTTGCGACTCGTTGCCCGCGAGCGTTCTTAACCTGAACTCCCCCATAAGTCATGCTAGGTGTTGTTTCTTCAGTAATGACCGACTGGTCTCTTCCCTTCTGTATTTCTTCCATACGTGGCATCGGCTTCTCGTTTTACCCGCTGCGACGTCGTAACCACTGTGCACCGACGCGAATTCTTGCTGCTGCTTCATCCACTTAATGACGATTCGCCTGGCCGCCATTCAAATTCAATTTTGTTCACTCGCTGGTACTTGTCACTTGTGTCTAGTATTAACATTTTGGGATTAGTCAATTTCTCAAGACCCAAATTTAATACTAAATATTAATTTTCAAATCCCTACGCCCCCGAATACAAGTTTCAAAATTACAAAGCTTCGCTTTCAAATTTGCAAAGTTCTAAAATTTCCGAATTAAATATCCAAATTACTAAATCCAGAAATTCTGAGATTTCCAAGTCGCCAAATTTGACTTCTAAATCCCCAAACTTCAAAGTTTTTTACTCTCAAATCCTCAAATTCCTAAATTTCTATATTTTACATTTTCTAATCGTTTCCACGCTTGATACAAAATATTTAAACAAATTCTCAAATTGCCCAAATCTCCAAATTCCTAGATGTCCTAATTTATAAATCTTCAAGTTTCCAAAGTGCGAAAACTTGAATTCCAAAATTTCCCAAGAAATATATTTTGTATAAAGAATTTCAAAAATGTAATAACGAGTACTTTGCAATAACATCACTATTTTCCCTAGGGAAGCTAAGCTTCGGTGCCGTAAAATTACATATTTATGGGACGTGCACGCTTACCAGGACCAAGTCTGATTGAAACGTTAACCCTTAATTAACGACGAACTATCCGAGCGCGCTGTTCTGCATAACGGTTCGCGGACGCTTAAATAAGCACGTTTAATTGCTTCTTAATTATAATCATCAATTGCGCGCACGTTCTGGCGTAGCGAACTCGGTATCTGGTGCCTTCACAGTCATTCCATCGGATTACCCAACGTCGAGTATATACGTTAGGTGGGCGGGTGTCTTGTCACTATGGAAGTTATTAAGCGCGAGAGCGGCAAGGTGTTTTTTCTTTTTCGTATTTCTTTCGTTCTTTCGGTAACGTTGAAGAGACAGGCGGACGAAGAGAGATTACGCGGCTCGCTGGCGTTCATTAATTAACGAGTTACGAGCGAACCAGCCAAGGAAAATTTACATCGGCTCTGGGAAATGGAAATACTCGGTGGTCTGACGATGTTCGATGCTACGTGGAATGTAATTGATTGCCACGAGTTCAACGTTAAACGTTCCACTATTTTTATTTCCAATGAATCCTCTTTATTGCTGTCAACGATTAGATCGTAAATAAGCGTTAGCGCGATGCTGCTCGATGTTCCAACGTCTGCACAATCTTTTCGAGCAAATGTCCTTAAAAGAACAATTTTATCTGCGAACAATGGTTTCGATGCAGAAACCATACAGTTTCTTTCTGTACACACGTATTATTGTTAGAACCATTGAGTCGAGAATTTTGCTGCTGACAGGTCTATTTTTATGGATGGATGAAATGATAAAGCTTTTATAAATTTGAGTAGAATGTTTATAGAATTGTTTCTTTCAGAAAGTATTAAAGATAGAACCAAGAAAGATATATATTCTTTTCGTACAAGTTGTGGTTATTGAGTTAATAAATATTAATTTCTGACTTTGACGATTTAAGAATAAAAAGGAATCGTTTCGTGTACCTTTCAATTAATACATGCAAACTGTTTTAAACTCTCTATACAGTATACTCAATATCAGCATTTACACACCAGATGAAAATTGACCGGTTGAAAAATTGACCGATTCTATAAAAAGGAGCAAGGTACACAAAAGTGGGTAGCGAAAGAGTTACGAAGGAGCGAAAGAGCGCGATCGCGTCGAGTTCGTAGAAACGCCCTGGGCAGTCAAACAGTTAAACACAGACAGTAATTTCCGGCAGATCTAAAAGAAGCTGGAGGAATCGCAAAAAAGCTCGACCGTGCTGGAAACACGTCCGTGATCGTCCAACGGGTAACACAATACCCTGGCCACCGATTCCCCGGTGAAAATAAAAGGCTGTAGGAAAACGTGTAAAAAAAAGCAGGTGTGTGCGTCTAGCGAGGTTGCACGCGCGGAACGAGTGTGCTGCGAACCGGTTTTAATTGCGATAACGATCAAGGGATGACGGGGACTATTGTAATCCCGGGCTCGCGACTACGAGCGGACACGCGCGTTACGCGGCGAGTTACAGCACCGTTCTGTGACGTCCCGTACGGTTCCAGTTTCCAGGATCAGATACCAAATGCGGTGTAACCGATCCAGCAGCCGAGCCTCTTCGATTTAGTCCCGCGGCTCATTTGAATTTCGCCGTCTAGGCGTATCTCTACGCGTAATCTTTACCCGAAGCTTCGTTCCCTCCTCTTCCGTCTTCGTCCGCGACCAGTTCCCTTCGTGTCCCGGCACTCTGCCTTCGTCCTTTTCCCATCCTCTCGCCGCCCAGTCTCTATTTCCAGCTATAGACTTAACCTCACGACCGATGATCCTGCCGGGATAAGGATTCACCTCGGTCGCGACATAATCGTACGGACAGAACGCTGACATTCCATGGAACTTCCTGATCGCAACCGTGTCGTTTCCTGATAAAAACCAAGCGTTCGCCTCGTTTATCCTCCCCCGCGATGCCGCGTTACAACGCTCGCCAGATCTGGTACCCGTCAAACGGCGCATCGATCTACGATGTCTTGTACCAGATAATTTTGCGGGAGATTCAGGGACATTTCATGTTCTCGCATTTTTCATTTTAAATATTCGAATATTTGGACGATTACAGAATTGCAAATTTCAAGAATTGACAGTTTTGAAATTTGAAACTACGGAAATGTTGGAACTTCAGGAGCTAAATCGGAAATTTAGAAATTACGGAATTTGCAAATTTGGCAATTTGAAAATTTGAAGGTATAGGAATTTACAATTTAGGAATTTGGAAATTTAGAAATTTGGGGACCTAGGAATTTGGAGATCTAGGAATTTGGGGGTCTAGCAATTTGGAAATCTAGGAATATTAAAGTCTAGGAATTTGGAGTTCTAGGAATTCGGAAATTTAGGAATTTGGGAATCTAGGAATTCGCAATGGAATTCGGGGGTTTAGGAATTAGAAATTTAGGAATTAGATGGAGGAATTTGATATCCCAAAGATTTGTGTATCTACGAATTTGACAATTCACAGATTTGAGGATCCACGAATTTGTCAGTTTACAGATTTGGGTAGCTAGAAATTCAGAAATTTAGGAATTTGAGGAATTAGGGATTTGTGAACCTAGGAATTCGACATTCAGTGATTTAGAAATCTTAGAATTTCGCAACTTAGCAATTCGAGAATCTACAAACATATAGCTAACCTAACCTAACCATTAGAGTTATCAAAACTTTCGATGAAATACGTATCCGTCTCCAAAAGAAGAATCGGCTGTTAAATCAGTAGACATAAAGTAAGCTCGGGGTGTTATCGTTACATGAAAGGTCAAGGGATCATCGATGAATATCACGAAGCGTATGTCCTCCCTTGAGAAAAGATATTTAGATACCGAGCTAGGCTATGATAGCACGCGAGCACGCGATCTATATACGCGACTTCACAGCCGGCGCCGCATCAGGTCGTACGATAATGCTTCTTCTCATTAAGACATTGAGAAATATTGGAACTCGTGATTAACGGGATACGAGGTTCTCAAGGCGTTAACGATAACCGACTTTCAACACGCTGGATGACCCCAATAAAACATACTTCACGTGGAAAGGTTATTATTTAGAGTTTGTGACCCCTGTTTGCGGGATAAATCCGCCATTTAAGTGGATGTGAAGTGTGTGAACGATTGTATTAGAAGAAACTTTCTCTTTTTTAATTTTGCAACTTTGCAAGTTTTCAAGATTACAATTTTTTAAATTTTATAAATTCTGGATGAGTAGTTTCTTAAACTCTCCAATCTTCAATATTTAAATTCACAAAGCCCTCAAATCTAAACTCAGTTTTCCAAACTCTTTAGTTTCTAAGCTCCTAAATTTCCCGCCTTATAAAATTTCTAAATTCTCACGCTTCCAAATTTGCGAGCTTCTCCAATCCTCAGAATTCCTACTTGAAAATTTCCAAATTTACAAACGAAACCTAGTGGCAGATAATTATCAGCTGACCCTAGAACAAGTGGTCATCATTCAGTTTCCTAGATACAAGGCAACTCGCGTAACTCGTAGGCATACTCGATCAAAATCAGCGAAACCCGGCAAAATACAACGGTAAATTATCCAATTAAATGCGAAGTCGTAGAGCATCGTTTAATCGTTTTAGTTTTTACCGTCCCGTTGCCACCAACGGATCAAAGTCGTTAGCTCCTCGATCGACCACCTAAAACCACGAAGCGTATCAGACTTGAAGGCGAGTCCCGGTGGTCTCGCGGCGCTGGCAAAACCGCTCGATCCTCGTATAGAAAATCCCGGCAAGAAGTGGAAATGTTAACGAGCATCGAGGCAGGATTTCCATGTAGCCGCGGTATATCGCCGCCGCTTGATTACCCGGCGCGGCGGTATCGGGTGAAACAGGATTGGCGGGGAACCAATCGGCGAATCGTGGCACGTGGAGTGGTCTTACTGATCCGGGGATTTAGCTGGCAGGTGGTGGTATACGATCCCTTCCATGTGGTCCGTTAACGATCCTCTCCTCTCTCGCGAAGGATCATCGTCACGAGCCGGCTTCTTTTCTTCCCTCTCTGTCCGCGGAAACGGTTTACTAGCCAGAGGAGGAGCAACAAAGAAAGAAAGCCACTAGATAGGTAAAAGCAGATCGAGGACCCCTCCACTCCACCCCCACTCGGACGAGAGAGAGGCTATTTTACCGCTAGTCCAAGGCAAGATAGGATGACCTACTTCGACAGGCTCCTCCTAAGTAGGGGGGCATCCAGTGTAACGTTGATTTCTAATCGGAAAAGTCGCGCCAGACGACCGGCCAATCCCAGCCAGCCTAGCTCCTTTTGCATCGACCACATCGCACGAGAAAAAAACTAGCACCGACCAATCCCCGGACGATTTCTGCCCTGGCTACAGACGGCATTTGCATGCGCCCCCCTCTGCCCCTGGTAAATCCGCCCGACCGTTGCGAAATCACAACGATCCTTGCCAATTCGCGAATTTATCGGTCAATTGATGGATGTTCCTCCAGTTAGAACTTGCATACGCTGTCGAACGGATTCGTTAGCTTCGATTTTGCTGGTATGCGTGGAGTACCGGCAGAATAACGAAGGTGATTTCCTCAAGGTAATTGAAATCGAACATGCCGCTTGATTTCTCGATGCCACTTCGAAGAAAATTGTTTGAGCCGTACACAATGATCGTCCTTACCTAATCTTGTTAAGAGGCTTGATTTAAAGGATAGCATTTCGAATCGGCTAGAACGAGTGAATCGTGAAATGTAGTTAGACATATTTCATCGAGACGTGAATCATTCTTCATCATAGACTCGTAAATTATCGTTCCATTGCTGCTGCTCCTTTCGATGTCCTTCAACATTTTGCGGAGAAATGCCTTCGGCTACGGTACTGATCGCGTCGACTGCGACTATTGGATCCACGTTTTTGGTGTTTTTCAGAAAAGGGGTTTAGAATTTAATGGTGCGCCATCTTCGCTGGAATATGATGGTACTTAATATTATGTTTACTAAAATTTCATGGTATATTCATGGTATATTTGATAGTACATTACCTTATGTTTACCAAAATTTCATGGTACTTTATGTTATGTTTGCTAGAACTTAATGGTACCTTATATCATGTTTATTAGAATTTGATGGCACCTTATATTATGTTCAATACATGTTTGCCTGTACTGTTCGCTATTTATGATTTTTTATTTAAAACTATCGGCTACGAGAACTTGTGTATCGGAAGATTCAGGAAGAGTTAATCTAATCTTAACCGAACTTAACGGGAATATTGACCTTGACCCTTGTAGTACTTATGTGAAACATTATGCTGAAGACTTTAACGGTTTAGGAGTTATGAAGGGTCACAGTTCAGTGTTGGGGAAGGGTTTTCCAACGCACTTTAGGTATTAATGTAACTAGGGTTTTTGATTTCGTAGACCAAGTTCATTATACTTGGAAATAGTAATGATCACACGTTAGGCATGATCAAGTGGGTTTTGGAAATGTAGAAATTCAGGAATTTAGAATTTTGGGACATTTGAAAATTTCAGATGGTCTTTGGTTTGAAGATGGTAATCTGAGAACTCACAAATTTGAAGATTTGGACGTCGAAAAATTTGGATGGAAGTTTAATACAAAAATTTGAAGATCTTGCAAATTTCTACTGCTACATTCTACGTATCATAATGAGATCCAATCCATCCTTGGAGTTCCAGGTCTATCCTGATCTGATTACATCAATAATTTTAGTATCAATATATTCTTCAACCCCCGACGAAACCACCCCTAGTGTGAAGAACATTTTCCTAATGCCACAGCTTATAAACAAAGTGTTCATGGTGTTCAAAGTACCAATAGCAAACATAGATCAAATATAATTCAAGAGACAATCACATTACAGACAATCCAAATCACAAAAGCCTCCACACTCAAACTCATCGAAATGAGTATCGAAATACCCTGTACGACGGGACAAGTAAATCCCGTCAAAATCAGGGTGCACGTTTGATCCTGATGTTGCAGGACACTCTGTATGACATACAACGAGGCAACAATTAAGAGATCGTGCCGTGGTCCAGAGAGATTCCGTAGATAGGTTCGTGGGAAACGATGCAGCGGTGCCAAGAGCGTAGAGCAGCTTGGTCCGAACCGTTGTACGTCGTTAAAGACGCGTCATTAAGGTTAAACGTTCTCGAGTACAGCCAATGTCCGTCGTTTACACTGTGTTGCGCCCGAAGCGGCAGAAGATCCGTATATTTCAAGTAAATAACGAATTAATGCAAGCACGTGACCGTGCTACGTCTGCTCGAAAACGTGTCCCTACGTCAGACTGGTACCGTTTAGGTTAAAGGTGCACGTCATCTTCGTAACAAATATTCTTTTATCCTTCTCAGAATCACTTCATTTTTTACTCTAACACACTGCTGAAATATTATTTAAAATGAACGACATGATAGGTTGAAGAAGATAGGTTAGGTTCATGTGGTCGGGTTACTTGAATGTGGATGATCTATAATAAAATGAAAAGAATGATTTTATTTCTTTAAAATTGATGTTTGTATTAGTGTGCAATTGTTTGAATATCTTTATTTATCTTTTTGTAATAAATTGTTAAGATTAAATCTTTAAAGCAATCGAAATACAAATCCACATCCAAGTGTCAGATACTTAAATCTGGGAACTCAGACAACTTCACGCGTCAACTTATAGTGATACACTTTATTTTTTAAATACTTTACACATGCATTAAATTACAATTACAATGTTTTATAAATTTTTCGGTAAAAAATTCTGTGGGAGAGGTTTCTATATAAACAATTTGTTACAGGCTTAATTTATTTGACACCTAATTCAAACATTAGCATGATGATCTGAAACCTGGGTAATGTTCATAGAAATCATTAGTTTGTTTAATTTCGAATGTATTTGTCCTCTGCTTGCCTTGACAAAAGGTCTTATCGCGTGTCTGCGACGAACAGATTCATTTAAGAATGAAAACCGGAAGAAGGAAGAGGAAATAGGTTCTTCAAGAGGCGGTCGCACAAAGTATGCGAAAATAATGTAGTCACGAAGATATTCGGAGTGTGCCGGCAGCATGATTAACTTTGATGAATCTTGAACGTTACGACACATTCCATAGAGCGCTTTCGGATCGAGCATGTCATCGACGTCTATCCATTGATTCTTGTCAGTGGAGGAAGACAAGTCAACTTTTCTTCTGCTAGCGAGCAAGTCACTCGCATAAATTCTTACCAAGTCCTTGCGTTCGATCCTTGATGCTCGGGTGAACAATAGTAATCAAACTTGCATTCATACATTTTTTAGCGACGATTATGCACGGAATACGCTGTCCGCGCTTCGAAGCTTCTTTACGTAACGTTCAATACGATAGTCGCTTCCTGATTCCTCGGATATTTTATTGTTGGCAATATAACGTAATATGCGAGACGCGCATTCAATGTGGGTGCATTACGGTTGTCGCAAGGTTAGATGTAATAAAGAGCTTATGCGAACTGCTATTTCATCTTAATGCGCTATACGGTGGAAATAACTGTATTGTATTCTTTGCATTTGTTGACTCAGAGGATTGTATGTGGAGAAATGTTTGTGACTTGCGGATTTGGAAGTTGGGATTTTGGCAATTTGGAATTTGTGGATTAGGAAATGTGAGATTTAAGGAGCTAGAAATTTTGGATGAGAGAATTTGGAAATTTTGAATGTGAGGATCTGGATATTTTTTAGTTAGAAAATTGGAAATTTAGGGTTTGAAAAATTGGGGTTCAAGCATCTGGAAATTTAGGATGTGAGGATCTGGAAATTTAGAATTTGAGTATCTGGAAATTTGGACCTTGAGGACTTGAAAATTTAAGGATTGGCTGATTTAGGAATTTGAGAACTTGACGATTTGGAAATTTCTGATTTCAATAATTGTCATTCTATCCCTAAATTTCTCAGTGTCATAACTTTCATATCACAAAATTACCAAAAGAATCTGTGTGGTGTCTATGAGTTTTCCTCGAGCTCTACCCATCTACATAAAATGCACCTAAAATCTCACTTCCTTCGCCAGTAACATTTGAAGCTCTCAAAAGCCTACACTACTCCCGTCAGCTTTCGATTAATTTTTCACTTTGATCGCACACGATCTGTCATTAGGACCAGTGTAACCTGTCAGTAACCTCGTGACGCGTACAAAGAACAAACGTTCCCAGCGTAAAATATCAATGGAGTACTGTTATCGAGCGTTAAGGAACACCCACGCGGTTTCATCGTTGCGTCGAAGCTGTCAGCGTCGCATCTCGCAGAAATCACCGGTTGCGCAAAAGGGTTAATCCAGATGGTAGTATGGCTGCTCAAACGGACGTTCTGTGTTATCCTCTCGTAGTCAGGGTGTAGATCGGTCGATCACGATTGGCACATAATTACGAGAGGCGACGATACCTTCGCTCAATCGTATTACAAAGTCTCCGTGATTGCGTAGTCGCGCAACGAGTAAACGCAATAATAATTTAACTGACAGGCTCGCCTCGCGCAATCGTCCGACGGAGTATCATTTGTCGAAGCGAAGTCGAGAGAGAAGGAAACAAAACGATGAAAGGAGACGCGAGAGAGAGAGAGAGAGACTCAAGAGACGATTAATCTTTCCTCTCTTTCTGGAGTATCGCGATCGAAACGTTTCGGACGAATAGACAGGGGTACCATGACGGGAAATGTCGAGGTCCTCTACGGCTGGGAATGAGTTTGCCGGTTTCCTCCCACAACCAGTCGGCCAGTTCTCCCCTTCCTCTGCCACGTCCTCTTGCCTCTTTCCGTCCCTTTGGCCAGCCTGACAGGAGCTTACGACTATTGTTTTATCCGCGACGCCACGGGACGATCCGTTGCCGCAATCTTCCTCTCCCTTCGCCTCGCCAGCTCGATTCCCAAAGGATCCAGGAAGTTTGCCAGGAAGTTTTCATTCAGCCGAACACACCTTTTAAGCCCTTTGCCTCAACGCCGTACGAAGACGAATTGCATATAAATTAATGTGCTAGGTGGCCCAAATGCGAAGGCTTTATTAACCCTTTGCTGCACTTTCGCACGAAACCATGTTCGCACGAAGTCATTTGCAGTTGGTAGATTGTGTGAAACGATAGATTATATGTTAGATCAGTTTAGTGGAACAGTAAGTGTGTTATATTTAAAGGTCGTATACCTTTCGCTTCTATAGGGTTAAAAGGTACTGCTACATGAAGACCTGCTATTAAATTGTTCCTAAAAAGAAATTATTTTATGAAGGCATTTTTGTATAAGTAAATGAAGTTAAATTGTCATAATGCATTTAACACTCTAACATAAAATATGGCAAAACAATATTTGCTAAGATTTGATAAAAATAAAAACACTACTGAATCAAGTATTCGCTCGTTTCAATGTGGCAGCTAACGTGTTAATGAAATAAAAACGGATGTTTTTATCTATATTACGGAGCCCCTTTAGGCTTCGATCTTTATGGAGCACGAACTTATAATAAAAAAGATCACGAGCATATCCGCAGCTACGTACCTTAATCGCTTCGCTAACAACTACGTTGAGTGATTGATTAATACTTCGACAAGTCAGTGACACAGACCTCCATTCTCTAACCTAATTTTACTTTTTTAATTCACATCGCATGCTGTTCAAAACAGAAGTATAAAAAATAGTGCACTTGTTTTATGAGGAATAAAGTGGGTGCTCCTAGATTTTAGTACAGAATCTGTATTTTTTAGCACTTTTTCGGTTCTTTTCATTTTATGATGAAAAAATTTGCAATGTAAAAATCTCTAAAAATCTACAATCTTGTCCTGGAATTTTTTCAACATTTTTGCATTCTTCTGCATAAGAAAAGTAAGGGGAGACTCGATAATTCGAATTTTGCTTGTAACTACCCTCCTGGCTGAGGTACAAAATCTAAATCTATTTATACAAAGAAAATTTTTTATAATAAAACAAGATAAATATGGTTCATGTCTAAAATTAAATTCTGGCTAAATTTCATCGACATTTATGCACAATTCTCCTGCCAAAAATTAACAATTACTTTTCATTGACAATAAACTGATTGAAAGAGATAAACAAAAAATATCACCAAATTTCGTAACAACCAATAAAAAGCCGATCCCATTCATTTCCCTAACACAAAGTATCTGAATCTTGACAGAATGCCAAGATATATCTGATCGTCTGGACGTTTCACTTTAATCTGCCATTCCAAGCGCCATTACCAAACTGAACCGAAAGAGTCTCCATCCGCAGACATATCCATCGCATTTTTGCAGTCCACGTTTCCAAGCGATCGTTCGAACGCGACCCTCTTTAACCAATTCCGATTTTAATTCGCTCTAAGAGCCGTATATTACCGAAACGGGTCGATCATTACCGCGATCCGCGAGTCCGCGACGTAACAACTCTTTCACGCGCTTTCTAACCACGCCGGATCGAAGGGACGAAAAAAAGGCCACGGTTCTTCTGTAAATGACCTAAACGGCGCGTCGATGCGAGAAGCTTAGGGACGCTCGTCGTCCACGAAGGGAATCAGACTGAAAAGTGGAATAAGCCTTTTACAGACGCCGACTCATTACGTCGCAGTCGCGCCGCGCGAACCTGCCATTCCCAGTTCACACGCGGCGATAATGTGCTCGGGAAACTCGTAGTCGATCGAAGAGAAAATCCTATGGTTGCTCGGGTATGAACGCCTCAATTATCGTCGCACATCTAGACACATTGTATCGAACTGGTTAGCTCGGAAAATTAGCGAGATGCAGTGGAGTAAGATCATCTGGAAACTTTAATAACAGCTATATTACTATATGAGATATGTCGTTATGGGTAACGTAAATGTACCAATTAGCGAACGTTTCTTTAAGTGCACGCTTTAACATATTTACGCTAAGTGTATTTATTGCGATAACTACTGGTTACGAAACGCAAAACGCATCCCTCACTTTAAATTACAAGAAGCTTCTGTATAAATCTTTCTGATAGTGTTATTCGAATGCAATAATTATAGAAAATATATAACATGCTCCATGTATAATCTTGTACTGTTCAATCTTTTTGTCTCGAACCTCGTGAGGATCAAATTATTGATTCATACATAGTGAAAAACTGGCATGAAAATATACTATGTAAGTCCTCAATTTCGACTCACAAAATATACAAGAACAAAATAATTGATTTCTCAGATTGTTCAAGGATTAAAACGATCTGAACTCCCTCTACTGAAAGCATTCTTTTTTACAATCACTCGATAAGAGACCTCGTCGAATTTCCCAACGGCAGCGTAATAAAGTAAGATCGAAGCGAAGGACGAGGCCAGAAAGTTCGAAACAATAGATTTTTCCCCTCGCGTCCATTTATGGTATCGAATTAAGGGCGATAAATTATTAATTGTAGGAAAGGAATCGGTTCACCTGCAAGCGTGGGAACGTTCGAACGGCCTTGGAGAACCTCCGCGAGTGACGGTTTGTAAAAACGCTAATGATATCTGATTGCTCCCTATTCACGATGATACCTAGCTGCACGCCGTTCGTGCAGAAACCGCTTCGAGTCGGCGTTGCTCGACCACGCTTATCTACGCCTTATCATCGTTCCTTCACGACGTGCCTCGCCTCGTCAAACGGCGCTAGTCGCATTAGAATCTCGCGCCAATCTTGCCGACAAATGTCATAGTCTCGCCGTTACGCCGATCGAGCCTCGATTATGCTCGATAACCGCGGCAACTCTCTATCGACGTGTAGGTATATCAACATACGACGATTACGAAGAAACTTTTACACACCGAACAATACAACTATCCTCCTATCAGAGTTCTGAAATTTGTTAGACTTTCAAGTTTTAAAATATTGAATTCGTGATTTTTCAAATCTCCAAACTTCCGAATTCTTTAAATCTTTCGAATTTTTAAATTTACAAACTTATGCGTTTACAATTTTTTCAATTGACCAATTTTAAAGTAGGTAGTGTATTAAATTCAACGTTCACTATAGACAGTAAGGTGTCTATCCATGGCCTGTGTACAAAGCCATGAACGCTTAGTGTAGCTTAGCTAGCACCTCGACATCCATAATAACGTCACAAAGAACATCTGCAAATATCTTGCTTATTTCACTATAATTTACGTACCTATGATTTCTCAGAGTTATTGCATTAGAATGATCCTGTAAAAGTGTCTCTTCCCATAAAATACATCATTTAGCGTCAATTTTCCTTGTACCATGGTGAATATTTATTTTCTCTCGCATCTGCAGTAACACGTTGGTTGAAGCGTTTGCCAATTACTGTAAAAATAGCACATCGTTTAGTGTCAATTTTCTTTGTACCACGTAGGAGCGCGAAAATTGCTTTCCACTTGCAACATCTGCATGGTACGTCGTAGCGTTTTCCTGCACTTACCGTACACGAAAAAACGTGTCTACTTATCGATTGCAAGAGCGTATCCAAATGGAATATCTCCGAGGTAAGTTGCCCCATTCAGAGGTGCCCTAACATCGTCGAGTTATCGCCGTTGGTCGGAGGTGTACAAACGCCACGTGTACGTGGAGTCGGTAACGAGTTATCGAATGAGATTCCGATGTTTCCTGGCGGTCGTAGGGTATCGCGTTTAACGGCAATAACGAGGAAATCTTGACGGCGGAGCAAGTCACGACACACGAGGGACGACCTCGGCGAACGAACGCGGCTACGGTGGAAAAAATCCGTCGGCGGTAGAGGGATCAAGACGAAGGCGAATTGGTAAAAGACGACGCGATATATGTAGAGGAGGCGAAAGCGGAGAGGAACAGAGGAGGTAAGGCAGAGGTACTGGCGTAACGTGCGCGTAGATCAGCCGTTTTCTCTAATTCTCCATGATTGATGGCGATTGGTGAATTTTTCCGTTGGCAGGATAGCGAAGAGCGGAGTGGCAGGTGATTACTGTTGGTAGACAGGTTGCAAAGCAGCCAACGAAGCCACACGTGCGGATAACACGTTGAACAGTCTCGTCTTTGCGAGCAACGGATGTAAACGGATTGACGATCGTTAGTTGGCGAGTAAAGGAAGGGGTGGAGGCGAACGGACAGGCAGAATGAGAGGGTTATGGGGAACGAAGATATTCGATAATGGCGAACGGTTGAGTAAAATATCCCGCTGATGGCTCGCGATTGAGACGTCCATACGGAGACGAAGGATCCTTCGAACCTGAGCTACGGCAAATCTTGGATTGGGCTGCGCGCACGGGAAACCGACCAAGGGGTTGCATGCGTAATGGCTCCGTAATTTCAGGCACCAACCGCGTCTGTCATTGAAATATAATTCATTGATTACTTTTCATGCGGCAGATGCACGTGGTCAATTTTACTGGAAGGGATAGTTCGATACCGAGATTCTTTATAGTCTTCCACGCTTATTTTAGTAGACGCCCTTACGCTTATTTTACCACACTAGCTTTACAACTATACAAGATATATTACGTACAAGATGTCGGGTAATTGTACAACTCTCAGTTGAGATGTATTGTTACGAGAAATTAAAGAAGCCGGTTATAAAGCATCCTCGCCATTTGTTACCTTATAACAAATAATAATAAATTTGACCGTCTTCTCCAATTTCCCGTAACAATGCATCTCAACTGGGAGTAATACAATTACACATAAATTGTACATAAATTGGTTTACAAATTTATTATTATTTGTTACAAAGATTAGTTCCAACTTTGAAGTTAAAGGATATAAAAATTTCGAATAGAAAAAGTTCCAAGTATCCGCACACTAATATCCACGGTGTAATTTCCGCTTCTCATTCAGCATTGTAGAAATTCTTGTCGACAGAGGTGTGACTACCTTCGTAAACGGTCTAAGGATTGCGTGCCACAGTATCGCGAGACTGAACACCGTCAGCCGGCTTAATTGTCCGGCTTTAAATCGGTGTTTGGCCTTTAATTGAGACTATCCATTAAAATGGTAATCCCCATGGCGTTGACGCGTCGTTTAATTAATGTCAGCGGGTTGTGGCGTTAAGCGTTCACTTTGTCGCGATTTTGCATCGATCGGTAGGATACACTATTCAACGTTAACGATCATAGGGCGTATCGATTGCAGCGAACGTCTCGTAAATATCTCGCCCGTACATTTATTTATTTACGCGAGTATCGCGGTAACTGATGGTGATTCGCGGGACGTATTTACGAGAACGTTGCTTGACCGGCGAATAATTATTTATAACGGTTATTATTGTAACGCGAGCCGTTATTATTAGGGGAGGGCAGCTTCCGTGGCGGGTAATTGTTCGAACACAAACCGGGTCGATAATTGAAGCTGGACGAGGTTTGCTTATGACACTGGGTATTTTCCGTTTTAATTGACGTGATATACGAGCCGCATGTTTTATGTATAACTACGTGCAACGTATTGAGATATACCTGGCGGATTATTAATATCGTTAAAGCGGTGAGTGACGTAGCTTCGTTACAACCTGACCGCTTTTGTATCGGCCGTTTCAATACGGTTTCGTATTTTTTTTCTTTCTTCGTTCCACCGTTCCTTGGTATTTCTTTTCGTGCCGGTGTACGCTGAAAGGAATACCCGTGTACGCCACGCAATTACGTAATAATCAACGTAGTTATAATTACGATGTCGTAACCTTTTACGGGATTACTGCACGCTTCTCGCATGGGCGCAGTTCGAGCGCGAGCGTATTCATCGCTAACGCGCTGGAACATTTCAATCGACTCTACCCATAAATTCTGATAGTATTCTATGCTCGAATGCATCCTCTCGTACCCGGACCGGCTTTGTACGCCTTATTGATTTATTCGAGAGAAAAAAAAAATCGTGCCGAGACTAATTAAAATTTTCTTCGCGTACCCGTCACGATACGCCTCGAGGAAAGAGATACGATCGAGATGAGCAATCGGCGCCGATAACTTCATTGTCGATGGATACGCGCGATTACACGTCACTTAGAAATGTAAGGGATGACGAATATTGATGTGCCTTGACACCGGTTGAATCGACTCTTGCGCAACCATACTTTCGATGGCAGTTTTACTCAACCATCGACTGATTGCGGTTTCCAAGGTTCCACGTAATTAATTAAGCCTCTAATTATCATACGTGTGTTCCAGAATGCGTACACCTTTATTCTGAAGTCAATGTCCGCTATCTGACCATCCGATATATACTCGAACAATCACATAACGTGTATTTCTCTTGATATCTCCAAATTTCAGAATATCCAAATTATTATGCTAAAACCCATCCTTAAATTTTTAGTTTCTCCAAAATTTTTAAAAATTGGTGAAAGTCTCTTCGGCATTAGTGGCTATATTTTTATCAGGAAAGATTCGTCGTTAACTGTACAAGCTTCATTGAAAATGGCGCCAATGAATTAAAGGCGCTTGAATTTAATGCGTTGAATTAAAGGTGCTCGTGGTTCAAGTCACCGAGCACGCTCGCTGGAAATTATCTGTTTATACGCCAGTTTGCATTAACGCATTTTTCCGCAGTTAATCCATGTACTTACATCGGCTCGACGATAATCCTATTCATTCGCGGCTCCATTTGCGCGACTGTGCACGCGAGTTAAGATCTCCGGGTTAACTCGTGGCCATTGTTTGCGGAATTTTTGCCGCGGTTCCAGCAAGCGGTATCGCAATTACCGGTTCACGCCCCGCAAACTTGCAGCTCGCTTCTGTAATCGGTGCATTTAATTACCACGTAATTGCTGGGCCCTACAGGCGAACCGCTACGTTTTCCGGTATTCTATTACAGTTCCGAAAAATTTTCCCTTATTCCTTCCCAACATAAATTTCTACGACTTATCGTTTAATCCAACTGCTGGATCACTGTTCGCAAATTACATCATGAATTTTCAGGTGAATCTAAGTTTCTACTAATATCGTATGTTTTATGCATGTTGTATGTTTTATGCTGCACTAAACAGATGTTCGTTTATTGCTTCTATAACTTTTATTATAACACGTGAAGGATATAGGATATTTGAAAATTTGGACGACTATAAATTTATAAAATTAGGGGTTTATGTAAAATGTTTTACATGAATTTCAAGATTGGAAATCGACATTAAAAATTGAAGGAAATATGGAAACATTTGGTCATGTAAGAATTCAACCTTGTTACATATAAGACAACAGTTACACATTGATAGCCATTGCAGATACCAGGTCATACAAGTGAAAAGCAATCTGCAGAACTAAACCAGGAACACGATTCTCGCGATTCCATTTATCGAGGGAAACAGTCACGAAATAATTATAGGGAGTTTCGATCGACGTTCGTAGATTTTCCCCCTTCCACATCTTCCTCTTCCTGTTGCTCGTTGCATAAACGTTCACGCAATTATTTATCGATTAATTCGTCGTCGTGTTCACCCGACCGTGACTGTGTGCCATATTTTTCACGGCGAACCAATAGCGATTTAAGTTGGCCGGCCGAGGAGAAAAATTGAAATGAGCTACCGGAGGCCACGGGACTGTTAACTACGCCGTTTCTTGCACGTAACACGGTGGCACGGCGTTAATTAGTACCCTTAGGAAAACGTCTGGTGGACGAAGCGTGCTGTTCAACGTTCATTATTCATTTAATGCGAGCCTGCCTCTTCGTCTCTTTCTGTCCGGCTAAACTGTTCGACGTCGTAAATGACTTTATACTTGATTAGATTACAGGTGTAACTTTGAAGGCTTTTACTTTTCTGCTCACTGAAACGCAGGCGATTTTGCCGCGATCCTAACGGCGTATATTTTGCCGGCCATCTAAACGATTTATAGTCGCGGGTAACGGCGATCCGTAACTCGTGAGAGACGTCGCGTAATTTCCCGGGTTGAAAGAATTACACCGTGCCCCGCCCTCGTTTCCCGCGAATTTATTCGCACGCGACAATATCTTGCACTTGTTGAGCCGCGGCTAAAAATTATCTAGGGACGCCTCTTCGAGGATTCCGTACAGAGCTGCACTTGATGGTATTTTTGGCAGCTAGCAATTCTAGTATTCTCTAGCAAAAAATTTTGATAAATTCTCTTGAAGTTACTACTAATTGCTTCTGTCATCTATTTAACTGTTTATGTATCGCATGTATAACACGAATTATTTAAAAAATACTTATTTCAAATTCTTGTATTAACCCTGTGCACTGCTATGTCGAGTGTGGCTCATCACATTTCTTTTATAATAAATGAAAAATGTATTTGTCGCATACTCGGCACTGTTGCAATAAATTTTACTGAGAAGCCTTCTCTTGATCTATTTCGTAAATTAAGGAAGATGTAGATAAAAGAAATTAAGAAGTGCAAAGGGTTAAACTAAATGTGTGTCACTTCTTGATATCAACAGATTTTCGAGTGAAAGAGTTGATTAAATGTGTCATGTTAAATGGAATGATGATCGTGTCACTCTTGGATATGAACGGTGTCTCAAACGAGAGGATTAACTAGTTAAATGTTGCAACTAGGTGACGTTAGTTCCCTAACGTAAGTGTTCGATAACTCCCGGGAAACTCGCAACACCGTAGGTAACCCGAGTCCAAGTTGCATGGAGCAAAGGAAGTCGAAACCGCGACATACGTGTCTGCAGCGACGTCCGTCAATTACTCAACCCCCGTTCTCACCGTTTCCGTGAACGATGGTCTATCCGCTAGTCTGAGACGTGTCGAGTTCGCATCCGACGTGCGGTTTGCAGACGCGGACGATTGGAGTTGGTCGCGTCGCGTAGCGTCGCGTCGTGCAGCAGCCGTGTACCAACCGATCGCTGATATCTCAAATAGACACGTTAACGTAGGCTCAGCTATGAGCCTAAGGGCTTCCACGGGGATTGCTATATGCGGCTGACGTTCCCGGTACCTTGTAGTACCCTGTAAAAGCCACGCTCGGACGTCCCCCACCGATCTCCTCTTGCCGGCTAGCTCTAGCTGCCTGTATTCTCGGTGGTTGTGCGCTTGCAACGTGCTGCTAGCCGACCTACCGTTATCCGGTTAACGAGCTACCACCGCTACATACACCGGCCACACGGTATACCCATTGCGCATGCACGAAATGTAAACGTGGGAACCGGAATTGGTGAGCTAGGGACCGTCGAGAGTCGGCCGCATCCTCGGTTGAGAAAGGACGAGCGGACGACAGCGCATCTGCCTTCCCTAGGAAACTGAACAAATTTCGGAATCTCGCGGTTTCGAAGTTTCAAACTACAGACGAAGTTCTAAAGTTGGAGATTCGAGAGATACGAGGTTCTTGACATTTTGAAATTTGGGGAGTTCGATATTTGTTTATGTGGAAGTTTGAAAATTTGGACATAAAGATGTGTTTGAGATGTTCGAGGAGTAGAACTTGAGGAATTTGGTAAATGTAGGAACTTAGCTAAGGATGTTGAATGTGCGAGAATCTAAATGTTCAGGATATTGGAAATTGGGAAACTTGGGAATTTCTGAACTGGATATTTGCAAAGTTAAAACTTTGCAATGGTTTTCTATTTCGATATCTGTCGATCCTCAGTCTCCACATCCTCAAATCCCAAATTCCTCCGAGTATCAAATTTCCCAAATCTCAAATTCTGCAAATCCCAAAGTGCAATTAGTCCCAAAATTCCCAAATCACAATGTCCTGAAATGTCTAAATTCCGAATCTAACCGTAAATCATCAAATCCCCTAAAATCCATAAAAATAAAGTAAGAATCCTCCGTGAACTTGATTATTATCCTTGAAAGGAAGCACCGGTGTTTAAACCGAAAGTTTTTCAACGATACTTGATTAGATTGAGGCGAGGTATAATTGAACTGTTTTTGTGAACAGTGCGTAGCTCAGGATTTCTTATTTTCTGAGTCGTTACCGCGCTTCTTTGGCTTCAGACGCACGGTTTCCCATGATCTCTGATAAATTCGTTACCATATCTCTTCGTACACTTATGCGCGACTATTTGCATGAATCCTGGAGCATAGTTATCATGCATGCACGGAGCGTAAACGTGGGAACTGCGGGTTTCAACTAGTAATTTAAACGTAAAGTTCGCTAACAGAGATTCGTATTTGCGCATAAAATAAAACACCTTCTATATAGAATTACACCCTTTCAGATCCGATTGCTTTCCGCAGCTAATGCAACGCATCGAACTGTTCATATGAGGAGTAAATTAATAATACTGCATTTTGGAATAGAAAGATTATTGTTGTGCGGTGTAATTTCCTGATTGAAGTATTTGCAATTTGGGGATTTGGGAATTTGGAGATTTGGTGATTTGAAGATTTGGAGACTTGGAGATTTGGGGATTTGGAGATTTGGAGACTTGGAGATTTGGGGATTTGGAAATTTGAAGATTGTGGAATTTGGGGATCGTAGGATTTGTGAATGTGAGATTTGGGGAATCTGAAATTGGGGAAATGTGAGATTGGGGAATGAGGGATTTGGGGAATGTGGAGTTTGGGGAATGTGGGATTTGGGAATGTGAGATTTGGGGAATATGGTATTTGGGGAATATGGGATATGGGAAATCTGGGATTTGGGGAATGAGGGATTTGGGGAATGTGGGATTTGGGGAACGTGAGATTTGGGAAATATGGGATTTGGGGAATATGGTATATGCGAAATGTGGGATTTGGGGAATGTGGGATTTGAGGAATGTGGGATTTGGGGAATGTGAGATTTAGGGAATGAGGAATTTGGGGAATGTGGGATTTGGGGTATATGGGATTTGGGGAATATGGGATTTGGGATATGTGGAATTTGAGGAATGTGGGATTTAGGTAATGTAAGATTTGGAAATTAAGAGATTTGGTGCTTAGAGAATTTGCGAATTTGTGGATTATCAGATTTGGGGGTTGAGAGATTTTAGGATTTAAGGTTAGTAAAATTTCAGAATTGTAGGATTTGTGGATTGCAAAATTTCTAAATTTGAATATTTGTGGGATTTGGAGATTTACAGACATAGGAACTTGAGAGATATTGGACTTTAGGAATTTATAGACATCGAAATTTGTGACCTTGGAAATTTGAAGACGTAAGTTTTTGGAAAGACAACAACCTGACAACCTAAAACTTTCGAAAACAATTCAAAATTCGTAGAAATCATAAGAGACGAAGAAACGTGCTGACAAAATTTAAGAGATAAGGAATGTCACACAACGGGAATATCCCAGTATATCCAGAAACATCTCCGATCTTGGTGATATCAGGAAAAAAGGCCGAAGTTGGTCACGTGCAAATGAGCAATGTCCCCAAAAAACTGTGCCGTGTGTTAAATCGCGATAACGTCTCTCTCAGCAGTATGATATTTCAGAATGAAGTATGAAATATAAATAAAAATTAACCCATTTGAATAAAATAAAAAATGTATAGGAAAGTAAATTTTCTGTAATATACAAGTATATCTCGTATTGGCCAGTAGTTGAAGGAAGAAATTATCTAAGGACGCTGAATTCGATCTGCCTTTCGCCCGTGATCGAAATACCGTAAAAAATGGCGCGGGTCGTTAGAACAGTTTTCCAGGGTCAGACCTAGAAGTGACATTTGAGTCCTTGTTAAGGATTGTTGCTCGACCTCGTCGTCTATCGGCAACCGATCTCGTTCTTTCCGTCGGTTTCATCGGCTTCACCTGCAGGCGTCCCGTGAATCGCCTCGCTCTACGCCAATCTGTGCATCTTTCTTCGCCCCCGCGTTTTAGCGAACCACGATCCTTGCTTCCTTACACTCCACGCCATACACAACCTATCTAGAAACCTTGAGACTTATGTTACGTATTATTGTACTTGAGAAAGTCTGTATGCTGAAGAAAGATAGTATGAACTTATGCCCGAAAATTGAAAAGGAATAGATTTATTGGAAAGAAATATACTTTCAAAGATATTTCTGATTTAGGTTAAAGATGTTCGAAAAATCCACCCTCTGTGAGAACACCGTTGGTTGAACTAATGATTGTACTCTTTTCAAATGTATTGGGAATAGTAAGAAATATTCCAATTGCATTGGAAATAATAGTACTCTTGTTATACTTTCTACCCTTGATGGATACCTTCACTTTTGTATTTGGAAATTTAAGAAATTGGGGATGTAGGAATTTGCTAGTGCTGAATTTTTGGACATTTTGGAGTTTGGAAGTTCAGGAATTTGATAATTTAGAAATTCAAGAAATGTAAAGATTTAATAGTATGGAATTTATAAATTTAATAGTTTAACGATTTAAAAATTTAGATATTTCAAGGTGTCCAACTTTCCAAATTGAAACTTGCAGTTTAAGAAGCTGGTCATTTTTAAATGTAAGGTTCAAAAATTGACAAGTTTGCATAATCTTTCAAAAATTGAAGTATTCAAAAATTACTCCACAATTTCCATAATTCAAAGTTGCATTAGAACAACCCCTTCTGGCGACGTCCCGTTACGAGAAGCGCAGTATCGTAGCGAAATACTGTTAGCACTGTTAGGCGCAGGAAATCTTCGCCTTTAAGGTGCTTTTTATCTCACAGCGATACGACTTCCGGTTGCCGTGATATCATCGCATAAGGTAGACGGTAATTTTCAGCGATTTACTGTTTTGTCTTGTTCACACAATCGTATCTCCTCGCTCGCGCGAACTTCGCTGATCTACCCTAAGCTGCTCACGTGTCCGATGGTCGATGAACTATACTGTGAGTCAACGGGTTTCTTTTTACTATCACGCGTTTCCTAGGGGAAATGTAGGTCACGATAATTCCGAGAATATCAACCACCCATTCAGTCTGCATTTTTTAAATTCTGTGCTTTAAGCTATCGCATTTTGAGAACGGACTGAGTGCATATAAAATAAATATTAAATAGATTTCTATCTCGTTCATTCATTTTTAGTGCTCTTCGAAATATTAGTGATTTATAGAAGTATTAAGAGGCAGCAGGTTCTGGTATTGAAGTTGATTTAAAATTTATTTATGCAGGTGTTATTTTAGTTATAATTCTTGTGAACTTTGATATAATATTTCTTTAATTGATTCTCCCTTTTTGTATTATCAATGATAATACAAAATATTATCATATACAGGTAGTCTACAATTTTTAATTGAGATATATTCCTCCATGTTTTTATTGTCAGATGTAAAACCGTAGTAATTTTGATATTCTGGAAGATTTTCTTATTTAATAATTACAGTACAGTCTCATAAAATTTGATTAATGTTAATTACAGTGCAGTAACATAGAATATCGTATAATATTAATTATAGTGCAGCAGCATAAAATATTGTATAATATTAATTACAGTGCAATAGTTTAAAACGTTACATAACGTTAATCACAGTGCAGTAGTACAAAAAAAAACAAATACAGTAACTATTAAAAATCCACTCCTACTTGCAATAAACTTGCATTTAGTATCCATGAACAAAAATTTAACTGTAAACTGTAGAAACATAAAAACCAGTTTCGAAAAATGCACCAATTCAACTACTTGTATCATTTGAATCGCTGCAATCAATCATACCTACTCGAATGAAAAACATCTTACTCTTCGTCGAAAGAAAACGTAATTTTGTATTCTATTAATTATGTATTTTCTTATGAATTTTCTCGGCATCTAATCGATAGTTTTTGCAGTAATAAATGTGAGGAATTTCATTGAGAGTGCATCGAAACGAAACGGGAAGACGTGTTATTTTAAAAGGCGTTTCATTCACTCGTTTCTTATCGTCGATCAGCGTTCGTAAAACGCATTTTCCGTGGTCGGAGCGTTATTTTGTACGGAAGAAAAGAATGCGACGTAGATGATATCGCAACGGTGGTATGTCCGCGAAGACGGGCTTCGACGGATGCTTTCCTGAAAGCTGCCAGACTACTTTCGTCCACGTCGAGGTCGTTTAATACGTCGGTCACATCCGAACAATCGTGTCGATGATTATCGAATGTAACAGGAAAACGCGTAGAATCGAAAAGAGACAAGAAACCCGCATCCACCGCGCGCTGTGTTTCCCGTTAACGTCATAATAATTCACCGTCGACAAAGAGTCGTCCCGCCGAGATTTTTGCGCGACCAGAAAGAAACCTGAAGAATTCCGCTGCCGTTCGAGCGTGTGCTGTTACACGCGAGAGTTCTGCGCTCGACGTGTACACTCGACGGCAAATATGCCTTTCTTCAGAAAAATGGCGTTATAGCAGATGGAAATTGTTCGTTCGATTTTTCATTGGTTAACTTTTTAATTCAGTGATCGTCGGGTATTTAGGAATTTTTTAATTTTTACGCTTGACGATTTTTAAATTTAGAGACTTGGAGGAATATGGAAATTTGGGCATTACGGGACTTGAAAATTTGGAAACTTTTCAATTTGGATATTTCAGAATTTTTAGACTTTGAAATTTGAGAATTTTGAGGTTTTAAAATTTGGTAATTTGAGAATCTTGAAATTTTTAAATTTGGAAATTGTAGCAACTTCAGAATCTTGAAATTTGAGAGTTTCAAACCTTAGAAATTTTACAATTTGCAAAATTTATTGAATTTCTAAATTTAATAATTCCAACATTTAAGATTTGAACGAAATTTTAACACTTAAGACTTGAAAATCCTGAAACGTAGAATTTGATAAATTTATTAATCTAGATATCTAGAATATTATTACTCGATTATATACCTGATTCCCTACATTTACCTAATTGAAAGTAAGCCTACATTGCACCCGAGTGTACGTATACGTCCAGAGGTATCTTTCATCGATGAAAGATCGCCTCCACGGTCGGTTCGTCACCAGTTCACGTTCTGACAACCTGTTTACGATCCGTTTGATATAATTTTGCTATTTATAGTAGACTGCGTGCTGGCGCGATTAATATCTTCGTTTCTTCGGCGTTTCTACCCCGTGGAGACTGGTTGATAAATGTCGGATTCCGACATGGAAGTAGAGACGTTCGACTGGAGTCGCGAAGGAAAATATTTTCTTCGTGTAAAACGCGTATTTTATTGATACCGCTGTCCATATGGATAAGTTACACTGTAATGTTTCAAACGAGTAACGTGTTCAAAATTGTAACATGTTTCTACAATTTTAGAGATCTGTTTACTCTGTATTTTGTGAAAAGGAAGTTGATGGAATTTCCTATTCTTTAACATTCAAGATTGAATTTATTGTACGTATGATTTATTTGAAAATGTGAAATAATTAAAGATCATTGAGGTTATGACACTGACTTCGTCTCACTTGAGAAATGTGAGTATAGAAATTTAGTAATTCAAAACTCCCTTTAAATATTCAAAAACTCTCCACCTACAGTTCTCAAATAAACATCAAATTATGAGCACCATATTATAGAGTTCCTGCATTATTCCTCCCGATTACAATATTTTACTTTCCCGACCGTACTCGCGTTTCTCTCCATATGTGACAGTATTTCATAAAAACGTCGAAGCAAAAATCGTTTAGCCAAGAATCGAGAATCGTCGAAATCGATGAGCACCGGGTGAATAACGATCGAGTATCGTTCGTGGCCCGTTCGATGCATCGATAGAAGTCTCGGTGAGATCGTTAGCCTTAACTCGGTGTAGCCGGTGCGGCGATTGGCGGAAGATCTACGGGCAACAAATGAATAACAAGCCTAAGACGAGGAAGAAGAAGAAGTGGAAGGGTTCCTCGTGTAAGACTTATCGATTGCGAGAGGAGAACGATCGAGAGTCGAGCGGATCGCGTTTGGGTAGATATCGGGAGGTGGTATCGGCAGCCGAGACCATATGCACCCGAGAAATAACGGTCAAGATCAGACTACTAGGTTCTCTCGTCGAGGTTCGAGGGTTCGGCTTCGATTCCGTGATACTGACAAACATATTGCCTTATAGCGGCCGGAACAAATGGCAATATATTGCGCGCGGTTCGCGCGAGCACGGATCCCTTCGGTAGGTTCGTTCCCATACCAGATGTAGAAGAGGATGAAGCAGAAGAAGAAGAAGAAGAAGCGACACAGGCCTCCAACTCTCCCACGCGGTGGCTCGTACGATCGTTCCGCTATGGAGTTCTGTAGATCAACGAGTTCGAGGGTCGGTTTGTTTGATGCCCCGCGTTGCAATTATTGATGCGAAACACCTGTGTTGTACAACGCTTCTATGAATAATCTGATATATGACCGCGTTTCTATGCAATACCAGGCCACTGCGAATCTGTACACTACGAATCGGACTCACTTTGAATCTCTTCAGTTATGTGACCACCAATCTGCCCTAATTAAATGTTCAATCCTCACCATTTCTTGAAACTCTAGATACAGAGCATCATTATAGACACGAGACAAATGTAACATTTCCAGATTTTTCTTGTATCGATGCGAGATACATTTCATCGAATTACTCAGATTCGGACGAACAAAATGATACCAGGCACGACTATTATTATTAGGTTCTTTCTTAATTTTAAGCTGGACGATATTTCAGTGAAAGAAGGATTTGATACCAATGGTACAATTTTACGTACATCTCAAATTGGACTGTACCCAAAGAAATGAAAGATTTGGAAGTTTGAAAAGTACAACAGTTTAAAAATATAAAAGTTTCGTATCCCTATGAATGTAGAAATTTGGAGTACGTAAAAATTCTACCTACTATCATGGCTACTAGCACCAGTTACTGACAAAATGTAGATGTTAAATCCTTAGACAAGCTTAGAAAATCAAGTTTGAAAAATGCCCAAATTAAAATTCGAAATTCGAAAATTTGGAAATTTGAATTATACCGTAGATGGACCACAGGAAATTCAATGGAAGGATTTAAGAAAGAAGAGAAGCAGTTGTCTGAAGTGGTAGGAAGAAGCAGGTAGAAAAATGCGAAAAAACAGGTTGAAACCGCGGTTAGGTCGGGTAGGATATCGATGCAGTATAGACGGCTAAGAGGATTTATGGAGGGCAGATGGTGCAGCTACTGAAGTAGCCGATCGTAGGGAAGCCTGGGGCCGATCGAGGAGGACGGTAGGCGAGCAAAAGGGTTGTGGAAGCGAAGAAGAGGTCGCCGAGAAAGAGAGGAAGAGTGTGCACGAAGATGTTATCTCTCCGCTGGGGCGGAACATCGAGGGTGGTGGATGGAGCGCGGTAGTTTATACTTACTCGCACTTACTTTACTAGCTGCTAGGCCGTACGAGATACGACGATACCATCTGACGTACGAGCCCCAGCCGCGTTATAAAGACGTGACGATCCGTGATAACGAGGCATAAGAAACGACGGATTATTAATTTCGCGTTACTGCCGCACGTGTGATCATCACCAACCGTCTGTGTATCTCTGCGCTCCCTCTTTGCCGAATGATTGGCGCGGTATTTCTCGGCAATTATCTATTATATGATTCATTTGTAAAATATTTGCATATTTTGTTGTTCGTTGAAGTTTCAATATATTAGCTCTAGCTGATATTAGCTCCGTGGTGTTGCGTGGAGACAGTTTCTTCTATCTTTGTATTGTTATATGATTGTCTATTCGGAAATTGTTTATTTGTATATAAGTAACTTTTGTTCACGTTGTGTTACAGGGTGATTCAAAATGTTAGGAAACGATATTCCAATATATTAGCTCCATGTTGTCGTTACATGCTAATTGAATTTACTTCCTTCTATCTTAATAGTGTCATATGACAATATATTCCAAAATTGTTCACATGTATACACATGACTTTTCACGTTGCATTGTACAGTTAATTTTGTATACAACTGACAAGTTGTTAATTGCGTATGTTAAACAATTACGGAAGTTGTAAACAATTATAGATATTATACACGGTTATGAATGTACAATTTACATATGCACATATGTGAATCATGGCACGTTCGTATATGTACCAGGTTCATTGGATTTTGGAATTTTTTCTAAAATATGCAATGCTTGTATATTTATACTATTAACTGTATATACAACATTATTTTGTTCATATCTAACAACTGTTTTATACAATATTTTGAAGCAGTATCTTTTATACCAGCTACTGCCTTTTTAATTATTAATACCTTTCGTTTTTATCACTTTGCAACAGATTTCAACAGGAAGCTATGGTATTCAGAAAGATGCGTTACAGCATACTGATACAATTACTTTAGATGAGTAAGCAGAAATTGATTCGGTTAAAACATTTCCAGACAAACAACATAATCGTTCAAACTTTCACTTCCTACTTTGGTCTGTCTGCAATTAATTACACTGCGACGTCTAGCAGCATAGAAAATTCTAAAGGGAATAATAATAAAGAATGGAGAGAAATATAAATAATAACGAAGAACGAAGCGAAATGTAAATAATAAATGGATAAAAGTAATGTTAAATATCCGAGAGTCTTATCTCCATGAAATGACAAGATATCAAGTTATTTTCCTAGACGGCGCGAATCCCACGATAGATAAAGCAATCCGAGAGCTTGAGAAATCATCGCGAAATCATTGAGCAACGCTAAGAATTCAGCAGCAAAGTAATCTGAACGCGATCTCGGTGAACGCATTGTTGCTAGTAATTAGACACTGAAAAATCAGCCGACAGAAAAACAATCGTACCTGTCTTTCTCGATCCGCGACCCGTTTCCGTCGCTTTATCGATGTAGAAATAATTCGATTCGATGTATCGAGCTCGATAACGAACGTAGGTGTTCATAGGTAGCTCACGATAGAAAACGATGTGTCGTCTCTGTCCACGGAATAAAGCAAATAAATCTTGTCTATTTCGCTATCAACCTTTGCACAATGGGCAACGAACGGAATCACCGTAACTTTCCCATAAGACGAGTCACCCACGTGCAATACTTAACTCATAACACCTTTGTCGTTCAAAAGTTCTACATAACAGATTATAACAAAAAACGCATTCCCTCTGTGAATTTATTTGCTCCACCACTTTCCCGTGATTTATGCTTTGCGAGATTTCTACGAATTGTTTGTAAAATACTGCTTTTTGCAATGGGATGAACTGTTATTATGAAGCAAGACAATTCAGTTGCACGTCAAGTAGTCTGGGAATAGTTGAACATAATTTGAAATTGGAAATTTATTAACAGTGCAAAAGGAATTTGTTGATATTCTTAATATAAGGTGATTAATTGAGAATTAAATAATTGGACAGCCAAATAGTTACATGGACTGTTAAGTGATCGAATGTGGAACATGTCGAGTCTGATACAATTTGTTGACACAAAATTACAGTAATTACTTGTCTTAGTATGTCAGTTTTGAACCTAAAGTTCGATGAAAATGACTATGTAAATCTGTTGTTAATGTAAACCAGACATCAGTTAATTTTAAATGATTATCATTCATAGTAGGTTCACATTGTCACTTGCAAACGTTACACATATGTGATACATACATTACGTTCCATCAACTTCGTCAATATTATTAATGTGACCGCTGCATTCTTTATCTGTTATTGTTATTAATTAATACTTAATCAAGATTATTTTAAAAAATGTTGACACGAATGCATTACTAACGGAAGTATTGAACTTGGAATTGAAATCTGTTCTCATATTGCGTTCACATCATCAAATCGTGTCAGAGCCTTCACGTTTCAAAATCCGTAATTCCGTAGGTAACAATCTAATAAATATCGTGTCTACGGAGAAACTTGGTTTGTATTTCTTTTTCACGGTGGCTTCGTAACGAAATATTACTTTGCCTCTCACTTACGACTAATTTAAGCAGAACGAATTACGGTTGGTATTACCAAAACCAATTTGCATTAATCATTTCAGTAACACGGTACGAGTGTCACTGTTGCACTAGTTCGCGTTCTAATCACGGTTGTTTTTATATGATAGGAAAATTACACCGATACCGCGGTGAGGCTTCTATTTCAATTTCCCCTCGTCACACCGAAAACAATCAGTGTCGCGTTAACGACACGGTTTCGTGCAGGAAAAAGTTCCATCGAGGGTAACGGGTTGCACGTGGAGTTCTTTCAATTTTCTCCGGTTGCTGGAGGAAAAGATCGGCGTCAAACAAATTGCCTGGATATTGCAGAAATATCCTGCACGCAACACGTGCTCGTTCACGGTTGTTCTCCCGCGGTCTGCTCGCTTGTAAAAATCCCATCACGTTAACGACTCGTCGAGATGCGATTCTTTGGTAATCGATAAGACGCCGATTCGCGCCACTTTATTGCCGGCGAAGTGAACGTTTCAACGTACCAGCTGTGCACGGTTACCCGAAACACGAGCAATAACACATTTAATGCTAATTATGCCCATTGCTGGCACCGATTGCTACATACACCGATACGATTAACCATATCGGCTCGTGTATGACTCTGCTTTCAACCGGTTGCCCGTTTGACGAAATCGAGCTCCGTCCATGGCGATTGTATAACGACGGTCAAATGAACGGGCTGGACCGCCAGGAAGGCGATCTAAGACGGAAAAATTATCAACCACCCGCTTGTAGTTTGCTTCTTAAATGCTAACTTGATTTATGACAAATCTGTTACTCTGGAAATTCGTAATTCATAAATAAATCTTTTCCTTAATGCAAGGTTATTGGAAAAAAATTGTACAAGACTACAAATCAGTAATGTTATCAGAACGTTATTGTCAGAAAGGACAATAAATTCTTCGAATAATTTTACTAATAATAAAATGTCCAGTTCATTTATATCGTACGAATGGTATATTAAACAGGATCATAAATTTGAATACTTTCACAATAAAATTGAACAAATTAATTAATGATGTACAGATTGAAATATTCGATCACTCCCGCTTACGATTTCCAATTCGCCGATGACGTCCGTTATTGTTGAAGTGTGGCAAGACAACAGAATACGTCGACAGTGGAAAAATAATGAATTATGCATCGAACGATAGGAGTTCGATAGGTTGCAACGTGCACGCGCTGCACCTCGAGATTAATCTGTCACAGAGTGCCGTTCTCTTCCTGTCGGTCGTTTGATAGATCTACGTCGAACCACACCTGATTTATACACTGATGCGACAGCGGCATGGAATGTAGCGAAAATACTAGTTGCTAAAGAAGGCAGATCCATTAAGAACAATGTATGACTGATTTAATCGTACAGAGCACGCGACGACCAACAAACTTACTGTGAATGTCATTTTATGTAACTTTGTTTGATTTTATTGTGAATGTAACTTCATGTGATTTATTGTGAATGTAATTTTATGTGATTTTATTGCGAATGTAATTTTATGTGATTTTATTGTGAATGTAACTTCATGTGATTTTATTGTGAATGCAACTACGCGTTGGATGATCATGTGTCAGATAAGTAAGCGTTGGATAACGACGTGCTTTATAACTGCGCTCTGTATAAGTACGTGTTGTATCTCTATTTAATGCATAACCACACGTTGGATAATCCCGTGTCAAATAACTAACCGTTAGATCACCAGCAGTATATCATATTATTAATATCGTGGTACTTAATAATTTACTAGTGTCATATTACCAATACAGGTGCTCTTAGGCAACCAATGATTTAAAATTACTTCGAATATCTTTTAAATACCTGAGAGTCTACACTTCCTTTTTAGTAACACTTATAAACCTGTATCGGATCTAAATTTCAAGTGTATCAGAATGTAAAAAGAAAATTTGATGCTCTCCTCCTAACCCCAAACTGGACCTTCAAAAAATGTAATCGTTAATGAGGAGAAATCTAACGCGATCTTAATTACGATTTTATCTAGCATCTAACCTGTTCTGCGTTTACAAGTTAGCATAAATGGAAGATTTCTGTGTAATTTCCCGGTTGGACTTGAAGGAATTGACTTAGGTCATTACTCGTGGACTGGGCAGAGCCAGTGTCAGGTTAAGAGAGACGACACATCGTGCAAACGAGGCGTGGGATGTCACGTGTGGGTGACGTACGTGCGAACCAGGACACGGGTCCGTGTCACTCGGTATTCAGATTGTTCTGTTACCAATAACGAGGACTCGCGTTGAAAGGCAACAGCGACGTCATGTACGCGTGACAAATTACCGTCACCGACTCACTAATCCCGTTTTCTTCGCATCACTAGTAGATCTCACAATCAGTTATTCCACGAATTACGCAATCCGTCGACTATCAAGCTTGGTCATTCCATTCTATCTCTTGGTATCCATTTGGTCTTCCATTCTCCGGCCACATTTCATTGCGTTCGGTAACGAGACACGTTGGAAATGAAATTATAATTGGGATACTAAACATAAATTTAGCTCGTTATAATTATTTTATGATTACATTTCCATAGCAATGTTAAGAGTTGTTCTAATTTACAAGTTTCAACTTCTGTCAAATGTTAGAACCCCAGTTCCCAAAAGTTTCTATACCCCCAATTTCTTAGATTAATTCCCAAAATTCTTGCATATCTAGATTCCCAAATAGCTAACCCTCCAAATCCCTAGATTCTCTTATCTGCGACTAAATCCCAAATGTCCCCAAATCTCCAGTTTCTCAATTTCCTCCTTCAAATACTTAACCCTCCCTTAAATTCTCAAAAATCTCCAAAAATGTACAAAGGGTAGGTTGCGACATTTTCCCTAGGGAAAATTTGCCATCGACTGTACACGATCGACGTGACGACGTGCACGGAGAACGGAACGATTGAATTAGAAAGAAATAAAGAAAAAAAAAAAGTGGAGCAAATTACGCGGCGCGAAACGCCACAATGACACACCTCTGCGCCGATAAAACTCGTTGCAGCGGCAAGGAACGATGATAATACGAGCCGACAAGAGGACATTGGAGTTCGGTGCCGAGCCCTTACCTGGCATTCATAAATAAATTTTAATGAACTGCCCTCGAAACACACCAGCACGGCCGTGCCTTTTGTACAGCTCGCGACACCGCGATTTCGCTGAACGACCGAAGTTTTTCATGCGTGCACGCGTGAACGCGAACGATCCATTGAGTAATCGAACGGGAACGACGTTGTCATTAAAATGAACCATGTGGGAAATTTTAATGAGCAACCTGATCGACTCTCGCGTGCAATTCTCGCTGAAATAAGACTTCGTAAGGTTTCTTAATCAGATATCGATCGTGGATGATTTTATGGTGAAATTACGCAAATGAAGTTGCGCAAAGTTAAATGAAAGTTATTTGGTTTTTTTTTTAACCATAGTTGAAATAACCTAGTAGGTGTTGAGATAACCTAGGTTAAAGAATAACATGAATATATTGGTACTTGCATCCTCTACCAAATACGTTCGTATTATCAAGATAGACGTATAGAGGCACAATCGAGATAACCAGAAATCACTCCTTCTATAAACAGACGCTAAAAATCAACAGCTTTTTACAAGGATACTCGGTAAACAAGAAATCTAGCTTCTACACCAGCGGGACTTTGGTATAAATCAAAGGTTCGTTTCGTGGCGAGTCGCTGCACAACCATAGATAGGCATAATATCTTATGTCGAGGTCAAGGCGAATGCGTCAGGCTCGTTTACAGCTCACACACGTGCTGGTATTAAACGCCACGATTCATCAAGCGAAGAAAATAATCTGTAGTGTACCTACGCTACGAGATCTTTGGAAAATTCTACCTTTGAACAGCTGGCAAACCCGTTGATTCTCGTCCGTCTTAGGGAACGATGATCGATCGTTTAAGATTATATGTTTACGAATAATTAATTGGAATAAAATTCGTAACTATCATAAGACGTATTATATGATAGCATCGTTAGAGTATTATACGAACGAGATGCAGGAAAAAAGTTGTACATCTTCATCTTTAACCCTCGTGTGGATAATCCGTTCATGTGATCATGACAGGTGTAATTCATTTCAGAAATTATTTTTTAAAATATTACACAGTTTTTGCTAACTTACTTATCAATTTAGAACATTTATTATCCACGGTCAACATCCTGCTATATGTGGTAACAATGATGAAGTTTCTTTTTGTAAATTGTCTTGTGTACCTAGAATCTCATATGTACTTTGTAGATTCTTTTTCCACATTCTGTAATTTGTACACGTCGAAATCTTCAAGCGATTGAAGAAAATATGGCGTCCAAACTGCAACGTGTTTATTATAGGGTTTCGAGACTGAACAGTGAAGAGTCTCTATGGCGTCCCGACCGTTTATTCAATTACTTAAGCAGTGTTTCTCATTTTCGCATCAATTGCATTTGAAAATAACCAAAAGAAATTGGACGTAGATTTGTTTTGCCGAGGTTGAAGACACGCAGAGGGGATCAGTGATGGGCGTTCGAGATTCCCTGTTCGCGATTCGACCTCGGCTTCGAGGCGTTCGCACGAGTGAGTCGTAAAACTTTCTCACCGAGCGCGGTGCGAGCAAAGTAAAGCGGCGTGCTCTCAAGGATCCCGCTCGCGGGAAGAATCACCACGCGAGAGAAAGAGTAGTCGTCAGCAGGATGTAGCAGAGCAGGATCCTCGGAGCGCGAAGGATCCATGCCGGCAGCAGCGTCGTCGAGATATTTAGCGGCGATCGGAAACAACAAGCTGCCGTCTAATCACCGATCGACTACCGTGGCGGTCCCTGGGCCCCTTGCAGGCCCCATCGTGAGCGTGTGAGCGTGCACCGCGACTGAATCACGCTAACTAGCGGCCAGAACGATCGGCCCATGGACCACACAGCGGTTAACGCTTGCCACAGAAAGATTTAACTTGCACGGAGAATCCTGCTGATACTCGTCACACGGTTTGCTAACTTGTCTCCTAGAACGTGCTCTTCTATTCCAACATCAAAAACCGGGTCAATATTTATCAATGCACTGCACAGGGTGTACCATTTCACTCGAATTGGAAGTACTGGTGCGACAAAATTATTCGGAAGAAAATTATATTTAGGACTAGGTTTACTCGTGATTTTAGAAGGAAGATCATCTGGTACAAGTAGCTTAAGAAGAAATATGAAGGTTCACTTTTCCACATGGAATTATGTACATTTTAACCCTTTGCACTTGAAGGTATTTTTGTTAATGTCTAAAACTTTTGAGTTGAAAGTTTTATGAGTTTTTTTTTAAATCATTTCTCTACATATTTCACTATGTCTATAGTATTATAAACTTGTTTCACTACGTATAACACTATAAATTTGGTTAGATACCTATCTCTAAAATTGTTACGTTAAACCGAATGGTGAGTGTACCTTTCGAGTGCAAAATTATTGCACCGTTTGTCTGTATATGTGTTATGTCACTTATAACGAAAAATGATGAATTTAGAACAATTAATTTTTCGGTTTCGGAGATCCCAGAAAATCACATTTTAATATGCATCGTTCAACTTGCGATTGAACTAAGAATTGGTACTCATCCTATGTAAATAGAATTTTTGTTTTATTTTTGTGCTTAATTATAATCTTGTGTTTATCCGTGGTAAATTGCACAATTCGGTGCATTGGTTATGCTTTCCTGTAAATTTGATGCATTCACGGATGGACGGCTTGCAAAATGATCCTTACTCCAGAAACCGTGGGAAAGAAGGTTTCTATGTGTCGTTAGGTGGACATAATGACTTTCCAATTTAATGGCTACAATAAATCGATGACGACAGTCCGTGGATGATAGAGAAGAGTAATTAATTAAAACTAGTCGATTCTTTTCTTCTTCCATTAAATCAACCGCTTTCTATCGCTTCGAATCGTTAAAGTAGAAATTGTGAGAAGCGAAAAAGAGGCTGATCAAATTGCTAAACTGTAACTAACAGAAACTATTCGGATCATTAATCTCTTGCCGTGTATTTCTCGCGCTAGTGGCATCAGCCGAAACTGGATACTTGCTTTTTCATTGTTAAGACAAATAAAAAACGTTGTGTACTTGTGAAGAGTATGTCATATTTACCATAATCATGTAAATAATTAAAATTTATTTTAAAATTCAAGCGTGCTAAAATATAGCCAGGTTTGTCATTTTAACTGTGAGTGTATCACTTAGGTGTAGTATAATATTAAAAAGCGTTAACTTGTTTTCTCAAACTGCTTTCGTGATTTTTTTTAATCGAAGTCCTTGAATTTAAGGGGTTAATTACACTCACTTCATGATACTTCATGAACTTACTACTGTAAGTCAGATGCTTTTTGAACATTCGCAATAATGACGTATTTTATTGCATTACGATAAGCAGAGACTTCAACAATGTATATTTGATGAGACTACACACTTGTGTTATCTTGATATAACACTTGAAGTTAAGAACAATAGGGAAATATTTATTCCTTCGGTACCTAACCAGTTCACTCCGAAATTTTCGGGTAGCATTAATATACCAGAAATATCGTCTTGTACCAGAATTATCGAAGATCTGTTTCAGATAAACAAAATGATTCCGCTATAGAAACTAGAAGCTACTAAATTCGAATGCATATAGACATTTGTCGATATCTATCAGAGCCGGTGTTTAACAAAACGTAGCAATCTCGACAAAGTAACATGGTACCATGTATGAAGATATTATGCAAAGATGGTTATATTCAAGGATCGATTTATATCGGAATTGTTCAGTATCGATCCGGCAGAATGTATAGAACGACGAACGTGCCGGAAAGGGTGCAGTCGTGCGCGACAACAATACCGCTTATCACTACGCATCGTATCTCGACGAACAGGTAAAAGATCGATCTGGTCGCGTTCACCGACCTTTCGCGATTCCACGGACGTCTCTGCTTGTTATCGAAAGATTGTCACGCCGGTAGATTCGTATCGAAGTCGTACTTCACGGACGACGCTGGTTCTCGTTGCACCTGCAACTAGCTGTCGGAGGAAACTCGCGTTAAATCGACGCGATAAATCGGTACGTTTCGATGTTTCCACTTTACTGTCGGCCACCACCTAATAGGGAAATAAAGCAACCTCCAGGTACACTCGCCAGTGTCGCCAAGTAGAATATGACGTCGTTAAGTCAGACAGATTTGGCAATTCTTAATAAAATTACTAATTATTGTTATTGCCATCTTTTGTGGAACTGATAGATTTTTATAGCAATTGTTATATATAATATTGGCAACTGCTTATTGTTTCAGTAATTTCATATTCAGTCACATATTGACTGCCACAGTGAAAAGTGACGTTTGTGGTCAGACACGCTACAGTACAGGTTTTAATACAGGTACTTAATCTTTTCATTTAATTTAAAAATCTTGTATATCATTGTCTACTAAGAGCCTTTAGAAGTTCCTTATATTTACGTTTCCTATTTTAATTGTATTTGCAGCACGGAGCACATATGACCACCATGATGGTGATGTTGAAATAGTTATAAAATAACGAATACGTTACCACTTTCTTTCGTGTGAATCAAAAATGTACTTATCATAAACATACCTTACCAGTCATTGTGCAAATCAGACACAGTTTGTCGTTCCTACCGTAAACAGGTTCTTTCTAATAGCGTCATTTTCGTGAAGGCTCGGTAAAAGGTGACTGAAGCGGTCAGAAATTGAAAAGAACGTAAAAAGAAATCGCAGGGAACGCATAGGTACGTTGCGTAAGTCATTGTAATTGCTCATTGTACAGCAATTTACACGATTGTAGAGTCGGGCCCCAATATCGTAGGCTGTATCATAGCGCGGCGAGCAGAACGGGGCCCGTAGAGTTTACCTTGGCGCTCGGTACATTCCCTTATCGGCAAATCGCCGGCTAATCATCATCAATCACTATCTGGTGTATCGACTGCGTGTAGTCGCATGCGTCTCTCTCGATAGCTACGCAAGTACGTGGTCCGGTTGTTTGCGAGGTGGACACGATGGAGGGAGTTTCGCGATGGTGAGGTACTTTTACGTTTCTCGAGGTCCCCGATCGAGGAGGCATTATCGCTTTTACTTAGGGTTAGCCTTCCGCTATGGTCATTTCACTGAAAGACCGATCGAACCAACTTTTTCTTCGGCTAGCGATCGGTTCACGGCCTCCCGGTGACCGCAGTTCTGGTCACCGTTGGTCATCTGTGTTTCCTCTGCTTCTTTTTTTCGCTTCCGCTGTCTTCTAACGCTCCGCGCAGACGTTTATGGCGCTTTCCTTAATTAACGGCGGCCAATGGCTCGTATAAATATTCTAGAAACGTGCGCGATACTTCTCCGCGTCGCGATTATGTGCAACAGGGACCAACAATATATATTGCTCGGTCGATGCCGTGTAATGACGTGCAATTATCGTATCGTGCGGCGCACTGATGTGTAAGCGACGGATATTTATTATTGACTCGGTTTTGATCGTTCTATTTAGATCGAATAGTGGATAGACTGTACAGCCAAGGCTGTCTGCTACTTGAATGACCACCTACTTTGTTCTATTTTAAATGGGAACAAATTATCGGAATAATCGAGTTGTTCGATTCAGAAGACTGAGAGGTGCTGATTCTGCATAATATGAAAATATTTACGATAAACTTAATATTTTCGTTACAAAATTGATGATGTGTAGGATAATGAAGTCCTTTGTTGATTACGGTGCTGAGAAGTACCATAATGGAAGTTACCGGTTCAACTGTCGATTGTTTCTCGAACTTCGTCTTCTCGAGTCTCATTATGGAGGCGTCGAAAGCTTCTGGAGACTTCGGGGCACATTAACGATTCCTTGATCCGGTCACAACCGGCCGTATGAATATTCCTTTCGGCGACAACAAGTTTCTTCAGACTTCTTCGCTTGGACCGTTCGTCTTCGTCACCGATCTTGATAACAAAGTGTTCTTCTTTGTTAAGATTTTTCTTTTTGTCGTTCTTTCTTCTTCTTTCTTTCCTGAGTTCTTGGTAACGTGAACATTTAAAACTCAAAGAACTTGAGTAATTAAAAACTTAAACACCTGAATATTTGATCATATGGAAACTTCAAAATTTAGAAATACAAACAAGTTAAAAAATGTGCGAAGTCAATTTGAAAATTGAAAAGTTCTAAAATTATCAAATGACTTAAAGTGTAATTCCCTGTGAACCCCTTCCCCAAACTAGTTTCTCTTCTGTACGTAACTATAAACGTACTAAATTGTTGCAAAACGATACCGTTTCTTAACTTTCAGTGTATAGTACAGATCGTGTAGGTTATTAGCTGGCGGTGTATCGAAAGTAATTGATGGGGCGCCGTGAAACGTTGACTGTCGGGCTTGAATCGGTGGCGACAGGAGTACAAGGAGGATCTCAAAGGATCCGCTTCCGTCGAACTCTCTAATTGCTCGGACTCGTGAATTAGCATCGGCAATAAACTCAGCCAGGTACGGTGCGCCGACAGTAGGACGTAAAGGTGACTGTAAAGGTTCATTAGTCACCGTACACTGTGTAACCGAGGTATACCTCTGCTCGTACGGCTTCTAGCTACCATTCGTTCCGTGTCTCGCCAAGGATATACACGTTACTCTACTATGGATTCGTTTGCTCTACTAGTTTTTTACGTTCAACGCTGAACGAAAGACCTATTTTACTGTTCTACTTTATTTTTTAATGAGAGTACTCCATAAAAACTCCCATACATTTATATACTTTACATACTGTACTTCATATATGTATGTACTTCATGTGGACTTCATGTGGGTTTCACATGTACTGTATATTATACTTCATATGGACTTCGTATGTATTTCATATATTCTTCATATTATACTTCATATTATAGTTCATGTTATACTTCATGTAATGCTTCATATTATACTTCCTGTTATACTTCATTTAATACTTCACATTATACTTCATATTATAGTTCATGTTATACTTCATGTTATACTTCATATTATATATCATATTATACTTCATATGTACTTCATATACTCTTCATGTTAAAAAATGTAAGGGTCTATAGATATAAAGATTTAGATATGTGGATATCTGAACATCTAGGATCTCGACAACAAGATATCTAGAAATGAGTAGAATAGAGATCTAGAAATCTATGGATGTAGAAATCTAAAAGTCTAGGGATATAGAGACCTAGAAACCTACCCAGAGAACTACTGTATTAATATTACAATTTTGAACAAACTATATATTCGTACATGTGCCAACATAACCTGAATACGTTCCCGGTTTACCGTAATTAACACTTTTCAGGTGCAAATTGATCGTTTAAAAGGCTCGCTAATAAACGGGAATGTTTCAGCAGTACTTTTTCAAAGTAATAAACGTAAAGATTTCGATTGTAACACGGTGTACATATCGGTTTACATGGTCGTTTCTTGAAAAGAGCGTTATGCTCGTAAAAAGCTCGGCAGCGTACGCAAGAAGAGGACATTTACAACGATCGCTTAATACACGCGCCCGGTAATTGCTAGAAAGTTGTTCGCGTTCGAAGGAGGAATAAATAACGCTGTCGAGACGCGGAAAGTTCGGTCGTTAGATGACAGGTGTTTCGTAGGTAATCTCGGTGAATCGTGGCCGTTTGGACGGGTCGAAAGGTGAACGTTGGGAGGCAAACGATGCCACGTAGTTACGCTGCTCGATCTTCGGTCACCTCGTTCGTTGGCATCGTTCGTCCTATGCTCGTTACGGTTACTACCGTGAGATCCGTCGACTTCATCACGCTATGGACATTAGTGTGTCCTCGTAATTCCGCGAACGGACAGCCGAGCCAGGAGAGAAACTTCGTCTGCAGTCGGTTATCACTGTCGACGTGATTCGTTAGAAACGATGCTCGTTAGAGAATTTTCTCTCTCTCTGTTTCCGTCCTAGCGTGTCTTATGCCGACATTCATTTAGCCGAAGATGCGTGTGGAAATAATTAAAGCATCATTACCTTCGACGAGCTGATCGTTTGGTTAAGCGTCCGATAATTTCCCTTTGAATTACCGGTGTTCAAGTTCGCTTTTCTTGAACTTGTTCAGTTTCAAGGTCAAACGTTAGTTTGCTCTGTTGAGTGTTGGGGATTTTATTAAGATTTTCGTTTGAGGATTCAGAAATTTGCACAAGAATTTCTGTTATAACTTTGGAAAGTTATTTTCAATATTCTAACCTTCCAAATTCTCAAATTACCAAAACTTCTTCAAGTACTCGAAATCGTCACATATCTCAACCAGCAAGTATCCTAGCGATCATCGACCAAAAATCCTTACATCGGTATTTCCCGGTTACTTTAACAGAATTTTCGCTATTGGATATAATTAGGCACGAAATGACGAGGTCCCGATTCGCAGTTACCTCTCGATCGTGGTTCGGCATCCATCAACGTCGTGGTGTCGGGGCATCGGCCACGGGAATGCAAGAGGAATCGGTGTCCATCGATAATAACCATCCCACGATCGGCACCGACGTGAAAAGGTCTCTTTTACCGCTAATAACGTCTTATTAGCACGGCCACGGTGACATATGAAGGATGACCGTAATAAGGCCCTTTACGTTTTAACGTGACAAATTGCGATTGCGCATGCTGCCAGTCGAATGTCCGCCTGTTCAGGTCTCGTTCGAGCTTCCAACGTGGCGAAACCGGTGCCACGTTCCGTTTAGAACACCTTCCACGATCACCGTTAACCTATATCGCCTACGTCCTACCCGGCACGCTATTTCACCGATGCGACAACCGATAGGAATTAGCCGCAGTGACACAGTGTTAATCGTTCCATTGTGCTGACCAGTCACGCCGCTTATACGCTTGATTAATACGATGTTGCTTGGAAGGCAAGAAAAACCCTGCTTCTAGAGATATTGGAGACTGGAGGGTTCATTGTTCTTGTCGTTGAAAGGAAAGGTAAGAAAGGAGAGAAAGGGATGTGAGGGTGCTGATGTTCGGGGAGAGATGAGGAATTGTTAAATAGATTGATTTTACAAGTTTACTGAGATCATTTAATGTAATCGAGTGATTAATATTTTGCTGTATACATATAATCTCATGTAGTTAGTGCATTTGTTACAGTATGTGCGAAATATGGTGCCGAATATAGCCATGAATTTTTATTTCGCTTCATTATTATATTAAGTTGAGAGAGATAGTATGAATGTTAGGATTGTAAAATAGTAATATGGTGAAATAGTGAAATGATGATATGGACAAATATAAATCGTGGAGTAATAGATAGTGAGATGGTAAAAGGATAAAGTAATGAAATGGAGAAGTGGTAATATAATAGAATATTTAAATATTCAAATAGCAAAACAGTAAAGTAATAAAAGGATAAAATTATAAAACAGAAAATTGAAAAATTGAAAAATTGAAAAAATGGAAAAATGATGGATTGGTGAAATCATAGAATAGTGGAATAACAAAGTAGTAAGATATCAGAATATTAAAACAGTGCAGTAGTTAAAATATTTGTGAATTGGTGAAACAGTAAATATAAAAATTTTAAAACAGTAAAAGGGTAACAATATGAAATTGTGTAATAGTAAACCGGTAAAACAGCAAAAATATTAAAATAGTAGAGCAACGAAATAGGACAAAATAACAGAAAATTAAAGTTAAAATAGCCGCAACGATTCGGTCACGAATTAAAAATACATACGAACAGCTGAGCAACGTCCGAAGTAGTTTAAAGCAAAATTTCCGTAACCAAACAATTTTACAGGCGTTAAATTCATGGTTCGTTTACGCAGCGTGAAGTTACGTTTGCGAGTGACCGAGAGAGGCGAGCAAAGAGTCATTTGTCTCATTAACCGTAATTATTTTCCACGTGTTCCGCTACAGACCAACCATCAATCTCGAGAATGGACTGCACGCGACGCGTCGCGGTTGCAACGACGCCGTGAATGGTTCATTAGAATACCGTATGAAAAACCGTCAAAAAACAGACAACGATGTATCTCGAGAAGCTGATCGCTGATCGAACGCGACGATTGTACGATAAAAATTCATTGAAAACGCAGGTGTTCGTTGCCGATGCAATAACAGGAGATGCCTTGTCCCGTTGTGATAGATAAATTCCTGTTTAAGCAACCATTTTCGTAACAAAGGACGTTTATGTCCGAGATTGTTGTCTGCAAACCATATTGAATGTAATCGTTTAATGTTACAAAGTTACAGCTGTCATTACAGTAATGTAGGAAGTAATATTAATGTTAACGTTTAATTAAATTGGCAATACTCTATAACAGCAATTAGTGAATTATGAGTTAGTAATAACTAATGCAACTACTACTACTTCAATTTAATACCCCTACTTTACTATTCAATTTAATTCTTCAAACTTTACTTCAATTTAATAATACTATCTTAATAGTAATTTTATTAGTGCTTTCGCAAATTTTATAAAATACAAGAATAAATGTACTTTTTGTACTTGTAAAGTACAGCAATATGATTAATATTTGTACTTAAAAGAAACCTAATGAAATTATGTTCATGGAAAACTATGTTTATGTTTACAAAGTTCTTATGAATTTTTGTACTTGTCTATCTCTTCTTTTTCCATCGATTTATTGCACGACTACTCCGAAGTGACCATATTTAAGAATTTACCTTAAAAGCATTTTCACATTTAATTCTATTCAGTCAAGTTTTCCTGCGCATATTTTTATTACAGCACTTGACACGTTCGACGAATGTAATAGGCTGGTCATGCTTTTGAGTAAGATTGAAATAAAACTTAAACTCATTCGAATGCGCATACTCCAATCTGTAATAAATATAAACAAGTTGCATAACTGACGCTTTCTCACGTATGCGTTTAGATAATTACTGTCGACTTATATAAGTATCCCGAGGAAATTTTTGAATAATTGCTCGACTGGCGTCCGATGGAATTTCATAAACGTTTTCTCGCTATCTAATTTAATTAAACATCAGACTCGATCATCGGTCGATGATGCGTGTTATTTACGAGCATTCGATGCAAGCGAGATGGAATTCATAACAGAAACAGCATCAATTATTAACACTCGTTAATCATTTAACTTTTTATAAAAAGCAGGACAGTGTGTTATAAAAATTGCAACACGTAATCGCTCGAAATAATTTCTACCTCAAGGATGTTTCAATAAATGAAGTTACATCCTCAAAGTTTTCAAATTTTAAATTTTTATAGTTTTTGTAACTAAAGATTTATATTATATTACAAACATATAAATGTGTTGAAATAATACTGAATTATGTATGAAATAAAAATTGTTAAGGTAGCAAAATTGATTCTATAATATTGGTATTTCATATAATTTCTCATACGTATACCTAAGCATTTTAGCTCTTTTATTGTCCACCTAAAATATACCAATCCTTCATAAATTTTCGAATTAAATGAATTCCGTGTAATCGATAGCAACGTACATAAAAATCTGTCCGTTCCAATTTAGCAAACTAATAAAACTTCTACAATAATAGATTCTATACAACAGCGTGATCCCTGATTTGTACGGCTGACAAAAGTTATATATAACGTTTTAAATCGAGGTAGCTGGAATCGTAATTCAGTGTAACAAACATACATTTACGTCGCAGTTGTAAAATAAATTTCAGAAACTCGAGCGGAAGATTTACGAATCAAAAGCGACAAATTTCACGAAACTGTTGCGCATTTCTCGAATGCAACCGGAGGGTTTTAACGAGGGACGGTTGAACTCGAAACGGGAAAAGGGTATCGCAATAAATTGTCCTCCCTTAAATTCCGCGGAACGCTAAACGAACCAGAGTGTGTTATTACCCGCGGAACGATCCGTTGCCGGTTTGCGACACTCGAATTTATGCGACCACAGGAGGTGGAACGAAGTTACCGCAACGAACGTTCAAGTATCGGTTTCAGGGTCGCGATTGCTTGTTGCACAGGTGGGACCACCATGCATTTTGTTGGAAACTGTTATTTACGCAAATTTTCCTCCCGTGATCCCGTTATGATCGCCCAATTATTAGGTAAATCGAATACATGCAAATTAATATATGGTAGGTTCATTTATTCAAACCACCGCTAACGAATCAAGGTATTTCAACTCTTAAATACATCACTCTTCCATGAACAATAAAATTAACTATTTCCATTTAAGTTAATTTCTGACATTTCCCATTTTGTAGTTCCTTGTTTGATACCTGTCTATTTTATATAATTTATATTAATTGATACATATGTATGTTTACAACATATGTACGACATGTGAATCATATTACGATACGATAAATTGTAGTATTAGTGAATCAAAAGTTAGTGTATGTTCAAAATTGTTGTCTGATAACAATTTTTCTCCCTAATTTTTCCTAATTAAGTTCCCTTATTGTTCAGTTTGACTTTCACGATTCAACTAACTTCAACTAATTTGAACTCACTTCAATAAGAGTCGTTAAAAATCTGAGATCTATGGAATTACATAAGAGTACAAAAAAGAGTTGCCAGTTAATGGATTAAGTAAGAGAAGAAGAATATAACGTTAATTACAAAAGAAAGATAATAACGTTGTCCATGACGATGGTTACATACACACGCGTAATCACCGTCATTATCCGCTATCACGAAGTGTCAAATGTACGGAGTTAATGCTGCTTTGACGAGTAATTCCTATTCCCCCTGCGACGGAACTCTCGGCCCATTGGCACTGCTGGTAATTACGTATTATTTATTACGCCCGGCAGACTTTACAATCAAGGTTTCTTGCAGTTTTAACGCGTGATTTTCAGTAACGGTACCGGCTAGCTGGCAGGTCGCGAAGAAGCGACTTTCCTAGCGTGTGGGACCTTCTGCCTCGTAATTAAACCACCGAGAAAAATCGCCGTACAACGTCACTGCGTAACTGTAAACGAATTGCGAGCGATCGTGAATAAAGCGGTAGGATTCTTCGAAATTTACGACGAGTTTCCCGGTTTTGTCCATTTAACGTCTGCACGGACATTTTATTCCTAAACACAAAACTATCGCACGAACCATCATTATTCTCTATCATAAAGAATTCTACTGTATTTAATTATTTATATATATAATACGCTATGTCTGTCCGTTGCTACTTTCAATCTCGATAAGGGTAAAAGGTAGAAACTTGATATTTTGCACACATATAGAACTCGCCGAGATAGAGTCATAGCCTTTTAAATTTTTCTGATTGGTAACATATGACCTGAACAACAAGGTGTCATAGGTAAGCTAGTATATTGTATTAATTATATTATGTTGAGATATATAAGAATATATTTATATATTCATAGATATATCATATAAAGTTAAACGCAAGATTTTTCACCCACTTGCATCTCACAAAAAATGTTAAGAACAAGAGTTCCAGGGTACGTCGTGACACGTTAAAAGAAATTTCGAAAACAGTTTATTTTCTCAATGAAATCAAAGTCACTGTCAAAACTCGTCAAGGTCATATCTCTGAACGCCAGACCTCGGGTAAAAAATGTTCTACGTTAAAAATTTAGTCTGATAAAGTATGTGAAAGTGATACTAATCTAAGTAACGAATCTAAAAGTGAATAGATTACAAATAAAATAATTTCTGGGACCCTTCAGCAGGCTTCGTTAATTCGATCTCAGGATAGACCAGGCGATTTGAGATCTGTCTAACGCGAAGACGCATCCAGCTGAGAATACGAACCGCGTATCAACGCATCAAGGCACGGCGAAGTATCATCAGGAAGGTTGCTATTCTCCCACATATATAACATCGTCTACCGAAGACGTGTGGTAGATAAATTTTCCCTACCACGAGGCGTTCGCGATCTTCAGCAACGAGCCGTGAAATGACCGTTTGACGAAACCCGGTGCGTCCAGTGACGTCGTACGAATTAATGGTCACGGCACGTCGATTGCTACTAAACGCCGCGAAAGTTCGTATCCGCCGTGGTGATCGTCAAACGAAACAAATGACCGAGTCGTAAAGCGAACGGTACCTATGGAAGGCTCCAGCAGCGCGAGCAGCGTGAGATACGAACTTCCAGGAGTCGTTTCCCTTACATCGTTATCATTTTTCCCCATTAGGATTGATGTATCAAAGCTGCTTTTCAGCTTGTCTAATATTCGTAAGATATGTAACTCGTTAGGACGGCTGGACATGGTAAATGCTCGCAATTACCGATTTCATGCTACCGTTAATACATCATAAAATGTGTAATATCCCGGTAAAACCGCAATCACGCGGCACGCACTGTGTAACACGCGTTGCAATAAATAAATGCCGGGAATTCCGAGGCGAGCGTTTTCCATCCACAATAGGTGAGCTCCTATTATGATGGAAAAGCAATCGGGAACGATTGCGACGTTAAATGGACGTTCATTAGTATCGTTGCGCGATATCTTGAGGAGATATCAGTATGCCAATATTTGTTAATGTTTATTGAAAACCGTGCCTGACGTGTTCTATATTTATCGACGATTCAGTTGCGAAACAGTTCAAATCATTAAGAAATGGTTCTGACACCAAAGGGGTTTCATCGGAAGAAAATGAAGACAGTAGTTCGAATTCTATCAAATCGATACTTAAACGTTTACGTATCAACATCCCTGACACGTTTAATAATATTAACAATGTTGGAAATATTAACAAGATGAAATTTTAAGTGTTCCACATTTTTGGCTAATCCATTATTATTTTGCAAAAAGATTTTACAATTTTCAACACAATTATTTACACACACACGCCTCTTCAGCAGTAATTCCCAGTAGAAACGAAAAAAGAGTAAAACAAAGGAGTTTCTGCAGCCTTCGCGTAACAGGAACCTACGTTGCCGTTTAATAAAAGAATATCTTATAAAATCGTAATATATTTCATAAAAACAGACACCGTTCTGCAGTTACGGTTGTTCAAAAGAGCTAATTGCCTATCTTACTGGCCTCCTTAAAGATATAAACCTTTAACATCGCCTGAAAAGAATTACCGAGTTCGAAAGGTATCCAATTAGCCCGAGCAATTAGCGAACAGAGAGATCAAGTCAACGTCCTCGAAATTAAAGTGACCGAGCTTCCTGATTGACGAACGAATTAAAAACTCACCGAATCGAATCGATATGGGGAAAGATGAGCAAACGGCTGGTTTTCGTCGCATTAGCGATGGTGTGGAATTAAAATCGATCGTCACACATCACAGCAAATTGTGCCGATAAAAAGCGTCACTTATCAAAAGTTATTCCCGGTTGGCCGGGTTTATCAGGGCTGGCTGACGACATTAAAACTCCATAAGGCGAGCGTGTCCCGGTTAATTACTAATCTCACCGGGGCAAGATGATTCGAACTACCCGACCCAGACACAACCCAGCCATCATTAACGGGTAATTATCCTTCGATCACGCATCAGTACGATACGTTGCGGCCTCTTACAGCTGTGGGACACATCGTGAAATTTACGTCGCATTGGCTACCTCTTTTCTTCGATAATTGCAGACCAGCCGCGTCCAGCAGCTGCCTTCATTGTGCGTGTATCTACGAGCGCTCGTAAAAACGAAAAATATGCTTTTCACCGAGCGTCGAGCCACGATAATGCTGCTCCTTGTTCTTTTGTCCCGTCGCACGACGAAAGCTCGTGTACTCTTTAGAGATCCCATCAAACTTGATTTACTTGCGACGCTGTGGATACTTCGGGACTTACAGCTACCAGCGGATGCTAAAGAACGATAGAGCGAACACTGAAATTTAGCGCCATTTACGTTATTTATTGCCATTTGCTATTCTTGAAATAGCAATTGCATACGTTATGGACCTAAGTGACTAATGTATTATTACTTATAATGGTCGACTGTTATGAACAACGTTCATAAGTTTGATGAATATTGATTAATTTGTGAAATTTTGCGTTTAGAAATGTGATTGAATTTGATGAACGATTTCATGAAATTTGGAATCCAAGGTCTAGAGATTTGGGATCTTAAAATTTCGAGTCTAAGGGTTTGGAATCCAGGGGTTAGGAGTGTAGAGATTGCAAAGCTAGGGATTTTGAGATCCAGAAATTTGTGGATTTGAGAGTTTGATGATGTATGGGAATCTCAGGATTCTAGACATTTGTAGACTTACGAATTTAGAAATTTTGATATCAATCATTTCCACATTTGAAGACCCGGAAGTTTGCAAATGTATTTCATATGTACAGAAATTTGAAGATTCGTAAAATCACAATTTTGCGAGTACGAGAAATGTAGCGATATTGAAACGAAAAGGTTATACAGTCTACACGAGTATTAGTCAAAGGAAAGCTATGTAGCCAAGTGTACCGATAACTATGACATGGTCTGAATTAATGGTGACATGTCGGTACACAGGGGATGTTAATTTATGATCGAATGCCACACACGCTCGGCTAGCAAAGGCAATGGTAATCACCGCGGTGTTTGAAAATGTTGGAAGCACTCGCGGCTTTCGTATGGTGGTCGTCCACGAAAATAAAGGAATAAAAGAGAAATGTCATCGAACGAGCGTATACGAAGCCGTATAAGGCAATGGCGGGTGTTGTAAATGTAAATGGCGGTGGCCACCGCCCTGTAAGGCCACGTGGCTGTCATCGAGACTACTCATTTTGTCCCTTCGCTGTACCTTGGCTTTCTCGCTCGTTCGTTCTTCTATTTTCTTTTCCCCGAGCGTACTATCTTTCGAGAGAAAACCTTCTAAAGGATTACTTGCCCCTCGGACGACCATCGATCTCTCGCGAACGAAGGAAGAGTAAATTGACTTTCCGTACCGGCTCGGCCGCCATTGGAATAGATCCTTGCCCCCTTTTACAGCGAACGAGCGGAGTAACTTTATTAATCAAGGGAATCGGGCCACGCGTTGAATCTCAATGTCGACTATGGCCTCTAATTCGAGCCTTTGTTCGAGCCATTTCGAAAGGTATCAGAAGGAAAATGGATGGAATGCCGCCCCGAGTTCTCTGATAGTGAAGGGAACGTGCTTTTGAAATCGGTTCATGCCAATGACACGATTCTGATGGATTTTCATCGATGTTAACGCGTTTCTCGTTGCATAGCGAATTATCGCGTCATCATAACTCGTTTTCTGAATTTTCTGACTAAGGGCGGAGACGGTTATAGAGTTCTAGCATTATCGCGGTCTGAGTTCCTTTATCTTAGAATCCTGAGAGTTTGGAAATTTTGGTATTTTGGAACTGCGCTGTTTTGTGATTTTGCGAGTTAGATCAAGTTTGTGATTTAGTACTTTAGGTTGAATTTTGAAATTCTGAAATTTTAGAATTTTGAAAGTTTTGAAGTCTGGTTTGAAATTTTTAACACCGTGTTTTGGGACTTTGGTGTGTTACACTTTCAAGGTTTTCGAACTGTGAAATTTGTTGACATCCGAATTTTGTTATTCCCCGCAGTAATTGCAGTTAACAAGAAGAGAGAGATGGAGATTCTGAAGCATAATTCTATTAACCCTTCAAACCGGTTTGACGTATGCTAACGCTAATATAAAGTTACTGCTTGCAACGCCTTTCTTAAACAATTTTAAAGTTAAGTACGTTTTGTTTTTATTTCTATATAAATTATTACGAAACTCGATGACTTCATCCTAATTAATTACCACTGGTGTAATAAATATTGTCAAGACGATATTACCGTATTGAGGGATTAATAATCTGCTGTTAGGTATAAAAAGAGACGTAAAATTGCGAAAGCTATAGATTACAGGAAACTTATAGCCGTTAAAGTGTTTTGCTCAAAATCGGTACAACCTGTGTGCCAGTGGATTGCGCATACTTCATATTATAATTAGACCGTGAGTATTTATTACTCATAGCATTCCAGAACGTGCAAAAAATGTGTAGGAATGGTACAAGAAATAATATAAGAAAATGAAATAAATTATTTCGTACGTATAAAATGTACAAAACGTGCGGATTATAATAATCAGTATAAAAAAGATATTTGGTAAAAACGTTTAGGTATTTGCATAAATGTCAGCAATTTAATTAAAGCATATCGTATGTCGTAATTTACATTTATAAGAGATACGGAGCTTTAGAGAGTATCATGAATGATATTTCACCCTATGTCAGCTATCATTTTTATCAATTTTTTTATACTCTTTATTTAGTAGGTCTATTGAACAGTAGGACAACGATTAATTGTTTCCATATTCTCATTATTAATTTGAAAAATTGCGGTGAAATTTCTTCGGTGATATTAATGTCATTCGCAATCAATTTTGTAAATTCCGAAATTTGTCAAATTTTGTTTCGTATTAATCAACCATAATTATCCCCTTATTCGGAACATTAACATGTAAGAAATACAAGTATTAAAAATCCCGTATGAAACATATTACGGTAATTAACTATTACATTCAATTAATTGATTGCAGTCTTCCATTTCTGATACAAAAACAAATTACAGCCATGCGTGAAATATCGTCTCGACGATCGAGAAAGCTGTCGGAGATAAGCGTGCAAATTGCTCGCATCTGCTGGTGAACTTACACGATCGGAAGATCGACTTTCGACCTTTTTTTGCGTGTAAAAAGTGTCGGAAAAGGATAAAACAGGGGCCGGTGTACTCGCGTGCGATCACCGCATCTGGAAAGCTTCCGCTCGAGACGATGATCGGCGATTGTGGCGTCTGATCGCGCCGCGTGATCGGAATGATAATGAAAAGTGTACGACCGATCGATCGATTGTGCCGGTGACTTCGATACTTTTACCGTGGCCGAGAGCGAATAAAACGTATACGCAACCTTGTGCCAATTGCGATCAACGGCGTACGCACACGGTCCCCTTTTACGTTGTATTCCTGGACACCACGATGCATAAAAATGATCCCGATATATGCGTTTTCACATTTTCTCAGTTTCATGTTTTTACGATGTTCGAGGTTTAGATAGGAAATAAGTATCGTCGAGAGCAAATCTGGATTGGTTAGGAAAAATATGGTCACTAGGAGACCTTTAAATTCGTCCATCGTTAGAGTTTTATGAATTTGTAGTTGAAGTTTGGAAACTTGGGTAGTTAGATAAATCATGAAATTTGAAGATTTAAAAATTTGAGGAAGAAATTTCTATGATATGATCAAAAAATTTCTATACATGTACATTAAAATCACTCCAGATCTAACAAGGATGATAAACATAGTAAAATTACCAAAAACATGACAAAATCTAAATCATGCATTCCACACTCAAAAGCAACCACGAACCTTGCAACTCTGCAAGAATTACCCATTCCACATAGCAAGTCACAAATTTACGACATATACGAGACCCCAGTCACATAAACACGTGATTTCCAGAAACACAAAAGTCTCGTACCATCAAATCGATACGTATATCAATTCCGAGACGCGTTCTTCCGGGTCCTGCTCGAAGTTATTCTCGTAAAGTCGAGCCTTATAAAATCCGACGTACGGTGAAACTATGGTGTCGATTTACGACGCGGCAAACTTACCCCATAAATACAGGAGGCTAAAAGGTAGCCCGATTAGCAAGTTCGTCGACGAGGGAAATATTAATCGAGCCTTCAACAATTTTAAAGCCGAGAATTGTAAGGCTGTATAAAATGGTGACCACGAGGCTGGACACGCGTTGAAGGTGAGACAACTATAAAGATAAGAAGTTAGGAAGGTCATAGTTAACTGTGACTTTCATCAATAAACTAATAGTTTGGCGACCGTGCCCCGCTACCGTGCGCGGAACTCTGACCCCGACGGTCGGTCGATGTTTCTGAAAAATAAAAGGAAACACGACGGGAGACGAGGGAGAAAAAACGTCCGCACCGGTGGGCAATAACCGTAAAACCGGCTTTTAATGTTCCGTACGCGTTGGGCTATCGTGCATCGTGATCGGACATTTTCAGAACCTCTTACCGGCCGCGGACGACTCTACGTGTATCGGCGGTTCCGTTTCTCCACGCGTTTTCTCTCCTAACTTTTATATCCAAGATCCCTTGGTACTAGTATCGGTGTATTATACCTCGAGGTATCAACGGGATACTGGGTCAGAGGGTTGACGGGAATTGTACAGGATGTTACCTCTAACGCACCACTTTTCATCCACCATCTGACAAGAAAGCGTTTCGAACTTCAGGTTAGGATGTACAATAGATAACATACTTTTATTTTCATCATGTAAAGAACGTCAAGACAAGTTCAAAACAACTGTGACATTTTTATTAACAACCTAGATCTTTTAGAAGTAAACGTTTCCCCCTTTATTTCAACCCCTTCGTGACGCACTCGTACTTCAGCTGTGACCAATTTTACTCGAATTTTGAATACGCTTCAATCTGGAAGTCCAATTAATAGTCGATTGATACCAAACATAACTTTCAACTTTCTCTGTTTTAATATTGTAGCTGTGATTAGTTAGTTCTGACGCACCTGATATCATAGCGCAAGAGGTTAAATATTTAATGCATGAATAGTTTGTAGCAAACATTACTTCTCATCTTGTTTTGCATATTAATTTTGCTTGTTCTGCATGATAATTTTTAAGATATCGAAGCTTCTTAATAATATTTAACAGGCTTGGCAGTATATCGTAGAATAAACGTGGTGAAACATCGTTGTCCGATAATGGAAGATTAACCTCGAGTAGACCAGTAGCGCTATGCAAATTTTCTATCGGTGGAAAATGCAAATTCCGTATCAAGGCTATCATTCTCGTCGACACCTGTCGTAAATTTCGTATCAGTTGGTATCGTCTATCGTCCATGTCGCCACCTTCTGAATCACGCTAATTAACGTGGAATCATTTAACGTCGCGATGTCATGAAAATAAAGTACATTCCGTCGGGTCTGAATATTAATTCGTTTAAAATTCTATAAGTAATATCGATTGTCTGCGACTGATACTTCGTCTCGTGTATTCTTTTGTAATTAATAATTTGCATGTTCCTTGTACGTACACCTTATACGTTACACAAATGATAATAATATTCATTGCGTCGTTAAAAAATATTCAGTGTAACGCGATATTTATTAGCGATGACAACTTGCGAGAGGAATTAATAAATCGTTTCACGCGATCCCGCCAATTTCCGGCGTACAAATTGCAGCGCGTGCTGACAACCCATAAACACCGAACCGCTCGGAATTATCTCGAACATCTCAGACGAACAAATCGGAATTGCATCGATTACCCTATAGATTTGCCGCTATATCATCTAAATACCGACGTAATGACTGTGTTCACGGCTGCCTGGCCCAGCCTGAATTATTATGCTGAACTGGGTCACCAATGGACAGGCTGGGTTGGTCCACCATTGTAGGCATGTCGGATTGAAACTATTAATATGAACTCTCTTTATATTGCGAGGGTTGGGAACTTTTTTGGACTTGACAATATATTTATGACGTTATAAGTGTAAAGATCTATGTTTTAAGTTGTTACTTTACGTGTCTTAATTACTATACATTAATAAATTAATCACGTAACGTTGCTAATACGAAATAAAGTTATAATGACATTACTAGTGCAAAATAACATTACTGTGATAAAATAATATTACTGTAATAAAATAACGTTACTGTAATGAAATAACGTAAAGATAATTCCAGCAAAATGAAAAGTCTTCCTACCGAAGAAACATCGGTGTAATTAAGATGCTTATGAAAAAAGGACGTTAGCGTACGAAGTGATTGAGAATTCGAGTTAATCGGCCGTCAGAAAATTTGTGAAAGAAAGTATAGTAAATGAGCATCCTTTAACTAGATCGCTCGAGGGACGAGCGTTTAAATCGCGTCGTTTTATCTTTCCTTTCGCCTCGTTTTTCCCCTTTTCTACTCGCGTGTTACCCTCCGTTCCGTGACGTTCCTTCGGGCGATGCAACTGCGTTACACACGACACCTATTCGCAACGGAGAGGCCTGTAATTCAGTACGTTACGTTGCATTAGTCGTGTTAGCTTAGCTATCATTAGGTTTAGCGAGCGGCTTGTAATCAGTCGCGCGCGAACGAGTTTGTCGCTCGGTTGGACTCGTTAGTTGTGCTCCTTTAATTGATATCACGGCCCACCGGCTAAGAAGAAGGAAGCTTTCACGCGCATTGTTTCGACGGGTACGGTTCTTGATGCCATTGTATCTATAAGCAAATTTATGCGACTCGCGAGACTTATCTTTATATAGACACCGGTGGGAGCGATTTTAGAAATTAAAATGAAGAGAAACATGAACTTTACTTTTTAAGTCATATCAACTAATTGATTTAATTTTAATTTGGTGTTAAATTCATTTATTGACAAAGTTAGAAATAATGAGCTTGGAAATTCATTTTATAAAATTTGATTAGAAGTCCTTGTGTAAAATTTCTGGAACAGAAATTCCATGTTTTAATAAAAACATGTTGAACATTATAATGTTCATATACTTTCATAATTTCTCCTAGTAACACAAGTATGTACGACTTGTATGTATGCACATATACAACTTGTAGAAAAAGATCTGTACATCCATTGCAGTTAATAACGCTGACCTAAAAAATAGCCTAAGTTGATCCTAGAATATCGAACAAATATCAAATACAATGAAAAATTATTTTATATCGAACAATGGAATGTAAAATTCAGTCTATTGGAATAATCTAGCAGAAAATTATCTGTGCAATCGAATGTTAGACTGATTTATGAATCTTAACGCGTCAGAAAATAGGAAGCATGGAAAAACGCATGACAATTTATCGAAAAGTGTTAGCTGCAATCGCCAGACAGTTTCGAAATGGGATACCCGTGTACCCGCTACTCGTGAAGATAAAAGAACCGTCGGTGAATCTGCTAACGTAACGTACGGTTCCCGTGAATCCACCGGGGGACCAGTTACAGGCTAATTACACTCGTAAAGATTAATTAGATTAACGCTAACCTCTCGACCTGCACCTTCCATGTGCGGCTCTATCTGGTGCTGTTCGTCACCGTGCAAAGAAGGGTAAAAAGAGAACGCTTCATAAGTATGCCTTAACTGCAGCCTTAAGTGGTTCGTACGCGATGCGAGCAATAATCGATAACGAAATTGGCGGAAGCAGCCGATGGTTGTAAAACAATTACGAAATCGAGATACATCGACATTTACCGTTTACCGCTCCTCGTATTTCCAATGAAATTTCTTGATCGTTTCACTTTGCCAAAGAATTTGTTAGTCATAAATGTTCCTACATCTTATGTTTAACGATCACTTTGATTCGATAACTTGTTATGTCTGTTCACTTTATTCGAATAACGATATGGAAATTATTTCGAATTTATTTTAATCGAAAATGAAGTAACACAAGATTTCTGTATGTTACTCGTGCAATCAAGATAACGAAGTATTTGAGATACTTCATTGCTTCAAATGAGATATGAACTGGTACAAGTTTATCTAGTTGCAAATAAGATGTGCTACTTTGGAAAATGTGACATTCATTCTGACTTAGGGATTTAGTCAAACTTGATCTCTTCATTACATACAATTTATCAAATGAAAGTAATAAGATGTTTGAGAGAATTCATTATTTCAATGTGACATCCTGACTCAAGAGTTCAGACATAGAACCTCTTCATAGTGTACTCTTAAAATGAAACAGTTCACTACTTGAATTGACTCTTTATCCTAGATCAAATAAGATTCTTTAAGCTCTGGTTTAAAAATTGTGATGAACTCAGAGGTTGACCTTGTTAAGACATCCACATCGACCACCCTTATTTTCCGGAGTCTTTCACCTAGAACAGAAAATCCAAAGAACGTAATCGGTACGCGTATCCTTGATCAGCGGGCAGTCATGTACGCGATCAAAGTAAAGGAGCTATCGGTCGTGGAATCGGAGCTATTCGAGCGTTCCTAGGCGCGAGTCAAAAATAGTGACTGACGCAAGATCATTGTCCGTGTTAGAGCGGCGATCCGCGATCAGCGTTCCTAACGAAAAAACACCGTCCAGGTATTTATGCATAGCTCGATACCGCGGCGGCGATCGGTTTTCTCACGGTGTCCGACCACTGTGCACGAGGACGCTCACGATCGGGTCGAGAATGGCCGGCTAGAAGAGGGTGATTTCACCGAGATGGATTGGACGCCTCGGCGGAGCCTTCGCCACGAGGGTTGACTGATTTGTGTGCGCAAGCTCCCGTCACCTTGACTTTACTTAAATGGGAATAAACGACACCGCTTCCATTGCTGACTCCTCTCCGTCTCTATCTCTCTCTTCTTCCCTTTCGTTTCCGCGAAGGCCGAGGAAGGGAGAAATAGAGAGCAACCGAAGAGATAAGCTCGCGGTGGCGCAGGTGTAGAAAGGCGTCGTCGTCGTCCTCTCGTTCACCGATTGCGGAATAATCGGCTCGTGTGGGAGCCGATACGACGGACGATACCTGCCGGTAATAGGAAGTCGGCTGAAATGTAATTTTAAACACCGGATAGATCCACCTGAGAGATTACCGACACACGTAATCCTTCCTCGACCACATCATTTTTTACATGAAAATAACAGAACCCAATCCTTCTAATTCATGTTGGTGCTCTTTTTTTAATATGGAGGGATTAAATAGTACAAAAAATTCCTTGAATTTTGTGTGCTCAAATTTATTCGCTGTCGTTGACGTCATACTTGAGTATTAGCTAATATGTATTCCTTTTTAAAATAGTACAAAAAATTCGTTGCCTATAGGTGTACAAATTAATTCTGCATCTTCAGCATCATGTCTTCTTACTTATTGACTATTATTTCTTTTCTTAATGATTTTCTGGGCTGCTGATTTTCGAACGAATACAATAGTGCAAAAAATTAATTGCATAATAAATGTACAAATCATTTCAATACCTTTAACATCACACCTTCTTGATTATTAATTATTACTCCTCTTTTTAATGGTTTTATATTCGTTTATAAATGTATAAAATAGTACTAAAGATTCATTGCCTATTAAATGCAGAAATTAATTTCGTGCCCTTAATACTTGTGTAGTTAAATGTTAATTATTGCGCCTCTTTTGAATAATATTGCAAGCTGTTGATTTATGAAAAGATAAATTAGTACAAAAAATTCATTGCATATTAAATGTACAAATTAATTCTGTGTCTAACAACATCACACCTCTTTAATTGTTAACTGTAGCTTCTTGTCTTTTAATGGCGTAGGTCGTTGATTTATGGACGAATGAAACAGTGCAAAAATTCCTTTAAATATCAAAGGTACAAATTAATTCAATGCCTTTAACATTCCGCTTCCTTAATTACTAGCTGTCGCTTCGTTTTGATGCGACGTTGTTGGTGATTTATGAAGTAATAAAATGAATTAAAAAAAAATTCTTCAAATAATTGAAATAAAATTTCCAGACTTATTTTTGCACTTCTCACATTTCAAAATTAATTAATTTTATATCGCAGTATCATAAATTTATAGTGCACAGTAAACACGCCATAAAGAAGTACGCGGTTTGATCTTAAATATTAATTAAAAAAAAAATGAAGTATTAATCAATTTTTTTTCGTGTTCCAGGTAAGTTCTTGCCAATAACGGGTGTGCCGTGATAATTGGTGAGTGTGAATTAGCATAAAGTAATCAGAAATTTAATAGCTTGTCACAAAGATAATATTACGCTCGGGGCGTCGGTTACGGTGTCGATAATTATTAAAAATGATCAAGTTCCTTTCGTAATGTTTTAATCGGTGAGCGGATCATTAACGATCAAGGGTTTAGTAATTAATTTCCATTCGGTAATCGTCATCATCAAACACTCGGTCGAACGTGCTCCCAGCCGATAAAGTGTCAGAAAACTGCGCTCGATTAATCATCTGCATAGCTCGTGCTCCGTGAGCGAGCAAACTTTCAAGAAGATACTCTTCTCGGTTATTCTTCGGGGTATTGTGCCACTTCGGATCATGGAATTTCGCGCGGAGTAATTGGAAACAATTAAGCCGAAGATTCATTGCATACTTACCGGCTCCACCGAGAATCAATTTAGCATTCGAACGCGTCTAGCTCGGTTTCCACAGCTTCGTCATTAACGATGAACCATCGACGAGCCGTGAGGTCGTACGGAATTAATGAGTCGACCCACACAATGCCGCTAAATAATTACTACAAACGCATAAGGAAAGTGATCTGCGCAGGTGTATCGGGACATGAGCAGGTTTCGACACATGACTCACAGGGACGGGACGCTTCTAAATCACTCCTTCGCAGTTCATTGTTCCGCAACAATGCATTATCAGCGGAAAAAAATAGTATCCAGAAGGAATGTGTCGACTCACGTCGCGCATTTCCCACCGTAGTCACTAATTATTCTCTTTGCTCGAGGGCCCGGGGACCTTTCGCCGTTGCCGACCCGATGATCTTTAATTAAAACGACGTCAATGCCGATTTGGACGGAAAATTAACAAGAATCCTTCGATGAATCGCAAGCTTGAGATCCTAATCGCTAGATAAAGGTTACAACTCATTGTTGCGTAGACAATTTACGAGATACTCTGGTGGGGTGAGATTTTCATTAGCGAAAGGTCGAGGTTTTTCTTCAATAGAATTTGGTATCCCGTGTATTAGGCTAGCTTTTTTGATTTCTTCTAGTTTTTTAGTTCAGTTGTATCGTGCTCGTCAAAGAGCTCAGAGTTCACGTGTATACGGTGTAGGATGAACACACAAGTCAGAGAGGGGGATATGGTGTTTAGCCCGTTATTTCTGAGATCTAAGATCGATAAATTGATAGATAGGTATTGATAGATTGATAGATAGATCGATAGATCGGTAGATGGGTAGATCAGTAGATTGATAAATTGATAGATTGGTAGATCGGTAGATCGGTAGATCGGTACATCGATAGATCGGTACATCAGTAGTTCAATAGATTAGTAGATCGACAAATTGTTAGATCGGAAGATCGGTAGATTGACAAATTGGTAGATCGGTGGTGCGATAGATTGATAGATCCGTAAATCGGTACATCAGTAGATTAGCAGATCAGTAGATCGACAAATTGATAGATTTGTAGATTGACAAGTTGATAGATCAGTGGATCGATAGATTTATACATTGACACATTGATAGATTAATGGATTGATGGATTGATGAATTGATAGACTAATGGATTGATGAATTGAAAGAATGATGGATTGATGAATTGATCGACTGATGGACTGATGAATTGAAGGATTGATGGATTGATAGGTAGATGTATGGAATTAGAATGAAACTTGATAACCTGCATTTTGCTTTTAGCTACCCTCCCAATTGAGATACAGGGTTGAAACGTGGTACGACATTGTTCTACATAAATGAATATTTAGTGGTATCAGGATAATTGAAAATTTCGCGATCGAGATCAATCATTAACTCGCTCTCCATTTATCTATCCGTATCCTCCAGAATCAAGATGGAAGCAGAGGACTGTGAATCGGTCGAACCAAGTAACCCGCTCCCGTTTTTTCCGGGTAGCTAAATGGAAGAACGGTGTTACGCTCGTTGGAAACGGGTCTGAAACGGTGGTCGATCTTACGTATGTACGCGCGCAACGACAAAAGAACGAGAGCTTCCGCCGTATCTCTTATCGTTCCTACGTACTCGAGTCCGATCCGTTAGATCTCTTTCACGAAGATATACCAACAATCTCTCTCTCTTTGCCCTTTGGCTTCCTCCTTCATCTTCTCCACCTCCTCCTCCTCCTCTTGTTCTTCTTCTTCCTCCTTTTGATCGAGCTTGAATACCTCCACGGGTCTGTCCCACCCACGAGACACCCACTTCGGCATAACTTTTGAGCCTTCCGGCAATGTCTGCTTATTGTCCGGTATTGTTGGACGGTTTAACGTTTTGCATTCCATGCGTTTCGAAAAATATCGTACGGTCGGCATATGGGGTCGCGTATGCTGTCCACGTAACGTGATATTACGTGTAATTTATATTGACCAACGATGAGCCCATTTTCTTTACTCGACTCTGACACGGTCGGATCATTGTGGGTGTTGAATCTTCTGAGAAATGCTCTGCTTTCGTTTATCTTTCCATGGCAAATCGTTGCGATGTCCGGGTAGGTTCATTTTGTACTTGTTAGATCAGGTTAGTTCCTATGTTTCAACTTGATGTAACTACACTAGAGGAAGTTATGTTTAGTCGAGCATTTGAGTTATGGTTGCTACTTATTTATATGTATAATATAGTGGTTGACAGTGGGTAGCATTGTAGAATACTAAATTTTTCGAATTTCTGATATTTTCAAGAGCATACATTTTCATATCGATAGATCTTCAATCGTTCAATAAAATTAACCCAAATGTCCACATCCTCAAAATCTATGCACGGAAGTGTTTACCTTCGGGCACATTTCGCCCCTGCAGAGTTAGATTCTCTCCAGACTGTACCGAAGCAGTTGCAGTGAAAATTTACAGTCGAAACAGTTCGAACAGCATCGAGCGTGAAAGCAGCGTGAAGCAGTTAGAGGGAAAAGCATCTAAGCTCTAATCGGCGAGGCCCACGCGGCTAATAGCTTTTTCACGGCGCATCGGTTCACGCAGGAGGGACAGGGTCGCGCGACGCGAACGGGCTGCCCGGACAATGGGCAATAAGTAACGGCAGATATCGCATCTCGGCTCTCGTCCTTCGAGCTAACGAGACCATTCGACGTCGTCATTTTCCAGCGGTTCGCCGTTCTCCGTCGATCGGAAGACCGTTCGTCTTTCTTCGCCGACCGCGGCTGCACGGCCGTGAAATTCAACGCGTCGATGCTCGCGTCATCGCGAAACCTGCGGGTTGCACTGCTACGTACTTGCACCGAGCTGCAACGATGCGGTGATGCAATTCGGACCGTCTTATGCAGCCGTGTCCTCGCGGTCGTTCGTTAACGCGGCCTCCGACGTAACTCACGCGATCGTTATCGTCCCTGGGAAAACGAATACGATGCCGTACCGGCAATACCGACGTTGCTTCGTGGACAAACGGCCGCGGAAACCGGCAACTGGTCAGACCGAGATGGTGTTCATTGTTGGATATTTTTGTGGAACAAGTGTATCTTGGTTTTATTTTATATCGAATACAAATATACTCTGAAATATAAAATGTAAAAATATTACTCTCGATGCTATAAAATAGTTTGAAAAAGTCAAAATCAATTTGTTAACCTAACCTAACCACATTTTTACGTTGCATATTGAGGTGGACTCTACATCTAAAATTAAAATTCTAGAAATTTGCGTATTACTAAGCTTGAACATTAAGCCATTGTTACCAAGGGAACTGACTGATCCCGTTATTGCTGATATGAAACATTATTGCGGAAGTATTAAGTCTTCACATCGCTCATTTGAATTCTAATGGTCCTCTAATTGCAAACTGCAACTTCTCTAATTGAATATTCCTCTAAATTCATTGAAACTGTTCATTAAAATTTTCTATTCTCGGTCCGTAATTGATCGAAAATTATAACTGTTTGTAATTATCGAAAGAGAGTCCGTTTTCTTAGTCGATATCTCGACACGAGCTGGCGTGTTCAGCAACGATAATAGGACTCGCTGCGGGTTGCGATACGGATCTTAAGGAGATCGTAATTATGGAAACAGGTGCTCGACGTACGCGTCACAATCCGATTGTAAACGCTGACTCTTCCCTTTCTTCTCTCTTTTTCATCGTTATTCTCCTTTTGCCCCTTTCTGTTCCACAATCTTTTCCACCTCCCGTTCCAGCTCCTTCGGCTCTAGCGTACTATTATCCCGAGAAACTCGCACTACTCGTTTCTTTCCTCTTTATGATTAACGGCCCTGCTGCAGCTGCGTCGCGATGCGTGTTGCTCCTGTCGATTATTAGCGGCTGTTCCGTAAAAATATTCTACACGTCTTCGATTTCACAGTTGCAACGATGCTTTTCTACCATTTCATCTTTTGAACGTTTGCCGAGAAAACAGGCACACGATCTCTGGATCAAATTCCTAATAGTGTTCACTTAAGACAATGAGTATCATTAACACTTCGAGTACAGAGGATGATATCACAGATAATAATCAATCTTTTCAAATTCAACATTGGAACATTTTAACGACATACACAGAGGGTGTAACAAATACAGAAGGTATACGAATACAAAAATAATGATGTAATTTCCTTATTTTTTATCCAAGGTAACATTATTAGTAAGAATAAAAGAATGGGAGTATATAAAAAAAATTCCTATTGGAAGATTTAATAATGTAACTTGTACATACTTGCCCACGAAAATTAGTAAGCAGTCTAAAGTTTATAGAATGTCTCTTGATTTTTGATCAAACGCAATTTTCAGATCAATCTTATTTTCTATTAACCACATCAACTTCAAGACTAAAAATTTTCAAAATAATGATCAGAAAACTAGAAAACAGAATTAACTACAAAATCTATGGCTTCAAAGTTAAAACCCAAATTTCCAAGATTAGCTCAATAAATTTTGATCTGAAATCGAATAAAAATTTGATCCTAGATCAGAGATCAACCTCTTTGAATCGTCGAACTCTCGAACGACTGTCGTAGACAAGAAAGTAATCACGGAGGATTTCCATCTTGTTCGAACGAGCAGATATTATCGTGTCGATTTGCCGCATAGTTCAAGGGAGAAGCATGCAACGAATGCAACCATAGACGGAAGGACGGCCATCTTCAGGAAATCTTACCGTCCCGTGTCGACATTCTATTGCCTCGGTTACTGCCTGGAACGACAATTACGTAGTTTGTTAACTTCAACGCCATTAATATTAGCGTTTCAATGCGACCGACCGTGTCCCCGTCGCGGAAAACGTCTTCATTACCTGCTTATTTACACCCACGGGATATGACGATTTTTTGCCTGACGGTTTTTCAAAATCTAATCGAACGTACCGTTATTTCTAACATTCCTCAACGTTTAATCGCCGATTAAGAAATTACCGAGCATTCATTCGAGTTATGGAGCAATCAATCAGAGAACGTAATTTTGCTAACGAGGAGTTTGTTTTTGCCATACTCTTAGAAGGTTCTTTTTCTAAAGCTAAGAATTTGTAAGAAATGAGAAATACTTTATGAGAAATAAGTAGAAAGTTATGTACGTTGATTTTTATATTTGAAGATTTTTTCTTTGAACTAACTTAAAAACTTAATTTGAAAACATTTTTATTTAGAAACTTCTCAAATGACTGAATAATTTCAGACATTAGATACAATAATATGATTTCTCTGCCTCAGTATATTTCATGATTAAACAGATTTGTTACTGCTTTCAATTATAACTGATTAATTTCGAATGAGAAAAATGTCGGTTTAAAAAATTGCCCATGTTAGGTTAAAGCTTATCGACGTTGCGATCGAACAAGCGAATAACTTTCTATGTTTTTTCACAGTTCACTCGGCATTTATTGCGCACGCATAGTAATTCAATACGCGTAGAAGGCCGTGCGGTATCTAAAACGCTGAAACGATCCGATTCCGGTGCGAGTAAAGTCCTCGGGGTGAAGTTACGATCTCGATCGTACGTAATCCGTGTAGGTATCGTTTTCGATTGAGGTAAGCAATCTCCTTTCCTCGGATCTTCGATCGCCAGTTTCATGCCCATTTACCACGATTCCTGATCTAATATACACATACGCGACGAGTGTTAACTGTTTTCTCTGACGAGTTTCAAGTGAAACGAGTCAAGAATACATCCCCCCTGTGTCTACATCCAAACATCGAACTGTCTATAGACACAAAAATGTATACTGTTAATAAAGGGTCAATTAACTTTCTTTATTAGGTGATTTGTAATATTACATTTTCTTATTATTTTTGTGCAAGTGAACATTTTGAAGAAGTTCATAATATGATACAATGTATGTTCCCACTTATACATATAGCTGTCATTCACAAGGGAGCATTTATTTCTCTAAAATCGAATATTTTGTATAAATTCCACAAAACAACCATACATGGATACTAATAGAGTAAATTCTTATTAATAACAGTTTAATAAACGTCGACAAGATAAATCCATAAGATATATTATAAATGGGGGGTGGTTTTTACGAATCAGTATCAAACTTGATATCAAATTTGTAATAACGAAATAACATTTTTAAAAGTACGTAACCATGAAGTGTCCTTATTCCTCCATGTTTGAATAATGTGTAAGTTACATTTGACGGAACTGGTAACAGCTAAATAAAACAGTAAACAGAAGGTGTCGATGGAATGATCAACATCATTCGAACGGGACCAAGAAAGAGAGAGAAAGCCAGGGAGGATAGACGAGACAGTTTCAGCGAGCAAGGTGAACCTGAGATCCCATGAAATCCCACACGGTGTTTTACATGCGGCCTACCTCCATCAACGGGGCATTGCGTTTCGTGCCAGTGCTGGCACGCGCGATCTATAGCGCCCCGGGTGTATAAATACGATCTTGCATGCAACCTCCTTCATTATGCCGGCACGTTGCAAATCGCTCTGGTTTACGTTTCAAAACTCGCCTGGGTACCAAACAGGCCGGTGTCTAACAAGCGTCCTCCCACGGTGGCCGTTCAGGATATCAAAAGTTAGCTGCGATTTTTTAACAATGTCATTTCTTCATCAGGCGGTGGTTTTTGTAATTCTGCATTTTTATATTCACAGATTTTTTAATCGATACATTTGCAAATTCGGAAATTTTGAAATTTGTGTGTTCTTAAATTACTAAGTTTTCGAATTACTGAGTTTTAAGTAGATTTAATGAGATTTCTGTATTTTCGAATATCTGTATTGACAAGTTTCTAACCTTACAAGTTCTTGACTTTTCGATCTCCTCAGTTTTCAAATTCCTATTCATAAATTTCTAAATTTCCAGATATCTATGTTTTTGAAATCATAAATTGCTAAATTCCTATATTTCCAGATTTCTACATTTTTAAATTCATAACCTTACACGCTTCTGAATTTCTAAATTTTAAGATACCTATGTTTCTGAAATCATAAATTGCTAAATTCCTATATTTCCAGATATCTAAATTTTCAAATTCATAACTTTACATTTCTAGATTTCTAAATTTTCCAACACCTAAAGTTCCAAAACTCCAAGTTTCTTTTAAAAGAAATAATTGTAATGAAATTTTAAACTGTCCGAAAATTTCAAACGATCTGTAAATAATTTCAGTAATCACTTCACAGTGTCCTAAAACATATTGTTATATAATTTGATTTTTTCGAAAATGGCCGTTTGCCAGTATAAAAGATAAATGTCCACACAGCCAGATTACGTCCACGAAAGAACGATTCGGGACGTTCTAAGGACTGATGATGATTGGACAGTTTCGCATACGGTGGCCAGAAGGTTTGCAACCTGACCGGCCAGTAATCGCACTATTTATCATTTACCGGGCTTCTCGCCTCTGTTAATGGACGGCAATAGCCCACCTGTACGGAATAAATCTTCACGAAATATTGCCCCATCTCTGGCTCGTTGAAACTTCCCTCTCGATCGTGATTTCTGCCTGAATAATTCTTCCGGCCGATCGATTCGCACGTTCGTGCTGGACGCGCGTCGAATATAAACACGTCGATAACAAAAACTAAATCGTAAGTTTCCATGCTTTTTTATGTGTACACAGGAAATGGGTTTATGTAATAGTTTTCTGTGTAAAGAAGCGATGTAAATGATGGATTTACAGCTGTTATGATCGGTGAATTAATCAACGTCAGTCAATTCTGCTGATTCTACGATAGCGAAGAACTGTTTGGAGTGATTGACTGTTTTTTGACTTTTTGAAATAATATTGAATTGTAAACTTTTTGTAATTTTATTTATGGTATTCGATTACGATTAAGGCACTAAACAGAATGTAACAGTAATACATTTTGTAGACTCGATCATTCTGACAAATGAATAATTCAAACGTTCTCTTACAACTTTAAGATCGAATTAGGGTCCTTCAAATTTCTGAAGCTGTATGTACGTGTCAGTAATTGATATGTTATGTACATATTAATGATTTGTATTGTTCTCTTTGTCTCGATTATAAATTGTGTGCTGACCAAATGATTCGATCGATCTCCAGTCACAATGTCATCAAAGTCGGTCACGAGAATCTGTTTATAAACAACGAAACGTTGCAGAGGAGAATAAAAATGTCGAGATTTCACTGTGAAATCATGAGGCAGAACACAATCGCTGACGGAGATTACTTAAACACAGGTTCGCATAATCGTCAGCGATTAATCTCAATCGTCGTTCGAAGCTCATTTTAATTCGCCCGGAGAGAGGTGTGTTTCGCATTTCCATAATCAGTCCTCGGTTTCCACGGTTAGGTTCCCTTTTGCGCAAGAAGCAAACGGCAAAAAAAAGAAAAGAAACAATCGTAACGGAAGCGAGGGTCCCGTGAATCGACGAGCGGAGTTCCATCCCTCTCCCGGGGGAACCTTTGCCGGCTTTGAAAATGGAAGAAGACAAGCATCGCGGCGAGAACGCCCATTATATCCTATTAATTAATCTAACAATGCGTGCGAGAAGTTGGAAGAAGCCGACTAACGAGAATTGCCTCCGCTTCTACCGTGGAACGAGCCTCGAAGGGGAAAGATACGAACGGAGAAAGAGAAAGAAAGAAAGAGAGGAGAGTGGACACGCACACGGGATCCCTTTTGCTCGTAAAACACCCTCGCCTTCTCTTTTCTACGAGCACGAACCCGCTTCGCCGACAGTTTCGCCGGCCGATTCGACGTTACGACTGTCTTACATGCCCATTCAAATGTCGCCGCGGTTAAGAGCATATTCTGATAAACCCCTCCCTGCAACCCCTGTGCCGTGTCGGATTAATTATTTGCATAATTCCTCCCTGCGACCGTCGACGATGATTCATTGTGTTCGCGCTACCGCTGCTGATTTGGGAATATGTTTTCCACGAAATTGCAACTTTACCGGAAGAAAATAATTAGTGGCTCGGTACACTCTGTAACGGCGTATTAAATCTACAAAGGAGATTTATGACAATTAACAGAAATAATCATGTTGAAATACATTAAGTACTCCTGCTGGTTAAGTACTCTTATAGGTATATCTGCCATTTACGGTTATCTTCAAGTTGATAACTGGTAGGGTTGAAATGGTTGACGTTCTAGTTAGTAGAATACCACTGGGAATATAGGAACATAGGAAATTAAGGTGGAAGTATAGTGATCTGAAGATAGATGGATGAGGACGATGTTAAAATGAAGGTGGTAGGATGGGAGTTACAAATATCCAAATACAAAAGTATAAAATTTTCACATTTCCAACTTCATCCACAAATTGTCTATCCATCAGCACCCGGAATTGCCCATCTCCAGTAAAAATCACCACAACGCAAGGGTTAATTCAACCGCCGACTTTTTCGCAGGGTGCTAATCGGTTGTTGGAAACTGGCGACCGGTTCGCGCAACCAGACGTTTTCTGTTCGTAGAAACCTGCGCAGTAAAGCTACGCCCTCTAATAATCATAAAGTACGGGAGTGCGTAACCGCATGTGACCCGAGTAAAAATCAGCAGCAGTATGCTTGACCATTCGTAACCAGTTGCGCGGCATTGATTATCACTCGGGTCAAATAGAAAGTTCTCGCGATCGGCGCGAGTTCCTTCGTGGCTCCACGGACACGTACCCTTTCGGTTTCGAGGCAACCCCACGTGACCCCAGCTGCGTTTCAAATTGTACAAGACACGGGGTTTAGCAAATCGATATTCCACGGACGAGTACGAGATTCTTGAACCGACTATTGGTTACCGTTTCGCGATTCCGGACACGTTTTCCTGGTTCAAAGGTAGACCCTGAATCTTGCTTCCGAGAGGTTGCGCATCTTGGTTCATCGATATTCCAACGATGATGTAGCAGTATCCGATGTGGAACTGGTGTTCGTTTTTAATTAAACTGATTCGTTGAAATTTTAGCTTGGGAATTATTGGACTTGGTTGTTTGAATCGATGCATACTTTGAACAACTAATTGGGGAATGGACTGATGTTTTGTGAATATGTAGCTTAAGAAAGAATACCCACTTCACATTCATACTTTATTTTTCAAATGATATAAATTTCTTAATTTGTGGATGCTTCTGTCGAAATGGATCGACTAATACCAATACATTCTTCGCTTTACATAACTTGCTAATTAAACGCTCTAAAATATTACGAAATGCAATAAACGTTGGAGCAAGCTCATATTTCGACGTAGAGAACAAACTTAGAGTACCTAAGTAGTATCTGAAAAGTTGAGTTTAAGTACTATTCTAGTATCCGCATCATCCGGATTTAAAGGGTTATCGACCGTGTGAGTGCATCATACTTCGTATCGATGTCAGAAGGGATAAACAGACCTCCCCGAACCGGCATCCATCAGTCGGAATTAAACAAGCGCCCCACGCTTGCCGCAAAAAGAGCATCGATTAATCCGCGAATAATAAGTAGACATCCGATCGAAATAAATCAGCGGGCAGATAACGGCTTCTGTTTGTGGACCGTTGAAAATCGCAACGCATAAAGCGACACGTGTTATAATCGTTCGCAATTTGTAACGGGGCACGGGTTGCTCGATACCCGGTCGAAAAATAAGAAAAGAGTACGGCGAAGCGTTATCAAACGAAGTCGGGTTAACCGAGAGCATCGTGATGTACGAGCGAGTGGTCCGCTTTTCACCGGGGCAAAAGAACGTCGATTGAACGATGCCCGCGATAATTTCTCAGCGTTGTCGCATCTTATTTACGGCGTGCCGGTAATGGAAGAAACGTGCGGCGACTGGCGAATATCGTCGATGGAATCGGGGGAAGAAAGTCCTCGGTTGACTGTTACGGAAGAGCCGTTTCCACTCCAACGATCCGACGCTCTGACAGCCGTAACTTTTCGCCCCCTCCAGCCACGTTTCTTTTCCTCTCGGCCTCTTCTCCACTTCGGTCTCGGCCTGAATTACCGAGCTGCCGTCCCTCCTTCGAGGTGGTTTCGTCGAGCGACCTTTAAAAACTTGCTACGTCGTTGAATCTTGCATGATGCGTCGCGATTTCTGCGTTCAATTTTACGACGGTTAACTATACTTTTGGTTCGATTCGATCGCGGCAGATTTTTCGTTTTATTGTGATTCGTATAGCTTCGTACTGTGCTTGTACGGCTAATTTCTCGCGCACGGGGGAGCTCCTGGGTATTGGGGTGCGTGGGTGTAGATGTGAGATGCGGTAGGGGACATTGATTCTTCTTATTTCTGAGATTTTTCCCTTCTTAGATATTTTGTAATTAATAGTTAAATTTCAAGATTGGTATCTACAAATTTAGGATTTAGAACGTTTGATAATTAAAAATATCATAATTTGGAAATTTAGGAATTTGCAAATTTGGAAATTTAGAGATTTAGAGACGTTAAATTATGAAGTCATTCTAAATATTCTGAGTGTTCTCATTGTTCTAAATATTCCGAGTGTCCTGATTATTCTAAATATTCTAAGTGTTCTAAATATTCTGAATATCCTAAATATTCTAAATGTCCTAACCATTTCAAACATTCCGAAGAGCCCTCGTTCGTTCAAATTCTGCAACGATTCTGCCATTTTCCCGAATCTTCCGCATCGATAGCGAAACAAACGCAGAGATAAAACGCGGAGGTAAAGACATCAGGAAACGATTACAAAGCATACGTGACGGACAAGATCAAGGCACGCCTTGCAAGTTGAAATTTACATCGGCTTCGGGTTTGTGTCGCGGTGCCGCTTTCTCTCGATTTCATTTAACCAGAGGAATCATTACGACGCTCTGTACGCCGAAGCGGTACGCCCGCCTTAAATCAGTCATCACATCGGCGCCGACGCTGTGCACCTTTTCCTCTCGCGACGCATTATGCAAATGCATCGGTGAAACGGCGGCCCTTTTGTACCTTTATCAGAGAGGCGAGCACAAATTTACAAGCTCGACCCTGTTCAACGAAGAGAACGTTGCGACGAAGCAGAAGAAACGGCACAACGAGGAGAAAGAGGAGGAGGAGAAGGGAGGAGATCGGTTAAGAAGGAAAAAGGGGAAGGACGTTGAAAATACAGTCTCTTTAAAATGATCGTGAACATTAGTACTTTTTATTGTTTTGTTGATCACGGATACGTTGATTAAGGATACAGATGAGGTGTGGTTATGCAGGGGCGATGTAGAGATTTTGGTGATGTAGGGATTTGGGAGAGATCAGAATTTTGAAGTATTAGGTGTTTATATAAGAGGTTTGGTGGTATAGGGGTCTGGAAGATGTAAGGACTTGGGGATTTGAGAATATTGGGAATGCCGATATTGGGATTTAAGGCAATCTTCAGATACAGATACCTGATAATATAAAAGACCAAGAATATAACGTCTAAAAAATTGCGGTTCTTGAGGCCTAAGAATGTAGGATTTTTGTAGATATACGAATCTAAAAATATTGAAATCTGAAATTCTTCCATTACTAAGAAGTAATGTAGTAATATATGAATATGTGACCAAATCGCATACTCACAGACACACACGAATACATAGATGTCGTGGTATAGATTTTAAACAGACTGTACGAGAGCAAAAGACGGTAGCTCTGTAGGAAAGAGTGTAAGCCCATGTGTAAGCGGTCCTGTAAGGACGTGGCGGTTCCTCTCCCGGCTTGCCGCGCTATCAGATCGACTCTTCCCTTCGTTCGACTCCTCCCCGTACCGGCAATCCCTGTTTTCGTGTTGGCTTTCCTCTTGCGGGTATCGCGGCGGCCCAAGGGAGGCGAAAGGGGCACGCTTGTTATCAGCGACGCTACATCTTATTTTACGCGCGCTTCACCCTGCTTGACATTTCTATGCGCCAGCTATGACGTCGGCTTCGGACGCACGAAGGCACCCCGTGACTTCTGCTGGACGCAAATTGACCGTGCTGCAACCCCATAAGGAGCTTCTGGCCGCCGTTCCACGGCAGCTCGTGTGACGCTGCGCCACTTGTGGGAAACGGAGGCGGTTCGCACACAACCGCGAGCCTAACGATCGATCGCCGGAGAAAAGGTTCTTGCCGCTACTCGCCTCATCCACACGCACACAACGCTTCCCGTGGCTTTCGACGACTTCCGATATCGCCGTTGGTTCCTCGGCTGCTTTGGCTCTTCATTCTTTTTCCTCTTTCTGCTTCCATATTTTTGCGAGTATTCGGCATTTCCGGTATTTTAGTCTATGGGGTTGTATAGTGGAACGTGACACGTAGGTTTTTTGAATGTGAACAATTTTTGGAGATCTGATATGGATTCGAAAATTATTAAAGTTTCAAATTCGAGAAACGAAGTTCGGTGATTTGTGGATTTGAATTATTTGAGGACTTACGAATTTACTTGGTGTGTGGAAATTTGAGAATGTTGCAGGTAGAAAATTTTGGTATATAGTTGTTAAATTAATATATCAGATCTCTCCAAATTGAAGATAGTAGAATACTCTTCCCATCTTATACTTTTCCAAAAGAAGCCTATATTGCATCTGAGTATGTTACATTCTATTACAATTACCCTCATTTGCTACAGCAATATTTGCTTGAATATATTGACCAATATATCGAAACGTAGTAGACATTTCAAAATCATCAAAATTTATCGGCAAACTCTATCAATAACATTCCTGTACAACATCCGCATCAGCATCATCACTCAGCATACCAATACAAATCCTCTCTTGTTTCCAGAAACATTCCACGATAAACATTCCAGCAAAAAGTACAAATGTAGACGACGAGATCATTATAATTAGTCAGTGATTAGGATACGGAGACATTAATAACGAATGAAGATGTGCAGGATCTAACCTGTTCAATCCGTTGACAGCCATTACACGCATCATTTAGCTCGGATTGCAACGTGCTCGTTGGGACCACCTAGAATGGATTACCGACATTATCGATTATCTGCGAGCGATCGATTAACCGGATTACCACTCTCTGTCGACTTGTTATTTCGTTTTATCGCGAAACGGGATCTTACACGTCCCATAGAGGCGCGCGAGCGCGACCGCGTTTGCCTGCCCCTCCGATCTGACCTGTCTTTCGAAACGGCAGACTTTCCAGCAGAAAAATACCAGATGAAATATAACAGATAAGATGGTCGATTTGCGTACAGGTGCAAGTCTTGTACGGTCGCGGACGGCTTCTAGTACCGGTTTCGGAAGAGGAGGAACATTAACAGCCTCCCGGTATTCTATTTCGTAGCGTTTCTTTTTAGTCCGCTTGGAGACCGGTACCGTTTCGCGAGACATGGACGCGGCTTTATCGATGGAACAACCTACGCGACAAGAATCTTGTCAATGCAAGATAAAACCGTGAAATCATATTTCTATACTCTTTACTCATTTTTATTCTCATTTCCTGAAACCACTTGCGTCTGAACTAAGTTTAAGAAAAGAGTGATTTTGAATTTATGCTTTTATCAAGTATCGAGATTTCGTGCGATGTGAAGGTAGCAATGGATCGATTACGATCAGTTATTCATTTCTACAGTTTTACTATCAATTAGCGCCTCCGCAATGAATCAGCGATTCGAATCTACGCGGCGTCGCGGCTCGCAATCCGCATTCGTTACTTCTCGTCGACGTTAATTGATTTCTTGGATTGTATAATTGGATCTGGTGCACAGTGGTGCTTGCGTAGCTGTAGCGAAAGGGAATTACGTTCGCATTATCAAAAGGTTCATCGTGCGTCGATTTAAAACTGCGGTTTGCAGTCTTTTACCATAATCATGAATTCTTCGTTTGCATGCTGGAAGAAATAATCGGATTATTAATGTACTTGTTGATATCTACTGGATAATTCGAAAAAGAACGGAGAAAAATTTATTGTGCGTTAACACGTGAGCTTAGAGGTCATAGGTAATTTACGTCTTAAATACTGTGCAACTGGGTAATGAATAAAAATAGAAACAAAAATTACTAAAAAATAGTAGCATTATTATCGTACTATAATCATAAAGGAATAGCAAATTTCAAGCTTAAATTTGAAAATGATCTCGTATTTGAAATTAACACATTCATATTCGTATTTGAAAATTGATTATTTATAAATTCGAAGTGTTTAAATTAGAAAAGTGATTACTCGTAAACAAGCTTCTTTTAAAATTCGTATTTGTGAATCAAACAAGTACTATTCGCACCCTGAGCATTTTGAAAACCAATCACGTATTTATGACTTCAACGTGAAGTTTTTCACACCAGAATAAAATCAGCCACAAATATATACCCACTGTATTATGTATTAATTATAATTTGAAAGTTGGCCACTTTGCATCTTGTTATAGAAGATTCCAAATATGATTCACACGATAATTTGCAGATATAAAAGAAATATAAAATTACAACAGCCACTGATTCCATAAAACACGCGGTCTTCGAAATGTTAATATGTAATTAACCTCAATATATCTTACTGTACACGTTCATTTTCACTGCGACAATCAACATGTCAATAATACATTATCATCAGTAGTAATCTTTATTATAGCGTGTTACACCACGTAAGGTTATTTTCCGTGATATGAACGCATTAAATGTTGCTTGAGTGCATCATGATTTTTATTATATTACGTTATTATATCCTGAAATGGTCCAATGTAATAAAAAGCGAATTAAATTTAACACCTTTTAACCTTCTTGTTTTTATTTTCGAATAAATCCTGTAATATCTCAAGATCTTCAAGCTTGTAATACGCAGCTTCGAAATGTGGATATTTGCCATAACCTCACATTCCGAGCTCCAAAAGTTAAGCGTGTGTTATCTCTTGAATAAGTATTTTTATGAAATTATTCTCTGCAAAATGATGGAATTTAGAATGAAATCATTTGCTCATTTAAATAGTTAGGTTAGGTAATAAGGAGTATCGAGACGTAGACAAGTTTCAAAATTAGAGCATCAAAATTACAACCGTAATATACGCAACATGTGTTTTTAGTTCATTAAATACAAATAAAAAGAGTTACTTCGGAAACAGTAATTGTTAAATAACAGATATGAACAAAACGCCGATGTAGTACTATTTAATAACATATGATCTTGCAAATTAAAACCTTGGTGATTGGTCTACCTTGAATGATTTCGAATTTTTTCATCGAATTTCTCTACGTTGTTGCGTGTTCACGGGCCGACCCGTGGCTCTCATTAATGCAGAGCTAATTTCACGACATTATGTGGCGTATTAACTGCCTGTCCGGTCGCGGTGAATGATTATTAAGAGCCTGGTGACCGGAATGTTCTTTAAAATAACGCATGCATCGACAATTATTATACGGAGAGAGCGTAATTTGAGCAACGAAATAACCGCGTCGTGTCTTTACATTACACGAGGGTTAATTTCACGCATCGTCCTTCGGCATTGCGATTCGCACGGTCCCACGGGATATAACGATCGATCAACGTTCGAGCAGCAGAGAGAAAAAAGAACACGAAGTTATCGATGCGACTCGTTTTTCGCACTATATTATATTCCTGCGACGCAAAAGAACGAATTCGCGATAAGTCAATTATCAGCGTACTTTTCTTTTTTTCGCGTGAATAATGATTCCCTTATGCATCTGTTCTTAATCTGCTACCGGCTCTTTCTCTCGAGAAAAAGGAATATCGATTAGCCGGACGCGATTTCAGTCCACCAACAAATTTGCATGATTGTGCTCTTAATGCTTAATCGACGATCGTGTTCGAACTATCGTTGACACGTCATTAATTTTCAAGCTTGATTTATTTGTTTATAATATATCGTTATTATCTAAACAGCCGTAATACGACTTGAAAATTATTATACATATGGAGGAACATGTACGATATATTTTTTAAGACAGGTACAGTTTTTCTGATCGTGGATGAAATGTTTGAAACAGTTCATCTTCTATTTGCAATAGATGTGACTATTAAAAATTTTGTACGAAGAATTCGGTGAAGGGCATATTTTAATGGCGCCATTTTGGATTTCATAGACAAGACGAATTCCACACTTGACCTTGAGATTGCCTCAGGTCGTTACGATATAAAAATAATAAACAGTAAGAGTAACAAACAAATAAAATATACATATATGTTATACAGTGATAAATAGTTATTCTCTTCTGCTATAAAACATACCTTTTTCAGGTATATTGCCTTCGAAACAAGTATGTGATACATTATCATTTGCATCCAATTAAATTCGAAGGAAATTTCGTAATAAAGCGTGTTTGTAAAGCGTTCGAAAGAGAGCCCCTGAGGACAGGAAGCAAGAAAGAGGCAGAGAAAGAGGGAGAGAGAGAAATGGGAGGGAAATATTAATATTATCGGCGGTAACCGGCGCAATTAACCGGCAATGTCAGATAAATAAGATGTTTGCCGTCGCGCATACGTGTTACGGATGCAGTTAAGTGAACCGGTTCGCGGTCACCGCGTGTTCGGAAAGATTCGCGCGTTGGAAACGTCATCCGCGAAAGATCACCCGCCGCGAGGCATTAAAAAAACCGATACCCTTATTATGTTTGCGGCCGTGATGCTTAATCTAATCTTCTTCTCTTGTACACTCGGATACAACGGTAGTTTCCGTCGGATAAGGATATTGCACGTGTAAACTTCGAGATTCTTTACTTTTCAAATTTTCGTATTTCAGAATTACGAAATTTGTTGAACTCTCAAATTTTTATTTTTACTGATCGTAATTTCTAGTTTATGAAACATCTGTATTTTTACACTTTTAAATTTTCCAATTTTCCAAATTTCTCCGTACATTCCTACTTTTCCAAATGTCCCTTAAATCTCTAAATCCCCAAATTCCTAAACATTTACACCTCCATCACTAAATTTCTAGATCCCCAAATTTTTGGGCAGACTTCAACTCCCACATTCATAAATCTTGAAATTTCAAATTTTCTAAATTCGTAGGTTACCAATTTGCAAGTCCCCCAAATTCGTGTATCTCTTAATCTAAAGGTCTCCAAATACCTACATCCCCAAATTGTTATGTCCCTATACTGCAAATTCCTATATCCATATATTCAAATTCCTATGTCCTTAAATCTCTAGACTGCGCAATCTCTTGATTACCAAAAATGCTCAAAATTCTCTTAATCTAAAAATCCCGAAATACCTAGATTAACCCCTAGAACCCCATCTCCTCAAATCCTAAACTTCCCAAATCTCAATTTCCAAATTCCTACATCACCAAATTCGCAACCGTAATCACGCCCTAATTAATCCCCAAAATCTATCAAGATTTTCGTGGGTTGTCATGTATTTCCTAGAGAAGATTTGCCGTTGACTGTACAGACTTACTTAATGCGACTGCGAAGGAATTTATAGTCGAAAATGGCCCGGGGAGGAATTTGTTTGAACTCCCGTGTTGTCCTTTTAACGATCGAACGGGTAGAACGAGTAAGATAGAAGGGAGGTTCAACATGTAATTCCATGGTCCGAGAGTTCCCCGTGTATCGGACATCTTTCTGTGTACACGTTGGGCCGCAAATTACGACGATTTCGACAGCTACGCCCATCGTCTACTGTTCCCCATGCATCCCGTACGAGGGCTGCGTCTCTTTCGCAGTCGCGAGATCTTATCGGGAATTATTGAGTTTCGGGACACGATCGTTGAACCTTGTAAACGACAGTCCCGCTCGGCCAGGTCCGGCCATTAATTTATTGGCCTGTCCACCGTTGCCCGACCGGCGAATTATAATTACGTGGCCGTAATTGCGAATGATATAATGCCGCGGTTTCGTATGGAGCAATATCGAACCGTTTTCGTACTGTGCAATTGCGTGCTGTGAAAATTAGAAACTGGAAACGCCGTATTTTTTACAGAGCCTTTAAACACAGTGGTTCTCAAACTGCGTGACGCATTGTGCTACTTTGTGCCCGATTGATTGACTCGGAGAATTGCAGCGTAATCGTGGACTTGTGGACAACATAGTCTTGTGGGAGATATAAGTGTATTCTTGATTGAGCAATTTTTCTGAGTTGCAGAGTTTGTAATTTAGAAATTTGGCTGATGCAAACTTAAGGATTTGGAAATTTTAAAAGTTTGATTGAAATTTTGAAGTTTGAGTAGTTGAAAGTTTGGAAATCAGAGAATTTGAGAATTTAGAAATTTGAAAAAAGAATATTGATATTTAAGTGTCAACCTCCTGAAGTCTCAAACCTTTCAAACATCTAGAAGTCGCAAAGACTCCTGAACATCTAAGAATCCCAAAGTTCCAAAATACTCGAACAAAATCATTTTTTTCGATTTCGTCGTCCAATGCAAATGCGATGACATTAAAGCAACGAAACTCAAAGTAACTGTATCCGAAATCGCTCTTAACCAGCTACTACCGTACGAAAAAACGAGAACAGAAGTTGCCAGTGAAATTGCAAGGTGTGCAAGTAATTATTAGAAACATCTTTATTTGCTTTACGAGACAGTGTAGAGGACAGCTTCGGGTAGCATCTCCGAGATGACCGTATTTCACGAGTGCTCCTGGTAACAGCATCAATTATTGAAATTGCTTAATTCGCAAAAATAACAGACTCCTCGTAACTTATTATACCGATCGAAGGGGTGGGTCGTATTCGATTTAACGATCATTTAACCTACAGTTTGAACGCTTTCTTCGGTGCTCGCGCTAATAATCGTCGACGAATAAACGATCGTCGTCTCTGATAGCGGGTTCGCAGGATTTAAGAGAACTGGCCGTTTTTCCGCGTGTGCACTGCCAGAATGTGTTCGTGCGCGTGCATACACGCGAGCGACAAATTTACAAGCGGGCCCGGTTATCGAGCGTCTCGGGGCTGGAATTTTTTGCGAGCGTAACGCGGTAGAAAGCTTCGCGGAATTCGACTGGCAACCGTAAGAAATTGCATCCGAATTCTTGTTTTCTCTCGCCCCTGCAGCGAAAACGGAATCCTCAATTTCAAGGAGGTCCGTGGGCGAATTTATGCCTGAGTACTCATGGTTTTATGATATGTGGTAGAATTTGACGATCTGAATATCTTTTTATGTCAAGTATGTCGTGGTTCTCGAGATGTTAAACATATGTAACAATTTTGACATTGGTAATGGACCATGAGGCTTGCAGGGTTTCTTTGATTGATTAATATCAATATTTAAGCTATTTGAACGATACATGTAATATATGTAGTACATGGATATGTATAGTATATCCTATGCATACACTATATCATATGTATGAATAGTATATCATATACACATAGTGTTTTCATAGCTTTACACACAGTGCGTTACATGTAGTAGTGATGGGTAACTGCCCCATGGAGCATATATTGCATATAGGTACAAGTTTGATACGTCCAAATTTAATCCTAATAAATAAAAATAGAAAAATTAACAAGTTTTGAAATTTTAGTACAAAGAACCAAAGGTTAATTGCAACATTCCTATGTTTCATCCTATCCATAGAAGTATCGCACGAAAAGTCGCGAAAAAAAGAGAAACGCGAACAAGATTCACGGGCACACGTTCCGCGTTGAAACGCAATCCCCGAGTGTCCGTCGAAATAATTATTCAACCGCGGCGCGATCTCGAGTTTCTCCACGGCGGATACGCGAGAAAGTGGTGCACGCGTTTTGATATTTATCGACTGTGACGCTCCTACGTCAACGCGTTTCCGCTCGAAACGATACGAACGTCTGCGCCTCGCGTGTCACCAGGTTGCTCGTTGTTTTATCATAATGATATACGATAATTAAGCAACGTCACGAACCGAGCTTGTACGATTGTTCTCCACTTCTTTCCGCGGAATCATCTTCCGTTCTTCGCAGACACGAACGTTCGATGCGAAAGGCAAGCATCGCGAATCGAAGCTCGAGTACGCTCGAGTTAGTTAAATGGCTTATTTGTCCGCTATCACGGTACAACGCACGACTTCCGGTTTGGGTGAGGCTTGCGTGTCGCGAGGCTATTCGTGAGCCACGTACAGTCTGAGGCAAAGATGCCTTCCTGCCGAAATATATACCAATAGGGACATTCCTCCCACTCGTTGCATTTCATTTTCAAGGACTTTTTAAGAGTTCAACATTTTCAGATGGGTTAATTATTTTGGGGGTGTAGAAATTTAAAGATGTGGCAATTAAGGGATGTAGTTATTTGAGAATGTTGGAATTCGAGGTACTATGGATAGAAATTAACTCTTTAACTGTGGGTATAGTTTATAAAACACATGCTAAAATTATAACTAGGGGTGGGCGTGGTATATAAACAACTAACTAATTTTTGCTAATATCAAATAGCAACTGTGGTTCATATATCACTAAAAATAAAATAAATACAATTCAGTACAAACTTATAAATGAAAAAATGTATAAACGTTAAAATTGCACAATTATCACGAAATTTTCATGTAAAAATGTAAATTGCAGTAAAGTTGTCTCCGTGTTTTGCAAGGCAGCGAGAACGCGTTTAAACGTAGCAATGAAAATCGTTAAATATCACGGGCGGATCATTAAACGGGGAAAAGTCAGCGAAAGAAACGGTCACGTACGCTCGAATGGAGAGATTACGCGCCGCCTTCGTAGCGACTAGACTTCTAATATCCAGTTTTAGCGCGATACACCTTCGTCTGGTTCTGGTTGCCGGCTGTTTTCCAGCAGGCGCTTAACAATAATACGTGCTGGAGCCGCTTTATTGCCGGCGTGCTGCGCTAACGAGCGGCGGCCTCTGCACGCTGCAAAACGCCGCGCCGCACCGCGCCGAGCCGAGCGGAGCCGCGTCCTTTCTTTTGCCATCGGGCAGCGAGCTTGATCGGCACGGGAATCTTTTTAGCCTCGTGGAAACGGGAAAGGGAGGCGAGAAGGAATCGCGATGGAAATTCAAGGAATAGCCGCGCAAGCCTCCTCGAACAGCACGCGTCTCCTTCTTTGGAGAACCGCTCCATTAATCTGCCTGAATAATTCGATGGTTTATGTTGATAATTGCGACTCTCCTTCAGAATACGTTTCCTCTCGCGGACAGAAAAATATAGTCGTATCCAGGACTTACTTAGGTACTAATTGCTTGCGGACTAACTCACGGGCATTCTTCTACATAATTCATGCGGTATTTTCTATAGTGTCTGGGTTAACGCTGTTAACACGTTGACTGAAAGGGTGGACGTTCATTTCAATGTTCTGATATTTCTGACACTTTCAATTAACGAATCAGTAAATTTGTAAAATTCACAATTATAGGATTTTGAGATTGTTGAAGGCTCCTAGTTTTCTGAATTCCCAGAGTCCAAAATTATTAAATTTCCATGTCCCCAAATTCTCAAATCCCAAAATTTCGCTACACGAATTTTACTGAATAATTGAATGGTTTATATTGATAATCGGAAGCCCTCTCTTAGACTCTGTATCCTCTCTTCCGTTCGATAAAAGTCGTACTTCAGACTCACTTGGGTACTAATTGGTTCCACAGTAACTGACGGCCATTCTTGTCCATAATTCATGGGGTGCTTACTTCATAGTCTCAACTCCACGTTTAAATTAACGCTATTAACACGTTTACGGCCGCAATGTGGATAGACATTTGTTGGAAGACATATTAAAACGCTAATTGTTGACAATCTATACATTTAATAGATTTAATTACTGAATTCCTCGAATTTCTATATAAAAGTTCAGAAGGAAATGACTATTATACTAAAAATCTATTACCCAGTTAAATTATCACATGATACCAAAATGATATCTACAGATATCAACATGTAAAATATCCACGGTAAAATCATACCAAATCGCGAGCCCCCATCAAACTCGCAAATCATTCGAATTTATAAAGACATACCATATCTTGACCACGACACTCTAAAGAATACATCCACCATCCAGAATCGTTCGAACACCTGTTCTACCGTTTCCCAAGAATTTTCTTCAACGTTACCCGTCTCGCGAGGAAGCGCAGATATTGAAGCAAAAGTGGTCAATAAAAGAGCCCGAATAGGACTAGATGCGAGATAGGTAAAAAAAAAGAGACAAAGCAAAGAGAAAGAGAAGAGGAAGAAACAGAGAACGGCGTAAGTGTAAAAGCTTATGCGAAAGTTTCGAGCAACGTCGTTGGACGCACAGATCGTAAGCCGAGGTCAAAGGGTTAACCTAGTCTGCATGCACGCAGAGTTGGATGAGGCTAGGCTGGATGGGTATCATCGCTTTTGCCTTTTACAGTCGCTTGAACGCCTGTACATAAAATCCTCGACACCACTTCCAGCACCGGCTGCCACCAATTTTCAAGTAGCTTTATTGTTCTTTCGTTCGTATTGCCTGACGCCGTTTGAAAACGATCGCGGTTTGACACAGGCTTTTTAACCGCGCAAATCTACTCCGCCAACACTCGAATAACCATCCACGTGGAAGTTCAAAACCGAGCTCGTTCAAAATTTACGAGCTTTTATTTTCGGGTGATGAATGAACTGCGTGGAACTCCGAAATATTAGTACTAGTAAATTGCGAAGTTAATTAAATAATGTTTATTACTAGTAATGGTAGTAATTATTGTTATCAAGAGTGATAATTACTAATAATATCGATTGACCATATAATATCGGTTCACCATACATATACCATCAATTTGTACATAATACAATTATAAAAAAATGTCTATCCTTTCGGCATCAATTTGAATGAAACCAAAGTATTAAGCCGTTAATCATTTTTATTTTTCAAACAGTATTTTTACCCGGATGATAAATAAATAAGAGATCATTCGCATCTCATCGTTTTACCCGATTAGTTATCTGCACACTTGACGTCGAGGAAATGATGAAAAAATAAAAAACCTAAGGATGCATATTTATCACCGTTGTTTCGTTTTCCCTTCCTATTAATGTTCCCGCTTTTAACGCGTTTAACGCAGTGATCACGACGTCCATCTAGCTGTCTCCGTTCCAGCTGCCACTCGCCGAGTCTCTGGCTAATTAAGAAATAATCGCTTTCGTCGCGAAAATATGCAACACGCGGATACGTGCTGCGAGCCGCGTATATTTTGCAATTATACACCGCGTGATTTTTGAGCGGCTCGCAAATTCCGATTGGCCGTTCATCAACGTTCCTCGTCCCGTCTCTAACCGATACTTTCCGCGTTCAGACGCGATCAAATTTGCGATTTTCCGCGAGATCTTTGACCTAACGTTTTGCTACAAAGCATCGATGCTGACAAGATCCTTGGATCGACGAGTTTTTGAGAAATATTCACGCTTACGATACGTTAAGGTCTCTCGATCGTTTATTTTTTTAAGTAGGCTGCTTCTGAAAAATAGTTTCAAAAAATTTATTTTGACAAATTCTTTGTAGGGATAAATAGACTTCATTGTAATAAGAGACATATACATAATACTCATGCATAATATGCAGCTACGCATACATGTACATATGCATCTTACACGTCTACATGTACATCCACAAACACATCTACGCATACATTTACATATACATCAACGCATACATTTACATATACATCAACGCATATATCTACATGTACATTCACATATACATTCACATACACATCTACATATACGTAATATCTGAAAATTGTTAAAAATAATTTCACAGCGAGTCTTTTAAGATAAAGTGTTGTCAATAGAATGTGGTGATATAAAGAGACAAATGCAATCACAAAGGTCACAGATTCCAAGAAGTTCGCGACCATCAATTGTTAGTTTTTGGTATTACGAGTTGAACTTTAAAGGTGCACTCCTTCGATGACGCAAGGTGAAAATTGATATTACCACCCGGAAATGCGATGATTTGTGTTGTTTCGCGATGAAACACGCGATTCCCGCGAGAGAAACCGACGATCGTATGGTACGTGATCATCGCCATGAAAATCGCGATCCTGGCTGATGGCTAGAAGTGCAGAGAAACGGCTCGTTTCGCCCCGGGAGTCTGCTGATTTGATTTCCTCTGATACCGTCATTTAGCAGACGGTCCTTTACGTTACTGCATCCCGGAGCAAATCTCTTTACCCTTTTTTTCCTCCTGTGCTTTTTGTCCATCGGGATAATGTTTATCAAACGATGTCCATTTTTCCAGCGGGGGAAGAAACTTCATTATTCGACTTTCTAACTGAGATTCATTACCGCTACGGTAACTCGGTGTAATATGATACAATTAATTTTTAAACGTTTTGTAAGAGATACGTGGAACGAGATGAGATTACGTGTTGATATGATTCAGTACAATTATAATTACCCACATCTGATTCTTGTGGTGATGACGTTAATAGTTAACATTAGTAATTGGGGATTCAAAATTCATGTTATGTATTAATAACAATTTTACCTACTATCGTTATTATTATCTGAATATGACAGTACCTTCAAATATTATCTGAAGAGTTAGAACTTTGGGGATTTAGAAATTTTACAAATTACAGATTTACAAATTTGAGAATTTGAAAATTTACAAACTTGAAAATTTGTAACAGTAGTAATTTACAGTCTTATAACACAAAATATTAAAATACCGATATTTTACCGGTATTCCTACAAATTCAATTTCTACTTTCTAATGCGTATCATATCTCGTGTAAAATTTATGTATCGCAAACATCGAGTATTTTTGATCGGTACCGTTTCTGTGCACACACGTATATTATATGGAAGTAAGGCGACAAACGCTGTTTCCAGGGTTTGTATTTCACTCGAGGCAAACATAAATCATTCGATGCGCACCGAGATCGAATAAATATCGTGCATTAATTCAGTATTAAAGGTTTAAATTACCGAGCCAATGCGACGCCTACGGAGGAAGAGGAGGTGGACTGAATTAAGGAAGACTCTCCTTTAGAAAGCAGTAGCATAAAATGTCCGTGAAATTCGGGATTCAACTTCCTTAAAGGATGAAGCGGGCCAGTGATTCAGCATTCTTTTCTTCCTTTTACTTCAATTTATTGAGATGTAAATTGTTGTAAAAATCAAAAAAGGAAACGGATTTTGAATTCTACACGTTGATTTTTACCGTATGCCTGTCATATCATTTTATTTCTTTTGCTTATTTAATCTCATTCAATTTGTGATACTGATCTCGCAGTATTTATTATATTATTAAAAGACAGTGCTTTAAATGAAAATTTATTCGTACTTTCAATATTTTGAGAAAAGCGTTTCATGGTATGCTTTTTTTTACAACTTAACCTGAAAACAGTTCCGTGTTATTACTGCTGACTAGTCCATGTTTAATTACAAGTTACCTATGAATGTGTTTATATAAAATCGTATGAATTTGACTCACTCATTTGATAACATTGCTTACAGGAAACCTTATATAATAACAAATCATTTTAAGTTCATATCTGTTATTCTTAAATGATGATATGGACGGAAATGTATTAAATAAATATAAACATGTTGTACTATTTTACATGCTGGTTTTTGATATTTAACTTTGTCAAAGATTAATTAATGTCATATACAAAATCATTATGAAACGTATTCCTATTTACACATCATAAAATGATATTTTTATTCTACATATTTTAAATACAAATTTGATATTTAATAATACAACTGTAATAATGCAAAATTTGAAAAATGTTTGAATTAATATCAGATCAGATCCGAAATATGTATAGTAACGTTTCTCGAAAATGGCGAGAACATTTTTGTGGTATGAATCTAACTTAAATCGGAATAACTGTAACCCTAGAAAGGTTTCTATGGGTACCGTGTTTCCATGTTGGTTTCTCCGTAGTGCGCGTAACGCGATCCCGCTTTGAATCGAACTAATTAAAGATAAATCTTTCCAAATCAGTTAACCGCAACTCGAGAGACAATCGTAATTGGTGCACCTTTCTATGCTAGTCGCGGGAAGGATGCGATTCTCATTAAACTAGACAATCGTTGGCTCGCAATTAACGTCGTATTAGTGATATACGTCGGTGCAAAAGTAACACCCATTCCGTCACAATTCACGAGAAAATGTTTGTTTAATCCGAGAATTCATTCAACAACCACATTCTACGTGTTCCCTGCGTTAATTGCTCTAATTATGATAACGGCATCAAGGTATTTAACGGCTGAGCGCAATTAAACGTAATTGTGATAGAAATATTGATTATAACGTTACGTAGCTAATGTTCGCTTTTTGTGAAATTTTCTGGTATTATTAGATCACTGGTGATGATCAATGTTTATTTTCTTATGTCCGTACGTCGTAAAACTGTTAATTAAATTTCAGATAGCAGTATTCATCGTTGTATGTACTAAACGCTAATGGGTCGTAAATAATCTCGTAAACTGGTTTTGTAATCGTAATGTCGCTGTACCAATTAACCCTTTCGAATCTCCTAGATATAACACAAATCGTACGTTGCATTCATTTTGTTCTAAATTTCAAACGTTTCATAAAACTTATTTTTGCGAATGTACTGCTAGAACCAAGAACCATCAGTTCATTATAATAATTTCAGCTCGAAATCCAGGATTGTCTGCTATGGGAGCGATTCAACGTATTAACAGTACTACCCTCTTAACAGTAAAACCCTCTTCTCAAGTCACGACTAAAATTTTAATAGTACCTATAATTTTGTAGTACTCGTGTCAATCGAGAAGTTTAATAAAAAGAACAATACTATTGATACTAAACTAATATAGAACAACGTTGCTAACGAAGTAACGTCCTGATCAAGCAATAACATAACCGTTCACGTCCGATAGAAATCGCTTGAACAAAGAAAGAAAAAAAATAAATTCGGACGGGTAGAAATGAAGTGGATAGGCCTTTAATTGACTAGACTCGCGTGTTCCAAGACAAAAGAGAGACGAAAGCAGAGATATCTGTCTGGGCGTGGAAGCCGATGATCTCTTGCACGTTTCATTGTCCATCCAGTGTGGGTGTCAACGCCCCCGTCCAACATTTCTTTTTATCCGGTGCAAAGTCTCTCGGTAGAATCGTGGCTTTGCTCGTTGAACATTATAATTAGACGCTATTCGTGGCTCGTAAATATGATTCTACGTTTCAGTTGAAACGCCGATTTATTCACGAGATACCTGGTGAGCTGTATAGGCGTGGATCTTTGTTGATAATGATACTCCGCGGAGGATAAATGCTTGGTAAAGTAAATTTTACTAATATCCTTATTACGTGGAAACGGCTGTACATTATATCGTATACTTTAATAACAGTTTACTCGTCTTGTTAGTGAAATTATATCGAATATTTTATGCGGATTTAGAGATTTGAGGAAGTTTAGGGTTTTATAGGAATTTGAAAATTTATGTATATATTGTCCAGAGATGGGGATGTACGGATTTGGAAGATTTTTAGATTTAGAAAATTTTTGATCTGAGGATTTTGAGATGTGGAGATTGGGGAGTGTAGTTATTTCTAGGACATCTAGGAATTCGGAAACATACAGATATGTGAATACGAGGATGTATGGATTTAGGGATGTGAGACGTATGAATATATTGCTGGAAACAATTTTATAACTTTGGAGAATCATACCCCTTTCTTATTTTTTAATAATCCCATTCGAGTGTCAACCAATTTCACAATTTTGAATCGTTCTAGCAAGCAAAAAAAATGATCAAATGTGTACCTAGAAATTATCGCTTCAGCTACTGACTCCTACTGCAACATCCCCTGAATTTCAGTAAATAATTCTCCAATCCTTCGCAATTGTACCGTCATTTTTCCATACTAGAATCTATTCGAAAGATATGAAATACCTGTCCGTTCTCCAAATGTTAATTGATAAACCTAATAATTCTCGACTGCTGAGATTCGAATAAAAACGCGTACAACAGTACAGTGACAAGAATGTATTCGGACGTCTGATTCATTCCAGCGATTTGTTTAACCTTTTCAAACACGATGATACAATGTATGAGACATTCCGCGGAGTCCGAGCATTAAAGGAGCAGTAAATCTTAGGGACAAAAAAATTGCCAGATAGCCAGCCAGTGTTCCGGTATGACTGTCGATTTAATCGTACGACACGATGGAAGTTCTACGAGGCCGTCACGAAGAATCTTCGTCTTTACGGGTGATCCGGCCTAGGCCGACTTTCCCTTTTCCAGAAGATCGAGGTTGTCGAGCTATTCGCTGGCTGTCCATCCTCATAATAGGAATGATCATTTATTAAAGCGTTGATTCACCTGGTGGATCGAGTAATCGACCGTGAGCCGCGCTTTGTAGCGTTTTTCTACGCCTCGATGCGTATTGATTACACCGTGCTGAAATCCACCTATCCTTGCTTCTTTTCCGCGTGCCTCCATGCTTCGTGTCCTTCGCTCGAATGCTACACTTTTTCTTCAAAAGCTTGCTTCTTAAAAGTTACTCACATTGTAAAACTCACTCTTCTGCACCCATATCTCTCTTTACAACCTCTTCTTCATATTTTAGTCCCTGGTCATCGAATTAGGACCACTATAAATTTTCAAATTGTAATTTATTAGCTACTAACATAACTACTACTGTGCATAACATTATTAACACATGTTATATCTTGTATTTCCACCCTTTGCTTTGTATCCGGCATACTCTGTATACATTCGTCATATGCTTTATCTTCGTTATTTCCCCAAATATCTGTAATTCTTTTCAACTCATGTGGTTGGAGAGTTTTAAAGGAGTTTTTTGAGTAGGCAGACATTTTCTATGGCATTAAAATTTCACCTGACGCCCTATCGATACTCGAGTCTAACATAAACGCACGACCCTTAACCGTTCATCACCCACACAATTTATTATCACGATAGTAACAAATTGCTATGTATATATCATTATCAAGGTATTCAGTAATAATTTTGAATGACCTAAAACAATTTTCCATACATGACAATGTAGATATAAAAGTGAAATTTTTATACGTGCTCCTAATTTGCTGGCCAGGACTGTATATTCTATACAGTGAATTTACGTGTGTTCATAAATTACGTGTAGTCATAAATACTTTACGTGAATTTAACAGTTCCTGACCAGAATGAGGTATAAAGAATTTTATTACTCAGAGAATTAAAAATGTTCGAGATAAAAATTTATGGGAGTCAACAGATGCAATCTCTTCTCCCACGATACATCCGTTCGAGTTTTCGTTCGTCGAACACCGAGCTACACGAATCAATTATCATAATTAATGGGTCGATTCGCGAACTCGCACGTTTGCACGCACGTATCGGCGTTCGGCTGCTGAACATCCTTCATCGACGAACAACAAATCTCTATTCATCATGCGAACGATGACTATCGGTCCGCTTAATTAATCGATCGAGTATTAATCGAGACGATTATGTTGCCCAGCTCCGGCATGCAATTACCGCGCCATGGAGTCGGGGTAATGGCGTATCCTCACGGAATCGATCGTTCCTGCTGCGAAAAATATCCACCAAGATTTCGTGGATAACATTTATTATCACTGCTTGCTAAACTGATTTATAAACAATGTATCGAAGGGGAGATACTATCTTAGCGTAGAAAATAGTGGTGTAGGTATCTAGTTAGTAGTATAGGTAATTTAAGTAATAGTGTAGGTATTATCATTACGACTCTATTAATGAAACCACTTTTTATTTTAACGAAAGTAGGGGTGAAAACACCTGTTTGAAAAATTATGGAAATATTTTCGAAATCGCGAGATATGGAGAGAAAGTTAAATTTCCACATTTTCTTAACCTTGATTATAATTATAATTGGGTTTGCTTTTCGTGATATTTTGCAGTCTGAAGCAAGCTGCGGCAACAAGCTCTTCGGTAGAATTAGGAAACATCCCTTCGGGAGTTTTCTTCGGGAAGGATCGTTTGGTGGGTTAGGTTAGGAACACGAGGCAACGTAATCGTCGCGGTCGTGCAGCGAACACGTAACGAGAAAGGGGAAAAAGGGCAGTCGCGCACACGTAGCGACGATAAATTTACATAGCGATGTAATCGGCGAAGAACAAGTGACCGAACAAGAAGATTCTCTATCTGGATGGTAGGCAGTAAGGAAACACCTCGTTGGTTAAGACGATATGCTCGGCGCTAACGAGGCGAGGAGAGCGCGATGCAGTCCCGATTATAATCGTCAATATAGATATAACTCGCGGACGATATCGTTTGGGGAATCCGATAACGCTTGGTTTACCTATGGGACTAGAAATTTCATCGTACCTTACCGATTACAATGATGAAATTCCTCCTTTCACCTTTACCTATCTGATCGTGCAATTCGCCATTTTTTACCGTGCGATAACGAATGATCGTGAAAGCAAACACTTGTTACATTGTTAAATCAATTTTATGTTATTGTACGAATTATAGTGATAAGTCTTAAAGACATTGATTTGTATTTTGAAAAAGATTTGAACACATTCATATAAATTGAAGGAGTTTTAGTTAACGTGTTATTTCTATGTGTGTTTCAGGTAAGTTCTCACTGATAATGCGTGAAACATTAAGTACGGTGATAACTGGTAAGTGTGCATGAGGCATATTCGGGAACTTGATTCCTCGACTGCTGCGAAGGTTAAGGTTGGATTAACATATTGACTATCACAGTGGAAGTGGACATTTGTAGTAACACAGTCAAGTTTGAATTATTCTATTAATATTATTGCCTAAACATTTTGTCCTATTAAATTTGAACTTCGGTCACTGTTAACCCATAGAATTTGTTAAACAATTCTAACTGTTGCTGTAATATGATCATATTGCCCACGTATGATTAGTTCATCGTAACGATCGATCTAATAAAAAATAAAAAATAATATGTTTCAAAAAATGATCTCAAACTCCAAATCACTTACCAATATATGACATTAAACTTAACCTCCCAATCTTAATCTTAACCTCTTATTAAACAAGAAGAAATGAAATATAAAAAAAATTGGGAGTTCGTACAAAAGGGTAATAAATTATAAGAACGATGAAAGTTTCCATTTCTCGTTTCGTCGACTGAAATCTCGCCTCCATGAAAATAGCAGGGAAACTTTCTTATTGGAAAGCCTAATAACCTCGTATTGATTCGATCGACACCGATTTCCCATAATAACGGGAACAATGCGGGAATAGTGTGGCTCAGAGGCCAGCAATTTTCTACTTTTATCTTGATGCTCGATGAAAAATCGGTAAAACCACCGAACGACCCACGTTCGAGCTGGACCGGCTGCCTTATTTAGTGATCCACCACGTGGAGGCGTTATTGGCTGTGCGACCACAGTTCCTGTTTTCACGTTACACCGCCGATGCGATTCGTCCCCGTTACAACCTGTTGTATTTCAACGCGTACGATTGTTCCAGCGTTTATCCGCACGTGAGAACCTTGTGGAGAACACAAATTCTTTGTCACGACGCGTTAACGAGGGAACAATGGCTACGAAACACGAGCTCGCTAATAATGGCCGACGAATTTATTAACAACTCGGCATCTCCTCTGCCAGATACCATTTTATACCACGGAAAGAATTCCTTTCTTTCGTTACAATTCTAAGGGATTTGCGTACACATCCACCAAACCGAATGTTAATACGTTTGGTATAAATTGCATCTTCGATAACCCATATGTATTATACCATTCCTGGCTATAGGTAGGAATAAAATCGGTCAAAAATATTCTGCGACATTTTGAGAAAAAATTAGATACAGATATAGAAGTGTATCCAGGATAGTTTGAAGAAAAATCAGGTATAGAAATGGATCCATGACAAAAAAAATCAGAAATAGGAGAAAATGAGATACAATGTATGCAGTGTCCAGAGGGTAAAATATTAAAAAGCGTACGTTGGGTCGGTAAGGGAAGGTGGTTGTGCTCTAAATTTGCGTTGGAGCCGTTCATTAGCGTCGCGACGCAGGACGAATGACGGTTCCACCTGTCCACAACACGCGCAATTAGTCTTCCACTTAGACACGCGGTGAGTATTTCATTCAGTGGCAGGCAGGCATCGAGAGCGATGGAAAGGCTCTCTTGATCAATAGGCACTCAATTTGGTGTGTTCCCGTACGGTCCGCTACCTTTCCAACGTTCCCGGTAATTGACCATTACCGGCCCGCGAAACTATGATTGCGTATATTCGTGGAAAATGCACGCCATTATGCCCAATTTATCATTCCTCTGGATAGAGGAAATTGGGAATCAATTAGAGTGTGTAATGCCACGGTGGCCGGCTACGCCACTCCGTTCAGAAACATTAAACGAACCCCCTTATGTTCGTATTAATATCACGCGCCATGCTGATTATTCATCGGTTCGGCTTCATTTATAATACATAATCGTCCCGTTCAATCTTCCCGTTCGTTGCGTTTCGACTTTCAATTCGGTCTCTAGCGTATAGGTTGTTAAAAGGTCCGAATAAATTTGATCCGATTCTACACGATCGATTGGTGAACGTTTACTTTTCGACTACGTGCTGCCACGTTTTGTCGAACGGTCACGGATTCTACGGTTTTGTGAGAATCAGAGCGTTTCGTAACTCGATACGGTGCACGAAGATGAATACATTTATTCGTTACGTTTATTCGTAATTTAACGTTGTACAATTATACCATTAATGATTAAATGAACTATTTACAACAAAATTGAACTTCATTTTTTAAACTGAATCTGAATGTGAGAGATATTTTCAACTGTGAATAGGGGTTTAAGATTGGAAGTATGGTTTGAAGTATTAAAGAAGAGTGACTGCCATGTCAAACATATTCAGTTAGCCACGTGAATTGAGAGTTTTGTCCAAACTATGTCCAATCAGTTGAACTATTAACATATGACATAATATCAATAATAATTATAATCAGCAATTGATCGATAATAGGTAATTGTTTTTGACTCGAGAATTAAAGTGTGGTCGTTGATCGAGTGCATTTCTAATGAAGGTTAAATAATTAACCCTGATTATGTTCGAAGCAGATCTCTGTCCGCAGAGCCACCCTCGGAGATAACTAAATGCTAACGCAAGTAGAAGACACGTTGGTTTGTTTGAGAAACAAGCATCCCTGGGTCACCAGCAGCACGTTATCGGGTGCGTGTGTAAACGAGTGGTGACTGCGGCGGTGGCACGTCTGCGGTTGCGGCTCGCTGCGAATCGTGCACAAGGCTTTATGAAGCCGTTGCAAGTTCGCCGCGGGGGTTCGACCAGCCAGGCGTGTTGCTTGCCAGCATAAATTACGCGCGATTTTGCATTTACACTGAAAACCAAGCTACGGACCGACCAGTGGAAACTGATATTTATTGTCGCTGAACGGCCAATGATATTAAACGCGAGAATCTCGGCATCATTACCGATGCGATTAGGAGAGCGGGGCTACAATCAGCAAACTCTCCTTCGAGTAGTCGATTCATGTTCCTGTCGCGATGACATCGAATTTTAATTTCCTCAGCCACTTTACATGATAATCGTGGACTCGCCTATAGAGTTGTACGATAGAGCAATTACGATAGGAGAAACGGAAATATTCATTGTTACATCAACAAGTAATTTATAACGCATTCATGTTTTTGAATGTCTTTAGAGATTATTCAACGATAAGTGATTTTTTCTTCTTGTTCGTGTAATGACATGAAATTTTTATTTTCTCAAGCGTTTTACACGATGATCATAAACTTGCGTATAGAGTTGCCATATAGGGAGAACAAAGTGGAAGTGATATGCAGTTGTATACCGACTGTGCCTTATAATGCACACATAGCTTGAAATTAAAAACGGAATAAAAAATGAAGAAACAAACAAGTAAATATGATCGAATATACACATTAATTTCCCGTCTCGATAAAAATCACCAAAGACTTCGAGAAAAGTATCTTAACGAATTTTGTAACTTAAAAGAAGAAACTTGTGTATCTGTTACATTTGATTTTTTGAAGCCTCCAAGGTAGTTCAATTAGTGGACCAAAGATCGAGTACTTCTCAAAGTGTCGTCAGCGTTCAAGTACCTACTTTGAAACGTCGTAAATGCCATTTATCGTTGGGCACCGTAAGTTGACAACTTGAAGTCTACCCACGGCCATTTAATTCCCATCGTCTGCGATATTCGCGTCGAAGAATGCGGACGATGATCCATCGACGTCCCTTCTGGTACGCACTCCCGCGGTGATGCTTGATGAATCGTCACGAATCCCAGGGGTTAAGGATCCACCACCGTGCTGGAACCTCGATCCAGACCGTGGAACGTAGAACCCGATCGCGTAATTAATGCTCGTGCATCAATTCGCACTAAGCGCCCATGAATCTGACTGATTCTCATCAGAGAGCGATCGATGCAGTCGAGGTAACAGAGTTCAAGACGGTTCGAGCAAGGAAGAAGAATAAAAAGAAGAGGAAAGAAAAAAAAAGAAACTGAAACGTTGTCTAAATCACGTAGAGGGATCGAATGCGTGCCTTTTCCGCTCGTGATCCTCTGGGGTACGCGGATCGGCCGCTAGCGGGGAGAAATTAATAGCCCGGTATTAATTCTCACTGATTCTACCACGAAATGACTGGTTGCTTGATTCCATCAATCTGCGGGAGTAATAACAGGCGTGCCTGGTTCGTTCGATTCGGTCCGTGCGTCTCGTACACGCTGTGCGCCCTCGTCTTGCGTTACGCGCGAACGTCAAGACGAGATCTATAGCCCTGGGTCGATCGAGATACTCCATTTCGGAATTTGAACGCGGTCGCTACTTTAGAAGGATACGTTCCAAATAATTAATTAAACGTTTCGTCTAATCGAACCTACAACCACGGTTTTCGACTTTTCTAACTTGGGACTTAGGAAACTTCCAGATTTCTGAAGTTCAAAGATACGACAATTGGAAGAGTTGTATATTTAGAAATTTGGAAATTGACAAATTTTAAAAACTATGAAATTTAGAGGTTTGCAGATTTCTGAAACTTAAGAACGTGAGAAACATTGAAGTCTGAAAATTTCACGAACTTCGTAATCTACAGATTCCTGAATTTAAAGATTAAAAAGATCAAACGTTTAAGAATTGATAAGTTCCGTACATAATGCAATGTGAGTATTCCGAAAATTGGAAAGTCCGCAAACTAAAAAATTTACAAAGATCCAAATGGAAAAATGTGGAAGTTGAAAGGTTAGCAAGTTTACGCCGTCCGCAGAAATGCAAGTACCCGAGCGTACACGTTATCCCCGGAAGAATCGTCCGCAGAAATGGTTTCCATAAAACTTCCGTGGAATTGGGAAACGTTGTTGCGGGCTGCCGCTTCCAGTCCCCCCGGTCGCAGAAAATTCATTCGAGGAAGCGTCGGGAGAGATACACGTCAAGATTCGCGGTTGAGTTTCAGGGAAATCCTTTAGACGCGATTGTCGTTAGTCTAAGCCGGCTCTGTCGGCAGCCGATGCACGTACAGGTAGGTGCGCCGTGCACAAAGCAACGGTCGCGAGCGGCTATGTTGCGGAGGGCATGCTCCTTTATAATGGAATAGTTCGTGGCGAGCGATTTATCGCGACTATTTCCATGTCGCCGTTCCACGGATACCGCTTCGTCCGCTGCGCTTCTCGACGATGCTCGGTGCATCTTTTACCCGGGACGAGGAACTCCGGTGCATCGTGTATCAATGAGGTCGCCGTTCGTTCGGTGGACCGCGATGCCATACCGCTTCTCTCGTGATTCCGACGATCTCCCTTCTCGAACACATACACCACGCTATTTTTCCTCGTACTAGCTATATGTCCCAATTACCGGACGCTCTCAGACACTTTGCACGATCTTGTATTCCGTCCATTTTATTACATGTTAGTTAACTTATTATATTAAACACAAGTATTTAAACGGAACTTTATGCGGAAGGTGATATTACTGTACGATACGGTACGTTAGACATTCCGGTAAGGGATTTTAGCATTTTCAGGAATGGGAGTATAGAGATGTGGGAATCTAAGGATATGGGTGTCTAGAAGTTTTTGCATTCGTAGATCTAGAGATCTACACTCTCAGAAGATTGTGGACTTAAAGGTTTCAGAATTTAGCAACATGGATATCTGTATACTTTTGTACCCGGAGGAATGTAGATCTAGGGATGTTAGGATTGAACAAGGGGAAAATATAGGAACTTAAGGAGCCGTGAAAATCCATTTTGATTTCCTGGAAGTCCATTTTGAAAATTGTAAAACTCGAACAGATGACAATGCATGTATGAGTGCATCGATAGGAAGGTCGGTACGGCGTACAGGATGCAAGCGTATCGTAGCGGTATGATTCAATTATACTAAAACAGCAGAGCGTCTGAGCGTGATTCGCGAATGCTTAACAGAACTTTCCGGTACACGATGGGACAGGTAGAAAGATTCCGCGCAACGATGGGGCCCGCATTAATCGCATCTAACCGCACGAGGTCTTTTGTCTTCGCATTTACATCGACTCCTACGCGAGCAACGGAGTATTACGATGCATCCTCTTCCTCCTGAAGAAGTCGAGCGCGGCGTTGCACATGTATCGGTGAAGGTGCACTTGAAGAGAGTGGGTCGAGGCACGGATGAGAAGTTGTCGAGGAAAGGTGAACCTAGGCGGGCTCACCGAGGTCGTGGCCGTGCATATTCCAATCCTAACGACGTCTCTCCGCTCTTCTAGCTCCGAGATCTGGAGGCTCGCTTATTGCTCGTAAATTGCGCGTGGCTCCCGACCCGCTTTCTCGTTACTTCTAATGTGACCCCGCGATGTATGTAGATTGCGACGCCGATTTTTCCCTCGGCTCGCTCTCCTTCTTTCTCTCTGTGCCGCTCTCTTTCGCTCTCCTCTTCGACGCCGACACGACACGACACGGCACGGATCACCTGCGAGTTTGCATTCATCTTCGAACCGAGATCAGGCACCCACGATCGACGAACAAACGGAATTTCATTGGACGAGATGATTCCGCTAGCTACACTCGATCATTATTGTTCTTCGGAGAAAAGAAAGAGGAAAGTCGGGACCGTAATCTCGCGAGATCGTTCTACCTGTACTTTTCGACGATGTAATTAACCCCCTTTGCACTCGAGCTAGTTTCGCTAGGAGGAAGTAGCAATCTGTTGCTCCTTTGATAACGAGCTCGTGGTCTCTTCTCAAATACACTTTCTATTATTGATTATTCCCTTTGATACTATCTCTGCCTCTACTTTTTTAACAAGGGCTAGACTTTTAATAATGATTTCAAGCATAATTTGGTCATGTAGATTCACTGATCAATTATCGACACTTGTTACTAAATCAAGTTGCTTTACTGAATGTTGATTTGCCTCCAACTGATAAGATAATTTATAACTTTTTATTTGTGAAACCTTTAATTTCTCAATTTACAAATTGTCAAATCTCAGACGTAGTTTTCTAGTCCAACCTCCGCGTGTTACAGCGTTCGAACAAATTAAGACGAACGTAGGGACGCTTACTTTCCTCGACGTTCGATTCGCGATCCTCTCGATCCTTTACACGCGCAAACACGCAGCGCGATTCGAGACTACGGCGAACTGGGAGGATCTCTGTTTGATTTTAATTAACATTAATTTGCATAATAGCCGAGGTTAGCCCCGCGGCTCGAAGCGAACGAGCCTCCTCCCCACGACGTTGCGTCACGTTGCCTTCGACCAGCTCTTTTCTGACTCGTGAACGATCGCCATTTTAAAAAAATTCCCCGACGATAATTCTGTTCGATTAAGCGCCGATGTTTCACGCGTTGTTCGCAACTTGTACGCGGGTACATTGTACATTCAATTTGGGACAGGTGTTTCTTGAGCAACCGGTGACGTAATCACGTGTTCCCTAATTAAATAAAGTTACCGATTTTGACGTGTTTAGGATGAAGAGGTTAATCCTTTATATAAATTCTAGTACGTGGACACAAATGTTTTAAAAAACAAATGAATAAATTTTTTAAAAGATTTCAAATTTGTCAGTGGTACCCAAGTCTAAACTATATATTAAAATCAATAGTTTCAGACAAATTTGTTCAAAGTTTTTGTATCTTATCTCCATTAATATGTAGATGTACTTTAATTTAAACAATTTGTATACCGTTTTAAAAATTTGTTCAAGCGTTTGTAAGCAACAGTGATCTGAAATAAGTTTAAAATTTTATCATTTCCATGGAGGTCTATCGGTAATATAAGAAAAATGAGAACGATTCGTCATTTCAATTCGCAAACATTTGAAAATAATTCGCAAAGGTTTGCGAACGCATTGTAAATGATTTTTAGAAGGGGTGAAAGAGGAACGAAGCTCACGCGTTCCTTGCACCTTGCATTTGCATCTGCAACGCTCTTGTATCTGCTCGCGACTGGTCGAACCGATTTCGCAAGATCGAAGAACACTTTTGCTCCATTGATTTCATTCGCGGCTCGTACCACTGGTCCGCTGCTATAGATTGCTACTTTCAAATCGGGTCTCCGTGAGAATTCATTGAATGCCCCTACCGGACACTTCGCCACGATGGTTTACGATATTCGGTCAACTTTAAATGGAACATTGCTTCTCAATACGCTTTGAACCTGAACACGTAACTCATTTCGTAATTTCGATTAATTTTATCGCTAGAAAATCCTTTTGAGTGTACTCGAATTTATTCTGATAGGTTGTAATTGTAACTATTTGTTTACATAAACTGAAATTCAAATAGTTGGGTGGATAATGTAAAATTTATGTACTTTTTGGATAAATTGAAATTGATGTACTTGTTTGGGTAAATTCAAGTACTTTTTCTGTATAAACTAAAATAAATTTGACTAAAATTAAAATTGTTTGCAAGCTAAAAAATTCTAACCTTGGAGTACTCTATAGTTCTAATTTTGATGAAAGATTGTAAAAAATATGAAACTGTGTAAAGAAATTATTTCTGTCCCATCGAGGATCCCTTTGACGAGATGAATTCACCGTTCAAAGTTTGTTGAACTTGAATTTTTCGCCATGGTTGCATATGTATACACGCACAAAGAAATTATTCCAATTTTCCTTCTCATAATGCTAAATTTCTATGTACACCGTTTCATAAAGCTACATCTAACAAGCGACTATAAATAAGATCCATCTCTATGATAACTGTATCATTATCTCTACAATAGAGAGCCCATCTTGCTTGACGAAATAATAAACAATCTTCTAGCATTAAAATCAATCATAGTGAATTACTTCGCACTCGTATACGATCGTACATTCAGATGCAACTTAAGCTTCCTTGAGTTAAGAGTAAGTGTAGGGAGAAGAACATTCTACCAGCTGTCTTCAACTTTAGGGGATCAAGTATGTCAAATCTTTAAATTAAAAAATTCGAATAACTACACATAGTGATATGTGTCAAATATCTTATTGTAACATTTATTAATTCTGGTTATTTCTGTGTCTGTGAAGGTACAGGTATGTTAAATTCTTTAGGAGGGCTGAATGATTGCGTTTCCTAATCTTTGTATTTACAAATTCCCACGTTTGCAGATTTCATACATTTCCAAATCCATACATTTCGAAATATTCACATTTTCAAATTTTCACATTCTCAAATCTTATGTTCCCATAACCTGGAGTTTTCAAATTCCCACATTCCCCAATTTCTACATTTCTCAGTTCCCACATACCCCAATTCCAACATTCCCAATTCTCACATTCCCCAATTCCCACATTTCCCAATTTCCACATTCCTCAATTCTCACATTCCCCAATTTGTACCTTCCCCAATTCCCACATTCTCCAATTTCCACCTTCCCCAATTTCTACTTTCCCCAATTCACACATTCCCCAATTTCCACCTTTCCCAATTCCCACATTCCCAAATTCCACATTCTGAAATTTCTACAATTCCATAATCCACATTTCCAAATACCTACATTCCCAAATTTCAACAATCGCATAACTCCACATTTTCAAATCCCTACATTCCCCAATCCCCACATTTCCATATTTTTACATACAGAAATTTACATCTATAAGTTACTAGTATATGCGATTGTTGATCTTCATAATTATCATGCATTCTGACCGAAACTTCTTAATAATCCCCCCAATACCAAATAAGAAATCTGCGATCCTTATATATTTCTTTACTTTATTTATAATTAAACAATAAGTATAGTTATAAGTACAACAAACTTAGCTCCAAAGAATCGAACATACGCCGATATATACATTACACTCGTACAGCGAGTGGTTGACCATTTCGATTGAAATTGGCGGTTGTTCGGACACTTCGTGAAAGGTAATCGCGGGTAAAGGGATCGGGCTAGGTTCCGTCGTTCGATTTTTGCCCGAAACAGATCGACTCGGATCAGGGTCCAGCTCTCTCTCTCTCCTCTCCTACTCTGTGGCCGATTTGCCAATAGCTCGTTGATATGCAGAAAGCCCATCGTTTGAGCAGCGAGGAGAGGAGAGCAGAAGGTTTCAAAACAGGGAACGCAACGTGTACACCGACGCCGACGTCAGACCAATGATATATGGGAATGGCTTCTGGGATGAAAATGGGGAGATGTATCCGCTCGATTTTCTCGGTGGCGGTTAGTGAACGGAGAGAGGAACGCGTTCTCGACACGCTCTCGCCAACAGAGTCCTTGAAGACGAACAGAAGGATTTTAAATCCTCCTCTGACGCTCCTAGGAAGAGCGTTCTCGCGGCGGGCGCCTAAGCATACGTTTAAATGTTATCGAACCTGTCCATCGGAGCATTCGCGGTTCGTGCACGGTAGCCGCGATGAATATAATAACTCATTCTCTATTGTTAACGTGCTAAACGTCCTTAAAAATTACACTGCTTTTTAGTATATCATTATGATATGGTCCCATTATGGTATGCCTGCTCCGGGTTGCAGGGGTAGATTGATATGGGCAAGTCTTCTGGACATGGTGTTTATGCGATCTGGGAAGTTAATTTGACAATTTATCAAGTTAGGAATTTGGGAATTTCGAGATTTAGGAACTCGGTTAGGTGAGATCTTCAGAATTTGATCATTGCAGGATGTAGGAATTTGGAAATGTAGAGATTGGAAAATTTGCAAATTTCAGAATTTGAGAGTTCGTCATTTTACAAATTTGGGAATGTGAGAAGTTCAGATTCTGGTCATTGTTGAATGCAAGAATTTGGAGAAGTAGGAACTAGAAAATTTGCAAATCTCAAAATTCGAGAGTTGATGGTCTTAAAATGTTAGAAGTATGAGACACTTGGTGCTTCCTCAGACTCTTCTATCACATGTGGTCTTAGGGTTTCAGTTACTGACACGTTAGGTTTTAATATAACTACTGCAATATTTCGAAATAAGTTGTACAACCATATTCGGATTGATTAATAAAAACTGCAGATTAATAGGGAAATTATGTATACAAAGATCGAAATTGCGAAAAGATCTCAGTTAACATGCTGTTTCGAGCAGTAGGTATTTTTTCAGACTTTTCTGTCGCCTATGGTATTATTGCTTTTACTAACGGATTTAGTAACTAAATGCGTTTGATAGAAGTTTCAAACGGATGGATTGGTGCGATATTTCGAAATATGTTGTACGTTTAATTGGAGCGAAGCTCCTTTTATCGCAAAAACTGCGTTTCGTGCGCTAACATTGAACGGTTCAACCGATCTGACCAAATTTGTTATATAGTGAAAGGAAGTACTAAAAATGTCAGAATTTAAATGAAAAAAAAAAGATGTAGAGGAAGAGGTAAAATTAGAGAGTAAGATGAAGTCCCTGTGATCTGTGATACCATATCAGAACAGTATAATTGCAAAATGTACATGAAGGTTGAATTCTTTGGGATGTGGATGAGATTCATTCTGGTGATTTGAATCATCTTGTTTCAAACATAAAAATTTCAATATCTCAAAGCCTAGAAATTCCAGTGTTCCAAAATTCAAAAATTTCAACATCTCAAAATCTAAAATTCTTGAAATCCCGAAATCCTAAAATCCCAAAATTCCAAAGTTCCAGACTCCAAAAGCTTCAAAACCCTCGGAAGCCACTTATCAAAACCAGAAGAGCAAATTACATATCGAATTAAATCCACCGATCTATTTCCCTCTTCTTTACATAATAAAGTTAATTTGCATCAAAGTACAGATTAAAGTTCACACGGGTTTACATAATAAAGTAATTCCGAATACTCTTTTCTCAAAAACGTAATCATCGGTTAAGATATTGCGTCACAACTTCAGATCCTAGAAGCAGTTTTAGTCGTTTTGTTGAACAGTGTGATAGAAAAATCATGATCCGAAGTGAGAGTATTTAAGAGCAGCACACGAGAAGGAGTTGAGCCATATTACCATCCCCTCTGATATATGCGTGTCCATACGTAATCTACGGACTCGAGAAGCCCGTCCACGTGAAGGCGGCTGAAGAGAGACAGAAAGTAGAGCACTCTCAGTGTTTCTCAACCGATACGTTCATTTACGATCGTTCTTTCTTCATTTTGATGTCCAACGCTACTGACGCACCTTGTTTTTAACCCTTTCACTATTTCACCGGGAGCAGAGGATAATATTGTTCAAATTTATGTATGAAACTTATGGATTCAACTCTGTAGACGCATTTCACTTTTAACCTTTTTATTATTTTATGGGGAGGGAAGGATAATATTGTTAAAGTTTATGTATTAAACTTATCATTTCTCGTGGTATAGATCTATGGGTTAGAATTGTATGAGTTGTAATTTAACGTTATAATTCTACGCGCTATAATTCCACACGTTGTAATTCCACGCGTTGTAATTTAGTATATTATAATTCTACGCGTCGTAATTCTAAGCATTGCAATTCGACGCGTTGTAATTCTACGCGTTATAATTCCACGCATTGTAATTCCACGCGTTGTAATTCCACCAATTGTAATTCCACGCGTTGTAATTTCACGCATTGCAATTCCACATATCGTAATTCCACGTGATCCAATTCAATGCGTTGTACTTCCACGCGTTATAATTTCACACATTATACTCCCATGCCTTATAACTCCATACGTTATAATTCAACGCGTTATAACCCCACGTGTTACAGTTCCACGTGCTGCAATACCACACATAGAGACATACCATCAAAATGAGTCCTAAACACCTTAACATGAAATTAATAGAATCAAAACGGTGAGTGTACAAACAAATTCGTGGGAATCGAAGATCCTACGCAAGTCTATTATACAAAATCCACCATAGTCAACTTGGGTTATCAAAAAGTGCTCGTGAAGAATATTTCTATAAACGGCGTTTCGGTTTTGCCGATCGGGGATGGGCTCTCCGCTTGCGATCCGCTTCGAGATCCTTTCCCGAAGAGGCTGCGCAAGCTCTTTGCAATCCCGTCGTACTTTTCTTCTACGAGATCGCATTCGTCACGATCGTAAACTGTCTCCCCCGGCTGATGTAATGGACGTGGATTGACAAATCGTGTCTAGGGAATCGCACCGTTCTGTGCACGTACCTACGACGTCCCTGGTAACCGAAGTCGGGACATTGCGGAGGAATTAATATTTTAACGATTCCCGTCATCATTGACGGTAAATCGATACCAATTACCAATATGTTACCAGGACATGTATCCCAATTACATCTTGACTCCATTTACGCAATTATGTCAATATTTATTAAAATATGGAGGAAGCGCTCTAAATATGGACTAACACTTTTAGTTCGAGATTTTCGAGGGGATTAAATATTTTAATACTTTCGAGTAGCTTAAATATTTTAAGACCGAAATTGATTTATTTTGTAAAAATAATTCTAGTACAAAATAACTGTAATCGTACAATATTTTTGTTACTGCTCGTCCCAATCTTCTTCGTAAAAAAATAATCGTGAAACGATCGAATGACCGAAATTGCAATGTGCTTGGAATATCGAGGAAAGAAGATTCCCAACGAAGTAAATTATCGAGCGAGATCAGCTTTCTTTTTCGTTCGACATATCTCGTAATTGGGATTGACGATCGTGATAGAAGTTCGGATAAGAATTAATTTGCCACTTCACACCCTGTCGATCGAGCGGGAATCACGATAATAACGCGATTAACGGGTGCATCGTTCGCGAATGGATTGTGCTCGTGTTTCGTCGTTAAGGCGTAAATCGTGAAATTTAATGAACGCCTCATACCATTAACGCTCAGGGAAATGTGCTGGATGATTTATAGCGTTTTACCTGATGCTCGTTTTGTATACCGACTCCAGTCCAGTATACTTCTGGTCGTGGCTAATTGTTTGAAAGTCTCCTTCCTTTTTCAAAGGGTAATTTAACGAATCCGTGAGAAATACGAAAACTTTCAAAAACCAGTGAGATTTTTTTCCTTGAAAAAATATTTTAATTTCCTTACTTGTTCTTAACCTCTTGTAGAATCTTTTCATTTTTTGCTTTCTTAAGTATTTTTAGATGGGGTATGATTTGAAATGAAAATTCGAAAATTTTACCGATTCCACAAATTCTACAAATTTCCAAAATTTCTCAGATTGCACAGATTCTGTACTCAAACTTCCAAATTTCCATATTTTCATATTTTCATATTTGCATATGTGCATGTTTCCATATTTCCATATGTCTATATTTCCAAATTTCCCCATTTGACAATTTTTGAATCTCCAAAGATTCGAATTCCCAAATTTCCAACTCTCAAAATGGCCAAATTAACTGCTTCAATTTCAAAATTGTCAACCCTATAAATCCCTAAAATTGAAATCCATACAATCTACCTACATATAACAAAATTATATCCATACATAAAATATCTATAAATAAATTTTCAAATCTATGAGAAACAGAAATGATCAAATCTATAAGTACCTTTACCTATAGATTATTTAAAAAACCTTGCCATTATTCTCCCATCGACCTCAAATTTCCTCGCAATCAACGCCATGGAATTCGATGAATCTCGAAACGTGGGAAGCTCGAAGGCACAGAGATTGTAGCAGGACTCGATTATTGCCTTTTACGGGAAATATGCCTGGAAATAAAGTAACGCCGCAGCCTTGAGCGTAACATGGCCGTTGTGCAATATGATTATCACGCCGCCTAGCATTGTGCGGGTCGCACGTGAAAAATCCTCGAAGGACATCGGTTCGTCTCTCCGTTCTGAATCGTAATTAAAGTCCGGGCCTTTCTTTGTCCAACATGGAAGGACATCCGTCATAGTTCGAGGAACGATGATTCCTTTGAAAGATCATCGTCTTTGCGTCATACGAGCAAAGTCTAGCCCTGTACAGTCTCGCGATTGCAACCTCCGACAACGATTTAACGCTTCGCACGAAAGAGACGTCTGTTCCAACTCCAAGGATACGTGACAGAATAAAAAAAAGCATTGATACTGCAACAGTTACGTCTACGGGCACTGTCAAAAATCGTTTGGTTACGCAACACCTTAATAACTCCGTCTTAATGAGGCTCTTTGATAGAAGCTGCTTGAGATCAAAGAATCTCGATCCGTTGACAATCGAGGATTAAAATAGCGTACAGACGCTTTCAGTGTGTGTTCAACGGGTACTTTAGAACATTTGCCTCGTTATTCTCGAGTTACAAAGAACTCGACTGTTGAACGATCTGAAATAACCATTGAAACGCGCGCCAACTTCAAAGGAAACAAAAAGCGTAGAAAAATGGCGGCGCGCGAGACCGAATGAATTTCGCGTGTCGGTCGAAGATAATTCGCTTAATAAATGGATACGGCGGACCTAACGAGCTCTTTGGCGCTTCTAAGGCTAATTTTGTCCACTCGGCTGCGTCGAGGGGCTACGATATTTTAACCTTTTACGGATAATCGTATACAAGCGTGTCTCGTGGGAGTCGCGGACGTCGCGTTCCCAGAGAAACGGAATTGCGGGATTCGAGGAATCGAACGGACCGATGATCGGATGTTGGGCTAAAAATTACGGGGAAAACGTTCCTTTCTTTACCGTTCACCGATCTTACGGGCTTTTTTATTAGAACGGTGACGTTGCATTAAACGAATTAATTATGGTTAATTATACAGTGATCAATTTAAGACAGTGTATAATTTAATTATACAGCGTTTTATGCTAAAACTCTTCCAAAAGTTCAATTCATTTCCTTATTTAATTAAATTGTAAAGATTGCTGAATAAAATGACACTGGTATTTCAACTAATAATTTTTAGTCAAAATTCTTTTAAAGTCGATTTACATAATTGTTACAGACTTAAACGGGTAAAATCACGCTAGAAACTGAAATCTTTCTTCTAACCTCAAAAGCATCCCTAAATAGCATCTAAAATTTAAAGCAACCTAACCTTAAGGTTAACACGAAATCACAAACAGTTGTATAAGTTTTATACAGTGTAATAAAAGAACTGTGGTATATATCCTCGTAACTGTTCATCGACACAATTTCAGTCGCTGTTCTTTGAAGTGTCCCAACTAAAAAAGGAATCAGAAAGAAACGAAATCCGTGTAATTTAATGGACCGGGTGCGAGAAAAACGTTGCCCATTAAACAGAATTACTCGTTCGATCATGCCCGTACAAAATCCAGCTGAACAAAAGGGTTCGATGTTGATCTTCCGGTACTGTCCGTACAGAAATACGATACGACATGTAGACGTACCGATTTCACGGGACGAAACAACGATACCTGTCATCACCCAACATTTTTAAACCCATTGTTTATACACATTCGCTCCCAACGAATGTTGCCAAATATAAGTACAGTACATATTAGGACATTCGTGTCGTCCTTAAAATATGATTTTATGTGTTTATGTCTGGGACATTTGAATTCCTTAATGGATCAATATCCTTTACCACTGATTCTACCATTCAAAAATTAACTAACACGATATCCTTAAAAATTGCATTATATAATTTTTATAATTCCTCAAGCTCAACTTCCCAATATTGACATTTTCGATAAAACAAACAAAAAATTTGAAGCAGCGCGTTATTGATGTGCTCATCAGACGAGTATGACGTGTCGGTCAACATTCGTTAAGCCTGATGAACGTGAACAAAACGAAGAAAGGAGCCGTCTAGGGTGATGGTATAATAGTTGAACCTTGTATTGCGCAACCCTCATATACCGGTGCACATAGGTATCCGCGTGCGTTCACGATTCACGCAGATTCCAGTATAGGAAGAAAAGAAACGAGGCTGATTTGTAGATTGGTCTCTCGCGCTCGCGAGCGTACGTTGTGCGTTGTAAGCGATCAGATTGAAATCAGAGATGCGACCGAGATTACGCGCTATAAGCGGCGCATAATGGAGGATGCAATGAAAGGGATACCGTTGTAGCAATGCCGTGGGCATCGAAGGAAATCCTGCTGCCGTAGCCTGCAACCCTTTACCGCTCGGATCTCTTGCCAAGCACGGATTTATACCGCTTGCTCGGGGCTAATTTAAAGGCCGACTTAATTTACTCGAACCACGGACAGATAAGTTCATTTAACGCGTCACGAACCCCTGTTCTCCCTCCTCCCTTCGTGTTCGATGTCCTCGTATCGAGTGTCCGCTCGCGGGATCGAACTTGTTCTTTCAGTCTCGACGATTGTTATTCCCGTTATTAGGTCCCTTCTACCCAGCCACATTAAATTGTAGTCGTGATTACTAAACGGACGTAACCGCGAACGCGGGACAAAAGGAATAATTGAAAAGGTCCCGGGTGTTTGCAGTTATCGATTGTGCAATCGCGATCGATCGCACGGTGAGACGATCAATAGTTTGCCCGTTCCTCGTTTCAAGGTCTCAGGTGCAAAAGTCACGGATAACGTAACGTTATGTTATTACATAACATTATCGTAGTATTTATTATAGCATTATAATATTAGAACACTGTACCGTAACGGAGCGTCATAATATTTTTATATGACTTAATGTAAGGTTATCATATTGTAACATAACGTTGTCACGGTATATCATAATACAATATGTATGTTGTAATATAATATTACATTTTAACATCATAGAACATTTTAACATAGAACAGTACCGCGTTATAACATAACGCAACGTTGCAGCATTATTTTTCTTCCAACTTCCATAAATGTTTTATTTCAGCTACAGTAACTAGGGTTTTATACTACCTGTAGAAAATAGCAGCTTACAACCTTTTCATATTGCTTTTTACATCTATTTATCTCCATCAGTGTAGCAAGTTTAATACGAACTTAACCATAACTCTCTCATTTTTTCTGAATTTCATATTATTAAGGTCCGCTTTTCAATCTGAAAATAATCGGCAAAGCTACCGTAAAACAATCGGAAGTCTTTGCTTATGAGTTGATGTCCAGATCTACGAACACAGAGGAAAATTACAGCCGTTGTTTCTGTAGATTAGTGCATCGACACGCCTGCTCTGTAACTCGTTATTGACATTTGTTCAATGGCGAATTGCGGTGATGCGGATTGCATCGCTCGACCTCGAAATTCTATGCTCAACCAACATGATCGAACGTTCTTGTTTGCGAATCTCTAATTCGTTTGATCAACCTTCGGCTGCCATTTTGTTGGAAACATTCTACCTGAAATTCAATCGACTCATTGAACTAAAATTGTTCAGCATTAGAAGAAACTTTTACAAAACCTTTTTTCATTTTCTATTGATATTGCACAGTTGATACATTTCTAAATTTTTCAATTCATTTCATTTTTCAGTTGTCTAAATCTCCAAGTATATACCACAACGAGACTGTACATCTATGAAACATTGATTTTGTGATAAAATATACAATAGAACGTTAAATGACAACGTATTAAGAATGTAGAGTTAAAAGTTTAGATAGATAGTCAAGTGTATTCTTAACACAAGTGAACTATATTTTTCTTTTAACCTGAAAGTATCGATGTATTTCGATATGCATATTTTAACTTAATTACACGATAAATTTAAACAGAATTCAATTACGGATATCAGAAATTGATCCCTATCGAAATCTTGCGTAGATGTTTCATTAAATCGTAAAAGAAATTGGTAGATTGAAGAATGCATGCAATAAATATGGGAGATTGATCCATAGGTAACCTGATGCGTTTTACGCAAACGATCGGTAAAGAATTCGGCTATAATTTCTCGATTTCACTCGTGAAAGTTTAAAATTGCACTCGCGATCGAGCACGGGAATCATCGTTTTCCAATTAAAACGTGTCGTAAATGTTCCAACTCATTGATACTGAAGCATTTAAAAATTTGATTACATAGTATTCGGATTTTTAACAGATCTTACTGATATTAAAGCATCAACATATACTAGATATTCTTTATCTCGACAAAATATTACAGACATTAAAAACATGGTAACTAGATTTCTTAATATAAACTTGATATCTAGTTCTAGTAATTTTATTATTTCTGTTAATAATAGATTATCCACCATTTTGATTGGTAAATGGTTCTAGTAATTTTAATGGTTCTAATTCTAGTAATTCTACCATATAAAATATGTTCCATAGTTCTAGTAATTCTATCAATAATGTGACAGATTCGTATGAAAATCTAAACGTCAATCACATACGCGCGACACGGCAGTCAAAGTGTTAAATCGGAAAGCTCTTCAGTTGCCTATCGAATCCATGTTGAAGTGCAAGTTAAACACTCGTTCGCAAATATCGCAGTGTATTGTTACGGACCAGTACGAATAACTATAGTAAATTCTTAGCCATACCGTCGATAGTGTGAATCATCGGCGTGGATGATCCTCTTCTGAGAGTCTACAACTGTAGGCGTCAAAGACATTGTCAACAGAGCAACCGTTTGCTGAGAGTCCACTTCCGGTATTGCGATTTTTACAGTGTACTGATGTGTACACTGCTTTGCTAATTGAGTTAAGTTAGTCATTTTTACATATTTCTTTGCTGTGTAATTTTAATAATTTAATCAGAGTATGATCGCAATATTTGAATTCTTTATAACTTCGAGGTTTACAAATCTAGAAGTTCGACTTCCTGAAAATTTGAAAAGTTACAAATTTAGAAATACAGAAACTCCAGATTTTCACATCCAGAAACGTAAAACCAAATAAACTTGAAAATTGTAAAATTTATAAATTTGCAAATGTGTTAAGCTTGTACCATAACCTAACCATACACGGTATCGCTGTTATATAAATAAAGTTGAGTTTTATATAAAGTTCATCAATAGTCTATCGATAAAAAATGGGGGAGTTTGTAAGCACTCGTGTTGAGTCGTAAATCCAAAGCGGTATCCGCGTACAGGTGTACAGATGTGTTCGGTGTACATTCACTTGGACCCCCATTGGTGTTGTGGATGCCTTTTCTTGTATCGTTCGCACACTAATCTTCGGGATAATGTATTCCGCGGCTCGAAGATACGGCTTCGGTGCACGGCCTCCAACAATCTTGCAGCTTTGCGGACGAAGGTCGAAACGGATTATCGGTTGCCGTGATTTGTTGATGCTCCGCGTGTAATGGGATCTCTTATTCGTGCCGCGATTTAACCAGGAAACGCGCACCAATGGGCACTTTGATACACTTTCCTCGAACCTGTTACCCACCTATACAGAAATTGAATTTTTAAACACTTCAAGCTGAAATTTGGAGGTGTAGAAATTTGGAAGTGCAGAAATCTGGAAATGTAGAAATTTAGAAGTCTAAAAATTTGTAAGTGTAGAAAATTGCAAATGTAAAAATTCGGAAATGTAGAAATTTGGACCTGTAGATATTTGGACCTGTAGAAATTTGGAAGTGTAGAAATCTGGAAATGTAGAAATTTAGACCTATAAAAATTTGGACCTGTAGAAATTTAGAAGTGTAGAAATTTGGAAATGTAGAAATTTGGAAGTGTAGAAATCTGGAAATGTAGAAATTTAGAAGTGTAGAAATCTGGAAATGTAGAAATTTAGAAGTGTAGAAATTTGGAAAAGTAGAAATTTAGCCTTGTAGAAATTTAGACCTGTAGAAATTTGGACCTGTAGAAATTTAGACCTGTAGAAATTTGGACCCGTAGAAATTTGGAAGTGTAGAAATTTGGAAGTATAGAAATTTGCAAATGTAAAAATTTAAAAATGTAGCAGCAGAAAAACATAAAAATGTAGAAATCAAAAGAATTTATAAATTTCTAAAAATTCAGAAATGATCCCATTCTCAAAAGCTCCATCTTCCAAATACGCAACTCAAAAACTTTCAAATTCCATTCCTTCCTTCGTACACTAAAAACGTCGACTCAAATTTCCGTATGCAACGCGTTAACAAGAACCGACGCGAATGAAGGTCTCGTTCCAGTACGTGTTTCCTTCGGGCAACCTCGAGACGTAGTCCTTAATCGATTTCCCTCGCGGGTTCCGGGAACATGATCTAATTTTATACGTGTTTTCCATGCCGGACGCGTGCTCGTTCATCAAATAATTGTATGATCGTCAGTGTGTTCAGTAATTTATGCGTACTCACGGCGATCCGCGTGTTTACATACACTCATTACTTTGTAATCTGGCCGGTTGCTCCCAGGCTCGTGCAGCATCTTCTAAATAGAAACTCTGAATACCAGAATTACGTAATGGTTACTCGCGTGCTGGACAGGCTTTCAAGCAAACGTGTAATAGAAGATCGGAAATACTTTAAAGAATATATATTTTGCTCGGACTTAATGAACCCTTCAATCTGTCTGTTCTCATTAAACTTGTTTCTACATTCCCATATCCGTACACCCTCAAAGTCTCCAAGTTCTAAACCCAAGTACTTAAATCGGCAGAAGTTTCTAAAAATCACTGAATGGAAAGTATCTTTCTTCTCAGATATTTTCTATAAGGAAAGTATGTTTGTCCTCGACTGTACACTCCGTTCACGTTTCCGTTCTTTTCTTCAGCATCTTTCTTTCTCGAATTGAAGTGGTCGAGTACCCCGTTGCTCGACGATCGGCACTTCCTTGAAACGATCAAAAAGAATCGTAAAATCGAACAACTCAGTACGCGCGCAGCTTTGACAATCGTGCAATGTCTTGATACCTCATCTAAAAGAAAAGTTCTCCAGTTCGAGGCGTATTATACAAAGTAAGCGTAACTGGTAGTCGTCGTTGAAACGAAGTAGATACGGTTCATCTTGATCAGACGCCAGGGTAATAACGCCAAAGCGGTATGAAACGGCGTAGGTAACGATTCGAGAGGGAAATAACGAGGGCCTGGGTTAGGTCCACCAATGGACAGCAACTGCCATTATCTCCAAAAATAGAAGTATCCCTGTACGAGCAATCGCGACTGCGTTCTCTATACCGAGGTTCATTAAACGTTCACTAAAATATCGATCAACATCGATCGGTTTCCCTATATACGCCGATATCTCGGACGAATTTCTTACCGAAGCCGGTTTACTCTACAACCATGAGTTCCTGCCTCATAATAGCTTCGTTAGAATTAATTAGACAGCTGTTTCCGCGATTTAATCGGACGCCGATTACGCGATCTGTATCGTGTCGCGATTTGAAAACACTGAAGTTGCATGACCTCGAACGTGGGTTGAGATTGTCCTTCTTTGGTTGTTTTAGTTGTTATAGAATTCACAAGAAATGTAATCGAACGTCGATACAAGGTTAAGACGCGCGATATTATTGTGGAGTCACTGAATAGATGTTTGTGATTATATGGATAATTGTGTGAATTTAAGAACCTGAGAATTTTTAATTTTTGAATTTGTGAATTCTCATATTTAACATTAACTTAGTAGATCATAATATTAAACTAGATATAAGAATTTCCAGAAAGCTTGCATGTTTTTAGTGAATCTCTGATTCTCAGAAAGTATTGCATTATAGAACATGCAACGTTGCAAATAGATAACTTAGAACAACTCTGTACTGGTGTACAGTAGAATTCCAATAATCCGGCATTGTCGGGACTTCAGCATTACAGTATTATTAGACTACGTAAGTAGCGTGAAAACGAACAAAGTAATGGAAAACACGGTTATGGTTAATGCAGTAACGTAATTTATTTACAAAAGAAAAGTACATATTTTTGCAAAAAACGTAATGTACTTTACTTACAAAACCATCAATACCAAAACATAAAATCGTCGAAACGAAACTCAAAACTTGGAGGTTAGAATTCTCAGAATCTGAATTTTTTTATAAGAGTCTTTGAGAATCGATTTGACAATTTTTATCACTGAAAACCAAAGTATTTGAGAATACAGGAACGTACGATTGAAAATCAGGCGACTTGAAAGCATAAAAATTGAATGCTCTATCAATTTAATAATCTGAAATCACCTGCACATATATGAACGATAATAATTCATGACACAGGGTCAACCAATCCATTAAGGCACGTCAAAATAACCTAACCAACACATAAACTTGTGGAACCATCCATCGATCTTGCCACGTCATGTTCAATGAAATCCGAGATCACCCGTTCAAGCTAGCCCGGTACCGGGTTCACCGATCGTAACTTCTAATACGATAAAACTTCCAGAAATTCAGGCTTCGGGTTCATCGTTAAGAGGAGCCGACGATAACGCGATCGTTAACGAGCGAGCAATTTCTTTTTTTTTTTTTCATATTTTTTTCGTCTTCTCTTCCGTGCTCCGAACTTTCACGTTGCACCGGGGCACAGGAACGTTCTTCCTACAGGTGTAAAGGTCGAGCGCCGTTAGAGTTTTACGAGGTTAATGTGCAAAAGCAGGATCACACGAAGCAACCCGGGACGTACAGTCAACAGCAAATCTGCTTTCCCTACGAAAAATATGCCAACGATAAATGCGCTTTGCATATATTCTTACACATTTTTGTGCATTCGAAAGTTAAGACTTGTGGACACAGGAATTTGCAAATTTAAAGCTATTTGAGATTCGAGTACTTTTGGTGTTAGCAACATATGAATATAGAAATTTAGGAATTTTGGGATTCATTTAGGTACATAGAAATTTGGGGATCTACAAATTTGAGAGCTTAGAAACTGCATCCAGAAATTTGTCTATCTGTGAATTTGGAGACAAAAATATGGAAAGGTCAATATTTGAGGACACTAAGATTTAGGAATCAAGGTTTTTGCTGGGCTAATCATTTGGGGAGATGGAAACTTGAGAATCTAGGAATATGAGAAATTAGGGATTTGATGACATGGGGATATGAGCATGTAGGTAGTCGGGAGATAAGTGTCCTGGAGATGTAGGGATATCGAGGGATTTATGGATATAAGATGTATGAAATCTGGAAATTTTTGGATCTAGGCGCTTTTTGACCTAGGGATGTAGTTATCTATGTAATTAGGTATAAACGGGTCTAAGTATGTGGAGATCAGCGCATCTAGGTATCAAGGTATCAAAGGATCTAGGTATTTAGGGATCTAGAGATCTAGGGATCTAGGTATGTGTAGATCAAGATACTTATGTATCAAGCTGATCTAGCTTTCTAGGGACCTAGGTATCTAGGAATCTAAAGACCTAGGAATCTTGGTAACTAGGTATCTAGAAATCTCCAAATCTAGCAATTTGAAACCTTATAAATTCATAAGCCTATAAATATGAAAATCTAAGAATTTGAGATCCTAGTAATTTCTAAACTTAAAGTTCTAATTGAAAATTTGAAAAGGTAAAAATTTGTAAATTTTCATTTGACAATTCAGAAAATTCGACAACTTCTAAGTATCGAAATTGAAAGATTTAAATATTCGTGAATATGAAAGTTCGTGAATTGCGAAACGTTCGTGTTTACATAGGAGTCCTTACACAAAGTAAGCGTACGTTGCTAGTCCGAGTGTACACGAGAGCTAGTCCCGGCCTACGAGCTGGCACGTAAGCCCGTGATGAATTATACGCCTCGATAAGGTCGTGTGCGTTAATTTATTATCCTAGTTACGGCCGTCTCTTTCTCTCTCGCGGAGCGAACCGAGCATCGCGACTTTGCGGAAAAAATGGCGACGGGATGAGGAAAAATTCATCCCGCAGGATGATCGCGAGCTCTCCGGCTCGGAGGTGCAGGAGGATCACGGGACGCGGAAAAAACACGAAAGTTATTGAACGACCGGCGAAGATCGCGTATGAACGCGTGCGAGCGAACGAGCGCAGGTGAAACACACCTGAGACCGTTCCATGAAGGTTAAACACCTGCGACAATGCTCGACAACGACGCTGAACGTCGTGGCTGACCTTTTCCTGCGTCGCCAAGCGCCGCTACCTAGAATCGACCGGTTGTCGAGTCTCACCTTGCACGCTATTGTGCCGCTCCAAACAGCGCCGATACATTCTGAGAGTTTCGTTCTGAGAGTTGGCTACTGTTGAATGCATTGCAACTTTTAGTTGGATAAGTATAACTGTAAAAGAAGGAGAATTCTAGCATTTACTTATCATATGTAAAATTGACAATTTACAGATTATCTAATTTTTTGTAAGTTCTTTTAAATTCAGGAATTTCTAAATTTGAAATTCGAGGAAGGGACGCAGATGTACGAGATAGTTTATATTGTGGTTCAGAAATACCATATGAAACTAGTTTATGGATCCGGTCTTCAATCAAATCGTATCGTATCGTTGAATGTCATAGAAATATTACCGCCATCATTCTACTTCAATTCTAATCTACTATCATCTATCCGTGGTTCATCGAAACTTGTGCAGAACACATTTAAAAATCGAGCACCATAATTGTGATCACAATGAACGATGACTGGAGGAATTCAACTAAATATTTTCTAACTCTCAATCGATAGAATCAGATTAATCAGTGTTTAAGGAAATAGTAATAAGATCCAGCAAATGTTAATAAAAGTAATGAATGGTAATAACATCCAAAGTAGATAATCAGAAATCTTCAAAGGGAGAATATAACCAATAATCCCAAAAATACGTTCACGAAACACCCAAAAATCTTGAAAGCGAGATACGCAGAAAATAACCAGAGAAAATACGAGTGTACCATATCGGAAAATCCTGAGACCGAAACTGTAAAGTTCCAGCGAGAAGTCATGAAGGTTGAAATAGGAGAAACGAGATAATTAAGCAAAGGGAACGAAGTGACCAACGAGGAAGGTTGAAGAGGCAGAAGAAAGAGGAACGTGAGGGTAAAGCAAGCACGAGACGTTGTCGTTCAGCAGGCTCATCCGCTAGAGATCACAGGTGAAGGTGCATCGAGAGACGCATCGTGCATGTGCATCTAACCGTTGGAGAGGTGCATCATTGCGGCTGCACACGGTGCAGTGAGGGCAACCTGCACCTCGGCTCGTCTATCACGAGCGGGATAGATTTATCGAGTATCGGCACCTTCGAGTCCCGCCTGGCTTCGACAATTTATACACCTTCGGCGCGGAGGGAAGCTTAGGACGGGTCCGCGACGAACGTCTCGTCTCGGCCAGATGACGATGAAGATTCATCGTAAAGCGTGTGGCGTGAATGCTACGCCGCTAACGATCATTTTCACCTAACGATCGAAGAAATCGACTGATCCGCCGATAATGCAATAAAGATCGCCAGCCCCACTGTCAAGCCTGTCTTCGGTATTCTTTACCGATCTCGTTCGCCGATCGCTGGCGCGCCAACCTCGCGACGTCTACCATCGACGATATTTCAAACTGCTTTTCTCCGCCCGTTTAACGAAACTCGTGATTAATGAATCTGTTTGCTTTTCGTTGTTATATCAGGACACGAGCAATATCCTTTTCCAAAGTTCGACTTTGCACGAGTGACAGGCCTCATGAGAACTCGAGCGATCTGCAAGTACTGTCATCATGTACTGGGAATTTGAGAAAATTAAAAATTTTCGTGTCTGGAAATTTAATCTGGTCATTTGGAAATCAGGAAATTAGCAAAGTAGCAAGTTACCAAACTACTAAAATACCAAGGTAACAATATATCAATCTATTAGTTACCATGTTACCAATATGCAAAACTACCAATTTACCTAGTTATCAAATTACCAAATTAAGTTACTAAGTTACCAATTTACCAAGTTATCAGTTTTCTAATTTACCACGTTACCGATCTAACAGTGCCCCATGTTACCAAGTTATCAATGTACCAAATAACCAATATACCAAGTTACCAATGTTTGAAGTCACCAAGTTACCAATTTATCAATGTACCAATTTGCCAGTGTACCAACTTACCAATGTACCGCTTTAAGAATGTATGAATTCACAAATGTATAATTTAGCACACGACTGTCACACAAATCTTATTTAAGTCTCTTCCGAATACACTGTAATAAAAAGTAATCACTGTCCACAAAATTCAAATCTGAACGTGTTAATCTGCATGCAACATAAAAACGCGATAATATCGTAATTGAACGGTGCAAATGCCCGTTCGATGTTACGTTCAGGTGCATCATCAACCGCGATTCGCAACGCGATCGAAAGATCAGAAGACTCGCAAATTCATAAGCATCCGATTACGGAACCGCGATATATGGCCCTCGAAAGTTTCACTCCCGGTTCTACCGGGTCCCATAATCACAGGGAAGATCTGCTGCTTGTTGGCTCCGAATAAGATGTTACAACCGCAGCTTTCGAACCGTTCGATCGTAAACGCGTAATTCATTTCGCAGGCCGGAAGGTATGGACGCTGTTAGCCGAAAATTTTCTTTTCTCGCTGCTCTGTAATTACAAAGGACCTCGTATTTTTTGTCGTCTCTTGACGCCCTCTCGTATCGTCCTCCTCGCTTTCTCGCATCATTCGGCCGCGTTTTTTTCACCTTTCCTTCGGCCTGTTCGTTGCAGGTTACAAGAGATCAAAGCGTAGGTGGAACAATTCGAGGCTTGCCACGAGCGATTCTCTCGCAAAATGTTCGACTCTCGCGCTCTCACCTTCGAGACGCAGCCATTTAACGGGCCTTTACGAGCTGACGAGAGGTAATATCGCCTTTTAAGATGCCTCCGAATTCGACGTCCTCGTTCGTGGGTGCAGATTGGCCATCTTACACCGTTGATTACCGGTGCCGCGTTCTCGTAGCGTGGAAGTGTTTCATTAAATAAAGGTTCATCATTATAGACCGATTCCCGGGGCTGTTGCGAAATTATCTGTTATTTTACGCTGGCCCACATCGCACTTTTCGCTTGGAGGCCCATTTATACTCGACGTCAACGTAACTACCCCGTGTTCATTTTCCTTAACAGAAAATAGGGTGTGCCGAATGTGCGCATGCAATATCAATATAAAGTGATAAAAGTGGCTTTGACGTTGATGATGGTCATTTTGTACATTCATAATTTTAAAGGCAACATAATATCCACTTAACCTCTGTTCATTTGATGTATTCAATCACATTCATTTCGTGTGTTATATTAATGTGTATGTATTGAATTATGCATGTGTGTACATCTGATACACCATGTATATTTATACACGTTAATATATGCACCATGCATATTTATACACGTTAATATATACATCATGTATATTTATATACATATTAATAATTTAACGAAGTACGATAAATAGTTACAAAAATGAAGGCAAATTTCTTTCGAATAATATTCTAATAGTAATATACGAATGTGTTATATTTGAATGGTAAACATTTTAATGGCTAATACTGGCATAATCCTTCGAAGCTCAGCGCCACGTGTTCTTCCACGAAACTCGAACAGCGACTGCATGCGAATGCACGTGCACAGCTTCGTTTCCGCGTTACTTTCACCGAGGTGGTATAATCACGCCTTTGTCAATTAGCGTGCGCCAGGCGACGGTTAATTATGATAAAGACACGTTAATACGAAGAGATAATCGTTCCACGATTTTATTCCGTATTTCCTTCACGTTTTTTCGTCGTTTGTTATCTTCTCATGGTCGGAAACAAAGTTTCAAGCAGTTAAACTATTATACACATTTCTACAATTATACATAATTATATATAATAATATATTATTACTACGTATAATTATATATAAATACCTACGCGTAATAGATTATATGTAATAACTATACATTATTATATATAATTATGTGTATATACGTAAATGATATATTGTTTATAAATGTGTATTATGTACAAATGTCACTGTACATAAATATACATATAAATTATATTCTTCCGTCCCTAAAACCAGAGATCTTCAAATCCCTAGAGCTTCCTAGAGCTTCCTAGATCCAAATATTCTTGGAACAAGAATTCCCAAATACAAATCCCTAAATTCAATAATTTTCTAGATCCAAAAATCTCAATGATCCATAGCTACATCGTTAATTTCCTAGATCCCCCAATTTCTAAGCTCCCATAATTCCTATATTCCCATCCCCAAATTCAAAAATTCAATATTCTCCGAATTCGGAGATCTCGAAATGTTCTCACATTCTGAAATTTTCAAATAATCATCTCAATAATCAACGAGTGGAATACCGTGGTTGACATATTTTCCGCAGGGTATATTTGGCGTTGTGTACTATAAATTCGAAGCACCGCGGGCGTCGGATGAAAAATCATAATCTACGATTAATTGGTACAAGACGGGTCGTCGGCTAATCTTCATTTCGCGGTGGAAATTTAATTGAAAACTAGCGTCTCTAACGAGTTCCGCGATGCGGGTGGCATGTCCACCCACCTGGCCAGTTCCTGCACGCATATTCAAGGCATCGTTCGTCGCATATTTCTTCTCGCTTAGGCACGGGCTTACGTTCTGTCCGATCATACAATGTACAGTACGTACGATAATCGATGATGCTGCACGACAGGTTACCGCGAATGAACACGATTCATTATCCGGGCCCGTACCACGATCGCCTTATCATTTCAATGCGACCGTGATTTTTCATAATTAATATTGATTAATTGACGGTGCTGCGTGTAATGATTGTCAATCAGCCGGCCATTGTGTCATTGTGCTGGCCGCTTTGACTCCGAGTAAATAATTATGGAACGTTTCCTGCTGATAGTGTCTAGGACCGATTCGAATCGGACAGGACTCGATAAATCAACCGATCGGTTTGATCAATTTTGTGCTTCGGTATTGGTCCACGAATTATGCGTTTTTATCGAAGCTTGCAAAGTGTTAAGTACACTTTCGAAACGTGACTCTCTATTATGTTGAATATGTCGACACTGAAGCTGTTGAAAATTATATTTTCACAATTTTTCTATTGGGTGTTCCAAGTAGTTAATACAATTTGCTATTAGGAATTTGCAACTAGGTAAAAGAATAAATTCTTAATAATAACGATGATAGTCATATAGAAATATCAATTATATGATAAAATTACATGACCTTATCGCACGTTATTTTATCAAATTTACAGTATAACATTACATGTCTTCATCTCACATTATTTTATAATAGAACATAACAAATAATTCATGACAAATGAGTTTGTAATTGAATACCAATAGCAAACGTGTTAACGAAAACACAAAATACTAGAAATGATTTTCTAAAATTTGTGCAACAGAGGTGGTCGAAAGAGGCCGTGGTCATGCAGCATATCAATTTTCTGTTGCCAGAACTCGAGATTCGAATATATGAGTTCCAGGGGATTAATCGAACATGTTTCATTCGCCACCGGACGCTAGAAGCAGCATAACCATCGATTTCCACTTACGTACCTCCCTTTTGCCGCGTTGCTGTTCGATCGCTGGCAGCAAGGCATTAATGTTCGCCTATTATCCCTCAATTTGGCAGATTCGAAAAATCGACGGTACAGACTCTGCCCATAAATCGGATTAACCCTGCCGTTTAACATTATCAATTACCCCCTGACTGTGCCACGAAAGGGTCACGAAAGTGTACGTACGTGTACGCGTGAGAGAAAGGACTCCGTGAAGGATGAAGAGGAAACACGAAGAAAGCGAAGGGGAAGAAAAGTGAAATTTTAATATTTCGAAACTTGTGAGTTTAGTAATTTTGAAATAACGATATTTCATATTTTTAAATTTAATAACATTCACTGATTTATAGTACTTGCCGTCTGTAGAATTAACAGTTCGTTGATTTTATCATTTTTTATATTATGCACAAATTCTTTTACAAATACTAAAATGATCTAATTTAATTTTTTTAAGAACGAAGCTTCGCAAGAGAAAATTTTATCCTATATGGCATATCTTTTCATGTAAATTCTCCTTCGTAACCATTTTGAAAACCGCCCGTAAACAGAATCAGTGTCTTAGAATCGGTATTGTGAGAAGGACAGCGAAGAAGGAAGAGCCAAGATCGAACACGGGGTCAAATAGTTGGACGAGAGCTGTCAGAGTGTTCCAAGTTCTGACGACTCCGTGGTCCATTAGATAGGGAAGATCATAGTCTTCGTCCATAGCCATGAGAAGAGTTAATGGCCCTAACGAGACGTACAGAACGAGAGGGGAAAAAGTGTCCGAAGCTAAGGCTAATTAAGCGAAGCCGCCCTGTACGGTGAACGCACGGAAATTACGGTTAATAATACCGCGGGCGGTTAGAACGTAGCCTGACTGTATTCATAATGATTCCTCGATACGAGTGGACGATCAAACGGCACGGTCGCAAGATTTCCATGCCGATAAGAGAAAACACGGTCCTTTACGATGGCTATCTGTAACGCGGGCTTTAACTTCGAAATTTTCATCGAATTCCATGTGAAAGGGGAACAAGGACTATAATACTCTACGATTTTTATTAACCCGGTCGACGAAACTCCTTGTGTACACTTGAAACACTTTTCGATTTGAATTATTAATTTAGTGTAATCGCAACATGTTTATTATCCGATTCTTTGAACTTGTGTATACTAGAAATATTGTTCCACTATAATGATTAAAGTATGATCGTGATCTATGACAATATATATCATGTCTATTATCTGATTCTCTGAATGTTTTGTATTGCTTGTATGAATTATATTATCCTGCTTTCTTACTTTTATGAAATGACCTACTTTGAGGACCTCTTCAGGATTTTATTATATGTAGAGAGAAAGTCAGACAGGTATAAAAGTGAGAACAAAGGTTTGTTCATTTAATTTGTACAAATTACTCGACACTTTCGTAGTGGATGAGTATAAACAGAAACCATGTTTCACTTTAAAATGAGTCCACGCTTGGTATGACGACTTTGATGGTTTACATATTTCTGCAAATATTTAAAAAACTAAATAAATCCAACTATTGCATGTAGAGGGAAAAGTTGTTCAGAATCATGACCTCGACAACATGTTTCAAAATCAGTGGTGACTTATTCTGCATAATTACATCATTGATAAATACCAATAATCGTATGTGACTTTGCATTGATATTGATGTACAGTAATAAATTACATTATTGATTTACTATATTTTTAAGTGAAAAAATTAAGTGATTTAATTTACCATAATAATTTAGTACAATACTCGTCTAGTGATAAGGATTGATTTTTTTATTATCGAAAGGCGTGGCGCGTGTGCAGCGTCACTGGTATATTTACGACGTCCCGAATTGAAAGGTCGAGCAGAAATACGAGGCGGTAATTCAATTAAAAATCAATCCGAAGCACGATTCATCAAACCCACGAAAGTGAAGCAGGGTAACGCGGTTTCGTTCGTTCGTTTTCCAGTCATGCATCTTTGGCCGAACGCGTTCCGTTGTGGCGTGCGGCCAGCGAACCACAACAGCCGTTTGCATAAATCTCCGGCTCGTTGATTCACGACGAACGACTAAAGTACTCGCGTGCGTGTGCCGCGTTACGCAATATCCTCGTGCCGTTGTTCCGCCAACAACACCGTGTCCTCCTACGAAATCGATTACCTCTTAATCCCGTTATTTCGCGATGCGCGTGTTCTTCGCTCGTTGCGGGAAGAAAGAGAAACGGTACATGATTTTTATCCGAGATAAAATAGACTCGCGAGGGAGGTACGACTTATCTTGTATTATCTTACGAGTTCCTGTAATAACTGCTATAATAGTTCTTGTTATAGGTATTAATGTTTTATTACGGGAAGTCTTGTGTGCTTTCGTTGGGGTAATTAGAAGATGAGTGGAATCTTGATGTCTAAATTTGTTCACTCCATGTAATACAAGGGGCATGTAGAATATCTCTTTTATTGTATAGGAGATCAGAAATTTTCAAAGTTACGAATTTTCAAGTTCTCAAATTTTCAAATTCTCAAATTCTTAAGTTCCCAAATTTCCAGATCTTCAAATGTCAAATTCCCAAATGTCCCAATTCTCAAGCTACAAAATACCAAAATTCCATAATTCAAAAATTGTCAACCTTGCGAAAGCCACTCATACCCACAAAACATACCACCAAACCTAAACATCCTCCAACATATTACAAAGAACCAAGTAATAAAAAAAATTCCATCGCGCATTAATATCCGTAATGAAATGTTAAACCATAATTGAATTCACATACAGTTTACCCCGCAAGTCAAAACAAATTACGAGCAGCTACAACGTAACAATTTGCTGTTGTACATGATTTCGCGTACTAAATTACACAACATTAATTACGAGCGTTTATGGTCAAACGAGCCATTACCACGTAACGAAGTAAGCCTTGGAAATTACGATTTTGCATCGATTAATAAACGATCGAGGCGGTGACTTCGATAATCAAATGAAAGACGCGTCGGATAGTGTCGAGTACGGTCAAAAGTTAAACCACGTGCCTCGATGTTTCCCTCTTATTCTGAGCACGGCCATAACATCGATCGATCGCGAATCAATTGACCACCTTCCCGTATTAATTAGTAACAGTAATGTCACGGACATTTAACATGCTTGTCGGCCATAGGTCGCGGGAGGGCAACGACGTGCAGTACTGCAATCGAGCTGCTACGAGGTCGGTGGTCGTCGAAAAATTATCTTTGCGTTGTAAATTGTACTTCTGTTAGATATCGAGATTGCTTCTTATCGATGACTAGTTTGACTGAATTTGTTTCACCCCCTGTTGCACCATTTCTTTGACTAAAAACTGAAACTTTTTAAAATTTCAGTACAGTACTGAAGTTCAGATACAGGAAGCACATCATATAATTAAATATGTAATATCGATTCGTTTCATCTCCAACCATTTTCCACAAAATCAATTCACGAATTCATCAATTTTTCACTGATTTTCATATCAAGCCAAGTTGATATAAATATAAATTTCAATTTCAACGTCCGTGATTGGATTAAAATGAGTTAAGGACCACAGCTGTGAAGGATGATATTAAACTTATGAACTCACGAAAGGTTATGCCCATTTGAGGATTAAGAAAGTTTACCACTTTAGGAAGTACTTCTAAGTAGCGCGATATTTTTTTACGACCCAAGGTGCGATCGCTTGTGAAACGATTGAACTTTCAGCTGGATTTTCTCCAAAGTCAAGAAACGTCGTACTGGCTGGTAGATTACTCGCGTTTATAACGAGAGATTTACGACAATGTTACACGGGTGCCAAGTCACGTCGGTGTAAATCGCACGTTCGAATAATCCGCGGCGTAAAAAGCGAGCGTTAATAACGTGGCTGGCTCGTTATTCCTTTCGATCATTCGATGCGTCTGACCGCTTCGAACGGCTGCGCTTTTATCTTCCGGCAACTCGCTAGTAACGTTTTACGCGAAACCATATATGTCACTAGACGGATAATCTATGATTCCACGAAATACAGTAATTAACAGGTAACGCTGACGGCAATAGTTTCCGCTACAGTAGCTCTAAGGACGGAGTACGCGAGATGTATAGATTATAACTGCAAACTTTTTTGTGAATTGTTCGGAAATTTCGAACACAGTTTAGTCATTCCTGGGAGTTTGGAAATTTTTGGACTCGAGAATTTGGGAATTTCATAATTTTCAGATTTTCAGATTCCCATATTTCCAAATCCCTATATCTGACTTTCCAAACCTCTAAATTCGACATGACCCGAAAAAACTTGTACAACCCCGATCTAGCATATCGAAGTCGACGAATTAAGTCCACGAGGCTCGCTGAAATTACGAAACGCATTACGATATAACAATCACCGACGATGCTCGATAATATTCCCGCCGTTTAACCGGCTAATTAATATTCATCTGACTAGTTCGTTTTTTTTTCTGCATTTTTCTAGTATCGCCGCCTTTGCCACCGCTCGGAGAAACAGCGTGGGAGAGAAACCGGGAACGAGAACGAGAGCGAGAAAGGGTGCGAGAGAGGAGCACGGAGAACGAGGAGTCAGGAATCAGGGAGAGGGAGCCATGGGATCGAGAAAAGGAACGAGATCGCGATAGGGACAGACAGTGGGACAGGGACAGGGACAGGGAAAGGGAAAGGGAAAGGGAAAGAGACAGAGAGAGGGACACGTCGGCCCGCATGATGGAACCTCTCGATCCCGTCTTCGTTTCCTCCTCAGCGGCCCTTCTAGCGTTGCAGAGGATAAAGGAAACGTCCCTGTAAGTACTGCTACTGATCTTATCGCTCTACCAACAGACTGGAGCGATTTTAGAGACGCTTTCGATAGATATACGACCGACCTGCACAGATCTTCGTGCTCGACATTTTTTTTTTCGTCTATCCAGATACACACGTGAACAGTTTACTGGTACTGTTCTGGTAACTCGTTAACGATCGTTTTATTTAGTGTTTATGTCAACGTTATGATACCTGCAGATATTCCTATCTTGATATTTCTTGATATATCTTCGAGTATCTCGAAGATGTTCTGAAGATATTACTTCTGTGAGATCGGATGTTATATCCAGATATTTTGCAATTTTTACGAATATATGTGTAAAATTGATAAAAGTAGGTATTGAATTATTTAAACAAATTTTAAATATTTTTCTATAGTGTTAACATCTGAGTTTTTAAAATTAAGTTGTGTTAAAACTAAATTCACGAATTTGAATGTTTCAAAATTTCTGTAAATGGAACACGAAATTTTCGAATCTGAGGTCCCTGAAGGTCTCAATCCGGCACTGCACGTCATCGTATTTCATCGGCTGTACATAAGCACGTCCAGGGTTAATAGGACGAGATCGTGCACCCGCTGTAAATCTCGTTTAATTTGCTGTGCTTCTCTCTCGAGTGTCTTCAGCATTGTCGAGAACGGGAGTAGATCTGGTCCGAAAGGCCGGGCCGACGTTGGAAAACATAGTAATATCTCGTGACACCCGGTTGCACGCTAACAAACCTCGTTTCGTATGGCCGTCGTCACGATTTCTTTCGACCATGTGGCCAGATAGATGCGAGCCGAGACCAACAATTTCCAGCTTGTCTCCTCTTTTTCGAGCCACGATGACAGACGATGACATAACGACCCCTCCCATCTAACAATTCTCCTCTTGACTATTGCCTCGGTGTCAATGACTTTATTAGAGTTTCTGAACGCCTGACTGCTCGCTGACGTAAACCCATTATCTCCGATGGTGTCTCGAATGTACAAATTCTCGACCAACCTTGCAAAACGGATTTCTGCTCGTTTATTGGATATTGTAATTCGAGATCTAGGGTAATTGCGAAATTTACTGCTGCTCTATTTCGGAACGTGATGTTTTGTTAGCTTAATCCTTTGCACGCGAAAGGTGACTCATTCGGTTTAATACGACAATTTATTATTCTAACAAATTTTATATGTATTTTGAGAGCGATAGATTGTAGCTGATAGCATCGTTCGTGAGTACATTTTATATTCATGTTCAACTGTTTCTTACAATGAAACTTGTAAACGACTGAATGCCTGAAAATCAGTACTCCACAAAGTAAATCTATGGTACAAGAACGTGTATGACATATAACATGTCGACTACCATAATGAGGCAATTGAGAACTTGATCAAATTTTATCAAACACCTTTCCAATATTGTGTCACATTCACTGTTCACAGCTCTAACTAGTTAATATTGGTATTTCCAATTAGGCAAATAAACAACTGCCTAATAAAATTCTTAATAATATACTAGTGCTTTCGTTAACAAATCTTACCACATATTTTCAAAACATCTTGATACATTTATTATTCATAGTTCAAACCAGTTACCACACACAATACTATCAACTATTTAAAACGTTTCCACCTGGACAAGTGAACAAATTCTCAGTAATACCTCCAACAAATTTCCATGAAAATTCAAACGTCGCCCATATACGTAACTTGACAAGGCGTTAAACCGCTGTCCGATAACTCGGTAGCCGGAAAGGGTATAAATCCTATTGTTCCACATGTCATCTTTCCAGACACTCGGAATACAAATTGAATTCTATTCGTTACATCGTTCCGTGGACAGACACTGAAACCGATCCAAATGTGTTAGCCATTTTTGGATGAGCGATTCCAATAATGGCATTTGAGGATGTGTCGTGTTCGTAGCTCACGTGCAATCGTGAAATCGTCGCCAACGGATCGAGGTCTGTCCTCTCGTGTCCCAATGCCGTTAACCGATAGTTATACTTCGCGTTTCTCATAAATCTCCGGTGGTTCGTTGTCTCTGTTTCCGTGACGGTGCGCGTACTCACGCTCACGACTTCTACACGCGAACGTGCACGCACGTGTACACGCACCGATGTTCATTGGTACCCGCATGTCAGGGCCCCCCTGCAGAGGAACAGGCTGGAGCTTGCGGCAATACTTCACGACAAATGTACTTTCCAGTTCCTTCTTCGCCTTTCCAGCGACACTGCGCGCTTACCACTTCGTCTTCGAAACAATGATCCATTCGGGGATACTTTGTTTGCGCGTCTGAGAGATCGCGATGCTGGGAAAGCTCGCCAGGTTTCGGAGATCTATGTCGACGTCCGAGACTGTGGGAACGTTAATTGAACAGCGGATGCGAGAACGGCTTGGAAATTTCGACAGTTTCAGGATTTAGGGTTTAGGGATTTGGAACTTTGCCACTCTGGAGGACTTGAAATTTAATGAATGACGGGATTTGAAAGTTTAACGATTGGGGAGGAATTGTGGTATTTGAGAATTTTGGTACTTGACGATTTGGAGATTTAGGAGTTTGGGATTTGAAATTTGGGGATTTGGAAATTTGAGAATCTAGTGATATAGGGATTTGGACTTTGGTATTTGGAGATTTGGGAATTTAGAATTTTGAGAATTTGGGATATAGGGATTTGAAATTTATGAATTTCTGATTTGGGAATTAGTGGGTATAGTAATTTAGAAGTTTGGGGATTTGGAAATTTGAGAATTTGAGGATATAGGGAATATGAGAATTTGGAAATGTAGGAATTTTAGACCTTGAGAATTTGGGAATTTTGGTATTAGAATTAGGAATTCAAGAACATAAGAATTTGAAGGTTTGCAAACTTGTCAATTAAAATTTAGGATTTTCAAAATAATTGAATTTCCAATTGCAAAAGTTAGTAATTCAAAAAATGCATAAATTTGAAAATATAAAAACTTGACAGTCACTAACGATATAATTTCTTCGTCTCAGCGTGAAGAAATATTACCAACATACCGACTAAATATTTTAAGTCACGAATTATGGAGAAAATATAAAAATTTCACATAACGGTACGGACGTTTTTCTCCTCTTTTCTTCACGTTTCTTTGCAATGATCATGATATTATTCATGAATATATTCTTTTTATCGAATACGTGTCTCCAGGTACGTTCTTTCAGTAGCTGTTTTATGCAGCAAGCAATTTCACTCGTTCTTCATCAAACCGGTCATAACGCATCGGAATACATCGATCGATGAATAATGCATGCCAAAAACTTTCTGTATAAATCCATGGTAAACCTGGTCCGATTTGTCGATTCTCTCTGGATACGAGTGGAAGAACGAGAAATAAAAGGATTGTTTGTCGATAGTTGCAAGTTTCAACGATGCAATAACGATGAAGACGTCTTATCCATATCTGAATCGAAATCACTGCGGTCAATCATTCTTCCAATTTTTTTATCTCGCCCTTTTATTCTATATCGATGATATATTCACGAGTTACAAACTTCAATTATAATCAAAACGTTGACATCAACAAATAAACACAGACTCTAAAACTTGTCAATTACGCAATTTAAATATATCGATTATATGTTCACGAGTATCAAACTTCAACAATGATTAAAACGTTGACATCAATAAATATTAAAAAATTTCTAAATTCAAGTTAGAAGTGTCTAAACTCGTAATTTTGTTAATTAATGAATATACAAATTTGAGGATTTCTAGTTTTCCAAATTTTGAGAAATGTGAATTCGTGAACTTGAACGTAGGAGCCCCAGTAGCAGGAAATAATAGAGTGTTTAATATCCCAGCTTGTCGATATCAGTTGCTGAATGATCAGCAATCAATACAACCTATATTATTATTGATTTATCCGAATTCGTGTGAATCGCCCATTTGAGTGTTTCGTGGGATAAATTATTTGTTGTAATTTCAGGGTGTTTCACAAACGTCCAACCGGAATCGGGATCGGTGGTAGAGGTAACGCCGGTGTCGGAGGAAACGGCGGTAGTTTACCGGTCGATAGCGAATGCGGCGACGCATTGAAACGACGCAAAGTTCACAGATGCGACGTGGCGGGCTGCGACAAGGTGTACACGAAGAGTTCCCACCTGAAGGCGCACAAGAGAACCCACACTGGTAAGTTCACTCTGATAATGCCAGTCTTCTATTTTCGTTCAAACCTCTTTTACCCTTTTCGATTCGTCTTCGATAGATAATTCTAATTTATTATGGTCATACACACAATATGACGATATACAGAAATTGTGGAATGAAAAGATGGAGTATATTAGTTTCTTGGATTGATATGTGATCTATTGGGATTTGGGGAAAGTTGGAAATTTCAAAATTGGGGAATCAAGTGATTTGGGAATTGAAGAATTGAAGTGATTTGGGGAATTAGGAAATTTAGGAACTTGGATAGTTACGAATTTGGGAATACGAGAATGTTGGAATATGAGAATTAGAGAAATCGGAAATTTTCAAAATTTGAGAATTGGTAACTCCATAATTTGCAAATTTGAGAATTTAGGAATTCGAAAATTGAGGAACTTAAGGATATCGACGTTCGTAAATTTAGAGCTCTACAAATTCCTAGATTTCTAACATAAGATGCAGAAAGTATATCACGCTGTATATCCTTCAGACAACATAGGATGTCATTACGTATTTAGGAAATGACGAAAATGCAGATCTGTAATTCTACCCATGCACAGTACATAAATAGTATTTTAACATTTTCCATATTTGAAAAGACCGAGAAATGATATAATTTCACTATGAACTAATTTCACTTCACTTTCAAATATTCTAATTATACCACAGAATCGTTAGCTGATTAACTTCGATTTCAAAACTGCTCCCATAAATCCTGCGGCTTTCGTCGTTTAATACTTTTATTGCCTACTAAACGCTTTATTGTCCGACGATGATTCACGAAGGCCGGCCTGTGATCACCGGTGTAGAACGCGCGTTTCGTCATCGTGTAACGCACGATCATCGTCCTTTTTTTCTCTCGCCTCGGTGAGAGATCGCGCGGGTTCATAGGTGAGGTTACCGTTCCAAGGTGAGACACGGGGTGACTTCACAATTATGAGAACTCGACCAAATAGAACGACTTCGTCACACAAAATTAAATAAAAAATTTACTCCTTAAAAATATTTACAAAATTCGTCTCTAAACATACCAATAACATTCATTTTTTTTTAATGTATAAAATTTATTAAAAAAGTAATGTATAAAATTGATCAAAAATATCTGACAAAATTTATTAAAAATATATATAAAATTTATTTGAAATATGTATAAAGTTTATTTAAGATATGTATAAGATTTATTTAATTCCACATGCTTATCGTATTAAGTCCACAAGGTCACATATGTAATTTCAGTTAGATAAACAAACTTGACCTTCATACCTCCTTTACGCAACCTTGTAGAAGAAAGCTATCTTCACCAGACAATTTGCTCTCTCAAATCACGTAATTATCGTCTAGGACATTTGTATATTAATATTTTGAAGGATATTTGAGTCGATTTGTATGGAACATCCTGCATCTACTGATACACGCATGCGTCATTAATGCTGCCGCCATATTGGTTTTTTGATTTGACTAGCAAGATGCTGGTGAACAGGGTATATAGACCTGGTTATATGATCATTGAGACAATATTCCTGGATATTGTGATTCCACAGGCGGGCATATTCCTTAACGTTTTTAGGTTAGCGTCGTGCGATTACGACTGTTATTCCCCACGACCCGACGCAAATGGTAAAAGGAAATTCTCCTTTTTGCCTCGCCACGGTTCAGACCCTGCTTTAATGTGTTTCGAAGTCATTAAAACAGGCTTCCCACGTTAACTCGAAGGAGACAGCATTATTAGCAAGTAACGCGGCGAGATTCGGTCTGATAACGATAATGCTTAGCTATAATATATAGCCGGTAGTTAAACGACTTGTCGCCGTGGATGGGTCAGCCAGTTGACCGGGAGCCATTACTCATCGGTTCGCCTTTGATTCCCAAGCAAAGATACCTCGGATCGAACGGAAAATCGTTAAACAAGGAATCACGCGAAGGTAGCCGGTTACGAATTCGCGCCATTCGTGGAATTTTTATCAATATAACCTTCTCGGTTCACGGAGAATTCGGTGTGAGTCTGTTTTCATGCGACATTCCCCGGATGCCAGGCATATCCGTTCCATAAGGCAGCTTTTTCTACCGGCCAATTGGAACCCACGAAGAAGACGAAGAAGAAGAAGAAGAAGAAGAAGAGGGTCAAGGGTCTTCGACATTCGCATGGTGAATCAGTATGGCCTGAAGCCGCTTAGAAATTCGATAGCACACCAAAGTGACGCTGTACGCTGAATACTATCTATCGAGTATGCATTTTTAGACACGTCCCCCGCGTTTCGTTGGTTGGTACATTCGTAGCCGGCCATTTATTATCGTCTCGCGAGAGAAGTTGGAAGAGAGGTCACACACCGTTCGTTCCTCGTTCTATACACACCTAAAGGGGTATACACATGTGTGTACACAGCGTTGAAGGAGCCGCTGCTTGAAGAATTTCCGGTGGATAGGTACCTTCGTGAAGGCATTGCCGCCGTCTACAGAGTGCAGAGGCGGCGGGGAGAGGGCGTGGTCGTGAGAACCAGGATCTTTTGTCTGGTCCATGGTTCAACCAAGACGGTGTAACCGCGGTGCTCAACCTCCATGCCCGTGGGATCCTACCGGCGAAAAAAAATTCATTTCCTTTTTTCGATTTTGTTCGTTTCAGATCTTCCAAGGAGATCGCACGAACTTCGGCTCGTCGATATCGTTCAAACTTTGCGCGATCGTAGAACGCACCGGAAGAAATAATTTTGCAAAGTCGCAGCGCGCAACTATCAAAAATAAAGGAGAAATTTATGTTCGAAATTTCTGTAGCTCACGTTTAACGACTGGATTGCCACACGAGTTGACACGTTGTAACGAGTAGTACACAGTATACTAATAATTAATTGTAATTCGTAAACATATTACCACCTCTCGACTACTGAATTCACTGCGAAGTGACAAGACACTTTGTATTTTATATAAATTCTTCAGTATTGACTATAATACTTTTTACTTAATCTTGTGGTTAAGAGTATTCCCTACACTACTTTCCAAATACAGCACGTGCAAATATTTATTCGCTTCAAACTGCTTAATAAACAAGCAGGTAATAACACAGGTACAAATCTGAGAAACACAAAAGATGTAGAGAATTAATTTAAAAAAGCAGTAGGATATGTAATGTAAACAGTGGTACAGCCAGGAAGAGGGTGATTAATATAGAAGATAAATTAAGGGTGCAGAATAAAATCTCTTATGTGTCCTAATATTTTATTTTCCTAACTTCGATAATCAAATAACGCGTAAACAATTTCAAATCACAACAAATCAGCAAACTTTTCTTTGTTTCAAATTATGATATCCGTTATCTTGTCCACACACCGTAGTTCAATTTATTGATAGAGAGTTAATTTCATTGATCCTGCTCCCAAAAACTATCCGGAGGTTGCAACGCTTTGAGTGCCTCGAAGTCACCAGTTTCAGGATTGAATACTTGGCAAAGCTTCAAAGTACAGCTAACAAGACTTCCTGAATGACAGAGGCACCAATTGCATCCGTCGAAGTAATTTGCACCCGGAACGCATCTCCTTCCTTCGTAACAAAATATTACCAATAAGTATTAAACATTAGGTACTAATAGTATGTATCTGTTCTTTAAAGCACACACGATTTATTGAAAATAGGAAGCACATTTCTGAAAACTTACCAAACGCATCATCCTCGTTAGTTTGAATAGTAGCAGCATCGCTTAACAAGCTAACGAAGGCGAACAGTAAAAGAAAAGCAAAGAATTTAATCGCCATGTTTCCTCGTGTTTGAAACTTTTTAAACTGACGATTTCGACCGGGTCGGCCGACCTTATATACAACTTCGATCCGTGTTTCTATTGCCACCGTATCGATAACCTCCGATAATCTCTGTCACATTATTCCACGTACAATAAATTTCCATACGTTCGATCGATTGGAATTTAAAATCATGTACAGCAAGGCTCACGCGTTGCTACACACTTTCTGTAAGCTTCTTATGAGTAAACAAACATTACGAAATTTTTCGTTCCAAACCCTTTTCCCTTCCGTTCATCTTAATCGAAGGTCAGAGATCGGCTTCGTCAGCGCGTCGATTAGATTGCAACAAGGTTCATTAATTTTTCATAGAATTTGACGGCCGAAAGCATAAGTCACGTTTCCTGGATGTCACCGAATTTCTTTAAGTATTTCTTAGAAATTAGAAATGAAAGCTAAAAATAGACGAAAAGAATAAGGTACTAATGTGTTGATACCAAGTCTTCTTCGTGTTGGAGGTACTTATCTTCAACATCATATTTCGTTGAAAGTATAAAATACTTTTCAGTGACATTGAAACTAAATTAACCAGTAACCTGGTTTAATAACTTTCTGAGTGCATATTTTAACAAATATGAAATGTGTACACCCCATACATTTTCAATGTACTGGAGGAACTGTGACTACGTAAATATTTATGAAATTTTATTGGTTTTTATGACAGACATAAACAAATTAAAAAATTTAATTTATGGTACTAGTCTAGAGTGTGTTCATACTCCTGTACACAGATAAAAGATAAATTATAAGTCTTGGCTCGATATTGTCGTAACCTCAAAGAAACCGTATTTCAATGCGATAAAAGTTATTCGTTGACCTACTAACAACGCTCCAAAACAGACTAATTATAAAAAGTAACTAAATTGAAACAGCTAACAAAAAATCGTAGAACAGCTATTTATATGAACTAACTTCCACCAGCTATTAAGTATCTAACTTAAGATAGTTGATCATAAAAACTAGCCAATTTAAGATGTATTTAATTATATTTATAAAACGTATCATATAAAAAGTAACTTAAAGTAAATAATTCAGAACACGCCTACCGGCTCGATCAGTAAGAGAAAACAAAAATAGTCTTCTATTCGTGTCCCACAATCCAGCGTGGTTCACAACACGTCACCGCTGACCAAGATGGCGTTGAAAAATAAATGCGTGTCCAGTTCACGAGAATCGAAACACGTTTCGCGCATTAGGGTGCCATTATCGGCAGGGTTTTACGAAATGTTGGTAGCGTGATCTACCAATACGAAAAGGCCAGAGCCTGATATACCAACGTGGTCGTTCTATGTCGTATCTTGGCACCCGCTCTAATAATTGTTTCAACGACTATGGCTGCACGGTGTAAGCTAGGTGGATAGGTACGTCTATCCATCATTCTAACACCGCGGCATTATGCAGCCATCGAGATATCCTTTGCACGGCAAACGTATTACACCCGACACCCTGGATGTGGGAAATGCCAATTCATTGATTACTGTAATTTCAACCATTTCACGGCATAAATCGCGAATCGTGCTCGCGGCACAGCGAACGTTACCCCCTGCTCCCGAAACTGCCGGAATTTGTCTCGTACTGAATAACCTACAATTGTTTCGAAAGGTCGACTAGCGAATCGAGGTTATCGAGTACCAGACTCCTTTCGATTGATACAATAATTGTGTCTACGGTTGATTACCGCAACTCGCGATAGCGTAATTCACAATGCAACTAATGCGTCGTTGAACTTGAACTTCAGAATGTGGTAATCTAAATGCATGTACGGTGCCAAGGAATGTGCTGTGCTTGCTTCCATATCTTTCGTTTATGCTTGGAAGCTACGGGAGATCGGGGTAAGTTGATACAGTAAAATTTTCTTGATACCGTGTAATTCGATCAAGGTGAGATGTTTAAAGTTTATCGTTTATTTCGATAGGTCTATGTACACTGTTAGTAGTAGAATGTATTAATTGTCATAAAAATAAAACTTGTTCAGTTTTAAAATTTCCAGTATTCCTGGGTTCTCCTCAGAAATCCTATCGTAAAAATAATAATAATCCCTTAAAAATTGTTCACACAAAATCGAAATGATAAAAAACTGTCAATGTCCACGATATCTTATAATAATTGAACAATTTAATTGAAAACACCAGTTTCACCGTAAGTGAATTAGCTTCGTTTCCGAATCGCAATGAGAACCGTTTGAAAGTGATATAAATTTCATAATGAACGCGCCGAAAACAGCAAACCGATCGAGCCTAACCATGATTGATGATTCTCACGACTCGAACGGTAGGAATTTGCATCGAATTTATATCGTGCCGCTCGCAAACTGTATAATGGAGTAATAGTGGTCCGTGCTACCGCTTTCGATACCATGAATCTTCGGAACACACGCCGGCGTACACACACGGTGGAAGCTACCGGCAACAGAGAGGCGAAATATTACGAGGATACGGTAAATGGTGGCTGCGGCTCTTTATAATAGCGCTCTGGTGCTTTCACGGCGCGGATAATACTGCACACCGCGCTAATAACCGTCTAATTCGTCGATTATTATCCCGGAGTACGGTAACTAGAGTTATTGGTTCAATCACGTCGTTAAGAAGGTTCGCTACTTCAGATTATCGTAACAGTCGAACTGTATATACATTTTTTCACGATACGTTTCACGAGGAATATTGTGTTCAGATTTCCTGTGTTAAGATAGTCGAATGTATACTTCGATGTGCGAGACATTTTGAAAACAATTGTATAAGACAAATCATTATGAAACCTCAATGATTGAACTGGTACTAGATCTAAAGAGGTCTGAAGATACCATATACACATGTCTCGAATTAAGTAAATTTATTATACCAATAATGAAGTAATTTTAGTTGAGTAAGTTATTTTGTGGAAAATTTAAAAATTAAAATTAATGAGTCACGAAACTTGTAATTTCGAATATATTGGCTTTTATAATGTTACCAAGTAAATATATTTTATATTAACAAAGTTATTATATGTTGCTTGTATGCCTCTGAATAAACGCTATAATTTAACAATAATGAATCAATCAGTGTATGGACCAATTATGGATTTACTCATTGCCCTAAACTCGTCAGATCAAGTTTAAAATCGACGATTCCACAGTTGTGACCTCTTGTAAAAGCAAAATGGACTCGGATTCTAAAATCTGCACCTATGAAATAACCCTTTGTATTCCTATGACGAGTGTGACTCGATATCACATTTCTCTTGGATCTTCTAAATAATTCCGATAAATAGATTAGTTAAATATATATATTTTCATTTATTTACTATTTATAATAAATTAAAAATTTGTCACATACTGCAATATATTTAATTCCGAACTCTTTGATCTGTTTTGTAAATTTCGGAATTGGTAGGTAATAAAAATTTAGAAGTGTACCGATAAACTCTGAAATCAATACATAAATAATATTATGATCGACAAAGAAGTTGTTTCAAGAGCGAGATGAGAATCGCTTCTGCAAAGCAGAAATACGGTGACAGGTTAGCGTGATCTTTGATAGACAGTAGGAGATCTCGTGTATTAATTAAGGCGAATTAGCCTCGGTATAAACTAGACAAGCATCGTCGATCGGTTCCGTGTATCGAAGGATAATAGCGATTCTTTGCCCCTTCCGTGGAACCCGAGCATTCGCTGTCAGACCCGCCATTAACAATGCACTTATGCATCACCGACCAACAGTTGCCCCCCACTTGCCCCGGACTGCGATTATCTCCGATCACAATTTCCTGGGTGAGCATGATCCGTATTCTCGTTATCGTGGACCAGCGGTTTTAAATTAAATTCCTTTTTTCTTTTTTTATTTCGTTCCGCTGCGCCGACCGACATTCGGACCGGGTAATTTGCCATGATTATCGGCATCAGGCTGATTATCGTGCCGATCGGCCTCCACTGCTCGTTCCTTTTTTTTCTTCTCCACGTTTTTCTTCCTCTCTTCTCGCTTTTCGAACGAAAGAGAAATTTCTGCCGGTTAGCATTGCGGGTGGACGGAATGTAAAATTACCGGAACGTATTATGTCCGACTATTATTAACAGAGTGTTCTCTTAGCTCGAGGACGTGAAATCGTTGAAAAAATGTAACAAGATGCATGAGAAATTGTCGGTGTTCACGTGAATGGAATTGAAAGGTAATTTGGTCGTGTGTTGCGTGTCCCGGTATGGACAGGTGACATATTACCGCGAGTTACTCACCGTGATACAGTGCGCGTTATTTTAATAAGCTAAGAGAAAAATTTATGTACCATTGAAACGATCTGGGGTGATCGATGCCACGATTTACATATTTCTCGACGTAACAATCTGATGTAATTGTTTCCCAGTGTAAATTTCCGCTGTTTGTCAACATTTATTTATTGTGGGACTACTTTTTTGTGGCGTGTACAAACAGTCGAGTCAAATTGTAGTTACATGCAGGTGCTTAAGGTAAATTATAGTTAGGTACAGGCAGTTGAGCCAAATTGTAGTTATATGCAACACTTAGCTGAAATTGTAGTTACATGCAAGCATCGGAGGTAAATTATAGTTACATGCAATCACTTAAGTCAAATTGTAGTTACATGCAAACGCTTAAGTCGAGTAGCAGTTACATGCAAACGCTTAAGTCAAATTACAGTTACAATCATTTGAATCAAACTAATACTTCTTAAGGTGACTGAATAAGACTAAATAAGAAATTTGAGAATACAAAGATTTTGAAATAAATTTTTAACAGTAGATATTAATAATAAAATTGCACAAAAATTTAACATAAAATAATTGAACACGAGTGTTACGCTCTAAGGCAAAAACTCTTCGATTATAAGAAACAATTCTCCATATATTTTTTGTGAAAATCATCGTTAGTTGATTTAACTCTCGTAATCTCGAAACGAGAATCCAACGAGTAGTTCATAAAGTAAAAGCTTCGAGGAAATCGTATTTTAAACGTGGAAATGTTAACCTATCATATTTGAAATATATGAAAGGTAAGTTGTACGTTGAAAAGTAAGAAAACATACATTATATCATTGATCTTTACTCGAACGAAAAAAAACATGTTTTCCAAGCCGGTGGTCTTCGTTATCTTAACAAAACTAATAACGGTGAACACGAAATTAGAAAGTTTATAATGGATGCGTTTTCCAGGGAGTTGTCTATACGAAGAACGTAGTAATGCTTTCTCAGCAGGTAACGCGTTAAAATTCATTAGTTTCCTTACGAAGCTGTTCCCTCGATGCAATATTAATTGAACTTACACGGAGGTTAAAGGTTCGTTTCACGTTGTTCTCGGAAATAGACGGATTTCTTAAAATTAAGATGAAAATGTTTACAAACGTCGTTGTCAGAATTGCACGCGCTTCTTTAATTCTTAGAACACAGTACAATTTAAAATTCGTATCGAAAAGTAGGATCGTTGTTGTGTAATACTTATTTAATCCCGTCGGTGTACGCGCGAAACATAAAACCTCTTGCAGCTAGGTTTGCCTGTAGATTTACAGCCCGGCCGGTGTATACCGTACGCTTGATCCTTTTCATAATGCTTCATGTAGAGCGGATACTCATTTTCTTGCGGGAATGAAAGTCCACGTCCTTGAGCAATTTATAGGGGTATGGAGTTTTATGCGTTTTCAAATTTACGATCAAAAGGAGTAATTGAAAAGCGACACCGATCAATTGCCAGCCATTATGCACCTGTTTGGTTTCCAACGACCTCTTAGGGCTCGTTACTTTCGAACAATGTTATGTTAAGTCGAGAACGGGAAACAAATCCAAATGACGGTGTTATAAATATATTTTATCTCTCAAGGATGAAAACGGGAGCATCTAAAATCAGATGCAGAGTGATATGATGACTTTTTAAATTTAAATTTAAATATAAAATTTAAATATACGAAAACTGGGAGATTGATTAATGCTATAAATAACACGAATTCAATATTATTGACAGCTTCGATAATTTTCGTATAAGAAAATTTGAGAGTGGTCAAGTTTACATAGGTATCCTTATAAAGGTGTCCTTACGAGCCAGATTGCACTTGATCGTACCATTGTATCCAACATAGAAATTCGCACGATAATCGATAGAAAGATAACAGAACGTCGATGATCGTAAAGCAGCTCGATACGAGTAGAATTTCCGAGCGTTTACCCGTAGCGAGCAGTGCGCGTGTGTCCGTGCGTTTATTCTTGGCTCTTATCGAGGCGAGCCCCTCTTTCGTAAGGACGTCGTGACAGCTGTCGCGCGTTCCAACGACTCTGGATCCCTCAGAAAACTGCCCATCACTCTCTCCTATTGTATGCAAGTCACCGACGTATTTCTCGGGCCCGGTGTTCTGCACGATTCCCCGAAGAAAGAGAGCGAAGCGTCTTGCGAGATGGAAGCGGTAACGCCGCTAGACAGACAGAGAAACGACGAGAAAACGAGAGTAAAAAGGGTTCGAGGGGCTAAAAGCGTAGCCGTCGTCGAGCTGTCTAGATGTAGAAACAGCCTGGTCACAACTCGATGACGCAATCGCCATCAAGTTCAACCGAGTCGAAGACGAGCCCGTAGGAAATCGGCCGTTGCGATCGAACGCGACTCGCGATCCCATTAACCGCGAGAGTACACGCGGATAATGGGAGACGACGAACGACGACGTGCGCATCGCTCGGTTTTATCTCGTGGAAACCGCTAACACCGTACCGGTTTGATCGATGTGTTCGCGCACCTTCAATCAGAGATCATGAATCTTGACACTGATCAACCACCATCGTAGCACGTTTCGTTCGTCCTGGATAATCGATCGCATTTTTCCGAAACCTATAATCGCTGGTGATCGATGTGTGAATATGTCACGTACTCTCGATGGCAGATCTGACTTATTCCAGGGGAAAATTATACATTTATAACTTTCCAAATTCTGAAATTCGATACTTGGTACATGAAAATTTGGGCATTTGGATAGTGCTCAATTTAAGGGTTTAAGGATGTATAATTAGAGAAATATGGAACTTTAGAATTTGGTATAGTGTAGAAACTCGTAAGATAAGGGAATGTGGAATTGCAGACTGTGAAATTGCGGAATGTGAGATTTGGAAATGATAGTTTTGGAAACGTCAGATTTGCTTATATTAGACTTTGAATTTTCAGAAGTCAATTTCTTATCTCTGCACCTCATCACACGTGATCAGTTCTATCTGCCCATCGTTACAATAAAAGTGCAATAGAAGCCTCTGCCGTAGCGCCTTGGTAACATCGTTCTGCTGTTACATTTTATTAAACCCTAGTACTGGCGTAAATAATTAATGGTCCGTAATGATCACTATTAAATTGAATCTTGCGTTCGCTGGTTATTACATCGGCGCAGTATTTCTTGCCGCTAACGAGTGTTGTTATTTACAAGAAGCCGTACACCGCGGGAGTAGCTTGAGGGCGCATTAGGCAGACGCCACGCAGAGTGGACAGCTCCTGGCGGCGTGTAACAGCCGGGAGTTTCGTTCTTTCCTCTTTTCTTCCCTTTGTTTCCATCTTTTTTCCCTCGAGTCGCTTGTCAGCTCGATGCTCGCCACCGACACGCTTCGTCATACGAGCTGCCAACCTTCTCGCCGACATGCTTGATGCGATAATTGTCAGCGTCGGGGACAGAAAATTGCACGGACTGCAATAAGCAGGCAGCTCCACTTTTCTAACGCAATTATTCGGTATACAGATTCCTCGTCAACTTAAATAACTTTCGAATAAGTTTATAGTCAATGTTATGAATAAATGTCTATTAGACAATCATAGTTGGGCATCAGGCTCAAGAATATGTACAAAAGTACTTTCGATGCTTTAGTTTGCTATTGAAAGGTGGAATGTGGAGATGTGGAAGTTGCGAATATTGTGATTCGAGAACGTGAAATTTCGGAGTATGGAATTTATGGACGTTGGAAATGTGGGAATTTGTCAATGTAAGGATTTGGGACTACTGAATTTAAGAATGTAGGTTTTACACGTGTGGAGATTTATCAATGTGTAATTTGGAAATATGGGATCAAGGAATGTTTAGATCTATCCCTTATGCAATTTGTATCTTTCAGTTCAAGAATATTGTCCTCCACAAATTAAATTTCGCAGTATAATACTCTGAAAAATGGCGCCGTTAAACTAAGCTTGTTAACCACTTCGTATTCTGATTAGAACTCTAAATATCCCTAGGGTAGTACGTCCGCCTCACAAGCCTTTCTAGGGAATAAATAATAGTTGAACGAAGTATCCTCATAAAGTGGAACGAGTCTTCTTTCACTTTTATTGGTGTTTTATAGCCGCGTTCATTTATGTAAAGTATCTTAAGAATTAGTGTATGCGAATGAAATTGAATTACGAAATGTTCTAGTCCGTAATGAATGTGGGAAAGAGTTGAGGCCCGACGAGGGATTGTCGGCTAAATTAACAGTATTTATTAAATGAAGAATTATTAACCTCCAAGAACATATTATTTATCATTTTTGTTGTTGCCATTAAGTACCTGTACTTTCTACAAGATTTCATCAAATCCTGATTTCATGCCACGTTTCCTAATTACACTTTTATACGTCAATGTAAGACGTTGATAGTAAAAACAAAGCATCTATATTTTTTCTTGTAACGAGAACTTTTAATATTCTGACGGTCTTAACTGATTACTTTAACTAACTAATTAATTAACTAATTATGAGAAATTAGAAAATTGAAATATGGAAGAAATGGAAAATTTGAAAAATTATGCGAACCCCAAGATTCTAAAGTCCCCATGATATTTCAACACTCCAACGTTCCAAAGTTCCAAACTTTCAAGGTTCTAAAATTTGTCAATCTTCTAAATTTCGAAAATTCCAGAATTCCACAATCCGAAAATCCTAAATATCTTAAGTTCCAACGTTGCAAACTCGCAAAGTGTCAGAGTCCCAGAGATTGGTAGATAGTCGAAAAGTTCGAAGGTCCCACAGTGGGCTCTCTCGTCCATTAGCCGGCGAAGAAACGTTCTCGAAGACAAAGATAAAAGAAAGCAAGATCGACGAGTATCCCGTTGGCTTAATATAACGTGGGATTAATATGCACCGCGACATCAGAGTGACGTTACAAATGAGCGGCTAAGCTCGCTGTTGCGGTTAATTAATGGAGCCGGACGGTGTAACGCGGCGTTAATCTATGGTGCAATAAACGTAACGCCGCTACGTAAAAATCCAATCAAAATGCATTAATAACAGGAGAATTAATGCCCTGTTGTGCCGCGTTCGCGGCGTGCACCGTGCACATTGCCCGATATTGCATGCACATGCACGTGCACTCGCGTACGTGTTCGTGTCGCTCGTAAACGGACTAATTACTCGCAATTATGCAACGGCCGAGTGCACAGCTTTTTTTCTCGGTCATTAGTTCCTCGTATTCCCGCTGAATTACATAATAATATCCAGCCGATGGGCGTCGAAACGTACAAACGATCGATTTAGATATCTTACGTCGAAACTGTGTGTTTCGAGCCTACGCAAAGCAATAATTTTCAGTAAACACAGAACAAACTTGTCCGGGTAATCTCGCTTGATCGAGAATTTATTTATACCTCCGTTACTGCGTACACTGAATTACAGGTTACTCGGTTTCTTTCTTACAAAACTGCGGCAATTAAAAACAATGTACTTACTGGTTCATAAGATCATGGGAATTGAGATCGGCAGGGTATAATTATAGAAAATCTCCGGGTTTGTAGTCTCATGGCGGACAATTACGGTATTGCACCGTCTACGAGCTTGATGAATATTAGAATTCTACGATTCCTGCTCAGAAATGTTAGCTTAAGTCGAGAATGGTGGTACTAAATCTTCGTTGAAGAGGTCGTGGACTTAGGTGTGCATGGTGCATCCATAACGTTCCAAGGAGCTGACAAATTATTAAGTTTAGAAATTTGGAAATATCAAATTTGTAGAATTTAATAATTCAAAAATATAGCAATAGGAGAATTTCAATATTTCCACATTTTCCTCAGCTCCAAAATTCCTTAGCTTTAAATGAAAGAGCGTGGTAATTTAAAAATGAAAAAATTTCGTGAATTTTGCAGATGTGGAATTTGTCGAGACTGAAATGTTTGTACGTCTGTTTCAGGTGAAAAACCGTACCAGTGCACGTGGGAGGGTTGCACGTGGAAATTCGCGCGTTCCGACGAGCTGACGCGACATTACCGCAAGCACACGGGCCAGAAACCGTTCAAGTGCCATCTTTGTCAGCGATCGTTTTCACGGAGCGATCATTTGTCGCTTCACATGAAAAGGCACTGATAAAGAGGAGCGTCTAGCTAGAAGCGGGGGGATTGAATGGAGAAGAAGATGAAGGAAAAGAAGAAAGGAGAACCGTTGTTCCGAAGAATCGGGACTCGAGTCGTGATCGTAGACGACGAACGATGATTCTTTTTTTTCTTTTTTACATTCGGGACCTGAAGAGCCTTCGAGACACGAATCGATTCGACGGAATCGAACCGAATCGAAGGTGGATACTAGGAGAAAAAATGAAGAAGCAAACAAATTGTTCATTAGGTTTAGAGATCTAATGAGAATATCATTTTGTAATTATTGGTGGATGATCAGTTGGCGAACCTGTCAGCAGTCGAGAGACGAAGTTCACGTTGTTGATATTTCTACTTGTAAGTAAACAGGTTCATCGAACCGCGGTAGATAGAGCGTAAGAATTGTTGAGACTTTTTTCACGGGAAATTATTTATTTTGTTGTTGAATTGGTGCAATTTGTGATAAACATCACGAAAGCGTGGCTTCGACGTAAGAGGAAGAAAAGGAAAATGGCGGGTCTGGTCGAGGACAACGATTGCTGCAGGTTCAGCGTGACTGTTTTTCTTCTTTCTTTTTCTTTTTTTTATTTATAGCCAATTTTTACTTGTTCGTATTCGTAGTTTGTTTTCATCCTTTTTTTTTCTTTTCCGTATGATTAAATAAGGCCAGCTCAACTAGTCTAGAGCACCATATTGTATCGTCTATCGCGAAGAAATAGAGCCAGTAAATGGGTGAAGAGAAGTAAATATCTTTAAGGTAATTAAACGAGTAATAATTAAAGAGAATAATCGAACTCCGATAAACGGAGCTTGGGACTTAGCATGCTCAGTTAAATAAACTACAAAAATCGTGATCGTTGAACAAGTTTTTTTGTAACGCGTTAAAGTATAGCGATTTTATCCGATTATGCACAAAGAATTTCGCGTTTAGGGAAGGACAATCATTGACGTTTTCATTGTCAAAGAAAACCAGGGAATCAGATGCTCTGAAAGCCAGTATTACGTGTGTGCATAAAGCAATATATTAAACGTGTATGTTATTATCGACGGTATTGCGATGCTTCGTTTCGTTCTTACTTTTTCGATCTTTTCTTCGTTCGATCGCAAAACATTCTTCGATCGTACCTGTTCAAGAGAGGTACATACTTGGAAACAACACTCGTACACGTACACGCATACACACGCAAAAGAAACACAAGGTGCCAAAGTAGAAGGTGCAAATAAGGTGTCCATTACGCTCAAACACGGGAAGAGGATGAAGAAAGTAGATCGAAGAATTATTTTTTAAACGCTTTTGCACCACTCGCCGAATCGTGTCGCGCGTCGAATGTTCTCGCTGAACAACGGAACAACATTTCGAGCTCGATTTCTGCACATTTTATTTTGGCATCTGCGAGATATTGTTCGCGGTCGATGGGAAAAGCAACTTTTTCCTTCGAACAGCCAACGAGAGACTTCTGTGAATCGTAGAACGTCAACGTTCCTCGTGGTTTTCAAAGTGTAGATAAAAAAATACTTTTCGTATCGTTGATGCACCGAGTCGCCTGTTCGATCGTCGCCGATTTACGTAGATTAAATTAGAGCTATCGGAAACATATCGAAATCGAACGAAGACCGACTCCGTGCGTCGAGTCTAATAAAATGAGGATACCGTGGCGCGATGCGTGTTAACTCGACGGAACTGTTTGTAAGGTACCATAAACAGATTTTATAGAACATATGAGGTAAAAGAGGTAATTTCACAGAACAGATTTAGACCTCTTGTTATATTGTCACAGATGTAGATTTGAACGTTTGAAAAGTTTCAAATTTTTCATTTTGCAAATTTGAAATCTACGATTTTTGATTTTTTAAAAGTATAATTTATAAATAAACTTCAAGAATTGATGATTTTGAAAATTCGTAACTTTGGAAACGAGTAATTTTTCAAATTTGGACAAAAATTTTCATTATAAATTGTGGCAATATAACGAGAGCTTAGTAAAACAATCTACAATTGCTATATCTTACTCTCCGGAACTAAAGTGCTAATTTCAGTATCACTTTCTCTCCTACGTCTCATCTCTATACACACATCATGATCGAACGCTTGATCTAAGCACTATAATAAAACATCGTTCAATAAATAAAACAAAAACACCGATTACATCAATTTTTCATTACATCTTACAAACAGTTACGAACCGAGTTGCCTTGGTCTTTCAGCAAAACGCGTCGCATGAATATCGGACGAGCTTGTAAATAATTTAAAATCCTTGGAGTGACACGACGTCTCCGTATAAAGCACGTGTGTAGCACATTCCCCCGTTTTCTTTTCTCTTGTCACCTTGCGAGCTACGCGATCGAAGGTAGCCGAAAGGACAGAAACTACAATAATCGCTCGATAATTTCCTGCGTGCGGGGCTTGACAGAGGAGAACATATATTTCAATCATACGTCGAACATAAATATTACTTGTACATTCTTTGTACGCGTAATAATATACGTAACAATACATGTACAGATCGTTTGTTTACGAGATACAACTATTTATCGAATATCTAGGTCAGTGATGGGCAACTACACGCACGATGGCGTGATAAGCCCACATGTGAGCAGCGAGCACTCACGGGCACTGATAAGCAATATCGTTATATTCGTTTAATTGTCATAGTGGACGTTTGTTTGATTGTCAACGAAGATGGATTCGACGTTCACTTCGTTGCAGTGTACAGTGCACGTCAGTGCCCGCAAGCTCTCCAGCGGGCACTAGATCTGCCCATCGCTGGCGTGGGCAACAGAGTGGCTGTACGCGTGTGAACAGGGGGCGTTCCTAACGGGAAATCACTGTTCACGGCTGGAAAGAAGTCTTCTATCCCACTGGTCAAATTGTGAGCTCACTTTTCTAACACGACCGTGTAGATATGACTCGTATTAAATGTCTCTTACTAAAGCAATATGTCATTTATTAATACGGTCACTTCTGTCAACACACTCGTGCAACCCGAGAGATTCAGTCGATGTGAACAATGTCATTTTGCCGTCAGACTTCTTTCCAGCTGCGCACAGTGGCGGGTAATTATCGAGCGGTTAGCGTATTTCGAAACTAGTTAAAATCGATGGAACTAAGATGCCAGTATATGCTAGAGCCAGTTTATATTCGTTAAAGAAGGAAGGAACCTCTACGTGTAAGATTAACGCCGATGATCGATAAATGAATACTTGTTACGTGTTGTATCTCGATAGGGAATAGTGCCTTTTAACGTTAAGGAAGAAGTATGCTGCGTTAGGCCTTAAGTATACTGCTAGTGCCTTAAGTCACGCGAATCTTCGTGCTTGTACTCATTTCATAACGCGACCATTCGAATCCTCGCCCGGAGGACCAGTGAGATATCAAGCTGTTGCTTTATTAGTTGCTCGAGACTCGTGGAAATCGAGTGTACACGAGATTCTTCGTTACTTCCCACCTCTTAACGTCCCGTCCTCGTTCGAATTTACGGAAACGTTTCATTCTCGGCTGTTTAATTTCCATACTGATTCTTTAACGGGCTTGTAGGAGATGGAGGCTTCAATCTCTCATTTCTATATCTTCAATTTTTATCTATCATAATTTCTGTCAGATCTTATCTGTCATTATAACTTCTATCTGTTATTATCATTTATCTATCATTATAATCACTTTCTGTTATTAGCAATTTACCTGCCATTGCAATTTCTATGAGTTATTATCAATTTATCTATCATTACAATTTGTTCTGTTATTAGCAATTTTATTCGTCATTACAATGTCTACTTGTTATTAGTAATTTATGTGTCATTACAATTTCTATGTCTTATTAGCAATGTGATCTATCATTACAATTTCTATCTGCTATCATCACTTGTATCGCTGTAATTTCTATCCGTTATCAAGTCTGTCTATCATTACAATTTCTATCTATCGCTATGTCTATTTTCTCTGAACGTTTTCTCCTATTTGTCGATGTAAAAGTTAACCGATCGTCCTGATTTTGGCAGGCGTCAAACGGCGATATTCCGAGAGGCGCGCAATACGGACCGCGCCCCCAGGAACGTATGAATAATTTTCGTATGATCGTCACTGCGAAATTCAATCCGAAAATGGACGAGGTGCCACCCAGGATGCCATTCTACGATCTTGATGACTGATACCGTTGTACCTTTCCTGTAGGGAATTTCTTCGGCCGGAGCAGCCGTCAGTAATCTGAGCGCAGCGCGGGCGATGAGAAATGTATACTGACGTCATGCCGACACCCTCTTTGATCATTATCATTTTTTTTTCTTCACCGTGCCGAGCTCGTGCCGAGTCGTGCACCTCGAGACGATGCATCCCGACGGCGTTACCTCCACCTCGGGACGATTCATTTCGGTTAATTGTCGACGCGGCGATAAAACGAAACTTCCATCATCCTTGCGTGGAATTACATTTCCACTCACTTTCTTATATTTCCGGTAACTTTCTTGCACGTTTCTTTTTCGACGATGATCTGAAGATCCTCAGAAGAGGACATCCTCGCTTGGGGAAATTGACCCTTTGCACTCGAGGGGTGAGACGGTAATTTCAGTGACAAAGTCACCATTTTATATTCGAAATTAGTCTGTGCTCGCGAATTGAACTTCATCTTCGTTAGTCCGAACTGGACAGTCGTGTCAATAGGCATAGTACTTTGAAAATTTTTATAAACGTAAAAGCTTTCATTGATCAATCGACAGATTTTCGCCAGACTCGAGCTTTTACTACGTTCTCTAGTTTCAATGAAATTCGACCAAATGGAACTATGTGTTATTCTAACGAATTGAAAGGACTGCAAAGCACAAAAAAAAAATATGAAGCTTCTTCTTTCCGATGTAACATAAAATTTGTAAATATTATAGTTTCATATGTTAATTTGTAGTTGAAATAAAATTAAGTTAGCAGTGGAAAATTGGCTGTACAGAAAATCGCTTTAAGTCCGAGCGAAAAAATCCTCGAGTGCAAAGGATTGAATCGATCGTGAGCGAAATAATCTGGTACTTATTGTCATCGATGGTTTTTCCGGGTGTACACGACGATCCATCGACGTTTCTCGAGACTAACATAGGAGGAACATTCCACGTGCATAGACGTTGTAGTTGGAAATACCGTGGCGAAAAGTTGGACAAAGCGCGTGGACAATTTGTATCTCATGTTAATGCGAACCCATTCAATTTTCCGTAGAAGGCTAACCGTCGAGGAAACAGGAAAGCACGCGTGTAAAGGGGCTCGAGCCGAACGCGACCGATTTTCTATGAAGGCCCCACCTAGGAAAATTAGCATTTCAAGTGCCTTAACGGACGTCAACTGACAAGCAACTAATCGAGGTTGCGTATTCGGATCGAAATCACCTTTTACGATAGAATGGACGCTTTCGTCCGAGCATCGGACACTTGGTCGGCACACTTCGGACAAGATGACAGCTGGAAACAAGAACGAGATGAGACAAATAGGTTGCTGAGATATTTGCATGCAGGATGATCGATGAATCGTGTGTTTCTCTTTGAAAAATAGCACGCTGTGTTTGCAGTTTTTGAATGTTTTGTTGAGGATCGATTGTGGTTTCATATTTAGGGCAACGTTTAGGGTTGTCGTATATCGCTGGAAAATTTGTTACTAGAGAAATCGGTGTGTAGTGTTGTAGGCTTCCTTAGAGGAAATGGCGGTATAAGGAAAGGAGGCCATGGTACTCTGTATATTGATGGACGTAAGATATTTGGAAATTATTTGTGTTAGAAATTCTTTCATTTTCAAATGTTTCGAAGCGTTTTGAAATTTTTAAGATTTAAAGTCATGGGTTACCAATTTTCATGTTTTCGAATTAAGAAATTTCCACATTGTCAGGTTTCCAAATTTGTAAAAATATAAACTACCAAATTTGGATTTTCCAGTTTCCCAGATCCTTCAATTTTCCCAAATTCCCAGATTCGTTACATTTCCCATATTTCTTGAATTCCTAGATTCCTTAAAGTACCAAAATTGAAAATTCCTTAAATTTTAAAATTGGATTGTTAATCGATCGTGTCACAGAGTGTCGTACCTGAACTCGTGATCGAATATTCTTGATTTCCTTCGCAAAAAAAATTTCATTCTTGAGTAAATGAAAAAATAATAAAACGGTGCGTCGAACTTATCGGAAACAAAGCTGATGTGACAGTTTATGTAAATAGCGATGATTCTTCGCTTAAAGGGCCAGTAAAGATACAAACACACATACATACATACATACATTTATGCACGAGTCACTCACACTTATACCTAATCACGCAAACCACAACTAAATTACACTTTTAATCTGCGATCACGCGCGGTGCTCAATCTTTCTTGGTGCTTTCGCACGTTTAATTCAACGTGTGTACATGTACACTTAAATGCATTGTAGGTTTTGTAAAATATATGAGTAGAGGGATGTGATTTTTTTAGTTTGCTTTCCTTTTAAGGACATTTAGGGTAGATATGTATCGTCACTTGTTTTATTGCTATGTGCGTTATTTATATATGTTGTAATTCCACGTGGTGTAAATGCACATGATCGAATTTCACATCTGGTAATTTCATGTGGTGTGATTCCGTACTTGGTATTTCTACTCGTGGTAATTCTACGCGTGGTACCTCCACGCGTGTCGTAATTTTACACGTCATAATTCCACGCGTGGCAATTCCACGTGTGTCAAAATTCCACACGTCGCAATTCTACATGTCGTTACTCCACACATAGTAATTCCACGCGTAGTAATTCCACACATGGTTAATTCCAAATTCGAAACCTCATAATTCCATGCGTTATAAATCCACGTACTGTACCGCCACGCATTCTATGCCACAGGTTGAAACTGCACAACAGTCTCGTCTTGTAGCACCACACTAAAGTCTGTCATTTATCTCCAAAGTCGAAAGCAAACGAAGAATGGAAATAAAACTGTAGGTACCAAAATTAAATTTCTGAAAAGCGCCACTGTCTATCAAAGTATTCATTATGTATTCATGTAATATTCATATTTTTAAAGAAATTGTACTTACAGGCTTTGTTTCTATTTGGCGAAAGGTATACCCTCTATTCATATTTATAATTAAAGTCTACTTTGTATCGAAGTGTACATCAACGTGGACAATACAGGAGGTCGATTCTTGAAGGTCCATTACGCACGTACGCAAAATTTGTTGCGGAATGTGTGCAAGGTGTTTGCGTCAAACAGACGGTGGACCATGCAATAAACGTAATGCAATATCCGAATAAAAATATACGCGATCAGAGTTCCACTTGTTCGTTAATTTTCTTAGTTACTTAACAAACGACGTTATTTCAAAATAATGCAAGCAAAGAAAGAAGTGTTTTACGTGGTCCAAGAATCTCCTGCAACGCGAAAAACCACGTGAACCAAACAGACCGGTGATTATCGACTCAGACACGAAAGAAATTCTCGTGAAGACAGTGAAGAAAAATAAAATATAAAAAAACGGAACCTACTAGTTCGTAAGACATAGACACTAGTGGAGCAATAACGCTACTGTACATAGTATGTAAAATTATTCGTTGATCATCGTTGACGAGGAAGCAACGGATCAGCGTAGCATAATTGTCTCGCAATAATGTAATCAATGGGGGCCAGTAATTCTCTCTCGGATCTCGCACGGATTTATACAATGCGAGGCGCGCGACGCACCCTTTCTTCGTCGAATTATAACCCGGTCCAATTTCCGTCGTGCATCAAACATTTCGTCGTCGCGAGTTGCAACGAGCGTCGAAGTTCGTCGAGTACCGTTCGCGGCACGCAAGAAGTCACCTGAGCGAAAATACGGATCAGGAAGGTACCTCGTTTCGCTCGAATTAACAGAGAATGGGATTAAGCGCACGTATCGACGAGTGAAGGGGGTGCAAATGAGCAGGGAGGAGAAATTGAAAAGTACTCGAGCTGTAATTTTACAAGAACGCATGGTAATTCTATGCGTTGCAATTCCACGCTTATTATTTCCATGCGTGGTAATTCTACGCGTCGTAATTCCACGCGTTGTAATTCTACGCGTTGCAACTCCATCTGCCGTAATTCCACGCGTGGTACCTTTACGCGTCGTAATTCCACGCGTGATAATTCTACGCGTCGTAACTCTATCTGTCGTAATTCCACGGGTAGTAACTCCACGCACTGTAACTCCATGCGTCGTAATTCCACGCGTGGTGACTCCACGCGTCGAAACTCCACGCGTGGTAATTCTACACGTCGTAACACCATCTGCCATAATTCTACGCGTCGTTCTACAAGGACCCGTCACCTCACAATTTTCTTTTTCATTTTTTTTCTTTTATTCGAGGTCCATGTAAATCCCCCTGCCTCGAGCCTGGGGATGACAAACGATCCCCTCTCGCTCCTCTGACAGTGCAGGTGTCTTCTTGTGTGCCACAAGCAATTTGTAACTTCGCTTTCAGGTTCCTACAGAACAGGTGTAAAACACGTCGCGTCGAATGGGAACACGAGATGCGGCCGAAAAATTGTGTTCGCGGCTGACGTTGACAGGGCGTGTTTTCATTGGACGATACGTGCGTTTAAACGAGTGCGTCAGGGAAAGGGACGAGCTTTCGAGTCGCGCGCCGCCAACTATTATTTAATAAGGATAGAATTGTACATGTCGCGTAGTACCGCGTACGACCGGTAATATAATATATTATAACTACGACTCACTGTATAAACGAAGGCATTATTACAACTTTGTACTTTCTAATTAATTACATTAATCGCGTCGCTTGAGGACGGCCGCTATTTCGTGTCGCGCACGTCGGCAGGGGAGGTTTTGTTAGTGCATTAAAAAGAAAAATTAAATATATATATATATTATATTGCATGTACAGGATGTTTCATTTTCAATACATACAATTACTTTGCAAATTATTCGTTAGTCGAAGACATTTTTTATTTAACATATTCAAAATTGATCTATTATGCAGTGTTTCATAACATCACTGTATCATGAAAAAGAAATTACAATCTCCTTATTTATTGTATAGGAACATTTAACAAATGTTAGTGTACAACATGACAAGATCAATAATCTAAAAAGTGTTTCAAATTCTGTGAAGTTACCAATTGTTAACTTTTCTTACTGCACCATATTTTATGTTAAACATTACACACACTCGACACATATTAAAAAAACTAATTTCACGAAACAAACATCATAAAACTTCTGAGGCTAGATAAAATTTATGTCCGCAATAAAATGTCTACCTTGGAAGAACGTGAGTTTACACCATTCTTCCAAATAATGAATAATTTTCGAAGTAATAGAGTGTACCGATTAAAATGAAACAGCCTGTACATGGAAAAATAAAAATCTATCTATATATTATATATAGATAAATATAGAATATATATTGTAAATGTGGTTGTAATCTTATTACTGTTATGTCGATATATCGATGTCCTTGATTTGGATAATTTATTTATTGCGATGTGAACCGAAACGAACAGCGTGTAATTATTGTATACCGCGGAAGATGAGGAAATTAATTATGAAATAATAGCGAAATATATTAACGTGCACGAAATTCTATATATATATATATATATTATATATATTTATACAACGTTATCGACGCGAGTACGCGTCTCGAAGAGTCGCGTCTCGTCGCGAGAAAGTCCTAAAAATTCAATCACGTTTTGCGACGGTACGGTTGAGCGGATATTTAATATTGTACTTGGCGATTCCTAACCGTGGAAGTAAAATTGTTGTATCGTAAAGGCGATCCGCGACACGGTCGTGTACGTTTAATAAATTAATTATTGTCGAAAGTCGCGAAGCATACACACGCGACGCGTCACGTTCGTCCTGTACGGTACAATATCGCGCCTCTCGATAATCTTATTATCGAAATGATGGTTACATATTTTAGATAATCCTATTATCATTATCATTATTACGATTCTTATTATAATTGCTACTATTACTATTATTATTGTATTTGGCAGGGTTACGACATTAAAATCGTAAAAGCAACCTAGTGATTCTCACTCATTACCTCTCCCAACTTTACAAAATTAACATGTGGTATCAATCAAATATTGATCAAACATTGATCTATGTAGGATATTAATGGGCAGATCAGGTGCTCATTGATGAAATTACGCAATGTAGAAGGTGAGTGCAGTGTCAAGATGTGGGACTTTTCTTTCAAATTTTTTAATCTAGAAATTTTACTAATACACTAACGTTCAAAGATTTGGCCAAAAGATGTCTCTACTCAAATTGTCAGGTGAACGTATCAATCGCAAAAAAATTGATCAACCTTAACGAGATAAATAGTTTACCGCAAGCATAATCTTTTTAGAAAAACGTTACCGGTCGCATTCCCATATAAATGCATCTGCATCCTCGTTAACGTTTAGCCCGTTACACGGTAGTTAGACGTCCCCGAGACGATAAATAAAGCCGCGAGCGTGCTGCGGATCGGAGATGTTTTGTGACAAGCCAGGCCAGTCACAATACGATCATTAGGCTATTTTCCAGAGTGTACCACCCCGAGACGCCAATATCTCTGCCTGGGCCGCGTATTTGTCCCGTCTGGCAACAAGATTTCTGCGCACCGGTATTCCGCTAAGTTGTACTACTCTCCGTACTAGGTAAGTACAAATCCTATCGTATACATGGCGGAGAATTTGCAGTCCGAACAGCGGTTATATACCGAAGTCATAATTTAAACTGAATACCGTCGCCGAGGCCAGTCTTCGGTATCTTCTGATGTCTCGTACGACTGCGATGATCATTGGCGTACCTGGCATTCTTGTATGAGAGGTGCTACTTCTATATTGCCATGCGTTGTATCGCAGCGATTTACATTGACACGCTATGTGTAGCTTCGTATCGAATCGCAACGTATTACTCTATGTACAGTCACGAATTATAGGAGTATATGTTATATCACGACGCGTTGCATTACCACGTGTTATATTACCATGCGTTGCACTACCACGCAATATATTATCGCGTGTTAAATCTTTATGAATTGTACGGTCGTACGATAGATCACCACGCGTTGTATTACCACGCATTGTATCGCCACGTATTAGATTTCTACGCGCCATACGGTCATGCGTTGTATCACCACGCGTTATATCACCACGTATTAGATTTCTACGCGTCATACGGTCATACGTTGTATTACCACGCGTTGCATCACCACGCATCACATCGCCACGCTTTATGTCGCCAAACATTGCATCACCCCGCGTTATATCGCCACACGTTAAAATTTCAATAAGTCAAATCGCCATCCGTAAAATTCACACGCGTTAATTAGCTAGTTAAGATTTCATGGCATTCAATTGCCACACGTTAAATTGTCAAGGTGCAATTGATCTCTCCTCCTTTTATTGCCGTCGTGTGACGATTCTTCCGCAAAACGTTTATCGTTTCGCGAATAAAAATCAGCAGAGGATAATGAATACTCTCGAGCAGTACGTGCTCGTGTACTTTACGAAGTTCCTTTCGAATTAAGTAAACTCAGCGACTTGTGCCAACCTTCTGGGCGACGTTTACAAAAACATCATTGGATCGGGTCGCTTTATGGTAGCCACGATAAGAAACTCGTACTCGCGTTCACGTGTCTTACGATTGATGGTATTTGTCGATGGAAGAAGCTGAAGCGCGATGCGCTTCATGAACAGACAGTGGCGTAATTGGAATTTTTATCCGGGGTGGCCCTTAGGATTCTTACCTTCTAATTAAGTTCTTCGAGAATAACGCCAATGTACTGTATTAGGCGTGGTTGAATAATTTTTGGAAATTTGGAGATTTAGAGATTTAGAAGTCTATTCATTTGGAAACTTGACGGTTTGGAAATTTAGGGAAAATTTAGAGATTTGGAAAATTAGAAGTTTGAAACCTTAGAGATTGGGAGAGTTAGAGATTTGGAAAATTAGAGGTTTGGGAATTAAAAGATTTCGAAATTTGTAGCTCTGGTAGTTTAAAAGTTTGGAAATTTAGAGGATCGGGAATTTAAAGATTTGAAAATTTAGAGGTTTATGCTTTTAGAATTATGTATTTTTGTATATGTTTTATAGTTGAATAACAGTGTAACGACAATTACAATATTCATGCCGATATCATATCAATATATATCCTTATCAACAAAATAATCTACGTTACAGTTCAGTATAAGCGCAAAATGGGTATTCGATGCAGGGATGCGTGCCGCAATCATCGATCGCTCCTCAGCTCCGACAACATGCAGATATCGTTCTTTCGAAACCCGGCGTGCGAATGCGTTTTCCTCAGGATCTCGTTATTGTTCCCGACAAGCTCCCTTCACCGTTTTCAATTAACGATATGATCTATATAAACGGTCGCACGCTCGCCGCGCGAACGCGACTTTTGCCTGAAATTGCTAAGCCGAGACGTCGAGCATACACTTTTCTATTTGTTAGTTGATTTCTTGATGGGAACGGAATTTATGCTTAACGCTTTGACGGCTGCTGTCATTTTCCACGCTATAATTCACTTTGCTTCTTATCTACTACTATCGGATACTAATTGGAATTTTTTAATCAGTCATCTCGTTACGTATGCTGAACGAAACTTTCAAACATAATTCTATTAACGTGTTACGTTAATAGTTAGCTGCCGGGGACGTTAACCTTGTTCGGGAGAAAATGCGATACGGGAGATGACGTTATTTGCTTTAACACATTTCTACATTAATAACATTTATTTTACTACATTTTTTTAATTATTGAATTTCAAATTTCTGAAATTTTTAAATGCTGAAATTTGTATGCTTTCAAATTCATAAATTCCTTCATTTCTATATACGCAAATACTTAGATTCCTAAATTTCTAGAAACCGATATCCCTAGACTACTATATATCCATGTACCTAAATCGTAAGTTCCTCTAATACCTATGTGACGAAATTCCCAGGACTCAAAATTCCTATATCTCCAATGTCTAATATCTCCCAAATCCTATATCTCCAAATTCCTGCACTCCCAAATCCCTAGATCCCTTAATCCCTTAAGTCCCCAAATCGTTATATGTCCAAATACCTTACATCCCCAAATTTCTATCTCCAAATTCTACAAGTTTCCAAAACCCTACATTCCAAAAACAAACAATCTCAAAATTCTTAATGCCATTGTTTTCGAATCGTTAAAAAAGATTCCTAAGTAAAAGTGTTCTTCTTCGATCACGATATTGTTTCAAGAGAAGACAGATTTGCTGTTGACTGTACACTCGCGACGACAGTTTTTACTGCTCGCTGCGCTTCTAATGGGATCGAGTCTCCATAATTGAATTTACGAACGGGCTCGCGTATACCCACGTCGTCCATTTTCCACGGGACCCTGTTGACGGCCACGTGACATCCCCATCGGCATCCGGGGCCCTACGAGGCACGAACGTGCTTAACGGCGCTCTCTTAATCCGCTCGATTTCCACTCGAACCGACCCAGGAGATGTATATTTTCGCCGACGCTAATGACGGTATAACTTACTAACCTTATACTCGTATTTCTATTAACCGTCCGTTAACTATCAACAAAACGGTTACAAATTGGCGTGCGCGACGTACCGCGAGGAACAGAGACGGAAGCTGGACTACGGTGCTGGTGACTGAAATGTACTCTGGATCTCGATTAGGTCGTGTCGATAATCTCATTTATTAACGAAGGTTATTGACCATCGATTGGCGTAAACGTAGTTTACCGGTAAATGTAGGCAACAGTGGGAAGGGTTGTTATAGGGTCATTTTCTGGACATTGTGTTTGTAGCACGATTAGGGTGAGGTATTTGAAATTTACTATCTGAACGTTTATTAGGATAAAATGTTAGCCTGGTTGTGATCCAGCTGTCTCTGTTTTTGTGGAAGAATAGTAGAAATTTAGAAGTTCAGGAATTTGAGAATTTAAAAATTTGCTAATGACAGATCACCATATCTATATCCTTGCAAAGTTACAAAATACACTTTTATCGACTTAAAATTCATACCTGACAGTATAATCTAATATTAAAGATATTTTCGGTCCTATTTTTAGATATTCCTAGACACATGAATCGTAGCACAAGTCATTTATAAAACTCAGTAAATTTTTCCTGTAAAGGCACCAATACGATAACGCGAAAAATTTGCCAATTCCGAGTAAAGGTATATATACCCGCAATAAAATCAACTTGGTTACCGTTACATTGAAATATATGTTTGCGTATAGTTGTACATAACGAATGGCCCGGTGTGCCCGCGCTCGTTATTAATCGTGTCGACCAACTCGCGTGGATACATATTTGTCATCATTAGTGGGTGCTAGGTGCAAATATATTTGTACCCTTACTTATAGAGCCGTTTCATTTAGAAACGTCGGAACCTCGCGTCGTTTTGCAATTGTACCAAACATGCTAACCGATCGATAACTATCCGTAGAATACACTTTAGGAGAAACTAATCATCGACGAAATTTTAAACGTCTCAATGTCGGTACAAGGTGCAAGAAGTTGAAAGATTTAGAATTTATAGATCACAGTGACTGGTTTTAATAATTTAGAAATTTAATAATTTAGGACTTGAATATTTAGAGGATTTAAAATTTGAAGATTCACGATTTAAATCTTTCATTGGTCCTATCATGAAATATAAATCTTCTATTTAAATAGAAATAGGTTAAATAGAAATCTATTTAATAATTCAGATATTTGAGAATTTCAGACTAGGTTAATTACCGTGTAAGTCGAAAGTGGGGGTAGAAAACTTGCAAGCCATCGTACATGAAAATGGTTACCCGTACGAAAAGGACTTATAAGAGATTTTTTGTAGGGAATTTCCTAAGCTACAAATTATTCGATAACTATTTTTGTCGTAGAACTAATATATAACGAGATATTCCCTAATTTGGTTAACTTCTATCTATAGAACTGTTAGAAGAACTCCTAATGGCTACTTCTGAGATATCGTTTAAAACGACCAGAAAAGAATACAGTTTATTAGAAATTATTACACAGATTGGCCATATTATTTTCAGATTACCAAGTATGGAAGAGAGTTTGCATAAAGGCTTTCGAGCAGCATACTAATACCGTTTATGGTGTCACCGTGATTCGATCTCGCGTTGTCGAAGTCAATTGCACGGTAGAAATGATATTTTCACGTTGAAAATTGCCCTGGCCATTCTCGTGGACCGAGCAGAACAGAAGTAACTCAATCTCGCCGGTGGATCTCGGATGAATAAGGGAAGGCTGACGTTTCTTTTACGAAACGAATCATCGCCGGGACGCGATAGAAACCTGGCCAACCGTATTTGTGCGTTTGATACAATGGCACCGGGCTCGCAACTCGCGGATAACGAGGCGACTTTGCGAAACAAAAGATCGTCGAGTACGTCGGTGCACGTGAACGGACACGCGCGCTTGCATTTCTGCGAAACTGCATCGCGGAAAGTCCACGTTAGCCTGTAACGCATGTCATATCTCCGGATCTTTACGAGGGAGCTGATCATTTCGCGACGATCGCGAGCGAGCTGCGAGAAACAACGACAAACTTGAATTTTACGATGAAAATGAACGCTCCGTCACGATTCGTAACTAGGATACGTGTCCCAATTACCCCTTAATCCAATTTGCGTAAGCATATTTAAAGATGCTAAGATGCTTCGATTCAGTATTGAACTACTTTGTATACAGACATTTTTTTGAGACAAATAAATGAATTCCTCTCAACGTATTTAGTGGTGTAACAGTTTTTGTTCACATTAAAGACAAAAGAGCTCAAAAATAAGATCTCAGCATTGAACCGATCAGGCGTCAATCAAAATTTCGTACGAATGTTTCTACGGTATGGAAATAGCGTCGTTCATTTAATCGTCGATAAACATCAATCTTCGTTGGGAGCAACGTCAAAACGTTCCCTCTGGAAAGACATCTACTTCAAATATGCAACAGGCGTTCGGTGAATTCGCGATCTCTTCAGGCACGTATCGATGACATTTCGGTCGTGTTTGACGACAAACAAATGAGTAATTTATTGGCCGACCATCAACCCTCTCGTATGTTTCCTTTTTTTCGTTCCTTTCGGCAACGTGCTGTCGACCTCTATCTACGGTCTCGAAACAGCTTTTCAGGTTTAGGAGCGAACCTTCGTGTCACGTTTCCCACGGCAGCGGTGTACAGCGGGTTGCATACATACGCACATGCAAGAAACTCACCGCCATAAAATGTTCTTTACGCATTTCGCAGCTCCCTCTTAGGCGAACGACGACGAAAGGGAGCGCGAACGTTCATATTTTTCTATCGGACCAACGCTCTCGGTTACGCCGGCGGATTTATATTTATTTCGCGTTGCAAGACAGCCGTAGAATTAACCGTCGCCTCCACGCACTTTTAATAGTCTCTCTGAACTTTCGGTCGCGTTTCTTTCTCTCTCCCTCTCTCTCGTCTTGAAATTCTTGCATAACGCTTGCCTAAGATCGTCCAATCTTTCTGAGGATGTTTTACTTTCTATGGAGAAGTGTTTATGCAAATTAGATACGACCGTAAACATTGACGTGTTTTCGTAACGTATCGACGCACATGGTGCGTCACGTAACGGGTTCTCCATTATCAGACACTCAAAGTCCTCCATATGTAAATAACAAAAGTGATGTATACAATCTTACATTAAATACAATATACTTAATTTAACATTATGTACAATGTACTTGATTTAACATTACATACAATGTTTTTGATTTTACATTAAATGCAATGTTCTTGATCTTACATTTAATACAACGTACTTGATTGTTCGTTAAATATAGTGCACTTAAATTTACATTATATACAATGTACTTGATTTAACATTGTATACAATATACTTAATATAACATTAAATGCAATGTTCTTGATTTTATATTGAATTCAATGTACTTCATCTTGCATTTAATACAACGTACTTGATTGTTCGTTAAATACAGTGCACTTAACTTCAAATTAAATACAATGTACTTAAATTTACATTAAATACAGTGCACTTAATTTAACATTGAATGCAATGTACTTGGATGTACATTAAATAGAACGTACTTAATTGTGCATTAAATGCAAAGTAACTAATTTTGTATTAAATGTAATGAACTTAATTTAACATTAAATGCCGTGTACTTAATTTATCATGAAATACGAGAGAAGATTATTAGAACGGAAAACGAAGGAGCAAAAGAAGGTAGAGTTTCGACATGGATGTTGACAGAACGTGATTTTTGGTGAAGTATGAGAACGATGAGTGAATAGAGGAGAGTTGTACGGTAGCCAAGGTTGATCACGAACGAATTCAATTGCACAATGATGCAGCTCTCGTAAATCGGTTGTAGAAAGGTACACAGGAGCGTCTAGCCTCTGCGATTATTAGCTTTACCTTAACCAGTTACTTAGTGCACGACAGAGAATATCAAGGTTTCGTAGAATCTTGCATCGCTTCGGTGTATTCTGTAAAATGTCGACGTATTTGACGTTTCCTTGGTTTGAAAGTACACCTTGAATATTACTGTTGAGAAGATCGTTCAACGAGCGAATCTATACGTTCAGATCTTAATTGATATATGAAGCAATCAAAGAACCTATAATGCTTCAACACGTTTTACAGAAAAGGCAATTAAGAACTTTGCTTGATGGAAGATTGAAAAAATACGAGGGTAGAAAATGGTAAACTATTATTGATTCTTATAAAGTTATTACGTTTGTCAATTTTCCTGTAGATTTGTTAATGTTGGGAAGGATTTAAGAAATATTAAGAAAGATATTAACAAAATTATATATTTTCAATAATCTGTTTTCTCAATATAGAACAAAATGTCAAAGTGTTAACTTGAAGGAGCACCAATTCTACAAGAACATTCTAACTACCGATCTTACGACTCAATCCTGAAGCAAAGTCTGTATAGAATAAGTTAACAGTAAAAGGAGCAAGAAAATGGTGGCTGTATTGTAGACGAAGCATAGATTATGTTTTATTGGTCGTTTGCGGCCACCGACTGCGCACCCTGTGGTTTATACGACTCCTCGTCAAATTCAATAATCGGCTAAGTATAGCATCGCCAATTTGTGAAATTTCTTTACTAACTTCACGATTAGCCAAAGTATCATGTACTATCAAAAAATCAAGAGCCTTTGTATAATAATTCTATGTTCGTTTTAATTGTACATCTTCGATAATTATAAATCGCCATTAGAGTTCAAGCTCTTCAAGTTTTCGTATAAAATTGTCATGAACCGAAATTGAATGAAACATAAATGGCACCGAACGTCACCGCAAGAAGTTGTACTGCTTCAAAGATTCGACAGAAACGCAAATCTGCTTTATTCGATATTCTCCATCGTTCGCTGAAAACGTTCCCCTATCCGATTAGCGAACGGCAACTATTTAATAAAGGATTTTCGAGGCGCAGTTTAGGCTTATTTCCCAATTGATGCACTTGATGGATGATGCGTATGCAGTTAAATCGGCCAATCTATAGCGTTACTCAACCTGTTTTTAACAAGATATTTCCGTATTGTCGCGTTAGTGGACGGACACACGTACGTAAAAGCGTCTCGATCCGCCCCTGTCCAGTCATGTCAGCGTTAAATGAACCATCAGGGCCGCCATAAATCCTCGGACTATCAGATGAGCAGCCACGAACTTGCCTGTCCCGGATATAACGAGGGACCACCGCCCAGCGTAATGGAAGCACTCTCTGTCCACGCTCGAAAGATACCTCCGAGATTGGACCACGGGCCTTCTTGTCCCATGAACTAACTCTACTTCACGTAATTTAACGCTATACCAGATCCTTCTAACCTAACAGTTTCCCTAATTCCGACTAATTTCGTCGGAAGTTATGGGACACTTACAGCAATCTCTTTCTAATTTTTATCTTTCTCATTCTTTCTGATCTTTACTTTCTAATTCTTTATAATTTTATTGCTTGGTACCAACATTTCTATATCTCCAAATTAGTACATCCCCAAATTCCTACATCCCCAAATTCCTATATCCCCAAATTAGTACATCCCCAAATTCCCACATCCCCAAATTCTCAGATCAGCAAATTCCAAAATCTCCAAATTCCTATATCCCTAAATTCCTACATCCCCAAATTCTCAGATCCCCAAATTGCAAAATTCCCAAGTTCCCAAATCTCCAAATCTTTCCACCCCAAAATTTCCACCTTACCAAATTTAAATCCCCAAAAGTCAAAATCCGCAAATCCATAACTATGCCAATTATCAACTCACAAGTTTTCAAGTCGTCAAGAATTCTAGAAAATCCTCCCCCTTTCCTGAGCACCACCCACTTCCTAGTACGTGTTTCCTGTGAAACTGAGACTTGTTCTCGACTGTCCGTTTAAGAGGAGAGACGATAAGTCACATCTTCGATGAAATCTGTCTAAGAAACTCGAGCTGACCAAGGCCGGACAAAGGCGGGGAACATTGTTAATTACACGAGCGTGCTGGTATCGATGCGGCTGCCGTAGGAGTAACCCGACCGAGTGGCCAGCAGTAAAGATGGCATCGTGCACACTAACGAGTAACAAGTGGCGTGACGTTTCAGTTAGGCTTTACTTAGCGACGTGTGTGCGGGACTAAGAAGAAGATATCGGTATGCCACGACCGGCTATCTATCGCCTCACCTTCAGCGGCTAATTAACGCTGAGATTCATTATCGACACCTCGTTGCCTTCGTCGGTCACTGTCTTAATTCAGGGTTCAATATTTTCTTTCGTTTCCCTTTGTTCTCCGCTTACCATACATTCGATGAACTAATACGAAACCTTGTACCAATGTGGAATAATTTTATACCCCTTTGACCATCGAAGATGAATCTGGGGAGTCGTTTCGAATTTGCCGAGAGAAAAGTGGAATCGGTACGTCGGTGAATGAAATCGAACGAAACTGCTAGAGAAGTACCATCTGTTCCATTATGCAAAACAGAAATTTGTTCGTAGCATGGAGTAACAAATGGTCCTCTCCGATCGAGCCATCATTTGTAAGCCACTGGTTACTTTGCATGTATGCATCTGCAGCCTGTATGCATTAAGTTAGTTACGCTTAAATGCAAATTGACGCGTTAATCGATCTGTTCCTACTTCGGGACCCGGTGTATAATGAATCTCCGCGAGGAATCGAGCGTAGACCAGCTGACGTATTGATTGTCTTCGTTAAAAAAAGATTCAATACCTTCTTTTATTCCGCCGCAATTACCGATGACAGTCAGCAGGGTTCAAATATCGACACATTAGATGTGCCTTTTGGTAAAAAAATGTTCCATAAAAAATGTCGAGAAAATCTGAGAACATTTACAAATTCCTCAAGATGTTCTTTTGGTAATGTAAAATTAATCCCGTTTTCAAAAATATGTATAATACTCATGGCTAGGAAATTTTAGTTGATTAAAACAGATCTAAAATTTATTTTATATATAATAGTTTGTTGCAGAGAATACTATGCAACAATAAACTTATTTTAACTCGAATTGATGTCCGAATTTATCTCTGAAAAATGAGATCCTATCTTTGTAACATCATCATCTCACAAATATTTTGACATTCTCTCGAGAACCAAGCCATGTATGACCAAATTTCATTATTTTCGAATTATTACTCGATGTAGACCCCATTTCCGGTTCGTCACTTACCGATCACCCTGTAAGATATTAAAAACCAATCACCGATATCTCCTTTCTCCCAGCCCATAATTTATATTCGGAAATTGAATTTTTATTTCGTGCACGTAGAAAATTATTAATCCCCCCACACAATTTCTGCATAAGGAATTTTCGTTCGTTTTTCAAGTTCTCTGAATTCTTCGGTCAAATAAGTGAAAGATTTTAGTGATTACCTTGAAGTTCGAGTTATGGAGACTCGACTGTGCTTTTACAATGAAAACTGTTGTCCGTTAAGGAACTTTTATCTTGCACATTTCTCACGACTGTGCCGGGTCAAGTGCACAGCGATCGAAGTTCAACCGATCCTTTCTCATACCATCGAGACTATTACATTGTGAGCAAAATGATGAGAAATCCCTTGAGCATCCGTTCAAGATTCTACGGTATAACAGTATCCAGAAGGTAGGTGTTCACCTGACATCGATGCTGAATTTTCGCCCGGGGCTGATCAACGAACTAGTCACAGTAAATTTGATTCGATCGTGACCGATACCGCAGCGGTAGTAGCTTTCAATTCTCATACTTATTTATGCTTGAAAATCGAAACGTCCTCTCTTGATTGCTCGAATCGAATTTCGAGCAAAATTCAATCGCTGAATGATGAATGGCATCAACTGAATTACAGACATTTTGTTATACTGTCGGTAAATGGTTCAAGATCGCGTGATGTGACATTGTTCAGGAAGTTCCATCATAGTTTATCTGTATTTTACATTTAGAAAATGTTATGTATTATTCTGTAACAGTAACAGTATAAGTACATATATAATATTTTAGTTATAAAATAAATTTCAAAGTTTCATATTTATAAAATTAATAAGACAGTTTCTTTACATTAAATATTTATACATCTAGTTCTCAATCAACGTGAATACACTGTCTTTTTATATTTAAGATATAGTATTACTATATAAATAAAAAAAATTGTAATCTATTTTACTTCCTTCAAGAATTCTTATTTATTTATACATTATATGTATAACAAATTCGAAGTTACACTATGAATTAACGTTTAAAAAAATAATCAAAAGTAGAAATCTTCTGTACGAAAAAGTAGAAATATTCTACGCGACAAGTAAGGAATCTACATTCACAAAACCTGCTTTGCAAATGATACTACTAGTACCATCTAGGAGTGAATAGATGATCTTCCTCACAAGAATTTTTATAGTAGTTTTTAAAATAAAATCTCTATCCAGAAATAATTAAAAACATAATCAAATTTCAAAATTTCAAAATTCCCGAATTGCTAAAATTTTCCATTTCTATATTCGGGAAAACTTCGTAATACCATCATGTTCCGATCCTGGCAAAATTTTGTAAATAGGCACCTTTTTTCAAAAAGAAATCTGTGAGCATATTAATCAATAAAATCACATGAATTAAATTTTTCGAGAATTGAGCAAGTGGCGCCATCTCTGCGACGAAACGAAGTAAAGTACACGTTTTAGAAACTGCATTTTCATCAGTTTCCATATTTTGCCGCTTCCAGTTTTACTTCTGTCACCACCCTTCTGTCGCCGCACGTCTGTCACATCAGGCCTGTCACCTCATGACACCACATTTCTGTCACCCAACGTCTCTCACCTCATGTCAACTCACATCTGTCACCTCACTTCTGTCACCCCACGTGTGTCACCTCATGTCAGCTCACTCCTGTCACCTCACGCCTGTTTCCCCATGTCACCTCAGGATTATCACCTCACTTCTGCTACCACACTTCTGTTATCCCACGTTTGTCACCTCATGTCTCCACAATTCTGTTCCTCTACGTCTGCCACCTCATGTTAGCTCACTTCTGTCACCTCACTCCGGTCACCTCATGTCAGCTCACTTCTGTCTCCACAAGTCTGTCCCGCCACGTGTGTCACCTCATGTCACCTCACGCCTGTTTCCCCATGTCACCTCAGGATTATCACCTCATTTCTGCCACCTCACTCCTGTTATTCCACGTTTGTCACCTCATGTCACCACAATTCTGTTCCTTTTTACGTCTGCCACCTCATGTTAGCTCACTTCTGTCACCTCACTCCGATCACCTCATTTCACCTCACTCGTGTCACCTCACGCCTGTTTCCCCATGTCACCTCTGGACTATCACCTCACTTCTGTTATCCCACGTTTGTCACCTCATGTCACCGCAATTCTGTCCCTCTACGCCTATAACCTCATGTCAGTCCACTTCTGTCATCTCACGTCTGTCACCATACTTCTGTCACCTCACGCCTGTCACCCCACGTCTGTCACCTCACGCCTGTCACCTCACGTCAGTCACCTCACGCCACCTCACGTCACCCCACGTCACCTCACGTCACCTCACGTCACCTCACGTCACCTCACGTCACCTCACGTCACCTCACGTCACCTCACGTCACCTCACGTCACCTCATGTCACTCCATGTCACTTCATGTCACCTCATGTCACTCCATGTCACTCCATGTCACTCCATGTCACTTCATGTCACCTCATGTCACTCCATGTCACTCCATGTCACTCCATGTCACCTCGTGTCACGTCATGTCACGCCATGTCACCTCGTGTCACTCCGTGTCACTCCATGTCACGTCATGTCACTCCATGTCACTCCATGTCACCTCATGTCACACCATGTCACTCCATGTCACCCCATGTCACCTCATGTCACTCCATGTCACGTCATGTCACGTCGTGTCACTCCCTATTACGTCATGTCGCTCCATGTCACCTCATGTCTGCAACCTAAGTAAGCATATATTGTAAACCATAAATGTATCATTTTAAATCTGTTAATTATAACAAAATGGCGAAACTTCGGATTAGCATCATGTTTTAATTCTGGCCAAATTTTGCAAAGACGAAATATCCCAACCTAAGAGAAGGTAAACCTAATTTAACACGAAAAAACCGAACCTAACCTTAGCTAAACCGAATCTAACACTACATATCGTGTTCTAAGCTAACCTACATTTAATCTCACGCATAATACATTATCCTAAGCTACTCTAAACCTAATCTAACGCATAATGCACTATCCTAAGCTACTCTAAACGTAATCTAACGCATAATACACTATCCTAAGCTACTCTAAACCTAATCTAACGCATAATACATTATCCTACTCTACTCTAAACCTAAACTAACGCATAATGCACTATCCTAAGCTACTCTAAACGAAATCTAACGCATAATATACTATCCTAAGCTACTCTAAACCTAATCTAACGCATAATACACCATCCTAAGCTACTCTAAACCTAATCTAACGCATAATGCACTATCCTAAGCTACTCTAAACGAAATCCAACGCATAATATACAATCCCAAGCTACTCTAAACCTAATCTAACGCATAATGCACTATCCTAAGCTACTCTGAACCTAATCTAACGCATAATACACTATCCTAAACGACTCTAAACCTAAACTAACGCATAATGCACTATCCTAAGCTACTCTAAACGAAATCTAACGCATAATATACTATCCTAAGCTACTTTAAACCTAATCTAACGCATAATACACTATCCTAAGCTACTCTAAACCTAATCTAACACATAATACATTATCCTACGCTACTCTAAACCTAAACTAACGCATAATATACTATCCTAAGCTACTCTAAACGTAATCTAACGCATAATACACTATCATAAGATACTCTAAACCTAATTTAACGCATAATACACTATCCTAAGCTACTCCGAAACTAATATAACACATAATACACTATCCTAAGCTACTCTGAACCTAATCTAACGCATAATACACTATCCTAAACGACTCTAAACCTAAACTAACGCATAATGCACTATCCTAAGCTACTCTAAACGAAATCTAACGCATAATATACTATCCTAAGCTACTTTAAACCTAATCTAACGCATAATACACTATCCTAAGCTACTCTAAACGTAATCTAACGCATAATACACTATCATAAGATACTCTAAACCTAATTTAACGCATAATACGCTATCCTAAGCTACTCCGAAACTAATATAACACATAATACACTATCCTAAGCTACTCTGAACCTAATCTAACGCGTAATACACTATCCTAAACGACTCTAAACGTAATCTAACGCATAATACACTATCCTAAGCTACTCTAAACGAAATCTAACGCATAATATACTATCCTAAGCAACTCTAAACCTAATCTAACGCATAATGCACTATCCTAAGCTACTCTAGACCTAATTTAAAGCCGTATACATGTCACCTCATAGCTATCCTAAGCTATTCCATACCCAATCTAACGGAAAATACGCAATCTTCTGCTGCTCTAAACCTAACCTAACGAAAAAAAAAAGGTTAACGCAAAATCTTAATCATATTGTTAATTAGTTTAGGACGCGGTTAGATCTGCATCAAATTGGCAGTGCACAAATTGTAGATTAGATTAGGTTAGATCTGACCCAAATGTCAGATCACCTGACCTTGCCCAGACCTAACCTTTTTCAACCTAACCTTTGGGTCAGACCTAACCTATTCCAACCTAACCTTTGGGCCAGACCTAACCTTTTCCAACCTAACCTTAGGTCCAGACCTAACCTTTTCCAACCTAACCTTAGGGCCAGACCTAACCTAATGCAACCTAACCTTTTGGGTCAGACCTAACCCAATGAAACCTAACCTTTGGGTCAGACCTAACCTATTCCAACCTAACCTTTGGGCCAGACCTAACCGTTTCCAACCTAACCTTAGGTCCAGACCTAACCCTTTCCAACCTAACCTTAAGGCCAGACCTAACCTAATGCAACCTAACCTTTGGGTCAGACCTAACCTAATGCAACCTAACCTTTGGGCCAGACCTAACCCAATGCAACCTAACCTTTGGGTCAGACCTAACCTATTCCAACCTAACCTTTGGGCCAGACCTAACCTTTTCCAACCTAACCTTAGGTCCAGACCTAACCTTTCCCAACCTAACCTTAGGGCCAGACCTAACCTAATGCAACCTAACCTTTTGGGTCAGACCTAACCTAATGCAACCTAACCTTTGGGCCAGACCTAACCTATTCCAACCTAACCTTTGGGACAGACCTAACCTTTTCCAACCTAACCTTAGGTCCAGACCTAACCTTTTCGAACCTAACCTTAGGTCCACACCTAACCTTTTCCAACCTAACCTTGGGGCCAGACCTAACCTAATGCAACCTAACCTTTAGGTCAGACCTAACCTAATGCAACCTAACCTTTGGGCCAGACCTAACCTATTCCAACCTAACCTTTGGGCCAGACCTAACCGTTTCCAACCTAACCTTAGGTCCAGACCTAACACTTTCCAACCTAACCTTAAGGCCAGACCTAACCTAATGCAACCTAACCTTTGGGTCAGACCTAACCTAATGCAACCTAACCTTTGGGCCAGACCTAACCCAATGCAACCTAACCTTTGGGTCAGACCTAACCTATTCCAACCTAACCTTTGGGCCAGACCTAACCTTTTCCAACCTAACCTTAGGTCCAGACCTAACCTTTTCCAACCTAACCTTAGGTCCAGACCTAACCTTTTCCAACCTAACCTTAGGGCCAGACCTAACCTAATGCAACCTAACCTTTGGGCCAGACCTAACCCTTTCCAACCTAACCTTAGGTCCAGACCTAACCTTTTCCAACCTAACCTTAGGGCCAGACCTAACCCAATGCAACCTAACCTTTGGGTCAGACCTAACCTATTCCAACCTAACCTTTGGGCCAGACCTAACCTTTTCCAACCTAACCTTAGGTCCAGACCTAACCTTTCCCAACCTAACCTTAGGGCCAGACCTAACCTAATGCAACCTAACCTTTTGGGTCAGACCTAACCTAATGCAACCTAACCTTTGGGCCAGACCTAACCTATTCCAACCTAACCTTTGGGACAGACCTAACCTTTTCCAACCTAACCTTAGGTCCAGACCTAACCTTTTCGAACCTAACCTTAGGTCCACACCTAACCTTTTCCAACCTAACCTTGGGGCCAGACCTAACCTAATGCAACCTAACCTTTAGGTCAGACCTAACCTAATGCAACCTAACCTTTGGGCCAGACCTAACCTATTCCAACCTAACCTTTGGGCCAGACCTAACCGTTTCCAACCTAACCTTAGGTCCAGACCTAACCCTTTCCAACCTAACCTTAAGGCCAGACCTAACCTAATACAACCTAACCTTTGGGTCAGACCTAACCTAATGCAACCTAACCTTTGGGCCAGACCTAACCCAATGCAACCTAACCTTTGGGTCAGACCTAACCTATTCCAACCTAACCTTTGGGCCAGACCTAACCTTTTCCAACCTAACCTTAGGTCCAGACCTAACCTTTTCCAACCTAACCTTAGGTCCAGACCTAACCTTTTCCAACCTAACCTTAGGGCCAGACCTAACCTAATGCAACCTAACCTTTGGGCCAGACCTAACCCTTTCCAACCTAACCTTAGGTCCAGACCTAACCTTTTCCAACCTAACCTTAGGGCCAGACCTAACCTAATGCAACCTAACATTTGGGTCCGATCTATCCGAGTCTAACCTATCATTACGGTCAAACCTAACCTGCTAGAACCTTACCTTGCGTTGTTCTAACGTAATGCAGACCTTACCCGAGAATTCGCATAAAATACCATAGAAACATTTCAGGAATGTCTGGGAGGATTGATTAGGCGATCTAACATGACCAAAAATATGGTCAGAGAAGTAACGCTGGAAGATTTCTTATGATTCCACAAGTGTTTTGGCGTTAATTTAGGTTTGGGGCAGCTTAGGATAGGTTTCGCATAGATTACGAAGCCTAACGTAACCAAAAATGTATTTGGTACAGTAAAGCTGGAAGATTCCTGTAGTTTCTGGAAGTATTTTTGCCTTAAAAGAGGTTTAGGACAGCTTAGGAAAGGACTAAGATAGATTTAGTAGCTTAACGTAATAAAAAAAATGTTCAAGGCAGCAAAGCTGGAAGATTCGCGCAGTTTCTGCAGACATTTTTGCGTTAAATGAGCGTTAGGATAGCTTAGGATGGGTTTTCTCACACATTTGGAAGGCCAACTTAACTAAAAATATGTTCAGAAGAGAACTATAGAATCCATGGACCCTCTACAAATATTTCTGCGTAAAATTAAGTTAAGTGTAGCTTAAGATAGGGTTATCATAGATTTAGAAGCCTAAAGTATTCAAAAATGTGCGCAGACAAGTACGGCTGAATGATTCTAGGAGTTTCTGCAAGTATTTCCCGATAGATTTGGTTTAGGACTGGTTATTGTAGGTGTAGGATGAGGTTAGGATAGGGTTAGGTTAGGTTGAGAACCCTAACCTTACTAAAAATGTGCTCAGAGAAGTAAACCTGAAAGATATCTAGAGATTCCGCATGTATTTAGCGATAGATTTGGTTGAGGACTGGTTATTGTAGGTGTAGGATGAGGTTAGGATAGGGTTAGGTTAGGTTGAGAACCCTAACCTTACTAAAAATGTGCTCGGAGAAGTAAACCTCAAAGATTTCTGAAGATTCCGCGAGTATTTCGCGATAGATTTGGTTTAGGACTGGTTATTGTAGGTGTAGGATGAGGTTAGGGTAAGGTTAGGTTAGGTCGAGAACCCTAACCTTACTAAAAATGTACTCAGAGAAGTAAACCTGAAAGATATCTAGAGATTCCGCATGTATTCAGCGATAGATTTGGTTTAGGACTGGTTATTGTAGGTGTAGGATGAGGTTAGGATAGGGTTAGGTTAGGTTGAGAACCCTAACCTTACGAAAAATATGCTCAGAGGAGTAAACCTGAAAGATATCTAGAGATTCCGCATGTATTTAGCGATAGATTTGGTTTAGGACTGGTTATAGTAGGTGTAGGATGAGGTTAGGATAGGGTTAGGTTAGGTTGAGAACCCTAACCTTACTAAAAATGTGCTCAGAGAAGTAAACCTGAAAGATATCTAGAGATTCCGCATGTATTTAGCGATAGATTTGGTTTAGGACTGGTTATTGTAGGTGTAGGATGAGGTTAGGATAGGGTTAGGTTAGGTTGAGAACCCTAACCTTACTAAAAATGTGCTCAGGGAAGTAAACCTGAAAGATTTCTGAAGATTCCGCAAGCATTTCGCGATAGATTTGGTTTAGGACTGGTTATTGTAGGTGTAGGATGAGGTTAGGATAGGGTTAGGTTAGGTTGAGAACCCTAACCTTACTAAAAATGTGCTCAGAGGAGTAAACCTGAAAGATATCTAGAGATTCCGCATGTATTTAGCGATAGATTTGGTTTAGGACTGGTTATAGTAGGTGTAGGATGAGGTTAGGATAGGGTTAGGTTAGGTTGAGAACCCTAACCTTACTAAAAATGTGCTCAGGGAAGTAAACCTGAAAGATTTCTGAAGATTCCGCAAGCATTTCGCGATAGATTTGGTTTAGGACTGGTTATTGTAGGTGTAGGATGAGGTTAGGATAGGGTTAGGTTAGGTTGAGAACCCTAACCTTACTAAAAATGTGTTCAGAGGAGTAAACCTGAAAGATATCTAGAGATTCCGCATGTATTTAGCGATAGATTTGGTTTAGGACTGGTTATAGTAGGTGTAGGATGAGGTTAGGATAGGGTTAGGTTAGGTTGAGAACCCTAACCTTACTAAAAATGTGCTCAGAGAAGTAAACCTGAAAGATATCTAGAGATTCCGCATGTATTTAGCGATAGATTTGGTTTAGAACTGGTTATTGTAGGTGTAGGATGAGGTTAGGATAGGGTTAGGTTAGGTTGAGAACCCTAACCTTACTAAAAATGTGCTCAGGGAAGTAAACCTGAAAGATTTCTGAAGATTCCGCAAGCATTTCGCGATAGATTTGGTTTAGGACTGGTTATTGTAGGTGTAGGATGAGGTTAGGATAGGGTTAGGTTAGGTTGAGAACCCTAACCTTACTAAAAATGTGCTCAGTGGAGTAAACCTGAAAGATATCTAGAGATTCCGCATGTATTTAGCGATAGATTTGGTTTAGGACTGGTTATAGTAGGTGTAGGATGAGGTTAGGATAGGGTTAGGTTAGGTTGAGAACCCTAACCTTACTAAAAATGTGCTCAGAGAAGTAAACCTGAAAGATTTCTGAAGATTCCGCAAGCATTTCGCGATAGATTTGGTTTAGGACTGGTTATTGTAGGTGTAGGATGAGGTTAGGGTAAGGTTAGGTTAGGTCGAGAACCCTAACCTTACTAAAAATGTGCGCGGAGAAGTAAACCTGAAAGATATCTAGAGATTCCGCATGTATTTAGCGATAGATTTGGTTTAGGACTGGTTATTGTAGGTGTAGGATGAGGTTGGGATAGGGTTAGGTTAGGTTGAGAACCCTAACCTTAGTAAAAATGTGCTCGGAGAAGTAAACCTCAAAGATTTCTGAAGATTCCGCAAGTATTTCGCGATAGATTTGGTTTAGGACTGGTTATTGTAGGTGTAGGATGAGGTTAGGGTATGGTTAGGTTAGGTTGAGAACCCTAACCTTACTAAAAATGTGCTCGGAGAAGTAAACCTGAAAGATATCTAGAGGTTCCGCAAGTATTTCGCGATAGATTTGGTTTAGGACTGGTTATTGTAGGTGTAGGATGAGGTTGGGATAGGGTTAGGTTAGGTTGAGAACCCTAACCTTACTAAAAATGTGCTCAGGGAAGTAAACCTCAAAGATTTCTGAAGATTCCGCAAGCATTTCGCGATAGATTTGGTTTAGGACTGGTTATTGTAGGTGTAGGATGAGGTTAGAATAGGGTTAGGTTAGGTTGAGAACCCTAACCTTACTAAAAATGTGCTCAGGGAAGTAAACCTCAAAGATTTCTGAAGATTCCGCAAGCATTTCGCGATAGATTTGGTTTAGGACTGGTTATTGTAGGTGTAGGATGAGGTTAGGATAGGGGTAGGTTAGGTCGAGAACCCTAACCTTACTAAATATGTGCTCAGAGAAGTAAACCTGAAAGATTTCTGAAGATTCCGCAAGCATTTCGCGATAGATTTGGTTTAGGACTGGTTATTGTAGGTGTAGGATGAGGTTAGGATAGGGTTAGGTTAGGTTGAGAACCCTAACCTTACTAAAAATGTGCTCAGAGGAGTAAACCTGAAAGATATCTAGAGATTCCGCATGTATTTAGCGATAGATTTGGTTTAGGACTGGTTATAGTAGGTGTAGGATGAGGTTAGGATAGGGTTAGGTTAGGTTGAGAACCCTAACCTTACTAAAAATGTGCTCAGGGAAGTAAACCTGAAAGATTTCTGAAGATTCCGCAAGCATTTCGCGATAGATTTGGTTTAGGACTGGTTATTGTAGGTGTAGGATGAGGTTAGGATAGGGTTAGGTTAGGTTGAGAACCCTAACCTTACTAAAAATGTGTTCAGAGGAGTAAACCTGAAAGATATCTAGAGATTCCGCATGTATTTAGCGATAGATTTGGTTTAGGACTGGTTATAGTAGGTGTAGGATGAGGTTAGGATAGGGTTAGGTTAGGTTGAGAACCCTAACCTTACTAAAAATGTGCGCGGAGAAGTAAACCTGAAAGATATCTAGAGATTCCGCATGTATTTAGCGATAGATTTGGTTTAGGACTGGTTATTGTAGGTGTAGGATGAGGTTAGGGTAAGGTTAGGTTAGGTCGAGAACCCTAACCTTACTAAAAATGTGCGCGGAGAAGTAAACCTGAAAGATATCTAGAGATTCCGCATGTATTTAGCGATAGATTTGGTTTAGGACTGGTTATTGTAGGTGTAGGATGAGGTTGGGATAGGGTTAGGTTAGGTTGAGAACCCTAACCTTACTAAAAATGTGCTCGGAGAAGTAAACCTCAAAGATTTCTGAAGATTCCGCAAGTATTTCGCGATAGATTTGGTTTAGGACTGGTTATTGTAGGTGTAGGATGAGGTTAGGGTATGGTTAGGTTAGGTTGAGAACCCTAACCTTACTAAAAATGTGCTCGGAGAAGTAAACCTGAAAGATATCTAGAGGTTCCGCAAGTATTTCGCGATAGATTTGGTTTAGGACTGGTTATTGTAGGTGTAGGATGAGGTTGGGATAGGGTTAGGTTAGGTTGAGAACCCTAACCTTACTAAAAATGTGCTCAGGGAAGTAAACCTCAAAGATTTCTGAAGATTCCGCAAGCATTTCGCGATAGATTTGGTTTAGGACTGGTTATTGTAGGTGTAGGATGAGGTTAGGATAGGGGTAGGTTAGGTCGAGAACCCTAACCTTACTAAATATGTGCTCAGAGAAGTAAACCTGAAAGATTTCTGAAGATTCCGCAAGCATTTCGCGATAGATTTGGTTTAGGACTGGTTATTGTAGGTGTAGGATGAGGTTAGGATAGGGGTAGGTTAGGTCGAGAACCCTAACCTTACTAAATATGTGCTCAGAGAAGTAAACCTGAAAGATATCTAGAGATTCCGCATGTATTTAGCGATAGATTTGGTTTAGGACTGGTTATAGTAGGTGTAGGATGAGGTTAGGATAGGGTTAGGTTAGGTTGAGAACCCTAACCTTACTAAAAATGTGCTCAGAGAAGTAAACCTGAAAGATATCTAGAGATTCCGCATGTATTTAGCGATAGATTTGGTTTAGGACTGGTTATTGTAGGTGTAGGATGAGGTTAGGATAGGGTTAGGTTAGGTTGAGAACCCTAACCTTACTAAAAATGTGCTCAGGGAAGTAAACCTGAAAGATTTCTGAAGATTCCGCAAGCATTTCGCGATAGATTTGGTTTAGGACTGGTTATTGTAGGTGTAGGATGAGGTTAGGATAGGGTTAGGTTAGGTTGAGAACCCTAACCTTACTAAAAATGTGCTCAGAGGAGTAAACCTGAAAGATATCTAGAGATTCCGCATGTATTTAGCGATAGATTTGGTTTAGGACTGGTTATAGTAGGTGTAGGATGAGGTTAGGATAGGGTTAGGTTAGGTTGAGAACCCTAACCTTACTAAAAATGTGCTCAGGGAAGTAAACCTGAAAGATTTCTGAAGATTCCGCAAGCATTTCGCGATAGATTTGGTTTAGGACTGGTTATTGTAGGTGTAGGATGAGGTTAGGATAGGGTTAGGTTAGGTTGAGAACCCTAACCTTACTAAAAATGTGTTCAGAGGAGTAAACCTGAAAGATATCTAGAGATTCCGCATGTATTTAGCGATAGATTTGGTTTAGGACTGGTTATAGTAGGTGTAGGATGAGGTTAGGATAGGGTTAGGTTAGGTTGAGAACCCTAACCTTACTAAAAATGTGCTCAGAGAAGTAAACCTGAAAGATATCTAGAGATTCCGCATGTATTTAGCGATAGATTTGGTTTAGAACTGGTTATTGTAGGTGTAGGATGAGGTTAGGATAGGGTTAGGTTAGGTTGAGAACCCTAACCTTACTAAAAATGTGCTCAGGGAAGTAAACCTGAAAGATTTCTGAAGATTCCGCAAGCATTTCGCGATAGATTTGGTTTAGGACTGGTTATTGTAGGTGTAGGATGAGGTTAGGATAGGGTTAGGTTAGGTTGAGAACCCTAACCTTACTAAAAATGTGCTCAGTGGAGTAAACCTGAAAGATATCTAGAGATTCCGCATGTATTTAGCGATAGATTTGGTTTAGGACTGGTTATAGTAGGTGTAGGATGAGGTTAGGATAGGGTTAGGTTAGGTTGAGAACCCTAACCTTACTAAAAATGTGCTCAGAGAAGTAAACCTGAAAGATTTCTGAAGATTCCGCAAGCATTTCGCGATAGATTTGGTTTAGGACTGGTTATTGTAGGTGTAGGATGAGGTTAGGGTAAGGTTAGGTTAGGTCGAGAACCCTAACCTTACTAAAAATGTGCGCGGAGAAGTAAACCTGAAAGATATCTAGAGATTCCGCATGTATTTAGCGATAGATTTGGTTTAGGACTGGTTATTGTAGGTGTAGGATGAGGTTGGGATAGGGTTAGGTTAGGTTGAGAACCCTAACCTTACTAAAAATGTGCTCGGAGAAGTAAACCTCAAAGATTTCTGAAGATTCCGCAAGTATTTCGCGATAGATTTGGTTTAGGACTGGTTATTGTAGGTGTAGGATGAGGTTAGGGTATGGTTAGGTTAGGTTGAGAACCCTAACCTTACTAAAAATGTGCTCGGAGAAGTAAACCTGAAAGATATCTAGAGGTTCCGCAAGTATTTCGCGATAGATTTGGTTTAGGACTGGTTATTGTAGGTGTAGGATGAGGTTGGGATAGGGTTAGGTTAGGTTGAGAACCCTAACCTTACTAAAAATGTGCTCAGGGAAGTAAACCTCAAAGATTTCTGAAGATTCCGCAAGCATTTCGCGATAGATTTGGTTTAGGACTGGTTATTGTAGGTGTAGGATGAGGTTAGAATAGGGTTAGGTTAGGTTGAGAACCCTAACCTTACTAAAAATGTGCTCAGGGAAGTAAACCTCAAAGATTTCTGAAGATTCCGCAAGCATTTCGCGATAGATTTGGTTTAGGACTGGTTATTGTAGGTGTAGGATGAGGTTAGGATAGGGGTAGGTTAGGTCGAGAACCCTAACCTTACTAAATATGTGCTCAGAGAAGTAAACCTGAAAGATATCTAGAGATTCCGCATGTATTTAGCGATAGATTTGGTTTAGGACTGGTTATAGTAGGTGTAGGATGAGGTTAGGATAGGGTTAGGTTAGGTTGAGAACCCTAACCTTACTAAAAATGTGCGCGGAGAAGTAAACCTGAAAGATATCTAGAGATTCCGCATGTATTTAGCGATAGATTTGGTTTAGGACTGGTTATTGTAGGTGCAGGATGAGGTTAGGATAGGGTTAGGTTAGGTTGAGAACCCTAACCTTACTAAAAATGTGCTCAGAGGAGTAAACCTGAAAGATATCTAGAGATTCCGCATGTATTTAGCGATAGATTTGGTTTAGGACTGGTTATTGTAGGTGTAGGATGAGGTTGGGATAGGGTTAGGTTAGGTTGAGAACCCTAACCTTACTAAAAATGTGCTCGGAGAAGTAAACCTTAAAGATTTCTGAAGATTCCGCAAGTATTTCGCGATAGATTTGGTTTAGGACTGGTTATTGTAGGTGTAGGATGAGGTTAGGGTATGGTTAGGTTAGGTTGAGAACCCTAACCTTACTAAAAATGTGCTCGGAGAAGTAAACCTGAAAGATATCTAGAGGTTCCGCAAGTATTTCGCGATAGATTTGGTTTAGGACTGGTTATTGTAGGTGTAGGATGAGGTTGGGATAGGGTTAGGTTAGGTTGAGAACCCTAACCTTACTAAAAATGTGCTCAGGGAAGTAAACCTCAAAGATTTCTGAAGATTCCGCAAGCATTTCGCGATAGATTTGGTTTAGGACTGGTTATTGTAGGTGTAGGATGAGGTTAGAATAGGGTTAGGTTAGGTTGAGAACCCTAACCTTACTAAAAATGTGCTCAGGGAAGTAAACCTCAAAGATTTCTGAAGATTCCGCAAGCATTTCGCGATAGATTTGGTTTAGGACTGGTTATTGTAGGTGTAGGATGAGGTTAGGATAGGGGTAGGTTAGGTCGAGAACCCTAACCTTACTAAATATGTGCTCAGAGAAGTAAACCTGAAAGATATCTAGAGATTCCGCATGTATTTAGCGATAGATTTGGTTTAGGACTGGTTATAGTAGGTGTAGGATGAGGTTAGGATAGGGTTAGGTTAGGTTGAGAACCCTAACCTTACTAAAAATGTGCTCAGAGAAGTAAACCTGAAAGATATCTAGAGATTCCGCATGTATTTAGCGATAGATTTGGTTTAGGACTGGTTATTGTAGGTGTAGGATGAGGTTAGGGTAAGGTTAGGTTAGGTCGAGAACCCTAACCTTACTAAAAATGTGCGCGGAGAAGTAAACCTGAAAGATATCTAGAGATTCCGCATGTATTTAGCGATAGATTTGGTTTAGGACTGGTTATTGTAGGTGTAGGATGAGGTTGGGATAGGGTTAGGTTAGGTTGAGAACCCTAACCTTACTAAAAATGTGCTCGGAGAAGTAAACCTCAAAGATTTCTGAAGATTCCGCAAGTATTTCGCGATAGATTTGGTTTAGGACTGGTTATTGTAGGTGTAGGATGAGGTTAGGGTATGGTTAGGTTAGGTTGAGAACCCTAACCTTACTAAAAATGTGCTCGGAGAAGTAAACCTGAAAGATATCTAGAGGTTCCGCAAGTATTTCGCGATAGATTTGGTTTAGGACTGGTTATTGTAGGTGTAGGATGAGGTTGGGATAGGGTTAGGTTAGGTTGAGAACCCTAACCTTACTAAAAATGTGCTCAGGGAAGTAAACCTCAAAGATTTCTGAAGATTCCGCAAGCATTTCGCGATAGATTTGGTTTAGGACTGGTTATTGTAGGTGTAGGATGAGGTTAGGATAGGGGTAGGTTAGGTCGAGAACCCTAACCTTACTAAATATGTGCTCAGAGAAGTAAACCTGAAAGATATCTAGAGATTCCGCATGTATTTAGCGATAGATTTGGTTTAGGACTGGTTATAGTAGGTGTAGGATGAGGTTAGGATAGGGTTAGGTTAGGTTGAGAACCCTAACCTTACTAAAAATGTGCTCAGAGAAGTAAACCTGAAAGATATCTAGAGATTCCGCATGTATTTAGCGATAGATTTGGTTTAGGACTGGTTATTGTAGGTGTAGGATGAGGTTAGGGTAAGGTTAGGTTAGGTCGAGAACCCTAACCTTACTAAAAATGTGCGCGGAGAAGTAAACCTGAAAGATATCTAGAGATTCCGCATGTATTTAGCGATAGATTTGGTTTAGGACTGGTTATTGTAGGTGCAGGATGAGGTTAGGATAGGGTTAGGTTAGGTTGAGAACCCTAACCTTACTAAAAATGTGCTCGGAGGAGTAAACCTGAAAGATATCTAGAGATTCCGCATGTATTTAGCGATAGATTTGGTTTAGGACTGGTTATTGTAGGTGTAGGATGAGGTTGGGATAGGGTTAGGTTAGGTTGAGAACCCTAACCTTACTAAAAATGTGCTCAGGGAAGTAAACCTCAAAGATTTCTGAAGATTCCTCAAGCATTTCGCGATAGATTTGGTTTAGGACTGGTTATTGTAGGTGTAGGATGAGGTTGGGATAGGGTTAGGTTAGGTTGAGAACCCTAACCTTACTAAAAATGTGCTCAGAGATGGAAGCCTCAAAGATTTCTGAAGATTCCGCAAGTATTTCGCGATACATTTGGTTTAGGATTGGTTATTGTAGGTGTAGGATGAGGTTAGGATAGAGTTAGGTTAGTTTGAGAACCCTAACCTGACCAAAAACGTGCTCAGAGACGTAAACTCAATGATTTCTGGAGATTAAAACCGTCGCCTAAAACCGTTATCAGAGATGTTTTCTTTCGGAAAAAGCTTCTGGTTTTCAAAATTTGGACAGAATCGAAACATAATGGTGTTCCGAAGTTTCGCCTAAAATTGATAATGGTTTGATAAAGTGAAAACATTCCGAAGTTAATTACTCTTGCTCTGCGATGTCATTGCATGCATATTAAAGATAATTAAGTCAATAAAATCATTGTAAATTAAATGTTTTCGAAGATGGAACATGTGGCGCCATCTCTGCGGTGAACAAAATGAACTACGCATTTTTGAAACTGATGTTTTATTAGTTCCCTTTTCTGCCGCTAGATGGCAGGACTCGAGTCGGTAACAATTACCCTACGAATTGTTTAAAATAAATAATTGTTTGGTAAAGCCAGAACACTTCGCAGGTAACAAATCTTTCACTCTGATGTAATGTTATGCATATTGAAGTGAATTAAGCCGATAAAATCAATATTAATTGCATTTTTCAAAAATGGCACATGTGGCGTCATCTCTGTGTCGATCAGGCTGAACTACTCGTTTTAGAAACTATACTTTCATTAGTTTCCAGGCACTGCCGCTAGATGGCGCTGCGCGGATTGTTCTCGTTTCAATTAAAATAGCTAATTTTATTACCTGAATTATCTATAACATGTTACATTGGAATGCAAGACCAATTAACGTCAAATTGTTTTGATAAAACTCTTATCAATTTTTCACCATTAAAACGCTAATCCTAATTACCTTAAGAGTTTCTGTCTTATATGCTGCCATCTAGCGCTAGAGGATGAGAACTAATTAACCTACTTTTTCGAAATTGTGTAGTTCACCCTGTTCGCCGCAGAGATGGCGCCACATGAATTTTCGAAAAATCAACATTAATTTTAAAAAAAGAGCTTATTTGCAAAATTTGCTCGATATCTGAGCATGACTATTTTCCGAAGTTTCGCTCTGTACTCTGCAATTTGCAAAATTGCTCGATCTTCAAAACTTGCAATTTTAAAATTCTCATATTCCCAAATTGCTAGCTTTTCCAATTTCCACGTCTTGAAATTTCTAAGTTTCAAAATCTCCAATTCACACATTTACAGATTCTCAAATTTTCAAATCTCTAAATTTCAAGTTTTTACAGGAATTGAGTATATCTTTCCTCGAAGAGAGTATAGTTACTGGCAATGATTCATTCCTATGTTCACGTATACACAGAATATAGTATTTACAGAGGAATCAGCTGTTTCATTGTTTTTTTTCGGATAATAATCTTAATATTACTTTTCTCATCCCCTATTAAACTATACTGGTAAGTTGATTTATATGTTCTTACATCATTCTTCTTTAATATCGATTATACATTGCTATTATATAATAATGATATCGTATAAGATAACCTTACACCTTATGTTGAAGGTTTATTATAAAGAATTGATATAAATTGTGCAAGATTGTTGAAGTATATAATTTGTGTGTAAATTTTAGATTATTAAAATGAATAGTTCATCGGATCCTAGACGTCCAGAACGAGAAGTACGATACAAACCCAGTGTGTCGAGCAGCCAAATACAGCCTGGTGATAATTCAACACCAGATTACATGAACATACTTGGAATGGTCTTTAGTATGTGTGGTTTAATGATGAGATTGAAATGGTGTGCATGGGTTGCATTATATTGTTCTTGCATAAGTTTTGCCAATTCAAAAGTGAGCGACGATACTAAACAAATTCTAAGTAGTTTTATGTTATCCATATCTGCGGTTGTAATGTCATACTTACAAAATCCACAACCAATGACTCCACCTTGGGCATCAACAATGCAATAAAATTGTTTGAAATTTCTTCAATGTGATGTGATTATTAATTACATAATGCATTTTTTGTTATGAATATATTAATGTTTTGCTATAACAGTGGTATAATCTAAAGTCACAACTTACATTGTATCACAGATACCTTTGGATACCCAATTAATTAATTATACAGTATTGTCATTTTTGTATACATGCTCATTCTTAAAAACTTTCAGTACTATCTCAATAAAATGTACAAGTAAGTACATTATTGCATTAAGTGAGCAGTATGTTACAAAATACAACTGAATTTTATTTAGATGGAACAATTTAATGGCACATTGATAATATTTTAAAACAAAATATAATTTTCATAAACATATACCATAGTTCTTTTAAGATCATCTTATTTTAATAATAATAATTTTATAATAATAATTATTACAAGTAAATTTGAAGATCAGTAAAAGATGTGAGATTTGAACTGGTCTCTTTATTTCTTGGAAAGTATTTTATTTTCATACATTAAGTAAATTGTTTTATTACATATCACTTTTTCCTAATGATATTCTACAAATATCACTTACAATAAATTCAATATATATATATTTTTTTCTAAGCATCTATTATAATTTGCTAGACTTAAATAGATCAGATATATTCTTTCTACTTTTTACATAAATACAATAACCTTTTTTAATTTCAACTATTAAAGGACTTAATAAAAACCACGTTTCATTGTTCATTCTTTGTTACATAACTCCATCCTTTAATAATTATCTATTTTACAATTTGTATATTCTTTATAGATTAAGTAAAAAAAAGAAGATCACGGAAGTTATTAAATAAATATTTAATTTTAAATAATACAATAAAATCAAATATGACTATAAAAGTTATGTACATATAGAATAAAATAAGATCACTTTTAATTATATCTTTGTTCGTCCTGTTAAAAAGCTGTACAAAAGCGCGTAAAAATTGTTGTATTAAATGATATTCATGTAGAGTAGGCCAGTGCAAGATCCGTACAACGTTCCCACGTTTTCATCACATTACAACAATTAACAATTTAAATCAACAGATCTAATTTAAAAATTAATATTCTTTAAGTAGCAAGGCATCTTGATTCATGTAAACTGCTATCTGTATAATCCATTGTTTATTTTTTATTAACACTTTGAGTGCCATATCATCCACATCTGGATAATGTATGAACTTTTTACATAGATCTATTCCTTATATTAATGACCTATCAGGTTATATTAATAACCTTATCACTTCAAATTATAAATAGTTTACATTTTTTTAACAATTTTATTAAATACACGAAGGTTACTCCAATAAAAGAGAATCGAATATCATACAAATTTACTAGATTTATTAACTGAGAGGATATTCCTTTATTTCAGCACTCAGAGTGTTAATTGCTTCTGTACCTTTATGTATCTTCAGTAGATATACGTAATCAATTGTCTGTATTTGTCATTCGATTTATTTCGTAATCGACAGAAAATGTTCTGAATCGGAAAATACTTCGTTCCATCGAAGAAACGACTATACAAATATAAGAAGTGACGTTCTGTGAATAAAAATTGAATATCGTTCAATTTGATTATTTACAACAAAGAGGCTAAACAGTACATGGCCCCTTAATTTTAGAATATTTCGAATGTTCATCCACTCGCGGTCTTAGGAAATTGTTTCTGAACGATCACACAACGGCGTGACATTGGCACAGACATCTACAGAATACTTTAAATCTATCCTGTCTCTTTTTCATGGTCCCCGGTCGGCCTAACTCGTCATGATTAAACGCTGCTTTCACCACGACCAACCAGCGTGATCGGATACACGTATTTCTTACGTTTTGCGTTAAAGAAAGGAGAACTGTGTTGCCCGTGCGTGGGTGTTGGCGATAATCCACGCAGAAGAGGTAACGAGGCATCACCGCTCATCCCTGTGGCATCAAACTTCTTTTTCCATTCTGCTCCTAAATCGGTCGCTGGTGCCATCAGGCCTTTGCATTCCGGGGAGCTTCTCACGCTAAGAAATACATCGTTACTGCTATCCCGTTGTCCAGAAGAACCCTGAAACGACCATTCATTTTTTAGCGAACACACAAAGCTTAAGGGTGCTTGCACTTTCTTTTTTAGCCCTTACACTTTTCAAAATGTTCTACGAAAACGTTTTAATCATCCTATATTTACCTTCGCTTCGTAGAAATCCAAACTGGATCCATTCGTTTCGTTTTCCTCCTCCACGAAACCTGATTGCACTTGATTCGACGCATGAGACGCCCTGGAGGAATGAGAAGAAGCATGCGACGAGGAGTTTTCCGACAAATCGTCTCTGCAGCAGGCGGCTGTGCACACTCTTTGCTCTCTAGAACACACCACACGATTTTTATTATACTTATCATTATTCAGAAGACATCTGTCTCGTATAATGGTACAGCAGGAACCGAAATGCTGCACCCACATTATAATAACGTAGTGACTAAAGTATGCAAAACGTCTGAACATTTATTGCATCACGTTCTGAAGTAGATGTACTTTACGATATATCATTCACTATTAACGGTGAATAATCGTGAACGATTTATTCGTGTTCCCATATTGTGACCACATGCAGTGGTTAATGTTAGACCTCATATTTTACTGCGCTCAAAGAAAACTACAGATAGTATATTATCTATACGTACATAAATATTATAGCTACTGCTCGTTATATGATCATAAAGATTCATGAAAAATATATTTAATAAATTTACAGTCAAAGATGTAAATTTTGTAAATTTATATTAATTCCAATTATTTAGATCCTCGATGGATATAAAGCAATAAATTAAAAAGTAAAGTTACCTTCTGATAATGACTGAATCTCGTCTTCTCGGTACTGGCGGCGGAAGACCAGCGGTTAAGCTTTTGGCACTTTCGTAACTTGCCTCGCTGTTACCGCTGCTTGTGTTACTGCCGTTCGTCCCCTCTCTCAGGAAGTAGTTCTTCGCCGAGAGCATAGCGAAGTGAAGATTGTTCTTCAAGTCGTCCGCCGCCGTTGACAAGTTTCCCGAGATTTTTGGAGTACGTCTCATCGGCCTCGGTGGTGGAACCGGCGATGGTGGACTGCTCGACGCCTCCGACAGAGTTTCCGGTGTGGCGAGCGGTGCCATTCGAGACGCATCGTCCCAGTCGCTCCGACGATTAGATCTTTGCAGCGAAGCAACAATTAAGTTTTTACAGTTGATGGGAAAAACTGCAGCTTAGCAACACTTTATCGAGAGGAAATAAGGTAACGGTCACCGTTGGAATGTTAACTCTTGAACAAGAAAAAGGAAAGCGGGACCAATAACACCTGACAAATCGACTCATTTAAACATTTCAGACACTATGTACACGAGTGAAATTTTTACATACAACTTGAGATCATGTATTTCTTTTCACAATAGCAACATATGATCGCAGAAAGATCGTAAAAAAATCGCTCGTGTGGATAGGGTATCAGTACTCTAACCGTTGGGTCCGTTACCCCGTTTCTGAAAATAACGTGTTCCTGCTAAGTTGCAATTCTTCTAAGTTTCGAGTGCAGTAATGAGCGTTTACGTGCGCGATTGCCGAAGCGGTGAACATTGCGAGTCGTGAAGTAAGCGATCGTGAACGAGGTAACATGAGTTTCTCGAGTCAAATGAAATAGCTGCTGTTCGGTCTCGAGAATGAGTTGAATGAGATTAACGATACACTTACTTCTGAAGGTAAGCACGATGGAACGATCGTCGACGATTCAATTACCATTCCTAATTTTATCAATTAGCCCGATGCAAAGAAAGAGTAGCCCGTTTTATAATTCGCTACGTCTAACAGCGCCGTTCGCCACTCGTCTCTCCGTAGGCCCTAGCTCCTCGTCGTCAAGCTAATTACGGGCGTCTTCGTCCTCCGTGAGTACCGTTCGTCGTCCCGACGTAAAAGTGCTATTCTTACGATTTGCTTTCGTCGGCCCTGGGCGTGTTGAGCAACTCGCTGGCCAGACTGACGTACTCCCACGGTATTCCTCGGGAATCGACGCTCAGCTCGCGGCCAACCTGAGGGAACTCCGAGGGACTCTGCAAGGACGTGAAGCTCGTTTCCAGGCAGAGTCTGTGCGGCGGTGTTCCGGCCAGGTTGCTGGGGTGAGATTTAACGGGGCTGGAGGACGACAGCAACGCTCTCATTTCCTGTTCGATCTCCATCTCCTGGATCTCGACGACCTCGCGAGCCTCCGACGCCTCCGTCGACGATGCATGACCGGAAGCCAGCCTCTGTGGCTTCGCAGGCCCCAGGGTCGTTACAACCTGACATATCCACACGCGATTGTTTCCAATGTAATCGTTTCAGCTACCCTCCGACATTACTTTCGCGTTACTCCGTGTCGTTCACACCGATAGGAATGATAGGGGTTCGATTCGAGAAGCAAAGAACCAGCTTTGGTTAGGAATAAGGCTAGTTCTAGAACGAGGGGAAAGACCAACTAGATGAATCGAAGTGATGAACTGGTGCTTGATGGATGCTTTGCTCGTTGCTCGGACCAAAGATTTTGATTGTTCGATAATCTTAGGTTGATGCAGAATGACAGTGTTATTCCTTCACCTTCTAAGTGATTTTGAAAATTTTCAGAATGCCTCATTGGTTGTTAAAAAGTTACAAAACTTGCGGTACGCTGGTACTGTTTATAAATATGAGACCTACGTCTAATAACCTTGATCTTGATATATCTTAAACATGTGAAAGAAAGCTACTGCATAAAAACCGCAGTTATCATTTGCATCAATCTAACATTACAGCATGAAATATAACGAAAGTTAAATAATGATAAATGTGACAAATAGACTGATGTTAAAGTAGTCAGTTAAAATCATTGATTGATAAAATATGTTATACATAGAGGTAGTTTCTTTGCTTCCCCATTCTGTGCACACATTAATAGGCTCAAAGTTTAAGATTCAGATCCATTTAGTTTGTGCTAACGATTGAGTTGCAACTTTGTGATCCCATAACGCCACAAATTTACATAACATATCGGATGAGATTGTTTACATCGATGTTATGCATAAAAAATAAATAGCGGAAAACTTTCTGTACGGTGAAAGTTCTTATAAGTCACTTTTCCACGTGTAGAGCGTGTATCAGTGAATTATCTGACTCGTAAGAAACAGAAAATCGAAAAGAAAAGGAGAATAACAATAAAGTTACGATCGGATACGAGAATGATCTTTTCGTTCGATGAAGTGAGATTTCTGCAATGAAAGAGAATGATTACAACTGAGAATGATTCTACTCTTTTGATACGATATTTGGCATGCTGTTATCGCGCGGTGTCACGATGAAATGAAATAATACGTAAAAAATCAAATGTACAATGGCGACGTGGTAAGCTAAACGATACGTGGTGCACATGCATGAATGACTCGGTGATAAATACCGTTTAATTGATTAATCGTTAACCCTCGTGTGTCGAATGCAGGGTCATTTTTACTCAGTATCTATTGTACATATCTTACATATTGCTTTCTGTGTATATAAAACACTTTGACATACTTTCATGATACAATATAACATTTCATAATAGAATTTCACTTCGTATCAGCTAAAATAATACGAAGTTAAAAATTAGTCCACTTATGAAACTCCAAGAATTTTCAACTTTGTACAGAAGATATTATTTTGGAAACATTTTATATTACAACTTAAAGCCAACTTTTGTCGATAATACTTGAAAAATATAAGCAACGTTGCAACGGTAGCAATATTAAATTTCTAGGTAAATCTTTTATTTACACGTGAAGATGAAATATGTTGAAAATTTTGTATTCAATATGACAGTGGTACGGATAAAAAAGACCCAGTACGCGACCGATTTTAATCACAAAACATCCGTCTTCCGAGGGTTAATTCTTCGACCAAAATTCGTTACCATCAAATTAAATTTTTTACGGTAATTAATCATCGTAATTGCATTTTCTTTGCACATCGTTTAACGATGATCTCATACAACTATTCTCTACTTCGACTTACAAATACATGTTTCTACTGATTTTTGGAGTGTATCGAGGGTACACAATGGTGAATGGTGGTGAATCTAGTGTCTATAAATCGTGATCGAGAGTGATCGCATGCGACAGAATGCAGTTACAGATAATCTTGCAAGTGGAACAGCGGTGATGATAATCAAAATAATTTAGTTTACTGGAATTTTGAAGTCGCTGTAGATTAGTTGATTTGTTATATGACAATAAACTTAAATGTTCATTAATATTGGTATAATTTTGCGCTTTTATAATTCAATTATTCAAATGACGTTTAAAATATTTAATACTTCGTTTGTAAATATTTGAGAAAATCCAAAAGACAGAAAGTGTACGAAATTGAAAACAAATTATTTTGAAGGATTTTTTTTTAAAATAACCAAATATACAGCGACCCTTTTCATGCATCCATGATGTCGTTTTACAATTCATTTTCATTCATATTTCACTTCATAATCTCAATTTCAATATTCTACATATCAAGGTAATTTGAATTACAGGAAATTTGAAAAACAAATATTCCCCAAAAAATATGAGATTCGTTAGTTTTTTAAATTTGTTCGAAATTGTTAGTTTTTCAGTAAATCTAACTCTGTCCAAAATTAGAATCTCTAGTATTGCAGTATACGTCAGAAAGGGCAAATTGTTAAGAGACGTAGTCGAATGCAATTCAATTAGAAAATCGATATATTCATTTTCACGTTAAACATCAATCATGTTTCGAAGGATGAACATCTGGTCAGTGTTATAACGAGCTTCATCCAGAATTTATGGGCAACATTAATGCATCAATCTACAATAGTAACAACCTACGGTCATTAATAATGTTCGCTGCAGACTCAATTTGACGCGTAATAATTCCACGAATTTCGATTCGATACATTTTAATTCGATGTGACCCAATTTGGTGCGTTTTAATTCAACGTGATTCAATTCAGTGCGATCAAATTCAGCACGATTCAATTCTATTCGATTCAATTTGGCAAGTTGTAATCAGATTCGGTGCAGTTTAATTCCATACGATTTAATTCGATTCGATTCAATTCAATTCGACACAATTATACACGACGTGATTCAATTCGACGCGATTTAGTTTGACGCAATTAAACTCGACGCATTTTAATTCGACACTGTTCAGTTCGACGTAGTTCAACATGGCGCGCTTTAATTCGACGCGAGTCAATTTCAGGCAATTTAAATTTCCAAATTCTCTAAATTCGTAAACACGTGCGAAGCCTCAAATCATAGCAAAGTTTGTCAATGTAGTTGTCTCTAAGTCTACATTGGTCTTTACAAAGACAAAGAAGTAATGCGTACCTACTAATTCATATTTCATCATTCGTTCATTAATCGTTCAACTTCATTTTCTAATCAATTGTAACAGGGTCCTGTGAGTGGCTCACATATTAGTCCGCTATTTTTATCATGAATCTGTGGCTGCCTCGAAGCAGTTTCGTAACGACCATCGTAAGAGATGTAAATTGTCAAATCTTGTAATTGTCAACAAGTCTTAGAATGTTTAATTTCGAAGCGAACGCGTATCGCACGCAGGTAGGTTTATCGCTGAAAGGTTAACGACATCATCGACGCGCAGAAGCTGTGCAACGTGCTAGAACCGATGAAGCCTAAAAACGTCTATATACCTTGTGCCGTGGCGAGAAGAGTGTGTGGTGGCATAGACATCGGCGTCGTGGTCGTGCAATCTCGTCGGTGTACTTTGATGGTGGAGTACGACGTGTTGGTGATCGGGGCTCCCACCGGTAGCTGCATCCGTTGCAACCGTTTCATGCGTTGCTGCATCGGCCTCTGCAGCGTCCCGATCTCTGCACGCAGACACCTAATCCACACACCACACACCCTCAGCCACACATCCTCTCGTGAGAGTCGCCGGTTACCGGTCGCCACGATTCGAGGGAACAACCAGCGGTCGACGTTTTTAATTCGTTCATTGTTCACGGGTGTCATACACCTAAGTCTAACGCTAATTCGTTCGTCGATTAATCCTTTACGCTACGGGTCTATCTATTATACGGCATCGATATTCTCAACACGTTCTGTGCTATTTCGTTATTTAACTTTGCCGTTTCAAATCGGGTTGAAATTATTTTTGCAACAAGAATTTTTCGGATCTACAGATTCTTGGATGCAAGAAGCTCTGTCTGGATCTTTATTTAGGGATCTTTAGTTTTGGGGATTTTAGGATATGGAGATTTTGAGATCTGGGGATATTTAGATTCGAGGGTTTTCTTGGTAGTTTTTAATTTAGGAATATTTGAATTTCGGAATTTTTGGCTGAAGGCCTTTTTGTGGTCTAGAAACTTGTTGGTTTAGAGATTTGGAGATCTATAAATATTTGGACCTTGGAATATTGAGATCTTAGGATTTGTAGATATGGGAACTTAAAAATGTAGAAATTTGTAATTTTTGACATTTAGGAATTTTGAAATTTTGGTTCTACGAATTGAAGATCTACGGATTTTAGGATTTATAGAATATTACACTTGTCTCGCATGTGTCGATTATCAAAATATTTTCATTACTGCGAAGAAAAGGAAAAAATAACTAATACGAACTTACATAATTTCAGAACGTAAATTCAGTAACAATAAAAAATTTCTTAAAACAGCATAATTATTCGTCAATAATTTTTTCCCTAGCTATGAAAGTAGTTTGCAGATTCAACTTAAATATATTCAGTCCTTTAGAAATATTCAATTGCACCATGGTATTAAATTTAAAAAACTTCAAGTTCATTATATTTTGAAATTAAATGGAAATGTTTGTGATAAATGTAATGATGGTGTCCCATAGCACAGAACGTGTATAGATTTTCCAGATCTGATTCGAAGAAGCGTAATGCAAAGGGATATTAAGTATTTAATTAGTTCTTCGTTAAATGGAAGAGAATCAATCGTTGAAGCTTTATTCGCTTTACTTGATTAAGAGAATTTCAACAAGGTATGGCACTTCAAAGTTTGACCTGCTATTTCTTGTGCACGAAAGCGATAAAGGGGTGGACATTCATTAACGTGTACTTTTACGCTTACTCCTAGTCGTTTAAAACGTTTACGAATGCTTCGTTAAAGTTCTTATTCTAAACTAGTTCCTGCAATTATCCAAATTCAATTGGTCGTGTAAGAATAAGTAGAATATTTAGTTATAATTGTGTTAAGAAATTTGAATTTCAGAATTAAGTATAATTCTTAATTATATTGTTATAATTTATAGTCAAGAATTATAATTAAGAATAATTAGTAAGATATGAAAGAGTAGATAACATTAACTGAAAAGAAAATATGTTTTTCAGTAGAAACCCTCTAATCAGAGCTTTGTAATCAGCAAGGATAGGTTAGTGACACCATTTTTCTAAAACCTAAATCTCTGAAGTCTGAAACTTTCGGTAAAATTTAATTTGTAAAAAAATAATGTACTTTAATTAAAAGGTACAAGTTATATAAATAATGTTGTTGAAATATGTATGTGTTCCATTTATAAAAATAAACCGAATGATATTTCATTCAACGACGCCGAACAAAATCAATACCGTTATTTCGTGACTCTGATTACAGGGTCTTTAATTTTGAGAAACCAATTGATTTTAGATAGAGTTTGTACACCGAACTACCTCTTAAAATACCTCTAAAAAATTCAACAATTTTACGGTCATGCAAAGCAAAAACAGACAAACGATCATTTCTCGTGACCGCACTCGTCGCTACGATCTTAGCATTAAACACAGAGAAGTATACTGAAATGAAAGAAAAAAATTGAACAATTCGAGGCACAAAGCGAACATTAGTAGGCACTTTAGCGAAACATAGGTGTAAGAATAATAATAATAATAAAGTACAAATAAAAGTAGGTACCAAGTATACGTGTATTTAATTATCTTTCTTATGCATGTATCATTTATATACCATTCTCGTTCAAAGTTAAACGATTATAGTTCTAGCAATCGTAAGAGGTATAAATGATTTACATTACTTATTTCTGATATTAACATTTAATGCACCAGGCACAGAATTAGAAAGCGAAACCTAATAAGTACATAATTCAGAAGGTTTTTTATCGTATAAAGTAGCGTACATCGAAAATTATACAGAATTACGTTGTTACATTGTGCAATCAAAACGACTACCAGCAGATTTAAGGCTTAGATGTAACTTACTGTGTACTCTCGATATATTGCCGGTTGAACGAATATTTGTGCAGTTCAGGGTTTGGTGATTTAGCATATACTACAGGAATGAAGTCTATCTTTGACAATTCAGAAATTTTCAAACTTACAAATTTAGAAATGTGCAAAGTTCCATACTTCTGAATTTTCAAATTTTCAAATTTAGGAATTTGCAAGTTAGAAATTTAATTATTTAGGAATATGCAAATTTCCAATTTTTGAATTTAGAAATTTTTAAATTTTCCATTTTCTAATTTACCAAGTTCAACAATTTCAAATTTACAAATTTTCAAATTTAGATCTTCAGAAACTTCAAGCTCACAAACTTCTATATTCTCAAATTCTCAAATTGAAGAACTTCTAAAGTTCAAATAAATAAACTTAAGAAAAAATCGATCAGTTCTACGTTCAACTGATAGTCAAACTTTCTATCCTATTCGTGGCAATATAACGAGTTTGCCACACGAATTGACCTATCAAAACTTTACTATCTATGTAAACAGCGTCATAAAAAAGTATCGTATATTACAATTATTTACAGAAGGCATAGCGAGTAAATGTTAACTTTACATCTAAAACTCTCTTAAACTTAAGCGTTAAAAACTTCTCGTACGATTATGACGCACAGTTTATCAGTCGTTTTGGATGCAACTAAAGTAAAACACCGAGCAACTGAAAACGCAAGAATAAAGTAATAAAACGAGTATACGGAGTTACGCAAATAGTTACAAATATAATTGTTTGCAAAATCCATGCAGTGTCGAAAGCATGCATGTCAGCTACTCGATCGATTTAAGCAACAAAGAAAAATAACTAAAAACGAAGGTGTAAATCTTCGACACGATAACTTTCAATATTCTCTTATTACATTGTACAAGTATTATTGCATTAATATTATGCTATACGGGAAAAATTAATGAAACACATGTTACCCGATCTTTAGTATAAATATAATATAATATAAAAAAATTAAATAAAGCATTAACGCTACAAATAATAAAGAATAAAGATGCTACTATATTAGACATTCATGTAAGTACAGTCTTATCTACTATCTATTCTGTTCTTACAGTAATTTTATGAGAAATTTAGTCTAAATATCCATAATAAAATACAACACAAAAATAAATAGCATTCAAACAAATATTTAGCTTGTGATAAACAGAACACGTTTAACATTTCCTATTTGTTTGGTAGAAATTAAATATGTAATCATCTACAAGCTACTTCATTTTAGGTTATCGAATTAGAATAAAAATTAGCATTAAATGATATCAACATTTCTGTGAGACCAGAACAAATAATAAACACAGATATAATTACATAATTCTGTAAAATATTCCGCTCTAAGAATTCAATTTTTCGCGCCACTGTTTCGCGGGTAATTTAAAAATACGAATAATACCATTCAGCGTCTGCTCGACTTCTAACAATTTCAAAAACCTTCAAACTAATTAAAAAATTTAGAAACTTTACCGTTATAAATTGTCAAATTTAGAAACATAAAAAGTTAGGTGACGTCACTAGATAATATTATTCGCATCTTCAACTTACCAACAAAATACAACAGCACCAAAAATTAAATCCATACAACAAAATGTTTAAAAAAGAAAGACTACCACTACAACCACATCAGCCATGGTTTTTACCTGTCTATATATAACAATGTACAGAAATATTGTACAATAAATTAATTGTAAATCTTTTTATCAGTCGAACGGTAAAGATTCGTTAAAATGAGCCGATATTTAACGAAATAATTCCGTCATGTAGAATACATGTCTTCGGACGTCACCGGATTCATTCTTTTACTGGGACACGTAATTTCGTTCAAATATTTTTTGTGCATTATAGTAATTACTTACTATTACTTCTTATTCAGGGGTTACACTATTCTTAGCTTCACAGGAAAAAATCAAATTTTCCTTTTAGGAGTTTGGTACAATGGAAATTTATGAAGTTAGAAATATAGATATTTCAAATCTGTAAATTTTCAAATATTCAAATATTAAAAGTTTCAAAACTTCAAGATTCAAAATTATTAAGTGTTTAAACTTTTATAACTTCAAATTTTTTAATGTAGAAATTTATAACTATAGAAATTTGTAATTTGGAAATGATGGAAATTAGATATAAGGAAACATCAAATTCTCCAATTGTTAAACCAAGAAATTCTCAAAACCTTAAATTTAAGTATTGACTACCCATAAATTATTTTCCTTAAATAAATCACAAAAATACATATTTTCTCAGGTGTAACCCCTACTTAATCCTCTTACAAATAAAAAATACTTATCAATTTTTCCACGGTTACAATCTGTCCCCATTAAATCATGCGACACAAAATTATAAGCTAATTTTCTCGAGACATCATCGCCTTCGAACATTCTTTGACCCTATGACATCGAAAAGTGATCAATCGAATCGACGATAACCGAATTACGTGTCCTTCGGCTCGTGTATCTCAACATTGACGACAATCGTCCCGTTGCATGTTGTTGTGTCACTGGGTGTAGTTTGTGTTTGCGTACTAGTCGTCTCGCAACTTTTCACGTGTCCATTACTCTCTACACTGGCTACTACATTCTGAGGCTTGTCCACTTCCTTTGGAATATCCGGATCGTCGGTCATTTCCTCCAAAATCTCGTAATTACCGGGCTTTATCGAGGACATTCGGCTAACCGGCGTGTGCAACCTCTTTATCGAATCAGCCAGCCTTACCTTGTTTAACGCTTTCAGCATATTGTCCGGCATATGGTCCTGTATCATCACCGGGCTTATCAACACCTCGTCGAAGTCGCACGGTCCTGCCCATAGTGCTTGATACACCGGCTCTTGTTTGTGCAACATTTGTCTGCAATCGAACAAAACAATAATCAACTTCAACGATTCTGCGGATCAACGTACGAATCGATTGCTGAATACTCGATTTCACTTTTCTGCTAATATGTCGCTACATGGATAACATGCGATATGATGCATTTACTGAAATAATCGGATATTGACTTCTTATAGTATAGTCAAATCTCGGTTCCCTAGGGAAATTATAGTACAGGAGGAGATCTTCCATTCGTTGATCTTTAGGGATTCTTGGGATCAGAAATTTCGGGATGAGAATTTCAAGACTTTAGAATTTGCGGACTTCCAGATTTAAAAATCTAGGTATTTAGAAGAATGGGGATTTAGGAATGTGAAGGTTTAGCAATATAGAGATTTGAGAATGTAGAAATTTAGAAATGTAGAGATTTGTAAGTCTAATTATTTGGGGATGTAGTAATTTAGGGGTGTATAGATATCAGAATGTAAGGATTTAGAAATCTAGGAATTTGGTGGTCTAGGAATTTGGAGACACAGCCCAGTAAATACTTATAAATTCATATTTCACAAACATCCATGATACATGATTATTCAAAGGACACTAAACCATTGTCTCAAATAATTCTGTATCAAGAATTCTTACAGTTATCCTAAATATTTTCTAAATCCAAAACAATAAAAATATACATATCTATCGCGTGTTATCTAAGTACTTCATCATACATTTGACTTAACAGAAATGAAATAAAGTGAAAACTTCTGAAACGTTAAATTAAAGGCAATCGCATCGATCACTCGGTCAAAATTACTCATTGTCGGTACACGAATACGCAAGTATAGTTGCTCTACTTCCTAAGACTTAATCATGCATATACATATAATAGAAATATTTAAACAGTAATGTTTCTGAAATGAAACGATCAGACAGTGTGGTGGACGCGTGAAAAGAAGAAAAGTGTGGGGCAGAGATCCAAGGTACGCATGCGGGCAAATCCTCAAGATGCAATTACCCAGAGCAGCCCTGAAAATGCAAATTTTTCGATAAACGTACCTCCAGCGTCGTTCATACTTTTGCCTAGAAACGCAAAAACATCCTCGGTTAAAGTTTACTCGTGATCGCTTTTATTTCGTCTCTGTAGCTTATTCGAACAACACCAACAGAGTTTAACGCGTTGAATGTCACGGTGAAAAGTTAGGTGTTCGGTGCGGACACACTTTAATCGAAAATTTAATTGAATTACATCGTTGGAACCAGGCACTGGTGAACACCGTGACATTCAACGTGTTTGTACACATTCGCTGCGGTACATATCGCAAAAGTGACATCACTAAAAAGTGTATGTTTCGTATAAAAAGCAAAATGTTTTCAAGTATGATTCAAATATGTTACAAATATTTTTTAGGTACATTTAAATGTAGGAAGATTAAAGACCTTACAGACACCAAGAACATAGAAAGGGATATCATAGGGTTTCAAAAAGAAAAATGACCGCAGCGAACGCATTGAATTGTACGAACATTCCACTTACTCTCCCTTGTTAGGATGATGGCGAACAACGTGTATGATCCGACCAGGTGGATATAGAGGAGTGTGCAAAGTCAACGCGATACTAGAGTCACTCGGAACAACAGTCTGTGATCGTGCTAAGTCCTTGTCTCTCTGATATTCGCTGATACAACCACCGGCCTCTAAATTTGCAGCCGAAGTGGGGGTAGAACCGCAACCGCAACACATCACCGAACATGCTATCGTTTTCCACTGAAATGAATATCACGATTGGCGGTGAGTTTCTGATCAACTGTTATAACGTTTGATCGTACACTCGGATGCAACGTTACCTTCCTTCGAATAATAACTGGTGTAGGGAGAGGACTTCCAATGTTTTGTATATAAATTGTTCTCAGTTTGTAAATTTGAAAATTCTTTAGTTTCTAAATTTCTAAATTAACTCTCAGAATTCTGAATTGTTGAGGTTTCAAGTTTATGAAGATACAGTTTTTCAAACTTTCAATAATTCAAAAAATCTTTAGAGTTGAATAAGCTTTATCCAGAGGAAGTCATATTTGCACCCAAGTGTACATGATAGAGAACATACTTTCGGATCGACGCTTCTTTTTATAGCATTGATGAGATCGGCTCTTAAACTTTCCATTTGTCTAAGACCTATCCTAGGTACAACATCTTTTCCAACTACGACGGATGTAATAAATTCTTGCGAGTACTGCTGAGCCGGCATGCTCAACAGACCACCCGGTGGGGCGAACGAAAAGCACACCAAGTCTGGATAGTCTTGTTTAAGCAAAATTGCTAAGATGGCCGCTGTGCCAGCTCCCAGGGAATGACCAACGAGTGCCAAACCGAATTGATGTGTCCCTCTCGATGGGTCCTGCAAAATATTTCATATTTTCAAGTTGAACAATTTTTAAGTACTTCTTAACCTTTTGCAGTCTAATTTTGTCATATGACATCTCTTCAAATATTTAATTCACATTGAACATATACAGAAATTATTTGTAAATACATATAAGTACAAATTTCTGAAGCACTGTATATTTGAATATTCAGAACATATATGTCATTCAGAGAAAATCGTTTCTATAAAAAATAATTTGGACTGCAATGGGTTAAATAGATTTTTAAGAAAGATAATATCCCCGAAATAGGTCTTCAAGAGAAATAATATTTTTTTTTTAAATCTCCAAGAGAAATAATATTGTTCAAACACATCTCTGAGGAAGGAAATATTTCTTAAATAGATTTCCAAGAAAAATATTTCTTAAATAAATCTCTAAGAAAGAATTTTCAAATATGTCTGTAAGAAAAATAGTAATTCTTGAATAGATTTTAATGGATTTTTGAAGAATTTTTTAGCAAAATATATCGTTTCACTTGTAGCAAGTAATATTTTTTGCGAACGTAACACGGTTCGTCACATAAAATATGCAACGAGTGCAACGATAAACGAAATTATTCGTTTGAACAAGTTGATATACGCTTAGTCAAGTGGAATTTGCATTTGAGGTAACGATAAAGCGAAACAATACCTTGGCAAGAGCGCGAGATATAATTCCTTCTTCTAGCAGCTTTTTTCGTATATACTCAGCTGCTTGAACCATCCCTTTGTGACCCAGCCAATCATCTCTGGGCGGTGACAATGGTAACACTTCACCCTCTGCGTTCAAGTCCGTTAATACGTCCTTCATGCTGAGGGTTCCTCGTATACTAACGACAACCTTCCAAGAGAACAACCAGAAAATTGCTAATTACATAACTTTCATAACGTACCTCTAATTAGAAATTAAGCATTCGTTAAATACAATTCAAGATTAAATCTCGCGAAATAATTCAGCCGGTAATAAAAATCAATGGTACTAAACCTTCTACGATACTTTCGATAATTTCTTTACATCTTAAAGAAGCAAATCTTTCACATAAATCTTTATATCTTATTCTTATTTCTGTAAACATTCTCGTGACAATAAGTTCAATTATAACGTTAACTTTTTTTTAGAAAACTGAAAAGTACATTGTAACAAACTGAAAGATCAAATCCGGTTCGTGTATACAACGTGGAAATTAAACTTTCTATTGGTTTTCATTTGAAGCTCTCAATAAATCGGAAAGTGCAAATATTTAAACAAATACCGGGCTCTCGAAAGACTTCCTCGAACATTAAACAATGATTAATCTACATTGTCCGTAATAAAAGTTCACGATCGTTTGATGTAGAGCACTATTTTGAACCACTTTTTTCACAAAGTTTGCGTAGCAGATGATACAATTAACATACTGCAGACTTAATTATCGTTATACTTATAACACATTGACCATTGAGGTGGTCATATTTGATCAGAATTTTTATTACATTTTGATCATTTGAATGGTGATCATTTTTACCATATTTAATTGTCAGCAATGTGTTAGTTGGTAAAAAGTTCATAAAGTATAAGTTGACTTATCCATTGACTTTATCAAATTTTTTAAAATTTGTTCGGCGAATGTTGAATATTGGTTCGTAACGTGCTGTTTCACGAATCTATTCTAATTTTTGGTCTGTATATTTTTCTAAACGCGATCGGTGCATGCGAATCAATGAGGAACGCGCGAAACCTTTTTCTTCGTGTAATCGAGCGCGACGAAGAACGGCGTCTCACCGACGTCGACGTGAAAAGTCGCATAAATGACTTCCACCTCCGCGACCTCGACCATCTTCCTCAACGCCGCGTAATTGCACTTGCAACAATTGTCCTCCACAATGGTCGCCTCATCTTGGTGACCGCCGCAAGGGAAACAACCGCATCGTAATCTACGACAGGATTTCAACACGGTTATTTCTCGGTGTTTCGAATTACAAATCAACTACGCATTCGTTGACGCCTCGTATTTCATGTCAGTAATACAAACAAAAAAAATAGTATAATATACAAAAAATTTACTTAGATAGACTTACATCTACTAGACACATTTTGAACAGTATGAAACCCATTAAAAATCTGAATAGTAGAATACTATTTATTATTTTATTTGTTACACCAAGAATTAACCCTCTGCACTCCTTAATTTCTTTTTTTCTCAATGAAATGTATTGCAAGGTGGAGAGTATGTGACAACAAATTTTTTATTTATTGTAAGTAGTAAATAAATGAAAATGTATATATTCAACCAATCTATTTATCTGAATGATTTATAAGAAAAATTTCTTAAAAAATTTTTAAGAAGAATATGAAGTGGAGCCACATTCGACATAGGAGTGTAAAGGGTTAAAACTGAAATACGACAAATCAATCGATTATCACCGATCGTCGAGAAAACCGTAACGAGCAAGTAATACTCGCTAACAGCAATAACGGCGAAAATAATAACCGATTTAATTAAAAGCTGTTCGATTAAATGGTTCGGTCGTGCACGGAACGATACATCGGTGAGAATCAATTAATCGGTGGCACAATATACCGAGACAACATAAGCGGCAAACTACCGACGACGTTACCTTGCACACAACTGACAAAGGCCGGTGGAATGATTAACGAGGAACATGGGCCAACCATAAGCAGCGAGGGCGAAATGCATATAATGAATGGCCAACTGAAAGTGACCCAGATCACCGTCCTCGGTCAAGGACAAGAATTTCGTGCGAGGAGTTACTGGCACGCCTGACAGAAACTCGTAAGTATCGTTCTTCCTTTGCTTCACTATCAGTTCCCTCTCGATTTTCTGGAACTTCCTCAACAACACCAGACCGGCGACCACGTCTGATGGAACCACGTCAAGGTCGCGGAAGAAATCGCTCAACAGCCTGGCAATGTCCGCGAACGAATTCTGGGAAAACAATCGATTTTATTGCAGATGACTGATTCTGTCTCGGATTCGTGCAAGAGTACTATATTTTCTATACTATACTTTGTAGGAAAGTTATGAAATTGTCTCTCCTTGTGTCGGCTTATTTGGGAAGTCTTTGAGCACTGTGTTGAATTGTTATGTTCTGGTTTGTGATATAGATTGTACTCTGGATGGGAGAACGATTTTAACTGAGGCAATTTATGGATTTGAAATTTGAGAATTTAGTGACACACTAATTTGAAAATGTTCAAATTGGCTTTCTATTTACAGTAAAAACAAATTTGTCAGAAAGGTATATAGACTTCTAAAACGACTCGGTACAGAAAGAATTGCCACTAGTTCGATAAGCTTCGTTTCAAGTGAAAGAATACGTCTCTATTTTCTTCGTCTGAATATTTAGAAGTGTTGAAGCTCTTAAGCTTTAGAATGATATTTTCGATGAAAACTTATAATTGAAAGGAAACTTGGAGCAGCTGTGTTGATTCTTTTTGATTGTTCTCAATGAGTCCTTGCCAAGTTTAATTCTTCCGTTGCAGAATTAAACTGATATAAAATCAATTTAATTGATGGAAATGAGGTATAATAAGGAATTGATATAACAATTCTTTTGCACCGATATAATAATTCTTTTGATAGATTTATTTGATGTAACACTTACTCGACTTCTGTCAGAATTTCCCATGCAACAGAATAAAAGTCTGCATCTGTTGTCCCAACTATCTTGATATGCACGTATTACTTTTCTAAAAACACGGAATTGCAACCATTTGAGTAATCAATAGTTTAAAAAGAAATTTATCTTCGTTATTTATCAAAAATCTTAGCCTTATTCTGAACATGCAATTTCGTTGAAATAAATGAATTTTTCATATTAAGGTTTCTATTGATTAAGCCTAAAATTTTGTAGTTCAAATTCATATCAAGATTATATGATTCATTAATGATTAATAAATCATTCAACCTGTCTTGATATTAGCTACAGCTTTGTAGCCTTCCAAAAATAGTCCAAAAATAGTAGTCAACGCTAAAGGACACACCTCACATTGTGAAAAATATCTATTTCAAATTGAATTGTTTCACAACATGTTTCTGTCTGAAACGATGTAGTTAATGGAAATTTTGCTACACGATAAAATTGCGGGACGAAACAATCTGAGAGTACACTACTTTACTCAGAGTAGAAAGGTTCACAGTAGAAATGGACAATAATAAGTCCGACGTTGAAATCAAAGCGAGAATCAAAAGCAGTTACCTTTGTCGCCAATTTCTGTTTCTGCTGCCGCTTCGGTTGTAATGCAATTTACCACATCTTGATTCCGCTTCTCTCATACTGCGTTGATACTTCTTCATTTTTACCCAGGATCTACCTGCGGCATCGTATGTGCACCACACTGTTACTATCACGGACGCCAGCACACACCAATTTGATACCACTAAACCTGCGAATCGAATACACTTAAAATTCAACTGTTTTTGTGGAGAAAATATGAAAAGTTTCGATGAGTTTTCAAATAACTATTCTGAACTATATGAATTATATTTGTGACTGATTTGATATTATTAAATTTGCGAATCGAATTTAAAATTGACTCACTTTTATTACATCTCTATGAATTTTGTAATAATCGTATTGTAGATCGAACTGTAAGTTATATTTATGATCAATTCGATATTATTAAACTTGCAAATCAAATACACTTAAAATTCAACCATTTTTATGCAGATAATAAGAAAAGTTATGATGAGTGTTGAAATAACTAATCTGCAGATCGAGCTATATGAATTATATTTATGACTAATTTCGATATTATTAAACTTGAGAATCAAATACGATTAAAATTAAACCACTTTTATTACGGAATATAAAATATCTCTATGAATTTTTGAATAACCACACGGCAGATCGAACTGTAAGTTATATTTATGACCAATTCGATATCGCTAAACTTGTGAATCGAATACAATTTATTTACGATAAATTAAGGAGTAAAGGTGCAGTATATATCAATAAACTTAGTGTTCATACGAATATTCTATGTTTAAATAAACACAGAACGAAAACAGAATAAAGCTTTCGCTCCCTATAAAATTTAATAGAATGCTGAAGCTCGTGAGACAATTTAATAAATTTAAGACTTGAAATTTTTTTATATTACTTACCTAATGTTACATCGTTCATTCTGTCAACAGGACATGTTTGGTAGTAATGTGTTAACCATGTTACACCCGCACATAACCATCCAGTCTCTATCAGCATTAGAACTGAAACAAAATAAAACGTTCCTTATAAAAAAAAAACAGTTAATATGATTTTTTAATAAATATTGCAGATAAATTTATTTGTAGACTTGGGTCACGATTGATCGACCAGCACCGTTTGAGAGTTAAAAATAAAAATAAATGACATTTCGATAAATATTTTAACAATGTTCGAAATTCAATTTTCTTTTATTTCTTTCTATATATAAAATTGTAAAATATAAATACGTTCTTTTTAAAAATTGAAATTTTAGGATTTAAAAATTGAAATTTAACAAGAATATACTTTAATAAAACAATAACAAATAATAACAACTAATAATTTTAACTTTAATGTGAACAAAAACCTGAGTAATGAAGACGCGATCTGTGTCGCTCGAGTGCTAGCCACTGTCTGGCATTTTCAAAACATTCTATAACCGTTGGAAAAACCCAGATGTCTGAGCGAGCGACCGTAGCAGGCAAAACAAGGGCCTACCCGAAACGTTCGAACAAGCCTGGCCCCTCAAAGGACGTTCAAAACTCTCGAATGAAATTTACATTAACCGCTACACAATGTTTAATAGCCTTTGGTATCTTAACTTTTGTACCTAAGTTGATAAAATAATTTAATTTTTGTAAATATATCTGTTGTTACAGTTAATAATAAACATCTATGTTTATTACATTTTATTATGTATTATCTAATGTATTAATCTATGCAATTATTATTATGTAATTTATAGTTAAATATAAATTAAATTAATATTCTATTAATATACAATGTAAATTAATATTATATACATTAAATTATTATTGCATAGATTAATACATTAGATAATAAACACTTTTACATTTTATTTACCGATGTGTCGCTAAAATGTAGCTAAAAAGTGACAAAAAGTACCTAGACCGAAACTGAGAATTTCGTAAAACGAATGTCTGTTTTTCAATCACACATGCCATTTCTTGAATGAAAGGAAGATACGTCAGCACGAATGTCGAAACTTCATACCGGATAACGTTCGAAGGTATTGACAGTGCTTTCTTCAAATATCGAACAAATAGCTTTTCTCTATAAAGGAGCACTACATTATTTACCACCCTTTTCGTTATGGTTTTTGCGTCACAACGGATACGTCTGACCTAATTTGTATTCGATATAATTGTACAGATGAAATTGCATGGATCAGTTGCATATCAAATAACCTACTTCGAAAATAGAAAGTCGTCAACGATACAAAATGGTAAAAATATTGCAAGAATATTCTGTATTAATTTTAAAATCAGTTCTAAAAAAATATCCACATCAATTCTTTATATGAAATCCTCAAATTTCGATTCGGAACTCGTTATAAATGTTTTATACAAAATGGCGGACTGCCAATACAGGGAACAACGACCCATTTCGAAGTACAGAGTTTGATGAATCGATAACACGAAATTTAGATAAATAATACAAGGAGGTTAATAGAAGAAACTAGAAATTTTAGAGATGCGATAATCTCAACAGTACAGTTTTGGGTACGATTTTCACTGATCGAAATACAGATGATTCACTGAACATTTGGGTCTCAGTTTCTCCTCGATGATTCAGTTTAGTTTTATTCTGGGTACACGCATCATGCTGACCAAACACGATTTAATCGGAATAAAAATTTACGAATCATCGGGAGATGCATAATCTTCAGCATCGCAGACTCCACATCTAAACACTTACTTACTTCGAAAAAATTAAATGTATTAACAGTCAGCTGTGAGATATCTTGTAGTATTTTTCTTATTACTTTAAATCCATTTTAGTCCTGTATATGCGATTAAATATTATTTTGTGAAAATCTATATTTCCCTTAACATAAAATCCGGAACGCAAAACGCTCTAAATTTGACTGGCAGTGAACAGGTTAATTTCATGACTTCAATTTGTAATAATAATACGAGACTTCGATGTTGAATAAACGTAACGTATTGTACTAGTTGCGTTTGCTTTAGAATAAGTTGGTCTTAGATGTGGTTTACTTTTACGTTAGCTTTGAGTTAGATTTCGGGTGAAATTCGATAAGGTTTGATTAATTTAATGTAATGTTCAATAGCGTTCAACGAGGACTTCTGCCTCCAAGCTTTAGCGACGACTCTGGACAAAATGAAATTAAAATTTAATGTGATAAAAACGTTATTCAGTTTGTACTGTTATTTTATCGATCACCCTTTGTACTTTACGATGCAATACAAAACAAGATTTATTAATAACAATTTAGAAAGAATGATAAACAATAAACAGATAGATTGATAGATAGAATCTTATCGTAATTATCAATCGTAAATTATCTTAGATGAACATTTTATTTATACCTATTCAAATTGTCGAGTGTTTTCGATTGTGGAGATAGCCATTTTAATCAATATTTTTCACGAATAGAAAAATCATTTTTAAATTTAACAATTTAGAAGTTGGAAGTTTATGAAATTTTGCAACAAGCAATTTTAAGTTTTCAAATTTGCAAAGTTCTAAATTAAGAAACTTTAAATTTTCGAGCGAAGGAATTTTAAGTTCTCAAAGTTTCAATATAAACATTCTAAATTTTCAACTACATAAATTTCAAACTTTCTAATTAACCAATTTCCAATGTTCCAAATTTTTAAATTTAAAAAACTGATACCACAAAATTTGTTTATCAAGAAATGTTACCATTAAACAACTAAATTTAAATATCAATCAATCTCAAATAATTAGTCGATCCTATATAATTGTTATTTTAACATATTCCACCCGATAGTTTCCGCTACAGTAGAAAACACTGAACACGTTAATTTAAAAGTAAAATCAGAGCACTGTTGCATTGTTTCCTGCACGGTGATCAAACTTTTTGATTGAATTTGCATTTGAAATCGTGTTTGCATTTCAGGAAACATTCTCATTCCGGTTGATACCATAAATTCAACGAGTGTCGTGCAATAAGCGCAATTCTTTCAACAACTTTCACGCTGGAAATATTGCGATAGCCTCACCGGAAGAAGACTCGTCCGTCGAAATCAGACCAACTAAAATCGAAGAAACAAGGAAAAATATAAGCTACAATCGCTGTGGCCCCGACAGTCACCACGCATCCAACCAATCAGCTGTACGTGATCGAAATTTCTATCAAGTTCTTTCTGGGTGCAGTGGAACGCTCGATGAACGGCAGACTCTAGTTGGAATCGGCCCAAAACCGTTAAATACGCGCCACTGCATGTGTCTTGTCGAAGAACAGACAAATCCAAGTAATTCTTTCTGCATATAATCGACGTGTTACGTGGTTGACCCGTAGAGAACAATTTATAAGATCTGGCTGAAATGGAGCGTGGACAAAATAATGGATTTTCGATGTAGAATTGAAAAATTATTGGAGAAACTCTATGGTAAATGGACCGAAATATTAAAAGAGTATGGTAGACGCACGTTGTATTGAAGAGGTTCCGAGAACTTTCGTTCGAAGTGGTAATGTAACATATTGTAGAGTAGTGATGGGTAATTGAGTATTTGAGAAGTTGAAAATTTTAAGGTTGGGAATTTGGAATTAGGAAATGCAAGATTTGGAAACGCGGAATTTGGAAATTTAGAATTCGGAAATTTGGAATTCGAACAATTTAGAATTCGGGAATTTAGAATTCGGAAATTTGGAATTCGGAAATTTGGAATTCGGAAAATTTAGAATTCGGGAATTTAGAATTCGGAAAATTTAGAATTCGGAATTTTGGAATTCGGCATTCTAGAATTCGGAAATTTGGAATTCGAAAAATTTAGAATTCGGGAATTTAGAATTCGGAAATTTGGAATTCGGAAAATTTAGAATTCGGAAATTTGGAATACGAAAAATTTAGAATTCGGGAATTTAGAATTCGGAAATTTGGAATTCGGCATTCTTGAATTCGGAATTTTGGAAATCGAAAAATTTAGAATTCAGAATTCTAAAATTCGGAAATTTGGAATTCGGAAAATATAGAATTCGGAAAATTTACAATTCGGAATTCTGGAATTCGGTAATTTGAAAATTGAAAACTTACCAATTTCCCGATTTGTAAATTTAGAACTGCACATTGTCAACTCTACTCATAAATTTTCAAAGTTCAAAATATTTCAAGTTACCAACTAAAATTTAAAAATTTGCGAACTGTGAAACCGCATAAAAGGAAAGAAGCATTTCCAGAATGTCTATTTCATCGCGAATAAAGCAGACATTAAAGTAATGCACAATTAAAGAGTCATTATGCGTAACAACCACGGGAAAAAAATAAGAAGAAACTAGGAAACTATGCGGCTTTATTTGCAGATGGCCAAGAAGACAGAAAATTTCACGCCAGTCTTCGCGGAACCAAGGGTGGACAAAAAGGCGAAAAGACAAGAAGTAAAGACGTTCTTTCACAACTCGAGGGACTTTCTTAGCAGCAGAACAATATCACAAATGAAAAAAAGGGTACCATTTTCTTTGCCTGAAAATAATGGCTACTTTATGCGACTTCCTGTGTAGTACATTACTAATCGTACACGTCACATGTATTTTTTAATACGACACGAAATACCATATACTAATATATTCTTATACGATACGAAATATTAAAGATATTAAGGATGAATCTGACAGAATATTTCAATTTGCTATTTCATTTTATGTTCATTTCAAACTTCAATGAAATAGTTACGTTGTTTACTTTTACTAAATTATTTATAAGACAGGAACATTCAGAATAAAATCTTTTTAGATTATCTAGTGACATTCAAAGGCACCGGAGGACATAAAAAATGTAGACAATTTGTCAAGTTCGGGATACAGAAATATATTTACAACTCCAAGATCTGCTATAATACGCAAGGAAACATCTGTTTGTATTTCATTAAATGACAAAGTTTTGTTTCGTTGAATTTCTTTCCTATAAAAAGGTCTCTTCGCAAAAATAAACTGTTTAACAACAGATATCGATTCCAGGAATGTGATATTCATATGAAACAACATATTAATTAATATATCGTGCAAACAGCTTGAAATCCTCCGTAATTGGGACGCTCGAAACGTTGAGAGAAAAACAGCCGTAAAATTGCAGTAAAATTTACGAAGAGAAATTCTTTTCCCTCGCGAGTGATCTCCCATTACGATCGAGGAACCACGATTAAATCCTGGCTCTTATTAATATTCTCCCCTCGTCCTACGAAGATTGGAAGAGCCGATAAGGGAGAAGTGGCTTTCCGTTGCCATAGATGAAGCTTTCGTTAACGAACCCCATGGTAAACCTTCAAATTGATCGCGATTCCGTTGACAGAATCATTGTGGAATACGGTAAAGACTACGTAAACGATTTTCACAATCGATCAACGGTGTATCGATTAATGCGTTGCTTACGAGAGGTTCGTTACGGTAAACACTCTGACGATATGCACGCGTTAAATCATACTCTCGTGAGCAGATTGTTGCATAGATGATTTTCTATATCGAACGTCGCGTATCGGAAATTTCCGATAGTCCGTGGCCGCAAGTTGGCGGTTTTCGGTTTCGAGACTGACAACCTAATGGCTCTTGGTTATGGATATCAGAATTCGATGGTTTTCAATTACATGCAACGTATTTTACTGTTATCGATTATCTCGATCGTTTTTTGAATACCATTGGTTCATAAAATATAGAATTTTGGAAATAGAAAGTCACGTGGGTAAAATTTTTGTGTTTATGAGAAACATTACAATTCTTTGTACGAAACATGTTCATTTTCATGCAATTCGCCAGTTAAATGAAATGAAATGAAATTGAATTAAATTAAATCAAATTAAAGAAAATCAAAGATAATTAAGAAATGGAAAAAAATTAAATCAAAATACATAATATTAAAATAAATTAACATAAATTAGAATAAATTGAACTAAATTAAAATAAGATAAAATGAACTAAAGTACATTACAACGAATTAAATTGAATCAATGCGAATCGCTGTGAATTAATATAAATTAAAGTAAATTAAAGTAAATCAACGTAAATGAAAGCAAATCAAAGAACATTAAATTAAATCAAAGTAACTCGAAGTAAATCAAAGTAAATTAAAGTATATCAAACTAATTTAAATCAATGTAATTAAACGTAAAGTAAATTAAAGTAAATGGAGGTGAATTAAAAGGAATAAAAAAATGAAATAAAGGTGGATAAATTTGTAAACTTACAAAGACGAACGTAGAGGATGTACTGCATAGGTGCCCTTGCCGCAGTATCCAGAATGCTTCCCCGTGTAGCCAATAAGCAGATGGAAAATTCTACTACCATGGAGATCACGAAAATGGCCAAGTATCCCACAATGTATTCCCACAGAAGGAGGATGCACGTAACACTGCGATCCCATTCGAGAATCCCCAGTAGGACGCCCAGTACTGTCACCCTGTAACAGGAACGATAACAACTTCCATGAGAAGGAGTACTACATTTTCATGCGAACATCACGAACATCGAATATGTTAGTTATCGAACTGTGACCAGAATACGTTTTAAACGACAAGTTTTGCGACTTCCACTCGATCGTTTATCTTATTCATACTTTGCTAATCTTAACCCTTTTGCAATTTATATATTCAGTTTTATTTATAATTTGGTGTTATGGTTTTGTTGGATTACCAGGTTGAATAATCGCAAATGATTGTACTTTGCATCGTTCGGAAGTTCGAATATTTGAAGATTCAATTAATGTGACTAGTAGGAATATTAAATTTCTTGCACTAGCAAATTTTCGATGTTCCATATCTGCGATTAAATCACAAACCTGACAAATTTCTAAATTCTAAAATATCAAGTTAAGTTAAATATCTCTAAAACCCCAAGCTGCCAAATCTCCAAATCTCACATTTCTAATGAACCGAATTTTCAAACCTCAAATTTCTGTGTCACCAAATTTCTAAATTCACAAATTTCTAGGATATCAAATTACAACTATAATTAGGACAAATTACGACTATAAATTAGTGCCAACATAAACATGATTTATGCAATTGATCCAACAACGTAAATAGTTATATTGCATGCTGCAGAATTTCAAAAGTAAAACAGGGCTTTTGATGTTCTCGTTTTCACTAGGGATTATATTAAAATGTGCTGCTCGTTTGCGCGAGTGCACTATAAATATTGGACTGTAAGTCAACGATGAAATACGGGACGGGCGAAATGAATTTAGAGAGGGTTGGTAAATGTCAGATGGATTTTAGAACGACAAGAAACTTCGAAACCGACTATAAACGGGCTCGTTGCATATCACGACATGCCGTTCTCTTTTCAGTCTCGACACACTGTATACTCTGTCAACATCGTCGTTAGCGTTTTCGAGACCCTGGTTATAAATCGATATTGTTGAGGGGATACAACGTCTCGTTTATTATAAATTTTCTTCGTTATTGCACGCTGCGTTGGATTAACTTAACCTAAAACTAACTCGATCCAAACGTTCATTGCTACGGGATAGTCAGCGTGTTTCGGTATATTTTCTCGTATCTTTTTAACGGAAAGCAAAATAAAATGGAAATTTGATAGTGTGAGGGTGGAAAATTGGGTAATATGAAAATTTGGTTATATAGATATTTAGGGTTTGGAAATTTGGTTATATAGAAATTTGAAATTTGGAAATTTGACAGTTTGGGGTTTTAGAGATATTCAAAAATTTCTGAATTTGGAGATTTATTAGTGTGAAAGTGTGGAGATTTGAAAATTTAACAATTTTAGGATTTGACTACTTACAAATTTACAAATTTAATCTATTGAACATTTGAAGATCCAAAGGTTAGGAAGTTGACAAACTTGAAAATTTAGGAAACTGAAAATTTATATAGTTACGAGAATTAAGAACCTTAGAATTAAAATATTACGAAATGTTCTCATTTGTAAATAAAAGACTTCAAGACTGGATGTAGCGTGTTAGAACTGGAAAAACCCAAAACCGCTTACGTCACATAGGACGGGAAAAACCCAGGATCGCTTTAGCGCCCCATATTTACGATTCGGAACAAAGTAATATTTAGCTACTGGCACGTTGTAAATTTGTCGCTAAAAATTGGAAATTTTTTTAAACTACCTGAAGAAGCGAACCGTTTGTTCAGCCTTCCTCCCTCTATATCTAAACAGCGGATTGGCACAAGCACCACTCTGTAACCAAAAAATTGTTTACCTCGTGTGTACAAAAATGTAAAAATATCAGAAACATTTTAGCATTCAAACAAACCTACGCTGAGTAAAATTAATCAGCAACCTATCTACCTTGTGTAGTCACTTTAAACCTATCATACACACAATCGATTTCACCCGCGCATACTGGGTGTAAACGATTGTGTGTTGTCTTCGAGAAAAACTGAGAAGAGCACGATACATTGGACAAACTTAAAAATTGAAAAAATGTGTAAGGCTTTAGAAATTGAAGTGAAGCAATAATAAAAATTTGATTTCTAAACGTGAAAGTTTACCAGACCAATAGCACTACCTACGAATTAAAATTCGGAAACGAAAAGTTAACGAGCGAGAAGATTAACAGTGCATGAAGAAATATGAGTCATTCTATACTATCCAAAGCAGCCCACAACTGGGTTACTTTCCATTTTTTATCAACTACAAAGCCCGAGAACAAAGGTTAATTTAACACATTTTGGCTACCGTAGCAATCTCTTAGCTACATGAATTTGTTCATTGTGAAAGCGCGTTCATACCGGATTAAATCGACGGTGGTCAGAATATTACGCGTTCTTACCGACAGCAAACCGGGAACGTAATTGTATGTATATTGGTTCGAAAACTCTCAAGAACTTTTAAGATGCTTTCCTCGGACAAAGCCATCGTTTCGGAAAAGGGGAAAGCAAGTTCTCTCGTACAGAGAGCTGCGAATTTTACAGACATCCAAAATGAGTTCTGGAAGCCTCGTTAATGCCGGCCTCGATCGCAAACTTCGAGCAATTCCCTTCAATCATTGGTTTCAATGCAACGATTCGTACTGTATTGCAATTAAAGTAATTGCAGAAATTATTTCTTAGCGTGCTAGAAAATTACGTGATTGCGTAACTGTTTGGGGAACAGTTCAAAATTGTGAAGATAACAGTTGGTAGAATTTAGGGAATTTAGGGTAGAATCAAGTTTAAGGGGTTGGAAAATATAGTACATTTTTAGGGTGTACTTTACCTACTTTCCAATGTGAGAGTTTGTAAATTTATAAATTTGTAAACGAATTCCTGAATGTTCAAATATTTGAAGGTTGTTCGCCAAATTCTCAAGGTCATATATTTTCAGACTCTTAAATTCACAAATTTATTAATTTACTAAGCCACTAATTCCAAAAGGATCAAATCCAGAAATTCTCAAATTTCCGAAGTCTTAAATTCTGCAAGTGGCAGGTCCTTAAATTTTCCCAATTCCCAAATTCTGAAATCCCCCAAGTATCAAATCTTTAAATTCCCAAATTCGGCACTTCCTAAATTCTGAAAGTCTCGAATTTTAAAACACCCAAATTCTCAAACTTTCAATTCTGAAATCTATATTTCGCAAACACCCAAGTCCTACAATCTAAAATTCTCAAGCACCCAAATCCTGAAACCTAAAATTCTCAAAGTCCGTAATTTCCAAATAGCAGTTTACTTGTTAACGATTTCAGAAATTGCAAGTACATTTCGACACCGTTTCTGAAATGCCTCGTAAAGAAGTTCATTTCGCGAAATCTGTGTGGCGCAGTAACAAGAGAGGAGATAAAACGCAGCAAGCAGCTATGAATGAGAGTTACACGGTCGTAGTTTAATAATGCAACATGTGCATCGTGTTCTACAGATAGAGATCCCAAGGGATATGACCGATCGTCATACTTCACCGTCTGTTAGCCACTTGAGAACACGAGCTCGACAATCTTGTACCACGGTACTTCGCGATCAAAGCAGAAAATGAACGTGTTGCGATGCGAAATGCTACTTCTACCACAACGATCCTTCACCTACATGCTTAACATTTCGTCACAATTAGTTGTGTCGTTAATTAACCCAGTTAAACATGCACTTTTGTTGTCAAATTTAACGAGGAAAGACAAGATGTATATTTATGTGCATAGACGTGTACGTTGTTATTTCCACCAGTGAAAAAGGATTTCTTTTTTTAAAGAGGATTTCAGGTTCTTAATTCTCTGGAACACGGGATTTTAAAATATGAAACTACTCACGTTACAGAGAAATTTTATTTTTGCGAAATATGGTAATGGAGGTAGATTTTAGTTAGGGATGCAAAGTAAGGGGTATAAGGTTTGTTAACAGAGTGAACATCGTAATGAAACTTGATGTACGTGATATCTAAATATAAACACTGATACAGTTCACATAGACAGTTATGTACAGACTTTTTAATTCAAAATTTAGGAATTTCGAAGATATTCAAATACTCAATTCTCCTAATTCCTAAATTTCTAACTGCACTAATTCGCAAATCGTGAAATTGTACTACTAAATCTTTAAACTCCCAAACTGCTAAATTTCCAAGTACCTAAATTCCCAAACTGATACATCTTCGAATTTCTAAATTTCCAAATCTCTCTAAAGCTCCCAAACTACCAGATCTCCAAACTTCTAAACTTCCAAATCTATAAATCGCTAAATCCCTAACCCATTCCCGAATTTCCAAATACCTAAATTTCCAAATTTGCCAATATTGTATACTTTGGGTCTCTAAAAATTAGCAACAAGCTCCGCCACAAATAGTCCCGCAAAAAAATGCTCCAATAAAGTCCTACCGATCAAAGGAAGACCTCATTCTCGCGGATGATCCGTTACTCGATGCGCAAACGTGAAACTTTTGTTCAAATACGAACTTCATTCCGCTAGTCGCGTTCCAAATCTGCCAATTAGCGGCAACGAGTTACCGGCTCAATTAAAACCTCGCTGGGGATCTCCTTAACAAGAGGAACGTCCGTCAACCGGAATGTCATCAGTTCTCGTTCGAACCAACTTTTTGATTCATCGATCTCCGCTACTTTCGATTTCCACGTTTGTCTATCGATCTAGAAAGCCGAGCGTCCCTCAAGGCCGAGCGTGGCCAAAAAAAGAGCAAGGGTCATTGTGCAGAAAATAAGGGACGGCGGGTAACAAGCAGGGCAAGGAAATAACGCGAGAAAGAAAAGGGGAACACAAAAGAGGAACAGAGAGGGCGAATAAGACGGTCATGTGCGCGGTTAGGGGAGATTTAGAGGGGTTGCAACGGTACTTCCCGGTTTGATAAGCAGCGTTGGGATCAAGAGGCTCGCGCAACTTTTATTTTTCGTACCAAAATTCGTTATCTTGCATGTTTCATGGAAGAACATGATACGTCGCTGACATATGCGCTTTACAGTTCGTGTTACACTCAACCGGCCCGGTATTAACCCTTTGCACTCGAGATCTTTTTTGCTCGGGAAAACTCGACACGATTTTACATATACTAGATGGAAAATTTAATTTTTTCATTTCTCGCAATTAACTTAAAATTTCACCTACAAATTAACGTATAGCTAAGGGCTAGCTTAAGTTAAATTAAGTAAGGTTAAAGTTAATTTATGACAAGTTACATGTGGATAAATTCAAGAACATTAAGGTTAAAATTATAATTAACTCAGATTAACGTTGCATTAGATTGAGATTAGGTTAGGTTCAATTAAATGAGGTTAAAATTAAACTACAACAAGTTACATTTGCATAAAGTTCATGTTAATGAACTTATGGTTAGGTTAGGTCAAGACGTATTATTCAAAATTAATTTATTCCTGTTTAACACTATTCCTACCGACACTTCACATATACCTATTCCTACCGCGACCGGTCAAATGACCGGTCTTTGGTAGAACTTATATTTTTTAATATAGAATGAATATAATAACCAAATAGACAGTATAAAAATATAGTTTCTCTTATTCAGAATCCTATAATTTTATTTATTTCACAGTCATAGTAGGTAAGATGGTGTAAGAAAATCCGAGGTCCTGGACTGCTTCGGGTACCAACCAGGCAAATAAATACCGCGAGCCCGATAAGCGAGCGAAAATTGTAGACACTCGGAAGTGCTATAAAGCAGTTCCTGAAAGACATTTTTTGGATAACATCATGCTATAACTGCATTATCTTTCGTTTGTAACATTTGTATAAGTTTGGAATTGAGTCTCTGAGAGAATACTATTACAAGAAGGTGTAAATCGTTCTACCGGTCAAATGACCGGTCGTGGTAGGTAAGACAGACTACAAATTTTTCTCAGAAAATAAACAATAAAAAAAGAAGTAAATATTGAAAAAAGTATTATATGCATATTTCAGGAAAAGTCATGAAGTTTGAAGGCGTTTCAATTACGTTGTATACAGGAAATTCTAATCGAAATTTTAAAAACGGTCATTTGACCGGTCGTGGTAGGAATAGTGTTAAATTTCAAATGTATTCCACAGATATTTGCGCAAACATCTCGCTCGGCCTCTCGTTACCTTCTCACCTAATTTCTTACAATTCTTAATTTATCGCGGCGTTAAGATTTCTCACGAAACGGGTCAAACGCATTGTAAAGCTCGCGATCGAATGTTCCCGATGCTTTTATCGGGCTCTCGCGTTTTAAGCATCGCGATCCACCGCACAGGAAATTCGACGGTTGAACTTTGACCGAGAAGGCTTTCGCGGTGGCTGACGTAAAGTAGATTGAACTGTCTGCAGTGTCCATCACAATGGGTGCAGTCAGTCCAGCGAACGATGGTCGAGGGACAGAGAACGGGAGAGCTTTCAAATGATTAGATCAACCAGAAGTGCCACTTGCGCATCGGATTAACGATTTTCGACCTGCCTTTGGCTACCACGAACACTGAAAAAAAGAGAAGAGAGGAAGCCCATCAAACGGGAATTTCGTTTGTACGCGGTTGTGTTTGCGAAACCGCACGATCGTGTGAAAAACACCTGCTCACAGCCATTACTCAACCGAAGTTTTTGCCTTGTTCCAGAACCAAGAGCAACGCGGGACTGCTTTGTGGTCGCAGACGCCGTTTGTCGGATGTAATTCCGTGTTATGTTAACTGATACGAACCAAACCACAGACATTGCCTGATAAACTTTGTGAAACGAATGACACGTACTTTGGGTAGTATCGTTATTACGTAGTTGCAGAAACATAAGTTTCCACAGGGGAAATGTCGGTTTACGGGAAGAAGTCTCCATCATTCTTCGGTAGATACATTTTTAATTTATGAGATCTGAGAGTTTCGGGATTTGGAAGGTTGGGAAGTTTGAAAATTTATGGGTTTGAGAATAGTGAAATCTGGGGATGTTAGGGATCTCAGATTTGATGATTTTGAGGTACTTGAAGGACTGGTTATTTGGACACTTGTAGTTTTGAGAAATCTTAAATTTTGAAAATTTCGGATTTATAGTGCGAAAATTTCACGTTTACATATTTGATCTCCGAATTCGAAAGCAAGCGGTTTTCTCGTTGCGTTCATCCTTTACACAGGAAGCCTACACCGCAGCCGAGTGCACTTACAAGATACCGTGGAAAATATATGGTACTAGATTTAAAGAGATTCCAATCTGTGTCAGTAAATCGTGCAAGTAACAGTAGTGAACTTTAAAGCTAGCGGTATTCTATTTTTACGGCTAAAAAACTAGACCCGTAGAACGATAGATCACGATGAAGGTGATGTAACGTTAAGAAATTCACGATGTTCCGTTCCGAGATTTTCAAAGCCCCGGAAATCGATAAAATGGGGGAGTGCTACCTGACGGATGATTGTAAAACGAACAGTGGCCGAGATCAACTTCTTTTCGCTATTGTGCCGGTAACATTTAACCACTTCCGCTATTTGATATGATCCAATTAATATTCTTAATTCCCCTAATTCTTATTTGTACGATTTGATTATCTATTGGGTTAATTCAAAGTTGGGAAGTTGAGAGTTGGGAAATTTAGGATTTGGAAAGTATGGAAATTTTAGAAAACTGGAGGTTTCGAAAAATTTGTAACATGTGTAAAACGTATAGAATTTGTAGGATTTGTAAAATTTGTAGAATTTTTAAAATTTTGAAAATGTTCAGAGAATTCAGTGATTCAAGAAGTTCGGGATATTTGAGAATGTTTGAAAAATTTGAAACTTTGATATATTCGGGGATTCAGACAACAGCAATTTAGGTATATAAATTAGAAATTTGCTAATGTAATGATTTGAAAATTTGATGACAATTTGATTGATGATATCAAAATTGAAATCAGAAATTTTTATTACAGTCCAAAAATGGTATTCAAATGCTTGAAAACGTGGATAATATATAACAGAAATTTATATCATAGAAAATGTACACAGCGTTGTATGAGAAATCACGTTATACGAAAACAGCAATGAATCTTTGACGCGTTATTCGCATTGTACCATCATCGCGCGTAAATCGTTAGCTTCAACGATAAACTGTAAGTCATAAAATAGTATCGATCATCCGATACGACTGGTCCGAAAACGGTGCGTAATAAAGCAGGAATTTGTTTAAAGTGGCAATAATTGGATGCTTTACGTTGCGTTTCGTAACGAGACAGGGTGAAGTTCGGTTAGCGAAGTCTTGAAAGCGGCGAACCGATAGAAAATAGGGGGGGCACTGCCACGATGGCAAACTTTGTAGAACGAGTGGTACTCCATTCCCATCGCTAGAAGGGAGCAGCATAATCTGCGCGCGAGTGGGAGCGGACAGAAGCGGAGGAAAGAGAACGGATAAGGGTGCGAGGAAACGAGGAGGAGTGGAACAGAAAGCGGAGACGACGGGAACGAAAGCGGCGAAGGGCCGTCAGCCTTGGCTCAGGCTGCTGCATGGCCCGGTATCGATTTACCTTCTCCACCGTTTCCATCTTACTCTGCACGGTACTCTCCTCTATCTCTGTACCTTTCTCATCGGTCGATGAGTTAAAAGGCTGACTGATTTTATTTCTCCCGCGCTGTTTGCGTTGTCCGACATGTCCGCGCTACGTGATTTTCATCGCGGAATTTCAACGAAACTTAAAGTGGTTCTATCGGCAAACGGCTCAGCTTCCTTTTATACAGCGAAATTTATTCAGATACTTTTTGGTGATTTTTATCTAGCTGCAGTCATTTACGAATTCAATTTTCTCGAAAATCGATACTGGGACACCCTATGTATCACATAGGGTGCTAAGTCCATATAATCCACATAGAAATTATACATAGAATATAGTTTGAAATAATAAGTATTTTATCGGAAAATTTGCACTTGTAATATACATATATTTAATAAGTAATATGTGACCATTCAATTTTTATTTAACTATAAATATAAATTAACCTAACCACATTTTAGTGTACGTTGGTATAGTTATATAAAGATGTAATTGTCCAGTTTTCACCTGTTGCAAATTCATCTGTACTCGTTTACACCATAAAATAATAGGAACCAAAGTTTGAAAAGGAGGGATAATCGGTGCTTATCTCCATCTTCGCCTAAGTCGCCAATTATCCAAGACAGCACAGTAAACTCGTTAAGACGGCTTTAACAATCGTACGAACAAAGAAACGCCTTCGACGTTAAGTTTGTTCCACTTCGACATCCGGTATTCCATGTTCCATGAACAAGGATTTAGCTGATAAATCAGTGCGGTGAGAAACATAGTTGTTCGTCGAGGTACTAATTTATATTCCACAGGCTCTCCGTCTATTCTGAACTACAACGTACGTGTAACATGTTACCATTTTACTTCGTACGTGAGCACAGCTGACTCATCTTGTTGTCGATGCTTTAAATTAAACCCAATCGAGTATCGGTAACTTCTACGCCAGAGAGAGAATCGACAAACCTCGCACACGTTACCGCAACTTTTCTATAAATGCAGCACGACTTTCATCTAAATTATTCGCCACGTTCGTACAACACACATTTTTCCACTAGGAGAAATATGAACGTGACAATGCTATAGATCAGGGGTTCAAGTTATGTATTCTGATACCCCCTCTTGAACAACATTTTTTTGTGGACTCCATAACTAAATTTTTACAAATTATTGTTTACTTATGTTAATATCTAGTTACGTACAAATACAACATATCTTGACCATGTAGATATTTTAGTAAATTTTATTTGAATAAAAGCGAAAAGTTGAGGGATGTATAATTAATGTTAAAATTGATTCTAGGGGTCCGTGGACCATAGTTTGACTTTAGATTGCGTAGCGTCTTAGGACTGGGAAAACCCAAAACCGCTGACGTCACATAGGACGGGAAAAACCCAGGACCGCTTTAGCGCACCATTATTCGGACCAAAGCAATATTTAGTTTTAACTCGTCGCTAAAAATCGGAAATTTTTTGAAACTTTCTGAAATATGTGTTGAGAGTTAAGGAAAGAAAACAGTTTTGAATTCATAGCAATTTATTTGAAATATAACACGATATGAAAATGTATAACAAATGAAGACTAGAAAATTTTTAAATTTAGAAACTTGTACATTTCGAAATTTAGCAATATGGAATATAGAAATTTGCCAATTTTGAATTTGGAAATTTGCCAACTTTCAAGTTTAGATATCAGTCCCAAATGAAAAAAAGTGTACGTTGCACTCGATTGTAGACACCGAAACGAAGGTATTTTTAAGGGAGTGTTTTGTTCGAGCACATGCAAAGGGAATGCACCGCGAAAAAAGTGTTTTCTGCGCTTGAGAAAAGCTGGTTCGGAATATTGTAAAGGTAGAAAGAAAGCGTTGGACGTCGGGACGGAAAGAAACTGGGTTTCATCAAGCAGAGACGCGATATTTCATGCACCGAGTCGGCGCAAGCGTCGACCCTTTTCACTCTCGTTATCTGGTTTTCCTCGTAACCGACTGTATGCAACCAGTCTCGAGTGCTTCTTCGTTATGACACGCTGGTCCAGAATTTGTCTAAGCAAGCTACATCGTTTGCAATGTCTTTGTACACGTATCTTGGGAAACGTATCCGAGTACCTACGTGACCAAGAAAGTGAAAATAGCCTCGGTACTTTAACGCATTGTTGTTACAAATGATGCAGTTGTTGAGCTTCGAATTCACTTTCCATAGGAAAGACGAAATTTGGGTAAACTAGAAATTGTCAAATTACTTACATTCTCGAATTTTTACATTTTACAAATTATTCATTTTCATATTCTCACATTTCTACATTTCCAAATGACTAAATATAAAAAATTTCTGAATTCTGACATTTTGTAAGGTTCAAAGTTTCTAAGTAATGGAAATAGGATATGGTTTATATAGTTTAGAATAAATTGTTCAAACAAAATGGTATAAAATCTGAATCTTTATTTCTTTAAACACGAACGATGTCTGCACTGTTCGAAAGCTAAAGCAGAAGTGAAAATATCAAAAGAGAAAGCTAGGAAGAAGAAAAACATCTATTGGGCCCTCTTGAAGGAAAACTCAGAGAAGTGCCCATGTGTTGTTTATTACTCGGCCCTTTCCGGAGAGACAAACTGCAGGCCTTCAATTTCTGACCTGAAGACTGTTAAACTATAAAAAGACATTGTCACTTTCCTTCGACACTCGACTTATTTTTGCAGCTAGATATTCCAACACTAAGTCTCCAAGTCCCTAAATTTCTATATTTTCAAGTTTTCAAGATTCGAAATTTTTCAAATACCCAAGTTTCAAATTCTAAAATCCTCAAATACCTCAATTTTTAAATTCCCATATTTCTATACACCTACATGCATAAAATACAAGTTGACTGTACAATTGGTTTCCAATATTTGCCGAAAAATTGGAAATAAATTAATAATGAGAACGAAGCGAGTTAAACACCGTAAGTATCAATTTACATATTTTCCACGCTCTGACGAAGCTAGTACACTGACGGAACTTCGAAACACTCTCCTATAAGGTGAACGCCTCCCTGATAACCTCAGTTAAACTGTGTCAGACATGGTACTTAGATCATTGACCACTTAAGAATTTCAATACCTACTCGGGAAGTTAGAAAGTTGGTTCGAAAATAATAAAACAGGAAAAAATTATAAATGTTTACGGTTCCAAAATTTCAGGTTTGGAAATTTGAAGTCAGAATATTTGAGAGCTATAAACTTTAAAAATTTGAAAAAATGAAAATTTGGGAATTTCAGAACTTTCAAATATACGTCCTCGTCTAAAGGTAGCCTATGTTGCAGCCAAATATTTCCTGTGTCTGACCATATTTCAGACAATAGAGACATAGCGACAGCAGAAAATTTGAGCACAATAGTTCGCATCGCTACCCACACACGCGTACGTTGGAATCTGTCGCATGTCCCTAATTGAAAGGCATCTGTGTGCGCGGACAATTCGCGTCGTCGCGAGGTATCTTCCGCGGATCTTTATCGTCGTTTCAATAGTGAAATCCATCGAAAGCGTTGATATCGCGACAACGGCATACGGTGGAATACGCAAAATGCGTGCTTTGATAGGTCGGCAAAGAACGAGTGTACAAGAGACCACCACGGTAGATGCATCTTTTATGCTCGAGAAAACGTACCTTTGAGGATCATATCTCCATTTACGAGTAACAGGACGACGGGACGCGAGCAAAGCTTCAAATGCGTACAAACATATCCCGTATTGTTGCGAATTCTCCTGAAACGATTTTAAAGTTGACAAAGAAAATTCCGCGTATCGTTGAATTATGTCCCTTTGTATCGTATGTTCGCATATTTCGTTCGTCTGTTTTTCTCCTGGCTGCCAGGACATACGGCGCCCGAACCCAGTGAAAAACTCCAACCCCTGTTTGTCAAGCTCCATCATTTTCGAACTGGAAACGCGCTGCTCGAATAGACCGAAACGAAATGGCGGACATCTCGTAATGTACGTTACAATGTAACATTACAATGTAGAATATGGATAAAAACATAGAGTATAGAGATTTGTAAATTTGTTCGCATCTAAATTTTCGAGCTTATGAATTTGTGTCCACGTTTGAAAAGTTTTAAACAATACCCCGAAATTTTCAAATCCCTAAATTGCAATATCCCTAGACTTTCAAATCTCTACATCTCCAAATCCCTAGACCTCCAAAATCTTAGAGCTCTGAATCTCTGTATTTCCAAATCCCTAGGATAGCTACCTAGGGATGTATACGATACATCCATAGAATCCCAAATTACTGATTATGTATCAAATAATTATATCTTCGATAAATGACCTCCCTCTAAATATCTCTCCGATAGCTATCTCTCGGACAAACGTTTATTTAAATTATATAAATAGACTACATTTAATTCTGCGAAATTTAATGAAACGTCTATATCAAGAAGTACCGGCTTTCGAAACATGTACAACGGTAATATCTCAGATAGATTTCGTACCTTATCCCATCGTTGGAATGATAAATTAATTCGACTGATTAAGATACGGCACATCTCTATTGGGATTTATTATTAAATGTTTCGGGAACGTATAAAGATATCGAGGACGCGTTTTCATTGCATTCGGGAAATTCTCCGAGGCAACAGGAAGCGATAAAGAATAGAGTACATCGTAAAATTGGATCCGCGTCATGAAGAATTTTGATGACTTCACTGTTGAAGGTTTGAAGACCGCCACGTCGCAGTGGAACAGTGGATAGAACGCGAGCAACGTGTAAATGGAATTCGTAATGGTTATTTACCGTGGCGCTTTAAAAGGAATTCGAAATTCGTCTTCTTCTGATCTCTTTCGTTAAAATGACACTCGTTTGCGATACCCGTTTTAATCTTATGAATATTCCAGCGTATTTTAATCGACGTGTCGCATTATCTTACGACTGGTTTAAAGCTGCACGAAAGTTATTGAATGTGTCGGCTAGGATCAATACGTGAAGAAAATCAACAAAAAAAAAGTTGCGTACTATGCCGATAAATTATATAATACATAGTTGAAGGGAGATGCTATTTTTAACAAAATCAATGAGCATCTCTTATAAGCTGTACGAAATGATCGCAAAATTAGCTAATGAAATTATTGTTATACAGAATGATACGTGAAATAGGAACACCCATAGACATACATCATTCAAAGTGATATAATAGATAAAAAACTTTTTCTCTCTCAAGTATACCCGAAGTTAATTATTGGCATAGTTTAGTTTCACGCGGTAGTGTAAAAATGTTGTATCTGATTATGGGGAAGGTGTAATGAATTTCAGGTGGTCGGTAACAAATTTCCTGGCCTTAATGGCGTTCAGCTGGCATTTGGGAAAGTGCAACGGGATTACAGAACGCATTATGCACGGTAAAGCGTATCAAAGGGACAAACGACACGAATTCATAATCGAGTTCCTTGGTAAATGGCCATCGATTGGTCATTCACGGTCGACGTTAATTTATGAAATAACGACCGATTTAACAATTTCGTCGTATTCTCTGCCGTATGCTTTATATCTTACTCATAAAATTCACTCATAAATTGATGCATATATTGCGAATCTTAAGTATTCAGATAAATATTGTGCAATAATAAATTATGACCACCTGAAATTACGACATTTTTACGCCAGGTACTAAGGCATTTTTATTGTTACCTGCTATTTTTATTACCTAGAAGTTAACGACACTGTGTATATGTGCATATTAAATTTATACGAAATTTCGTATCAAAATACGAAACGTGTTATATTATTATTCCAGTAAATATGTTGTACTACAGTCCACTACACATACAGTATTTTTATTATGGCAAGTACTGTGCGTTCGATAACTGTAGACCACGATAGCGCAAAGGGTTAAAGAATCACTCGAAGTTAATTCGAGAACAGACTTTATTGCAGTCTGTCGTTGACCCTATAGACTGCTATGGTTTTCCCCCCATGCAGCCGTACAAACGTTATCGTACGTGCTTGGTTTCGAAATTCTATTAACATGATCCTTATTCAATTAACCCCTACGGTAATCGACACCATTTCAAAGATGCCTATCGAAACGAGAAGTTATCTTGATGCTTCGAATCGAACATTTCAATGCTCGTTCAACTCTCCGTTCTCACACACCTCTTGATTTCTCACAATTTTATTTCGTTCCAATTTGAAGACATTTTTCATTTGTTTTGGTAGTTTTGGAAATTTGGGGATATAGGGAATTGGGGAATATGGGAAATAAAGGGAATTGTGGAATTTGGAAATTTAGATATTGGGAATTTCGAAATTTAACAATTTGGTAATTTGGAAATTTAGAAATTGGAGATATAGAAATTTTTAAATTTCAGAATTTGATAATTTAGAAATTTGGGAATTGGATATATAGAAATTTGGAGTTTTTAAACTTCAGAAATCTCTTAATTAACAAACGTAAGAATTCTAACATACCACTTCCACTATAATCCCAATAAAAACAAATATCCATGCTAAAATACAAAATACACGAGAGCCTCATTGTCGATAAAATCATGAGAAGATTAAACATTAAATATTCAATGCTTAGTAATAAAATTAAAGGACTCATCCGAGGCAAAGATCCTATTAATATACGTCGACGCAGATGGGGGAATGAAGTATTTGATTTGATTTGCATTCATCAAATAATTGCTATGGCCTTTTGACGTAACGTTCGATTCTTCCAGCCGATGATCACAAAATACTTTCACGACGGAAATATCCAGTGTCACAGCCATATGGGTGATCGATCAATTTGTTCGAATTGCGTGGATATAGTGTTTTGTTCGAATGGTCCTACACGCGGGAAATTGGATAGCCGTCGCTTCTCCTTTTATTCTTTCCTTAATCGAATTTTGTTGATACACTTCGAGATTTCAGTGCAGACCACTCGAAATTCCTGTGTATTAGCCACATTCTGGCTCGAATGAAGATTTAGTGAAATCTGATACTATTTCAAAGTCGTATATCACGAAAAATTTACTAGCGAACATTTTCCTATAACTAACATATAATTCATTTATATTAAAAATATTAATGAAGTTTTTATTCGGTCATGTTCATTGAACTTCCTGTCCTAAATTGCCATAAGTAATTGCTCATAATAAGTGTCATTTCATAGTATTTTCATGTGATCAAGTCCTGTTAAACTTTCAAGGTTTGATCATCCATGCTGTGATATTTCAGAACGGAGAGTTCCCTTATTACCAGACTTTTAAAGTTTTCTTCAAATAAATTTTTAAAAAATTATATTCTTCCCATTTGGTATCATACACAAGTGTGTAAAGTTGCTTATATTGTATTAATCTTTTTAAAGACATAGGTGAGAAAGATTTTTTAGAATTAGATTCACGAATGTTCGATGAGCTGTTACTTTTACGTTAGAAGTGAAGTGCAATGAATAAATAAGAGATGAAACATAAATTAATTTGTACAATTATACTTTATAAGAATAGAAGTTGACATACATTTTGACAAAAGTTGGGGGATGTACGGTTAATGTTAAAATTGATTCTAGGGGTCCGTGGACCCATAGTTTGACTTTAGATTGCGTAGCGTCTTAGGACTGGGAAAACCCAAAACCGCTGACGTCACATAGGACGGGAAAAACCCAGGACCACTTTAGCGCACTATATTTACGATTCGAACCAAAGCAATATTTAGCTACTGGCACGTTGTAAAAATCGGAAATTTTTTGAAACTACCCGAAAAAACGAACGATTAGTTCAGCCTTCCTCCCTGTACGTATATCTAAACAGCGGATTGGTACAACCATCACTCCGTAACCAAAGAATTGTCCACTTCGTGTGTACAAAAATGTAAGAAGATGAGAAACGCTTCAGCATTCAAACTGATTGTAAAATAATACGAGAGTAATATTTGTTAAAAGTCAAGCAAAAAAAAACGGTTTTGAATACATAGCAATTTATTTGAAATACAGGGTGTCCACGCCTAAGTGTGACAGCGCGATATTTCATGAACTATTGATGATACGAAAAAGTGTTTATATGGAAATTGCAGGGTAAAAGGGGCTCTATGTTTTGGCACAAACGAATTTTTTATAATGTTATTAATGTAAAAGATATGTTGGTGAAGTTTCGTTTTTTAAATGGAACTATATATTTTTTTTTCGATCATGCGATAGTGCTTTTCGAGACGAATTCATTAAGATTTTATGTATTTACCCGATTTTTAATAGTTTTCGAGATATAAAGCTTAGAAATTTACTGATTTTCAGCAGAGACGTCACGATTTGAGTAGTAAGTCATAAAAACGGTCTTATTGTTGCGGTAAGTGCCGGATTTTTGACTCTGCCTACCGAAACTGATAGCCGCAGGTCTAAGGTCGGAACGGCAAGCCCGAAGAGTAAGCAACGTAGAAAGAATTGTCCAATACGGTCTAAGTTTTCCGCATTAAGGATGATGGACAATTCTTTCCACGTTGCTTACTCTTCGGACTTGCCGTTCCGATCGTAGACCCGCGGCTATCGGTTTCGGCAGGTAGAGTCAAACATGCGGCACTTACCACAACAATAAGATCGTTTTTATGACTTACTACTCAAATCGTGACGTCTTTGCCGAAAATCAGTAAATTTCTAAGCGTTATATCTCGAAAACTATTAAAAATCGGGTAGATACATTAAATCTTAATGAATTCGTCTGGAAAAGCACTATCGCGTGATTGAAAAAAAAATATATAGTTCCATTTAAAAAACGAAACTTCACCATCATATCTTTTACATTAATAACATTATAAAAAATTCGTTTAGACCAAAGCATAGAGCCACTTTTACCCTGCAATTTCCATATAAACACTTTTTCGTGTCATAAATAGTTCATGAAATATCGCGCTGTCACATTTAGGCGTGGACACCCTGTATAACAAGATATGAAAATGTATAACAAATGAAGACTAGAAAATTTTTAAGCAGTTATAAAGCATCTTTATAATTTTTGTAATTTAAATTAAAAAATCTAAAGTGCGTTATATTGAGGTATTTCGTGAACAGTATGTTAAAGGAGTCAGTATTATAGCTCCACTTTGTCTCCTTTTTAATCCGGCCCTGCAGACAACTATTTCTATTGCATTTCTGGACCGACGACAGACGATCAACCATTTCCGACCGAAATGTACGCTATATCTTCGGCAGAGATCGACCAGAAATACGAAACAGACTCATTTAGTGAAACTGAAAGCCCCTAGGAAGATTTAGTAAAGTCGCAGAGAACCGTAATTCTGGTTGTTCTAATTTTAACCGGCACTTTTATCTCGACAGAGAAGGAAGTACTTGCGTATATCAGAGAGGAAGATTAGTTTGAAGCGTTATGGGAAACGGAAAAGTGGTTTTTAAGACTTCCGTTAACTATTCGAGCGTTTTAACCGGAGTTACTTGAGCTGATGCTTTCGGGAAATTATTCCGGATACCGGCTAATACGAATTATCTATATTTTCAAATTTCCGCGTTTGTGAATATTTGCATAGCCACGTTTTCAAATTTCCGTATTCACAAATATTTGCATATCCAGACTTTCATATTTCTAAATCTCTGCAACCACAAATTTTCAGATTTTCACACTTGTAAATCTCTGCAGTTCTTAATTTTCAAATTTCCATATCTGCATTCCTAAATTTTTTAATTTCAATTTCCCAAATACTGAAATATTTAATTCCTCGAGTATCTCTAGATCCCCAAATTTTCAAATCTCTAGACTTATGTATCGTTAGGTTATCGTTAAGTGATTACGTATCACTTTGAATATATGTCTTTGCATTATTTTCTTTAATTTTATATATTCCATCGATACGCCTCGAACGACAAGTTAAACTTTTCGCTTCGGAAAAGATCGCACGACCCTTATGTAACCTGCATAAAGTAAAAGTGGCTGGAACATTAATAATTCAGTTGGACGTCGACACGATGAAGTGATAAGTTCCAACGGCATCAGACATCTTCTGATTATTCATAAATCTTCGATAAAAATTCAGCGATATTCGCCGTTGCTTAAACTGCGCTATCGATCAGGCGATGCATAATTAGTTAACTCGGATGTTGAGCCATCTTGAATTTCTGAGTGAAATCGCGTGTGCAGTTATCGATGCAAGCTCGCTCCCTAATGTAATCGTACAACCGTAATCAAAGGATTAATCTGAATCCTTCATACTGTCGATGAAATATTCAATACTGCAGATCTATCTCTCCGCTTTGTTTATCATCCTGATTCTATTTACCTTTCAATTTATTATTTAATCTGGCAACACGCGATCGCTCGGGAATCGCAACTTCAATTCTAATACTCGCATGTCTGCAATGGAATTCTTCGATTGTTTACAGAAATGTCATAAATCTTTCATTGAAATATATTCATTGTCAGATTAGTACGTTATGGACAGTGATATTAAATCGTGATGGAATAGATATTTCAATCAACTTTTATATTTTAGTTATATTTTACACTCCACATTTTACATTTCATATTTTATATTTTACATTTTACAATTTTATGTTTTATATTTTACATTTCACATTTTACATTTTATGTTTTATATTTTACGTTTTATGTTTCATATTTTATATTTTACATTTTATGTTTTATTTTTTACATTTTATATTTTACATTTAATATTTTATATTTTATTCCATTCTACGATCTAGTCTTAATCAAACGCAAGTACACTTGAAACAACATTTTATTTCTAATTTATTTCATTGCACAATTATTTCGTTTCCGAAATAAATTGCAACTGCTCATATGTAAAAGCCATTCGTAAGAATGGTCGAGTAGATTCTTCCAATATTCATCAAAACCTGATGATCTTTCTCGACCCTGTTCACCGTCCAAGATTTATCTTTCCAAGATAGAAATCACGTTATTAAAGAAGCAGCGATAAAATTCGACAGTGACTGGATGAAAATTGATTTAACTTTTCGAAGGTCGTACTCCCTCTTACCTTGAGATTATTCACGATAAGATTCATCGATTGATTGCTACGCTTCTACCTTTACAAAGAACGTACTATATTACCGTTATCATTAAAACCATCGAAAACATCCATAACATTCCCTCCATTTTTACGTTATTAATCTATAATGAAATCATACATTATTCGATTACTGCGTGACAGCTTAATTAACACGCTTCTTGCTTTTTATTAAATGCTTCAGTTACATGCAAAATAAAATGTACATTTTTAAAAAGTTGTTAAAATACTCTTTGATTTCAGGATACAATAAAAAGCAAATTTTGCTTTGAAATTTTGTATGTACGCATAATAGTAAATTACGAAATTTCTTATACTGCATATATGTATATTATAAAATATCTATTTAAGATGATCGCGTCGCATTTATTCATTTCCCAATTGATCGTATCGCCGACGTAAACAAACGGGGGTTAGTGGAAGTGCACGATTGAGACAGATGGGGATGTAAACAAACTAGATGGCCGCAGAGAAACAAATGCGACTATCACCTTAAACTATGAATTTGAAAATGTGTACTTAAAGTATGAATTTAAAAATATGTACTTAAAATATAAATTTGAAAATATGTATTCATACCTATATTCGCATGAAGAAATTTTGTTAATATACTTTCACGAAAGAACCCATGAAATAAAATAAAAATTGGAAATCGATTTCCAATGCAGCCGTCACGCACGTGCATGCAGATGATATTAAAAAAAAAATTATGTTTATAGGTTCGATATATTGGCACGCAAAGTTACACGGCCAAACGATTTTCTGTACCACGAGAAATCACAAATTAAGCATCCGCGCACCGAAGTCTATTAATTATCGACATGGTTAGAACGGTGCGAACCTGTTCTTTCGGAAATTGACTTAGTTAAGTGGGCCACAACCGTTCGTACCAGTTTATCGTACACGGTTACTGTTTATTCCCGGCAAACCAACTATCTACGATCAACTAGAAACGCGGTTATGCTAGTTGAGTATCGTCGTGCACGCGAATAGATCAACCGGCTATACCGTGTTCGACGGTACCAACGAAATTCCGTGTTTTATGACAATTTGATGCTATCAAGTAAAGCTATCCCCAACGGTCGAAACCGGGGGATCTACCGTGATATTTCACGAAATCTTCCGTTACGAACGATTGTTTAAGAAAATCGATTTTCTGTTCATGACACGTAGTTTAATATATCAGTGGGGAGGAGTAGAGTTCTTGTGAAGGAACAGGTTTTGATAAATTATCATTGCGATTCAAATTTGTGGCGGGAAATATTGGAGAGTTTTGAATTTGGAGATGTAGAGATTTGGGTATTTGCGTATTTCGGGATTTGAGAATGTTGAGAAGTGGAACGGATGGGTGGAAAATTTGAGGAGGTGGAAATTTGGAAGTTTGAGAATTTGAGAGCTTGAGAGTCTAAAAATTTGAGGAGTTTGAGAAATTTAAAAGTTTGAGAAGTCTGAGGAGTTGAAAATTTGAGAATTGACTTGGAAATCTGTAATTTTAGTAATTTAAAAATTTAAGAGAATTGAAAATTTAGAGAACTTGAGATATTAAAATATAGAGAATTTCGGTATTTGGGAAACTTTCGATATAGGGAATTCTAGGTTCTCCGGATTTCGAGATCCAAAGAATTGTTTTCTCTGAGGATCTGAAGAACGTCTAGATCTATAGATCCATGAAATTTCGAGACGCGAATAATTTAGTGATCCAAAGAATATCAATGCCTAAAGATACAAGAAAATCGAGGTCACTGTAATTCAGGAATATACGTGAATTTGCACGTAACACACGCATGTTGGGCTTTTATAATATAAGCCACGGTTTAATTTACATTTTTAATCAACGCCAGCAGGGGTAGCAATTTAATGGCTTCCAGGTATCGCGCAGCGAGCAATGTGATCCACGTTGTTTCTTTTTCCATCGACATTTTGCATCGATCAATATCACTGGCCCGTCGACGTAATTAATAATTGTTCCAATAAATACCGCTGGTATTACACTTTTAACGAACGTCTTTGTCTACCACGTTTCACCACGGATAACGCCGCGTATAATGCCGACAGTTCTCTAATTGCGCTCTTTCAGCTAGCGATTAGCCGCGATTTACGATCGATCGCCAAGTTATTTTCCTACTGTAGGCGCGGAGTTGTTATCAGCTTCACGAACGTAATTTCGAACGTTTCATTCGATGGTAATTTTACCCTGTTCCTAGACTGTGCGAGCCGTACCTAGAAAGTTCGTTAAATTTTACGATCGGGATCGTTCGACGAAACTGACTATTATATTCGACTTAATCGTTATTTATTTTAGGGCGCACCTTGTCCATCTCAATGACCTTGATGTGTTTTATCGTACAAAGGATTTTAAATACCTTTTTTGTGAAGTTGAGGAATGGATGCTTCTAATGTCATTGATTTGCTTTTTGGAAATAAGTAATCATTGTATGCAGCTTGAGGTATCATATATCTTATTAGAAATTTAGACATTTCTGATGTTTCAAATTTTTAAGATCTCAAATTCACACATTTCCACTTCTCAAAGTACCGAGTTTCTACATTCTTTAAATTAAACAAATCTAAATTTTTGTTTAGATAATCTATTAATATTCTGTTTAGAATAGATTAGCTTAAATAAAATGTAACAACATATTTAGATTAGATTAAATAGAATATAACATTCTATTTGAATTCGTTTAGATATGAACTATTTCCAAATAACTTGTACATTGACATTTCCAAATTTTCCGCTATGTCAAATTTCCAATTTTCGACATTTCCAGTTCCCTAAATTTCCGACTCTGCAAGTCCTCAAACCACTATATACACAACTCCCCAAATTCAACTGGTAAAATTCAGAGCAAACAACGAACGTAAAATTCGATCGTGATGGAAGCGACACACATTAACGATTTTAATTAAAGTCGCCGGTGTGCGAAGAAATTTCCGAAATATTCCGAGTCCAATCGACGGTTCCGACCCTCGCCCTCGGGCTCGCCCTTGCTCGCAAACATCCCACGCATCCTACGAGGGTTTAGGACCAGGTTGACTGTCATGTCGGTCGATTCTATCTTTTTTTTCTCTCTTTTCTTTCCGTTCGTCCTTGCGCGTACACCGAACGTGTCCTGCGTCAAATGCCGAATTGTTTTACGTTTCAGGGAGGGTGCAGATCCCTGCTCGACATCGATGCAAATCCACCCACACGACCCTTTCATGGCTCCTTCAACGATACTCCCCTTCGGTTTTCTGAATCGCGCGTGCACGGGGTCGATATGCGCGTTTTTGGGGCTGCACCCGGCCACCCTGTTGAGATAAATGGTCCTTTGTCCCCGAATCGGCAGAAGTACCCTGCCCTGAGCGCACAGAACTGCACTACGTAAATCGACTACGTTCTTTTCCTCGCCAAAACTTTTAGAATTCATTTAGAACGCATCGAAGAACATGTAGATCGAGGATTCTTTGTATAGCGAAGGTCATCGTTGGTGTTCTTTGACGACGTTTCAAGAGAATGTGCATCAACTGTGGTTATGGGGCACCCTTTTTATCCGAGTAACGGTCAGATTTTTGAATCGTTGCATCTCCCAATTTTCAAGCTTCGAAATTTGTATAATTTTCGAAGTATCAAAATCTTGAGTTTACAAAATCACAAATTCTCAAATTCTCAGATTTCTAACTCACCTAATCCCCAAATTCTGAAATCTTCAACTTCCCAAATCCCTAAATTGGTAAATTCACAATACTCCAATCCCTCAAACTTCCAAATTCCTACATTTGTAAATCATTAAATTCTCAAATTTTCAAACCCTCGAATCCCCAAATTCCCAAATCCCTAAATCGTCGAATTCTCAAACCATCGTATAATTAGTTGATGTTTAAGAAGTTAGATTTTGAAAAGCATTTTTGCAGGCCACGAAATAATTTTTCATTCAACGGAATAGAATAATCATGCAGGGTCGCGCAATTTGCTCCCCCGTTTCATTTACACCGTGCATAATAAGTAGGCGCGGATCAATGAGCGGTAACACGCTTTCATTTCATACGTTCCTTTCGAAGCTGATTCTATAATCAGCGCGAATCAACGAATCCCGCGCCTCGTCTTTATTTTGCGTCCGCTTCTGTCTGCAAGATAGGGTCCCGCGTTAGATTACGCATCCGCTTGATTAAGGGGGTTCGCACTCCCTCCAATTTGCTCAAGTCGATAATCACGGGTATCGATCTTTCGCGTGGGTTACACCTTTGTTCCCTACCGACGAGAAAACCCTGCTTTAAGACGAGCTAACTCGTTAACTTAAGGTCGCCCATACTATCAACCACGGAATAAACTGCACTTTTAATTGCGAGCAATTACCACAATAACGCGTGAGAACGTTAATGAACTTAAAGGAGATCACTTAGTTTTTTTATGCCTCGTCGTTATGATCATTCAATGAAATTGTAGATAGTAAGTACACTTTGAATCTGTGGATTTAGATCGTGCTAACATGATCCTGTATTTCAACTAGCTCATATTTGGATTACTTACTCTATTATTTACTATAGTTGCCTAATAGAGTCTGCTAAAATTTCCTAATATGAGACTTGTATTTTAAAAATCATAATTGTCAGTATTAATATTTTTAAGTATTCAAAATTAATATTTTACGTATTAAAAATATTAAAGACATAGGTGAGAAAGATTTTTTAGAATTAGATTCACAAATGCTCGATGAGCTGTTACTTTTAGGTTAGAAATGAAGTGCAATGAATAAATAAGAGATGAAACATAAATTAATTTGTATAATTATACTTTATAAGAATAGAAGTTGACATACATTTTGACAAAAGTTGGGGGATGTACGATTAATGTTAAAATTGATTCTAGGGGTCCGTGGACCCATAGATTGACTTTAGATTGCGTAGCATCTTAGGACTGGGAAAACCCAAAACCGCTGACGTCACATAGGACGGGAAAAACCCAGGACCGCTTTAGCGCACCATATTTACGATTCGAACCAAAGCAATATTTAGCTACTGGCACGTTGTAAATTTGTCGCTAAAAATCGGAAATTTCTTGAAACTACCCGAAGAGGCGAACCGTTAGTTCAGCCTTCCTCCCTCTATGTATATCTAAACAGCGAATTGGTACAACCACCACTCCGTAACCAAAGAATTGTCTACTCCGTGTGTACAAAAATGTAAAAAGGATGAGAAACGCTTCTGCATTTAAACTGATTGTAAAATAATATCTTTTATCAAAATTCGACACATATTTTTAACATAAGATATAATTAGAACAGTATTTGATGTTATGTAAGGGAAAATTTGTTCACCTTTAATATAAATGGTGGCAATATAACGAGAGTCTACTGTAGCATGAATATTGTATTAATGTCATAACGTAGACGTATAATAAAATATTTAGAATTGAAAATGAGACGATCTTATCTAAATAATTACAATTGTAGAATGTCACAGTACACAGGACCTTTTATTGCAGTATTATAACCTATTGAGTAATATAAATGACTGTCGTGCTTTTATTGAAATATTAATGCACTCTTATCGAGATAAGAAATAATTCTGTATGTTGATCTATTTTTTGCATGTTATTCATTTAATCTGTCAATTTATTTTCAATTTCAAAACACTTGTAATATCTGTTCTCGTGTTAAATAACAGAATTAGGTATTGTTTCAAATAACGAATAATTTTATTTTGATAAACTTTGGATAAAAATTTACTGAACGTATGTTACTGAAATTAGGAACTATTAATTACTCGCGAATAATTTAAATTATATCTGTTATTCAATATTATTCGAATACAAAAATACAGTTAATTTAAAAGATGTTTTATGCGTCCACATTTTACACGAATTACACTTATTTTATTGTACTTGCAGTATCGAATGGCCAAGAATATTGTGCAGATAAATTGTACACCGCTGAGTATTATACCATGTGATATATGGTATCCTTTATAAACGAACATATTTATTACTATCCTTCCTATCGACCAACACTCCACCGATATTTTTATTTATTATTTCACACCTTAAATTTTTGTAAGCTCAATTGCTTCTTTAAATCATTTCGACTTAACCCAAAATCTTAATTGTCCAAAAGCTTCATATCTATCTCCACGATCCTCAAATATAAATTCCATACAGAATCTATGAAATGAATTAGATCAAAGAATTAGAGAAATTACAATAAACAAAGAAGGTCTGCAACATAATATTAAAATTGTAATCTTTAAAAGAGATTTACTACATTTCATATATGAACTATTTTCCACAAAATGTCCGACCATTAATGTGACACGAAAATGTCATAGCCTGTTGTTTAGAATAAGTAGTACACATCGAAAAGTTGAAAAGAAATTGTTACTGTTTTCGTAAAATAAGCAGTACGGTATATAAATCATCCTTTAGAATGGACAATAATAAATACAGAAGTACTGCAGTGTCCGTATATTAACGTGACTGTAGATACGTAGAAAGAAAGATTCTTTGTCCAATATACAATCGCATTTTCGGATGATGTGTATTCAAAGAGTAAACTCTATATTGTATCCAGGACCAACAGAAAGTTGGAACAGTGCCTACCCTTAGTTTGCCAATTACCAGCGGAAAAAAGGATCATAATGGTCAGTATTTGTACATCGGTACTACACGGTATATACAGGGTGTCCACGCCTAAGTGTGACAGCGCGATATTTCATGAACTATTTATGACACGAAAAAGTGTTTATATGGAAATTGCAGGGTAAAAGGGGCTCTATGTTTTGGCCTAAACGAATTTTTTATAATGTTATTAATGTAAAAGATATGATGGTGAAGTTTCGTTTTTTAAATGGAACTATATACTTTTTTTTCAATCACGCGATAGTGCTTTTCAAGACGAATTCATTAAGATTTAATGTATCTACCCGATTTTTAATAGTTTTCGAGATATAACGCTTAGAAATTTACTGATTTTCGGCAAAGACGTCACGATTTGAGTAGTAAGTCATAAAAACGATCTTATTGTTGTGGTAAGTGCCGCATGTTTGACTCTACCTGCCGAAACCGATAGCCGCGGGTCTACGATCGGAACGGCAAGTCCGAAGAGTAAGCAACGTGGAAAGAATTGTCCATCATCCTTAATGCGGAAAACTTAGACCGTAATGGACAATTCTTTCTACGTTGCTTACTCTTCGGGCTTGCCGTTCCGACCTTAGACCTGCGGCTATCAGTTTCGGTAGGCAGAGTAAAAAATCCGGCACTTACCGCAACAATAAGACCGTTTTTATGACTTACTACTCAAATCGTGACGTCTCTGCTGAAAATCAGTAAATTTCTAAGCTTTATATCTCGAAAACTATTAAAAATCGGGTAGATACATAAAATCTTAATGAATTCGTCTCGAAAAGCACTATCGCATGATCGAAAAAAAAATATATAGTTCCATTTAAAAAACGAAACTTCACCATCATATCTTTTACATTAATAACATTATAAAAAATTCGTTTGTGCCAAAACATAGAGCCCCTTTTACCCTGCAATTTCCATATAAACACTTTTTCGTATCATCAATAGTTCATGAAATATCGCGCTGTCACACTTAGGCGTGGACACCCTGTATAAAATAATAAAAGAAAACAAACTTTCGTGTCATCGTTTCGATGAACTCTCCATAAATCCAGCAACAATGTGGAACGACCAAATCGATTCCCAAACAAACGGTAATTTATGACCACGGGTCTTTACTGCGTACGAGAACTTCAAACACGAAAGCTTTAAAGCTTTGTCTCAATGGTGGAATATTTGTTCTGCAAATTTGTACTTTCACTATTTCAGTAGCTTTCTGTTACTTAAATCTGAAGATTGTTCGCGACGTTAATGGTTACGTATTATATCTCTTTTCAAAATTTCTACGCAGCATCGTAACTAACTTTTGTTCAACTTCATTAACGATCCAGCGGCACAAAGTTCAGCACCGGAATAATTCAAACGCTAACAAACTCATAAGTTTAAATTAAACCTTCCGAGCTTAGATCGATTCCCTGTACCCGTACACGAATTTTCTTGTACAAAGATTAAACTCGTAAAACTATTTCGATACCCTTGTATTCTTAGAAAACTATTCGATTAATACTTAACCCTTTACACTCGGTTGTACCCTCTGAGGGGACATTTTAAATGGCAAAATAAATTTTTGGAGTGCAAAGAGTTAAATACTGAGTTATAATTTCTTTCATAATTAATTATTTTAATATTTATTTCATAGTAAATTGTCTCACTATTTCTTTCGTAGCGTATCTTTTTACTATTCATGTCATAGGGTATTGTTTTATGGACAATTTTATAAAAAAGAGTACATCTCGATAACCTTGAAATATGTTGTTGTGGAAAACAAGAACTTTTCTCTACACACATAAGTTCGGTTTTAATTTTAGAGATATTCGCAAAAATATTTTCAACGCAACCATTTCGATGGCCTTGAACTATGCAATCAACATCCTGAATAACTTTGTTCACTTTTTTTCCAAGAGAAACATGTTCTTTCATAATCGAAATATTTTGAGGTACACCTCAAAAGTATAAATATTCCGAAACGAAAAATATTCGATGCACAATTAGGTTTCCAAATTACAGGTACAACTGTAGAACAATAGCGGTGGCTAATGAGATAGAAGGTGTTTCGTAAGAAAACTCGTTTATCCAATAAAGGGAACAGAATAATTCCTCGAATTCACGAGTACCGATGGAAAAGCGTAGAAGCAAGCAATTCCTTTGATGCGTCGCTCTCGACGAAACCATCTCGCTGCATCCGCTTCGGAAAGAAAATTTTAAAACATTCTATTTCCGTAACCACCAGTCGTACAAACGTCGACTAAAAATGACGGTCCACGTTACGAAACTTTCGCACGTTGTCGCTCAAAAACGTTCAAATATTTTTCAATAAAATTCGAACAATTCTGTCGTGGATGCTCTGCGCTCGCAACATTCTGCAGCATCGTTAATTTGTGTCACGATTCATTTATTACGAGAATGTACAAAAAAATAAAAAACAAAAATTCGTAAAAGAATAGCGTATGAAATAAATCATCTCACGATAGGTTCTTATACAAGATGGGTTTCAACAGACACCGGGGAAAGAATAAGGAAGATGCAACAAAGATATCAGACAAAAAGGTACTCTCTATTATCTCGCTCCTCTCTGCAGTAAATATAATGGATAAAACTTGAAATAAAATAAAAATATTTGAAAATAATAAATAACCTGTTTCTTTATTCCTTATATATGTTTTTAACGCTTATTTAAAACTTATTTTCTTAGACTTACTTAAAAGTTTAAGAAAATATATTCTTAGAGTTTTTAATAAAACAAAGTTATTCCAAAAATAACTAACCGGTATCTTTTAATTTCAATAAATATTTGTTCACATTAAACACAATATGTTATTTTCAGAACGATTGTGTTTTATTCTTGTATTTTTATTTTAAAAGCCTCGAAATATATAGGGGTACGAATAAAAAGTAATTGGTTTGTCTCGAACATATTAATTTTGTAGAAAAAGATTTTAATTTCGTAAATTTGATGGTAATTTAATTTGAAGATTAATCGAGCATCGTCGAAGTCTGGTCAAGATTATTTTTATCGATTCACTGCAACTCTCCTAGTTCATGAAGCTACTTGAAGCTCTAATAAACCGTAATAATAGCTAACAGGCAGCGATTATAGCGATTGGTGCCACCGCAGGACAGATGATTCTTGTTCAATCGAGTTCACGAACGTTCAACAAGATTTCTCCATACACTCGTAACAAAGAGCACACGAGATTCCCGAAATACTCTTTTACAAACAACAGACATTGCGAGAACAAACACCGATAAATGAGAACAAAGTTACAGGAATCGTTGTTGATCACGATGCAAAACAGAAAGTGGCAAATATCTTGGAACGATTTTACGATTCGAATTCCGTGGTAAACGGGAGACATGTAGTTTTCGATTGTAGAATTTCAGAATATTCAGTTCACAATTTTCAGATTTCCCTTATTTCAAACTTATCAAATTTCTAAATTTCCAAATTCTCAAATTCCAAAATTATCAAAATCCAAAATTCTCAAATTCCAAAATTTCCAAATTTTCAAATTCTCAAATTTCCAAAATTCTCAAAATCCAAAATTCTCACATTCCAAAATTCTCAAATTTCCAAATTCCCAAATTTCCAAATTCTCAAATTTGGAACATGAAAATTCATATGCAAGACGCACATGGTGCGTCATCATTCTTACAATGTACTTCCATCGGTCTCGAATGCGTTACTGTTCAAGTATTCTAAATCGTGACGGCTTATAGGGATGGATTTATATTTAGCCACTTGCATATCGGAGAAAAAATAATATTCGATACACGTGCGTGTATTCTATCGAAGAAAGAGGATTTCACGCGATCGTGGCAGAGCTTTCACGGTCTGACTTCTTTCCGATGCTGCGTCAGCCTTTCATAGCTATCCACAACATTGTTTTAGAAAATGGTTCCGATATTCTTCTGGACATACATACCTGGGTAGCTTCGCGCTTTATATATGTGAATCCGTAGCGTACATGTACATCTGTACTTTATATGTAGTATCTCCAGCAGTGCTGAGCAAACTTTATCACGATTAGAGTCATTTTATCCGCGAGAAATATCGAAGAACGATATATTTTACTGACTACTGTAGTCGTATTTTATGTCTAGATGTATTAATATAGTACTAGTAATACACTAGTGTAATACTGTATAGTAATAATTCTAGCGATACGATTATAAATTAATGTTAGCAAGTGGCTAAATATGAATCCAACAATTTTCCAAAATATAGATACATACATGGGAATTTTTTAATTTGAAAATCTGACAAATTGGAGTCTTAACAATATTTAAGTCTGAAAATTTAACAAGAACATTTAAAAATTGATAGAGCTGAAAATTTAGAAATTTAAGTATTGGATAAATTGAAAATCTCTGAATTTACAATCGGAATTAGTATTTGCATTTAAAATTAGAAGTGACAAAATTCATAAAAGTGTTACAAGTAAAAAGAAGGAAAAAATTATATTTTGAAACATCAATTTTGAACGTGTTTCCTTTACCCTACTAAACTCTTCTTATCTCATAATTCAGGAAGACCATCTTTGAATATCATAAAAAGAGATGGTATCTCGCAAAAGGGTGAAGACTACCGTTCTAAGGGTTGAACTTCGATTTGTTCTTTTTGCACATCAAAAAGTCATCAAATGCAAAAGGGTTGAAGTAATCTGCTTCACGTCGAGAACTTTCGAAGAGAACGAAGCATTATAATTGCGTTGGTATGCAGAGAACAAGCTCGTCGAATACGTGAATGTACAGGGTGATTCTCGGAACTGCGACAAGCTACTACTCTTTTGTAAACAAAAATATAAAAGTCCTCGGTAGCAGCCTGTACCACGTTTTTGGCTATACACATCGATTGATATAACAAATAATTGTGCTCGATTGAAAAATATTATAAAACCCATCTTGACCACTCACGTATACAAATGTACAAACCCGATCGTGGCACATATGACTTTTTAGCAGAGAATCAAACTTTCCTAAAATGGACCAAAGTCCCCAGCAAAATTGTCAAAACTGCCGGAAGGCGGCTGACGGGGGATCTAGAGGGCGGAGGACCACTATGAAAGATATACAAAATGTCACAGAAGATTAATCTTATGATTAATCTTTCCTGTATCGTTTGTTTTTATGTAAGGAAGAGTAGTAACCTGTCCCTATTTTCAGAATCAGCCTGTACATATATATCGAGTGTAATGAGTACCGCGTTCTTGGCTATGCACGATATCAGGACAAAATGCAGCATGTATGCAGCTCGTAATGGGTGGACGCGTAATAGTTGCGGCGCGTACACGCGTTTAACCGCGAATTCTCGGCGAGAATATTTCGCCGCGGGTGCATTTCATGATTTATGAAAACCCACGGTCTGTCTGAAAACGTAAATAGAACATCCACGACGAAAGATGGAATCTTGGCGAGAAAAAGGTGAACGCGACACACGTTTCACGCCAGTCTGCCAGAAACGAGCGACTATCAAAGAGTTCGGGCGATCAAAAAATTTCATCTTTCAACAGGATCGTTTGATGGAACGTGTATAACTCGAGAACATCCTTCGGAGTTACGCCAGAGAGGAGTAATAAAACGATGAAACTGATTAATCGTAAAAATACATTCTTCGTCCTGCGTAAAACGGAGCGTTCACGTTTTGTATATTCGCGCAAGTACCATGGTGAATGAATTATAGGATACGGAAATTAATCCTTATGGATTAATGGTAATTCATAAGGATTATGGTGATGATAAGAAATTCTGAACATCGTGATTCTTTTATATTGATATAATGGCAACTTTCATGAACATCCCTAACTTTCAGTGTCTCAGAGGTTTAACAAATTCGACATTCTCAAAGTTGTCAAGTACCAAGGTTCCTAAGTTCCGAAGATTGTAACTCCGAAATTTCGAAAATTTCAAAGACACAAGATCTCAAAGTCCTATATTTCAATAACTTCACAATCCTAAATTTTTTCATTCCAAATTTCCAAGCTCCTTAAGTCCCACATTTCCGAAGTTTCCAATTTATGAAATTTCCAAAATTACTAAGTCCCAGAATTTCCAGAAAATATCAATTCAGCGCAGCCTATACCTGACAAAATATATATAATAAATGAAATAATTATACTTGACATCATTGAACATGTTTACCGTGACAAACACAACATCGACTTGCTAATAGATTTCGTAAAACTAACCAAATGACCTGTTATTGTGTCATTCTTTTCCCGTTTCCTGTTTCTATAATTACAATAAGCTAATTACGACGCAAACGGAACATCTGGTTTCTCGTTTAACAAATGGTATTAATCAACGAGGAAAAAAAAGAATATTACAGGAAATTTTCATAAGCTCCGTCGCTTTGTCTTCACAGGTGAAATGTGTAACAATGCATACTAATATGCGTGTAACATTTTGCGCTAGAAGACACAAAGTAAGCGAGAAACGCCGGTATAATATGCTGCTTAGATGCAAATTGGATTAATAAATATGAAACAGGCCAGCGCTTCAGTAATATGAAAGAATCATGCGAACGAACACGATATTGGGGAAAACCCAACCCCGTGGCGCGTGAAATGTAAACTACTCGGTTTCTTCCGTAATAACGAAATTTTGATAACTTTGACGAACGTTGAAAAGTTGAGAATTTTTCAGATTTTGAGATTTGGGATTTTTGACTTTGAAAGAGTTGATAGTTGGGGGATTTAAAGAGTTGGTTTTCTGGAAGTTTGGGAATTTGAAAGTTGGGAAATTTAGAAATTTGTAGATTTTTAAAATTTGGAAAATTTGGAAATTCAGAAATTTATAATCTATAATTATCAAACACATTACTTTACTGTAGATTATCATTGCTATGAATTTTCACCGTAGACAAGTTTAACATTTCCCCGTTAAATAAGGACAGTGTGATACACGTCCTCGCGAAGGGCGTGAAATATGTATATTTGGTTAAATACTTGGTAACTGTTCTACGAACCAGGCCTTTGCTGAGTTAATAGCCCAGGGCCACCAAAAAGTTTAATCCGGTCATCTTCTCACCTTCACTTCAACACTATTTTCACCGCAAATATGTGTTAAATCATTTTTCGACAACTACAACACGAGTTTCGCTAAAATCGTAAATTAACACTTTGGGATGTTCCCTTGTTAGTCGCTTTTAAAACGATCCCCTTTAAGCTTCGAAATAATACCAGCAAACTGGACGAACTTCTCGAATTGGAAGCAGCGGATATTTTCTCGTCTACCTTTGTTTGCCCTTCACAAACAACTATTTCGTCCACGTTGTTTTTACACTGACTCATTGAAACCGAGAAAAATAAAGTTTTTCTTGGGGTGATATTCATTTATTCAAAATTTAAATTGATTCAGACGAAAATAGAGCAACAAGTACCGACAAAACGTTACAAATGAATTTACACCTCGGTTAACTGATCGAATTAATCTTCTGCACATTCGAAGTGAAATGTTACAGTTTACACCTTCCACTTCATAAATCTCTGCCATTCGCTATATTCCCAAATTCGTCAATTTCCCCATTACGAATCTATGTATTTGTAAGTTTGCAGACTCACATATTATTGGATTCACATATTTCTAGGTCCGTAGCTACTTAGGTCTGCAAATTTCTAGATTCATACATCTTTATATCCCCGAATTTCTAAATCCCCAAATTTCTAACATCCCAAATTTCTACATCCCCAAATTTCTATCACCCCAAATTTCCACATTCCTAAATTACTAGCACCCCAAATTTCTAAAGTCCCCAAATTTGATCCCCCAATATCTGAACCTCCAAGTCCCTACATCAAATTCCCAGGTAATAAAATTTTCACCAGGTCCGTACAAAGAAAAAACTGACAAGGTGTCCAAGCAATATTTTAACGCGCCCACCGTAATGTATAGCATAGTTTGCGTGTCTTGTTTTTATTATTCCGTGAATCGGCAAAGAACAGCGACGGAAGTGGTTGTTGTAGATCAATACATCAGAACGTAACGCGTGCACTGGAGTAGCTCGTGAATGGTCCGATACACCCTCTTTCGTTCACTATGAATCATTTATGGTTCACCCTATATATCCGTCCCCATTCAACGGCATTGTGTTGACGCGCGTTACGCGGCTGAAACCGTGCGCAACGAGCTTGTCTTTTTGGCCCCCGAGATCGATTGAAATCCTCTGTTGTTTCGTTTGTGTTTCACGTACGTTTCCTTTATTTTTTCCTTCTCAACCCGAAACTGTGCGCCACGTTTTTTGTAACCTGGCTTTGCACACGAGCGAGCGTGCGATACGCGGACTCGAAAACTATTGTTTGGTTTGTTGCTGAAATAACTCGCAGTTCGAAAGAAAGTCGAACGAGATCGAATGAATTAATCTAGGACAACTATAAAAACACCGAACAGAAGCGCGATCTTTATAGAATAAAAACTGTGCGAATCGATCACAGCGTATTCAGTCCAATCAACGGCTCTTGTATTTTTCTATCTCTTTGGACAATTACGTTCCGCAGCGTTTAGAATGTGCGCTTGGGTGCCCGTAGTGTTTTGGATAATTGTTGGACAAGCTGTAGAAGCAGAAGCTTGCACTATGAACAGTCGATTTTTGAAGATCAATTATGTACGTTTCAACGTTTTTAAATAAATTATGTTCTTTAAAATTTTACATTTGTAAAATGTAATATCCCTACAATTTTTTATTTCCGATTCGACAGCTTTAAATACCCAACCGCCAAATTTGATCATTTTTGAAAGTTCAAATTTGCAAGTCTGCACGATTACACAACTGTCAAATTATCAAATCGTCCAATTTACAAATGTCACAAATACTCTAAATTCACTATTGGCCAAATTTCCAAAGTTCTCCAAATCTTTCAAGTTTTCCAAATCGTCAAATTCCCCCAATTCTCCAAATTTACAAATTCCCCCAAAATTCTCTGAATTCCCAAAAAATTCCCTAGATTCCCCAAATTCACTAAGTTTCCCCAATTCCCCCAAAATTCTCAAAAGTTTTCGTATTCCCTCGGAATTCCCTAGATTTCCAAAAAATTCCCTAGATTTCCAAAAAATTCCCTAGATTTCCAAAAAATTCCCTAAATCTCCCAAATCCCTAAGATTTTAAATACACAAATTTTTTCCCTAAATTCCCCAAATTTCTCGAATTCTCTAATTTCCCCAAAATCTCTAGAATTTATAAATCTGTAAATTTTCAAATTCGCAAAAATGATTCGTATCAGAGATACCCTAAATTCCCTATGAAAACCAGATTTGCTGTTCACTGTACAGCCTCCGAATCTCTATCCCCCAAACTGCTCCGCTTACACGTTTTTCTTACTGCGTTCTATTTATTATCCACTTTTTGTGTTCTATTCAGCGTTTACGAATATTACGCTGGCAGAATGTACGTGAGTGCACGTAAAATGAAAAACTGAGAACTGATGAAAAGCAGCATAGAAAGGATCCGTAGCATCGCGCCGGATATTCCGAGAATATTCGGTTGAATTGCGCCAAGTCGTTCCACTAAATTATAGAAGTGGAAAAATTGTTATGCTAACGCATGTTTGTACTCGAGCTTACACGTGAAATCAAATCTTTCATTTTCGCAGAAGCGTGTAACGAAATTTTGGAAAAATAATCGTCGATTTTCTGGTATTTTCCATTCGAATACCGTAAGCCCGTTTTAGATCGACTCGTTGAAATATCTTTGAATAAAAACATTAAAGAACTTGTACGTATTAAAAGACAATATTAAAAATCTTTGTTTACAAGTCGGTTGAAAGAGTTCTTCAAATATTATCAGTTTCATTCGAGACACCTGTGAATCAACTTAAAATGTAAACATAACACGGACAGTTTCTCCGTGCAACGCTACAGAATTGCTTCATGTTATCTATAGTTTTAAACATTGCGTTGATATTATACTAGCGTGACTATCCTAACACTAATACGATTACACTTGTATTGCAAGAATTTGCATACTGTACATATTAGTTTGCATATATTCCGACGTTACGGTAAATGCGATGCATAATTAACATAGATATTCGGAATATTCTGAGTTATTAACGTAGTATTCGAAATAGTTAGTAATGCGCAATAATATTCTCGGCACAATGATAATAGCATATAGAAATAACGAACCATGGTAATTTACTTTCAGATGTAACAGAAATCGGGCGTAAATGATAAAATCCAATATCTAACAACGGAACAAGCTCTGTTTATCAGAATACTATTTGCTGACAAAATATTTATATTAACACTTTCACCCATATTTATTCACACCAATCTTCGTATAAATATCTTTTCTAAATAAAAAGTCTGTCATTCAAGAATGCTAAACAATAAATAAAAAAAAAATTAAATATCAACTAGTTATTGAAAACAAAATAAACATTATATTTAATATAGTACATAGTAACAATGTAACAAGTGTGTCTACAATTATCGTGTATTTCGAGGTAAAAATTTGAAAAGTTCTAATTCTAATTTTACCGTAGCTCATTTCAATTTCAATGGTGTCTTAGAATTATAAATAGCAGTTCTAACAATCCAACCGTTTCGAATATGCTTCATAGCTTGTAAGCATGTTTCGCCAACGTATTAACTTCCGCAGTGAAAACAGATGTTTAATAAGTAGCTCTGGATACGACAAGAATTATTAACATTGCGGATGGATAATTAAACAACGAAGCAAAACAGGAAATTCTGTATATTCGTTAATAAATATCATATTAAGGTATGAAGTAGAAAACTGTGAAATTAATTACGCATCCTTAATACGTTAACTGTAAGTGGAATTCATGATGGGTGACCATGTGATGCGTGACGACATAAGTCGATACTCCGCGCAGTTATACAATGCTTGATCATATAAGACGCATGATGTCCCAAACATCACGAATTCCCATGTTCTGAAACCCTACATTTGAATGTGTAAGTCTCAATTTTTTATGTTCCAAATTTCTATATCCCGAATTCCTATATTTCGAGCACCTATGACCCAAATCCCTACGTCTCGAATTCCTACGTTCGAAATCCTACATTTCCAGAACCTACGTCCCGAACACCTACGTTTCGAATACCTACGTTCCGAATCCCTATATCTGGAATACCTACATTCCGAATCCCTATATCCCGAATTCTTACATCTCGAATACCTACGTCCCAGATACCTATGTTCCGAATACCTACGTTCCGAATACCTACATTCCGAATACCTATGTCCCGAATACCTACGTCCCGGATACCTACGTTCCGAATACCTACATCCCGTATACCTACGTTCCGAATACCTACGTTCCAAATACCTATGTTCCGAATACCTATGTCCCGAATACCTATGTACCGAATACCTATGTCCCGAATACCTATGTCTCGAATACCTATGTCCCGAATACCTACGCCCGAACACCTACGTCCCGAATACCTACGTCCCGATTACCTACGGCCCAAGTCCCTATATCTCAAGTCTCTACGCCCCGAATCCCTACATTCTGAATCCTTTCAATCCCAAAATCCTGTATCTCAAATCTCTACATCCCCAATTTTAATAACATAGGGCATCAAATAATCACTGGTGATGGACACTTGACGAGATGTATACTCAAACAACTAATAGCATTACGCTAGTACAATAGTAGAGTATAAAGTGGTAAGGTAAAATTCGAAAATTAATCGATCGTTTCAATCTGCCTCATTGTAAACGTCCATTTTCATTGCGACGAACGGTGAAATTGGACATAATTAACCGAGTGAACGTTCCCTTAACTATGTGATGAGATTAAGCTAGTGATACCATCAGCGGTGACTGATCAGCCTCTGACAAGTAGCAAGGATCTTAATTGGAAAAAGGAAATTAATCTACTCATTTAAGGATCCGATTAACCAATATCCTTGTTCGCATTCACTGCTCTTGCAGGATGAGATTATAATAAGTCAACCGGTATTGAACAAGGAGATCCAGCTCTCTCTCCCTTGATTAAAGTTCGAACTTTGTCGGACCATAGTCTAATAAATCCCCTCAGCCTCTGTATACCTGATAGGAAGTTCCGTTCCCTCACGTGTTACATGTGCTGTGAACTTCGATAACAATGAACTTGATTCATACAGCTAACACTCGGAATTACAAATCATCTAGTTAATTCTGCTTGAAACTTCCGATTGAACTTTCAAGGCGCGTCTATCGATGAGCCAGCGATTAAAGTGTGACAAACGTGAAATAACTGAGATTATCGCCTAGATTTCCGTCACGATGGATCGAATTCTTGGAATCGATGACTGCTGATGTTAACATGTTAACGGTGACTATTGAATCTTCCGATAATTAATAAAGGTACTTTCAATATTTCACTTCCTAACGATTGATTTTTAGCTCTTCGTTTAATTTTGAAGATACACTCCGATTAACGTTAAACTAATTGGAACCATAAATCATGATAGTACGATATTAATAGCAGCTAAATTTCCATTTACGGACACACGAAATGAATAAAAATCATTATGTACAAAAAAGATGTTATCCGCACCGCGAATACCAATTCCATGCGATATTCGGTATCAGAAACGAAACAAATCAATGTTTTATGCAGTTGAATTTGCAGTTAATATCTAATCTAACATAACATTATTTATGTATGTATTTTTATGTCAAAACACTTTTTCACATCTTTGTTTGGTAACAGTTCAACGTCCGTAGTCTGACATGTATTTTATTTATTACTTTGTTCCTTTTCGTGAAAAAAGTATTTATACAAAGTCATTGATAAGTGTACAGAGAAAATCGCTTTTATCTGCTAAATATAAGAATTGCGTCTCAAAAGTTTGTGTAAACAAATTAATAACTTTGTAGTGTTTATTCGATTGAAATTTATTTTATCTTTATTTCTAGATGTATCTATAAGAAGTCTATTATTAAAAATTAACAAAAGTAATTTTTCGTTCACCTTATTTTACTCCCTACTTTAAATTTGTAGCACGAAGACACTCGCAACCCCAACAAAAGTTAATAGACCGAGAGTAACTTGGCAAGCTTTAAAGATTCACGTTATTGAGAACAGGGAATACAAATTTGGATCCCAAAAGGTTAAAGATCTTCGCAAAAGGTCGTCGTACATTCACCCAGATGCAAGAACAAAGCATGCTCTGCAGTAGATTTATCGAGCTCCCTTCAATGTCACGAGCGTTTTCTCCTGGAATTTACATAGTTACAGGCGACGATGAAGGGCCCTCGACAACCCTGACGAATTTGAAATTTAATCGCCCTTCAAACGCGTGCGTTCACTTTGGCCCATTTTCATGAATTTTTCATCGAGCAAAAGAGAAGACAGAAAGTTTCCCGCCAAAAAAAGAGAAGGAAATTGCATTGCGTTGAAACCGGTACTCGTGCTTTTTGCGTCGGTTTGCTGTTCTCCAAGGAAACCCAACAAGTTCGCGCTAAATCTATTTATCGTCTCAAAGTAACCCCATGGAACGACGTTCCTAAGAACCTTGTTAAGAAAGTAAGAAACGTTGTAAGAGGTAATGGAAGATTATCGCATTCTGCTTGAGTGATGGTTTTCGTTGTGTCGAGAAGATTCCTGTTTCGACTCTGAATTCAATTATCAACATTCCAAAACTTTTACATTTACTTGCCCTCAAATTACAGAGTCGCCAAATTTTCAAATCTCCAAATTCCAAATTCCCCAAATTCCAAATACCCCAAATACCAAATTCCCCAAATTCTCAAATTCCCCAAATTCCCCAAATTCCAAATACCCCAAATTCCAAATTCCCCAAATTCCAAATACCCCAAATTCCCAATTCCCCAAATACCAAATTCCCCAAATTTCAAATTCCCCAAATTCCAAATTCCCCAAATTTCAAATTCCCCAAATTCCCAAAATTTCAAATTCCCCAAATTCCAAATTCCCCAAATTCCAAATTCCCAATTCCCCAAATACCAAATTCCCCAAATTCCAAAAACCCCAAATTCCAAATTCCCCAAATTTCAAATTCCCCAAATTCCAAATTCACCAAATTTCAAATTCCCCAAATTCTCAAATTCCCCAAATTCCCCAAATTCCCCAAATTCGAAATTCCAAATACCCCAAATTTCCAATTCCCCAAATTCCGAATACCCCAAATTCTCTTATGTCTACTTGCTGAAGTAGTTGATATCCACATTTTTCATTAACATTTTATTAACGAGTTAACATTTCAAAATGACGTCCGTTATTGCAAATACAGGATTGGCATCCAACAGAAATTAGCCTATCGTATAAGTAATTTCTTCTCCGTTTTCTCTAATCGCTGCAAATGCATCTGTAATCGATGTCGATATCAACTACTTCAGCAAGTAGACATAAGAGTTTATGTAAACAGAAATAGGGATATTCATAATACGTTCGTACGCTGTGTTGACGAAATGCCAGTTCATTATCATTTTGTATTATTAGTTATAACTCCTTAATAAAACATTTAAGAGCACATGTTCATATAACATTTTTTTCTTACTTTTGCGTGTAAAACACACTGGCAAGGTTTGGTCGGAAAAACTGGGACACCCTATATTTAAAACTTGATATGTACAAAATTGACCATTTAAACATATTTATATAATATTTTAATTGCCTATTAAAATAAACTTGTACCTATCTAACGTCAAATTAGGTTATACTATTCTAGCAAGTATAATCCGAATGTTGTTATACGCTACGATACACTCTACCGTAATCCGCTTGTGATTATTTTATATCAGTAATGCCGTCCCACACTGACGACTTTATACGAATAGCTGGCCAGATTGTTAGTGACGCATCCCGGACTTTTAATGCCAGAACGTAATCGCGTAATTATTTCATTCGATGATCGTTCTCATCCACTTTACTTTATTCTACGTGACATTTCATACAGGAATCAATATATGTGCATTCTTCAGTGAAACAGTACGTAGTCATTGTGATGGCATATGGAACGTTTATAACATTCTGAACATTCACCGGATTGCGATCGTTACTGATATTTACATTGTTGCATAACACTTGAAATTATACAGTGACGAGCCGCGATTAAAAAACAGAATAATATTTAAATAATACATAGAATGATTAATTAGTTCTTGGCAACTTTGGTTAAAAATAAATATTGTAATTTTACTAAAAAAATGAATATAAAAATTCATTAAGTCGACGTGTAGCAAACTGCGCTCTTGATTCACCTTTTAATTTTGACGCGAACTTTCGAGTGTCACAAACATTGATTACTACTGCGCACGGTAGAAGATATACGTACATATTTATCTATATGCACACTGAGTTGCATACCACATCATTCATTGAGAAAAGTCAACATATGAGAAAGAATAACATATTTGCGTAATCAAATTACAATGGATCAAGAAGATAAGTACATTACACAAAGTATCATTATGTTTTATCACAGGATGTATGTACATTGTAAATACTTATTAATACTTATAAGACCGGTATCGTCAAACTTTCAAATTTTCGAATTAAGTAATGTTCAAATATTTCAATTTTCAAACTTAGGAATTCAGACATTATCAAAATTTTTAGTATTAGTACTAATAACATCTAGAAAATTCTACAGCGTACTCTAAATTCTCAAGTGAAACTCACGAGAGATTCACAAGTGAAATACTATAAATAGTCGTCCGATACAACCTAATGTACAGTACATGTACTATCATTTCAATCATTAATTACAACTGACTATAATGAAACGATACCTGTCAATGTACATCTTCTTTGTCGTTTGTCTTACTGTGACAACTCAACAACAAACTACATCTGTTTAGTGTATTATTTCTTACTCACTCGAACGCATGAAAACAAGCGAAGGTGACGCCTGGAAAGAACAGTTCGTCGCTGCCGACTCGCCAACGCCTGCCAAACGCGATGAGACCCGGCATTTTCCGGACGATTTTTGAGAGGCTCGATCAAATAATCGTCCTCGTTTTCGAGAAAAAACACCACCCACACACGGTGACATAACCTATACCGGCACCAACTACACGACAAACGTGCCGACCGACCAACGCACGTTCGTTTACTGAACGAACACGACCGGCTCGACTCGTCGCACTTCGTGACTCCTCGGCGGTTACAGATGGACTGAATGGAGATACGTGGGACGAAACTATATGCATAGACGCCGTTGATTCATGGCGAGGGGAAAAATTTGGAGGGAAGTTTGGAATCCCATTACAGTACAAAATAATTCTAAGACGATTCTTGTTTGGAACTGTTTTATAGTACAAAATATATAACATAAAGAAGGTTAAGTGCATAGGAATGAACCTTTAAATGAAATACGAAAGTAATATATGTATACAGTGGTGTAGAGGTAGTATTCGGTAATAGAGGTACAAGAAGTATTTGGAACTTCTCTTCGTGCAAGTAAAGAAATGAATAGTATTGAGATTTCTAATTCTGTTTAAAATAGACCATTAAACATATTATAACGTGATTGCGAATCTAGTTTTCTGAATCTAGAAGAATAATATTTGATAAATTACAATTACCAATTAACGAAACGTTAGAGTATTTGGAAATGATTTCCCGCCATTATTGAAAATGGTGGTAAAATATTAAACTAACCTAATGAGTAGTTCAATTTTCATCTAATTGCAATCTTTAATCAGCATGAATTTTTATAACAAAAAATTTAAAAAAGAAAACAATTCAATTGCTTAATTCATCCACGTTAATTTTTAATATCTCAGTACTTCATCCGCTCTTTTTTTATCAAAAAAAGTATTGCAACTATTGAAACGATAAAAATAATTTTAATTGCGTCGCGAGATACAGTTTGCATCGGTGCACCAATTTTCGAGTGACAATAAAATTTTAACTTTTCGAGATAAAATTCAACAACAAGCTCGTGAACGATACGCAATACGATGAAAGTAGAAAATTGGTTGTACATTCGTTGAAAGAACCGTCGAATCGTCAACAATGGCTAGACGTTGTTTTAATTGAAATTTTATCGACTGTGTTGTCCCTTGTGAAAGAAAACACGAGGGAAACCATGTTCCAGCATTGACGTATCGAAAGACACAAGTTTACAGGGATAACGAAAATGAAATGGACGATCGCCAATTTCTCTCTCGCTTCGTCTCTTTCCCGGGTCATTTGCCACGTTCGTTAACGATTTTCCGAAGCTAAGACTTACGAACACGAACCGTCTTGCTCGCGACACAAAAACTACCCTTTGATCATCGCTAATTATAAGCCCGTGATATCGACGACTAATAATCCACTCTAATCACGCGACAAATTATAACACTTTGGACGAAATGCGTTTGTTTGTTGATACAAGAAAATGCCACAAATACGAGAAAAAGAAATATCAATATTAAACCTGCTGGCTATATTTTTAGAGTCGCATTCGAACTTTATCACAGAGAGATTGGGAAGTGACCAAAAATACGGCAAAATATTATTAATCCGAACGATGTTTACTTGGATCGAGAATTATTCTATGTTGAATTTTAATAAATAATTTTGAAAATATGATTCAGTTAAAATGCGAAGAATTTAGTTGTCAACCCAGCATGATAGAACACGATTCATTAAAAATTCTTAACAAGTAGCAATTAAGCGTTGAAATGCTAACTAAACAGAAGTAAAAATATAAATTCAAAGCGTATAATTTGTAGTGCAACCGGTGGATCTGTACAATTTATCATTGTCTCATAATTTCCGTTCTATGGCTGAAGCAGCTGAAATTGAACTAAAACCTCGAAGTTGGACAACGTCGCCAGAGAAACTTGAGGATATAATTAAAATTTCTCTCTCTCTCCATCTTTGTCTCACTCTAATTTTGTCACTGTACGACTAATCACGCTTAATTACATGTTATATAATAAATCGTCCAATTTTGTACTCGTATTCGAAGGCCGCGTAGCAACACCGCGTAATGTAAGTGGCCTTGCAGACTCTCAGATCAATCATTGCATTTCGAGCGGCAATTAAAGGACGGAAATTACGTATTCTGAGAATATCTGTGTCAAACAGGAATGTGAGGGTAGCTTGACATTTCGGGCTGTCGTCGGGTCGGGTTAACTTAGGCAAGTCCCAACGGGTACCCGTGATACATACGTAGACTGTTTCGGGTTATACATATTACATTCGAGTAAAGTCGGAGAAAATCGAAGGAGCTCGAACAAGTTCTTGCAATACCAAGTGGACTTCTACATTTTTTAACTTTGAAAATTGGTTGATTTGTAAATTTGGGAGTTCTAAATTCGTAAACTTCTAAACTTTTCATTTCTGAATTTAAAATTTTCGTGTATCAAATTTTTACATATAAAACTTTTACACCTGAAAATTTGAAATGTATAAATTTCTCAATCTGCAATTTCTGCCATTGAAAATTTGTAAATATGAAGAATCTATATGAAATGTTTAAATTTCTAAATGTAGAAGTCTGAAAATTTTTAATTGTTCGGAGTGCTAGTGAAATCGAAGCAAATCCGCTGGGCTTGAACGGATTTTGGAGTACACTGTTCGATATCGAACGGAACTGCCCTAATACCCGCACTTTTTTCCGACCAAACCCGACAGCTACGATTGAAGATACAGTCGATTATCCGCACATCCCAAGTAAGTATGAAGTGATCGAAATACGCAACGTCGGTGTGGATGGATGGACGCCTAAAATGTAGGTCACGCGGAATCATGCCGTGGACGTACCCTATATTTAAGGAGCCTCTATAAATAAAAAGGACATCTCTCTGACGTGTGATATATCCTATCGTTGAAAATGCTTGAAACTGCTGAAAATAACGATGGCTGGCGTTACAAAGCGATTGATCGAGATCCCGTTATTAATGTCGGTTATAGGTATGTTCACTCACCATATCAGATGCAGGATGAACAGGAAAGCACCGGGTACGACAAGGTCGTCGCTGCCGACGCTCCACCGTCGTCGGAATACCACGATACCAGGCATCTCTTCTCCTCCGTGTCAATTCTTCCATTCAATCGGCTAAAGTGCTCGCTCACGAGGTCGATGAGAACTCGAGGCACCGGCTTTTCGTCCTCGAATCACCGGCTGACGCGAACTTGGCCCTTGCTCCGAAACCTCTTCGGTACTCGACACGATCGTCGTTTATCTGATCGAGGTCGTCGTCGCGTTCCGCGACCTGCATTTCCGTCACTTTCATCCAGCCAACCGCGGGTCTTCTCCATCCTCTTCGCGGGCAGACTCTATTGCGAACCGCCCTCGCGGTATTTCACTCGAACGAACGTGATCTAAACGCGGTGCACCGTCCTCGAGATCACGAGCATCGCGTTCCACCGACGTTAACGAAATATAATCATCTATGTAACCGTCTTTCTCGGCTTCTTCGTCAACTTTGTCGTCCGTTAGCGTGCATTGACTCACAAATTATCTGGCGACACAGACACGATTATCTCACTGGTTTCTTCGAGGACATTGTGTGATAACGCGTCGATCTCGTCGCGAGAGGAAGACGAATTCCGTAATTAATACGATAAATCATGTATGCAACGCGGTGAGTACTGATGTATGCATATCTGCGACGAATGCGATAGTTTTATGTTACGTTCATGCGTTTCATAGGAGGCCAAGTATCTATGATCTCTTTCTTGGTTAACCCTTTGTTCTTGAACTTTGTTTAACGCGTTGACTGCCAGGATATCCATGTGTGGGTCAGGCTTGAATTTATATTGGAATCTATCAGTAATATTATTAGGAATTTGTTTGCTTGATTCGTTAGAAAGGTTCGCATTGGCGTAACTAGGATTTTTGTCAATAGTGGACCAGACTCCTTAGCTTTGCTAATAATGTAAACATTACACGGTAGTAAAATTAGTTGCAAAATGGTTTTCAAATCCTGTGGCGTTTTTCAACAAAACGTTGATACTTTTCAATTAACGATTCAATGTATTTTTCTTCTTTTCTTTTAGTACTCAAGACGAAGTTAATGAATGGTTCATCCGTTATAAAGGACATTGTTCTATGGATCCATTATGAATTACGGTTTTATGTTTTTATTTAGCCACCCTCTGGAGAAGAATAAGCGTTGTAGAACAATGAAAAGTAGAAATTGTTCCGCTGGATACAAAAAATGTAATAATGACTACTTCAAAAATGAACTGGAAATAGAATTTTTTAATTGTATAGCGAAAAGTAAAAAGAACTGAGCTGAATTTAATCTCGTTAATTACATTAGTGTATAGCATTTTTAAAGAGGCTAATTTTATATTGCCACGCGTTATACATATAGTCATATTTAAAAGAGGTCAACCTGCATTCTAGGGACCTAGGTCAGTCCTGGGGACTTTACCTACTTACGCCAATGCTTGATTACTTGGTTCCTTTCGAGTGAAATCATTTCGCACGTAAGAAATTCAAACTTGCTAAAACTTTTGAGAGATCATTGAAACTTTTAAGTAGTGAAACGTTCCTGAAATCATCCCTCTTATCTACGAGCTAGAAACTTCTGGTTTTTATCCAACCAGAACCACGAGGAACGAAACATTTCTACCACGTTCCCAGAAACTCGTTTAGGTTACGTGAATGAAATCTAGCGAGTGAATCGCAAGATCAAGAAAGTTCTCATTGTCCATTGCGAATGGACTTCCAAAGGGAAGTGATGTAACGCTCCAGCCACGCGAATCATGGCTCTTTCGAAAGTAAAATGTTAAAATAAGTACTGAGTTTGACACATATCAAAATAATCGATTGTTTGTTTAACAAAATCTTTTCGAATGTCGAAGATATTTTATTTAATTTTCATTTATAACAGTACAAAGCCTATTTTTAAAACATAAACGACAGAATGAAATCACTAAGGTTCTATTCAAAAAATTCATTTAAGTAGTTATTATACATATATTTTTTTCAGACATTTTAATATCATGTACAGTTATGAGTTTATATTAAAATTAACTACAAAATATATTTTTATGGAAACAATTTTTGGAGAACCTAAATTCCTTCCGTTCTTTGAAGGTTAAAACGATAACCTTCAAAAAGTAATTTTATCTGTATGAACTTTATAAAAATTATCCTTATAGAGTAAACTCGTTTAGGATAAAAAGAGGAACATAATATTTTAAAATCGGTCTTAATCACTAATGTGACTCCGCGTCTGAACTTCCAATCAATACTGATTAAATTATCAAAGTCTCCCCAAATAGTGATACTAACTACTTACTGGGAGCACAGAGCCCTTAATGCTCGTCACCTAATGCGTTTCTTCGATGTAACGATTAACAGATTATAATTTAATTCGGTGCAAATCGTATCACTCTTATTCTCAGTGTTCGCCTTATTATATGTATCGTTCGCGACGTTCGTCGGAACACTTTTCTGTCATGAAACTCGCTAACGAAACTAAAACAGTTAACACGTGCCACGGCATTTTACTCTCGAACACACAGCAAGTAGTTTTATCGCGAACGAACGACTTGTAGTCATAAGACTGTTCGGTCTTTCTGTAACGCGTTTTCTTAAATTACATTCTCCGTGTTTCATCGAACGGTACAGAATCTGGACAGGAATCGTACGGATTGTTTTCTCGCGTATCATTCGAAAAATTCTAGCATTTTAAAGGCAGACTTTCCCCGGTGTAGCTGGTCGACCGGCGTTACCGTTTCCGATACCGCAACGCGTGTCTGTTCACTCCTATCATTGTTTCTCCTTTCAAAAGAAGATCTCACTGTTGCGTAATCCTGTCAAAATATCGTATATTTTATTCTCGTCGAAGGTGCACCACGTGCCGAAAAAACCATCGCGTCGTGAGCGCAAATGCATCGTAATGAAAAACACGAATGTTACGCGATCGTCGAGGTGAGCCACCTCGAGCGCGACTGAGCACCGAATTTAAGCCACCGTGCACCTTCCACGGTTCTAAGGGGCGCTCAATTTATATTGATAAACGCGCGTGCGTCGCGACGCCTCCTGTGCGGCAGACGCTGCGTCGCTCCGACGACGCTCCACCGGCGTTCACCGCGACAGTCGTCGCGAACATCACTGACGAACCAATCTTGCTTCGTTCAGCTAACAAAATCTTCGAACATCTTTGCTCTTTGATTCTTTTCTTATCAGATAGATATATTTATATTGCGCATCTGACCGGTTATTGTTAGTAATCACAAATTATGCCCAGTTAGCAGTAACCGAACATCGCAACCAATTTCTGGTACTGCTCCGAATGTGTCGTCATTTACACATTTTATTGACGATGACTTTATGCTAATAATGTATCGAAATAAAAAATATTAGTTCTATACTTTTCATACTGTAGGTATAAAATCGTTTTAATCGGATTGCTAAAATCCGTCCGAGAAAAATGATATCAAACATGACTATACTTAAGTAATTTTCAATTAGAGGAATTGGAAATAGCTTTTCGTTTTATCTCATTTGAGATATGATCTGAGCAATTCTTGAGGGTCTTGCATGCCTAGATAGCAATCACAATTATTGATAAAATAATTTAAAAGACGCAAATATATCATAGAAATATTAGTTACGTTCATTTAAACGAAATACGGTTGAATATACTTTGTTATGTTTTTATGTTATTAAATGACCAATAATGACCTGATTCATCATAACATAAATAGAGGTATAATCAGTTTAAATGTCAAGTAAACTACAGAGTTATCTATTTACTATGATTAATAACTGTCTATGGATGTAATGAATCACGAGATAGTGGATCCTTCACATTTTGTTTTTGGACATGATAAAAATGAGTACTACAAAAGGTTCGAAATTAAAATCCCAATAAGTTTAAAGGAAAATATGTATTTTTTTACTTAACAATCTTAGGATAAGTAAGTTTTAGAAAATTTACAGCATAAAGAAAGTATCTGGTATTTATAGAAGATTTTTCTAAAAATATATTTTATTATATTAATAACATCTGTTTAATGCCTACTTTCATTGTTTAAAATATACTAATGGAAGTAACATATGGTTTAGATAACACGTTATTAATTACCTATTACGTAAATATTTAAATTGCATAAATAATTAAAAATGCAGTTATATGTTATTCAATGAATCATTTTCCTAAATCTTAAAATAGATAAAATTATATTTTGATATTGCAAGGATCTTAAGGTAAATTTAACTAAATAATGAATTTTGCTTACTTTCACACAGCCAAAATTATTGTAAATGGAATATTTAAATAACATCCGTTAGTTTCGTGCATGATCGTAATTTTTTATATACCAATCAACAGTTTCTTGAATGGCTTGATTGAATGGTGTGAATTGAAAGTCTGGTAAATATTTTCGCAGCTTTGCATTGCTTGCCGTTTTTTTATATTGCCCATCAGCTGCCGAAGTATCGTATACTAACTTTCCCTTGAAATTAAAGGCCTTTGCAATTGCTTCAGCTACTTGGGATATTGTGACCTCCTGAGTCTCATCAACTATTTGTTACAAAAATGAATAATTTAATGACTGGAAATAACATTATATACATTGATTATATTAACATATTTTTTATATACCTGATAATATAATTGGTTCCACAGAATTATATTCTCTTAACACCCATACTATCAACTTAGCTAAGTCCAAACTGTAAATGAATTGTCGTAAAGGCTTTCCAGAACCTAAAATAGTAAATACTTTATCTTCTGTGTTTCCTGGAAAAACAAAAAGATATATATGAACACGTATATCAAGTCTAAACAATCATATAAAATAATGAAAAACTATTAAGAATTTAAAAGAAATATTTTATACCATCTTTTATCAGATCATAAAGTCTGCGCATTAAACCTGGTATAACATGACTGGCTTCAGGATGAAAATTATCATTTGGTCCAAATACATTACAAGGAATAATACTTGTGTAAAGTCTACCATGTTGTTCATAATAACCCCTATTTTGTATATCTATAAGACGTTTAGCATAACTGTAGCCATAGTTTGATGGATGAGGTGGTCCATTATGAACCTGAAATAACAAAGAAGCAAAATAATAATATAAGAAAATACTGAAGAAAACTTTAAATGATTATTATAACATTACCATGGATTCATCAATAGGATATGTTGTTTTATCAGGAAATATACAAGTTGACAAGCATGAAATAACTTTGACAACATCATTTTCATGAGCAGTTTGTAATACATTATCATTCATATGAACATTTTTACGCTAAAATTACACAACATGCATTTTGGTTAATTTTATAATAATATAATAACATACCCAAGATTAATATTAGTTACCAAAAAATCCAGATTATGCTTCATGTTATGAAACAAACCACCAACCATAGCAGCCAAGTGAATAACATGCGTAGGTTTGTGTTTTTCAAATAATTTTTTTGTACTTTCTTTATCACTGAAAATGTAAATGTCTTGTTTTAATTTGATCATATCATTAATCTGTTAAGCATTAACAGCAAAATAACAAATTACCATAAATCTGCATCTTTAGAACCTACAAATATCCACCTTTCATTTGCATTTTCATTCCTTTCAATAACATTTTGAATAGCTTTACCAACCAATCCTGTCCCACCGGTTACTAGTACAACCTTTTTATCTTCAGACATGCTTCATAAAGTCTAAATAAAAATACAAATTTGTGATGTGCAAAAATTCTTATCATATGGTTAACCTAGTTCGATGTAAAATACAAACGTTCGCATATTATTGATCTTATGATGTTATTTCGTAAGTGTTCAAATACATTTTAGTCAAATTTTTACGAGGCTCGAGTAAACAACAAATATATAAAAACTTACATAAATATTAGAAAACTATATTGTACAGATTCAATTTTTCTGCCAACTGTACCACTAACTAAAATTCAAACAACACCATCTAGTGATAGCTACAGACGATACAATACCGATATTGTTGATATTTTGTATATCGATTCAGTCCAAATTTTGATATCGAAGTTGGAACAAAATTTGAAGCGTTATGTACCAATGAAATATCAAGAACTTTATATTCTGTAATATGGGAGAATATAGTAATTATATGTGATTTGTCACGAATGTTATGCTCGTCTATACACTTGTTTGTTTCGTACTCATATATACAGTGAAAAAAATATACGAATAACGAGAACCAATGATAATGTAATAAATATACACGATAAAAGAAATATTGTATCCAGGTATTTTGGTATAATCATAGAATATATAAATATTGAACATAAAGTATTTCACCTAAGAATGGAATCTTCTGCAATTGGCAAGTATTAGAAATCATGAAATTTTATGTCTGCTGAATACAGTTTTTTCGCATCACGATCGCCATGAAAGCGCATGCGCATTGCCATAGATTATAAAGTGCTCAGAACGGAAAGTGTAAATATGCGCAGAAGGAATTCTTGCCATTTAGTTACTGCGTTCTCTTGCAAAACAGATTACAAAAGATTGCATCATTATTATATGATACTGTAAGATTCATTCAAATAATAAAAAATAAATTTCTACGTATCATTTTATGCAAGAATCATTATTGTTAATATTGTACACAACAACAGACATTCTCGTGACACGCATAAGTATCCAACGCAGTTTGTTTAATTTAAGCTTATCATGTTTACTTATTCTTAGCGGATTTACTTCTCTGCGGTTTCTTCTTATCATGGCTATATTTCGCATCAACTGTTATAATAGTTTTAACATCGGCTATATTTTGATTTAGCATTTTTAATTCTTGCAGAGCTCGTTTAGCCAATTTCCCTTCAGGTGTGTCCATTGGTTCTAGAAGAAGCATCGTCAAGGACTTCTTCAGAAGACTACCGGCTTCTTCAAGGCGCGAAGCCAGTTCCGTTGAAGAAATTTCGCGAGCAGAATACGCACGATTTGCCAGCAACACTAATGGTAAGTGCATTTCATACAACATTATTCCTGAAAACATTAATTTGCATTTATAAACTAATCGTTTCATTTTGAACTAAGTGTTAAAGACACAATAAATTTTAACTTCTTCTTCAGAATACCACTACGTATACGCATTCTATGTGTTGTAAAATGGTAACACAGGTCCCGCAATATCGCGTGTTTGGACATTGAACAGCGTTATCAATATCCATAGAGATATTACAAGTAATTTTGATAGCTATTAAAAGCCAAATTTACCTTTCAATCGAGATATCCCTGGTTCGACTATTTCCAATACGTTGTACATTTCTCTACACGCATCCAACATTCGTTGCATAATTTTTTTTGGAGGATTTGGTGTTGTCACTTCTTTCCTATAAGCGGCTAATAATTTCTGTTTCAAGGACAGCATCAAATAATGATTTGGATGAAAGGATCCCAATAATTTTTTCGTTAAAGTTTCCATCCCCTGTAACACGATTATCGATGGAATATAATTTTTATATCGTTTAAAAGTATTGGCATAAATTTTCAAACTGTGAAGCAAGTACAAACTTTGATATCGTAATCATCCATATCATCGATCAAAGTTTTCGTTATGTTCACGGTGGCTCTTATAAGACGACCACTGATGCAACTTCTGCAGTTATCACATTGCCATTTTGTACTTTTTTCGTACGCGTACACTGTCAAAGGAGTTTGCATTCCCATGTAACCTTTCCTACATCGTGGACACAAAATACTACTCATGTACGATCCCATTTCATAAGGATCACTACATAATGAACATTCACATTCGAAATACTTTCCTCCTCGCAGGTGTTCCCTTCTACCTAATGTTCCCTGATAACGAAATAGAAACAAATAGTTAATAATCATAAACAAATACTTTTAATAAATTTAAATTTAATTTCATGCACGGTTTTCTGAAATTATTCATTTTGGTTAGTAACAAGTATCAATATTTAAAAGTTTGATAAAATAATAGAGCATTATAATAAGCAATTATGCAAAACTGACGAACCAAAAGAGACGATGTATAATTGAAAAGAATTGCTTCGCCTTCTTTAATCGGTATACTAGCGTATACAGTCAGTTGAAAATGGTCATCTACTGTCAGATGAGTATTTCCTCTGCAATCGTGAGCCATGAAGGAGGCTTCCACGTATAAACCTCGTAAAAGAAGCCCGTCTAGACCTCCCGGAGATCTCAGCTCGAAAGTATTCACATCCAGAATTCCACACAGCTGTTGCAGATATTCCGGGATAGATGTATCATCTTCAGGAATCAAGAGCAACGCTTTCATTACCTATTTACATAACGCAAACGTTTTTGTTGTCAAAAATTAACAAATTTATTCTTTATTTTTTACTGACATTTATAACATTCATTTCTCTATCTCTCCAAACAGACGTATTCCTTCTTTCTTCCATGTGTGCTTCCATTGATTCAATTCGTTTCGATAATTCTGGATCTGTTTGTTTCACTAGCCACAATCTCAGAGGTAACAATATACCAACGAGGGTCTCTATGTTATCCGTCGACAGATTCTCATTACTTTTAAATATTTCACATTCGTGGGATGTGTGATGTTTCGGTTGTTCCTAAATTTTTGAATTTTAATTAATAATCTTTATCTCTAATATTTTTTTGTTAAATAATATCTTTATTATATCAAGAGCACTTGTACAGCACATCTTATAAGTCACATGTTAGCGCGCTATATCACCGCGCTCTATATCGCCACGTGCTATATCGCCACGCATTGTATCGCCGCACATTGTATTGCCACACGCTATATTGTCACGTGCCGTATCGTCTCGTTCTACATCACCGCGTGCTATATCATCGTGCATCATATTGCCGCGCGCTATACTGTCGCAATATGAGAGCGAAACATTTTTTAGCCCGTTCAATATATTAGCAAATTCACTTGTCCTACGCCGTTATATTGTCATTGACAATATAACGAGAGTTTACTGTAATACATATGTTTTCAATGTTTTCTGACTAACACGTTTGACGAACCCCCCACCTTCTAGTCTTTCCAGCGTTAATCGTCGTATTGATTAGTAGAATGGACCTTGATATCCAAGTAAAGATAATTAACAAGTGTAATGCTTGACAATGTTGAATTAGAACTCTAAGCTGTTAGATTAGAAATTGCAACGATAAAGTTTGAGGAAAAGTCACTATTTATTTTAAAATTTTATTACCTCGCAAGCAGTGCCACATAAAGGTGCAATATTGCATTTGGAGCAAACGTATTGCGTGCCTTTCTTGAGCTTAGGCAATAAACGCAAACACGCGAAACACAGGTAATCATTGCTGGAAGTTATTGGTCCAACCGCGATCGGTTTTTCCCGAAGTATCACTTCGCCTGCTTGTAAATTTTTTGCTGCCTGCAAGTATCTTTGGAAATGTGATAAGATACGCGATGTATATCGGAAATATAACGCTTTATCTAAAAAATCGTTATTTTAACTGCCATATCAGTCAAAGTCATAGCTCTTATAATCTTATACATCTTTCTATGTCATGAAACAGATTACTGAAAAAATTAAGTACTGGAACTTTCTATGGATAAAAGATATTCACATAAAAGGTTACTCGAATCTCTTGATAATTTGTTCAAACAATATAACACTACAATGGTTTAAATACATTCAGCTACATTAACATAGTACGAAAAATATAAAGTAAACTCATTTATTCGTGTAATGTATATGTATATTCGAATTTATGAAATTTGATTTTCTTTTCTATAATTGTGATTTAATGTTTGTACCTGCCGAATTTCTCTGAATAAGCAACTCTGTACTTTAACGTGGGAGTCGCACTACTTTTCCGTTTCTCCTCCATGATCATATCTAACTGGAGCTTCTCTTCCGTTAGATTGTTGAATAAAATAAAATTACAATTAAACGATACTAAAGATATTTAGATATTCGTGGGAGCCTCGCTGTATCGTATATTTCATACGATTTGTAACTGACACCGAAATACAGGAAGTTGTAGCGGGAGTCTCTCTTTGGTACTCTCGATACGCTGTATTATTAGAAGTCAGTGTAGCGCGTGCTTGCCGAGCGCTCGCGACGAAACAATGTGTGGGCACTGTATTAGAAAATGTTACTTTAACTATTTCACCACCACACGTTTCGTGAGACTCTGTGACTTGTACATTTTAATGTACTATTTCATGCCTAATAGGGGATTATTAATAGAATCACGTACATCACCAGTCAAAAGTTTCCGCACATCCGTCGATGCAACTGGAATCTTTGTTGAGGTGAGCTAGGGTCCCTAGTTCCACCAGTAGTATCAAGTGTGAATTAGGGAACTTGGAAATTTGGCATTTTAGAAATTTAGAAATTTGTTATGTTGGAAATTGGAAATTTGGAAGTTCGAAAATTGGAAATTTTAAGAATTTAAAAAATTAAAAATTTGGGAAAAATAATTCGGTAAAAATAAATAATAATCTTTGTAACAAAACGTGACCAGTTATTTATTTATATACATTTGTTACATACATACAATTTTACATTCGCGTATTAAATAAATACTTTTATACAAATATGTAATTAGAGAAATTATTTATAAATTATTGATCGACTCCTCAAGTTGAGCTAACGACTCTTTTGCGACTATACCTATTTCACCTTCGGGCGTATCCGGCGGTTCCAAACATAAGATCGTCGCTGCTTCTTTTAAAATGTTCGAAGCTTCTATCATTTTCGATTTTAATGCAGCCTCGTCGATTACTCCGGCGTTCCATAACGTTTTTGCGACAAACAACAATGGTGCATGGAGCTCGTATAACGTCATTCCTAAAACAAAATGAAAATGCTTATCGATAGGAACGTTGCTCTTTATCTACTTGAAGCTGATCAATCATTATATGTTTTATTGTATAATATATTTTTACTCCTATCTTATTATTAGTCTATATATTAGTCTGTGCATAGTACATATTATCAACCCTTAAGTATCATGGGAGTATCAACTTTGATCCCCCAAACTTAAATAGTTTTCCTACTCAAAAGTATTATTTATTATTTTTTAATATAAGGAATGTTTTAACACTTTGAATATTATATCATTTACATATGAAGATTAATTCAAAATAAAGTTACTAACTGAAAGAATTTACTATGATTTTAAAGTGTCATTCATGGTAACAATATACCATATGTGGTACTCATATATTAAAAATCAATATAATGTATATTCTGTATAATATATATATAAGCCGTGATCGTTAAGGGTTAACAAAAAATTAATGAAGGCAATAAATAATAATTGCACCTCTTATACGAGAATAACCAGGCTCAATGACGTCCAATACTTGCAGTAGGTACCTGCACATATCGATTTTGTGTTCTAATACGACGTCCGGTAAATCGTCCAGGAGATATTCATCGACACGACCGTACATTTGCGTTAATGAGTGTCTGAAAAAGTGAAAGCAACAAATCATTTTACATCTCATGACTTTTATACTATAGACTCATCAAAAGATAATTGAAGAACCAAAACATTTAGTAACTAATAGACATGTCTCTAAGAATTCTTGGTGTTCATCTTGTGACGAGCGCAGGGCATATAAAGTGTTCTTGCCTAAGGGCAGAAGATATTGAAAATAAAATCAAATTTACCTCAACATGGTAAGAAAAGCGTGTCGAGGATGCAAAACAGAGCGATATTTCTTCATCACAGTTTCTCTTTCTTGAATAGCGTCAGCTCCATCAGCACCGCTTATGGTTTCCACCGCATCAACATCTGCTTGTATAATTTTCAATACTTTTCGAACCGCTGATCCGGACGTTGAAAATTCGCAATGAGTGCATTTCCATGAACTTTCTGGATCTACGAAGCATTTATTTTATCGAATTAAATTGTCAGAATTGTTTAAACATTGGAAGATTTAAAAGTTGGGAATTTGAGAATTTGCGGTGTCCTCGTTTTGTACATAGTTACGCCAATGACAATATAGATGTGACGGTTGCGCGTCTGTCGCGAAATAATTACCTAAGGAATCTAGAGACAAAACGATTCCATTGTCGCATTTGTTACATTTCAATGAAGACATGTGTGTGCCAAGTTCAGTAGGATCCGAGCATCTTGGACAAGCACATGCAAAATGTTTTCCTTCGAGAAGGTGTTCTCTTCTGAGCATCGTCGGATATAACGAATGAGTGTAACTTCCGTAAAGTTCACCACCCGGTGGAATATGCACTGTCGTACGCAATCGTATTCTATAAAAGAAATCAAGTCACTTTATTATTATACTTTTTTACATAAATTCTATCTTTCTTAACTAAACTAGATGTTCTACCAATCAAGTTTCCAATTTTCTTCGTAACTACCATTTTGTTTCCATTTTTCGAAACATTTTGAAATACTCAACGTTCGCAAACGCTTACATGGAATATTACACTACTAATGAAATATTAATGTGATTACGATGGAATATTACTGTTAATGAGAGTAACAAAAGTATTGTACCTGTAATCTGTAGGTGAAATGCTATGACACGTATTCGAGACACATGAATGATTCATTAGAGCAACTGTCGGATATAGTGCTCTCGCGCCGTAGCCTCTCGATGTTCGAACTTCAAAGGTGTTGATTTCCAAAATCCCGCAAACCGTTTGAATAAGTTCCTCCGAGAATCTGTAACAAGTGGTATAATACATTACGTACATTGCTGTTAGTATCATTCAAGAATCAATATTTCTTTGGATTATGTCAAATATCAATACCTGTCGAGTTTAAGTTGATTCCTCAAATATTCCACTACATTCACCTGATCCGATTTCCAGTGTTCTTTCTGACTTCTTATCTTATTATGCGCCTCCATGTTCTTTACTTCGTTGTTCCATCTTTCGGGATTCTTTTCTGACTCTAAGAGCAATCTTAACGGTGTTATGCACTCTAATTGTGGGACACCATTCTCGTTCGTCTCTTCTAAAGCCGCTGGCACGTTGAACTTTTCGTTGGCTTGCACAAATATCTGCAAACAATTAATGCAGATATTAGGATTTCGGATATAATGATCACTAGCTCAGCGAATCAGTAGATCGCTAGATTACTTGATCTCTTGATTACTAGATCACCGGATCATTAGATCATTGGAACACTAGATCATTGGATCACTAGATCAGCGGATAATCGGATCACCAGATCAGTAGCTGACTGGATCACTAAATCACTAGATCACTAGACATCTGGATCCCTACATCCCTAGATCCGTGGATCTATAGATTGCAATACCTCCGTCTTGCTGGATCCCGAGATCTCTAAATTGTAACATTTCTACTTTGATTGCCTAGGTCCCTAAAAACCTAGATCCTCACATCCCTAAATCTCCACAACTCTAAATTCTCATAACCCTAGATCCCCACATCCCTATATTCCCACATACCGAGATCTCCACATACCTGGATCCCCACAACCTTGGATCCCCATATGCTTAGATCCTCGCATCTCTAGACCCAAATGTTTCTAGAGCCCATTATGCAAGCTCTCTAATCATTATAGTACACATTAAAATATCAAAAAGATACACGGAAGCAGAGGTGTTAAAAGTAGAAAGTTGTGGTGTATAGGCATTAAAATATGCTAATTGCTTTTTCATTTCGCACCTGGCATTCGTAATCTTTATGTTGCGGTTGATTTTCACATTCAGTAGAGCAAACAGGCCATCCGCATCTTGAGCAAAGCGGTTTTTCGGTTAGCGATGGAGGCCATGGAGCGTAGCACGAAAGACACAACGGATATGTGAATGCCTTTGGTCCGACAATGAAAGGCATTTCGGTGACGATTTCTTCGCCCGGTTGCAATTCTTTATTAGCTACCATGAACCTGAAAAATGGATTGATTTTAACAAAGTATTTAGAATCCAACACAGCTTGCTAGGGGCAAAGTTAGGTTTAGACAAGATTTTACTGTATCTTTTATAGTAATATATCTTTCTTCTTTTTTTTAGTGTCTACAGTGAAGTATCGTTATATGTATAGTCATAAATTGGGCTGTACAAGTGAATATATTAATTTTTACTTACCTTCCTACTTTATCATTTTGAAGAATTTTATACTTCTCCGTACTCTTCACTTCCTGGTTTGTGATAGCACCCTAGAAAAAAATATTATAAATAAAATTTAGAAATTCATTTATTTTTAAATGAATTGATTCTATATGTTTTCACTTATTGTATACATATCTTCTTGATACCTTCTTTACGCAATAAATACGATATGAAAGACAATACCATTCTAGATTTTTTGTACGTATACAGATACGCGGATAATTTAATTTAGTGTATCGATTTCATAATAACTATACGTACATTTCCTGTTTTGAATTACGCTCTTTCTATATCTTTTTTTGTCGACGTATAACTAACGTTAGGTAAAATCTTTGTTGTTTATTATCGAAAAATGATTTCATCTTAAAATCGAAATCAGTATAAGTCGACTAAATGATAATAATAGATTAGAACGTCATTTTGTATTTTCCGATGACAAATGAGTGATGCAGAGGTATTAGATACTTTTAAATAAATAACACTGTTTCGCCTCGTATGTCAGATAAATATTGATTTTATTTATAACCTGAATGAAAACAACTTTTACATTTTAATTTTCAAAGGACATTCTTTTGGTTGTGTAAATTGAACATTCAAGATATTACAATCTACATATATTCTTCGCATTAGAAAACTTAAGGAGATGGACGAAATTGAAATTAAGCGAATTTTTAAAGGTACAAGACAACAAAGTTAAGAATACCGTTAAAACTTTTCCCGCTTTAAAAACAGACTGCTAATTGTACAGTATTTTACTATATAATCACATTATTTATGATGTAAATTTGACTTTATCTATTTTATGCAATAGTAAATTAAATTAATAAAAAGCGTTTAAAAGGGTTAACTTCAGAAACTATATTAATTGTGAAATATCTGGTAATAATGAAGAAATAAAAAGAGAAATTATATCGATAAATTAAATTGCTTTCAATAGTCGAAATTCGAAACGTACCGAGCTCTGTTGAGACATGATCAATGAATTCTTAATCTGTGTTGATAATCGGTTTCCGATGCGTGCTTTTTACACTTGAATAAAATTCCACGAACTGCGAACGTGAAAAGATGCAAATGCACTGAATATTGAATCTGTATGGTCCTTTATATATAACCAATTGTCTTATTAAAAATATACTGTGCACAAACACTGCCAAAGGTATGATCTGAATCGTCTTTCGCGAAGAGTCTCGACTCTGCGTTGAAAATATAGGAGACTTCGCATTGAGCTAGCCGGTCTATTTTAAGATCTTGAAATGTGTAGAAACATCCAAGCATTTCGACAAGTTCGCGGGATAATCGAAAAATAAAAGTATTTTTTATGTTTTCTCAGATTTATGCACGGTACTTTCATTTTTCAACGTCTTCACTAATTTATGAGCATTCACATAATTTTATTTCGCAAAAGAGTTAATTCGTGATATAACAATAATAATAATTCAAAAATACGAAAATTAACAAGTAAACAAAATTCAAATTGCTCTCAAATCTGGCTTTTATTTGGAATTTTAATTGGAATATCATTCGAATTATAGTTAACTAATTATAATATACATACATTGTTTATAATCTGTATAGAACATGAATGTCTAAAATAGTTGATTGTAAACAATTATTCTTCGGATTCTAATCACAAAATAAATACGTTGTATTTACGTTTAAAAAGTACGTATATGATGTTTTATTACGAAACATCATCGATGTACATAAGCAAATGCAAGAAGAATGTAAAATAATTTAAAAATTTCTTTCCTATTTATTATTTATTACAACGCATTTACCTAAAGATAAACTAAAAATTTTGTAAACGTGTCCGTTGATAAATAATTGTCAAGCAAAAAGTATTCTTTTCAGTATTTTCATCCTTTTTGTTAGCGTTCAATAAATTGGGCAAACAGGATAAGTGTAAAAATCAAGTCTTCGAGGGTAACATTCGAGGTTACGTAACATCCAGAAAGTAGATCAATACAAAAATTAAATAACCGATCGTATCTTGTTTAGTACAAAACTAAGATTTGTCATGAAATATAATATGATTTTTTGTTGCTTTAGTATCAAGATTTTCACATAAAAATAGATTTAATTTTTTTTTCGCATTCTATCGTGCGCATGCGCAGGCACAGTTGCGCGCAGGTTCCATTTTTCTCTCCCGGTTAGCATATCGTCTCGAGTACGCAATTATAAGACGAAGTCACGTAGTTTTCTTCACTCGTGTCTTGTAACATAAAATAGTAAGTATTAATGAATTGCATTACGTACACGCATTGGATATAAGTTAAAATCTTCGTTCGCGCGTGTATAGCACGATATTTATAAGAAAAATTTAATTTTTTGCGAAGCCGGCATGACTTACTGATAATGTCGGCTGTCGTCTAACGGTGTTATATACTATTATTTCTGTTAATTTTGTTTTATATGGATTTGAACGTTTTGTTCGTACTACGCGATTTAAGTAGTAATGGTTTTTGTTGGAAAAGGATTATTTCATTTGTAACGACATGAAATTTATAGTGAGGAAATTGGAAATCACTGATTTACGCCTTATGTAATACCTAGGCAGGTCAATACCACTCCATTTTTTCTCAATGTTATGTTAAATTAACTATATATAATTATTTAACTTATTCTGTACTTTTTATTCGTGTAATTATGTTATTAATTTTTTATAATTATACATTGTTTAACAAGTTTTCCTAACTAATTTATGATTAAACAGTTCATATTCATTTTTTTTTTATTAACTATATTAAACATTATGAATTGTATGAATACTGTTTTATAACAGTGTAACTGAACACATATTAGAATTTTTTTATTAATTCAGTCGTACTTGTAATTTGTTGTGTTATCAAATAATTGTTTAATTTACTAACTATTTATGATTAAAATATTCTTTGTGTAGATTATAACATAATATTATATATGTAGATTATAACATAATCTAATATTTTTGAGTTAAAGATTACTATTTTTAGAATTCTTTCGTACTGTCCATAGTCAAATTTGTAATTATAGACAAATATGTTAGGTTGCTCATTTGTTGCAACAATGATATAACTCAAAATGTACATTTTTTGAGTTACCGTTATAGTTCTAACTTATATATTTTACTGATAAAGTTCTAAAAGTGAGATTTAGAAGCTAGCATGTGATGACAATTACATTTACATAATGTCCTTGCAAAGTCATAAAGCTTCAAAACATTTAAACTTATTTTTTTTTCAAAATCATGATTTTCAAGTTGTCACTATTGCAGCAAATCATTGGTGTTTGTTCATTTTCCGACAAACGTACATTAAGTATTTGTAATAAAATATATGTATGATTCTGACAAGTTAATAATGAAGTTCATGGATCTATTTGATATCTTTTTGTAGATCATGGCCCCACCATCATACACTGAATTAGGCAAAAGTGCTCGCGATTTATTTACCGATGGATATCACTTTGGTCTTATTAAGTTAGATATAAAATCAAAGACCAAATCTGGTGTAGAATTTGGTACAGGTGGGGTATCTAATCAGGATAGTGGAAAAGTATTTGGTACTTTGGAAACCAAGTACAAAATTGATGATTATGGGTTAAAATTTAGTGAAAAATGGAACACAGATAATACACTTGCTACTGATGTTACTTTTGCTGACAAATTGCTCAAAGGTCTTACCCTTGGCTATGGCTGCACTTTCTCCCCACAAACAGGGTAAAATATTACATCATTTAATCTTATCATTGTTAGATCATCTTTATAGCTGCTTCAAAATTACTTACAATAAATAATCAATTGATATAATAAAAATTATATTCTTCTTTTTTGCAACTGTAGGACCAAGACTGGAAAGTTAAAGACAGCTTACAAACACGATAATGTATCAGCAAATGCTGATTTTGATCTTAGTCTGTCTGCGGGTCCTCTTGTAAATGCATCAACTGTTGTAGGATATCAAGGTGAGTTAAAGATATACATTATTTTTCCATAATAATTTGTTACTACCATACAGTTATATCATATACCTTAATTTAAGATATACAGTATAATTATTAATACTTTTATTTATTTCTAGTATTAAAATTGAGAAACATTAGATACATTTATTGTTTAAATTTTTAATCATTTTCGTACATTTGTTTCCGTGTGATTGATTCCTTGTAATTCCGATCAAGCCTCCTCCTTTTCCATTCTCAATATCCAAGATATGCCAGAAGAAAAGTGTAAGGCTATGATATAATAAAACTAAATGAGTTAACTTATTGTATGTTTTAAAATGATATAATTACATTTTAGGATGGCTGGCTGGTTACCAGGCCTGTTTTGATACACAAAATAACAAACTCACAAAGAATAACTTTGCACTGGGATATATTGCCTCTGATTTCACTCTCCATGCTGCAGTGTATGTTTAAATAATATTATAAAAACATTTAAATATAATAACGAATTTTGTTAAATTCTTTTTTAATACTTTCTATTGATTTCTTTTTGTAGAAATAATGGCTGTGACTTTAGTGGCCTCATTTATCATAAGGTAAAACCAGAACTGGAAGGAGCAATTAATCTTGAATGGAATTCAAGTAATAACGTTACACAATTTGGAATTGCTACCAAATACAAACTTGATTCAGATGCATCTGTTAGAGCTAAAGTTAATTCTAATCTTCAAGTAGGTTTGGGATATCAACAAAAGTTACGTGATGGTAAGTAAAATTTAATTTTGTCCAAGCAACATTTTCTAAGCTATATAAACTGTTACTTTAAGTACGTGTACTTAAGTGAAATAACATATCTTTTTATTATTAATATGTATCTGTTAGTATAAATTATAAATTATTTTCGTTATGTTATGTGATATATCTTTTATTGATAGATAATTCTTTATTTGATTTAAATTTTTTAATACTTTTAGGTATAACTTTGACACTATCTACAAATATTGATGGAAAAAACTTTGGTTCTGGTGGACACAAGGTTGGTCTTGCATTAGATCTTGAGGCTTAAATCTGATTGATCACAGACACAAAAGGACTTGACTCACTGAAAGGTCATTTCATGACCTTTGTGTCATAAAAGCAGCATCACAGTACATGCTTCAGTTAAAATATTGCCTATAAAATATAGATAGGTTTATCCCAAAATAGATGCCACAAAATATCATGCATCATTTAAAAATAGTTAAAGGAGCATTAGTTTAAAATATACACAATTATGAGTATAAATATGGTATAGTAACAATACCTTCTCATAAACAGTGCGATTCATAACTCCTTAAATGAAACAAAAGTGTACCATCCTTTCCTCCATAATTCGTTTACGTTTAATATGGTGCAGCCTATTACTAATTCCTGTGGAAAGTTTTCAATCTAATGATATGAAAGATTGCTCTAAACTTAAAAAACAAAAAATACAGACATAGAACAGTGTTGATTACAAATACTGGTGAAGTTAAATTAGAAATAAAATGTGTTTAAATTTTCTGGAAGTATATTTTTTAAGTAATAAATGTTATCAAGTTGTGAAATAATTGTAAACTTTGCGGTCAGTTAAAATAAGAATGCACAGCATGCTGCACATATGTTTTTACAGCTGCATATTTAGTGTTAAACTGAATTTCTTCGTGTAAAAATATCTGCACCTAATATGATAGTAAATAAACAGCTAAATACAGGGACTTCAGATTAAATAATGTTAAATATCAAGCATATTTAACTTTCATTTTCAAAGTGAAATCAACATTCATTCCTGCCTACATAATTAATGTAAACATTACTGCCAGTGTGAAATACATGTTTTGTTAGAAGGTAAAATTCCAGTAATTTAAAGCTTAACATCTCACAATATTTGAATTTTTCAAATACTATATTACAATAAATATGTTTAGTTACAAATAATCTCACAAACTTTTATGTGGCAAGTTTATACTGGATAAGAGGTTTGTACTCATAAAATTTTATTTTCTTATATATCAATACTTTTTAAATATTGAGCAACATCTGCTCTAATCAAGCTTTGATTAGTTCTTAAAATACAAATAAATTCTATGTGCAATGTGAATGCTTTATTCATGAAAGTATTATTCTTTTAGGTAGAATATTTTATGTAAATTTTATGACAGTCGTAGGTAAATGTTGAACAAACGACATTTTAAGCGTATTTCGTTAATAAAATTTATTTATAGTTTTATATTTACTTTAATTTTTAGTTTTCATAAATAATAAACTAACTACAGTGATAAAACCTAAATTGTGTAATGTTTTGCAAATTTGCTTAATGTTTATGATTGTATTCATCAAAAATCAAAATTTATTTATTGATCATATAAAAATTGACTTCATGCATATTAACATAAAAAATTAACAGGCATGTTGAATTGTGTGTACGTTTGTTAAATGTACAAGCTTTTCTGTAGAGTTAAATTATAATAACAATCCTTATTGCCTCTAAATTTTTATTGGTGTATGTAACAAATATTTGTCCGATGTCCCGTGTGAGTGTTAAATTAATGTTTAGAAAGTTTATATTAATCCACCATTTGATTTTCCGTCGCTTTTGCAATCCACTCTGGTTCAGTTTGAGCAATTTTTTCTATTATTTGGTTTACTTGATAACATAAAGATTGTATTTGCTTATCCCACGTTGGTAAAGTTTCGCGTGCTGTATAAAAAATAAATCTTTGATAAAAAATGCTTTTGTCAAAAATATAGAATTCGTTTATTCGTTTTTCTTTCAACTTACTTTCAAAATGTACAATAGAATCTATTTGGTCAATGTATCCATTCATTCTGCCTTCTGTAATCATCTGGCTAGCAATTTTTTCTGCCTTTGTTGGTGGAATTTCCAATAAAGCACCCAACTCTTCAAAAGTTATATTATTGTATAATTTACTAGCAGACAATAAATTATGTTCTATAACGGCACGATCAAGAATAGTTGAGCCCAATCCATCGATTGTACATGCTTTTTGATGAGGTTGTAATAAGGCTTCAAATTCTTGTAATTCGGAGCGTCGAATGATACGATCCAAATACATTTTTTCAAGAATTGAATAAGCTGGAAGTTGTTGGCAGCGTTCATCTTTAAATAGTGTAGCTAACATACGACTTCTTTGTTGCCCTGGTATTGATATTACATTTATAAATTTATGTTGGATAAACTAAACAAACAAAGTAATTCTAAACACTTACCCGCAGAAGCTAGTACTGTACAAATTAAAGCATTCCTAAGCGCAGTCATACGTTCATCTTCGTGTATAATGGATCTATATGATAATTCATTGTATCTTTGAGCTGCTTCAATAAACTTTCTCCTATAATCTAATACGCGGGCATAACAAACTTTGTAATAAATTTGTAATTGTTCATTTTTTGATTCAGCCTAAAAACAGATAATAAAACATTATGATTATACATGTACATATTTATAAGTGTCATGTATTGGAGTTGAGAATTAAAAAACTTAAATATACATACTTGTAAAAGAGATGCCCTATTGATGAATGCTTCAGCTTGTACAGGATCATCATCTTCTAAGTACAATCGTGCAATTTTAAGATAAGTTTCAAGTTTGTAGTCAACTGTATATTGCCTACAAGTAAACAGTATGATTACAATATAATTTCACTCAACTTAATAGTATGTAATACAAGCTAGTTTTATATTTACTTTTGTCCAGTTTCTAATGGTATACCAACTAAAACATTAGCCGCTTCCCTCCAATTTTGATTCCGTTCATAAATATCTGCTAAATGTTGTCTTATACTAGCAACTTGCTCTTCAAATGAAATTACTCGTGGTTGAATCTATAAATTAACAAATAAATACTAATTATATTGTAACTTGCATATGGTTGTAAATTATACGTTTATATTAATAAGAAAAAACAGCTCTTACTTTATCTAATGTATAATGTGAAACTGCTTTTGATATCTCATCAGGCAAAAACAATAAACGATTGCTAACATCCGTAAGAACCTGTCTTGAGATCACTAAACTTACATATTCGTGTACAACTGTAAAATCAAATGATTTAGTCTTATGTAAGTACTAAAATATTGTAAATATCTAACAAATATGGTTTAGGTATAAAAATATTGTCTAAGTATCAATCTTAAAAGTATATTTAATTCAATGAATTATTGTACACACAGAACTAAGCACATGACATACAGTAGTTTGATATGTATTATACGTTTACGTACGTTTATAAATTATTATTGACGTATTAATTCTTAAAGGATATACTTATAAGTATATTAAGAAAAGAGGATATATTCAAAGAAAATGTGACATACTTGCTTCAATGAATATCTTCAAAGCATCAACCATTTCTTCATTGGACAATAATAGTATCGAATCCAAAACCGCTCGATACCTGTAAGTATCACTATTTATATCAAATATTCCGAAACTATATTTATAATTTTATTTTACAGGCTTACTTTTCTGCTTGATCTTTATGAGAACCACCGGAACATGCTACATTCATGAGCTGTTGACGTACAAAAGCCGCCGCCGTCACCACCATCTTTTCTACATAAATGACCAAAAATGACTTTTGCTTCTATCACGATCATAAACTATGAGAATTAATCACTAGGAATTATATTATAGAACTATTCTGGTGAAAAGAGATATTATTCGCTATACAGTGTCGTAAAAATGAAAACTGAGATTTCAAAATTGATTTTGAAATATAAAATTTCTTTTATTCTTATATAAATTTATATTTCTGGAAATGAACAATACTTGTGCAATAATAACTTTCGTAACGTATAGTTTTTTTAATATTGCATGCACTATTTTGTACTTTCATCGATCGTATATATTTAAGAATATATAATTGTTGCGATTATTAATATTAATGAACGAAATTTCCCCGCCATGAGAGAATGTACTTCCTAAATAACATATTTTTGTTCATTCCGCGCATCTTTAATTTGATTGGTTTGAGCAAGTTCCATAATCAAGAGAAACGCGTAGGCGCTTTGACAACATATGTAACGTTGACCATATATATCCAGTAATCTTTTATTTATTATGTATTCCTTCCTACATTAAGCAAATTTCGGAAGTTGAAGATTTGGAAATCTAATAGTATGGAAATTATATAATCTGAAAATTCGAGAATTTAGACGTTTGAAAATTTAAGAAGTTTAAAATTTTGGAATTTGAGAATTTGAAAACTATATTTTAGTTCACCGTGTATATGATAACTAAATAAAAAGCAGACTCTTTGAACTTAGCTAAAATGCGCAAACAAAGTACGTTTCTCAGGACAAAAACTGTACATAAAAATGTATAATCAAAGGTGGCGCTTTGTAAAGTATTACTACAATTGGTTGTTGTCAAACTTTATATAAATAACTTATGACTAAATAGCAAAATAACGAATACAATGATTAGTATTCTACAATTTAAAAAGCAAATGAAGTGTTTCAAAACATACAAATGAAAAGAAAATAATGTATTACTACTTCATATTCTAGAAAAGAGGTATTCATTTCATTTTCATATAAGTGTAATGTACAGATCAGTTATATATTTATCCAGAAAATCACATATTTAAAGTATAAATACCTGACAGTCAAAATGTAATATTTTTATTGATATTGATTAAAGAATTCATTTCCGTTAATATTTACGACGGAAATAATTTAAATTCAATTTAATTTTCAATCTTTTGAACTGAAATATCTATAATATTTCAATATTTTAATAATACTAATTATTTTTATTTAATTTTAATAATACTCGTTACATTTGAATTTCAAATTTATTAATTAATAATTAAGACATTTTTTACTTCTAAATTAGTCTAATATAATTATATATTTTTTTAAATATTTACGAAAAGTATAATAGATAATATTTAAGAGTTTAATATTTGTGTGTCTTCTTCTATTATTTTGTAGTTTAATGATGAAAATTTTCCATAAAAAAGTATCAACTCTTTCGATATTGTTACTTAATTACATTATTAAATGTCGAATGTTTTTGTGCTGATATAGAATTATACATATATTTTGCAAATACATAATTCATTTATCACACCATTTTCACTGAAATATGCAGTATTATATGCGTAAAAGATAGAATGTTTCTTTTTCATTTCGGAAACAAAATTTAATTAATAAAATTTAGTTAAAGTAGTACGAAACTTTCAGCTAAATGTCTTGAATTTAAAATCCACAAGTTTTCAGAATACTTGTTTTTTTACTGGACTAAGAGGGCGTTAAGGAGGTGACGTGTTTTTAGCCGCGGAAGGGTGAAAATGGCGAAATCGAAATTTGCAAAGTGCGCGAATACATTGTTCACTCTTGACGTAGTATCTGACTAATAGATAAAAAAAAATTCACCTTTGACAAACTACGTACTAAACAAAATTAATATTAAAGTAGTAGTAAGATTTGTCATTCTCGTATCACTTTGAAATTTTAGTGCTAAATGACCTTTGGGTCTGTTTGTACACAGCGGTGCGTAGTGCACTGTGGGACAGCAATGGTGGGCGCGTGATTTTGAACAAATTCGTGGTATTAAGGGAACACCCAGGTATGTATTAAAAAAACGAATAAATGATTTGCAAAGTAGTTTATATGAAATACAAATGTTCGAGAATCGTATTAGAAAGTTTTTTGAACGTTATATTGTAATTAAAATAAGCTCTGTGGCACGCCCCCACCCATCGCTGTACGTACCTGATATGAACTGATAACTTATAGGTTAAGTTGAATTTTTCGTGATAATAAAACAAACATTGGATAAAACTTTACCTTCTGACATCGTTTGGATTGTTAAATGTCCGGTTTTCTTCGTTGTATCAGTGTCGATTTGATAGAAAATCCTTAAACCTGTCAAAACGCGAGCACAAATTCAGTTCGTGGAAAATGGCGCGTTCGAGTAATAAATGGCGCTAATGTTCCTAAGTAGACTATCCTTCGAATTTTTCATCATTATTCAAATTTTATCATTCGAATTTTTGAAAATTCGAATCGTACTCAGTTCTTGCATTGTTGGGTGTGTGCGTTGAAAATCGTATTGTTCCTTGTATTTGGAAGAGGCACACGAACTTCCGAAAGATTTGAATTTTTGAATTTTTAAATTCATGCTGAGTCGTTTCGTTTGCACGTCATTTCACAAATGGATTTGCATTTTTCAGCTGGTTTGTCAAATTTTTTTTTCGTGTACAGTTTTTCTGTATTGAAAGCTTTATACAAAAAATCAGTTTATGTTCCATGAATTTCTAACCTGCATATGCATGGGATACATGTCTGTGATGAATGGATACAGACATCTGGAAAACATTTTTATCACAGATGAATTTGTTTTAAATGTATATGACTACATATTCTGCTGAGATATTAAATGTTATTGAAGCAAATTGAGGCTTTTCATTTATTATTTTATGGTAGCATATGATATAATTGTATACCTGTGTATCGCATGTTTGTTTTCGTTCTTAGTTATATAATTTATATATAAATTTCATTTACACATTTATTATTTTTATACTTGTAATGATTTTCAAACAATATTGCTTTAATAAAATTCATTTATAGCTATCTCATAGCAATAAAATGTTTTTATAGAGAAAATTTAATGTGCAAAAGAGAACAAGGAATTATTTTATGGATCTTGTTATAAAATTGTACATTGTATAAACTGAATATAGCATGTATATATATATATAACTTTATAAGTTTTTATAATAAATAATATTTTACATAGGAATATAATCATGTCTGTAAATAAAGGCCAAAATGCTAGAGCTCTGGTTGAACCGTTAGCTCTTGACTCACGTACATTTGGTGATGGTGACTTAAGTGCATTAAGCCTGTCACATAACAATGAACAATATTCATCCAATGACTTTGAAGCATTTGCAAATATTCAAGCTGAATTGGAATGTATGAATGCTGAAGAAGTTATGACAACAGATGAGGAGCATATAATTATTGAACGAAATATTGAGACTGAAACAATAGTACCTGATGTGGAAATGACTGAAATTTCTGAACAAGTTGAAGAAGAGCATATTATCTATACAACTGCAAATCAGAATAATCAAAATATTGTATTTCAAACAAAGCCAACATTGCAAAGGCTTCCTACATCTACGGTACAGGTATATAATATATATAAAGTATAAAAATATATATGTTGAGTTTTAACAGTGTTTTTCAATTATTTAATAGGTAAAGTCAAATGCTGGTCAAGTTACTCAAAGTCAGTCTATTATGATAGTTTCTCCTGCTGGTGGTCAAGGTGCCAGTCAAATTTTAAAAATTTCGCATCCATCAACAGCATCAGCTGGTCAATTGCAGTCATTAGCTCAAACCCTTATAACGGCAAAATCTGCTGATGGTAACATAGTTCAATTAAGATCGGCACAACCCAATAAGCCTGTAATGGCAACCAGTCATTCAGGAAGTATCACATTAGGAAATGTACAAAATTCAAAAACAGCTCAATCAGCTATAAAACGAACTGCCCAGAGCACTCCTCAAAATCGAAATGTAAAATTTTTATCAAAATGTTATTCTAAGTGAAATTGCCATAAGCATATATTTTATAATTAATTTTACTGCAGGTATATACAAAAATGATATTAGCTGGAAATCAAGCACAATCAGGACAACAAGTTCTTATAACTAGTTCTCAGAATGAAAATCAGCAATCGATAAAATTTTTAAATAATAATACATCAAACCAAGATGTTACAAATCCAACTAAAACTATAACATTGGCACAAGCACAACAAATGGGACTACTTTCTACTAGTAAAGTTCAACATATTTTACCTTCTTCACCACAAAAACAAGTAAGTAATATTTTGTTCATAAATTTTTTTGAAAGAAATGTTGCATAATTAATGTACAGAAAATTCAGCCACAATTGTATATATGATTAAGTTATATTTATTAATCATGAAAAAATAATGTAAAATTCATTTTTATTGTTAAAGGGAATAATTGTAAATAAACTAGTGCAATCATCAAGTTCACAACCTTCTAAAATGACTATAGTTTCAAGTAATACAATTAAATCGCCCACGAAGATATTACCAGCACCAACTATAAATACACAAGTTAAAACTTCAACAATTTCAAATCAGCAATCAACATTTCCATCTAATAAAACATCTGTGCAGCAAAGTCCTCAAAAAGTAATCATAAGACAGGTAAGTTCTTGGTCAAATATTAAGTATTTTTCTAGGTTTCTATCTTTATACATATAATGTAATGTGTTTAGAGCTCCTTAAAACCGGGTACCGTCCTTGGAAGCGGGCAAGTTATCAGAATACCAGCTAGCCAGAATATTGTTACTGGATCTAATCAAGTACATCAAATACAAATGCCTGGAAGACAAGTAATATTTTCGTGATATAATAATTTTTTACTATGATTGCTTTTATCGTGATTACTAAAAGTATTCAATTACGAATAATTTTAAGGTGCAATATGTGAGATTAGTTAGTACACCATCATCTGGCACTACAAACGTTGTTACTGTGGGTAAAGCAAAGTCACAAACAACTTTACAAACTGTCGGGGTTGGCCAGAAAATAGGAGGGCAACAACAGATCGTGAAGGTTTGTAACAATAATGAAATGTACAGTCTTTACCAAATAACATTAATATACAACACTTGATATTTTTATTTTTAACTGAAATATAGGTAGTTCCATTAAATACTAGCAATCAGTCATTAAGAACAGTTGCACCTAAGGCAACCCTATCAGCAAGTGGTCAAAGATTATTAATTCCTGCAACTGCAACAGTAGGTAATCAATCGAAAAATGCGGTTGCTATTCCAGCATCTGCTTTAAGTCAATTAGCATCTGGGCAAGCTGTTCTTTCAACTAATTCAAATGTAGGAAATATCGTAGTGCTACCAGCTCAATACATTCAACAACAGGTTTAGTATATTGTACATTCAATTAAAAAATAATTTAAGAAATCATAATAATACGAAATTGTATAAGAACAGTCTATGAAATATAATTTGAAAATGGTATTCATTTTTTTACAGTCAACAGATGAAGTGAAATTAAAACCACAACAAGCTGCACCTAGTTTGTTAGGTACCTCACAAAATTTGCAAAGTTCTGCGGGAAATTTATCTGTGGGGTCTGTTATAGAAAGTAAAAGTTCTCAGAGGTCTTATACTAGTGTTGAACCAAATGGTATTAGGCCAAGAAAGCCGTGTAATTGTACGAAGTCGCAGTGTCTCAAATTGTAAGTTCAATGTAATATACACTAGCATTTCTAGATTTTTCTAAATTTTTACATATGTTTTTATTTCTTTATTTTTCAAAAATTGAGCATCAGGTTCTTCGTTTTTTTGTTATATTAATTGGAAAATGGCAGTTTATAAAAGTTATAGATTTGAGTAAAAGTTGTTGTGATGTATAAAACATTTTTAAATGTATTTTAATTTTTAATAGTGATGAATTAATTACTTATTTTGTTACAGATATTGTGATTGTTTTGCGAATGGAGAGTTTTGTCATATGTGTAATTGTAATAACTGTTCTAATAATCTCGGAAATGAAGAGGAACGACAACGTGCTATTAAGTCTTGTTTGGAACGTAATCCAAACGCTTTTCGTCCAAAAATTGGTAAAGGCCGTGAAACAGGCGATGATATACGTAGACATAACAAAGGTTGCAATTGTAAACGAAGTGGATGTTTAAAAAATTATTGCGAGTGTTATGAGGTAAATTAAATATTTATATTCTCAAAATACAAATCATCTTTGAAGGTGATTGTGTTTTTCTAAACTGTAGAATATTTTTTTTAGGCTAAAATTCCCTGCTCTGCTAATTGTAAATGTATAGGATGTCGTAATGTAGAAGAACCAAATTTAGAGAAAAAATCTTTGAAGGATTTAGCAGAAGCTGCTGAAGTAAGAACAGCGCAACTTACGTTAAATAAGACGAAACTGCAATCATCAGAAATGTCTTTTAGGCCGCCAGCTACATCAAACACTGGTCCAAGGTATGTCCTAAGAATATATACCAAAAAACAAAGAGTACATAAACAATTGTTTTTTATGTATTAGAAAATATATTTTATTTTTTTTCGTTGCAGACAACCATTTAACTTTTTGACTGACAAAGTAGTAGAAATAACTTGTCAATGTTTAATGGCACAAGCCGATGAGGCAGAACGTAATATGTTTGACGACGAAACATCACAAAGACTCATAATTGAGGAATTTGGCCGATGTCTTAAAGAAATTATAGAATCAGCACATAAAGCTGAAGCTACCTAGCAGGTACATTCTAAGAAAAAGATCAGTATCGAAAACTTTCAATTTTTACAGACGTGTCTTGAAGTTATAAAATTAGAAACTTGAATTAGTAATTATCTTTTAATCTGCATTCGTCTTAATTACAAAATAAAGTGTTACATACCAAAGATGACAAAATACAGTAGAACTAGTATATTCAACTGGGTTTTTTTTTTGTTTTCTCGTTGATAGATGAACCACATAAAAGGACTTTTTGTATGTATCTTCCATGAAAATTGCATTTTTTAAACATAATACATGATTAAATACAATTAATGAAGTTTAATTATCACTGATTTATTTCTATTTTAAAATATTGTTGAAAATAATTTGAGTTAATTGATTTTGATACTTTTTAAAAATAAATTTAGAAGTGATGCAGTTGAATATAGTATGTCGTTAAGATTTGTAACACGGACATCTAGCTGAAGGTATAAAATTTATTTATCTCTTTCTAAACTGTCATAACTGAGAAAAATTGAATCTTCTTCAGATTTTACAATCAAGGTAAGAGGCTAAAGTAACAAAAAATATAATCTGATTTATTTATTTACTAATGTTTGCACGTTATACATATTCTTGTTCTATGTGCTGTATCTAAATTGAATTTTCTTAGTTATTTGCAGTAGTATCGATAATTAAAGCTTTCTTTCTATCAAAGTATCTGTGTCTAAACTCTATGCAACTAATTATCAGAAAATTTTATACAATATTCAAAGATATATTAGTTTTGCAAAGAAAATGAATTGTGTTATTTTAGATCATTTTATACTACATGTGTTTAGTGTAGTCATACCAAAAGTTGTGGATACAATTTCCTTCAGTAGAAAATATTGCACTTTATTTTATAAGTACTAAAAGTGTAAGAAGAAAATCTTAAACGTTTTAAATAGAGGTGTCCATCGTCATTGTTAATAAAGAAGTGTGAGAAATATGTAATATTCTTAAAAACAAGATTTAAACTTGTTTTCTCTTGTTTAAAATTTGATTTTTCTTGTGTCGCTAATATCGATAGGTTTCTTTTTTCAAGAAAATTGGAGAATGGTTTTTGTTTTTGTTGCGTTAAACGTTTCAATATTAGAATTTCCATGTAAACAGATTGCATATGCTATTTTTTATTAAATCTGTAATGATATATAATATCATAAAATTTCTGTAACATCACAGTCTTTTAATATATGTTGCAATAAATTACATTTATTTTTTTAATTTAATTATGATTATGAACTTCGAAATGCTACATATTCAGTTCTCAATATCAAGCATTTTTGAAATAACTAGTGATACGGCAAATGGGATTGCAGTGAATGAAATATCAATAATGTAATTGTCTAATGTAACAGTTTAAGATTTAAAAAGCACAGATGCATACTTTTCATTATGCACAGAATTAATCATCATTGCAGTAGTAACATTATTTGTCTGCCATTAGAAGTGATAAAAGTATAACTTTTATGTAGAAAATTAATATAAAGTATAGAGAATTTATATATTATACATAGTACAGTATAAGGACAAATGTAATATAGATACAAATATAAATATATATTATATATTCATAAAATTCGTACTTCAAAGGACAATGTTTATTTTAAGTATACAAATTGTACAGATTATTGATGCATATTGTAATAATCAAATGAAAATTGTACGAATTGAACATATAATTTTGTGGTAATATACCAACATTGAATATTTAAAGAAACTTATGATAGTAAAAAAAATTAATTGTACGTTTTTACTTGTTACGTGTCATTTATATGACAAGGCAGATACAAAAAAACTATGAATTTTAAATTAATATGAAAAGTTCTTCAAACTATACCAACGTATATGTATAAGGAGCTATTACTATGTACAGATAATATTCATATATCTAAATATGTTTTCATGATTCGCGCTCTGTACATAGAAAAAATCTGATATCACAGACCTTAATTTATTTCTTTAATTTAGAAAATTTATTTAAACGAGTATATAATTTTGCAGTGTCATTGTATAACTAATATGTAAAAAGTACTGATTTATAAATCCAAGAATGATGTAAATAAGCGATGTATCGATTATGGAAATATTCATTACGTCTTTGTTGATATCAGATTTTTCATCATAGTGGTTTAGGTAGCATTAAAATATATGTATGAAAAATATGTATATGTATATACATGTCAAGTACATGTACCTTTCAATAAATTTTATGTTTACATTGCAAATATTTAACTCATTAAAATGTATACAATAAACATTCTACGTAGTACGAAATATGTATGTTTATGTTACAATTAATTTTATTTTATTTTGTTAAAATTTCACAATTTTTTTAGATTTATCATCTTTTTCATTTGGAACAATTTTACTGTTTTCCAAGGATTCTATATCACCATTTACAATTGTGTTCACTGTAATAGTATTTTCCTCCTTTTCCTTAATTAAATCTGGGCAATCCTTCTTCAGATGTGTAACATCCCCACAGATTTTACAACAACCCCCCTGAGGATATACTCCTTTAGGGTTATCAGGACACTGTTTGGCGATATGTCCTTGCTCACGACAAATGAAACATGTTGCATACCTAAATTCTGTTGGTTTAGCCACTTTACATTCAAAATGTGTATGTTCTGTTGATCCACATTTAAAACAAATTCCAGTACCCGCTTGTTCAGATTGAAGTTCAGGGCAATCCGATAAATTATGTCCTGATTTACGACAATGAAAGCAAACGCATTTTTTAATTCTTGCTAATGCTTTTTCAGCTTTCCTTCTTTCCAATTTCATGGCTGCATTTATATCTTTCTCAGGAATTCCTAGAATGATATATAAAACATAAGTAATAATGGTAATTAGGGAATGCAGAACATTCTGTACATACCTTTCATAATCATTTTTTGTTTCAACTCATGTAATCTATCTGCATCATCCTTTTTGACTGGGAAACCGTCAAATTTTACAATTTCTACTTCAACACCATTGATCATCATTTTTGAATAACCTAAATCTGGTTTTCTTCTTTTATGCTCTTTATCGTCCCGTATTTTAGGGGGTTTCTGTTTACGTTTATTGTTTTGAGAAGTTTTCTTACCAAACTGGTATGGAACATTTCTAAAACTCGTAGACTGAGCTGCAAATCCTTTATTAAATCTTATTGTTTGAGTGTTTTCTGTACTATAATTTCTATCATTATCAATATTGTCACTAAAATTTTTAGAGTTAGTATCACCTCCTCCTTCAGATGCTATATTCTGCCTTTTTTTTATATTGCGTTTTTGACGTTTAGATAAAACACCTTGAATTTTGTTTTTCGAATCACATGTATGGTTTGTTTCATTATCTTTTATTTGCGAATTGTCATTGCCTTCTATTAGCATTTTTGTAGATTCTTCTGTAGTATTATATCTATTTTTATTTCTTTTTTTATTTAATTTACTAGTATTTGCGTCCGTTTCATCAACCTTTGTATCAATTTGATCCAATTTCTTTTGAACTTCATTTATATTATCACCTTGACTATTTATTTTTTTATGCGTCTTACTTTTTACTTCTATCATAGAATTATCAATATCATCAATGTTTTTTTTCCGTAATTTGTGTTTAATTTTAACATCACTTTCATCACTTTTATTTAAAGACACATTGTGATCATTTTCTGTTGTGCTTAATTGTTGTGTGCTTTGTTTTTTCTTAATCTTTTCTACCACAGAGCTATTTTGTTTCTCACGACTGCTTTCAAATTCTGCCCAGTTATTATTGTTATTTTTTGCAACATCAGAAGTATATTTCTCATCATGTAACAATTCTTTTGCAGATTTAGTCTTCTTAGAAGATTCTTGAGGCACGGATAAATTTTCTACTAATTGTTGTTTCATTACGTACCATGGTGTAGCATCATTTGGTACTCTTTCATTGGAAGCTTTGGATCCTTTAGCTCTTGCATATCTGGTCATGTTTAAAAAACTTAAAAGTACCTAAATTTATTAGAACATTAAAACATTTAATAAAAATTAGTTTATCACTAATAACTTTTTATGTGCATACATAAACAGAAATCATACAAATGTATTTGCTTCTGATTTATGCATTGATGAAAGCGAATTATAATAAATAAATACACATTGAAAAGGTTAAAAAGACAATTACCTTTTTGCTTTGTTATATTGGCTTATTCAGTACTGTATTCTTAATGTAAGTTTCACAGCAATCATGTGCGGGATGTAGAAAACAACAATACACTGACAATTTAGTCACCACGTGTTGACTAAAGAGAAATTATGTTCGATGTCGGACATGCGTACTAATGTGCCCAAATAGGGAATCTGGTTTCTCTAGGGAAAAAGGCATTCTAAGACGTGTAGACATTAAAAAATTTTAAAAACGAGTTGCTTTATTGCACATTTTACGATTCAGAAAGATGTTTCTCGAAACGTCAGCATACTAATTACTTTATTTGATCATTAAATTTAAATGTAAAATTATACTTATCGACAGTTTAGCAACAATTAACGATCTATATATTAGACTTTGTGTGGAAATTGAATTACTATATAGATTGATACTGTCTTCAATTAAAAATAAAAATACTGATAAACATTTGTTACTTGAAACAAAGAGAAGGAAAAAATTTAGAATGTCTTAAATAAACGTGATGTAAATAAGCATATATTGTAAGCCATAAATGTATCATTCTAAATCTGATAATTATAACAAAATGGCGAAACTTCGGATTAGCATCATGTTTTAATTCTGGCCAAATTTTGCAAAGACGAAATATCCCAACCTAAGAGAAGGTAAACCTAATTTAACACGAAAAAAACGAACCTAACCTTAGCTAAACCGAATCTAACACTACATATCGTGTTCTAAGCTAACCTACATTTAATCTCACGCATAATACATTATCCTAAGCTACTCTAAACCTAACCTAACGCATAACACACTATCCTAAGCTACTCCAAACGTAATCTAATGCATTATACACTATCCTAAGCGACTCTAAACGTAATCTAACGAATAATACACTATCCTAAGCTAGTCTAAACCTAATCTAACGCATAATACACTATCCTACGCTAATCTAAACCTAATCTAACGCATAATACACTATCCTAAGCTACTCTGAACGTAATCTAACGCATAATACACTATCCTAAGCTACTCTGAACCTAATCTAACGCATAATACACTATCCTAAGCTACTCTGAACCTAATCTAACGCGTAATACACTATCCTAAGCTACTCTAAACGTAATCTAACGCATAATACACTATCCTAAGCTACTCTGAACCTAATCTAACGCATAATATACTATCCTAAACGACTCTAAGCGTAATCTAACGCATAATACACTATCCTACGCTAATCTAAACCTAATCTAACGCATAATAAACTATCCTACGCTACTCTAAACCTAATCTAACGCATAATATACTATCCTAAGCTACTCTAAACGTAATCAAACGCATAATACACTATCCTAAGCTACTCTGAACCTAATCTAACGCATAATACACTATCCTAAGCTACCCTAAACGTAATCTAACGCATAATACACTATCCTAAGCTACTCTGAACCTAATCTAACGCATAATACACTATCCTAAGCTACTCTGAACCTAATCTAACGCGTAATACACTATCCTAAGCTACTCTAAACGTAATCTAACGCATAATACACTATCCTAAGCTACTCTGAACCTAATCTAACGCATAATATACTATCCTAAACGACTCTAAGCGTAATCTAACGCATAATACACTATCCTACGCTAATCTAAACCTAATCTAACGCATAACAAACTATCCTACGCTACTCTAAACCTAATCTAACGCATAATATACTATCCTAAGCTACTCTAAACGTAATCAAACGCATAATACACTATCCTAAGCTACTCTGAACCTAATCTAACGCATAATACACTATCCTAAGCTACTCTAAACGTAATCAAACGCATAATACACTATCCTAAGCTACTCTGAACCTAATCTAACGCATAATACACTATCCTAAGCTACTCTAAACGTAATCTAACGCATAATACACTATCCTAAGCTACTCTGAACCTAATCTAACGCATAATACACTATCCTAAGCTACTCTGAACCTAATCTAACGCATAATACACTATCCTAAGCTACTCTAAACGTAATCTAACGCATAACACACTATCCTAAGCTACTCTGAACCTAATCTAATGCATAATATACTATCCTAAACGACACTAAACGTAATCTAACGCATAATACACTATCCTACGCTAATCTAAACCTAATCTAACGCATAATAAACTATCCTACGCTACTCTAAACCTAATCTAACGCATAATATACTATCCTAAGCTACTCTAAACGTAATCAAACGCATAATACACTATCCTAAGCTACTCTGAACCTAATCTAACGCATAACACACTATCCTAAGCTACTCTGAACCTAATCTAACGCATAATACACTATCCTAAGCTACTCTAAACGTAATCTAACGCATAATACACTATCCTAAGCTACTCTGAACCTAATCTAACGCATAATACACTATCCTAAGCTACTTTGAACCTAATCTAACGCATAATACACTATCCTAAGCTACTCTGAACCTAATCTAACGCGTAATACACTATCCTAAGCTACTCTAAACGTAATCTAACGCATAATACACTATCCTACGCTAATCTAAACCTAATCTAACGCATAATAAACTATCCTACGCTACTCTAAACCTAATCTAACGCATAATATACTATCCTAAGCTACTCTAAACGTAATCAAACGCATAATACACTATCCTAAGCTACTCTGAACCTAATCTAACGCATAATACACTATCCTAAGCTACTCTAAACGTAATCAAACGCATAATACACTATCCTAAGCTACTCTGAACCTAATCTAACGCATAATACACTATCCTAAGCTACTCTAAACCTAATCTAACGCATAATAAACTATCCTACGCTACTCTAAACCTAATCTAACGCATAATATACTATCCTAAGCTACTCTAAACGTAATCAAACGCATAATACACTATCCTAAGCTACTCTGAACCTAATCTAACGCATAACACACTATCCTAAGCTACTCTGAACCTAATCTAACGCATAATACACTATCCTAAGCTACTCTAAACGTAATCTAACGCATAATACACTATCCTAAGCTACTCTGAACCTAATCTAACGCATAATACACTATCCTAAGCTACTCTAAACGTAATCTAACGCATAATACACTATCCTAAGCTACTCTGAACCTAATCTAACGCATAATACACTATCCTAAGCTACTTTGAACCTAATCTAACGCATAATACACTATCCTAAGCTACTCTGAACCTAATCTAACGCGTAATACACTATCCTAAGCTACTTTGAACCTAATCTAACGCATAATACACTATCCTAAGCTACTCTGAACCTAATCTAACGCATAATACACTATCCTAAGCTACTTTGAACCTAATCTAACGCATAATACACTATCCTAAGCTACTCTGAACCTAATCTAACGCGTAATACACTATCCTAAGCTACTCTAAACGTAATCTAACGCATAATACACTATCCTACGCTAATCTAAACCTAATCTAACGCATAATAAACTATCCTACGCTACTCTAAACCTAATCTAACGCATAATATACTATCCTAAGCTACTCTAAACGTAATCAAACGCATAATACACTATCCTAAGCTACTCTGAACCTAATCTAACGCATAATACACTATCCTAAGCTACTCTAAACGTAATCAAACGCATAATACACTATCCTAAGCTACTCTGAACCTAATCTAACGCATAATACACTATCCTAAGCTACTCTAAACCTAATCTAACGCATAATAAACTATCCTACGCTACTCTAAACCTAATCTAACGCATAATATACTATCCTAAGCTACTCTAAACGTAATCAAACGCATAATACACTATCCTAAGCTACTCTGAACCTAATCTAACGCATAACACACTATCCTAAGCTACTCTGAACCTAATCTAACGCATAATACACTATCCTAAGCTACTCTAAACGTAATCTAACGCATAATACACTATCCTAAGCTACTCTGAACCTAATCTAACGCATAATACACTATCCTAAGCTACTTTGAACCTAATCTAACGCATAATACACTATCCTAAGCTACTCTGAACCTAATCTAACGCGTAATACACTATCCTAAGCTACTCTAAACGTAATCTAACGCATAATACACTATCCTACGCTAATCTAAACCTAATCTAACGCATAATAAACTATCCTACGCTACTCTAAACCTAATCTAACGCATAATATACTATCCTAAGCTACTCTAAACGTAATCAAACGCATAATACACTATCCTAAGCTACTCTGAACCTAATCTAACGCATAATACACTATCCTAAGCTACTCTGAACCTAATCTAACGCATAATACACTATCCTAAGCTACTCTAAACGTAATCTAACGCATAATACACTATCCTATGCTACTCTGAACCTAATCTAACGCATAATACACTATCCTAAGCTACTTTGAACCTAATCTAACGCATAATACACTATCCTAAGCTACTCTGAACCTAATCTAACGCATAATACACTATCCTAAGCTACTCTAAACGTAATCTAACGCATAATACACTATCCTAAGCTACTCTGAACCTAATCTAACGCATAATACACTATCCTAAGCTACTCTGAACCTAATCTAACGCATAATACACTATCCTAAGCTACTCTAAACGTAATCTAACGCATAATACACTATCCTAAGCTACTCTGAACCTAATCTAACGCATAATATACTATCCTAAACGACTCTAAACGTAATCTAACGCATAATACACTATCCTAAGCTAGTCTAAACCTAATCTAACGCATAATACACTATCCTACGCTAATCTAAACCTAATCTAACGCATAATAAACTATCCTACGCTACACTAAACCTAATCTAACGCATAATATACTATCCTAAGCTACTCTAAACGTAATCAAACGCATAATACACTATCCTAAGCTACTCTAAACGTAATCTAACGCATAATACACTATCCTAAGCTACTCTGAACCTAATCTAACGCATAATACACTATCCTAAGCTACTCTGAACCTAATCTAACGCATAATACACTATCCTAAGCTACTCTGAACGTAATCTAACGCATAATACACTATCCTAAGCTACTCTAAACGTAATCAAACGCATAATACACTATCCTAAGCTACTCTGAACCTAATCTAACGCATAATATACTATCCTAAACGACTCTAAACGTAATCTAACGCATAATACACTATCCTAAGCTACTCTGAACCTAATCTAACGCATAATACACTATCCTAAGCTACTTTGAACCTAATCTAACGCATAATACACTATCCTAAGCTACTCTGAACCTAATCTAACGCATAATACACTATCCTAAGCTACTCTGAACCTAATCTAACGCATAATACACTATCCTAAGCTACTCTGAACCTAATCTAACGCATAATACACTATCCTGAGCTACTCTGAACCTAATCTAACGCATAATACACTATCCTAAGCTACTCTAAACGTAATCTAACGCATAATACACTATCCTAAGCTACTCTGAACCTAATCTAACGCATAATACACTATCCTAAGCTAGTCTAAACCTAATCTAATCTAAGGTTAGGTCTGGCCCAAAGGTTAGGTTACAAAAGGTTAGGTCTGGCCCAAAGGTTAGGTTAGAAAAGGTTAGGTCTGGCCCAAAGGTTAGGTTGGAAAAGGTTAGGTCTGGCCCAAAGGTTAGGTCGGAAAAGGTTAGGTCTGGCCCAAAGGTTAGGTTGGAAAAGGTTAGGTCTGACCCTAAGGTTAGGTTGGAAAAGGTTAGGTCTGGCCCAAAGGTTAGGTCGGAAAAGGTTAGGTCTGGCCCAAAGGTTAGGTTGGAAAAGGTTAGGTCTGGCCCAAAGGTTAGGTCGGAAAAGGTTAGGTCTGACCCTAAGGTTAGGTTGGAAAAGGTTAGGTCTGGCCCAAAGGTTAGGTCGGAAAAGGTTAGGTCTGGCCCAAAGGTTAGGTTGGAAAAGGTTAGGTCTGGCCAAAAGGTTAGGTTGGAAAAGGTTAGGTCTGACCCTAAGGTTAGGTTGGAAAAGGTTAGGTCTGGCCCAAAGGTTAGGTCGGAAAAGGTTAGGTCTGGCCCAAAGGTTAGGTCGGAAAAGGTTAGGTCTGACCCTAAGGTTAGGTCACCTAACCCTGGCCAGACCTAACCTTTTCCAACCTAACCTTAGGGTCAGACCTAACCTTTTCCGACCTAACCTTAGGGTCAGACCTAACCTTTTCCAACCTAACCTTCCGGTTAGGTCTGGCCCAAAGGTTAGGTCGGAAAAGGTTAGGTCTGGCCCAAAGGTTAGGTTGGAAAAGGTTAGGTCTGGCCCAAAGGTTAGGTTGGAAAAGGTTAGGTCTGACCCAAAGGTTAGGTCGGAAAAGGTTAGGTCTGACCCTAAGGTTAGGTCACCTAACCCTGGCCAGACCTAACCTTTTCCAACCTAACCTTGGGTCAGACCTAACCTTTTCCAACCTAACCTTAGGGTCAGACCTAACCTTTTCCAACCTAACCTTTGGGCCAGACCTAACCTTTTCCAACCTAACCTTTGGGCCAGACCTAACCTTTTCCAACCTAACCTTCGGGTTAGGTCACCTAACCCTGGCCAGACCTAACCTTTTCCAACCTAACCATTGGGTCAGACCTAACCTTTTCCGACCTAACCTTAGGGTCAGACCTAACCTTTTCCAACCTAACCTTAGGGTCAGACCTAACCTTTTCCAACCTAACCTTTGGGTCAGACCTAACCTTTTCCAACCTAACCTTAGGGTCAGACCTAACCTTTTCCAACCTAACCTTTGGGCCAGACCTAACCTTTTCCAACCTAACCTTCGGGTTAGGTCACCTAACCCTGGCCATACCTAACCTTTTCCAACCTAACCTTTGGGTCAGACCTAACCTTTTCCAACCTAACCTTTGGGCCAGACCTAACCTTTTCCAACCTAACCTTCGGGTTAGGTCACCTAACCCTGGCCAGACCTAACCTTTTCCAACCTAACCTTTGGGTCAGACCTAACCTTTTCCGACCTAACCTTAGGGTCAGACCTAACCTTTTCCAACCTAACCTTTGGGCCAGACCTAACCTTTTCCAACCTAACCTTCGGGTTAGGTCACCTAACCCTGGCCAGACCTAACCTTTTCCAACCTAACCTTTGGGTCAGACCTAACCTTTTCCAACCTAACCTTTGGGCCAGACCTAACCTTTTCCAACCTAACCTTCGGGTTAGGTCACCTAACCCTGGCCAGACCTAACCTTTTCCAACCTAACCTTTGGGTCAGACCTAACCTTTTCCAACCTAACCTTTGGGTCAGACCTAACCTTTTCCAACCTAACCTTTGGGGCAGACCTAACCTTTTCCAACCTAACCTTTTGGCTAGACCTAACCTTTTCCAACCTAACCTTCGGGTTAGGTCACAAACCCTACCCAGACCTAACCTATTCCAACCTAACCTTTGGCCCAGACCTAACCTTTTCCAACCTAACCTTTGGGTTAGACCTAACCTTTTCCGACCTAACCTTTGGGCCAGACCTAACCCTTTTCAACCTAACCTTTTGGTCAGACCTTAACTAATCTAAGCTAACATTACGTTCGTCTGGACGTAATATAACCTATAATTTTTGCACAGCTTATCTAATGCAGATCTAACGACGCTGTTATGGAATTAACTATACGATTAGAACCTTTTTTTTCGTTAGATTATGTTTAGAGTAGCTTAGGATAGTATATTATGCGTTAGATTAGGTTTAGAGTAGCGTAGGATAGTTTATTATGCGTTAGATTAGGTTTAGATTAGCGTAGGATAGTGTATTATGCGTTAGATTACTCTTAGAGTCGTTTAGGATAGTATATTATGCGTTAGATTAGGTTCAGAGTAGCTTAGGATAGTGTATTATGCGTTAGATTACGTTTAGAGTAGCTTAGGATAGTGTATTACGCGTTAGATTAGGTTCAGAGTAGCTTAGGATAGTGTATTATGCGTTAGATTAGGTTCAAAGTAGCTTAGGATAGTGTATTATGCGTTAGATTAGGTTCAGAGTAGCTTAGGATAGTGTATTATGCGTTAGATTACGTTTAGAGTAGCTTAGGATAGTGTATTATGCGTTAGATTAGGTTCAGAGTAGCTTAGGATAGTGTATTATGCGTTAGATTAGGTTCAGAGTAGCTTAGGATAGTGTATTATGCGTTTGATTACGTTTAGAGTAGCTTAGGATGGTTTATTATGCGTTAGATTAGGTTTAGAGTAGCGTAGGATAGTTTATTATGCGTTAGATTAGGTTTATAGTAGCTTAGGATAGTTTATTATGTGTTAGATTAGGTTTAGGTTAGCGTAGGATACTGTGTTATGCGTTAGATTACGTTTAGACTAGCTTTGGGTAGTATATTATGCGTTAGATTGCGTTTATAGTAGCTTAGGATATTGTATTATGCGTTAGATTAGGTTCAGAGTAGCTTAGGATGGTTTATTATGCGTTAGATTAGGTTTACAGTAGCTTACGATAGTTTATTATGCGTTAGATTAGGTTCAGAGTAGCTTAGGATGGTTTATTATGCGTTAGATTAGGTTTACAGTAGCTTAGGATAGTTTATTATGCGTTAGATTAGGTTTAGGTTAGCGTTGGATACTGTATTATGCGTTAGATTACGTTTAGACTAGCTGTGGATAGTATATTATGCATTAGATTGCGTTTAGAGTAGCTTAGGATATTGTATTATGCGTTTGATTAGGTTTAGAGTGGCTTAGGATGGTGTATTATGTGTTAGATTAGGTTTATAGTAGCTTAGGATATTGTATTATGCGTTAGATTAGGTTTAGAGTAGCTTAGGATGGTGTATTATGTGTTGGATTAGGTTATAGTAGCTTAGGATAGTTTATTATGCGTTAGATTAGGTTCAGAGTAGCTTAGGATGGTTTATTATGCGTTAGATTAGGTTTATAGTAGCTTAGGATAGTTTATTATGCGTGAGATTAGGTTTAGGTTAGCGTAGGATACTGTGTTATGCGTTAGATTACGTTTAGACTAGCTTTGGGTAGTATATTATGCGTTAGATTGCGTTTATAGTAGCTTAGGATATTGTATTATGCGTTAGATTGCGTTTAGAGTAGCTTAGGATATTGTATTATGCGTTAGATTAGGTTCAGAGTAGCTTAGGATGGTTTATTATGCGTTAGATTAGGTTTACAGTAGCTTAGGATAGTTTATTATGCGTTAGATTAGGTTTAGGTTAGCGTTGGATACTGTATTATGCGTTAGATTACGTTTAGACTAGCTGTGGATAGTATATTATGCGTTAGATTGCGTTTAGAGTAGCTTAGGATATTGTATTATGCGTTTGATTAGGTTTAGAGTGGCTTAGGATGGTGTATTATGTGTTAGGTTAGGTTTATAGTAGCTTAGGATATTGTATTATGCGTTAGATTAGGTTTAGAGTAGCTTAGGATGGTGTATTATGTGTTGGATTAGGTTATAGTAGCTTAGGATAGTTTATTATGCGTTAGATTAGGTTCAGAGTAGCTTAGGATGGTTTATTATGCGTTAGATTAGGTTTATAGTAGCTTAGGATAGTTTATTATGCGTGAGATTAGGTTTAGGTTAGCGTAGGATACTGTGTTATGCGTTAGATTACGTTTAGACTAGCTTTGGGTAGTATATTATGCGTTAGATTAGGTTTGGAGTAGCTTAGGATGGTGTATTATGTGTTAGATTAGGTTTATAGTAGCTTAGGATAGTGTATTATGCGTTAGCTTAGTTTTAGACTAGCGGAGGTTAGTGTATTATGCGTTAGATTACGTTTAGAGTAGCTTAGGATGGTGTATTATGTGTTAGATTAGGTTTATAGTAGCTTAGGGTAGTGTATTACGTGTCCGATTAGGTTGCGCTCCGGTTATGTTGGGGTACTACGCGTTAGATTGGGTTTGGGTTAGGTTAGGGTAGAGTATTTCACGTCAGATTAGGTTTAGCTCCGGTTAGGTTGGGGTGTTTAGCCTTGGATTAGGTTTAGGTTAGGTTTGGTTAGGGTATTTCACGTTGGATTAGGTTTAGCATCGACTAAGTCGGGATTCTTCGCCGTAGATTAGGTTTATGTTAGGTTAGGAGAGGGTATTTTGCATTAGATTAGGTTTAGGTTAGGTTAGGTTGGGATAATTCGCGGTAGATTAGGTTTTGGTTATGTTAGGATACGGTATTTTACGTCAGATTAGATTTAGCATCGATTAGGTTGGGGTATTTGGCCTTGGGTTAGGTCTAGGTTAGGTAGAATGCGGTTGGAATGGTTTTGTTACACTGACCTAACGTTATCCTGACGAAAAATTGGTTCTGAGAAGTAACGCTGATTGATTCCTGGAATTTCTTATGTCTTATGTGCTGCTGTCTAGTTTTCCAAAGTTTCGTATTTTATTTTACGATTTGTAAATCTTCTAGATTTGGATAAATGTCGAACTTATAATAAAGGTATACTTACCTTTATATACTTACTTTATCCATGCGCGTTTAATGCACGGTTCTTGGAACTCCGAATGGTGCATTTAACGAGCACACATATCTTCAGTCCAGAACATTTCCGTAAAAGAAAATGTGGAATAAATGAAATTATCATTTAACAGTATTTCGTAGCTATTAGCTCGATATCGTTTTCTAAAGTTCATTTCATGTTTAATATTTAGAAAACGATATCGATTACCAGGTCACACCACGTGGAGGTTGCTACGACAGTGACCCACCCTATCTCCAAATCCCTACCACCCTCCAATTGCAAATAGCTCATTTATCGGAAGGATAAATGAGTTCTAACTCTACTTAGCCCGTTGGCTCGCGAAAATATACAAGTTCTTTACCATAATATAGCAAAGAACTCGTATCGCACGCACGCACAAATAACTTATAGCACACAGGCACACCATACAGTTCAACGCGCTTGCATTCTAAGATTGCACCCGTGTTATTTAAAACGGTATAAAAAGCAAAGGGAGCAGGGAAGAAAGTTAGAAGAACTTTCTACTAGAAGGAAAGAAAGTTAGAAGAACTTTCGCAAAAAGGTGGACCAGCATTCTCTATCAAGTGAACCTCGCCCTCCTGGGTCAAAGGGTAGTCGCATCGTGACTTACGTGAACCACGAGACAGATATGAACCGAAAACACTGATAAGAACGAGTGACACATCCGCGAAGGGTTTCCCATTTCTCCCCGCTCCCGTTGAAAGGGAGTCTGACAGCAGAGAGGATACCCACGCCGTGAAGCGGCAGATCGAGATGGACCATCAATCAAAATGCCTCGCAGAGATGTGTCCCTGGCGCTACACCAGCATTTGCAGCTCACAACTGCCGCGTGTTCACAGCATTATGAACCCCCAATGATCCACTTGGGTTCGGACCAATCGACAGAGAATTGCCGACTAATACTACACTCTATCGCGCAAAAAAATTCACGAATTGTGAAAATAGGTGCAAGTTAGAATTGTAAGCGCTCACGCAAACTCACTTATAAACTTAATACTAATTTCGTGGGATCCCACATACACACTCTGTTCTAAAATTGCACTCGTATTACGTAAAATGAAGCGATAAACGAGAGAGGAAGGAGAGGAACTAATACTATGATCTAACGCGGAAGAAGTTCGCGAATAAAAATGAGTGCAATTTAAAACAGCAATCGCATACTCACACGCTTATTAACATACTTATTCTAAACGCCGCACGCGTACCTCTTATTCTAAGATTGCACTCATATGATCTATAACGAAGTACAAAAGCAAAGGGGAAGGGAAGAAAGTTAGAAGAACTTTCTACAAAAAGGTAAGAAAGTTAGAAGAACTTTCTACAAAAAGGTAAGAAAGTTAGAAGAACTTTCTACAAAAAAGAAAGAAAGTTAGAAGAACTTTCGCAAGAAGGTGGGTCAGCATTTTCTGCCAAGTGAACCTCGCCCTCCTGGGTCAAAGGGTAGTCGCATCGTGACTTACGTGAACCACGAGACAGATATGAACCGAAAACACTGGCAAGAACGAGTGACACATCCGCGAAGGGTTTCCCATTTCTCCCCGCTCCCGTTGAAAGGGAGTCTGACAGCAGAGAGGAAACCCACGCCGTGAAGCGGCAGATCGAGATGGACCATCAATCAAAATGCCTCGCAGAGATGTGTCCCTGGCGCTACACCAGCATTTGCAGCTCACAACTGCCGCGTGTTCACAGCATTATGTACCCCCAATGATCCACTTGGGTTCGGACCAATTGACAAAAAATAACTGGTTATACTACAATCTAACGCGTAAAAAGTTCACCAATTGTGAAAATGAGTGCAAGTTAGAATTAGAGGCACTTACAGGGACCCACCCGCCCTCCCACGAGATTACAATTACACTTAAAATTAACGCACGCATCCCTCGATGATTTCTTGATGCTCCCTCGATGATATCTTCAAGTTTCGTATATACGCATTTCACATGCACTCATCCATACTACAGTGTATTACAATATTTTGTACGCAACTTAAAATTAACTTAAAATTAGCGGATCCATCGGTGAAATATCTCTGTGATAGTCCTGGATGATTACCTATGCTGCAACAATCAGAAACACTATGCAAAAGGAGAAAACAGATGCAAAAGTAGTAAGTAAGTCGATAAATAAGTTTAACATTTTCGGAACAAAATGAAATAAAATTCGAGTCGACTCGAGGGAAATATGCAAATGAAATAACAATATATTTGTGAAATATTCAACTACTTACTTAAAATCAAAACCTGAAACAGAGAAATGTAATTAGACAAATATGAATTACTTACTTAAAATCAAAACCTGAAATGTACAAATGTAATTAGACAAATATGAATTACTTACATAAAATCAAAACCTGAAACACAGAAATATAATTAAGACAAATATGAATTACTTACTTAAAATCAAAAGCTGAACCATAGAAATGCAATTAGACAAATATAAATTACTTACTTAAAATCAAAACCTGAAATATACAAATGTAATTAGACAAATATGAACCATTCAATTACTTACTTGAAATAAAAAGCTGAAACATCCAAATATAATTAGACAAATATGAAACATTAAATTACTTACTTGAAATAAAAATCTGAAAGCTACAAATGTAATTAAAATAAATATGAACCATTAAATTACTTACTTGAAATAAAAAGCTGAAACATCCAAATATAATCAGACAAATATGAATCATTAAATTACTTACTTGAAATAAAAATCTGAAAGCTACAAATGTAATTAAGACAAATATGAAACATTAAATTACTTACTTGAAATAAAAATCTGAAACATACAAATGTAATTAAGACAAATATGAAACATTGAATTACTTACTTGAAATAAAAATCTGAAACATACAAATGTAATTAAGATAGAAAATCGAAGAACCACGAACGAAATCTTTCTTAATTCGAAACAGAAAAATCAAAATCGAGTTTGAAAACCTGAAAACCGAATTGAAGCCACGAGGAGATACAAAAGCCCCGAAGTTCCAATTAAAATTCACTAATGAAACGAAGGTATAACACATATTAAAAATCAAATAATAAAATAATACAGTAGAAGAAATAAAACAGCTAGGAGGCTTGAAAACTTCGAAGCTAAAAATAAAATCATGCGGAGTTTGAAAAATCCTATGATCCCGCGATGTGAATGTGAGTACAGGATACAGGATACATTTCACTCGCACACTCACGCATACTGTAATACATATTGTAAATGCCCTACATGTACCTCTTATTCTAAAATTGCACTTGTATAAAACTTTGTAAAAAAGGAGCAAGGGAATAGGGAAGAAAGTTAGAAGAACTTTCTTTCAAGTTTGGAGAAATTGAGAAAAAAATGACAAACTATAACTACAGTCTAATATGTAAGAAGTTAAAAAAAGTGTGGCAAAGATAAGTGCAAGATAGAATAAGAGGTACTTACAATTTGCGCAAGTTTTTCGCCACGTATCGTGACGAAAAACTTGCGCCCGAGCCCACCCTTCCTCCCACAAGCTCGGCCTAATGCACTAAACATAACTTACCAAAAATCAAATCCTGAAACATACAAAATCTTATTAACATAGGAAGTTGTAGGAGAAGGAGTGAAATTTTACTTTGTTTGGCACAAAACTTTCGAAATGTATAGAAAACGCAATGAAAATTGCGGATTTAAGAAGAGTGAACAACATAACTTATCAAAAATCAAACTCTGAAACATACAAAATTTTATTAACATACAAATTTGTGGGAGGAGGGAAATTTTACTTTATTTGATACAAAATTTTTGGAGCACAGAAAACGCAATGAAAATTGCGGATTTGAGATGAGGGAGCAACATAACTTACCAAAACTCAAAAACTGAAACATACAAAATTTTATTAACATAGAAATTTGTGGGAGAAGGAGTGAAAACTTTATTTGGTACAAAACTTTCGAAACATAGAAAACGCAATGAAAATTGCGGATTTGAGATGAGGGAGCAACATAACTTACCAAAACTCAAAAACTGAAACATACAAAATTTTATTAACATAGAAATTTGTGGGAGAAGGAGTGAAAACTTTATTTGGTACAAAACTTTCGAAACATAGGAAACGCAATGAAAATTGCGGATTTGAGATGAGGGAGCAACATAACTTACCAAAACTCAAAAACTGAAACATACAAAATTTTATTAACATAGAAATTTGTGGGAGAAGGAGTGAAAACTTTATTTGGTACAAAACTTTCGAAACATAGGAAACGCAATGAAAATTGCGGATTTGAGAAGAGGGAGCAACATAATAACTTACCAAAAATCAAATACTGAAACATACGAAACATTATTAACATACGAAATTGTAGGAGGAGTGAAATTTTTCTTTATTCGAAACAAAATCTTGAAAAATAGAAATCTCAAAGAGAATTACGAATTGAAGAGCAACGAACAACGAAATAATTTATATAAAATCAATCTCTGAAACAGAAAAATATAGTTAACACAAGAAACGATCAAAATGATAAAAAAAGAGGAATCGCGGTGAAAATAGATTCGCGATTATATTTCGAGTTTCGCGATTTTATGACCGTGTGCTCGTCGAAATTCGAGCAAAACGCGTTTCACGATACATTTCGTACCGTTTAAAAAAACACATGTAAAATACATAAAAATAATAGCGAGCATAGTGACAAAATGACTCTCCATCCTAAGATGGACAGCCATTAATAGTTCCCCTCTTCTTTGGCAAATTTTGCCGGGGCTCTTCGGCATATAGCCTCTTCTCTCTTCGGCACAGCCTCACAAAAATCACTCGCGAAATTTTACGGTAACTCGGACATTCTTAGCTTTTATATTAAGTACTTTCAATTTCGCTATCGATCTCCGCAAACAGATAGCAGACAATTTTATAGGAATAAAACTGAACCACTCTCCATTTATTTCAATCGATAACGAAATTGAAATTTTGTATAATATATATCATAAAAATTCATTACTTTAAAAAAATTCTAACTTTAAAAATTCTACTTTAGTAAGAAAAAGAAATTCTACAAATGAAAAGGTGTACGACCAGCGATTCTCAGAATGCGCTGTCCGTAAAAGAATGTCCGAGCAGAATTTTTATTTAAAGCACTTCACTTCACTTCACTTCACTGTATACTTCATTTTTGCAATCGGGTCTAGTACCACGACTGCGACTTACAAACTAAAAGGCCTGGCCTTACGAACAATCGAGTTCAAGAGAATATTAAACAGAATAAATTCAAATTTAGATTTTCTCTTCTCGATTTTTCGTTTTTAACCCCCCAGATGCAAGCATCTCACGTGTGTTTGACGGAGGACAGAGAAACATGAAAGCTTGCTCTGGCCCTACCTACTTAAAACTAACTCAATCACACCAGAAGTAAGCTACCTGCCTGCCTATCGCTATATTTAAAAAATGCAAAGTCCATTCTCACAAAAACACACTCCACGGTTCTCACACACGCCACCCGGGTGCAAAAAAGCCTACTCCTAGGGAGTACGTCCCGGGACGTCTCCGACACCCGAGTTCAATACAACATTCACACTCTAAGTTCATACCTTTTTTGCTGAAATCGATCGACAATCGACAGTGAACATTGAACATTTACATATTTCATTTTCTAATTCTTTCGAATATTCAATGTAATATGTGCATGTAATAATTTTGTAATTACTCAAACAATTTTGTAATTCTTATTCACTTTGTATAATTTGAAAACTACTCGACTTGCATTTTGTGTGCATTTTTAGAATTTTGCAAAATTTTTATAATAAATCTACAGTTTGTAATCGACACAAGGTCCACGACCTAACCACACACACACGTGTAACTTGTGTCGATAATTCACTGTCAAATTGTCGATCGCCGAAACATCTTAAAACTAAACCGTGCTCACCTGCCCTAACTCATGCGAGTAGCATCTAAGCACGCGTATGAGTTTAGAGCATAAAAATGAACACGGCCAACAATATTTCCACCTACCAGTTTTCTTCATGTATGCTGAAAATCCTGAGCTAAGAAACATGATTAATAACATGCTAATAAAGTGTCTCTTCCGATAAAAATTTACTCTAATGTTTCGAAAAAGAAAATGGAAGAACACTTTGCAAAAATCTAAGTATACCGATTGATCCATTTTTAACAGATTTTTAATATCAAAGTAAATTCACTAAATGACTCAAACATTCATAATTAACTTTGATATCAAAATCTGTTTCTCGCGAAATTTTCTTGTACATATGTGTATATTTAAAGGAGTTCACGGTACGCGTACAAAAAGATTAAACTACTATGAAATCGGAGGGTCATCCGACTTCTATGTAATTTTAAAGTCGTTATATCGGTTCGTAAGAGAATTAAAACGCGATGTACAAGAAAACCCTAACCTGATCTAATAAATAAAATATACAGTTTGTACGATTATTGCACGATCGTACAGTCGTGGTCACTATGCTCGCTCAAATAATAAAAATACAACCAGTTCCCGTGCCGTTTCGGACCATTCGTCCTACGACATGATGGGAACCGGAGGAACCGTAAAGCATGCGACTCACCGATCGCTGATTCGAACTACTGGGCTCGTGAGCGATCGGCTACACTCGTACCACATCGTTAGAGACTGATTGACTGCATCTCGAAGATTGACCCATGATCGGTTGGTTTCGTACGATCAGGATTAGGCACCTTGGCTCGACATTGAATCGTCCTTCTGAAAACAAAAAGAGTCATAGGCCGTTAGCAAACTCTTCAACGATTCGTATTTCTTTCTCAATATATTCAAATTATAATAGATAAGCACATTTGCGAATAGGTAACGTGCAAACAAATACAAACACGCATGCAAAACTATGCAGAACTAACAGTTGAAACATTTCCACAAATGTATTAAAACATGTTAGGTAATTATAACGGAAACATACTACAACGTTTGAAAAAGTACGTTCAAACACTTTGTTAAATAATCCATAAAACCCAGTAAAAAATTTGAAAAAGTATGCAAAAACACATAGGTAACCACACCACAAAACTGTCTATAACATTCACTAAAATATGTCAAATCACATAGGTAACCACACCATAAAACTCACTATAACATTCACTAAAATATGTCAAAACACGTAGGTAACCACACCATAGAACTCACTATAACATTCACTAAAATATGTCAAAACACATAGGTAACCACACCATAAAACACACTATAAAATTCACTAAAGTATGTCAAAACACATAGGTAACACACCATAGAACTCACTATAACATTCACTAAAATATGTCAAAACACATAGGTAACACACCATAGAACTCACTATAACATTCACTAAAATATGTCAAAACACATAGGTAACACACCATAAAACTCACTATAACATTCACTAAAATATGTCAAAGCACATAGGTATTCACACCGTAAAACCCAGTAAAATTTGTGTAAAACACTGGTAAAACACTTAAATAACCGCACCAGAAAACACACTAATATATCCGTATACACATGTACAATCACTAATTAAAACACACTAGTAAGCACGTAGGTATATGGGGAACCACACCGTAAAACACGTTAATACACCCCCGTGTATGCACTAAAAAACTTGATAACACACACTAGACACTTGTACTAAAACACTAGGTAACACAGCGATGAACACACGATCGGTTATTTGACACTTTGACTCGTACCGGTAGGAGATGTCACAGTCGATCCGATCACTTGGACAGCTTGAACAAAACTGATCACCTGTAACGCTTATCAAGTTAACAATGATAGGAGAACCGCGGACCAATCAGCTATCATATCAATGCACCAATACCAGACAGCTCGAACAATAGTAAACGCCTATGACAACTATCAAGTTAATAATGATAGGTGATCGGCGGACCAATCAGCTGCCATATCAATGCACCAATAGCAGGCACCTATGACCTTTATCAAGTTAACACTGATAGGTGAACCGCGGTCCAATCAGGTGTCATGTCAACGCACCAATACCAGGCAGCTTCAACAATACTGAACACCTATGACCCTTATCAAGTTAACAATGATAGGTAATCCGAGAACCAATCAGCTATCATGTAATTCACCAATACCAGGCAATCACGAATATAACTAATCTTGCTGTCTAATGTAATTTTATCCATATTATAGTCAATTAAAATCAGTATTAGTTTATTTAAAAGAGTATTATTTGAATTTTTTTTAATTAAACATGTGGCGACATCTCTTCAACGAACAGGGTGAACTACACACTTTTGAAACTGCACCTTCGTTAGTTCCCGTATTCTACCGCTAGATGGCGTTACGTGTGTCGTTCTCGATTCAATTCAATAACTACCGATTTTATTACCTTAATTCACTACATATGTAGCAAATTATGCCGGAACACAAATCTAATGAACATAGGAATGTTTTTTAACTTTGCCAAACCCTTACAAATATTAAACAATTCGTAAGGTAATTGTTACCGACTCGTGTGCTGCCATCTAGCGGCAGAAGGTGGCAACTAATCGAACTACAGTTTCAACAATGTGTAGTTCACTCTGATCGCCGAGAGATGGCGCCACTTGTTCAATTTTCGAAAAATACAATTAACAATGATTTTATTGGTTTAATTAGCTTCAATATACATAAAATTACATCAGAGTGCAAGATTACTTTTCTTTGGAGTGTTTTGACTTTACAAAACCATTGTAAATGTTAAACAATTCGTAAGGTAATTGTTACCGACTCGTGTGCTGCCATCTAGCGGCAGAAGGTGGAAACTAATCGAACTACAGTTTCAAAAGTATGTAGTTCACCCTGTTCGCCGACAGATGGCGCCACTTGTTGAATTTTCGAAAAATGCAATTAATAATGATTTTATCAGTCTAATGAACTATATTATGCATAAAATGACATCAGAGTGGAAGATCAATTATCTTTGGAGTGCTTTGACATTACAAAACCATTGTAAATATTAAGCAATTCGTAGGGTAATTGTTACCGACTCGTGTGCTGCCATCTAGCGGCAGATGGTGGGAACTAATAGAACTACAGTTTCAAAAGCGAGTAGTTCACCCTGTTCGCCGAGAGATGGCGCCACTTGTTGTATAAAAAAAAAATTTAATTATTGATTCTATCGGTTTAATTATCTTCCGTATGCATCAAATTACTTTATCATTATCATTTCTAAATATTTGTAACCTTTCAAATTATTTATTCATACAAAGTGTAGGTAAAAAATGCCGAAATGTAGGAGTACATAAATATAAACTTCAAGGAATCTACGGATATAGGTATCTATTAATTTTTTAATAACACTAAAAATAAATAAAATAAATAAAATAATAGTTAAATAATTTTGGTGGGTGGAATAAAAAACATATTGTGCAAGCGTGATGGCGTTTATTATCAATAAACAACTTATTTAACAGGACCTTGATGTACACGAGAAAGAAGTATTCAAATTGTTTACTTATGTTTCCTTTTTAGTATGTATGTAAGTATGTAATACGTCTAATTTACGACTTAAAATGTCAATTAAGTTAGGAATGGACCTTCGGTGAGTCCTTATTTTCGTAATGGTATTATGTGCGTATTTTACATTTGCAATTTGGATACACGTGCGAGTGACCGATTAAAGAATATCTCGACGATCCGAATCGCTCGATCGGAACATTCGTACGCTCTTTATAAACGATTCTAATCATTCGAAGTAACAAAACTTAACAGAGTATAAAAACGATTGGTATACAATATAATAACGCGATAAAGTTACGAAAGTAAACTTAAAATCGAAACAATTCGCTTTTACAAGTGTAAAACTAAAACGTAACGTAACGAAGTTATAAAATTCTTTCCACGCAGAATCGACAAAATGATAAACTTCGTTTAATCCCGCACAAAATGCATCTGAACGACGCAAGTATCCACAGGTTTTTGTAACTTGTCGAATATTCTCTAAAGGTATAAAAATCATTTCATCATAAAGTTCATTTCTGACAATTAAACGAATAGTCCAACGAAACGAAAGTAGAGTAAATCGTTGCACAAAAATTATTTGTTTTCATAGTCTTCTCTTATTGGCCCATTCCTATCTTCTTAAATACTTTAGAGAGAGCTTGCACATCAACCGCTAAGACATAGTAACATTACAGGTTTATTTGGAGGTCCATCCTTATACATGGACTCGGATGCACCTGGAAGAATGAAAATATTCATGTACTACATTCTACTTTCTTCTATCATTACTCTCCAAATCAATGTTTTCGAAATAATATACCTGTTTCAAATTAGCACCTCCAAATTTTTTTCCAATTCGTGCGAATTAAACTGGAACGTATATCTTTCGACAATTTCGACAGGCAAATTGTACATAATTGCATTTTAACTGTATCTGAATCAAATAAACATTATACATTATACAATATAGTGCAACGAGAGTGTTCCATGTAAATCCGTGGACCAAGTTCTTTCAATGCAAGCTCCAACACATATTCAACGATTTTAAATGTTCCTAAGTGTGTGTGTGTACGAGTGTGTGTTTCTGTTTTCTTGTTTACGTCATTGTGTACACGTATTTTTTTTTTTTTAAGTATTTCATAATCCTCAGTAGTATACAAGTATGAAGTAGGAGGCTGGGCACCGCCCACCGAGTTATCACAGTCGTCTGGTGCCGCAGCACATACGTATACGTGGTTCAGCCTTACAACCTACCTCCTTAATCTACTTTATAATTATACTTAATCGAAGGTGTACAGTATAGTCCCGTACCAGGTGATTCGCGATACGAGCTGACGATTCTTAGTTCTATCTGAAATGGAAAATGCGCGTTTATTGCTGGTACTTGTTAAACAGCGATCTAATTAGTACGAACGATCGTGGTTCATTACAATTACCAACCAATTTTTTTTTTCACAATTTTCAATTGCAACATCGAAGTGATTCTTGTAGATCGTTAAGATTTTTTGAATGATTTCGATCAATTTGTTTCTTGGAAATTCAATTATGAAAAGTAGCGGATTTCTTAATTTTTAGGATTCTTTAAGAATAAGTATATAAATTTGGGAATTTGGGAGCTCGAGAACTTGGTGATATAAATTGGGAATTTGGAATATGAGGATCTGGGAATTTGGGAGCTCGAGAACTTGGTGATATAAATTGGGAATTTGGAATATGAGGATCTGGGAATTTGGGAACATAGAAATTTATTATTTGGAAATTTAGGTATTTTGGTAAATAAAGAATTTGGAAATATAGAAATTTGCAAATATCACCATTTGGAAGTTTGACAATTTGAGAATTTAAAGATTTACAAATTTGGGAATTTCGAAATTTCAAAATTTAATAATTTATTAATTTGAGAATTTAGGAACTTAGAAATTTGATAAGTTAAAAATTTGTAACTTCAAAACTAAAATTCTGATATGAAGAATACTAAATCATGTCACCCTTAAAAATTGAGTACTTTATACAATTTCGCATTTTCTTTCTTTCAATTACTAGATTATGTTACATTCACAGTTCTCGTTATTTGAATTTCAAACGCAATCGTTACTTTCCATATAATAATTCAATTAAATTCTTCATTTTTCTTTTTTCCACGATCGTTCGATGTCCTGACTTACATCACTACACCGTATATGGAGCTATACTGTAATAAAAGCTGTCTTCAACTGATAATATTGTTTTACTACGTCTCGATTGATTCGTTTCATTCGTGTACAGATTCCATAATGTCGCGGCAAGAATGAACAATTATTTAGATTAGAAATCAGTTCGTCACGAATGCTCAAAACAAGCTCGTAAGCTACTAATGGAAGCACCCTGGGCCTCAAGTCGGCTATATACACTTTTTTCTTTTAATACCGGAAGAAAATAGGATGCTATAAAGGTAGCAGTGAAATAGGAGGACGTGTAACCCCGGACATTTTAATATCTTTAACAATAAAGTAGGGAAGGAAATGTTATATTACATGTTTGCTTAAGTTCATCGTTATATCAAGCAAATTAAACGATACAAGATAAATGTATCAGTAATAGTAATTATAAAAATGAAATTATCATTTCACATTACAATTATTATCACAGTCTTTTCTTTTTAGTAAATAATATTGTAAATGGATGACTTGTCAAGTTCAAACAAATTCAACTTATTTGTATCGACGAAAATAATTCTATAAAAAAGAAATTGATTACAAGAAACTTTTATACAATAATCTGTCAGCGTGTTGTTTAAAAAATTATTACTAAGGAATTTATTTTTTGAGACTGAACTTAAAAGTGTTGATTACTGATACAGGTACCTTAATCACTTCGATAGCATGCATCAAATCTCATCGACGTTTATCTGTTAAATGTACGTATAATATTAACAATTAAATGTATTCTCAAATTCCTGAACATTCAGTTCAATTCCTTTTACATCGTGCGAAATAATCATAAAAATATTGTATTCGTCGATCAAGTATTTTCATCAATGGAGTCATTGATATGGCGGGTATATTCAGACACTTTTATTAACATTAAATTTTGCATTACTCAATTGCCTCCTTTTAATAACTAATGGTGTAAAAAATAATTCATGATTTGATTCATATGGGACGTTCATTTTATTGTGACGTGTTTAAAAAACAGAAAACATTGATGCATCTAGGAGTACCCGCCATGTTTAAATTACTTAAAGGTAGAGGTTCATTGATTTTCTATCTAGAATTATAAAAAATCAGTGATCTAAGAGTAGCGTGTTATTAAACAATAAAATCTAAAATTATTAAAGAACTTTTCAAGTTATAAAGAATCTGGAAGTTCACGTTTATTTCGTGAAAGAGTGATGTGATTGAAATTCATTGATTACTGTTATCGTGTTTCGTTCAAGTGTCCAAGGCTACCCACTCTTCCTCTATACCTACAGATACGTTTCTACATTTTGTTCAACGAGAAAAACGCATTACCAGATGACGAATTTTTGTTCATTACTGACCCAGATCTGTTCTGATTATTTTTTGTTTCTGAACTTACAAGTGTTTAACGGATTAGTAATTTCTTCTTAATATTATAATTTTACAGTTCTCGGTCAATTTTTTAGCTTTAACATGATTTTTCGGAATCAACCGTGAAGTATTGTTACAATTTTAAAAACTATGTTATGTTATATTTTATAATACATAATTTAAAAATTGTGCTATTGTGTTTATTATTCGTCATGCTATTTTTCTTATAAAAGAAATTCGTTTTTCTCGCTGAACAAAAATGAGCGAGCTGAGAATCGACTATACATTTCAAACACTGACAATAGCGCGTTTAATTTTGTTTTCTAACATTGCACATTTGTTAACTAATTTCATTCGCGCTATATGGCGTTAATGTGCTGAAGAGTTATCCTCGTTGCACTTCGACCAGCAGACTAGCGTTCATCTACTTGACTAACGATACAATTGCAAATTATAAATATCCTAGCAATTTCATAGAAATCGCTTAGACACCGAGAGAGTGCTGCATTATACAAAGTTACCGACGTAATTGTAACTCAAGTAGATCTCGATAATGGATTTTCAATTAGATGTTTGTTCGCATTTTAGATGTTGATAAACGAATGTACATTTTGGTACAACGCATGCTTCTCTTGGTTAAAGGTTAGTGTATGGCTAGAAATATTCCACCATTTAATGATCTGTGGAGAAGGCAGAGAAATCTGAAATTTGCAAATCTCGAGTGGTGAATTTTGGAAGTTCGAGATTTTAGAATTTGGAATATTTTGCTTTGAGAAATTATTAGGAATATGTAAGTTTGGAAATTTGTAATTTTGAGGAATTAAAGGTGAAAAGATTGAATTTGGGAACGTGTAGATTTGGGTATTTAAAAAAGAATTAAAGAAATGTAAGAAAGCTACAATTGCACCCAAGTGTACACGAACCTATCGAGTCAAGAAACAAACAGTAAACACGCGACAGTAATTTTACGGCGAATCGTTAAAAGAAAAGGAGATCCATATCGAAGTCACTGTTAGAAATAAGAGATACATGCGATAACAGAGAGCTATTTTCTCTATGTTCGAGTGATACTTTCGGAAATGCTTGTTTTAGAATGGTGTTTCGAAGGCAGTCGATGTTCTTAATACAATTTCAACGGTTTAGCAAATGCGATGGACGGAACAACGCTTGGAAATAATCGAAGGGACAATCGAAGACGAGTGCGTAGGAAGAATAATAATCTCGTGTACACGGTTATCGGTCGAATTGAAATAGTCCTACGGTCGATCGAATAGAAAATTGTTAAAACGCTCGTAACATCGCCGGGTATTCTTCAACGCTTGCGATCGTTTCAGTAAAACGCAATAATCATATGCAGACAGCGAACGTACGAACACTTATAATCCTAAGATGGCATGTGCTTCATCGCCGAGCCTTACACATGACTTTTGTTGTTATCAGTTACAAGAAAGGTATCATTAATCTCTGTTTCTTTCAATTTTCTTTCTCTTTCTTTCTTCTCAAATAATCACTAACATTATTCCCTTTATTTCTAACAGTTCAGTGTATTGTATATGTACAGCAGTACCACACATCTTTTCAACTGCGGTACACGCGTTTCTTTTTTTTCTTTTCTTTAAAGACGACACTTAGAGTTTAAAAATATAATCATCATATATTTAAAGTAATATTATATTATCATTGTTGTTGTTATTATTATTAATTGTAATAGTATTATTAATATTATTATTGTTGTTGTTGTTGTTGTTATTATTATCTTGGAGGGATAGCACTTTGCTATGTCACGACACTGCAGAGCTGAACAAAGACTAAACGCGGAAGTTACCACGCTCTTCAATGGCACGAAGAATATAGATGAAGACCGAGATTACTCTTGTCTATCGATCGATCAATCATTGCTTACAATTGTACAATTGTATGTTCATTTTAATTCATACGTTCAAAGTTTGTTATTGAAATTTCTTTTTTCTGTTGACCGATCATAAGACAGATCGTCTCGTCTCTCGTTAAACGTAGTACAATTATCGTCGTAGTTTTTTTTATCATTAATTAGGAAGGGGCTAAAAACGGACCTTCTTCTTTAGTGTCGTTTTACAAGATTTCCTAACACTATACAATTCTCGTATGGACGATTTCAATTAGCGCTATAGAAATATTAATTAAGTATTCTCGTTACAGAAATATTATCTGTCTCTGTTAGAATTGTTCAGGAATCGCTAGGTATGCGAGGATGATCGTAACCAATAATAATTGGTCGAACATCGATCTTCGTTTATTATTGAACACTATTCAGTTGTTCGCTTTGATACTATGTACTTCAGTTTACTGTAACCGTTTAGGTGTGGAATTTTAAAAAACAAGGACAGGTTATAGCTGTGAGATCACTCATTTTAATCAAATCTTTGTCTACGAATTTAAAGAAAAAAATGAGTAGATATATTACTTTTCAAGATATTTAACATTTAACTTTTTTTTATTTATAGATATACATCTAAAGTATTTGTATTAATATTAGCGCAAATTTTCTAATATTATAATAGTTATGGTAGAGAAGGTGGTAGCTGATTTGTTCTCCGAGGTTCCCAAGTTCAAATCTTACATTGACAATATTTTTGTTAATACCTTCAAGAAATGATGTACATCTAGACATAAAAAAATTAATGTTAAGTATTTCTGCAAATAATGTGTATCAAAAAGTACATGGATACATGTCTATGAGTCTACTTATTTTTGCTCTACTTTCATCAGAAAGAGTTTGATTAAAATCAACGACATCACAGCTGTGACCTCTTCTTGTAAATAACAGATACTATTAAACTTTCTTTAAAGAAATACAAACTGGACGTAGTTTCTGGATAAAAGGCTATATATTTGACAAAACAGACGTTTGAACTACAACGACACGCATTAAAAAAGATTCAAACCATACAAAGCGTGTATTGTTTTGTTTTCTGTTTTATTTTGTTCGCATGATTTTGGAGTTATTATTACTATTAAATATTGAAACACTGCTGTTGCTTTAAAGCCACACAGAAACGTATCCCAAAATGAAATTGTTGATATAAAAATATACAAACAGTAACGCTGACTTATCATTGCCTTAGCTATAACTTTCTAACCGCATTGTTAAACGAGTAAAATCTTCCCTCACAATTTATGTATATCGTAGAAAAAATGTACACGTTACCGTACTGTTCTTGGTACATGAACATTCGAGTCTTCCATTGTCGCAAAAATAATTTGCTTCTAAAAATTAGTTATCAGCACTAGTACTACGCTCTGATAAACTAAATGACAACATGTAATAAGTGTGGAACATTGGTTTACGATTCAAGCGATACAAATGACTTTTTATTGAAGAAAAAAAGAAACAATATTTTCTTGAAATATCATGCTATTACTAATAGCACCTTTGTTTGTTATTTTAACCTTTTTGCTACGACAGACAACCGCAGTTGCTCCCCAAAAAACACTATTAATTTAAAAGGAACACAATCTTTATTTTTAACAATCTCGTACACTTTATTATTATTAAAAACTTATCATTAATATTATTTTATTATTATAATTACTATTATATACGATGATGTATTTGAGAATTTGACATTGATTCATTGATTTGATATGAATGTTAAATTTCAATTTAAGTTGCTGTAGCAAAGATGTTTGAAGTTATTCCACCAATGTTTAAGAATATAATAATACAATGTTCATGAATATTTATTAATGTCAAGTTAACAAATTTAACCAAGAATTTAAGCTCTCGGAGGGCTGTGTCCAAACACGGTAATAACGAGGAGCACCGTCGCAGCAAAAGGGTTAAACTATACACGGCGAATTAAACAATTGTCAAGGAAAAAACTTCAACTGTAAGAAACAAAGAAAGAAATTACCTCAACGTAACTTGAGTCCTTTTTTAAACGAACGCAACTGATGAATGATAACAATTTGAAAATAAAAATTCATATTCCATCGGAAGTGTGGAATTTTTCATTACGGTTCTAAGTTGCTCCTGTTCAAAACAGGGAAGCCGCTTCGATCAAACAAAAACGAAGCTTATCGTTCGAGCCGGATTCCCGGTTTCGCGTAAACCGATTGCAACTTTCATGGATCAGGATTAAAAATCGAGCAACGACCGTGAAGATGTTTCGTCGAGAATCGACGACAGATCGTGATCGTCTGATCCGATAAGAGAGCGTGATAACCTCGGCCAATAATAATACCCTTGATTTCTCGCGAGAATAATTACGTATCTGACAGTTAAAGCGAAATCTATTCTCGAATACCTTAATACTGTAATGAGCAACTGGATTTGAAGGTACCGTAAAGAAGTTGACATAATCGGTGATCGACAGAGGTCAGTGAAGATCATCTTCGTCGCTATCGTTACCGTCTTTCAATCTATCGGCACCTCCCTCACCGTCGCTGGAGCCAGAATCACTGCCAGATTCTTCGGATTGCCAGCCGCCCGTCTGTTGTTGCTGCACTTGTTGTTGTTGCACCACGTGTTTTGATACTTTGTGACGTTTGCCTCCACCTGCTCGTTGCACCGGATCTGCCCCAGCACCATCCAGCATCGGCTGGAGAATCCGTCGACGGGCATTGATGAACCAGTTATTCACTTGCAGCAACGTTAGGTTCGTCTGACTTGCGATCTGACGCTTCTCGTCCTCCGTAGGGTAGGGATGCTACAAAATATTATGCAACAATATGTTAGGGATTTGTTATACCACAAGTTCCTAAACGTCACTACCCAGTGTCTTGCGAATTGATTTTAGGCGCGTCCCGTTAAATATTACAATATAAACTAGTTTTATATTTTACAAGTTTGTTACTTAAGATCTATGTTTTTACTATCATAATAACAAAGCGGAGTCCTATCTTAACTAAAGATACATTAGAAAAAGATAAAGTGCTTAAGACTTCATTTACGAACAACATTGATTAGTTATATCCTTAATAACCAATAAATCTACGATAAGATACTTACAACTAAGTGTTCAAAGAGCCAAGTTCGCATAATGCTCGTAGCTTGTTTAGGTAAGACACCTCGTTTTTGTCTTCCTTTCTTGGTGCTGCTATGACTACCTCCGTGGCCACTACTGTGATTTGAAGTAGCAGTACCAGTGCCACATCCTTCGTCTTCGTCTTCGCTTGGCGCAGGCGAAGGGGAGCCAGCCACAGTGATATCTACACATAAGCAGAACGTACTTATTATAACATACTTATACTACACAGTGTACACGTCATTATCCTTTTAAATTTTTGTTAATTAATTAATACACAGAGTATTAAGGTTAAGTATATCATTGAAATAATCATTGCTAAAGAAAGGAATCAACTTCATCTAACCAAAATACTTTTCATCGTTTGCATCTCCCACATCGACGTATTCACTTTCACGTTCTTGTAACGCAAGAAGGCCCCAATAGCCAGCCTCTTCTAAATATATTCTGTCGCCAATATTCACACAGTCCATATCATCTATAAACGCAAGTTGACAATGCCTACATTCAGCTTAATTGTCAGTCATATATACTGATAGTGTCAGCACTTTTATTTGGTTTCATACAATGAGAAGAGAAAAATAAACTATGAACTTCTCTCTGTTCAAGACTACTCGATTGTGTCGTATGCGGGTAAAGGTCAATTTATAATAAATGTCGTTACCGTAATGCGAACGTATTTAGCTAGTTCCTCACAGTGTCCATCCTCTGCATGTAGGTTGTTATCAGTATTCAACGAGCACATTGACCACTTTTTTCCCCAGGGAATGGACACAGAGAGAACGTAACTGCGTTCACATTATGGTGACGTCAATGTTGGGTATAAATTGATCTTAAGATCTAGGTTACATTGGTAATTATAACTTGAAATTTGAAATCACTTCACCTGCCAACAACTACATTAGTTTACATTAGATGATGGAATAGCTAGCGCTAATAAAGCATTGTGCAACCATTTAGATAGGTGATTGATAGAATAAGGTAGAATTTCATCGTGGAATAGTAAAACTACCACATCCATAATAGTAGTTAACTACTCAACCACTTATTCTAGACCTCTAACAATGTAACCTAACCCTATCCAAACCCTGAAAGTTCTGAGTTATAGCGCTATTTACTGAATGCTTCAGATGCAAGTAATTTACAAACCATGTTCGCAAACTGAACATTGTTTCAACCACTTGCAAGCATAGTACCAGCACAAATTTAGCATAGTCATGAATATGGCATGTCAGCAACCCATAAAATTTTCTAATGCTCTATGAGCAATTATTTTGCTACTTTTTACAATGTTTTCATCGTTGTTTTTCGCGTTATTCTCAAAACTTTCAAAGTAACTCATCGTGTATCTCAATTTATTCGCGACGGTGGAGATTTAGATGATATGCAGATGATTTCACCTTGACCAAGATACATATCGTTGACAGGTGCACAAGAATGAGCCCCGATTTGTGAGAGGGGCGTGCTCCCGTGTATCGTGGAAGGCGACAGAGGATCGTCATGGTCCTGGCTGGAGGATCTGTTCGAACGTTGAGCTGTGGAAGATGATCGCGCCGATGACGGCCTGTCGTTACCGGTTTCTTCTTGCGTAGCCATCTGACTCGCACCACCGTTCTCCGACAGGGTGTCGCCTCTGCTCACTCTGAATCCGTTAGCTCCCGACTCAACATCATTGCCTGTAGAAGACAGCACCTGGGAAATATATGTCGCAACTAGCCGTCAGAGAGCAGGGGTGGGGTTCTATAATATTTTGAGCGACGCGCAAGTATCGCTCGTTCTTTTTAATTATTTCAAACATTATTCTTTTCATATATACTACAGAGAATAACGAAACGTTTTAACGGGGGTCTTTAAATTTACCTTGAAGTTCACGCCTGATTGTTAGTATCATGAAAAGTACATTTTCTATACAATTACCAATATCTTTTAAACTATCGTTTACGCTCAAAATATACTGAACATGTCGTAATAGCACGATGTATGAACATGCAAATGCCTCATTAAAATCAAGATAAAATCTAGAAATCTTAAGATAAGACTCGGGGTGGTTTTCTGGTTAGTAATTGGAAGGTGCGATTTCTACTACGTTTTAATAAAAAATTGCTAATAATTAATATACATAATTTTTTTAAAATACGATGATGTTAATAGAAAAATACGGATTAAGAAGTTAGAATAGAACGATTAAGATGAAGAATCTGGCGATTCTTGCGCATCGCTAAAAAAATAGGATATCTACGTAGGGTAAGGGGGAAGAGGCAAGGGTGCCTTGAACGTTACAAAAAATATCTAACCTGCAAGGGACTGCTGCCATTGCTGCCACTCGATGGACCCATATCGTGTCCATGGTGGCTGTAATCGCTTCGTAGCAGATTTTCGCTCTGCATCTTGCCCTTCAGGCACGTGATGTACCTGTTGCAAAAGTCCTTGCACAGCTCCTGCACCTTTTCCAATTCGAGTAGGTGAATCCGCAGCACCTGTATCGCCTTGATCATCTACGTTGGCAAGAAAAACAAAATAATATCGATCGATTTTCTTTTCGTATTATGCAACGTACAGGGCCAACACGGATAGTTGAAGAACGGGCTTCCAAAATTATGTGCTGGGTCAACTAATGTATTTATATATTTCGTAAGTTCAGTAGACTCGGAACGTTGTTACGGACAGAGTTGTAGGAGATACTTGGAGAGTTGGTAAATTAATGGTTTAGTAAGTTTCAAATTTGAGGTTTTATGAATTTTGAAATTTTCAAAAGAAAAGAAATAATTTTCTAAATTAGAAAATTTAGGTGTTCGACAGTTCGAAAATTAAGAATATGAAAAAGTATTTAGACAAACACCTCGAAAAGCTCATCACTTAAATTCCTTTATAGTTTTCTAATTATCTCGCGTTTCTAAACATTTCTGAAGAAAATTTGATATCTTTCGGTGTCATTTTGTACATAAAACGCGAACTACTTGAATAATGTGGAAATAGAAAGAAATAGAACTCACCAAACCGTCAATTTCGGGGTCATTGATCAAGAAGGGCTTTCGGTCTCTTTCTTGGTGTTGGACGAAGGCCTGTATGTCCATGTTGAAGCTCTCGGACGTCGAGTTGTCCGAGCTCTGGGTAGCTTGTTCGCATCTTTCGAATAGTAATGCGAGTAAAGGGAAAAGAGGGTGTTTGTATACTGCCCTCTTGTCTGCTTCGAATTGAGCCTGATCCTGATGGGTCGTGTAATCGGCAACCCCACTTGCAGGGTCCTGATCGTAACCAGGAGTCACCATCGCTAGCGCCACGGCGGTGCTACCCTCTTGCATTCTGTAATATTAATATAATATTCTAATTAATTACTACCACTTGTATTTATATATCACATGTGCAATACTATAGATTTAATTAAAAAATACTTATTTAATTTTTCAAATGCAAAGGGTTAAAATATGCTGGACAGAAGCAATATTTGTTATAAATATTTGCTACAAATTTTTCTTACTATAACACATTTTTGCTAAACTGATTCATCATCTGCGAGTAGCTTAATATCGGTAGGTATTCCAATATTTTACAATCGCAAATTGATATTTCTGTGCAAAAGTGTGCCGTAGTCAAAGGGTGAAAATCAAAGTAAAAGGAAAATTAGATATAACTACATTTATACCTATCATTCCTGTCTGACAACTTCCATCGTTGCCCTGGTCCTCCGGGGCCTCTGATATTTAAATATCCTTCAATCTATGATTCCAACGTTGTAGTTCGCCGTGTAATTATACTGCAACAAAAAAAAAAACAAGAAAAATAATTTTCAATCGATCCATAAATATATACTGGGCAATGTAATTTACGCGTTCGCTAACGACACTCTTTGCCGGTGAAAAGCGTTCGTTGTGGACAGTTTTGTTGTTTTATTAAATGGTATAACTTGAGGCTATACGTGTCTTTATGTACTGAACTTTCTAATAGATTTCGAGTATAAAAGCCTATTCGTTTAAGTAGAGTAGGGATATAATGGAATAGTAAAAATAGTAAAATAGTGGGATAGTAAGGTAGTATATTTAGTATAGTTGTGTAGTAGATCGAATGAAATAGTAAAATATTAGCGTAGTATGATGAGGACACAAAAAAATAGGAGTATAACAGTATAGTGCAATATTGAAATAGTAGTATAATATTAATAGTGAAATAGAAAAATAACGATATAACAGTACAGTCAAATTTTGAAACAGTAATACAATAGACTAGTGCAATAATAGAACAGTACTGTAATAATATAGTGAAATAGTAGAATAGCAGTATAATAATATAGTGAAACGGTAAAATAGTACTGTAATAAGCCGCGTAGAACATAAAAATAAAAATACAAGAACGATCGATTAAATAAAATGTGCACAAGCGTCAAAGTGTCAAGATAAGAAAAATTAATGATTCATCACGCGGTTAGATCTCATCCATTTTCCCGGGCAATACTTGATAAAAATATTCGTTTGATGATATTATGTATTATTTTGGACAGAAGCGAGATAGAAAATGAGAGAAACACGGAAAAGGACGTACGAAAAGGGAATGGTTGTGGCACGAAGAACCAAACGATGCGCGGCACTGCATTTAAATGTCATCGTTAGACGGTCTCAACACCATCGGCATCGTAGCTGGCACCAGTTCTGCTTCCCATTCCGTGCCCACCTTTTGAATTTTCCCCAATCCCCATACACGTCCCCTTGGGTATGAATAAATAAAGTACTGCGACACTTTTTGGTGACAGAGGAGCCACTGAGAAAACCGCAGTTGTCCGTGCTATACCGCTAAAGAGAGAAAAAACAAGGCTAAATTTTGAATTAGTTAACCCTAATGCTATTTATTCATACGTTTTTTACTTGCAATTCTATTCATGTACGTAACAAGTCAAATTAACCGATTCCTAGAGATCGAAAATATAGTGGTTACAAAATCATAGTTTCCATCATGAATAAAAATGTACGTGCAAATGAGTATTCATTTATAACGTTTCAATCATCGTAAGTACCACAAATATTTGTTTAAGGACAGTCTGTGAGCGTACCAGACGGAATAAATGTTTTGATTCTTTCAGATATTTCTGAATGAAATGAACATTTTAGATCTAACTCGAGTGTAGAGTTCAAACTAGCCCAGGCGTTGTGGTCATATTTTACACCTAACTCGTGCTCAAAGTTTGTATTTCGAATTCAGCCGAGGTTGTAAGTGTACATTTCATAGATAGTATAACAATGCAAGGAAAAGTATAGAAGAAAACTACCTTTATCAAAAGTTTTCTTTTTCGATCGAATAGAAGATATCAATATAAAAGAAGGGTAGATATATATTTAAGGGAAAGTCGGTAGGTGACGAGGAAAAGAAGGTGGCGTCTGAACAGCCATAGAAGCTTCAGAGAAAAGGTGAACAGAGGGTACCATTACTTGCAAGTGGTGCTTCTACCATGCTCGCGTCTTTCCGTTAAACCCGATATTTATTGTGCCGGTCGTCCTTCTTTTGCCGCTTTCATTTAAAAATATTATCGCTGACGGTGAACGGTCAGCGTGACTGCATTCGTGCATCAATTTCGCTTTTATTTTTCTCATTGTGTCTATTCTTCATTATACTTTATTCGTTGTATTGCGTTCAATCCCAAGACAATTTGATAATCACATAAATCGATACAAGAGCATTTGAAATAAATTAAAGATCAATGATTAAATATTAAATGCCTTTTAAAATTCTGACATTACTTGTTATATGCAATTTTATATAGTTTTAATTATTTACAGTTTAACTTAATAAATCAGAAGATTCTCCGTTTAAATACTATCGCCACGTGGTATATCGCCGCGCGCTATATCACCACAAGTTATAACGCCGCGTATCATATCACTACTTGTAATACCGCCACTTGCTATGGTCGGCACGCGCTATATTGCCACTGGTTATATCGCCACTCGCTATATCCCCACGCGGTATATCGTCACGCGAAATATTCCCGCACGCTATATCGCCACGTGCTGCATTGTCACGCGTTATATTATGTACGTAATAACTGCAGAACCAAATTGTTAATAATATTGTAGCAATACATAACGAGTACGGTGATACGATGCTTGAGAGTTTTAGTAAATTAATCGTACCTGACCCACACAGATAAGAATTCTAGTTGCGTCAATAATCGTAATCGTTTTTTTTCTTTCGATATCATTATTTATTCTCAAGTTAGTTAAGTATTACATATCGTTTCTTAATCGGTATCAACAACCTTGTGCTTATCCGACCGTAAATATTATCGCTGATCAATAGTCAAGCATCGAAGATACGACTGCTATTTTTACTGATCGTTTAACAATTCTCACGGGCGTAATTAACACCGAAGGCTGTTTTACTTCCTTCTTTTTATCTTCTTTCTCAATGAACGATTGCCCCCGATGCAAAATCAATCACTTGAACGCTATACTTTATAACGTAGCTCTTGTATCGATCAGTAGAAGTTGTTTGTTGAAAGTATTTTTAGACTAATAAGGAAGCATATTTAAAAAATTAGATATTCTCAGATCAGTACTTTTTTCTTATCAATTACCGTATCTACCTATTACTGTCCATAAAACAAAAGTTAAAAGAAAGCTTTAGATGCATGTTATTCATCGTGTTTGAAGATTAATTCGATAATCGCTTACATCGATCAATGATTTATAGAAATGTACTTCAATAGAAGAATAATTAACTATTTTCAAAGATAGAAATGAAATGGACATTATTGCCAAGTAAGAGATAACTTTAATGAAATATGCAGAGAACGATATCCTTAATTAAAAGGCGTTAATGTAATATAGTTGTAATGATCAGATAAATACAGGAAAAACCAGAAAGATGAAACAATTTAAAATGTCCGATTATCTATAGTAAATAAAACGGTTATTAAGTGAATTAAGTGAAATGAAATGAATAAGCATAAACTATGCATCCTGCATCGTACGATTTATCGCATCACGGGTCTAATGAGCGTTGATTTTTTGTAACGCGGTAATGTATAATGACCATGACAGTGGAACTACGGACACGTGTAATTACAAACAGAGTATAACTGGTAATAACGTAAGTCAGATAAATACTCGTAACATGCTAACTAGTTAGAACAACATACCAATCTATTTCACAACTTTTCATAAATTATATTACAAATTAACATTCAGTATGTTTAGTTTTATGAGTCTAAATACTATTATTATTCTAATTAGCATTTTATTATTTTGAAACAAATTCGATGATGTTTATAATGAACATGTTTGCATTATGGTGAAAATTGAAAATTGATATGGCAAAAATATTTAATCACTTACGTTTCAACACAACACGATTTAACTTGTCACAACTCAAATCGACATAATTCGATTTGATCTGATACAATTTTAATTGATTCGATTCAACGCAATTCAATTCGATTATACATAATTTGACACGATTCGATTTCATCATGTATAGGTTTAAACGTTTCAATTCTTCACGAATCAATTCTGAACTATTCAATTCAACATCATCCAATTGCCGCTACTCGAGTATTCGTGAAATAATTCGATTCGAATTTGACGCAATTCGTTATCCAATCTCTTACCGAATGATAAAAGTTAAAATTATTTCCGCTATAATAATATGAAATTATAAATTCATAGCACCATTAATTACCATTGATTAACTTAATCAGTGTTCTGGAAATTGTAAAACTTTGTGAGGGAAAAGACGTTCAGTACAAACGTTCTAAGTATGTACACAAATATACATATATTTTCACGCTCGTAGGACCAAGTAATGACAGAGAAGCAATGAAATAACTTTATGAGCCTGAATGAGAGAAACAAATCTTGAACCCTTTAAGTGGCAGACCAGTAGTAGATGGTTAGGTAGTCGGTGATCATTTTCGAGCGCAAGAAAGTACTTAAATTTCAGTAAATACATACCGTTGGTCAAATATTTGACACTGTACCTGCTTATTTTACACTCACTCAATTTCAACGTCTCAGTTTCCACCTGTCTCCCCGTTTACTCGCTTTTTTCTAATACCGATTAAATTACAATAGAAAATAAAAATCGCACCAGATATCGTTTTCAAACTCGTATTACTTTTGTCAAGTTTTATCCATATAAAAATGAAGCTTTTTCAAACATTACAATTATCTTTGTAATCTTCCGCAAAATATTTGAAATCGTATTATTTTAAAAAGTAGCACGACAAGTTCTGCAATGTTATTTAAATATTTAGTATTATATGTGTACTCCGTTATTTACATACGAATGTTAAAAACGTTCGAAGTATTAACCCTTCGATGCGCTGTAATGCAAATATACTGCATAAAGTAAATGAATAATTCATTTCATTATTAACGAAATTCTGGAAAACATTTCTCGTCTTTTGTAATTACAATGTTCTGCTTTTCTACATAATGTCGCAAATTTGTCATATTACCTATTCATTTTTCTAACTTTGACGAAAGAATAATATAGATCTGAACTTTCACCGGCGAGGAGAAATATATTTTCAAACGCGCACCAACAAAAAGTTCAATAAATTGCTACATTAGAAAGAACTTGATTGTCACTTTTTACAATGAACAGACTTCAAAAATTTTACTCGTTTCTCGAAATCGAAAAAGTCATGCACCAAGGAGCGAAAAAGAATTTCCAAAATAACAGCAATTTGTTTACTATTATTATCGCAGTATTTTCATTCGTAATTCAAAAATGTGTTTCATCGTTGAAAACTGAAAAAGTGCGACAGAACGATAGTTCGGGAATGTATCGGTATTTTGTTTTTAATTAAAAGAATCATGCAACGCAGGCTTAATTTAAACGTTTCGCGACGAGAACAAAAAAAGAACAGGACTGAACGTGAGACGCATACCGGTCTGACACCGAAAGAGTTAATTATGACAAAGATGGTATCCCACGGGCTCGCAGACTTGTTTACTACCTGTCAGTCATCGGCGTATTAAACCCGGCGTCGTGACGTGCAACAATCCTGCGGTCGAAAGAAGTGTTGGCGAAGTTAAAGAACAGTGAGGAATCGTGGTCGGTAGGCGATAACACGGGAGCAGATGTTTTTCTTTCTCCCTTTCATCACGGGGCTAACACCAGATAGTCGAACTGTCAGTCAAACGTTCGATAACCAATGGTCGACAATCCCTACTACTACAGCACGCCGGGGAAGAATCATTTTCATCCGAAGAGGGCGTAGCAAAAACTACAAGAGGCGACCGCTGCCGACGGCGCCGATGCCTCACTGCTGCGCAACGCTCTAACCTATAGGGTGCTCGATAAAATTTCGTGCGGGAAATTCGACTTCGTTTCCTCCTTTCTTTCGATTCACTATTTAACACTTGATCTACAAATACTACTCATCGAAACTTCCGAAAACTCTTCTAAAAGCATACGCGATAAACTTTACTTGGCGCACGAAAATTTATTCATATTTTCATTTGCAATCTAATATCGATCCAGCGGGAAAGATCTAAAATTACAAGTTTTAACTTTACGGATTCACCCGCTCAAAAGTTATGGATATGTAAGGCAACGTTAAATAAATAGAACATATGTATAACTAAAGCGAAACGTGTTAAATCAATGTTTGGTGAGGTTAACATTACATTGGGTCGATATTGGATTTGATTAGGATTGTTAGATCCGTGTAAGATTTCGTTCAGGTTAGGTTCAGTTGAAGTAAGATTAGGCTAGGTTATGGTAACTGGAGATTTGATTAGCTCGGAGTTAAGTTTGTTTAACGTGAGGTTAAGTTGAAGTTCAATGAAATCAGAGTTATGTTAAGTAGAGGATAAATAATATACAACGTCTGCAATAAGCGTGTTATTCTGCACTAATATTATCAATAATGATAACGAAAATTTAAAATATATCTTTTGTACACTTGATCGCTAATATCGCTAATTAATGTATCATTAATGCTAATAGGAATAAGCAATATAGAATGCCACGTGTAATTTTAAACAATCTAACTTAATCTAATCAGATAGATAATTTTGTCACTTAAATGTTTCAAATTAGGTTAGCTTGAAAACGAACAAATAGATTCGAATAATAAGGTTGTAACAGATCAAGTTGACTTAGACTCGACTCGAAGTTCAAAAACAAAGATAAATAAATTTGAACGATAAAATTAAGCGTTACACTCTATTCCAATCAAGTTCATTAACTTTAATAGTACCTGAACGATAGTATCGATATATCGTTAAGAATCAATTACATATCCATAACTTATGAACAGCAGCACTTCTAATACATATGCTTTATTTTATTTTTATAATGATTAGAATATTGTTTGACTTTATTGTATAGCTTTTCTATTAATTTTGATTTCTTCTAAAAATTTTGTTTCATATATATAATATAAAAATTGGGAAATAGTATATTTATTACGCGGTTGGGTAGATGCTGTCATTGAAGCATCTTTGTCACTCTCTTTTTTTCACAACAAATTCTCTGAACGATTTCAACCGGTTCTCTTGATATGATGTAAACACCGATTTGCTCGTTGTACCAGGGATACTTTAGTTGCGAAGCAACGTTTGTCGTTTTATGTAATTCGCTTAGCACAAATTGTTCTAGATAGAAATACAGATAGCTATATAAGCAATCATGTTTTCTAATACAAAGTAGTTCATAATGCTACTGATCGAACTCTTTCATAGTCATTCATACAACCTAATGTTGATTGAATGTAGAATATCTCTGCCTGTAATAAGATTATACTATTCATTTTAATAATAAAGATTCACGAAGCTAATGAGATGGATTATTTAAATAGAAAGTGTTATAACTTGAACGTAACGTTAATTTCCGATTCAAAATTCCCGCCAGTTTCTATACGATAAAAGATACCGACAGCGAAAGGATAAAGAAATAAATAAATAGTCGCACAATTATATATTTGCGCAACAATTAAGTTCTTCTTATATAAGATTGGTAGTGTTACTGAAAATTAATTTAGAAATATATAATGTTTTAATCTATAAAAAAGAAAAATTAATCAATTGCGTGAGTACGATAGAGGTTCAATGTTCATACAAGATAATTTCATAAAAATTAATCAAAAATCGACTCATTAATTTTGTTAAGTAGTACGAACGTGTTATTGTACCGAAATCATGAAAGAATGAAAAAAGAAACAAAATCCCCTTTAACGTACAGCACGATAAATAAGCGTCAACGTAAAAACAGTGACAGGAAACACTGGTCATGCAGTAGTTATGTCATTTTGAAAAAAACGGTTGTTCTTTTCAGCAAGATTAGTAAGGCCCTTGAAAATATCGATCGTATCAATCCGCAATTCTGTCAAGGCAGACCGCGAGAAATGGGCGTTCACTGGGGGCATTGCGCACAAAACAAGTTTTTCGTGTGTATCGGCGCACCAGGAACGAATAAACGAAACCTAACCTCACAAATTCACAGGTGCATGGCCCTAGTGGGAATTAGGTTGAACAAACGATGCCCCGAAACAGCTGTCTACGCGACACTATTCCACCGAATATCAATTCTTCGTTTACTCACCGTATCGCGAAGCCAGTCCGGACAAATCCCACAGGAACAAAACAACCCCGTTCAGCAGTTTTATTTTTCTCCAAGATATTTTGGTCGGCGTGTCTGATTACTCGGAAACTGGATGTCCTTTTCGCCCACGTGATAAACGGAAACCCGACGATAATCACGTACCGACACCGGTATCCGACACACTCGCCAGTCAACACAAACCGTTCTGTTTACCACTGTCCATCCAACTATGATAAATTAAAGTAATCGGACATTTTTCAACATGCTCCTCCACGGTCCTGTCTACTCCTTCCACTGACACGTCTTTTGTGACGTCATCGATTCAATACTTTTCGCGAAGGTTTCTCTTCTCTATCGATGTCGCTCGTCCCCCGCAGATGGCAGCACTGTCGCCATTGTACACAGCATTCGAGCGTCGATCAAATTTACGCGCGAATTTCAAACTGGTGCGCGTCAGTAACAACAAAGTAAATGTTACGTAATTATCTTTACATTCTTATAAATATGTATCTATTAATAGTAATAAATTAATAGTAATAGTAATAAATACATTATTAATAGTCTTTTTATAATTAATATATAAAACTGCTGCATATATTTATTTTGTTATTATCCAATTTACTTTTTGATTCGATATTTTCTTTTTTAGAAGCATAAATAAATTATAACATAGGTTATTTGCAACGACTGTATTCAATTGTAACACGAGTTACTAATAATAAAAATATTGAAACTATGGGACTTTGTAATTTTCGAAACACGGAACTTCGAAACTGGGGCAATGGAACCTTGAAATGTGAAATGAAATGAAATGAGTTTTGTTGGAAACTTAATGAACAAATTAAAAGGGATCCCACCTGATGATTACGGCGGTGAGTAGCTGTGATCAGCAGTATCTTATCATCGTTTCCTTATCAAGAATGCTCGTAGCTTGATACAGAATTGCCTATTTCAGTTTTCAGTTGCGAGTCTTAACGCTGTCGATCTTGCGTCAAATCATGAATACGCGAATACTGTTTATTTTTATTTTCATCGTTTCGGCAGTTCGCTGTCAAATTGACAATGTTGAAACCAGTGATACTATGACTTCTAAAATTGCTGAAGCCGTGACTAAACCAACAATCGTAAAAACTGACAATGTTGAAACCAGTGATACTATGACTTCTAAAATTGCTGAAGCCGTGACTAAACCAACAATCGTAAGAACTGACAATGTTGAAACCAGTGATACTATGACTTCTAAAATTGCTGATGCTGTGACTAAACCAACAATCGATGGAGATGATACAACACCCGCGTCGAAACTTCCAAGATTATGTGCTATATGCAACTGTACAGGTAGTTTCAAAATAATTAGAAAAACATCAATGAGAAATCTAAAGAAGTTCCGTGTAAAATAATAAAAAATAATAAATAATATTTTCATACCAGGTGATAGCATAGATTGCAGTAACAGAAATTTGACGGATAATTGGGTAGACGCTCAGTGGCCAAATGTAACTATTAACGTGGTATCGTTCGAAGGGAACTCATTAGTTAATTTGACGTCGTTTCCAAAAGCGGTGATTCACAAATTAATTTTGAAAAATAGCAACATCACGAAAATCAACAATTCAGCGTTCAAACAGTTGATTAACCTTAATGAACTAGATTTGAGCGAAAATCATATTACAAGGGAAAACTTGCAACCAAGCGTGTTCGAGGTAAGGTCGTTGAAAATATTTGACCTTACGATATAATGGAACCAAATTTATTGTTTCGTCATTTATGTCGACCGTATATAGACTGTAATCTGTATAATCTTATATTAGTCACAATCGTTATCTCGCAACTAGAATTTTCACAGAAATCTAAGTACTTGATGCTTTAGTCATCGGTTAAGTACTAATATTCTGAGTAATATATGAAAAGAAGAAGGTACTTTCTCGAGAATTGTAGAAAGATATGACAGATAAATCTCTGATAAATGAAGAACGCAAACTTTTATATTTATAAAGTTGGTATTGAGTCATCTAGAAGTTTTTAAACTTGATTATTTGACAATTGTTAACAAACTTGTGAGATTTCGAAATAAAAAAAGGAGAAATTTGGTAATTTAGTAACTTTGAATCATTAGAAAGTTGTAAAGTTGAGAATTTACAAATCTGGAAAATAAGTGATCTTAAAATTTAGGAAGTTAGAAAGTTAAAAATATAAAAAGTTTACAAAATTACACTCAACTTTGATTACTACTAAAACGAAATATATAAATATTTCAGGGTAGATTTTCAGTGGATGATTACGAACCATTAGCAAAATTAACAGTGTTAAATTTAGCTTCAAATGAGCTTCATTCTTTACATCAAGACATCTTCGAGCACACGCCAGCCCTTAAAGTACTAAATCTTTCGAGGAACTTGTTTTCTAAAATTGACCACCCCACTTCCATTGCGCTTAGTTCACTTCCACAATTGGAGGAATTGGATTTAAGCTATTGTAGTTTAACAGTGCTACCGGATTCTCTATTTTATACTTCCAGGTAAGATTTTAACTTTCAAAGCACGTTCATCGTGGTATTTACCTTCGCAATATATGTAAATTGTTATCAATTTTCTTCAGAGTTAAGTATTAATGATCAGCTCTTTGGATACCGATATTAGATTAATAGTAACTGTTAAAATGTATAGTAACAGAAATTGATTAACGATAAATCTAAATAAACAGATAAGAAGATACAGATATCGTTATCTTAATTTTCTATAGAAGAAAAGCATGTACTGATCGGTACATTTACACAGAATAAACGAGGAAAATAAGTTACGATTAATCGTCACATAAACTGACTTTTATTATCCAGGACTATTAAGAGGCTAAATTTGAGTGGCAATCGATTCATGATCCCCCCGCCTGCTCTCGAGGAGGCAACGACGTTGGAGTACCTTTATATGGACGAAAATCCGTTACAAATCCTTAATCAGCATCAACCGTTTCCCAGTCTGCCCAAATTGAAAGAGTTGAGCCTTTGCTGTATGCCTTATTTGACCGTAATCGGAAAGGGTGCTTTCTCGGGCTTGAAAGTGCTCGAACATCTCCGAATTCAAAATTGCCCAAAACTGGAAACGATTGACGAATATGCTCTTTCGAACGAGGTAATTCTAATTATTACTTTATGGTTCTACTATGCAATTAAATTACGGATGCTTATACATTTATGATATAACATAAAGCAGACTGAGATGGCGACGGTTATTTCAAATAATCTTATGACCCACATCTCGAATAAAACGAAGATCTTACGAATCATAGTATCCACGTTAATATTAATATTCATAATATTTTTGATTACTGATATTAATTACTGGTATGATTACCGAACTTATGTCAACAGCTACGTATTGCAAAAAATGTTTAAATACAGATTACTATTATTTAAATTCAGCGAAAAACGAATATTTTTTTATTTCTTCAATATTCTTCCGTGATTCGACAGCGTTGAAATATGCAGAACGAAACGGGCGTTTATTGAGATTGCATTGTTAGACCCTTGAAATGCGTGGAAATAACGCGAAGATATAAATTGTCGGGTCTCAATAAGAGGAGAGGATCGTAAAAGATAATATTGTGCTTGGAAATGATTGCAGACGGAGTCTGGGGCATCAGTGTGGCCGCCACTGAAGAAACTAGATTTATCGGATAACGCTCTACGATATTTGCCTGCACACTTCGTAGCAAGGTGGGACTGGCTCGAAGAATTGGATCTGATGAACAACAAATGGAGCTGCGATTGCAATAATCAATATCTGGTAAGTTCTGGCAATCACGAGATACACGCTACGTTCACTCGAATCGGCCGTTCGTATCGAACCGATATCGATTCTACCTACCAATAACGCCAATTTGCCAATTCTACCGTTCGATTGTTCGCAACCTTTAAACTCGTTTTATTGTTGAATGTTTGGTGAAAATGTCAGTTGAAGTAACGATTGTTGCAACCGGTTAATGGATGGGATTTTAAACATATTTATATTCTGTTGTTGTACACGGTAATTGCCACCGTAATGTTTAGGTTCAATAGTTTGATACGATATTTCGAATAAAATCGGTTACACGTGGAATGCAAATTGTTATGTTAACAATATTTAGGAGAATGTTCTTGTTTTCATTGGCATACATAGGTAGGGATTTGTGGGATCATACCGGCTTTAAAATGTGGACTGGGGATGTACTACCCCATCGAATAAAAGATGTAGGATAAAACATGTACTTCAGATTAAAAATGTAATTTTCAAATTCCGAAATTTCCAAATTTTCCAAAATTCACAAGTCTCCTAACTTCTCCCTTCCGTAAATTCTACGAGAAGAATTATAATATCAATAAAGTACATAGTTTTCTCTAAAATATTTGTACTTAATTATCTCTAAAGTTATATTTAATTTTCACGTTTCAGATCCAAATATTGTTGCCACAGCACGGCAAGAAATTGATGGGAGACAATGTTAATATGCTGAAATGTACCGCACCACCGGAACACGAAGGCAGGGACCTGTTATCGTTGTCCAATCGAACTGTCCGTTGTTTGGATTTAAATGGAGCACAACCGGAGAAAGATGCCACAATTCTCATTGGCGTGTTGATCGGTGTGATGCTTGCCATTCCTGTTTGCCTGACGATATTCATTATGTGGCGTCGCGGCTTCTTTTTCTGCGGACCGCCAGGACCCGCCAGTTTCTCTCGTGCCTTCTATACGCGAGCAGCCAACGACGAGGATGCTTGATGTACATAAGAATTTTAGTCGAGAAATCTAGTCGATAGAAAACGAATATTAAAGAAAGAGGACTAGATAGGAAAATTTGATGATGAGCGTAAGTGTTCGCTGAATAACTCACCGACATCGGTGCGTGTGATAACGAGACATTGATTCATAACAATTTTGAATTTTCAAATTTTGGAATTTAAAAATTGAAAATTTGTTTGTTGTAGAATTTGGAAATATCAAGTTTTCAAGATTTCAGATTTTGAAGTTGAGAAATGATAGAATTAATAAAGATTTTAATTTGGAATTTGGAAAGTAGGAAATTAAGAATTTAGAAACTAGCAAAGTCGTAGATGTTAGAATTTGGGAATTTGAGAGTTTAGGAAATTAAGAATTTGAAGCTGAGTAATGTGAAAATTCGAGAATTCGAAAATCTCAATTTTTAGAAATCTGAGAACTTGAAAATTTGAAAATTTGCAAATATAAAAATTGAAAAATTCATGAATTTGAAAAATTAGGTTAAGGAACGATAGCAGTTTACTGTAGTTGCGACAGAAATGTAAGTTTACTTTATGTATAATTTAACGATTATTTTGACAATGCTGTATTTATACAAATGTACGTTATCCTTGACTGTGTTTGTATTTGTCCCGTGTATTTAATCATTTACCTTATATATGTATTTTTCTAATTAGAACTTTAATAAACGCATTGTTTCTATGGCACGATTTTTGTCCGTTTCAAAGATTCATAAAATTTTTATTTCACTAATTTACCATGTTACTATAGTATCTTTATTGCGACAAATTCAAAATGAATGTAGAAGAAAATTTAAAAATTCCTAGAATTTAATTGCCGCAGTTAATATTGTTTTGTGAACTAATATCGTCCGAACAAAATTGGATACTGTTATAAACTGTAATTATACTCAATTTGAAAAGGTAGAAGTATAGTAAATCAAGCTATTATTAAAAATTGAAACGTAATATTACATTCCTTTTCATTTTCAGTATCTGTATTTTACTCTCGTATTTCACATATTAATTTTTCTGGGAATATGAATTATTAATTTTTGTTGATATATTGTTGTTCCTGCATTTTTCGTGCGACTTTCCAAACACCTAAATTGCCAAATTTTCAAATAACCAAGATTTCCAATTTTCCTAATTTCCAAATCTTTAAATCTTTAAATGAGTGAATTTTCGAATCCTCAAATCCCCAAATCCCTAAATTCGCAAATTCCCAAATCCCTACATCCATTAATTTGTAAAGGTGTATTCTTGCTAATTAGTCTCATCGAACATCATTCTAAAGCAAAGTTTTACTATCATCCTAAAACGAAATTGTGATGTATCCATAATTCTTCAACATAGTCTCCTAAAAATATAGGAGAGTAAGAAACGAAGGATTGGTCCGCGCATCGTCTGAAATCTCGAACGTGGATGGTTACTGTCGATTATCGTCCAAATGATCCCGCGAATGTTGTTCATTTTTCGGCTAACAAGTCCCGAGAGGGTTTGTTTAGCCTGTCTGTCGTCGGGTACGGTTTCCAGAACAGCAGCTAGAAGGGATAGTTTCGACAGCGTTAAGCTTGCGGACGGGTTTTTGGCTTTGCCTCGTCGACATCGAGGATTTCGGTGCATCGTGGATCAACGGGGGAGCGACGGGACGCATGAATGGACACGCGTCGGTAACACAATTACCAGGACGTTAATTTACTCAATAATCGCGGAAGCAACCTCGTCTAAATGCCGGCACGCGCCTCTTCTCCCTGCTGCCGTCACCGGACCCACCGGCCATCTAATACGAGGGTTCAAACATGGTTTCTGGCTTCACGGATGATTGCGTCATTACACCAACGTTCTGTTAAACAGCTCGCAACACATGCAATATTTCAAGAGTCCAATTATCGTAGTCACGATAAAACTGACTTAACATATTGACTACCAACGAAATTTCATTAGATGACATATTTTTGACAGATCTTATCAAATACTTTCACAATATCTTGGTATATTTATTATTCATAATTCCAAGTTGTTAATACGAGTAACTGCAATTAGGCAAATGAACAAATTAGATTTGTATACAAATATAAGCGTCATCTGTATGTGGGTGTCGTACATCTGTATACAAACGATGTATAATCATAAACTGTACTTTAAAGTAGTTCTAACTGGTGTGCTTGATATTTTAAATACTAATTTACAAAAATTAGCAAGCTCTGCTTTGAGATAATTACCATGTCTTTAAATATCTTTGAAATTATGAGACCGTCGGTTAAGTTACAAGAAAAGATCTGCATATTTACTGAAAATTATATCGATATCGTGATAAACGTTTTCACGATGCCTTGATAATTCCATTGATCCAAAGCTGGCCTATGGCGAGACACATACGTGACACAAGGATACGTGGATGTACACCAATACGTCGATTTTGAACATGCTGTATACATCGTCCGATAAGTAATCTAATCCGGTGCTCCTCCTGATCCGCATTCTCCACCCTTTCAAGACTCCATACAGATGTATTGACTTGCGAAGAGCTTTCGTATACCTTGACGCGAACGTAGGATCAATACCGTATGAGATGAAAAAAAGAAAAGAACGGATACCGAGAATCTGATAAAACAACAAACGAAAACTTCCGCTTTTTACTAGATACTCGATTGTTCTCTAAATTCGTGGAAAAAATGTCTGTTGAAAGTAATTCGTGGAAATCACGAATTTTGCATTCTATCGAATCAACCATAAAATAGAAATGAATTCAGTGGAAAAATCTTCGTTGTACGATATTGTTAATCAGCTGGAGAATTTCGATAAATTTTTAGTTTGAGAAAGAGATAACACTGAGCAAATTTTAGAATTTTAAGGTTGGGATAAAATCGAGGAAGTTTGGGACTTTTTAAATCGAGACAAAATGTACAAAATTTGGGAATTTTGAGGCTCAGATAAAATTTCACAGCTTGAAAGTTTGGAAATGTTAATATCGCCAAGTTTGAAAATTTGTAAGGTGAATGACAGAACCTAAAGCAGGTGCGATCCAAGTCCCTTTAAAGGTAGGAAAATTGCGAATGGCTCAAAATAGAGTCCGGTCGACGTTCTTCGTGGACAAAAGTTGCGAAATGCGAGTAATAAAAATTCCTTTCGGACCGGTTAAACGACAAAAGAAGGTAGCTGAAGAGTGGATGGAAGGAGCGCGAACGTGGATCCGTGATCCAGGCAGAACACACAACAACATGGGGTGAACCACGGATATAGGACTCCTCGACGCCTCACGCCTCTCCTCTCCCTTTCTCTTTCACCTTTGATTCGAGGGTGATCGCAGGGGTGAGACCGATGCACCCCTGGCATCGTGTCCATGGCAACGGTGCCGGAGGTCCCGCCCCGCGTGAAATACGGGGCCAACCGTGGCGACGTCGAGCGTCGCGACGCCGACCAATACCGGCGAGACTCGAGCCTTGAATATCCGGTCCGAGGTTTACTCTCCTTGACCAGTTAGAACGTCTGAGGGTGGAGATGATCGCGCGGGGGGTTGAATCGCCTTGAATCGCGCACCGATACTCCCTAAACGTACACCGTACGACGCTATACTCTTCATCGTCACCTTTCTCGTCGGTTTCTCTCGGCTGGATTCAATTCAATTAGAATTTTACGGGACTCGTTGAACGCGCCAAAACGACCCCCAGTCAGACATTTTCAACGGCGACCAGTGAATTCTGACGAACTTCGACGCTGCTCCTTGTGTGCCCGTTCGAACAAACGAGAGAAAATCTGATTAGTTTCTTCTCGTTGTGAAGTGTTTTTAGTGAACTACAGGGATACGTGTACGTGACTCTCTTCAGGGTCCATCGTTGTTCGTCCGTGAACGTAACGAGAGTATACCGAGTGAGAGTGTCTGTTAGTGTCGACATTTGACAACTCTCAAATTAGTGGTCATCCTGCGTCTGTCGGAAAGGATTTTAAGAACGATCATGTCGTGGTCAGTGAAGAGTACGTGATGAAGGAGATTCGAGTGATCGTGGTGTCTTCGTGTTAAGAATGTAAGCAGCCTCGAGTTGTTGAGATCGAAAGGAATCTGGTTAGAAAGATGCAGTCGACTTGCCAGCAACAACAGGCTCAACCGGGTCAAAATGCTACCTCGGCCAGCAGAACCTCCTTCTTAATCGAGGACATTTTAAGCCGCGGCACAGCTCAACCCCATTCTCCTCATCAACTTCATCATCAGCATCTCACGTCGAATCATGGGGTGCAACATCAACAGTACCAACAGTTTGCCAGTTTATTGCCTGGGTACCATTCGGCACCACCCACCGCCGCTTTCTTTTTGGGACCACTTTTTGGGAACACTGCTATGGGGGTCGGTGTGGTTCCAGGGGTCAGTGAACTTGCGGCCTTGAAACATTGTCGTCGACGGAAGGCACGGACAGTGAGTAACTACCATGTTCCATCATTTTATGATGACTGAATTGTTTGATTCTCCTTCGGATTATGGAAATTACAGTGGTCCGATTATTATTCGAAGGAATCAAGTTTTAGTGTTGATATAATTTACATAATTTTGATATAATGCGTAATATAATTATCAAGTGTTGATATAATTATTTGGAAAATGAGGAGACAGTGACAAATAGATAAATTTTGCAGGTTTTAAATTCGACAATTTCCAAATACTTGTTGACACTTCGGTGATGGATAATTATAATTTTTCATATATTAATTTTCAAGGGAATGTTCATTGAACGATAAAGTTTGCTTGTATCTTTCATTGTACGCATGTAATTAGTACTTACATGTTCTATCACCACGCGTTGTATCATCACGCTCTGTATCGTCACACGTTGTAGTGTCACGCATTGTATTTGCCACACACTGTCTTTGCCATGTATTGTATTTGCGACACATTGGTGTTATGTATTGCATTTGTCACATGCTGCATTTATAACGTGCTGTACTGTCGTCAGTTATATTTAACGTGTATTTATATTGTCTATGCGTTGTATTTGCTGCCTGTTGTATTTATTATGCATTGTATCGTTATATATTGTATTTCCGACACGTTATGTTTGTCGTGCATTTATCATGCATTGCATTTGCTGTGTGTTGTATTTGTCATGTGTTTAATGTATCATGCGTTGTATTTGCAACTTGCTGTATTGTCTGTGCGTTGTATTTGCTACGAATTATATTTTCCACGCATTATATTACCATGCGTCATATCGTCACCCATCGAGACATCAACCTTACAATTAACCAGATTGAACTTTCACTATTTTCTATCTCTTCTATCGATATTTGTGGATGAAAAGTTCCATGTCTTATTGCTTCTCCTATTTACTATTAAATTATTGCTTATGTCCCATTTAGGTGTTCAGTGATCAACAATTAGCGGGTTTGGAAGCTAGATTCGAGGTCCAAAGGTACCTCAGCACGCCGGAAAGGGTCGAGCTTGCGGCGGCTCTTCATCTCTCGGAAACCCAAGTGAAAACGTGGTTTCAAAACCGACGGATGAAGCACAAGAAACAATTGAGGAAATTGACCACCAGTGGGGGAAGCAACGGCAGCCAGAATTCCAATCAGCAATGCACCGGTCAATCTGTATCAATTTCATCACCTGCCGGTGAGCAAATCCTTTTTCTCTCGGTAACAATTATACACGTGTCACTAAAATCGTGCTACCTAACAGATGATTCTACATGCAAAATTGAGTATTCGAAAAGGGATAGTATTTCTTTTTGCTTTTTGAAAAAGAAACATTCTTCAAAATATTGGTCCACAATTTTCTTAAAAACGATATAACGTATGTAGAAAAATGTGATTCGTTCTCTTTGACTGCTTATTTAAAGAAGACTCAATATTACGATTGTACGACGATTTTCGGGAAAAACTTTTCATATCATGTTATGTGTAAACAGATTAAAATGTAAAAATAGACATCCTGTAATCTAAAAATTAAGATCTCAATTGACGTCGATTATAAAATAAAAAGAGTACCGGGGTTTACATTTGAAATTTTCAAAAAAAGGAACTATCCAAACAACGAAACACACGACGGTGATTCCAAAGGATGGTTTAATCGATAAAACGGGAAATCAACCTAGCGCTACAAACTTGATGGCGCTTAAAATTTTCACGCGTCGCGCCGATAAATGCGAGCGTTTAATTGCAAATTGCAGAATCTATGCAATTTCGTATCCGCGTCACAATGCGTAATTACCACTAAACACGGGTATCGACTTTTCGATAAACAGTATACACACACGTTCGCTTCCGTTGCTTCGCATCAATTAGCTCGGCTTAATAACACGATGTGTCCTACATGATCAACTTCTAATAAATCATATCGGTGATTCCGATGTAAAAATTCGTATCGCATTTTTACGATTTTAGAAAACCCAGCAAATTACCTGACGAAACCGGTTCTTTAGATAAAAGTTGCTTTATGACTGCATCAAAATTATGTGATTAATTCCATGTAGAAATTTATATAATATCTTTTGCGTACTTTGTTTGAGTATCGAAAGTTAAAATTAAACTGTAATCTTTTTAGCCACGCATTATATTGCTACAATGTGAGATAATTTTCGCATTATATTGCCACGCGTTATATCGTCTATACGTTAAATCATTTATGCGTTAGATAACTTGTTAAATCACTCGTGCAATAGGTTATCCACTCGTTGTATCACCTATGCGTTAGATCACCCATCCGTTATACTACCCTCGCGTTATATCACCACTCGTTGTATCGCCGACGTGCTATATCACCCTTGCGTTATGTCGCTACTCGTTATATTACCTACGCACTGGATCACTTACACGACGGGTCACTCACACATTACATTTCTCATTCATTATATTGTCAAACGTTGTACTATTCAGGCGTCGTATTTTTACATAACGCCATTCGTTATATTACCATACGCTGTATTGTCACGTGTTCCATTACCATCTATTATTTTACCACGTACTCTATCGCCACGCCTTATACCATAGAGCGTGTATGACCACAGCCATCACAACGTATAATTTTCTTATAACGGTTGTACATGTACGTTTACGAAGCGATTAAAGCAGTTGAAAGTTGTTCATGATTTAGTTTAATTGATCGCAGCGATCGCGTAAGTAATAATGTCGCTGAAAGTAGATCGCGGTTAGTGTATCGCAATTAAATCGTTATTAGTATAAACTTCGTAATTGCGATTATCAATTTGCATTGGAGCGCAGCTACCGCGTCGGAATTTCCGTGTACGTCAAATACTTCCCTGTTATCATGCTAATGGACCATATAATGCAACCAAAATTCGGCTGGCAATAAATTACGCAACTTCAGTTAACTAACCAGACTATAACCAAGGTAGCAGCAACTATAATGATTAACTAACATTGACCGGGGATAATGATCGCTTTTTGTCCTGCAATTCCCCGCAATTCGTGTCTCGTTTAATCGCGTTATCTGTCATACAACCTCTACATTGGATGGAATCATTTTACACCATAATTATGTCGTTTCGACGATTAGAAAGTCGGAGGTTCAGTCCGAACAGAATCGATTGACTCGATCAGATTCAAATCGTTACAATTCAATTTTATGCGAATTCAGAGAGACTCGATTCAACGTGGTTCTATTTTATGCAGTTCCCAAATTTTTACTTACAGAAGCTCAGTATTTAAGGATACGTTAATTGTTTATAATATCCAAAAAGTGTGATAATCGAGCCAAAGTAAATCTTCATAAGAAATCTTAATATTGCAGCGTTAATAATACTAACATTAAATATGTTCCATTTTCATGTATTTCGAACATACGTCTGTAATACATTTTTTATTTCGAAATAGAGGAAGTAATTTTGTATATTGTTTGACGCAAAAGAGACGGTGTTTCCGTCGGGTAATGGAAATTGCTTGTGTTGGCTAATAAAGGCTGTTACACAGACTGCAACATCATCGAATTAGAACATCAATAATAATGGGGAAGGAATAACGGCGCTATGCAAATACACCGGCGCAGTTATAACGTAAATGCTACGATCTGCCAATAATTAAATCAACTTGTTCGCCAGAATTGATCGAAAGCAATCGGAAGTTTGATATTCGTCATCGAAAATGTTAATTTTTTGCCGATATTTCGTTTGTAATAGAATTCGATACCGAACTAAGTAATGATTCGGTATTAAGTCAAATTAAATTAACTCGATGCATTTCACATTCTGTGAATTTTAATTTATAGATAACCGGTACCCGTATATTTAATTACCTTCATGATTTAATATCGCTTTGAAGTTAAAGATTGTGTAGGAGGTTTTTAAGCAATGTACGTTTCATTTTTGCAATTTACTTTCCAAAGGTAATATCATAATTTTATGCAAGTAAAGTATAATCGTGACTATTAAGGATAAAATAGCATAAACTAGTAAAAGTAAAGTATTATCAGTCATTTATCTAAATCATGAAGATACATATTCAAGATAAATGTCTCTTTTTCACACGTTCGATAAAAACCTAGTATTACATCCTTATCTGAATGATTTCCTCTTATCTCAATGACTCGTCTGACAATATCATCAGTGTATGGTACAGAGTATTCGAAATTGGGCGAATTAGAAGCTAGATGTAATCGAAGCGAAACAGAAACGAATTCGATTATTTTTTCGATCGTATCGTTGTTAGCCGAAACGAACAGCCTCCTTAACCCAAGGGTGCGCGATCCGAACTCACCCTCTCGACTTACACCGCATCTACTGGTAACCTTCGGCAAGTTGCTCGTCTCGTTCGCCAAGATGGCTTCGGTAGGAAGGGCTAACGAAGTTAGTAGACATCTCCTTGGCAGCGAAGAAGAAGGGGGTTGTAAGGGGTGGAAAGCACGTAGAAGATGAGACCGCCTAGTCGTCTGGAGACTCGAACGGATACCGTCTAAGGAACCCAACAGACTTACGGCACCCCTTATTCCTTTTCCCTCTCTCTCTATCTCTCCCTCTCTCTCATCCCCTGTATCCCCACTCTCTTCTTACCTCTTGTCTTCTCGATTCGGTCTTCGAGAAAATTAGTCAATTATCGGCTAAGTGCTCGGCCAGACCTACATTCGCGATTGCTCGCCACCGAGGGCTGCCCACCTTCTTAACTGTGTATCAGCGCGTATCTGACCCAATTTAATCGAACGATATTTCAATCTTACCAATCATTTTTCTTATTCAATCCTGTTGATTGCCTTTTCCTATCTAATTGATACCAACAGCGGACTATTGGGGATTAATCAAGTATTGCGAGCGTAACAGTTTCGAATTTTTATTCAAATTTTTTGGATTTTGCAGTTTCGAAGATTTGGGGTTTGAAAGTTTAAGAAATTTGCAGATTTGGGTATTTTGGAGGTTTAAGAGTTCCTTCTTCTTTCACTAAAAATAATGAAATGAAAAAGCACATAAATTTCCCTTTATTCGATAAAAAATTCTAGCAATTGCAAAAACTTTTCCGAATTGTTTGATTCCAGTTTACAAATATTCGTTCTTCCCTTTCAGTTAATTTTAATAAAGATAATGGAAGAGAACGGAAAAAAATTTATATAAATTCCACGAGTTAAAAAGTCATGGTTCTCGATTTAATGAATCTGGCGTTATTCAGTATTACAGAAAATGCTGTAAATTACCCATTTTATTTCGTGATATTTTATCATATCTGCGAATCATATAGACCACTTCCTCAACAAATATATTACTGTCTGTTGCTTCTTCAACTTTTTGGTACAATTTAGATTCTCTTAACCTCATAAACCTCAAAACTTCAATTGCAAGTTTAATTGTAATCGCGTTCATTTAATTAATTATAATTGTGTTGCATTCAGCTCTTTCCTCCGATTCATCTACTAACTTATCTTAAATTATCATTAAACCAAAATTACTAAACTATTATTAAACTTGAAATTACTAAACGCGATGTAGTTACTAAACTACATTCGGTAAAATTACTAAACTAACCGAGGTATAATTACTGCGGAAAATCAAAGACGAGATGAGGAGTATCGTACTAGCGATTATAGTTTTATTGAAAAAGTAGGAAGAAGATAATTTTTTATCACAATAAAATAAACGAGAACTTAACTGAATGATTAAATTAAATTTAAACAACTACGTCTACAATAAACTGTTTCCCGATGTTATTTTACGACTGCCGAAGAATTTAGAACAGCATTAATAGCTGATTGACAGTCAACTTTTCGAGTGATGTTCACCCCAACCCAATGTTTATCTTAGTACTCCAAGCATACCCAATCACACGCAATCAAACCATTCGCTACATTACTAACATACCAACAAGCAAAATTAACAAACGAATAAACTAACAAAATTGTGAACAAAATTGTTGACAGAGAGACCGGTGGATTTTTCGTTAAGCGGTGGCCGAGAATCACGAGCGAGCAGCGACGCCCCGGCGGATTCCGACGACGACGAAATCGACGTCCTTGGCGACGAGACGCCGTCGCCGACGCGAAACAACAACATCCACGTGTCCAGACACAACGGATCGCCAACGAGTTTTCATCAGATCACGCATTCTCATCCGATTAGCCTGTCTCATCAACCGCAACATGGTCAAACGATTCAACGTCAGCATCGCTGAAACGAACCGTCTCGAGGATACCGTTCCTTCGTCGAAACGCCTGGTTCGACTCAATGTACTTAAGTGTACATCCGACAAGAACGGTCTTTGTGAACAATGAACGGCAACAGGAAGAATTATTCGAATCCCATTGGAAGATAATTGTTATTAGTTCGACGTGCAATTATAGTTTAAAGTTGAAACCACGGTTTAAGTGTCTAGAAATTTTTCGTGTCCAGAATTCGAGGGACGAGTTTTCGTTTGCATCCGAGAATCTTCCTCGGAGACGAATTCGATCGATCAAGTTCTCGGTGTACTTTTCATTAACTGTACCGTGAAACCGTGTCGTAAGTGTAAAAAAAAATAGAGTAAGGAAAAATAAAAAATCGTGTTTCCCTCCTTCTTATTCTTCGATTGTCGAGGTGATCAGTGAAAAGGATTAATGGTAAATTAATAGAGACGGATTTCGGTGCAGAAAATAACTGAATTGTGATCGAATCGATTATCCGAGAACTCACTGTAAAATACGAAAGAGAAATTCTGTAAAATTTGTTAAGGACTTCGCGAGCGAATAATGTAGAAATTGTAAACGTGTAAATGACTGTTTAATCGATTTCTCGCGATACTTTTTATAGCGAAATGCCGTAATAAAGCTAGTCTGTTTCGTGTCACTTTTTATAGAAGAGTAGAAAGTTAGATTGTGATTCAAATTGGGATTAAAATGTCACGATGTAAGAAGCAAGCGCGTGTGTGTGTAACTTTTTCCTCTCCTTCGTTATAATTTCTCGATCATTATGATTTTATTAACAACTTAGACACTCACTTTTATGAACTCATTCGTCCGCACTTTGTACACTAAGTTGATGTTAGAATTTATCGCTTGTCGCGTATTTTCATGCAAAATCGCTTAAATTCTATTATAATAGAAAATTATTTTATTATAAATTAAAAATCATTTTAGTGTAATAAAAAATTATTTTAGAATAATGGAACATTCTTTTATAGAGTGGTTCTTTGGTGGACACGGAAGCATAGCGATTGATATTTTATGGCGTTTCGGGTCAAGAACGACGACCGTGCTTTTCGTGTAACATTATCGACCCACTAATTGGCAACGTGACATTTCTTACACGTTTGGGACACTTTAGAGACTTAATTCACTTTAATATTATAGCTAAAGCCACCTAAAGAGCAATTAATCCGGACTTATATTCGATGACAAGGATAGATTATCCATTTAATTATAGAACCTTGACTCATACATATCTACCCTTATGATCATACTACGTATTTTATATGTTCGCAAAAACATGTGCTTTATGTCAATTAATTAACAATTAATAATATCTAATTTTACATGGAGAAGCTATTTTTTTTAATATATTATGTTGTGGATTATTACTTAAACAGGTACAGAAATTCTACAACAGATAAATACTAAAAATTCCAAATTCCCAAATTCCCACAGTATCAAACTCTCAATGTCCCAAATTTCCAAATGTCCAAACTCACGAACTCCCAAATTTTAAAAATTACAAATACCCAACTTCCCGAATTTCCACAGCACTAAACTCTCAGTCCCCCAAATTTCCAAACTCTCAAACTCCCGAATTCCCAAACTCCTCATCCGAATAAATCACATCCCCCCACGGTTTGGTGGCAAAAAGCGATAGTCGGTTACCTGTACAAAGATGTTCGCTACCTGTTGCGAAAACATTCGAAGGAAGATGTTCGGTAGAAAGAGGTGGCTATCGTTTAGCGCGGAGAGACAGAAGGTTTTCGTTGAAGCACGATAGAGGCGGAGTCTGTGGAACACGTGCTTCCAGTTGGGGTGAATCCTAATACCCAGATAATGGGAAGTAATTGCGAGGGATCAGAGCGAGCGTAGCTACTCTATCTCGGTTCAGGAGCGTACACAGAGAGGGTGGAGGTGTCGGCGTTCTCATCCCCTTGCGCCTCGCTGGAGATTCGTGGGGGTGGATGAAAAGGACGGTCCAACAGACACACGCATACACGCGTGTACACAAATTGACGGAGAGAACCGGAGGAACCGGTATCCCGGAGAGAGACAGAGATCCGTAATTATATTATCGGGGCAAAATCACGGCGCACATTCTCAAATGCACCCCGGCTGACGGTGTTTCAGACAGCTGGATCGTGAACGCTCGTGTTTCTTCGTGTTATCTTGTTCAGGAACTCGTTCTCGGTATTATATACCGCCATTTAGATACACATTCGTATTGTTAAATAATTACGCCAGTCGAAATGCATATACAGGCAACGCGGTTGACTTCCGTGTTATTCGAAACTGGGTTTTAGCCCGAAACCAGGTTCTTTTCTACCGAATTTACCCCTTATATTTAGTGTTCTTTTCGTTGATAAATGTAATTATATCGGACACTGCCTGTTGTATCATGCTCTTTTCGTTTTTTCTTGAAGGCAGTACCAAGGAGTGCGCTAAAGCAGTCTTGGGTTTTTCCCGTCCTATGTGACGTAAACGGTTTTGGGTTTTTCCAGTCATAAGACGCTACATTGCCTATTCAGTGATCTTACAGTATTCGCGACTTCGTGGAATTTGAATTCTATGTCACTCGAGGGATGATTGTACTATCAGAAAATTATGTACGTTTTTCAACTAAAAAGAAATAATTTATTTAGTAATAGCAGATTTGTGGACGATGGATAGTTACTTTTGGATTAATGATAGGGTATTGTGATTAATAATAGGGGATTGAATTAATTTCATCTCGAATGAAGCTAAGATGCATTTCGACACAGACATTTGAATCATTTTTATACATTTTAACAATTTTAATAGTTAATAGTTACTAAATAATATAAGTTCCAAACAAATTGAACGAAATCTTGATGATAATCGCACAGAATAATATGCAAAATTCACATATTTTAGAATTTACAAGTTTTTTAAATTTCCTAATCTTCGCATTTGTAATTTCTTAAGTCCCTAAATTACGAAATTCATAAATTCTCCAATCCCAGAATTTCCAAGCCCCTACATCATCAAATTCCAAAATCCTCAAGTTCTCAAAATCTTCAAACTTCCAAACCCCACGTTCTTAGATTTCACCCACAAAAAAACTTATAGAAACCGCAAGCATCTCCCACATCCCCAATAGTTCTCATCCGCAACATCCACCCCCGTCACGACAATTACTCGAAGCAGCCTTAAAAAATATTTTAATTATATTTTTGTAACGTGTACAAAAGGACAAGAAGAAAGTGGTAGAATATCGCGACAAAAGAAGAGAGGAACGGTAAAAGTGTAGCCGCGAGGTGATAGAAAAAGCAAGTACATGGCTCGTAAGCTAACGAGATCATGGTGGTCCATTTATGACGTTTATTAGATTCCGTTAAGACGTCTGTTATTACGGTACGTAAATAAAGGGTGGAAAATTCGCATCCCTCGTCGGGACGAGAGCGTGGCTGGAATGCAGCGAAAATAATGAAATAAAGGACAATGAAGTGGCAGGTACAATAGCCAATGGGGCCTAGGACGGACGGGAACGAACAAGGCGGCAAGTACAGAGAAGCTGGCACAGAGGGGGTTGAAAACGCGAGGGGTGGCAGATAGGTAGCCGAGCGGGCTAAATGCAGTGGGCGTGTTCCCATTACTTTCATTATTTTTCGACGTAGGGGTTCGGTCGCGATATGCGCAGCACGGGGTGCATAGTCCGTTAAATGCAAGGATGGCTTCGAAAATCTACCTGCCACCACCGCTGTGTACCGCTATCGAGCTAACGCGAATAACGATGAGGTCAACCCCTCAAACGTTAACCCGTTCGCGGTCGTTCGTCTATCTACGGATTTTTCTAATTTGCAACATTTTTTACCGTTTTATCGTTTACTAATTTATCTACATCACTTTTTAGCGGAATCAGAACGTTCTGAAAATAACTGTTTCGAACGAGAGTCGAAACTTATATTGGTTTAGGTTCTTGAAACGGTTATGGAGAATAGAATCGTGACTATTAGACACTTCTTGTCACGTCAAAATTCGAGTAAAATTGATCACAAAGTACGAATGCGTTGCGAGAAGCACATTTAAAAATTCATATTTTCCACAGGAATACTGAACATTGTCAGTAACATATTGAACGTATTGAACAGTTTCAGAATAATTACGTGAAAGTAAATCAATTTTAATAAAGCAAAATTAGAAGTAGGAGGGTATCAAAAGCATGACCGATTATGAGCTTTCATTGATCTTTCCTGGGGACATTCATTGTAGATCTTATCTGCTTGCGAAGGTTATTTGATTTGGTTGGATTATTAGATGGGCAGGGTGCACTAGGTGATTTTCTCCCCTTTGATGTGCCTACGACATACCGTGTATCGTGTCATACACTTTATGACCCGTAATGGGTTCAATTTAACGCGTGATTTAAATTTTGTTGATACCTTGCGTAGATACGAGATTAGTACTATTTATATATTTGACAATTATATATTAGTATTATTTTAGGATACTCACGATCACAAATTTTTTAGTGAACTCATTCTTAGATTCCCAAATTTTCCAATATCGAAATCTTCCAAAATTCCAAATCCCAAATAAATCTTCCTATTCCAAAATCTCAGTTCGAAGATAACGACATGCAATATACAAAGATTCCAGGGTACAAATCGTACACCAGAAAGAGCGTAATCACGGTACGTTAAATCATCGGTGGAGTCTGTAAAGTTTGTAAACAGCGGTTTAGAGTGAGCGTACGTTTTGGTCGACTGGTGTAAGGGGGTGGAAGCTTCAGTTCCCCGTAGATTTATTCGGAGGGTTAGTTGAGACCCACAGATTGACACGCGGCGACGTCTTGACAGCTTGTTAGGCTAACGGTTGGCTGCTGTTCATCGAACACCATGCGCTTCAGCCTCTTTACCGCTCTTTAGCTTGACATTTCGCTCCTGATCTAACGTTATACCATTGTCTACGACTTCATCTTTCTCCCTTGTCGCTGATATTACTCCACAATCGAGAGCAAGTCGTCTTAATTGCTGTTACTATCGTCAGCCGGCAGCTTCTTCCAATTAACCAGTTAACAACAGCTTTCGTATATCTTGAGGGTATATTTGCTGTTGGCAGATTGCAAGTTTACAAATTACTAAGATAATCGGCGTGAAATTAAAGAAATTTTATAATCGAGGTGTTTACAAGTCACAGTCAACGAGTTGTTTCTTTTGCAATTTAAGCAGCGAAGCATTTGATTATAGATCAAATATTAACCCTTTGCACTTGAAGGTATTTAAACTATTGACAGACGATAATTTTAACACTAGGTTTCGGACATTCGATGTGCACTTACTTTGAGATTAAGAATGAAGTACAACGATAAATACATAAGAGATGAAAAATAAATTAATTTTCATGATTGTTCTCCGTCTCGATAAAAGTTAACATACATTCGGACGAAAGCATCTTAATAATTTCTGATTTAAAATAAGGAATCCAAGATGCATCATTTAGACGCGTTTAGCGAACCTAGAGTTAAATACGTTCGACGTGTATATAATCAATTCAGACATTCATTTCGGTGCGGTTAACGTTAACGAATTGTTAATTTTTTATCAAATATAAGAGTAATTCTTCCTTAAACGTGTTTAAATAACGATCAAAGTTGAAAGAGCACTCAAAATCCTTGACAAGCGAAGCAACCCTCGAAATCTCGAGAATTGAGGAGGAAAAGCGTCAGGATCGAAAGAGTAGAAGAGTAGGATATTCGGTGGTGGAGGGAACAGTATTACTGCTCACGTACCGTTTAACTTGATCACCATGGGCAATCTGGCCTCATTTCAACCTCCAGTTAGTAAGACACTTCCGCTAACAAATAACATTGTCAACGACCCTGTGGGGGGTGCTCTGATTCGATTTGCACAGTATGAAAGCGTTCAGTGCAGGAACCGGCGGTAGAACAAAAATGTCCATCGATAGACGAAAATACGCGAACGAATAAAAGGAAAGTGTAAAAATAGGAGAAGAGTCCGAGAAAAACGGAACAACGTGTTACGTACAGAGATTTTCACATTTTCAGGTTTTTTAACTTTTCAATTTTCAAATTTGCAAAGTTTTACAATTCTCAAGTTTTCTAGTCCTCAAATCTCTAAATTTTCAACTTGTAAACTGTTACATTTCTAAGTACCTAATTTCCAATTTTCTAAATCCCAATCTAAATTTTTTAATCTCTCCAGTTCCCAAATTTTTAGGTACACAAATTCGTCAAGCTTCTAAATGTTTGACTGTTGCCTCACATCCAAAAGAAATTCTTATCTTTTAACAAGATATCAGTAAATTAAAATTTGAACAGCAAGCAAGCAATATCTAAGCGTATTCGATTTTTGCAATACAACTTGCTCGATTCCTCAACTGAGAACAGATAAATAAACTCGGATAATGTAGCATCTGAATACCTTTCAGAGCACTAGCATAACTGTCGGCAAATATGTTCGCAATATGTCGGAAAGAATAACGTGATCTCACCCAAAATTGCACCCCTAGATCGGAAACAGCCTATACAGGACGTAAGTGCGTTCTCGAGCAAAAATAATGCACGATACGTGGAAGAAAAATTATTATCAGCGTAATAATAGCACAACGTGCTGGAAAGCACGGCGACGGTCTAATTAGTCCGGTTATTTAGTTAGGCAACAGAGATGTGACAAGTTTACCTCGGCCGTTCGGTGCTAGAACCACTTAAAGATTCGTATCTCCAGGACGTGTTTAAAAATAATTACCGTGGAAGATTCAGCGATAGTCACGGAGTCGCCCTCACCTTTGTGCTGGGTGCCCTCTGAAGTGGTACTCGTTGTTACGGCATAAAGGCAGTCCAGCCAACCCCCTTCTTGTTCGTCCCAGCGTCTCTTCCGGCACCGCTCGAGTGCTCCTCACCTTTCAACCACTCTATCACCCCGTTTAAAGAAGTAAAGACCAAAGGTCCTTTACCGTTTTAAGAGGTTAGACCGGTAAGAAAAGGAGTTTATTCGCGATGACAATGTGACGCGGCTTAGACGTTGTCCCCCTTACTAAATCACCGATACACTGGCCTCGCTTTATAATACATCCAAGATGCTAGCATCGAGTGGATATCGAATTCCCGTCGAATCGAGGATACGATAAAGAACTAAAGACCGAAGGTTTTTCACGGCTTTAACACCTTAACCCATCGGTCACCAGACTACGACCCTCCGAACTCATTCGGTCTTTGATCTTTATATATTAATAATTTTTATACAATTTTATGATTTGCTTGCGACAACGATTTTTCTCTTGTACTATTGAGATTTATACAAATCGTGTTACATATACTTCCAGGTCATATGTCACAAAACTGTACCGAATGCTACAAATCAATAACAAGTTCTAATTGGGAAATAAAAATTGCAATCACTAGTTTGAACTACTCTAAAAGAGAATAGGAAACTGAAATCATCCGAATCATTTTCATCAAACGTATCACATCTTCATCAAACCAAACGTATCAAGTTTATCCATCTCAAGCACTATTCTAAGAGGCAGGTTTCCCAGAGAACACACGACTCATATGATTTCTCCAATATTTATAGTATTTATATTTGTTTACATATAATTTTCCATATATTATAATTATAATCGTAGTAGGCAAAACAGTAGTATCGTTTAATAACAGAACAATCGTACGACGAGATACAACTAAAAAAAAAAAAAAAAGAAAAAAAAAAAATAAAAAGATAGTGGAGCGAAGAGAGAGAAAGAGAGAGAGAAGGAGAGAGAGGGGATGGAAATAGAAATACGTCCAGTTTGACGAACGGTGGGTCTTCAACGCTCAAAAACAAGATTACTATTAGCCCATTTCGCAACTACACGGGAGAAGGATTAGATTTCGCTTATTTTTCATAGGAAATAGTATTCTCTAGTAGGCGCCTGTAACTTTTATTTTTTTCTTGCTTCTCTTCTTTGTTCTCAACAATCCTACAACTATACCTAATTTATATCCTTGTATAACCGCGACAATCTCAAATTATTAAAAAATATACATCCTACGTGTGTACCGTTATTGCGCATTGTATTGTGCAGAAGTACTCTCGTAAATAGATGTATCCTCGAGTTTATATATTTGTTACTTTTTTTTTTAGGCAATTACCTGTTTAATATAATACCGCTAACTAGGCCATTCCCCCTCGATTATGCTTGGTAACGAGGGAAGCAGCTATCGAAGATCTTTCATTAAATACTTGCTGTTTTTTTATTCTTGTTAATAACTCTAAACACGATTCTTCACTCTTAGTCTGTCTTTGGGGCAAGCTACTTGTGCATGCATTTACGGGGTTTCGTACACGCTCACAATTCACTGAGTATCGAACGCAAGAATAATTCATCATCGGCAAGAGAATCAAGCATTGATCATTTGATCTTTTGTCTTTCGGAAGGTTTTATCATTTCTAATCCGTAAAGATCTGTTCAGACAGTGACATCGGAAAGTTAACCTGTTGGTTATTGTTCAGAATACAGTACACCTTAAAATGACCTTGAAGTACGTTACCAAAGTCGATGTTCGAAGTAATTTCATTAATGTATTTAGAGTGTGAGAAGATCGATTGCCAAGTATTAAAGATATTTTAGCATGATTGCTATTATAGTTCAGCAAATCTTTAAAAGCAATATTTAATAAATTATAATTACTCATCAACGAAGCGTCAAAATGTCGAAAATAATTTCCCGCCTTCGTTCATAATGCCGCCATATTGGTAACTCTAGTTCTAACTGCAATTTTGCTGATATTTTTCATCGTATTAGTAAATATAATATATCAAATATTTGTGGATTATGCTCAGATTATATTTTATAATTGAATAATTGGTTATTTTATAATTGATATTGTAGAAGTCTAGAGATTTGGAAATAGATGAATCTAAAGATCTAGGAGTATAGCGATTTAGGAATATAGAGCTTTAAGAAATCTAGGGATACAGAGATGTAGATTTATAGGGATACAAAATTCCGAACATTGAACTTGGCAACATACTTCAAAATCATCGGTAAGGATTATTCTGCTACGAACAAAAGTAAATGCTAACAATTAATAAGATGAATAAGTATTTGCTTAAAATATGTAATAAAGGGAATGAAAGTATTTGTAACAAAAAACAGAGCAAAATTTTGTTATACCTTGGGTATTAACGTGTTAATGAAATTGAATAATTACAGAAAGAATAACAAAACGATTTTAAGTAACATTAGGTACAGCCCCATGTAAATGTATAAAGTTGATGCAAAGATAATTACGGTTTTTTTTCCAATTAAGATATTTGTTCAAATTTAACAAACTAATTTTAATTCATAATTTATTAAGCGTAAAAGTTTTAAGCGTAATCAATTTTCGAACTAGAAATCACTAGTTATTATTTTAATTATCAATTAATTAAAAACCGCCATTATTTCTACATCAATCTAATACTGTAGCTCTTAGCCATCGAATTAGAACTATGTTCAAAATTTTCATTTTTCTCGCAATTGAAATATTTAAATTCAACAATAATTTATTTGAATGTAACCTTAACCACAAGAATGCAGAGACAAGGCTATAACACCGTAAAAATGATTTAACAATTAAAAAAGAAATTTTTTGCATACATATTATAACAAGAGAATAATTACTCAATTATACAATAAATATACGTTTTCATAACGATTACTATACATTAACACACTTTTAAAGGCTGAAATATACAACAAAATACAAATCTAACATAAAAATCTGGTTAGGAAGTGTAATAAAAATTTTACTATTCTATCGCAGTAATCAATAAGCTTCAAATAGGACCAAACTGAAAAATGAGAAATGTTGAGAATATTGTATAAATATGGTCCTAACTCGATGGATGGGGACTAAAATATGTAAAGCAACTGCAAACTTAAATGAAAAATTTAATATCTTTAACGTCTGTTGTTTCAGTGTACCGTAATATGGCCACTTTCAATGTTTATTATCACTTTAATGACCGATATCATCTTATTAATTTTTACTTTATTTTTATAGGAACGTTAAATTCTAAAAATAATTTTTCACAATAAATGCATTGATCTCCTAACGAGCAGTTAATATTCAAAATGCAGATCCTCTGATTCTATAAAGTCGTCTTTGGACGTAAATAATACTAATCAAGAATACACACATTCTTTTCCATGGAAATGTACAATAAATTCCAGGGTAGTATCGAATGATCATTGCTCAACCACAAATTCGACGTGATTCAATATAAAACAAGTCGAAGGCAAAAAATAAGAAAAGAAGGATTTAACGATACTACCGGAACAATTTGCAACGCTCAAATGCAAATTATTACAGTCTTTCAGACGCGTGCCATAGAAACGTTTATATTTCGTTATAGCTTGAATAAGTTTTCATGAATGCTTTAACAAGTATCACGCGTACATCGAACAAGAGAAATTCTAGCGAAAACGAGCGTTTCGATGAGGAATCATCACTATTTCGGTGTATGTATTAACACGTTCGCTGCCACTGGTAGTCAACACTGGGTAATTATACTAACATTATCGAATTAAAAATAATAATTTTGCAAACTTATATAAAGCATTTTTATGGAATAAGAAATTCAAAGTTTTTTTAGCTTAGCGATGAAGTGATAGGTTTAGTAGATTAAGTATTATTCAAAATTTCAAATTTTCTATCTTCAAACTGCTACGCCAACAAATTTCACAAGTTTCAAATTTTTCGTCTTGAAACTGTACCACTGGCAAATTCCATAATATTCGAATTTTCAAATTTTCAAATTCTCTGTCTCTAAATTTTTACACTGATAAAACACAGAAAGGTGTGCTCTAGAATTTTGCAAAATTATTATTCCCCTTGGAAGAATCATATGGCGTATCAGCAAGTGATTTCGACATCCGCAAAGAATAAGTAAAGCCAACGGTTCCTTCATCCCTGTGCACGCACATCACAAGAAGTCTCACGAGTCTAATTGGCCACAGTGAAAGAAGTACTAATTTACATATATTTTCGAGCCAAAGGGCACTTACTAATTAGGCTCGTATAAAACGAAAGAGCTAAAGAATAAAATTCTTTATTCCTGTGCCACCTCACTAATCGTCTTGTGTGACGCGAACAGCACAACTCTTTTATTCTTCAATTATAGAGCAAAGTATCCAATTACTGGCTCTTTAATTCATGCTTGATATGAATTTTAAAATAACAACTTCTATAAAGTCGTACGTGTATTAAAAAGTTTCTTTATCTGTTTGACTAATTTTCATAAAAGAAGTTTTTACAAAAGAAATATACAAATTTATTGGCACCAGGCATTAATAACCGGTGTACTTCACTTGGCATGTGGTTTTATTTATTGACACGTAAATATTGACATTCGCTGATAAAAGCAAAGAGAGAAAAATATGGAGGTATAATTTGTGAAAGCAAATATGCCAACTATTGGATCTTTTATCTATAATTGCATTTATAGCGCATAACCGAGACAGTCAACGTGTTAATCACCGCTACTCATCCTTAACTCGTGGCCTACGCAATCGTTTCATTTATTACAAGTCTATACGCGTTGTCCCGACATTTTAATGCTCGTGACATTTTTCTTATCTCTCACTCATCGTTATCATCACCGTCACAGCAAACATTATAACATTCATAAAAAAAGAGAAGAAACATTATCTTCCGTCCGTTACTATCGTTATTTGAATCATCCTTTTATCGACGATTCTCGATATCTCCTTAAAGGCTTACTGCTTGGTCGTCAAGTTTTGCTTTTCTTGTTCGTTTCCCATAAAAAAAAACGCTTGTTACATATCTTGTACACTCGGATGCAAGTGACTTTCCAAAGGTGAAGATAGAAAGAAGCGTCGTTTGCTTTCGATTTTGAATCAATGTAGAGAAAATGCATCTACCTTCATCCTTGGGAAACCCAACTTGTACTTGTGTTTACAGTTCCCGCCTTGATATAGCGAGGTTGTAAAGTCAAATCTTATCAAGCGGTAAAGTGTAAACTCTCTGCAAAGTTTCGTTTTAGGGACTTGTTTTTATACATTATGTCAATTTTTGCATCTTTGGAAACTTTAAACTTTGGAACCTTGGGATTTTCGAAATTTGGAAGCTTGGGTTTTTGAGATGTTGGAAATTCCGAAATTCAGATCTTCAAGATTTTACAAGTTCGGAACTTTAGATCTTTGAGATTGTAGACATTTAGAGATTCTGTAACATTAAAATATCGGAACTTTAGGGCTGAAGGAAATTAATAGTTGAACTTTGAAAGACTGTGGGAAGTCTGAACTTTGGAATTACAATTCATGAACTTCGGCATATTACAATTTCAAGATTCCAAAAATTCGAGAACTTTGGTACTTAGGGATTTTGGGAATCTCTTGAAATATAATGCATCACAAATAAAGTTTTCAAAAACCACAATATGAAACATATAAACTCTACAGAAGCTTCCGTGATGCGTTCCTGAAGTTACAGATCTACATGTTTTTATAAATTGTTTTCTGAAGAATTTTACGACCTCGCTATATCGCAACGGAGACCATACACTACGCGTTACTGGTGATATAAAAAAATATGGAAAATTGCGTAGAATCGATCGATTCTGAGATACGCGCGAATCTGTCATACAAATGCGGACAAGATCGAAAACGTGTTTCGCTGGTTTCATGAGATCACGCTTCTTGAAAAACGATTATTTCTTTTCTTTCTTGAGCATCTTCAGGATTATGAATAGTTAAACACGGATGAGAATGTATAGTGTGATGTCTTAAACCCATGACCGTCATGAAAGACGATCTGTCTCATATTTTGATTAGGTATTATTCGTAAGAGGAGATGAAACGAGCTTCGGCTTTGTCAACTTTGTCAGTTGTTCGACCTTCAAAACGACTGGATGTCATTTAAATTGGTGGTAAATTGAAATTGTGATCAATTCTTGTATGATGTACAATGTATCCCATTTATCATAACCACTTTAAAATCAACCAAAATTATGAAGATATTACAATATTCTTAATAACGTGAACTAGAATATTTTTTAAGAAATAAATGAAAACTTGCTGAATTTTTAATAAAGATATAATATTTATCTTTCTCTGAACTGCTTACTTTTTTTATATAATACATGGAACAATCTGCACAGAAAGATATTAGAATATAGTATAAAAAAAAGTGAATAATTTATGATATATTTTAAATTCATTATATAAAATAACACATTTTTAAATTTAAAGTATGTCATGAACCATTGACCTATTCTTATATTATACCCTAATATTTTTTCATGTAGAATGTTCCATAGAATTGATCTGAATGCAAAAATACAGTTTTGTTAAGAAAAAAGGTGTTTGGTCAATTATGTTCAACAGCTACATTTAATTTAAAATATTTAAAATGACCATGGTAAATAGGACATCTCTGTATTATAGTAATTGTCGTCGCATTCAAATGTAGAGAAATAATTGACAATAAAAAACAAGACGAAGAAATTGAAACGAGCAGCGAATCGTATTAGCAAACGATTGTCTGTAAAGCATTTTCAACCGAAAAAATTTCACGTACAAAAGAAAATATAAAAATTGGAATTCGCACGTTTACCCAGCAGGACGAAGGAACTCTCAGTACGAAACAGAATCGTGAAAAATGAAGAAAACGACCGGTTCCGATAGTAATCTTGATTTCAAGCAAAAAAACATCTTCGTTTTGCATCGATGTTCAAACTAGAATACATAAATTAATATATTACATATCGACTAAATAATAATTAGCATATACAAAAGAAAAAAAAACGTGTTATAGATTGATCGTGGACCAGTCCACGACGTTAAAAAAAAATGAAAATACATCGACGACGTGTATCGAATACTTAAGAAATAATACGGTGTAGATTCAATTGTATAAAATAAGAAAAAGGGAGAACTGATGGGCAAAAATGTGGTGAAGAAATTTTGCAGTCTCCAGTGAAGCACGAAAAAAAACGAAGATCCATCAGATGTACCAGAGATCCTAACGTAAAACAGAACACGGAATATTAACGAGACTTCTAAACTTTTTCGATATCCATGATATCGTTAACAGAGTGTAAATATATCTTTTAAAAAATCTCTAATTAAGTTCTCAGCTGTGATATGCGATCGGCTTGAAAACGTACATATAAAAATTAAAACGGAAAAAGAACAATAGAAAATTGAACCAACGAGATTCTAAGAGATTCGATAAAAAAAATAAAAGATATATAATAATATAAGGACACAAAATGCTCGGACTAGAAATACTAATTTAACTTTCCAAATCGAATGCGTTCATTGAAACGTTCAAGCCCTTTGCATTTGTGTACCTCGAGCAAGCATCGAACGAATGTTTACTTTTTCATTCCTTTTTTAAAATTTCATTCGAGAAATTGGTTCTCTTTTCGTGCAAACAACATCATTAAAGTACATGTACAGGGTGTTTACAGAAGTTTTAAATTTCGAAGAACACACAGAATATCATACTCGAGTGGCAAATTGAAATTATTGTCAGTACTGTTAAAGATTGAAAGAATATTCTACTGCAATTTCAAAGTAAAGAAAATCCATTAGAAAACTACGGAGTAATATTTGCCAAAATTCATACCGCAGAATGAAAAAAATAGTCTAAGAGTATATGGCAATTTTCAAACAAATTTTCAAACATATAACGCGATGTGTAAAAATACGTGAAGAATTTGATCCGAAATTTAAATGATAAATTTCTTCGAACACCCTGTACACATTGTTACATACGCTTAAAAAATCACCACGACCAAAGCATCGGATTAACCATTACAGACGAGAATATTTTATAAATTTGTACGTTTAAACTTAACTTCTCGATAAAATTTCAAACAAGCCTACACAGCAACTGGTGGACAAAAGAATTTCGCGTGCAAAGGGTGGTCGACAAACGAATCGGTTCTCGCGAAACCAACACACTCTGGTACACGTCGTTCAAAATATTTAATGATAGATTAACAGAACAGCACGACAAAACGCACCTAAGGTTCTATATAACGAGACATCTTTGGGAACGATAACAATAATAATAATAATAATATAATATAATATAATATAATAATAATAATAATAATAATAATAATAATAATAATGGAAAATGATCCTAGTAATAACAATAACAGAAATAATCTAATTACGTATTAATCTCGATTAAGTAATAAATTAAGAACGCACGTACGAGTTATCGTCGAACTGTTCTGCTAAACAATAAAAACGAATAAATTTCTTTTTCTACTCCTTTGACAGAAAGAAAAATCATATTTCCCTTCTCTTCGAATATTATCGTTACACTACTCGCATATTCGAATCTCACGATTTAACCCTTTACACTCGGCGAATATAAATACACACGTAAATAGCGTTCGTTAAGAAATCGTCGCTGGAAAATACTAAACGCGTTGAACGTACACGATAATACTTGAAAAAAAGATACACAAAAATGGCAGAGAACGTTTAACAATTCTTTTTTTTTTTACTTTTTTTTTTTTCAATTTTCGAAGTAGATCGGTGAAAAATCGATCGGTTGTGCATAACGTTCCCGATTTCGAAATTGGACCTCGACACGCGATACTTCGAACTTTTAAAATTACAATTTGGTCGATTCCCTACGATCTAATTAACATCGTATAACGCTAACGACGATACGTTTCACTTTACACGGAACAATTTGAAACGGAACGGAAGTATCCGCCTCTAATACTCGATAAAATCTACCGTGGTTAAAGATCGAATATTGAGCTAACAGTACCGGATATGAGACCATTTACCTTCATAAAAATATGCTGCAATACTATTGCGATGAGAGGGATTCAAATGTGAGCCAAATAACAAATTCTCAAATGAAGAAAACCTTTCCAATTTATAACTTCTTAAATTTCCAAACTCCAAAATCCTTAAATATTCAAATTTACAAATTCTCACATTTCGAAATTTACAAGTCCAATTTATAAAATTTACAAATTTTCAAATACTCGTATTCTTCAATTTCAAAAGTTCCGAATTTACAAATTTACACACTCTCAAAATAATAAAGTCTCAAGCTTCAAAATTTTCAAATTTCTAAAGTCCCAAATTTTAAGTATGTATAAATGAATAATTAGCAAAAGAGCTTGAAATATTTTTCCTCTTTTAATTCCAGATATTAGATCTATCACAAAAAAGGTCTCGTATTCGGTGCCATTACTCTATACCTCAAACACAGATGTATAATCTGAGAGCAAAGGGTTAAACGCACATACGTAACACGGTCGATAGAACGAGCGGTTCTCGTTGGAATCGTAACAAATAATTTCTGATTTGAGGCAATTAAAATCGTGTCGGCAAGAGTCGACGCTGAGAACGTTTCACAGGCATTACATTAATATCAATGCAGAGAGGGTCTAGAGGTTCTCTGTTTTAACCTAGCTAAAAGTGCCTGTTCCCCGTCGTCCTCTGTCTTCGACAACATTCCTCGAAAGCTCTCCGACCTGTATTTGTCCCTTAAGAACGTCCTTCTCTCCTCTTTGTACTTTTCAATTCGTTCTCTGCATTGGGGGTCACCCAGGTCCAAGCCACCCAAGTTCTTCAGATGACTTTTGTCCGTGGTGCCCGAGGAGCTGTTCGAACCGGTCCCGACATTGGGCGTGGAGCTGTGCTGCGCCTCGTCCATCGTCTGTTTCACAGGCAGACAAGCTTCCTCCGTCATCTTGTTAAACTTGGCTTCGTCCAGAGATCTGCTGAGCGACGCTCGAGTCGCTCTCGCGTGACGAGCCCTCAGACATGGGGGCAAATGTTGAGTATTATTCACGGGCGGTTCTTCGGACTTTCCTCGCGCGGAGTCCAACTCTTGTCTCATTTTCCTCTCACGAACTATCTCTCTGCCTATTTCCGAATCGAAGCTTCTCCGATCCTTGTTACTCTCCGTCTCGTACCTCTTCCTCGGAGGAACGGACAGATCGCCGACCATGCCACCCGACAATCTCTGCAACGCCAGTTCTTGCAGTATGGCGGCCGTATCTCGAAGAACCATGGAATCGTCGACCGGGGAGGACGCGTTCGAGAAGGTGCACGACGAATTCAATGAAGTCGGTTCGGACGCACCTTCTGGAGGATGAGCTATCTCACTCGCCTCCGCCGCGTTTTCCGACGGTATCATCACCTCGATATCCTCTCGTAGCTGGTTGTTCTTTAGGTTGTTACATTTCGACGACTTGTCGGTGCGCGAGGTAAACTGTTTCTGTTGACTGTTCTGAGCAGACTCCTTCTGCGAGACGTACTCGAAGCTTTGGCACTTGTCTGGCTTTTGATTCTGACAGCGCGGCTTGCTGCTGTCAGAGAGAGGGAGATCGAGGTCTGGGTTTTTAGTGGACTGACTGGAGAACGAGCGGCGATCGGCGACCTGGAACTGCTTCTGACGCAGCTGCAGCGAACGTCGAATACCTTTCTGTTGGTAATCCAAGCTTCTCGTGGAACGTTGAGAATTTTCGAAGACTTCTTCCTCTTCTTCTTCCTGCCTGAGACCTTCTTTCTTCGAGTTCTCATTGAACGTTTTCGTATTGTCCAGTTGCGCGTAGCATACGGTGCCTTCGTGCTCCATTTCGCTAGTTTTCTGGTTCCCGTTATCCTGATCGTGCACGGCCGAGCAAAAGTTGTTTCCAGAATCGACCATGCCGAAGCTCGTTTCGTTTTCGAAAGTAGATTGCGCGGTGTTCCCGTGTTCCTCGATTTCTCTGTTGTCGGCGACATCGAACGACATCTCTCCAGATTCCTGAGGCAAGACAGGACTCTCTGTCAAATCGCTGACGCCGATGCAAGACGTGTCGGTGTCGGCGTTAGAGCCCATGGTCAGATCTAACGAGGTTCTGGAGATGTTCTCCGACATGGACCTCAACTGTGGCGGGTCTGTCGCGATTGCGGGATTCACGGTACCTTCCAGAGGATCTTTTGGACTACTCGATTCGCTGGTAGGAGTCGTGATCGAGTCGGTACCCTCGACGATCACCCATTCACCGGAATCGTTGGTGTTCGACGCGAGCTGAGGAGTTTCCGTATTAGTGAACATCTTGTCGGAACTGTCGCAAATGACGAAACCGGAGTCGGGTAGATCCTCGATGGTCTGCTCGCACGACATCGGAGAATCGAGATCCGTCAGTTCGTTTCGAAGCGCGTTCGAGTTGCCAGCCATGGCATCATCGTTCTGAGAATCGATCGACTTGTTCGTTGAACTTTCGTGCTTTCGTACGTCCAGAGTATCGCTGTGGGACTTGTTTTCATCGACGGCGCACGAGTTCGATCTATTACCCATATCTTTACAAGGAGACGTTATTTTACTAGAGTCCATCTCGTCGGGACGAGACGTTAACCTGTCGCAAGGCGTCATCTCTTGGTCGATCACGTCCGACATCACCAGATTCGATTCATTTGAAGTCTGTTGAGTCTTGGAAGACTCTTTGTCGTCGTACAAATCTACGCGTTTGTCGTACGTCATTATCCTCTCGCAGGATTTCACGTTGCTCTGACCATCTATGTTTACGGATAACCTATGACTAGGGTCGGATGATTTATCGGAAGACACGCTAGTTCTGTTCAATTTATTCGCGTTGCTTTGATCGTCGTCGATCTCTAACGGTAAAGTGAAACTTCGAAAACTTATCCTAGGACTATTAGCCGGTACAGGCGACGCGGAGTGAGGTGTTCCGTGTAGTGTGGCTGGGGTGAGCGGTGTCGAGGCTTCAGATAATAATGGAAGGTATCCTGGTGTCGGTAATGGAGATGGAGTATCCATACTGTGCACATCTGCGGATACCATCACCTGCAAACACATGATTAAATCTGTTAGATAATTTATCGACAAACTATTGTGAAGTTACATAGCAGATTCCTGCTTAATACAGCAACTTGTAATCAATATCTTTCCCCTTTACATTTTAGAACTTTCTATCCGCCAAAAGTAAGAAATTTAATTTTATTTTAACAAAAATAATAAAAAGAAAGATGAATTTGAGTGTATTCTCGTTTAAAATAAGTACCGAAATAATTACGTTACCTGATCAGGACTTTGGCTATCGATGAAGCGCAATTCAACATCGCACTGTAGTCTTTCTTCCAATCGCGACCTCTTTCTCTTGGATCCACCGGTAGCAACAACACTCTGCGTTCCTTCCGTTCGTTGTCGTCGCGGCGACGCTTCGACCGACGCCACTCCGCCGCTCTCCTCTTCCGAGAACATTCGCATTTCTCGTTCCTCCAGGTCAAAGTTAAGCTGTATCTCCGACAGATCCAAAGGCGACGCGGTATTCGGCGCGTCCGCTAGATGATCGAAATACGAATCATGCGAAACTGATCGACTGTGTCCACAGGGTCTAGCTGGCGGTGGTCCTAGAAGAGGACCTAAACTGTCCTCACCGTCCAAACTATCCGCACTTTTCACTGGTCTTAATCGTCGTAAGGAGTTTAAGGAACTTGGCACCGTTTCTGCTTGAGGTGGCGTGCCAACTTGTCTTGTTTTTCCCCTGGCACCCAGGCCACCTCTACCGAACAAAGCTCTCCAGTTCAACGAGGGCGAACGTTTCGAGCCGTTTCTCTTTCGCGGTAATTCTATGACCGTATGGTAATGTAATGGTAACCCGGCTGGACCAGCGCCCACTTCTATGTAATCAGGCTCGCCTCTCAGACTTCTGTTTCGAGCTTCCTCCAAACTGAGCAACCGGGCGGGCGTGGTAATAGCCAACGATTTTGGCCGGCCGACTGGACCATCCCCGAAAATTAATTCCGCATAACATACTAAGAATTCAGTGACCACAGCTTGCACGCCGACGCCCTGCAAAGCTGCTACGCCCCCGACTTCTAGCTCCTTGCATCTTAGCAGATTCGGAGCCCACACGATCGCCACATTACGTGGAGTCATACCGGTCTCCGCACCTCTCGCAGCGACTCTCACCAAATGGCGCATCAGATACTCCAATGTTCTAAAAGTATAAATGATCTTTTAATCTTGTTATGCTTACGTTTTTAATTTTTGCTGACAGCGTTGATTGACAGAAAGGAGGATGTTAAAAAAATTCGCTAAATTTTCAACACTGCCAAAAGTGGCGAATAGACATCCTCCTTTCAAGGCAAAATTGCTTTTCCGTGAAATTACCTGTAATGCGGTGGTGGTAATTTTCTAACCGTTTCCCTCATTCGCCTCAATCTCTCGGCGTCGGTGCTGGCTTGGACCGCGCTAACGAACGTGGAGTATAGCTGGTACGTACAGAGGGGATTCGGCAATTCTCTGAAGTACATTTTCAACAACGAAGCGACCGAATGGATATCTTGCAGAATACTTTCGTCGGAATGCAAGGCGGGAACACGATCCTCGTCGAAGGCGTTTCGTAGTCTTTGAATGTTCGATGTAACACCGCTCAGACGGTATATGCCGTCGACCAAGCCATGATTCTCAATGAATTCGGCGCAACACGTTAATACAGTAGGCACTGTGAACGTTTGAAAAGATCAGAAACCCGTTAAAGAGAGCACTATAGCGCCGAGGATATGTAACATTAACCTTTCGAGGTCCATTTATTGTGTACATACATTCAATTTATGTTGAAACGAATGCGCCGAATACTGTGCTTCCGTTTAGATATCACAATTGGACCGTAAAGGGTTAAATTTCGGATGCGAAAACTACCTGTACACGTACCATCTTGTCCGGAGTTCAATAGATGTTCCCCTAAATCACAACCAAACACCCGTTCCTTCAGTATCCCCGACTGTTTCAGCCGTCTCCTAGACGGTCTATTCAATATGAACGATCTGAAAAAAGCGATTAGCTTCCCGTGTTTCCTGAGCACTGGCTTCACGGGTAACTTGGATCTGACTGTAGTCGACACGGTCAAATGGCGTGGAACTTTGTCACCGATTACGGCCACGCATTCGGCTGGAAAGAAACCAACCGCGAATCCGTGTTTTCCACGCCACCACGTGCTTTCCCCTGGTGGTGGCATGTCTATTACAGAAATCATATCTCCCACCTGAAATTTATCGTACGCTAAAAATTCTATTCCATTTCTCTAACATATTAGGTATATACAAATGCAATGGTAGTCTTCGTAACTTCTCGATTTTTCTTATGGTTTGGTAACGATGCGTTTAGATTAAGCGAGCGAAACACGATTCAATTCTACCTAATTCAATTCCTCAGCAATTCGAGAGAATTCAAGACAACACGATTCAATTCTACTTAGATGGACTACCCTATGCAAAATGGAAGTCTCGTCGATAAAGGAGCACAATATTATAAAATAACACGTAAACTGAATTTTTCTTCGATAGGTTGTTGATCGACGAGTTAATATAACGGCATGCGTCTCTCTTCCTCTTAGTCCCACGATTAATAACGTACCTGAAAGGAGATTTCATCCGGTGCCTGAGCCGTATAAGGTCGAACTGCGTAAGCTGCAGCTACAGCAGGTGTATTAATGGGACACGAATCCGATTCTGGCACGAGGATTCTTCTTCCTCTATTGTCTAGTTGCAGCCAATTCAATACAGGACCGCAATTTAGGCCTTCATGATTCAACTGCGAGAACCTGTTCAAATAATCCCTCAGTATATCACAGGTGTTTTTTGGCCGGTTGTCTGGAAGCTTGGTCAAGGAAGAGAACTTCCTGTCGAATATGCAGCGATGCAGTTGCTTATCAAACATTACGAAATTATCGTAAGATCGTTGGAGGGTCCAGCACGCGTCCCCGGATGTTACCCTGACCGCGTAGCTGTCTGAATCATTGGTGCCTTCGCTAAGCGAAACCTAAGAAAAACCGCACCGTAACTTCACCTTTGCTTCGATAACAATGCTGCATGGGCAGATATGTACTTCTATAATTATACAGGACAGGGTACTTCCGTAATTATATGGGACAGACTACTATAATTATACAGGACAGAGTTATCGATTTTCATCATCTTGATATACAGTGATGTGAAAAGATATTTGAAACACTTTAAATAAAATAATTACTAAACATCTCAAATTTATAATCATTTTTATTAACAATAAATTTAAACCATCGAATAAATGTTTTCGTTAAATAAATTAAAAATTTTAATGTAGAACGTGGATGGAAAAAGTTAATTGAGCGAATAAATGACAGAAGGCGAACCTGTCCGACCGCTACTTAAGAGTAATCTTAAGATTAAAAGTAAAAGTAGTGCAGAGATTAAAAAGTGAAACACGTAAATGTAACTAACCTCCAAGGAGCTGAGTTCAACATGTTCGTAATGAAAGTGGGCACACTCGTCCAATTTTGGAAAGCGTGCTATACTGCCCATGTTGCTGCCAGAACTGATCGGTGTACTGAAATCGTCCGTTCGATTACATCCTAATCCCTGCGTTCAATTAAAAATTTAACGATCTCTATCATTTTTCATAATAACATACATACGTACACGCGCACATCCACACAATCGTACTCGAGATAATTAACACTTTAGCCGTTAATGGTCTAATGGCCACGTTAAATTCTAGTAATTGACAGTCATTTATAAGCTTAGTATATTTTGATGATGTTTGGCACACTTTTATCACATATACTTTCAAGAATTTAATAAAATTATTTATTACGTTTCTGTAAAATGGTTTCTTGTGAAAGTAACTTGCATAAATGTAAATTCAAACGTGGATCTGAATGTGTCACTCAGAAGTGCATAAGATGACGATTAATGTATTATACACTAATTGCAATAAACACATAAGCATTACTTAAAAACTAATTAATATATGAGTCCATTTGCACCAGTGTGCACAGTGCGTGCAGTATATCAATTACAAAAGAAAAAACTTAGAAATCTCAAATGTTCAAATTGTATTATATCTGGCACGCGATATCGCGTAAACAGTAAAGATGTTAATCCTAGAATAACCAAACTCCAAATAACAGATTTCAGATTTCTTATTTCAAGCAACAGTAATGGGTACGATGTTTTTATTAAAATGTATATTGCCTCATGTCAGGATAAAGAATCGTATACGCTAATTTATATTCCATCTTCTATTTATTTTCAATTTAAAAGTAAGTATACACTAAATGCCGGTTGTTCAAGCGTTAACACACCGGGGATCAACATCGAATCAACTAATGTTCGCAATAATAATCAAACGTCTCAACAAAACTAACAATCATCCCGTAAACGTGCGAGTACATCCAATATTATCTTATCCTCGATACAAGATAGACAATCGTTCATCACAAATGGAAGACTATCTCGAAATAAGATTTTCATTCAAACAATTTTCTGTACCATGAAACGGTTAACAGACATATTGCAGCGATGAAAGCGATGCGAAAGAAACTCTTAACATTTTTAACCTACTTTTCTGCCGGAAAAAAATTCTACTAAATTCATGCATTCTTGAAAGTGGAACTTTAGAACTTTCAGATTTCTGGATCTTTAGACTTTGAAATTTTAGGTTCGTCGAAATTTGGGCGTTTAAAATTTTTGGAGTTTTAGATACTTTTGGAATTTAAGGATTTGGAATTTGGAGTTTTTGGACTTAGAAAAATAAAATGAAATTTAAACACCGAATCATACGTAGGATCAGCAAATAGTTCATAATATCCAAAGACTAATAACTGCTAATATTTATCTATTTATCAGAGACAGCACTTCGCACAGATTCTCCTTACTATTTAAATGTCGTTAGCGTATCAAAGTGTGTTCGTTTGATTCAATCGCCGAAGCAGATACACGAGAGCCGCGAAATCGACGAGAGTTATACCCCGAATAAACTTGTTATATAAGTTTTACGAAGGCTTTAAACGAGTTTCGCTGCATCGCGTTTAATACTGGCAGAATATGGAGGCAGTCTGTGAAGGCAATTGAAGGAAGACGGTTCAGATGAATCATCGTGCACGGAGAATTCGAATTAACGAGGGGACTGCATGCACGACATTCGGGTCACCGATTTCCTTCCAATTTCGTGTACTCCTTTAGTGTACACACTTTTTATACTAATGGAGTAGCATAAAAGGTGTCTCCATAAAATATATATATATATATATATGATGCTTACGAACATTTTTTAAGTTTTCGTTAGATTGTAATCAAAATTAATTTTGAGGAATTATAAAGTTACAACGATTTGAGACTACGATGACCTACATACGTACGGAATGTCTAGATTAGATCTAACATGTGAAATATTTTCGCAACGAACGATGACCTTGAAACGATATTCACAGTGACCTCAAGATAAATCTTGTCTTCGGTGACCTTGTACTTTGAAACCTAAACTTCCATCGGCAATATTTTTCTAGTTCTGGTAGATGTACAAATCTCTTAGATGCGCAACATAGAGACACGTGTACATACGTAACACTTATTGTTTTATGCATGCACAATTTGAATGTACATAAAAATTTCGAATTTTTAAATTTTATAATTTTTATGTTCTGAAATCTTGAAATCTTAAAATCTTGACGTTCTGAAATTCCGAAAACTTGAACTCAGGAAATTTTGAAATCTCGAAATCTCAATATCTACCAGATATCTCGCAATCTTGAAATATCGGAATCTTGAAATCTCGAAATTTCGATGTCTCGATATCCCGCAATCTCGCAATCTCACAATCTCGAAATCTTGCAATCTTGATATCTCGAAATCTTGCAATCTCGATATCTCGAAATCTTGCAATATCGAAATCTTGCTTCCGAAATTAAGAAATTATTACTAAGTTCGTCTGTCAATTATTTCAAACTCCGTGTTATATTGTAAAATATTATAATGTATTCAAAGATTTCATTGATATTATAATGTATTCAAGGATTTCGCTATAATGACCTACATCGTGGTCGTTAATATTGTTCACCTGCTACAAATGCAAGAAATTTGTTAACGACCTTAACGGCGACCTTGAACATTAAATATATGCGCAATCGATAACTGAAAGTGGCTAACATGCGCAACAAAGTTCATACAAGTAAGTACGCTATAATTAAGTGTAATAACTTTACTACACATGCTTATCATGTACAAATAACTAAAATAGATTCACTCCATAAGTTGTATACACTTCAGAGCTTTGATACATAAAAATAAATTATTCAACTCATGGTATTTATTAATAATCTGTACATAAAAAATAGCGTACTCAATATAACATCAGCCTCAGATCAATCTCGGAACTTTATTGACATAAAAACTGTCCTCACAATATGTTACATAAAACTATAATATTCGTGAATTTATTTATGTAAAAAAGCAGCTGTCATTGAAAGTGAAAACCAGCTTTGACCAGTACAGTAAAATTCTCCCTTAAAATAAATTTTTCTATTAAAGAAAAAAATACAAAAATTTTAATTTTGTAAACTTTAAACAATAAGGTCAAGTAAACTTGTTAAATTTTTGCTATACATAGGAAAATTGAAGACTTAATGAAAAAGTAACCTGTGATCAGTGTCGAAACGTGTTTCTCCAGCACGGTAAATCGAACGTATGGCTTACACAAAAGCGGAGCAAAAAAAGAATCGGAAGTCAAGGCAGCCTTTCAGTCCACGTACAAGGGACTTCCTCTTTAACTGTCGAGAGAAATGGTAGAGTAGACTTTCAATTATAAGAGCACTATCAATTATCTCGTTTGTCCAACAAGCTTACGTCTCACTGCTCACGAATACCCTGACCTACGAATGCTCAAACGACTGGGCGATGAAATTTAAAAGCAACCTTCCCATTTTACCTTTCTCTTCAATTATTGAACATTCATCGAAAAACTTCTGCCTTCGAAGCGGGATTACTTAATACTCGGAAAACGTCATGGATTACGAGCATTTTCGCATGTAATTAATCTTTGGCAAATTTGGGAATTTTTGTAGATCAGATTTTGGTGATCTGGAAAGTTGGAAATATGGGAAATTGAGGATTTTAGGACTTAAAAATTTGGAAATTTGAGAATTTATGGTTTTGAGAGTTTAAGGATTCTACATTTTAAATACTACATTTGATTAACTTCGTAATTGTAGACCCGTAGGGTAAATATTGTACAGTTAAACGAGTTTAAAGCAATGAAGATTGAGCATAGGAGCAAAAAAGAACCAAGGAACCATTACTTGTTAGTTTTTACCCGGATGGTTTGCACATGAGCCCAAGGTTGACGTAGTCATAATTTTTAGCTTCCGAATCTAAAAAGTCGAGGCAATCCTTGGATTTATTACTGCTACGATAATTTGTTAGAAGGCTGAGTACCGACGAGTCAACCGTGTAACGGTTTGGACGCGCTGACCGTTGGCGGAGAAATTGGGGAATTCCCAGTTCGGGAAAGTCCACCCGCCTTCCTAGTCTTCGTTTTCTTCAAAACATTGAAACATTGTTATTTATTATTGTAATTCGCCTCGCTCTCGACTCTCGACTTCACCTCCCATAGTTGCATTGAACATTCGGTCTACATAATCAAACTTTCCATAGTACATATCTGTAGCCGGGTCAAAAGGACCTAACAATCGTTTCGTGAGGATCAATAAGTACAGCGTGGAAAATTTCGTGACCCAAAAATGAACCGAAAAATCTGCGCGATGTAAAAACAGAAGATCGAAATGATTAAAAAAAAGGTGAATTACAAACATGGTATCCCACATACATCGTAAAGCATTCAAGAAGCAGCAGTATAATCATTTCCTTCATTACAATATTTATCCAAGAACGATGACGAACAACAGAAGGCTAAAACGGATTGAATTATGAGGTCACTGAATTTTTCGAGCACGCGTAACATATATCTTTCATCGTTTTATACATAGCATACTCGATCTACTGAATTTTCAAACGGGACCACAGATAAAAGTGCTTCACGAATACATATCACTGATATCATTGTACCTATAATTCAACGCTTTATTCATCTCCAGTTGTAGAATATTATTATCTGTGCTATATACCTAGTTACGAATATCTCTACACCGAATATTTCCACATTTATTCAGATTTAATATTTATAATATTCGGAGGCTAAAATAGTTTTGGATTTAAATATATTTAACTTGGTATTACCGAGACCAGTAACACGTGCGACTAAAAATTTGCGACGTTGCATTCGTGTGATTGTTCTATCAAGTCGTAGATATATTTTTTAAAAGTGAGATACAAAAAGTATCGGTTCAGGCTATCGGAGACTGAAGAATACAAGTTCGATCCACAAAGGATACGCGAAACGGTCTCGAGTAGATTCGCAGTGCGGAGGAGAATCGACGAAGGAGTGCAACTTGTGTGTTATTTGGGTCATTGTATTTTTTGGCAACGTTGAGGCAAACATCCGAGCCACTCTATACGTATAAACCGGGCACTGTTCTCTCCCCGCTGGATCTGGCAATCGCTCGGAAACGATCGTTCCGCGCTGCCTCCTGCTTTACGCTTCTTTAAACCCGATTTCGCTGCCAATCCGCCTTCGCATTTGCCCGTAAATTTCTATAATTGGAACCTGTACGATAGCCGCGGCCATACTCCGATGTAATCGACGTGGATCCTCCAGTCCGCGAGTTTTCGCTGCGCATACGATTTTACGCGAAATTTATAAACCGGCTCGATACACGTAGTCGATGCCAGTGGTAAGACTGTGACTCGAATCGCGTTCAAAGTTGAACGAAAGATTTCTCGATTTTCAATTACCCTACGTTGTGATTGAAACAGACGACGCACCTGGTGCGTTCTATACTATACAACACAATCAATCACGTCTTGTAATATCGTCCATCGAACCAAATCAATGACGCATCATGTGCGTCGTAGACTAAAATTTATTGATCTGGATAGCGTAGCGTATGCGTGTTAACTAATTCGGTAAACATATGACGCACCTGATGCGTCGACAAGTGTATTAGATACTGATGACGCACAGTGTGCGTCATATGCTGTATATTTGATGCAATCAACACCTACACGTCTTAACTTACCTGGTAAGACCGACGACACACCTGATGCGTCATACGGTATGTTCTGTGGAACCGACGACGCACAATATGCATCCTACACCTCATACCCGATACATCATATGTGTTTATATATTTTGTTCATTTCTTTATTAAGTTTAGCAAAAGGAACAGAAAATTAATTTTTATTATTAACACTATCAGTATGCGACATTGCTAATATTTCATTAGCATGTGTGTTCTTGTAAATGCATATCTGAATTTAAACCTTGCATTCAGGCTTTGAACATAAGGAATAGTCTTGTTCGACGATAAAGGAGTTAGCAGGCACATAAAGCGGAAGATTCGAAAATATTTTTCGCACGGAAAATCCGCTGGCAGGGATTGGATCGATGCACGGTTAAATTCTTACGACGTCACCGATTCTTCCTTCTGACACACGGTCCGCGGGAAAATTCGCAAACGGCCACAGATAGGATCGCGCCATTGATCGGCGATTTCAATCGGTGCAAGCCATGCGAACCGAAGCGTTAACTTGATCCCGGCTGAAAATCTATTGAAAGTTTCCTAGGTTTTCAAGGGTGGCAAGATTGGAAAGCGAGAAGTGACGAGGCAGCAGATCAATCGATCAGATACAACGGAAAACTAAAAATCGAACGTTCAACAAGAAAATAGAACAAACGCAAGCTATTCAAACAGCATACAATAAATGATCGATACTTTGGAAATACAAGTACTACGAAAAGATTGCGTTACAAGGGTCGAAGATTACAAACCATAGGAAGAGTTAATGCAGTAAAGTCAACGAGGGTTGTAGCACGATTTGATCCTTTTTCAAGATAATGTTGCCGCATTTAAGTAGATCGGCAATTCTTCAAAATACACTGATAATTTCGATTGCTATGAATACTTTTAATTATGCTGATCAGTGACCAATATAAAAAATACAATGTATTTGTGAATTAAACAGGATGCAATTACTAATTTCATTTAAAGAAAGTTACATTTGTCAAATGTAACCTAATGTAAATAAGCTTAAACCTAAAGTAATTCTAATCCTAACCTAATTTGAGTACCTGATCTGACCTGACTTCGATCGTAACCTAACCTAATATATCCAGACAGAACCCTAACGTAATCTAATTTAAACTTAACTCAACATGAATAGATTTAACTTGATGTAATTCAAATGTACTGTGAATAAGACTACCCTAACTCAATCTAATTTCAAATTAATCTCAACTTAATTTAATGTAACCTAACGTAATAAAATATTTGCCGTCGTGGATAAATATATTATAGACGTTCAAAAGAATTTCTGCATTCGCTGCATTTCTTTTTCGCACTTGGACAATACTCGGCTCAACTTAAGGTATTCATAGCAATAAAAATTATATACTTGCAGGGATGGAACCATTTTATGCGCAATTACCAGTAGATTCGTAAATAGGTCATGCGGGAATGAGTAAAGAACTTGAACAGCAAGCTGATAACTCGATCATCTAGGAATCGGGTCGAGCGAAATGGGGTAGAAACCGTAACAAGGACGAGCTGGTAGGACGAGTCCATTAGATACGGCCGCATCTATACGTAACGAAACGACAAAATCAAAAGAAAATGTAAAAGGATATAAGGTATAAACGATCGTACCAAAGCGTCGTCGTAGTATTTCGAACGAATTGTAAAGAAGCAAGACACATTTCTCCCAAGATACGATGGAATCATGAATGAAGGTTTGAAACGAGAAAGAAAGGGAAACGTAAACGAGCCAATGAAAGGTTGCAACACTACCTGAACGCTCCCCAAGAAAATTTCGATAAACCGATACGAGATCCGTAAACACATCGGAAATCCTGTTGATCTACCGGTCGATTATCCATGAGAGAGCACACACGAAGACGAGGAGGGTTGTCCTTGTTTCAAGGAATCGCGCACTAGTCCGTCAGGATCTGAGAATTGGTCGAACGGAACACGAGAATCGTCGACGAAGGACACGAGAGGTCGGTGGACGAGGAAGAAGTATCGTCGAAGGCGAACAACTACCTCGAGACGGCTGGAACAGCTGGCACAGCTGCTGAGAACGCGACGCATAGCGTCGTGAGACAGGACGAGCGTGAACGACGCGACGTCGAGACGTGAGCGTGAGATACCGAGCCGAGGACGTCGAGTCGACGCGACCGCGACGCGGCGGCTCGACGTGCCGAAGGACTTCGTTCGTCGATGACGCTTCGCACCGCCGACGAGGAACGAGGATGGCGAACAGGGTGCTCCGGCGAAACGCCTCGATTCCATCCATGTTCGCGTTCGAATCCACTCTCGTTGGCGTCGAGTCGGGGGAAAACTGGGTCACGGAGTCACCATCCAGCTTCCGTTCCGCTCCGCTCTGCTCCACTCCGCTTCGGGATGGCCACGACGACGCGCCGCGTCGACTCGATCGCGCCACCACCCTTTACCATCGCGATACGAACAATTTACCATTACCCTTGGGACTTCAACCCTTTCACTCGTCACAAGATGGACACGAATATCCCTTGATGCGAACGTCCTCATCCGAAAGTGTCCCGCTATTCCTGGATCACAGCCCTATATCCTGCTATTTCAATTATTCTAGATTCGAGTATCACTTCGTCCTGATATGCCTAAATCGGGTTATATCTATATATCTAGAACCCCCGATCTCCAGATTCGAGTATTCTTGTATCCCAAAATTTATACATGAAAGTATACTCCCACTGTAATATCCTCAAATTCGAATATCCTATTTTTAGAGCCAAGTATCCCTATATTCAAGTACTACTAAAACCAATATCCGTAGGTACGGGCACCCATATTGTATATCTTATATCCCTAGATTCCAATATTACTGGTTTCAGATATCCCTAGTCCCTGATATCCCTACATCCCGATATACCTACGTCCCGATATTCCTACGTCTGGCTATCCCTACCTCCCGCTATCCTTACGTCCCGATATCCCTAGGTCCCAATATCTCCTACAACGTCGACACTACTGACCTGTGATTACCCGTAGGATTTCGCCCCTTAAACCCGAATAGAATGAACGCGATCGTTTTCTTCGGTGATTGATATTTTTGGAACGATTTGACTTTACGCAATGCGGACAGGGTGGAACAGAAGAAGGGGTGAGGTTTTTTGAGGGCGCGGTATACGATACTGGGTGTTCCTACAAAAGGTATGCATTCTACAGTGTAATGCTAATTTCCAGTTAACTTCGACAGATACAATCACAAGGTAGGATAGGTTAATTACTTCCAAATGTTAATTGTACAGAGAGAAACTCATCTGCCGGTACAAAAAAAAAGTTATAAGAGCAAAAGAACGAGGCTACATTGTATCGTTAATGGCTGAAAGGTAACTGTCTTCCGCCTTTTTGAGGGGACAGCACAATAAAGCCCGATGGAAATAATAGTTTTCAGCAAAAACTGGGTCGTTCTAGTAACACATCCAATCAAGCAATAATGATGGGCAACCTTGGACGGGAAAGTAGGGCGAAGCCAGCGGCAAACAGGGACTCGGGATACGGAAAATTAGGACTCCGATATATGTCATAAACAGGTGAAACAAAATGACAATTAGAAAGTTTCGTTTAAGTGATCATTTAGTTTCGAAACAAAGGTGATCCTGAAGATGAAAAGCTATTAAGCAACATTCAGATGTATCTTTTTAGTGCGGGAGAAAAATATTCACAAATTGACAAACTTTCAGATTTACAACTTTGGAAGTGTATTAATTTGAGGAAATTAGAGATTTAACGATTGTATTAAATTTTTAATAATTCTCGAATTTGATCATTTATAATTTGAACACTGAGTTTGAACTGAATTTAAAAATGAAATTATATGTAGATCGAACTATGTAATTGAGTCGTTCGTTTGGTTCCACATCTCTGTGCTGGTGTTCTCGCCCGAAAATAGAAATAAATGTTATCTTCTTATTGCGGGTCACGGAAGATAAACCATAATTCTTTCCGCATCGAGATTAAAATTCGAAAAAGCTTTAAGGCGAATAGTAGCCAGACTGAGATGAAGTTTACCAAGAGCAAGGGGTGTATGGTGCAAGCAAACACCAACTTTGCGCAAAGAGTAATGAAGCTCGGTCGTTGTTAGACGCATGGAAACTTGCTTTGCTTCCAAGGGTCTTGATTGTTTCGTTCAAGAATGACGATAACCTAGACCGCTCTTGCTTGACTAGTATCTCATAAAAAATAATAATTTTTCGACAGAAATAAGATTCTGTCGACAAGACAGAACGACAGAATTACTGTCATTAATTTACGCTAAATGAATAAAATTATATCGGGTGATTCATGCGACTGTAACAATCTATATCACTTTTTTTGTTTATTCAACATTACGATAAAATATTATGTATTTATTATTCACCTACCACAGTTCATTTATTTGACATACGATCCAGTAAAAGAAAATAACAATTTGAATGAGATGAAAAAGTGTTCGAAAGTTCTCTTCGTACCACAATAAATAATGAAATGAATAATATTGAGATTTGTAATGGGTTTATTTATGTATAATTCTGTTGATTGCTAAGTATTAAAGATGTTCTAGCATGATTGGTACTCTATCGAATCTTGAGAAACCAATATTCAATAAGTTATAATTATCCATCGACGAAGCGTCGTAAAGTATTTGAAAATTCCCGCCATTATTGAAAGCGGCGCCACATTGAAGGGTAGCTCAGTACTGTTGTAATTGCAATCTTACTTACTTGCTATTAGTATAAAACAATATAAAATTAATATATACATTGCATTAGTGTAAAATAGCATAAAATTAATATATACATTGCATTAGTGTAAAATATAAAATTAATATACACATTGTATTAGTATAAAACAGTATAAAGTTAATATATAAAATAAATGTAAGTATAGTAAAAACAAATTGAATAAATAAATGAAGGAATGCGAACATTAATATTAAAATAAAACGATGCTCGGAAAACATTTTCACGCCATTGTAGATATATTTATTCCATTAAAGTTAAAAAGAAGTGGAAGAAAACACTTTTCATCTGGTCTTGTTGGAGGATTGAAATGCAGACAAAAGGGGTGGCCTTTGAATTCTTCCGGTCAAAGAAAGGCTAGTCCTTGTACAGGATTATTGATTCGAAAGCACGTCGACGAAAAAAAAGGAAGAAGAGAAGGGAAACGAGAATCGTCGTCATACAATTTTTCCAAGGCGTCGTCGTTCTGACGAAGATGGGCGCGGTTGGAGTACATTTTCTACGCAGCTTTTCGCAGATTGAATCCCAACACTTGGATCGTGACTCATCCGTCTGGATAGGGTTTCTTATGGCGTAGCAAAAGTGCCCTTCACACACAACTTATACGTCACATCGTATGATACCTCTAACTGCAGTCTTTTTTATCTCCTGCAATACTGTTTTAAATAATACCCACTAATAAAATACGAATCGTGAACATTTACTAATCGAAATAAATTTTCGAAGTTACAGATTTTCAAACTCGTCAACTTTCAGAACTTTAGAAAAGATGAAAATTTAAAGATTTGTAATATAATATAATACATAATACACATAATGTATAGCTATTAAAATACAAATCTTTTAGAACCGGTTTTAAAATCATTAAAATTGTTGTGCCTACATAAATTGGCCAGTTTATTTGTAAGAATCTACCAAATGCTCGAAGCAACACCACTGTTCAGAAAATGGATTCAAGCTTGAAATAGTTTGCTACAGATTCGATTTTATTGCCGTACGAACAAGTATAAATGCTTCCATCTTTTCCTGATACCTCACATGCCACGAATTCCACGTTCTAAACGGCAACATAAATTTTGCAGAAATATTTAAAACAACATTCGAACATCCACTCTCTAGAAGTAGCATTTTTTTGCAGCAAGAGTATCTGGGGAAGAAGCTTCTCTCCGCTCACCGTATCCGTCTGCTCGACCGAGAAAAGTTCTATTTCTGGTGCGAACATAAAATTTCGCACACCATTATTTACGTCTGCTCTTTTCTTCCGATCGGTGCGGCAAATGATTGGAATATCCTGTCAAGCGTAAAAACCCATCCCGTGATAGTTTGCTCGTCGATACCTAACAGTCGGTAGCAGGCTTGCCGAAGCAAATTTTTCTCAAATTGCGCAGCTGCGAAAATTTCGACTTAGAAATTTCTTGAAACGGCGATTTGAGAATTTCGGGGTTTAGAAAATGGAGAAACTTGTAATTTGGGAATTTAGAAGTTTGAAAATTTAGGATTTCGTAATTTAGAAACATAAAATGTGAGAATTTAGCAATTTGGAAATCTGTGAACTCGATAATTTGAAAATTTTCAAATTGAAAACTTTCGAATTTAGAAATCTGAAGATACAAACTTTGGAAAATGAAAATATTTGCCAATTTTTCAATAAAAGTTAGCGAAATGCTTTGGAAATTCCCAAGTGTGAAGTTCTATACACAGCAAAGTCTCAGGTGTGCAATACTTCCGATACTGTACCCAATTTCTATCGACCCTGGTCAGTAGAATAAGTGTCTGGTGTTCTTCTAACAACAATGGATTCTAGTCGTAAAAATGGGGATTCGCTTGGATGAAAAGGATCGTCAATCATTCCATTAATTAACCTGATCACAAACTGGACCGCTTCGAGAAAGCACTGACCTTCTTCTTCCTAATGACTCCAGATAGCATTGATCGACTCAGAAAATTATACCAGTTTTTCACAAATATTTCAGGTTCTAGTTACGAGCGCAGTTAAAGTTCTGTTATCTCTAACGTTTTTATAATTTTAATTGGCTACGGACAAAATAAACTTCAGAATAAATACAAAATGGTAATCTTGAAAGTATTAATTGTTTTCTGTCTTCTTCCTGCCACTTCTATAAGACGTATAAAAAGCTAAAACAAAACTAAATGCAGACGTAAAAACGTGCGTTCTGTGGATAAAAGAGAAAACGAACGGATTGCAGCATTTCATCCCCTCCCAGCATGAGGCTCGGATGAAGAAACGTAACACGATTTACTGAAACAAGAAACTAGTTCAGTGAATACCGTATTCCTTATTTGACAGCGTACGCAAGTGTACGACGACTCCGGTGAATATCTTAAACCGACAGCGTAATGGATACGCATAATAATGAGAGAAGCCTTAATTAACACGGTCGCGTGCACTTTCGAAGCAACGCGTGAACTTCGTGAACGAACTGCGTGGATCCGTTAAAATAACAAGTATGTAGTTTATGAAAGCAGCAAGAACGAGCGAAACATATGTACTCGACACGTCATGGAAGCTCGCTCGTCAATGAAGAAGAAAAAAAAGGAACATCTGCTAAAGAAAACATGGCTTCGAAGACTATGCGAACGCGTTCCAACTTACTCATCAGACGTTATATGCTTTGCAAAATTATCACCTCCTTTTTTAACTCTTATTTACTTTTAAAATATTCTGAACATCGTATAATTTTACAGTTGTGCAATAATTGTTATGTAATAAGTATGCTATATAATGAATTTATGTTAATCTAGAGTATGACAACTGATTGCTTACAAATGACAATTTAACGCAACAATATCAGGCGTGACAGAACTCCGACCGGCGATATAACGCGTGGAAACACTGCACGGCGATATAACGCGTGTCAACACCGTCAGTGGCAATGTAACATACAAAAATATTGCACACGGCGATATAACACGTGAAAATACTTCGCACAGCGATATAGCGCGAGAAGATATAGTACACGACACTACGGCGCGTAGACATATGAAGCTTGCCAATTGGTAGCACGACGAAATAACGAGGAGAAATATTGAATGCGACGACACTGCAAGCGATGATATAACGCGAGAAAATACTGCGTGCGGCAATATAGCGCGAAGAAATATAGTACAGTACGTTACTGCGCGTGGAGATATGGGACATGCCGATTATGAACGCGGCAATATAAGGAGGGGAAATATTAAGCGCGTCGACACCGCGAATTGCAATATAACATAATAAAGTACTATATGCGCCGTTATCGTGCATGACGATATAACGCGTGGTGTTATTGCGTGCATGATAATACAGCACATAAGAATACTGCGTGCTGCGATATACTTAATCGTTAAATGCATCGATTATTTTTATGAAAAAAGAAAGTTTATCGCATTTGTATTCGTTGTGAATAAGAGAAATCTATTCGCATTAATTTATCGCAATTGAAAGGACTTTCTTGATCAGAAAATCACCCGATTAAGAGATTAAAGGCGTTGACCCGAGATTGGTTATCCCTCCTCGTTAATACTAACCTTGAAGACACGAACGAAACTGAAGAATTTATTAGAAATTTTATATAGGATAAAAATAAGGTAGTTTTCAATATTTTCTACCAGATGGTCTCTAAAGGTTCCCCCGCTGTTTGGTATTTCTAGGGTTAACTCATCGGCCAGGAAAATAGAAGGCTTCCGTCAAATGGATGGGTGTTCCAGGAGATGATGTTGGTACGCACACGATAGGTATACATGTAGAAACGGTAGCTAGCAAAGCCTATCGATTTGCTCTCACGCCAACGAGATGGACGAACGAGACCAGAGCGAAATAGAAGCAACTTCCGCATTCTCTCGCGAATACGAGCGCAACTTTGCTGAACTGGTCCGAAAAGCTAACGCAAAGACCAACCGTCTTGTGTGTCTGTTATCAACGGAAAAGAGAACCGAAAGTACCGGAGGAGAAAAGAAAAAGCTGGAGATCCATTGTCCTCGTTGAATAACCGCTTTTATTTGCTTGGTTGGCATCGGAATGCTTGGCTTTATTACAGCTTGTGTTCTTGTTCTCGTTCTTGGACCATGAAAAAGCGACGCAATATTTTGCGTCGACGATGAAATATATTAACTGTTAAAATTCTGCTCGGTCCGCCTCAAATTTAACGTTTAATAACCGACTCAGTTAAACTGCATAGCATTAACATTGTTTGAATTGCAATGGAACTTAAAAGGGATCAATTTGATTGAAACGTTGCAGTGTTAATTCTAATTGATGACGTTAATCGATATTATCGAGTAAATGTTTATCGTAATAATTTCGAACAGCGAAATATGGAACCTCCCATCGCCATTTTCCCTAGAGAAGCCTAACGCGCTCTCCAATATACGACAAATATTACACTTCCAATCGTCGACATTAATTTTATTCAATGAAAAGACCGGATATCGAGAAACGCGTGAAAATCGCGTCTCTTTAAAAAGAGAAAGTAAACGGAATCGGAGAAAGCTGAACGAAGGAACGATTTAAAAAGATTAACATTAAATCCGCGAGGAAAGAGGCAACTGGACATTGCGACGCAATTTCTGACCTATACCAAGCAAGGGTCGTGTGAGCAATTAACAGAAAGCCGGCTGATATCATCGAGATGTAAAACGAGAATGAAAGGAAGATCAAGGTAAATTAAGGTTGTAGCGATGTCGTGTCTCGACACGTTGCACGAAACCTTTCACACCTTCGCGTGCAAGGTAACACCGTAGAATAAAATCGTACATCGAGGGTCGTATAAAAGAAACCAACAAGAAAACCATACGAAATATACCCCTCAGATTTTAACGAGGTTTTACATGATAACAGATGATGTTGTGAGTCTCTCCATATATGGTTTCCGGTGTATGGCCAATTTACGAATTTAAACATTTGAAAAAACAGAAACTTTTGAAAGGATGTTTGAAAGTCTGTGAAAGAATTTCACCTAATTCAGTTTACAAATTATAAAAAGTAAATACAAGAGAAATATGTTTGATTGCCTAACACAATAAAAAGTTCAGATTAATATCAATATGAAATACGTAGAAAAATGTTGTTTCGTTACGGTTTTCCCCTGATATACCTGCGATTGTTACCCAACCGTAACCCATTTTTCCAGGAAACATGCAAAATCATTACGCTTTTACTAAGTTTCACTGCTTAGAACGTTCTCGAACGTTTGTTTTCGTCAACCGTAGTAACATAATATTCTACCGTCAACCTCAATTACACCAAATTTTCACCGCTAAATCGTTGCATACAATTTCATAGTAATTCCGATTTCTCTTTGACGCTACTACTGTGTTAATATCAAAGAGATAATGCAAATTCTATCAGTAGGTTTCATTCAAATCGTTGAAGTAAAGCTCGTGTATACAGGGTGTCCGTACTAACATAGATCAGTATTTTATGTGACTTCCACCAATAAGAATGCATTTCTGAACTCTATTTATTACATTTTTAATACTTTGTGCTAACATCATACTGGATATAAACGCTCTTTTCATTTCAATTTTGAAGTAGTTTAAATTACTTGACAGTGTAGTAAACATTATCTGTAATATGATCCTATAAAACAAGATCCACGCGTGACAAATCGAGCAGAGTACTTTATAGCTCAGTAAAGTGATATAGCTCATCGTGTCGCTAGTAAAATATAGTACAACTTTATACTCTTATAGGTTTTTGTAATCCTTAGTGTATATCGTTAGGGAAAAACGCTGGTCCATATTATCGCGAGCACCCTGTATGTTCTCGTTATGAGTCACGAAAGGCTATAACTCTTATATTATAATCGTTTACTTACCTTTGCAGTCGGAGGCTCGATGTCGGTTAATCGTTGAGCACGAGGCCTCTCTTGAGCCGGTCCTGGCATCCTTTGCAACCTCTCCGTGGACGAGGACGAGGAGGATGAGGATCCAGGCCTTTGGCCTGGTTTGCCACGCGCCAGGATGACGGCAGGATGTTACTTTCCTCTCGATTGAACCATTATTCCTCTTTCACGTTCTTCTGTGCAAACAATTTCGATGGTACTCAGACGTCTTTATCGTCGCACTTTTATAACAGACTGATATTAAATTATGTATAGAAACCCTATGTACACGGGGTATTTACCTCGACGCTAGCCAACGATTCTCTCGGAGATAGTAAATATTTGGAAAGAATGGAAGAGGTAAAAGTTTGTACAGCTAACATAATACGGTATGTAAAATACTTGCAATACTGTTCGAGAAACGAAGAGAGCCTATAGATTGTAACTACTTAGCTTTCTTTTTCATAGGTGCATCCTTTTGAACATTTTAAATCAAGAATTTCAAAGACATTTCAAATTTTTGTATAAAATACGTTATTGAATTTTAAATATTTCCTAGACTGTTGATTCTATAACATTGTATCTTAATACATTTTAAGTTAAAAAGGATAAAGGCGAAATTTTCGGAGATATAATCTTCAGATGACCTTCACGGACATAACCTAATTTCTCTTCTTAAATATGACAACTTTTTAAAGAGTTTATTTATATTTGTTTGAGTTATAATACAATATAGTACACTGTATGCAGCAAAATGAGTTAAAGGAACACTTATGTTCGTTGCTTTCGTACGGTGTCGAAGGCAATCAGGTGAATTTACTGTTTGAAAATCAATGACCTTGCCACGGCCTACGACTGCGTGCAGCTAAAACGATTCTCTTGAACTTTAAATCGAGCGAAAGTGTTACTCCGATCGACGGTCAGCGTGCAATTCGATCGATCGAAAACGATGCGAGAATCGACGCGAATTTCTACGGGATTTTCAACGCGTCGCGATTGTACAATGATCAGTTATCATCACTGGCAGCGTGCGATTTTAGACTAAACGCGATAAACGTAACGGAGGCGTTTGATAATTAAAATATTCGCGCTAAACGTATAATTATACTATCCGCAGGAAGCGTTGCGAGGTTAACATTAATCTCTATAGGCATCATACTTTCCAAGCTAATTAAGAAAACTACTTGAAAGTGAAACACGTGGCATGTGTACAAAAAGAAATAAATTCAGTTTACAGTTTCTGCTACAATTTCTCGTGATCGTTATCAATCATACTTTCAATCCAAGTAAAAGGGGAGGCAATATGACGCGTAGTCATAAAACGCATGGCAATACATGGCACAGGGCGATTTTTTATGCATGGCGATATATCGTGCGGGGCGATATATGGTACACGGCAATATATGACACGGCGATATATGGTACACGGCGATATATGGTACACGGCGATTTATGACACATAGTGATATATGGCATATAGCAATATATCATATGCAGAAATATATAGAATGGGACAATATATGACATATGGCGATATAGTACGTGGCAAAATACAGCGCGATTTTTTGGCACGTGGCGACGTATGGGACGAGTTGATATTTGGTATGTGACAGTGTAGCACGTGGCTCATATAGTATACAGCGATAAATAATGCGTGGCGATATAGCACAAGATATAGCATATGATCCACAACAGTGTAACGCATGACGATATAATATAACTTAAACTGAAAAGAAATGTAAAAAAATGGCATTTCATACTCCACTTTAAATTACTCTATTAAGAACGCGTATCTGTAGACCGTAAAATGACTAGGATCTAGAATCGTAGTGATCGTATTTTACCATACGATTATGTTGTTCGATGGGTAATTAACGAACGTTCCTTAACGGAATAACGTTTCTCATGGCGAGGAGAACATCCGGATGCACGTTCGCGAGCGAAACTGACAGTTGTTTTCTTCGTCTGTCCCTCTTTTTTTCTCTTATCGTCTCTCGTTGACTTAGGCTGAAAGCGTGCACCAGTAGCACGGTCGAGAAACGACGAAAATAAAAGTGCAACAAAGCCACAAGTAAAAAGTCTACGCCACATCCGCTGCCGTATGTCGAGTTCTTAAACGCTCCAGGGGCACAGAACTTCGATCAGCACGATTAAGTTCGAAACTGATGACGTGCCGTGTGCGTCCTACCATTGTCCACCGAATGAAACTAACGACGCACGATATACGTCAAACGATACCCAAACGATACCGAAACGATGCTATAACGTTCGGAATACAACCGCGAAACCCCTATTGCTCCTCCGGATATTTGTAATGTAAAGTACGGAGTTCAGTTTTACACGGTTCCTTCGGTAAATTCGATCGATAAATTCGAATCCTTAGAAGTTAATTCGATCCATGTGTGTTTGGGCTTCGGTGTCGAGCGAGTCAAAACTTGCAAATGTCCATTTAAGTACTGACTTTATTTAAAAAAGTAACAGTAGAACAACAATATTGTTTTTCATTATTTCAAGTATATTTACAACTGAGAAGTCTACAGTAGTTACACTGTAAATTTATATTATCGACAATCTAAAACTTTGAGACCTTAGGACTGTGGAAGTTTTTGGGACTTTGGAACATAATACATTAGAAACGAATGGGTCACGAGAAACTACCATTTCTATACGGAATCTCAGTCCATTAAAGTCTCGGAACTCTCGCCCTAAGAAATATATCCCATACATGTTTACGATACAAATAGCACGTCCAAATAGAGTAAGACGTATCTAAGGAAGAATCCAAAGGTTGATATAAAAAGATCAGTCGGTCACCGAGACGATTTTGCAACCTTAATGTTGTTCGCATGCTCGCGACGGATAAGATGATACTGTCAAGAATATGGATAATCCTCTGCGCACGAACATAACGATGATATTAAATAATTTCACGAAGTCGTTGACACGCTACTTGATAAAGTTTAACGAGCTTGATAGAAACGAGTCAAGGTGGGGATTTTCTGTAGGGAGACGTTCCGATAACTTTACTATGCCAAGGTTACTCTATCTTCTTTCGCGTGGTGTTGCTGGAATGCGTTCTACTACCTTTTTCTTTCAACATTCCCTTCCCACCTCTATCTTTACGTTATTGTTATTCTTGCTACTGTTCATTGGCGTAACGAAGATTGTTTTCTAGGGAAAGATGGTCTTAGGTCGATACACATTATACCTACTATGCGTTCTATTGTCATGTATTGTATTGACACCTAATGGTTCACCACGTGTTAGATGGCCGTGCGTTATATTGCCATGTGTTGTAACGTCACGAGTTAAATAGCATCAAGTTGTATCGTCACGAGTTGCATTGTTACGCGTTTGCTCTTCACGCTTTGCTCTTCACGCTTTGCATCACCACGCACTTTATGTCCACGCGTCAAATCGCCACGAGTTAAATCGCCGCCAGGCCCACCCTGCCCCTACCTAGTTACGCCAATGGCATCGTGATGCCCCTAACACGCGTAACCACGTCCGTTGCTTAATTGCAACCCGCACGGATTGTTTTTCTCTATTCCGGTTGTGCAACGTATATACAATGAGAACTTAATTAAGCATCGTACACACGAGAAGCCCTTATCGCGTTACACGCACTTCAATTCCTAGGTAGTAACTAAACTCTCATTTTTAATGTTTGCGCCGCAACGACTCGTTGTTATTTACACTTTAGCTAACACGCTTTCTTCCCCCAGTTTCGATCGAGAACCAACACTGGACAATCTGATTCGAGGATTTCAAAGTTTGAAAACTTACTTATTATTTTCGAATGTGTAGCAATGAATTAGATATCATTTCAGGAGGAAAAACTGTGACACGTACAAAAAAAGTTGCACAGGTTAGAGTCTAAGGTTTAGTTCTTTCTGGAATAATAATAGTAACCACCATTACCCGTTGTTCACCGTTGCTCCATTCCCCCTTATACCAAACAAGCTACCGTTAAACATTTAGCAATCCGATACGTTTACCAATCCAGAAGGTTATACGAAATTACAGAGGTGCAGACTCTTTGAGTGTAGGTATGTCATAAATGCACGAGATCGATATCTTATCCTGACGGTATAGAATCCATGGTTAAGATCCTCTCAAGTTGTACCATAGTACCGTAAGAGTAACAGTTGTGTTAATTGTAAACGATACTGGTGTTATTAAAATACAACGAAAAGACAAATATCTCTTCTTGTTTCATAACATTCTTGCTATGCGTGTTATTAGAGAGACTGTCAATGCAAATGTCGTATTACCGTAACGATAATTGTACAGTTTGAGATTATGAAGTCCGTCGAAGGATGTTAAAAAAACTTCAATGATTCTATTCCACGCGGTACCGCGAACACGAGGTTTGGGGCAATGAACTTTGCGTACAAAATCGCATCGCGATAACGAAGCAAATAAATAAGACACAAAGGCGTATTTACATCGTACAGCGGTTAGGTAGTGTGTATAGCTGGACGCTTGGAATATCGAGTGAGGAGAGAACAAACAACTATGTAGCAAGTTACGGTACGTTTGAACTAAACGAGCAATAATGTAGAGTAAGAGCAAGAATATTCGTTTGTGCTTGCATAAGAGGACCTCTAATATATTAGGTCGTTAAACACGAAACCTGACAAATGTCAAAATGCAAACTTTGATGTTTATTATTTCTTGTTTACCGCCAAACCGCTCGATACCGTACCACACAAATAACAACAGCAACAATGTTACAAAAATTAGACTCGGAATTGAACCGCATTGAATTGTACAACATGGAATTACATTGCGTCAATTTGCATCACACCGAATTAAAACACGTCAAGACAAATCATATTAAGTTGAAACGCGTCGAATTGAACCACAGTGAATTGAATCGTGTCGCATTGAATCGTACTAAGTCGAATTGATTCTACACAAATTTTTATTGTTAGAGCATTCGTTCCCATTGGGCATCCGATCCGGCGAACGATCACCGAGCACCGGAAGAATGATCGTTGCGCTCAAACTTAGCCGAGGTGGGGGAGAATGAGCATTCGCTCGCCCAGTGTAAACGTACCCTTACGAACGAGCGGAATATCGACTCTCACCTGAAACCGCAAACGAGGGAAGTAACGGCGGTTATGTCAGGGGAACGACAATACCGATAATTCTCTGCTGGCACATCGTAGACTAGAAAAGCCCTTTTACATCCTCCGCCATTTACTGCACCGTTACACGCACACGCACATACCGCGACGAACGGGAGAGAAAATAAGAGACATAGCAGTAACACGACGTTCGCACCACTGTGTACGACAATTCTTAAACGTACTTTACACGAATCAGGTAGTGCACTCCGAAACAGAAATTACACGAAAATGAGATCGGTCATTTCGATTCGTTTCGCGCGCCGATCGTACGCGAGTGCAAATAAGGCCACGTAAGGGGCACCGAAACGGCACTTGCATACTAACAAGCGGGAACAGCTCCTCTTCCCTCGCCGTGTGTATATTAATATACGTTAAGCCGCGTGTATACGCCAGTTACAATTGGATGTATGCGTTACGTACTTGCGTGAATATCACCACTCCCGAGGTTGAGGATCCCTGCCTGGTGAGACAGAGAAAGACGGAGGTTCACCACGAAGAAAAACACACGTCTGCCGGAACGCGAGCCATGTTTGCCCTGGCTAATTCATCGCGAGCCTCGTACACGGTGATTTCGTTGACAGTTCCGTTGTGGCATCCTCTTCTCTCTCGTTCACAGTTTTCACAAACTTCGCGACAAAGTTAGCCTTCATTTACGAACTATAACAAAACGATGTTTCCACTCTGTGCTGTCAGCCCGACCTGCCTAACCTGACCCTCGCGTCTTGACTGGGGGAAAGAATGAATACTACGCTTGTTATGCGCAACTACACTTGCGCAGGATTCTGCCGGTTACGTGACCTATGGCGGGAATAATTGAATTCTAAATAAGCGTAAATTCGTATTTCGAAAAATCGATTGAAATGAGCACGCTACGTGAGATCTACACAACAGGGAAGGTTTAATCTGCTCGATGTCGAGAAAAAAAGATCTATCACGTTTAGCAAAAAAACCATGTTTACTTTAAATTTAGACGTTCAAAGAGCGACTGTTATCGTACTAATATAAAAACGTGTTACGTCAGTACAGTAATTCGATAATATCGCTTTCCATTAATTTCATAATATATCACCTTATTAATTATTATTACTATTGAAAGTATAATTGTCATGTATTAATGGTAACAGTTTACTCATGAGCGCAACCTCTACTTGATGCGAATTGTCCACTTCTAACATAGAAAAACAATTTTCTTTAAACTGAACGTTTGAGCTCTGCTTGATCACATTTGTCAATGCGTTAGCAACCACGTGACACGATTTATAATCACTGTCTAATGGAATATAGTTATTATATAACATTTTATGATCATGGTAAATCGTGTACTTTATACGAGGATTTAATCGTTGCAACGAAATTATTTCATCTAATATATTTTTTGTAAATTCTTTTATATCATTAGCGGCTATAGTATTCTGTAATATATAAATAATACTATTAATACTGTCAAAAAATACGTTGTTGTTTGTCACATTATCCCATTTACCTTTAACTTAAATGACAAGTATCTTTTATAATGGTGAAAATTCATCGAACTTTCAACATTTACATTTTCAATTAATGATAAGCATTTTTGCACCCTACATAAATCCAGTACATCATGACGATTATGATACTCGTTTCTGTTATAGACTGTGGCAATCAATGAGTGCTGAGAAATAATGTTCATAGTAATAAAATCGATGAATACTTCGTTTGAAAACGATAAAATATCATTTACCGACAGTCCGTAATTTGTAATTTGTATTACATAGCGAGTACCACTGTCCTTTATTAATGTAACATCGACATGCGTGTATCTCGCTTTGACGAACGAAATTTTTGAATGGTATTTTTCAAAATTTCGTAATATCTGTTACATATAAAATCAGAAGTCGAAGACCATTGTTCGATATAGAATTCAGTTAGTTTTAGGTTAGAATCAGACCTGGGTAGTGTTTGAAATAAAAAGTCAAAATATTTTCAGAAAGCACTTCCAGCCCTTTGAAGAATTAAAAAAATTTTCAAAGTTTGAAATCTAGAAATTTCCAAATTTAAAAATTTACAGATTTCATATTTTGAGATCGAAGGAAAATGGTGATACCCCCTCCTTCACTTGTTCTTAATTAACAGAAATTCAATATTACACAGTATGTAAACGAACCTGATATAACTAAAATTCCGGTTAAAGAAAACAGTACTTGAAACGACCGATGCAAATTTAGGATTATGAAGCGTCATTCTAAGTAATTATTTCTAATATTTCATACAGAAATTATTATTGCAATTAATAATTCCGAATTATTGTATTTCAATCAAGCATCATCGATATGTTTATATTTATCGCTGTCAAATAAAATAAATCTGCAAATACTATTGCATTTAGACGAAACCGGTTCTATAATTTTTGTTTGAAATATACCCAGCTCTGGTCAGAATAGACTGATAGAAAAAATGAAACATACTTTTTTAACGATATTACCAAGAAAATGTGTGTCCAACACTGTGTCGTCCATAACCTAACAGAGGCCAATTTGAAACTACCGGTACCTGTCGAACCCTGACCTCTAGGTATAATGCACGTTACTGACGGGGTTCTTCCCTATCGATAAAAGAATCTTAGCCGTGCAGGGATCAACAGTGAAATTCAAAGGTGTCGGTATATGAGCTTTTCATGTTGTGCCATGGTGAACCTGCCTTAGCGGAAGTAAAAAAATCCATGTTTAAACGGTGACAATAGTTTACTACATTGTGATCGACTGTGTTCGATCATTTCCATACCATAATCGGGCATAGTCAGTTCCGTGTAATATTTCTTCGTGTCAAATCGTGAACGTAAGTGAATCGAATGACAGAACACGAAGGGACAAACGAACCTAACCTCAATGAGGAGCGTGCTACTCCGCCGCGTAAGATTCGTCACCGGTGAGTTTTTATTTTTTAATAATATAACGGTTTCAGTTTTTCATAGATAATCGTACGAAAATAAGAAAACGTCGTTATCTATGATAGTGTTAGAGTTCTATTCGGTATACATCGTTTAGTGACGCGTGTTCCTTGGATACACCGCACGCTTTGTACGGACCAATCAGATCACGTTATTCGTCGCCTGACTCCTCAATCAACCAATCAGGCCGCTCTGTCAATGTTTCGATTGATCTGCGTGAAAATCTATAGAGTACGCGGTCATTAAATATGCATAAATAATTACGATATTAAGAAAACAAAAAATGTTTTAACTGCATAACGCAATGTTCCGATAAAATACTATTCATTCGTCAAATAAAGTTATTTTCTTCTATTTCATCTACGCGATAGTAACGTTATACAATAAATACGATTTAAATTTATTAACGATAAGTGAATTTATTTATAATTTTTTCTTCGCAATTGCACCGTTCGCGTTTGACACTTGAATTTGTTAGTATTTTCAAACATAATTAACGCCGTTCGTGTTTACGGTTCATAGATAATATTATCTACAGAGAATTTTCGTGTACACGAACATAATTATCTACATATAAATTGTTTCATATCTTTTATAGTATATGTTTTGTATGAAGATTGTACGCATTATCGAGTACAGTCGTCGTAATTATTGTTTCACACGTTATTGAAAAGATACTGAAAATAAAAACATAAAAAAGAGTTGCGGTAAGATATCAATATTGAAGTAACGTGTAATGAAAAGAATTTGTTTGCTTCGTTCATTGGCGAGCGAGTGTAACATGTGCTGTCACTAATCGTAATACACGCGTCGTTATGCAATAAGCGATAATGCACTTATCAATGAACGATATTTAGAAACCTTGTTATTTCATGGAATTTAAATTTGCACGAAACTACCAGGAATCATTTTCTTTTGTTTTACTTTTTCATCTCATTATTAAGTCAAATTTCTAGTCAGTGTTACTGTGTTAATAATATAAATAAAAAGATAGACTGTAAAATTGAAAATGCACAAGGTGGTGGGGGACACTATGTTGCCAGGAATGTTAACATTTTAATGGTCGTTGTCTGCGGATGCTTGCTTGGAGATCATGTCAAAACCTGTTCACAAATATTGTTGATGATCTTTTTGCACGTGCTTTATAATTTCATCAAAATGAGAAGCTTTATGAATCATACACTGTTAGTTTCATGAAATCGCCGTATGGATCGCGTGTATAAAAGGAAGTTTTGTTCTGAAACTCTTGCGATTTTTAAAACAAATGAAACTTTTTGCATCGTTCATTAACATTTTGCTTTGGAACTTCATTAATATAACTATATTTAAAAAGCGTTACATGATTTTTAGTGAAAAATAAAATGACTTATAATTATCAATAAGAAAGTATTTATAAAACAGAATTGAACAATGTTATAACATGATTGTATTCAAGCTATGTGGTATAACTAATACAATCAACGTAACTATTTTAAATTAATATGATTTTCCTTCGAAACGTTGCATGTTCGAAAAAGCGCGTCGACTTTAAAAGCATAATGAAAGGTATGGATAACACCTTTGTATATGTAACATACAAATGCAATATGGACAATTAAAGTATATTAAGTGTATGACTATCTAAAATAAATAGAGGAACAAAATAACTCGTAATTTTCGTAATCGAAGAATTTAAATAAATGTCTGTTATTCTTTACAACGTGCGTGCCTTGCGGAAAAATGGCGGGAAAAGTATTGGCATTTAAAGAAGTTGCGCATGTGACACTCGTGGAATAGAAAAGGGATACACGTTTACGTTGAAATAACTTTTATCCTGATATATCTCGATAGATAATACAGTTGCGTGTGGTTTGATAATCAGCGACCACGTTCTTGGCCAATTTTCGATTCGTGATTTGATATCTCGTAATCCCTGAAAAAAGTCACGAATTGAGCACGCGGTGCTCGCGGTCAAACGTGAAATGGTTCACTGCTCTCCGTTATCACGGAAGAATTTTATTTTAACAGATAAACAAATACTTCGTTTCAATTGTACACAACACATCGCGGACAGTGGGTCATCGTCGATGATTACGAACTCGATTCGCGAGCGGTAAAATCGCAAGTTTTGTCGATGCAGTACGTTCATCTTTTTAAGAAAAGCGGATGTGAAGAAAAGAAATCGTTCGCGAAACGTAGAACTTTTTATCGGAATCAAGAAATTTGTTTGTGTATTAATTCTGGTAAATCAAGTTCTATAACAATGAGAGCGCACAGCTGGTTTTTAAAAATCTCATTTTTGTATGTATTAATGAACTAACATGGAATGTATTGATTAAAGAAGGTAACGGTATTTGTGACGTCTTGTGCAACGGGGATCTAATGAAAGTTTGACCACGCATGGTACAAAGGTGCTGGTCAATGTCAACCACTTCCAAATCGTATCGATAAATATTGTTGAAATATAATTACAAACGAATGGGAATGCTTGAAATATAATGTAACGTGCCATGTTATTATTCAGATTTATTTATTCTTACTCAAACTTCTAATTTAATCTGACTAACCTAACTTTATCTATTTTATCGGTAAATTTAATTATCCTTTGCGGTTCAGTTAGATTACCTTCGGAGTTTAACACAGATAAATAGATTTGAATGATAAAAGTATAACAGGTTACATTAGGATAGGTTAGGTTCAGGTTGGAGATCAAACAGGAAAAAAAAGATTTGAACGATTGAATCATTCTAATTAACTTTAATTATATCTTAACATTATTATCGGTGTATTGTTATGTATCAGTCGGACATCGATAGTTCATCGATAATCAACAGCCGGACAACTGGTGTGGCAACGAAAAGAGGGAAATTTAAAAATAATAAAAATTCACGGACGGACCCTTACACTACGAATTCGTGGGATTGTTAAACAAAATTTTTGCACATATTACGCAACAATACATCGCATATGATACGTGTTACATAACAATATATGTCGAATGTGCCCGGTATACGATGCGCGTGTATGCGTATACTTACACGAACGGATGTCACCGCAACGTGTGAATAACGATGCTAGCGTCCTTCTTCCTCTTCGTGGTAGTAATGTTCACATTGGCCTGCAGCACGCAACAGAAGGACAAATATGTTTATGACGATTGGAATTCATTAAGGTGACGTAGAGAGTGAGGTGACTTGAAAACAGCGTTCAGTTGGAAATTGAGTGGAAAGGGTAGAAAGAATCGCAGCATATCGATCGAAAATTCATCGATTTTTTCGAACTATAACTTTTGTCAAACTTTAGAAAATAATAGCAGAGAACTTACGTACACGAATAAAGTATTTGGTAAGAATAACATTACAATGCAATTTATCTATATTTTCTGTAAACAGTACTGAAACTTTTGTAGAAAGAGTTAAATTTCATGTCGATAATACAGAGCGAGCTAACTGCAGGGTGAAGCTTAACTTTTCTGCTTGTATGTTCTCTATTGTGGTACTGAAAATCACCGTTCAATAATTTTAAGGAATCAAAGAATAATGCAGAATTTTATGAAGAGAGCAGGAATATGTTAGATTGAAATTGAGGAATATTTATGAAATGAGATTACATAACCATGAAGATTATGTTTATGTAATAGAATTGCATTATTTAAATTTGAAGACAGACAATTGATTAGTTTTTTTATTATGAAGACCATAATACTTGAAAAGTACTAAGTTAGTATATTAAAATCATAAAGATATTTTAAGAATATTTTAAAATGTTTCCCTTCGAAATGAGGAACGTGAACAAAAAAGGAACAAATGCGACAAATAGAAACTGTTCGCAAGAAACAATCGGTAAAAACATATTCTGAAGGTGATATTATGTAAATTACTCTTCGAAATCACAGTGAACGATGATATGTAGTAAAAGCTGAGGTTGTAGTTCGCAAAAATGTAAGAAGTAACGCAGTAAACTTCTATTACATTGCTACTGACATATAATACATAGAGTTGATACAAAAATTTGTTTCCATTGACATTACCGCAATCTTCAGTTATCATGAATGAATCGCATGATATATTTGTCCAATAAACACGCGGCGATATAACGCAAGGCAATATAATACGAGATTAAACAGCGCGGTGATATAACACGAGCTTAAGTAACGCAAAGCGATATAACGAGAGATTTGGAAACGTGCAGCAATATAACATTAAGTTTCACAGTGCGCGGCGATATAACGTGATGTTAGGTAACGCGCTGCGATATAACACACGGATATGTTACGCATGGTGATATAACGCGAGGGTATGTTACGCATGGCGATATAACGCGCGGATATGTTACGCATGATGATATAACGCACAGATACATTACGCATGGCGATATAGTATGAAGTTACGTAACATGTAGCGATATACAGCGAGCTTATACAGTGGTAATATAACGCAAGGTTGTACAACGCGAAGTTATACTACTCGGCGTTCCGTGAACGTAATCGATTAAAAAAGAATAGCGTAAAAGTCACTGTAAAGATGCAATATAACGAGCGTCTGCTGTGTATTACAATTAGCACTATCAAAGCACAGAGATATCTGGAAAATGAAGAAGAATAATTCTAAAAATAATTTTCAAGAGGATGATACGCGAAATGATACCAAAATCGTACTCAACGATTGTATAAAAGTCGAAAAGTTTTTATCTAATCGAAATCAGTATCGTTGAAGTACAAAGACCTCTTAAAAAGCAATAAAATCGTCGAAAACAGACACGAATTAATATTTCCTGCAAGACACAAAGGCGAAAAAAACAGATACAATACAGGAAGCAGATACAATGAAGACAAACATTTCGATATATAATACACGTTACATGCAAGTCAGGAAGAGACAGAAATCGTCGAAGAAGTAAAGAGCGGGTCGCAAGTTCGCTCGCAGAAGTTTGAACGATAATCGGTAGGTTTCAGCCACACGACGAAGCGACGAGTTCAGTGGAAACAAACGTAATGTCGTCGATGTCCGACGACCCCTGAACCCTGTCGTCCGGTTTTTTCTTTTTTTTATTCCGTTCTTGTATCGTTGCTCACGTGTACTCTGTCTCGTCGTATTTCGACGCCGATTTCCTCTCCTCGACGAGCGTTCACGAAGTAGTAGCGCGGTATCGCGAGAAACAGCGAACGTATCGCGCGGCCAGTGCGTCGTCGTGTCTCCTTTGGTGCTCCTCGTCGTGGATAGTTCAAGTAACGCGATGATAATGATGATGCTGATGAAGATGATGACGGTTCATCGTTCGAACGCCTGATCGCGCGGTTAAAATCGAAAACAGAGCCACCGAAACGAGGAACGAAAGCGAGACCACCGCGTGTGCTTCGAGCGAAATTTCTACAATAACAATAACAATAGCAACCAGTGTTTCGATCACCTTTACCTGGATCGACCTTTTATTTTTTCCTTTTTTTTTGTCGTTTCTTGCCACGCCGATCTTGAAGAGGAACAAGAGAATAAGAAGATCTCGCGAGAACGAGCGATAAAGCCAAGTTGGGACTAGCTCCAGGTACAAAGCTGTGTCTGGTATGCTTCGAGGTCTTCTGAACACTTTTCTCGGTACATTAGTAATTTTCTAAATCGTTGGATACTTCGAAATCACACAATGCGTTCTCCCTGAGATACTTGCAAGTCTTCTGATTCCAAATTTCATTTACAATGTTTATCGAATCAATGCATTGTTTATTGAATGATGTGGGTGCCACAGGTAAGAATTAAGTTCAATGTTCTAGGTAAGCGCGAAAGCTCTGTCCATTTTACGAAACAAAGACATATTACGTAATAGTTCGTTTCCGTAGTTTTATTTAGTTTCTTTATGTACGTAGCTGGAGAGTACGATAGGCCTAGGGAAATTGCTGCTGCAGGGTCCCGTCTACGTTTTAATGTGTTGGACTTAGGCTTAAAATCTTAACAGTTGAATTTAAAGTTGGAAAATTTACAAATTTATTAGTTTCACATTTTTAAATTTACAAATATTTAAACTTGCACACTTTTAAGGTTTCAAATTTACGTTGTACTTTCGGACAAAATAGCATGTAGCACTTTATGTGGGCCATCCTGTAGATATTCTTCATTTAAATTCGTTAGAAATTCTTGATTTTTAATGTCTGCATAGTCATCAATAGCCCGTCTAACTTGTTTCTTATTCAAAAATATTTCGTAATAGCGTAAACGAATAAAACTATGTACAATACGACCATCAATATTAAAGTTATCTAATATTTTTTCTGCCGTTTTTATGTGTGACATGGGTACATCAAATGCGTACATATTTTTTGTAAATATCTTATAAATATATTAAAGTACCATTTTAATATATGATAATGCATTCAAGAAAACGAAGCAGTTAGCAGATATATAAAAACCGACAGAACTTTTGCATTTATGTAGTACACTATTAGCTAAAAGTTTGGATCCACTGACTGCAGCATCAGATACATAACCATATTTTAATCATTGCATATTTTCTTAACATTTTACCATTATACAATTACATATCTTATCTTCAGTTTTTGGCAATCAATTTTTGATACCTCACAGCCATTTATAATCAATAATATTATGACTTCAAAGTTCAGTTTTGTTCATTTTCAGTTTCTAACATTTAACAAATTTACATAAGAGAATTGATTAACGTAATATATTCGATCGTATCCGTTCGTGTTTCATTAACAATATAATTAATTTTGTCCATAACTTAATTAATCATAAAGATAAGAATCATTCTCTTTTACCACTTTCTATCACATTTGTAGCAACTAAAATTTCGCTATTAAATTATATTTCACACATGACATACATTTCTTTCGACTAACATTTAAATTAATCGCTTGCGATCAGAATTTCGATCATTACAATTTTTGTCTTCATCATTACGAATCAGAAGACTCGGAAAAGATACATACGCGTATGTTCGATCCAAGATGAGCTTTGAATATAAATCAAATCTCCCGCGCTTAATCGAGTTTTGTGCCGTGTTTCGAGTCGATGAAGGGTGAAAGTGCTAGTACGAGTTCCTTTTTCGAATCGAAAAGGATTCTTGAGCCTACCAATGAATTCTTTCAAGGTTTGAATCACGCTGAACAAAGTGACACGCGAAGTGTTTCATCAACGGTTGTTCTCTTTGCTCCTCTTCTCCTTGGCCTCTCGTTTGCTGTGATAATACGCCGATACGTTCACCTTGGACACATTTTTCCGGATCGGCTACAACCAGGGTGGTGGTCTCACCTTTTGCGAGCATTTCATTCGGTGTTCGGTCGTAGGAGAATCGAGGGTGAGTAACACCAGGCTTTCGACAACTTTGGGTGTACGTGTGACCGCTTCTTCTTTTGGGTTACCCTCTCCTTGGTGCTCTACAGGTGTGGGACTTTTCTTTTCATTGATTCTTCGCGATCAGGTTCCTCGTAATCGATGATCATCTGGTGTGCTGGTTTATCCTTCGGCTAAATCCTGGAAATAATGGGACGTTAATTTACGGAGGCACGATACCTTGAAAGGTTTTAAATTAACACGAATAAGTCACTGTAGGATCATCAATTTTAATCAAACTTATTCCACTAAAAATTAAAGTAACTTATATAAGATATAATATGCATTTAATTAACATGCGTTTAATTAACATCTAACGTTTCATCATCGTTAATTAAAATTTATTTTTTTCACTTATAAAATGATGACGTGACTGTTAACGTGTTAATTAAATTCCATCAAGATGACGTGCTTCCTTAACCCTTTCATTGCAGGAAAATTGAACTTTAAAATTGTTGCATTGACTTTCGTTTTTCATTTTTAATTCTCATTTTTTACTTGATTTATTTCTTGTTATTTGTGGTTCTTATAATATTGTACATAGATCTGTAATCATTTGATACTCAATTAAAGCAGACTTTTAATTATTAACTTTTAGCAATTGCTCTCAATAAAAATGTGGATAAAAACTTAGAGATTTTATTATCACAATGTTTTGAATCAAATGTGTGATGGTCATTGGCGTAACTAGGTATTTGATGTTATAAAGGTACCAGCCCCACCCTAGACAGAAATTCTGGTTACATCCATAGTGATGCTAGTGATGAAAATTTTACGATGCTTCATGATTAGAAATATTAAATGAACGATTCGCGGCAACAATAGCAGTGAAAGGGTTAACACTACAGACACGTGGAACGGTGCCTGGATCTCGCAATCATATCTCACAACATGTAATTAAAAAACATTGTTTTTGTCCGTACTATCCTTGTTAGTTCTGTGTATATTAAATAACATTCTCCACAATGGTAAATTAATACCAAATGAAATTAACAATAATATTGCTTATGTTGCAATACAATATACATATAATTATATAGGGATTTGAAGAAATATGCATGTTATTCGCTTCTAAGATTACATCAAAGTCTTTTAGAGACAAGCTAAATTTGTAGCTTAAACAAATGGCTTTCGTAGTTTCACGATTACAGTGGGATTTTTAGGGAAGACTCAGGCACCCCGTGCAAGGGTTAAACGACGTTACGAATCTTCCTTCATGAACCACTGAAATTATGTGGATTTCAAAATAATGTTAATTTCCAAAATTTATCGAATTGATTTTAATCGTGCTGTTTTCCTTATTCCTCATCTTATAAAATGAAATGCTATTTTTTTTAGTTTTGAAATAACCTACTCCAAGAAATGCGAGTTACCAAAGAATAAATCGTTATTTCCATTTTGCATCTTAAAGGCCATTTCGTAATATATACTTACAAGTTTTATCGTTCGATGTTTCGTCATAAAGATCTTTATTTCTAACTCACGTGATTTTCTACGTACAAAAACAATACATGCTCGTTAATCGAAAAAATTCATAACAGTGTTACGTGAACACTTATTTGTAAACTAATAACTTTTCTCCCACTGATTCAGTCGTTGACATCCATCAATTACCATCGATTAGCAATTCGTTATTCGATAATTCTCCTATCTTCAGGTGATTCATCTGCACATCATATCTTTGTATCATGATCATATGTTGCATGTTTTCTTCATAAAAGTGTGCGAGATTCCGGAAATTCGGAATCGTTCGGGAAACTTCAGATGAAATCTGAAGTCGTATCAAAATCTCACCCGAGTTTACCCGGAAATTTGATTCGATCATGTCCCGAACTTGAGGTCTTGAGAGTCGGGACAACTCGCACACGTCAATCTCGTCATTGCTCTGGGTTTAAAGAATCTCAAAAATTTGAGACAGGAATCTTCTGGCAGGAAAACGCTTAGGAACTGCATGAGTTTGGCTTATCTCGCATGAATCACGGCTACATCTCTCGGGGAGGTTTTGCAATCGGAGTTCTTTGGTCGAAGCTCACACGATACGCTAATTGGGGGCCACTCGTCAAAGTTTCGAATCGAAATCGAATTGAATAAAAATGAAACATGTATTATTCGGTTATCATATATGAGACTGTACGACGAAGTTTGTCCTATGTTATCTAAATCTAACTCGCGTAATTTATCTAACATAGCTTCAATTTATATCCCAACCTAATCTACTGTAGTATACAACATCTACCATAATGTCTAACATTAACCTAACCCTACATAATATAACATAACATTGACCCTATTCTAACCTAACTTGATCTGACAAAATATATTAACTTAAACAAAAACATATTACGAAAAAACGTATTAACTTTCTGTTCTCACCTAACCTAATCTAGCAAAATATATTAACTTTAATTTAACCTAATGTGAGCTGATTGTAACATTATTTAACCTAATTTAATTCAATCTATTAAAATGTAATCCTAAGCCTGAGCTCAGCCCTAAATCAGACCTAAAGTAATCTAATCTAGCCCTAAGCCTAAGTTTATAAGGAAGGGCAAGGTCTTTGTGCCACTGATTTAGCTGGTACTTTGTATATTTGTAGATCTCATTCCTCTGTTTACAAATGTATACTATTACTGGACAGATACTCAACAGTTTTTTTTTTTTCGAAAATTTATAATCGAAGTCCCATCATTATAAAAAATATTTTAGTTTATTAGATTATCAAGTGCAGCAAGAATATAATAGTAATGTGTAATACCCCGTATAATGCTATATATCCATAAATAAGAAAACGAGATCTATAAGTGTGCAAAGTTTCAACCAAATCGGTGACCTCTCCTTGTTAGCCCTGACTCCATGAACATAAACTAACCTAATCTAACCTAACCAAACCCAAGCTACTACCTATACGAGTCGTTAAAAGTTCATTTCGGTCGAGATAACCCGCAAGAACGAAAAACTCCATTGGGGGATCTGAAATTTCGCTAGAGATAAAAGATAGCGAGGAGTGGCCCCCGTTGCATATCACCCTTGAACAAGAAACGCGTCTGAATCGTAGACGGGGAGAACGCGACTTGTAATTATCGTGGAAAACGTCAACGGATACGCGTATGATAGTTTCGATCGACGTCGAAACTGGCTGATGTTGAAACGCACAACCAATCCACTGTTTTGAAGGTAACGCCGAGGGCGTAGACAGTGGTCCAGGAAAACAAGGACCGAGAGAGGCTCACGAGAACGATCAGGTTAATTCGATCACCGGTACCATGTCGGAAAATCCAGTAAGCTTCGTCGTCGGTGGACCCGACAACGATCCATCCGAGGAATTGGAGATAGAGGATAGCTTCCCATCCGAAGGAAGCGAAATGGGCATTAACCAGGCGCAGCAGAATCTCATGCCAGGCTTGGTCGAACGTCGAAAGCGACTCAGGTGATTTTTCTTCCCTTCTACACATCTTTCTTTTTTATTTTTTACCTGACAATACACTCGACAACTCATTTGTTCGAGATATTAGGACGCGAAGTATGCAACATTTTTGTTCAGCTTTTATGAACAGACTGTTTTTTGAGAGTACGTGTTCAGTGTTGTTTGTAGGTGCGTTACACTCGCGATGCACTGCCATTCTTATTGACAGTATGGCCCTGTGCGCCTGAATTCTCAGTATTTTTGAAACTTTAAATTTTGACATTCTTGAAGTGAATTTCTAATTCGAAGATTTACGAATTTTCATGTTCTCGAATACCAACATTTCTGAAGTTTTAAAGTCTCAGATTTCTGAACTTCTAAATTTCTTAATTTCATAACTTCTCAAGTTCCAAAGCTCTCAAATTGAATTCTGAATTCTCAAAATTCCAAGTCCCCACATCCCTAAATCCCCAAATCCTCAAGTTTCCAAATTCCTAAGTCCACAAATCTCCAAATTCCCAAATTTCCTAAACCTCCAAATCTTCTAATCGTCAAATCCGCAAACCTCCAAATCTGACAGATTACATGTATATATTCATAATCATTGTACAAGTATTTGAATCAGGGGCATTGCCCTCGAACTCCTTTGTTTCGCGAAGAGGAATGAAATGTTTCGATCAAATAGAAGAACAACGGTAAATCGTATCCTATGACAGCTTCAGTTCTATTTTGCTGATATGTTTAATTCCCTGGCTTGTTCGACGTGACCTAAGTAAACGTCCATTGGTGTGATCGTAAAACATTTTCATTTACGTGAGCAGAGAATTTCAGCCACTTCATCGACACGTTTCGATGTCGTTGAATATTCACGAGCGTTTACGTTTCTATCGTATGAAGTTCCCGTAACTCGAGCTTCCTTATTTCGTTTTTTATATGTGCATATGTACACTGGCGAGCATGGCAGACTTCTGTCGACAAAATGGCAGATAGAAGAAAGAGACCCCATCACTCGTGTTTTTTGCTAATAAATTTTCAACATCAGAAATTTTCAATTTTGGAACTATAGAAATTTGGAATTTAGGAGATCTGAAAATTTATTGGTAATTATAGAGAGAATGTCTCATCAGTTTCTAATCACCTTACATTACTGATCATCTTTCGATATTAATTTCTAAAATATTCGCAAAAAATTTCAGTTAAAGTTACAATATATAATAGAATATTTAAAAAATTGGTGAGTTTAGGAAATAAGGGATTTTCTTATGAAAAATTGAAAATTTTTTAATATTTCTCCCTCCATTACAGCAATCTTTCTTTTCGAGGGAAAGGCTACATTGCACCTGAGTGTACAGCCATCCACAAATTTGTTATTACTGCTCGTATTAAGTTGTATTATGTCATTTAAAGAATAAAATGTCGAACACAACTTGATAACATAAAAGTACTGCAAAATAGCAATTACGGTACATCGGTTTGAAGCTCAAGAGTTAATGAATTAAATGAGAATGACCGCATATGCCGTTTACTATTTCTCATAAAAACTAACTAGTCGTTAAACAATCATATTATCATATATCATATCGGAAGTCTGACACGATTTGATGACATAAAACTATCGCAAAATAGCGTTCGTGTTACATCAATTTGAAATTTAAGGTTTACTGAAGATTATCGTATAAAATTTTCATTAATGTTGTTAGCGTGAGTATAAAATTGGTAATTGTTGAATGATCTCAGTGCGCACTGCACAGAGTAATCGATGACATCGTTTACCAATAAACAGTCCATTTTATATTAAAAACATTTATGAATCATTTATGCAATCATTTTCAGTATACTTTAAGCTTTAAATTGATATATTACAAGTACCATTTTGCGCTACTTTTATGTCATGAAATTGGATCAGACTTTTGATGTTTCGAAATTGACTATTCGATACATCACGCGTTGTGCTATCGACATTTCCATACTTTTATGGTTGCTATAAACATTTTTAATAGCTCTCTTGAACATTAGTACACTGACTAAACGATTCGAAACAATTGCAAATGAATTTTTTGCGAATACCTTACATCTTACTTACAATTATATAAACGATTACATCACAACATAAAAATAATTCCGAGTAAGGTCGACATGAAATTAAACGGAAAAACTGAAATTAATCGGAATATCAAGTACTAAGGACTTCGATCTCAGCTATGCTTTTAGTTTTCCCGCTGTTTTAAATTGTAAATGAGCGATAAAATGACGTGCATTTGTGTTTAAAATATTTATATTGAAGGCAATCGGAATATGTAACGTAATCATCGGAAGATTATGTAATGATACGATATTACAAAAAAAAGGGAAAAAAAAAGAAAGTGTTAGGTTCTGACCTACTTTCATAATTCATTCGAACTCAATATCTTTTGTTCTTTTATTTCGTTGCAATTTGTAGCAAACATTCTGCCTGTTTAGCTTATTTTAACTGCATATCGTAAAACAAACGTACATACGTCGTGACAGTATTTAACAGACTAGGCAATATATACTGAAATGAAGATAGTCCATATTTAGATCACTTCCGCTACTTTTGTTCGGCTTAGTCGAACTTTACATCACAAAGCAAACGTATTTTAGATATGCATTCAAATGTTATATCTTAAAAATATTTAACAGACTTATAAATATATTCTGAAATATAGGTAGTCACTATTTAAATTACTTCCTTTATTTTTGTCGAGTTTGATCGAACGTTACGTCATATAGCAAACACATTTTATATACATTACAAATGTATACATTTTGTATACATTAAAGTGTTACATCTTAGCAATACATTCTGAAATAAAGGAGGTAGCTCATATAGACCACTTTCTCTACTGTCATCATTGTATTAGTATTCAAAAGTTGTTGCCCGAGTAAACGAAACGTCGGTAATCAGCGGCTTTCGTAGGAAACGTAAACAACGGTAACAAAGGAACAAAAAGAAACAGGCAATATCGGTGCGTGCCTTGATCGCTTTTCTTGTCGAAGCACGTTACTTCCTCGAGTAACGAGTTACCAACAAAGGTAGGGGAAACGTTAGATGAAAGGTATCGTCCACCTTGTGCCGCTTGTCAGTGACCACGAGTCATCCGAGAATAGAAGACGAGAATTTCAATCTTTTAACCTTCCGAATATTCGTACACCAATGAAGGTTTCAACGAGACAACGTGCGTTTTTGATCGAGCATCTAAAACGTTTGCTTGAACGAGTGAATCAGCTGTTAGATTAATGTCAACCGTTATCGTCAAATTCGCCTGGACAGTGCGTTAATCAAATTCGACTGGCAACTTTCGTGCAGCCGATGGCGTATTACTTAGAAGATGAATGAAAAAGTTGGTAATTTGCGTCGAAAGTCCATACTGACGTTGGTTCCCGCCAACCTGATGTAATCGCATCAATGTCAACGATGTTTGAACGACACGAGCATGTTTTTCGTGTCTGGTGAAGAAGATACCTGAACGCTGCAAACAGGTCTGACCATTTTGTGGAAGAAACTATGTGAAATTACTTCCGATTTGTATGATCGTGTTTCGATCGAAATATGTACGTACAACGTTCGTTCGAAATGAACGTAAACGTAAACTTACGTTTCGATTAATGATAGTTATTCATGAACGAATGTTAATGAAAACGGGTTGTCACGGGTTCGACTAATTTATGGAGAATATTCGAGTATTATTTCGTCGGAGAATCGATTGGGAAATAGGAAATACAAATGCGTTGGACTCGATTTCGTTTCATTTTCACTCGGGACATTCCATCTTAGAAACGAAGATTTCTAACTCTTATATTGGTCGAAGAGAAAACCACGGTATAGAAAGGAATAACTGCATAATTTAAAGAACTATCAGCTACAAACAAAACTTGAGATTACTACTCGAAAACGAATTTTTTGAAGGAACATTGTCCAAAGTACGCAATTTACAACGTAGCTTAAATGGTACAAATTGTACGCAGCAAGAATTTGCTGAGTTACAAACTTTGCATAGTGAAAGTTTGCATCAAACAATTTCATTGATTGACACTTTTTGACACGAAAATTTGTAGATCAAATTTTTATGTAAATTTTACATGTTCAAGTTTTATGAACTGAAGATTTTCCACTTTATAATGTCTCCAAAGCAAAAATTTTTCTAATTCAAAATTTTATAAAATCGTTAAGATAGAAATTTTCTGAAACAAAAGTTTATTAAGATACAATTTCTCCCAAGTAAAAGTCTGTTAAGATACAAATTCTTGAAAGAAAAAGTTTGTTAAAATACAGACATTGCATAGTAAAATTTTTCAAAATGAAAATTTCCCACTTTCCAAAATCTATCAAATAAAAATTTCACAAGATACAATTTCCCGAAGACTGTACAATTCCGAAGTGGTTCAAAAGGAAGACAAGTCGTGATAAGAAGCGTACATTAATTCGAAAGACCAACTGGAAAGATAAATACTCGAAATTCCATGTTACAAGAGCAGAGATTTCAATGCCTCGGACTGGTTTAAAAAGGAGAAGTGCGTGATATACAGTGATTTCGGATAAAACAGTTATACGTACACATTCTCCGACGAAGCATTCTGTTGAAAACAGAAAACACGAATTGCTGGCATTTGCATAAAGGTAGTTCGGTAGCTTTCAATGACGTACGTACGCATCAGGACGAGTTAACAAAATAAGGACAATTAAGAGATTACGTAAGATCGTTTCGGATTCTACAGTTTCAAGGTGTAGTAGAAGTACATGTAGTGAGATCTTGCTGGGTGTAGACGAGAGTGAATAGAAGGGGCCCACGAAATGAGACGACTGAAAAGATTCGTATTGGCTCAAAGTACGGAGAAGGACCCGATCTGGAAGAGCTCGGACAACTTAATGGCTGGCATATCGAAAATGAACACGGAAACGTTAACGGAGCCAGCAACGAAGGATGAATCGACAAAGGAGGATTCGCCGAAGGAACAGCTATCTACGACCGCTGTATTGACGTAATATGCTTTGTCATTTTAAATATCGTCAATGAATTAAGCGACTTTCTTGTATTTTAACATTCTTCTAGAACTAGAAATACTAGTGGAACGAAAATTAGGATTGTTGAGTTAACTAAAAATATTGACTTCTGAGGCTTGGGTATTTTAACGGGATAGTATAACAACAAACATTTGTGAATGTCAGAATCATTGGTTATTTAGAAGAGTTGCAGAAGAACATTTCTAAAATTATAAACTTTCTAGCTTTACGAATTTTTTAAGTAATAGGTTTCAAGTAAAATTTTCAAAGCTAATGAGTTTGTTAGTACTATTTTCCAAGGTCAACAATTTATGTAGAAATGATATTGCAAAGTTATAATTTTTGTAAAGGGGAGATTTTATAGGGTATACATTTGACAAAGGGAAGATTTTCCAGAGCTACAAATTTTACAAAGGAAAGATTTTCCAAAGTTACTTTATAAACAAAAAGTTTTTTAAGGTATTGTTCAAAGTAAACATTGTCCATGATAATATTTTATTGAGTTGATCCAAACATTTTTTCAAAGTAAAGCAACTTGGCTCTGACAAATGTTACTTTGGAGCATTGATTGTTGACGCTGGTTTTCCCCGGACCGTTACACCACTGTTTAAAATTTGTTAGCAGATTGATCAGCCTCCTGAGAATAAATCCTTGAAATTCTGAAAGTAAGAACGAACTTTGCTTTTGGGTTATTGCGAAAATGGTCGTTCCTCGAACAGACCATCAAGCATCTTCAACGTTAGATAAGTTGTTAGAAATAATAGTAACGCATTATTTAAGATACAATAGATAAATAATATTTATAAATATATCTAGTTAGTAGATATTATTCTTAGATTAGACAAAAAAATATAGTCAGTTGTTGCTCCATGCTGGCTATCTTTCAATTGACGATATTAAGTTGCCTGTTAAATTTGCAATTTGATTATGTAATATAATACTAACTAGTGATATAACCCGTAGGTAATACATATAACACATTGGCTATAAAACGTTTGAAAAACGTTTCTAGAAATTGTACTACTTCTGGTTCATTGATATTTCAAATTAATAGCAATCTGACACAATTGATTGAGATCAATTAATTAGTGATGTATTGAACATACATGAACTCAATTAATATTCATAGCAGTTTTTCAGGAACAAATTGTATTCTAAATTTTACATTTGCAAATTAAATCAGTATTATGTCATACTCTAAACCTTAATGTATAAGTTTAATATTATTCTCTTTCATATACAAGGGTTTAGTTTTTTAAGAATTCGCACAATTAACAATTTTCAAATGATAGTTCTTAAATGGACAATTCAAATTTAATTTAATCTTCTCATTTTTATCATCTAAATTTTAAACTGTATTATACTTTTTTTTTATATTATCTCATCAGTATATCTGTTTAAATGTTTACACGCCAAATTCATTAAATTGCACAAAACGTTCAACACATTATTTTTTCTTCAAAATATTCAATTTTATTAGACAACTTCAGTCCACAATATTATAAACAGCAACGGTGATTATATCGTAGAACAAAGTTATTCTCTAACACAATAAAATATTTCCGATTCCGTGAAACTTTGTTTACAACTTGATACCTGTGTGGCAACTTGTAATTAGAATTTCGCGACACAACCACCTGAAATCTTACGAAAAATTTGCACGTGTTCAGCGATAAATCACCGTCCGTGGAATTTCGAACTCGACAAATTCATAATCGCCTGAACGTGATTACAAAACACGGAATGAATCGTTCGCTGTCGTCGATTCGTAATAAATAGAAAATCCAAGCAAACGTCCGCTAATACGAATTCTGATTGTGTGTATGAATGGTCATGAAAATTAGTAATGACGCATCGTGCAAAAGAGTAAAATATATACGAAAAACAACTATAGTATGTATATGCATATCTAGGCGAGATACATATTATTTAGGTGGAAGGCTCAGAAAGCGTTACGATGCTGTAGGAATGCCATTGCGTGAGCCGCTTAAATTAACGGTTCATATACTTTCTCTGCTGTCATTCACGTGTTCCCCGTTAATAGATGACAAAAATCGTTTTTAACAAACGGTTGTTTCATATTTTCTCTCCATTAGATACTCCAGTTTCTACGATTCATATTTTTAATCGTGGATTCAATATGATACTTGTTACAAGACTTAACGGTGATTGCATTAATTAATTAAGTACAGTGGTTCCCAAACTGTGCACCGTGACACTACCGTAGGTGGTTTATGAATACCGTGAAAGGTTCTCTACTCTTATAGTCCGATAACGAGAGATATTTTTTGAAGTCCTAACGTTAACAGTTTCGAAATTACAAAATCTAAACATTCCAGAGTTTCGAAATCGTAAGAGTTAAACTCGTAAAAGTTCCAGTTCAAGGTCTCAATTTGAAAATTCTGTGGACACGAAATCTCAAAACTTAAAAATTCTTAGGTCTCCAAATTTTCGTAAGTCCCAAAATTCCTATGTCCCTAAATCTCTAAATCTTCCAGACTCATAAAACTCCCAAAATTCAAAAATTTCTTACTCGTAGAAGTTCAAAAGCCCAAAGTCTCAAACATACAAAACTCTAAAAATTCAAAAATTCTTAAGCTCCAGTGTCCCAAATCCACAAACGTCCCTAAACTTCAAAGCTCCTAAGTCACAAAGTCCCAAAATTCTAAAGTTTTTAAATCTCTAAGTCCCAGAATCCCAAAACCCCAAAATCCTAATCTCAGTTCTCTAGGCAAAGAACTAAAACAGTTTGGGAATTACTGACTTACTATAGAAATAAAAATGTGACAATAATGGTAAAACATAGGATAACATTAAAAGTTTATAGTAACTTATCAGGTTTCTTTAAAGATATCGATCATCTGCAAGAAGGACGAGAGTGCTGAGTAATAAAATTGAATTTGTTTTCAACAATTTGATTTAATTTCGTAGGCCCAGCATGTCGCAGGGTACGGTGATGATTCAAGCGCAAAATCGGCTAGAAAAAGATTTTACTATCGCAACACCGGAAGAATTCGTTCATCGTTTTGGAGGCACTAAAGTTATTAACAAGGTAAGACCATTTCACAACAATCATTCAACAATTTTCAATTTGCCATCAAATTTCCTATTTCAATCTTCTCAATCGTTTACATATCATACAGTATCAATTATTCAATTTTTAAAATGTAAAAATTTGCAGTGTTCATATTTCTAAATTTCTACATTTCCAAATCACATTAAATCATCTAATTTACTTCAAATTTTGCACTTTCTAATTCATTTTTTCTAAATTATTTGGTTATATTGAACACATGATGCCACCACGATAATCGACGCTTCAGTGTATCATAAATACTGTCGTAATCAATTCAAAATTAAAAATAACGTTCTCATTGGTTGAAACTCGAACGTACGGTTTACGTAGTTCTGACGTAAAGAAACAGACAGGTATCATGGATAAGAAAAACAATATCTTCGACATTACGCACGGAATTTAAATATCTGGTTTTCCGTGATTTTTTCGACGTGTTATTTCTTTACACACGAGATTATAATTTCTTATCTTTTTTTTTAAATGCACTACTCACTACATTTGCAACTTGGAAGCGTTTAAGTTAGAAAATTGAGGAATTGAGGATTTAGAAATTTCAGAAATTGCAAGTTGAAGATTTGAAAATTGGGGATTTAGAAATTTTGGAAGTTCAGAATTGTAGGTTTAAGCATTTGAAAATATGGTAGGGAATTTGACAATTTTGTAAATTTAAAAGTTTGAATATTTAAAAATTTATGAAACTGGAGATTCGAAAATTCAAAAACTTATAAATTGGTCAATTTTCAACTTTCCTAAGCTCCGTACCCCTCGCACCACGCAGGAAGAATCAATCCATATTTTGGAGAATTAGACCCACGCTGGTCCCCATCTAGTTACACGAATGGACACGACAGCAATTCCGTGTAATGTTTCTGTAAACGCAGCCACGTGTTGCTGGCGCTTATATTGAACGTTAGAAGACAGTAAAACAGGTATTTGAGAAATGGAAGAAGGTCGTTCAACGCGTATACGATTCGCGTTCCGCTCGAGTATGTCACGAGCCAGTCACCGTACAATTTCGCAACGATATCAGCGAACAGCCTCCATAGCTGACATTGAACGTCCTTGGGTGACCTTGAATATATCGCTGTACCTGTTTTATCGTCTTTCACTGCAATACACGTCCGTTGAGGAAAACTTTTATACACGGAACATATTATATTATTTACTGATTTACCGAAAATATTACAATATGATACATTGCTAATATAACGTGTTTTGAAATATAAGAATTAATAACTGAATTTTTAGTGTCTTACAATAAATGTTCATTTTCACTTAGCGTGCTTTTGAAAATTATCTATTTCTTGAAAAATATGTCTCATTTCACGTGTCTATTAACTACAACTACAGTATTTGATCAAAAAGTTTTAACTTCGATCAAAATAAAAAAAAATCATAGTGTTACAGATGAAGTTCAGAAAACTATTCTTAATCGTATTCGTTAATTAACATCTCTACCATCTAAAAAGTATATTTAACGTTCGATGAATGTAATTATAACGCAAGGAATTAAGTTAGTAAACAATGAAAATCTTTTACAGGTGTTGATCGCTAACAACGGTATAGCAGCGGTAAAATGCATGCGTTCGATTCGGCGATGGTCCTACGAGATGTTCAAAAACGAAAGGGCTGTACGATTTGTCGTGATGGTCACACCGGAAGATTTGAAAGCAAACGCGGAATATATAAAAATGGCGGACCAATACGTGCCAGTACCGGGTGGATCAAACAACAACAATTACGCGAACGTAGAATTGATCATAGACATCGCTATACGTACCCAGGTGCAGGCGGTCTGGGCGGGATGGGGTCACGCTTCAGAAAATCCAAAATTACCAGAGTTACTTCACAAAAATAACATTTCTTTTATCGGTGAGTCGCTGAAAAATAGTAAAATATAAAGAAAACTTAACCGTTCGAAACATTACAAATAGAAACATTAATGTTTATAAAATTTATTATTAAAATAATAATTTGTACTGGTGTGGAAATAGGTGGTTGAGCTCGTAACAGGAATTATTGATAGTGTAATGCGGCATCCTTCATATTTTATATATTTAACAATGTAGAAAATGTTTGAGATGGATAAAGATAATGTCATATCATGTGTGATAGAACTCTTTTTATCTATAGGAAATGTTACTCATTGCTTGATATAAACACTCATGCGAAGAAAAATAACAAAATTATATCATCAAGTATTATTTGTCTGAACAAGAATTCAATTATAAGTGGATAAATCAGTGAAATGTTATTGTCAACATCACTTACTCATCTTTTAACATATTTGTACATGCAGAATTCTATTTACGCTATTAAATCTAATTCTGGTCCTAATTTTACATAATCGTATAATACTAATCTTAATTCTAGGCCTATTTATCCTGATAATCCCAATTTTAACTTCTAATTCGAATTATTTTTGTAGGACCATCTGAGAGAGCAATGTGGGCTCTTGGAGACAAAATTGCATCCAGTATAGTTGCTCAAACCGCAGAGGTGCCAACACTCCCTTGGTCAGGATCAGAATTAAAAGCCCACTACAGTGGGAAGAAAATAAAAATCTCCTCGGAACTTTTTAAAAAAGGTTGTGTCTCAACTGTGGAAGAATGTTTGGCTGCAGCCAATAAAATAGGTTTTCCTGTGATGGTGAAAGCTAGCGAAGGGGGTGGCGGTAAAGGTATTAGGAAGGTCGAAAATGCTGAAGAATTGCCTACATTGTTTAGGTAAGAATGAAATCATTGTCTTACAAATAAAATAAATTTATGTACTAACGTGCGTTAACTACAAAAGTTCTAAATATTAAGAGTCTTTTATTAAAAGTTTTAATTATTTCCCTCAGACAGGTACAAACTGAAATACCTGGATCACCAATATTCATTATGAAACTGGCAAAGTGTGCCCGTCATTTGGAAGTTCAATTATTAGCCGATAATTATGGAAATGCCATATCGTTGTTTGGCCGTGATTGCTCTATTCAAAGGAGACATCAAAAGATTATAGAGGAAGCTCCGGCTGTGATTGCAAAACCTGAAGTTTTTGAAGAGATGGAAAAAGTAATTACAAGTCATATAAGTTATTTTGATCATGTATGAGGCTCTGGATTTTATAGTGTTTAAAATACTTTTAAAAGTTAGATTGATTAATTTGAAGTATTAACTGATTGTCATTATAATTGAAATATTATTTAGAACATTTCTTTGATGTTGCCCTTATCTTAGCCATCATATTTATATTCATATATCTTAAAATGTATATTTTTTATCAAACTATCATGTTTTATTTGGAACTATCATGCAAGGTAGATCTTCAGTTATTGCTATATTTAGACAAAACTATCTCGATAATTTTTACTTAAAATGTATCCAGGTCTGAGCATGTGCTGGTGAAACGAATGTAAAATAGAAATGATAACTCGTTCTGTAAAACAGTTCTTATATGTTCTTTTGTAATAGGCTGCTGTAAGATTGGCCAAAATGGTTGGGTATGTCAGCGCAGGTACTGTCGAGTATCTCTATGACACTTCTGGACGGTACTACTTTTTGGAGTTAAATCCACGTCTTCAAGTAGAACATCCTTGTACCGAGATGGTATCCGATGTCAATCTACCTGCTGCTCAACTTCAAATTGCTATGGGTTTACCACTCCACCATATTAAAGACATTCGTCTTTTGTACGGTGAAAGTCCATGGGGTGATACTGTCATCGATTTCGATCAACCGCGACACAAGCCTCAACCGTGGGGTCACGTTATAGCCGCAAGAATTACTAGTGAAAATCCTGATGAAGGTAAAACATTCACCCTGTTAATATTAATTTTTTGATTGGTTGTATAATAAAATCCAATCTTAATAAATCTGTTATCGTGCTTTTTAGGTTTTAAGCCAAGTTCTGGAACCGTACAAGAATTGAACTTCCGTTCCTCGAAGAATGTCTGGGGTTATTTCTCAGTGGCGGCATCCGGAGGTCTTCACGAGTTTGCTGATTCACAATTTGGGCATTGTTTCTCTTGGGGCGAGGATCGTTATCAAGCTAGAGAGAATTTGGTCATAGCTCTGAAAGAGTTAAGCATCAGAGGTGACTTTAGAACAACCGTCGAATATCTGATCACGTTGTTGGAGACTGATTCCTTCCAGCAGAACAACATAGATACAGCATGGCTTGATTTATTGATCGCTGAACGTGTCAAAAGCGATAAACCGGATGTATTGTTGGCCGTAACCTGCGGTGCGCTTCATATCGCCGATAGAACGATCACTGCCGCGTTTACTGGGTTCCAAACTTCATTGGAGAAGGGACAGATACAAGCTAGCAACGATTTAGACAATGTTGTTGATGTAAGTTCATTCGTGTATTCTAATATAATTTAAATCTTTTCCTCTTCTTAATTTTCATTTTTCGTGCAATTTCAAGCCGATTTATTATCTATACAAAATTTTATTAATCATTGTATTTCAGATTGAACTGATTAACGATGGATATAAATATAAAGTACAAGCTGCCAAGTCAGGTCCTAATAGTTACTTCCTTATCATGAACGGTTCCTATAGAGAAGTTGATGTACATCAACTATCAGACGGTGGATTGCTACTTTCTTTAGATGGTGCAAGTTTCACCACCTATATGAGAGAAGAGGTTGATCGTTATAGAATTATTATAGGAAATCAAACTTGCATTTTTGAAAAAGACAATGATCCCTCTTTGTTAAGATCACCGTCAGCTGGTAAATTGATCAGCTTTTTAGTCGAAGACGGTGGTCATGTTAACCCTGGACAAGCTTACGCGGAAATAGAGGTTATGAAGATGGTAATGACGGTAACAGCGGGCGAAGCTGGTAGCGTTTTCTACGTCAAAAGACCAGGTGCCATTTTAGAGGCTGGTACTCTCATCGCTCATTTAGAATTAGATGATCCGACTTTGGTAACGAAAGCTCAAGACTATACCGGTAAATTCCCAGAAACCACGCCTTCTCCTGTCTCCGAAAAATTGAATCATCTTCACGCCAAATATAGAACCGCTTTGGAGAACACTCTAGCAGGATATTGTTTACCAGACCCGTACCATCTGCCACGGGTACGAGAATTGATCGAGAAATTCATGAGTTCCTTACGCGATCCTAGTCTACCTTTGCTTGAACTTCAAGAGGTGATCGCTACGATATCCGGAAGAATTCCGATTTCCGTGGAAAAGAAGATCAGAAAACTGATGTCGTTGTACGAGAGAAACATAACTTCCGTTCTGGCTCAGTTTCCTAGCCAACAAATTGCTGCTGTAATCGATGGTCATGCGGCGACCGTTTCTAAGCGATCTGAACGGGACGTATTCTTCTTAACCACACAAGCCATAGTGCAATTAGTACAAAGATATAGAAATGGAATACGCGGAAGAATGAAGACTGCCGTACACGAACTTCTCAGACAATATTATACCGTCGAGAGTCAATTCCAACAAGGTCATTACGATAAGTGTGTCTCTGCTTTAATAGATCAGTACAAAGATGATGTGGCCACGGTAACAGCCATGCTCTTCAGTCATAATCAAGTCACCAAGAAAAACATTGTGGTAACCATGCTCATAGATCACCTTTGGGCGAACGAACCTGGTCTCACGGATGAACTGTCGAGCACATTGACAGAGCTGACCAGTTTAAATCGAACAGAACACAGTCGCGTTGCTTTACGCGCCAGACAAGTTTTAATCGCTGCCCATCAACCTGCCTACGAATTGAGGCACAATCAAATGGAGTCGATATTCTTGTCAGCGGTGGATATGTACGGCCACGACTTCCATCCGGAAAACCTGCAAAAGTTGATTCTCTCCGAGACGTCCATCTTCGATATTTTGCACGATTTCTTTTACCATACCAACCGCGCGGTTTGCAACGCCGCTTTGGAAGTTTATGTACGAAGAGCGTACATTAGCTACGAGTTGACTTGTCTGCAACACCTGGAATTATCGGGGGAAGTACCGTTGGTACACTTCCAGTTCCTGCTTCCTAATAATCATCCAAATCGACAGAATCAGTCACCAGTTAATCACAGAGTTGGCGCTATGGCAGCCTTCCAAGACATGGAACAATTCGTCAGGTATTCTGACGAGATACTCGATCTCCTGGAGGATCTATCCTCGACGACTTCTGTTTCGGCTAAAGTTCTGGAAGCAGTCGACGCAGCTGGAAGCGAGTCGAGGCACAGTACTTCCATAAACGTGTCCCTCAGCATCGCAGATCCTCCTGCAGTACCGGCGGTAGAAATTGGCGAAAGACCTTCAGAACCTGTGCACATTTTGAGCATCGCCGTCCACGAGAAAAACAATCACGACGACGCTGCCCTGGCAAGGTTGTTCGGAGATTGGTGCGCTACGAATAAAGATGAACTGATATCCCGTGGTATCAGAAGAGTTACATTTGCTGCTCTGAAGAGAAGACAAGTACCAAAGTTCTTCACGTTCCGTCAAAGAGACGGCTTCGTCGAAGATAAAATTTACCGACATCTGGAACCCGCTTGTGCCTTCCAACTGGAATTGAACAGAATGAGGACGTACGATCTAGAAGCGTTACCAACCTCAAACCAGAAGATGCACCTGTACCTTGGCCAAGCGAAAGTTGCTAAAGGACAGCAAGTCACGGATTATCGTTTCTTCATCCGTTCTATTATAAGGCACTCCGATCTGATAACCAAAGAAGCCAGCTTCGATTACCTGCACAACGAGGGTGAACGTGTCCTGTTGGAGGCTATGGACGAATTGGAAGTCGCGTTCTCGCATCCGCTCGCGAAACGCACAGAGTGCAATCACATCTTCCTGAACTTCGTGCCAACGGTCATCATGGACCCGGTAAGAATAGAGGAAAGTGTAACAAGCATGGTGCTCAGGTACGGTCCAAGATTATGGAAGTTACGCGTGCGTCATGCCGAGATCAAAATGACCATTCGTCCAGCGCCAGGAAAATCCACGTCCACCTTACGTTTGTGCATCGCCAACGATAGCGGCTACAGTATAGACTTGCATCTTTACACAGAAGCAACTGATCCAAAGACTGGCGTTGTTCGTTTCGAATCTTTTCCTTCCGCGACGAACAAATCCTGGAGACCAGGACCTATGCACGGTTTACCGATCTCCACGCCGTATTTAACCAAAGATTACCTTCAAGCAAAGCGGTTTCAAGCGCAGAGTGCTGGCACGACCTACGTATACGATTTACCGGACATGTTCAGACAACAAACGGAGAAGATGTGGCATAGGTTCATAGAGGAAAGACCAAATAGCGACATAACTATTCCAAATCCTGTCATGGACTGCGTGGAATTGGTACTGGAGGGTGAACATTTGGTAGAACAAAAGCGTCTACCCGGTGAAAATAACATTGGTATGGTTGCTTGGAGGCTGAGGCTTTACACGCCAGAGTATCCGGAATCTGGAAGAGATGTTATATTGATCGCCAACGATTTAACTCATCTTATCGGTTCCTTCGGCCCGAAAGAAGATTTGGTGTTTTGCAGAGCCTCGGAGAGAGCCAGGCAACTTGGTATTCCTAGGATATACTTCTCTGCAAATTCCGGAGCTCGTATTGGATTAGCTGAAGAAGTGAAGGCATTGTTTAGAATCGCTTGGGAAGACGATAATGAACCGGAAAAAGGTTTCAAATATATCTACCTGACGCCAGATGATTACGCGCGTCTAGCACCGTTTAATTCGGTGAAGACTTCGTTGATCGAAGATCGCGGAGAATCTCGTTATAAAATTACAGATATTATTGGCAAAGATGATGGTCTTGGAGTAGAGAATTTGAAATACGCCGGAATGATTGCCGGGGAAACATCTCAAGCCTACGAAGAGATCGTCACCATTTCCATTGTTTCTTGTAGGGCAATTGGTATTGGAGCTTATCTATTACGTCTTGGACAGAGAGTTATACAGATAGAAAATTCACACATTATTTTAACTGGTTACAAAGCATTAAACACTGTATTAGGTCGTGAAGTATATGCGAGCAACAATCAATTAGGTGGTATTCAAATTATGCATAACAATGGAGTATCACACACGACTGATCCAAGAGACTTGGATGGCGTTGGGACAGCATTACGATGGTTAAGCTTTTGCCCTAAATATAAAGGTGCACCTCTTCCAATATTACCAGCACCACTTCCTGATCCAGTCGACAGAGAAATCAGTTATGTTCCTACTAAGACAGCCTATGATCCAAGATGGATGTTGGAAGGTAGATATTCCCAGAATGGTACAAACAGTTGGGAAAGTGGATTCTTTGATCGTGGTTCTTGGCAGGTATGCTAAGTTTTATATTGATATTATTCTTATTTAACCATAATAAACAAAGCGAGTCAAAAGCTATATTATATCTCATTAATTTAAAGTATTTTAATATCCTTAATATTATTTCCAGGAAATAATGAGACCCTGGGCTCAAACTGTAGTAACTGGACGCGCTAGGCTAGGTGGAATTCCTTGCGGTGTTATTGCGGTTGAAACTAGAACTGTTGAATTGCATTTACCCGCAGATCCTGCCAATATGGATTCAGAAGCTAAAACAATATCTCAAGCAGGACAGGTGTGGTTCCCTGACAGTGCGTACAAAACTGCTCAAGCTATTAAAGATTTTGGAAAAGAAGAGCTACCACTTTTTATTTTTGCTAATTGGAGAGGATTTTCTGGTGGAATGAAGGGTACGTATTTATCGTTGACAATTTATTTTATATTTATATTATTCCTTTCTAGAGAAAGGAAATAGATATCACTGTCAAGAAATGTCTTTTTCACAGATATGTACGAGCAAATTGTAAAATTCGGTGCTTATATCGTCGATGGATTAAGAGAATATACTAAACCAATATTCGTGTATATCCCACCAAACGGAGAATTAAGAGGTGGTGCTTGGGCAGTAGTTGACCCAACAATAAACCCTCGTTACATGGAAATGTTTGCCGACAATACAAGTAGAGCCGGAGTTCTGGAAGCTGGTGGCATAGTAGAAATTAAGTTTAGGTCTAAAGATATAATTAAAGCTATGCACAGGACCGACGGCGTTATCCAAAAACTCAAAGTATGTAATTTTTAACTATTGCTATTATAATAACTATAATAACATATCATTTTTTAGGAAAAATTATCCGCTGCGAATTCATCGGAAGAAAGGATAGAAATTGAAAGTCAAATACGCAAAAGAGAAGTGAATTTAGAACCCATGTATCATCAAGTCGCTATCCACTTTGCTGATCTTCACGATACACCAGAAAGAATGTTTGAGAAAAACGCAATTCATGACATTATTCCATGGCGAAGAGCGCGTAGATTACTTTATTGGCGTCTTAGAAGAAGACTTTTAGAAGATGTAATAAGAGAAGAAATTCTGTCCACTCAGCGAAGCTTGGACGTCAGACAAATCGGTGCAACGTTGCGTAGATGGTTTATAGAAGACAAAGGTGCCACCGAGTCCTATCTGTGGGACCAAGATGAGGCTGCGGCAATCTGGTTGGAACAACAACGCCAGGACGAAAACAGTGTCGTTTCACGTAACATTACCTGTGTGAAACAGGACGCGGTTGTTTCACGAATCAAAGAAGCACTGGAAGCCTGCCCGGAAATGAGATTAAACGCAATTTTGGAAATTGCCCATAGGCTACAACCAGCAGAGCGAACAGAACTGCAAAGAACTTTGTCGCAAATCGAAACGACCACTCAGGAACACCACAATGATTCAAGTGCTTCATCCTAATATTTCTTCAAATTACAAAGTCCCTTCGTCTATCTGCGTACCTGGTGTATGTAGCTCTGTTAGAATTAATTGTACAGACACTCGTTATTCTTGTTAATGGCTAATTGTACGGGAGTAGTCTAATTTTAAAACGGTTAATCATTGCGTCTATCGATAGTGTGGCTTGACGATAGAAAGCAAAGAACTTGTGTCTTATCAAAGTTCAACGGTGATGCTATCGGGTGTCAGACAGTATCACTGCCGTCTCCTAAACCGTGGCAACGTGTGCCCCTTGTTTATGATAAGTGTATTCATGAATATAGAAATTATATTATATATATATATTATATATATTTATATATATATATTATATATTATATATATAATATATATATATGTATATATATATTTATTTTTAGAAAAAAAGGTTTGTTCGTTGAGTTTAATTCTACCGAACAACTATTATACATGTACAGTACCAAGTACATTTCTCTAAGAAAAATAGCGATATAGGGAAAACAGGGAAGTCTATTGTGCTTGGTACTGTACATCATTGTCCCAACTTTTAGTCGATAACAGAATCGATGGGGTAAGTTTTAAAGTATTAAGTATACTATTTTTTCACTTGAGATGTCAAGAATATCAAAACTTTGATCCTTAGAAATTACAGTTCGATAAGAATAACGGAATAATATAGTTTTGTGAATTTGTTTTAACGGAAATTTAATATAAAGGCATTTAATATGAAACAGTTACTATACGATCTTTATATATACATATATATTTTATACTATTTTTAATTCGTTAATATCCAGATCAAATGTATATTATATACGGTCATATAGTCATAAAAACAAAAAAATGAAAGAATGGTATATATACCCTTTTTATTCGTATAAGTACCCTTAAAAGACTGGTATTTGACTTCGATGTACATCGACTAGATCATCGTCCAAAGTAAGCAATACCATGAATGAAAAGAACATCGCAAAAGCAGACAAAAAATGCCATATGTCATGACTATCAAAAAAGTTTAGGAGTTCGCAGGATTTATTATAAAGCCGGGATTGAGCTGGAGTCAACGCCCACGAGATAGTTCTGTGTACAAAAAAATATAAAGCTGCACCCCAAAACAAGATCGATAGAATAATAAACATAAATGGTTGGAGAAGGATCCGTTCTGCGTAACAAATCTGAAATGTTACAAAATAGATTAGTCCATGATATGCACATAATTTATAGATACTCATACATTTGTACATACCTTCATTATGATATAGAAAATAGTATATAAAATTAAATTAGACATTAATATGGCTAACAAGAAGGTTGCGAAATTTTTATCATGGCGTATATTTCCAAATACCGCAAGAGCAAGGTTACATAAATTTGCTACAACAAGCATTATAAATCGTGCTGGATACAAGGGTCGAAACAAAGTCCTAACTCCGGAACGGGCATCATGTTTACAGGTCTGAAAATATATGAAATAAGTGACATGCTGTGGTGAAATTAATCTGATTGGCGAATATTTAAAAGAAGAATGTGATAGGATTATTGAATCCTAATATATTTATTGTTCAATGTTTTTAAACCAGAAAATTATTTTATATGTTTGAAAGTTTGGGTAGTAAGTATACTAAAATTCAATAATCTTATTATATACAATAAACCAATTAATATTAAATTATCGAATACATTATGGAAAAAATTAAATCAATGCATCAAACATATGAAATTACCTGTATTAATCTTGTTAGTAAACCTCTGCACCTCCATCGTCCCATGAAATATATTTGGATAGTTAAAAACAAACAAACTGATAAATGCACGATGGTAAATAGAATCCAGAAACTTATGGAACCATTCAAAACTCCTATTAGACCTATAAGAATAATTAACGCCAAGACACCAAATGTAATTGGTGCCCGAGCATTTATATCTGGGTGACGAGTGTGATAAATCTTGATCATGCAAAGCACCGCTATCATATACATGAAACTGGTATCTGTGGATAACATGATTGTTAGAATTAATAATACGAAAAACATTACATAAAACTTTAACATAAAATAATTTTCACCTTACCAAATTGAAAATTACTTCGATTTGGACATATATGGTAACTTCCCGAGAGTATTCCTTCCATAATAAGTGCAGTTCCCATTGCATAAAAGAGTCCATAATGTTGTGGTATACCATAACATTTGTTTTTTTCTCGATCATATTCGTTGTGTTCTCGAGAGTATGTTATAAATATAAATAATAAACCTAACATGATATACCCGAAATTTGAAAATACATGATTGAAATCTGAGACTAATCCCAATGGATGAGCACATAAAAAATTATAGTAGCACATATCTTGATTGCCCGTAACATGAAGCACGTGTTGGTACGTTATTACCAATTGAACAACCGGTAATGCATAGAAGATAGCCACTGTTATTAAATAATATAAATATAATCGAGATTTATGTCTAAGAATTTTCGGTTCTTTTCGAGCCAAGTCACAAACTGAAAGTACAAGTTTCGTTCGTATTATTTCCTTGTCACAAAGAGAATCTTCCATTAAATCAATATCATCTTCATCTAAAGATGAGTCTTCTTCTATTGACACTAATTGACGTGGATCAGTCTAAAATACAATAATTCAAATGATTGCACAATTACTGTGTAAGAACTATTCTTTTTCTATCTTTATACAATATTTTACCTCTTCTATTGTCGATGGACTTGGTATAGGTTCATCAATATTACCAGATTCTTGATGTAATAACTCCTGTTTGATTTTTTTACCTTCTTTAATTTTGGATACCACTATGCTTACAACATAAATAAAGCAAAATATAAAAATAATAGATATTGCTGTAGCTGAAGCTACAATGTAATCTTGTTTAGTAATACTGGATTTTATCGTTAATGTCACATTCTTATTCCGTACAGGAATCATATTAGGTGCTCCATAACAATCAGTATCATCACCTTTTACTACAAGTACAATAAAAAATCCCAATGGATATGCTTCTTTCTGAAACAAATTAACAGTTTTGAATAAGTTTGATGGTGATAATTATTTTTAATCTTGATCGATTGTATACCTCTGAAGGAACTATTAATTAAAAAAAATACTTACTGGCACTGTAATACCACCTTGTCGACTTACAGTTTGCCAAGAACCAGAAAATTCAATGTTCCTTTCTAAATCAAACACAGGACACTGAAAAACAAATATATTTGTGATTCGATATTATTATATTCGTTTAAAAATTACAGTGATTTGTATTTACCGATGTATTTTGTATTGAAACTGTCATACAAATATCACTATCAGATTCAATATGAACAATTACAGAAGAACTTTCTACTTGTCCTGGAAAGATATACCCATAATAAATGGGTTGAGATGGAGAAATCTCTACTAACTTTTTATCCCCAGGACTGTGCACAAACAAAGATAAAATTTATTTGTACCAGGTTCACTGCATCAATTCATTTTTAACATCCAATAATGTATATACCTTAAATGAAAATCTAGCAATTCAGTCATATTAAGCTTAAATAAGATATTTTGGTGACTACCAGTAGATAAACTAACACTAATAAATTCATCTTGATTTTCTGATTCACTCCGATAATATTTAGTTGAACACAAAGTTCTAGCAGTTTTGTTGTATGCTACATTGCTAAAATAAATACTATTTACTACAAGCGGAATCTGCCATGAGAGAATTCCTTTCTGTTGACGTACAACCACAATAAGAGGGAAATCAGTAGTAGCATTGCTTTCAACTTCTATTCTAGAAGTTTCTAACATAGTTACCTGAAAATGATAAAATATACACAGTACATAAGAAATTTGTAAAATTAAAATAAAATTAATCTGGAAAAGAAAAATCAATAAGACTTACATTGTTAGTGGGGTATAAAAAAACATATTCAACAGTATTATTTATGGTAAAATTATATTCCGTTTCATAATCAGCATCAATAACGATGGGAGAAAATGACAAAGATTGTGCAGAAATAACTATATTTATATGAAGTGACAGTAACACGCTAATCACTGCTAGATTCTTCTGCATGTTTAACATTTTAAACATTCATATCTAGTTAAAGATCTTATAAAATATCAATATTCATTTATGAAATTCAAAACATTCTCCAGATATTCATTTCTTTAATAACAAAAATCAACTATAAAAATTAATACTTCTTTCCATAACTGGTTCCATATATTAGACACAATAATAATATTATCAATATTACAAAATATACTTAAACAGTATATTTGATCAGTTGAATTTGTTTCACTTCATGATGGGTCAAAAAAATGATTCACCGGGAATAACCGGCCTTATAAAACACAATTGTATACTTTATGTTAAATTATTGCATACTGAAGGATTAAAATTAATATATAAAAATAATATTTTATTTTGGTCTGAACATATAAGTAATAACAACCATTTGTACTATATATTGTATTTCACTAATTCGATAACAATTCCCAACACGTATTTTATTCTGTAGATTTCGTCACGTGAGAATGTACTGTTTTCACGCATCTCAACTAAATTCAAAACGTTCTTCATCACTACTGTGATACCAATCTACCATTTATTTTACACTTCGTGATTATATACATGGTGAACAAAAATATATGAACAGAGCAAATACATAGCTCTAAGAATATAAAGACGAAGCATATTCTTGGAAATTTTAAATTCCCAAATTCCGTTTAAGTTTTGTTCATATATAAACTAAATTTACACTCTATCCATATATTTCTAGGTCCAGGAGAAGCATATAAAAAAGATAATAATAATGTAAGAAAGTATGCTAAATAAAAAATCACTAGGTATACATGTTCCACATTAGGAACGTTATAAGGATGCATATGGTTACTTTGGTTACGAAGTGTATTCAAGGTAATCGTAGTTCACATGCTATTATGTACATAAGAAAATATAAATTTCAAATGACATGGTTAGAAATCCGAGAGAGCAAACACCATGTGATGTTTTGCTAGACAAGCACCAACAGGTATTTCCCCGTATTCATTAGTCTCAATACAAACCCACCCTAACATTGTAAACGAAAATTATTTCTATTCTAAAATATGCAGTTTTCACGTTTTACTACGACTGATACAGTGTTCCATGTCATAATGTTACTCAAATAACAGCATTACAGTGTGCAAAAATATTGCATTTTACAAACTAATGGTAGACCAATGCAGCCAAATTAGGCATTCTATCGAAAAGCGGACGACATACACTGTGACCAATTATTTGACAGTGTAAACATGGCCCAAATGTCTTTTTCAACACGTTGGAGGATATCTTAATTCGTTTTCATGTTTTAGTTTTAGTCATTGTTGTTAAAGATGGCGACAACCGTAGTACCGAAGGATGTTAATACATATTTAAGCCAAAATCAAAATGTTGCTGACAAACAATTGGCTACTGAATGGGCGCAGCTCGAAGAACTATATAATAAAAGGTATATTTTATAAATTATTTGAAGATCTAAGAATTTTATGATCAGAGATTTCGTTTCACGGTTCCATGACTTGCAGGCTTTGGCATCAGTTGACACTTAAATTAGAAACATTTGTGAAAAATCCAACTCTTCAAAAGGGAGATAATTTGATACAATTATATGTAAATTTTTTATCTACCTTTGAAAACAAGTAAGTACAATATATATATTTTTTCAATACTTTTTCATAACCTCACTTCTATGAAGTAAGATAAGAATTTTATAAAAATTTATAACTTAATAACATGTATCTGTTTTTGGTGTATAGGATAAACCCGTTATCTTTGGTAGAAATACTGGCATATGTAATACAACAATTCCAAGACAAGCAAGAAGCAATTAAATTTTTAGAAAAAACGGAGGCTAAGGTTAAAAGCAACAATGAAGCTGTTGCTTTATGCAAGGTTCTTGCTGGTCAAATTTTACTTGAGAAGTTAAATAATCAAGAACAAGCAAAAAAGATTATAGAAGATGTTGAAGCTATGTTAGATAATGCTGATGGTGTTACTACAGTTCACGGTAGATTTTATTTATTAGCCAGTCGTCTGTATCGTCTTCAAGGAAAACATGCTGAATACTATCGCACTGCTTTGAGGTATTTTCATGATTACTAATTATAATTCATTTATCTAGCACTGTAATTAATTTATTATTTAAATTTAACTTTATGTTTTAGATATTTAGGTTGTATTGATCTAAACAGTTTAAGTAGACAGGAACAAGAGCAGCATGCATTTTTCCTTGGATTAGCTGCTCTTTTAGGTGAAGGAGTATATAATCTTGGGGAATTATTAGCTCATCCAGTTTTACAATCCTTAAAAGGCACACCAAATTCTTGGTTAGTTGATTTATTACAAGCTTTCAATGCTGGCGATATTGTTGCATTAGAAAGATTAAAACCACAATGGAGCAAAGTTGCAGATTTAGCTGCCCAAGAATTAAAATTAAGGCAAAAGATTTCTCTTTTATGTCTTATGGAAATGACTTTCAAACGACAAGCTAACAATAGGTGTGTATTGTTATAAAGTTGCAAGACTTGAAATGAAAAAAAATAATTGGTTTAAGTTATGATGTTCAATATTATTTGAAATCTGCATTGAGTATTTCTATTTCATTACAGACAATTAACATTCGCGGAAATTTCTCAAGAAACTCGTTTACCGCTTGGCGAAGTAGAATTATTAGTAATGAAAGCTCTAGCACAAGGGTTGGTTCGTGGTGCTATTGATCAGGTAGCCGGAACAGTAAATATGACATGGGTACAACCTCGTGTATTAGATCGCACTCAAATAGCTGGAATGGTTCAACGACTTGATGGATGGTGCAAAGATGTTAGTTCAATGGAACGTCTGCTGGAATCTCGAGCATCCGAGATCCTTACTCTTTAATATTAGCTTTTCTAATTTTTCATTGATTCATTTGTAAGTTATATTTCTATATTTTTATTAACTCATTGTCTTACTATCATTTAAAAAATAAAAAATGTACTTTGTACTTTGTTGCAATTAATAAAATGAATATCATCATAATAAGTCAATGGGTTAATATAACAAAGAGTATGAAATACATCTTCTTAAACACAAAATTACAACATGTATTATGTGCCAGCGAGTGTAAAAAAAATTACAAATATCTTTTAAATTCAGTGTCCTTGAACAGAAGTAATTTAACACGATTTTAGTATTTCCATCCAATAATCATTTAAATTTCTTATGTTCAAAAACTTTGTACTTTAATCGAAATATTAATAATAAGAAGAAGAACATGTATTAATATTTATTGCGTTCTATTTGTTTATTTATGTACACTTTACATCAATAGTTTTAGTTATCATTTTACTGTTATGTAACAATATCTATCTCGTCTGCAATAATTTCCAACATTTACTATCTAATTATCGTCGACTAACGTTTCGATTTATAAAGTATACAACACAGTGATCAAAATATAAGTTTTAAACGCCGGTGTTTTAGATTGTGAAATACGAACAGTACATAAATATCCGTAGAAATATAAAAGTAAAGCGTTGAGGTTTATACAATTGTGAAGACGATATAGCTTTTATTGGGAAGGAGTAACATAAATTTAGAAATTTTTATTTTAATTTCAATTTTAGGATTTTAAATATGCGGAAATTTAGATTACGAAGTATATGCGCATGCACATGCGTGTTGCTCTTAGTCATGAAGCGTGCTCCAATCAGAGCTGACATGCGCAAAATGAATGAAAGTTTGTTGCAAGATGTTTACGTTTTTCTAACCTAAAAATTTTCAATTAACACCAAATAATCTATTACGTATAGAAATTACAGTGTTTTAAATATTCATCTAAAAAGTTTCGAAATGATGGATAATACTCCAATTTTAAAACGACCTAAGCCAACTGATAGCGAAGAAGAATTATTTCGAATGCAAGAAGAATTTTTGAAGAATAAACAACAACCATCTGCGAAAGTAATTAATTTACGAGGGGCAAAATCTTTAGGTTCTAATTCTATCGAAATAGCTAATAATCAGATTTCTACTGGCAAAGTAAGATCAAAATTTTCTGAACGAAAAAAACTTAAGATACAAAATAGAGTTTCCACTTCACAAATTGGTGGTGATGTTATAAATCCTGTAATTAAAGATAAAGCTGAAGAAAGTTTGAAAGATGGACCACACGAATATGTTCAAAATGTTCCAATATCACCATGTAACATAATATTAGGAAATATTATTGAAAAAAAATATGATACAAACAAATATGAATTTGACAAACAACATTCCTTTCATTTAGATTCAGGTTTTCCTGAAGTTTTTAGTTCTTCACACATGGTATGAAATATATTAAAATCCAATATGTAATTGCTATTGTAATTTAGACTATTGTATGTAATATCATTGTAAATATGTTTCAGATGAGTAATGATAATCAAAGTTTATTTTGGCAACAAATTTCTTCTGAAGAACATATTACAAATAAAGTTGAAAAACCTGAATTCTCAGAACCTGTAAATAATGTTGATAACAGTGTTGTTATAGATGGATCATGGGCATTGGAGATACATAAAGAAAATTTAGAACGATTAAATCAAATGAGTCAAGAAGAAATATTAAAAGAGAAAAGTAAACTTGAAATGACTCTTAAACCAGAGTTAATACAATTTTTAAAAGATAGAAGAAATAAAAAACAAAAAATGAATAAAAACCAACAAGAGCATGAAAACTTACATGTTCCTATGGAGGAAGAAAATACAACATCTATGAATGAAAGAAAGATAATTTCAGAAGCTTCTGATAAAGTTAATAATGATTCATCCAAAAATGAAGGTATTACACCAATGCAAGTAGATAAACCAGAAGAAAGTATACCCAAACCTTCTATGGAATTGATGGTACAAGCTAAAGAAAAAGGTTGGGTGCATATGGATTCTCTGGAACCTGAAAAATTGAAATGGATGGAAGATGTATCTGTGGAGAAAAAGGATGATCCTGCTCCAGATGAACCATACAATGCTCGTTTTGATTTTAATGGTAAATGAATAAATTCTACATATTTTCAAAATTGTTACCACTAGTTAAACACCTGGTAATTAGGGAATAATAATGATGAAATATATAAATGAAATAATTTATTATTAGAAAAGAATATTAGCACGTTTTTAATTACATATTTTTTATAGGTTTATTGTTAGCATACAAGGATGAGAGTGTGTCAGTTGTAAAAGGTCTTCATCATCATGGAGAAGAACCTGATCGTCCAGGTTATTCTCTGCAGGAATTATTACAACTAAGTCGATCATCTGCACAGCAACAGCGTTGCACAGCTCTTACAACATTAGCAAATATTATAGAAAAAAGTCATAAAGGGTGGTATGATAAGGTGTTACAACCAGCTCCTTTGACCACACTGAGTCAAAGAAATCTTCTACTGTTACTACGATTTTCGTTGGATGATACTTCAACAGCTGTAGTTACAGCAACTTTACAAGCACTTAGAGCTTTCTTATATAGTGAAGCAGATGAAGTCTGCTTAGATAGATTATACGGTTTCCAAAACTATAAAGAACCTATCTTGTCAGTCCCAAAAACTGATGTTACTGATATAAGTAATTTAAAAGATCACGAACTGGCACAATTAGATGCGATTGCTGCTTTGTTGAGAACGGATATACTTTTAAGGATTAGGTATGTCTAATGATTTTACTATTACAGTTGAATAAATTTGTAAATTTACAGTTCTGTTGATACATGAATTAAAATTTTTTGCAGATATATTTTAAGTGAATTACGGCCACCACCTGTTGGAGTAACTTGTGCGTTAGAAATATTAGTTAGACTTGTAAGACATTCACATATTACTGCTTTAAATATTGCAAATACTCCGTATTTGTTAGAAACTATAATTGAACACTTTATACCATTATCTGCAGATGCATTAGGTTTGTAATGCATCCTTTTAATGCACTTTTTAAATAGTGAACCGTTTGGTGTCTTAATGTAATAGATATTTTAATAATAAAATATATTTTTTATATTTGTAGCAATGATAGATACCATAAATAATGTTTATGGAATTCCTTTAGTTGCTGCGGTTAGATTCTGTCGGATCTTACTTTGCTATGGAGGAAAATCTGTTGCACGGAAATTAAATAGTTTAAAAATTTTACAACGTATTATATCGTATGTCAGTTGTGATGCGGGGTAATTTTATAATATAATTGTACATAATACAGTATGTTCTGTTTAATATATCATATTATATCATTTTTTACATTTTTTATTTAGAAAAGGAAGTTTCAATTTAAGCATTGAAAGCTTGCGATTATGGAAAACATTACTACTTAATGAAGAAGCAGAGGATAGTCTGACTGGAGCACAGTTAATCCTTCTATCACAGTTACAACTTTTACTGACTCATCACGATCTTCAAAATGCATCTGAGTTATCTTGTGAATATGCAGCAGCTTTAATAGCTGTTGCAAGTTGTTTGACACCTTTAAAAGTTAATATATCAGTCTTACTGGCTAAGTGGAGCACTCAGTTGTTATCCTTAAATAACATAACGGTATTTTGAACTCAAATTTATTGTATTATAAATTATACAAGTGTTGTAGAATATATTAAATATAAGAATTATTATTTTCTAGTGGGGTACTACAAAACTCATTGCCGAAACGTTACTGGCAGTTAGCGATAATACAGCGATTAAAACATTGATTGTATCTCGATCAGAGGTGTTCTCTAAACTTTGGTGAGTTGCATTTTGTTGAAATTTTTGCTGAAGAAAATAGGAAACAATTATATAATTTCATTTCATTATTCACAGCTCAACTTCAAATTTATTAAGTGATTGCTCTCCAGCTACTGAACGTGTACCTTCTTCCTTACCTTATTTAGGTGTTTTGACCCATGATGGACAATTACAACCTATAGTATCTCAACAATCTTGTCTACCTTTTCTAGCAACTGTTCTAAATGTATTTGCTAATCATTCTTTTGTAGACGAAATTTTGGGAATTCTTAATCTACCACAATTACATAAATATTTAAAGAAATTAGATACCACAGTTTGGTGTTTAGAAAGCTCCTGGTATACCAGATCAGAATTATCATTTTTAGTTGGCATAGTGAATGCAACTTCTCTCGTTAAAAATAGACTGGATAGTAATACAAGTCATATCATATGGAAAATCGCTGTTAAACTTGTATCATCTTTACCTGCCGATTTTTCATCTGATACAAAAAGTATGCTTCGAGCTGTTTTATCTGAACAGAAATTAAATTTAGAAATAGCAACGAACGAATTTGAAAGTCTACAATTAAATTCAAACATCGAAAATATGAAACTAAATTTATTCCGTAATGTTGCTGGTTTATATGAACAATATGTTGCATCAAATGGCGAATGGAATCAAGCAGCAATGCCTAAAGACTGGCTTTACTTACCCATAGTACACGTTTACACAAAATGTAGAAATAGTGATACATGTGACGATAACGATAAAACTTCTGTCTTAACTGTATTAAGTTTAGAATTAGTATTACCTGATTTGGTCGAAAAATTATCACAAAGCTTACGGTTTAGCAGACTGGTACTAGCATATTTGTGTGACACGTTGTATTTAAACAGCGATGTTTCTATTTTACTTACTAGAGCTGTTTCAACTTTATTGAAAAATAATTATAAGAAACTTAACTTTACAGTAGATTTACCAGGACTTAATTCGTTCACTGATTTATTTACTGCCATGTGTGAACATTTTTGTTCAACTTCATATGGTGATTATGGCTTTTCAATGGTTTTGTTAGTACCGATTGCGCAAAGGCACGATGTCCATTACAGAAAACTGTTGTGGTCAGAACACGCAGGTTTGCTTCGATATCTCAGATTACCTGTGGAAAAATTAGTTATTCCACTAAAGGAATATTTCTATCCCTTCGAAGAAGATACGTCTTTAATAGAAAGTTACTTAACAGCGCTTGTTAGGGGAATAGTTAAACAGGTTTGGTGTCCTATTCCTTATGCAATAGCTGTACACCACTCTGCAATGTATTTAAAACAATCAAGCAAGATGGCAGTACGAATGAGAACACAACTGGAAAAAATACCTAACAAGGGTCTAGCTGCTCTGTTATTAAATTATAAACCGCCTACGTTATAAAGCAATACATATAAGACCTTCAGATTTTGATAAAAGAGAAAAATTAATGATAGTAAGTTTTATAACTTGAAATATATTACAACAGAACATTAACAGAAATCTATATTCTGTAATTACAATATGAATTATTTTATTTTCACATGTATCTTTATTCAATAAGTTCTTTGACTTAAAGTATTAAATAAGTTGAGGATTAAATAATTTATTTCAGTCAGTAGTAAAACGTACATGTATTAATTAGGCAAAAAACTAATCGCGTGAGAAAAGAATAGGAACAATCTCTGTTTACATAACACATACAGGCACTGTTTGGTCCTGTTCACTGATTGCAAAAATTTGTAACAGATTAGTGCTGTAATTAGGAAAATACAATAATTGAAATGTTATGGTTGCCGCTTCATAATATGTGTTACATACGTATGCACATACATGTATATTGTATATAATTTATAAATTGAATGTGTACATATTATTATTAATTTAGAAAAAACATGTCTTATTCGACGTTTTTTTATTACAAATATTCGGTTTAATGATATATAATATTGATAAAAAGTTAAATTGTACTATCACTATTATTTTAATACTATAGAAATCATGAGTATCTATGTAATTAGAATAATACTCATATAAGCACGATGAAATTATTTAAACAATAAATAACAATGGATAACAATTATTATAACAAATCATATACACAAATACAATTTTTGTACTTAATAATTCTAATTAATTTAAGAGAAGTTTGTATTAAATTTTTTTAAGATAAATAATCTATTTTCATATTTTTATTTGTTTGTAAGGATAGCCGTTTATTAACATAAATATATTGGATTGTTTTTGTCAAATAAATAAATCATAAAATGTGGCAGTAATCACTGCATCAATAGTCTTAATAATTTAACGTGCTACGTATAGCACGCTAATAGCATTTATGTGCTATTTTATGTAAGTTTCGTGTCCAAGCACATTAAAGTGCGCAAAATCGTTATGACAAATCATAGGTAGAAAAAGAAAAAAGCTTGCTATTCTTACAAATCTAGAACCGACTTTTTTTACAAAAAATTTACAGTAACGTTAGTATGCGGTAATTATTTTCTTTTTTTGTACAGTATTATACTTTCAAATTAATATTTATATTCAAGTGTTTCTTCGATTACTTATTATTTAATTTGTATGGTTTTGTCATTAATAAGCAAAATGCATGTTATTGGTCAATAAGTACGAAATGTTTCCTTCCTAAAACGTGAGATTTGTGATATTCTAGATAATTATTATTCGTTTTCTGGTCAACTATATTAAATTCGCACATCTCGGCTAATTTGAATTTCGTACAATTCGGTTTCAACCAATCAGAGCTGACATGCGCAGAATGAACAAAAACACGTGATTTAGTGAACATAGTTTGCCATGCAACAAATAATAGATACTGTTTTATGAAACTTTACATCTGTCATCTTTAAATTCATTTAAACACAACAGGTGGTAAGCTATCGTGTAATATTTCAATTTTATATTATTATGATATCGATATATTTATATCTATTACGTACTGAGTAAATATTTTTATAGTTGATTCCTTAACGCATATAACTTCGTTCAGAAACAAAGTTTAGCAGCATCATATGTTGTCCTAAAATATCGTTTTCACGTGTAATGTAGTCATTGCGGCAAATCTATATTTTATAATAATTTACAACAATACACTGTCGATATATGTATGTATATACATATTTCACAATATAGAAAAATAGGAGGATGAAATCGTGTTTTAACTGCGTTCATAAAACGGGTCCACCGTTTGATAATTACATATCTAGTCGTTAAGGGATCAAAAGATATCGCTATAATATTTTCGTACGGTTTAATTGTTATCTGATATTTTGTTACGTGACTAATATTATAAAAAGAATGATTAATCTAGCAAAAGTTGTCGAAAACGATCATTTTATTTCATGTGCAAAGAAATTTGACGTTTTTAAAGTACCGTCGAAAAATACAGTACAGTTATGTGAATGTACCGTTTGAATTTCAGCCAGAAGCCCGCTATGAGCAATGCTCTCTTCCTATTGGTCGACAAGCGATTTCGATTTCAATCGATAACAATGTTTGGTTCCCTCCGTCAGCCAATCACAATTGATGTAACATATTTGCCATATTCGAGTAAGTACAAGAATATTAGCGAATTTCATTACGTGATGGCTTTCATGACGTTAACACCTACCGATTGCTAAGATTCTATACCTAACTTCCTGTATGTTTCCCGGTCTACTGTAACTAATCTACCTTCTACACTCGAACAGTCTAATTCGATGCAATGCAGTCTGGCGCCCCATTCGCAATGGCTTTGATCATCCTGGCGGTAATATTTGATTTGCAGACAAGTAGTCAAGAAACCGGAACCAAGTACACGCATAGTGATCGGCAATTCTTCTCGATGTCCGCGAGCACTTGCCGGTATACCCTTCGTGCTGTGATAAGCGCTGTAAGCACAGGCAGTTCCATCCCTTGCTCGCTCTTCTGCCTCTACTTGTTTGCCTCCTATGCTGAGAGACCTGCAAAATCAATGATCATCTTTTATCATATTTATAAAGTAATGATTTAATAATTGCAGCGATCTCCATAAGGTATAATAGTACGACAGTATCGCTAGTGCGCGTGAAAGTATAAATGGGAACCATATAGCGAGACAATACTGTATTAAACCATGAAAAACTGCTGAAAAATAGTGGCATGTCGTAATAAAGAGAAAGACTTGTAACAATGACATCGTAATGAAGAGAAGGACTTGATAAATATTAGTAACAATAATACTAATGAAAGGAAAACAGTGAAATTCCTTATTGATTATGTTCGTCAGTTTATCTTAACGGTTTCGGTTTTATTTCAGTTTACAAAATGAAACAAGGTCACCCCGTTTTTTTGCACAATGGCGGTCATTACGGATATAAAGGATAATAAAATGGGAGGGTAGGAGTTAAAATTGAAATTCGGCAATTTGCAAGGCATCCTAATATCGCGACTATTTTGTAAACGGTTGCGGTTCTCCAATACGTGCCTGGTAGTACACAATAGCGGCCGGAAACGAGGTTCAGAATCTCGAACACTGGCCTACCGAAGATGCAAATGAATTTGAAGCACGATTCTGTAACATCGACTCGATGACACGAGTCCTGCTATCGATTTACGATCGAATCCGACTTGCTTCGATGCACAGCTACAATTGAAACTAAAGAGCGATTCAATTAACCTTTCCATAGACCTCTACATTTTTTATTTGTCAATGCAGACCGTTTTTTTAGGTCCGCTGCTACTATTTTTATCACTGGAGATGTGGAGACTGGAAAATCTGTGATTTTAGGAATTTGGAAATTTAGAAATTCGGAAATTTTAAAATTTGTATGTTACAAAAAGGTAAAAATGTTACTAGAATATTGGAAAATATTCTTTTACGCGTAATGTTTATAGGACTTTTCCTTGCAGATTGGAATCCAATTACTTCTAAATGCACAGTAAGAAAAAACGACTTTCATCGAACAATTACAAAGGACACGCATAGAGATGTATTTTTACCGACTCGTAAATTTACGTCATTACGAGAAACAACGCTTAAGATGTTCTATAAATAGATTAATTCAAGATACTGACCATAAAATATTAATGTATTCTGCATGGTAGTAGTATTTTTAGTGTTTTAACTGCGAGCGAAATAAGTGCATGCCAATGAACCATACGCGTATCAATGTCGAGCATCATTCACGTGTTTGAAATGAGTTCTCGTGACGCAGTAGGCATGTATAATTATTTGCTAAATTACAGTCAAGTCAAGCCGCAGATTTTACGTCGTTACCCCGAGTTTAAATCGTTTCAAATGTGCTGCTTTTTTGCGGGCTTTGGCACGATACTTCAAATGGGAAGGTCTAATTAGCTCCTAAATTCGGGCATTTGCAAATTTCGAAATTTAAATATGTGAAAATACCTGAATTTAAAAGTTTTAATGTTTGTAATTTTCAGAATTAAAAAATTTCTATATTAGAAAATTTTAAAAACGTTAAGATATTAAAAACGATTTATCTTTATCATCCTTAAAAGGAAGAGTTGTACTTATAGATAAATTGGGTTTTATTAGCAAAAAATGTACCTACTCTTCTAATTAGAATATGATTTGTTGTTAGCAATTTAAGAAATGACTAGACTACATAGCACGATATTACTCAGCAAATGAGATTGCAACGGCAACTTTTCCATTTCCATCATGCAGATACAAATTATAAAACAACACAGATAGACGCTTGATCGGATTAAATTACTTATACAGTAGGACAATCGATAAATCTCAAGCAGTACAGGGACCAGTATCTCGAATTAATGGGATTGTAAAAGGGTTTCGACTTTTGTTTTCAAAAAGATAGACACTCTTTTTTTTTTCTTAATTTTATTTCAAAATACAAAAAATCTTGTACAATTCAATGATACAAAAGTATCAACTTGAAGCTGAAGGATCGGGGAAAATGATTTAAGTCTTTCATCAATTTTTAAATTTAAAAATTGACAAATTTCCACGAGTCCAAATTTTTCATTTCTAAATTTCTAAATTCTTAAAAATCACGTAACTATCACAAAATCTAAAAGTTAGTTCATCCCTGTGAAAAATCCCGATCGCGCCGATGAGGATACCCTATATACTAATATCTGGAGCCATGCTATAAAATAAGCAATAAAGGTAGAACATTTAAGACGATGCAAACGAATCACCGCGTGTCGATCAATCGTAATCGTGAAATCGTTTGATAGGAATAGCTGACGCTGATAGCAGTAACCTGAAGAGAGAGGTTCGAGGACGAATTGCGAATAGTATTGGTAGGTGTCTATACCCACGATCAATAGGTTGTATCGTGAAAAATCCTGGCTCATAAGTATTGTAACATCGTATCTCAGATATGCTTTCTTTTGTTTAAGGTTCGACCGGTTTGATCTTTTCTATTAATCTCTCGCGAGCTTCTCTGAAAAACGGCGACAGAGCGGGTTGAAGGTTCTTCAATTAATGAAAAACCAATCGATTGAACTCCGATACAATATTCATTTGTGGAATCTTGTGCAAATTACAATTAATTTTTCGAGACAATTTATAATAATATTTTTCCAAATTATTCGATTTTCCATATTCAAATCTTTAAATTTCCAAATTCTCAAATATTATCTTCAAATTCTAAAATTAACTAATTACCAACCAAAAATCAACAAATGACGAAGTCTCCTTATTAATATTAAAACTTGATTACTCATAAAGGTATCATTTCAATATTTACCTCGATACAATATTATAAATAACCGCAACAAATTTATTCTTCCATAAAACTTACATTAGTAAATTTTTCAGGCGAGATCGCACAAGGGACATTTAGAATCAAGGTGAATTACGAGGAGCGCCTACGAGTTTCAAAAGAACAGCACGTAAGAAGGCATATAACGATACCTATCTGATAGTCAAGCAACGGTTAAAAATTTGCTGTTTCCTTACGTACGTGCAGAGTGTATATTATAAAGTAAAGAGGGACGTTATTTCTAGTCGATTTTAAACGACGAAACCACTTTGCGATCGTCGTGGCCGATTCAAAAGTACATTGAGTGCACTTGTAATTTGCTAACTAATTCAAAGTTTCGCGTGCAAGCAAAATTTCTTTGATGAAATCGAACAGATTCTAGTGTGCTCTCCGCTTTATTACGACCATACATTTTGTAAAAAAAGATTCATCATGGTTCCTGTTTGAACGATACCATAAACGTAGCCAGTGGGAGAGACACTCCCTTCAAAATGAGTCTCTCTCTCAAATGAATCATAATTAATTTACAATTATTAGGAATTCATATCTTGTTTATAATAGTAAATGAAAAACTCGTTGAAAGTAATATGATAAAATTTACGTTAAAACAAAAAGATCAAATGTTACATATACGCGACATCGGGTGTTGGTAGATAAACATGTGCACACGTATATCCAAGCAAGTTAATTACAGTTTATTCGTATTTTCAATGAATCGCGCGTATAATTAAAATCGAGTGAATTAGCCACATAAATCCCTCCTGGCGAGTGGAACTTCCAATTAGTAAATTTAATGTTTTATCGAGAGAGCAAGAGACGGATAGGGAAATGGGCTTCTCCCTTTAAAAGCAATCTGTCCGTGAAACAAAAAGCTATTCGCGATCTTGTAGTTCCGGTACGTTTCACTTCTTTTTTTTTTTGTTCTTCTTTGCACGGAATAAAGGAGACGAGACGGTGGGCATTGAAACGCGCGAGATCAAAGCTAGACCTTTGAAAAATGCTCGCAAACAGCCTCGTTTAGACGCACGGAAAGGAACATTTGACAGACAAACCTGGTCTTTCTTTTTGTCGTTAAAATGAGCAGAAAGAAAGTTTCGATGTAACCCAACGTACGCAGGGTAAATCGAACCTCTTGTTAAGTAAGCCGACAGTCACTCTTTATTTTACGGGGATCCGCTACTCTAACGAACGCTTGAATACTGCTGACGTCTGTCTCGACGAAGTGAAGCATCCTTCGATGAAAATATTTGCATACCCACACAATTTTTCGATCGTGTTAAATAAAGCTGATATTTTACCATAATTCTAGGGGTATTTTTATAAGTGGACTGTAGATGTGTCTTTTACTTTAACGTGAAATAGTTACATTCGCGTAGCTAGAATTTTTTATCGAGGAGGATCAGTATTAAATCGCCGCTCATTGTATCGCTATACAATTAATAGCATCATATGCTACACGTTAAAATTGTCACTCGCTATATTGTCACTTATTTATATTATGCGTTATCTTGCCACACGATGTATCGCCACGTTCTGCATGGCTACGTAAATGTCTCCACCCACTGTATGTATGGCTGTATGTTACTTCGCTAGACGTTAAATTACCAGATTTATCTCTACCTAGTTACGTCCAATGGCTCGGCATGCTACTTGAAAGGAAAGGAAACCTTAATTGCAATTGTTTACTATGTTTTTGAGATAAACTTTCTTTCGACCCGTAGTATGTTCTTTTTATTCGTTTAGACTCCTCCACGGTTAAATGTAACGTAACGTTTTGCCTCATTCTTTGCATCAATTGGCTGTGGGGTCGATTAGTTGTTATAGACCTCGTAGAAGTACGTTGTTGTTCTAGATTCTAGATCCACAGGTCTATAATACTTTCGAAAGTGGAATATTTTTTTATTCCATGACCCCATTGCTTGACTGTTCCGCGATGCTGTGTCCCTACACCCCGATTTGCAAGTAGATCTTTTTATGCAACAACTTCATGAATAGAGGGATTCACTACTTTTACTTGGTTTGATTTCTTCATCAATACGATATTTTTAATCAAAGTATGTACTTGTTTTTTATCGTGAAATATCCAGTTTCATTCAAAGTAGCACAGCGATATCTTCCTTTCAATCTTACCTACCCAGCATGAATTAAATTAAACTTGGAAGTTTGAAATTTCTAAATTTTCAAGTTTGGAAAGTAACAAAGTTTGAAATTATTAAATATTTCAAATTTAAAACTTTGTAAGTTTACAATCACGTATTAATATATAGAGTTCATTATTATTCGTGATTTCGCGTATCCGCGGAAGATTTGCAACTCTACCACCATAAATACAGGAATTTCACTAGACACTATTCATCGTAGCAGACGAACAGCAATCAAAGTTAGCGGTTATACGCTATTCAGAAAAGTAATGATATACGGAATGGTATCGCAGAACATGAAATTTTTTCAAAATTTCAATTTAATGTTCTACTTGGAAAAGATTTATCTGTCTTATTGCTCGCGACTTGCATTCACCAGAAGCGGAACAGTTCGTTCGGAAAAATAAAAGAGCTGGTTTTGAATACGTTCATCCATCCTTTTTCAATGTTCTTCTTTCTCGTGTGTCACATACATGTGCATTTTGCTCGATATGACTAGAATCGATTCGAAAATGTCGATTGTTAAAGTGCAGTGGCAAAACGAACTGCTAGGAAACACAGACACTGTGTCATCTTTGATTATACGTTTTTCGGAATGATTAAAGGTAATTATCGGTGCTCGAATTACTGGCTGGCTTAACAAGGTACACGATACCGTAACAACCTTCAGTAACGACGCTGAAATTATTCATTTAAAGTTTTATCCTGTTTTATTACGTAGCCATAACAATTTTTCATTTATTAACACACAGATCGATAAATACTTTCCGAGAAGCGTCTGTTATATTTTTCCGCAATGTTACCACATCTTCCCTTCATTTTCTTTGGCTAGGTGGAATATTTTATCCGGCTATAAAGTACTGTAATTCCCGAAAATAAAGTTGCGCAACGCTGTTTGAATCGATAGCACATTATTTTCAGAGAAAACGTGCTTTATTGAAGGGGTGAATTTAAATTTATTTAACGCGGAAAGTAGTTTCACATGTTGAAAAGTGGAGCCGAACAGAGTAGGACGGCTGTGCCGATAACGTGTCGAGGATTTTGTAAATAAGCTTTTTCGAGATGTACCTTCTTTTATGTGGCGCAACCAGTGCTTTCACAGCGGTTGCCGCTGCCTCGGATGTTTATTGACGCAAGTCACGAACAGCCGCCGCCAACAAAAATCTGATCAACTTTCGCAAAAGCGAACACTTCGATAAGTACTAGCTGCACCTGGAAATTAACCTTCTCAAGCTTTTCTTGCTTCGTTAAACGATACGAGATAAACTTGAAAAACGTTCAGAGCTGTCGATAATATTGGTCGTAAAAATCTCGTTATATGTATACGTACAAACGTTTCATGCAATTATTAGTAATTTAATCTCGTTGCAGAGCTTTCAACGTTTTGAAAAATCTTCGAGTTTAACCAAACTTTGTCTCGTTAACTCTGTTATAATTGGATAATTTTTAATAAAGCTGTTGAGGGATAAATATTTCGTTTTATTTGTTACATTTCCACGTGTATGGTTAATGTTATATTGTCACGCAATATATTTTTAGGTGTTATAGTATTACATTTAATACAACCATAAGTTCTATGACGAAGCGATATATCACCGTCAGGTGATGGAACAGTCGCGCGTTATATTGCCACACGTTAATATTACTACCCGATATGTACATATATCGGCACATGTCATATATCACCATGTACCATATATTGCTACGCGTTATGTCGCTATGTGCTGTATTATCATGTTATATCGCTACACTTTAGTACCGCTACATGCTATAGTGTTATATTGTCACGCGCCATATATTACTACGCACTATATTGCCATACACTATATGGCCACGCGTTATATAGCCACGTACTATATTACTACGCGCTAGCATCGCCGTAGATAATATATCACCCTGTGTTTTATTACTACGTGTTATATTGCCACGCACTATATCGCCACGCATTAATATCATCACGTATTACTGTTACGCTTTTAAAACTAAATAAATAAGAAACGTAGTTTTTTCTTAGAAAAGCAGTTAAATATTAGAAGTACTTTTTAATTAATCTGTCCTTTAAAAAACGCAAACAGGTATATCGCGTGATTCAGGTTAATCAGGTACGACCTTAAGATGTTGAAGATTCTATGCAATTTAGATGGTAGTCAGAGTAAAATTCATGCCCCGGCTTTCCCCACAGAATATATTCATTCGACTAGCACGCATTAGTCGAAATTTTATCGGGATCGAAATATTTTATCGTTATCGAATAAAAGAATATATTATTGTTCGTAAGTATTTAATCGTGCTTGATGTGTCAAATTTAATTGGAAATAGTTGACGGAGTCAAACTGTGAAATACATTGCGAAATAAAGGTGGTATTTTTATAAATACTAGCGTGCACGGGACGTCGAGAAAGGGAAACCAATTTCGCATTGATCGCCAACCAATTTGCAGAATAATTTGCGGAACCGAATGTGCTCGTTCAAAACTTTATTCCAAGTTGTGTTTCGCTATGAATATGTCTGCTTTGATATTAACATGTAGTGTTATGATATTGTACAATAGAATGAAACCCATTATCATGATATGTTATAAAAATTGTATTCAAATTTAACCGAATATTGTTTCCATTGAATATACATCACCTTCGACAAATACAATGCTTGCTTCTTATTTCATTCGAAATAAAATATTTATTGATACGTAACATATCTTTTACCATAAGAACCGTTCAATTTCTTTTTTTTATAAATATTTTCAATGTTTACTTTTAATTCATTTACTAACCTTCGTTATTGCTACCTTCTTTGAAATACGAATTTTATTCAGTTTAAAGGGTAAACATTAAATTGTTTATTTTTAATACGAAAATGGATTCATCCTCTCGTCGGTACGTCAATATCAGTAACCATCGAGTCGACAGCGAAATAATTCAGAAACCTATTTGTTGGTATGCGATATTCTCTTGCTATCATATAATTATTTAATATTAGCCACGCGAACCCATGTTTATTCGCCAACGTCAACAACGATCCGCATATCGTAATTGCTAGTAAGGCAGTAATTTTAGTTGCTATTCGTGCTAAGAACAGCACCTGATTTTCTTGCCTGCCGAAGAACCGCAGTAGTATGTCAGTCGATATTTCGAGCAGTCGTGTACGATTACGTTCGTCTTCAGACGTTTCCATTACACCAGACTATCTATTTCGAACGAAAATTTGAATTATTTACGACCAAAACAACCGTGCAATGTCGATATTAATCGATTTCGTTCAGTTTTATCGATAGCTGTAAATTCCAGTTCAATTTACGAAAATTATTCGCACATATGTTCAGTGAAATTATTAAATCATGATTTCAGGACTATTTCCAGTAGGGTAGACAGTGCGTAGGGGGATCTGGGGAGAGCATAGCGGAAGTTTAGAGCAGTGATGAGTAAATCAAGTGCTTGCTGAAGAGCCTCACGAACACTAGCTTGTGAACAGCCACGAGATTCATGAAGGTTTCACGTTTTCTAATTTAGAAATTTAGAGATTTAGAGACGTTCAGATATGTGGTAATTTTTTACACAGAAATTTCAAATTAGCATATTTAAACATTTAGTAATTTGAGATTAAAAACTTGAAAGTTTAGAAAAAATACATAGAAATTTGAAATTTTCAAATTTACAAATTTTATATTAATGAAATCTCAAGTTTTTCAATTTTTATGTTCTCAAATTTAAGAATGTACAAATATACTAATATGAAAATTTTCAAATTTCAGTCAAAATAAAATGTTAATGGAAATAAACTAGTAGTAAATGCAGCCGAAGAAACTTCTATAAGAATCACAGAAAAGATTCGAAATCCGATGTATGAGAGAGTGGCGGCATTCATTAAAGGATTCGTTGTTTCAGACACGAACCGAATGAAAATCGTAATCGATTCGTAAGTTTTACAGTTCAAGGCGATACCCGATTATATGTATTGTATATACGTGGCAGCACCTGGTCTGCTCTCACCTTTCCTGGCACACTTCCATTACAGGTACTCATCGGGACATATTGTAACTTTAACTTGCTTATTGTTGACACGGTAACCCCAATTGTTCCCAATTTCCTTCCTTTTGTTGCTTCATCTTTTTTTTCTTCCATACATTCTATCGACGAGTGTTCAATTCCGTCCATTGATGTTTATTTAGTAAACATTCGTTAATTAGGAATATTTCTCGAGCAAACACTCCGCTGTCGGTTCTGTTGGTGAGCCTAATCTGTTACTTTTTGACGTGTTTTCAACCCCAGGACCTCGTGAATTTTTTAGAACCACGCTACTTGAAGTTTTCTTTCCTCCCGAAGCAAGTTTCATGAAGAATTCACGATTACTTTTTCTTTTTAACGAACAATGAGCCTTTTCTCCCTGACGTTTTTGTGAAACATTTTATATAACAGAAATTTGAAAATCGTAATTTTTATTGTGGTAGTGAAGATTTCTTGATCGAACAAATTAAGATTTTCGAATTAAAAAATTTAGAAATTCAGAAACTTAGACGTTCTCGAAGTATATTTCCAAATCTCTTCTTGCATTAGCAATTTATACAGTAACGAAACAATGTCACTATTCTAAGCACCACATGGCCTACGTATAATTTCCGTGGAACTATCGTAACAATTCACAACAGTTTGAGAACCACTGTTTTAGGGGTTAAGTCGTTTAACCAATTGATCTCCTGTCGAGCAAACCAAAAGGATATTTTAACGTCCACCCATTTGTCATCGTAGCGGTTATTTCCTGTGTTACGAGCAGTCAGGCGCTATTAGTATTCTCATATAGTGACATCCCGTAATCCTCCATTCTCAAAAGATACCCACGATCAAGGTTTATCGTTAATTCTCGCTCGAAGATAATCGTTCAGAACTTTTTGGTCCAATTACCTAGGAACAGTGTTCGAGAGGATGATTCCTTTCTTTCCTTACCTATAATAACTTACGAAGAATCGTTGGATAAAAACTGATCTTCTTTCTCATGTCATTTTACTTTTTCCTTGGCTTAAGACCGTCCATAAAATACATAATGCTTTATAAGGTCAGGAAGATGGTACTTTATACTTCTTATTCTTATAGTAGGATTACTCTTGGAGAAGAACGGTCGATCTCCAGAGACTCGAGCGAAAAATTACCTTCTTGTTCGAGCCTTCATTTGGTAAACCTGCTGCTGGATATTAATATCTATTTCCTCATAGTACGTGTTGCATATTCGTGATTTTTATATCACCTTTTACGTTAACATTTTTTAATCCTGTTCTTGTTATTGTATTACCGAATATTTACATATTATATGATTATTCATTATTTTGTGCCCTATTATACGTAAAATATTGAAAACCTGTTTTAAGTCAAATCTAACAATTCTAACTATTATAAGAATATATCCAGCAGTCCGATACAATAAATCAGATGAAATAATTAATCAATTTGTCCGATTTAATTAGAATTTAACTAGAAAAATGGAATGAAAGCCGTGAGCGAGAATTTGTTATGCAAATTTCTTCACAAAAATGTCCACGCACAAGACAATCGAGCATGAAATATAACACTTTCCTAGATTTATGTTTTAAATATCGAAAATTCAAAGCATTCTGAAGAGCAATGAATCACGGCTCGAAAGCGGTAGGATGATGTATGTGCATCTTGCGATACCTGGGGCCATACTTGGATATCGTGCACGAATTGTTGCGAATGCTCGCGTTTCGTTGTGCATGCACAGTTGCCTCCAAATATGCAAATTTCTACGTACACAGACGTTTTGCTTCCTTTTAAATGGTTCAACACGCCTTTCTACCTAGTCCTTTTTGCTTCAGTACGCGTTCGAAAGTATGCAAGAAAGTTTTTTTAAATAAACCGTGCCACGGTTTGTCTATAGCCGCGTTCGATACTTTTTAGTTCCATCGTGGAATACAGCGTTGCAGTAATAACAAACGCAATAAGGAATGAGGTCTATCAAACGAATGGTCTAGATCGTTACAACAACGTTCAGGTACACTTTTGATATTTTATATTTTATAACAAAACATGATATCGTGTATATTGTACCATAAGATAACAGCATTCTTTCTAGCTTTCGCATGATTAGATTAGGATGATTAGTGACGCGATATTTATGAGTACGCTATACAATTATCGATTTTTACATTATAATTTACTAATTAGGTAGTATGTGGAACGCAGGGAGTTGGCAAGTTTGAATTTCCAAAAGCAGGAATTCTCCAAACATTTCAGATTTTTAAATATCCAAATTTCCGAATTTCTAAATCTCCAAATTTTCAAATCCTCAGATTTCCAAATCATAAATTACGAAGCTTCCAATTTTTCAATTTCAGAATCCTTAAAATCCTCAAAGAGCTTGATTGAAGCCGTTGACACAAATGCTAAAACTAGAGGAACTTTACCACCTCAGCAAATATTCTAGTTATGCTCGAAATGAATATTGGAACGATGTGAACTAGGAACCCTATTAACATCAATCCAAACCTATAATCTGTAAACACGTGGCTAGTCGAGTAGAATAAGACCGCGTGTGGTTAAACAAGTAGAACAGATCCATATGTGGTAAGCCAAGTAGAATAGCACTGTACGCAGTCAGACCAGCGGAACAATGCGGTAAAATGGAAGTGGTCACTGTGTAATATAGTATAAAAGTTAGGTATCTGGGAATTTGGGGTTTCAGAAATTCGACAATTTCGTGTTTGCAAATTTATAAATTTATAAATTTGAAAATTTGAAAACTTAGAAATTTGGAAATTAGGAAATACGAAATTTTAGAAATTGGAGAATTAAGGAATTAGGTAACTAGGAAATTGGGAAATTTAGAAATTTAGAATATCAGAAACTTAGAAATTTAAAAGTATGAAAATTTTATAACTTTTCTGCACCCTGCATCCTGCATGCTACGTGGAAAGAATCAGTCCGTATTAAGGGGGAAGCAGGTGTATCCTAACTCCTACCTAATAAATAAATGTCAGCATCTTTTCACGGGTTCACATTATGTATTTAGTCAAGTGTTGGTATCACTTTAAGCTCACAAAACTCGAGGAACAAAAATCAGAAAGAGATCGTGTACTCTGTAAGAGACATTAAGTGATGAATCATTGCAAGAAGTGAAGAATTATTTTTGTTAACATATTGACTATCATGGGGATCGCCAATGAGCATTACAAATTCAATGAAATTAATTTTCTAAATAAAAAATAAATAGGGAGGAAGCCACGAGTATTATTACCATCGAGTTATAACGATGTACACTAACAAATTAAAAGATAAAACTCGAAAATTAGGTACGTATCCCTGTCTTTAACAATCTGTGTTGTAATGTGTCTGGCAACGTACGTCGACGTCCACTGTGGCAATCAACGTGTTAACAAAATGACTAAAAAATCATCATCAATCGTCGCATTCACTGTACCCACTCCAGCAGTTGCGGCGGTTTGAAACTGATGTCCAGCCGATAGGTAGCCTCGCAGCTGAGCTTAACAGTCTTCAGTTGCCGAAATCGTGCCGAGGTTTCCATTTTGCAGTAAACTGGACCGGCAGCCGGTTCCTTCTTCAAGGACAAGGTCACTCGAAAATGTCCATCAGCACCCATTTAGCCCCATTATTCTACATTAAAGGGAGGATAAAAAAAAAGTACCGCGATCTCTTCAAGGACCAGAAGATTTAATGAAAACACGCAATGTTAATCACACATGTATTATTCACGAGTTTGTGGAGACACGTTTTCGCGAAGTGCAAAAGCGTCGCAAGTATAAGCGGACGAGCGAACTGCAACGTGCACCTCGAGCGTCGCGACGCTTACTGAACCACGTCGTCGTCGTGGATGGAACGTGATACCAACACGCAACAGCGGCTCTAACTTTCTGTTTTACTAATCAACCCCCTGTCAAGTCTTATTCCCCCACGTTATGACGTGAAAATTGCCTTCTATCAACTTTACGAGCAACTGCTTCGAAATCAACGTCAAAAATTTAGTAAACACATCTATCAGAAATTAATTGAGTAAACAAGTGGTATTATAATGTATGACGATATAACTTATAGCGATATATGATGCGTGATGATACATGTGGCGATATATGGCACATGTCGATACATGGCGCGTGATAATACATACATATATGTATAATGCGTAACAATATGGAGCGTGGTAATATATGGCACATGGCGATATATGATGCGCGGCGGTATACCTGATAGCAATATAATACATGGCGATATGGGACGCGTAATTATATAACGTGTGGCAATATATGACATGTAACGGTATATGGTGTGTAGCAATATAACGCGTGGCGATATAACGCGTTGCAATATATGTAAAATCTTATTCAGAAAACATTAAAGCTTTATTAGTTAAATTGATGAATATAGTATCTTTATTGAAAAGGAAGGAATAATATGAGAATTTAAAAAAACATTTATTACTGCCGATATTTTTATTATATCATTAATTACTAATACTTATACATATATAAAGTTACTTTGACTGGTTTTCGAAAATTGAGTCGTGTATACATATATCCTTTATTGTATTACAAAGTTATACTTTTAATCTGCAAAGAATTATTTCAATAATAAATCTAGCATAAATAGTAACTGTAACTGTTTCGTATAACATTTGATTTGCTTCTATTGAATTAATAATAGGAAATCATATGGTTACAACATATTAGGATATTACAAGTATGTAAGCGTATAATATATAAACCTGATAAAAATAATTTCAAATCTTCAAATATTAAATAACAAGTATTAATAATTATTTATTACTTTCTTCTTCGTTTATTATATAAAATTTGTAAAAATTTTAAAAAATTAAATTTTTGAAAAATTTATTTATAACATTCGTTTTATTTTTATTTTTAGTTATTTCCATAGTAAATCTCTTGCTTAAAAATAATAATTATAATACTATCAAAAACACATATTATATCATGAGATCACTGAATTTTCTAAACCTATTCTCCAAACATATTTCCAGTCTAGAGAAACGCGCGTCATTAATAGTCATAATGACTGCTTATGTTGTTTTTCATCAGTTTCGACATTGCGCGTACATAAAGCTTGACCCATTTTTATTGTCTGTCCTTCTTGTATACAAAACTTGAAATCTTTCGGTGCTTCAAATAGCAATACAATTGTAGATCCCATTCTAAATTCACCAAACAATTCTCCTTTCTTTAAATGCGTACAATCTAAATTAGCATCTTTCCAATATTTTGCTTTGGGCCATTTGATAGCATTTGTACGTAGTTCCTTATCACAGTAAACTCTTATAGAACCTACATTCGTAGCTCCAACTGCTGTATAAGCCATAAAGCCGTTAGCCCATTTTCCAATGTATACTACACGTTCATTTAACGAAAATAAATTTGGTAAATATTGAACTATTTTTGGATTGACACTTATCAGCTTTCCTAAAATGAATAAATTCATTTTATTAATTATAACTCATGTTTATGTCTATGAAAACAGTAATTTTTAAGGAACCAAAAGTCCTGCCAAAAGGCTTCATACTTTAAAGGGTAATTAATAATAGTAAAGAACTCCAGTACCTTGAAAATGTCTACGATACTCTATGTCCCAGTCAGTTGGACTATGAAATCTGTGGTAATCTCCTGGGGCAAGATAAATTATTAATTGATAAAGTTGATTCATTGGATCTGTTAAAAGAGATTTTACATAATCATCATCATCTTCTTTTGTAAACTTTAATGAGTGGTCAGAACCAAGTACATTTATATCTCCCAAAAAATGTCTAAGATTATAGGTCACTCCTTTGACTTGTTGTACACAGCATGAAGTTACTGGTCCAAAATGTAATACTTTTCCATCAGCAGGTGAAACCTGTAACAGACACATACATAAACATTAACTTGTTTACATTAATTATTTATTTATATACAAATAATGTACATACTATATTTGCTGTCTGATCGATAGGTCTTGCATCATACTTCAATGGTCTAACAAAGAAATCAACCAAACTTGGAAATTCTGATAGCTCTAAATCAATTTCTTCTAAATTAGCATTAAAAGTTTTTGCATAAAATTCATATAAAATTGGTCTTAAACTGGTTGGTAACTCTATACTGGCTATCCATCCCCATAATTTGCTCAGTGTCCGAAATGGTAGAAAATAATAACATTTGATCTGTAACATTTTCAGAAATATATAAATCTTCTTCACAAAATTATTTCATTTATATAGGTGGTCTATTGATAATGGTACAAATGGACCTTAGATATTGTACGACATGAACCTTTTGACTCATCATTGCATTTTATATATAAGATGTTGTAAAAAGTAATCTATTAATTATGTTACTATTGCAATAAAAAAACTATACCACTAAAATATTAATTGGCTCATACACATTGTTGTCCTTAGTTGTGTCTGGATATTTTTTAAAATAATTGCATTGTAGTACTGTTAATAATGATATTCCAACTCCAATAGGAATACTCCATTTCAATCGTCTTATGAATGAATACCAGGGATTAACTTTTTGTTGTTTTGTGTCTATATTTGAAACATATGTTCTTGAAAATCCTTGTTTTAATGGAATTCTGAAAAACCTTTTTGTACATATGTATACATGTATTTATGCAACACTTGCAAGTATTTCTTCTAAAATATATATTAGTAATATTAAGTATTTAATACTTCAATTTCATTATTTATAAAATCACAAACCTAACATGTTGCATTAATCTGGAAATTTTATAAACTATCATCTTGAAATTAAAAGATATTTAAGAAATGGATCTAAAGTGTTCTTATTTCTTTCCGTATTTTTAGGTTAGTCGAAACTGTACACAATTTCCTACAAAAATACACATATGGATTCTAGTATATGGTATAATTCATTTTATGTATTTTTCTATATAATAAAATACATTTGTGAAAATTAATAGATTTTAATACACAATATCGATGTACATACGACATTCTTGCTGACTTACTATAAGTCGATTTTACATTAACTATACAAGTGTATATAGCGTTATGAAGTTATGAATACATTTTATACAAGGTGTTGGAGATAATTTTGTAATATATTGAAATAAAAAAAATAAATTAGTAAAGGTGCTTCAAATGCGACATATGTAAGACCCACTTTTTATTAATGCTGTGTTATACGCGCCACCTAATCATATAAAATAGAATTTCTATTCTTCTTATATTTATATACATTATAAACATCTCTCTTTAATAAACATACAAATTTATATAATTGCATTGTACATTACATTACCGAAAATTATACGTAAATATATGTATATGCATGTTATTGATATTTACGCTATATACAATTCGTTATATTAGAATATATTAATCAATGAATACTTTCAATAACATATGAATTTAGCAATTTTATAAGATATTAAACTTTATATCTGTTCAAAATGAAGACAAAAGATCAAGGTAAAAGCAATTTTTTACAACCGTGATACATAGTACCGTCAGAGTATATTAAGGATGTAAATATTTACAAATTCTTAAACTCTCAAATTCGCAAACTTACAAATCTTCAAATGTAGAAATTTAAAAATATAAAAATATCATACTTTGGAGGTTTCTTAATCTATACAAAAATATGGGATTTTGATGTATAGACATTTTTTCAGTTTCTGAAAAGTTTTACGACATCGTTATATTATGTTGAAAACTATACTTATGCCACCGGTTGTATGATCGCCGCAAGAAAAGCATAATAACAGGTGGCTCCGCGTCGCGGCAGGTGGATCAGTATCTTTTTTTTTTTATCTTTCGACGACGGTGTATGTTCCCTCATTGTTTTCGAGCGATGCGCACAGTGCACGATATCTGACAAGGCGTATTGAAGGCATCGTATTCGACACTTGATCCGTATTCTTGCCAGCCACAAGTGACAGTAGGAGAACAGAAAAATGTCTTGTCGAAGAAAAAATGTGCCGTAATCAATGCAATCGTTTCGTCGCTTTCCTTCGTTAGGTAGAGGTTATATGTAAAATTATTTCGGAAGTATACGCATGAAAGCTTATAGATGTGATAAAGCAAACAAGAAAATAATGCCTCCGTCGTCGCATACGAATTGGACTAAACCCCTCCTGAAGAATGGACAAACAATGCAGATGCAAGCGAAACGAACAATGTGTTCTCAGCAGAATCAGAGTTCGAATGGTGGTGGGACGGAACACAACGGTGGTCCACTCGACCGAAGAATCAAAGTTGTTCTAGTAGGTGATGGTGCCGTTGGAAAAACCAGTCTTGTAGTTTCTTATTCCACAAACGGTTTCCCAGGAGAATACGTGCCTACTGCTTTTGATAATTATAATGGTTAGTTGAAAGTTTTCTGACAACTGGTAAGATCAGGTTTAAATAGTAATAAATAATCTTACTGTAAGTTTTCACAACAGCAATTTATAAAATGACATTTACTAATGGAATTGAAAGAAGGATCGAACTATTTCATTTTATACTAGAATATAAATAAACCATAGTTTTTTTTTAATCCAGACAACTTTGTTTTTATGTATTCAAATGATTCTAAAGTATACATAAAATCATCAATGCGTTTATCATAAGGTGATGTTTTTGTCATAAAATTCAATTCAGAAATATGTATTACCCTTTCTAATTTAATAGCTTATAAATATATAATAGGTTCTACATTATTCTTATTTTTTATAGTGGTAGTTAATGTCGATGGTCAACCAGTAAATGTTCAACTATGTGATACAGCAGGTCAAGATGACTTTGATCCTTTAAGATCATTGTGTTATCCAGAAACAGATGTGTTCTTAGTCTGCTTCAGTGTTGTGTGTCCTTCTTCTTATCATAGTGTAACTTCTCGCTGGATAAATGAAGTTCGAAAATATTGTCCAAATGCACCAATCATTTTGGTAATGAAATTAATCATTTTAATAATGATATTGTTAAGAATAACGATTAAATTAAAATATAGTTAAAATATTTATATAATATATATTATATAACATAGATTTAAATAACAATTTCAGGTAGGAACAAAGAGTGACTTAAGGTCAGATGTACACCTTATGTTACAATTAGCAAGATATGGTCAGACACCAATTACAACAACTCAAGGACATCAATTAGCTCAAAGGGTAGGAGCTGTAAGTTATGTGGAAACATCTGCATTAACCCAACATGATCTTAAAGAAGCATTTGATCAAGCAATAGTTAGTGCTCTTAATACAAGAAGGGGTGGTGCTAGTTTATTATATAGGCGTAGGAAACCTTTATCATTATGGCGCAGATGGTTGTGTTGTTGGGAAAGACCTTCAAGTGGTGCATAAATGTTAATTATTAAACTCTCTAAAATATCCTCTGTGATCAAGTGCAACTACTATGTTATCAGAATTTTTCAATACTTATAAATACTTTTTAATTAAAATATTTGATCTCTTTAATAGAAAACGATATAATTTCACTAAAATGTACATAATGGTTAGATGTGTCTTGTAATTGTATATAAATTGTATATGTACATTTTAATTGATTTGGTAAGTAATCTTATCATACTTTGTATAAGATAGAATGACTTTCTAATTTTTTTTCTACTAATAGAGAAGATTTTAAATTCTGATAACTAGGTCGTATGCCGTTCGTAAAATTCCTGAAGCCAGATATGGCATAATTTATTATAACATTAATTATATTTTTGTTACTAGTGTGTAATTGGCTACTTGCCGGTTGTGATTTTTTCTTTATCTATAGGATCATCAATTCTAGAATTTAAAAATATCATTGCCGCGTGATGGTTATTATCACATCGTAAATCATATTTAATCCTATGCACTTCTTCATGCTGCAAAGTTTATGTGAGATAAAAATTCTAATTCACTTTTCAAGTGTTAACTCTTTATGCTCTTAGTTGTAATAATTTATTATGGTAAAATATATGTTATGTATTAGTGAATATTTAATACATTAAGAAGTAACATATACTATTAGAAAGTAAAATATAGATATTATTCTTTTATTTAAACAAGAAAAATAGAGTGCAAAGAGTTATAAATTTTATTGGTACTATAAATGCATAAAAATATTTTAAAGCATACACATCACATTGAAACTACAATATTGCATTGTTATTGTGCATATAAATCAAATTAATTATTTAATAATACATTTTTATATGATACATATAATACATGCATGAGCAATATATTACAGATAAACTCTAGCATCTATTCTGCATATAAGATATAATTATTATAAATATTAATAGTCAAAATCTTTTCACAGAATACTAAAAAAAAGAACTGTTGAAAATATTAGTGAGCGCTGTGATTATAAAATTTAAATTTTGTCAGGTTCTATAGTTGTTTTTGTACATAAAAAATTGTAAGACTGTTCCTATGTCTTAAATTTGCTTCCATTTAATACAGTCTGAAATGTCGAACTATAGCATAAATTACTTGAATTAAAGTTTAATTAATTGTGTTTAAGAAGAATATCATTTAACTCTTAATTGTTAATAGTTGAAATTTCTTTCAAAAATTGTTAAATCAAAATAATAGTGAGAAAATATGAAAGATTAAGAATCTTAAATTATTAGCTATATTTCTATTATAGCAGCAATTACTTGAACAAAATAATTTTAGTAATTAGTTCAAAGTAATTTGTGTTATAAGGTATTCTATACTGTTTATTTAGATATTGTAAGTGTGTTCTACTACTTAGAAAGATAAAAAATGTACAAACATATTCTATAAATGTTTCCTTTACTAAGTTACAAATTTTTTGAAACAGTATGTCAGAGAAAATATTTAAACTAATCAATGTTAAAAGATAAAATAATTCCTTCGTATTATTTAAGAGAAAAAGAGTAGAACATACTTTTCAAATTTATGTATTTACATTTAATGTAATTTCTACTTTTTACAGTTATTTCTACTTTTTACTGTATATTGAAAATTACAAATTTTCGCTCAAATCAACATATTTCAAAATATTTTTATTTAATTAAATATAAAAACTGTATCAGACAAATTGTATTTTAAAAAAAGATATTTTATACATTCTGGAAATGTATTTAGTATTTGAGAGTTCTTTTAAACTATGTTTATAGTTTAATCAATTTTATATGACATATATTTAAACTATATGAAACTGTTTTTTAATTTAGTATGTTCCAGTTTTCTAGCATTGTTATTAAAGAAATTAATGTTCCTGGATGTTTGATATTATTGCTCTGAATTGAGCTTATACTTTAAAAGAAATCTAACTAAACGTATGTTCAATATTTCTGGATATAACAGTTGTATATTATTCGTTATTACTAAGAAGTTGACATAGCGTCTATTTCAATATACTGTTCAAAAAGCAAACTAATAAGAAGTGTTAATTGCATTAAAATACAGTAAACAGTTTATGGTTACCATTTTATTAATTTTGCCTGCACTTAAATAACTTCAATGTCTAAACTCAAATTCATGGTGTTTTTAAAATAACAATTGTACTGAACAGTTTAGCTAATACATTTTTTACACCATAATATATATTTATTATGAAGGAAAAAGGACGAAGATATTTAATGCTATACATTAAATCATTAATGTGGACAATATTGTTATTTCTGATATATTAATTCAACTCTGTATATAAAATCCTATCATTTGGTCATTATTATTAGAAAAATATAGTATTCAAAGTAAACACAGTATGTATGTTATGTGTATTTGTACACATAACTATATATATATACTATATATAGACTGAGAAAATATCTCAATGTTGCAATGAATAGTATTAATAATTGCTTATACAGTGTAATAAAGTAAACAATATTTTTGTAAACATTTTCTCTGTATCAGTCTATGTTTTTTAGACAAATTGATTTTGTATCAATCATCATTTGATTGTATATTTATATACTAATAATAAATTATTCGTCAAAAACTTGTTATATCTTTAATAACTTGTAATAGTTTTATTCCAATACTTTCAGTATTTATAATCGTTTATAATAATTGTTTTATTCAATACTTAATACATGAATAAAATTAATATTCATTGTATGAAGACTTTGGATATAGCAGACTTGGACATTATTCAAATAACTAAAAAATAATTCATGAATAATATATTATCTATAATTATGCATTAATTTAGTTGGACATAAAAATGATTTTCCTCAGATTATTTCTTTAATTACTATGAAATGAAATGATTCTTAACTTTGTATTTAAATAAATGACTGTTTAAATAATCTTTTAAATACTTTTTGTTTCTTTTTTAACTGCACATTATTAAATGTGTGTTTTAAAATCTGAGCACTCATTGGTCAGTCATCTGTCATAACTATTCAAACCTAGATGCTCATTTATTGTTCATTCTTAAAAAGTCGACGATTGATCATTGATTGTAAACGCTTATAATCAAGATAAATTTAAGTTTTGATTCGAATCATCATGTTCTTTCTGCACATATATGTTACGTGATTTGTAAAAATGAAAGGAATATACGAAAACAATTTTTTAAGAAAGGCAAGTTTTAAATTGCGCACTCATTTTTACGAAGCACATCACATATATGTAATGTTTGTTATTTGATTATCTAATTAAAATAAATAATTTTCTAAATTAGTAAAGATAACTTGATCGCTTCCAATTTACGTGAGATTTCACTACTTTTATACATAATACAAATTTATTTTGTGATTATTTGTATTTAGTAACTGTGATTTTTTACAAGCACTGACTCAACAAATTTTTTATCATATCTATAAAGAAACTGTAAATGTAAACAATAATATAACATAACATACATGTATATAACGTAATATATTAGAATTATTGTGCGTTATATGTATGTAGATATCAAATTACATTCCTGGTTAACCAATAAATTTGATTCATCTTGTTAGTCACGATACATACATAAATACTGAACTATCGTAACCACATAGAAGTTAGGAAAAAAACCGCATAATAAAAGTTTACACTTATATAAATCATGAAGACAGATATTTCCGATCCATGGTGTGGAACGGATGCATCAGAAGTTGGAAACGATAATTGTGAAAACTATTTTGAAGATTCTTTTACAGAAAATTATGCAGAACATATAAAACTTGCAGATTCAGAGGAATATTTGGAAAAACTTTGTAAGTAGATTTTTTCTTTAATTTTGTTTAAAAAATATATATCAAATTTTTCCATATGTTATTATTTAATCTACATAATTTACAAATGAATCAAAAAATATTATTTAAACATAATGAATTTTCATTTTTGTTTTGTTTTGATGTATATACTTTTAAATAATAAAAATTTAATTAACTTGTAAAGCACTTAATCAAATTTTTGTATAGTGAAATATTACATAAATATATGTATATATACATTCTTAATAATATTGTATATATTTTATGAATTTATATGATAGATTCCAGGCTTAAAAATCTTCAAAAAGGTACATCGAAGAAAGATCTTATAACATCTCTATCTGTAGTAAAAGAAGAAACTATTGCACGTTTGATAGCTAATGAATATAAGCTTGAAAGTGAAAAGGACACAGAACTAATTTCAAATCCTTTAATAAGACATATAGCCCCACATTTACAAGTAAATATGGATATTAAAATATTCTTATTATGGAATATTTCAGTTATGGTCATATTGTTGCATTACAAATTTTAGGCAGTAACAGCTAGCGAATTGGTTCATCTTTTAAAAGCAGATATTCTTCAAACTGTAACAGAATCTGAACAGGAAGAGAAGATCACAGCAGATACGTTAATAAATAAACAAATTGAAAATTATTGTTTAAAAGAATAGAAGAATTAATACTTTAAAAAAAGATGCCAGTCCAAGCATTATCAGGAAATGTATTTCTCTTGATAACTGGCGCAAGTCGTGGAATAGGAAGACAAATTGCAATTACATTTGGTTCACTTTTAGGAGAAAATTCACATGTTTTGTTACTAGCAACAAACTTAAATGCCTTAAAAGAAACTGCTAAGAGTATTTCTTCCAATGCATCTGTAGATACTGTTAGCATTGATTTAAGCAATGCAACAAAAGATGAATTACATGGTAAATATACGTGTATATTTTTTTTGTATGTAAAGAATACTATGCATATTATGAACATCAAGATTCTTATTAATAATGAGCTAATCTTGTGTAAGCGTGTTTATAAGATTATTTATTTCTTTATCAATGTTTTTCTTCTTTTAAGACAATTGAAGTCAATATATGCATTTTTCAGATGTTATAATGCAGTCTTTAAAGAATAAGACTGTAACACAATTTGATCAAGTAGTTGTAGTACATAATGTTGGTACCATGGGGGATATCACTAAAAAGGCAAATGATATGACTGACATAAATATTTGGCGCAGTTATTATGATTTAAATGTTTTTGTTCCTGCTATATTAAATGGAGTCGTTATGAAAATATTTAATGAAACTACAAATACCAAAAAGACAGTCATAAATATTTCTTCATTACTTGGTTTAAAACCAACAAAGTCAGTAGGTTATTATTGTACTGGAAAGGCAGCACGTGAAATGTTTTTCAAAGTAATAATTTTATATTAATGTTAAGTACTTATTTTTAGTATTAAACTATTTTATATTCATTAAATTATTTGTTACACAGGTATTTGCAGTAGAAAATCCAGAAGTAGATGTATTGAATTATTCGCCAGGCCCAGTTGAAACTGATATGTTTTATCAAGTTTGTAATGAAGTTAGTGATAAGGAAGTAAAATCACAATTTAATGATCTATTAACAAAAAAAAACGTTTTAACTTGCGAACAAACTGTTAATCGGCTCTTGGAAGTTCTTGAAAGTCATAAATACGAATCTGGTGATCATGTTGATTATTATGATGATTTGTAAAATATTTGAAAATTAATATAAATTACTCACATTCCATATGATTACTTAAAAATATATATCAATGTACGTTTTAATTAAAAAATTAATACAAATCAATGATATTTTATTTTATATTCTTGCTATATTATTATAAAATATACAAAATATACTTATATTGATAGAATGTTTTGTAGCTACAGTTTTTTTATAGAGTTGCAATATTTGTATAAAATTATGTCGACATTTCTCTAACTTCTGTTACTGGTACATATCTTACAGAGTTAGATCTTGCATTTTGCATTTTTATGTTTATCAGTAAGAGTATCGCAATGATGTATATCACTACAGATATAAACCACACAGGTACTGGGTACAAAGGAGGCATAAAGTGTGAATAAATTATATTGTATAAAGAAGATGCCAAAAATGGAGTCAACGTTTCAATAGAAACTGTCATAGAGAACACTTTACCTGTAAAATTTTGTAAATATTATAGTGATTAGACTGTGAATGTCTAAAATTATTTATTGATTTTTACCAGTATCTTCTGAAGGCACTGATTTAGATAATATAGCACGAATCATAGGACTAGCAACGCCACTTAACATTCCTATAATTGCAGATAAATACATATGCCAAGATTTCAATGTAAGACCTTCCACTATAGAACTGCTTAAACAAGAAAACAATGATAATATAGCTGTTACTTCTTCAGAAAATCCTATAAAATATTTTATTGTTAAATGTTTTTCTACCAAAATTTTTATACATATTTAACATCTATAAAAGTGATCAGCTCTGTACCTCCATATGTTAATAATATTTTTACACCAAACAAAAGTCCTAAAATTTTGAGCATTATGTTAGTAGCCAGATAAATAGAATATTCGTTTACATTCCAACCAAGTCTAGCACTTGTAAATAAAAAGTCAATAGCCATTTCTCCTTGAGAAACTATAACCATTAATATAATGGAACTTATACAGCACCAAACTATGTATCTGTTGAATCCGTCTCTTTTCTGAATACATGTATTAACAAGTTTTTTAACTAAACGTATATCAAACATAGTTCCAAAAGTTATCTGTAAATAATAAAATTATATTTATCCTATTGTATAATCATACAAAAGGAGTATGAATTAACTAACTTGCTTATTGAATTAACATAAAATACATACTGAATCACTGTTATACTTAGTCTCAGGAACTAAAAAGTAAATATGTAATCCTGCTAAAGTACAACATACAGTAGCACTACCAAATACAGCTACATATCCATATATTCGAAAAATAACAGGACCAATTAATACACCGCATAAAATGCCAACAGATATTAAAGCTTCCATCCAAGCTAATTGCCACCCTCTTTCTTGTTCATCTGATATGTCCGAAATATAACAAATAGTACCTAATAAAATTATACAAAATCCTCCCAGACATGCATGTGGAATATATGCAGCTAACAAAAACCATGGACTGATCTCATAAATAGTCATAATAGAGAGGATAAGATCCGTCATTAATATACCTATGATATAAATCATCATTTGAGTAAGTTATATTTCATTTTTTAAGATATACAATACGAACCAATATATCCTGATAACATAATAGGTTTTCTTCCATATAGATCACTCCATGGTCCCAAAAATAAAGACATTAAAGCAGGTATAATACTCTCGATAAATGATTTAGTCATTAAAATTAAACTTGCTTTTGGTTGAACTTGAGTATCTAGTTTCAATGCTTCTGCACAACTGCTATTTTCATGTAATAGCAGACATTCTGTTTTATTAATATCTAATGTTATACTACATGTACGATATACTATCAAATCTGTTAAAATATTACCTAAAATTCAAATTGAAATTATATACTTCATTCAATTAATAATTGATAACTTAAGCATTATTTATTTATTTTGCAATCAAACCTTTCCATAATAATTTTATTATTCTTATGACATTATTGTCTTACAACAATTTTGAAATGCTATTTCGCAATAAAATATTAATTGTATTATATAATATATAATTACTTGACATTGACTGAGCAAATATTAGCATCATTAAAGGTGGTTGTACCAGAGCATACCGTTTCCATCCTACAATATTTATACGTTCCATTTTATTTTTTTAAAATAATACTGTGATAAATGATATAACACTATATTTTGAACATTAATATAACAGTAATTAATTTTATTATACGGCAGTATAACAATAAACTGTTGAAATGTTGTAAAACTAATTAGAACACGTATACATTATAAAAATGGTTTAAAACTTTTATCATGTTTGAGTATTGTTTAACTCTTTGTCCGAATCATTGTATTACACTACGTCATTGTCGATTAACAGATAATTTTATTCGATGACACAATCATTATGATTGCATTATGATTTTCAATGTTATTGAAACCTATAATTTATCTTTATGAATTACATATTAGTTTAATATTGAAGAAAATTCTACAAAACTTGTGCAGGTTAATATTTCGAAATATTTTGGACAGCTAAACAGCTGATTATCTTCAATATGTCTGCGTAGTACGTAAAAAAACTGTTTCATGTATTAGTATGTATCTTGGAAGTGACAATGAAAGTAGCAGACCAGTGACTCCATCGGAGGAAGATTGCTGTCATAGTGCATGTGACCCTTGCATTTTTGATATACATAAAAAGCTACTTGAAGAATATTACAGAAGAAAAAAGCAAAATGTAGAAATAGAAAGTAAAGAAAACCTATTGTGTCCATATTTATACAAAAACTTTGTAGTCACTGATATAAAACAGATTTCTGACTGCTACATTCTACTTTTTTTGAAACATCAAGGTATAAAAATATTAGTTCACTTCATAATTTATAATTAGGCTACAATTGTTTATATATTTGTGATATAAGGACATCTATAAATTACACATAAATCATATAATCTATAGACCATAGATCTCTCTATGTATTTTTATTTAATATTTCCTTTTTTGAAACATTTGTTATCAAAAATATTATGCCATCTTCTTTACATTTTATAATTTATGCGTCTTTTCGATATAATATAAATGCATAACATCTGTGATCTATTTATGCCACATTTATTATTAATAATAGTTGTTTATAATTTGCAGAAAACAATTCAAGCGATAATAAGAAAATATTAATTCATCCAGGGCAACATGTTATGTTACATCTAAATGACATTACCAAACCATTCACACCAATTTCTTTTACAGATGATAGTATTGAATTTTTAATTAGACTTTATCTTAATGGAAAGTTTAGTACTCATTTAAGAAATATAACAGTTGATAATGAAATTAGCGTAAGAGGACCTTATGGAGATTTTAAATATGACTGTAATAGGTATGTGAATTGTGAAATTATAATCAATTTAATTACTGCATCAATTTTTATTGCTTCAGTATTAAGTACAAATTGCTATGAATAACATATGTAACATTTGTTTATTATTAATAAATTAAACATAGAATATTATTTAAATATGACTAATAATTATTTTAGTTTTCAGAAAATTATCATGTTTACTATGGGATCTGGAATAACAGCAGTTTATTCTCTAGCAAATTCAATTATAAATAATGAATTAGAAGAAACAAGGGTTCATCTTATTGGTGGATTTCAAAATATATCACAGATTCCCTTGAAAAAAGAATTACAGGCCTTATCAGACTACTGGAATTTTAAATGTACATTATATATATCACAATTGCATAGTAAGTTATGTATTTTAAATATTATATTTATCTCTAAAAATATAAACTATAATATTATTATTTGGTATTAACAAAATATATCAAATCTTTGGTGTACATATTTTTGCTGGTATTTTTTGGTGATAATACTTATTTATAATACTTTTGTATTCTTTTTACATTTTAGGTAATGTTTATGATCTTCATGGTATAAATATAAAATCTGGTAGATTAAGTAACGCATCAGTTTCTGAAGTACTTAAAGATTGTATTACCAACACAACATTAATTTTAATATGTGGTAATCATGAATTTAACAATTCTGTTAAGCAATGGGCAGTAAGTATGAATTATATGCATATATATGTATTTGAATAACAAGTTAAAGAAACATTGCATTGAATAATTTTTAATGTTGCAATTTCCCTATTTAATGCAACATGATATGTTTTCTTGGCAATTAGGGCATGTACCATGTATATGATCAAATACAATATGATTACCAGGAACTGCTTGTAACCACTAAAAAGTAAAATAAATATTGGTTAATATTGTGTCAGTTTTAAATATCTTAAATTAAAAATTATTTTATGATTATTCAAATATACCTGTAGCAAACAAGATTTATGAAAATGTCTTTTACATTTTTCATTGTTACAAATTATATCGGGTAAATTTTTATCATCTAACTCTAAAGAAAAACAAATACAACATTCTTCATCTGTAACAATAGTACTCTCATCCTGTAAAATTTCTTTTTCTTCTTTTTTGGGAAATGTATTTAAATTTAATAACATCATTAAATTATCTATAATGTTTAATCTTGAATTCCAATTCTAAAAAAATCACAATATTTAGAATTGTTACATTGTAATACAGAGTTTGATATAAAATAGTTAAAAATTATTGTTGATATTCATGTTACATACATGTAAATTCTTAGAAACAAATTCCCTTTTTAATTCAATTTCTGTTTCGCTACCCATAAATTTAATTTCTGGTAAATCCATAGGATTTAAAGGATCTATTTTAATAAACATTGATAATGAAGGTGTTAAATAAATTCGTCGGTAAAGATGACATGGCTTTGGTTGCAATGGATCCATTACCCAACAATTCCTACTTATTCAAAAATCTCATGTGGTTTAAACTAAAAATATAAAAGAAAATACTTGCTTATTAAACAAATTCATGTGCTTACTCATCAATTTGCTTCAGATTAGACCAAACTTTTTCAAGCATTTCCACTTGCAACTTAAATTTATTTCTTGCTATAAGTAATGTTGATATATTGTTTTGAAAGGGTCCAAATGCAGGTATTTCAGGTAAATCTGAGTCAATAACTGTCCATGGATAAGTTCCACATTTTGTCTTTTGTAATTTTATAGCCACATTTCCCAAAGATAATTTAATAGTATTTAAGGTATTGTCTGCTAATATCTTAATTTCCTTTAATGATATAATTTTCATATCTATCTTATTCAATTATTTCTTACAAAATTAATAAAACATCTTATCTCAATTATCATTTTACTACAAATATTATACCTACAGATGGAGTTTGAAGTACATCCTGTAATTCTTGTAACATTTCATCTACTTTATTATTTATTGCCTCATATTCATTACGTCCAATGATGTGAGTTGTATTGATAAAATTAGACTGTTTAAATATATTATTATTATTATTATATGTAATAACATCAATTACGAAACATATAATGATATACAAATTGAATTTATTAGATGAAAAAAATGCATAGGAAGAGATGGACAAAAGAAAAATTATTAATATATAGAGAATAGAAGAAGAATATACTACCATTACTTATATATCATCACTAAAATATGTAATAGACAAGGTTCTATAAAATTATAACACTCACTATTAATGACTGTAATTGTCTTAAAAATACTGATACTTTGATTGTACTTTGTGTTAAGTTTTTAATGCTCTGTCTAAATTCTTTATTGCGTATAATAAGTGTTATTTCTCTACCAAAATTAATTTCTGCATTACATAGTGAAGGATAATTTGGTACAATCAATTTTAATTTGATTCGAATATTTTGTCCTGAGTTAGCAGTACAAGAAACTACTATAAACCCTTGCCATGTCATTGGGTTTTTAGAAACTAATATCATTTCTGGATGCCATTGAATGATAGCTTCATAATCATCAGAAATCATCATATCTATAATACAAAATTAAATAATAAGCAGATAAGCAAAACATAATTTTTATATGCATAATGTTTCAGTATAATGAAATATCAATACTGTTTTTATTCTTATTTCAATATCTTGTTTTATTATTGTTTATTCTACCTAATATTATGAACTTGTTTATCAAAATTTATTTAATTACAGTTTTGAAATCATCTTGAAAAATGTTATTTCTTAAACAAAAAATGGAAAAATTCAACAATACACATATGTACATACACATATATGTATATATATGTAAAATGTTACTTACATTATAAAAAAAAACACTGTACAATTAATTTACAAGAGAATATTTTCATTGAATCACAAATTTTTGTTCGTTCTGCGCATGTTAATTCTGATTAGTTAAAACACACCTCGTAACCAAGAGCAACGCGCATGTGCTTTTACGACGATTGTAACGCCGTGCATATATATTCAGTAAACCTTTGTTTAGCATATCTTTCTAACGTCATCACTTCTTTCCTATTTTCGTATATTTTTGTTCGCCATGTATACAAGTAATAGAGTAGAAAGTGATTCATGAAAGAGGAATTGGCAAGTGTTGAGTTTATTTCAAGTTGCACGAAACGCTAATGCTTCTTACGACTTCAGTATTACATATGTTACTACATTCAAAAAAAGCTACGTGTGTATATAATACGTCCAGCTAAAGCATATGTTCACTGCTTACGCGTAACTATATGTTGTTTCTCATTTATATACAAAAGTAAACATTCCATTTGATTCATAGTGTTATAATTTAATATCTTCTTAACATTAGTAAAAATGTAATAATATGACAATGTAATGTGTACAATTTAAACAATATTGTAATTACACGTCCGCAAGTGATAACATTGTATATAGCTTTGTTTTCTTTGTTGTAGGTTATGAATCATAGCTGTTCCCTTATCTAATTTATACAGCTTTTAATTATGGTTCCCATATGAATACCATTCGTCTGTAGATAAATTAAAACTGTGGATGTGATAGAAATATCAGTGAAAAAGATAAGTGCAATAATTATATATAAATATGACATTGAGAAAATCAAAGAGAATATAAGGTATTGATATTGTACTTCTATTTTCAATCTTCTTTGTGATAACATAAAATAAGAAGTGTATTTAATAATAGCATTGTGAGTAGTCTTATATATCAATGCTATATTTATTGAAATAATTATACTGTGATTGATAAGTGGAATTGTATATAAATGAAAATTTAAGTGATTAACTATTGGTTTAAAAAATTTATATAAAAAAGATGCACAGTATTTTCTATAATTCTTTCTAAAGTATTAATACAAAAGAACGGAAATATTTTGTATGTTAAATGATATAGACAACAACATATACAGTGATTTATAAAAAGATAAAAATTAAATTAAAAAGGTACAAATAAACTTACAAAAAAGTAGATCTTCACTAAAAGCTAAAATATTTGTAATTTTCATAACAATACATTGGTTAATAAAGACAAAGAAGTTTAATTCAATAAGTATGAGTGGTTTAATAAAAGATCAACCATGGGGTATTCAAATATTACAACATACATCTTCAAGATGTTGTTCTTATCGCCGTGTCAATCGCATGGCATGGCATCAAGGTGGTATCTTAGCCTTAACATATTTGGCATATACCTGCTATCATATGACACGAAAACCAATATCGGTTGTAAAAAATGTATTAAGTCTCAATTGTAGCAGTTTATCACCACCTCCAAACATGTTTATTAATAGTACTAATCGAGATACATGGTGTGATTGGGCTCCATTTGGTAAATATGATTTTATGTATTAAAATATCTGATCAACATTTAATTGATAATCTTGTTTAAGTAAAATATAATATTTGTAGATACCGAGGATGCTCCAGCATTGCTTGGCATGTTAGATTCAGCATTCCTGTTTACATATGCCGCAGCCATGTTCCTCAGGTGACACTTTAAAGTGAGCTTATATGTGATATATAGATTATAAATATTATTTTGATAATAATTTTATATTTATTTATACAGTGGTTTTATAGCAGAAAGAGTAAATTTGCGCTATTTCCTTGCATTCGGTATGCTTGCATCAGGTATATCCTGTTATCTGTTTGGTATTGCTAGACCATACAATATCCATAGCTTGTGGTATTTTGTTTTAGTACAGGTAAATATTTAAAAGATAATTTTTTATTTGTTCACATATGAATATTATCACTATTATTTTGTTCAGGCAGTTGGTGGTGTCTTCCAAACATCAGGTTGGCCTGGAGTAGTTACAGTTGTAGGAAATTGGTTTGGGAAAAGAAAAAGAGGCTTAATCTTTGGCATATGGAATTCTCACACCTCACTGGGAAATATTTTGGGTAGTTTAATCGCTGCTGAATTTGTGGAATCTGATTGGGGTCTAAGTTTTATGGTACCTGGAGCTGTAATGGGTGTAGTGGGATTTATAATATTTCTTTTTCTAATACCCAATCCTACAGATATTGGGTTTGTTCCACCTATTTCTCCTAGATTTAGAAAATTCGATGCAACTCATACTTCAGATGAAGACAGTGGAGCAGAAGATTGTGAGCAGTCATATAATGATGGTGAAGATGTGAGTTAAAAATACTTTCAATGAAATTTTCTGTAACTACTAGCATGTTATGTATAAATAATAATTATATATAATTTGTTATCTAGTATTGGAATGTAAGCATGAAAATTTATTTAGAACATTTCATGCATACAATTTAAAGTGTTATGAATCAGCATTAATTTTATCTTTCCTTGTTTTAATAGCTGTATCTTTTTTAAGTCTTCATTAACTCTTTAATTTCGAAATTACATAATTCTGTAATAAGTTATATATACTTTTTTATTCTCCTTGTTTGTACATATACTATATGCTCACTAAACGTATTTCATTTGCTGTACTTAGCGTCTCATCTATCGCTGTGTCTACCACGAACAAGTTAATGTGGATGTAAGTGCATGCTTTGTTTTTTTGAACAATGAATACTGGACTTTATTTAACTGCATTAACATGAACTGCATTCCATTATCTACATTACTTTAATAATTATATAATTTCTCTAATATTTGTTATTAAAAAAATGTTATATATATATTTTTTATGAATTATTTATCGTTATGTACTTTTTAAAAGGATTTGGCAAGTTTGCGATCTGAAACTAGTCCAATATTACCAAGACAAAGACATGTACAAGAATCTCATAGAGGAAATGCAATTGGATTTATAGGAGCTATGTCTATACCTGGAGTCATAGAATATTCGCTTTCTTTATTTTTTGCAAAACTTGTAAGCTACACATTCCTGTACTGGTTGCCATTATATATTGCAGCTTCAAGTTAGTGAATTATACTGAATTATAATTACATGTTAGCATGTTATATTAACTGTTACTATATATATCTTTATTTTGTTTAGCTACCTACAGTGCAACATTAAGTGCAGATATCTCTACTTTATTTGATGTAGGCGGTATTGCAGGTGCAATAGCAGCTGGTGTCTTATCCGATTATAGCGGTATGAGCGCTTTAACATGTGCCGTTATGTTTGGATTTGCAGTTCCTGCGGTATGTATTATTTTGTAGTTCATAATTTTTTAATTAATAAATTACAATATTAAAAAGTATAAATAAATATTGCAATATGAAAATAAGCACTATAAATTATAAATACTATTAGATTAGTAATTCTTTACTTCTGTAGTTTGTAATCTTTTATCATTTGTTATACAGTTGTTTATATATGACTACATTGGAAGTACAAGTTTGGGAATCAACATAGTATTATTACTAATAGCTGGACTATTAGTAAATGGACCATATGCCTTAATAACAACTGCTGTATCTGCTGACCTAGGAACTCACCCTAGTTTAGGAGATAACTCTAAAGCTTTAGCTACAGTTACTGCCATTATTGATGGAACAGGCAGTATTGGTGCTGCTGTTGGTCCATTATTAGCAGGTTTAGTGTCACGTTGGGCTGGTTGGCATAATGTATTTTATATGCTTATGATTGCAGATATGATAGCATTATTGGTAAGTTTATTTTATATTAAACACCGAATCTGTAAGTGCTAACAAACACATATTTCCAATCTTAATTCACTCTTTTATTTGTTTTAGTTTCTATCCAGATTAGTTTACAAGGATATACAAATGTACAGACGACGACTAAGAGCCGTTTAACTTTATTCTTTTTCACCAGGTAAAGAATAATGGATAACTATGAAAATAAACAAATTATACAAATATGTATTTGTAACTTTAGCTTTCCATAAATATCATAAAATGTATAAAAAGTTGTACTTTGTAAGTATATCTAAAAATTTATGTACTATTAAGTTTTAGAAATATTTAATTTCGCTGCATTTAAATAAATAATATATTTTTTTATAACACTGAAGATTGTTATTTAGTCAAATACCAAGTATGAACAAAATAGTCCTTTTTAAACTTTTCGTTAGAAAATACATGATATTTATTAAAATTTAACTAAAGACATTTATATCACAGCATTAAGGAATGCCTGTTGGAATTATGTAACTAATAGAATCTGCTACTTCACCCCATGCTGCTCTTTGGGTTTGAAATACGATAATCCATGCTAAAAGAGCAGCCGACCATAAAGTAGCCCCAACTGCAGAGAATATTACATCTGAAAATTCATTAACAAATTCAGTATTAAATGAGCAATATTATTTATCAACATATAACATATTTACTTTTTTCCTTATATAAGCTAACTATACAATGATTGGCGCCTTAAACAATATTATTTTTTACCCCTGTATTAAATATTTCAAAGAATTTTCATTGTATCAACAAACTTATAATTCTACAAAATTCCATTCATTCTTCATAAAAACTTACATTTTTTAATTTGTTTTTGTTCTTCATAATGTGGTGCAAAAAAAGCTTCTTTGACAAACCAAACAGCATTCACAGCCCATAAAAATGGCAGAAGAGCAAATCCAACTATACTCCAAAAAATATAATATAAATATTTATACTAGTAAACAAAATATCCTGATAAATATATACCACTTACCTCGAAAATACCATTTGCAAAGGTATAATTTCTTGTCATTTGGAATTTTTGACAAGTCCATTGTGAAAATGACAACTTAAAATTTATAACCTATATCTTTATTTTTATTCAAATAACTAAACACACACTATGGATATTGTTCTATATATTACCCTATATTTGAATATATTTTAAGATTAATAAAGATATCGATATATGTGAAAAGTAACTGAAATAGTAATGCAAGAAACACATTTATAACATATCAAATCAAAATTGAAGACTATCAAGTGAAAATATTACTTCATTTTCCCTGCAGGTGGAGTAATGATATAGAAAAAAAAGAGAAAGGATAGATCTCAGAATAACTAATTACAGAATATAATTAATATTATACTTTGATAAATTGTGAACAACGTTTATATTCATTTAAAAAACAAAATAAACATTTTTACTGAGGAGTTGTTAAAAAACAAGAAAAGAAAGGATACATAAGGCTTTGAACGACAACCACTTTACCGATAATAGTGGTGGAAATATGTCACGTGATCAGTTAACTCTATGCCGCTTGTCGCGCGATCATAAATACAGATAGACTGCGCTCTTTTATAGGAAAGATGAAGTTGACACTAAAAGATAAAGATAGTCCCATGGTAGTGTTCCCGCACTTGTACATTATAAAGAGTGAGGGAAAGCGACTAAAGAATGATGAGGATAAAGATTACGCTATAAATGTAAGTATCAAAGAAATTTTTTAAATTACATTTGGAATTTCGAAATTTTAAAGCTTGAACATTTCTAAATTTAAGGATTTAAAGTTTCTATCTTGGAAAACACGTAAATGTTTAAGTTCTAAAATCTGTAAATTTTATAGTCTATAAATTGAACATTTCTAAATACTTAAATTACAAAAATAGTGTGTTTGTGTAAAAATATAATCTCTTATTTGGTATTAATTTAAAAATCCGCATTAATCGATGATTTTTAAATAGTTTTTTATAGTTGGCGGTACAACACATGCGCAAGCAAGCAACCAATCAAATTTGGGTTCCTCTAATACGGTTCCCCTCACATTTGAGTTCTGTCCAACAATCGCACGCATGCGCAACCCCTTATCAACTCACATGTACGAGAAAGAGAAATAACGACCACAATTATTATCCTCTCTCTCTTGTGTCAATTTCAACTTCTTTCACGGAGCGCGCAGTCTATCTGTATATGTCTATGCGCGCGACTAACTGTGGCCAGCCATTTTGATTAGTAACATGGCGTCTTCGGAGATTAATATGGCGTCCTCGGACATAATAACCGAAGTGGAGATTCAACCAGATATCCAAGAGGTTGAAATAGAAACGATACCGGTAGAAATACCCTGTGAGACCGTGGAAACTACTATCGAGGGAGAAGATGGACAACCGATGATAGCTCTTCAAACGCTTCCAGAACCAGGACGCGAAGAAATCATACTACAGACGCAAGAGGAAATTGTCGGCAGTGATCCGTTGAGCGTATACGATCAGATCCCGGTACCAGAGAACGATATTTATGTCGAGTCAAGTCCTGGCCCATCAAGAAAGGGTCCCAAGAAGGCCAGAAAGAGTGGTTCGTCGAAATTCAGAACGTCCGATCATACGATTTTTGGGGAGATGGGCTCGGAAACGAAGGCTAGAAAGTGGGAGCAGAAGCAAGTGCAAATCAAGACGCTCGAAGGTGAATTCTCGGTGACGATGTGGGCATCGGGCACCGATGACGGTAAGCGTTCCATTTACATCTAACCTTTTTTTAACTCTCGAATAATATGCACTGAAATTAGTTCGTTAAAAAAAACTGTTGCAACGGGTATCTCCACGCACACGGTTCGTACGTACTTCCGGTGGTCTCAAATCAATACTATGGTTTTCGTACAAGTTTACCAAAAAAACTATCGAAATGCTCCGATTCTTTATTATGAACGAATTCTTTGACAGTTTGCGTTGTTTGTTTTGATCGAGAGAACGCCATTATGCTGCCAGGGGGCAGCCATATTTTGAAAATGGCTTCTTTTACTTGGAGCTATCCTCCTGAATGATAATGGCGGAGAATGAACAAAGCTCTGTACTCATGTTGTCTTTGTCGCTCTTTAATAAATTATTTTATTTCATTTTCACTTTCTTTCCTGATTGTATTGGTTTCTGTATGTTTCTGATGAAGGAAATATGTATATATGACTGTTTTAGAAGGATAATTATTTAAAAAATGTTATGTATTTTTTTGATATGAAAGATGTTTGACTTCTTACATCAGTTATTATTAAATTTATATCCCTTTTCCAAGAAATTCGTAATTAAACAGTTGTTTTAAAAATTGAAATAATTTTAACGTTTGCTATAATAAAATTATATATATGTATAACATTTCAACGATAATTGTGATATTAAGAAAAGATAAAATTTGCAATACAAATTAACAAATACATTGCTTATTTCATTTTTAATTGATTGCAATATTACATAAACTGATTGACAGACTTACAGAGTACATTGTAATATGTTTTAATGTTCATAATATAAAATCTATGGAAATCTATAGATAAAATATTATTTTTATGTTTATGTATAGGTCATATTAACGCATTATGTACCAGTTAGTTTTCAGTGGAAGATCATATTATACTATTATACTGTTTAAATATTTTACATTATGTAGAAAGTTCAAGTATTTAATATTTTTTTAATGTATTTTGTAAAAATAAATAATTTCTTAATATTTTTGAATTCTATAGTAATTAATAAAACAAATCAGAGAGCTAATTTCCAAAATTACCAACAGGAATAGATCAAACATTATAATTATGCTAAAAGTTCTTTGAAACAGTCATTCTTTGATTTACCTCTTTTATTTTAAGATATTCGTAAATAAGGTTTCTTGTTTATGATACATGATGTGTTAATGTAGAGTTTATGTTTGCTATGTTATTTATTTAAATATAGTATTGACAAAAATATTGCAATAAAACAGGTGTTTATATAAAAGGTATAAATTACTAATTTTAAAAACGTTTTTAGTAATCAGAAAAAGGTATTATTATAAGTTTAATTTTATATGTAAATTTGTGAAAATAAATTTACTACATGGTAAGAATTTATATATTATCATTTAATGATAAAAAGTACATAATTTACATAGCAAAAAAAAAAAACAAATACAGTAGCTTTTGTTTGGGACTGCTTGTTTGTTATTGTTAAAGGGAGTGTCCTATTAGCTCCTCACCTGGTGGATGTTCCAGATGAAGGCTCAAATCCAGAGCCTGATCCAGACTACACAGAATATATGACTGGTAAATCCAATGCCAAATTCAATCACTCTGGAAGCTCCATTTCTGATGGAATGCCAGGTCTTGACCTTTCGGATCCAAAACAGTTGGCAGAATTTGCTAGACCTGGTCACAAATTGAAAGTACGCAAGCCTCCTGTTTTAGACGGCGTTGAACGCACTATAGCTTGCCCGCATAAAGGATGCACAAAAATGTTTAGAGATAACAGTGCAATGCGTAAACATTTGCACACTCATGGACCAAGAGTACACGTATGTGCAGAGTGTGGAAAAGCTTTTGTCGAAAGCTCAAAATTGAAAAGGCACCAGTTGGTTCATACGGGAGAAAAACCTTTTCAATGTACATTCGAAGGATGTGGCAAAAGGTTTAGCCTTGACTTTAATCTTCGTACTCATGTTAGAATTCATACTGGAGATAGACCTTATGTTTGTCCATTTGACGGATGCAGCAAAAAATTTGCACAATCAACGAATTTAAAATCACATATATTAACACATGCAAAAGCTAAGTAAGTATATCAATTTTTATTTTTATTATTATTATTATTAATACTATACTACTTATATATTTTCATTGAGAACAGAACAAGTGATGAGATGAAATTTCCAATCCACAGGTCACGTAATGCGATTGGAAGACAAGTACAACAAATTCAACTTCAACAACCTCAATTTGTTCAAGTTGAAGTTGCAGATGTGGATAATCAACAGTTTATTGTTTATGCTGATTAGCCCCCCTAAACAATGATCTCATATCCTATTAAACTTATTCTGGAGTATCGTAATCATTAATTAGTAATCTAAACAGTGTAAATATTTTCACGATACAAGTGATGTGGGCAGGACATTACTAAAGCTGTTAGTTATCTTAAGAGAAGAAATTAATCGATTTATACCTCTGTGCTTAGACGCAAAGTAAATGGATATCACAAGCACTATACTACGACAAAAAAAACGTTAAAAAACTACACAAGAGAAGGTAGAATATCTTCTGAAATACACGAAGTAGAATGTTGCGCACTGCTCAATCTCGTGTCTAAGTAACTAAATGATACCTAGTGCGCTCTCATAATAACAACTGTATATATTTATACGTAAAGTAAAATATTGTATACAGTATATTTTGGAGAAATTCTGATGAGAATAAACTACAAAATACGTCTTTTCCGTCGGACTCAATCGTACCATTTTAATATACTTTTTACACTACATAATGGTAATTGTTAATAGTCATTGGGAAATGAAAACCTGCGTCTATTGTGTATTATACTTTAATGTTTGCAAAATACGACACATTTATTCCTGTAAAATTATTAAGATGTTTTTAAGTATTGTCTATGTAAATAGACAGAGGAAGCATTGTAAGATCAAATGAATGTGTGTTTAATATTGTCAGCATTTGAAAAAAAACTGATTAATTCGAAAGACTTACATTGACATAATATATTTTATCCGTGATATTCACGAATAGATTGTGATGTTTACACGTGCATCGATGCAATGACGTTAAGGAAGTTGTTAAGAAGTTCGTGTCATTTTTGAAGTAGGAAGCAATAGTTTATAAATAGATTTATAATATCGACTGTATTAAATGGCGATTGCGTGCATCTCATTATATCGTTATTCATTAATAATCGCATATCACAATTTTATACATGCAGCTATAATATTAACACGTATGTCTATAATTCAGTCTACATAATGATTCTGACATTATTTATAAAAAAAATTTGGATAATTTATTTCAGTTCTGTAAAGTATATTCTTTCATAAAAATCAATTTACAGTTAAATACATTTATTTTCTTTATAGGTGTATTTGCTAAAAAAGTAAGCAAATATCTTCAAATGTTTTAAGGCAGTTTAAATAAACGTATAAACTGCCATATGATGTTACAATTTTCAATTTCTGTTTTACTAAATAAGTTTTAACTTTTATTTGTTTTGTATATTTCAATAATTTTTTGTATTCTTTATTATGTAAGGTGTGAGCTGACAAGATTTTAAATTTATCAATTCATTTTTTAATAAAATATTGCGAAATTAACATAATTTCACCTTGAATTTAGCATATTCAGTAATTTGGCCTACATAATTTTGAAATACATAGATGTTTACAAATAGAAGTTTGAGAAAAATTTGGTTATTATTGTCTGATGATAAAACAGAAGTCTTTCTAAACATTTGATCTGGTATTAGTTTATGAATATATATATAAATAGTTTTTACCAACATTTATATCGTGAGCATTTAACACAATTTTTTGTATATTGTAATTATTGCTTCCTGCTGGAAGTATCCTTAAATATAGTTTGAAGTACACAAAAGTAATTTTTCTTGTATTCAAATCTTACCAATTTGAAGGTAAAATTTATATTGCTATGTTCAAAAAGAAGAAAGTGTCATTTCTGAATTTTTTTATTCTTATCATTATACATGCAAAATTTTTTTATATCGTGATAATTATATTCAGTTATAATTTACATATACTAGATGAAGGTTCATTAATGCATTAAAAATTACAAGAACTCATTTTACATTCGGAGTACAAAGCAATTTATACAAATTTAAATGACAATTTATTTTTGTCACACAAATTATAATTACATAATTATAACACAAACAAATAGTTCTTACTATTTTTAATTTTGCTATAATTCCACACCGCATAACTTTATGTAATAGCAACTCTTTAATCATCACATATGGAAAACAGTTATGCGTGTATCAAATTATATTATTTTTTTAAAAAGATTGTAGTTCTTAAAAGTTATCATTGCTTGAAAGAATTTCATATTTTTGAATATAGGATACATGTTTGACTAATAGTTAATAAATGAAAGTAAAACATTAATAAACACGTTATCTTTGACGAAACAGTCAAAGAATTGATGAATCAATTTAAACTATTTTATTATAAAGGATTATTATAACCGAAAAATAATACATTTAATACCGTCCGGATCGTCCATCTCTACCCTTATCGTCTCTACCTTTTCGACGATCTTTAGATCTAGATCTCCTGTCACGAGATCGCGATCTTCGTTTGCGATCACGCCCACGAGATCGTGAACGTGATCTTGATCGACCTTTACCGCCTTTCTTTCGGCTATACAAGTAACGTCGTAATTCTCGTGAAATTGGCTTTAAGTGCATGAAATTACAGAATCCTGACCGTGTACATTCACTGAAACAATTAAGTTCTATATTTAGTATCTTAATTATTTCAAGAATTAAATTTGTGATACATAGAATACAATTTATTATATAGAAATAAAAGCTATGGCAGTATCAAATTAAGTATTTTGGGTTTAAAAGTTATATACAGTGCACTCTTGCTTTATAGCTACCTCTGTGGTCATTTCCAGAAAATTTAAAATTTAGCAATTTCTTAACATTTTAATAACAGAGCTTTATTACTTAAATACTACATGGTAAGAGTTCCATTTATATGCTTGTTCCTGCAATTGTATTCCTATAACCCCGATCAATGCCATATAGCAAAACTGTACTGTACTAAATACTATATATTGTTAATAAAGATGAGAAGATATAGATAATATATACCCCATTTCATATTGACGACAGCAAGCTTCTCTAAAGTCAGTAACTGGAGAAAGTTCAGCATAAACTGGTCTACCACCGAACCATCTATTATTTAAATCATTTACAGCTCTTTCAGCATCCTCTTCTCTTCGAAACTTGATGTAAACATTTCCAACTAAATGATCACCAAGATTATCGCACACATTCATTTCTTCTATTTCACCATACTTATCTTCGCATTCAACAAAAACATCTTCAAAAAAATTGTCATAATGTTCCTGCATTTCCTCATCGGATACATTTGCAACCACTACCAAAATATTTAACGATCAATACAATTAATTTATTAAATAAAATATAATTTAAATAAATATATTACTTACAGTGAGATCCGTCCGCACTTTTCGCCGAATTTTGAGGATTTACATAAAGGTTTTGCAGTAAACATGTCTGAAATAATAGCGTTTATACAACTTTAGGTAAATTTAATATAACTGAAGACTTGTTACCTGACTGAATGTTGGTTTGTTGTGAATTCTTGAACATCGATCTCCGTGTCGACAGGCACCAATTTTGAAATAAAACGAACAATTTACTCTGTAATAATAAAAGAACTTAATATTGCTGGTGTTTAGTGGGAAGAATTTAAACGTCCACTAATTTCGAATTTGATATTACTTGTCTTTCTCTGTACCAAATATCGATGCTAAATATTCTGCCATTGTTTATTGCTTCTTGATGTCTTAAAACTAATATACTATATTTGTTTTTAAATGTGCAGAGTCGCTTTTGTACACATACACAACGTTTCGCGTGCGACTCCGATTCAAAATGGCGAATACACTACATCTGAAACACTTGTTTTTCAGTTTGATATGGTTGTTTAGTTCAAAATGTTACCATTAGAGGGCACAACTTCATCTCAACCTTTTGATTTGTTAGTGTCCAATACAGAATTTATTATACAAATTAAAAAAGTACATACATATTTTTATCACTTTTGTATGATATGTTTAATATATTCTACTTAACTACGTTTTATACTATTTAGTAAATAACTTTCGTATTTGCTTTGCATTTGATGTCATCGCATTTCGTTTAGAAATATAAATGTTATATTTAAAAACAATTGCAGATATTCATGTGTCTATTACATATAGTATGGAAAGATATATATAACATAAATATATATTGTCCTTAACTTTCTATTTTAGCAATTTATGTTTGTACTTAATACATAGCACCAAACCTTTAAATCCGTGAATTTCCAAATTTTGAAATTTTCGAAATTTCAAAATGTTCAAATTTGCAACTTTCAAAATTTCTAAACATTCGAACTTTATCACTGACACGCATATTAAATTAATTAATAAAAATTGTACGCGTATATAACATGTACAAAACATGCAATTTATAAATCTTAAAAACCGGAAGTAGTCTGATTTGACTCATCAACTTCACAGGTTATCCATAGAACATTTTTTTGATCCTTCTTCTGTAGCTAACGAGACAAAATGGTAACTATTTCTTATTTATCATTTACAATTTCTTTAGTTCTGTTATATTACCCGCAATATAGTCCTATATTGTATGACTTTAGTGGGAAAATAATACAAAATTTATATTAAACTTATGTGTTGGATAAAAAATAGTGATATGTTTGTGAAATATTGAGTTGTTAAATGGTTACAGACCATGTGGTTATCACATTTTATAATCTTGGAATATTTATTTATAATCATAGAATATTTAAAAATGACAAATAACTGTTACCAATGATGTATATAAGGTGTATAAAATTTAAATATTAGAATTGTGATTTGGATGTTGTCAAACTAATATACTTAACCTTTATCTATAATACCAGTAGTGCTAGTTTAATAGATTATGAATTTTTAACAGCACAATAATCTTAACAATTGTTGAACATTTGCAAAAAGTATTCATATAAAAGAAATGTAATATTCAAGTATTATGATAAATATTGTTTGCTTAAATAAGTAATTATAAACATTCATTCCCATGATTAATTACTATTTTGTTGTATATCTTGCAGACTTGCAAGCGCAGAAACGGTGGACGTGCTAAACATGGCAGAGGCCATGTAAATCCTGTTCGTTGTACCAACTGTGCACGATGCGTACCAAAGGATAAGGCCATTAAGAAGTTTGTTATCCGAAACATTGTAGAAGCAGCTGCTGTCAGAGATATAACAGAAGCTAGTTTTTATTCAGCGTATCAGCTTCCAAAATTATATGCCAAGTTACACTACTGTGTTTCTTGTGCTATTCACTCTAAAGTAGTTCGCAATAGATCTAAAGCGAACCGTCGTATTAGAACTCCACCAGTCCGTAATTTCCCTAGGGTAATTATCAAAAATATATGAGAATGAATTGAATATTAACATTACTTATATTATTTATATATTTTTCAATATCTTTTTGTTTAGGATTTACGCCAGGGCCAGCAAAACAGGAAGTAATATACTATGTAATTTTTAAATAAAAATAAAGAACAAAATCAATATCATGAGATATTTATTTATATTACACAGTTTATAAGTTACAAGATAAATTATTTTATTCCTTTTCTATAATCTTTAAAGAGTTATTTCTCAATTTAATAGTACTCAATTTGAAATTAGTATAATGGTAATCGGAACAATGTAAGGATCATGTCGCAATTCGGTTACATATACATACGTATGTCCGTATAATTTACACTTATACAACAAAATGGTACATTTTAAGTGCAGTCTTAATATTAGCTACAATTAACAAGTAGCTAATATTTAGTCAATTTCCGAAAAATGTGATGTTAAATACGAAGCAGAACTTCATATCTAGTTTCTGCCAATAAATTGCATAAAATTGATAAAAATATTTGCATATAATCATACCAAGGATCTCGCTATTAATTGTTGCATTTCATGTAAAATTAATATAATTAACAATAATTGCCAAATATAGGAAGAAAGAAATCATTTATTTGCTTCTTCCATTGCCTTCTTGAGCGTCTTTTCAAATATCTTTTTGGAATCACAAAATCCTTGCTTTGTTTTACCAAAAGAATTTGGTCCTGCAGAGGTTGGTGTTTCACGACCAATATTTCTCATCCTCATCCTTGCTTCAGCTGGCATTTCTTCAGGTTCATCTTCTTCATCTGCATTAAATACAGATGCTACTGTTGGCCTTTGTACTGGTGTTGCTTTTACGGTAGGTTTCTGTAAAGAAGCCTCATGAAAAACAATACATGCTTATATTTTTCTGTATATAATATTTACTTACCGACGTTGATCCTAATTTAATTTGAATCCCCTTCTTTTGCTGTTCCATTCCACCTTTCTTCCCAAATGCAAATGTTAGCTTCTGTTTCTTTGCATCAGTCTGACTGTAATTGGTAGCTTCACAACGATCATCTGACCTAAGTGGAGAACGATCCCTTCCTCTGTCATCGCCTCTGGAGTCCTCTGCTCTGTACACACTTGACCCTGACAACGTCAAACACTGGCAAAGTTCAGATCAAGTTAAACAACATTATTTCTTTAACCGGAAATATTTAAGCAACATGCTTAGTAGAGATTTCTTGTAATTTTAGATTTGATTTAAAGTAAATGAAGTTAACAACTGACAGTGAACAAACAAGTTTGTACATAACATACATGTTTCTGAAAATATTTATAACGATACAGAGAACAGTATATATTTACTTGATAATTTTATTACATAAGGTTAACATTCATTCCGTTTTTACTAATATGTTGCATCCTTTGGCACATGGTTGCAGGATGCGTACACCCAAAAATGGCACATGAAAAGTAAGAAACAAGTTTTAGACAATGAAATATGATTCAAAGAACATTTCTTTCTGTTATAACTGTTTCACAATCAATTTTATAAGCTATATATTTAAAACATTTTGTTTCCACGATCAGAGACTGTAGACATGAAATCAATAACGAAAACAAATCAAGAGACGAGTACTGTACACGTTCTGCAAGATACGAAGTAAATGTTCATTTTACCTAATGTAATCGGTACGATTATAAATAAAATGAATAAAACCTTTTCTATATTCGTCCCCTGGATTCCTCTTCGACATTCTTTCTGATTTTCTTTGGACGCAATGCAAAATCCAATGATCTGAAGCAGTTTAACGCCAGTAACCGTGGTTTACTTCACATTGGTGCCTATACTTTACTTTTCCTAGGGATATTTGATGTAGCAAATATTACCCGTTTTTCCCTATATTTCAACGATTCGTTCCCGGAGAATGAGTTTTTTTGGTCCAAGAGAACATACTCATTTCGCGCAACTCGTTTAACTTCAGTAGACTGATTTTCGCATAGAGTTGTATCACTGTAATGCGCCTTCAACTCGGTTAGTCATTTATATGGTGAACAAAAGTATGTCAATAAGGAGAAGAACTGATGATACAGGGAGTATACAAAACAAAATATCACCAGGTATATACGTTCGTTTGTCATGAACATCGCAAATGCGCAGGACGAACGAAAACTGTTTAAACGACGAGTATGTTCTCTCGTTGAACGAGATGAAACGTTTGTGATGTTGAACGAGGGGCGAATGACCACAGTAATCGACGTCCATAGTTTAAACAATCAATCAATCATTCGATGTTGAACGAATATATCCAGTGATCTTTTATTTAGTACACTTCCAACATTTTGCGTTAGGATTGATTTTATGTAGGTGCGGTCGATTCTCGTTGTATTACCAATCAACTCCATTCTTAAATTTTCAAATTTGACCCGAATTTTTTCTTCAATCTAAAAATTTACGAGTATCAGAATTTGGAAGTTTAAGAATTTTGGAACCTGGTAATTTAATGAGATTTTTGCAATGTTAAAGATAAAATATAAAGTAATGAATGTTTTATACCGCTCTTTTGAATGCTTGCTTTGTAATAAATTCCCAAATATCAAATTTATTTTCAGCTTTCTGTATGCAATCTCCCCTTGAAGATAGCGCTGTAGTATTGTAAATAAATAAACAAACTTTGGAAACAGGTAAAGAACACAAGTCGTAGAAAGCGATATAATCTTCTTTTATTGATATAAAGTTACGTCGTTATGAACCCGATCAGTCGTTGAAAAGCTGCGAAAGCAAATCAGTAAGCGTTGTTGTCTTATAGCAAGATAATCATTTTTTATAATTAAGAATAAATAATTCCTTAAAGAAATATAATCGCCAATAGAATTCCAAGCACGACCAGAAGAAAGATAAGAACATTTCTGCTATTTCTGTTACATAATAAAGAAAATGATTCGCGGATAGTACACGATTTGTTCAAAGAAAAGAGATCAGAGCAACAATGAGATTCATATTATCTACGCGTATGACGAAACAAAAAACAGATTCGAAGATATTATTGAGCGGAATATTTTTTATGGTGAGATTACCTTTAAATAATTAATTTATTAAATGCCTTCTTTTAACATGGTATCATTTCAATTTTTTTATTGTGTTTTATGGTACCGATTTTCAACGTTATTTCTGTCTAATAATCTAAGTATTTGTAGAATTCACAGATAAGATTAAATGCCTTCCGATTTTTATCGTTTATATTTATTTCCAAATTAGAAGTTTATAGTATTTTTGATGATACGGATAGTAGTCGTGAAAGATTCAAGTACAAATAACAGAGTTGAGTCATTGAAATGTCTACTGTGGTGTTTCCGTTAGTGTTTTTAATGGTAATCTTAACGTTATTTAAATTAATAATAACATTTGTGTCCATCGTTGTTATCTCTATACGATGTTGCGTATTCGTGATTTTTACATTTAATGATTTAAATGTAATTAGTAATTTTGCAGTACACATAAAAATAAAATCCTTAGATTTATACTTGTTAGATTCAGAAGGGAATTCTAAATTGCAAGAATTATAAACTTCGCGATATATGCTGCCATTAAAATGTGAACTTTCGAAAATTTCGTTTGGTGATCTAACAATGTAATAATAAATGTACTTTAATTTTAATCCTGATGGTAAAATCAATTTTTGCAGCTCATTTGCGAAACGTACGGTCAACGTAATAAATTCTTGGTTCCATCGGGCAAGTCATTTTCTTCTCAAGGTATCGTGTTTCCTGAACATAATCAGTCAATTATTATGAAGAAATTAAATCGTTTGAAAAATTCTTTGCGTTTGCGGTTATTGATAAATAATTTCTAAATCTCTAAGTCCTCAAATAACAATTCTTGCTTTGTTAGGGTAGCTCCTGAATGCAAGAATAAAACATACTGTGAAGTTACTCCTTATTATCCAACGGATGTAGTGGTCAATGCACTGCAAGAGAATCCTCATCTACGCAACTACGAAAATAACGATGAGGTTTGTAATTCCCTAATTGATAAATTTTCAGATTTCCAATTCCTAAATTAAAAAGTTCCTCAATGTCACTTCCTCGATTCTGCCAATTAAGGACTAAAGTATAATAGCTTTGCGAGCTTCAGTTTCGATGGAACCCACGACAACATAATTGTATGCTAATAAAATCACAAAGCGTTACGGACAGATTTCTATAGTTGCTTAGCGTAGTATTCAGAGAAGCGTTAATTGCATTGTACATAAACATCATTCATTTGCATTTTTATTTAACAGGTGGACATGTTTAAACAAGATAAAGACGTACTCGACGAGGAACCGCTTTGTCTCTCCACGGTAAATGATTGAACCGAAGAAGGCACATATATCTTGCTATAGTTAAGATAATTAAACGCTGTTAGCCGTAATTTTTTAATGGTTCTCGAAGCACGAACGTGTTGCTTTCGCTATTGTTTCAGGAGCAAGTAGTATTCCCGAAATCTGGTGAAACGAAAAATTTGGAGTGGAGATATATAGTGAATCATGAGAATTTCAAGCAAAGTGTGCGCATCGAAACGTGCTTGTGAGTATCGGTCTCGGGTATGGGGCGAGTATAGTAATTGGGCGGAACTTAGTAGAGTTGTACACTGCAAGTTGTAAAGATAATTTATGATGGTTTGTTATGAAATTTTTCTAGGGAAGAAGGACAGAAGTGTAGAGTGATAGGGAATTTCGCAGAAGGCTATTACACGAGATGCAAACAAAAATTCATATATCGTCAACTTATGGCAGTCTCCGCGAACGGTTCTATATATCAAGAATCTTTTCGGTTTCCAGCCAGCTGTTGTTGTCACGTTGAGTTCAGAGCTGATAAATTTTTAAAGTCAATCAATTCCAAAGCTTGATGAAAACCGATTCACAAATGTAGCAGTGGATTTGTGTAATACATAGCGACTTTTTAAAATAAAACTAGTTTATTGAAACCTAATGAAGGAAGAATTATTTATTACCTAACGACAATTAATTTGTTCCTTCCCGTTACATGTGTGACTTAAGAACATGTTAACGTCACGTGAAATTACATGATTGTATACTGTTATTATATAGTAATATGTTAAATTGTGTTGTTCATAAATAGCGAACCGTATATCAGAGTATAGATATGTATGTATTTTATTATGTACATAGAGAAAAGTTACTCGCTGTCAAAGTGTTGTCTTTCACAACATATTTCCAGGACATTGAAATCGGTGGGACATTCTCTGAAGTAAATAATTTTCATATCTTTTTATCAAATCTACATAGTCTATTTATCGGTATAGGCTGTTTAACTTTCTACATATAATAAGGTGTATTATTATTTTTTATTATATTCTACTTTCAATTTAGTTGTAGCCAACAGCATGTGCGTTATAGTTTTCACTGACGTCTTTATTTTTTATCGACTGTAAACATAGTTGTAAAGTTGTGCCTTTCACAAGCCTTCTTATTCTTCCTAGTTTCGATTACTGCTGTATCATCGTGCTATGATTTCTCCCGCCACAACACATTTCGTTTCCTGTCGATCTGCTATATGTTTTTACTTCGAAAAAGTACATACTTTCAAATATAATGCGATACACAGATAGTACACATGATTAATGTCAGAGGATATACCCGGAATAATATAATTAGATCAATGTATTATGCAATATAAGTATTTGAAAACGATTTAATGTATGTACTTAAATGATTAATATTCTAGTCAGTTTTATACTGTTTAATGAAAACCTCTCCTTATCGAACATATAATACATTCTCATTTTGAAGACACGACATCCTGTTATTATCATTAATTACCCTAATTGGAATTAACTAGTTTTCTAGTTCCTTTAAGTCTTGTGGACAAGTGACTGTCCTCTTTAAAATCTTACGTAAATATCATAACGTCAAGATTGACTACTCCGTTAAAATATAGTACAGTTGTGAAACAAAGTAAGGAGACTTTCAGGAAACGAGCATCAAATTCATGAGAATTTATTGCACGGAATACATTCATAATCATGCCATTGTGGGTGATTTTTGTGCTGTGACTACGTAATAATGTCTGTTTATCCTGATTATGTACAGCCGGATACAAACAATAATAGCTGCATGATTTGCTCGCTTTCCAATCGAACTACGTCCAACGGAGTCTCGATATATGACCTCTATTTATATGACTAATCGGGTATTCGCGCACGCTAGTGGCACTTTCGTAACTTGGAAGTTCGATAATTGGCAAATTTCCAATTTTTAAGTTTCCACATGTCTAAATTTTTGAACTTTCATATGTAGACATTTAGAAACTTAAAAATATAGAAATCTGGTCATTTAGAAATTTAAAAACGTATAAATCTGGTCATTTAGAAATATCACCACGTGTTGTATCGCTACAGATTATATTGCATAGACATTAAATCCTTGAAAATAACTAAAAGTAGCAAGCAGCATAATTAATTTAAAAATATATATATCACTAAAATTTAACTGACTAAAAGGTATACCCATTCAATGTTATGTCAACATAAATGTTTCGAAACTAAGTTAAAGACGTACCTATGCTAAGTATTTAAGTTAAAGTAGGACGCTGTGTACAAATAGATTTCCAAAATGGAAATGTGAGTTTTTTTTACAACGATCTGTTCGTTCCATATTCGTTTTTACTGGATTCATACGAAACGTTACCAGTTTTCCATTCGAACTGTCAAGCCCAACGAGCCTAAAGTTATACCATTAAATGGCTCGACCATAATTATGTTGTTCACGTATGCTTAAATAGGGAAAATACGGTAACAACCGAGTTCGGGCTCGATTCTTGTCGAGGAAATCTTGCTATTCATTATTCTAAAGGATATGATTGCATTTCACTGGAATAACTGCTTTCATTACCGTGCTTTGACTTAAGAACACGTGCCTAAAGAGACACGTACTTGTTCCTCTTTTTCTTTGCATGCTCGAATTTGTATTTCGGCATAATGAACGTATGTACATTCGAGTGTATGTATAGGCTTTTCTTAGTTAAAAGGCGATATATTCAAAGGGAGTGTCTCATTAGACTCTTAATTGACTGTTCTAGGCTAGTTATGGATTATTTTAAACTTGAGACTTCTAGGTTCAATTGAGAGAGATGCAATACTAGATTGATCCTAGGAAGGTTTTTGTGGAATATCTGAGAGATCCTAGGAAGATTTTAGGGCAGATTCTAGGAAGATTCTAAGGGGCAATCTGAGAGATCCTAAATGAATTTTAAGGGAATACTAAAGAAATTTTAGAAATATTTTGCGGAGACTCTAGAGAGATCTTGGTGATATCTTGGATATTCTAGATTAAATAGATCCAAGGGAGATCCAAGAGATATTCCAGAGTTCTAGGAATACAAAGAAAGTTTCTATAGATACTAGAGAGATTCTAGGAACAACATATGACTTTCAAGTTCTAAGAGAACATAGAGAAAAAGTGACGTACACCATCCTATCGTTGTGTATCGATCATTCTTCCTTTATTGATAAAAACCTAGAAGCATAATCTCACTTGAGAAATGCCTAAATTGCACGCGACCGTACACACGATGAATTGCAGTCACGTTTTGTTCGTCTGCGTTTTAAAAGTGTGACCGAGGAAAGTGAGTCAACGATATGGTTGGCAATTCTCCAAGTACGACGAATTCGAAAACGCCAGACCGGAAAACGAACAGAAATTGTTAACTAAAATATTTAATCAGTAAGTCATTCAAAAAGCAAGATATTTAATTTTTCGATGCTTGTCTTGAAACTAACATCTGACCAGTAAAGTCGTACCAGTATAATTTCTGCTGGTCTACCAAAAATGAATGCATAAAAAATAATGAAATTCGGTCGCAGAGATGTAGCAAATAAACTTTCGTACGATTTAAAAAAAGTGAAGGTAAATTCGACACAGCTTTCTCCTAGATCCAAACGATTTATAAGTTTCACCAAACGTTATCGATGACTATTAAAGCCATCGTTCTCTCATCGAATGACAAGAATCACAACCGAAATTTGAGGAAAAAATAATCAGCAAGTGAGCAACGTTCTCCCGGTAAAGCTAAGTAGGTGGGAGTCGGTATAAAGAGAGGAAATACTCGATGGTGATGGCCAGTGAGTTCAGTGAGAGTGCCGTGATCCTTTTACCGATCTACCGTGAAAGTCAACCATGAAGGTACTTGGTCACATCATTGTGTATATACCAATATCCTTTCCCATCCACGTGTGAAGTGCGAATTTATCGAATTATCTTTTCTTTTAACAAACTGTTCATTTCTGATCGGTTCAATCGAAAACGTTCGAAGACGTTATAGTTTAATAAGATCGATAATTTCAGAATGTGACAAGCGAAAGAGAAGTTTCATCTACAATATTCATCTTGTGGTTCCGTTTAATGTGCCATGATCGAAAGTGCATTCATTGTGGTTAACACACACGTGAAAGTAAAACGCGATCGTTTACAATCTCACGTGAACACGTTTTTTCTACAATGGGGAAAATGAGTCCTTTGTTTCTGTTCAATTCAGAGAACAAAAGTGTGAATACGACTGATAATGTGATGGCTTACCTGAAATTAATTTGTACTTCTCTATGATTTATGGGGTTTAATATGGTCGTTGTTCAAAAGGGAGAATAACGTTTATGTGACTGGGAGTTTTGTTGTATTAGTGTTAATGATTTGTAATAGGCAAATTGGGATATGAGATTTGGTGATTTGGGGATTTGGGATTTGGGATTTGGGATTTGGGGATTTGGGATTTGGGGATTTGGGAAATTGGGATTTGGGAAATTGGGATTTGGGAAATTGGGATTTGGGAAATTGGGATTTGGGAAATTGGGATTTGGGAAATTAGGATTTAGGGATTTGGGAAATTGGGGATTTGGGAAATTGGGGATTTGGGAAATTGGGGACTTGGGAAATTGGGGATTTGGGAAATTGGGATTTGGGAAATTGGGATTTGGGAAATTGGGATTTAGAAAATTGAGAATTGGGAAATTAGGATTTGAAGAATTGGGATTTGGGAAATTGGGATTTAGGGATTTGGGAAATTGGGATTTGGAAAATTGGGATTTGGAAGATTGGGATTTGGAAAATTGGGAGTTGGCAAATTGGGATTTGGGAAATTGGGATTTAGAAAATTGAGAATTGGGAAATTGGGATTTGGGAAATGGGGAAATTGGGATTTAGGGATTTGGGGATTTGGAAAATTGGGGATTTGGGAAATTGGGACTTAGAAAATTGGGAATTGGGAAATTAGGATTTGGAAAATTTGAATGTGGAAAACTGGGATTTGGTACATTAGAATTTGCGAAAGTAGCAAATAAGGAAAGTGTGATTTGTAAATTAGTGATTTAGGAAATTAGAAAATTGGTATGTGGAAAATTAGGATTTACTCACAAGTTTTCTTGGAAAACATGAAATTTTCGTTCCAACAGTCGAATGTAGATAGTAAAAGTTATTCAGGTAGTGCATATTTTGCTCAAATATGTAAGAGTTGAACCGGGCAAAAAAAACAAAGTTTCCGTGAAAGTAGAATCAACTCACGTGAAATGTTGATTCAATAAATTGCAGAGAATGTTTTAAAGCAGAAATGTTTAGAACGTTAATCCACTTATTCTCCCAACCCCGAGTGGTTCATTAAATCATTCTGGATAGATCCTATTAAAAATTAAGGTTTCATTGAATTTTAAAACTGTGAGACTTCGGAATTTTAAAATTTCAGAACTTTGGGATTTCTAAATTTATAATTTTTACATTTTTAGTGTTTGAATCATTTGAGCTCGGAAACGTTGAGACTTCCTTTATCGAAGTTCTGTGATTTTGGAAATAATTGATTACACGAGTGACTTGCCTCGGTCCATAAAGTTTGGAGAAATTTTAGAGATCAAAAGGGATCAACGCACGTTTGGTGAAACGATTACCGATGCCGAAACCGTGGCAAATAATAAATGGATACGGCAACCGGAAACGATGAAAGGATACCTTTCTTTCGAAAGGATCGGACATTCTTCGTTCATGAGTCGTGGTGATACGAATATACACGGTGATATGTTGGTTCGTTGCCGCTTTTTAGAAATCGTATTGAGTTCACGAGTATGAATAAGTGCGTATAGTAAACTGGGTCATGCATTGACACTGTCAAGTCCAAGAGCAAGGACGCTTTGATCACTTTCGTCCGACCGTGAATATTCACAGACTCCCAACCTAACTTTCTATCGAGGCTATACATCCATAGTCTTTTCATCATTTTTAAACACGAAAAACAGCGTCTAACGCAATTCAGTCCTAAACGTTGACACATTTGTTTTATTTAAAAGTGTACTTGTTTAGTCAATTGTATTGAGATCAAATTTCATGTTTACCTATAAATCTGTATCAAATCTTGGGTTCACTTTAAGTTCTATAAATAAAAGATTAAATATTATTATAATATATATTTCAGTCGCAATTCTTGGTTTTGGTTTATATCAGTTTTGCATGAAATGTCTCAACACGCAATCTTTTTTGGAAAATTGACACATTATTTTATTATAAATGTACCTCGCGAAAATTACGTGTTCTAACATGGTACTCATCAAAACCTGATCAGTATTCGACTACCTGAAAATACTTCGAAAATTATAAATTCAAATTCAATGAAAGTTCGAAACTGCCTGCGAGGCACTCCATTCCATCACTATGTAGTTATAGTTACAAGAATACATATGAACTTTCGATAACTTGTTTTTTGATCCATTTGCCTGTCGTTCTACGTCAGTATCTTGTTTTCTTTTTCCGTCGATGTAGCAATGTGAAACCAATAATCTGTCAAGATCGATGTTTGTCGCTGCTACACACATCTTTCGAAGTAAAACCCTAAGCAACATGTCCTATGACTTTCACCAAGAACCGCTCCACTTGCTACATTCTCGTTCTTATGATGCACGCTTCAACGATTTATAAATTTACGGTCTTGTTATAATATTTTATTACTGACATTGTTATCGAACGTTCACTGTCAATCATCAGATTTAAACACGTTTGAATAACCAGTAGGATAACAGGATGACTGGAATATTTTGATCTATAATTTTCGAAATTTAAAAATTTTACATTCCTAATTTATTAAGCCTACAAATCTCAAAGTTCCCAAATTCACAAATTCTCTAATTCCTAAATTCTCAAATATCCAAATTCCCAAATCCTCTAGTTTCTAAATTCCCTAATTTCTAAATTTTCACATACCCAAATTCCCAAATCCTCTAGTTCCCAAATTCCCTAGTTCCCGAACTCCCTAGTCCCCAAATTCCCTAGCTCCCAAATTCCCTAGTTCCCAAATTCCCCAATTCCTAAATTCCCGAATTCCCAAATTTCCAAATACCTAAATTCCCAAATACTCTACTTCCCAAATTCCCTGGTTCCCCAATTCCCTAGTCCCCAAATTCCCTAGACCCCAAATTCCCTAGTTCCCAAATTTCCTAGTTCCCAAATTCCCCAATTCCTAAATTCCCGAATTCCCTAGTTCCCAAATTCCCAAATTCCCCAATTCCTAAATTCCCGAATTCCCAAATTTCCAAATACCTAAATTCCCAAATTCTCTACTTCCCAAATTCCCTGGTTCTCCAAATTCCCTAGTTCCCAAATTCCCAAATTCCCCAATTCCTAAATTCCCGAATTCCCAAATTTCCAAATACCTAAATTCTCAAATCCTCTACTTCCTAAATTCCCTGGTTCCCCAAATTCCCTAGTTCCCAAATTCCCTAGTTCCCAAATTCCTTAATTCCCTAGTTCCCAAATTTCCAATTTCCAAATTCTTAAATTCTCATATCCCCCAAATTCTCAGATTCCCAAGTTATAAAATTTCCGAATCTCCCTAAATCCACAAATTCCCAAACTTCCAAATTATCAAATTTCCATATCGCGAATAATCAAGTAATCAAATTTCGTTTCCCAAATCTCCCACATCCCCAAGCTCCAATCCCCAAAAATCTCACACGATCAAATACCTAAATTACTAAATTATCAAATCAAGTTCCAAATCTTCATATAAAGATTCTTGACATTCTTTTCAGATCCTGCCACTGGTCGCACTCTGCTGTTGTTCGGCCATCGTGGTCCTGTCGGAGAGTCCAGAAGCCAACAAAGAGGACTTACTATCTCGAGCATCCGCTCAGCTCGAACGTCTGGCGCCATATCGTAGGACCTTCACGGATCAAGGGACATCCAACGAACAATGGCAAATGCTCGACGCGTCCAAGGACCAGGCCAACAGAATATTGAACGAGCAACGAACAGCCTTCGAGATTTACAAACTGCTGCCTGAGGATCTGCAGATCGATATCGCGAAGAAAGTCGGTGCTGATCGTGACACGATCGAGCTGCTCGGTGATCCAAAATATATGGAGATGATGCAGGAGAGGATCAAGAGATCAGGATCCAAACGCGATGCTACGGGACCAGAAGGATACGATCACGCGCCTCCAGACGGATACCATTACGGAGGATACGGCCACCAGGAGGAACACGGATCGGATTCTGGAGCGATTCTGAAAGGATCTGGTAGTTTGATCAGCGGTATAGCAAACGGCATAATCGGCGGTTTGGTCAGCGCGTCCAGCGGCGCGTCGAAAGGATCATCCTCGTTCTCTGGTACGAGTTCATCGAGCTCGTCCTCGAGCTCGGAATCGGACCATAAAAAACCGGGATATGGACATACTTACTCGGTAACTATGTAACCAGTCGAATGTTTCATCTGGTGATCCTCTAGAGAGTGATAAGAAACCGTGTCTGCGTTTTTGGTCGACATGTTTGATCTAAACCGGAAGGAAGGAACAAAAAGATCAGTGAGTAACAAAGGGAGAGAATATTTTGCTAGCATGTGCTTCGCATTTGTTTAACTTCTGCTTTTAAATAATTTTGTGGCGTATTAAGATGAACGAAGAAAATTTATGTTCGGTAAATCAATCAAATTGTCTGTTATTTTATTGCGAAGGTTTGCCTTCATGCAAATACATTTGATCAGTATGGTGGACATTTTCTTACCACTTCTTAAGGGGATCACGTTGCTTCGAGGAACAACTGCGGGTTCGTTAGAAATAAATTTGTTTTTCAGACATTTCTTTGTGAAAAATGTCGAATTTATTAATCGTTAAATGTAGGAATTTGTATGCTGAAATAGGTAAATATTGTTGAATCCTAAGCTACATAGAATTGTATCTGATATGAATCAAATCGATCAAGATTGTAAAAACATAAGATTCGTTGTTTTTAAAGAACATTCTACTTCAATCTGATAAACGAAATGAACCCGCGAGTTTAAAATTGAATGACTCATACTCGGTTATGATAGTGACACGTTATAATAGACAGACGTAGGGTCATAGTGGAAACTATAGATCGATGTATTAGCTGCACAAAAGAAAATCACTATGTAGGCCGTCAAGGTTGCAACTAAGGAGGGAAATCTTAGCTAGTTCTCGTGTTGCACGCTCCTTATTGAAGCACAGAATCATTTAAACAAGAATTTCACGATGGAAATTCAAAAACGTCAGCGACGTTCGTCGTCCTAAAATTGTTTCGTTTTTATATTTGTGACGGTAACGTAATTTATGAAACACGATGGAAAATGGAACTTGTTATAACATCCGTACGAACTAGTTCGGTGTTACAGATTTATCGAAACGATTATTCGCTTCACGAGTACACGACCCTGTTGGAATTTATAATTTTCATCGTGGAATCCTGATTATATTGTAGTCATTGATGTGAAGCGAAATAGGTCGACCGTGATATATTATCGACATTGATTCGAACTTTTCGCAATCTGGATTTTGTTTTGCGTAAGAACAATCAAATGGTAGTGTTAACACGTTCAGGACAGAATGGATCGTCGAATTTTATTATTTACAATTCTTATATTTTCTATTACTTTAAATTCGTCTAATCCTATGGTAATTCATTTCAAAAGCAACTTTTCATAATTTTACTTTACTGTCGTCCTGAACGTATCAAACTATCCGTTACTACTATCAATGCAAGAAAAATTTAAACAAAACCCTGTAGGCGTTGTTAATCGTTAATTAAGTATTAGACAATTCCAAAAAGGCACAATCACAAGTATTAAATTTAACACTTTGATGGCTGTACATCTTGTAAGATCTTTAACTCTTGTAATTTTAAGTTACAGTAGACTCTTTATATTGCCGACTAAGTAATTTCCCACTCACATGAACTTGTTTCTTCCAAATTATATTGTGGCGCACTATATTGCCACACATTATATCGCTACGCGTTGTAGTGTCATCGCATTATATTGCTACGTGCTACATCATCGCTCGCTATATAGCCACGTGTCATATTTCCGCGCCACATTACCACGCGCTATATTATCGTTCGCTATATCGCAGAGTACCATGGTACTTCGCATCATATCACGCATTACATCGCCACGCGCTATTCACCGCGCATCATATGAATGCGAGCTAAATCGCCGCGTGATATATCGCCACCTGCTATATTGCTACGCATCACATCACCGCTTGCTATATCACTGTGCGTTATACTGCTATATCACCGCGTGTCATGTTATCACGCGTCATATCACTGTGCGCGATTCAACATATTGTCGCACGTTCACAATTTTTCCTATATTGCAAATTCCAATAATTTTCCATTCTTACATTCCCGGTCCATGGCAATATAACGAGAGTCTACTGTGAATCACACCCAATAGTTCACGTACCTTACAGAATCATTATCCTTTGATTAATATTTTATGCAGTAAATAAAAATGAATTAAAAGATAATTTGATAAAGAATTAAACGTTAAAATGAAGAATAAATATTTAACCATCAAAGTGTTAAGAACGAGTAGCGATCTAATAGAATAAATAGAGTTATCCTTATCGTTATCAGTTTGTACCGAACAATCTTTGAATGTTCAATAAAGTACAGATGAAATTGCATTTCGATGAATTTGCACACGTGTCTTGTTAATTGAATTTTTCTATGATAGTACAACGATGACACGTTCGGCGTATGGGACATCAAAAAGGTGATCATTAGCACGTTAATGCAAGCGGTGAAAGCGATAAGCGGTGGTGTGATCGCATTGAAAGGTCAGATAATCAAAGGAAGTGGTTACCTTGTCACGGCCAAGGGCAAAATGATTACTAAAACCGGGGACGCGATTACAACTTTGGGTCGCAATATCGTGAAGAACGTAGCGCATTCGCCACAACCGGAACATCCGCATCATGGTTACTACGAAGGTCCTCCAGAAGATGGTAAGATTTTCAACACTAGCATTTCGTTTTCTCAGACATCTTTTATTGTAGACTTCGCACGATCTATACACGCATCTTGTCACTATTTCAGGATTCTCAATGTTCTATTGATAACTTAATATTTCAGTAAATATTCTTGTCATAAAATTCCACAAGACTAAAATGTTGAAATTCCTGAAATATTCAGAAGATACACGCGTATAGAGATACTGAGGTCCTTTCGAAAATTTTTCTTAACCAATTTAGATACATTTTTATGTAATAACGTATCTTTTTATAATAATTATAAGTCGATTAATAAAACAACAGGTCATGACGAATCTTATGATGGACCACCACCTAGTCTTGAAGAATTTGCCGAACAGAACCAAGAGTACCATGCTAATTTGGGCGACGGATCAGACGGTAAGATTTTCGAATTTAAATAAGCACGTCAATGAATCGTTTAGAGATATAGAAATCTAGAGATATAAGAACATGGGGATCTAGAGTTCTAGTTACAGTTCAAGAAATCTAGGAATATGGGGATTTGGAGATGTAGGAATATAGAAATCTAGGAATATAAACATTTCGATAATACATATTCACGTATTTCCCTTTTATGATATACATATGTATATACAGATGTAAATTTAATCTTGCAGATCTGATAAGTAGAAATTATAGTAGAGCACTGTAGCAATTACTTACGTAGTTGGCGTGAAATGCATGCGAGATGATTACAGAGTGTTTGCTTGTAACACGTAAATACGCCCGATACGTTGTGTTGCTTGTTAAAAATTCGGTGAGAGGCTTACTATCCTGGTGGAGGTTCTTGCACGTTTTAAAATAATGAAAGTAAGAGCGAACTTCGCTTTCAAACGAGATTCTATTCCGCGAAACTTTCCTCGGACGTGATACAGGATGCTCAGAACTTTCTGGCGAATACTATTCGGTACTTTGATCTTCGTTTCCGCCCGTGTGAACTTTCCTCTTGTTTCTCTTAATTTCACGTTTCGACGATGAATAACACTTTCTTCGTGCTTTGTTGGTTACTCGTTTCCGTGAGACTTCCTCTTCACTCTCTCTCTCTCTTGTTCTCATGATTTTCAAAATTCGAAACTAATTTACTTTCGCTTGTATGCCTGACCCATGCGACAGGTCATCAACATTTATGTAACCCACTTTCTACAAATATCTCGTGGGCGATCTTCCGTAATCGGTATAAAACGGTTCTTTTTCTTCAATTATTAAGTTGTTGTATATTACATGACCGAAAAGTTGACATTCTGACATAATTCGATAACGTAGAAGATCGAAAACATGGCGCCTCAATTTGATGTTTAAACTTTTCAGATGTTTAGAGAAATAGATTGTTTACTTCAATTAACAACCAAACATTTTTCATTAATTTATATAGAAAATTAAAATGGCTGTCAATTAAACATTAATACAAAATGACTGACTCTTCGATATAAGAAGCACTATATCAACCAATTTCTAACTATTGTTTTAACAAAGAATCGCCCATTTTGTGTTACGAACGTTCATGAAATATTTAATAGTCATTTTCAGCAAACATTGAGCTGTTAACTCAATGTTTAAACATTGAGAAGTTAAACATTGAGAAGTTAAACATTGAGAAGTTATATACCATAAGAATTTTTATGCCATTAAATTGTATCAGATTTTCTAAATTCTGAAACTGGCCAATTAATATGCAACAACCTGATAATTAAGGCGTACATGTTCAAAACGTCGGCAAAACGACTACCAATATGTTCATGTCGAAAGATGTAAGCCGAACTTAACGATTTGGAAAAAACTTTCATACTAATGAATTCTCTTGATAAGTAACAAGGACGCTGTGTTGAAGTAATTACATTAACGTTTCGTTTCATGAATACAACTTCCTGATCATCCAATTAATTTGAACGAATAATTACAGTAAATTAACAAACGATATTTAGGTAAATTAGTGACAATGTGAAAACATTAATTTTTATGGGAAAATGTTCAATTTCAAAGTCTTTTATTTGTTTATTAAACCATTTGCGGATGAAATAGTGGATTTTAAAGTGTTAAGATTTGATGCAATTTGATAATATAAAAGTATCAAACCGAAACGATCGATATTAATTAGTATAAAAATCTGTTTTAATAAACGAAACGAGACGTTGATATTCTGACCCGACTGACAGACGTCACGTTTACAGTCGATGAGCACGCGGGCCTTCTGATCATGAAACCGACGGATCTGGACGGACACAGTCACCACATCTTGGACGAGAACTCTCAGAAAGCTCCTTTGACGGAACCGGAAGTCAGTTACCACGGTCCGCCGCCAGGATTGCCCGTGAAACACTTGGAAACCGGAAACGAACAAAACCAATTAAATCATAACGAAGAAAATCATCTGGTGATCGAGTCTGGTCATCCTGTTGAGCATCCACCGTCCAGTTACGAGGCTTCACTTCATCAACGTCCATTGGACGATCAAGTGAAGGATCAAGCTTATCCGTTGTATCCTCCTTTGACTTCCGGTTTCCCGGTCAATCCACTTTCCATTCAGCAAAGTGTCGAATATCCACCGATACACATTCAATACGCGTTACCCCACAAGGGAAGCTTCGAATTGTCGAGTGCAGACACATCCGGCAACGACTTGTCCATGTATTCGAGTCTGTCGATCGATGTGGATCCCTCCATAAAAATATCCACGCTGAAACATGCAAACGGCTACGAACTTCCCAAGTTACCTCATGGGAATATTCAACCCTTGCTCCCGAATTACCCTCCGCTTCAAGGACCTTTGAAGATACCTCTGTTGCAACCGTTGTCGAATCCTTACTGGCAGAATCAAGGACTACTGCAACCGCTAGGGAATTTTGACGCGTACCGTTGGTACCGGAGAAGAAGTAGCGCTCAAAGGAGGAAATCCGTCAACGATGTAGCGCAACGTGTGAGATTACAGCGTGGGTAAAGTGTGTAATTCTGAACCGAGGTAATTGGATTAAATTACCTTCTTAGATGTTTCCTTTTGTATGTAAATATTTATTGTTTTCCGTGAAGGTTTATGTGTAATGATTTTAGTGGTATAATTGCTAGAGCAGAAATAATAGAATTTTTATGCTAGGCTACAGATATAGCGTGGTGGTAAATTTTCTTTATCTGCAAATGATGCGATAGTTCATGTATCGATGATCGTTCGTATGTGATGAGAAACGAGTTTAACAGATGTAGAACTTATAATCAATTATTATATTACCACGCATTTAGATGAAAGATTATGTTATCGGTATTTCAGGGATTTTAATAGTTATTAACACTATTCAAGTATTAATTATATATACGTAGGTTGTGAATTTGAAAATTTGGGAATTTTAGAACCTGGAAATTTTTGCATCTGGTAACTGGAGAATTTAGTAATGGACTTGGATATTTCATAAATTGACGATTAGGAAAGGGAAGTTGGGGGATAACTTGGGAACTTGGGGATATTGGGAAATTTCTTTCGCATCAAACTATATTCCACAATTTTCAAATGATCACCGCACAGCTTCTAGTTCGTATGCTTCAGACCCCGTCGCTTCCTGTAACTAAATTACTCATAAATCTATCATATTGCACTCATATGCGTGTAAAATTTGAAATTCTCTTAAAATTTATCTCGAGTTAACATGGTCTGTTACAGTGATCTACTCTTACGAGCCCTATCCACACGTAAGTGGATCTCGAATACATCCATGATATTGAGCGGCACGAACTTTCGAACGAAAATCCAAGACTGCAATGGCTGCACTGTATCAGATGTTATTCGTTGAAAAGATTCGTCGGGTTTCGCGAAGATCAACGAATCGAAAGCTGAAGAACATTTACCTACCTGTGCATGCGTGTGTTCGAGTCGTGTCTCGGCTTTCGCCTCATCGGGAAAAGAAAGAACATAAAGCAACACGGATCGTACGTGGTGGGAGTGGATGAATCTTCTTGAAATTATTCTGGAAAAGAAAGCGGTCCGATATGCAAATTAAGGACCGATGGACGTTGAGCAGTTACGAGTCGACAAGCAAATTATGTTAGCATAGAAAATACTTGTTATAGTTGTATCTTGTGATATATGCCGAATGGAAAATATCTTTATGATATTGCTTCTGTATAATTTTACCGGTAACGTACACCTCGGTCATTGTCGCAAGATGGCGACCAGGATTATTTGATCGTTAATTCTTTCGACCCGACGGTTTTCATGATAGGAACCAATATAAATATTCTTGTACATACATTATTATATTATATGATATTGGATTATTTACTAGGCTCATTAACAATAAAATCACTAATTGTAAAAATTTTCCATTAAAGTACTATTGAATTGTTTAATATATGAACGCAAATGAAATACGCTTGGGAAAGGATTAATCGGTCAAAAAATACGTACGTGGAAAGTGTATATAATTCATAATCTGTAAATGCAAATGGACTTTGTATTTATGAATATTAGACCCTTAATGTAATGAAAAAGGCCATAACAACACGAACGATTTCAATTTCCTTTACCTACTCTAACGCTAGTTTCAATTTGTAATTATAGATCCCCTAGTGTTTATGACGTTATTCTTAAGATATTGTAACATGTAAATGAATCGTTTTACAAGCGGAAAGATAATTACTAATTCGATGTTCGTTACTCTAATCGTAAGTTCGAATAAATTGTTCTGTTTATTGTTACAGAAGCCTGTTATTTCTTCGATAATGTTACCATTACCTGAAAGTGTCTTTTTGTATCGTTTTATTGCAGAACAAAATCATTGAAATTATGCGATAAAGAAATACATACCGACACAACACTGTGAGAAAATTTACTTCATTCTTATTTAAGATGATGCGAGTAACGATAATTGTGAAAAAGTGCCATAAAACGATATATGCGGGATAAAATGTCTGTGAACGACATTCAACCTCGATCTCATTTCATCAAATTACGCACAAGATGCAATGAGGTTTTAAAACCAAATAACGTTTTCTTCAGAATCACTTTAAGAGTGATTATGTTATGAAATATTTCATTTATTATACTAGGGATCTAGGGATCTGTGAATCTAGGAATTTGAAGATGTAAGAATCTGAAAGTGTAAGGTTGTGAAAACATAAGAGTGTGAAAATCTAGAGATCTAAGAATATAGAGATCTAGAGATATAAAGATCCAAGAATCTAGAGATTTAGGAGTATAGAAATCTAGGAATCTAAAATCCAATAACAGTCCAAGAATCTAAAAGTCCAGTAAAACATACTCAAATTTTTCGCTTTGTAGCATGAATAGATTCTGCAATTGTAAAAGTTGTTCTGCATCCTCTTCCTTTATCGCCATTTTCTCTTAAGAAACCTGACGTGCTCAATAGCGTACATGAAATCGGAAATAGAAAGTCTTATTAAATGAAAAACGACAATAATATAAAATCTCGGACATAAAAGATACGATATAACATAAAAACGAGCGAGGTTCATGCATTTTTATAGACTGTGAAATTTGAGAGATCGAATTTGTCGCGTTTCGAGCAATTGAACTTAATTGAGTAAAACAGAGAAGGCAGTTACGTACAAAGTATTCCATTCGGTCGCAAAAGATTGAATGAAGGAACGCATAATTTTAGTGATAAACTCACGTAGCACCGATGAATATAGTGGGTCACTGGATCACACACGTTGGTCCGCGTGTATCCACTCACACACGTGTAATTCTCACGAGGGAATCCAGTAGCAGGATATGGAGAGAAACGGCGTTTGACCGGTCTTCGATCGTTCCGTGTCCATCTGTCGGCTCGTAAAGATACCGTGATACAATCCGAAATCAACTTTTCTGTCATCAGATTCTTTTCTCGTAACGCCTTTAAGGAAAATCTAACGCAACAACACGATCGAGGTGTTTGCATCTCCACTTAATTAAACCTTCATCCAAAGAGACTACAGAGAGTCTGTTAGATAATGAAAGAAGGTAAATAAAATAAACGTACATGAACAAATATCAATATTATCATGAAAGTATACAATTCAACTAACTTTCGTTCACCTAATTTCTTCACCTGCAGTCTTTTGAATAGGTGAAGAATAGGTTCTTGTTTCTTTTACTTTGTACAACACATAGATTTATAACAAATTCATTACTTATAGAAATGTACAGTTTAATAAAATGATGACTTCTCATATCCCTTTTCAATTTTCCTTCATCCACTGTTGTAAATCCACGTTTCATATAATATATTATAAATATGTATATTATTATTATTAACGAGTTACGTTAGATATTAGCCGTTATCGAATCACCTAGTATATTGAACTTGGCTCCATTCATACGAGCATCCACGAAAGAAGAAAAATAGTCGTTCGCAAGAACGAACGCAGCGAATCCGCTACGTTTGGCGAACGAACGTGATAATTGGGAATTCCTGTGAATTTCATGGAACCCATGACTTTTCCCGGTTACGTTCCTTATTTCGTAGCAGCTGTTATCCATCGGAAACAAGGTAGGAGGCAACGTTTCGGCCTTCGATGATACGTTCGCCGGGTTGCGAGTATAAATGAAGGACAATGACCTAATTGTGTGCAGAACACGCAGTGCTTCCTCAACGTCCAATCATCGCGCGCGTTTACTCGTGTTCGTTTTATGTATGATCCAACTTCCGGTATATTTCGATCTTAGTATTTTCTAATTCGTCGCATTGGTTTCTTTTCTGTCAGTGTACACGTCCAGCCGAGGAAAAATATTCGTTCGTCGAGGAGACCCGTTATTTCGAGAACAAACGCGATGAAGGTTAGTAACAGTTTCAAGTTCATGGTTTCGAATCAAGTTATGGTTTACAGGTGATGATCAATTTAATTGCCAAGTAAATTTACATATTCGTTTGATTTAATTTAGTGCTACTACTTTCTAAGTAATCATACTTTCCCGATAGTCTCGAAGTTTTTTTATGAAATAAATTACACGTGCATAAAGAGATTTTTTTGTGTATTGTCAAGTAAGTGCAATTACTTTATGTTCATATTATATGATATTATTGAACGTTGCGATGCTGACATTTTTTATAAAAGACCTGCAGTAAAGTACAAATAGACTTCAGGTTCATAAATTAAAGTGAAACCTGAAGTAGACTTTGTAAAAAACAAGCATTGAATTTTTATTTTATTCAAGAATTCGTTACATAAAAGTGTAAAGTAAATTTTATCGAAGTTTATGGTTCATGTTTTTAAATTGACATTCAAAGTTTGAGTAAAATTAATATTTTTGTGACAATTCATCCGAGGAAGTTTTATTTAGAATTGAAAAAAATTGTGGAATTCGAAAATTGGAAGTAGTGGATTTGAATATTTTTTAAACTGGAAAGTTAAAAAATGGGATATTAGAAAATTTGGAAATATTAACAGGTTTCGCCACAGTAGAAATATGCTACATATTATTAAAAATATTCGAGATTAAATTTGTAACATACTTCATAGCATTCAAAACCGTACTGCTTTCAATTCCATATTATTTGACCGAATTAAATTTGTAAAGTCGGTCAGTCGTGACCATCATCACGACTGTATCAACTAAAATATTTATAGAATTTATTATTAAATTTCATACCTTCTATTAGCACTCGAAATATATCATTCTTCGCCACCTATCACATTCATCATCTTCACTAACTATCACATTTCGAATAATTTGATAAAAATTATCCATGTCAATCCTACGACGTATAGTGGTTTTATCAATATTTACACAAATGCACATTTCCATAAGAAATAGAAATTAAAAAATACGTAAATCTAAAAAATACAACGTTAAAATCCACACACATAAATGTTCATACATTGACATTGCATTTATCCATCTTCTTATTTTCACGATACGTTTACTATTTTACAATACACTCACGTTTATAGTTGCTGACATAAACGAGTCGACGAACAATCGTTTCACATTAATCATAAATTAATTGACAGAACGCTTCACAACAATGACCCGTTACAGTTGCTCGAGACTGCAACAAAAACAGCGACAATAACATGATTCGTCGCAGATAAGTATACAGCAGTGTAGTCACGATCGAAAAATCAAGCTAATGGATCCGTCTACTCAATGTGGAAGTTAGTTCCGTTATATGACAAAAAAAGAATAGTCGGTCGATGCTTGATTATTATCATTAACAGGAGATAGCTATTTCTTCGTGCATCCAGTAAACGCCCATTTTGTTCAAAAAAATGTTTTCTGAGGAACCGAAAACACTTTACACATGATTATAGTATAATTGAACGTTCTATTGCATACGTACTTTCAACCTTGACAACTTTCTATTAGATTAAACATAAAGTTACTATATTGCAAAAATGATATGCAATGATAAAGGGTACATTGTATTTTCTACTTTGATTAGACGTATCAAACGGAGTAAGCTATATTGACTCTCGTTATATTGCTACCATTAAGTGGACTTTCACATTTAGATATTAGTGAATGTCATTGACTGCAGAGGAGACCGGTGAAATATCAGGAGATGATATATCTGTTCTTTAATCGAATACTGGAGTTATATTGTTTTATGACGAAGTGTTATGTCGTCGTGTTACATGACCAAGTGTTACATTACCACAAGCTGTATGACATTTTGTGTCTCCATCACTCGTTGATTTATGATCAACAAATTTTCGAATTTAGAAGTTTAATCATTTTCACATTTGGTACTTCAGAAATTTTTTAATTTGATAATCTAGTAATTTAGATTTTTAACATTGGAAAAGTGGAAATCTACACAGTTCAAAAATATAGCAATTTTAAATCTGAAAACGTTTGAGATGTAATAATTTTATTACTTGTATTAGAAAGTTATTCATTATTTAAATTTAATCTAACTATCGAAAGAAGTTGTCATTTTAGAAATAAACGATAACAATCTAAGACTTCGATGTCTAATCATCGCAAACATGTTTTTTTCATACCCCTCAATATACAATAATCTAATTAACCAAACAGTCGATGAAAAAGATAGCCAAAAGAAGTTGAGGATGAACGTTCAACTTTCGAAAGATTCGTGTGTCTCGTTAACGGCATGCCTTTCGAATCATGAAATTGGCGATTGAAAATGGAAGTCGAGCGAGGAGGAAGCTTAATGATCGGCATGCAATGCAACAGGTTGCATTCACGGTCAATCATTTCTAATCCGTACGAGACTGGCCATCATTTCCACGCTCGACTATTTTCTTTTCGACCTCGCTCCTTTCTGGCTTCTTACTACCCTCGCTTTTCCTACATCGATGTGGAACAACGTCCCACTTTGTCCGTTAACAACTCGAAACGCTTCTCTCTTCGGTTTCATCGGCTATGCCAGCGTTTCTCAAACTGCAACGCAACAATCTGAGGGCTTGTTCTCGAAAATCTTCGTTCAATGTTTTATGAATGTCGCTAGAATATTTTCACAGAACTCTGATTAACTTACATTTGTATTGCACACTTATACAACGTTGCTTATATTATACAAATTGATTTATTATATCATTTATTATATTGTACACAACGCGAGATTATCGCAGACGGAAATTTACGTCGTGTTTGGAAATGAAAATGTTCATTATGCAATAGTCATCAGTGTCTTTAATATTACACGTACAATATTTATAGTGTAAATATTATAATGCATATATTTTTCATGGAATTTGTATTGTACACATTTTTAAATTCAACGAGAATACTTTTTAAAGAGGACCCTAAGAATAATCTTCCATAAAAATTCTGCAGAAATATTTTCATAAACAAAAGAAAGAATTCTTGGAAAAAATGAAAGTTAACTGTTTATTTCGATCGAGGGTTATTGTTCCGATCACTTTTCGGTATGATACTGTGATAGAATGGTGTGGAATACGAAAACGTGAAGTTCATTTGTATGCAGTCGACGAGGTTTCATTATTTTCAGTTTCAATACTGTGATTAAGGAGAATAGGCATTCTTTGTTGGAATCCTTTTTTGGAATTATTTGGTTATTGTACTGTACTGTGTGCTATTGTACTATATTGTATTGTATATTCTTAATTATTCTATATACCTTTGAGGATTGTTCAAATATATTTGTAACATGATCGAATTATACTAATGAGATTTGAGCTTCATAACTTTCTCCATAAACATTCTCTTATATATTTGCAAATAAAAAAATAATTGGAGGTCTACTTCGAGTATTATTGATATGTATGAAAAATTGTATATTTCTCCTGGTATATGATATTCTTATTCCTCAGAAAAGATTGAGAATCTCTGATCACGTTATGTAGCATCGATTTTACACATATACATCACAGGTGTAAAGAACGAAGCAAAGTGCACGTGTTGATATGTGAATACCGTACGGTTCGTAGCAGGACTAGATTTCCGGTTTTGGTGTGTCCGCTTTCCCGATTGTTATTTATTTCTTGTATATAAATAATATTAATTGCATGTTAATAAATAAAATTGGTATACCTATGTATGTATACGTATGTATAAACGTAAGCTTTCGATTTTGGGGATTAAGTATTTCCAAATTTCATGATTCCGCAAGATATTTCCATATCTCCAAATCGATTAGTAGCAATTTCTTCAAAGAGTTCCCTGAATGATAGCCCAAGATCCACAAACTTTAAATCCAGCCCAGACTATACTACTCAGGTTAAAGCACCCACTGCCTACTTAAAATTCACAGTGACTCAACTTAAAACTTTCTATTTTTCATGGAAGATAGTAGACCGATCAACACGCTCTGCTAATCAAATTTCAGACGACAAATTGGATATGCTGTCTGTTGGTCGCGTGCGTCTGCCTTGTCGAAGCCAGGTACAAGATAAGAAGGCCACCGTTACCTCCTCTCCAACCAACGAAATTGATGTACAAGAAATCCTGGCCCATCACTCACAGAATTTCCACAGGCAACATGATGCATATCAATGGAAACTTGACGCCGAAAAGAATGGTCCAAAAAGTATCAAACTACAGGTGAAGTTTCTCGAAAGTTTCCATGATCTGCTGAATTTATAATTATAAATACTATAAATAAATAATAAATGAATCTAAAATTATATTTTATTACATTTATAAAATATAGAATTCGTCGACCGCCGATGTTCAATATGCCTCCGGTAATTTGGAAGCATCAAATGCCAATGAGAGCTCCTATGAACAATCATGCGGTCCTCCCGCAACGTCCACCGGTGAAAGAGTTTCATTCGGTGAATAAAATGCCGGAATACAGTCCAGAATACAGACCGGAAGCGGCTGTTTTACCACCAACTCACAGGGGCAACGTCGACGATGACAAAGGACCGATTCATACCATTCCGGCACCTAATCTCAGTCCCATGGATAAACCTTTCAATGGTGAAATGAATGCGGATGACATGGCGCAACGGCAGCAGACGACTGATGCTACGTACAAAATTAATCATCATGGTCAGTCGAGTTACTTTTCAAGATAGTACTGCACTTTAATTATATGACAAAGATTAAGTCTACAAGGCTATTCGCTTAAATATGATAACAGTATGGAATTATTACTATTAGAATAGTATTACAGTAGTGTAGTAATGCAGCATTGTAATGAAACAGTAAAAGAGTAGAATAGTGTCTAATCGGTTAAAATAACATTAAATTTTGTATTTCTTTTTATAGGTTCATTACTGCCAAACTTCGATCTTAACACCATCGGTACAAGTTTGTCACCGCAGAAAACGGTGACCAACCCAACTCCCAGCCAACACCAATACGAAGTAACCGAAACGAATGGTGTCAGTCAAAAAGAATACCAAACGGTTCTGCCAACGTTCATACCACCAGAATTTGCGACACTGTCTACCTTAATTAATCCCGATCTGCAATCGAATGACGTATTCTTGAATAATCATCCCGCTTCGAACATCGGTCTCATCGGCACCAACATCCAACTTGGGCAACCTAATCTACCGATGCAGACAAATTTACACAGTTCTTTGCACGTCGGATTTCCGGGTACTGCTGGCCAAACACCGTACATTATAAACCAACAAATACCTGATCTACATGTTGGTCACCCGGCACCTGCTGGTCCTCCTCTTTCGGCTACTCAACTCTACGATCTTTTGAACAGCTTCCCTCAAAAAATGCCTGAACAATATCAACAAGGTTAGTTTTATTGCGACAATTTAGAGATTCCCTGAATTCTGCTCGTTCCAACTACCTTTTCCAACTCCGCATAAAAATTCTACTTATACCATTATCTGTAACCTACTTCTGACTTTCTAGCTTCTGCATGATCACATCTCCCAAATGTATACCGGTAAATCACTCAGCCTTATTTCGATTCATCACGCATTTCATATTAGATTGCACCGAGAGAAAGTACAGCTACCTTTTTCCAGAACGTGAGATAAGAACATATAATGAGACAAAGCATTCTCTTACCTATCTGGAACATCAATTTAATAAAACAATTATGAACAAGTTCAAGCAACGTGATAAGCCATATCACTTTGATTCTAGGTCAACAACCACAGCTTCAGCAACATATTCTGCAGCAACAGCTCGGTCAATTTTTCCAGCCCGCCGGAGTAACAGGTTTTTCGCAGCCGGAAATGCAGTCTTTCAATTACGACGAGCAAGATAACAAGGAACAGCAGCAGCAGCAACAACAACAACAACAACAACAACAGCAGCAGCAGCAGCAACAACAGCAGCACCAACAACAGCAGCAGCAGCAACAACAACAACAACAACAGCAACAGCAAATTTTATTCGACCCAGAATACGTCGCTGAAAGAGTCAACACGAATTACAACATCGAACCAGAGGTATCCATAGACGACGAGGAGAATAATAATCTACGTCGAGAGGAGGAGCTCGCTTATATTAACGAAGGTGGTGAACAATTGGAAAACAACATCGATTACGAAGACACCAACAATCAAAAGAGCCAGACAACGTACTTCAACAAGGTTTCCAATAACGACGGCATATCCTCGCAATTCTATACGACGCTACCTAATCGCGAGGCTGCCGAGAAGTTAGCAGCCCTGGCAGCGGCTGGGAACGTTAATAGTCAACTGATAGGACAACTTCGAAAGCAACAACAACAACAGGAAAACGTGCAAAACGAAGAGGCTATGCCTCCTAATCATAAGAACGAGGATTACGATCAAACGTATCATCAAGATCGGTCGCAGAATCGTCACAAACATCGACACAGTCAACAGGAACAGGAACAACAGTTGCAGAAGTACGAGGAACAACAAAAGGAATACGAGAGACAACAAGAACAGCATCGACAACGTCAGAGCGCGATATACAGTAACAAACGACCTCTGAGAATCATGGTACCAGACGAGAATGATTATAATAATCAACCTCAAAACGATGAACCGAAGGAAAACACGGAAATTGAGTACGAGTATGAAAATGATGATGCCGACGCTTTAAGTTCCCAAGCAAATGCTTCTTTTGACGGGAGATCTTACGAACAATCAAATGCGGAATTTGGATCGCGTTTGAATCCAAAGACTGGCGTTTAATCCTTGGTTAAAGAATTTTTTGTACATATAACATTGAACGCGAATATTTATTATCATTTTATTTATCGATTAGCTTTGTTCAAGAGTTTTTGTGTAACTTACTCGATGTTTGGAACGAGTTTCTTCGAAATGGGAAATTTTTATACTGTTTCCGTATGATGCATCGACGAAACGTATATGCAAATTTATGAATCCCCAACTCCCAAATTTCCGGATTTCCAAATCCCTAAAACCCTAATTTTCCAATTTCTGAATTGCTAAATTTCTAACTTCTCAAATTACCAAATTTCCAAGTTCCTAAATTCCTAACTTTCATAAATCTCTCCCAAGGTAGTTCTTAAATTTACTGGATATTCCTTTCCTTTTAACGTTTTGTCGATGGTACATCGACAACAGTATCATTATGGGACATCGTAATTTATTTAATATTATTTATTGTTAGGTGAGCTTGTTAGTACGCTCGCCCTTGGTCGCGAAAAAACGAAAAACACGAACTGATATTGCCATCAATTCATAGAATTCATTTTTTATTTCAATCAGTACGCATCACCAATTTGAATTACATTTATATATATGTATGTACATATGTATTATCCAAGTAATCTATCTATATGATACAGGAGCCGGGTACAAACAAAAATCTAACAAGATTATATTTTTCAAAGATCATTTTCACCTTGTTCGTTCTTTCTTTGTTTTATCTTTTACAAAATTAGTTGTTAAAGTAGCTATATAGTAAAAAGTATTTTACAGAAGAGAATTGGAGTTATAGGTATTATTATAGTACTCGCCAAAGAAGGAAAGTTCAATCTTGAAAAAACAAATCTCGCACGAAAGTAAACAGGGGTATTAAGCAGTATAATGCTTACATATCCACAAAATTTGAAATGATATCGTGAATCTGACAATAATACCCAGAGAAATACTACTATGATCTATCCATGAACCACGGTTTGCCGTCGTTTGTTAGCCGTTTTGTAAGAATATCACAACCAGTTTCGGTAACCAACAACGTATGCTCGAATTGTGCAGACCACTGACCATCCGCAGTAACCGCCGTCCAAGTATCTGGCCACATTTCATCTCTCCACGTACCTTGTGATATCATTGGTTCTATAGTAAAGCAATGCCCTGGTTTCATAACACCAACAGCCTTATTTTCTGAAAAACAGTGAAAAAAGAATTTTATTAGACCATTCTATATTGACATACTAAATATAGATAAGACATTTACTGGCATAATGAGGAACACTGGGTGCAGTGTGAAATAAACGATGAATTCCGTGACCGCAATAACTGCGTACTACACTGAATCCATGTGCTTGCGCATGTTTCTGAATTACACTTCCAATTTCTCTATACTTCTCTCCAGGTCGTACAATATCTATAGCTTTCGATAAGCATTCGTATGTAACTTCGACTAATTTTCTTACTTCGGGTTTTACATTACCGACTAGAAATGTTTCATTTAAGTCACCATGAAAGCCATTATGATATACCGTTACATCAACTGCAAAACAGGTATAATTTATGAAACTATTGTATAAATGGCAGAATTATTAAGAAACAATATATGATACCATTGCAAATATCTCCATCTTGAAGTGGTCTAGTATCAGGGATTCCATGACAAATCACTTCATTTACAGAAGTACAGCAGCTGGCTGGAAACTGATAATAGTTTAACGGAGACGGATAACAGTCTCTCTCTATACAAGCCTCATGAACAGCTTTATCAATCTCAGCTGTTGTGACACCTACGTCACAGGTACGTGCAGCTTCGTCTAACACTTCCCGTCCAAGCTATGAGAGTAATTCTGATTTATGTTTCCCTTCTTTGTTAAAAGAAAATAAACATGTACTCAAGGGTAACATATGTAATAGTGATACATGCAAAGAAGTAAGAAGAAAAATAATGTACATTACATTAGTACATGCAGAGAAGTAAAAAGATATATCATTTAAAGAACTTTAAATTAGTATTATGCCTTTATACCTTACAAGCTACTCGCATTCCCTCAATTTCTTCATCATCAAGGACTTTTATTTGAGCAGAACCTCTTACAGCCTGCTCACTTACAGACACTCCTGTAGGGTGTGTAGCATAATCTGGCCGTTTGATCTGTTCAGGTACCTCTCTGCGAGGTTCCCTTTTATAAGGACGTAATTTACCAGTATAATGGTAGAATGGCCATGGATTATATTCGTTGGAAGTTTTATCTCCACCTGTTCCTTCTAATAATAACAGAATTATTAAAAATTATCTAATAAGCCAACTTTTTGACATGTTTTTATAATTCATTACTAAAGAATTACTGTTTAGAATTACACTTTATGCAATGCTTAATTATTAAACTCACTTGCTAACTGATGAATAACTTTATGAGTTTTCCAGCTTCGTTTAAAACAATCCTAAAGTTAAACATAACAATGTTAATTATTTCGTAGAAAAGATTGTTTTCAATGAATGTTAATTCATACACAATATTTATTAATGCAACAACATCAACTACTGATAACCATATATTTCAATCATTTCAAAAATAAATTAAATAATATAATTGAGAGTGAAAATTTTAATTGTTACTAATTACTGATACACAGTGTAAATTTAAATAACCAGTTGTACTATGAGCTAACCTACAAGTGTGTAGGGTGGTATGTACCTGAGTGCAAAAATATGAGCCCTGTATCCCTATTTTCAAACAAGTTGGACACTGAAGGCTGGCCATAGTTTTACAGCCCGGAGTTTCGCACATACCGAAAGTGAGTGCCATTTTATGCTGAATTTTCCTTTAGAACTTTCGTATGACGTGACTCGAAGAACGAGGCACGAACGAGAAGAGGTAATTTGAGCCGATCCTGTACTGTTTTACCGACAGATTTGGCTATTTACGTAAATCCACAGACTAGGTATAAAATAGACTTACCACTCAATGCTTTTTTCTATCTTACCAGATAAGATATATACATGTAGATTAGATTTATCATTTTATTTTTATATATCACATACTACATTATCGATTCAGAATATAATAACTTACTCTAATAGATGGCGCTAATCAACCTGTTAGATGACTCACAGAATAAAATTAGACAAAAAATTTAATTCTTATAGCCAGTGTTTTAAATTTTACGCAATACTATAATTGCATAGTTATATAAATAACTTCTATATAATAATGTAGTTAATAATAAATTTTAACTACAAATGGTTAAACACAGATAATTCTAGATCATAATCAGAAATCAAACAATTTATTAAACAGTATTTGTTGTTTCTTTTTTTCAGAATATATTTACACATTCTTTTTTACAAAATATGCTCAGATTGATATACACTTGTATGTATCTTTTCAGACAGAAGTTATTTACAATGATTTCTGCATTAACTTCTGTACACTCTACATTACATAATTTTTGTTTTCCTGAAAAGCTGTTATCAAATAATAAAGATATAAGAGTACGAAATAAATTTGCATACATATGAAATAATGAAAATACAGTATTAAATAAATTGTTATTTTAAATTTACTCTTCTTTGTTTAGCTCACTTATATCATATGATTATCGCATTTAAGAATATCATAAAATTATTTTCTAACCATTTTGGATATTCTGAAAAATTATCTAAACAAATTAAATATCCTGCGCTTCATTTACGATACGAGATAATTATAATAAATAAACGAAGAAATACAAAAGTAATTTCTAAAATAATTCATTATTAGATTTTAATAGATATAATGTAAATTAATAACGATTATACTTAAATACGAATGAAACATATGCATGACATTTATAATATCAATGTACATGCAAAAATGGACGACGTGGAATTAAATAGTTGTTGAAAGTACTACATGTATACTAATGGTATCGTCTGTAAACGGTACATGTAATTTACATTACGCGTATAAATAAAATGTGCACGCTTAGTATTCCATACAAATGGATTTTAACAAAATCAAGAACTCAATACACACTTCTTGAAGTTAGCATACCCTGCTTATCATCGCGATACAGGCGTAATACTCTGTGTAAGTATCAACTTTTCGTAGAATTTAACAAAAAATTCTACCTATTCGCTGAATACACATAACATTTATAAAAATGTATATATTTGAATATAGATAATTATATTAGAAAAGGGGACGTACCGTGATAAATGAAACGAACATACAGAATGCTCAAAAAGTAATAATCATAGCTTCCAAGCATACAACCGTATTTACTTTTTGAATATTTTATACAATCGTTCTTATTACGTATACTAGACATGACCAAGTGGTAGCTCGCAAATTTCCAAATCCCAAATTTTTTAATTTCTGACGTTTTACATTTCCAAGGTTTCAAACCCAAAAATTTGAAAGTTTGAAAATTAAGTTGCCTAGCAATATGACAAGAGTTTACTGAACATAAGTTCAGCCTATATATGTACATACATACATCACACACATGGAGTGACTGACAGCGAGAAAGCACCTGGTCATGCCTACCGAATGTTACCAAGGTGCAAAAATTTGATTAAATTGTTGTCACAATTTTGCACTAACACTGTAGTAAAAATTCGATGGCGTCGGAATATATTTTAACGTTGAGATATACAAAAATTGTCCGAGGGCGTACCACACATACTTTCAAAGGCTAGTTACCGGAACATCTTCGTATTCTCGATGATCCAACCTGGTCATTGATATGTGGTCCGCAGCGTATCCCTAGCAACTGGTTGTTCTTCTAGAATAGTTATTTTAATGTTTCAAATACTCTATAATTAAAGTTTATCTTTTTATTCCAGAATGATGAATTTACCGTGAATTAAACAATATATCAGCTCGGGAATTAATGAACCATACAATAAGGAACGATACAACAGCCACTGCACTACCTAAAATCATTGTCAATCGCTCTGTAGCTGCTGAAGGTTTAAGAAACATTCTTACACTCAATGTTTGCCACGTAGATTCCGTCCATGTAGAATAAACACCCGATTTCATGTCGTATCCTATATTGGAACATAGAAAATAGTAATTCCACTTATTGAAATATTTATCTTTGATGCTAATATATATGAACTTACCATCAATAATAAATGCTGGGCTCATAGCTGCGCTATAATTTACGGTGGAACTAATACATATGCCTGTTAAATTATCGCCAGCCATCCAAAGATAATGGTTTTCATAACACGACGTTTCATTCATGTGCGGTATTTCCTTCCTGGTCAGATAGGCAAGAAGTTGACCGGTTAATGTAGTGGCAGGATTAGCTACCCTATGTACACCAACGTACAATGGTAAGACTTGATTAATTAATTTGGCGCCTGGTGATGAAGCAGCGCGAAACAAATGGCATTTGGCACTTTCCAAGTAACAAGATAACATATCAGAAATAAGATTCTCAATTGATTCAAAAATATCATCCACAACTGGAGCTTCATTACCAGTAACATTTTTATAAAGAATTTCGCCAACGTGAATTGCTATCTTTGTCAAAGCAATGGAAAGCCCATTTTCCTCGCTTCTGAAAACAACGTTACATGTAAGAGAAATATGAATAATTTTATGTATAACTTGTAAAATGAAAGTAGTAGTACTTGTTAAAATGAAGGTTTTCTGCACTGTCTAAGATTCCATTGTAAAATCTATTTTCAAACTGTTTACCATGGTTACTAATAACAATGGCAGTTAAATTTGGTCTTTCTGTTAGGAAACTTTGTACTGATGTAGGTGGAACACTGCCTTCCAAAACAGTTGCGTTCAATGTTTTCTCCATTTTATTTATTATATCGTTGTTCTTGCCATTACTAGAGTGAAGATACAATTTCCCCTTATTCAGCTGACCAAATTCGATTACAGTCTTAATGTCATCAAGTTTTAAATTTACTCCACCTAATGCATTGAAATTACCTTCTTTCAAATCATAAATTAATCTACTGGATCCTATATAATCAAAGGCTTCTCCATTTAATAGAGAAAAAACAATATTTGTTTCTGAAAAAGAACAAATAGAAATATTAATTTAAATATGTATCTGTACATGCTATCTATTGTATGTTGTTTGAAATATACAATTTTACTTACGAGTTGCTACCATATCTGGAGCTGTAATATTCAAATAATAGGCAGTGGCAAGTAGTGTTACTAATCCTGTTACAACATTCTCTGCTCCAGGTGATATTCCATCAAATAAGGAAGAAGCATCTAATCTGGCAGTTACCAATATCACTGAATTTTTGTCTTTATCAATTGGAGCTAAAGGCCAATGTATATTCCTGTCTCCCAAAGGATCACAAAACTGTGTTGGTATATAATTTAGTTTGAATTCACTACGTCTGATACAAGATTCAGAGTTAACTGCAGCAAACATAAATGACCTCATTTCTAATGCACATAAAGATCTATATTGCTGATTTTCTATGTCATGTGTGTTATGTGTCCAGAAACAAGATTTTATAGCTTCTATTAATGTCTGATTCTAAAATTAGAAGTTAGTAATTCTAAAGTTATACATTATAAATGTAATCTATCAATGTGAAAATTTAAAACTGACCTCTGTGTAAAACATTGGAAATTGCCAATCCTGCATAAGTAAAGAGGATCCATAACGATTCCAAGGGAGAGCATCATTGCATTTTTTGTAACCTGAATACCTGTTTGGACAAGTATCTTCAGGAGAATAATAATCTGGACTTGCTTGACTCGTGTTTTTTGCAAGCAGAACACCATTTATGTTGTTTGTGTTTTTTAATCTAAACAGTATATCTTTTGTAAACATGGAAAATGGAACTATTACAGTATAAGGGCCAGCAGTAGCATTCTGTTCAATCCATCTAACATCACTTTCCTCTTCAATCAAATGAATAACACCGACACTTCCTGATCTACTAGCTGTAATAGAAGAAAACAACTGAGATGAAACCATACAATATATCTATAATTGAATTATAATTAAATTAAATAACCATTATACATTATCTACTAAGTATAAATACCATCAAATTTAGTTTGAACACAAACATAATTATAATAAACATATAATTATTAAATTAATGATATACACTGTAATGATATAATTAACATAATTATATAATCTTACAAGAACATCCAAACTGATGTGTTCCATTATGTCTACGAAAACAAGCGGCAACTCCATCAAATGTCATATAAATCATATCCTTTATTCGTTCTGCAGCAACTAAAAACAATTATGTTTTCCTCCATTTTATATATTGCTTTTCACTTGTGTGAATATCAAAACTGATTATAAATAAATATATGAGATAAAAAATTGAATACAAGTTATTTTTTGTTATTCACTTAGATATACTTTAAAATTGAAATTTCACAATTTTACATTATTCAAAAAACACGAAAGATATCTACAAAATAAAACTTTGTTTAACTTTATCTATATTCTTTTAAAACTGCATTTAAGTAATCTTTTGAAGTTTTATATCGTCTTACCTAAATTTACAATAAGAAATGTTAGAAGGTATCCACAGCCAAAACATTTTGCCATTTTTTCCGTCGTGGTGGCACTTGTCAAAAGTTTGTTTTATTTTCTTTTATATCTACTACAGCGGATTGCTTTGTAAGGTTAGACACGATGACGCAAATGCATCGCGTGAATCAGGAAATAATTGAGTGTTTCGTACTACTTTACCCATGGAGTACTATAGGAAAACATAGGTAATAAAGAATAGGGTGCGCTGGAAAAATGAAAAAGAACACTGTGATACATCTATTGTGTACTTATCTGATTACGCATGCGTATAATCACAATAAAATTCTATAATTATATAAATTATATTTTATTACGGAAATAATTAACATTTCATATTTATATTTTATTAGACTCAACATACATGCTAGTATGTAGTTCATACATGATTACCACTACCATTATGTTGAAATTACTTAGAAACTTCGGCTAAGGGACGCTACCATAAGTCACGATATGAACTAGAAAGTTTTCGATGAAGTACCATTCAGGGTATTCTTACAAATGAAATACATATACATATATTCCGACATCATGATATACAAATTTCACTTAGAAATAACACATACGTAAATATTAAAACACGATTAGAAAAACTTTTCATTCTTTGTATAGATTTTGTACCTATTTGTCATAACTTAGAAATGAGGATTTTTAAAAGATTTGTTGTTTTTAAATGTAAAATTGTACGTAAAAAAATACAACGGTAATACATAACATATACAAAAATTAAATAAAAATGTATCATTTATGAAATTTATATTTTTGAGCGCAAGTATACAATTCTTTATAAATTAAATTTCGCGCGATGAATTTCACTGAAAAATGGTGTAATTGACCTAACCTTGTTGACTACTTCGAGACTCTATTTAGAGAGTCTTTAGTTTTTGAATAATCGAAGGCGGCTCAGTGATTTTTAGCGCAATACAGCGCTTTGTTTTGATAATTATAAAATTTGTATAAAATGTCTTGTTGTTCAGGAGATGATGATGATGAACAACGACCAGACCCAACACGTGTGCGAAGATGTACAGATATTTTCTGGCTTTGTTCTTTTATTGTATTTTGGTTTCTTATGGTGTGTATAGTTTTATGCATTAATTTCATATTTTAACAAATTAATGTCATAAATTTAGAATGACCACTTGTCATGATTTTTGTAAGTACAGTACTGATTTTTAAGTATCTGTGCTGACTATAAAATATGAAATGATTTATATTGATTATTTTAAACAATTAAAGTACTCATTTTTTAAATTTATTGTTAAATTTTATTTTTTTAATTAATTGTTATTAATTAAAATTATTTAGTTTCAGTAAAATATTTATATAATAAGTTTAAATTAATGTTTTATTTTTGATTACACTAAAGAGCTATACATAAATATTGATTGATAATTTTTTATAACTAACTTTTGTTCTTTTACTGTATTTTATTCATTGTACATAAAGTACACATTTAAAGTTTTAATATTTTTTTATTAAATTAAATATATTTGTTATAAATGGGTAATAAATTACTTATTACACATTGTTTGAGATGTTTGATTGTATAATAAATTATTGGTATTCTTAAATGATATATTATCTTACAGATTTTAATAGCAGCTTTTGCTTTAGTTTATGGTAATCCTTTAAGGCTTATAAATGGATACGATAGTTTTGGAAATACATGTGGAATGAAAAATAATCCAAAATTTGGTAGTATGGAACTTTCTGGCCAAGATACTAAAGATAAACCGTTAGTATAATCATAATTATCTATCACATATATTTTTTAATAATTATATTAAAAACTTTTATCAACTTTATGATTCTAGATATTTGTTTTTTTTGGATATAAATAATGTCACTCAGTCTTTGAAAATTTGTGTAAAGAAGTGTCCAGACAGAACTATAAGAACAATGAATGAAATATGTAAATTTTATGAAGAAACAGGATCACAGCTTTGTCATGATAAACCTGGAAATGACTTTAGTGCTTGTAGTAATGAAAATAGAAAAAACAAAACAGGATCTTGTCCTGGATTGCCAGTGTACAAGAGTATACCGGTTCTGAATCGTTGCATTCCTAAAGCTATTAAAGATGTAGGAGAAACTATAGTTTCAAACTTATATGGCCTAATTAATTCATGGGATGTTATTGAACAGGTTTTAGGAGACTTGTATAAAACATGGAGAGAAATTTTATCTCTGTCATTCCTAGCATTTGGTATGGTAAATCCTCTTATTACTATTTCAATATTTTTCAGACATGACTTAATAAAATAAAAATATAAACAATTTGTATACATTTCTTTCCAGTTTTATCACTTTTTATGATTGCTATATTTCACTTATTGGCAAGTATAGTAACATGGATTATAATGATTCTTGTTACTATAGCAACTATAGGTAAGTTTTTGAATAAGAAGGAAGATTGTAATTATTACATGTTTTATATTTGTAGAATGTAGTATATAATATTATGCAATAATGTTTACTGGCAATTGTCTTATTCAGGTAAAATTAGAAGAAGAGATTATAGTAACTTTGCAAGACAGAAAACCCCTTTTGAAAAGTAGTTTGATAATGACTTTTTAAACATCCACATTACCCATATTACTAATCAGTTACTGAAGTATGAAATAAAAGTATTTTCCTACATATAATAAAACTGATGGTATTGACTGAAATATTGATTTAGATTAATAATTTAAAAAACTTAAACTTTATTATAAATAGTTGATAGTGCATAAAACAATGAGCTGTGGTTAAGTAAAATATGATTTATATTACATTTTACAGTTGGTACTGCACTTTTATGGTGGACCTACATAGAAATTAAAAGAACTTTAGATAAAACTGATCCAAATCAGCTTCTAGAGGAATCTGTTAGAAACGAAAGAGCATTTTTAGCGTTTTCTATTATAGCAACAGTAATAACTGTAAGTAATTAGTAATTTATCATGAATTTTATTCCTCATACAAATTTTTGTTTGATAAATGTTTACATATTATACAGGTCATTTTATTGTTCCTATTAACTATACTGCGTAAAAGTATTTCATTTATGGCAGCATTATTCAAAGAAAGTGCAAAATGTTTAGCAGAATTACCAGGTCTATTCTTTCAGCCTTTATTGACATTTTCAGCTTTAATATTATTTTTTGCCTTTTGGGTTACTGTAATCCTTTGTCTTGCAACCGCTAGTAAGTGCTACAATCGTTTTGTTTAATGTTAGAATAGAAGTAATAATAATTACATACATATAATTACAAATTGCAGATTATCCTGGAACGAAATCTGTACAAATGTATAAAAACCATATATTCGATCCTTTAAATTTGAGCTCAGTTGGAGAAAAGAATGCATTTATTGAAGAAAAGAAATTTGACTTTTCACTTTATTCTTTTAAAAGTAATATATTTATCATTTCCTTCTTTTTTTACTTTAACAATTGTTATAATTTAATAGTTGTTACTACTGTTTAAATATTTCAGCTTTTACTCTTGTAGAGTATGTAGATCCAACTTGGGTGAAATACATGTGGTGGGTATATATTATAGGATTAATATGGACTTCAGAATTTATTATTTCTTGTCAGGATATGGTGATATCAGGTGCTGTTGCTCATTGGTATTTTAGGTATTAAGATAGTTTTTAGATGTGTAAATAGAGTAGTATGTTTAAGTACATTTGTATAGCATATAATCTTTTCTATTTCAGAGGAAAAGATGCTAGTGCCTCCCCAGTATGCTCTGCTATAGGAAATTTAGTTAGTTATCATTTAGGTTCTGTTGCTTGTGGCTCATTTTTAATAACACTTTTTAAATTACCCCGTTTAATTTTGACATTCCTTCATGCTAAGTATGTATAATATTAATATATGCAGGATGTCCTAAAAAGGTTGTGCGGCCTTAAAATCAGAGATTTTTTATGCTAAAGCAAAAATCAAGTTGTCAAGTAGGCAAGTGACTAAATAATTTTTCACTTAGTTTTAGCATGAGAAATCTACCACTTTCAGAATGTACAATCTTTTTGAACACCCGTTATATACACAACTATACATATACATATAATTAAATTTTTAATGTAATTTATAATATATACATATATATTTCGTAGATTTGACAAAAACAAAGAAACTTCTCCATGTGCACAGTGTGGATTAAAATGTTGCATATGCTGTTTCTATTGTTTAGAAAAATTTATTCGATATATGAATCACAATGCATATACTGTTGTTGCCATTGAAGGAACGCATTTTTGTAATGCAGCTAAAATTGTATGTTGTATAATAATATTACGGGTTTATCTTTAAAAGTTATTTAAATTTATGAAATCTGTCATGAAAGAAGCACTATATTCATTGTTATTTTAGGCATTCACCACACTTGTTAGTAATGCTTTACAAATAGCAGTAATTAATGGAGTAGGAGATTTTATTCTGTTTTTGGGTAAATGCTTTGTCACAGCTGCAACTGGTAGTATTGGATTGCTATTTATGAAACAAGATCCCAGATTGTATTTTTATGCAGCTCCAATTTTTGTCACTTGTGTTTTTGCATTTTTCATTGCTCACAGTATTATTTCTCTTTATGAGGTACATATCGTATCTTCTTTTTATTTACACAAATTATGTATGTTATTTACTTATCTCTGTATTTAATTTTAGACTGTGATTGATACTTTGTTTCTTTGCATTTGTGAAGACAAACAATTAAATGGCGAAAATGGAAAGTGGCGTCAATCAGCATTAGCACAAATTGGATCTAGTAATAATGTAAATGGCCAACAAGCACATGAATTAACACCAATGAATACATAAGTACAATATCAGAACATTGATTTCTCTTCCAACGTTTGTATATTTTTTATACACATTTTTACACAGTTTAGTATATTACTTTTTCAAATCACAAATCATGCTCAGTTAGTATTTTAAATCTATATTATTTACAAACTCTATATACTCTGTAGGATCTAAACATTACTGCCATATGTTCATATATAACATTTTCTATTTTTATTATAAAATAATAACTGCAATTTTAATTTTTTATAGAATTTTATCTATTGAGCATAATTTTAGAAAATGTACAAAAGTAACAATAACAATGTACCATATTATAGTTTAATATTATTATTTAATCTTTTTAAAATTATTTGAGAAATATTAAATTATTATTATTTAAAATTTTTCTACTATAATCATTTTAGGAAAACATTAATTCAGTTATAGAGAACTATTAAATTTTATATTCTAATAAATGTAGCGTAACGATTGAAAGTATTTTACTTTATAGGATGTAATAATTTGTATTTCATAATTTCTTTAATATAAGTGCACTTGAACGACGACTTATTTGATAAAATTCCAGTATGTACAAAAGACAAGATTAATTCATGTATATTTTTAATTTTAGATATACCTATATATTTTTATAAAAAAAAATCTAAAAAGTACTTAATTGCTTTTTGTATAATGTAAAGTAGATATTTTTTCCTTTTAATATTATCCTCTATATATGAAATGTACAATCATAAGTGTATGCAACATGAACTATTAACCTCACGAGCATTGTTTTATTTGTAATGTTACATGTATTGTAATGACAGGTAAACATTTACTGTTTAAATAAACATTTACTGTTCACAAAAAGTTGTTAAATTTTAAACATAATATCAAATTTTTTGTTTTCTGACTCTCTTTCTGGAATTAGTTATTTTACTTTTAGTTCCTGAATACTTTTTAGAACGTTTCTTCACTTTCTTCACTTTCTTCACTTTCTTCATTTCACTGGTAATCTTTGATGCTTCTGTTTCTTTTTCTTTTTCTTGTAGTTCTAATGCTTTTTCTAATGGGTTATCTTTAAATATCTCATCCATAGGATTTAACGAATAAGATTCATTTGGTTTATTAACTTCTTTTGCTGTTTTTTGTTCTATCTTGTTTACATATTTACCAGAAGCTTTCTTCTTTAAAACTTGCCGAAACTGTAATTTAGAAAATTATATCTATAATTTTCAGAACATATTTGTATGCAGAATTTTTAATCCTAATTCATATTGATAATATTAAAATAAAAATTTAATCATACCTTAGCAGGAGAAATGTAAGTTGGATTATCCCAAAGTACTTCTCCACCAAAACTATTAGCAAATATTTTTATTGGATTCAATACAAATCTTGGACCTATCTCAGCTAAACCACCATCTTCAGTCAAAATTTGAAAATTTCTAAACCATATTCTATTATCTAATATACTGAATGTATATACATGATCAAAAAATGGTTGACTTTTAGGATGTTGATTAGGTACACCAAATATCTGAACAAACAATTCTTTTAAAAGACTATAGTGTGGTTTTGTATTAAAATTTTCATCAAATGATAATAAAGGACGAGATCCTTTTAAACAATTTCCACTCATCTTTAATTCTTCCATTGTGTAGACTATAATAATGAAGAAATCATTAAAATGTATGAGTAAATGTACTTCAATACATTTATACAAAAAAAATATAATACATACTATTTTCAACAAGAAACTTTGCGCAAGGTCCTATGGAAACATTCGAAAACCATAAATATAAATCTCTTTTTCTTCTACCCTCAAATAATATTGTTTTATTACAATTTTTCATTTCACACATTTCATTTACTACTTGTAAACTTTTAGTATGTTCCATTTTACATTCAGGACGATGATGAGGCATAAGTGTTTTTAAATTGTCCATAAGATGACGATGTCTATAACCAATTCCTCTAGTAGCAAAAACTAATACCCTCTGTTTATTAATCCATTTTACCTAAACAATCAAATAAGACTTTGTTATAAACATCATTAACAATTTAATAATATCTTGTTTCTTTTTTAATTAAAAACATTTAATAGTATTTGTTAAGCACTATTTAATTAAAATAATATAAAATTTTTAAACCTTCTTTGGTGGTGGTTCATCTGACATTCTTTTAGCGGGTAGAACTTCTGCTTCTGATACATTGTTTTCATTTGTATTTTCTACTTTTTTACGTTTTAATCCTGTTTTAGTCGTCATAATTATACCGGTGAAAATATGTAAACAGATATCACTTTTTCAAAATAAGGTTAATTCACATTAACCGCACAAAAATTGTACCACGTGTTGCACACTATACAATGTCGCATACCAAGAAAAAGCGAAACTATAACCCATTCAACGAGAAAACATACTTTTCGATCAGTTTGCGTTTGTTCTGCGCACGTTAACACTACCCGGTGATTTTTTATTTTGTATACTTCCTATATCATCAGTTCCTCTTCTTATTTGCACATTTTTGTCCACCATGGATATGACTAACGGATTCGAAAGCGGATGATAGTGACACACTCTAAGTGCAAGCGAGCTTACTGAAATTAGCGGAGTTGCGCGAAAGAGGTATGGTTTTCCGTTGAATGGAGTATTCATATTGGTTCCATCATTGACTACAGATATAATATTATGTTTCGGGAACTAGCGTCATCTACTCTACGTACTAGGAAAGCATGAAATACTTTACGCTGTAGCAATTGTAAACAGTAGATTGAGGTTGATTAGGTAAATGTGGGTAAAAACGACGTTGTTGCTATATCTCGTATTCCAAAATGTGAATACGAGTGACTATTTTATGTTATATTTATAACTATTTTGGGGAAATGATTTTTACTAGATATAGGAAATATAGAAAAACGTGTTTGAAAATTATAAACCAAAAATACTTATTATACTACGGTTCAGTACACGGTTTCGTGTAAACTTACCATAATATGTACACAATATGAAACGTAAATTTCAGAATACTTAAACATTTTGAAATGTACACACTTTTACATGGTTTGTACAAGTATCTTGTGCAAAAAGATGAATATTTTATATTGATATTAGGACTGGACAATGCGGGAAAAACGGTAAAAAATTGAAATACCCGTATAATTAAGGTTAACCATGTAAAGATAAATTTGTTTAGAATAATTTTTATATTATAGACCTATTTAGAAGCAGCAAAAACAAAATTTACAAAGAATTACAAGGGTATGAATCCTAGCAAAATTACAACAACTGTTGGCTTAAATATTGGAAAAATTGATATTGCTGGCGTTCGCTTTAACTTCTGGGATCTAGGTGGTCAAGAAGAACTTCGATCATTGTGGGATAAAGTAAATAATAGTAAACTGTTACAGATATAGGAAAGATATATAAAGAAACTATATTTTACTTTTACAGTATTATGCAGAATCACATGCTGTGATTTATATAGTTGACTCATCAGATCGTGAAAAAATACCCGAATCTAAGGAAACATTTGGTAAAGTATACAACACTGAATATCGTATTATATATATATTGCATTATAAGAATATTCTTTTTCTTTCAGACAGAGTTATATCATCAGAACATTTAATAGGTGTACCTCTTTTAGTCTTAGCAAATAAGCAGGATGTGCCTGATTGTATGGGTGTTAGAGAAGTAAAACCTATTTTTAATCAAAATGCACATTTAATTGGACGAAGAGATTGCATGGTAATGCCTGTTTCAGCTTTGAATGGGTAGGTATTTATATCATTGATATTTGAATCAGATCCATTTAACCCATTTGCAATGTCATCAGTCTTATATATATAGCTCTAACCAAAAACAATAAAAAAATGTAACAATTGTTTTCATATTACATATAATATGTACACAAATTAAAAAACAAAATCAACATTACACTTTTATTTATTTATTAAATTATGTTATGTATATTTATATTATAAGTTTAAGATATTTGTTAATAAATAATTATTTATGTGATACCAAAGGGATGGCGTAGATGAAGGAATACATTGGCTCGTGGATTGTGTCAAGAGAAACAGTGATGTTCGACCACCTCGTAATCAAAATGACAATTGTCTATCTTAATATTACATTCCTGTTTTGTTATAACATATAGATTAATTTATAAACAATATTTTAATGTAACAAGTTCAGTATATCTATTAGAAACATTACATTTATACTAATAAATTTTGATTTTTTAATTTAAATCAGTTAAATTATTTATTAACATTAATTCCTTTCCTCAATAATGCAAAAATGTTAATAATTTTCATGTTTTCTGCAAATTAAGTTTTATTCCAATACATTCATTAATATTAGTTAATTAATAATAATAATTAAATGGTTAGTACGTGGTACAAAATAATTATAGCAATAAAATGGTTTTAAATTCATATTTTTTGTATCTTAATTATTAATAAATTAGACTGATTGCTTGTTCCAGCTTGATTTAATATAATTTATAATGCTTTTAATTATTTTAGGAATACAGCTTGTCTGCCTTGGCTATCAAGGTAGTACCTGAGATAAGAGATAATGCCAACACACTACCTTCTATTCTGTTATGTTGGTGATAAAAAGTGTACAAAACTGGTAGTACAGTTGTACCATTGACTAATGTGAATAATACACGCTTTATAATTTTTGTGTCAAATCTTCTATACAAATTATATTGATCTAATTTTAAAATACATTATGTGGCCTTATTATGAATCTGAAGATTGGAGTGTTCTACCACCAGAATTAAACAGAAGGTGATAATTTTACTATTTCTAATTCTTGACACAAGAGTAATATTAATTTAGATATGAACTGTATAATATGATTATATATAAATACTTATTAACTAAAAATAATTAAGAATAAATGTTTATAAAAAATATATGGAATAACATTAAAGATATACAAAATATATTATTACCATGATAATTTTTCGAAAAATATCACAATAGTGTGTTTATATATTTTTGAAAATAATTATTTATGTTAATATATTTCACAATGCGATTTCGAAAATTGATAAAATAAACATGTGATATCAATCAATCGATAAAGTATATTTGTATGATATGTGCTATCATATTATACCTATATGCATGTTACATTCTTATTATTTTTAACAATTGTGCAATGACACTCGGATTAAATGACATTTCAATGTATGTTTTCGTGCTACTTTGTAAGAAACATTTGTATATTTTTAGAAATAACACAAAAATCAATTATCTTATTGAAGTAGCATAAAAAAATCATTCATAAAATATTTATTTTATAAAACAGTACGAATTTCGCGCTTTAGAAACAAGCATCGTTATTACTCACTACGTTGAGCAACAGTATAAATAAGAAACTGGAAATGAAGATCATAAATGAATAAAGTAACTCAAATTATGGAAAAGAATATTCGTTACACCTGTTCTTTCGATGTTTCGAGTATAAAACATATATATACGATATAGTAAATGATTAACGATACGTTAAACGAAAAATCACAGTACTATCAAGGAACAACGTCAGTGACAATAGGCAGCCATTTTGGTTTCTGATGCGCGAATGCCGCTGGACACTATCGTCGGACAGTGTCTGTTTGTCGTGGGATAGGGTAGACAACTGTGGACGTTTAACTATGTCCATGGTTTTTTTTCGCAGTTGATTAACCCCTCCCTGTTCGTGAATCAAAGTTTCGTACGGTACGTATCGTTAATAGTAGAAAGTCAAGTTAGAAGAAAATATCTGGAATGCAACAACGTATATACAAACCGATACAGGCCGATATGCCAGGTGCACGACAGACTATGCAAAAGTGAGTGAGGGCGCCCAACTCGCGCGCCCTGGGAGGCGAGGCATTTGTCGCCGTATTTGTTGTACGACTTGCGTGTAAAAGGTGGGCGACACGACGACGGTACACATACGACGCGCCTTCGTGCCGTCCTCTTACGATTCGTCGCTAAACGTCGCTCAATTTCCGGACTCGGGTTACCTGAAAACGACATCCTTTGACTGGTACTGTTTGACAGCTAGAAAACTAACCCTTGGTTCGATGCCCTTCAGTGCGAACGATCTTTTATATAACCGGTTTACACATTTTACAATATGCTGTCGACTTGTGCGAACGTGCGACCGCGACGCGTTTTTATAGCACGTGAATTTCTGGTCGAATGACATTCAAAAACTAGGTAATATCCATTGCATGCATTGCACTCTTCTGATCGACTACTTAGATTTCGTCAGCGAAACCGGTTATTTTATATACGGTGCACGTTCTGTAACGTGTTAAAAAAAAGAACAACATTGAGTTGGTGCATGTGAAATGTCGTTTCTGAAATTAAAACTATAAAAATATGTAGGTTTTTTTTCTTTAAAACGAGACAGATTTAATCAAAATAATTTCTATATAATTTAATTTTTTCCAACAGTTTTATATTCCAAAATATATAATATATATTTATATATTCTGCTATTAAATTTTGCAGAATAATGTTTAACAATATTTATGTTTACATAATTTTTCTATGATTCATTATCAGGGGTATATTTTTCAACAGAGATAATTTGAATATCACTGGTTACTTATAGTTTTAAGAAGTCAGTTTTAGACGGTTAACAACAAATATTGTTTATTGTCTAAATTTACTATATAAAATCAGAAGTTTAGAAGATTGGCATTTCATGTACAGCAATTCAATACTTTATGTTCTCTACTTAACGAAGATGCTGTAGTATCTATCTTTTGAGTTTTTATATATAGCAGTGAAGTTTTAATTGCACAGTGTTACGAATTTCTTATCAATGCATTGAAACTCATGTATATGTATATATATTTAATGCTGATGTAAACAATACTTTTTAATAATGCTGTTCATATTTTAATTCTCTATAACTATGAAACTATAACTTCAAAGGCAATAATAAACTATAATATCATTGATTTATATAAAAACATTATGTATAAGAGAAACCAGGACAAAGCGAAATGATAAGGCAAAGAAAAATATTATTTTATATAGATTTATCAGTACTATTAAATAACAGTTATTAATTTTGTACTAAGTATACAAAAAAATGAAGTTACTATTACTTTTGAAATTGTTTGTTGATGAAATAAATTGTTCGTACTTTCTATATAATATTTTTGACTCTTCTATGTACAACTGTAATTTTTAAAGTCATATAAACAATATTTTATGTGTACAGTTTTACTCCATTTGGATTATTATTTAAATTACATGAAAATATGTTAAACTAAGTTTATTTTCACATAGTAAGAACTGTTTAATGAATTCAGGATTAAAGTGAGAACAACAGAATGAAATTTAAATAAATTTCATGTATCAACTTATTTGGTTTAGGATTTAATACTTATAAAACTCCAGAAGCAAGCATTTAGATTTAGAATGAAAAATATGTTTATCCTGGTTTCCCAAGTACTATGTTATGTTTTTGCAATACTGATCCATAAAGTAACAATAAAAATTCTTCGTTAAGAGAGAGAATACTAACAATGTTTTATTTATTTTGTGTTACTAAAGCTATTTTATGAAATGTTTACATATAACTTATAATACTTCATAATATCACTTGACCTTTCCCCAATAGGAAGAAAACGGTTCTTGTTGTGTACTCGTCTATACTTCATTTACATTATTGAAGTTCATCATATACCTTTGAAAACATTGCTGAGAACCATGAATGCTTCAGAACACGGGTAATACATAGTTTTTAAGCTTGTCAAATGAATCAATTTAATGAAACCTTTAATATGTTTATCTAATGTGATATTAATTATAATACAATCTAAAAATTGCCTCTCTTAAATTCTATTTGACCAACAATTTGTTATTATAATAGTAATAGATTCTATTTAGATAATTGTTTATGCAAACATTACTTACTTAAAATAAATAACTAATGAGATCAAATCGTGGGTGTCATTGCACAACCAAAAATGGTATGTAAATGATTTGTGCATATAAAATAGCATGGGTGTGTATATTCCAGGTTTAACCCAGCCTTTAATATGGCCTCCATAAAGCAAGTGTTTAACGAGGCAGTAGAAAGAGGTAAGTTTAATATTTACATAATAAAATTTATTGATTCTTATTTGTTATCATATGTTTGCAGTTATATTGTGTCTATAAAACGCTTATAAAATTCTTTTCTTTGTTCACCTAATTATGTAATTAATATTCTAATTGCATAAATATAATGATGTATAACTGCATAAATATCATGTATTCCATACAAATTTGTAGAACAATGTTATACATATATGCTTCATAATACTAATGTCTTTTCTGGGTATGTTTCATGCCTAGAATTAACTATTAATCCTCTGATATCATTGCTTCCTATTTGTTAAGATTCATTTCTGCTATACCATGCACAGCTTAATCATTTAACACTTCAATCGCTACTAACATTAAAATTGATAACATATTTGTAATTTAAAAGTTTCAACAGTTAGAATGCCTGCGCCAACACGGTTGAGAGACCTCATCAGGCAAATAAGAGCTGCCAGAACTGCAGCAGAAGAAAGAACAGTTGTCAATAAGGAATGTGCATACATTCGTTCAACATTTAGAGAAGAAGATAGTGTATGGAGATGTCGCAATATTGCAAAACTCTTATACATTCACATGCTTGGGTTTGTGACAAAACTTTTTGCTACATTCTATATTATATATAACAATACTTTCAGTTATTTTGTTTTTTTAATAAATTGTACATTATGTTTATAGATATCCAGCTCATTTTGGCCAACTGGAATGTTTAAAACTTATTGCATCCCCAAGGTTTACAGACAAAAGAATTGGTTACTTGGGTGCAATGTTACTTTTAGACGAGCGGCAGGATGTTCATCTTTTAATTACAAATTGTTTAAAAAAGTGAAGTTTTTATAATATTATATTAATATTTATTTATTGGAAAGATTTATAAATACAATGATTCTTAATATTTTTTTCAGCGATTTGAATAGTTCTACACAGTTTGTTATTGGTTTAGCATTGTGTACTTTGGGTGCAATTGCATCACCAGAAATGGCAAGAGATTTGGCATCTGAAGTTGAAAGGCTGATGAAATCACCAAATGCATATATTCGAAAGAAAGCAGCTCTTTGTGCATTTAGAATTATTAGACGTGTACCAGAATTGATGGAAATGTTTCTTCCTGCTACTCGTAGCTTAATTACAGAAAAAAATCATGGTGTGTTAATCACGGGTGTCACGCTTATTACAGAAATGTGTGAGAACAGTGTCGATACATTGAATCATTTTAAGAAGGTAAGTTCTACATGTTTTAAGAAAAAATAGGAATATAGGAAAAAGCAAAATATTTAGTTGCCTTAATTAACAGTAACAAAATTTAGTCCTTGCATTAAAAGAAATTATATATATATTTTTACGATCACAATTTAAGTTCTTTTGATGTTAGCATTTCTACTAGTGTATAGATGCAAGTTAGATAGTAGTAGCATTAATATCCAATCAGTGTATTGAATACGTAGCACTAGGAATATATTGCTATCAGATTAATCAAAAGTTCTAACCAATCATAGAAAGGAATGTAGTCTATAATTTTACGTAAATTTAATAATATACGAGTAAATAACAGAAAAAAGACGATTTATCTTAATGATTTTTGTAACCTATTTTTTGCCCATGATATTTATAATATAAGTATGGTTTTATCTTTCTTAGGAATGCGGCCATCGAGAGGTAAAAAAGTGTATAAAAATCCTTTGTATTTTTGCATGTTAAGCTTATTATGGACTTCATTCTTTTCTTTTAATTTATGCAATTCTTTCATTGCAGATATTCAGTGATCCATATCAGTTGTCTGATTATATATTTTTTTAGTATCTGTAATATTCAAACATATATGCATGTATTTTGACAATGCAGTACAATATAAACTATAATTTATTATTTTTACATGCTTTTTTTATAAACATTTTAGTATTATCCTTGAATGAATTAAATTAAAAATTATTTATTTTATCAAAATGTTGGATTTCATTGGCATTATAATTTTTGGCCTATAGTATTTTGTTTATTATTATTCATGATATTATGTGTACATGTATGTATAAATACTGTAATCATGTAAGATTATATTCTATTCAAATATAATATGGATATAAAGGTATAATTATTTTTGCACAAACAATGCAATATCATTAATGTTATCTTTCTTTTCTGTTAAGTAACTTCTAGTTATTTTCAAATATATGAATTCATTTTTCGTGTTTATATTTGATATTACACATTTTATACATTTGGAAGATAAAATTGTTTCTTTTTGTTTTTAGATTGTGCCAAATCTTGTAAGGATCCTTAAGAATTTGATATTGGCTGGGTATTCTCCGGAACATGATGTATCTGGTGTATCTGATCCTTTTCTTCAAGTAAAAATATTGCGTCTTTTACGGATTTTGGGTCGGAATGATATCGATGCATCTGAAGCAATGAATGATATACTTGCACAAGTCGCAACAAATACAGAAACTAGTAAAAATGTTGGAAACACAATACTGTACGAAACTGTATTATCTATTATGGATATCAAGTCAGAAAGTGGACTTAGAGTATTAGCAGTGAATATATTAGGTCGATTTTTATTAAATAACGATAAAAATATTCGATATGTTGCTCTGAATACATTATTGAAAACAGTTTATGTAGATACAAGCGCAGTGCAAAGACATCGCTCAACAATTCTGGTAATCTTCTTATATTCTAGTAATTTCTTCTATTCATGTATTTTTTAACACAGAAAAAAATAAACTGTTTTACTTTAATTGATTTTTCAGGAGTGTTTAAAAGATCCAGATGTATCAATTAGAAGACGAGCTATGGAACTTAGTTTTGCACTTGTAAATTCAAACAATATTAGAAATATGATGAAAGAATTGTTACTTTTCTTGGAACGTGCTGATCCAGAATTTAAAGCTCAATGCAGTAGTAATATAGTGATGTCTGCAGAAAGATTTGCACCGAATAAGCGTTGGCATCTCGAAACATTATTTAAAGTTCTTGTTGCAGTAAGAAATTTTTCAGTTGCATTGTTCCTTAGATTTTTACTCTTAAAATTAAAATTATAATTCTATTTACTTTCAGGCTGGTAATTATGTTCGGGACGATGTAGTTGCATGCACCATTCAGTTAATTTCAGAAACACAATCGCAGCAAAGTTATGCGGTTAGCGCACTATGGAGAGCGTTAGAAAAAGATACGTTTGATAAGCAACCTTTGGCTCAAGTAGCAACATGGTGTATTGGTGAATATGGTGATTTGTTATTGTATGGACCACCGTTAGAAGATATAGATGCTCCTATTAATGTACGTTATATGTATTTTATATATAATGCAATAGAAATCACCGTGTAACTTATAACTTGAATTAAAATTAGAAATGATTATGTACTTAATCTTTATTTTGCTATTATTATTATTACTAGTTAACGGAAGATGAAGTTATTGACGTCTATCAAAGGTTATTATGGAGCCCACAAAACACAGTTGTCACGAAACAGTATACGTTATTGTCCCTCACAAAACTCAGCACAAGATTTCAAAAGGGTAATGAGTAAGTATTGTTGTATAATATAACATAAATACAAATTTCAATGTTTTACATTAAATTTTCTGCCAGTTATTCCACACAAGAATTATTTATTTTTCAGAAAAATTCGTCAAATAATTGATACGTTTGGTAGTAATTTACATATTGAACTACAACAACGAGGTATTGAATTCTCGCAGTTGTTTAGAAAATATGATCATTTACGACCTGCATTGCTTGAAAGAATGCCTCCTATGGAAACTGCGAGGCCACAAGCTAATGGCATCATTGGTATGGTAAATGGTGAACCAGAACCAGAAGAAGAAAAATCAACAGTTTTAGAAGCAAGCACTCCGCCATCTGATTCAGTAAGTCTGTCATATGATATGATTTCATTTATTACATAATTGGTTTCATTTATAATAGTGATGTTATATACAATCAAAATTTTTGCACTTTCTAGAGTGCACTTCTAGATTTGCTTGGAACTGCTGACTTAGGGATGACTCCTTCAGCGTCGAGTAAAAATCCACCTGCTAATTCAACAGCCGTCGTGAACAATAACGATTTGTTGGACTTACTTGGTAGTTTGGATTTAAGTGCACCTACACCCACATCTACACTGCCACAGACACAAACGACATCACAAGTTTTTAACCCTGCTAACACAACTAACTTCTTAGTGGATGGTTTACTTAATTCATCACAATCTATTCAAAATGGTTTGTACATATTAATAAAGTATTCACTTTTCACTTTTTATAATGAGAATGTAAGTTTATTTCGAAATTATAGATGCACCTGTTATGGTTGTATTGGATAAAGCAGGACTTAAAATAACCTTCAGATTGGAAAGATCAGCAGATGTGAACGATTTATTAGTTATAAATATGTCAGCTCAAAATTCTGGAAGTGCTATATTAACTGATTTCCTGTTTCAAGCAGCAGTTCCTAAGGTAGGAGAGTTTGGTTTATTTTTCTATTGAATGAAAAGAAAGTAATTATTTAAAATACTTCTTTCATTTTGTAGACATTCCAGCTACAAATGTTGTCTCCATCGAGCACTGTCATTCCTCCTTCTGGGCAAGTTACTCAAGTATTAAAAGTTACAAACATTAACAAAGTAAGGTTTTATGGTCATATTATACGTTTGAAAAATGTAATAATGTTTTATTTCTCATGTTATTTATTATTTTCGTTTTTTTTTCAACAAAGGTACCTTTACGAATGAGATTACGTATATCTTATACTGGACCAGCTGGACCAGTCCTGGAACAAACAGAAGTGAATAATTTTCCTCATATAACATCACAGTGACAAGATATATTAAAAAAAACAATTGTACATATGCCTGTTTAAATAAGTAATTGTGTCTTGAATAGACTGACACTCAATTTCATCTTCTCATCGGGTAAAGTGACACATATTGGTAAAAAGATATATTTGAAAAAGGAAAACAATTTCGTAATCGATTCAATTTATTATTTGTCGAACTTGATAAGATTCAAATTTGTAATCAATTTTCTGTTAATAAGCACAAAATAACGGTTTCCATCTGCTCACAAGCCACATTTTATTGTTGTAAAAATTCGAACATTCAGTAACTGTTTATACGTGCAATGTTTGTAAATACATCATATGTAAAAAATATACTAAAGTTTTCATTTTATACGATTAAAGAATAATAACATAATAAACTATTTTATAAAGCTATTTGAAAAATTAAATAAATAGGTTCGTTCACTAACTCAACAGATAGTGAAATTATACTCTTAACTGATTTAAATTAGCGCTTATTGAGCAGATGGTATGATTCTAATTTTAAAATCTTGCAAAAGTAGTAAAGCTTATTAGTACAAAATTATTAAATTTCAAAAAAAGCGAGAAAAAAAAACAAAAAAAAAGAAAGAAAGGAATGTAAAATTTCTCTTGTATTATGCTGCATGTATTGTGAAACATGTAAATATTTTCTCTAATCGAATATAGAAAGATAGAACAATAATACTACATGCAACACTGTTATTTGATTTGTTGAATTTGTAATCTTACAGCTTCTGATTTAGTACATAATTTTATGCATAGAATAATTTAAAGCAAACATAAATTTAAAACAAACGAGGCACGTAACAGGAAATACTAAAACTATTCGAAAGAATGCTACTAAAATGTGTTTTTTCACTAGAAATGTTGCTGCCCATTTATCAACGACAGGCACTTAAATTTCGCTGTAATAATTGATCTTTTCTACTACATTTGTAAGTAATAAATAAATGCGATTGCCTTGTAAATATTTAAATAATTGCAGTGACATAGAAGTGATTAAATTCTCGTTGCGAGGAACGTAAAATGGGGTTCTTTGCGTGTGTTTACCATACAATTATGATGTCAGTAACCAATAACAAAACTTGCTTCTTTCGTAAGAATTTTTTAAACGAAAAAGGGTAATACACAAATGCATATACATGTAGCTTGTACACGTTTGCTATACCCCATATTTACGTTGTGTTGTGGGTGGTGTTTATACTGTTTTGAATGTATCTGGAATATATACAGTGGAGTCTCGCTATCTGGCCCTGGATAGGATTGTATCGGAGGAAAGACTATAAAGTAGACCATATAAACGAAACTCTTTCCATGCAAAGATCGCTTATCAAATTTTGTTGCCAAAAATTTGAAATTTTTAAGTTTAAAAATTTGTAAATTTGAGATCTCTAAATTCATAAATTGGAAAACAAAATTTACACTCCGCTCAATTGGCCATATAGGGCGACTGTACTGTAAGTGTCATTGGAGGGCTGAATTCTGATTGTCGAATTATTTTTTACACTCGTGATCGTATGTCAAATTATTTGAAACTGTAAACGATTTTTCCTCTTTGATTACGAAAATGAAATTTTTATTATGGTATAGGTATTTAAACAAAAATATTACTGTTAAAAGTATGGCATATCTCTGTAATTTTGTTCTAAAGTAAATATCGAGAACTATACTTTTAAAATATTAATCAAGGCATTGAAACAGTTTTATATTGCAATATACTATTAATTATATTTTCGTATTATTAGAAACATTTTTAATTCGAATATTGATTCGAAAAATATATACAAGGGTTTAGACAAGAGTTTTTTATTCGTTGTATAAAAATAGAATTGTTGTTTGGTAACGTATAATTTAAGAATAACAAAACGTACGTTTGCATATATTTCATAACATAAAGTTCTTATTCAAAAGAAAAATTATAATAAAGTATTTTTACATTCCTTTTTATCATAAAAATAAAATACATGAAACGTAAAATGAGATTTGAAAAGTTAATTATTTTAATTCTTATAATTCAATGAATTTAACTAACAAAAAAGTTTAATCTTTTTATATATATTATTTCTTTCTTATACACAAGAAATACTTTGATTGAAAAAAATATGTGATTTAATCGTGCAAAAGATCGTGAAAAATCAAATACATAAAAGTAGCAATAGAGTCTCTACTTGCAAGTATTTATCTTTTTCAAGATTTTATCTATGTGAAGTTAATATACAGTTGTACTTAATTATATTTAATTTACTTTAATGTAATAGTATTGTATGAATATGTAGTTTTTTAAGCGCGGCTACTAAATTTAGTGTTATAACAGAAATCTAGTAATATTTGGAACGATTAAGTTAACAAATTGTCTTTTATTATTTTCTTCCTAAATTTCTCTTAAATATCGTTAACAATAATTATATTATCAGCATAACTGTATGCATTTTAGCTCCGTCCCTTATATGTTATGCGCTATAAATGGGGAGGTATATAATTCTAGAACAGGTGGGTGTGTTTCTGAGTGGCCTTGTCCTAAAGTCTGTGACACAGTGTCAGCCCTTCAGTGGGGTATTCTCTGCCTACTTGTTCTTAATATTATATTAGTTTTATAAATATATAAGTCAACTGTGAGGATATTGAATAATGATAAAGATGCTGTATATATACGTTTCAGAGAATCAAGGTGTGAAAATAAAATGTATTTTTATTCCACTACACTGTCAGAATATTGTGTTAATACTTACACTGTCATTAATATTTAAAGACTTACGTTACTGTGTAAATCGTAATTCTGTACGAATATGAAATCTATGTTGATTTTATACACACAATTAGTTAAAGATACATATTAATTAGGTATCTACAAATAATCTGAATTATCGGATACTGAAGGTTCCCAATGTTCCAGAATTCAAAACTCCCAATATACTAAAGTTTTAATATTAAAAAATTCTAATTCAACCTGAACTAATCTTAAATATTCACAAATCTTTAACACGACAAAAAGGACAGACATATTTTGACTATTATATTGTAATTATAATTTCTTTTTTACATTAATTAGACGTAATACAAATTATTACAATGAATATCCTTATAATAATATAATTATGTGTCGTATTCTTAGTTTGTCTGCTGAGAATCGACAGGATTACATCCAACTTGATTAAATAATCTGTCTTTAATTATTTGTGCCATTAAACCGTGAATAATTTCAATTGTAGTTTTGCAACTGTCCCTTGTAGCTTTAATTAATTTTTCTACCGTACTTCGATCATGGGGATCTGTTCCACCTAAAATAAATCCTCTTCCAAGCGCAACTTCCGACTGTTCTAACTTGTCTGATAAATCGAATATTTGTCCAGTAGTATAATCTGCATTTGTTAAAAGGCTCGAAGAACTTAGAGTATTCACCCAATATTTGTTCCATAAAGAATCTAGTAATCTTCTATCTAATGATGATTTAAAATAAGATACTTCCAAAGAATAGTACTGTTTGCAATGAACACCAAAATCTTCGATTTTATTTAATGGTATTGTCTGATATTCCGATGGTTCTTCATTTGCAGGTTTATATCCCTGTAAGTATTGTGTAATTCATTAAATTTTGTATGTCTTTACTTCATTTTTAATGGATAATAAAATACAATAAACATGCATTACTTTTGGATAAGTTCTGAATGCACCCAAACAAACTTTGCCAGCAGAAATTGTTCTTACAGGATCAATGACAATAGCAACAAATGGTTCTTGAAAATTTTGATTAAGCATTTGAGTAGACACATCAATGCCTGATAACCAACATCCATAGCCAGGATGACTGTGATACCATCCAATAGCATTTTCTTGTCTTCCAACCTGCATAAGTGTAATATACATGTAATTGTATGAAGTAATAAATTATATACAACAATTAAATCAAAATGATTAAAAAGGACACCTCTTTAACTGCTTCTATATATGCTGTCATATATTCGTAAGCTTGTGCTTGAGCATTAACTCTTGTTTCTGTGCCTTCTACAGGCAATGCAAAAGAATCCATTACAATCATTGTATTTGCAGCAACTTTTCCAAGAAGGAGACCCATCACTTCTAAAGTACCACCGGAACGAGCATGCATAACCATTTTTAATAATGCTAATGCAGAGATCTTTATATCTTTGAAAAAGTGGGGGCTAAAATATAACATTTTGTTAATGCTTAAAATTATTTGAATTCCATATGTATACATATATATATATATATATATATTTGAACCAAAAATTTCACTTTTATGACAGTAATATTATGAAATCAATTGCACATTCATAACTGCTTTGATTGCATATGTATATATTATATAAATGAATAAACATACTCTTTCTCCCATGGTTTAGCCGCCAATATATCTTGTTGTTCTTTACGATCATACCTATAAATTTCATCAACAGTACTAATTGTTTCGACGTTATTTGACATTTCCCATGTTTTTTGAGCAATAGTACTTTGATCAGAAGATGTACTTGCCATGGCAACTAATTTCTGTTAATATTTTAAACCTCTAAATTACAAAAGAAAAATATTACACGAATTAGTTTGACGTGGTTTCATAAAAATATAATATATTAAAACATAAATTAAAACTGATTTTTTAATCTTAAGCTTAACCTATTTAACAAAGTAAACTATTCGAGAAATGCGCTTAATACTTAAATATTTAAAACATTTCTACAAACATTACCACGTGCTGAATTATATGAATTAGAAATTACAGAATTATACTTCAAATAGAATTTTTATTACCACCAAATACGTTTCTCAATATTAGACCACAATAAACTGACAGTGACTGCATTTCCAAATACATACATTCAAACTTTAGTTGCTACTGCTATCGCCATCTATTCGTATAATTTTAACATTGAACTGCTTTGAACTCTACTCAATGAAGTTTAATCACTACACAGATGAAATATAAGTACAATAAATAGATGTATATAAATATAATATCTATATAAGATAATGTTACATACTAACTGGTCATGCTTCTTTTAATGCAATTATTCCTACATACAATCTTTTTTCTAACAATGTGTAGTATAATACTTCATTTGTAACTTTCACATTTTTATACTTTTTACACTTGCTTTATATGTTTTATACTTGTTGATTCAGTAAGATGTTATAAATTCACTGAATTTAAAACAGAAGCAAATTACGTATTAACTATATAAAATAGAATTATACAGAAAGGGATTAATTTTATGAATAAATACATCTTAAACATGGTTAATCAGAGATCTTTATTACTGGTAGAAATGGTATAAAGTCGAATACAATTAACAAAATCATGTTCCGGATGACGGAGCAAATGTATTTGTGTTAAACATAGATTATTTTTCCTTACCATAGTAATTAACAAAAACTCAAATACGTTAGTACGTATGTATATATCAGAAAATATTTTGCTATCAAATAAATGTATTTATTTAGTTAAAGATTATACGGATGTCACGCTCCTGTTTCATCCGGGTTTGTACTTAAAAATAAATACTATTACCTACTGAGAAAAAGGATTTTTTTTTATACATTTAAAAAGGCACGATAACGACTAGGTAAAAACAAATGATACGCCAGAAGTAGTTCGGTCACGCTGAAAAGTTTACTCGTGCTCCTTATTCAAGTAAAGTTAGTGACTTTGACATAATGGACAAATAAGTTTTGTACGTAGTGCAAGTGTATAAATGCAATGATCGCGCTTCGATTATCGTGAAACGCTTTGTTAAATTTGATTTTAAACGTCATATTACAGAATATTTTCTCATACGTGTACGTATCTCTGTAAATATAAAGTACTAACACATAGCGTTGTGAATTCTGTTTTTAATCTCTTCTTTATTATTTTCTTAAGCAAAATATATCATTCAAGACATTATTCGAGGCATTATACGAATTCTTTGTGTTAATGAAACTCTGAAGACTTGATCTCTAAACGAGACTCTCAAGTGCTTTTCTGTACTCTTTCAAGTGTTTTTCACACGTTGACTGTCATGGTGATTACTTGTGATCGATGCTACAAATTCAGTTAAATCATTTAAAAGAGAAAAACAAACAGAAGAAACTTTTGAGTACTTTCAATATTGAGATAATAATATACATTGATCGATAAAATTGAAGAATTAACTATGCTCTTAATAACTTATAGTATATCTGGCCAAAATACATGCATCAATTTTCACTGTGGCAATCAACGTGTTAAAAGGTGCTGTTAGAATTCTTAATGTTACTTCGTACAGTTATTTTCACATAAGGCAGCAAAATTCCTCTCCTTGGGGATTACCCTGGAACAAAGAAAAGAATCATACCTCTGTAGAAACAAATTTAAAATATTACTTTATAACCCAAATAGCATGGCATAATTATTCTGTTATATGTATTACTCAACATTTATTAGTTATAGAATCTGAAGCAAAGTATTAATGGATGTTAATTATTTATTAATTTTGTATGCATGTAATAATATACACGCATGTATAATTAAATGATTTGGATATAATGAATATATCATTTAGAATAAAATTACTAATTCTGGTATTACGGTTGTACTTTATAAAAAAATTATTTTTATCAGCTAGAATGTAACAAATGTACGAATATACAATTTTCTTTAAACATTAAATTGAATTAAATTAAACATTTTTTGGCAATATTATTTTATTATACGACAAATATAACAAAATGAAACGTCTCCATCACCTGATTTTACTGAATCTCAACGTTATCTTGAAATATTTATACATGCAACAGACTAACAGAGTATTTAACAAGCTTCACGTAAACGCAAATGAAAAGTGATTATTTGTTTTTTTATCTAGTAACTGTGCTTTATTATCGCATAATAACGAGTATGAAACAGTTTTAATGATGTTTCATAATTAAATATTAACACCTATAAGCGTTAACCAATTCAGTTAATTAACGCAGCAACAACGATGTTTAAATTATTTATTAATACATTTCAAATACAAATATTTGAAACCTTTAGTGTGATGTGTTAGAAAAATATAACACATATACCAATAGAATTTTATCATTATCAATGATAAAGTATATTTAAAATACATACAGTAATAATTGTACATTTATAGTATGTACAATAACAAGTTTCACTTTATTCTTTTCAAATGTATCCTAAAGACAATGTGGTTAACTAATGAGATGTTTATATTTTTAACGAGAATTAACATTACTTTTAACACATGAAGTTTTAGTTAAGCGTGAGTATGAATACATGGTGCTGTGAAGAAGAAAAAAACAAAGCCAAATAATTCTTTTTACTTGAAGCGCGAATAACATTAACCATCGGCGACTATTGTAACGTTCGATACGTTGAAAACAACTTACATAAATCGACCCATCAGAACCGTTCGGTCGCCCACTTAATATGGGTAGAGATATCTTCTCTATGGAAGAAGAATATACATTGATGACACATTTCCCGACTTTAATTATTTTATAATTTGTTATATTAAATCTAATTAAAAAGTAATAAGCAAGCATTTTGAATGTAGAAAATTAAAATGTTTTATAGCCACATTGTCTTCGTAAATAAAATGTAATATATAGAAATAAATACACAATCGTTTGAAAACAATGAGATTGCTAATAATTTTAAAGTTAATGATTACTTCTATTCATATTTGCAACATTGTTACTATCATTAATACTTATAAAAAAAAAATATATAAATACCTAGAGAGAACAGTACTGATAATCATTCTTACAGAAAAAAAAATTCAATTTTGAACAATTATTTTTGCTGTGAAAAGAAAAAAATATTGAACCTAAATTAAAATCAGTCAATAAAATATTCACACTTCGTAAGTAATGGTTAAGACTTTTGTCTATTGTTTGGCTGTACCAGTTTTGTGACAACATACCTGTTGATGATGAAGTTCTTCAGATGGTCGGAAACCCAGGTTTTCCCTATGTCGGGACAAAGAGGTAGACAACTGTTGCCTTTTGCATTCTGAAGTAGCCATTTCCTGTAAGAAACCGAACATATTATCAATATTTATTGAATTAATTAATAAATTCATATCAAAATAAAGATCTTAAAAATACGAACTTCTCCTTCATTATTGAGGAGCGTAGTTGTCATAGTATCTGCTGTAAACCATTTTTGTCCTTTCATGACAATATTTGATGGTGGTTCATGTGTAGCACCAATATCTGCTGACCATACTAGAACATTTGCGCCTGCGTCGATTTTAGCAGTACGATGAAATTTAAATGTTGTTTCCAGAGAACCAGCTTTACGAATAATTTGCCATCCACTTAATCCTTGCTCCTGTAAAATTTGAAAATAACATCTACATATTATAAGGATAATACGATATCAACTCCAAAAACGTATAATATTATACCTTATTCCCCTTATTGGTAAGTTTTACAAATCGTCCTTGAGGATCAGCTTCTGTAATTTCTATGTCACCTCTGGCTGTTCCAGTTACACTGTAGTCAGTACTGCTACGTTCTTCACTTTCCTCTAATAAAGTGCGTTTTCGTTTCCCGCCTCTTAAAGGAGTGTGCCTTGAAGGAGTTGCTCTACCACTACTAGATACTGACGAACTTGATTGTACTGGCATGATATTTAATCTGTAAATGAACAAAATTTATTAAAAATATTGATGTATTGATACATAAAATTGATGCACGATATCAACAAGTCCAAACGTTCGTTCGTTTGAATAAAATAGTAAAATATAAAATTATATTACCTAGCTTCCTCAGATTCTAGAAGTTTTCGATATGCAGCAATTTCCAAATCAAGTGCTACCTTGATATCCATAAGATCTTGATATTCTTGAAGTTGTTGAGCCATTTCATCACGTATACGAGCCAATTCTGCTTCCAAAGATGCTAAGCTTTCTGCATGGCGAGCCTTTTCATTTTCACGTAAGTTTTCTAAGTCTCTGTATAAAAATTTATGCATTTATTCAAAACATACATTCAAAATTAATTAAATAAAATTACTACAAATGTTACCTGATGCGTGCATTAAGAGCATTATTAGATGCTTCAAGTTCATTGATTTTCTGATTAAGTGTATCAATTCTTGTTCTTGTTTGCCTCAATTCTTCAACAGCTAAACTAGCTGCTCCGCTGTTACGCTGAGCATGAGCTGTTAAATTCTTGATCTTAGTTTCATATAATAATTCAATTTCTTCTCTGTTTGCTCGCATCTGTCCTTCATATTGATCTCGTAGTTCTTGCAAAGACTGTTGCAACTTTGCTTCATACTGTTCAGCAAGACGGCCATCTATTTCAGAGATCTCAATCTAAATTATAAAACAATGTTAAGTATTAACAATTTTAATTTATTTGTATATTATTAGCAATATTTGTAATGGGTTATGATAAAAGATGTGAGTTCCAAACCTGTCGTTTTGTTCGTGTTTCTGTCAATTCCTGTTGATATATTTGATCTTTAAAACTAATATCCTCTTTCAAACTTTGAATATTATTTTCAAGAACAATGCGTTGTAAAGTTTCTTCTCCAAGATGTTTACGGGTATCCTCTAATAATGCTTTTAATTTTTCTACTTCTTGTTCCAATTCTCTTTCTCTTTCAGCCAACTTTTTACGTTCTGCTTGTGACTGATTGAATTGTGATTGTAAATCATTGTAGCGAGTTTCATATAGCAACAGATTTCTCTCTGCAACTTGTAAGTCCACTAATTTTTTGTCTAGTCTGAAAAAGATCATTATAAATATTTACAAAACTTATTATATGAAATATACGTAAAAAAAAAATATATATATATATTGAAAAATTGTACTTATTTATAGAATTTAAACCTTTTAAGATTTATGCATTTGTAAATAATAACATACTAGAAATTTAAAAATATATGTTTACATTATCTAATTTACGAATGTACGATCGTGAATTTACGGTCGTACATTTACGATATAATTTAACATCTGATATAAAATTGTCTCCAAAGTAGTAAGAATTAAAAAATTTCCGAATATATGGAATGAATTCCTTAACAAAATCTCGATCGTTTACGACATTCCGGCAGTCGTAAAGAAGAGGTGAGCTTGCGTGTTTCTATTTCAAGCAACGACCCACATCAAGAATTTTATTTTCTACCATAGGGTTCCAAACCGTCTTAATATTTCGTTACCCTAAAATCTACATTCATCAACTATGTATTACATGCCATATATATATAGATACATATAATACATACTAATATTGTTTAAATAATACAAAAAACATACGATATTCGCTGGTTAAAATACAAAGAAAAAATGAATGTGAAATCTTTTACATTAATTGTTTGTCTGAACACAAACTTTGTCCATGATGAAATTGTTTTTTAGGAAATGTTAAGTTTAAACAAGCGAGTCTTTTAACTTGACTACCTTAATTACTTATGTTATTGACGCAGCGACAAAAATTTATTCATAAAAGTCATCGAAATAATAATTTTGTATAGGTTAAGAATCCTTAAAGATTTCAGGGTCAACTTCTTCATTCAACAGATCCGTTAAACGGCATAAAGCAAAGATTCCCAAATGTAGGTCTTGACCCACTGGTACGTTCCGAGCAAATTTTTCGTGGACTGCATTAAATATTATAATACAGAACATTTAGAAATAATAAAGCGACATGTTTCATTCAATTCCCGCTATTCCTTTTAAAATACGCATTGCAAGCGTGTGGATCGCGGGAAACTATTGTTTTCGAAATTTTTGAACTTCAGAACTTGGAAAAATAATGCATTACAAACAAGTAAAAATTTAACATTTTGTGGCATTTTTGATATAAAATAATTTTTACTAATAAATTTTTCTGATATCGCTGCAAATAACGGAGATAACTGGAATGGTGAAATGACACTCCTTATATTTTCACGCAAGGACACGAATTCTACCGTCAACGTCATTCCTTTAATAAGAAATGTATTTCTTTTTATAACTGCTGAGTTCAAAGTTAGTAATATTTACGCTTTATACACGCATAACATTATCGGACTGATAACTGAACTACTTTTTTCAAATCGTTTGAATTATCATAAGAAAAGTTCAATATATTATCAGAAGACAATTTTAGAGATTAAAAATATTATTTTTGTACTCAAAATTTCATTGTGTTAATTCGTAAAACATGAAATTAAGTAGTTTAGGAGGAAACTAATTATACATAAAAAAGAAATCATTTATATTGAAAATTAAATCTTCGTAAAATACAAGGAACAAATAAATATAACAAATTATCGCAATAAAAATGAAATATTATGTATAAAGATCGATTTAATAAATCGTGGAATTACATGTGAACGTTATGTTTGAATTACAACATTCATGCATATGTCCAATATTAAATATTTTCAGTGACTTCATTTGTTTTGTTTCATTGTTGTGTCAAAGATTCTGTGAAATATTTGCCGCTTGTTTTAGGTATTATTCGTATTTTTATCGATTGCTCAACGCTCACTGAAAGGAGGTCAATGTTTTCAGTCGAGGTTATACGCGCGCTTCAAGATGACATCACCGTCGCATAGTAAACGTGACGCAATCACTCGTAGTAACGTCACGTTTCAACTTAGGCACACCCAAATATTCTGAAATTTTGTGCATTTCAAAGAGGATGACCATTTATTTTCGTGACGAATGCAATACAAAAGTAACAAAGGTTATAAAGTACTTTTAACCAATATTCACATGTACTTCCTTAGTCGAAAAGAAGATATTTAAAAAATAATATTTATTATTTATAAATAAAAATAATATTTATTTACGTTAATAGTATTAATACTGTTTAATATAGTAGTATAAAATTGATATTAAGTTTACATCTTCTTTCAAGGATTCTACCATTAATTTGTCCTCTAAAATTTGTGAGATATGACTTCATATATTTTAATTTTGAGAGTCCAAAGATACATTTTGATATATCTGTAGGATGATACACATCTACTTGTAGATATCACATCATCTATCAAATATATGAATGAATCTTCTTATCATATTAATGTGATCATGCAGCTTACCTTCATATTTTTCTAAACATTAATTTTTGTTATTAAGCATTTTGTTATTAAGCAACTATTGTAATTATAAATTACATATTGCAATCAAATCACTATTCTTCATATCTTATAATGCGTTTATAGAGAAGTAAACTTCATTAAAAATATAACTGTTAATCAAATAATATTGATATAAAAATCTAATCATAATAATTATGATGCTAGAAAAAGCTAAACCATTCTCTCTCACTCTAACCGATTAAAATAATTAGTAGTTTTCTGCCATTATCAAGCAACAACTTTCTATACATCCTTTTAGATTGTGACATTTCTACTCTCTGTTATACCCTTATCAAACATTTTATTTCGTTATCTAAAGATTACAGTAACTTATCTTTAAATTTAAAAAATGCATTGATCATTTAGAATTAAATGAAAACTTTAAACAAAATCTGAAGCACCAATTAATTTGAACTGGAAATCAATCAAATCCAAAATTAACTTTAAAAAGAAAATAATACAATTTATAAAATTAATGTTTTAAAAAAAATATCAATATTTTTCATTTTATCGGAAAAATTATTTAAACACTGTCACTATAGTTTATTATATGTATATAGTTTGTATACAGTAGTAAACAATACTGACAAATCAATGTAGTAATATATACAGTTTGTAAACAATACCAGCAAACTCAAGAATTTATTTGCAATAATTTAAAAACCGCTGATATCATGCAATTTGAAATATATGAATCATTCACAAATCAAAATAATTTACTTTGATTTTTGAATTTTTCTCAGTTTTAATTCCACAATACTTTATCATAAATAAAGTACTAAAAATGAAATGTAAATAATAATTTAATAATAATAATTATTTTGGCAAATGAATATTCGAATATCAAAATGAAATTTATTTGTAAACCCATGTTTATCATAACTTCCTACATTCATTTTTATAACCAGTTATGTAAACAATATACAAAATAAAAGAATCAAGAAAAACCGCGAATCTTAAAACAGTCTCGGTCCCATCCCATTAAAATCGAGCCTGGATTAACATTCTCAAATTGCATTACAGTTTTAAACACTAAGAATTAAGTTCAAAGTTACTTACTTGGATTTAAGTTCTTCGTTGTTATCCCATAGCCGTTTAGTATCAATTTCAAGCTTCGCCCGTTCTCGCGCGGTATCATCCAGTAATTTTCTTGCATCGGATAATTCATGTTCATACATAGACTTTATGTTGGATACTTCGCGGGTGATAGTCTCCTGGGTAGTCTGTACCTCCCGCGTAAGTTTGGAATTCTCTGCTTCCAAATGTCGTACTTTGTCAATATAACACGCCAACCGGTCATTTAGATTTTGTAAATCTTGCTTTTCTTGAAGACGAGAATAACGAGTCGGACTCAAGGGACTTCCTGGTCGTTGGCCGATCGGCGTTGACGTACTAAACTGTGGCGATTGCCCACTAGTACTCGACGACGTCGCTGTACTTTTCTTAGCAGCTTTCGTTGACATCTTTCCACAATAATCGATCCTTCTATTGCACTATCACTTGCTCTTGCACTCCCGAATCATCAACTTGGTGCACGATAACACCGTGTCCGTAAAAGACGCTAATAGCGGCTGAAAAACTACCGAAGCCCAAATCGTCCTACCTCGGTCAACGGAAGAACTGTTTAGCGGTGACGCCAACGTTAACAAAGCAACCTTCTTACATGCATCTTTATATCGCGTTAGTAAACGTAACGGAGCAACGTGATTGGTTACATTTTGGTGTACACATTAATCGTTAGCCAATCGTATTTAGCTTCCTCCAAAGTAACCACCAATAAGGAAAAAGAATTATTTGTTGGTAAAATGCATTAATCAACGAGAAGATTTAGTATATTCTCCGTCACGAGAGAATATATTTTTCGGTGGATGAATTTTCGTTCATTCTGCGCATGTCAGGTTTGATTCGTTTAGTATAGTATGTATTTAAATATAATGCGCAAGCGCTCTTACGATGTTTGTGACGCTAAGTGAATGTATCTAGGATCTATTATTTATATATGCAATTGCCTATGTTTCACGTTACTGTCTTTTTTTCATTATTTATACATTTGGTTCATTGTATATATGATCACGAAAAGAAAAGCAGATGATAGAAAGATACTTTATTAGAAGAATTTCCTGAACTGTCTATGTTACACTATGTGATGAACAGATTGTAGAAATTCTACAGAAAGAACTATATTAGAAATAGTGGTGCTGATTTTAATTAAAAGTATACAAATTTGTTTAAGTTTACAACAATAATAACAATTGGATCTGTGGAACACATTAATTGTTAAATTTATGAAAATGAAATTCAAATGAAACTATAACGTTCAAATTCACAAATTCCGTTTAACTTTCAATTCTTAAAGTACCCATCAGAGGACACTGGAGTAAAGATTTTTAAAATGTCAGTGTAATTATGCTGTGACATGCGTAAGTACATACATAAATGTAAAAAATTAATTTTAATTTGAAAACTATTCGTGAGTATTTGTATATAAAGAGAAACGATTGTTATTTAAAGACCATTTGTAAGTATATGAAAAAGAATTTGTATATATAAGATAATGTAAGTATACAAATGTTAAAAAAAACAATTTTTATTTACAGATAATTCATCAGTACATGTATATAAACAAGACAATTTCTATTTAAAGTGGTGATAATATTACAAAATAACACCATAAGATCTGAATACATTTTTATAAAGTAGCATTTAGTTTGTGTGAAAGAAGGTTACATTATTGTTATTGAAGAAAAAATATCCAAAACATTGTCAATAAATACATGAACAGCATGTGTGATCTTATAGATTTAGAAAGTCCTGACAGAAAAAGTTTATTAAACTCACGACTTGCATCGCCATTAATACCTGCTCCGACAGATATCACAAATAATGACCATAATAATTTAATCAAAGATCCAATTCCATTAATAACAGGAAAACGTGACAGTTTAGAGAATAATCCCTTTGACATGGTACTACATAAAACTACAGAATATATTCAAAAAAGAGATGATCCATTTGAAGTAGCTTTAGAAAAAGCGCTGAGGCCAAAATGTAAAAAAGATAATGAATTAAGAACACATTCCTTTGATTTTACAGATGATTATAATGTCAAACACAGCAATAATAAGCAAAAGTTGAAAGTAAATAAAACATTGGACGAATCTTTAATATATGAAGAATTAACTGAAAAGGCTGCTACTGTTAATAAAATATCTAATGAAAGTGTGATACCTAATTTAACTAATATTAATGGGTTCCATGATAACTTGGAAACAAATGATATCATATGTAGTATTAATGTTCACGATGCTGATTTATCTATTTTAAATCAATCTGTGATGAATGATTCATTATTTGAAGCAAGTAATGAATTAAATAAGAATGAAATGGCACTTACTTTATATGAAAAAGCCACAATCCAATTGGAAAAAGATAAACTCAGCATAGGACAAAGTGCATCTCCTAATTACATGTTAAAAGTTCCTAAAGTTCAACGATCTCTTTCCCAAGGAGGAAATGAACCTTTTAAAAAATCACAAAATTCTAGACATATATCATTGGCAGAACCTCTACAAATAAATTCTGAAGGTGGAAGTAATATATCCTCTCTACATTCATTAGACTTTTTAAATGAAGGTTTTCTAAAAAGTTACTGTAGTGGAAGTTCTATGTTTTCAAACTTATCAAATATTTCTTGTATACCTAAAATTAACTCTGCTTCTTCTTCTACTACTTTATCAATTTTGTCATCAAATGATACTATTAATCGTGCATTTTTAAAAAGTGAGTCATTCGAAAAATTAGAAAATTCTAAATTAAATGAAGAAACAGACCTTAACAATAAGATAAAATTAGTAACAAATAAATCAACTACATGCACAGTACCAGAGTTAACAGTTCAGTTTGATAAACTTAAAGAAAAAGTTTTAGAATTCCCTGAAAATTCCAAACAACAAAGTAATGAAAAATATGATATGGATAATAAATTAATAGATGTTGATTTATTTACACCAGAAATTAATTCCAGCAAGAACAATTATAGGAGTTCTACTTCAGATACATCTACAGATTCTGTATTTTATGTAATTATCTTTATATCTAATTCGTTCATCCATGTTTTTAAAAGATTTTAAATAATTAGAGTTTCTATTTTAGGAAGGAGATAAAGTTAATAAATCAATATTTACTGAAGCAAAACTTCTTGCAAAAACTTTTGAAGAATTAGCTTTAAAAACAAGCTCAAGTTGTAAGTATGTAATTAATGTGTAAAAGCAAAAAAGCTGTATATGTAATAAAAAATACCAACATTGTTTATCAAATAAAAATTTATCTAAAAAGAAATGTAACAAAGATATGAACTGTACTCTAACGTTATTTTAAATTAATATTATAAGGCAAACTTATTCTTTCATTTGTTTAGTGTAAAGTATGTTATTATAAAATTAGCAGTGTTGGTATTAGAGAAGTATATTTGTGATATTAGTTTCCATCAACAATATATATTCTGTTCTTTAGCAAGCACAGATGATCTAATCACTAATAATCCACTTTGGACATCAGAATTATTACCAGCATTTGACGATGAAGGTATGGTAGACAATTTAATTGAATTACCCTCGTCTCCTCATACAAATGGTACAGAATTAACAAATATACAAGACAAAGAATGTACAGATAATAAGATAAGTGCAGAAAAAGATGCAGAAATTGCTGTTAATAAAATAACAGAGAATATAAAGGAATTAGAACTGGAACTGATCGAATCAGTGCAAACAGAGAAACGTATTACGGCAGCAACTCTTTTATTGGATCTCAAAACACTTATTAAAACCGAAAATAATTCAGAAGCAAATAAATTAGTAGAAAATTTGGAGAAGGTTTTAGGTATTAATTGTGAGAACAATACTGAATTATTAACCACATATCTTAATACAACTAACAATTTAGCAAAAAGCCCACAAAAATCAGATAACAGTTCAAAGGTAATACAAAACATAGAAAAAAATAATATGGAGCAAAGTCAAGAAGATAATTTAACAAATGATTCAGATAATGTTAAAGAATCACTTGATTATAAAAATATAAATTTTAATGATTCGGACATAAATAAATGTACTGGTAGTCAGAAGTGTTTAAACGGAATAAGTAATAAATCCTTAAAAACTAATATTGAAGAAACAGAAAAAGAAAGAAATGAAAAAGTACTTAATATTGAAATTGTACGTAACGAGGATTCTTTAGAAGATGGAAATAAAAGCTTATTACATGAAAAAGTAGTAGTAGAACTCCTTGCAAATATAGCAAAGTTATTAACTAGTCAGACGGAGAAGTATCCTACTTCAGAGGTACTTAAAAACTTAGGAAAAGTATTAAACTTTGCTTCCAATGATGATAATATACATAAACGTACAAAGAATGATGGTGAAAAAATCCCATCAAAATCAGTTAATAGACGAAGTTTAGATGCAGACTCAAAAGTAAGTATGAGAATATTTATTAGCTTCACGCGATTAACATTATCAATGTAATTAATAATATTGTGTTTTATAGAAACAGTCGTTTCATAAAAATATTATTAGGCGAAGTATGTCTGTATCATCCACTAAAGATACAATCCCTTTAACATGCAGTAATAAAACTGCATGTCAACTAAAAGAAGTAAAAAAACGATTTCCTAGCGACCCTTGTCTTGTAAACCCAATATCAAACAAAAAAGTTATTACAAAAATCAACAAAGATGGATTACAAAAGGGTAACTTTATATTCTCTTTCTTCATGTCAGTTAATGAAAACATAAATTAACTTTCATTTGTTTTTAGACACCGAAACTGGAGCATTTACAACATTAGAATTACGGAAAGAAAAAGCTGCAACGATAAGTACGGTTAAAAATAGACTTAAAAAAAAGAAAACTGACGTAGAAGTTACAAATAAGAGGGGTCCGATGAGAGCTGTTCTTCCCGTCGGAATTATGCAAAAGAAAGGTATAATTACGCGAAAAAATAATATATAAATGTGTTAATTTATACATTATTATTTTTCTAATATCATATTTTTGTCTTTTGTAGAAACTATTAATAATAAAGCAGTTTCATCATATGGAACTGTAACGCCGCCTAAGTCTCATAAAATAATTAGTAGTACTCCTAATTCAACGCACGATGAATCTGCGATGAAAAAATCTTCACGATCTACGAAACCGGTCGCTTCGTCGACTCCAGACGCCCTAAATTTTAAATCACAGAAAGCTCAAGTACAAGTGACAAAAAAGCGTAACTTTTCTTGCGATATTTCACCAGTATCTATACGTGCAAATGTTGGCGACAATAACAAAATAAATAGTAGTCCAAAACGGTAAGCTCAATTTTGTTACATATATAAAACTGATTTAAACTACAAAACAAATTATTCGATAAAAAGTTACCGACTTTTATTTTTATTTTTAGTAGTAAATTACCATCTCCAAAAAAAACGACACCGAAACGTCGTTCGATAGGATCTGGTATTCCAAAATCTCAGACGCCTCCTCTGAGTAAAAGACTGAATTCTTCTTTCGATATTAATCAATATAACAAATTGTATGAATCTCCACAACGTTCATCTTATAAAATATCAAATTCACAAAAAGGTTCACCAATTTCTGTAAAGAAAAATGGAAGTATGCAACAAAGCCCTTTAAGGGACAGTAATAAACTCATCTATAAAGCGAAACCGGTAAATTTGGTATGTATGAAATCGTATTACGACAGTAGGTAGTATGGGTATAACTATGGTTACTAATTAGAATATTATTTTCTGACAGATTTCAAAACTTCAACGACACAGTGTTGGTAACAATATGGCGGAAAAAGAAAATTATATTTAACTTATACAACAAAAGTATTTCACTAATGATGGTTGTGCTATTAAAGATATGCAAGATTATAATAGTACATATCTTTTATTTTCATATGTTTGCATTATACATTTTTTATATTGGTATATTTTATAATAAAAATGTTTGAAACATAAATGTTTTAAATTACTAAAAAAAATATTCTTTTCATTGCTTTTGTTGCGTGTTCAATTCGTTACGTATTTATTTTTCGTCTATAAAAGTTAAAATCAGCTTTATTTAGTCACCAAAATAAGAAAATGATGATTCCAACGTTATATTTCATTTCTTTTTATTACGTATTAGATACGTATGTTTTCATGATCGAACGTTTGTGGAACTTCTGAATATTCTTAATATATTTAAAAAGAATACAATGTGATATTTAAAATTAAAACTTCAAACTTTCGTTTTTGAAATGATTACTATGGAAACAAGAAATTTAAACGCATTACGTGTAACGTAATTTAAGAATTGCTTATGATCCGTTGCGTCAGATCCGTCGATCTGAAAACAGGCTCAAAACGGAGCTACTCGGCCGGGAACGAGGACAGCAGCGCTCGAAAATGGCCGATACGTCACGGTCGTTTCTAAAATCACAAGTGCAGGAATGTATCATGCGTAAATCGTTGAAAAAATTTTTCACGAACATTTTTATTTCACTGTAAATTTACATAAAAACTATTTGTTCTTTTGATATTTAAGAATAAAATTATAATTCAACGTTTTTATTTCATCATAAACAAATATTTTGTGTATAGTCTAAAAAAAAAATCAATTATCAAAGTCCTCAAACGTTCTACATAAAATAAATCAATATTCCGCATAAAAATATTTAGTTCCTTTTATTTTGTTTATTTGAACAAAAATATGAAAAAAGTATAACTTTACGTAAATCTTTTCAATTAAAAAGAAGAAAAAATAATTATTAGAAAAAAATCGGTGAAAGCGATGCGCAGAAGCTGGTTCCATTTAGGGTGCTAACAAAGATATCGCCGCACCTGCACGGCCCGTCCCCGCAAAAAGTGCGCTCCGCGTGTTCCGTACTCCAGCGGCGGCCCGTCCATACTCGCGTGTAGCCGCACCCGGCTTGGCGCTCTCAAGTTTTATCGAAATAATTCGTGGAACCAGCTACGAGGGTAGTCGATCGGTGATGCAAACAATTTTACAAGAATTCTCGAAAGTGAGAAAACTAGCGAGGTGAAGTGCGTCACAGTTTCACGGAGTTCGATCTTTTTGGGCGTTCTGTACAAGGAGAGCTGGCGCGGCGCGCACGAGAGGCCGCCTCTAGAAAAAGAGCGCGTCTCGCGCGTTGCACCGCTATTGAAATATGCGACGCTTAAGAAAGTGTTGGAAGAACGTTGGAAACTATAAAGAACACGTTCGTCGACCGAGCGACAACGATTTGTAAACGCGTGTCGTAATCTTTAAAGGTGCGAATCCGCGAGAATAATTCGGCCGGTCGAACCGGGAGTGAGAGAAGAAGCTGGCGCGCGCCGAGGCGACCTCGGGAAAAGACCGCGTCTCGCAGGTTTGCCGTGTGCTGCGGTGGCTATCGCGCGATACAATTGTCTAGGCTTATCGACGTTCTTGGAATTGGTTGTACGCGTCACCGCGCACGATAAACGATATATCCGCGAAAGTTTTCGTGAAGGGTCCGTGCACGGTGTCAACGCGTACGGACGTATACGGGAAACGCGACCGGCGACGATGTATATCCCGCGTGGTACGTATACGCACGTATACGTGTACATGTACGTGTACGTGTGATACGTATGTGTGGCGTGCACATTCGCGAGGACTGTGGACTCGTGGAATCGTCGTTTGGTGGTCGCGTGTATCGGAGTAGCCTGTCGCGAAGCGCGCTCGACAGAGAGATCCAACACCGCGGAAAAGTTGTCGGACAGTGCGAGAAAGGTGTTCGTCGTTAAACGATTAACGCGTGGCGTAAAGGTTCGACGGTCACTCGGCGCGTACGTGGATATCTCAAGAAGACATTCACGAATTAGGTTCTTTTTAACGGTGAAACACAACGGACAAAGAACAAGCGGTTCCAACCGATACGAAGACGATTCTCTTTGTTCGGCTCCGCGATTATTTCGATACAACGACAATTTGTTCGAATTTTAAATCGTGCCTTACGATTACCGGAAGGAAGTTACGTACGTGGACACGGAAAGTATTCTGACGTTGAAAGTGCGTGTAAAGGGTGTGAAATGCGTCGCGCTGCAGTTCGATGTTCGATCCAGCAGCGGCGGACGACCTGACTTTGTCAGATTGCCTCTCGTCGGTACACCTTTCGGCTTCAGTCCAACGATGGATCGGCGCAGCTGCGGTACGCGATTCGAAATCCTCTCCCCCGGTACCGGACCAACGATACAAAGTTGATCATTCGTGAGCTCGTTCCGTGAGCCGCGTTTAATCGCTCCGCGGTCGGTGATCAATGCTGAAACGTTGAGCGGACATTTCGCGCGTTCCAAATGCGCCATAGATTTTGCACGTTATTGGTTTGGTCGATCCGTGCAATCGATAATATCGTATCGCGTTCGCCAGTTCTCTGATTATGTTTCTTTTTTACTCGTAGAAATATTTTATTATACGATTCGAAAATAAAACGATCGTATTGAAATGTATTACGCTTTTATCGTGATATAGCGCTCGAATTTATTTTATACACGAAATTGATTTTGCGCTTCTTACGAACACCGGTGGGAACAATTTCTCTTACAAGATCGATTCACTTTCTATTTATTATGCATCATTACAAATGTAATCAAGGAATAATGGATTGATATACAGTCGTCGATCACGTTTATGTCGCAATTTGAGAAAAAGAATGAAAAACGAAACGCTAATAAACTGATAGCGGATATACACGCAGCGTACATACAAATTTGTCAATAGTTATGACATCACGCGCGAATGGTCTAAGCACTTTAAAAACGTGCACAAAGTATCGCTGTGAAAATCATTTTTACGAATTCTACGCTCCCCTCGAGTATCGTATGAAGGTGATTCGTAAAATATCGCATTGTTGCGAAAAACGTTTTATCGACGCATAATAATGCAGCAACACCGGGTGGAAACACAAATACTCCACGAGGAGCAAATCCTGGAGGCAATAGATCAGTTACGTCGACGTAAAGCACGGCCTGATGCTGATCGTATATGTAACTATTTGCTGCGAAAATTTTCCGTGGATGCGAGAGACACCATCGCTGATCTTCATCGATTAATCGAAGCAGAAAAGGTCATTCAAGTTGATTACAAAGGTAATACTAGTTATAGGAACGCATCAAAATGGTCACGGTTACAGCTTTACAAAAATCGACCAGAGGGTTTCGTGAAAGAGAAATTGAACTCCGGGATGGTGGCGGGTGCCGTGGCCGAGCTCGTTGTCGAGGAGCCAGATTACCTTGATCAAGGTGTACCAGCTTACAGATTGATCGAACAGTTACTCGATGGTGTGTCGAATCCTACTTCGAGACGTATGGTAGAAGATTTTCTCGGCAAAGAAGTGGCCAGCGGTAATCTGACGCGTCTCTCTAACGGCAATTACTCGCTGGTGGCGACGTCTGACATGACAACTACCGTCGAATCCACGCATCGGGAATCTTTTACACTCGAGAATGGGAATGCGCGACGCAAGGAAATACAAACTGTTTCGTCGACCACCGGTGGACTGTATGATTTTGATGAAACCGAGAACTTGACGATTACGGACTCTAGGTCAAACACACCGAGATCTTCACGTCAGGCAAGCCCCAAATCTGATCCGCAAATCAGGAAGGAAGAATGTTACGAGATAATAGTTGGAAGAAACGAAAACGCCGATTTACTGGTGGAACACGATTCTATGAGAGACCAAGATTCGATAGATCCATCGCAAACTTCTATTGAAAGTACAAAAGAGGAATCCAAAAATACCGATAATCAGACACATAACCTCAAAAGGTCGTCGAAAGCTGAGCGTAAACAGCGCCTACTTGTTCGAACCGACGATCCTATGGACATAGAGATCAAATTTGAGGATTATCGAAAAGACAATAAAGAGGAAATACATTCGCAGAAGGAAAAGAGAGAAGAATCCGGACATCTTAGCGAAGAACGAGAAGACGAAGATGCGGGAAGAAGTTCTACTAATCCTTCGCCCACACCGTCTAATACTAATGTTGGTGGTTTTCGTAGTGCTCGTAGAAAGGTGCGCGTTATATATGTAGCGGTTACTAGAGATGGGATCAAATTCAATATATACTCAGAAATTTGAACAATGTTCAAAACAAAAGTTTTGCTTCGTGGGATACAAATACCAATAAAAAGACAATATTTTTTTCTATGTACTTACAAAGTGCTCATACTATACAAATTGATTTTGAACCTGGAACAAGTATTTGTAGGATTTTAGTAAGTACTTATAAGTACTTATAGTTTAAAAGAATGGAATCTTGTAAATGTTGAACCTCGAAAAACAAGGAACTAAATATATACAATACATTACAATTTCATTCAAGTTCAACATCATAAATAAACCATAAACTGTACATTGAAAGTGACAAATGAATTCAAAATACATGTAGGTTTAAATGTACTTGATCAAGGTTCGATAATGCTTTGAAATATCTCTTATGTTTTTTGAAGTAAGGGTTCAAATTTTTTCGTTAAAATTTGAGTACATTCGAAACTATTACTATTTTCTCGATGCATTCAAGAACTGTTTAAAGCTATTTAATTAGATTCAAACCTACTCGCACTTAGATCCTATCACTAGTTATTACGTTGTTATTAAATTTGTGTAGTTGTCAAATGCACAAAAACTATGTTTCAGAGAGCTAAGAAAGTATTTGATCCCTCTGACAATAATCTTGTAAAAAGAAAACGTGGAAGACAACCAGGATCTCAAAATAAATCTTCTGTATCGCAAGAGCCTCAAGATTCTTCAAAATCAGCTGTCAAAGATGGACCTTGCAGACAGTGTAGTCTTTGTGCCAAAGAAAAACAAGAAACTCTAGTTGCTTGTCGTGATTGTACAGTACGAGGTATTTGTTATATTGAAAATATTGTAACACTTAGAAATCAATGTTCTGAGATGTTTACATTTATTTTTATTTACAGCACATCCAAGTTGTATTTATAGCCCAGAAGAAATGATTCAAAAAGCAGGCAGTAGTTGGCAATGTGAACGTTGTAAAAGTTGTACGATATGTTGTGAAACCTCGGATGCTGTAAGTGAAGTGAAACAAACATGATGTTTATCTTTTGTATATGGTAATTTAATATTATCATTTTACAGGGTCCTCTAGCAACGTGTTTCACTTGTGATGAAGCCTATCATTATTATTGCCACACACCACGAATAATGATTCCTAAATCGAATTCAAAGTGGCAATGTAATGATTGCATTCAAAAACATTATAAAACAAGTATAAACCAAAATATTGGTCTGATTAATAACAGACCTGATACACCATCAAATCCACCTGTGTTACCTCCAGTTTTAAGTCCCCAAGTTTCACCTGCCAGAGGATCTTCTGATCAAATGGACGACGATAGTCCCAGAGATGGAATTGATCCAAATATACCCGATGCTTCAGATTGGACATCTGAACAAGTATATCAATATTTTGCAAGACTTTTTCCAAAAGAAGCGGAAGTGTTTAGACAACAGGTATGAATTTTTGATCCCCTTATTTCTACTTACTTGTTAACTTTTTCTAATATTGATTATTTCAGGATATTGATGGTCACTCTTTACTGTTAATGAAACGGTCCGATGTTCTGAGTGGACTCGATTTACTGTTAGGTCCAGCATTAAAAATATATAGGCATGTATTAAAACTTCAAGTTAGAAGAGATGACCCAAAACTTTATTGGCTGTAAATGTTTTAAATATTTAGAATTAAGATAATATTTAAACGAAATTAAGTGATAACTATTGTACAGATCAATTTTTTTTATAATTAAGAGTTTGAATTATTTTTTGGATTCAAGATACTTTTTCATATTGTACATATTGTAGTTATCTTGAATTAAAAAGATAATTCTTTAGTATAAGGAAACTTAAAAACAATGGCGAATAAGGTAACAAAATACTTAAAAATTGAGAAGCCTTGTTTTCTATGCAAATACTTTTGGACGTGAAATTTTAATCGGTACAGCGGAATGTACTTTTGGTTCGATGACTAATTAACATTTCTGAAAGGTGCTAATCTTTATCTCTGTTACGCGATAACGTCAAATTATTGTCTCGTATTGAAAACTATGAAAATTGTTCTGTTTTGTTTAAATAAAATGATTCGAATATGGAGTAAACTAATAAGTACTATCTATATCCTTTGTATAATTTTATTTGTCACATTGTATATAGCGGAATAACAAATATTTATTAATAATACAGTGAATTTATCAATATCCTATGTAAGGAACATGAGATACTTTGGTTTTGGAATATGATTCCTTATACGTTAAATGTTCTAATACATACATATTAGACCACTTTAAGTAATGAAGGTAAACGTTTAACTACAATAATACTCTATTATGACTTTTATATTATATACAAATTTTACGTTAGATAATTCTAACAATTCCTTTCAGAATAATGAAAATACATTATCAAGTTTTATTCATATTGTATACTTATAGAAATCAGCTTATATTTCATATACCAAAATTAAAAATTAAATCAATTCCCACTGTTACTTACTCAATAAGTAAAATTTGCTTGAAAAAAATTGATTTCTAACAGACGATATTTTCCTTAATAATTATGACAACAGTTTTTATATTTGTTTAATATTTATAACGATCAATTTTATACCTTATTAATCAATATCTTTGAGTTAAAAACATACTTTTAATTTTAATATCATGCTAAAAATTTAACACCATAAAAAGTTTTGGTTATTGCATAATTATTTGACTTCTTACTTTCAAATCACATTAAATTTTATGTAATATTTCCCAATATTTTAGTACAAAGGTACATACATTAGGAGTCTTAAATATTTCTAAATAATATCTTACATTGGTTATATAATTATACATTAATTTTTAAACATATTTAAATATTTATGATTTTATTTGTTATATATTTTTCATATAATATAATACATCATATTTGAAAATTTTATGGTAAAATAATATTTTTTTAAATTTCAAGGCTATTTTCAATTTTACTTTTTGATGTATTAGTTTATACAACATTCTGTTTGTGTGAAGTAAAGATAATTATAATTTCTATAAATACCTTTTTCGAAATTTAATTATACTTCAATTTTCAAGTACAATTTTATATAATTTTTATACATAATAATATTATGTATAAAAAAGTACATACATATAATTCTAAAGTCTTAAAATTAAAAATTACAATTTTTACATTTTAAATAAAATAAACATTTCAGTAATAAAATTTTTAACCAATGTAAGTGTAACAAACAAAGATTTGTAAATATTGCGTAAATTGCAATGAATACAAGTAAATTTTGTTTCTATTTGTAAATAATGTTTAGAAAAATAATGCATCATTATAAATATAAAAACTTTTGATTTTCACTAAATTACTAACGAAGTATGTACATAATTTGCAGTCTTATTACATGTGCATACATATTTTTTTTTTTCAAGTTCCATTTCGGTACTGGTTTTTATAACTATATCTATAAGAAAACAACTGATGAGTTATTATTTCATGTTATAAAAAATGAAATATATTTGCATATAAAGTAATATATCAGCGTGTATATGTGCACAACATTACCATAAATTGCTTTCCTAGAAAATACTTTTTAGCTTATTTTACCATCTACTTTGATTTTAGTTCTTGTAGGATTGAAAATCTGAATAAATCTTTTAAAGCTTAATTTTTTCATATACATTCTTAGAAATTTATCTTTAAACTATAAATAATTTTATTGGTAACAGAAAATGCAGTTACTTTTAATAATTTTAATGCTTATAAAGCTCTACTATATTTAATACAAACATCCTTTATTCAAAATTGTATTAATATGTTTAAACATCTTTGAAAACCATTTTAAAATTGTACCACTAAAATTCTTAGCTAAACTTTCATGTTACTTTCTGTTGCATCAACACTTTCAGTATATTTAGGAGGAGGTTTTTTATGTAATGGTGCTTCTGGTATGTACAATGCAATTGTTGGAGAAATATCAGATTTCTCTATAAGTATTTCTCTATAAGGATCAGCAGATTTTTCTGGATATAAACACAACCAAAATGCAGATAGTGCTGCTGCTGCAATAGCAGAAGCCAGAAGCCAATGGGGTAGTCCAATATGTTTTGAAGCACACTGAAGCCAATCAGATCCAGGTATTGATGCGGATTGGTCACTTTCTCGAAAGTAGTCTGATGGTATACCATAATCCACTGTCTATATTTTTGTTATTAGATATTAAATTAGATAATAAATACCTTTTATAATGTAACTAGCTCTAGGCATGCTAAATAATTCAAAGTTACAAGAATAAAGATGACATATAACAAAAGAAATATGTTAAGTTATGTACAAAAATTGGTATCTTTTTATATCTGTATGAACTGGATATATGTATTTTTTATGAAATATTACTATATTATAATTGTATTCTTTGCTTTCATTTTAAGATATGAATTTTTGTTAAATAAAAACTTACCCCAGCATCTAATGGGACAGTTTTAATATATGTCTGTGGTAACTTAAATCCATTTGAATCCCACCAACCAGGAAGAAGTTCCTTTCGTAATCCTGGATCAGTTAAAATATCATTTTCAGGTATATCAGGTGACATTAGAACTATATTGGAATTAACTCCTTCTTCCACATAGATTGCAACAGAAAATAATGATAATAAATCTGATGTACGTTGTTTAGCCATAAAATCGCAACCAGTACTACATGCAGAACGATCCTGTGGTGTTGTATATGCTTCTGTACATGCTATAACAAAATAAAAAGAAATGTTAATTATTAGCCTATCAAATTCATAAATGTATTTATTTATACATTATAATTAGTAAATTATATAAGGAAATTTCAAATATAACTTAAATGCTATAATAATATAATATTTACGTACAAGCTTCGCAGGCATCTCTTGTACCATTTAAACTGTTTGATTCTAATCCATAATGTAAATCCACTAAATTGAAGAACCTACAACCTCGTTGACAACATGATTTGACGTATTTATTCTAAAATTAAAAGTTATTTTATTATTTAGATACATTGTACAACTAAACGAATATGTATATGTAATGGTTTAATACGTACATTTGTAAAAGACAACGGTGTTTTTTCACATAGATTAATGCACGGATCCTCTCGATTTAAAAGATTATAAAACACATCACTACGTACAATATTAACAAAAAATATCAGTAGTAATGAAATAATTCCCTTTACTTTTCTCATTTCAGTGTATTATTCCTTTCAAATGTAGTATTTCAAGTGTCAATTAAAGTGATTCGTTTAAGAAAGAAACTTCACTCGCCGAAGGTTGATAGCTCGCGAATAATCGAGTAAGTATCGATTTAATTATGGTGGGAACACATCGCATTGGTTGCATGTTCCATCGGGTATATAAGAACTGACCAATATTTTCTTTTAAAATTATAAAAGAATGCTAGATATTTCTAATCATTTGATTAAACCATAAATAAAACATGATATAAAATAAAATATTTCTTTATATTTAATAATACATTATAACATATTACATCGCTAATATTGTTGCGTATGTTTGAGCTTTGCTATACTTAACATGCGCAAAAGAACGCAAAATCATCATCAACACTCCGTTTGCTGAAAGACAATCTATGATTCACATTTTCTTTGCAGATGTAGAGGTTAATAACATTAACTCCAATCATGAGCATCGGCAAATTGTAAGCAGCACGCCTGATACCTGTCGAAGTCATAAATAGACAGTGCCACGTGTAAAAGCTGTTATTTTAGCACATAACGTCTCATCGTTAATATCTCAAGAATAATTTTTTTAGTGAATTTACCTCCGTTGTAGATTCTTTAATTCAAGTAAGTAATATTTTTGTGTTTCTTCAAAATAAATGTATATAAGATTAATTCAAAATATTTAGAGCCCTATGTGAGTTTAGTATTTTATTTCCTGTATTTATCATTTTTTCGAAAGCAAGAAATATAAAAAATCTTAAACCTGATGAGTATTTATGGTTCATAATCAGAGATAAGATTTGATTATAGTTTGAAAAATAAGTAGTAATAAGGCTCTTAAGTGTTAGAACACAATCTAAATTTCTAGATATTTATGTAGAGATATTGTTCATAGCAATGTGATAGTATGATGTAATTTATAAGCATATGATACAAGTTGCATGCATATGTTAAAATTTATTTTAATTTTAATCTTTCAAATGGTACAGTGAATATTTTAAATGTTTTCTAGTATGTCAACGAATGAAGGTTTTGCTACCAAAGCTATACATGCTGGACAAGATCCATTACAATGGAATCATTGTGCAATAATACCTCCTATTTCAATGTCCACTACTTATCGTCAAGATGGACCTGGAGAACATAGAGTAAGATTTTTAGTAAACAAAAAAAGAAGAAAGATGTAGAGAAAAGAAAGTTTTTTAATGAATTATATGATACTACAATTTCTTATCTTTCAGGGTTTTGAATATAGTAGAAGTGGCAATCCTACAAGAAATGTTTTGGAAACATGTTTAGCTGCTTTGGACAATGGAAAACATGGACTTACTTTTGCATCTGGTTTGGGTGCTACTACAGTAATTACTTCATTATTAAAAGCAGGAGATCATTTAATATCTTGCGATGATGTTTATGGTGGAACTAACCGTTACTTTCAACGTTGTTTAACTACAAATGATGTTTCAATAACCTTTCTTGATATGACAAATCCAAATAATATTATAGACCACTTAAAACCAAATACAAAGGTATGAAAAAGTTTTGTAATTCTATTTAGTATTGTAAACACAGTTTAATACTGAGTGGAAGATTTATTTTTATAAATATGTAGATATATTTGCATCTTTTTTCAGATGGTTTGGATAGAGACACCAACTAATCCTTTACTCAAATTAGTTGATATTAAGGCAGTTGCTGAAATATTAAGGCACAAAAATCCTGAAATTATCTTAGTAGTAGACAATACCTTTTTAACAAGTTATTATCAGGTAAATTTTTTTGTCCAACATAATTCAACATAATATGTAAATCAAATAATCGACATACATTTTATTATAGAAACCATTGGAATTAGGTGCAGATATTGTAGCATATTCTCTGACAAAATACATGAATGGACATTCAGATGTTATTATGGGTGCAGCAATTACAAATAGCGATGATATTGCAGCAAGACTTCGATTTTTACAAAATGGTAGGATTTTATTTATTTTTGAAGTGTAATGTAATTATACTTTCATTTTAATGTTAGTTAATATTAGCTACTATGTTTTAATTATTTCAGCTATGGGCATTGTTCCATCACCTTTTGACTGTTTCTTGGTTAATCGAAGTTTAAAAACTTTAGAACTCAGAATGCAAAGGCATATGAAGAATGGATTAGCAGTTGCAAAGTTTTTAGAAACTCATCCTTGTGTAAAACAAGTAATTCATCCGTGTATGTATTTATATAAATTATCAGCTACATAATTTTTTTGTAGTAACTACTTGCTATAAATACTATTGTTTGTTAGTGTTATAAAATTAAAATCATTTTTCTTTATGTTCCTAGATGTAATATATTTTCATCAAATAATAGTTTTATTGGATTACAGATCTTCCATCTCATCCACAGTATGAACTTGCTCTCAAACAAACGTCTGGTTATAGTGGAATGATTTCTGTCTATATTAAAGGAGATTCTACAAAATTTTTAAAGGCACTAAAAGTATTTTTATTAGCTGAATCACTTGGTGGTTATGAATCCCTTGCTGAATTACCGTAAGTAAATGACAATTTAATATACAATATAGGAAAACATATTTTATTATTTACCTTTCAATCTTTTACATAGATGTGTCATGACTCATGCATCAATTTCTGAAGAAACTAGAATAGCGTTAGGTATTACCGAGCAATTAATTCGTTTATCCATTGGTCTTGAAACAGAACAAGATCTTTTAGATGATCTTGATCAAGCTCTAAAAGCTAGTCAATAATTATATTAATATCATTAAAGTTATATGATAAATACTGTTAAAGTGTAATTTTAAATTTCATTCAACAAAATTTACAACCATTGTACATAACTGCTAATATGTCACTTCTGTGTATCAAATTGGTCAAAATGAAATTTATTGTCGTTTAAATTTGGACATTCCGCATAATAATAATGCTATCTCTTTTATACATTTTATACCACTCGCGCTTTATGCAGAATTTTAAAACGTAATAACAGTTTTAAGTAATAATTTTAATAATTGTTATATTTAAATTATACTTCATGTACAAATTGAAAACTTGAATGTAATTATGATCAGTTGAAATCTGTGACATATGAAATATGTACATATGTATGTTTATTTAATAAAAGATTATTTACAATTTGTTTTGTATATGATATTTTACATTTGACATAATTTTTGTAATCACACTTATTTATACCATTATATGTATTCAATTAAAGTTATTAATCAAAAATGCAGCTAGGATGTAAATTATATTTTCACCTTCCTACTTTAAGTGAGAATGTAAATTATTAATAATTAATAAAATACTGTGTATTGGGAAAGTTGAAACTAAATTCGTTTTAATTTTTTGTGGAACTTTACATTTAATTTAACAACCTGTTATCAATTATAAATTCTTAAATGACGTTAATATAAAACTATTGTAAATTAACTTTCGAATTGTACCGTAATTTTGCTTTATTCAATCTATCATATTCTTGTGCTCGATTATATAATAATACTCCTGCTATTACCAAGGATGTTCCCATTGCTGATAGACCAGTTACAGGATTGTTAAACAACAGAACTGAAAGCCAAATTAATGAAGCTCTCTTTGCTGTATTAGCAACACTGTAACAAAATATTCTATTTTTAATAACTAAATTTCAAATCCAAACATTTTAAGTAGCATAATTATGTTATATAAGAACTGATAAGACACACCTGTGTGTCACGGGACTGATGTAATCCATAAGTACATATGCAGTGATACTTTGAAAATGGAAAAACACTCCATTTAAAAGAAATGCTGTGAATAATTTAAAACTCAAAGAATGTTCAAGTGTTGTTAAATCTACTAACAAAATTGAGACTGGTACTTGTACCACTATTGATGCTATACTGGTATAAAATTGCAGCTCTGCGGGTCTGTAATTTTACATACATTGTAATTACATTAAAATATACAAACATATACATTTTTAATAAAACATTGCAAGATTAATTTATATGATACTTACGTGTACTTAAAATTGTCTCCACTAATTAACATTTTCGAATAAACATTCTGCAAACATTCTGTTACGTTTGTAGCCATAGCAGCAATAAATCCCCTGAGATCAAAACTGATTTCATTCACTGAACATAGAGCTAGTCCACCCATTACCGGAATTAAAGATAAATTTACATATAACCCTGTATGTTCTCCTATAAATAGAAAATTACAATTGCATATTTAATAGATTAATCTTTTTTAATATACACTTAAATTAATTTAAAAAGAATGATTAAATGAATTTTATTAATAGTACCAAACAAAATAAAATTATAAGTTATATGTATCATTGTCTCTTACCTAATAAATATCTGCTAATAAGGACGGTAAAAAGTGGAGCACTACTTTTAATAGTTTCTGTAAAACTCACTGCTACATAATTGAGTGAGACTAATCCTAGTACTACAGTTGTAAATCTTGTACACCCTACCAATATCATATGTTTATAAAAACCTGCTGGTCTCATTAACCTAGGATTTGCTTTATACATTCCACATGGAAAATACATTTGTATAAATCCACAAACTGCGGTCATTAACATCTGACAAGCACCTACTCAAATAAGTTAATATTTAGCATTACAAACAAATTCACAAAATATTGAAATTATAATCTTATATTCAAAAACTAAAATATAAATTACATAAGCAATTTTTATAAATTAAATGCGCAAGGTTTAAATGCAGTTGAATTATTGATATAAAATTCATTTACCCAAAATTGTAGGATCGCCTTCCATGTAAGATAATATGTATTTGTTCAAAAACAATGTACATCCACTGAAGAAGTACCATAATGTTAGAAATAATAAAGCCCTGGGATAAAATAAGCCACCTTTTACTTCACTTGTTAATACTATTATTTCCTCACGCCTTTTACTGTTCTCTCCGTATTGTTTAGTTTGGCTATCGTGTATTAATGGTTGTTCTGTGTCGCGAGGTGTTAGCGCATAGTTTATACGAACGGAATGATTTTCCATTACACTATTTTTTTATATAAAATATTATGACATTACGTACAATATGACAAATACTACTTTGCCGATGAGATCACATTTTCAGTACGTCCACTGAGCATAATGTTGACATTTGTGTGTTTTCTTCTAAGGTTAACTAGGTTATATTTTCACAGATTTTAAAATTTGCGCTATAAACTTTAGCGTTAGTACATTGGATAGTTCGAAAAAGTGCACAATGATTTTGTGTTAAATGTGGTTTATTATTTTCGATTTGAGCAATCATAGTAATTTATAATTATCGCATCACGAAGTGATACGTAGTTTCAAGTACATTTCAGTCCACGTAGGAACAGACTTCTCAGATGACTAGTTTTCTGGTTATTCTGCGCACCTTGGCTCTGATTTGTTAAATATATTTCGTAACCATGAGTAACGCGCATGCACCTTTTCGACATTTACGACGCCGGTTCTTAATATAAATTTTCATATTTACGTATGATCGGTCTTTTATACATTTCCGATAAAATTGGAATCCACTCATTCTATGAAGAAATATAATGTAAATATATTTTTTTTTATATCTATAATCACGTTAATTTATTTATTACAGTTCATTAGATGGTGTATTTTCATAGGATTCTTCTTTTACTGCTTCATTTTTTTTAAAGCAATATTTCTGAGAAAAATCTTTATGTGCTAGAAGAGCCACATTTCTGCCACTTATTGAACTCATTTCCATTGCACTAGCAACCCATTCAATAGCATTCACATGATAAAGTGCATTATGTAATTTAAATTTTGCTTCTTGAATTTTTGTTGAATATTCTGGATATGCCTTCCAATTGACTTGTTTTACTTCTTTGACCTTAAATAATAAATTAATTTTTCATGATATTTGATACTACTTCATATTAATAATTTGTATGAATATTACTAATTAATCTTACATTTGAAAACATTTCATTTATAATTTCTCTTTTCAAAGGTTGATTGCTGAATATTTTCCAAATTTTGCTATTTTTTAATGTACCTTCCACAGAATTTAATCTTCCTACAGAGCTAATTATTGTTTTCTTTGGATCACAACTTAAAATAGCATCTAACTCTTCCTGCAGACCAAAGTAATATGGTTTCAAATTTGCTTCAACAAATGTTGCTATAGTTTCATGATATTGTCCTGTACTATAAAAATCATTATTTGGAAATCCTTCAAAAGTTATAGGAAATTTCTGATCATGGGTAAGTGGAGTTGCAATAATTACAATATCATACGTTGATTTCATTATCACTGTACTATCTGAAATAAATTTCCTAAATCATTTTATATGTTATTAACTATTATATTACTTTTCTTACCTTCATTGCGATATTGCACTTCATATAGATTTTTAGTATCATTTGTTAATATATTAACTATTTTCATCACACGTGATGGTACAACATTTACATTTTTATTTCTGTATATTAAATGCTCTGGTACCTAAGACATGAAAATACTATTAATTCTTGTATAAGAATATATTTTTATGTAATTTACAAAAATAACCTTTTTGTTTCCTCCTTTGACAGACCATGAGCTGGAACCTACTCCAGCTAAAGAAACAAAGCCAACAAAACTATGAACATTTATGTCTTGTCCATAATCTACTACCAATGTGGTCTGAACAATTTCATCAATTAATTTTTCTGAGTATCCCAAATTTAAAAGTTGAGTTTTAGTAGATACTTGTAAGAATTTTGGAAATTCTGCATTTATAGCCGATAATAGGCTAGTGATATTCATGAAGGTAAATCCAGCATCTTGTAGATCGTATATTTTTCCAAAATCATTTAATATAGAATTTATATATCTGTTTAAAATTGATAAAATTATTATTGTAATATGTGATAAATATATATTTCCAGTTATAATCACACTTTGAAAAGTAAATGGTACAATATTTAAAAAAATACATAATATACCTGTTAAGACTAAATGGCTGAATACCATATTTATAAATTAATTTAACCAAAGATAGTATTTCCCATTTACTTTCTTCAAATATTATTTCATTGCCATTCCAAATGCTTGTTCTTTGATCAGTATTTGGTCTATGTTCTAAACCTAAGAAAAGAAATATTTTAATCAGAGCAAACAATTATAAAACATAAACATTTGTAATATTGTGTTAAATAGGATACCAAGTAATTTAACAAATTCTTGCATATATTTATTTTGAGGATGTATAATTGAACCGCCGGCTTCGAATTCGTTATCGTCAATTTTTACAGTAGCTAAACGTCCCCCAATAGTGTTTACTTCATATAAATCGATGTTAAGATCATTTTTAAATAATTCTGTAAGAAAATGTGAACTTGCTGCACCACCAATACCGCCACCAATGATCGCTAAAAAATAAAAAGTTATAAATTAAGAGAAACAAAACATTCACATCAAATTAACCTGTATTGGCCATCTAAATTTTGATCATGTATTTCAATAAGTACGTCCTTTTACTTACCTACATTAGGTTTACAATTTTCAAAACCAACTCCTTCTTTAAAAATCAACATAAATAACAAAATTAAGTTTTGATACATATTTTCGCGCTAGTGTGTACAATATTTTACCTATATAAGTACAGTAGAATACACAATATTATCCTTGAAAATATATATAACCTGTTCGACTGTGTGTATTGGATCCTGTGTAAGGTAGTGTAAGAATTGGATTTGAATCAGTGTTGGGCAGTCGCAGCGCATGCGCATTAAGCAATCCGTAGAAGTCCTCAGTAGCGTGTATTAATATGTATATTAATTAATTCAACCTATACATTCATATTTCACAACGAAATTATAAGAATTTTTGAAAAATTACATAGGGTGATTAAGGTACCCTTATCATTCATCACTGCGTGTACCGGCTAGTTACGGTCAGCTGACGCATGCGCACAACGATTTCGCGTGAGATAAAATCTCACGACTGCCCAATGTTGGTAGGACGAATTCAAATAGTAGTTTATTATACAGTAGTACAGAGTACGGGGTCGGCAATCTATGACCCGCGGGTCACCGAGTGACGAATTTGATAATTTCAAGTGACCCACTTTAGTTCCGAAAATAAAGTATAATATATAAAAAATTGGCTTTGCCATTTTGTCCACATTCGGTTCAATTTATAAATGTGAACAAATATTTTCACAAATGAAATTTATATTAAGCAAGAACAGGAACAGGTTAACTACCGAAAATTCAGACGCTTGTATTCGTCTTAAAACGACTAATTGAAGAGAACGTTTATAAATAAAATTCATTCAACTATGTTTGTAATTATTTCAGTTCGGATATCTTCAGGGAAGTTTATAGAAAGGTTTTTATAAACGGTAAGAAGATAGACGAACATTTTAAAAACAAATTTATTATTAAATGTACATCTTTATCTGATAACGGAGTATACGCGAATTACTCGCTTAAATACTACCTGTACAAAAACACGAAAACTCATCTCTGTTCGTGGACGATAACGTTTGAATCTCTTAAGCATTTCGTTACGTAATCACACACTGTGTACATGTAAAAAATATAAAAATCTTCTTTATAATTTTTTATGATATACGCGTTACTGTCTGCATTTAGACATGACAAACACGCAGTTAAAAAAAAATGAGTAAATAAATTAAGCAAAGAGAGGAAGACAATTCGCGATAACGTTAAATAGAATACAATGAATGAAATGTCTTTAACAAATAAATAACGATCCGCTTTTACGAACGTCTAACGACAGGCACGTTCTCGTTCGTCCGTGAAACCTATCATAACCAGAACGTGATCCCGTTGTTCCGGAAAATCCAAAGCTGTCCAATTAAAACATAAACTCTCGACGACTCTCGAAAGCGAGCATAGATTCTGGTGTCTCGGTTAATCGACAATTAACGCGAATACAAGTTTTAAGCCGCAACGCTTTCGAGTATGACATTGCCGGTTTGTCGGTTCAGGCGTGCTACTCCTTCGTCATAAATTGCGTGAAATAAATGATGTCGAACTGGCTAGAACTGACCGGCAACACATTTCGCTCGTTAGTTCGTCGTCGGTTACCACGAATCGTCGCGATCGAGTATTTCGTGTTTTAACGGCTCCGTCTCGTGCGTATTCAGCGGCAATGAACCAAAGGGACTGTTTCTCTTTTATCTACAAAAGCGCGAAACGCGACCAGGTGCAAGCGTGCTGCCCACGAGCAACTGCACCCCCCGCCACGATCGCTGTACGATCGATCCTGCTAAAGCGTTCGTGAATTGTGAGTCTGCGAGTAAGTCGTTTAAATGTATTTCTCCACTCGTGATAAAGAAAACGGAGGCACCATGAATAAACGTACAACTATGCATATGTGCTGATGTATATGTGTATTAGCGGACAACGATGTTTGTCGCGTCCGAGGGTTAAGTACCTTTACACGATCAAACTTCTATGATTTTCGAGAAAGTTACGTATAAAAGGAGGAGGGACATTGATTCGATGTTCGCGTTCGTCAATCAATCACTCGTATGTTTCGTGTATTGATATTGGAGATGGAATTCAAATATATTGCAAGTACGTTCGGATCGAGCTAAACAGTTTCGAACTGTTTATCAGTACTTTGAGAGAGAAGAATGGTTATCGGTAATCTAATTGATCTATAAACACGTGTTATTGCTGCACCAGGCAGCATTGATTGATGATAGATATGAAGTATACTTTCAGTCAGGCAGCTAAAAGTGTGCTTTCCCAACCTATATTGGTTCACTAACTTTTTTACGAAATTATTTTTGTAAAATCTTTTGAATTTCATAAAGTGAAACTTTTGTATCGCAACTGATTTTTATTTTTAATACTGTAGACTCTCGTCATATTACTTTCGCTGCGCTAGTGACGCTCTCTACCATCGTAGAATAATATTAAAGAAGAAACCTTGTTGACCAACCTAATATATTACCAGCTGTACCAATCTATACTAACCGGTCGATGACAACAGACTATCGTATATTAAACTTGATTCCATCTCCAATAACCGCAAACACGAGTGAATCTCAATGAGTGAGGTTTACGCGTTGAAATTTCGCGGTGAGCAAATAAATAGTGAATGGAATCGTTAAATTCGATCTAGAAAAAAAATAAAAAAGAAAAACAAAAAACGACGCAACCTGGCGCGCGTGTTTCGTAAGGGTGAATGGAAATACCGAATGGAACGCTTTTTACCGCCACAGTTACGTCGGGAATCTCTTTGACACCTCTCCCGTCTTCCTTGACACTAATCTCTACGAATATTACCTTTTTTTTCTGCTTTCTTTCTTCCCTTCCACGCGTTAGGCAACAACTATACGTTTCCTTGTCTTTCTCGCGGTTGTTTCTCTTCACTCTAATTACTGCACTCGAAAAGCCGACAAGGATAAGAACGAAAGCAACATGCTCCAATTACGGGCACGAATTTTCTCCCTAACTAAGGCCACTTTAGGAACCTGGATTCGATCCTGGATTCGAGCAGCCACGATCATCTGAATCGAACGGATCGAGTTTCCTTAAACAGCGTTTCTCTAATGATCACCGATCGATCGTCTCACGGTGAAAGGTCTTCGCTGCACATTGTCTCGCAGATTCCACCGCGCGTTATAATCTTCGTATTTTACCCCAACACTCCCGCGTTAATGTCTCGTTAAAATGTAACGACTATTTCTACATTATTTACAGAGTTACAAATATTAGTAACATTTGCGCGTACCTACATAATTTATTCGGATGCCTTACGCTCTGCGAATGATGTTGCTTGATCGAAATCGCCAGATTGAACAAGTTTGATGATGGACACGAGTTAGAGACGTAAAGCATCCGGGACTTAATAAATATCGACTGTTGCCAACGTACTTGTGCAGAGATGACAAGATGGCTAGTGAGACGGCACAAGGACAAGGGCACAAGCGCGGGGAACATTTGGGCAAATAACGAAAATGCATGAGTCGTATCTCTAAGATTGGGTTAGAGAAGGGGGGAGTCTACGGCCATATAATCAATCTCGCCTGTATTTCTTCCGCTAGACCAGTAATGGGCATGTCAGCTCGTGAACGTTCGGACAGGCAGGTATACTTGTTGACACAAATTCGCAATTTGAAGATTTGAAAACTCGACAATTTTTCATTTCTATATCTCTACATTTCTAAATTTAAAAATTAGAGTGTTTTTAAAATTTATATATTTAGAAATTTGGTATTTGAAAATTTATAAACTGCAAAATTTTAAATTGCTAAATTTCAAAATTCGAAAACTTAGAAGTTGAACAATTACGAAATTGAGGAATTCGAACGTGAAATCAAAAATCTCTGATGACGTATGAACCTAATCGCTTCACACTACGATGCACATCAATGCCCCGTGAACTTTACGACGAGCACATGATCTGCCCATCACTGCGCTAGCCAACGAGTCATCTCTGCATAGTAAAGTCGTATTCGTCGTTCGGGAACGATCGTTATCACGGCACCAAGAACTTTATATCGATTATGTCTGATTAAAAAGAATCACTCGTGCTACTGTCCGTTGTTTGTGCACCTCGTTCTCGAGAACCACAACTCTTCAGCTGTTTCTGTTATATTTCTCTCGCTGAGAAACGCTTTTCGACGAACGACCCGACGAAAGGAAGAAATTACGAAATGATTTCGCTACAGCATACCGTGACTACTTTACAGGAATACGCTAATAATATTGTGTATGCTTTGGACCGCCTCGATTTCGACATTTTTCAAGATCGATCAGTGAAACGAGTCCAACGATAGCGAAGGTGGTGTTATTGGCGGTAGATGGTCTCCGCATCTTGGGAAATTGGGCGGTATTGGTGGAAGATCGGCGTGTGTTCCAACGTGCAGTATCAGGTTCATTCCGATCAGTATGTGGAACAGGAAGTGACAATGGAACAACCAGTATCCTGAAAAAAGTAGAAAATAATAATTATAATGATAACAGATTTGGAAATTTATTTAAAAGTACTAAGTGCCTAATTTTAATTATAACTTGTAATACCAATGCTCTACTTTCATACTCTTAAGTTATGATTGTTTCAGAATTGTCACACGATGAATAAATAATAAACAATATTTTCTACAGAGCTGCGTACACAATGTTGCATCGTTTATTCGCTTACCAGGATTATCCGCACGGAACCGGAAGATGACATAGCCGTTGTTGGGAACAGCAATGGTGTCCTTCGCAGGTGGAAGATTGAACTGTCGATTGAGGAGACCTCTCTTGTCAAGATCCAACGCATGTTTCAGATTAATTTTCTTCACATTCTTGTCTGGCGAACGGCCGATACCGATCACGTTGAACGCATAACCGTGTAAGTGGAATGGATGCGAAAGATTCGGTTGTTGAACTGTAAAAAAGGTGACCGAAACATGACGTGTTAACACATTAAGACGTTCACTGCTAAATACTTGTTACAGAATGTAACATCAACATCTTTAACTGTAATATTACTATATTGTGGTAATGCCATGAAGTCAACTTGGTAACATATAAAGTTTGAACAATTTGAAAATATATTAACTTGTACATTTGAAAATTGACTGTCTGTAACGCGAGAATGATGGAAAAACATTACTAATGTACGTGAAGGTACATTATTCTATATGTGACATATACAGAAGAGGTAATATAGCAAGATTGCACTGTGTTTAGTAACTTCGGGGACTCTTAGCTAACTCTCATAATTTCTAGTACCTACACTTATTACACGCGATGTGAAGATACCTAAAAAATTTGCTATTTAGTGATTCTATTAATTATGAAGTATTTGTTCTTTACGAGAGCGGAATCGTACCTTCATCGACAAGAACCACTTCGACGACGGCGTTGTGCGGGATATCAACCTGGTGGGTGCACATGCAGTTAGCGCCGCAGTCTGCAGGTCTATTATCCCCGTTGCAAAATTGTTCGGGCGGGATGTCGTCGATTTGCGAAAGCGGAGGTGCCGGCGGAAACGTGAACGAGATTTCATCCACGAGGGAGATTACATGATCTCCGGTCGGTGCGACTGCAAACACACGCAGCATCGAAATGACAGACGCCTGAATTCCGATATTAAATAGATTCAATGGTAATAAATGACGCGTTGCGTCATGTCACCGTCGAGCCGGGAAAAAAGAAGCTATCCTCTGAAAGAAATGAGTCGATCGTGATCGAAGATTTTGAAATCGCTGTCTCTTACCTAAGAATCGATTATACGTTTGCGGCTGGAAGACTTCTTCTGGCCTATAGAAGAGGAAACGGAATGGTAAGAATATTTTCACGTCCGGCCGCTGTTGAAGAATTCCTTGGTCGATTTGACGAGCGTTCTTCAATTGGTTCACGCAGATTGCGTCTTCGCGTTCGCGATTACAAATCGCGTCCAAGGGATTCAGTACCTAAAGAAACGTCAATTAGTAACATGAAACACCGTGGAATTTTACATTGATCCAAGGGAAATAATTAATATGTTTATATACTATTTAGGTTGGGAATCTACTGACCTAGGGATGTAGGGATCTGAGATATAGGATCTAAGGATTAACGAAGATATTGGGATATAGCGATCAAGGCATATCAGGATACAGTGATATATGTTGCCAATGTCAATTAACGACAAATGGGAATGGAATCTGTTCGCAACCAAAACCGTTTCGTCAACCGTGTATATCTGTTACGTTACATTTCTTTGGAGTATTGACCTAACAAAAACCTACCAAACATGAGTAGGTTTCGAAAATGGTCTACAATGTCGTTTTAAGTATTCCGTTGGTAATTCAAAACACTCAGTTGATAAATGGATAGCAGAAATGTCGTAACTCTACTTACAACACCCTGCGGAAGACCAAAATCGTAAGTAGGTGCTGTAGTCGTCGGTTGGTAAGGGCCACGAGCGTAGCGCAATATTCCCAACTGTTGAGCACGCGGAATACCGCACTCCCCGAGCGAGCGAACTTGGATCCAATACGCGCCGACCGGTTGATCCGCGTTTATAACGAAATCGTATCGTTCACCTGTAAATCATTGAAACGGTATTTCACTTTTACGACGAGTAATTAAAACAGCTTTCCCTCGGTGTTATAACGGTACCAGGTGGAAAGGAATAGTCGGTTGGAAAGAACATTTTTACCGGAGAACGAGATAATGGTATCCACGCTGACCGGTTGCACAGCTTCACCATCGGTCGCAATGATGGTCAGCGAGTGACCTTCAAACGTGATCTGTGATGGACAAACTGATCCGAATGAGTTGATTAACCGGAAACGATAACGTCGTCCTGGAGTTATGGTAAACACTTCCAACGGTGTGTTCGTCATGAAACCGGTATTGGGATCCTGTAGGCAAAATTACGATCCTGTAATGATACGATCTTTAATGTTCGCAATAAATGAAAATTAAATGGTCCATGACTCTATTACGGCTAACTTTGCGGCAGATCAAGATGGCTATTATGCTCCTTATTGATATGGACCATGCTATGTCTACCACTTTATACCGTAGCATTCATTGTACATGGTGATTTTTTCTAGGGACTGTCAGGACTAGTACATACTAGTACCAAGTTAATGTACGGCATGATTTATATAAGTCTATATGATGTAGTTACTATATGACGTAATATACATACACGAGTATTTAGTGTCATGTCATAGCATGTTAGTAGCATATTTGTATCATGTCATAATATGTTAGTATCACGTTCATATCATGTCATGCCATCCTAGTATCATGTTAGATTATGTTGGTGTCATGTATATACCATATCGCTCTAGTATCGTGTTCATATCATGTCCTGTCATGTTATCATGTATCATGTCAAGTGATATTGATGTATGTATCCATGTATCATGCATATTACTTTGTTTCTAATAGACTACAGGATATAAATTTCCTTTGCAACTTTGATATCATAAATAAACATCCACAGTAATGATATGTAAATGATATGTAACCAAGGTTGTAAGTCCTTGAATTTCTTCGAAAAAGAGAGATCACCGAAAAAGGCACGACCGAGTTTCAGCTGTCGTACCCTAAATTGTCCTTTTCCGTTGATCAGCACACTTTCAGGTGCTTGACCCGTGTTAACTGCGAGACGTCCAGGGAAACGTTCGGCCGCGTTTTCATGGAACCAATCGCTAAGAAGTACGACGTGGGTAGTCAAATCATAATCGTAAAGATGACTGTTAGGATCTTTGCTCGGTGGTTGACGCACAACGATGCTACCATAAAGACCATCTATCTTTTGTAGACCAGTGTGAGCGTGCCAGAAATGTGTTCCTTCGTTGCCTGCCAACCATTGGTATCTACAAACAGACAATCATCATTACAGTTTGCAAGAAATTTAACTCTGAAACGAATGCTAAATAATATTACATACTAAACGAGATGAATACCAAGTAGATCTAAATAATATCAAACGAGTACGAAACAATATTAAACTATAATACTATAATAAATGACTAGTACCTGAAGGTGCTACCCTCTTGAATGGGACACTGTGTTACAAACGGTACACCATCATAGTACTGAGATCCTCTCTGCCATACACCGTGCCAGTGAATGGTAACTTCCATACCTTCGATATGATTTTCTACATCGATCACCACCTTGTCACCTTGACATACTTGGATACTGGGTCCAGGTACCATTCTGTTCGCTGTTAGAATTCCTCTTTCAACACCATCCGCAAGAACACATTGACAATCGCTCCATACGACGTTAGTAGCGTTGGGGGTGCAGATTTGACAAGCGCTGTAAAACATGACAAATTAATATTCTACTTGGGACTTTGAGATTTCGAGATTGTGAAGTTTCGGGGCTTTGAGATTTCAGCACTTTACAATTTTGGGATTGATTTGGGGAACTTGAGATCTCGTGAAATTTTAAGATTTTGGGACTATAGAAGTTTGGGACTGTGGAACTTCAGGACTATGGAACTTCGGGACTATGAGATTTAGGGTCTACAAGATTTCGGGACTTTGAAATTTCGGTGCCGTGGGAATTGAGACTTTGGAACTTCGAAGTTTTCTATGACACCACTGAACTTTGTTCAGATAATTGAAAGTTAACAATTTTTAATTAAAGAACACTCACGCTCCAAGGACCATGTAATATTCGAGGGTGAAGTGATAATAGCATATTCTGGGTGGTTCATTTTCGCGGCAAGCTCTTGCGCACTCGTCAGGGGACGATAATGCTGGGTTTCGTCGAAGTTCAGCGGTAGCTCGTTCACTGTAGTCGAGTGGTCTCGTTCTTGGTGGTCGAACAGTTACCCCTCGACTCCCCAAGTTATCGATACCACCGAATCCACTTCGGAACACATTTCCGGTCGGATGAGTTTGAACCAGACCATGTCCGGTGGGGAAGAAGTTTGCGGCTTCGTCGAAGATGTTGCTTGTTTTGATGGTGGGAGTCCAGAAGGAAGATGCCGCTGTCTGATCAGTGGCTAAATCTGTAAACAAAGAAATCGTCCATCAATTCTACCGTTTCTATTAACGTCAAATTCATAAGATATATCGTTTATCAAATAAAAGTGCAGCTGATACGAGTCACGTCTATCTGAACGCATCTAATGTTTATCTGTCTTGTAAGATATTAATCACAGCGTAAAAATGAACATCTTCAATTTTACCTGCCACTATCCTTTACATTGTTAGTACTTTATATTATACTAATTACAATTTATAAAATGAATAAAGTTACACGATACGTGAAATAAACCATTCAATTATAATTCTACTAGTAATTTGTTATTAGGTATAAAAAAGAACGTAAATTTAGAAATATGAAGTCATTAGAGTGTAAACAATGATGCTATATGCGTAACCGATTAATGCTCTAGAAAATTTATAATCTACAGCTAGAATCATTGCCGGAGGTCTAAAATCTCGGTTCTTTTAATTAGTGCAATAATACGAAAGATATATTTGTTTATATCCTCGTTGATAGTTGAAGCAATACGATCGTGGGGAATATTGTAACGCTGCAAAGCACGATTGTATTAAATTCAGTTAATTACTCGAGAATGATCGATGCACTGCCTTATACATCGCATACAGAATACCATTCGCGCTATCTTATAGCAGTAAATTACTTAAATACCACGTTTCGCGGTAACAGAGACGTGCAATTTCAAATTAACATTATTTCAGCGTTTACATTGCGAGACGAGATGGAACGGAAATGGTCGAGGAAAGCTATACGCGTGGCAAAACATTTGAGAAGTTTTCACCGTTTCTCCCGACCTGCATGAAAACTATACTCAACGTGCGGATACATGGCTCTGAAAGAAAAAAAATGACCGCGATTGAAACGCGTTTGCGAGTCTTAATATACATTCATAGATGCAAAAAATGACTATTTATCTCGGTCGAGATAGTTTCTGAATAAAAGTCAACCAGGGAACACGATCCAACCGCAGAAACTGAAGAAACTCGGTGACTGAACACAAAGCAATCAAATCTTCGGGTTTCGAATGATTTCCTATCTCGTATTGTGTTGTCGATATTCTAGAATTTGTGCTTGTGCCTTTAAATTTTTAGTTTTTTTACACTCTCGAATTTTCACATTTTCACGTTATCAACTTTCTAAATTTCTAAATGCTCAATTCATCAATATTTAAAGTTAACCATCAAATTATCAAATTTTTTAAAATGGCAAATTGTGAGGTGGCTAAATTTTCAAGTTCTCATAAACAAATGTTTAAATCGTCATATGGAATTTAAAAGTTTGTCGATCTTGAAACATTCGATTTCTCATATTCAAGCGTTCAACATCTCATTTTCAAACTTTCAATTTCTCATTTCCAAACTTTCAATTTTTCATTTCCACACGTTCAATATCTCGCTCTGAAGCATTCTCATTCTCGCGTTTCTAAATTTTCAAATGACGTAACATGGTAATTTTCAAATTCATACAGCGAAAATCGGCTTGCGAAATTGACGAATTTTTTAATTCCCGTAAGCTTGTACACGTTTTAAGGCAGGCGTGGATGAGGTACGAGGAATAAAACCATACACGGAAAGAACGTTGCCTCCTATCAATATTCCACTTGGTCGATGGTTTCTCAATTAGAACGCCACGCAATCCGAAATTCCTGACCTACGTACAGATTTTTTCAACCGTCTCGAGCGAACGTGAATTTTTCCGCAAGCCAAAGAACCGGTTCGTAAAGCGTTCAACCGTAAGCAGAAAATTATTAGACTTTTGCTCGTTTATTCGCGCGAGCGACAACGGAAATAATTTTTAACGCGGGATACCGCCACTTTCACGAGATTTACGGGGATGTAATCTGCAATGGCGTCACGAAGATTCACGAAACGTTTCGGCTAATTTCTCGTTGAGGTTTTGCGTCTTTGAAAAAAAATCGATTCTTCATTTTTGGGGAATAATGATAAATTTTCTTCGTTGGGAGAAAATTGAAGATTCGATACGAATTTGTTTTATAATTGTAATGTTCATGGCTCGCGGAATTAACGCGTTGTTTTCACAACGTTATTCAGTAGAGCATCGCGATAATTAAGGGGAAAATACCGAGCGAAGAAATGTGAAAAGCTGTAACGCGACCGTCAAATTGATAGTATTTTGTTCGCGTAGTTCTCATTCTTAACCATGCTTACAATTGTAATCCCATAGCCGTCATAATTAATGAGTTAATCGCTCTTTGTGCTACCAGCAATTATTCTATTGAGTAATGACACGGTCGCAGCTCAATTTCAAGCACAATTGTTCCTTCCTTCTCTCTCGAAGAGAGAGAACTCAAAGTAATTCTTCCAACAATTGTTCAGCAACGGAATTGCCTATTTTGTGAGGATTCTGAAGACACTTTCGAGCCTCGCTGGATAATTTACTTTTTTTTATATATTAATTTAATTGTTTTAAATTTGCGATTTCACTCTTGATGTTGGGACTTAGTTCATTAGTGTCATATAATAACATTACGACATTTTTTAAGTATTATCTTTAAATTTACTTCGAAGTTGAAAACTTTCAGAAATCTCAAAATTTTTAAATTCCAAAGTCTCAAAGTCACAATCTCAAAATCCCAATTCATAGTTTGGGAGCATCACTTACATAAATATTAGGAGTATTTAACTGTGATATTTTGTATCGTATAGTTGACATTCTATTACGCATAATTATTAAAAAATTGCAAAGTTGGTAAATCAGTCTATTTTGCAAACCTTCGTGTAATGTTACCCTTTGTTTCACGCGATGTGTGTAATACTTGACGAAACGAGGCGTTAAATAAGGATCACTTCACTACTTTAACCACCATGTATAACCATGAATTACTTAAAGGGTTAGAGTATTGTAATTCACCATTCTATTCGTTCGCACGCCAGGCTATCTAGGTCCGCGAGTGGCATAGGCGTGCATTATTTACGACCCAGCATCGAAGCAACATCGAAACAGAAAAGTTCTTCACGGATGAATTATATCGCTTGCTTGGTATGCGAATATTTTTTACCGATCAGGTCGTTCGAACACCTATAAAGCTTTCAAGCAGCGTACAAACGACGTTGCAAGCTCCTATTTGTCAGAAGCGTGTCGTGACATTTGTAACAAATGTAGCGAGACTATATTCATAAGTCGTTAACTGAAAAATGAAGTTTCAAGGTGTTAGTGGATAAACGAATATTATACTTAAATTTTCTGATATTATTTTTGAACACATTTATAGATTTTAAATTTCTAAATTTCATAATTTTAAAATTTCTAATTCCTAATGTTTTTGAATCCCTGTAATTTCCTATTCCACAACTATTAAAATATGTTTCACAAACTGCTCTGATTTCTAAATAGCAGTTTCTAAATTTCAATTTCCACATCTTTTAGTTCCCACACGCATAATGTTCTAAATCATTTCTAAATTCCCAAATTTCCAAATTCTCAAGTCCTCAAATTCTTAAATTCCTTTATTCCTAAATTTCCAGATTTTCAATGTGAAAATTGTCCAATCCACACTTCCACACTTCCTGATTCCTGCATTTCTAAATTGCAAGTGAACTACACGATATTCAATAAATGCAAGAAACAAACTGTGTCGACATTCTGAAAGGTATTTTAATAATTTGTATATAAAACCAATAGTGGTCGAATTAAACGGATACGGTGTAAAGTTGGTAAAGTTGGTTTTCCCTAGTGGCAGTTTCATAAACCGCCCGATTACCTAACCAGCGAGCAAGAAAGGGATGCGGATTACAGTTTATTGTGGTCAGAGATATTCGCTAATTTCTAAAACTCACTTCTATCCACTACAGACAACTTTGTACCAGTCTGTCGATACCTCCTGCAATTCAGCACAAACTTTACTTCCTTTACCCAGTATTGTTGCGTAGCTAGGAAGTCATTAGCAAACGAGATAATTGCGTATCGTAAATCCGTATATAGCAGACGCGAGGAAAAAGAATCGTGCAAACTGTAACACATTAACAGCCCTCGTTCTACAATGAACGTAATAACGCGGAGTTTGGCAAAGGTTTGTAACAATTTCGCGAAAGAACGCTGCGTATCCTGACGTAAAAGTAGATCATTCGATTGTTCCGTATCGCAAATGGCGACGCAAGAATAATAGAAGTAGATATACGAGGACATTTACGAGGAGTATAAGTAGAAAGCGTGAATAAATTTGTGCGGTCAGACATCGAAAGACGTTCCAAAAACAAGGTTGCAATCGAATGGAAAGTATGATCCCTTTGTCTCACGATTTCCTTTCAAATTACTTTTGGTAGAACAGTTGTCGTAAACTGTCAAATATTTCAGTTCCGTCTGTTGCGCGAACGAATCATAAAATTACGACGTACCTTCTTTTCAATGCTTGCGATTAAATAATTTCGTTATTGTACGTATAAGACTGTGAGTGTTGACTTAAATACTTAAGTTACGTTTTAAATGTAACATTCAATATTTACCACATAGATAAAATTAGAACGATTTTTGTTAAGCTCATGTAACGATGTCAATGATTTAAAACTCTGTATGACAGGTGGCAATGAGGTGTGACAATAAAACGTTGAATAATAAGATAGCAAGATGAGATATGTAGACAGATAATGTTCGCTTAAATCAATCGGTAAAACAGTCGATATGTAATTGTATTCAAAATACGGCTCGGTAGATAATCGGGAGTAAATCTCTACTAACGAGAGTAGGTGTTTCGAGAATTGCGTGCTCCTCGGAAAAATAATCAGTCCAATAGAAAATTACGTAAAAGAACACTAAGTGATTTCCATAATACTCAACGTAACTGAAATATTGATGTCTTGTGTGCGACAATGCGACAATAATTCCTGTATGACTTATCACATGTCAAATCTTACAGCATAGTTATCTCTAGTAATGCGACACAGGTATGCAAAGTTTGTGGTTCAGAATAGGAAGCGAAGAAGTAATCAATGTTTATTCGCTACAACAGTTTGTAGGACAAGAAGTGCTTTACATTGTGGGTTAAAGAAACGTCGATATGCATCACGCAAAGATGGCTGTTTAATGAAGTGCAGTTAGAAACGGTCGAACGACTTGTCACAACAGTCTAACGTTGTTCCGTCGAGACTTTCACTGTATTTCACGCGTTACTCTAACGATGGACCTCCAGCCGATGTGTCATCATCCAACGTCCCGTGTATCGCGTTTCATTACATAATTTTCATAGTTTTACGTAAGGAGAGCGCGCGAGGAAAGGCGGTTTACATAATCTATGAGTCCGAACCACGCGGCCCTACGGCTAGAGAGTCCACCTACGTTGACGTCGCCGGTTGGAAACGCCGCGCCGCTGCAGCGCCGTCACGCGGATGCTTTTTACGATGACAGTGCGATGAAGTAATGTCGTCGGGAGTGCAAACAATGCGGCTGTGCAATAAGCCGGGCAATTTCTTCGTCCTGGCCAGAGAAACGTCACCTTCGCCGCTTGGTTCGCGTAAAAATACGTCTTGCACAACCGAAGACGGATGATCGCGGGAAAACGGAACCGTGTCGGATGAATGATGACGTCCTGCGAATTCGGGATAACTCGCGGCAATTTACGTGTTACACGGGGTACAGATTGCCGCCGGGATAAACGGTTGTTAAGTTCAAGAGACGGTGTATAATTGCACGGGATATTGCACGGTGGGATTTATGAAACGGACAGTCCTTCAGAATTTTAAGTAGGTCCTGCAAGATGTAATGCGAAACGTATAACACGTTTCTTTCTCCCAGATAATGGAACCGTGGAACTTGAGAAAATGTACGAATTTTTTTTGAGAATTTACATGGTTAATGGGAACCTTTTGTACTACTTAATGCTTTTACGAGCGAATTAATTTTTTTATAATTTGTAGTTGATACATTGGTTGCCGTGTCTGTAATGGATCAACTTCCAGTTTTATTTATTATGACCGATGTTCCATTAAAATCGCATTAAACTTTCTTTGGAAAGAGCATCGATCATACAGTACGCATTAATGTAAGATCCCTTTATTAATTTCTTTAAATGGTAATGGTACACTGACAAAATTATTTATTGAGATTTTTGAGATATTATAGCGCAATTATAAGAAGTTCCCAAGAGAAGTCTAAGGTTATCCCAGAGAAATTGTGGACATAGGAAGATCCTAGAGTAATTTCACGAAGAAACTAGAGGAGTATCTTCGTCTTAGGGTCAACTTGGAAAAGAGACGAAGCCGGAAAGTAGAAAATGAATAAACGAAAATATTACACGTGGATGTACTAAGGCGGCGAGCGAAAAAGAAAGTGTAATTGCAGCCAGAAATGGCAAATTTCGATGGAAGCATAAAAACGTCAGAATTAAAAGAACGAACGAATTACACGTGTTTTCGTGAACCTCTCACTTTCGTGTCAGATCGATAGCGTGCGTAATAATGTATGTTTTGCGAAGTGTTCCGCGTTATGAAGTCTTCGTCACGGAACATGAGGAGGGTCGAAATCATCAGTGTCCGCATTAACACTTCATACCTGCGGCACTTTTGACGATTCACAAAGGCGTGTCAAGTCGATTTACAGCAACTCTTTCATACGAGAGAGTTTTTCGTATGCATTCAATTTGGGCGAGGCACGACACCGAAAGTCTCACGTGTCAATTGATCTTTCGCCGTGAGTTCAACACGATGGCAACGCGTAATTTGTTCGGGCTCTTTGTTCTTACTCTGATGGAGCCTTTTCACACGCCGAATAAAGACGAGGGAAACGTAACGGGATCGTCGAAGACGTTAAATGTCAAACTTTCGATGTTCGTCCCATCATGAGAAGAGAAGTCTGTCCTTTTGCAACGGAATGCGATTGAACTTTTATATCCATACGTAGATACCAACTGTTCTTGTGTTCAACCTTTTAATTGCCCGTAAGGAGACGCTGGGAATACATTAACTTCTTCAACCTGCAGAATATATACGCTTAGTTTTATCCTGGTAAAACGCGAGGCATCGAGATTAGTATCTTATATAATCGCCCTAAGGTTTACATATACAGGGAGTTTTAATAACACCGTGAAGGAATGTTAAACATAAAAATAATAACCTTAATATTATCTAAGAGTTGTAAGATCATGTTGATAACTAGAAAAGAAAAAGTTATGTATAAACGCCGCATGTATTATTTACGCAAGGTAGTAAGTGAAAATGAAACGATCATATCTCGGGTAACAACTATAGCGTGTTTTACTGTATAGAGTTGTTTATTTTCGTTATTGTATTTAGGACATTCACTAGTGAACACGAAGACTGAAGATTTTAGAGGGTATTCGCTATAACGAATCTTGTATTATGTTATTAAAAATGTAATATAATTTGTATATGTGTAAATGCGTAACAGCAACTTTGTTCGGTTCGATTGAAATCAGAAATGAAATAACGACAATCAATATGTACGCGTTGCGATGCTATCTATTTACTTTTGCGAAGGTGCATGAATGATGTTCCCGATTAACGCATAAGGTGGCCGGTTATCTAACATCAACAATTTATCTACATCGTTCTCAATTTATTCAGAACGTCTTGTAACGACCGTATAAAGCAGACATCGCAGCATATAACAGCCAATCAACAATTTATTGTTGTATGTATAAATAGATTCGTGAGCGTGCAAGGAAGTGAGAGTGGAATCCAAGCTGTTGCGTGATGATGTTACGGTTTCGTTTTGTATGTTACGTATCGACAACGATCTTATAAAATTATTTCCCGCACAATTAAACGATTGAATTATTGATATTATTACGTAATACATGGCTTCGTAAATTAAGCGTAAATAGAAGAAAAGTAACAAAATTTCTTCACTCGGTTGCAAAGCGATGAAGTCGATGAACATTGAGCTAACCAACCGACCTCGAACTCTTTCATTAAGCAGATCGAAAACGAGGAATAATATCCGAAGGTATCTGCACCGTGGGAGTCACGAGACTAGGCTTTAAAGTTCAAACGAAAGGTAAAGTTCAAATAAAAGTGAGATCGTAACGGGACGGTATCGGCTGCAGGCACGTTTGATGTTGTGCCTTGATCGTGGATTCGCGACCTCGTTCTTCCTGTCGACTAACTAGGAATCAAAATGTCAGCCTGGTTAATGGGAAGACACTCGCTTTATCTTCGACAAACAATATTTCATGATTCTTCCTAGCAATTAACGATAAAACTACAAAAGTGGTCAAATGATCGTGATAGTAATTTTCCATTTTTCTCAGGAGCTGAAGTTCTTAAATCTGATAAAAGATACAAAATCAAATAAATTACCAACCATGATTATATGACACGAATGAACACGTTATCTACTTTTTAATCTTTTAATTCTCCTTAAGCAAACATGAACATCTATAATATTTCTTGAGAAAGCAATTAGCATTACCACGCTGTAACTACAATTTCGCGACTGTCGTGCGTGGACGTGTTTACGTACGTGATGAAGTGTACACAAAGCTGGACGTAACAACTCGTGGACACGGCGGAAAGCGTGAAATCTCAGGCGAGAGGATAATGAAGGCTGATAAAAGCGGAGGTTTCAAAGAAAGGAACCTGATACGTCACAACAAGCAAGCAACAAAAGCACGCGAACGGGTGATAAATGAATGGGTTCGCTTTTATTTCGTGCCGTAAGAAGCGAGGCAACTCAATGAACAAGGGTGAAAAATAGCGTCATTTATTAAACCAACTGCGCGGACGCTAAAAATAAACACTAGTATATAAATCATGCTAATGGTAGGTTCGACGCGAGCGAACCGGAGAAGAAAGCTCGAGCGTTAGCGAGCGGAATCGCGCTGAAATCACGGCGACTTGTACGAGCGCGAAAAATGTTTTGAAACGTAATCGTACGACTAGAAAGCTCGCGTTTGTGTGGACCGTTATTACGTTCATTAGCGCAATCGAAACGGTGTTTACGGTGGCTACGAGCGGCGAGGATCACGATGTAACAACACTCGCGCCTTCCCTTCACCTTCTTCCATCGACGCTTTCCTCGCTGTTTGCACAATACCTTGCCTTTGCACAAGCGAGAAACACTCGAGCGTTCCGTAAGATGAGACGAGGACAAGGACAAGGCCAAGTTCATTCGCGGATCATCGCACTTTCTATCTTCTACTGCGTTCTCAGACACGCAGCATCTTTATTTCTCTGCTCTTCTCTTCAAGATGTATCGCTCTAAATGTAGTGTTCTATGACAGGGAAGATCAAATTTGTTTAGTGCACCATGTTTATGATCCGGACATGATTAATTGCACTATCGTATCGTAGACTTGTCTTTTGAAACAAAATCTTTGGTCCTACGAGGGGGATGAAACGCTCAGCTCCTTTTCAACTTGAAGGCTAACTACGGATTGGTTACAACTATCACTTCTTTCGAGGAAAGAAACGTTTTTGAACATATTGAACGAAGAAAATTATAATTCAAGTGAACAAGTTGGTTGAATGTGTAAATTTTTATTTATTCACTGATTTACTGCATTATATAGATGAAAAATATATTTGTTGCACACTCTGTAATTGTGACAATACATTTTATTGAGACTCCCTTTCTTGATGTATTTTGTAAATTAAAGAGTTGCAGGTAAAACAAGAAGTTAATCCTTAGCTCGTGACGCTCGTTACAATTCAAACATAACAAGCCTAAATCGTACTTGTACAAGGATCGAGAGTAATTACCGGCTCTAATTTGTACAACTAAAGATCGCTAAATGCAGAATAAGTCTACCACTTCAACTTTCTAATTTGTCTTAACATTACGGTAATAGTTAACTCTAATAAAAAGTGATAGGTTAAGGGGTTAAGGAATGTACAGATTAACTCCAAATTCTGTATTAATCGCACACGTTACTTTATAAACTCAAGGTATAATAAAAACGTTCCCAACTGGCAGCGATTGCTGGTAGTCGAACGTGTTAAACACTAATGATACATCGATTGCCAGTAAATTGATCGGAGATAGCGTTCCAGTGCAGCACGAATCACTTATTTCAGCATAAATATCCCATTTCCGTGTATTTATTAACAAGGTTTCGTGCAAGCGAACACGCGGCACGCGTTCAAACCGGCCATGTTTCCCAAAATAAATCTTCGATGCAAACGAGGTAGGCGATTGTAAGCGGCTCAAATTAATGACACGCTCAAGCAGTTGATACAAGTGAAAGGATTATCTCGCTCGATATGATAGCGGAAATGCAGGAATACACACACGTATCCAGCATAAAATTTCACGGTCGATTCCATCGTTAAAATCGTCCTACTAACGTCTGAGACCACGCTTCCTTTAGTTCTCCCCGGGTTTTATGCTCCGACGAGCAATTCTCAGGATCGTAGGGGGAATTACTTTCGTTAGCAATCGTTCCATGAAATTACGATTCCACCTACGTGCTCGAATACCTGTCCGTTCTGTTTTACATTTTTTCGTTTTCACCCGCGATATCGACCGCCACACTCAAAACGACGAATAAAAAGAACGACCAGCTTTCTAGCTCTGAAAATCGCTACAAACTGTCTCGTACTTTTATTGCCATTTTACTGCTTAATAATTCGATTATTAATTACGGTGTTTCCTTTCGAGATCGAACTAGTCTTTGCCAGGAACCTGTCGCCTTAAACGTATAGAATCTTTCTCCATTAACCATTTACCGTTACACCGTGATTTTCTGATATACGGTTGCCACCTCATGTTTGTGAGCAAAAATTAGCATCCATGTTGCATCCGTTGATACAAACTTGCACATTAATCAATAACCTCTCTGAATTAATAGTCAGCCGATTCGTCTTTGTCATTGACGCTATCAATTTCTCGAGTAAGTATAACAAGTGGCAATATCGATCGATCCTGGAATCATAAAAGTGTCAATTAAAATCTCGCCCAGATGTGGTTGAGTATTAATAACGGGTTGTCTATGAATTTTATTTACTGGAGTTTCGTATCGATATACGTTTTGTGTTGTGCTAGAAATCGGCCTTAATTATTCTCGCACAAATGAGTCTTATACTATTTCCGATTGGTTGTAGTCATTTTTGAAATCGAATACGCTTTCGATATAATGATTTATACTGCCTGCTTAGCATACTGAGAGCGGTAAACGTTAATAAGAGTGTTCGATACACTTTCTTCCTTTCTTGAGTAGAAATTTAGACGCGGAGATGTGAAATTTCGAGAATTGGCTATTTGGGAGTATTGTGACGGTGGAATTTTGGGACTTGGGGTTTCGGGAATTTAGATTTGGGGATTTTGGATATGAGAATTTGAGGATTTGGGGATTTAGGGATTTAGGGATTTAGGGATTTGGAGATTTTAGATGTGCGGATTTGGGGATTTGAGAATATGGAGATTTAGAGATTTGGGGGCTCGAAGATTTAGGGATTAAGGGATTTGGAGATTTTAGATTTTAGATTTGGGAATTTGGGAGTATGAGTATTTGGAAATTTAGGAATTTGGGAATTTAAGAAGTTGAAAATATTAGAATTTGAAAATTTAAGAATTTGGAAATTTAGGAATTTTCTGATATCCCAGAAAAGAGTCAAAAAAATCATATTTACATCAATAAAACAAAATCAAACTTCTTAATTTCAAAAATTAAGTTGCAACACGTTCAAGCTATCACGTCCAAGAAATAAAGCAAGCCTAGAAATAACACGCTATGCAAAGAGAGAACCTGTCAGAATGATTACGATTACAAATTCAAATAAAACCATCGAAGTAAAGTGTGCTAACCGAAGCTTTCTACCGTTTCAATTTTTATTCGAATCCAGTCATATCTTTACGAAACGAACAGCCGCTAAATGACTTGCAGTTCATTTTCGAGGACTCAAGTCGGAGAAACACGCGAGTCACGACGTTCGTGACTGCGAAATAGGTGTACCAGATCCTCTACAATGTCATTCATCCTTTTCGAATGATCATCATTGTGCCGGACTATCATTGATCTGTGATCGTTATGCAAAGTCGAGGGTTTGAGAAACTCGTGATTCCAAAGGTTACGTTGTTCCGTCTGATTATTTAATAGAAGGCTCTTTAAATACCATGTTTTGAAACAATAAACGTCTCTCTGGTGAGCTTCGAGATAACCAACAGTAATTTATCCACGTAAATGTCCTCTCGAGTGCACGGGTAATGATAGTTGTAGAATAGAAGTGTGCCGTTGTAAGATCTTACTTAATGAAAATTACGTAAAACTCGTGTAGAAAAGAGTAGATTCGTGATTACGTATCAAGGTTCTACAGAGAATTATGTTATGTAATACATAAGGCGGTGATTCTGCTCGAAATGAAAGCCTTGCACTTGATACACAAACACCGTTTGCCGCGTTTTATATTTAAAAGCTAGTAGTTTAAGAAATACTTCTGAATACAATTCAATTTTTAGCAGGTTTGTACTTACGAGTTGCAATTTATTTTCTGATTGATCAATTTTGAAATTTATGAATGGTAAAATTGAGAAACGTGGGAATTTAGATTTTGGGTCTAGGGATTTTCGGATTTGGGATTTGGAATGTGAAGAATTTGTGAATTTGTGAATTTGGGAACGTAGGGATTTCAGGGTTAATTTGGGAATATATGTATTTGGGGGTTTCAAGGTTAGGAATGTAGGGATTTGGGAATTTTGAAATTTGGGGATTTAGAAATCTGGGGACATAGGGTTCTGGGGATTTGAAAATTTGGGAATTTGGGAATTTAGAAACTTAGAGATTTCACGGTTAATTTGGGAATATAGATATTTAGGGATTTCAAGGTTAGGAATATAGGGACTTGGAAATTTAGAAATTTGGGGATTTAGAAATCTGGGGACATAGGGTTCTGGGGATTTGAAAATTTGGGAATTTGGGAATTTAGGAACTTAGGTATTTCAGTGTTAAGTTAGGAATATAGGTATTTGGGGATTTCAAGGTTAGGAATATAGGGATTTGGAAATTTAGAAATTTGGGGATTTAGAAATCTGGGGACATAGGGTTCTGGGGATTTGAAAATTTGGGAATTTGGGAATTTAGAAACTTAGGGATTTCAGGGTTAATTTGGGAATATAGGTATTTGGGGGTTTCAAGGTTAGGAATGTAGGGATTTGGGAATTGTGAAATTTGGGGATTTAGAAATCTGGGGACATAGGGTTCTGGGGATTTGAAAATTTGGGAATTTGGGAATTTAAAAACTTAGAGATTTCACGGTTAATTTGGGAATATAGATATTTAGGGATTTCAAGGTTAGGAATATAGGGACTTGGAAATTTAGAAATTTGGGGATTTAGAAATCTGGGAACATAGGGTTCTGGGGATTTGAAAATTTGGGAATTTGGGAATTTAGGAACTTAGGGATTTCAGGGTTAATTTGGGAATTTAGAAACTTAGGGATTTCAGGGTTAATTTGGGAATATAGATATTTAGGGATTTCAAGGTTAGGAATATAGGGATTTGGAAATTTAGAAATTTGGGGATTTAGAAATCTGGGGACATAGGGTTCTGGGGATTTGAAAATTTGGGAATTTGGGAATTTAGGAACTTAGGGATTTCAGGGTTAATTTGGGAATTTAGAAACTTAGGGATTTCAGGGTTAATTTGGGAATATAGATATTTAGGGATTTCAAGGTTAGGAATATAGGGATTTGGAAATTTAGAAATTTGGGGATTTAGAAATCTGGGGACATAGGGTTCTGGGGATTTGAAAATTTGGGAATTTGAGAATTTAGGAACTTAGGGATTTCAGGGTTAATTTAGGAATATAGGTATTTGGGGATTTCAAGGTTAGGAATATAGGGACTTGGAAATTTAGAAATTTGGGGATTTAGAAATCTGGGGACATAGGGTTCTGGGGATTTGAAAATTTGTTAATGTAAAAATTTGAGGATTTTGAAATTTAGGAATATAGAGATTTTGGGGCATGCAAATTTGGATAAATAGGAGTTTGAGGATTTAAAAATTTAGAAATATAGAGATTTGGGGATTAAAAAATTTGGGAATATAAAAATTTGGGGACTTGAATATTTGGGAATATAGGAATCTGGGAATTTCAAGATTTAGGTATAGTAACTTGGAAATTTAGAAATTTAAGAATATAAGAATTCGAAAACTTGAAAATATGGTAGTGTAAAAATGAAAAAATTTGAAAATTCAAAAATTTGAAAAATTAAGTAGAGATTATAATTTCAGGATTCAAAAATGTAGGTATTTCAAGAATTTGTAAATGTAAATATTCGTAAATTTAAATGGCTGATCTACTTTCGTCACATCGCCATTTTCCTAACGTCGCCATTTTGCATTCTCGATTGATGCACCATAAAATTACTCTATAAATACAGTAGTATATCAAGAATCTACAACTTATAAATAGAAATTGTGTCAAATCTAACGATAAATACAGTATTTACATTCTGATGTAATTTTCTCGCTCGATACGATTATATTAATCTTATTCTACGCGAATCATTCCGCTTCCGGCAAATCTACAATATATAATCTCCACTAATTAAGCGAATTACAAGCAATTGAAAAAGCACGATAAGAACAAACTGGTTTGAAGGTATAATTTTCTCTGTACCTGTCGAATACCAAGCCAAGATGTTGACTTGTCAAAAAACAATAATGTTACATCTCGCGGCAAGTCAGCGGTGCGTGTAAGAATGGTTGCATTTTCTTTTCGCGCAATTTCAATTTCTACAGCCCGTTTATCTGGCGGGTCAGCTTAGAAAGTTAAGAATCCTGAAAGTTGCACCGATACGATGCAATTACCTATCGAGATAAACGAAAAAATCCGGATGAATTTACGAAATGACATTTAAACAGCGGTCGGTATCGGCTGAAAAAGCGGCCTACAAGCGGACAAAGCTTTCTCGCCAATTAGAATCGCGGATCCGGTTTCCGTTTAGCCCCGATTTCTCACGTTCCGTGGACCTTGATAACGGAAGGAAGAAAACTATGAAAAAAAAAATCAAACTACACACACACGCATCGTTTTACGACCGTTTGTCAAAGGGGAAACCGCGGACGCTAGAAGAAAGACGTTGCGTCACCAGAACTGTTACTTTTTATTAACTTTCAATTTACCGTTGGTGAGTACCACTTGCACAATTCCGACGCGTACAGAAACGCGAGAAGAAATGGGTACCGCGCGACGGAAACCGATTTGCACCGTTCACTCGATTTCGATGAACCGATCGGATTAAGGTCGTAGGATCGAGGACCAGACGATGAAACGTGGTAGAAAGGCTGTCGTCGAAATCAGGAAGGAACAGCAATTTTTGGGTCACGAGAAATCGATCTTCCTCCGTGCAACGATCCCGTTCATAACGAGATATTTCTCTTTTTACGTTTCTCTTCATTTCGTGGAAGATGCGATACGTATCGTTTCGAACGACGATCGAAATATCACGTTCAATTGTCCGATTAAGATCCTCCTGTCACGAACGCTGAGTGAGTCTCGTCGAAGTACGCTGCGAATGAATATGACAGATCAGATTCAATTGTTGGATTAACTCCGTTATATGACGAAATATGCATACGACATTGATGAAACGTTAAGGGAAAAGAATTGTACATGATCAGAGGATTACGTAGTTAATTGAATGCACAAGTGAAACTTTTGTTCGGAGAAAAAAAAATTTCTAAATTGCAATCATCGATGAACGATCGATGAAGTTGCATCAACTGGGATACCTTCCTTTGTAACAGATATACGACAAATTACCCTTGACTGGTTTCTAGATTTCGATCGAGCTCTCTTTACAAAAGCGGAAGACAGGTACCGTTGTTACCAGTTGCACGAGCTGCGAATCGGTTTCGTTCCCGTTCGATCGATTGCGTGCTGGACAAGTAGTGATGCAGAAAGCGTGACACAGTTTTAGACCACCGACCGCTTCGGAAATAGAGAGTGATCTGACTTGTCGGAGATCGTGATAGATGCGATCTATATGCGTTTGTCATGTCGGATGTCACAAAAAGTATCACGTATCGTGGCACAGTTAACACGCTCGTTACCGCCATTTAAGGAAATTATTTCTCTCCGCAATCTCATAAATTGTTGTGGTTCTGTCGGTAGAAACGTATCACCAAAATGTACCCGCTATGTTTTAATGACTTATCAAGTATGTTGAGTCATACCTTTTAAGACATTTGAAAGTGTACTCAGATATCTCTACGAAAATTTCCCTATCACTCTCTACTTTCATGTTGCAATCGATCTTAGAAATTTCACAGGAGTCGTATCAAACGGTAGTCGAAAATTTCCGTCTCGTATTACCGTTAACGAGTTATTTCAGCCACGAATACGATCCGCCAGAGCGTTTCTGAGTTCGCGGGTCGAATTCGATTTCGTGTAGAGGTATAGTGTTTAATCATGGATATTATGTTACGAACAGCCTCGGTCTTCGACATTGACCTTGGCCAGCGACACTCGCTCGCCGATAAAAGATGGTATTCGACAGTCAACGACCGGTATGAAAGCGGTCGGACTAGTTTTGTGCGTGCACGAATCATGGCTTACTGGTTTCACCAATGTCAAGTGCACGGCACTTTGGTCGAAGAGCAGGTCCTCTCTTGCTTAATACTCGATGCTACCACGATTCGCGACGGTGTCGTTCGCCTTCGAATTTCACAACGGTGCAAGAACCTCAAGAAAGCGTCCACGGTTTCATGCGGAAGGCAACAGAGACACTTCGTGGGTGTTGAACAATTTAATAAATTAATGACGGGTCGTCGTTCTTTGTACGGGTACGCGTCCTTGTCCGGTGTATCCTTCTGTGGCGGCAATTAACTTAATTAAACAACTCGTCCCGTACGGTAAATGAAGCACCGCTTCGACAGTTAATTAAAGTCCGCTTTGGTAGCTCGAGGCTGCGTTCGAACTTCGCGCCGGTAATCACGATTCTAATCGGATAATTGAGAATCGTGTATATTTGCGGCTAATACCCGTTATTGGTTTCGAGAATTTTGGTAGATTCGCAAAGGATTCGTGTAATTAACATCCACTTGGGGATTGCCGATCATGAATTATTTATGTGGCCGATGTTCCGTTCGATGATCGAACCCCGTCGCTGGAAATCGGACAAACTAATCAATGTTCAACCGATGAATCTGTAATTCGTGTCAGAGAAAAATTGGAATTCCTTGTTTCTTGCGCGTGCTTGCTGATTTCCCAATGATTGACCAATTCGAGAACTTTTATGGAAACCATGTCGGAAATAGAGTCGGTTAGAAAACCAATCGCTCTTTCTTAATGATTCTGCGATAATTTTAGATTTTTGTAGTAATTGAGAAACGTAACTGAGACTGTGGTTCTTTATCAGAACTTTAGCCACAAATTTTCTTTAACCTTTGCTAATACGATTTCACGATTTTCGTTAGGTTTATTTAGACCAATGTATTATACTCAAAAGCAATTGCTTAAAAAACGACGCCTTATGACAGAAACATAATTCCATGTTTCCGACTAAGTTTTACACGAAGAATTATCTTATGTCCGATTGTATTGTATCAACTTGTATATTTCCCTGTATAATCATTTGAAATAATCTTCCCCTGTATAATCATCTATTTTTTCCCGTGTAATCATTTGTGATAATTTTTCTGAAGACGTACATTATTAAAACTACCTATACATCTCATATGAAATAAAATATCTCAAGACTTTTTGAAATACGATGCATAACGAAGTTGTAAATAATTCGCTTTCACTACATGTGTGGTGTGTTCCAAATGAACAAGATAAAGTATGTAATTGTACGCGCAGGCGGAAGAAAGGAGCCCTTTGATCTTCGAAACGAACGTGTTTTCACTGGGCGCTCTTCCGTGCTGTCGAAAATCGAGGTCACGTGAAAGGTCTTTCGTTAGCTTTTTAAGGACAGTTCACGACATGCATTCTGGCTACACGCCTTAACCCTGCAATTCACGTTTATTAAGTTTTAACTTCTGTAATTGTAGCATAAAGGTTATGGTCCATTTACAGGATCACTCGTACCTTCTCGTTTCATGACCTTTAACGGTACCTTTATTGCTAATAAACGCAGAAAATCCTTGCGATTAGTATCGTACTTATTTGCACGAACGTACCCTCGAGCGTAATGCTTCTCTCAATTGCAGACATCCGAATCAATTTGCCGTGTTTTGCTCGACTCTTGCTGTCGTTTCTAGGACAGGATTGAAGTTCAATTCGCTATTGAACCTAATCGAACCTCGGTGAACGACGTGCAGACGGAAAACGAGATCTTGTTGAGCATCGGATAAACTTGTTAGATATTAGATGATCGATTTAACGCGTCATCTTTAGCATCGAGTATTTGCCAATTCAGTATAGGTAATTTCCGTGATACTTACTTATTTTTATTCGCTGACCAATAAATCGGGAATGATTAAATTATAGAACTGATCGATAGTAGTTCTAACGGCGATTGATATCCGTTAAGTCTCCGATTAGAGTGTCTTGCATGCGGCGCGTAGAAAAACGCTGCACAAAATGGCGTCAGCTTTCGATGTTTAACTGCCGCATATTTCAACCACATCCATGGATGCTAAAAGAGCTGTGGGTTGTTCCTTTGATTCCCATTTGCTCCGAACGAAGCAGAACATAATCGGGCTACCGTTACGTGTTTTTAATTCGTAAACTTCCATGCCAATCATGTGCTCCGTCGCGTTTCACCGAACAAGAACGTCCTAGATGTTCTACTGCCTTCCACGTTCGTCTTGCTTTTCTATTACGAGCACGTGCTGTTGCAGAATTCATCGTGTTTTTGCTTTACGAACCAGCGATAATTGAACCCCGCTCCGTGGCGTTTCGTTCTGCTCGCGGATCGCATGCTCGTACGCGTGCGAGCGAATCGCGGGAACGAGATGGTGTGCTTTTCGAAGAATACTCCGACGATTCTCTCACGTTTCGTCGATGAACCAACAAGATTTCTGGCAATACCTATAAAAAATTTCTGTGAAGCCTTATATTTCTGATATTAGATTTGTATTTTCTTGGATGTCTATGCTGTTCCCAACACCGATCTTTAGAATTTTACATTCTTATATCTATCGAGATCTAGGAATAGTTTTAGATCCTTGATAGGTTTCAAATTACTTTAATTTATTTCCAAATAGCCGCATTCACGAATATGTGCATTTCCTAATTCTTATATTTCTAAATTAGAATACTTCCAAAAATAACCTCAAATGTTTACATACACAGTTATGTATGAATTCTTACGTATCAAAATCCTTACATTCTCAAATCCATGTATTTTTAAATCTTTATAATTTTAAATATCTACACCCCCAAATGTCTACATCTCCGAATACCTTCGAATCCGTATATTCTTAAATTCCTATAACCCCAACTCTGTATACCCCTAAATCTCTATAACGTCGAATTTCTATGTGTCCAAATTTTTCTCTTCGAATCCCTACATTTCCAAATTTCTATAATTCTGACTACCTATATTCTGAAACCTTATCCCTTAATTTCTATACCCTTTCCTTGTATTACCTCTTAAATCCCTTATTAAACCTTTTATCAAACCACATATCCTCCTATCTCCTATATCCTCATATCTCTACATTTTTTATTCCACCTTCCTCAAACATATGATTAAATATCACTTCTCCCTTGACATTTACACATAACAGGGGAAATATCTTTGTACCAGATAACATATCTTCGATAACGATTGAAAAGATTTTCCATTTTGATCGAATCATTACGTTTTATTTGCTCGAGCTCGGTCAGTGACTCGTCGATTTCACGCGAAACATCCAGCGACCTTGGCAGCATTGCATGAAACTTAATCGATAATATGTATGAGCCGCGATTTAAAACCACAACCGGCTCGATGAATCTTTCTGACGTTTCGAGAAATCGTGCCCGGTTAGAAGAACGCTATCGTCCAGCAGATTCAACGGTGAAACTTTTATGGCTCGAAAGCGTTCATCCGGTAGTTCCGCGGTGTCTGTCGTTTATTTTCTGTTTTTCCGACGATATCGCATTCCGCGGGTTTAACGGATGAGGATGTGGCACACGAACGTGGGTGGAATCGAGTGGAAGCCGTTCATCCGCGTAAAGAAATGGTGCAGGAGAAAAGACGGATAATAATTCTACGTTGGAGCGACAGGAATGAGCCACTCCGGGGATATCGTTGGCATCGCATCATTTCTCAAATTCCTCGTAATTTCTTGTACCACGATTTCCTTCCTAAGATATACTGTTAATCGTTAACCAGGAGTTATTGAACGATCAACAATTTTTAACATGTACGTATGTGCAGAAATATGTAGACTCTGGGGATGTCTTGAATTTGTGGATGTTTATGTCCCTAGATGTTTCATATGTTTAAGTATGTTGCTAGTTTTTGGTCTTCCAAAATCTCTATAATTTGCATGTTATACAGAATGCACGTACACGTTGATCTACACTCCTAAGTCTCTATAATACAAAATAACTATGAACATAGACATTCACACCCTTAAATTTTCTTATATTTTTAGATCTCTATGTTTCCAGATCTCTAAATTGTTAATTCCCGTATTACTAGATGTCGGTATCTAAAGATTATTATATTCCTACAATCCGTACATTCCTGTATCCCTATAACTCTACATTCCTCAACTTCTATATCCCTATATTTCTACATCCCCAAATTCTTGCATTCCTACATTCCTATATCCTTACATCTCTACATTCCTCTATATCCCTATATTCCTATATTTCTGTCTCTATATCCTTACATTTATATATCCCCATATGTACACCTACCCCTTCTTTATATCTCACCTATGAATTGCAGCACCTCGAAAGTCCCCATATCTCCAGATTCCTACATTACCAGTATGCAGCGGTTTTAAGGTAATATTATCATTTTGAAGCCACGATATAGCGTCGAATTCCGCGAATAATAAGAGCATATAACCAGCTTGCGCAACCATTGGTTTATTATCTCGCATTCTTTTTGCAAAGCGTATCCTTCGAACCGTTCAATTTCGCGGTTTAATAGACGGAAAAATTCACCGCTTTATCGTCTATAAAGTCAGCACGCTTACGAGGTACTTTCCAAGTGCGCGCACAGCGAATGTTTATGACACAAAGAGAGTTTTGTCCGTCGGTGATAAAACGTTTATTTTCGCGAGGGTAAATAGAGAAAACGTTATGACAGATGATAGAAACGATCGCGCCCACTAATATGACGACTTTCGCCGAAGCTTTTCACTTTCCGCATGTGAGGTGTCGAGTGACGCTCCTCGAACGAAATGTCGTCTGACCAACCGACACCGGATACACACCGTGTGATTATTACTTGTGTAGCAGTCACCTAGATATAATACCTCGTTTCAATATTAATTACTGTGTACAGCAGTTGACTTGCTTCACGGAAGAGATCGTGTGATTCACAATTCTGCTGGCGTTGTTAAAATGTAATCAAGACTTTTACATTAAAATGTAAGAAAATGTTAAATTCAAACCGTGTGTTTATTCTATTAGAAAGATTGTAGTGAAAACTTCAATCTTTATAATACAAATAACTTTCCTATTTCCGTAATTGAAAACAGATAAATAAAATAGAATAATATTTTGTTGCAGGTGCTGCAATGACTGGCGGGAAATTCAAATAGATTCGCAATGTACGAAACCGAGTTGCTTCCCGCAAAGTCATTTCATTCGAAATTCAATGGAATTGTTATTTTGTAGAACAATAATTATAGCGATCCACTTTTACGATGATATTCAATATATTAAAGAGTATTAACACCGAAACGAAAAACATTTATTGGTGTCGCCAATTACGGGGAAAATCTATGTCCTCCATTTCGCAGTCAACTTTTTGAATCCCTAAAAAGAAGGATATATGACTCTCTAATTCGAAAATAACTATCGTTTACAAGTTCACCAAAGAGGGGAAAAAACTACTTTTCTACTAATCCTCATTTGTAGCACGCGCCAGCCATCGATCATTGTCAATAAGTATCGCGTGTATTAACCACACAACCGTTATCCTAATTATTTTTTGTCCCTCGATATTTCTCTGGTCGCTAATAGCATTCGTCTACCTGATCGACGTTAAATTGAATAATCTCGGGAGGCAAAAACGATTGACAGCAATTCACGCTACCGACAGGGGAGATGTGTATTCATTCTTCGAATCAACGTGGTATCGTTTAGTGTCATGCAAATAGGCTGAGTGAGACAGTATTTTTTCATCTTATTTTTATTCATTTCTGTTCCTGGGACGGTGATATTGCAACGGTTATTGACTTACAAGCGAAATATAAGGTGAAAGAACTTTTAAAATTGAAGAAGAAGCGGTAGTGGTTCTATGGTACCGATTCACGTGATCCGAATAGCACCGAAGACAAACGGAGACACCCGACGTATCATTACTCGTACCTCTACTGCGAATTTTATTATTTCACTGACTTTACAGTCTGTTTACATACATTTATTGTAACAATAAAACACGTTCCTATTAGAACTATAAAAATTTGACTGTTCGAATTTAATTTATTGCTCTAATTCCAACAACTTAGGGTCTCCACAAGAACGTCCATAATTTGTAAGGTCAAGTTAAGTACTATCTAGTACTGTCTACACTTGTAAGTCCGGTAAACAAATTTAGGTGAACACACAAAAAAACGTAATCCAATAATAGCATTAAAGAAACTTTCTATCCACATCACCTATTCAGCATATCAAATATTAAATATTTGACATTAAAGATAACGTAAATGGAATAGTAAATTATTTTTTGTAGTGTGACTGTTCAGACTAAGTTTGAAATAAATGAATCTATAACATATGTTCATTTGATAAATAAGATATGATTCCAGAATATAGACACAATAGTGATTGCTGGTCATCCAGCCGTGAATACAAGATATGCGAACGTAACACAAGATGCGGAGAAACCGAGCCGTTGATTTTCTAACGGCTACTCTTATTATCCGAGCGACGTAGATCTGCGGAAGAGATCGAAGGAGTCAAGAACATTTGCAACGCCTGTACTGTTAGATAAAAGGAAGCTGTCAACGTGAGTTAGGTAGCCATGACCTACGGCTCGCTCGAGTATTGCGATCCAGCGGTGAAATAGAAACGTCCTTTGAACAGTGGCTAGGACCTTTCAGGTCGCCATCATGTTACTTTTGTTCTGTTCAATAACATTATCATTTTATCAAATTTTCTAAGCAAAGTATTAACATACGGAAGATCTCATTTATATCTCTTTTCAAGCTTGTTCTTCAATTGAAGAAATATTTAAAATTATTTGTTATAAGTAGATTATGGTATTTTTTAGATATTATATTAAACATTGCACCCGAGTATATCCTTATGCTTTACATATTAACGGGAACATTTTAAATCATTTTTTGTCGCCAATCAATTTTTACGATTCCGTTATATCCAAGTTAACGCGTCGGTAAATTAGTATTTACACCTGGTTAAGCTACTTTTTATGTACGGTAAAATTAAAATATCAGTGTGCCTGATATTCTTACGACTGTAGTAAATCCACTTTTTTCAGCCCCTTTTCTGAAACGCTCCACATATCGTCAAAGTTTCTTTACATATAAAACACCGTCTAACAAGCCATTTTGTAGCATGCCGTTTTCATCGAGACCGTTGCATGCATAATCGTCATGCTGTTGCCCAAGATGATCATTGCCATAATTATGATTTCATTGATATCGTTAGAATAATTGTAACGAGTTACACAAAGCTGGCGATACACGGTTCGAGAGTCCACGTGTCGCAACTGGCGAGGATGATTATATTGAGAGTAAAATCGTGTGAAAGAAGCAGCACGTGACGATGCGGTTCTCACGTGTAGCAGTCAAAACATCGCATCTGAACCGAGTAAACGTGAGTAGAACGAACAATGAACCAATCGTTTCGCTCATCTGATTACATTAAAAATAATACCAGGAATTTAAGTTATTAATCCCTTGATTAATCATCAGAGTTTTAACTGCACATATTACATTCTTTGGGTGAAAGCCATGGATTATCTGTTCGTTCAATATCGAAGATTTTATACGTATACTACGTCAATACATTATTTCCTGTAATAAACGTAGGGCAGACTTTTATACTATTTATAGCTATTTTATTGTGGATACTAATGTCGAAATTGGAATAGACTCTTATTATTTGGATTAACTTTCTCTCGTTTTTAATGCGGATGAAACATGGACGGTCTTCTGCAATTTATGATAGTTTCGTCCTTATTCAAATTAATTAATTATACAGGATATAAAATTATACATACAGGACGTTCTATCATGGCATGCAAAAATTCCTTCATAGTAGGATTTGTTTTCAGGAAAATTGAATTTGAGAGTACATCAAGAAATGACGGTAGTGAAAATAATTCGAGTGGATGTCAAACTAATCAACGTAACTGTTGCATTAGTCACTGTCGATTATAATATACTTACGTGTTCGTCATACATTATACTAAGTCCATCACATTTCACAACAGATTGAACAATGAAATTGAAAGTACTTGTCTGACCACAAGCGTCTGTATCTACTGTGGCGATCACCGTGTTGTAGACAATGTAAGCCTATACCATATTCGCCCTACCAATTGATCTGATACTTCCTCTCACAAGATCCAATGAACGACATTTTCCATACGACCCCTCTGCGATATCATACTTCTTTGTTTCCTCAGTGAAAAACGAAGACAGATCGCGGCGAGTTCGAAACTGTTATTTGTTAATTCACTCGGGGAAGCCTGTTCGCGATCAGGACGCAAGAATAATGGAACAGCGATTAAGGTTAGCTGATCGAGCTAGCACTTTGACATATCGAGCAAGGAACGTTTCGACGAGTGGAGGGTGTGGTGGAAGGCCGGATAAATCGCGTAAGAATCGAGGACGGTGGGTCGCCACTTTCCCGACCTCGTCTCTGTTTTTTGTACGTTCTCGTACGTTGATCATAACCACATAAGCCTGCCTTCCCATTCCACGGCGACGTGGGTGCCACATCGCGGACAATAGGTTCAGCTGGCTGCCACGATTTCGTCCTTTTTCCGTGGTTTCCGTTCCGTATAAGTGGCAAAAATGGTACAGGATGTGTCGAAAGCCGTGCGAATCGACGCCACCGCCTTTGTCGCAATTTGTCAAATGCCTGCGTTTAATTAGCTGCCGATTTCACTCCTCCTCTGTTTTCGTCAGGAGAGCTGTGATCCATGAGACACTTCGGTATCACTTGATTCAGCTGGAATGCTCGGAAAGCAGGAAACGCGCAAAAGTTTGCACAATGATATACTCTGGTGTTTCTTCTTTATTTACCGCGAACATGCATATCTCTTACGGAATGCCCGCTTTTTGTAACGAGACGCAACTGTTTTGACGATACCAATGAAATCGTAGTTACAAGGTAACTTGGATTGTTATGCAAGTCTTTGTTCGATGTGATGTAATGCTAGAGTGACCGTTTGAACCGAATTTTCAAGAACTTTGTGGATTTCGGACTTTAGCAATGTGGAACCTTGAAAAACGTGGACTTTAAACATGTAGAATTTTAGAAATTTGCTATATTAGGATTGTAGGACCTTGGTAATGTATTACCTTGGAATTATGAAAGTAGCAGATTTTGATAGCGAAAAGTGTTACTTAACTACGAGCAGACGTAGCATATGTAATTAAATATGTTTGTTATCGAAGGCAAAAGATTCCAACTGAAGAAAGCAATCTCAAAGCTGATATTATCGCAAAATTTCTCCTCTGCAGAATGTTTTTATCATCAACTAACATATCTTCCTTTCACTCATCATTAGAGTGGCAGAACACGTGATATATAATCAGTGAAACAGAACGGTACGAAACATAAAATTCGCCTACTTTTATCAGCGACTTCCAAGAAGAAAATATCGACCACTGAATAGTAGCATAAATCTCCGTTCACGTATAGTGGGCGGTCGTTTTTCACATTCCAGAACGCGCGGTTTTCTATCCGCGGTGTCTCGAATGCCTCACATTCGGTTTTGCTTATTAAAATGTCGTCCATGCGTATCGATCTAACCGGCCAATCGAGTTCCTGACCGCGGAACGCGTTTATGTAAGAATAACGAGATAGTGGGAGAGCCGCGAAACGTAAAATTGCACGTCTCACTTTGTCCAGAGCTTGTCTTTGTTAGCCGGTAATTAGTCAGAACACCGGTGTTTTTGTCAACCGACCGTTATTTAATGTCGTCGCGTGAAACGGCCGAGAAATGGCGTAATATTTCGTCGAGGTGTGAAACGAATTCGACTCAACGAAAGGAACGATTTTCCTTCGAGGTTCTAATTTTAACTACGCTCTTCACCTTTTTTTTTAAACACACCAAATAATACCATGAACGCTTTATACACATTTACAACGCTTTATAGAAGTATTTATAAAAAGAACTCAACATCAAAAACTACCAACATCATTTAGGGATAGAATCAGTCACTGTATTGATATTTGGTCGTCCTCTATTTAATACGGGAAATAAGAAACGATTTCAAGAATGTTGGACAGATTGCCTTGAACGGTAACGAAAGACCTTGAAAGACATATTCCTTCAAAGACATATTGTAGACCAATGAATTCAGAATAGGCTATCCAAACGAAAACACATGAAATATTAAACACGTTACATTGGAAAGAACAAAGCTTGAGGCGAAGGAAGGTTCGTTCGAAGTTTTTCTTTGAAATACTCCTATGGATAGTACAGGAAATAATTGTATAGTTTGCTTTAAATGGACCCTGAAGTGTTTATATTACGACTTTTATGTGTCTATCAAATTCATTCGTACACTTATCTGTGCAAGCGTAGCCTCTGTATAATCTGAGCATGCGTTCACCGAGCCACGCATGCGCTCATCGATCTGCGCAGGTTAAGTGTTGCCAATACGCATGCATATCTCAGCAGGCCCAAAACTAAGCTTTCTACCTTTACATCTCATTAATTTATACTTATAATTGAATAACATCTTTTGTTGTGACATCTTTTTGTTAAATAAAGATTTAGCAGTATAAAAACAATATTATCTTTCATATTGCCCACAGTAACATCAGACATATACCTACTTTTAATAACATCGAACATATCCTTGCAAATTTGTAAGATTAATTCAATTTTGATGTGAACCTTGAAGCGTACCTTCGGTTCAGCTTGGTCGTCTTTGTTGAGATAGAATTTTAACGTTTTTAAAGGAAAACGTCTGGAAAGATCAGAAATCGAGTTTCCAAGCTAATAGGTCTAAGGACACGCGTGACTCAATTCGAGGAAGCGATCGCTAAAATGGGCGTCCAGCTCGTCGAGGATTGAATCGAGTCTGCCTGTTGGTAGTCTGCTTACCGGTTTACGATAAAACGATCCTAGTATTTCCGTGATGGTCGCGTGGGGTCCGTAGTAAAATGACGTAACCGGGTCTGGCTGGGATGTAGGTTGGTTCATAAGTGAAATAAAGGCATGTGGCGACGCGTGACCCAGTGCACTGCAATAGTATATACCGCGAACACGCACGAATCGCATGGTTATTTTATATTGTGGCTTACGAGCTAGCAACTGACAACCGGTATCCCATTAAATGCAGGAAGTGAAGCAAGTACTCAGTCTTATAGCAACGGATCATAGTATTCCCAGAGTTTTACCGTCAGTTTGCCTGACTGCTAATTAACAACCGGACGGAATACCAACGATATCCAGTCGATTCAGACAAACGCCCTCAGGCTAGATGTATGACGATAATGACATAACTAATCGATTCTAATCGATTGAATGTACGATCGAATCGTCTAAATTTTTCATGCAATTACCAAGATATTTCTTCATGGCTGTATTTTGTTTTATGGTACTTTCTTACGCCGTTGATGATTTATGTCGGAGTTGGCGATTTATGTCCAATTATAAATTTCTTTACGAATGTTTTGCGCCTGATCTCTTTAACGATTGGTACTGATTATACTTGCAATTTTGGCAAGTATAAGAACCGATGTAAAAAGGATAATAGTATTCTGTTTATCATTGAAGTTCCAAGTTCTTGTAGTTCAAGTTACAACTGGCTCTCGTTACATTCTTATGTGTTGCATCGCTACTTTTATGCTCCACACGCTGTATCGCCAGGCATTGTATAATACACGCGTTGTACACTTTATGATTTACAGGTCAAACGTTTTGTAGTACATACATTGTATGCTCAACGTGTCGTATTGTTAATGCAACATATAGTCAACGTATTACATTGTTCACAAAATGATATAGCACATAAGTTATACTCAGTAACTCTGAATGATCGTGATAAAGCAGGTGCGTTGACCTGCATTTCTCTTGAATGAAACTCTATCTCTGATGTTGGTAGACAGAAGTCCATAATACGCTTCTCGAATCATGTCATCTACCGTCTGCTCTTCCCATAACGATTACGTTTATTTGCAACGATGATACAGCAGTTTATCGTTCAATGGTTGCGATATCGAAGTGTGAACGTCATTAAGCAACTTCCGACAAAGTATCTCTGTTCTCTATTGAACAAGGGAACTCCTCTTAATGACTGAACGTGAAAGAATTGCGCGCTGAGAATAAATCGAAGGAATTAGCATTCAACACTTTCGACACACCATTACGTCGTCCCGTATAAGTCAAGCGGCGGTGAACAGTCGACGTTGAGTGATGCCAAATATGACGTTCGCGGGTAAAGAAGGAAATTAACGGCAGAGAAAAAGGCGGACTGTGAATTGAATAGCACAATGAACTTAAGAATCGAGACGCTGATACAACAAAAATTTCGTATTATGTGGCGAGCAATTACTATAATTTCTGCTTATTACTGCACGTTATCCGTGGTGATGTAGCGTGTCGTGATGCAACGCATGGCGATTTAACGCGTGGCAAATACAATGCGTGGCGAATTCAGCGTGTTACGAATTTAACGCGTTACGAATACAACGCGTAACGCACACAACGCGTAGCGAATTTAACGCGTGGCGAATTCAATGCATACTGAATTTAACGCGTGGCGAATTCAACGCGTCGCTAATTTATCGCGGGACGAATACAACGCAGACGAAATTTAACGCGTGATGAATTCAACGTGTGGCGAATTCAATATGTGACGAATTCAACGCGTCGCAAATACAACGTGTGATGAATTCAACGTGTGACGAATTCAGCGTGTCGCTAATTTATCGCGGGACGAATACAACGCAGACGAAATTTAACGCGTGATGAATTCAACGTGTGGCGAATTCAATATGTGACGAATTCAACGCGTCGCAAATACAACGTATGATGAATTCAACGTGTGAAGAATTCAGCGTGTCACTAATTTATTGCGTGACGAATACAACGCAGACGAAATTTAACGCGTGATGAATTCAACGTGTGGCGAATTCAATATGTGACGAATTCAACGCGTCGCAAATACAACGTGTGATGAATTCAACGTGTGACGAATTCAGCGTGTCACTAATTTATTGCGTGACGAATACAACGCAGACGAAATTTAACGCGTGGAAAATACACCGCGTGATGAATTCAATGTGTGGCGAATTCAATATGTGACAAATTCAACGCGTGGCAAATACAACGTGTGAATTTAACACGTAGCGAATTCAACGCGTCACAAATTTAATATGTGACGAATACAATGCATACCAAATTCAACGCGTGAAAAATACAACACGTAGTGAATTCAACGCGTCACAAATTTAATATGTGGTGAATTCGACGCGTGGTGACTCGACTCGTGGCAACTACAACGCGTAGCGAATTCAACTCGTGGAGAATACAATATATATCAAGTACAAATCGTGATGATCGCGTGGGAAATACAATACGTAGCAAGTACAATACATAGTAAATGCAGCGCGTGGTAAATTCAACGCGTGGCGAATCAATTGTGGAATACAACGTATGATAAATACAAAGTGTGACGATTTAGTGTGTTGGAAATGCAAAACAGCAAATACAATGCGGAACAAACTCAATATGTGTCAATATGTGAAGAATATAACACATAGTGAACTGTGGCGATATAACGAGTGACAATCTAACACGTAGCAACTCAAGAGTAGCGAATACAAATACAAATAATGATCTAACATGTGACAAATACAGTGCGAATGCAATTTTTTGGATATAACTCGTCACTAATACAATTTATAGCGAATATAACGCATGGCGATGTAACGCATGACGATATACAATAAGAAACTCAGAAGATTAATACCTTTTCTCCAAAGTTAAAAAATGAGTATCCAAAAGATATTAATTTACTGGAACAATACCGAGAATATTTTATCTGTCCCTCATTGATAGGCTAAGTCATAAATCAATCATGATCCTTGCAACGCAACGGTTCAATGAAACCGCGTCACTTGTTCTCACGCTGAAGTCAATGGACGAACTTTTGTTTGCTTACGAAGTGCAACATCGACTTCTACCACGAACAATGCCTTTCGCTTCGCAGCGAGTAACTTTGAATCGAGGTGGAGGACAAGGCGATCTTCCATGGCTGTTGGCAATGGGTCAGTCGCGTTTAATTCGATGCACAAGTATCACAGGAATCCTATATCGAATATCGAAACAACGCGATCCGTAGAACACGCAAGACAACCATATCCAGAAACGTCGATCGATGATAAAGTGCGAGCCAATGTACCATTTACTGTGTAAAAAATAAGTTGGCTTTCCCATATGAAGACAGACGTGAAGTAAGATTTGCAGTGATTTAATTCAACTTATTTACACCATGACATCCACGGTACCTTGTTGCAAATTGTATTGCAACTTTCTTCTCTTTTTTTATGGAACGTTGCTGTCGTGGACTGAATTTATAGTTAATTGATTTTAGAGTATTCAACGGTCATGGAAATGGTCCAAACAGGTCATGGTTTTAATCTGATGAACATCTGGGTTTCAGGTTAATTGAGCTTTGATCGTAATTCAAGTTTGACATTTCATAACGTGGGTACATCGATTTAATTCAATTTAATATACCATATCCTCCTTGATACTTTGTTGCAAATTTGATTGGAACTTTCTTCGCTTTTTTTGTGGAACGTCGATTTTAGATTATTCAACGCTTTCAACGATTATAGAAATGCTATTTTAATCCGATGAACATCTGGGTTTCGGGTTAATTGAGCACTGACCGTAATTCAAGTTTGACATTTCATGTCGAGTGAACATCGATTTAATTCAATTTAATACACCATAACCTTCACGATACTTTGTTGCACATTTTATTGCAGCTCGAAATGCTATTTCAATCCGATGATCATCTTTCAGTTTAATTAAGCTCTGACGTTGTAAATGAACCTAGCTTATACACATCTGCTCCATGATGAAAGTCGAGTTTCTGAAGAAATCGTGTGACAATCTTCAAAAAGAAGAAATTTCATGAGAAAGTGTTTATGGTTCAGCGGTGCCTCGATTGGCCCAGATTTGGTATATTTTTCTCTTCTGGCCGAATTTGATCGTAGACTTTCGTTATGTTGTTATGGTCGGAGTTGTTGTGGCGGAAAATTATTAGAATCGATTATACAGTGGATACATGTGTGTTCTCATATACCCTGATGGTGAGAGGGCTTAGATTGCGTGAAAGTATAAAGACGGTGATACAACGAGAGTCTACTGTATTAATATAGATAACTAACTTTCAGAATGGAATTAAACGAAATGTTATTGTTATTGATAGAATTTTTTAATTATGGTTATCGACAGAATTTTTGTTAGATGAAATCTCTGATACTGCGGAGATAAATTTCTTTCAGATGTTCGTTACAGCTGTCAGTATTTAGAGCGTCAGTCACTCCTTAAACGAGCAAACTTTTTCACCGATAAAAACATCCACGGGAAAGTAGAATGCTTCTCAGAAGAAAACAATTGTGCAGAAACACGTTTTAATGCAATATCAAGTACGGTTTTATTAGACGCCTCTAAAAAGGCAGTCTTTAACAGTTAAAAGCTATCATCGAAAGAAATGACACGAATATCATAGGTGAAATCTCACTTGTACAAGAATTGTTTCATTTTGAAAGCCGACGATAAAACTGCAAGTTTAACTTATTTAATCCGTAGCAATCAAATAATTTATTATTTAAGTATAAGTATAATATTGAAGTACAAATATCATTTATGTAGGATGCAAATAAATTGAACGACACCATCTTTTAAGACAAAAAGTGAATACAGAATACAAGTAATTTTCTGTTATAAATAGACACGAAATATGAAAGGTTTTCATTAATGGAAAGATCAAAGGTTTCTCGATACGCGTTACTTCATCGATTTACTTTCATCTTCCTATCACAATTAATATTTCTGAAGGCCTATCCGTTAATGTTTTGATGCCAGTAATTATCGACTGAAAATCGGTGACGCAATGAGCGTTAACTATTTGCTCCTTACACAATCGAAACATCAACATTTAATCACGCTAAAAGCAATTTAATAACATGATTTATCCTCTCGACTTTTTCTTTACTTTGTCCAATAACGAAACCATTAAAATGTCATTGACGAGCGGAAATGTCGAACCACGCTTTTCACTCGTCCAACGAAAATCAACAATCGATATAATAATATTATCGTGAACGTGCAAATGCATAAAATGGACGGTTTCGAAGGGAAATCTTGTGAGTTTCAGGAACGTTCACGATCGTCGAGTACAAAGTTTGAGGCTCTAGTTAAAAACGTCGCTAATAGAGTCGAGGTGAAACACTTGCCAGACCGGATGTGTGCACATAACCGAGCTCTTTTATTACCGTTGCATCGATTCAGACGGGAAACGCTTTTTTCCCGCGTCTTTCCTCGAGCGTTACAGCTCACGTTAATGGCATTCAATACCGGTTACGAATCCACGTCGAAGAACTCGACGAACAACCTGTAACAACCGCGCAATTACCTAGCTCGTTTCCTCTGTTTTATTTTACTTTAATCGCGTTAATGGAGCTGATCGTCGACACGATCATTCAGGCTCAGACTTCGATAAATCTGTGAAAAAAGATGTTGATAAGCATCAATTGAAATCGTAGTAGTACAAGTACTATTTTATTGACGGAATGATTGAAGGAGAAATAAAAGTTGGCAAATTACTGATAGAAAACATTAGTGGACGGTTTTACTATATTATATTTATTATAGCCTAAACAAAGTGGTAAATTTGTAACGTCCATTATGTCAATTTATTGTCACAGACAATGTTTGTACGGCAATAGAACCTCAAGGCTGTTAATATTTAATAAACTGAAATATTTCAGTGATGACAGAATATTTAAAATTTTTTATAAATATATAGATGAGTAAACTTCATAACCTTAGACAGTTTGAGGCTGCTAATAGAAGTAGGATATTTTTCAATGCAAACGGAATATTTAAAATTTTCAGTAAATTTGTTGATCTCAGAAAGTATTAGAATGTTAATGGAAACTTAAACCAGAATATTTTTCAATGAAAACAGAATATCTTACGTTATTAGTAAATAAGAGTTATTGAGTTTATTAACTTCTGCAGGAGCTTAGAAAGGTTTAGAATGTTAGTGGATGCAATCTAATAAACCATATTTTTAAGAATTAAACTTATGAACTTCCCTATGACTTTAGAAAGTTTTAGAATGTTAGTACATGAAACTTACTAAACCAGGATATATTTCAATGATAATAGAGCACTTTAAATTGTCACTGCAAATTAATTTAAAAATTTCTCCACAAGTTTCAAGTTCTACGAATTTCTTCGCAAAAAGCAATAATATTCGGGTCGCAACAGAAACTGAATAAATATAAAAACCTTCTTCACAATGATAAGATCGTTTAATTGTCGAACAGATAAGATCTATCAGACTTGCAAATTCTTTAACACAATGAAAAGTTTTTAGCTGCCATAAACGCGTTGCAGCTTTCACATCTTTCTCGTCATAAAATTCTTGTGCATATGCTCAACCGACCAGAGGTAAAAGTTTTTATATTCTTCGTTAAGTGTCTTGATACCGACTGCAAATAAACGCGTGGTGACGAATCGCCGGAAAAGAAAGCGAAAAATAAAAACGAAACGCAACTTTATCGCGTATCGTTGTTGCACGACGGAAACAAGTGGGATGGTTCACCATCATCGAACGTTTCTCCATTTTCCAAGAAAGTGCGTGGTGGTTACGCCCTGTTTATTGCTGTAACATTGTCAATCTCTGCGAACTGATATTTAAAGAACAGTGTTACATGCAGCTTCATGTATATTCGGTATTTTACTCTTCTGTTTGTGTTCGATATTGGACTTTGTGTTGTTTGCATATTAAAATATGTTGCTATATAGGTTTGTATCTTACTCTATGACATAGCTGGTAGAATTATTTTGACAATATTGTGGCTATTTTGTCTGTTAACAATTTGTATATCTGTTGATAAATTCATAGAATTAGTAAATAAAAATTGTTAGTTAAAATAACTCAGTATTTATTGGTATCAAGAAATGTTATGCACTTGAAGAAATTTATGAGACAAATGAGATAAATGAGACAAATTTATGAGATAACTTGATTTTTTTTATATTTGACACATTTTGATATGACAATCTTACGTTTTTTCAAGGTCAGTTTTTTTTTAGTGCTGCTTTATCAGACAAAATATTGACTCTGTGTATTCAATCTTTTAACAATATTTAATTGAGTCTACACGAAGTATCAGAGATAAAAATTAAACGAAAAAAAAAATTCGTTGTATCAACACAGATTTCAGGTTTGACTACTATCTCAAGTAACAAGAAGCCGTTTTGCGAGCGATTAGCTAATAACAGTAAATAAAAAAAGGGACGAGTAGTGATAAAAGGTGTAATTAGAGATAATCGAAAGTTGCCTCGTTCAGCGGAAAATCGACTGTCCCCACCGTCCAATTGATACGAGTAATTAAACCGACGAGGGACTGGTAATCGCGTCGATTCTGCCATGCGAGCGAGTATGGAGGTCGTCGAGCGTTTCTTGAATGGGGTGAAAACAACCACTGACGCGAGACACCGATCTCAAGTGACGCTCCGTTGTGTAAGAAATTTCAGACCGGCGCGACGCGAAACAGACGTCGATCAAACTTTCTCCCAAAAACCGTTACCTTACTCTTTCGTCGCACACCTGCGGCTAAATAAGGTTCCATTTCTTCCTTGGACTAGCGGTATAATTCTACTTCTTTTTCGCTTTCTTCGCTTTCACGATCACGGAACCAACGCGAATCGAAACGAGCAAGAACAACAAAGAAATCTCGGTTTTGACCAGTAATTAGCTAAACGAATCGACGTCTCGTGAGCAGGGTCGGCAGAATGCATATAGACTTATATAAATGGAACATAAAGTGATTTCAGGCGAAAAAACTAAAACAGAGCAGATTCCCTGCAGAGGGGAAGCGGCAGACGTTCAGTAGTGGCAGATCGGTTAGCTTCGGACGCACTCGGTTCGTGTCGGCTACCGATGGTCGACGTCAGAAATCAGTGACGTTTTTGGATGGGTGAAAAATAACAGATTTCATCTTTTACACTATGAACTTAAGGTTTTGAAAGACTTAACTCTTTCAATACTCTGTGAGAAGCGATGCAGGTAACCAAAAAGGAAATCTGGGCGTCCACTTATAGAAAAGAGAAACTTGCACCGTGTTTATTACCATGGTCTTTGGTAACAGTCTCAGGCCCTTTGACCTAATGGTGTCGGTTCAGTTTTCTAATGCAGACAATAGAGTTACTAATAATAATCCAACAAGAGGCAAGTTGAAAATATTTGTTGAGAAGCGAAATTTAGGATAGGAATAAGTTTGAAATAAATGAAACGTCGGCTTCAGCATTGTACACGCGCGAACGGTTCGTTCGTCGATCGAGATCGATGCCTTGCGGTTTATAGCTTCCTGATCGGTTTATGGGAGCTTGTTCGACCGGACTCCGACAATTTTGCGGTGGACTCGATGAACTTAGGGATTGCGTGTGAATCACCGTGAAACAGTTATCGGGTTCGATTCGCCCTCGGGCCTAACGAGTTTACTGTTATTGGCCGATACAAAAATCGGCGATCGACCCAGCCAAGGTCGTAAATGTGTTTCGAGAGAAAGAATAACAGTCTGTGACACAGTTGTGCATTTGCAAGACACTGATTTTTGAAGCGAAAGTAGATATTTCCGAGTCTCAGAACTTCCAAATTCCCAAATTTTTTAGATTACTAATTATTTGAATTTTTATACTGGTAAGTTCTGAGATCTCTAAATTCTCAAATTTCGGAATCTTGAAATTTGAGAATTTCCATATTCGCAAATCCCAAATTTTCTAAATTCTGAACCGCTCGAATTCCCAATTTCTTAAATTTCCAAATCCCACAATCCCCAAATTGTCAAATTTTCAAATACCAAAATCTCCAAATTATCAAATTTCCAAATCCCCAAATAATCAAATTCCCAAACACCCACATTCGCGTACCTCGAAAGCTCCAAACTTCTGGAATATCCAAATTTCCAAATCCCCAAATTCGAAAATCCCAATACTCCCATTATCTTACCACTATCGTAAGACAATAAATATAAGATCTACATTAGAAAGTGAAACGATTACACCGTAAATAATTGTCGTTATATCGTGCGTCGCCATATTCGTCCGCTGCACCATTTAACGCGTTAAAAAGTGGCGAGATCGCGAAACAGGAAGCTGGTCGGATTGAATTCTGTCCGTTCGATATCGATTGCTAATGGCAATGTTAACAATGGAAACTTCGAGAGCAAACCATTTTAACGAGAACCCGGCGAGTAACCTCTGGTTTCGTGCAAAGAATCTAACCAGAGAAACGAATGGATCCCTAAGGGAATCGTTAAAACAAAGTGTGCCGTTCCCGAAGTGAATTACTCGCCGACGAACGACCCATTGTCCTGTTGCGTTGCTGGCGATCGTTCTTCAAACCCAACAACTTTTCTTCATTTTCGATACTTTCGATTTGTTAACGAACCAACCAGCTGTTTCCGATCGATGCGTGCTAATCGAATCGCACTCGTACACGCGTGGGTGTTTTCAGTAGATTTCAGAGCACCGGCACCTTTCGAAAGGTCAGATTGCATCAATCTTGATTTCTAATGGAATATCATTCGTGGATGTTTCTGCGTGTTGAATTATTAAGTATTTTAGTTATGAGCAAGAATAAATCTTGGTGTTAAGGGACATTGAGGATATTGTGAAGAGAAGGGTGCAACTTAGCAAGAGAGGAAAGGTACCGTTTTCTTTTAGGGGTTTTTGAAAATTTCAGAATTTGGAGGTGGGGACATCTGGAGATTTGGGGAGAGATGGATTTGTGATTTTAAAGATTTGAAGATTTGGAGATTTGGGGGTTTCAGGATTTAGGGTTTTGAGAATCTAGGCATTTGGAGATATAGGGATTTCAGGGCTTAGGAGTTTGGGAACCTGAAAATTTAGCTATTTGAGAGTTTAGAGATTTGAGGATGCAGAGATTTGTGGATGTAGGGATTTGGGGGTGTATGGGTTTGGTGATGTAGGGATTTGAGGATGTAAGTATTTGGGGATGTACCACTTATAGTACCAGTTACTGTCATAATGTATATGCACTCTAACTAGAATCAATGAACCTTTGGCCGTATCTAGAATGTGTAATAAACACGTTGCAGACCCAGGCCCATCTTTTCCCTTGTGAAAGTTCCCAGATTTTCTGCTGTGCGAAAGCTTTTCCTTAATTCAGTCTTCATAACATGTCTGAGCTTATAAAATAAAAATAGTTTCAGTGACAAATTTCTTAACTTGAACCCCATCATCTAGTACTCCGTAACATCGACTTCACTTTACTTCGAATTTCACGCGTTCTTTCACGTACGCCTACCGACACCGCGTTAACAAACGCGCGTAGGCGACGATCGTTTTCTAATGTTAATTTCGTAAGTGGCATGAAATCGTTAAAATTAATGCGTCGATGGTCATCGGTGAATCATTGTCCATTAGCAGAAAGAATAGAAACGCGAGGAGCACGTGACCGTTTGACTTTGCTGCCGACCGAAGAAACAAACATCCATCGCGTATTATCCTGTCCGGCACCGAGCGCTTTGCCGTAAAAGCGATCGATCGTCGAAACGGAATGATAGAAGTGGCGAGGGGCGAAGGCAATTTCAAATCCATTAGAATCAATTTTCTTAACGGGGATCGTGCGGAAATGCACGCGTGACGTGGTTTCACCGTGATTGCGATCCCTGGACGTACACGTCACGAACACCGCAATGAATCGCTCGGTTTAACCTAGATAATTTGTTCTGTATCGAAAAGGATCGAAACGATCGATGCCACGACAATGCTTGTTTGTTCGACCTAGCCGAGATTTCTAACCATCGTTTTTAACCCACACTATCTGGGTGCTTAGCCACCCAGATTCTCTCCTCGATCGAAAGTTTCGGAAAAAAGACCAAGAGTAAAGATACAGATACAGATCTCCAAATTAGCGGTTAAATATAGTTGCTAATTAACACGTACGAAGTGCTGCCTTTCACTTCCATAGGGTAAATGTACCATCTCGACTGCTGATTTTAGATTTTAGATTTTTTATCGAGTCTAGGGATTTTTCGACTTTAGAATTTCTGAATTTTAAGCTTTGAGAATCTACGAATATGGTATCTATGAATTTGAGAATCTAGAAATCTTGGGATTTGGAAATCTATGGATTTAGGGATCTAGGGTTTTGGGGATCTAGGGATTTGGGGATCTAGGGATTTGGGGATCTAGGGATTTGGGGATCTAGGGATTTGGGGATCTAGGGATTTGGGGATCTAGGGATTTGGGGATCTAGGGATTTGGGGATCTAGGGATTTGGGGATCTAGGGATTTGGGGATGTAGGAATTTGGGGATCTAGGGATTCGAGAATTTGGGGATCTAGGGATCTAGGGATCTAGGGATCTTGGGGTCTAGGGATTTTGGGATCTAGGGATTTTGAGATCTACGGATTTGGGGGTCTAGAGATATCGGGATATCGGTATCTAGTGATATCAAGATCCAGGGATATCGGAATCTAGGGATACGGGAATGTAGAAATGCGGGGATCTAGAAATTTTGGGTCACTGGATTTGGTCTTATAGGGATTTGAAAATTTCGAAATTTGAAAATCTAGTAATTCGGAGATCCAGGATTTTTGAAGATTGGAGATGTATGTATTTGGGAATTCGAGTACTTGGAAATCTCGGAATTGAAGGAAGTAAAAATTGTAGAATTTGATTTTTTGTGAAATTAGCCAATCTTCTCGAATACCCGAGAATTCGGAAACACATGTAGAAACGAAGACATATGAAAATGTTGAACTTGGAAGTTTACACGTGTGTTCATGTATAAGAAATTCTACTTTGTACAGTAGTACTATCCAAATCAAATGGAGATCTTTCGAACCAGTCTTGTGGCACCAGATAATTATCTTCATCACTTAAAAAAAAAAAAATAAACGATCCGCTACAGGTTTCGAGTTCATTGATTCGTTTTTGGGACTCACAGTTCACTTACGGCTGTGGCGAACATCTCGTTCAATTATTTCCTGCACCTTCTGCGTACCTGGAATGCGGTTGCACGTGGAAAGTTGTTTGTACGGTACCGAGATCGGTTTCCAGGTTTCGAGATTCGGGATTGAAGGTTGCAGGCATGAGTCAGTGTATGATTCAGTGAATTGGATAGTATGAATTTTTCTTTTTAATTATTCGTTTGTGAGAAATTGAAGGTTTCAACCTTAGGCATTTGCGTATTGTCTGAGTACAAATCTCCGATTACGATAGACGTGTATTTACGTCCGAACAAAACCATTATGGCAATGTGCAATTTCTTATACGCGTTAAGGTATAAGCTAGTTAAAGCTTATATACTTTCAAAGCGGATAAAAGCTGTACATAATCATTGTACACATAATTATAAATATACAGTTTTTGTTATTATTTATTTTATTTCAAATAAAAAGTATTCGTGTATAGTTTCGTAACTGCTATTTTATTTCAAGAAAAATAATATTTCATAAACTATTGCTCATCAGAAATTTACTATTACTACTATCACCGATAATCGCAAATTCATACGTTATTTCAGAATAACAATTTTCAATTTCGAATACCTTGTACCAACAACTTAAAATTTGTCCACTTACGTCCATAATTTCGATCAACATTATCCCCCTGTCTGACGCAATAAAGCAATTATCGATTACTTAAGCCCAAAAAAAGAAAACTCTCAAAAGAGAAATAAGAAGATGAATCATCCTCGTGCCATCACCACGCAGCCAATCTCTAATTATCAAAATTGAGACATCACCCAACATTTCAGCACTCTCATTCATTTTTTACTAAAAAATCACTCCGATCGGAGCTCGATTCATTCACTAAATCGACTCACAATGAACAACGTGCCTGTCGTGTACACCCGCCGTTCCAATTTTTTAACGCCAAAGAAGTCAAAGACCGTGCATCATTCACGAGCACGTTTTCTCGCTGAACCGTTAAGGACACACCACACTGCAGCTGGACGGAAACCGAGCTGCATGGAAAGACAAGAAGAAGACAAAGATGGAGAAAGGAAGACTGGTGGGCCAAGAGCCGGAGACAATTACCATGTCACATCTCTGCAAATTGCTGACAAAACGAACGTCCATTTCAAGAATTTCAACGAGAAATTCTCTTTCAAACCAATGTTGCATCGAAGTTGCTCTAACTATTGCATTGAAGTTGTCTTTTGTCAAACTGCTGTATTCAAATTATCTTCTGATTGTTGCATTGAAGTTATCTTTCAACCTACTGTTGAAATTGTCTTTTAACCCCGTCTTGCATAAATCATACATTTCTGTAGAACTCGATTGCAGATAAATTTTACAGCTCACGTTCAAGGATTAGTCTACCGTTAAAAATTAGGGAGAATATTTACATAAATTGTGAGGGACGATTACTTTATTTTTTAAGTTCATGTTGTATTGAAATTCTCTTTTAACCCAGCCCTGTCATACATGTATACATTTTTGTGGGATTCATTCAATTGCAGAGAGAAATCTTATGCACATGAGTATACATGTATGTATGTACATGAGTGAAGATTATTTTGTCCATCAACTTACTTTATTGTGTGAACTATTTTAAGGATCTTTAATTTATACTTGTGTCTGTAAGGTGATTATAGTTTGTCATTTTGAAAAGAATCTGGATCAAACTGTAACTCTAATTATGTACAGTTATGTGTTCATGTATTGTTCCTCTTGCGTTCTCCAAATATAATAGTATCGCTCGGAAGAGTAGCCAAAAATAAAGCGAGTTTACATCAAAAGCAATTTGAAAGTTAATCCGAAGGCAGCAGATAAGGTATAAAAGGAGACACAAGTGATGCAAGTGAATTCGGGATGCTTGAACTGTACATTCGATCAACGATAAGCTATATTTCTAAAAAAGGAAACGAAACCGGCACGAGCTCGGAAGAAGCAGCGAGCTTTGTATGTAGGTGAACAAGTTGTTCGACCAGTCGGCGATAAACTGTTATATGCGCTGGCGCTACGTCATCACTGGAAACCCATTTCCAGTGACAATGCCAATGACTGGCGTGTCTGGACAGGAAGATCGAGGAAGAAAGAACCGGTAGCGAGCCATCGAGTTCAAGGAACCTAGATTATTTGCAAGTGACCGTCGAGTTCCTCTGATTTACTCGATTCGCGAGAAGTACACGGCTGGAGAAGTCGCGAGTGTAACTGATGAACTGTTAGAGAAAAACAGTCGGAACTTTCTCGATTACTGAAAAGTAGTTCGATTCTTGTCCATTCACGGACGAATAAGGGCATAACCAGTTTCGCGGCGAATGTAATCGTCCCGTGATTTTTAGCTCGAAGAGTTACGATCGGTTTCGCGCAGCTGCGCGGGTGCTTCCGAGAGAAAATCCCGTCAGCTTTTAATTCGGTGCCGAACAATCGGTCGTTGTATGCAAATATCGAACATTTTGCTCGTACGATGAAAACGAATCTCTACGCGATCCGTAAAATTACTTGGAAACGAATCGAATCGCGTTTGCACGTGGCCGGTTGCGCAACCGCATTTGAATTTCCATGGTTCGAATGCAATCGCGTTTAGTTACGTGAACGCCGATCTAATTGTCGGGAGAGAATCGAAACGCTGAGAAAGGGATTCGGGGATGGTAAACGGTGGGGGATTAAAATCGAGCTTAACTTAAATCGAGAGAACAACGTCGCATTTTCGCGCGAGCAGAACGATACCCATCTAGGTTAAAACACTTTCATCGCTTCACTCTGAACCAGTCAGCGGGGACTTATGATTGATGCGTAGTCACGTCTCCATGAATGTTTCATAGAATCCATGCCGGGCATAGGTTAGCTCCTAATTAACGACTTTCCGTTTCGCGGTTGCCCAACAATGTCGTTACGCCTTTAGGATCGTACGATACTCGGAAACGATTCTCGGTTTCGGTAAAGTGACACTAATTGAGCCGCGTGCCGACTCACGACCGAACGCAACTCGAACGTCATCAGGTGATCTCGGAAAAATAATTGCTACGCGTATTAATTTACGTCTACGGTATAACAATCGGCAATTATCCCTGTACACGGTAGACGCGCACGATTTATGGCGCTTTATGACGTTCGATCGATTTTGCGAACGTCAAGCCGACAACAGGGTCAAAGGGAAACTCAAAGGAACGACGTGTCGGATATGGGAGAGTCGTGGAATACCGTAAAAGCGCGTGTTCGATCGAATCCGGCATCAAGGCGGGATTTCCAACACGTGTCAGGTCTCGTGCCTTAGTTGCGAGTTGTACAACAGCTTGAGGAAATTAGATCCAAATATATCATTCCCAGCACGCGGAGTTTTTCTCTAAACCTCTAGTTTGTCGTTCTGAACAGTGTATCGAAAGTGTTCGTGCTAAACATTTTGTGGTGGGTTATACATAAAAAAGTTCTTCGCGATTATCGAGTTATCTACGACAAAAATTGTTATTATGAAACTTTTAGCACGGACAATTTTTTACGGATGCACTTAATCCTGCAGGTGTTGAGTGACAGGACCGGATCGCAATTTTCTTATGACTCAAATATAATTGTTTGCAATTAGTCCAAGATGTACCACACTATGGTTGCAGAAATGTGTACAATTATGAAGATGTAAATCCTGCCAATTTCTTATATAGCCACGTTGCTCGAAGAAACTGACATATAAATAATCAATATCGATCCAACTGAAGAGGATGAAAAGTAGTATGAAAACCAGTACATTGTTCCCAGCTGTCAGTACGAAGATTGAGAACTTGTCAGCTATCATCAGATTGCGGATAGTTTGATAGATTTATGATATATTATGACATATTTCATACTGTTTGATTGATTTATGATATATTAAAGTCTACAAAATAAACGTAAGATATAAACAGTGATTCTCATATATACCGATTTGTTTACCACAGACCTCGATATGTTATAAATGCATAAACATGCGTAGTCTATTATAAATTCACGAAAACGGTTAGTTCTATGACAAGAACTCATATAGCCTTTGTTATAGAAAATGTTCTAAGCTACAAATTTCATAATAACCATTTTTGTCGTAAAATTGATGGATAACGATATTCACGAATAACTATATATTACCTTCGGCCGTCTCTACGATTTCTAGCAGGAGTCACATAATTGCGGACTTTCGACATACTCTTTGAAATAAATGTTCATACAAGAATGCAGTTCGCTGGGAATTATTCCGTAGAGAAATCCTGTTCTCCCTGGACTGACCTGCTACTGTCGTTATTCTTATCCTGTCGCTCCCTCAGATGCATACACGAGATTCCACGTTTACTCGGCACGCCGTTCGGTTCGTAACAACAGAATTTCACGTGGTGCGCGCACGTCTCTCTTTCCCGCCAAAAGATCCTCCGATCGTCCTCGTTCATCCTTCGCAAACTTTTCGCGCGGCTGCGCGGCTCTGTCACTCGCAACGTACAACGTGTTCCAAGATACAAGGCTGGCGCTATGATTCCTAGGACGTGGGAAAAAGAACGTCCACGTGAAACGCGCCAGCGGCTTCGTAACGCGTGTACGGCCACCAGCCCGAAGAATCAGACGTTCGAACGTCACTTTGTTCGTTCGAGACACGAAGCACCAGTTGCAGCACGGCACACTTTGGTAGCGAGTGAAATCGATTCGAGGGACAATAACCTAGTCTGACATTTACTCTGACATTTATCAAAGCGATTTGTTTTTGCAAGTTTGAAAACCAGCGGGAGAGACTCCGTGGGAAAAACGTGATCGTCCTTGCTGCCGTTCGGTACAACCTCGTCACTGTTAGATCCACGGGACCACGCTTCGTGACACATCACCGTGTTTCACTGCCATGTCCGTTCGACGATACGCACAGTTCGAGATAAACACAAGATCACTCGCGACCAGGTCTGTCGCGTGGAGCGAGCAGACAGAAATCGTGGAAAAACGGGTTGAGCGCTTAGCTGGAGAAGCATGAAGAGAGTGGAACGGGGAAGCACCGGTCGAGAACGAGGAAGAAGAAGAAGCGAGGGAAGGTCGAAGACCGTGAATCGAGAGGAAGGATGATAGCGGTGCAAGCGCGTGCAGGAAATGGAACGAGGCAGGAGGAGCAAAGAGGAAGGTAGACGAAGCAAGCGATGGTAGGCGAAAGAAGAGCAGAGTAGAAGAGCAGAAGAAGAGAAGATGACTCACCGCTCTTCCTGCCGGAGGTTTGCGTGACGCGTACAGCGGCCGAGATCCTGGTAAATGCGAGGATCGCCACTAGGACGATTATCGATCGATCACCGAACATGACGGGGAAGTTCTCTTCGAGGCTGTCTCGAAACTAGATCTCCAACTTGGCGAGACTTGCTGAGGCAATGGCTCAGCGCCGACTGAGACGTTCTTTGTGCTCGCCGCTCTATCTCGACTGTCACTTCTCTCTCGTCGAGTTTCACACCGTCGTCCTGTATCCCCAGGGAGCGAGAAACTACTACCACCACGCCGACGGACGATGACGGACCGCGCGAGGTCACTTGGACGATATACCCCGAAATCCGGCGGTGGCACGCGTTCCCTTCGTATATCGCCTCTTATCCGACTAAGTGGTGATCCAGCATGTGCTCTTGTACACCTATTTAAAACCTCGAGCTCCACCTCGAGCTGGTTACTATTGGCTCCTGCCCCAATTCCTTGTCCAATGGTGCACTGTGCCGCGCGTTCACCTCCTTTTCGGAACCGAGAACCCACGAAGCCGATCTGGAGTGGTGGCAGAAAGTGTCGGCTAGTAGGTGGTAGGTGGTAGCAACATCGGGTAGGTGGTATAATATCTCCGGATGTTTGGGGAAGGCGCCGCTGCTAATAATGAGCCACCGACGACTGGAAAAGTGACGTTCAAGTTCCCCCTTCGCTTCGGATCGCGTTCCGACTACGCTCGATGAAGGTGAAGGGGGTTTTAGGTGGGGTACAAGATCGCTTGGCTAGGCTTTGGCTTTCCTTGCGCCCTTCTACCGGTGCTCGCTTCACCGTCTATCGGGCCGTCTGACTCCGTTCGTGGAGGGGTACCTGGCCGTCTACGCTTCTGGGCTACCCGACGTTCTACGATCTTTCAGAAGCTTCCATGGAACCGACACATGCTCCACGGTCCGCTTCGTAGCATTTCGTGCCTTTTTCCGTCGGCGAGCCTCGGTACCTTGACAATGAGCTATGATCCTTTGGCCTCTCTTCCTCTTTTCCGTTCGGCCGCTTCAGTTCGCCTGTGGAAACTTTATCGATTCCAGTTCGACGGATATGTAACCGGCGGATATATCTGCAGATCTAACTATAAATATCTGTGGACAGGTACCATTTATTGCCAGCTAAAAAATCGCTGGATCGACGAACGTGAACGGCTTACTATGAGCTACGTAGGTTTCGAAAGTGGCCGAATAACGCGCGACCGTAGACAAGATTTATTCAAGTGGTACGCATATTTACCAGGGCTTATGGATCGGCTACGAAATATTCGCTCCGCCGCTCGATCATGTCTTCGATTTCTCCTTTCCACTTTTTCCTCCGGACGAAAAATACATCTCGTTTTAACGATCGGGCTGTTCTCGGTTTTAGATACAAACGAGCGGAACAACGTCGATCGCCGTTCAACGTATCAGTCTCCAGCGGTGTGAAGTATTTTTATTGAGTTGTCAAACGCGAGAAACAAGGAATGCCGAATTCGTTACGGTGCCAGCGTTTTCTACCTCTAATCAGCCGGACCTCCAAAGTCGCCAACAGAAGCATCTCGAATCCTTTCGACGCTTCCTTATGGTTCACCATTCGTTAAACTCACCGGAATGGCAACTCTCGGAAACGTGACGCTTCGTAATTGATCGACGAAATTAATCACCGCCGTTCCGGGAATTGAAACGTTAACGGGAGTCTAACATTAACGGGGATTTTTAAATTAACACCCGCTGGTTGACGTAACAGCGTCCGTTTATCTATCTTGAATTCATCGACGAAATTTTATAGCGGCAGATCTGAAGTATCGATTTAGGTGTGGATCGACGTCACGAAGTTGATATTAATTGGGTGATTACAGAAGCTTCGCTTTATTCTTCCTATTTACTATCTCGAGGTATTATTACACTTTATGCACTTAGACTAGGTTTAAACACTACGGACGTTTTATGCATTCATGATATATCGAAGTCTGCGAAGTGTAAATAAATCAAGTAATCTACGGGATCTATATCCTACAGATTAAATGATTTATGTTTATTTTTCAGACTTTGATAAATGCAGAAACATCCGCGGTGTAATTATTCCTACAAGCAGCGCTGGCGTAAAAGTTTATGAAATCTAGAACTAGAACTGTGAGTAATCTGGGTAAAAAATCTTGTACCGAAGCTGATATAATGGTCATAAACATTTACGTTTCCTATGATCTACAATTATAATTTTGTATACACTAGAACCTTTCTATCATAAAATTTTAATAAAAGTCCGAACGAGACAGAAGGGTCGAAGAAATCTGAGATCGTTTGTTTTAATAAAGATTGTCGCGATGAAATAGTGATACGGTTAAAAATAGCACCGCGACGTGTCTGACCGCACACGGCCATTTTCACTTGGCAGTCAACGCGTTAATTGTTTCCCGTCTGTTTACTTTTGACACAACGAAACGAGACACCTGTTGCAGGACGATCGAAGCGGAAATTTAGCGAGCAACGGTGGCCAACAGTTTCGAATGTGTCGAAAGGATCCGTTACTTTAATGCAACCTCAATGGAGTGCATTCATGTAGGGCACACTTGCTCAGCGGGTGTTTAAAAAGAAAGCTCGAAAATACAGTAGAATCTCGTTATATTGCCAGCAGTAAATGTGCAAAATTTCCAAACTTCCAAAATGGACAAGGAATTCATTACATTCAGTAATAGAAGTGTACTAGAGTGCACGGAAGTTCGTGAGAAAATGGCGATATAACGAGAACCCACTGTAACGAAGATACAAGATGATGTACGGAGGAAGTGATATTTCGTGTCACCTGACAAACGATCGGGTTTCGAACACATTACAGACTTCTCATCGATAAATGCAAATAGACCTGATACCTGCATTGCAATAATGGCACTGTTTTTAATATTACACATAGTCGGACGTTTTCTACGTTGGAATGTATGACATACATACTACAGGGTTTTTTGCTCATTCCTTATGTTCAAGAAATATTCTATACCGTACAACAAAAAAAAATTGACAGATTAGCAGCTTCATACAATCGACCTCCTACAAAGTTTGCCGGGTATTCAGAATTCTGGAATGTGAGAAAGGTCCAAGTTAATTAATTACGGATAGCTTAATGGGCTCATTTATCTCCGGTGACCACTTCATACGTGAAAACATATGTATTTAGTATATTTTATTATTTTATGTGCATTTACAAATTTAGGTAAAGTGAGAGAATTGTAATTTAGACATACACATTTACAACCTTTGCCTGAATTTTTTCTTTGGAAGAAATATGGAGGTGGGGAAATATGGAGATGGGGAGATATCAAGATGGGGAAATATGGAGATAGGGAGATATCAAGATGGAGAAATATGGAGATAGGGAGATATCAAGATGGGGAAATATGGACATGGGCAGATATCAAGATGGGGAAGTATGGAAATGGGAAAATATCGAGATGGGGAAATATGGAAATGGGAAAATATCGAGATGGGGAAATATGGAAATGGGGAAATATCGAAATGGGGAAATATGGAAATGGGGAAATATCGTAATGGAGAAATATAGAAATGGCAAAATATGGAAATGGGGAAATATCGAAATTGGGAAATATGGAAATGGGGAAATATGGAAATAGGGAAATATCGAAATGGGGAAATATGGAAATATGAAAACGTAGAAAAATGGAAATATGAAAATGTGTAAATTTGAAATATGAAAATGTATAAATTTGAAATGGAATGAAAGGAGTTACGTGGTTCAGTAACATTCTCTCTTTACGAAGTATAATTTCAACAGTTTCGAGCACGGAGTGTGTCAAGTGCCAATTGGCATCGATCACGATCACCGCCACTCGTGAATTCCCTTTCGATTTCCATGGAAATCGAGCGAACACGATCGAGTCTATCGAGCCATAAATAAAACCTTTGGATTTTCAGCCCGTATGGTTGTTGAGATGCGGCACGTGTCCGATCTAAATCACTTTTCACTGGCACGCTTCGCACGCTCAACGCAACGTGCTTTCCTTCGCAGCTTTCCTTTTCAGAGAGAAAAGCGCTCTGGATTCACCGGCATTCGCGAGTTTCCTCGCTTCCGGCGTTATTTTGCCTTAGTAATTATCCCGCTTCATCGTTTTGCGCGTCGCCTTACACGCGTGTCTCGCGCGTATTACCGTCATAAGATGCTCGAGAACGTTTCATTATTTCATACAAGAATTTTCTTGGCTATGACGAAGAAATACTTGCTTACATTTTTCTTCTTTTAAGTTCTCTCATGTGAAAGTTTTGTCATGTTTAGGTAGGTTTTGAGAGGTAATTTTTGTGGGCAGAGCGAATTTTGAATTTAGTTGAAGGGGAGAAGAGGATAAAGCTATAACATTTTCATCAGTTTTCAAATTTCCAAATTTTTCACGTTCTAAATTTTCTTTTTGTAATTCCAAGATTAACAAGTTTTTCAATATTCACATTTATATATTTTCAATTTTCTAAACTTTTAAATTTCTAAATTTCCAAATTTCTAATTTCCTAAACTCAATTCCAACATCCTCATTTCTCTATATTTCTAAATATCCCAGTCTCCAAGTTCCTAAATCCCCAAATATTCAAATTAGCAAATTACTGAATTTCTGAGTCCCCAAATTCTCAAGTTCTTAAATCTCTAAATATCAGAATTCGCAAATTACCTTTCTAAATCCCCAGATTCTCAAATTCCTCATTCTTAAATCCCCAAAATTTCTATGTTCCTAAATTCCTAAATTCCTAAATTCAAATTCCCAAATTTCTATAACCCCAAATACCCAAAATCTCAAAATGTCTAAATACCCAAATTCCCCAATTCCTAACTCCCCAAATGAACCCGCAAACCATCACCCTTCCATCTTTCGCACCCCAAAATTCCAAAATCTCCAAACACCACAATTTCACAAAATACCAGCTAAGCTTACAACCCTGCAAAACCAACATTTTTCAACCTCGACCATAGTACTCGGGATCATTTTTTATCCCCCCCTGTTTATCGTCCGATGGACCCCGTTTGGTCGCATCGCGCAAATTCCACGGCGTTTCTCTCGCAACAGCGAACGATCCAGGTCTTCATCGCGATTGTCACGCTAATTTAACAATTAACCAATTCCCTGAGCAACGAACAAAAAAAACGGAACATTATTTCATAATAAGCCTGACTTTCACGATGTGGCAAAAACTAGCTGGCCGTTGATAAACTCGGTGACCAGACGATTCTTGCTTTTTCGCTAAATTCACAACGGAGAAAGTGTAAATTAAACCTGAACTCAATGACGCACAATCTCGACCAATTATATTCGTATTTTGTGTCGTGTACGTGTCAAAAATGTCTTACGTTTAGGTCATATTTATACGCTAGATCGTGGTCTCAAACGTTGGAACAACTTTCTGCACCAGTTTAACGGACACGCTCTTTGGATCGAAAGAAAATGAACAAGTTTGTCGACAACTCGCCGATAACCTTACCCAATTGCACTTTCTGTTATAATTAACGCATTAGGGTGCTATTTTTTCCTCGAAGAGATTAAGTAGAATGGCGGTACTTTTTTATAAGCTGGGAGCAATCGGAACTTCGATATTTTAATGTTTCGAGCAGGTTTCAGTTTTTAGAGAGACAACTTTTATGACGGTTGTGCGGTGCTGTTATTTATGCTACTGCATTCATGCGGTCTTATCGAACTGGTAATTTCGGTTGGTTTTCAGATTTAGAAGGGATTTTGTTTTGTAATTTGTAGATGTTCCAAATTTTAGGTTTTGGACATTTTGGAAGTTTTATTTGGGAAGTGGGCAATTTGGGTGATTGGGAATTTGATGATTTGAGGATTTTTGGATGTGGTAGTTTGGGAATTTTGGAATTTGGAGATTCGGAATAGGTGTTTGGGAAATGAAGAATTTAAGAATTTGAATATCTTTGAATTTCGGGATTTAGAAATTTTAAAGGTTAGGAATTTGTGGACTTAGGAATGGGGCTGTAGGAATGTAGGGAAGTAAGAACTTGATGTTTTAAGAATTTCTAGATTTAATAATTTGGTGGTTAACTAGTGAAATTTAGAAATTAGGAAAATGACTAATTTGTCAAATTAGAAATTAGGTGATACAAAAACTTAGATGTTAAGTAATTTATAGATTTAAGAATTCAAAAAAGTGCTTTAAGATTCAAAAAAGATCTACGAATTGAATTTACAATGTAAAAATTCGTCGATTTAAAAACTTGCATAATTTAAAAAATGAAAAAGTGCAGATATTCAAAAATAGTACAACGATATTGCAGTATCTAAAAGTTGGCAACATCGCACAATCTTCAAAACCAGAAGAAAAATCGAAGAAAACATTGCCTAAAACATTCCTCCAAAGAAATCCTTTTGTTTGCACATTCAAAATCACCAAAGTGTCCGATTACGAACGCGGTCAAATGTTTCCATCGAGCTCAAAACCGTAAAATATCTGTTTACCTTGCGGAAAGGTTTCTTGCCCGTCGTAACAACGAAGTACGTTCAATTATTCTCTGTTGGAGCGTATACCTCGGTAACAAGAAACAAGCGACAATCATTAATGTTGTAATTTTCCATGAACAGCTGATTGACAGCCGTGTCCGCGAAAATATGTATCATTTTCCATCACGGTGCATGCGACCGCGCTCGTTTCATCATAGAATTGCTCCACGTTTAACGAACTTCTTGCCACGATTTCCTTTGCAATTATTCAGCAATCCGACTGTAGTTTTCGATCGAAGGTAAATGTACCATGTAACTCGGTGCACGACTCGTTACAACTTCCACGCGTTGTCTTTAACGTATCGCGGTTAATTAATAACAAGGGCCAATACGATGCAGACACTGACGTTAATTATCGGACATTTCATGCCGATATTGCCACATGACAATTGTTGACAAGTAGCCTGCCACACCCGCCGGTATTAACTCTTTGGAAAACGAATAGCTAGTTATAGTGGCCAATTTTTTTCATCCTTTTGATGGATTAGGTAATTGCGCTCACATGTTTCCTGATGGTAATATTAGGTAATACTGTAATGTTAGTACACAGTTTCTTATGGTGGCGATATAAGGTGGGGGCGGTATAACATGGGTAGACTGCATAATGAATACGTATCACATAAGGTTCATTGTTGAGTTATATGTGGTGATACTGTAGGCGATACAGTGTTATACATGAGTGGAGTATATAATATGTTGGTAATGTAGAATGTGATCATACAACGCAAGAGTTATTTAGTCTCTGGACTATAGAGTAAGTCGATTGTACAATGCGTCGACTGTAGAACGCGTAGGCGGTATGATGCACTGACTACACAACGCATTGGCTATACGGGGCGTGGACTACTCAACGCGTTGACTATACGGCGCGTGGACTATGCAACGCGTCTACTACACAACGCATTGACTATACGGCGCGTCGACTACACAACGCGTCGACTATACGGCGCGTGGACTACACAACGCGTCAACTACACAACGCATCGATTATACGGCGCGTGGACTACACAACGCGTCGACTATACGGCGCGTGGCATACTCAACACGTTGACTATACAGCGCGTGGACTATGCAACGCGTCTACTACACAACGCATTGACTATACGGCGCGTCGACTACACAACGCGTCGACTATACGGCGCGTGGACTACACAACGCGTCAACTACACAACGCATCGATTATACGGCGCGTGGACTACACAACGCGTCGACTATACGGCGCGTGGCATACTCAACACGTTGACTATACAGCGCGTGGACTATGCAACGCGTCTACTACACAACGCATTGACTATACGGCGCGTTGACTACACAACGCATCAATTATACGGCGCGTGGACTACACAGCGCGTCGACTATATGGCGCGTGGACTACTCAACGCGTTGACTATACGGCGCGTGGACTATGCAACGCGTCTACTACACAACGCATTGACAATACGGCGCGTCGACTATACAACGCGTCGACTATACGGCGCGTGGACTACACAACGCGTCAACTACACAACGCATCGATTATACGGCGCGTGGACTACACAATGCGTTAACTATACGATGCGTCGACTACACTACGTGTCGACTACACAACGCGTCGATACACAACGTATTGACTATACGGCGTGTCATATACACAACGCGTGGACTATACACGGCGTGTCATATACACAACGCGTGGACTATACAATGCGTCCACTACATAACGCATCCACTATACGAAGCGTAAAATACACAATGCGTGGACTACACAACGCGTCCATTATACAACGCATCGACTATACAACACGTCGACTATACATAGAACGCGTAGAATACGTAACTCGACGAATATAGATGTTGTCAAATTTTTCGAATATGTAATCCCTAAATTTCCAATTACTCAAAGCTTCAAATTTCTAATTTCGTAAATTTCAAACCCTAAAATTTCCAATTCCACAAATTTCCACCCTCAAGCTCCCCTCAAAATTTCCCCAAGATCTCCCAATTCCCCAAATTCCCCAAAATCTCCGCCTCGAATTTTCAAAGCTGCAAATTTTCGAATGCATGAATACGCAAAGTTTCCTGTTCATCAATTAAGTTGGCAGTAATAACGTAAGCGCGAAAGAACGCGAGTCGAAAGGGCATTAGTCGGGTGCATTAGATAGCACGTGGGTTATACGTAGGGATTTTAGGTGCGTTTTCAGTGTTACGGGTTGTTAGTTTCCAAGTAAAAGCGTTCGAAAGCTACGCGCACGGCCGATCTGTTCCTGGTGTACCGTATTGTGAATGTAACTCGTGACTGTAACGCTATCGATACCAGGATCGTGGCTGGATAGAAGGTGCACGGACAATGACGTAACACACGAACGATTGCAGAATAACGAGACCAGATTCTCGATCGAATATAGCGCAACCGGATGAATGTTCTCAACCGGTCGTTTCTTCCGACTGCGAGCCGCGAACAAAAAAGCAATCTCGCGAACGCCATTTTCCGCATACGATCCGTCGGTTTCATTGAATCGTTTTCGATCGATAATGCATTCCCGCTTCGCGTAACCGAATTCTTCGTTCCTGTACACAAATATAACGATCGGTGTTTGTTCATTAATAGTTTGCGGTTTATTTGATCGGTGCATTGAATCATATCCGTTGTTACGCAATCCAGCCTGTATCGCGGATCGTATAAATAAAATCATATCGAGCGACAAATTTATTCCATAGATTTTCTTTATTACATACAGATCTCTGTTTTTGCACTCTTTTGTTACTGTTACGCTTTAACGTGCGACTAATTGAAGAACACGAGGTGTTATGTCACTTCATTCGAGGTTTATTTGAAGGTTTAAAGATTTGAAGATCGCGATACAATATATACTTTTTTATAAATGAAAGGTGTAGCGTAGACAACGAAATATATTTATTTAAATCGTTACAAGACAAAAGAAAACCCGTGTTCCCACGAGTAAGGTGTAGTTCGACACGCAAATTTATCGCAGCGCAATACGGATCGAAAGTTGCTGGGGTAAAAGGTAAAGTTTTTTTAGGAAAAGATCCCCGAAAAGTGCCGTACACCGTAGGTGACGTCTTCTTTCCTGAGAGATTTAGGGAAAAGCAGAGGTGCCGTAACAACGTCTTCCTCGCTTACAAGGTTCGGAATAGGCCTGATCTAAGAGAGTGCCGAGCAGCTCGAGGTGTCGTCTTCTCTCTTAGTAAGGCTTGGTAATTCTCCCTTTTTTTGTGAAAATGCTCATGTATTTATACGAAAACTCGAAGCTAGGTCCCAATCAGCGAAGCCCAACTCCGAGTACAAGGGTTTTATGGCATGGCCTGCGCCTCGCTTCGCACATCGGTCGCGTATATTCCGGCGTTTCTCTTACTTTTCTATATTTACATGTTTTACGTTTTTCCTACATGCTACAAAGGCAATTTTTTCGAAATTGCACCCACGGTTTTATACAATTCGATTTTGGCACGAAATAAATGTATCGTTACAAGCGGAAAATAGAAATATTAAAAATCGTAATTGCCTTACAGTTTCGTTACCTGAAACCGACAGAAGTATTTCGCTTACCTAATGCCAGGAGACACGCGCGCAAAGGGTTAATTATGTTTTTCAGGAGGTAAAATTTCTTTCTAATTTCTCGGTCTCTCTTCCTGCTTGAACTTACGAAAATACAAAAAAACGCCGATCTAGTTCGTCATTCTCGCGATCGATCAAGGGAAACGACGTTCCATTCTCGCGGTGGCCTGTTCTCTAAAACGGGTAAAGGTCTCCGCGAAGAACCAGTTCGTCAACGAGGAAAGATCGAACGATCGAAAGCCAAATAAATCCAATTACCGTCCCATTGGCCGAGATCGATCGTGCGAGTCAAGCCGGGATTATGTAAATCACCGGAAGATGAAGAACGGCGACAGAACCAGTTACGTTTCCGGTAGCGCATAACTTAACGAACGTCTAGGGACCATACTCGATTGTGCAACGCTAATAGAGAATTAATGACGTTAATTACGGTAGATCGAATTAGCGAAACAATCCGCTTCTCGATTCGTAGAAAATAACAGCGAATTCCGTGTTATTTCGAGCATCTGCATAGTGATTATCAGAGTGGCTATTACTATGTACACAGGCGCGAAAAACGCTTTGCTTGCGAATCTAATTACGGCTCGCTTCGCCGATTTTTAATTGAGCCTACGCATGCGTTGGGAAAAGTTGTTCGTACATTTTCGCGGTGAAAATTGCTATCCAACGTGTTTCCGGAGGTTCGTGCAAATATTTACGACATATTCATCAAAAATGGACGTGAGATTTAGATAAATTAATTTACATCGATGCAATCGGGAATTTGACATTTGTTAACGCGTCATCGAGCAGTTTTGTCGACGGCCGAACACAAGGAAACTTCGATTACATTGACAGATCCATTTCTCGTGAGTCGAGTAGCCTTCGGTTTACAATAGATATTCCTCGAGTCATCGTTGGAATAATAAATCAATGATCTATACTTTGCCGATACGGTGCTGATCGGTACGGGACGCAGGGTCTTGTTCAACAGATTTCCTGTCGTCGACAACGTAATTCGAGGACAGACTAGGTTATAGGTCAGTAGAACTCATGCACAATTTCGTAACACCATTCGCAGTTTGATCAACTCACACGCCTTTTTCTTGAAATGTCGAATGTCAGGTGTGACTTTGACACTTTCATTAATATGGATTCATAGACTAAACGGTTACTCAATCTGAAATTAAAAATAAATGCAAGCATATATTTTGTTCAGTCATACATTACTATTTCTTCACGTATAATTGCTTCTACGGACATTTTAAATCCTAACCTTAAAAAAATTGGTCGCTTTACGTATTACAAAGTATTGAATACGTGTTACCTTTGGCATCAAGAAAGTTAAATAAAGATTTGTTTTTGTTTTTGATTTTAGTCGATCTCTACAAAAATGTATATTAAAAGATTCAGTAATTTAACACTTCATGGACAGGTTCATGGACCACATCAAAATGGCGCACCTTAGATTTCTCATTTTAAATTACAGAGATTAAAATTCTTTCGTCGAAATATATATTAACTTTTATCCAGATAATTGTATAAATTATTTCATATTTCATCCCTCATTTACTCGTTCTATATTTCTAATCTAACATCCGTAAACCTAAAATTAAAATACAAAACTTGCATCCTTATTCCAAGCTGTTTAAAGTAATCTGATTACTAAATAATTAAGCAATGACTAACATATAAATAATAACATAACAACCTAATTTTGCTAAAACGTAAATAAGGGATAATATATTACGTACTTTAAATCTTACGGATAAAACGCTTCTTTCTACGTGGAAGAACGATAAAGGAGGAAATTGCAATGATGTCGTCAGCATTTTTCTGTAGCTCGTTATTTTAAATGATCGACAATAAAACTTAAATTGCTCGTGGAACGGTAAACAGTAGGTGTTACACCTCCGCTAGATTGCTGGTCATAATAGGAACTACGGCTACAATTAAGACGATTAAGCAGCGCGAAATGGTAATTACAATTAAACGAATTGTGCGAGGATAATTGATCGCGGTTGTATCTTGTGGAACACGGAATAGAATTAAACGAGTGACGAGTGTTTCCTGTACCGTTCACACGGTACTTCGCGTTGGAATCACTTCTTGAACGCTATGGACATGGAACGAGATCCTTCGGGTTTTTATACAGTTTATATTGTGCGAAGTTAGGGTGTTTGAGTTGTGAGAATATATCTTCTGGTTAATTCTTGCGTCGGATGCGGTTTGACTCTTTGAGGTTAGGTGAGTTGAAGATTGTCCCACCTCTTATTCATGAGATATATTTTAACCTACCTCAAAAAGATAGATCAAGGAAAGGTACTTGACGATTTTATGTTAAAAGATTGAAATGAGCGTTTCGGAAAAAAAATGGAAAAAATATTTTGGGCAACTTGGGTTTTTTCTTTAAAATCGTGTGCCTCAAAGAGTTAAACTCAGAAGTCTTGAATGGTATCAATTTTGAAAAATACTTACCAAAGAAATATCACATAATTTCTTTAGTAAGCATGTATTAAACGTCAGTGCACGAAAGTTAGGGGATGTAAATCTTTGTGATACGATATGGAGGGAAACTGATACAAATTCAATCGTACTAAATCGCATCATGTCAAATTAAATTATACTCAATTGAATCAGTTCAACCTCGAAAGTTTCGAATACCAGTCAAGGATCTAATTTTGAAAGCGTTTTGCGAAAATATCGTTTAGACAGTTATTCATATCGCGAAGCGTTAACGAGCCGTTTTAAATGTAAATTCTGTTATCTCTTTATCAAAATCGAGCACGAGCGAACTGCGTATCATTCCACTGATTCCAGGAAGATTATTTATACTATTACATAAGATTATCACGGATCGTTGCTTAATTAGAACGAAAACTGGAATGACCAGTAGCTATCGAGATGTCGCATCATTAAGGTCGCAAGAAATGATATCGCAACTTCCGTGTCTGACGAGCTACCTCGTTACGCTTTGCCTCGAAAATTTTAATTGAATATCGAGGGGACATCTCATTAATCACGTTGCATTTGGTGGTATCGAATCTAACGTTCTCGGCGACAACATCTGTTCGAGAGTTTCACAAGAAACGATCGATAATGTACGGTCTATTGGGGCTCAATAAGAAATACTTTCTAGGAGAACACGGCTACTGGTTCAGCTTGATCGGTAACAATCTCCAATTACCTAGTAATTGATAATTAATAACGTTAATTAACGAGGATAGGCTGCTCGATAGAATATCGATGTACTACATTGACTGCGAAATGATGCAATTAATATGGAACGCTGGGAGCGAGGTACCTGGAAGAAATATTGAAATTGTAGAAGAACGTGTTGATGAACTCTATAAACATTAATTCTATTAGCAGCGGAGATACTGGATTGGTCACAGATATTGTTGTGATAAGCAATTTTTGTATGAAAAGATTTTGGCGCTTAACAATCTCGCTCCTGATAAGCTTATTTCGAACAAGTCTATTTAATGGAGATGATGATAATAAAGACAATGTGTTTGTTAACACAATTAACAAAGATTATCATAAAATACTGAATCAAGTAGACACTCGTTATTTTCCCAACCCTTTACACTCGAAGATTTTAAAAGAACTCAGAGGGAACACCTGAGAAAGGAGGTTGATATGTGACATGTTTTATACATTATATTTTGCACAATATTATTACATCATATTTCCTCTCATCATTGTTCGTTTGATTTAAACTCTAATTCGTTGTATGTGATCGTATATAAGACTCCAAAAAAATTGTAACGAACACTCCGGATGTCCTAGATAACACAATGGCGATCGATGTTTCCAGGTTTCTCCAATTTACCGGCAGCATCGATCAATTAATTATTCACGTGGCGAGAAGAAAGAAGTGGAGGTCTAGCATCGAACGACAGTTAAAAGCGTTGATCCACGACGGAATTTCTCACGAGCGTGCAAAGCGAAAGAAACACGGGCGAAGCGGAAAAGAAAAGTTTATATCGCGCAAAATGTATGCCGCCGTTTGAAACATTCCAGCAGTTATTGGCGGCCTTTTTTTTCGTGGATTTCTCTTCTCGACTCTAGGCAGTCGTTCGTTCTGCGTTGCCGATTCAAATAGATTCCAGACGTAACGATCCTGCGGTCGTTCGAAGGCATATTCAGACGTATTATTCGATTATTAGCCGCCGGATACCGATCGGCAATCAAAAACCAGCAGAAATTTTCTGATCCGACAACCAGCACGATATTTCCTGTTACGTGAGACGAATTCTGTATTTTCACCTGTCCCTGGTGGATCGGTAGCGACATTTGGTTCCGCGTCGATCGGGTACGTCGCGATTGATTTCCCATGGGATCGACGGTGCAATCGGGAGAAGAAAGATACCGCGAAAACCAGATATAATAGCGACGAAATTTCAGTTCGCACATATTCGATCGTATCACGTGGGTCGTTCCAGTTACGCACGCCAGACACGGTGAGAAAATATTGGAATTTCTTCGTGAATCTATCGCGTACGCAGCTGCGATTTCAACTAAGTACATTGAAAAAAGTGAAAGGCGTTGGTAAAAATCTACTCCTCTAGAATTGGAGCGCGTGAAAATCATCGATCTGCCGAACAAATTTTTCTACCATCCAACAACATCATCCTGTTATCCATGATTCAACTTCTTTCTTCATTCTATGATTTAACAGACGATGTTTCAATGTTGTCATTTTATTTTCAAATATTTTATATTTTGTTGTTAATCAGGTGGTTAAGACGTATTCACACTAAGAATCTATGTATTGAAATATATTAATAATAAAGAATCACATTACATTCGTGATGATCGCCGATCAACTCTCTGTCCGAAGATCATCCGAGCGGACATTGCCGATCCTTTCCGAAGGTATCCATGCACTCTACAAACTTCATATTTATTTTATGTTTCTCTTTCGAATATATGTGAAATATTCGTCTCTTACCTAATCTAACCTAACCCAGAATTACCCTAAATAGAGAAACCGTAAAGCACTCGTTAACTCACTGTTGAAAGGTCCCACCCCTAGAGCCCCTGCAGCAGGAGATTATCGACCGCTATATGTATGACAACTTTATACTTGTATATAGCAGCTTCAAAAGCGCAACATGAAGGTTTTCGTGCATGTGGGTGGTGCACGAATCGAAGGGGAATAAAAAGAAACGGGACAATAGGGAAAAGGCATCGTTGAATAATTCATCGTTCTTTCTTCCGTTGGCGGCGTAAGCGGAGTGGAAGAAAACGTTCGCGTAAAATTTGCAATGTAGTAGAGTCACGTGAATTTGATATAAGAAATCGTAAGTTATTTAATACTTTCGTTTTCAGCCGATCTGCGTGCAAACAGAACTGTAAATAGGTAAAGGCAAACGTGTCTGTGTAATTGCGATCAGACTGGTTTAATTAAAAATTGCTGCTATACGTTTAACACGCATCGATGATCGCGTGGGATATCGAAAGCTGCTTTTTCGTCGATCGGTAACTGCTTAACGGTGTTTATCGATTGACATTTCATGCGATCTTTCGCAATCGACAACAAAGCACGAACCGAATAGGTGGAACCGAAGTGACGGCAATTCGAACACGATATCTGGCTTTTTTCACCCTCCATCGCTTTTTGCTGACTATTTCTTCAAGTTTTGGTTAATGACGTTTGCCGATAAATATTCAACATGTGCTGCGTGTAATAAGTTCTACGAGTTCTTGCTAATTTTCTTGATTCTGAGGGAAATACTGCAACTCATTGGTCGACACTTTTATGGAGCACTCGACGTTCAGATACTGCGAGACGGACGTTAAAAAAAATAATTAACGGTCAAATAAATAGTGTCTGTCATCTTATCCTGTATTAAGTGAAACTTAAACTGTTCGATAGCAGTTTTCATTAAATACTTAAGTATTCAGATACTTGCACGAACTGAACAGCAAGTCGAGTGATCGGAATTTTTGTCAAATACTTTGGTATCTAAATATTGAAATACAAGATGGACATTAAATTGATCATCCGAAATTTTCATCGAATGCACAAGTATTTGGATAAATTGATCGGTAAATCAACTAATTTCTGTCGAATACTCAGTATTTAAATACTTGAACAAAATGGTCTTTAAATTGAATAACCGGCATTTTCACCCAGCGCTTCAACGCTCAATAAGTGGACGTTGACAAATCAGTCGTTTAATTATAAATAATTTCTGTTCTCTCTTATAAGCTGCGAGTGCAACGAAACCTGATTAATCATTAGATAAATATTAATTACCAGAAGATTGTTAGCCGGATATATATTTTTCTATCATCCCACCGTGTCATTAGCAAAGTAGTAAGCGACCACATCATTTGCAATATTCAAACGTTTAAGCGCGTGAGCATTAAACTGATCTAGAGAAATCAATTTTAAGTGCAAGATGTAGTTTTTTCTTTTGTGTTGCTTACAAGTTGAAACAGTAATGGGGCGTGATTAATTGTCTGTCATTTTCAATGAATATTCAACGGTCAAATACTGGAACACCGTCGCTGGTATTGGTACGTCGAGATTTAATTAGTAAAATACAACTTTTACTTGTACACTTGGGTGAATATGCTCTTTTCGCTAAGGACATATGAGCAGTTTCTAGATTAGATTCATATAAGGCTTTTCATCAAATCTTTCTTGGACTGTCACTAGGTTTTCTTACCTTTTCAGATTTCTCTATGGTTCATAAGATTATTTTAGAACTTGCTGACGTATCGGATGTCTTTTGATGTCACATCTTAAGCTTCTTTTATGATATTCTTAAAATTTTTATATTTCCCTCAGATTTAGGATTTAGGATTGTTCTATTTAGGATTGTCCTAGAGTCTCTAGGATTACTCTAGGATTTTTCTAGGTTCTCTAGGACTTTCAGGTTGTGGGATCTACCTAGGCTGTTCATAGAATTTCGATGAATTCTTTCGATGACTAGAAATCGACTAGAAACATCAATTTAGTTTATAAGAAATTCTATTATGATTCATAAGAAATATAGAAATTCCCTAGAAATCTGCTCAAATCGTCTAGGAATACCTTAAAAATTTGTTAAAGATCCCCTAGAGCTTTTTAACCCCCCAAGAAATCTTTCAGTACCCCTCGAAACTCCTTGAAAATTGTTTCCTAGAAATTCACTGCAAAATCTCCTAGCACCCCATAAGATGCAAAACGAACGATGAGAGATCTCCCTATAGTTTTTACCCAGGTCTGTGTACTCGAGTGTACGTGTCTAATCGATTGCATCACATCTATCCGCTCGGTTATGGTTGCATATATGTATGCAAATGGTTTTGCACAATATGAAAATTATTTCCATATTGAGTAACCGAAATACTTAGAATTATTCTGGCCGGTAGATGGAAACGAAGCAGATACCTGAAATAAACGAACAACGGGCCCTATCGTTAACGATGCACGAAAAACTGGCTAATGAAGTTTTCTGTTCGTCGATTTTTTTCTCTTTTTATTTTGATTGACGGGTTCACGCGCATGACGCTTTACGAGATGTTCGCCGACGTTTTTCGATGAAAACTTTCGAGAGCAAGTCGACTGATTTGGGCAACGAACCGCCTCTAATTACGGATAATACATGCCGCAAGTAAAGGCACAGCAAGGTAAGACTCGCATAAACGAATCGCGCCCTGGTTCCCTTCACCCTGTTCTTAAGCATTCTGTATCTTTTTATCGGAGAAAGTTGCTAACCAAATGACGTTTTAAACGCAATTTTATTTCACAAAATAAGTTCAACTTTTCACTTGTCCCTCACTTGTTTCTTCGTCTGGCACAATTTCGATATAGCTTCTAATTAGTTACTTTTTTTATCAGTGTAAGTATCCTTCAATTTCATATCATTTCATTTCAGTTCTTTTTAATTCTGTATAATTGTTTTCAATTGTTTTCCATTATTTTCAATTCCTTTCAATTCTTTTCAATTCCTTTCAATTCTTGTCAATTCTTGTCAATTCTTTTCAATTCTTTTCAATTCTTTTCAATTCTTTTCAATTCTTTTCAATTCTTGTCAATTCTTTTCAATTCTTTTCAATTCTTGTCAATTCTTGTCAATTCTTGTCAATTCTTGTCAATTCTTGTCAATTCTTGTCAATTCTTGTCAATTCTTGTCAATTCTTGTCAATTCTTGTCAATTCTTGTCAATTCTTGTCAATTCTTGTCAATTCTTGTCAATTCTTGTCAATTCTTGTCAATTCTTGTCAATTCTTGTCAATTCTTGTCAATTCTTGTCAATTCTTGTCAATTCTTGTCAATTCTTGTCAATTCTTGTCAATTCTTGTCAATTCTTGTCAATTCTTGTCAATTCTTGTCAATTCTTGTCAATTCTTGTCAATTCTTGTCAATTCTTGTCAATTCTTGTCAATTCTTGTCAATTCTTGTCAATTCTTGTCAATTCTTGTCAATTCTTGTCAATTCTTGTCAATTCTTGTCAATTCTTGTCAATTCTTGTCAATTCTTGTCAATTCTTGTCAATTCTTGTCAATTCTTGTCAATTCTTGTCAATTCTTGTCAATTCTTGTCAATTCTTGTCAAGTCTTTTCAATTCTTTTCAATTCTTTTCAGTTCTTTTCAATTCTTATCAATTCTTGTCAATTCTTGTCAATTCTTGTCAATTATTTTCAGATCGTTGTCAATTCTTTTCACATAATTTCATTTAGATACATTGAATTTCATTTAGCTTCATTTAGTTTCGTTTATTCTGATTGAATTGAATTTAATTTAAATTAATTTATCAACGAATGTAGCTCTTTGAAGAATGAAAGAGGACTGAAAAGAAAGTAGAAAGCAACCTTGCGTATAAAAGACAAGGTAGATTACGGAAAGTGTCATTATAAATGGTGTGTAGTCGAACATCGTAGTCGAACATGTGTCACGATAACGTCATGTTAGTGGATGTGACCTGTCAACCTGATTAATGTCACTACTATGACACTTACGACTATTTTGATGTAGATGATTCTGATTATGTTGTATATTGTAAAGAGAAAAATTTGGTCAATCGGTAAATTTCGAATCTGGAAATTTGGAAAGTTGGAAAGTTGGTAAGTTGATAAGTTGGAAAGTTGGAAAGTTCGAAATTTGGAAATTTGGAAAGTTGGAAATTTGGAAATTGCGAATCTGGAAATTTGGAAATTGCGAATTTGGAAATTTAGAAATTGCGAATCTGGAAATTTAGAAATTTGAAAAATTGCGAATCTGGAAATTTGGAAATTTGGAAAATTGCGAATCTGGAAATTTGGAAATTTGGAAAATTGCGAATCTGGAAATTTGGAAATGTAGAACATTCGAAAATTGAAAATTTTGGAATATCAAAATATGGGAGTGTAGAATTCCCAAATTTGGAAAGTTTGGAATTTGGTAATTCCAATATTTATTAAAAATACCATAATATCTACAATATCATATCCCTAACCCATTTGCTACCGCAATCCCCAAATATCGTTATTATAAACACCTAACTTATAAAAGTATTTGACATAAAAAGCAACTCATGCAAAATTAAAATCCAAATTCAGCAATTAATGTTCAAATACACATTAACCGTGAGACGCCTAAATCAACGTACACTAATAACCTTAACTACCCATTAAAATTGTTCGAATTGATTAAATCTTATTATTCAGATTCAGAATTTTCACCCGTCTTACTTTAGAACATCTGTTGAAGAAACGTTCATTCAATTTGAACTCTCGTGTTCATTACCATGACCCAGTTAATTCCTCCATGTATCCAGGTTATCATTCCCGTGAGGGTTTCTCGTTTCTCCGACGTTTTAATTAGATGCTCCTCGACGTTGCTGCTTCGTTACGGTTAAAGTGTTCCAACTGGAATTCCTCCTGGCTTCGATGAACGAGTAGTAGATAGTAAATAACATGTATCGTCATTCAGAGACATATTGCGAAACGCTGTCAAGCTAGAAAAGTTGTCGTTCTTACTGAATGCGTTCAGTCGGTGCAATAAACTCGTTGTACCACGCGATACACGAACAGATTTTCCTGTTCGATTGCTCGAAAGGTTGCTTTGCTAGAAAAAATCTGCATCGTTTCTCGTTTCTACTTTACGTTTATCCAGCTCGTAGCAACGAATTGTGAAATTGTTTAATTTTCAAATTTTTTATTTTGGGGAAATCTTCGAATCGAAGAAACTGAAGTCTTTACAGTTTCTGAGCTGTTCAATTTCCGGTTTTTAAATTTTCCAATTTTTTTCATTCATGCGTTTCTGAAATTTTCTAAGTTTCTGAATTTTCAAATTTTAGAATTGATACATTTTAAAAATTTTCAAGTACCCACATATATGTTCTCTAGTTCATCAATTTTTAGATCGTTGAATTTTTGAATTTCTGAATTCCTTAATTCTTATATCTTAAGATCCTTAAATTTATAAATTTTCAAATTTCTGAATCTGCTTGTACCGAAATTATCAAATCCCTAAAGTTTACAAATCTAACTTCTAAATTTCCAAATTTCTAGATTTGCAAGTTTGCACATTTGCAAATTTCAAGCCTAAAAACTTACATGTTCCTAAATTCACAAGTATTCAAATTTTCAAATCCCTAAACTTTTCAAACTTCTAACTCTGGTTAATTTCCAAATACCTAAATACCCAAAACTACAAATTTCTAGATTTCCAAGTTCCTAAATTTCCTACATCCCCAAATTCATGCATCCCCAAATTCCTACATCCCCAAATTCCTAAATCCCCAAATTCATGGATCGACAAATTCCTACATCCCCAAATTCTTAAATCCCCAAATTCCTATATTCCTTTTGTAAATTTACAAATTCCTAAATCCCTAAATTTCTCAATCCCCAAATTCCTAAATTCCCAAATTCCTCAATTCCCAAATTCCCATATCCCTCAAATTGTAAATTTCCAAATTCCTAAATCCCCAAATTTCTAGATCCTCAAATTCCTAAATCCCCAAATTTCTAAATTCCCAAATTCCAACATCCCCAAATTCCTTAATTCCTAAGTCCCTAACTCCCTAAAATTCTTACATAAACATAATTAAATAATTCCTCGATTAAATTCCAAAACCCCAAAATTTCTAAATTTCCAAAATCCCTCTCAAATTATTCATCCCTCTACACTTCCTGTTCACAACGCTGCACCGAAGCGTACACGAAATTTCCAAATTTAATATTACATTATGCATGCGTACGCGTTCTCAACGCCAGGCTAATTTGCTGCAATTTTATCAGAATTCATAAATCTCCGTCCGGTGTATACCGTGAAAATTGCAACGCCATAACGCTTTATTCTTGCGTGCGCCGGAAAAATTAATCACAAAACTGAAAACGCAACTTCGCCTTTTCACAAATTTTCTAAAAAAAGAAAACAGCGAACCTCGAACAAGGCTGTTGCGCGATAATATTGGACCGCAAATTTTTTCGAACTTTTATATTATGGTAGATTGAAAAACAATTATTCGATAGGGGACGCTTTCATTCTCAGGCTGCGTTCCATTCGCAAACGAAGCATACCGGATCGTTTCTTATCCAGAGTTTAACGAACTTCTTTCCAATCTATACCGAGATAATTAATTTCTCTTCTGACGGTATAGCGTTTCAGAGGAGCAGTCTAACGAATGTGAACGGAAGCCACCGAACTTCCGGTAGCTCTAAGCGTGAATTAAGAACGTTTTCGGCCGAGGAAGAATGAAATTGGAGAATACCTTCCGAGTAATCGTAGCAGTTTATCTTTACAAGATTATACTTCAATTAACGGTGAAACGGGCTTAAGCGTGCGTTACGAGACCGATTTGAAAGAGGATAAGTGCAAAAACGGGCATTTTACGGAGTAAAATAGTGAATTATTGATCCTTTTAACACGATATCATCAGTGGATAAGATACCTTGCAAACCTATATTTTACTCATTAGAAGAATTTATTTTTGTCATTAGGATATCTCCTAACCTAATCTAATTCAACCCCATATTGTATCTATTAGATAAATTTATTTTTGTCAGCAGGAAATCTCTTAACCTAACCTGATCTAACCTAAGACAAAACCATATTCTACCCATTCGACACATTTATCTTTGCAATTAGGTAATCTCTTATCCTAACGTAACCTACTATAAACTACCCTAATCTGACCTAACCTACTCTAAACTACCCTAATCTAACCTAACCTAAGCCAAACCCATATTTTACCTATCAGTCAAATTTATCTTTGCAATTGAGAAATCTCTTAAACTAACCTAACCTACTGTAAACTACCCTAATCTAACCTAACTCATTCTAAACTACTCTAATCTAACCTAACCATGATAAACCCATATTTTACCTATCAGTCAAATTTATCTTTGCAATTAGGAAATCTCTTAAACTAACCTAACCTACTGTAAACTACCGTAATCTAACCTAACCTACTGTAAACTACCATAATCTAACCTAACCTGCTGTAAACTACCCTAATCTAACCTAACCTACTGCAAACTACCCTAATCTAACCTAACCTACTGTAAACACCCTAATCTAACCTAACCTACTGCAAACTACCCTAATCTAACCTAACCTACTGTAAACACCCTAATCTAACCTAACCTACTGCAAACTACCCTAATCTAACCTAACCTACTGTAAACTACCCTAATCTACCCTAACCTAAGCCAAACTCATATTTTACCAATTCAACAAATTTATCTTTGCAATTAGGAAACCTGTTAATCTAACCTAACCTAATCTAAACTAACCTAATCTACCCTAACCCAATGTTTTATAACGATGAACTCAAATAATGCGAACGCATTCTCTTTTTTTAAGTGAAACTGGATATTATAGCTTACATATATTAATGCAAGTTATTAACACGTGTACAGTGAGAGCTTTTACCGTATACATTAATAAATGAATAAATATCCATTTGTTTAATCGTTCGAGCATACTTCGAAATTGGAACTAAAGTACAAATTATAGGCTTCAAGAGAAGCATCGTAATAAGCTTTGTAATTAACAATAAGGAACGTGTGAACACTTAATGGGTGTATATCGGTGTTGAAAACTGAATTCATGAAACACTTTGTTGAAAAATTACTTCTTTGCAACTGTACTCTAATGCGATTTTATACAAAAAGTTATGTAAAAATATGCTTTATATACAAAGCTACATAAAAGCATTGCAGTAACTAAATTACATAATGTTACTTAAAATTACAGAAAGTATACTATTTATTAAAGCAACATAACAGTAGCACGTAAACCTCGTACTAATCAACTTTTGCTTTTAAAATATTAGTCTGCCTCCAGGCATTCTAAATAAAAAGAGTATAATTTCTCCAACTAACGCAAGAAACCCAGTGAATATATCAAAATTAATTAGCGAAATATCTCGTCAGCCAAACTAACAACCGGTGAATAACTTTAGATAGAAATGGAAATACGTACCGCAGAAGTAAAGAGCCATGAAATCTACGATCTCGTGTTCCGGTAACGTTTCGTATTGTTCATTTTTCGCCGTGAATCAGCTCGATCCTAAAACTACCAAACCAATTAATTGTTCCAAAATTTTCTTTTAATTCATATTTTCCACATTTTTCATAGAAATTTCAACTATTTCGTTCAAAATTCAACATTAGTTAGAAACTTCTGAACAGATTGCAGAGAAAAATTCAGTTTACGAAATTAAGAAATTATGAATTTTGCAGAATTTTCCAATTTTTACAAAGTGAACATCGAAATCGTTAATTCAAGATTCGGAGAGGATTAAACATGGTTGCTAAATCATTCACCTCTGAATTCTTGTTCGTCCACTTCAGATACTACAGGGCTCACAACTAGTCTAACTCCAGAAAACGGTAGAGGATTTTGAACTATTTCCTTTGCAAGAATGGGGTTTGAATTTCAATCACGAGTGCAATGATCAACTCTTTTACTGCCATGTAACCCATGTGTGACTGACATTTAAATGAATCTGTGACATTATATTGTTAACAATTTGTTCAGTTGCCTACTTGAAAACACTTATATTAACTACTTCGAACTTCGAATAATAAATACAGCAAAATTTTGGGAAAATATTGTTAAAAATACTATTTGAGAATATAAATACTATCCACATTTTCAATTGTTTCGATTGTAGCAGTCAACGTCCTAACACGTTTCCGCATCTTCATTCTTCAACCCCTCGCGTTTTTTGACGACTCTCGTGACGCACTCACAAATTGACAATATTTATAATATCGACAAAGTTCATAATGTCGACAATGTTGGTAATATTGACAACGTTGTTAATGTTGAAATTTATGTCCAACTATAATTTGTCAAGGATCGCTGAACATAAAATACTCACATTTCCTTGTTTGTTTTAATATTACAGGCATGAATAATTTCGACTGATATAAATTGTGCGGTAAGAGGTTTGCTTCTCAATCTCATTCTACAAGAATAAAAATAAAAAACGAATGCGTGTATTTTCTATATATTCCATTATTAATCTTACACGCGCATTACACATTAGGTAAGTGTAATATTACCACGTAAACAAACTCGTTCCACCCGTTATCGATTGAATGGAGTCTCGTTACGCGAGTGCTCGCAACAGGACAATTACGTATAAATAATAAGCACGCGTGTCAAACTGGTTTGCAATTCCATCGAGGCTGAGATTCTCAAAGAGTTACGCCGACGATGCGTTCGAGCCGTGCATTAATCACAAAACCAAAAAGCGAAATTTCGCGCAAGATGAAAGTGCGAGTTGGCATGCGATCGTACGGTTCGGATCTTTAATTGGCGCTCGTTCGAATACGAATTGCCGAACAATAATCGAACCGGTGGCCGGCGGCGAAATTGCGAGGGACAAAAAGTCCCTCGATTTCTAATTGCAGGAACGTAGCTTGCGCTCGTTCGTGTCTACGCGTCATTAATTTAATTGCTTTTAACCGGGAGGCGGTAAAATCGAAGCGAAAAAATGCGTGAAATTGTTCGTTCGGTGTGCGATCAGGATTCCGATCGGGGATAATTAGCCGGGCTTAGCGCGGAATTAATAGGACGAGCAATCTTCGATGAGAAGAAGCTAATTTCATTTTCTTCTAAAAGAGTCGAAAAACAAATAATCTTTGGAGAACTGAGTGCAAGTCTTTCGTAATCTTGTGGTCTTTTTGTAGTCTTGTATATGAGAGGATTATAGTACGGGAAATTTAATTTGGTGCTTTAGGATTTCGCGATTTTTTCATTTTGGAGTACAGGAATTTTAGTATTTGGAGAATTTGGTGTCTTTGGATGTTTGACATTTTGAGATTTTGGGTACGGGATAGTTTGGAATTTCAGAATTTTGGGACCATGGAATTGAAACTGGGTTGAAACTTTGCAACTTTGGAATTTTAGGATTTTGAGAATTTGATGTTTTGGAAGTTTGTCGCGTTGGGACCTGGGAAATGTACTTTGCAATTTCAGAATTATGGGACTTTGAAATTTTGGGACTTTGGAATTTTAGGATTTTGAGAATTTGATGTTTTGGAAGTTTTTCGCGTTGGGACCTGGGAAATGTACTTTGCAATTTCAGAATTATGGGACTTTGAAATTTTGGGGCTTTGGAATATTAGGATTTTGAGAATTTTATGTTTTAGCGTTTTGATACTTTGAGACTTTAGGCATGTAATAGTTTGGAATTTCAGAAATTTGGGACCATGTTGAAACTTCAGAATTTTGGAATTTTAGGATTGCGAGAGTTTGGTATTTTGGAAAATTGGGACTTTGAGAATTTGGGCACGTGGTACTTTAAAATTTCAGAACTTTGAACCTTTGGAATATTGAGACGTCGCAATTTTTGAATATTGGAGCCCTTGAATTTTAGAATTTGGGGAATTTGATATTGTGGAGCTTTGGAACTTTGGATCTTTGGCTAGCTGCAACCTTGAGACTTGGGTGCTTTAATAATTTGAAACTTCAGAACTTCAGAATTTGAGAACTTTGTAATTTTGTATTTTTGTAATTTTGAAATCTTGAAATCTTGAAATCCTGACACCATGAAATTTTGAAATCTTGTAATTTTGTAATCTTGAAATCTTGTAATCTTGCAATCTTATAATCTTGTAATCTTGAAATCTTGAAATCTTGAAATCTTGAAATCTTGAAATCCTGACATCTTGAAATTTGGAAATCTTGTAATTTTGTAATCTTGAAATCTTGAAATCTTGTAATCTTGTAATCTTGGCAGACTTGAAATCTTGAAATCTTGAAATCTTGTAATCTTGTAATCTTGCAATCTTGAAATCTTGAAATCTTGAAATCTTGAGATCTTGACATCTTGACATCTTGAAATCTTGTACTCCTGTAAGCTTATAGTCTTGGAATCTTGTAACTTAGAAGCTTTAGAATTGTCTACACTAAACACTAAAACCTTGAGGTATTGAAATATGTAAACTCTGTAATTTTCATTACCTTCCAGAAATTTGTAGCTGTTAAATTTTATAACTTTCGAACTTTCGAACTTTCGAAAATAAATCAATAGAAACCTGAACGTTTTCGAAAGTGAGTCTCGGGCTACAAGTATTTAGGAAGCTCTGCTTCACCCACCGATTGTTATCGGAAATTCTGCGAGTGTTACATGCAGTTCATATTATATAAAAATTTTACTTCAGTCTTGTTAAATTTTGCAACAAATTTTCGAATATTCCGATGCAGCATACACAAATATATTACCTAATTATATTTCTTTTTCTACTTTTACAAATTTGATTATACATAATTAATACTGCGGACCACTACTAACACCACCGTTTCAACACAGGAACACATTAATACTCGCTTTTGAATATTAATAAATCTAGTATGCCTCCTACACATTAATCCGTAAAAGAAATTAAATTATTTTCTAATTAATTACGTAAAACGTTTCATAACAGATGATGTATTAAAAATGTACAAAATTCTGTTCCTCGCTTTCACAGCATCTTACATCAAGTACATCTTCTTCGTCAAAAAGAAACAAAATAAAGAAAACAATGTGTTACAGTGGCATTTCAAAAAAGCGTAAAACGATTTTTTAATTCGATCATCAATTTTCGCGTCTGACATTTGAATCGGTATTACGAAAACGATCACGTCATTTTTGTCCGACATTCCTGAAGATTTCGCGATGTTACACGAATTAGCCGCAATAAAGCGAATAACTAATCGATATTTGTCATTAAACAGCCAAACTGTGTAGTCGACGTAACTACACATCATAAGAACGCCATCAAATTTATGAAGTACCGCGAGTTTCATGAATATTTATATAACGTAACAATCGTAAACGAACACCGACGTTTCATTAAACCATGACGATCACATACGATGTGTGACGAAAAAATTTACATTAACGGGAATGAAAAAGAGAAGCGCTTTGTTGCAAAGTGGCTTTGCGTAATCGTTTTATACGTGTCATTTAAAATGAGAAGTATGCTTTCACTGCAATTAACTATTTTAATGGAATTACGATAGTCAATCACGCCGCCAACTTACGCCGCCATTAATCTGGTCGTTCGGCTGTAGCGTCCAATTTATGCTACTCCCGTCATATCAGTGTCTTCTATGATATACGACACGTTCTTTTCTAGTGGAACTTAATATCGGCTTAATCTTCATCGGTATATCGTTTGTCACTTCGTTATGATGGATGGTATGAGAGAGATGTTTGTTTCTAATGGAATAGAATTGCTTGTTCTGTGATTTGGAGTGAGACTTCGGTATTGATTTTAGGTGTTTGGAGGTGTGGGAATGCAAGTTGGAGGAATTTGGAATTTTAGAATTTTTGGAATTCGGAGATGTAGGAATTTGAGGACGTAGGAATTTGGGGACTTGGGAATTCGGGGGTTTAGGAATTTGGGGACATAGGAATTTGGGGATGTAAGAATTTGGGGATGCAGGAATTTGGGGATGTAAGAATTTGGGGATGTAGGAATTTGGGGATGTAGGAATTTGGGGACTTAGAAATTCGGGGTGTAGGAATTTGGGGATGTAGGAATTTGGGGACATAGACATTCGGAGTGTAGGAATTTGGGGTTATAGAAATTCGGGGTGTCGGAATTTGGGGATATAGGAATTCGGGGTGTAGGATTTTGGGGGTGTAGGAATTCGGGGTGTAGGAATTTGGGGGTGTAGGAATTTGGGGATATAGAAATTCGGGGTGTCGGAATTTGGGGATATAGGAATTCGGGGTGTAGGATTTTGGGGGTGTAGGAATTCGGGGTGTAGGAATTTGGGGGTGTAGGAATTTGGGGATATAGAAATTCGGGGTGTAGGAATTTGGGGATGTAGGAATTTGGGATATAGGAATTTGGGGATGTAGGAATTTGGGAATATAGAAATTCGGGGTGTAGGAATTTGGGGATATAGAAATTTGGGGTGTAGGAATTTGGGGATATAGGAATTTGGGGACGTGGAAATTTGGGGATGTAGGAATTTGGGGATGTAGGAATTTGGGGATGTAGGAATTTGGGAATATAGGAATTCGAGATGTAGGAATTTGAAATTGCAAAAATATGGAGGTGTAGGAATTTGGAATCATAGAAATTTAAAATCATAGGAATTTGGAATCGTACTTCAGAATTGTAGGAATCTAGAACTGTAAGAATTTTAATCGTAGAAATTCAAAATCCCAGGTACTTAAAATTGACATGAGCAATTCGACGCGATAAGAATTTTAAATCGCAGAAATTTGGAATCATAATTATTTTAAATCTTAAGAATTTCGAATTGCAAGAACCTTGAAAATCCTTCAACATCATTTCCACTATCCTTGCGTCAATGACAGCGAATTCCAACACAGCTGCCGCAGCTACTTTCATCCCCACATCCGCAGTTATCTATTGAGATATCAAACACAAAATCAAGGTAGAATGTATATTTACCTTGTAGCGACACTGTCAATAGTAAATCATTAGTATGTCCTGAACAATAGATTTGCAATTGAAATGAGTAGGTAACAGGTGCCCAGAGTATCGGAGCAAATCGCAGAATTGCGCTGTCGATTAGGCGTGTCAAATGCACACCGTAACAAATGAATTATATGACCACTCGCAACTCACCTATCGATAAAAACAATTCGTATCTTTTTTGTGAATTGATCGCGTTGAAATTAGTGCGTCAGAAAGCGAACAGGCTAGTCAACAGACGTTACGTGGAATAGGAAACAGTTTAAAAAAAAATGTACGGCTTAAGAAGCAATTAACCCGATCGCTGATAAACGTAGAAAGCGAACGTTATGCTCTGTTCAGTTCGTAGACGTAAATAAACGGAGTGTAAAGTTAGTAGGGTAATCAAAGTTGCTGTAAGGAGACGAGTAGTGATACATCGGGTGACTCCGTTTCTCTTCGGCGCTACTCGGATCACGTGATATGTCGTCATAGACGGTGACGTCATAGATTGTCGACGTCATAGACTGTCTTAGACTTCCATAGCCAAAATGTGAAAATGCAGTCGAAAAGGATGATAGATTTTATCACGAAAAAGACATGTGTAATTGGATAAGAGGTTAATATCTTAAATTATAAGAGAACTCGAAAAACTTCTATTTTTTAAGTAAAGGACACACTTTAGCTCTCGATTTTGTACAGCTTCATTCACATCGCAAAAAATATTCTCTTCAACTTACCTCTGATACAGTTTACGCAAAAGGACATATTTAGCCGACACGAACCGGATGCATCCGAAGATAACCGTTCTACCACTATAAAATTTTTGCCGTTTCCTCTACAATTTGAAGCGCTTTTTCGCTCAAATTGCTACCTTGTGTTCCGTCTGTTTAAGTCTGTGATTCAGTTTTTACAACTTCCTACCGAAGTGTCTCAACAGCAACATTGGTGAAAGTTAAATTTATTGCATTTCGATAACTATTTTGTCTATCGTGTAATGCCGGTGTTGCTCGCATTTTCGAGTGAATAACGAGCCGATCTCGTAAATCATGTTCTGGTCCCGTTTTTTCTATGTTCCGTAAATCAACTGTGAAAAGCGAGCCGTGGGGAAATCACTAAAACAAGATGTTTCCTAAAGGAAGTTGCGTTCGACTTTCGTTCGACGTTTGGTTAGGTTAGGTCCGAAGTTACAGTTTGCAATTTTTGAAATTTTATGTTATGGAACTTGGAGAATTCATGACTTTCGAAGTTTCAGACTTGGAGAATTCAGTTTGTTCAAAGTTTGGTTGGGTTAGGTTCGAACTTAGACTTCGGAATTTTGGAAATTTATATTCTGGAACTTGGACGATTCATGACTTTGGAATTTTGGAATTTGGAGAACTCATGATTTGTTCAAGGTTTGGTTAGGTTAGGTCCGAAGTTAGACTTTGAAATTTTAGAAATTTAAATTATGGAACTTGAAGAATTCATGACTGTAATTTTTGAACTGTGATATTCTTGAAATTTCGTCATTTCTGACCAAATTATAAATTTTTCTGACTTGAAATTTCCAAATTTCGGAACTGCAATACTTCAATACATAAAAATTGTTGAACTCCAAGTATTTGTATCTCTGTAATTGTGAAATTTCGAGATTTGTGACCAGGAAACTTCAGAATCTCTGTACCTCTGCGTATCTACCAAAAAACCAAGGAAAAGTCAAGACAAGATGTTTTTAGAAGAAAACCAAGCTGAGCTCGTAAAGGACAAGAACTCTGATCAATTCGGGAACGAAATCGTAGTTTCAGTTAGTATTCAGTGAAATTTCTCAGGGAACGATCATTAATTACGATTTACGATACCGCGAGATGGCAACGGGCACAAGACCGCGACTTATAAAGCATTTTCGGCCTCGATTTTCAATCTGCGTTCGCTCCGACGAAACTACATACTTAGATGGATGTCTATCAAGAAACGGCCCGCGGCCGTCTTCGAATTGGCAATGTAAGTGTAATAAACTTTCCTCGAATCACTTCGTTTCCTTTCGTGATTGTGATAAATCTGCCATTTTCTCCAATTCTACGCCACCTGAATTAACTTTATCGAGTCGAAATTGAATTCACTATGAGCGACAGTGGACTGTCGGTAAAAAGATCTAAGTAATGTGCTTGAACAACGTTCAAATGATATCTTACTATTCCATTTAAGCAAACAGTATCCGTTTCTGTTTAACTGCTTATTACTCGGTTACACACCTAACCTAACACTTATTACTATGATATTACTATAGTACTCTTTGCTGTTATATCACCACGTGTTATGTCGTCATATAGGCTTATGTAGGTATAGATATATGCGTATAGCGAAGTGTTGCGTAGAGAAGTGTTGTAACAGCGTTGTACATTGATGTGCTGTTTAACAGTGGTTGTAATATCAATACGTTGTGACACTGATGCGTTGTACTATCTACGTTGTAATAGTTACGCGTTGTAATAGCTATGCGTTGTAATATCACTGCACAGTAGTATAGACGTGTTATAATATCGGTGCGTTGTAATCGCTATACGTTCTAATAGCAACACATAGTAATTTCTACGCGTTGCAAAATTGCAGTATTGCAGTATTAGTGCGTTGTAGTATCGGTGCGTTGTAATAACAGCGCGCTATATTAGTGGCACGTTGAACGTCGATACGTTGTAACAACAGCGCGCTGTGGTAGTAATGCGTTGTAATTTCAACGCACCGTAGTAACCGTGCGCTGTAAGTTAACATATTGTAGTAGCAACGTGCTGTAATAGTAATGCGTTGAAATTTGAACGCATGGTGGTACCAGCGCGTTGTAGGTTAACGTATTGTAATAGCAGCGCGCTGTAATAGTAATGTATTGTACTTTCAACGCATCGTAGTAATAGCGCGCTGTAAGTTGACATATTGTAATAGTAACGCGCTGTAATGTATTGTACTTTCAACGCATCGTGATAGCAGCGCGCTGTAAATCAATACGTTGTAATATTGACGGACTGTAACAATGAGGCACTGTAAGATGCGTTGTACCATCAGCTCACATCACCAACGCGATGCACATAAAATAAACGTAATCCCCCACAACCTAAAAAATCGAGCACTTCGTATAAAAAGTTGCATCAATTTACATAGATGAAAGAAGCAACCTCCCATAGTTGAATAAGAAACCGTGTAGATTTTTCTTAGTAGGCATCTACTAAAGAAACAATAAACATGATCCAGGTTAATTGCAGCAATATAGCAGGATCAAACAATACCGTCTACGGCTCGAGATTTCAATGAGCTTTTAATTAATTCCCCTCGATCCGTTGAGGTGTGTTAAACAAACACCGGCGTCACATTCCACGCCTCCTCAATTGGTGTAACCTCTCTGCACAACACAATGTGTAACCAGAAGCATCAGTCGAATCCTTTTGACTTCCCAGAATTCTATGCATAACATCTGAACAGTGGGAAAAAGACGTGAAACCGACGGTTTCCGTAAAAGCGTGTCGATTTGCAACAGCGTCACGTATCCGTATAACCATCCTAGGTATAATCAGCCGCATAGTGTATATATCGTCAACTAGAATCGTTTTTTTGTTACACATTTACGGAAACGAGAAGTCCAACTAAGTCTTGCCTTGGTAATCGGTCGAAATCTTTCTCGTTAATTGTTAATCTGATTCCGATTGAAACGCGTTGCGGGAGGATTCTCACGGGTTAACGCAAGCTATCGAATTTTATCGTTCAGACATCTCCAGATTATTGCTAATTGTGGGCACCATTGCACGGTGGGATGCTCTATTGGTGTTTCGTCACGTTTGCTTTATCGTTCGTTTCATTCGTGACAATTAATTCTCTAATTTCTTAATTTAGCTTCATTCATTCACTTTATTCATTTCAGCTTCATTAATGGACGTAGTCTCAACCGATCTTTAGTGCGAGACAAAGGCGTTATTGAATAAAATACCTCACAAGTTATTGATATTTTGGATCACAGAATGTTCTATATAAGTACGTAGAACAAGAAGAACCTATTTAAAAATATTCGTAGAAAATATTCACCTTCGCAGGATGTTTCGGGATCAAATAGACGACGGTACAGTATCTCAATCTTATCACGTAACTTTTGTTTCAAATATTTTGTCGTGTTATTCATTCTGATTGTCCTTAAATAAACACATCTTACAGATTTATTAAGTTACACCTAATATGACTTATTCTAAAAATAATTATTATTGGTAATACAATTTAATATAATAGTTAATCACAAATACAATTAAGTAGAGCATCAGCAACCTTTTAGCCATCGTTTCAAATAATTTAATCGCTAAGTTAGGAGGCTTAAACGTGTTCTATCATCTTCCTGGAGCGTGGTGCACATTTCTTATGTCGGTTTTGAAATAGTTACATACAAAGATCTTAAATATAGTAGCTAATTAAAGCAGTGCATTTGTCTCCTTACGAATCGGAGACTTGAACGCGTTCTATCATCTTCGTGTCGTTTCTTGTGCAGGCGTTGAAATCACCAAGAGCGATCACACGCGAAACGAGACACGTTAGGCATTCGAGCGATGACGGAATGAAACGCACGGAAGACATTTATTGGAACGAGTGATATATTTTCATGGGTATCGATTAGGGTCCTTAGAGTAGAAAAAGAACTCGATTACTCCGTCATTGCGTCTCACGGAGTAACCGTTATCGTGATTGCCCCGGCCGATGATGTAACGCAAATAAGACCTGCCGATCGGTTTTTTAGCACTGCCAAGCTAATTTGTAAGCGTCCAATTATGATTCAAACCTTTACTTTCACCCTCTGCTGCGTTCTAACCTTTTCATTTATCTTCCCGTGCCGGTGGTTCCGCTCTATATGTGTGCAGGTGCAAGAAAAATCTGCATCGCTCAAACGGCTCCACGAGCCATTTCGCTCCCGCGTCTCGTTCACCTAAACAAAACGTACATTCCATGTTTTCAATTCTCGAACAGTCATATTCGATTATTTCAACATATTATGCCGGACAAATGAGCTTTTTCTTGCTACGTGTAATTCGTTATTTCAACACTTTCTACCGACGCATACGTTGCGCTCTGTCAATCGTTTTGAATAATGCTACCGATAGACGCTTTTTGTAACATCATCTACACGCTAAGAGAGTTTGTATTCTTTTAGGTATAGACTTCGAAACATTATGAATTTTTGGAAATTACTATGTGCTATTTTTGAGAAAGTCTTTGGAACGGATAATTTCTGAACAGTACATTTCTTATATCTATTTAAAATTACAATTACAAAGTTTAACATTTTATCTTACAAAGAATTAATTAATTTCATATAAACGAAATCCAGAAATCTAATTGATCCAGTATCGTTCTTAAATGCCACATATTTCGAATATTAAAAAACAACTGCGGATATGTAGATTTTACGCTTTTTAACCATATCGACAATAACGTGACTTGGAACAAGACCCAACAAAGTTGCACAAGTATTTAACGGTGCATAGAAGTGAAACAAACTGCTTTTTGTCGTTCGTGGCAGTTTTTATGCATGGGTGAACAGATTAGAGGTAAATGGAGAACGGAACTTGTTCTACGTCATATCGTTTTCCTTCGACGTATGAAATAAAAGGTGCAAGGAACCACATTTGAAGGTATAAATCATAATTTGCTCACCTGACATTTAGTGTATGCAAAGTTGGTGCATTGGGTACAAAGTATAGTACCCCGTTATTTCATTATGAATATGTATCATTCGAATCGTATGCTCTATTAACTTCTTTGTATTAAAATAATTATTATGGCGACATTTGTGCGCACCTGATTTGGCGCTTTTATGGAAATGTTATCTACCATTAATTTCTTCGTATTAAGATAATTAGTATAGTGACATTTGTTTGCATCTTATTTGGTGCTTTTATGGAAATATTATAACTGATGATCAGGTGAGAGGAAAGGAAAATGAAAACATATTTTCAAATCTCTGAATTTTATACGTTTCAAATTTCCAAATCCAATTTTTAAATTCCCAAATCTTCAAATACTCAAATTCACAAATTTCCAAATTTCTAAGTTACAAATTCTCTAATCCCTAAATTCTCGAATCCCCACATTTCCAGATCAAATTTTGCAAATACCAAGTCTCAAAAGCCCCAAATCCCCAACAGCTCATGTTTCCGAATCTCCAAGTTGGAAAATTTTCAAATTTACCAAATTCCATGATTTCCACAAATCCCAGCTTCTACGAGTTCTATAACCTCTACAAATTCTGCAAATTCTGCCAGCTCTATAAATTCTAGAAATCCTAGGATCTCAAATACCAAATCCTGAAATTCCAACAGAGGCAATGATTTCACTGATATTGTTATCGCTGCATCTCACGAGAGTAGAACTACGAACCGTAAGAATTGAAACTTGCAGGAAATACAGTGATAAAGCGATAGAATGGAGTAAGTGGCTAGTGATAATCGGTCATCGAACCAAATGGTGGATTGGGAGCCCGTTCGATGCGTGACCGCTCGAGGTCGAGTCGATTGTAGGCAATAAAATCGAAAGGAGAGCCGGTTTCCCTTTCCTCGTTAGTTCACCGTTATTATCACAGATGACCTGCGAAAATGCGAGAACCGGTAGAGAACACGATCACTGGTCGCACATTCTCTGGTGGCACACGTACCGGGCAGCCCCGTACGTTCTCCGCGAGCGTTGCAATTCGTCTCGCACGAGCGCCTGCACGATTTTCGAGTCTCTCCCTCGAGAGAGAGGGACACGGGAGAGTCGAGAGCGGGCTCTGGTCGTGTGCCAGACCGGATACGTTAGTCCTGTGGTTGCCCTTTTTTCAAATGGTTGTATACGAGTTAGAGTATTAAATAATCCCATGTATCCGGACCGATCGGGAACTTTCACCGTTCGTGAGACACAGGGACACGAATTCAACGGCCAATTTAGCCGATCGTTGCCGTGGAAACTCGAAAATGCAATTTTGCATTTGATTAGGAGCTACGAACGTTGAAGATAGATTGTCGGTCAAATTTATGAGCTCGTTTCATATTTAGATAGCCGACTCTTGCGAGTGGCACTGTTGCCGTTTGGTTTTCAGCCATCATGGCAGAAAAACGGTACCCAGGGGTTTCGTAATTTTTACGTATACGAGTTATTACGGAAATCGAACGAAAGGATTGATCTTTGCACGGAAACTTTAATTTTTTGCGCGGACAAAATTATGAACACATTTAAAAGAATGTACTTGGTAATTATAATGAAATGTGTTCTTAATGTGGCTCCATTGAGATTAATTACAATACTACAGTTTCGTAGTAGAGTTTTCAATTTTAATATAGTTATCCTAAACAGTGTCGTTTATAACAGTAAAGTAACTAAAAATTAAAATAAAGTTGTAATTTTGCTGCACATACATTGGGATATAATTGACATAATTTTAAAGCAAAAGTGCGACTATTAGTACTTCAACGGATAGTATATTATTAAGTCTTGAAAGGTAGTAATCGGGTTAATCGTTACCCAGATCAACGAGACGTGTGCAATGATGCGTCAATTAAAATTAGAAACTCAAATTTCTATATGAAAGAGATCATACGAATAGTCAAATAGGAAAATAATAAAGCAGTAAAATATAAAATATAAAATAATAAAGTACAATTATAGAAACAGTAGGATATTTAGAATTATTTCGAAATCAGCTTCGTTATTAATACATAGTGCATTCACATTGTATATCCCAGATACAAGTTTCTAAACATGTAAAAAATGTCTAAAATATCTGAAGGAACGTTCTAAAATCCGTATAGCACAGTAAATTGTGCCGTTAATAATGTCAAGGCTAATTTTTGCGGGGTAATTTGGAAATCGAAAAAAGCGTGGCATGATCGTACAAAATGTCGAGTAGTTTCGCGTAGAAACGTTCACGGCAATCGATTTCTGAGTGTCTGATTGCGACACTTCCTCCGTCGTCGGCATGCCTCATCGGAGGTGAAGTTAATTCCACCCCACAAAGAAGAATACATTTACCCGTGTAATTAAGATATTGTCCCGTACGTGACGTAACAATAGAAAACAATATCCCATCGATCTATACGACACCAATTTTCGATCGAACAATCGAAGGCGAACCTCACCCTCTGTCAGCCATTTTTCTTTCTCCTGTCGTTTCCTCGTGCCAAATACAGGAACGAAACCTCGTGCATAATTATGCATCCCATGATCGATCAAAGTTACGCAATATTATGTTCTCGTTAGCATAGTCAAATGTACTCTGGCCGTTAATTTTCTTTCCCTCGCAGCGTATTAATGAATTCAACGACGTAACTTTCCCTGTCGATCGGAACAATAAACGATTGGTACGACGATTTAGCTCGAGCAGCGAGGTTTAATAATTAATCGGTTAACGGAGAACGAGAGAACCGATTGGAATGTCACGTTTCATTGCAGACGTCCTTTCGATTCGAGTCGTCCCACGGTAGGCCGGCCATCTTGGCTCGCTGCTTTTGTTTCGATCTTTAATTTATCCATACCGCCGCCACACCGCCTCGTGCAAACATGTTGCCCATTGTATGTCCTTGTCGCAACGATTTATCGTGCACCTTGCACGTTGACTCTGGCGAAATACTTCTCGGTCAGTACGATGCTGTCCTTACTCTCCTGCCGATCCGGTATGGCACCGCGATTCTAAGACAATTCCCTTTTTCTCGGCTACGCGCGCTTATGTAACGTGAGAATAACGTAGATCCGTGAACGATCGTAGGTGGTCGATGCTCCTATCGTCGATAATCGGTTCAACTGCGGTATGTGCAGTGATTCGGAAATTTTGTACTTTGAAAAAATTCAGGAATTTCGAAAGTCGGAGTTTGACGTCTTGGAAATTCAGAAAGCGAGAAATTTTAATTTTAGAGCATTTGAGGATGTAGAAATTTTAGAAATTTGAGGGTTCGAGAGCTTAGAACATTTTTACATTCTTATTTCATACAACTCTTATTGAGACTATTGTACTTAATATAATCACCAGTAATCAACCCCTAAATTTTCTACAATTTAATATAATTAGTAAAAGAAATTTTCTATAATATTAGGTAAGAAAGGCAAACTTTAAGTGCCGTTAATATCGCTCTAATTATGTAAAGTCATGACGTAATGTACGAGATGAACGTTTCTGCATGAAATCATATAAGAATTCGTCACGATACTTCATCTATCATTACGTGAAAACATTCAACAGAGACATAAAAGTTTCTCCTTGTAGGTGTAGATAATTGTTACGTGCGTCTAAGATTAAAAAGAATTTGAATAGTGTAGAAATTAAAGCAATAAAAGATCCGATCCGATACATACTTCAATCAAATATTTTTCTACATATATGAAAACAATTCTTCCTACGAAACTTTCTCTATCGTTTAATTGATTGCTAAGCTATAAACGGTAACCACAAACACTAAAATATACCATGACATTATTCGGATTGAATAAATGCAAAAGTCATGGCGCACAGGCTTATAATTCATTCTATATATATTCAAATTGTACCGGAACACTTACAAAAAAGAACCGTATAATTTCCTACTTCCTGAACCGTAAACGTTCCCTGTGAAAGTCCACAACGTGTCAAACGCTTGTCACGTAAATCCACAGACATTTCTTTTCAGAGCATCAAACTTTGTTCGACCAATGTTCCATATATTTTACTTTATAATCTTGCGGATTATATCGTAACAGGATTGAAATAGAGGGTTGATTTATGTGTTACCTATTTTAACTAAATTTATACAGTTTCAAACTTGGAAATGTTCAATTTATACATTTTTAAAGTTGCGAACATCAAATCGAGATACTGTCGAGTTTGGAAATTTGGATTTACAAATTTTTTAATTTCGTGATCTTACATTTATGGATTTTTAAATTTGGAAAGTTTAAATTTAGAGACTTTTTAGTTTAGGAACTTTAAATTGACATATTTTCAAGTATGGAAATTTAAGTTTGTAATCTTTCAAATTCAGATGTCTTTAATTTATATATTTTCAAGTTTAATTTGCATAGGTTGCCTAAATAAGATTATTTGAATACCGAGTGGATGTAGCGCGAATCTCGAATGCACCCGACTTCACCCGACCCGACCCGAGTTGCAACGGCGGGTAACCCGATTGCTCTAAAACAACTTCGTAGTTTCCAGAGCACGTAATTTTTATATTAAACTTGTAATATTCAATTGTAGCTCGCAATGTACCAACTTCTATAATATTTGAACTACTTGAAATACGATTGTCAAATACAAAATATGACTAAATACGAAATACGAAATTATTTACCGAAATAATCGACAAAATCGTCATCATAAAATAAAGAATGCTGAAAGAAGAAGTAAAGAATACCTGTCCTTTTTCAAGATCGTACGTGAATCCCTGTAAGAGTTCGGTTAAAGCCAGATGGTTTCTGCAAAGAAAGAAGTCCTGGTGTTCGTAGCCGGAAGACAAACGGCGACACGGAGAAAAGGATGGCGAGAAGAAAGAAAAAGAAGCCAAAGACGCGTCGTGTCGGTGAATACGTTGCTCTATATAGATATCTAGAGAAGTAGACCACGCCATGTATCATTTCGCTGCACTTTCACCGAAAATCTCGCTCCCCGTTGTCCTGAACATGACATACACGTGTCCAGGACTCACACGGATGTCTTTTGTTCTTACGGTTCGTGGAGCTTGCGTTCTCGACACACCTGTCCATCGAACCGTTCCGCGAAATGGAAGCACCGATCCAACCGATAGCTGCTTCGCATCGTGGATGCTGATTGCCGGCGTCGTTCCTTTGAATTTCTCTAGGAAGCGATGCCCGATCGAAAAGAATGGAGGAATTCGTTTCTGACGAGGTTTCTAGACGGTTATCGTTCGATGCACCGCTGCATGCAACTTCTAAACAGGATTAGTGCGTGTTCGGAACGTGGTATTTATTAATCTGCGCGAGCACGTGAAACGTTTTAAGCAATTTGCTATTTCGAGTGAAATCTGTTTTAATATTAAAATAGTATCGGTGAAATAGGAATTGGTGAAGATTTTTTATTAACATTTACATTTAACATTTTTACAGTTAACATTTTTTGAATTTGTATGATTTGTTAAGGTTATATTTAGTTATGTAGGTAGTGTCTCGCTATATGGCCTTAGATGGGCCTGTAGGAAAGGCACAATTAATGGGTTATGTACAATTTTTTCTGTGCTGTGCTTGACTGTACAAAATGGTAATTTTGTGTACTCTCAATACTTAAATTCTTAAATTTTATAAATTGTGATTGAATCATTTCCTATGACGAAATTTGTAAATTTAGAAATTTGACAACTTAGCAATTTGATAATTTGATAATTTGATCATCTGACAATTTGGCAATTTGACAGTTTGGTACTTTAGTAATTCTCTAATTTGGCAAGGTGGTAACTTGGCAACTTGGTAATTGAACAATTTGGCAATTTGACAATGTGACAATTTGACCATTTGACCATTTGACAATTTGGCAGTTTGATAATTTGGCAATTTGACAATTTGACAATTTGGCAGTTTGGCAATTTGACAATTTGGCAATTTGGAAATCTTATAATTTATAAACTTGCTAGTTGGAAAATTTGTTAATTTGACAACTTGACAATTCGACAATTTGGCAATTTAACAATTTGACCATCTAACAACTTGGCCATCTGATAAATTCACCATCTGAAAATTTGACAATTCAACAGTTTGACAATCTGACAATTTAAAAATATAAAAGATGCAGAGAAGAAAAAATTTGAAATGAAATCCAAAATCTAAATACGTGAAAGATTACTAATCCGAAAGTGACATCTCTGCTTTGTTTGCAACCAGGATTCCACTTCGTCTCTAACATCTCGTATCGAAATGAGAATTGTCACATGTACTAAAAGAGAGTAACATACTGCACCAAGTTGCATTACCAACCTTGTCTAAACGTTTCTGTACATATACGGTGCAGGTAAATTGTTCAATTTCTTCTAGCAAGCATGTCAGGTACGAGTAAATGTTACCGGTTAATTGTTATAATTAACTGGTTCATTAATATTCTATAACTGACACATTGCTACTCGGAACTGAATTCCTGCGTAGAATCATTAATGAGGAACACATGTGAACCTATCCGTTTTATTTCTTTTCAGTCTTGGTGGCTTTCAGAAGCAATTAAAAAAGGAGCCCATTTCTGGCACTGATTTTTATGTCTCTGTTAAACTTGTTCCTCGTAATGCATGCCCTTTCGTGAGATTGTACCAATCTCAATTATCTGCTGTTACAAAACTGAGGTGAAATTAATTGATATCGTGTTACATTGTAATAATTAATCCTGTATGCAAATTTTTCAAATAGCGATACACAACGTTAATTTATTCTTTTATACTAAATATGGTGTATAAATTATTTTACCACTGAAATTATATTTTTTCAGTACCAAGTACGTTGTATAAATAAATTATTTTTTACCACTAAAATAATATCTGTTACTCCTAGGTAACGCAAGAAAATTATAAAATTAAAATTGCACAAAATGGATGCAGTGCAATAAAAACATCAACAAACGTAACCTGTACCTAACCAGTGTACATATGTAAACAATTACCCTAAATACAACTATTAGTAAATTTACTTAACAGAACCAGTTAATATCCTTTTAACGATTATACTCAAGTTTACTGTAATAAATACATTTTAATTTTTATAATTTATTTTGCAGTATATCCTCCTTATCTATTACTAGAAACGATTAGAAGCAAGAAGCGAGCCCATACGTTTTTCTCACAATCTCGAAATTTATATCTCTGTTCTTCATAATCCAATTAAGAAATCTTGCGAATTTTCGTGAACCAGTTCGAAGTAACGAAATCTTTCGGTGAAAGTTGTTTCGTGGAAAACACACAAAATGAAAGGGATGTACTCGACAACTCTCCCCGGTGTCGGTCTCGGTCATGTTTCGAAAAGAAAGCGCATTTTAATCGGCAATAAAAGGTAGTCCAAAATTGCCGCGAATGTCCACATCGAGTCGAGATTAAACGACCGGAACGGAATAAGTCACCGGATATTCAATAAATTATATGGACTTCGTTATTGATTGTAACTGAGAGCCAGCTTGTCACTTCGAGTTTAAATTATTGCAAAAAAGAGGAACATCGTAATGACGGAAAATATCATTTTTACGGCAATGGTTCTCACACTTTATGCTCTGTTGGATGAGAAAGAGGGAAGAGGGATGTAGGGATTTTGGGACTTTGGGAGTTTGCAATTTTGATTTTTGGAAATTTTGTAGTTTTGGGATTTTGGAACTTTGGAAGTTTGGAGTACTTAAATTTTGGGACTTTGGAAATTAGAAATATTTTGGAATTTTTAGACTGGAAGCTTGGGACTTCGGGGTTCTGGAATTTTCATATTCTGGATTTTTGGGATTTTGGGATTTTAGGACTTTAGGATTTTGGGAATTTAGGACATTGGTACTTTGGAATTCTGGGACTTTAGGACTTTGGTATTTTGAAATTTTGGGACTTTAGGATTTTGGTATTTTGGAATTTTGGGACTTTAGGACTTCGGTATCTTGGAATTTTAATATTAAGGAAGTTTGGGACTTTGGAACTTTGGGATTTTGGTATTTTAGGGCTTTGGAATTTGGTACTTTAGAATCTTGCGATTTTGAGACTCAGAATCACTGGAAATTGGGGAGTTGAAAGTTTATAATTTTTAACCCGCAGTGTCTTGGAATTTTGGGACTTTGGTAAGTTAGGGCTTTGGAACCTCGAAACTTTCGTATTTTGCAATTTTTAGACCGTGCTGTATTTGAACCTCGGAACTTCAGTATTTGGCAATTTTTAAATTTTTGAACTTTGGTACTTTGCAATCTTGGGATACTGATATTGTAGGACTTTGGAATCTTGGACACCTCAAACCATTGGAACACACAACTAGTGAATCACTGCTTTGACTTATAGACCCTGTACTTCCAATATGAACGAAATATTTTATTAATATCCTTCATTAAAAATTTATTAAAACAGTCTACAATACAATGTTTCCTGTGATTTTACCACCATTCAAAATTACAATTGTATCTTCATTCTACCACTATCTAAAATTATAATTCTCCCTTAAAGTTCACAACCCTAATACAAAAACAAATTTGTGCAGGAAGCAAATTGAATTTTCACTTTCTACGCATAAATTCGAGACAAAGAACAAAGTTGCAATATGTGTATTCTTTTTCCTGAGCGAAGTAGGTGTGAAAACATGAATCGTCTGTCTAATGAGAAACAACGTCTGCGAGACTAGCGTAACACTTCGTTCTCACAGATTTAGGATAATCGTAATTTCACACGCAAAACTATCTTATATTAAAAGGGAAAAAGGGAAAAAGGAGAGGCTGATCGTTATCGAGGTAATGGACTTGTAACATGCCACGGGATATTTTTCTCTTACCTCTGCAACATTGCCACGCGATTTGGTTATTATGAATTTTCTCATCCTGGTATGTGCATTGTTGTTTTCCTTCAGTTACACTTGAACAATGCTTAAATATAACTTTCTATATTGTTTTCAATAATTTCATTAAAAATAAACAGGATTACGGACATATTCAAATGTTTTGTAATCCATATTGGCTTATTAAATATACATACATATGTGTATGTGTATATATGTATGTGTATATTCATTATTAAGACGAGTTCATTGATATTAGTTAAGTTTAATCCATTTTGAAGTCGTTGAGGTCCAAAGAAAAATTGAAACTTGAGTTACAGTGCGTGAAAGCCGGTATGGAAATTGCAATATAATGAGTGTCTACTGAAACATCAATTTCTGACTCGAGGATCATCCACTTTTCAAAGTTTTTGAGATTTACTTATTAATTTTTTATAAGCTGATTATCTATTAATGTCAACGTTCTTGTTTCAAGTGATAATACAGACTCTTGTTATATTGCAATTATTATACAGATCCTCACATGTATTAGAAAAATTGTAGTCCAGTACTACTAGTCTACTAACTACTTGTAATAATATAAGAATCTAATGTCAACGTTCTCATCTTGTTTCAAGTGATAATACAGACTCTTGTTATATTGCAATTATTATACAGATCCTCACATGTATTAGAAAAATTGTAGTCCACTATTACTAGTCTACTAACTACTTGTAATAATATAAGAATCTAATATCAACGTTGTCATCTGGTTTCAAGTAATAGTACAGACTCTTGTTATATTGCCATTATTATACAGATCCTCACATGTATCAGAAAAATTGTAGTCCAGTACTACTAGTCTACTAACTACTTGTAACAATATAAGAATCTAATGTCAACGTTCTCATCTTGTTTCAAGTGATAATACAGACTCTTGTTATATTGCAATTATTATACAGATCCTCACATGTATCAGAAAAATTGTAGTCCACTATTACTACTAGTTTACTACTACTAGTCTACTAACTACTTGTAACAATATAAGAATCTAATAAATCTAAATCATTCTTAAAGGTGTGATCGGAATTTGAAGACCTATAGTTAACAAAGGATCTCATATTTCAAAATTTTTGATCGAATCTTGTTATCCATCGAATATATCGATCTAAACGACTCTCTAATCATAATTTCGATCCACGCTCGACCTATTTCGACGCAGGTATCTTGAGTCGTCAGATCGGAACGCATTAAGTACGAATAACAGGAGGTTGTAAGAAAGCACAGAACATATGATCGGTAACGATATGCATATGAAATTGCTATAATAACGTATCTTTGTACACGGTATACTATCTAGCGTTATGACGCACTTGTATCTTATGGGCTGTAAGTATAATGTTGTGGCATACTATTATCAACAAAGTTGAACATAATTGCTACTTGAAATATGCTTCTATTCGAGTACGGTCATTAATTTACAACACATGCCTGCTGTTTATATGTTTCATTCATTTATTTAACACGGAACTGTCGTGTACCTGGGCGATTGAAAACGTTTTGGTCAGCGTATTGCAAAATGGAAAATTACGGTAATTTTTATTTTATGATGACGGTTCAATTTTTTTACTTACGCAGGTGGTAATTACCTAATCTCTTTTGTGTTGGCAAACTTTAAAGATCTATTTGGTAGAAACTGGGGAGATGAAAATTGAATTAGATCGAATTGAAATTTGGGAAATTGGGAGTTCGGAAATTTGAGAATTTGAGAATTTAGGGATTTGGAACTTTGGAGTTTTGGAAATTTAATGAGTTGGGTGTATTTAGGAATTGGGGGATTTGAAAATTTCGGAATTTTGGGAATTTGGGATTTGAGAATTTCGAAATTTCGGAATTTTGGGATTTGAGGATTTGGAAAATTTAGGACTTGGAGATCTGAGAATTTGGAGATCTGAGAATTCGGGGTTCTGAGAATTTGGAAATCTGAGAATTTGGAGATCTGAGAATTTGGAGATCTGAGAATTTGGGGACCTGAGAATTCGGGGTTCTGAGAATTTGGGGATCTGAGAATTTGAAAATTTCGAAGTTTGGGGATTTGAAAATTTGCGATGTGAGAATTTGAAAAATCGAAAGTTTGGAATTTGAGAATTGATGAATTTGGAAGTTTGTAGTTTGAAAATTAAAAATTGAGGATTAAGAATGTAAGAATTTGAGGATTTGAGAATGTTGGATTTAAGAATCTGAAAATTTGCGAATTTAGTTTTGTGAGAATCGAGGATTTGAGAATTTAAGAGTGTAGGTATTTGAAGATTTGAGGATCTGTAAATTTTGATAATTCTTTACAAAAAAAAAGCGGAAGTTTAAAAATGTTTGCAATCATAGATATAAATTTATGAAAGTGGAAGTATCCTTTTCGTGTACTTCTACCTTGCATTCTTAGTATTTGCTCAGTCAATTATAAAACGTACACGCGAACGCGTTAAAACGAAAGATTCGAACGAAATCATGGAATTCCGACTTCAAATGAATTTCAGCGATCGCATCATAATTATAGTTCACTTGCCGTTGATCGCGATTAAACGTAACGCGAGATTTAACACCTGATGATATCGTTCTTTATCGATGCATTTAATTCATAAATTACTGATACACGTACACTCGAAAGAGGAGGTACGCAAATCGATTCCGAGTTGAATGAAAAACTACGAAAGCTCATACCAGGTGTGCAAGAAGAACATGCAACTTTTCATCGGTATATTTCTTTTCCACTCTCTTAAACGTTCCTACTATGCTACTTAGTAGACCGTGAATTTGTTTTCTATCGAGGCGGTAGCTGCATGACAAGTTTATAAATTGTTACGAAACGTGATCGTAAATTAAAAGGGAGCATTTCAGTGAAAATGTCTCTTTACGGTCAAAGAAAATCGACCGATACTCCGATGTAGGTGGTTAGATAATTCAGACATTTTGAAAAATCTTTAGAAACAGGAATGTATCAATCTTCGTCTTCTACACAAATGTTGTTATTAACTATGAATCGCGAAAGCGCGTTCACCGCGGGTAGGAAATCAAGCATCGTTCCTTTTTTACTATCCTGATGAATCGTAAATTCTGTTCGCTCTATGAGTTCACGCTTTAGAGGCTAATTAAAGTGAAATATCGTTATGAATATCATTATTTCCTCGTTTGTAATTGAGCTACAGTATGCTCTCGTTATGTTGCCGTACAGAAGAACTGTAGCGAGAACTTGGATTTGGCAATATATCGATTTAACCGACGAATTTTCTATTTGATGCGCGGCAATATAATGATATGATGTGTGGTGATATAGTATAAGGCAATGTAGCTCACGGTGGTATGATATGAGGCAATATAGCGCGTGGAAGTATATCACACGCTGAGACGATGTGTAGCAATATAATGCGTAGCGATACGGTACACAGCGATATGACTCGTGGTAATATAGTGCGTAGCGATATAGTGCGATGCAATATAACGCGCGGATAAATAACATGTCGAATTACGGTCGCACTGTGATATAGCGCATAATAACATAACACGTACTGATATGGAGCTTGGTGACGGCGCGTGGCGATATAGTGCGAGGTGATATAACGTGTGATGTTACGATCGCACTGCGGTACAGCGCGTAATAACTACATGTAGTAATATGGCGCGTGGCAATATAGAACGTGGCGATATAGTGCGATGCAATATAGCGTGCGGTAGTACAACATGTGGTGCAACTGCCGCACGCGTGGCATCAATGTGGTATCAATATAAAAAGTTGCAATATAATGTGCCTCACTGTAGCGCATGCCACATAACAGAGAACAGCATAAGCAACATCGCGGATGGTAATATGTTACGAGATAATATACAGCGTGGCAATATAATAAGAATTTACTGCACATTCGCGTGATTTTAACGTTACCCAATTGTATGAATAACGAATGAACATTTTACACGTCAGCGAAAGCAAATAACTTTGTCTTCCGACGAAAAAATTGATTAGAAAATCCGTAATTACATCGTTGCGTAACAATAATAAAACGGTGTTTATGGAAAATCTTTCTCGTTACGCATTTTCCGGCATGATTTTTACGACATATCCTACGGTGTAAGCGTCGACACAGGACTAAAAATGGTAATTTGTATGTTAATACGCGAACTTCGCATGGACGTTCTCTATCGACGCTTTTTTCGCAACGCGTTTTATTGAAAGCTAGTTGCGGTTAGTCCGCGATTAATGTACAGGGTCTTTTTCTAAATTTCGAGAAAAAAGATTAATAATTCTTGGCTATTCGTGGAAACGGATGACTAATGGGCGGCAATTTAATGGTAATAGCTCTCAAACGTTCAATTACGGAACAAGTGCGAGCCTACGCGTCGAGATGAGGAAGAAAGAGTGGCGAACGTGAATATTAGATTGTTAGCATTCCTAAAAGTGAAACGAAAACTAATTTCACCGACGTCTGTCGTGTAACATTTTACATCTGACATTCTTGTACCATAAGTTAAGCGAACATTTCTGAAATAAACACTTGTACAAGAAATTTCTTCGTCGTTTCTTTTTAATGATACATTAATAACGTTTCATTGACTGGAAGCTAATCTCGACGCGTAACTACTCATTCTTAACACATTCGCTGTTATTTTCAACGTACGGACAATAATTTACATTTCAAACTGTCCGTGAACCGTTATTACAAATGTCTTGAGAACTTCGAATTGTTGTAATTGATGTCATTGTACAAGACGGTCATTTATTTTCAGGCTTCATCGTATCGGGTTAGCGAACTCGAGGCAGTTCTCGTGTTACGTTTCAAAATTGTTCCAATTCTATGGTAAGGAAAGATTACCGTAGACAAAGCAATCATGTATTAGAGGCCGTTTAGATACGATCAGTTTGATTGAAATAAAATTTGATAATATGTAATTTGATAATAGGTAGTTTTGTAAGGAAAGAGAGCGAAATCAGTTGGCAACGTAGCACGAAGGGGTTTTGCACGACACGACAAAGTATCTGGTTCAAAAGTCGCAGAAAGACAACGATACTTTTTCGAGAACGCGAAAACATTGTGGAAAGTTGATGTGTCAGCAGGAGTGTTGCCGATTATCATAAAACTAATTCCGAGAGAACCTCCGTGTTGCTCGCACATAAATTTCTTCGACTGGCTGAAAACCACCTGGAACAGAAGCTATCGTGAAAGTCGATGTAATTAGCGGTGCGTGCCTATTATTTATGATATCTCTGGTTAACATATGAAAGTCGATTTTTTGTCACTGTCGCCAGGGAACATCGATCTAACGTTTTCATGCGTGTCGCGACAACATGTCCCAGGAATACGGTAGTAGAAACGTTCTCGTGGTTGTACGTTTCAAACGTACGTGTTCGAGTATCTCGAGTAGGTATTGCAATTTAATATGTATGTCGCCTCAACCTTTAATTTCACGAAGAATCGACCACGCGTTCGTGACAATGCACTTTTCGCGAGACCTTCGAAACACTCGTACGCGGAGCACATGCACCTCATTCAGTCGAGAGGGAAACTTTAAACGATTATCGCGGCTGCAATTAGCAAGCTATTTGTCACGAATGTCATGATTCATATTTGCACGCTAGCACCGTAGCTTTTGCTACGGTTAATTGTCACGTGGAGAAAAGAAGATTCATCGACACTCATTTTTTTTTGGTACGCTTTCAAAGTTAGTTGAAAGTTTGGTGAAAAGTTGGTATTCAGAAGTTTGGGACAATTTGGTGATATGGAAATTTTAGGATTTGGGGATTTGGGGACTTTGGAATTCTGGGGTTTAGGAATTTGGGATAGTGGAAATTTGGGAATATAGGAATTGGGGGTGTAGGAATTTGGAAATATAGAAATTGGGGGTGTAGGAATTTGGGGATGTAGGAATTTGAGGACATAGGAATTTGGGCATCTAGAAATTTGGGGGTGTAGGAAATTAGGGATTTAGGAATTTGGAAATTTACAAATTTTGGGATTTAGGAATTTGGGGATCTAGGAATTCGGGGTGTAGGAATTTGGGGTGTAGGAATTTAGGGACTTAGGAATTCGGGCATTTAGGAATTCGGGGTGTAGGAATTTGGGGATACAGGAATTTGGGGATTTAGGAATTTGTAAATTTACAAATTTTGGAATTTAGGAATTTGGGGATCTAGGAATTCGGGGTGTAGGAATTTGGGGTGTAGGAATTTGGGGACTTAGGCATTCGGGCATTTAGGAATTCGGGGTGTAGGAATTTGGGGACTTAAGAATTCGGGGTGTAGGAATTCGGGATGTAGGAATTTGGGGATATAGGAATTTGGGGACTTAGGAATTCGGGCATTTAGGAATTCGGGGTGTAGGAATTTGGGGATATAGGAATTCGGGGTGCAGGAATTTGGGGATATAGGAATTTGAAGATATGGGAATTCGGGGATGTAGGAATTTGAGGACATAGGAATTTGGGGACTTATGAATTCGGGGGTTTAGGAATTTGGGGACGTGGAAATTTGAGAATATGGGAATTCGAGGATTTAGGAATTCGGGGTGCAGGAATTTGGAGATTTGGAAATTTGGATAATTGTGGACTTAAAGATTTTGGGATTTGGAGATTTGAAGGCTTTAAAAGTGGATTATGATAATTAAGAATTTTGGAGATTTAGGGCAATTTTGGGACCTGAGGATTTGGAGCTATGTGTATTTATGAATTCGAAAATTTAAATGTTTACAAATTTGATAAAGTTTAACAAGTTTGTTTGAATTTGAAAATGCACAATCTTCGAAATCTAAAAACTTGGTAACGCATTTAAAAATATTGAAATATAAAACTATATTTAGTAATTTACATTCGAAAACTCGAAAGGTTGGATCCAGAAAACCTCGTACACTACGAATAAGAAAACTCCTCTCCTAAACACATATAAAGCTGAATTTCATCGTCTATAAAATAGTAATTACTCAATTCCATTAAATGAAACATTTAATCGCCAATTATAGTAATCACAATTCGCGTTTCATTACTCACAAGTTCTTGTCACAATTGGTACTTTCGAATCCGGTCTAATTCATACAGCAAATCGAAGAAATGAACATTTTTGTCGAACTAACGTATGCTTCGAAAACAATTAAGCGAAATGCTATAAAATAAACCCGTAATTTTCTAGGCTGTTTAATATTTCGAACAGTATTACGGAGTCTGAGAAACGGCCATGCGATATAATTATTGGTAAATTTCTCAGGGGAAAGAAAGGGAAAGTGGTGCACTGCCGAATAAAAAACGGTGTCCTGCTTTATAGCCGTTCGATTTCAGTATCCTACGATTCTATTAGCACTATCGACCACGCCGCAACGTTCTATTTTACTCAGGGTTTGTTTTACTTCTACGTGGAACACACGGTTTTATAGGAACTCCATCCTGTACCTTCTTTTTCCAATTCTGATCGAATATTTGAAATACCGGCGGTAACGAGCTATTCGTTTTTATTATATCGGTTAAATGATACAGAAATATTCGTAAACTTTTTCTTTGCAACACGCACGACACGCGTTAGAGTCTAACGAAGACATTTCTATTAACTTCGGTAATCGTTAGAGAAGTAAAAGCATGCTGAACGTTATTAAATATGTGTAAGTATTAATTGATCAGTTTTCAAATTTTTTTATTGGAGCATTTTTTAGTCACTGACTTTTTAAATTCGCATTTTTCATAATTTTCAATTTTTTAATTAATGCAAATTCGTAAATAGGCAATTACATGGATTCGAGAGTTTTAAATTTTGAACATTTCTGAAATTTACAAATCCACAAATTCCTACATTCTTGAATTCCACAATTACTCTAAGATTCCTAGGTAATCCCTAGATCCCTAGATAAAATCCCTAGATCCCCAAATCCCTAGACTGTCAAATCCTTAGATCCTCAAATCCCTAGATCCTCCAATCCCTAGATCCCTAAATTCCTAGATCCTCCAATCCCCAGATCCCCAAATCCCTAGATCCCTAAATCTCTGGATCCCTAAATCCCTACATCCCCAAATCCCTAGATCCGAAAATCCCTAGATCCGAAAATCCCTAGATCCGAAAATCCCTAGATCCCTAGATCCCCAAATCCCTAGACTGTCAAATCCTTAGATCCTCAAATCCCTAGATCCTCCAATCCCTAGATCCCCAAATCCCTAGATCCCCGAATCCCTAGATCCGCAAATCCCTAGATCCCTAAATCTCAGGATCCCTAAATCCCTAGATCCCCAAATCCCTCGATCCCCAAATCCCTAGATCCCTCAATCCCTAGAACCCCAAATCCCTAGATCCGTAAATCCCTAGATCCCTAAATCTCTAGATCCCTAAATCCCTAGATCCCCAAATCCGTACATCACGAAATCCCTAGATCCGCAAATCCCTACATCCCCAAATCACTAGTCTCCCAAATCCTAGATCCCCAAATCCCCAAATCCTTAGACTACCAAATCCCTAGACGCCCAAATCTCTAGATCCGTAAATCCCTAAGTCGGCAACGGATACTGAAACTTCTAAATAATGCAAATATCACCCTATCGATACCAATTCAGTATAGCCGCATGTCTAACCCATAATAATTTAACAGACCATAGTAATTTATCTTTACATATCGTTTCCCCGCAAAGAACAAGAGTTTTCCGGAAAAATCACAAACGTTTACCCCTGTCTCCCCGTGTAACAAACGTTGTACAGTTCGGTCTCGAACGTCGTGCAGTCATGTTCCCGTTACTTTCTATATCGATAGATTTATTAGAATGTTTCTTCCAGGGCATCTATGGGTAATTTTGATCATTTACCTGGCCGATATTGATTCCTTTTATAATGGTGCTGTCTTCGTGGAACGGGTGCGGCCACATTAAATCGAAATAGGAAATGTATCTCGGTATGGTGCAGTTCGATTTCATGTAACGTACCGCTCGGCTTGCATACTGGGAATGGGTATTAGTGAAAGTCGTTGAATAGAACGAAAAATCTGCTGATCTATTTACATTTTATTGGTCCCTGTGTACAAATACGCATAACATTACGTAACCAATAACAAGCTATGCTAATGTGACTATCTAAACGGTATCTGTGGGTTGAGTCGCCGCGATAGTTCGTGGTGTCCGCGGTAAAGGCCGAGATTATTGAAAATACACGTTATATCACAAAAATTTGCAATTTTTGATTCACGAATATATCTCTTGTTACAACATGGTAACTGAAACAGTTTTCGGTTATTTATATTGGCTACTAATCGACAAAACCAACTTCCGATTTTTTAAATTTTTCGACTTAAGTTTCGATAATCCTAGATCTCATTACCCTTATGCATCAAGTATTGATACATCTTCAATACGTTTGAACATCCATACGTTCTAGTATTCCTACAATCTATTATCCCCAGATCCAAATATCAGGAGATCCTTAAATGCCAATATTAAGATATTACCAGATCCCTATATGTATAGATTTCGATATTACCACTTCCACAGATGGCGATATCTCCAAATGCAAATATACCTAAATCCCGATATCCCTAGATCGCGATTTTCCCAGATCCCGATTTCCCTAGATACCGATGTTTCTAAATACCGATATCCCCAGATATCAACATCCCTTGCAGTAATCCGGTATCCCTACATTTCAATATTCCTACATTTCTCTATTTCTTTAAACCCAGTTTTTTACTTCCCCAGTTACATTGAATTCAATTTTTTATAAGAAAAAAATCGAAAGAACCTATTCGCGGAAAGCAGGAAAATGTTATCCTTTCCTTCAGCGCTACTGGAAATATTACGCTTGAGTTGACATAGTTATGAAGATTGAATATAAAGTACGTATAATGTTACATTAATATGCAATGATGTTAGATCAATTTATATGTATAGGATAAAGGCACAAAGAAAACTGATATCGAATTCTGCGAAAGTTTCGGAGGTTTTAACATTCTTTCGCTGCTTTGCGGAAGATTAATTTTTATTGCTGCAGCCGCTGATGCAATTTCGAACGGATAACATGCAAATTACACGACGGAGAATGCTGAAAAATTTTCATCGAAATCGAGAATATTTGGAAACCTTTATCCGTACGAGAATAATGATTCTCCTATAAATTTCGTGGAAGTTCTACACGTCGATGCACAAATTGTTGCTACCTGTTATGCTAATGATCGAAATCCACTAATTAATTTACCCGGTTCACCCCCTTCCGTTCACCGCATTTCCGCTTACTGCATGAAAAAACACGATGTTGCATTTTCACGAACGCTTGAACGTGCATTTAAAACACGCACGATAAGTTCAACTTTGTACATAGCACGAACCGTTCGCGTGCCTCGAGATAACACGCGTCCGGAAGATTTCAGCAACATAAATCACGTAGAAAAGAAACTATGTTGCAGCGGTCGAACAAACCGGATAGAATGAAAGTTCCTCGCAAACTTATTCAGAAAAAAGAAAAAAAATAATAACGAGTGCTACGTAGAACTCCATAAACTATAACGCTAGAGTCTCATGCTGGCAGTTTTTCAAAGACAACGCCGGGAAAAAGTGTCGCTCGTTCTTTCAACCGGTCATATCCATAACTCGTTCGTTTTTACAACTTCTATCATTTCGAACATCTCGCGATCTTCGAACTGTTACACGCTCGCTCCGTACACGGTTTTTTGCGAAACTATTTGAACACGTGTACGCGTAAATATGTATCTTTGATGACATCCCATTACGTTGACCAGTTTGGTCGGTTTTCTCTGTTCGACGTTTAACCTCCTCTGCTTGTAACAGTTTTATCCACGCTGCCTACGTATCCTGTTCGAGTCGAGCGACTTCCGTGTATGACAACGACTGTTCGCGGCCTATTGTCTGCTTCGAGTCGAGGTCTTTCTATTTTTCTGCGCCGACCGAAACGGTGAGAGCCGCGAGAAAAATATGTTTTATCATGATTAATCGCTTAATCGTAACGAAATATGTAATGGCCTCTGGAAATAGCGATTTGAAAATGCTGCGGCAAAGATCGCAGATTTCATCCGCTGCAATGTATTTTGTGAGGAATTTCACTTTTGCATTAATTAATGAAGTTTTTTGTAATGGACATTTCGGGATTTTAGAATATTTTATGGGGGAAATGGGATTGGGAAATTTGGGATTGAGAAATTTCGGGTTCTGGAGATTTGGGAATTTAAGAAATTAGAAATTTGGGAAGTTGGGAAATTGGGAATTGGGGAAATTGGGAGTTTTGGAAATTGGGAGTTGGGGAAATTGGCAGTTGGGGAAATTGGGAGTTGGGGAAATTGGGAGTTGGGGAAATTGGGAGTTGGGGAAATTGGGAATTGGGAAAATTGGGAATTGGGGAAATTAGGAGTTGCGGAAATTGGGAGTTGGGAAAATTGGGAATTGGTGAAATTGGGAGTTGGGAAAATTGGGAATTGGTGAAATTGGGAGTTGGGAAAATTGGGAATTGGGGAAATTGGGAGTCGGGGAAATTGGGAATTGGGGAAATTGGGAATTGGGGAAATTGGGAATTGGGGAAATTGGGAATTGGGGAAATTGGGAATTGGGGAAATTGGGAATTGGGGAAATTGGGAATTGGGGAAATTGGGAATTGGGGAAATTGGGAGTTGAGGAAATTAGGAGTTGCGGAAATTGGGAATTGGGGAAATTGGGAATTGGGGAAATTGGGAATTGGGGAAATTGGGAATTGGGGAAATTGGGAATTGGGGAAATTGGGAATTGGGGAAATTGGGAATTGGGGAAATTGGGAATTGGGGAAATTGGGAATTGGGGAAATTGGGAGTTGAGGAAATTAGGAGTTGCGGAAATTGGGAATTGGGGAAATTGGGAATTGGGGAAATTGGGAATTGGGGAAATTGGGAATTGGGGAAATTGGGAATTGGGGAAATTGGGAATTGGGGAAATTGGGAATTGGGGAAATTGGGAATTGGGGAAATTGGGAATTGGGGAAATTGGGAATTGGGAAAATTGGGAATTGGGGAAATTAGGAGTTGGGAAAATTGGGAGTTGGGGAAATTGGGAGTTGGGGAAATTGGAAGTTGGGAAAATTGGGAATTGGGGAAATTGAGAGTTGGGGAAATTAGGAGTTGGGAAAATTGGAAGTTGGGAAAATTGGGAATTGGGGAAATTGAGAGTTGGCGAAATTAGGAGTTGGGGAAATTGGAAGTTGGGGAAATTGGGAGTCGGGGAAATTGGGAATTGGGGAAATTGGGAATTTGGGAATTTGGGAAATTGGGAATTTGGAAATTTGGAATTCTGGCATTCGCAAATTTAGAAATTTTGGGGTTTTAGAATTTCAGGAAATTTTGAAATTCTTATATTTGGGAATTCACGAATTCGGAAATTCAAAAATGTTTCAAGAAACCTAGTGTACAGATCCTAAATATAATATCCCAAAATTGTAAAATAGAGAATTTGGGTAGTTTAGAAGTTCAGTCCCAGTTCAGCCTCCCATCCAGATTTTCTCTTTAAACTTCACTTTCGACGTACTTTACGTTGTCAATGTCACTCTCTGTTCCTTATGCAAAGGTATGCGTTATAAAATGAATAGTCGGTGCAGCATGTTTCTTCAGCAGATGTTTCCTGCCGGTTCTATGAGACCGGAATGATTGTATATTCTGATCTGATTGTTGTCCGCCAACCACTCCCTGTTCTTAATTCAAAGCGGAAAGGAAAGTGCAGCGTTCGCGTCTCGTCTGTTGTAGGATTCAACGCACACGGTGTGATTATTCGAGTCACTAATTTCCACGTTTCATCATCTTCCAGCTAACTATGACTCTTTTACGTTGATGTTTTTACAGAATCTAATACGTTATATTATTATTCTGTCCTTTTACCTTCTGTTTTTCCACTTCTTTACGCTGCTATATACTTTTTTCATGCTGCTATGCTAATATTTCATTATACTGCAATATTATCATTATTTTTCATTATACAGATACTGTAGTGGTATACTATACTGTATTATAATAATACAATATTTACAATATTATTAATATTTATATATTATTATACATTTTCATATTTTTCTATATTACATACATGTTTTATTATGTTATGCATGGTATAATATTCATGTTACATATTATAATATATTATTATATTATACATATATTATAGTTTATATTATGTAATATGATAGCATATTATAACAGTATATTATAATAATATATTTGATATTTTCAGCGAGTGAATGAGTGGAAAGGATGAATGAATAAGATTGAATAAGTTTTTAATTATACTTAGGTTATTGTAAACCAAGTGCAATACCGCCATGTCAGCCAAGTCACTTGATTGTGAAGTTGAATAAATACTTACTAATATTGTTACTATTATACCATTCTTCAATTTACTATAATACTTCTTCAAATACTACCATACAGATAGTACAATAACTATATTCTTATAAAACTTCCATTTTCTATTCTGCAGCTTCACTATTGCACTATACCATTTTATTCGCAGGATCTCGATAATCGATCCTAAATTACCGTCTTTGGTACAACCTACAATACTGTGTCAAGGGCTATCGAAGACCCAATTAATCCGAAATTGTAACCTCGAAGCTAATTGCTAATTAATCATCATTTTTCCAGCTGCGGAGGCAGGGTCGCAACGATTACTGCGTCGATTTATAATCGTTCCCATTAATTCACCTATTAAAAGGTTGATCATCGCACATTCAAGGTAAGGTGCTACACGAACGTATCCTTTCTCCGTCGTCTGGAGAATTTGAAGTGTCAAATCCCTGGGGACGCGTACAAAAAAGTTGGCGCGTCTGAAATCAATCCATATAAAATAACACGAGCAGCGGATCAAGCACTTTCCATTCTCGGTCCGAAACGAAAGCGTGCAAAAACGGTATCGACCCTGTTACACAGCGCCGTGTACGTCCCCTGTGAAACGTTGACTTCTTTAATGGCAATTTGCTAGATCAAATTACCAATTTTCTATGTTCAATGTCCTACAGTTAAAAAAAAATCCAAATTCTCCGGGTATCTAAGAAAACATTAGAATATTGAAATATTGGGGATCTAGGGATATCGAGAAATATTGGAATCTAGGGATGTTGGGATCTAGGGAAATTTGGGATACAACGATGTTGACTTATAGGAATATTTGGGATTTAACAATGTTGATGTATAGGAATATTTAGGTCTAGCGATATTGGGATTTAGGGATATCAGGATCGACAGATATGTGAGATTTTTGGATGTTAGACCATAGGGATATTGGTCCTGAGGAATATTGACATTCAGGGATGTTGGGATCTAGGGATATTTGGGATCCAACAATGTTCGTGTATAGGAATATTCGGGGTCTGGAGATATTGGGTTCCAGGGATATTAGAATCTATAGATATTTGGGATTTTTGGATGTTAGACCATAGGGATATTGGTCCTGAGGAATATTGACATTCAGGGATGTTGGGATCTAGGGATATTTGGGATCCAACAATGTTCCTGTATAGGAATATTCGGGGTCTGGAGATATTGGGTTCCAGGGATATTAGAATCTATAGATATTTGGGATTTTTTGATATTAGACCATAGGGATATTGGTCCTGAGGAATATTGACATTCAGGGATGTTGGGATCTAGGGATATTTTGGATCCAACAATGTTCGTGTATAGGAATATTCGGGGTCTGGAGATATTGGGTGCCAGGGATATTAGAATCTATAGATATTTGGGATTTTTGGATGTTAGACCATAGGGATATTGGTCCTGAGGAATATTGACATTCAGGGATGTTGGGATCTAGGGATATTTGGGATCTAACAATGTTCGTGTATAGGAATATTCGGGGTCTGGAGATATTGGGATTTAGGGATGTTGGGATCTACAGATATTTAAGATTTTGGAATGTTAGACCATAGAGATATTGGGACCCATGAATATTAGCATCTAGGGATATACATCTAGGCGGATGTAGGTATATTTGGAACCTAACGTTGCTGGGGTCTAGGGATATTTGAGGTCTACAAATATTGGGATACAGGGATGTTGGTATCTATAGATATTTGGAATGTTAAGATGTTGGATCCTAAGAATATGTGGAATCAAATGATGTTAAAATTTAGAGATGTTTGAGATCTAACGATGTTGAATCCCAGGGATATTTAGGACGTCGAAATATTGGAATCTAGAGATACAGGGTTATCGAAATTTGAAGACAGTACCTAGGAATTCTATAGATATTATTGGGTGCTAAGTATGTTTGGGTCTAAGGATGTTGGAATCCAGATATATTTGTGACTTAGGAATAATAAGATCTAGAGATATTGGAACCTACAGCTCAAATGTTCCAGGGACAATGAAACAGAGATCTAAATATGTAGACGTCAAATCCTCAAATTTATAAATCTCCAAAATCACAGTTCGCCAAACATCAAACCTCTCTGGACCCCCGAGTGCTCCCATTCCAACACGTTCAAACGTCCGTACTTGAAATATTCTTCGAAAGTGATTGATCGAAGACTGCTTTCCCCGACATGCTTCCTGAACGAAGACAAGCTTATATCGCAACAAGCAAAATCATAAGAAACGACATCTGCATCTCCATTCTCGCTTTTTCGACGCATTCCCTTTCTTGTGGTTCCTCGAAATCCGAACACTTTCCCCTCGCGTGACAACTGAAATCGAGACCGAACTCTTTGTCGACGGAGAACAAAGAGAAAGCCGGGCGTATTAATTATCTTTGTATGAAGGGATTCATTAAGACGCGTTCCTCATTACCGCGATCATTTCGAATTCTAACAACGTTATCAGCATCTACCGCGAAACGTCGGTTGATTCATGGCCGAAGAAATTCGTCTTCTCTCGGAATGTCGCCGGGAGATTCACCGCGATAGATAAGAAATAACGAAACGGCACTGTTTTTTATTTTCAGAGAAGAATAGACCTTCGCGGAGAAAGTACAAAGCGACCGTGGTCTAAATAAGAAACACATTTGAACCCGTATCAAGACAGAAACGAGATTCAACTTTGATCTAACGGATTCAACTTTTGCTCTTTTCGGGAAACTTCCATCTTGTTGATACATATTGTCTTTCATTTTTATACTTGTGTGAACATAGTTTTGTGAAGTTAGCATATATTGTACATGAAACACCACTGTTTACTATGTGTTACTTGTTTAACCCCTTGCACTATGACCTATTTGTCAGGTGCGTCAGTCAGAACTAACTAAACACAGCTACAATATTAAAACAGACAAAGAATGTTGAAATGTTATGACAACATGGTATTATGCAATCGTTGACTATGCAAATTATAATTGGACTTGAACTCCAAATTGAAGCATATTCAAAATTCGAGTAAAATTTGTCCCAACTGAAGTACCAGTGCGTCACGAGCCAGACTCGTCAAAATAGTGCAAGGGGTTAATAGGTTATGTATTATTTTTTTAAGAGGATATGTCTGCTCTAGACTTACCTGTACTTAGTGTTGTATCATTCTTAGGTTATTTAATTATCAAGTATCGTATAAATTCTAGTACTTTTGTTGTACGACTACTTATGATCACCCAGTGCAATTCCTTCACTACAGACATGGATGGTCTTCGTAAAGGAGCAATATATCCAGCTTCCATTATAATTACATTATAAATAGCTCCAGTATTTTGTATATAAATAAATATTTCTTACAATATTTTTACTCAAATATATATAAAGACGAAAAAGTGTGAGGTATGCTGATATCAAAGTCTGAAGAACTGCTTCCCCATAGTTCAAGTTAATATAATTATATAAAGTTAACCTTGTAGATGCTGTAACATCCTTCATTTGTGTTAAAAAAATACACATTCTGTCAAAGAAAACATAGATGACTCTGTATGCCTTCAACTTTATCCTCGTTGCAAATATCTTGGAGTCCACATTCAGATTTCCCTGCAGTTGTAAGTTTCATATTACACCTGTGGTTATTATAGATAATAAAAGTGGGTCAGGACTCGGGTCACACAGATGACGTCCGTTAAGGAGCTAGGAACGAGATCCTTTGTGTAGGTGATCTCGACGGAAAGTCTGTGCCGTTCTCCACCCAACTGACCAGAAGAAATGGCTCCCAGACGAATTTCGTTTATCCTAGTGACCTCGAAAAGGCTAAGAACATGATCAATATCGAAGAGTCTAGACACTTCGATACCGCTCGTCGTATTTTGCCGAACGTGCCGTAATCTTACACCACATCTTACGGCAACTTGCCATTGAAATAACGCGAGTACACGGGGTCAAATCCGGCTTCGAGTGGTCATTAATCAGGTCTTTGAAGTTTAATATAGGTCGATTGCGGTTTTGATTACGTAGTTTTTTATCGTTTGAACAATTTTGTAATTGTTGAATGTTTCAGCTTCGGTGAAGGTGGTCGATTGTTGACCTAACTTGTGTAAGAGAGTTCCATAGGAGTTTTCAATAATAGATTTTGGAATATTAGAAGGTTGTTCAATATTAAATTGTCTTAGAATGTTAAATATGAACAGCGTTAGAATATCGAATGTTAAATAGATTATTGAAATGTTAAATATTTAATAGACATACAATATGGAATATTAAGTTTTAGGGTATTGAATATCAAATTGACTTAGAATATCAAATATTAAATAGCCTTAGAACAATAGCCAGAATATTATACATATTAAGTAATGACTATTAAATAGATATAAAATAATCAAATAGACGTAGAATACTCAACATCAAATGTAAAATATTAAATATACTAAGAATCTAAAAAACCAGTACAAATTTAATAAAAATGAACATTTCGCAAAAAATAGATGAAATATAGAAATAAAATAAGCGAAGTGAAGTAGCAATTTAAAGTTCGAGTCCAAGTTTTCGATAATTGACATTTAATTGACAGATCAATTAAAATAGTGTTTCATTTTTGTTTGCGAATATCAGAATTCTTGAGTGACATTTAAGTTTGACGCGTTACGTGACACGTGTCCTCAATACTTCACAGATTACGTTTGCGTAGTTCATGCATCTTGTCCAAATTGACAAAGCGATATTAATGAAGCATACGGAATGTAATTATCCGCTTAATCCGGTTATAATGATACGAATTAGTGTAGTGATTCAGTTCATTACAAGGATAAGTTATATCCGACTCGATTCTTTCGTACAATGACGATATATTGCCACAGATGACTCAACTTTTTCGTGCAATAATGAGTCATGATCAATGCCTCAAAATCCTGATTCGCTTCGACGTCTAGCAAGGAGACTGGAGTACAGTTATTGAAAAACAATCATGCTGATATTATGACACCTTCGAATCTAGAAAAGAAGTTTCTCAAATGTCAACATTTTCAAATCTACAAATCTACGTTTCTCAAATATGAATATTTTCGAATCTACAAATTTAAAAGTTCGTCAAATGTTAAAATCTTCGAACCTAAAAATTAAAAAATTTCCGGAAAGATAAAATTTTCAAGGTCTAATAACTTGAAAATGTCTTAGACATTAAAATTTCCAAATCTAGGAATTGAAAAATTTTGTAAACATTAAAATCTTCAAATCCATCAATTGAAAAACTTCATCAATGTTAAAATTTCCAAATTTGCAAACTTTCGAATGTTGCACGAAACTTCTAAATTTCCAATATCTTCAATTTCAAAAGTTGTCCTACTGTTCCATTCGAGGCAATATAGCGCGATTTTGATCATCGAGCACATTACATGACCACATTACGTCCTCTTGAACGGTGCTATATAGTGCATGGTCCAGAAATACCCACGGTGAACAGGTTAAGGTAGAATTCTAAAGATAATGCTAAGTATCGGTTCAAGAATAGGCGTTCGCAACAGAAATGGCTGACATTTAACTAATTAAATGGAGATAGATTCGATGTCGAATTAATTGTACATCTAGTAAACGTTCTACCAGAAGTATTTCTGCCTTTGAAAGAAAGTAAACAATCCGCTAATTGCTCTCGAACGATCGCAATGCCAATGCGGCTGTAGATCAGAAGGAAAGTTTTCCGCGTAGAGATCAAGTCCAATATGAAAATTTCCTAAACTGGTGTAGTTACGATTAAGGAGAGGCATTTACGTGTTACAGTACTACTTATATACCACGCTAGTTTTTTTCTTGTACCACTGTCTCCTTACGAAACGCTCGTGATTATCCAGTAAATTAATTACCGACAAAATAACAATAGGACAATATTTATCGTCAACGACGTATAATGCTTTTGTGCCGCGTAAGCGATTGAAATATCAGTTCGTTCGTATCGTAATGTCAGTTTCAATGAACTAAGTATCAGTTTATTTCTAGTCTAGTTGCGATGTCGGAAAAAGGATTTACGTAACGGAAGAACAAGCATCAACGCGAAACTCGTTGAATAAAACAAGCAACCAGCATCGAGATATCTTCGCGAGGAAAATGTGCAATTAAGATTTTAACCTTTCCGATGACATCGGCGATATTCTACACGGAGAACGAAGTCCAATTACGTACATTCCGGTGCAATGAAGTCTACCTTTATTTAGATGAGGGGTAGAGCTGTCTAGTATCCCCCAGACTCTACTTGTTAGACACCGCGCAGACTTTAAACTATTTTCAGACGTTTTATAGATTTAATATTTCTTTTCATTATGTGACAAACTGATAATTGGATATTTAGAAATTCTGGGATTAGGACGTTTGAGAATTTTGAAGCGCGGCAATTTGAGAAGTGGGAAATCTGGGAACTTAGAGATTTTCAGAATTGTCATTTTGGAAGTTGTAGAGTTTGGAAAATTGAGAATTTGGGGATTTAGAAATTTAGGAATTTGAGAAATCATGAATTTGGGAACCTAGAGATTTAGAAATCTAGGGATTTGGGAATCTAGAGATTTGGGAATATAGGAATTTGGGAATCTAGGAATTTTGGGATCTGGGAATTTGGGAATCTAGGAATTTTGAAATCTGGGAATTGGGGAATCTAGGGATTTTGAGATCTAGGGAATTCGGGATCTAGGGAATCCGGGATTTAGGGAATTGGGATATAGGGAATTTGGGTCTAGGGAATTGGGATCTAGGGAATTTGGGTCTAGGGAATTGGGATCTAGGGAATTGGGGATCTAGGAAATTGGGGATCTAGGGAATTGGGGATCTAGGGAATTGGGGATCTAGGGAATTGGGATCTAGGGAATTGGGATATAGGGAATTTGGGTCTAGGGAATTTGGATATAGGGAATTGGGGTCTAGGGAATTGGGGATCTAGGGAATTGAGGATCTAGCGAATTGGGGATCTAGGGAATTGGGGATCTAGGGAATTGGGATTTAGAGAATTGGGGATCTAGGGAATTGAGGATCTAGCGAATTGGGGATCCAGGGAATTGGGACCTAGGGAATTGGGATCTAGGGAATTAGGAATCTAGGTTTATGGATTTGGGACTATAGAGATTTAGAAGTCTAGGGATTTGGAGTCTAGGAATTGAAGGGTCTAGGGATTCGTTGCTTTAGCAATTTGGGAATCTGAGAATTTAGGAATGTTGGGATTTCGGAATACATAAATTGACTAGTATATTTTGATGAAAAGAACGATTAGTGAATAAAGTATTTGTCCTCTTAGACTAGATCTTACTAAAGAGAAGCTAGCATACCGTACAGTGTACAAGGGAACGACAATTAAAATCCTTCTAAGAACCATTGTCGATAAATTATGCAACTTCAGCATCGAACGTTGTTTTGTGGTATCATAGTCGATAGAATGTCTGACTTGTTTCACTGTTCGATCGCGATATGCATCGTGAAAAATGTTCCGTCCACAATCGATCTCGATCGCAAACAAACTGCATTCGTAGGTAGGTACAATAGTTGAAATTTTCTGTACGTGTTAGACCTTTCGCTTTGTATTGCGTGCACGAACGACCTCGCGAGGTTTTAATGGATTTTTTTTGACGATACGATCTAAATACCTCTTGCGAGTACCTTAATTGTAGGTTTAACCAAAATCGATTGCGAATAATGACGTTTTTTTTTTGCTAACCTACTGTACTATGATAAATTACCTCGGTTGCAGTCGAATGCCGTTCCCACGCATCGCCATTATTGGTCGAGTCGAATAAGCGCTTCGTGAGTGGATAATTAACGACGGTACTTACGTTCGATGAAGGTGTTGAAAAATTTCGTGAACCGAAATTGTGACGGGCTACGTAATAGCGGGATTTGGTAACCGTAGGAAGACGGTAATTTAGAAACAATTTTCGGGACAAAGGATTATTGTTACGCTAGAAAAGTGTCGGTAATTGGATAATAATTTTGTCAATTGTCTTAATTGAATAAATAAGGTTGCGGATGCAGGTACTTTGTTTCGCACAGTTATAGTCCGCATCTACCAGTATCCCTGTCATTGAAAACCATAAACGTTTCGATTGTTATCTTCGTGCTTTATAGAGTGGAACCGTGCGAGATCCTGTATGCATTGTATCTACTCGGTTGATAGCTTGACGAAAGCACTGTGGCACGACAGAAGTGCCTTCAAGCATATATCTATTAAAATAAGTATACTTATTATATCAACATAGTAGCATAATCTGATTGTTTCGACACCTATAATATAGCGATGAAATAATATTTCAACACCTTGTTACTTCTGTTAATAAAATATCTTTGTACTGGGTGGCCAAGCTAATGAGGTCCTGGACATCACGTGACCTCAATCGAACACTCAATTCAAATATCACGTACAGTATGACTCCGGGCCTCTTTTATCTTGACCACCCTCTATTTAAACGGAGACAAATATTAATGAAAATACTATGTAGAATTTTCTTTGCTGTCTTCACTGAATATCAGACGAACGAAAGTTCTACGTGATTCGATGTTCTACAATGGAGTTCTGTAAAGCAATGTTCTACGTGGCTGAGAGCACGATAGGAATCGAATTTCTGTGTGAAATCTAATTCTGTGTAAATGTAAGTTCTAAAAGAATTATAATTTTATGCGAATCGAAATTCTAGGCAAATTATAGGTTTGTGGTAGTCAAAGTCTTGTGTCAATTTTATGTGCGTTTTATGTTAATCAAAGTCCTATGTGGATTACAGTTTTATGTTAATCAGAGTCCTGTGTGAATTACAATTTTATGTTAATCAGAGTCCTGTGTGAATTACAATGTTATCTGAATCGAAATCATATGTGAATTATATGAAAAACTCGTATGATCTGAATCCTTAACCTAATCTACCTTCTAAATAAAGCAAAATCCAACATGATTAAAAATTCTACGTTAATTATAGTTCAGTATGAATGAAAGTCCAATGTGTATCATAATCTCATGCAAATCGAGGACCAATAAAAAATACGAACTCGTGTTTTTTACATCTCTACTCTAATTTACCTCTGACGTAAAATAAGTTGCAACATGATTGAAAATGTTAGTGACAGTCCAGTGTGGATGAAAATTCAATGTGCATCATAATCTCATGCAAATCGAGGACCAATAAAAAATACGAACTCGTGTTATTTACATCTCTACTCTAATTTACCTCTGACGTAAAATAAGTTGCAACATGATTGAAAATGTTAGTGACAGTCCAGTGTGGATGAAAATTCAATGTGCATCATAATCTCATGCAAATCGAGGACCAATAAAAAATACGAACTCGTGTTTTTTACATCTCTAATCTAATTTACCTCTGACGTAAAATAAGTTGCAACATGATTGAAAATGTTAGTGACAGTCCAGTGTGGATGAAAATTCAATGTGGATTATAGTCTCATGCGAATCGTCAAATAGAAAAGTAGAACTCGTATTATTTAAATCTATTACCAAATCTACTTCCTACGTGAAACAAATTCCAACGTGATTGAAAATGATAATTACAGTCCAGTCTGAATGAAAATCCAATGTGGATTATAGTCTCATGCGAATGGTCAAATAGAAAAGTAGAACTCGTATTATTTAAATCTATTACCAAATCTACTTCCTACGTGAAACAAATTCCAACGTGATTGAAAATGATAATTACAGTCCAGTCTGAATGAAAATCCAATGTGGATTAAAGTCTCATGCAAATCGAGATCGAATAGAGACCAAGAGCTTGCTTAAAACCTAATTCCTACGCGAAACAAGGTGATTGAAAACGCGAAGCAACGTGATTGAAAATCCTACGTTAATTGCAGTTCTACGCGAATCTCACGCGAAACAAAGAAAATCCTACGCGGTACTTAAAGTTCGAATCGTAAGAAAATCCCTCGCAGTTCGTAAATCAAAGTACCACGCGAAGTATATGGGAAACCCAGCGAGAGGCATAGTTTCTTCACCTTCCATTTCACTTGTGTCTTTCGTGTCTCAGAGCCATTATTTTGCATCGTTTCGACCTCGCGGTGCTCGGCAATACCGTGTGCGACCGTTCACCGCATTCAAATAACTTCGCAGTGATAATAACGATCAGGGTAATTGGCCGCGTGCTGCACGTAACGGCCGCAAGGCAGTCACTTCAATAAAAGTGGTGACAGGGGAACTATATCGCGCGAGTTTCCACGACTCTAGGGATTTAATGGCTCCTGCCTTACGCGGATTTGTCATTAGCGCCGATTCAGCGGGATATCGCGGCTAATTAACATTTCCTACTTTCCTATCCCGTAGCCGCTTTCAGGTATTGTCATTTCCGTGCCTTCTACTCGGATTAACATATCGAAAGCACTTTCCTTCTACGATCACTTCGCGAACTCGCCATCTTTTATTTTTTTAACTTGTTGGATATTCTAGTTTAGTTGGCGCGTTGATACAAATATTTCCATTGTTTGTTTACGTAGAAAAATGATCATTTTTATTCGCGTTAATTTTTGGGACATTTTGTTTTAGTTGACTTATTGATACAGTGAAAATATAAAAGTTATTGTTCTTTCCACATTTATAAAACCAATTCTCCGTGATTCTGCTATTATATAGCCAATCTTAAAACTAATAGGTTTTTAAATTGATCGGTTTCATCCAGAACCGTTTAAATCTTACGGAAATAATTGATTAGAGGGTCGAAAAGTTAACTAGATTTCGTAGTACCAGATTACCCTGCGGAACGGTCACACGTCGAGAGGAATATAATCAAGCGGCGCGAAACACCATACAATTCAACTGGCAAAATGATAGTAATGATGTCATTACCACTTTTCCTCTCACCGAAGGGGGCCGACTTCTGCCGAGACCTTGCCACGGACAACGCCCAGATCTCGTGGTTCGTATAAGTTCACGTAGTAGATTGCTCTTGAGCTATCTCGGGGTAAATTGCACCGAATTAGTAACCTAGAAGATATTCAACGACGATTCAAGGCCAGGTGAAACTGAACTCACGAGGGATCATTATCTCGATGAGAGATGGTGGCTCGTGGTACGGGATGAAGAAAGAACCTTTAGGTTCAGCCGAGACTTAACGAGGAGTATGTAGTTTTAGTAAAATATGCTCTCGATGAAACGTGTAATTTCCTGGCTGACTTTACCTTCATTCGATGATTTATACCGGTGTAAGAATTTCAAACTTATTTTAGCTACCACTCAATCAACTTATGGTTTGTACCTTAAACCCTCCATTAAACAGTAATTTTATTTTTGATCAATTTAATCCGTTCTAATGGCGTACAGCTATGTACTATAATGTGCTTAAGGATCTATGTGAACATCGCTGATGCGATAATGAAAGGTAAGAGTATACAAAAGATATGTTCTAACAATTATTCAATTTGTCAATCTAAGTGTTTTTGTCACACGATAGTATTAGGATAATGTTCTTCCGTTCTATGTCATTTTTAAATCGACACAAACGGGTTAGAAACGCACCTGAATGCAAGATATTTTATTTTAATTCGTTTCTTGATAAACGTCCACAATATTTCATAACACCGAACTGGTTCAAAAACGTCATAGAAAGCGCGTTTACGAAATAATTACAAACTGTGTACCCAGAAATCATGACACACGCAATTTCGGTGATAAATCGTTTATCGGAGAGCAAAGGGCGACAAATCACATGCATCATGGTGATTTACGAAAAAAATGAAAGCAACTTCTGCATAAAATTATCCAGCATTACGGTGTGGAAGTTAATGAATAGTGATATGTAATTGGCAAAAGTGAGCGTTTCTATCTTTGGAGCGGGTGGTCGCTTTATATGGCAAGTGCCAGCTGGCAAACATGGATAAGCGTGTTTAATATCTGTCTAAATATCATTCGGACCGAGTCACATTCCTGATCATAATGAATTTACATAAATTGACCGGACGGTTTGCGTAAAATGTTTATAAAATCGTCGAGTGAAGGAACGTTTCGACATGAATTCGAACGTTTACTTTTTTTGTGATTCGCTTGTGCAATGATCAAAAGCAAAGAACATTTCAATGTTCTTGAAATTGTGTTACACGATATCTTCCATGCTACGACCGAATCAAGTTCGAAGGTACAATAAACTCTTGTTATATTGCCACCTACAGGTACTTTTTTACTCTTCGCATATATTTGTCACGTTATTTCAGAAAAACCACACATATCTTTTTTAGCAAAATACACGATATCTTTCATGCTACGTCAATTGTATCAAGGTTCGACGGCACTCTTGTTATATTGCCACCAACAGGTACTTTCGTCGTTATTTCAGGGAACGCTTACACGCATATATTTTTCAGCAGAACATAGTGATGTTAATGTGGTACTTTATAGCATCATGATATCAGATTGATTTTTACATCATTCATGTTCGAATACTTTTATGAATTATTGTATACAATACTACATGTACAGTTTCTCGATAAGATTGAGCATTTTTACATTCTTCGTATTTGGATATTTTTATGAATTATTATGTGCAATACTGTTTTTGTAGCATTTCGTTAGAAATTAGACTTTACATTATTCATATTTGAATACATTCATGAATAATTATACATAATATTGTTTTTATAGTATCTCAATAAGTTACATTCTTGCATTATTCATGTTCAAATACCTTTGTGAATTGTATACCATACTGTTTTTTTAGCATCATGATAAGAGTTACATTTGTAAATGGTACATGTTTGAAAGCTGTTATGAATTACTGTAATGCGGTACCGTTGATATAGTACCTCGATAAGTGTTGCATTTTAACATTGTACATGTTTGAAAACTGTCATGAATTATTGCAATGCGGTACCGTTCTTATAGTACCTCGATAAGTGTTGCATTTTAGCATTGTACATATTTGAAAAATGTCATGAATTACTGTAATGCGGTACCGCTCTTCTAGTACCTCGATAAGAGTTACATACTTTCATTGTACAATTTACATACTTTCATGAAATACCGCATGCAACACTGTTACTGCGATATCTCGATGTATCACTTGCGTTTCCTTAATACTTCGGTATCGATTTTCTGCGAAAACTTTCTCGATCAAATTATTAGTAATTTGTACCGATATTGTACCGTTCACGCCATATCTTGGAAAAGGAACAAACCGACTTCCGTTTTCTTCGCATTGTGCGCGAAACGTAAGATTAACTGAAACTTGATATCACAATCCGTTACTCCGCGAGCTGTTCGCAAATTGCGGCGAATTTAAAATACAGAGTTGGAAACTCGATCTGTACGATTTTTACCAAAACGGAGCAGCGTTCATAAATCTTGTGCAAAGTCTATTAGATTGTCATCGTTTGTAACAGCTGACCAAACGTAGACAACGCACGTCAATCGGACACAAAACGTTTGATTGCGCACGTTTCATCGAAGCATGTTCAATCACCCGAAGAACTCGTTTCCTGAACTATTATCTGTTTTGAAGTATTTAATACTATGCTTTGAATTATGCAACTGTTAATCGAACAATTTCTATCTCCTAATGCAGCGCTGTTACTTTTCTTTCGAGCCTTGTCGTTTTCTATCAATGGCAACAGTTTTGTGCGATTGTACATGTTTCTATCGGTAACGAAGCAATACCGCACGAACAAGTTGATGTTAATTCCGTTCCACGAGTCGTTGGATAATTGAAATGCGTACACCTTTGTGTTCTGCATCATCATGAATTTTCATCGGTTGTGTAATGACGTGTAACGAAGTAAATTATTGTATCGATCATAGGATACAGAGTATACATTCTTTTTATCTATAAATCGATCTGTTTCGTCATTTTGCATATAAAAATATTACGGTCATTGTATTAAGTTAATAATTCGCAAGATATTTCGAGTTTATGAATAATTTATAGAGATCTGAGGATATGGACAGTAATGTGCTGTAGGGGATTTTTTCACCCTAGGAGTCTGTGTGAGTATGCGATGTTATAGTAGACGACTACGCATGCGCACATAGGCTATCTGCGATGTATAGTAGACGTCTTTACGCATGCGCACACAGGCTTTCTGTGTTGTTATAGTAGACGCCTTCACGCATGCGTACACAGGCTTTCTGTAATGATATAGTAGCGTCTTTACGCATGCGCACACTGCTCTCAATAAGAAATATTCCATATCAGCACATCACTGGAAATATTTAGAGTGATAGGAACTTGATGACATTGAAATATGAGGAAATAGGTATCTAAGATGATAGAAATTCAATATGAAAGTGTGAACAATGTTGCATAGATGAAGAAATGCTTAGAATATTTCACCAAGAAAGTTGAAATACTTCACGAACTATTAATTTAGTTTATGATCGTATAACTGAACTCCCTATATGTATATGCAAAAATTGGAAAATTTACAAGTGAACATAACTTAGAAGAAGAAGAAGAAGAAGAAAACATAAATTAGAAAACGTGAAAGTTCGAAGATTAGAAAATATCATATCAAGCTAATCTTATCAATATTATGATTAAGCAGAATTGAAAAATGAAAAAGAAGCTTGATCAATGATACTTAAACAGATGAAGACATAGCGTTTCTTCAATGATCGTCGAACAGATAAAGATAAGTACAGTTTCATACTGACATACGATCATTAAACTATCATATTTAAAATATTGCTAACAGTTTTGAATACCGATGGAAACACGATTATATTCATATCACAGTAACGTTGAATCTATCCAACAGAGACAGCATCGCATTATTACTATCGATAAGATATCGAAACACATCGTTACCGTTAAACTCATGCTGCGTTTCAAAATAAGAACCATCATCCGAATCGTTCAAGCAGTGTTCGGAAAGTGCTCTCACGAGATTGCGACTCTCACGATAAACAACGATAATATCTTTACTGCAGAACATGACTAAAATTCTGCTTAGATCATGCGTGACGACAGTCTTGGTTGCTCCGGTGAAAATCTTTGATCAGACACGCATCCGATCCCACGTTGCTCCGTTAGACGACAGATACAAGCGTTTCGCTGCAAGTAGTTTGCAAACCATTTGCAACGCACAATGCACTGGAGTTGTTTCAGCGCTCGAGCATTTTGTTGATGATCGTCAACCTTCGTGTGATGTGGGGGAAAAGGAATTTCTCAAGTTTTCGGACTCTCAGATTTTTTAATTTACAGGACCTCAAATAGTTAAATGCATTTTAAAATTTTCATTTGATGTAATTTTTAAATTCGTAAATCTTCATGTTTTCTAATCATCAAATCCTCACATTCTCAGGTCTCTAAATTCTTTAATTTCTAAATTCCTATATCTGTAATATGGCAACCCCTAAAATTACAAATACCAAAATCACTAAGTCTCCGGATCCTTAAATTTAGAAATTTGAAAATTTTCAAACTTCCAACTTGCCAAATCTCTAAATTCACAAATTCTTAAATTCCTAATTCTCCAAATCCCCAAATCACTGAATTTTCAAGCCTCCAAGCCTTCAATTTCTCAAATCCCAAAATCTCAATATCCCAAAATCGACAAAACCCTAAATCCCTAACTCCCAAAATTTCCGATTACACTAATTCGAAATTCACTTGGAGATATAAAGTCAACAGTGGCGATATAACAAGAGACTACCGTGATTTGACCGATACATAATAAGTATGATGTTCATTTCTGTGAGTATTAAAACGGTCTTTTAATCGCGAGGAGTAATAATACACATTACGGAACAACGCAAGTAGCGTCGTTTACGTAATGTTAGTATGGGAACCACAAACGATTTATTTTAACGGAATACACGGATCGATCGTGAAAGTTTGATAAAAAAGAACACTGTGTACGAAGAGTTGAGAAAGATGCGTTTGATTATCTTTTGAACGATTGCTGAAGATTCCCAGCATTATCGATACATCATCTATCGATGGTTCGTTGTACGATAAAGAAATTATACAATTCATTTTGAAATTTTATAAAAATAGTTTCACTGCGATACTTAATTCGAAGTTGGTACATTAACTGGTGTATTAATTACGTATATTAATTGCCGTATATTATCAGATTGACTAGTTTGATTAATATCATAAATTTATTAGAACCAAGTACGTAACCACAAATACGATAGAAAGAAATAAAACAACTATGCTGAAAAAATATACTTGTACTCACACTTAAAAATAAAACAAACTTATACCTAACTAAATCAATTTATCATCTTGACAGGTAATGTTATGTACCCCTGAATTCAAAATACATGTCTTTATATTACTTTTCATTGTATTTAGATTTAATACATACATCTACAAATTATACTTTGAAAGTAGTGCTTTTAAACGTAGCAAACACCGAGTAATATTAGAAGTGCATCAGTAATACAAAGCAGAAGGTAATTTCCGATATTTTCAATAATCCATATTCCATACTCCTGTTTAATTAGACACATCTACCTACTATGCCAGACTCATTAATTCGTTTCCCACGTAACGCGTTTATTGCATCGCGTTCGAAATCTGAACTGCTTTGATCACCTCACAATAACGTTTACCTGGCATAATGCTTCTTTGTTCAACAAACAATTCTACGAGCATTCTTCAACAAACAATTCATAAGTTTTCTTGTTATGTAGCAAACAGAGGGTAGAAAGTGTGAGTAACTGAAGAAACAGAGGGTTGAAAGTCTAAGGTGCGTCAGCGACTTTCCGGAAGTCGCAAACTACTAATTTCGCAGTTGTATAAAACTTATTTAACCGCTACTAACTTATCTATTTCAGTCGAAACACTTGGTTCTATTGAATCGCGCGTTAAACCTCGCCGTTTATCCGCGATGATCTCCCCTATTTCCCTCACTCGTTAATCTCTTTAATTAGCATTTAGCTGCGACTTAACTTTACTCTCCATCGAGGTGCAAACAAATCGTAGCGTACACCGATTTGCAGAATAACGTTATGGTTTTTGATACGATCGTTCGCACGGTGTCCTCTGAAAGTATGTAACTAAATACGCAATATTCTACGGGCAAATCGTTCGCTGGTGAGAATCTAGACGATTCTTCGAGCAAACTGAAACAATGTAGGGCAATGTATTTAAATGCGACGTAAATATTATTTGAAACGATGTACAATAACCAGGGTGGTCGTTTAAGAAGAAAATTGTCCCATTTGTCAAACTTTTCGGAAAGCAAATATCAAGAACGTTTTGAATATTCACATTTTCAAGACTCTAAATGACTAAATTTGTTTTTAAAGTACTAAAATGAATTGTCAAATTTCTGGAGCTACAAATTTTCAAGTTGTAAAATTTGATTTCGAAATGTTTCTAAATCTTGATATTCCTAGATCTTCATGACGTTACATCCCGATACGTCTGAAAATCTAACCAACTGGTACCCATTGGTATCCCGTTACGTCCTATAAATACCGGTACATATCAATATACTTACAACTTGATGTCCCTACACTCAGATACCTCTACATACGGATAGGTCTAGATCCTAATATCTCTACATACCAATGTCTCAACGTACCGATATCGCTAGACATTAATATACTTACGCACCGATGTCTCTACGTACCGATATCCCTACGCATCGATATGTCTACGCGTCGATATTCTTATGTGTCAGTATTCCTACGCGTTGATGTCCCTACGGATTGATATCCCTATGTACCGATATCCTTACGTACCGATGTCCCTATGCGCCGATATCCCTGTGGATTGATATCCCTGCGTACCGATATTCTTACGTACCGGTATCCCTACACACCGATATCACTATGCACCGATATCCCTACGCATCGATATGTGTACGCGCCGATGTTTCTATGCGCCGGTATTCGTACGCGCCAATATCCTTACGGATTGATATCGCTACGTATCGATGTCCTTACGCACCGGTATCCCTACACCCCGATATCCCTATGTGCCCATATTTTTACGCGCCGATATTCCTACGCGTCGGTATCTCTACGCCCCGATATCCCTACATATCAATATTTCTACGCACTGATATCCCTATGCGCTGCTATTCCTACGTGCCGACAACCCTACGTACCGACATGCCTGCGTACGGATGTCCCTATATGCCAATATCTCTACGCAACGATATCCCTATGCACCGATATTTCTATGCATCGATACATTAAACTTCCCAAATCGGTAAAATTCCCAAATTCCCAAATTTCCAAATCTCCAAACGTCAAAATGACCAAATCCCTAAATTGTCAAAATATAAAATTTGAATAATTTCTCTGAATGTTCACTATCTGACTGAATCGATTTCGCAGCGAAAATCGCTTATGATCAGTACTATGTTCAGCGTGTTAAACCTTCTTCCGTTAGATTTCTTTGACATTCTCGAGACACGTTGAATTTCGCGGGTGTTGTGTGGGTACGCGTGTGTGTCGTAGCGAAACGATCGGTGTTCACGGAATACATGACGAGGTGGAGTGGTGCCACACCCACCCTGAGGCAGGCCTGGTACGAGAGACACTTCAATGCCAAGAATGCGACGTAAAAGTGGTTCCGTTTCGTTCCGATCGAGCCCGAGGTTTCGAGCGGAGCCGTTCAACAAGCACGCGACTCGCTCCGACTGACCGCTCCGGCCGTTTTCTCTGCTCGCTTCACGATTGGTCGAATCTAACCGACGTTAAAGGTTAGATAATATCCGTGATCGTGTGTGCCACCGTTTCGTAGCTGCCCTTTTCCTGATCCTTGCTCGAGAGACACGTACATTGGCCATTTCTAATGTTGGAGAACGGGCAGAAGTAAAACGGTCAACTGGACGCGTTCAGCACGTACCAGGTGGTCGATTTTAATACTCTGTATGCTTTATTTGTTGTGCTCGAGTAATCCGCGAGAACATTCGCAGCGTTTTACTATGAGTTCATAGAAATTCTAGTATAAAGTTTAGTTTATTATCGATTTAGTTCAAACCTTGGGACATTGAGTCATATGTTGCTGTTCAGTTGTCATGTTTTACCTACCTGATCAGCGTGAATCGCATTTCAACACAGATAGAGTTTTGAGTTCAATGTCGACTATAATTTGAGCAATTTAAGATCACTAAATCTAACCTAACATTTGAACCTTCCTTTATTTATTTTAACTTTGAAGTGATTTAACTCTGACTGGAAAGTGTAGAGAATGTGGATTAAGGGATTGTGTAGATTTGTATAAATTGTACACCTGAAGACTCGTTCGTTATACACATCTACAATATTTTATACCGATAAGCATGTAAATGCAGTTTGATGAGTAAGAAAGTGATGTTAGCGTTACCATAGTCCATTTTCCCCCACACGTAGTACAGAATATGCAACATACCATATAGAAATGCTAAACACGAATCATGATCCGCGGTGAACATTTCCCCATAACTGCCAGTGTGAAGGTATTAATTTTCGTCGTTCTACTTTTTTAGTTAGCACGAGAAATTCCGGCCTACCCTGCGCAAGTAATTATTACAAATACCGATGATGTAACGATACACAACTTTTTATCGGAATTAACGAAAAACAAGCCGCGGACTAACGATAGTTTAATGAATTTGCGTAGGTTTCGCTCCGACGTTTTTCAGATATTTTAACGAAATCACTTTTCAATCATGTAAGGTTCGAAAGATTTCTTTCGATAGGTAGACGAGTAAGGAAATCCTTAATTGATTTGCATCGTCGCCGGCGACAAGTTGCGATACTGACTGGAAGCGAGGCATCCAGAGGATTCCCTTGAAACTCAAGTTCACGGCGCGTCTTTCTCGTGGTCTAGGTTAATAAAACTTGCATCATCGTCCGGCGAGCAAACGGTGAGACGGCCGAGGATCGTTCAGACGAGTCGATTACGTCATTGAAGATCGTTGCACCGTGTTGCTCGTCCTCGATCGTGCAAGATCACGGATCGTCCTCGAGCGGAGAAATCAGCCTCCACTCTTCTTTAGAGTCTCGATTCAATATTTCCCCTGAGTCATCCGTTTTATGAACACGTAACGCTTACGACAATTCTGTGCGTGAAATCGAAAGAAATCGTCGTAGACGGAACTTACTGCCATGGGAGAACAAACATTAAGATCGAAGAGGAAGCGGAAGTAGTGGTAGATCGGGTAGCTTCGGACGCGTCCGTGTGGGCTAAATACCGATGGTCAGAAATCAGTGACATAGGCATCCTTTTTGCGTAACTGTATTAGAGGAAAGTTGAAGAGTATATTTTTAATGAAATTGAGTGAAATCGAGAGCTTTCAAACTATAACTCTCCCAAACTATAAGTATGTTATCTACAACCGTATAACGTCAGACGTATCGCGTGACCCGAGCAGCACCGAAGGGAGACGGAATTGCCCGATGTACCACCACTGTTATCGCGAATCTTACCCCGCTGACTTTACACTCTGTCGATATGCATCTTTGAAAATCTCACCGTGATAATGACGTGCGTAATTCACCGTGAAATTTAAAAAAGAAATTAAAATAAATTAATATTCTACGAGCTCGATCCTTGATCATATATGAATAATGGACATGTTTAATCATACGAAAGCAGTTCGTTATAGGAACAGCATAGCATGTCTGTGTTTGATAATAGAAAGCTTTAATCACCTGAATTGATTAAGATGATAAAAAGAATATTACTCAATATATTCCTTCTTCCTACTTGCATATAAAGGTATTCGCACAATATATCTTAGGGAAGTATGGCTGACTTTAATGGTCAATATTTCAATCAATGTTTCGCAGGGAAAGTGATAAACTGAATAGTAGAAAACAAACCACAATGAAGTATTATAATTAAGGTAGCTATTTTTTGCTCGTTTACCATTCTCATAACACTCCTATAAATTATCGACAAGTATGCCTGTTAAGTTCTTTTTTCCTACAGCCAACTATTTTTATTCCACGCTGATTTTTAATACATCCGTTTGAACGCAAGTGTCTATCACTGAAATATTTTTAATAATTGATTTGAACGAATGTCTATCGCAGAAATAGTTTCAACGATGATTTACTCTCGTGCCTTACATGAAAGTATTATGCCGTATAACTTTGGTTATAATGTAAAAGTAACAAGAATTTATATCGATAATAAATTTACGAACTGATTTAGTTCTTTATGGAACTCGGATATAAATTTATGATCTACTTTCCTTTTTTATGTCTTACCATGTAACAATATATCAATTCCATGATATCGTTCAGTGCACAGAAAAATGTATTGAACATGCAAAAAATATCGTTGTATTCCATAAATAAATCAATTTACGGTTTACGTAATGGTTATTCTAATTTTCAATGTACTTTAACTTACATTTATGTCGGACCAAATGTTATACTATCAGTGGGTTCTTCATGTATGCGTAAATCAATTTCCCTTTTGTCTAACATCGGACCCCTCTTAAAATATTCCGGAATAACGTAAAGTTATTCCGAGCCGTAAAATGTTAAAAGCTCGAGGAAACTAAACGCGAAGGAAATGGCAACGGACATTTGTCGGCACTTTAGCTCCGTCCCGGCGTAACAAATGGTCGGCGAAGAAACGCGACAGCTAATTAGAACGAAGGAAGGAAATAATGGGTTTTCGTTAAGCATCAGGGTACACGGGATTATGAAATATCTAGCGATTAAACGTGGCTGCACCTGTGAGCCCCATTTTTTACGGGTATATTGCGACACCTCATCCTAACACCTCGATCGTTAGTCCGCCACAGGTGATTCCGATTTATCGAGATAACCGAGACAACTGCTCGATGTTGGTTCATAAAGGTACCAATCGCGATTCTAGCTGTTGCTAAATTGTAAAAGTAATCGTGCGTAGAATGATATCAAATGACAGGCATCAGTAGTGTTTGATTAGATCTACCGTTGCTGAAACGAACGAACTGCGATCGATTTGATTAACGGTTATTTAACGCAATGCGCGGCAGATAGAAAGGAACCGAGGAAGGGTGTTGGTTTTTTTAAGTGAAATTACAGGACTTTTGGCACATTGATATGTGGTGAATGGGACTGTAGAAATATTGCGCAAAAAAGATGTGGAAATATGAAAAAAATTTTTACGAAGAAAATTTGTAAATTCCTAATTTCTAGATTCTAAGATTTTTAAGTTCCTAGATTCCTAGACTCTCATTTACCTAGATTCCTAGATTCCTACATTTCTAGATTTCTAAATTTCTACATTCTAAGATTCCTAAATCACTGAAATACTAAATCCCTAAATTCCTAGATTTCTAGGTTCCTACATACCTAAATTCCTCATCTCTAAATTCTGACATTTCTAAATCTGAAATTGATATATTTGAAAATGTGTAATTTTCTAAATTTCTATATTTAGAAAATTAGTATTTCTACCCTAAGAAATTGGGAAAGCTCTAAATTTCTAAATTCGTACACTTGAAAAATGAATATTTCTAACCTAGAAAATTCCCTACATTTCCGACTAAGAACATAAATTCCTGAAGCTCGTTGATCGATGGAGAAGGTAGCCATACAGAAAGATTGACGGTGTTTCTAAAATTGGTCGAGAAGAATTATTACCGATCCGTGATTGCAATTAGGCGTTGAAAGGTAGATAACTATTACCGGATGGTGACGTATATCTAATTGCATGAATTTAAATGATCCCTATATAGCCATACTAATAGGAGCCTGATAGCTGGTGATACAAATTGAAGAACCCACGGGCAGCTAAGTAGATTAATTAATTATGATAGCTATTTACGAAACAGTGGGTTTCAATTACAGACTTGCCCCTGTAATCACATCGACCGCTTTCTTCTCCTTATAATTTTCATCGAACCTGTATATCGTATCTTCGGGTTTCATTTTATTACCTCGCTATGCAGGTTGTGCCGTCTAATTAAGACCAATTAAGTTAGATCCTAATTAGCTCTGCTTAGAATACTAAATTAGCTGTTTTACGGCATAATGTCTGGCACTTCGACAGATCGCTTCAAGAATTTATATAATGATACCATTAATGATATTTACATTACGGTTAACGCTACTTAACCATTAAGTTATTACTAACAAAATATTTTATTATTCTTGGTTAATGTAAACTATTAATTAAAGTAGAAACTTTTAAACCCAGATTTCATTCTGATATATTTTTAATACTTCTGTGACTTTAAAAATTCGTGTCACAAACACATAGATCGCTATCGTAAAAATATGTACATGTTGCATCACAAAATAAACCGAATTACTGAAGTATACTTAAAAATATTTTTTAATACAAGACTCCAGTTTGCTATTTTAGGTACGTAACTTCGTTGGTACAGAAATATCGTAATAGTTTCATTTCCTAAATCTCTAAACTTACTAAATCAGATTAAATTCGAGTGCGTTAATTCGCGATTGTTCTAATACGATGTTGTTTCGACGTCGAATTATTAGAGGTTCGGTGCGATATCCTAAAATGGGGAAGAAACGAATGGGAGATAAAGACGTAAGTTAGATCGATAAAACGTATTCCCACCGGTTAATATGATTCCAATTAATTAAGTGGACCGAGCGCGGTGTCAGGTTGCAATCGGGTAAGGGAATATCCCGAGGCTGGTTACGTTTTAATTATGCATCGACTCGTGGGACGAATCGCGCGTGACGCAAGGAGAGAAACTAACGATAAGGCGACGGGATTTTTCCACCCATGCACCAGGTGAACAACATCCGCCTTCTTCTTCGTCGAAATCACTATACGCCCGGTACGGACATTGCGAAACGGACGCGATGTTTCGCGCGCGAATCATCAAACGTAATGTAACGTCGGTATGTAACGCGTTTATAAACACGTGAAAGTTGATGACGTCCCGTTCAATGCTACTTATATACGAATTCGCGTTCGCGTGCGCTAATGATCGGCAATAAATGTAACACACAATTCGCTCGTTATGCAATAGCCCGGCTAGATTTAACGTGGAAACGCGCGAACCACGCGGCTTATCGTTACTCTTACGCTACCATCTACGATCGCGCCAATCTGCGATAATATCTATGATCGCGGTTACCTCGGGAAAAGAGCGACGTGGAGGGTCCTAGTCAGTCAGAAGTTGAGAGACTTCAGAGTTACGGGCTGGGGAGATTGCGGGACTTGGAGAGCTGGGAATGTGGGGATTTGAGGATTTGGAAAGTTGGAGCTTGGGAGACTTGGAAATTTGGGGGTTTCAAGGTTTGGGCATTTGGAAACGTAGGAACTTGGGAATTTGAGGATTTGGGAGACTTGGAAATTTGGAGGTTTGAAGGTTTCGGGATTTGGAAATGTAGAAAATTGGGAATTTAAGGATTTGGGAGTTTAGAAATTCGGGGATTTGGCGCATTGGCGATTTGGGAGTGTGGAGATTTGAGGATTTGGGGAGCTGGAGCTTGAGAGACTTGGAAATTTGGAGGTTTGAAGGTTTGGGGATTTGGACATGTAGGAACTTGGGAATTTGAGGATTTGATGATCTGGAAATATGAGGATTTGAAGATTTTGAGGTCTGAAGCTTCAGAATCTTAGAAATTGGGGATATGATGGTTTGAAGATATGGAAACAAAATTTGTTAATTCAAGGGTTTGACGATTTGGGAATTCCGGAATTTGTGGATGTGAGGATTTGGGAATTTGAAGATTTCACGATTTCACGATATGGGAATTTGAGACTGAAAAAAAATCTTGAAGAGATTTAGGACTTTGGGAATTTGAGGATTTCGAAATAAAGGGATTAGAAGATTTGAAAACTCAGATCTTTAGAAGTTCGAGTATTTAGGAATTTGGTGATTCAAAGTGTCTGCAATGTCGAGAACGACATTTGGAAAGTTAGAAATTTGGAAATCTAGTATATGTGCAAACAATTATGAAAACACATAACATGAATATTTTTAAAACAAGTTTTGAAATATTGCTATCTTACTTACACAATACATTAAATTTATAACTGTAGATAAATTTCACGATAGGGTAATGGTAGTAAAGTTTCAATGAAACTAATCGAGTCTTTTCCAAGTGAACATTAAATATGTTCCAACTGAAGTACTTCCTCAATTGCCCGAATCGATGTTTGCACGAATTTGATAGTTTTAGCTTGAATTATACTTTTAATTAAATAGTAAAAAGTCTGTTAAAGAATGCATCGTGTTAGACAAGAATCCCACTAGAACTTGTGTGAGAGGTATTATTCTAAACCAGTAGCGAAGATTTCTAGAGTCGATAAATAACATAGAAATATTAATATAATAAAATCAGCGTAATAAAAAAATTTTCGGTAGGTGATGTGATATCTCGAGTACTTCCGTTTCTCTTCGGTGTCGTTCGGATCACGTGACATCTCTAACAACGCCATAGACTGTTATAGGCTTCTACAGCCGAAATGTAAAAATTCAATCGAAAAGAGCGATACAGGTTATTACGAAAAAGACATGAGAGGTTAACATCTTAAATTACAAATGATCGGGTAAAAATGACAAAAGAAAAGGATTCAAAAAACTTCTACTCTTTAAGAAAAGAATATACGTTAAAAATTCTGTACATCGTGTAGTTTAATATAGTTAACAAAGTGAATAGCATACTTTTCTTTAAATAATTTCGTACTTGTGGATATTTACGATAATGGTTATAGTTTGGAAGTGTTAGTGAGCTCTCGATTTCGCTCAACTTCATTCGCTTCTCCAAAAATATTCTCTTCAACTTGCCACTGATGTATACGCAAAAAAGACACTTACGTCACAGATTTCTGACGTCGATCGCACATCTGTATTTAGGTAACACAGGTGAAGCTCGCCAATTCACCATTACTGAACTTCAACCGCTTTCCCTCCAATCTTAAGGGTTTCTTTTAAAGTGGCAGCTTATGTTCCTTCTGCAGAAGTGTAATGTGCTGAAGTGTAATAAGATAGGTAATGGGCAGGTGCAAGTGCAAATTTTCATTTTGTTGCCTTGTGAAATACTAAAAATGTAAGCGGAACAGTATCACGGACTGTTCATTCCCTTTTACGTTCAAGCATTTCGTAATTTTCGCGATCGTTCTCGTTCATCGTGCCGGAATATTACTCGCGATATGAACATCACGTACCGTGTACGAACCGATAACACCGTAACAGAATGATAAATCGTTTTTTCCTTCGTTGACAGCCGCGTTAAACGTCGGTGAAAGTAAATAATAAAAGAGACGTGTGAAAAAAGTGACGATTAATCGCGTCACGTCGTGAATTTATTTCGGTGGCTCCCGGTTACTCGATATCAAATCGCAGCGTACCTTGACATGCTGTTTATCACGTTTGGTTTTAAAAGCATGAGATTGCTGGGACTTGGTGATTTACTTATGTTTTGTACCGTTTACAAATTTTTAAATGTAGTTTTTTAATGTTCTCTTTATTTCTCTTTTATTTTTGCTTAGTTTCTGGTACCTTTACCAAACATTATACATCCATAAGAAGAACCATTCAAGAAACGCAAATGCGGAAATTGATTCGAACGAAAGCTACTGGCAACAAGGCATAGGAGAACGAGGACTAAACTTATTAAACGCCTAAAACATCGTCTATTCATTATTCTGGTTCCATAAAAAGAGGGAGAACTCATTTGTTTAAAATTCTCCTGTTACGAAATGGCGAACACCAAGAGAAATCGTCCATGGTATTGTGCATACAGTTTCCGCCATTACAACGCTACAGGAAACGAATTCTTCCATCAAGTGAACCATAACGATCGACGTAATTCCTCCGTCACTTATAAATCGATTTACTTTAAAATATTGCAAACGGACTAATGATTCGCTTTATTAACCGCGAATAAACTACACTTTAACGTCTATTTCGAGCGAGATTTACCAGTTAATAACCCGTTACACAAACTTAACAGATCGCGGTGTTCATCCGTTGTCGAATGACCGTTGATAGCGAGCGGATTAGAGTACGTAGAGTTACTAGTGTCAACGGATAACCTGTTCGAGTATCACGGAGAAAGTGGTTTGTGACCGACGAACCGTGATATGGTAGATACATTAAAACCATAAAAATCAACCAAATGTTTTAACGCCTCTGCAAGAAAATTTGCGAGCCACTGGTTGCATAATTTTCGAAGAACAAGTTAGACTGACACGAATTACCTGAATCCGAACGCTCGTCTCTATAATTCATGCGTGAAATCGTATCTGCATGCGTTAGAAATTCTTCTAATACCTGTACGTTCCTTTATTAACCTTCGATGCCGATTATTACGGGTTTATACAACGTACGGATTTTTATTTCGCTTTGTTAACACGGCCACTGTCATGTCATGTCCGAGAAGTATTCCACTTATGGGTCTGGTAATCTTAATAACACTGCTCTAGCGTTTCTGTTGTATTTGTGGATTTCTATTATATAGTGTGGGCAGTTATCAGCATAATCGTTTAATTGCTTACCGGTAGCTTTCCGTTGAAAGTTGTCAGATATTCAATTTCAGGCTAAGATTAATTTCACTAATAATAGAGTAGCAAGTAATAATAGCACTGGAGTAATAATAGAGTACCAGAATAGTTACAATTTTGTTATTTTATGTTATAATGTAACGGTTGACTGTACTAAGTTAACAAAACGTGTAAGTATATTATTTAGTATTCAGATAAGGTGGCAAATTAGAATTTGACTCTTCATATTCTCAAGGTTTGTAAATTAAAAATTTTTGGATATTCGTATGTTAGGATTTTTACATTTTTAAGCTTTTAGGCTACTAAATTTTCAAATGTTCAAATTTCTAATTTTCCACATCTACAAATACGAGTTTTATAATGTTCAAAGTAAATTTCCAAATTTCTAAATTCTCAAGTTTTCAAATATTTACAATACTAAATTTCTAAATCTTGAAATTTCTAAATCCTGAAATGTCTAAATCCCCAAATTCCTTAATTCCTAAATTTCTAAATCCCCAAATTCATAAATCACAAAATTTCTAAATTCTGAAATGACTAAATTCTCCAATTCCTATACCCCTAAATTTTTAACTCTCCACTTAACCCCCGAATTCATAAATCCCCAATTATTCATAAACCCTAAAATCCCAAAACCCCAAATTCCGAAACTTCATGGCAACAAATGACGTCAAAAGTAATAAACTAAAAAATATCGCGATAATCGATACTTCGCAATCGCACGAAAAGAAATTTCACCGTCTCGTCTCAATTAAAATAAAGCAAAGAGAACGTGCTACGCGATAACAGTTATCGATCAGATCTGAACAATGCACATCAGCGAATTCGTACAGTAATTGACGTTGCAAATCGCAGAGATTGCGGCATCCACACAAACGCACGCGAGTTTTCACGTGCATCCTTTTACATCCGATTTCGCTTTCGAGAAAGCGACATTTTATCAGATCGATCCGCCGAAAGAAAATTTCTCTTTCAATCTGAAAATTCCGCGCTCGTTTCATGCGATGCGGAAAGATTGTTCTCCGCAATGAAGCAGCGATTCTTTAAATACAATGATCCCATATCGGATGCTCCTCCTTTTTCTTTTAAATCGTATTATTAGAGCTTGATTATTATCCGGATGTTTCGTTAAACGTTGCACGCTCGGTGGATATTCAAAGTACCTTTTCCTTCCGTTAAACACGAGAGAGTAATTAATTTCTCCGCAGAAAAATTATTCTGGCACCTTCGCGATAATTATGCGGATAGAGATCTGCATACACGGGATGCTTGGCGCGGTATTTGAAACACATTGCAACCCGAGAACTTTCGGATCTTACTAAAAATAACCTTCCGAATCTTGCGATCTTAAGTGAGAAGTTCGAAGAAATGATTTAATATTTGTAATGTGCGGTAATTGTTTGGTTGAGTTAATAATTGAGCTTTCAGTTTTAGTGGTGTCTTTGATATTTTTGATTATTGCAGAGGTTCTTGATTAGAACTGTTATTAATTTTATGGCATGTGTTGACGGAATCTTTGAGGTACTATGTATACGGTAAGCTACCGCGTGTTTTAAGAGATTTTGGTAGTTTGAGAATTTTTAGATTTCGGGATTTTTAGATTGGGGATTTGAAGAGTTAGGAATTTGGAGATGAAATATTGAAATTTATAAACATTCCACATCACAAGTTTAAGAATGTCGAAATTTTCTTGATACTTCAAAAATGAGGAAATTCGTAAATTAAAAATGATGGACTCTTACCATGAACATTATATTCACAATACATTAATAATAACTATTCTAAAACATTGCCTATACATTGTATATCTTACGATCTCTGAATGAAGCTGTTAACCACTTACACTTCATCCCTCCCCAAAAATTGTACCTTTTAATTAACTCGTTAATTTTATCAACCATCTGAAATTTCTCTTTTGAAAATAAAAGAAAACGTCAAGTTCAGAACAATAAATTTCTATAACACCTGAACACGAAATGTAAATTGCACAGTTAAATAATGTTAGTTTAGCTAAGATCGGCGCAGAGTGCGATGTTAATAATTCCTGTTAAAATCATAATCACGCGAATTCTCCATAAGTCTTCCATCAGAACACGGATATCCTTGTAACAATAATTACACCAATTTCCATCACGGCGTATCTTAATCAAATCGGCTAAAATTCATGCGCGTATACGTTACAGTCCCGTACGTTTCGTTCGGTTGCTTCTATCTTACACGGTTATTTCGTGATCGTTCCGACACTAATGGTACTCGTAATCGATGCGAATGTAAATGAATTTAGGATTAGTTTTCCATATCGTGGACTACAGAAGACTTAACGCTAATTAAACTCGTACGAACTATGCTCAGAGAAGAGTTACGACGTGATGGTACGAGCCGACAATACGGCACGTTTAGTTCGTGGAATTTGTTCGAATGAAAAAACAGCTCTACCAACTGGTTTTTAAACGAGCCTGCACACGTGTGTACGGTTAACGTGTCAACCTGTTGTCCAAACTGCGATATATCTCTCGTATCCGACGTCCTTCCACGGATTTCAACTCATTCACCAACTGTCAGCTTCATTCATCTTCCCACGTAAACGGCGACACGTTAGCTGCAAATTATTTCTTTCGATAATCCCGGTAAATAATGTATCGGGGAATGTATTCGATCGAGTCACTCGTCAAGCGGAAAGCATCGCTTTCTGATTTAACGATAATTGCTAATTTCAATCTCATTATGCGATATGTTGTATTATAGTTTATGGATTCATAAATATGAATTTCTTCTGGTGAATTAATTATGGATCAGGTTTTTGAACTTTCGATAAATCTGTATGGCGAGGAAACGTGCATGTTAATTATACTGATTACTAGGGATAAAATTATCTTTTGGATTGTACACAATAATGTTATAAGTATATTGCAAGTTCTAATGAGTAGAAATCTGGGAATATCAAGGATATAGTGAGGTTACTCATTGATTACTAGGGATAAAATTATCCTTTGGATTGTACACAATAATGTCATAAGTATATTGCCAGTTCGAATGAGTAGAAATCTAGGAATATCAAGGATGTAGTGAGGTTACTCATGTATTGATTACAAGGGATACCGTTTGGTTGGAACACAATGTGGTTATAAGCATATTGCAAGTTCTAAGGACTTAAAATCTGGGAACATCAAGGATATGGTGATATAGAGTTTCAAAGACGTCGAGATGTAGAAATCTGGGGATGTATTAATCTCGGGACCTAGGAATGTATCGACCTAAGGAAATACCGAACTAGGCATGTAACGACCTCGGGTAGCAATTCAGGGATATAGTAATCCAAGTACATTGCGATCTAGACATATAGTAATCTGGGAATATATTAATCTAGAGATGTAGTGATTTAGTGATGTAACGACCTGGGCATGTAGCAAGTTAGAGATGGAGCGAATTAGGAAAGTAGCGACCTAGGGATGTAGTGAACTTGGGTTGTAGCAATCTGGGGATGTAGCGAACTAGGGATGTAGCAATCTGGGGATGTAGCGAACTAGGGACGTAACGAATTGGGGAAGTAGCAAACTAGGGATGTAGCGAACTAGGGTTGTAGCAATCTGGGGATGTAGCGAACTAGGGACGTAACGAATTGGGGATGTAGTGAACTAGGGACGTAACGAATTGGGGCAGTAGCGAACTAGGGATGTGGCGAACTAGGAATGTAGCAATCTGGGGATGTAGCGAACTAGGGATGTAACGAATTGGGGATGTAGCGAACTAGGGATGTGCCGAACTTGGGTTGTAGCAATCTGGGGATGTAGCGAACTAGGGACGTAACGAATTGGGGATGTAGTGAACTAGGGGCGTAACGAATTGGGGCAGTAGCGAACTAGGGATGTGGCGAACTAGGAATGTAGCAATCTGGGGATGTAGCGAACTAGGGATCTAACGAAATGGGGCTGTAGCGAACTAGGGATGTAACGAATTGGGGAAGTAGCAAACTAGGAATGTAGCGAACTAGGAATATAGCGAACTAGGGATGTAGCGACCTAGGGATATAGCGAACTAGGGACGTAGCAACCTAGGAATATAACGACCTAGGAATATAGCGACCTAGGGATGTAGCGAACTAAGGATGTATCGTCCTAAGAATAGTAAACTTCAGATAAGATCTATAAAAAACCCACAAAGAAGGAAATATAGTGGCAGTCACATGCAATTAATTCTTACCATAATTAGGTAAGGCCACGCTTAATTAGCTTTCGCCGATGAGCGTACATGCATCGATACCGCGGATGTCATACCATATTGCGGAAGGAATGTCTCGATACCGAAGGTGCAAGAAAATCCCTGAAACATCGGATCGAATACGTCGTCACTGTTTTTACGTTCACCGAATCCCTTTCATTTTTCACGGTGAAAAGCGTTTTAATTGCCGTCACAGCTGGCACTCGCTCCAAAAAGAACGTACGACCGCGTTCGATATTTGTCACGCTCGTTTAATCGGAAATATCCGTCCCGTTCGAGATTCCTTTGACTATCGGCGGCGAGTAACGGGCACGGGATTTACGAGCATCATTATCTGCTACGAAACTACTCGAACGTTACAACAATGGCTGCGTGCCGCAATAATTGGACGGAATACAAGATTCGAATGTGCCGATACGTGGAAGGCTGGAAAACGGGGAGGAAAACACACGCAGGTTCCTCGTTAACAGTGTCATAGTTCTTGTTACCAGCGCGGTCGTACAATGAACAATGATGTCATTGTTCTGAGCGAACATTTATCCTGGATAAAAGTTTTGATGAAGATGTACGGTGTCTTAACTATGAACCTTTAAACACTTTACTTTTGTGATGTATTATTTCATTGTTCTAAATAAATATTTATCGTGAAGTTTAGATGAAGATGAAAGGTATACTGTCTTAACTCATTTACTAAAGCAGGAGTTGAATATATATTTTATCTTGATCACTTGCAGTAGGATATTAAATAAAATGTGTATTTGTAAACACTTAAATTCCAGTTTTAAAAATTATTTTCTTTCAATGTAACCTAACAAATTTATTTCACATATAAATGTACTACTCATATAAAATTATCTTTCGATGCTTACTTTGTTTTCTAGAACAAGACCCATTTTACCAAGAATTTAAAAGAATAATAAGTTACATCTGCGACACAATGTCAATGCAGAATCAAAAAATGTCACTGGTAGACTGTAACCTGTTCAGTTCAAAAGATATCACCTGCTTCTTGTCTGACCAATCTGACGCATGTATAATAATCCTTCACAGCTTCCTCCGTATGCTTCTCAATAACTTTTCAACGAAATTACAAAACCGTTTACATAACACGCTCGACTGACTGCGCGTTACAGGTGGAGCACAAGAAAACCTCGATACATCGAAGTTCAATTACAAAATTGAAATCCTAGATGCACATAAGGACGTTGAATATCGTGGATAGGTTTTCACGGCAGAAATAAACGAAGAACGATGTTCGCGAAACCGTGGCGTGACTGACAAACGAATCGATAGGAAACCGAGTAAGAGGAATTTCGTTATCGTGGAACGATGAAGATTTATCCCCGCGATTCACCGATTCCCACAAGAGAATCAAAATTCTAACAATTATCGGGCAGCGTAACGCGGTAATAAATAGGTTTGCTTTCCCGTTACGAGCAATACATATCTGACTTATCCGCTCGTTTATGTAACCATCTGAAACAGGGTCGCTTCGAACGCTCATTTCCTTGACTTCGTATCGTTGAGCACGGTAATACACACCATAGAGTACCGCCATATTCACGTGCAACCGAGAAGAAGGACGTTAGAACGTTGCTGTTCTATGCCTCTTACGTCACATTGTCGCGAGTTTTGCATAACAAACACGTTGTTCCAGCGTTTCATTAAAACGGTTATCAAACCGTGAGATACGATCGGGTACACCTTGTCACATTAACGCGTTCACTGTCATACTAAAACGGCTCATTTCATGTGTATTTTTATTGTCAATGAATCTCTCCAACTATTTTCACGATATTTTGTCGCGTTTATTCTTCGTGGTGCAAGGTGGTTGATACGAGTGTTCTCAGTTGGGTAATTCTTAATAAAATTGTTATTGCAGTAGGATTTTTGTTTTTAACGAATCTTGTAAAATATTTCCACTATATTTTATTGTGTTTATTATTCGTAGGTGATGTGAGTGTTCTCAGTTGGGTAACTCCACTATATTTTGTTGCGTTTATTATTCATGGTGCAAGGTTGATACGAGTGTTCGTTGTGTAAATTATTATAGTAGGATTTTTATTTTTAGCAAATCTCACCAAATATTTTCACAGTATTTTGTTGTATTTATTTCTCATAATTCCAAGTACTTAATATAAGTATTTTCAATTAGATAATTCTTAATAAAATTCTTAATAATACAGCAATATTTTTATTTTCAGCAAATTTCACTAAATATTTTCAACTTGTCCAACATATAATTTGTCATAAAATTTGTTATATTTATTACTCATGACACCAAGTAGTCAACAGGAGTATTTCCAGTTCTTCAAATAAAGAAAAGAATAAAGATATCTTGATAATATAAATGATAGATTCGCATGGAGATTTAAACTTCATATGTGAATGTTCACATATGCGAAAAGAAAACGCACGCGAATCGTTCCACGACGTACAAGTAATAACAGATTGTCACGCGTGCACCATTAATTTCTGAAAAATTTACGTTTCTACCTTTGAATATTTCTTTCGTTAACAACACGATAGCATCGCGGTACTCGTTCGTTTCTCCCTCATGAATTCCTACAGTTTCGTCTTTCGAAATTGCACAGATTTTTTTTACCGGCTCATTAATTAACGTACACTGCAGTCATTTGTTTGCACGATATACGCACCTGTTTTGTTCTTGATACCATCTGATTTGCTTTGTATTTACAGTCGTTGCCAAGTGATATGTTATTGTAAGAAACAATTATAGAGACGAGAGAAATGAGGGAAAGTTTAAAAGTTATTTACGATTGATTTTTATCAGTTGCTGATGATAATAACAAGTCTAAAAATATATTATTATAGTCAAACAGAAAAAAGTATGTTCAGAATGAACTAATAATTAACAACTATTAATTGTTGACGATAAGAGCAGGTCTAAAAGTGTACCATTACAGTCGAATGAAATAATGTATGTTTAAAATTGATTAACAATTAACAACTGTCTATTGCTATCAATAATTGCAACTCTAAAAGTACAACATTGTAGTTAAACAAAAAGAAGTATGTTCAAAATTGATTGACGATTAACAGCCACCAATTGCTGACAATAAGAGCAAGTCTAAAAGTGTACCATTACAGTCAAATGAAATAAAGTATGTTTAAAATTGACTAACGATTAACAACCATCAATTGTTCACAATAATAGCAATGTCTAAAAGTACCCCATTTACGTGTAAATTGAATCACAAATATAATTAATTTAGCGGTACTCGTTAGAAAGGCATTAACGCCGTTTCACCATACCCCAAAAAAACTTATTACGCTATTATCTGAATTTCTTCATTTTGCGTATAATGTTATGTGCCAGACAGCCGACAGAAAGTTAAGCTTTTCTCGTTTTTAGTCCCGTTCCCGTGCACCGAGCAACGCCACGGAAACCGTTCAGCAATACTAACGCTTTATATAATAGTAATCGAATAAGGATGGAAGGAAAACACAGTGTAAGTAGATTTTGTTTTTCGACTGATCGAGAGCAACGATTAGGGATCGTTTACATACACAACTGCGCCGTAGAAAGAGAAATAAAATTTCGCTGATTAAAACGCACGCGAGTGAGAGTGTCACAGTTTTTGTATCAATTTCTCTGAACGTACGATACGATCTTTCGTCTGAGCGAAATTTGCATGGACATTTCTTAATTTACTTCTCAAGATCGAAATCGATGGTTGTACAAGCGTCGGGAGTGATTTAATCCACGTGTCTGTTAAAATAGAAGAAGCTGACATTTGGAATCGGACCAGATCCAACATAAAATCGTGATGTATCCAATATAGAATCGAGTTGGATCCAAAATTGTTTTGGAGACCGTCCATGTATCGTTATATGTGGTGGTCGAAAAAAACTTATAGCGAAATACACTCTCGTCCACAAGTTTTGGACACTTACTATCCTTATGTACTTATATACTGGGTGGCCAAGATAGGCCCGGAGGCATGTATGTGATTGAGCGCTCAAGAGGGTCACATGATGTCCAGGACTTTCTATCTTGGCCACCCAGTATTTTCGTGTTGTCTTGATAATACTAAATACCTACAAAATTAGAGTAATTGATATATTACTTCCTCACATTGGATGCAATTTTTAAATACTCAAATATGTGTGTAATATACGCATGCGTGAAGGCGTCTACTATACAACACAGAAAGCCTGTGTGCGCATGCGTAAAGACTTCTACTATACATCGCAGATAGCCTATGTGCGCATGCGTAGTCGTCTACTATAACATCGCATACTCACACACTCCTGAGGTGAAAAAATCCCCCAATAGCACATTACTGTCTAATATACTTATGTAATAGCATAAATTTATTTTATGTTATTATAGTATGTTATTTTAGAGTAATAGTACATAAATTTGTATACTTATAAGTCTACTAAAAATGATGAATTATAAAACTATAAATTTTCAAAGCAGGTCTCCGCTGCAATATTTTATAATTTTGTCTATCTTCTGGATCATACGTAATATTTTTAAAAACTCTGAAGTTTGACATACAAATTGCCAGATAAATTAATGTGAATATCTACGATATCAGTTTCCAAAATCGAAACCCCTAGAATTTCGAATTTTTGCAATTGGGAAAAGAGAACGTGTGAACGTGTTGATTGATACATTTGGTACGTTCAGTGTTGGATAACCAAAGTAATTTCTGTGTATAGAGGAAGTGAAGTAAACAAGTTATCGATCGATTTTGCTGAACAGTATTCCGCGTTCTCCTTGCCTATTGTCCATAAATTTTTCTAATCAACATCGCTTTTAATTGCACGATTAATTAGACGTTTCGTGACGCAGAAAAGTGGCGAGTTCGGAATTTCTCCTGGAAACCGGCTCGATTTATCCTCGAACTGCTCCCTTCTGTACACTCGCGTGCAAAGCAAACTTCGTTTGGATAAAGACATAATAAATCCATCAAAATCATGAATCTCTAAATTCATAGAATTCCAGATCTCTTAATCATCAAATTTCGAAGTCCCCACAGTCTTACACTACCAAATCCCTAGATTTTTAATTCCAATGTCCCCAAATCCTTAAATTCTCAAACTTTATATCTTCAAATTTCTCATGTCCAAATACTAAAATCACAAAATCTCTGCATCTTCAAATTCCTACGTCCCCAAATTCTTAGATATTCAAATTTTTGTACTACCACATCCCTAAGTCCCCAAATCCTATGTCCCGGAATCCCCAAATTGTTGTGTTTCCAAATTTCTAAACTACCAAATACCTAAATTCTCTAAATACTAAAACTCCAAAATCTCTGTGTTCTCCAATTTCCTACATCCCCAAATTCTTATGCTACCAAATCTCTAAATCCCCAAATTTTTGTGTTTCCAAATTTCTAAACCACCAAACACCTAATTCCCCAAATATTAAAACCCCGAAATTCCTGCGTCCTCAAATTTTTAACTCGTTGCGAAATTCTTGAGATCTCAAAAGTCGCTAAATGAGTATCCCTCGACGAGTATCCACCCGTCTCTCTTCCACATCTGTGGATATCCCCCTTCGCAGAGGAGGCATATTTGCCGTTGACTGTACACTGAACGACTGGTCGCGTGTAGATCGGCCTCAGACGTTTTAGTTCGTACATCAATTAACTTGCCGTTACTCACTGCTCGTTATACGAACTCGTAGCCTTCGGTTCCCTTCCTGGACACCGATCACGATACGGAATCTCGACGAATCAACTCGTCTACACGACCTCTCGCTACCTATATGTATTATACGCATGTTTCGCTCGTACTCTTTATGTTTCGAATTTCCCTCTCGTTACATTTCGAGCGTGTAAACACATAGCAAGAAATTGCCGACGCTTTCACTTTTGCATATTCTCGTTCGATTCTAATTGACCAGATCAAATGATAAACGCTCGAAATTATCGTATCGATATCTTTATCTGCAAATCTAATATTCGTTCGGATATGAGGGATACGTTTTCTTTTTAGGATTTTTTGGTTATCGAGATTTTCCATCCTTCGAGTTTCAGATTTTCTGGTCTTTCGAGTTCCAGATTTTGGATTTACGAAGTCTTGAAATTTTAGGATTTTGTGATCTGTAAATTTCTAAAATTTTTATATTGAGTTTGACACGTTTGAAACTTTGAAATTTTCCAATTGTTGGACGAGGCGTTGAAAATTTGGAACTAAAGAACTTTGATGATTTGTAGATTTGAGAACATGAAGTCTTAGCGTCATGTTAACCTTAACTGCACTTGTATCTATTCGTCATAATTGATTTTCTAACAAAATTCCTCCATTAGCCAATTAATCTACGACTTCATAGTCCATGACTTCACCACAGAACAAAGTCCTACACGCATTATTATTAATTGTACAAATTGTATTAATAATTAATTGAATAAATTACTATTATTTGTAACAGCGTGTTATTTATGCACGTAAAAACGATACCAATCTGGTTAAATTACGATCCTGCGCAAGCTGCAGTTCATTATTTTCATCGCTACATCTCGAACAGGTATCGCGTATTGAAAAACAATAACTTTTTGTTGGAACGAGAAACATGCTAGTCGTAACGCTAACAGCGCTGTCAGTGGAACGAAATATTTTACGGTGCATCGCGTTTCGTCTAATTAGGATTTGGTTTCAGCGTGTACATTTGAATTTATGCAGGATAAACGCGCTGTTAATTATACTCTCTAAGGCGTGGACGGTTGTGATAAAAGAAATGTGCGTGACGTTACACGAGTTTCCTTACATCGAACAAGTTACGAGTTTAAAGGTTCGTAGACTATAATCTCTCTTGCGCAAGAGATTTGTTATCGTTGTAGTTCTTCGGATAAAGTTCATTATTCAATCGTTCGCACCGGGGTGAATAACTGTGTAATTCATACTTTGAAATTATAAATAAAATGAAAATGGATGATAAAACATAATCGAATATATACATTAATTTTTCGGTTTAATTTTTTTCAGATTATCTCTATGAAAGTCAACAGGTGATTTCAAGAAAAGCTTCTTAACAAATTTTTTAATTTAAAATACATTTGCAAACTGTGTAATTTAAAATAAATTTACAAACGGTGTAATTTCAAACAAATTTACAAGCTGTGTAATTTCAAATAAATTTGCAAGCTGTGTAATATAAAATACACGTGTGAACACTTGATGGGTTTGTGTCAATGTTAAAAAATTAATTTTAAAAATATCTAAAAATATTTAAAAAATTACTGTTTCCTTGCGACCATACCCTAATACGTTTTAATACAAAAATACAATATTTTATACAAAGGCATTGCAGTAACAAAATTATATAATGTTACTTAAAATTACGTAAGGAATACTAAACACTCGAGGTATTTATTCAACATAGTATAACAGTAGGAAGATAAGCCTCGTGCAAATCAACTTTTGCTTTCAAAATATTTGTCTACCTCCAGCCTTTATAAATAAAAAGAATATAATTTCTCCAGCTAACGTAAGAACTCCACTGAATATATCAAAATTAATTAGCTAGATATCTCGTCAGTAGAACTAATTTATACCGAATAATTTTATATATCTGCAGAAGTAAAGCTCTATGAAATCTACGATCTCGTGTTCCGTTTACGACTTCCTACGATTTCGTTTAATTCATTTTTCCAAGTGTTTGATCCTAAAACTACCAAACCGGTCTTTTACCTCCTTTCTTTTTTTAAATTACAGGATTTGTCAAGATGCTTTCACTAAAATTCGCGTTGATCGAGATAAAGATTTAATGTATGCTTTATTTACTTATTAACCGGTACGGTTAGTGTTAATATCACGAACGTGATAAACATGCCTATGTGTTTACGAAATAGGGAGAATCGTAAAAAATGAAACTTTTTGAATTTCTTGTGCGCTAACACCATAACGAAATTAACAGCATGAGGAAATAAAATGTGTACACACTTTGTTATATAATTTGATAAGTAATGAGGTTAGATTTATCATCCTAAAATTGATGTTCAACGGTTAAACGTGATGTCATTTAATATCAGTGCCTTCATTGTTATATAATCAAAAAGTGTGTACATTTTAGTGGAACATTCTGTATATTACGTTTAAAAGACTTGAGATGATTTATAATTGCTTCTAAAGATGATATTCAGTACCGATTTTAGGTAACTTCTGATTTTACTTTCTTTTCTTTTATAGTTTCCACTTTTTAAGCACTTGATCATGATCGCGCTCAGCTGCAAGGCTCGAAGCTATCGCTCTCGCTTTTGGACGCGTGTAATCCTCGCGCTCTGATTGTTCCGTTTAATAATTCAAAACCGAAGCTTCAAACCCCATTTTTGCACAGGAAAATCTTGTTCAGAATCCTCTACCACCCCTTTCAGGGAGTTACACTATTTACGAGACACCCTAATTCCAACTATTTCATGCAAAATACATCAGAAATTTAGAAAACAGATTGCAGAGAAAAAGTTTAGCGAATAGAAATTGAGAAATTATGAATTTTGCAGAATTTTCCAATTTTTAGTAAACATCGTGAATTCAAGACTCGGATAGAATTGAATAAAATCGTCAAATCATTCAACCTCTGAATTTATTTTTGAATACAAACTGTATTATAGAATGTTGCCGATCAACGAAGCGAATCATTTTAAAATTATTCGGAAAGCAATTCGTATTTTCAATAATGAGCAATGCAGTTCGTATCGCGTGTCGGCGATAAATATCGCAGAATAAATTCGTATCGTAAATTTTCTTCGTTAGGATACTTTTATTCGTTGAAAAACTGATGATGAATTGATTTGAGGATCGTCAATCAAAATTTGAAGTTCGTCAATTAGATTTGCACAAAAAGTAATGTAATGAGTAAAATTAGAAAATGGAGAGCAACTTGTTGCTGTCTAATGAAACATGCTCCGATGCGTTGAAAGATCGAATCAGATATATGAACTATTGAAACATACATGGTATTCTTAATAGCAACACTTAACGCATGTTTTATGTATACAACTTTTATCGGTATATTAAATATCTTTACGGGTGTCAGTCTTAGTGTTTAGTGGTATATAAATTGTATGCAATTGGACAGTTTATAGTACTAGAAATAGTCAAATACAAAAGATGTATTTTTTTTCAAAGTTTATTATTGTTCACAGTTTCGACACTTCAAAGTTCTACTATTATTTCTATATTTCAACAATTTCACTATTTCACAATCTTATAATTTCAACATTTCTACATTTACAAATTTCACAATCTCACAATTTCAAAATAAAAAAATTTCAAAGTATATAAATTTAAAAATTTAAAAATTCAAAGTCCAAAAATTCCAAATTTCCAAAACCGTGAGTCCAAAGCTTCTGAATTGCAAAATTGAGTTCCAAATTCACCCCAACTCAGTCAAAAATTTCAAAAATGTCAAAATTCTAAAATTCCACAGTCCCAAGAATTGAAAGTTCAAAAATTCCAAATTCTCACAATTCCGAAACTCTAACCCCAAAAATTCCAGTAGCTTCAAAATCCGAAAGTGTCAAACAATTTCAGACAATTTAGCAATTACCATTAGTCACATTTAAATTATCATTAAAAATTTGAAATTTTCCATTTGGAATTTTTAATTTGAAATGTTCGACCTACAATTTAGAATTCGCGAAAGAGAAATTGCAAACATCCAACCGAGAGCTTTAACGCATTGTGTGACGCAATAAAAACAAGGAATTACTCGCGCGAAGTTCGTAGTGGCTGAAAGTAGAGTAACGAGAAAGGAACGCGCACATATTTTTACGAAATTGTTTCTATAATAGAATCGCGTAAAAATTTGCTGGTAATCCAGAGAAAACGACGTCGCCTTGAAAGCGAACAGTTGATGAAGCATAACACGTACGTCGACATCGCGACGAGAAAAAATGTTTAACGAACGATTGCAAATTCCTAGCTCGGCTATTTAAACGCATTACGAGTTTTGCAAAAGGATGAAAAACAGGATGGAAAAAATAAATGTCTTGATCAAGGTTTCACTTCTCGAAGTAAAAGGAAAAAAAGATAATTTCTCGAATGCTGCCATTTTCTTAATCGATAGAGGTGTATTTAAGGAATGAAGAAAATTAACTTATCTTTAATGCTTATAATATTATACATTTCGTATTACGGCGGTAGATTTACTGTCATGGCGTCACTATTTAATTTAATCAGATAACCAAAGAAAGTCTGGTAGTACTGTTATAATAATGGGTGGTGTCGAGTAAGATTAGAAAACTTTGATTGAAAAGTCTAATGAATATATCCATAATAAATGCTTGTTATATGTTCTGCTACGCTCGAGCAACTTTACTCTGCTAAATAACGTAAATTAGTATTAAACGCGAATAATTGCGAACCATGTACTTGTAACTGATAATGTAATCTTTTGCTTTCAAATTTAATTAGTTACATATTCACTTTCATCTCGTTATGGTGAATTTACTGTGTTAATTTTATACTTTTCTCTGTGGTTTTAGGGAGATCCTGGGAGGACCTGAAGTCTAGGGAGACATCAAAGATTTATTAAGAATTGTCATGAATATTTGTTGTTCACTGTAAAAGAGACGATGCAGCTGTCAATATGACTCATAACCTCAAACCATGCTGTGATATAACCTGAACTTCGATTCTTTAGTAACATCTTGACACAATTTTGCGATACGAAACTAGAGTATTTGTATCTTGTTAGATCTAAATAGATCAAGGTTTATAATTCGAACAGTTATCCTGTGTTTAAAATGATTTCACTCAAGGCTATTCAACACATTGACCGCCACAGTGAAAACTGACGTTCGCTGTCAGACATGCTATAACAGAAATTATTAAGAACAAGATTACTACAGATTATTAATCTTTCAATTTCATCTTTCAATCCATTGGCGTATGTACCTCAACGCTTCGTAAAATTATTTCATCCCTTCTCGTCATCGAGATTATTTCACTACCCCAAGTTTGAAGTAACGATATAAAAATAAATATTTTCCTACAAATAATTCATTTCTGTGATAATCATATTTCGTATATTTTTATATTCTTGATCACATACTTTGCATGTTATTTTCCCTTGTAAACTGTTATGTATATTGTACATTAAAAATATATATATATTAGCAGTTAAATCGTGAGATATCCTAGTGTACTAAAACTATTTAGGTCCTAGAATTTATAAACTTCTCCAAAAAGCATAATAACCTAGATCTCCGACACCACAGCTATTTGCAGTTTGCACCAGAACATTACTTTATCTTCTTGAATCTCCCAATTAACCAATTCGAATCGGTACTTTCATTCCAGAGCAAACACATTATCCACAATTACCTGAAAAATAAAACACGAGAACGTTAGAAACGGTGTTCAAGATTCGGATTTCCATAAATACGTTCGATGTAGCGTGGCGAGAAATCCAGAGCAGACAGTAACAACGTTAATTGCCCGCAAGGAAGTCACAAAATCAAGATTTCATGGTATTAAACATGTAACCGAATTCGCAATAATACCGCGAGATATCGGTTCGACGAAAGTTCGCTCGAAAATGGTGGAAAACGAACGTAAGCAGAGTTGGTCTACTTCACGGGTGTTTCGAGCAAATCGATCCGTTAGGTAAATCGTGCAGTTGAATGGTATCGCGTTTCTAATCTGCGAACTAATCGAGGCGCGGCACCGTCGCCCCAAAGACAAGCACAGGGACATGTTTTAAATAATGCGTCGAGTTTCGATTGTGCAACAGTTTCGAGTTGCAGCTGCTTTCGAGCACGATCCGTTCCCGATGATCGTGAAACGTTCGAACACGCTTGACAATGGCGGCTTGGAACGCTTAGAAGTCTTAAGTAACCTGCGAATATGTTTCTTAATAATTTTTTTTATAGCAACTGTCACATAAAATCTTTTAATTAGAAATCGTTGGAGTACAGTTCTTTATTCTATACATTTTTCTGCAACTCAATTTTGGAATATCTTTTCTTTACTAATTGGGGGAGGCTTCAGTAACTTGCGAATATGTTCCTTCGGTATTTTCTTTTTATAGAAATGGTTTAATAAAACCTTCCGCAGCTTGGTATATATTTTACTGCGCATTCTTGCAAGTAAACAAAATTTGTCAGGTTGCGATATACGAGTCTATTGAAGATTTACGATGGCGGCTCCTGACAGTTCATTCATCGAAGTTATTTATCGACGTGCAACCATAACACCTACTGCGCTCACCTGAAATGTAATATGAAGGTTGTTTCAGTTTTCTTACTAAATCACCTTATAGAACCTGATCAAAAAATTGCATTTTAATAAACGAATTTCTGAACTATTTGTGCAGTAGTAATAATTTAAATGAATATTGTTGAACGTACAGATTCATCTAGAAGGGAATGTATTTATTGTACATAAGCTAGGTTGAATATCTTTCAATTTATGCTGCACGCTATAATAAATCTTTAATAGGCTCCTGTTTTGCGACAGAAAAAATTCTATTTACTCCTAAGAATATCCAATGAGGCAATAAAATATATTCAAAGCTAAAAGAGGTGTTATCAAGTTTAAGTATCCTTAAAAAACAGTCCACAAAAGAACATAATTTGCAAGCTACTTAAGGTTCCTCCTCTAATAAAGAAAAAATGCTCGGAAGTTGACGAGTTGTAGAAACATGTGTAGCACGAAGAACTGCATTCCGACGATTTTCAATTTCCTGTCACCACTTAGTCGAGCTATTGGTATCGGTTTCGTAATATCCGTTCGGTTGCAACGATCGAGCAAAAATATGTGTCTATTCGTTTAGCCTGAAGACAATTTCGCCGGCGGAACCTGTGCGGAGGGTGAAAGTTGCGAACAATCGACGCTCGTTTAGGCGATCCATGAAAAAAAGCGGTCGATTATTGATTGATCGACCTCCTATCATGTATCTAATGGAGATCGATTTTCTTTTCGCTTTGCAGAGATGTGATTAGCCTCTGGTGGAATAGCGATAAGTAGATCATGAGGTCGGCGATGAGTTTATGGATATAACACGAGTTATTGTGGAGCAAAGGTGGGAGAATTTTGGGATATGTGTGTGTGGGAGATCGAGTATTTGTGGGTTAGAAATTGTGAGAATTTGGGGATTTAAAATTTGGGATTGTTGACATTTCTAAGAATTTGAGAATTTGGGAGATTTCAGGATTTGGGTATTTAAGGAATTGGAGATTTGGTAATTTGAGTATTTGAGTATTGGGGAACTTGAGATCTGGAATTTGGGGACTTGGTAATTTCAGTATTTGAGAATTGGAGAAGTTGAGATTTTGGGGTCTGAGAATTTGGGTATTCAAGGATTTGCAGACTTGGAAATTTGGGTATTTGAGTATTGGGGAACTTGAGATCTGGAATTTGGGGACTTGGTAATTTCAGTATTTGAGAATTGGGGAAGTTGAGATTTTGCGGTCTGAGAATTTGGTATTTCAGGATTTGGATATTTAAGGAATTGGAGATTTGGGTATTGGGGAACTTGAGATCTTGAGATCTGGAATTTGGGGACTTGGTAAATTCAGTATTTGAGAATTGGGGAAGTTGAGATTTTGCGGTCTGAGAATTTGGTATGTGGGAATTTGGGTATTTAAGGAATTGGAGATTTGGTAATTTCGGTATTTGAGCATTGGGGAAGCTGAGATCTTGAGATCTGAGAATTTTGGAACTTGGCAATTTCAGTATTTGAAAATTGGGGGAGTTGAAATCTTGATGTCTGAAAATTTGGGCATTTGGGAATGTGAGAACTTCAGGATTCGATATTTGAGAGTTGAGGATTTAAGGACTTGGAAACTTGATAATTTGACTATTTAAAAATTGGGGAGGTTAAGAATTTGTAGACATGGCAATTGATTTGTAGATTATCATTTGTATCAAATCATTTGTAGACATGTATTTGACGATTTGAGAATTTAAGAGCCAGAGATTCCAGAATTTAGGTATCTGAGATCTAAGGAATTTTCAAAGGGTACTTAAAAATGTGAGGATCTACAAATATGAGATTAAAAATTTTTTAATTTAAGAGTGAACAAATTTAAGATTGTCGAGACTTCAATTTGTGTAATTTACAATCTGCAAATTTATAAATTTCGAAAGTCAACAAATTCTTGCAATGTCACTTGACCTAGAACGTTAGAAAGTTATTAATATAAGAATCTCAATATCTCGCATTAGCAAAATAAATGTTTCTAATCCCATGAGTCGGCACAAGTGCAGTGCACGTGCATCTGCGTGCACCACACCCTCACAAATGCGGTTGTCCATCACGGTGCTGGAAAAGTGGAATGGGCGTATCCAACAAAACGATGCGGACGGTTAATAAACTAGTTTTCTATAATTTATAAGGAAAAACAAGATGCACGACGTTCGCGTAACGGAATCAGAAATTATCTCGGAACACCTGGTGAGCATAGTCTGTGTGTTCTCTCTACGCACTCGTTAAATCATGTAACGATTCTCGGTTTGTCTTTCTCTTTTTCGTGGGAGGCCCCCTCGAGAGGCGTTGCTCAAGGTGTCGAATTAGAAAGGAAATTCGCGTGTTATCCGCTGTGTAGCCGGTCACTAATAATAATACAACCGCTCGTGAAAGTGCAGACAACCAGGGCGGAGTAGCCTTGTTCGCACGATTCAGTCAAGGAATCACAAAAGTGATCAACAATCCTGGAGTCGCTTTCGAACCCGATGACTCGTCAGACGTCGCGTTCGTATAACGGGTTAGGTTTCGACGTGACGTATCGCGAATACAAACGTGTCCTTCGCTAGCTACGGAGGTGGCTCAACCCTTTCTTCTCGGCTGATCTCAGCGGTCGGGCGTTTGGAGGTTACCTTTCGTAACGGTCTTGATGGTCTTTGGTGTTTGATAGATTACCTTAATGAAACTATGATCTTGATTCTAATAGAGAAACTCGTGAGCCGTTTAACGGGAATTACGTCGCCAGCGGAGAGTGAAGTTTTAGCTTGAAAACAGTTAACTGGATCCCATGGGGTTGTGGTGATCTAGGTCAGCGGTTACTAAACTGCCAAATATTTTCATCTAACTTTCGACTGCTTGATTTCTTCAGAAAGTTTTTCAGACTTTGGTGATTTAGGGTTTTAGGAATTTAGGAATTCGAGAACTTAGAAATTTGAGAATCTGGGAATTTGGGAATCTAGGAATTTGGGAATCTAGGAATTTGGGAATTTGGGAATTTGAGGACCCAGGGATTTGGCAAGATAGGGTTTTGGGAATCTAGGAATTAGGGGATCTAGGGATTTGGTGATATAAGGATTCTGGGGTCTAGGGGTTTTGAGATCTAGGGATTTTGAAATTTAGGGATTTTGGGATCTAGAAATTTAGGGATATAGGGATTTTTTAGTTTAGGGGTTTTGAGATCTAGGGATTTTGAAATTTAGGGATATTGCGACCTAGGGATTTTGAGATCTAGGAATTTGGTGATATAGGGATTTTGAGATCTAGGGATTTTGAGATCTAGGAATTTGGGGATATAGGGATTTTGGGGTCTAGGGGTTTGAGATCTAGGGATTTTAAGATCTAGTGATTTTTGGTTCTAGGGATTTTAGATATAGGTATTTTCAGATTTAGGGATTTTAGGGATCTAAGAATTTGACGATATAGGGATTTCTGTCTAGCGAGACTAGGGATTAGGGCATCTAGGGATTTAGAAATTTAGGGATATGTAAATGTCGAAATTTGAAATACTAGGGATTTATGAATTATCGTATGGTAGACTATCCCTTGAAAGTTCTAACTGTAACCCAAATATTATTTAATCAATTATATTCTTATGCAACAACCAGTGTAGCTTGTACCGATTTATTAATGACAAAGAAACCGTTTTATAAAAACGCGAGATACTTGCACACGGATGATAAATGAACATCATTAAGAAAGTTTTAAGTTAATTGCCGTTGATACTTATCAAATGACATACATTACTTGCCCGTATAAAACATCCTTCTTTTGAGCAAGAAACACCAAATATTCGCTTTTAATTTTAACGATCAAACGAAGCGCCTCCTCAACAGGATACGAAAAAAGGGACACGATAAATCGAGCCGCCGAATTTCACAAAAGAACATTGTGACCGTTCAAGTGACAAACAATCGCTTGGAACGTAATTCGCGCATACCTTCGCAAAAGGTACACTCGGCGAGGGCGTTGAAAGGCTACAAACCCGTGCAACTCCTTTCACCGTGTTCGAGCAACGGGCCATGTTACAGCGAGGGATCGATGCGTCGTCGAATCGGTCGAGTAATTCTCGAATGTGATTCTATCGGTGTAAATCCGATGATAGAAATTCCACGAGAACTTGTGCGGAAGATATTATCTTCAGATACTGCTACTTGAGTTACGCGAAACTGTTATCTCTGGAATCGCTAACATATTTCAAGAGTTACCTCTAATGATTTTTCGCCCTCTGAGAACTTGTCTTCCACTTGTCTCTAATACGGTTTACAGTAAGAGGCAATCTACGATGTTCGTTGATTGACACTGATCACGTAAGGGTGTTTAGCCGACATGGGCCGAACGTATCCGAAGCTGACCGATCTACTACTACTCAACTGCCGGCTTCCATTTTAAGGGGTTTCTTTATCTAAAATACCTTATGTCGACGTAAGTCTATGTATGTAAAGACAGTCTTAAACTTCAGAATTAATCATAATAATCGATAAATACATCACAAGTGGAAATTTTCTTTATTTGTACCATAAAGAATTGCAAATATATTGACCCTTCGTTGATGAGTTACTATTTACTGAATAATCTTCTTCAACATTCAGACATCTCAGTACAGTCTATTTTATATTTTTACAAAGTAAAAATTTGACTTGTGTAGAACAATTTACTCCAAAATGAACGATGTCTCAGATCTTAGAAACCATAATTTCGGGTTATAAAACACTATAAATCGAAACGCAGACAATTTCCAATGAACCGAAAGTCAGAATTATTTATCGTTCGTTGGTTTACGTATAACGAGATCTTATCCGTGATAACTTTTACTTTCGTGAACCGAGCTTGCTTGTCGTTGCACGCTAATTCTCGCGTCATGCAACAACCCTAAGCAAAAACGCACGCCTATCGGATCTTATCTTGCCCATTAGAGGTACACGAAGGGAAAAATTCGACCACGTTACGTTTCGTAATTCTTGCTTAAATAATATTCGTGTAAGTAGCGAAACACGGATCTGAATTATCCTAACGCTTTCTAATTATCGGCTATCGATCGATTGAATACCTTTCATTTTACGATTCGATAGAAAGGAGCGATCGATGGTCAAGGCAAAGTTCACGGATCGTTGTAAATTTCTTTCGAACGATCACTCGATGATATTACCAATGTCTGCTGAACGGAGACGTATAAATATACCTTGCTATTCAATTTATTCGTTTATGATCTAGAACGTAAGATTATACACTTGCTTCGTCGATTTCAGCGAATCTGATGCGGCACACAAAGCAATTAGTTAAGTAAAGTGGTCAAAGTGAAAATGTGGAAATAAGAAAGACGTATCAATTAATTTTGACTTTTACTCCGTTTATATCTACGCGCTAATTTCTTTCTCGAGAAGAGAATTGCAGTCGTAAGAATTATTGTTACATTAATCGTTTTCTACCACAGCGAAATTGCCACTTACGATTTCAGTTCTATCTTTCTATAATAGCAAGGATAAATTATTCTAGCAATAACTATTTCTATGAAATGGACCTTCTCTTTTATTATAGAAATCATTTTTTATTTCATTCATATTTCCACCAGCGTTTTCCATTTTAACTCTTCAATTGTAAATACAAAGGTTAAGAAAGAGGAGGTTTAATTGCGGCTATTATATGATCACGGTTCACGCCTAACTGTTTAATTGCATCGTTAAACGTGCCTAGAAAGTTGATCCAAGCAGCCCTAATTGATTTCGATGCTTCCGTTTTCGGTTACTAGAAAACGGAATCTAACTCTGTTACGCAGTTGTCGAAGGACAACATGGCGGCTTAATCATTTGGATCGATATTTTCGATTAAGAAATTAAAGTAATTTCACATAATCAATTTAGGTTTTCGGTGCTAATTTGACTCTATCAAATAACGGAGGGGTTGTTTTTCGATTTCCGTACACATTTTTAGAATTAAATAAACATGTATGATTGTTTTATGAAATTTCATCTATTTTCGATAAAATTTCACAAAGTTATTTATTGACATATCTAGTATTTCTTGAGAGTACTCTGTAAAACATTCTCTGTAAATAATTAATTTAACTGCGTTCGTAGCACCGGACACGCACGACCGTGACGGTCAACGTGTTAATAAACTAGGTACACATTTTTATAATTATTCTATGTTACGTATTTATATTCCCACGTTTGTCAGTGATCGAAATGGACAGTTGATCGATCCAAGGTTACGTCGGAACTTGTGAACTTTCATGTGACTCATAAACCGGGAGGTGCTTAATCATCAATCGTAAAGTGTATGCTCGCAAGTGTTTCACTATCACGTTTTAAATTCCTACTTTCCTGTATCTTACGGTTTCTCAGCTCGACTTTTATGTTTAGAATTATATTTTTAACATAACTCATGTTGAAATTTATGTCGAATGTTTTATATGAATTACTAGTTATAAATTTATTTTATGAATATTTTAGGTAACTTACAAATTATGAATTTATTTTATAAATATCTTATATCAGCTACAAGTTATGAATTTACTTTATAAATATTTTACATCAATTACAGGTTATAAACTTACTTTATAACTATTTTATATAATTTACAAATTATAAATTTACTTTATATGTATTTTATATCAGTTACAAGTTATGAATTTACTTTATAAATATTTTACATCAATTGCAGATTATGAACTTACTTTATAATGATTTTATATAATTTACAAATTATGAACTTACTTTATAAATATCTCACATCAATTACAGATTATGAACTTACTTTATAAATATTTTATGTAAGTTACAAATTATGAATTTACTTTATAAATATCTTATATCAGCTACAAGTTATGAATTTACTTAATAAATATTTTATGTAAGTTACAAATTATGAATTTACTTTATAAATACCTTACATCAGCTACAAGTTAAGAATATACTTAATAAATATTTTACATCAATTACAGGTTATGAATTTCCTTTATAAATATTTCATATCAATTACAGATTATATCAACTTACTTTATAAATACTTTATGTAACTTACAAACTACTTTCCTTCACAAATATAACATATCACCTACAAATTATAAATTTACCTATAAACTGCACACAAGGAACTGCTTGCAAGTACCTCAAAACGCAACAGAACAAAGGAATATCTCTTATCGTGATTCCATCACAGAAAGTTTGAAAGATCAGTGAATACCATGACAGTTAACACATTCATCATTCTAATGAAGCAAAATCTGCTTCATACCGCAGAATAATCAAACAAAATGTGTACCACCGTACACAACATGGTTCTCACTGTAACAATCGACGCTTTAGCACGGTGTTCGCACGTGAAACTAAAAGAATGTTCCCTTCACGTCCCTTGAACGAACTATCGGAGCACCTGTTAGGAATGCGTTCAACAGAAAATACTGAATTAACAAACAGTTTCGTGACATCATACACGGTGTATTTGCATGAAGTTGCGTCTACTCACGGAGCAGGTAGTTATCGGGTTACACAATATATCGGTAATAGACGTATCTGCTATAAACTTGGCTGCATTCCACTATCGTTACGGCCTTGATCGCATTTCTTCGCGGAATTTCATCTGTCTTTAAGCACCGATCTTTAATAAAAAGAAAAGGGGGTAACTTTTATTCCGGAAGAAAGGATCTAACAATCGATACGCTAATTATACGTCGCCATTTTATCGCGATGGAGTAAACGGAAAAGGTATCCGATAGAGATTATATTGCTGAGATACCGTGAAATTACATGGAATGACGGGAAAATATTGAAGGTCTATGATTTCAGAATTATCTGCACCGATACTATCAATTCTTCTGCTGCTGAAGGCGATTGTTCCTTGAGAAATAACCGGACACTGAGACCGATTATGCAACGCTTTCGAGCCATACATGTTTATTTAATTCCTGGAAAAGTGGTCGAGAAAGACAGAGAAAAGTCCATAATCAGCGAAATCGTTCAAACGAAGTGTTGCTAATCTTATAGTGTAATCGAGAATTTACTGTGGCAACATGTCAGCCAAGATGAAAAGGGGAAAGAAAAATTTAACCTAACTTGTAAAGAATTTAAGAAAAGTATCTCGTCAGAGGATCTCGAGGCTGCTTTTTCTTTTCGACTATAAAAATCGTTGTATCAATTAACGTACGCACACTAATACACTCAATTAGGCATTGATCGAGCATCTTTGAAACGGTAACACTTTCTCGTCCGGCGATTTGCTTCGTTAGCAAAGTGTAACGCTTAGAAGATTGCGTGTAATTGTAGCAAATCGTTCGTTCTAGCCTTCACCCACTTTCTCTCTCGTAGAATGACTTCAGGTCAACAATCGGAAACGAACGTGTTGACCGTTTACGAATTCGAGGGGTAAACGAATAGATTTTAACGCCAGTGGACGTCCGATGTGCACTTTGAAAATTAAATACAGTGATACATGAGGGGAAGTCATTTGTACAATTATTTATATTGATAAAAGTTGACATATATTTCAATTTCTTTTGCCTACCAACTTCTTAATTTACAAAATGGGGTGCTCAATAAAATGTATAGCAAGACTGCGGTGTATGTGACAAATTTTTTCATTTATTATAAGTAGTACATAAACGAAAATATTCGATCTAACTATTTATTATTATTTATAAGAGCCAAGAGAAATGTGTAGACACACTTGATATAGGAGTGCAAGGGGTTAATTTCTGGAATTTAAAATAAGGGATGTAAAATGCGTTATAATATGTATAGTGTTATTAGTGTGACGTATAAACGTAGAAACTAATAATGTAATAATAGGTTCAAAAAAATTCATCAAATTTTACAACTAACCTCAAAGGGTTAAACTGACATCTAGAGCAATGTTAGTTCCTGAATTTTTGGACTTCGCAATCTTAAGAATTTGGAAGATTGAAATTTTACGATTCTATAATCTTGGAACTTACATAATTTCATCAAATTACAATCGAACTCATATTATTAATTTATTGCATGTACAATGTGTATACGTGTCGCCATTAGTGTCAGACAAATGTGGAAACTGCCACGAATCCCACATCTATAATAATTGCTAACGACACTAATTATTTAGAAATAGTTACACAATTATTGCCGAAGCATAAATATACCTTCATACAGCTACCGGTAAATTATCTTCTCGATGTTTCCGATTCGTGTTAATATTTTATTGCAACCTCACGACCCTGTAAGGCTATGCAAATGACGTTCGCGGAACGTATTTCGTTTACGAGTATTAATTCATTTCCTTAAGAAGACGCGTGACTGGATTCGATCTTTGACATCTGTTTTCCTGTTCGAGCATTAGAGAAAGTTAACAGTATTCAAAGTGACCAATAATATATACGAAACGAGATTCGAATATTAATAATCGTAATTTCTACTAAATCGATCCGCGTACTCGATAAATTTACGGTTAATACATATTCCGTTTTCTGCTTTCGGTAGCTTTATATTGCCTCGTAAAATTACTAGATTTTTATCCAGTTGAAAATCTAGTTAAAACGTTATCTGCATAGTGAATGCGATTCCGGTTAAACCACCCTTCCTACCGTTCTATTTTACTCGTAAAATTATTTAATCGATTGATTTAACGTAGAAATCTATGCAACGTGTTTCTCGGAAGAAATTTCACCAGAGGGAAATCATGAATTTGATCAACTTCTTCTTTTATACATATATTTCAGAGGTCTAATTATAACATAGTGAATCGATCCGTGGATGAAATATCTAATTCAGAATCTCGTACGAAAGAAAATTTATCGGTACAAGATCAAACCGGTTATAAATCTTGTTTTATCAGATGATAACGATGGGAGACTTTTTATTGCTTTATTAATTAAGCGTTTTATCGTAAAGGCACTGTGCATTTCGTTCTTTTCTCATAAAACGTAAGAGTAATTCCTCTCGACACTTCCTCGACTATCTCGTTTAGTTTTGATATCGTTCAGATGTAGAATTCGATAAACTCAATTGCAGAGATATTTATTATTAATACGTACATGTTGTAATTAGTGCAAGTCTAGGTAATAATGACACGCTCCAATTATTTATAGTTATACAAAATCGTCGTACTCTACAATTATATATTTTTATTTACTAGTAGAATGTGTTTTCGGTTTAAAAATTTAATGTGTAACTTGAAGTGACAATATAATTAGAGTCCACCATTCGAATACTTGAAACTGGTACTAATAATTTTTAAAGCATGTTAGTTATTTAACTGTTAATTAGTAAAGGCGTTAGTTAATTCAGAGAATGTTTCACTTTCAGAATTATTACTTATGCAACACTTTGACAGGTCAAATTTTCAGAGAGAACTTAAGATGGCGATATAATTAGAGTCCACCGTTCGATTACATGAAATTTGTTGAAATTTCTTAAAATTTCCACAGCATGCTAGTTACTTAACAGTTAATTAGTCAATGTATTAATTATTTTACAAAATGTTTCACTTTTAGAATTATCACTTTTGTAACACTTTGACAGGTCAAATTTTCAGAGAGAACTTAAGATAGCGATATAATTAGAGTCCACCGTTCGATTACATAAACTTCGTGATTCTTATAATCTTCACAACATGTTAGTTACTTAACTGTTACTTAATTAACATGTTAATTATTTTACAGAATTTAATTTCACTTTCAGTATTATTTCTTACGTAATATATTGACTGTCAACGAAAGAGCCGGAAAATTTGGTAGGAATGTAGGAGTGAAGCAGTTTATTTATAACCGATTTAATTCAATTTATCGTGTCAAACAAGTTATTCGTTCGGTACAAATTACGCCACGACTAACTTGTTCCGTTTGGTGATTGTAACTTTAATTACATTCCGACGTAACTGAGAATTAAGTAAGCGGTAATGAAAGTGTCACCCGCTATCGACAGGTTCCCGATAACGCAAATAAAATCAACAATATGCTTTCAAAATTTTACTAATATCAACTCATCGATCAATCTCAACCAAGTAACCGTCGTGTACGTCCATAAAAATGATGAACGCAAAAACTTATCACCTTATTGGTAGATCGTGAGACTAGTCATCGATTAATTAATGCTTCCGTATTAACTGATGTTTCCTTTACGCGACCATTTTTGCACCGATTCGCAACGCGGATCTATTTCTAATTAACTCTCGTTTTCCAGCTAACTAACCCTAACGGAAGTCGCTTAAATGCTTATTACTTCCTCGACTCGTGAACACAACGTATAATTCGAGTATGATTGAAATTTAATATCTACGATTTTTTCTTGCTCGTTCCTGTAATTTATAATTAAGAGGTGATTAATAATTGTCGGATTATACTTGAAATCGTTTGCTAAGCTATTTACACTCTTTTATATGTGGAACTTTCTTTAACAATGATGAAACATTTGTAGAAATGGAGATATTGGAATTTAGAGATTTCGGGGTGTAGGGATATTGGGACGTGGAGATATCGGGACGTAGGGATATCGCGACGTAAAAATATCGGAACGTAGGGATATCGGGATGTAGAGTTATGGGGACGGAGGGATAGCTGGACGTAGAGGTATCGGGACGTAGAGATATGGGGACGTAGAGGTATCGGGACGTAGGGATATGGGGACGTAGAGATATCGGAACGTAGAGTTATGGGGACGTAGAGATATCGGAACGTAGGGATATGGGGATGTAGAGATATCGGAACGTAGAGGTATCGGGACATAGAGTTATGGGGACGTAGAGATATGGGGACGTAGAGGTATCGGGACGTAGAGATATGGGGACGTAGAGGTATCTGGACGTAGAGACATCGGGACGTAGGGATATGGGGACGTAGAGATATTCGAACGTAGGGGTATCGGGACGTAGAGTTATAGGGACGTACAGATATTGGAACGTAGAGGTATCGGGGCGTAGAGATATGGGGATGTAGAGACATCGGTGAGTAGAGTTATGTGGACGTAGAAATATCGGAACGTAGGGATATGGGCACGTAGAGATATCGGAACATAGGGGTATCGGGACGTAGAGTTATGGGGACGTAGAAATATCAGAACGTAAGGATATGGGGACGTAGAGATATCGGAACGTAGGAATATCGGAATGTAGAGACATCGGGACGTAGAGTTATGGGGACGTAGAGATATCGAAACGTGGAAATGTCTCAACGTTATAATATCGGTGTGCAGAGGTATCGAAACGTACAGATATAGGAACGTAGGGATTTCAGGAAATATCATCGTCTGAACATAGGTATATCAGGGCATAGCGAGATCGGAACGTAAAAATATCGGGACTTAGTAACACCAGAACGTAGAGACATGAGTACACAACAATACCCGTATATCCCGATATAAGAAGATGCAAACAAAATTTATGAATATAAAGATACGAAATACAGGAATCTGAAAGTACAAAGAATTAACAATATAAAAATCTACATATAATTTACAAATGTATATCTAGTAATTATATAAAAAATCTAAGAATCTGAGTGTACGTCTCGATGTAATACGCACATGCGTGCATAATTTTATGAATAGATAATCAGTGTCCCCCGTACACGAACTCTACGTTCTACAATGTAAATTTTAACATGCACGTAGCAGTTGAATTGCAGGTTAGCCAAGCTTGACCAGTGAAAGGCGACTTTATTTCGTTTAAAATATCAAGAATCTTGTATTCGTTATCGGAACGGTCGCGATAAACGGGTTCGCCGATACGAACGCTTGTAAAATAACATTTTAATGCCATTTCAAACTTCGTGTACTCTACAGCCTAAATTTTAACGCGGGAAACCAGAGACTCACGTTCATTATCAATTTACGACATTGTTCTTACTGTCCGACCGGTATAATTACCGATCGAATCAGATTTTACTTCGCTCGTTTCTGACAATTATACCAGATAATTGTTCAGAAGTCGAATATATTTCCTTATGCAACTCCCTCGTTCGTCTATCGCTGTAAGCACCAGGAATTAGAAAACCGGATACGATTTTAAGAATTGAACCTGATTTACGGGAGACCACCCTGCGCTACCGTTTCGAAATTCATCTCGGTGGATAATAATTTCGCCGGTGAACAATTTGAAATGGTTAAGCCTGAATATAGAACAGACGCTATTGACCGTTTTTGCTCCGTACCGATTACCTCGGGAAACGTGGGAGTCGCCTGGATAATGACATCTTTGTTTCAGAGACTCGATTTGGTATGACTTCTGTCCGCAACGAGTCCCGTTCACCGACAACTCGCAATTGCCCCTTTCAATCTCCGACAGGAAATTCCATGTTAAAGTCTCCGATCAAACAGAATTCCATAATGTCTACCTAGAGAACGAAGATTAACACTTAACGGACGGCTCACGTAAATCCGTTTACCAATCGTAGATTTACGTTTTTACTGCAATTTTTATTAGGCCAGTCTTTCTTTCTGATGCACATTGACCACTAGTTGATACATGTATACAATAATAAATACATTACATCGTTGACACATTTTTCACTGGAACGAGGAGTTAACTGTACTGGTAAATATGTTGATATGTGACTGCTGTGAGTTCAGTGAAATTAATTATTTATAGTAGAAGCAAATACAAGGGACATTTATGGGATCTTTTGAGACAATGATATACAAGTTAAAAGAGATTAAGTAGCTTATTACAGTGTGTGTGCAGAAACGACAGTACTGGTGAATCACCAGATCGATAAGGTTATAGATCTAGCGATAACAATAATAAATTATCGAGGAACATAACATTCAGCGAATATCGCGATGCGTGTCGTTTAAATGTCAGCAGCCGATTCCATCTGTGATTGCGTGGGTCCAAAAATTAATTCCCGTTTGGCACCGATATTCGGATATTTGGCCGAGCTCGTTCGGATATTTACATCGAGCTCACAGAACATTAACTTTGTAATAAACTTGTTCGAAGACAAACCGAGCGTAACATCGCGAGTACATCGCGAAACACCTACGAACATCTCTTCCCGCATTTCTATTTCTATTTCGCGTGGAAAAAATGCTCATTGCACTCGGCCGATTTCGTATTTTCAGCGGTGATCGCGGTGGCCGCGATCGGTGTAAACACGCGGATTTATATAAGATCGAATTTTGACGCCGACACCGACGGACATTTATCAGCGGCAGGAACACGTGCACGCTTTTCGTGACGATGAACGGAAAATTAAACTCGCACTTGTAGACATTGCCGAAACGTTTGCCAAGAATACTGGTATCCGTTAATCTCCAACACCCGGAACACACTGCGTTTTCTTAATTATCGTATGTTGCTGAATTTATAATCATTAGCTTCGTTTACGGCGTAAATAAAACTCGGTATATTAATTTATTGCCAATATGGCGACGGTGAAAGCATATGGCTCTCAACGGCACAGAGAATTATTATCGTGGATAATTCGTGCAACAATTTTATTACTGTTTAAATACATTTTCATTGTTCGACAACGATCGCTCTTTCGAAACGAGGATATCCGTGATTGAGGGAATTAACAAATTTTATACGAGTATCTTTTAATTACCTTATTATTCATATGCTTCAAATTGGAGAATTATACACGTTGTTTATAATTAGTTATTTTGTTTGTATGAGTAATGAAGTCTCTGTTCTTATCCGCCACTGCTACTCGAAAGCCACGCGTTCCACGTATAACCATACTCATATGTTATACCTTTGTCTATGTTTTTTCTTAATAATGAACGAAGCTTTAAACCCCAATTTTGTAAAGGAAAAGGTTGTTCAGAATCACGTCACCTACAACCCCTTTGCAGAAGTAACACTAGTTGTGAGACACCCTGTGTAGTCAGACGTTCTATGCAATGTATGGATGCGAACTGTATTTCTACCCGTTGTATTTTAACATGACGTATTCTTACGCGTGAGATTACTGTGTACTGTATTTTGACATGGTGGTTCACCATGCGTTGTGTTTCTAGGCGTCGAATTACCACGTGTTGTATTTCTATGCGTTGTATCTCGACACATTACATTTCCATGCAATGGATGACTACGCGTTGTATTTCGATGCGTTGAATGAGCATGCGCTGTATTTCAACGCGATGGATTACAACTCGTTGTATTTCTACGTGTACGATCTCGATGCGTTGTATTTCGGCGCGTTGGACCACCACGCATTGTATTTCTACACATAGGATCTCAATGCGTTGTATTTCTACGCGTAGCACCACCACGCGTTATATTTCCATGCGTCGAATCGTCACACGTTGTATTTCTACGCGTAAGACCTCCATGCGTTGTATTTCAATGTGTTGAATCGCAGCGCGTTGTATTTCTACACGTAGAATCACCACGCGTTATATTTCGACGCGTCGAATCGTCACACGTTGTATTTCTACACGTAAGACATCCATGCGTTGTATTTTATCGCGTAGAATCACAGCGGTTGCATTTCCACGCATAGAATCACTACGCGCCCTATCATTTCGCCTTCTATCACCACATGTATCTCAACATATTAAATCGCGTTGTATTTCGACATATTAAATCACCAGGCGTTTTTCAACCCATGAATCGACGCGCTGTATTGCCACAGATAAAACCATATCGCCCACATGCCATATTACCACGCGTTATATCACCCACGTGTCCTATCAATCTTAAGTTACATCACCCCCGTATTATATAACCACCCCTACATTGCCCCTACGTTATACCCAACCAGTTTATTAGTATTTTCCTCGGCGTATTACCCCACAAAGAACACTCACTGCACATCCTGCGCGCGCACGCGATTGCAGTCGTTCAGGCGTTCAAGCAATTCGAGTGGATCCTCGATTAAAAGATCGATAAACTAATACATAATCTTATAAGCTTACGTAATCATGCGAACTATACTCTGGAATAACTCGTTTAAATCCAAAGGGAGCGTTAAGTTTGAAATCTTTATTGAATCACATTTGCATCTCCTGTGCATTAAAGACAAAGTGTCGCCGACGTTATCGGCGATCAACATTAAAGATTTGACCCGGTGTCCGCTATTGAACCGTCGTTCGAAGAAATTCGCGAACAGGTTGGCAAGCGTTGTCGTGTTTAATCGTGGCCGCTGTCTATTACGATTATCCAGCGTGCAATTTAGTCGTCACCGCCAGTCATGACTTCCATGAACTCTGCAACACAGAAATCCGCGGCATGAAATTGCATCGAAACACCTCGTTTATCGGAGGTATTCGAAAATCGCTAAAAATATGCAACTACGGCTACTTAAGTTAACAGATAGATTAGTTTCGTTTGGAAGTTTAATTAATCGCCCTCGGGGAGAAATAACACGTTATCAGTGATTCGTGTGCGGCGGTCGAACGTTAGCCCGAAGCTCGGCACACGAACCGAGTTAATTAATTAACGAGAGAGTGATAAATTATTAGCAAGCAACTGTTACACCTTCCCTGTAATTTCCGACGTGCAGTACCACTTTCAATCGAGCACGGTGGACGTGTCGTAATTCTGTTGCGCTAGCGATCCAACTGATTGACGTGATATGGAAATTCAACGAGGTCCGAGCTTACCGTCGAAGTCGAGTGTTCCTGAGCCGTCAGCGTCGATCTCCTCGATCATCATGTCTAGCTCCTGTGGCGTCAGTTTGTCGTCCAACTCGTGGAGAATGTCACGAAACACAGCCGTGGTTATGTAACCGTTACCCTCTTTGTCGTACAATCGGAATGCTTCGCGTAATTCCTGCTGCATCGCTTCGGAATCTTCCTCCACCAAGAATCTTGCGGCCAGCGTGCAGAACTCCTCGAATTCCAGTTGACCAGAACCTGTTAACATCCGATTACCGTGTACATTGTCCTTGTTTGTTTACTTTTCGTGTGGTAACGAGTATTTGTTCACTTTTCGTGTAATAATCAAACTGACGTTGTTTATGAAGTACGAATTCTAAAGATTTTGAAAAGATTTAAATTGTATGTAAGATGCTACTGAATGTTAAATCCAAATCAAACTCAGATTGTATCCAAGTAAAATTCAAATTAAATGCAAATCGTATTCAAATCAAACTTAAATTATGTCCAAATCAAACTCAAATATGATCCAAATTATTTCCAGCTCATCTCAAATCTAAATTTAATGCACGTTAAACTCAAATAATTTAAATTGAATCTCAACCATCCAAAACCAACACTAAATCGAACTTTAAAGTTATTAAATTGTTGAAAAGAATTGTCTGTTACTCAAGAGACATTTCATATTACATTTATAAACGCGATTATTTCGGTATTAAGGTGAATGTTTAATCAAATAATCCAACAACATGCGTCTAAGTGACGTGAGTGACAACTGGGGCCGAATCTGCCAGATTCAGGTCAACCCTGAAGAGCTAAACTGCACTGTTTACGAAACGTTGACAAGACAACCAAAACATTAACACGACGAATATTTGAAATGTCATAATACCTGAAGCAAACCATTGTGCAGTTTTAAGATTCAACATATATCTCTGAATTATCGAGTTTAAATGTGGACTATTATTATTTATTGCTGTAGAAGAATGTGATTATGCATTGTGCAAAGCTCAAAATTCAAAACAGAAAATTGTCGAAATAGTTGAATAACAAATTTTAGTTTTAGTTGAGTAGTTTGAATGAAATTGTTTCTGCTGATCATTAATAAAGGAATTTTTGACTTTTCAAATTTTGTGTGACGCGATGAGGGAGTCTGAAATTTCTTACCATCTTCGTCAACTTCCTGAATGATTTCCTTCAGAGTTTTCTCGCTGAGTTCATAACCCAACATGGTCAATATTGTGCCCACCATGTCAGTGCCGATGCTACCCTTCTTTGTTGCGTCGAAGGCGTCGAAAGCCTTCTTCAACACTGCGATAAAATCATTATAATTACTAACGAACCATTGATTAATAATCAATTGCGAGAGAAACTTTACTGAGTTACTCACGGGCAATTTGATCTTTGGTCAGGTCATCCTGCAAATATCAAACACAAAATTATTATTCTTTGATACACTATGGAGACATTGTCATCTTGCACAGTTTAAACATTTTCAATGGTTACATTCTTTAGAAAATTAATTCTGTTTTACTATTGACACGACAATTTAAATTTATATTCCACTTCGACATAATTAATATTATTTTTTATCATTTCTCAAACTCTCGATCAGAGGTGAACTATTTCATAAATGAAACAGTCTAAATCACAATTGACCCAGCTCCATCATTAATTGTCAATCACACTAAGTCACCAGTAGAAAATTGATTCAAAACATTTCCATAAACATCGACTTCACTCTTATCATTTGACTCCGGGTCAAACATGACCCAGACCTGCGAAACAAACCGCGTGTCAACTAAAAATAGACACAATAAAAAATTAAAGACAAAGTCTTCCAAAATGGACAAAAAGATATACACACAGAAATTTCCAAAGAAACGACTCATTTAAAAAATATCCGCACAAATGGTATAAATTTCCCAAATGACTTTGAATTATATATCTACAAATATTAAAGTTTGAAAACGATTACTTTGTATATTATTTACCACTACGCATTGTAACAAAAATTGACGTTTTGATGGAAATGTTTTTTCATTTTCAACCACCTACCATGTTAAAAGGGTGGTTAGATGTGCACTTAAGGAACTGGTGTTAACACACGACAACGTCGACGACTTATCCGGGTATGCACCAGATTCTGGCTGTGATCTTCTGTTTTATGTGGACATTACGATGATCTTCTGGCACGTGATTGACCGGGTAATACCTACGTAGATACTCTAGCGGTTTTCAAATTCATCGAGGACGCTCCCCACTCGGTTTTCGCGGAAGAGGGGCTTTCAATTGTGCGAAATCCGAGGCAACGTACCCGTTTTTGAGATTTACTCGGACTTCCTCGTCCCGTCTCTCTCGAGCCATTCATCTCTATCGTCCGATGAAACCTTCCTTTTCACTGAAAACAACTGTAACAGGGAAGAAATTCCAACAACGTAACGTGTCTCTCGGTTTCGAAACGAAGGGCAATTGCACGAAAAGGAAATATTGGACTTATCAGCTACTTTACGATAGAGTCTCGCTATATGGCCCTGGAGCGGACCTACAGAAACGACAAATATGGCAAAAAGGGACGTAGGAACGGAACGCTATTATAACGTTTGATTAAACCAACACTGTTTATGGGTTGCTGCTGAAAATTTGTAGACTTGTGAATCTATTTTTGCACTCAAGGATTTTTGGATATTTGGATTTTCAGATCTGTGGATTTATGGGTTTGTAAACTTATGGAAGCGTAGATCTGTAGATTCATAGGTTTGTCAATTTGTACATGAGAGAATAAGTAGATCCGTAGATCCCTAGATCCCTAGATCGGTAGATCGGTAGATCCGTAGATTTCTAGATCCCTAGATCGGTAAATCTCTAGATCTCTAGATCGCAAAAATCCCTAGATCCTCAGATCCTTACACCGGAAAATCCCTAGATCTCTAGATAGGAAAATCCCTAGATTCCTAGATAGGAAAATCCCTAGATCCCTAGATAGGAAAATCCCTAGATCCCTAGATCGGAAAATCCCTAGATTCCTAGATCGGAAAATCCCTAGATTCCTAGACCGGAAAATCCCTAGACCCCTAGATCGGAAAATTCCTAGATCCCTAGATAGGAATATCCCTAGATTCCTAGATCGGAAAATCCCCAGATCTCTAGACGGGAAAATCCCCAGATCCCTAGATCAGAAAATTCCTAGATCTCTGGATCGGTAAATCACTAGATTTCTAGATCGAAAAATTTGTAGATCTCTACATCAGTAAATGCCTAGAACCCTACATTGGTAAATTCCTACAATGGTAAATCCCTAGATTGGCAAATCCCTACATTGGTAAATCCCGAGATCCCGAGATTCCCAGGTCCATTAATTCATAGATCTTTAATTTCGTAAAAACGTAGAATAGTAGTTCCGCACAATCGTAAAGTTGTAATTAATTAATTTCTAAATTTTTCACTGTCCTATGATAACGAAGATCTGTAAAGGAAATCTATTTAAAATGTCATAGAATACAGTATATAAAGAGAAACATAGATATAATAAAACTTGGTAATAAAGAACGAACGATAATTTAATCAGACTCTTGTGACAAATTGTAATTAAACGGACCGTAATCAAGGATCGTTTAGATGCAAATGGAATTAACAAGTACGTAAATTGCGTCGCGTCAGTTTCAGTCTCTTTTCCGATACCATTGCAAGGAAAATTGTCGGCGATATTGACGCAACTTTCCCTATTGATTAACTTCAATCACGATATAGTTTCATAGATATATCGAGGGTAACATTTCGATCATTTGTAAGTCAATCGGCGAGAGGTTACATCATTCGGTGTCGTGCAATTGAGAGCGCAATACCTCGCCTCGAGGAAATTTCTTTATTTTACAAAAGCTCCGTTTCGCAAGGATCTGTCGATCGATCGTTGCTAATACTTCCGTGCTGCAATATCCGAACGGTATCCTAACGCAACATCCTAACGAATTAACGCGGCGAAGAAGAAAAATGTGGCGACAATAGATAAAGTTGGCTCTCAGCCGGCCATGACGGACTGTCTCGAGACAATTCGGCGTAATAACCGCATCTGAGGTATTCTTAGGATGCTAATTATAAGCTCATAAAAGCTACCACCGGCTATTATGTTAGCACTGATCCTGGCGCATTCTTCGTTTCCATTATTACAACCTTATCATAAATTTCAGCTATAAAAGACGCTTGTTACAACAGAATTTCTCAGTGTGGATCTTCGTAAGCTTCTTCTCGTAAACCACCGTTCTCCAACGCTATGTTTCTAGCCTTTGAGGTTGTAAGGTTTTAAGATTTCAGAAAATGAAATTATGTGCATTGTTAATGAAATATTTCGTTAAAAATAAAACCGCGGATGTAGCCATTTTCACTGTTCTCTTGTCTCACGCCACCATTTTGATATTCTTAGACCTACAATCTTAATAATGCATATTTTCATATTTCTATTAAAATATACGAAGTAACTTGTATTTTTGATTATAGTTGTTAAAAGAGAAAATATGAGAATGTCTTTTTGGAGGAATCAAATTTTGAAAATTTCAATGTTAATACTCAGCGAGTTAATGAATATACTGTTAGAATTTTTCAATTTTATTAAATGTGATTAAACGATGCAAACAGCAATGAAAAGATTATAGAAATAAGAGACACGAATTTCATTTGGTATGTTGTTTATTTCTTCATTTATTTACTCTGGCCGATACCGATTTAAGTATTTATAGCAGGGTTTGCGCAATCGACGTGAATGTCAATGACACCAATTCAATGACACAGGAGCGAACCGTAGGACAAATCAAACACACAAAATTATCTTTGCTATTTTTTTGCCTTTTTATTATTCTTCTCGTATTTTTACACGTTTACGTTGTCTTACATAGGTACAGTTTATTAATAATATAATCGTTGCTTACAAATTGATTGTATGTATCGTGGGCAAAGTGTAAAGTTTACACTTGGTATATCACCGAACTTCGATCTTTCAGTCTCTTTTTAATCCTCGACTGCAAGGTCATTTTAAGTATTTTGTGTTTATGTTCGCTTACACGCAGGAGTAATTATATTTTGTCACATTAGATATATTATTTTACTCGCGAGAAATTAAGAAGTTTTATGAACTGGCGTTGATAAACTTCTCAGTCAACACATTTCAAATTTGGAAAGTAATTTGTGCATTTGGGGATTTAGGAAATTGGAAGTTTGAAGATTTAGGGATTTGGAAATTTGGGGATTTGAGGATTTGGGAATTTGGAAATTTGAGGGTCTGTGGATTTGAGGATCTGTGGGTTTGAGAATTTGGAGATTTAAGGATTTGTGGATTTGTGGATTTGTAGATTCGTGGATTTATGGATTTATGGTAATTTGGTCAGTTGGTCAGTTGGTCAATTGGTCAGTTGGTGAGTTGGTCATCTGGTTATGTGGTCATTTGGTCATTTGGTCATTTGGTCATTTGGACATTTGAAGATTCAAGGATCAGGAAATCTAGAAATTTAATAACTTGGGAATTCGATAGTTTGGTAAGTAAATTATAAACTTATAATTTCAAGTTACTAAATCGAAATTGTAATTTCAAGTTAGTAAATAGGAACTGTAATTTTATCATTCAAAACATTTGTAATTTAAAAAATGTTAAAGTTTGATAATTATTAATTTGAAAACTTCAAAAATAAATTTGACAACTTGAAAGTTTAGAATTACCCAAACCATCAACCGTCAAATTTCCCAACAGACATAACCCACTAGAGCCCGCACAGTTGTCCATCACTGTTAAATTCAATCCGAACGACAAATGTCAAGGTGACCTAGCACCGAACTGTTACGCCAAACTACTCGTCAGCCGAGGATTAAAACAATTGCCATCCTTCAACGAACCAAACAGGAAGGATAAGATGAAAACATGAATTTATATCCGCCGATATAAACCAGTTTCTTATGTACGACCCCGAGTCGGTCGGTTAATTCCGGCATAGATAGAAATACATTTCAGCCGATTGTGACTCCGTAAGCGAGGTGCAGGGCAGAAATACTTTCTCAGCTATACCGTGTGCATCGTGTTCCTCCTCGTTCGTCTTAACGAACATCACCTACGAACCTTTAACTTCATACTTTGCCAACGGTGTGCATACATCCTCGAGTAAATTGCAGTTTTCGCGTGCAAGTCTCGGTCGTTTGCGCTTGCCGCATCGTGCCAAGGTGATAATTTAGCCTGTCATGACCTCCATGAATTCTGAAACGCGAAACGCGTCATGTTCGATGTATTACGAGCTGACTTTTTCGCGTGTAATTTGAGTCGACGACGATACTCACCTTCGAAATCGACCGTGCCAGATCCGTCGGCGTCCACTTCGTCTATGATCATGTCAAGCTCCTCGGGCGACAGTGCATCGTCCAGTTCGTGAAGAATGTCTCTGAACACGTCGGTGGTGATGTAACCGTTTCCTTCTTTGTCGTACAAACGGAACGCCTCTCGCAATTCCTGTTGCATCGCCTCGGTGTCTGTGTCCTCCTCCATGAATCTGGATGCTAGCCCGCAGAAGTCTTGGAAGCTCAGTTCTCCGGATCCTGTGGGAAAAGAAATTTATAGAGGAGTTAAAATTATTTTTATGGCATGGATATTACGATTGTACTTGATTATTTATAACCTAAATTATATATTAGATTTCTAATTTATAGGTTATATTATAATCTAAATATTACATTAGGTTAGGTTTAGTACCTTGTAAGTTATAATACATTATAAATTAAATCTAAATTACTAGGTTTCTAATTTATAGGTTACATATTATAAGTTAAGTCACTGTGTGATGACGCGATTAGAAATTTTAAGAAGCGAGAATTTGTGCACCTAGGAATTTGGGGAGTTAGGAGTTTGGAGACGTATTTGGGAATATGGAAATCTGGAGACCTAGAGATATGGAACTTCAGGGGTACAGTGGTCTAAGAATTTGTAAAGTTTGAAATTTGGGACGCAGGAATTTATAATGTACCAAGTGGGATTGTTCTAATTTACATTCATGTTTGAAAGAGTTTTAATAAACCTTAACTCACCAAATGGATCAAATTCAGAGATGACACCGTTCAATTGTTCTGATGGGATTCTCATTCCCATCATTCCCAAAATGGTACCGACCGTGTCGCTGGTGATGATACCTTTCTTATCAGGGTCGAACGCGTCGAAACCCATTTTCAACTCTGTTGACAAAATTTTGTTCAAATAGAATATGTGTTAGGTGATGGAATTAATTGAATACTTACGTGCGATTTGATCCTTGCTAAGTTGGATATCATCCTATGAGGACAGAAGAAATTTTGAATTTCAGTTTCTTTTTATAGAGAAAGTAATATCGTATGATACATTAAATTTAATATTAATAGGTCTGTCATTTGACTATCCTTATAATGGAATAATTAATGAAAGAAAAGAAAAAAGACTTTGAATGCATGTATCATTTTGCATATTAAATATTCTTCGCCTTATAGTGATTACAATTTAAACATCAGTGACATAGAAATCTTTAAATTTCTGTTTACTGTATCAGATATTGATTGTTACTTAGAAAAGAGACTGTAATTTAGAAGCTTAGAAATTGTTTTCTGTATCATACACTGATTATAATTTGCAAACTTTCTAAAACGAAATGTAAAATATCATCCATGGATTTCATAAAACATAACGATAAATTGTTGATAGGTAGAGTTTCAATATATACTACATTTACACTGTTATCAAAATTATAATACTTTATCCAGTGATATCAGTATCAGTATACGCCATACACGAAGATACGAAACGATATCAAAATTTTCCCTCGTGTGAGAAAACTCTAACGTTAGCGGCGTTTGGTCGAAAGCTCAGATTGTTGATAATTACCATTGTGCTAGTGGAATCGATACACTAACGAGAAAACGATCGTTCGAACAAATCACGTTATCACAGAAAGTAACGAATTATTTGCCCTGTGTGCTTCAGAACAACTTACTGTACCGATGGAAATGTCACACTGAGGCTTAGTAAACTAATTAGTAGAGCTGCACCGATGCAATCACGCATTCTTATTAACGTCGGCAGGTAATCACCAATCATCTGTCGTGTCGAAGGCACTATAAAAAGATTCTTAATCGGGACCCTTTTCATGGTACACACTTTGCGAAACGTACGTTCCATTGACGCAATCATTAAATGACAAACCACGCTGGCTGCTAAATCGATTGACGTCTCTGTATAATTGTTTACATCCTATCAAGTCATATTTTCAGGTACACTTATCAATTTTTATCGTTCGAATACTACCTCGACATGCGTTTTCATTCTTCCCAAAAATTTCATTTTATCTCATTTTCTTGATTATAAATTTCACTTAAGTTGATCTAACTTAATTCAATTTGACCTGAATTTTGACTTAACCTAAAACTAGTTGAACCTCCTACCAGTATATTTAACGTAATTCAATATGATTTGGAGATAATTTGTATTGTGAGCAAGTTTTATTTAATTTTCATCTAACACATGTTATCAGAAGTATAACTCTGGTTTAAGCCAGTTCATTATGTGTAGACCTAATTTAATTATGATCTAACCTAACCTACTATGAGTAGATCAAACTTAAGTTTGATCTAACCTAACCTAAAATGAATAGACCAAACTTAACTTTGATCTGACCTAATCTACTATGAGTAGATCAAACTTGAGTTTAATCTAACCTAACCTAGAATGAATAGACCAAACTTAAGTTTGATCTGACCTAACCTGCTATGAGTAGATCAAACTTGAGTTTAATCTAACCTAACCTAAAATGAATAGACCAAACTTAACTTTGATCTGACCTAATCTACTATGAGTAGATCAAACTTGAGTTTAATCTAACCTAACCTAGAATGAATAGACCAAACTTAACTTTGATCTGACCTAACCTACTATGGGTAGATCAAACTTGAGTTCAATCTAACCTAACCTAGAATGAATAGACCAAACTTAACTTTGATCTGACCTAACCTACTATGAGTAGATCAAACTTGAGTTCAATCTAACCTAACCTAAAATGAATAGACCAAACTTAAGTTTGATCTAACCTAACCTACTATGAGTAGACCAAACCTAACTTTGATCTAACCTAACCTATTATGAATAGACCAAACTTAACTTTGATCTAACCTAACCTACTATGAGTAGACCAAACTTAACTCTTATCTAATCAAACCCTAATTCAGCATAACCTAGTATCTCGAAATAAAGTCATACACCATTTCTAACCATAGATTTGAAATATTATAAAATGAGTAAACACAGCAAAATAAATTTGTTCCCCCCGTTTAAGACTAGGAACCTGAACCAAATTTCCTTGCTCAGTTTAATAAAATAGTACATAATGACGATATGTAAAAATGTAAGATATCAGCCGTAATATGGAATCGTTAAGCGTTGCACCGACGCCAAAACGATTAGGTCAATCAGAATCGTAAATACGGGCAGGACGAAAGGCGTTGCACCTTTCGCGACAATTTGATCGTGATTCATCGAGCGTGATCAAAAAGCGACGGGTTGCCACGAAGCAGGAAAGAGAACGAGTTACGTTGTGGTTACATCATTTGGCAATGTCAAGCTCACGCAAATCCGGAACTGCGATTGGCAGTAGCCGTAGAAAGCCGGTCGTTTCCACGACGCGACACGACGCGCCTTGTGGGCGAGCACGCAAACGATTATACCGATTGCACCGCATCCAAACGCAGTACAGCGGTTTGATATTGGCATTGCGTCCTTTTAGAGGATTGCAGTGGATTGCCAGAAGCTCGGTGCTGCAAAAAAGCTCACCTGGCAGACACTCCTAGGAACGTGCATCGGGCCTGAGTGACCTCTTTAGCCAATCAGATAGACCGTCGACGTTGCGACGAACTACTGACCTAATGATTATAAATAAACGACACGATGCGACTGGCCAATCATAATAATCAACATTATTGTTTAGTTTGGAATTCTTTTACCAATATATTTCTTCGAATAATTTCAACATATTCATGTTTTCTTATTTTAGTAACAGCACCACATAATTCTTTTTTTATTTTGTTACATTATTTTATTATTTCTATATCTTGGTAACAATCTTGATTATGGAACAATTGTACAGGAACGATTTGGTTATTTTTCTTGCTATTTATTTTCAGGTTATTATTGTGTAAGTTTTGTTCAATAGCAAGCTTTGATTTTGTTAGATGTATGTAATTAATTCCAAGTACAAGGTAGGTATAACTTGACTGTTTTCCTTTCTAAAAATTTTTAAGTTATCCTTCAATGTATTTTCTTCAATATTTTAGCAAATTTTGATTTTGTTACTTATAAATAATTAATACGAGCTACACAATAAAAGTTGATCATTTTCCACACAATTTTAAAATCATCTTTTATATGTTACTTTTTATGTTCAATTTATGTTACTTTTTTATGTGTTTTACCTAACATTTCATTCTACCAATGTATAAATAAATAGCAATTTAGTAATTTGTACGAACTTGTTAGATAATCTGTACCACCGTGTACCGTTTACAATATGTTTGCCTTGTTATACAAAATGCCAAAGGTGTTCGTTAATTTTTGAAATAAACAAGTAATTGCGTGAACACAACAAGCTCGTTAAACTACATTTCCTGGACGAAGACAGGTTTATTTTTGATTATGTACTTTCACCCAGAACGATGGCTTTCGGTACGAGGCTCGATCGTTGAAATTGACATTGACACAGGTGCAGTTGGGCTGTCAGCCAGATTTAATGGGATTCGAAACGATGAGACAAGAATTATTTATTTTCCCGTTTGCAAAACGTACAATGTGTCTTTGACGCGTGTAGAACGAATTTCGAAATGTTCCTTCAATTATTTTAGATTAACGCGTGACAGAATGATCGTTCACTTTTATCCACGATCTTACAGAAATACTCGGGCAATGTTAATTAAGAATGTATTTCTCTAATGTTAATAAATTTTACAATTTGACTATATTCGCTGTATATTCGAAAATAAAAAATATTCAAATTAAATCACACATTAATTGATAAGATACAGTATTTTTTTACAGATATGACTCAGTCGTAATATTTTAATCTTTCATTGTTTCAATGTTCCAATACTTCAATATTTCAATCTTTTAATGTGTCAATGCTTCAATCCTTCAATATTTCAACCTTTCAATCTGTCAATATTTCAATCTTTTAATATTTCAATCCTTTAATGTTTCAATATTTCAATACTTCGATCTTATAATGTTTCAATGTTTTAATGTTTTAATTAATTACACAGGATGTAAGTCGCAAACGGTACATATATAGCGAAATGTGTAAAAAATTAGATGACTCAAAATGTCGAAGTGACAACATAACGTTTCGTCGTAGGAAGCTACGCTTTTCAAGAAAATGAATTTGAAATTCAATCGAGTACATCAGCACGTGACGGTTGGCGTTACTGATTTCACTACAAACCGCAACTGTTTCTGGGCACGATACAATGTCACAGCTTATTTACTATCTGGATTACCATACCTACTACCGGTATTAGGTATTGGTTTCGTAGAAACAGTGAGAGTAGCGGTTTATAGTGAAATCAGTAACGTCAGATATCAATTAAATGCATGGGCAGTCAATTGATTTTCGAATCCATTTCCATGCAAACTGAACCTTCACAACAAATTATCCGCCATTGCTTGGTCAATGATTCATTTCTACGAGATGTATAATAAACTTAATTTGCAACATATAGCACAAATGTATAGTACGAGTAATACAAAGATAATAGTATAAATAAATAGTATGACTAGTTCAAAAATAATGCTATAAATAAATAGTAGTAGTATAAAAATAATATGAATAATATAAAAACAATAGTATAAATAAATAAATTATATAAGTGGTACAAAAATAACAGTACAGATAAATAATATAAACATTAAAAAAAATAGTAGTCTCATATCTCTAATTGTTTCAATTTTGTGAATTTCAAACCAAAGTGTATTAACTTAAATCTGCTAGATGTCTCACCAAAGTACAATAACAAAAGTCATTCTTTTAAAAGCATGAGCACTGAATTTTACTCCAAGAATTCTTGTACGCTCTCCTCAAATAAAGTCATGATAACCCGACTCTCTTAAGAATTAAATAGTGGACAAATAGTAAGCTTCATTCGGTTCCACCGTCAAAGACAAGGACGACACAGCGTTCTTCCTATGCGGTGGCAATGGCGGAGCACCGCATTTCCGTTTCTCCATTTCGCTGTTCAAACGTGTCAACCTCCAAGAATCCAATTGTGTATCGGTTGGTTCGATCTGCGACACGTAACTGTGCCCATCGCTCTGCATGCTGATTCTGGACACCCTGGATCTCCTAGGACCTGGAACCGGCATCGGAGGCAATGGCGTGATATACCCATCCTCCTGAGACTTTTGATCAACATTCCCCGACTTCTCTTCACTGATGTCAACTCCTTTAGGAAGAACAAGAACATCCATGTTCCTGTGCTTCACCAGCATCACCCGTTTGCTGCCTCGAAGAAGAGTCGGGTGTCTTCTGACCATCAGAAACGCGGCGATGGCTCCCACAAGAAATAGCAAAATCAACAAAACGGCCAAGATACCATAAACCCAGCCCTTGTCCGTGTTCCTCAACCAGGCTCTGCATTCGTGTACTGGACTCATGGCCAGACAGTTCAACGGGGATGTGGTGTTATCGACTAGCAAACAGATCGTGTACGCGGCCCGTGGATCGATATCCTGCACGAGATAAGACTGCTTCACGTTCCTCGCACAGCTCAGCGAGCCTTCGACGTCGTGGTTGTCGAACCACAGCAACGTGACTCCTTCATCAAGATTCGGGAGGTTCACCATGATACCTCCATCCAGGTTCCTGTAGACGTAGAAACGAGGAAACCGTGCGGGAATCTGGAGGAAATCTCTCGACATCAGTTTCCGTGAACCTGTTTGCAGGAAGGTAGCGGCGTTGCAGGTTAGATTAATGCTGTTGGCTGGCTCAGTGGGCCGAGTCGTGGTCGGACTCCAGTCGTGCTTGGTTGATTCCGTGGATCCGGTGCTCGTGACGGCTGGAACGGGACTGGTAGAATTTGATTGATAACAAAAGTCCGCTTTCGTGAACGATTTGCCAGCGTTTATCTCCGGCGTCTTGCAAGACGGGACACCGACCATTATACTGGACTCGTGTCCGACGTGATCCAGCATCCATTTCAAGCTGCAGTTGCAGTGCCACGGGTTATCCTTCGCTGCCATACGAAACGATCTTGTGGAATTGATTACGGGGTCGAAGAAACCCTCTGGTAACGTGGTAATATTGTTATCGTTCAGAAACACCTGCCGTATGGAGGTGGCCATCGGTTCCAGGGTGTCTCGCGCAACTTCCTCGACTTTCGAGTTCTCCAGGTAGAGGGACTGCACCGACGGCACGGCCGAAAACAGCTGACGGTCGATCGTGCGTACAGAGTTCTCTCTTATCGACAGAATTTGAAGCTCCGACAAGGGCACGCTGCCTCCGGTGATGTTTCGCAGTGTTTCCCGATTATTTATAGCGGCAGATAGGTCCAGAATGGTCAAGGAATCCGCCACGTCCGCCAGTAAATCGAATTCGGCTAACTCGATGGTGTTATTTTGAATCGTGAGGTCGCTCAGCGCCTTCAAATGACGAAACGTCGATCTGCGCAGAGAGTCGAGCCGGTTGCTGACCATAATGATACTCTTGGTGCTCTTGTAGATGGATTCGGAGAAAATATCGTCCTCGATTTCGTTCAGGGAGCAAGTTCTGAACGTCAGCGCGTCTATCGACACGTTGGTACGCAGCCAGTTCCTTCGCAGTTTGTTCTCGGGAAATTTGCAGTCGTTAAACGACAGCTTTATGATTGTGGCGTTCTTGCAGTTGATCTGGGCAAAATATTTCTCAATAGAATAACGCGTGGGCGAAATAGAACGAGCGATGTGTTGTTTCAACTGGCGCTTTAGAAATACCTTGAAATCGGTGTCGATGAAGTTGGACGCCACGGTTCCAGGATCGAGATGCTCCGGGATCGACGAGCAAATAATCTGACCGCAATCCGGAATTCGACAGTAACCAGTCGCAATTCTCTGTCCGATGCTGTTGTAGATTCCTTCAACCTTTTCGTTCGAATTCGTCCGCAAATTTTGCTCCCATCGGACGTCCATCGATTCCAATCTCAAAAACAGCTGGTGACGTATCCACAACAAGAATACCGCGAAACCCAGTATCGAAACAGCCGCTGGAAGTTTTCGCCATGGAGAACTGAATTCATTAACGATTAGAGCTCTTCAAAATATCGTTGTGCTTTGATTTGGTTCGAAGATGGTTATTGTTATGTAACCAGTTAGGCTGTTTGGGTTCAATACCACTCTAGAGTTTGGAGCCGAGCCAAAGACAACTTTTACCGATTTCGTTAACTTATCGAGAAAGTATTTTTAACGATAAAAATATTTGTGAAATACCTTGGCTGCTTCTTTGATCCTTGGTCCAAGGAGGTCCTTAATTTTGTATTGAACATCTTCTTGGTGTTCCGTATGGAAACGATAGCTGCGACCATCTGGCGGATACAGAAATGTAATCTAATTGCATTCAAACACATGGCGTATCTATGATTCACTGATTAATTTTATCGTGTCTATGCAGTTAAAAGATCGATTACCCTCGCCATTTTCTGATGATATGATGTTTAATAAAAACTGTAATTTAAATTCATTCTTCAATTTAGAATTTTGAAATAATTATACGATAATTTCCTTTATTTTGACTTGAATCAAATGTTAAAATTTTATGAATTTATTGAGTTTATATTCAGATATTGAGTTAGGTAAGTTAATATACAACAAATAATTTTCCAGTTAAATGATAAATTCTCTGCTCTTTTTAATACAAAAATAATCGAATGAAGATTTTCCATAAAATTTTCTACAAAAAAAATAAATAAGCGAGTAGGGTCTCAAATGATGAAAACAACCCAGTATTATAAATCAGTACGAATTTATTTCATTCTTCTCGTCTTAAAATTACCATAAAAAACTTCGTAACTTGTCCAATTAACACTTAGTTACCAAATTTAGAATGTGACCCATATGAAACGAATAACGAGTTACATTAACAGCGGGACCACATTCTTCGACGACAACTATGTACAATGAAACGCGTGGGAAGCACATTTTGACTGACCTCATTCCTCGAGAATGATCAAAAAATTTGGCAGTGATTGTCTCAAATACATTCTTAATACACGGTGTCGCAACAAAGTGTGGACACATAAAAATGTGGACCCATTATACTAACGTAGACACATAAAAATGTGGACCGATGTATAAACGTAGCTACATAAAATTGTGGACCCATACAAATGTAGACACAACGTTAAAAATCAAAATGGTAGCAAAAATGTTAGTTGAAATCGATGGAGATCATTTCGACTATCTATAACTTAATTTCTATTCATGTAACTTATACTATACGATAAAATAATGCGTGTACACATGTTATTATGACATCCAGTATGAATAAAAAGGGTAGAAAAATATGGTATAAGGTTGAAGCTATCGAGGATGGACATTATCTCATCTAAATTTGCAGAAGTTGCTCAGCGACACATTGTCCCGTTCTTCCGTGAGTTCCTCGTCGAGGGTGTTAGCCAACGGTCTGCCACGTGTTTCCGGCAATGTCGCACAAAACAGTCCTGCCAACAATGCCAAAGCACCGCAAAGAGTGGTCGGTCCCCACCACGCCACAGCGCCCAATAAATCAGCCACGTAAGGTGCAGCCACGCTTCCGACATGGGACATCGCGGAATTCGTTCCGACCGCCGAGTTCCTGCAAACCTGTTCCAAAGGAGATAGTGAACATCGTAAAAAGTATTTGCAATGCTTAATTAAAGCGGTTCGAAGTGCTAAGTTACGGGGACGAGTGCTAAGTCACTTTCGAACGAGATTCGTGAAATTTTACCGCAGCGCAATGGTCACAAATCGGTAAAACTACATGTTAATTTTACACTTGGATATTATCAGAAAAAAATTTTTGATACTGTTATAATTGTGCTATCTATTGGACAGCTTTGTCTGAGCTATTGGTTCGCTGGCAGTACTCATAGAAGAGTAGTTTTAATCATGCAAATTTCTGGCAACAAGTCATTGACTTACTCAAGTGCTTTCTCAAAATCTATGATATATGTGGCTTTTCGAGATCTAAGTTTAAGACTTTAGGTTTTAGACTTTCAAGTTAGGACCGTGGACTTCGGATTTTACACTCCAGATTGTTCACTCTGTATGTGGGATTCTAGGCTTCAGACTCTGAATTTTGATCGAAAGCTACTTCGATCTCTGAACTTTGAAATTTGCTACTTTGAACTCTGGATTATGTTTTGGTCAATTTAAGATCACTCGTAATAAAGCTTGGTCATACGATTACGAGTAATCATAAGGATCGATTTTTCTTACCGTAGGAAAGAGTTCGGAACTGTGCAAGATGGCGATGCCATAACCTGCTGTCGCGCTGAATCTTCCAATCAAAGAGATGATCATAATCGTGTCGGCGTCCGTTGTCGGTATCAGTAGAATACATAACAAACAGAAGGATGCAATGATGTATAACGTTGAACTTGCTATTCGTCGTCCAAGTAACATTAAAATCGGTGTTGGTATCAGATAAGCTGGTATTTCTGTCACACCCATCATTAACACGTAAATGTATCGATTCGCTGAGAAGTTATTCAGGTTCAGAGCTGCAAGCGTTATGAACATTAGAAAAACACCCAGTATAATTATATTTGATTAAATTTGACTATATTTGATGTAATCAGCGAGGAATACCTAAAGCGTAATAGCAAAGTGAGGCGACCATCCAACTGAAATTCGTAATAAGAATTCGCTTCCTCAGCTCGCTATTAACGATCAGAACCCTGAATCCTTTGATATTTTTACGTAATTCTTCCTTAACGGAGTTCACCGCAGTTTTCACCCTTCGAGCATTCGAGACCTTCAATTCTTGATCTCGTTCGACGAATGCAACTGTTGTCGATGGTATTGCACTGGCAGTTCTCTTGCACGCATTGTCGATTATGGTCTTTGCTTCTTTTCGCCGATTCTGAGCTATCAACCATCGTGGAGACTCCGGCATGAACCTATACAAATTTAAATCCCAAAACGCTCGTTATATTGCCATAGTTGTAGCAGAGGAAGCTTGCGTTGGTAATTTGGACCCAATTCTGTTTTAAGATTATGGCAACCCATGTGTATCTTATTGAAGAAATATTAGTCGATGATAAATATCTAACATTATTTCTAACATTGTTCAGAGGTCAACGGCCACCACAATCGAACATTGTTCAAGAAAATATCTACCTTCAGCAAGCATCTAAAACATTTTCGATCTAATCAGTGATCATAAATCACTTAACTTTTAATTGTCTAATTCCCTGTGCAGCGGTGAGATCAAACAATACAAGATAAGAAAATTGTTGATACCCGCTGCGATCGAATGTTCAAGGTGAATGCAGCAACCATTAACGTACCACATGTGTATCAGCAATAACAGAGCTGGTAGAGATATCGCTAGTTGAATGTGTCTCCATTCGTGCAACAAATATGCTATTCCAGGTATAATTACTATTCCTGAAGCATAGCCGACGCTGTAGGCGATTCCCATCCACTGTCTGTGCTTCTCATCTGCTATCTCTGTCACTGCAACAGAAGGTGGTTGATAAATAAGCTAACTATAAACTACCTTGAAAAATGAATATAAAGTAAATATAAACTATGTTGAAACTTGACTTTCTACCTTGTTCTCTGATTTAGTGTCTAAAATCATTTTTGCAAATTAATCCCTTACAATATCGCGTCACACTTGTAACGCGCACTACAGTTGGAATGTGATAAACCAGACTCGTATTTGCACTGCTTATACATACTGTTAGATAAATTCTAGTTATGATCTTATAATGAAGGATCGCTGAAATGTACTTAACATTTTAATTTTCTTGAACGTTGTAGCAATAATTAGCTGTGCATGACGCAACTGTAAGATTAAGGGGTTAACCAGAGTTATTGAAAGTCGTAGAAGAAACAGAACTAACGAAACTGCAATGAATGAAATGAAGCTAATGGAGATGTAATAATGAAGTAATGAAACTACCCTTAAAATATGCAGTTTACGACCTAACTTACGTATGGTGAAAGAAGAATACTGTATCGCTGCGTGGCTGACGCCATTAAACAATCTGGTGACCATGAAGGCCCAGTACCATGGAACGACCGCACCAAGCGGACCAGAAGTCATCAACAGTATTATACCGATGACGTAACTAGTTTTCCGGCCGTATTTGTCCGCGAAAATTCCAAAGAAACCGCTGCCCAATAATTTTCCGAGCGACAGAGCCATGTGAGTGCTCGAACGAGCAGCGGTCTTGTCGCAAACCAAATCCCACTGAAATAATTTCAAACCCGATTAACAGGTTTTCCCCTAATTATTCGCCGGCGTCGTGGCCGGGCGGTCATTAATGATCGAATTAGAATGCGGTAATTGCAAAATAAATTGGAACGTTGCGGTAATCGCGGGCTAAATTTGATGCCCAGGTGTACGAAGTGTACGATATATCGATGGTTCGATCTCTCGTTTCGAGTGTTTGACAACCGTTCATTTTCAGTTCGATTTTGATGTAGAAAATTTATTGAAATTGTGTAATCTGAAAATTGTATGGATATGTACTTAGATATGAATTTAGAAAATTTGATATTTGAGAATTTGGAGATTTGGAGATTTGGAAATTTGCAAAATTTGATATCTGAGAACTTGCGGGTTTGAGAATTTAGGGAGAGTTTGGGGATTTGAGATATTGGAGATTTGAGAATTTGGGGATTTGAGAATTTGGAGATTTGAGACTTTAAGAATTTAGAAAATTTGATATCTGAAAATTTGGGGGTTTGAGAATTTGATATCTAAGAATTTGGGGATTTGAGAATTTGGGGGTTTAAGAGTTTGGGGATTTGAGAATTTGGGGGTTTGAGAATTTGGGAATTTGAGAATTTGGAGATTTGGAAATTTAGGAACTTAGAAAATTTGATATCTGAGAATTTGGGGATTTGAGAATTTGGGGGTTTGAGAGTTTGGGGATTTGAGAATTTGTAGATTTGAGAATTTAAGAATTTAGAAAATTTGATATCAGAGAATTTGGGGATTTGAGAATTTGGGGGTTTGAGAGTTTGGAGATTTGAGAATTTGTAGATTTGAGAATTTAAGAATTTAGAAAATTTGATATCAGAGAATTTGGGGATTTGAGAATTTGGGGGTTTGAGATTTTGAGGATTTGAGAATTTGATATCTAAGAATTTGGGGATTTGAGAATTTGGGGGTTTGAAAGTTTGGGGATTTGAGAATTTGGAGATTTGGAAACTTAGGAACTTACAAAATTTGATATTTGAGAATTTGGGGGTTTGAGAGTTTGGGGATTTGAAAATTTGGGAATTTGAGAATTTGGAGATTTGGAAATTTAGGAACTTACAAAATTTGATATTTGAGAATTTGGGGGTTTGAGAATTTGGGGATTTGAGAATTTGGGGTTTGAGAATTTTGAGATTTGAAAATTTGGAGAATTGGAAATTTAGGAATTTGGCAAATTTGATATTTGTGATTTTGATGATTTGAGAATTTGTGGATTTGGAAATTTAGAAATTCAAAATCCTATAAATCCAGTAATCCATAAATCCACAAATCCACAAATCTAGAAATCCAAAAATCCCCAAATCGAAAAATCCAAAAGTCCACAAATCTCGAAATCCATAAATCCACAAATTAGACAAAATCCATATGAACATAAACTTAAATGAGGACTTACATCTTGAACGAGAGAAGTTCCATCAACGCTCTCCACAAAGGTTCTCGTCTCGCACTCCACCGATTTAGGAATAGTATGCGTAATTTTGTACTCCAAAGCTTCCTGGAATCCAATATGCGCAAAATACTCGTAGTCGTAATTATACATGGTACAAGAACTAGACGAGGATATATTTCTTATTTGTTGGTCGGTCCAATTAGCCGCTGTCAAAACCGGTATCGAGCACCAGTGAGTCGGGATCTATGTTCAAATAGTTATAAATTGTTGACGATAGCAACGTCATTACATCCTTTCAAGAGACATACAAAATTTTAATTGTTAATCTCACGTCGGCGATAAAGATGTAGGACATGGAATGCATTCCATTGAATATCGTCGGTGTCAACGTGAAAACGAATACCATCCAGAGAAAATTAGACCCAGTGCCGAGCTTGTCCACGGCCTGCAGAAGGGGATCTGTGAGCGTCGCGTCGTACTTTCCATTTTCAGTCATTGTTTCACCTGAAAATTGCAATTATTATAATTTGTCTGTGCTTGATACATAATTTAATTTGAGACCATTAAAATTGGAATAAGATGTGTATTAAGAAAATTGTAACATTGTTCATTTATGTAGGAAATTTTGTAACATTATGGAGAATCTAACTGAACATTCATTTCATACTTTCATTTAAATTATACCTCATTTTGGCAGAGGATTAATTGTTTAAGACAGACATTTCATTTATACCTCATTTTGGGAAGCTGTTTAAAAAACAGCAGAATTGTTCAAAAAAGAGTTAATATCATTGTTAATTGCTTAACAGCGAAATGTAACTATTATTTAAATTCTGAAGTACTCTGGCAGAAATCATTACGTGTGCTGTTAAATGTTTGACTATAAATCAAGAGGACTTCAAACATTAGTTAGCTATTTTCTTTTATTTAAATATTTGATTATATTCATAAGTCTGACAAGTTGGCAAATGACAATTAGTGTCATTGTTAACTGTTTAACAGTGAACAGTAGCTATTATTTAAATTCTGAAGAACACAAATCATTAGCTGCGCTGTTAAATGTTTGACTATAAATCGAAAGGTCTTCAAACACCAGTTACCTAATTTCTTTTATTAAAATATTCGATTACATTCTTAAGTGTGTCTGACAAGTTGGCAGTTGGAAACAATGTAAATCTGTTTCTGTCAAATTATCAAACACACCCTTAGCAGCAGGATTGAGACTCCAAAAACTCACTCACCAAAAACATCACCCATTTCTTCAATAAATTACTATTATTTCTTCAATAAATTAGAATAAATTACTCTTTCTCTAAATTATATCTAGCTCTAAATAAATTTGATAAATTGTACAAAACAAATTGAGAGTTACCGTTTATGACACTCCAGTGACACTTGAAAGTCAGCAGTCCAAACAACGTATCTCTTATCTTTATAGACAGGTGATAATCTTTCGCATCTATGCGTGAAATTCCGTGATTACATCCATGATATTTCTCGAATAAATTTCATTTAATTTTATTACCACATCACAGTCACTATAATCGCGTTTGCTTGGCAAACATATTGCCACGATTCGATCGTTTGGATGTTGATCGATTGCAACCACTATGTCTATGTTCACCGATGTTGTAATCAATTTATCACAAATGCAATTGTGCTACATAGTTTCCTTGGTTTCTATTAAAGTTCACTTTGTAGCATGGTGTAAGAACTGACAGTCCACATTCTTTTACTACGCCACGTATCTAGATAAGCAACGATTCGATCAGCTATGGCAGTTAGAACGCAACAGGCTACGATTCAGATGATCATGATATGATAATGATAACGTCCGCTGATTCACTCTACTTGCACTCCATCTTCTGGCCGAGGAGAAATATTCATTATTTCATTACTCTTCGTGAATGTTGGGGATTTGTACTGTCACGTGATGCACGGTAGTGTGTTTAAGGGGTGTTCAAGAGGTGTTCGAATTGGCGGGGCAGAAATTTCATCACGAATGGTGAAATTTTTGCGAAGGTTTGTTTTTATACGAGGAAAGGAATTTGGGGATTGGAAATTTTGGGGTGCGAAAATTTGGGAAAATTAGAATTTGTGGGTTTGAGAATTTGGGAATTTGGGAATTCGGAAGATTGAGAATTTGCAGATTTGGAAATTTGGGAATTTGGCAAATTTGATATTTGAGAATTTGGGGGTTTTTGAGAAATTAGGGATTTGAGAATTTGGAAATTTGAGAATTCGGGAGATTAAGAATTTGGAGATCTGGAAATTTGGGAATTTAGCAAATTTGATATTTGAGAATTTGAGGATGTGAGAATTTGGGGATTTGAGAATTTGGAGATGTGAGAATTTGGGAATTTGGGAATTCGGGAGATTGAGAATTTGGAGATTTGGAAATTTGGGAATTTAGTGAATTTGATATTTGAAAATTTGGGGATTTGAGAATTTGGGAATTTGGGAATTCGGGAGATTGAGAATTTGCAGATTTGGAAATTTGGGAATTTGGCAAATTTGATATTTGAGAATTTAGAGATTTGGAAATTTAGGAATTTAACAAATTTAATATTTGAGAATTTGTGGGTTCAAAAATTTATGGATTTCAGAATTTGAACATTTGAGAATTTGAGAAATTTCGATTTTGGTAACTTGAGAATTTCAAAAATTGAATACTTGAGGCTCTAAAAATTTCAAAAATAGGAAACTTGTGTTTCAGAACTTTGGCACTCGAGAATTTTGAAAATTACGAATTCTATGAGTTCATTCGGTTTAGAAATTTGAGTATTTGAAACTTTAAGACTTTCACAATTTGTATATTTGAAAATCTGGAATTTAAAAAAATTACAAACTAGTGTATTTCAAAACTCTAAAAATTTGAAAATATCTTTTCAATACCAAAATTCTAACAACTCAAAATTTGATAGTCTACTTCCAAATTTCTAAATCTGTAAATCTGAAAATATGAGTTACCAATTTTAATACCTGATTTATTCGTTCAATTTCAACAGCACTCACAGTAACATATTCATTGTCAAACTAGTTCTACTGCGAACTTAAAAACGTTATTTGCAACTCGTTAAATTCTTATCAGTAACGTTTGCAATCGACTGAAAGTAGCGAACAGTACTTCTATACCGATATCTCGAAATCGTTCTTGAACGCACGTGTACAGTTATACCCAGTTGTAGCTTATTAACAGATGCTCCCTAATTATCAATTTATTTGAAAATTTAACAAGAGTATCGCAGTGCACACACGGTATAAAGTTATTCGAGTTGCAGAATAAGATTTTTCGCGTACTAGGTTATACAAAATGGTGGTACGTTACTGACACGACTATTAAATCTACCGGATGCATTTACTTACAGCTTATCAAACGAAGAAGCTTATTAAGACGATACCAGCTGTATCAGATTTTCGCGTCTTGCAACTTCTACCTTACTTTGCGAACAAATCTTTTAATCCTAGAGATACGAAACACACTTTTTTTAAATCTGTGCATTTTGAAGGTTATAGCAATTATAACCTCTTATTTGATGTTGTGTATTGATGTTGTAATACAGAAATAATTAATAACCAAATTAATTTCATATGTAATAATAATCAATATTAATGAATGATTAATTCTGTACAAATTAATAGTCAATGATAAAAATGATTAATTTTGTACAAATTAATAATCAATGCTAAAAATGATTAGTTGTATTCAAATTAATAGTCAATGATAAAAATGATTAATTTGGTACAAATTAATAATCAATGCCAAAAATTATTAATTGTATTCAAATTAATAGTCAATGATAAAAATGATTAATTTTGTACAAATTAATAATCAATGCCAAAAATTATTAATTGTATTCAAATTAATAGTCAATGATAAAAATGATTAATTCTATACAAATTAATAGTCAATGATAAAAATAATTAATTTTGTACAGATTAATAATCAATGCTAAAAATGATTAATTTTATACAAATCAATAGTCAACGACAAAAACTGAATAATTAAAAAAATATATTAATGATCATCACATAATCATATTAACGTGTAATCATGCAATAAATAATTGTTAAAAAAATCGCTAGAATTATTTTCATCCACACATGTTGTTGACACAGAGACGTTTTTATATCAAAGTTCAATATTCTGTCAGAAATGTGTTTGATAAGAATGTTCTTTATCGGAGCGTGAAATTACCGAAACCGTGTGGTTATCAAAGTTTCGTAAATTTTTCGACGAGAGATCGAAAGTCGTGCATCGAGTAATCGAAAAAGGCTATTGACCATTTATCTTCATCACACATTCGTGTTTAACGTCTTTCTACGCTTGTCAAGTTCAACGTTTCCGAGATTAATTTCGTTACGATGCGTTTTTTTTTTTAATTTATTCGAACAGGAAAGACCGATTTCAGTGTATTATTAGTCGCACGATATGTTATGTCTATCTTGACGCGGTCGAGTTGACATACTTACGACCGCGATGTCTTTGACTAACGTAATTAATATTAATGATTAATAGCGCGTAATTAATGGCGATAACTTGCCGAGAGTTTATTTTTACGTCTTTGGAATACAGGGAAGTGGAACATATCTGATCTTCGTATTAAGAACGTGTTTGGGATTTTTGTAAATTCATCTGGGTACGAAATATATTTTCATACAAATAAATATATCTTCTAGTATTTAAATACATTACAATTCTTAAGTATCCAAATAACATTTTTTCATGGTAAAAATGGTTAGTGTTCGACACTGTTTCGAATTTCGACTTCTCATAAAATTTAGCACTTTCCAAATTTCTGTACTTCTAAATCTTTTACTCTTCAAATTTATAAATTTCGAGTATCTAAACTTTCGAAGCTTCTAAGTACCTAAACTTCTAAATTTCTAAATTTTATTTAGAATTTCATTACATTTTCTATCTTCAATTCCTTACAAATGTACATAAACTTGCTCTGTATAAAACGAAACTTCTAAATAAATAAAATAGCATCTTAAATTATAAATATACAAAACCTGCTACAACACCATTCGCATTAAATTCATTAACTGCAAGCACACTACACTCATTTTTCCTATTTAAAGTTTCTATGTTCACTAAACATAGTTTCCACATAAACAATCCTTCTAAACCATAAATACACAAAAGTCTTCACTGAATCATTAACAATGATATAAAATTGTTATCACTAAACACATTCAAGTGAGATAAGGAACTAAATACTCCTTTAAGATAAAAACTAAATACCTAGTTTTAAAGTGTATCTATTGCAGAAAATCTAGGATTAATTCAACGATACAGCGAGATGCAATTGACATTATTTATTGACCTGCACCCTCCGCACCATAGGAACGTTATAAACGAGGTAAAAAAATGCATTTGCTATGTGATTGAAGGACCTCAACCATGCGTCGACTTTGTAGTTAATTTCTTTTCCTATTGACAGGGGTTCTTTTTGTTCGTCAAGGTCACTTGTCCTGAAAAATAATTATTAATTAATATTCAAATTACGTGATCAAAAATAAAGGGCAGTAACACATGACATTTTATGCAATTTAAATGTTTAGGTGTATATTATACAGGATGTTTCACAAGTGTTACTCTCGGAACGGGGTTGTAGCTGACGTGATTCTGAATAATTTTGTCCTTTGCAGAAATGGAGTTTGAAGCTTCGTTTTTGAATTATTAAGGAAGAACATGGACCAAGGTATATTAGCACATACGGTTATACATATGTATACCACGTGGAACGTGTGGCTTACGAGTGGCAATGGCGGATGACAACACAACAGAGACTGTGCAGCTACAACCCCTTTCTGGGAGTAACACTAGTTGTGAATGGAAAGTAGGGTAATTTACTAATAATTCAAAAACGAAGCTTCAAACGCCATTTTTACAGAGGAAAAAATTACTCAAAATCACATTAGCTACAACCCCTTTCTGGGAGTAACACTAGTTGTGACACGAAAATGGTAGCTCACTAATAATTTAAAAACGAAGCTTCAAATCCCAATTTTGCGAAGAAGAAAGTTATTCAGAATCAACTACAACCCCTTTCTAAGAGTAACAGTTGTGAGACACCCTGTATATTTTTCCTACGTAACATACGACTTTGAAACTTCATTTAATCATTCTCAAATATATTTCTGAGGTAATCTCGAGAACGAGTAAATATGTAATAGGACGTAATATGTTAACAATCTCCCTGTTATTTAACAATCAGAAAACTATAATCCTTTCTTTGTATGAACTCATGACGAAACAGTTACAAGTATAAATTGTTTGCAAAATACATAAATACCTGTCTGTTTCCGATTTCTTGTTCCGATTAGTATAGGTGTACATGTAGCAGGCTGGATAAGTGCTGATTGTTTCTATTTTGTGAAATTGCCCCGTTTTTATGGGAATCGATGATCCTTTAGAAACTATCACACCCTTTCCCTTATTCTCGTCGCTGTATTTCACCTCTCCTTCTAGCACCGTTAATGACACGTTGGTGAAGTTTTTGGAGATGTAATTATCCAAATGCATTCCTGGGAAATCAGCCACGAAAAGCACGTCTGTATCGTTCGACCAGGTGTAAACGTGTTGCTGAATTTCTTCCAGCTTATATCTGCACACAAAATGCAACTTTGTTATGTGAGGCTGTTAGCTGTATAGTAATCTAATAATTTTGAGTAAGTTACATTTTAATAAATTACACTGTTATTTACATTATTATTAGAATTTTGAGTAACTTAAACTATTATTTAAATTACAAATTACAATGAAAGTTGCAATTCTGGTTAAATTAAATTAAATAATAAATATTTTTCAATTTTCTTCTTCCTCTTTGATATTATACCATTCCCATATAAAGATTGCAATATAAAGTCTACTGTAACTTCAAGTGCATGTATGTGGATTTATACAGTAATAAACTTTAATAAGGCTGAGTTTGAAGTAGATTGTGTTTGTTCGTACCTGTACGAATTATATTGCGACAATAGAGGCATTAAAAACGAGATGGGCTTAAACGGGTGCCAATCTACAGTCAACAAGTCGACATTCGGATTAAACATTCTTTGTTGGAATCTTCCGTTCAGCGAACACCACACGTCGATGTAGATGCTTAAATTAGTTGACAGTGGCGTCCATTTTGTTTTCCCGTCGCGTTCGCTCTCTTGCTCGATCAAATTATCCTGCAAACGTGAATGTACATATTGTTCATTTATTATATTTAGAAATAATTCAATAACAATTGAATTATTAAATAATAATTCATATTGATTCAATTAATTATTGTATAATAATTATTGAATAATAATTCAATTTACATATTGAACAGCAAGTGTTCAAAACATATTACCGATCAAATTAACATACTTTTAAACAAAAAGCGTATTGTCTAGCCATATCACCATGTTTCTCCCATTTATCAGTTTGCACCCACGCCTTAGGATCAAGATAACGATCTTCATTGCTCACATTATCATGGACTTTAATTACAACCAGTATAGTATCCCAAACGTGAACCATCATGTCCCAGGAGTATCCATACATACCCGGCACCCAATTATTGTAACCCTAAACAAAATCTCATAAATTACACCATAAACGATCAATCACATCTCCTCTTCTAAACATTACCTTTGTAATAAAATGAGAGTACGGCAAGAAAAATTGCAAAAATATATGAAATAATAACAGAGACATAACGAACTTTTGTCTCTTTGTCACCTTCGTGGGTTTCACACAGTCTTTAAAATTTTTACGAATCATCTCACGATTTCTCGAATCTGTCGTATCTTTTTTATGTTTATCGTTCATCGATTTACCATTTGTCTCGTCTCGTAACTTGCCACTAGATATCTCACAATTTCTTTGGTTTAAAGTCTCTGACGTTACATCGGCACTTAATTGTTTTACAGAATTTCGTTTGATTCTGAGATTTTGTGCAAGGAAAGAAATATTGTGCTTGAAGAAAGATACAAGTCTTCGGGGCCAGTCGGTGCTGCAGAAGAGTGGCATTGTCGCGAGACACACGTATGGAAACATTCCTAGAACAAAAATAGTGAAATTAGAATCTTGTTCACTGCTAACTTAACCTTCTTGATGTTCATAATTATTGACTTAAGTAAATTTGTAGATGTCAATAATTTACTGACTTAAAATTACTCAACGACTCATAAAAAATAATAGATGTGAGCTACTGTTTCAATGTTGGCATTATAACGTGAGTCTACTGTACCATTAAATTACTGTTAAATTTAAGTAATATAGTGCAATTTCATTTTCAAGTGACAAGACTAAATATTTTTTTCATTAATCACAATGTAACAAACTTCGACGAATCGACACAAAAGTTGTTCATATTCTTATTCGAAAGATATCTGTCCCAAAATTGTCATAAAAATGAGTATTCACCGATACTGAACAGCCTAGAGTTCATCAGATGAAAAGCGGTGCAGAAGATCATTGCAGGGACACGTGTTCTATCAAACAACATCCAAAATCCAACGGTGAGGTCAAAGATAAATCCGAACCAGTGGACTATGAAAAAATCTGTTTGTTCGGTGGTCAAAAATAATCTGGAACATTACAACACTCAAGTTTATTATTCTAGTTTCATTACACTAATCGTGGATTTCGAAATCGACGTACTTGAACGGGCTGAAGACCCAGTGTGTGGACAAATTCGTCATGGCGTACCCTGACAGCCATTCCGCGCTCGATTTCTTTAATCCCGCCAGAAAGTACAGCGCGAAAAATTGAAATCTCAGGATGAAGTAATTCCATAACGGTACGGTGCTCTTGGCTTCTCTCGTTTTCAACGCATCCAGTGCACTGCAAGAAGAGGGTTCGGTGATTCTTAATTCTAATGAATAGTCATCGCGGAGTTTGATAACTGATTACAGAAGTTAAATTATACTTTTATGTTTAGTGGATTGCAAGTTTTAAGTAAAAGTAAAAAGTAGTACAACTGTATGAAAGTAGATAAAATTTAGATAAGTAAGCTTGAAAGATACTCAAATTTAGGTAACAAATTTCACTACTGATTGTTTAAAAAATTTAACTTTGTTGGGAGATCCTGATAACAGATCCTGAGGATCTCTACAAGTCGTTCAAGTTATAGAAATTTAAAAATTAGTTGAAGTCTTCTCCCAAAAGGTTTAGTCTCGGTTCTAAGGTGCAGATCTGATTGAAATTGTATTTGAAGCAATCTTATTTCATTTTCGGTAACCAACAACGTCGATTTTTGAATAATATTGATTTTCGAATAACGTTGATTTTCGGATAGTGTCAATTTTCGTACAACGACGATTTTCCGCTCGGATGGGACTATTTCGTTTCAAACTCACAAGTACTTATTAGCCTCCGTACCCCAGAGGAGAGTCGCGACGATTCCATAGAGATACGTGTGGTTGTTCCAGTAGCTCTTATCCAGTAGGAAGATGTACCAATAAGGAATGACGAAACAGGCGCAGGCGACCTTGAAATGTAAGCCCAGCGTGATACCGAAGGCACCCATCCACATTACGGTGAAAATCAGTATCATCCATGGCAGTGACGGGGCTTTCATTCCGTGAATCAATGGGAAGTGACACTCCGTTGGGTCTCCCCATTTTATGTCCACGTCTGACAGTCCTCTTTCTTCTACCACGTCTAACACCATGCACAACCCTGGAAATGTTCCATGCAAACTTTAATTTAATTTCTTCAAATAGTTCTTTGTGATAATAATTATAGTAATAATAGTTCTTAGTACTAATTTCACGATGCATGATAATTTTTTAAATGTACCAAAATTAATAAAATACAAAAATACCATAAATTGTATTAATCGTATCATTATTGAAACGATTTCAATGATCTTTTGAATTTCGCGACTTACCAAAGAGGGCTCTTACGACACCCAAACTGGCAGCATCAGTAGGTCGGTACAAAAGTGTGGCGAATTTTTGGAAAGATGATAAATCGCTCAACTTGAATCCGCATAGTCTCTCGAACCTGCTGGCGATCGAACATCGTGCTGGATGTTCATCCTGTGATTTGGCATTGGCGAGCAGTCTGCTTTTTCTCCACATAACTGAACCATTGAACTGTTTAGATAAAACATAGCAGATGATAATACAAATTCACCGATGAAGTTCTTGTAGATCAATAGCACCATGTATCAGAATCGAAGGTGCAAAGGTAATTACAAGTCTTGCAATGATTACTTGTAATAGTTAAAGTAACTATATTGCAAATCTACAATTATCTTGAAAGCAACTGCGTAAAAATTCTGCGAAAACTCTTGGAAGTCTGCGGCAACCTTAAAAATCTGAGTGTGCTCTCCGAAACTATTATAAATCTGCAACTACCTTTAAAGAAACTGTTTCAAAAGTCAGTGACTATCTTGAAAGTCTGCTACAAACTTAACAATTTACGACTGTGTTGAAAGTCTGTAACTATGTTGTAAATCTGCAACTTGAAAGTCTCCATCTGTGTCGAAATTCAGCGAAGAGTCTTGAAAGTCTGCAACCTTAAGAATCTACGCGTGTGTTGAAAGTCTCTATGTAAATCGAGAACTACCTTGAAAGTCTGTGACGAACTTGAAAGTCTGTAACTATGTTGTAAATCTGCATCTTGAAAGTCTGCAACTGTGTCGAAATTCTGCGAAGGGTATTGAAAGTCTGCAACCTTAAGAATCTACGAGTGTGTTGAAAGTCTCTATGTAAATCGAGAACTACCTTGAAAGTCTGCGACGAACTTGAAAGTCTACAACTAGCTTAAAAGTCTGCGAACTCTCTCGAAAGTCTACAACGAACTTAAAGATCTGTAACTAGCTTAAAAGTCTGTTCTTTGGAAAGTCTATGACGGACTTAAAAATCTGTAACTATTTTAAAAGTGTGCAACTATTCCTCAAGTCTGCGACTACATCGGAGACCACTCGTCGAGTAGAGGAGGAAGGAAAGAAGGCGTGAGACAGTCGGAGAAATCAGTAGATGAGGTTCGAACGAAAGTGAGACTTACCTAGGAGGCTAGGGGCGACGTATATCAGCCAGAAGATATGAAACCGGTCCGATGAGGATGTAATGAAGGTTGCTGGAGTTCTGCGCGTTGCAGCTGCAGGACTAGTCGCAGAAGAAGAAATCCCGGAGGCTGAGAGAGAGCAGGAGCACCGTCGCCAGGCAACGTGCTCGATTATTGACCCGCGCCCGCGCAATAATAATATTATCGGGCATTCTTCTGCACTGCGCTCAGGTTCATCGATGCACACTATCGGATCACACTCAAAAAACATATCTTTATCCACCGCCGCGGAGTTGTACATTTTTGTTTTCGATACCTTCGAAGTCTCGAGATGCTGCGTTTCTCTGCGCAAACTCGACAGCGAAACTCGATTTGAAAGTCCGTGGTTTTACTCTGTGGAAGACTTGCATTTTTAACGATGGTTTGGTAGAAATTTTGATTAGACATCTTTTCGTGTTATCCATTTCGAAATCTATCTTTCGACTGGAAACTCTAGTTCCACCTTGATAGGAAACTCGATCTGAAAGTTCATACTTCTGGAAAAAATTTCAGTACTTTCACTTCGGATAGAAAGTATTTATTTTCACGTTTTGGGAAGTTTACTTGAAACACTACAGTTGCACAGAAAATGTAATATTAACCACTTCACGCCCTTGGCCACATATGAGGACGTTTAGTTTTTCATAATTATAGTTACTGTCAAAATAGAAGAAAAATTTGATAACAATTTATTCACTACAGAATCCCTCAATCAGAGAAGTAAAATTTGTTGGTTTGGCTGCACTGGTAATTTCCGATGTACAGTTAGAGATATGAAAAAAGCCATAAAAAAATCGTCCATGAAGAGGTTAAAGTTTTCTTCTTCTGTTTAGAAATTATAAAGATTGCTTGAAACACTGTAGGTATGAACAACTCGAAATTCAACTGGAATGCTACAATTTTTATTAAAATTCGTACATGATTTCTCTTTCTGATTTTTGAAAATTATTAAAATGCTTGAAACATTGCAACGTTGAAAATCTAACATGGTTTACTACAAATTTTGATTCAAAAGTGTATGTTTCTGGTATACAGTTCAATTTGGATGTTCTAATTTTGACTTAAAATTCATATACCTTACCTTTTCTTATATTTTGAAAATTATTAAAATTATTGACTATTCAAATTATTAAAATTAGTTGAAATTATTAGATTCATTGAAGGTGTTCTACTCAAACTTCATTTAAAAATCCATATCCAGTTCAATCCTAGTGCTACAACTTCAACTACAAACCACACATTTTTCTCCATTTTGCAAATTCTTTTCGAAATACTTGAAATCTATTCCCACACTATCACAACACAACACTCATTCCAAAAATCCATATCACCGAAAAACAATTCAACTTGCGTACCCTAACCTCAATCAGCATCCGAATCGACTGATCCACCATCTTTCTCAATAATATTACAGACTCTACAAAATAATTTTCACGTGCTGTCTCCCTCGTAACAATAATTGAAAGTTCGACCACAAGTGTCGCGCGATTCCGTTTAAAAATAAATTATCGTGCGCTTATCTCGACCATTACCAGTACAATATGTTCGATTATATAACAATGTTCAGCGGGGTTACGAACGTTTTAAAATGAAACCGAGTCGAAGAGTTATTCGATTTGCAAGATGTACCTTTGAAGTGACGATTTATCTTGATCGTCGTGATCGATAGGGGTAATCGGAATCTCAAAGGACAGTTCATTATGCTGGATCCTTACTTTTCATCGGGAAGGTCCTGAGGGATACAGGACGAGGAAACATTAATTCCAATCAATTCCGCTACAATGCATCGTTTAACCCCTTACTTTCGTCCTGTTGATGACACGTCAATTCGCTTCTTTTATCTCAACTATCTGTACACAGATTATTTTGAGATTTATAGCTACTTGCACTATTTTGAGGAGTCTGATGCACTCGTACTTCAGTTGTGATTTTACTCGAATTTTGAATACGCAATTTGGAGTTCAAGTCCAATTATTTGCAAAGTCAATGATACCGAACATAACATTTTAACTTTCTTTATCTGTTTTAATATTGTAGCTGTGAGTAGTTCTGACGCACCTGACAAATAAACCATAGGGCAAGTTCATTGCCTACATCTGAAATCTGCTAGTATAATAAGTATCTATATACTTTACTATAATAAATAATTTATTAAAGTTTGTTTTTAGTGTTTCATTATAAACAATTTTTATCGTCCACCTTTATCAACTTTACTTTTGTTATTAATACTGCACGTAACAAGCACATGAAATTGTATCAATGTTTTCTTATTTTTAAGAAAGCAAAGTTGTAATATAAGAAGTGTTTTTTTTAAACGTGTCAAATGCAGCCTTCAGATTATCTACGCTCCATTAATTTAACGACGTACAACTTCGACGTTTAATATAGTTGCGTGTGTACTTGAAATAGCGAGTTTTGCATGAAAATAAATTTCTTCTCGAAGACATAGGAGGACCGTTCTAACGGTATAATTCGTATCACAGAACGGCCATTACGTAGTTTTTGAATGAGCCACGAAGCCTTTTCGGTCTCGCAGCTGGGGTGTTTTAATGAATGGACGTAACTTCGCGTTCGAAATCCCCAACGGCCGTTTTAGAGCCGTAAAACAAAGGACTGATTTATTTCAGCACGCCCCTCAATCTGTCTCCGTGGACCACTTTTGATTAGTGCTGCCTCTTCAAGGTTCAAGCCTCTAAAATTGCCATCGCGTAATGGATCTTTGCTAACGCTCTTTGATACGCATCTTGAAACGAAGTTTACAAGTTCAAAATGTAACGAAGTTAACGTACTTATAATTTTACAAAAATATATATAAATCTTTTGTAATACTGTTATGTATATACTGTACGTGTTATATACTGTTGTGTATGTAATATATGTGCAATATACTGTATGTACAATGTATACACTGTTTTATGCAAACGTTCTTGTGCATTAATGTTTAGATAAAAATTAATTGTTCAAATTTGTAAAACAATGTATGAAACTTGAAAAACAAGGAAGATCCAATATGCAGAAAAATGTACAGAAAAATTGTTCAATTTATAGGTTAGTTCAGATGTTAAACGTCTTTTAATTCAATTTAAACATCTTTTTATTATATGTTTAGTTTAATGAATACTAATATACGAAATTCAAAAATTAATGGTTTTTTATAAGAAAGGAATTTCAAGACAGTTTGCAAAATTCTTTAACCAGAAAGTTATCCGTCAAAAAGTACCTTCGAGTAAAGGGTAAAATTAGAAGAGAAATTCCCTTCAAATCCTCTTAAAATGCAGATGTTGCATAAAGTTCAAAGAGACGTTGAAATACTAGTGTCATCTCGAAGGAGTAGAATTCTCAAGAAAGTTTCTAAAATTCTTTAACCAGAAAGTTATCCGTCAAAAAGTACCTTCGAGTCAAGTGTAAAATTAGAAGAGAAATTCCCTTCAATCCTCTTAAAATGCAGATGTTGCACAAAGTTCAAAGAGACGTTGGAATACGAGTGTCATCTCGAAGGAGTAGTTTTTCTGATCCGCCATTGGAGAACAGAGAGCACACGAGCGAGGAAATTAACGCCGTTATTTGCCGACGAGAACCCCATCAACCCCCGCGCGATATTTGCCGAACGTATTTGTTCAGGAATATGAATCAGTCCACCTGGAAGCAACTAAGGAGAGAGTTTCATGGAGAAAGAGAGAGGAGAGCAGAAACGGGAGAAAGGAGATCCATGATTGTCGTACGTATTTGCCCGGCTATTTATCACGGTTTATTATTTCCTATTGTCGATGGAGTCACGCATTGTTGGCGTACGAGAAGGGCCGAGGCGAATTTCTAAAACCGTGTCCGATCGAATTTGCATATTTCAGAGGACGCGTGTTGGGCGTCCGATTACAGGCCCTATTAATTGCGGTTCCGCATTGTTCTGTTCGATGGCACGGGGGTCGATACTTAGTTTACGTCCGCCTTCTCCTCTTTTCGATTCGCTTTTCCAGCTTGCTTAAAAAATTCGGGGGTGATTACGCATGAAAATTAGCACCACTGCGAAAGGTGTGTCGAGGATGAAGTTTGGGTTGTGTATTTTTTTAGGTATTATTAAACGATGTTGCGAAATATCAGGTTGTCACTAATACTTTATTCAATGTTTACTTTATTCAATTTACTTATTTGTTTGAGATCTAGAAATCGAGATCGTTGTTCATTTTCATTTATAATACTGTTATTGAGTTAGTTTCGCATTTAATAAGTTATGAATTTAGACAATTATGAACTTGGACAATTGAGTTTGACAAATTTCAGATTGAATAAATTAATGTATGATTGATAGGGTAAATGATAAATGGTGGTCGCTGATGGATATTTACCTTAACATACGGAAAATCGTGAACATGTTCATATGTAACAGTATAGGAGAGTTCAATACGTTATTCACGAAAGTGTAACCCCAGCTGCATTAGACGGATGCATATTCATATGAAAAGCTGAAGAATCAAAGGATGTTGCGGAAAGCTCTTTATACATAAAAGAACAATGGGGTGAATGTGGCACATGCCTGATACAACATAATTCCCGTTCACCGTATTCAAAACTTCCTCTCTGTATTCACAAATTTCAACAAATCACAGTTATTCTAATTATATTATTCTAAACTATAGATACACTATATTATTCTAAAAAATTTATATACATTTATATAATTTATATACACTTCCATAAATTCAACTCAAAATGTAAATGTATGTTTATGAAAAAAGTAACCATTTTAAAATTCAGTTTCATTGTGAAGTCTGGTTATAATTTAACTTTTAAACATTTTTGTGTAAATAAATATAAAAAACATTGATTTACTGGGAACATTGATATTTTAACAAGAAACAATTTTATTAATAATTTATTTCGAACAAAGTTTTCGACAGTATTTCTACAAGTATCAACCCCTTAATAAAAATAAAAAATATTAATTTACACTTGAAGAATATTGACATTTTATCAACAAATAATTCTAATTTGTTAACAGCTGATTTTAAACAAAATTACTTTGGGTCGCAAAAATGATTAAAAAAGAAAAGATTCCAACAGTAACGTCCGTCGTGCACCAAGCGCAAACAGTGCAAGGGGTGAGTGGCGAAAAAAAATCCGGCATAAAATTAACAGTATACAGCTTGCAGAATGCAGTTTGTTGCTAGCCGGCAATATTTCACGATGGTCTCTGGCACGAGGAGAGAGAGGGTTCGTTGTCGAGGGGGGTGTGCAACAATGGAACCCTTTACCCAGCCCCTAGCGCCCAGCCAACATCCATACATCATCATTCATACTAAAAAAAAACCTGGGGGCACCTATATGGCAGTCTACGCTGGAGGGGCCTTCGAAATTTCAAAGTACCGAGTACGCATCAAGTACTTTCTAATGCTGCCCTGAATTTTTCCTTCCTCTTCTTAGGACGTTGCACCTTCGATCGCAACAAGTTCTATATTTGCATAAAAATTTTATTCCGTACAAATATAATTTAACCAATTAATGATTCGTATCAAATAAAAGTTTATTTATCTTCCATAATTGATGGAGTTTAAACCTTAAGTAGACGCAAGTTTAATTTGAGTTGACGTGTTTTAATCTTTCGATTCTAATGTAGTATTCATTAGTAGGCACATAGTTCATCAGTAGTCAAGTTGATGTATTCTTCAACTGATGTATTTTAATCTCCTATGTTAATATATTTTAATATCTAAGACGTATTTTAATCCTCTAAGTTGATGTATTTTGATCATCCAAGTTGTTCTGATTTGATCTTCCAAGTGATGCATTTCAATCTTCTAAGTTGACGTACTTCAATATTCTAAGATACTACATTTTCAACTCTAAGATGTATTTTAACCGTCCAAAATACTGTACTTTAATCCTCTAGCTTGATGTATTTTGATCATCCAAGTTGTTCTGATTTGATCTTCCAAGTGATGTATTTTAATCTTCTAAATTGACGTACTTCAATATTCTAAGATACTACATTTTCAACTCTAAGATGTATTTTAACCGTCCAAAATACTGTACTTTAATCCTCTAGCTTGATGTATTTTGATCATCCAAGTTGTTCTGATTTGATCTTCCAAGTGATGTATTTTAATCTTCTAAATTGACGTACTTCAATATTCTAAGATACTACATTTTCAACTCTAAGATGTATTTTAACCATCCAAAATATTGTACTTTAATCCTCTAGCTTGATGTATTTTGATCATCCAAGTTGTTCTGATTTGATCTTCCAAGTGATGTATTTTAATCTTCTAAGTTGACGTACTTCAATATTCTAAGATACTACATTTTCAACTCTAAGATGTATTTTAACCATCCAAAATACTGTATTCTAATCCTCGAATGATGTATTTTGATCCTTGATGTATTTTGTTCATCCCAGTTGCTACGTTTTGATCATCCAAATTGATGCATTTTAATTGTCCACAGTTGACTTTCAAATTCTAAGAGAATGTAAACAGAGACTTTCAACCCCATCACGCGATAAATTTAGTCTTCCGTACACAAAGAACAAGGACATAAATCTCTGAGTACAAAAGAAAGAAACATTCTAGCAATAGGTCGAAATAAAACCGTGAAACTGTGGTCATTTGATTCCGGAAAACCGGCTGACACCCTTTGAAAAAATCACCACGCCCTGGAACGCCAAAAGGGGTTGAGCCGCAGTAAACAGTGACGCGCGAAACTGTCGCTGAGGGTTGGAAAAAAATGAAGAGCCGGAAAAAGCGTGTAACCATTCTGCAGTTTATTGATCCTAAAAACGAACCACGAGGAGAAAAAAAAATAGCGTAATAGTTTTCCAAAATTTTAAATAGGATTTCTTTAGAGGGTGCGTCCAAATGACGCATCTTAGACTTCTTGTAATAAATTACAGAAATTAAGATGCACTTTGAAATTTGTGGAAACTTTTACAGCAGAGAGAATACGAGGAGTAATTGTACAAATTAATTAATCTGTTTCATCCCTTTCATCCCTCATTTACTCATTGCTGTCATTTATTTCTAATTTAAGAGTAACTGGTCGAATATTCATAAAACTAGTGGTGTAACATACAATCCTAATGTTAAAACGCACAATATTAATTGTTGATTTATTTTTCGAAGTCTGTTCAACCCCTTAAATTATAAAAGTTGAAATATTAAGTACATTTTGTATTGAGGAGTTTGCATACTTTTCGACTATGCAACCTATAATTAGCATCAAACTCCAAATTCAATCGCAGTGTAAATCCACTGTGCACATGTAAGTCAAAGGGTGAATCTAAGTTCGCCTAAGTTTGTAAAGTTCTAATTTTAAACCTAATTTTATTCATCCCCTTAAATAATTAGAATAGAATTTGTCCACGTACAAAAAATCTATTCCTATGCATATGAAAGTTACAGTAACGCGTTAAAAATCTAGTATGCCTTTCATCCCCTATGCTCGACACTGCACAAGAGAGTCCTAATTTTGTCCCGTGTGGAATGGCGATCGATGAGTCGTTCCAGGTCGAAAGCCATCGATCAGCAACAATTCCGGAACGTCGATTCGCTGCGACGAGAAGCGCGAAAGAAAAGAGAAAGAATGCAGAATGAGAAACGTAATCCGCTTTTGTTAAAAGAGGCAACCCCTTCTGGACGTCGGTCGTGTCACAGCACGGGTGACTGATTGTAAAACCATGGAGTAACCCGCAAAGGGTTGCTGAAGCGAGGCGAGAGGGATACGGACAGTTTAAAATTGAGCCTCGTAATCGACGTGTAATCCTCTAAAGCCGTGACAGGCCGAAGATAATGGAGCACCGATCGACGATGGGTGGCCAGTTTGTTTTTCATGGAGACCGGATGAGACGTTATCTCGGGTTTGGATACAGAACGATGCGTAAGTGGGAATTGATAATTTTGCATTTTCAGGTATTTTGAAATTGGGAGGATTGAAATTTTGTGATTCGAAGATAGGGAAGAAGATTGAGAATTGGAAAAATTAGGAATTTGAGAATTTGGGGGCTTGAGAGTTTGGGAACTAGGGAAATTGGGGGCTTGGAATTTCAGGAGCTTGAGAGTTTGGGAACTAGGGAATTTGGGAGCTTGGAAATTCGGGAGCTTGGGAATTTGGAAGCTTGAGAATTTGGGGGCTTGAAAATTCGGGAACTAGCGAATTTCGGGGCTTGAAAATTCGGAAACTAGGGAATTTGGGAGTTTGAGAATTTGGGAATTAAGGAATTTGGGGGTATGGAAATTCGGGAGCTTGAGAATTTGGGAACTAGGGAATTTGGGGGTATGAAAATTCGGGAACTTGAGAATTGGGGTGCTTGAAAATTCGGGAACTAGTGAATTTCGGGGCTTGAAAATTCGGGAAGTAGGGAATTTGGGAGCTTGAGAATTTGAGAACTAGGAAATTTGGGGGCTTCAAAATTCGGGAACTAGGGAATTTGGGGGTTAGCAAAATTGGAAACTAGGGAATTTGGGGGTATGAAAATTCGGGAGTTTAGAAATTCGGGAACTAGGGAATTTGGGAGCTTGAGAATTTGAGAACTAGGGAATTTGGGGGCTTGAAAATTGGGGAACTAGGGAATTTTGGAGCTTGAGAATTTGGGAATTTGGGGGTTTGGAAATTCGGGATCTTGAGGATTTGGGAACTAGGAAATTTGAGAGCTGGAAAATTGGAAACTTGGAATTTTGGGAGCTTAGGAATTTAGAAATTTCGGAATATGGGAACTGACAATTTGGGACTTTGGGAATTCATTTTCCAAGTTGGTCGGTGTGGAGTTCTACAAATTTGTCAATTAGTGAATTTAGGGATTTGAAAATTTGGAAATATTGAAATTCGGGAATTAGAAAAGAGAGAGTTTGACAATGAGAAAATTTGAAATTTCAGAATTGAAGATTTCGAAATTTTGAGAAGTTGGGAATTTAGGAATTTGAGAGTTTGAACATTTGGCAATGTAAAAATTTAAAAGTTTGAGAATTTTCGAATTTAAATTTCCCAATTTTCGCAACTGTACATCTAAGAAGATACTAAAAATATTGCATTAAACGTACCATGTACAAAATCAGTCTTCCAGAAATTCACCCCAATCCCCGCTTTTTCATTTCCCAAAAAACAGTGTATCCATATTGTTCGGAGAACTCCCCTGCGTATATATTTTCACACCTAACAGCTATTCCTCCCCGAAAATCTCTCTTTTGTTACAGATTTTACCCCAGAAACCCCGTTGTATCGCCTAAGATGTTGCGAGGTTGAACGAAACGTTTTTTAAGTTCGCGTTGGGGATCGAGTATGGAATTAAAACTATTAGAAGCTGATTAGCATTTCTCGTTTCGCTAGTTCATGATCCTCGGAAGGGGATGAACTGACGTTCGCATGATCACGTGCGAGCGATTTTCATTTTGCCTAAGCGTTCATCCGGAAAGATGATTTTAGGGTGACAAACGCAGGGGTTACAGGTACCGGTGCGTATTCGACCCAGCCTCTATGTTGTCACTCGCGTGATTCATTTTTTTTTTAGTACTAGATCTTTCGAAACCCGTCAAAATTTCAGATTGATTCCTTGTTTTAATTGTTTGAACTCGAAGATATTCTTTTCGACAGATAGCAACTCAGTCTTTAGTTGGAAAGTTCGATGATTTGAATTTTTATTATTTCTCTGTTATTTATTGTCACTATTGTCTATTTCACCATGTTCTTGCATCACATGTGTAACACTATGGATTTGGTAAAAATCTACATTTTACAATTTTTAGTAATGATCCTTCAAACATAAATAAATTCTGCAGTTTTGAGTTCGGTGGTTTTTATGTATTGTTTCACTATAAAAATTATTTTTATACGTTACATCAGAAACGCATTTCTATCGATCAGATCGGCGACTCAGACACCCGTTTCTAGGGAATACCCTGCTGAGAGATTCTTTTGTTCGCGTAGTTGGCAAGGATACATCCTTCTTTGTCCCAGGGGAATCTTCGCGTATTATATTCTAGCTTTCCCTCCTAGGAACGATCATTATCTCTTTAGAAACCCCGCGTTCTGATGCTCGCCAAATAATCTAACGTTATCGCTTTTATTAATGGAAAAAGGATCACTGGATTGTTTGGAAAGTTTGGTAATATTCGGTATACCCGTCACATCATTTATTAATAACTTCAGCTCATTACATACCACATAATCATTCTCATAAAGAAAATGTCAGACTTGAACTAAAAGTTTGATCATATGAAGCTACGTCAAAATGGCGCCCATGACATATGAACTTGACGCTTCGAGTTTCATACAGAAAATGATTGCATAATTTCGTTGATGATTTTAATACAAAATGACTCATTGATAATTTCAGCAATGATCGATTTTAAAGCATACGTTTGATATGGATCGTTAATGTGAAAGTGTACGAAATCAGTATTCATGTCAAGTTAATTTGAAGTTCAAGTGAAAATTTGACTAAAAATGATCTCATAGACTGGTCATTAGAATTTTTCATAAAAACCGTCCGGTTACTTAAATTATCTTATATATTCTACTACCCTACAACAATTATAATATTGTATAATAATACAAGTAACTGATTTTGTCGAATAATCAAAATCATTTACTTTGACGAACAATTAAAATCACTAATTTTGATGAACAATCAAAATCAGTAAATTTGATGAATAATAAAAATCACTAAGTTTGATGAATAATAAAAATCACTAAATTTGATGAATAATAAAAATCACTAATTTTGATGAATAACAAAAATCGCTAAGTTTAATGAATAGTCAAAAGCACTAAATTTGACGAACAATCAAAATCATTAATTTTGATGAACAATCAAAATCACTAAGTTTGATGAAGAATAAAAATCACTAATTTTGACGAACAATCAAAATCACTAAATTTGATGAATAATAAAAATCACTAATTTTGATGAATAACAAAAATCACTAAGTTTAATGAATAGTCAAAAGCACTAAATTTGACGAACAATCAAAATCATTAATTTTGATGAACAATCAAAATCACTAAGTTTGATGAAGAATAAAAATCACTAATTTTGACGAACAATCAAAATCACTAAATTTGATGAATAATAAAAATCACTAAGTTTGATGAATAATAAAAATCACTAATTTGGACGAATCATTAAAATCACTAATTTTGATGAATAATAAAAATCACTAATTTTGACGAACAACCAAGAGCCCCTAATTTCGACGAATAATCAAAAAGACTAATTTTGACCAAAATCTGTCATACGTTAACATCATAACGTGTACATCAAATTCAGCGTTACACATACAGTTGCATAAATTTATACATGAACAAACAAATGACAGCAACACTTTTAACGAATCATCTCCCCTAAAAAATAATGTCTGTCTGTTTATTTGTGTACTTAGTCCCGACAGGCTTGCCACCCTCTACTTCAGTCGTGCCTCGTTTTGATGTAACGTTCATAGAAGGTCAATGGCGCGTGCAGCCTTTTTTACTCTCCTCGATATTATTTTACCACGAATGGCAACTGTACTTTCGTTCAGCCACCGGGTCGAGCCGGTCCACTTCGTTTTTAAGTGGGCAACATTGCTAGCCAGACATCTGCGATCATCTTCGCGTATCGACCGTTCCACGTGGAATTATGTAGCTGCGATTCACAATCCTTTCATTCATTACAATTTTTCGGGTAAAAAATTCTTACACTCGTTTTATTATTTTACCTTTTCGGGAAGCGAATAATGTAGGTTAAATATTTGGGGTTTATCGGGGTAGAAATAGAGTAATGGTTAATAGTAATTATAACAGTAAATAAATTGTGAAACATAAAGTTGTGTAGGGAAACCTGTATCTGTATTGAGATATGCTAAATTAATTTGCAGTCTACATAACTTTGAATTTGTTTAACAAACAGAAATTCTCAGACTGAGGAATTTAGATATTTCCTAATTCTTCAAGCTACAAACAGAAATGTCTACATCGAGAAAAGAACTTTAACTTTTCAATTAGCAAGAAATTTTCAAACTCACAAATTTAGAAATCATCCAATTTAGAAATCCTCCGATGTTCAAATTAACTCTTGTTCAAGTTCCCAAATTTTCCACTAAAGTTCAGAAATTTATTTTCAATAATGACCGTGTTAAACATGAAGAACTCGTAACTGAAATGTACGACGTATCATACGAACGTACCATAAATGACACATGATAAATTTTGAATTCGTAAGCTTCCTGGTAGCAACATAAAATGAGACACAATGGCGATCAACGCATGTTTCGAGTGTATTCAACTCACGATCACGCAGGGTTGACAAATCCGTTGCCACGAAGCAATCAGGCCGATGTTCCATTAGATAACTGAGACAATAGAGTGATAGTTGGAGTGCAAACATAATGGTAATGGGCCAGGGTAACCAGGAACACGGATGGGAGATTAAGATCTGCCATTGTAAGTCGACTGCGTTTTATGCCGCTCGAAACACACAAGAGGCATGGCGTTAACGTCAAAAAGCGTTACTCGCTCGAATAAGCTCACCTGGTACTACCCAGAAAGGTATCTGATTATTCGGACAGGACGAGATTCGAAGCAGTTTCTAATGTGCCCTTTTTGTTTCTCTTTCGATCCACTTCGACGCACCCTTTCGATCCCTTCGAACGACGGTTAACAGATTTTTCTATTGAATGGCTCGTGGCTTTCATATTAATTCTAATTTTATATGTATAATTAGGATTTTATGTGTTATAGGATCTCATGTTTTATAGGATTACATAGAATTTTGTATGTATAATTAGGATTATATTCTACGAAAGCTTTCTTTACGAATATCTGCAGAAAATATTTATAAAATATTTATGAAATATTAATCTGAAAGGATGAAGGGGTGAAACATAGATGAACGGATAATTTATGTGTCAGTCATAATTATTCTGTTATTTTGTAATTTATTTTAATTTGACGTAAAATGGCAGGCAGTGAAGTTACTAGTGTTAAATTTTTAATGAATTTATTTTTGTATTATTCATAGTTATTCTGCAATTTTTTTCATTTTATTTTAATTTGATTTAAAATAGCAAGACAGTAAGGTAATCAAAATTATAAATATCAATATTTTCCAAAGTTTATGACGTTCTTTTTGAAGAAATAGGAAACCTCAGGATTTATAACCTCTAAAGAGGTAAGGTTTTCAAGAATATGTAACTCTAAGCACGTATCATCAAAAGAATGAAATAAACCACATCAAAGATAGAAATAACGCATAAATGTTCTTAGATGAGTGTAGAATTACACATGAAGTGGAGTATCTGGGGATATTGCGTTATCGATCGCCACCCTTGATCGTATTCTTTCTTTTGATGTTGCTAGGGTGCACCGAGTGGACCGGATCCAAGATAATACGGTTTATTGTCGGTCGAAGGGTACGATTTCGTTTGTGAGAACATGCGACAGATCCCTTATCTCGATTGCATTTAAGTGCGATTTGGTAGATGTGCTACAATGGTGAATTTACATTTGTCAATTTTTATATGGTCAGATTTTCAGATATTTTAAGTTGCAAATTTTTATGCTTCCATGTTTCTAAATTTCTAAATTTTTACATTCTTTACTTCCAAATTTCCAAGTTGTCAAATTTCAAACATCTCAATTTCCAAAATTTCCAATTTCTCAAGTTCCACATTTTCTAAGTTCCTAACTTTCCAATTTCCAAGTTCCCAATTTTTCACTTTTCTCAAATTCCCACATTGTCCAATTTTTCATACTTCCCAAGTTCCCACATTGTCCAATTTTCCACTCTTTCCAAATTCCCACATTGTCTAGTTTTCCACATTCTCCAATTTTACACATTATGCAATTTCCCACAATTCCTAGATTCCACATTTCTCAATTTCTACGTTCGCCAATTTTCCACACTTCTCAAATTCCCACATTGTCTAGTTTTCCACATTGTCCAATTTTACACATTATGCAATTTTCCACAATGCCTAGATTCCATATTTCTCAATTTCTACGTCCGCCAACTTTCCACACTTCTCAAATTCCCACATTGTCTAATTTTGTACATTGTCCAATTTTCTACATTTCCCAAATTCCCACATTGTCTAGTTTTCCACATTTTCCAATTTTACACATTATGCAATTTCCCACAATTCCTAGATTCCACATTTCTCAATTTCTACGTTCGCCAATTTTCCACACTTCTCAAATTCCCACATTGTCTACTTTTCCACATTGTCCAATTTTCCACTCTTCTCAATTTCCCACATTGTCTAGTTTTCCACATTCTCCACTTTTACACATTATGCAATTTCCCACAATGCCTAGTTTCCCCATTTCTCAATTTCTACGTTCGCCAATTCTTACATTTCACAATTCCCATATTTCCCATTTTCCCAATTACCCAATTTTCATGTTCTCAAGATTCAAAATTCTTCAGTTACCAACATTCTAAATTACAAAATTCAGAATGCATAAATTTACAATTCAGTATTTTTGTAAATTTAAGATTTCCATAAAAGGTTAAAATTTGAAGGTTAATTTACGAAAATGGAGTCAGTATTTTCTGTCCTCGTGCTTCTTTCACCCACCTGTCACTGCTCTAATTAGAAGATCAATCTAACAAGTCGAATAAGTAGAAACCTATATATATGATATCGAGTAATCCGAAGGTTGAACATTTATAATCAGTTCTCCCTCGATTCGCCGGAAGAGTGCGAATTAGAACGGTGTGTAATGACCGCCACGTGTTGGTTTTAACCCAGCACGTGTACAGGAAGACCGAGGCGCGACTAAACGCCTGCGCCACGTGTCTTTATCACTGGATAGTCCGCTTTGAGAAATTGATAGCTGGAAACTTCACACCGAGGTGCACGTGTCCACCGACCAGCGTGTAAAAGTGAGTGTAATTGAGATATCATAGCTGGTTTCCCACTGACACGAGAAAACCGACCGATTTGATAGGATTAGCGTCGGTATCCTATTAACACTCGCTTTCGATTATCGTCTACAGCGACTTTCAAAGGATTCGTTCACACAAATTGCTTTTCAATTTTGGCTAAAATTTGCATTATTTAATCACTGTATGTTCTTGTCTACACTCGTGTGACGAATACCGTATGAATGCATGTAGTACATGTTAATTCATACATATTTGCACATATCATATATATTAACTTTTACAGTGTTGTGTGACGGACACAATATTTATATATCATTACATGATAATTCATACATACTTTCACATATTATACAATTAATTTTTGCAGTCATGTGTGACGGACACAATATTTATATATCATCACATGTTAATTCATATGTTCACATATATTATATATATCAATTTTTGCAACGATTATTTTATTTTTGCAGCGATGTGTGAAGCACCCAATATGTATCCACATATTAATATATGTTAGTTCAAACATATGTGTACATATTATACATATCAATTTTTTCAACGATTATATTATTTTTGCAGCGACATGTGACGCACACGATATCAACATATTAATACAAGTCAATTCATACATATGTACATTATATTATACACATCAATTTTTACAGAGATTATTTCATTTTTGCAGCGTTCATTAAAACAGTAGAGTATAAACAAATATGATTTAATATCAACTTTTTGCAAGATGTCACGATTTGTACGAAAGAAGATCACGTTCGTGAATGTTAAATCGTGTGCTGACAAATCGATGGTAACCGTTAGGTAACGGCACGTGTCGGTGGAACTGCGTGAAAAATAAGCGTAATTGAGATATAAAAGGCGGTTTTCGGTCGAGCAAAGATTCCTGGCTAATTCGAATGTTTGCACCCTGCTGCGACACGTGTCTTCTACGCGTGCGAAACTTCCAATCATACGTGTTACACCGCAACGATTTGCAAATACATTCGATACATCAAACTTTGCTATGCAATACATCATAAGCATTTATACAAAATTATCATAATAATATCAATCATTAAAAAGTTATTTAGAGAAAAATCTTTCTGTAACATTATTTTTAATCGATATTTTGTAACATTGTTTTTTTTCAATATATGATAACACTATTTTTATTCAACATTTTGTAACATTATATTTGATCAATGTTTTGTAACATCATTCTTATTCAATATTCTGCATCATCATCTTCATTCAATATATTGTATCATCATTTTTATTCAATATTTTGTATCTTCACTTTTATTCAATATTTTGTATCATCATCTTCATTCAATATCTTATAACATTATTTTTAATCCAATATTTTATGACATCATTTTTATTCAATATTTTGTATCATCATTTTTATTCAATATTTTGTATCTTCACTTTTATTCAATATTTTGTATCATCATCTTCATTCAATATCTTATAACATTATTTTTAATCCAATATTTTATGACATCATTTTTATTCAATATTCTGTATCATCATCTTCATTCAATATTTTGTATCATCATTTTTATTCAATATTTTGTATCATCACTTTTATTCAATATTTTGTATCATCATTTTTCTTTAACATTTTGTGACATAATTTTTATTCAATATTATGTAACATTATTTTCAATCAATGTTTAGTAACATTGTTCTTATTCAATATTTTACAACATTTTTACTGTTCATTTTTAGTGCCCCTATTATTGACGCCCCTCTACATGGAGCACCCTTAGACCATAGTTGCTCAGTGCGTTTCATTGGCCCTGTGAGCAATGATGATGAGCACTACGATGACATTACCGAGAACAGGAGCGTAGAGTATGAAAGGAGAGTAAAAGAGCCGCCTGAGGATATTTAACCTGGCTTGCACGTCAGTAAACGTTTCAACCACGTGGAGCGCCGTTGGCCGTTTGCAGAGTATTTTCAATTAAGACGCGTACATTCATGGAATAAAATTATTCGACCGTCAATGAAACGAGCAAACATTGTGTCAATGTACATGGGAGCGTTGCTGAGATCACAGGGGTGCTCCTACACTGTACATTTCAAATTTTCAAGTACACTTATGCATTTAAAATTGTTTACATTTATTTCTTTGAAAATTGAGATCGATGATAACTACCATTCTTGTAGCACTATTTATTTAAAATACTGTATCAAAATTGTGTTTGGATTATAATAAAATATTAAAATTCTGTCAAGATATGGTAAATTAAAATATCAAAAGCCCAACGTTGACAGTGATCCATTAATTTTGGAATAAAAATTCCTTTATAATTAACATCTCTTTCCACAAACAAAATTACCACATAATGTTAACAAATAACACACAAATATTTTAAGAATATTTTCCAAAAATTCGCCATATTAATTTCAAATTTACTTATCAAACGAATATTCGTAACTAAAACGAAAATGAAGACAGTGCACCCAAATCTCAACCAAATAAAAATGATAAGCAACAAAATGCTATAATATAATTTTAAATACAAATCAGTACTGGCAGATGTTACATTCTCCTTTCGAGGCTATTCCCCAGAGTAGAAGTTGCACTACAAAAACTAAACAATTCTGCAGCAACTGGTTCACAGACACGCTTTTTTAAGTCTTTCAAGAAGCACTCACGGTGGCACGCGACACTTTACCCGCAAACGACAGACTCGTCGATCCTGTTCTTGTTGTTCTTTGGCTTCTTTTAGCGAGGCGTTATCTGTGAGTAATACCTACTCGAATTAACAGCAACCTGAACATGCGAAACACGCACGTGGCGATCAGGGATGCAGTTAGGTCGCGTGGCGGACACGTGGCGATACCTCGAAACGCTAAAAGTGTGGATAAGGTTGATTGGCTGGAAAGGATCGTCAAATGGGGTTGGATCACATATCGTATGTGATAATTTTATTGTCGGTTTCATCGGGTGAATCTGAACGTGTGATTTTGGGCGCGAGTATTAAGTGTCATTTGTATAATTTCATTTTTATAAGAAAGTAGAACATAGTAGAGTCAGGTTATATCAAATGTAGAGTTTTTGACCACATTGTTCATAATATATTACACTAAAAATACTGCTGTAGGTATATATTAGCTGGACAATTTTTGTGATTTTCTTTATGATAAAATTTCACATCTATCAATTTTCTTTTATTATTATGTACTAATGTGTAGCATACATATACACATGTATGTCTTCATATGTACACGAAGATCATATTCTTAATTTTACACTAGTCCTCTGGACATTTTTCTGATATATTTAAAATGGTGGTACTTGCATAAAATAAAGAAACCACATTCGACTTTGATGACCTTTGTCAAAATTTGTTCACCTTTACCTTAACCTCTTGCACTATGATTTATTTGTCAGGTGCGTCAGTCAGGACTAAGTAATCACAGCTAAAGGTGAACTAATCACAGGTAAAGAAAGTTGAAATGTCATATCGATTTGCAATGTTATGTTGATTTTTATGCACTGACTGTTGGACTTGAATTCCAAACTCGAGTGTATTAAAAATTCGAGTAAAATTGAATATAGCTGAAGTGCGTCAGACTCGTCAAAATGGTGCAAGGTTTTAATAACATATTTTAGTCGTCATAATAAAAGACACGATAAAAACTTATTCCCTATGTTCACCAAAAATATAATTATAATCAGAGATACATCTCATAATTCTGAAACACAATTGACCTGTCTTGATTGATCTTTGTTGATCTTTGTTCGGGGGTTGCTCTGTTAACTTCTTCATCAGAATCGGCCTAAATTTAGTTCACACCGCCGCCAATAATCCACGATCGATGTGACGTTTCACGAAGGGAAAATCGGGGGTGCTTGGCTCGTTAGAAGGTCTAAATACCTTGAAATTACACAACCGGTGGTCCACAAAGGTAGCACGCACCCCCGAAGTCACGTTCTACGATGCATTAAAATCGATTCGTCATGGTATTCGCGACTAGCCACGCTGTTTGATTTTTCCCTCGCTCCTTGTTGCTTCTCGAAAATCGATCGCCGGACTCGTAACGCCATCGATTAGAAAGTTGTTTTATGCGTGATTTCTTTCTTAACAAACGGAAGTAGACTTTCAAAAAAATCTCACGACTTATTAAATGGTCGTTTCCGGATCAGCAAAAACTGCCAGGTGCTCTAATTTTTTTGTGCCTTGTACTTCCTTCTTGTTCCATTCCTTCGAAATCCGGATATGCATGCGTATTTATGTTTTTTTATGTTCTTAATTTTGTAGCTTGAAACTGTAGCAATTTTTTTTTAGTCAAATTGTAATAATTTCAGAAGGAAATATTTATAAATTGATAGTTTCAATAGGTTAATACGATCAAATTATGATTAACAAATAATTGTATCAAGATTTGTACAAATTGTATGTACCTACTTTTATAACTTTAGTGGATAATTATTTCGATACTCATCATTCGATAATAGATGTTAATCTGTTAGAACTATTAATTCACAAATATTAATCGTACCTTAAATCATTAATAACGTATTATTAAAAGTGTACCTATTTTTATCATTTTATTGCATAATATAGTTATATCAAAAATATACTAACATCTATTATTACAATGTTATATTACTGTATGTAAAAATTTAAAGTATTGCATTTCAAGATATTTATTTAAGTATCTCAAATATTAAATATCTAAAATTTGAGTCTAAGTAAATGTGTTCTTACGGAGTTACACCAGAGGGTTAAATTCGAGGTCGATACAAGATGTAATGCGTTCGAAATGGAGCTTAATATTCTCATCACGGTTTTCACACGAGCCTCGAATTTCTCACGTGCCGCTTCTGACCGTTTAATACGCCTTTACGAAAATTTTCCAGGACCACCCCCGTACCGCTGGGCCACCCTGCAATCTTGGTGAAGCGTGCGCCCATTTCACGGTCGTTTCTTGCTACGAGAAACCCGGTCGGCCCCTTTGAAATTCACCACTTCGCGGCAAAGATCAGAGGGAAACCGCGAACGAAGGATTTTCGCGCTTTTGACCCTTCAAGAGAATGTTACTCCGACCGATTTTCACCGCGTTTTTCCAACGAAATCGGCGAAATTTTAACCGACCTTTGATCGACAACGGACAGAAAATTCTATCCATCAACAGATTCATACTGAGCGTGAGATTTTTCAAGGATGAACTTCCTAGTTTCACAATGAATTATTTCTTTAACGTTCCACGCTTGCATCCGGATAACGGAGCTTCGATTCAATGGGGAATCCAAGGGAAACAGGAAGTAGCCGTCGAGATTTATAGGACTACCGTTACCTTCTCGTTAGCGGGAAAAGGGTTGGATAAAATCTGACACCTTTACCTGTTTCTCGGTTTTCGAAGGGTGACGATACACTACGTAAACGACTATAAATTGCAATTATTCATGAAACGCGATATGTTGTGGAGATACGAATTTTCTCACAGTCTGCTACTTTTGAAAATTCCTAGTTTATGTTCGGCTTTAATTGCGATAAGTCAGATAAAATTCAAACACATGAAATCAGACATATATAATATGACACTGTAATTACTCAATATACCGATTCATTGTTTTAAAGTTCATATGAACTGTTTACTTGCTGTCTGTTAAAATATTCAAGAGATATTTGGAAAATGTTTGCTAAAATATTTAATAAATATTTGAAAAGCAGTTGTTTTTCAAGGACACTTATTCTATTTCTTTTTTTTAAATTCACTCAGTGATCATATGTTTTAACATTATCGTCTCCAGAAAAATAATAAGAAATTCTTGTAGAAATAAAAATAAATACACATCACAATAAATTATTCGAATAGCTTTGTCTCAGATTTTTGAAATATTGCAAAGTGGTGGGTAAAAAATGTGTAATGTCGAAGTCAAATCGCGATTTAACTCGAGCCAGCGGTTTCTCCGACGAACCGTGACGTGCGGGACGTAACATTTATCGGCCTACGATGCGATTGTTATGAAATAGTAATGTAGTACAGGGCCGTAGTCAGGGCAGGGTGGCCAAAGGAAAAAGGGGTGAGTGTGGTGGGGTCGGTAGGTTCACAATCAAAGCAGAAGCCGGTGTACTTGCTGGTGGGACACGTCACTTCTGCGTTTCCGGTGGTGCTCAATGTCCGTTTGTTAAGTAGTGAAAACGTAAATGGCATTAATCATGTACTTTTAACCTTCCAATCTTTAAAAATCATTTACTGCTTTGAACGTTACTTATAATAATTTGAAATAATGATATGGTCTAAAGTATCTGACACAGCTTTATATAACCTATAACCAAATCATTAATATGCTCTCATCATTAATGTATGTCAACCTTATCGATACTACATAACTCTTATATTAACTACTGTCATATAGTATCGAAAGTATAATATACTTTTCTCATGTTTGTATAAATATCTGAAAATGTGAAACGAAATATAAAAGTTTGTACAAGTATGAAAACTTTCTATATATTTATACAAAAATAAAAACGTTCTACATATTAGTACAAATATGTTCTACATATGTTTTTATATATTAGTACAAATAATATTCCTACAAATAACAGATACGTAACATAGAGATATAACAGAAAGTTATGTTAATTGCACCCTATTTTATCTCGTGACGTAATGTTTGTAACTTCTGGGAGGTTTAACGAGCTCGGATCAAATAATTTCAATAGGAAACAATAATTGACGCAAGAAATTCCCTCGATCGTTCGACACCACTCAGCCTCGTTATCGCATCTCTAAAGGGATCGCTCGAGGACATCCGTTTGATACAAGCGAAATCTCGTTTTCTTACCCTTCTCTCGATAGTGAAAGAATCGAACCATCAACGTTCAAACAAACCAAATTACGATACACTTAATATTACATATCTATCAATACAGTATTTGTAACACTTTTACAAGTTCTCCCCAATAGAATCATTCATAAAAGTGATGTAGAAGGTGTCATTGTTTGAACATCGAACAGGTTCGAAGCCCATCGCTCTTCGCGAGATATGCAGCGATATGAACTCCCGTTTCGAGTGCATCAAAGTAAGAACCACTGCGATTCGTTTGTCGAGACAGATGGCTCGTTGGATCTTTCTGGTGATGGTGAACACGTCGGTGAACGTGCTTATGCTAGTGGTTGTGCCACCTATCACGAAAACGTACAGGGTGTAACAGGAGTCTATGACCACTGCGAATTACGTGTGGAAAATGAGGAAATCCGTCACACCATCATATACACTTTCAAGTTTTTCGTTACTTATTTACATAGCTATCACTATTAACATAGGATTCAATTTTTATGAAATTGTTTGTCTCGTGGCGACCTTAGTATCAGATCTGTAACTTGGGCATAATGTAATTTAATGTACTTCGGTGACAAGGCTTTAAGCAATTAACTAGGTGATGATAGACCTTTGAATCAATCAGTCACAGCATCTTAAATATGGGGAGGACCACAATCTAACTTAACCACAAAATCTTAAATATTCAGTCAATCACAAAGCTTTAAGTAACGAGGCAATCACAAAATTTTAAATAACCAGCTCGATCATAAAACCTTAAATAAGTAGTCAATCACAAAACCTTGAATAACTAGTCAATCACAAAGCCTTAGATGACCAATCGATCATTAATCCTTGAATAATTAACAAGTTGAGTATAATGAAAAGTCATAAGTAACCACCACAAATTTACTTTGCCTGTCTACCTGTTTTACGCCATACCGCGACAGTGAAAAATGGCGAAACTTGCATTTACACCCTGTACATTGGTGAAACGTCGTACACACGAGTCTAGATCGTTCCCCTTGTGGGTGATGACGCACACACGCGAGCTAAACAATAGTTAAATCAGGATGAGGGGTGGCCAAAGGGTGCTGTGGGTGTTTAATGAGCTGCCAGCCAGTGACTGAAGGGGGGCAACGAATGAGTGGGGTACGTACTAGGAAGGGAGTATGGCGAAGGGATTTTTCGGGGTGCGAGCAGGACGGCGAAATCTATGGGGCACGAGCTACGGCATCACTTGACTGTTTATGGGACCGGCACCGTGTAAAGTGTAGAAATAACATTGCATACGTTTAAATGGACTTCGGCTGGTGTTTAGAGAATGTCATTGTAAAGGCAACATAATTTTGCGAATCTTTCTAAACAATTTTTCTCCTTACATGACAAAAATAATTCGTGTACTTCAAATTTTTATACATTCTTTTTTTAGATCCTTTCATTTAACGGACATATCGATTAATGTATTTATTATGCCTTAAGTTGAACAGAATTTTGTAAAAAAATTTACAAATAAAAACTTGTAAAAGGACTGTACATGCATCTTTATCCTCATGTATGAGTTTGATTTAAATATAAACTTCTGTCGATTGTACCAAAAACTTGCATAAAATTGTACAATACTATACAATTCTATCGAGTTTATACAGTTCCTTTATTTGATCGAGATGAACAGAAAATGTTTATTATTCAAGGAATGTGGGTGAAGATTTCGAGGGGTCGTCAAGGGTTTCTCGACCCTGGTTGACCGCTGACCTACGACCACGTCGAACACCTGAGCATTCACGAAAGCAACGCTTCCGTGAAATTAGCCTGTTCCACTCCTATTGAAACACCTTGAGAAACCGTCATTCATCATATTAAGTTACTATTTGTCGATGGATCCGAAGGGTGCTCCAATTGCAATATTGAGTTACTATTTGCAGACGATTTGGAGAATTAGGGAAAACCGTTTGTCCGACGAATTCATGAAACCGGCCAATTCGACCGCGAAATATGAAATTCTATATCCACCACCGTTACATTTACTGTTGCACAAAATGAATCCGGTAATTGCCTGTCAAATTTGGAACTTTATGAAAGGAAAAATGTGTTTGTTACGTTGTGTGTGCGTTTGAAAGAGAATTTCTTTAGGGATGATTCATAATTATATAAATATATAATATGATATATGTACAATACAAAGACGTAAATAAATAAATGCATAAATATATAATACAATGTAACGTATGACACAAATACTTAAATATATGAATATAAAAATATATAAAAGTACAATATAATACATAATACCAATACATAAATGTATATTATAATACACATGAATATTAAAGTACTTCATGGTCAATTCAAACAAAATTTATAAAATTCATAAATGTTAAAATTTATAGACTTAAAAATTCTAAAACTGTATAAATTGAAGTTTATAACAATTTTATTGTGTAACGTTATTTGCAATTAATGTTTAAAAATAAATAGTTCTGTTTTGTTAACACGTGCAATTTTCCGAAAGCATTTGAATCGGATCCGAAGTGCTTCGAATTCGAATAAAGCGCACACAACTGTAAGATCTGTAGATCAAATATGTTTTCAGCGCGCATGTAATCCTGCCTAAGCTCACCCTACAAGCCCAAATAAAACGTGCGTCGATACGAATGCTTCACAATGACGTTAAATCAATGATTTGTCCAACGAGTCTTCCCGATTTAATCCCGGTTTTACATGTGATTAAAGAGTGGCTTAAGGTCGATTGATATTATTAATGAATAATGTGAATTCAGAGTGCATCAAATATGAAATATTCGAGTAATCGCTTCTTTTATGCTGTACTTCTGGAAACTGGAACATAGATTGATATGTTCGTCCTTAAAATTGAGAGTTGTACAATTTTCACGATACTTGCACTTCAAATTACAAAATTGTAAAATTTATTATTTGGTCAGTTTTTATTTGGTCAGTCGGACACATGTTCCTAAACTATTATCAATTCGTTTACACTTTTCACAGTTAATAATTATTATTATTAGTATACTATTAACTGATAACAAGTATGCTTGGACTTATTAAAAAAATGGACTTATCAAAATATATTTTGTCGGTACAACACCGTTTATTCTACTCAATGATATTTATTAATATCCAACTTCATAAAAATAAAATAATTACCAACAAGTCAACATTCATTTACATTTGATTTCTTTAAATTCAATCGTAAAAACAGTTCAACAAATGATACACAAAATTGCATTTGTAGCATAAAAAACGTGTATCAAAGAATGTTAACGAATGACTAAAATATTGCATTCGACGTACATTGCGTCGATCAACGGGGTGTTCAAAATAAAGTTTCTCCGACGATAAAACTCGGGATCGTTAACATTATCGTTGATCGTCGGGGATTCGATGATTCCCGATCGACTTTCGAGGACTCGTTGCTCCCTGGACCAGTAATCCACGTCATTCCGGGATGAATGCCTGGCTGGCTCGGGCATTCTTCAAGTAAATTATAGTCTTGAATGGCAGCACAGTGGGGGGTTGGTTGGCACGCGTACATTGGGGTACACCTGCCCCCCGTAGACATCTGTCCCCTATACTCCGATCGCGAGAGTCAAACCATGGTGTGCAGATTCTCGGCAGTTGTTGTCAAGTTCTTATTAACGACTTCGAATTTCGTCAGACTTTTCATTCCCAAAAATCATTAATAATCGCGATAGCCACGTTTACTAAATACATGACAACTTGTAATTTTATCTGTACCTTCATCTCGAAATAAATTCTGACTCTGAATGTGAGGTTATGTTAATATATTGTAAAATTGCTCACAAATTGGTATGGTGCATTAAAATGTAACACAGAATAATTTATTTAACACTAAACCTACCGGTGTGCAATACTCTGAAATTAAAAACGAAGTTGAAAAGTAAATAAGCAAATTATAAAACATAAATTAATATACATATTAATTCTTTACCTTCATGAAGATTAGCAGAGATTCTAAACAAATAGTCTTAGTAAATTTTGTAAGTTAAAATGAAAAACTTGTGAAAGGGTCCTTTGACCTTTTTGGTAGTTTTAGTGTTAAGTTTTATCACATTCGACGAAAGAAACAATATTTTACGTATTCAAACAAGATTTTCAAAGTGAACAAGATATTCTTCATTATTTTTTCTTCGTAATTCTTTTTCGAGATTCAGTGCAATAGTGAAGGGCATCTTTACAGAAGGTTTAATAATGAACATCTCGAGTCTCGTTAATTCAATTTGTTTTACGAAGGGACGATGATCGCAAGCTCAAACAAGGCTTTCCATAATTTAGCGAGGCATCGTGTAGAGAGGAATAGACATCTATGGTGTTCGCGGGGTGTGTCCCATGACGTAGCGGTCTAACCGGTATTGTTCGTGGTTTACCACAAAGGCCTGCAAATGCCAAGTTGCAATGAAAAGCCCGTGCTACCCCACGCGTCGCGTCTAAACAGATGCCGAAATACGATGCCGAAAGATGCTTGTCTGAATCTTCTTTTTGCACCCTCTGTCGACGGTCTTTTCGGGTAAACACGGGGGTAGTCTTCTTTAATCGAGGTCACCTTTGTTCCTTCGTGTAATTCTAATTTCCTATCAAACGGTTCTGCAATCTGATACCTCAGAAATCAGAACTTGGAGGAAGATCAATTGCAGAATCATTATTTTAATTTTAATTTTTTTTATAATGTCCGGTATCGGTAAATGAATATTTCAATTTTTGTATAGTTATGCAGAAGATTGCAGAGTTATCCAAGTATCCCCAAGATTCCTACATCCCCAGATTGCACACATCCGCAGTTTCAGGAAATCGATTGTTCACTTTTTACACGTCGACTGTTTACTCTTGAGGGTTTTATTGAATTACGTTCGAAGATTTTTTGTATCGTTCAGGGACCGGTCGAGCAATTATTCCATCAGGAGGGTAGTTTCCGCGTCGCAGAGAATCACCGCCATTAATCTTCGATTAAGCGTTCACCGATCGGTCAAGGTAATTTCACGAATTTTCATGAATTAGGAAAACTCGTCTCCCCCTTTTTCGTCGACGTTACCCTCGGCAATGGTTTCACCCGTGCTCTCCACGGGGGAGCACCTCTGTCAGCCACCAGTATGTCACCATACAGACCAGCGCCCCGGTACAATGAGGGCCGTGAACGCGATCGATATGTGCACTCGACGGAAACGACCCAACGAAAGGTCGATCAAAGCGAAATCACTGCGTTTCGAAATGCAGCGGCTCCATGTTTATGGCCTGTAAAAAATTCCTCGTTCGATCATTGTTTAAATCGAAACGTGTCCGGTTTGCTGGCATTGTTCTTCGATTTTTTGTTCGGAACGCTTGAACGCCATTTTCTTTACAGTCTAATATTTTTTTACTTTCGTTAACGATTACTCTTTTGAGCTTAGTTTATTCGCGCAGTTCGGTGTGAAATAAAAATTTGATGTATATAAAATTATTTATTATTTGCTGCGAGATTTAATGAAATATTGTATTCTGGAAACTGTAGTTAATAATTGTTACCGACAATGAAAGGTAACAAAATAAGAGTCAAAAGAACAAAATAGTAGGGAACAATGAATAATGATGTAAAAAATATAAAGGAGTATGAAATATTTTAAACATAAATGTGATTTATCGAATGCGTCAGAGGTGACTATTTGCAATATTAAAACAAATAAAGAAGTTGACTATGTTTAAGTACGTGGATTATAATTGAGCATGAAATGATTGCTTATAGAAATTATAATTGAGCATGAAGTTCAAATTGAAGCGTATTAGCAAACATCCAGGGAAATAAATCAAGCGAGTTTTCCAATTTCTTGTTTTTGGTGGTTACTGCCCCACGGCTGAAAGCAGTTACTGCAAAAACTGATTGAATCCCCCCAAAATCCAACACCTTTACGGATACTGGCCGTCTGTCGTTACTGTGCACACAGTTATATATCGCCGACATAATGGTTCCATTGAAGCATTACCATTATTGGCGAGATTTGGGGAAACGATCGAGCGTGCTAACGGATTCGTCGCAGCTTGCAGCTTGTTTGCAAATAGGCCTTGTATACGAAATTATTGATCAACCGGTTGAAGGTCTGGAGCAAGAACATCTTATTTACTATGTTCCGATAGAACTGGGAATTGTACCTATAAAAACAAAAATTTTTATTCGGTATGGATTTGTCAAAACCCATGAAACGTGCGACTGCTCGAAAATGTACAATATTTAATAAATTATGTACAACGTACAATTCTTGCTATATTATTTCTCTTCATAAAGAAGATGAACATTATTTTTGTTCCTACATAGACTAATTTAATCGTAATTTGCAAGAATGCCAATAGAATCTTGACAAGCTAAACGGACGATCATAGATAAGCCACGTTTCCGATCGGCAACAAAGTCGAAAGAGGGTAAACGAATACGCAAACACGTTGCCCGACGATCAGACAGTTACTATTTCACGAGTAAGCATGCTCGAGCCACTTTGCAGGAATGGAGTCCTGTTCAAGAATGAACGAACACGTGCCAGGACACGTGTCCTTTGTAGAAATCACCGCGGGGCAGATGTATCGGTAAATCGTGTTGAAATTACGCCTACCCGCCTAATCCGAAGGATTACGCAAGGAACGTGACTCTGGAACTGTAAATCGATTCTAAAATCCAGACTTTCTTCGCATAGGACATGTGTGAACTTAAAACTGTATTTGACTTCATAAGTTTTATCTCCACGTTTCAAAATTCTTTTTTACGAACTTTGTAACTTTCAAATCTTTAAATTTAAAAAATCGCAATATTTCAAGTCTTTAAATTTTTTAAATCCAAAAGTTTCAAATCTTTGAATTTTCAAAACACAAATTTTTCACATATGGAAACGTAACAAGTAATATATAAATTAAAAAAAAATACTTAACCTAAACATAACCTAACAATCTGATACATTTTCAATTATTCGCAATCGATGAAAATTTCATGATCGATCGATCACCAAGTAACACCATACTCTGTAATTTCCATAACAAGAACAAGTGGGTGTTCCATTCGAGTGACACTATAGGTGAGTGTTAGAAAAATAAATAGGCGAACAGTACCGTTCGATCAAACGAAGGAGTGAACGGGGCGGAAGCTATCAAAATATCAGACCTTTGAATTCAAAATCGAAAAATAATATTTTCCTGTCGATCCTGTCGTTGAAATATACGTCTCTCCTGTTGTATACTTTATCCTTTACCCGTTACACAAAAATTGCATGGTTTCTGATTCGATTTCGTGGCCGAAGTTCAATTTTTCGAGTTCCAATCGCATTGGATTTTGTACATCAAGGTTTTCATATTTGAAGATTTGGAGATTTGGAGATTTGAAGATTTGAGGAGATGAAGAGTTGAAGAGATGAAGATTTGAAGATTTGAAGAGATGAAAATTTGAAAACTTGAAGAGTTGAAGATTTGAAGATTTGACAATTTGACAATTTGACAATTTGACAATTTGACAATTTGACAATTAGACAATTTGACAATTTGACAATTTGACAATTTGACAATTTGACAATTTGACAATTTGACAATTAGACAATTTGACAATTTGAAAATTTGCAAGCTTGAAAATTTTCCCATTAAAAATGTAAATACTGAAAAATGTATAACGCAGAAAATTTGTATGTTCCACAATAAAATCGTATAGTAGTTAAAATGTTCTAAATAAAAATAAATGAATGACAAATAATTAGGTAAAATATGCTTTATTGATAAGGTATAAATTCTGTACAATATATAAATCCCTGAATCGGTGATTCCACGATCCGTTAAGAGCACTGACGGAGAGGTAAGCTTAAATAATAAAATATTCTAGAAACAAAGGGTGAGATCAAGCGTTCGAGATCAACTTATCGATGACTAGAAAAAAAAGGAACGCGATTTTCTTTAGTACGTGTTTACGCAATTGTATAAAATCGTGACTCAGCAAATCTGACTTATAAAAAAATGAGACCATGAAAACTAAAATGAAAACCCTAGCCGCGAGCTAACGTTAACCTTAATCCTAGTAATTCGTTGCAAATAGAATGCTCTCTTACAAAGTAAATAACGATCATTTCGTATGTTACCCTAACTCTTTGTACAATTATGCGAATTACTCTAATCGATACACTTCGATTCTTCGTTTTTGTACGATATTTTGCGATCCAGACACAATTTACACACAACTCGTAGCAAATTATAGTACGTTTCTTTGACATGTCAAGGGTGCAGAAGATCAATATACTGTGGACGACTCGATTATGCGATAGACAGTGGATGTTTATGCAAATATATGTTTTCACAAAATAATTTCCGATTAATTTCATAATTTCTTTCCTTTTCATCTTTCATAGTATCTCAATTTGCAAATTTTACAATATTAAGAATAAATTGTTACGTTCTAAATATTTCCTACATGTCTTACACGTCACATATGGTTTACATATCCTCCAACATCCACGGTCTAAAGTGGTAAAATAACAGGTAAATTCTTTGGTTTCTGATCACTGGTTATGAGAACTATGGAATTCGAAGTTTCGATATACCATGAGCAGTTAAATATGGTGGATTGTTTTTCTAAAATACGAACTTCTCAGCAAGAATATATGTACGTCAAAATCTTAAGCTACAGAGATCATATCCTATATCACTGTTTAATTTGCGCGTGAATCGATAGTACACGCGTTTATATTAAAATCGTCGCTGAATTTTGACGAACTCGAAATATCGTGGCTCGTTAGAGCGATACAATGGCGGCGATGACTCATAGCGTTACTATACATATTTCACGAGAATTTTGATCCCTCACGAAACTTCGAAATCTGCAAGTCCACAAGATTCTTTCATGATATCCCTTCTGTTATTCTCGTGTTTCATTGTTGCCGAAGTTTGTACTATCTTCTCGCTCTTATTGTACCTATTATAGTTATGTCCAGGTAGTGGTCGTAGGCTTGAACATATTTCGACACTTGCTTCAAGCTTATTCAGTTTTTCACGTTTTCAGATATTCACATTTTTAAAGTTGGATATTCGGTTTACAAATTTAGGATTTTGAGATTTTTAATTTTTATGTGTGAGAAGTTGGGAATTTTGGTATTTAGAAAATTTGGGATTTGGAATTTTGTGGATTTAGGGGTTTGGGAATTTTGGAATTCCGGAACTAGGGAATTTGGGGGCTTGAGAATTTGGGATGTAGAGAATTTGGGAATTAGGGAATTTGGGAGCTTGGGAATTTGGGAACTAGGGAATTTCGAAGCTTGGGAATTTGGGAACTAAGGAATTTGGGATCTAGGGAATTTGAGGGCTTTAGAATTTGGAATCTAGGGAATTTGGGGGCTTGAGAATTTGGGATCTAGGGAATTTGAGAATTAGCGAATTTGGGAGCTTGGGAATTCGGGAACTAGGGAATTTCGTAGCTTGGGAATTTGGGAATTTAGGAATTTGGGGGCTTTAGAATTTGGGATCTAGGGAATTTGGGGGCTTGAGAATTTGGGATCTAGGGAATCTAGACACTTGGGAATTTGGGAATTTGGTAATTTAGGAATTTTGGAATTCTGGAATTTGTGAACTTGGGAATTTTGGAATTTAGAAAATTTGGGATTTGGGAATTTGAGAATTTGGGAATTTAGGAATTTAGGAATTTTTTGAATTCTGGAATTTGAGAATTTGGGAATTTGGGAATTTTGGGATTTAGAAATTTGGGAATTTGGAAGTTTGGAAGTTTGGAAATTTGGAAATTAAAAAATTTAGAAATTTAGAGTTTTGGGAATTTAAGAATTTCTAAATCTCAAAATTCGAAACTTCCAAAGCTTAAAGATGCACAACTCTAAAAATCCCTATCTTCCAAACCATCCTAATATCCAAATTTAACTTCCTAATATCCAAAGCAGAAACTACATATCTGAACTCTAAACTGAGAATATTCGAACATCTAAAAAATCGAACAGCTGCAATCTGATACACAAAAAAGTGCCATATACCGAGAGAGCACCGTCTCACCAAAATATCCACAGATCCTACGACCACAGTACAAGACCGGCCAAAATTCACCCATCACGTAATCTCAGGGTACACAATTCACGTTCTGTTTCTAAAGACACTGGTACATGTTATTGGGTCCCATATGATGCGGAGGGATCTGATGCTGCGCGTGATACATCCTCTGATCGAAACACGGTTGATACTGCATCGGCGGGCTGACACTTTGATCGCTATAGCAATCGTACTCCTGCCATTCGGGTACGAATCGTTCTTGAGGATAGGGAAAGTTCGCGTGCGACGGTCCTAGTCGTTTCTGTGCCGCCACCGCGCAACTTCCGGTCGAAGAGGTGATCATATTTCCGTTCTCGCTGATGCTCACCGTCACGTTGCCCACGTTCACCGTGATCTCGCCCGCTTCGGAGTTTCCCAGTGTCTGAGACAACGCCCAGATGTAGTTGTGGGCGAAACGGAGGGTCTCGATTTTCGTCAGCTTCGTGTCCTCCGGAAATGTGGGCAATGCCATCCGAAGACGTTCCAACGCGTCGTTCAGTGTATGCATCCTGTGCCGCTCGCGATCGTTCGCCTTTATTCGACGGGTCCTTTTCAGCCTCAGCACCTGCGGATCAATCGAGTCTCAGGATTTCGAACTTCCTTATTTTTTTTTATTTCTTTCTTATTTTTTTATGGCTACTGGGAGAAGAACACGTACGCTTCCTTCGGAAGGTGATATAACAGATCGAGTCATTATTTAATTTCTTGATAGTAGTTTTGAAGGTGATTTGCTGGGGTGATTGTGGTGGAATGAATTTTATTTCTTATTTTATGGAGAATTCAATTTGGGGGATTTGATTAGGGTGACGTCTCTAACAGTTTGTATATGTCTTTTAATATCTATGTATCCTTGAATAATTTTAACCCCTTGCACTATTTTGACGAGTCTGACTCGTGACGCACTGGTACTTCAGTCGAGATCAATTTTACTCGAATTTTGAATATGCTTCAATTTGGAGTTCAAGTCCAATTATAATTTGCATAGTCAACGATTGCATAATACCATGTTATCATAACATTTCAACATTCTTTGTCTGTTTTAATATTGTGGCTGTGTTTAGTTAGTTCTGACTGACGCACCTGGCAAATAGGTCATAGTGCAAGGGGTTAACAATTTCTACACATTGCAATGTATAATGAAATATATTTAATGTTGTATTAGTATGAATTTTTAGAACGATCTTTGTCGTGAACAGTTCAATTGGGGGATTTGATGTAGGGTGATGTGTCTTTAAGATTTTGTAGATGTATATGTTTTTTGATAATTATAACGATTTATGTGTACCCTTAAATAAGTTTCAACAAGTTCAGTTTCTTCAATCCAACCACCAACACATATATGAATATGATTTTTCATATGTCACTAGTTGTAAGAATTTTGAAATTTGTATATAACTAGTGATTTAAAGTAATTCAAGTATTACATAATGAGATGTGAAACTTGTTCAGACATATTCAAATAAGAGAATGCTTATATTTTTCTGAAGAAGTGATTTTCTGTTCTGCCGTGTTTCACAGATTGTTTTCTCGAGTAATTTTATATTGTGGATTTTAAGATGCAGATAAGGTGTTTTCTATTATGGATTTTGAAGTGTAGTAGGGCTGTTTTGTATTACGAATTTTAAGGAACTCTGTGACGGAATCGAAGAAGTTTTTAAATTACCTGCGTAGGACTTTTGCACCTCGTATTTCGAGGTTTCTTGCGTTTCTCTTCTTTCATCGGTGGAAATAGATTATCCGATGGGATTTCGTGTTTAGGTGACTCGAAACTGACGTCGAAACCGGAATCGGAAGAGCTCGAGAGCTCGTCGAAACCCCCTTCGCCGCAGAAAGAATATTCCGAGGACATGCTGAACACTTCCTGAAAAGAAACGCAAGACAAAACTAAGGTTATATAATCCCATACAAATAACTACATCCTATCATCTGACTCTATATTTCTCAATTCCTTGGAGGTTCACCCTCCATATTAACAGGTATCAAAGTACCGAAATTCTAACATCAAATTTTTATACAAATCTAAAACTGCAACCATAAATAACTAAATGCAGAAGATCCTTCGATTATATTAAAAAAATTATAGAAAGCATCAAAGGAGTGGAAATACCTCCCTCAATATATTTTTTAAAATTTAAAGAAGCTCAAGCTTTGAACTTCTCTAACTTCTTAACTTCTCTAACTTCTTTAACTTTTGAAGCTTCAACAAAATCTTACCTAATGATTGACTCAATAGAAAATAAAATTAATCCTCGTTGAAACACTTCACTCGAATTATAGACGATTTCGAATATTTATCGAAAAATCGTGTCACGACATAACTGAATGGCCGATCGGCAGCGAGTAAAAACGAAATAAGAAACGACGACCATTCGACGACGGGGTACAATTTGGTACTGCGAAAGTGGCATGGGGCTCTTAGAGAATATATACCGTCCCGGGGGTATTTTGCCCCCTCCATAAGGGCGGACCGCCTTCTATGGGGCACCGTACCAACAGTTCACCCCATAATCACGACACACAGGGGCACCTAAACTTCTCCCCACCATTCTCTGTGTATGCACTAGAAACGCGTGCCATGGCGATGTAGTCGTCTAGTTTAGCAGATTAGAGGTTTTTAGGGCGATTACACCTCTTCATGGAGCTCGCATGGGAGAACAGGATATTTTGCGGTGTGTTATTAAAATTCCCGTTGTTAGGGTTTCTCGGTACATTGCTAATTAATTTTTATGCTTCGTGATTTGAAGGGTAATATGTTCGATTATGTGCTGTGGATATGGAATTGTGGATTAGTGTTCTTAAAGGGTTTTTGTTGTTAAGGGATGGTATTAAAATGAAGATGGAGGGAATGGTTTTACTGTATTTTGTAGTTGATATGATGGGGTTTTCGGTTTTTCAGGGATGATATTTTAGGGGTAGATAATTCTCGATATTCAAGTTAGGAAATTTTTGAATATTTGTGTCTTCAAGTTTCTGAGTTCTGGGTCTTTGAGTTCTTAATTCCCAAATTCTCAAATCCGAAAACTTCTAAATTTTGAATTCTTCAAACTTCCAATTCCTCAAATCCTGAATTTCTAAATCCCCAAATTCCTAAAGTCCCGATTTCCAAAGTCTCCAAATTCTCAAATTTCCAGGTACCTAAATTCCCAAATTTTCAAATTTTCAAATATCAAAACTCCCCAATTCTCAAATTTCCAATATTAAAATTCCCAAATTCTCAAATTTCCAATATCAAAATTCCCCAATTCTCAAATCCCCAAACTTCTAAATTTTGAATTCTTCAAACTTCGAATTCCTCAAATCCTGAATTCCTAAATCCCCAATTTCCTGAATCCCCAAATTCCTAAAGTCCCGATTTCCAAAGTCTCCAAATTCTCAAATTTCCAAGTACCTAAATTCCCAAATTCTCAAATTTCCAAACTTCTAAATTTTGAATTCCTCAAATCCTGAATTCCTAAATCCCCAATTTCCTAAATCCCCAAATTCCTAAAGTCCCGATTTCCAAGGTCTCCAAATTCTCAAATTTCCAAGTACCTAAATTCCCAAATTCTCAAATTTCCAAATATCAAAATTCCCCAATTCTCAAATTTCCAAATATCAAAATTCCCAAATTCTCAAATTTCCAATATAAAAATTTCCAAATTCGCAAATTTCCAAATATCATGCGTCCAATTTAAAAATTCCCAGTTCCCCAAAATTCCCCAAATTCCCATTCAAAATTTTCCTCAAGTCTCCTGACTAATATTGACATTGTTAACACAACTAGACTATTTTGCCTATCCCAAATAATCCTAGTTACTTCAATGTTTCTTACGCCTTGTAACAACAAGCATGTTCACTGCAGTGTCGAGCGGGATATCATTCTACAGGCTGCGCCTACATCTTTCTTAATTTCCACAAACCTACTTTTGTCTTTCCTATTCTTTATTTTATTTTATATTCAATATTTTACATTTCCTAATTTCTCATATTGAAAAGATATATACAACAAATTCTTACAATTTAAAAATTAAATATAATAGCCTTCCACATGTACATATTAATATATGTATATATGAAAGAATATATTATACACGCGTTTTTATTAATTAAATAGTGAATCGATTGTTTCTTACCTCGCTCATTTTACAGAAAGTCTTGCAGATTTCTAGAGAATCACTCTTTTCACTTTTGTAGAAATTTTCAGTCTCGAATCGTCGCTCAACAGTGTCACGGATTGTGTGGTAGAAAATAAGTAGACGATAATCTAATAAAACCAACCACGACCATCTGTTACATTCGCTAATCAGCTGATAATACTCGGACATTGCTATAGAAACCAACAGGAAGATCAGCTTGGAAAGGTATTACAATTAATCGATTGCTGACCCCTTTTCCTCTTTTCATATTTCCAAACGTTACCAACATCAGATTCAATAGCTATGTTATTCTCAATCTACATTTGTTATTTTTAATAATAAATATTTTTACTTTATAATTATATTGCAATTATGTTTATGCTTGTGTACAAATATTCAGTGAAAAACTATCACTGTACAAAAGAGTATAAATTGAAACACAGAAGTATAAATTAAAATTTACACAAAAACACAAATTGAAATTTACACAAAGATACGAACTAAAATTCAAACCGAAGTAAAAATAAAAACTATTCAAAGGTACAAATTGAAATCTCCACAAAAGTATAAACTGAAGTAAAAAGCAAAGTAAAAATAAAAATTATTCAAAGGTACAAATTGAAATCTCCAGAAAAGTATAAACTGATACACGAAAATATACGAGTCTAAAATTTATGACGTGGATTTAAAATTTGAAAGACGAATTGCATAATGATGAACGATATCGATGCAAATGAGATTCATAGAAGGCAATATTACACAGAGCTTTCGTTTGGAGTCGATTCGATAGAGTCGATCGAATCGTAGACCGTGACATGCAAATCAGGTAGCATCATTGATGATTCGCACTCGAATTCGATCAACCTGGAACGATTGCTTTCATTCCTTTTCTCACCCCTTTGCAAACAGCACATTATAGGTGCACTCAATTTAAGAGAAGACGTAATACATTCAAGTGGAATTAAAATAACAATTCAAGTAAAAAAAGATTGATTTAACTAAGGAGTATACTTTGACACGTCGCCCACATATGACGCTTAAACTTACATACAAATCCATCATCTATACTATTAAAAATTTGTCGACTAATCATATGTATTAACTATTTAAAACTGTGAATAGTAAATGTAACAGAATATTATGAAAATATTTGGTAGATTTGTTAAAAATAAAAGAGCTATCTAATACAATTTTCAACCTTTTCAACGAGTCAAATAATTGTAAATGCAATCGATGCACGTTAATATCTGTAGATATCACTGATGACTCTTATCATAGTGATCCGTTTGCATATTGATATTTCGTGGGAAACTGCGAACAGTCACCGATACTTTTAGAATATGAATTCCAGAATTATCGGTTCGTGATTGAACACAGTAGCCATAAGCTCAAGGTCTACAGATTGCCTGTTAAAAAGACACACATGTTTCTTCTCACAAAAAGAGGTTGATTAAACTGCACAAAGAACGTAATCTTCTGAATAGATAGTGAATTTGTACCGAGTAAAAAAATAATCGATTGCTACCTTAAATATAACTATTATTTAAGTCTAGTTTACTATTTATTATTTTCTTCGATAAATAAGATTAGGTACAGTCTAAATTAAACTTATTTAATTTAATTTGCACTCTAAGGTAAAGTTATTCATTTGAAATTGTTCTTTCATTTCTATTCACAGATCATTCATTTGTAAATAATAATTAAACCTTGTTATTTTACCATTTGTTCACAGCATCATTTCGTCAGAAATGTTTCGAATTTGCTTTTTCAACGATTCGTGTAAAACTTCTACGGCCGAGAAAGCCACTAGAATCCTGCGATAGATCGATCGGAAAGAACGTAGACACGCGAAAGTTAGATTTCAATAAAAATTCGCGGTTTATACCGGGAAAAACAGGCTAACCATGAAATTCCCATTTTAGCTACGCGTTTCGAGAATTCCGATATAAACTTCAACGTTCTCCTTTTTATTGCAGCAGGGACCGTGTCACTTCTTTTTCGATACTTTCTATTTAATAATCGAGAGGAAAACAATATTTAGATTCCCAGCCATTTGCGATAACATTCCTTCGAGAAAATTTCTTACGACCTTCTGTCGCGTCATAGAATGCTTTAGCATTTGACATTCTTCAGAATGTCTCTGTATTGAGCACAAGCTCATTCGCAATTAACCCATTAACTGGATAACTACTCGACATTACGTGTCATTAAAAAATTTTCGATACGGTTGACATTAGTTAATGTAATCCTTGTGTTGCTTTACTGTCATCGTAAAAATATTTTACTTTCTATCAACTGCCAAGAGTTAATAGATGTGAAGAAATAGGATACGTGATTAGTTAGAGACATAAGAAAAAAATAATTTTCGGTTGCTTTTCTTTTTTGCGATATATACAGTATGGTCGCCGTAACTGAGCGCCCCTTCAGTCTGAGCGCGATCAGTAACAGCGAACGGTAGTTGATTTCAAGAGCGAACTATAATAATTGTAACCCTTGCATACACTACATAGCAATTGTAACTTCAGTAGTAATTAACCATCGTATAACGTATCCGTGACTAGTTACTTTCAACTGCCTCACCTGACAATATTGCACAAATTACACATCCTGCCTTAAAACTCAATCCATCCATCAAAAATAACCTCGCGATTGAAAAAATAACAGTCGATTTTGTGGATTAGTATAATTCAACGTTTCAACTTGATTTTTTACACACGTTGCGTGTCCCGAAGTGGTTACCCTCCTAAAAAGAAGCAGCAAGATCCAACCCTTTTCACACTTTGAAAATTGCTGTCGTTTCGTCGATAAAAGGACGCCGTGAAATCGACACCGTTTCAGACACATGTTCGATCGGGCCGCGGAAATATTGGGAATTACACGAGAGATTTGCTACCCGGTGCGTGCAGAATCGAAAATCAAATAAAAAGAAAAAAGGGGCGTGCTGGCACGCGGTGCTCGACGCTGTCGAATGCAAGAAAGGGTTCGAACGAGGCCTCCGCAACGATTCGCTCTAATTGGATAATTTATCGGTCGTGTCAATAAATAATGTTTCTCCTGTTACCCGTACATTCATCCTGTTACGGATCGTTTTGGTCGTTTCATTCCCGCTTTTTGAACGGTTTCCGAGGATACTGATTAATTTTGTACCATTGACAGATGCATCTGTAGCAATGATTTTTTAGATGCTATTTTCAATGAATTTTAATACAAGTCGTACAACTTCAATGTGAAATAATGGAACTTAATTTCAATTAGGAATAATGTAACTGAACTTCAATATAAAATAATGTAACTCAATTTCAATGCAAGATAATGTAGCTCAACATCAATGCAAAATAATGTACCTCAACTTCATTACAGAATAATGTAACTTAACCTCAATACAAGATAATGTAGCTCAACTTCAATGCAAAATATTGCTGTTCAATTTCAATACAAAATAATGTAACTCAACCTCAACATAAGATTATGTACCTCAACTTCAATATAGAATAATGCAACATAACTTCAATACAAGATTATGTAGCTCAACATCAATGCAACATAATGTTGTTTTATTTCAATGCAAAATAATGCAACTCAATTTCAATGCAAGAAAATGTAACTCAACTTCAATACAAGATAGTGTAGTTCAATTTCAACACAGAATAATGTAACATAACCTCAAAACAAGATAATGTATCTCAACTTCAATGCAAGATGATATTGTTGAATTTCAATGCAAAATAATGTAACTTAACGTCTATAAAAAGTAATATAGCTGAATGTCAATATAAGATAATGTACCTCAACTTGAATAGAAAATAATGTAGGTTAACTTGAATATGAAATAAAGTAGCTTAACTTGAATACACGATAACGTAGCTCAACTTCAATGCAAAATAACACAGCCCAATTTGAATGCAAAATAATATAGCTGATTGTTAATATAAGATAATGTACCTCAACTTGAATAGAAAATAATGTAGGTTAACTTGAATATGAAATAAAGTAGCTTAACTTGAATATACGATAACGTAGCTCAACTTCAATGCAAAATAACACAGCCCAATTTGAATGCAAAATAATATAGCTGATTGTTAATATAAGATAATGTACCTCAACTTGAATAGAAAATAATGTAGGTTAACTTGAATATGAAATAAAGTAGCTTAACTTGAATACACGATAACGTAGCTCAACTTCAATGCAAAATAACACAGCCCAATTTGAATGCAAAATAATATAGCTGATTGTTAATATAAGATAATGTACCTCAACTTGAATAGAAAATAATGTAGGTTAACTTGAATATGAAATAAAGTAGCTTAACTTGAATATACGATAACGTAGCTCAACTTCAATGCAAAATAACACAGCCCAATTTGAATGCAAAATAATATAGCTGAACTTTAATAGAAAATAATGTACCAGAACTTGAATAGAAAATAATGTAAGTTAACTTGTATATAAAAATAACGAAGCTAAATTTCGGTGAAAAATAATTTCCAATCAATAAAGTATTCACTTGGGTAACTACGACCGTAGAGAGTTTCTCTTTAAATGGCAATGTTGACTATTTTCGAAAAAAGTCTGTAGGAACGTTAAGTTTACATTAGCCAGTGGAGGCTTGGTATGGCATGGCAGCAATGTAACTGATCGCCATAAAAGGTTTCGCCTGCAAAAGGTGCGCGTCGTGAGAAGTGGGTTAACTAACTGGCAGCTAGTGGTGTTTTCATATAGTTCACGAGAGTTTTCCCAGACCTCCCGTAACAAGCACCGTGCAAAACCACGCCAGAAGCAGAAAAGAGAGGTTAATCTTTGTGCAACGGACGTTTTATCCCACGACTTTCTTTTTCTTGCTCCGTAACCACGCGAACCTCTATCAGCGTGCAATTGGATGTCATTGTACTGCACGTGACACCGTACGCCATTACGACAGACACAGGACGAGGATAAAGTAACGTTAGATGAAGGTGTCTCCTGGTGCACTGGCGTGTAAGCTGCAATAAACTCGTGATGGGATTTTTATATAACGAATGAAAGAAGATATTTAACTGAACTGTTTATAAAAACATTTGTTTTCGTATTCTGTACGAAAACATTTATTTTACGTTCAAAATGTTCAATGTCAAATGTAGATTAAGTCAAGAAATGAAAATTTACTATAATCATAAGGAACTATATGTACATCCATATTCTGTTTACAACTAACGCATGCATCCATATTTTGTCTTCAAATCACAAATACATCCACGAACGTTGCTAAGACTTGAAAACATAAATGATACTGATCAGCAATGAACATAAAAAGTCAATAGACTTCAACAGAGTTGTGAAACTTTAATAAAATGAGTATTCATAATAATATCTATTGTAATCAATCTACGATTGCTACATTGATAGACGTTTCACTCCACCCACGTCTCTTCAAAAGCTCTAAACTGACATTTACGGACGTAAAAAAGATTGTTGGTAAAAGTAACTTGCTGAGAATGTTCTGACCTTCGATGCTGATGCCAGACGGTCGCTAATCGAGGATCACTTCGAACTCCCGCCAACGGTAACGATGGAGGATAAGAACGTTTAACGATGCATTCTTCATTTTCCAGGAAAATTGTGATGATCATGGTTAGAGTCGATTTTGCTGAACTTGGAGGGAGATATTGTGTAGTCTCGGTATATGGCGCTCTTTTATAGGGTTCGATGAGTGTACTATCTTTCACATGGATTTTCATGCATAGTGGCAGCCATTTTTTTGTAGCATGCAGATTTTAAGATTGTCAATTTTCAAATATAGGAATTTAGTAATTTAGGAATTTTTAAATTATCAAATTTTCGAATTGAGAAGTTACAAAATTAAGGAGTTTAGAAATGTAGAAATTGGAGGGTGTAGGAATTACAAGCTTTAGAAATTTTTAATCCTCAGATTTTTAAATGACCCAATTACTATATTATCGAATTACAAAATTATTGAATTACCAAGTTACCAAATTTCCAAATCATTAAATTGTCAAATTCCAATTTTGAAATATAGGAATTGGGGATTTTAGGAATGCATAAGTTTAGAAATTCCCAAACTTCCTAATTCTAAAATTTACAAATTCCAAATACACAGCTTCCAAATTCTAAAATTCAGATCTTTCAAACCCACAGCTTCTCAAATTCTAAAATTCAGATCTTTCAAACCCACAGCTTGTCAAATTCTAAAATTCAGATCTATCAAACCCACATCTTGTAAAATTCAAAAATTCAGTTCTTTCAAATCCACAGCTTCTCAAATTCTCAAAATTAGAACCTTCACCTTCAAAGACTTTCAACTTCCCAAACGATAAAATTTCAAATTCCCAGATGCCCAAATTGCCAAATTAAAAAATGCCACATTCAGAGTTTTTCAAGTCATTAATTTCCGGTATTAGTTGCATTACCGATCGCAGTGAAACAACATTCCGTCAATCGGATGCAAACAGAATCGTCCTAGTAAAGGGGAAACCAATGTTCGAGTTTTCAGAGTCGGCTAAGACATCGTCTGAAGGTGGAGTTGCTTTGCTTCGGCCATTGGTAACTGTACACGTCCCCTTCTCGTCTTTCCAACAACGTCCTTCTCCGATCATTTCGTTCTCCTTTTCCCTCATTCAACGTCCTCCTTCTCCGATATCCTACTTACACGACCTTTCCACCAGTCGCGGATCCTTGTGTTCTCCATTGTACGATCATTGACGTGTGCGAAGGATCGTGCAACTACAAGGATCAAGGTGGAAAGCTGTTTTCATGCGTCGATGTTACGTACCAGTTCTTGTATTATTACTCGAGATATAATTTGGCTGGTTGTTCCTCGTTATAGCGTGGGTGATCTTTGTTACTTTCACTTCGCGTTTTAATGACAGATGAGCAAATTGAGGAAGTACACCGGATGCTGCTTTCGTTTCCGCATGGTTCAAGATCTTCTGGAAGAGGAAATTCACATATTTTTGAATTTTTGGTGCTTAAAAATTTTTGTCTTAAATTATTAAGGTTAGGAATTTGTGAATTTATAAGTTTTCAAATTTATAAGGCTTCAAAACAAAATTAAAAATTTACGAGGTTTCAAATTTATAAATTTAAATTTAAATTTTGGGATTTAGACATTCCTAAATTCTCATATTTACATATTTACAAATTTCCTAATTCCCAAATTCCAAAATTCTCAAATTTCTAATTTCCAAAGTTTCAAAATTCCCAAATTCCCAAATTCTCAAAGTTCCAAAGTTCCAAAGTTCCAAAATTCCCAAATTCCCAAATTCCCAAATTCCCAAAATTCCCAAATTCCCAATTTCCCAAATTCTCAGATTTCTACATTCCCAAATTCCCAAATTCCCAAATTCCAAAATTCCAAAATTCCAAATTCCAAAATTCCAAATTCCCAAATCCCAAAATTCCCAAATCCCAAAATTCCCAAATCCCAAAATTCTGAAATCCCAAAATTACCAAATCCCAAAATTCCCAAATCCCAAAATTCCCAAATCCCAAAATTCCCAAATCCCAAAATTCCCAAATCCCAAAATTCCCAAATCCCCAAATTCCCAAATCCCAAAATTCCCAAATCCCCAAATTCCCAAATTCCTACATTTCCAAATTCCAAAATTCCAAATTTCCAAATCCCCAAATTCCCAAATTCCAAATTTCCAAATTTCCTAAATTCCCAAATTCTCAAATCCGCAAATCCCAAATTTGCAAATTATCAGATCCTAAATCAATAGATTCCCAAACATCCAAATTTGCAGTTTCTCTTTACTTAACTGAATTCTCAAACGTACAAAATTTTTACAAGTACAAACAAACTTCATTGGGGCCAATGATCAGAGGCCCTAACAAAATCAACAACAAACTAACTTGCCTCCGCCATTTCCCCCAAATTATTTTCGGTATCTAAAACAATATTTTCTTGTATTCATTTCATTTTGCTTTTCCCTACGATACAAAAGTAGGTAAAAAAATGTATGACCCAGCGACATTTGACCATCGCAGGCCGGTAGTTGCGTGCTCGTCTCGCATTCAGGACGAAACCTTTCGCACGGACGAGAAATCCGCGAGGAACTTACCATGAACACGCTCGAAGCAGCTCGCAGTCACGCTTGATGTGCTCGCACGTGTACGCTCGGTATTACACCTTTAGTTCCTTGTTTTCTAACGCAACAATGATGTAAACAACCAGATAGCAGCGTAAGTAAACGCGTTTTGAATTCGGAGAAAGCGTGGGAGGTTCACGAACATCCATTGCACTCGTTGATTATTGTTGCTGTAACTACAAAATCTTTGTAACTGAGAAATTTCATATCGTATCTTGACTCGTAAATTTTGCGAAATTTTATTATTTTATTCAGGAAGGAATGTATTATGGAACAAAGGGAGGGTAAAAAGTATTAAGAATAATTTACAAAATTTAGAGAGCATGTTACGAAACAAAGGGAGAATGAATGCCAGTTTCGCAAGTGCTAACGATAAATCTTTCGGAACCAAAAGATGAATCAAGCGCTCCGTGTATTCGCAGTTTACTTATCACCGCGAAAGACGCGTTCACAAAAGAGCCATTAGCTTCGTTTCCAAGAATGCCCGTTCCACCGGTGCTATCACCGAAGAACATCGAAAAACAACCTCCTCGCCATTCGCCAAACAACGACAGTATCGCCGTTTGTCCGAAGGAAGATGCAAGGAAGCTGTTGGCGTGCATACGTTGCCAGGCTTCCGTAAGCCGCGTCGTTCACCACTTCCGGCAGGATGTCTCGATGTTTTCAAACTGCGTGCCGTGCGACTCGGCAAACTTGTTCCGCAAAACGGGTCTCGACGATAAATTACGCACAAATTAGACGCAAAACGACACGCAACTGCTCGTGGAACACGGAATACGGATAGTGGACTGTAATTCCGAATGATACGTGCTCATTTGCCTCCTGGTCTTCTTCTTTCGACAATCGTTTCGAGTTCGCGTACGGATGGGAACCGATCTACGATAGCATTAAGAGCAAACCTTGTTGAAATACGTCTAAGACGATTACGGTGTAATGATTGCTAAAGCGCGTTTCTTCTTTCCGTGGCATGAACTTTCTAATCGGGTACGGCTGTTATGAAGAATCGGATTTTCTGTGAACATTTGCGTAGACTGATGGAAATGTAGGTTGATATTTACAGGTGAATTTTATGCGAGAAATATAATTTCTACAGATTATTATCTGTCAGACAATTTTTGTATGTAAATGGGTTGTTCGAAAAATGGGTAGAAAATCCTACTTGCTTGTTCTTATGTTACTAGTTTAATGTCTCGCTATTGTACTAGTCTACTACCTTACAATTTTATTATTTTACTAATGTGCAATTTTACTAATTACCTATTTTACCATTATACTGTGCCACTATGCTATTGTACTGTTACTGCACTACTATGCTACCATATTATTATAATGTCATACTACAGTGTAGTTATACTATCATATTATAAGGCCATCATACTATCACACTACTATGATGCTATCATACTATCATACTATTATACTATCATACCATCATACTATAATGCTATCATACTATCAGACTACCACACTACCATACCATCATACTATAATGCTATAATACCATCATACTATCATACTATTCTACTGTCACATTATCATGCTATCATACTACTATATTAATACAAAATACTGCTAAGAGAACTCAAAATAAACTCCCTTGAAATTTAAGTAGGATACTTACCTTATCTATTTACTGTACCAATGGTATTTCATACAGAAACCTGTTATGTTTCCGTACAAATTAACGTGCAATACAACTGAAATGTTCCAGGATATAAAAGAAGCTATATTGTACACGATATTTATTATGTTTCTCGTTACATTCAATTCATACTACAATGTTTAAATGCATAAGACGTAGGTGTTTAATTATACAATGCATATACACATAGGTACATATATCTAAACACAATGTAATTCTATATTTACCAATTCAATTGACGATAATTTCGATCTAAACGAAGTTAACCCACGTTCAATATAAATCGGAGGATGTGTTGGTTGTAACCGCAGCTGGAAATAAAATGAACTCATAATTTTAAGGAGCAGACAAGTATTATGTCGTTAGTGAAAATTCCGATGTAATTCTACATTTACCGACTCAATGGTGAATGTTCGATTTACACGAAGTTTCACCTTCAGCGAAAATCGGGGATGGACTATAACCACAGCTGAAAATGGACCGATATGAACAGTGTGTCATTATGTAAAAATTGCAATATAATTCTACGTCTACCGACTCGGTCGACAGTAACGACTCACACGAAGTTAATCCACCATAAATGAAGGGATAAGTGCCCGTAACCATAATTGAAAATAAAGTAGAGCAATAATTTTGAGCAGCATAATGTCGCGAGTAAAATTCCGATGTACGAACCATTCCATGGCGCAACCTGAACGCACGATCTCAGCCATGATGGAACCACGAAAGACTCACCTGGCACGTCGAGGTACAAAAGAATCAAAAAGGTTCGCCCCCCTTTCGCTCGGCAGTTACCGGGCACGGACTGTAGCCTCTCCTTCGGCGAGCCGTGTTTCTCTTTCTCTCTCTATCTGGCTCCGTTCCTTCCACTCCCATAGCAGAGGCCGCATACCTCCTTAGGATGCAGTGTAGACCTGTCCATTGGCTGGCAGACATCGGCTCTTTTTCGAAACGGCGACTCATGAAACCGAGAGGATAAAGTCGGAAAGTTGCTGCGGCTCGTGTACGTGCGTCATGAGGTTCAGTGGATACGTGAACGTTCTTTGAACCGGCTGATCGAAAGAAATTGTATACACGTGGTGTGACGATGAGTTGATACCGTGATCGCGAAGAAGGATCCTGGACCGACTTTATGAGGTGAGTACCTTCTTGGAGACCCTGTTCCGGAACGCGGTAAATTCACCACGGACCAAATTCGCGGATTCGTTTAAAAAATTTTCAACTTTCTCACCGGATTATCTCGTGTGACAGTAAAACCGGTTCGTTCGGTATTTTTGAAGTTTTGCTCAGATGTTTTTGGCGACTGACGGTTTTTAATGGGATGTGCTAATTTATGTTTCATTCGTTTAGTTTGAACTTGGAATTGGGTGTGCATGTTTACTCGTACGTTCATTTTTGTCGAGGTAGGAGCTAGTTTTGTTATTTGTTTCTCTGTTCAATTTAAATGATCATTGAACGAATGTAAGTCTGGTACAACGTCGAATCTATTAACCCTTGGCACTCGAGAGATGACTCACCCTATTCGTTTTAATACGATAATCTGATATAGATATTGATTAACTGATTCGTTGCACGAACATAGTGAAACAGTAGTGGCAATAATAGATATTGCAAGATAAGCATGTTATTGCAAAATATTTAGGAAGATACCTACAAAATTATGGAGCGAAAGACCTGAAGAAGAATTAGAAAAAGTACCTGCCACAATTGTACTGTACTTCCTATTGTAGGATTAATCCTCTGAACCTTTCACTGGATCAATAGCATAGACCAAATAAAGAAAACAAAACAAGAATTCTAACTAGTACCAATACGACAAGATAGCAAAGTCTAAACTGCAAAATGAAGTAATTACAATTAAATCGTGTGACATCATGTTCGTTTTCACTGCGGCGTTAAACGCGTTGAAAGAAATTCTTCAAGTCGTTTCTTTCATTTGACGCATCGTTCAAAGACGTTTCATTGGCATTCAGCTATCAATTTCCTGTGTTTTCATTCCAAACCACGTGCCACGATGAATCTTAAATTCGTGTAGACTCAATCTCGTTGACTACAGTGTTCATTATGAATCTAAATGTGTAGCATGAAGTAGAAGCCAATTGCGTAAAGAAATTCTATACGAGACTGGATCTCGCTAACATTTCCTTGACCTTTATTCCTCGCTATATTTAAAAGGATACTCGCGTTAATCCAGATTGATGATTTTCAAAAGTCACGAGCCGGTTAAGAGGTATTCGGTGAAGAACGCTGAAATTTTTATACGATACAAATTGTCGATAAATAATTCATAACGGGGTTGAGACAGTGTCTTAAAATACGCGGACCTTGCCGAACTTCGATCGTCCGTTTTGCCAGTTCGAGGGAAACCAGTCTGACCGGAGTGTGCGTTAATCGAAGTCTCGATTTCAAGGAACCGGTGTCAAGTTCGTGATACAGGAAAAGCTTGAGCTAACATTTGTAACGACTACGGTGATTAGTTGGTTAATTTCCATGCAAAGAGAGAGGTCTCTACATAAACATTCAACTTTCAACGTGGAACTTTCCTTAATAAGTCGCAAAAAGATGACAGATACTTTTTCCGATAAAACTTCTTGTATCGCTTTCTAAGTACTGGTAGTATAAGGAAGACAAACTTTTGCAAATACCTGGAACGTATGGTTACATATTTTATTGCCACGTGTTGTATTGCAACGTGCTGTATTGCAACGCGTTATATTACCATGAATTATAGTTACTAGATATTGTAATTAGTACACGCTGTGGCATATGCTAGAATCGCTGTGCGTTATATTACCACGCGTTATATCGCCACGCGTTAGAATCTTCATGCGTTACATTACCACACATTAGAATCGCCACGCGTTACAATACTATGCATTAGAATCGCTACGCGTTAGAATTGCCACGCATTATATTACCACGTGTTATATCGCCGCGCGTTAGAATCACCAAGCGTTATATCACCACGCGTTAGAATCGCCACGCGTTATATCACTACGCCTTACAATCACCACGCGTTATATTGCCGCGCGTTAGAATCGCCACGCTATATAACTCCACGCGTTAGAATCGCCACGCGTTATATCACCACGCGTTAGAATCGCCACGCGTTATATCACCACGTGTTATATCCCCACGCGTTAGAATCGCCACGCGTCATATCACCACGTGTTATATCACCACGCGTTATATCACCACGCGTTGCATCACTACGCATCACATTTTCACGCATTAGAATCGTCACGTGTTATATCACTACGCATTATAACCACTACATTTTACAGTTATCACGCGTTCTATCAACACGCATTACAGATCCCACACACTACAGTCGTTACGTGCTGCATTGCCACGCTATGTATTACCACCCGTACAAATACCATAAGAATTTTTTATTTCTACTCTCCATCTTGAACATCACCAGATCATTTCCCTATATAACCTAACAACTGTCAATAAAAAAATTCGTACGAGCACGTGATATAAGAGTTGACAGTTCAGGCATCCTGAATCTCGAAGCAAAAATGAACAAATCTCGAAACAAAAATGAAGAAATCTCGGGACAAAAATGAAGAAATCCCGGAACAAACGTGACTAGCGAATCTCGGAACAAAAACGAACAAACCTCAGAACAAAAGTGACGAACGAAGCTCGTGACAGGATGCTACTTTTCTTAGTCATTCATCCTGGCATCACCTGGTCACACAGTGTCAGGATTCCAGGCGCGTAACGTAATGGTGGTACCGGTGGAAGGGGCTCCGTAACGGTTTTTTTTTCTTCCCCACACCTCGTCCTCGTCGGTGGTTTTCTGGCCTCTCTCCTCGTTCCGCCGCCTTTCTCGCCGATTAACGAGTCTAGGACGTCGAGGCTGTTGATCGTACGATCAACGCGGAACAGTTAACCGCGCGTACTCGTTCGCTTTTCGCGTGCTCCAACAGAAAATCAGCTGAACCGGGCTCGGTTCTCGAATTCTTGACCTTTTCGATCCGTTGGATGATCATAATCATCGGTACATGTAGTTTTCCGTGAGACGTGCGGTGACTCGAGTTATCGCAAAGCTGAGATTCAGCAACTTGGTAAAAACGTTCGCGGAGGTCTCTGCACACATGGCACAAGACAGTACAGTTGTCTTTTATCTCCGTTTATAGAACGGATTTAAATACGTACTTGAGAGGTTACGATCGTGGACTGATCGGTTGCAGTGCGAAATTTCATGAAGAATTTCGAAACCAGGTTTTGAGAGCCGGCTGCGAATTGCTTCGTATATGGGGTCTCCCTAAGACATGTGGGACATGGAATTAACCAATGATTTGAACGACTACGTGATTAGTTCCTTTTCCAATTACTTCAGGTAGGTTTGTGAATATGAACAATGCTGTAACTTTTAATTATAATTAATTCTAATAGTATTATGACTCTATCACATGCTAATTATAGCTCTATCTGCATACTAATTATGGCTCAATTATAAATAATAACTTCTATGTACATGAGTTGCATTGTTCATATTGTGTTATGGACATATCAGTTCATATATGGTGTCTATATTGTAAGAGTATTTTGTATGAAGAATTTTTGTAATTTGCTTCTTTTTGGGTTGAGTAGAATGTCGATGGTAGTTGAGATATTTTGTGATGTTTGATGAAGCGAAGGCGTGTACGGTTTCAATGATGTTTTAATATCAAGGTCACTACTCCAAGTTCTGAAGGTTTCGAAATGTTACATGTACGTGATTTCATACTTCCTACAATCTCTCTGAAATCTTTTTGGAACTTTCTAACGATCTCCGGAGTCTTTTTAGAACGTCCTTTCAATTTTCGTAGAATCTTCATAGAATATCCTTACAATCTTCAGAATCTTTCTGGAATATTCTTACAATCTCTAGAATTTTTCTAGAACGTTCTAACAATCTCCTTAGAATCTTCCTAGAATCTTCTAACAACCTCCCAAGAATCTTTCATGAACACCCACGCAATGTCTGCAGAATGCTCATAGAAACTCTTAATAATATACTTTTGTCCGTTCCTGTGACAACAAATTTTTGGTAAATGCTAACTTTTAATTAATTTAGAATCCTACAGTCCTCTGTTGACGTCTCTAAAATCTTGGAACCTACTAAGAATTTCTCTAGAATCCTAAAATCCTCTTTTGATGTCCCTAAAATTTTCCTAAGACCTACTATCTTCTCTAGAATCTTCCTAGAATGTCCTTGAATATACGTAGAATTTTCCTAGAACCTCTAACAATTGTCCCTAAAATCATCCTAGAGCGTCCTTGCACTATCCCCATACTCTTCACGCTGCAACCGAACGTATAATGCAATTGCAGCTTTCTCGTGTAACGATTTGAGCCATCATTCAATTTGATAGCATCATTTCGTGCCTGATTGATAGTAACTACCACTTCTATTTAAAGATAAGAATGTTGAAAGTAACGTTGACCCGTTATTTCGGTATCTACAGTGAAATAACTTCGACCTGGATACTCTAATCGTGTTAGTTGCATTTTAATAGTGTATCAAAAGGTGGTCCACTTATATGACATAAAGATACAAGTTAATTAAGATTCATGGAACAAAATGTCGTTCGTTTGGCATCGAAGATGTTTAAAAATGAATAGATGCTTCTCTTGCACCTCCAACAGAGAGATCAATTTTGTCGTTTTGAATTGATTGAAAGTAACGACCACTTTTGTCTAAAGGCTGCAATGAATGGACTTTACCATGTCCCATATACTAAAATATAAGCGGTTAAGCTTTAAAAAGCAAATTGCATTTAATATAGTTATTGGTCAATAGTTTGTAAGAAACGTGAGAGGAGGTCACTAGGGATATAAGGATTAAGGGGTTTACGGGGATATAGGAATATGGGAGTGTAGAGAATTAGAGGCATAAGAATTTGGGAGCATAGAAAGTTAGGGATGTAGGAATTTAGAGACATGGGAATTTAGGGATGTAGCAATTTAGGGACATAAGAATTCAGGAATGTAGAGATTTTGGGATGTAGGGATTTAGGGTGTAGAAAATTGGGGATGTAGGAATTTTGGGATATGGGAATTTGGGGATATAGGAATTTGGGAATTTATGGAATTAGAGATCTCTGGATTCGGAGAGGAATTTCGGGACATAGAGATTTCGGGACATATGACTCTAGTAATGTAGCAAGTTTGGGACATAGAGATTTCGGGACGTAGCAATTTTGGGACATAGAGATTTCGGGACGTAGCAATTTTGGGACATAGAGATTTCGGGACGTAGCAATTTTGGGACATAGAGATTTCGGGACGTAGCAATTTTGGGACTTAGAGATTTCTGGACGTAGCAATTTTGGGACATTGAGATTCCGGGACGTAGCAATTTTGGGACATAGAGATTCCGGGACGTAGCAATTTTGGGACATAGAGATTTCGGAACGTAGCAATTTTGGGACTTAGAGATTTCTGGACGTAGCAATTTTGGGACATTGAGATTCCGGGACGTAGCAATTTTGGGACTTAGAGATTCCGGGACGTAACAATTTTGGGACATAGAGATTCCAGGACGTAGCAATTTTGGGACTTAGAGATTTCTGGACGTAGCAATTTTGGGACTTAGAGATTTCTGGACGTAGCAATTTTGGGACTTAGAGATTTCTGGACGTAGCAATTTTGGGACATAGAGATTCCGGGACGTAGCAATTTTGGGACATAGAGATTTCGGGACGTAGCAATTTTGGGACTTAGAGATTTCTGGACGTAGCAATTTTGGGACTTAGAGATTTCTGGACGTAGCAATTTTGGGACATTGAGATTCCGGGACGTAGCAATTTTGGGACTTAGAGATTTCTGGACGTAGCAATTTTGGGACTAGCAATTTTAGGACATAGAGATTTCGAGACGTAGCAATTTTGGAACATAGGACTGTAGAAATGGAGGGATTTAGGGACATAGGAATTTACGAACGTATGGGACTTAGGAACGTAGAGTTTCAAATACGTAGAGATTTTGGGACGTAAAGGTTTAGGTACGCAGAGACATAGTAATATAAGAATATAAGCGTATAGAAATATATACAGATCTAGAAATAGTTTAAATATCTGGGGATCTAGAAGTATAGGAGATATAAGAATCAAAAAAGCATCTAGAAACTTAAAAATACATATCTCTACACAATATCCACATACATATCATTCTTAGATCATGCATAATACTATAGACTTAAGTAACTTTGTTAAGTTTCTTCCAATTTTTACTAATTTCATAATTTTTAATATTTATACTTGAATAGATTGTACATACCCAATTATGTTGTATTCTTAAGCTGTTCGATTTGCCAACTGGTATGTTGTTCTTCGTTACGCATGCTATGGTATACAATGGATTCGCGGTGCGTCATCGACTTATAATCTATGAATTTCTTCCTGATGATGGTAAAATCTGCCGCTTAATCATACCGCTGGCTTCTTTTATGTACGTGTGAGCATCCGCACTGTGGAAGTACACTGTTCGTCACGGATTTTAACGCTTCATGCTTTTCCGCGTTGCACACCATGCAATAGAAATCACGAACCACTCTATGTTTAGTTCTTATTGCGAATACTATTTCGTGCAGTTCGTGAAATTTTTAATTTATATTTTTATTTATTCCACTTATCGATGAAGTTTCTGTAAATTATGCGGACGTTGCACAAGTGATACATTAATTAATATTTTACTAATTAATTTGAAAGATTAATTAATCTTATAACTGAAAGTTCAATGTTGAATAATTGTTACTTGGTACACTAAGTGTATTGTTAATAAATATTTAATAATTGATGAGGATGTTAATAAATAACAACCCCTATGTATATCAATTTAATATTTTTTTTCATTATCCTCATTAAAAGTTTAAAATTGAATAATTTTTACTTGGAGGTACATTTCAAAAATGTTCTAATTCATTTTTAGTAAATAATACAAAAATTGCTTTCACATCTTCGTATTAATTTAACAGCTTCCACTTGTCATTGAAAGATCAAGGTTGTATCTTTACTCAGCGGCCATTTTGAACTTCGTGTCAAGTTCTGCAAACGAATTTAAAATATATCATGCTATGTGTACAATTGATTAAGTTTCTAAATTACCAAAGTTTATCAAAATTTATGGAATGTCCAGTTCAAAACTGACGATAAAGAACATAGTCAATTTGAACGCAACAAGAGAATGATCGAGTACCTTTGATTCTGCATAAAGCGTTGACTCGAGGGAGAATTACGAGGCAAAGAGAATAGCGTGAAACCCGTGGCACGTTTATTTCAGCCGATGATGTTGTGCAAGACTTTTGTTCGGAATCTGTCTGGAGGCTCTACTAGAAAGTTACCACCTAACATCGTAACAGATTTGTGTAACACCAACATTCGCGACTCGGTGGCCCGTGAAACTTCTACAGCTTGATCTTGAAATTACTCAGAAATTTTCTATTCTTTTTTTATCTCCACTAGGAAGAAAAACTGGTTTACGGTTTCAAGATTTTATCGGGTATCGCGTGTTCCAGTACATGGATATGCTCTAATTTTTCACTTACCTGAAGAATGCGTTCTAAATACAAATTCCTATCACGCGTGTTGATCTTTCGATACATTTCTTCTCTTGCTAATTTATCAAATTACTGACGTCGAGATTTGTGCTTATGTTTATTTAGAGGAATGGGGTTTATACTTTATGGGAATGGGGTTTATACTTTACGGGAATGGGATATATTACTTTATAGGAATGAGGGTATTTTATCGAGTAATTTTTATGGAACGTGTCAAGAAAGTTTACGTAGCAATTTGGAATTAAATTTATTTTCATTTGTGCTGCAAGTTGACTCTTAGGTACTTTTATGTCATCAGTTTGTCACACTTCTTCCTCGGATATTGACGTCTATAATTGACAACTATTTTAACGATAATATTGCTAATATACTCCTTAATGATAACAAGTCCATTCTTATTATAATATTTTAAGCAACAAACTGACATGCCACAAGTGCGACTTCACCATTCTGCCATCTTTGTCCTATTACCAAAATCGATCATTTCGTATAGAACCAAATAATTCAAAAGTTTCATAAATGTAGTCAAGTTATAATTTCTCCATTATCAGTTTCTACAGTATCTTTCACAATGTTCATACATCGCGTGTCTAACAGTATCGACTTACCTATAAATATTTATTTCAACTCGGTGTTTAAATCAGACAGTGAGTGTATTACGTGCCGAGTGCAAAAATGAAATGTATGTTTTTCTGACATCAAGAATAATTGTATAAATTAGTTGGACATTATTTGTACATAGTTACACATGATTTTTATACTGTTACACACTACTTTTACATTGTTATACATTATTTTAAATCAAATAGTGAGTGTCACCTTTCGAGTGCAAAAATGACATCAAGAACAATTACATGAATTACTTTACGTTTCATCCCTTGTGTATTGTTACAAATTCTTTTCACATTGTTACAAAGCATTTTCATATTGCTATACATTATCTCATATGAAACCAAGTGACGCGTGTCGCAAATTGCCGTAACAAGTCGAACCTAACCTAACAGACTTTCGAGCACAGTTTGACCAAAAGTCCAAGGGTGGTTTCAAAGAAACTAGGATAAACAGTAGACAAGTAACTGGACAATTCAATTGACAGATCACGGGTCGAGAGTTCCGCGTACTCCTGAAATGGAATCTGATTTCTAACGGCTTTTCACTGACCACACTTACCCGCTAGAAGTCATTCAGACACCGTACACGGTGGCTGCACCGTAGCCACTATTGGTTCCCCTCGAGGTATTTTTCTTCGGCACCGAGAAAGAACGCGGACTCGGTAGAGAGTTGTTTTATATGGGTGGAAACCGGTGGCTTCCAAGGATCGTTGCATCCTCCGCACGGTTTAGCTATTTCCTACGTGCCCACTCGTCTGCGGTCTGCGTTCGTCGCGTTTTTTCGCCGTTAGCGAGCCTCCATTCCTCGACGTGCCTCTTGAACGCTCGTTTTAAACGCCTCTTCGACTCGCCTATCGTTCACTTTCCTTTTTTGCTTACCTGATCGCCGGTGACCGCCGCTGGCCAGATATGTCGCCCGTCGCGGAGCTTCGGGGCAACGGTGGGCACGTGGGCAACTGTGGATGGAGGTATATGTAGACTTCGAGTTTTACAGTTTAGGACTCTTTAGATGTGAGGTTTGGAAATTTTAGAACATCGGGTTGGAAATTTGGAAATCTTCAAAGTTGGGAGTTTGGGGATTTGGGAATTTAGGATTTTGGGAATTTGGGGAATAGAAAATTTGGGAAATTAGGGATTTGGAAACGTTAGAATTTGGGAGCTTGGGAATTTGGGAATTTGGGAACTTGGAAATTTGGGAATTAGGGATTTGGAAACTTGGGAATTTGCGAATTTGGAAATTAAGGAATTTAGGATCTTGGGAATTTGGAAACTAGGGGATTCGGAACTTGGAAATTTCGGAATTTGGTAATTTAGAACCTAGGGAATTCGGGATCTTGAGAATTTGGGAACTAGGGAATTTGGGAACTTGGAAATTTGGGAATTAGGGATTTGGAAACTTGGGAATTTGCGAATTTGGAAATTTGGAAATTAAGGAATTTAGGATCTTGGGAATTTGGAAACTAGGGGATTCGGAACTTGGAAATTTCGGAATTTGGTAATTTAGAACCTAGGGAATTCGGGATCTTGAGAATTTGGGAACTAGGGAATTTGGGATCTTGGGAATTCGGGAACTTGAGAATTTGGAAACTAGGGAATTCGGAACTTGGAAATTTGGGAATTTGGTAATTTAGAATCTAGGGAATTCGGGATCTTGAGAATTTGGGAGCTAGGGAATTCGGGAACTAGGGAATTTTGTAATTTTGTAATTTAGAATCTAGGGAATTCGGGATCTTGGGAATTTGGGAACTAGGGAATTTGGGAGCTTGGGAATTCGGGAACTAGGGAACTTGGGAACTTGGGAACTTGGGAACTTGGGGATTTGGAAATTTGAGAATTTGAAAAATCCTAATTTTGGAATTTTGCAAATTAAATTTTTCAATTACAAATTTCAGAATTAAAAAATGTATAAATTCAGTTTTGGAGACCCTAGATATCAGTAAAACTGTTCAATAATTCTTTGTTAAAAGTTACAGTCTTTTTATGGCCGGAAGTGAATGGAATCGTGACGAGCTATGATATAGGAAGTGTTTTCTTGTCACGCAACAGAGATCATCGTTTTTATCCGTAAAACCTTTTCTAAGTGTTTTTATTGCTGTTTACTCAAATGAAAGTTTCGGCGTATATTTTATACCGAAACAATTCATCACTTTTATCTTTCATTGTTTGTAAAATTAATGACCACTCTATACGATACAGTTAATTATTATATTAATTACATCTAAAATTCGATAATAATGTTGAACACGCTCGTAATAACATAGTATTATAATAATGTAATATCTGATGTATAACATATGATATAATAATATACACTAAATATATAATAATATAATAATTATATATGTAATTATATCATGTATATAATAAATGTAATAATATGACAATATGTGACACATGTCACACATGTAACACGCAACATAAAAAAATGAAATACACATCTATAAAATAAGCCTAAGTGATTTTCTCAATCCATTTCTCTTATCCATCCCCAGTTTTGTAACATTTCTAATTATTCAAATTCTGCTATACCTAAATATATGTACCTCAATGTTACCCGTACCTACCAATAGCCCTACATCTGTAACTGCAACTACTATCAATTAGTTACTATCATTAAAAATACCAATTCAGCATTGATCCCTTCAGAAAACGTATTTATCGTTTCGACGAATGACATAGGTGACGATGTGGACGATTTTGCTGCTCGCACTCTCCACGTGGTCTTCGTCATGGGGTCAAGTGATCAACCGAGCACCGCATTTCGTGCAAGGTGGCGATATGGCCAGATTGGCCGTGTCAGAAGGCACGCCACCGGGAGCACCTGTCTACACTCTCCAAGGAGAGGATCCCGAAGGATCTAAATTGCATTATTCCATCAGCGGGGAATACTTCACCGTGAACCGAGACACTGGTGTCGTGGTACTGAGAAAAGCGCTAGACAGGGAGACACAGGACTTGATCGAAGTGATCATCAGCATAACGGGTAACTAAGTATACTAACACCTTTTATTGGTATCCCGTTACGCTACCACTATGGAATATCGATGAATATTCAACGATATGTAGGTCACTGGTGACATGATACGTCTATGGAATTGTGACGAGTCAGTTATGTCATTGTCATTCTGCTCGATTTTCTTACGTGTATCATTACCATTTTATTTCATATACATCTTTCACAAAGTAACTATTTACAACTGGTTACATGATTAATTCGGACATGTTAAGAAATTTATCAAGTTGGACATGTTCATTGGAATATGGCTGTTAGAGACATTCGTTATAGTGTCAATTGAGTGAGAAATACACAGGTTCATGTTCTCAAGCTTTGATGTACCTGAAGTTTATTTATGATCCCAGTCCACGTTCTTATAATAATTTATGAACTTGTATGACAATTCAGAAGTGTTTGTAATTTTTGTTATTGCAAAGTAAATTTTTAGTAACATTTTATGCATAATTTTGTTAGAGAATTCATTCATTATATTGTCAATCAAATCAGAAATCCACAAGTTCAAGTTCTCAAGTTTTGATGTACCTGAAGTTTATTTATGATGCCAGTACACGTTCTTATAATAATTTATGAACTTGTATGATAATTTAAGAACGTTTATAATTTTTGTTATTACAAAGTAAATTTTTAGTAACATTTTATGAATAACCTTGCAAAGCATTCATTCATTACATTGTCAATCAAATCAGAAATGCACAGGTTCATGTCCTCAAGCTTGGATGTACCTGAAGTTTATTTGTGATCCCAGTACAAGTTATAATTTATAAACTTGTATATCAATTCCCTAAACTTGTATAACAATCCACGAACCTCTATAACAATTCACAAACTTGCATAATAATTCCAAAATTTTTGTACCCCTATTATTGCAAGGTGAATTTTTCTGAGCAACATACGAATAATTTTGTGGAAGAGCATAATTTCATAAACGGAGATATGAATTTATGAATAACTTCCTAAACGGAGGACATAGAATATATGAATGATTTGAATAGAAGGATATAGGAATATATGAATGATTTTGTAGACGAAGGAGTCGCAGGATCGGAGCCTAACACGGTGTCCCTTCGACGGGAGGTAGCAGTGTTGGATGAGAACGATAATCCGCCGGTGTATCATGGCAGACCATACGCGGCTAGGGTCCCTGAAAGTGCAGTCGTGGGTGGTCTACTGATTCCTCCTGGTACGATCACGATCACGGATCGTGATGGCGGCGTAAACGCGGATGTTCACGTGGAATGCGTTCCTGCATCCCGAGACGACGATGTCTGCGAAGTTTTCAATATTTCTACGGAAAAGGTACCCTAATTACCTGGTTACAAGAAATATTCAGTGAGATCATCATATATTTTGTGTTCTTGATTTATTATAAGTTTAATTAGTAAAATATATAGTGGAGGCTGAGGAGAGTTGGTTAATTTTTTATGTATTTGTGCATGAAGTGTTAAGTACATGCATAGAGTGTTCGATATAGACATATGTAGAAGGTTAGACATACATATAGGGAGTTGGATACACACATAACGTATCTATAAAATGTTTGATACATACATAACATATCTAGACACATAGACTGTTAGATACACACATAACATATCTAGACATGTAGACTGTTAGATACACACATAACATGTCTAGACACATAGACTGTTAGATATACACATAACATACCTAGACATGTAGACTGTTAGATACACACATAACATATCTAGACATGTAGACTGTTAGATACACACATAACATGTCTAGACACATAGACTGTCAGATACACACATAACATGTCTCTGATTAACTCTGTATTTCATCAATGTACCCTAAGATATTTATGTCAGTCCTCGTAAATATGATCATAAGCAATATTATCATAAAACCATGCAATCTTGAATGAACTTCAACACTACAATGAACATTCATTACAACATTTATAACGAAGAACCTTTCAAAGTGTGTCTCCAGATGCATTTTCGTTCCACTATTAACGAGCGGATAATTCGACCAGTCACTGCACACACGATATTCCTACATATCATCTTTTCTTTTCAATATCAAATTCCTTCGACTGAAACGCTCTCTCCGCCCATTCATTTCTCATTGCAGTTCCACGTTTATCGTCTTCGAACCGTAGAAATTCTGCGATTTCTTCATGTACCTCGATCCGGTCAATGCAACTCATTATCTCACATGTGTTTCACGTGTATCTATCGTTTGTCCAGTTAGCAGAGGGCAACTACTCCGTGCAAATCGTTCTGATGAAACCTTTGGACTACGAAAGGAGAAATTCATACCTGATCAATCTGTTAGCCGTGGACGGTGCTAGTAACGCGTCAAAGAGGCTACAAGCTAGAGCAACAGTAGCCGTCGACGTTCTCGATGTCCAGGTAAGTGGGTCTCGACCGTAACCGCGGTATATAACTGTACATCCAGTCTGAACATCCTGCATTGATGAACAAAATCGTTTCAAAACCAGGAAGACAGTCGGTTACCTACTGACTCGGTTTCGGGCAGGTGGATATACCTGCAATTGATTTACGACATAACTTTCACTAAATCTATCAAATTGACGTTAATGTGATGTTCGTTAAGTAGCAAGCCATAATTAGCTGAACCACCTGGTCTGTAGTTATTTCTTTGAAACGCAAAATAGTTGATTGATTAGATTTGAGCAAAGTAATTAGAAAGGAGGATGTGATATGAGCAATAATTGTACTGAAGCATATTGAGGAGTAATGTAGGATGTGGACAAGTACACGTATGTAACTTTGACAATTCTTGAGTTTCAACATTTTTGATATAACTCACAAATTCTGAAATTAGGAAACTTCTGGATTTCTATAGACCTAAATTTTCAAATTTCCACACTTGTAAATTCCAAGATTCCCAAATTTCTAAGTTCCTGAATTTCTGACCCTATATCAATACATCTTACTGTTCCTAGATTCCTGTGTCCCTAAATCCCCAAATCCCAGCGTTCCCAAATTGCAAGGTTCCCAAATCCCATCGTTCCGAAATTGCTAGGTCCCCAAATCCCGTCGTCCCGAAATTTCTAGGTCCCCAAATCCCATCGTCTCCAAATTTCTAGGTCCCCAAATACCATCGTCCCCAAATTGCTATGTCCCCAAATCCCATCGTCCCGAAATTTCTAGGTCCCCAAATCCCATCGCCCCCAAATTTCTAGGTCCCCAAATCCCATGCTCCCCACATCCATACATCACCTCCAAATTCTAAGGTCCACATCTAACCCATCTCAGAATTTTGAAATATCAGAAAGTTCATAAAAATCGACAACCCTAAAACCATTTCTCACTTATTTGTCATAGTACACTTATGAAAACCACATTCACGATAAAGCACAGTTATCATTGCTCGTACTTTCGTTTTCGGGAGCACGTTCGAAGTCCTCAGAAAATAAATTCAGTTACAAACTAAATCGTTTTCAGGATCAGCCACCCGTGTTCCTGAATGCGCCGTACAACGCAGCGCTTCCAGAAAACACGCCAGCTAGTCACACGATCCTGACAGTTCGAGCACGCGACGGTGACACGGGAGAACCAAGAAGTTTGTTGCTGACGTTGGAGGACGAGGAGTCTGGACACTTCGATTTGGAACAGACGCGAGAAGGTGACATTACTATTGGCAAACTTGTCACCACCAATGTCTCCCTCGATAGAGAAGATCCTAGGATTCTGCAGAACGGTGGGATTTACACGTTTCAAGTGAAAGCGACCGAGTTGATCAATAACGAGATACCAGCTGACACTGCAACCTCCATTGTCACGATCATCGTCACTGACGTGGATGATCTCGTACCTGTCTTCAACGAGAACTACTTCAATATTTCAATTTCGGAAGATATTGGGAAAGAGACACCCTTGCCAGGTGAGTGGATGTTAACAATGATTATGGTGATCAGATTTAACATCTGATAGGGTGATCCAAATCTGACATTTGAGAGATTGATCCAGATCTAACATCTGATAGGGTGATCCAAATCTGACATTTGACAGAATGATCCAGATCTAACACCTGATAGGTAGATCCAGATGTAGCATCTGACAGATTCATCCAGATCTAACATCAGACAGATCGATCAAGATCTAACATCACACAGATTGATCCAGATTTAACATCTCATACATCAATTTAGATCTGACAACATATTAATTGATATTTGATTGGCAGGTCTAAACATGATCGTGAGCGACGGAGACGTCGGTGATAACGCAAAGTTTACTCTAGCTTTGAGAGATGTACCCGAATACCCTGGAATTAGCAAAGCCTTCACAGTGAACCCTGAAAATGCTCAAGGTCGAGTACCAGTGGTTGTGAAGGCTAAGGATGTCAACGTGTTGGATTACGATGTGGCTGATCCTGCTAAGAGAGAGCTCGAGTTTGAAGTTGCTGCACTTGTTGCGGATGAAGTGGTATGAATTCTTTTTTCCATTAAAATCATGTGTTCTTAATTTATAAAAGTAAGACATGAGAAGGTACTATGATGACGCTAATATGCCGTATTTAGGTAGCCACGAGCAGAGTTCACATAAACCTGATGGACGCGAACGACCACAGTCCAGAATTCTCTCAGTCGATCTACAAACTGTCCGTGCCGGAAGATGCTGAAATAGGAACACGCTTTGCTGATGTCTTCGCGAAAGATTACGATAGTGGATCCTACGGCGAGTTGACGTACGTGTTGCGAGGTTTCGGTTCGGACAAATTCGTCACCGATTTCAAGACCGGCGGAATCATCGTGGCGAAAGCGTTGGATTACGAGACCCAGAGGTCGTACTCGTTGACGATGGAGGCGATAGATGGCGGCGGAAGAGTGTCCACTGTGAACATCCTGATAGAGCTGGAGGATGTTAACGATAATAAACCCATCTTCGAGCAGAGTGAATATTCGAGGACGATTCGAGAAGGAGCTACGAGCTTTGATCCACAAGTGTTCGTCAGAGCGACCGACGTCGATGGTCCGATGCAAGGGAATGGGAAAGTGACTTACTCCATCAGTTCGCATAACAGCATGACGAATGATGTCTTCAAGGTAGGTGATAGAACATCACTCAATGTGATGTGATTTAAAGAAATTAATAAGTTTTGTTATACATGTGACTTATACAGTTCTACAGGGTAGACCTGCAGTGTACAAAGCATTCAACTATTAAAAATAATATTCAATTTAAAGTTAGAGATATTTCATGGATACAATTACCTATAAGTTAGGTTTAACAGTGATCTCGTTTGCAGATGAACGCAGAGACTGGAGAAGTGACCATAGCGAAACCAGTGCGTTCCGATGACACAGAGAGGGGAATATATGAACTGGTGATTCGAGCTACAGACGCTGGAACACCTCCGTTATATTCAGATGCAAAACTTTCGGTCAGGGTGGGAGTTCCAGGAAACCAGAAACCCATTTTCCGGGGTAATTACAAATCTAACTTGCCCGGACCTAGCACCTATCGAGCTAGGTTGCTGGAGAACGCCTCACCTGGAACGGAAGTCATCAGGGTCGTAGCGAACGACCCCGATGGAAGAGACAATTTATTGCAGTATCATATTGCTTCCGGTGCTAAGGACAACTTTGTCATAGACTCCAGGTAATTCGTATCTTAAACTTGAAGATATTTCTGTTATTTATTCTGATTATTCTTTGCTAATAAATTCTGTAACTTATCTGTAAGAGTACATGACTGTAATTCAGATGGCAAACTATTAAAATAGACCTAGACTAATCTTTCGTGTTGCAATGTCACAGTGTTACAAGGTTCACAATGATTATGGTTTAATTTTCAACCGAAGTTTAATAGTTCCTCATCTTTTTAGTTCTGGCGTCATCACAGTCTCCCCGGACGCCCGTCTGGATCTAGAATCAGGCGGTGATAAATACGAAGTGATAGTCTACGCCATCGATTCTGGAACACCCGTCAGAGAAACCGCCACCACAACCGTCACAGTGAACATGATAGACGTGAACAATAAACCACCGATGTTCAACGAGTCGACGTACCTCGTTTACGTATCGGAAAGAGCAGCCATTGGTATGTATCAAATTTTCTACAAAATTCCTTTTCACTAACTTTATTCCAATCATCATTTTACACAATTGCTCGTTGAGATCTTCTAATTTACATGTGACTTTTCATTCCACATAACAATAATAACAATTTACTTTCAGGTGAACCAGTTCTTAAAGTAATAGCAACGGATCCAGATTCAGACGCCTACTTAGAATATTCATTAGTAGAACCAATAAAGGCCGTCGACAAAACAGGAGTTGCCCTCAAGAACACCGCATCGTACGACTACAAATCAGCGTTTCGCATAAACTCGACGACTGGCCTCATAACAGTAAATCGTATGCTGGATTATCAAGTGGCTGCCGTGATCAGACTGACAGTTCAAGTGGAGGACTTGAACGCCGTCGTTGATAAAGAAAAGCAAGTTACGAAGGTTGAAGTGACAGTTTACATTCAGGCGTACAGCGATGACAATCCGACCTTCACGAACCCTGGATGGTCACCCAACAATCCTACTATTAGGATTTCTGTGCCGGAAGAGCAACCACTTGGAACTACTTTGCTGATGTTGTCGGCTAAGGAACCTACAACTGGTTATGCTGTTCAAAGATTCGAGCTGGTGCGAGAAGACGATGACGAAGGATATGTTAATGTTGGGGTTCAGAGCGGGAACGTTGTTTTGAGCAGAAGATTGGATTACGAAATTCTTAATCAAAAGGTATTCTTTCTCGGAAAATTTTTGAAAGTTTGTTCATAACTGTTTTGGGTGTAAAAAGGTGGCGACGTTTGCACGAAGTTTTAATAAAATAAAACTTAATTATTTGTAAAGATATAGGCTGAAATTATAAGATAATTATATACATATAGGTTAAAGTTAGTCATATCAGAAATTTTTATCATTTGCAGTTCATTCGATTCAAAGTACGAGCTCTGGCAAGGGACTACGAGATAACAAGAAAAATGTCCGAAGCCAACATAATCGTCGAGGTTCAGGACACAAACGACAATAGTCCTGTCTTTACTCAGAAAGACTACAAGATCTCAGTTTTGGAATCGGCGAAACCTTCGAAAATCGTGTTAAACGTTAAAGCCACGGATATGGACAGCTCCAACACGGAACAGGAAGTCAGACGAGGGTACGGTGAAGTTAGATACTCTCTGATTGGAGAGAATGCTAACATGTTCGAGGTGGATCCCATAACTGGGAACATTCAGGTAAGCTAGTATGTTCACAAGTTGCAAGAAGTAGAATTACATTTGTTTCACAAATGTTGCTGATAAACAGTATATTCCATCTCTATTCCATCTATATGTTCTTCTGGACAAAACAAAAAATGATAAGTCCCTTGATGATTTTAAAATATGCGTGATTATAAGTTGGATATTTGTTACAAACAATAGCAAAGTGAGTTGTAAGTTGATTGACAATGTCCCAACGAAGTATCAGCCATTTTGTATAAATGTAATATTTATGAAATGTTTACATTTATATCAAACCTTAACTTTCAAATGGATCATAAATGTTACTCTACAACTCTTCTATTAAACAAATCGTCAGAATAGTTAGAATCGTCTTAAACTTTGTATGTTGTGATATTGGTTGTAATAAAGACACCCTGTGTTCACGCTGATGGATCAGAAAATCTGTGTACAATCCACATGAATCTTAATTCTCTATATTAATTGCAGATCGCTGCCAACACAACGCTCGACAGAGAAAGGCAATCGGTCCTCCGTTTTTACGTCGTAGCCTCGGACATGCCTCAGGGTGGCGCAGAGCAGAGGAGCACCAGAGCTTTGGTAACCGTGGACGTTTTAGATGTCAACGATAATGCTCCCATCTTCGATCAAGAATTGTACACAGCCGTGATACCCGAAAACGCTGCATCTGGTGTCAGTGTGGTGAACATCACCGCTACTGACCCAGACGAAGGCAAGGGTGGTGTGATCAGTTACGAAATCATTGACGAAGGCGAAGCTAATGGTAATCACATTTACAATATTACATTTTCAAATACTTTATTCCACATCTTCATCCATATGTATAATATGAACGTATAACTTCAAGTAAACTATATGTAAAATTTTCTGTAAAGTTCATGTGAAACTTTATGTAAACTTGATTAAAATCGTATGTATGCTTTATGTAATACATTATCTAAAAATAACTATAACTGTATGTAAATTTTCATTTATAGGATTGTTTAAAATAAACCACACAACGGGAGAGATCTATTCCGCCCGCGCGCTGACAGGCAAAGGCAGGACCGAGCCGTACATGATGAGAATCAGAGCCCAAGATGGCGGAGAGCCAGAATTATACTCAGACGTGATACTGACACTTTACATAGGCGACGTGGTGAGCAACGACGGTGTTCCTCTGTTCATCAGACCCACCCTCGAAGAAGTAGCCCACATAGCGGAAAATTCCACGATTGGTAGCCCCGTGTTCCAAGTGGTCGCTTCCGATCCTGACGACCCTAACTTACCAGACGGGAAGATCACTTTCAAGTTCCTGGAAGACGGTGATTTCGGCAAGGACGCCAGCGCGTTCAGAATAAACAGCGAGACCGGTTTAATCACCACCAGAAAGTTGCTGGACCGAGAAGCGAAGGACAGCTACACGTTGATATTGGTAGCTCAAGATCTAGGAAGTCCTCCTCAGCAGGCAACCAGGGTGCTTCAAGTGGTCGTGAACGACATCGACGACCACAAGCCTCATTTTAAAAGGAACCTAGACAGTCCACCTGTAGAGCTGTCCATCGTGGAGGAAGAACCCGTGGGTACCAAAGTCGGAGTGATCGACGCGATCGACGAGGACATCGGTGAAAACGGAATGATCGATTATGCGATCGTTTACGGTAACGAGGCCAGTCTGTTCGTGGTAGAGAGACTGAGCAATAATTCGGCAGTGATTAAGTCGAACGGACGTCTGGATCGGGAGTCTTCCGATCGTCATTTGCTCACCGTGAAGTGTTTCCCGTACTCCACTAAGAAGTCCGACGTGGTTCCAAAGCCGTACAACCGACAAGATCCTTCTGAACGACAGGTTCTCATCAGGGTCCTCGACATCGACGACAACAGGCCCATGTTCAAGAAGCAGAACATCACTCTGGGTGTCCGTCTGAACGTGCCCATCGATACTAGTCTGATCACGTTGGAGGCCTTCGACGCAGACTCCGACGCTCTGCCGATAAATTACAGCATGGGCAAAGCGTCCTTCGTGTCCCTGGTCGACCCGTCCATGTCCAAACGGGAGATTCCCTCGCATCTGACCCTGAATCCACAAACCGGTGAAATGAGGACGACTGGATCAATGTCGTCCTACGCGGACGGTTACATGGAGATCATCGTCTCCGCGAACAATTCTGTAATACCTGGCAGGGAGACGAATATCACCCTGAGGATATTCCTCCTTCGCGACAGGGACATGCTGAAGTTCGTGTTCTCTAAGCCGCCGGTGGAAGTCAGGAAAACGTTGGAAGACTTCGAGAAAGCCGTGCAACAGGCACTGTCTCTCCCTATCAGCGTCAACGTCTACGACACCCAGTTTTATTCCAAGGATGACAACTCGCTGGACTTCTCGTCGACCAGCTCCTGCTTCCAAATGGTGGGGAAGGAGGCGTACGACTTGGACGAGATGAAGGCGCTGCTGACGGACCCGAAGAACGAGGAGTTGAAGAGGGTTTACAGGGCTTACAATGTGGAGAAGGTGCAACACTGCGCGGCTTTGGTGGCTAGGGCTGACGCATCCATGACGCAGATGTGGGTGCTGGCTATCGCTGCCCTTGTGGGCATTGCCACTGTGGTCTCCAGTTGCACACTATGTTGTATGCATGCTAAGTGAGTGTCTAATCTCTATTTGATCCATCATATCTACATCATCAATCCTGTCTACGAAAATTTGTAGAGTACTTTCTTATGAAGTGAGGTGGTTCTTAACTCCTTTCTTCATTAATTAATTTTCAAAAGCAGTGTTATAGAGTTCCTCCTTCTTCCAGGTACAAACGACAAGTAAAACACGCACGATTGCGTGACCAGCCACGTCCACCTTTGAGTTACGTGTCTTCCGGTCCAGGAATGGTCAGCGCCACATCCCATACGACACTGGGACCAGGTACTATGGTCTCTTTGGGACCCCACGAGGGACCATACGAATGGGGAGCCGATACAACGCTGTATCATCCGAGTACCCTCGGATCCAGAACCTAAATGGAACGTAAAATGTTACGTTCAGGTCTGAATTAGGAAGTTAGGATATTTGTTACCAATCGAACAATGTGACACTTGTATTGGAAGACTGTCCGACTTGCATTGAATGTGATATGAGATTAAATTCGTTTCAAGTGCCAATAGGGAAATGTTCTTCGAGGGGGGATACATATGAAAATTCCAAAACTGTTTGAAACGGACAGCAGACATGAAATGGATAATGAACGTCAATCAAAGATAGAGTACAACTAATTTTTTAATTGCGACTTACTCATTCCTTTTGAGGCTAAGTAGCTTCGCATCAGGCAATGGAATTTCAATCAAAATGAAATCAGAACGATTTCGTGGAAATCTGGTGGATTTTAGTAAGGGACTATGTGTGTGTCGAAGTTACGTGCACTTTGAAAGTATACTGTATCGATTGCAGGCTCACCAAGGAACTGGATAAAATTGTGCAATCAAGTCGACGAATGGTGCTATAAAGTAAGATCGAATAACTCGTGCCAAACGCCGGTACACTTGTGAAGTACGACGATATTTTTTTAAGATAAGAGAAACTAACTCGCGTGAATTGTATATTTCTTGAACCGTACACGAACCTTACTCACAATATTTGCGACGATGGTGTACGACATTCGCGAGGTCTATTGTAATATATCGTAATAATTTCAGGATGAAATAAACTTGTACATTTGAGTTATGTTTATAAAAATTGAACGAGCATTCTTTTGCATGAACCTTACGATCATAACGCACTGTGATTTCAACGCATTGTAGTTTCAACGTATTATAATTTCGAAGCGTTGTAATTTCAACGTGCTGCAATTTTAACGCACTGTAATTTTAACGTGCGGTGATTTCAACGCGCTGTGATTTCAATATGCTGCAATTTCAGTGACTTATAATTTCAACGCGCCGCAATTTCAACGCACTGTAATTTCAACGTGCTGCAATTTCAACGCGCTGCAGTTTCAACGTGCTGCAATTTCAACGCACTGTAATTTTAACGTGCGGTGATTTCAACGCACTGTTTTGACGTGCTGAGAATTCAATACGCTGCAATTTCAGCGCGTTACAACTTCAACGCGCCGCAATTTCAACGCACTGTAATTTCAACGTATCGCAATTTCAACGCACTGTAATTTCAACGTACCGCAATTTCAACGCACTGTAATTTCAACGTGCGGTGATTTCAACGCACTGTAATTTTAACGTGCGGTGATTTCAACACTTGAAAATAAAATTTCGCAAATTTGTGTGTGATGGGAAATTTAGAGAAGGCTAAATTTTGAATTTCTCAGATATAATTCATAAAGAATACTTTCTTGCTACACGTTTTGACTCCATACAGAAATTTACATTGCACCTGAGCTCGATACAAATTTAATTAAGTATGTTGCTAATTTAATTTTCTTAAATCTACTAATGTTCGTTCATGGTGAAATGGTTGAGCAAGAATTTGGAAGTGAACGTAAATGTATTTTATATTCAGCTAAACATTCTCTGCTGTTCTGTGTGCACATTAACGTGTACCAATTTAGTAGTTAGTGGCCTATTAAGCAATCGCTCGATCAACGAATATCTTACGATTGTACGAGTCAAGCTGGTGGAAGATTTTTCAACGTCCTCGGTGAAAATGTCAAGGCAAGGTGGAGCTCGTGAGATAATTCGATCTGGCTGAACATTCAACGCGAAACATTCCAACACGCGCAATGTAAAATCAAAAATTAATAAGCAAACGATAAAACATAATTGCATATATACATTAATTTTTCATGTCCATAAAAGTTGACATAAATTTCAAGGAAAATCTTACATTTTTTTATTTAAAATACGAAACGTATGCCATTTTAGAGTTAAACTGAAAAACACGTAGAAACAAGAGGATTGATTCGAGTAAAATTTCAGAAATTAAAATTAATTTAAGTAATCTCTGTTCAAGGATGTACTTGATAACACGAAAAGAGAAAATGGTTTCTTCAAATGAAAAATACTAACATATTTTACTATTTCTTTAATTATTTGTTTTTTAATACCTAAACGTTTAAGAGCTTCAAAAATGTCACCTTCAAATAAAACCTTGCATCAAAACACCTGGCAAGATCTTCAATTAGAAATTGAAATCAATTCATCGAAACATTCGACCGCTATTTACATCTATTAACAAACATGCATAAATGTACTCATCAACGCATTATTCATCTTCTTATCTACAACACGCAGATAATGTTCATCTCAATTCGTTTGGGAGATGCTATCGCTAAATCGTTTGAATCCCTCAATGGTGTCGACGTCTTTCGAAATTTCTTCAACATTCTTCGTGTCATTAGTAGTCGTCTCTTCTAAAGTGACAGTAGTATCGCAATCTTCGCACTCGTTTTCTGTAGTTGTACCCACGATCTTTTGAGCTTCGAACTCGTACTTGTCCGTGCTATCGTAATCCTCTTCTGGAATGGGTTTGTGATTAAATGGAACTGAGTCGTTTAGACTGGAAGAGTCGTTTGTCTGCTGAAACTTTTTCGTCTCGTTTTCCGTGTCGAGAATCGTTTCCTGGTATCGATTGGACGCTAAATTGTCCTCCATTTCGTTGTTCACGATTTTTGATCGCTCAACAGCTATATGTTTGGCGATTGTTTCTAGTGGGGTCCAAACTTTGTTTACGAACTGTTGCTGCTCTTCGGGTTCCATGGACTCTGATCTGTGAATTATGTCGTGTCTGAAAGGGAAAGTTATATCTTTAGTATTCCTTCTTTTTTATTATTTTGTTGTTCACTGGATTGATGGGTGAATGTAGGAATGGATTTCGATATTGGAGAGAATATTTTGTATACATAGTTCAAAAACTTTTGTTAAATTAATTTGGTGTTTCTTCAGTTTAAATGTGAGAAGTTACAATTGAAATTGTTGTGTGGCTCTTGGTATATTGTCATGAAGGTCAATTTGGAGATTTGGGGATTTAGAAATTTGGAAATTTGAGCATTTGGAGATTGAAGAATTTGAAGATTTGGGAATTTAGAAATTTGGAAATTTGGAAATTTGAAAATTTGAGAATTTGAAAATGTGGGGAATTGGAAACTTGAGATTTTGAAATCTAGAGTTTGGAAAATAGGAAATTTGAAAATTTAGGAATTTATGAATTTGAGAATATGTAATGTGGAGAATTTGGAAACTAGGGAATTTGGGAGGTTGAAAATTTGGGATCTAGGGAATTTTAGAACTTGGAAATTTGAGATCTTGGGAACTAGGGAATTTCAGAACTTGGAAAGTTGGGACCTCGGGAACTAGGGAATTTGGTAGCTTGGGAATTTGGGGACTAGGGAAATTGGGAGCATAGGAATTCGGGAACTAGGGAATTTCAGAACTCGGAAATTTGGGACCTTAGGAATTAGAGAATTTGGTAGCTTGGGAATTTGGGAACTAGGGAATTTCAGAACTTAGACATTTGGGACTTTGGGAACTAGGGAATTTGGTAGCTTGGGAGAACTGAGAAATTTGGGTACATAGAAATTTAAGATCTTGAAAATTTGGGAACTTAGAAATTTTTGAACTTGGAAACTTGGGAATTTTGTTATTTGGGCATTTGAGGACTTCCAAATTTAATAATTTGGAAATTTAGCAATTAGGAAATTAGGAAATTTAGAAACTTAGGAATTGAAAATTTAGCAAATTTGGAAATTTGATAATTTCGAAATTTTTTAATTTAAATATCTAAAAGTTTGAGGGTTCAAAAAATTGTAAAAATTGGGAAATAGAAAATTTCTCATTTGAAATCTCGAAATTTCGCCATTTTGTAAATTGCTGCAATATATCCTCCACATCAAGTAGACATATGCAAAATACATTAAACCACGTGCATCAATTTTCGTCCTGACGATCATCTCATTAATAAATTACGCAATCATCGAATTAACCGCACCATATACATTACGTTTATTACGATCTCCATATAAGTCACGTAAAAAGTGAACGAGAGTGGTTGTTACTTTTACGGTTACATGCCATAAAGCAAGTCGTTATACGTTCACCGATGCTATCACGCAAAGGATGACCGAAGTTTGAACGAATTTACGATGGGTTATTTTCGAGAGGATCAGGCGTTTGTGTTTCAAATTCGCTCGGTGACATTTCACGGGGCCATCTTTAACGAGCCACCGAACAGTCTCGTTCGATTTTTTATGAAATCGACGCCACCTGCGCGCACGTTCGGTGAAAGTTCTCGTATATGGCGGTACAAAACCGTTCTCGGCGATTTTGCGGATAAATCTAGCCATCGAACGATGCCACAAACACTATTGTAACGATTCCGCGATCCACGATCGATATGCAACCATCTTTCTTCTTACGTAATGAAAACATGGCGTGGGTGGAACATTTTTTCACTCGACATTCTACTGATTCTCAAATGCAAAGCGGTATATTACTTTTCACAGTTTTGCAAGTTTATTTTCAGAAATTTACAAATTTCTGTTTCAAGTATAGATATTCTAATTTGACACTAGAATGTTAACATTCAGAAGTTATTTTTAATTGCTAAATTTGTCAGTGCTCTTTTAGATACATGTGCTGATTTTTATAATTTATGTGTATGGAGAAATGTGTTAATTTATGACGTACTTAATTTTAATAAATTTTATTATTTAATTTTTGTAAATTTCATTATTTAATTTTATTAAATTGCATTCTTTAATTTTTATAAATTTTTCATTCTGTAATTTTGATCAATTTAATTATTAACTTTTGTAAATTCCATTCCTCAATTTTTACAAATTTAACATTTTAATTTTTTAAAATTTCATTTTTTCATTTTTACAAAATAAATCATTTCATTTCAATTAACTGAATCAATTCTAATTTCAGTAAACTAAATCAATTTATTTAAAGAATGAATGTGTATATTAATTTACGTGTTACCTTTTGTTTATTTACTTGTCTATTCAATTTTTAATTTTTAATTTATATGCATTTTAGTGTGTATTATACTCTGATACAAAAATTATAAGTCCATGTGTCATTATAACAATACACCTACAGTTAACTGATGGAATCTCACCTGCTCAATTTGTTCTTCTTCCTAGGATACAAATTTAAGTGAAATATCATTTGCTGTCTCTCTTCTTCGTCTGTCAGTGCTTGATTCGATAAACCTGTTATGGGCTGAGGTGGAGAGGCATAAAATTTCGGTCCTCTATTAAACTGAATCGGTCTTCTCAGATCATAGTCCTCCATAGGGACCTGTTTCGGCCTCGTTATTTTCTTATTTTGCTCCATGATGTCTGTAATCGGATAAATATCCAGCATAACACTGAACGGCTTCGGTTTTCTTCGTTTCGAGTAACTGGTCGTGTAGGAACCCGAATTTTCCAGTTGAGGGTCGAGTGGTGGTTGTTTGTTGTAGTTCAGTGGTCGTCCATGGGCATCGTAGTTGTATCTATAGAGTCCTGTTGGCGAGAACCTAGAAATTAATCGATTTTATATTCATTCTATTTTTATTTCTTCAGTTACGTATATTTCTTGTCATGCAAATTCATTGACATTGAATTCGTTTTTGATCTACACTGTAAATTTTGTACTATTTTTTTACTACAAATAATCTGCTAATTTAATTATCGTCTCCTTTGTTGCGTGATTCACTTCATTCATTTATGTTTGATAAGATGGAAAAGTTGCATGATGTACTATTTCATGCTGGTCATTTTTAATTTAACTTCAAGTTGAGACATAAAATTCACCCTAATCTCCAAACAAATCAGAAAAGGTTCTGCAAATCTTAAGATGTAGGCAACAGAATACTTCTACACGTATGAATTCTCAAATTACTAACATAATTATTTAGAATAATTCGAAATCAAAAAAAGTGTGGCAGAAAATTTTGACATTCACAGTCACCCTAATTTCCATCAAAATTGCCTGTCTGCAAACTTGAACTCCTAGCCAAAAGAATAATTTCATACCTTAACTTATTTTACTAATAGCAGTACCTAAAATAATTATCACGCGAGAACAGAAAGCTTTAAAACACTAAAATTTCTAAACAAATTGCAAACCTGAAGTTTGACGTAGCCAACAGATTCACGTCAGCAGGATGTTTCGGTTTGAACTGATAAAACGGATCATCGTTCATGGGATAAGAACCGTCATCCTCTTCTGACCTATCGTTAGACATCATTCCCCCAAGATCAGACATCATGTCGTACTTCTTCGGGTTCACATAAACCCCAGTGAATTTGATACCCCGATTCGGTGTTTCAGCATCGTTCGTCAAGTATTTAATGATATCTTGAATGTTTCTGGAGGCATGAGGATACCTGTACTGAGACAATTGAGGGTACCTCGGTCTCTTGAAAGCTGTTGGTTGAGGTGTTTTCAATTCCCAATGAAAAGGTACTGGTCGACTCTCTTCTGAACTTTCGACTTCTTCGCTCGAATCTGGATACTTGTGCCTGGTTAGTCAATTAACAGTTTTAGCAAGTTTGATATACTGGTTAATAGGTTACAAGCTATACTTGAAGGATATGAGGTGACATGTGGAGACAGATATGTAGAAGTGATATTTGGAGATATATATGTAGAGGTGACATGTGGGAGGACATATGTAGAAATTGCATGTGGAGGGAGATATGTAGAAGATACATTTGAAGGTAGATATGTAGAAATGACATGTGGAGGGAGATATGTGGAAGTTAAATTTGGAGGTAGATATGTAGAAGTGACATGTGGAGGGACATATGTAAAAATTGCATTTGGAGGTAGATGTGTAGAAGATACATTTGAAGGTAGATATGTAGAAATAATATGTGAAAGTTCATATGTAGAAGTTATATTTTAAGGTAAACATGTGAAGTTACATTTGAAGGTGCATATGTAGAAATTACATTTGAAGGTACATATGTAGATCATACATTTACAGGTAGACATGTGAAGTTACATCTGAAGGTGCATATGTGGAAGTTACATTTGAAGGTACATATGTAGATGACACGTTTACAAGTAGACACGTGAAGTTACATTTGAAGGTGCATATGTGGAAGTTACATTTGAAGGTACATATGTAGATGACACGTTTACAAGTAGACACGTGAAGTTACATGTGAAGATAGATACGTAAAAGTCACATGTGAAAGAATGTATGTAGAATTTACATTTGAAGAAAGACATATTGTGAATATTCTTACCTATGTCTCACACGATAAACAAGCGCATGATTGTCGAACAACTGTTTACCCTCCGCTTCCTCGTTGTTTTCAACCGATTTCAGCACTCTTTTACGCAATTTAAAATTATTCAAGTTCTGCGATCTGATCTCAGCATCGGCCGCTTTATACTCGTCAGTCTCATCGTACAAGAAAGGATTCCCAGGATTTTCATTGTCCGAACGGCTCTCGATGCGAATGGAGTTTGTGCTATTCACTTCGGGGGAAACGGTGGAACTGGAGAACTTTTTTGTCACGTTCGGAGGTTTCTTCAGAGCATTCTGCAGGATGTAGATGTGCTTTGTTTCCTGATTCAGCTTGCTGTTCACCGACGAGGCGGATGTGAAGTCGTATAAGAATATCGCAACCTGAAATGGAACGGAATAAAACTGTTTAGGTCAGTAATACGACTAGTTATTCCACCTTCACTTCTTTGCGAAATAATCTTCTTTCTCTTGGAAGTGACAGAAGGATGCGTGTAATATTATTCAACGTACGCCCACGTTTTCTCGAAACGAATTGCGATATTCTCTACAAAGCTAAGTGATTCTAATGGTAACTAGTTAAGAAATAGCTAATTATAGTTACTAGAAAATATGTTTACAAATAATGGGACAGGTAAAATGTTTCTCATAAAATGATTTTGTCATAAATATTAGCTCAAGTGTATATTTGTGTGGCACTCAAATATGGATGGTATTCACATCAACTTATTAGTTCAATACACTCTCGTTACATTGCCATACGTCCCCAGTAAGATTCTAAGGAAATGTTATTGAAATTAAAAATATAGAGAGAGTTTCTATTATGCAGCATTTGAAAAGCTGCAATTTTATAAATTTACAAACTTGTAGCAGTATTATGTTAATGATTAAGTTAATGATTTATGTTATGTTAATATGATGACAGTAATTCATTTTCATAACACAAGGAGTCAAAACCTAACCTATAATTTTTCTAGCACTTGCGTCAGGCAAGACTGACTAATTTTTGCAATATTGAAATAATTAATAAAATTTGATATATTAAGTATAGTGACTTGATGCCATAAATCAAGAGAATAATTATAAAAAATGAATCTCACAGAATCCCACAACATGTGGCAAACGAAACCGAAATTGTTTATCTGAATAATGAATTCTGACGCTAAACGAGTAGCACCGCGTTCGCTTTTAACAGAATAATGCATCTGTAGGTGGAGGAAACATTAGAAAGTGTGTTATTTATGGTAAAGAGTGAAATGCAAACGAGATGCAACCTTCGCGAACGCGATGTGCCACTTGTCCATTTTCGTGGATTCGAGCTCGAACGAAACCCGTTCCTACGCGAGTTTAATTCGTGTCAAAACACAGTTAACGCCCTATATGTGAAGTACGCCAGAAATCTCTTTTGACGCTTGGCTCGCCATGCATGCGAACGGGATACACCGAGATTCACGGTGAAATTCTGACTTTTAACGCGGCTACCGTACTTGTTACATTAATCATGGGAGAAAATTCGCCAGATGTAATTGCGCCTATTGTTCTCCACAATAGACCCTCGTTAGAGAACAACGCGATAAATGCTTTAGTTTTAATCGTACCAGCGTTTACCACGAACCCCTTTGCTTGATAAATCTTCCAGGAAATCGATCGAGATTAGAAATCTTTATAACGGATTATTGCTTACTTTGTGACGCAATCGTCGTTTAACTTTCGCTGTGGTAGTAAAATAACCAGTGAAACGGATAATGAAGCGATTAAACGATATAACAATAGTAAAGTAAAATGGCGGAAGTCGAAGTGTAGCGAAACAAACTGTAAATAAAATAATTCGTCTCTGAAATCAATCTTTGCATCAAGATTTATTTTCAAACTTAATAAGTATTATGTACAGACTATAAAATATTACCTATGAAACTGACGATTTGTTTTCGATCGCAATTAAATACAGATTTCGAGATTTATTTCCACGTCAAGATGATAGTCAACTTTCCAGTAGTTAGAAAATGATATCTGATCGAACTTGCAGAATCGTATTTCAGACGATTGTTCATTGCGTCGGGTACAACATCCGCATAGCATGAGTCGAAAGTTTATCGACCTCGAACGATTAGTTACCGCGGCATAATGTTCGAATAAAACGCAGCCTGGCGATTATGATCGATACGTAACGAACCTCGATCACGCAGGCTGTGCCATTGAACCTGACAAACTGCAGGAAGGCAGATGAGCGGTATTTGTAACGAGGTTGCGTAAAAACAGAAACTAGTCCTTGCCGAAGCAGACACCGCGTTATGTAGGTAAGTGGTGTGCAAATATTAGCATAACGAACCAGCGTGCTGCCGATGATTTGTTAAAATGTTAATCCCTCGAAGATTTCACAAATCATCGGTGCTAACGTTCTTAACGAAGCGCGATCGAAATTATTCGTTTTCAAGATTCTCGTATTGCGTTGCCATTTTAAACGAATTATGAAACAAACTTCCAAATTATTCAGTTATTCGCATCTTTGGCTAATTTTTATTTCTACGCGTGATGGATGCGAATTTTATTCTGCACTCTACAAGGTTGCTGAATATTGCATTTATGTGATTAATAATTAAATTCGTAATATTATCGCGATGTAATTTAATTCGAACAATATTGTGCGAAGAAAAATTATGGAGATGTTACACTTCTTATTCAAATACATTAATTATTATTTGAATCTACAAGCTCTCAAATTATCAATTCATCAATTCATTAATCCACTAATTCATAAATTTTACAAACTAACGATCGTTCAAATTTCGAAACTTTTAAATATACTTTGCGAATATACGAATTCTCAAATTTCCTATTTCACAAACTATCTCAAGCGTTACTCAGAAAGAATCTCTCCCTATATTGCCATCTGCAGTATAAGTTTGAACTATACATCGAACAAGTGATGTAAAAGAACCTTCTGATATAAATAAATTTTTGCTACATAAAATTGAATAAATTCTAAATGAATATTCAATAAATTAAATATTGAATAAATTGTATATTTATTAAATTTTCCGTCACCACGAAATTGTATAAGTATTCGAATACTCACAAATAGCACCACGACCACTACCATAACTCCAATCGCAAATTTCCTGGTGATAGAGCTACTCCGATTTCTGTTGTATCGATCACTACGATCGAAATAAAGTCCGAGCTGAGACGTACTGATCGCACTCCTTCGTCCTGCCTCAAGCATGTCCTTTTGCGATATCTGTCGACTCGTATTCTTTACAATTATTCACAAACGACGCGCAGCATTGTGCTTTCGATCAGCTTACCCTTATTTCACTCGCAACAAGTACTTGTAAGCAGACACGACTTCCTTCGAGATCATTAAACGATCGCGATAAAAATATAAAAAAATGGTGAAAAAATAGGTAAAAGAGAAAAGAAGAAAATTTAATAGTTCATAAAGTATCGATTAATATTGAACACGATCACGATAATTAGATTCTCAGGAACTGAATCGTTGATCAATTGTCTTCGATCTTTAATGAACGAATAAATTTGCAGGCGTGTCGCAAGAACGTGGGACAATATTCTTTCGAAGTTCTATATGCAACTAACGAGAACTGGTTTCTCGCTACGGAGTTTTCACTGTTCGGATTCTAACATGAACGCAGAAAATTTCTTTGTACGTGGGGGAGGCTCGTTATGGTAGTAGGAGGCCGGTTATGGGCTACTTACGCCATAACATTGAAGTCGAATATTATTGCACGATATCCGAGGAGAATGTCAATGTCATTACGTCACGGTATCTGACTCGATAAATGAACTATTATTCCTGCATTGTTTTGCGCGAAACATCACCGTAATTACAATCGGTCGTTAGATTGATGAAGCTTCGACGCTAGAAACGTTAATTCGATAATAATTGCGAACCTCGATTGATTGCGAAAGCGAAATATTTGCGGCGCGTTTTGTTTGTTCAGAAGCAACGATATTTGGGATTCTTTGTACAAAAGTGTATTTCGTAATGGTTAATATTCATGAGCGGAGAGGTGCTGTAGGCGGAAAGGTAACTCTTGAAAACCCTCTGGCAAATCAGGTGTTTGCATGGTCGTTTCCATTCACGGTCATTCAACGAACACTTCTTTGAAGAGCGTCGGCTTGGAAAGATGGAGGCATAGTTACATTAATATGAATATAATTTCATTTCATTTCGTAATTTATAATTGTCTAATTCATTACAAATCACTTTAATAGTGACAAAAAATGGCGATAGGCTCAAGTGTCAAAGAAATTAAGGACGCTGGAGTGCAGGGCTAAAGTATCATATACATTTCAAATTTTCAAATCTCCAACTTAGAAAATTTAGAAATTTGGCAATTTAGAAATCTTGTACTTCATTTGCAAAAAATGTAGCAATCTGAAAATTTGGAAATTTGGGAAGCTTGAAACTTGGAACCCCAGAAATTTGAAGATTTGAAATTCGGTAAAACAACACATGTCCTTTTATACAAATTTTTATTCTAATGTATGCGTGCGTAACATATACAAAAGAAGTAGAACTCTTTTTACATTTCGCTACATTCCTGTGTTTGTTTCCTTTCGTTGTATAAACTGTACAGCATTTAACACAGTGTTACTAATCTCACAACAAAGGTTCCACGAACTCAGCAAGTTGCTGACGTGCCATTGCTTTCCCGTAACAAGCCTACATTACAGTAATGTCTTACGAAAAATGTCGATACAATCTCCGCCTCGCTGAACACATTTTTTTGTATTTATTACAACAATCTTTGCATATACACGCACAAGTAACTGACAAGAATCCAGTTACGTTATCTCCTACATCACGCCAATTCCTTCGTCAAAAGATTTAGCAGAACCGTCGTCTATTATAGCAATACATAAATAGCTCTTAAACTATATATATAAAAATTACAAAAAAAAGGAGAAGAGAAGTAGTTTGCGACTGTCAGTTCATCTACAAAAGATCACTCGTTCTCCTTTTCATCGAAGGAAAGGCGGTAGTTCAAATGGGTTCTCTGGCACCGGGTAGAAGTAGCCAGTAGGCCTGTTCGTGGTCGGTGGCAAAGTGGGTGGTGGAGCTGGTCGACCGGTTGGTGGCGGGGTGTAAATAGTCGACGTTGGTACAATGGTGTAAATAGGCGTGGGTGGTGGAGGTGGTGTCACCGTAACACGCGGCGGAGGCGGCGAAGAAGGAGGTAGGTACGGTGGAGGTCGAGTACCTGGTGGAGTGCCTGTTGGCTGATACGGAGTCTGCGTAGAAACGTGAGGGATGGTTACGTGAGGGGTGGATATATGAGGTCTCGTCGAGGGATATCCGGGGGTAGAATACGTAGGAGACGTGGGGATGGTAGGTTTCGAACGATCTGGCGGCAAATAAGTGTTGGGCTGCGTTACTGGAGGTCTGGGAGGTGGTGAGGGATATCCAGGGGTTGGCCTCGGAGTGGAGAATGGTGGAGGTGTGGGATATCCAGGAGTTGGTCTTGGAGTGGAGAATGGTGGAGGTGTGGGGTATCCAGGAGTTGGTCTTGGAGTGGAAAATGGTGGAGGTGTGGGGTATCCAGGAGTTGGTCTTGGAGTGGAGAATGGTGGAGGTGTGGGGTATCCAGGAGTTGGTCTTGGAGTGGAGAATGGTGGAGGTGTGGGGTATCCAGGTGTAGGTCTCGGTGTAGAGAATGGTGGTGGTGTAGGATATCCAGGAGTAGGTCTTGGTGTTGGTCGATCTGGTGGTAGATAAGTGTTAGGCTGTGTTGGCCTTGGAGGTGTGACTGGAGGTCGAGTAGGAGGAGTTGGTTTTGGTGGGATGTATGGGGTAGGAGGTTGTGGTGGTTGAGGTGGTCGAGGTGGTTGCGGTGGCTGTGGAGGAGGAACGTACGGTGGTTGAGGTGGTCGAGGTGGTTGCGGTGGCTGTGGAGGAGGAACGTACGGTGGTCTAGTGGGAGGACTTGGAGGTATATATGGTCGTGGTGGAGATGGTGGTTGAGGTGGTTGGGGTGGTTGTGGAGGTGGAACATACGGCCGCGGCGTTTGAGGTGGTTGGGGTGGTTGTGGAGGTGGAACATACGGCCGCGGCGTTTGAGGTGGTTGAGGAGGAGAGGGCGGTAAGTATGGTCTACTTGGCGGTCCATAGGGTGGTTGCGTTGGTGGTGGTGGAGGTCTTGGAGTCTGCGGTGGTTGAGGAGGTCGTGGTGGAGAAGGTGGTCGTGGAGTTTGAGGTGGTTGTGGTGGAGAAGGCGGTAAATATGGTCTACTTGGCGGTCCATAAGGTGGTTGTGTTGGTGGTGGTGGAGGTCTTGGAGTCTGCGGTGGTTGAGGTGGTCTTGGTGGAGAAGGTGGTCGTGGAGTTTGAGGTGGTTGAGGTGGAGGTCCGTACGGTGGTACAGGTGGTTGATATGGTCCAGGAGTAGGTCTTGGAGGAGAAGGAGGTAGGTACGCTGGAGAAGTAGGCGGTCGCGGTGGTGAAGGAGGACGAGGAGTTTGTGGTGGAGAGGGTGGTCGTGGGGGTTGTGGCGGCTGAGGAGGTGGTCCATACGGTGGTGGTGTGGGAGGTCGCGGTGGTTGAGGAGGTGGTGGTCCATATGGTGGTGGTGTGGGAGGTCGCGGTGGTTGAGGAGGTGGTGGTCCATACGGTGGTGATGTGGGAGGTCGCGGTGGTTGAGGAGGTGGTGGTCCATACGGTGGTGGTGTGGGAGGTCGCGGTGGTTGAGGAGGTGGTGGTCCATACGGTGGTGGTGTGGGAGGTCGCGGTGGTTGAGGAGGTGGTGGTCCATACGGTGGTGGTGTGGGAGGTCGCGGTGGTTGAGGAGGTGGTGGTCCATACGGTGGTGGTGTTGGAGGTCGGGGTGTTTGTGGTGGATGAGGAGGGGGCCCGTATGGTGGAGGTGTTGGTGGTCGTGGTGGTGGTGGTGGTGGTCTAGTTGGTTGTGGGGGTACAGGATAACTGTAACCCGTCGATGGCGGGGGGTAAGGTCTCGGCGTTTGCGGAGGAGGAGTAGGTCTTGGAGGTTGCGGAGGAGAAGGTGGTACATATGGTGGCGGGGTTGGAGGTCTTGGTGGCTGTGGTGGAGAAGGAGGTACATACGGTGGCGGTGTCGGAGGTCGTGGTGGTGGAGGTCGTGGTGTTTGTGGTGGTTGAGGAGGTGGCCCGTATGGTGGTGGTGTTGGAGGTCGTGGTGGTGGTGGTGGTGGTCTAGTTGGTTGTGGGGGTACAGGATAACTATAACCCGTCGATGGCGGGGGATAAGGTCTAGGCGTTTGTGGAGGTGGAGTAGGTCTTGGAGGTTGTGGTGGCGAAGGAGGTACATACGGTGGTGGGGTTGGAGGTCTTGGTGGCTGTGGTGGAGAAGGTGGTACATACGGTGGTGGTGTCGGAGGTCGTGGTGGTGGAGGTCGTGGTGTTTGTGGTGGTTGAGGAGGTGGGCCATATGGTGGTGGTGTTGGAGGTCGTGGTGGTGGTGGTGGTGGTCTAGTTGGTTGTGGGGGTACAGGATAACTGTAACCCGTCGATGGCGGGGGGTAAGGTCTCGGCGTTTGCGGAGGAGGAGTAGGTCTTGGCGGTTGCGGTGGCGAAGGAGGTACATACGGTGGTGGGGTTGGAGGTCTTGGCGGCTGTGGTGGAGACGGTGGTACGTATGGTGGTGGTGTTGGAGGACGAGGTTGAGGAGGTCGCGGTGTTATCGGAGGTTGAGGAGGAGAAGGAGGTACATACGGTGGTGGCGTAGGAGGTCGTGGTGTTCTTGGTGGTTGTGGTTGAGGCGGTGGCTTATAAGGAGGTGAAGTAGGAGGTTGTGGTGGTCTAGTTGCAGGTGGAAATGGTTTTGGAGGCACTGGATAATTATAACCTGGCGGTGATGCGGTCGGAGGCTGAGGTGGGGGAGGTCTGTATGTTGGTGGCGCTGGTGGTTGAGGAGGAGGCCTATACGTTGGAGGTGCAGGCGGTTGAGGAGGAGGTCTATAGGTTGATGGAGTGGGTGGTTGAGGAGGAGGAGGTCTGTAGGTTGGCGGTGCTGGTGGTTGAGGAGGTGGTGGTCTGTATGTTGGAGGCGCCGGTGGTTGTGGCGGTGGCGGTCTGTATGTTGGAGGCGCTGGTGGTTGTGGCGGTGGCGGTCTGTATGTTGGAGGCGCTGGTGGTTGTGGCGGTGGCGGTCTGTATGTTGGAGGCCCTGGTGGTTGCGGCGATGGCGGCCTATATGGTGGTAATGTAGGCTGTATTGGCGCTGGATAAGTATACCCAGTGGGTTGTGGTGGCCCAGGCGGCCTGGTTGGTGGCCCTTGCGTTGGGTACGTTGGTGTCACCGGTCTTGGAGTAAACGGTGGTTGTGTTGGCTGCGGCGGTGTTCTACAGGAGTCATAATTTTTAAGAATATTATTATTTACAGACTGATATCAGTAATGCTTGTAAATAATTTTATACCTCACAACCAGACTAATCTAAGTTTAATATAATACAATAAAGTACACGTACTATGGTTTTCGTATTTTTTCTAAAAAACAAATAAAGCGGTCTGAGGTTAATCTGGTTCACAGGTACAGAATTATCGAAGTAGACACATGGTTGGACAAGCTGCTCTTCGTAAATAAATATTATTATTATAATTTAATATTTTTTTACCGCGGCGGTAGTGTGAATATAACATTTGGCGGTTCATAGTTGTAACCTCCACTTGTCGCTATCGCCCTTTTGCTCTTCTCACTGGATGCTGACGCATATGTGGAGAGCACTGCCACTATTGTGGCAATCCACAAGATTCGCTGTAACAGAAAATACCCACTAATTAACGGACACTGAATCATAAATAAATCATCATGCTGTACATGGTACACGCTCATAACGCGGACGTCAATTTTATTCATAACGCAGAGATAACGATCTCATTTATTGGGAGCGATTGATTCGAAATACATATATTAGGTCGTGAAATGTTGTATAATCGATTACAATAAATCAAAGATGTTCTTCGTGGGATTATCTCACGCCTCTTCCAACAGAACCTTACATAAGTTGTCTCGACCACGAAGCACCTTGTATGATGAATCACTGATCGTGCAAGTTCATTCTTATGATCACGATACTCTCATTGATTCTCGATTACACCATGTTGAAAAACAAACTCAGATGATTCGAATCTTTCAAGTATATCCAATATTAATTATCTGAGCGTGATAATTTTTCTTCCTGCCATCAATTGATTATAGTACAAAAACATCTGTATTTACCGTGTACGTTCAAGAAAATCGACATCGAACTCGCAAAGAAAATTCATCGAATATGAAGATGAATATTTACCGCGGAATATTTATCACGACAACCTGCGTGCCGCAGTTATTTCTCTATCGAGCCGGTTTCTCTCGACACTTCGCACTAAACGGAGTGTAATAATCCAACGATCGAACGCAATTATCTTTCGCAGGCTGGACGAGCTTCATAAATCAGCGAAGCTGAAGGGGAAGGCCTCGTTGTCCAGAAATTAAAACCGTCTTATCCGTTTGCGACATCGTGAACGCGCCACGAATGATGGTTCTGGCCCGAAGAAACGTCCAGTGACCTTTAGGTGTATAATTTATATAGAAGGATCGTAAGGCTGCGGGGGAGAGATGTTATTCTCCTACAGTGTCTTTCGCCAGTATGTGAAAGGCTACTGATGTATATAGGCGGTGTCAGGATGGTTAAGTCCGTGGATCACGCGATTCAGATCACAAGGTTACAGTTTCTTGAGAATTTTCCAGATCTCACGCTTTCGTGGAAATATGCGATAACGCGTGGCTATATCAAGGGCGATATGATGCGTATAGGGTGGAGTATAATGGGTGGAGCTGTAATGATATAAAGGTAATATGAAGTATAGGATGAATGACGACGTAATTGTGATGTAATATGGAATAGTTCTGGTTCTATAAATAGGATAGATAGGTTTTCAGGTAGGTTAGATTTGGGAGCAATGTTCTTGTGTCGATGTTGATCTATTAACAAGTTTTCATGTCCCTACTTTCCTAAACTTCTAGACTTACAAATTTCCAAATGGACAGCTCTCTGAGTTCTAGAATTTCCACATCTTTATAGTGCCCACAGTCCCCAAACCTCCAAATCTCCAAATCCCTAAATCCCGGGATTTTTCAAATCCCCAAATCCTTAAATCCTCAAATCCTTACATCCTCAAATCCTTATATCCTCAAATCCTTATATCCTCAAATCCTAACATCCTTTAATCCTTATACCCTCGAATCCTTACATTCTCAAATCGTTACATCCTTAAATCCTTACAGCCAGGAATCCTTACATCCAAAAATCTCCAAATCTTCAAATCCTCAAATCTCTAACTCCCTAAATTTCCAAATCTGCAAATCTCTACATCTCCATATCCCCATATCCTCAAATTCTCAAATCTCGAAAGCCCCAACTCCTCAAAACACCCAAATCCTCAAATTCACAAATTTAAAAATTAGTATCCCGAAAAGTTTGTACATACAGAAGCAAAATTCCTAAATTACCCACCCAAAACTGAACAAAATCCTTTTATTGAAAGCTTGCAAAAAATGAACCGTTTGATCAGAGCCGCCGTTCGTGGTTCAAGTTACGAAACAGTGTCTCCTCCGCCTCTTCAGGTATCCGTGACCGAAGAAAGCTTGCGAAAGAGTAGGAGAGCAAATAGGAAGAGTCTAGTTACGACTTGTGTCGATGTTACCATAAGGTTACCATGTCACCCGTGACAGACAGTTCCACCATAAGAAACGAAGAGTCCCAACGAACGGTATCAACGTTCAAATCGTGGATGATCTCATTAATGTTTTCACGCTTTAACGCGGAGATAATAGAATTCAAAGGACAAATGTTGCAGTCATAATTGAATAGATGAGAACGTTATACCGCCGATGAATCTCGTTAACGTTAGGCGCCTTGGGCAATTTAGCTCGTCATCTCGAGAAGAAGAAATCCCGGGATTTATTAGAACGAAGTTTTAGCAAGGATTCGTGCGAATGGCGCGAACAATTATGCATATCTCGGTGGGCTCATCGACGGTTTATTTGCACCTAGAGAAAGTTGCAAACCCGTGTAATGAGAATTTTCAATGGGTCAGCAATTCGCGGGTTTCGAGGTGCAAAATTGTGTCGCAACAGCGGTTCTAGCTACGACTGTCGAATTCGTCATCGACAACGTTGCAGAACGAATCGAGTAAATTTAGAATCAATTTTTTTCGTCCATTCAAGACGAACGACACCGTAACGTAACCGATCGATGTTATCTGCCCGGTTGGACAGAAAATTAATTCACTCCGAAGTTTTCTCGATGAAGTATTTCTTTTATCGCACGATCGGATCAGTCTTAAACGCTTTGACGGGTCTCGTTTAATGGCTCGTCGGTTAGGTCAGCAATGACAGGCGCAAAAGTAATATCTTGCATAATGGAGAGACGCAGGTTGCGTGTTTGGTACTAATAAAGTGCGAGCAACGTCTTCGGCTTTCTAATTATCTCTCCTCGAGATGCCACTAATGCGAATGCTTATTAAACGAAGAAAGAAGAGGGTGTTTGTCGCAACTCGCGTGTTAAAAGAAACGAAAACCGAGAGACTGGTAAAAGGAAAATCATTTTCACCCAGGTGAGAAAAAAGAAACATTTGCAAGTGGAACGCGAGAATATAAATTAATTTTAATTAAGACGCGATTATCATCTAGACTGTCCGCGATAAGGATAGATGCAACATTGTTTTCTTTAATATTACTTGGCAATTATCGCGTGGACTGTCGCGACAGGGCACCGCTGACTCACAGTACATAGTTTACCTTAATAATTATATGTACATATACTTCTATTTATATCGGTGAACAGGTTATTCAGGGATTCGTATTTGGAAGCTTTTGTCACGCATAATTGTTGTTGAATTTAGGTTCTACTGGTTAGCTACTTCTTTTGCGAAGGGAGTTTTGTGGTAGACGGTCGAAATTCAAAAATTCCGAATTCCAAAATACCGAACTTCAAAATTCCAAATTTCAAAATCCCGGATTCCAAAATTTCGAATTACAAAATTGCGAATTCTACAGTTCCGAATTCCAAAATTTCAAAATTACAAAATTCCGAACTCCTAAATTCCGAATTACTAAATACCGAATTCCTAAATTCCGTATTCCTAAATTCCGTATTCCTAAATACCGAATTCCTAAATTCCGAATTCCTAAATTTCGGATTCCTAAATTCCGAATTCCTAAATACCGAATTCCTAAATGCCGAATTCCTAAATGCCGAATTCCTAAATTCCGAATTCCCAAAATTCCGAATTACTAAATTCCGAATTCCTAAATTCCGAATTCCTAAATTCCGAATTCCTAAATTCCGAATTCCTAAATTCCGAATTCCTAAATTCCGAATTCCCAAAATTCCGAATTACTAAATTTCGGATTCCTAAATTCCGAATTCCTAAATACCGAATTCCTAAATGCCGAATTCCTAAATGCCGAATTCCTAAATTCCGAATTCCCAAAATTCCGAATTCCTAAATTCCGAATTCTCAAATTCCGACTTCCTAAACTCCAAATTCCCCAATTCTGAATTCCTAAATTCTGAATTCCTAAATTCCGAATTCCCAAATTCCGAATTCCTCACTTTCAAAATTCCTAACTCTCAAATTTTAAATTCTCGAAATTCCAAAATTCTCAAAATTTCAAAATTCCAAATTTCTGAAATGTCTCAATTTTAAATTTCTCTTAACTCAATACCAAATAAATCATATTGAACTTAATACGAATTGAAAACTGAGATGTGTCGAAATTTACATACATATACAGTTTTCTGCTACTGAATGTCACAATTAACTTGCTATGTTGTTATTTACATTACTGCAGCCAGTTTTACACAACTTCTAGTTGTCGAGCAATTATAAAGTACCAAAGAATGTTAATTGCGTGTCGTGTAAGACAAATAGGAGAATTTAAAGCATGATAGTCTGCTGTGTTATTAAAGCAAAAAAATTGTTACTGATTACGATGACTGATTTACAATCATATAGGTTAACAGGACAATTTTCACTTGCAAAATGTTGAAACCTTCGCTTATTATTAGAAACACGTAAAAGTGCTATTGAGGCGCTAAGGTAATAATAAACTACTCAGGAAACAGTAAAGTCTCGTTATATGGCCCTCGATGGAGCTGTAATAAGAACTTATAGAGTGAACTATATGTATACGTGCATTTAACTTGCTGATTCTGTTATAAATTTCTGAATTCAAGAACTTCTAAGTTTCTAAATCTGCACATTTAAAAAATCTATAAATCAAAAACTTTAATAGTTCATAAATATATCAATTTGAAAATATCTAAATACCAATAATCTGAAAACTAAAAATTATTCAAATAAAATGTGTGTATATTTCTCAGTTTGAAAATCCGGAACTTTGAAGATTTAGATATGTATGTTAATGTATGTTAATTTACATGAAAATAATATTCGACCAGCGTGTGCAAAAACTCGTACGAAAAGAAACTCGCTTAACGTGCCATATAACGAGATCATATCATAACGTTTATCACCCACGCAACCGTTCACAAGCACAGAATTTATGAACAACTTTCCAAAGAAAAGAAACATATGAGAGCAAGTATTAATAAATAAAGTTTCACGACGAAACAAAATTATGAATTCAGCTTCGTGCTGCCATGATCGTTTCCTTGTTAGGTACCTGTTACGATCCGATATTTAACCTCCGTCGAGTGGAACAAAACTGAAATATTATAGAACAAGCTCGTGCCCGTTTCCTCGAGTCTCTTAGAAGTCATTGTAAATTTCTCGTGCTTCGTGTCGATGAATTAAACAGGCTCCCGTGACACATCGCGACGCGGGAAAAGAAGCACGTTGGAGAAAGTTTTCACGTTGTGAACGTACACTCTCCTGCAATGTAGCCTTCCGTTGTGATAATCGCACAAAGTTAACAATTGACAATTTTTTAATTCTCACCATCAAATCACTAGATCTCCGAATCCCTAGGACCCGAATACCTAGATCTTCAAATCTCTAGACCCCCGAATACCTAGAACCCCGAATTCCTAGATACCCGAATACCTAGATCTCCAAATCTCTAGATCCCCGAATACTTAGATCTCCAAATCCCTAGTTCCCCGAATACCTAGATTCCCGAATACCCGGATCCCCCAATCCCTAGATCCCCGAATCCCTAGATCCCCGAATCCCAAGATCCTCGAATCCCTAGATCCCCGAATCCCTAGACCCCCGAATTCCTAGATCACCGATCCCTAGACCCCCCAATCCCTATATCCTCGAATCCCTAGACCCCCGAATCCCTAGATCCCCGTTCCCTATATCCCCGAATCCCAAGATCCCCGAATCCCAAGATCCCCGAATTCCTAGATCCCCGAATCCCTACACCCACGAATCACTAGATCCCCTAATCCCAAGATCCCCGAATACCTAGATCCCCAAATCCCTAGATCCCCGAATCCTTATATTCCCGAATCCCTAGACCACCGAATCCCTAGACCCCCGAATCCCTAGATCCCCAATCCCTAGATCCCCAAATCCCTAGATCCCCGAATCCCTAGATCCTCTAATCCCAAGATCCTCGAATCCCTAGATCCCCGAATCCTTATATTCCCGAATCCCTAGACCCCCGAATTCCTAGATCCCCGGTCCCTAGACCCCCGAATCCCTATATCCCCGAATCCCTATATCCCCGTTCCCTATATCCCCGAATCCCTAAATCCTCAAATTCCAGGATCATCAAATATTTATGTCTCCACATTCTAACTTCGAGAAATTCCTAGATTCCCAAGTTCTTAAACTCTCAAGTTCTTAGCTCCACAAATATTTATATTTCAAAATTCCTAGACCACCAAGTCCCTAGATTCCCACATCAACAAATCCCAAAATACCCAAATTGCAATGTCTCCAATCTACCTACCCTTCCAAATGACTAACCCACCCCAAATTTTCAAGTTTCTCAAAATCCCTAAAAATCGAACAAGAAAACACGTCGCCACACTTTCTCTAGTGAATTTAGATTTGCTCCCGACTGTACGCGACGATTATCTCGAGCTCGTCACCCACGTAACAACGCGTAACCATCTCGAAACCGAGACAGAATGCAGCGTAAAAAAGAGAAGCATTGTCGTCGCTCAACGACAATAGGACTCTTTACTAATTACCATAACAACGATCGATTCTGTTCTATCGGAACGCAGCTAAAACTATTGAACCTTTGCTTTGTGCCGTGGCTAACGTTTACGAGAATGCAAATGACATTCCACGACAGGTGCTGTCGCGAAAGCGTGCACCCGAGGAAATCTGTGAAAATGAAGTATCTACATGAAACGTCGCCGGGTTTTGTCAACTTTGCAGTTAGCTAACGTACCTTCTGCGAAATGTTAGTAATATAGTGGTTAGCACTTCCATTGTACGGGTTGAGAAATGCTTAGAAACTCTTCGTACACTTTTTAAGTTCTTTTTTAATAATCATTGAAATTTTGCAATTTTTAGAAAATATATTTTGCAATTTTTTTGAGAAAAATTCTTAGATCCATTTTACCTCAAGTTTTCAATAAGAAGAAAATATTGGTGAACCAGAAATAAATTATTTGTAATAAATTTTTATCCGAAGTATCGTTCGAATAATCAAAAATTCTAGTAGGTATTCGAAGAAGTTCAAATTTTATTTGAAATAATATCTTATTGCCTTTGAATTACAAGTTATTCTTTATGTTTAGATATGTCCATATAATTCAAAGTTGTTACAAGGTTTTCGAATATATTTTGAAACCAGCAAGGTTTGTAAATAAACTTTTGTCCAAAACAATAAATTGTTAAAAATGTCTCATGAAAATTTTTTATGATTTTTCTAGAATGACTCTTTGTTTTGTGATGTTAAGAAATGCGTTACAAAATATCAGTCACGGTTGATCCGTGACACGAAGTCTTTTGATTAATTAGTAAACAAACAGAAGTATTACTGAGGTTTCTGATCACAATGATCTGATGAGGCTGACTTGAACTATCAAGGAAACGTCGAGATACTTATCCTTCTAGAATTCGATAAGAATCTTCACGGAATTTCATTTGAAATATCAAAGTGTCTCTGTACATTTCGAAACACGTTAAGAATTTACATGAACAAGAGTGAAGTTGACGAATACTCTGATTTCAGATAGAATGTATTTGATTGATCTTGTGAGAAGTATGAGATGTAGGGAATTTGGGGATTTGGGAGACTTTGAAAATTTAGAGATGTGGGAAATTTGAGTATTTTGGGATTCTGAGAATTTGGTACTTTATAGATTGTGGCATTCTGACAATTTGGGGATTTAGTAGTTTCAAGAGATTCGAAAAATTTAAGAATTCGAAAATTCAGAGATTCACAAAGGAACTGTAGAAATTTAGAAATTCAATAACTTAAACCTGGGAGTTTGAATGCATGGAAATTTGAAATTTGAAATTATAATTATTTACCAATTCATTTACAAACTAAAGAATTGATTATGTACTAATGTCCTAAAGCATTCTACTCTTCCCATGGCTCCGGTCACAATTTCCCCTCGGTAGCCTCATTTTCTCCAGCTCCGTACATAAATCATCGGGTTACGTACTCGACAGCTATACATCACCGAACTCCACTCACGAAATCATTATTCTAATTAAAATTTCATGACGCAATAACACGAATCTGAATATGTATGTCTCCCAAGTCTCATCTCGGTTACAAATTAGTGAGCTGTGCATCCTTTTTGGGAAAAGGTTGAAGGTCGCGAAGAAAGAGTATCATAACAATTACGTAATCGTTGTAACAAGATGGGTCTGGATGTCGGGCGTCGATAAGGAAAAATTCCAACGGCAGGTGAAAGAAGAAGAGGATCGAGTATTTATCATGTTCCAAAGGGCATCGTCCAGAAATTTATTGGTCAATTTTTCCCAGCCATGGTCAATTTCGCAAGCGAAGTGCCGTAACAAGCGGCGGACATTCAATTGATCGAAGACGATCCTTGAAGATCCTTTTCGTTCGGCGAATCCGTTGCTGTGTCATCGACACGAAATTATTGCTACCCGTTACGTAAATGCTTCTGGGTACTTGAACGCACCGGTACCTTTCTGATATTTTGAGGACGAGCGAAAAAATTTATCGTCGAAGAAAAGGTTAATTGCTTAAAATGTAATACGCACGCGAACATTAAATACGAATTAATCGTCACGAGTGCATTGAATCCGGTATGAGCTAACGTGCGGTAATAAAGCGATGTTATTCTGATTTATGCTTTTGTTGCCTCTTTTGCGCTCGCGTTGCAAAATCCTGTTACGCTGCGTTCGATTACGTGGCGGTTTAAGATGTAACCGAGGTTCGTTAATGTTAACTTTCAGCGGTACAGATATCGAAAGTTTATTACAAAATTGCCGGTGCATCGGGTGTCGATAATTGTCGAATCATTTTACTGTTATTAACTCACGGCAGGTGAATGCTGTTATATTGCCATTTTTATACGGTTGGCGAAGTCACGAGTGTGACCCGTGTACGTGGACTTATGTAGACGGGACATAAGGTTCCATTTTAGGCAGAGAAACCTTTCAGATCGGAGAGGAAACGTAGTAGTGGTAGATCGGTTAACTTATATTCGTGCTGGCTGACAACTGTGTGGTCGGTGTCAGAAGTGAGTATCATAGCTTTATGCGTAAACTATATTAGAAGTTAAAAAGAAGTTTCATATAGAAAAGTCTATATTGGAAGTTTTTTGAAAAGTGAATGAAGTCGAGTGAAATCAAGAACTTACAAACAACACCATGTACAGAATTTTCAACATATATTCTTTCCTTAAAATATACAAGTTCTACAAGACCTTTTTCATTTTTATCCAATCATTTATAATCTAAGATAACCTCTCATCCATTTACGTATGTCTCCTAATAACCTCTATCATCCCTTTCAAGTGCATTTTCACATTTCGGTCATAGAGGTCTATTTCGTCATGTCACATGATCCGAATAGCCCCGAAGCGGAACGAAGCTACCCGACGCACTACGCGTCCCCTTGAAATCTATTACTCTAACTGTACATCCTATGTATCTACACATCCTATGTATACATCCTATGTATACATCCTATGTATCTATACATCCTATGTACCTTTACATACCATGCACATTAATGATGTAAGCCAATTAATGTTCTCCATCATCGGTTATATCGAGCGAAACGAACCATCGAAGCCTCTAATTGAAATCTCTAAGATGATGCTCGATGGAAAGAACGCGCGGAATTCAAGCATCATATACTCATCTTTCCGATCAAGGCTGTGTTACAGCATTAGATATGGTACAGGTGTGTGTACGATGGCACTAAACCTCAAAGAGACGCTGTCGAGCATAAACGAGGGAAGAGGACAGTAGCCAACTTCAGCTAGAAGATATTGAAAGTTGTTTGCTGTCGATGTCAATTGCCCCATCGATGATGAACTATCATTGACCTTCGTCCTGCCTTTTCTCTACTTCCAACGTGGCTGAATCTTTCTTTCCATAGTAATGAGCAAGATTGAACCGATGAAATGATTCGAACAGAAAATTATTACCTATTCATATATTCGTGTAGAGCACAGAGTAATTTATTTATCTGTATGTTGTTACGCAATTATTGCAAGTCGGAGGAAAATGCAACCCTCTGGGATGTGTGCATTATAAGCAAATATTGCGCAATTATTATTGTTCTGTAAAGTGGGACTTTGTATAGAAAGTGACGTTCGAATTTTGGGACTTTGGGAGTTTGGGTACATGTATTTTTGGATTTTTCGAATTTTCGAATAATGGAATTTCAAGACTTTGGGAATGAAGAGGTTTGCAAGTTTCGGTGAACCTTTGAAATTTGTTAATTTTCTGAATTTTCCTAATTAATGTATTCCTATATCCACATCTGTAGATTTCTAGTTTCCTAGTTCCCTAGTTCCTTAGGTCCCTAGTTCCATAGGTCCCTAGTTCTCTACGTCCCTAGATCCCTACGTCCCTAGTTCCCTACGTCCCTAGTTCCCTACGTCCCTAGTTCCCTACGTCCCTAGTTCCCTACGTCCCTAGTTCCCTACGTCCCTAGTTGCCTACGTCCCTAGTTCCCAACGTCCGTAGTTCCCTACGTCCCCAGTTCCCTACGTCCCCAGTTCCCTACGTCCCTAGTTCCCTACGTCCCTAGATCCCTACGTCCCTAGTTCCCTACGTCCCTAGTTCCCTACGTCCCTAGTTCCCTACGTCCCTAGTTGCCTACGTCCCTAGTTCCCTACGTCCCTAGTTCCCTACGTCCCTAGATCCCTACGTCCCTAGATCCCTACATCCCTAGTTCCCTACGTCCCTAGATTCCTACGTCCCTAGTTCCCTACGTCCCTAGTTGCCTACGTCCCTAGTTCCCAACGTCCGTAGTTCCCTACGTCCCCAGTTCCCTACGTCCCCAGTTCCCTACGTCCCTAGTTCCCTACGTCCCTAGATCCCTACGTCCCTAGTTCCCTACGTCCCTAGTTCCCTACGTCCCTAGTTCCCTACGTCCCTAGTTGCCTACGTCCCTAGTTCCCTACGTCCCTAGTTCCCTACGTCCCTAGATCCCTACGTCCCTAGATCCCTACGTCCCTAGTTCCCTACGTCCCTAGTTCCCTACGTCCCTTGTTCCCTTGTTCCCTACGTACCTAATTCTCTAAGTTCTCATATCATTAATCTGCTCAATCCCTACTTTCCTACACCCCTTCTCATATCTCTAGTTTCCTATATCCCTACTTTCCTGTATCCCCAGATCCCTATATCCACAGCTCCTTATATCCCCAGATCCCTATATCCACAGCTCCGTATATCATCAGATCCCCACATCCGCAATTTCTTACATCACCAAATCCCTATATGCGTAATCGTAATTGACGAGGTGAATAACAATTGTCTGAGGTATTATTAACTAATTGTCCAAGTATCGATTCACTTTTGTTCTCCATAGTGAATTGCAAGAAAGTCATTCTTATTCCGATTGCACGATACTTTCGTCATGAAATGATTGGACAATCGATGCTGATTGTAGAAAAGTAGTGTGAATCTCAGAAGAAAACTAGATTGGGGTTATTATTCTTCTTGCCGGTTGAAACGAGGTTGAGAAAAGAACGATTCGAAACAATGAAGAAAAGTACTCGTCCTGAGATCGGCCTCTTGCAAAACCTTCAGATGTTTATTGTCGAGAAGAAGAAATCGAAACAATTAACATGCAAACCGAATTTCCGTGTACAACAGGCTTCCCTGTTGAAAGGACAGCGGTTACGGGCTGTCGAGCAGCGCTGTTAACCCCTTGCTTCTCTTAAACATTTAAGTACTTGAAACTCACAAATTATAAAATAAGAAATAGTAAAGTATGCTAGAATCATCGAAGTAATTGGTTTTTGAAGATTTCACAAACGAACTATAGATCCAGTTCAAAATATTTATTACAAATTGTATTGAACTGGTGATTGTCTACCTTTCGTTAATGTCTATTAACCCCTTGCACTATGATTCATTTGTCAGGTCAGAACTAATCACAGCTACAATGTTAAAACAAAGAAAGTTGAAATATTATGTCAATTTGGTATCAGTGAACTATGCAAATAATTGGACTCGAACTTCAAATTGCGTATCCAAAATTCGAGTAAAATTGATCACGAAGTACGAGTGCGTCGGACTCGTCAAAACAGTGCAAGGGGTTGACGATTGTTCCGACGTTAATCGCCATAAATTCCGTGGAATTCGCGACAACTTCGACGTTACTTATAGTAATCCATTGTTCATCCGAGAAGGTATGTTACGTGAATTAGGCAACAGCGTAAAACATTTCGCAGGAAAAAACGTTGATGAAATTTTCGCGAAATTTGGATGTCAAGGCGTTGCTCGTATGGGCGTGCACCGTTGACTATCCCGAAACGCGTTGCTACACCGTGTCTCTTTTATGACGCATTATAATCCAGGTAACAATGGTTTGCTGTTAGTCTTAAATAGTGCAAGGGGTTGAAAAAGTAAAAATTCGCTCGCCTATTAAAATCAGTGTGTTCCTGCAGGGGAGAATGTCAGTCCTACGAAAGATCACTCGATTGCTAGCCGAACATTGTTCGTCATAGCTTATAAATGTCAGCTTGGACAGATTAGCCGGCGATAAATCGTGCTGAGAACGCGATCGTGTTGGTCCGGCGATAAAAAGTCGGAAAAATCGAAGATATAAACGAGTCGCTTTCTAAATCATTCACGCTACCGATCAATCGATGCAGCGCGATTAATTCATCATCTCGGCGTCGATCGATCGACAAGAAACGTTGACGAAACCGATCGGAGAGAGAGGCTCAAAATTTCGTAATCGTTCGCGGACGTCGCGACGCTTTTTGCGTCTTTTTAATGACGCAAAGATTTTCGAAGAATCGATGGCTGGATATACGACGGAAAAATCGCTGATTGTCGTACACGTTCCGCCGATTTTACTACGATTCTTTCGAAACAACCGATGAACCGTAAAAGTCGCGGTCGAAAGTGAACGTTAACAGGAGTTTGCGAAGAGCCGGTTGCGTGAGCGGAATCCAGAGTTTAAAACTGCATTCCGATACACCATGCATTTTACTATTTTATTGGCTCATTAACGTTTCCGTGCTGATTACGCGAAGATACAAATTTCACAGTTTGGCGTGGTAAACTTTCTATACCAGTTTTTACAAGTTGCTCTTGCAAGTTGCTCGTTCAGAGTCCTGTGTCGTTTTGTGAACAATTTTATAGACATTTTGTATCATTTTTTTAAATGGGTCTAAGTAAAATTATTTAGAGAAAAGTTGCATTCATTTTTGAAGAAATTAACAGAATCGGATAAAATGATATACAACCATGTGTTGTTAAGATATTATTGTTATGAGTTATAAAATAAATTATTTTTACATTGCATTATATTACATTGACGGATGTACATTTAAAAAATTGGACAAATTTAGAAAATATGGGAGGTATAGAAAATTTTGGAAACTTTGGAAATTTTGGAAAACTTAACAAATTCAGGAAATTGAAGAAATTTGGAAAAGTTTAGAGATATGAAAATGTAGAAATTTAGAAATTTAGGAATCCAGAAATTTAGAAATCTAGAAATTAAAAAATTTTTAAAGTTTAAAATCCAGAAACCTAGAAACCTTGAAAACTTAGAAAACCTAGAAATCTAGAAATCTAGAAATTTATCAAATTTGCCAATTTCAAATATGAAAATTAAAAAATTTGAAAAGTTGAAAATTTTCAAATTCCGAAACTCAAGATCTCGAAAAATATGCGAAGTAAAAATTTTTCAAATTTCACCGTATTCCTAATATTTCTGCTACTCATCATAAGCCAAATTATAATACATCAAAAATTTCTTCCAACAAATAGCCTAATTAGGTAACTCGCGATATAATCGGGTGTGAAGAACAAGCGTGCGTTAATCTCTCACCCGATTAAATCGATCAAGATTCTCTTAAGTTGTACCATGACACCACCAAGAGAGTACAGGTAATCACCGTTTCATTAGACGAGCGAATTTCAATTAATTGACTGGCTCAATTACCTCGGCATAATTAATCACCATGACCACACGCTTTCGCTATCTCGAAGAAGATACCAAACGGAAACTATTATCGATATTAACAATATTCATTGATATATTCCAGCATTTTGCATGGAATGCAAATTCGTTGGGCAATTGTACAAGTCTCTGAGAATCCGACAGATGCAACAGTAATGAAATCGGAAAACGGTGCTACATCTTTGTTCTTCTTTTTTATTTCGTATTAAGTATCGCAGCTACGATCTGTAGTTCCCACAATGTAGTAACATCGAATTGCGTCATATTAATCGTGAGAAGATTGTACGCACGTGCAAGCAAAAGGAAAGTAAACTTACGACTGCTATAGTTATTAGTTAATTATCAACATGTATGAATTAGTTGAGGATTTTTATTCGATAGAGCTCACTGAAGATTCTTTGGTAGACTTGTCTGACACGGTTGATGAGGAGGCATTACATCATCGGCTCGTTGAGAGGTATCTAATGATACACGAATCGAATATTTCGATGGCTCGTGATTTTTACGAAACAATTACGACAGATTGACCTTTCGCGGACGAAAATTTCTATGTTACGTGATCGTGAAGGCACTTTTCACCAAACGCACGACGAACAAGAGATTACGATCGAAATCAATTTAGATAATCGTACCCTCGGGGATGAAGTTTATCGATCGAATAGAACCTTGCTAAATATGTGGCTGAATAGGTCTATGTCGCAAATTATGCGTTTCTACGCAGAATTTATGGTTGGTGTGAATGTCTAGCGTGACACACTGGGTATTCCAGAAATTTTATGATAATGACGCTGTTGAATATAATACTACTTTTTATAATGATAAATAAATATAATTTTTTGATACGCGATGAATATAAAATGGGTACGAAGAGATTATGTTTTAGGGTGAATTGTGTCAATTTTGGAATAATGTGGATTTTTTGTTTAAATCGGGGATATTCAAAATGGGGGTTGTGACCCATTTTACAATTTTAAAATTTGTATACTGCAAGTCCTTCGAATATTTACAATTTCAGAAAATATAATATTACAAGCAATTAAGTAGTAAAAAATTTCAACTTATAATTAAAAATTTAACAAAAAATTAATTTGTAAATTTGAAAATTTCTAGATTTGATGAAAAAGTGTCTACTTTAAAAGTGATTAAATTCGCATTCTTAAGTAAACAAATTAAATCCCAAAATTTAACTTAAATACCTCCAAATTTTCTAAACTCTAAGAATTAAAAATTCAAGCTTGCCATTCCTCCCCAAAAGAAGCCCCAAAAATAATAAAAATTCGAAAAGCAACAGTACAATAATTCTCTCTCCAACATCGTCAGATGCTTTCATCGCGCACCATACTGCGATTACAACACATCTATTTCAAGAACTTCACTCCGAACCTTTTCTACAGGCGATCGAATTCTCTCTGTATAATCGTGAGCCACTTTCATCGGAGGGTAATTTTTCTCTCTACTTGACGTTATCGTCGACGTCGAACGGTGGAAAGCAAAGGCCAGAAAACGGAGGCTCCAGAAAGGCGGATTTCAGGTTAAGGAACAATGATAACCTTTGATATTTCGCGCGCTAACAGCTGGCTGACGCGTGCATCTCGCTATTAATTTCTGCGAGGCAGTACAGCCTCTCGTACGTGTAAATACCAAGCGTTGAGCTCGCCGGTAGAAACGTTGTTCTGCAGGGACGAAAGTGATTGCGGCACACGAACTCGAAAATCACATGTACCAACCTTAAAACTCGATTTTTACATCTATCTTTAGATCTACATCTTCACATTCATCTCTCTGGAACCCATTCACCCTTCAGACTCTAACTTTGCATTGAAACTCTATTTTCATATTTATCTTCAGAATTATTTATATTCAATATGTTTATATTTATCTTCGAAACTCTAGCTTCACGTTTAGCTTCACATTTTAGCTCTACCTTTATTCTCATTTTCAAACTCCATTTTTATATTTATCTTCAAAATTTACATTTATATTCAAAACTATATGTTTATATTTATCTTTGAAATTCTAGCTTCACATTTTGCTTCAAGTTTTAGCTCTACCTTTATTTTTATCTTTAAATTTCATTTTTATATTTGTCTCCAAAACTCTATGTGTACATTCATCTTAAAAATTCTGTATTTACATTTATATTTAAAACTCTATCTGTAAATTTATGTTCAGAACTCTATTTTTACACTTATCATGAGAACTTCGTGTTTAAATTTGTCTTCAAAACTCTATCTTTACATTCATCTTCAAAACTCCATCATTAAACTCATCTTCAAAACTCTATATTTACATTTGTCTTAAAAAATCATTCTTTACATTCATCTTGGAAACTCCATTTTTACATTCATCTTCAATACTCCATTTTCGTGTTCAAACCTGTAATTTAAATCTATCTCTAAAAACTAAGTGTACATCTTCCCACGCGACTCGTCTAAAGCGTCTGCACGTTTTCGGTTGAAAGAGAAACTGACGAACTTTCTACGATAATTCGTCAACACGAAGAGTACATACGATCCGCGAAGGATTCAGAATCGAAGGTAGTAATCGCAGAAGCACAACGAATATCGAAGACACCCTTTCGCACCACCAGTCCTGAAGGCATCGAGAAACACTTTCACGACAGATATTCCAAACAGTTGATCCACAAACCGATCAACACAAAATTTGACGAGAACGTCGTCAGGTCGAATGTACCCCCGAGCAACCCCCACGGCTGTTCACACGTTACACTTGATCCTCGGTCGCACTTTACTTACCATGTTTCGTATCGCGATCTAGTTTGCCGGTTTTCAAACCGAACACTGGTCACCGTATAACAGGACACGATCAAGACGGACGCATGTTCTCGCGGGTGCTTGGTGTCCCGGGAGAGGTGACTTCTTCGTCTCGAGGTAACGTGGAGAGCATTTATAGGATTCACCCGATTCGCTGGTGGGGGCAAAAGCAACGTTCGGTCCATGCGATTATTGCGAACCGACGTCCACGAGAGGATGCTGTAACTCTTCGAGAACGGACGAGGAAAAAGTGAGAGAAAGAGAGAGATGAGGATGGACGGTAACACGGGGAAATGATAGAGGGAGGAGAGAAAAAGAGATAGAGAAGTAGAAAGTGAGAGTGGATCGTTCGCGAGAAGGACGAGACGATGTAGGAGGTCTGAAAAGGTCCAACTTCGACACCCGTGGTTCGGATGATACCGAAGGACTTAAGGATGATCGTCCTTAACCCTTTCGCTGAGGATCACTTACGTAACGGCTACCGTTGAGGCAATGCGCGGCTAAAATTGGATAGCGAGATCCTATGGTTAAAAGAAACGCTTCTCATCTAATATGCGATAGATATCTAATGGCTGGATCTTTTACGAGCATCAAAACTTAAGCAACTCTTGCGTTTTTTAATTAATTCAAATTCGGATTTTATGGTTGTTGGGTCTGCTGGAGAACTGATCGGTAAAGATATGTAGTAGGACTCAACCTTGTTGATGGATGTTACTTCTGATATCTATAGTAGCTATATTGTAATATCTGTAGTACGTGTTTTGTAATAATCAAACCTGAAGATATTTAGGCTATAAACTTTCAAATATCTAAATTTATAAATGTACAAATCATCAAATCCTTGTAAGCTCATGTTTTCAAATCATGAAATCTCTAAATCCCCAAATTGTTAAAATCCTACATTCTCAAGTTTCCAAATCCTCTGCCGCCAAAATCTTAAAATCTGCAAGTCACCAAATCCTCAGAACTCTAAACTCCCGCATTCTAAAATCTGTAAATTCTTCGAATTACCAAGTCCTCAAACCTCAAATTCGAAAATGACAAAATCCCTAAGTGACCGAATACCCAAATCCCTAAATCTCAAAATCCCAAAATCCCGAACTCTCAAACTCCCTAAATCCCAAAATTTTTAAGTCCCGAAATCGTTAGATCCTTAAGTCTCCAAATCATCGTATCTCCCAATTCCGAAGTCCCCAAATCCCCATATGTCCACATCAACACTACATTTCATTTCTCCAAATAATTTGTCACCCAATTACCGACACCGATTCCCATTAAACATCACGTAATAATTTCCACAATTTTCTATAATTAAGTTATGAACAAGATCTTGCTTCTGCACAGAGGGAAGCGACGTAATTACCCGGTCATAAATCGACAAGACGATGTTCGTGCCTTGCTTCATCCCTTGCTTGCAACAGGCTTAATTCATGGTGGAGTCCAAATGACCATAAATAACTGTAGTATTAGCTTGATGGCTAAAACGTGAAAGCTTTTTACCGGGTTGCTAAATGCTTCACATGCATTGTAATTGCGAGTAATATAGCGTGAGAAAAATGTAAATATCCTTGGGATAATGAATGTCCGGAGAACACTGATGACAGTTATTTGAGGCTTCAGAACGAGGGGTAGTCAGAATTGACAAATTATCTGAATCTTATGCAATGATCATTCAAGGTTTCACGAAATCAGGAAAGATTTCAAAACTGAAGGAAGAAGATTAATTCAGTGATTTGCATAGATGCTCGTCTAGTATGATTATGCGTTATATCGTCACGTATTGCATTCCTATACTGGATCTCCATATATTGATTAATCATGCTTTGAATCAATACGTTTTGGAACATCATGTACTATTACATCGTATATTGTAATCGCCAGGCGATATATTGCCATGCGTTGTATTGCAGCGCGATGTGGGATCACGCGTCATATTATTGTATGTTGAATCTCTACGCGTTGATTTCCACATGCTGCTGGGTCACGCGTTGTTTTTCCTCGCATTATATTGCCACGTGTTGCATCGCCACGCGTTGTATGGTCATGCGTCGTATCGTCACACGTTGAATTCCCACGCGTTATATCGTCACGCGTTGTATAGTCATGTGTCGTATCGTCATATGTTGAATTTTTACGTGTTGCATCGCCACACGTTGCATCCCCACGCGTTATATCACAACGCGTTGTACAGTCATTTCCAAAAGAATTGCCACGCATTAGTCACGCGTAATTTCACCACATGTTGTTTCGCCACGTGTTATATTGCAACGTATTACATCGCTAGGTGTTGTATGACCACCCGTTGTGTAAGTAAACACTGAATCATCACATATTGAGTCCTCATGCATTGTCTATTCTCTCGTTGTATCACCACGCATTGTATCACCACGCATAGCACCTATCGACGCTTTGCCATCATCATAGAACACCTAAATCCATAAAAACCACTATAATATTAACAAAAATTTGTTGTCCACTCAAAAATATTATCAGTTCCATAACTTGTCCACAGCTACCTGTCCATAGCAATATAACAAGAATGTACTATAGTAAGTAACTAGGTACTATTGAACCAAAAAGACCGTGATTCAATAATGTATGTTAGAAGTTATCACACTTCATATCAGGTGTTTGAGTAGTTTAATAAAACACTCCTTTTTCTAAGAACCAAAGAAAAGAAGACGATTCGTTCCGGTCAACAGGTTATTACATAAAAATAATACTGAAACAAAAAAATATAATTGTAAAATGTGCGTTGCACAAGGTATTATTGACGTCAGCGTCATCGAGATTCGCGAAGATTCTCATTCGAGGTGAAGAACCTTCGATACAATGATCGGTCGTAATCATCGCAAACGTGAGTTCACTGTTCTCCACTGATCTGTGTGCTAACATATTTGCACCTGCATCGTTCATTGATGCCATCATTCTGTGTTACCGTAACAAAGACGTTCGCTGGTGAAATAACTAAACGAGCTGCGGTCTAGCAGTGACTAATTGAGCTTAACTACACCATTGCTCAAAAGTACGGGACCACTTATGTACGATAAAGCGTATATATCCGGAAGTGATTTCCTTTTTGCTTTTTGTTGAGTTGAAGAAGTTATTTCTTGTTGTTCTAAGTTATTTTTTGTTAGTAGGTGCCGCTTATTCAATTTATGGATTAACATTTTTGTTTCTTTGGTAAGAGTAGTTTTCATTTTAGGGTACTTTGTTATACCTCCTTACAGCTTACTTTTTAGGGTATCTTATTAAAAATGCAACTTACATTTTAGGGTATCTTATTAAAAATACAGGTTGTATTTTAGGGTGCCTTAATAAGAAGAACGATGTCAAGTGTAATAGAGTTCTTCAGCTAATACAGAAAAAAAGGTTGAAAATACAAAGACTGATTTTAGCAATATTATCACGTCATTTTAATAAAAATACGAACGTTGATCTCAAGAAAAACATAGGTATATGTACAGTGAGATTTGCAGCAAATGATTACGAATATCAGAGTTTTGATTCACAAAATTTTGTATCGAAAATATTCAAAGAAATAAAATTTTGAATAAAATGATTCCACACTTTTGTCAAGCTGTGTACATCTATTAGCTCCATTTCGTTGTACACGTGTTTGATAAACGAATGTTAATCGCCTTCATTGGCACTGTCTACTTTCGAAATGTCCGTAACATTTATGAAGAGTGACGCAAAACACAGAAGTAACACGAGAAACGAATTATTATTGTTAATTGCAAGAGGTACTTGAATTTGACCATCTCGTTTCTCTTGAGCAATCGCTCGTTCAACGTCTCTCTCTCTTTATTGCTTGATCGGTGTACGTGAAAGACTCTTTTCGATAAAACCTTGAGAGAATCTGCGAATACACGCGAAGTGAGACGTTTAGATCGCACTTGAATAATCGATCTAATACAAGAGTGTGGGTCGAAGGTCGTGCGAAACATGATTTCGACCTTTTTACACTTGTATTCAATGATACTACAGACCGCTGTTACACGGTTAGCTTTGTACTGCGGACCAAAGTAGTAGAATTGTGTGAGAATTCAATAATGTTAGAAGATACATGTAGCCTCGAATGATTGTGACAAATATTTAAATATTTATGCTATGAACATGGTACGTGTGTATGTGGTATATCAAGATAATATTTATAAAATATTCTCGGATATTTATATTCCAAGGTCCCTGGATTCCTAAGTTCTTAGATTCCTAGATCCCCAGGTCACTAGATCACTAGGTTACTAGATCACTAGATCACTAGATCATTACATCACTAGATCACTAGTTTCCTAGATTCCTAGGTTCCTAGATTCTTAGACTCCTAGATTCCAAGAGTCTCAAGTCCCTAGATTCCTAGGTCCCGAAATTCTTAGACTCCTAGATTCCTAGATTCCTAGATTCCAAGATTCTAAGAGTCTCAAGTCCCTAGATTCCTAGGTCCCTAAATTCCTAGATTCCTAGATTCCTAGATTCCTAGATTCCTAGATTCCTAGATTCCTAGATTCCTACATTTCTAGATTCCTACATTTCTAGATCCCTAGCTTCCTAGATTCCTAGATTCCTAGGTCCCTAAATTCCTAGATTCCTAGATTCCTAGATTCCTAGATTCCTAGATTCCTAAATTCCTAGATTCTTACATTTCTAGATTCCTACATTTCTAGATCCCTAGCTTCCTAGATTCCTAGATTCCTAGATTCCTAGATTCCTAGATTCCTAGGTTCCTAGATTCCTAGATTCCTAGATTCTCAGATTCAAACATTTGTACATCTCACAAATTTCTGAGTCAATAGATCCTAAAATCCGTAGATTCCTAAATTCCCAGATTCCTAGATCCCCAGATCTCTAGATACCTAGAGTCGTCAATTCTGAGCTTCTCCAGATTACTACATCCCTAAATACCAAGATTTCAAAATTCTCACATGCCTATCATTTCTAGACTTATAGATTTCTAGGTTTATATTTATAAATTCCTAGATTCCTACAATAGATCTCTAAATTCCTAGATTCCTAGGTTATCAAACCACTTGATCACTGTTTCCCTAAATTCCCATGCCTATAGATCCTACACCTTTGGATAGCATATCTCTCAAGTCCATGTTGAGATGGATCATCCTATCTTCCTAGATTCCTATATTCTTACATGCATACGTTTCATATATTCTTACATCCATATTTCTACATTCTTATATTTCTTCTGTCTCTTATATTTCTCGTATCTCTAGATATACAGATCTTCTCATTTTGTAACTTCAAAATTTTGTACCGTAAGTAACAATTAGGTTAGTTTTACGTACTCGAGGGAGCAACGAACAGAGAGCCCTTCTCGTGTTAAAAATCGCAGCCTGAACTTTACGTTAAATTACTGACATGATCCATTCGTCGGTGAACCTTTTCACGATTATTAACTACATGTTTATATTGTCGGTGTAGTATGGTGACGATCGTGTTCCCACGATTATGGAAATCAACTGTCGGAACGCTAAGTGATAGGGATGGGTCGTAAGTAGTGCAAATCGGGTTTGAGCAAACGTGCACTGAAATTGCTCCGTTATGACCAGTCTTTTTTAATTAGTTCCTAGAGAGAGGACCTACATCGCTGCTATAACATCCATAAACAATAGGTTAATCACTAGTCTTGAATAATTACGGTTTAGAGAATGCTACGAATGGCGTAACGATGATTAATGACGCATGCATGTTAATATCCTCATGGCACGTGAATTTTCACGGGATTCTATTTACTTCTGCTCTTATTAAATACTTACAACTATATTGTGCATAGAAAATGTTTATTTAATAATCAATTTTAAATGACACTCCATAAAATCTTTTTTTTCTTAAATAATTTTTTGATACTGTCAATTCATAAGTATTGTTGAAGTTAACTTTCAAGCCAGCCAAATTTGAAGAACTTGATGTACTCTTTCAATAAGAAATATCGAATTTGAAAGTCAATTATAAAAATTGCAAAATGGCCTAATACTCATAAAATGTTTTCTTTTGAAATTTACTCTTAACCCATTTTGCCCAAGTGTACATTTGAGTACACTGACTTTCATAAAACATGAAATGTACACATGTGTTCCCAGTGCACTCATATGAGAACAACACTAAAGTTCGTAATATGAAGAGACGTATTATTTTTATTATAAAAAAGGTTTTATTTGCTCAATAAAGTTGTATTGAATATCTGTACAAGCAGATTGCCCTTTTTCCAAAAAAAAGTGCTCATGTGAACAAATGGGTTAATCTGAACTTGGCGAATTTTTTTGAATAAAGGATATGAAATGAACAAAATATCCGAAAGAAAATTATAATTGTTCCTCTGTTTACCAACGACAACGTCGAATCCTTGTTTCCATGTATGAATGAAGTTCCTATTTCCATGTATTTAACCTTTCTCTTAGTATTTAGTTTTCAACTGAATGAAGGGGCTACGACGACCGTAGAAAAGGTCGTAATCACGACAGCGTTCGTTCGACCTTCGATATTTTCCTTGCATCGATTAACAGCATTTTCAACAACGAAGCAGATGCTCGTCGAACAAGATTCGGCTCTTTTCGTCCACATCGAAGGCCACGATTCGGGAGGAAATAAATCTCATCGTCGATCTAACTTTCGTTTCTCAACATTGTGCCACGCTGATTTACAAGTGTACCTTTCTCTAATCTTGAAGCTTCTAACAGGATTTACGACGAGTTTGGGTTATGAATGGTGGTAAAGGAACGTGGGGGAAGGTGATTATTCTTTCGAAATATTTTTTATTTCTTAATACTAGATTTGCATAGACTTCTCGTTTTAATGTGGGAATTACATAAAAAATTCGTGTCTGATAACATCCAGGAGTCCAAAAATCCAGAATTTTATAACATTACAAGATGTAATAACGTTTAAAACTCAAATATCATCAATTCAATAATGTCCAAGAATTTAATAGCATTTAATAATCCTATAACATTAAAAAATGCAGAAATATCTAACAATTCAACAGTTACAAAACCCCAATACCATCTAACAATTCAATAACATCTAAAAACCCAATAATATTGAAAATTTCAGTATCGTCAGGGAATCCAATAACATACAAAGATCTAATCATATCTATAATACAAATCCGAAAATTCAAAAACCCAAGAACATCAAGAAATCCAATAACTTGCAAAAATTCAAAAGTCCAAAAATCCTATAATTCCAAAATTTCGAAGTCCCAAAGTCTTTAAATCCCAAAATCACCAAAATTTAAATTTAGAAATCTTAGAATCCCGAAATCCAGAAATCCAGAAATCCAGAAATCTAGAAATCAGAAAATCAAAAATTTCAAAGATTCAAAATTCCAAAGTCTCCAAATTTCGAAAATCTAAAAATCCTCAAATATCAAAATTTCAGAAATCTTAAAATCTCAAATTTCCAAAATCTAAAAATCCTCAAATATCAAAATTCCAGAAATCTTAAAATCTCAAATTTCCAAAATCTAAAAATCCTCAAATATCAAAATTCCAGAAATCCAAAAATGCAAAAGTCCAAAATTCTAAAACTCCAAAATCTCGAAATCCCAAAATATCCAAATCCCAGAATCTAAAAATCCCAGAGTCCAACAATCATAAATCCCCAAAATCTCCAAATTTCGAACTGCGTCAAAAGTTTTGAAACGTTAAGACTTCAGAACCATAGTTGTTCATAACTCGACGCCGACTAAAGCATTCTTATTCAAAGGAGCCAAATATATTAAGTGATTCTTCAAGATTTATCCTCAAATGATTTACACCAAACGCGACGCAGGTCTAGTGGATATTAAAAATTCGCTTGTGTATTTTTTCGACTGTGTCCACTCGTGATAGAAGACGACCTTGGAATTTTAATTGCAGCAATTCGATGTATCATTAGTGAATCCGTCTGGTATCATCAAGGTAAACGTGAAGTGTCGTAAATGATCGCAGATGCTTTCACAGTATTTATATAATATACCATAAGTCTTCTGTTAACGCGGCTAAATGTAATATTGTGTAACTTTTTCATTAGATTTTACTCGAAAAACACGGGTCAAAGTTTCGTAAACAAACACGCATTTCCATAAAATCGCCGCAGCTCGTCAGATCCCTTCATTTATTTTTCTACGTTTCTCTCGCTTAATTTAAATGATACTCGTCAATTTCAATCCTTTGACATTTGGAACATATTAAAAGACCGTCACCTTTAATCCATGTTTTTAATAGCCGTTGCATTCGTGGAAGAACGAGACTGAGAAAAATTAAAATTCACATTTCTCGTTAATTTTATTTATAATTTAGACATTTTGGCTTGGTATTTCCTAAAAGAGTTAACCTTTACCCATATACGGTCATTTATAAATATAGTCTAGTATTCGTGTCGCATGCTGTTAAAAAAATTCCTTTGTAAATTGTTATATGAGCGATTTGATACGATATCGTGATTTCATACAATTTGATGTCGTACAACTTCTTTTATGTAATTTGTATTGAACACAGCGATATAGTACAATCTAATATAATGTAACATAGTGATATAGTACAATCTAATACAATATAACATAAGTGCTTTTAACTTGCGAATCTGAGTTTCTTACATGGAGGTTCATCCACAAGATTTACAGGGATGCAACCCCTCCACTATACAAAATGGAAGTCACTTCATTTGTCACAGATGACATGACATTTATTTCATCATACTTCTCTTACTATCGCTGCTATCTTTATATACATTTGTCTAAAAATTTATCTAAAAATAATCTGAAAATTACAATTAATTTTTACCTTCAATACAACACACGTAATAAACTCATCAATTTGCAGTGAGTAATTATTCAACTACCTGTGTACAATATCTTAAAAAGTTTGAGACTTTAATAAAATATAAAAAAGTCAACGTGTAACAAATAAGAAATTAAAAAAATCCAATCATTTAAAATTGATAGAATCTCGTAGAATTCTTGAAGTGTAAAGTATAGATTAAAATCGACAGTGCGGTCATAACTTTGAAACATTCCTTTGATGTTTGTTTAAAAAGCAGGAAGAGTGAAACGTGTTACATCGATGGTTAAAGTTGCGATTATGGTAGATTGCGGTTGACTCGCAGCAAAGTAAAAGTCCGAACGACCCGAAGAGCTGCGGATGACCCCTGCACCTGCACATACGGATCACCGCAGATGCATTCTCTCTTAATCGTGACGTGGTTGCCCAATTAAACAGAAAATGCTCGTAGAAACAGGATTTTAGCAATGCCTGCTGATTTTACCGTCGTTCTCCTGTTACGTCGTTCAACATCGTAATTAAAGGAGTTCGTGGAGGAGTACTGGAGATTCTTTCTTGGATAAGGTTGATTGAATTGTGTCACTTATAACCAGCATAACTTTTGCATAATGCGCAGAACGAATTACGAAACGGTTGCAGTGGTGATCTATTGAAGATTGTAAAATCAGGTTCATACGCTTTAATGCGGCCGCCAATGCGTTAAGGTCCCTGAGGATCTGAGTATTTTTATTTTTTACATATATTTATTAATTTTACGGTATTTTAGTATTTTTGTTACGTAGTGTTTTTAGTTTTAATATATGTACTTTAATATTTTTGTTAGGTACGTGTCATTTCAGGAAATTAATGTTGTTTGGAATTAGATCGGTAAGAGATTAAGTTGTTGCTGTTCACCGAATAATTTTTAGGTGAAATAACCACTGTAATGTTTGTAATATTTGTGGCAAGTTTTGAATTCGGTAGGTGTGCAGCAAAGTGAAGACTCTTGTTATATTGCCACCCGTACACGACTTTCATGCACGAAATTTAGTAGAAACGATATTGAGAGTATGAAATATAAATACGTTATAACGGGGAAACAAATATAATGACAAAACTGAAAAGAATTCTGGTAACTGACACAAGAGTGCAAAAAAGTGAAACGCCTTCTTAGTATTTATTTAAAATACTTCACTGCAAAAACTTAATTTACATGACGTGTTTTTTTCAACGAAAATGAAAACACGTGTGAGCGATGGTATCAGAAAACTAAACGCAGACTAACAAAAAGTCGAAATAAATTTCGTAACAAGTATTCTCTGCTGAATACCACTTGAACAATTTAGGAGTGAACAATGAAAACTGGTACTAACAATTTCTTGGTAATAAACGAAGACAGAACGATGACCCATAATAATTAAGCAATGATGGCACACGCTGGACTTATATGGTTAGAGTTGTACGATGAGGTAACAATGACTCAGTTTCTACGAAATTCGAGTCGAACCAACGGCTACACTATGATTTTCGACAAGCATAATTTCCTAATTACAAGTCTTGTGACCTGTAACGATTAGATTCTATTACCGCGGACTCCAAATCACGAGTTTCGTTGTTCAGAACGCGTGAGTCGTGAGTAGTCGACGATTCTCGATTACAGGCTTCGGTAATAGTTAATTTCAAATTCTACGATTGTATAAAAATGATATCTGAAGAATCGGCCGTGTGTGTCCTTAAGTTAAGATGTCGATGGCCTTTGAGGTCCGTATTCTAACAGTAGCGACCTCCAACTTGTGGTGTACTAACAACCCTAAATTACAAGATGCGTGACGTAATGGGAGTCGGTATGTGAACTGCCACTTGTAAGTCGGTATAACCACAATACAACTTTGTCGGTATTTAGTTACAAGATTAAAAATTGTTTATTTTAAATTTATGAAAAAACACGTGATGACAAATTTTTATTTTTATAAATGAAGATTTTATGGAAGTTTATTATTGATATTAGAGAAGTGACTTTTCGGTCAAATAATTACTTAAATACCGTACGTGGTCATATAACAAAAGTTTACTACATTGCCAATTCCAAAAATCCTTTGATATAATCCTATATCCGGCAATATAACTAAAGTCAACTGTATTGCCAATTTGATGAATTGTTCGACAGTATAACTTCATCTGTGGCAATATAAGAAAAGTTTATTGTATTGTCATTTCATAGAATCATTTGATACTATGATCCTATCTGTTGCAATATAACAAGAGTCTACTACGTTACCAATATAACGAGAGATTACTGCATTATCATTTATAAAAACCGTTTGATACTATAATCTTCTCTGTGGCAATATAACGAGAATCTACTGTATTGGCAATTTTAAGAATCGTCCAATATTACAACTTCAATTTTTGCAATATAACAAGAGTCTACTATAGTGCCAATTTCAAAAATTGTCTAATACTATAACCCCGTCTGTGGCAATATAACGAGAGTCTACTATATTACAAATTACAAAAATCGTCCGACACTACAACTCTAACTATTGCAATATAACAAGAGTCTATTGCCAATTTCAAAAATTGTCTAATACTATAACCCCATCTGTTGCAATATAACGAGAGTCTACTATTTTACAAATTACAAAAATCGTCCGACACTACAACTCTAACTATTGCAATATAACAAGAGTCTATTGCCAATTTCAAAAATTGTCTAATACTATATAACCCCATCTGTGGCAATATAACAAGAGACTACAATATAACGCAGTTCCACCTTAAACTATTAATTTTCGAAATGCGGAATAACTCAGATGTTTAACTTTCCTAAATTAATCAATTTAACATCTTCCTACTTCTCGTGACGTGATTATTAATCATTGATCGTTGTTTTGTATTGTAAACTTTTACGACAAATATAGGCGCAAGTTTTTGCATCATTGATCACGTAACAAACATTGAGCTTCGTATCCATTCGACAATAACATTGTGACAGAATTGAAAGAATTAACCAAAATTATGAATCTTTTAAACATGAAAGTCAGCTGGTAAGAAGGGATTTGAATATTTTTATATTACGTCATTCATTACACGATTCGGGATTTCCCGTCTAAATATTATTCAATATTATACATTTATTTATTTCTTTGTGTTTGCGAATTTTGGCAAAAACTTGGAAAGATTAATAAATAAAATCTTATGTTTTCCTCGATCGTTAACGTTGTATTTCGTCAAGACATACGATCGAAATAATCACTTATTTTATGAGTGCTATAAAAACAGGTGTAAATTTAATATTCATTACGACGCATATTTTGTATCGACTCGTGTGTCGAGTTTCCGTTCTGGGAATATTTAAAAAACAATGTTACTGCATCTTGATTTAACGAAATGAATAAATACTGTAATTAAAATTAATCTATTTGTGTAATCAGGTTCACAATGAGATTTACAAAACGAATAAATACTTCAATAATTTCAGCAACGGAAGAAACATAACTCATAAATTCGTCGTCCGAAAATGATTCGCATTTAGCACGACAATAAGACACTACAAACACGATGTTTTGATAAAAATCTACGTTTTATTCATTCGACTTGCACAATCTTAAACGGCGGTGAGAATATAAAGTTTAATCGAGTACAATCTAAACCGTTCACTTTATAAATGTCTGCATCGTTGTTTTTTCCGACTACTACGATTATTTGCATGATTAAACAGAAAAGACAGGATAAATGCTGTTTGCGATAAGGACGAAGATACGTTTGCTTTCGGCTAACGAAAACGCGAACGCATTTCAGTTTCGATCGTCGTCAGGAAAGGTTACGATAGGATAAAATCGGTATCGAAAGATCGTCTCTCGACGGTTTCCCCTTTGCGAATCGTAGAATCCATAATGTCATCTTTTCGATTAGTGATAGCCGAAGTGACCGAATCCGTGACCATAACCGTAGTGCGGGTAGCCTAAAGGAAAAGCAAATTATCATGACAGAGTAACGTCGATGAATATTTTGTCTACTCTGCGATGTCTGCAACGTCTATGAATATTTTGTTTTCCTCACAACCAAATACATAGGTTCAAAATGCAAAAGAATCCATTTAATTCAATTTTGAGTACAGAAGATTCAAAGTTATGCGTGGAGAATGTGTGGAGAATTTAATGGTTGTTTAATTGAAATTGAATGAGAAGGATACAAAAGATTCATTGACGTTGAGTCAGCCTTTTCGCGTTCTACTTTTGATCATGCAATTATTCTTACCATAATATCCGAAACCGTGTCCATATCCGAAAAATGGGTATCGGTAGCCATATCCGAAGGGATATCCGTAACCGTATCCGTAGCCACCTAGGTATCCTGGTCTTGCAGAAACGATACCGATAATGACAGCCAACAGCAGGACTGTGTACTGTATAAATAGAGACATTATATATAACATATTTTTCTTGCTCATTATAGTTATGAAGACTTTTTTAAGTTTTTTTGAGGCTGGTGGTGACGTTGATGTTAGCTCATTTTGTATGGTACCATGTTACAGAGATTTGGAGATATAAGGATTCGGGGTATGGTGATGTAGGGACATAGGGACTCAGGATATAGAGATTTGGGACACGGGAATTCGGGATATAGGGATACAGGACATAGGGGTTCGGGACATAGGGGTTCGGGACATAGGTGTTCGGGACATAGGGGTTCGGGACATAGGGGTTCGGGACATAGGCATTCGGGACATAGGGATTCGGGACATAGGCATTCGAGATATGGGTATTGGGGTTATAGTGATGTGGAATATATGTAGAGACTTAGGGTATAGCGGTTCCATATATGATGAATCGGGACATAGGGACTCGGGACCTAAGGACTCTGGGCATAGGGTGTCGGGACATAGAAACTTGAGACATACGGACTCGGGACATAGAGACTCGGAATATAAGAACTCGGTGTAGTAGAAATGGAGATATTAGAATTTTGGATATAGGGATTTAGAATATAGGAATTCGGTATACAGAGATTTTGGGACGTAGGAACTTGAGATATAGAGACTAGCAATACATAGATTTGGAGATATAGGAATTCGGGATATAGAGACTTGAGATACAGTATCTCGGAATACTGAAATTCGAAATATAGGGATTTCTTAACATAAAAATATGTTATACAGGAATTTAAGGATATAGAAATTTAGAGATTAAATTTCGGTTAAATATCAGTGAACTCACAATTTTCAGGCAAGCCATTCTCCGTCAGCTGACGTTAGCCAGTTAACTCGTCGAATAATTGCACTAATTTTTTTTCCGCGTATCTGTCAGTAGTCCACCACTGTCCGTCTAACGTTGTCCACAGGTTCTTTTATAAGAAAGGCGGATCCCGCCACGGCCCCCGACAGCAATTTTCTCAGCTTCGTATTGGCTTCTCTCTGTTAACACTAATAGCAAAGGCTACCATTGTTACCCTGGGATTATGCGAATGCAATACGTCATTATGAAAGAGACACGGTGCAGCAACGCGTTTCGGGATAGTCAACGGTGCACGCCCATACGAGCAACGCCTTGACATCCAAATTTCGCGAAAATTTCATCAACGTTTTTGCCTGCGAAATGTTTTACGCCGTTGCCTAATTCACGTAACATACCTTCTCGGATGAACAATGGATTACTATAAGTAACGTCGAAGTTGTCGCGAATTCCACGGAATTTATGGCGATTAACGTCGGAACAATCGTCAACCCCTTGCACTGTTTTGACGAGTCCGACGTACTCGTACTTCGTGATCAATTTTACTCGAATTTTGGATACGCAATTTGGAGTTCAAGTCCAATTATTTGCATAGTTCACTGATACCAAATTGACATAATATTTCAACTTTCTTTGTTTTAACATTGTAGCTGTGATTAGTTCTGATCTGACAAATGAATCATAGTGCAAGGGGTTAATAGACATTAACGAAAGGTAGACAATCACCAGTTCAATACAATTTGTAATAAATATTTTTAACTGAATCCGTAGTATTATACATATGATATACATACTGAAGCAGACAATATTGGTAATTAATAGTAGAGAAATAGCAATCTTAAATGAATTAAAAAAAATGTTTAACTAAATATATGTGACTGTAAAAATACTTTCAAGTGCTAAGGGTTAATTACCATGTACGTAGATGTAACGAACTGGATTACGAAATTATATGAGTTTCATCAAACTGGGAGCGTGAATTGCAAGAGACATCATACATTATTCATAAATTAATTATCCACACTTCGAGTTCATAAGTAATAATTCAAGATTTACATACAATTGTCAAGCAACTACTCGGTGTCCTTTGATCTCTTCTCGATTCCTAGCAAACCGTGCCCCGTGAACGTGAAGATTAAATGATAAGAGGTCGTTGAATCATCGATACAATGATATTCCATAATTTCATTCTTTCGGTGTTGAAAACTTTTCATTAGTTGATAAATTAATTGGAAAACCTTCGAGTTCAATTGAATAGAATTCTTAGAATCGGCATAGCTGGGGCTAAGTCAGAAACTTTATTACAAATTTTGGAATTTTTAGTATTATACGCTATCAAATTTACAAATATTTAAGATACCAAATTTTTTACTTAGGTTTGCAAATTTAAATTCCTAAATTTTCCCGAATTTCCAAATTCTTTCACATCTCGATTCTAACTCCCCAAATTCCTAAAGTCTAAAATTTTCAGTTTATAAAAGTTTCTAAATTCCAAAATTCCAGCTCTCAAATTTTCTAACCTCCAATACTTCAGATCTTCAAATCTCCTAAATTTCCATCTCCTCAATTATCAAATTTCTGAATTTTAACATTTCCCAATTCTCAAGTTTCCAAACATAAAATTTCAACTCCCCAAATACCCAAAGTGCCAATTCCCAATTTATCCAAATTTCTAAGTCCTAAAACTCCTAAGTTCTCAAATCTTCAAATCCCCACTCCTCCAAATCTCCCAAATTTCCATCTCCTCAATTATCAAATTTCTGAACTGCAAAATTTCAGAGTGTCTAAACTTCTAAATACCAAAATTTCTGGATTCCTCAATTCCCTATTACTAACCTAATTACCTAGAGCCCATCTAAAAATACTAATTATCCGTTAAAGTCAATTACGTCAAAAACATCCATGCTGCGTTCTCACATCCAATCATCAGATATATATACATTTACACTCTATCTAACCGGTTAATTATAAGCATAGGAAGTTCAATGCGTGGGTGAACGCGAAAGCTGTTAGATTCGCAGAGACATGACGCCATTACGCGTGTCGTGATCAAAGGAGAAAGAAGAAAAGTCGGAGATTACATAACAGGAGCATACAGGAGGGGATCATGTTACAAAATGATGAAATTACACGGTGCAGAACGAAATTGTGAAAAAAAATCATGGTTGCGACACGCTTCGAACCGGAGGATGCGTTCGTCGTTAATTGCAGTTAATGCGTATGTAACATCAATTACGATATTGCACAACGAATCGCCATTGAACCGAAAACATTCGGGGGATTAATTTGTTGCATTCCGTTGTACAATGAACACTCTCGAGCCACGGTGAAATACGTTGCTCCGGTAACACAGGCATGAATGAGGTCGATACAAGAGCGTACTTTCTTAAAACTTGACAATGTTCGGTGAAAATACACGGTACAGATTCCACAGTATAACCATATGGTTTATCGTTGTGCATGCGGCGAATAATCATTTCGTTTCAGCAGAAAAAGGGATCGCGTGACTACGTGATTCGTTGATTGTCTGTTGCACGTCACTTTGAAACAACTGTCTCGTTTGTCGAGTAATTACGTCATTTCTTTACGTGTGTTTTTCACGTGCAGCTATTCTGGATAGAAATTACGGCCGACGCGTTGATGACTATATTTCTGATTATTTGGGGGTGCTCGTACGCAAATCGGAGATGGTATATTTATTTGAATAAATTGAAATTCGAATTATTTATTCAAATTTCGTGTATTATTAATGTTAGGAATTTGAATACTCAATTACTTCGAATACAGAATTTTTATTGGAGACATAAATACATCAAGTATATAACACTTCGAAGTTTAAATTTCAAATCTCTTGATAAAGAAAGTTTCGAGAACTCTAAGATTTGAATATTTATGTGTCAAAGTAGTTTCAAGTATGAATTTTTTATTAGAAATTTTAATATTTTAAATATGTAGAATATAACAGTAATACATAATAATTTAGTTATATAACAATATAATTAAAAAATATTCGAATTGAGTGAATGATGAACGCAACAAATTGTTCAACAAATCACCCATTAAAAATCACACAATGCAAATAAAAGCTTAAATCATTTATTGAGTCCATCAAAAACCTTCCGTCTTCCATTCTTGAACCACGCTTCAACCACGAACGAACAAATCCGGAGACTCATCAATCACAGCATTGAATCGGCAATCCCCGGTCGTCAACCTGTTGCAAGTACATCAGTCACGAGAAAAAACGCTCCTTAAATTATCAACAAACAACAGCGTCCTCCGACATTACATAAATACTGCTTTCGTTGCAAAACGATTCCGACAAACATAAATATCAGACATGAACCAGCGTCGCCATAATCAACGGAACGTTTCGTAGTCCGATTCTGTCTGTTACGTGATCATTTTTTTTTTTCTTATCCCGTAGACTATTTCCCCAGAACACACCAGTAAATAGTGGCATGAATATCGAAGGACTTTCCGCGTATTACGTATCGCGATGTGTTCACCTTGAATAACCGCGGATAAATCGATTTTGTACCGCGCCGTTACCGATCTCGAGGAGAGCTTATTTTGTGTCGACACTATGCGAATCATATGCGTTGCACTCTGTCTACGGTCTCGTAACAATTGTCTTTGAGTCATCTTCGCCGATTAATCCCGTTGATACGTGACACGCATATGCAAAAACCCTGGCCGCGGAGGCCACGAAAATTACTAGACCGTAGTTGGCATGCGTGGTGGGCACGGCATATAATTGCGGCATAAGGCCGACCAGAGCTATGGGAACTTTTTTGTGTATCATAAGTATGGGAACGTTTCGCAGACCAATGCCAAGTTACCGCACGTGTCGTACAACAACGCTTTACTAATTGTCAGCACTAATTAAACGTTTCCGCTTCGAATCGATGGATCTGGAGTTTACAGATTATCTCGCAATACTCGATATTTCCGAATTTCAAAATTTTGAGATTTGGGGACTATTGATATTTGGGAACTTGGGAATTTTGGGATTCCAGGACTTTAGCATCTAGCGATCTTGACATTTTTGGATCTACGGATATTTCGGGTCTAGGGATTTGTTGGATGTTGAGATGGTTGTAATCTGAGAATTTCTGGTGCATTAGCTTATGGTCTAGGGATTTTTGGTGTGTAAGAATTTGCGATTTAAAGATTTTTAATGTAGGTGGTTTTGACACCATGGCTTGTACACGGACTTTGAGATTTGGGAATTTTTGGACTCTAAAGTTTGGAAATTATTAATTTGAAGAATTATTGAATTTTAGCAATTATGGATTAAAAAATTTAAAGGTTTAAGAATTTGAACATTTGTAAAGAGAATTTTGGACCTTGAATAATTTTAAAACATGAAAATTTGAGCATTCAAAAATTCAATAATTTCGGTGTTAGGGCATTCTAGAAAGTTTATAAATGTTGCTTTGCATATCCCTCATATTTTAATAACATCTTTATTCCTCGTTTTCCAAATCTCCCACAATAAATACAAAACTAATACAAGCTTACATCCCTAATTCTATTCATGTCGCTACGTTAAGACTTTTCCTCTAGTTGAACTTGATCAGATATCTTCTTAATTTCTTTCCCAAAAGGCCAAGACGAAGCAGACTTCTCGTATCGAACTATATCCGCTTTGCTCTCAGATATCATTTCCGCCTGATCGTTCGTAGGTGGCGATTCAGCATTTTCACCCATCTTCTCATCCTGCATAGGTTTGTCCGCCATCATATGTCCCCGGCCATTAAAATGGGGACGATAATACGGAGCAAAGTACGGGTACGAATGAAACAAAGGGAAATGAACATAAGGCCCAGGTTTAAAATATGGAAAGAAATTGTGGAAGCCATGATGGAAATGATAGGGATAACCGTGAAACGTCAGAGGATATTTTGACAGATAAAAGTCCCCATAGAAAGGACCATACGGTACAAATCCGTGGGGAGGACGATGTCCCATGGTCCCATTCGCATCAGTCTGTCCATTCTCCGGAGACACACTCTGCTCTCCATTCTCCGCATTACCTGGAGTATTTTGTAGATCAGCGGGTCTTCTGGGTCCGTTGAAATACGGCGGAAATGTCGAATGATAAGGAAAATATGGATTAAATTTGTAATCGGGAAAAATTGGTGGACCATACGGTACAAAACCGGCCGTAGAATTACCTCCTGGTTGTTCGCCGTTTCCGTGATCGAAGGAAGCGTTGCGATGGTCAAACGGAAAGGCAGGGAAGCCATGATAGAAACCACCATAGTAAGGTGGCTTGTAGTGGAAGTGTGGACTGTAGTCGTATCCTCCTAACGACGTCTGGCCTTGATTCTGGTCGTCGATCAGCCTGGATGGGTTACTTTCATCCTGTCCACTGGCTGATGGTGAAGGTTGACCGTTCCCTTCGATCGGTCTCTCATACGAATAGAATCCTGGGTGTCTGTCGAACGTGTGGTGAGGATGAAAATAAGCGTGGTAATTCAGATTGTACGGTCTTCGAGTTATTCTAGCCGCTTGAGCGTTCTCGTTCCCGTCCACGCTCGTGGAGCCTTCTATGCTCTGAGGCGTCGAATGATGATAACGAGGTTGAAACACGGGATGTCCATAAGGGTTCGAATTCACCGACGGATTGACAGGATTCGAGGTGATCCTGAATCTAGGAGAATGCTCGTGGCGATCGGAATAATAAAGGGAAGCTGCGTTGATGTCGGCGTCGATGGAATTTCCTTTGGTGTCCACGTTCACGTTCTTCGCCGATTTGCCCTCGTTCGAAATCCTCGCACCGGGATTCACCGCGTACTCGTACGACTCCGCATTATAATATTTCGAGTGTCCTGACGGGTGAGGCGTTACATAACCGTCTTGGAATGCCCCTCTTACTTCCTTTGATGAACGCGCGTGCCGCAGCTGGCGACTCGAAGATTTCGATGTTTCCGAACTGGGATCGTCGATGTTCTCGGCGTTAAGCAAGGACGGGTCATCCTGTATCTTTTTCAGGAGAGTCGACGATAATTGGTTCGCAGATTGGTCCTGATACTCGCCCAACAAGGTCGTTGATAGGATCGACGCCACGTTCTTCGCGAACGACGTCAGCACCTCAGCATCTATTATGCAAACGAGCAGGCAATTTAGAAATCGGTCGGATAAACGGATTTTAGACATTTTAAAATCTACCCTCTGCTTGTCACATACTTTCGTGAAGTGAGTTGACCGATTTGATTTTTGATTACAGAACATTAGAATTTTTAGAAAGCTTAGAAGCTAAAAATCAGTTGTGCTGATACAATGTAAAATTATTTGTTTCTATTCAAATATTAGTGTCACGAGTTAATACTTTCTTTTACAGTCCTAAAAATCTTAACAATTTTTCTTTCATACTGAATGCATAGCTAAAGTAAATACCCACTCTGCTCTGCTCTTACGAATCGTTCTAGCATATTCATTAATTTAAAAGCCTACATTATTTATTTATGCTATTCATTCACGTCATTAGGATTTGAAACTTATTTATTGATTTAACGAAATTTATGCATCTCGATCCTCGAAAAGATGAATTCCAACAGATTCAGTTCGAAATCGATTTAACGTTTTTGTTATAATTAATTTAACATGTTAAAATATTGCAAAATGAAACTGTTGTAGATTCTTTTTTCAAGGTTGCTGGTGATGCTAAAAACTCCTTAGAATATTAAAATGTGTTAATGAAATAAATTCGTTATGTAAAAAACGATCTTCTCTCTGTTTTTTGTGTTACATAAGATTCGAACAAGTTAAAAATATTCATTTTCTTGTTTCGATGAAAAAGGAGTATTTATGTTACGGGACAAATATCTCGCGGTTACGAAAGTATCCTTTTTTCTTCTTGTCAGCGGGAATCCTATTAGTGTCCTCGGATTCACGTGTAACAGGTAATATGTTGTGCGTGTAGCTCGTGATGGGTAACTGACATGCATCATATTTGATGTCGTTTATACTTTCTCCCTATAAACGCTTCTGCCCTCGGTCTATTAATATTATACAGGATTGACCAATTTTACATTCTAATTCCATCTTTTTTATCTGTCTTATTCTTTGTCATAGTTGCTTTGTCGAATGACTGCCAGTTCCTTATTGACTTTTGAGGAATTTATGACCCTTGTAATTTTACGTTCGTTTTTCTATCTATAAGGAAATTATTAAACCTCGAGTGGCGGGAGCAGGGTCACTTGTGAATAACAATAAATTTAACAAATTTGAAACTGGGTTTTTGGGACCATAATATCATGTCCAACAATTTACAAAATCAAACTTCCAAATTGCTAATTTACATATAAGATCATCTGCTATGTATAAAAATTGCAATAAAACTACAGCGTCATAAGTTCTTGAAAATGTGCGTTCATCAAGGTGTTGAAAGTAGAACGTGTAGTCGATGCATCAATCTAAAAACGAGCATCATTGTTTCATAAGCAGTTCATGGGCGACTATTATCGAGAGTTCCCAGAAAGAAATGATAATGGTCTTACTGAATCCGGTTTTTGCAGCATACGCGTCATCCCGAAGGATCCAGAGCGTCGTAAAAAGCACCGTTATCTGCAACAGAAAAAAAAGCGAATCAGATTGTCACCATAAACTTACGTAAGAAAATCATAAGATACAACTTTAAACCTCTAAGATTATAGGGGAAGTGACAGGACTTCAATAATGGTAAATCGGTCAGTTCCGGATACATTCGGTTCGTGTCGGTTAAATACTGTCGTGTTATACTTCGCTTACATTCTTAATATTTTACAACAAAATGAACATTCGCACTTGCACCTGCAGACTTCTGCAGACGGAACATAAACTACCACTTTAAAAGAAACCCTTAAAACTGGAGGGAAAACGGCAGAAGCTCAATAATAGTAAATCGGTTAGCTTCGGATGCATTCGGTTCGTTTAGAGACAGTGATAAGAGACAGTGTATAATTTCGACTGTCAGACATGTCACGTGATTAAACGAACAGCACCGAGGAGGAACGAAGTCACCCGATGTTCAACTTGTCTCTTCAACGTGACTTCTGCGACTTCGTTGACTTGAAACTTCGTCGCTATTCGTCTTTGATAGGCACTTTTTTGTGTTTCCTTCGTATCAGGAAAATCCTGGCTCCTCTTTGGACTGCGTAACGTAGCCCCGTGTAATGAGCCACCTGCGATCGCGTGCTCAGTAATTTTCTATAATACGATGTGTTTTATTTGTCATTGCGCAACGAAAGAAACTTACCGTTTCGTACGTGACACACTTGCTTTCCACATGGCGGTGCAATGGATTGTGAAAATTTTTGTGCGCGAACGTTCGACAGACAGTTTCTACGTTTCAAAATTCTTGAATGCTAACGTTACGCCGTTAGAAAATTACTCAAGAAAATTATTCGAAATAACACATTAAATTTTTGTTGAGATAAAAGTTTGCTTCAAACGAAAAAGTCTGTGAATTAAGAACAAAAGAACCATACCTATAAAGCTCGGAAACATAAGAACTATGCTAAGGAAATGTACAAAAGAAACGTACATGAGAACAATGTACAAGTGATTTATTGACATTGCATGAAAAAACAGCAAATAAATCATCGAAGAGGTGTACGAAAGAACGACAAATATTTCTTCCTTTTTCTTCTCGTAATTGAGTACAACATTTTTGTTACGTGTTTCTCGTTCCATTCTGACAAATCGCATCATCCGTGAGATCGAAACGCTTGACAAATCAATCGAACGCGTTGCTTCCTGAAACCCGTAGAGTTCTAAGAACAAAACGGGCCGCGCACTAATTGAGAAAATAATTGATTCCGGTTATATAATATCGGAATTGCGTTGCAAGATATTGGTGAACGCATCGAGGAAAGCAGGAAAATGTAGTGCAATTATTGTGTCGCTAATAGCGGTTCATAGAAGAAAATTGCATCGGTGAATTACTACTTATTATTCGTTATATTGTAAATGGTAGAATCGTACAATTGCGTATCAATCTAAATGTTAATTTCTAAGGAAGAAATTTTACTCTTCTATATTATACCTAATTTATTAATATCTCGTCACGTAACGTCACGTAACTTTACGTTCGCTAAGAATACAACGGTATAAGGATATAAGGATTTGAGCGATATAGAAATATGGCGAAATGGAGATCTGTTTATGCAGTTCAGGATATAGGGATTTCATGTATCTGGAGATACAGGAATCTTGGAATGGAAGGATTTGGAATTATAATGATCTTAAAAAATAAAGATGTATAGAAATATAGAAATCTGAGGGTATAGGAATCTAGGGATATAGGGATCTAGGAACGTAGAAATATAAGAACATAAGAAATTAGGGACATAGATTTCTAGAACTAGAAATAGAAATTTCTGGAACAAATACATAGATCTAGAAACGCAGAGATCAGGGAGTATAGAGATTTGGGAAATGGAGGTATGGGAATGTAGGAATTTGGGGATGGAGGAATCTTGGGATATTGAAATCTTGGAATATAGTAATTTAGGAATGTAGGAATTTGAGGTAATGAGGATTTGGGGTTATAGAAATCTGGAAATATAGGAATCTGGGGAAATAGAAATCTAGGAATCCAAGATTATAGAGATCTGGTGATCTAGGAATCTACAGAGACTATGGATCTAGAAATCTAGAAACCTTGAGATCCAGAGATCTAGTGATCTATAAATCTAGGAACCTTGAGATCCAGATATCTAAAGATCTACTGATCTGTAAGTCTAGGAACCTTGAAATCCAGAGATCTAATGATCTAGAAATCTAGGGATATAGAATACCATTATAAATCAAATTAAACCCAGTTCGTTTTAAAAATAACTTCCATAAAAAAGTTTGTGTCACAACATGCAACGATCAGCAATAAATAAAGTCAGAAAAAGAGTAGACACGAATTGTATCGTGTTTCATTCATGGTTTATTCATTCACGAAGGTTAATTTCTACGAGCTGCACCGCGCTCGTAATAAAACACACGTGGCGTTCTCATGAATGACCACTATCTCGATCTAAAATAAAGTACCGAGTGAAACTCCTGCAGAATCGTCAGAAACGAATCAATGAATTTCTCTGGAAGAAGACAACGAATTTTTATATACAATGTAAATATTGTACTACCTAATTAAATAAACAATATAGACATGTATACAGTCGTTTATTTTTTTTCAACGAACTACGTTTCTTAATTAAACTATCGTGTGAATATATTCGACAATTAAAAGTATTATCAGTCAGGGTGAGCTTATGGAATTTATGTTCCAGTCAGATATTTACGATTAATTGGACGGACCTCGAGTGGAACAAGTTCTCAGACAAATATTCAAACACCTATACTTGCATTGTTTTACACGGGTTGCAATTAGCACAATTATGTAACGTTTAATCTTTTGTTCATGCAAGGACGCGTACCTGTAAATATACGGATTTCGTGATGGATAGGTGAACGATTCACTAAGAGTTTACCTGACAGGTATAAATTACAGTGTAAATCACAAAATGGTGATAAACGAGCGCAATTACGAAATTTCTTGCACCGCCGAATTCATGTCACGACAGGAATTATTAAATGTAGTCAAAGTTGTATGTCTAAAATTAATTTGATGTTCAATAACGGTGAAAAAAAATGTCAGCTTTTCCAATTAAATTCAATTTGTTACTCCGATTGATCCGTAATATTTAAATTATTGCATTTTATGTAATTGTAATAATATAACGCACGTCATTGGTGTTTGCCATGACAGTTTTCTGATTATAATCTAAACAAAATTTCTGTATACACCATGTAATAACAAATGATCCATGATAGTAATTTTTGTAAATTGATTATTCTATTTTATGAATGTTATGAAGATTAAAATAAAAAAATTGAAAGAACAGTCTTAATTTTTGTTCCCTTCAACAATAACTCCCAAACTGTAATAATTATTAACATGACTATAAAAATAAATTACATGTCAAGATACTTCTATCGATTAAATTTTCTTTACTACAAAATATCTGTCACGATTTGTTAATCGAATAAAATATATCTCACAAAATTCTACGTCAAACGATTTACAATTAGTATACAAAAATAACAAACGTAAGTCGTACAAAGTATCCGTTCTTACGAATGTTTATCCAACGTCTCACAGATGTCACAGGTAAAATTGAAGAGTAATTTATGCAAACGAAACTGACGTATTATGCAAGAGACAGTTGCCACAGAGGCACAGTTAGATTCGAACGAGACGAAAATCAATTTTCTCGATTGGTGTTCAGAAAGTGACCCTGTTACCACATGGTGCATCGTTGCAGGATGAGTATCATCCTCGCGATTGGGAAATAGTCGGCACTTTATTTTTCTATTAGTCAACGAGGATTGTATTAGCGTCAATATACTCACGTGTAGAGGGTAATGCATCGTGCGTGCGACTCGTGATGACTAACAGTCATACACCGTGCCCGATGTCATTTATACTTTCTCTCCATAAACGCTTTTACCCTAATTCTATTGCTATAATACCGATCAATTTTGCGTATTTCGTTCGTGTATCAAATTCCATCTATTTCGATACTTTGACTATTTATTTACTATTTATTTACTATTTTCATGCCTCTTTCTTATTTTTGTTTCTTACCTCTATTTACTATTTTCTTGTTTTTGTTTCTTACCTCTATTTACTACCTTCTTGTTTCTATTTCATAACTTCTATTTACTATCTTCTTGTGTCTCTTCCTTATTTCTATTTACTCTTTTCCTGTTTCAGTTTCATATTTTCTATTTACTGTCTTCTTGTTCCTTTTCCCTATTTCTGTTTACTCTTTTCTTGTTTCAGTTTCGTGTACATTCTATCATGTACATTCTACGAATGAATTGTACAGTTTAAGTTAAATAAAATTTTCAAATGCATTCTACTAATTTTCTATTAGCTATAAGTCAGCGGCTCCCAACATGCAAGTTGAGTGAATACAATAGAAAACTTGAGTTTCGAAATGTTTCTCTAGAGAAAATTAATTTACAATTAAAATCAGAATTTTACTTTTTGATAAATCACATAGTGAAGCACTCGAGTGCGAAGGAAAAACATGGCCGGTCGATGATTTTACCATATAATGGAATTTTAATTTTATTACAGGCATTAGAGTATTAATTTTACAAGTATAAGCGAGAAATATTTCAAGATTAATGTAATTTAGACAATAATCTTCGATAATGTAGATAACAATCTTAATGTAGTTAATAACCTTACTGTAATGCAGATAATAACCTTACTGCAATGTAGATAATAACCTCACTGCAATGTAGATAATAACCTCACTGCAATGTAGATAATCCTACTGTCATGAAAATACCAACTTTACTGAAATGTAGATAATCTTACTGTAATGTAAATAATAGTCTTAATATAGTGTAGATAAAATTAATCCAATATAGATAAATCCCGAAATATCCGTGAAATTACAAAGTGTTAAGAACTGAAATGTAATTAAATACCTTATCGCAAAAATGTACCTAATGAACGAAAAGTGATAATGATGCAAAATTCGCGAAGTTCTTTCCTCAATTTGTAAACTTCACAATTGCATTCCACAGGTTGTAACTCACCTGTTAATGAGTGGCTAAATTTTATGCTACGAGCCTCGTTAACATCCACAATCAAAATGTTTTTTGTTAACGAAGAAAGCTATCAATCAACAAATGATTCATTACTTGTCAAAGTATCCCTGTAATTTTCCTCGTTTTTTCGCTCAACGATTCAGTAAACCTGACATAATAGAAACGATACCGTCAAAGCGTGGAATTTTAATTAACGTTTTTTGTCAACTTCATCAAATTTGCATTATAGTTCTTATTCATACTTCTGGTTTATTAAGCATTTGACATTCAGATTTTTCATAGCTTTATTTCTCGAGAAAAATCAAAATTATCCACACACGTATTTGTATACAGATATTAAATTTTGGAACATCCAAAATATTCTTCGAGTATTATACTTTGTGTAACTTTTGGTACTTTTAAGTATTGTACAATTTAAATATTCGTTTAATGATGTAAAATAAATAACTCTACAACGTTTTTTCTAGCTTTAATGACGCTAATGAATTTTCTAAACGCATACACATACATACATACTGCGACAATAGACGTAATGAAATGGAAACTTGTAACGTGTCGTACATAAACTTCGCTGAAATTTTTGTACTTTGATTTTGTTTTAATGCCTTAATATCCGGTGACTAATTAAGTTCAATATCGTATTTGTCCGAGTGTGCCAACGACACTTGGTACATTGTAAATTTGCACGGTTTGTGGTTGTACTCCCACTAATCTCGCAGATCCGAAATTAGGGTTGCCAGCAAGTTGAACGCCTCTGAAAGCGTTTAGTTGTCGAGCTTGAATTTGTTGCCTCATGAATCCTGGATACTTTGCTACCATGCCAGTCACGCTTCCGTATGGGATGCCACCTGAAATTAGGATAATAATTAGTGGACAAGTATTGAAAATTTCAGCGAAGAAAAATGGCATTTTGGAAATTAAAAATTTGGGAATTTAGGATTTTGGATGTTTGGACCTTTGGAAAGTTGGAAATTGGGGATTTGGGTTGTTGGAAATTTAGAAATTTGGAAGTTTAGGGATTTGAAAATTTGAGGACGTCGGAATGTGGGAATTGGAGGGTGTGGGAATTTGGAGATGTGGGAATTTGGAGATGTGGGAATTGGGGATGTAGGAATTTGGGGATGTGGGAGTTTGGGAATTTGCAAATTTAGGGAATTGGGAATTTGGGAATTTCAGGACGTAGGAATGTGGAAATTTGGGGATGTGGGAATGGGGGGATGTGGGAATTAGGGGATGTAGGAATTTGGAGATGTGGGAGTTTGAGAATTTGAAAATTTAGGGAATTGGGAATTTGGGAATTTCAGGACGTAGGAATGTGGAAATTGGGGGGTGTGGAAATTTGGGGATGTGGGAATGGGGGGATGTGGGAATGGGGGCATATGGTAATTAGGGGATGTAGGAATTTGGGGATGTGGGAGTTTGGGAATTTGAAAATTTGGGGAATTGGGAATTTGGGAATTTCAGGACGTAGGAATGTGGAAATGTGGAATATCGAAATTGGGGGGTGTAGGAATTTGGGGATGTGGGAAATGGGGGATGTAGGAATTTGGGGATGTGGGAGTTTGGGAATTTGAAAATTTAGGGAATTGGAAATTTGGGAATTTCAGGACGTGGGAATGTGGAAATGTGGAATATCGAAATTGGGGGGTGTAGGAATTTGGGGATGTGGGAAATGGGGGATGTGGGAGTTTGCGAATTTGAAAATTTGGAGGACTAAGAATTTGGGAATTTGAGGGTGTGGGAATGTGGGAAATAAGGGATGTGGTAATTGGGGGGTGTGAGAATTTGGGGATGTAGGAATTTGGTGATGTGGGAGTTTGGGAATTTGAAAATTTTAAAAATTTACAAAATTTGAAGGTTTATAAACTTGGTAGAGTTGAACATTTAGAAAGTTCAAAATCGACTGAAGTTATCTGACACGTAATAGTGTCGTCCTCTGTGGCAACTCGTTCAAGTATGAAATATCAATACGTCTTATATCAATCGAATTTAATTATATGTGAGTTCATATACAAACAATACTCAAATAGAGTTTCACTTATGTCTTGCAAAGATACTAACTAAAGATTTATGTATAAATCGTGTACTACAAGAGCAACGTAAGAAACCTAACTTACCGTACGCCAATCCGTTCACCATTTCCACGATTCCTGCACTGTCTGGAGCGACTGTCGGTAACTTGATCAAACCAAGCACAATAATCAGCAAAACAGGCTGTAAATAATTAATTATTAATACCGGAACTGTTACTACTTCACGCCATTTCACAACTCTTCTACATATGTTTGTGCAGATTCATGTAAATTATACATCATACTAAAACAAATCATACTTCACACGCAGAATTATCGTATATCGTGACAGTTAGTAACATTATGTAGAATTGTTTATTGATTAAGATCTGCGCAAGCCTCTTTCGTGCAAATTCAAACAACACACAGTATTATATGCAAGCAATTACAACAAATTGAAAATCGTTATTAGAAAGTGAGTCGTTATTTACATACATTGGCGTAACTATGTTAGGGTCCCAGTGTGGATCTGGATCTCGTTAGAATGCAAATTAGGCATTCGTCGCGATATAACGCGTGGTGATATAACACGTGGTGATATAATGCGTGGAAATATGGCTTGTGGAGGTGTATAAATCGTGGCGATACAACGCGCGGAAGTACGACGTGTAAAGAGTTATAACTCATTGCGATTTAATGCGTGGCGATATAACGAGTGGTGATATAACAAGTGGAGATATAACTCGTGGAGGTACGGTTTGCGGAGAAATATAACGCGTGGAGATACGACGCGTGGAGAATTATGACTCACGGCGATATAGTGCGTGGCGATATAACGAGTGGTGATATAACAAGTGGCGATATAACTCGTGGAGGTACGGTTCGTGGAGAATTATAACGCGTGGTGATACAACGCGTGGAAAATTATGACTCACGGCGATATAGTGCGTGGCGATATAATGCGTCGAAATACGACTCGTAGAGAAATATAACACGCGGCGATCTACCTCATGAAAATTTATTGCGCAGTAATCTAATGCATGGAAATCTAACGCTTGGCGATTTAACGCATGGCACTCTAACACGTGGTGATATAACGCGAGGAAATCTAGTGCGATAAATTCGAATGCACAGTGATTTAACGCGTGGTGATTCAACCCATAGTGATCTAACGCGTGGCGATTAACTCGTGGAAATTTATTGCGTAGTAATCTAATGCATAGAATTCTAACGCTTGGCGATTTAACGCGTGGCGATATAACGCATGGCACTCTAACACGTGGTGATATAACGCGAGGAAATCTAATGCTACAAATTCGAATGTACAGTGATTTAACGCGTGGTGATTCAACACGTGGTGATCTAATCCGTGGTGATCTAACGCGTGACTGTGCAACGCATAGAAATCTAACACGAAAAATTGCAACGTGTGGTGATTTAACGTATGGCGATCAAAACTCCCCTCAAACAAAAGTCCTAGTTACGCCAATGTCTACGCGCCGGTATTTGCCTCATTTCGCACAGTCCATACATAAATTTTATGAAATGTTAGATAAACTTGTTCGAAACGTTATCTATTACTCGTTAAGTGCCCTCACTTTCTCCAATATTTCCACCTCGCTAGAGGGACTAGATCCGAGTGACCACAACGCTTTCATCCGAATGCACAGCGAAAATGCTCTTGTTTTGATATATAATAAGTATGCAAGTTCGTTGCTCAAGAAATCGCGAAATACCTACAAGTGAAACTCGAGTACGAAATCGAAGATCAAATGATACAGGAGCATAAGGTTACTATTAGGCAATCCAAGGCTATTTTCATCATCGTCGGTTAGTTTAGAAAATATAATTGCTAGTTGAAAATTCGAACATTCCTTCCATCTTAGGAGTGGAATTTCAGCACGCGATAACGGGAGAGAACGATTACGCGAGTTTATGTTTGCAGAATCGAAGCGGTAATTTTAGCGTATCCTCGGTGATTTTATTCAAGGAGAACGTAATTCTCAACATTCGATCAGGAAAGTTCATTGAACATGTTTCCAATGTTCTTAGAGCTGTGAAACATATGGACCTTCGAGGACGCAATCGCCTCTCACGGTGTTATTCACGTGATTCGTATTACGTTCGTGTTCTTGACTATTTTCACTTTTTGGTCTGGCTATTCGACACCGTTTTACGAACCCGGCTCCAAATTCTCACCTCAGGGACAATGCTATCTCTGACGCTATAAACATATGTTATTTTAATCGTTACTATTAAATTGTTTCAAATTATTTAACTAGGTTCAATTTTTGTGTTCTCACGTGTACTAAACTTTATGACTGTGTCAATCAATCGGTTTTATTAAAATTTATTAACAGACTGGGTTTATTTATACTAGAAAATATTTTGTGAGATTTACTTTTTGTCGACGTATCAGATACGTGTGTTTAGGTTATGATTCTTTAGTCATTAATATTTGTTAAATGTTTTCTAAAATTTGTTCTTTGTCAACATGTAAGATGTATTTATATTATGAGTATTTATGAATATTTATTTTGTAAATAGAATTCAAGTATCTTCTTTATCGAATCAATTCAACGTATCTACTGAATCTTTTGGAATTTTGTTGTTAATATTATATTATCTAACAGATTTAATATGAACATTCAATTAATGAAATTTTTGAGAAATCAAATACAAATGTTCATGTTTCTATACACTTTTTAATGTATCGTAATCATTCAATTACCTAATTGAACTTGTAATTAAAGAAAATTAATTTTTACATATTTAATTAAATTTCATATAAATTCACTTAATGTGACATTTTGGCAAAATCAACTTGAATGATTCATATTTTATCCAATGCTCAAGAAGTTCAACAAAATTATTCAACTGCGTAGATAAAGAAAAGAACTGAACTTGATTAAGCAATACTCATAAAACACTTCGTATTAAGTAACTTTTATGTTACAACAACATAATTCGATTTCACTTCACTGGATAAATAATACATGTTTCCTCGATTACGGTTCACCTTGACAGTAAAGAACATAGCACACCGTTTACTTGTACCTTTTACGATACGGTTTTATCGTTATAAAACCACTACGAAGTTGATTATAACTAATTTTGACTCGAATCGAGCACAAGTAACGTAAACGTACCTTTAAAGGAAGCATATTGACCTTTTCGCAGCCGCGACGCGAGACCAGAAGGAAACTAAAGCATTAAACTAAAGATCGAATTATATACGGGGCTCGGCCTCGTGGTTGACCAATCGAGGCTTAGTATTCCCTTTCAGTATCGAGTGTTATTCATCGATACAGGATTTTATTAGAATGCAGTGCGTACCTAAACGTGGTATCGTCCACCTTAACCTTGGCGAACGCTAAGCTACCGTTCACATCGAATAAATGGAGTAAGGTTGGTTTTCGAATTCAGTAATTTAGAACTTTTTGGATTTTTATGTGGAGGAATTTGGGGATGTGAGATCTCGATATTTAGGAATTTTAGGATTTTGAAATTTGAAATTTGGGGATTTGAAAGTTGAGGATTTGGAATTTGGGGACTTGAGAATTTGGGGGTTTGAGAATTTGGGAATTTGGAAATTGAGGACTTGGAATTTTGGGGTTTGAGAATTTGGGGATTTGGAAGTAAAAAATTTGGAATTTGGGGACTTGAGAATTTGGGGGTTTGAGAATTTGGGGATTTGGAAGTTGAGGATTTGGAATTTGGGAACTTGAGAATTTGGGGGTTTGAGAATTTGGGGATTTGGAAGTTGAGGACTTGGAATTTGGGGGTTTGAGAATTTGGGGATTTGGAAGTAGAAAATTTGGAATTTGGGGACTTGAGAATTTGGGGATTTGAGAATTTGGGGATTTGGAATTTGGAGGTTTGAGAATTTAGGAATGTGGAAATTGAGAATGTGGAATTTGGGGATATGGAATTCGGGAATGTGGAAATTGAAAAAGTGGAATTTGGGGATGTAGAGTTCGGGAATATGGAATTGTGGAATTAGGAATTTGGGAATATGAAATTTGGATATTTAGGAATTTGGAGATATGGAATTCGGATATTTAGGAACTCGGAAATTTAGAAATTTGGACATTTGAGACTTCGAGAATTTGGGAATTTACCAAATTGAGATCTGGATGCTTATTAATTTGAGAACTCTGAAATTTGAGAATTCGAGAGTGATATTAATATAAAATATTTATTTAAAATTCACAGAAACGTTACCTAAAGCACTACAAACCTATTAAAATTACTAATGAAAATCATTAAAATGCAGAATTTCAATAGCACTCGTCTAACAAGTAACATTATTATAAATTACAGAGTAAAAGTTGGTAAATAACGAAGCAGCGATATTCATAAATGAATATTCAGAAGTAAATTAATTTCAATTAATATCCATGTACTCAATTACCCTATTTCACAACTCTGATCATCAAGCTCAGCCTGATGATTAATTAATTTTATCTATATAATTTTCTAACCGCAATGGTATTCAGACCATGAACCACGTAAGTGCACCTAGCTAAATAAAACAATTATTCCTTAACTATGGGGTAATTGGTATAACAGTACTGTAATATCACGCATCATTATCCCTTGACGACATAATACGACGTTAGTTCTAAATGTATCTAAAGAGAGAAATAATCGATGATCGGTTTGCAATGACAAAATAATCATTGACAAACTACTGCAAGCTAAATCCAACGGGGATATTGTGACACACAACTGGGTTTAAATTGGATCAAGGATATCCAGCTGACGAACGCCATTGAGCAACAATAGTAATTTAGTGGCTTAATAGATATTGATTTGGTCGAGAGGAAAGATTTACAAATAGAGAGAGATTGAAACTTGGGATATAAGGACTCGAGATATAGGGACTAGAGATTTAGGGATTCGGGACTGTAGGGATTTGAAAATATAGAGATTCTGAATTTAAGAATTTGGGATATAGAAATTTGGAGATATAGGGATTTGGGGACGTAAGGATTTGGGTGTGTAGGGATTTGGGACGTAGGGATTTGGGGATGTAGAAATTTGAAACATAGGGATTTGGGATATAGGAATTTAGGAATATAGGAATTTGGGAACGTAGGGATTGGGGGTGTAGGGATTTGGGAACGTAGGGATTGGGGGTGTAGGGATTTGGGGACGTAGGGATTGGGGGTATAGGGATTTGGGGACGTAGAGATTTGTGGACGTAGAGATTTGAAATATAGGAATTTGGGTACGTAGGAATTGGGGATGTAGGGAATTGTGGACGTAGGAATTGGAGATGTAGGGATTTGGGGACGTAGGGATTTGAGGACGTAGGGATTGCGGGTGTAGGAATTTTGGAATATAAGAATTTGTAGTACATGAACGTGAGAATATAGAAATTTAGAATATGTCGTTTAAGGAATACAGGAATCTAATGATATAGGAATATAAGAATTACAATTTCTAAAATATACGTCTGTATAAAAGAAGAAATCGAATATGATGACCTATTTATCTTTATTGAAAATAATTCACTGTATATACAACACAAGTAACAGATAAACATCGTAACCATAACAAATATATAATGTTACGCAACTAAAATCTGTGAAACGAACATTTTACTCCTACAATTAAATAAAATAAGAAAATGGTAAAATAATAGAATAACAGTAAAACAACAGAATAACAAAATAGTCAAATAAAATAATTTAATAGTAAATCGAAAGAAAAAAGCTATAACACTCGATTTGTACAAACACCTCGTACGCCATTTTCTACTTTAACCAACTTTCAATTTCCTGTACTTTCTTCTGAATTTTCGATCATCATGCAATGTTAAGATAGAAGTAAAAAGAACTCATCGTTAGAAATTGTAGTTCTCCGATATCCAGGAAACGGAAGACACGACTTCTCTGGATTCTTGTTCAGATAATTGTACAGCTCTGTTGGGTGCAGTACCTGCATCTATTTTCAAAGCACTTTCAAATTCCTCCTCCGAAATATCCTCCGACTTACCCAAATTACTCAACAGCTCTATCCTATCATCTTTAAAATCGAATCTCTTATCATCATCATCCGAAGAAAATTTCAATTTACTAATTTCGTCAACAGTTTTCGAATCTTCCGCATCAGATTTTTTATTCTCTAAATTATTTTCCTGCTCGTCATTTTTATCCGATATTTTCACTTTGTTCGAATTTTCCACCGACACCTCTGCTCGCCTAGTTTCGACCTTCGTTTGATCGGGTATTTCGTTCGTTGGACTTTTCTTTCCGCCATTTTGTCCGCTCTCCGCGTTAGATCGATGCGCGCTGCTCTTCGACGAAACCTCTGTCGCATTGCTGACGCCATTGTTCGACTGATTTATGGTTCTACCGGCAGTTCGCTTCGAATCCTTGACTGATTTCTGATTTCTCCTTCGAACCACCCTGGACGCTGAAGTTGTGCTCGCCGTAGTAGCGGAGGTGATCGTAGAAGGCGTAGTTGACCCAGATTTCTGTCTCCGACGAGTTCGATTAAAGTCGTCACCGGATCTTATTACGGTCTCTGCGTTAGAAATCGAGTTCTTCGCTGGTCTTCGTCTTTTCTTGTTCGAACGCTCCGTAGAATTCCTGCTTTCTCCAACACTCTTCAGCACCGTTATTTCAACTTCAGAATCCTTCGAATTCTTTATGGGTTCGCTGGAATTTCTACCTTCGTCCGTGGCATCGGTAGAATTTCTCGCCTTCTTCCTGTTCCTTGCAACGGGTTCCAAAGTGACATCTTCAGAAACGATACCTCTGGAGGTACCTCGATCTTTGTAAGAATCGCTCTTCTCCGTGGAATCACCTTCTAAAGTCTTCTCGATGGATCTTTTTATTTCTTCCAGACGTTTCGACTTCAAGTTCTTCAGCTTCTTGATCGGCAGGTTAGTGCTTTTCGCATTGTATTTGCTGCTGTATTTCCGAATCGGTCGATGTTCGCTGCTACTTCCCAACGTATCGGAAATATTCTCTTCAGAAGCGTCTCTGTCTTTGCGACTCCAGAAACGGTATTTTCCTCGAGGATAAATTCTACGCTGATGCAGAGACGTGTCTTCGACATCTTCATCGTCGAAGCTTCTCGTCAATCCTTTACGCTTCTTCTTCTCCTCGCGTGCCAAACGTTCTCTCCTCTCCCAAGGATACTCGTATTCGCCGATCCTCCCGCGATTTCGTTGTCGTCTCTTCCTTCGTTCGTTCTCCTTGTCCCTGTACCACGGGAACACGTACTCTTCTTTCTCCTCGCCGCTCTCGTCAGCTTCCTCCGAGCTTCCTTTCGAACGAGATATCCTGGAAAAAGAGAAGGAAGGATGAAAGAATGCTGGTTTGTTCACTCGAGGCCCGAGTTCCGCGTACTTCTCGTCTTCGTAATTCTCCGACGGCGAAGAGGGTCTGGATTCGTACTTGAAGAACGAACTGTGCTCTTCTGACTCACTCTCCTTCGAATCGTCACTTTCCTCCGAGGACTCTGTACTCGTCTGCACGTTTCCGTTCGTGTCTAACTTCTCCGAAGACGCCTCGTTGGAATTGTGTTCGAAAGAAACGTTTTCTTCTTCTTCAAGTTTCTTGTCACCGATGTCCTTCGCGTTCGTGGAATCGGATTCGAATTTGAAATGATGAGAGTTGTTCGGGAATAATACTTTCTTCGGCTCTGCGGAAGTGTCCGTGAATCCTGGAGAATCGGTCTCCAAGAAGGATTTCAAGTTGAAGAATTCTGAAGAAGTGTGAGGTTTCTGCGTAGTTGTTTCTTCACCTTCGTTCACGTTTTCGTAAACCGCGTAACCTTTGCCGGTATTGTTGGACAACTTGTTCGAACTGGTCTGATCTTGCTCCTCGAGTTTCGTAGACGTGTTAAGGCTTTGATCGCTGATTTCTTCAGGAAGCTGGTTCAAATCTTTCGCAGGTTCCTGCTCGATGTACTCGTTCGGTAATGTCGCGGTAGAAATACTTGACTCTGTCCAGGTAATTTCGTCAACTTCCGTCGTGGAAGGACGATTCAGAGGTTTTCTTCTTTTGATATAATTGTACGTGGGCTCTCTTCTTCGTTTGTCCTCCCGCACTTCAGTCTCATTAATAAATTTCCCGAATCTCCCCTCGTCCTTCGGTTTCGAATATCTGATCCTGTCTTTGATCGTGTAGACAACCTTCTGTGACTTCTCTCTCTTCTGTTCTTCATTTCCAGAACTTGAAATACTCTTCGGCGCCTTGGACTTTCTCTTGATGTCACTGGTTTTAACTGCATTAGAGATTGTTGAATTTCTTCTACCCAGATCATCGTCAGCTGTGACATTTTCAACAACTGTCGCCGTTCTGTTGAAATAATCATGTACTTCTTCATTGTCTCTGTCTTCGGAATCCGGAAACATTTTCTTCTCCAAGGAACTCGCGCCTTCGTTTTCTTCGTCTCTCAAATCTCGTTTGTAAACGCGAATCTTCTGCGGACGATTTCCTCTCAATCCATTCGGAGGTGTCCTCAAGTGCTGCACCCTGGTTCGATTCTTCTGTGGAACTCTCATCCTCTGATATCCATTCTGAGGTCGATATTTCGGGGGCACCATGCCTTCTATATTCGTATCCGCTTTATGGGGTCGTTTTATATCTCCTATCTCATCCTTCTTCTTACCATAACTGGTCGAATGCGTGGACACGTTCATTTTGACATCATCGACCTCATCGGCAACGGTGACCTCATCCGAGGTCGGTAAAGTGGTTACTTCGTAAACTTGATACGAGTTCGCCATGTTTCGTATGGTACCCATCACATCTTCGTAAACTTGATTCTGATAAGGCAAATACATGGACCACACGTCGCTCGCAGAAGTCACGGGTCGTTTAACAACCTTCTGCGGTCTTCTGGAACCATTCGGGTACTTCACTCTGACTCCTTGCACCCTGTAGACTCGAGGTCTCTTCCCTCTTCCCGTTCCAGGGTACGTTCTATAAACAACACGCCTCGGTTTCTGAGATCTAATCGCATTGGAACTCGGTTTGCGGGGTCGACGATAGTTCTCCGGCTTCCTGGAGGACTTCTGAACAACATAATCATCGCTTTGCTTCGGGAACATCATGATTCTCGAAGCGAACCGCTTGGTGTCCAGCTCTGCAGGAGGACTGGGATCTTCGACTTCTTTCTCCAGGAACAGTGGGTTGTCGAAGGGGTCGTTGTCGAAGTACTTGGCTTTGAAGCAATCCAATTTATCCCCTAAACCACGAAGACGAGGGAGATTCTCTTCTGGACCTCTCTCTGGAACTGGTTCCTCTTTCTCTGGCACCACCTTCAAAGTGGGATCAACCTCCTCGCAGTGTTTGTACGCGTCCCTCGATCCATAAAACTCCATACCACCGTACGTCTTCCTGGGTAATCTTCCAGGGTCAATGGCGTACTTCAACGCAGACGGTGTTGGTATCTTCTCACTATTATAAAAAGGGTACTTCTGCAGATCCATATTACCTTCGGTATACTTCTCCACGCTGGATTCAGTTTCGTTGTCAGGTTGATTGTCCTCAACTAGTTCCTCCACATAATCAAAATCCGGCACTTCGACTTCTACGTCATCTTGCATATCTTCTTCCTCTTCTTTCTTTTCCTTAAACCGAGCGTCGATTTCCTTTTGTATAACATCATTCGTTAAATGAGGCGCTTCGTGCAGAAGCTCTTCGTGGCTCTTCGATCTAGCGCTCGTCGATTCCTCATCTTCGTTATACTTGAAGGATTTTAAATCGCCCTCAGCACGGATTTCTCTTTCGTCGACACGCCCCTCTTGTAGCTCTCTTCCCTGGACCGATCTCGATTTCTTCTCGGCGATTCGTTTTTCCGCCGACGTATCCGGAACGAGTGCTACTTGCAGACCGCTGTTTGCTTTCAGCAGCGAATTTCTCTCGACCGACGAATTTTTAGCTGCCTGTTCTATTTCGCCGCGATTCGTCGCGTCATTGTTTGCCGGTAATCGCGAGCCTTTCACGTCCTCTCCGACCCCTTCGTTCGCCGATCTTCTTTCGCGCCTTTTTGCGCGGATTCCAGCGATCGGCTCGATCGAGCCGGCCCGTCGGTACGGTCTCACAAGGTTTCTGGCTTGGTTAGACCCGTTTCCGGTTAGATAATCGATTGTTTCTTTCGCCCTGGCGAAGTCGTCGATCAAAAACGGCGATGGAGGAAGCAGATCGAAAGCGGGCAACAGATTCCTGTTACGTGTCGACGCTGGTCTTTGAATGATCTTCGGTTCTGTATGCGTCTGACGCGGCCGATTCGTGCGTACCTGACGTGGTCTCTGATTGACATACGTATTGTCCATCGATCCGTGCGGTAAATAATTGTAATAACTGTTCTGATGCAAAGGTTTCCTCTTCCTCGGATCATCATTTAAATTCGACGGTGGATAGTTCGGCTGTAAACTGTTTGGATGACGATGGTTCTTCGCTTTCTCGTTCTTCAGGTGCATCAGAACTTTCATGTAGTTCTCATGCATAGGAATACTCCTGGGTGTCGTGCTTTCTATTCGTATTTCTTTCGTGGTCGATTTTTTGTTAGAATGTTCGGTCTTCTTCGGCTTTTGTCTGACAGCAATTTTGTAACGTGGCTTGCGATTCATCACTAAATTCAGTGACGGAGTGAATAGAGAACCGTCCATGTTTTTGTTGGACTCTTCCTTGCTGTCTAGATTCTTGACGAAATTCGAAAACGGAATTCCTTGGTCGTTGCTCAAGATCTCGTCGTATGTCCCTAGATATTGTGTGTCCGTCGTTACCGGTTCATTGGAAACAATAGGCTGCCACAATTCACTAATGTCAGTGTTCTTCGAACGAGGCAATTGATTCTGATCGTTGTTCCTGAATTCTGGGTCAACCAGAAATTCAGCAGGATTCTTTGCGTCGAAAGCCGACGAATCTATGGCCGGAAACAGTGTCGTGGCTTCTTCTCCATAAAAAGAATATGGCGCGAGTGTATTTCCCAAAGTCGAAGCTTGCAGATAGTTTGGATTCGCAGTCGTTGAATCTATCGAGGTTGAAGATTGACTCGTTGGTTCACTCTGCCTTTTCTTGAAGTAATCCCAGAAGATTTGGCTGTAACTGATGGTCGTTGGATTCTCTTCAACTTTCTGAACATCAACGATTGGCGAATTTTCGTGTGTCTCGTATCTGTATGGATCCGCAAAGTTCAGAGTCGTAGCTTCAATCGATACCGTCGTAGCTTCCACACTTTCTCCGTCGATCTTCGATTTCTTCGACGGCCTCTTTCGTTTTCTAACTTTCTGCTCTTCCTTCCAATCTTCTCCATTTGATCCTGGATCTCCATCCAGTTTACCGATCTCGAATCCTTTCTCTGTCTCTTCAGCCTCTCTCTCCAGATCATCCTGCAGCTGCTCTATTCCCTCTTCAACTACCACTTTCGGATACACTTTCTTCCTCTCGTTTCTCCCATTCACGATATTGCTGGCAGTTTTGTGATCCTCGTAATCTTCGTAGTCCTCAAAGTCTTCAGGATCAGTCTTACTCTGTTCAGCATCGTCTCCGATCTTCTTCCTGTTCTTCAAACGCTCCCGAACTTTCCTAGCGTATTCTTCTTCAAAATCTGCATCCCTGACGTGTCCACCATGATCGTACGCAGAATCTTCATAACCCTCTTCGGTGTAAACGGTGTTCACCTTTGAGTTTCTCACCACTTCTCTCAGTCTCGCCGCGTTTTCCTTCTCCTCTTCAGACTCTGCGTGCTCCAACGCCTTCCTTCGAGGCAACCTCCTCACAGTGTGCGTCTTCCTCACCTGCGCGTACAGTTTCGTGGGTACAAAGTCTAGGGGAACGTCACTGTTCTTCGGCGGTTTGGCCCATTCACCCGGACCAACATACTTAGGCTTCGTCGACACGTTTCTCGGCTCTTCGTGGTCGGAATACGGGATTACGTGATCCGGAGGACCTTCCGGATCCTCCTCAGACTCCTCGTCGTCCTCATCCTCCAAAGACCTCTGAACTTTATTATGGAACACGCTTTCAGAGGACTCGGGGTCTTCCTGTCTCGACATCGATTCTGTTGGTCCCTCGAAGATGGACTCATCTTTCGTGAAATTGAACGGTGTTCTTTCTTCGTTTAGTTTGCTGGAGGTTCTTGAATATGGCGCGTCCAGTATCAACTTCCCACAGGATTCGAGAACCACCAGCAACAGGAGAAACAATGTTCGATTCATGTCGTCACTGTGGTCTTGCCATTGCACTGCAGTTTACGAGTCAAATCGCGAGATTCTTGTCCACTGACAAACTAGTCACAGTCATCGTGTCCGTTGACGTCTTCCGGGCCGACCATTTCGAGTTACGAACACGTTCGGACACTTTGCTATATAATATCGTACTTTCACGGGACACGTTCCGCGATTTGTTCGCTGGCGCGGCAACGGTTACGTGAACCCTCAAAAAACTGACGATTGTTCTTTCATCGATCACGACGCGAGATTAGGGTTTCGGTGTTTCTCGATCGCGGACGGTTTTTCAATGAGAACGCGTCACCCGATGATTTCTAATCATTTTCGATCGAGGACTCGCATCGAACTGCTCGCGGCACGGTCCGTTTAGCCTAATTTATATTTTCCAGCGATCCGAAAGGAAGCCAGAGTAGGGTCTCAAACGACTCCGAGCGGCGTTGTTCACGGACCGTGCAGACCTGAACGTTCAACGGTTCTGTCACTCTCGATTGAGCCTAATCGACGGCTCGTTTCACTGGAAAGGGAATAAAAAAATCAGCGAACGGACGCCGATCGCACGGACCATTTTTTCTGCGCCACTTTCCGTGGATTTGGCAATTTTACCAGGGTTTTCTAATGCCGCCTTTTTGGGATATGCTTTCCAAATATCGAATATTTTTTGGGACATAAGCAATTGGTGTGCATAATTGAAGAGTGAAAATGAAGAGAAGTCAGCTATTTCTTAAAATACCTTTTTGCTCAAGAACTTTTTATCGTTTATTGTCAAATTCGAGATGTAATCCATTTTATTTTTGTGTAATGAATTCTGATGGTTGGCCAGACAGTTAATGTTCACTGATGCATTCATCTGACGAAATAATAGAACAAAAAATATGTTCAGCAAGCAACTCATTTCTTCGCCTAGCATTACCGTTACTTTGTTAATCTGATCGTAATGACTGTAATTTGGAGGCGGCGGACCTAGCAGCGCTATTATCTTGCAACGGTCGCCATTTTTATGAATCAACTTAACCTTCAAAAAATGTATTCAGCGTCGACCTATTTGTAGAAATTATAAAATACACGATTTTATAATAATTGTATAGTATATCATATTTTAGTATGCTAAGTCATACTGTTTGGTGTATGATCACCCAAATATCTTTTCTATTTGTAGATAAAACATAAACTATTTGTAGAATCTTTACAATAAAGTACAATTAACTTCAAGGTACAAATCAGACAGAAGATAAATATGTTTGTTAATACCTAAATTGTTACAATTTTAATAAATTGTTTTTTAATATTTTTATGAATTTATCATAGGACATCATAGGACATGTTTAGGTGGACTGTTTTATATAGAACTTCTCGTTATAAGTTTTGTACAGAAATATGTATTTATACATTTTGAACATAATTCCATCTTCACACTAGTTTATAAAACGAGTTTATAAAATACGTATGAGTTATAAAAATTAGCTTAATTGGATGTTAGAGTGAGTCTGAACTTATCCAAAATGGCTCCTTCCATAAAATCGTTGAAACAAATATCCTCATCCTCATTGGAGGAAACATCCTGAACTCATTCTCACGTTAACAAAAAGAAATATTGCAGAATACCCAACATTTTTAATCTACACATTTATTCTACTCCAGAAGAATTCAACTACAACGACTAAAATTTCCTAATCGAATAATGACATTCAATATGCACCACTGAAGTTTTTCGACAACCACAGTGAACGATACAAGTAAAACGGTAATTACAGTAATAAAGTAATGAATTTAAAACGTTACAAGTCTCCATAAAATAGCAATCGATTTCTTGTTTCTTAAGAAATGTTATGACGTTTTTCTTAAAAAATTCAGATTTCTCGAATCTACATATCTTCTCGAAGAGTATTTCAAGAAGAAGAAGAAGAGTATTTTGAGCGAAAAGTACGGAAAAGCGAGTGGATTGCAATCGGATCGTTGATGAACCACGAGGCTGTCGACATGAAAAAAAAACCAGGAATTCGATCGAACGGCTTCGTTTCTAGAATTGGAAGTTCAGTAACGTTTTATCCGAAGCCAGCGGAGCGAGAAAAACTGTGGCTCGGGCGACACGCTTCGCGGATCGACGCGGAAAGGCTCGGTGCAATCGCCTTCATAGAAACTTAGCGAGCGAAACAAACGATTTACAGGCGACTGAGTTAAGAACGCTCGTTGCTCTTGACTGTGAAGAGCGGAGCTTCGCTGAAGATCTTTTGATGCAACTTCAAACGTCCAGAACGCTTTGAAGTTCATTGTAATCATGAACACCTGCGAAACGAGTCAAAATTTCATGGCTGTTGCAAAACTTCTGGCGAAGCAAAGAGTTGTGAAACAAATTCAGTCGTACTTCAAGATTGCCATGAAGATTCGGCCTTGAACTTGGAGTGGAATGTCATGGGCAATCGTGTTTAATTCTTGTATAATATTTTTTGAGTGCACTTCTCTCTGTATAGAACTTCTTTCTCTAACTGTCGATTAGATAGCAGTCTCCATTTGTATAAATTGCAATACGAGCAATTTAATGAAATTTATGAAACGTTGTTTAATTACATTAATTTTTATCAATTTGTATAAAGAGTGACGTAGAATTGACTATACATGTTCACTTAATTACAGTTTTTATTTAAGTAGAAATATATGAGATATTTCTACCCATCAGCCTATCACACTACAATCAGCCTAACAACCTATCAGCCTATCAGACCTTTCGATGTCATAGATTGACAAAAAATTTAACTTGTGCATTACTTAATTAAAATAATAAAATCCTGACCCTGATGTCAAGTGGCAAAATAAGCAAATTAAAAGTTGAACGTAGTATTAAAAAAAGTTATGAGAACTTTAGAGCACCTCTAACATTTGAACGTCAGATAAAACAGTTGAGTTGTTGAGAAATATTCAGAGATTATGAAACATCATACAAGAAAGGATCATTTATTTCGTCCCTGTAAATTGTAACTAGAGAAAAGGTGGGTAAAAACAGGAAAGACTACGCTCGAGTCGTTGCCGTATCGTTTATTCAATAATTCGTGTGACACGAATATTCAAATAATCGGTGACAATTCATAAATTAATAAACGTTAGAAGTAATAAATATATTAATACAAAATTCACGCAGTATTACATAACTATAGCGAAGCGATTGCACCTGCCCAATGTGGTCGTAATACTTCTACAGTTAGAACGTTCGCTATCGTTACACTGAGCATTGCATTAGTACTCTTTGATCGAAAATGAAATTTGGAGCAAAACTGCAATTATGACAATTTTTTTAAATGGATTTGCTTGATGGCGTTCGTTAACTCTTATTCAGTCAAGGTGAGTTTAATGAACGCTTAATTATTTATTGAGTGTTCAGTGTGACGTGCATTCTGGTATATTGGTGGGTAGTCAATTAGAAAATTTTCAATTTTTCAATTTTTCAATTTTTCAATTTTTCAATTTTTCAATTTTTCAATTTTTCAATTTTTCAATTTTTCAATTTTTCAATTTTTCAATTTTTCAATTTTTTAATTTTTCAATTTTTCAATTTTTCAATTTTTCAATTTTTCAATTTTTCAATTTTTCAATTTTTCAATTTTTCAATTTTTCAATTTTTCAATTTTTCAATTCTTCAATTTTTCAATTTTGCAATTTCTAGTCTTCTTAGTCATTAAATAATCAAGTACCTACATAACTAATTTTCTAAATTTAAAAATTTGACCCTCTCAAATACATATTTTGTGAATTTCCAAATTTACCAAGCTATGCAAGTCACTACTCGTGTTTTTCCACAAACGCTTCATCTACCCACTAGCTTAATTTATATAATTGAATTATCAGAATAAATCGTCATTCGTCACGAGCAAGGAGTACTAATGAAACCGGGAAGGATACCAGCGAATACAAGTATCTATACATAGATATAAAAAATTAAACATGTATAAAATCTAACAATTCGATACATAATACTTTCGTTTCTCAACGATCGATTAACGTTACAGAATGAAAGAAACGATCAGGTACTCCGAAAAAGGTGAAATGTCAATTAAGATATCATCGGTTTCCACGAGTTCGAATCATTCTGATCCGAGACTGATTGAGTTTCAGCCGATTGCAGCATCGATGCTTCCGGTCGAAAAAAGTCGATAATCGGATGGTAATTGTAATTGATTCGCCTCTGTGGTTCGTGATACTCGTCATCGAAACCGCCATTTTGTAACCGCGACGTGGCGTCCATTTCCAGGTCGTATGGTTGACTGTACCTGAATAATTAAATTCGTTAAATGTATTAACTGTGCGATCGTGCTGTGCAAGTACTGTGTTATGTAAAGGAATAGTTAGGTAAGATTTATCAGAAAGTGGGTTAAGATATTGTGGATCTTTTTATTGCTATTGATTTAAGAAGCTCACATTTTTTAAGATTTTATATTTTCATATCTAATTTTCACTAATTCACTAAATTTCTAAATTTTCAAATTTTTAGTTTGAGAGTTTTGGGATTGTTGGATTTCTGAATTCTCGAATTTCACATTTTGGAAGATAGGGATTGTCCAATTTCCAAATTTTCTAATTTTTAGTTTGGAAATTTTGGGATTGTTGGATTTCTGAATTTTTGTATTTCACATTTTGGAAGATTGAGATTATCCAATTTCCAAATTTTCAAGTTTTACATTTTAAACTCTGTAATTATCGAATTTCCAAATTTTCAAATTCTACATTTTAAAACTTTGAAATCATCGGATATCCATATTTCTAAATTCTACATTTTGAAATTTTAAAATTATTGAATTTCCAAATGTTCTAATACCACCTATCAAAAATGTTCAGATTATCAAATTTCTAGATTCCCGAATTCCAAAATTCCCAAATTTCTAAATTCGGAGGAAGTAAAAATGAAAAGTGAATTATTACCTATTTAATATTGTACTGTTGTTCAAACTTTCGGTGTTTTCTTCTACGTGAGACGTGGATTCCCTTCTGAATGGTGGTCTACCGGGTCTACTTGGTCTGGAACCCTTCAGTAATGGACCAGTATACCCAGGTGCTCTTGTATTTGGAGCATGTTGCTGAGGCAATTTATCGAATGGCCTTGAATTCAAAGAGGAAGGCTGTTTCTTAGGCCTCGTTCTGACAGGAAGCGTAAAAGTTGGTCTACTTGGGGTAGCTTCCGTTAGAGGCTTCTTATTGCTTGAACCTACGAAATTGTAAAAATATTCCATCAAATTTAATTATTCAATAAAATCAAATGAAAAACAATATCATCACCATTCATAAGTTAAAGCTTGACGAACCAACAGTTTAAACTATCACATTAAAAGTTCTTTAAAGTGAAGTAAACACATGTTACAATTTGTTATCTGTTTGTACAAGAATTTAATCTATAAATTGCATAAGATTTTAACAAATAAAGAGTAAAATCGTACCCAGGGCGGAATCAAATCCAGCGACGAACTTGTTCAAATAGTTCAACTTGGAATCTTCGAAATCGTCTTTCTGATCGTTGTTTGTGGCAAAATCGGATCCAGGAAAGGACTCCTTCATTCTTAAAGGCGGATCATTCTGATGGGGTGGAAAAATTTCAGCGTAACCGTGAACGTGGCAGCTGCAGCAGGTTGGTACTTTGAAGATGTCCATGTGAAGACCCAATTTACTATCCCACGTTAAAAGTCTGTGGTAGTTGTACACCTGAACGCAGGACGATCGATAATTCTCCGAAATGAAGGAACAGCTCGATTGGGGATTCCTGAAACGATCGAACTCAAATTAACACAATGTATTATAAAATGGATATTACTGATAACCAAGTTGTAGTTGTAATGATAAGAAAAATTGAACAGCGTTTAATGTTGTATCTGTTAAAAACATAATTTTTATTATAATTATGTACATTACAGTGATACCACACTCAATAAATTGCATTTGAAAAGAACTCGAAGAGACGTTGCAATAAAAATAAATGACAATTTTCTACCGACCACCATCCAGTCAGATAAGTTGACTAAATAAAGAAATAAAATTTTAAACCTGCGTTTTTGTGGTCGTAAACCTTAAACTTCGCGCTACACGAAACTCGATAATTGTATCAAGCTACAATTCAAAGAACCCTTTCGTTTTTTAAACAGACTCCAGTTAATCTCGTTATGGCGAGCGAAAGCGAAACACGATGTCAACTGTGAAAAATACTGAATCAATTCACCACAAACAGCTGCGAACAAAGTGGTCATTTTGCTCACCGGTACGTGACGAAGCGCAAAATTTCAATTTCTACGAAGCTGTATTGAGGATGCTTTGTTAAACGTTTCTGGAAAGTCGAATCACTTTACAGGAAAAATTTAACCGAATCGCTTTCTGTCAATTTGGGAAAGCATTGAAACGGAAGAGTGGTAGATAAAATTGTTTTTGAAAAACAGATACAAAGTTTTTGTTGGAATCGCCATTGTGTTGAGGAGATATGAAAGTGGATGATACTTACGAACATTTTTCCAGTCGCAAAGTTTGCGTATGTTCTCCAGTATTTATGATGTATTTCCAGATACCGGAAGCGGCTCTTGCCAGTTGTGGACGAGCGTACTTGACCACCGATGGACACGTGAAGCCTTCTTCAATATTGTCGAATGAACTTGTATCGGATCTCCTGCAATTGCAACATTGTTGAACTCTCTGAGCTTCTGCCTTATAATTTTATAGCTTTTATAGTTATATAATTTATAGCTTTAGTTTGTCGCTAATGTCGATATTTAGGAGTTTTAGTGTTCTGAATTAGGTTAAGATACTTCTGATACTGAATTTTATGCTTATTTTATTTAGGAAGACTTGGTAGATTTATTTTAAGATTTATTTCATCTATTTCATATAGGTCATCTAACTGACGAAATTCATTTAGCTTATATAGTTCATCTAGTTCAGTTAGTGCATCTAGTCCATTTAGCTCATCTACTTCTGGTTCATGTAGTTCACCTAGTCCATCTAGTTTAGTTAGTTCATCTAGCTCATCTAGTTCATATAACTCAACTACTTCATTTACTTCATCAAGCTTTTCTAGTTCATCTACTTTATCTACTTCATATTCTTACTAAGTTTTATTCATTGAGTAAAGGACATATATCAGTCAGTAAAGCAGTGACACAATTCGCAGCATGCACTGCTGCGTGTCGAGTTGTCATTCAACAGGGGCACCCTTCAAATGCAACCATCTGTATAATTAACTTCTTCCTTCCTCAACAATATTTTAAAGATACCCTTACAAATGACAACTCAGCATTAAGATTGTAAGAACTAAAAATATCTCATAATCATAATCTCTCATTGCAATAACTCAATTTTTGCATAATATGACTTCAACTTCTGAGTAACTCACAGTAAAAAGATTATCAAGCACTATATAAAATTTTGCAAAGACTCATTATTTGTAATAATACTTTGTATTCGTACCTTCTAATCTCGTTGCTCTCGTATCGGTTCTCGTATCGGCCGTCGTACTTGTTCTCGAATTTATTTTCAAGAGGCAACGCAATAGGCACCTCCCCGGACTCGTCAAAATCTTGAGACTTGTAATCAGTCAGCAAAGCAGCGACCATCTCTTTGTTGCTCCTCAAGCTTCTGGTGATTGTTTCGCTAAACAATTGTTCAATTAAAATAAAAAATTGATGAACAATCTTTGTAATGATTGCACGTAGATTCAGTTAATCCTTGAGTTAACCTCAAATCCGTCTTATAAAACTATGCATTTGTAGTAATTTAAAAAATTGAAAAATTAGAATTGTTCTTCATGATAAGTATAGGGTGATCAATTTAACCGAAAGTATGATAAATACGTATGCAAGTGACATCAAGACTAATAATAATATCAAAACCAATAATAATTAGTAATTATATGTATTGATTTATAATTAGATTACAGATACAATCCATCAATTGAATCAGCCAAAAATTTTGTTGACAAATATTTTAACAAATTTTCAAATATAATTATCTCCCAAAACGAGCCTCATAAAAACTTTAATGTCCAATTAATATTTTCACGTAGAATCGTATTCGGTGATACCACAAGTTACATCACTATATAATTTCGTTCCCAAGACATTTGTTCGAATTCGTTTCACGATTCGCCACGGAAAGGAAAAGGAAATGAAAGTCATTGCTTTCGCCGATGTTTCCACAACTTCCGTCCTGCCACCCGTAATTCCTAATTAAAAACGGTTATGAGAAGAATCGTATTGCGCAATTGGCATAGAAACCAGTAGAATAACACGAGAACTTTCTTTCGTTTTAACGAGCCCACGAATTACGCCGTTACCATTGTAAAATTGCCATCACACATTCACCCAATTATCGCAAGAATTCCCTTAAATTAGTTGTCCAGCGGAGAAAGCGCATTGAAATGCCTCGTGAAACGTGTTGTGCAATGGTTGCAACCCTGAATGGAAACAATCGAGGAAAAAAAGTGAAGAAGTTGCCGAGGTACTTACTGCGGATAATCGGCTGCTTCCAGGCAGACTGTCTTCGTGAAGAAAGTACACTCTTTCTCCGTTGGATCCCTCTTCGCTTCCGTTGGTCGTCTTGGTGGTCTCGTCAATGGCGTTCTGGACAGATCTGTGGATAATTGGTTACACGCTGTAATTCCTTCTATAAGTCTGTTACTTTGCTTCAATGTTTTTATAACACCACGTGCGAATCAGTCAAAGACGAATGAAAGAATGTACCGATTTTATTTCACAAAGCAATTTAAAAAATATACAATGGTAAGGTTTCTATGCGAAAAAATAAGATGAATATGTAGAATAAATTTTTTTGACATACAACTAGGTTCTTTGAGAAAATTTAATTCGTAAATACATCAAAAATATTTCTTAATATGATAACTTCAATATAGTATATTAACCTGAATAAACGTTCCTCCGATTAGGTGGTGCCGGTCTCCTAGGAGGAGATGGACGATACGTAGGTCGTTTCCTCAAATTGGGTATAACAATCTTCAGTTCTTGTGGCTGTGACAAAAAGAAGATTAAGCAGCTGAAAAATTGCAAGAATTCGCAGGCTTAAGATACAAAAATAGAAAAGAAATTGTGTAACAAAGTGGAATAAGGTGAAAAAAGAAAACAGTTAATGCTTGAAAGATCCTCGGAGCTCTCAGACACATTTAATTCTTTAGAATTAAATTTCACACCACCGTGGTGGCTTCTTTGTTTCATAATGCATAAATAAACACGCTCATCCTCTCAGGCGAATTTTATCTTTCCTGTTGCATTAATTATACTTGAATCTCAATTTCCACAGATTCTATCTGAAAATCTTCATCGCAACAATGTACGCGTGTCTGGGTACATTTTGAGCCGTCGGTGTACGTTAATTAATGTCCCGAATTACGTCCTTTATGCGCGGCATCGTTTCGAAGATCTGTGGGAATTTTGACGAGCAACGAGATAAATATGAACGTCGATTATGGCCGTGAAAGTACTTGCCCAAGAAAATAATCGCTGTCACCAGAAACGAAAGTAACTCGCTAAGAAATTCCTAGATCACGGAGATCACCGTATAATTTCTGCATTCAACTTTGATGCCGCTCAAAAGATAAAGTTTACGAAAACAGCAGTCGCGATAAAAAAAAATTTCACCAAGTGAAATTTCACTGGAACAAGATTTCAATTGCACGAGTGTCTTTTAGAAACTAGGGATACGATAATAAGATGCGGTGCAAAACAGAAAACAGAAAGCTACAAATCAGTAAGTAGATAAGTATAGGGCTTAGTATGCATACGCGACAAGTATATACAATTTTACTATGATTTACGACCTGAAGAACTTCTAAACTCGACTTTCTAAAGATCTTTTTTGTCGGAAGATAGATGGACGTTGTTTTGTCACGGTGTACTATAGCAATATTGGTTCGGAAATCGTGAATACAATCTGGATTTTCTGATGCAGAAAGAAATTCAAGGGTTTTTATGTTCGACTGCAGTTTCGAATTGTCGATAGACTTTGAAATAAATGAAAGACTCTTTCACAATGAAAATTAATATTTGTACTATGACATTATTATAGTTATTAAGAGTATATTCAATTACTTATTATATATTAGGTATTATTTACCTCTGGCAGCTCTTCAGGAGCTTCTTCATCACCATTACCGTCATCGGATATGACTTTAGAGATGTCCGAACTCTTCGGCAACGCAAGATCTCTGCTGCTATTTTGTCGACTGGCAAATAAGGATCGAAGCCTCTCCAGTTGCTGAAAGATCATTTAAATTATTTTCATATGAAAATCACATATGAACTATATCAGTAAAAGATATATGCTATTTCAATCACAGTGACACAATTTAAATATTTTATGCAAATAATGTAACGACACTAGGTTTACGGACGTCCGATGTACAGCTTTTGGATTAAAAATAAAATATAACGAAAAATATATAGGGGATGAAACATAATTTATACAATTAATAAACGAAAGCTAATATTTCGACATCTCAATAATTTCTATAATTTAAAGTAAGAGATGCGTCCGGCACGTTCCGTGAACTTCGTAAAAAAAAACATTCAATACTAAATTCAAGATGGCGGTCACCGTCCACCCCAATCGCTCTCCTTTCACTAAAACTCTCGCCACAACAACCATGTAAATCATCAACAATGTTAATTACAACTGTAATAAACGACCAAATTTAATTCCCCGAAACGTAACACGATTTCAGTATACACATTTATTCGTCTTCTAATATCTGATGGCGTGTATATCAACGGTAACACGATAACAGCGAGTTTAGTCCGTTAAATTAGCCGTGGTTAATTCAGCGAACACGACAGCTGGACGTTATTTATGCAAATAGAAATTTCTTTCGCTCACAGTCTCTCGTGTTTTGTCCGTCTTGTTCTTGGACCCTTCCCCGGTGATCTTGATGGACGTGACTGTTGTCCCGTTGTTTTCTTTACGGTCGTTGAGGTCCCCGTCGTCTTTGAGATCCTCCTCGGCGCAGACATTAATCGAGGATAGTAGCACGACTGCCTAAACAGTGAAACGAACAATCGTGTAAACTTATCCATGAAAAATCATATTTTAGGTCAGCGAGATCGCTTGTCGAGTAATTATTCGAGTTAACGTTACTTCAGAGGAACATTCATTTTGAGAACCATTGCTTGGCTTTCTGTGGTTTAATTTTGTTTTATATACTATAATTTTAATTGAGTATATCTACGTATAGAGATATTGTGTTTTGTGTATATTTACGTATCAGAGATATTGTGTTTTGCTTATATCTACGTATTAGAGTTATTATGTATCTACGTCAGAGATCATCTGATATAAATTGTATAAGGTCTACGTGTTTCTTCATCTCTTTTTATTAATTTTATTTCTATTATCTACGAAAAGTTTAATGTTGTATTAACTACTAATTGTTGAACTACCTACTGTCAAATTATATGAATGATTTTATTTATATTAACGATATAAAATATGAGTAGTATTACAGTCTGCCCATTAGCAACAAATTACGCAATAATTCACAATTTGTAAAGTGTATTTTGGAAGCCTTCTAAAATGTAGTACAAACATTTCGACAATCGTCCAACTCTCAACATCGAGACATCATTAATGACTTTATGTTTCCGCTAACTCCTACATGAATATTAATCGAAACCATAAAACCAAGCTCTATTACAATACCAAACGAGAATTTCAACTGCCATTTTATCGAGCAGTTAAACCAACCAGTCTCGTTAATAATCGTGTGCTAACAGAAAGTATAATATAACAAGGACTCGTTAATACGATACAATGCAATTAAAACAGTCCATAGACTTTTACCCATGATTATACTGTGATTAACTTTTTTACGTCGAAGACATAATTTATGGGTTGTAATAAAAAAGGAGAAGTAAGAATTTCATATTAAGTGCTGTGAGGGTCAGTGAACAGCGAAACTATAATTTACATATAGCGAATAATTAAAAAGACGTTTATAAAAGTTCGGAGAATGGCGTTGATATAATTGACTTCGTGAGGTGGTAAGAGGAGGGTTTAAACTGGAAAAAGTTTCGAAACAAACGAGTACCAATTTACCGAATTCCAAGCTGCAAAATTCTAAATTCTAGTGTTACAAATTCTAGAATTCCAGAATTCCAAAATTCCAAAATTCCAAAATTTCAATATTGCAAAATTCCAGAATTCCAGAATTCCAAAATTCCAAAATTCCAAGATTCCGAATTCCAAGATTCCGAGTTCCAAAATTCCGAATTCCAAAATTCCAGAATTCCAAAATTTCAGAATTCCAAAATTCCGAGTTCCAAACTTCCAGAATTCCAAAATTTCAGAATTCTAAAATTTCAGAATTCCAAGATTCCGAGTTCCAAAATTCCGAATTCCAAAATTTCAGAATTCCAAAATTCCGAGTTCCAAAATTCCAGAATTCCAAGATTCCGTGTTCCAAAATTCCGAATTCCAAAATTCCAGAATTCCAAAATTCCGAATTCCAAAATTTCAGAATTCCAAAATTTCAGAATTCCAAAATTTTAGAATTCCAAGGTTCCGTGTTCCAAAATTCCGAATTCCAGAATTCCAAAATTCCGAATTCCAAAATTTCAGAATTCCAAAATTTCAGAATTCCAAAATTTTAGAATTCCAAGGTTCCGTGTTCCAAAATTCCGAATTCCAAAATTCCAGAATTCCAAAATTCCGAATTCCAAAATTTCAGAATTCCAAAATTTCAGAATTCCAAAATTTTAGAATTCCAAGGTTCCAAGTTCCAAAATTCCAGAATTCCAAAATCCCGAATTCCAAAATTTCAGAATTCCAAAATTTTAGAATTCCAAGGTTCCGTGTTCCAAAATTCCGAATTCCAAAATTCCAAAATTCCGAATTCCAAAATTTCAGAATTCCAAAATTTTAGAATTCCAAGGTTCCAAGTTCCAAAATTCCAGAATTCCAAAATTCCGAATTCCAAAATTCCGAATTCCAAAGTTCCGTATTCCAAAATTCCGAATTCCAAAATTCCGAATTCCAAAGTTCCGAATTCCAAAATTCCGAATTCCAAATTTCCAAAATTCTAGAATTCCAAATTCCAATGTACCAGAATTCCAGAATTCCAGTGTACCAGAATTCCAATTCCCAGTTCCGGTATTCCAAATTCCAGAATTCCAGGTTCTAAAATTTCAAATTCCAAATTCCACATTTCAAAATTTCCAAACTTCTTAATCTTCAAATTCGAAGCACTTAATCCAAATTCGCATACTAACAGTCCTTACCGTCCATATTTTTTCAATAGTATACGTAAAACCTATGAAATGTTATCGTGAGTGAACTATCGATAATTCGAGACAGATTTCGCTCTCATAATCGTAACGCCTCGAATAACAGAATTTCCCGAAACAGACAATAGCACAATTCCGCTATTATGTCCGCGGGAATCGAACGCGAGGAAACGTTACTCGAAGCTTCTCGTTATATCAGATATCGAGGAAGAAATCTCGAACACGAACCGCTGCGATAATTTCGTCGATGTTTTTCAACGGAAGTGTCGGTGTAACGCGCAAATTGACGGCGTGCAATCTCTTTGAGCACCGGATAAAAACTCTTCTCGAAGAGATTGGACCGCATTCGACTCGCATCAGTCCGGTGAAATCGTATGATTTTCCTTCGAACGACACGCAGAAGAAAATCCGAAGAAGAAAATATACGCGCACCGGTGAAAGTCACCTACGTTCGAAACATTAGATGCTAGAACATCAGCTAACTATGCGTTTGCATAGTTTTTTGTTTTATTTAGAAAACGAATTGTTGTCGCGTCGATTAATTGATGCTGATGGATCCTCGTTAATCGGACACGACTAGTTTCTCCGCTTTGAATTTGACTTTCACGTTGATACGACGACAACGGTACTTTCTAAAATATGAAATTTTCTCACGATATTGACGTAGAACCTTTTCGCTATTTTACGTTAAACGATTCTATGACCGCTTAATGAGAATGAACTCATCAGCTCGTAATTCGAATATGTGAATGGTTTACTTCATAAATAGTGTATGTTCGCTTTCACTGCTTTTGATGAAAAGTACAGATGACACTTTGTATTGTATTGATTATAATATCATTTTTTATTGTATTTATTGTGTATTCAATTTCGTTAACTGCAGATCGTTAAATTACCATCATGAAATTGTGAGTTTCATTTTAAATATGTATTTCAAATTACAAATATCAAATAGAAAATAGATGCGATATCTTTTGAAAATTATCAAGATTTATACAAACAGAATGATAGTTGCAGAAACATATTTACAATGTTAACAAATATTTTTTTAACAAATGACAAATGAACATAGAATATGTGTATAGTAAGTCATCAGTCTTCAGAAATTCTGGACAAATTTTTTAATTTATCGTAAGATTAATATTTACTCGAATGTAAGATTAATTATATTTGATTGAATGTGTAACTTTAAATGTACTGCAATATTATTACTTACAATGAAATTAGTTTAGGTGTCGTTGTGTAATATCTGTTACATAGTAACTTCAATTTGTGTCATAATTTCTCTTGATTCTATTTTGCTCCGATCGCAGTCATGATAATTCTGTGCAAATAGTTCATAATTAGAAATGTAATAATTTCTACCGGTCTAGACAGCGTGTTAAACTGCAAGCGTGATAAATCATTCGAGATATTAATCTATGCAATTTTTATTGAATTAATATTTTGTTCCTATTTGAGTCTTACTAGATTCAGTATACTTTTTAAATACATCAAAATTGATTATTTATTGTAACTGAAATTGTGACAATTATGAAGATTTAAATACCACGTTTTGACAATCATGAAGATTTGAATACGATATTTTGACGATCATAAAGATTTGAATACGATATTTTGACAATCATAAAGATCTGAATACCACTGTCCACCATGTCCCAAAAAGCATTAATAATTCAAAAATTCATGTGAAAAATTCATAGTTCGAATTGACAAACTTCTAAAAATAATATATGATGATTCACATATGATTCATGTTATTCACACAGTGAATTATGCCATACATGATATTTTGATAGTGTCAACAATACCATCTTCCTGTTATTTGAATATAGAATGTCTGATTAATACAAATTAATTACTACATATGTGATCTATACTAGAATCTATACTAGATTCAATATAATTGCACGTAAACCCAAAACCACAATCTATGACCAAGTTCTGCTACTTCACGAAGCAACCAGGTTAATCCACATTGCCGCTGGGTGGTCTCGCAAGTACAAAAACCATGTTCCCGTACTGAGTGACACATCCAATTTGATATTGTCAATCAAGACGTCGCTCGAGGCACCACTATTAGTTCCAATGTATCACAACTATCACCTACCACTCTATTCCTGTTAATAAATCAAACCGAGTTCTCAGTTATGCTTACATCTAGTCGAACCTGTTTCTTTCGTGTTATTACCAATCATACACAATGATCAGTTCCTTCCTCTTAACACGTGTCTCCGAATTGTATACACGAAATACCAGAGTACAATTGCACGAGACGCTAAACACAGGATGTAACACAAGTACTTCAACACGTTATCTGTCACGTGAAATAACCATAAACGTGAAAATTCCAACATATCCTCCTCTGTTTGCAATCAGCGTTGACCCAGTAACCATGATGCTCAGTAGAAGGAAGAGAGCTACGATTTCACTGAGTGATCTTTTTCTTTCATATCGCGGCTCGTCATCGCTTCTTGGCCAATAGCGTACGATTTTCAGGATATTTTGTAAGTCGTGGCTGCTTTTTATGATTATTTGTTCGAAACGGTTGCAACGTTTCCTTTGCCGGCCCAACCATTAAATATCGCTCGCAGCCAACCGTCTACCATACTTCTTTTAAATTATATTCAAACTCGAAAATAATTTAATTCCCCGTGTAATATAATCATATTCTACTCATTTTAAATTGATGTTCATATACAAAAATTGTACAAGTACATGAAAAAAGTACATATATAAAAAGAAGAATGATGTCCACATATATTCACATGTGAACAATGCAGGTTTGACTTCAAAAAACTATCGAAGTCTAAACACATAGATCATAGAATTAAAGAGGTTAGAAACAATGTATACCAAACATAATTAGTATATCTTCATTAATTAGTATATCTTTTATTTCTTGTATAAATAATACATAGTGAAATGTCCTGATTATCTCTGACTTATAACAAGAAAAAATAGCAAAAAAAATCGATTGTAAATGACTTCATCTAGACAATACTTTCATCTAGATAAGATTTGCATGCATAATATATTTCAATAAAATAAGTATTGAAACGATACCTCAAATAATCAAAGAAAATTGTAAATAAAACTTGAATAACATATTAATAATGTTCAATGCAATGACTCATCTCAAAATGCTGATAAAATCTATTTACAGATAATTTTCGAACACAAAAGTTTCCCATACACGAAGCACACAATGGTTCGCAAACCTTGAAAAGAAGGACTCGGTTGACTAACTACAAGTGCTAATACACCTTTCATGAATGAAAGAGTACAAAGATAAAAAACTTTTGTAGAACGTGTTCATTTGTCAGCGATTCTCCATAATATTTTCATGTTACCAACTATTTCTTACCGCATTGTCACCGACTGAAATTCTGTTGGAGACTAGATTATCACCTCGGTGGACTTTCACCGAGCTTATCGAACTAAGAAGATAAATGTTTGCGGTAAATTATAAATCGCGCCTAACAGACTTTGTGCTGGTATATCGGTTATAATCTGCAGTGAAATTTAAAAGAAAATTATAACTTTCAGTTACGTTCGACAGAGAGAGAGATCGTACATAAATCATGCAATATTTCTGGCTTATTGCTATTTGGTCTCTTAATATATCATTTTAATCCTTCGGTGATAAATGCTTTTGATAAATGCACCGATGGGTGTGTGCAACATTCTGCTGCACGTTGTTGATTTTTATGGTACAGTAAACTTTCGATTTATTGCCGTGAACAGAGATGTATGGTAATATGGCGATAATATATTAGTTTATTATGTATGGTGATATAACGTGTGGGAATGTAATGCGATGAGAATACAAAGGGAAATGCATTGGAGATGGGATTTGTTCGGGGTATAACGCATTTGAGATGTGATCGAAATATTACATGGTCAAGATAGGATATGATTGAGATACAATTGGGATACAACACGAATGAGATGTTGCATGTACTGAGTACAATGCGATTAAGGTATAATGTGATCGAAAAGTAACATGATCTAGACGCGATCGAAATACAGCATGAAACAGATACAACGCGTGCCGAATACTACACGTATCTAATACAACGTAATCGAGATACAACGCGTATCGAATACTACGCGCACCGAATACTACACGTACCTAATACAACGTGATTGAGATACAACGCGTACCGAATACTACGCGCACCGAACACTACACGTACTTAATACTACTCGTACCGAATACTACACGTACCGAATACTACCCGTACTGAATACTACCCGTACCGAATACTACACGTACCGAATACTACTCGTACCGAATACTACCCGTACCGAATACTATACGTACCGAATACTACCCGTACCGAATACTACACCTACTGAATACTACACGTACCTAATACTACACGTACCTAATACTACTCGTACCGAATACTACACGTACCTAATACAACGTGATTGAGATACAACGCGTACCGAATACTACGCGCACCGAACACTACACGTACTTAATACTACTCGTACCGAATACTACACGTACCGAATACTACCCGTACCGAATACTACACGTACCGAATACTACTCGTACCGAATACTACCCGTACCGAATACTATGCGTACCGAATACTACCCGTACCGAATACTACACCTACTGAATACTACACGTACCTAATACTACACGTACCTAATACTACTCGTACCGAATACTACACGTATCTAATACAACGTGATTGAGATACAACGCGTACCGAATACTACGCGCACCGAACACTACACGTACTTAATACTACTCGTACCGAATACTACACGTACCGAATACTACACGTACCGAATACTACTCGTACCGAATACTACCCGTACCGAATACTATACGTACCGAATACTACCCGTACCGAATACTACACCTACTGAATACTACACGTACCTAATACTACACGTACCTAATACTACTCGTACCGAATACTACGCGTACCGAATACTACGCGCACCGAATACTACACGTACCGAATACTACACGTACCGAATTCTACTTGTACCGAATACTACACCTACCGAATACTACATGTACCTAATACTACCCGTACTGAATACTACACGCACCGAATACTATACGTACCTAATATAACGCAATCAAGATACAACGAGTACTGAATACAACACGTTAGATATTCGACGCGAACGAAATACAGCGCGAATTAAATACCACGCGATCGAATTACAGCGCAAATTAAATACAACGCGATCGAATTACAGCGCATATTGGATACAATGCGATCGAGTTACAGTGCATATGGAATACAACGCGATACAGTTACAACGCGTTTCAAATATAACGCGATCAAATTACAGCATATCTTGAATATAACGTACTGAAGATACCACATGTATAAAATACAACGCATGCGTATACAACACAGTCGAGATACAACACAGCCAAGATACAACACGCATCATATAATCCTTTAGATAAACGCATGGAAATATGCACGTGGTAATATTGTATGCGACTACATATCATGTGACAATGCCACACATGACAATACTACGTACAGCGAAACAGCGTGTGGTAATGCAATACATATTTCTAATCTTCGTCAATCAGAAAAGGATAATTTATGGAAGAATGCTATCAGTAAAAGTCTAAATAGAGATGGCAATCTAACAAGAGCAATGTACATCTACATTATCATACCTATATGTATATTTACAAAAAGTGAAAGAATTGTCCCTAAATAAAGAATGCCGAACTTAAAAGAAACTAAAAGAGTTTAGTGAGGTTTGAGAAAAAGATAAAGAGAAATAGTAAGTATTTTACAAAATTCGAAAGAAAGTATTATGAAATGAAGGGAGAATAAATGAATGACAATTGTATATCACAAATGTTGCTAACAACGATATATGATTGTTGTATTAATGATTTGAGATCCATCTTGTTATTTTAAAATTTCAATCTCTCTGTAATAGTACAGGAAGATCAAAACTTCCTTTGATCAGTTTCTTTCTTAAAGTATCTATCCTTTACGATCGACGGATCATTCTCACACGATCGTTTAGAAAAGAAAAAAGCGATCGTGCAATGTTAATGAGATAACAGATGAAATGACTAATGCAGTAATTGCGTTATACCGCAATTTCGCAGAAATCGTGCCAGCGATAAGACACATATCAAAATGTGTTTCCCAGCAGCTTTCAGAAGTCGGAGAGAATAGGCAAACCGATCGATAACCGGCAGACGATCACGATAAAGATAATGCAACGATGGTTGCAATATTATGGAATGAAATAGTACAGTCGAACAACGATCGCATCTTGTTTATATCGTTAATAAATCTTTCACTGCTATCACGCGAGAGGGAAGTTGGCATTCCACGGCAATTAAGGAGAATCTATTTACTTTTCCTGGTTCCGGCAGGTTACTGGATCAAGGCCATGTAAAGGTTGTTCCACTTTAGCCGAGAACAGGTAACAGATGTTACGAGGAGAGCAGTCGGTCACCTTTTTCCGATGGTACAGTGATATCATCGGAATTTATCTCGAAATTTACGTAGAAATATCGAAAAGTGTTAAATATATGGTACACTGTGTATCAACGGTAGCGAACATGTGTACACATGTAAGAAATTTATAATGTTCATCAAATTCATATATTATCAAGTTCATAACGTGCCATATAGCTTTCAAATTAATAAAAGATTTATATTAATTACATTTTAAGCGAGATAAAAATTAATGTGGAATCTCATCAAACTTGTAATTTGATATATAAGATTGTTTTGATATGAAACAATATTATATTAATTTTAAGCGAGATAAAAATTAATGAGTAATCTCATAAAACTTGTAATTTGATATATGAGATTGTTTGGATGAAACAATATCAATTATTTAGTAGCGAAATTTTAGTTGAATTTAATTGGGTGATAAATCTTCTGGAATTTAAGAGTTTACAAATTTGCTGATTTATAAACTTTCAAGACTCTCAGGTATTCGAATTTACAAATTTATTTATATAAATTTCGAAAATTTACCAACTTCTGGAAATTCTCATAATCTTGTAATTTCGGAAACACTAAATTCTCAAATTTCCTAAATTTCTGAATCTACAAATTCTTATATTTTTCAAATTTTCTATATTTGTAAGTATATGAACCCCCAAATTCCCTGATCTCCTAAGATTTCCAAGTGGACAACTTTTCAAAATTTCCCAAAATTTCTAAATCCACAAATCTACAAATTTCCCAAATTTCCTAAATTTCTAAGTCTACAAATCCCCAAATTCCCTAATCTCCTCAGACTTCCAAAGATACAACTTTTCAAAATTTACCAAATTCCTAAAGCTACAAATCTACAAATTTCCCAAATCTAAATCTACAAGTCCTCCAATTCTCCAAATTTCCTAAATTCCTAAATTCCCAATATCTCGAAATTTTTCAAATTTTCAATATGCCAAAATTTCCCAAATTTCAGAGTCCTCAAATTCCCATCTTCCCAAAATATGCAAATCCCAATTCTCAAATCCCCCAGTTTCAAATTCCCCAAATTCCTAAAGTTCCAAGTCCGAAACTTAGAACACTTCCAACCTCAAAGATCCACTAACCAAAATGCCATCCCAAATCAACTAAAATAATCTTCCCCAACGTCCCCATTTTCCCTAGGGAAACCCACCATCCTTCACTGTACACACGGTTCAATGACTCCATAGATTTATTTCTCCAATGCCTATAATCGCGACGCGAATCGCATCCACGAAAGTTTCTCGTGATTATGGATACACGAGATGTACCGGTTTAATCGATTCTTGAAAAATCGGTGAAAGTAGATTCTGCCTCGTCTTCATAGATGAAGAGTGAAAGAAGTTTCGAATCGTGTGATTCCCACGAAACACGAGACCCGTCAAATCTTTGACAATATAACCGAACATCAAAAATATCGATTACTTCCTCGAATATATATATAAGTCCTCGATTTCTTACCACCGCAATCAGAAGGAACCCTCGCGCCATTGTTCTTCCTGTGATCTCTCATCAACTTCCTTCTTCTCGTTCCACAAAATCACTATCACTGTCACCATCAACTCTTCCACGAAATTATTGACTCATTTAGCAAATTACTGACAAGCAAAATTGAGACCACCAAATATTTATGAATGGCCAGCTAAGTTTGTTTGTTTCGTTTCTTTCACAACTTTTTTTTTAAGGTTTCTAATGAAAGATGGTTCGGAGCTGTTGTTTATCCGTTTGTTCGGAAGTAAGATGAGGCAGTTTCCACGTTCGATGACTTCCGCGCTGGTGGAGGCGTAGACCGACTTGTTGTTCGAGCGGTCGCGCAGTGCGTACGGACCTCGTCTTCGTCGGGTGGAAGGAGACGCTGAAGAAGAAGAATCGAGGCTCTCACGTGGGGATAAAATGTAGGAACGAGCGTGGTTCGTCCTGCGTGTTCCCCCTTCGTATAGCCCGTGACCGAGATAACCGGACGGTGGATAAGCGTGTCGTGTTCGAGATGAACAAGAAGTCGGCCACTCGACCTCCTCTTTCCTTCTCGGGCACATCTCGGGGAGCAAATCGCCCGATCGTGTCACCCTTCATTGGACAGCACGTTACGTTTTCTCCGCTTCCTTGTTATTCTTCTGCTTAATTGTGAGCTCTCGTAACGGGACTGTTAGAGCGATTCTTGAAATTGATGACTAATTTCAATTACTATTTTTTTTAGTACTGTGTCGATAATTGTAGCGACACATTGGTGTGGCGAGATTTATATCATGCAGAGTAGTGCGATTTGTGGGAATGTGGGATGTGGTAGTATGCGATGTATGATTATGATTGTTGATGGATATCATATTGGATAAGATTTCTGTGGGATATTATTCACTGACTAGATTGCTAAATACAAGTATTTCTAAATAATTTTCTTAGGTTCGTATGTACTTATATACCTTATCTGTATGTTTCTATACTTGTATATATTTGTGCTTCTGTTTCTCCATATTTTGTCAGAACTATGTGTTCAGATTCTTAGATAGGTCTCTATATGTATATTCAACTTATTGTATTAATTTAAATCTCTACATCTCTGAATCCCTGCATCCCTAAATTCTAGCACCTCTTCTTTACATCTCCAGATTCTTGCATCTTCAGGTCCCTATATCTCCAAATCTTTACATCACCATATACCTACATTTCTACATCTCTATATTCCTAAAACCCTACATCAAAACTCTATATCTCTAAATTTCTATAACTCACAATCCCTGTATACCAAAATTCCTGTATTACATCTCTTCATTTTTCGATTTATAGATCCCCAGTTTCATGCACTCCCAGACATCTACATTTGCATATCCCAAGATCCGTATATTCCTAACTATCCTTGTATCTCCATACTTTTGCATTCCCATATCCTTGTGTCCCTATATCCTTATATACCTATAATCTTATATACTCGTATATCCCTATAACTTCATATCCCAATATTCATACATATCCCTATATTCCCCATATCCTTGTATCCCTATGTCCCTGTATAACTATAATCTTATATACTCCTATATCCCTATAACCTCATATCCCAATGTTCATACATATCCCTGTATCCGTACATATATCCTTATTTTCCTATAACCCTATATCTTCTGATGTACCCAAGAGCCTCCTGTAGTTCACTAGTTTTACTCCATAAGTTTTCCCCCGCGAAACAGTCGTGGTCACACGCGAAGTGTCTCCTGAACCGAGATTCAAGGCATCGTTTCCACTGTCGAGTTCAGGAAATCTGCATTCCAAAGGGATCGCTCCGCATAAAGATCGTAAGGAGGCGCCGTAAGGTGTTTCCTCGAATGGTTCAACGATAGTCCCGTGTCGTAGGGCAGCCATTCGAATGTTTAAGCGAACCGAGGAAATAGAAACGAATAATCGATGAATCGATCGGCGGGTCAGTTACGACGATAAAAGGAATGGTTATTGCCTCGACATGAACGGTGTTACAAGTTCAACTGTCGCTGCGTTAGAAAGCACTTTGAATCCGTAAGTGCATCGACGGGAAGAAAGAAAAATGTGGCTGATTTTTAAATTGTAAATTTACGTACTTTGATATTTTGAGAATTAAAAAATTTCTTTAGACGTTAAAATATTTACATATTTTTTAGTATGTCCTTAACGAACTTTCGAAGAAGACAATTAGGACCTTGCGATTATTATTATGGTCTTATCATTCTTTAAGAGTGATAAGATACTTGAGAAGGATTTTGATGCTTCCTTGAATTTATTTTGGAAAAATAAAAATGTGAAAATTATGGTGTTTACGTTCCGAGGTGAAATGTACCGAGATGCATATTGCAATTTGCGTTGTTATAGTTCGCTTGAAAACGCATTATCTAACGCTCGTAGATCAAACGGACAATTATCATCGGCGTACGGCTTGATAGTAAATAAAAATTGGAAAGCAAAGTGAAACGCGCTCGTTTCGAGGAATATTTGGGTCACCAACTCGTTAATGTTCCTATCGAAAAAAATAACGTTGTTCAACGAAAGGCAGAATTTTCAGCCGGCTACGAACGAAAGTGGAACGCGTCGCGGCGATCTTACTTTTAATTGCGCGATCATTCCTCGGATTGAAGAGGATTTTCTCGTCACATATTTAGACTCACGTTTCTAGATTCAACTGCGGACATCATAATTTACACTAGGAGATCCGTTTACCAAGATATTTCTTCATGGACCGTTCAATTTACTTCCAAATAAAAATGGTGCATAATCTTGTGACTTTTATTGCTACTAAATCGATAATAAGTCAGACAAGATGTCTATCATAATCTAACCATTCTGTTATCGTGGTGAATATACAAAATTGCCATAATTTAACATAGGTATGAGTTATTGTTGAATACCTAGACGTTAATTGATCGAAACAAGATGTTCTCACTATCACGTGAGACAGACAATAAATAACCCGTGGAAATTAAAAAACGATTACAGGAGAAAGTCCCCGTTTTCTTCAGCCACCTACAATTTCTATTTACATCTTAAAATACCATGTGCTAAATATTTCGAGGTTCGCTTCACATAAACAAGAAGAGAAACACAAATCGTCGTTGCAGCACGACTGGTTTCCACGATATAACATTAGTTAAGTCCAATCGGAAACGTTTTATGTTTACTAGTTTTACACCTTTTCCATTTCAATGTTACTCTCACATCGTTACCTGCATATCGTCAGATTTCTAAGCGAAAGTCTTTCTATAGATAGTAACCGCGACCTAGACGCCGCGCTCTTGCAGGATGTTCCTGCACGATTGTACCCCAGTGACCTTTGTGAGATCGCCAGCTACGGTAATTAGCTCGTTAAAGTAATCGACGACTTTCCACCGGTGCCTTGAATGAATACCTGTGTGTAGAATGACCGTCAATATCGAATGGCAAACCGTGTAATAAGCGATATCTCCCTATTTAGAGATATTTTTTAAAACGTTATTATTCATTAGAATTGTAGCGCGTTGCAATTGCTATACATTAGAATCGACACGCCTTCAAATTGCCATGCATTATATCGCCACACGTAACAAAATCATGCATTGGAAAGTCTATGCGTTCGAATTACCTCGCATTATATCGTCATGCGTTGGAAAGTCTACATGTCCGGATTGCCACGTGTTATATTGCCTCGCATTATATCGCCACGCGTTGGAAAGACTACACGTCCGGATTGCCTCGTGTTAAATCGCCTAGCGTTATATCGCCACGCGTTGAAAACGCTATATGTTCGAATTGCTACGCATTATATCGCCACGCGATGGAAAGTCTACACGTTCGGATTACCACTCGTTATATCGCGTCGCGTTATATCACCACGCGGTGGAATCGCTGTATGTTCGAGTTGCTACGCATTATATCGCCACGCGTTGGAAAGTCTACACGTCCGAATTGCATCGTGTTATATCGCCTCGCGTTATATCGCCACTCGTTAGAATCGCTATACGATCGAATTGCTACGCATTATATCGCCACGCGATGGAAATTCTACACGTTCGGATTACCACTCGTTATATCGCCTCGCGTTATATCGCCACGCGGTCGAATCGCTATACGGTCGAATTGCCACGCATTATATTGCCACGCGTTGGAAGGTCTACATGTCCGGATTACCACGTGTTATATCACCTCGTGTTATATGACCACGTGTTATATCGCCACGCGTTGAAATAGCTACACCTTATATTGCCATACGTCAGAATTAACACGCGTTCGAATTGTAACGCGTTATTTTGCAACATGTTCGAATTACTATGCATTGAAATTTTCACGTGTTATATCACCTCGCATTAAATCACCAAACTTACATCACAAACTATATAGTAAAACACAATAATAAAATGGTTATTTAAAAGTCATTGCAAAATAATCTACGAACATTTACTTAACAACTAAACCTTTAAAAAAATTTCACAAAATTTCCACACTAAAAAACTAATGAGAAACATTAAACATATCTAATTACATTTTCTTGTATGCTAAAATATTTGTACGTATTCCAATTCTAACAAGCTCTAATTTTTATCTAAAAAACAAGAAAATAGTTGTTCATATGATACTCATTTCTTCTTTCCTGACGTCTGTCGTGTTTCGATCGTGAAAATACATATACCTAAGTAACTATAAACGTGGCCGGACGTTTTACGGCTGTTTCAGGATTTCTGGAATGCGATCCAATTTACAATAACGATCCTTATCCTTGCTGCATGCTGCGACTCTGTCGGGTGAAAATAAGTGCAGAGAATACGGGACCCAAACGATTGCTACTGACAGTTGTCGAGGATGATTGGGAGACGCTCAAATAATTCGTTTTTCGAACAGTTTTCATGTTCTCTTCTCAGTTAGCCGGTTCTGCAACGTCGTCTGACGATTTCGTTCACTTCGAAGGCATCCGTACTGGGTAATATTAATTGGATGAAATGGATGTCGAATCGTTTCGACACCAGAGAAAATAAATTCTGATTTTAATCCTGATTTTATCGATCTGCTAGTACCGTTTGGTACGTAGGCCAGAATGTTGTTCATGTACAGACAGATCGTTTTGATCATTTTGTTAGATTCGCATGATTAAACTGCAATTTACTATGCGGTGAAAGTGATTATTTTTGTAGTTTGTGTTATGAGCTACTTGTGATAGCTATCGATAGAAATAGAAATTGTGTTAATATGTTCTTTTTATTGACTTGGATCGCTGAAGTAAAATTAGTTTAATTTCAGACGTTTATTAATTCTGAACATTTGAATTGTTCGCATAATTATAGCTTTCAATATTTATGAAGGTAATTTTTTGTAGTTTATACTGTACATAGATGACAGCATTTGTCTATGAACAGTACAAAAATAGTAACATATAACACATTAGTTGTTATTAATATTAACATGCTGAAGTATAATATACATGCATTTTAGAAATTTATTAACTACACTCATTTTAATTGGGACTGTACAATTAAATCACAACTAACTGTATCTGTAAAGGTAATTGTATTTCATAGTTCATATTCTAGATTAATTACATTATTTATCGATAAACTGTACAAAAATTGCAACATTTAATATTTTTACTATTAAAACCAACTATCGTATTGAATTAAAATGTACATTTTAGAAATTTATAGCTGCATTCCTTTAGACTTGTATAATTAAATTACAGCTTTTAATTTTTCGTGAAAGTGATTATCTTGTAATTTAGATCGTAAAATTCTTCTAAAAAGTATTTCGTGTGAATAAAATAAGTGACTCGAAAGTTTCACATGTTTCAAACGAATACCACGATACAAAGATAAGTGAAAAAATGTTCCAATCGAAATTCCAGCGAAATTACATTATTTGTCGATATCTTTAGTAATGCCAACATTTATATCCAGATAGTACCTTTTCTTCTCTTCTTCGGCTTTTCCCTTCTGATCCATCGAATTGGGAACTCTGATAGGTTGAGTTAAGCTCGTACCGTCATTTTGAACCTTTAGCCCTTATCTCGTTCGTTGGTCAGCTATAAATTCGTCTGTCACGATAAACGAGATTCTATTAATCGAACTCTGTTGCACAATCTCGAGTGGAAGGATAATATATCACGAACCAAACTTCCAGATCGTTTGATATACCACCAGGTTACTGATCACTGTAACACTGTTCTGTGATAGCTGAATAAAGTATGAACACTTTCATCGTAATTTTATTTCAATTTATGTAATCGCAGGGCAGATTAGAGGTATATCTTGGAAAATATATTGTGTGGAATGTATAAGGGCTGAAAGGTGTGTATTTAAAGTAATTATATGGAATGCATGAGGGCTGAAATGTGTGTATTTAAAGTAAGAGAGCATATGCATATGTGGAAGGTTTGAAATTTTTAAACTTAGAAATTTGTATATTTGGAAATTTGAAACTTTGGAAATCTTGAACTTTTGAAATATAGAAATGCACCAATTTAGAAATATGGAAACTGGGAACTGTAGAAATATGGAAATATAGAAACTTGGAAATGTAGAAACTTGGAAGTGCATAAATTTGGAAATGTAGAAACTTGGAAGTGTAGAATCTTGGAAGTGTAGAATCTTGGAAATATAGAAATTTGGAAATGTAGAAATTTAGAAGTGTAGAAACTTGGAAGTGTAGAATCTTGGAAATGTAGAAACTTGGAAGTGTAGAATCTTGGAAACATAGAAACTTGGAAATATAGAAATTTGGATGTGTAGAAACTTGGAAGTGTAGGAACTTGGAAGTGTAGAAATTTGTAAATGTAGAAACTTGAAATTATAGAAACTTGGAAGTGTAAAAATTTGGAAATGTAGAAACTTAGAAACGTAGAAATTTGAAAATGTAGAAATTTGGATGTGTAGAAACTTGTAAATGTAGAAACTTAGAAAGGTAGAAACTTGAAAATGTAGAAATTTAGAAATGTAGAAATTCAGAAATTTAGAAATCAAAAATTGACTGAACAAATTAAAATCTATATCATAATCAACATCCTACTTCACCTTCTTCCTAATTTCATCAGTGTCCAGTTATAATTTCGCAATTTTCTCAAAAAGATTCCAATAATAAAACTCGCACATGTATTTTCCAAGATATATTTCGCAAGAAACGTTACACCGAAAGATAAAATCGTGGACGAATAAGAATCGAAACAAAATTTGCGACAACGTTTACTGACAAAAAGAGAAACTCCTTACAGTACTTGAGTTTACATACAATAATTCTTGTCATTTTTTTGGGGGGCGGGTAAAAGGAGGATAAAAATTGTATATATACGGTCGAATTGTAAAAACTATACGCAGAATAACGTCGAATATCGATAGCATCGCTTCTCTTCGATAATACGGAAGCGAGGTCGGAGATTCTCGAAGAGAACTACATAAATCGACGTGTACTTACAAATATCTAAATAAAATAAAACAACCGACAATGGTGGGGCTTCAATCGGCTCTGAGGGAGCTCTCGTTATATCATACATTACAAAAAGAGTGAGAAAGAAGAATGAGTACGCAGATATCACAATCCAGAATAAATTTACGCGCGATTTTGTGCTTAATATAAACCAATCGCCACCCCAGACGCATCGAGAGAGACTAGAATGATTAAAGATAAATGGACGATCGAAATCTTATGTTAGAGCTGTCATAAAAATTCGAATATTCGATTTATTCGAATGCACGAATATTTGAATAATATTCGAATTTTTAATTTAACTAATTGAATAATTTGCTTAATTTTAGTGTTTGAAGCGCTTCATTCTCGAATAGTGGATTCCTGCTTGATATTATTCGAATATTCGATTACTAGGATTTTGGAATATTCGATCAGAGTCTAGTATTCGTACCAAAATTGAAGCTACTTAAATTTCGAATATACAATTATTTGAGTTTTGTAAAATTCGAAGTGCCTAAATATCCAAAAACAAGCTTCTATTCGATTACTATTATTTCAAAATATTTGATCAGAGTATTCGTACCAAAATTTAAGGTGTGTAAATATCGAATATTTAGTGATTCGAATTTCCTAAAATTCGAAGTGCTTTCGAATAGCACCAAATATTTCGTACTTGTCAACTACCCTAAATGTTTAAATATCCGAGAAAAAACGAAATTATTCGAACAGGTCAACAACGCAAAATTTTGCAGCTCTATGTTATACGTACGTTTGATAACGATCCATTAATGATATGGATGAAAATAATAATAGCAATAATAACCTTCGATGCAATTGTGATGACAAGGTTAATGAAGATTATTGTTTTTTTTTTCTTTTTTTTTTGATTGATACAACGCATTGACAATGCGTTCTTTTTATGTACAATGCTCAGAAGCGAGAAATTATCACGCTAAAAGGCACACAAGGCAATTACAAAGTAATTTATCAATACATTCCTTGGTGAGCTTCCAATCACTTTCTACAAAATATCGAATCAAGAACACTACTTTATTCAATAAATATTTAACAATTTAATTTATTCATCTCCCGAATAAATAAACGTTTCAAATTTTCAGACTGATCACGAACTTCTACAAATAAATTTTTATTTGCACGTTCAGTTTCGACGTGGAACGTATTGATCGCTCGAATATGAAAGTTTCTTGTCGATTTTGCAAAAAATTAACGAACCGAGAATTATTAACACGAATGTCAATTTTTTGTTCAAAGTATCAGTTACGAAAATAATCTTTACATTCAGAGAAACTTGTATTTTATATTAGAAATTGTTTCAATTCAATGCCGATATAAACGAGCTTGTAACGATTGGCGTTAATTGAAAACACTAGATGCGCGATAATAATACTAAAAACAATACTTCACTTTTTTTAGACATTTTCGCGTTCAGCGAATAATAAAGAACGTTTGTTATCCTTAACTGTACAGACCGCAGATTACTCGGTGCTTTTATTTGCATTGTTAAATCATTCTCTGCGCATCGCGTCCTGTGATTCCCGCCGCATTTTAACGTCTAATCCATTCACACGCACACCGATCAACTTTTGTCTTCCCCTTAAGCTATCAATCACATAACAATCCTTTATTTTCTCACGATCGTCGCTCTGGACTAACGCTTTCACGGAATCCTGATGCACCTGCTCGAGCAAATTGAAGAAGAAACATTTCTAACCAGGAACGAACGCAGATGGGAACACAGTGGTGTGAAGAATTTTTATGGTTCATTGACATTCTATAAATAATCAATTCTACGTGAATTAGTTATAGGTTATGGAGAATAAAACGATTAAAGTTCTGTACTTGCTAGGTAAAGGGGAACATCTTTAAATCTACAATTTCCAAATGATTGTAATTCCTGAGTTTTGGAGGTTCGAAATTTGGAAATTTCCGAGTTCTCAAATTTACAAATTTTACAAATTCCTATAATCCCAAATTTTTATATTCCAGAATTTCTAAGTTCCTGAAATCGCAAACCCCCCAAATTCGCATACTCCCAAATTCTCACATCCCCAAATTGTCACGTCCCCGAATTGTCACATCCCCAAATTGTCACATCCCTAAATTCTTATATTCCCAAATTCTCAAATCCCTTATTTTGTCAAATCCCCAAATTCTCACATCACCAAATTCTCACATCCCCAAATTCTCAAATCCCTAATTTTTCAAATCTCCAAATTCTTAAATCGCCAAATTCTTAAATCCCCAAATTCTCACATCTCCAAATTCCTAAATCTCCAAATTCTCACATTCCCAAATTCCTAAATCTCCAAATTCTCAAATCCCTAATTTTTCAAATCTTCAAATTCTTAAATCCCCAAAGTCTCACATCCCCCAAATTATAAAATTACTAAAGTCCCCCAATTCTAAAGTCTCCAAAACTTCAAACCTCCAAATTTCCAAATTCCCACAACCTCAAATCCCCAAATCCTCAAATGTACATCCCCTCTGCATCTGACCCTGTTTCAAAATGACCTCATAAACCATTTCAAATCAACATTAACTGCACAAAATATTTGAAGCATCTACCAATTCATTTATTCCTCAATAATCACATAAATCGATACAAAAATTCGCAATGATATACAACTGATGAAGAAATTCAATGTAAATGGACGGACTCTGACATCATTTAAATCAACATTTCAACATCGAACTTATTGTTACGTTTTCGATATCACAAACTCGATTCTGTAATCGAAACTTTCATTTTCCATCGACTCTTCACTGTTCAATCTGCACAGAACAATCCCTACAATTCATATTTCCTCCATCAATTTCTCATCCATCATTCGTTGCAATCTATCGATAAATTCTCGATCCTCTCCATAAAACCACACGCATTACTTCGTACAAAGAAGACTCGCGCTACTCGCACGCATACTCGCAGCGTACACGAAGAGATTTCCATTAATTTCGCTTCACCAAATCGGAAAAGTCCAAATCGAGGAGTCTTCACGAAACGCAAGATCTAACACGATCCTCGTTCGAGGATCGAAATGACAAGGAAAGGTTCACTTTAATCATTCTCTCCTCAGTCGGTACATTCCGAGGCGAAACTCTCGAGATCAACGTAATGTCCATTCATGTTGTCCTCGAGTAATTGCGCCAGATCCCTTCTAAGCGTCTGGAATTCTGGCCTACGGTCTGGATCGGCGTGCCAACATCGGGATATCACCCTGAAGAGCTCGCTTCGACAGTGCGAAGGCCTCTCCAGTCGGTAACCGTTCTGCACGTTCCGCATGACTTCTCGTGCCGTCATGTCCGGGTACGGTGTTGAACCTGTGGACAAGCAATTTTTTTCGTGTCAAATGATAGTTGTTTTGTACTAGATGAAAACAAAGGTAGATTTGAAATTTTGTTGGATTAGGATGACCTGAGGACGTAACTCTTATCTGGTCCAGGTACGTTTAATAGATTCATATATCTAGTTCAGGTGTACTCAACAGATGTACACATTTAAATGTTGTTAACCACATCAAATTTTGTGGACAAGCAATTTTTCTCACGTCACTAATCATCTGGATCGATGATCATTTTTTTGAGCTAAATGAAAATCAAGGTCAAAAGATGAATTTCAAGTTTTGTGGATCGATTAGGATGATCAGAGGATGTGGCTCTTATCTGATCCAGGTATGTTCAATAGGTCTATACATCTGGTTAAGGTTATGTTCAATAGTTGTACACATTTAAATGATGTTGACCATATCAAATCATGTGGATAAAGAATTTTTGTCGAGTTACTGATAACCTGGTTCGATGATAATTGTTTTGTGCTGGATGACAATAAACATCGAAAGGTGGATTTCAAGTTTTGTGGATCGATTAGGATGATCAGAGAATGTAATCCTTGTCTGGACCAGGTATGTCCAATAGGTTTATACATCTGGTTAAGATTATGTTCAATAGATGTACATTTAAATGATGTTGACCATATCAAATCATGTGGACAAAGAATTTTTGTGAAGTTACTGATAACCTGGCTCGATGATAATTGTTTTGTGCTGGATGACAATGAACATCGAAAGGTGAATTTCAAGTTTTGTGGATCGATTAGGATGACCAGAGAATGTAATCCTTATCTGGACCAGGTATGTCCAATAGGTTTATACATTTGGTTAAGATTATGTTCAATAGATGTACACATTTCAATGATGTTGACCATATCAAATCATGTGGACAAGAAAATGTCCTGCCACCGATAACCTGGATGTTCATAGTCATTTCATGGTAGATGAAAATAGAAATTGAAAAGTGTCCTTCAACTTTCACAATCAGCTAAACAAAATGATATGAAATGTAGGAATAAAAAAGTATGTAAAAACTACGTACCTAGTGTGACAATCTCCCACATCAAGATACCGAAGCTCCACACATCCGTCTTGGTGGTGAACAGTGAGTAAATTAAAGACTCCGGAGCCATCCATCTGATGGGTAGGGCGTTTCTCCCGTGTCTCGTTTCGATCACCTCTCCGTCCTCGTTTGCGAACCTGGACATGCCAAAGTCAGCGATCTTGCACAGCTTGTTGTGGTCCACCAACACGTTCCTCGCAGCGAGATCACGGTGAATGATCTGCGAAACCGAGAGCACAGGTCGATCAATGCTTTCCCATAACCGCAGGTTGTCGTCCTGTTACGCAACCGCACGTTGTCGCGTGAGAGGACGCGCGAAATTGTATCCTCCGCCTTGGTTCCGCTCATGAATAACAGTCTCGATCATCGTGCCTACTCTTCGACGACCATAATGCAACCAGGCGATTTTACGAGATGCGAAAACCATTGCTTCGTAACGCAACGGTAGCTATGCACCCTTTATTGCTTGTTATTATTTATTAGGCGCATGATTTATCGCGCATTCGTCACAAGCCTGTTGTTAGTCAACGCAGAAGCTAAACTTGATTTATTTTACGTTCGCGAACGGACAAGCTGTAAGAGAGCTACTCGAGCAGAAATTGTCCGGCGTGACGATAAATATGAAATTTAATTACTGCCAGGAACGCGTTATTGTTAGCATCATCGGAATGCTAAAATACTTGATCCTGTTCTGATATTTTTTCTTCGTCTTATCGAACTGTTATTAATCAAACGGTGTTAGCATAAATGTTCAGCTGCTAGTTCATTATTAAGGTATATTGATATAGGAGATATCACTGATGAAGATCTATGAGTCCTTGGATATATTTGATTGCTTATGGTGTATGTTGCAGTGTAATAACATGCGTGAAAATACGCGTAGCTTAGGCAGTGGAGATATGTAATATGTTGCAATATGACGTGTAATGGTGCTACAAGTGGCGATAATGTGCGTTGGAATACCGCATGTGGTAATATTTAGCGCGTTGGTATACCATGCGTGGTAATATTTATAGCGATGGAATTGCGCGCGTGAATATACGACGCGTGGGAATATCACGCGTGGATGTACGACGCGTGGGAATATCACGTAGGAACTGTCACGCGTAGAAATACCACGCGTTGAAATACTATGCGTACGAATTACCACGCGTAGGAATACCACGTATGACTATACTACGCGTAGGAATACCATATGTAGAAATACCACGCGTAGGAATACCATATGTAGAAATACCACGCGTAGGAATACCATATGTAGAAATACCACGCGTAGGAATACCATATGTAGAAATACCACGTGTGACTATACCACGCGTAAGAATTCTACGCGTGGGAGTACTATCCGTAGGAATTACCCAGCATGGGAGTACCACGAGTAGGAATACTACATGTGACTATACTACGCATAGAAATACCACGCGTAGGAATACCATATGTAGAAATACCACGTGTGACTATACCACGCGTAAGAATTCTACGCGTGGGAATACCATATGTAGAAATACCACGCGTGGGAGTACTACCCGCAGGAATTACCAAGCGTAGGAATACCACGCGTAGGAGTACCACGCGTAGGAATACTACGTATGACTATACTACGCATAGAAATACCACGCGTGGGAATACCATATGTAGGAATTACCACGCGTAGAAATACCACGTGTGACTATACTACGCATCAGAATACCACGCGTGGGAATACTATCCATGGAAATTACCACGCGTAGAAATACCAAACGTAGGGATTATCACGTGTAGGAGTACCGTATGTAGAAATACCACGCGTAGAAATATCACGCAAGACAATACCACGCATGACGATATGAAGCGTGTCGATACCGCATGTAGTGGAACAACATGCCTTACTACTCATTGCAATAGCATATGTAGTACACATCACATCACTCTACTCTTTTAATTTAAACACCCAAATAAATGCTCCATCAAATTCTCAACATACGCACATACATTTTACATATTAAAAAGTATGCTAATAGTAAGAAAGACGTATAGCCGTAAAAAGTCGACTTTCGAAGAAAAGTTACATGGCAGTTTTATCTCCTTCGGATGTTCATTGCCCCCTGTCACCAGTATCCCGAACTCTTCGGTTCCCAAAATTAATTAAAAATACCAGCGTGTCAACGCTATAATTTATCTTACTTTCTACCGGTAACACCGTTATCACCGTGGAACCTGTTCTAAACGAAAACGATTCATAAAAAAGTATCGGTTCGATGCGAAAGATCTGGAAAATCTCACGATCGAACTCGTCGTTTCAACATGGCGAATGTTAATGAACCTTTACCGTTCAATGTCAAGAACAGCCGGATGCGTATACGTTTTATTATACGTTTTAGATTTATTACGTGACCTCTCGATCGAACGTCTTGAGGAAAAAGATCGAACCTGAATCTATTTAGAAACGAGATATCGGGTTTTTACGTCTTAGCGATTTAATCAGGAAAAATATATTTTTGCAGTTGCATTCGGTTGCTTTTCTACTTGTTCAAAGAAAAGGTGAATCACTTTTTGAGTGAATAACAATGATCGATTGTCTGAATGTTGTTTCTTCGATAAATATTTTGGACAAGTGTTCGATCGGTTATAAATAAAACTACCGTAAGTGGATGTCTTTATTTCTGGTGGATTGTTATCGTATTCAGTCGGGGTTATGTTTGCATTATCTGATAAGTTTGTTTATCCTGCGAAGAAGTCTCGTTGTTTCTCTTTTTTAAAGTAAACTTTCGAAGAAAGTCGAAAGTGAATAATTCATTCGTTGGAAGTTCCAGATGTTTCTAGAGGATTTTGTCTTGGAGTATTGTTTGCAAGTTTGAGCTCAGACTGGTGTTAATTTTGTGAAACAATATGAACGAACGAAAGGACAAAATACTCTCAACAATACTGCCAAAGAACAGTAATAGACAGAATATAGTATTTGACAGAATACTGTCAAAATTTAAATCATTTTTATATTTGCTGTTAAAAAATGTTGAATGAACTATGTTCAGTGATGTGTCACTAGATTTTATTTTCCATGTTTTCAATACGTCACTAAATTTATTTCTAATGGTACCTAATATTAGGAAGATGTCAAACGTCGTAGAAGTAATAGTTTCAAATATTGTATATAAATAAAATGTTCCACGCATCATTTAATATTTGGATTCATACAAAACACAACTTCAACTTCCTAGCTTTTCTAACCTTTACAACCACGAAACTTTCGCAAAACGTTAGGTAAACAAACATTCAAAGTCGCCAACGATATCTCAAAATTGATGGTTTCAATTAAAATTGTATAAAAAAAAATGAAACAGTAAATTATATTAATTAAAATTATTAATTGAAATAATAATTTTGTGAAATACTGGTAAGAAATGGATGGAAGTGAACATCGTTTAAGAACCACTGGTATCGAAAGTGTAACACTTTCACATACAAGTCAATAAACTACAATTTAAATCGTCTCATCTTTCCTCGTTACTCGCAGCTTCCATTTTCAATTAAGCGTCCCATGTGTACCGGCCTTGAGAAGAATTTCTGCGAAGTCGTATACAATCTTTGATTGAAATCGACATCCTGACTCGGTCGTTCTTAAGTCGTCCTTCCAACGACGGGCACAGGATACTGATTCCAATCGTTCCTGTTGCCTCGAGCGTTTCGAACGTATGTATCTTCTTAGGAATCATAACCGGTCGAAGATGATGCTCGACTATTTCCCATTTTTCCATTCAATAATCGACCATGATTCGCTACTGAAAACCAGTCATTATTGCTCTTTAACGAGAAAGCATTTGCGTTTCAATTCATTCAGCCTGATGAGAATCGAAAACGTTAATAAAATTTGATTACATATTTTAAGAACGATCTTCGTTATTCTTAACTGCTCTTTTTCGGTATTGGAGAGGTTAATTGCTCGTGCATCATTCGATGGTCTCAAGGTAAATTAACGGGGGATTGTAAAACGGAGGATGTGGAATTTTGCTGTTTGATGGCAAGTGGATTGATAGGTTTATTTATAGATTTTTAAATAATTCTGCTTTCGAATTTTCGAGTTTCTAAGTTTTCAAATTCTGAAATTTCTAAATTTCTAAATTCTCAAGTTCTGAAATTTCTAAATTTCTAAATTCTCAAATTCCTAAATTTGCAAATTCCTAAATTCTCAAATTCCTAAATTCTCAAATCACTAAATTTGCAAATTCCGAAATTCTCAAATTTCCAATTTCGCAAATTCCTAAATTCTCTAATTCCCAAATTTCCAAATTCCTAAATTCTCAAATTCCTAAATTCGCAAATTCCTAAATTCTCAAATTCCCGAATTTCCAAATTCCTAAATTCGCAAATTCCTAAATTCACAAATTCCTACGTTGCAAATTCCTAAATTCTCAAATTTAAAAATTCGCAAATTTCAAACTTCTCAAATTTCAAAATTCTCAAATTCCAAAATTCTCAAGTTCCGAAACTCCCAATTTCCCAAATTCGAAAATTCCAAATTTCCCAAATTTCCCAAACGTCCCAAACTTCCTAAATTTCCTAAATTTCCCTATGTCCCAAATTTCCCCAATTTCCCAAATTTCCCAAATTTCCCAAATTTCCCAATTGTCCCAAATCTCCAAAAATTAGTATCCACGAATTTGAACTACTGGACATTTCAGTTTATTTCAAAAGCGCATAAAAAAAGACCCTAACAGTTAACATAGATAATTTTCCAACGCTTCAGAGACGTTTATCGTGGTCGTTCGAGTGAAAAAGAACCTTGATGTTCTTCAAGCCGGAATGCACACCACGTTTTCCTTCCGATGAGTAATTACTGTCCACTAACTTCAGAAAATTAGCTTTCGCGTAGCAATTCTTCGAAAGGATTACGGGGACGTCGGTAATTTGACATTCGAAGGATACAATTACAAATTGTTCGTTCGATTACACGTCTTTGAGAAAACTCTAAGGAATTCTTCACATTTAAAAGATCGCTGTTATAAAATAACAATTTTACTACAGATACAAATTTTTCTTCTTGTCGAAGAAATAGTGTCACTTTGAGAATATTATTTTTATGTGTTTGGAATTTTGAAATTTCTCAGAAAAATCGTACGGTTTACTTTGGGAGTGGGTATTTATTTGGTAAACAATGAGTTCATTTGAAAGGATGATGTTTGAACGGAAAAAATTGTTTCCGGTTGAAATGTCTGTCTTCGTTTATTAGTTTTATTATTTTACTAGCTTAGTATTTTACTTGTTTATTTCACTGATTTACTAGTTCACCATTTTGTTATTATACAATTTTACTATTTTGTTGTTTTATTATTTTATTATTTTATTATTTTAATGTTTTACTATGGTGGAACTATTTCTATTAGTACTTTTTATTACTATTACTATTATCATTTCCTTCACACAGCCTTCACACAGGCCTTCACAGACTCCACTTGATATTATAAATAATATTTATTCTTTTAGGATTTTATCAAGTTTCTGAATAAATTTTCTTTTTATACATATTTACACAATTTTAAAACAAAGACTAAACATTTTCTGAATAAATTTTCTTTTTATCCATATTTACACAATTTTAAAACAAAGACAACATTTTCTGAAACAGCACCTCCACTAATTTCAGCCACAAACCACTGATCCTAACAATCATCGAACACAGTATAAACGATGAACATATTTCAGAAATCTTTGTTTACAAATCACCTAAAATCGTGAGTTCAATCGAGTACACTAAATTAGCGAATTTACGATTCATTCACCTCGAAATGAAATTTTCTTCGAAGCGTGTCCCAAGAGAGACAATGTAACTGCTAATTTTTTAAAAGGGTGAAAGGATCCGTGTCAAAATCCTGTTCGAATCGCGTGCAGTGGCAATTCAAGCGTGGGACAAGCTTTAATTGGTACAAACGTCTTCGCGTGTCCCTGCTAATGTACGTTTATTGCTTGACAATCGGCCGCGGGGTGGCCATAACGGAATTCGTTGCTTTCGAAAGCACCACGACCCTCCTTTTTGCCCACTGACACAGATTCACACACTCTGTACCAAGGTGAAATAATATTTGAGGTACAAACACCGTTCGTTCGCAACCTGTTTGTCGAACCGTTGCTTCTTCGCTGACGACCTTCGAAAATAATGTGTTCAGACTTAACCAATGATTTACTGAATTTTGTTATTCGGGATTCTTTTGATATGTACATTTTGCTGTAACGGAGATTCTTTTTGAATATGGACGACTGGAGACAGGAATTTTTTAGCTGCACTTTACAGTTTTGACAGATGTATGTGAGATTTAAATTCTTTAACCTTTGGACTTGTGGAAATTCTGAAGGAAAATTCCAATTTTTGTTTTTAAATTCTGATTTTTTTGAGTCTTTTAATCTGCACTGCTCAAATGATCAAATCTTGAAATTTGTATATTCTCAAATCTATGTATTTCCATATCTCCAAATCCTCATATCATCAAATTCTAATAACCTCAAATTATATTAAGTTTTCAAATACCTGAATCTATAATAGCTCTAAATTCTTAATTCCTCAAATCTGTAAATTTCCAGATCCCTAAATCCCAAAATACTTGAATCTCTAAATCTGCAAGGTCCTACATTCATAAACTCCAAATACCTAAGTCCCTAAATGCCTACATCTCCAAGTATGTAAATCTCAAAGCTATTAAATTTCTAAATTCCCAAATATCTAATCCCCAAATCCCTACATCTCCAAATCTTACATTCCTAAATGCTTACTTTCCAGGCTCCTACGTCCCTAAATCTGTACATCCTCAAATTTCTACATCCCCAAATTCCTACATCCTCAAACCCTTACATCCCCAAATTCTTACTTTTCCAAGTCCCTCCATCCCTAAATTCCTACATTCCCAAATCCCTAAACCCCCAAATCCCTAATTCCCCAAATCCCTGCATCCCCAAAATTCTACATCCCCAAATCTCTACATCCTCAAATTTCTACATCCCCAAATCCTACGTCCCAAAATCTCTATATTCCCAAATCCTACGTCCCCAAATCCCTACCTCCCAAATTTCTACAATCCCAAATCCCTATGTCCCCAAATCCCTACGCCCCAAATCCCTACAATCCCAAATTCCCTACGTCCCCAAATCCTACGTCCCAAAATCTCTATATTCCCAAATCCCTACGTCCCCAAATCCCTACGCCCCAAATCCCTACGTCTCCAAAATCCTACGTCCCCAAATCCCTACAATCCCAAATTCCTACGTCTCCAAATCCTACGTCCCCAAATCCCTATATTCCTAAATTCTTATATCCCAAATTCCTACGTCCCCAAATCCCTACGCACCAAATCCCGACAATCCTAAATCCCTACGTCCCCAAATCCCTACGTCTCCAAATCCTACGTCCCCAAATCCCTACATCCCCAAATCCCTACGTCTCCAAATCCCTATAGTCCCGAATCCCTAAATCCCCAAATCCCTAAATCCCTAAAATCCTAAATCCCTAAACCCCTAAATTTCCATAACCTCAAATCCCCACATATATCCCAAATCTCCAGATTGCAAAATGAAAATACCCAAAAATCCCACTTTTCTGTAACCAGTAAAATAAGATAATTTTACAGAGATTGTAAGTGAATTAAGAACAAAATGGACGTGACATGAGGTAACAACATCAGAGGTAATTTTTCGATACGGTGTTGCTACAAGTGGGCGATCTCCGTCTCGTTTTTTCGGTCGAACGCTAAGACCATTCAGGCACGCGAGCACACAAAATCATAATAAATTCTCAAGCAACACCAAGAGGTCCCGTAAAAGTAATGGAAGTACCAATAAGGCAAGGCAATAACTCAGAACGCTTTTTAATATTTCATTGAAACTCGTGCAAGATACTGTGCGCGGCGTTTACAAGAAATTAAGGAGACTAACGACCGATTATAACGTACGGTTAGAAACATGAAACGAATTTCTTTGCTAATATCAATCTCACTTAATGTGTAATTAAATTTACTTTACGATGTGCACATTTTTATCTAGAGAGAGAATTATTATGTACCTTATTTTATCTTTTATCGTTCACTTATCTTTTTCTACTTCTAACATTGTAAATTCAGTTAAAAAATACCTATTTAACACTGAAACTACCAAAGCCTTAGTGTTGAGTTACAAGAATTGTTAAGATTAACTTATATCTTATATTTGTTCATTTATTTTTTAACTCCATTTGTAATTTTAAAGCAAGTGTACACTACACACCGGTAGGTTTAGTGTTAAAATAATGTAATAGACCGTTCGAGCGCAAAGATCGTTAGAATAAAAATAAAGATGGCTGACCTTTTTCGACGCAAGATACTCCATTCCCCTAGCCACGCAGTATCCAAAAACTGTGAGGTCCCTGGACGTGAGCGCGGCCGAATCCTCGCTGAAATTGTAGAAATCCTGCCTGGTACGATGATCGCGAAGATACGCCAGCAATTTCCCGTACATCACGTACTCGAGTATGAGATAATGAGGCTCTGCAAACAACCGCGGTTACATAATTAATTTCCAGCGGGGCCTTAAAGTTTCATGAAATTACAGTTTGATCAAACGCGAACGTCCGGGTATGGAGCGTGCAGAGGATTAGAGGGACCCCCATGGCGAGCGTACGATGGCTCGAGGTATATGGGAAGGCCCTTAAAGTAATTTAACCGGAGCACTTTCGGGCCCCCGTGGGTAGTATCCGGCTGATTGTAACTTATGGCACCGCTTTTGCTGCCTCCACCAGCTCGTAACTCTCATATTAGGCTAGCATTACAGCCCTCTAATAACTTCGGTTTGTTAACCGGGCATATTCTTTCTGTCCGTCGTTCGCCGGACGATTCATACACAACGCGTCACAATATTTGTACTCGAAGAGATACGCGGATCTAATTATTCAAACCGGTTGTGCTGGATTCTTGTTTCAGTTGGATGGCTATGCTGTTGGAATTAATCGTACCTTTTTTTATATTGTTACTATTTAATGATAAGGTTAGATAAGGTTAGATGCGAAGTTCATTTCATGATAGAATTTGACTACTCGTGGATGAAGTGATTTTCGATTTTTTAATTTATGGAATTCAATAGCTCGGAAGGTCTTGCAAGCTTCAAGGCGAGTATTGATGTCATCAAGACTTCGCAAATTTCTGATATTCTCATATTTCCAAATTTATGAAATTTTTATATTACCAAATTCCCAAATTCTCACTTTCCACAGATCCAAATACACAAATTCTAAACTTCTGAAATTCCTGGGACCCCAAATACCTAGGTCCCCAAATCCGTACATCCTCAAACCCTTACATCTCCAAATTCTTACTTTTCCGAGTACCTCCATCCCTAAATTCCTACATCCCCAAATCCCTACATCCCCAAAATTCGACGTCCTCAAAATTCTACATCCCCAAATTCCTACATCTCCAAGTCTCTACATCCCCAAATCCCTACATCCCCCAATTCTTAGATTCCCAAATTCTCACATCTCCGAATCCATATATCCCCAAATCCCTAGACCCCCAAATCCCCAAATTCCCAAATCCCTACATCCTCAAAATTCTACACGCCCCAATTCCTACATCCCCAAATCCCTACATCCCCAAAATTCGACATCCTCAAAATTCTACATTCCCCAAATTCCTACATCCATAAGTCCCTACATCCCCAAATTCCTACATCCCCCAATTCTTAGATTCCCAAATTCTCACATCTCCGAATCCATATATCCCCAAATCCCTAGACCGCCAAATCCCCAAATTCCCAAATCCCTACATCCCCAAAATTCTACACGCCCCAATTCCTACATCCCCAAATCCCTACATCCCGAAATCCCTACGTCCTCAAATCCATAGATCGCCAAATCCCTTGATCCCCAAATCCCTAGACCCCCAAATCTCTAAATCACCAAATCTCTACATCCCCAAAATTCTACATCCCCAAATCCCTACGTCCCCAAATTCCTAGACCCCCTATTCCCTAGATCCCCAGATTCCGAAATCCTTAAATTCTTAGATTTTGGAATTTATGGGTTTCTGGAATTTTGAACGTTGGTTTAAATTGAAATCCTGCAAATGAACTATCTCGAAAGTTAGAAATTTGAAAAATTAGTAATTGTGAGGTTTAGTGATTTGTAATCCAATGATGTTATTCGATAGTGAATCTAATAACAATGATTGCATCACGTATAATTCTATAGAATCCTTTGAGATTTAGACCTTGGACCCAAGATCCACGTCAGACCCTATAACCCAAATTTGTCCAGGTCAAATTCTATAACTCTAACTCGACTAAGCCCTCGACTAACCCTAATCATTCGAATCGGATCTCGTAACCTTGAAGCGATGTAGATCGAGTCTATTGATCATAAGACAGTGTAAATCATGTCCCACGACCCTGGGGTCATCCCATTTAATCCTTTGCACTCGAAAGAGGTTTCAAACTCGCCATTCGGTTTGATACAGTTTTTTTTCTATGTATAATGTGGAGTATATACTAAAGCGGACAATAATGGAAATTTTAAGATAAATAATAAAAAAAGGCCATCAAAAATTTCTAGTAAAAATTTTAGAATTGCTGTAAAAATACCTTTAAATAAAAAATATTTTCGAATGCAATGGGTTCATTTTAAAGAATCCACCTATTTTAATTCGACTATTAACTATTTATAACTAACTGCAATTTGTTATGCCTCAATAATAGATGTACGGTAATTGAAATCTCAGATATTCTTGAACGAAGTAAACATCGCTAATTCGAAATAATTGCGACGAATATCGAGTGTCCATTATTCGCATCCTTAGCACGGAGGAAACGAAGCTTCCTGCAATTCGCCGAGATTCCATTTACATAATTAGGGGATAATTACTGTCAGATACTGTGACACGGAAAAATTAGTAGCCGGTGCTCGGCTAACTGGACGCGCGTGGGTGTTTAAACGCTGCCGTTTAACTTCGAATAAAGATGCAGATATGTAAATTGGCCAACTTTTTCTTTCGCTAAAAATGTTCGAATTTTTCGCATAACTTATATCGCTGAAATTGCAGACTCGATTCTAGAAATATAAGGAAATGACGTTTTATAAATCCATTAGCAAACAGTCGATTAATTATTCAACACTCTGTTAAAATTAATATTTCACACCTGATTGAGGAAAGTAACGGAACTATAAACTGAAGAATTTACGACGACAAAAATGAATCGCAGGATCTTGAAAGTTAAAACGAAACAAAAATATCACTGATTATTTAGAAACCCATTAGCTGTCCATCGACTAACTACCAAAGAACTAAAAATTCGTATTCTGCACTTGACTAGGGAGAAAGTGAAACGACAGTCTGTCAAGAAATATGAATGCGATACGTTTCAACGATATATATACTTGGACGTAAAAGCGGATCGGTAGAATTTGTCATCGATAACCGGTGGCTGCCATATAACGATCGCGGTGCACGATAGTTTATAGCGGGCAAAGAGATCGCGGAGCTGTCACGAGATCAGAATATACGGCACAGAAACTTGGCCCCTTAATACTGCTCTTAATTCATACACGATAAAGCGCCAAGAAACATTGTTGCTCGCGAATAAACTAGTCGGATTTCGATCACGAGCAGAAAAGAGAAACGTAATTATGATTTACAGATTTTCTAACTACCAACTTTCCAACTTGTTAAACATCCGAACTTTCGTATATTCAATTTCTGGAATTCATGAAATTCATAACTTTCAAGTTTATGAATTATCAATTCTTCGAGTATTCGATCATTCAAATGTTCGAAGATTTTAAGATTCGATTGTTAAATTGTTAGATTGTTCGATTGTTAGATTGTTAGATTGTTCGATTGTTCGATTGATAGATTGTTGGATTGTTCGATTGTTAGATTGATAGATTGTTAGATTGCTCGATTGTTAGATTGATAGATTGTTAGATTGTTCGATTGTTCGATTGATAGATTGTTGGATTGTTCGATTGTTAGATTGATAGATTGTTAGATTGTTAGATTGTTAGATTGTTCGATTGTTCAAGTGTTCGATTGTTGGATTGTTCAATTCTTCAATTCTTCAATTCTTCAATTCTTCAATTCTTCAATTCTTCGAGTATGCAAGTATTTAAGTGTTCAAGTATTCAAGTATGTATAAGTATTCGAACATTCAAGACATTAAACATGAAGTTACAAAATAAAAATCAGAAATTAGATGTTTTTCACATTTCTCATACAATTTTCCATCGCAAACTGCAGTTACCCCATAATAACGACTGTTCAAAAGTTCATAATGGCGCAGTGGAAGACATTATAAACATTCCATTATAATGAAAGGTGCCATAAAAATTTAGTTCGCCCTTCGACAAGGTTAAAAGCGTCGAGTTATTATCGAAAATAGTTGATAGGGTACTCTTTTTGACGAGAGCCGGTCGTCAAAGGACGAAAACGTCGCTCGCAAGGAATCCGAGAACGCGCCCACCAGCGCCGAAACGATAAACGCGAGAAAGGGGTTGGGGCCAAGAAATTTAGAAGCCGTAAATCTTGCGTGTAGGTCCACGAGGGCGTGTTTTTTCTTCTATGCGCGTCGAACAGAGTCGAGAAAGGTCCTCCTTCGTGAAGACGCGCCCCAAAGAGAACACGCTTTCGGTCTCAATAGACCTTGATGATCGTAGACGATCATCGAGACCATTCCTTTCATCCTCATCCTTTTTGTTCGCGCCCCTCCTAAGTGTAGATGTTAACAAAAAATATCGCACAAACCGTTTCGAATCGTCTTGTTGCGTTTAGTAATCCTTTTTACAGCTTCAGGTTCGTAGGCTTTATTTTTTTAGTAATGTGATCTGAGGCCAATCGCTGAACGCTACTCATATTGGCGGGTATAATAGAAGGGGACTTTATTTTTGCGACAGGCGTTTCATATTATAGTAGCATTAATTTTTTAATTGTGAAATAGTCAGTCGCTGAGATTTGTACAGCATGATGGTTTAAATTGTTGACTTTGCATGTCTTTATTTTCAAATCGTCAAATTTTCGATGAATTCTCAAGTTTACCAGTTCTCAAACTTCACAATTCTTGAATTTCCTAATCCTCAAATATCATCATTCTTGAATTTCCAAATTTCCAAAGTTGTGAATCTTAATTTAAAAATTTTAAAAGTCCCCAAATTACATTCCCTACATCCATGAAACATAAATTCACAAATTTCTAAATCTTCAAATTCTAAATCCTCCAGCTTCAAAAATTCCAAATTTCCAATTCCCTGGACACCTATTTCAATGTATCAAAGTCTCCAAATGCATCAATTCCAAAATTTCCAATTCCCTACACCCCAGATTTCGTAATTCCCAAATCCTTACATCCTTAAACCCTTACATCCCCAAATCTTTACTTTTCCATGTCCTACCATCCTCAAATCCCTACATCCCCAAATTTTTACATCCCCAAAATTCTACATCCCCAAATTCTCACATCCCTAAATCCATAGATCCCCAAATCCCTAGATCGCCAAATCCCAGGACTTCCAAATCCCTAGATCCCAAAATCCACAGATCCCCAAATCCCTGGACCCCAAATCCCTACATCCTCAAATCACTACATCCCCAAATCCTTAGATTCCCAAATTCTCACATCCCTAAATCCGTAGACCCCCAATTGTCTACAACCCCAAATCCCAACATCCCGAAATCCCTAGACTTCCAAATCCCTAAACCCCCGAATGCATAGACCCCCAATTCCCTACATTCCCAAAATTCTACATCCCCAAAAAATGCCCACTTTCCTAATTCCAAAATTTCAGAACCCCCAAATTTCGATCCAAAATAACCTCAAAAGATTTCTCCCAAAACAGGAAAGTATCTGATATATTTTCACCGAAACTTCTCCCACGTACAAAGTCTGTAACTTTGCCAGGAAACGGTTCGAATAGGGGCGTAATTTGAAGGCAGAACTAGACGAGCATCGATTAGCATACAATCGCGAAAAAAAGGCTAGCGCATAAGTATTAGGGGACCGGTACCTACGACGTCAAATCCAGATCGACGTCCGATCGTATCGATCCTCCTGTGTCCCCTTCAGGCTGAACCTCATACGAACGATCATTTCGCCGACTTAATAGACGTATTGTGCCACGAAGATCGTCGCCGTGGGGACGCGTATGGAAATTTATACGATCAGACCGACGATACCGAGCAGACTCCAACGAAACGAGTATAATGGCCATCCCTCCTCGAACTCCTGCACGACTAAAACTTCACGATTGTCTCGTCCAACTTTTTGATGTCTCAAGCTCATACCTTTTGTCGTTAAACCTTTCGCTACTGTATACGTGCGGTCTGAACGAGTCTTTTCTGTCTTTTATCAACGTGTGCGTTTACACTCTTCGTTGTGAGGTACTTCATTTGCCTTTGTCTTTAATTCATATCCGAGTGCAACTGGATTTGTTATATGTATGATTATTTTGTTAGTTTGCTAGATGTAAGTTGGGTAGTACATTTGATAGATATTTTGAAATTGTTGAGTTTGAAGATTTTTCGGGTATCGAATTCTCGGAAAGGTCTTGCAATCTTCGAGTTGAGTATTGATGTGCTCAAGATTTCCAACTTCGCAATTTCTTAAATTCTCACATTTCCAAATTTCCAAATCTCCAAACTCTCACTTTTCATAGATCTAAATACACAAATTCTAAACTTCTGAAATTCCTAGGATCCCAAATACCTACATCCCCAAATCTCTACATCCTCAGATCCCTACATCCCCAAATCCCTACATCCCCAAAATTCTACATCCCCAAATTCTTAGATTCCCAAATTCTCATATCCTCAAATCCCTGGATCCCCAAATCCCTAAACCCCCAAATCCCTAGGATCCCCAAATCCCTAGATCCCCAAATCCATAGACCCCCGAATCCATGGACCTCCAATTCCCTACATCCCCAAAATTCTACATCCCCAAATCCCCACATCCCCAAATCCTTAGATCCCCAAATCCCTAGACTCCCAAATCCCTAAACCCCCCTATCCATAGAACCCGAATCCCTAGACCCCAAATCCCTACATCCCCAAATCCTTAGATTCCCAAATTCTCACATCCCTAAATCCCTACACCCCCAAATCCCTAGAGTCCCAAACTGATCCCAAAATCCTTGAAAATTGAAATAAAGTTTGAAGAGCATCAACACCACATTTATCAGCAGTTAACAAATGCAGAGGTTAAATTGAAGATTGAAATAATTGTATCGTAAGTAATTGTAATTACAGCGTGCCGTGACACAGACATCTCTTTTTTCTCCGGCGCAGTTAACGTGTTAATTACGAATCGTGATTAGAATAGGATACGGAATTATTTAACTACCTTGTTTCGATGTAATAGGCAATCAATTATACCGTCTTCTATCGGACGGTAATTACTGACACATACGTACACAGTTTTGTAATCACCGTGATGTATTATTGTTTGAAATTCGTAGCGTCATCGTAAAACTGAGTCGTTTTTTATTTTACGCTTTAAATTTCAATACGTGACACCAGCAAATTGGTATGTGATGAGCTCTGCTAAAATACACTTCGTTCTGATGTATTCCGATGAGTTCTTGCAAAATACGTCAAATATGAATTAACACATTGCATCAGCGTTACGTTACAAAAATATTTCGATTGCAAAACTTTGTGAATATGGAATACAATTTCTACATCTTTATATTTTAATTAAAATTTCTTTTTCTCATAAAACTTTGGGGGAAACTTAATATACGAAAATTGACTCTTGAAAGTTTCATAGAACTTCCAGATATCTAACCCAAGTTCTTAATAATTAATTATAATAAAATACGTTTCGTTTATAAAGAAAAACTCTGACGGTTTTCGCAATTGTTCAACTGCGTAGATCCTCGTGTCCCTCGTTCGAGGAGGCTGTTCACAACGACACTGTTACTCAATTACCGGCAGGATGATGGCGTACAGCATCGTCGCGAGAACGAGTAATCGATCTTCCTTTTATTTGCAAAACAATAGCGCGCACGTGTAAACAATCACGCGGTAGTCAAATGAAAAAAAGAGAAAAAATAGGCATATCGTTGGTGACTCAATGACAAGGAATGCTTACCTCGCGATTCCCTAACGATGTCGTCGATACGCATTGCGATATGATCGAAGGATCATCCTCGAAACGTGGAATCGTAAATTAATCGAGGACGCGTTGCTTGACCGAGAGATGTCCACTGACTCGAAACCAGTTATTATCGTTTTTCAAACTTCACGAACATCGTGCGTATAATGAATTCCAAAGAAAAGCGCGAGAGGTCAATTCCTGTTAATATTACCGATCGAACGTGAAGGTGTTAAAAGTAGCGAAAGGTCTGCGAGATTGTGATACGCGTTGATTCTAAGATAATAGAGATAAATTACTGGATACGGTATTTAATTACATTGGGTATCTAATGAAGCCTGTAGGAAGCCGAGTGGTTAACCTTTTGTAATTCAAGCTTTTGAGTTTGAGGAGGGAAGTGTACTTGAGGAAAATTTTCGCTTTGTAATGCATATTGGACGTCTTTTATTTTTGGTTAGTATTTGTAGGGCCTGCTTATCTTTCGTGAAATAGATTTGTGTATAAAAATATGCATATGAATATTGATATTAAATATGAGGAAATGATACGATATTACTCCAAATTCCAGAATTCCAAAATTGTGAATTCCAGAACTTCGAATTCCAAAATTCCGAAATTCCAGTTTCGAATTCCAAATTTCGAAATTCCAAAATTCCCAAATTCCAAAGTTTCGAATTCCAAAGATCCGAATTCCAAAATTCTGAAATTCCCAAGTTCCGAATTCCAAAATACCGAATTCCAAAATTCTGAAATTCCAAAATTCCGAATTCCAAAATTCTGAAATTCCAAAATACCGAATTCCAAAATTCTGAAATTCCAATGTTCCGAATTCCAAAATTCTGAAATTCCAAAATTCCGAATTCCAAAATTCTGAAATTCCAAAGATCCGAACTCCAAAATACCGAATTCCAAAATTCTGAAATTCCAAAATTCCGAATTCCAAAATACCGAATTCCAAAATTCTGAAATTCCAAAATTCCGAATTACAAAATTCTGAATTTCCAAAGTTCCGAATTCCAAAACTCCAAAATTCCAAAATTCCAAAATTCTAAAATTCCAATGTTCAAATTTTCCAAAATTCTAAAATTCCAAAATCCCCAACCCATAATTCAAAAATATCAAAGTTCCAAATACCTGCAGCCCCAAACCCCTCCCGAAATTTCAACCCAATTATAATTTCAACACCCATAAAATAGCACACAAAAAAAAAAATGATATAGACAGTATCCTAAATTTTTCAAACTCACCTTGTTCGGTGCAGCAACCCAAAAGAGTGACGACATTCGGATGACTGCCAAGTTGCTGCATAATTTCGAGTTCCCTAACCAGATCCTCTTTCTCTCGATCGGAAGCACCTTCTTTCACGGTCTTGACAGCCACTAACCGAGTGGTCCCCTGATGTCCGGTCAAGTCGTCGGCTTCGGCCTTCCATACCTAAACGACAATAAAACCATTGATTTTACTTCACAACTTTCTAACAACGTTTTAATTACAAGCTTCGTCTTTTACGTAAAACCAGAATGAAACGTTCCATGTCACGTGTCATCCCTTACACTCGAAGTTACGTAACGAATTAGCATTACCTAACAAAAGTTTCCGAAGCTACGGATAATACATTTTTTCCTGTCAATTAAAACTGCATTAAGATCGATGATATCGATTATTGTTCTGTTCTCCATATAATGTGATTGTGGAAAAACGATGGTTTCGATGGCATTCCAAGAATTGTGCAAGTGTTTGTAAAGTAGAAATCATGGAGAATAATCGATCACTTCAGTGTTTGTCTGGTTAGGTACCTGGAAGATTCGTTGGAAAACCTTGAACGCCGATAAGCGCAAAAAATTTCGTGCGTTTGCAAGTGATCGCCTGTCGAACACTCGAAAACACAATGTGTCATTGCGGTTTCCATGAAACGTTATATAATTAATGATTTATCATTAAGAAAACTGAATGTCGGTGCTGAGATCAGCACGCGATCTGAACTATAAAATTTTCCATCGAATGGTCGGTGATTATGGAGTAGGTTGACATTCTAAGAGAACTGAGCTCCTAAGACTCAAATTTTCGAAAATTCTCAAATTCTCAAATTCTATAACCACTAATTCCTCATTTTGTCAAATTTTAGATTACTGAATTTCCAAATTCTCAAATCCCTAAATTCTCAAATTTCCAAATTCTCAATTTTCTAATTCTCAAACTTCCAAATTCTCAAATTTCGAATTCTCAAACTTCCGAATTCTCAAATTTCCAATTTCTCAAATTTCCAATTTCTCAAATTTCCAAATTCTCAAACTTCCGAATTCTCAAATTTCCGAATTCTCAAATTTCCAAATTCTCAAATTTCCAAATTCTCAATTTCCTAATTCTGAAATTTCCAAACTCTCAAATTTCCAATTTCTCAAATTTCCAAATTCTCAAATTTCCAAACTCTCAAATTTCCGAATTCTCAAATTTCCAAATTCTCAAATTTCCAAATTCTCAAATTTCCAAATTCTCAAATTTCTAATTTCTCAAATTTCCGAATTCTCAAATTTCCAATTTCTCAAATCTCCAAATTCTCAAATTTCCTAACTCTCAAATTTCCAAATTCTCAAATTTCCTAATTCTCAAATTTCCTAATTCTGAAATTTCTAAACTCTCAAATTTCCAATTTCTCAAATTTCCAAATTCTCAAATTTCCAAACTCTCAAATTTCCAAATTCTCAAATTTCTAATTTCTCAAATTTCCGAATTCTCAAATTTCCAATTTCTCAAATCTCCAAATTCTCAAATTTCCAAATTCTCAAACTTCATACTTCCATAAACACCGACATAATAAAAACTCTTCGTCGGTCCAAAATAACAATTACATCATAATTTGTCGTCAACATAAGTAACCCGAATTATCTTTGTAAAAAGAAAGGTGGCTGTTTTCTGAAGAATTTCGGGCTGTTTCGTTTCAGGCTGAAACTCGCGAACGTCCAACGATTTATTATCACGCGACAGGCCAGGAAATTTTTATTGCTCTCAGTTTGTTCGGAGCAGAAAATAGCGGCTTACCTGGCCGAAGTTTCCTTGGCCGAGGACCGTTTGTAACCTAAGCTTATCTCTAGGAAACTCCCATCTCGATTCTTGTGACGGTGGAGGTGGTGGTTTCTCCGCTTCGTGACACTGAACAGAAAAAGAAGGCTGTATTGAATCGCGAACGGTAATTATTTAAAAATGCCTGACGAATAAATCTGCGAAGGGGTCCCTTTGATGGCCCGTGCCGCGAAATTCTATTCTCCGCGAATAATTATTATTTACACCGCGCAAGAAAAGGGACCTGATACCTCGAATCTGCTGAACCGATTCGTTGAAAACAGTGCTTGTTTATGTTTGATACTAGTCAAGTAATTGATGCAGGTAGTCAAAGAATATTACAAAACTGTCTAATTTTTAATCAATTCTTTTGGAATCAATATTGTATGATGTATAATATTATTATTGTAACAAAATGTGGAAAATAGCTTGAAAAATGTATAAAACTGATTCGTTAAAGACACTGTTTTGTGTTCAAACTAATGAAATGATTGACGTAGACAATTCTGGAAGAATATTGCCTGTCTCATTTTATTCTTTTGAAATTAATATTGTATGATGTGTAATATTATTGTTGGGACAAAATGTAAAAAATATCTTGAAATATTGACAAAATTGATTTGTATCAATACGTCTGAACATGATGTAATAATTAATTTATCGCTAACTCCTTGCTCACCAGATGCTGTATCCTCGGCAACTTCGTGATGGCCTTTTCGATAGACGTTTTGAAGTCGCCATTTTCAAGATTCAGCGCGTCCTTCCGGCAACTGATTTCCGACGATGTGTCTGACTCTTCGAGCACCTGTACAAAATCAATACCAACGTGATTCATTTGCTGAACGAATATATTACAACAGCAGACGTTGATAGCACAAATATTATTAGCTTTCGATGTAGCTGGTGATTGGAGAATCACTTCTTGGTCTAATATTTGAATTCTTTCGAGATGAAATAAAATTCTAACCTTTCTTTTTATAAGAATAATCAGTGACCCAGACTTATAAATATTCAATGATGCTTTTTCTAAAATATTGGATTTAATATTCGAATATTAAATTTTACAAATTTTATGTATTAGACACAAAATATATATTAAAGATTTTTAATATTTCTTATTTTGAATTGTAGTATTTAAAGAAATATGTAGAGTATGTATTTAACTAGAGTATATATATTGCAAGTGTAAAATAATTTGTATATTATTCATTTTACTCATATTCATTATCAATTTGCTTATATGTACCATAGAGTAATTGCCATAGAATAACTATTAAATATATTAAACTACTACAGAGTAATTATACTATAATATTATACTAGTAAATATATACAGTACAAATTACACGGGTAAAGAAATACATAAGAAAAGAAAAATAAATAATACAATATAAAGAACAAAAATTAAACAAAATTTTGCGTTAATCTCAACAGTCCAAGAATTAAATTAAATTTCGATCCGCTTCATACATTTATATAATAATAATGCACATGTTCGTTGCAAGACGTGAAATATCGAATAATTAATTCGTACATATTATTATCGTGTTTATTTGTTTATGAAATTCAGTACGTGACCGTCGTCCTGTCGAGGAGAAACTATTTACAAGCGTTAACACGTCGTACATGACTTTCTCGAATTACGCCGCGAATAAGGAACTTGAAAACGCGTAGAACGTTGGCTAAGATAAAAAAATGACTTTGACGTAAATGCAAGAGAAAATACGTGACTGACTGCTTTTTTTCCCGTTCGAGACTGACACGTGGAACGAATGGTATTGAACTGTTAATATGTACCGTGAACGATATACTTGTGCTGCCTTTAAAAGGACTATGCATCCATTGACACTGAAATAATTGATTAAACTTCGTTTCAATTAACCATCATTTAGTCGTGACGCGAATCAAGTGCACAAGTAGCAGATTATCTTACATAATGCAGCTAATATACGTCACGTTTTACCTCTCTTTAACGATTATTTTGAACGACGTTATTAAAAGTGAAAAGTTGAATTGAATTGAATTTTTCATTTTGAAAATAAAAATTATAAATCTGAATTATTGAGTTCAAAAGTTTTCTCAGTTTGAAAATTCTAAATTTTATTCATGGTTTTGAAAATATTGGTGTTTGAAAGTTAATATGGGAATTTATGATTTTTAGGAATTTCAACACTTCAAATTCTGAAGATGAGAATTTATGGCTCTGATAATTTCAAGATCTGTAAAATTCCAAATGTTAGGAATTGCAATTCAAAAAATGTTAAAAATTCTCAGTTTGAAATTTTCCAAATTTCTCAGCTTGAAAGATGAAAATAATATTTCATTGTAGATTACATGTATGGTAATTATAACTGATTCGAAATGGTCCTAAACAGTTAAATAATCAATATTTCTTACATCCTCAATTTCTAGGTTATGTTCGCTCGGCCTCGAAATTCGGTGCAATTAAAAATTCCTAAACTAATAAATTAATATGAGAAATTAATACGAGATTACATCTCAAATGTATTATAATCTCAAATGAAGATAAAATTTTCAGGTTACATAAGTTCGTCTTTATTTTCTCGTTAAACCGAGAAATTACGGTGACCGTTAAATCAAAGGACACGAGTGATGGCGTGTTTCCAGTGAAAAGAAAACACCTGGCAGTCGTTTTCATACAATGAACCCGATGATTCGTAATCGTCGATCGACCGAACATTACAGATCTGATGAATCATTGCCGAACCTTCGCGAACCTTAAAAATTAGCCGACGACCGAGTTGCTGTGCCCATTCGTGGCGAGTTCAGGGTCAAGTTGGAAAAAATTTGAAGAAAAAGGCAATACCTCGTTCCATTATTACAATTGACCAATTAGGTTTCAAGAGACACTTACGTAAAATTCTCTAAAGAAAAACAATGTTTTTTTTCCTTGAAACAATTAAACGAATAATTCCTCAATTCCTTTCCGTAAGTGACAAATTATTTGTATCGCTTTTCAGAATGACTAATTCTACGAGATTTAAATAACAAATAATGGTTATTAACGTGTGTAGATATAAAGTGTTACTAAACTGTAATAAGAAAAGTTGAAGTTTTTGTTGAATTAGCGAAAAGAAGATAATGTAATTTGATTCATGCTGAATTTTGCCATTTTATGTTTCATTGTTTCTGTAAGGTTATAAAAATTTAGATAACAAAAGACTGTTTCTAAAAAGAAGGAAATGTATTCAGTAACAAAAGTACTTTTTGTAGATCTATATGTCTCCTCGATACGTTTCATTTTCTCTCTTTTGAAGATTTTAGAAACTCGAATAACAAAAGATTTGACTACTTTCAAATATGAAAATAGAAGCATTATTTCGCAGACGAAGGCACTTCGCATAAAAGCATTTTATGCGGTTTCGTTTTGTTTGATCGTTTCTCTAATATTTCAACTTGAATGGGTTTTATTGCTTAAACAGGATAAAAGCACTAGTCAGAAGTAGAAATTTTTTGTTGAAAATCGAAGTATTTTCTTCGAACTCTTTGTTCTAGGTTTACGGATTTAAATGAGAAAAGATGTCGTCACTGCATGAAAAGGAAGAAAACAACTTTGGAGAGAAGACATTTAATGGAAACGTATTTGATGCGCGGAACCTCTTTGATAAAGGGAAGAGGATTGCTTTAATTAGACTGTTTTATTATCACGACCTAGAAACGCTCGACGAACTCACGGAACACCATCATTAATAAACCTTCAAAGCATCCACTTCCTTGTAGAGCCATTTTCATCCTAGGAAGAAACGATTTTTCATTACGTTTCATTCAGACTGCTCTAAAGACTCGATGATACTCGGAACACACGCGAACTCGAACTTAAACCTGTCATTAACACGTTCGCCGCCATGACGGTCACCGGTCTTTCAATATACAATATATCGTTGTATACTAATTTCAATATGTAGACTAATTGGTAACTCGGATGTTTATGGGGAATTCGAGAACTTTTGGAGAATTTGAAAATTTGAGAAGTTGGATAATTTGGAAATGGAGAATTTGAGAATTTTTGTCATTTGGGAATTTGTGGATTGAAATTGGGGGAATTTAAAAATATAGGGAGTTGGGAATTGGGGAGTGGAAAATTTAGAAATTTGGAATTGGAGAATTGGGAGTTGGAGAATTAGAACTTGGAAATTTGGGTATTTGGGGAATTAGAAATTAGGTATATAACAATTTAGAAATTTAGAAATTTGGAGAATTGGAACAGTGGAAATTTGAAAGAATCGAAATTTGGCGTGTAAAGATTTGAAATATGTGAAATGTGGAATGTAGAGATTTGAAATACGTGAAATTTGGAATGTAGAGATTTGAACTATGTGTAATTTGGCATATAGAAATATGAACATTGTGAAATTTGGAATGTAGAGATTTGAAATATGTGAAATTTAGAATATAGGAATTTGAATATTGTAAAATTTGGAATATAAATATTTGAAATATGTGAAATTTGGCATATTGGAATTGAAACATTGTGAAATTTGGATTGTAGAGATTTGAAATATGTGAGACTTGAAATATAGGAATTGGAACATTGTGAAATTTGAAATGTAGAGATTTGAAATATGTGAAATTTGGAATATAGGGATCTGAAAATTATGAAAAATAAGAATTTGGAAATATGGATGCTTGGTAATTTATAAATTGAGAAATTGTGAAATTGAGAACTTGAGAAATTGGAATTTGGAAATTAAAAAATTTATAAATATATAAATATGAAAATTTGAGAATTTGAAATTTAGAACCTTGAAAATTTAAGATCACCAATCGATGATTCTGGGATCTCAAAAACCTCCAAATTATATAAAAAACTATAATATTTCATAATTATGAAATGTTCAACTCCATAAATACCTCATAAAACCTCAAGGTTCCCCAACAAAAATAAAGTACCGAAATACAATAAATACCTCCTCCAATCAGAAAGGCGCAAATTAACATTATCTCGCAGGTTCTGATAATTTGTACTCAAAGAAATGTTAATAGTCCAAGTTCTTCTGACTGAATCCGTTCGATCGAGTTCTCGGTCGCGAAAAACGCTTCCTGTTGCCCGTATTCGAGCTAATTATCGAATTGTCGAAGGCAATGCTCAGAACTTCAACCAGAAGACCATCTCATATCCAGAAGATATCGAAAGTCCCGGTTAATGGCCGAATGATAAATGCTCGTACGCTTTGATAATCCGCGGGCCTCGTAACGGTACATAAGTGGCAACTACCATGCGATTCGTGTTTCGATTTAGCGATCATCGGTCGGATACGCTTTACGGTACACAATCGTAAATCAATGTTTTTTGCTAGCGATAATGTTGCCGACGAACAGGCTCGAAAGGAAATTACACCCGCCGGACAGGAATCACGAGGATAAAACTGAAACGTGCACTGGTTTCGCCTACCATTTCGTGTATTCCTCGATTGAAATTGTTTCGTTAGAGCGAGGCAAATATTGTTTAAAGATCGAATTTCTTCGCTGATGAAATCGGTGTAATCTGCTGGGTGATACTTGAAATAAATCAGGGAAAAAACATGATACGGGACGTTAATATTTTCATCGTCGCGTGGAAGGCATTAAAAGCCTCGTCGAACAGTATTTTTATCTTCTACAAATCTTGTCCGGTTCATTTTGTTATTTCTCTTATTTATGATCTCCACTTAGTAGTTTCTTAAGTAAACACAAGACCATGGATCCTTATGGAAATTCAAATGTCATTCGTCGATGAGTGACGTGGCAATCAACGTGTTAATTAACTGACACAGTTCGATGTTTAAATACCTGCACATTTCTATGATAGTTTTTTTAATGATTTTAGGATTATTAACAAAAACATCTCATTATTCTACTTAAGCAAATAATTCTTGTCTGTAGATATTTAAAAAAAAATATACTTTTAATGTATACTATTTATTGCTTCATTTTTTAATTATTCTACTGTTATACTATTTTATTATTTCATTGCTCCATTTAAAAAATTATGTCAATTGTATCATTTTATTCGAAAATTTACGCTATACTTTTAACACTGCAATCACAAATGAAAGTGTAATTCAAGCATTCGATACATTGTTGTGACTGTATAATTAAAATTAATGTCAATAGCTGACAGTGCATTTTAAACATCGATAGAAGTATCAACATGATTGAGTAACACGATATATCGTTTGATTAGGGATAATGATAGGTGATTATAGTTATCCTTAGTAATGGCCTTTTCTATTACTAAAGATAGGTATAATTACGAGTCATTAGATTGCCACTGCGTATTAAAAAATTTCAAATATTTTGCAATGATGTTTTCAATGTACCAAAAGTACTAACTTTTTAAAATTGTTAAAGTTCGTTTTCAATAAATTCAAAATTATTTTTGGATACGAATTGCAACAAAATACTCAACAATGATGTCAATAATTAACATCGTTTAAAATCAATTATATCGTCGATTAAAAATTTTCCACAGAAACTTTTCAATTTCGTACAGGAATATCAAATATATTTTTAAAAGGTTCAAAATATTCAGATTAAAAATACTGTTACTTATTTTCCATGAAAATTATAGTCAACTATCGTAGAACGAATTACATTGTAAGACAGAATGCGAGATGAATTATTAAAATTAAAATGACCCTATCAACAGAATTTTAAAAAATACGAAAACGGTACATTTTGCCAAGACTCTACTTTTTCTGGGTCACAATGTATCACACAACTCCGAGCAGATTGCCCCGATGACCCAGCCCAGAGGAGTTTCGATCTCGATTCGATCTGTCTGACCTAGAATCCGAATCCGACGCGTCTCGAGTAAAACTGGTACAAAGTAGCATACGTGTCACGATCACGGCACATTCACAATAAAACGACCTCGTAGAAGAATCTGAAAATCCCTAGCGATACCGAGCCGAAAGAAAGGAGTGCACGAGTTACAAGGTAGAAAAATAACCAGGTCACTGACACCAACCTCGTTCCTACACCTCCACAAACTTTCACGCGAAAAGGAGTCTGGACAGCGGACCAGCGTCAAATGTCACAAGACCACTTTCATTCGACGACCTATATTACATATGCGTACACGGTACAGATGCTTTCTAATCCGTTCGGTCCACGGAGGAGCAGTCTCGGACGAGCCGAAATCACCACTCACCTTACGATTCCTAAGTATCAGTCTTCTTAGAATGAGACCAACGCCGACGGCGATCGGGAAGACGACCAGCGTCGCCAGGATGTAGCTGACCACGGCGACGGTCTCCTGCGACGCGATGGCGTCGCCGTCGTGTCTCTTCGATACCACTCCACTGATATTCACCGACTCCCGTGGACTAACCGATATCAGTCCGGTATCGAAGAACGTCCTGTTCAGTTCGCCGTTGCTGTACAAGGAAGTGTTGTATTCCGGCAGCATCGTGTGATGGTAAACTGGCCTGTGTCTCGTCCTGTTGTTGCCGTTTCCATTCATGGATCCTCTACCCGGACCCGTCGGTGGTACCTGAGAGGAGGTTTCGCGAGCATCGTCGTGTTTGTCCTTCCTGGTGGAGTCGGACACGGGAACACGAGCGGACACGTCGCTCGCTACGCTCTTAGAGGTCACGGTGTCGTTGGCTTTCTCGCTCGTTCTGGAAAGCTCGGGTCGCTTCGGGTCCACCGGAAGCTCCGTTCGTCGTTCCGTGCCGCGCGAGAACGAGTTCATGGGCCCGCTGCCGTTGAATATGTCCGACGTGTTGTACAGATGCATTATAGGCAACACGTCGTCTTTGTCCTTCGACTCGTCGGACAGATTTCGTGGCCTGACTTCCGGCGACCTCTCGCCGGACACCCTCTTCGGCTCCGCGATCGAAGGACCGGTGGACGTTTCGGGTTTCGGCTGGCTCGACTCGGAAGCGGTGCTTTGGTCTTGCGGTACCGTGGCGATCTCTATCTGCACGGTGGTCATCGTCGTGGTCGGCACTTCCGTCGTACTCGTCGCGGTTGCGGTCGCGTCTTCGAACCTGGATCCCGTCTTCTGGGCCTCCGAGGGATCCAGGTTAGCCGCTTCGGGCGGCTCGGTCGTTCCGACGTCCGTCACCTGGCTCGTGGACTCGGTCGGCTTCGAGGTGAAAGTCTCCTTCTCGACCGGCGCTCGATCCACTTCCGTAATTATTCTGGGTGTAACTGGAAAAACTGGCGCCGGTATCGGCGCGATAGTCGACACAGTCTCTTTGAGCACGGTCGTTTCGTCGACTGTCGCGGTCACTGTCACGGTCGGCGAACCGCTTCCGCTCTCGGTACCATTAACCGTACCGCCGCTGCCGTTCCCGTGGGACAAACTACTACCGACACTGTCGTTATCGCTTCGAAACACCGTATTCATGTCTTTGGCATCGAACTCCGCGTACCTGTTCATCGGAGTCACCGTCTCCGTCACATTACCTCGATCCTCCTCCGTAGAGTTATCGGACACCCGCGGGGTAGTCGAATCGATCGCTTCCTCCCCGGAAGGAGAGGACGTCGTGACGGCGATTCTCTGCTGCATCGTGACGCTTTCCACCGTCTGGTTTATCGCGACGTTTCTCTCGCTCGTTCGATTCACATCAACGGACGCGAGCTCTCGGAAGCCTCGATCCTCCACCGCATCCTCTGCCTTCTTCTCGGCACCGAAATTTCTCTTATCGCCGATCGAACCATTCGACGCGGCGAAGCTCTCGTCCACGATCTTGCTCGAACCTTTCACCCTCCTGCTGGACGAGCCGATCTGGCCATTTGTCGGCCTCCGCCTTTTCCCGATCACCGGAACGTCCTCGTCGCCGCTCGCTCCGATTCGTTGATTGAGCACCGCGCTCGCCGATTTCCTGAGGAACCTCCTGTCCCCGAAACCCTCGAGGTCCGTGTTTCTGGTTTTAGTATGGTTCCATCGAACCGCTCCTCGGGCAGCGGTATTGCTCGGTTCCGTCGGCTTGGCCGACCACGGGCCGCTCTTGTTTATGCTGGTCAGCTGCACCGTCGTCGTCGTTCCGTTGACCGCGCGTTGCTGCGACTGCGGCGCGACTGCGACCACCTTCCTCGGTCGTTCCCCCACCAGGTGTGCCACGGACTCTCCACCGACTGGCTCGACGGTTGTGCCGGCACTGAGTTCCACCGGCGCTCTGGCCGCCTCTATACCACTACCGGCACGAGGAAGCAGAAGAAGAGACGGCGGCGGTGGCTGACGCCGCTGCAGCGATCCGGTCGTTATCTCGGTCGTACCGGTGCTCCGTTCTGGCCCTCCTTCTTCCTCTCTGCTTAACCCAGGTCCGGTGTAGTTGCGCAATAGCCGCGTCACGTTCGTTATCGTGTAAGCGTACACGTGCTGCTGCTGTTGTTCCTGATGTCGATGCTGCTGCCGATCCTGATTCTCCTCACGATCTACCTTATTCCCTTCCGTGCGCTGCCGTTGCTGTTGCTGCTTCTGTTCTCGTAGCCGACCCTTCGGCCGTGCTAGCGCCGCCTCGATCGCGGACACGCTGCTCGATCCGCTCGTCGTTGCCTCGAACGTTGTCGTCGTCGTCGTACTCGAACGAGCCTTCGTGGTGGGAACATCGCCGGAAGCGACGCTGCGAACTCGTTCCTCCGTGGAATCGACCGGTTTAACGGTATATTTCTCCGCGGAGTCCGCGCCGATCGCGAAACTCTGCTCCAGACTTCCCTCGGTTACGATGATCCTCAGGGTGGACGTCTCCGGAGACGTCCACGAGATCCGAAACGGCTCCGTGCTCGCCCGACCGATCTTGTCCCTCGATGTCGACGTCTCGATGTTGTTGTTCTCGCGCGAGCTGGAGCCTCGAGGTTGGTCCGCTTGCGTTCTATCGGATTTTCTACTGAAATCCGCTTCGTAGCCGATCCTCCTGATCTTCTTCTCCGTTTGATCGCCGTACATATCCATCTCCGTCGAGGAAATCTTGTCCGCGATCGCGCTGTCGCTTTTATCTCGTTCCATCGGGGAAATATCCTCGGCGGTGGAGCTCTTCGATGCAGCTCTGGATTGCTCGACTCCGTTCGACATCGCGTTGAGCTCGCTCGAGGAGTCCGTAGGACGATCGCGGGAAACGGTCTCACTTTCCGTCTCGGTCGGTTCGTACGCGTTCGCGGAAACGGGCTGCTGGTACGGTATCTGGGTCGAGTTGGTCGCATTCCTCGTTTCAGCGACCACGTGGGTAGCAGCACTTCCTCTCTCGTGCCGCAGCTGGCCCGGCGTGTCGGCGTGAGCGGACGGGTTGTCCTCGTGAAACCCGCCGCCACCCGACTTCGTATCCGTGGTGTTGCCAGCCATGATAACGTTCGAAGCGATCGTCGGCTCGGTCGGTCTGCTTTTCCTGTAATAGACGCCATTTTCCGGGCTCCTGAAGGCGTTCTTGATCTTCGACATCTTGTTCTTCTCGACCGTGCGACGCTCCACCGCGATGTTCATCTCCTCGTTTATTATCTCCTCCAACCGTGGGATCGGCATCGATACCGGCGTCGTCGTGGTGTACCTCTTCATGGAGTACCGTCTTCGAGAACTGGGCGCGGTTGGCGCCGTTGGCGTCGCCTCCACGGAATTGTTCCCCGTATTGTTCTGAGCCTCCGGCTGAATCTTCTGACCGAAATACAGAAACTGAGACATGTCCTCTACCGGTATGTTACTCTCCACCGGCCTGAAGTAGTTGTACAACGACTCTGGCATCGAGACGATGTTCTTCTTCCGAATATCCGTGTCCGAATACTTCTGACTAGTTGTAACGGACGACGACGTTGTGGAAAATGATAAATTCTTTTGGCTGGTCGAAGTTTCCGTTTTGGAGTCAGGCTTATCGATACTCGATGCGGCGAGAGTATCGTTGGATCTTTTCGAACTCTCGATCGGCCGTTTGCTCTCCAATTCTTTCGAGACGAATTCGATGTCCACATCCTTGCTCGCTAATTCTTCGTCGCTCGAGTGCTCCAATTTCCCGTTCGCCGATGCCGTCACGTACATCCCATGTTTCGTTTCTTGAGCTTCCAGAACGTCGGACGTTTCCTTCGCGGGGGCTTCTATGGGTCTTGCACGATTCTGATTTCTAGATTCGATTGGTCGTTGACCCAAGATCTGTCGTCTTCTCGCAGCCAGGATGCTGCGGAGAGCTTGCTCCCTCTTCGCTTTCGACGATGGCAGCTCAGCCTGAAAGGACATTCGACCCTGACGATGATCACCGATCGAGGAGTCTGTAAGCAAATATTCGGAGATGCGTGTTAATGGGCTACTCTCAAAAATATACACAATTTTTTTTTGTCAAATAAATACTTAATAATAGAGGATATAATGTTTAGCTCACTTAATTGTTAAATTTAGAAATATGAGATCTGTTTCATCTTCGTTGTCATTTTGTTTTTGGGTGGTAGCCAAATTTCCTCTGAAGCGTACATACACATAAGTGGATGTAATCTCAGCTGTCAGAAATTTCGATGCAAATAATATTCGACTGCGGTGGGGCGCCATAATATAATCACGACACGCGATTCCGTCTCGTTCCGGCACCATTCGTGGAGGGAAAGTTCGGCCAACGTAAACGGATCCGCGTAACAATGCAGGGAGGTAATGGAACAGGTAATTGTGTTACACGAACTGCGGCTCACGATCAACGATTTTTCGTTGTGCGACGAAAAAAAATCAACCGCACTCGTAATCGATAAATCAACGCGAGAATAAACTTACCACGCGAGTGTCCCTTTCCGACAACGATGCACGTTGCTGATTAACGAAACACGCATTAACGAGCAGTGATCTTGAAAAATTCAGCTACGTTAATTAATCACTTGGTCGTTTTCTTTTACGAAATCTTCAACCAGTCTATCGTGAAGTTGCAGTTATACGGGGTGATCGACGAAATTTAAACATTAGTTGATAAATTAGAGTTTAAATTTGGGTACAGTATTGTCGGGTTGTAGTGTGGATTTTTGATATAGAGGTTTAATATAAAAGATATCAGGAAGAAGGTAATTTATTGTATTTTATGTAGTTTGGTATGATTGAATTCAAATGTAAAGCAGCCTATACAAAATTTCTGAAATTTCCTTTATAGTAGGTCGTTCAATTACATATTTAGATTTTATGTATCTGTGACTATTTTATAAATTTTGTGTTGTTTTACAAGTTCATGACTCTTTTACAAATTTTGTCTACAGAAATGTTTGCGAGCATTTTATAAGCGCTCACATATTTGTGACCAATTTACAAACTATTTTCTCGTATCACAAGATCGAACTATTTACGTACATTTTCCTACGTGACATTTCAGTGTATCTGATCGTAAAATCCAGCGGCAATACGAAAATCCATGGAACGATCAGTAATTGCTTTCTCTCACGAATTCTCTATCAAAACTAGGTTCCTATCGTTCTCTCGAATCGTCTGTTTGGGGACTAATTATCGAGCAACGTATCGTCGACACAATTTACACCGCATTCCATTTAAATTACGGGTCTCGCTAGACGGCCGAAAGAGGCGTAAACGGGACGTGAACGAGAAAGAATCCACGAGAGGCAACGTCGGAAAGAACGGAACGTATGGAGGGATCGCGAATGGCCGAGTTGTCTTGTTATTCTTTCTTCTTTTTTTTTCTTTGCGGGGTTCCAGAATCCCTGTACCGTTACTTCACGGTTCCGTACGCGATGAACTTCGTTTCCTCGGTCCCATTGGGCCTTTCAAATTCTCAGCAATACGATTCGATTGAAATCGCCTGTCAAATTCGAGTTTAGAGGATTTGTCATGACCGTTAGATCCATGGACGTGATCTTTCATCTTTTATAACCTGAAGACGAATCTGATCAAAATGACACAAGAACTATTTTGGTGAAATAATTCCTTAATAGGAAAAGAAGAGTATTATATAGTTTATTCCATTATTAATACTGTTGATAAAAGATTTAATTAAAACCAACGAGGATTCTAAATATAATAAAACAATAAACATTATAGTGTTGGAAAAATTTAATTTTTGTTACACATCAATAATGCATTATTTTCCTACACAATTATAGGTTATGTCATCTTTGAACGAAACAGTCATTTTGACATCATTTTGAGCCCCAAAATTAGTTGCACAAACTATAAAAAATATGTACATCATTCAAACTTGCTTTACAAAATTAAAAATTTACAGCAGCAAATTTACTGAAGAACTAATACAAACTTGACCAAAAAACAGCATCATTCAATTTTACTTTACAAAATGAAAAATGTACAGCAGCAAATTTACTGACGAACTAACAAAAACTTGACTGAAGAACAGCATCGTTCAACCTTACCTTACAAAATAAAAAATTTTCGAAAAAATTATTAATTAATAATGTATTTAAACTATACAAAGTGTTGCAAGTTTAAGTGTCCAATTATCATTAAAAAAAATATTCTTTTGCTCCAAATATAAATTAAATGTAGTAAACAATTGCAGATGAATTTAATGTTTGTCAACTATTCTCAAAAGTGCAATTATTTAATCGTTGTTAAAAATCCAGTTCTTTTAATCGTACAATAACGTTTTTACGAGGGTCAAAGTGATTGATCCGCCGTGTCAAATGCGAGGATGAACAACGCGAGTTGAAAGGCATGGTAGCATGCGAGAAAAAGTTCGATTTATTAAGTATCGAGGTCCGAGGTCGAGTCACTTCGTGCATGTGGACAGCTAGAAGGCTTTCATCGTGATTGCGGATATGAGGCTGCAGGAGAAGGATAAAAGGATCTGATAGTACCGTTAGCAGCATCGAAGCACAGGATCCATTTATCATGCCTGAACTTCCGATCGAACATTAAGGAAGAGCTTCGCCGAGAAATTAGAACATTATCTGATTATATACGGCTTAATTTCAATGAACGAATTTTCTATCTCTTCCGTGCTTATTTCAATACGTTCGCCATTACGATAATCAACGATAATTGTACGAACTTATCTCGGTCTTACAATAATTACAGTGATTTGATGTCTGCACATTTTGCAGACTCTTATTTAGTTATTTAGGTCTCTTATAATATTAAGATTTTGTATTCTTAGTAGAAATTGTTGATGGAGTTGTTCAAGACTGAGGTCTCTTAATTCTGAAATTCCAAAGTCAATTTTATAATTGTAAAATTGTTCGTATTTAAATTGCAATTTGTATTTGAACTAGACATAAATGACAAGAAGTAATTTAAAAAACTTGAATATAATTTCAATTATAGTATAGTATAGAAGTATTACGATCATGTCAGTCGAAATTTTTCACATTTTTAACTATGCGGAAAAGAAACAGTAACATCAGCTACTTCTAGCGCACCTAACGAATAGAACAAAGAAATGACCTTACGAATTATAACCAAAACCGTACTTCACAAAGAAAACGGTTTTCTTCGAGGCTTCACCAGTAGAAAGAAAGCACGCGGTCGAAGTCAAGTATCAAGGTCTCAGGTCAAACCACTTTATAAAGACGAGAGAAGATCGCTATCTCGATTCAAGATACGACAAAGAGAACAGACAGAAAGGTGTGATAACACCATAGCGGTATTTCATGGTAATTACACGGTACCGGTTCGCCCGTAAGAATCCAGAAACAAAGAAAAGACACTCTGTTCATCGATCGAAAGCAGTGCTATTATTTCAGTAACCTTAGTGTTACTCGAAACATGTAGGTAAACGTATCATTTGTGGTCGTTATCTCGTTTTATTGCTCGTATTTGTACGTTATTATCGACATCGAAAACACCGTGAAAATGTCGAAGAGTCTAGATGAGGAACCTGTCGGGTAACAGGTGGAAAAACGTCGGCGAAACTTGTATAAAGTTTACGTTCGCGAAGGAAACAACGAGACAACTATCTTAACCGTGCACAGAGGCGTCTCTTTTTCCCTTCGACGATGATTTACGAAGGATGTGGTTCCACGTATGTATTTAAGGCTGCTTTCCACGTGTCGTAGACGTGTAACGTATGCGCGCGTGTACAGGACAGTACAGTCGGGTGCAACGCTCACCAACGATTTAATTCGGAAATTTCAATTTTGGACTGCTGGGAATTTTGGTAATTCCAAATTTAGGTAGTTGGAAATTTGGTAAGGACTTTAGAGATTTTCGAACTTAGGGACTTTTGAAACCAAGTGTTTTGGGATTTTGGGATATGGGGATTTTGGGATATGGGAATTTTGGGATATGGGGATTTTGGGATATGGGGATTTTGGGATATGGGGATTTTGGGATATAGGGATTTTGGGATATAGGGATTTTGGGATATGGGGATTTTGGGATATGGGGATTTTGGGATATAAGGATTTGGGGATATAGGGATTTGGGGATATAGGAATTTGGGGATATAGGGATTTGGGGATATAGGGATTTAGGGATACAGGGATTTGGTGATATAAGGATTTGGGGATATAGGGTTTTGGAGATATACAGATTTGGGGATATAGGGATTTGGTAGTCCAAGGATTTGGGGGTCTAGGAATTTGGGAATATAGGGATTTGGGGATATAGGGTTTTGGGGATATAGAGATTTGGGGATATAGGGATTTGGAGATTTAGGAATTTGGTAGTCCAAGGATTTGGGGGTCTAGGAATTTGGGAATATAGGAATTTAGGAATATAGGGATTTGGAGATATAGGGATTTTGGGATATGGAGATTTTGGGAATCTGGAATTTTTGAATTTTGAGATCCAGAAATTTTGGCGTTTCGACGTTTTGAGATCTAGGAATTTCGGGAATTCCGAAATGAGAAAGTTAGGGAATTTGTGGATCCAAAAGAAATATGAGAAAAACCTAACCTAACCTTGAAAAAGAATATGAGAACAATCTAACCTAACCTTGAAAAAGAATATGAGAAAAACCTAAGAAGAAGAATATGAGAACAACCTAACCTAACCTCGAAAAAGAATATGAGAACAACCTAACCTAACCTTGAAAAAGAATATGAGTACCTAACTTGTCCTTACCAGAAAGTGTGCGTTGTACCTGAGTGTACCTGATGCGGTCATTCTGAACTGTGAAACAGAGTCGTGATTACGGATAAAATTTTGCTGTTCCTCGCGTAGGCAAGCGTAAATTATCGCGAGGCGTTGGAAGAACTCGCGTTACGAATGCAACACTGCAAACCACGTGCCGGAAGAACCGGTAAATCGAGTGATTTATTGCTTACGTTTAATTGAGAAATTGTTACTGATTCGCAACACTTTGTAAATCAATTTAATATCTATATACCCCTTCAACTTTCTTACGCGGACTACCTTCAATCTTTTCAACGGCATTCTCGCCTCGGGCGGATAAATGTGACCGGTGCAAACAACCTGTCATTTGCTATATTGAATATTCATACGACACTTTTAAGCATACTGTTTGCCAGCTCATCAAACGGCGAAAATCAAAGGGACTATAATTAATATCACGAGGCAGGAAGTGTTCTTTGTACACTTACGCCTTGTTATAAACAAGCTCGTGAGAAACCTAATATCTGAAACCTGAAACTTGTAATAAAGAATTATAGTGAACTTGTCATTTGTTAAATTTTATATGTTACATTGTTGTAAAAGGTTGGGTTTTATGAAGTTCTTGGGATTGATAAGTGCAACTGGTCTTGAAATTTAATAATAGAAAATATTATATAAACATTTTTAACATAAATGTAGTAGTATTAGAGTAATAATAAATTGTACAGTAGCCCAGAAATGTTCCTGTAACGATTAAAAGTACTGAACAAAAATACTGATATGCTATGAAAGAAAATTGTACCATAGCAATCGAGTAACGTCAGAAGGATCTACGAGACAAAGTAACAAGCCTCTAATAGCACAACAATAGCATTTTCAACGCAAAAGAATTTTGCAACGCTTCCTTATTGTTCAGATAGCAGCATGTCCAGCAGACGACAAAGAGTTGTCGATAAAACTGTTTATCGAGGCCAGACGTGATTGACGGCCCACCTACCTCGAAAACGATCGCACACATACCCCACATGCAAACATGCATGTACAAACATGCAAAGTAGCTACGTACCGAGAGCTTTTAACTTCATTTCAAGGTACGGTATTTCACCAGACGATCAAATTTATTTTAAGAACTTCATTGACATATTACCCTCCACCATATGTGGAAACCATATGTTATTGTGTGAGGTTATGGCGAAATAAAATGAACATGTACGAAAAGTAATTAATCAATGAAGACATAAGCGTTGGCTGCATTAAAAGTCGTTAATCATCGTTAAATTGTTAAGAGAAACTGATATTTTATTTGATCTTGAAAGTAATTTCCTCAATAACTTTCGTGCTTCTTTCGATGCCAATAACAGAAATAACAAGACACGTTAAGCTGCATGGCAAAGAAGCCTCGAGGGGTTTTCTCAGTGGTTTTCTCGCACGCGATGCTGCACCGAGTATTTCAACCCTATCGTGCGGTTAATAGGTGATACTCTTTTTGTTCCAGCTCGAAAAATGACTCCCGCATTTGTGCAAATAAGTTCGTGGATTGCGGGCATCAACCCCCGAGCGACTTGCTATTTTCGTGTCGAATTTTTCTTGCAAGATGTACTGCAGAAAATTACGTTCTTGTTACTTTCGTGGTTTAAGAAATAATTTTAGCACTTTTTTATTTTGTTATTAATAATTTTGTTTTCTTACAGCTTTACACAATTTTCTTCTCATATCACACAGTGATTCAAAAAATAATTTTGTTACTTTCTTATAATTTTATACATCACAAAGAATTTTTTCATTCTTGTAGTTTTGCAAAATATTTCAAAAAATAATTTCGTCACAATTTTTTAACTTTATACGTTTTGAAAAATAATTTTGTCAGTCTCATAATTTTACACGTTTTAAAAAATATTTCTGTCACATTTTTATAATTGTACACATTTTTATAGATTAACAAAATATTTCAAGAAATAATATCATTACAATTTTGTAATTTTATACGTTTTAGAAAATGATTTTGTCATGGTCCTACAATTTTACATATTTCAAAAAATAAATTTTCTTGCGCCTCTATACAAGATATCAAAAATAATTTGATATTTGAGAACCCCGTCCAGTGATATTTAAAATAACTCCAGAATTTACATAATAAAGTACAATTTTAAAATTATCGCAACACTTGCATGTGCTCCCTAAACTGTTATTGATTCGACGTTCAAAATTCAGGGAACGCCTCGTAATTTCGATCGACAAGCAACTGATTCCTCATAAAATTTACAGATCGTTCAGAGGACGCAAGGTAGTTATTTTTATAATCGGTATACTTAAATCACAAAGTTGAGGTTCGTGCAACCGCCGCTAACAGCAAAAACAAGATCTTCGAATCTCGTTCACAGATCTTAAGTAACGATTGCCACACATATACAGTTTACCATGCAAGGCAGAATACTGGTCGTAACTTTTAAGATTCGGCAAGGAAATAAATTTTAACTGCTACTTCAATTGCAACAAATTAGATTTACAGCGCTGTCAAAGTGCTTGTTTGTTCCTCGAGTGTTCGACGCTTTAGATGAAACGTAATTCATACTTACAGTTTGAAAAACATGGAGATGGACACTTGTAAATAATAATAAAGATTGACGAAATTGATACAAAAGTAATTGTATGTTACTGTCATATTATGAACATGTGTACAACACACAGATGTTCAGATATTAAAAGATATGTGTTAAGGTCAGGCATGTGTGAGTTCTTTGGTCAGAATGTTATAAAGATGAGTTATGCTGAATTATTAACACTTTGTACTCGAAAGATAACTCACATCATTCATGTTTTAATACAACGAGGCAGGTATTTTTGAACTACATCTGTAGGGTGATACATACAAACACAAGAAGATAGGCAATTGTAGCCATTAATAATAGAGCATTAATAATAACTTAAAAATTCATTAAAGAGTGAACAACTCATGAACAATTTTTCAATTGAAGGTTTTAAAATTGACAGCTGTAACAACAGCCAAAATTCATTTTGTTCAAAGAATTACTGTCACTATTTTACACTATCATGTCTGAGTTAACAACCGAACACATGTGTACATGCAGTTAAATCCTCCTGTGTAAAATGTAATCAGTGTAAATTGAAATTCCTCAGTTATTAATTAAATATAGATACCCACGAGGCCATATTTGAATACTCAACAGTTGGTAGTCGAATTTTGAAGAAAAGAATATGAATAAGAAATACGTGGACCACTATCATTCGATTCAAGGATCGAATCGTATCTACATCGACAGGCAGGAATTTTTGTAGGAGACTAGAGAGACTCAGCGAGGAAACGTGAGGCTCCCGACACCGGCATGCTCGGGTCCTGGTGCATCCTGAGGTCCTGAATAATGCAGACCACCTATTATCCCTTCCGGAATCGCGAGTCATCATCTGACCTTCCGCGGCCGTTCGCAAGAATCCACGTTGCACGGAATTCTAGCGAGTGTGCCGTGGGTGTCCTATCCCGCGAAACCGGAGGACCGATGGCGAAAAAACCGGGATAATAATAAAAGCCGATGGTGGGGAGTTTATGGGGGTGCAGAGGGAGAGAACCGAGTCCCGTCGCCGTCGCGTCGCGCAGAAGAAGGCACGAGAAGTCGTGGGTTATCGCCGCGAACGTGACCGCATAAAAGATCGTAATGTTTTATGTGAACACGTGTATAAGGAAGGTCAGTTCTGTTCCCTCCGTCCTTGTTCCCTTGATTTCTCGTCGGGTGTTCTGGATAGAACAGCCATTGTTCTGCGGCCAGGAAAAAACACTTGTCGTCGTCCGATGTAGCGATTACTGTTTCTTCATCGATCACGAGTGCAACCCCTGATTCTCGATCATGCGAGAATCGAAACGTTTTCGAACTCTACAGAAGATCGAGGGTGTTAGCTTCGTTGTTGATAACCGTGCTATTTTGGAAGGTGCAAATTAATCTTTATATACTGAGTGGACAAGATAAAAGAGGCTTGGTGTGAATCTGGAACAGTATGACTCCGGGCCTCTTTTATCTTGGTCACCCTGTATTTGTACATTTCTACAGTCCTCGTAGAAGGGACTTAGTTAATGGAGTATTATGTTCACAATATAGCACACCTCATCTGCGTCAATACTTTGTCAACACTTGTAAATCTCTAAATTTATGAATCCGAAAATTTGTATATGTGGAAACTTCAATTTTTAACAATTTGTTAATGTGAAAACTTGAGTCTTTAAACATTTGGGAACGTTAAAATCCGACTCTTTAAAAACCTGTACATCTGTAAATTTATGTATTTGAACATTTGAACCTTTGAAAAAATATAAATGTAAAAACTTGAATTTTTTAAAACCTACTCTGAAACTTGAATCTCTACTTTGTACTGCAAGCCCGAAACTTCGAAACCTGAAAAATGCAAATAAAATAAATATGCAAATTCATCGATATAATAATTAGAATCTCTAAAAATCTACATCTGAAAATTGTGCAAATGTCAATATAAGTTTTGAATCTTCGAAGAGGTATATGTGGAAATGTGTAAACTGAAATGTGTACTTCGAGAAACAGAGAATCTGAAATAAATGTAAATTTATTTGAATAGCGGTTGTTTAAGGAGTTGCGATTAAAACCATTTCAGCAACTCGAACACACGAGCAGCGGCCATTGCGAATGAGGACACTGATGAGATGTAATAGAGTGCATCGAAATTCCTCGAAAGGCAGGAACACGTTCGAACACAATTGCAATAACTTGAACGTAATCGGTGTTGCAGCGAGGGAAGAAGACAGGGAAGGTCGCGAGGTGACAAAGTGGCTGGGATTAAACGGTCGAGGAATACCGGCCACGTTTCTTCGTATTTAGTCGTCCGGTTTCGGGCTGAATTTACGAGGCGGAGTCTCGCGGACGCGAGCAAAGTTATCGCGGCGGGTAATGAACACTTGTTCGTTTTAAGTAGCCGTCCGGCAATTTGTACGTCAGTCGGAGCCGCGCGACAACGCCGACTTCTATCTGGCGCGAATCTCGCGCGCACGCTCCTCGCGATCCTTTTGTGGCGCGTGCACGCGCGCCAACGCTTGCGGGCACCCAAATCCATCGCGGGGGAACCCTTCGCTTACATTCGGAATACCTATCATAATTTCACGCGTTTTAGTAATTTCTAACGTCATCGGATGGTCATCAATTGGAATCGAATTGCAAATTTACTTTTGGTAATGATATACTTAAAATGTAAAATACATGTTACTTATGTGTCTGAAGTAGCGTTAGAATTTCTGGACTACTAAACTTCTATGTTTCTAGAGTTTGTAGTTCCTAAATTTGTAAATTCTCAACTTGTGCTCTAGGGACAACTAGATTCTCATATCACACGATACCTACTTATATTTTAATACCGATAGATTCTAAAAATTCTCAGATCCCAATATCCCTAGATTCTTACATTCTTAGATTTCTAGATCTCAATATCCCTAGATTCTTAGATTTCTAGATCTCAATATCCCCAAATTCTTAGATTCCTAGATCTCAATATCCCCAGATTCTTAGATTTCTAAATCTCAATTTCCCTAGATTCTTAGATTCCTAGATCTCAATATCCCCAGATTCTTAGATTTCTAGATCTCAATATCCCCAGATTCTTAGATTCCTAGATCTCAATTTCCCTAGATTCTTAGATTCCTAGATCTCAATATCCCCAGATTCTTAGATTTCTAGATCTCAATATCCCCAGATTCTTAGATTCCTAGATCTCAATTTCCCTAGATTCTTAGATTCCTAGATCTCAATATCCCCAGATTCTTAGATTTCTAGATCTCAATGTCCCTAGATTCTTATATTCCTAGATCTCAATGTCCCCAAATTCTTAGATTCCTAGATCTCAATATCCCTAGATTCTTAGATTCCTAGATCTCAATGTCCCCAAATTCTTAGATTCCTAAATCGCAATATCCTTAGATTTCAATATCCCTAGATTCTTAGATTCCTAGATGTCAATATCCCTAGATTCCTATATCTCAATATCCCTAAATTCTTAGATGCCTAGATCCCAAAATCCCTAGATCCTTGGATTCCTAGATTCTTAGATCCCTAGGGTCCAATATCCCTAGATTCTTAGACTCCTCGATTCCTAGATTCCTAGTTTCCTAGATTCCTAGATTCCTAGATTCCTAGAGTCCTAGAGTCCTAGAGTCCTAGATTCCTAGATTCCTAGATTTCTAGATTCCTAGATTCCTAGGTCCCTAGACTCAGATCCCTAGATACCCAGAGATCAATATTCTTAATCGCCAATACTCTTAGAAGTATTCCTAGATCTCAATATTCTTTAGATTTCAATATTCCCACATTCCAATATCCAAAACGTTCCGAATCCCTAAAACATCCCTACACGTCGAGTGAAAGATCCCCCTTGATCGCCACGTTTCGAAAGTTTATAAATTCCTTAATTTCACAATTTATGATTGGAAGTTTAAATTACGTTCACTAATTGTGCTCTTAAGATATAATTAACTGACCAGACTCACAAAAAGGAACGAAAGAAGTAAAAATGAGAAGGCATTTTTAACATCCAGTACATCGATATCGTTAATTAACGAAGAATATTTCGACCACCGAATTTTTAAGCGCGATCGAGAGATTATCTGAACGCTTCAAGTTCGACGTTGCGAAACGGTGGACGGCAAAAATTTTGTAAAATGTTTACGGTTCGCGTCCCGTTCGCGATCAAAGGCGCGAAGCGTTAATTGGAACGGTAATCATAAATATTGTCGACGTGTAATTAAGCGGAGAGCTGCACGGTCGTAACGTTTTAAGCAACAATCGCTGCTGAAGAGTCCTCGAGCATCGACGAGGATTACGAGCAATTTGCTGGCTTTGTTTCGAAGCAGCCTGAATCATAATCGCGTTGCAGTATCGTCCAAGCGTTCGTGCGGAAGATAGCGAGGTTGCCTCGTATCTGACACTGCTATCTCGGTATTTATGTCGAAACCGTGACCCCTGTGACAACATGGACGTCACGAACATCCCCTTTTCAGAGACCAAAGGGGAGATTAGTGGTCGATGTAGTAGAACATGTATATTACGTACCAACAGGTGGAACGTTTGCTAAGATAAACGAAGACTTTTATTGCAAGATGAAAAATATGGGTAGAAATATTCACGATCGCATATTTCCAAGTTTAAATAATTCCTGAACAATAACGAGTAATTACTGTTATATATAAATAGGATGTAACCTATAGTTCATCAGGGCCATATAGCGGGACTTCATCAGATTCGCCAGAAAGTTTCCTCCTTTAATATCGATGTTCATCGTGTATCCATCTATCTTATCAAAGCATCAGAAGTAAAATTCAATATCAAAGTGGCAATATAACGAGAGTCCATATTACAATAGATTACATTGAATCGCAGAATGTATTACAAGAACATGAATCGCAGATTTCTGACCATACTAAATGAAATACAAAAATTGAAGTATGGAATAAGATTACTAGCAATAAATGTAAAATATTGCTACGTAATCGATCTTGCGCTACGAGTAAAAAGAACGTAATTGAAGTATTCTGGTATCGGGTATGCTTCCGATCGTTGAATCAATCTTTTCAATAGCTCCGTGAAGATACTGGTACAAGGTCATAGACTGATCGAGGGTGATTCAGTAAATTTGAATGCAAATAAGTGTAAGGTCTGTTAGCAGAGCCATTGTGGGTTCAATAAACAGTCCATTATACGTTCGAAACGCTCCGTCGAGATTACAAAGCGGTGATTCGGCTAGAAAAGGATTTTTTTTCGCGTTTAATTAACTCTGCTGAGTGAGTTACTTACTCGTTAAGTTCGCGCCTAATTGATTTTATAAAAAAAACCGTTGTGAATTACGTTGCACCTTTTTTGTTCGTCCGTTAATTCGAAAATTGAAAAGGAAGAGTTAAACGTTTACATAAAAAAAAAATAATGTAGACGTGGACATTTGTCGAGAGTTTGAATAATTTTTTTCTAACGGGATTCGTAAACGTTTTAATAAATAAAGATGTAAAAAGTTTGGGAAATAATTTGTTTTTCTGAGTAATTAATCTTCATCTTTCAAGAGGATTACGTAAAATCATTAAGAGACCTTGATTACGTCAAACCACTAGGACGAGGCTCCCATCAGTTACGCGAGGTATAAGAGTATTTAAAAAATAATTCTTGCTTCATTAAATTAATTACGACGGAAGGAAGTCTTTCAAATTGCTCTTTGTGTGTGCCGTTTCGTTTTCTTTTTGTTGGGAACAATATTCAGGCAATTATTACTGTAATTGGTTAGGTACTTTTATGAAGGAATCTTCAAAATTTGTAAATTTAAATTTCCTAAATTATAGAATTGAAAATTGTAGAATTGAAGAATTGAAGAATTGAAGAATTGAAGAATTGAAGAATTGAAGAATTGAAGAATTGAAGAATTGAAGAATTTCAATTCTTCAGAATTGAAAAATTGAACAATTGAACAATTATAAGATTGTAAGATTGTGGAATTGTAAAGTTATAAAATTGTAAAAATTGCAAAATTACGCAATTGTAAATCTGTAAAATTATGTAATTGAGAAATTCAGGTGTTGCGAAATTATATAATTGAAACGTAGAGTTGTACAGCAGTAAAGTTCCAAAATAGTAAAATTGATATTACTAATTTCTGAAATGTTTAAATCTGAGAATACACGAAATAGAAATTTCAAAGTTCAATATCTGTATTTCTTACACACAAAATACAAGTAGTAATAGTGCCGATAGAAACATTTGAAACATTTGCAATTATATCGTAACACGTACGTTTTCACTGCGGTATTCAACGTGTTAATTATAATCCCCGAACAACGAATTAACCTTTCGAGCTACTAAATCACGCTCAGCCGACGAAGTTTTCTCGATCTCCGATGATCTTGTTCGTGGGAATCGTTTTTCCTACGCTCGTAAACATAGAACAATCCGCCGGTCTAAAGAGCTAGTCGCAGGTTACAGAACACGGTAATAAACATTTGGACACAGTTGAACGTGTTCGAAGAGCGTGTAACCTGTTGCGTCGTCGTTCGTCGGATATCGACAGAAAGCTCGCGAACAACAAAGGGAATATGTCCGGCAGGTGGTTGGACCTGTTCAACATGTGTGCATCACATGTGCATTGAATGCGTTCGTACGTCAGCTGAAGAAGACACGACACAATTGTGCGAACAGTCTTAAATTGTCAAGTTTCAATTGAAATTCTCACCTGCGTCTTTGAACACAGGTGTCTAGAATGTTCCTCTTCTATAATTTATGTTAACAACCGTGTAATAATTACTACAACCTTCGTTGCATCTGTTAGGTCATACCAACAACCGTATTATTAAATGCAAATTCATTTTATCCACTTTTTGTTTTAAGACTCCTGATCGCGAATAAATATAAATGAATCAGAGAAAAATATTGTGTAACGTGGAATCGTGATATCGAGTTGCGAATGCATTATTTACTTATTGTATATGCAAGTTTTGGAGATAAATGATTAGAGAATCATTGAGCGTTGCAACAATCGACTATGAAAATACAAATTGCTGTCCATTGAATTCCAAAATAATGGTGTTTCGTCGATCGTCGTACGACCGATTCATTACATAATTATCAATGAATTATGCGTATTCACTGACCGGAGTGTCCTCTGCGAATCATCCCGCCGGAAGCGGATACACGCTTCATGAAAGACGACTACAAGTGAAGCGAGCCGTGTTCGTGCAGACACGACGCAGCTGTTGCGTCCGTGTTCGTCAGACGTGAAATACATGCTGCGACCGATAAAATTAACTACGAGTATGCCCGATATTTTTTGCAAATCTTTACTGCATTATTTTATATCGAAACCTGCAATTTGCGAATCATCTGTTCAGTCTTAATTCTTACGTATTTTTATGGACATTAAAACAAAAGTAATGAATTGAATATTTATTAAATATCAATAAATCGATTGATGGTGTTGGAGCTAGATCAGTAAATAAATTCATTAGTTATCAATTAAAATTATAAATATAATCGATATATTACGTTACTGAATGTTCTTAGTAATTTGAAATAAAAAACTGTCTTTGAATGATTAAGTGTTACTAACATAAGGAAATTTTAATGGGATAAAATTATAGATAATAAAATTTTAGTTTCTGTTCAAAGCGAGTTACGAACATTCGAGAATTAAACCTGCGGTAGCAGATCATGATTACGTGTCGAAGATTGCATCGTCCGGCTTCTAGTTGTATAATGGACCCGTGATCTTCCATCAAATCATACACGAACCGAAAGGAAACTCCGAGCGCATTTTCAGATTGCACGGTGTCGAAACGTTCGTGAAAGTATCGTTAATCTAACGTGTAACTATCGAGGCATTTTTCATTCGTGAAAATTTCCGTCCATGAAAGTTGCTATTAATTGTAGGGTAAATTGTTGATTATGGGAATTTTCTGAAATAAGAATTTAAGTAATTAGTAATTTGGGAAATTAGAAAGTTAAGCAATTAGGAAATTAGGAAATTGTGAAATTGGAAATCTGGAATATTTGAAAATTGGAAGATTAGGAAATTACAACTACGTGAAATAGGGAAATTGAGAAATTGAAACATTGGTAAATTGGGAAATTAGGAAATTGAGGAATTAGTAAATCAGAAAATTGGCAAATTAAAAAATGAGAAAATATATGAACCAGAAACTTTGAAAATATAAAAATATAAAAATGTGATAATCAGAAAAATTGCAAATTCACAAATTTAAAAATTTGATGACTTTTGAAATCTTCAATCGTCCGAGGTACAATTTGCGCGACATCTAATGCAGAAGGAAGCTAACGACTCTGTCAGAGCAAGTGATACAGACGTAATCGGCACTGTGTCTTAAGGTTGTTTTACAAGAAACCGGTACAGCACCTCAGCATCCGATTAAGGGTCTTCCGGTGGCATCGATAAAGTTACGCATGCGATTACGTGTCGAAGATGGTATCACCTTGAACGTGGTTACATAAGGTCTCCAGGGACGCACAATAGGGCCTCGATGTTCCATTAAATCGTATGCAAATACTTGGAGAACAATGGAACGCGGACGGTCGCGGATCGACGTTGGCGAAAAGTCAGCGGCTGGCTGCCGGAACGTTTCCTGGATGTGCCAACAGATCCACAGAATCCCTGAGGAAGATCTCAACAAAATCGTACCTTAATCCTCCTCCTACGATTCACTTCAATGTTCAATATATTGAAATTTCAAGAAAAAAAATCATTTTCCTATCTTAGAAATCTAGCAATTCCATCTGATACTAATACATTTTTGAATTAGTGCTGATGAAATGAGAAAATTGAATTTATGGCGATATAACGCGGGGCGATATAACGATGCAGTGGATAATATAATGTTTGACTATAACTTGCAGTCAAACAACGCTGGGAGATCTAATATGTATCTATTCAACGCGTGGTAATATAACGAGAGGCAATATAGCGCGTGCCGATTCAATGTGCTCATATAACGCTGGACGGTACGACAAATGCTTGATGCTTTTTGTCGAAGAATACGTGGAGATCTAATGCGAAGTGATACAACACGCGGCGATATAACAAGTGGGGATCTAACAGTCGACTGTACAACTTGTAGTCAAACTACGTGTGGTGATATAACGCGTGGCCATATAATAAGTGGTGATATAACGCGTGGTAATACGACGTGTGCTGATATCACGCTTGGCACTACAACATGTGGAGATAAGACTCCAGATCTCTATAACTCCTACGAATCAACGTGTTGCAATATAATGCGTGGCGATATAACACGTGGCAATTCGATAAATGACGATACTAACACAAAGTATGGCAATTTACTTAATTACAAAAAGTAAATAACAGATTTCTAAGAAAAAATGTAAATTACAAATCAGCAAGATTATGATCATCGCTTCAATGATTTAATCTCCTCTCACAATTAAGAAATTGCAAATAAAATAGAAGAAAATTAATAACTATTTCTCGGTCGATGAAAAATTGTTATGTCGAAGTTACGGTTGTCCGGTTGTAATACAAATTCCGTTAGATGTACCCCATGGGCGTGACTGATTGAATATAAATCGTGAATAAATTGCACAGGATAGTACAGGATTAATTTCCGGCCCGATGATTTAAGGTGTTTCGTATCCTGAGTAATTGACGTCTCATTTCTGTGTCCAGCCTCCCTGACAGCAACAGAAATTCATCTTAGGCTACGAGAAACACGACTTGGTTGTTTCCTGGTAACGGAATTCGAAGCGCTTCTCTGCTGAGCACGCAATCGATCATGAGCATTGGACATGTTCGTTATCCTTAACAACATTCGTGGGCGAACCATCGCTGATATTCTACGAATCCTATCCTTTCTTCGCTCCTTCCACCTTGAACCTCTAACTCGAACATCTTCTGGGAGCATGGGAAACTATCAAGTAACTTCGTATTCTTTATATTCTGTCTGAAACTTGAGAAACTCTCAAGTAATTTTATATTCTTTTCGTTTGTTCCGAAGATTAATGGTAAAACGGTTAAATGGTAAAGTGGTAACGCGGTGAAATGGTATGATGGTTAACTAGTAACATAGTTAAGTAATAATATGGCAAAATGATACGTTAGTTAAATGATAAAATCACAAAGTAGTAAAATATTCAAATAACAGAATAATGAATCAACCAAATGGTAAAATATACAAGAGAACAAAAGTAGTAAAATCGTATGTAACATCCTAAAGTGAAAAAGACTATCAGAATCGACCTCGAGATCGAAGTATCTGTACTTAATGTCAATCTCCGATGAAAAATTACGAATTCAGAGATTTTCCAAATTGCAAGAAATACTCGAGACTCGCAAAACATCCGAACGAACCCCGGCACAGTGAGCCGAGTGTTTTTTCGTGGTCGACAGGTTGTAATATTCATAAATCGTTCTATTTAAGCGTCGAAGATTTTCTAATCATCTGTTCCGAGGCATTCGAAGCATTTTGCAGTCAGCAACGAACGATGAAAATACCAAGGATCGTGGCTCTGCGTAGCAACGTCCTTCTTTCTACCGAAGGTAAACGGGCGAACCAACGATCACGATCAAGATCATTGACTTCTCACGAATGTAAAGCGATCCCCTGAAAGTACCCGTACACTGTCGGTGCGATCTTTCGTCCGGATATCACGTGGACACGGAGAAAGGAAGGAGTTATCAAAGTCGTGCATCGCCGCTACGTCACGAACTGGCTCACACAGAATTCTTTCTATCGGGGCAACGTTCTGTTCCCCTTTTTCATCCTTTCTTTTGTATTTTGTCCAACTGTCTACTCTAACGATTACACTTGTGTATGTGAACAATTAGAGATTCAGTCTTCAAATCAACAGTACATTCTCAATTTTCTTAATTATTGTATTGTCAATTTTTGTAATTTTCAAATCAACCAAGTTTGCAACCAAGCTTTCAGACTTGGGAATTTTGAAATTTTTAAGGTTACAGAGTTCTAAATCCTCAAGTCCTGATATTCTCAAATTTTCAGCTCACGTTATTAAATTTGGAAATCCTCACATTCATACATTGCCAATTTCCAAATTTTTTAATTGAATTACAATGTCTCTGATTTCTTAGATTTGGGATCTTATAGTTTCCACATTTTCATAGTGTAATACCCCCAAATTCAAATATTCCTAAATGACAATATCCCCAAGTTCTCATATTCCCAAATTCCCACATTCCCACATTCTAATATCCCCAAATTCCCACACACCTAAATTTCCAACTTTCCAATTCCCATATCCCCAAATTCCCACACACCCAAATTTCCAACTTTTATTCCCATATCCCCAAATTCTCACATACCCAACTTTCCAACCTCCACAATTTCCATATCCCCAAATTCTCACGTTCCTAAACCCTCTCACAAATCTCCAAACTGTTACCCAAACTTGCATACTTCCAAATCCCCAAATCCCTAAGTCCTCAGATCCCTGAACCCTTAAATCCCCAAATTCCCACCTAACAAAATACACAAATCACTTTGAAATCATCATAGCACATCCAACAAATCACGGTCCATACATCTCCAAAATCTCCTCAACATCACTCACACTTTCCAAACTAGTTTTTTCAAGAAACAAAAAGCTAGAAAGCGTTTGAAGGATCGCGAACCAGTTTTCTCCGGTAAAATTAATTAGCACCGTTCCCCTCGCATCCCTTTCAATTCCGCTGACGCGCATCAATCTGATTGTCAGAAGCATCCACGAAGTATCGTGAGATCTGAACAGCTGCGCAGGCTGGACTTTATCGCGATACCGGCCACCGGTATTGCCGCGAAACTTACGAACTGATAAAACAAATAAATTGAACAGTACTCCGTGATACATAGCGGCAGCGATCGAGAGAAAGGAGAACGCCTTTCTATCTTCGCTGAATGATGAAACCCGCGTTCAAGGCCACTAGTCAAGATCACGGCCACGTTGTTGGACAATCGCTATTCGCTATTGACCGGTGTACAAAGTCAATGTCCACACGCAATCGAAAGAAAAGGGAAACTAGACTTTTACGTATATAGTGAATAAGGTTCTGTAAGAGCAGTTAACCCCTTAACCTACAATTTTACAGTTGCGTCATTCGCAGCTAATTATTCCTACAACGTTGAAAGTGAAAATGTTAAGCACATTTTGCCTCCAGTGATTTTCGATTGTAACCCAAGAATTGAACTCAAAATTCAATTACGAGTAAAACGACGAGTGTTTATCACATTCTGTAGCGTGACACGATATCGTAGGGGTTAAATTGAAGTCGAATGAGAAATGGTAGCAGGGTAAGTCAATCGATCGTTAATAGAGGCTAATTTTTCCAGGACGCACATCCCACGAACGCATCCTCCCATCGAGTGAGACAAAGCCTGTACGGATAAGTATCGTTACATGTGCCAAGCCACGGGGATAGTCATAATGTAAGCATTGAACCGACGATGGTGCCTGAACCGTCCATTGTATTCCGCAGCCGGAGTCACAGGTTCGGCTAGCCTTGAAGCAGTGAACCTCCCAGCGCGACAAGATGACGCATTGTTACAATGCGCGGCCCTATACTTGCCCTCTGGGGTCACGCAGAAAATCGCAAGGGTTAAGAGGTATCTACGTCTGTACATCTACGTATACCCGGAGCCGCACGAACCGACCGGTGTTCGGATTTCGACGACACCAGAAACCCACGTTTATTCGCGTCGAATACTCGGATAAACTCCATTTTGCCGGCAAAATAATTGCTCGCTGCTGAATCGATAAACAACTGTTGTATCGCGTTCGAACTTACAAGAATTTCATGGACATGTTGCAGACTGTTAATATTTTATATTACATACAATAGTGGCATCAAGATAGTACACCGACAGAATGATGTCATGAACATATAGGATAATATCAATAACTACACAGAATATTATGAACATATAATAGCATCTACATATTACGCTCAATGTCATATTACTCGCAGTAACGTACGTCACGAAACTTGTATACTATTATGAACATAGATGTATACTGCACACAATGAGGTATGAACATATTACACATATCAATATACTGCACGCGATGTCATCAACACATTACACTGTCATGTACTACATACAATAATATATGTCTCCAAACTTGTATGTGATGTCACGAAACTCACACGCAATAATGTCATTAAACTTACACAGATATCAATAATGTATCTTGAAATTCTTCAAATTTTTTGTGAGACTCTTTAGGAATTCACAAATGAACAACCATGTTGAATGTTCAAATTTAAAAATGTCTGCAATTTTTGAACCGAAAATATAAGTCAGACATTCTGTCTGCAAATGAGTGTGACATATGGGACAAGCAATGAACTTTGGATCGTACAATATTTTTAAACAGATTCAAACCTCCAAAGTTCGATTAGAATAAAACAGCACTCAACATGAAATAGTAATATTTTACTGAATTAAATAGAACAGTACTGAACAGTACACATAAAAAGCGCAAAGAAAATAAAATACCTGTTGATTTTAAACACCTAATACAGAAATCGTGTAAAACACCAGTGTATTCCTTGCCACTTATATTCTCTCGAAAACGTAGTCCGTCTTATTATGCTTCAGTCAAAAAATGTGGCATCTGAATACCTGGCATCAGTCAACGCTGTGTAACACTGAAAAATGTGGCATCTGAATGTGGTACGTCTGAGCGTGGTTCAAAGAGTTGACTGAAAAATGTGGCTGAAAGGCGTACTATCGAGGGCGTGAAAAGAGGAGGTGGCGGATAAGAAAAGGGTGTTGAACGTTTAACAGAAAGTTCGTGGCGATGCTCGTGCCCCGGGGGTGAAAGAAGGTGCTCAATAATGGATATCGATGATGTTGGAAGAGACATCGGCACGTCCGCACGCATTCCGGCAGCCAGTTATAAATCACTGATTCGTATCTCGGTAAAGCCTCCTTAACCAAATGGATGCTACTGTCGATTTGAATTACAGCCCTTAGCCGGCGAGAGCCATTGCCAGCCGACATCGACTCCAAACGGTTCAAAGTTCTATGTAAACTACCGCCCACGTTTACATTCTCTGTCTACCAGAGTGAACAAGAGAGACTAGCCACCCCTCTCGTTCCTCGTTGTTCAACAGTTTCTATGTCCATGCCTCTTCTTCTTCTTCTTCTTCTTCTTCTGCTTCTTCTTCTCCTTCGAGTGATCTAAGGAAACGTCTTCGAGATCACGGCAGAAACCGCGCTGTCGCTCATGACTGCCGCGATTTAGAATCGAGGGTGATAGCGATTGAATAAAAGATGAAGGTAGAACCGCGGATCGTATTTCACCAGGATTTCGTAAAACTTCGTGTCCGGCCAACTGACGCTGGAAAGATTGCTCTCGTCGAGATACTGCTCCTTTTTCGTCTGCCTTTGCACGGTGATCGATCGAAATCCTCCGCGGGACTCTTCGGTTGCGCTCTGGACTGCAGCTGCTGTAGGGCTGCAGCGTTCTTAGTCCAATACTGAATTTTACCTTTCGAATCTTATACTCTTCAAACACATACATTTCTAAATCTTCAGACATGTAAATACTTAAACTGATAAATTTTTAGAGCTGCAAATTTTGAAGTTCAGAAAATTTAAAATTCAGAAATTTTTAAAGTTTGAAGTTTAGAAATTTGAAGTGTGACATTTTCAAAATTGAATATTCTCAAAAATCGACGTTCATGATAAAATAAAAAAAAAAGAAACAGATATAATGCAGTGATGGCTACGAAACTTCACTCAGGTCAGTACAAGAAGAAAATTCCAAAGCAACAATATAGAAGAAAATACTAAACGAAAATATCGATTGTCATTTATATTTTTTGGACGATATAATGCAAGGTTAAGTTCGAACGATTAACCTGAAGAAATTAGTACATGGTTCGTATATGCATGTATATGTTGTCTGTGTACATCAGCATGAGTCAGGTGAGACACTGCGTAGGTTTGGAACGATGAGTCTTAACAGCGATTGTCTTCGCTTTTAAAACTGCCTCTGAAACTACCCTTTCTATATTTAGCAGAACAATTCGTCGCATCATTTTGAGCCACGTTTCGAACAATGAAAACGTCGAACTTTCGAGTACTTTCACAATTATGTTCGTTATTGAATTATGGAGTCAGTATTATTTATTAACAGGTACATTTGTACTTATTTGTCATTGTTGCTTCGAAACGCTCCCGTCACGAATTGTCGACCGGCAGGAATGGCAAGTATGAACCCTCGAGAGACATTTCGACACAGCAAATGCATTTTCAGGGTAACCTACGCGATACATTAAATCGAACGGCGTGTATCGACAGCCTCGGACAAATTGCGACCAGCGTGGTTAGTATGCGGCGACAGTAGCCGAAGTGCCTAGGAATTCCACCTGGGAAGAGTAATTTTAACCTTTCCCATTCTTCGACCTTGTGAAACTCGGAGAACGTCGAAAAATTTAGTTTCTGAGGTGCATCGGAAAACTCTGTACGAATCAAATTAGGAAGAGGACAGTTACGTATTCTGAACATGTACAGTTTCTAATAAAGAATCAATTAAGTGATGATTTATGAAGAGACGACAAAAAAGACTGATTCTATAAATGTTCAGTGAAAGTGACAAAATTAATTGTATGTGCGATGAATAGGGTATTATATCGAAGACCTTTCACAATTTTATCGCATAATGCCTCGTCGAATTGGATAACGCTGGTTTGAATAGCGACTGAACTTTCAAGTTTTCACAACTATGCGGTAATATGGATGGTTTAATAATAAGGCGTTGATGAATTTCGAGGAATTCCATTCTCTGTTGGAGCTACACCTACCTCAAAACTTTAGAATCATAAATCATTCCCTTTTTTTGACTAACTCATGTTTGTATGATTATGTAGTTGATCATCGAACTTCATCTTCAGTTTAATCTTCATTTTTCAAATTTCTTTTTATGGGTTTCATTTAAAGATGTTAAAACACAAGTAAACACGTGGAATGTTGTATTGATACAACATTGGTCTTTAGTCACATAATTTTTGTCTTTCACATGTGCTTAACACGTTGACCATGATGGTCACATGTGAACGCTGCAAGTTCAGTTAAATTATTTACAAAATAAGCAGGAAGAAACTTTTGAGGGTTAATATTAAGACAGTATACACACTAACAGATAATATAAAATTTTAAGAATTATTTTTGTTGTTAATAATCTGTATCATAGTGTGTCTAACAACAAATATCAGCTTTTACTGTATTCAACGTGTCAATCTCTTTGAATACACGTGTCATTTATGCTATAAATCTGACGTTTGCAATATGAAAATACAAATCCTACATTTTTGTTAACGATGATATTGTTCTGTCAACTCGCAAGTTGTCGATCAACATAACCTTGTCCGCCTTCGCAGTGAAGTCTGGGAATTCAAATCGAAACGCAGACACGTATGTGTAACATTATTCCATACATTATATCCTTTAAGGTGTGTATTCACTGATAAGAACTGTTTATATAGTATATAATGAGATTTAGAAATATGGGAATTTGGAAGTGTAGAAATTTGGAAATATGAGTAAACGAGAATACACAGATGTGGGGGTACGAAAATTTAGGAGTGTAGATTTTTCAATGTGGCAATTCAAATGTGAGAATTTAGGAAGATAAGGATTTGAAAATGTTGGGATTTAGGAATTTGGGATTTCGAAATGTAAGATTTTGATGTATGGGGGTTTAAGAATTCAAGCTTTGTAAATAAGGAATTAACAAACATGAGGATTTGAAGATTCGGAACTTTGAGAGTTTGAAAATTTCCAAATATTCAAGTTTCTCTATTTCCCCAAAATGAAAGACAAAAATGACAAAAATTGTTGACGAATGACCAACGATTGAAAAGATCTCTTTAGCTGAAATATTCCAAGTGTCCTAATTCAAAACTTTCAGATTTTGAAAATTTCCAAATTCACAAGTTTCTCTATTTCCCCAAAATGAAAGACAAAAATGACAAAAATTGTTGACGAATGACCAACGATTGAAAATATCTCTTTAGCTGAAATATTCCAAGTGTCCTAATATTTATGAATGGCAGTGCATCCAGCGAATAATGGCGCACGTAGAACAAAGAATATCTAAAGAGTCGTTGAAAGAAACATCAATGGAGACGTTCCCGACCGCTATACATTGTGAACAGATGAAGAACAGTAAACGAACAGAAGATTCGTAAAAGAAACGATTCGTAAATCCAGTGTTCGTAAATTGTTTGTGAACGGCAGTGGAGACACACCTTAAGCGGTGACACACACGCGTTTCTGCATTAGCTGGTGGCAGCAGGGCTGTCGTGACAACCACGGCTCTGAATCATTCATTCGTCCCATGGCGATGGTTTCGCAGCGGTGCACCATAGCCCGTTGCACTTTCCTGGTCCTTTTGTCGTCCCCCATATCGCGGTTAATATTGTACGTACACAATGCAACATCGTCTCGGGGCGTAGGTAGACCGCAAAAGGGAGAGGCTCTCTTCCTTCCAAGGGTTTTTACCTTTCTTCCGTTCCCCTTTATTCTCTTAGGACTCTTTCACTTGTTCCGACCGTGACGAATTTCGTCGTGCGAAAGTTCTCATTGCGTATACTTTCTGGTTTCTTTACAGCACGGACATGAATGACGAAAAACTGCAAATAATATCTTGTACCTTTTGGAATTTCATTGTTCTGCTACACCCATTCAACGATCAAGGGGTCATTCTACTTATACTGCAATTATGACTAAATTTTTATGAACTCATAGTCTGGGTAAGAAGTTAGTCGCTGTCATAAGATTTATTCTGCCTATATTGCTTAAACTTGAAGAATACATGCAAGATCGTACGAAATGATTGCAAGTATCAATATGGAAAATTTTGTGTTGAAAATATTTCTATGAATAATGATCTTACATCACATAGATGGCAAACATAGCTGTATATTCTTATATAATATATAATATTCTTATACATGTAAAAAACAATGTATTTGCATAATAACGTATATAAAATAAGAGTTGCAACGTTAGATTTGTAATCGAGTATCTGCTAAAAAATGACACAACTTTTTGATCGATCCAATAATTCTTCGAATTTTTGCAGAATTTTAACTTCATTGAATATTTGAACATTTCCGCCCGAGACACCAGTATCGTTTATCGAACAATCTTCAAGCACGATTCATAATTCGTTTCGTCGTAATAATCGTGTTTGTAATTCGCATAAAGCCACGCCACACGGTAATTACATAATTCAATCAGTATGCATGCATAAATCGCAGACGGAACAAAGTGCAACCGTGGGAGTGCAAGTGAAACTGGCCTCGTACCGCGAGCATAATTTCAACACGTACCTCGAAAGATGCGTCTAATTTCGCAGTATTTCGCAATCAATTCTGTGCATGCGGTACTAGTACCTTGCATAGATTATCCACTCGGTGATGCATGATTCGCGTACCATTCACACGATAATTCCTAAAGAAAGCTAATCGATGCATAAAGGTTGCGTACCGTTTACCCTGCACAATGCTTACAAAATTCAATTTTCGACGGGTACGATAACATTGAAACATTTATTCTTTCTTCGCGGCTTTCAATTAATGAGAACGGTATGAGAACGTATGGTCTTTGTATAGGTATTTTGCTTGTTAATCTGTCAGATACTGAAAGAGTATGTTGAAGTCTATAGCAAGCAGTAATAGCTACGATACAAATACGTAAGTAAAATAAAAAGACAAATAACATTTTGTAATGTTTCTGTACTTGTATTCTGTATACAATTTGCAATTGAATGTTCTATAGTAGCATTGAGCAATAAAATGCCTGACAACAGCATTATATTAAGTATAATTTTGCTAATAATAAAATTTTCTAATAATGAAATATTTTGTCTCAAAAGCTTGTGACATGTGACTTGTAACAAAATTTTCCAATGGTATGGTAACCCGTTTAATGAAACGTTTCGAACCCTATGCGTGTCATCCGAATCTGAGACTTTTGCATCGGAATGGTCTCAGATTGGAGGGCAGAGCTTGATCGCATCGTAGCCGACAATAAGCATAATCCCGCAGTCCCGCAAAAGGAGTCATCTGAATGTGAATCAGGTGGAAGAAAATCAACAAGACCGTTGGCTGGAGCGCGCTTCAAATAAAGGAGAACGTCTAACCGGAGAAAATTATTGAACTCTAAAGCGCAGGACGGTCGAGGTACACAAACAGTTGGCTCCTTTCCAAGGTATATAAAAAAAGCTCCTTCCGCGGGAGGTAGCGTGCATTTCAATTTTCCCGTCGAACACGAAGAAAGAGGACGACCAAGCCCGAGGGATGTGTACACACGGTCGTAGAGAGCGATTCTAAGAGTCACGGGAACGAGCAGAATGGTCCGTAGGAAGCGGCGCGGTGTTCGAGCCTAGTTCTCTAATGTCCTTTTGCGTGGCAGTCACTCGCAGCACGTCCGTCTATGATTCCTCAGCAACATTCTTCGGGCACGGCAGCGCTATAACCGTAGCGAGAGAGTTGCAGTTGCGAGCAGCCGGTACATAAGTTTAGTCGAGCCATTCCCGAGCGTTGAAGAGAAACGAAACGAGCCGCGTACGCGTTCTCGGGGCTCCAGTATTTCTTCTCGTCCCTCTCCTTCGTCTGCTCGTCCTTTCTTCTCCTCGCTTTTTCCTCTCCACGCTGTTTCTATCGTCCTGTGATTCCGCCAGCCGGAACTGACGGTACATCAAGCGCGTCGACGTTTTACAATGAGACCGTGTGCCTGCTGCGCGTCTGTGATTCAAATTCCTTTCCCGAAATTATCGATGTGGACTTGAGACGCATTTTAAGAGTAGTTTAGGGAATTGCTCGATTTCCAGCAATTTGGAGCTGTTTGCATCGAGGTGAGATTTGAACTGTTTTGGGTTGATTTGGATTCATTTGTAACAATTTCAGCTAAGTTAGCAAAGTTAGGAGCTGGATTAATTTTTCACAGATTTGGACGAATTTGAGCTAGTCTAGAGCGATGTGGACTCACTTGAGCCGTTCTGAGCTGATATGGATCGATTTAGGCACATTTAAGCCGACCTAAGCTGAGTTGGACCTGAAGACTGAGTTGAACTGACGTAGATCAGTCTAGATAGGTTTGGATTGATCTGAATCAACGTGGATTAATTAGGAACAATGTGAGCTTATTTAGGTTCATCAAGACCTCATTAGGACTCATTTAAGTCGATGGTCCAAATGATGAGTACTCATTTATGTTGATGGTCCAAATTAGCTCAGATTGCATCAGATCATCCAAATCGAATCAGATTAGTCCAAATCGATCTAAATCAGCTCAGAAGGGTCTAAGTCGATTCAGATCAGTCCAAATCAGCTTAAATCTAGTCAGACTAGTCTAGACCAAATCATACCAATTCAATTCACATCCATTACCATAACAATTAATATGCTAATTCGTAAATGTGTACAACTCTAAACTAAGAATATACAAATGTTGCACTCATCAAATAACAAAGCGAAATATTTAATTGCAATTATTTACAATTCTAATAATATATCGTAAGCAATAATTCTTCCACGATACGTCCATTTAAGTTATTCAGACACGCTGAAAGTAGACGCGGCACGACGTAGTCAGACCGAACACAGGCAACAAAATAAAACAGACAAAACTAGCCGACAATACGCGTTCCCATCGCAAACGCTAAATCACCTATTGTTCGCGCAAATAAAAATCGAATTCGCCATTTCTTTCCGGACATTTCTCGTTACGATTGACCCGTTGAAACGATCAGGACTTCGCGGCGAACAGTTAACCGTTCCATTCATGGTCTCGAAATTGAATCTGCCTTACGAAACCTACATCGCTGGGAAACGAATTCGTTTACGATCCTTTAATTGCTTTCGCCCGATGAATTCCGATCGGACATCGCTGGAGTTTGCACTCGTGTTTTATTTACAGATCTTGTGATTAGATCTAATTAATACGATAAGTCTAGCATTCGTGTAATTAGATGATCTACTGCAATCGTTTGCACAAAACGAACAGGCAGCTAGTACCATTTGTCTCGTTTAGTATTTTGTACTTGGCACTTGTTTCATTGAATATGCCATAAATACATATTGCTTGTTTCATTAAATATGTTGTGTGTACATATCACTTGTTCCATCAAATTATCTATATTCTCCATTTGTTTCACTGAATATGTTATACATACATATGAGTTTACTGAATATATTGCATTCACGCACCACTTGTTTCATTCAATATATGTATATACATATGAAGAGTTTTAATGAATTTCTTACATATTCATACAAACTGACCAATAACCTGAGAACCGATACTTAAAATGGTAAACTTGTAAAAAGTACCCAAGTTCAAGATCGAAAAGTCAAACTTATGAAAATTTGTCAAACGTACAAGTGAAAGATCATCAACTAATGACAGTGAATGGCAAAAATTTTCTCAATTTGAATTCACGTAGATAAAAAAAGCAGTTCATAAGTAGTTTTCACGAATAGTCCATACTCTCGTACGTTGCAAACAAGATTTGATCGACAAGGAGCAAAAAGTCGACCGGTCCGGAACGGAAGGAAGGCAGTCTAGTAACGCGCGAACGGACTCATTCACTCGTTTCTTCAAGATCGTACGGACGAGATGATAACTCGGCTGTACGCTTCGCTGGCATTCCCTCGCCTCGGTTAAAGACCCAACCGACTTAACCTAGCCTAACGCAGAGTCACCATAGAACCCTTCCTTCCCTATGTTCAGACGCGCACACATAGACGATCACCGACAGCCCGGTAGAAGAGGGAGCAGCCATTTTGTTATATAACTCGCGCGAGAGGAGCCTCCTTCGTTGGCTAGAAAAACCATCGGACAATGCTGCGTACAGCTTCGATCGTATAAGGATCGTTTAGAATGCAACGACCTCTCTGGGACTCTTTGTTCCATCATCACCCTTGAATAATCATGTAGTTACGTTTTCATGTTAATGTAATCTATCACAATTGGAAAATCAGGAATTCTTCGTTATAGATAAGTTTCATGGATTGCTGGTGTGGCAGTCGAACTTGGGGTTTCAGGACGATTCTTGTAAGGTTAGGGTCGGAACAGTGTATGACTGTCTGTGTATGTCAGCGGATGTTAGGGTATGTCACATTGTATGGGTACGTATGGGCTAGAAAGATAGGGGTTGGTTTTACTACACGACGACTTCTGAGTAGTTAACAATTATTATCTTATTATTGGATTTCATATGAGCATGCGGGTAGACGTGAACGGACGGTTACAGTAATGTTTAAGAGATGAAGGTGGAAATTTTGAATATTCAATGTAAACGGCACAAGTAACACTGATTATTACTTCAAAATACTATCGTTTTTATGATCTGATTCGAGGTTATTTTCAAGGGGTACTTAGGACTGAATATATTATTCTCCTCTAGAAGCTTGAGATAATATTGAGAACTGATTAAAACCTTGCGAATTTAAGGTTAATTTCATGACACTCCAGCTAATGGACAATGAAAGTCTTATATGTTTGTGTTAACATCCACTGTTCGATAATAATGTATCAATGTGTATGAAGTAGCACTGATCATGGTGAATTCTGTACGTATCTGATGTTCGTAATTATTTGTAATAATGTCATGCTGTTTTACAAGATATGTATCATGTCGACGTGTCGAGGAGTAATTATTTATCGAAGCAGCATGAAGGAGGAAGAAATTTCCATTGAGCAATCGAAAATATCCTCGAGCAATCGAGGGAATCCCCGATAAGGTGGCGAGTTTACAACGGACACGTCTCACCGTACTCCCGTGAATCCGTTGTAAAGTATGCCGTGACACGAGTTCGAGCATCTCAGAATAGATGCACGCATGCACGAACGTGAAATACCAGGGCTGGCAATTACAGAATTTCTGCCGATTTTTCATTTCCCGTCAGCATTGTTTTCCATCGGGGCTGTGCGGATCGGGGAATGCGATGGGCCGCCGGAGAGAAACACGTGGCCACGTAAACCCTTATAGGTCCCCGTAGTAAATAGCGAGGAAAGGAGTCGCGGGAGGGAAAAAGAGAAGAAAAGGTAAAAAAATAGCTGACAATGGTTTGTGCGGATACCAGGATGAACAGATGGCCACGTAGCCTTTAGGCAATTTACGATTCCTTCGAATCGTACTTCGACTCTCTCCCTGTGTTCCCTTCGCTATCCCGTCTCCTTCTTCTTTTCCAAAGCGGGGACCGGCGATGCTTGTTCACGAATTCTTCCCCTTTTCGTTCCTCTCGCACAGGCCCGGAGAACTTTACACGAAACGCGGTTTCGCGAAGGATGTAAATTCCGTGGCTGCAGCCACGATGGCGCCCATGAGCCGTAAAATCTCTTTTGTTCTAGCGGTTTCGATAGCTTTTGTTCCTTCGTTCCATATCGGGAAGAACTTTTCCTTTCTCTTTATTAATGTTCCTTTCAATCTTTAATACCGTCAGAACAGTTAACGCGTTGGGCTGTGTTGAGAACCATTGTTGAGGTCGATGGGAAAAAGGACATGTGGAATATCATTTCGAACAAATTACTTTCTAGGTTTTTATTGTAATATTACTTCAACCGTATCTTCTTTGGGAATGTAGCAACAGGTCTGTGGAACATTCTAGATACATGATTTGAAGACGATAGTTATTTTTCAATATCAAGCTTGCTTAACCATTTCTTCTCATTTGGAGTACACATACTATTACAGCAGAGATCTCGACATTTAGTCCCTTCACAAGGAAAAAATTAAACATTTCATTTCTTTTTTATGTATATTTTATAAACACTCTATATATCTTAAAAGATGTATTCATCGCAAATGAAAAGAATCTTCAGCATCGAGTATCTAATCCGACTGTTATAAGAGTTCACTTCAGGATTTCCCTAATTGATGTTTATTCTTTCATCAATCAACTGCAGAGGGAGAAAGAAACTAAACATTTATCAAAGACTGCCGGTCTTAAAACGCGAAATTCCATGATGGACAGGCAATTTCGAAAAATTGAACGTCCATCTCAGTTTGCAGCTTCAATTTAATTCACCGTGGATTCACGCGTTGGTTCATGCTCTCTTCTTCGTGCAGCCGAAGTAGCTGGATGCAGAACCTTTTTCTATACCCGAGATTGCCCTTCGGCCTTCGCCACGCCACGAATCTGCATGCGGTAATGACTTCCTGCCGTAAACCGACGGAATAATAATAAAAACGAATGGTCCCGTTACTAAGAAGCATCGCTGAAGTGCACATAATGAAATGCATTCGTGAACCTCGGAGGTCTCGCTTGCTTGTCAGACTAAAGAAAAATTTTAATGGAATATGATACAGTAGGAAATTACTGGGCAGTCTCGCTATATGGCCCTGGACAAGTTGCAGTGGAACGAATTGAGGAGATCATATAAATAGAACTGTACACGTAATGCTTTGCAGCTAAAGTTTAATAGAGGTCAATTGTTAGATTAGGTTAGGTTAATGTTGAATGTTTTCAAATTTGTGGAGTGGTAGATTTGTAAATCTGAAGTATCTGAATTCATAAATTAAAAATTATAAACTTCTAAACTTGAAAATTTGAAAATTGGTGAATTTGAACTTTCACAACCCTAAATCTGTGAATTTCAGATTTCTAAATTTGTGAATTCCTAAATTCCTAAATTTGTGAATTTAAGGTTTCGAATTTGAAATTTCTAAGTCCCAGCATAGAAAACTTGAAATTTCCAAACTTCTATATACAAAGATAAATTTTTAAATTTGTAAACTTGTAAATCTGTCAATCCATTAATTCTGCAAATGAAAAATTTCTAAATTTAAACCCGAAACTTCCACATTAGATCTGTGAATTTCAAAACTTGAAATTCCTCGGGTTCAAATAATTCTACCTAATTCAATGTAACCGTGAATTACTGTTGCAGGCGATAATTAAATAAAAGTCATAACTATCCGTCAATCTTCAGGCAATAGGGAACGCCTATTCGTTCGGTTGAAAAAAATGGCGTTTCTTGTACCGGACGCGTCCATCTTCCCACGTGCCTGGATGATTATGCAAAGTGTGGAGTGGCCGTCAAAGCGTGTAGGCGCCATTCTGCACTCGGTAGATTTTAACGTCAACGAATGACGAGTTGCATACGGTCAGAAAAATTGATGAGTTACTACCGGTATCTACTACAATACGTTCTCTCCTTTTACAATTCTACACGCGAATACGTGTTCTCTCAAAATCGAGTGTATAATAAAAACCATCAGCGTTTAGTTCCTCAAACAACGAGGAAGCGCAAACAGAACGATTACAATAAGAACGCGTGAAAGTTCTTAGAATATACTCAGAAATAGAAAACGGAGTAAGTGAACCATGAAGGCTAGAATTTATCTGAATATTATTGTTTGGACATTGTAGATTAATATTTGTTTTATTAATATTTGGACACTATAGTATAAATTACTAGTCTATTCGTGCGTAATTAAATTAACATATTTTCTGTTTTTTTTTTAAACATATATTCTCCTGAAGGATACTACAAATTTCATTTATTTCTAATTAATTTGTCGTACAACAAATGACGTATTACTAGAAAACGTATTCTTACATCGCACGCTGGATATTAAAATTTGAGTAGAATAATCTTACTAACAATACCAGGATCAATACCGTGAAGGTAAAACAAAAATTTCTCGTTAGCACTCGATTATGACTTCGCTAAATACACGAGCGAAAATACGGAATACAAAGAACAGGATACAAGAAGAGAATCACTTACTCATTTACTGAAAACAAAATCATTACTCGGTATAATTTTCGGCAAACGCAGCATAGCGTGCATAACGTTAAACAACGTTCGATCGATCTCATCGTGACACGTCGGTATACTCGTCGTAGATTCTTTTCCCGTCGATATATCAAGCGAAATGCACTTTCAACACAGCGGCTTAGGAACGATCAAACACCTTTCTTCATCATCCGCATTTGTCGCGCTTCGTTCATGCGCAAATATTTCTCCGTTGAAGTTCGCCGTTCGATCGAGTGTGTCGAAACCGTTCGTCCCGCTTTACGCGTATGACCCACTGAATAATTGAAACGTGCACACCGTCTTTACGAACTTTGATCGTAAGCGTGATTCACGACGCGAACTCGGCCATATCGCTGGAGTGGAGAATGATCAACGAGCAAGGCCAAGGTGAGGATCTTTGGTTACAGTATTCGATACCGAGGATATCGTACAATATTACGAACGCAGTTATAGAATATGAATTTTAGAGTAGCCTTCTAATACCAGACCCTATGATTCAACCCTCGAAAAATGACTCACACCATTCCATTTAATTCAGTAACTTGGAACAAGTATTGCTTGACCAAATAGTGTTACGCATGTGATGTATAAACAAAATGAAGAAGTAACTTCACACTTTTCAACTAGTAAGTTTTGAAGTTGCTGTCTGTAGGTGCAATCTGAACTTGCATTGCGAGTGCAAAGGGTTAAAGCCATATCGTGAACGGTACATTCTTGGTGAGCAATAAATATAAATGGTTTATGGAGATAAACAAATTATTTCTTCAACAAAAATGATAGCAGAACTTACACTCCCAACGATGATAGTACAAGTGTACCAGTCAAGTTAGTACACTTCTGATCAAAATAACACAACTTACACTCTCTCTCGAACTGATAATACTTTGAAAATAAAGTACAACATACAAAATATCATAAATTTCGTATTTCAAGAACATAATTTTATCGAGGCGATTTTATACTTTTCCGATATACTTGATTAAAATGAACTATTGCTAAAATAACTTACTAGAATGAAATGAAATGGTACTGAAATGAAATATTACTATATCGGTAATAACATAAATCCTATATAAAAATGAAGAAAATATATGGCTTGAAAATTAAAGAAAGTGGTTTTATCGAGCACCGTAGAGCGGACCCCGGTATCCGCGATAATTATGCCTCGTCGATTTTTCGAAAACCGAGCACGCTACTCATCATCCGCAAACGCATGACTACCTGCTGGGCGATTCGAGGGAAACGCGTACATCTTGACGAGCTTTGCGCGTGCTGTTCGACGCCCGTTGCGATAATGACATTCGAATTTTACGCTGCCGAGAAATTACTTCGTTGCTTCATGCCACAACGGAGATTCTTCGCCGCTTCTTTCGGTACCGGCTATTTGTAAGGTGCTTCGAGCAAGGACATTTCAGCTCTGATTTCGTCGCGAATGCCTGAATATACTCGCGCGATAATAATACGTTCGAACGAGGCTTTTCTGGAAGTTATGGTATGACCGAGTGCCTAACACGACCGCTGCATGACACTGGGGATGGTCCATTTTCATACTTGAAATTAGTATGCAATAAAAATGAAATTGCCCGTTGATATATGTGCAATTTGCGGTGCACGTACTGTGTGTGTTGGGTATAATAGGTTAGGAACAGGCTTGTTGTGGGAATTTATGGTGATTGTTAATTTCTCTGTCAAGTTTTACAATTTGGGAATGTGTGGAAGTTTAGGAGTTTTAAGGTTTGAAGGGTAAATCGGGGGATATGAAGACTTGGAAATTTTGATATTAGACGTGGAGGAATTTGAGAGACTAGGAACTGAGAATTTGAGAATTTAGGAATTTAGGTGTCGGGGAATTTGAGAATTTGCAGATCTGAGAAGTTGAGAATTGGAGAATTTTTACATATGGAAGATTGAAAATTTAGGAATGTGGGGGTTTAGAAATTCAGAAATTTAGAAATATGAGAATTTGGAGATTCGGGTATGTAGATATTCGGAAATTTAGAAAATCAAGAGTTTAGGAACTCAGAAATTTAAGACCAGAAAAATTAAAAAATTCCGAAATTTCAAAAATCATAACTTAATCCAATTGGAACTGATCTAATTTAAAATTGAGTAACAAATTTATGGCATGAGCATAATTTCCAATTGATAAAAGGACCAACAGACGGTCATCACCATAATGATATACAACGTGATTACAGATTAAAGTGACGATCCCGTGTTTGCAGAGATACAGTCACTTTTCCGAGAATCGTTACCATTCATCGAATGAGTCACACGAAATATTTTCTTGGTACCCTGCAGCAACGCCACCTCACTTTTACTACATCGTCAAATATTTAGCGATATCGCAAATACAATAGGTGATATAACGTCCGATTTGCAGCTTTTTTCCAAGAAATAATTGCGGAGGATTCATTGGAAGTGCACACGTTTGCTCACTACCATGCGAATCACGCGTATCAAGAAACTCACCTTGTAATATATTTGCATACGTATCCGAGGCAACGTGTCAGATCTATTACAATAATCGAATTTATCATTTAATGGCAATCTTGTACGTTCACCTTCTCCCTTCGAGAGATGACCTGAAGGATAAGATGTATTTCCACTTACAATCCTTTATTGATGTTCAATTATCGTCGACGTACTCGAGGAAATTGCTTCTTACGTGTTCTTAGTTTCTTTATGGGGTACTTCAGTGGAAACGGTGGTGCAATTAGGTAGATAGAAATGGAAATAATTAATTTACAAATTCCTAAATTCCGAAATCTATACAGTCCATAAATAGCAACTTCTTAAATTTCAGATTGGCTAAATTGCTAAATTTCTAAATTACCAAATTCATATATCCCAAAAGCCTACATTCATAAAGTTCTAAATTTCCAAATCATTATACAGCAAGACTATAGATACCAGATTTTTTAATCACAAATCCCTAGATATGAAGCCTTTAGATAATAAATTTCAAGATACCAAATCTTTAGATCTCATATCCCTAGGTACCAAATCCCTAGATTCCCAATCCCTAGATCCCAATCCCTAGATCCCAATCCCTAGATTCCAATCCCTAGATCCCAATATTCCTAGATCACAATATCCCTAGATCCCAACTTCCCTAGATCAAAAATCCCTAGCCCCCGAAATCCCTAAATCCGGAGATCCCTAGATCCCGAAATCCCTAGATCCCAACTTCCCTAGATCAAAAATCCCTAAATCCCGAGATCCCCAGGCCCCGAAATCCCTAGATCCGAAATTCCTAGTCCCTAAAATCCCTAGTCCCCGAAATCCCTAGTCCCCGAAATCCCTAGATCCCGAAATCCCTAGATCCCGAAATCCCTAGATCCCGAAATCCCTCGATCCCGAAATCCCTAGATCCCGAAATCCCTAGATCCCGAAATCCCTAGATCCCGAAATCCCTAGATCCCAAATCCCCAGAACCAGAATCTCTAGATCCGAAATCCCTAGATCCCGAAATCCTTAGATCTCGAATCCCTAGATTCCGAATCCCTAGATGGCGAATGCCTATATCCCGAATACCTAGGTTCCGAATCCCTAGGTATGAAATCCGCCGATACTAAATCTAGATACCAACTACATGGATAAAAAATTTCTAGAATTCAAACCCCTAAATGCCAAATCCCCAGATCGCAAACTCCCAAACTTTTAACTTTCAAAATTCCCGAACCGCAAGAAAGGAAAAATGTTGCATTGAAAAAATCGTGATCGTTGCAGAAGCGGCTCGTGTCATCGTGAATTCCCGCAGGACGGTGACACCGGAGTTCGCAGGGTTTGGGTAGTCACGTCGCACTACGCCAAACTCATCACTCAGCTTCATGTATATTTAAATGACACCTCGTGGCCACCTGATTCAATTTTCTTTCGGCCGCTACGTGCCAGCCATTCGTTCGCCATCCGGCCACCATTTCGCTGTCTCGGCTTTTACGTTTTTTACGAACGACCGAGATAACGACGCGGCACTTATGTCAAAGCCGGTGGCGCGAGGGACCCAGAATCCGCGAGACGGGCCCCGATTATTCCGTGCCCATCCTGATCAATATTCCCGCCACACGGCTGCTTTCCATGTCGTCGATCGACGGCTTTTACACGCGTACGAAATCCAGAAGTCGCCGACGTGGATCGAGCTTCCACGAACAAGTAAGAACTCTCGATGGGAGCGTGACGCTTTTACCGAAAGCGAGAGGAATATCGTGATCGCGAAGGACGTCTGATATCTTGGACATCGCTTTCTTTTATTTGCCAAGATATATCGCCTTGCATTCGATTAGGGAGGAATTATTATGCGAAGGATGTTGCGCCATCGACACATGGCGGAGATGGGACCCTCCTGGTGCGAATTTGGGAATAATCGTTCCAAATGTTTGGGACTTTGGTTATCAGTTTTTTTATGGTTGTTTTAGTATCGTCACTCCACTCGTGCTTTGTATTTTCTATTCTTTCGTTGTTATAATGTATGGTTTGTTCATTGGGATATTTATGATAGTACCTCGGTATTGAAAGTACTTTATGATTGTCTTTGGTATAAATTATTCTCACGTTCAATCACATTGTGGCATTGTGGATGTAAATATACATAATCACCAGTTTTATATCACCGTAAGGTGTCAGTGTGCTCTATAATTGAAAGTAAAGAATGAAAACCAATATCCAGAAAATCAATCAAGAATATTAATGCTGACACAGGATTGAATGAATAAACCTTGGATCGTGTTTCATATAATTGCAGGTAGTACAACGTTTATCACTCCATCGTATCAATGTCTTATCCCCGATATAACATCGAGTAAATGCAATTATTTAATCATTTATTTCCAGATGGACGACCATCGAGTCAATTATCATATTAAGCAAATGAAAGATATTTCTGTAAATAAATTATGTTTGCTTATCTTTACGGTAACAAGGAAAACATCTCGGAGTTATGATACTTGACCCTTATTATATTGCCTTGAATTGTCATGACTATTTTAGAATGTACTTGAATCATTACACGAAGAATTGTTGACGTTATCTAAAGAGCATTTCTTCTTTTATTTTCGGTCATTTTGTTTTACTCGAATTTTGTACCACATCAGTATTCATATCAGTCTATTTCTATGGGTCTCGTTACGTCCTCAAGTGTCCCTTTATGTCCCTTTATGTCTGTGAAGGGTCCGTTCGTCGATGCGGTTCGAGGGACTTTAAGGCTGACTCCCGTCACAGAGGCAGACATTTAAATAAGCTTCGAACCGCTTTGTCGAATCCGATGAACGTCGGATTAACCCACGAAATCCCTTGGTCTTGAATAAAAATCGTGCACGCGAACCGTGTCAACGATATTCGGCAGAATTAGGCGTGTATCAATACAATGTTTGAAACTGAACATAAAAAATCAAGTACTGTATCTGAGAAATATTTTTGAAACAGGAGATTTTCATGATTGTGCAATATAACGCGAGGATTTATAGTTAGTGATGGTGTAACATGTGAGAGTTCAAATTTTGAAATTATGTAATTGTATTTTTCAATTTTATGATTCAGGAATGTTCCAACTTATAATTTTACAAATTTTATAAACTTTCACATATTGCAGATTTCTCAAATATCTTAACTTTTCTAAACATGGTAAATTTTCAAATTAGTGTACTACGAAATTACCTAAATTTCCAACGCTCTCCGTTTCAACCCTCAAATTCCCACATTTTCAAATTACTCCTATATTCTCAAGATTCCCAAATTTCCTAAGTTCCAAATTCTGTAAGGTCCAAATCCTCAAATTTCCATAATCTTACATGTTTAAATTCTCCAATCCCCAAATCCCCAAATCCCCAAGTCGCCAAATTCCCTAATCTTCAAATACTCAAATCCTCAAATATCTAAATTTCCAAATCTCCAAATCCCGAAACCCCCAAATTCCCAAATTCCTTAATCCCCAACTTCTCAAATCCTCAAATCTCCAAATCTCCAAATCCCCAAATCCCCAAATTCTTAAACTGTCAACTTCCCCACCAAAAAGTCCAAATTCGGAAATACACGAATTCTAAAGTATAACCCTAAAGTACCCAACTAACTAGATTCGAGAAACCAGCTCTCGTTTCCCCCATAACTTGCCGTGAATAAAGCATGCTGTCGAGCGTGGCATAAAAAAATGTCGCGTCAAGGGTCCCCCAGTTTCGCGGTGTCGCCTTTTTTCCGTCGAGCGGTAATGGCGAGGGGGAGAGAATTTTCGATCGGGGATCGTTGAAGCGGCACCCTCGTCTCCGCCGACGAGCGTAATTTCCACAAGTTGGCCGACGTAGCAAAAAGCTTGAAAGATCTACCGGCGTGTGTCGTTTGCGGCAACCGTACGCCAGCGACAGAAGTGGTCAATGCCAAGAGTGTCGTTCACCTTCTCCACTGCGTGCGGCAACCTCAACCTATGCCGTGTGTTGTGTATATACCCTGACGAGGGGCATAGGAAAAGAGGGACGAAGACACGGCCGGAATCCACGGTGGTTCGTTTGCGCGTCATGACGTTTAACTGGCTCAAGAATGCGTGGCACCGGTACGCACTGGAAACCATCGCAGAAAACGTGTGAGCGAAAACGCTGCCTCAAATTCTGACGGTGTCTTCGGTTCGCGAGTTATGGGACAGACTCGTGCTTGTTATACGCCGACGAGATGTCCTTTTTTTACTTTGTTAAGTTAAACAACGCACAGATTCGGCGAAAGGCATCCTTCTACGCTACGCCGCGACTTGGACTTACTTTCGATAGGGATACGGACAGTTGGCGATTTTTTAATTCGTACATTTTCGGGTCTTTGGATTTTCAGGTTTTTAGAGTTCTGTGGGTTTGAGTTCTCAAGGTTTCAAGATTACAAACTTTTAAGGTGTCAAGTTTTCAGGTTCTTAGATTTTTAGATAGTCACATTTACAAACTTTTCAATTCCATTTAAATCTCCAAATTTCTAGATTTCCGTATTTCTAGATCCCCAGATTTCTTATATTCTTAGGAACTTGGGAATTTGAGAATTTGAGGAGGAGGAGTTTGGAATTTAGGGATTTGAGGATTTGGGGATGTCGAAAGTTTAGGAAATTAGAAATTTAGTAATTTGGGAAGAGTTAAGATACTTGAGAATTTGAGAATTCGGAGATGTCGAAATTTAGGGATGTAAAAATTTAAGGATACTGGAATTTGGCGGTGTTTGAATTAGGAAACCAAATTTAACAATTTGGAGATTTAGAAATTAAGTTTGAACATTTACAATTTAACGAATTTGCTGATTGAACAGTCTCTTCAATATTCTGTAATTGCATAAGTTTCACCATTCCACAATAATAAATTAATAAACTCCACCATATACATTTCATTTCAGTTTCAAAATATCCTACTATCATTCTCCAAAACATATGCTCGTATACGAACAAGTTTGCTGACATGATAATTATATATCCTTAGGGCCGAATCCAAAGAAGGATATTCAAAAATATTGATTTCAAATTGACTCAGATGTCTGGCTCATTCTCCATTCATTTTTTAACAAGCGTCAAGTTACTTGGAGACATATCAAACAGCCATGCCGCGGGCATCATTTATATTCTGACATTGCAAAATCGTACGGACAACCCTTCACGCTCTAGCAGCTCGTACCTTTTCACGATCGCTTGTCCGCCTCGATAATCATCTCCGTACATGATGTACCGACCAACATTAAACCATCATCGTATCGATATTCAACTTCTCAATGAATCTTAAATGATCATTTGAAAAATTGGATAACGCAAGTTCGAGCAGTCCTCTGGACATCCGCAAGAAAGATATGAACGAGCGTTGTTATATTTTTGTATTAGCGGATCGGTATGCGATATCGTCTCATGATAAATTCGTTCAAATGATGCATTTTAGTGATATGAACTATGTTAACGTATCTTGAGTATTGAGTATTGAGTATAGATCATGTAAAATTCACAATTTTTAACAAAATTAAAAAATGATCTAACTCTGGCGCTAAAAATGGCCACTTAAACCTACTGGCGTACTTTGAAATTAAAAATGAATCCTTAGCTCGATGACAAATACAGATTTCAACAGATTGTGTAACTACTTCATAAAATTGTGTAATTTATAATAAGAAACTTGTGGAAGGGTCATTAGACCGGTTTGGTAGTCTCCGTCGACAAACTCGACAAGTACAACTCCAATTAAAGCAGTTAATTAAATTTCGCAGTAATAAAAAACGTATGGTGTTCGATATCGGTTAGTTTCGATTGGATACGTGTCTAGAGCAGCGGGATCGGTAGAACATGAGCGATCATCGTGGCGTAAAGATGTACGCGTAGAAAGAAAAGGTGGAGCGGCGCGGAGGAGAGCGGAGAGGGAGCTGACGAGATGCCGCGCGCAACGCTCGGAACGGTGACAAGAAAAGCAGCGAACGCATTTATTTTAATTGGAGCCAGCGTAGCTGTAACACGCGTGCCGACTACCGCGACGCAAGGACGCGTACGTTTCTTCTTGCTGAGCCAAGTCGAGCCAAGCCGGAGGATAATTTAAGGATTCATTGTAAGTGTGACGCCCGAAACGAATGGCTTCTCCACGTCATCGAGCTTCGTTGCGACTGTGTACGCTCGACTCTGCTTTCCTCTCGAAAAATATGCCAACCAACGGCCAACGGCTCTACCGCTCTTTCATCTTTACGAATTTTTTGCAATTACACAAATTCTCAATTATATGAACATTTGGGGGCGTAGAAATTTGGAGACTTCGAAATATACTCGGGAGTCTAGGGATTTGATCTAAGAATTTATGGAAGTAGGGATTTGGTAATCTAGGAATTTATGGATGTAGGTATTTAGGTATATAGAGATATGGGTATCTAGGAATATGATGATCTAGGTATTTGGACATCTAAGGATATGGGTATCTAGGTATTCGAAGATCGAGATGTACATGTTAATAGGAATATGGTAATCTAGGGACATGACGGTCTGGGAATACGAGAATCTGGCGACGTTAGACTTCAGAGATATTGGAATCTAGGGATATGTAAATCGAAAAACATTGGAATCTAAGGATATTTATAATCGATGGCCATTAGTATCTATCGGTCGTAGGACTCTAGGGATATCTAGTAATAGGAAAATTTGGGGATAAATGAATCTACGTATTTGAGCGTATAGGGATATGAAAGTCTGTGCATCTAGGAATTTGAAAATTTAAGAATTTGTGAACCTAGATTTTTATATTCCAACAAGTGTAACAAGTAATTTTTACCTACTTCCCTCCATTTTGTAAGCGTAAGCATCCTCCATTTTGAAGCGCAACGCGAGTGCACCGAAAAAAACTACGATTCAAAGACAATGTTTATACTTACACGTGAATTATAAAGAAATATACCCCGTCAACGAGTTAAAATTGATCATTTCCATTCACAGCCGTAACATATAAACCGTCTCAAGGCGAACACGACCAGTACGATAACATAAAGAGCATAATAATCACCGTGAATTGTTTGCGGAGTTAATGTAGAGATAAAATAGCGGGATGTTAAGACGTTGTAAAGGGATCAGGAGTGTTCACGGATTCGCTAACAAGTGGGATCGTTTCGCGAGGAATCGCGTTCTACGAGGAGTTTAAGAATTTCACGAGAATACCACGGGGGTATCAAAGTGCTCGTAACACGTTAAGTATTAAGGCTGATTCTCAATAATGAGTGCTCGTGACGCGGGAGTAACAAGAAACTCGGCTCGAGTATTTACTTTTAATTGGCGCCGCGTCTGCCGGAATCGCAAGAGCGCGCAGGTTTCTTCGTGCGCGCGGGATTATTTATTTCGTTCTATGAGAACGAACCCAACTGGTTCTTACGTTCGCGCGAAAAACGAAACGGTCCTCTTGCGACATTGAGCCATCGAAGCTCTCGTTCCTCGGATTCCCTTCGTGTTTCGCAGCTCGGAACAACCGGACGCTTTCAAAAAATTGCCACTCGATGACCGTTTGACATCTTGCGCATAGTTTACCGAAAATGGACGTAACTATACGGGAATTTTACGCTATTATTTTATCTGTTAACGGCGACAATTACACGGAGAATGTACCGCATATCTAGTGTGATGCAATATAGCAGATAGTAATTCTTTACGCAGAAAGAAGTTGGATGTGCAAAGTTTTTCATGGGGAGATTTATAGATTTGAAAGTTTGAAGGTTTTTTAGTTCTAAAGATTACATTCTAAAGTAAGAGATCAAATTTAGAAATTTACATGACCCAGACTTCGAGGTTGCTGAACGATTTACAAATTTTCTAATTTTATTTCTAAAATTAGCAAATTTACAAAATCTGAAATCTGTAAAATGAATCCCCAAATCTATAAAATCCCAAATCTTCAAACTGACAAATCTCAAAATCTCTATATCTCAAAAGGTTCATACCTAAAAATTCCTAAATTCTTAAATATCGAAATGTCGAGCGATATAATGCGGCCTACTTATACAAGTTCACTTATACAAGTTTCATTCAGGATAGTAAGAGCAGCCTTGATAAGGTGCTGCGCCGTTGATCTCCATTTTTCTTCGTTTTCCTTTTTTGACTCTGCTCGAAAGAAGTCAGTCATGTGCATGCACGCAGAACGGAACAGGAACACCATACATATAAGGGTCTCGTAAAAGGCACCATTAATTCAACGCGGCGCATCGTACTGCAGCTAGACAGCAAGAAGCGGCTATTAAAGTGATTACAGTGGTGGGTACCCCCGTGAAGCAATTATTATGGGGCTGAATTTACATTTATTCATTGCGCCCAGGGATCAGCAGCTCATACCCCGCATAAGCTTCACAGTGAACAAGATACTTCGGATTTATACTTCTCGACACAGAAACGGAGGAATTCGATAGAAAAGATAAGACTGGTTATTTTCTTAAATAAAACTGGGTTATGAAAGCGAGGTCGTAAACTATTATTCTTTGTCAATTATCAAATATTATCGATTGAAAATCGTAGCACATTTAGAAGTATAATTTGTGACATTCAAGTAGTGATGGGTATAAGGAAAAAATTAAAATGACTTGTTCTGACTAGACAATTCTTGAACTTGAGAAATAATTTTTCTCGCAATTTTTCCCTTACTTACAACCACTTTATAAGATGGTAACTAGAGTTTTATTGCTGTGAATAATTCACCGTGAAATCAGAGTATTAAAATTCCTCGGGACTCCGTGTTTAACAAGGCTTCGTAATCAATATCGTTGCAAAAGTAACGACAGCGATTGACCTACTGCTTCAGCAATAAGGTGAAATAATCGACAGATTAAATATTCAAAGACGATTACTCGGATCCGTCATCGGACGATAATCTTCCGTGACCGATCGATTTACCTGTTGAGTAATTAGAGGATCACGAGCGGAAGCGGGCGTTCTTGGATTCGTCTTTGTCTGTGATTTCTCTTTCGCTTTGAGTGGCCGATGGTTTTGCGAAGTCTTACATAACCGGAGCCCGGTTATTTGACACGTTCATTTCTGCGCACAAAATTCCTTTCGTAATTGATTCTTCCCCGTAAAGAATACACTACCGAGTTTAGTGCTCGCTGAAAACATCCTGCGCAAAGAGATCGTACTCTTCCGCGTTCAAACGCGTCATTAATGCTCATAAAAACCGTCTGAAAGCCGACGTGGCTGAAAGGAAAACGAGAGATCTCGTGACGAATGATCGATTCGGCTACTGGACGACGAAAAATTACGTCAGAATGATCAAATTATGTTTGACGATGTACGTCGGTCGAATTCAACGCGAGGATATGATTTTGAAAGGACGGTCAATAAATTAACACCGTTATATCTAAGTTTTATTCAGTCGTCGGATAAGTATGTATTTCAACGAGTACCATAAGGCATCGTAACCTTGAGTCTTAATTACCTCCTGGAATTTCAGTAATAAATATCGCAGCTCTAGGAATTTAACGTGGAAACCAGTATTATAGTCAATTACTCAGGAGCTGGTTAATTACACAAACATTATGGTCATTTGCGAACTTGTATTGCTAAATTATTTAAACTATAACGCGGCAGGAAATTGTAATACCAAATGGATAGACTAAAATTATATTTAAGAAATTTTCAAGTTTGTGTATTTGTAAGTTTGTGAATTTGTAAATTTGAAAACTTATGAACTCACAGAGTCTGATAACATAAAAATTACAAATTTGGATATAGCAAAAATTTGAAAATTTGAACCCTCGAACATTTAGAAAGTTTATAAATCTTGAAGAATGTAAAAAAATTTGGAACCTGAAAAATTGACACAAAAATTTAACACTTGAAAATTGCAATAAGGTAATCGAAAAATCGTGAAGTTACGTGTTAATGGAAGAAAGTGCACGTAGCACCCGAGTGTACATACCAATTTACTATTCCTGAAACGTTAACGAGGCATCCTGTTACTAGAAGGTAACAAGGTTCACGCCTGCGTGCTGTTATCAGCGACTGATAACCTCGAAGCGTCTACCACCGGTGCCGCATTTCCGTACACGTTATCGAACAACCATCTGCGCACCGTTTATGCTTGCAAACGCGCCTTATCCTGGCGTACAAGCGGTTACAACGTTCACAGCGAACATCGTTGGTCAGAGACGAATCTAGATACGGCAACTACCCGCGGCACAGAAATCTCTTTCGGGCTGTTCAAAGAATAAAAAAAAAAGAAGTTTACGTCTATGCAAATTTTATGCCTTACCATTTTATGCACCGTCGTTGTGCGAATGCCACGATAATCGCGCTATAAGTTCCAACTTCCGGTGTAACCTGGTAGCTGATAAGTTTATCTTGCTAGGTTTCTTGATAGGATTTTTACCTGAGTCGATTTTTGTAATTGGCAGTAATGATAGTGACAAACGAACGGACAAGGATACAGATTGTAGAGAATACTAGATGGGACTCTACTATACTAGATGAACACTAGATGGTTCGAAGCTTGTAGCGAAAATAGAAAACTTGTAGATCGGGTTTTCGTGAAATAGATAATGTTTATCGAGTTATGATAGTCTTGCAGGTAGAATTTTATGGAAGTAATAGGATAGTAGGGTTCTTTCGAAATTTTTTCATTTGTTTACGGGATTCTTTTTACTATTTAAAGGGTTATAGATTTCTAGATTTGTAATTTGTAGAATTTTCAAATTTCTACTTTTCCAAATTCTTAGACTTTCTAGTTTAAAATTTTTCAATTCTTCAATTTTTCAATTTTTCAATTTTTCAATTTTTCAATTTTTCAATTTTTCAATTTTTCAATTCTTCAATTCTTCAATTCTTCAATTCTTCAATTCTTCAATTCTTCAATTCTTCAATTCTTCAATTTTCTAATTCTCAAACTTTCAAATTTTCTGACATCTGATCCTACCTATTAAAAATCGATGCACACATATCCTAAAGCCTACATTAGAACCTTAATGAAATTCGAATACGAATAAAATTCGTATTTAAAATTCGAAAAACCCTAGCATTCAAGTATTCCAATGCATCCAGCTGCAGCCCACATCCAAGTTCAGCCTAATCGGGACTAATGAATTAATTTGCATGTTGTATCCCTAACGAGTAACCTGATGTTAAGATCGTTTTCGAATCCTGCTGCAAATCGATTTCTAAGCAAACAACCCCGGCAGACCGTGTCGGATCTAATGCGTTCTTTCCACGTGGTAGATGAGGGTATATTGCATTTGCGTGTTTCCCTCTCCCCTCGGCAGCGCATATCTGCATTTATCACCAACTTTTCCGAGGGAATTCTGTCGCTGGCTCGTGTCCAGGTGATCGTGCACGGCTCTCGCCACGAAGCGCATGAGGGTATGCTAAGTCACGATGAGCTCGACGACGATGCAGCGGAAACCGTATCGGTGGGATATGCGGGTCGTGCGAAAGTCGGGCTCGATTTGTCGATGCACGAGTCACGAGCGGCCACGCGAGTTCACCCTGAAACAGTTCCACGCAGTATCCAGGTTGCATCGGTGTCCCTTGCACCAATAACCTGCCACATTGTTCGAGAGAACGGGAGTCTCTCCATTTTCAACAAGATAGCTGCATTTCGACGACAAACTTGCTACTGTGTTAACACGGTGAGCGAATTTATAAGGAAATTCCTCTCAAGTCACATACATTCGAGATACAATCCTGTAGTAAATGCAAATTAAGTAAATTTTAAATAAATTTTGGGTAATTACTTAAAACTATGTAGATCTTTACATCTCTAGTTTCATATCATATTTGACACTGTTACTGGTGATGTGGCTTGAACGAAAAGTTAGTGTCAGTCATGATTGACGTGGCAACTTCTTGTGTGCCGATTTATTTGACAAGATTCTTTGCACTCAGAAATCAACAACTCGTTCTTATACTTGATATTAACTTGCTATGTAATATCGTGACGCACTCGTGACGCACAGTGTGGTTGCTACGGCATACTCGGATGATCACCTCAATCGAATTTCGGGTTCAAAGTTCGCTAAAGGCAAATTGTGTATAATATTTTAACATTCTTCGTTTCATTTAACGCTGTGGCAATAGTTAGTCTTCTGTGAATGACGCAACCGCAGAAAATTGTAGGTCAATATGTTAATATTCATACGAGTATGTTATGTACACCTTGTATGTGTACCACATTTGCAATCTAAGTATGCAAATAATATAAAAATTAATGCTTTTGTATTGTATTTTTTTCTCACAGTTCACAATTTTTTTTTGATACATAAGAAATTGATTTATTGAATTAAAATAAATAATTCAGCACGAGAACATGGTCGTAAATTTAACTGTATATCAATATTTATATCGATTGTGTAAACTGTGACATGTTACCAGTAATCTTGAGCATTTTACATACGAATAAAAAGAATAAATCAATAAATTGAAAGGTGAATGGAAAGTGAGGAATGTGTCTTTTTAATAGAAAAGATAGTCGATGGAGTCTGATGAAGCTAGATAGTAACTTTATCCGATTTATCGAATGATACAGTTCGAGATGTACTGCAATTTCTCTGCTGCTTCTTTCGATTAAAGTCGCATTGATACGACGACCGTGTACGAAGATAAACGACGATCTACAGAGAACCTGCTGCACACTCGCATAGTCGATCGTGTGAAAATCGATGGTCGACCTTCGATCGGTTCGTTAAACCGTCGCTGGTTGCACGCGCGACAAAATGCAACTGGACGAGCAACACGTACACTCGGCTGCAATGTAGACTTTCTCTAATTAATTGCAAAAAGAGCAAACTTCGTTCGTTTTCTATTTTAAAGCTGTCTAACACGTATCTAATGTATGAAGGACTCATTTTAAGGGCTTGTAAAGAACACATATTATATCTTTCTTTACAATTTGGCTCATCATCTTCAGTTCCAAATGTGTCTCAGGACATCTTTCTATGAGCAGCCATCTTTGAAAGATCGTATGATCACTTCAATACAAGAGGTGTGACAAGAATAAAAAAAATAGAGGTTAGCTTCTTTTTTACACTTTATGTTAACATCTCCAGTTCCAAATGTGTCTTAAGACATCTCTCTATGAGCAGCCATCTTTGAAAGATTATACGATCACTTGAATATAAAAGATGTGACAATAGAGGTTAGGTTAAGATTCATTCAGGAAAAAATAGAGGTTAAGATTCATTTTTAAACCTTGCCTTTTCACCATCAGTTCCAAATGTGTCTTAAAATACCTCTGAATGAGCCGTCTTCGAAAAATCATATAATCTCTCGATTACAAGAAATATGATAAGAATACAAAAATAGAGGTTAGATTCTTTTCACACTTTGCTTAATCACCTTCACTTTCAAATGTTTCTTAAAACACATCTGAACGAACAACAATTTTTGAAAGATACAAGAATGAATATAACAAGAAAAAATTAAGTTAGAGGTTCGGTTCTTCACATTTTATCTTAACATCTTCCCAACCATGTCTTAAAACACATCTCATCAACGATCATTGATAAGTAGTGTAATCACATAAATATAAAAATAAATGTAACAAGAATGAGTAAAGGCAGAAGTTAGATTCTTCCTTCACACAAGTTAGAAATACCTTGTTTTCACAGAGGTTAGATACCTGTTCTTTGTCGTAAAACAATTTTTAATACAATTTTAACTAATTAAACATCCGGAACACTTAGAATTTGATAGTATAATCCGTTATCAAGTTTCTAACTCGCGATGCAACTTGCAGTTTAAAATTGATAAATACTTCCGGGTGCAAACCGGTATGCACCTGACCTCCTCCGGTGTCTGCGAATGCGCTCGTGCTGAATAGAGACCAGACTTATGCTACCAGTTCATTTGAGAGTAAAACTCGCGCGAGAAACTGTCACCAGCATTTCTAACGAATGTACACTCTGCTGAGAGCGTCTGCAGATCAATTGACAATGAAAAGTGACTCGAGATATCTGTGCACTTCCGAGAAGTACTTTAAATAAATACTTGCGCGAGATATGGTAAATGTTGAAGTTTGAGAGTTTTTGGATTTGGGAATTCGGGTGTTTGTGGAGTTGGTAAATTGAGGATTTGAAGGTTCGAAACGTGGAAATTTGAGATTCAATATTTGGAGATGCGAGGAGGTTGAAATTTGGACAGTTGGTGAGTTGGAAATTTGGGAATTTGAAGGACTGAGAATTTGGAAGTTTGAGAATTTGGAAATTTGGGAATTCGGAAGTTTGAGAATTCGGAAATTTGAGAATTCGGAAATTTGAGAATTTGGAAATTTGAGAGTTTGGAAATTTGAGAATTCGGAAACTTGAGAATTCGGAAGTTTGAGAATTCGGAAATTTGAGAATTCGGAAATTTGAGAATTTGGAAGTTTGAGAATTCGGAAATTTGAGAATTCGGAAATTTGAGAATTTGGAAATTTGGGAATTCGGAAATTCAAGAATTCGGAAGTTTGAGAATTCGGAAATTTGAGAATTCGGAAATTTGAGAATTCGGAAATTTGAGAGTTCGGAAATTCAAGAATTCGGAAGTTTGAGAATTTGGAAATTTGAGAATTTGGAAATTTGAGAATTCGGAAATTTGAGAGTTCGGAAATTCAAGAATTCGGAAATTCGAGAATTCGGAAATTTGAGAATTTGGAAATTTGAGAATTCGGAAGTTTGAGAGTTCGGAAATTTGAGAATTCGGAAGTTTGAGAATTCGGAAATTTGAGAGTTTGAAAAATTGGATTCGATTGATCGACCGTTTCAGAAACACCCTGTATACTTGTTAGAAAACGCTACGACTATAATTGTATTCTAATTCTATGCGATTTCATCAATAGCTTTATAGATCTGAAGCACGCGAACGGTCACTACTTGAATAGTGATCAGTTTCCCAGGAGATCGATAAATGGTTTCGAATGGAATCCCATCGACTTCGATTACTGCGATAGTAATCCTCTACAATTGACTATTGATTGTCAGAGCAAAAGGGAATAATGATTGTCGGTGATACATGCAATTTTCATTAATTTGGAATGTAAAGCGTACTTACTATCTTTTCTCTTCTTATTAAAATATGTTCCGTCTAAAAAATTATTATTCATGCGTCTATTATACAATTCATATAAACAATATAAATTATTGTATTCATTCATACAAATAATAACTATGTCAAATTAAAGTATATCAAACTGCAATTTATGTAATAAATGATTCTCTTATCGTTAAAAAACTTTTATAATCATTCTCACAAAACAGTTCACAACTATTAATTTTTGCATAAAAACAATATAAATCTCTTTCAACAATTTTAAGAAAATTTCTCAACAACACTTGTTAATTTTTCCATAGAAATCATAGAAACATTGTAAATAGAAACAGTGTAAATCTATTTGAAAGAGTCTATTTTATAAACAGCTTAGAAATAGTAATATTGACCTAATGCGGGCTACTCGCAAAGTAAAAGATAATTCGGAAACGAATGGTCGTCGACCATAGTTGCTGCAATCAGACACAAGGCCAGCCGGCATTTTCACCTGCAACTCGCTGGAATAAAATCGGGGAGATGGCGTGAGGTAAAAGGAAGACGTATCGTGAACTCGCGGTTTGCAACAATGCTCGTCTAATTATGGGATTAACCGGGTCCGCGATTGCGATACCTTTGCCTGCTAATGACATTGCCGGCTCGGGTTAATTAAAAGGCCTGAAATTGGCAGCTCGTTATGTGATTGAGCTTTGTTGCTGGTTAAATGTAATCAATTATATGTTTTAATACGAAAACTATTTTCTTGTTAAATTGTTTTGTTATATAAAATAACTTGTTTTCTTATTTTCTTCATTAATACCTTGATATCTTTATCACTGTACATTTAGTGAAATTTCTTTTACAATTTTATGTTCTTAACATATTATTAGCGCGATTAAAAACGTATGCGGTAGTTATTAAATTTGAACACTGAACCTACCTACTTAATTTGAAATTAAAGATGAAGTTAAAAAATAAACAAACGACGAAACATGAATTAGTATTTATTCTTTATCTTGATGAAAATTAGTGGTGATTTCAAGGAATGTACTTTGACAAAATGTGTACCTTGTAATAAGAAACTTGTGGAGCGGTCATTTGACCGGTTTGGTAGTTTTAGTGTTAAGGTTGTAATATTCAAGACCTTCGATAAGATTACAGTGAAATGAATATCAAAGTCACGAATATAAATCGACGAAAGTTCGATTGAAATTATAATTTATGCACTCGAGAATCGTTTACTCACTTTAACATTGCAATAATCATGAATTAACTTGTATTACAGAAAATCATGACAGAACATAATTTACGATTTTCGTATTTGCCGAAATGAATCTCATTCTCTTCGACTTTAAATTTTAAATATTCTTAAATATTTTGAATATTCCATCATGCAAATTGTTCGTTCCTTTTTACCACCTCATGCCTTGAACTTTTTGAACCGAAAACAAAATGTAACTCTTATTGATTTATTAATTATAACTATAAACTCCATTAGTCCATGAGTCTTTAGCACCTAACGTCACCAGAGTTTCCAAATATTGATTCTTCCTTCAGCTTCCTTGGAAACGTACAAAAGATTGTGCAAGTTCAAATAGACATCGAGGTCGACCACGTGAACAGTCCTAGTGTTTCTATTGGTATTTCATCACCGTTAGATATCCGGGGAGGTTACGAAAATTCAATATTTAAAGAGGCGACAGAATGTCGGTTTTGTGCGCGAAATCCTAGGAAGTTTGCACTTCCGATTGGGATTGGTACGTTTCCGGACGTTTGGAAGTCTGGAAATTGAGAAAATTTGCAAATTTAGTTTAGAGATTTTTTAGGAATTTTTTAACATAGGGATTTGGTGATTTGGAAATTTGGGGGTTGGTCATTTAGAGATTTAGGGATCTGGTGATTTAGAAATTTGGGGGGTTGGTCATTTAGAAATTTAGAGATTTAGGGATTTTGTCATTTAGAGATTTAGACATTTGGTAATTTGGAAATTTAGGGAGTTGTTTATTTAGAAATTTAAGGATTTGTCATTTAGAGATTTAGGGATTTTGTCATTTAGAGATTTAGGGATTTTGTGATTTAGATGTTTAGGAAGTTGGTAATTTGGAAATTTAGGGAGTTGTTTATTTAGAAATTTAAGGATTTGTCATTTAGAGATTTAGGGATTTTGTCATTTAGAGATTTAAGGATTTGGTTATTTAGAGATTTAGGGATTTTGTCATTTAGAGATTTAGACATTTGGTAATTTGGAAATTTAGGGAGTTGTTTATTTAGAAATTTAAGGATTTGTCATTTAGAGATTTAGGGATTTTGTCATTTAGAGATTTAGGGATTTGGTTATTTAGAGATTTAGGGATTTTGTGATTTAGATGTTTAGGAAGTTGGTAATTTGGAAATTTAGGGAGTTGTTTATTTAGAAATTTAAGGATTTGTCATTTAGAGATTTAGGGATTTTGTCATTTAGAGATTTAGGCATTTGGTAATTTGGAAATTTAGGGAGTTGTTTATTTAGAAATTTAAGGGTTTGTCATTTAGAGATTTAGGGATGTAGTCACTTTTCAATTTAATAATTCAGAAATTTGGTAACTTTGGCGATTGTAAATTTGGTAATTTAAGAATTTGGTATATTGGAAATTTTTGGGATGGTAAATTTGATAATTTCAGAGTTCGGAATTTTGTGAATTTTGGGGTTTGCAAATTTAGTAACTTAAGAATTCTGTAATTTGGGAATTTTGAGATTTGCAAATTTGGTAATTTAAGAATTTTGTAATTTGGGAATTTTTTGATTTGCTTTGGAAATTAAAAAATTTGGTAATTTGTGAATTTTTTGGGGATTGCAAATTTAGAAATGTAAGAATTCGATAATTTAGGAACTATTGGATATGCAAATTTGGGAATTTAGAAATTTGGAAACTAGAAAATTTGAAAATTTGGAAACTAGAACATTGCAATTTAAAGTCCGGGGAATGTGAACTTACGAAAATTTGAAAGTCAACCCTTGAAAGTCTTTGCCCCTTAAACTGCAGGTTCATTTAATTTAATTCAATCTTAATCCAACTTTAATCTAACCTTATTACTGAATTAACATTCTATTTCAAAAGACCATTTTTGTATCTATTTTATTTTTAGCGGTATACAAGCCACAGCCTCCATTTGATATCGCCAAAAATAAGCTAGTTTATACATACCTCTGATAATTTTAGCATGTGGTGCACGTGTAGCAGTGTGGCATAAACCACACTTGCAATTAAAATGGATACAATTTGAGTTCTGAATATTTGAAAATAACAAATTTCTTAATTGATAGATTTTGAATTGCAATATGTTAATTACGTATTATAAAACCCAATACACTTCTTGCAGGGAGTACTGGTAAGCAATCAGTTGGAAGGGAACCAGTAGGTTTCTTTGAAAGCTCGAGGCGGATCGAGACGAGTACTCGAGTAACGCGAAGCAAACGCATCATACCGCACTTCCGGCGACTTCTGAGATTCTCACGATGCGGCTCGCCTTCGTCGTCCGGTCAACGTACCTGAAAAACAAGACCGAAGAAGCTTTAATTAGACCGAGAAGCGATTCACGGATGTAATTGTAGATCGTTCACCGAACGCACCTACACGTTCGAATCACGCGAGTAACCGGGGAAAACGAAAAGTATCCGCGAAACGGTGTTAGTATGTTACGGACTAAACTTCTGCTACGTGGATCCAGCGTGTTACGATGAACGGAATAAAGGGGACCGGAAATCAACTGTCTACCGGATGAAGCGCTCAACAGCCCGCAGGAAATGCCTGTCCCGAAGAATACTCGAACGATAATCGAATGCTTCGGGTTTAATGCTGGAATTCAACGATAATCTGCGACGAGCTAATCACATGATTGCTCGATTCGATGTTCAAAGTGGAATTTATGCTAATTGGAGTTTTATGCACTTTTTAGGTTAGGAAACGTGTAAAATGGGTCATGATGAAATTATAGTATGGTGGCTATTATGGTTGCTGACTATGTTTATTTGCAATCATATGTGTGTTGTACTTTTATAGATCTTTTAGGTTAGGTACTTAGACTGGTACTTTAGGTTAGGTACTTAGACCAGTACTTTAGATTAGGTACTTAGACTGGTACTTTAGATTAGGTACTCAGACTAGTACTTTAGGTTAGGTACTTAGACTAGTACTTTAGGTTAGGTACTTAGACTAGTACTTTAGGTTAGGTACTTAGACTAATACTTTAGGTTAGGTACTTTAGACTAGTTCGATGTGGAATAAATTATTATCGAACAAATCTTTTAATTCTCCACCTTGAGAAAGGTAAAAGTACTTTCACCAAGTGTGGATTTTTATTTCATCTTTCTACGTTGCATAGGTTCTTCATTTTTCTTTAATAAATTGTTCTAACAAATTTGTGTACCTATTTGTTCACAATTTTTCAGCAACATATCACTTTTTGTAGATATGGAGTACAGGGTGAATTAAAACATTGTCCATTGGTTGTATCAAAATGGAAGAACATTTTAAGTGAACTATGTTGCATTTGACAAGTATTATTGACAAAATGCAATTTGATTTTCATATTCACTCCTTTATGAAACATTAGTTCAGAATTGTGACCATATGTACATTAATTAAATTTCTTCAAGGTCAATGTATATCTTCTTCAAGTTTAATACATCTATGGTCAAGACTTTAAGATCAAAGCATATTTTTCAAGATCCATCTCTTCGCCAAGGTCAACGTATTGACCTTGAAGAAGCTCAACTCTGAAAAAAGTTGAACCCAATAAAAACTGAATTGAATAAAAACCCAACAAAAAAAATTAGCTCGATATCTAAGAAAATATTAGCCACAATAAAATCAGATATAAAGACCATTGAGATGCGAAGGTCACGATTAAAATAGTCGTTATAGAAATACGGGAGAATGAAGAATTCCAGATTGAAACGATGCCACGACAAAATGGGACATACTTGTGGCTCTAAACGACAATTTACTGCTGTCCAATATAATTCCGAGCAGACACACGAAACGAACCTAACTAAGGTCAGAACAAGCTACCGTAGCTGGATCGAATCCGTATCGTGTCGGATAATTATTTCCAGTGGTCGTGAATTCACTCTCGCGTCCAGTTGTCGAGAAAGGACACGATAACCAGCGAATACCGACTACACTCTATGGACACGGTTAATTTAACTCGTACCAATCAATAAACACAACGATAATGTCGGGAATTAACTCTCCAACTCTTTTTTACGAGAGTAATGGAAGTGCGGAGCCACGTTTCCTTTGGATACTCGTCAGTTTCTCTTAGATAAAAGATCTGAAAAAACTTATGAAAATTGCGGAGTAAATTATAAGGCTAGTTCATAAATTCATACGAACTCGTTCGATAATTTCTGAATGCTTCAATTTATGATATTTTAAACTTGAAGATCAGAAAACTTGAATCTAAATGTTTCATCTTGCAAATTCTTGAACTTGAAGATCAGAAAGCTTGAAAACTTCAAAGTTCATATGTGTTTCACATATGCATGAATATATTTGACAACACATGTAAATCACATGTGTATACATATCTCTAAATATCTTTATACGTATACACATATATATATATACACATATGCATATACATAAACACATATACACATACACATATACTTACACATATACATGATATGTATGTACTTAAAAACTTGAAACTATCTAAACATCTAAAATCCACAATTCAAGAGCTGTACATAAAAATACAAAAATTCATCATCTAACATTGACCTGCGAATAATAAAAAATACAATGTCAAATATTTTATACAAAATATTTGCACAAAATATTTGTGCAAAACCATTGGAATCTACAGGAAGGACATAAAAATCATCTACTTAGCAACAAACGTGTTTCTCCGATAATAAAACGGGAGCGGCGCGACATTGGATCCGCGTAAATCCTGCATCTGGCTCGCTTCAAATCACCGAGCGTGTGGAGACGCTTAAGTCGTTCGATTTTTACCGCAAACCGATCGAACAGGCTCTTTAGCACCGGTCTGAAAAATCGTGGAACGCTTTCGCGGAGAACACCGGTATGACAACTAGTTCTCGAGATCGCGAAACACGGAGAAGAAACAGGGAGGACGAACGGCGAGAAAGAAAATTCCGCGATGCGACGCGGCTAGCACGCGAGTCCACTTGTCGACCGTGCAACCAAGTCCGATGAACCTGTTGCGGTACGTACAGTCAAAAGCATGTCTGGATTCCGTCGGGTAAGTTTGGCATATAATTTGAGAATTTGGAGATAGAAATTTGGACATTTGAGGAACTTGAAAATTTGAGAAAATAGGGGTTAGAGATTTTGAAATCTGGATATTTGGGGTAGTAGGTATTTGGAAATTTGAGGATTGGGAATGTAGAGATTTGGAAATTTGAGAATTTGGGATGGTAGAAATTTGGAGATTTAGGAATCGGTGAAGGTTGAAATTAGGAATTTGAGAATTTGGGATGGTAGAAGTTGGGAAATTTAGGAATTTGGGGATTTAGGAATCGGTAAGATTGAAATTGGGGAACTGGGAATTTGGGAATTTGAGAATTTGGGATAGTAGAAATTTAGAAATTTCCGAATTTGAGGTTTTGGGAATCGGTAAAGATTGAAATTGAGAATTGAGAATTTGGAAATTTAGGAATTGGTAAATGTAGAAATTTAGAAATTTGGGAACTGGAAATTTAATAGTTTATTTATAATTAAAGACCAGATTTCGCCTTAAAAAAAAATGGGAAGAGTACTAATGTGTAGAGTTTTCAGACGATTAAGAGATTGTTAGTTTATCAATCTTGATCCTGATCGCATGGTCGTGTCAGCAACAGGATTAGTCAGAGATCGTTTTGCCGATTCTGAGCGCGTCGCTCAGGCCATTAGCGTGTCTCGTCGAGACAGTAAAGCTGACTTTCACGCTAATGACAATGGCTATGTTGTGAGCACCGCATCGTTTTCCAGCTCGAACGCGGCGCAAGCGAAAAGACGTGTTCGACGACAAGGCGCGAAAGTGAATCCACATGTACCTTCGACTAATCGGCCGATAAACGCGTCTGAAAAATCCAACTACGACACCCAACCTCTCCTTTCGCGTGCAGAGTAACGAACGTTCTTATATGGATCTGTTTCGTCTTCGATCCTGAAAATTTTCATCCAACTACCTAGCAATCTTACCTGTAAAACCTGATTAACTCTTTAACTGATTCATAATTTTGGATCGATTGAATCTTAGTAATCATTTAAAATATTTCTTCTTTGCATTCACTATATTCTTGATATCGTCAGAGAAAAATAAAAATACATCATTAAAATAACTAAAAAAGGTAAATTTTAATGGGGTAGAGGGAAGATCGCTGTATGAGTAATATGAGTAATATTTTTGAATATTGTAACAATAAGGGAATATATTTGAGGTAATTTTGAAACGCAGTTGTACCAACGTCTATTATAATTTCCTTGAACTTCGGTACACGTCCCTGGCCACATATCCCATTAAACGCTACACGTGAAGTAGGTGTGGTGCTGTATTATCTTCTAACACTCTCGGGGAGACTGTCGCCATTCATTACGCCGCTTGTTTATTGCATCCGCGTAAAATCCAGTGTTTACGGGTAATTGTTCGTGGGTTGTAATAATTTTTCGACGTTCAGCGGGGAGAGCATTAAGGGATATCGCTAAGAGCGTTTCGTCCCGTTGATACGCAAAATGTATTGTACAAATTTTCATTTTATGCATTCGCGCCTGCAATTACTTCATACTCGAGGGCATGTATGTGTAAAATGAAGGTACGTGTTATGCAGGAGATGTATATTCAAAAATAACACTCGCAAATGATATGTGAATTAAATACATACTTTAACTGCAACTTGAGAACATGCTAGTATTAACATATCAACGCTATTCAAAGAAAATTGATACAGAAGATAGCAAATATTTAATTAAGATGTTTTTATAATACAATATTCAATTCAATATTTTAAGAAAAATATCGAAACATTTTATTGTTGGAATTTTCAATGCATCTGAAAAATTTCCTAGCTTTTAATTTTTTGAACTTGCAAATTTTCGAATCTTTACATTTCTCAAATTCCAAAATACCATTTCAAAATTCCCAAGTTTGTAAATCTCTATATTGTTAAATTCGAAAATTTCCGAAATTCCTAAAAATTCCCAAGTCCCTAGATTCTGGAACTCATGGGTCAAATAATCCTTCGATGCACACATTCCCCAGATCCCCAATCCTCAATATTCCCAAATTCCTAGATATTGAAATTCCCTAGACTCCGAAATCCTTAAATACCTAAAGTCCCTAGATTCTTAAATTCCTAGATTTTCAAATTCTCCATAAACTTAAATTCCTAGATCCCTAAATTCTCTAGACCCTCAAATTCCCTAGATCCATAAATTCCCCAAGTCTCCCAAATCTCCAGATTCCCTAGATCCCCAGATTCCCTAGAACCAAGATTCCCTATATCCCCGAATTCCCTAGATCCACAGATTCCCCAAATCCCCAAATTCCCTAGGCCGAAAAATTCCCTAGATCTTTAGATTGCACGGATGCAAACATTCCCTACAGCCCCGATTCTCTAGGCTTCAAGTTCCCTAGACCCCAAATTTACTAGATTCTAAATTCTCTAGATACCCAGATTCTCCAAATCCTCAAGTTCTCTAGACCCCTAAATTTCCTAGGTATCCAAATTTCATAGATCCCCAATTCCCTAGATTCCAGAATTCCTAATATTGCAAATTTTCAATAGAATTTCATTTCTAATAAGAAAATATAAATTTCGAAGAACGTAATTGTGAAACTTTCCAAACTGAAAACGTGAGAAAAGTACGAAAAAAGGACGTGCACACGAGATTGCTGAAACACGCTGAAAATAAACTCGTTAATCGTGTCACGTATCCGTAGAAAAATGTTCGCGCTGACGCGTAGGTGGGCGGTGCTAATTGGTCGCGAACGCGACAAGCCAAAAGTTCAATCGCGAAACGTCACTCCGATCGGATAAATCGGTTTCACGGTTTTCGCGTAGCATTAAAAGCGACACGCTCGAAAGTTAGAGGTTCTTGACCACCCGGCGAAGATCGGGCTAATGCGAAAAAATTCGGCTCACGAGCCCGTGAGATAATAATTACGCGACTGTTACATAAAGCAAGCCAGAAACACACGTCGAGGTTCTGGGAGCCCGGAACGACAGGAATTTCACGTCACGTTCAAACACACGGCCGGCCCTACGGTATGCACAATTATTGCCCCCCTTTTCGTACGGTTCAAACCGCGTTTCGAACGATTCGATCTTTTATGCCCGCTCGGAGGAATTTTAAATCCCTGCCCGGAGAAGAAATTTATGGGACTTCCGCGTTCGGACGTTCGGGAAACGAGTGTTGCCGGCTATTGTTGTCTTTTCCCACGTGTACACGCACATATTTTAATTCCCGTGTTCGGTTACCTCGGTCCACACACGCCGCTTTTTTTACCGTTCTTATTGGTAAACGAGTTACCGGTGTTTCGGAGATGGAGCCCCGTGCAGCTGCCCACCATTTTCTTCTTCCTTTTTCGTGCTTCTTCGCTTCGTTCAGATTCTGATTACTGATATTGAAAGGAAACGCTTGCGCGTCCTTACGGTACTCTCTTCGAGCCACACAGATCTCGGCATACGTTTTTTTATTAATTAATTATGTATCGAGTTCGACTATAAAATGAAGGACGCGATTAAATGCACGGACGAAGCACGTGAACAAAACTGAACGTTTGAAACAGATGGTAGCCACCGTACGTTTAATTAAAAGTATTTCTTGCTGCACAGGATTCAATAAACTAATGAGGAAATTAATAATAAAATATGAAAGTATCGTAGCTCTACGGTCTTAAATTAGTACCTTCTCTGAATTGTTTCCTCTTTTCGCTACGAGTTTTATGGGCCGATTTATATGCTGGGACTTAAATGAAATATACACGAATGTATCAACGTCGGAATCGTAAAAATGGATTGTAAAAAAGACAGGAATTGCAAACCGTCGAAGAAGCAACGCGGTGTCAGCTACAATTACGGGGATGAGAACTTCCTGAACGATTAAGGCAGGACCAGTTAACTCGAGCTAATTATACGTTTGCTGAATCATAATATTCGAGCTGTTTCGACCAGTAATATATTCGTACTGCGTAACGCGGTCGATGTATCTAATTACAAGGGGCCCAATAAAAGAAGCCTTCTTTCCTGGATTTTGTAATGATACCTTACCGTCAATAACAGTATAATTTATTTGATGTACCGAAAAAATTAATGCGCGTGTACTAAAAAGTTAATATACACTCGAGTGTCAGATTGTAATTAATATTCGACACTTTGTAATACAATTTTCTACGGGTGGCTAAACGGAGAAGCAAAGTTCGAGATTTGTTTAAAAAATTTTTGAAGAAAAACAGTAGTATGTGAAAACCGCTGTGTACACGAGAGAAACGAGAGTGGTCGATAACGAGGTTTCAGTTCGCAAAAAGAGTTGCCTTTTTGTGTCTGGCCTTTGGTGTAAATTAACAAGGAACGAAGAAAAGGATTACCGTTTTCGAGGTATATTCTTGTAGCGTTTCGGTTACGCACGTACTTCACAAGCTTTTATACAGATTCGGCTTAACTGTACTTTTTTAAGTGCTTTTGAATTTAATCAAGCAAAGGTATTTTAAAAGGAGGTTTTGCTGATTAAGAATTAATGAGAGGATATAGAACTAAATTATAAAGTTTAGTAAGTTTTAAATGTTCAGAATTTTTACATTATCAAATTTCGAAATTTTTACATTCTTAAATTATTAAACTTTTAAATTTCTATATTTCCAAATTTTCCAATTTTTAAGTTCTTATATTTTCAAATTCCTACTTCCCCAAATTCCTACATCCCCCAATCCCTACTTCTCTAAATCCTTACATCCCCAAAATTCTACATCTTCAAATTCTTACATCCCCAAATTCCTACATCCCCAAATCCCTACATTTCTAAATTTCTACATCCCCAAATCCCTACATCCTCAAGTCTCTACATTACCAAATATCTACATCTCCAAATTCCTATATCCCCAAATTCCTACATCCACAAATCTCTACATTTCCAAATTCCTACATCCCCATTTCCTAGAGTCCCAAAATTCTACGTACCCAAATTTCTACATTCCCAAATCCGTACATCCCCAAATCCCCCACATCCCCAATCCTTAAATACCAAAATGTCTCAATGTCCCATCTGTCAAATTTCAAATTCTAAATTTTCAAATCAACCTTCCAAATTTCTAAATCTGTAAAATTGAAGAATTTAAAAATGTGAGAACTATCAAGTGTTAGCACAAACATAAAATACGAATATCGCACCCCGACAAATGCAGGGCGTTGTAAATTGCGCTCCCATTACTACGCACACACCGTGACGACAAATTTGCAATTATACCGTGGAATGGGGAATGAATTCGCGGGAAGATTACGTTTTTACAGGTCCGGTATCTCTCAATCTCGTTTGCGTATCCACGTAGTAGGGCCACGGGAACGGGAAGATCTTCCACGAAACGCTCGTCACACGGGAATCGGTAATACCTGTGAGATTTGCATGTTTCACGCACTCGCACCGCCCAGCAATAAAGCGAAATGGGCGGGGACCGATGCATTCTGGCGTAAAAATTTCTATACATCCGAACACGCCACGGGATATTTTCTACCGAGACCGCCAATTATAGTTCTATACGCAGAGATTTAGGGTTAAGGGTCGACCCAACTCTGTCGATCGATGCTACCCGAAAACAATTTTCGAACAAATGAGATCCACCCTTCTTTTTATTTCTGTTTTGTCACACGATCTTCAAGCAACATTGTACAATTCTTCTTTTTACAAATAGCGTGGAGGAAGATTATTAGACATTTTTATTTACTTTTAGGTACTTGATTAATCTGTAGTCTGAATTTTGAAAATATGTGTGATCTATCTTGGACTTATCACAATCACATTCATGACTATGATGTTCATCATATTCACCACATTCATTACACTCATATTTATTATATTCATTGCAGTCATCGTGTTCATTATATCCATATCCATCATACCCATAATGTTCATCATATGCATCATATTCACCATAATCCTTTCATATTCACATCACTGTATTACATCATTATCATCAAAATAATAAAAAACATAAAAATCGTCATAATCATTATAATCTTCATAGTCATCATAGTCATCATAGGCATTATGTTCATCATGTTCATCATGTTCCTCAGATTCGTCATGTTCATCATGTTCATCATATTCATCATGTTCCTCAGGTTCGTCATATTCATCATGTTCCTCAGATTCGTCATGTTCATCATGTTCATCATATTCATCATGTTCCTCAGGTTCGTCATATTCATCATGTTCCTCAGATTCGTCATGTTCATCATGTTCATCATATTCATCATGTTCCTCAGGTTCGTCTTGTTCATCATGTTCATCATGTTCATCATATTCATCATGTTCCTCAGGTTCGTCATGTTCATCATGTACCTCAGGTTTATCCTGTTCATCATAGTCATCTCATGTTTTAGGAACCAGTCACTTGTGAACTTGACATTAAATACGTTGGATACATTTTCATTGTAAAAGATCTTAATTAATATTTCTTTAGATAAAGCTGTATGTTATACTTATCGAGTGTGTGTACATCTTACAAGTTAGATACACATAATAAGTAATCATACTGACTTTCTTTGAGCACGTAAAGCTATTGTTTCATCATTCTCCAAAGGTTCAAACTATTGTATTACACTATATCTCTGAACAAAAACAATGATGCATATACAATGACTGCAGGAAACATGGACATCCAGAAAATACCTTATAATACTGATAACTTTATGAAACGAGATGCTGCAACAAGCAGTATAATATAAAATAATAAACGTAATACCGTGGTTGAAACCTATTGCACATCTCCAAGATCGCTCTGATAATTACGCTCTGATTATCCGAGGAAATGACGAAAATAGGGGTCCCGGGGAAATTACGTTCTCACGGATTTCCAATCGCGGATAATCGAAATCGAAGATAATCGATGGGACTCGATCACGGAGGACTACGATTCTCCTTGTTCTGGAGGACGTCCAGGGAACAGTGAACGATGCAAACGAAGTTCGCGTCGATTTTTCTATGGACTAATTATCATGGTAATCAGCGACTGTCGCGAAAGTGGCACGAGGTTAACGGTTACACGATTCAAGGAGTCACGCGCCGACGAGAAGGAAAAGCGTGCTTGTTCCAACGGGACAAAGATCATTAGCTGGATGACACACGACTGCGTGAAGGAAACGTGTGTGACATAACCTTCTGCCACGTTACAGATTCTTCTCTGTCTTTCGTTATTTCCTCACGGCTTTTCGTAAGCTGCATGCGCCACAATTAATCATTCACCCACTGGAAGGACGAATTTCTGTTTCTCTTATTTGATCATTTGTTCAAATTCAAGCTTGGAAGAGTACCTTCTAGTACTGGTATTAGTACTTTCTAGTACTGGTATTGGTACTCTCTAGTACTGTGGTATTGGTGTCCTTCATGTATTTTTTTATTTTAAAATTATATCTTGGTTTTTGGTATCCAGATATATTAAATGGGGATTGTTAGGTTAGATTATTTAAGCAAATAAAATTACTTCTACGAGAAAGCAAAATAGAAGAAATTTAGAATAGGAGAAAATGATGATTGCTTTGGATAGTAATAAATTTATGAATAGTCAGCGATAAATTCAATAAACTTCAGTACTATAACCGCAAGTGCATACCACATATTATAGCATAAAAATATAGAATAGTTAAAATAGCGAATGCCAATTGCAAAGTGGAACATCTCGAAATAGAAATCACGTACAGTATTTCAATCTTGCTCCTCCACTTTTCACGAATTGATGTCTCTGTTTTCTGGTCCATAAACCTTGAAATATTACATCGGACGGGCTGTGTTTTATGCTTCCCGTTTTTTATCCGTTCGACAAAAGCAAAGGAGTTTCGTTCGTTACAGTAACGGGAAATAGAAATGATGGGCTATAAACATCCTTATGTAACCGATTGCTACTTGTTCATTAGTAGACGCAATCATCTTGGTTACTCTATCATTACACGATCGTGCAATATTATAAACTTTCTTGTTAACTGTACCAGGATGCATAAAGTGGAAGATGGTTCGACTGTAAAGATTCTGAATACCTGAAATTAAAGTGTCGTTCGGTCTTAAGTGCTAGTACATTAAAATTACAGTTTGGTTCAGTTTCGAATTATCTATGAAATGTTGAAAGGGAAGCAACGTGGAAAAACGGACATAAAGGTTAATTATTATTTTATGAGACTGGGGCGATAGGTCCAAAGTTTAACCGTTAATTTTATAACAGGAAATGTATGAAAAGGTCGAAGAGATTCTTTAGCTACTACAGTTACTCGAACTCTCACGAGGAAATATTTTTAAACAATTTTCTAATTATTTATTAGCTTCCAATGAGCATAGAAAACGATTCAATGTCTCTATAAATGGGTTGCTTGATTTTTTATTAGTAAAGTTTGCAGCTTGCAATCTCGTAACTGAAGAGAGAGTACTCTTGTGAAGCAGATGTAAGGGGATGACCATTTATAGAGCAAAATGTAGGGAAGTGAAGCGAAACGCGTAACTCTGATCGTCCAGGTGTAAGGCGTTCCTTAAAATCTTGCTAGAGTCAAGTAACGAGCCGATTCTAATCGATACGATTTGTTTCGTAGCCACTTGTGCACGCGCCGCGAACGAGAGAATGCATCTATTGAGACGTTTTCCTTTCTAACGAGCTTCTTGTTTCCTCGCAAACCCCTTTCAAACCCAATTACCAACCGAAAGGTAAAAATCACGAAGTCAATGCAACCTTTCCCTAAAGAAATTTTTCACGTCGGAATTTCATTCGACTCTTAGAAATGTAACTATGGACAGTTCTCTTTGACGACGATAAAAAATTGATCTTTAATTAATAACAAACATAACAAGTTTGTGAAATAAACTTTTGACTTATAATATGAAACGAAGTGATTAATAATATGAAACAAATCTTCAATTAATAATACGAAGTACTTGATAATATGTAGCAAACAATTAATAATATGCTATAAACTTTTAATTAATGGCACGAAATAAATCTTTCAACGTTTATTGAACTACATATAACATAAAATAAAATGTACGTCGTGAATCAAATAACTTTGACGATATTTTATATTATTTATAAAATATAATATATTATAAGTAGCATAATAAATGCTGAAAATATTGATTGCATTATAAATTACATTTGTTAACGAAAAAAGAATTTGAAGATGAATTTTTCAGCCAACAAAGTGGAATGACCTCTGAAAGTTTCTTGTCCGCAAACTGTATAAAAAAGGAAAAAGAAAGAAAAGGAAATAGACTTTATTTTATGACGTTATCTTTCAAATTGCGTTACTTTCAAAGACAGATCGAGCTGTTCTATTGTTCCTTAGCTATTACCCGTTATTCCATTTTTACGAATCTATTTCCTGCTTTCGTACAACGTTTAACTTTCCGCGCAATTGTTCACGGTAATAAAACGCATTCCGCACAAATTGAAAATTAATTTACGTTGATCGATCAAGATTTATCTAGTTACAATGGTATCCAAACGATAGTATAAATTGTGACGAATTAAAATTGTTTAAATTCCTTCACGATTTATGGCAGGAATTAGGTTAACAGACGTAGAATTTCCTTGACTCATTGTTCATTTCATTTGAAACCAATAGCAAATTTTTCTGACTCTTTTTCAAATATTTCTTAATTTTTACATTTGCAAAATACATTCTTAAATTGTTGAATTCCTGAATTTCTAACTGCTACATTTCTAAATTCCCAGATTGTTAATTTTCTGAATTCTTAGACTGCTGAATTTTTAAATTCCTAAACTCTAAGATTTGTAGGAATAAAAATTTATAATTCTTCAAAATCCAAGTACAAAAATTTATAAATCTCCAGGTTCTAAGTACAAAAATTGATAAATCTTCAGATTTTAAATACAAAAATTAATGAACCCCCAAATTTGCACGTACAAAAATTTAAAAACTTCTACATCTACAAATAAATTTAAAGATATCTTGAACGCCGAATGCAAGAAAAACCGAATCGACGGCACCGATCGCAGAGTACCGACTTTTTTGGGGGAAGACAAGGCTGGTCGAAGAGCAGCTCGAATAATCGGCTTAAATTGGACAGGATCTTGGCGAGCAGGGTCCAAAAAACGACGAGGAACCACCAGGAAGCTAAAAGGAACCGTTATTCTCTCGGGTCATCCGGATATCTGCGGTAAACTGCGGATCGTCGAACACAGCTACCGCAATGCAGTAAAATTCGACCGCGTCTTCTCGCGTTTCTCCCTTTTCCTCTCGAGCTGATTCTCTCGGCTTGCACCTTCTTCGATCGCCGCTGACAATTTCCGGTATTCTGGATTCTCATGCAATAGGTTCATTCATGTTGCTGCTGATCGGTGATGCAATTTTCGTTCGTGGAATTCCTATACTGAAGGTTCTCCATTCGGTTTCAAGAGAATTCGAAAATTTCAAAATTGCTAATTTCCTAAAATTCCAAATTCTCACAATTCTAAATTCCAGAATCCCGAAATTCTAGAATTCCAAATTTCCAAATTTCCAAAATTCCAGAATTGCAAATTTCCCAAAATTCCAGAATTCCAAAATCGCCAAGTTTCAGAATTCCAGAATTCCAAAATTCCAAAATTCCAAATTTCCAAGTTTCCAAAATTCCAGAATTGCAAATTTCCCAAAATTCCAGAATTCCAAAATCGCCAAGTTTCAGAATTCCAGAATTCCAAAATTCCAAAATTCCAAAATTCCAAATTTCCAAATTTCCAAAATTCCAGAATTGCAAAATTCCCAAAATTCCAGAATTCCAAAATCGCCAAGTTTCAGAATTCCAGAATTCCAAAATTCCAAAATTCCAAAATTCCAAATTTCCAAATTTCCAAAATTCCAGAATTGCAAAATTCCCAAAATTCCAGAATTCCAAAATCGCCAAGTTTCAGAATTCCAGAATTCCAAAATTCCAAAATTCCAAATTTCCAAGTTTCCAAAATTCCAGAATTGCATATTTCCCAAAATTCCAGAATTCCTAACTTCCAGAATTCCAAAATTCCAGAATTGCAAATTTCCCAAAAGTCGAAAATTCCAAATTTACAGAATTCCAAAATTCGAAAATTCCAGAATTAGTAACTTCCAGAATTCCAAAATTCCATAATTGCAAATTTCCCAAAATTTGAAAATTCCCAAATTACAGAATTCCAGAATTCCTAACTTCCAGAAATCCAAAATTCCAGAATTGCAAATTTCCCAAAATTGCCAAGTTTCAAAATTCCAAAAGTCCAAAATTCCAGAATTCCAATATTCCAGAATTGCAAATTTCCCAAAATTCGAAAATTCCCAAATTACAGAATTCCAGAATTCCTAACTTCCAGAAATCCAAAATTCCAGAATTGCAAATTTCCCAAAAGTCGAAAATTCCAAATTTACAGAATTCCAAAATTCGAAAATTCCAGAATTCCAAAATTCCAAAATTCCAGAATTCCTCAATTCCCAAATTACCATATTCCAAATTCCCCTAATTTCTCCAAACTTCCCAATCAAGATCAACACTCGCAAAAAACCTTGCAACAGTCACGAATTTCATTTCGAACAAAAAACTGATATTATTTGAAGAACATTCAATATCCGCCAGATGTTCGGAAGTTGAGAACCACGATCTGCAACGTGGACGGGAAAAGTCAACGCACCGGTAGGCAGGTGGCTGGCACTCTTTCACGTATCACGTTTGAAAGTTCTGATGGCAATTCCTGTCAGTGGAGAATTCACAGCCCGTGAAAGAAATCGCGTGGTGCTGTTTCGATGTACCGTTAAATCGCCCGTTTAAATATTCCTGCGTGTCCTGGAGCACCGTGTTCAATTCGTTTTCAACATCCTTGCGATTCGAGCATTTTGTCTCCATAAACATTTCATCGCATCACGACGATACATGTACTGTCCAGTGCAAATTTCACTTTCCAATTCGAAACATTTAGGTTCGAACAGTTAAATAACACTTTGGGGATGAATTTTCGTGAGAAAAGGATTTTTATCAAATAAAATAAAGGTTGATGATAACAGGAAGTTTCGTGGTGTAGGAATAGCAAAGACAGTATTCTCCAGGTATTCGCGTCTGCAACATAGCGTGACTGCACGCGATCACGCGTAAAACTTTCTGGATCATTGATCCTTCGAGATGCGAAATTACTCTACGCAAAATAGCCACCGGGAAGTACCATAATGTACGAGCAAGTTCGCCACGATATTAACAGACCATAACGCAAGGTCCCCGCTACTTTATGATTAAGGAACGACTCTGCCTATAATTATACTATCTGAGAACAAACGAAAAGAAATTATACTTCTACACATCTCGCTATCTCTTCATCTACGTCGTGAATTATTCTTAACACGAGCATTAAACGTTTGTACCGTAACCATTTAGTACAAAAATAAAGGGTCTGTCCATAAAAGGTCATGTCTGATAAGAAGTCAATCGTATAGACTAATAATAAGTATATCCTCTGATGCAACATCCCTTACGTGTTCGAATAGGAATATCAAGGTTAGGTTCTACTTAGACTCTTCCTATACTGTCGAGTGAAAAGAAAGTACGACGATTTCCTAGAGATGAGATAATAAATCTTTGTACAATCCATATTGTACATGTTCCATCACATTGAAAAGGATGTTCACAAACACCAGTGATTATCGATCCCATCAAGGTATCAAAATATTTCATAAAAATTTCATCCCACTCTCGCTTAATCTTAGAGTCCGAACAACAAGGTACGAGTCGAAGATCAATTATCCGACGTAGCCCATTCGCCCATTCATTAATTCCCGGATAGAAAAATGCCCCGCCCTGTTTGGACGCGAGAAACAAATCATCCATCTCGGCTCGAAGAAATTCGCCCCCGAAAGGGAAGAAAAAAGCTAATCACCGTGGGTCGCGTTTCCCCGACAAAAGCTTGCGGCTACCGAACACATTTGTTCGCGGGGACGAGACCACAATGCGGGTCCGCCTAAATCCGCGAGAACTCCGTTCGACTCGGTTGAAAACGCTCGCGGAGGCCGCACGGCCCGGGAACAACACTTCATCACCGGGGCTTTTGCAGGTTGCCCCGTTGTTGAAATTAATAAGCGCCAAATAAACGAATCCGCCAAGACAAATGGTGGCGTATTGTGCGCGGGCCAACGGAGTCCTGGCTCGCTTATTTATTTCGTTGTGGCGTGCACCAACCACCCCGAGGCTGAACAAGGCCGTGCGATTAAGGAGATGAAGGGATACCGAGCTCGATTCCCTTTGGTCTCTTTTCTCTGCCACGCATCGTGGCTTCATTTGTTACCATTTGATGCGATATTGTGTAGATTAGACACGAAATATTGCGTCGGGCGTCTGAGAAGGGTCAATAAGGTCGTAGATGACACGTCAACTGGTTAATAGAAGTGGCATTTCAGGAGTTGGTATATGAATTTGGGTTATACTTCAATGTTCTTAAGGGATTAGACCACCTTTGAGGTAGATTTGGAGATGCATGTTGAATTTGACGCATGTTGGACATGACACCCGTTGTATTTGACAACCTAGCATTTGACGAGCGTCGTATTTGACGCACGACGCATTTGACGCAAATCTCCAAACGCATATAGGCCCAAATACCAAATCTTTACATACCCTAATATCCAAATATCCGAGTCTCTAAATCTGCAAATTCTCACATTCTTAAATTCCTATATTCCTAGATCCCCAAACCCCCAAATACTGAAATCTACATTTTCTCAAATCCCAAATCTTCAAATCCCAAATCCTCAAATTCCAAATCCTCAAATCCCAAATCCTCAAATCCCAAATCTTCAAATCCCAAATCCTCAAATTCCAAATCCTCAAATCCCAAATCCTCAAATCCCAAATCTTCAAATCCTAAATCCTCAAATCGCCAAATCTCAAATCCCAAATTTGTAAGTGCCCAAATTCCAACTCTTCAAATCTCAATTCCCCAAATTCCAACTCCCTAAATTCCCTAAATCCTCAAATCCCAAATCCCTAAATCCCAACTGCCCAAATCCCAACTCCCCAAATCCCAACTCTCCAAATCCCAACTCCCCAAATTCCTTAAATCCACAAATCCCAAATCCCCAAATCCCAAATTCCCAAATCCCAACTCCTCAAATCCAAACTCACCAAATCCCAACTCCCCAAAATTCCCGAAATCCCCAAATCCTAACTTCCTAAGTCCCAAATCATGAAATCCCATATCCTCACATCTCAAATCCCCAAATGCGCCAAAATCCGCAACTCCCAGTTCCCAAATAATATTCCTCACGCCCAGAATTCGAAACGATGAATAATGATCTTGTCTCAATTAGGGTGGTAATACCGAGAAGAGACGAATCAATTCGGCACGATAGCAACCACGGACAAGAAGCAATCTCCCTCCGATTGCGAGTCGGTAGAAATAATCCAACGGCTCCTGGAAACGATCTTCTCGACGAGGTAACCGCGCGTTCCGTGTCATAAATCGTCGCTCGATCAATTACCCCGTCGCAGCATCCGCGACAAGAAGCTCCTTTCGATCGCGAGAAGATTCTCTGGAAGCTGGCCTCGCAGGACGCGTTTCTTCGAAGCGGACGATTCTTTTAGTTGGCGAAGCGGCACGATCGAACGTGTAGCGTCCGGTATGCGCTTTATAGATCGGAATCCTGCGATGCCGACCGGCTATGTGACGCCCTCATTGCAGCGTAGACGTGGCATAAGTAGGGAGGATTGGTCGGGCATAAATCACCCACGGGGAAATAAATGCCAGAGCGTACGTTTCGCTGGCTGGGGTATACGATTCGTGGCCACGGTCGTGCGTTACTATAAATCAGCGGATTGTCCACGGAAAGAAAGAACTGGTAGTCTGCCTCTGTTGTTAAGATACGGGAACAAGTGCGGCTCGGTATCGGTCAGTTTGCTTGGGAGCTCGATTGCTCTCTCACGATCGATCTTCACCGATCTATCGAACGTAAAAGGTACCTGGTGATACAAATGAAAGCGCACTTTGTTTCACAACAAAATACGCACTTGGTTTGCGAGAAGGTTTACGATCATCAAACGAGAGTGAAAGCATTCAAAATGCAAATCAAATTTACGCAATTCTAATTTACATAACTACTATCTTCTACCGGGAAAGTTATCGATGTTATTGTGATAGATACGAAAGATAACTTAAAAGGATTGCATAAATTAGTTAGCATTTTGTTGCACAACGTGGTTTGATTAAATTTTTAATTACACGGAATAAATCGATAGGACTTAAAACAAGAGTCGATTGATGTACGCATGCGCAAGTCGGCTAGCGCATGCGTATATCATACTGAGACTGCTCTTGCGCAGAATTTAAGAGTCTTTGACAGACTCTTAATTATTTTATACTAACGAGCGATTTAATTAACTGAAATAATGCATATTAGTGAAACATACTAAACACTTTATGTTGAAGAATGAATCGACAAGAAAGATCTAATTGATTGCACAGGTGTGTGCTCATTTGCTAATTTTTAATGACTCATTTAACATAATTTGTCTCACTCATGCGACACACCCTGTACTCGATCGAGCGAACTCTGATCATTGTATTATGATATCAACATCGTAGTTACACTGATCCTTTTTGATAACGTGTCATATTAGCAATCTAAGATCGATTGTTTCTTAATTACATTTGCCGAATGGAGCATAATTAATCATCGAAATAACGCGTATCGTGAGAACCAAAAATCTGAGCATTTAATAACATGAGAAAAGCCCGTACAAATCATTTCATCATTCCGACCGCTCCTACGCTTTCAAAACCCCCCATGGAATTCGATAGAATCAGATTTCTTGCGATCAATCACTATTAACATGACCCGTGGTTAGCAAGATATCGCCATTCCATATACAGTCTACCGTGTAACTAGTAGAACAGAAGATCAGTGATTACATATCGGAAAATGGATTTTAAACACGGGGGAAAGATTCTGAAGTTACTGCAGCTTTGAAGCGATAAGACGCAAATTTTCATTCGATAATTTATAAATGGAAATGAAACATATAAAATGGCAAACACGTATAATGTTTAGATGCAACGCTCAGAATAATGTTTAGAATACAACACGTAGCAATCTAATGGGAGATGACCTAACACGTAGCCACACAACGCATTGCGAATACCATCACATACCGAACTTCTCTTCTACAGTGACATACGTACACCCAGCAACGTATACACAATAATCAATTAACATACCTTCCTAAAAATCCGCTTCGTTGCACCACGTATCAAATTATCCGAATTCCGTTCCCTACGCGATTAATCAAAATAAGAGATCAGTCTCCGAGGAAAGAAAATTATTCAGAAGCAGCGATTTATTTAACGATAGCACGTGAACGCAGAGTGGTCGCAAGAATTTCTGAATCGAAAGTCAACCAGCGATCGAATGCATCTCGAAGTCCGTCAATTAACGAGTGGTTGCATCCCGTCCACGGGACGTTCTTTCGTCGTTTCGTAAGATAATCGGTGGCTGGCAGGAGCACCGAGGTCACGGTATAATTAGAGAGGCCGGAATCACGGTGTTTGGTCGAAAAAAATCGATTCCACATTCTTCGGAGCACATACCACTCGTGCTGGATAATCTCTCGAGCGAACCACGAATCCCGACCACACTGCGAAGGGTAGATACCTAAAATCAGCAAGTCCGATCCGTCTCGAGTTACTTCGACTGGCTCATTATCGTCCTGCTCCTTTGATGCTTCTAATTGCTCGACCGAACGGCACGGAAATCGAGCAGAGAAGGGAACCCGCTCATAAGGTTTCCCGTGATCAGGTTAACCGATCTGTGCTCGTTCCGATTCCGAGCGATTCAATTAGGAAGTGAACCGAGAACGCTCGGTTCAATCGATGGAAAAGATGTCTGTGGTCTATGATTATCTGCTCCCGATATCTGGCAGCCGATCTTTGATACGCTACGTTGCACTGATTTATTTCGATGACTTCGATGACAGCTTGTGTACGTTGTAAAACATAACTGATTTTAGGTAGTTTACTGCGGAAGGGGGTCTCATGAGTGTTCTAACTAATAATGTATGCATTTTTACTGATCTTGACTATATTTCTGGTCTATTTTACCTTCTATTCTTTGGACCATCTTTTGGTCGAAACTGAATTAGGTTCAACTTCCGAATGTTTTAGAAACTTAAAAATTTGTAACTTCATCACTGCTCAAGTTCCAATAATTTTCAATCCTCAATTTTCAATTTGCAATAACAATTATCGGATTGAAGGATTCAATGATCAAATGAATCATTGAATGAACCTAAAGAGTTTAGAGATTCGGTCAATTTCCTGTCAAGATCTGACATAGGACTTTGACCTAACAGTACGTTCAAGACTATGCAGCTGTCCAAAGAATAAAAAACCTTGAACCTCCAGTTTGAAAGCTACTCTAAATGCTTTAATAAATTTTGATCGGCTACTTGTCATGCTAAGAGGACAAGAAGCATCTTAAACGGACAATTCCGCAGGCCACAAAACTTCCGCGACCATCAATCGGGAAATTAATTTGCGAGACGCAAACGACGAATGCTTTGGAGCAAAAATACGAGCCAGAAGTGCAGTACCGTAAAGCACGTTAATTTCGTACAGGAACCCCGGCCACTTTATAGGTTAAACAGCGAAGACTAAACACGAGCGTGGTCAGAACGAGGAACGCTTGTAATAATCGTGAATCATTCGTTTGCTCTGTCTCTCTCGTTCTCTCTGTTGGTTTCTCTTTTTCACCGGGTTGTCTGGCTCCAACCGCTGGTTCAAGAGGAAGAAAAAAAAGGGGAACTCAAAGGGCGCCTACGCAGCACCGCCTCAAATTGTTCTACAGTTTTACGGCCGTTCCGCCACTTTCCAGAAGCGGTCAGCCTTTTTTTCTCCTTTGCGGTTTTACGCTCGTTTAATGGACGCCAACTTCCCGAAGATCTACGGCTCCTCAGTAGCCTGACAGTTTCAAAAACACGAGCTCGGACTTACGAGGGTTGCTGCGCCGAGAGTAATGTCGGTGACCGTGAACCTTCCGCCTCTAAACGGCGATACATTAATGTCGGACGACCGAAAGAAACGTTATGCTTCTGAAAACTGCAAGTCTGAGAGTGATACATTTCTACCGCTTTCAGTTTATGAGTGAAGACGATAGGGAAACTTGGGGAATTTTTGGGGTTAGGAGAATTGAAAATTTGAGATTTGGTGATTGAAGAATTTCAGGAGTTTAGAGATTCAGAAATTTGAGAATTTTGGGATATCAAAGTTTTGGAAAAGTAAGTATTCGAAATACTGGAAATTCGGGAATCTGAGAATTTGTAGATATTTAAGAATGTAAGAAATTGGGGAATTTAAAAACTTTTGTAATTCAAGAATTTGAGAATATGAGAAATTGGGAATTAGAAAATTTAAAAAATGTATAAGTATTTGAATATTGTGTAAATTTATAAATTTGAGAGATAGGAAATTTGAACATCTCCATTTTAGCTATTTTCAAAACTGTAAAATGTTCTTCAAGAGCGATGATCTGACTTAAACATTTTTTTGCTTGTGTACAAGTCCCGATTTCACGTGGTTGCTTTTAAGAACCGTTTCACGAACCACGCTAATTACACGCTAAATCTTGTTAGAGGAAGCGTGGTTTTGTAGAACAGCGAGCAAACGTTCCGTTGAAGGAGTTTCTAGTCCAGTTAATCTCAAAAAACTTGTCCGTTAATTGTATCGAGCAACGACGATCGTGATGAATCACACAAAAGATTCATTTCCTCTCGAACACTATCAATATTAGAAATACCATAGTTCAAGAATTTCGACCAGAAATCTGTAATGGATGTAAATTGGATCGATTTGAATACGGAAGAGAATTGCTGCACGCTTCTGACCTTTGCGTGACACGAAGACAATAAAAAAGGGAAGAAAAATACGTGTAGTTCACGGAAGGGGTTCTTTGTTCGCGTAAGAAAACAACCGATCCTGGAGCGGAAATAATATTTCACCGAAGAAGAAGTACCGAGTGGTTCTCTTCGGGAGCAAGATACGCTCTTTTACCCGTTATGAGATTTTACGCCGGATGCGCACATTATAAGATTTTTGTGCGTGCGGCGAACGGACAAAAAGTAACGTAGCTTATACATACCAGGAACGAGGCGGGTCTGTGTGTTTGGCAAGAAAACAACTCTTCCGGTGCTCGGTTATATTGCAGACTTTTCAGAGAAAACTTGAAAAAGAATTCGACTGAAAGATGTTTAATATTATCTAATGTAAGTAGATCTAATATACATTAGTGTAATTGAAACCTGACTCTAAAATATATTATAATATAATACTGTTATATAATCTAGTATATTATAATATGATGTTATGTTGCGGGTATGTGATAATTTATGCTATTACAATGGATTCGATGTAATGACATATTTAATAGATGAGATTTCAACCAGATCCAACGCATCAAACTTGCCAACATCTAACATGTTAAAATCCAACATATCGATATTCAATGCATCGACAGTCAAAATGTTGGAACCGAATGCACCGATAACCAACGCGTTGATATCTAACGTGCCGAAATCCGACATGACGAAATCTAACGTGTCGAAATCCAACGCGTTGAAACCGAACGCACCGATATCCAACGCGTTGATATCTAACGTGCCGAAATCCGACATGACGACATCTAACGCGTCGAAATCCAACATGCCGAAATCTAACGCGTTGATATCTAATGTGCCGAAATCCGACATAACGAAATCTAACGCGTCGAAATCCAACATGCCGAAATCTAACGCGTCGATATCTAACGCATCGAAATCCAACATGCCGAAATCTAACGCGTCGATATCTAACACGTTGAAATCTAACGCGTCGAAATGCAATGCGTCGATAAACAACGTGTCAACATCCAACTCGCCGAAATCTAACGTGCCAATATCCAGTGCATCGAAATCCCACAAAATTTACTTTTGGAGCGTGTTGACCAGAATCGAAACGCTGACGATCGAAGATGATCCTCTGAATAAAACCTCACGAGAGGATGTGTGAAAATGGCGAAAAATGCTGTTGACAGGAGTGGAAGGAAGGCCGTGTTCGAGCGATTATTTCCAAGGATGCATCAGCCGCGTCCGAGATGGATGTATCTGTTGAATCTCTTCGGTTGGTTTGCGCTACGTCTCCATAGCCCTGAAGGCCTTTGCGTCTGACCTCTCGACCGGTAGGCGTGCAACAGACACTGAATAAAAGAGCCAGCCAACAACACTCGTCGAGCGGCGTCGTACCCTTTGATTCGATAATAATTATCGACCTCGTGATAAAAGAAAAACACGCGACGAGACAATGAAGCAGCCAACCTGCACGTTCCACATGGAACGTTTCTTAATTACGTTCAAAGCGTTCTAACCTCGAGCGTCTAACGCGATTTCAGATAACCTGAGATTGGTCATTGCTCGATGACACGGAAGATCCTTTCTTTTTTCAATGTTCACTCGTGTGTACATATTGCGGAGATTATTCAATTGCACGATGGTAATCTAGGTGTGAATGAGGTTATTTATGCTGATTTTTTATGAGGACGTTTGGAAGTGGAGTATATGTATTGGTGTGAATAGGACTTTTATTATACAGGGAGAGATAAATATTTCTGATTTCATTAGAAATGGATAAGCAATATAACAGGTGGCGATTTAATGAGTAGCGAGTAGTACTCCACAGCCATCTAATGTGTAAATACACAATATGTCGTGCAAATATACAATGCATGGTGTAGATACATGTGGTGATCTAACCTGTAGCAATCCAATGTGTGGAAATCTAGTGCGGAACAGTTTAATGAGACGCGATCTAATGCATGGTGATCTAACGCGTTGCTTTACAACTAGTCGACATTCAACGCGTCGATATCTAACGTGTCGAAATCTTATGCGCCGACGTCCAATGTGACGAAATCCAACGCGTCGATATCTAACTCATCCGTATTACACGAGTCTAAATGCAACGCGTTGGTATCTAACGCATCGATATCCAACACATCGTTATCTAACGCGTTGATATGCAACGTGTCGAAATCCAACGTGCCGGTATTCAACGCGTTGACATCTAATTAACCAATACCCAATGTTCCGATGTCCAACGCGTCGAAACCTAACGCGCCAATATCCAACACGTCGATATCCAATGTGTCAGAATCAAACGCGTTGAAATCTAACGCGCCAATATCCAACGCGCCGATATCCAACGCAACGATATCCGACACGTCGAAATTTAACGTACCAATATTGAACGTGTCAACATCCAACCCATCCAAATTCAATGTATCGAAATCTAACGCGTCGAAATCCAGCGGGTCGACATTCAACGTGTTGATATCTAACGGGTCGATATCCAACGCGCCGATATCCAACGCAACGATATCCGACACGTCGAAATTTAACGGGCCAATATTGAACGTGTCAACATCCAACCCATCCAAATTCAATGTATCGAAATCTAACGCGTCGAAATTCAGCGGGTCGACATTCAACGCGTTGATATCTAACGGGTCGATATCCAACGCGCCGATATCTAACAGCTAGCAAAAGATCCAACAAGTTCCAAATTAACACGTAGCATTTTCCCAGCTTATCCACAAACAAATAATCACTTATACCATACAATTAACCTTCCAAATATGTAAATCTCAAAATCACTCGTATTTAACTTTCCACGTCACGTTTAATTTAACGTATAATATCGTAGATGACAGAACAAGGCAGCGCAAAAAATTACCAGTAATTCATGTACAGAGGCCGTTTCAATTTCTCGAAATCTTGCAAAACAATTCACAGGATTATTTCTGGTTTTTTAAAAAATGTGATTGTTTCTTTCGACCTCGACGTCTAAGTGAAATTCCCAGATGTCGGTATTTTCACTAAGGGAGTCGATGACACACGAATTCCTTAAAAATCATCGACGATTATCGAAGAAGGAAAATTGTCGTGCCGAAGGACGCTTGCAATTAAGAAAATTACAGATAAATTGTAAACATTACAATCGACTACCAACGATGGAGAAACAAATTCAAGAACAGTCTTCCGTCTATATTTACATACAAATTATATCTTTACGTTGCAATTTTCTACAGAGTTCGAATACATTGTGCATTAGCACTCTGAATACTCCGTGCATCTTCTTTAATAACCATGGCCATATAACGAAAGTTTGTCATAACATTAATAACATGAGCTATCAACTTCATAACTTAGTGAGAAACTTTTACTAAAAATTAAAAGGTTCCAAAAATTTTAATTTACATCGTACCTTCACAGTGTGACATTGAACCGAATAAATCATGAATTTTAAAAACAAGGAAAAACTTGAGGAAAAATTTTATATGCATAATTTGGGTAATTCCAATCATCCCCATCGATGAATTCCCATCTTCCCATGTTTCTCAGAAAAAAAGAATTCAAAAACCACTTAAAAGGATAAAAATATACAATCAGGCATGAAAGATCCAGCGGAGAAGATACAAATTATTTTCCTGGAAGTACGACGCGTGTCTCAATCGTTCGACTCGAAGGACAAACGCATCCAGATGGATCGATGTTCGCGAAAAAATCGGACCTGTTGTTCGATCGCAAATTACCCGAGCGGAACAACGAGAGGAGGTGAAGGAAGGGTTCAAAGGTCCGACGAAGGCTAAGCAAAGGGTGGGTTAGAATGATTGCACAGGATGACTGGGAATTTACTGCACCGTAGAATATCCCCTTTGGCTGTTTTAGAATCGCCATCGAGGTGCAATCGCGCGGGGGAATGGATAAAATTTACTTTGCTCTTCCTTTATCGGTGCTTGCGTGCCTCGAATACGTAATTGAACAGATCCGTGCGCGAAATACGATTGCTTCGCGCTGCTTCGTGCGGATTCAATCTGCAGATTTTTATCGGGTATTAATAATACAGGAAGTGGTCTAAATAGCTACTTTCATTTCAAGATGTATTCTCGAGATTGTTTACACTGAAACTACTTGTGCTCGTTTAATTTGAAATTAAAACCAGGTAAAGATAAACACATGGTGACACATAAATTGGTTAATCAATTTTTTGTTCTGATAAATATCGTCAGAAAGAAAATGTAAGTTATAAGACTGTATATGTATAATAATAATTGTGTGACTATATATCATAATACAATAACTGCAAATGTATTTATACGTTTATGTGTACATGTATTTATATATTGACCTAGTCCAGACAAGTAAATGTTTTCAGACAAATATTTACAGACAATTTTTATATGACATCTAAACAAATCTTATACTGTCTCAAACATTTATTTCCATGTTTGCAAGCGAAAGTGTTTAGGTCTGGACCAGGTATAATACAATGAACTGCACTTCTAGCTACAGACAAAATTACAAAATGAAACATCAATATGTCATCCTTTCATTATCTTATATAATGTGACCCTTTCCATCATTAAGCGCTTCAATTGTCATGTGAACATATTACATACTATTTGACACATCACTAGACCCTAAAGCTATCATCTTTCGTTCCTAGTTTCCCAACGCAGAACTCCCGTTTATAAATTCATTACACGTATCATCGATTCAATCAGCACGCTATATCGACCGATAGCAACGATCACTCCTTACAGTGCCACATAACTCGTGTTTAATTAACATTCGCGTTTAATCGCGGCCATAAGCGAAACGATGGGTCCCTGCAGCGACGCGATTTCGCAATACGCGAAACGTTGAAATGCAAATGCTGATAGAAAGTTGTCTGAGGCCGACTCGTTCAGCCGTCGAGACAACTCGAAGCTTCGGAACAACTTTGTTCAACGAGGCGCAAGGAACATGTTTAATTGCAAACGCACCCTCGTCCACGACTACCTTCGACGTCGCAACCAATTTCAAGGCGAGCCTTAACGTCGCGACAAATCGTAATTAATATGCCGGCCGGTCCCGCCGAGTTTACGGGCTTCTGTTTGAAGCTGACTCGAAGTAATGGACGGAAGATAAATTGAACGGATCCGACGCGGAAATCCCTACAAGAATGCGTCGATTTCGCGATATGATAGCGGTGTCGAATAGTTCATTAATTTTCGCTATGCAGATGTTCATTTGCGAGACGGTTCTTTGTATGGGTGTCTCCTGCGACGTGGCGTGTCTACAGCGCGGTTCAGAAATTTTCTTACGCGGCGATATACATGTGTGGAGTTATGAGGATGTAGATGTATAGAGATTCGAGGTTGTATGGATGTAGCGATTTAAGGATTTGGGAATATACAGATCCAGGAAGATAGGTAAGTAAGGTGTTTGTAGGTTGTAAGGATCTAGAGATCTAGAAATATAAAGATCGAGGCATCTGGAGGTCGAAGTATCTAGGTATCTACATATGTGAATACATATGTGATTACCACATATCTAGGTATCTACGTATGTAGGTATCTGTGTACCTAAATATCCATATATGTGAGGATGTGTGTATGTGAGTATCTACGTATGTAGGTATCTACATATGTAAGTATGTACGTATGTGAGTACTTACGTATCTAGGTATCTACGTATGTATCTACGTGTCTAGATATTGTCATGTCTAGGTATCTACGTATGTAGATATCTACATATGTAGGTATTACAGCATTTTTATAACCGCACGATAACGCGGATATTAGGATTATTAAGCAAGCTTAAGAAATGACTAAGTGACTCACATGCAGGTGACTCTAAATCGGCAAACTTTACTCGGTAACAGTGATATATCTCGGTACCTGAAAACAAAGAAGAAAATATCAGCCAAATGCAGGTACCAGAAACAATCAGCGAAACAACGGTCTAAACGCATTGTCATAATGAGCAAACCGTTCGAATAATTACTATCGCGGAATTGCTACACGCTCGTTTAACATTTAGACAGTTACGAAGAAAAATAGTGCTCGTTGCGGTGGTACACCCATGCGCTTTCTCGGTAAACATGTTGCACCTCGTCATCGAGAAGGATATCGATATATCTTTCGCCACGTTCTGAAATAACCAGTTGCGTGCTCGCGAGAGAATGGAGTATTCATGTGACAAGAAATAACGATAATTAATTAGAGAGCAACGCAATTGGGAGAACGATGCCCTGGCTGTCTTCGCTTTTTCATTCCCATGGTGTCGGCGGGTCAATAATTGTATGCAAATTTAGAAAATCATGTTCTTTCAATTTATTTAACGTCAACGAACTTGTGCCTTCATAGATGCTATTCATCCTTTATTCTCTAAATTTTATATTATTGGATATAACTTGCTACTTAGTACTTAGTACTACATATTGTAAAAGCTTTTCATTTGTAATGGAGGGCAACATAAGAAATTTTGAAAGTGACGGAGATAGCAAAACTTCGACCCAAATGTAGATTCAGAAGTTACTAATCAATTGTTCATTTTAATATCACTTTTGTGGGACATGAAAATCTCCTGTCTATAATAAATCGAATAACCTCCTTTAAAACCGACAGAAGTGAAACTTTGATGAAAATGTGGATTCAGAAGCTATTAATTAATTTCTTTACAAACCAAGAATATACTGCTAGCACTAAAAGATGACGATTATTAAAATTTTATCGTGCAAAATTTTTCCTCTCTATCGGTATCGTATTTACCCGTCTTAAGACGATGACCATAATCAGTGCAGCCGCCCACACAGCATAGTTTCGTTTCAGATTACCGTTCGTAAGTAAACCCTAGGAAGATTTGCTAAAGCGTGTAAAGGACTTTCCTACCAGGTTGCCGTTAATGGCGTTATTAAGAGGATCCCTATGGTGGGATCGTGACGCGCAGGTGCGTACAGGGCGTTGCAAAAGGCGCAACGCGACCGTCGACGATTTTATCGAAGCCAAGGAAACCTGTTAGAAGAAGTGTTATTGCGATGCGCCGTTGTATCTGTATGTACGATCGCTAATAAATTCCAGTAACTCTCAGCCGCGCCGGCTTCTCTCATTTTCCACAGCCACCGTCCCTTTCTCGTCCTCTATCTTCTAACGCGAGCCAACATCGAGTTTGCCTACTGTAATATCGATAGGAATATATGTACGAGCAATCAACAAGTCTGGATTTCACGTAAATGTAACAGCAAATGATGAAAGGGTACTTCACTCGATTTTTCGATATTTTTAAGGGGGCATAGCTAAGGATTTTTAGGAATTTTGGGAATTTTCAGGGATTTTTGATATTTCAAAATTTGGAGATTAGAATTCTGGAATCTTGGAATTTAAGGATCTACGGATGTGAGAATCGAATATTTTCGTAGAATATAGGGAAATTAGGGAATATAGGAATTTGTGGTATTAGGGGATATCGAAACCTGGGGATTTTGGTATTAGCAAATATAGATATGGGAATTTAGAGATGGTATGAGGAAATTTAGGTTAGATTTACAGAACCTAGGAATTTGGTGGATTAGAAATTTGGTTATATGAAAATTTATGGATGTAAGCATTTACGTCCACGAGGTTCAGGGACTTACCATTTGCAAATGATATGGAGATGTAGGGATTTGAGAATGTAGAAGTTTGAGTATTTTGGGACTTCAGAGAAATGTAGAGATTCAAAAATTGTCAAACTTGTAAGGATCAAAAATTAATTGTGCACACACCCAACGTGCACTCGAGTGTCCTATCTCTCCACAATGATCAAAATAACTACCACTCGCACTTCTACCGAGAACAACCAAATTAACTAATAACACATCACTCTTTACAAAGAAAAAACCTTTCAGTTTTAAACTAAGCTTGAAACAAAATAACATATCAGTCTCGACGCATCTATCCAATCTAAAATAACGCAATCTGTATTCAGTTTAAGAGAAGTAAAGGCAAAGGATCGAGGTAGGATGTAGCAATTAAAACGCCAGCGTCGTTTATATTTCACTTGGAGGGAGGCTGGTATCTCGATGAAGATTCGTTGCGCCTCTCGGCGTGGCGTTATGTATACGAAACGCGAATCGCCAGACGGCTGGCCGGTAATTGTTTTCAGGGCAGCGGGAAAAAGAGATGGCGCATCCCTGATAGGTTCACCTTGAAAGTTGTTCGAGCTCGATCGGGATCGAGGCTTAATGAAACGGCTATGATTTTTGCGTCGGATCCTGCGGGCATCGCCTAATGGAGACCGTTCCTTCTCGTTGCTCGAACTTAATAGGAGCGTCGGCAATCAGCTCTCGTATCGGCTAAAGGAAAAACGTGCAATCACGCGACTTCTAACTCCCGATGGGTTATTCCAAAAATTTATATGCACGCCGAGGATGTTCCTTGATGCGCGAATCCTCTTGCACGACGATTTTAATTGAAACGTAATACCGGCTTAACGTTTCTTTAAGTGTACACGCACAGAATTCTCTTACTTGCGCTGTTAATGAGAGATATTAACATCATTTACCGGTTTATCGCTGTGAGACTGCTTCATCAATATGGACGATACTGAATTAACGCGCCCCTGAAGAAATTGCTGTGTTTAGTATCGTTAGGTTCGATTAGTATTAATTGAATTATATTTTAACGACTCGTTTAAGGTACATTCATTTTTGTATTCGCGGACTGTGAAAGGGCATTGCTCAAATAATTACCTTATTCGTATTTATGTTACTACTGCGAAAGAATTAACTGTCAGAAATGACTGTCAGATTATTGGATCTTATTACAGGTGATTTGATGTTAAAGTAATGAATTACTTGAACAGTCGGTCCTGCAACATACAACATTTTTGAAGGACCAGATCCAACCTTCATATAGCTCGGATCACCGGATTAAACTTGTGTCGTACAATATGAATTCTTTGTCCTCAAGATGATGCATCATCCATAAACTTTCTTGTGAATCGAGCAGTATAAGAAAACTCATTTGTCCGAGTACATGTGTCCAATACTGTATTTATGAAGACATCGAAGCGCGTTTTTTCACTGGAGAACATCGATAAGAGGGAGGTTCCGGAGGGCGTGGGAGGTGTACGAAGAAACATCGGGCCGAGTGTGTCGATATGATTTGTTGGCTGGCTGGTCGCTGCCAGAGAACAAAGCATAATTTACGCGTTCTCAGCGGAACATGTTCGATCGATTCGCAGCATGTTGCGCAGAAGGAAAAAATAAAGGTCCGTCGAACCCTAGCGTTCCAACCGGTTCGTGGTTTTCGAGAAACGGGAGTAAAACACCGTTTAACCCAGGTGTTAATTCGTAGTCGTGCTTCCGTTGACGCGTGAGGCAACGACACATCGTAATCGTTCTGACATCCTACGTCACGCATTCACAGCTTTTTTTACTGGCCGTACATCAACGTTTAGCAACACGAGAAGCGACGATTCTACGACTCCATATCCCACTTCTCGTTGGAATCATTGAGCAAGCGGATAAATCGCCAAGGAGTCGTGAAACACGGCCACCTTCGAGTTCCATTTTCACTCGAGATCAATGGCTCGGTCTGTACCGGTTACCATTGCTCGCTCGAGAACGATTGCTATTCCCTCGATCGCTGAGGATTTCATTTGCGGTATAAATTGGACGCTACAGAATCACTTGTATCGGAATTTCTGTTAATGCTAAATGCTACCAATTGCAGTATGCATCGCAGAAATGTAGATTTGTCAAATTATCTTTTAGGTATTTCGTATTGTTTATGTCTTAAACTTTCTTGCCGTCAGTGTTTTCAAGTGTGGAGATTGATGCAGACATTTGTATAATGGAAAATGTGACAATATATAGAAATTTGTACCTTAGTGATTTTGTGAATTTGTCAATTTGTGCATCTGCTAACTTATGAATCTGAAAATCTGAGAATTTTTGAATTTGTAAGTGCCAGTTTGCGAGTCTAAACGTGCTATGACTGCGCTAAAAGACCAAAGTGAATATTCGTGCCGTTAAATACAAAGAACCAAAGGATGCATTAAAGAAACAGGGAAGTCGATTATAAACCGTTAGGTATAAGTGAATTTGAAGATAATACGTGGCTGTGTGGAGATACCGTCGGTGTGGAAACGCGAAACCGATACCGCAATGTTTCGCTAAGCAAACGAACGAATCAACATCAACAGGCATCACGACCTAGTTTAATGGCTAGCCCGTTGTTCCGAGTACCGTAAACCTTGACAAAACTGATAAAACCTGCTTCCAGAGATGAGCTCGCGTCTCTAAGCTTCCCTGTACAACCGCGGACTCGGTTTACAGTTACTTGGCCTACCCGAACGAGAGACGTTCAACTCGTCTGTATACAAGGATGCTGCGTTATCAGTGATTGATATCGCTGGTTAAGGAGAATGAACTTGCGCCCACGCTTCCAGTCTCTCTTCCACCTCTGATAAAACTTATGTAACAAGAAATACCACCGATCGAATCGAAACGAAAGTTACCTCGCAACGATCTTCGTATCGCCATCGAAACGGTAGACGGAATTCATATTCATTAATCACACATATTTCTGCGATTTTTTCATCGGTGGACAAATACGGGGTGTACAATTAAGGTAACAGAAATTTTGCAATAGACTGCAACAAATGTGGTAAATTTTCAAATTAATTCATATTGATGTTTAGAGCCAAACGTCAGATAATGTGTAAGTTTGTGTCTTGATATTTGACAAAACTTGTACTTATAAAGGATTCGTCATTTTCTACAAATAGAGAATTTGAATTATTAATGGCGTAGGAGAGATTTGATTTTTCTTCGTCGGCAAAAATATCCTTTACATTCACAGGTTTTGGACGTACATGTCCTTTCAGAGGAGACAGTCAAATGCAAACAGGTGAGTTATTATTAATAACAGTATTAAATATTTGATGTACCGAAGAATCATGTAATGTGCCAAATAATACCTACCAAATACACCAAAAACCTAAATCATTTGAATTTCCCAAAATTTTCTCAAGACTTCTTGTAAACATAGAGCAGTAAAATAACCTAAACGGTCCAGTTCTAAAGGGTGTGAATATGATTGCCTACAAAAAGTTAGCGACTCAATATGTGACCAGTTATCCCATGATTCTGATTACTTCTGAATATACAAAAGACTTGCATAATATGCCAAATGTCTCAAATTTTCATAACTAAATGTCCCAAAGTCTTGTCAAGGTTCTTGTAAAATAACCTAGGTCCACCGAAGAGTGTGAGGTTAGCAACGAATTAACGACATATTTCCATTGTGATACGATTTGGATTAGTCTCGTTTCGTACCGATTTCGAATGGTTCACATCATCTTCTAATCTCACTTTCGATCGTCGATGCCCACGATCGTTGCACTCTGGATCGAGTTCCATGCAGATGAATCTTGCTTTCGTTCCAGACGTGTGCGTACGACAGCCACGGACACAAAGCTGACAGGGATGCACACAAGTGCACGTGACTTCCTGCACGGTACACGACTATGCACGATGCAAGGGGACAAGAGATGCGGCTGCACGATCGCGACGTGGGCGTTACGTGGCTTTCACTCAACAATACTCCATTGCCTTCAATAATTGGTATGTGGTTCTGACTCGATAGAAACGTTTTATTTTGCTTTGAACAAGATTTAGAAATATCTTACCATCATCTCGAATCAATTCACTCTCGGCTGCTATGTTTAGGTAAACGGAATTTTGTGTAACTATTTTTTTTTTATACTGCAACATACGTTATTTTATTTTCACGTGGATTTTTGTGTGCATTAGTGTTCTTTGTTGATGGACATTTAAATTGATTATTTAAATTATATTTAAATTAACTGTTTAAATGTCGATCATTGTTGATAGTGATGGTTAAATGATGACATTAAAATTGAATATTTAAATTATATTTAAATTAACTGTTTAAATGTCGATCATTGTTGATGGTGATGGTTAAATGATGATATTTAAATTGACTGTTTAAAATTGGGGTACGATTGAAAATTCGGAAATTCGAAATTCGAAAATATGAACTATTAGAATTGAAGAGTGTAAAGATGTGGAAATTCGAGAATTTGAAATTTGAAACTTCTGAATTTTGAGAATATAGATGCATGGAAATTTTAAACATGGAAATTCGAAAATACCAAAATCTGGAAAACAGGGAATTTGGAAATTGAAAAATTCGAAAATGTAGAAATACAGGAATTTGAAAATTTGTATATTTGAAAGTTAAAAAATTTGCAAATCTGAAAGTACAGAAATTTGAAATTGTACAAATTAAAAACCTAAGAATCTTAGAAATTAAAAAATTTACGAGTATAAAAATTGCAAAGTTCCAAACTGAAAAATTAGCTTTCACGGCAATATAGCGAGAGTCCTCAACCTTAATGTATTTATCAAATAATAATATCGACTTTAAATGCATAATTACACTTAAAATGGATTGCATTTGTAGTTATAGATTATTGCTAATTTCTAGAGCGGAAACGTTAATGAAATTCATAGACCATAATAGATATTTAGCGAAAGAGAAATTTGTCATAGTTTCACCGCACGAATTGAGTAGTAACGTGCATAATTCCATTGTAAAGTATGTTAACTGTCAGCACGTTTCTCGTTCAAGGGAAGCGAAGCAACGTTGCTGATGTAGTTATTATTCTTGTGTACCGATTCGTGAGATCATTAGAACGAGCTTGTTACCGTTACCCTGTTGAAATAAATAGCTTCCATTTAAATTATAAATGACCTAGTACAATTGATTCCTACATGCACTCCTACGCTATTTGTTAAAATTTAATGGCGAACAAGCCTATATTCATGCTCTTGTTCCATCGATATTATGTCGATTCTCAATGTTTTATTATTGTTCTTCAAAAGCTGAAATATAGGGTTGACGACTCGATAAATACACTAATTCTCGTGCAAAAATTTATACAAATAATGTTTTTTATATTAAGTAGAAGTTTTATTAGCGATTCTTATTAATTTCGCAGGTAAAAGTCCCTCTTGCTGCAAATTGCGTAATTAGTATATGAATTGTGAAAAACAACCAAGAAAATGGTAATAAACACTTCAAGAAATACTGACATCTGCCAATCAAATGATTCACGTTTCGATCATTCTTAAAATTTCAACCAAGCCAAATAATCTCACAAAAGAAATAAGATAACATCCAGCCACAACACTCATCTCTCAGCGTTGTGCAATATCAGGAACATTATCGGTAAGTACCAAACCAACATTCTAACCGGTAGCATTGGCTACACGTCGCATAATTCTCGGTCGGTTTTTTCCTGAAGTAAAACCAGGGGTTGCAGGAACGTCTGTAAACAGGAACGAAGAGACCGCGTTATCGAACTCGTAGGGTTCGCCAACGTCCCCAGGGATCTCGTTCGAGCAGGCACCGGTGTTCCCGGCGATTCGACGAGGTAAAAAAAAATCGACAGCTTTTCAATAAAACTTATAGCGCTTATAAACCAACGAGGGGACGTTGTACCGGCATGCGGCCAGCACACGCAAGGGTAGGTTAACATGTACTTTATAATAATAGTAAAAATGACGGCAGCGCCGGCACAGCATGCGAACTTCTTGCATGCAAATGGATTGCAGGTAGACCGGTAGGTAGGTACCTTGGTATCCCGTGTGCAACACGAATATATACGTTCCTCGGTACCGACGCGTATTTCACCAGGCTACCAGGCCATTCGACGCGTCTCAGATCTAACAGGTTCGGCCGAACACTCGAGACCGCGTGCTTTTATGCACCGATCATTGAAAAACAACACATCCTACAGATACAGGGATATAGCAGTTCCAAAATGTAGGAATATGGGGATACAGGAGTCGCAGAATATAGGGATATAGGGGTGTAGGTATCACACAATGGAATATAGGGATGTAAAAAGATAGGGACGTAGGAATAGAGGGGTGTAGTATAGGGAGATCAGAGTACATCCAACACGTCGATATCCAACGCGTCGAAATCCAACATGCCGGTATCCAACGCGTTGATATCTAATTAACCAATACCCAATGCTCCGATATTCAACGCGTCGAAACCTAACGCGCCAATATCTAACTCGTCAATATCCAACATGTAAAAATCTAACGCGTTAATATCCAACGCGTAGAAATCCAACATGCCGGTATCCAACGCGTTGATATCTAATTAACCAATACCCAATGCTCCGATATTCAACGCGTCGAAACCTAACGCGCCAATACCTAACGCGTCGATATCCAACGTGTCAATAGAGTACAGATACCTCGCGGTTTAGGAATCTACGAATCTAAGAATCTAGGAATCTAGGAATCTAGGAATCTATAAATCCAGAAATCTAAACTGTTGTCTATAAATCTAAAAATCTATGAATGAAGCAATCTGTGTACCTCGGTGCCTAAAAATGCAGGTGTCTAGGTATCTAGTGATTTAAGTATCTAGAGTTCCCCGAATCTAAGAATGTAGGATACAGGGATCGCCATGTAAGTGTATAGGTATGTAAAATTAAGAATAGAAAGTGCAGTAAAGTTAAACGACGCAAACGAAATTGGCGTGCAACAGTCATATGTATTTCTTCGGATGTAAGTTGCGTGTTATAGGTTATGGGCGATCTCCATTGCGTCTGAATGCGTTCGCCGTGTCGCGCATAATGCTGTCGTTTGAAAGCGTCGCCAGTTCCAGAAGCCGATCGCGACAATAAGCGTGCATACAGTGTTATTTATACGGCATAGTTTAGGATCATTTGTAAAATACACTTTGCGCCGGCGAACCGGCTTAGGAACGATTTCAATATCAAAGGATCGAATACTTTTCGAGGGGATTACTTTTCTCGACTCACGCTGAGAGAAGATCCGATACGTGAGTCGTGATTTTTATCTCTAACGAAGCTATGTCGGACAATGTACGAGCGGATTACAGAGATTTAAAATGGTTTGCTTCGGGCCGGTGACTTTGCTTTGTGCTCTCTCATTGTTGTTTGATTTCTAGCTTCTTTTTCCTTTATCGATGACTTATTGCTTGTGTCATTTCGCTAGCCTCCGTTTAAGCGGACTGTGTTTGTTTATCTCTCTGTTGCCAGCATGTGATTTTATTTTATTACTTGACAGTTTCATTATTTCATCATTTTACTATACCACTGTTCTATTATTACTGAAATATGCCAGAGATAAATATATTTGGAATGTTCCATCCATGTAGACTTATAAAAGCATCGACTATAAAAATTATAAGGTAAATTAACTCATACAAGACCAACGTCGCAATAGAACTACCGTTCAAAAGTTCTTTACGATAAATTTTATGCTCCTTTGTACGCAACGTTGCAAAGAACGAAGAATGTAATGTGCAAAAATTGCGTCATATCACTGTTCGGTACTTAACGGGATAAATTAATACCCAATAAACGCAGGTATGCCTGTATACTATTCATCCGCGATCAATTACTTTCTTCTTCCCTTACGATATCAACAAAAGTTACAAAACTAAAATTACCTTGAATCTAAAGGGTTAAAATGTCTGGCAAGAAACTAATCTCTACGCGAGTGCGTTTATCCGCGTTCCTTCGAAATTTATCTTACGTCAAAGAATGTGGCATCGGGAAAGAAAGGCGCATTCGCTGTGTATACGGCATCGCAGCGAGCGTAAAGCGATAAATATTGAAATGCTTGAAAAAAAATCGCACCTGCTAAAGATTATTTTCATTTCGCGATACGCGTCATGCTTCGCGCCGTATACAGCAGGTAAATTCGAACGAAAGTTAAACGACTGCTCGTTTTTACCCCGTGCCGCGCTAATCGCGCATTAAAAAGCATTTAAACGGCGGAGGCATTGCGCATCGTCGAAAATATTCCGAGACCAGTCACTGAGCTTACGCGTACGCTCGCTAATTGATCCGACGCACGCGAGTTCGATATTTACGATCCTTTCGTGCCCACACGAAACGCCAACTGTTCGAGATGGATCGTTGAACAGCCTGGATTGTTGCACGCCAATTTTTGGAGCGTGAACGAGTGTAATCGAGCCACTGTCTGCACCATGCGAACATTGGCGTAATTGCAGTCTTCATTTTGGGATACTAGGATTAGATAGTTACTTGTATTGCAACGCGTTCATTTCAACGTGATAATTTAGATTATCTCGAATCATATTGCCACGCGTTATATCGCCACGCGCTGCATACAATGCGCTATACATATCTACGCGTTGCACTGTTACATATTAAATTAGCGTGCATTATACTACCACTTGGCATATTGCCACGCGTTATATTGCCACATGTTAGATTGCCGCGCATTAACTTGCCAATGCAACATCACTGTTCTCCATATAATAGCACGTTGAGTTGCCATGTGATATATTGCCACGCGTTATATTGCCACTTAGTATGTGGCCACGCGCTATATTGCCACACATTGTATTGCCGTACGTAAACTTTCCAATGCTGTATCACTATTCACTTCATGATTGCGCGTTGAGTTGCCATGTAATATATTGCCACGCGTTATATTGCCACACGTTATATTGCCGCATATGAACTTGCCAATTCTACATCATTATTCACTGCATGATCGCACGTTGAGTTTCCATGCAGTATATTGCCACGCGTTATATTGCCGCACGCTACATCACTATGCGCTATATAGCAACGTTATATACGTATTAAATTGTTGCCCGTTAGATTGCCACACGCTGCATCACCGTTTGCTATATAATCACGCGTTATATCGCTACATGTTAAATTGAACGCGTGTTATATTGCCACGTCCTGCATCATGACAAGCTATATAGCCACGTGCAATGCATCGGATTATGTTGCATTAGATTTAATCTTTCGCGTAAGCTTGCAACGTGTTGGATTACCATGTGTTAGATTACTATGCGCTTTATCACAATGTGCTGCACAGTCATGCGTGCTATCGCAAAGCGGTAGGTTGCAACAGGTTGTATTGCCACTCATTGTATTCCTACGCGCACTATCACTCTACGTTTGTATCAGAACGTTTTGTATTCCCACGACACTTTTATCGCAACGTTCTGTATTTCTATGCGTTATATCACCACGTGGTGTGTTCCCACGTATTGTATCACAGAATTGTAATTTACAAAGAGTTTACATTTTCAGCATTATACTAGTTTCGAACTTTCAAATGTTTCAATAATCGATACTTGTCCAGTTACAAACTTTCAAATGTTTATAAGCCTTTTCAAAAAATATTCAGACTTTTATACTATGAAATGTTCCCATTTAACATTTTGCAATACTTAAATGTCACACGTTCGACCGTCACCCATTGTATCGCTAAATTTAAACGCGAAGGCCCTGGATACGCCAATGCGTGGTTGCGAGGTTCATTCGAGGACCAATTAAACACAGCTTCGAGAACGCTCAGCACCTGTGCGCCCGGTTAAACACGCTTCAAGCTCGCGTCATACGCGCGAGAATGGCACGCTCGTTGAAGAATGTCCCGAACGATGAGCGTTCGCTGGTGGTCCCTTTGCTCGAAGTGTGGAAGCGATTGTGAAGAAGAATCTCGTGTCAACGAGCCATCCCAGGGGATATTCATGACCCCGTCAACGTATACGTTGTGTTTCATTACCGACGAAGGATGTCCATGCGATTTCAGAATGAAAGAAACACGCGATGTCAGCGAAAAAAAGCTCTTTGTCGCTTGTCGAGTGGAAAATTGCTGGCTTTTGTACCTTTTTATTCGACGTCAAGCTTTTTAACGGGCTGAGAAATATTAGGAACCTTTGTGCAAAATTCGCAGAAAAAGTTTATTAAACTTAAAATATAGGTAATATTGTATGGAAATAGATTCTAGGCTATTAGCTTGTGAATGGTTGTCAGTTTCTTAAAAAAGTTTAATACATCTGATATATTTGGTGATCAATACATTTCAATTTGTGTATGTTTTAGAACATATTTGTGAAATAAATTTAAAACAGGTAATTGATATATCGAGTGTCTACTCCTACCGAAATAAAATTTGTCACGTCTTCTACCACAAATTGCATGTGAACAAAATAAATCGTCCATCTTCGCAGTCCGTTTCATTATTCAAATCTTCAGTCCGCCTCCTGTCTGGGTGGTACGAGCACCTACTCTCGCGAGGAGTTTTCGCGACCGTGGGTGGATTATATTATGCAATTTCACGGACAGCACCGACGCGATGTAAGCACGAGGGATTAGGATTGTAGCAGCGTATCAAAGGAAGCGGCCATGCACTGTCGTGTACACCGGTAGCTTGCTGTGTCGTGTAATCGTCGGATGCTGCGAATATGCTGGATGCGGGAACGTCGCTCGAAAGATAAATTTTGATCGCGATAATCATCCATCACCATGCTTTTGCGATTGATGGGCCCGATATTGTCGGAGGTGTTAAAGTGTAAGGGTCCGATAGCCTTTTAACATGTGGCGACGTAACGCCTAACGATATACGCGCATGACGATATAACGCGTGACGATATTTACGCACGACTATGTGGAGTAATGGTCACCTAATTAGCGGTATAATGCGTGGCAATGTGGAGTATGATAATATTTACGTGTGGTGGTGTTACACGCAGCAATATAACGTGTGGTGATCTAACGCGTGGCGACTTAGCGCGTAGCGATACTAACGCGTGGTGACTACTGAGTATTCAATAGTGAGTATACACACTGGTGTAGCGATACTAACGCGTGGTAATTCCGAGCGTAGCGATACTAACGCGTGGTGACTCAGCGCGTAGTGATACTAACGCGTGGTGACTCAGCGCGTAGCGATACTAACGCGTGGTGACTCGCGCGTAGCGATATTAACGCGTCGTGACTCAGCGCGTAGCGGTATTAACGCGTGGTGACTCAGCGCGTAGCGATACTAACGCGCGGTGACTCAGCGCGTAGCGATACTAACGCGTGGTGACTCAGCTCGTAGCGATACTAACGCGTAGTGATCTAACGTGTGGCGACTTAGCGTGTAGCGATACTAACGCGTGGTGACTCAGCGCGTAGCGGTACTAACGCATGGTGACACTACTGTGCAGAGTAATACTTACGGGTGGCGATATAATGCGCACTGATATTCACATACAACGCGTAAAAATACAATACATAGGCGATACAATACGTGGTGATTAAGCGCATAACGAGGTATACTGCAAAGACCTTTAACGGTGGACTTACAATCACATTAGATATCCTCATAAAACCTAGTACTTGAAAATAATGTAACGAAAGTTAAACCTTGAAAACCGTAATGTATCATGTCCGCTACAAGAGCATCCAAATTCCGACCCAAAAAGAAATATGTTAAATTGCAAAATTCCTCGGTTCGATAAATGATCTGGATTGCCTAGGAATACCAAGGAACGTTAAAGGAGAAAGTTGCAAGATAAATGAACCAATCGGTAGGAACACCTGTTAACATACTTCAAGCGTGTGCGTCCGCAAAAACGGGTTCGATATTTCCAAGCGTTTTTTATTGCAGATTCATTCGTGTCTAGGATGAAATTAATAGAATGCATTTAAGATGAGTTCGCGAGTTAGCTTTCACCGTGGCAGCCGTGTCTCGCGGTTTTATCAGAAAGGAATCATCAGTGAGCGGAACATATTTGTCGGATAAAAACAAAACAGAAGGGGGTTCATCGACGATTTTGCTTTCCTCCGGCGAAACCTTTCTTCCCGCCATTAAGCGGCGTGCATGGGAACCGTTAGGTGAAAGGGAATCGCGAAACGGCGAACAGTAAATCGAAGAAACGAAGAGTTTCTTCGCCACGGGATTGTCTCGCAATTCTCCCGGTAGGTGGGTACACACCTTCGATAGAGAGACCAACGGCGATTATTTATGACGGTCATACTTCTCCTTTCGACGTCTCGAAATTGCTGGAAACTTTTCTTTTCCTTCTCGACGCGAAAATTCCCTTCCCCCTTTTTTGCCCGGATTCTTTCGAACCGATCGACTTTCCATTCAATGGAAACCTTCAAATATGTATGTAAATTATTGGTCCCGTATATCTCGTTCGCTCGCTACTGGTGTTCGAATCGGTATCAAGATCGAGTGCCTGATTTCGTGCGATGGAATTAGATACTTTATCTTCTAATGACTTTTGTTTGTTTCCTATACGTCATTTATTTCACTCGTTACGACCTATTCACCTTTCACAATAGTAGTAGCTAAATCAATGCTCCATAGGGTACCTCATTATATCCGAGAAAACCTAATTAGGTACTTTGTCTTCGAACGAATTTCACTTGATTCGATTGATATTTCTTGTATGCCTTATTTGCTCCTGATTCATAAGAGTCCAATTAAGTACCTGATATTTGATAAAGTATAATTAGATACTGGCATTGAATGCCATTCTCACGATTTGGTTGATGTACCTTTTGCACGCAGTTCCCGTGGTACGCAAAACTTCAAGTACCCTACGATAAAGATTTTCTATGATAAACACCAATTAGATACCTCGACATTGATTGAATTTCTGTTCGATTAAGTTCAGTTGTTTCATCAGCACCTCAATTGCTGATACCTCTTCCATGATAATGCTTAGAAGATACTTTGTATCCAAATAAACTTAATTTGATTCTATATGCTAACTAATATCGAAAATGATTTTCACATAGAATAACATTAGAAATCTTAGCACCTGTACGAAGACAGTAATTTAAACGGTACAAATGTAATAGCTTGTACCAATCCTTTCGATGGATCAAAATAAATTTATTAAGACTCGAAGCGTGCTCAAAAAGTCGCACTTCCAAAGCCACAGCGCAACATAACGCTTTACATCCCAATAAGAACGAGCTTCAAGGCGAGACAGGTGGAACTGGGGAAGCGACGGTCCCCTGCGTTGCCATAAATTCAAAGCAACGCGACTTTAGCCTATAATGCTAAAATTTATCGAATAATGTATACCCATTGACACCCCCGACTGTACGTATACGTACCGGCACGGTTTGTAAGCTGAGAATCTACGACGCTATGAATTTCTATAAACGCGATTATAGCGATCGTGAACGGAAATAGGTGGACTGCAGCGATACACCCAGCTGGAGGATACACTGTTATAATTTAATCGGAATAACAGATGAAGTCAGCGAAGAACACATTCAAAGAGAAAGGAATTTACGACCCAGCTGAGTAATAGAATCGCTTAAATCACTAGAACCTACAAGGTAACGATGATCAATTAGGAACAGAAGTCGTAAATACTTCGACACGATCCTCTCCAAAATTTCTTCGTTGTGCACATTGATTTATAGAGTCGTGTAGACGATAGATGTACAATTTCGTTATCGTATACGTAGCCAAATCGATGCTACTCTCGCGAGGTCACGCAATATCCCGGCGGAAGTGTGAACGCGGTGGTTTTAGCAACTTTGATTACATGCTTGCGGTATTGCTGGAGAATCGACGATTCGCAGCTTGGGGAATGCCTGAAGAATTCCGATAGCGGATAATAACAATTTTTTCCCGTGATTTTCTAACTAAGCAAGTCGGATGAGGTACCGTTATGACTAAGGAATGTCCTTTATCAAAGAAGAAGCGAACACAAATTACTCGTGTACGGGATTTCTGCAAAACGCTTCTGTAATGCAGTCTAATCGTTTCTCTTATGGACGCAAGTATTTCGTGAAATATGTGGGGACTTACGGGGATTCAGGAATTTAGGCAGCTGGACATTTGGCAATTTGGGATTTCAGGATTTGGGATTTTGAGAATGTTAAGTTAGAGATAATTTGAGGAGATTTAGGAATTTAGGGATTTGGAGATTTGTGGACTTGAAAACGGAATTCAGCAATTTAGGGATATAGGGATTTCGGTATTTAGGAATTTGAAGATTTAGGTGTTCGGGGACTAAGGAATTTAGGGATTTAGGAATTTGTGACTATTATAGGAGGTTGGAAAGGGGAAAGTTTAGAGGAAAGTTGAAAATTGAAAAATTTGAGAATTTGGAGATGTGAAAGGTAAAAAGTTCAGCAGCTTGAAAATTTGGGAATTCAGGGACTTGAACATTTAGAAATTTAGAGATTCAAAAGTTTGCGAAATTATGCCAATAATATAGCAAGTTATAAACCTAAAGATCCGAACTAAAGCACCGCCAAGTATTAAAATATACTGCTCGCCCGAAGTCTCCTCGACTACCAGGAATCAAAGGTATCGAATACACTTCCAGCGAACCGTCCAGCAAATATTTTGATTTACGAGTTGTTTGTCTCGCCGAAGACTCCAAACAGTAAAAAAGCAAATTTCAATGAAAATGTCAATTAGCGACAGCTGTGTACCGTAAGAGCGAAGTTACCAAGTGTCCGGGAACTGTTGGGCATAAGCGTACGCACATACGTTGCAGAGATAAGTGCGATGTTACGCGTTAAGATGATTATCAAACACCGTACGAAACGAGGATTCGAATCGTCAAATGCGATGGCCGTTTACTACAGATCCACGCCGAGATAGGAATTCTTCGATGAAGTAATCGCTTGTTTTCGCGTACACATCCCGTTCCCTTACGGTTGCTCGATCCTTTTTCTTCTTCCTTTCTGTCTGCCCCTGCTCGTCCTTCTAGGTATACTATGATTGATATTTTCACGATGTTATCCGACCGCGCGTCTTGTGTTATTTTCGATGACCTTTCAATGTTATTTCCTTCTGCGTATTCGCCTGTTTCGAGATTTATTGTACAGGATGTTCCATATAACTGGCACGAGCAACATTGGAAAACTTGTCGAGTGGTATAACACGGAGCAATGTAACGGGAGGTGATGACACATGGCGATATTGCGCGTGGTAATCTGACATAAAACGATGTAACACGCAGCGATATAGCGCAGGACAATATAACGCGTGGCAATATAGCGCGTGGCGATAAAGCGCGTGGTAATCTAACGCGCCGCGATATAACACGTAGAGATATGGCACATGGCAATATAACGCGTGGCGATATAGCGCGTGGCGATATAACGCGTGGTAATCTAACGCTCCGCGATATAACACGTAGGCATATGGCACATGGCAATATAACGCGTGGCGATATAACGCGTGGCGATAAAACGCGTGGTAATCTAACGCGTGGCGATAAAACGCGTAGTAATCTAACGCGCCGCGATATAACACGTAGGGATATGGCACATGGCAATATAACGCGTGGCGATATAACGCGTGGTGATATAACGCGTGGCGATAAAACGCGTGGTAATCTAACGCTCCGCGATATAACACGTAGGGATATGGCACACGGCAATATAACGCGTGGCGATATAACACGTGGCGATAAAACGCGTGGTAATCTAACGCGCCGCGATATAACACGTAGTGATATGGCACGTGACAATATAACGCATGGCGATATAACACGTAGGAATATGGCACAAGACAATACAACGCGTGGCAATATAACGCGTGGTAGTCTAACGCAAAACGATGCAACTCGTAGGTATATAACACATGACAATATAACTCGTGGCAATATAACGCGTGACAATATACGTATAGTTGTACAGTTGGTACACATTGCGTGAATCATCCAGTATATCTTGAAGATTTATTCATAAGCAAAAGATGCGATCTGTTTCGACGAAGGAATTCGTAGAATGTGTCTTGAAATACGCACGAGCGTTGTAATTCGATAGTCTGGTTTGTTTCTATCGAAAAGAATCGAGAAATTGTTTTATCCAAGTTGTCGAACAAAATGCAAATTCGAAAGATTTTCAGAAGATTAATCACAATGTTTGTTCGAGGCGTGATCGCGTTTCGCAAGGGTTAGCTAACGCATTTAATAGAAATTCTTGCTAACCGAGCTTAACGGAAAGAGCATTTCCTAAGAAATCAGGCTACAAAATCAGGAACAGAGAACCTTAACGAAAGATCTGTCACTTTTTGCCGGTATTCACGAGGGTGTTAAATGCTTGGGAAAGTTCCTGGTCTCGTTCGACTTATGTACTTACATGTTGCGCGACCTGTACAATCATGAGAAGCAAAAGATAAATCTGTATAATTTCAATCCCTATTTGCACGATAACTTCGTGATTCTCGTAAATTACTACCTTACGCTGGATACCTTTTATCAACGATCTATAGTGGAATCGTTGCGAATCCGTATTCCTACGTAGTTTCCTTAAACGTTCGAAAAAATACATTTATAACAATACCATGCTACAGATATTTATAATGTTACAATAATATAGGGAGGTTTGGGGATTTTACGATGAGGAAATTTAGAGATTTAGAAACTGGGAAAATTTAGAAATTTAGAGATTGGGGAATTGAGATTCTCAAATGGTGATCTGAGGATTTTAGAGGGATTTGACAGTTGGGAAGTTTAGGGATTTATGAATTTGGGAATTTAGGAATTTGAAGATTAGGAATTTAGGGATTTAGAAATTTAGAGACTTAGGAATTTGGAGATTTAGGAATTTGGAGAATTAGGAATTTAGGAATTTAGGAATTTAGGAATTTAGGAATTTAGGAATTTAGGAATTTAGGGGTTTAGGGGTTTAGAAATTTAGAGACTTAGGAATTTGGGGATTTAGGAATTTGCAGCATTAGGAATTTGGGAATTTAGGAATCTGGAGATTCACAAATTTAGGGGTTTAGAAATTTGGAGATTTAGGAATTTGGAGATTTAGAAATTTTGTAATTTGGTTATTTAGCAATTTAGACATTTAGAAATATGGAAAATTAAAAATTGGAGAGTTCGACAATCTCAGAAGTTAATTTGCAGATTTGTAAATCGATAAATTTAAAGATCTGTAAGTTAGGAAGTTCTAAAGATAGTGAGTGTGACTCAACCTTCTAAAAATGGAAAATTTTCAAACCTATCATATAAAAAGAATTAGGATACTTGATTATTTCCAAGTGTAAGCCTTTAATCCCCCAGAACAAAGCGTAAATATTTGTCTTCCCCGTACACGCATCCTCGATCAAAAGAAACCTGCACTACACGTGAGCTCGCACTCCATGTTTCACGCTCGCAATTTGCAAGCGCGCCGCCATCGAATTCCAACTCCCGCAAAGAATTTCACAAAGCAAACAGCCATATCTCGGCTCGGCCACATATTTCACGATACATGCGCCTTTCCACTGTTCCAGCGGATCTAACAATTCGGCGTGGTTAAAAATTGTTCCACGACCTAACGACCGGGGTAAATTATCGAGGAAACCGTAAATGGATAAACATTGCTCTGGACATCCGATCCGTTCGCGCGAATAAGCTGGTGATTTTTCGCCGTGGTGAGATTTATGATTATACAAAAGACAGGCGTTATAGGTGCTACGGCAATGCATTCACGGTAACACCGGCTACGTATTCGAGGAGAGATCACGGAGTCAAGCGAAGCTCGCCTCTAAAATATACACACGACCATGACACCGGCTATGCCGATAATTTAACCCAGCCACTTCTTTCTCTCGTTTCTTTTTTTTTCCTTTTCCTTCGTTAGGTCAGCCGAGGCGTGCAAAGGGGTCTATGCGACCTACACCGGTTCCAGAAGATACAACCGCGTTAATAAAGCAGGTGTACGACCGGTGGGTTTACACGAAACGCGTCAGTCGGCGTTAATGCTTCCTATGAACGATTGCAGCTGGTGTACGCGCGAAGCGTTAATTCGCGGTAATTCATTTTGCAAACGAGAATTCCGTTGCCACGGGAACGAGTTTCGCTGGTCATTTTTTTACGGACGACCGTGGAAAGTTCGTGACCAGATCTTAGGTTAAATTTAACTTGCGGTGCGAAGTAGATTGGAATTGTAGCACTGGGATTTTGGGGGAGAATTAACATTACATCAATGAAATTTGGGAATTTGTAAAAATACAAAATTTGTATATTTTAGCATTTGGGAATGTTGGAATTTAACAGGTTTTAATTTTAAGTGTGTATAATTGAAATTTGAAGTTTGAACATTTGGAAATGTACAAATGGTTTGAGTATTTAGAAATCTGAAAATTTGAGGTTTGATAATTTAGAAACCTGCAAAGTTAAGATTTGAAAATTTAGAAATTTGGAAAGTTATGGTTTAAAAATATAGAAAGTGTTCCATTTGAATAACCCCTTCCATCACAGGGCCATATAGCGAGACTCCACGCTACAACGCTAGCCTACAATAAATATAATATATCAAATTGCAAATTTAAATTCCAAAATAACTACTCATATGCTCACCACTACTTTTCATATATTTCGCATCCATCTTCACCACAACAAAAATATTCTGCTTCATAACTAATTACACTTTCAAAGAATCAATAACATAAAAAGTATGATATCATAAGTGTATCATGGAAACTTGAAAAATATTGAAGACAAACTATCAATTATTGAAAGAGTTAAAAAATGATGTACCAAGACAAATAGTAGTTGAATGCTCACTGGATTCGTAACGGTATATAAGAAGCAAAACGGTACAACGTTTTACGACAGTCTCGATGTTCTCTAAAAAAATATAGACGATACTTGAAACGAACAGAAATATGCTGTACCTGTTTGGAATTTCATATTTTTATGTAAATAGCTACTCGTTAGTTCGTTTACTTGATGATTGCACTTGGCAAGCAATGGAGAGGCAATGAGGTTCCGGGCAAAGACTCGACGCAAACTACGCGTTCAAATTGACCTAAATCGCTTAAAAATCGATCATAGAAGTAAAAGGTACCTAATTATGGAGTAATTTGTGAATTACACACATGTGGAACGAAAATTGGTATTGTGCACGATCTCGATGTAATTTTCCTCGAATCAATCATTCCAGGAAGATTAATTAACCGATGCACTTTGGATAGGTACAGTCTGTAATGAAAGGAGAAATTCAATTAATCGAGGTGTCGTTAAATGTTATTAAATTAGGCTACGTGGTGAATGTAACATAATAAAGTGAAAGAAATGAAGTTTTAATATGGGTGTTTCTTGATTATTTTAGATGAAATCTGTCTTTAATTATTTCAAATTACATGTGTCTTTAATTATTTTAAATGAGATCTGTCTTTAATTATTTCGAATGAACTTGTCATTACAGCTATCGCGTTAAATAAGATTCACGATTAAATAATGCTCTTTAAAAGCATAAAACCTAGAAACCTGTTAAGTAATGCACAATTGCGATCTTAGATAACTACAAAAGCAACTTCAAAGAATGCAATCATTATGTCACATGTTTGAGTAATTAACCGTTTTCAATCGTTCTGTTAAACGACCACGTATTTCCACACACTCCACATACACGCAATTTCCCCAGAAAGAAAAGGGTTATTGATTTTCACGAGGTCGATCGATTCGGTCATTGTATTCAAGTTTCATGATTCACCGTCGCGATTGTGATCGTTGAACCTAATCGACGTATTTACGTCACAAAAGTTGCATAACAGCTGGATAACAGAAGGAAACGGTACAGCATTGAGTTTACCGCAATTTCAATTATTCCCGTGATTTATGATCCGATTTGTATCGCGGTGTCGATCGAAAACGACCAGACACGACCAAATATCGATGGCTATTGATTCTTCGGCTACGAAACGAGCCTTGTTATTCCCACGATCGGACTCGCAGGATATAACGGGAACATCCTTGCGATGATTATGATGATAATGTTAAAACAGCGTCTACTCTCGTCAAATTAATGACTACCTGCTAGTATGGTGTATCCGTTGGCCGATTAGCGTTGAAGGTTATCGAACTTCAAAGTCATCGGTCAGATAGTTATCGTTTGTTGAGATTCATAGTTTAATTACGACCCGTTGTTCGTTACGTGACTAAGTCGAATTCGGAGGTTGTTAATTGGCAGGTCGTAAAAAACATCGTATGAAATATTAAGAATATTCACTCGGTTCAGTGCGGTATAAATTTGGTTTCGATGCTCATTCTTAGATATTTAATTTCAAACGCAATGTTCACAGACATTTCATAAATTAAAATTCAATTTCAATATTTGTATTAATGTATTCATATAGATTGGTAGATTGGTTGATTGGTGGATTCGTTGATTGGGGGATTGATAGATTGGTAGATTGGTAGAGTAGTAGAGTGGTAGATTGTAAGATTGGATGATTGGTAGATGGGGGATTGGTAGATTGGAAGATTGATAGAGTGGTAGATTGTTAGATTGATAGATTGGTGGATGGGGGATTGGTAGATTGGAAGATTGGTAGAGTGGTAGATTGTTAGATTGTTAGATTGGTAGATTGGTAGATTGGTAGATTGGTAGATTGGTAGCTTGGTAGATTGGTGGATCGGAGGATTGGTGGATTGATCAATTGGAGCATTGATAGACTGGTGGATTGGTGGATTGGTAGATTGGTAGATTGATAGATTGGTAGATTGGTGGACTTGTAGATTGATAAATTGATAGATTAATGGATTGGTGGGTTGGTGAATAGATAGATTGATATATTGATTGACTAACTGATACATTGACAGATTGTTCGATACATTGACTAATATAAATAATAGAGTGCTGGATCAATGAAGTTGTGTTTTTATGTCATTAATGTTCCTATGTATTTATGTAGCAACAATTCCATAAATATTAAAAGAACATATGAATATGAAATATTGAAAGAGTTAAAGAAATGTATTTTGCAGCTGAGCAAGATAGCTAATAGACACTGAGATTAGCAAGGTAGATACGTTTCTTCGTGCATAATAAACGACGTTAAAATATCGTAAGAGATAAATGAAGTGGAATACGAGAAAAATGAAAATCGTGACGACAGCGAATGGAAAATTGAATTTGATGAGGATACGGGTCCAGTCGGTTTCGCAAAGGCAGGATCGTGATGCACAGAGAAGAAGAATCGATTTCGCCTCGTTACAGCGAGATCGGCTTTAGTCATCGCTAACAAGTGATTAGCCGACATTGGCGCTACCGAGCGAACAAACCGATCGTAACGAGGTCACGAATAAGTACAGAAGACCGCGTCTTCTCCGACGTTCGTTATCGCTTATTCCTTCGCTAATTATGTAAGCCGGTCGACAGAGAACAGCACTTTGTCGTACGACGAGGAAACGAGTACCATTTCGCGATGTGATAAGGGAAACTCCGAGTGTCGATTTTCTTGGAAGGATGTAACGGTTTATCGTTGACAAAGCACTTTGCAGTATTCTATCGCATTAACTTTTCACGAAACTTTCTCCTCTCTTCTGGTATTAACGATGCATTTACAAACGCAATTGTTTATTTTGTCATTCGGGGCAAAAGAAATCGTTTATTTTAATTCGCTGAAAGTGACAGATCAAGCAATTTGTTGGTCAACGACTTAAAAACTTTAGGAACATTACGTGTAGAGTATGTTGATTTTTAATACATATCACTCAAGTTCTCCAATTATCAAATTGCTGGAACCTCTCCAAACTTCCAAAAACATATCTCTTATATAACTTTGAGACCATTAATAAAACCAGTGATCAACCCCAGACAAAAATTTCAGTTACACCGATCCAAAACTCCAACCCACACCAGTCAATAATTATAAAAAGAAGTTACAAATTATACACGTCAGTAGTTGTATCTATCAAAGTATCAATAATGTTCGCAGCATATTGTTCACGCGCAGAAATCACTGTCGAGAGGAAAAATGAAAAATATCGATCGATAGCCTGAATCGAAGCGTTAATTCCATTACGCTCGCCCGGCGATCGTTTTCCACGATTGAAGACCATTATGGCCGGTGAAACTCATGGGAAACGGACCCGTGCATTCGTGATGCATGTTCACGCGAACGCACGAACGATTTCCAAAGATACTTACCGGTTATTTATGCGCGTATCGTGGCCACCAAACGGGGATAGAACTGGCTCGCTGCTATCGCAAGTTCCACGAGGCTAGTCGAGTTATGCAAGGCAATTAATTTACCCGGGGCACAGTTTGTTTTGAGAACTGTCGGAAATAACTGTTAACGCCTGCACCGATAACGTATTCATCTGTCATTCATATGTGAAACAAAGAATCTTCCATCATTCTTAACGGAACTTCGACCGATCGTTCTTGCACGCCTATCAACGCTAGATAAGCTTTTTCCTATCGCTGTAAATTATGAAACGAAAGTGAACAATTGCGAAACTCAACATTTCCTTTTTAATCTTTGTGCAGTGTCTTATTAGTACAATATGTACGTTGTTACAACTCAATTTTTCCTTTCGGTTTTACGAATTTTTTATGAGTAGTGTGATTTAATACATAACGTCATTACATTAACTTGATATTTCATTTTTACTCATTTTTGTACTATGGGTAATGCAATAATTTAATACATAGGTCATTTGAACTTGATATTAATTTCTGTATTTTCAGTGACATTGTACAATAACTTAATACATAGTGCTTCATGAATTACAGGTAACCTCCAATGTGTATTAGGATATTAAAATTGTAATTTGACAAGGTAGGCACTTGTTAGTTCAATTTTGAGACAAAAAGAATTCATCAAAAACAGTAAAATTATAGATGAACCACCTTCTACCCCTAGTACTTTTAATATCCTGTACTTAAATCTGGTTGATAATTTATACTATAAATTATAAATGATCTTGTTAAACAATTTGTGAAAGCTCGTCCAATAAAAACTATTTACTGATTTTACCAGATTTGAGAATGAAATTACCACACAGATTTGTAAGATTTCAGGAATGTACTAATTAGAATTCTGAGACTTGTTTCAGACATTCACCACACACCTTAAATTTGAGGCGTTGCAAAATGTGTTAAAGAACAGGTACTAGTTATAAATTGTATTTGCTCGAGAACGAGCTCCAATTGAGACGGAATGATCCATCAACGCTAACAGAGGATAACTTGAATCGCAAACTTACGTGATCCTATGATTTATCGTTTGGGTAACCTAACTGTGCGCAGTGATGGGAGTAAAACGTTATATAATACCTGTAACAGAAAGAAAAACACAGGAGAATTAGCAATGAACTCAACTTGTTCTTACTATTCAATTAACTCTATAATTAATACATAAGTCTTCGTTCACAGTTTCTATAAGAAATTGAAGTTTATTGATAGTAATTGATGACGAGTGTATAACGACGGATTATAATTATTATAATACAGCTGCATTAATTATTATAATGCATCATATTTGTTAATAGCTGTATACGGTGGAGTCTCGATATATGGCCTATGTCTGAGCTGTAGGCAAAATAGAGCTGTATAAACGGAATTCTTAGTCGACTATCAAATTTTAGCTGTAAATATTTAAAAATTTCTTTTGATATTCCTATATTTGTACCTTTCTGAATTTCTAGATTTCCAACTTTGAAAATATGCAAATTGTGACTCTATGAATTTGTAAAGCAGTAAATTTGAAGTTTCTAAACTTTAAATTCCTAAACCAGGAAATTTGGAACACTGCAAATGAATCACAAATTTATAAAGTAACTAAACTCCGAAAATGTTCCAATACAGATTACAAAATTTTCGACAAGTTCAGAACTGTGATTAAACCCTAAGATACTATTCGAATTTGCAACCGTAATATTTTAGCATCGACTCATTCGTCTAAGAAATAAATCGTTCACGGATCTCGAAGCGAACAGCTTTATCGCGCAGAATATCGTAACTCGCAGCGACAAGAATGAGATCCTCGCGTGTTTCAGCTGGCCGTAATATCAGAAACGATAGAAAACCGTCTTCAGGAAGTGTGGATAGACGAACGCGCCATTACGCTCGCAAATGTCGCGGCTGGAATTCTCTGTACAAGAAACGAAGCGATTTTCTCAGGGAAACGTCGAAGCTGCTCGGCTCACGAGCAGAAGCTCGCTGCATAAATTACGCTCGTGTTCATAATAATGCGCGCTATGTTTCTCGACTGGTTCCGATGTAACGTAAGCCACGCCAATAGCACCACATTTATGTTACGATATTGTGTAGCAGGATAATATTATCGCGAACGCAGCTTCCGACACTTGCTCCATCGTGTTCGAGGGCCGCGTGCGGTGTCACTTCATCCACGATTTCCTTAATGCAACAAGTAGCTCTTGTCGTAGAAATACATGCTATTTCAATAACACCGATATTACCGTTTTCTTCATCCGGAATTTCTTTGATGTTCACTGTTGTGATGTTAACTGATTTTCAGTTTCAATTTAAGGATCATTTATGTCAATCCACGAGTTGGCACGTGGTCACAGAGTAAAAGACACTCTATCCCCACACTGGACACACAACTGACACTCCTACCTGAACACTTCCAGTATTTCGGCAAATAAGAATAATGACAACTGCTGAACGCAATTCACACTATTTTGCTCATTCTCGAAACGTTTGACTGTCATTGCTTTTGGCCTAATTATGATCGCTCGAGCCAATACTACTGCCGAAAATACACGTGATAGGCGTCCATTTTTCTATTCTGACCAATCGGAGCAGTAGCTCTTCAAAACACTTGGGTCAGCTTCTTTATGTGCCAACTCATGGACTGACATTTGCATGTGGTTTCAAACGCAGGTGTAATTTTCACATTTTGATGGAGTAATAAAATGAATACAGATTTTATTGTACATAGTCAGTACGTAAACAATTGCTCAATTATATAAAAATAACAAGAGAATCATTTGGAGCTTCTTTTTAGATCAACTTTTCTATGACTTGTAACAGAACTATGTCTTGTACAATGAAAAACTGAAATTTGTACTATGTATGGAGATGTCAGAATACTCATATCCTTAATGCTCCACTAAACTGACTCACATGTATTCTTTGTACTGGTTACGTCGCACCAACTGATCATTAGATCAGAACATTGGTTTGGATGTCTTCCATAGATTTATTTGTATAGTCTCTTTCAGGTATAGGATTGCTGTAATACGTTCTAGCGATGTTACAGATGTGGCCGTAACTGTGGTCCTATTTTGTACTTTCTTCTTGTAGAAATATGGTTCGAAGAGTTCGTTGATAGTTGATCACATAAAGTACATGAAGTCCTTTTAAGCAAATAGATGCATGAGTCTGTTCAGAGTCTTGATATGGTGATTCTGTCTTTCCTGACCTACATACGTATTCCTACTACTGTTTCGCTAAACTGAAATCTACCGGCAACAGCAAATAGCACCAAGTACAATCACCAGTGTGCACCACTGTACAATCGCGTTTCATATAAACGTTCCATGTAAAAGTGCGCCATAAAGAGTGGATCCAGCAAAGTGGCTACTGCAGTAGCAAAGCACGTACAGACATTAGTCGTTATCAAGGCAATATCCAATTTCTGGTTGTTACACAATGGAAAAAGGATCAATTTGCATGCAGCGATTCGCTCGGTCCGCAACGATTCAGAATAGTTACAAGAGTTACGATCCGATTGCCACATATTATCCACATTCCACGTTCCCGATCGAAGTGAATCCTTGGGCTTCCTGGTGAAACGCAATACTGGATTTCAATCCAGCGAGAACGCGTGTGCACCGATGGGCACCGCTGAAATCGAGATAGCAAGCATCCTTATCTGAGAACATCTATCAGAGACCTCCGACCTCGGCGATTCGTCTCTCTTGTCGAACGTGCCTACGTACCTTTAGCTTAAACGATTCGTTCCATCCCCTTGTACCGTTGCGTTGGCTCGCCTGTTCGCGCCTAAGGCGTTCCCACCTTTTCCTTTTGTTCTCTACCATTTATTGATCCATGGCTGCGTTCGGAAAAATCTTTTATGCGTGCGTCGGGTAGGCTTCGGGGCTTTCATCGCGGAGTTCTATGAAGCCACTCTCGGAAATTTTTTAGCTTTTTGCACTCGAAGGTTTTGCTGTTGGCAGACAGCGACTTCGAACTGTTTAGTTTCGAACTTCGAAGTTTGATCAAGTCTTTTGAAGTCATTATTTTTCTAATATTAATTCTTGCTATTGCCTGTTTCATTATGTTTATCTTATGTATAGCACTATGGTTTTGGTAAAAATATTTATTCTAAATTGTTGTACTAAATAGAATGATGACTGTGAGTCACCTTTCGAGTACGAAGGATTAATTTCTTCATTTAAGAATGTTAAAATATGTAAATGTGAAATTTAAGGATGTTTATGTTTGTAAACGTGAAATTTAAGAATGTAAAATTTTGTAAATGTAAAAATTGAAAAATTGAAGAATTGAAGAATTGAAAACATACAAATTGTAAAATTTGAAGACCATGAGCTCCTGAACTCATAACTTAAAAAATGAAGAAACATAAGAATTGAAAGAAAAGAAATTGTAAGAATTACAAGCCATAAAACCACATCCACTCAGAAGAACAATTTCCTCGAACATCCTTAAACACGCTTACGGTTTGCATTCAGCAACCGATGTATCGAGGTAGCTTCTATTAATCTCACAATCAAAATCTGAAGACCTTGTTTAACAAGTGGGAGTAGACACGGGCTGAGAGAGAAATCGTCGGTAATTTCAACGACGATCGAACCACCGTGAGAAGAGATCCACAGACATGTAGTACGCACCTTGGCTACTTGATCGCTCTTAAGTGCTTTCAGGTTTGCTTGATAGGTACACGATGTACCAGGTGAAATCATCACGCTTGCGAAAGCTTCGCGGGACATTAAATGCGATTCGAAAGGCGAATAACGACAGCGAGTCTTGATACGAAAAAAAGGATCGTTATTTGCAATACCGAGCACGATAATCTTGCATAAACGCTTGATAAACAACGAATCAAGGTAAACGTTCTTCCAATTACGTGAGAACGTTTCACGGTGTAACAATGGCGTTTTAGAAATGATCGATGGTTGCTTTAGACCCTATGGAGAAATTTCAATCGTTGTGTAGAGTATTGATATCGTGTACTGGAATTTGTTCAATCATGGAGGAATTGATTTTTTTCTGAGACATGGGGTGGAATTTTGACATTATGCTGAGGACATTTTCAGATTGGGACATTTAGAAATTTTTCAGTTTAGGGATTTGGAAATGTAGGGATTGGAAATATAGAGATTTGGAAGAGTGGGGAGTTGGAAATATGGAGTTCGGATGTTTGGAGGTTAGAACATATAGGGATTCGGAAATTTAGAGATTTGGAAATTTAGAGATTAGGGAATGCAGAGATTCGGAAATGTAGGAATTCGGAAATTTAGAGGTTAGGAAATGTAGGGATTCGGGAATGTAGGAATTCGGAAATTTAGAAATTTTAAAAATTAGAAATTCGGAAATTTAGAGATTTGAAAGCTCAGAAATTCGGAAATATAGGTATCGAAAACCTACAAATTTTTTAATTTCAATATCCAAAAATTTAGAACTTCCAAAACTTGAAAACAAAAAAAAAATAAAAAACTTGAATTGATAACAAAATTTCGTGGATCCTCAATTGCTTGGTGTTTCGCGGCGCTTTAAAGGCGGCCAACATGTCGGTGGCTGTAGCAGAGAAAGTTCAGGAGGAAGTACGGTTAGCTTGTGTGCATAATTCACGTGAGGATGCAGCATCGCGACTCCGCGTTCGTTCCAGGACGATTTCACGGTGATTCGTAACGATGCCCATAAAGGTCAAAGCCCGGCAATGCTTGCTGCTGGCAACGCGTTCGCCAAAAATGGTTGTCTAAGCTCTAACTGACCACGGCGATTTACGATATTGAGTTTAAAAATGATCGATCGTGCCGTACCGACACGGAAGGGACTCGTAATCTAATCTTCTCGAAATTCATATCCTAACATCTTTACATAACCAAATACCGTTTAAATCTTCTTCAGTTGGTTGCCTTTTCTGCATTCAAATTAATGGTACACCGAATTTGACACTAATTGCATTCTACCGTGTGAAATTTTAATTTATCCACGAATTATGGCGAATGTTAGGAACTGGTTAGTAGTTTTGATTAATGTTCTATAAGGAATTTGTAAGATAAGATCAGCGTAAAATGTATTAGAATTAGTTTGTAATATATGTAGATTAATACATTGCAATATAGTTAGTAGCCAATATACTTAGATCGATGTGAATATCACTATGTAATTATCCCATGTTTTAATTAACCTACGTCTTGAATATCCAATATTCTACTTATTCTATGTCCCAATCAATATGTTTCACTTATTCTACGTTCCAGTTACCCTACGTTCTAATTACTCTCAAATATTCCTACGTCCCAATTACTCTATGTCCCAAATATTCTACGTCCTAATATTTCTACGTTCACATATTTCGACGTACTAATATTCTTATGTTTCAATTGCTCTACGTCCTAATTACCCTATGCCTCGATATTCCTACGTCCCAATTACTCTATGCTTCGATGTTCCTACGTTCCAATTGCCCCAAGTCCCAATTACACTACGCCCCAATTAGTCTACGTCCCAATATCTCTACGTTCCAATTACCCTACATCACAATATCTCTACGTCCCAATTACCCTACGCCCCAATTGCTCTACGTCTCGATCACCCTATACCCCAATTACTCTACGTCCCATTTATCTTACGTCCCAATGTTCCTACATTCCAATATACCTACGTCCCAATTACCCTACGTTTCAATTACCTTATGTCCCAATATCTATACATACCAATTACTCTACGTCCCAATTACCCAACGTCCCAACTACCGAACGCCTCAATTACGCTATGCCCCAATTACCCTACGTCCCAACTACCCTACGCCCAAATTACTCTACGTCCCAACTACCGAACGCCTCAATTACCCTACGTTGCAACTACCCTACACCCCAATTACCTTACGTCCCAATGACCCTACGCCCCAACTACCCTACGTCCCAATCACCCTACGTCCCAATCACCCTACGCCCCAATATCCCTACGTCCCAATTATCCTACGTCCCAATCACCCTACGTCCCAATATCCCTACATCCCAATCATCCTACGTCCCAATTACTCTACATAACAATCATCCTACGTCCCAATTACTCTACATCCAAACATTCCTTCGTCCCAATATCCCCACGTCCCACTCCACCTTCCAACATACCAACACTCCCTAAATCCCAACATCCGCAGTCATAAACGAAACCTTGCATAACATTCCCTGCAATAACACGTTTCGAATGCCACTCAACACAGCGTCGAAATTAATTCTCGTTACATTGCAACAGATATAGCACGCGATCAATCTTGCAAGACGAAATGATAGGACTGCACGTAAACTCGGCTGATCCCTGATCGCTCAATCTCCGTCGTGCAACCTGCGCCTCTGTGTTTCAATCGTCATTGCTGTCACGTATAATTAATAACCGCATTACGAGAACGAGGCACTTGGCGTTCTCATGGCATCGATACGACCGTTCCGAGGAAATTAACCGCCACGTAAGGGTTCGAGAGTTCATCGTTCTTGCCCGTTTCCCGGGAAATGAGACGCTGAATCATCCGCTGGACGGTCGTCTTGTGCATCGCAATGACCCACCGTAGAAAGTGTGGAAATCGTGAGTGAAAAAAGTGACGGAGTCAGCTGCGGTTCATCGAACGTTATCGGGACCAGGACCCCGCAATTAATCATGCACGGATTGTGCAATTTTTTCCTGCGAATTTGCTGCAGATTGCAGTTTTTAACTTTTGCATTTCTGCATAGGAGTTAAATCCTTATATCTGACTTGGTAATTTTACTAGGTTGATTACAAATATACTATTAATTCTGTAACCCTTCTAAGTAATCTTCGTTTGGATTGTATTATAAAACTATGTAGGAAATTATGTGATTCTGAAAGGCTTGTTATAAAATTTGACACGTCTCGACAATATAAAAATTCGTAAATTAAGTCTTGTAACGCATCATCTCTTGCTCTAAATTTCACCTTGATCGCAATGACTAACCAAACGAACAGCGCAAACAATAATTCAATTCCGTTCATTGTCGTCCCGCAGGATTATCCGAAGCAAGACACCGGCGTTCGTTCTGTTATCAGCAATAACGAGCTGCCGTAATTTTGTCAAGGCAATTAAACAGTCTTAGAGATAGCCACGTAGTCGAGATAGCTCGGCAAAACGACACACACTTTTCCATGGTGGCGAGCTGGCGTGAGAGTGGCTCGTAATTCAGACTAGGCGAACATCTGGCTTGAACGGCGAAGAGGCGTTTCGAGCCCGACTCCGACGATAGATTTGCCGAGATAACTCCTTAATGCCGTGTTAATTATCCGTTGCTGGTAAGCAATTACCGTCGGAATGGCAGCACGCCCTAAATTTCAGGGTGCTGCCACGGTTCGTGAAAAACGTATCGTCCTGATGGACGCCAACCTCCAACGCCCTGCTTTATTGCTTCTCTCACGCTGTTCCTGTCTACGTTTTAGTTTTTATACGCCGTGTTTGTGGGTTGGCCTGTCCGAACTTTGCTGCAACCTTGATGCCGCTTTTTTCTAGATGGCTCGGCCAAAAATTTAAACTGTTAACCGGGCTTGATGGGGTAACTTGATAGGGCATTTTAAATTCATTATGGCTCGTGAATTGTGTCGGTGATGGACGGGTTCGTTGCTCGTCGAAAAACTCATGGACACTGCGCTGCTTGATGCGTGAGTGATGAGATTTCTGGAGTCTTCAGCTTTCTCAAATTTGCAATTTAGATATATGAGATTACAGAAATTTTTAAGTTTTTTACTCTCAAATTAGTGAATTTAGAAATTTAGACATGTTGAACTGTAGAGATAATGTAGAAATATCGAAACATGAAAATATTGTCGAAGTACCGAGAAAGTGGAATATCGAAATATCAAAACATCGATATAATATCGACATATCAACATATTGAAATATCAAAGTGTTAAAGTGTCGAAATATCGAAGTATAATATATCGAAGTATCGCAATATCGAAGAATCGCAATATCGCAATATCGAAATATCGAAGCATGGAAGCACTGAAGTGTCGAAGATCGAAATATCAAGATATCGAAACATGGAAATAAGAAAATATAAAAACAGAAAACCGCAGAAATGTGAAATTAGAAATCGACGAGTCAGAAATTTAGTAATCCAGAAATTTAGAAATATAGAAATTTCATGATTTGTAAATGTGTTAATTAAATGCACATCACTCACAAATAAAGAGAGTTGCAGTACATTAGCAACAATCAGCTATAAGTTTTCAAATGACGTGAAACTGCACCCTCGATTGCGAATATCTGAAACATTCTGTATCTCATGATTCACCTAGTATCACGTTCCCGATCACAGATTAAATATCAACAACCCAGTTATAACGCCTATTAAAATCCGAGTAAATTGCACTCTAATCAGCTCGATATAAACCCTTATCTACGACCGAATAACTCGCATGCAACGTTTCGAAAGTCACTACGAAAGGCATTTCCGCGCGATACTCGGTTCCATAATTCAAATTCCTGATGGAAATTCGTCGGAGAAAGTTTGACGCAATTGTTGCTATCATAATCGGACATCGTCTCCGAACGGATACAATTTTATAAGAAATTTCTTGTCCGACACTTTTACTGTTCGGCTCGCATAAAAAATCCAAGGCACGCGTGTAATGAGAGAACAAGGGAGAAGCGATCGTTCGCAGCTAATACTTCTTCGATGCCAGCCAAATCGACCACTTAAGTCACTTACATAGGAATTTGCGGTCGAAGCGTTTGCAATGCGTGCGAGCTAAAACGATCCCTCGTGATCGATTTTCGATACAGACTAGCCAGATATATCCACAACAGCGAAACGTGAGTGGAGAATAAAAACGAAATTTCCATGAAACTTCTCTTGAAAATTTACAAAGTATGCGAACCTTAATAATGTAACATACACTGTGAATCGCACAGATTACATGTAGATATATAAAAGATGTTATAGACATCTGTAGTATACATGTATAGCATTATATTAGATATATTTTTGTGGGTAGAAAATTTCAATATTGATTTTGTATTCGACTTGACTGTTCTAACTCTGAACGCTTTTATTTCTAATTAGAAAAAGTTACCGCAGTTTACAATCAATGATTAGCAATTTCTTCTTCCGCAATTTAATTTTACTGCCTTGCTTCCATCTTTGCTTAGAGAGAATATCGAAACTTTAATCGAAAGTTATAAATTCCTTAACTTTTAGTGCTTCCTCGTACATTTCTTACTTGAAGGGGAAGTTCTCATCGCAGATTGTAATTATTATCTCCTGAAGAACAGTCAGATCGATAATTATTAATTTCTCCTTCCCTGATCTGATTTCATTGCCTGTCCGCATTCTTCTGCTACTTAACAACAATTTTGATCGAAGATTCTCTTCTTCCTCAATTTAATTTCATTTCCTGGAAGAGCTTCAGTTTCAAAAAAGACATTAAACTTCCGATAGAAGATTAAATTTCCGATAGAAGATTTAACTTCCTCGATTCACTTTCATCGTATCGACAGCGCTTGCCTTTTTCGACTGCTTCCATTTTTGTGCTCGAATTTCTTCGCGTGCCGCTTTGCGTCGCTCGATTAATAATTCATCGAAAGAAATTTCACTCGAGATTTCGCTAACGATCCTCGGAACAAGATCAGCAAAATCTCTCGAGACTGCGATCGATTTCATTGACAATTCCGTAGCACAACCACGTATATTGATATTACGTATCGTTTCTGCGATTGATTTCTAATGAAACATAATCCACGAGGACGGACACAAATCTCGAAGGGATCTCGAGCGTACGAAGCGTTAAATCCGACCACTATCATGCCTCGAAACGCACGTGATGCTGCAGTTCGTTGCAATTAAACCTCACCAGCAATCGGTGTGCTCGTCCTGTTATTACGATCAGATAATCCGAGCGTAACGTTCCAAGGGAACAGGTGGATGGTTCAAGGATACCGCATGGCCTCTGAAGCACAAAACCTTCCTTGATTCACTCGGATTCTCACTTTCGTCCGAGTTCCACGCATTCGTTTTCCCCTGTCTACATCATTTTTAACACCATTATTTACGCCACACCGGTTCACTTAATAATCATTGCAAATCTGAAATGTTGCTTGGTATCTCGTTATGCACATTCTCACTTTGAACTATGTTGCGACTTTAATATTTAACTCTTTAACACTTATTTTCATCTACTTGATACTTAACGAGTTGATTTTCATACTGAAACTTGAATTGGAAGGTGAAGCTTGACGGACTGGAACTGATTTTTATCTACTTCGGTCTTGATGGACTGGGACCGATTTTTATTTATTTCAAACTTAGACTGGAACATAATTTTTATCTACTATCTGATTCCTATCTGGACACAAATTATGTACGATTGTAAAAATTGCAAGCATTTGCTGTAGAATTACATACGTTCAAGTGCAAGGTAGACAAAGTGTATACAAAGTGAGATATCTTTCACTAGATAGTAATAATTTCATTGTCTTAAGCTTCATGGAATACTTGACTCTTATAATATTTATTTTCTTATATCTACACTGCATGTACTGATAGAACTTTCTTAACAAAATTCATCGTAAAATTGCTAATCTAAAATTACTATTCAATGTCAAATATACTATTCAATAACGAATTGCAATTAATAACTGCTACACTGCAAACAGAGTAAAAGATTATAATAGACAATGTTCATTATAATGAACCTAACCTAACTTAACCTAAAATTGCTGCTCAATCTCAAACATACTATTCAATATCGAATTGCAATTAATAACTGCTGCACTGCAAACAGAATAACAGATTATAATAGACAATGTCCATTATAACGAACCTAACCTAACTTAACCTAAAATTGCTGCTCAATCTCAAACATACTATTCAATATCGAATTGCAATTAATAACTGCTGCACTGCAAACAGAGTAAAAGATTATAACAGACAATGTCCATTATAACGAACCTAACCTAACTTAACCTAAAATGACTACTCAATCTCAAACATACTATTCAATATCGAATTGCAATTAATAACTGCTGTACTGCAAACAGAGTAAAAGATTATAACAGACAATGTTCATTATAACGAACCTAACCTAACTTAACCTAAAATGACTACTCAATCTCAAACATACTATTCAATATCGAATTGCAATTAATAACTGCTGTACTGCAAACAGAGTAAAAGATTATAACAGACAATGTTCATTATAACGAACCTAACCTAACTTAACCTAAAATTGCTGCTCAATCTCAAACATACTATTCAATATCGAATTGCAATTAATAACTGCTGCACTGCAAACAGAGTAAAAGATTATAACAGACAATGTTCATTATAACGAACCTAACCTAACTTAACCTAAAATGACTACTCAATCTCAAACATACTATTCAATATCGAATTGCAATTAATAACTGCTGTACTGCAAACAGAGTAAAAGATTATAACAGACAATGTTCATTATAACGAACCTAACCTAACTTAACCTAAAATTGCTGCTCAATCTCAAACATACTATTCAATATCGAATTGCAATTAATAACTGCTGCACTGCAAACAGAGTAAAAGATTATAACAGACAATGTCCATTATAACGAACCTAACCTAACTTAACCTAAAATGACTACTCAATCTCAAATATACCATTCAGTATCAAATGAATAACTGCTGCAATAAAAACAGACTAAAAGACAATGTAAAAAATTTGATGTAAAAATTTCGAATACGTGATATCAATGATAAAAGAGATAATGTAGCAATGGAATCAACGTTGGTTTCTGAATGTTCGCCTCGAAGCGAGGAACGCTGAAAAATGGCCATCGACAAAGATTTCGCGGCGTCTACGTTATTTATGAGTCTGTATAAAAACGGCTAAGGATTCCTCGGTGCATTCTGCTGAAAAATCAGATTATAATTGGCTGGTGGCGTAGACAGAGAACGAGCTTCCTTCTGGGCACACGTTGATAAGCCTGAAATATGGAACGAAGTATCGCACGAAAAGCGTGCACGATGAAATATGGCGAACGATAGTGCCGGTTGATTTTTAGCGTTACTTGGACGTCTGTTAGGAACCTTTACAAAGGACAATGCTTAGCTCCGGGCAACGTTCAGAGATGTCCATCGCGTGTATTCTATAAATGGTACCCTATTATTATGCGAGAGATAACGTTGATGCGATTTGTGAAACATTGAACGCTGGACAGTTCGAGAAAAGATTACGAAATTTATTGCCGGTGAAAAGAATTTATCTTAAATTCTTATTTATCTATCTTCTTTAAATAATTTAAAGAAAAATTGAAATATACACGGGTATGAAATAGTTACCGCAACAACGTCATTACTGTTACGTCTGTATTTTTTTTATTTTGCTTCTCCTCGTTGCATTATGTAACCATTGTAACTTGAACGTTGTAACGGATTAAATAAGACTCCTACGCAGTCACTTTGATTAATGTAAGAGCGCGAGATTCTGATCTAAAACTTAAATTTGATAGAAAAATTACAAGTTGAATAGAGTCGGAGAAGATGAATTTGTTGCTAAGAGTTCTTGATGGAGCGTTGAAATTGATCAGTGATTCGAGATTTTAATTATCCCGGCACGATGTATGTATCAAACTGGTCCGTTACATGATCGCTAATAATTAAAATACCGGAAAGCTGATCCACTAGTTAAGAAACCAGCCGTACTAACCAGCGTAATCCAAGTGACCGGAATGGAACGATAATAGTTACTCGATTTCGAGCGATCGCGATCGGTTTAATCAATCGAATAACCGATAACGCGGTTCATGATTCAATGAACTTTGCACAGGGATCTTGTATATCCGCTAACGGAAACGCGTCGAAAGAATCGGAGATTAGTTTTGAAATCTTTCATCTGAAGTATCCAATGCAGCACATAGTCGCTTTAAAGAGGTTTAATACGTTCGTTGTAAATAAAAAATGAAATATCTCTCGATACATATCGGCGTGTACGTTCAGCCATGCTTGTTTCATTAATCTCCGAGGCCTCGTTTGTTCAACGAGATAAATGGAATCTTTCTCCAAACGCAACAACCCAGTAACTGCGATTCCTTCACTCGGTAAAACTTCAAAGCGGAATACCAAAGATACCTGGCCGGCGATGCGCGTCTTCGACATGATCTAAAAAAAATCCTCGCACTAATTATGAACGTGGATGCACCTACGAGTAACCCAGTATCGTGATCTAATTGAAAGGCTAGCCTTGAGCAACCTTTTACGCGATTTCTTGTCGCGAGACATTCCCCGAACGATATTAAAACGAAACGCGCTTTCGTTTCGATAGTACCTGAATTTCTGTTACGATTACCTTCGACCAATTTATTTCAATCGCATATTGCATTATCTCGCTGATTTTTTGCTCGTTATCGTTTGCCTCGTCTCGTGTTTTGATTATCAGAAAAACGCGAGGCTATGTCGAAACGGGGAAACAAAATGTCTATCGATAAAATTAACTTTTTTCGACGAGCGGACCCAACACGATCGAACAACCCTCTCCATCAACGGCGTAATTCTTAACGAACGATACGAACCATTCGACAAATCGTAAAAAGCCCGTTAATGGAACGTCGATGGGAAAATAGTCGACGTTGAGACACATAGCCTCAAAAGAATAATTATTATTGAATCGTCCAGCTGCACGCGATAATCTCGCGGCTGATCTCTAAGCGGATTAAAACGTTGCGAGCGTTTTTCAAGAGGGAATCCGGTTCTTCGAAGCGATAAAAGCGTTTTAATTGAGTACCGACCGGAGGTCGACCGTATTTATCTCCATTCGACTCCATTATTCATTTACCCCCGACTCGTCCCATCGATCGCTTTTCTTAGCTTCAATTTACTAATAGCATCGAAAAGTTCAGCTTTACTCTCACACTTTTCACATCTCTTCACCCCTTTTTGTTTCTTTGTTCTTAAAAAAGTGGCTGACCGTGTTAGAACCAGACTTCGTTAGGGACTGACAGTTCAAATACTTTCAATAGACTCAACTATGTTTAGGTAAAGTCGATCGCTATTTGGGTATCGAATTGAACATTGTACAATTTCGTATACCTCGCTTGATTTTCTCCAACGTCATCTCCAACAAATTTTCTCCAACAATGGGGTACACTTCAGGTTTAGAAACGGAGAAATTTAGGAACATTTAAATTACAAATTTTCTGGTGCAGAACTTTAGACATATTCAAATTTTCGAACCCGGGAATTTGTACTGTAGAATGACATATGTGTATTGCAATATTAACTAGGTATATTTCCAGATGTCCACATCTTTATACTCCTATACACCTATGCTAAACTTAATATCTAGATTTCACATCCCTGGACCCCGCCATCCCCAGACCATCAGATTCATAGATCCCTACATCCCCAGATCCCCATATTGGCACAACGCCATATTCTTCAATTCACGTGTCCTTTGAATCCCAATACTCCTTGATCCAATATATCTCTAAATTGTGCATATTCCTAATTCTCCATATCCCTAAATCCTAGCTAAATTTTAACAACCCTCTATAGATCCATTCGGTCTATATTTCTTTATATCACCAGTGTAGATAATCAGATTATGTAGGTGTCGTACGTTACTAGCGTCAGACCGAACCTGGCCGACTTCACCCGAAGCAACCAAGGCCCGAAATGATTGCGGATACGAGATTCCAGCAGATTGTTAACCGCAAAGGTTCCAGCACATCGTCTCTCCCGAGTTCGTTACTATCATCGAGTGGGATCGAAAAGGGATGTGGATCGATTAAATGGGAGAATCGATAAGGCACGTGCGACAAACCTGGAGAAAGGAGCACTGAAAGGTTTATAGCGACTTCTAAAGTTCAATAGCAACCGAAGCAGGCAAGGTTCGCCGCTATTTATTTTATAGGCGTGCTCCACTTGCCAGCCGACGATCGAGAGTCAGCCTCCTTCGTTCGTTGAGAAGGAGACGGAGAACAGAATAGAAAGAAGGAGAGAGGAGGAGAGAAAGAACAACGGGGGGACAGAAAGAAATCAAGGTTTACGATGCTGCACTTTAGCTGTTTCTGCATGCCACCGCGGTGCAACCAACCGATACGATTTACGCGACAAGTTTGCACGGCTCACTTCGCCGGACGCATCCGCTCTGGATTCTTCGCGAAGATATCGCGTGCGTATACTCAAAACAACAAGATTATTGTTTTATTTTCCCGCTTTCAGTTTTACGCGTCCGTCGTATGCAGAACCGGTTTAAATTCACCGCGAATGAAGCACCGATCATTTGCCAATGAAATTGCACCGATGGAATGGAACCAGTCGAAGATAAACGATAATCCCGTTCATTTTTCTATGTTTTCTTGTATTTCATCGAAAAACTAGTTTCTCCGCTTCGTGTCCCTTTCGTCTCGCGAAATGCGCGGGATATAATCGTAAATCGATTAAACTTCTGTCTAGAATGTCGTAAGGGTATCTGGAAGTGGAAATATTTAATTAATCCTTTCGCTACGGGAGATTCCGTCGCAATAAATGCAACGTGAGTGGTGGATTTATACCGATGACCATGCTCCTTTTCACTGGTAACGCACTATCATTGTCAGAGATAAAGGAAGCTGTGGATACAGAAAACCCGAGTGGTTTGATTTCTTTTCGACTTGCCTTTTATAGTCGACACGTATAGTTGTTACTTTCGAGATATTTACAATATCTGATTGTGACTTTGCCGATTATAGTCAAACTGGTTACTTGATATCTCAATATTTACAAGACAGAGGGACAGAAATTATTCTTCAAATGACACTAACAGCAAGTACCATTGAAACTATAAATTTCCATTCAACCGCCCACCATTTTTCAGATAATATTGTGTTAAATGCTTCTTTATGTAGGTAAAAATATCGTGGGCTAATTACTTCGAATTTTACTAGTAATTTCCTATGATCTTCCTAGAATATGTATAATTTGCATTGTGATGCTGGGATCTCTGTAATAATTCTCCATGATCTTCCTGAAAAATTCCAAGAAAATCCTTCTATAGGAATTCCTTTAGATAAGTTCTAAAATTCAAGAGAACCAAACTCTTCAAATTTCTTAAAGATCCTCTTAGATTCCTTTTGGGATTTAACTTTCCTTTAACAGCTATGATCTAGGATCTTTATTTCCTCAGAACGAGGATCATTCCAGGATCATCAATTTCTTTAGAATTTCTCTAGACTCCCATCTGATGCCTCCAGGATCTTCGTTGAATCTCTGATTATGCTTCTAACTGATGCAGTCAATACCATCCACTACAAACTCGTCGAAATTTGCATGAAATTCCAACTTTTAATCAAACATGACACACGTGACCTCGTGCATAGGTTTATTAAGTAGACGGTGGGTTGTTGCGGTTCGTTCACGTGCAGCGTGCATCGTGTAACGTTCGATTCGTGAGAAACTCGCTCACGGTTACGAGATCGGCCTCCACGATTCGATTAGACTAACGACAGTGGGTGGGCAAGAATCTAGCGGTTTTCTCGGTCAACTGCTCCGCGCCGTCGATGCGAAATGAATCGCAACTTGGCCTCGCGCCAAGGATCGATCGTTCGAGCAGAACCGGAGACTTCGATGCCTGTGACTCGGGACGCGACAGACCTCGTTATTACGCTATCTCGCTAGTCTTGTTCCATCTTTTTTCGCCAATTTATGCTTCGTTTCAACGACTTTTTTACTGAACGTTCCGATTGATCTTTCAATTTGTTCATGTAAGATCTCTCGAGCTTAATGACGCGGCAATGACGCGCAGAATCGCAAAGCAGTTTCGTAATCGCGATACCAACCAGATCACTGACAATCTCTTAATTATCGATTTTTAAGAACGAACGGTTCATTGATAGGGAGAGAAAAACTAGTTTGAAGGTATTTCATTGTTAAGGTCGTTGACATTATACAATTTTTCATCGAATCGAATGTTAGAAATGAACAATTTCCTCAATAGCCCATGTATTACCGAACGATACGAGCACTAATGAAATACTTGAACAATACTCGAAAACAAGTGTATTTAATGGTTCCTCCTACAATTTATTATATGAAAGACCATTCTCCGCGACAGGATTTGTAGCAAGGTTAAAACGAATGGAACTCGAGGTCGAGTTCAGGGAACGTTGTCCAATAACGCGACCACGATCGATCATAGACACAAACCCTCTAATTGTCGATCATCGTTTGAAGGGTTCGATCGTGACGAGGAATGCGGTCTCGATATCGTGGAGAGTATAGGGGTGGGACGTCGAATAGGTCGAAAAGGTCCGTTATTAAAGCACAGACAAAATAACCGGGTCGTCTTTGAGAAGCGAGAGCCGCTTGTCAGCTTATTGTGCCGGTTTATCGGCCCCCCATCAAGATAACCAGATCTTTTTCTTCGTTAACAACGGCTCGCGAAGATGCTGCACGATCGGACAAGACCCTTCATTATAGCCCTGCGTAATTAAGCTTCGTACGCGGAGAAAAATGTTCCCCTTCGTTTGGGCCGGCGATCAAAACCTCGTATTATCGTTTCGCCGAAAAATCCTCGCGAAAATGGGATAATGATCGACGTGCACGAAATTCCTCTTCGAATCTGAATCGCTTGATAACGATCTGACGAGGATGGCTAATCGTTGTCCAGGTTAATTGTCGATCAAACGGTATCGCGGCGGAATCGTCGCGTACGACACATTTGAATTACGATCGTTCAATGGCCACGTACGACCGATACAATTGCGTCGTAAAAAATTTAATCGCGTATAAAGACACACGTACGGGCTCGGGAATCGACATTCTCGTCACGGACCGCAAAGTGACTGCGTGCCGTGAACTCGGCTCGATTTATTTTCGTTTTCGCGAGGCTCGGACATTAACATCGCCCTTTCTCTCGTGCCGGCATGGCGACAATTTTGATATTACACCTGTATGACTAAAAGTTTACTTAAATAGGAAGTAAAAGGATCGAACGTTTAAGGAGCAAGTGTTCATTGGTATAAGTAAAGCTACTCTGTCAATAAAATATCTACAACTTGGAAATTCATAAATTATAAAACTTTAGGAATATGCACATTTTATTTGCTGTCCAGATACTCAATAAAATATTAACCCATACAAATTCTGACCTATAAGATATCTTGTACATTACTTCAACAATTTAGAATACACGAGTACAAATTATAAAACTTTGTAAATATGTAGTGCACATATAAGTATGTATTATACAATTTTTATTTGCTGTCCAGGCACTCAATAAAACACGTAACCCCTAAAAATTCTGACCTATAAGGTATCTTGTATATTACTTCAACTTTAGTATACACGAGAAATCTTGAAGAAATTGAAGTAGCTGAAAAACTTGCTACACCAAAAGTTATGAACGATTAGAAAATTTATACCGAAACGTGCAAACTTGTTAGTTTCCACTTCGAGGCTTGTTACAGAATGTCGACGCGATGGGCAGATTGAAGAAACAAGAATTTCCATTTGAAACGAAGAAAACGAGATCATCAGCATCGTAACCTACGGCCTTCGCCTCGTTATGTTTCCCAGCCGTATTGTTGACCGAGATTTACGTCGCTTCGTAGCAGTAAACCATCCGTGGAGCAATTTCTTGGCACTTGGACTGATTGACCAGCTCGCGAACGACCATGCACGAGCACCGACCTCACGGATTAACATGTATCCGGTATAAAAGCGGCTCGACTTTGTGGACGTTCCTTTATTGTTGCCTAAGCTGACATTGATGTCGTTATTAAGAACGGCGCGCACGCAAAACTGCGCTCAATTAGGTCTTTATGAGAACCATTATTTATAAAATGTTACGGTGTTTATGAGATATAATTTATACGCTGAGTGCAGCGGAGGCCACTGGTGAGACGATGTCGTGCACTTCGTGCAATCGGGTAATTGCAAAAAGAGGGGCAAGAAATGCACAAAGATGGAAACAAAAAATGGGAGAAATAAAATTAATCGAGAAGAGAATGATGATAAAGCTGGGCTATTTGGTAGAGAGGTACGAGTAATTACAAAAAGGAAGAAGAAGCATCGAGTACATTTTCGTTATATCGCCATGTGAGTTAAGGAAGCGAACAGTTCTTGGAATTGACAGTATATGGGAAAAGTTGGAGTAAAATATTGAACGCAATTACGGATAAATTCTCACCGCCATTTTACTTTGCGCTACCGTTGCGTAACGAAATGAACGATGCAACTCATTTCACACGATAGAACTGACATTCTTTCCTCGTTAATAATCGAATGGTTCATACATATCGCTCGTTAACGGCTATCCAACTTTCTGCATATATTGAACCTAATTCAAGAATAATTGCTGGAATTCTCTGTATGCAGAGCAACGCATAATCGGCGAGTAATGAGCTCCCAATCACTCATTAGCCAACGATCACAGTGGCGCCATTAACGGCGGGCAAACATTTGAATTATTGCTCACACTTTATTAGGGATTTTGACTGTAAAAATTAGACAAATGACTGTTTACATTCTGAATTTATATGCAATGTATACTGGAATATATTCAGCGGGTTAGGTTATGATATAGTTAGGTCAGATTATGTTTAAGTTGGAGTGTAGTAATGTTAAATGAAGTCAAGGTTAGAGTTAGGTTACAGTTTTTAGAGTTACGTTAGAACGTTACTATAGTTAGGTTAGAGTTATTTAAGTTGGTGTCAGGTTAGGTAATACCAAGTTAGGTCTAGCTTCAGATATTAGCTGAAGATAAGTTAGATATTAGGTAATGGGATGGGCCGAGTTACCATAAATGAGGTTAGAGACGAAAGTACGATCAGTATCAGCATTTGACAAAGTAAATGATCATTTTGGAAAGAAACGTAGGTTTCTAGAAGTTGTTGATCGTCAATTAGAATTCTCTGGGTTGATCATTACTAAACGCTACAGAGACAAGTAGCAAGACTCGCGTGCAACCGCGCCAACGCGAGCGTGTTTCTCGAAGAACGCAGAGCGTAATCAATGATCACAATACGATTATGGTTGCGGCAAGATCCTCCGTTGCTGATCGTATCGCGTCGTTCGTAGCTGGATCGGTACAACGTCAGGGAATAGTTAATAAGAATAACAGTGAGTAACGTTTCTCGTAAAGCATCGAGACAGCAGGTGAGCATACAGAGATCCCCTTACATAATGCGATCGGGAATAAACCTACAAGGTGTGTCGCGAATACGTTTTGCTAACTGATTTACTGACCACGTGTTCCTTTTTGCGACTGGCAAACCTAGACGGATTATATTTCTCCTTACTGTTATTTGCCAATTAGTGGAAATTGCACGATGAACATTTTGACATTTGACAATTTGGAATTTGGAAATTTGGAGATTTAGGGATTTAGAGATTTAGGTATTGGGCTATTTGGATATTTGGGGATTTGGGGATTTAAGCGTATAGATATTTAGGTATTTGGGTACTTGGAGATTTGAGGATTTTGATATTTAGGGATTTAGGGTTTTAGGTATTGAGTATTTGGGTGTTTGGATATTTTGGGATTCAGGGATTAAGGGACTTGGGGATTTAAGAGTATAGATATTTAGGTATTTGGATATTTGGGGATTTAAGAATTTAGGTGTTTAGGGACTTAAGGATTTAGGAATGTAGGAATTGGTAATTTAAAGATTTGAACATTCAGAGATTTGGAAATTCAATGATTCGGGGATTTGTGATTTGAAGATTTAAAGAATTGAACATTTTAGGGACATAAGGGACTTTAAGAATTTCAGAATGTAAAAATTTGAAGACTAAAATTTTAACAGCTGCGAGTTTAAAAAATTGCAAGCTATCAGTAACAAATAACGTATACCTAATCGTAGAAAAACCCTTTGCCCCTAAGTGTACCAAGAGACCCAAATTCATATTTTCTACAAAACACACAAGTATCAAAGCATAAATTGTTGAATACCTGAAATTTTTCACCTGCAAACAATCGATTTATACAACTGACAGTACATCTTTCAAAAATGGTCGCCTGTTCGAGGCGTGAAAGGCTGCTACGGGTCATAATATACGGCGTTGTTCGTGCGGTACGTGATAAGCAGAACCTTTATACATTTTAATGACGAGGTTATAAATTGTACCTCGGAGGTTCAGCTTTTTTCGATCCTTATAGAGCCATCCGCAAGGTTAACTTTCTTTGTTACAACGAACGCGTTCGTTATTGCTGCTCCTCGTACAGAGTTGCGTATTAGTGCATGAGTAACGCTATTGACACGGGGTGTGCTGAAAACAGTAACGAAAGACACCGCGCAATTTATGTGCACGATGTCCTTAAGCTCTTTCTAAAGTTACAGCGCCCTTCGGTTTATGTTCTGCGAGAAAAATTTGGTTCAAAAGAATCTTATCTCGATACTTTATCTTCTTGCTTCACACATTGTGACAACGGTACAAATCTTAAATTTTTCATTCTTTGTTGGTACTATACAAAAAACTCATACTTGTTTTGTACCTTTTTGTTGAGAAGAAAGTATACATATGTTCTTATACATGGATATGTCCATCTGATGTGTACAAGTCGTATATGTTACATATTCATTTGATTTAGTTACAAGACATATATGTATACGTTCTTACATATTCATTTGATGTACACATAATGACGTATATAGTACTTACCTACCTAGTGTACATACAAGTACATACATACATGGTTTCATATATGACGTTTCGTATTTGACGTATTATACAAAGTGTATACATATGTTGTCATCCTTCTTACGTACACAAATATGCACATGTTCTCATATGTGCATATTATGTACACAAGAAGAATACACACCTAAGTTTTCTCAAACTAGAAAAGTAGAAACTTAATGATACAATAATTAAGTGTACGACACGTTTATTGCAATTAATTGCTTGCATCACGATTGACGTAAATCATATAATGTATAAGTTATAGCTTCTCTGTTTACGCCGCTTCACGTAGTTGCGGTTTCTTGCTTGTTTATTAACGTCAACTTAATGTTAAGCTGTGGTTCACCTCGGACTAATCAATGCCAAGTGAATTCATCTCATTAACAATGTTTCACGCGCGTTTGTAAGATACTTCCTGTTCGTGGTTTGAATCAGCGCCAACCCTTTGTCTTGTAACATCGAGTCATAGTCTGTTACAAATTGCCACTTAACTCATGATTCATTTATACATTTATCATTAATTTGTAATTATAATAAAGGGAGACATTTAGCAAACTTTTAAAGATGTCAATCTTTCCTAACCTTACTTGACCTACAATATCACTCATGATGCACACTACAGTTCACATGTGACAAACCAGATCCCATCGCAATTTTGCGTTCAACTATAATCTTCATAATCAAGGATAAATACAAAACGTACCAAACTTTTCAATTTTCTTTACTTGTCTTCACATTGTAACAAAACTGCCTAGAAAATTGTAGGTTAAAGAGGTTAGGTTGAAACATCGGTAATAGTGTCAAAACTGCCAAAAGTGAGACATGAAATTCCAAGTTACACAAGGGTGAAAATCGAATCGAATTGCGTTAGAATCTACGTTTCAAATCGAACCGTTCACTGGATTTCAAGGATCATCGTGAACGGCTAATCCGCTAGTATAAGATCCATTTTCGGAGAGATAGACGGTGGAAAGAAAAAAGAACGACGAACAGTGTCGTCACTTGGAGCCACCCTGGTCTACCTCGAGGCCGACTTTATACGGTTCGCGATGTAACCTCGAACGAATCGAGCTAGAGAAGTCTACGATCGAGAGTAAATCCTGGCCTCGTTCGACGTAGGTATTCCAAACGCGTAGGCATGCGACCAGTTTGGAAACGACACAATTATCGCCAGCTGACTCCAGATTACGTTTCCGAACCGTCTCTCAACGTCGTTCCACTATTTCCAGATTCACTCTGCGCCACGGTTATCACCTTCGCTTTCTATTGTTCTTTACTGTTACCTTGTGATCCACATATCTCACGACGCGCTCTTCAGGGACTCTTTGCGACACGAAGACCATTTAGTACTTTGACATTTTGGGAAACATCGTAGGTAGAACTTTAAGAAATTATAGGAACACTCTAACAAAATTTTAGGGACATTCTACAGGAAATTCTAAGGATATTCTGGCGCAATTCTAGAGGGAGCCTAAAGAGAGTCTAACTTAGATATTTCTTGTCCTAATGCTAAATCTTATGATTTCAAATTATCTTGAATTCTGCACAACTAATTTTTTTGGAATTTCACCAGCTTATTGTTAGATCATTACATCCAGTTAAATCGTCGAACAATTTCATAATAAAATCTGCCTTTGATGTAGCAATCTTCTGATATGGAAGTACCTTCTTCTATTAACGTAGCAACCAGACTTCTTGAATCCATCACGAATGCTATATTGTTTATATAAGATTGAATGCAATTACAATATTATTGTAGATAGTAATAGTAATATTATTGTAAGTAAACTGTAACAAAATTTAACAAAGTCAATAGACCAAAACATTACCGAAAAATTTGTGTTAAAGCGTGTCAAAAAGTCTTGATTCCTTGACCAATCTTCGGAACCTTGATCATGTTTGTAACACGAATCATCAATGAGTACTCACCACATTTTTGAAGACAGCCAACGTTTCACACGGTTCTCTCTCGTCTTCTGTTTCACTCGCAACCTCATTCAAAACTATCATATTCACTTCACATTCTTACCTTCACCAGTTACTCCTCTAACTACATAATTGGCTATAATATTCGCTCTTACGCAATCGAAACTTTTTTTAATTTGCACTATCCGTACAATAAAACATGAACCTACCAGGCTTTGCATTATCCGTGCCAAGAAAACCAACATTTGCTATATCGTACCGTGTGTACCTGAAGTCTACGGTATCAGATCCTGTGGATCTCAATGTATCTACGGCGTATCGCACGAATCTAGGATCATCAGTATCCCATTCTATTCGACACGTTTTATCTACGCGTTCGACACATGTAGCAACTTTCGTATAGCAACATCCTCGTGAACGATACTCATGATCGATACATTCGGACAGATAACATTGTCACACGTGGGATGGCACCTCTAACTCTAAATTATGTGTTACCTATGAAATTGCCTATTACTCTGTTTTCTATGAAGTACTCTTCTGGATCCACCCACCAAGTCTACAGATCTATGAAGTCTACTATGAAATCTCGAAGATCTGAAGTTCTAGATTTCTGCTATTTCCTAAGTACTGAATCTTCAAATCTCTCAAATTTCAAGATACCAAATGCCTTCTAATTAAAAAATTTGAAGTCTCATAATTCTGATGCTGTATATCTTTAATTCCAAAGTTTGTACTCAAGACTTGAGGTCATTCAAAAATTTTGGAGATCCTCAAGATATCAAAACTCCAATATTCGAAATATCCCAAAGTGCTAATTTTTGAAAATTCTAAAACCTTGAGTTTAAAAAATTCCGAAGTTCCGCGTTCCGAAATTTCAATATCACGAGATTCCAAATTTAAAGAATTGTAGTATCCTAAATTTCTAAAATTCCGAAATCGTAGAGTTCCAAAAATTCAAACCTCGAAAATCCAGAGATCTCAAAGTTCCAAAATTGCAAAAATTGAAACCTCGAAAATCCAGAAATCTCAAAGTTCCAAAATTGCAAAAATTCAAACCTCGAAAATCCAGAAATCTCAAAGTTCTAAAATTGCAAAAATTCAAAAACTACCAAAAGTATCAAAAGTGCCAAAAGTTCTAAAAATCCCAAAGTCCCACCTCGTCTATGTGACTTAAAGTCCTTAAGCCGACACTTACCGATACCAAAAACTACAAGTACCTTCGATTATACACGAATGTCGCAACGGTCCATAAACCTGGGCGAAGTTGTTCCATGTAACACACGGGACAATTCCTTGTGTCGAAATCGTACAAGTTACACGAACAAGCTATCGGAAACATCGAACAAGGTCGTGCGATTCGTGTCGTGTCGTAAGACAACGTAACTGCATTCTCGACCGGTGCATGAACACGCGTCGACTAATTCATCGTCGCGGCAATTACGAACGTGGCCGTCCACCTTTGGTTTTATTGAAACTGGAGCAGGTTAAAAGAGGCACTAAGCAACAAACGGAGAGCACCCGAGGACCTCACTGCTCGACGTTAACTGTTAATACGATTACCGGCCGACGTAATTAACCGCTGTCCTGAATAATCGATGCGACGCCCTCGCCGTCATCTTTGAAAATAGACTCTGTCGCCCGATTCGTTTCACCGCGACTTCTAATGTCTCGTACACAATTTATGACGGCTCTTACGCTTCGTTTTTTTACGGGTTATTAGTTAGTTAAATTACGGAGATAATTTGACAAAGACGCGGTCAGGTTTACTTGCTCCACAAGTTTCTTAAGTCGATATGTGAAGATGTCAAGTGAAAACGATATAATGACTTATATATGGAAGGTGTCTACAAAAATGTGCTCACATTTTATTACACGTATGTTGTTAAACATACATTAAATATACATACATACACACATTAAACATGTGAAGTCATAAAAGTGTTAACTTTAACTACCAGATGTGTGGTTGATGTACCACAGATGCATGGGTGACACTTATTCCCATATTCGTTTGGAAATTTAATAAAAATTTAATAGAACCCAGTTTAAGTATAATTTTATTTTGTGAAGACAATTATGTGATGATTTTTAATTTACGTGAAATGCAATGAATTCCGAATTTTGAACACTAGTGTACGTACATGTAATGTATGTATATGTATATTGCGTTTTTTAACTTACAGTGTCAGAAGGAAACCGATGTCCACAAAATATGGATACATACCTGCAACAGAAAACATTTTCCCATTAAATTAGAACCTCATCATTTACATTTTTATCTGTTCTCATATGCCATTTATTAGTTACACAAGACCGACGCTTTGTTCTTTATTCACGTCAGAATATTCCCCGATACCAACAAGTAAACAATTATAGAACCGTAGAAAAACTTCCTGACGTAATTTTCACGTAACTCTTAATTACCTCGTGATACAATTTGCAACTGATAGAACATGCTGTACGCGAAAATTTAAGGACGGCAATATAACGAGAGGCATATCAGATTTGAAACCTATTGCATAAAGTATTAAATATAAAATGTTCCGAAAAGAAAGGCAAAAAATCGCTCGGTAAAAAATTAGCAAACAATCAATTAGAAAATTTCCCAAGATCGTATTCCTTACAAGCAGTCTCCCATGCATTTTCCAGTTACATAATCGAGAAAAAGAATCGCGTGTCGATCGCCGTGAGACTTCCCATGGGTTCGTTTTCTTGATCCCCAAGCAATGTTCCAAGATTGTTAATCCGATTTTTCCATCTTCTTTTTCCACCTTCGTCGACCGCGTTCGATCGATCCTACTCGAATCGAGTATCGAGTTTCGAGCTACACAACGACACCGTACGAGACAACCTCTAGGTGTGTGATGTACCAAGGTTCGTTTCTGCTCCGAGTAATGCAGCGGCCATTAAACAAGATATACACCGCTGTAACCGGCTGGATTTCGTATGTTAATTTGATGGCGACGACACCGCGAACGATACTTGGCCGGCCGTGTGTTTCGTCGGGTCGTCAAAGACGGCCCCGGGGAACACGGCATGTCTACTCGTGAGTGGCCTCAACAATTCATTCATCGATCATATGGAAATTAGACCCAGGTGTGCGCTCACTTTTGGACAGCTGATGCCACGAAGATGAATGGAAGAAACTTGCGCGAAGAATAAAACGTGAGGATGCGGCTTATGTAACTATTCGCTTCCTTCCTATACATAAGTCTTCACATACGCCGAGCGCATATGGAATAGTTTTAAGTGAAACTATAATCTTTGGTCACTGTTACCACATGTTTATATGGAGTCGATAGTAATCGAGGAAGATATCTATCATCTTGTATGAATACAAATATTTATCAACGACTTAAACAAAAATATTCATCATTTGATATGGATAACAATCAAGTAGTATAGGTGAAAATTTGTCATCAACTAGTATGAATAAAAATATTCGTCATCAAGTGGTATCAGTAAAAATATTTGTTTAACACGAATAAAGATATTGATGAAATAGTGGAGTATTGAAATGCACATAAATACCCCCATCATTGCTAAGAACTTTTAGCTAACATGTCGCAAGAATTATTCGTTAACTATATGTATTTTACAATAACACTACTACGAGGATGTGGACATTTGGAGATTCGGGAATGTGAATATTTGGAAATTTGGGAATGTGGAAATTTAGGAACTCGGAGATGTGAAAATGTAACGTATGACAAATTGGAAATTTGAGGGTGTGGGAATTTAGGGACTGAGTATGTGAAGATTTGGATATGTGAAAATTTGGATATTTGAGTATGTGGAAATTTAGGGACTGGGTATGTGAAGATGTGGATATGTGAAACTTTGGATATTGGAGGGTGTGGAAATTTAGGGACTGAGTATGTGAAGATGTGAATATGTAAAAATTTGAAAATTTGAGAGTGTGGAAATTTAGGGACTGGGTATGTGAAGATGTGGATATGTGAAAATTTGGAAATTTGAGGGTGTGGAAATTTAGAGACTCGATATGTGAAAATTTGGATATGTGAACATTTGAATATGTAAAAATTGAGAAACTTGGGGATGTGAATTTAGAGACTTGAAAATATGAAAATTTGGAAATTTCTGAATCTCCTCAAACTGGAATCTATCTTTTCTTAACCTTCTGTGTGCACCAAGTAGACACCATAAATACAAAAAAGCATAAAGTACCAACATAAAGATAAAATTTTACAATTTTACAATCTTTTTCGTTCGGTATCCTTGAAATACGTAAGTAGGTGTTCTTCAAATTACAATTACTGTACCTTCAAACTATCAGTGTTAAATTCCCTGCCTTAATCGTCCGAAATGATGAAGGATTCTTTGTTTCATATTTCAATGGCATATAAATACATTATTTGAGCATGCAAGCGGGTTCTTGAATGGCCCATCAACAACACCTCTCTTTTCTCCCCGCCATTTACGTTCATCGTACAGCGTCAATAATAAGTATAAATACTTTTATAACAGCGATATTTCAAGTTATACGAGGGATATCGTATCGTGAGATATTACAGTCGCGCAGCACCGGTTATACGTGCATGATCAATGAACCTACACCAGGAATGACCCTTTGAAATCACAGGGGCGTTTTACGATATGCATTCTTGAGGACATGTTTGACTCCTGCAAGAAATATGCACTCGAATAATCGTTCCTTGTATTGTCGCTTTTGTCACATTAACATGAAACGTTTTGACAATGACAATGCAGTTACTAAACCTATTTCAAAATATGTTGATAACTGGATACTTCATTATATTAAGTATTTATCAGATATCTATTATTTCCCAATTTTCAAGTCCCCAAATTTGAAAATTGTCGAATAGTTTCGTATATTTGAAATTCTACAAATATTCCACGATACTTCCGTGTTAATATCTCGTGTTCGACTTCAACCTCATTCCTTCGTTTCATAAACAAGTCAATCATGTCTGCACGGTTGCCTGACCTTACGTATAGATCTGATTATTTCTTTCTCACGAGCGAGTGCTCCTTCGGATACGTTTACACGCCGGACACCATGAATGGCAGATACAAGTTTCGCTACTTAAGCAACGATAGCCTTTTATGAGCTTACTGTTGCACCTTCGCAAAGTATTTGCAGGGAATGGAAAAAAAATAGAAAAGAAAATGTTCGTACGATTGCCTAATCGAACGAGCTCTTAATACCTCGTAAAAGAATAACTTGTACCGCGGTGCAACGGACAGTTGTGCAACGCGCATCGTTGATTTACAATTCGGTTTGCTTCGCAGGAAATGAAACGTTTCACGGAAACGTCGTACAAGAATTCCTGACGATGTTTTGAACCTCAGAGAAATTCGCTTGTTCTCGAATTACGCAACGCAGTTTTCCGTTAGGAATTTTCTGATGTGGAAGACAAACTGATCTCTTATGAAATCGGCTAGTACTGCGAGTACTAAACTGTCCGATGGATCGACTGATTTCGCGAGTTTTTGGTACGTAGCTTTCGAAGTTTTCGGACACTCTAACACTGCGACTACGAAATTTTGGAATTTTGGACTTTAGGAATTTCGAGTTTTTGAATTTCGGAATGTTGGAATATTGGAATATTAGAATGCTGGAATGTTGGAATTTGGGAATGTTGGAATGTGTGAATATAATAATGTTGGAATGTGGGGATGTGAGGATGTTGGAATGTTGGAATGTGAGAATGTTGAATAGTTAGAATTTGGGAATGTAGGAATGTGTGAATGTGGGAATTGTGGAATGTTGGAATCTTACAATATTGGAATGTAAGAATATAGGAATGTTGGAATGTGGGGATGTTAGAATGCGTAAATGTGGGAATCGTGGAATGTTGGAATGTGAGAATGCTGGAATGTTGGAATTTGGGAATGTTGAAATGCGTGAATATGGGAATATTGGAATATTAGAATGTGGGAATGTGGAAATGTGAAAATGTTGGAGTGTAAGAATGTTGGAATGTTGGAATTAGACAATATTAGAATGTTAGAATGTTGGAATGTGGGAATATGGGAATGTGAAAATTTTTGAATGTTAAAATGTCGGAATTTTAGAATTTCAGAATTTTAGAATAGTGATGTTTTAAAACTTTGAAATTTTCGAACTTTAGAACTTCCATAAAAATTTCCCATAAACGACAGAAAATGTGCCTAATAAAATACAATGAGTTGCTCAAAATGAGTTCTCCATTCGATAATAACACACCACGTTATATTTATCGATACCACGAACACAAGAGAGAGAATGTAATTGATTCATGCAATTTATATTTAGTTTGTTCAAGCGATACTCACACACTTGATCGTGCGTGATACACAAGATTAAGCAAATTATACTTGTCACTTATTCTCGAATGCCCCAGCAATTTATAGCAAGGATAATGCGACGTTAAACGTCCTCGATCGTACGATTAAATCACGATAATTCTCTGTCGAATAAAGTACGATACCAGATTCGTTTTTTTTTCGATCACAGATAATGCGACGCCGAGATAATGGTAGCGCGACTTTCTGTGAAAACACGAAGGCTAAAACCGCATGAGCATGAACGAGAAAGAAAAATATTAACGCTCTAAGAATCCAAGGTTCGCATCGAGGAAGCTGTTATTTTAACCGTGAGAAATTCTTTCATCATTAAAAAATACCGTATATTGTAGCATACGAGGATTAGCCCGAATGAGATGCAATTAATCGTACTGTTGTGAAATGGTGGTGACAATCGAGAGACAACAGTTGCACAATAAATGTATATGTTCTGTTTTAAAAAGAATACAGGACGGAACGAAGTTCGTCTCGTAGCTAGTTTGATCATGCGAACTTTCTACTGTGTGTTCAACTTTTGCCTACTTCGTGAAAGTGAAACTTTTTGTAGGGTACAATTTGGAAGTTTGAGAAGATAAGAATTTGGGAGTTTGGAGATTTTGGGGATTGGGGGTTGGGATGGAGGAATTGGAAGATTTGGGGACTGGAAGTGGGGGTTTTAGAATTTCGGAATTTGAGTATTTGAGGATTTGAGAAATCGGGAATTTGAGGATTTGGGAATTTCAAGATTTGGGGATTTGAAGATTTGGCACTTTGAGGATTTGGGGATTTGAGGATTTAGGGATTTGAGAACTCGGAAACTTGAGAATTCGAAGATTTGAGAACTTGGGGTTTTAAGGATTTGAGGATTTATGAATTTGGGATTTGAGGATTTGGGGATTTGAAGATTCGGCGATTTAAGAATTTAGGGATTTGAGAATTCAAAGACTTAAGAATTCGAAGATTTGAGGATTTGGGAATTTGAGAGTTTAGGAATTTGAGAACTCGGAAACTTAAGAATTCGGAGATTTTCGGATTAGGGGATTTGAGAACTCAAAGATTTGAGAACTCAAAGATTTGAGAATTCGGGAATTTGAAAGATTTGGACACTAGAGAATTTGGAAATTAATACCTGAGAAATTCAGTATGCAAGAATTTTCCCAACTTGGAGAGGTAGGATTCAGAAACTTGAAGATTTAAAAACATAGCAATTATATAATTTCTGAATCAAAAAGTCTGAGCATCTCATTATTGCATAATTTCAAAATTTGCTAACCTAATAACAAAAAATATAAAACACCAACAAATTCTAAAATTGACTACCTTGAAAATTCACCTACATATCATCCAAACATTGCAAAACTGATAAACTATTAATCTCAATACTTCATATCACTAATCGATGAAATTACAAGGTGTAAACGTTACAAATTCGCAACCCAGTCGCCTCCATCGTAACTAATGGACGCAGCGTTTTATTTTCCATATAAAAGAAAGGAGGGTTCGAATGTCCAGGGGGCCATAGTTGGCGCGAAGGGAACAATCGTTTCGAAAATCGTGTTCCAAGAGTTTAACTCGTAAAGCAAGCAGCGTGGCGGGTTTCGGTGGCCTTTGAGGAGCCGCTGAGAGGCGTAGCGCTTGTACAGGCTGTCTAGGAGACGATGTTAGAGAGGGACCTACGGGCATAAATCGCCTAGAAAAGATAAAACGTCGTAGATGGAAGGTGGAACGTGGACGCAAGCTCGCGCATGTGTGTGTACGTGAACGTGACCCTCGCTGGCTAGCTGATTTGTGAAACAAACTGCTACCAAGCGTGCCTCTCTCTGCCTTTCGGTCACTATTCAATCCTGCGAGAAAAAACACCGTCCATCCGTCTACTCTTTGATACCCTTAAAAATTGTTGGGAAATGCCGTTTATTTTGTTCTTTAGGACCATATAATATTTCATTTATTTTATTTTTGCTGGATCAAATAAAGCATCCATAGGTTCATGTATTTCTGCCCTGCAATACTTTTTTAATTCCATCATTTTTACGGATATCCACTGTGAGAGATCGTTAAGTTTGTTCTCAGAGAACAATTCACCCTCTTGGAGTTAGGAGACCATAGTTCACTAAAGATATTAACAGTATTTAATTTAATCCTTGCATTTTATGTTTCAAGTATAATTCTAGTGCTACCCAGAATGTTATGTCTTCATTTCAACTGAATTAGTATATAACATTATCATCGAATTCTTGTACTATCTACATATTAAAAGTTTGATCGTGACATCATAATTTCCTAGTAACCGTAACCAACCGTAGAAAAAAGTGAGTGATCTATCATGAACTCTAATCGACCCTGATCATTAGGAAGCAAAAAAGAGGTTGATGGGTTAGACAGCACTATCTACTTATTCTGAAGGATGGCCTCTTCATCTTTTACATTGAAATTACTTCAAGGTTATTATGATACATCGTGTTGTTTATTTACTACTACTCATCAGAATATCATTTAAAATAAGAACAAAGAGGGTTCGAGGCCAGCTTCATATTTCCAACGTGTCTACGAGTGACCTAACACGTTTGATGAACATATATCAGATATGTATTTCAAAACTGATTGAATGTGAAATAATTTTGTAATTTTTACTAGGTAAGTGTTGTAGAAATACATTTTCATCTTATCGAATATAAATATGGATTTATCATAAAAATCTTATTCGTTTATTTTTTATATGGTTAGTGGAGAACAATTATTCTCCTTCATTTGCGCGAGACAGAATTATATTTTAAAAATACAATTTTATACGAAAATAATAATGACAATAAACTTACAGTCATATTACATAGAACTGTGATTGTCGAAAAGGGAAAAACATTTTTCAAAAACAAAAAGAAGAAATGTACAAACGTACTTCGTTTGTTTCACTTTGCAATTGCATGTTCACCATTTTTAAATTAAAATCATATCTAGTAATTCATAATATCTGTTATCAGTACAATTGACTTTCACCGACAGACACTCGATAAAGGCGTCCGAACCAGACAGAAATGAATTAGAAGGTGTTGCGGAACGTTTTACGAACGCGCAAAGCGTTTTGTACGAGTAAACAAAGAATAAGAAGTCGAAGCAAAAGAGCATCGAGAATAAGAGTAGAAATCGTTTGAGTCGGCCGTATCTGCATAGAAACGGTGCGTAAACCGTGGATTGCGAACGATTCAATAGTGTGTTTCCTAGCGGTATAAACGAGCAAAAGAAAGAGGGCGAATGTTTTACGAGCGAGTTAGCTTGTCAGAAGTCTTTTCGCGACTTTTATGACGATCCGCAACATCCCGCTGCTCTTTGTTCATTGTTCTAACCACGCCTCCGATACAAAGGGGAATAAATTTTGCAAGATCCCCGCCGATAACATTGAACGTCACCGATCTATACCAAAAATACACTCGATCGATCAGGAATAAATAGAATCGAGTACCTGTAAGAACCTCATATATTTCGAAATACACATGTTGAATCGGTGCAAACTATCGTTCATACAATGCTGACAATTGTGTAGTCTATATATCACTATGATTTTGATATGGGACGGAAAAGCTCGAACGTGTTGCGAGCTGGGACATTTGAGTTATGAGATTTTTGGATTTTTGCATCTGGAGATTTTGTGACTTTGAAACTTTTAGGTAGTAGGAGAGATTTTGGAATTTTGGGATTGAGAGAGGATTTGGGATTTTTGGATATTATGAGATTAGGACTTACTAGGGACTTTTTGGACACTATGAACTTACTTTGAACATTTGGGACATTGAGAAAGTAGGACTTTGGAATTGTGGGACAATGAGTGGGTGGATTTTTAGAATTTTGGGATACTATGAGATTGGGACTTACTTTGGAATTTTGGGACATTGGGAAAGTGGGGCTTTGAAATATTGAGAGACTGGAAAATTGGGACTTTGGAACATTTGGACTTTGCAAGTTTGGAGTTTTGAAAATTGGGACACTGGAAGATTGGGACTGTGGAATATTTGGACTCACCAACCTTTGGATTTTGGAAATTTTTAAACTTGGGTGATGTGGACTTCGAAACTTTTAAACAGTGGAAGATTGGGACTTTGGAATATTAGAACACTGGAAGATTGGAACCTACGAAATTTTGAGACACAGCCACATTGGGACTTTGAGATCTTGGAACACTACAAAATTGAACTTTTGGATCCATAGAACTCTGCAACTTTGGATTCTGGAAATTGTTGATCTTGTCAAACTTTGGAAAGTTTGGACCTTGGAGTTTTGGGACACTAGGAGATGTTCAAAATTTAAAAACGCAAATTACTACTTTGGGCTTAGAAAAATTGAAGACACTGGAAGAACTCAAAAGTAGAAAAAGCAATAACAGATGAATTCGATTCACTATCGATTTCACCAAGAAGCATCTTTATCCTTCCTCTATCTGAAAGAAATCTAGGTGAAGAACTGATTCACTCTAGACTCCAAATCACCTCGACCTCTGCATATTAACTGGAAGAGGGAGTAAGAGAAAACGGGATAGTAATAAAATAATGAGGTATAAGTCAGACAGACAGGCGACACGTTCGTCGAACCTTCAACGAGAAGACAGCAAGGTCAGGATAGGATAAGCTGTCCGTTTTTCAGCCGGTTCAGAGCCGGCGACACACTTACGAGACGTTGACCTCGCGACCGGCTGTGTAAACACGGTGAATATCTTCATTTGCGTGCTTGTAGGCGGCCGTGAAGCCGAGAGACCGTATGCACGCGGAATAAGTGGGCAGCTGCAACGGCGTCCAGCTCGAATCCTATCTGGGTGACCCGGTCCCAGAAACTTGTTCCGCCCTTCCGTGGATCCTGCTCAACCCTCTTCACGGACGTTTACTTTTCAACTCTCCAGGAAGTGTTACGTATTTTAACCACTTACAGGTTCAATGATTCATTGGAGATCGATCAAATTAGGCTTTATGACCTCTCCAGTTATTATGACTTATGGAAGTCATTGTTGTATCGGCATTTTGGTTATTTTGGCATTTTGTAAATTTTATAGTTTACTTCGTTGATCAAGGACTTCTAGGTTTTTAGTAGGATACTTGTTGCAAGTTTTCAAAGGGAGATTTCTTTCTATAGTATTTGGGTGGCTTGGGCACAGAAATGTTCCACCCTTCTGTTGATCCTACTCAACCCTCTTCACGGACGTTTACTTTTCAACTCTCCAGGAAGTGTTACGTATTTTAACCACTTACAGGTTCAATGATTCATTGGAGATCGATCAAATTAGGCTTTATGACCTCTCCAGTTATTATGACTTATGAAAGTCATTGTTGTATCGGCATTTTGATTATTTTGGCATTTTGTAAATTTTATGGTTTACTTCGTTGATCAAGGACTTCTAGGTTTTAGTAGGATACTTGTTGCAAGTTTTCAAAGGGAGATTTCTTTCTATAGTATTTGGGTGGCTTGGGCACAGAAATGTTCCACCCTTCTGTTGATCCTATTCAACCCTCTTCACGGACGTTTACTTTTCAACTCTCCAGGAAGTGTTACGTATTTTAACCACTTACAGGTTCAATGATTCATTGGAGGTCGATCAAATTAGGCTTTATGACCTCCCCAGTTATTATGACTTATGAAAGTCATTGTTGTATCGGCATTTTGATTATTTTGGCATTTTGTAAATTTTATAGTTTACTTCGTTGATCAAGGACTTCTAGGTTTTTAGTAGGATACTTGTTGCAAGTTTTCAAAGGGAGATTTCTTTCTATAGTATTTGGGTGGCTTGGGCACAGAAATGTTCCACCCTTCTGTTGATCCTATTCAACCCTCTTCACGGACGTTTACTTTTCAACTCTCCAGGAAGTGTTACGTATTTTAACCACTTACAGGTTCAATGATTCATTGGAGGTCGATCAAATTAGGCTTTATGACCTCCCCAGATATTATGACTTATGGAAGTCATTGTTGTATTGGTATTCCGATTATTTTGGCGTTTTGTAAATTTTGTGGTTTACTTCATCGATCGAGAACTTTTTATATATCCTCAATAGGAGAATGGTTTCAAGTTTTCAAAAGATTTCTTTCTGTAGTATTTGAGTGACTTGAGCACAGAAACGTGTTTCACCCTTCTGCGGATCCTACTCAATCCTACACATGGACGTTTATCTTTTAATACTTCAGAAGGTGTTATATAATTTGATCCACTAACCGGTTCAATGATCAATTGGAGATGGATCCAACTAGTATATCTCTTCAAGTCATTATGAGTTATGGAAATGATGACCTTTCCATTCATTATAATCTTGTTGCATTGGCATTTTGATTATTTGGGGGCAATTTTGTAAATTTTATATTTTACACCGTCGATCGAGGACTTCTTCGTTTACTTCTTTATTACGAGACTGGTTCTATGTTTTCAAAGACGATTTTCTTTAGTACAGCAAGAAAAGATATATTCGATGCTTAATTTGTTTTTCTAATTTGGAAATGCGTACGCAGTTTGAATGAACTGCAAGAAATGAAATAAAAAGCGACCCGAAATATTTCGCACGTTTTATGTGGGTAACCCGGTTCCAAAACTCGTTTCGCCCTTTCAAGGATCCTTGTTGTTCGGTTTCTCCGAATCCTCCAGGAAGTAACAGGACGTCGTTTGACAGCATTTTTTTCCGCATACAGTCGTCAGTATAAGAAACTCGTCCTCGGAATCTCTAAATTTAATAAGTTAGATTCCAAATCTCCAAATCCCCAAGTCCTCAAAATTACTAAGTCTCTAAAAATAATCCTTAAATAATTTCCACGTTACCAAATCTTCAACTTCTGATAGTCCAGGAAATTCCAATTCCCAAATCATCAATTTCTAAAAGTTCAAAAAATACCAGTTCCCAAACCTACAAAATATTATATCTCCACATCTCTAAAACTTTACATGTGTAAATTTTCAAACTGGCAAATAATTAAATGCTCAAATCTTTAAATTCCTAGCTCTCCAAATCTCCAAATCCCCAAATCTCCAAATCTCCAAACATCTAAATCTCTCAGTTTTCAAATTACCAAATAAATAAATTCTCAAATCCTCAAATTCCTAGCTTTCCAAATTTCTACATCTTCAAATCTCCAAATCCCCAAACCTCCAAATCCTCAAATCCTCAAATCTCAAGATCTCCAAATCTCCAAATATCTGAACTTCTAGCTCTCCAAATCTTCAAATCCCCAAAATCTCTAAATCCCCTAATCCCTAAATCTCCAAATCCCCAAATCTTCAAATCTCTAAATCCCCAAGTCCCCAAATCTCCAAATCTCTAAATCCCCAAATCCCCAAATCTCCAAATCTCCGAACACCCAAATCCCGAAATCTCCAAATCCTCAAATCTCCAAATCTCCGAATCTAAAAATTTCCAAATCCCTAAATCCCCACATCTCCAAATCCCCAAATCCCCAAATCCCCAAATTCCCAAATTTCAAATCTTCGGCAACCACCAAAACGTCATTTCCAAATGTGCTGTTTATCTATCACTTAAAAGTTAGAAGTCGTACGCAAAAGAATGTCGTAAGTGAAACTCGACGCCTCCGTTCGAATGGTACTGAATCGTTTTCCTGTCGAGTTTACGCGGCAAAGTCACGTAAATTATCGTTAACGATCAGCTTCTCACCGTGACACGATCGAAAAGTCAACGTAACGCGTAAGCATCGTGAAACTAGAATTTCATTGCCCCACACGGTTCGCGAGAAAATCCTGTTCAACGTTTCAACGAACTCGATAACAGAGACATAATACACTTGCTAGCTCTAATAGCGGATCTATTAAATTAGATCGATTCGAAGATAATAGCCCGCCAATACCAGCTGAATGCCAATATCATCCAGGTAATATTCGAACCCCGAAGCGCCGTTTTAATTGACTCACGACGATGCTGTGTAACCCGAGTACAAGGATCGTTATCAAATAACAAATAACCTCATTAAGAGGTATTCTCAGACATTGCACATTTTCTTGCGTGCATTTCGGTTTAATATCGATGGGCCAAAGGTTAATTTGCAAAAGTTTTGAATCTATTCCCACATTCGGATATTCTTTGAGACGAATTCTTAAATTGATGTTTTGGGGTTCAATTTTCAAGAAATCACCAATTCTCCAAATTCTCAATTCTCAGAATAATTAAAACTTACACAAAATATTTAATCAGCGAACATAAACTTTCGCCATCAAGATTCCATGCACTACCCACTATAAAACGTACAAAAGCCACCGCGTATTACTAGACTTTCTAGACATCAGCATGGTTTTCGATTTAATATGGCAATTGTTTGGAGGTGTATCATTTCATGATGAAAGTGGATCGTTTCGTGGTCGCAGGAAGGAGGACATCAGAATTCTAGTCGGTCCTTTCTATAGAAAGTAGTCGTAGGCAGTCGAGGTCTCATCTTTGCACAGATTCATGGGAGAACGAATCGGATGCACGACATTCGATTTAATGATCTCGAAAGGTAAAGCACGAGTAACCTACGCATTCGAAAGTTCACGTTCTACGGTGCTTGGGATACAGACCTCTGGGTCGTCGATCAAGCAGAGAAAGTCGATAGTTCGCACGACACGATTGACACGAATCGAATAGTGCATCCTTATCGATTTTTGTTTAACCCTTGCGTTGTCGTGTTTCACGATGTATTATTGTATTGTGTTAATACCGTAGAAGACTAAATGTGGACCATCATTTTTATTTCAGGATATTGTCAAGCTTGTTTAATATTTTTGACATTCAATATTTTTGTGCTTTAATCTATCTATACAACATATTTGCTTTATTGTGTAGAGTTTAAATAAGCTGAACAAAATATTTGCTAAAAAATATGAATTTAAAATAGTAAAATAGTAAATCAGTAAAACACTGAAACTACAAACTAGAACAAAGTAACTACATATTATCTAAAAATCAATTTCCCCGACACATGTTCCACAACCAAACCAGAATAATAAATGAAGAATCCAACGATGACTGAAACGTACAATCATAAAACGAATTATTAACGACAGGAAAAAGAAGAAAAACTGTTGAACGAGGAGCGAAGAAGACGGGGAGCAGAAATTATTTGACAAGAGGGATCCTCGCCAACTAATCTAGATAAAATGAATGGTGGTGAGAAAGCATGCGATGGGGGTTCTCTAAGCTTGCTCGGTTGCATGTCTTCATCGGTATCGTTCGCACGAATTTTTGCTCTTCTTGTGTCTGCCCGTTCTCTCCCTATTAAATACATCCACAGGAAGCTGCGGAGGGATCGGTTTTCATCCTCGTAAAACGAATTCGCCTGAATTCGAAACGTACATATTAAGTAGATACGAATCGTAAAGTTACAAACTTATATACGATGAATAATTTCGGTATCCTCGCGATGAAAGTTGTTTTGTTGTATAGGAAAATACTTTTTGGTGGTTGGTTATAATGCGATATTTTTATTTTAGATTCACTTTAAAAACTGTGAGATTATAGAAGAGTATAATGTTGCTTTACTAGAAGATAAAGATGATTCAACCGTGCAGTTTAAAAAATGAGACACTTTGTACACACTGTATTTGAAAATATTTATAATTTAAAAATATATACCCTCACTGAATATTAAGGTAATATTGGAGATAATATTTTAAGACAAGAATAAGTATTTTTGCTAATTTTATATTGTTGGATATATTATTCACCTTGTACCAATTTCATATTAAAAACTTTGTAATCCACAATAAAAATATTTTGTCAAAATTTCATAACATGACAAATATTTTTTAGTTATTTTATATTGTCTTACTTTATCTTACTTATACTTCATCGATAGTGGACTTAAAATGTTGTCATCTTAAAATTCATCATCTTTGACCTCCAAAATTTTCACTAAAATTTCTTCCTACTAAAATCACATTGATCACCAATGTTCTTTTTTAACGTGTCTACAGCGTTAAAAAAAATGTAGAACATTTGCGAAAAAGTAGATTAATCAGAGATGAAGACTCACAGTCCCATAAAGGATAAATCAGAAGAAAGATATTTCGAAAGTAAAGGGGAAGTGGCGGGTCGCTCCCGTTTCAAAATCGATTCCCGCCCATTTAATTCGCCGGGGGCGAGAAGATGATACGAAGTCTATTAGCCGAATTTATAGAGGGGTTCGAGGAATCGAGATGCAATTTCGAATCTTCTCCCGCAGCGTAGGACGTAGATTCGAAGGGTTCGCGAGGCATAAGCTCGACGGAGCCACTCCACAGAAGATCGCAGAAACGGTAGATGGAAAAAGAGAGAAAGTCGAGGGGCAAGTCGGAGAAAAGAAGAAAAGGAAGGGCCGAGATTCTAGGAACCGTCGTGCTCGCGCATCTTCATTATCCTTGCTCAGGGCCTAAGGGCATCCGTGTATACAACGGTAGAACCGTGCTTGGACTCGATCAATTAGCGTATAGACTTCGTGATTCGAAAGCGCAAAAAGGACTAAAAGGGCCGCAACTTTTCGCTTATGAAAGCAGACTATCTGCTCGTTTCGCTAACAATATCCTCTGCTCGAACGTATTCGAATATTCTTCCAATTGGGAACGAAATATTATCATGTTGTTCGCCTTTGCGTTAATACAGTCGATAAATGAAAATTTATTTGTAACAGTGAATTATTTCGGTGAAGAATAACAATGAAGCTGCAACTTCCACGAAATAATGTTGGAAGTGGATGATAAATCACGAATGAATGCTTTGATGATTCGTCATCGATACTGACTCAAAATCTGTTATGCTAAGACTTCAAAATATGAATCATAAATGATTGAGTTCATCGAAAGTTGGAACCATTTCATGAAGGACATTGCAATGAAAATTTATTTTATGTTGCTGTATGAACAGCTCGAAATTTTGAGACATTGGGACTTTGATTATTAACCTAATCGTTTACTTTGAAAAGTATTTCTCAAGTGAAATTTGAGAAATTCTGAAATTAACGATTCGAATCCGTATCGTGAGGACGAATCTCGAAGGTAGTTCGAACAATCGATTTCTTCGAAGATACAGTTACGACATTCGTATCGAGAAATTTATTCTGTGTTAATGACTGTTTAACGGCTTCACGGGTAACAAATTTTCTGCAGCGAAAGCGAGGAGTTCGCTGAACATTGAAAGTAAACGAATCACCGGTTTTCTCGGTTCTCCTCTACCATAATAGATATTCGCTGTTTAGTTGCATGAGCTGGCCCGCTAAATAATGATATAATTATCGTGGACAACTAAAGAGAAAACTGGACTTTAAAAGTACAGCTTGGTTTATGATCCTGAAATTGCAAGCCGCGAGAAATGTACTTTCGTTAGCATCGACTTTACGCTCGTTGAGTTCAGTTATAAATATGTGGATTAGTGGGAAACAGGTGGCAAGAAGTTAACAATTAACTGAACCTTGCGCCAGGTGAAAACGGTATTCGTGTCATTGGAGGAAAAAGAAACTTCTATTTTCTAAATGTTATATATGTAGTCCGACTAATTGAACGAAAGTGTAAAATTGCAAGATTACTTATATAATTGAGAATAAAATATATTATCGCGCTAATTTGGAGAACAAATATTTGTGCAATTATTTTTTATTACTGTTATATAATTTCTAATCTATGCAAACTTGTGTATTTTCCTGTACTCGCTGCTTTTACGTTTGTAGTGATATTTACATTTTACAGTGTGCAATGTCTTCATTAACTACAATTTGTAAGAAGAAAGTGATTCGGCTAATTCAACTGCTGTTAGAGAACGTACTTTTAACAATTTCCCTAGGCTGAAATTATTTCAGAATCACAAATTGTTGATCGAAATTGAGTAAAAATAAATATAATTGTTACTACTAATATTATAATTGCAATTAGTATTATAATAAAATTAGTTGTTATTGCTCAGTTAATTATATTAATTTTTAAACTTGTCTGAATAAATTTGACATTATATCTTAAAATTTTGTACATTCAAAGATACATAACTCATATTCACTAATTTTTTTAAATATTATTTCCTTAAAAAATAAAAGTTTTCCAAGTTCTTCTTTTATTTTTACCTAATCATTTATAATTTCAGATATGTACCTCTCGTCCATTTACACATATGTCTTTTTCATAACAACCTCGATCATCCCTCACAGCATAATACATACATGCACATAATACATACAATTTTAATTTCACATTATACATTTCCACAATAAACATAGAAGTCTTCGACAGTGTATGACTTCGACTATGATCATAGATTATCCGAAGAGCGCCGAAGAGAAACGAAGTTAGCCGAAGTACCACTACAGGTGCCTCTACGTCGACTATTCTGCATCCGTCTGTATACGTCTAGTTCCCCATGCAATTCTGAGGAATTCTCCGTATCTACGTTTTCAAGGCACGTTCGTTTTTTCGAAACTCGCGAGATGAGGCAGTCTCGAGCGACGGTGCACGCGCGCATGCACGTCGGCGCGCATATTCGAGGTGCATCGGTGCATACATGCGTGTCGGAAGAGCTGCAACGCACAACGGCGGCGGCGGCGGCGGCGATATAACAGCGGGCCCGTAGGTGGCTTAGTGATCTCATGTTTCATATTTATACTCTCATCTGCATATTACGAGCGGGGTGTGCCTAGGTGGCTGCTGCCCGTACTCGCGTGCACTGACAGCTGGAATGCGCTGGATTAGATTGCCCGGAGCGTTTCTGTTATACCTGCCACGAATACCGTGTTCCTCGCCACGGCTGCGACAACCCGTCCTTCGATGGCTGGCTGACTTTTTCTGCAACGACAGCCCTTCTGATGAATCTATTTAATCTAGCCGCTACCTGTGTCGAGGGTAGCGATCCACAAAACTTTCACAATTTTTGTACTAGCTTATGTCTCGTCCGATTTTGGTGACTCGGAGCTGACGAGTACATATGGTGAAGTTTTATTAATTTTGATGGATGTTGATTTTCATAGGAAAGTTTGAACGAGGATTTATAATAAATATATGAAAATTGTAAGTAAGTTAGTTTAGTGATCCTAACGAGGGATAAGCAAATCACCTCTCGAAAAGCTGACGATATGAGTACAAACTTATAAATTCTGAAATTTGGAAATAAAGTCATTCAAAAATTTAATAGTGTAGACATGTAATACGACAATCCAACTCCCAAATTCCTATATTTTCAAGTTTTCCAAAAATAGAAATATAGAAATAAAAATATTTCAAGTTGTCGTATCAAGAAACAGGCTATGTTCATCACTGACGCAAGTAGTACAGACTTAATACACGTTATAGCTTTAATAACACAGAGAAAGATTAAATATCATAATTCATTAGAGAAATTCACTCATAATTCACTATAATGAAAATTGATGAATCATAATGAAAAAAGTTCATAATTTAACTTTCTTGAATAATATTATTATTAAAGAACTTGAAAACGATTAGCAAAGAAATTCAACATCGCATTTATTTATCCTGAAGCAATTATCTGAAGAGTTACATGACGTTACCTCGAGCTTTCGTTTCCCGTGAATTAACCTGTTTTCCACAATTAATGAAACTCTGTCGGGGTTTCAATTAACTGTTGCTACAAGGGTAAGACTCAATCGTCACGCAACCGGATAGACTTCGCAACCTTAAAGGGAATACAATGTCGGGAGAGATATCTGTTGCCACGATGTCTATGCTTGTTTACCGAATGAACGTGTATCGCGTGCAATTACATCGCAATTTGTCGCGACGATATTACCGCATATTCACTGAACGACCCCTGCTGTCTTGAATTTCAATGGCAACTGAGCACAGTATCGATACTACCTTACCATCTTATACTTCCAAACAGTAACTTAATAAAATCCACTAAGAATTAATGAATTCTCCAAGAATGGATTTGATTATAATATAATGATTTATATATGACTATTATTTTAATATATTTTACCACTACTATGTTGCTGTTTATTTCACCATATCGCTATATCATTTGCTGCTGCAAATAATAATAGAAAGCAGGAAATAATTAGGAAACGAAATAGGAGAAACAAAATTAGCAATAGAAAGTAAGAATTAAAAAATTTACAGGTTATTGAAGTTCTATGAAAATTTTTTTATGAACTTTATATTCACGTTACCTTTATTACTACCTAAGGAAAGCTGTATTTTGTATTAAGTTTAAATATTTTATTTCAATAATACGTGTTTGCTAATTAGTCAACCATGATAAAAATAATCGATCAATTCTGGGAACTTCACCTCTCCGGATATATGGCCGTGCTCGATGGCTATATTTAAATAAATTTAAAAAGAAATTTTATACGAATATTAAACGCACATTAAACGAACATTAGAAGAATAATAAACGAATTAAATGTTGAATAAATAATATATGAAAACTGCAACTCTAAAATGAAGAAGGTTAAAAAGGAGTTCATTCTCTAAAGATCGTAGAAGATCAACGGTTTTTATTTTCTTCCAAAATATAGAAGATGGCTCATGGACTCATATGCGAAGATTAGCGTGGCATTCGGACGAAATTTGGTTGGTAACACTGAAATCAAGATGCAAAAAGCGTAGGAAGAATTCGTATCGGTGGCAGATCCAATTTCTGACGCGAGAAACGATTGCATCTAGAAGAATGATAAGAATATGATGGACCGCAAACGACCGGTGCATAGACCACAACGATTTTTCTCTTGAACTCGTTGAACCGGAGTGAAATGTTACCTCTCCCTTGGTCGCTCCTCTCGCTTAACCGCGGTGTAATGTTACTACGTAAAGGTGCACTCCATAAAGTCCCATAAAAGTGGCCGCAACTAGCCTTTCAGAAAGGCTCGCGCGTGGAAAATATGGATTTTTTTCTGCCGGATCGAAACGTAACGCGTGCAGGAATTTTAAATATGGCCTGCACATGCAGACGATAAATTTACTCTGGCAACACACGATATTGAACTTTAAGCTGGTAATACCAGCCAAGGATACGTGATTCTACGAAAAACAGATGTTCCTTTGTGATCCCAGGAAAAAATTACATACTTTATACGTTGAATGTGGGGAAATACGGTAACTTTTAGGTTATGGTAACCTTAGGAGCAGATTAGGGTGACATGTTGTATGACTTCGGGTGGTAGCCATATTGGAATTTCCAGATCCGAAAATCGGAATGTTTGTTACTCTAAATTTGAGATCTAACATCTCTGCATTTCTAAATTTTTCAATTTCATAATTTTTGAACGCCCACATTCTTGAACTTAATCTGAAAGTTTGGAAGTTTGCATATTTCCAAACTTGCAAAAATAAAAATTTCCCAGTTTCTCAATCTGTAAAAATTCAAACCTATTCTAAACCCATTCTAAGTTGAATTTCGTGTCCCTCAACTAGTCACAAAAATGGCCGCCACCTGGCGACTGCAGTCCAGAAATTAAAAGATTAAGCGAAAGGAAAGAAAGTAGTCGAAGAAACTAGAACGACATTAAACTAGATACTGAACGTCAAATTGAACGTTGCAGTAGGAGACAGGCAAACGTTAATTTCCGTCGGAATAATTGTTTCGAAATTAAATAGCAGATAATTAAAAAAGGATCAGCCCCATTTCCTCTCCTACCTCATTTAATTAGAAAAAGGAACAGAGACTAATGTTTCTAAGAGACTGTCTAGTCAGAATGTCCCAAGATGATCATCATTTTCCTTTCTCTCGTAGCATCGACGTCGGCAGACATTTCTCTTTCATTACTACCAAAACGACTGTAATTACGCGGGGATACCTCTCGAAGAGGAAACAGTTCGATGATAAAGAAGAATCCTGATTGTCATCTTGTAGATTGAACCATAGTACGTGTCTGTTGATCCGACTGGTAAAGGTGAATGCACCGACCGTGCACACGGAGAAGAAATTGAACGGGCACAGAAACAATAACATTTGCTTTGTTAACTGTGCCCTTTTGTTACACAATTCGATGTGCAGGATAGTGTTCCTGTATTTCTTGATTATAATTTTCTAGGATTTTGTGAAAACAGGAAGGTCGCTTTGAAAATTTGGAAATGGACAATTTGGGTAATTGAACATTGAGAAGTTCGGAAGTGGGAAATTGGGAAGTTGGGAGTTTGGGAGTTTGGGAGATTGAGAGATTGGGAAATTAGGGAAGGGGGACTGGAAAATTGGGAAATTAGGGAATGGGGGAATTGGAAAATTGGGAAAGTGGGAAATTGGAAAAGTGGGAAATTGGGAAAGTGGGAAATTGGGAAATTGGGAGATTGAGAAATTGGAAGATTGTGAGTTTGGGAGATTGGGAGATTGGGAAATTAGAGAATGGGGGTATTGGAAAATTGGGAAATTAGGGAATGCGGGAATTGAAAAACTGGGAAAGTGGGAAATTGGAAAAGTGAGAAATTGGGTAAGTGGGAAATTGGGAAATTGGGAGATTGAGAAATTGGAAGATTGTGAGTTTGGGAGATTGGGAGATTGGGAAATTAGAGAATGGGGGTATTGGAAAATTGGGAAATTAGGGAATGCGGGAATTGGAAAACTGAGAAAGTGGGAAATTGGAAAAGTAAGAAATTGGGTAAGTGGGAAATTGGGAAATTAGGAGATTGGAAAATTGGAAATTGGGAAATTGGAAAATTGGAAAAATGAAAACTTAGAAAATGGTTCATTACAAATTAAATCTAAAAATTGAAGACCAGAGGAATTACAATAAATTTGAGAAACCTGAAGACGTGCAAATATGTAACCCAACTAAATAAACATCTTATCAAAAATATAACTTCGTGTTAAGCGTTAAAAGCTGGTCTACGCAGCACGAGAACTGTTCACAGAGACAAGAAATATGAATGCTAGAACGAAAATGCTGGTGTTATCTCGTGCGTACACAAGGCTCCCTGGAAAGTGTCATTAAACGAGGCAGTAACAGAGTAAAGGAAATTATCTTAATGGGTTTCCAGCTGAGAGTAGGAAGCGTTCTTCCTCGCAAAGACAAGAGAAGAAATTGTTATTGCGGATAGTAGCGAAAAAAACGAAGACACACAACAGGAAGGATATACGAGACCTCTCTCCATTTTCTCTTCGAACGAACCGAATTAATTGCTTCAAGTTAATGAACCGATTCTCTGTTCCATCGCAACAATCTTTCTCTCCCGATACGTTCACTGAACTCTCAAATCTACTTGGAATTAACAACCTGACCCGATGCGATCGAATCAACCTTCTTCGACTCGATGAAGAACCCTTTCACCGTCAAATGAAAGTCTACCCTTTTATACAGTTTAAAATATTATGTCTTGTGTTTCCGATGATGCATTTTATACTACCATACTTTTCTCGTGATCTCTTTTTGCGGAGTATATCAACCTGAATGTTATGCTCTACTTCGCTGGGAGTTTTTGTACTTGAACGTTGTTCTTACTTTTGTTAAAGTTTTCTAGAAAGATTTGATTAAAAAATTGGAGCATGGCATTCGGAATATGGTATTAGGTAATTGCAAAGTTCAGAAATATGGGAAGTCAGGAAAATTGAAAATTGGCACATTGGTATTTTGGATACTTGGAAGTTGGTATACTAAGAATTTTAGGGATCTACAAATGGGAGTGGGAAATTGGGAAAGTGGGAAAGTGGGTAACTGGAAAATTGGGAGATTGGGAAATTAGCGAATGGGGGAATTAGGAAGTTGGGAAATTGGAAATTTGGGAGATTGAGAAATTGGGAAATTAGGGAATGGGGGAATTGGAAAATTGGGAAAGTGAGAATTTGGGGAAGTGAGAATTTAGGAAAGTGAGAATTTAGGGAAGTGAGAATTTGGGGAAGTGAGAATTTGGGGAAGTGAGAATTTGGGGGAGTGAGAATTTGGGGAAGTGAGAATTTGGGGAAGTGAGAAATTGGGAAAGTGAAAAATTGGGAAAGTGGGAAAGTGGGAAATTGGGAAATTGGGAAATTGGGAAATAGAGAAATTGAAAAATTAGAAAATGATAAATTTGTAAAATTGGTAAACAAAAACTTGCAAAGTCAATAAACTGTCGATTTGGAAAATTGCAAATCTTCACAACGTACAGATCACGAGACTCAAATTACAACTGTATTAGTTCGCTCTGAAAACCTGCACATATGAATTTGTCGGGCAAAGAAACGAAAAAAGCGTAGAAATCCTCGGAAGCTGATAAGCCTTAAGGTACAAAGGAGAAGAAAGATGAATGAACAGTAGAAGACAAAGAAACGAAGACAGAGTGTAACAGAATGGAACGGATGTAGAAGAGAGGCAGCAGAGAACGAAGGTGTTCTTAGTCAGCAAAGCATGCAAGTGTCCTACGGTGGAACTAATGGCGGTGACCATTAATATAACTTTGCCTTAGCTTAGATGCAACCGCGGTTCGTGTACGTACGCATTTTGTAGCAGCTACGAGTGATGCATGGTGTCTTCTTAAACGTCACAATGCAACCCGGCTACGATAGGGACATTAATCCTTTCGCGGAGTTTAGCGTTTCGACCCAGTGTTCTCTAGCCCCTCTAGAGTAGCTTATAGTAAACTCTCTTCGGTGTACTTAGCTCCGGTGTAAGGACTACCTTCGTTGTCGAGGTTAAAGTCTCTCGTATAAGAGGATAAGAGGAGTTTCGTTACTCGTTAACGTTCAACAGCGTCACGAGCTTCTCCCGGGACTCGATTATTCAACGGCCAATCCTTATTATCCCCGCGATTCTGTACGTCGCGTACGATAAGCGACCTTTCTTATTACTGTGCCTTCTTCTGGAGAAACCAATTATGTTGATGAAACATTTATACTTTGGATTAGATAACATTACTGTGCTTCAAAATCTGATTTGGATTGCATAAATTCAAGTAATTGTACCGATATGCGATAAAGTATGCTGAGTTTCATACTGATGGACTGTTTATGTGATTGGATAATCAAAATCCATATGTCATGAGTATCCGTATGTTCGTGAAAGTGATATTAGTTGAATGTCTAACAAAATTGAACTTTTCGTTGATTACATTATTATGAAAATAAATGACATGTGTACACATGTGTGTACCTACATATGTACATATGTCCATACATATACATGCGTATGTCACATGTGTGTATCTACAGATGTATACATGCATATACGTACATATGTATACATGCATGAATGTGCATATGTACACACGTACAAACATGCATATGCCACATGTATGCATCTACAGATACATACATTCGTATATGTACATATGTGCAGATGTATGAATGTGCATATGAATATACGCATACGTGCATATGTGCTCACGTCCAAACATACATATGAACATACATACGCACGTGCACATGTACATATGTATGACCATGCACATGTCCACATATATAAACATGCATATGTCCACCTGTATGTCTATACACATCCAATTACAATTAAAAATAATAGGAACAAATTTAATCAGCAATGAAAGATCCTAAATTGGAAAGGATGTCAGATACATTTCCAAGATAAACCTTTCACCGCGACATTTACTCGCGAATCAAGCATGAAACACCATCGTTTATACGTTCTCCAGGTTGGATAGACCTTTTTTCGCTGCCTACTCGTCCAACTCGAAAATCAAATGTGCAAGCAGGTAGCGAACAGCAAAACTCGGTCGACATCGTCGGACCGTCAGAGCAAAAAGTCTGCCCCCCGACACGGTAGGGATTTCATTTTCGGCTCGATTGACGTTAAAAGCTTGAAAAAGCATGTTACTACCGCTCTACTATTTACGGTTTTATGCATCTTTTTCCGTTGTTATAATTTTACGCCTTGTGAACAGCGATTGATGTTCATGGGAATTCAATTCTCTTGAAGGGATTGGTGTCATGATTGTGTGAGGTATGTCTCGAGCAGATGATTGTGAATGATTAATACTTAATCAAATTAATTTTTGTGTTAACATTTTATAATATGGTGATATTGTGTTTATTTGATAATCTATATATACATATAATACGCTATGTCTGTCCGTTGCTACTTTCAATCTCGATAAGGGTAAAAGGTAGAAACTTGATATTTTGCACACATATAGAACTCGCCGAGATAGAGTCATAGCCTTTTAAATTTTTCTGATTGGTAACCTATGACCTGAACAACAAGGTGTTATAGGTAAGCTAGTATTAGTATATTATAACATTGCGCCCATGTTCTGTTGAATCCCCCAAGTATGGGAAATTAAGGATTATCAAATTCAAATTCACTGTGAATTATCAAATTCATAGGTTCTTAATTTGTTAAGTTCTTATGTACTTAAATTTTCTGATCATTACCTAACTTAACCTAATTATTACATTTTCAGGTCCATAGCTTTCTGAACACCAAACCTCCAAATCAGCACATCCACATACCTCAAGAATCCCAAATTCTCGAGTACTTTACAATTCTCAAATCATGAAGTTTCAAAACCCTAAATTGTCGAGTCCTCAAATTTTCAAATCCCCTTTCAAACCACCAAATTCTCAAATCCCCAAATTTTTGAATCACCAAGTTCTCTAATCCCCAAGTTCTCAAATCACCATATTTTCAAGTACCTAAATTCTCAAATCCCCTCTGAAACCTCCAAATTCTCACTCATTACATTTGCAAATTTCAAAATTCTCAAATCATCAAATTCTCAGCTCCCCAAGTCCTCAAATCACCAAATTCTCATATGCCCAAATTTTCAAATTATCAAGTACTCAACTCCCCAAATTCTCAAGTCCTTAAATTCTCAACTCCCCAAATTCTCAAATCTCCTTCCAAATTCCTAAATTCTCAAATCATTACATTCTCAAATGCCCAAATTCTCAAATCACCAAATTCTCAATTCCCAAATTCTCAAATCCCCAAATTCTCATATGCCCAAATTTTCAAATCATCAAGTTCTTAACTCCCCAAATCCTCAAATCACCAAATTCTCAAGTCCCCAAATTCTCAAATCCCTTCTCAAAACCCCAAATTTTCAAATTACCAAATTCTCAAGTCCCCAAATTCTCAACTCTCCAAATACTCAGATCCCCAAATCCCACATTCCCCAACCTCCCAACCTCCCAAATCCCCACATCCCCAAAATGCAAACCACTCAAATTCCAAACTCCCATAACCCCACCTCCCCAAATCCCAACACTACAAAATCTCCAAATTCCCAAATAGCTCCAAGAAGAGTCGAAGAAGAGTGAAAGAGTCCAAAGACCTAGAGTACGTAATCTAGAGGGAACCTAACACATAATCCTCGTGCAAGTCGCCGAACAAAAGCCTATGTAGCACCCGGGTGTACCACGGTCGAAATCATCGTCGAGCGATAATGAAAGGTCTGATCGTGGCTTCTAATCACGTTTCAAGCGACAATCTCGAACATCGCGCGAGTACGCGCGGCCACAGAAAGATAATCGAGGCGGTTTCATTCCTAGAATAACATCGAAGATGGTTCGAAGTCATCGCGAGCAGAAGGTTGTCCGAGGGGAAGCGGATAGCCAGCTATTACAAGAGGAATCGACGCTGCAGGCATCGAAGAGATCTCTTGCATACCTAACCTAGGACGATCGAGTTCATTGTTGGGTCTAACCTTCGATAGAGCCTTTGTCTCTTCCTTTTCTTCGTCCGTTCGTAGCCATTGTTCCGAGTCAACGTAATTAGTGGACCTTGAGGGATAATCTCTTCGTTCAACGACTCGTGTCTTCAGGGAGAGACATGATCCTTCATTCGTGACTTTTAAACAGTTTGACGAGGCAGATAAGGACCAACGCAGCCTCTCTCGCAGATTAAACCGACGCGTTATTATAATTTCCTTCGAGCGATGCAAATCGACACACTATAAATATGGAAATTCCATTTACGAGCGTTGCATTACGGAAAATATGCGGACAGCCCGCTTCGTTAACGAACGAATATTTGCGGCACTTACGTATCCGCTTCGCGCTAAAATCAACACTTGATCCGCTGCCGAGAAGAATACGTGCATCATCGTGTGTGTAACGAGATTGAATTTTTAACGCTGGGTCATAAATTTCACGGGAAAAGAAAATACGATATTAAATTAATCCGGTAAGGAAGCGGGAAATTTAATTTGCAACGTATTCCGAATAATTACAAATTATTGCGTGACGGAACCGTGTGGATCCCGTAACAAAACCAAAAGGAACTTGCATTTTTTCAGTGACTTGAATCATTTGCAAAGAAATGATACCAAAAATATTTGCAGGAGATTAAACTCGTGTACAATAAATAATAAATGCAAATCCCAAATAGAAATCGTTAACGATCTCCGAATTTGCATACGTCTGAATCCTCTTCGGCTTGGTGACGAAATACATTCGTAATAATAATGTCCAAATCTAACGATCAATACTCGATTACCTTATTTCATTTGTTATCCAGGAGAGAATCTCCAGCAGCATTGCCATCCATTTAATTACATCCTACCTGGTTTCTCCGCATCCAAAAGTAGCCCGTCTTTGTAGCCCGCTTTTGGATGGAAATAATCTAACCGCGGATCTACGGTACGGTCTCACGATTTCTACATCGTCCCGCCGCGTTCATTAGTATCAAAGATCCTTGCCACGAGCACGATCCCATGAGAAAATAAAACGAGATAACAAGGAAAACGGAAAGCCAGATAATAGCTAGTCGAAAGGATCTCGTGGTGGAAAGAATCCTAAGGGATAGGTAAATAACTTCTTGACACTTCTTGGTATTGGCGGACAATTAGAGGAACAGTGGTAGCGGTTTAAATGAGAAAGGTAGGCGTCGATTTAATGTAATATGTTATCAAATGGAATCGTGTATGGTAACCGTGAGGAAAATTTATGATTGAAGTCTAAAAAGTGTGGTTGACTTTATGTCTAATCTCTATATATGCAAATTTCAACACACATAAATCTCTACATGCTCAAATCTCTATTTATCCCAATGGCTATGTCCTCAAATCCCTATGTTCTCCAATTCCTACATTCTCAAATATCCATGTTTAAAAATTCTTATATACCCACGACTCAAATACCCAAATCCATTTAGCCATAAATACTTACATCCTCAAATCCTCATGTCCACAAATACTTATATCCATAAATCTCTATATCCCCAAATCTTTACATCCCCAAATCCTAAAATCCACAAATCTCCACATACCCAAACGTCTACATCCCCAAATCTCTGCATCCTCAAATCCCTGTATCCCCAAATCCCCACATCCTCGAAATCTAATATCCAGAAATCCCTACATCCCCAAATCTCCACGTGACCAAATACTAATATCCACAAATCCCTACATCCCCAAATCTCTACATCTCCACATCTCTACATTCCCAAATCTCTACAACCCCACATCCCTATATCTCCAAATCCCTATATCCCCAAATCCCTACATCCCCAAATCCCTATAACCCCAAATCCCCATATCCCCAAATCCCTACATCCCCAAATCCCTATATCCCCAAATTCTATTATGCGTACTTCCGTTAGCTTGAATTTACCACAAGATATTTCGTTAGCTCGAGCTTAATTTGTTCGCGAGTGGATTAAAACACGTACTTCCATAATAATCGGTTTCTTGGAAGCTGAAAGGCTCGTTTGCGGCGAATCCTCACCTGACAGCCTTGGGGAGAAACGATCCATCCCAATTTGGCAATTTGCCGAATACACGGCTGACATCACGTGCTTCAACTTATCGCACGGATAATCGTGCAAATTACTAGAATTATCTTCCTGCAGTTCGGGTAAAAAACGAACTCGACACGGGGGTCTCTTATGGCAAACAAAAAGCAGTTCATTAACGAACAATCACTATGGTCGTGCTTACTTTTCATTTTGGATGTTGTATTAAAGACAGCAATTAAAAGATTCACAGATATACTGGAAATTAATTTTCCAGGTACACTGGTAATTTTCTGGAAATCCTCAAATTTCAAATTGCAAATTCGAATCGGTACTCGACTGTTCAAATATTATACTTCTGCTTCTTATATTCTTGTATCACTTTTTGATTTCAATATTCTTTCACAGTAATTGACATTTCGAAATATAGAATCCAATATGTGGCGAAAGAATGAATAACACATACTTCATTTTAACGATCGAACCTTTCATAAACACCGTTAATTAAGCATCGTCATCGTCTGACTCAAAGAACTTTCGATCGATTTCAAAGGGAACGCTTTCGATATCGTGACCTTTTTTCACGCATAAAGAACAATGCCCAGCCACATGTTCGGTATCGTCAATCATTAATCAATGCTCTGCGAAAACGTTCGAATCCCCATTGTTCAACCGTGCACAAATGAACTCGTTGCCACGGAATAAAGCAAATCGATCAACAAAAAATTCATCAAATACTTCCAACAAATCCACTGATTTGCTCGAAACGTTCTGATCAGATTTATTATGGTCATCCATCAAAATCGATTATTACGAACAGACCATTAAGATTCTTACATGCTAACGAATACGTTGTTCAAGGAAACCTTGAATTCTTAATTACGACCTTTCAATTGCATCGAACTTTGCATCAGATTTTTCTCTGCGTGTTTGAGATGCACTCGTCGTGTTGAAATATGCTAATGTGTGAAATATGGACGCGGATATATGAACATACGTAGAAACATCGCATGCAAATTATGCATTTAAATATTGACACAGAGATTACTTCCACGTGAAAAATTAAGGAAGTTTTTTACCTAAAAATTATGATTGAAAAAGTGTGAATAAATGTACGAGAATAAATATGGATAAATACAGGGAATATGGAATTCTAAAAATATTTCTATATAAAAAACATGTTGACACGGAGAAGAGGTACTTCGACGTGAAAAATTAAAGATTCTTTACCTAATAATTATGATTGAAAAAATGCGAATAAATGTATGAGAATAAATATGGATAAATACAGGGAATATGGAATTCTAAAAATATTTCTACATAAAAAGCAAGTTTGATTATTTTTCCTATGTCTCGTTGGGTCAATAGAGATTTTACATCAGGATGCAGCTCGTAAAAGTTGATGGCACTGATTTCGTGCAATTGTTCACTTAAAGCATCTTGTAACCGCGGTTTTGTTGAACCGTGTAATAATCATAAAACGATACATCCGTTTCGACACGAACATATTCACAATTATCATGACGGTGGGGAGTTTACGACTGGTCGAGGAGTCACCTTCGATTATATCATTAGCTCCCAAGGATCTACTCCATTCCCACAAAGCTATCTTCCGTTCACCGTATTCCGGCAACAACATCTCGTCGTGTCAGATTCATCTTTCTCGAGATTCGATCGCGCGTGTTCCAATCAGAAAAACGAACGTTAAGGAACGTAAAGGTTTGTCCGACATTTCGCGTCCTCTCAGAAATGCCAATCAACAATTTTCTTTCTTTTTTAATTCTACTCTCTAGTAGAAGCACCACAATTAGACACTTCTGCTATCTTTATTATAAATACAGGATAGACAAGATAAAAGAGATACTGTATGTGATATTTGAATACGCTCGAGAGGGGTCACGTGATGTCTCTTTCATCTTGACCAGCCAGTATATGGTTCGATTGAATGCACGAATTGATTTTCTTCATGAAAAACCTGTACGTTTGTATTTGAAAAACCTGTGTGTTTGGATGTTGACGAAAGCTCAGAACCGATTAATTTAACGAAATCGTAGGTGGATCGAAGATCTCGAGGATGCATTCGAAGGGAGCGCGTGGGACGAAGTTATTCATAGCAGCGATTTCATTAACGTAAACTCGATAGTAACCTTTCCTGTGCGCATAATGAAACTATGCGGTGAACGCAAGGCTTAATCACGCTCTTACGCAAGCTTTTCTCGATTTTACGTTAAACAAACTTCTATTATCTAGTCAAACAGCGAATTAATCATGCTCCATAGGTTGTCTAAATTTCTTATCAAAATTTTGTATCAAAACTTCTATCCACCGTGGTAATAAATTTCACAGATTTTTTTCCGATTATCAAGATTGTAAGACATTATTTAGCAAGTTGGCAACAATATGTGTTCATTATACATAGTGTAAATTGCCTGGAGTTAGAGAAATATTCCTAAGCCAGAAACTTTCCGACTAGATATGAATCATATTTAAAATGGAAGCAGGTATACGCGGAATTAAGGGTTCGCTTATATTTCCTAGCAGCGTAGATTCTCCGCAATATACAGAGCTATTATGGTGTGTGGTTAACGTTAAGCATCCTCGAGATGAATACGTATTTTCTCTGCTACTTTAGCAGGATCACGGATAACTGACGCAATTTGTATTCGCTGCGGTAACAGCTCTACACCTTGGTCTAACATTTACGACGGTAGATTTGAATTTATCATACTATTTTATTTAACCGGACAATGGCGGTCTGCGTACGCAGTTGGACTCGTCTAACTCTTGCTATTCTGGGTTGCATTGCCACGTATTTTATAGCCACGCGTTTCATCAGTCTGCTATTTAATTTCACGGATTATAATTCCACGCATTCCAACTCCACTCATTTTAATTCTACGCATTCTAGTTCCACACATTCTACCTCCACGCATTCTAATTCAATGCAGTGTAACTCCACATATTCTAATTCCACGCATTTCATATTCCACGCGCTATAAATTCACGCGTTCTGCTTCTACGTGTTGTAGTATCACGCATAATATTGCCACGCGTTATAATTCCTTGCGTAGCACCGCCACGCGCCGTATCACAACACGTTGTAATTCCACGCGTGGTATCGCCTGCGCGTTGTAATTCCATGCGTGATATCACCCACGCGTTGTAATTTCACACCTGGTATCGCTCACGTATTGTAATTCCACGCGTCCTAATTCCTCGCGTCGTATCACAACACGTAATTCCACGCTTGGTATTACTCACGCGTTGTAATTCCACACTTGATATCGCCACGCGTTCTAATTTCACGCGCCGTTATTTTTCGCATCGTATTACAATACGATAGCGTCACCCACGTCTTGTATAGGCATACATAGTACCACACACGTGTTACAATAACGTGTGGCGATAAAACGCGTGGCGAGACAACGCCATTATTGCGGAAACTATTTAGGTGAATACCTTCAGACAGATCACTCTGTGCATCAGCTCTAAGATATTAACAATGATTTAGCAAAAATTCGTGGAGTTTCTCAAAGAATTCGCAATCGAGCGCTACAAAAATCAACAAACAATGAACGTTATTCACCTGTTAGCTAGATTTCGCAGAAAATTCGCAAAGAAAAATGCGTGAAGCTTGGTAACATGCCGCGATGCTATCGGTAGAATACAATATCCTCGATTGCGTTTACCCAGCTGTCGACGCGGATCTCATCAATCCTCTTCGGATATTCGTTTCTATATAGGGTGTCTCAATTGCCGTGGTACTAGGTGTACTAGATAAGAAATGAAAATAACACTTCATACATGGCTATATTTTCAGAAAAGCTAAAACTGAAAAGAAAAGTTTGTAAGAAAAGCAGTCTACAACAAGAAAGATAACTTCAACAACTATTTCATTGATAATAATTATAAATACTTTCCAGGATTATCAGGTTCAATTTTCTCAATAACAAAAGTAAGTATAAAAACAAATGTTCCTCCACTGTTTTAATATATTTTTACATGTAGAATCAGTATCCGAGTTGTAGCACAACTTTTGGAACACCCTGTATATCGCTTCTATCGCAACCCGAGGATTTTTGCCAAAGATTCCTATTAAATCCTTCTCGGAGCTCGGACTGTCGATTGTTAAATACTTGAAACATTACCATGGAAACGGCATGAGATCACGGTTAATTAGTAAGCGTGGCACGTAACGTGTCACGTTTTTCCCGGGAAATCGGCGGAGTACGTTAAGCTTGACCAATTTGCAATGCTGATGCGCCTCTCCCGGTCACGTGACCCTTTTGCAGTTGCACTTTTTTTCATTGCAACAGGCCCAACAGGAGTAAAAAGGATCCGAACCTCCTGCGGATTCAGGATGCCCGTCGCCGACAGGATCTCTCGCTCGACCATCGATCACGTCGATTATGAAACGGTATCTGCGACGATGCCTTCCGATCTAATCGATGATCATTAAACACCTCGAGGTAACGTCACCGGTATGCGACGCTCGATAAACGCACGACGTGTCGTAAGGACCTGGACTGAACTTATAACTCTTTCACTTTGTGGCTAGAACTATCTTTTCATAATTTTAGAACTAGGACTTTTAGAATTTTAGGACTGTTAGAACCAGGTCTTTTAGAACTATATTGGGACTTTAGGAATTTAAGACTTTAGAACCCGTCTTTAGGAGTCTGATACTTTTGTTGTAACTTTGCAATTTTGGGATATTTTGGATACTCATCATTTTGGGAATTTAAAATTTGTTTATGACTTTAAAAATTTCTCCATGATTCAAATGTATTCTCTTTGCACTGGATTGTGACTCCCAACACATCGTAAGAGCTAAATAAAAATCAACTCAATTGTTCTATCTTCAAACGTCATATCACTCTATTCTAATATTCTATCATTCCAATGATGTAACATTCTAATGTCATATAATCGTAATGTCTTATCATTTCGATATCAGCCCAATGTCTTCTAACGTTCTCTCACAGCAGTATCTTATCACGTATCGTTCGAATGTCCTATCAGAGCAACAGAATTCGAGGCGTGTGCTGCGCTCGCGGCATTAAGCGCCACAAATCAAACAGCGTATCATCTTGTCGCTGCTCTTCCGCATAGTCACGGCGACCAATGCACATTCTCGATTCTGTAGCTCGATTCTTCTACGAGTCGAAGGCCAGCCCATGAAGAGGAGGACGGTGTCGGTCGCGACAAAGTATAACGACCACGAAATGATTTATCGACGTCGAGGCACTGTTCGGATCGGAGCAACGAAGCACGAGCAGAAAGGACGAACCGGGTCGGTTTGTACCGTATTGTCGCTTGTTTGTTGGGGGAAAACAAGAGGAATAGGAAACGAGTATGCAAACGGACCACACATAAATAGTCGTTAGACAGGAAGGATCGCGCAGGGGAGGGACGAAGGGAAGCATCGGACGTGTGTTTTTTCGCAGAAAAATCTCAAACTCCGGGGATGCTTTGGAAATGATACAGAACAACCTGGAGCACTCGGGCAAAAAGTGGAAGATTGATGACCGTACACGCCCACAACTTATTTCCGATGCCTTCTAAGCAAATATTCGAGAACATGCGCAACAACGATGCGTTTAAGGATATTATTGACCGGCCTCGAAAATGGTGACATAAGTTCCATATGAATTAATGAAAATCTCCACAGCTCAATCATATCCTTATTCTTCATATAAGTATTTAAATGCTATTAAGATATACTATTTGGTATCACAGATATGTTACACTGGCTAGGTTAGCCCCGGTTGCGATTACACACATAAGTGATATTCGGTAGCAAAAGTGTTAATATGCATAATGTAAAATGACCGGTTACCAGTTGATGTAATGATCGATTTCGAAGCGTATAATCTGACACCAATCGCCACTTGTCGTTCCACGTCAGTGGATCAGAAATGGAGGTCACAGACTCGATCTATCAGGATTCATCGATCACCCATCGACGGACAAATATATATATATTCTTCGACAAATATATTCCGAGCCACGTGTTTGGTGCACCCTTCCGTTCATTGGAATTCGATGCGCGTAACCGAATGAATTTCACGGGCTACCGCGTTTATTAACCATCCTGTCGATTTTCGTTGCACGAACCGTGAAACACGAATCTATGATTCGCAAACCGGTGTAACCTGTGCGCTAACCGAAAATAAATCATTATGAACCGTGAGAAAGAAACTGTGCGAGGAATTCAGTGGTGGGCGTCTGCTTTCTCGTTTGAGTATATGAAGTTTATTGTGGAATAAGCTTTGGTCGATATAATCTTAGCTACGGATTCTATCGTCAGTTTGTATGTTATATCCAGGTTTGTTTGATTTGGGTAGAATATGAGGAGGTACAGATAACGGCACGTTGGATATTGACGCGTTGGATAGCAACCCGTTGGATATGGGTGCGTTGAATTTTGGCGGGTCAGATATCAATCCGTAGAATATTGAGGCGTTGGATATCAACGCGTTGGATTGTCACGTGTTAGATATCAACCCGTTGGATATGAGTGCGTTAGATATCGGTGTGTTGGATTGTCATGTGCTAGATATCAACCCGTTGGATATCGGTGCGTTAGATATCGACGTGTTGAATGTCAGCGCGTTGGATTGTCACGTGTTAGATATCAACCCGTTGGATATGAGTGCGTTGGATATCGGTGCGTTAGATATCGGTGTGTTGGATTGTCATGTGCTAGATATCAACCCGTTGGATATCGGTGCGTTAGATATCGACGTGTTGAATGTCAGCGCGTTGGATTGCCACGCGTTAGATATCGGCGCGTTGGATTGCCACGCGTTAGATATCGGCGCGTTGGATTGTCACGCGTTAGATACCGGCGCGTTGAATATCGATGCGTTGAATATCAACCCGTCGAATCTGAGTGCGTTAGATATCGATACGTTAGATATCGGCGCATTGAATGTCGACGCGTTCAATCGTCACGCATTAGATATCGACGCGCTGAATATGAGTGCGTTGGATAACTGTGCGTTGAGTATCGACACGTTGAATGTCAAGCCGTTAAATATCGACGCGTTGGATATCGACTCGCTGAACTTCAACTCATTGAATTTCTATGCGTTGGATCGTCACATGTTCAATTGCCAGGCGTTGGATTTCGACACGGTAAATGTTGACCCGTTAGATCCTCACGCCTTAAATCACCACATGTTAGATATCAAGCAACTAGATATCAACGCGTTGAATATCACCATAATGGATATTGGTACATTTCAATGTACTAAAATTGTATCATGCATTTGATCCTCACGTTAAATGACTACAGGTTATATGTCGACACGTCAGATATAAACCTGCTAGATACTAACACGTTAGATACGCGTGCTTCGCGTTGAATATCGATGCAGTATATCGCCACGCACTGATACCTTGTATGTTATAATGGCACACATTACACATTGCCAGTATATTGCATCATTACATCTCCCCTTATCGGCCATAATTATTCGTTATTATTATTTATGCTTCGAATTACGAATTATCACGACTTCGATCGACACATTTCTGCGTTTTATGAAATTTCAATGCATTATATCTTTTCCCGAGTATATCATATTGTTACATCGATTCGATAGAGAAAGGATGTTTGCTTTCACTGGTTCTTTTTCGCAGTCAAGGAACAATTTACCTACTCCAAAATAGCCCGAGCTCTTCTCCCCCGACGAAAGGGTATTATCTCGTGCAGCGATCCGCTTCAAAAAAGCGAAAGCAGTGTAACGTGCACGTGAGGTCCACCTCGAGTGAGCAACGTATCGATACGTTGATCTAAATTAGCTCTCGAGTGGCCGTGAATCACCTGCGTCAGGTAGCTTTACACGTACACCGGATGATTTTCTGCCGTTGTTCTTCGTCCCACGAGGATTTCTTTCATCCCGATCGAACGTGTAATCTCGAAGAAACGTTTAACACGTTTCGTGTTATTCACCGGCTTATCGTTCGGCTTTATATTAAATTTTATACGGATGTTGTTTATGATAATAGAACGAAAGTCGAGGCGAAACCGGCCGATTTACAAGTTCATAACGTTTTCGATACCTGTTGACATTTACACTTACGTGTCTGCATATTTCGTCAAATTTACGTTCACTTGCTTATCAGGATATTAGGTTAGCAAATTCCTACATGTTTAAAATGAAAATTTTCAAAGTTATATCGCAATGATATAAAATTGATGTACATTGCGCATCGCGAGAGAAACTTAACAAAACCTTGAAACCTTGAGAACCTAAACTTAACCACATTTAACCCATTTCACCTAAATATAACCTAAACAAACCTTAATTTAAACTTAACAACTAAACATTAATCTATTAACTGAATCTAATGTAACAATAACCTAATTTCAATAATCATAATCTAGTGCCAACCTAACCTCAACTTGTCCTTAACCCAACTAATTCTAACTCTAATTCACATGTATTTATTCGAGCCATGATGTAACTTTAAATGCGAGAATTAAATTTAAGCGATAAAATTCCATAAAAATCAGTTGCGATGCGCCATGAATTTATTTCATACCTATCAATGAAATTCTAACGACATCGCGATAGTCGCACTCGTGTGAATTCCTAAAAAGAAAACGGTAATTCATCGAGTGGTGAATCGTCGTTGACCTTCCAACAGGCACGCGAATAAATAAATAATCATTGCACGGTGTATGAGCCGACGTTACGGTACAGCAAACGCGGTTTCGTTCTCTCGAATTAAAGTGGCAACGAGGATCCTCTCGTTGACGAGCGAAATTTTTGTGTTCGCCATGCCGGTTTTATCGCGATCGACGGAGGCAAACTCGTAACACTTCGTGTTGCAGGAAAGAACACGTTTCTCGAAACGGGGACGCAACACAATGGATTACAGGCAAAGCCACGCTTTCGGCTGCATTGTGGACGACGATGAAAGCAGCTCTTGCCGGATATGGGTGCCACTTCCCGTTCCCATCCAGGACTATTTCAGCGCAGGAGGTCATCGGAAGTTTTGCCTTTAACGAACCTACCCTGCCATGCGTTGATGAATGGCGTTCACTCGAATAACGGAAAAAAAAGACAGCAATAACCCGTGCCGTTTCACACGGCGACTACCTTAATCGTTTGTAGAACGCCGTCCTTAATGAGGTAACGTTAGGATATACATAATTAACTGGTCCGTGGATAATAATTATCTCCGTGGCTCGTCTTTCTTCCTCGGCATACTTCTATCTATCGACATTCTTGTTCATTTCGAAATTCATCATTGGTCACAGATTTATTTCGGAAATTAACTCCTTCTCCATTTTTGGTTCAAATTTAGAAACGCAGACTTTTCCATTAATTTTCATTTATTACACTCAACAACTTTTCACGAAAATGTATTTTAAGCCACAACTACTATTAGTTCACAAGTATTTTATTTTAAGTCACAAAATTCTCGACTTCCATTTTTAATGATTTGTTGATCGAGTTTCAAATTTACAAAGGCAGACAAATTTTTCCATTACTTTTTAGAAGTAACGCAATCATTTATGATAGTCGTCTTTAAGTCTACTTTTTACAAAAAATGTATTTTAAGCCACGACTACTATTAGTCCACAAGTATTTTATTTTAAGTCACAAAGTTCTCAACTTCCATTTTTAATGATTTGTTGATCGAGTTTCAAATTTAGAAAGGCAGACAAATTTTTCCATTACTTTTTAGAAGTAACGCAATCATTTATTATATTCATCCTTAAGTCTACTTTTTACAAAAATGTATTTTAAGCCGCAATTACTATTAGTTCACAAGTATTTCATTTCAAGTCACAAAACTTGTTACGATGTTTTTCTTGAAGTCCGTATTACAGTAAACAAAATAATTAGTAAAGGGTTTTACAAAAAACACGTTCCCACACCAATCGCAAAAGAATACAACAAAAGTATATACAGAAATTCATAAAAGATGGTACTAAATCTTCTTCGCTATCTACCTCAGTACCGATAACGAGACAACAAAGCAACATCAGGTGTAATTCGTGACGGTTCTCTGGTAGAATGATCAGAGTGCATCTATTTAGTGGTTAGGGTGATCTCGTGCAGCTTCGACCGTATAAATTATGAACATTCGCCGCGGTCGATTATTTACAACGCAACTCGCACCGCAAGACTCGTGATTAATGTCGCTAATGATTTACCTGGGGACTGCGACGTGAGAATCTCGTTTATGAAAAACTTCCTGTTCCAATTCCCTACGGAAACTTTTCAAGAACTGATCCTCGAACTTTTAATAGTTTTAAGACATATCTCAAGGTACATACATAAAAGATTTGAAATTCGAGTTAAAATTATTAAAAATTAAGAGTTAGAAATATTAAATGCAAAAATATCAAGTTTCTTTCAAGTGATGTATTATACAGTTTCCAAGATATTTAAAGCGAGATCCAATTCAAAGGTCGAAACTTTCTCCGTGTATTTTATCGAAGATATCATCGCTAGAACGTGGGAAACAGCAAATTTTACCTGAAATTATTTATAAATTAAGAATTACGAACAATAACGTCGAACGTTCCTAAAATTATAATGCAAACGGCACCTCTAATCTCCCGTTCCGTGTTTAAGATTCCGTGCAGGTCCCGAGGCAAAATCCCTCGAAGAAAATTCGAAACCCGCGAGAATTTCCCGATACGTATTATTTGACGATGCAATCGCAGCGATAGCTTTCGAAGTAGAAGAGATTTCCATGGCGGAGAATGAATACGCAAAAGTAAGAACCAGTTCCTCCCGTAGACCGATACCACCGTGGTATCGAGCAACGTACTATTCATAATATTCCATCACTTGGAAATGCCTCATCCATTCCCGTCTTCCCTCGGGCACCTCTATTATCCTTAATTATCCGTAGCTAGCGACCGTGCAACAAAACTCTCGAGAACTGCCTTCGAGTAGTTTTGCTTGTATTCGAGGCCCTTTAGCGTGCGAGTGCTACATCGAGGATGTTGTTGGCCCTTCGACTATAAACCGTGCCTTTTCTAAGCGTCGATAAATTTCGTCATGGCTATTAACTCCATCGAATACTCGATTTCCGGCTTTATTTACGGTTCCGTTAACGATTGCGCTTTGAAATCGCGTTGCCAGACACCTGATGCACGCTCCAAGACTTCTATGCGGAAAATGGCGATTTAAGGGAGATACGGTTCGAGAGGATAAATAGAAAACCCGTAATAGAAAAGATAAAGCAGAAAAAGTAAAATAGGAAAGGTACAGTAAAAACGTTTACTAGACTCGTGAAGTAAACTTAAAAGAGACTGATACAAGAAAATAGAAATTACTTAAATTTAAAAATTCAGAAAATTTCAAAAATTCCAATAATTCATTAAATGATGCAAGTTTGCAAAAATTCTTGTCAATATCTCTCATAACCCTTTGTACTCGAAGGCATTTTTGCTGTTGCCAGACAAGCTCATTATCAACCTTAAAACATTTTAGTTAAGAAGTTTGCCTTATTGTCCCTGATGGCCCTTATTGTACCACTACGTTTATACGTCATATGTCATTTAGTTAAAAAATATTTATTTCTAATGGTGAATATGTCATCTCTCGAGTGCAAAGGTTCTTCAAGTTTTCCAAGATTTCTGAAACAGTAAGTTTTGTTGCTCGGTTATTTTACACCTATACCTTAAGTCCCACAAAATTGAACGTTATTAAGATCAGTGTCCTTGATCTGCAATTTTATGTTAATACGTCGATTTTAAAAGTGCATAAAGAACTCTGCTTTCCGTGTCGAGCAACGTTTCATTACCCCAGAACCCCTCGGGCAGCTTATTTTGCCTGTTGCGCAAGCTTCGTTATTCTTAATTATCTACGACCAGTTAGCCGTGTCATAAAATTCCAGGGGAACAGGTTTTTCGGGTAGTTCCAGCGGAATAAATTAAAATTCTGTATCAGTGGTCTCGATACTCGAGGACAAAGAGATCGCATGATAATACGATAACAGTTTAGCGGTAACGTTCAAATTAAACAGCCACTATTGAAATTAGACGAATACGACAAATTAATCATAAATGTGTGTCGTAAAAATGACGGAGCAACGTTGCGAACGTTGAAACAAGCTCTTCCGAAATCACTGGTTAGCTCCCAGCGTGTAACGACCACCTTTGCTATCGAATCGAATCAGAAAACACAACGCAGCAATTCTGCGAGATACAGTTTTCTTGTTTTTCGTGTCGGACCATGTGATCGCCGTTCACTGTGTGTTTTACAATCGAACAGTTGGAATTAGTAACGTCATGCATGCGTTTATTATGCAAATTTCGTTTGTGATTGCTAACTGTTTCAATGTGGAACCAATGGCACTGCTACCTTTGTTGCTTCTAGGCTTTCTATGAATTGTGGGAAACAAAGTGACCTCGTTTCGCAAAAGTATCGAGAAATTAGAAGTTGGATTGTTAGACAAATTCATTATTTTACAATAATAATTTTCCTTATTTAAAATTCTTCGAAATTGAAGGAGCTGCATATCGTGCACATATTTTTATTTTTACATAATAAAAGTCAACAGTATTTTGGATTTTGAGAGTTTGAGATAGCAGCGAAATTGAACCGAGTAAATCGCGTGGAATTCCTTATTAAATCGAATTGCTTCCACCGAGCCGCGTTAAGTTAAATCGCGTGAAATTGAATCACACGGAATTCGATTTTACCGAATTGAATTATGTTAAATTGCGTCAAATTGGATTTTATCGAATCGCATCCAATTGAATAGCGTCGCGCGGAGTTGAATTTCAAGATTCCACTATCGGTTCAGAAAGTTTCGAATCCCGTGTTAATTGAACTACCCATTTCCATCAGTTTTTGATTACATCACACGGTATAAGTTACAAGAATATTCTGATTCCATCTACGATCACCGTAACAAACAAGTATATTCCTGGAAGACATCAAAACGAAGCGTACTTCGTTTAACTAGCTCTAAACCAACTCGAGATACGCTGCACGAAAGTTATACGTCCAAAATGAAATAAAGTACACCCAGCCACGAACACACCGCCGTACTGTTCATAGCTGGAAAGAATGCACGTAGCTTCTCCTATTCCCGCCTTTAATACCCTCTCGTCACGCGATGCAATTGGTAGTTGTGACCAATAATCCGATTCGGCTGAAAGTTCGTTGTAGTAGCTACTACCAATCAGACCCACGCATTCTTTTTAGCCACCACTTTCACGGATGTAAATCAAAACAGATAACAATCCAAGTTGACTTATCAGTGGATCACCGAACCATCCGCCTCTATGAATTCACAACATCGTCTCCGATTGCGGGGATCCAATTACCGCCTCTTCTATGCTGAACCGAAAGTGGAACGTTGAATCCTTCAAGCTCTTGCGGAGCGTGCCGGTGAAGAAGACGACTCAATCCCGTTTCATAAATCCAGCGGAAAACGTAAACGTCAAGCACAATGATGGCCAGCTGCGCGAAGGCGTAGCGCATGGATATTCAAGTGGTATGCGCGTGAATACTGATGAGTCCCTTACATTTGACAATTTCAGACTTTACAAGTTTCCTTCTTTCTGTACTGGAAATTTCACATTTATTCCATATCTTGGAAATTCTGACAAACTCTTTCATTTTAGAGATTAATCAAGATTTCCGAATTCACAAATCTTGAGGAGTTTTCAAAGTTTAAAGTTCCTACACATGCACAATCCCATATTTTAAAATTTTTACGTTGTCAAATCAAGTTAAGTCTCGAACATTTTGGAGGTCCTCGTTCAGCACTGGAAGGATCAATTGAGATCGATTGTTATAGTCTCCTCAGATGCAGCCCCTCCTCGGATGTAGCCTCAAAAGGTTTGTTCTAACCGTAGAGTATAACACAAATCGACTCAATACACACTTTTCCATATGATCTTACTGCGATTGTCCTTCTCTCAGTACAAAGGCACATAATCACATGAAAATCGGCCCTCGCACGAACATTTCCCATGCGATCTCCTTAGGACCCTAACGCCCGAACATGGCTGTTCGAGAAAACATGGAAAGATATCGCAGGGAGATCGTACAGAAAAGTATCATTCCTATTAGAGCTTGCTTCTTCGCGTGGTTCCGCTCGTCATTTCTTGCCGGTGCACACGACGCGCGCGTACTACAGCGTGCATTACAAGCCGAGATTCTCGGTCCACCTTTGACCCGTGGACGATGTCAGTTCGTGTCGTACGCGCGAGGATAGCGTTACGGCCGGTTCGTCGCTATAATTCGAACACGGTTAGCCACGGGTACAGGCACAGCCATAGCCAGACGCTGTTGGAAACGGATGACCGCTCCTGGAAAGTAAGCGACGTGCTACATGGGAGCTCGTTACCGCGAGAAAGACACTCGCTCCGCGTTTCTCTTCTTACAAGAGTCAGCCGCTTCCTCTGAGCCAGCAGCCACGGAACAGACCGAGCAGTAAGGAACTGCCATCACCGTTGCCTACCTGATCCCACCACCAGATTTATTGGCGCTTTATTGGGGAAAACTAATGGTAACGACCGTCCTATAGGATGATCCTAACTCTGTGTGCTGCACTCGCTGCGCATACGCTCCGCTTGGAAACGCTTGAATCGTGCGGATGATTTGGACGGAGCTGTAGGATTCAGCAAAGCGGAGGTTGTTGGCTTGACTGGTGTTAGGTTACGTTAAGTTTGCTTGAGGGGATTGAGTGACGGGAGGTTTGGTTAGGCTGAAGCTGGATGCAATGATGTAAGGTTAAGATAGGATCATATAAGAGTTTTAAGCTAGGATGAATTAGGGGGATTTTTAGCTAGGACAAATTGAGTCGAGGTTAGTAGTTTGAACGACTATTTGGTTAGGCTGAAGTTGGATTCAATGATGTAAGATTAAGTGTAAGGCAGGGTCAGATATAATAGCAGTTTTAGGCAAGATTACGTGAGAACAAATTAAGTCGATATTAGTTTGAATGACTATAGGTTTGAGTAGGGTGAAGTTGTTGAATTCAACGATGTAATGTTAAGAATAAGGCAGAAGAAGATAGGACAAGAATTTTAGGCAAGATTAGGTTAGGATGAATTAGGTCGAGGTTATTAGTTTGAATGACTATAGGTTTGGGTGGGCTGAAGTTGTTGGATTCAATGATGTAAGGTTAAGGATAAGATAGGATAGCAGTTTTAGGCAAGATTAGATTAGGATAAATTAAGTCGAGAGCATTAGTTTAAATGACTATACGTTTGGTTAAGCTGAAGTTGTTGGATTTAATGATGTAAGGTTACGTTAATGGGCTAAATGTTCTAAGCTAAGATAGGTGGAGATAAATTAAGTTAAGGTTATTGTTTTGAATGATATTGGGATTTAATTCAACTATGTTACGTTATTTATTATTTTTCAAAGTTGTAACATAAAAAAAAATGCACCATTCGTAATTCTTACAAGCAGTCAACTACGCCCATGTTTTCATTCTAACACGACATTCCTTCGAACATCAGCCTAGTAAGTTCCACATTGTTAAGCATTACTTTCTCCGACCGGTTGTTACAAAGCTGCCAAGTCATCTGTCGCAGATGAAGATCATCGGTTACGAAATCGGTGCGTTTCAGTTCGCGCACCGTGCTTCTAAATCCTTGACCACTTTCCTTCCGTGACGTAACATTTCGATGTTCCTTCCTTTACGCGCAACGAACCCAATGATTTGCATAATGCTCCGCACGATTGTTACGTCGTTACAAATTGTTCGAGATCATGTGCACCGTGCAACGGGCGACGCTTTGACACGAAACAAGGAGTTTGATCGTAGGCCATCCATAATGCATACGTCATGTTTAATGCAACGAAAAGAGAGTGACGTTGGTCGTGTAAGACGCGTGCTTGCGTCGATCGCGAATCGAATGGAGATAAAAAAAAATCGAAGGATAAGGGTGTAAATCGTGGCGGATAAGAACGATAAGAGATTCGGTACGGTGAAAGTCGAGACCGATCGCACGATGAGGATACCGTGATTTTCTTAATGCCAGCTTTTCCTCGGTAACGTCTCGACGAAAAGAAAGTACACGCAAATCTTCTTCCTTCCGTTCATTCTACTTTCTAGGAAGTTACAGTATCGATTATTGAACGGTACCAACGACCTCTGATGTGTCGATAACGCCACCGTTAAATGCTGAGATCACCGAAACGAATTTGCGCGTAACCGATATTACGTACTGGGAATTAAAATCACGTGGTAGGTACACGGTATCTATGTACATTGGTCAACTGCAGTGAGATGCAAAAGTATACGAGATTGTGGAGATGGGGTAGGAGTACGAAAGCAGCTCTGTATTACACGATTATCTCACTCTCGAATATTTGAAATATTGTACTAGAAATTTTTGGACTCTTACATTCCCGGTTATTCTAATCCAAATTTTCAAATTAAGAAATAGCTCATAGTAGAAATTTTCGAAATTCGAATTCCCAGCTATTCCGATTCACAAATTTCCAAATTAATAACATTCTAATTTTCCTACACTTATAAATTTCCAAATTCTCCATTTTCCCAACTATCTCATTCCACCAATTTACCCAGTCCTTCATTTTTCCAGGTTGTCCAATTCTCAAATCTTAAAGTTTAAAAATTCCTCATTACTCAACTTCATATTTCGAAACATTCGAACAGCGAAATTTAATCGAATATTAGAGATTTACATTGAAAAAGAACATTGAAGACATATTGAAAAAGAACATCAAAGACTTACGTATCAGATACACTTTCCACGTAGACTCATCCTATCTTCAAACGTAAAATATTCACAATACCTGTAACATAACGAAAATATCTGTGAAATGTAACAGTCGGGAGAAGGAGTACAAAAAGTCACCTATCTTTATGATCAACCTCGATTCTACCCTCTATTCAAAGAACATAGAGTCGAAGAAACAGCCATGACATCCCCATTTAAATTCAGTCCGTAGCTCGAACAGGATTCCTGCTCCTAGCGTTGTTCGCAGCTCGACTGCCCTTTGAAAAATATATTTTATGCTGTCTAAGTCACGTGAACAGGCAGTTAGAAAAGGGGACAACATCCGGTGGCGGAGATACGCGAGGTACACTCGAGGGCAAAGTACACTTTCTTCAACTTAGATCAAAATGAGGCTTTTCAAACTTTTACATTCTTAAGTTGTCACATTTCTAATTTCTTCAATTTTTAAACTTTAATATTGGAGGATTCAAGGTTTCAAGTTCTAAAAATTTTTAGATTCTCAAATATTGAAATAGTCAAGGTTGCAAATTCTGAAATATTTTAATACTCAAGCTTCGAATAATATTCGAATCCTAAAGCTTCCAAATTCTTAAATATTTAAATATTCAAGCTTCCAAATTCTCAAATTTAATAATTCTCAACCTTCCATCTTCTCAAATAACCATTTCCGCAATTTCCCAAATTCTCACACCCTCAAATGCCTACATCTATAAATCCTCAAATTCTCAAATCCTCAAGTTCCCAAATCTCCCCAATTCTCAAGTCCCAAAATTCTCAGATCCCCAAATTCTGAAGTCTCCAAATTCCTAATGTTCTTAAAATTCCTAAAATTCAAAAATTTCCAGTTTCCCAAACTCAGCCCATGAATTCTAACCCTGTAAGTGTCCCACCTTGAAAATAATGAAATTTCAGAAACAGACAAATACGTCGCAATTTTCCGTATGAAATCTATGATGCACGGCGGTGTACGTTCGCGGAGGATAAACGATTGCGAAAGGAACGAAGAGGACGTTTCAGCATCAGTGCTGGCATCGCCGAAGAAACGGATGCTTCGCGTACAGGCCCGGTATTACCATATTCACGAGGCTTCCATCTCGAAGTCAATGTCATGGTCCGACGAAGCCCCCGGGCAAATGCGAAACGATCCCAGGAGGAACCTTGAAGAATGTCAGTGTCAGGGTCCCATCGGCCTCGGGGCGACAACGAAACCAGTTCGCAGTCACGTGGACCACCGTCGTGTTTTGAAACAATATTAATAGCCGGTCGCGATATTACCGTCGAAACACGCGGACGAAAAATCGAGCTCCTTTTTATTCATTGCTCCTCGACTAATGGAGAGGACTGCTCCTCCTTTTGTGACACCTTTGTCGCATCGCGTGACGAATGTGGAACACGCCCGCGCTCGCTTTCGTTTTTGCGCCCGCGTGGCCAATCAATGGAATGTAGGTTAACTCGGGAATGCATGGACCATTCCTTTTTTTCTCCGATCGATAGCAGATCTTCGTGAGAACGGAGAAAGTTGCGGGGATGTCGATAATCGGATGTCTGATTTTATCTTTATTCTAATAAAGAGTGAAACTTTTGATAACATCGATTAACGTTTTCAGAAAACGAAATCATAGTACTAATAATTCTTGGAATTTTTAATTATTGTACACGAAACACCGCTTTGGCGTTCTTTGTGATAAACGATTTATTCGTAAAAACGTTTTTTAATGTACGCAGTCGAAATCTTTATAAAGGCAAATCGTGAACAGTTCGCGCGCCGCAAATTACCGATCGTTGCCGAATAGTTCCGATTGACCCTTACATGTCCTACGGTGGACACGCAGTTGTTCCTTTGCAATGTTTTCAATGTTTCTTTTTAACAATAATCATAATAATAGTCATTATTTTTTTGTCTGCTAAGGATTTTGGACTTTGTTGAATTAGTAGAAAATTATTATTAATATCAGTGATGTTAGTCACCATATGTGATCACATGTTTGTACCAATGATATTTGTACCAATTCACTTTGGTGTTCTTTATTGGAGGATACAATAAGAAGTTAATTTTGTTTAATAATAAAAGTACTGTTATAAATATTTATACATGAACTATTATACATAGACAATGTCTCTACTGATACACATTGTTTCTTCATTATAACACGAAATTGATTACCATGACGAAGTATACTTATATCGGTATAGAGTATTAATCAAGCAATAGGATTAATGTCATTGAAAAATTAAACAGATGAACTCGTTGGGTATCCATAATAACATGGATTAAGATTTATCGTACAAGGAAAAAGAACCACATCTTTCAACGAATAACGAAGAAACTAGAATACCTAATTATTCGACGAAACGTTGAATAATTGAAATATTTCACCGAGAAACATTCTTCCAGCCAATTACTTTTACATAATGATTTTTCAATCTGAAAGTGTCTCGAGTAGCGCAACTCGTTACTTCGAATTCCTTTCGATAAGAGGAAAAGGAGATACTCGTCTAATTATCCTCGGAACACTTGCAAGACTTTCTAACAGCGATTCGACTCTGCTAATAGCAATTCTAATGGCAATCCTACGCACGACCAATTTATCGATGCACTGAACGGTTGACACCAACAGGAATGCAAGCAGTGCGCATCAGAAATCAATGGGGAAAATCGGTCATCGGTTGCTTTTAATTAACCACTCGCTGTATGCTTTTCAGTAGACAGCTAATAGAGTGGCGAGAACCGAGAACTTTCACTGGAAGAGCACTCTAATTGTGAGAGTGCCACTCTCGCGTATGCATCGAGACGCCTTTTAAGACTCGCGTGAATGGAAACACGTCAAGTCACGGGTATAGCGAATTTAATTTCTTTATTTGATCGATGGATGCTATGAAAGAAAATCTTGTTAGGAAAGAATTATTGCCTGTCGAAAATCTTGGTAGAAAGGAATTATTGCTTGTCTAAATCTTGATTGCCATTTTTTCATTCATTTGACTTTAACATATTTAATATACTTTAAATATTTGATCAAAATAATGTCAAATTTTCAAGTTGAGTTTGAAGCAAATGTGAACAGTTGGGTGATTTAGAAATAGAAATTAAAAGTCTAGATTTTTAATTTTACAAGTTTTTTAATACAAATTTTGTTTAGTTGGGAAGTGAGAGAAGTTGAACATTTGGAAGTTGAGGAATTTAGAAGTTTAGCAACTGAAAAATATCAAACTTCCAATTTAGAAATGTTATGATTTGGTAATTGGAAAATTTTGGAGTTTAGAAATTTGGGAGTGTAGCAACTAAGAAATATCAAATTTCCAATTTAGAAATTCAATGTGTTGGAAATTGGAAAATTTGGAAGTGTAGCAACTGGAAAATATGAAAATTTACCAATTTAGTAATTTGATGATTTGGTGATTTGTAAAATTCTTTCTAAAATTCTGAAATTTAAGAATTCTGAAATTTAGAAATTCTGCAAGTTAGAAATTTGGGAATTTAGAAATTCTGATATTTGGAAACTTAGAAATTTAGAAATTCCCTAATTTCGAAATTTGGGACTTTGTAAATTTAGAAATTCAGAAATGTCAGAATACCAAATTCTAATTTCACAATGCCCACTCCACATTTATGCATCTCCCATTTTAAGTACCACTTAAAATTCGCCAAAATTCATCTCCAAATAACAAGCACAACGAATTTAAATTTCTTCTGTGCTAAAGCTCCATTTCCATAAACCTAACCATCATTTCAATTTCCTCGAAGCACACTCCTTATTCGGGGTTATTGTATCTCAGCGCGTTTAATTCAATTGTTCCCATGCGACATAACGCACGAGAAAGTCGGCTAATAATTGTAAAACACTTTCCGACTCTCAATAATAATGTCCGACGGGGATGAATCGTTGTAAGAGTAGGCGTTTTCCCGCGGAGAAATCGTCACGATCGATACTTCCTCTCCGTCTGCGAATCACACGAACTCGTTGAAGACGTTGGACAGTGATTCAACGTATTTCCTTTCCTCGCCGGCAAATCGCGTCTTTTTTTCACCGTCAGCTAGCATCTTCGCGCGAGAAAGTAAACGGGTCGGCCAACTCTCTCACGGTGTGCAATTCCTGAGGAGGTGTACTACGTTCAACTACTCTCCGAACATGCACCGAGCGTGCGTGGGGCAATCGTTGATCGTGAAATTGCCAAGCTTGCTCTTTCTAATTTATACGTAGATTATCGCCGGGAAGGTTTGGGAGCCGATTGTTCGCCGACACAATAAACAGTTATGATTTTATTATTTTCTCGACTTAAGTGGAATCAGATAGCCGGCTAGAGCATCTATAATTTAATAACTTTCAGCCTTTTCAATAACAGATCGTTCGCAATAACCATCGAAATCTGTGTTTTATGACTTATAATGATAGTATTTTATCCGGCGCACTCGTTACGCTACCTGAGGTGGATTCCGCTCAGCAAATTGTTGTCGACTGCACGATTATTCTAAGACAGATTCAGACGGCAGATATCAGCCAAATTACTGTCGACAGTTTAATTTGCAAGAAATTGAAAATAACCGTGAATCTTTCGTTTGTTAACTTATGAAGTCTCTCCACAGCAACGTCTTGTCGTACAATTCTCTCTTGTGGTCTTTCTGGGTGAAAGACACATCGCAGCAGGCTCGAAAAAGTTGCTCGTGTGCATCGAGTGTTAAACTCGCAAGAAACACACAAGAAGCAAGTAGTTGAACAGACAAGAAATAAGAGACGGGAGATATGAGAAGAGCTTAATGACTTTTTTGATCAGAGACTTATAGACGCGATGATAAAGCTAATGAACGTATAAGAGCATACGTATGGACATTAAAGAGGCAAAGCGTTAAAAACCGCAAACATCCCTCGCGAAAGGATACAAGAAAGCTAGCTGTTGGTCGCAGACTGTATTTAGAACCTCCATCAAACACAGCGCGAAGAACGTCAACACCCAATCAAGCTTAACTAACGCTGTTGAACGGAACAACCGTCTAAGCCGATAGTTTGAAAGCCACGCCTATCAAAGACATGTTCCAGCATCAGACAAGCTGCTGCTAGGCAAAGGGAACACGAGCAAAACGAGTTAGGCTTCCACTCTGCTCGATAATCGACGAGCATCGCGCAAGCTCAAGCTCCCCAGGCCTAAGCGGAGATTCCTGTTTCTCCGCCCTGCACATCCGACACCGATATAATTCTACGAACCGCAGCAACAACGTAAGCGTAACGATACCGGTACACTCGACTGCAATCTAGACTTCTTTCGAGTAACGATGTGAGACTCAATCTTCTATCATTTCACTTCCATTTTGGGAATGTGGAGGTGTGAAAATTCTTCCATGTAGAAATTTTTAGGTTTGACGAATTTTTTAGCTTTTTTGAGTATCGTATTCTTTAGCTGTAGAAGATTTGTGGGATTTAGGTCAGTTAGTGAATATATGTTTACAAATCAAGTTTTGCAAACTTGTAAATTTCACAATTCTCAACTTCCTAGTCCTCTAGTTCATTATTCTCTGTATTTTTAAATTTGGAAGTTAGCAAATGTAGAAAGTTCCACAAATTCAAATGTTTCATCAAACTAAGCCTCCAAATCCTTAAACTTCCACATACCCAAATGGCCAAAACCTCTATGTGTACCTCTGTTCCCTTATTCACTCATTCCCCAATTTCTTTATTCATCTATTACCTTATTCCCATATTCCCTATTCCCCTATTCTTGTAATTTTCCAATCCCCAAATCACCAAATCCTTAAATACCCAAGTGTCCACTTTCCTAAATCACTAAATCCCTGAATATCTAAATGTCAAAATCCCCAAAACCCCAAAATCCCTAAATCTTCAAATGTACAACTATTCTTATAATTCTCCAATCCCCAAATCGCCAAATCCCTAAATATCCAAATCTCCAAATTCCCAAGTTACCAAATTCCTAATATCCAAATCCCCAGATCTCTAAATCCCCAACTCCTCAATATCCCTAAATATTCAAATCCCCAGATCCTCAGATCCCCAGATCCCCAGATCCCCAAATCCTCAAATGTCCAAATCCTCAAAATCCCTAAATCCCCAAATATGCAATTATTCTTATAATTTTCCAAACCCCAAGTCCCCAAATCTCTAAATATCGAAATATCCAAATCCCCAAATCCTCAAAAACCCTAAATCCCCAAATATGCAATTATTCTTATAATTTTCCAATCCCCAAGTCCCCAAATCTCTAAATATCGAAATATCCAAATCCCCAGATCTCCAAATCCCAAAATCCTCAAAAACCCTAAATCCCCAAATATGCAATTATTCTTATAATTATCCAATCCCCAAGTCCCCAAATCCCTAAATATCCAAGTGTCTAAATTCCCAAATCCTCAAATCCCTAAATCGCCAACAGTGCAACTACCCAAATCCCCAACTTCCAAAAATGTCATATCAACAAATTGCCGAAGTTGAAAATTTCTAAACTTTCCTGCAAGCAAGACAGATTTGCAGCCGAGTGTACCATCCCGATTCAGTAGCGTAAAGCAAGCTAGCAACGTCCCCAATAGGGAGAGTACCGGCCACCGGTCGCCGTGTTCTTTTTCGTCCTTCTTGCGCTACAGTTTTTACGCCTGCACGATCCACCGGTAGCAGAAAGAAAGCAACGGCGTATAGAAGCTGGCCGTGGTTGGCTCAGCTGGTCGCCTCTTCCCGGACTCAATTTTACTCATTAAGGCTAGATTCCTGCACGAAGCCTGTGCAGCCTGCGAGCAGCAACTAGATCCCGTGCCGGGATAGCTGCAGGCCACGGTCCTTCCACCGTAAACAGGAGCGAGTAAAACGATACCGTCTCGCGGGACTCGCGTGAATTCTGTTTCTACGCTTACAACGTGCCGACACAGACGCTCGACAAAAAGGCTGCACGCGCGAGACCCGTCCACCGATCCGAGACTGGCCTCGATTATATTCAGGAAAAATCGACGACGTCTCCTGCCAGCGACTCGATGGATGGACGATCCCGGTTATTTTTACAGGACCGCTGTTTTCCTTTGCCGATCTTAACGTGGATGCCACTCGGATTCCCGATACGCCGGCTCCTTTTTGCCACGCGATCTTACGCTCACGATTGTCATGTTTGTTTAGGATCAGCTTTTGTTTCCTGTTGGCTAGGAAAGTACAATTCTTTTTCGACAATCGGAAGGAGTGAGCCACTCATTCAGTGTTCAAATACTGGTACTTGAGAAATTTCAAACTTTGGGAATGATTTGGAGATTTAGGAATATGTTTAGGAACTTGGGTATAGAAACTTGACTATCGAAGATTTTAAGGTACAGTAAAACAACAAGGAACTATTCTGGAAATGTTATCCAAGTATATCATCCACATCAGTACTCCTAATCAAACCTTACGAAATCTATTACATTCCATAATCGTGTAACACGCAATAATTTCCATCTGCCTTAAATGAAGCAAGTGCAAGGAATTACCTAACTAATCAGCACGTAACTAATTCCAAGAATATTTAATTGCCGCTCGTAACAGTTGAGCAACAACCGGAAACAGTTACAGAAGAGTCGCAAAATAATGCGAATACGTAGTAAAGCCAAGAACAGAAATAAAACGACCAGTCACGTATTTCTACGTTTGCGGCGAAAGTGCTATCGAGAGCAAACGTACGAACCCCTTATCCTGGCCGCAACAACGTGCAGACCAACCTTGCACACCGAGAGCTATCCCATAAAAAGGAAGATACACGAAGCGTATCGTCGAAATTCAATTTTGTTCCTCGATGCTCGCCCTGGCGACTTGTAAAAACCGTCACGTGTACAGACACCCCGCGATTATCACCGACGAAAAAATCCTCGCCACACAGGGGCCGGATATTAGCGGGTTAGATAATGGCAGACTGGAGGCGGAACGAAATTGGCCCACCGTGGAATTTAGCTCGATTTTATTTGCCGGATCGTTCCCTGGAGGCGAACTGAAGGTTTGAAACCGATCTCAAGACCTCCATGTTTCGCGTAGACGCTAGGAGATGTTTCTGAAATGTCAATATATTCCGCTCGGTTTTGACACACCCTTCTATGTTATTTGATTACTTCGATTAGACCTGATTATTGTAATGTCTACTATCATTCAGTTGTTTACCCAACTTCTTGTCTGTACATAACAAATCCTACTCTCATCTGATGTCGACTTAAGCGCAGAGATGCACATGTGAAAATTGTAGCATATGTGGCCTTCATATCCACTTCATCAAACGAATCCTGTCCACGATGTAGTAAATGACATATAGTAGTAGCAACGTGTAATAATGTAGAAAATGCAGTAAATATCTTCTCTATCTATTGGTATAAAGTTACTAAATAAGAACAAATAAAATTTGTACATGCATACGTTGTAGCAATGAATGATGTTGAAAATAAGAAAGTGATCCAATTATCGATATAATAGCATGAAATTGTGAACTGATCGATTTAATTAGAGTGGTATTAAAATGTTGCATGCATTTACATATTCAGTCCGTGGCGATAAATCATATTGGTCGCATGTTACCCACGTTCGCGTTATTTATGTTGCCACTATAATTTGCTGTAAACGGTCTGGCGGGTATAATATGAATTTAAAAGATGCTACGAACAACTGGGTGTCGAGCACGCTATTGAAAATAGAGGTTCATGAATGCAGATAAGTGCAGTGTTACAGCTCGACGATTGTAAGCGTACACCCTGGAACCCAGTAGCCTGCGTCTCATTTGCTTACTCGCAGTTGTATCGATTTCTCATTTATCGTTGTTTAACCGTATCATAATCAATAAATATACTACACGCTTTATTCGTTTGATCGCTAGTAAAATTAAACTTGTTAACAACTTAGATGCATTTTTGTTTTATTTCATTTTTAGGGTTACTTCAACCTTGTGGGCAACCATATTTGCGGACTTTCAAATTTCCATATTTCCAAATCTTTGTATTTCCTAATTTACATATTTAAATTTTTTTTATATTCTACAGACTGTATTCTTGAGTTACTATGATTTTAAATTTGTATATTCTTCAATTCGTGTTTTCTAAATCTTCATATGCTACATATGAGATTCTCAAATTTCTATATTTCCAAAACTATATTCTCCAACTTTTGTATTCTTCAATTTCTGTATTCCTCAAATTTCTATATTCTCCGAATGTCTACATTGCCCAACATTTATATTCCATATGATAACGGTATATTCCATATTTATATTCCATGCACCATATGCAGTCGGCAAATGTCTACATATGCAAATTTCTATACTACACATATATTCCCCAATTTCTGACATATACTATACATATTACAGTAAAAGCTAGTAACACTAATTCTTTCATTTGAACTCTGAAACCTATCAATCTAGTTCGATTGAATGCCGTTAATTTATTCGAAAGACTACATTAATCCAGTCACGAGCTAATGAAGCAAAACGATATTTTAATGATCTAAAATTGTGTTTGATTCTGAAGTCGAATCCTGCATCACGAAGTAAAAGTGTTTCCTATCGATGGCGAAACAACGAGCGGTGGAAAAGCGAGGCACGATCGCGCACAGCTTGAAAATAATAGCTAGCTTCGCGTCCGTAGAAAGTAAAGTTAGCTCTCTTGAAATCCTGCCTCGTTGTTTACGACATTGTGCGAACTTTTGCATTGTAAGCGTTCACGCGACAGCACACCTTCTTTCCTTGTTTAATACATTCACTACCGTGGGGGTCACCAGTGACCGGCACCCAGGAATTTAATATAATCGTATAATCGAACGTGGAGTAAGCGAAGAAAGATCCTATGCAGCATTAACACGTTACATTCCACGATAAGCACACATTATAATTAGTTCCGTTTTCTAATTTAAATTTTCCACCTGTAAAATTAGTATAATTCTAACGGTACTTCAAATTATTGTTCATTATATCAACATATTAAATTTGCGATGTTGAAATTCGCTGTAGGGTTCCACTTATTAATATTACGTGAACTACACGAGGTGAATGCTTCAGTTGAGAGGTGAAGTAATTTACTTTGAGTAGGTTGCAGTCTCTGGTTATATTGCCAGTTTCGCAAGCGGTTTCACGCACGCTGGGGGAATTGCTTTTCTATGATTATGTGTAGAAATTGGGAAATTTGGGAGTTAGAAATGGGAAATTTGGGAAATTTGAGAAATCTCAGAAATTTGAGAAAATTGAGAAATATGAGAAATATGAGAAATATGAGAAATTTGGGAAAATTAAAATTTGAGTAATGGGAAACTTGGGAAATGGGAAACTTGAGAAATGGGAAATTTGAAAAATGGGAAATTTGAAAAGTGGGAAACTTGGGAATTGAAAAATTTGAGAAGTGGGAAATTTGGGAAGTAGGAAAATTGAGAAATATGAGAAATATGAGAAATATGAGAAATTTGGGAAAATTAAAATTTGAGTAATGGGAAACTTGGGAAATGGGAAACTTGAGAAATGGGAAATTTGAAAAATGGGAAATTTGAAAAGTGGGAAACTTGGGAATTGAAAAATTTGAGAAGTGGGAAATTTGGGAAGTAGGAAACTTGGGAAATGGGGAAATTGGGAAATGGGAAACTTGGGAAATGGGAAACTTGGGAAATGGGAAACTTGAGAAATGGGAAATTTGAAAAATGGGAAATTTGAAAAGTGGGAAACTTGGGAATTGAAAAATTTGAGAAGTGGGAAATTTGGGAAGTAGGAAACTTGGGAAATGGGGAAATTGGGAAATGGGAAACTTGGGAAATGGGAAACTTGGAAAATGGGAACCTTGGGAAATGGGAAATTTGGGAAATGGGAAACTTGAAAAGTATGAAATTCGAAAAGTGAGAAATTTCGGAGGTGGGAAATGGGAAATTTGCGAAGTGGGAAAATTGGGAAATGGGAAATTAGGAAAATGTAAAATTTGAAAAATACAAAATCTTGCAATTGATAAATTTTCAAACTGAAAAGCCGGAAAATTGGAAAATTCTGACATACAAGAATTGGAAAATTGTCTTGCATCGTCAATATCTAAAGTTTTCCACTCCAAACGAGGCAATATGACGAGAGAGCTTGTCTCTCTATTATTTCGCAAGACCTTTTTTCCGTAAGCAAGCTCCCGGTAGATGAAAGTAAAGCACTGCAGTATCCACAGTAAGGAGTGGCGTAACCGGTAGCAAAAACATTAATCAAACGTTTAGGGCTCATCTGGCATTGTTATCGTGGAATTTACAACATCATTAGTTATAATGAAGCCGCGTCTGAACTCGAAGAACGTGCGTAAATGACGCGGAGAAAATAAAGGATCATGCACAGCATATGCGCATAAGCGAACGTGACTGGAATAAGGTTTACGCACAGTGTACGTGAATCAGATGGCACAGTTTGCTCGCGAACGAAGATGTCCACGTCGAAAACGAGCTACCTTCGAACAATCTCGATTTCATATCGGCGGACATAAATCTGACCAGATGGGGCATTATTAAATCCAAGGATCCTAGCGGCATCGAGCCCGCTATCCGAATAAGGAATCGAGATGAAAGACGAATTCATAATCCATTGATGCTCCTTCACATGCAACTGAACCAAACTACACTTTGGTTTAACCTTCAGGAGGCTCTGTTTTTAAAATTTTTTAAATTCAAATAGTTTTAAACTAAAATGCAAGATAAAACATTTTTTGGACGAGACTTTTAAATTTATGTCCACATAATTTAATTTGGAAGAGGTGAAGGTGAAATATTTTAGGGCTGAAATATTTTTTTAAAAATGAAATATTTTGTGCAAAATGTTGAACCATATTCTGATATCTTCCTCTGTGTTAACTTTGAAAGTTGACAATGAGATGCATGCAAAAGTTGTGTCAAACTTTGGGGCACTAATCTCTTATGAAATAAGTGAGATACTTATATAAAAATAACACTCTAATGCATCTATACGTACACAAAATATAATACTGAGTGCTTTAAACACAACTTTATTTTATCATAATAGCACAAGAGCTCGCATTGCAATAATTATTCAACAGATGTTTGATTAGAGGTTGCTAAACAATCCCCACCATGTTGTAACACCAAATAGTAAATACAATTGTTCTATAAAATAATCCACAGAATGTTGTATTAATAGAAAGTGAAATTACCTACGTTGTAAGAAGAGTTACACCTTCGGTATTTAAACTTTCGAATTTATCTAATGCATCTTCCACATTTCAAATACTTTATTACTACATCGATCGAGGTAAGATTGCCGGCACCATTTTCATACATAAACGGTGTCAACTGCACTCAAGAGTTTCTACAAGGAGCAAGGATCGAAGATCGATCTACCATACTGATTTAAAGCGAAAGTAACACGCAACCGTGAAGAATCTTGATTTATAGAAATACGAGTTTCATGCGGACAGAGATTTAAAGAGTATCGGTAGCACAGGTCTTACTGATTATAGATTGCGTCCACGTGGAAGATAATTCCAACGATTAAGTGACACTGATGGTGTAACGCGTTGGAATAATTTTTCACGTGGACACGACTGACACCTGACAGCCCTCGGTTATCGATTGGAACGTTGGATCCTAACATTAATCATCCGTCTTGGGAGATAAGACAATAACTTCCGACTGAACAAAAAGAAAAACCGAAAGAAAGAAAATCTTTTCTAGGATGTTTTAGAAAATCATTCGTTTAAGTAATATATTGTAAGTAATGTATTAATTAAGTAATATATGTGATAATTATACAGACCACAACTGTGATAGACATTCAGTAATCAATTTTTAATAGTAGTTCAGTTAACTTTGCGATTTCTTAATTTGAATATGTGGGAATTTGTGGATTTGGAAATTGGAAGGTTTGAAAGCTGGGAATTTGTGAACTCGAGAATTGGAGATCGCAGAAAGTGGAATCTGAAGAGAAAGAAAGATGACCTTTCTTTAGCTGAATGTGACCTAAAAGATATGCTAAGTGGCTACCAGTATCAATTTACATGATAAACCTATGTAAATTCCAAGCCTAACAAGTCAATTCTAAATATCAACGCAATCCATAAAAATTTTGCCTACGATTTTTGAACCGCCCTGTATGTCCCTATTCGAACGATTAACCCTTCACGTTTGAAGTAGAAATAAAAGGCAAACACTAGAAAAATCAATCGAATCGATCAATCTAGGGGGAAGGAGAGAACAGGTGCTCGATACCTGGATCTTTACACCTACGTATCGGAACTAATCTAGCAAGCGTAGCAATGAAACATCATCGAAATGGCTGCGAAGATACCGTGATAAAACTAACGTCGGCTCACGGTCTTGGTCGGAACATTTTGTACCGAGTTTCAAGAGCAGCACGGACTCCAGACGAGATCGTTAGATACGAGGTACCTAGAAATGCCATGGGGAAAGAAACTGAGGGGAGAGAGAGGAAGAGAGAGAGATAGAGAGGAGAAAGAAGGAGAGAGAGAGAGAACAGTGGTTGCACTATAAGCCACCTGCAAAAAGCTGGATGGCAACCTGTTCTTCGAGCACCGATCGCGCATCTACTCGAGAGCTCGTTGGACTTCTGTGATGAGACTCGATAATACGTGCTACAGTAGGAATTGTACTAGCGAATTGCGCAAACAGAAAATTCCTGTTTTGCTAGAAATATTGCTAGAGATATCCCTTTATGCGATGTACAAAGTTGATTTTGTTGGTGGTGATGGTATGTGAGCGGCTTGGGTTTTTGAAGCTTGGGATGTGGGATTGGTGGTTGTGGGAATTTGAGGATTTTGCAAGTTTGGGAAAGTATCTATGGCGAAATTTGAAAATTAGGAAATTGGGGATTTGAGGATTTCCAAGTTTGAGAGTTTGGCAAATTGGGATTTGAGAATTTGCAAGTTTGAGAGTTTGGCAAATTGGGAAATTGGAGATTTGAGGATTTGCAAGTTTGAGAGTTTGGAAAATTGGGAAATTGGAGATTTGAGGATTTGCAAGTTTGAGAGTTTGGAAAATTGGGAAATTGGGGATTTGAGGATTTGCAAGTCTGAGAGTTTGGGAAATTGGAAAATTGGGCATTTGAGGATTTACAAGTTTGAGAGTTTGGGAAACTGGGAATTTGAGGATTGAGGGAATAGAAATTTGAGAATTTGGGAATCATAGGACTTAAGAATTTCGAGATTTGGAGATTTGGGATTTTGGGAATTTTGGAAATTGGTAAACCCCAAAATCCCTAGATTCCACGTGTCTAGGCTCATAAATTTCTAGATTCCTCTTTTCTTACGTTAAAATTCCCTAGATGACCAACTTCTTAGTTTACCTAATCCCTATATATTCAAATCCTTAGATTCACAGATTACTAAATCCCTAAATTTCTAGATTCCCAATTCTTTAGATTTTTTAAGTCCTAGATTTCAAAATTATTAGATTCCCAAAATTCTAGACGTCTAAATTATTATATTCATAAAATACTAAGTTTCCAAAGTCCCAGATCATCAAATTATTAAATTCCCAACTTTCCTAATTTTTAAATAACCAAATTTGAAACTTGCCAAATTTACAATTTTGAAAGTTTATATCTCCAAATGTCCACATATCAAAACCACATATCAAATTATCAAATTCTCAGATTCGAAATTTCTCAATTTCTAGTTACCATTATTACTAAGTTCCTGCGTTTCCAAACTTTCAAATTACCAAATTTTTGAATTGCAAAATGAAAACATTTGAAATCTCAAGCTAGTGGAAAAGTTTGCTCCTTCCTCATAGTTTCACGCACCGTGCACGCAGGTGTGATCTGATCAGCACTTGATCTGCCCACAACTGAGTCAGATAAAGTTCAGAACATATTCCGTCGCAGTTTACTGCGTTGGCAGTATAAAATTTGTTCGTTTCAACACGGAAATTGTCTCGCAATAAAGTTCAAAGTTATATTATTTTCTTCGCTAACGGACTTGTTCATTAATTATTTAAATGCGACATGCGAGAGCGACTGGCAAGCAGAAGCACACGTACACAGAAATGTTTACTCTTGCTAGACTTTAAAGGTGCTTCGTAGAAGTTTCCGTTCGAAGAAAACCTCTTCTCTTAGCGGGAGCACCGGTTGAAGAATACCACGCAAATATAAGAAAAAGCTGGCGTTCGAGGAGCAATCATACCGAAGGTTATGTCCTTTTCCACCGAACAGGAACGAGAATACAAAAACGGAGAACACGACGGCCAGAGATGCTAGTCGAAGGATAAGGAGAAAAAGTATAAACTCGAGGCAGAAAGGATTCTTTAAGAATACCAATGCTTGCTAGTCCTTCGACGTCTCTTCTTGACGGATGACATTGAAATCTTACCTACGCGTAAACTCATTTAAAAGAGAAAAAATACGGAGAAAATCGATCATCGTCATAAATTATTTATCGCGGCGATCGCAACTAGAAATTCTGCGATTCGATCAACTTCGATAGCATCCAGCGCTACGGAATTCAAACGGAAATTAACAAACTTGTCTAGTATTTTTTTTATTTTCATTTCTTCGGCGATCTTATGAAATTCATACGCTTAGATCACTGCAACGTCTGCGGCATTTATATTTCTTTATATCGTGTATGATGCATGACAGGGTTTCGCAATTGCAATGTATCATTGTTATCACCTGAATATATTTCGGGTTGGCGAAAAAATATCTTTACTGGCCAAATCATCCGATCATGAAATCATCGAATATAAATATCGAATGTTTTATATGTGCTTATTGTAGTGGAAATTTTCAAATCTGAAATTTCAGAATATCAAAAATTTGTTAAATTTGTTAAGACTTAAAAAATTAAAAAATAATGAATTTTAGAAACCTAGTAATTTGAAATTCTATTAAAAAATTAGAAGTTTGAAACTATAAGACTTAAAAATTGTAAAAAAATTGAATTCTAGAAACCTACTGATTTGAAATTCTATTAAAAAATTACAGTAAATCAATTTCTGAAGGATTAAAGTCATATAATACCACGCAGAGAAGTTAACAAATATAACATAAGATAAAATTCGTGCGTCAATAAAATGTCGAGAGCTGACTATATCGCGTTCCACGATCCAAAATGGAGGGTTAAATCGACGTTAAGTACCTCCTACCGAGATCGCACGATTCCAGAATCCTTTTTAGGCCAGGGATTATCCTATTCCTGAGCAACCTCTATCAGGTATGTTCTTCGGCACCAAGGACATCTACATCAGGTTCAACGAATAAGGACGTTTACGTCCAATCAAAACGTGTACAGAATTGCTTACCACGGCACCAACAATACTTTATATATCTCTAATATCTTTGGAGATACTTCATAATCGCTGATATCTACTCCTTAATATCAAATGCATTCGATCGCACGAGCGTATGCCATATAAGGTGATACTGTAATCCTCTTTCAAGCTTAACACTTTCAAGCCATTCTTTTGGTATGGAACTTATGGAAGTATTCGATCAGTATTATGTCACATTATCATCAGGTAACATATGAATATCTCTGACAAAATAATTTTATGACGCACATATGCTCCCAAAAATTCTTTCAGTAATCTTTCTGTCACAAAAGTATATATAAAATTGAAACAATCAAGAATATATACAAATTGTGACAGAGTTTCAAAATTGAAGCAGTTTAAAAATAGTAGTAATCTAAAATCAACTACTTCTACGCAATCACACATGTCTATAAATACATACGCTGTCATCACGGTACACGTAAAACGTCAAACATCTTCATTGCAGCCGCTCATTAATTTTTTATGGTACAATGTTTCAACAAGAAAGATCGCACGTGCTTATCTCCCGCGGAAAATATATTTCTGAAATTCCACGCTTTACGAGTGCTCCGTCCATCACGTTAGTCGTAAACAAACAAACATAGTGCGTTTGACCTTTGTACTTTAGTTGCTACAACTAAAGCAACCACGTGATCGCGACAGAGGTAAATCAGGTTTCTCAAGAGGGTCGTTACTCTACGGGATAATTCTTTAACACAAAAGGAGAGTCAGTCAGAAGTGAAAAGAAAGATACAGGAGTGTGCTCTCGGTCGAAATAAAACGAAGAGAGCACCGTGTGGCCCACTTGCGGCATCGTGACATAACCGGTATGTGGCTTCAAGGCGACCGAATGCAGCCAGCATTTAAACAAGCCTTTAGGAATTTACTTTCCGGAAACGTGGTACACCTCGTACGACTCGTGTCACGTGTCTTTTCTTGTGACGTGTTCATTTCACGTTCGAGATCATTTTCGACGGGTAATGCTAGATTTAGAGGACTGTTTGAGTAGTTCATAGTGGGGTAACACTATGGTGTGTAGTACATGTAGTGCATGTGGTACATGTGGTACATGTGGTACATGTGGTAGTTTCTATTTTAATTTTGTTACTATATTGATGTGCAGAACTTCTATATGGAAATTTTTAAGTTTTCAAATTTCTAAATTTTGAATTTTGTTGATCCTAAATTTTAGGATTTGTGGATTCTAAAATTTCCAATTTCTGGATCGACTTTGTATGATATAAAATTTTCAATTTCCCAAATTTCTAAACCCCCTAATTCCTATATCCCCAAATACCCAAATTGTCAATTTCCCCAATTGACAAACTCCGAACCCCCCAAGTTACCAAATACCCTCGTCAATCTCCCAAATTACCCATCCCCAAAACCCCTAAATAATTTCTGAAATTTAAAATTCAGATTTTTAAATTTCGGCCAGATTGTTGCCAATTTCATATCGTTTACGATGTTGTAGGGCAGAATTTGCAACAATTCACGTAGAATCACGTAGAATATATAGAAGGTTGAAACAAGCCACACAATGCAGAAAGCTCTCTATCATCGAATCCAATTTACCGAACACAACGGACCGATTACATCGCCATAAGAACAGGTCTCTCGTATAAACCCTCGAAGCTTGAGTACTCTCATTAGGGTATCGGGTCACGGGTTATGTCTATCACATTGTTCTACGAGCCGGTGTATGCCTGTGGATGATTATTCGGTTTGTAAAGGTAATAACGCCGACAGCGTTCGTCGAGGATTGCCCAGATAAGGCGAGGTATCCAAATAAAAGGGGGAGTACAAGAGTTAAGATGTTCGGGATGAACGTATCTGGTGTTTCTATCCGAGAACAATATTTCACGATAATGAATTAATCTTTCTACGCTCTGTTCAACTCTTGCCAGCAATTGTGGAAACTTCATTTATTTAGACATTTTAGAATTTTCAGATTTGAAGAGAAAGGAATTTGAGAATTTAAATATTCAAGAATTTGTATATCTAGAAATTTGAGAATCTAGAACTCGAAGTTCAGAAATGTTTGAAGAGATGAAAATAGCAGCCAAGATCAGAAGAAATGTAATAATCTATAAATTTGAGAATCTGTAATTTCGACTCGAAGTTCAGAAGTGTTTGAAGCGATAAAAATAGCAGTCGAAGATCAGCAAAAAATGTAATAATCCATAAATATCTTGAAATTGCAATCACAATACGTGCAACAGAAGGTGTTGCTCGGTAATGCGAGAATAATCGAAGAAATACAACCGCGTTGCCTCATCGCTCGAAATAATGTAGTAGCTGCTAGATAATAGCACCTAATGTCACAGGCATTTGATGCCGACACGGTCCATTCGCGAACCACCTACATTAGAATTGCAACAATGGCGTAGACACCGATTCTATTCTATTTATCGCAGTGGTAAATACTCCGTCGTTTTCAGGCTTCGTAAACAAGCAGGCTCGTTATCTGCTCGCAAAGATCAAGATATGCTGGTGGTAGTATTATTCGAGGGTACAGAAAGCACCGGTAACCTTACACCTCGAGTGGAACGAGCAAATTCACCGATTTCGACGCCACTACCTTCAATGTGTAGGCGGATAGCGGTTGGATTGTAGCTGCGTCAAATGTCTGTGACATTAGCTAGACCGCTATCTAACTACTCCATTACGTGTAGATAATAAAGCGAAACGCCAAGAACAGAGAAAGGTGTCTCTAGCCTCGTGATTGATCACTCTCCTAATCCACAGATGTCGACCCACGAGTTGGCGCGTGACCCAAAGTAAAAGAAGCCCTATCCACCGTGAACACTTTCGTTACATTTCGGCAAATAAGAATAATGACAACTGCTGAACGCAAGTAGCACTACCTCGCTCTCGAGACGTATGCTGCCATTGTTTTTGGCCTAACTGCGACCGCTCGAATACCGCCGAAAATACGAGTGAGGCCATTTTCCTATTCTGACCAATTGTAGCTCTTCTAAACACCTGAGCCTCTTTACTCGTGGCTTGACATCGGTAACGTATTCTGTGTTATACCGTAATTAGATTTTCTGCCGAGTTTTTAAAATTGAAGTAAATATTTCGAGGTCTAGATGAAATTTTCATGTACAATTGCGAAAACCGAACGATATTATTTTTCTATTCTGACCAATTACAGCTCTTCTTCGCGCGCCAACTCGTGGGTTGACATCGGTACTTCGTACGACTGTTTGATTTCCTTGTTTTTCGAATATATTGCGACAAGCTCAGGATCAAGCGTAAGGTTTAATCTCGGCTAGGAACATCTAACGGTGATGTTGGATCCGAAAGATTAGATTATGTGTGGTAACTAAGTTCCGGATCTTTCATTTTTTGAAAGTGGTTAGGTTATACCTAAATCAGCAACTTGTCATCTGGAACTTTCACGTGTTGATCCTACTCTTATCTGGCTTCGAGCACGTTCGACCGGTGTATCAGATGTATTTGCAAATCCACTTTCTCATTTTTGTGCGAGGACGAGAAACTCTTTGGAAATTTTCGGATGTACGAATTTTTATATTTGCTAATTGTTAAATTTTCAAGTATTCAAATCTGCGAAACATTCCAATAGTTTTGTAATTCCCAAACATATTTATCAGATGCTCAGATTTCTAAATTTTCAAACTTTCTAGTTGTCAAGTTTTTTTCTAGTTATCAAGTTTGAAATTGACAATTTCTAAAATATGAATATCTAAGATCCACAATTATCTTCGTCCCCAAATCTCTAGAATCCCAAATTCCGAGACTTCAAATTCATACATCTACAAATTCCTAAATTTCAAAATATCCAAGTTCCGAAATGTTTCATCTGCACATTGTTAATTTTTAAGTTTCTCAATTCTGAAATTTCCTATCTTCAAGTCCCTAGATTCTCTAAATATTCTCTAAATATTCAAACTCCAAAATCCCTAGATCAAATCAAATTTCCAAATCACCAAATCCCTAGGACCAACATTCTTCAATTCCAAAGCCCTAAATTCCTAGATCCGTAATTTCCAACGTTCTTCGATTCCAAAACCCTAAATCCCTAAATCCCTAAATCTCTACATCCATAAGTCCCTAAATCCCTAAATCCCTAAATCCCTAAATTCCTAAATTTCTAAATTCCTAAATCCCTAAATCCCTAAATCCCTAAATCCCTAAATTCCTAAATCTCTAAATGCCTAAATCCCTAAATCCCTAAATCCCTAAGTCCCTAAATCCCTACATCCTTGAATCCCTAAGTCCCTAAATCCCTAAATCCTCAAATTCCTATAGTCCAAATCCCTAGATCCCCATATTTCTAGTGAAATCCTTAAAATCCCATATCAGCAAATTCCCAAATTCCAATTTCCCCAAACTTCTATATCCCCAAATTTTCAAATCACCAAAAATCCCCAAAAATCCCTAGGTTGTGAACCTAATTGTTTCAGAAATACCCAATTACGAAATAAGAATCGTATTAAATGTAATAATTAATGTGTGTTACGTGCAGAAGAAACGTAAGAGCACGAATAGAGTTGAAAATATCGCGGAAGTTGTTTGGCGCGCGAATAAAGAAACTCGAACGGCCATCGTCGTCGTAAAGTGAATTCCAATGGCCGTGATTATAAACAAGCAAGTACCTGCTTGGCAAAACGAACACGTTACGCGTCTTCCAATGCAAATCAGCCTTTTATTCTCTATTGCACCGGTTACTCTTCTCGATCGCGATGCCTCGGAACCATTCACTATCGATATAATGCTGGCTATCTGCAGAGATGCCAATGAAATCAGCTAGCGGACCGTGAAAGCATAAAATCGATCGGAATAAAACGACAAAGAAACGGAGATTCCTTTCACCTAGTTTCTTGCATATTTTTTATAACCTTTCCTCGAATGGAATTCCGTTTATTCGGTCCATTTATCCTAACATCAAGATCAAGTTTCATTTATTTCCGCTCATTAGCTTTAACTACGAGATGCTGGCAATTGGAAACTAAATTTATTGCGTTTCCGTGTATTTTGTTATAAAATTGTTCTATTTTCGCGGACAGATCGGAACGATTAGTTAGTGTAATCAAGGTTTATTGATGCAAATCGTGGATACTTTGAAATTTATTATTGTGGGGTGGTATAAAATGTAGCTCATACAGTGCGAGTCTACTCTACTCTTTCGGTAGATGATACACGCTTTTTAAATTTTATTTTAATAACATGTAAATATAATTTTATACTTTAATCACTTGGTCCATGACATCGAGTCAGACTCGTGACGCACGTCACAGTTCAAATGTGACAAACCTAAATCATATTTGTATAAAGATCGACATTCAAGTTTGATACCAATTGTAATTTGTATAATTACAGATCGCTAAATCCATAATACACCTAACATTTCAACACTTTTTATTTACATTAACACTGCAGTAATAATTAGATAACTCTGACTGACGCAACTGTCGAAAAATTTGTAGGTTAAGAGGTTGACGATACGCCAGATAAAATGGCGCATGGTCCCACAAAGATACAATCGCGTCAAAAAGATCTCTAATTGAAATACAGAAATATATAATCCCTTTCATTCCTTTCTTTTATGATCATAGATTTTCATGTAATTGTCACAAATTACACAATTTGTTTCTTTTAGTGAAAATCGGTAAACATCTTCAGACGATCAATAACGTGTTAAGAATAACGAGACAAATAATCGTCACTGTCAGGTACTGAAGTAGTCCCATCCGTGAATGTAATCGGTTTGAAAAATGTCGGTACGATATCACCTTCTTGACCACGAATCAATTCCGTTCCATAATAAATGTTTGTCGTATGCGTCTCGATTATTAGGGTGTCCCTGTAAAGTGGCCATCCCTCAGGATGATTTATTGAACTGCTCGAGAGGTTCGCGATTTAACGCGTGATCCAATCTCGAATCGTTGCTGCCTACCATTCTTTGTCGACCGCAAACAATCTCCAAACAAATATTCGAGCTGCAGAAAAAAGGGATGGGACTGAAGGGAATTGTGTGGGGAGTGCGAAATTTTTTATTTCTTGATACTTTACTGTGTGTTAAATTTCACGTTTGGAAATTTTCAAGGTATCAGTTTTTACAAAAAAATGTTATGGTATCAAATTCCAAATTTTTTTTATTTATTAAACTATCAACTTCTTAAATTACCAAGTTAGCAATTTTCTAAATCTCTAAATCTACAAATACAAATTTCCCAAATTTTTAGATCCCTATCATTTAAAATTATTAAATTCATAAGTTTTCTGGCTACTTATTCTCCAGATTTCCAACTACAAATTTACTCAAATTTCAAGAAGACCAGAATTTCAAATTTGCGAATCCTCACGGTTCCTGAATCTCTAAATTTTTGAATCTTCAATTTTCCAAATTTGTAAATTTCCAAATTCTCAAATTCTCAAATCCCCAAATCCTCAAATCCTGAAATACCCAAATTTCCAAATCCCCAAATCTCCAAATCTCTAAATCCCAAAATCTCCAAACCCCCTAATCCCTAAATTCTCCAATTCCCAAATTCCCCTATTTCCCTATTCACCAAATCTCCAATTCTCAAATTCCCAAATTCCCCTATCTCCCTATTCCCCAATCTCCCTATTCCCCTATCTCCCTATTCCCCAATCTCCCTATTCCCCTATCTCCCTATTCCCCTATCTCCCTATTCCCCTATCCCCCAATTCCCAAATTCCCAAATTCCAAAAATCTCCATATCCCAAAATCACCAAATCCCCAAATCCCTAAATCCAAATTCCTTATTTCCCAAATGCGTAATTCCCCAATTCCCTAAATTCCTATATTTCCAAATCCACCTCCAAAATTCCCCAACTCCAGCACCAGAAAAGCTTGCCACAGCAACCCCATCTAGGGAAGAAAAGCGTACCGAATCTTTTCGTGGGCGTCCCATTGAATTACATTCATTAAACGTACGACCGGTACGTTCGTTCTAGTAGCGGTATCAGTTTCTTCTTTGCCGCTCGTTCTCGTTTGCTACCGATATCGAGCTGCTGTGATCTGGAGCATGTACGTGGTCGTTTGGTTGAATGGATCGAGATCGAACGGGAGCCAAGAGAGATATAAGAGTACAAGAGAGACTATTGGCCACGTTCGTCGACCAAGAAACAAGAAACAGAGGAAACAGCAAGAAATAAGTAACCACCATCGAATAGAAAGAGTGAAACCATTGGATGATCGCGAGAGAAGGATGGCAGAAAATGGCTAGAAAATGAGGATAACATCTAGTTAGACTAGTCTAGGAAGTTTCAAGAGTATCGTTTCACGGTTTCTTGCCCGAGATCGATCTTCTACGCGTACACTGTGCTTATCAACCTGTTCTTGCGGTTACTTCAACTTCCATGCTGTGTATTGTCCAAGACACGACGTAGGAAATTGTCCGATGTTTGTCCTCCAGTAATCCGATAACTCGCTCTATTTTTTATTGCCATACAGTATTCTCAGAACTGGAGTATAGAAGAGTTGTGACAGCTTGTTTCGAAATTTTTATAAAAATATTTTTCTTCAATTTCAATTCGATAATGTACAGACTCCCAAACTACCAAGTGTACAGGTCCAGAAATTTTTAATTTATCAAATTTTCAAATTGTTTACTGCAAAATTGTTGATTAAGTTTCGAACTTAGAAATGTTTATTTGATTTTCAATTTGACAAACTTTGAAGTCCTTGAGTCGAGAAATTTTTTAATTCATGTACAATCACAGTAAGGTATACAGAAAGAGTACCTGTTCACATATTGCCAAATTATTGCTTGTACTGCATATTAGTCCTCTCGAATCTCTTATCCCGAATAAACTTCACCCTCTTTCCAACTTTATGTGTCACCTTCACTCTTCTTTATGAATCTCCGAACCGTAATTAAAATTGAAATTACGTTTAATAACAAGATCCGCTCGGAAGCTAAAACAGGTAAAAAAAGAACGCTTGCTCCAGAGTCGTGGTCTCTTTTTGATTTATGACTCGGTCTGCAAGAACACGAAATGGCGATGTTAAGTGCAGAGGCGTCGTGGGGAGTCCCAAATTGCTGTTTCTTCTTCTGAGTGCAATCCTTCACCACCCTTGTAACCCACGCACTCCTTTGTCTCGTAGTACACGTCTGTGTATGCGCAAAAATGCCTCGTTAGGCACTGTCGCGGAAATGAACGACGCGAATGTATTAACATTTGCCTTCGGTATGGTTAATGGCGACGATGACTAGCCATTAGGTTCCTCTTGTTATTTACCGATATCTGTCAATATTCTATTTCCTCTTGTATACCTCTTCTTATATTGGTTCAACGACGTATGCAATATTTAACAAATATATATAGGACCCATTACATTTTTAGTCTTGCTGATTAAAAAAAATTAAGAACTTTTTACTCTTTGTATAAAATACAATGTTTTGATGTATGAAGTTCGTCTGAATAATTTTGTGTTAATTAAAGAAAGTATGGATTTTTTAACAAATACACAGAAACAGCACCTATTACACTTCCGTTAATCTTGCTAACTGAATAAAATTAGGAACCCTATACTATTTAGTCAAAAATTTTATATTGACTGTTTGACATGAGATTAAACGTACAAAGTACAGAGAACGAAAAATGTTTCGATAGTACGATGATTAAAATGTGAATGAAAATGTATTGTTTCAGTGTACCTATAACAGAGGATCTCGAATGTCAAAATGGGTGCGTTTACACGAATGTGTCTGCAAGGAGCCACCCGTGTCCCTGAAATTCTTGCATGCAGCGAGCAAGATCGATACCGATCGAAGCTGCATCGAATGATCGATAGCGTGAATGGAATCACGCCGTTGATTGGCGGCACACGGCACGATACGAAACTCGAAAAGGAATTGCTCAAGGTTCATCGGGTAAGCAGACCCCCGGCGAGGTGGTGAATAACGATTGAACGCCCACCGGTATACCGCGAGGTTCACATCGAGATCGAACACCGACTACGTTTAGACACCTGAACTTTACGACAACATTCAATTTTATGACAACGGCTATCGCAAATGAACCAGAAACCATCGGATTACGAGAGAGGAGAACCGTCTCAACTAACCGAATGTCAGTCTTAAAAATAAAAGCGGCATAAGAAAGCTGTTTCCTAGACAGCAATGAGATGGCAGCAAGAATTACTATGATCGTCCGAGAAATCAACAGAGCCCGGTACTGTAACTGGTAATTATGAAATGTCTGACTGTAATACCATAAATCTGCGAGAGCTTCTTTAGCGTGGAATACTAAAATGACGGGCTGAGATTTCTAGGAAACGGAGAGAATACTAAATCAGGAAGATTTTATTTCGGAGAATATCTTTACTGCAAGTACCAGGTGAAATTGTAGGATGTTATTGGTATGTCGGTAATATTGTTTAGGTTTATTTAGACAGGGATGATTGAGGGTGGTAAATTTATAATTCCTCGAATTTTCAAATTTTTGAATTTTTTAAGTTCACTTATTTTACAATCCTCTACATTACCAAACCTCAATTAGTCGAATCTTCAAAATGTTCAAATCCACAAATCCCTAATCTCTAATTTTTTTCTGAAGATGTGTTACGTCTACATCGTTGGTGGTCGTTGAAACGCTGTTTCCTTCCCGTTGCCAGTTAATTTGTAAACTCCTTACTCGCGCATTGTTCTTCTTTCTCGTCGTTCATCAACGATCGTCGATCTCTTAACTAGACGTTCATGGAAATTCCGTAATCCCTCGTCAGAGCGGGTATACAGTAACGTGGGACTTCCCTTGCTGTCCTTCTTGTTATGAAATTGACTAGCACGAGAACCGAGTGCTGCGAGATGTCAGATACACGTTCGCAGCGACTAATCCTGAAATGCATCTTTCACCAGTGGGCGTTCTATCCCCCCTGGGGATCTTGTTAATTCCCTCTGGAATATAATTCAGGGTACTTCGTTCCACCAGAACGATATATTCTTTCCAGCCTCATCCTCCATCGAGTTGCTTCCTCGTTGGAGATTTCAGAATTTGTGGACGTGGGGATTTAGGGATTTGAAAATTTGTGGACTTGGGGATCTAGGGATTTGGGAATTTGTGGAGTCAGCGATTTAGGGATTTGGGAATTTGTAGACTCAGAGATTTAGGGGTTTGGGAATTTGTGGACTTAAGGATCTAGGGATTTGGGAATTTGTGGACTCAGAGATTTAGGGGTTTGGGAAATTGTGGACTGAGGAACTTAGGGAATTGGGAATTTGATGATTTGGGCATTTGTAAATATTTATGAATTTGACAATTTGACGACTTGACGATTTGACGATTTGACGATTTGACGATTTGAGAATTTGGAGACTTGGAGATTTAGAAACCATTCCAAATTTTCAAATTGAAAAGAAAAATTTACTGAAATTAATTGCATTGGGCAAATATTTAACCAGCCCATTACCAAAAATGTACGCGAAATTTGAACCCGTGTCGCATTTTCAAAAGGATCTAAAGTGCCGCTATAAACAAGCTACTAATCTATCAATTTTAAACCTATTACTCTTGTCGAGACACAATAGAGTAAGTACTGTGCTGCGACAAACAAATCAAAGATCGACAGTCATTCCTCGGCACGCAGTACAAATGATCACGCGACCATGTGGACTACCTGCACGAAGCCACTGCTACCATTAGATGTCCATTAATGATTGCATTTAATAGACCCTTATGTAATTATGGGCAAAACCACCCACGCGTTGTAGTGCACGCTTCTCTTCGACCTCCTTCTACTCTCTTTTCTCCTTTTCTTTTTCTTCTTCTTCTCTGTAACCTTATTCCCTTCTCTTCGTTCTGTATCTTTTCCACTTTAACTTAGGAACTTGAGAACTTGACAATTTGAAAATTGAAAATTGAAAGGTTGTGAATTTGAAAATATAGGAATTGGAAATATGGGAATTTGAGAATATACAAATTTTACAATTTGTGTAATTGAGAATTTGAAAATCTGCAACTTTAACAAATTTTTAAACTTGGCCAAGCATAGCATAGAAACATCCTGCCTAATCATACTGTCAGAGACAATAGTGAATCGTCATCTGGCAATACAACCCACCAGAAAATGGGGACAATAAGACTCCCTATTATTAAAAGTAATTATTTGTCCATAAAGAAAATCATGCAACGTTAAGATTATAAGCACACTATATCTCTGATGTCCGCAATAAAAAGCTTAATCGAAAAGAGAAGTCAGCACATTCATCAACCTTTAGTAGCAATAAATCTTCGACTGCTAATATTTATCTATCAAAATAAAGTTTAATTTAAAACTTTATCGGGAGAATGAGTCTCGCCTTTACGAACCACTTTATAATTTCTGCTTTACGAGGCCGACGCATTACAACCTTTGCACTTTCGACCTGCCTCACCTTGGTGCTTGAGAAAGCTAGGCCGTTCGAGTCGGATATGGCTCCCCTGCGTGCGTTATACGCGTCATCATAGGAGCTGTTATAACACTAAAAGTAATTGCACGGACGTGTAAGTTAAACCAGTTTCTCGTTTGAGACGGCGGCTGTACAACTTATGATGTATCGCGGATTCATGAAAGTTTTATGCCTCAGGGCCTCTGCCAGCCTTCCGACGGGCTGCGGCAATTGACCGTGAGACGTTTTGAAACGCTCACGATGCCTAACTGCACTCGTTATTCTACTTTCGTATCATCCTTTTAAATGATGACACGACAAGTGGTCAGTCGGGATCTATTATTATCTAACAAAGGATATAAACTTACCATCGGTTATTCATAATTATGAGAGAATTACTCTTTTCTGAAAATGAGCATATTTTATGTTTGAGCTAGAATTTTAATGATCTAACTGGTTGATGTCATTGGTCAAATCTAATTTCTGTTTGAAATTGCGTTTGATCACATCTGATGTTTAAACAGACATAGACCTGAGTTAGACATGAGATCATGTTCAAGTTTGACCAAGTTATGTACCAGCTCAGGTTCAAGTTTGATCAAGTTATGTACCAGGTCAGGTTCAAGTTTGACATAGCTATGTGTCAGATCAGGTTCAAGTTTGACCGAGTTACATACCAGATCAAGTTCAAATTTGATCAAGATGTGTACCAAGTCAGATTCAAGTTTGATCAAGTTTTGTACCAGATCAGGTTTAAGTTTGACCAAGTGACGTACCAGATCAGGTTCAAGTTCGATCAAGATTTACAAAGATTCAAGATTAATTATGAATAAGCTTGTATGATACACTTATACGTTATATCCTTTGATATATACACTAGTCAGCAATTGTCCACATACAAAATATCAAAATAGTTGTACATAATAATTGTTACAATTTTCAATTACAATTTGTATAAAATATGTTGTACATGTACTTTAACATGTACATAACTAGCAGAACCACTGGTTTCAGTCTCCTCATATGATCAAGGAAAGACACGTGTTAGAACAGTGTTAAAAAGTTCCATAGGTTCAAAGTTGAGAACCATCCGTAGTTAAGTCTGTTTCTTTGTTACAATTTCTCCGCTCGTTTCGCTAAGAACTTCCAAATGAGCCCGGACGATAAAAAATAAATTAATATCGTTAAGCGGTCTCGCCGAGACGCACGCGATTCCCGTAGCTGAATATAAGTTGTTCCATTGGCGATAGCTAAGCCATCCGAGACAAGTCGGCGTAATTTAATTTAACGAACCACGTAAATCCTCGCGATCGGTCATCGGACGCCATGGACACCGCGCACGTCGCATTTCACGAAGATCCAGATAAGAAGCGGAGGACAGAGGCACGCAGAACGGCACGCTTAAGCACGGGTTTGTGGAGAGAGCGAGGGTGCCGGTCGTCGGGACGCATCGATCGTCTTAATTAATTCGCGCCGGCAAAAGGAAGGTTTCCGTCGTTTTATCAATGAACGTTGGTCGGATCTTCGACTCGCACGAAACGACCGACGTTCTTTGCCCCCTTGTGCTGGCTTGCGTGTTCCCTGCGCCTGGAAAACGGATAACGGAGAAGCGTGCACGCGAAAGAAAAACGAACGTGCATGAAATTATTCGATTTATACTATCCAATTGACTTTGCTCGTATGCGAATTAACAGCCTTAGGGTGAACGTGTGGAGAATTTTTTTAAATCATTGATTCGTTGATTTGTATCTAATAACTGGGATCTGTTTTGTTCGGGTTAGTTTTAAAGGAAACTTCAGAGGGTCTTCAAAGGAATTTCTACTACGGTATGTATTTTGTTGGAACGTATTACTAGGTCAGTTAAGGTAAATGTCTCTGGATTCTAACAATCATGTGACGTTATATCACCTGCATTTTTGGGTCGCAATATATTAAACTACAGTTTCGTAGATCACATAGGTTACTAAATTCATTAATGCTATTATCTGAATATCTCTAGGTATCCTTAGATTCTAATGTCATTAGCTCCAAAAATTCGTAGGTACTTCTACGGATACCGGGATTTACAGAGGAGCTCTAGAATTCCTAGATGATGGTATACCTAAAGTCCTATGTACCTAGACCATAGGTGTCCCTATATCCCAGTACTTACAGATTCCAGTATCCCCACATCCAAATATCCTTAGATACCGATATTCCAAAATTCCGATACCTTCGATTCCAATCCCCCAAATCCCCACATCTGTATACTACAGTATTCCTATACCCCTACTTGCCAAGATCAAAGAGCATCTCCGGCAAATAGGTCAATTACGGAGTGGAAAGTGCGTTTGTCTAAAAATTGGTTATGGCACGGTCCATAGAAAGGCTGGCGTCGTGATTGGGTTAGTGGAACAGCGGCTAAAGGATGCGAGAAGAAGCGAGTCCCATAATTTGTTCCGGTTCTACTTAATCATCAGATGCTGCTGCATCATCGTCATCTAACGAGGCTCCAATATCAAGAAGATTATATGGCAGATTGTTGGCAGATTCTGTGTATCTTTCTCTGCGCTCCGAATGCGGTTGACACGCTTTAACAAAGCAAAAACACACACTCGCATTTCTTGTAACATTCGCTCCTTGATAGAGATTAAAATTTCTAGGAGGTTTATTCTCATGGAGAGCTGTGACAGCGATTAAGATCCTTTGATTGATCGGTATCGATAGAATTCGAAGGCAGAATGCCGAGGACTCGAGGAACGCTCGAAATTATGTCACGATAATTGAAGTGTGACAAGGTGTGCAACTAATTAATTTACTACGCAGGTAACACGCTCGCCTTCGAGTGCTCTCCGTGTGTCATCGTTTAGATCATATAAATGAAACTAGAATTTCAATGCATATTCATAAACAACTTTACTTGGAAAATTTAGTTTATAGCAAACCATATAAATCATTCAGCAAATGTACAGAGGTAACATTTAGATGAAACATAGTTTGCGAAATTAGGCCTAAAATTAATACACATTCATCCACTTTGTTATATAGTACTTCATACTTCATGACTTTTATACATCATTCAAACTTTTTAGATATCAAAGGTAGTTAATATTGATAGCAACAGTGAATCATTTTATATAAACAACATAAAATATTTACCTCGATATTTTCACTGAACTTGCATCAAATTGATATGCCACAAGCACTATGACAGTTTTATGTCATGAAATCTTGCCAGACTTTCTACAGTTCGAAATAGGTCGATATGCAGCAACCCGATACTTTCCAGTTACCATATTACCCGATCCGAAGATCCGCATAAATTAACGAATCGTTTTCTATAAGATCGTTAACGCCGACGATAGATAATAAATTGCTCCAAAGGTTCCGTAACCTCATTTCCTTAAAGCGTGACGGACAGGCATGCGCCGATGTCGAAACGAAAATATTTAATGACGGTGTCTATGTGCGCGATGACACAATTACACATACAATTAGTTGCAACTGCAACGGCGATGCTCAGCGAAGCCGTTGAACGTTCGAGCAAGAAAACGACTGTAGAAAACGTTCTCAAATCCCTGTTTCTATGAAACCGTCGAACCGTCAAACGGAGAGACGCAAAGTGGAAAAAAAGGAATTGCACAGAAACGTTTTCATACGAAATACCTAATGAACCCTGTTGGCCCGCCACGAGCTGAGTTTTTACGTCGTGAAATGATAATAAGCCGGTACGCGACAGGTATTTTCGCCTTGCGTAAATGGTCATTGAGCAGCACTTTAGCTCGGTTCTACGAGCCCCGTAAATAGTACGTGCAACAACCGCAATGATACTCGAGGAAAACTTTCGGACTGACACAGAAGCAAAATGCGCCTTCCACGCAACACGCGTATGATGAAATTAACCGTTTCGAGGATTACGAGATAATCAAGCGCGAAAACGGATGGAATTTAATTAAGGTACGTTCGCTGCAGTTATCCTGCCTTTATGTACCGCGACCCTGTGTACACCGAAAATGGTTACCTGACTTTTATGAATTCTTGCACGATTACTTCTCGACCATTACCTGACTGCCATTATGGATCCAATTTCGTAATATGCAGATGTAATGTTTAGTCATATGTTGAAAACAATGGAATACTATTAGTATTCAAGTTTTTCTAGTCTTTTGGTCTTCAAGTTTTTGTACTGCTACATTTCTCAAATTCCCAAATTTTCAAGATTTCAATTTTTGTATATTACCAATTCGCAAATCTGAAAATTTCTGAATCCCTAAATATTAAAATTTTCATGTTCCCAAGTATCTAAATTCACTTTCCAAGTTTCCAAATACCCATATTCTTTAAACCCCAAATTTCAAATATCTAAATTTCCCTAACCGCAAATTTCCAAATACGTAAATCCCCCAAACCCAAAATTTCCGAATACCCAAATTTCGTAGACCCCAAATTTCCCTAACCGCAAATTTCCAAATACCTAAATTCCCCAAACCCCAATTTCCAAATACCTAAATTCCCCAAACCCCAATTTCCAAATACCTAAATTCCTCAAACACCATATTGCCAAACACCTAAATTCCCTAAAACCCCATATTGCCAAATACCTAAATTCCCCAAACACCTATTTCCAAATACCTAAATTCCCCAAACACCTATTTCCAAATACCTAAATTCCCCAAACACCTATTTCCAAATACCTAAATTCCCCAAACCCCAATTTCCAAATACCTAAATTCCCCAAACCCCAAATCTCCAAATACCTAAATTCCCCAAACCCCAATTTCCAAATACCTAAATTCCCCAAACCCCAAATCTCCAAATACCTAAATTCCCCAAACCCAAATTTCTCCAAAATTCCAGACTTCCCAATTTCCAAATGCCGAACTGAAAAATTTCCGACCATAAACTTGAATCAGAGTAGTTGAAAAGCTGAATCCAGCGAAATATTCTATATTGAGATGAACTCGCGAAAGAAAAGTCATTTAGCAACGTCTTCATTAGAGGGCGGCAGCGCGCGACGCAGCGCAATCGTTACGGTTTATGAGCATTAAGAAAATGCGTTAATACGAACTCATCCGCCTATAAACATACAGCTGGCTGATGAACACTATAACCGAGACCTTTTCGCGGACGCGGCTTTAAACGATATTCCATAATGGATCTTCTACCCTTCTAGTCGTTAAACCTTAGTAAATTGTGAACGGCTCTTATAGCCTCGCGAGGACGAAAGGAACCTTTATAGCAGCCTTTTCAAATCCAAGTGTCCTTGCTAAATGCACGCAACTCAAGTAATATTACCCACAATATTTATAAAATTTCAAACTTCTAATAACAAGAGATTCTAAGGACAGCCACTCCTTCTTACTTAACGACGCCATTTTCCTTAGGGAAACCTGTCATACTGGCTACTGTCGCTGTGGTCAGATCGATAATATGTTCGATGAGCGTGGGGATACGTGTTTAGGGATACTGGGCAATTTCGAATTTGGAATTTTTAAAATGTGGAAATTGGCAAAGTTGGGAATTTAGAAATTGGGGGTTTGAGAATTTGAAAATAGACAAGGTTGAAAATTTAGAAATTTGGGAGTCTGAGAATTTGAAAATATGAAAAAGTAAAGACTCCACCACAAACTATCAGCAATAACTTTCTCTAGGAGATCCTACCATGTTCACCAGTATACACCCTAGAATGAGTACTTCCTCTAGCTACGTACACTTCAGTCACACATCTCAGAGTCACATATCAAATCTACATAAACCAATACTTCCATACATGCTTCCTCCAACTACGTTTCATAACAATTACACCTCTTCAACACGTGCGTGTCACTCATTAAACGATTATCCTATCGTCAACACCGTTTGCAGCATAATCCATCTCTCGCGTAAGAAGAGTGCTCCTCGAGACATTACCGTCTATAGAGCCGACGATGAACAGGTCCACATCTCGTACACGCGATTTCATCCACATTCTTGAACGCATGTCCACGAACCTGGTTGACACGATAAAAATGCCCGCGAGAGAATGTACGCAGTCTCACGAAGAGGACGTGGGTTATCTGAAATGAGCGACTCAAGCTGGACCGTGAGAGCAGCTCGGAGCAATCGGTTTAGACGAGTTTGAGCTTTTTGCTCGTCTGTCTCGATCCGGTTGATGGATGATCCCCGAGTACTGCTATAATATAGTCGCGACCGCTAACATCCGCTCGTACACGATCCACTCTCGACGCGAGAGGAAGAAAAGAAAACTCCACGTCGCGAGGAAAACGCGCCGGATCCAGTTTGTCATCGGGCGTTCTCGCAGAAAACCGGCCGGAAAAATGGCGACGTATTAAGAACACGTGGAACACGCAGACTCGTTTTCAAGTTCGAGTTCGATTGCTCGTGGAATTCTGAGAAACGCGCCGGTGTCGCGACGATTTTTCATCCGACGTCCCTTGGAAACCTGTTTAGAGTCGCCGCGATTATAGCTACGTGTACGGACTTTCTTACGATCGCTCGCTCTGGGAAATTGCCCGGCGTAATTCTTGATTAAAAAGCAACTCACCGAGAGATTAAGCTCGTCCTAGAGCGGTGATCGGCGGATGAAGCGAGTCGATGGAAACGAGTTGGCGTGCTGGATAGAGATTTGAGGCTTTAAATTTTCTAATTTTTAAACATAGGAAGGTAGATTTGCAAGGTTGTAGATTTATAAATTTGAGGATGTACAAATTGGGGGACTTGCAAAGTTGGATTGCAGCTGCGTCACATGTCTGACATTAGACTGCTATCTAGCTACTCCATTACGTGTAGATAATAAAACCAAGAACAGAGAAAGGTGTCTCTAGTCACGTGATTGATCACTCTCCTAATCCACAGATGTCGACCCACGAGTTGGCGCGTGACCCAAAGTAAAAGAAGCTCTATACACCGTCATTCGGCAAATAAGAATAATGACAACTGCTGAACGCAAGTAGCACTATCTCGCTCTCGAGACGTATGCTGCCATTGTTTTTGGCCTAACTGCGACCGCTCGAATACCGCCGAAAATACGTGCGAGGCCATTTTTCTATTCTGACCAATTGTAGCTCTTCTAAACACCTGAGCCTCTTCACTCGTGGGTTGACAACGGTCTTAAAAAGGAACGGAACAAGTACGAAGCTTTTTTCTAAATAACCGTATTGTATTCGCTAGACAAAGAGTTGTTATCTTAACGGAGCATCTATCTCTTACGATTTTCTCGTTACAACGATATTTCCCAATGTTTTCCTCGAATAACGCATCAAATTAAGATTATCGTAATAATGTTTTATAATAATGCACCGTTTGCGCACTAATTGTTAATCGTTACATCACACGATAACACCTGTTTGATCTCCAAACGCACACGTGTGATTCGTTTGAATTCTATAATAAGATTTTCAAATTTTCCTTTTCATAATTGCGCTTTCGGAATAAATGCGAAATGCTTGGCGAATATCCCAGTAAGCGGATGATATACGTTCACGAAGTGAAACTCCTAGATTCCCATTGCTCTTTAAATCTTGTTCAATAAATTTTCCAAGAAGAACGGGGACTCCGTGAACGTTTAAATAAATCTTTGAACGTCCGAACGCCGTCTCTGCAGGCGTTCCATTGTAGACATACTTTATATCGCAATAGATTACAATTAATGCTACCTAAAGATTTTTGCTTTACGAATTACTATTTCCTACTTTGCTTCGGACATCGTGTAGATGTATGAATTACACGAATCCGGATTTGATTATCTGTATTTTTAGAAGCCTTGAAATTTATGTAAAAATTTTTTATTTTTTTATTTTTCCAATTTTTGTTAAACATAGTAGTTTTTACTCTTCCAATTAACATGCTATTATAAGAGCAGTACGAAAGGAAATTTGAGAATTTAGAATTTTAATGACTTCGAGGTCTGACAATTTGAAAATTTAAAAATTTGATCATCTTAGATTTGAAAATGTAGAAATTTATAATATTTGAAGACGTCAAGTTTTCAAGTGTTCAAGTATTCACAAATTTATAAATTTGGTAATTTGAGAATTTATAAAAGAACCTCAAAAAGAGTTCAGGAGTTCAGTAGACTTTACGTACTGATTCTAGCACGAAAATTAATAATTTTATGGCGTGCATTATGAAAACTTCCGCATATAATTCTGTCGGTGGTATATCTTCAGCTTAAAAAGTAAAATCACAATAATCATTTAATCCCTAAAATATGTAACCATAAATGTGAGTATATTAAACAACCGGCATTCAGCAATATCCGAAAAAACACGTCGTAAAGCGTAGTTTGAAAACGGAAAAGCTGCACATAAAAAATACATCGACTATATCGTTTCGATATAAATCATTTTTATATTTAATAAAAGGGTACTCTTCGAACTACCAACGTTTAAAATTACAGTAGATTAATTGCAAATAATGATGCCGTTTATTTTCCTCTTCGTCTGCAAAGACGATCATAATTTTGCATTACATCGCATATTAATATCGTAAACACGATATCCGGCAACTATAAAATTCTGACTACCAGTAACTTGGCAGAAGCATCATCTGCATACCCATACGGTTATCGTTGCCAGTAGACAGGAGTTCATAGAACTATTATAAAAATCGAAACATTCTGTTCTAACACCGATAAAATTCAGATTTTATGGTCAAATAGTTGAAATATCCGTACAATTTGAATGTTCAATGTATTTTCTTATAATTGTCGTTCCTTATCATTTATATTTATACATACATTTATTTCTTAAATATCTATACTTATATTTCGTATCTTTACTGTAACTTCAAATTTGCAGTTGCAAATTATAAATCAATAAATTTCAAATTGATTGGGTCTCAAGTTTAGTCACGTATCATTTAATTTAAGATTTAAATTTAATTATATTTTCAAATCTTCAGATTTACAAACATGTCTCAAATGATTTTACTAGTCTCTCTAATGTATTCGAATAAGCAGAACGTGATAAAGATAATGGTTATCCGTTTCAGTTGCGAAAGATAAGTAACGAATCGGGAAAATCGAGGTCCATTACGTGTATCTGCATGGAAAAATGGTCACAGAGAGGTGAGCAAACGTTAACTGGAAAAATAAAGCATCCAGAAGAGTAACAAACCCGACCTGGCTATCTCGAGTGTAGCATGCACCGACAACCACCTTCAACGGCAAGACATAACAAGAGATGAACCAACCGAGAGAGGGAACACGACGTAAGAGGTTTTAATGCTTCGTATCGCGAGAAAGAGAGATCGTACGTGTGTACAGAGCCGAGTATTAATGGATTGAGTGTTATCTCACGAATTCGACGCGCCGTCGCGATTAACGAACAGCCTTACACCGTAATGAGGGTGTAATTACAGATCAAGAAAAAAATAACCAAGTAACGAGAGCTAGATCCCTATCGAAACGACTCACTCCGATAATTAACTGTTTATGTTAATTATCTAAAGTAATCTTACACTTTATTCGGTTGCAATAAATAGAAAAAGGAGTAGTGAAGAGATATGTTTATCTACTGTAGTCTGAGAGACTTTAACGAGCGCATAGACGATATCGGACGTTCTGCAACTGCGATTAGATACTCCGAATGATACAATCGTATAATTCGAGTATTATAGTGTGTTTCTTAAATTGCACACGATGAACAGTATTATGGATTTCAAATATATTTATGCTTAATATATTGTGATGCTCAAAGTATGTGTTATTGAGATGTAGACCGCTGCGTATAATACATTTTCGATGATATTGAATATTCGAAAGATTTGAAAATTTCAGACTTAGTTTCTTGATTCGAAAACTGAGACCTGAAGCTCCAAAATCAATTCTTTATTAAAATAACATATATGTTTATTGAGACACCAATTCTTATATTTCAGGTAATTTTATTTGGCGTTACAAGAAAATTTAACTCACGGACTATTACTGAAACTCTATCTAATTACGAAATAATTATGAAAATCTTACAAAACATAAGTCAGTTCATGAAACATGAAAATCTATATCTTCCGCAACTACCTTAAAATACACCTATACCGATAACTCGACGATTATCGAATTAACGCCAACTAAAATCAAGAAAAAGTTCGGACAAAACACGCAGTTATGTGTGCATGGTACGAATTCTAGCTGAACCGCGTCAGAATGACGCGAACGTAGAAGAGAACGGCGATCGGCGATGTAACGGGGGAAAATAAATAAGGAGGAGAAATAAAATAAAGAGGAAGAGATTTTACACGGTACGCTGTATCCCGACAGAGGCTATTCCTCAGCGTTGTCCAGCTTCGTAATGATGGATAATGACACAGGATGCCAGTGACCGGTATAAACCTGCGCGCATTCACCAAGAGAGGACCACGACGACGTTAACTCGTATCATATAAAATGGCGAACGAGACAGAAAGAAAAAGAGAGAAGAAGAGTGGCATCCGTTTACCACCGGAGATTCCGCTTCACCTGTGCGCGACTTATACGCGTCGTGTACACGACTGCACACGCTGTGTAACACAGCGAGCGTAAGGTGCGTTGCGTGGTCGACACACTGTGTGTTGTGTGTCTCTCCCCTAAGAACCCCTTCTTACGTCCAGCCAAGATCTCCTGAGGAGGCCTCAATCTTTACAACGTGGCATGACACAGTTGCATAGGACCTGTTTTTGTTCCGAAGAATTTGCCTTTTTAACCGGGGTACAAACTTACTTCGAACCGACCATCGCTAACGTTGGAACATGACTTTGTTATTTTTATAGGCGATCGTCAGCATGAACTCATGCTACGGAGGGAAATGTCTAAGGAACGTTGGATCGAGGGTGATATAGTATTTTACCTCCAGGGTTTTGGATTTTCGAGATTTGGAAATTGGAGTTTATGAAATATTGAACGTTGGGGGTTGAAATTTAGGCAGCTGGCAATTTGGGGATTTGGGGATTAGAAAGTTGAAAATTTAGAGATTTTAGGATTTGAGGATTTGAGGGGGTAAAGTTCTGAAAATTTGGGAAGTTGGGAATTTGTAGATTTGAGGGTTTAAGGTTTTGGAAATTTAGGGATTTGAGGATTTGATGGTTTAAGGGGTTGGTAATTTGGGAAGTTGAGAATTTGGGCATTTGAGAATTTGACGATTCTAAGATTTGAGAATTTCAGAATTTAAGGATTTGGGATGTTAGGAATTTGGGGATTCGAGGATTAGATGGTTTAAGGGTTTGGAAATTTGAGAATTCGAAAATTTGAAGACTTGAAGATATAAAGACTTAATAATTTAAAAATTTGGAAACAATTATCACAATCTTACACTATGTAATCACTATTTTACAGTACTTTAACCTCATCAAATTATGTTATACTCAACACACAAAAATCTCCCCTTATTTATCACAACTAGCAAATTCCATTTAATATCAACAACTCTACCAAAAGATCCACAATCGTTCTTTCAATTGATACGTCCAGTTCTATTTTACAATCCTCTTATACCTTCAAATCATTTCGTTCTTTCGAAATTTGATATGTAACAACCTATAAAAGCGGAAGAGTATTCACAGTAATAAATTCCGTATCATTTCTATTCGCAGTAATAAAAATCGTAATAATGCTATTAATTTCGTGTCGGTTAAAAACAGCGAAGGGAATAGATTGAAAGCAACTCCTCCTCTTTAATCGTCCAACTCGCCAGGTCAACGTTAACTCGTGCATGTCTGATGATACCGACGATCTTTGTTTTATTCGCAATCAAGGGTCATTTCTGGCGAGCGTGTCGGTGATTTGCCTTTAACTTCTACGTGCATCGCGTGTCAGTGAACAGAAATCATGGGTAATTGTAGCGATGTACTCCTCGTGGGTTCAATAAATAGAAAGACCTTGATATTAAACCTGCCCTTCCCTTAGTAACGTGACTGGTTATTACCATGCGTTCATTATTTTTTGTTCTAATTACTCGCGCACAAATCGATTACCACGAGATTACTTTTTCATTTAATTATACTCGTGCAAATCGAGCACAGAAACGACTGCAATTTTCAGGATTTTTATTTTTAAATAGACTCTGCGTTTCAAGATGTACAGATAACTAGACTGCGGTTTATACATTTATATCGAAGTCTATGAAATAAATTATCTAATGTATGGATCTTGTTGTTGTTCTGTGACAACTTATTAGATAAATTGCCTAATAAGTAAAAACCTAATAGGCAAAGCTATACAATTTCTTAACAAGTAAGAACTTAGTAGGTAAAGCTAAATAATTTTCTAATAGATAGAAGCTTATGTAAACAAAAACTTTTACATAAAATACTATTCTTTTTATTAACATGTATAAACTTAAGACAAATTCATTCAAAACTTCAGAAGTTATCAGGTCTTTAAATGCACGTACGTGTTCGACACGTTGAAAATTGCTGTTGCTATGTAACAATAGATAATCCTGTCTGAAACTAGATAACCTAATTATCGATACATTTGTAACACAGATTTCTATAAATAAGAGACAGGTGTGGACAATGAGTGTAACTTTACAGAAAGGTTCTCTAGTTTCTCGCCTTTCATCGATATCTTTTCTATTATCTACTCCGACTTGTACCTCTATCGATTGTCGACCACAGAAAGCAGTGAACGTAAAATATCTGACAGATACAGACCGCATTGTCAAATGTAGATAATCTAGACTTTTGGTTTAGGATATCAGATGCATAATTTCATGAAGCATTCTATTTTCACCTTCACGGAAACCTTCTCGCTATTGGTACTCGTTCAGTATCATAACCCAAATGCCACGCGTTCATGGCAATCGATTATAATCAGGTCGATGAAAAGTGATATGCGAGTGCTAGAAAGCTGCGTCAAAGATGAAACCAGTATTAATTCTTAAAATATTTATATATGTAAATATAAATTAATGTGTTCACTCGAGTGAACATTTACAAATGTAAATATACATATAAATATAAACTAACGTAAATATAAAACCTTTGTAATCTATACACGCCGTAGTCTCAAAGATTAGCATAATATTATAGTATGAAACTTTCTGACCATCCCAATATATTGCCAGCTTTAAATATGTTATGCTACTGTAGTTTCACATGTGACACTATAACTACGATACATTACTACATATGTTTCCATATTGAAACTACATATGTTTCCAAATTGCCCTGCTACATACATACCCTACATATATGCCCTATTACATATATGCCCTACATATGTATATGCCCTACTACATATATGCCTACATATGTATATGTCCTACTACATATTTGCCATACATATATGCCCTACTACATATGTTTCCATATTGACTCCAATCACATATCAGCACTCAAGTTTTGATCTGTAATTACAACTGACATGTAATTTCCTCTTATAAAGTTTCTTCCGTGATAACAGCAGATAAATAGGATCAAAATGTATTTATACTTGAACATGGCACGGACTTGCAAACTATAGCGAAGCATAGCGGAACGTTTAGCTTACACGCCCATTTGTTCGCGAGTATCCGCAGCTACACGAAGGTGGTCAGTATTTACGTTCACTTGTACACACCCGAGTTGCAATGCCCCTGGATAATCGTTATTTTAATCGTCATCGTAATCTTTTTAATTATCACCGTTTCTACAAATCTCTCCCCTTTTAATCGAGCTACTGGCCATTTACCGCAACAACGATAATCGTAAACTTCGAACGTTAGACTCCATGAATCACGACGTTGTATATCGCACGATACGAAGTACATTCGCAATTTACTAATTACAGGAAAATAATTTGATGAGATAATCGTAGGACATATTAATGATAATTTTCGAGCGATAAGATCGCAGTTCAAAATAAAATTTTCGACAGAAAGAGTCCCACAGGCGAAACTAATTGGCACCGTTAAAGAGTCATATACCTACTCGTGACTTTTTGCATATACATTTGCATTTAGTTCTGGTCCCTTTTAACCTAGCTACTCGTTTCTTGCCTCAACAATAATCATAAACTTGAAACGTTACACGACATGAACGAACACGGATCGTTTCTCATTTTATAGGACACGTAGCGCATTTGCAATCTCCTTACCGAACGAAAGTAATTGGATAAGATAATAGTGAAATATTTCAGTGACGATTTCAAACGATACGGTCTACAAATATATTAGATTTAATCCCAGAAACCAGTTAGTTTCCATCAAAATATTTATAGTCTTTTAGGTCTTTAATACGATCAATGTGCCTCACATAAACCAGGTACATTCTATACAGAAAATTTGTCCGTAAATATTAGCTTAATTGATATGCCAAACTTTCTGTTATTTGCATTTTATTGAAATTTTCTTTGATCAAATGTAATATACAGTGATATATGGATATGAAGTTGTATACTTTTCCTAATAATTATAGTATAAATTTCTTACTCAGTATTTCATACCACACTCATTCGCAATAATTCGAGAAAAAAGGTTACAGCATAAACTAATTGAAATAATCGTAGCTCATGACTTTTGCATTTGCTTCTTACCAATCAGGTATCACCTGAATGAAAGCCGACATAATACGGAATTATGCACAGCAAGCTCCACACCCTCTCCTTTATAAGTATCGAGCACGCATTCGCATTTACGTTCACCTGCGCACACTTCCATAGAACGCCAGTACCACCTGATAATCGTCATTTTGCTTGTCGGATACCTTTTTCAAACGGATCCGCTGCGGCGTTTCTGCCGTTAAAATTTATTTGCTCGGCGATCGAGGCGGTATCTCGGCAATAGAAAAATGCGTGTTCCTTCCCATATCGACTTAACGAATCCACACTGCTGTCCACGCAAACGATGCATGCGTTCCGCGATCCCACGAGAAGCTATGACAGCGAAACGTTGGCAGTGTTCGCGCGAGCACCATTGTACTGTCAACGCTCGCTAAATCTTGCTTCTGTCCCAGAACCGGCGAGTAACGAGCGGTATCGAAACGTCAAAACAACGCGGGAAAAAGCCGCATACCAGCTTGACCGGAACCCGGCGCGAACAGGCGAAAAATATCACTGGCGAACGATAATTATCGTGTTGCGATAGCAATTTATTGCGGGCCGATGGCTGCGCAAGAACGCCGCGCTTTTTACGGCCAACCTTTACGGCGATTCGCGCGAACAAGTGCGTGTTTATTTAGCAATTACACACCTGAACGATGGGTGTTTTTTAGTTTCGACCACTGCCAAGTTATTTCTGTGCGTTTTGTCATGCTTGGGCAACGCTGTGCATCGAATTTCAACAGGTGTAGATACATCATAAATATGGCGACGGAGTTGTGGACATATATTTGCTTGCCTAGTTGCTTGATATTCTACGAGGATTAGGTTTCAGGATTCTACTTACAGCCATAGGGAAAACTGAACCGATATTACTGTTTTCTCGGAGAATCTATAGGTACTAAAAGCGGAAACGTGTGACGCATGCTCCTAAATTTTTAGATCACCATCTGTCTCGACCATAAAAGCACACGTGTACGTTTATGTTCTTACATTTCTAAATTCCTGAATCACGCACTTTTAGATTTCTGCATTAGTTATGTACTATAGTTTGCTATATATTTGGATCTATATACCCCTAGAGCTTTACACCCATAGAGACCGACACATCTTGATCTTCATGATTATAGATACCAACATTTCTGGATCGTTACACCCATAGATTCCTACAGTCTTAGATCTTTAAAGTTATAGATCCCTACACACCTAGATCTTTGCACCCATAGATCCTTGCAGGTCTGGATATTCATATTTGTAAATCCCTAGATTTCAAGATTTTCACATTTATAGATCCTACATACCTAGATCTCCACATTCACAGATACCTACATTTCTAGATCTTTAAATTCATAGATCTCTACATACATAGATCTCTACATTCGTAGATCTCTACATATCTAGATCTCCACATTCACAGATACCTACATTTCTAGATCTTTAAATTCATAGATCTCTACATACATAGATCTCTACATTCGTAGATCTCTACATACCTAGATCTCCACATTCACAGATACCTACATTTCTAGATCTTTAAATTCATAGATCTCTACATACATAGATCTCCACATTCGTAGATCTCTACATACCTAGATGTCTGCGTTCATAGATCTCTACATACCTAGATCTCTACATTCATAGATCTCTACATACCTAGATCTCCACATTCATAGATCCCTACATACTTAGATCTCTGCGTTCATAGATACCTACATACCTAGATCTCCACATTCATAGATCCCTACATACCTTGACCTCTACATTCATAGATCTCTCCATACCTAGATCTCCACATTCATAGATCCCTACATACTTAGATCTCTGCGTTCATAGATACCTACATACCTAGATTTCCACATTCATAGATCTCTACATACCTAGATCCATACACTCATGAATCTCTACACACCTAGATCTGTACAGTCATGGATCTCTACATACCCAGATTTATACACGCATAGATCCCTACACCCCTAACTTGATATATTCCTAGATCATTGTATCCCTATATCTGTTGATATCTATGTAGCTTTATAGACTCTCCTTCCGTCAATCACACTCCGTTTTCTCCGAAAAGAACAGTCAAGGAAAAAGTGGCAAGGTTTACTCGGTGCAGATTGAATTGTACGCGAGTGATTGATGAAAGTGATTAATGATCCAGTGCACGTAACTACCGTAACGGATATATATATGAAATAGTATTGACTGTCATTAATAATTACCATGCTGACATTGAATTCTAGAATCTATTCTTAGATTCATTACCACTCGGTTTCAACTTTCTAAATCTTATGGTTCAATCAGAAAAATAATCCTTGCAAATTTTTGCAAATTAGAGATTTTCTCGGAACGATTATGGGAAACTGGTTATTACGGGCATCATTGCACAAATAATTGGCAACATTTCAATTGGTCGTATACGGAGAAATAAAGGGACCAATAAAATCGTGGAAAAAAGTTGTATAATGCGGGAGAACTGGTTTACTGTCCAACTTTCAATGGCAAGTATGCATGACTTATTACAAGTTCGTTTAAATCTTGTTCGAACTGTGTCCATGCTTGCAACACAAACGAACGGCGAAGCTGTCCATAGCCATATAGGCAAAACCTTGAAATCCTTGCATCGCATTACAAGACCATACACGTAACATTAAAAGGCAATACGCAACAGGTTAAGGAACACTCTACGATCGTGACAATTATTATCCTTAAAATAATATACGTTCAACAGACCGAAGTAATGAGTCTTACCTGTTCACCTCAAGACTGTCGTCATTTTTTTGAAACATTCGATAACGTTTTTAATGACCTTAAGTAATAATAGGTTTCATAACTGTAACAATGTAAGGATTCATAACTGTAACTGAAGTGTGTAGGATAATAAATAATTGTCAGTCACGAAACTTAAATTCTAGAGAATGAAACGACATTAATCATTTTTGCTCTATAACAATAATGACACTGTAACTGTACTGTACTGTGTACTTCTGGATTAGAAGCATCATCCACGTAGGGGTTAATCTTAATTAAATCTCCTATCGTCTAACACTGCGGATACATTAATCTTCGAGACTTTTTTGGATCTAATAGGAAACCTAATTTTTTAGTAATCTTGGATGTACATATGTAAGAGTAGATTAGAAACTGTTATGTTTTCTCAAAGTTATAAATTGTTACTTATTTCACGTTACTGGATATAGAAATAAAAATAATGGTAAAACAAATGGTACAAATAAAATAAAATAGATACAAATGTATAAAATAAGTGATACAAGTGGACACAAATAGCTAGATAACAAATACTATAGATAACACAATACATTATCCTCGAACTATAATCTAAATTATTTAAACATACAACAGATTAAAATAACAAGACATAAAGGTTCGTTTTAAATATTAAACCAGCCAATTTATCTGGCGGTGAATTTGCGATCGGTAATTTTAAATAACATTGTGGCACCCAGGATTTTAACGAAGCAGCAAGAAATTAATTATAACGCGGCGGGGAACTGTCACGAGCGAAGAAGAAAGCAATCACGCGTTACTATCGTTACGTCTACCCAAAGTACCGAATGATTTATTAACGATCACGTTCCGAACAGTAAATAACATTAACGAATCGTAAATCCCGTATCGTTAAACAAATGCTCGAGGCGTATCGTACAGTTAACCCTTGGCAAAGAAATTTCTTTCTTTTAACAATACTCTCGACACGTACGCGTGTAACGCCACGCTTCGAAAACGATTCTTTGACTACGTTTATGTCGACATGTTAACACGTTGTTTGACAGGGTCAATCGATGATCGATGTTCCAGTTTTGTATAATTGTACACTGTTATCGCTCAGATAAAAATAAATAAGTACTTAAAATGAACCACGGTTGACATTGTACAATATTGGTTATTAGTGTATAATTATACGAAGTAATGATGAATTATTATATAACACTTGTTGTTAATAAATAATTACACAAAATTCATCCTTGATGAACTATTTGAAAAAATTCGTCATTGATGAATGATTACACAAAGTTTATCAGTAATGAATAACTAGACAAAATTCGTAATTAATGAATAATTGTTCAACACTCATCAATAATGAATTATTACAAAAAATCGTCATTGATGAATAATTATACAAAGTTCATCATTAATGAATAACTAGACAAAATTCGTAATTAATGAATAATTGTACAACACTCATCAATAATGAATAATTACAAAAAATCGTTATTGATGAATAACTAAACAAAATTCGTAATTAACGAATAATAGTACAAAATTCATCAATAATGAATAGTTAAAAAAAGTCGTCATTGATGAATAATTATACAAAGTTCATCATTAATGAATAACTAGAAAAATTCATAATTAATGAATAATTGTACAAAATTCGTCATTAATGAATAACAAGGCAAAATTAATTAATGAGTAACTAGATAAAATTCGTAATTAATGAATTATAATAATAATTATAATAATTACAAACCTCACCAAGCCTCACCACATAACGAATAATACAAAATTCGCCAGTAATAAATAATAAAAAAAATCCATAATTAAAAAAAAAATGAATTACAATAAGATAACAGATAAAAAGTCCTATCATTCAATAGTAGTTTAATTGTAGAGATACTTATATTTCATGTTAGGATAACTATGCAGAGAAGTGTCAATAACTCATACCGAGATAAGTTGTTCACAAAAGAAAAACGAAGCAGAACACGTTCCAGCGTTGTTAGAAAAATTTCCCACGTCGTCGAAGAATGCTATCGGTCATCGTTGGACAACGTCCATCGACTTAATCCTGTTCGTTTGATTTGCATTCGTTTAGAAAGGCGGAAATGCGTTTCTGTGCGTGTCACAGAAGGTGTCGTGCACCAACCCGATGAGCTACCAAACAGGCATCTAACTGTGCGTGCAAATTATTTGCGTGATCGCGCTTTCTATTGGCAGGCGAGTGATTAAATATGCAACAAGTTAAATAGAATTTGACACCGCAAACAATCGAGGCTCGCCCATCGAGTGTTCCTTGATCGCGTCGTTCTTAATTAAATCGAAATTCTTTGCCTAAACTTCGTTGTGGCAAGTTGCGTTGCGAAGCGGTACAGGATGTGGTGTAACGAGTATACCTCACGTGTCGTAACCATAATGCAGCAAAATTGATTTAGAGATATTCGGAACGATTGATCATGAGCAATCTCAAGTTCTTGTAAATTAGGAACGTATCAGGCTCTTCAAGTATCGAATTTCGGAAGATCAGAGATTTGGAAATTTTCAAATCCCAAAGTTGGAAAAATTCAGACATCTAATTTTTTAAATTATATCTAAATTTCTATATTAACAAATTCTCAATTTAGCAAATTTCTAAATCCCCAAATTTCCAAGTTACTGAATTTCTATCTCCCCGAATTTCCAACTCCTCAAATTCTTAAACTACCGATTCCCAAATGCCCAAGTTCCAATTTCTCAAGTTCTCAAACCCCAAATCCCCAAATCTCCAAATCCCTACATTCTCAAATTCTGAAACCCTCAAATCTTCAAATTTTGAAATTGCCAACTTCCCAAATTCCTAAATCTCCAAATCTGCAAATCCTCAAATCCTCAAATCCCCAAATTTTGAAATTGCCAATTTCCCAAATTCCAAATTTCTAAATTCCCAAATTTCCAAATCCCCAAATTACCAAATCCCAAACCCCCAAACCCCCAACCCCCAAATCTCGTATTTGTATTACGTATAAATTGAATCACGAACGCAATGTCTCATATAAGAAAACATTCCAATCTGGTATTCGTATAATGTTATGTACATTATGAAATAATATACGGGGATAATTCCTAATGGTAGCTCTCACACATTTCTGAAGGTGCATTGCGAATTCAATGATTGTTTTATGGTTCGCTTGGAAACCGATACAATAGGGTAGATTATACAGAAAGATGTTTGACTGTATCCGATAAAGCCACGATTTCACGGAAATTTTCATGGCATAGAAACCGAGGGAAAATTAAATTTCCCCGTGAAAAGTAGGCGTATGTTAGAAAGATAAGTTTGCTAAGGCACAAGGCCTTAGCCTGGCGAACGTGTAATACTTTCACAGAAGCGTTAGAGCAAAGGTCATTCTTCCTTGGCAAATCCGAGACGAGTAACAAAGTTCAAGCATTCACCGTCATACTTGCTGATTTCGCGAGACTACAATTGCCATACAGTGAACAGAAAATGTTTATAAATTTAACCTTTTCGATGCGTTTGAACAAACCAATAAATCAATCATTTCAATGTACACTCTAAATTCTATATTCATTTGTTAGAATTAAAAAATGTTCTACTTAACATACAAATAATAAAGAGAAGAGGACAGAAAATGTTTGTTAGTCTTCATCTGTTTTAATTCCTTCGTGGAAGCTAATAAATAAATTTTTATGTTGAAAATATTTAATTATTAATTTAAAGGGTAATTGAAACGCGTTAAATGGAACGTATTAATGAAAAGAAAATAATATATTGTCCGCATTATTAACATTGCTAATATCGTTTCTATAGTAAGGCCGTCGTCCGAAAGAGGCATCGTGACACACATTGTGCAACGAACATCGACACTTTCGATAATTTAAATGAGCGGTGACATTCAATGCAAATCGTGACGCGTATGAAATCAACAACGAGGGGACAACCGCTGGCGGACGTACTGATTCCTTTTTAAGAAACCCGCGTCGGAAACAAATATAATTATTTTAATTAAAAACGCGAGTCTATACAGTATACGATAATATGAAACTATACGTAAGTAGAAATATAACGTGACGATATACAAGTCTGTAACGCTATAAAACATTTTGTTATTCTTATAACTAGTCAAAGCTCCTTTGATTTGCCCACGTTCCGTAAAGAACTTGTACACCCCTATTTACGTTTCAAATGTAAATGAAAAATTTGCGCTTCAAACACAATGATTAAATTAAAATGATCATTCAGTTCCAAGGATTAAATAAATTACAAAGTAGGATAAAAGTTTAAACCCTGAAAGAAAATAAATAAGAATGATTCAGTAACCTGCATCGATGCGGTGCCGGGCATTGGTCTCGTTCGCCGGAAGAAGGTCGTCGTACTCCAGTGTCGTCACATCCTTCGCGTGAACCAGTATAATTACGGAGGTCACCAGCATCAACACCATCGCCAGCACCGATCGGTTCACCGTCATTTTGATACAACGAACACGCGTGTTTTATCGGCCACGAGTAATCCGTCGCGCGACACAAACTACGTCCGTACGATCACATTTTCGCCACCCCCAAAGATCGCCGCTTCGAAAATGAAACCACGAGGTGAACGAGCGGCCGAAGCGTGACGTTCGAATGTCGGGGTTGCGTGCGGGACGCGGATCCGCGCATATCATTAAACACGGCTGACCAGGACGGAACGAGGACGAGAGAGAAAATAATAAACACAGCGAGTGGATACACCGTTACAACCAACTCATCTTCGCGGCGTTCTTCAAACTGATACGGCGCGAAGTTGCCTGTTGAAGGGTGCGTGATCGACGCGTGCGCAGATCGAGCCAAGTGTCATAATTACTGCGCATGTGACAGCGGCGCGTACAAAACGAACGTTCGTTCACGGGTGAGAAGCTCGAGGTCGGTGAAACTTCGCGAATCCTCTTCGTTCGATCTCTCGTCCTTTCGAATGATTCTCTTGACTTCCTCGAGGGTTGTTCGTAAACGATCGGGCCGTTACATACGTACGCACTCGTCGCGTGTCACTCGCGTATACGTAACCGACCGCGGCTTGCCGACGCGATAACAAGAAAAAACAATCAGGGTCGCGCGTGCTACCGGTTTTAAAAGAAGTGTGCGCTTCCCGCACGAGTCCATGCCGCACTGCTAGACGGCGGTCAGATGTTTCAAGCAGCCGCCACGCGAATCCAGCACCATCTGTCGAACTATCACCGAACACTCGCTGTCGTGCTTAAGCAACTGGCGGGCTTTTCACGCGCACGCTCCTCACCCTCGTTCCCTCTCGCGATGTCACGTGGCCATTTCATTCATGGAGACAAGTCCTTTTATACTACGCGCGTTTGTGTGCGTAAGCGCCAACCGAATGCACGGCTATACAACTTTTAAACCATGATTTATAACATATCATTTCTGCAATGCGGAAAAACTAAAAAACAATTTACGACTTTCACCCAATGTTAGCGTTCATTGCAGAGCATTCAAGCATATAAATAATTATGTCTTCTTTGGGAAATGTAACTTGTCTGTATAAAGTAAACTAAGCTTCTGTATTCTAATCATTTCTGTATAATGACATAAGCTTTGAATAAACTTTGAAATTCGATAAGAAAATAGTTTCGTTCTTTACCAAAACAAAAATTTAATGCATGTTTATCAGAGAGTATTAGCTAAGGATATGATGCACAAGTATTATAAGATACTTCCTCTTTAACATGATCTATAACAACTAATTATAAAATGTTTATTGAAATATCTCGTGATATTCAGAATCGAGATATTTTATATGCACTAAACAAATACATATAACAATTGAATCATATCGTTGCATCACTGTGACGAAGTGAAATGAACTATTGTTCGAACTTCACCCGGTTAATAAACCAATTTCGATGCCCTGCAAGATCTTATAAGAATGCACACGATGTATCCGGCGCTTCTTCGAATCGGCTCACCCAACGAAATCGATTCTACGAACGCTTAAATTTTAAATTTTATTCGTAATCGAATAATCGACGCGTGTCTTTTGTTCCACCCCTTTTCTTTCCTCTAGTACGACATATTTCTTCCTTATAAAACAGTTATTTCAAAATTTATTTCAGCTTCAAGTAGACACACTCATAAACTACATAAATGATAACAATACTTTTAATAAATGATAACAATACTTTTCAAAGAAATATTTTTGCAACAATCTTAAGCATAAAATATATGTGCAGTAGTTAACCATACATGGTAATTATGTATGTATAGTAAAATTACAACATTTTACAAGATGGGTCTGCGGACAAACTCAACAATAAATTTTTGACTTCAGCTCATTATTTGCCAGCATGCATTAGCATTAAATAATTTTTCAAACACAATTGTTCGTATCTGAAGGTACAAACAAACGTGATATTTATATGGAGGCAGAAATCTGACGTCTCGCATTCTTCTTTCGGATACAGGTTTCTCCCTCTGAGATTACCAAACTTCAAACGTAGCGTGTAAATCTTACTCAACGTGGACAAAGCGTTTGCCAACCACCTCCGAACAGTTTCCTGCACGAAAGCATCCGATTTGTTCATTACCCACATTTCCTTATCCCCGCGATGTCACGTTGTCTCTCTCTGCCATTCCGATCGTTAGCAAGGTAAAATCGCGTGGCAGTCACGTAAGCGGGTCTCTCCGCGAAGAGGACACGGATGCCTCGGTCTACCGGTATTTAATTAAGCCCGGTCGTTCGAGAAAAAAAGTCGTTTGTACAGGAAGCGATGGGTTTCGAGTACGCGAGCAGCGGACCGTAGTTCGAGCCCCGTTACGGGACAAATGCATTGGCGTAACCCCCATCGGCCACCATAACTTGGCCTCCTCGCGAATAATCACGACACGGTAGCGTCTCGACCACGCCGTTGCAGAATGCCGGTGCAACCTCACGCCGGTATTCCGAGGGATCGCGAACTATGTCGACCTTAAAAATTATCGACACGAGGCAAGAGAGTAATGGTCAGAACGGAACAACGGCTTTGTCTTTGTCGCACGATCCCCTTTTACCTTTTTATCTCGCTCTATCGCCACGATAGGCAAACGATCCGCTGTTTTTCACCCCGACAACGAAATGGACGGCCGAGGAACTTCCAATCGTGGCTCGATCACGACGCGTGATCTGTGACTCGGAACGCTCCTTGTATCGTACACGGAGGCAATTGCACGTGACTTTGTTGGGGAAGTAAACTGCACGTTTGCATGATTTTTAGATCACCTTTACATCTCTGACCCATGCTTTACTCGCAAAGTTTTGAAATTCCGAATGTCTCAATCTCACAAAAATTTCAAACCCTGAAATTTTCGAATTTCTGAAATCCAATATGAAAATGCCAAAGATCCACCTAAAATCCTAAATCCCTAAATTCTCCAATCTTCACATTTCTAAAATTGCCTTGTAATACAAAAATGCCAAACTCCCAAGTCCTCAATCCCTGAAATAATTTGTTTCATAGTCCTACATTGTACTAAAACAAAACAAAAAATTCCATATGGGCCAAGGACTTATGTATACCGTTTTATTAAATATACGTTCTACACGATGATTACATTGATTTCTATAAATAACGGTTGCTCCCAATAATTATTGGAACGTGTCTGATTCTGATACAAGAAAGTTGTGATTGGCGCGCAATTTCGGTATAATACCTAAACGCGATCCTACGTACCAACGAAATTCTTCTATGGTTCTTCGCTTTATTCGCTCGTTTTTTCAAGCCTCGGGGGACATATTCTCACGAAATCCGGTTCTACTGGTTTGGGGTTAGATACGAAGGTGAAGTTTAGCTGCAGTGGCCCGAGAAATCGGCACCTCCGCTGATTACTACACAACATTGCATCGCATTAGATTAGTTCGTTTATTACGTATAAGAATAGGGATCGGGTGTCATAGTTGACAGAACAAATTGAGATGTTACGTTGAAACATAGCGATATCTTTTACTTGGTATTTAGTCCGTCGTTTTGAACAAATGGTAACTTTACGTCAAATGTTCAGATGAAATCCAAATTAAATTTCTAAGTCCTCACGCTCCTATATTCTCTTATTCCTATATCTCGAAATTCTCATATTTTTAAATTTGTATACTCACAAATTCCCACGTCCCTACATTTCCATATTCCCAAATTCTCATATTCCTTCCCATATCCCCACATTCCAACGTCCCCAAATTTTCATATTACCAATATCCCATATTTTTAAATGCCTGCATCCTCGAATTAATTCCCAAATCCACAAACACAAAAATTTCCAAAGTTTAATAAATACATAAACTCCACTATATTTGGTGTAACGAGAAAATCGTGTACGACCCAAGCAAAATAGGGGCAATTAGCTTCTCAGTTACATCAAAGGGAAAATGTAAGACTACACCAAGAAATGTACCAGGTCCAATTAACTCAACCTACATAACTGAAGTCCGTAAAGGAAACAAACGAAAGGAGAGTCGCGAGGAAATCAATGATGCCCGTTACATTAAACGAGAAATCGTCCGAATATTTGACAGATGGCAAATGAATGGCAATCTCTATTAACTTCTCGCGAATATATTCGACAAGTATTGGTCGTTAATCGTACGTTGGAATCCCATTTAGAAGGAAGATCGCTTCTTTTTCTCGTCTTCTCGATTCATAGGAACAAATGAGAGGATATTAGTGGCGCTCACATTACTGGCTGTCACGTTCGCCAAGGGGATGAAATTTATTGCTTTAAATTGGTTACAAAATACGCCATAAGTCTCGTACAATTTACGACTGTACTAGCTATGTTGACGACGCAGCCTGCAAAATACGTCTCCCTCATATAATATTATACGAGGGCAATACGAGACCGGGTGCTTTTAAATATTCATATGCAATGTATCACGCACCATACATCAGTTCGAGACTGCGTATGTTTACGAACATGCAACCTACCGAACGTACGCGGAGTACTTCTTTTTTAACCTCTTCGTGCCGTACCAAATCTCCGTCTTAATTTCATTACTTTCAGAGCTGGGTAGAATAATATCGTAAATAGCTAATTTTGCTTTATACTATAATTATAATTTTATGATCTTTCTCAAATATAGAAGATATGAATTATAGCAAGATTTTAATGAAGTCAGTGGTGTTTGTGAAGGGTTTTAATTATGACATTAATGTTCGTAAATTACCAGCAGTTAACGAAAAATGCCTGTGCTCCGAGATATTAAATTGTTAATGTTAATGATATTTTTTGGATGATACGGATAAATACTTCATCTCGTACGCAAAAGCTTCATGCAGCTAAACGCTTTCTCCCTCTCAACGGGTTGTTAATTCTTCTCCGTTAGAGCCACGGCGGTAGGTTTAATTAAAAATTGATGTGGTCAGAATATCAAGGAGAAGAATAAATTTAACGCGTTGCAGCCATTAATTAGTGTACCACTTGCCGACATTCTTGTTGTACAAGGCGAACGATGCATATACACAGAAGGTGGGTACTGAAAAAAAAGCTCCAACAAGTGCACCGATTTGTTGGTCCATGACGTAGTAAATAAAAACTGGCAACAGTACATAAAATGTGCACAATACATTTCTGGTAGAAATAAAATGGTATAACGAAACTCTACCGTTTGTCTTCGTGAGAAGTTTCGCTTGTTCTTGTACAAGAAGAATATTCATGAACTAACAAATTGTGTTGTAAAACTTTAGTTTTAGTTCTGTGCGACGTAGATCACCATAGGTGTGAACAAATAGAACTTTTATGATATGTCGCATGGGACATGTATCACTTTTTTTTTATAAAGAAGTATTTAATAATAATGCAATAAAAAGTCAAAGCTTCATATTTACAAAATGTGAAAAAAAGTATATGAAGGTTCCAGGAAGTTATGGGTTCTTGCAGGGTCCAGATATGTCCACAGATTACGTAAAGTGTTGGATCACGAAGTCCTCGTGTCGTGATTCGAATCACGGGACTTCGATCAGATTGGTCCCCAGACTTGTAGATTCTCTGAGTTTCAAGAATTTTAAGGTTGTTAACACGTTTTAAACGTTTGATCTTGATCACCGAATCACTGGAGCCTTGTACTATTTCGTTCAAAGGGAGACGACGTTCTTTTTATTAAAATTAAGTTCTTCCTAGAAACCGAAAACGAATGGTGGTAATGGTCCCTATATTCTTTCCCTATCCGAGTGTATACACAAACTTCCAGGCCCAAAATAAACGAGATCAGAATAGTTTATATGGCATTTAACGAGTTCGAAATTGTTCGTACTGCATTCTAAGAAGTTGAGGTCGTTAGTATTGGATCTTACGTGTTCAAGATCGTCGCTGTCGATTCCCATGGGTCCGGGGTCTTTTGTATCGGATCCCACGGCTACGTGGATCGTCTTTATCGTGTCCCATTAAGCCGGTTCCCGATATCGAGTTTCGTGACATTGGCGTTGTCAATATCAGATGCCGCAACTTCTGTTTAAGTTTATAATTGAACAGCGGTTACTTCGTTGTTCACGTCCTTCGAAAGCGTAAAACCTTAACGATGCGCAGACACACGTTGCATCGAAATTCGTAGAATTAAGATAATGAGTTTGATGTATGAAATGCGCCATCCGAAGAGCAGTACTCCTGGGAGGTTAAATATTTATGGTACCTACAGTGCGTACCGGTAGTGAAGCGTTTATCAAGCATTCATTTAAGACACCCCATACCTGACTCGCTTCAAATTCTCCCTACCATTACAAACAAGTTCTGAATAACGACTGCATACCATGGATGGTATAAAAGTATTCATCATGTTTTGGATGCTGAATATTTTCATTGTTAATTTATTTTAATCAAACGTTTAATTTTCACGTGACGTATCATTACAGGAGTGTTATTTTATGCATTACACGGCCCAACTTGTTATTCTATCGAATGCACCAGTTGGAAAACACTTCGAAGAGAATCCTAAACACGAAGATGCAAGGAGAAGTGGTATCGCGGCAAGAACTTGCCAAGAGAAACAATTAACTCTACACGAACACATTTACAGCTGCTGAGTTTCGCGAGCAATGAACTCATGGGAAATGCTCGAGCCGTGCCATGAAGCTACTACAAACGCTCCCGATGTTCGTTACTATGTCTAGTTACTTATGGCGTTGAACTTGCATATTTAACACGTGGTGCTAGCAAATTGGTCAGGTGCAAACACCTTGCAACCAAATTACTCTTAATTTGTATCTATAAAATCGATACGTACAATATACTTGCAAATATTTTAATAATTACAGTACTGTAGCAACAACTCTCGTTGACATTTCACTTACAAGTGCCGTAAATCTTAATTGATTTATTACTTATTTATAAACAGCTTTATAAGTCTGCATGTTTCGAAACAAAGTATTGTGTGAAATAAAATCCATTCTGCGTTTGCTCAAGAAATATGTAGTTGTCGGATAAAATTTTTATACGCTTATGCTTGCTCGTATTTAGTGAAATTTAAGAATTCTTCTTTCTTATGTTAATGCCGCTCCTTCCACGCATCTTTGCTCATTGTATGCGCGCTGAAATTGCGTTTAACCGAACACATAAAGTACGGAATAAAGCCACATTAAACACAAAGGATAAGGGATACACCGCGATATTACGCTTGATATTTATATACACGGACGAATGAGCGACCGATAGTTTTCGGTGATTACATCAACGATTAGTTATTCATGAATTTAAAAAGTTTTGTCATTCAAAGTAATTCGAAAAGTTGAAAATTTTCAAATTTCACATAGAAAAATCTCTTAATGTATTGCCAAGTGTTGCAACCCCATCTGTGTCAATGTAATAAAAGTCAACTGTACTCATCGGTGTCCATTAGTAATAGAAATCTCCGTATTATAGAAATGTTATGTTATAAAGTAATGTACAAATAGAAGAACGAGTTTCTGAAATAAAGTCGTATGGAAATCTTGTCTTGTACCAAGTGTACATACAGATACCACGAGGAAATGCGGCCCCCTTCGTAATGCGCGTTTTATTCTGTAATCTAGATCGTCCTCGGGGGAAAAAGACCGCGTGCTCCATTTCTTGTTTTCTGCGAGCAACAATTCGACTATATTTTATACCGTTATAGAGGCTTCTCTTCTGTATTCCCACTCGCTGTATCTCACTTGGCCGATCTGCTGCACATTGTGCGTGCCTAGAAAAATTCTTTGAAAAATTCCTCGAGCTACGTGTGTACGGGACTCTATTGCACATTGTTCGTGAATTCCTTGACAAAGTATGTTTCCCAGGTGTACGTGTCTGCATGCGTAGTAATCCTTTCAGAAAAAAAGTTTGTTAAACCAATGATGAACAAGTGTGCTCCTAAGGGCGCGGTGTGTGTACGTGCAAATACTGTGCATTCGCAGGCACTAACGAGTAATTATTTCTCAACTTTAAAATTCTTTCCTTTTTGAAATCCTAAATATCTAAATTTGTGAATTTTCAAATTCTAAATTTCTAAATTTTCAAACATTTCAGATTCCTGGAAGCTCAAATTTCCAAGGCTCCATTCGCTAAATGTTAATAGCAATATCAAGGATTCAATTGAATTTATATACATGTAAATTGCAATACATATTTGAATAAATTGCATCTGTAATCTTACGCAATATTTCATTCTCATTAGCTGGTATAATCTTATTCGCAAATAACAAACAATTTGCCATCTTTTTGTCAATTTGAAATTTTCGCACGGCACCATTAACAATGATCTCGAGTCTTAAGTAATATCCTGCAGTGACAGCAACGGATATTACCTACTTCGACTTCGTACAAAATAGACGTTGCGATCCTTGCCGATGCTCATTGAGAAACACTATTCAAATAATATCCTTAACAATAATTGCTTCGGTCACGAAGACAGCAAGCATTGTTTCCGATGTCTCAATCTAGTTACTTGAACATTTGATCGATTTTCTTTGGTACCGTGTGCCATTCCTATAATCGAACTTTGCTAGCCGTTGAACAAAATTTCCTTGCAACACGGTTTGCATTTTGTACGGAATTTTTACCAACTGTAATAACATAAAAAACAATTCAGAGCAGCAGAAAGTTCGAATCTATTATCTTTAGTGTTTATCTTGTTTTACAACATATACCAATCTCGGGTATATAAATTTATTGATGCGAAACTTGAAAATAAACGAATAAAAATTACATGCTGTAAATATTTAGTATATTTGGCTTGCATAATTTGCTATATATAAAACCTTTAGTTACATAAAGTCACATAAAATTTCAAAATTTTAAACTAATATTTAATCTGTAAAACGTAATCAATCTGTAACATATTTAAAATATATTTACATAACAATAAATTATAGTATGTGGCACTGACAGCGACAGCAGTCACCAGTACACCTATAGGATTTCATAAACTTCAGTTCTGGAGACGATTGTGCAGGTCCTAAATTCAAAGAATCTTCACTCTCTTCGCTAAGCTCTTCAATGCTAAATGTGTCAGTAAGATCTTGTTTATGCTTCGAAGAATCTTTTGATTTACTTGTTGGAAACAGAGTCATTTCACCTTCGCTAAAAATACACAGACACATACTATTGAAAATTATATACATTACATAAATTGATACATGCCTTTCACTGTCACAATGCCAATATTCGACAAGAGGAAGATGTTCCTTATTTTTATTTGGTATAGGTAGTCTTTGAATGGGTATCAAACCAGTTGTGCTACTGCCACCTCCGCATCCCTTATCATACTTTGGCAATTTTACATAATCTGAATTACGCTGAATACGCTTTGCTTGTTCAATTCGTGCTTCTATTCAAAATAAAATATACATACAGAAAATTCTAAGTGGTACTATATGTATAAACAACAAATTAATAGCAATACCAAGTTTTCTTTGCAGCTGTTTAGTAGTAGAATTATGTTGTGATGTTTGTGTTTGATTACTGCTGCAGCTACTATCGCTACCCTGCAAATATAATATATTATTACATATTTTTCTATTTGCTAAATGGAGAATGAAACATTTGAAAATGAATAAAAGAATGTAAGAAATCAAATATTTACCAAAAAGAGTCTTTCATCTTCCAGATGATTAGTGGTTTTTGGATCACTATCAATTCCGCTATCTTCCATCACAAAATAAAAATATATACTAAACTAAAGATTTATTCTCACAACTCATCTGAAATAAAATGTAACATATTTTCAAATAAATAACCAAGACTTTGTTAAACACAATTAATATAAATATAATGATATTTCATAAAGTAATTGTTAAAGTAATATCTTCTAATATATACACTTTTAACAACATTGCACAAACTCCACCTTTAATTTGCACAGTCATTTTTAATATTCATGTACTTTGAACAGATATACTTGCAAAATAATATTTTACTTTGCAGTGTAATATTATACACATATGAAACGTATTTTATTACATAAAAACATGCTGATTTAAAAATAATTTGAGAATGTTTACTCACAAATATTTACAAGTTATTCTGACTTATCTACAAGTAACAAGCATGCTTGCATTATCATGGCATGACCCATTATTGATTTTCTTCCATCTATATAACCAAGTATAATATTCCAAAATTCTGATCTTCATTTACAATATAATTCTATATGATCAGATAAATATGTTTTTTAAAAAAATATTGAAGAAAAAATATATGTATATTGATTATTAGATGTATCATACAACATATTGTAGCTCACTGCAAATGTACCCTTATATGTGTAAAAGAAATCCTTATTATATTATATTTAAATTAAGCGCGTTTTATAAATGTTAGTAACATAATTTTTAAAAATTATTATGCAATATTACATTCTTCCCTTAAAGCAAACGCTTCACAAATCATTCTGTAACAATATAACAGGTTTCCTAGGAAACCATAATTTAATGTTCTGTATTTACTGAGAAAAGTTGGGAATAAAGAATTACAGTTTAATGTTTTATTACACTTTTATTATAACAGAACAGTTTCTATTTACACATCTATTATACATAAAAATTTAATTACTTAATATCACTCTTTCAAATTGTAAGAAGTACTTTTGCATGATGTATAAACCAGAATAGTCTATTTTAGACAAAATAAATAACACAGAAATAATAAATTATATAATTTGTATATATAATTAAAGTATAAATAATTGATAACACAAGAACAATGCATTCTTCATCAACAAAACGGTCTGTATCCAAGGCACAAGACTTACCAAAGGTAATATTTAATATTTTTTATAATTATGGTATTATAGTAGAAGTAAAATATATTTTTACAGAAAAATTTAATTATATTTCAAAAAAGGTATAATGATATATTATATGTATTTAGCACACAAGCTTTATAAGAAGTCGTTTAGACCTAGGTGGTGGTGACTTTGAATTCTTACGAGGAAAAGTTTATCTTAAACCAGAAGATCAGTTACAATTGACAGAAACAGTATGTATATCATAAAATTTATAAATAACTTTTTGTATCTCATTTTCAAAATAAAATTTTAGGAATTACAAGAAGAATTTGCAAGAGTATTAACTATACATAATACAAGAGTTCCAGATTCTTTAGTTGAATGGTCATGGAAATTGAAGAATTTTATAAAATTACCTCCTCCACCACATTTAGTAACTCTTTTAAATGTACCTGGGTTGATATTACATAAAGATTCTGAAGAAGCAAAAGTACAATTGGCAGGTGGACTTGGTAAATATCCTTGAAACAGAAGATAATTTTAAAAATCATAATTAATTTAATATTCTATTAAATCACAAAATTGGAATATTTTGTTATAGTGACAGATCATGAAGCAGCACCTCACAAAATTGAAGAAGATGATGAAGAAGAAGAAGAAGAAGAAGCAACGGAAGCAGAAGAAGAAGAAGAAGAAGAAGAAGAAGAAGAAGGACATGAGCAAGATGGTAGGGTAAACAGTATATAAAATGGACAAAATATATAAATATTTTGAATTTTTGAGTACAAACAGTAGATAAATTACTAACAATACTAATAGAAGCTGAGGAAGAACATAAAGAAGCTGAACACGACCATGAACGCGAACCAGACGAAGAAGAAGAACGAGTAAAACCTAAAAAAATACCAAATCAATTTAATTTTTGTGAGAGAGCTGCTTTAACATACAGTAATCCTCTGCGAGTATGTTTATAAAGAATTAATTCAAATGAAATATAGTTTTTACATATATCTGATTGACTTTAATTCTACAGGAAATGACTACCCAAACGGTACCACCACCAACAGCTGAATTTAATACTCATGTTTTCCAATGGACAATCTTTGATGAATATCAGGCATGTACATACTCTCACCCTCCATTAAACTAATTCTAATTACATACAAGCATAACATATAGCTTATACTATAGGAAGATTTTGCTCAACAACAACGTGAAAGAGAAAGAGAAAGAAGAATTCCACTTGCACAACCAAAAAAGGAAGATTCAAAGAAAACAACTCAAACAGAATCTGCAGCACTAACGTCAAGAATGTTACAAGCTGTGAAAACATTAGAGCGAATGGTGAATCAAAATATTTTTGATGAAATATTACAAGGTTGATATTTTATTTCATTATCCATAACAAATTGTGCCCTATTTCACAATGCATTTATCTAAATATTTCCAGATTACAGATATTGGGATGATCCAAGTGATGAATTTAAAAGTGGAGAAGGATCATTACTACCCTTATGGAAATTTAGCTATGAAAAAACTAAAAAACACCATGTTACAGATTTGTGTTTTAACAGTAGATATTATGACTTATTTGCTGTATCTTATGGAACAAGTTAGTAAAATGTGTTAAAATTTTATTATAATTTAAGTATATGATAAGTATCTACATATTGTTTCAGTGTCATTTAGTAGTTTAATAACAAATGGAGCAATATGTTTATTTACGTTAAAAAATCCATCATATCCAGAATGGATTTGTCCAACAGAATCTCCAGTAATGTGTTTAGCTTTTAATGAACAACATCCACACCTTTTAGTCATTGGTAAAAAAAATAATAATACAGTCTTATATATATTCATGTTAAATATAGTATTGTTATTAATAATAAGACAAATTTGTTTGCAATGAAGGTACTACAGATGGTGCAGTAGCTGTTTATAATATTATGTTACCACCACCAGCTCCTCAATATAAAAGTAATGATGTTGTTCAAAAACATGGAGGTATTGTATGGGAGGTTTGTTAAGCAGTAAATTCATTATAAATTTAAAGTAACCAGTTTTCATACTAATAATGTCATACTAATTAGGTATGTTGGGCACCAGATACAGAAGAAGGTAATTTGGCATTCTACAGTGTCAGCATCGACGGAAAAATTAACTACTGGATATTAAATCAAAATGAACTTGGTTTAACAACTGTAATGACATTGTTCTTAGACCGTCCACCAATACCTGGACCAGATGGGACTATGATTACACTTAAAGGTAATTGTGTTTAATATAATTTTTCTCTTGAATATTATGCAATCATATAAATAATCTTTTTTCTATACATAGGCTGTGGAACATGCATAGCATTTCATCCTGCAGATCAAAATGTATTCTTAGTTGGAACAGAAGAAGGAACAATTTATAAATGCAACACAGCATATAGTAGTGTTTATATGAAGACTTATAATGAAGCACATAATATGCCAGTATATAGAATAGTATTCAACAAATACAATTCAAACATATTTGCAAGCTGTTCAGGTGACTGGAGGATAAAAATATGGGAAGATGAGAGAATGTAAGAACATGTAAGAACGAGTAAAATAGATAATAAAAGTTTATAATTCTTAGATCAGTATTTACTAAATATACAAATATAGGGAACCTCTGTTTATGTTTGATCTTGGTGTGCCAATTGGAGATGTTCAATGGGCCCCATACAGTTCAACTGTACTAGCTTGTGTTTCAAATGATGGTAAAGTTACAGTATTTGATCTAAATGTGAATAAGTATAGACCAATATGCAGTCAACCAGTTGTTAATAGAAAGAAAAATAAACCAACTCGACTTGCATTCAATAATAAACTACCATTCATTATAGTTGGTGATGATAAGTAAGTATCTACTTTATATTTTTATTTAGTAGATGAATGTTGTTTTGTTGTTTAGTTCAATACCTTAATTTATTATTATTCTCGTTTCATACTAACAGAGGCGCAATAAGTACATTGAAGTTATCACCAAACCTCAGATTAAAGGTAAAGCCAACAAAGAAACAGCTTCATTTAACTCATACAGAATTAGAAGTTATGAAATTAGAAAAATTATTGAGTTTTGTACGTGAGCCACCTGTACTAGTACCACCAAAAGATGAAAGGACAGTATAACTTAATGGAACGAAATATTAAAGATATCTTTTTAAAAATAAACTCTATTTATGTATATGAAATGTTATACTCTGCATTATTTACTTATAATGTATACTACCATTTTTATTCTTATTTTTATGTTTTTTAGTATATTTAATTGCAAGGTCATTTATACATCTTTTTAAAATATCACTTTATAACAATTATGTACATCTTTCAATTTTTTGTAAACATCAACACTTTATTAACATTTTTTATAACAGAAAATACATATTAATATTTATGTCTTTATAAATAAATTGGCACTAAATTTAGAGTACATGTAAAACATTGTTATAATTTACAAATTTAAACTTATTATCTACAATAGCTATAACGTTTCCTAAACTAGAAGCAATTTAACCATTATGAAACTACTTTAATATACCCTTCTGTAACTAGAGTTGTTAAAGTTCTTGCAATTCCATATATGTATGTAACAATATAGCATAGCTTTATGACTATTTTTAAATATTAAAGAATAAATTGAAGACATATAAAAATCGTGCACATTACCTATATTGTATTTAGGTAGCGTAATACGTATTTAAATAGTTATTATATTTCAGGAAATATAATAACAAAAAACATTTAAATATTAAATTACATAATCAATAATAAACATTTATAATATTAATAAAAATATGGTTTATATAAAGTGCCATATTGTTCATCATTTTTATAAAGAAAAGTCTTTTAATAGATACAAAAGATCTTAATTTAATCTCATACTCAAATTTTTGTAAACTTAATATAAAATATTATTATCGCACAAATCTTATGTTCAAATATAGTAATCACTGGCTATCACAGTGTCTGGTATGTTTTTTAAGAATACTAGAATGAATATGAAAATAACTTGAAATACTTCGTACAATGAATAAAATTTATCAAATGACTTAGTATGTAATACATTTCTGAATAGTAGTAAATCAGGTAATGAATAAATATGAAAAATATATCACAGCAACATCAATTTATAAAAAAATTTATAAAAGGAAAATAAACGGAATCATTTCAATAAAGACTATTCCTCTAAATAAATACTGATTACTTTCGATATATATTATTTAAAAAATTATCAAATAGCATATAAAACTAAATGATCTCTAAATTTTTGGCACATTGATATTTAGTAAAACAAAACTAAAATTGTACAATTTCCTACATTTCTTTTGCAACTCATTAAATAATACATTTAAATATTATACATATTTAAAATAATCAAAGACTTTTTTTAGGAACTTGTGATAATGTCTGATAATTTATTAGTGGCAAAGTAGAAAAAATGGATTTATGAAAAATTAATAAATAAATACGTAAACGTAAAGAAAAATATAAATTAATGTCTACACACTTATTATTCACTATATATTCTAGAAAATATCCTTCTTTAACTATCACACTAAACTTCTAGCAAAATTATTAATGATTCTTACTTTATAATACAATTGTATTAGTATTTATAAAATATTGGAAAATAATATTTCTTTTACGAAAAGACTAAATTTATTCCTAATTCAGCTTTTTAATAATATTTATTAATTCGGATGTTTTAAGGTAGTACGAAAAACATGTAAAACTGATTACATTTTATGTAAGTCTGTTACTGATTATATAATGTATATTATAGATATAAGAATTACTTTATATTAACTTCATATGCCATTTGCTACAAAAGTAATGTTTGATAAATATAAAGCCTAAAAAGAAATTTTACCAGGGAGCTCTGGATTTTCTATCACACCTTTGAAATATTTCAATTCTAAAAAATCCCTAATATTGTTTGGACATGGCACTTGTCTACCAGCAAACTCAATAGTAGACATTGGGTGAAGAAATTGCTCTGGAAAGTCTTTATTGTTTAAAAACCATGCATCTTTAACCATAGAGCCATTTTTTGCATAAAATGGAAGTACATTTACAGTTAAACGATTTATTCTAGAATACTGTACTTTAAAAAATTCTCCTTCTGTTGCCTTCTCCCAAACAAAACCATGATTATCAACAACTGGTTTGTTCATGGCTTTAATTAACCATGGTGATCGTTCAAGATCATCACGATTTACTCCTATTTGTACTTCATGATCCCATGGCAGAATATCACCATTTCTCATAGCACCAAGTAAAGATCCACTTTCTAACCAAAATCGAATACCAACCTCTTCTAATTTATCAAATACATGATGAGCAACTTTCCTCAATCCTGAGAGACAGCAAGGTGGTGTATATCGATTTCGATAAAGATACGATGGAATACCATTTATAACTGATCCAAAGCATCTACTACTTTCTCTTGAACACCCATACCAGTCTATAGAATTGGAAAGTCTTATAACCTTTTTAATTCCTAACTTCTCAAACATTGATCGTTCACGGCTTTGGTACAATTGTTGCAGTTTCCATTGAGACTGTTGATTTCTATACAACGGTTTTCCTTCATTGAACTGATAATCTGACAATATATGAGTCTAGTAACAAATAGTACATTATAAATATAATAAATATAATATGTAGACTTAGAAAAATAAGTAACATACCTTTATACTTAATGCAGTTGTTTGAATATACAATGCATCAGTAAATGGTAAAAGGAAAGGGTCACTTAATTTCCTTAATAATTTTGTTTCAAACATTGTAGCATGCTTTCCATTCACACTATCACATTCATTGCCTGCAATATGTGAAAATCTAAGACTCCATTCTTTTACTTTTAAATCTATGTCGATGCAATTTAATGTTATGCTTCCTATTGGTATAGTTACTATACCAAATTTTGCTGCTTGTGTTATAGTATCCTATGGAAAAATGAATTTTAAATAAATATTTAATACAATACTGAAGTAGCATTTAGTATTAATTTAATTCTTACTTGCATGACTTGTTTAGAAGAAAGTCTGCTACCATCAGGCAAAAATAAAACGTACTTCGTACGTATATAGAAAAGTGGATTTCTTTCATCGTATGATTTATTGAATTCTGGTTCCACACTTATTAATTTAACATTTTGCATGCTTTCATTGGCAAAATCTAATTGTAGTGGTGGATATGGTAACTCATTACATACTATTAAAATAGGTATAGTAGGAAAAAAGTTCAATACAGATTCCACAGTAGAGGTCACATCATTTTCAAACGTTTCAAACTGTCGAATGACTACAGTTACTAATCGAGCTAACCGTCGATGAAGTTTCTGCGGAGGATCAGGAGTTACCATGCTGGGTGTCAACAACCGCAAAGTATTTTGTGTTGTAAATAACCTCCATATTCTATGCCATACAATGATATTACCTAACAGTGCAAGCACTAATAGCGTTCTTACAAACTTAAGGCGCATAATTATCGCAGATTTTGTAATGTCATTGTATGTCAAATTTTCTCTCACTTAATTTCTATACCATTGCACACCTAAATAATGTTTGAATGTTTGATTTGACAAATTTCTTTTGCATGTTCAATTCGTATCTACTCAGTACTACCAATCTATTAAATACTTTTCTACGCGTGACACTATATCCTGGTGACATTGTAAATATGTATGTTGAGAGTACTGCTATAGTGTTGTTTTTACATAAACGTCAAAATCTACATCTATGATACTCGGCGTTTCACTGAAGTTACTAAGAAATTAACATCTAACCATTTGCTGGTTGTTCCGGAATAATTCAAAGAACGAAAAATACCGAAATTCAAATACGTTTTTACAAGAGTATCATTTTTATTGACATATAAATCATGCCTCTTCATCGTTACACTCATGCGGTACTATGCAGAATTCCTCTTTCGCTTCGTACAAGAGGTGAGGTCACATTAGACGAAGCTAGAACGCAACATTTAGCATTAGCTCAACTTTTACGAGAACTCGACATTGATGTTGTTGAAATGCCACCGGATGAAAATTCGCCGCTTTGTGTTTTCGTGGAAGATATCGCAGTGGTTTGTAATGGTATCGCGCTTATAGCGCGACCGAACGAACCATCGCGCCTAAAAGAGGTATGCATAATCATTTTTTATTCATTAACAAATATTTTTTTAACTATATAGTTTTGTACTCCGCATTTAATAGTATTTTATTTAAATGTAATTTCACATAACTTGAAAGAACAAGATACGTGTTTGCAATGAAAATTTACTTTATACATATCAGACATATTAGATATAAAATTTTCAGTTTATAACATGGATAATTATTTTAATTACATTTGTATTATAAAAACTGTTTGTAAGACAATTACATTGCAATAAGTTGTATTAGTATCTTTATTATGCAATATTTCTAGTGTATGTGGAACTAAAAAAATGATGATCTAATTTCAGATTGAGACAATTAGAGCAGTTTTAAAGAAAGAGTTGGAAATTCCACTTATAGAAATAGCAGATAAAAATGCTCGCCTAGATGGAGGAGATGTATTATTTACTGGTACAATTTGATTTATTTTTATTTATTTTTAGTTTAAAAGATATATTAACAGATATTTATTCAAATTGATCTTTTATTATAGGACGTGAGTTTTTTGTTGGACTGTCTCACTACACGAATGAAGCAGGTGCAAGAGCAGTTGCAGCAGCTTTCCCAGAATATCCATGTGTACCTATTAAGGTCAGTTACTAAACATCTCACTTAATGTTTAACATATATATTGGTATTTGTTTTCCAACAATGTGTTCAATTTATTTTTTAAACCTTTACACAAACTTCTAATGTCAATATAGACTAATTTAAAAATATACAAATTTGCATGTATTACTTAGTGAAATACTTACTAATCCTGTTGGTATGTAATGTAATCAATGTGACTAATAACTATAATGTGTGACAGAGAAAATGTATATGTGTATTGTGATTGTTTGCTTTAGAGTTATATTTTTTTCTCTTGTTTTTAGTGTTTATACAACATCATATTGTTTGATATCAACTTCTTCATTATAGATTTGGAACTAAATAGTTGTAATTTTAACCCTCTATCTTTCTGGATTTGTGATAAATTTGTTATGTTTGTACTAACAAGTGATAACATATTTTCAACAAGTTCACTTAAATATTAAACAAACATGTTTACACCACATTTTACAGTTATAGAATATGTATAAATACACACACACAAACATTGGGTTCAAATATGATTGATTAAAACAAAGTTTTGAGATCAAGCAACTTAATGTTTTGGTGTTTATTTAAGGTGGGTGATGGTGGTGAAGAGGTGATAGTGGAGAGTCTTACCTCAGCCCCAATACAGGTTTGGGTGTACTAGACTGACTCTCTTTTGCATATTTCATTAAAAAAAAAAGGACACTAGAAACACAAATTTGCACGATTCAATGAATTTATTTATACAAATATTTTTTATAATTATCTATTACAGATTTTAACAAAATGCTTTTAAAGAAAAAATGTCATACAGTATGCGAGTTATGGCTTTGTGCAATTCTGCACACAGGGCACACAAATATACAAAACTGTAATTCACTTCCGCACGTGAATACGTTATTTTTCTATTGCATAAATACATATATTTTTCACGTCATAGAATTTTATAAAATACCGCTTCAATCGATTATTATAAAAAAAAGATACATATTACTATATAAAATATAAGGTTTATGTTTGTAGGAGTTAGTTCCCGACATCTTTATAATTGTCAAGATGTTTTAATGATCGATCGAAGTTCCGAATGAGTATTTTGATTGATTTTATTTTATTGTTTTTCGTATGCAATACTATACGAAATAGACAATATTATGTTCAGTACTTGTAATTCCTTATTTCATGCATTGTGGATAAATGTTACAACACACTACAAATTATGCTTAAAATATTTATGAATTTATTTTACTCTGATAAAATATAATCTTATGATAATGTATAATTACATTAAAATGTATACAAAAAAAGAAGAATGTTAAAAATTTGTGCATTATTGCATTTGTTAATACAATTTAAGACTAATTAAAATATAAAAATATATATCTCTGTATAATTATTGTTCACAGGTTGCTGAGTCTAAACGTCTTAAAAGTTTAGTTACAATGGCTGGCCCAGATATCATATGCGTGGGTGCTGGAAAAGAAGCACAGGAAGTACTGAAGGTACATTATTCTAATTTTCTGATCTTTTAATGTTATATTATAATTGCTTATATATTTGTATTATGTGCATTCTAGAGAATTGAGAGGGAAGCAACTTACAGCTATCAAACATTAACTGTGCCTGAAGATGCTGCTGCCAATGTATTATATGTTAATGGAACATTGATTCATCGATCAGAGGATGAAATCCCGCAATCAAGTAAAGTGTTTGCAGAGAAAATTGAATTTCCAACCAGATCTTTACCTATGTCTGAATTAGCAAAGGTTAGTTCAGGTTTAACTTCTTGTTGTTTATTGGTACGTAGACCAAGACATATTCGCAGTATTTAAACCAAAAAGAATGATATACTTTAGCAAACATGTTGAGCCGTGAGCGGTATATACGCGAATCAAAAAATTCAAAGTTTGAATATTTCTAACAAGAAATATTACCATAATGCTGTGCGAAACCTGTCATACAGACGTAGCATTTACATCGCTCTAAAACTTTAATGACTACTTCAATGAATAGAAAAGATTATTTTATAATTATTTTATTAAAGATTATCTTAATATAAAAGAGATTTTATAATTGAAAAGATTAATATATTTGATTTTAACATATTTACAGTAGAGGTAATATATTAATACTTTAATTATTTGTAGATTTATATTGCATATATGAAACTGATTTACATCTTGCCATTTTGCATAAAAAGATTATTATTGTTTTTAATATTTTTCAATTTTATTGTGGCAGCATTTATAGACATACAAATATTTTTGTATATTTCCATGAATTTAAACACTTTCTACGTTTGTTTATTTTTTTTATATTATATGCTTTAATAACGTGTTATCGATCTTTACATATAATGAATTCATTATCAAAATGTAATAATTCATATTGCACAAAATTACTTTTTTATAAAGACACAAAATATATAAAAAAAAGTTGATTTGTAAATTATACAATTAAATCAAAATGAATATTTAATATAGCACAAAACGAACAAAACCATAAAGTTAATAAGATATGACATTATACGTAGTTAATGTCTTCTACTTTTGATATTTTGCGTTATATAATTAAGAATCGATCATTAAAAATCAATTGTCAATATTCTGATATCCTTGAATGCATTTGCTACTAGTCTATAAAAAGTGTTCACCTAACTATTTGAATAGAGTTCTTCTATAATTCAATAATATTCTACAGAGTTAATGATATATAAAAGCACTGATAGTTAAGGGTTAATGTGCTGATTCACATTATAGCAAAGTTACACGATTAAGAGTCTACAAAACAGAAAAAAATAAATTTCTGTATAATAATAGATTTCATATATACACAGTATATATTGAGATAAGCTTGAAATGTTTTTGGCAAATTTACAATGTCTGTAAAGTATTAATACAATTTACAGTATGATGTAACAATTCTTTCCTCATACTTTTAAGTCATGACAATATTTAAGTGATTTAATCATACTTTTATATCTATTGATATGAAGGCTTCATGTTCGAGCATTTCTTATGTTTCTATAGTAATCATTTCTTTAATATGTAAATATATTAATTCTATGAATTTTGTAATTTGAAAATAGCTTTTTCGACAAATGTTTCGCCATTTGTATTATTAGATTTAGTGCTATTCTATTATAATTCTTTTACAATTTTTCTCAAAATGTATAAGACTACGAAGCTGTAAACAAAATAAAAGTTAAATGCTAGACGTTAGTAGTCTGGTTCTTATCAGTTAATACCTTACCCGTGTGAATGATAACACGTATATAAATATATGTACTCGACAGTAGCTTAATTAATAAAATAGTTGATTTATTCAAAAAATCTTTTCACAAAACATACGCAATATTTTGTACGAATGAACAATGTAACAGAGTACCTGTATTATATTCGAAATTTCAAATTTTGTACACCATTTTTTTTTTTTTTTTTTTTAATACAAATACTGTATTTACCAATTTTAGCTTTGATGTTAGACGTAGGACTAGTATCTTTCTAGGAAATACCTATGATAAAAGAAGTTCATATTTGCTTATAATTAGTCAAAATATCTTCGTTAAAATCATTTTATTTAGGCTGTAATGATTGTCGATGCAATGACTGATATTGAAAATATCTGCAATGGACTCTCATTATATCGCCACGCGTTATGAAATAAAATAAATTATTAAAACTAGTCATTATAATTTTGAACAATTATAAGCAAACATGCGGAACACTTTGTTTGAGGATTATACAAATTACGTATCTGGCATCGATATTTATTTTAAGTATATCTAATACGGAAGCAATTACTCTTTTCTTTACATTTGGTGGTTCGAAATGTAGGAACGATTGGTATAGCAAACGTGTTATTAAAAAAATAATACAGTCTTGCTGCATTCCTTGTATTCGAATATATTGGTCCTTGGTAAACACGCATTCCTGGACAATTAACTCATTCAAACACGAGTCTTTTCACATAAAAAGACACTGATTATACTATAATTTATATTATATCACTTGCTGCTTTTTTATTATTCATTCATTCATTCACTTATTTGCGTGTCTATGATTAAGTCATCGATACGATTCAACTAATTTAAAAAACGACCGATTTCTTCGTACATAAATGTTCATCTCCATGTCTTTACGAATAAAAAGTTAGAACGGACGTATGATTTCCTCGGACAAGTAAAAATGGTGGCATATCGCGTGTTAGAATTTCTAACCAGGCCATGTAAAGAGGTGCTGATACAGCACCCTTTCTAGGCATTGGTAATGTCCTGAGAAAGAAAATGCAGTAAAATTAATATTTCGATAATTATAGTGCTAAAAAATTCGATTTTGTTAGCGAGTTACTTACATGACAACTAAATTGGCTTCCATCGAATTCTCAAGCAACAGTTCTCGCAAACGTAGATGCCTGTTCGTTTTTTCCTTCATGGCGAGTAATTCAGACTCTTTAATTGCATCTGCAAGTAAAAGAAGTATTTTATAAAGGTTCACCATATATTATAGATACTGAAATAATTATAATATTGTATTAGAGTAATTCCAATATCTCTTATAAAAAATACCATCGTTTGTCGCTTTTGGATCTTCAGTCTGCTGAAAATGTTCTATTAACAAATTGAACAAATTTTTCGTGCTCTCCTGTGCTGGTTTCGATATATCTGGTATAACTTTCAGCGCCGAGTAATCTATTCGGAATTTCGATAAAAGACTTGCCATACTAAAAACATGAAAATCATAATATTATCATAATAATGATAATCGTATATCAATACTTATTTCGAAACTCACTTTCTCTGTTCATATTCTAGTTCAGAGTGTTTATTTGCAAGAGCAAACACTCGTAATTTACTGTTCGACCAGTTGCGTCTCGTACTTATGATATAGGGTAACAAGAGGGTTAAGCCACCATCATCGTACAACCACCATACGTCGATGGTACCCTTTTTCTGTTTACGCTGGAATTTTGTTACAACGTTAAGTATATCCTTCGCTACAGGTATGATAGTCTGTCGATTTTCGCGTTGTTCTTCCGTTGGATTAGGATATTCGTTGATCGTTTTGGACCTCCTTGGCGCAGGACTACCAGGAATCGAAATGTCCGATGTACTACTGGCTGTAGAAAGAAACACTCATGTATAACAATTCTGAGGAATTTCTTATGCAATTTCTATTTGCAAATCTGAAGAATTAGTGTCAAACCTTGACTGAGTTGTGAGAAACTTTGATTTCCTGGTAACGTGGATGGAATATTTTTCTTTTGCTCGTCGCTGTCTCCTATGGTTGCACTACAATCCAAACCCTCGCTTATTCGAAGAAGTGCTACCGCTATGTGCATATCCAATGCTTTACTGCACAAATAAACATATAAAATCATTTTGACTTTTATAAAATACGCAATCAGAATCGAATATTTCAGTCTTGGACTAGCGAGTAAACTTTAATTTTAACCTGGGTAATAATTACTAGCCTCGCCTCATTTACCCTTGCGTTAATTGCTGGCCACATTGTCCTTCAATATATAACGTATCTACTGAAATATTTCAAGAACCATTTTGTGAACACTTCTATGTTCTTATTAGAACATTTATAACTAGGTACCCTAATTATAAGACCCCGGGAATACCAGTTATAAAATCTCGGGAATTCCAGTTATAAAACAATTATGAGCACTTCACTTATTAACGCAAGTATCAAATATATGTTTAAGAAAATATTCCTTTGAACAAATACTTACTGCATTACGTTAAAGTACATATTCAATTTATCTCGTGGGCAGGTCGCCCAGTCTTGCTTGTAGCCCATTAACAAAATGTTGGGCCTCATTTTCCCTAAACCAGCAGCTTGCAACAGTGTGGTAGTACCGTCTTGAAAGTTTGCGCCATCCACCACGGAATAAAATGCTTTGATTTTATTCGCTCTGAACCAGGAAGTACACTTCTCGATCATGGAATTACGCGTCTTATATGATATCGGTGTCTGAAACATAAACGCGAAAAATATGAAATATAAACACGAAATAATTGCTACATGACTTTAGAGCAGTAAAAGCAAAGAAAATTATGAAAGATCATATGAATAGAATACATGCCACGTTTAACTCGTGTAGTTTATAAGTTTGGTAATGAACCTTTACCTCTAGGACATGACCGCAAATAAATAAACTATTATTTTTGGTGATATGGTGTGCAAAATCAACGAGTGCTGATCTCGTGCTCGGTATACCAGTGAGTACTAACAATTGAGGCCTATAATTTTTAACGTGTTCCTCGACTCTGTCCAGTTGTTGGACAGCAGTCAAGGCGTTATTGTACGTTTGAGCTTGCGTGGTAGAACCCCAATTTACGTCTGTAAAAGAATTTTAATTATTTTTATGCTGTTACACGAAAATGTAGAAATTACGAAACATTACCTGGTTTCCTGTACGAGACTACTAAATAAAGTGCTAAGACTACGCTTAAAGTGATTAACGCCGTCCACCATGAGATCAAGAACATCACAGAAACGCAGAGTATAGCACCAGCGAGACTCAGCCACATGTTATAATACTAAAATGAAGAAGAACAGGGAGTAGAAAAGAATATCGAATACTAATTGGAATAGAATTAAATATTTATAAGTTACAAGTAAGATAAGATTACCTTAAACGTTGGTCGCCAACCAATTGGTTTGGCCAGTGATGCATGAAAAGTGCTAAAATTAATAAGGGTGTAGGCGGCCAAAAAGAAGTTTGAGATCAAAGGAGCTATGGCATTCAATTCCCCTAAGACAGAAGAAATATTCAATCAAATTGTTCGATAAAGAGGAAATTATAATTAATTAGCAGGGGTATCCTTACCGATTAAAATGAAACCAACAGCGATCACGAAAGTCAGAAAATAACCACGAATAGGTTCTTTATCCTTTTCGCCGCTGAACCACGATATTCCAGGATACAATCCATCCAGGCAAAGTGCTTGAAATACTTTGGGCGCGGAAACTAACGACGCTAGAGCACTTGACAATGTGGCCGCGAAACATCCAGCATAAATGAATGGACCGAACGCGGAAACCAGTTCTATCACCTAAAAACGATTAATTAATTATTGTTGTTTTGGTTATATTCTTTATGTAGTACGGTGAGATTCAGATTTGAAGATTTGGGGATTTGAGAAGACAGAAAGTTGAAGATTTGAGAATTTCGGGATGTGAGACGATGGGGATTTGGAAATTTGAGAATTTAGAGATTTGGAGATTTGAGAGTTAGAAGAGTGAGAATTTGGGGATTTAAGATTTTGAGGATTTGGAAATTTGAGAATTTAGAGATTTGGGGATTTGAGAGTTAGAAAACTGAGAATTTGGGGATTTAAGACTCTGAGGATGTAGAAATTTGAAAATTTGGAGATTTGGGACTTGGAAGAGTGAGAATTGGGGGATAGGAGACTTGGAAGAGTGAGAATTGGGGGATAGGAGACTTGGAAGAGTGAGAATTGGGGGATTTGAGACTTGGAAGAGTGAGAATTGGGGGGTAGGAGACTTGGAAGAGTGAGAATTGGGGGATAGGAGACTTGGAAGAGTGAGAATTGGGGGATAGGAGACTTGGAAGAGTGAGAATTGGGGGATAGGAGACTTGGAAGAGTGAGAATTGGGGGATAGGAGACTTGGAAGAGTGAGAATTGGGGGATTTGAGACTTGGAAGAGTGAGAATTGGCGGGTAGGAGACTTGGAAGAGTGAGATTTAGGGGATTTGAGACTTGGAAGAGTGAGAATTGGGGGATTTGAGACTTGGAAGAGTGAGAATTGGGGGATTTGAGACTTGGAAGAGTGAGAATTGGGGGATTTGAGACTTGGAAGAGTGAGAATTGGGGGATTTGAGACTTGGAAGAGTGAGGATTTGGGGATTGAAGGCACTGAAGATTTGGAGATTTGGAAATTTAGAGATTTGGCGATTTGAGACTTGGAAGAGTGAGAATTTGGGGATCTAAGACTCTAAAGAGTAAGAATTTGAAAATTTCGAAATCTGCAAATTTTCAACCCTCTCAGTTTTAAAAATTGAAGGAAACATAAGTTTTTGCAGTGCACACAAAAAATACCTGAAAACTGTTGTGGCTACCATAAGGGCAGTTGCCTGTGCAGTTGAATTTCGTGCCATACACGCTCCACGTTAATTGACTCGGATTCAAGAGATTATCGTCAGTAGCAATTGGGCTTTCAGTTGTTTGGTTGGTCACATTGAAGCTCGACAAAACGTTATATGAACTATTGTAAACGTTCCATAAGTCATTAACGTCGCCAGACGCGTCTCGCGCGACGGTACCTCCTACCATAAATGCCATGAATATGTAAGAAATTGTTGTCAATAGAATTGCTAACAAAGTTCCCTTTGGAATCGCTGTTTGAGGATCCTACCAAGAAAATGAAAATTATTAGACTGGAATCTAAATGTTTACCCATGTTATTTCTAATGATGAATTTTCGAGATATTGCAAATATAAATATACTTAAAATTCCGTATGCTTTTCAAATTTTTAAACGTGAAGGGCTTTGAAGTACCTAGAATCGATTGAAACATGTTTCAAGAATTTTTAGAATTCCAAGAGACTCAAGATTGTACTTTGGTTCAAATACGATTCGAAACACTTCATGGTTTACTAGTTTCAAGAATTCAATGAAGGATATAACGCAAAATTGTGAAGAAATTAAAGAATATCGAAGTAACAATTGTTCAAATGAAATAACGCTACGTGATCTTAACGATTAAAGTATTAAGAAGTATTCCCTGTAGACGAAAGGACTAAATCACCTTCAAATCACCGGATATATTCGCACCTGCCAGGATACCTGTTGCTGCTGGGAAAAAGATAGCCAAGACTGAAAAAAAATTATGTTCCATCCCTTCGCTGTATCTGTAGTCCGGATGAAAGTTTTCCATGAACAGATCAGCTGTGAACATAAAATAAATCGTAAATTGAAAAGTTTATGGATCTCTTAGAACTTTAGACGTTTCAGAAGCAGACTCGTGTAAATGTTTGTGTCATGAATTTTAATCTTCCGTCATGATCAAACTTGCCGACAATTACACAATTTATCTTTGTGGATTTACATATTTACCATTGTATCCTATAAATCCTTTAGCTCTTTCCAAATCGTCTTTGGGTCCAATAAAAGTGCCAATCATGAAATCAGCGATGGCCAACAGCAAAATAACAAGTAAACCGATCTGAGCCTTTGCTTCCCATTCCAAACCGATCATCACGATTAAGAGCAACAGAACTATCGTAATACAACCTGTACCAAACAAACCATTGAAAATATCTGAACAAAATATCTTTCGTTAATTTCTACGAACCTATGATCCTGATATCCGTGTTATCGCAATCGACGATGCAAACTCCGTTCGATTTCAGACAGTCTACCATACTTTCGCAAAATCCGACGACGTACATGGAACACGCGACCGCGTTCGCTAAAGAAAATATGAGTCCTATCGCTCCTCCGAATTCTGGACCCAGTGATCTGGAGATCATGTAATATGTACCACCTGCGAAAAATGTTTAATCTTATTGACTGATGGATAAAAACAAAAAGTTCAGAACGAGTGAAATCGATTCATGTATACTGGGCATTGTGATCCTGAACTGGTAACACAAGTATCTCAAGTTTCAATTTATGAATTTATGCAAGAACTTTTGTTTGTGTATATGTGGATATACGTGTTCATATGAATACACATATACAGAAAATATATGTATTTGCACAATTACGCGTATGTAAACGTGATTGTACAAATATCAGTACGTATATGCAAGTATTAAAAGGCAAAAATAAAAGAATTTGTTGAATTTTAGTATTGCAAATAACAGAAGTAAATTGCCTGCTTCTAATGAAACGAACAAACAGGTAAAGAAATAATTGTGAGTTAATCAACAATTTTTTTAACAAATTTAACTTGACTTTGTACAATTTGGCTACACGTGGATCGTCTGTTGATCAAAGTGTCGGTAAATATTTCATTGCAAGCTCTTTAATTACTGCATTTTCCAATATTATATAATCTGTTAAAAATCATAATCACCAGTCTAACCGTGTCATAATCGACAACTGTTCGCTATTACTCACCTCCTTTAATAAGCCCGTTCGTGCTAATCGCCGACATCGATAACGATGTAATAGTGGTCACAACTGTCGTCGTTACAATCAATAAAATAGCTTGTCCTGAAAGGATGAAGTAAATGATTTAGTATACTTGATCAAAACATTTCGATGTTTTATTCATTACCTATTCCAGCTTGTGCCACGACCCAAGAGAGTCGTAGGAATAACATCACCCCCCAAATGTTGAGTAGACATCTTAACAACACTCCCTGAATCCATCCGAATTTCACTCCGGTCGTCGGTGGTTTCACGTGGGCTGTCGGCAAAATGTGCGAACCTGAACTCTGAGAGAAAAAATTAAACATTATACATTTATAGGAAGCTTTAGAATATGCAAGAATTTCTATTATTTAGATTATGTGATATTAAGAGAAGTTCTTATGTAATCTTACTACTCTCTCGTTATATTGCCATCGACGGATTTAGGAACTTTGGAATATTTTGGGAATTGAAAATTTGGAAATTTGGAAATTTGGGCTCATGGAAGTTTGGGAATTTGGGAATTGGGGAATTGGGGAATTTGGAAATTTGGGCTCATGGAAGTTTGAGAATTTGGAAATTTGGAAATTTGGGCTAATGAAAGTTTGAGAATTTGGGAATTTGTAATTGGAGAATTTGGAAGTTTGGGAATTTGGGAATTGGGGAATTTGGGCTTATGGAAGTTTAGAAGCTTAAGAATTTGGCAATTTGTGGATTTAGGAACTTGAAAATTTTGCGAGTTAGAGATATGGAAATTTGTAGAATTGGGAATTTCAGAATTTGGGGATTTAGAAATTTGGGAATTTGGGAATTGAAAATTTGGACTTATGGAAGTTTGAGAATTTGGAAATTGAAAATTTAGGCTCATGGAAGTTTGGACTTATGGAGGTTTGGAAGTTTGAAAATTTGGAAATTTGTGGATCTAGGAATTTGAGAATTTGTTCGTCAGAATATGGACATTTGTAGATTTGGAAGTTTAAGAATTTTGGAATTTGTGGATTTAGGAATTTGAGAATTTGGTCGTCAGAATAGGGACATTTGTAGATTTGTAAGTTTGAGAATTTGGAAATTTGTGGATCTAGGAATTTGAGAATTTGGTCGTCAGAATAGGGACATTTGTAGATTTGTAAGTTTGAGAATTTGGAAATTTGTGGATCTAGGAATTTGAGAATTTGGTCATCAGAATATGGACATTTGTAGATTTGAAAGTTTGAGAATTTGGAAATTTGTGGATCTAGAAATTTGAAATTTTGGTCGTTAGAATATGGATATTTGTAGATGCGGGAATTTGTGAATGTAAAAATTCGTAGGAACTTTGAAAACTTGTGAATGTGAAAATTTGAGACCTCAGAGATTAAAATATAAAAATTTGAGACTATAAATATCGAGACCCTGAAATCAGATAAAGAAAACAGAAATTCCAAAGTTTTAAATAATGTTAACACTTGATCACACAACATGTGGTATTAGTATAACGTTTGATGATATAATACTCTGCAATATACCGTTTGATCATGCAATGATTACAAACGTCCACACTGGTCCAAATAACAGGTAGACGCAGAATTTGTAGAATTAGAGATCGCAATAGAGATCCGTAGATCTCTGTACGTGAACGTTACGCGTAGATTGAGATTTAGAGGTGGTTATCGGCATTGAAGGTGATTCGTCTAGAGGAAGGGTCGCCAGTCGACCAATGAAGACTAACGATTTACGTAACAATGCCTCACATGCCGTGTATTACACGTCGCCCAATGTTGAAAGACTTTTTAGAAATTCAGTGTTCGTGTAAGGAAAAAGACCGAATTAAATATGAAAAACTATTTGTGGGCGTAAAATAACGTTAATGTATATTCTGGTAAAACTGTAATATAATTGCCTTGTTCACGCCAAGATGTCTACAACAAGAAATCCCCGAAAAGGACACTTCTAGCCTTAGCACACCCTTCGCCAGCCTGCGAACTGTTTAACTTTAACGGTTCCCTTCAAGGGCCATTGACAAAACGTCGATGGTTCAATTTTCTACTATACAAACTTTCTTTCGAATTTTCTTACATTCGAGATCATGGAAATCTGGTATACCTTCTAGAAAAGTAAAACGATGTCTGCTCAATTTCCACTCTCTGATAGGATTAAAACAAACGTCGAAGTAAAAATATTTGTACGAAATTGAAATTCGGAAACAATCGAACAGTTCCGATAGAATGAAATATTTTCAAGGTTCGAGGTATGTAAACAAAACCGAGTGAACTAGTTTCGATTTCTAAACACGCATGAATCTGGCCAAACAAACGTTCATCGAAACCTTATAAACGAACAACTGGGTAAACGATAATAGGATTGTGTTCTATCAAATGTGGCGAGGCGAGAAGGGTACATCAAGGGTTTTCGGTTTATTGCCTAAGATTGATTATTGATCAGGATTATGGGGAATCCGTCCATTTTCTTCGGCGAAGAATATCCTTTGAATCAGCGAACAATTCCGAGACACAGAGACACGAACATTCTCAACTGGCTTATAGCTCTTGGACGATTATTTCATCCCATTATTTCCCGTTACATCCTCGAATATCGTGTCTTGGACTACGGTAATTGCGAAATTATTCTTACACGCGGATGATCTGAACTTTGCTGAAAGTTTCAAATTCCTTCCGGCGATGCTGTATCGCTAGAAAATACAGGATCTAAATTATACTTAACATTGTTGATCTAATTTGGCGATGTAGATTGCGTCGTATTTGACAAAAGTATGTCTTATAAGGGGTATAATTTGAGAATTATAAAATGATGCGAAAAGAGTATTCTTTTAAGGTTGTACTTTTATCTTTCAATTCTCGTAACTATCAGTAATTTCTACTAAAACTAGACAATTCGCAAGAATTCACAAGGTGAACTCTTCGGAAATGATTTTTTAAAATTACAAAATATATTGCTTGATTTGTGTAATAAATTATAATGTATACTAATGAAGCAATAAACTCATCTTGAACCTTCGTGTATAATTCTTACAGAATTTATAATGTAGCGATGATATCCACATATGTTACCTTTGCTCAAGTGATGATATCCACATATGTTACCTTTGCTCGATACATATAAACCATACGAGTATCCTTGAGATCAGATACATAAATGTACATCCAGCATTTACAACTAAAATCGTGTTAACTAAGCAGTTACACTAAAAACAGTTTTTAACAACAGTTACATGAAACGAATACACGAGAACTATGTTAAAATGTGGTTTTTGGCCTAATACCGTCCTTGAACTCATCGATTCAATTGCAGACTGCAACGAGGACAAACGAGCTCTCTCTCGCTCAGGAAGAAGAATTTTGTTCATTATTACGGATCATAAACTCGATGTACTCACGTGCGTAAGTGCACGCGACGTGTACAAGTGAGTTACGAGCGTCGAAAGAACAGAACGACAATGAAAAGAATATGTACTTCTACAACGTTACATATACTCCTTCGTATCAACACGCTCGTGCAATACGCGGTATAATAGTCAAATAATAACGAACGCTTATCCCTCGACCCGTAATGTATTCGGAGCACGCGTTTTACTGGTCCTATGGACGCTGCTATTAAGCCGTGTGTGTTGTACGATTCGAATTCGTGAATGATATTTCAATTTTCTCCTACGGTTTATTTTCGGTGATTCTGTTATGTTCATCTTTCATTATTCGTTCTGTGATTCGTTCGAATTTTTTGGCTGGAGTGAAGTTTTTCGGCAAAGTGGGTACAGTAGACTTTCGTTATATTGCCATCGAGCTGTAGCGGTAGGTGGAGATACTTGGAGGTAATATGGAGAGCCCAGTTTGCAAGTGTTTGCAAGTTACATTTGAAAATTTGGGAGATTGCAGGTTTGAAGTTTTGAAAGCTTGTGGATTGGAAATTTGAAGGTTTGAAGGTTTGAGAGTTTGAAGATTTGAGAGTTTCAAGGTTTGAGAGTTTCAAGATTTGAAAGTATGAAAGATTGTAAATTTGAAAATTTGAAGGTTTGAGAGTTTGAGAGTTAGAAGGTTTGAAGATTTGAGAGTTTGTAAGTTAGTAAGTTTGAAAGTTTGAAGGTTTGAAAGTATGAAAGGTTATAAACCTGAAAATTAGAAGATTTGAGAGTTTGACAGCTTGAAGGTATGAAAGACTGTAAATTCGAAAATCTGAAGCTTGACAGAAAATTTGTCAATCTGAAGTCTTAAGAATTCCAAATTGAAAATATTCAACTGAATATTCAAATTTTCAACTTGAAAGTTTCAAATATTTCCAAAATGCAAATCCTCAATTTAATAATGTAAAAGTTTGCAAATTTCAAACTAAGAAAATTTCTCAAACCCAAAGTTCGATATTTAAATTCCAATATTTCTTAATTTCTAAATTTAATAATTTGCAATCGTATAATTCCAGCAATTACACCACGATTTCAGTAACGCCCTACGCAGTTAGACAAAGATACTAATTTCTGGAATAAATACTTCAAATAACCGTGCATTGCGCAGTAGACGAGGCAATCTTGCGGCATTTATGATCATTTCAAGCGATGCTTTAATTGTTCGGTCAAACGTGGGGGGTCTTTTAAACCCGCTGCAAACCATGAAGTCTAGCGTCTTCGAATCATGAACGTCTCCAAGATTCGCGGTAAATTATCAATCGTTGCAAAAGAGTTACCTTCGAAAGATAATCTTGATGTTAGCTCACGAACATTTCATAAATAAAACTCGCGATTTTGAACATCCGCAGAGATCGATTTTAATCGTCGTAAAATAGCAGTTGCTATTTACACGATACGTGTCTAAAAATATTCGTGCAAAGGTTTGCAATTAAAATCTTCGAAAACCACGAATTGCTAATTAGTTTCTTGTCGCTCGAACCAAAGTGCTCGGTATTTTTATCGAGTCTAGACGTTATCAGTTTTCGTTTATCGAGGATAACGAAATTCACGAGTTGACAAATGGTACAGATCCAAAATTAGCAATTTTACATTTGGTACGCAAATAGAATTACGTTCTGGAATGAGGAAAAAAAGTTGCTATCTTGCTTTTGAGCAATACTTTCAGATTAACGAGTACAAAAAATTATCTGCTATCATTATATTCTTGTCTTGTATTCAACAGTCGTAACACTCTTGTAAACCGTCGTAACAATCACGTACTCCTTCAAAGTACGAAAGATAGCATGTCAAGTTACCTAAAAGTCTATAATTTTATGAATGAATTTGTCACTGCAATCTCCCAGTTCGTAATTAACAAACTGAAATAAAAATGACTAATAAATTGTGCTCATAACCAACGAGCAAAAATGAAGATTTTAAATATGAAGACACGTTTTGCAAGTAGTGCAAACAGAAATATAGTCCGTCCCCATATACGAAGCAACAGAAGCTAAAATTGAGATCATTCAGGTAAAACGATGCGTCTAATAATGTTATAGTTTAAATAGAGACTCGTTCACTTTCAAATGAAGTTTATGAAGCGTTATGAAGAATCGTTTATAGATCCGATTCAAACGAATTGTATCCGAAACTTATTCAGGTTGAATCGTTGCTCTGTGTCAAGAGCAATCCGGATGATGGATTTAAGTCGTTAGGATACATTGTGCGGGGTATATCGTATTTCGTAGCAATCTGTTCAGAGAGTTATAATTTAGCTAAACTCGTCGTGAGACTGTGTTAAGTGAAACCGTGAAAATGTTTCATATCTCGTAGTTGTAATCGATCGTAATCGTAGTGTCTAAATAAAAAAGGCTAGAATTCAATATTGCATTAATACATGTACTTTAGAGAAGTGTGAATCCGAGTCGATGAAATATTGGCAATGTAAATTTATCTGTTTTAAAAATGAACTGTTTCCATTCGTTTTTTACTCCTTATGGTTTCTTCCGACATTACGTGTTTCTAAAATACATACATGAAAAACCTAATAAGCAAATTTTCAACGTAACATGTGTTTGCACAATATAAACTGCTGGATAAACAATTTTTTTGTAATTAACTGCTAACAAAATTGCCTGGAAAACTCGATGGAATAGGACTCTTTCGTAATGGCGATTTCAGTGAAGGAATCATTAGTTATTACGATTCTTGCTTTATCTTATGGGAACGGACGATTAATCACAGACAAGAATTCCTTTATTGTTCCCTACATTTATCAGAAGTCACCGGTTTATAAAAAACGCACGGAGAAAGAAAACTAATTCCATGCATGATTATAAAAAAATTGTAATGAATTAGGTAATAGGTATTATCTTTGTTTTTCACTAAGATGTTATTAGATATCCGCAAAGTTGTAAAATGCAGATTAGACAATCTTACATTGTATATTATCGTGATACATTGATTCTAATTATTCAAAGAACCGGTATGCATCGACGTTATCCAACATTGTATTTCTTAGTATGAATCTTAATTAAATAGCACTCAATCATAGTCAGCATTCTATATCGAAACGCGTAATGAACGCGAGCGAAGAATAAATTAGAATCGAATGTGTCAACAAAATATGTTTTGTATGCAAGAATCTGTTTAAATACGAAAGCAAATTTTAGCACTTTTATCGTGTTTAAGTATCGCTTTATATTACTTCGTTGCCTGAAATATGTATATTGGTCTAATAATAAAAAGTCAGTCGCACCTTCAATATTAGCTTTTCATAAATCCACTGTGTTACAGGACTGTGTGCAGAGTTTACGGTACCCGGTGCAAAAATTAACATTTTCATACTGTACTAATTTTTAAATTGATGTTTTTGCAGTTTTAAACATTTCTGAGTTTTTAAATTTGTAACTTAAGCTTGCAGATATTCGAATATTTGAATCATTGAATACTTGAATAATCGCTTATTTGAAAATTAAAAAATTTGAAACAAATTCCAAGTTTGACAAGTTGAAACTTTTGAAATTTGAAAATTTTGTGCCTTTGAGGATATCTGAATCTGAAAATTTGTGACTTAAAAAATTTCTAAATTTCCAAGAAGCTAATAAATTTGAAAATATAAATACGAGATTCAAAAGCGGAGCCCAATATGCCCCACACTGGGACGTTCCTGGTTCTGATAAACTGTAGAGGAAAAACAAAACCGTTACTTCCTCCGTAACGTTCCTCGCATTACATTAACATATTAAAATCGTTGACGCAAAATAACCTCTACTTTTATCTTTTTTATCTTGATAATTGTTATCTTGATTTTTCCTGCCAATGCAATTTTATGCAATTTCGTACTTGCAGAATTGTGCAACTATTTATAATCGCGATCAGTTACTTTAATATTGAAATCAATTATGAATTTGTTACGTTGACAAACAGAAATCGTGAACTAATCGTGACGCGTTAATGAGTAACGTTCGTCGCAGGAAACGCGTTTGATTCCGTGTACCATTACTGGCGATTGTACGATTACGTTTACTATGCTCGTTTAATTTTAGATCGGAATAGCTGACGAGAGGGTCGTAGATAAGGGACCAGTGGCTAAGAAAATGGGTGAATGTCAATGTACACGATGCATCATCGGTCTCGTGCACGGACAAATTGTAAGCGACATTTGTGCATACGAGTGCTCTAAACGAGAGAATAGGGCTGTAAAATTTCGAATGATTATACCAAGGCTTCTCGAACATTTATGGGTCTATCTGTTAAAAACTTACAGTTTTTTACAATTTAATTGCTCGTTATGCATTATCTTCTGAAGTTACAAACTTTGAAAATTTCAAAGTCAATATTTAACGTGGTACACTCTGAGAATCTTAATATTCGACTAATTCGGATTATTCGTGTAATTCGAATATTTATCGAAATTCGGATTGTATCGAATATTCTAACATTCGAGGTAATTTGAATTGAAGTTTGAGTACTGTATCTACGTTTGAATATTGAACGTTTGCATATCACAATTTGAATATTGAAAGTCTGCATACTCCAATTTAAATATATTAAAAGTTTGAAAATTGCGATTTGAATATGGAAGTGTATCTCGATATTAAATATTTAAATAGTTGAGCTAGCAATAAAAATTTGAGTTCTATCACTCGAATACATCCAGGCGAGAAACGCTGCTGTGTTCGGTTCATTCCGGTATGATTTTTTCATTTAAGTTGTCCCACCCTACAAGCTCTTAAACAAGCATTAATTCAGTCTTAAAATAGACAATCTTGCAATTGCTTAACTCTCAGTTGAGGTTCACTTGATAATGGCCCACAAATAAAAAAAAACTCTGAAACCCTACAAGTAGGTTATGCTTTACTTTATTCACGTACTTTCCTCGGAGACGTTTAACCAACTGTAGGAATTCTCTTCTTAGAATTTTTATTAAACTCTGAACGAACCTTGAAGAATTCCTATTTTATAAGATTCCATTAGATGAAGTGTTTGTTCCATCTTTATTTTTGAACTTTGGAACTCCGAGTTTCGCAATTTACTCTGGGACTTTAAGAGACATTCTGGACTTTGGTATTTTAAAATTCTGGAATTTTTGGGAGGGTGGGAATTTAGAAATTTTACGATTTTGAGACTTTGAGATCTTTAGAATTTCAGAAATGAGAGACAGAGTTTAGAATTCTGTGGATACGGACCAATAAAGTTTAGGTAACCCCCTGAATAAAAGATCAGCTCCATTAAAGGATAAAATAACAGTCCCATCTTCCAATAACATCCTTCTAAATTAATTCTTGTAAAAGAAAAACAATACAAGAAACTTTGATAACAGTTTGCCCCTATCAAAGTGAAGCTAACAAAATATTGTACGATCCACCTGCTTAAAAATACTCGTCCACAGCCGACGAAATAACACGTATCACACGTCGTGAACTATAATGAATACGAGTAGCTACGCATTATAAAACAAAAGGAATAACGGTACTATTAATAGTCAAGTATCATCATTCTTACCTTGTTAAGCAGAGTGGGATTGTGAAGCTCGTCCAAAGATGGTCTATGAGCAGCCTGAATACTCATGATGTTCCTGTAATTGTCCAGCCTGGGTAGAGCCTCTCTGGTCATGTGCCTGAGGGACTTTTTGGTCTCTTGTTCGCCAAGAAGACTGGCACGTCCTTCGAGGCTGTCGACTCGATTCACGTGGAACCTGGTTCTTCTCAATGGATTCAATTCCACCGTCTCGGAATCGGTATCACCGTTTAATCCGTTTTCGTGTGCCATTTCGTATTTTCTCTCACACCTTCGCAAGATTCGGTTCGTTCAGTTATAGAAGACCAAGTTCGACGGGGCCACGTTCGAAGCTCAATTACAGAGCGAAATACGATCCGTTAATTCCTTCGTTTTCTGATCTCTCTGTTAACAATCTGTTGTACAATCGAACGTATTAATTTCACTGAACTCGGGATTTATGTAGGATTTATCTTTACGGGGAATTCTGTACAGAAATAAACATTGTGCGCAGGTTTTGATATTTTAAGGACAATTATTTTATGGAAAATTGATTGTTGCTTTCTGTCCAGGTATGGTTATGTACATCTTAGTTTTTGATAAGGGAAATGAAATAATGAAAAGTGGAAAGATTAACAGGAAGTTAGGTCTTAAAAGAGGATCGCCACCCGATGCCCTTGATTCTCGAGTTACAATTAGTTAACAACTGTCGCGTAGGCTTGGCAATTATGAAATTACCCTTGTTTACAACACTCCACACATAATTACTGTTTCTCGACGGGTTAATGCATGGATGTTCTAGTTAGCGAATTAATCGTTTCTCGTAACGTTGTAAAAATCATATTGTGGGCTGATCTTTGAAACTTTGTCTCGTTTGAAGCGGTTTAGATGTCGTGATTTTTCGGTACTTTTCAAGGTAATCCCTTTTTCTTTCGAACTATGATTTGTCGAGATGTCCTGAACAACTACCTGCTGGAGGAATTGATTTATGTTGCGAGGATAAAAATATTTTAACAATGAAACGGACCGGTTCAAAATTGCATAAAGGGATTTCGATGCGCAATTGCAGCAGTTGCTTAATAATCTTATCAATCATAGAGACTCGACTAATACTGGTTCAGAATGAATGCAATTCTAATGAAAATATTTTAAATGTATCAAGAAAAATAAACTGTTAAGCGAACCGAATCCATAAACCAATTACGTGTCATAGAAGTTACCTCCGGAGTGTAATAATTTCAAGTTAATTGGCCATTTAGTGTCACGAATTGCTATTTTAAATTGTACTGAATACATTGTAACACTCGAATTGAAGAAAATTATATCATTTGTTCAATTTCAAGGGCCTCTAATATCACTGTGTTGTTTGAAACCAAATTAGTGCTCCAAATCATACTTTATATATCTTGTATCTTATGAATATGATTATTGATCTGTTAAATTGAATGTTCACTACTACAATTAATTTTAATTTGGTCACACCGAGTATTGTCAATGCATCGATTTAAAAAAGAACAATTTTCGAAACCATGTTAAAAATAGTTCGCGTAAATTGCACGCCGTTCATTCATGAAAAGAGCGTAGTGAAACACCGCTGACCCTAACAATTACCAATTTCCTAAATTGTTCTATCGTTCGGATCACGAACGTACAAAAGGATTATTTTTACAATTTTCCTCGTTTTTGGTATTATCTTATTACAACTAAAATAGTAACAGAAAGGCTGAGTTCGGTGGAGTTTCAAGGGTGATTCTAGACGAGGGGTTGTGAACCCTAATAGAAAAAAAACTGTGAAAAGGGTTTCTAATTCCTTCCACTCAGTGAATACTAAAGCCCTATTACCGAAAGTTTTAATTGCTAAATTTTGAATTTGTTTCGTGGATGATATGGCGAAACTGCACCTTTTTTCACCCGTGTCACACCCTCCCAAAAAATCGGTCGATTCACGAGACTAAATTACAACGTATTATCACGCGTTTGAGAAGTGCAGTTAATATTGAAGAGGGAAAGCAATCTGAAGGCGAACGAGAAGAAAGATTGAAAGAAACCGAGCCGGCTCCGTACCGGTCCACCCTTCAAATAAATTCGAACGTTTCGGTTCGTTTCTTTTCAATCACACGCGAGGGTAAAAGACCGGTGTTTCTTTCAACAGAAAATCGGTCGTAGCGGAAGAAATGGAGATATGCGTCTCGGCCTTCACCTTCTTTCTCAGCCACGTAAAAGGGAGCTCGAATGGAATAGAGTGTCTGTCAGGTATCCAATCCCCCCATAACCTCACTCCATGAATATTCACGCTTGGGGTCGTTACATCTGTCCACAAAATATATCCGACCAGTTTAACATTCGGAGCTTTTCGTGAATGAAGTCGACTGCATCTCGGGCAACATGGAACGAAGCCGGCGCCTTCTCAGCTTGTTTCCGCGACCGGACACGATCTCCGTTTGAAATCCTTCTCTCACTGGGTTTCAGGCTGTTGGAAAACTCGCTGGTATTAGACCCGTACACTATTTCTATGCGTTTGATCAAACACGTGCCGCCTCTGTCATACGTACTCGTGGGATTTTAAAGACTCGCTAACTCCTCGACGCGTCCGACCGTCACAAAATCCCGATTACTACTGACTGAACGTCGCACAATTCCCCTTTACTAGCCCTACCCGCCACCGCGTACCCGACCTGCACACAACTGCACCCGTAGTAACGATGCGCCACTATGTGCAACGGTGCATGCGTGCACACAGACACCTCGATTCATGGCACACGCGTTACCGTTGCCGCGCGCACGCACTTTTTAAGGAGCGTTTCGATTAGGCGAACGACTATTCGTTACTTCCACAATATTTAATGTACGAGCATATTTTTGCTGCCAATATTGTGCAAAGCCGCCGTTTTATTTTGAAAAATAACTATTTAAAATAATTGATTCTTTCAGCCAAATTATTATTTTATTTTGTTTGAAATTCAGATAAATCGTCTTTAAGTCATTTTTTGTTTGATTTAATTAAGTCATTTGTGATAAGATAATCCGTTATTTTATCTGATTGAATTTGCTCCGTTATTTTTGGATATCTGTGTTTCTGATCTGATATTTTACGTGACGATACGTGATTAAATTTGGGCTGATTTAAATCAACGCAATTCAATACTTATAGTATGGCTGAATAGTTTATCCAATAATATTTTGAACACTAGTTTAAGCACGAATTAATTTGAAACTAAATGAGCATGAATGAATATCCTTGCTGTTGCTCGTTTAGTTCAAACACACCTTAACAAAGTGTCGTGTAAGACACTTAATCATCTTTGATTGGAAAGTGTTTCAGATAATCAGTTTATTGTAATTTGTTATGTATATATGTAATTTTATTACTTCTTAATATATATAGGTTTTATATACATTAATAAAATTGTATAAAATATATGTTTTAATAATATTATGAAAAGTATACAAATAAGTTTAAATGATTTAAATGTAACATATAATTTACATGAAAGATTGCAGAAATTGGATTTACATATCTTCAGAAGATGCTTTTAAAACGAAAAAGTACGAAACAAGAATTGAAATATCTTTTACACGTTTTAAAAAGCATTTCTCGTTTATTGAGCTTCACACAACTTCATTTAATTTGTTCAAATAGGACGCGTATAATTACATCTGTTATCCTATTAATTTCAAATAGTTCACTATGCTCTTCTAATTTAACTAAATTTAATTATTGCTAAAACCATTGAACACAAGTTCGATTGCTGCCTGAACATCGCCATTTGTAAAATGCAGTGCTTGAATGTTTATTGTGTCATCTTGTAATCCTAATTCATGCATTTGCGCTAACTGTCGTTGCAAATCTGTGAACTGCGGTAAAACGGCTGGTAGAATTGGTGGTAACGGTGTATCGTTGATTAATCCGGGCGTTGCTGCAGAAGCTTGTTGCATAGCTTGAGTGAACATTTCTGTGGTTATTACTCCAGAATTTGTACTACTAGCCGATGTCGAGGAAGGAGAATTGGAAAGAGGAAAACTCCTGGCTCTTGCTCTAGAAACTGCTGCTGCAAGTTGTGCAACAGTAATCGCTGAATTTGATGGATTATTTGATATATTTGATGGCTGTGTAGAATCTGAAGATTGAGAAGAATCACCAGCCATTTCTTCGTCGTCACTTAAATTGTCTAAACTACAGAAATTAGCAGTAGGCTGCAACATAGACAGTGAAGAGTTAGATCCGGCAGTTGTATTGTTACGAACTTCAGCATGAACTGCAGCAGCTATATTCTGTGCTGCCTCTACTAGAACTGGATGTGCCTCAGCAAATCTGTTTGAGATATTAACATATATATATTAGTTTTAAATAATTAAAGTATTCAAGAGTATATTAATTAACATATACCTTCGAACAGTATCTACATCTGTAAAATATGCCATTAAATCAGGATTCTGCAAGATAGCAATTGCTACCGTATCTTCGTGTAAACCAGGAGAAGATGAAATGATATTATTTATAACTTCTGGCCTTTCACCTAAATGCTGTTGTGAATAAATATTCTTTATTACTTATGATGGATGCCATTAGGTATGAATATGCTATAATAATTAACATACATTTAAAGCACTTCGTAATTTGGGATTCTCTTTAAATGATTTAAATGTAGATGCAAGCTGCAAAATACTATCTTCTGATATGTATTTTGGTAACGACATCATTTCTTGTTCCCTTTTCCTTAAGACATGTACCATTGCGCCACTTTTTAAACCATAAAATTCTAAGGTCATGTCATCTTCTAGGACATTGCCGCAATAAATCAATTCTATATAAAAAGATATCATAAAACGTTTATACATGTATAAAGATTAAATACATTTATATATTTTTATTGAATTTATATAGAAGATTTCACACGAAAAAAACTATGTTATCATTAGTGTATATTAGGAAAATCAAAAAATTAATACAAGAATTTTGGACAAAGAACAAAAGTTCGAAAACAAAGTGTCATCTTACCAAAGGATTCTTTTGATAGGTTAACTCTCTTAGCTGTTTCATATTTTAGTTCTCCAACCTTTGTTTTAAAATTAATATCGTTTAGTTTAATTGTAGTTAATGTTTGAGGATCTAAACGTACACCTAAAATTAATTCTGAAGTCATTATTGTCACTAAAAAATACTATCCGAAAACAGAACGCACTTTTGATTCGAGATACACTTCGATTTTACGACATCATCAACAAAACATGATGCGTTCACAGCTTTTCTCTTATTCCATGTTTTTTCTATTTCCGTTCCATTTGTTTGTTTATTTTATAAGGTATTTGGAATTTATTAAAACTTTAACTAATTTTGTTATATTGTTTTTAAAATATAATTATATTAAATAAATTTTCAACATTGTATTATAGAAATAGAATGTAATGGCGCTTACGGTAAGAGTATTTTGTCAATATAAATTGTTATGAATGAAATAAAATTACGATTATTTATAATGTTGTCATTTTATTGAATTTATACATATACAATATACTGAAGAACTTTAAAATTGTTCAAATTGTAGCTATTTAAATTACATTGTAAGAAAGAAAATAATATTTTGAAAACGTATCAGATCGATACACAGTTTCGATGATTCGATATTAGTTGTATTCGACACATCGATGCTTTGCGATGCTCAAAACTGCATCAGTAATATGAACAAGTTCAGTGATATGTTTGCGATAATATTTGGCAGCTGACATTCAAATAATTAATTTAAAATGTTGTGCAATATAGAATTTTGATATGAAATAAGAATAAGCAGAAATGCAAGACCTTTGCGAAAATATTCGTACAGCTATTGAACATGGACGAACCGACATAATTAGATCTCTTTTAGATGCGTGTATGTGTCACAAACTTTGTATTAAAATTATGCATAATTTATAATTTATCACATAATATTATATTAAAAATATTTTTATTTGAAATAAGATAGAAAAATTAATAAAAATATGTTACATGAAACAGTATAAGATAATATTTTAAATATTAAAAGATTTAATGCAAAATTTGTTTTCTGTTTCTTTTTTGTAATAGGTGAAAATGGTAATTCAGCCGAGGGTATAACTAAAGAAAAGATTCTTAATCAACCACTTTTGGAAGAAGGTACTTTCCTTTCATATGCGTCAAAGGTAATAATATAGATGTACAAATGCCGTAAGAATAGTGCTATAGAATATACTGTCAAAATTTCAGTATCAAAACCTGAAATACTTTGTATATTATAACATATTTAAATATGCATAACAAATCATATTTTATTTGTTACATAAAAATACAGGCAAATCAGCCAGATATTGTAAGGACTTTGTTAAGCTGTGGTGCTAATCCAGCTATTCAAAACAGTAATGGATGTAATGCTGTAGATGTTGCATCAAGCGATGTAATACGCCGTACTTACATTGAAGAATTATTAAGAGCAACTGCTGCATCCGAGTATGTAATATGCATGTACATATAATATTAACATTTAATATATTTTCTTGCTTCTATAATAATATGTAATTATTTAAAGGATAGACAGGGTGATACAACTATTAGATGCAGGATTAAATGTAAATTCATGGGATTCCCATGGGAGTAAAAATACACCTTTGCATTGGGCAGCCTGTTATGGGAACAAAGATATTGTCACCTGTTTAATTGGTAAAATCTTAAATGTGACATACATGTTTGTATATTGTTTAATTATATAACTGTTATTTAGATAGAGGTGCAGATGTAAATGCTATAAATGGATGTGGTGCTACACCATTACATGATGCAGTAGATCGTGGTGATGTTGCTGTTTGTCAAGAATTGCTACAAGCAGGTGCAAATCCTCTTGTACGAGCAACTAAAGGGTATTTAAATAATACAGTATTATAAATATAGGTACAGATTTTATCATATTTTAAGAAAATTTGTTGCAGAACTTTTGCTGGGAAAACTCCATATGATCTTTCACGGGGAAAACAATCTTTGCACTGTTTTCTTCAAAGATTTTTATCAAACTTTGTATCGAATGAAACTGAAACAGTACATAATCCAACTACATTTGCAGAAGGCAATTTTTGCCAAAAAAGTATTTCAAGTAATATGAGTCAGCTTTCTATTGAATCTGGTAAATCATTAGATCCAGTATATGAGGTACCTCTACGTGAATCAGGCAAAGATAGTCCAACTAAAAGTACAGAGAAAGATGGAATTTATAGTTTACTTTGGCCGCAGCCGAAAACGGTTGTTGAATTAAAAAATGTTTCTGCACCCTTTATTGCTGGAAAGGAATTATTTATATCTATCATACAGGTATGTTTCTCAAGAATAATTACATCAAACATTTATCATATTATTTACGTGTATATTATTATATAGGGTAGTGAATCCATACATAAAATGCTAGATGTTTGGGAAATTAGCAGAACTCATTTATTAGAGTTGGGTTATGATGTAAAAATTGGTGAAGTGCATCCTAGTTCCGGGAAATTACTTAGTGAAAACAGAATTGAATGCATAGTAAATGAAAAATTATTCAATATACCTGAGGGATATCAGTTACATATTTCGCAAAACACTATTAAAGTTGGTGCTGGAAGTTTAGCTGGACTACATTATGCAGTTTGTACCTTTGTACAAATTTTGCGATTAAGTAAAATTCATAATCGATCCGAGGCATGTGAAATTGAACCTGTTTTTATAAAAGACGAACCTCGATTCACTCATCGTGGTATATTGTTAGACATTTCACCTAGAGGACGTATCCCTACTTTAGAATATTTGCTACACATGATTGATTTGTGGTCATCTTTTAAAATATCATATCTACATTTGTACTCAAGACTTACTCCAAACTGCGATTGGCAACTTTGCTATTCAAAGTCAGAAATGGTTACACTCGACCGTTATTGCAGGTTTGTATATTGTTATGTATATAGATAATATTATGTTTGTATATAGATAAGAATGTATAATATATATTCTGTATTTTAGAGATCGACATTTAGATTTAGTTCCAACTCTTGATGTTGATTCGAACGTGGGACAACATCATTTATCACAAATGTGGCCTATATTTCAAGAGTTATTAGCAGTATTTCCAAGTTTAAGTTATGTTCATGTCGGACCTAGATTAGCCAATTTGCTTGTTCAGGCAGATAATTTTGATCTCAATTTGTCCGTAAATGAAACTATAGAAACAGATATGTCAGAAGTGTTTAAATCGTACTCTTGTCTTCAAGAATTATGGCATATTTTAAATTTATGCCCAAGTACAACTTTATTGTTATGTTCAAATGGTTTACATTCCAAAGTAGAATTTCATAATATACCTAATAACATTATTCTTGTTGAATATGGATTCCAGGTGAATTAAATTATAATATATGTACTTAATTATTTTTCTGATATAACTATAGCTAATTCAAGATTATGTTATTTGTGAAATTCGATATTGTAGGCGGACTATGATTTTTCCGAATGGACAGAAGCGTTTAGAATAGCAGGTGGAAATGTTTTACCAAGTTCTGGAACAGCAAGTTATAACAGTTTAGCGGGGTGTCCACCATCAACTTATGCAAATACGAAAAATGCAATAAAAACCTCCCTTGAACAGGATTCAATCGGTATAGTCGTAGCACATTGGTCTGGAAGTCATCATCTTACTCCCCATCCTTTTGCTTGGATAGGATATTTAATAGCAGCGGGACTAGCATGGAATCCAGCCAGTGAAATAGATATGGGAGTTGACGATAATTACGATATGCCGGAAGCTTTTGGATCAAGGTACTCAATTTTGAAATTCTATACAAGATTGATACAAGAAAAAAAATGTTTGAACGAAAATATTTTGCAGGCAAAAATGTATCACAAAACTGCTTGATATTCATGTTTTTCAAGATTCAGAATATAAAATCGGTAACGCAATATTAGAGTTGGGTCGTTTAGATACTTTAGTACTTACCTTAAGTAAGAATCAAACAGCAAAAGATTTACAACAAATTCCTGATAATCGAGGATCAACATTGTATAGATTACTGACAGATCCGGATAATGTCAATTTGGAATATCTTTCAGCAGATTTGTTTGCAGTAAGTACAATTGATGATTGCAAATTTAGAAAGAATAAGGGTGAAAAATGACGTTTTTGATCCTGTTTAACAGAAAGTGACGAAACAAGTTAAACGTATTTCCCATTCGTTATACGAAGCTAATTTATCGTCAAAATTTGGATCGATGGAAATACAAGAACTTCAGTTGACTGCTGACATAATGTTAACAGCTTGCAAAATCGGCAGAACATTAATTGGCGTTGGTGTTAATCCTAATAGCAATATGGGTCTTGCAGTAATCAACTTGGGAATATGTAATCTACCACCTACATTTAGAACTGATGTAGCAAATAAGATGTTAGCTCATATAGAGCAGTATAAAGGTTCGTGGTTACAAAGGCATTTACCTCAGGGCCTACAAAGCTCTTTACTAGTCCTCACTAGTGCATTACATAGGTTTGTGCCAGAAACATAATTCTTTGAAGTTTGAAAACACAAAAGATTTTCATATACATGTACAATATAATATCAGTTCCTGCTATACGAGACTGCAGGTATATATTGTGCTGAAAGCAATTACACAAAGAGCTTACTAATGTTCCTTTGAAACAACATTTACTGGCACAGAATAATATATTGTATCATTATCTCATTTACTTTATGTACGGTTTCAATGATCTTCCTAATTCAATATTTTATATTACAGTAATTTTTAACACTTGTATGAATGTGATTAATTCTCAAGGTCTAAAAAACAACTTAACAAGAAATATTGTTTATGATAATATACAATATGAAAAATAATAATTACAATCAAAAAGTTCATTTTTTATAATACAACTGTATTTAGAAATTAGTTACATGTTTTTAAGTCATTACAATATGTATATTAATTATACAAGATTTTTATGTCACAATTTATGTATAAAAATATTTTAATATTAAGTGTCTCAATGACAAAACAATTTTGTATATTGTACATTCTTTATATAAATAACAATTTACAGTAATGTTTAGCTCATGTTCAACTAATACTATTTACAGTACTGTTAACTTTTTCACAAAAATAGCATTTTTATACTTGCATGTTTATTTATATTATTGATTTGCATTGATCAAGTATCATACACTTATTATTTTATGTGTGACATTTAAATAAATAAAAATGATTTTCGAAGTATTAAATATTCCAGTATTGAGCAATACCATATTCTTCATTAATACAATATTAATTTAGTGAATAAATATTGCAAAATACAATAATCATAATTTTATTATGCATTATTACTATTAATAAGATTATTTTGGTTCTGAGCATTCCATCCACCCATTTCTAAATCCTGTTTATGTTTCTTTTCATTTTCAAGAGCCTGAAGTCTATAAAATTCATTAATTTCAAATTCATATTTTGGGGATGTAATGCCAAAAAAATCTGCCAACCATTCACCGACACAATCACAACCATTCAATATTTTATTACCAACCCATGTTGTTTGATACCAAGTCCATGGTAACCAAGTAAGGGTTTTCTGAAAACAAAAATTAATTTTTATTTTAACATAAACTAATTAAAAATCATTTAACTAATTTAAAAGTATAACAATGTACTAATTCAGTGAACACTTAACTGGGTCTGTATGTTCTACTTTATTTATTTCTGTGGTGTCCACTTCATCTTCAGAATATTCCAGATCACCATCCGAAAAGTGTAGTACACGTACCGGTTGTTTTAACGACTTTTTATCCTACAATTATTTTGCGTCACAATAAAAGTACAATCACACACGTCTTTAAAATTACATACTTGCACATCTGTGTTGGCATTTACGTTTAAAACAACATCTGACAAATCGCAGACTTCATCCTTCTCCAAACTCATAATCAATAATTTTATTCTCAGCAAAATAAGTAAAAATGATAAAATATTATTTACAAAAACTGTTTCATTGGCAACGTAATTATACACAAACTGACACTATATTGGTCAACACCCAGCAGTAAACTGACTCATTAACTACATAAAACATGAGAAAGCAACGAACAATGACAACTGGTATATAAAATGAATGTAAAACTGAAATTATAGAGTAAACATTTTATGCAGAATACAGTAAGTTACACATTCCTTTAGACTAAAAAGTCTAAATTAATCAATAAAATCAATATTAATTGCATTTTTACAAAAAAAGAACAAGTGGTGCCATCTCTTCAACGAACAGGGTGAACTACACACTTTTGAAACTGTAGTTTCATTAGTTCCCATCTTCTACCGCTAGATGGAAGCACATGAGATAGAAATCAGACTAATTAGGATTAGCCTAAGACTGATTAAAAATTTATAAAAGTTTGGTAAAGACAAAGCAATTCAAAGTTAATTGGTCTTGCAATGTAATTCGATTCATATATAGTCAATTAAGCTGATAAAATCAACTATATTGATTGAATTGAACCGTAAACGATACACGTGGCGCCATCTAGCGGTACAAGCCAAGAACTAATGAAACTACAGTTTCAAAAGTGTGTAGTTCACCCTGTTCGTTGAAGAGATGGCGCCACTAGTTCCATTTTTATAAAAATTCAATTAACATTGATTTTATTGATTAATATGCTTATATTAATGAATATATATTTACTAATATTGATTTTATACTGTTTGCAATATATTCCGTGGGTCCGAAGATGCGAATTATGCGTTCACAACAGTTCGCACACTGTACTCGTCGATGATGTAGGGAGTGACATAAGAGTGGCAACAAAATTTTCTTTCGAGTCCCCAAAAACCATTCTCACAGATGTCTTCTTCTGCAAAAAAGAGTTTGTTTGCAAAATTTGGTCGATATCGGAGCATAAGGTTTTCTTGAAAGTTTTGCTAGAAAAATTGTTCTGTCGATGATTCTACCGATTGTAGTCAATGCATTTGATGATAAGTTAGTTTTCAGTCGATAGAGGCAGAATGTACATTTTCCATAGTTAATTAGCTAGTTGATTTGGTTTATGAGCCCTGACTACATTAATTATTGTTTACAGCACTTTGCTCCTTAAATATCTACTTTTATCGCATTAGTCCTTTCGTTTATTCTTATTCATCGAGTGTCTGCAGTTTTAATTTCAATTACAAATCTACATATTACAAGTGTTTTTTCTGTTGAATTATTTTCTGCATAACGACACTATATGACATCGATGATAATTAGTACAACCTACTTAAATCGGCATGAAATACGTAATAAGTAATTATCAAGTAGTATAATTAAAAACTGTTATCTGTCCATAATCTGAAGCTGCAAAATGATCCATTTCACTACATTCCTATAATTAATCTTACTAAGTGATTAATTAGAAGCGACTGCTCGTGATGGTGAAATTTTTGCCTTCAGCGTGCAATGATCAATTTTTGTGACGGGTTTTTTTGAAACGATACCCTGCATTTAATCCGTGTTATTCGTGTATCCCGAGGGTACTACCTGTCCAAAAGGATCGTGAAATCTGGAGAAACCAGTCACACGGTCGTTAATATTTCCAAACATCAGCGATCTCCACCTGCAGCTTTCTTTCGTCCTCGCAGGTGAACTTCACCCTGACCCTAATCACGGTTTATATTCGAGGCTACTGCATTGGCGTAACTAGAATTTTCTTCTGGAGCAGATCTGATGCCTTACTTTTACTCCAGATATTGTGGGTAGTTGTTGAAAATTTAGCAATTTTTAAATTTAGGGATTTGGGTATTTGGATACTTGGAAGTTTGGGAATTTGGGGATTGTGGAATTTAGGAATTGTAAAATTTAGGGTTGTGGAATTGGGGATTGTAAAATGTGGGGTTGTGAAATTTGAGGATTGTGGTAGGTAGGATTGTTAAATTTGGGGTCATCAAATTTGGGGATTGCAGAATTTAGGATTGTAAAATTTGGGGTTGTGAAATTTGAGGATTGTGAAATTCGGGGTTGTGAAATTTGGGGATTGTGGAAGGTAGGATTGTAAAATTTGGGGATTGTGGAATTTGGGAATTGTAAAATTTGGGGATTGTAGAATTTGGGAATTGTAAAAGGTGGGGTTATGGAATTGGGAATTGTGAAATTTGGGGTTGTTAAATTTGAGGATTGTGGAATTTAGGGATTGTGGAATTTAGGATTGTAAAATTTGGGGATTATAGAATTTGGGAATTGTAAAATGTGGGGTTATAGAATTGGGAATTGTGGAATTTGGGAATTGTAAAATGTGGGGTTATAGAATTGGGAATTGTGGAATTTGGGATTGTGAAATTTGCAGTTGTGGAATTTGGGGATTATTGAATTTGAGGATTATGAATTTCAAGAAATTAGCGATTTGGTACTTTAGGAATTTGGAAATTTCCGAGCTTGGATGATTGAAAATGTGGTCAATTAATAATTGTGGAATTTGAGAATTTTGCAAGTTGACAATACAGAAATCAAGAAAACTGAAAACTCAAAGATCTAGAAATGTGTTAATTCACAAATGAGGTATTACTCAATATGAACATCTGCAAACTCGATAATTGAAAGATCTATAATTTTGAACGTTCCCAAGTTTCCAACACGAGTTGCACAAGATACTCTACATCCTCGTGGTCCACCCTCGTAGTTACGTCAATGGACAGCAGCCAAATTAGCTTCTCTAATAGTTTTCCTAAACCGGATTTATCTACAGCCAGGTGAGGACGTTTTTCATGCTACTACATCCTGTATAATACATAACAACAATAATAAAAAAATTCAATACTTCCTGATTTATGAAGTGAATACACAAGTAGCAACTAAATTTTTACGAAAGTTACTGGTTTTCAGAATTTAAGTAACAGATGAAGTCTATATGTATGGTATATTCATACATATGGAATGGTATCATACATGGTACTTGTTCGAACTTTTTCTGAAATGAAATCGTATCGAGAGCTGGTGCAACGATCGTATTTCTCATCGGTGCAGTTTCGCGCTGGTTCTTCGTATTCGGCACAGCTGAGCCGACTTCGGCGGTGCTCGGCCACAATCGCAGGCGATGCATCGATTTTTCCTTCATCCACTGCTACTGCAGCTACGGTGCATCGCCTTTGCACCGTGGTTACGTTCACACTCGCCACCTTCTGGAATAAGAACCTTAACACTTAACGGATGGCTTGTTTTTTCTCTGTCTTTCCCGATTCTTAGCCATTTTTTAAGAGAGCCAAGTATGCATGGTTTTAAAGCACTGCAGTTTTACTGAATCAACGCTGTTTTTGTTAGAAATGAAGTTATTTATTCAATATTTTAATATAGTTATTCAATCAAAATTAATTTTTGATGACTGTAATTTTGTTGTGAAAGTTACTTCAAAATTCATTTTAGAATTAATGTGGTTATTTATGATAATTGTGTGAACAAAATTTGTAAGTTATGAATATGTCAACAGTAATACTGTTGTTAATGTTTGGGATACAACGCTGGTTAAAGTTTACTTCATTTTTAGTTGAAACTGTACTGTGAGAATGGTGTTACTTTCACATACGCAATTATTGCTTGTTTGTAAAATGTGCTATTATACATTGAACAATAGTATGAGTAAAGAAGAACTATTAGTAACTAGTTACAAGAATAATTGTTTTTAATATTCGGTCGGTTTGAATCATAATTAAACGAAACTTTAAGAACATATTCCTATAATTATCAGAAAGCAAAATGGTTGAAACTGTGTTCGCAGAATTAGATATCTTTCAAAGAAAATTTCTATCGAGTAAAATAGAAAATTTAGATCTGATTCATGTGCACAAAATTGGCTTCCAAAAGCCGATTCGCACAAATTATCCGGGATCTACCAATACACCGGAAATGGCGAAAACTCGATGCAATTGTATATTGAACATCGTGGAAAGTTTGGTACGAGCCTTGTTATTTCGCGAGTCGGATGTACGTTTCGGCGATGGCGTTTCCGTACTTTCTTCCCGATATCTGGGACGTGATTCGACTTTCTTTACCTTGCCAGATTAAAGAGGAAGCTGTGCGAAATAAACGCTTCATTATCGAACATTAGATTCGCCAAGTTTTTAAATTGTATGCGTGATTCACGGTGATGTGGAAACTAATGTGCAAAAGTATACATGAAAATTCCTTTATCTTCACTGGTACAATTACTAATGTATCATACACTATAGAAATGTATAGCTATATGAGATGATATTACTTTAATGGCCGCCTACCCAAATGTCGTTAGGGCCAATATTTTTGAAAAATCAATTTGAAAAAACTTTATGCAAATTCACGAAATAATCCAACGTGTGTACACATAAAACGAAAACAATTACGACACATTTATTTTCCTTTGTGCGATAATTATTGAAGCAACCATCTACGTTCATCAATCGTCACACATGTGTGAGTGGCGATTAAAGTGTTAAAATATAGGAAAATTGTATCATTTATTGCAACAAGCAATATTGAAACAGTGGATATTTTATTCTTAATTGTACAGTATAATTTTTTATATTAATCTGTCCAATATAATTTTGTTAAGGTCTCCCTTTGTTAATTTGCATTTGTAAAGATCTCTTTTTACCGAAACGTCTTCGTTGTAAACGACAATGATAACTTTTTGCAGTAAGTGGACAGTGGATGCACTTTGAGGGGATGCACTTTCGAATTGTTTCAAAGCATGACAATTCAATTATTGTTTTTGGTATTATATTCAATGAGGCTGGCAGGATTTCCATTGAAATTCGTTCTGACGAAAGAACGACGAAAAAGTGGCGCTGGTCGTTATCTGCATTGAAACGTACACACGAAACGGAGCTTTGAAAGGAAGCAGTATCTTTTGTTTATTGTACGGCCATTGTGCTGATTCTTAGCGCAGACAGATAACGCGCAATTGCGATGTGCATATTTTCGTCCGGGTAAATAGAACAGGATATACGTATTACGGTTTCGTTAAAAATAGGTGAGATCCAGGTTTTCAAACAGTTAATGTTCAACAGTCTCCGGTGGATTTTATGCGAATCTCATCTTATTTTCCGTTACGATCTATTTAACATTGTTTAAAAATTTAGAACATTTGAAAAGAGCAAGAAAAGCAAGGGAAGAAGAGCAAGGGAATATTTAGAAGTTCGCAGCTTAAAATTTCTGATCCTAAGCTTCCTAACTCCACGAAATCTCAAATAGCAACATCTTCAATTCTAAAAATTCTCATATTTAAAAATTGAAAATTCCAAATTTTCAGATTAGCGTGCCATCGATGTTTTATAAGGCTGTTACTAACCATTATAATTAAAACTCCCCGTAATTTCGTGACGTGATTCTCTAAAAATAGAAAGAAAATCGGGGCAACCTTTTATCGCTGTACAGGGAAAATATTCTCGAGGGATGTAGAAATGTCAGAGGATGTTCTAATAATTGTCCCGTTAATCTTTTGCCGGGACGTTCGATCTGCAGCATCGATAATTCGATATATTTTATAATCCGGATTGAATATTAACGATTAACGTCGTATTTCAGCGAACATTTTATTGGTAATAGGATTCCTAGCGAATTTCATTTCCCTGAAGAATTTCAGAGACACGAGTACGAATTAATCATTTCGTAATAAGATCGGAGAACACGAGGATTATGTAACATTAGTCGAGCTCATCCACTTTTATGTTTCGGGCTTTTTGTACCCGGGTTACAGGATGTACGCGCAATCCTACAGCTTAGGAGACTGCTTGATTCATTTCAGTTCATAAAGTACACGTGGTTTACGATCTTTTATTTGCTTGTAAAATATCGCGACAAGTGTACCTGTACGTATTAAATAGAAAATTATTTCCTCTTTATCACGTTAGCAATTCCTTATCGTTATGGTACCAGATATACTTTGATCTGGTATGCAATTTAAGTATTTTGTTATCAATTTTATGTTACGTACTCTAATGCATTTCTAGTGATTTAAAAATCCTTTTATGGTACAAGAGATATGCTCTTGCGAGCACTGTTGGATATTCAGTTTCTTAATTTGAAAATTTTTAATTTTTACACTGTTTTTGCAACTCTTCGAAAAACACTAGGATAGAGGGAGATAGGGATATAGTGGAGTATGAACATAACGGGATAGGGGTATAATGTAGACATAAAAGGATGGAGGTATAGAGAATATGGATGTAGGACATAGAATATAGGGTCATTGAAAATCTAGGGATATCTGAGGGTACAATCTGGAATATCAGGAATCTAGGGTTACCGGTTATTCAGATTATCGGAAATCTGCAAATATCTACGGTTATCGGTTATCTATTAATATCGGTAATCTGGAGATATCGGAAATCACGAGTTATCTAGGTATATCTGGAATCTAGGTACATCGGTAATCCAGACTTATCGATCAGGAACCTCGGTTTGGGAACGTAGGAATATAGGGATCTAACGATTTAGGTATAATATAATCTGAAAGTGTAGGAATCTAGGGACAGAGATGTAGGAACATAGGAACCTTGGATTACAGGGATCTTGTCCAACACTTCAAAGATCAGACGTTCCAAAAAATTTCAGACTGCCATAGTCCCACTTTTAAAACTGCTAATCAACATGGAGCTCTATGTTTTATAGGAAGGACTTTGAATAAAAAGTCGAGTTTTTTCGAATTTTCCTTGTTCTTAACCCCCTGCACTATTTTGACGAGTCTCGCGACGCACTTTCGGGTTTCGCGACGCACTTGTATTTCAGCCGTGTTGAATTTTACTCGAATTTTTAATACGCTCAATTTGGAGTTCAAGTCCAATGATGCATAGTCAAACTTTCTTTGTCATTTTTAACCCCTTGCACTATTTTGACGAGTCTCGTGACGCACTTTCGAGTTTCGCGACGCACTTGTATTTCAGCCGCGTTGAATTTTACTCGAATTTTTAATACGCTCAATTTGGAGTTCAAGTCCAATGATGCATAGTCAAACTTTCTTTGTCATTTTTAACCCCTTGCACTATTTTGACGAGTGACGCACTGGTACTTTAGTTGGGATCAATTTTACTCGAATTTTGAATATGCTTCAATTTGGAGTTCAAGTCCAATTTGCATAGTCAAGGATTGCATAATACCACGTTGTCATAACGTTTCAACATTCTTTGTCTGTTTTAATATTGTAGCTGTGTTTAGTTAGTTCTGACTGACGCACCTGACAAATAGGTCATAGTGCAAGGGGTTAATATTGTATCTATGAGTTCTGAGTAACGCATAGTGAAAGTTAATATGTAACCCATCGAACATTAGCTTGTGACCCATCTAGGAGTGTCATTTTCTGGATCTAATTGGATTGATATCAGTAAGGTAACCCACGGGCGCTCCGTATCCGCGGTACCTTGAGCCGCGTGGTAGGGGAAGCCTGTAGTGTTTGCCCGAGGGTGGGGGAAACGAGGAGTCGGGAAGGAGTACCGCGTGTCTGCCATCTCTGTCTTCAGTTCGAGTTCGGCGCGCAGCCGGTTCGCGTCTGTGTGTTCCGCGCGCGACTTCCGCCTGATCAACGCTCGTTTCTTCGTCGCAACTCGCATCGGTTCGTCGTTGACTCGGAGTGTTTTTCGCGTTGACTTGCCGTAAACGTGGTCAGACGTAGGTAACCAGCACCGATTCGTAGCGTCGTACACGGTTTTCGATCGACCGGTCAAATGTGTGGTCTTTAGGGAAAGAAAAAATCGCAGTCATTTCAGTAATAGTTCACACGCGACTCACGATGATTCATTGAACGCTGAAAAAGAGTGAGATGTTTGTTTTATTAACGCTTGCACGCGGACAGACAGCTACCTTGTCTTCCCCAGGCTTCAGCGCCTGTTTTCAGAGATATCAAACGTAAATATTGCGACGCAGATTCTTCTGAAATATCGATCGGTCGACGCGGTTCGCGAGTTGGCGATCGATCGCCCCTACGTACGCGTAGGCACGCACTTTTTTGGAGCGCGATTATGTTCGCGCGTTTTTTTTTTTATTTCCATTCACGGTTTCGCACAGACAAATGTCTGGTAGATTAATTGTCCATTGTCCGGGATAAATTATTGGATTTTGTTATTTATTGTCGAAAATGAACGATGTGACAGCGTTTAACTCGTAACTAAAGGTCGGTGCTCCATTCTGTGTCAACCTTGGACATAAATTATTTCAACTCTCGGATCAATGAAATATTTAGTAGAAATATCGTTACTCTCTCGAATTTTCTTCCTACAGTGTTTTATTACACGATAAAAGGGTTGAGGACCTTGAAAGGGGTGCAACTTCGTTTTCGTCGACTTCGAGTGCTGCTTATAAAATTGTTTTAATTTGGCAATGATTCACATATTTTCATACAGTAAATAGTTAACAAGTTGATCAATTTTTACTTTTATCTTTGGTGGATTTCCTGGCCTTGACCTGCGCCAAGGTAAATTCGTTAACCGTACTTTAATATCACATTTACTCACTCGTTGTTGCTTCATTAATATAATATGAAATATACAGTGACGATAGACATCAATAGTTGAGTCTCATCATAATAGTAACACCCCACCAAAAGTTGCAATAAATTGTTATCGAATTGACACCAAACATAGAAGTTTACACGTCACATCGAAGCTGTCAAAAACGAAGTTGTACTTTTGCTACAAAGTCCTGATTTATTGACCTCGGTACACAAGTGGAGCAAAATAGAATTGGAACAATCGTTTATTTGGTAGTTCAGCGTCGAAAATGTGACACGGTTAAAGCATTACTTCATTCAGTGTCAACTTCGTACATAAATTATTTGAACGATTCGCGATATCGTCGATGTCCCGATAACGTTCTAGATCGTTGATAATGATGAAATAGAATGTAACTTCAAGAGTAGAAGAGCGTATAGAAGTTTCTTTTAAAGCGTCGAGTTAATTATTGGCTTCGTTATCGCAATTTGTAATTTATTATTTCGGAAGGAGGGTTATTAATCAGAGGACCTAGAGAACGTTCTCGCCGACAACATTGGCAGCTAATTAATCAGCGACAGACGTATCTCGTGTACGTACACGGTAACGTTGAACGTCCGCAGCGATGACTATCGTTGTGTGAGTAATTATTCGACGGTGAAATTGTTATAAGTCTCCTTCGCGGATGGATCAGCGGGAGCAATTAGTCGATTCCTCATATCGAGTTATTTATTCTCTGTCCATTTAGAGCGTAATCGCTAAAGACCACACGCGTTAAATGATTATATTATTAGCGAAATACAACGATGACTTTCCTGCGAACTTGAGGACGAAATAAACGTGTCGTTCGCATTTTGAAACAAGTGGTGTCTTCTGGTTAATAAGTGAAATGGCGTTGTGGAAATGGCCGTATACGTGCTGTGGTCGTGATCAATCAAATTACGTTTCATTTAATTCAATTTTTACGTTTCATTCAGAATTTTGTATTCTTATCATCGATGGTTTATTGCACAAGTATCGTACTTTTAATCTTATTGAGAAAAATAGATTAAGAATTATTACAGAGCTTCTTGAGAAAAAAAGATTGTGTAATGTACATATCATAATACGCCATACTAGAGGTGCTCTTTAAAAACAGATAAATCACTTGTATAATGAGTATATTAATAGAATATATTATTAATGAAAATTTAGCGTATTATAAATCATTCAAGTAGTAGTAATAACAGAATATCACTATATTATTTAGAATTACATTATTAAGAAATGTGATAAGATTACCTGCAATATTCCAGTACCCATCAATTCTTCTTTTCATTTATTCGATTTTATTAATTTTCATGTAGATAGATGGTATTCTGGTGTCATAAATTCGTTCTAGTATCATTTTACTGAAACTGTCTTGCAACATTTAACAACTTGATAAGATAGTCAAGTGGAATTTCCCAAACTTTTGTATGCCACGACACACTTTCGAAAATGGTAATTTTTCGCGACACACTCGCGATTCATTATCTTTCTAAAGTCCTAAATATTCTTTTTTATTCAAAATTACGTTCTATTCCTTTGGAGTTCTAGAATTCCAGTCTTTTAGCTCTCAGAGTTAAAAAATTATAAATTTCCAAGTCATAAAGATTCCAATACCAAAAAGTTCCAAAGCAATCGCAAAGGTAAAAAATTTCAAAGTGAAAGTTCTAAATAGAAAAATTCTCAAGCTCTGTAATATAAAAATTTTACTCTGATGTTCTAAATTTTTAGAATCCAAAAGTTTTAAAATCCAAAGTTTCACACTTTCAAAATAGTAAAGTTCCAAATTCAAAGTTATAAAAGATTAAAAGTATCGGCGTTCAAGAATTCTAAAGTTCCCAAATATGAAAGTCCTCTTCAAAGTATTAAAATGCTAGAATTCAAAAATTTGAATCCTTCAAAGTTCCAAAGCTCACCAATCCTGAAATTCCCAAACTCTACAGTTCTAAAATCAAATTCTAATGTCTTAACATTCCAAACCTCGAAAACTCTAAAATTATCAAACACTGCAGTTCTAAAATTCCAAAGTTCCAACATCCTAAGATTCCAACATTCCAAGGAACTTAAAAATTCTAAAAGTTCGAAATTCGAAAATAACCTTATAACTCGTTCAAAATCAGCTTGCGAGCGATAAGATAATTTTTGTGGTACCAATCACCGTTGACCCCCAGAACGTCCAACGTGTGAATTAACCTTGTCCTCCCGCGCCACATGCAGGTCGAAAACGTACGCGATTCGGATGGCGTAGATAACGATGAGCAATGTCGCTGACTCAGTGTGTTTGATTTTAACATTCATTTTTTATTATCCTACTTGTCTCGCGAAGTTAACGTGTCAGTGCTATCGACATGTTTCTTTCGTTCCTCGTAAACGGGTTACTATAGCAGGACGTTCACCTGTATCGACGTGCAAACATCTTATTATGTATATCGCAGGAACTATAGTCTGCTATAGAAACTTATCTTGCGAGAAAGTACAATAATTGATAACGAAACATCGGTAATTCACTTGTACGTTTTATCTCTCTCGAAGAAAGAACGATAATCTCTTCGCTTGTATCTCATTAATCATCGTAGATATTTCGAGGAATTTATTGTATATCAATAGTATTCGATAAATAAGTGAACTGACGCTACGAACGGGGCTCGAGTTGATTGTTTGTTTTCCGTTCACGTGATAGAGAAATTTTTTGCGGGTGAATCTATCAGAGGATAATAACGGTGTATAAGAGGGAAAAGCGTGGAGGATCATGGTGTGACTCGAGTGATTAAACAGATCTTTCGGAAAGATCGACAAGGTTGACCAGTGGTTGTGTGGTGATTGGTTTTGGTGGTGGTGCTTGATACGCTCCTGGGAGTCGGAAGCTCGTTGGCACTTGGGCCTCGTTTTCGTCGGTTTACTCATGCTGGGAGTTTTGAAGCGGCGTTGGAAGCCATCGAAAAGGTGAATACACTTTGCTCTTCTAATACACCGTGCGCCATTAAGAATAACACGGACAATTGCTGAAATAACGAAATTTCCATTCCAAGTTATGCTTTACAAACTTATACTATTTGAGTATTACGCAACAAAATTCTATTCAGTTTTTCAGCAAAATTTCCTTTCATTATTCGCACTGTCAATTTGATAACGATAATAATATAAATCTGCAACACTACAATTACTGTACCATATGTTATTCTAGATTTCAATTAATGCGTTACGGTTTTGTACACAAGGTTTCCTGCGTTTATCTTATCAGTATACTGCAGTTAGAATTGAAATAACGAAAGATATATTAAATTTACAGTTATACTTCTGGTATTAACATTTTAAATGAATCATTTTCTGTATCTGGCTCTTAGGTTACAATTATTTTTATCGCAGTTCTGCTTATATGTAGATAACGGGTAAATGATGAGTAGTTATAACCCCGATAAATGAATACAGTTCTTTTATTAAATTTCAGTAATAACACGGTGTTACCTTGATGCATTACAGCTCACCGTAAAGATAAAGTAACGTTATGTGACACGTTAATTACAAGTTAACTGGGCAGAATTACGGAACCTGAGCCGAGGGCAATATCCTCGCGCGATAATTAAACTTCTTACGAAAATATTGACCATTTATTGGTAATTTAAGGGAACCGTATTATTAGTTTCCAGCCTTCGATTTGGGTTCATGTAATCCGAAATTAAAATTACGTATGTTCTTAATTATAGATTCTCGTTATATTGCCGTTGGCGAGATTGTACAGATTCTTGGAAATAGTCATTTACTGGAATGGAGCTGCTTTTTTGTAAATTGTCGTGTGATATCGAATGGTGCAGTATGACGCGTTGAGATATAATGTGGTGTGTGGCGGTATAGGGCGGCGATATAATGTGTCACAAATACCACGTGTCGTGGTACAATGTGTACTGAATATAGTACGTGGAGAATACTATGCGTGGCGAAACTTAACATCCTTGCAAATTCGTATGATAGTGGCAATATAACGGGAGTTTCCCATACTATTAGAATATTCAACATTACCTATGCAAACTGAACCTCCTCACCTACTTTCATAGAATTTCTTATTCCTCAAGAATAAAATTATGCAACATTTGCTAAAATATACCATGTTTCAAGTGTCATAAAGTGAAAACGATATGTGAAGTGCGCGACAAGACCAGTCCCGTACGCTGTGTAATCGGCTTATAATCATATTTTAACGCGAATGTCGATATTCGTGGTAAGAAGAAATTTGCTACGTTGTTATTTATCACTCTACTGCAACTAGTCACAATGGAACAATAGAACAATAGAATAACCCGACTTTAACTAGCAGCAACGTTGTAGAGTAACGGAGTTGCAATGAGAATAAATTATGAAGGCATCCGTTTTGATGGAAAGATAAAGAAAGTAGCTTGAAGTATCTGGTGATACAGGTTATTCAAAATTCTGCCTTATAAATGTCTTTTGTAGGTGTCAACTGTTGTATTGCGTTTTAAATATGTTACATAATATCAATCCCCCACCATGGTGAAGTCCCGATGGAAGCTTCCATTTATGTTCTAGTCCTCTGATTGCTTCAGACCCACGATTACCCCAAAATTCTTAATTGGTGCAGATCTTGATTACTCTGAAAGTTCTAAGTGTCCCTGACCTAGCTGAGTGCCCCAAAATCTCTGATTGCCCAGACCTGGTCCCAGATCCAACGAAGTACTTCAAAATCCTTGATTGGCGCAGATATCAAATGTCCTAGAGCACATGTCTGCTCCAGACCCAGCGGAGTACTCCAAAATGTCCGACCATCCCAGACCTGGTTCCAGATCCAATCAAGAACTCCAAAATCATTGATAGGCGCAGATTCCAAATGTCCTAGAACACCTATCTGCCCCAGACCCAGCGGAGTGCCTCAAAATCTCTGATCATCCCAGACCTGGTCCCAGATCCAATGGAGTACTTCAAAATCTTTGATAGGCGCAGATATCAAATGTCCTCGAACTCCTGTTTGCTCCAGACCTAGCGGAGTACTCCAAAATCTCTGATCGTCCCAGACCTGGTCCCAGATCCAATGGAGTACTTCAAAATCTTTGATAGGCGCAGATATCAAATGTCCTCGAACTCCTGTTTGCTTCAGACCTAGCGGAGTACTCCAAAATCTCTGATTGTCCCAGACCTAGTCCCAGATCCAATGGAGTACTCCAAAATCTTTGATAGGCGCAGATATCAAATGTCCTCGAACTCCTGTTTGCTCCAGACCCAGCGGAGTACTCCAAAATCTCTGATCATCCCAGACCTGGTTCCAGATCCAATGGAGTACTCCAAAATCTTTGATAGGCGCAGATATCAAATGTCCTAGAACACCTATCTGCCCCGGACCCAGCGGAGTGCTCCAAAATCTCTGATTGTCCCAGACCTGGTCCCAGACCCAAATGTCCTAGAACTCTGTTTGCTCCACACCCAGCGGTGTGCCCCAAAATCTCTGATCGTCCCAGATCTGATCCTAGATCTAACGGAGTACCTCTAAACCCTTGATTGGCGCAGATCCTAAATGTCCTAGAACCCCTATCTGCTCCACATCTAGCGGTGTGCCCCAAAATCTCTGATCTTCCCAGACCTGGTCCTAGATCTAACGGAGTACCCCTTAATCCTTGATTGGCGCAGATCTAGATTGTCTTACAACTCCTATTTGCCCCAGACCTAGCGGAGTGATCCAAAAGTTCTGATCGCCCCAGACCCAGTGGAGTACCTCAAGAAAACCCTGATTGCTTCAGATCCAGCGGAGTGCCCCAAAACCCTTGATCGTCACAGACCTGGCGGAGTTCTCCAAAAGAGCTCTGATCACCCCAGACCCAGAAGAGTGACCCAAAACTCCTGATCGCCCCAAACCCAGTGGAGTACCTCATAAAAACTCTGGTCGCCCCAGATCCAGCGGAGTGCCCCAAAACCTTTGATCGTCACAGACCTGGCGGAGTTCTCCAAAAGAGCCCTGATCACCCCAGACCCAATGGAGTGCCCCAAAACCCTTGATCGTCCCAAACCGAAGTACTCCAAAAAGCCCCTATTCGCTCCAGACCTAACAGAGTGCTCCAAGACACCTGATCTCCCCAGACCTAACAGAGTGCTTCAAAACACCTGATTGCTCCAGACATAGTGGAGCACCCCCAAATACTTAATTGTCTTACACCCAACGGAGTGCCCTAAAATTTTATACCGTCCCTAACTTTTCATACTGTCCCTGGTAATTGAACTTCCTCAATATTTCGTGCCGTCACTGAAGTTATTATTTGCGGTCGCCAAATATCATATGTAGGATCATTTTGTCGCTTATACGTGTAGAGAGATCATTGTCATATCAAGACTAAACTGTAAATATCGATTCGTCTCTGGATCCAGTAAATTTTATCGTCGTTTCTGTCTTCACAGTAAGCAGTCGTCCCGTTTGAAATCTGGTTATTCGAGAGGATCGGTTATGGCATCGAGAGTAAACATACCTGCTTTTTTATTTTATATTTGCACGAGGATTGCTCCGGGGTAAACGCAGCTTGAACATACGGGATGTTCGAGAGATTTGTTCGAACGGCAGATAAATTAAACGGTGAAAGGATCATGGAAATTTTATCCTTTGTATTTTGTAACTGTGAGATACTTACTTTAAGATTGTTTTTAAACTTCAACAGTAGTTTTTAAGTTGATACAGTTTAGGTCTAGGCTACGGAAACGTGTCAGATATGTAGGTTGTCCAATTAAATGCGTCGTAACTGTTCCAAATCCAGCGTTGAACTAATTGGCATGATCGATACGGGAGTTTCTAAATAAATAATCGTCCTGCCATTTGTTCTGGGTAATTAAATCGTTCGTATTTCGTTGAAAGTTTGAAACGAATCATAGCGATCGGATACACGATGCTTTGTATGATTAGTGTAATTAATCGAACGCGATTCACTGCAAAATTGTGTACTACTGTTTCGTTCCATTTTGCCAATTAAATCTTTCATTAATGGAGTTTCATTGACTAATTAGAGGTAATTGGAGAATAGAGTTGTACGGGAATATTGTAATTATGATATCTGATTGGAGATGGATGCAGTTTTTCGAACAATAGCATGTACATTTTCTTCTATGCTATTAAAACGAAACATGTGTGTATATGTACATATGTGTTAATAGTAAGCATATCTTTAGATTCTAAGATTCTTAGATTTCTAGATCCCTAGTTCTCTAGATTACTAGATCATTATAGAGATCTCTACATCTCCAGATCTCTATATTCCTAAAATACTTAGATTCCTAAATCTCTATATCTGCAAATCTCAGTATTCTCCAAATCCCTATATTTCACAATTCTGTAGGTTCTTAGATTTCTAGATTGCCAGATTAGTATTTATCTAGATCTCTGCATCTCCAAATCCCAATATTCCCCAAATTTCTATATTCTCTAAATTGCTATGTCTCCCGAATCCCTATAATCCCCTAATTTCTATATACCTCAAATTTCTATATTCCCCAAATTCTCATATTCCCCGAATTCCTATATTCCCCATATTCCCATATTCCCCAAATCCCTATATTTCCCAAATTGCTATGTCTCCCAAATCCCTATATTTCTTAGATTTCAATATCTCCCATCTTCACACTCTTCGATTTCAACTTCTTTCAGATGTCTACATGAAACCTCCATATGTACCTTTATCGATTTTGCAGCATGCAGTTAATTTTGACTCTTTGAGGAATTAATTACTATCGCTGCAAGCAAACATCAGTGCAAATGAATAATGCCATACGCTGTTGCATGCTTAATTAGAATATTCGATTAGCACGGAATGCAGTCGTGTAAGTGTATAACATAATTGTAACTCTCTAAATAATACCGTGACCGCCGTAATGTGTGGACGACTGCAACGAAGATGATTACGTTTAGTTCGCTGCATAACTTTGCATGACAATGTTTATACCGGTTAATCTAAACGAATTATCATAACACCTGCTGCGGCCACGTCGATTAATTTTCATTAGATCATACATTGAGAGGATCAACCGTGATGCGATTACTGTTAGCGGATATACGTGTTCTCGATATACGTTTTATCAGGAATATTGAGGAAAGTGAATTAGTAGATTGCTTTGTGAATTCGTGAATTCATTCTGAAACGTATACTTAAATACTAATATTAATTACAAGTTATAAATAGATCTATTAAAAGAAAATTATTTTGTTATCGTAACCCATATGTATACTCGTCCATTGTCACTCTGAACAATAACAAAAAAACCAAAAAGTAGGTGTTAAGTTCGTAACTCTTAATCAAGCTTATATACGAAACACTTGTTCTTATCTTTGATAAGTGTAGAAATAATGTTAATGATCTGACGTATTGTATATTCAACAGTACAGCGCGCATACCGTACATGTAGTTTCAAATACCTGACAGTAACACACTTAGATAACATAAATCAAACTGGTACCAGTTCTTATCAGGGCGTGATAGTTCCACTTCAGAGAAGATAAGTCTTCCTGCGTTAAAGATATGCATGGCAATTCTTAAACTTTCTTTGCATCTCTGAAGAGTCACGTGTCGAAATACATTTTGTTTAATTACTTATAGATACTGGTTGTAGTGACGCATATGCAATTGAAATTGGACAATCTTCAGATCTCTACATTTCTAAATTCTTAGATTTCTAAACTCTTGTATTTCTGAATTTCTACATTTCCAAGTTTCTACATGTCCAGATCTCTACATGACCAAATCTCTAGATTTCCAAATATCGAAATTTCGAAATCCCTAAATTTTCAAACCCATGGATCCCCAAATCGCTAGATTTCCAAATTCCTAAATCTCCACATCCCTAAGTCCCCCATCCTTAAATCTACACATCCCTAAATCCCCAAATTCCCAAATCCACAAGTCCACAAGTGCACAAATCAACAAATCCCCAAGTCCTTAGACTCCCAAATACTTAAACCCCCAAATCTCAAAGCCCCCAATACCTAGACCTTCAACTCTCTACACCCAAAAATCCTATGTGACAAAATTTTAAATCCCCAAAAATCAGCAATTGAAAGATCTCATGTCCCTCGATCGTCACATTTTCCCAAGAGAAGGTAGATTTGCAAGAACAAACCGAGTCTTCGACGCATGCTCAGAACTCCTACTCGAAACGAACAGTTTCTACGCTTGTTCCCTCTCGAATACGACCACTCGACATAGGTACACGTATTTATTTGCTTTCAAACACGTTGCCCGCCTTCGTTCGCCTTGTATCCTGCTACTAAAATCGACTTGGAGGGTCCCTAGCATTGGCGTAATTGGGTTCTTTGTCTAGGGTGCGTCAGGTCTCGAAGCCTCGAGCGTCTAGCGTTGCTTCACACTTTCATTGCGCGTCATCCATATTTCAATGACACGCGAGTTCACACTTGATCTAGTCACCCATTTTATGAACAACGTTTCCTACCGATAAATAAGTCTAGATATACGTAGCGAAAATAAATATTTATCTATAATAGGTAAATATATATTTGTGTGGAAATAATATGGTTGATCAATTTATGGTCGATCACTCTTTGCACTAGGATGTCGCCTTCAAGACAGCATTTAAATAGCGGATCTTCGAGAGTGAAAAGTTAATAATTTGTAGCGAAATTGGTTTGTTGAAAATGGAGTTACTATTGTTTTGGATTTTTGACGAATTTAATACTCAAGGTGTGCATTTGAATGCACAGTTGATTTTCGTTCAATTATCTCTGAGACAATTATAATTTTCACAATAATTGTAATTTTACTGCGGAATGTTGAAGCTGGCAATATATTGGATTGTTCATCATTTTTCATGGATCACGAGAACAATATTGATAAAGTACATCCTACATTGCTGAAATATGTGTTCTTATTGAAGGAAACGAAATTTTATGAGTTAACGAATGTTTCTTGTCCCAATAATTTTTTGTCTTTACCTAGTTACGCCAATGGTATCGAGTGTGTTTCATGGTGCAACCGTGGCAACAATGTGAACCTTACAGTTCCTTGCTACAATCAATTCCCGTTTCCTGCAAATCGTTGTTTAACCCCTTGTTCTACTCGTAGCAACACTTGTACAGATTCAAATACGAGAAGTTACTTGTCCTACGAATAGTAACCTATTTGAAGAGTAATTTATTCTTGTTTCTTCATTTTGTATAGCAGATAAAGTCCAGTTTGTGACTATACAAAATTTACAACTGTTTCAATTCAAAATTTACAACTATGCAATAATAAGTAACAAGAATTGAAATAACACATCACATGATGATATATTTAATATAATATTGTAAATAATTTAAACAAAACTTTCAATTCACATGGTATCCTACAAATTTTGTTATTTATTAAATATTGTTCTATTATACTTCGAATGATACTTTCAATCTTAAACCCTAACTCACAATCAAAAGTAACCTCTCACATTTCAAACTTTCCATTTGACAGTCTCCTTTGAGTAAAGAAAATTATATAAGTCTGTATCGCAATTGAAATTATTTATGAATTTATCGCGCCTTCAACGTTGCGTATCGTGATGGCAACACATCGTACATTAAGAATTGTTATCACGCTCGAGATAAATACGTTTCGCATAAAATCACTCGTAGAACAGATACGAGGTAATTTATTCAATTGCAGATTAAACAGATCAAGTTTCATTAACCAGATCGATTTGATATCAGATTTCCTGTCTGGTTTCGCCAACTAACGGTATTCGTAGTCAAGCTCGTGTTAGGTCAAAATGCTAATTACCGCCTCTTCGCTGAGAAAAAAGTGGCTGCGATGCGTTTGAAATGCAAACGTGGCTGAAAATTACTTCGTTAAGGAATTTCGCCGCAGGAAGTGCTTCGAGATGCACGCGGTACAGTTACTGAAACGTTAAGAAAGATACAAAGGCAGGAAAATCATTGTACAGTGAAATCCCGATCAATCGGTGTTAATTTCGTTAAAAATATTTTCGTTCATTGTCCTCCGTATTTGTATCTGCATTTGTAATTCAATTAACCGAATAATTCATAATGCTTTTGTAAATATTCCATTTTGTGCACATCAAGATTGTTTATTCGTCCAGTTTTTAATCATACTTTGTAATCAGATTGGGTGCTTTCTCAAGCAGCGTTAATCGTGGAAATTATTTTCATTCTAAATTTAGTACTTTTAATTAACTGCGAACTTTAACTTGTTATGAAGTTGGGCGATTATTTTATTTTCCATTATGAATTATGAATATTATTTGGGGATTTGGAGATTTGGAGATTTGGAGATTTAGAGATTTGAAGATTTAGAGATTTGGGGATTTGGGGATTTGGAGATTTGCAGATTTAGGGGTTCAGAAATTTGGAGATTTAGAGAGTTGGAGATTTGCAAATTTGGGTACTTGAGAAGTTCGAACTTTCAGAATTTAGCTGCAGAATTTGGGACTGCAAGAATTTACAAACCTGTAAATTTTGTAATTCAAGGATTTGGAAATTTCAGAAACTTCAATATTAAAGAATTGAAAAATATCGGAATTGGGAGAATTTAAACCTCTCAAATTTTCCAATTTACAAATTTGTACCTCGTGATGCAGTTGCTCATGTCTGATTATAGTGCCTCATCACGTAGTGGCGTGTAACGACAAAATAAGCGTAGCCAGTTAAGAACACTAGAAATGGACGTACGCATCATTACTTAATAAAAGCCGTCTCTGTTCCTTTATCAATTTATCCGTCTCGCAGAAAAGGCACGAACCGACGCGGCGAATAACGTGAAAACGTTGAATAGGATTTGCAGAAGGGTGTAATCTCATTCGCAATTATATCTGTCGCACGAGAGATGCATGCAACCCGATCGAGTGAAATCCTCTCTCGTTTCCGGATATTCTGGCCTGAATGAAAAACGAAAACGCGGACAACTCTAAGGAGATTGCGAACTACATGAAAAAGAGAATATACCATCACGATGGGGGAAAATAAGGGAGAATCGTAATCGGGTTCCATTGCACTCGGCTTCAACCAGTCTTTGACGAATGGAATAAGGATAAGTCGGGAATAGGTGGATCATCGGTGCAGATGTACAGATAGAATATTCCGTGAACCAATATCTGAGTCGAAGCAGATTCGTACATCATTTTACTGTTAGGTTTATTTTCGCTATATTTTTTTCCGTATAGCAGAATTAACCTCTTAGACACATTGGAACTTTACACTGCTTCTCCGTACGGCGATTCGACACGAAATAGGACCACAATGTGTGACAATGCTCTCTACGCGAGTACACTGGAATTAAGTTTTCCATGATTAAATTTTTCTCAAAGATATGCTTTGATAATTTACTTTCTTAGAAAATTCACAAAATATGTCACTTCCAAATGTTTCCAATATCGTGCATTAGTGTAAGGAGGTGCACCCATGGCGTTACCTTGTATTTACATGTAATGTACTTTTGTGATATACAAACATTGAAACATATGAAAAGGATCATTCGATTGAAACGGTAAGGGAGTCAGCCAGTATGGCGCTATCTACGAAATTAAGCCACTATAGTGGTCATACAGAAAGATGGTGTCTACAAAAGCCACTACATATAGTGGCTCGCCTAACAGGATATGCTATGAGAATCAGTACACATCTTTAATAACTATCTACAAACTTCATTACACAAAAAAGTTTCCAGAGCGAAAGTAAGCAGAAATGTTTGCGATATTAATTAGAGACTGTTGAAAGGATGATTGTCCATGATTCAGTCGGTTCGCCACAATGGCCGAATGAAATTCTGGCGTCGAATACAGGACGAGCTGTTTCTGCAGCGCCAATTAGAAATGGCTGAAACGAGCAAGAAACCTTACGGTACACAGCCGCTAAATTCCGACCGAGTTTCTGGACCGTGCTCCCCTCGAAACTTTTTGCCCCTGAAAATACGACGCCATTCTTCGGCCGATTACCGAGGTATTTCGCGTTCCTCGTATTGTCTACGCCCCCGGAGAAGAGTGGCCGCAACTTCTGGAGATCCTTTCAAACACGCGAATTTCCACGACTCATGATTTTTGGTCATAGAACGCCGCATTGTTCGGGATTTGGGTCATCGAGCGACCAAGCAAACTCGACCGAGAAATTTCTTTTACTTCAAACTTTTTATACAACTTTTCTTCTACGAAAATATTGCTGTTTCTTTCGGGCAATTGGCTTGGATCGTTCACGTGTGCTTTGTCGAGGAACGAGGTGAAATAGAGGGGTAATAGGGGGACTTTAGATTGCTGACTTTTGGTATGCAACCGTAGTCGACTGCAACGGTACTTAAGTTTTGAAGTATTTTCGAATCTTTCATTCTTAAACTTTGTAGTTGGTAAGTTGTAAAATTTATTGTTTCGAGGTAGGAGATTCTTCAAAGAGTACATCACGAAAACTTTTATCATCAAATGAATTGATAAGTCTTGATGTACTCCCTCATATAAAATGAATGCTCTCTTTAAAACTTACGAAATTAGACGAAAGCCGACTTCTTAGCAAGTCCGCGTCTGAAACTTGATTTATCGATATCTGCTAAGCCAGAATGTGTTCAGTATCCGCGAAATCGCCGAAACAGTTTAGCTTTTGCTATTTTTACCCCTTTTAAACCGTGCATGCGCGAACGCCGCACTGCAACAGAGTTTCGCAAAATACGTCCGAAGAACTTTAGAGCGGGTATGAAAAATTGATTCTCTAGCGGGATGATTAATCGAGTGACCCAAATTTCGTGTCGGATATAACCTCTCGAAAGTGCTGAATAATTCCGTTTCCCAGCGATAACTTTCGAATTGAAAGGATTTCGGTGTACAAAGTTTTCTCACAATTAAAATACCTTCCGAGGACTAACATATGGTTTTGTCCAACGAAAACAGGGGACTAATACGAGTACGAGAGGCTCGAATTTCGAGCACTGTACAAACACGCCAACTTCTGAGCAAGCTTCGAATAGGATTCCGGAGTGGAGAAGCAAAAGGTAAAAGACGAGGGTGCTCGGTGAAGTCGGTAACATTCAAACTTCTCAAGGAACGCGAGCATAAAACCCGTCGAAATCGAACTCCCGGTATTTACGATCGTTTCGATACATGCTCTAAAACGGATGATAAATGGGTTTACTATGCGGACTCTAACTGGAAACTGGGGACTCCATGTTTCGTGCAGAAAGTTTGTATGTCAATGATGTAAATTACGTTGCGTTATGAAGCGTACAAGTTACTTTTTGGACTATTATAGATAAAAATATGACAGGGATCAAATTTTGTTAAATTCGACTGTTTTTGTGAATAGTTTTGTGGATGTCTGGGTGAAATTTGGAATTTGCTTGGTTGAGAATTGAGGATTTGGGAATTTGGGTATTTTGGTATTTGAGGATTTAGGATCTTGGGAATTTGAGAATTTGAGAACTATAGAATGTTGGATTTTGAGAGCTATATCATTCTGGACGTTGACAATTATGGAATTTAGGAGTTCGAAAATTTGGGGATTTAAAATTTGTGAATTTGAGGTTCTCGAAATTTGGGAGTTTCAGAACTGCAAGGTTTGGGAAGTTCACAAATTTAAAAATTTAGTGTTCGGGGTTTGAAAGTTTGAGAATTTAGAGATTTCAGGGGACTTCTCGGAATTTGAGAAGTTTAAGAGTCGAAAAATTTGGAAATTCGAGTACTTAGAAATTAAGAATGTAGGAATATGAGAATCTAGCAATTAGAGAATTTAGAAATTGAAGAACCCAGCAATTATAGAATTTAAAAACGTTGGAACCTAGCAATTGAAGAATTTAGAAATTTGAAAACTTAAAGAATTTCGAAATTGAAGAACCCAGCAATTAGAGAATGTAGAAATGCAAGAACTTAGCAATTACGATCTAAAATGTAAATTAAAAAATTTGAAACCATACGAATTGGAGAACGTATAACCTTGAAAATTGAAAACATAACTTTAGAAATATATTACGAGTGCACCGTACCCAAATTCAATAACCATTTGATGCATCTGTTGAAAGCTAATCTAATAAGTGGTAAAATAAGCAAATAAAGTGGAATTTCATACGCTGCTCTAAAGATGCGTCGAAAAGAAGAAATTTGAAGCTTTCGAACGAGGGTCGGTCCATTACGGTCGTGGTGTTTGGCACGTGCAATGACGCGGGCATAACAAACAAATTCCGCCGGTGGAAACGCTTTCCGTCTGCCAACTCGGTCTCTGGTGGATAAATTTAATTGCGAGAGGCGGCAGACACCGCGAAGAATGACCTTACGACCGGTTCACCTTGACGGTAATCACGCCTTGAATTATTCAAGTTCTTCTGTTGATAAGCGACCCGGCGTAATATATTGCTTCTAATTAGCGCTTGTCTGTGAGGAAAAAGCCACTATCATAGATAAGTATCGGTGAATTAATTGCGTTGCTACGTACATTGTTAATTTCTGAGACGCACTTTTCTTTGACTATTAATTAGAACTGTGATATAATATTTCAAGAAATCTATCAGTAGACTTTCAACTAATTACAATTGATTATCCTGATTAGATTAAAGAGAATTTTGAATCGAAGCAGTGCAATTCGGTTAATATTGTTACCCGAATTTCATGAAGGTCAATAACCGAATTGCTAGGCACGAAATTGTTTAAAACACGAATACGTGAAAGCTTTATTTAACCGTTGCAGGAGTGCCAAATAGCTGGCGCAAAATTTTGGCTCCCAGATTTTACGATCTCTAAGTTCCTCGCGTAGCCGCTGGGAGAGGCAATCTTCGTTGAAAAATTGTTTAAGGGGAGAAAAAGGCGATGGTAGAAGTTCAATCTTCTACCGTGTTCTCTCAAAAACAGGGGATACTAAACGACGTGTCGAACGTTACAATGAAAAATGTTTGTGTATCAGCGTCAGAGTATTAATGGTGTTTGTGTAATGAAAATCATTGTAAGACTCCTTAAATAAACAATATCGATGTCGATACTATTGAGAATGAGAATGTTTCAGATCTTTTTAATACGTCTAAGAACCATTATGGTCCTCATAGAATTTGTAGTAAATATTTTCTACCAGTATCTCTAATGTTATACACGTGATAGCAATAGTCGACTAAGAATACAGGGATAATAACTTCGAAAGAATATACTTGACTAGAAAGTTTGAGAATATTGCAACAGCAAAGCAGTGCTAAGGGTTAAAGGTTAAACAACGAAGGTACCCACATCGACTGTTGCAAAGAAAGGTGAACGTCCTCTGTTTCCTTTTTTATTACAATCCGCGCGAAGACACACTTAAGATCGCGTTGCTGTTTCACCGACAATACCGAGAATTCCATTCCTTCAGCGGAACAATTAGATACAATGGAAGTAGTACACGTATGAGAACGCGATTCTCTAAAACGCGATGCACGCAGGGCAGGTACCGTTACGCCTTTTAAAGCCGCATTCATGAGTCACACGCCGCTTAAATCGTCGCTGAACCTCACCACCCACCGACAATACCGTCGTTGTCTATGCGAAACCGATGCTCGAAACGGTGATCAATCTCTATACCGAAGGTAGTGATCGATGGTCCCTTGTGGACGATTAAACGACACGGCGAACCTGCCACTTTCCGCGTCGTGTTTCGCCGCCGTCGCGTTTAAAAGAAACTCTACGACGTCTGTTGGCCGCTCGAACGATTGCGACACGCGGGAAAAAAAAAAGAGAATATTGCCAGCTCATTCTTGAACTCCTTCCATTCAGCCGCGAAAGGTCGTAATCGACGTTGCATGTTCATTCATAAAAATACGAACGAAAAAACGCTAAGCACCCACACCACTTTTGCACGCGCCATGTTGTGAAAAATCGTATATGGATGTGTCAGAGATATGAAACTGCATAGTATCGCGTTCAATTACATCATTTCTACTCGCACGTTTTTATAATCTTTATCTTCTTGTACTTTTCAGATATTTTCATTTTTAAAGAATCGAAGTTTCGATTAAAAAATTGTTAATTTTGCAAGTTATTTCAATGTTTACACTTCGGAAGTTGTGAAAACTGGAATTTTTGATATTACAATATTTCAAATTTTCCGAATTCCAAACTCCAAGTTTCAGACTCCTCAAATGCCAAATTTCCCAAAATATAAATTCTTCAAATGCCAAATTCCCCAAATTCGCAAAATTCCCAAATTCTTCAAAACCGCCAAATCATAAATTTGACAAATGTCAAATTCCCCAAATTCCAAATTTCCCAGACTCCCTAGATTCCCAGATATCCAAGATTCCCTAGATTCCCCAGATTTCCAAAATTCCCCAGATTCCCTAGATTCCTTTGATTCCCAGATTTACTAAATTCCCAATTCTCCAATTCCAAATTTGCCAAAATCCCCGAATTGGAAATTCCCTAGATTCCCTGGATTCACCAAATTTCCCAGATTCACTAAATTTCCAATTCTCCAATTCCAAATTTGCCAAATTCCAAATTCCCCAAATTCCCTAGAATCCCCCGATTCCCGAGATCCCCTAGATTTCCCAAATTTTAAATTACCTGGATTGTCTAGATTCTCGAAATTCCCCAGATTTCTCAAATTCCAAATTGTCCAAATTTCTAAAATTCCCTAAAATTACCTGGAATATTAGAATGAAGGTGATCATCGCGTAGTAGAAACAGAAGTTCGGTAGCGGAGTTTTTCATCGACAACGGCTCAGACGTGGCGGAAGAAGTCGAGATGTTGGCGTGAAAACGTGCGGAAACCCTTATGGGGAATTTCGCGCTCGACCCTGTTCGTGATCAGACGGCACTGTCTACTAAACGGAGGCAACTGTACACACTGACCTTTGATTCGACCCACGATGAGACCGCGATTATTCGAGGCAGCCGTGGAAAGGTGAAAAGAGCAGGGGATAAGTTCATCCGCGTCTGAAACCGGCACGAAACGATACAATAGCTTCGCGACCATTTCAACGTTTCGTCGCGACGCGAAAATGTAAATATCGACGGAACGGAGGGCACTCTTCGAGAATCGCCGTGGAATTCTGATAAACCGTGTTAGTAGTCGTCCGGCGGATTATAACGGGTCGTTAAAGTGGTCTGCATCCATGAAATATAAACGAATCTTGGATGAAAGCCATCGCATACACGAATTCACGACACTACGTTTCTAAATTCGCGATTCCTCGAAATTTACGCGATCTGTTCAAAATTTTGAAATACTCTGCATATTCCTTCAATGAGACAGATGAGACTGCCATTTTATTGTCTTGCTATTGTACTACTGTTTCGTTGTTCTACCATATACTGATATTTCTATATTTTCACCGTGTTTCCATTAATCGTAGTCTATTTAACTAATTTGTCAGTTATTTCATAAAATAAAGTATATCAGCAACACGATGAAGGGGTGATTTATTATTATACTTCACGTATGTACACGTATTATAAATGTATGGATCCAGCAGTTAATATACATAAGAAAATTATTAATGTATCGCAGTAATTTGTAATGAACCAAGTGCGTAGACATTAATTAATTTAGCAATCACCGGTGGAAAGACGTCCCCCTATCTCGATCCCCTTACACGTCGACGTTCCGAATCTACTTAAGACGTAATGCAAATTCTCGTTTAATAAACGAAGTGCAGACAAGCTCGTTCCGTTTCGTATGAACAGACCTTAACGAATAAAGGCGCTTGAAGCGTTCGAGGGTGAAGAGGAGGAGCCTGCTACTTCTCACCCTCGAGATACGGGTAACGCACCGCGTTCCTATAATAAGTCCTTAACGACCTTTCTAAATGCAGTCGGTACCCTGACGACCACTATCCACTATGTGACAAGAGCATCCATTAGACAGGGGTTACGTGCCTCGTAACATGGGGATGAAGAGGTCGATGAAGGGAACACCCTAACCATGAAACGACAGAGGAAACCATTTTTTTTTCTACACCAATAACAGGAAGCAACGTTTCACTGTATTTTTGCTTGTCATACTGCCTAATTGAAACAGACGCACGCGAAGCTATGTGAACTCGCTTATTGATTTTCTGGGAAGTAGTATGATTTCTGAATTTTCAACTTTTAACGAAATTTGACAAATATTTAATCTTGGATCGGATATTTCCTAAATCTCCAATTTCTTAATTTCCAAATGTGGAAGTGATTTCTGAAAATCTGTCTTTCCAATTTCTTAGTTTATAATTTGCTTAATTACCAAATTCTCACAATTCTAAATTTCTTACTATCTAAACTTCTTACGTTCTCAATTTTCAAGTTTCGGAATTCTCAATTCCTAAGGACCCAAATCTCCAAATTCTGATATCTTCAAGATCCCAATTTTTCAAATTCTGAAATTTCTAAGGTCCCAAATCTCCAAATTCCACATTGCCCGAATTCCAAATTCGCTAAATTCTAAATTCCCCAAATTATAAATTCCCCAAATTATAAATTCCCCAAATTATAAATTCCCCAAATTTCAAATTCCCCAGATTCCAAATTCCCCAAATTCCAAATTCCCCAGATTCCAAATTCCCCAGATTCCAAATTCCCCAATTTCCAAATTCCCCAAATTTCAAATTTCCCAAATTGCAAATTCCCCAAATTGCAAATTCCCCAAATTGCAAATTCCCCAAATTCCAAATTCCCCAAATTCCAAATTTCCCAAATTCCAAGTTATCCAAATTTCAAATTCCCCAAATTCCAAATTCCCCAGATTCCAAATTCCCCAGATTCCAAATTCCCCAGATTCCAAATTCCCCAAATCGCAAATTCCCCAAATTCCAAATTCCCCAAATTGCAAATTCCCCAAATTCCAAATTCCCCAAATTGCAAATTCCCCGAATTGCAAATTCCCCAATTTCCAAATTCCCCAAATTTCAAATTCCCCAATTTCCAAATTCCCCAAATTTCAAATTCCCCAAATTCCAAATTTCCAAGATCCCAAATCCCCAAGTTCTGAAATTGCCAAAAATCTAGTTACCTCCGGTGTAGCAGAAACAGAAATGGTAGTTACGGTATTGAGCGATACAGTTAGCGCGACGTGTGGCGAGCAGAAACTGTAGAACGGTGGAAGTCGATTAAGAGTCAGAATTCATTCCGTAGAAAGTATGCAAACGTTTGAAATGTTCCGATCGTTTTGCTCGTGCAGCAAACAACACCGTGTGCATTTTCGAGTGCCGCAACAGGCCGGAATGATGCAATGCACACGCAGCTACCAATGTAAAGTCGAAGAGGCATACGCGGCGAACGTTTGCAGGTTGCAGGTGCACCTGTATCGCGGCAATAATTCAATGCATCGAAGCGGCCGGCCAGCGTGCAGCTCGAGAGGCACGAAGGAACATGAAAGTCGTGGAGAAATGTAGAAATGATAAATTATGTCGGAGTTGAGCGTTCCGGCCTCGTCGATATCAATTATTGAGAAATAAAAGGGCCGCTAACTCGAGCCAAACAAAGAACAATTTCGAGCCAACGCGCTCGCAGGATGCGCCGTCGTAATAATTCAATTTCTTCCGGAGACGTGCTACGATCCACAGAGGCTGCTGCCACGGTCGATCGTAAACAGTGCGGTGCACGACACATGCTCAAACTTTCAACGTTTCGTCGACGGTTTTCGAAACGACGTTCGAAATGGCTTGTATAGGCTTCTCCGATAATTTCTTGTTTCGTGAATATTCCGAGCTTCGAGCTATTCAATTCACTTTATGTTTATTCCGATTTGTATTCCGCTTTATGTTGGAGCAGGTCTTATTTGCTCTGACATTTTATTGGGGCAAATTAAATATGGAAGACCAGTGATACTTTGTGACACGAACGTTTCTATCCCTAGTTGCAACGAGTTGCAAGTATGACTGTTACTTTTTATTTTAAATAACAAATGTGTGTTAATAGATCGGATTTGTCTCTTTTCTCCAGAAGCAATTAAGATTTATGAACTTAAGAAATTTCTATATTCTCAAATTTTCAACTTCCTACAATCTTCAATTTCTGTATTTCTAAATTACCTACTTCTAAACTTGATGCGTTTCTAAGTGACCTAATTTCAAACTCGATGCGTATCGAAACGACCTAATTTTAAACTTAATGGATTTCTAAGTGACCTAATTTTAAACTTCATGCGTTTCTAAAGCACCTAATCTTAATCTCAACTTATTTCTAAACGAGCAACCTTCTTCATACACGAAGAATGTCCAGACTGCATCCTACATATAAAAATTGAGTATATAAAGGGATAATTAGCGTAATATCGCGAAGAAAGCTGTAAGTATGTGCGAAACACCTCGCAGATACAGATGTTCGACAGCAGGCGTGTTTCTCGCGTGTTCGTTGTTCGAAGTTGTTCCGGCGATGCTGCGTATTTATAGGCGTCATGCTGTTTGCTTCTGTATTAGCCCAATTTGCTTCGCAACCCCCGGTAGCTTCGTGGCCACCCTCCAATTAGTAGATTAGTCGGAGCATAACGCCTTCGCCTTGTTGGCGCGATTCGTAAATTCCAGCCTCGCCACGTGGACGCTCGATTTAACGCAGTCGAAACCACGAATTCACCGTGGATGTCCCTATTTCTTGAAAAAAATTACTATCGCTTCGACTAATTACAAGAATATCTCAACTTTTTTTAATTTTTATACAATACTCTTTACTGCTCTTTTGTTCGTTCGTATTTGCAATTTTCTTTTATAATATTATTATATCATAATAAATACAATAATATATGACGGACAATGTTCGATACAAATCGTTTTTCAATTTAACTCATATAAATTTTAAAGCTTCAAATTATCATATGTGCACACCCTGTATTTGGACTCGGGGCGAGTCGGGTGACGTCGGGTCGATTCGGGCGTATGTACAGATCCCCGCGTAATTCGATCATTTCAAATCAACTCAACTATGAACATTCATGAATTTGATAATCTACCATATAAAATTTCAAAATTTGATTGTCTACAATTTGAAATATCTAAATTTGAAACTTTTTAATGTTTCAAATCATACTACATAAAATATTAAAAGATTTGAAACTTGTAAACTTCCGAATTAGAAAATTTAAAAGTATAAAATTGTTAAATATTTGATAACCCTACCTGAGATATTCGAGTGCTCGCATGTTTTTAGTATACCACATTATTTCCGTTAATACAGTTTGCAATTATAAACGGAATACCATTGTTCTCCCATTAGCATGTAGCACAGCAATGTACGCAACCTCATGTAACATTTCTTTGCGCGCATTATGGCCGATGCTAAATGTGCACCAAGCGGGAGAAGAATGCGCATGAAAAGTTAAAAGCGTTGCCTGGTACACACAGAGACAAATGCTTTCAGGGAACGGGACGGTGTTTTGATTTTTCTTGCAGCGTTAATATTTCGTTGGTGAGAGTGTTCCGCGAAATTCTACGGAATGACGGCGTTAAAAAGAAACGATAACCACGGGGGAAAGTTCGTTGACAGCGGGTTGCAGAGCGAAAATTTTCTACGTAGAAATTTATTTCGGATTACCATCCGTTCCCTTGACAAATTCGTTGAGCGGGGAACGTGCTGACAAATGCTTCTCTGAAAGCCGCATAATTATACAAACTTCCCTTATCAGAAATATTGCATAATTTTTAGAGTTCGAAGATCGATTTCTACCTCATTAATATTAACTTAATAATGTGAACACATCAAGTTTATTTAAGTGGAGGATCAATCATGTATACGTAACATTTCAATTATACTACTGTTATTGTCAATGTTGTGTAAATTTCTTGATAATACAATTTCCAATATAATATGAAAAGTAGCGAAAACCTTGGAGAAATTAAACTGCCTCAGTTCAAGAGTTGAATCTTGAAGTAGTTTATAACGAAAGTCTTATTTACATTTAATGACTAAAAAATACTGCAATTTAAATTCTGTTAAAAGAGCGGTATATTTCCATTAAAAGCGATTCATGCATTATTTAAACAGAATTCGTTGTTCTCCGAGAAACTGAAAGAGCAACGAAAGTTACCCACAAACTACATTCTGTTGGCACGCAAACTGAAAATATTTGAAGTCAACGTGCTCCTGCTCCATAACAGAGCGCATCCCTCGTAAATGCTTACGTAAATATTGCACTACAAACGAGTCTGAGTAGGACTGTTCCTTTTGAAGAGACATTTGTACGGAATGTGTATTAGACAGTTCATCGAGGCGACGACCTTACGGATGAAGTAGTTAGTTTCCTCTTACTTTGCTCGATGGGGGATGTTTTAAGGGAAACTCACGAGGGCGAAGACATACGCTTCGTTGCTTTTACTTCTTCACTTGTTCCCTATTTTCGTGTTCCTACGCCTTGTAGGCGGAACTAATAACCCGTAAATGACCCGTTACTCTTTTTGGATTAGTTACACGCACAATATGTCGACCAGACGAAACGGGAAGCAACGTCGAAATTTTGATATGGGTTTTTGTGAGAATTACGAGATACGGTTGGACAATATGGTCTTATAGCATGGTGTTTGCAGTGAGACACATTTTTTCATTCTCGAACTTTCAAACCCTGTTTCTAGATCAGTTACCAAATCTCTGTATAAGTTTCTGAAGACCTGAGTTACTAAGTTTGCAAATTCTCAAACCATCACTTCCAAGTTTCTACATTCCTAAGTTCTCGAATTTGTGAAGACCCAAATTTCTATAATTCGTAAATTCTCAAATTATTAAATTGGTATATTTCCATATTTTCAAACCTCCAAATTTCCTAAACCCCCATATTTCCATACCCCCGAATTCTCAAACCCCCTTTGCAAACTTTCAGACCCCAAATTTCCTAAACCTCCATATTTCAAAACCTCAATATTTCAGATACTAAACTTTCCAACCCCCAAATTTAAAAATTCCCAATCTTCCAAATTTTCAAACCCTCACAAAAATTTCTAAACCCTCAAATTCCCGAATTTCCAAGTTTTCAAATTCTCAAATGTCCAAATCCACAAATTTTCAAATTCCCGATCAATACATACCGACAAATATTAAGAACCCTGCATTATCGACTACATATCAAGTTTCAGTGATTTCCACCCGCGTAAACACAAGCAAGACTTTAATAACTTGAAAGCATTCTCCGTCGAATATTTGGCGACGCGAATATTGAAACAAGATGAATAAGAAGTCGGCGCCCGAGGATCATAAAAGTTCGAAATATTAAAGAGATTACGAGCGAATGTTTAAAGGCTTCAGATTTTAAGAGGCGCGTCTTCGATTCGACTTTGATGAATTTTTACGCACGAAAGGAACAACGTTCACCACGAGATTCACTAGAATTCATGGGTTCTTTAGCTCGTGCGAGATCAGCCATTATGCGTTGTTTAGCAGAAAGAAATCAATATCAAAGGGGCAACTGTGCCACTTCCTTTCTGCTTAGCTTCCCGTTCGGTTTTCATCGGTAGAGTGCTCTTAAAATACAGGGGAACCGTACTGAAAGCCGATTGTCTCCTCTGGCCGGAAGTGGTTTCGGTGTTCTAACCGCTTCCGCCAGAATGGGCTTTAAACTTTGCTCCGTTCCGATGGGAAAAGATGATATCTCTTGAAACAATCAGCTCTTATTGCGGAAACTTTGTATCACCGTGAGGGTCTCCCATAAGGTTCACGAGTCGTCGTACCTATAATACTGGTCGATAATACCGCATTACCATCGACGTTACGTTCCTGATACGATTCAGCTCTTACTTTTACAAATTTCAGTTCTTCAATGGCTTTCGTCAAGTTTGATAAAATTTGGTTAATTGTATATTTGTCTTGGCAAATGGCTTAGGTGTCTCGATTGTCGAGATCAGAGATAAAATGCAGTTATGTAATACTGTTACATTATTGTAATACTGTTGCATTATTATGCTGTACCATTGTGTTTTGATTTTACTATTCCTCTAATATAGCTAACGACTATATCAGTATTTCACTGTTTGGCTATTTGATTGTTTCACTCATCCGCTGTTCTAACACATCACTACTTCACTGCGTCATATGATTCTATGGCAACAAAGATCGTTACTTCTTCAATTACTTTCCTTACTTTTTAGAGAATGAATTTTGTAAACTATGCAAAAGAAGTTCGTGTACATGCAGTACCGTTACACTATTTTTCTACTTATTTCATGCACAAGAAACTTGAATTCTTAGAAATTTGGAACGACGTTGCTTCTTGTTGATCTTTGGATGTCTCGATCGTCAAAGAGTAACCAGCTGAAACTATATGTACTTTTATGGGGTTGTACTACAGTACTTCCACACATTCCGTAAACAGGAGATAGAAAAAGATCCAGTTATCACGAAGGAGGCAACTTCGCCGAAGATAACAGCGGGAACTTTTATCACCGACCTCGTAAAAAGCGACGCATCGTTTGAAAGTTTATCGGCGATATTTTTCGCCGGCGCGTCATTCTAGGGGTTCTTTATTCCCTGTGTACGTCCTGTTGTCGGTGCCAAAAACTCTTGAAAACAAAAACGAGAAAAAAAACGGGAGAAACGAACGGACAAAAAAGGTATGGAAATTTGAATTTTACGACTGCGCCCAGGACCAAAAATAAATTTACACGCGACGCGAGTAAAACTGAGCAATTTTTACGAGCTTTTATTAAGGGTACAACTGGCTGCGTATACATACGAGAAGAAGAGATCCCGAACAAAAGAGAGCCCCGGGTTCAACCGAGTATCTTTCGACACGCAGACGGCATTATTGTCTGCCTTTAAAAATAGAATCGTTCAAACCGTAGAAATACATTTCCTGTGAGCCTCACTTAGCCGCAGCTGGTGCAAAGGTCGTGGCTCGTTGAACTGCAATCGATGCGAAAAAATTTGAAGTTATTGAAAAAAGTACTAATTGGGTTTGCGGTGATTAGAGGACAGCTCCATTTTTATACTTTATGTAAACGCTCTCAAAAGCACAAAAATATTTTGTGAAGGTCTATAAGTGTCTTATTAATACAAAAATTCGTTCATGGTTTTGTCTCAAAGTATCCTGTATTTTGAAGATAGCTTTGAGATTGTGGAAAGATAGGGATCAATGTTTTTCGAATTTCATACATACTTTAATTTACCTTGGTAAATGTGTCATTAACTGTTTTGGTATATTTGATGGACAGTCGTTAGAACACTTGTTTTGCCTAAGTGCTTTTATAACTTCATATCCCAAGAAATTAAATATGCTCAAGTAAATCGGTATCATAGGGTTCGACATCTTTCAGTTCCAGTCATGAACCGACTCTTCATCCTACTCAATGTGGACCAGATATATGACAGTTACATTCAGTTACGTGCAATAGTCTCATGTTATACGTAGACTGAACTATCTAAAGTTGCTAAAGTTACTCGAGGGTAACTACATAAAATAATGATCACGAACCTTCACATTTTTATCTTATATTTAAACCTTCGCCCATGTATGGAAACAATAGGAACAATAACGAAGATTGCGAGTGAAATGTCGATTTCGTTGCTGCATTATTAACCCGAGGGTATACGTGTTGCACGAGCAGAATCGATCACGGTTTCAAACATCTTAATTAATCCCGATCCACGATTCGAGTCGCGTGGATAAATACGCGATATATCGCTCCTCTCACTTTCCTCGTGTCGCGGTACCTGGTTAAAGTTTACACGTGTTCACAAAGGGAAACACTCAGAAAGCCGATCAGCGATTTCTGAAAATCTCACGGTCTTTTTTTCGGGTTCGAGCTACGGGAGATCTGCGAAGCGGCATGATAATCTCGTGATAAATCGCCCCGAGCGTTAAACGAGCATTTAAAACCAACACATGAACGGCGAACGATATCAAGCACGGAGATTTATCGAGCTATTCATAAGGCGTTCGCCTATAATCCTTCTCTAAGATGGCGCGGTTAATAGCAATGCACTCGAGTACCCGCGAACATTACACGCCGATTCTTGACGAATCTTCGTGGGAGAATTAATAAGTATCGATTACACGTTCGCGAAATATCTTGTTAATAACGTTAAAATCCGTCACGAGCCGCTTTCAACGAGGATATCGACACGCGAACAACCGTTAACCTCTTTGCTGCGGGTATACACGTCGAAAAATGTTGACGTGTCTCGCAGGAAGTTCACACTTTTGAAACAGTAGTTTCAAATTGAACGTAATTGAAACATATTGCATTCTAGCTACGAACGATAAAAATTGCAGGGCCTCCAGAAATCGAATGTCTGAATATACAGGGTGTTTCATTTTGAATTGACCCACTGGTATATCTTAAAAATTGACGATTCTTAGATACAGATGAGATTATGTATGTTATTATATAAATGAGGTAATATACGATAACATACAAAAGAGATAATATATAATAACATACAAATTCTACTAATATACGTATACGAAAATAAAACATCTGATAAAAATTATTTATGAATTTACTGCGAAGTTTCTCTTTGCAAATGAGAAGAATTGGAGTTGCATACTCTTCAGAGAACTGCATAGTGCATGTTGGGTGCAAGGTCACCGTAAACTTGATACGGTGTAGCTATCGTTGAACATTCAATTACTTGTCAGCATGTTTCTCAGCCTGACTCAAGCTTGCGGGAAGACTATTATACGTCATCTCATTATATGCTCTGCTTGCATTGTACAACTCCCTTGCAAGTTGCTGCACTCCCCCGAGAGAGCTTTTGGAGGTCAGTCTATTCTTACCTGCCTCTATTCGCTCTTCCGTCTACCGAAATACGATCCTCGGTGCATTGCAGAGAGCTTTAGCATATCGCGCTAGGATCATAATTTGCATAGCTGTGATATTCTGCGAAGAAAATGAAGCTTCTTCGCAACTGAGAACGAATGACTGTAATTGTATTGTTGGATGCAGCGTGAGCTTCAAGATATTCGAGCGCTTTTTATATAAAATGCGTAATCAGTTTTCTACGGTTGGAGGATGTCATTATAACCATATTTCATTATTAAATAGTATTAATTATTTGGTATTTCCTTGTTCAATGATATTCACTCTTCAATGCCTTACTATTCAATGATATTAATTATTTAATATCAATGACATATAAACATAGATTCAATGTCTTTATCTAGGATATATATCATCAATTGAAGTAAATGCTTAAAATTATAGCAAAAACAAGAATCACAGATTTCCACTTTTTCTTAGAAAAATATAAGTTTGATTGAAGAGAGGAAAATCAAATTTTACCTAATACTAAACAATTCCCTAACATGCCTTCTTTTTCCTATACATATCAACTAATTGGATCCAAACATCAAACCTAACCAATTTCCTGTCTGCAAACATCAGATCGAACCTAACCTCTAATTTCCCATTTTCAAACTAAGCCATTTGCCACGTAACCACATAATATTTATCATCTCAGAGTGGTTTAGAATAGCGATAATTCATGATAACGAATGGAAATGCAGTGGTCATCGATACGAATCGATCGGAATTCTAGCCGGGCACCAAACGGAGCGTTAAAGAGGCGAATCGGGATAAAACCGGTGCCGTGTTTGCGAGGGAAACGGAATAGTTTGTCGTTCCATTTGCTATTCTCCGAACAAACGAAGGACAGTGCCACGATGAACTCCGTTTGACACGGTCACGAATGCAGATAAAACCGCACACAAACGCGTCCGAGGAGCTGGCAAACCGTGACGTCAGCCAGGTAAAGTTTACCTGTGCTGGTTGTATGCCGAATAAATAAGATTCTGTCTCTGGAGTGTAGCTCCGTTGAGTATTTCGAGAGCTCTATTATTTTCCTACCATATTGCACGAAGGAATTTTTCTCTGCCAATAGACGTTTGCTCTCGAAGAAAATACCTGCAGTTATCTGTATTTAATACTTTTTTGAAAGAAGAGCATTGATAAAAGACATCTTAAAGTTATTTCAGTATCTGATCAGAAATTGTGAAGTTTTAAAATAACCTTAATTTTCCTGATGTAACAAACTCGATTTTCATTGGTACACATTAGCAACGAAAATTTTATATTTATTCTAATATTGAATATATCGAATAACCTTGTTGCACATCCTTGATTATATTTTGGTAGAGTGACAAAGGAGGCTCAGGTTTTAATAACCGAACCTTCAATTTGATCTCCCTCGAAAGCCAAGAAAGATTGTAGGATATAAAACGTTTTGCTTCAATCCTTATCTTATCTGTCCGATTTGAGTGTCTTTTATTACACAGTATAATTAATTTTCGTCTTTCAGAGCTCCTTTGAATTCTCGATCGTCTTTGACGTTCAACAACAAGCTGCTTTTCATTTCCATAACGCGACTTTTTTTATTTCACTGTACCAAAAAGGCTAAGCCCCTCGTATTTTCCTATTTCCGTAACACGGTCGAGCTCCTGACCGAATCCGAATACCGTCGGCTGGAGGTTTATTGATTGGGGAGGCTTGCCCCACCCTGTTCTTTGCTCGCGAATATAGTTCAGCAGTTCGCCCTCGGCATTACTGACCTACTACCACACGAGCAACGTTTGCAAGGTGAGGACTGTCTTCAAAGAGAATATCCGAACGAGTCGAGGAGGAGCCGTTTCAAAGGCGGATCCCTATCGTGTACGTTCAATACCACCGAGCTTCGAGTACGATTTCCGGAGAGATCGGTCTGGACCGGTATGTGGAAACTCAAAAAAAAAGAAGTTTAGAACAACCATCTTGTTTGGAAGACTTAGTACTTCGTTCGTTTCGAGCAATTTTTTTTAAGGCAGAAAGATTTTTGAGGCGAACGTAGCTGAAGAACCGATGTGAAATTAGCAAAATATTGAAATTCTTAATTTTTCTTAATTTATCGCGATTTTTTTCTGCATATAAGATTGGTGCATATTATCACCCTGTATATTATATTTATATAAGTGTCATCAGAATGTTTTGTCAGGTCGTCAGTATGTTATCAGAAATACACTGTCGGCTTTGAACTTCACATGTTATTGATTGATACAAAATATTGATATTAATATACAGTATATTCAAAATTAGCAGAAAATTGTGAACAGTATAGTCACAATTGACAGCATATTCTTGATAACATGTACATACAAATACATATACGTACATACATATACGTTCAATAATATGAACCAGTGTTACACAGAAAAAAGTCACGATAAATTATGAAAAATTAAGAAGTTAAATATTTGTCATACTTATATTATTTTGTATTGTATTACATATAGTATATAATATAGATAATATTAATTTGAGGGTGTGTATACGTAGTATATGTCAGATGTATACATATGTGACGTTTAACTAGATATTCGAGAGTATCTTCCAGAATGTTTTCCTTGTATTTTCCGCAATGCATAGCCAGAATATCGAGCGTATCGAGTGCATCGAATTCTTCAAAGAGATCACTCGTTTTCAGTACGAACCTTTGAAGTGCGACGCTTCGAATCTGCTTTGTGCGTGGAATGATAAAAAGTTTGCTTGTTACATTCCGTTCTTGACCCGTGCTTTGTAGTTTCAAGGGCTGTTGTATTGCGATCAAGATTCTTTTAATCCCGTCGATGCATAGGGAAAATGGGCAAATATTGGGGATCGAATTTTCCTGGATGTTTCGTGAAATACCCATTTGCACTGTCAGTATGAATGGTGTTTAAACATTAACCTTTTTAGGAAAATAGACAAAGATCTGGTAAAAGAGTACTCTGAATATTAACCAAGTATAAAATTGACAGAAATAAAGGATTGCATTAACGTTGCTGATCGTTTTACACGTTTCTAATTTCCAGATATTGCAACATTAAGTTAATGTCCGTTCATATTTATTAAGCTATAGAAGAATGAAACATATTTTACAACGGCATGTTTTCAGTCGATTCGCAAATATCAGTGCAGCAGATAAGTGAAAATACGGGCCACAATTTGTTACAAGTTGGTGTTACCGCGTAAGAATCCCATACATAATAATTCATAGTTTTTTATCGTGTTCGTTTGTAGAAACGTTGCGGTGAAAGACTTACAATCGTTACAATGTTACAAAACACAGGGAATACAATCGTTCTGAGTGAATGCCATGATAAATGTGCGTTGCGTAAGCAATAGGTGTACCTACCACTCGTAATCTATGATCTTCTGCTTATCGTGACTATTACACGGGAATAATAATCGTATCGTAAATTAGTGATAACGGAATGTAGAAAGTGTTCGTTGTTAACTATAATATTGAAAGTTAGAAACTTATATTTCGAAACTTCATTTCTTTTCTGTTACGTAAAGTCCTACTATGAAGTTACACATTCAGAACTTTCGGTCTTCTAAAATCTTTTGTCGTAGACATCCACCAACTTCCTAGATTACTAGTTAAATTCCTCCCTGTTTAATATTTTATTCGCAGAGCAATCACGTTGGAGCTGTAACTTCGGAGACAGTTCGTGTAACTTACAAAATATAGATCCATTCAAGCGTGTTCAAGGGAATTTCTTGCTTCATCTAATTTTAATCAAGTTCAAACTTGACGAAACTTAAGTGGAACAGTAGACCGAACAGGAATTCATCCGGTGGTGTTGAATTAAGAATACATCGCAGAAGTTGGTGAACGTGTTCTGACCGCGTTTCTTTCTTCGTTACACTTCCTTTGATTAAAACGTGCATTATGCACCAACTCGTGAAATTCGGACAAAAAGAGGCACGGCTCTTCCAACGTGTACGAATCCGGTTTAATAGCTCGAGAAAGGGTAGCAGTCTCGAATTACGGTCCGAGCAATTTTTATTCCGGAGCAACAAGAGCGTAAGGACAAAAGGGGCTTTGTTGGAGCTTCGTTAATCGTTTGGGATCCGTTTCGTTAAACCGTTGCACACGATGTATTTATTGATCAATCGGGAAATTTGGGGATTTAGGAATTTGAGGATTTGAGGATTTGGGGATTTGGGGATTTGAGGATTTGGAAATTTGGGAATTTGGGAATTTGAGAATGTAGGAATTTGGAGATTTGTTAATTTGGAAATTTGGGGTTTGGGTATTTGCAGATTTGAGAATTTTGGCATTTGGAGATTTGGGAATTTGGGGATTTGGGGTTTACTAACTTAGGAATTTGGTAATTTGGGGATTTGAGAATATCGACATTTGGAGATTCGAGAATTTGGGCATTTGGAGATTTGGGAATTTGAAAATTTTGGGATTACAAGCTTGGGAATTTCGGAATTTGGGGTTACGAATTTGGGAACTTGGAAATTTGGGGATTACGATCTTGGGGATTTGCGAATTTGGGGTTTACGAACTTGAGAATTTAAGAATTCGAAGATTTGGAAATTTGGAGATTTAAGAATTTGGGTACTTAGAGATTTGAGAACTTAGGAATTTGAGTTTTATGACGTTGGAAATTTGGGATTTTGGGGTGTTTGACGTTGGAAATTTGGGATTTTGGGGTTTACGAACTTGAGAATTTAGGAATTTGAAGATTTGGAAATTTGGACATTTGGTGATTTGGGAATTTGGGGTTTTCGAACTTGGGAATTCAGGAATTTGGAGGTTCGAGACTTTTGGAATTTAGTTATTTGAAAATTTGAAGATATGAAGATTTGGGAATTTAAGATTGTAGGAATTGTAAATTTGTAAATTTGGGCATTTGATAACTTGAAAATTTGAGAATTTGAAAATTTGGAGAACTCAGAACTAGTAAATAGTTATTTGAAAACATAATAATATTGAAATTCGAGAATTCAGGAATTTGAAAATAGTAATTCAAAAGTACAGAACTTTTCGATAACGCAAATAAAAGTCCAGAACCGTGATTTTATTCCCTTCCGCTCAATTTTCCTTACAATATCTAGAAGGATATATCAAATCGATTGATTCTTCAAATATCAGAAACCCTATTTCTTGCGTCCTACAATCCTCGCAGTAAAAAGATCCGACCAACCCGAAAAATTGCAGGATATATATCCACATCGACAATTTTATATCCTCAATATAGGATTCACACACTCGATTTCTCTTTTGAAGCACGAACAAACTCTCAAAATATTCCCTGACTATCTAGCTTTTCAAGAAAACTTTGCTCTCTCAAATAAACCAGTTCAAAAGTCCTCGTAAAGTCGTCTTCTAAAAGTAGTAATTTCATCCTAAATTCGATTTCCCAATTTACACAGACAGGTGTTTGAACCTTGACTCTCGTTTTATCAGAAATCCATACGCGTATTTAACCACGAGCAATAAAGTCAGAGGGTCGTTTAAGGCAGAGAGGTAATTTAAATTCCCGAAATTGTCCGGCGGGCCCTGTATTCACGCTAATTTCGATGCATAAAGATCCCAGAACCCTTGCAAATGGATATCCTTAGTCGACACCTGTTCACTTTCGACGCGTATCTCGTGCGACTACAATTTTTAGCACCCTGAAAAAGCGATAAGTGAGTAACGATTTTGCACGGTGTCGTCCGCAAAAGGACTGGCTTATCGTTTCGCAGGCGTTTTCGCGAGGATTCTGAGAGCAAACGCGAAGTGCTATGGCAGAACGACCGAAAGAAAAAATGAAGCTGGATATCGGGACACACGAGGATATGGAGGACTCTTTCAAACTCTTTCCGGCACCTTTTTTCAGCATTTTACGGTTATTTCTCCTTTTGGTACGAATTTATGGAAAAGTTCGGTGTTGAACTCTGAATGTTGGGGAGCATGGTAGGGTGAATTCATGGTTTGAAATTTTGACAAATTTAGGAAGTCGGGGATTGGGAAGTTTAAGAAATTTTCAGATTCAAGAATTTTGGGAAATTTGAAAATTTGCAGACTTGAGAATTTGGGGGTTAGATTAGGTTGGTAAAATTTCCAAATCTCCAATACCTCAAACCTCCAATTCCTCAAAGCTCTAATTCTCCAAATTTCCGAATCTCCAATATCCCAAATCTTCAATCCCCAAATCCCTAAATCGCCAAATCTGCAAATCTCCAAATCTTCCAATCTCAAATACCCCAAGTCTCCAAATCTCCAAATCCCAACGGCCCCCAATCCCAAAATCCCCAAATATTCAAATACCCAAATCTCTAAATTTCCAGATCTCCAAATCCCCAAATCCTCAAGTCACCAGTACTCAACGTCTCCAAAGTACCCAAATCCCAAAGTCCCCGAATCTCCAAATTTCCCCAAATACCTAAACCTCCAAATTTCAAAATCCTGAAATCCCTAAAACTCCAAAATCACAAGACCCGCAAATTAACCCACCCCAAATTGTAAAATCCTAAAAATCCCTAAAAATGAACGAGTGTTAAGTCTTCTTTTCTTCAGTCCCTGTATTTGACATCAGTTGAATGCTTAATGTAATCCCGTGTTGGCTTTTACAGAAAAACTGTGTTGCAGTTGAGAAAGATCGTTTGCATAAAAGTCGACGAGTTGGAGGCATCGCTTATTAAACGTTCGCTGTTACACGGCGCAATAAATCTCGTCCAAACAATCCGCACTCAACGTGGAACAGAGTCACGAATTGCTATTCAAAGAGGAAAATCGCTCCCTTACCTGAATCGAGAAAGGTTGGGTGCCCGATCGAACGATATTAATGCAAAGTGCTCGATCGAACTGTCGGGTTATTCGATTAGTCATCGATTTTGCTACGCCGAGCTGTGTGGGAATGACGAAAGTTGTCTTTAAAATAGCAACGATTGTGTAATGATATCGTACTCAATTGAAAAATGATAATGGCTGTGTATAAGGCCTGACGTTTTTTTTATCACGCGTAGTCGAGATAAAAACTACTGAATTCACGCTTTATAACGAACGTGGTAATTAATTCTCCTGACAAACTCGCGGTTTCGTAAATTTATCTCGCATAAAAATTCTGCTTGCTCAGAAATCTGTCGTTGCGTTTTAAAAATATTCCCTCTTTACGCGTGCGATAAAAAATTAATAAATCATGATACAATCGCTGGTAACGATTACAAATATGTACAGATTTTTAACTACTTCTCTCTTTGTAAAATAATGTAACAAAAATTTATGTACCTCGAAACTGTACTTTATATTGTTTTTATATCTATCGTATGAGAGATTTTTATCCGTCCATATAAAACAAAAAATTACGATCTGATACGGAGACTATGCGAACGGATTAATTGACCTTACTGTAAATGCAAAATACAATTTATCGATCGAATCTATCGGTTCTGTTAGGTTAACAGGTTAAAGAAAATTAATTACGCTTACGCTTAAAAAGAATTCGTGTCCTGTTGTTGCAACGTTTCACGCATGTGCAGGCGCAGGCATTTTCTGTCAACGTTTACATTCGACTCATACATATGCATGCGATGCCGATGCAGCAATAAACAATGCTTTGACCCGATTAGATAATCGTTAATTGATGGCGTTTAATTAATATGCACGGGTAATGAACGCGAGAATTTAACCGCGGAACCTGCATCTGTAGGACCCTGTGCTATATGCTTTTACGGTTATTTCGTTGCACACAGCTGCAACGATGCACCTGCGGAACGATTGCGTTCTAACGTGCAGTGGAAAACTGCCTTCCTTTTTGCTAATTTTAGAGGAAATTTGAACGGGGATCTGCTGAATGCGCGATTGCGTTATTAGCGAATTTGTGCTGGGGATTCTCGTTGAAAGCAACGTTTTTGTTGAAACAAACTATATAATTACAAGAGTAATACAATTAGTAAAATTATCCGCATTTCCACGTTCGTAAACTCAATTTTCAAATTTCCTAAAATTTTTCCAACTCCAAAAATTGTGCAATTTCTAAAATTTCCTACGAAAAACTATACTCACCCGAAGAAATAAAATCCGAGAATACAAAAGGGGTGGTAAAAACGTATTATGAACTATAATATGAAGCACGTTTGCTCGAGCCAGAGTAAAGAGCAGGTATTTTTTTGCGCGAGCCTCCCGTTTTTGAGAAATCGATGTTTTCGACATTGTTTAAATTACGCTCGAATTTCGCCGGCGAAATTTAATTAAACGCATGGAGTCGAAGGCTGTATTTGCTGTGGCTCTCATATTCGTGGAAATCTGGTTGGAGCCGTTAGCGAGAGGCAATTACGCGTCGTAGACGAAAGGTAAATCGTATCGCAATCGTGGAAACGAGCCGAATTTTCCGCGCGTTTTCGCGATGAACACGCCTCGCGTGTTACAACAGACACGGCTTTTAATCAATGTCAGAGGCTGGTCGATGCTTTTGTCGTGGAAGCTTTTTGTGCGGGACGAGATTCGCCTGGAGGTCCTTTGAAAATTTAAACTCGTTCGAGCGGCGAAGAATCGCCGAGATTCGACGCTGAGGAAAAGACGGGGGGATATCGAATTCGACCCCTCGTGTTGATACGCTGCATTTTTTAGCGGCGTCTGGATTTGACGAAGCTTTTTGGTAACGCGCGATCAAGATTCCCGCTGGGCGATGGAAGCGAATCGGCCACACAAGACTTTGAATCAGAATTTCAGATGCTTCTTGCAAGAAATATTTTACTGTTTATTCTGCTCTCCGTCAAAATCGATAGTTGTTATATACTCTGGTAGACATTTTACTCGGAAAAGATAAATACGTTTGGAACGATGGATTTCAAGCTATTTATTTATGTACCCTGAATAATGGTGTAGGAGATGATTTTGTTTAACGTGGTGTCAAGGTACATTATTTTTAAGTAATCTATTTGAGTTCATTGTATCAGTCATGCAAAATCCAGGCATATATGACCAGTGTATTAACTTGGTAACATATCATGTATCTGCTGTATAGTATTTTTAATCTAACTGTTTGGAGCGATGAATTATTTCAGTCAATTTATTTATGCACTCTGAAAATAATGTAGCTGATAGTAATTTTGTTTAGGGTGCAATTCAGATAAATTATTTTTAAATAATCTCCTATTTGAGTTCATTGTATCAGTCATACAAAATCCAGGCATACAGTGTATTAACTTGGTAACATATCATGTATCTGCTGTATAGTATTTTTAATCTAACTGTTTGGACTGATGAATTATTTCAATCAATTTATTTATGCACTCTGAAAATAATGTAGCTGATAGTAATTTTGTTTAGGGTGCAATTCAGATAAATTATTTTTAAGTCATCGCCTATTTGAGTTCATTGTATCAGTCATACAAAATCCAGGCATACAGTGTATTAACTTGGTAACATATCATGTATCTGCTGTATAGTATTTTTAATCTAACTGTTTGGAGCGATGAATTATTTCAGACAACTTATTTATGTACTCTGAAAATAATGTAGCTGATAGTAATTTTGTTTACAGTACAATTCAGATAAATTATTTTTAAGTCATCGCCTATTTGAGTTCATTGTATCAGTCATGCAAAATCCAAGCATATATGACCAGCGTATTAACTTGGTAACATATCATGTACTTGTATTTTATTTTTAACCTAACAGTAACATCGAACATCCGTGAATCAAAGTGGATGGTTAAGTGTTGCTTTAGTGTTTTAAATTGGTAGAGTTGAAAAAGAACTAAACACATACGTGTCAGTTATCCCAAAGAGAATCTACTAATAATCGAGATTAGACAGAATAATGTATTTGAAGAAGCTTGCCTATAATGATCTGTTAAATATTTTCAATCTCCCATTTGAGTTATATCATTCGTACAAAATATCGTATATAAATAGACCTACTATTAATTAACCTATCACTTGCTGTATTTTTAATCTAACATCGAACGTCCTAAGGTTAAAATAGCAGAGTAGAAAAAGAACTAAACGTCAGTCATCCCAAGGAACCTATTAATAATCGAGAAGCAGCATAATGTATTTGAAGAGGCTTGCCTATAATGATGTATTAAAAATGCAAACGATGGGTTCTCGAAAACGAGTCACGAACATCAAGTCATAATGATCCTTCATTATGCCTATCTATGTAACTAAAACCGGCCACGTTGCAGTCGAACGTAACGAGATTGAAGAGTAAATTGCTAAGGTTGCCCGATCGAAATCTGCAATTTCACCGATTGCACTTAGCCCGCGTAAGATTAAAGTACCCCGTCGCCTTAGCATTCGTTGAAACAAACGATCAATGCGCGATCGAGCAGACATATCGCGAACATTTATCGGTCCATCAGGCTAAACAACGACAACCTTGACTTAGCTGACGAATGAGACTGCTCGATACGGGAATGTTGGAATTCTTTACATAATGTATGATCCACAGGGGAATCTTCGGGAGATCAGAACTCCCTAGGGTCAGACGGTGCTTTCGTCTAACAGAAGACGAAGCAATTTAAGCACCGTTTCTCACAATTATAATAATTCGAACGATATTCGAATGAACATTTGCTGTGAAATCGACGCGGGTTAATTGTCATCGACGATTTGTGTAGTTTCAAACCTGTTTTCAAGGAAATGAGTGTATTTACAAACATACTGATTAATATTTTTATGTGGAGGAGATAGGTGTGCTCTAGGGAAAATGGCAGTGTAAGGAAAATGTATCTCATCTGGAAAATTTGATGTTAGTAATTATTAGATTACAAAATTTCGAATATTTAGAACTACATTTTTTAAGTACCATATTTAGAAATTTTTTAAATATCTACATTTATAAACTCCTGAGTTCACTGTGTCCACATTTCCTAAAATTCCCAAATTTCCAAACCTGCAAATCCTTACATCTCTAAGTACTCGAGTATTCAAATTCCTCAAATGTTCAAATCTCTAGATTCTCAAATCTTCCGAACCCTAAATCGTCAAATCCCCAAACTTGCAAGATTCTAAATTCCTAAATACCCCAATTTCTAAACCCCAAACGTCGAAATCTCCAAATCCCCAAATTTTCACACCGCAAATCTCCAAATCTCGACATCTTCAAGTAACCAAAGCTCCAAATCTCTAAATCACCAAATCTCCAAATCGTCAAATCTCTAAATTCTCAAATCGCCAAATGACCAAATTTCTAAATCCCTAAATTTTCAAATCCCCAAATCCCCGAGTTCCCATATCCACAAATTCCTAAGTCCCTAAATCCTCAGATCCCCAAATCTCCAAATCGTCGAAATCCCAAATCTCTACATCCCCAAATCCCCAAATTCCGTAAGTCTCTAAATTCTCTGCTCCCCAAATCCTCGAGGTTCCAAATTTTCAAGTCTCCAAATCTCTAAATTTCCTAAACCCCCAAATTTCTAAATTCCGAAATTTCTAAAATTCCCAAATTCTCAGGTCTCCTTTCCACATCCCCGAAATTTCACCGAGGAAAATATGGACGCATCATCCGGTTTCATTTAGAGAAATGCGTCACTCCGCATCGAGATCCGCGGTGTTATCCCAGCGTTTTATCATCCACGAGAACAGGAATATATTCGTGCAGATTTTACGGAAAATCCAAGTAAATATTGGCGAGATTCAATCGAGTCGCGTTCGTCCGTTTAAGATCAACGACGTGGCACTTGGAGCGCAGCCATCCACCGATGGAGAACTTTCCAGCCGGTCGTGCTATAAAATAGATTTATGACGAAGAAAGTCGAGAGAGTATTTCGTGTATAGAAGAATTTTACGTAGAACGTTTGTTTGCCGATAAATTGTCACGGGAATGCAACTCCGTTTTCCGTCTGACTACATCGACACGTTATTGCGACGTTGGAACGTAGATGCACGACACGCGAAATTATGGTTGTCGTTAATTGCAACATTATTCACCGCGATAAGCAGTCGTTGCTGTAATTCTATCGATACGAGAATTTCGCCTTGTAAATCTTCCAACCACGCGTTCCCGATTAAACATGTGTTAAGGAAAAATCAATATATCCTTGACATTTTGTTCAACAACACTTTTGTCTTGCAATTTGTGGATAAATATGGACTGATTAACTTTCAACTAAAATATTTTTTTATACAGACGCTGAATCCTAGACGTGTACGACCTTTACACATATTTTGCATATTGTCAGGGCACATTTGTACATTCTCAGTGCATATTGCATACTTTTTATTCACAAATATTACATGCTTCTTATACATTCATTGTGTATGAACATGTGTATGAACATGTGCGTATGAACAAGTACAGAAATCATTGATGTCTATATGTCTTACAATGAACTATCGTTAACTATGGTTTAACCCTTTGCACTATTTTGACGAGTCTGACTCGTGACGCACTCGCACTTCAATTGTGACAAATCTTACTCGAATTTTGAATACACTTCAATCTGGTGTCCAAGTCCAGTTATAATTTGCATAGTCAAGAATGGCTGAATACAGGACTGACATAACATTTCAACTTTCCATGTCTGTTTTAATATTGTAGCTGCGATTGGTTAGTTCTGACTGACGCACCTTACAAATAAATCATAGTGCAAGGGGTTAAATCTATGTAGGGACTTAAAGAAAATGGAGAATTTAGCTATATTGAATTAGTTTAAAGTACTCGTAAGTCCAGCGACCGTCGATAAAGAACGATCCTTATGAATATATGTATCGTCGAACGTTTTTCGTATCGTTCGAAGAATGAAGCTGATCAATGAATCGCATGTATCTAGAGCTGAATCGGAATCCTCGCGACCGCCGTAGCTCGCGAACGAAACGATGAATGGCAAGGTCTCGTAAAAAAAACGGACCCTCAACGACATCGAAGAGCAAGAACGTTCCTCCGCTTCCTCCGGATTACCAGTTTATCGAAGCCTTAATCAATCGGCCATAAATTGGCAGGCTGTCCAGGGCAGCGGAAAGAGGGCCGACCACCGCCGAGGCGAGCTGTCGTTGATCCATCGCTTCCGATTCCTTGGCGATAGAGAGCCTCGCTTCTGCCGGTGGATATTCATTTTTCACCGGGAACGCCATCAAGGGGATCTCATTTTTCGTTAAACAACCAACACAACACTCGACTTTTGTTTCTCTCCGTGTATCTCATCGTTGATTATTCTTCGACGATGTATGACGATGCGTTAATTCGATGAGTTCGATGATCGGAAGATGCTTGATTGATCTTTTGTGATGAAACTACAGTTGAGACATTTTAATTTTGTTGTGTTAACGAGATCTGAAGATACGAGGAAGAATACATAGTAATCCAACGTTAATTTAATTTGCTTCTAAAAGAACCTAACCTAACTTATCTCTAAGCTTAACTGAATCTGAACCTAACCTAACTTAATTCTGACATAACCTAAATGAATTTTATTACAATATAAGACTAATATAATTTAATTTTACAGAACATACTAGATTCGAGTAGAACCTAACCTACTTTAAACTGGTGCAGTATCATTCAGGTCTAACAATTTCTATTTGAAATGAGATTAGATTATCATACACGTTTATTTTCTTGTTTAAACTTAATATAAAGTTGCATACCAGATAGTTTGCTTACATTAGTGTGATATCCTAGCGACATTATCAATACTTATTGGTAAATTAATGTCCATAAAATATTAATAAGGAAGATAAAGAAGACCAATCGCGTTATTCAAGCTTCTTGTTCTCTTTGTTGGCTCGATGAAGCAGGGAACTCGTTCCAATTTCGTGTTTTCCGTTTTGCATATCATCGCGCTTCGAGTTCGAGTGGCACGATAATCCTCGATATTTCTGGATCTCATTAGGAATCACTTGCGGCACAGCCACGTCGCAAATAAGCGGCGTTAGCAGCGACGGGGAAATTAGTGGGACGCGAAAATCGAATTCGGGAAGGTTGCCAATCTCGCGTTTAGAATTCAAGAACGTCACCGTTGGCCATTCAGGTTCCCCGTATCGATTCACCGGCATTGTAACTCTGGTGGAACGTTATGCAATCGCGACCACGACGCCGGTGGGTGGGTTATTTAACCAATCCGCGCCACGTGTAACGTTCTGTTTTTAATTAAAAAAGAAAAACAAACGTTACGCTGTGGAAATTCTCTTTGACCACCGATCGCTGAAATTGCATTCGGTTCTCAACGAAATTTCGATGGTACACGAAATTCATTGAAATTGTCAGATTTACTTGAATTTTGGCTTTGGACAATCAAATTGAAAAGTTAACCGAAAAGTTACTCGACGGATTTCGATTTCACTTTTACGCAGATTATATCGATCATTGAACGTGATGAAATTACCTTTGAAGTCTCAATGGCGCACGACATCGATTGAAACTGATTTACTTAAATTTTACTTTTGGACAATTGGTTTGGACAATTTTGGGTTTGGTCTTAGGCTAAGACCTTCATCGATGCAGGTCGATTCTGAACGCACTCGACCGATGAGTTCTCTACAGATTATATCGATCGTCGAACGTGATCGTGCAGTGCACTGCGGTCGTTTCGAGTATCCTTTACGAGATTCGGTTAGGATTCGACTTGGGACTAATGAGCATGTTGGAACGAATTATGGTCGCTTAAATGTTGCTGGCGCGGTGCATCGCGCGCTGATGTACGAGGACCTAAAAGTAAATTGCTAGGGTACCGATCGAACGCGGGAATCTCGCCAACCGCAGATTTAGAGACAAAGCAAGACAAAATAATCGTTTAGATTCGGTGGCCATAATGGCGGACTGCGTCCCATGCGGTACCTTTTTACTTTCGTAACGCTTGAGAATTCGTAATGTTACTATTCGAGAAATTTTATAACGATACATACAACAATAGCAACAACCTAACCTAACCTAACATTTGTGAAAATCTTTCTTAACACTGTTTTTGAACGTAATGTTTTAATAAACGAGTCTTGTTAACGTTACAAGAAGACAGTAGACATTATGTATAACTTCAGTTTGTATACAGATCATGTTATGTGACATGTATGCAGCAAAATCATGTATAATTACAGTATGTATAAAGTATATTTTATATGACATGTATACAGTAAAATTATGTACAATTTATAATATAGTGCAGGCAAATCCATGTAGAAGTTCGCGCAACTAAAAATGGCGGACACCACTCAAACTGTTGATGCATGTTTAAAGTCCTCATAAAATTTTGACGGAGAATAAAGAAATTCGAAACTGGAGGAATAAATGCGTAAGGAATAAATGTGAGATAGAAACGTCAAAATCAACATTAACGAAATAGAAGCTGAACATTATGCATAGTATTACCCGCTAGAAATTGTCGGTGCGAAGGAACCAATATCGTTGTCTAAATTAGTACAGATAGCTAGGGAACGTACGGCTGAGATGCACCTAATAAATCAACATGGACGTTAAACAGAACGTATGTACGTCTCTACTTACTTGGATTGCTATTCAGATAGTGTTCCGCAGTGTGATATATCCGCGACTAAGGTCAATAACCGAGTTTATACAATACGTACTTTGCATCCATACATCGTTCACGTATATATTCGAAAACACCACACCGTAACGTAGAATATATGTATAATGTATTTGCCGAGAACAGTATGAATCCTGAAACTCGAGATGCGCATCAGCACGGTACAAGCTCGATAACGATAATAATTCTGGTTGGTAATGATAATTCGGTTTCAATTACTACGAAACGAAAACTGTCGGCTTGAATGTTTAGATGAAAATCGTGGTTTGAAAACTTGAAAAGTACATTGAAGTTCTGGTGACTTGTTGAGATGGTTGATAGTGTAACTGGTTATAGAGATAAGTGGCATCTCTTAGGATACATGAGGAAGACCTTACGAAAGGTCGTAGGTCGCATCAAAAGATGCTAGGTTGAAGGAACCATCTTCGATTTGCAACTTTCAAGTTGAATTGGCTGTAGAAATAAATTTCTAATTTTTTAAGAGAAGCGGGATTTAAGAGAAATTTTCAAATTTTTATGTTTAGAGATAGCCACGTTGTGTTACTGCTGTAACTGTAATCTCCGTATATGGCAAAATCAGTTGGGAATTTATTTCTATACCATATGAAATTTATAAGAATTTATTTCTGTACCACATGGTACATGAAACATCAAGTACAAAACAGAGAAATGTAAATCTGCGTTGTTACCACCAATAACCATACAACAGACAAAATTTCCGATATTCCGAAAGGTATCGCTCCAAGTGCCTTGTTATGATTCGAAAATGTCCAATGCCATGTGCACTCAACAAGATTTACATTAATACGATTCAGTGGAACAACTTCTAGCGTCGATGCGGAACACAAAGGGAAAAACCGGACCATGCATCAAAGAAATTGAATGAGAGCGCGGACGTGCGTATTTGTGCTAGCGTTATTCGAGCGGAATATTGAACTTTCCGATCAGCATTTTCATCGGATCTGCGAGCTCGAACGCATCGCTTCAAATACGTTATCGCTCAATTCATTACATTAATTAATATCGAAGTTCAACGATACGTGATTTCTGGTTCTCGTTTCGTGATCGCGTTTTATCTCGTTACCATGAAGTTACGGATGAAATCTTTCTTTTCTTCCAGCGAAGCGTTTAAGTTCATAATTTCTCTTCTTATTAACAAAAAGAAATCGATGCAAAGATTAATTTGTCCCGAGGCATCGTATTAATATTGATAAGAAATAGTTTCTCTCGCGAAAACGTGCTGTCGGTTTCTTATGATTCCAGTCGTTCCGCTTTCTATTCATTTGATGCTAAAATGTTATTCCATGCAATTGACCCGTGAACTCGATTCGAACAATAAGGCAGTAAACGTCGCGGAGCTTTCCTGATTCGTACATCTTCATCAAAGGCGAACCAGTCTCTCGCGATCGTCGGTGTTTTGTACTCTTATGGATTAATAGTAACCGCACGTGCCTTGTTGATGGTCGTCGGCATCTGGACAATAATGTCCCGTGGTTTCCTGGTTGCAGCGCGATGGCAGATGTTAAATTCAACTACCGTCGGCGCGCAAGTAGAGTCAAAGGTGACGTTGAAAGGCTTAGCTAAAGGAACGACATAAGGTTATACACAAAGGATCGCACAGAAGGAGCAGGATAACGAAACAAAGCGTTATTACGCTAGTGAGCGACGGAGCAAATAGCATCCGCACTTAACGGGAAGTTAAAGTCGTTGAAATTTCAAAAAGACGGCGTGGTACAACTAGATGTCTGCGGAACATGAAATATCGTAGGAGGCAAATATGCTTTTAAGGCTGGTACCGATGAAGAGAGAAATTATCAAATAATATTTTCATATTTTTCATTGTTCAAATTTTTAATGCGTTAAATGTCTAAATTTTCAAGTATCAAAAGTCTCAAGTTTCCAAAGCTTCCAAGTTTTAAATTGTTAACCCTTTGCACTCGAAGGCTACGGAGCCATTTGTCTTCAAACTCGAGGGCTATGAAGACAATGCAAATAATTTTCAATTCATAATGTAAGGACAAATGGATCCGAGGACAATGACTTTTCTTTTAATGCGCATATCGTTTACTTATATGTGAATATGAGTTGCTGGTAATATGAATTAATAAAAACTTGGAGTGCAAAGGGTTAAATAACAAAGTTTACAAATCTTCATCAGCTCTAAAATTTTTCACATTTCTAAATGAATGAAATTCCTGTTCTAAAATCCTCAGATCCAACCCCTAAATCTCCAAGTCTCTACTCCACATCTCCGAATCACCGAATCTTCAAATCTCTAAATCCTCAAGTTCCCAAATTCCCAAGGATTTTCATATGGGATGTTGCTAAACTCCCTAAATTTCCAAACTTTCAAACTCCCAAATTCTCAAGTCCCACATTCAAGATCAAGTCCAAATTAAAAAATGTTGACCTTATTCCCGCGAACCACAATATTTGCTGCACATTCGTTCGTGAATTCGAGCATGGTGCCTAATTTGCCGAAATCATTCGCAACGTCAACACCTTTACGTTCCCACAATTGCTTTAATCTCGAAGGATTTAAAAGAAAGTTTTAAGAGGTTTCGATACCACGTGAGCGGTCAGAAACGCGTTCAGGTATTCCACCGTTGAGTAACGCTAAAAGCTGAAGATAGCCAGAGAAAATGGAACGAGACGAGGGATACTAAGACAAATTAAAGCGGAACGGCTTTAAATGCGAACATCTGCATTATCCATGGATAACACGGGAGATGCGTCGGGACGTAGCAAGATGAAGTACGGTTTCGTCACATTAAGTATTCCGTGGCAAGCACGCACCGACGAAGGGAGTTGCAGACCGAGAGATGAGTTTCGAAGGTGGAACGCGCTGCGCAGACTGGTCGGCGTCCTCGTCTTCTTCGCGAGCTGCATTTCAATCGAAGCTTATATCAACCATCCCAGTTGCATTCTTTGACCTTCGCCAGTGCGGTGGTCGGGAGGTGCATGCGCAGTGCCGTAGGCACACGGGCTTGCACGAGGGCGCTACTCTCCAAAATTAAAGGGACACTCTTATTACGTAAGCTACGCGTGTCTCGGTACATTGATCATTGCTTAGTGTGCGAAACTCGGTAATTATATAGAAAACGCGCGTCGTCAATTTTAATTATCTCGGAATATCTCGTCAAGGGTAACAATATCTCAGGTTTCCTTATACGCGGAAAAAAGTGAATTTTACGTTTTACAAATTACATTTACATTTTGATTATTAAATTTACATTTTAATTGACACGTTACTGTGTACTATGTCGGATTGTTTTCTTTGGACATCTCCGGTACCCAGTACTATATTTCATTGTGACAGTTTCTGATATGTATTTTATGCATGCACTACATCATAGGTGACGTTGTCAAATACAAGCGGTGATATGTGCAAATATAGTAAACTAGAATATATTATAGATATAAAAAGAACTGATGTTATAGTAAAATATGCTGTGTGTTCCCTATCGTATATCGTAAATATTGTAGCATTTTAATGTCAACTTACATATAAACGAAACTAATCATTATGTAATGTTATGATGTAACATGTATATTGTACACTTTACCGCAGTTATGAACAATGTTTAGTTATAATAAAACTATCACAACTTTATGATGTAACAATTAAAAATTACATTAATTCCTCCTGAGTAAATTCTCAAAATCTTACATCATTAAAATTCCTCAGTTCTCTCAATTAACATCTTTAAATCTAGAATTCTAAGAACAGTTTATTCATGCATTAATTAAACCTACAATATTTCTGCCTGGGAAACGTGTATACGTTATTAGATACTGATGAGAGTATTATAACGAGGCCTACATCATTATCTTCCCTAGGATAACCATATCCGTATACATTCATTAATCCAAAATTAATTAATTAAGCCAACAATCTCTCACAAGCAAATTTAAAAAAATATTTAAAATCTTCTTAATTTCGCCAAATTTCGAAGCTGCCGGTATAGATTTTTCGAGAATTCGTTGAAAAGGTGTCGTATCCACGTGAAAAGGTGCACGATTCTTTGTTCTGGTTTCCTCCATCTCGAAACATTTTCGCGAAACAAAGGGTGTTGCAGCTTATCGTGCGGGGTACGCCAATGTTCGCGTCTCGAGGTACGAGAGGAAGTCGAATAAATGTGAATCGAAGCGAGTCCCATTGAAAGGGGAGCCTTGCAGACGCTCGGAGAAGAAATGTACTTCGTTCTTTTACGTCATAGCAAAGTCGATGCGCTGGTTTTTCGCGTCGTGCGTCCGACAGCGACAACTTTTGAATTTCTGATACGTTCGCCGAGGTTGTCCAACCGGATGTGGAAAGTCGGTGAAATGAATCTGGTCCCTGACGTTCGTTGCGATCGTCGTTGCAGTCACGTGTCGCCGTTTCTTTCTCGCGGTGAAACTGGTTCGAAATTATTGCGAGCTCGCGTGTTGCAGTAACGCAGTTTGTACCGTCAAATCGGGTACTTGCCCTGGGCCTCGTGTTTACCAGCGACGTGTACTAGCACGTACTAATGTGTTATCAATTTGTACATTTGTCATTTTTTTATATTTCCAAATTTATAGATTTGAACATCTGCAGATTTGTAACTTTCATGACTTTTACGTTATCAAATTTATAAATTTCCAAACTCGAAAATTATCAAACTTCCAAGTTTCAAATTCCCAAGTCACTGACCTAACTAGCGAAATGCGAAAATGCGAATTAGATTTCCAAATAGTACTTGCTATGCAAAAATATAAACTAGTCTCCCAGAAATAAACGTCCCGTTCCCTGCGAACTCGGCCCTGCTGTTTTAATGAACACAAGCTAAACAGAGATTTCATTTACCGTACGTCCTCGTTTCACTTTGCATTATCGACAAAGGGATGGACAATAGAAGTTGAATAAAATCAGCCGAGTGCTTCTGAAATAATTGTATATGCAACTTTTGTTCGTCACGCGAATCGCCAGTTCGATAGACGTCCTACATTTCCTGAGTCGAGGTGAACTCGAGCGAACACGGTCGGTTTTTGCAATTAATTTCGCAACCAGGATAATTAATTGAGAAACACACGGGTCGAGAAAGAAGAGTCGCGAGATGCATGGTAAGCCACTTGCTCCCTTCATGATATACGACCTTGGTTTTCATCGTTGTCTCCCCATGACCCTGCATTATTCTTTCTCGCGTGTCATATCTCGTTTTTAGTCGAAAGCTGTAAACTTTATGATGGTACGAAACTGACTTCTGATCGTAGTATTAATTTTGTCGTAGTATTAATTCGAATTGAAATATTCAGTTGTATTTAATTGCACGCTAAGTTAGGCGGGTTTAATTCGATCAATATTCCCCTTCCCACGAATTCATCACCCTAAGTGGTTTCTGATCGCAAACAGACGTCTGGAGGCGTAATCGCCGAGCGGATGAAGATAATCGATTGACGATTATTGTTAAGGCTAGTCGTTCTATATCATAGCGTTAATGAATAATCAATAACTGCTTTCCAAAGTTCATGCGACGTGATCCTTTCTCCCTTCGATTGACTGCTCCACGACGGAGCAAGATTAATTGGGTCACAGAGTCGATTGTGTCGAGATAATTAATGGATATTACGTAAAGTTTGAAGGAAAATGTCAATGATGAAATGATCTACCGCAGAACTGGAAGAGAGTATAGTTGAAGGTTAGGCTCTGTAAGTTGTCACACGGGGCTATATTTAACTCCAAACTGTTCGAAATCAGTTTCTGTACATTTAATATATTATGTACAATCACTGAAATAATACGTAACTGTTTGTAAATAGAAATCTGTGAAGAGAAACTAGGATGTAATTAACCGAGATGCTTAAATAGATACGTGATCTCATCCCTAATCCTAATACTTATGGGCAGCGATGTATACCGACCGCTTTGTTGTAGCAATAGATAATCTCTATTTTGAAGATTAGTTCATCGTGCTAGGCACTGTTATTACGTGAGATACGCCGCGATCGTAGGAACGATTACGCGAGTCCATCGTGTGTTCCGTTTTCTTGAAATTAAAGTAATGAGTCAGCTCGCTATCGGGGGTAAATCAGTGTTTCTCGAATCTTTTGTTGCATGCCAATATGTATATGCCTCAGCGAGATCGGGCAATAAATCTATCCATGGCATTAGAACTCGTTCTCACCGTAGAATATGCATTTTGTAATGGAGTTTGCATCGATATTTATTATGTGCTGGTATAACGGTTTGGCGTTACGCCTCTACCACGCTTTATCTTAATACAAACGCTCTTAACTGTTGCAAAATGCTGTTAGTCTTGCAGATAAACGCGCGTATCGGAATAAATTCTTTCGCGAATATATTGCCGATCGAGTTGAAACGTTATCGCTTAGTAATTGTTTGCAAATTGTTTTAAACGGTAGTCACTTTTTGGGTTATTAGACCGTGAAGCATAAGTATAAGATTTAGATATCACAGAATTGAAATTTCTTGGACACGTTCGACTGATTAATTATTTGATACTAGTATCTTTGGTAATCGAAATTTGAAATTAAATGCAGACACGTGTCTATTATATTATTACTCTTCTGCTATATTGCCGTTCTACTGTTTAGAAGTATAATTCTATACTATTATATTACTTATCTACTGTTCCACTAATTATTGTCAATTTTGATCGTTGTGTACAATTTTATGCAAAATTTTTTATCATCGATCCTACAAAAATCACTACTTTCACATATTCGTATGTACATCTATAATAAATGCCATGTAGACACTGAAATATTTCGTTTTCTTGTGCTGTGCCAAAACAGGGTAGTTCTACGCAAGTCCTGAAAAAATCATCTCAAAAGAGGAAAGCACAAACAGTTGCGCCATTTTGTTTCCACATAAACGAAACTTGTACACCCATCAAAATATGTACAATAAAACTTATAAAACGTATTATTTATCTTACATCTTCAAAAGAACGTTAAACATGCAGTTCGGGCCTGAAAGGTTAACCCCTCGAGCGAGTAGATTTTTAAAGATGAAGATCGAATCACCCTCTTCTCGTAGCTTGTGAAATTAGGATTTGTAATCGCATTATCTCGAATCTTGAATTCGATCGCATTAATCATGGAACCTAGAGATTCATTAAATATCGGGTATAAGAAGAAATATCGGAGTTCGAATCTTAATCCACCGATCAAATCGGCCAATATTTTTTTCGTTTCGTGACAGGAGTCACGAAATCGGGATCAAACGTATCTTCTGTCTGATCGACGATGAAAAATGCAAGGGAGAGAGCCGAACAGATGAAGCTTATCGTTTGGTGATCTCGTTTCTTATACAAATAACTGTAGCAATCCACCTGCAGAACGCACATGCATTTTCTTTGGATTAAAAAGGTTTGATCCGCCGCTTTGATTTCGTTTAACCCTTTCGGCGCTGGCTGAACGATCGTGATTCGTTGTAACAGAACCATGTTACTGGCGAAAGAATCGATATATTAGCAATTATTGATGTTTTAGTAGTATTAGCGCAATAAAATGGCAGGTTTGGTTTTTTAAAAAGTCTTACGTATCTTCATCTACTTTACCTACGTGTCTTTATGTTTGATAATTTCAATTTAATGTTAAGGTAAATTACATTTGGACTTTAAACAAGAATAAATACATATCATCAAATGTACTTTTACTGAGCCTGACATAGTTTAACATAATAGAGCTGTATGATAAAATTTAACCTACCCTGATACATAATGTGATAATAGTCTAACATAACCTAAGCCTCATAAATTTGAGCGACAAAATCTGACCTATTAAACTCGAATAACAAAAGCTACCCTATAAAACTACTGATGGATGGATAAATTACACTCCAGATATGAAACCCAATGTACCGTGCTTTAATCCACGAATAAAGAAGAAACGATAGCGAACAGAAAATCAACTAACATACTGCATGTACTTAAACCGTTCCTGAAAGGTGTTCGATGACGAAAGGGTGAAAAGACGATCGATTAGGGAGTGCAGGCGAGAACGTGGCACTCGAAGTTTCCTCGTTGCAAAGGCACTCGAGCTTTTCATGGGTGCTTCCTTCGAATTCGTTACAACAGAGCTTGGTCGACTGAAAGGGAACCCGGTTCGTTCCCGGTCCTTTGTTTTCCGATGCTCCTCGGCTTGCCCACGTGGCGTCCTGCACCGGGAAGTGTTGCAACGTGTGCACGTGCAACCAGCCCGGATGCGCATCCGCGACCTGCAAGACACGCACGGCTTTCGTGTTTTATGTAAATGTATTCGCGGGAGAGTGTTGCGACTCGTTCCACGACAGTTTAGCACGAGATCACCGAGATAGGAGGCGACTTCACTCGGGATGGTAGCCTACGTATCCCGAGGGCATGATTCGCTGCAGAAATTGTTTTCACCTGCGCGACAATTTCGGTACTTTATGTCACGGGATTGCTGAGTCGTGTAAGATATGGGTTTTAAATGTGTGACATTATTTTGGAGTCCTATGGTTGCAAGGTTGTGGAGATTTTTAATTTTCTTTAAGTTGGAGATGATGGGATTTTGGGGTTTTAGGTTTTTGAGGTTTTAGTATTTTGGGGTTTTAAGATTTTGGGGTTTTAGGTCTCTAAGATTCCAGGATTTTGGGATTTTATACTTTCAGAATCTTAGAATTGTGGGATGTTGTGGTTCTAAGACTTTAGAGCTTTGAAATGACACAATATTGGGGTTCCAGGATTTTAGGATTATAAGATACTAGGATTTTTGGATGTTGAGGTTTTGACGTATTGAATTTTAGAGTTCCAAGATTATGTGGCTTTAGTTTGACTTTGTGACGCATACATTTCAAAAATTTGTTGCTCCATAACTTTCAGATGAAGCTAAAACCCTGAAACGTTAAAAGTATGGATTTTTGTGACACTTCCAGAACCCTGGTAGATCTTAAAGATAAATCCTGTCGGCGAAACGCAAGAAAGAATTATCGAGTGAGTGGTTAACCTTGCGAAACGTATCCCGTGTACATCGTAGGCAATATTATTATGGAAAATAATCGGATAAATTCCGAGCGAAGTCGAGCGACAACTTTTCTGGTCCAGATTTATCTCTCTACGGTCGTTGGTTGATGTCTCTATCGCTACGAGGTCTCTCGGATCTATCATTTCAGGGCATTCATCGATGCAAAACGCGTGCAAGATTGAATGACAGCGATAAGAACCTTTAATGATCGTTCATTCAGTAGTTTTACCTGGTCTCGGACACACTCGATCAAATCGCGCTTCGTTTACGTACCAGCGAACTAATTACAGTTATTAGGTTCGTTAGGTATTCGCAAAATCGCGTTACAAACACGGTGTATGCATGAGGCGTACGATACAGGTGCAGCTGCTTCTGGTGATCCAGTTTAATATTTTTCGATACAAAAAGCAAGTGTTTTTGCAGTTCGATGAGTTGAGGCCATCATAATATTTCATTTGGCTTTTATAACATATGCCGAGTGACCATCACTTCTCAGATATTTTTCACAATTTTTATTCGAAAGTTAAAAATGGCTAAGACTATCAAACTAGTTTATTAAATTCAACGATTTTGATAATAGCTGTTTATGTGTACATGTTACTAATGTGTACCAATATGTTATTGTATGTACTGATAAAATGTTGTAACTTCAAAGTGGACATAATGTAATTATTATAGTAAATCTAGTTGTTGATGTCAAGTTTTCGAATTCTTCAAATAAAATATTCTTAATTATATTCTCCTTCAGTGATGTCATACAAAATTGTATTATCATTATCATTGGATATGTTCAACAAGCTACCTGTTCATTATCTCACGATTTTAAATAATCAATACGGTTAACAATTTAACAAAATTTGACTTCATTTAAAATCAAACTAAAATAAAAAATTGACAGAGCCTATAGTTGAATATTACCAATTTAAACAAAAATTGTACACTTATTAAAATAAAGAGAGTACATATGCGATTACATACAGCTGGCCTGGAATTTTGAGGCGTAAAGAAGCAGGTTCGGTACCGTTATCAAAAATGCGAGAAAACGAACGGTTCCTCAAAGCTTGTTCGATCGTTTTAATTAAGCTCAATTAAGACTAATTAATACAGTGTGTCTGATCAGTACTATATCAAAGCGTAGAGTAGTTGTACGGGGACCACCAGAGTGTAGTGTATCGTATGATGGCCGTTTTATCGCGTCTGAGGGCATGTGTGGCATCCCCGTTTCGCTCTAGATAACTATCGTGTTCCCATCAAGATCTTCCTCGAGCGCATATGTTCATGCAAATGGGGCCCGTGCGCTTGTTCCCGAACGCTTTAAGCACGAGCAGGTGCGTCCGCTCGCGAAACTCGACCGATTTCATCGTCGTTCTTTGACGCGTGCACGCACCTATGCTTCCTTTTTTTCTTATTCTTGTTTTTGTTTCTCGAATCGGCGAGACGCGGATTGGCAGCGTGAAACACGCGCTTAGAACGCCTCGCCGCGCCCCTGACGCCGAGTGCAGATTTGGTCGCGAAAATAGTCCGGTTTCGATGTAACTTGTTGGAAACTGCGTTTGAAGGACGTGGGTTTAACTAGGCGCGACCAGACCGCGTGTTTTGCGAGCAAATTCTCGAAATTGAACTACCAGTTCCCGTGTACTTGTTCTGGACAGGTTTAACGAGAAAGATTAAACAACGTCACGAATAGACGTTCCTCCTCTGAGCAGTCTCGCTATATGGCCCGTGGAATACGCTGTTCTTTGCACCGTTTTACTTGGAAATTTTAAATTCACAAACTTTTATTTTTGGGTGCATTAAAATTTTCGAACACTGACATTTATATATTTTAAATTTCTAAGATAAATATTTAACCTCTTAATCTACAACTTTCTAGACAGGCATGCACAGCTGGTTAATTATTGCTACAGTGTCAAGGCAGCTAAAGAAAGTTAAAATGTTAAGCACGTCTTCAGCGATCCTTGATTATACAGATTATAATTAGATTTGAGCCCAAAATTTAATTGCAGAGTCTGGCTTATCACATTCCAACCATGCGTTACAAGTGTGACACGATATTGTAGGACAAGGGGTTAAACGTTTACCAGTCATCCACGAATAAACACATGAATTTTCTCATGAATTTTTTGATAAAAACTAACAATTTGCATTTTGATAAAATTGTATCCTCGTGATTCAAAAAATACTATAAAACCCTAATGTTTCTAAATAATCAGCAAAGAAACATTGTACCGATATTCAAATGACCCGTTTGCTCCATGCAGTGCAATAAATTGCACGGTACAAACAGCATTACCATTATCCTGAGACCGAGGGAAGATAGCAAGAAACGGAAGCATGGCATCGATTCGTGCAGTATTAAAGTGGCTGCATTCGTCCGGTTGGATCGTCCGGGTAAAAAGGTAAGTATCTCGGTATTCGTGGATAGGTAAAAAAGTTTTCGAGACGAGATTCGGTCAGCAGAACGAGCGCGTTCGTACAAGAAGCTCGACGTTAGCGTTTCAATACTCGCATAGAGTCGCCGTTTGGACCGCATGCCAAGGAAGACGTGGCAATCCTCCAAGCTGCGTGCCTCGGAACTGTCATCCTCTTTGCTTAGCAGTTGCTCAATAATTCAGATCACAAAGTTACCGGCTGACTCGCTCAAGTAAATAGATCCGGTCGGTGAAATCGTTTAGCGTGATGTATTGCTGCTAATTCAGCCGTGCAATATAATCTGACAGTAAATACAGGTCATTGTGTCCGTTTCGTAATAATTTTGATGTACCGAGCTGACGAAATGTGTCGAAATTTATTTTACAATTCTTATTTTCAATACTAGAACATTGGATATCGTTCAAATAATGCAAGAACAGTAAATGAGTTTCTGGTCATAGTCTGTAGTGGCGGTAAATTCAAATGGTTGTGTGGGACAAACTATAGCGTAGTTTCCCCGAGCTATTTATAAAGGTAATTAAGCGTATCTTGTACCATAATGTACCGCGTTCTGACGCAAATCGCGCGATTCTTCGCGGTAAAAGTCTCCAGTATCGGGGGTTCAATTAGTAGGTTACGTTAATTGGAGGTGTTTGAAGTAAACGTGTATCGTGTGTGGTCCGCGAATGAGAACAGGCCTTCGACAAGGTTCGTCCTTCACCTTTCGACGTGTGTACCAAGTTTCTTTACGCTGATCTTGCACATGCTCAAGGACGGTGCATTCTCTCGTCTTCAAGGCTCTTCCTTCATAAATTTCTTACCTGTCTCCGTCACTAACGGTACAGTTTTCAGGCTTTCGCTAGTCGCTATTTGCTCACGTGCTTTCAAGTTGATGGCTCGGTGTGTTTCGAAAGTGCCACGAGTATAACTTAAATTTAAGAGAATTTTTACCGTGAATACTCATTAATGAAAATTTGATATCCAATCGAGGTTTTCGTCTGATTACAGGTAAGAGGCTATGACTGACAATTTCTGCAGTTCGTGGGTGAAAATGTGTGAGTACTTGAATAATTCTTTAAAATGTTAGGTTACGAAATAGTTATAGTTTTTCGTAGAAACAACGGTTACGTCAATTCGACTAACGTTCCACGGCACACGATGCTCGTTCGAGGTTTAACGATATGCCTCGAGGAAAGTTGTTGCCCCACCATTAATCGCAATTTGTTTTCGTTCGAAGGAACGTCGAGTGTGCGAGCACCTGTGCTCTCGGAGTTCTCAGAAAGAAACCGACTGTAGAACGTCGACAACCTCGTGTAGAAAGAGAATAATGTTCGGTTACGATGTTCCTCGTGTTTTTTAACAGCAATTTCTATCAACCGAGCGGACAGCTTCACAGGGCAGGATACGCCGTGTTTGTTTTCTCGAACTTTCGCGTCTTTTGTTGCTCGTGTCCTCACGATTTTCCTCGCTCTTTTACGCTTCTATTTTCGTACGCTGCCCAAATATCTTCTTTTCGAATCCAGAGTCGTTTCTCGTGCTTTTCGTCTCGAATTTGTATTTAAAACGTTCCGATAAATTAAGCGTTCTTCGCGCGTGTTTTTATCGAAAATATTTTGGAGCAAGATCGATTAAGCAAGATCGAAAAAAAGACGAGTGGCCACTGCTCGCGAGAACGAATGATTTATCGGTGTTTGTGGCGTGGCTCGCGCTCTGCTTGATTTTCGTAACAGCAATAATTCTTCCGTTCTTCAGGAAAGAAGGGCGGAGTTTATCGTGTCTCGTCTCTCTGTGTTTTAGTTACTTTTCAAACACCTGCTACTACATCACGGTAGAGGAGATCCACGGTTTTTACGCGCAAGAAACTTCATGATTTACTCGCTTCGAGAATTATTCTTTCGTATTCTGTCGCGTCGTATCTTCTTGCATCGTATCATACTACTTCCATTAGGGTGAACGCCTAACACGACGCCATACTTCAACTAGCCTATATTTAAACCTAGCCTGTGTTTACAACCACTTCAGTAATTGTTGATAAGTATTAAGATACTGTTAACTCGTGTTGTATCATATTATTTTTTGTGCTTTTAACCTGTATATGTAACGGGCCTGTTTACCGTGCACAACAGGTATTTTTAATATGTACGTACAAAAACTGGTATTTTTAACCTGTATGTACAAGAACAGGCATTTTCTGTATGTACTAAAACAGGTATTTTTAATCTGTATGTGCAGAAACGTATTTTTGTACAGAAACTTGTACGTACAACAGGTATTTTTAACCTGATGTATAAAAACATGTTAATTGCTCCAAATACATAAAGTGACTCTGTAAAATAATTAGGTAACGAATGAGTAGAGTGAATGTTCCGAACTTAAATATAATAATACTTGTAAGAAAATGAATTTTATAACTCGAAACGCTCGAGTGCCCCAAGAACATTGTATCAAACAGTACAACTTCATAAGTTATTATTTTACCGCATATAAGATGACAAATTAAATCGAATCGTTTAACCGATATTGATTATGTAGTTTCTCTTACGGTACCTAAGCAGCATTAGCCAAAGGATTAACGCTAATCGATAAAGGCGTAGCGTACTGTCGCGAACAGAGGCTATCATCTTTCTAAGAAGTTCAGTTGGACAGGTGCTCGCAGGTTTTGCCGTCCACAACGTAGAAACAAATGATGATCAACAATGGGAAGAGTGGCGGAGATGAGCTTTCCATCCTGTTTTCAAGCTCATCTGCCTGGTATCTATTCCGGGTTTACTAGGAAAAGCCCCTGTGTCTCCGGCAGCCGGGAATGCAAAGATATATAAATACTTGAGAACCGTTCCTCTCCTTTTCCTTCCTCCTTTTTTACGCGTTCGTTTCGCATCGCCTCATCTCCTTTTTTCCCTCGCTCGTCTTCCTTGCCGCTGGCACTCGCCGCTAATTGCCAATACGAAAAATCTAACACCGGTGGAACGCACTAGACCCGCTTTAAAGACCGCGAGCTTCTCTGACACAGTTTAACGCGTGACTCACGTGTCTTGGACCGGCTACTTTCGGTTCTGATGTTTCTATCGTTCGATCGACTTCGAAGTCGATTTATGCATGCGCTGAGAGGACAATTGATGGTATTGAAGGGTGGGTGAGTTAAATATTTCATTTATCAAATTCTTATCTACCAATTCCCAATTTGAAATTTGTCAAATTATCAGTTCTTCAAGTTCTCATTTCGCAATTCCACTAACTCTGTTCTGCACATCACCAATAGGCAATAATCTACATTCTCAGTTCCACAAGTTCCTGACTTGCAATCCCTCAAATTTCCAATTCGCCAAGTTACCAATTTGCAATTCCCTAAATTCCCCCACATTCCCCCAAATTCCTCAAATTTCCCCAAATTCCTCTAAATTCCCCAAATTCCCAATTGGCAATTCCCCACATTCCCCCAAATTCCAAATTCCCCAAATTTCAAATTCCCCAAATTCCAAATTCCCCAAATTCCAAATTCCCCAAATACCAAATTCTCCAAATCCCAAATTCCCCAAATTCCAAATTCCCCAAATTCCAAATTCCCCAAATCCCAAATTCCCCAAATTCCCAATTGGCAATTCCCCACATTCCCCCAAATTCCAAATTCCCCAAATTTCAAATTCCCCAAATACCAAATTCTCCAAATTCCAAATTCCCCAAATTCCCCAAATCCCAAATTCCCCAAATCCCAAATTCCCCAAATCCCAAATTCCCCAAATTCCAAATTCCCCAAATCCCAAATTCCCCAAATTCCCCAAATTTCAAAATCCTCAAATTCTCCAAATTATCGTAAATCCCGAAATTCCCAAATTTCCAATTTCCCATATCGCCAGTTTGCCAAGCCCCAATTCCCAAATGTCTAAATTTCAAAACTCTTAACTTCCTAAACGAGCAAAGTAAACCACGATTATCCCTCCTCTGAACCTCATTAATTAGTCTTATCAAGCTAATGAATCTTATCAGTCTCACGGTAATTATACAACCGCGTTGAAACACTCTTATGTGCGCACATCGTGCATAACACCGTGATAAACCTATGAATAATTTCATTTCGCCATCGCGCATGGAAGTTCCTTTTTCTTTTCTAAAAGCATCCGTGAAAATTACCATCCGCAAAAGTGACTTCTATGCTAGTTGAACGCGTTCGCCGCGCGAAAGCGTAGTAACAACGATCCTCAAAGGCCATTCTTTCGTTCCCATTAAAGCACGCAAGGCCAAAGCACCTGCTCGGGTTGGTCGTGTCCCACGGGGTGAATAAACGCACGAACAGTCAAAGACGAAAGCACGTTAAAAGCTATCCACAGAAGTTACATGGATATGACATTGGTCGTTTAAGGGAGTCGTGTACCTTGCATTGATGCAATCTGCGCCCGTGTACATATACTCGCGTATATCCCTATGCAAATACGAGCTCCGCCGCAGTCTCCAAGAGGCGAGCCTCGTTAAATTACATTTGAAGCGGTTAAAACGTTCGAGGTGGTGGTTAAATTATCTTCGTTGCCGGAGCAACACGTTGTCTTGTACTCGCTAATAATCGTCGAGTAATTTGTGCGCTTCTACGTCGAAGCTTTTAACGGTATTCATGGGAATTCGCTCGCGTCGCTCGCGCGTGAAAGTTATTGGCTGCGTGTGCGACGTTCAGATTGCTTAGGTTTAGGGAAAACGCTTAGATTTTATAGCACTAATTTCTTCGGTTCAAATCGCTGTTCCATGTACTCGGCGGTATTTATACGACATCGCGTATATCGAATTAATTTACGTTCAGATTTAGCTACATCACCATAGCTAGTTAACTCTCTTCAAATTTAGAAATTTAATGATACTGCAATTTAAGTATTTATTGATATGGAGGTTTGAAGGTATAGAAATTTATGAATATAAGAATTGAACTTTTCGAAGATAGGATATGTAGAGATCTAGTAATATAGAAAGGGTGTGTAGAGGTCTCGAGCGACTTATGCACATATCAAAGATAAAGAGATCTACGGACATAAAATTTCGCGGATAATATCAATAATTGAACTTGTCAGTAAAAATTATAGGTTAAGTGAGGTTACCATCAGTTATCAGCCCTAACCAAAATGTACCTCAAACTTACAAAAACAAAACTTTGCGTGGTAACCTATAATTGTCCATTTACCCTTACAGGTGGTACGAATTATAGTTATAAACGCAGAAACTTAGAGGGTAATTTTTATGCAGATAGTTATTTCGGTAGAATTTCCAACGTAAAGGTAAAATTCGTTTACCCAGCTGTATCCCAGTCCCCGAGGTCTCCCGGTTCCCGGAGTGAGAGCATCCAGCTCGTTAAACTGTTTAAGGGCAAAGTCGTTAAATCGTCCCTGTACCTGTTCGCGGGTATTCGTTGAAGCGAAACGCCTTGCAAGAACGCGTCTTGCAACCGCGGACGGGTGCAGGTGCAAGGCAATTAGCAACCCCTTGTTCTTGCGTAATGGCGAACCCTGTCGCTCGAATGCGGCTGTGTGCCGTAAATTATATTATTTCGTTGCTGCGTGATGCCCTAAAGGCCAATGAATAGAGCGTAAATCGGTTTCATGGAAAGTAAGTCTCGTGCAAACAGTTCGCCCAAAAAAGCCCATTGACATTCAACGACATGCTTCGCGACGCCTTTGCATTGTAACTCTGCTATTTTATTTTTGACATTCACACTGACGTACTTCAATTAGTCCTGCGAGTTAATGGGAGCAATCGGTTCTCCTAGGAATCACTTTTTAAGTAAATATACTTGCAAAACTGTTGTACTATGGATTTGTTATGCTAAGGATTTCCATGTTAGTATGGGGAGTTATGTAGAATCCTCAAGAAAATTGTAGTAGTCTAATTTTTTGGTTAAATAATTTTTTGCAAATACCATATTCAGTACTATGTTATTTTCTATACACACGAAAGAAAATATAAAAAGAAATAAAACTGTCAACAATGAAATTATACCGAGTGCTGAATGTGTGCAGTACTTGTATAAAGTTACATTAGCGGAATAAATAAACGATTTTGTCGTTGTAAAAAATGCATTCAATCTTGGTAGCAGTATTAATTAAAAGAGAACGCTTGGATAAAATGGCTGACGTGTCCCATTTCTGCATCGGACCAAATTTTCCCGTTTTCTCGTCGAGTGATAAACGCGACGGGATTATTTTCAATGAACAGCAAACCGACTGAACTCGCGTAATTACTAACTGCTATGCAAACACGATATCGTACAATGTTTCTTCCTGGCGCATTTTAATGAATGCAAACTAGCCTGGCCGCCTTCTCGCTGTTCGGGACTTTATATCCGGCGGATCCATTAAATCCAGGATTTGAAAAATACTTGCAGGATTTCTATCGTGCAGCCCGGCAATTTCTTCCTCGTCTGTGCGTCGAGAACTTTTCCTTGAAGAGAAGCCGGTGCTCCGCTAGCTTTCTTGCAAAGCCAAGGTTTTTCGTCTCGACAGAAGTTTCTTTTGATCTACCCCGACCCCTTGCCTCCTCCATTATTCGTAATCCAATGTAAACAGCAGCTAGAGAGAAGCACTATTACAGCGGAGTATGTTTTTCTTCAGCGGAGCCTGGGAGAAACCTTACCCGTAAAAATTTCGAATATTAAAGAAACGCGATAGCGTTACTTCTTTGTGATACAGTCGAGTGTAAATTCGACTTCTTTAGGAAAAATATAACAACCGAAAGGGAAGAGGATTTTAACTCGTTGATTTTTACGTGTTTTTTAAGATTTGAAACTTGGGGGTGAGTTAAAGTTATGGGGATTGTGAGATTTTAGTGGATAAGTCTATGGATTTGGAGATGTAGGAATTTGGGGATCTAGGGATTTTTGGGATATGGATATTTGGGGATGGGGAAATTTGGGAACTTGGATATTTAGAAATTTAGGAATATGGGCATGCTGATACTTGGGAGCATAGAAATTTGGGGACTTTAGGATTTGGGGATTTAGGAATTTGGGGATTTAGGAATTTGGGGATATAAGAGTTTGGGGATCTAGGAGTTTGGGGATATAGAAATTTGGAGATCTAGGAATTTGAGAATCTAAGAATTTGGGGATTTAGGAATTCGAGAACCTTTTGGATTTGGCGATCTAGGAGTTTGGGATTCCAGAAATTTGGGGGTGTAGAGATTTGGGGATGTAGGAACTTTTTATTTGTTTTGGAAGTTGGCATTCGAAATCTTGAAATTTGGGGATTTACAGATTTTTGAACGAGCAAATTTGAAGACTTAAATATTCATTACCATAGAAATTTCTAAAATTTGAAAAAAAGTTTAGAAATGTAGAATTACAAAAAGTTTGAGAATTCAGAAACTGTTAAATTTACATAGGTATCCTTATCCAAAGGAGGTTGAGGTTATATCAAAGTGTACTCTGTCGAGTACCGTATGCTTTTGTTGAGAAAATGGCGGTGTTGAGGAGCGAGGTACACCACTCGCTTAAATCCATACAATGCAGACTGAGGACTGTGTATTTACACAGTGAATGAAATTTATTTCTAACTATATAGATTCGAACATTTCCAAACCACCAAATTATCGCATTTTCAAATTTAAAAATTGTCAAGTTTCCTAAATTGAAAATTATTCAAAGTTATTTTACAAATTTTCTACCTTTCAAGTTATCAAATCTTTAAATTCCCAAATTAAGAAACACTAATTGAAATATTAATTAAAAAATTGTCGAATTTATGTATTTAATCTCTCATCGAAAGCTGGGTTCTCCGGTTGAAAGCAATTAGCGAGATGTTCATCGGCACTGTTTGCGCGAAAACAACAGCATTTCCGCGATTATTGTGAAGCTCACATGATACGAGTGTCGGAGTAATTTTAACGTAATTTAATCGTATTGCGTTGCAGCAAATGCTGTTGACTCGAATATTACGTAGCATTTAATTTCGCTCTAGTTGACCATGTTCTCTCGCGGTGTTTCATTTTAAAACGGATTGAATTGTATTACGTACGGTTTGGTAACTCGGAGTTTATTATCTCTTTGTATCGGTAGCCAGATAGTATTGACATTGATGTCGAAATCGTGTTGTACATTGTACAAATACACCATTTCGAAATAACACGAACGGGCGACAAAATTCTGCCACATGTTCAGAATTTGTAATCTAACTTTAATATCTACATAGAATATACACAGGTTTGGCTGTTGATACACATCTAGTAAAGTTTAGAGGAAAGTCTGACTTCTCTATAAATAAAGAGAGCCGAGTGGGAAAAGATAACACATTCGTTGGTTACTACAGATTCTTGATTTGACAATTTGCAGATGAAGAAATAATTTGAAAATTTCAAGATGGAGAAGATTAAAGATTTGAAACTTGGAGATGAAGAAAATTAAGGACTTACAAATTTAAAGGTGAAGAAAATTAAAGGCATAAAAATTTGAAGACGAAAGGAGGATCTGAAGATTTGGAGATGAAGAAATGATTTGAAAATTTCAAGATGGAGAAGATTAAAGATTTGAAACTTGGAGATGAAGAAAATTAAGGACTTACAAATTTAAAGGTGAAGAAAATTAAAGGCATAAAAATTTGAAGACGAAAGGAGGATCTGAAGATTTGGAGATGAAGAAATGATTTGAAAATTTCAAGATGGAGAAGATTAAAGATTTGAAACTTGGAGATGAAGAAAATTAAGGACTTACAAATTTAAAGGTGAAGAAAATTAAAGGCATAAAAATTTGAAGACGAAAGGAGGATCTGAAGATTTGGAGATGAAGAAATGATTTGAAAATTTCAAGATGGAGAAGATTAAAGATTTGAAACTTGGAGATGAAGAAAATTAAGGACTTACAAATTTAAAGGTGAAGAAAATTAAAGGCATAAAAATTTGAAGACGAAAGGAGGATCTGAAGATTTGGAGATGAAGAAATGATTTGAAAATTTCAAGATGGAGAAGATTAAAGATTTGGAACTTGGAGATGAAGAAAATTAAGGACTTACAAATTTAAAGGTGAAGAAAATTAAAGGCATAAAAATTTGAAGACGAAAGGAGGATCTGAAGATTTGGAGATGAAGAAATGATTTGAAAATTTCAAGATGGAGAAGATTAAAGATTTGGAACTTGAAGAAAATTAAGGACATACAAATTTAAAGGTGAAGAAAATTAAGGCTTAAAGATGTGAAGACGAAAGGAGGATCTGAAGATTTGGAGATGAAAACATTTGAAGACTTAAATTAACTTAAAGCTTCCAAAAGTTTGACTTGAACATGTAGAAATTTCTAAATGTAGAGATTCGAAAATTTTCAAAATTGAACATTTGAAAAGTTGAAAATCGAGAACTGAAATATATGAAAATTCCAAAACTGGAATATATGAAAATTCTAAAACTGTAAAATATGAAGATACGTGTCCAAAGAGAGCGTAGCAGCCGAGTACATATCGTGTGTGCGAATATCGACGTTCGGAAGGGGTGACGGATTCATCTATCGGCGTATTCCGCTATCGGCGAAATTACCCGCTATTTATATAGAATATAGGTAGAGGAAGGTATAATTGTACATAGATGGCTCGCCACGTGGTGGTTGTGTGGTAGCAGCTGTTCGTCGAGCCACGTTCAATTCGTCCATCGTGGTCCGGTAATTCCATATGTTCTCGAAACCTCCGGCTTCCTTTATGCGCTATAGACCGTTGAAAATTCGCGTACGTTCGCACGCGACAACAAGCACCGGCAATAAGATAATACGGTGTCCCCGTAGGCAAGCGAGTAAAACGACGCCTCTGTTCAACCTCTCGTTCCTTAGACGACAGCTATACGATTTCTATATATAATTTCCTTTGCCGCGTTATGGATACATTTTGCGAAAGAGTTGCCGTTAATTTGAAACACACCTCCAAGTGTTTGGACTCGAAACACGCCTACGGCCGAGAATAGACGCTCCTGATGCTCGCAGAATTAATGGATCCTCGAACGCCCCAGGATTTTGAGGAATTGCCCTCCCTTTCGGAACAGACGCGCGAACAGACCTCGAACTTGCTCTGGTCAGTTACCCACATTCACCATCTTGATATTTCAATTATGCTCCTAAACTTTTGCTAACGAGACATTACGACTTTTCTTTTATTTTCTGAAGGTTTTTTATATTCTAGAATTACTTAACAATCTTTCATTTTTCAACTTTCAAACTTCACATTTATAAATTTTAGGAGAACATTTTCTAGATAGCAAATTCTTCAATTTTTCTGTTTACTGAGCTGATAGTCGCAAGTTTTTATATTCTAGAATTAACCTCAAAATTTGTTATTTTTATGCTCTCAAACCTCGGGTTTCTAAATTCTAGGACTTCGAAGGAGAAGATTTTGTAGATACTAAAGTCTTAAATTTTTCTGTTCTCTCAGATGAAGATCACAACTTTTAATATTCTCGAGTTACTTAACCTCAACAATTTTTATATTTATACGTTCAAACCTCAGGTTTCTAAATTCTAGTACTTCGAAGGAGAAAACTTTCTAGGTACCAAATTCTTCTCCTTCTTTAAATCTAAATCAAATCCTCCTTTTTCTTTCCATAAAATATCCAAAAACTGCATAAATCATAAATTTCCATCTGCTCTTTCCCAAGTATTCCTTAATTTCTCCATAAAATCACTGACCTGAAATATTTCCCTCTCCAGCTCCTCAAATACCAGAAGAGACAGATAGATTAATCGCATCGCGAAGATACAAGGTGCTCAAAGGATATTCGAATGCCACGATCTTAGTAATTCGGTTCGTTTAAGCACGCGAGAGTTTCAGAGCTCCCCAAAGTCATTTTGTGTAACTCGTCTCCATAGACTTTGAAAATCAGATACCAGAATTCAGTGTGAACTGTCACTTGCGCGACTGTTAAACCACAACCGCGCGTGTAACGCGCATGGTCTAAGTTTAATGGTACAGATTAACCACCGATGGAACGCGCCGGTACATTCTCCGCTTTCGAATCGGATAGCATTCAAAATAGTCCGTGGATCTCATCGAGCTTCAAATTTGATAACCACTGGAGCGAAATTATCTCGTATGAGCCAGTTTCGAAGAGTCTATTCATCGTTCTCGTGGCAAGATTTCTCGACATTGCAAACTTTTTAGTTTGAATGGCTCCAAAGTTGACTCGACGACTTCCCAACTTGGGATCGTGCAGATTGAACGTTCTGAAGGGTGAAGTCCTCGAATGAACTCTTTAGATGAATCGTATCAAGGGAATGTTAAAGTTTCGCTTTGGACAAAATGAATTATCTGACAATTGGCTTTTACGTTTATCATTAGTTAAACATTTTTTATTAGGTAGAATGAAATTTGAATATTGATATGTTCATACAGTTGAAATATTCAAATATTTATTATATTTATCTATAATGTTTCGAGCTGATTGAAAAAGAACTTGTCTCTTTGCACTTAGAAGGATTTAAACTTCATTCAGAAATGAAATCAATTTCACGAATGTCGAATAAATGAAAGCTCTTTTGATATGTTACCGTGAATATTCTTTGCCCAGCGTCACGATATATTGTAGCAATTTTTCCCTCGTGCAAAAGTACTCACAGCAATGACCTTGGCGTCGAAACAAATGGAATAAGCGAGGAGTAGAATTACAAGCGAATGTTCACTTTAATAACTTCAGCTTAACCTATAGAATCGCTTTGAAGGTAATAGAAGGGGAGGGTGGAAGTTGTGTCTGACGAAAGTGCCACGGTGAACTGATTAATCTAATCAAAGCCGGCTTCAAATAACGAGGCGGTACGATTAAAATTCACTTTGTAAGAACGCAACATCGAAGCTCCTTGTGAATTCATTCGAGAGAAGTTTCCGTTAATACGACTCTCCGCGGGCTTACAGTAACCTGTTATTCCCGCTGCATCCCCCGTGATGGCGGGTTTATGGCAGATAATCTGATTAGGCAGCTCCGAGACAAGGCTCTTCTGTGTAAATCGAATCATCGAAATAATCGCGTTCCGCCGCTCAGCGTGGAATTATCTTTCATTTTCGTTGACCATGGACCCCGAAGGCACCACTCTATCCGACGAATCCTTTTGTTCCACGAAAATTCAATTTCGTTTTATCGGAACGACTTCGCCGCGAATCAACGTTGCTCCACGAAAATTTCCTCCCGAATGAACCTCACGGTATTTCCTCCTTGTATACACTCGATAAATTTGTTTCGGAATTGCTTCTGATTTTAATTAAGCTTGTTTGCCTCCCTGTAACGCATTCTTTGCGCGTCAGTTTTTATTTGGAATACGTGTAACTAATTTTGCTCTCGGTAGAACGGTAGAATTTTTCTACACCCTTCAAAAAAATTAAATTAAATTTGCATTCATATTTTATATGCAAAGATTTCTAAAATTCTACAGTAAATACGATTTCTTTTTGGATAAATTTTATCCCTCTATGGGAACCTAGTGTTCTCCACTTGAAGAATAAACGTAAACATGTTATTTGAGCATTGAACAAAATTAATAGTCGATAAGTCGCAGGAAGAACCCGTTAAAATAATATCCCTCAATTTCCGCTTCTGAAGGATACATAAAAATGGTAAATACTGCTGCACTTAACTAATTATGGTTTTTATGCGGGTGTTTGTTTTCAAAGCATCGACGCAGAGACAAAATGGTGTACTCAAGAATAAAAAGAAGAAGTCGACGAATAATTCCGACTGTGATTAGCTGATTACAAGGCACCCAGCCATTTCGTAACGCCACATTCTCTAATTACGCGGTACGTTGCTCGAACAAAAGAAGCCCTGTTTTCCATGACTAAGAAAAAGCGGAAGGACAGATTACCTCGTTCGTGTGTTCGCCTTGCACTAAATTGCGCGTGCTGAGGGAACAGGATGTACATAATTAGCCGTATTACGATTTACGAGTACTTGTGAGCCACCTTTGTGAGTCCTCCTTATGTTCCCTTTCAGTATCGTACTTGCGATTCTTGGGATTTGGGATTTGGGGAATTTACAGGTTTGGAAATTTTAGAAATTTTTTAGTTAGGGAATTTGGGAGATTTTAGAAATTTTTTAGTTAAGGATTTTGGGATTTTTAGAGATTTAGAGATTTAGGACTTCAGGAATGTTAGAAATTTGGGGATATACAATATTGAAAATTTAAGAAATTGGGAATGTGAGAATTTGGGGATTTAGGACTCGGAGAGTTTATTTATGGATTTGAGAATTATGAAATTAGAATTTGTAAATTTGTAAATTTGTAAATTCAAAAATTATAGAAGAGAATTTGTAGATTGTTGATCTGCAAAATTGAAAATATTGCATTTGGAGATTTAAGAATTTAGGATTTTAAAGATTCAGAAATTATAAATTCTAAAGATCTACAAATTTAAATTAGGACATTCAAACTCAAAATGTACAATGTAACAAGATATTTAAAAATATACAAAATCTTTTCCAAACATATTAACATGCATATACAATTTACCATAAATACCATCCTAAAGAACGTTTTCCAACAAAAACCTTGCCTTCGCACTGTCACCAACGAAGAAGTTCCAAGTCCATTTCTCTACCGACAGAAACAAGAAGAGAAGAATAGAATAGATTTGAGCGCGAACAGGAGCGAGATGAATGGCGCGAAACGAAACGAACTTTCGTCCGCGTAAAAGTAATCGTCAAGTAGTTTTTGCTGGCGTGCAGACGACATGGTCGAAAAATTGGTCTATTGTGGGTGCGGCTTAATATCGCTCGAACATTGGTCCATCGAGTCCATTCACGAATGACCTGTCGTAGTCGGTCTAGACTTACCGGCTGGTCGAGCAGCCTTTTTGAGCCACGAAGCACCGCAAATTCAACGGACCGGTCAGTAGACGTCGTCGAGTCTGGCACGAGCTGTTAAAACGAAGCGGAAAACCGAGATTGTACGAACGAATGGCTCGAAGATAAGTAATAACGAGCTGGCAGATAGGTTCTCGATAATGATGGCTTTTCGATCGATAACCTCTGTGTGTATTATGTGGTCGTCTAGAATCTCGATGTTTGTTCTAGGCCGATCGGCATCGATGATAGGCTTAGAAAACGTTATCCGGTGTAAGTTAACGCGTGTTGACAGTGAAAGTTGCTTTTGCAGAGCTATACGGGTCTCGGCACCTTGTGTTCGAGGTGGATGGACACATTGTGCATTTGGGGTTTATTCTGGAATTTGGGTAGTTGCGGATTTTAGAGTCGGGAATTGTTCTGGGATTTAGCAGTGTGGGAATTTTGGAAATTTTGGGATTTAGCAGTGTGGGAATTTTAGAGATTTTATGAGTGTGAGGATCTTAGAAATTTAGAAATTTAGGAACTGAGGAGACTTAGGAACTTAGGATTTTAAGAATCTTAGAAATTAGGAGATTTGCAACTTTGAACATTCAGTTTCAAAGCTTGTGATATTTGAAACTTGCTTCCATCTCTACTTCCCATATCCTATATCAGCACACGTCTATAACCCTATTCCTAGTCCCAGACCATTAGAATCCTATATTGTCACGTGACTGTATCTTTAGGTTGTTAAATCTTACATCTATAAAAGTCTTGAAATCTCTATATCTTGAAGTCTCTATATCTCCACTCTCCTAAGTATGTACTCCATGTACATCCCAACACCCCTAACTAAAGTATGTCCGACTATCTCATCTAAAAAGAGTACACCCTTCCTTAACTAAAATTAGTCATATCAAGTTTCTAATTTATTTATCAATCCATCTAAAATTTCATAGACTAAAATTTTCATAAACCAGGAACAACGATACCACATTCTAATTCATAGCAAATTCTGAATAACAATGGCATAATAGGACGAGACGAATGTGTGGCAACGATAAATTCGACGTCGTAAACATCAATTACCGCGTTCTCGCCTACCCCGTCACACGAATTCATTACGTGTCGTGAATTAATCGAGCTCAATTCGTGTTACCCTTTACCTGTATGGTTGTTTCGGCAACCACCATGAACTCGCAAATTTGCGCGCTACTTCTTGGACAGCTTTCAAAACAATTTTGCTCTGGCTTGTCAGCATCGAGAGGGTTATTAAGCAGCTCATTAAACAGCGAGATGTATTATTCAAATTACTCGTCTCTCGGCTGACACAGGTCATCAATCAACCACTATTCCGTATGCTAAACGCTGTCTTTTAGCGCGCGGTGCTATCGAGAAAAATTCGTTCCAGTTTATAAACACGCTCGTACGACTTATCTACTCTGACAATATGTGATAAAAAGCTGACAACCGTAAGTTACGGTAACGACACCTGTAAGAAACGCTATCTTATGCTGCGTATTTTTATATTCTTTTTCTTCGTAAGAAATGGCACTAAATGAAAGTAAGGATCTTCCTGTGGGATGTTACAGTCGTGCAGTTGTTATATTCATTCTGGGGAATTAGGGAAATTGGGACACTTGAAAATTGGGATTTGGAGAATTTGGAAGTTTCCTCTATCTGGGAATTTGGGCACTTAGGAAGTGGGGTGTTTAGAGATTAGAATATTTGCAGATTTGGAAATTTGAAAGTCTGATAAAGTTACTTAAGAAAGTTCGAGAGTTCGAGAATTTAAATTGGTGGATTTGAATGTAGGAATTAAAAAATTTAGATCTGAAGATGAGGAATCAAATTGAGAATATAAAAACGAAGAATCCTTAATTCTTGCAGCACAATTTAAAGTGTATCTTCATACATTCTTATGGTCGAAATATTTCAACTGCAGCTGCCTCTTAACCAAATGACCTTCGTAGATCTCTGATGATTCTGAGGTACTCAGATAATTCTGTATCGCGAACAGTTTGACGCGAAGATATCGATTCGATTCACAAGCAGTCTGTGCTCGATTCGTCCGAGAGTGAAGCACCGGTATGTCTCTCGACCAGCCATACCGGTTGATCGAGCAACCTTTTTGAAGCATGAAGCGCAACAAGTTCAACGAAGCGGACTGCGCGTGTCTGTCTGTGATGGAAAATCGGCGTCGTACGAATTATCGAACAACAAAATAATGCAGTTTCGTGCAATTAAAAACAAGCTGAAACGATTGTTTTCATGACGGTGTCGACAAAGCTGCTTTAGTTTCGATTCGCTAAGTGATTCTCCGAAACAGCGTGAAATATAATAACCGAACGAAGCGCAGCAGGAAATCGTATTACTTTCTCAGCGTGGTATTCTGCACGGTTGCTTAAATTTCAATATAAAACTATACGAAGCGTAACGTTGCGTTCGAACGCAAAGTGGAAGCGATTGCCGGCTGCGATGGGAAATGTATATTTTGTCTGGGGAATTTCACGTAAAAACTGGTTGTTACGAAGTTTCCGAACTTTCCACACTGTTCTATCGGTTTATTTTACCGCGTGTGTTGAATTGCTTCCGTTTTCGCGTCGATGGCTAACGAGACTAGTTTGCGAGCTGCTCAAGTAGCTGGCTGAAATAAGCGTGCAATGGAGAAAGGTTGAATGGAAAAGGTGAAGTAGCGGTTTAAGAGATGTACGATAACGATAACGGAGTAGTCGCTGCGATATATTCATACAGGGTGTTACTCGATTGTGCTTTCAAATTATGCAGGTCCTTCCATTATTCTAATATACTACTTTATTCTACTATTTCAGTACTGTTGTACTGTTCTACCATTTCACTACTTTCTTGGCGGTATAAAATATTGGGTGACGCGTAGGCATACGCATGGCGAAACCATGTGTGACATAACGTATGCGAACACATGTCAACATAACAGGTGCAATATAACACCAATGATGGGATCTATATTTACTCCCACAAAGAACCTCTATGTTGCTAAACGTACCTAAATATCTCATAACCCTCATCACCTGTACACTCAAATATAATCCACATTGTACCAAATCTTGACATAAAGAACTATTATTTCTAAACGACGGTATTCAAGTACAGTACATTGATACTCGATATAATAGCATCAGTATAAGAGTAGATCAGAAGCGTATAATTTTGGCTAGCAGTCTCGATTGGACATAAAGTATCAGCAGAGTTAATACTTGGTGAAATACACGGCAGCTTGAGATATTACGAAGCAGCGAACAACAATAAAGACGGATCGTAAAACGGCGTGGATCCCTCGCAGTCGTTTCGCCAGGGAATTACCTTGTCTACACGCGAGGCGAAACGCGGCGACTGCGAGCGTCTAGAAGAGGAGAAGATCGAAAGGCAAGGTGCGGTGACCCATCACCGAGCAGCCGGTTACACATCAGCCGGACTATCGGCAGCGAGAGCGGTGCGCTGCTAAGAGTGTGACTCATCCGCTCGTAACCGCCTCGCCGCTCTGCTCCTTCGGCCTCACGCTCATTCCGCTCGGTTCCACTTGGCTCGGCCACGCTGCAACACGCCGCGATATCGCTTTTCCAGCTCCTACAAGCGAAGCGGACCGCTCGTCTGCCTCGTAGAACACGCTCGTAACGTTTCGTGCTCGGGGAAGAACGCTTCTATCAGGCGTGTCTGCTTTGAACGAGCACTTGCTCGTTTTGGACGATCTCGCAGAGGCCGTCGACGTTCAGGCTTAACCACACACGCAATGTTACATACAGCTGCGGACAAAAGCCGAACGATATCGATTTTTGTATTACGTACGGATAAATATATTTTTACATGGTCATGCGCTATCACTAGATTTTGTACGGGGCTTGGATTATGTACAGCTGCGGACAAAAGTTGAACGCTATCGATTTTTGTATTACGCGCGGATAAATATATTTTTTAATAAATGTTTCGGTCGTTGTTATGAGATTTTTCACGGGTACTAAAAGCTTCTGAACGATATCAATTGTTGTATTGGGCGGATAAATATATTTTTTCATAAATGTTCTGGTCATGCGCTATCACCAGATCTTCTGCAGGGTTTGTACTATAGTTGTGGTTAAAAGCTTCTGACCGATATCGATTTTTGTATTACACGCGGATAAATATATTTTTTTATTAAATGTTCTGGTCTTGCGCTGCCACGGGATTTTTATGGGGTTTTTATTAAATATCGTTCTGGATAAAAGCTTTTGCATATCGATTTCTGTACGTGGAAATAAATATATTTTTTACAAATACTTCGGGTCATCATCACTTGATTTTTTCTTGTTAGGAACCTGTATGCGCATGCGTAAATGATGTCACAGTACTATAACGTCGTCTACGCATGCGCACACAGGCTCCTAGTGCTTATGTACGTTATTCAATTTCCTTATACTACAGATTTCTAGTGTTTGTGTACATAATTAAATTTTTTTAATATAGGCTCCCGGTGTTCTTGTACATAATTAAATTTTTTGTCACCGAGATTCCTAGTATCGAAGTATATAATTAAGTTTTCTTGTAACACGGACTTCTAGCGTTCATGCATACAATATAATTTTCTTGTAACACAGGCTCCTGGTATTCGCGTACATGATTACATTTTTTGTGACACAGGCTTCCAGTGTTCATGTACATAATTAATTTTCTTGTGACTGCAAATGAAACACATGAAGGAAATTGACGCAAGAATTGATATTGTTTGGAAACTTAAGTAAAGTACCGTAAAGAAACATGGATATAATTTCAGTAAATAAGTTAGCATAAAAGTTTTTCGTGGTTATTTTTCAAACTTGTTACCAACGTGATCGGTTTGAAGTAATTGAATTTTATAACTTGTCCGAGTGACTTTACCCAGGTGATTCCTTGCGGGTTTAAAAAAATTGAAAGGCGAGCAAACAACGCTTTCAGCGCATAGAATTATGGGAGATAAAAATCTTGATAGATATCTTGCTCGAACAACGAGCAGTCCTAGTTCGCTGTACAACGAAACAGAGAAATCGTGATGCACCGATTACCGCACTCGTTATGTTGGTCCTACACCTTCAGTTACCGAGGGATATTCCGAGTGACGTTTAAAATTACTTCGTGCCGACTGACAAGGGCTTTGTGCTAACCATTCTGTCTCTTGCTCGACTGTGTCTTGACATAGTTCGTTTTTCAGGTCGTTATACGGATAATTTTATTTCAGAAATTAATGCAAAATTATTGCAAAATTAAACTTGCCTTATATTCAATTATCGAATTGATATTCAATTTTTAATTATAAAATTATAGCGTTGAATATGGTAACGATCTTAGGATATAGGGGAAGATTAATCGAGAGTTATCTACTATGTGATATATCGTCACGCTCTAAACATCTACCTTGTATATCGTTGCAGTTTATCAGCATGCACTATATCGTGACACGCGATGATACCCGTCATATCGCAACGCCCTATATCGCCACATGCCGTTTATCGTCACGCTCCCTATATTGTCCCACGCTGTATCTTGCAACGTGTCATGTATTCCTACGCGCCATATACTGCCACCTATCTCGCCATGTGCATCATATACCATGCATCATATAATGTCATGAACTATATCGCTCAGAAGTTAAAACGTGTTAGAAAACAAGATTTAAAGCATTAGTCCGCAATTTGAAAAATTAATGACAGTGTACCATGCAACTGCAGCAGTTTTTAGGTTAAAATGGCATTCGGTATAACAAAGCATGAAACTAGTTAGGAGTTCCAGGAAGCGAACAACGTTCCCAGGGTCGTTGTGTTACACGATTCTGGAATTACGTAAAATGGTATTAGAATTTTTATTGTACATTCTTAACAGCGTGAGTTCACCGACACTTTCAGATAAGTCTATAACATTTGCAGGAAGTGAAGTTAAAATTAAATTAAATTAGCGCTAAAGACGGAGATAAAAATTCTTAATTTTATGGATACATTAACTCTTATCAGACTCTGATATCGTAAAGACATTAAATTATAACGCAGTCTGAAATGATCATCAATTTCGATCATAAAGTTTGACGATATCGTTGAATTATCAAATCATAAATTTTTTTCCGCCTTCGAAGCACGATTTATACGATAACTGCATGAAATTTTCCTCTCTCCTTTATAAAGATATTATGCAGCTTTCGCACATTTCAGTCGAGAACTCGTTAATCTTATTATACCGCTTCGGTAACGGTACCCGAGGGTTTAAAAGAATCTGTATGGAAACTAGGGGAGAATTCTCGCAGCTTCGAGAGCAGACAAGGTTGTACGTTTTCCTTGATGTTATACGTGGGCGCTTTACTATCCGTTTGAGTCGTTCAAGTTCTCTTCATTTGCGTGCACGTTACTTGTTCCATCCCCACGGTTTTATCGTGATCTTCAGCGCGATTAGAAGTTTCAGCGTCTAGACTCCTGGAGTCCGGTACAGAACTATTCCGTCTATGCAGCTTGGAAACGACTAACGTGTATCTCGTAACTCGTTCGTCAGCAGCGAGAAATTCGCCCGGGAAGGCTCGTAAAATGCAACTTGAAATCTCGTAATTGCGAACGTTGCTCGAAGGCCCTTTAAAACTTGGCCGGAAACGAGGGAACGCATTATCATAACGTTGCTGTTGCTGCTTTAATTGTATCGTTGCGAAACGCCGGAAATGCTGAATAAAATTTACGAATATTCCGTTCCATTTGTTCTGGGGTAACAAGTGATAATCCAAGATGCTATTTTGAACTTTTGCTCTCTTTAACTATCTACAAATATTAGCATAAAATATATCTTCCCATTTCTATTATTTTTTTATTTGTTATACATAGATCTCTAGATTTTTGGACCTTCACACATCTCTAGATTTTCAGATCCTAATTCCATGGTTCCCACATTCCTAGATCATTAGATGTCTAGATAACTAGATTGAAATCCTCACATTCCTAGATCAGTGGATCCCTAGATTCGTAGAAGTCACAGGTCCTCAGATGCCTACATCCTTAGATCCCTGGATCCCTAGATCTCAGGTTTCTAGGTTAGATCTGCGACCATTCGATTTCTAATCGCCAGATTCTTAGATTCCTACATTCCTACATTCCTATATTCCTAAACTCCCATGCATCTAGTACATCATGTTCGAAGATTCTCACGTTTCTGAAACTCTCAACTCCTTACATTCTTATGTTCTTAGATTCTCATGTTCCTACTCTCCCATGTGTCTGGATCTCTATATCTTATGCACCTCTAGAAATCTAGGGAGATTTCTATATCTTTGGATCTCTGTAGCTATAGACATCTCTACCCCTAGATTTGTAGCTCATATTATAATTTTATATATAATTTTATCTTCATCTTATGAGATTGCAAATCCTATGAAGTAGTATAAAAGCCAATCACATTCGCACGTTAAACTTGATTTCGAAAGATCATGTTTGGAAACATTCTTACCGAATAGTGACCTTTTCTGCATACCTTTTCTTTCGCGTGCTGGCAATTGTCATTGGTTGACAACACAGACACCATCGAGTTTTATTAACTCGCCTACTCGTTCGACCTTTGGCACCTTGAGACGCTTTCGAGTGCACCTCCGCTTGCATCGGACTCGATGTCGATGACCTCATCACGAAAGTCGCTATTTTCATCTTGACACTCGGCCTTACTCGAACGGTGAAGTGGAAGAGGTCAATGTCTCGAGAGAAATCTTGCATCTTGAACGGCGTCAATCGAAAGAAATCATGTTCTTTATTAACAACGAGGGGAAGGCCCCAACCGAATGTACCCTGTTTTAGATTAAGCGTAATTTTAACAGGGAACGGGTAGATTTCGTTCGTTTCCATTTTTGCTAATCTCTTCCGTTGGCGAAGCACGACGGTGCGTGTCCGTGATACGTTCGCGTGTCGCACGATAACGTCGAGCCGTTTTCTGCAATGCAAATGTCAGACACCTAGTTTCTCCCGGTTGACCCAGTCCGAATGCGCTATATTTGTCCCGGTGGCATTCTCAATTTACGCCGAAACGCTTGTTGCGGTTCGAGGAAAGCCTCGGTAGTCAGCTGGTTAACTTTCGTGATAGGTGAAAAGTTCATGCATCTATTAGCGATCCTACGGGTAACGATGTTTGGATATGTCAGAGGTCGAGGGAAGTTATCAGAGGGAGGTTCCACACTCTAATAAATCTCTGTCCTGGTTCACCGTGTACACCGTGCAATTTTTCTTCGCGGCATTATTGGTTGACTTGACGTAATAAATATTTAAACCCTTTCACTGCGAACGTCTCTGTCGAGGAATACCTTCGTACGCTTCTAAAACGTCGAGGTACATAAATCCACGTCACACTTTCGTTTCGCGCGAAATATTCAATTCTTCGTTTAATACATATTACTGTCATTTTTGCACCATTATCGAAAATTTGTTCGAGTTAAATTCAGACATGTTGGTGACACGTGACTGACATCCGAAGCGTGCAGCGATATTTTAACCATCATTTTTCAACATATTTCAACCTAGAGTCGTGTGATAACATTTTTTTGAAACTGTCAGTTATACCAGTATTTTTGTACGGCGACATATTCGAAGATTTTTTGAGATGTTTATAAATATATAAATATATAAGCATCTTAAAAAATCTGGTTAAAATATTACTGATCGCTTCGGATATGAGCCATGTGTCACCAATATGTCTGAATTTAACTCGAACAACGATAATAGAAAAATGACTTCTGTTGAAGCATAAGGACGAAAATATACAAAATTTTGTACGAAATAAATTGTACAAACATTTGCACAAAAATTAACAATACGTTATATATAAATATATATTATAAGTTTATGATAGAAATGGATAAATTAGTTTGAAATCGATCCATATTCTGAGAAGTATAAATATATTTAAACCTTAATGTACAATGAAAAAGTCGGATCTAAAGCGACGAGGAGTATAATTATTAAGTCGTTGAGTCTGAAGGTATTAATGAAAGATAATATCGCGTCAGATCTGTCTTTGTCTCGTAAATATCGGTAAAAGCCGTAGCGAAAGAGAAATCGACGTGGAAACGAGTAAGCTCACCTTCGTAATAGCACGCGTCTTAATCCGGTTCGTAAATTATTGCCGGCTAGATCGCAGATATCACGATATCATCCTGGTAGTCGTTCATTCGCGATGATTTGTCCGACAACTGTTCCCTACGAGCAAAAACGCGTACCATTCATTACAGCAAGCTGTTTCCTGAACGTCAATGTCTAATGACCGGTGTATACGGGTTCATTAACGGGTCGGAAAAGAATATCGCGCGATTACGATCGATAATTCGATTCGTTCCACGACGGATCATTGTGCGCTAATTGTATCGCGTCGTTCGGAATTATCGGAATACCGGACAACTATTAACGAACTTTGAAATATTTCATGCTTTTCCGTTTAAATTCGCGATTACTCTTTTCTCACATTCTTAACATAAATTTTATGCTAATAATAGTCGCGATAATATTAAATTATTAACGTAGTAGAAGATGTAATTACCAGTTTTAATTTTCAAATGTATGGTATTACATTATGGTAATGTTTGAACTCTTTGGATTTTCGAGGATCCATAAATCATTTCCGTGGTTCGTGGACATTATTCGTAATCTTCGTATAATGGACGTTCTAGGTTATGGTTCTCGGTTATCGTTATCACGCGCAATTAAAACTTCATCATTCGTTATGCAATTTTAATTTGTTCTAGCTGATTCAGAATGATTCTGCAATTATAAAGAAATCGATGCTTGGTCTTTTACTTCCTTCATCTTCATTAAGAATCTTTACATGGTAACTGATTTAACTGGAGGCATATTAATCATAAATGTTCCTTTTGTTTGAGATTAAAGATATGTCGTAATTTTTCTTTAGAACGATTAAAACTTGATTGATGATATTAGACGCATTCACCTGGAGATAGATTAGGTGCATTTATTCTTATTTCATCATGTCACTTGTGGTGTGCGCGATATTGTCATGTGCACGTCACATATGATAGTAGAAAATATCACTTGGTGCACTATATTATCTAAAAAGAACCCATATTAAATATATAATGGTAAAATATACTATCGATAATATAAATTATTTCAATTTTTTGTAAATATCTCTGAAGTTAAGTCCCAGCTTATACAAGCATATATGTATGTATATACTATATGTACATGTATCATCATCTCTGTCACCTCATCTCAATCTCTGTCATCATTTCAAAGTCACTGAAATGAATGAAAAATTGTTAAGGTCATTAAAATGTGTCTTATATAATTACAAAAATAACAGCTATTCAAATAATGATATAACGCGAAAATAAAATGATGCACACGTTTTAACGGTCGTCTGTCGAAGGGTTAATATTTTAGTCGTTTCTCCCTCGGTCCCTCTTTACCGTAATCCTCGATTTATCTCTGTAACTACATTCGAAGGGACGTTTGTCCAATCTGTTTCCTCTTGCTCTCCCTCTCTCCTTCTCACCCTTTGACTCTCCGTTTTACACATCCGTCGTTCTTGCGCTCCTCGGGGACTGCTTCCGTGTACATAATGCAACTTGGATGCAGCAGCTAATGTAAATTAAGCCGTGCATGCATATTAACTACGTGTTGTTCGCCGCGTAACGGATGCACCGCGATATAATCTCCCTGTAACACATTTGCGAGTGGCGCTCACGCGTATTCCTACCGAAGGGCGAGAGTTTAATTATTCGCAGCTCCATCTGCGGAACGGTACTTCGATACGAACAGACATGTACCTTGGGCTCAAACGAACCGAGGCGTCGCGACGCCGCTTTGTCTCTGACATTGTTTCCTGAAATAAAATTAACTCGCACTGTATCAAATTTTTTAACACTTCAGGGCTTCATAGTTTTTAGTTCGAAAACTATCAATCTTCTCATCAATTCTTCGAATTTGTAAATTCTGATATGTGCAGAATTTCAGAATCTCAAGCACGGAATTCTTAAGTATCGAATTGTTAAATACTGGAATCGTAGTTTGGAATTATCAAATTTGGAATTCTCATGTTCTTAGATTCCAAAGTTTCTAACTCTAAATTCTCAAATACTGAGTTCTCAAATTTGAAATTCTTACGTCCCGAATTCTCAAGCTTCAAAATCTTGAATCCCGAATTCTCTAACCCCAAATTTTCAAATCCCGAATTCTCGAACCCTAAATCCACAAATCTCCAATTCTCAAACCCCAAATTCTCAAATTTCTGAATTTCCAAATTTCGAATTCTTATGTTCCGAATTCTCAAAATTTGAAATTTTCATGTCCCTAATTCTCAAACCCCAAATTCTCAAATTTCTGAATTTCCAAATTCGGAATTTTTAAATTTGGAATTCTCGTGTCCCGAATTCTCAGATCCCGAATTCTCAAACCCCGAATTTTCAAATCTGCAATTCTCAAATAGCGAATTCTGACATCCCTAATTCTAAAATTATATATCTCTCAATTACTAAATTTCTAGATTTTCAAATTTTCAAATATTTCAGGTATTTGCAATATCTCAATATCTCAAATATTACAAATTCGCCAATTACCGCAAATACCCCAAACACCCCAAATACCCTAAATACCCCAAATGTCCCAAATGTCCCAAATACCCTAAATACCCTAAGAACCCCGAATACCCCAAACACCATAAACACCTCAAATATCCATCAAAATAAACAATAGTGCACAATGAACTGAATACGCAAGCAAGACTATCGATCCACTTAAACTCCACAAATATGTGTTCAGTTGCTTCCATTTGCTGAAATTGCACGATCATGCAAACTCCACAGTCATATTTGTAGATACGTTCATGCATATGTTCCATCACGAAGTTGTCATAAGATAAAATTTGGTTACAAATCGTAATTACTATCAACAATGGCCACGTATAAAAATTATGCGTACATACTCTGTTACCATGATTGTGTGCTTAACAACGATCAGTGATCACGCTAATTGCTACAAATTATCCACGAATTACCTATCAACGTACCATTACTCGTATGTAGGTTAGCGAACTGCTTACGCAGCGATATATCATGAATTTTCTCCGTTCGCGTAAAAAGTAGCGCGAAAATATCGGTGAAACTCGATGCGAGATCGTATTTGCAGTTTATCAAGAGTTTCCTCGTTATGTATACTTTCGCGCATTCGTTCCGGCAGTTGTTGATTTAATTAACACCTGCAGTTACACCTGTTCTTGTGGAAGCGTTAATTACTTTAAGTCGCGAAGGAGAGAAAGAGAACGAACGGCGTTATCGTGACAAATCATTTTTTTTGTCTTGCAATTCGCTCGAATAACGGAGAAAACGTTTCCCGTAAACAGTAATGAGTCATGGCCATACAATTAAGTCGAGCGTTAACTCTAACTGTAATTAGGAACCGTAACGTGTCGGTTGATGCTTCGTTTTCCTGGTAATTTCGATTCGACGTAGACTTTAATTTCATTGCGTAATGTTTGTGTGGGTTAAGTCAGAGATCTGTGCAAACGATTAGCATTATACCGGATCGCATTAGATCGGAACGATTATGTAAGGAAATACAGCGATGTTATTGAATAAGGCTGGAGTAACATTCAAGTTAATGGCCTCTGTCATTCACAGCTGATTCTTCGACTATTAACGCGATGATACGCAAGATTGTTTTAGTAAGATTATTTATACTTCCGATCTAGTGAATATTACATTTACTGTCGCTCTTATATTACCAAGATGTTAGATTGATACACATTGATACATTTTTCACTTATTGTATTTGTCACATATTGTGTTTATTACATATTGTGTTTATTACATATTGTGTTTGTCACATATTATACTTGTCATATATTGTTTTCACTCGTTATATTTTTTACACATTGTGTTTGTCACATATCATATTTGTCATATATTGATTTCAATCCTTATATTTTTCACATATTGTGTTTGTCACATATTATATTTGTCACATATTGTTTTCACCCGTTGCATTTGCCATGTGTTATATTACCATGCGTTGTATTCACCCTTCGCTGTATCCGTCATGTACTAAATTGCTACCTTGTATTTATCAGGTGTTATATCACTATGCGTTGCACTCACCCTCCGCTGTATACGTCACGTGCTAAATTACTGTGCGTTGTATCCCTAATGTTTTAGATTTGTACACGTAACATCACCACTTGTTGCACTTGTTTCCGTTGCATCACTAATCATATATAAGTCAGACTTCTAGAACTAGACTTAGAATTTGGAAATTCGGGAAGTTTAAGAATTTATACACCGAGGACTTGTAATCCGTAACTAGAAGAATTTTTAATTTGTAAATTTGAACATTTGAAAATCGAAAAATCTGAAAGTTTGAGAGGGACTATGTTTCAGTCAACTATTCAAATGGTACTTTCTAAATCAGTTATGGTTAAGAAAAATATACCGTGCGAAACAACTGCGATAATACGTGAGAATCACGAATATATCCCGTGTTCTAAGTATCTGCGTTTCACATTGTACAGCAATTAAGAAAGTTAACACGGTGAACGTATAAGTAAACATCGGACAATACAACGATTAATTCGCACTAGGAAAGAGAACGCGTTCCACTTCAGAGGTGTTTACAATGAATTACATCCTTCTCGTGGAAAACGATGTCTCCCCTTTTTGTAGAATAATCGTGAAAAAATGTGTGAGAGAATTACTTGATCTAAATTAGCTGCGACGACTGTTGCCAAGTAGCAAGCAGACGATTTAATTTCAGTTTAAATGCGCCTCGCAAGGTAGAACCAATGCCAACTGTTCCTGACTTTAATATTCCGCAACTCGTTTTACGAGTATCGTTCTGGAACGATCCTCCGCGGTTTCCAATAACTTTCAAACCACTACAAACAAGATAAGTCTCTAAGCGAAACTCTATAAAATGAATCTTGGACAAGAATTCTAGCGCGAAGTTGCAACCTTATTAAAACGTTGCAGCACTTTCGTGGCGACGTACGCGATGAATCGGTAAATATATTAGCGTCGTAACACTTTCACGACCATGTGTTTATGACTTTCATAATTTTGAATTTCTTGATGCACCTAGTAGGGACTGGATTTATGGAAAATTGTTGTATTGCCGCGGTACGTGGTGATTTAACGGGTAGCAGATGCAAAGTGTAGCAAAGGCAACGGGTGGCAAATGCAACGCGTGATGAATGTAACATGTGATGAATGTAACGCGTGACAAATACAACGTGTAGTGATGTAACGCGTGGTGATACAACGTGTGTCGGAAACTACGTTATGAATACAACACTTGTGTATAGTGCGTGACAAATACAACATGTGACAAATACCACACATGATAAATACGAGTGATGCAATGCGTGAATACAACGCGTATTCAACAAATACAATTCACATAGCAGTCAACCATCTAGCTCATGGAATATGTGGTCCCAAAATGCGTAATAGTAGAACAAGTGATCACACATGTGTCGATATCACGCTCCACTAATATACCAAGTGTGTCTATTATTATATAACTTTTTTTTCCTTCAAACGTAATAATTAAAAATAAGAAACAAATATTACAATATAGTCTAAAATATTCTACTGCATATTTAGAAAAATGTAAACTGAATTAGGACACTTCACTCCGTTATGCCCTCTGTTCGTGACACTTCACATTTTTGTAACATTTCAATTTACTAGAAAAGTCAATTCGTTTAACTGTGAGTCAAAAGCAGGTTTCACCGTGAAACCATGGAAATGGTAGTTGATATCACTGGTCAGACCGTGACAGGGCCACAAACGATAGGATTGAGCGATTAGGTAGAATCCAACGGTTCACAGATTCCTATCGCATCTACATGGTCGGACGACGATGTTCGATGCTGGATAACGATATCTCGACGAGTCGGATCTATCGAAAGCTACCCCGCTGACCAATTTAACCCTCTCGTTAGTCGAATCTTAGTCCAAGGTGGAGCAGCGTGTGGAAAGTTTCCGGTTTAACGGAGACTCGTTCTGAATTCAGAACACGTCGCGCGTCGACGTGAATCAGATTTGTTTGAAATAGTTTGCCGGACGTCTGGCGTCTCATCTCCGTCGCGGTCTATTTAACTCATTCGTGAACACGATCTTATTACACAATCCACGAGAGCCAGAATTTATGGTAGACCATTATTTTCTTACTCCAATGTCGAATCGACGGGAACATTCAATCTTACACACTTTATGGTACGATACCCTTTTGACTGATGATAGAAATTTCTTCGGATATAACACGCGTGGAACGTCATTGGCTTCGAAGGTGTTTGCTTTCAGGCAATCGATCACATCGAACACAGATACGGTCTGTGTTTCTTGAATAATTCGATCGTGTTTAAACTCCGAGGTGTTACGAACATAACTCTTGTTATTAATTTCGTACAGTTGCCTTAACATTCGTGTAAATACTTGTTCCGATCAGATGTAAGATTTCGTCTGATCAAAGTCTCAGACGATCAAAGTGAAAAATGGAGACAGGAAATAAAACAAATTGCGTATTCTGCGCGAAAGGTCATCCACGTTCGTTCTCCGAAAGAATTGTGGATCCAAGGTGAATTTTTCTTCGGAATTAAAGAGGTCGATCAGTTTAGATGTCAGATTAAATGCAAAACATATATCGAGGTTAACAATAAAAATTCTTTTATAACGATATCGTGGAAGTCGATCTTCGAGCTCGGATGGGTCTCAGCAGGTAGTACACGCAACGTTCTATTTAATATCTGATACGAAGACGAACGCGTTAAGTTTCTTTTACTCGGAGAAGAAGCATAAAATTTATAAAACAGAAGGATGTATGGGAGCAAGGTTTTATGTCCTTCGATACCGATCTATGTTCGTTCGAGGGCAACCGCCGGGGATCCGTTCTACCGTGTATTTAATTGAAAGCAGTCTGTGAAGCGTTCGTGACAAAGCGGTGGATTCGTGTTTTCGTTTTCCTTGGAAGAATTCTCACGGTGAAACGCTAGGTGGTAGACATCAGATATCACCGGGCCGTGTAACGATGACGCAACTCTACTATCTCCAGGATCAAGGGACGAAATAACGCGTTTCAAAGAACCGAGTCATGGTGAAAAGAAAAATGTACCGGTGACGGATACTGTCTGGCGATTTACTGAAATAGCCCTCTATTACTGCAATATTGTATAAAAATACCAGATACTTGTAAAATTAGTTCATCGGAGATTTGCTGATTGTAGGATGACAGTGCAGTTAGGGGATGTATTACTAGGGGATGCATTAGTGACGTATAGGGTGTAATCATACATTACTATATAGGGTGAAATCACGTATTGTATTACTCTATAGAATGTAGTCATGCATTGTATTACTGTATACATAGACTGCAGTCATGTGTTGTATCAATGTATAGAGTACAGTATGTTGTATGACTACACGTGGAATGGTAGCGGGTGAGTGCATGAGGTATAGTCATGTGATAGACCACTATGCGATGTATTACCACAAGTTGAGATTTGCGTTGCATGTGTTGCACTTATGCGTAGTGTTCACCATGAGTTGTATTTGCAACGCATTATATTCATTAGGCGCTGTATTCATCATTCGTTGAATTCACTACGCTTTGCATTCGTCACATATCGTATTCACATTGTATTTGCCAGGTGTGGTATTCATCACGCGTTGAATTCACCACGCGTTGTATACGTCCTGCGTTGTATTCGTCACGTGGGGAATTTGCCAAGCATTATATTCACGCGTTGTATTTGTCATGTGTTGTATTTACCACGCGTTCAATTCACCATGCGTTGAATCCCACATCATATTTTCCGCGTGTTATATCACCACGCATTATGCTCTCCACACATGGTATTTTCACACGTTCTCCACACATCATATTGCAACATATATTGCAACTATGCTCTCCTATACTACATATTATTATACCTATACTATACCTATACTATAATATATAATTCTACCCTTGTACATATTGTACTACCTTTATATTATATAATCAGTCGATGTACCACGCATTATATCTCTGGTGCATTACGAGCCACCAAAATTAAATAACAAATATCACACTTTCCCGAGAATCGTGTTTCATAAAAGATCCTTGGCAGCTCGATAAATAACGCGCATCGATTACAGAAAGATCTTCTTTATAAATTTCATGGGACTCCTTTATAAATTGCCGATGTCGTTGGGGCATTTCCCATTCTTTCTCCGGGGTTCGCGTAAATATTTACAGGAATTGGCCCGCGATAAAAAGGAGTCGGGCACGAAGCAACGGGCAAAGGTCAAGCAGCCACGAAGGAGTAACGATTCCGACCGATCGTACATCAGAATACTTATACACGGGCCTTTTCGGAGCCCGACCTCGAAAACAGAGAGGTCAGAGATGGACCACACGCGTGGCACGTAGTACCTGATCCTTGGGCAGAATCCATTTTCGAATCCTCCTCGTTGTATTCTTGTTTCCATGATTCTTTTTCCTCGTATTTTCGTTCTAAACGATTCTATGTCTCCCTGTTTTCATTTTTTTTATCCTCCTGTCTTCTGCTCGTTCTATCTGTCGTGCCTCCTGGCTATTCGTGTTTCTGAAGGTTATTGCTTCATCCACTTCTTGATATTTGTGGCTTCTCAAGTTTTACTATGGAATATATAAAGTTGTTTCTGTTATGCTATGTGTTGTTCATTTTATTCTTTTATGGTTGCCACTACATCAGGTTTATTCATTTTGTTACAACTTTAAGTTTAGCTATAGAGTATTAAAATTTGTCATTTCAGTTGTGTTACCATGTATTGTTCATTCAATTCTATGATGGCTGCCATTACATCATTCTTATCCACTTTATCAAATTGTAGTTACAATTACAAAGTCAGTAACAATTATGCATAAGAGTGTCTCATCCCTATTTTTCTATAACGAACCTAACCTAACATGAGTTTTAATCCAACGTGAGTGGATATAAACCTTCCCAACACAGGATACCAGTGTTAGGTTAGATTAGGTTGAGTCATAACGTGGGTTAAACGTGGATCATTAGATTTTTGTATCGTTTTTGTTCTCGCTTCGTGTCTCTCATTTTGTCTTCGTCATTCGTGCTCACCGCGTTTCTCACCGTTAAGACGCGTCTCATTGTCATAGAAAGGCGGCATAAACCATCTGTTGGACATGGTTAGTGCAGTGATGTGTTTTATTGCCCGACGAGTGGTGTCCACGAATCGAAGTTGCAATACGCCATTCGTGCAGGCTTTGATAAATGCTTGTACGTTTAGGTACACGACCGTGGTGATTCCGCGCAAGAAATTATTGGATTTTCGGTATTACGCGTGATGCACGACAATGCAACAGCCATCGCGTTGAAGCTTGTCAATGGTACAAATGAGAGTCCCGTGGTTCGTGTCATAAATTTCGCGAGTTATTCATCCGTTTCGAGAAGAGTAATGGCTGTGTTCTTCCCGCATCCTCAGACGTGATATATGTCGTGTGAATTACAATAAGATCCCCTATAATATGCGTACTGCAGCTATGCTATATTCAATATTGCCGTTTTATGATCATTTACTTACAACATGACTCCTTTATTTATGACACGTTGGAGAAATAATTGAGTTGTACGGAAAACGTTAACCATTTTATGGATTGTTAGTGGACTAACTCAATGACGTACATATATCAAGCTTCTATATATGAAAATAGCTACACTTGAAGTTTACAAACCTTCAAATTCCTTAGCACCTAAATTTTTAAATTACTGAACTTCTCAATTTCTGAGTCTTTCTCAAAATCTGGTTATTGAAACTTGAAGACCTTAAATTTAGAAATTGTGAAACTCCAAGATGTGTCTCTAAATGCTCAAATTTCTGTTACAGGTGAGGAACCAAATATCATTTCTAACATTAAGATATCTTTCAACATCCTAAAACCTAACATTCTAAGAACCAAGAAGCTACGTAAGTAACAACATTCCTCAACACGATTCTTAAAAAAGCAATCAAAAGTTGTATCAAGTTTGCAGCTTGTTTGACTTCAATGTGTGCGATAAATTACCATATACGTTATTAGATAACCCAGGGAACGTAAACTAATTAGACAGCACGTTAAAGTTTGCACAGCGTATCAGTGTTTGTCTTCGGTATAATAATAGGAGTTACCAGAAAAATCAATATGGTGGCTAGCGAGGTCGTGGTTCGTCGACTGAAACTATTTGACTGCGCTGTTTGAGCGATTGATTTCGGTTGAATTGTTGACACCAGTTCGCCGTATTCAGTGTTGAATATCTCAAACTTTAAATATTCATGCGTACACGTTTAGAGATACGATTGGTTCTCGTTTGGAGAAGAATTTAGATTCATTCTTTTATTTGTACACTTCTGGTCTTTTGAGAGCCTTAATGTTTGGAGTGTTTCTATTTGGAAACACCTACAGCTTCTGGTTTATGTTGTATTTCTGTATTTACGGATTTTCATCGTATTAACGTGAAATTGGACAGCGTTGGGTAATTTTGGTACATTTGTACCAGTTGTACATTATTTTTATATTATACATTTTTTAAAATTACATTGCGTATATTTATGTAATGATATATTGCAGTGTGCACATAAAGCACGTAACCTAGTCTGTGCATTTCATAGATTTTTCTGATGTTATTTTATTATAAATGCAGAAACATCCGCAGTTTATTTATAATTTAAGACAAGATTCGATAAAGCCAGGTATCAATTCATGACTCATTAGAAGTATGAAAGTTGAAAATATAAATAATTTATGATAATGGTAACTCCTACAAAAAAACTCATACAACCTTTCTGATAGGAAATTTCCTAACCTATAAATTTGGTCATAACAACTTTTGTCGTACAAGTAATAAATACCAAAATATTCGCGAATTTCTTTGACCCACTGAAAAATCAGTACGCTTAGAATATACTCCCAAATTTATTCCCCAGATCGGCCATATTTCTGTGTAATTTGGTCCGCACATACTAATTTGCTCCGTACGTCAAGAACAGTATTAGCTTTTCTAAATTTGCGCCCCTTTGTAGACGCTGCATCTATAAATTCTAACAAGACAGAGTCGAGTGACGAACACTTCGAAATAGCCAACCGATTACGCGGCCGTTTTATATCCCCTGAATAGGACTTTAAGCCGACAATTGGCTCGTATCGTGTGTTATTCAGCTGTGTCGAGATCTCTTGTTTTCGCAAACGTTCATAATTTCGAAAATGACGAATATTTGTACGCGAATCGAACGTCGACAAAGTTTAACAACACGGTCGGAAAAGGCAGAATAAACGGAGCTTCGCCTGAATTTCCAATTAGCGGGAAGTTTTAACGGGTCGGTGAAATTGGATGAAACGCGTCGATGTCGTTGCGGAAGAGCATCGTAACTCCGGCTTCGCAGAAAGTTACCGGCGGGGGAAAAGACACGCTGTTTGCATGAAACGTTTCAGCGGGTTTATTTCGCGATTCCGTTTCACTGCAAATGGAAGCACGGTTACAATTTCAACTTGCAGCTTATAAATTATTTTACAAGCTCTTTCGTGTCGCTGGACTATTGAAATATTCAAGGGGCGCTGCTTAATTATGAAAGTGTTTACGCTGCAAATGCGGACCACTGGAGCAACCAAATATAAACCGGAATATTTGAAGTGGACGGTACTATATTCATGCAAAATTTACTTGGATTTAATTGGAATACGTGTACATTTTACAGATTTCTTTTGTGAAATTCAAATATCTAATTAGCTGTCAGAATTGAGAACATATTAATCATAATATGTTGACACTTGTCAGGTGATGCAGGTATTTCTGTACTTTGTACTTTTGTGGAACGTTTCAATTTTATATAGGGTGGCCAAGAGACACCTTACTTGTCTGTATTTGTACTTCTGTATCCCGGGTCTCTTTTGGCCACCGAATCGAGGTGTAACAAATGGAAAGCAGTCGCATTCAGCGCTTCCAGTGGCACACTTTGGAATCCGTTGCATCACCGACTAGATGGAAGCACGTCCGTGGATAAAGCGTCTGTCAGCGATGCACAGCGAGAATCTTGTCAAGCTCGGTAATTAATTTATTGTTACCGAAGGCATTCGTGCCGCCGGTGACACGGCACGGATAAGATAACCGTGTACAACGATTAATTCGTTCGTCGTCCGCATCAGAGAACGCTTTCGTTCCGTTCGAAACGGAGGTCGTAAATTCTTTCGCGCGGAAATGGAGAATCGCGAGCACCGATTACTCGCAAAGAAAACCAACAACGCGTACTCTTGCGATCCTCGACCGTGGAGACTTGAATGGAAAACGTTTTCAATGCGGTTACCAGATATGGAATTGATCGGCGAAGGATTCGGTTCGATGACTTTTCAAAGATAACGGGATTGGTAGACTTTAAAGGTATCTGCAAATCGTTTTTCTGCAATAGCGAGATTTCGGTTTTTGTACTAGGGATATCTTTAGCGTTTCATGGACGAAGTATTGGACGTGTATTGAAATTAACGAAATTTATTATTGAATTTAGAATGGGGGGAAGTTTGAAAATGTCGGAAATTTACAATTTAACTTTTTCCAGTTATCCTCAAAACTCAGATTGTCTTTAATAATTTTTGATGTTTCGAACTTTTTAATTTCCCAATCACCAAATGATCGAATTCTCAAATTTCAAACACCTAAATTCCCACAATTTCTAAATTTCCAATTGTCAGAAATACAACACTTCGAAATTTCAAAATTCCTAAACCCCAAATTTGCAAATTTCTGAATTTATCATTTCCACCATTACAAAGTCCTCAAATTGCCAGATCTCCTAATCCCGAAATTCTCAAATTTCCCAACCTCTTAATCTCCCAATCCCCAAATCCCTAGATCTCTAAATTCCTATATTCCTACGTCCCTAAATCCTTAAATCCCTACATCCCTAAATTTTGAAATTAAAAAGTTTCAAATTTCCAAATCCCTAAATTCCCAAATTGCCAAATTACCAAATCCCTAAATTTCCAAACTTGCAAATCCCCAAATGGCCAAATAATTGAAACCACGAACAACAATCACGGAAGTTGAGAGAACAAGCAAATACACTCGCGAGATACTGTTGAGGTTATGTTTATTTTGGCGAGAGAAAATCGAGTAAAGGTGTGGTATGTTCGTACACAGTTCTGAAAAGGCCTTGGTTTTTGCCCGGGTTGCAATTGGGGTTAACCCAGCTCGTTCTACGTAACCGCATACCAGTTCAGCTCTTGCTCTCTGTCTCCCTTATTCAGTTCGCCATTTTACTGCTTCGTCACAGAGAAAAGCAGGAACCGCTCGTGAATGACCCACACGATCGTTCGCGCTTTATTTTCACGCTATATCTACACCGTGGCTTGGTTGATTTTTGGAGCATGAAAACAACGAGAAATCCTTGTTTGCTTTTAATCGACGACGAAAACAACGGGAAAACCGTTGCCTCTGTTATTTGATCGCGTTAAAAAATACGGCGAGAGCGAATTTTTAATAGAACCGTATATACCTTTTGACGGCCGGCGATTTAATTATAACCGCGAAGCTTCCCCGGTGAAAACGCGACGGATATTGCACATTATTATTCTTCAACGTTTCGAATAATATTTAACGGTTTTTGTTTTTATACACCGCCGCATAATCTTTTATATTATTTCGTCAGCCAGAAAACTTGGCACCTGTCGAATTACAGTAAATCAAGTAATAAAGCCTCGTAAACGTTGCAGCGACGTTTTATTAGGCGGGAAACAAAAAATTTACACCGACTCATAAAATCCTGAATGTTTAGCATCGTTAATCGTTTAGCAAGCTGTTTAAACAGGATGTTCGTTGCTCAAGATCTTGCGAGTATGCCGTACTGGATTATCGACGCTTCAAAGGATCGTCCGTTGAATCACGCTGCTTTCGACGCTTGCACAAGTCAAACAGGCGATTTTATGGCGCTTAAAAATCGCCCAGCCGCGTGCTTTACCATCACCTGCCCGATTGTAATACGCGGTTTATGCTCCTTCGCACTTCGTATTTTCCACGTTCGATCGCCGATGCATGGGTCCCATAGCTTAAGCTACGTGCGCTTACAACGCTTATGACCTTGGCTGCGTAGACTCGAACGTTGCTACCACCGTGCAAACAGGTCGTGCGTTGAAATACCTCTGCTGGAAAAATGCACTTCACTCGCAGCAACTTATATGGCCGATAAATCGTCGAGATGTCCACTCAATTTCGTACTCTATTAACTTCGTTTTATCTCACTATTCTGTACAAAAGGGAACAGTGTCTGTTTGTCTGGATGGACACTGAGTAGTCTTAATGTCCTACTATGGTTACATCGCCACGTGTTTTATAGCCATATATTGGTACGTTACGTATACGATAGTATACGTATTTTATAATCATGCGTTATACTGGTGGATATTGTGTAACCATGCGCTTTATATTGCCGCGTGTAGTATCGCGACATGTTCTATATCGCTATGTGCCATATATCGCAACACATTATAATGCCATGTGTAGTATTGCCACGCGTAGTAACACTATGTGTTGAATATCGCCACGTGTTATATCGTCACTCATTCTATATCGCCACTTGTTCCATATCGCCACGCGTTATATCACGACTCGTTCTATATCGCCACGCGTTATATCACCACTAGTTCTATATCGCTACTCGTTATATCACCACTCGTTCCATATCGCCACGCGTTATATTACCACTCGTTCTATATCGCCACGCGTTATATCGCCACTCGTCCTATATCGCCACGCGTTATATTACCACTCGTCCTATATTGCCACGCGTTACATCGCCATTCGCTACATCGTCACGCGTTATATCACCACTCGCTATATCGGCACTCGCTCTATAACGCCACGCGTAATATCATCACTCGTTATATATCGCCACTCGCGTTATATCGCCACGCGCCACATATTGCAGTGCGTTATATCGCTACGTGTAGTATCGCAACGCGTTACGTCGCCATTCATTCAATATCGCCACTCGCCTTATATCACCACGCGTTATATTGTCATACTGTAAATTAAAGTTTTGCTGCGTTATAATAACTATGATAATTGTTTTCACAATAGTCTTACAAATGAATTTCCATATATGAGCTAACGTTTTTAAACAGAGAAATATCACTTGGAAAGAAAATGCAATTTTAAGTAAAATAAAAGTAATATATCTTATGATAAAAACTTTTCACTGCAAAATTGCATTTCATACGAAACTTGGAGTTGGAATAATATCAGTTGCCACAAATCGAGTTTTTCTGTTTCCCAAACTTCCAGAAAGGTTTCCGCGGTGTCTCTTGTATATTTCATATTTCACCGGGTGTCACAAGATTGACCTAAATGAAATCTATAGCCGATACCAGCTGCTTCGGAATTTTCTAGGAGAAGCAAATACGTGTCGGCATCTGACGCCGACAATGTCCGATTTCTGGTTTCAGGATTCCCGATAGGATTTGCTTTCTTCGCGGTACCTTGTTCATCCTCGAGTATCTTCCCGACGAGTCTCCCGGTGTCTGGAACGATAAGGCTCGGTCTAGGTGACACTCGGAGATACTGGAATTACCACTACCGGTTTTCCTCTGGAAGTGCATCGTGCAGGGTTCAAGGCACTCGTAAAACCTCTTCTAGGAAGCTCGTTAGGAAATCTTCGTAGAAAATTACGACCCGTTCGCAACACCGACTTTTATTTATATTAGCTTAACAATCGACAAATGGCTGACTGTTAACGAAACCTTTCTAATTATGATTGCTTGTTTCTTCTCTACTATTATACCTTCCGGAGAAAATATTACGAAAGTTGATTCATTGTCAAACCTTTTGCTTGTACCCTTAAAGTTAACAGGTTTCATTTCTATAACTCGTATAATAATTGTTATATTTAACGATGTTTATGTTTCGTTTAAATAGTGGTGATCTAATAGATTTCCAAGAGGTGTCCAAAAGTAGGTCCTGCTCTACCTTTCGTTTTTTGTATCTCGTGGTTCGACCGAGCAAACAGAACTATGTCCTGTGTCCACAACTTTTCGTGCTGTCCCTTCTTTTGGTAAACTGGTTTCGGACTTTGTTTCCTAATGGGATTAGTGGGATTAGCATTGGATCTCACCTTGTGAGACTGGCCAGGAAACACGCGAGCCCATCTGTGTTCGTTAGCTCGATACCCCACCATACACACGTACAAAGGTAATCCAAGCAGCCTGTGGGAATAAGAACCTGGACCAGCTTCTCCCGCAGTCTCTCTAAATTCCGAGATTATGCTGGAAGACTGCGAAAACAAATCTGGATTAGCTTTAAAATTCTGTTTTCCTCCGCAAACAATTTATATCCGAATAAACGTATACGTTCGAAAATGTCGAGCGTGTTATGAAATTTTTGAGGCGAAGCTCGTGATACGATTTCGTAGAATACGAACGGAAATAGGATTGATCGGTGTTTCCGATGAGGAAAGAATGCATGAAACGAGATCCAATCACGAGTTATAGAGAGACCCGATTTTTCGTTTTATCGACACGACGATGAAACGTGAGACGAAAGAAGAACGAGTACACGTATACACGAATCGAGGTTGTTCCTCAACGCCGGATATTTGAATAAATTTGTCCGATACGTTCTCGATCGGGGCGTGCTTTTATCCTCCTACTTTTGTCCGTTTTTCGATTTTCATAGCCGTGAAATTTCACCTTCTGTTGCCAGATCGAATAACGACAGAGGAGGAAGAGCGTGGAAAAAGCGTTCGCCTGAACCGCTTTTCGTCCACCGAGCGTAAAATTAATTCTAGCAAAGGGAGCGGCTTTACTAGAACCCGAATAATGCGACTACTTCGAAACCGATGAATTTCGGGAATTTCATTTACTTTAGGGTCGATGTTTGGATACTTTAGCTGGCATTGCACGGATTTAATTAGCGATACTGGAATGTTCGATAGCTTTTTAACTTTGATGAAGGCTGTTTGGGATTGATGTGGAAGTTTCGATTGTGCAAATTAATAAATTGTTTGGTATGTTGTTAAAAGGACATTTTTTGGTACTTTGGGAATTTTGGATTTTTAGAGCTTTCGGTACTGTGTTTTGGGGATTTTAGTATGTGTGGACATTGACACATGTGGACTTTGGCATATGTGGACATTGGGACATGTGGACCTTGGGACGTTCAGACTTTGGGACATGTGGACTTTTGGATATGTGGACTTTAGCATATGTGGACCTTGGGACGTTTAGACTTTGGGACACGTGGACTTTTGGATATGTGGACTTTAGCATATGTGGACATTGGGACATGTGAACTTTGGGGTATGTGGACTTTGGGACATGTGGATTTTGGCATATGTGGACATTGGGACATGCGGACCTTGGGACATGTGAACTTTGGGGTATGTGGACTTTGGAACATGTGGACTTTGAGACATCTCGCCTTTGGAATACTTGGTCTCTGGGACATTTAGACTTTGGGATATATTGACTTTGAGGCACTTGAACTTGGGACATTTGAACTCTAGGGCATTTGGACTGTGCGACATTTGAATTTCTAAATTTCTAGATTTTTACATTTTCAAATACTTAGATTTTCGGATTTTTTAATTCCTGTGCATTTGAATTGTGAAAGTAAGAAACGAGAACATTGAGAATGTTGAAGTCTGAGAAATTTCTGCAGTAGGTTTTGCGACTTGGTTATTTTGTGATTATTGTACTTTACGAACCTTAAATACTAAACTCTGCTATCTAAAATTTTGAAACTTATCATTTTTTGACTTGACGATTTCTTAATATTAAAACATTGAAAAGCAAGATCTTATATTTCCGTAAATAGTACATCAAAATCGAGTCTACGAAAAATATCCCCCTTGAAAAATGAATTTCAGGCAATAAAATTTAAAGAAGCTCTTAGCCACATCATAAAATGAAGCTTAAATTATCATTGTCCAACCCGTGATGCGACGTTGAATTAAATTTATTACCCGTAGCTCCATCAATTTGAAGACCCACTTTAGAGCGAATAAAAATAGGTCCACTTCGATACAGGCTAAGAGTATTTCGTTACTTGATTGACATTCAAGATACGAATCTAAGGAATTCCTGATGTTCGAAGATAGAACTTCGTGGTCTCGTTTCAGTGAAAAACGAGACACGAAGAAGACCTGGAATAGAGAGATCGACACCAGCAGCAAGATGAAATCTTGAGTGATTTTCGAGCTCTGATTTCATCGTCCTCTTTGTAAAGAGATTCTCTCTTGCGTTAATAATGCTGCCTTGTCCCTCTTTCTTTCTGCTCTGTCCGTTTATCTTTGTGTCAACCGTTCACTTTTCTTTTGCTTTGTATCTTTATTTTACGCTACCCTGTCCACCTCTTGCTCGTTCTTCTATTAATTTGGCTACCCGTTCTATTTCTCGATTTTCTCTTCGAGTTTTCTGCCTCGCTCCGTGCACGGTGCTTTTAAAATAAATACTCTTTGTTATGCTTTAGCTCGTATTACGAGCTTTTGTGCGGACGATGGACGCTCGTACAAACCCAGGAGTTCATTTAAAGAGAATTTTCAGAAACTCCGATGTTTTTTCGACTTTGTTTAACTTCCTTCGCTCGAGAGAATCGGAGAATCTCGTTTCCAAACGCTATAAAAATTCATTCGGCGCAACCTTTCGCGAGACGTTATGTACCTTTTTTGATCCAAATCGCGTTACAATCGTGTTCCACATTTCATCTGAACGATTGTTTTAGAACTGCTGAACGATCGAGACCTTGTAAGAATGTCTCTGCAGAATGTCGACTGCACCGAACTCGATCGTTACGATGAAAAATTATCCGATATCCGATCGGGAAGCTGTGACACGGAGAAATTGAACTGCGAGAAAGTCTCGAGATTTGTCGCATTAGATACCGAAATCGATATTTTATTAATCCTTAGAAGTCCGACAACTTTTTATACCACTTTCTACATTCTTTTAATAAAGGAAAGTTTAAAACGTAATCGATATGTAATCAATTTTTCGTACACACACGTAGACATATATGTCACACATGTGTCTAAAAAGCTAACCACATCATGTCATTCAACTCTTATTTTTTTTTAATTATAATAAACTTTTAATACATATAAAAATTGTTATTTTGTCTGCAAATCCTACACGATTAAATAAAGTCATGCATATTTATTTTGGAATAAAAGAAATGAACAAATATTTGCAAAATTATTAGGAAAAACGAAGTCAAGTAATTACGGATATTTTAAAAGATAATTGGATTCTATGGAACATGTTTCTTTTCTATCACGGATTCTTCGTGTTTGTTGTATTATCGAAGAATCCAGGGTGTAACGTTTATTCTCGTTAATTGGTCGCAGCATTTTCCTTGCTGTTTCGATTCGAGACACGCGGACGATTTCGTTTCCACTTCACGTTCCGCCATCGCGCCGATATCGGGGGCAATTATTTCTTGATCTATAAATCTCAGAGGGTCGTTTTATATGGCGGACTGACCGACTGGTCGTGCGAGATGTTAGTGCATTTCAGTGTCCCGGCACGAATGCCCGTTGAGAGCACACTCGCATACTTAAAAGAAAGCCTTGATTGCGTTTAAGTGAAACAGTAAACATAACGGGAACGGAAATCGAATGTCACGAGTGCAAATTAATTGAACTCTGCCCCATTAAGCGTTCCTTTAATGTCTTCCCACTTTTGCACTTTGCTTTTATCGTTCAACACGCATTCCCATTTTTCTGTCGTAACTTAACATTTTTCGTTAATGAAGGAGCAAACAATTGTAAATGTATTTATCGAGTTTCAGAAATTTGAACATTTGAAAAATGGAATATTGAGTTTTGGAAATTTGTATATTTCAAGACATTGGGTTTGGAAATTTGAAGATTTTAAAACATGTAATATTTTACTCTCAAGTCTTCAAGTCAGTGATTTATGCGTTACTAAAATTTTTAATGGTTTAAACGAGAAAGTTATTTAGCAGTTCGAACGTTTCAGAGATCTAACATTCGCTGCAGGTGATCTTCCCACAGAGAGGATAATCACAACAGACGATAATCAAAGTGTATCTGTTGCACCGTTCGAGAACAGTTCGCTGCATTAGTATCGCTTGCGGTTAGAGTTTCATGAAGATGAGACCGACATAGATTACGAGAGAGGGAGAGAGACTGGTGGAAAGATTACTAAACAGTATAATCGCAAACTGGTGATTCCTGGTGCAATCGTAACTGTTACGTAGATACTGCTTCATATATCTTCAGAACAGAGATTCCCAAAGTGTGGCTTTTTATGTGTTGCAAAAGTGACTCTTTCTGAAAGTGAGATATTGGAATTATGGAATTGTGGAACTTTGGAAGACTAGGATTATAGTCGTTTTTATTAGAAATTTTCAAAACTTAAAAAAATTAGAGAACAACCTTGAGTTGAGTTGACTTTTGAAGAAAAGACAAGCTAGTTGTTTGAAGACAGCAGTAGAGCTGATCAAACTTTCTAAAGCTTCACTATTATTTACCTCAAACCTTCCTTAGACCTTTTCCTTAGTTCTTCATCAGATTTTATATCATATTTCTAGTCGAATCTTACACTATGGAATTTTAAAACTTCAGAACTTTAAGGTTACAGTAATTCTTACTGTTTCCAAAACTTACAAATAATATAGTTATGGAACAGAAATTTCCAAGACTCCGGAACTTTGAAGTCTTTCGGATCTTCGTAACTTCAAAATTTTAAAGAAACTTAAATTACAGAAAATTACAGAAAAATTGCAGAAAATAATAGCGTTTTGAAAAATGTTGGTTCGCGATAGTTTGGGAATCCCTGCTTCGCAGAGTAAATATGCATAAGCAAATCGCGAAACGGTACTCGCGCGAAACAATTCCCTGAAGTAATCAACGGAGATGAAAACAGAATCGCAAGCAGCGCGAAGAGATTAGCAATTACGCGCCACCTGACAACCGACATGGGCACAACTTTCTGCATCTATCTGGTGCAATACAATTAGCCCGAGATGAGTATAACAAAGCCGCCGCGTTTTCTCAATTCTACCGCCTTATACCAGTCATTAAATGCGATTTCGACATTGCCTGTAAGCAAATGAATACTATAACGACTATGATTATGCACTAGGTACTCGTAGATGTGCGTGATTCTAATCTCTTGCACTAGTCTCGTAACGCACTTCGTGATTAATTTTACTCGAATTTTTAACCCTTTGCTCTCGAAGGTTCACAGCAACTTTAAAACTTGCTAGTTAAATGAATTCCACTATTGTTTGTTTCACTATGTTTATACATCACACCTGTCACATAAAATTAGTTAAAAAATGTTTCTTTCAGCTTATTGTATTGAATCGAATGGGAACCTCTCGAAAAGAGTTAATTTCAAGTCCAATTATTTGCATAGTGGATTGCATAACTCTAAATTAATATAAAATTGATACTAAATTGACATTCCTCGATATCCAAGTCCTAAAATTTCCAAATTCTCGAATCCCAAAATTGTCAAACTCCCCAACATCCAAGACCCGAAACCGTCTCCAAATCTTCAAAGTCTCCAAAACCCCCAAAGAAGCTAAATACCTAGATTCACAATTGCAACCGTACCTTCCTAAAGAAACGATGCAGAGGAAATCTCATTGGTCCGTGTCACGCGAGTTTCAATGGCATCGCCTCTTGCCACGAGTTCAGCAAAATTGAAAGAATCTGAAGGATTTCCGTTAAGAGGAACAATCGAAGGGGATCTTCGAGTGGATTCGTTGGCGACGAGAGGGATGAGCCTGGTTCAGGAGACGGGGTAAGAGTACAGAGACATACGAGAAGTTAGTCCGGGTAATAACCGAGCGGTGCAGTTGAATTGCCTCGGATGCGATACTCGAGGTCCAACCGGAGGCGGATCCGGTATCACGTCACGCTCGTGTATATCGTGGTTGCGCCAGACCTCAGAGGATCGCGTGTTTCCTCGAGATCCCTGATGGATCGGAGTCTGTAAAAATCTACCGTAGACTCACGATGTCTATTTGCCTCCGTGAATCGACTCCTTCGGATTCCATTTTTATACCTCCCCCTTTCAATTTCCTTTTTCCGTGCTGGTCTTACTTAGGTCAGGATTTACGGAAACCAAAATGACGGATCTATTTTAAATGACAAAACTTATTAAGAAATTTTTGTAAAAATGTATGTCAACTTTCATCAAGCTTCTTGTCTTAGGCAGTTCACATATCATTCTCAATTTATTTAGTTCAAATTTAAATATGAGTGACCATCGTCAACCTAGTGTTAAGAGCTAATCTTGAGGCAAAAAGTTGATACTCTATTTTGCTTGAAATATCGTGCAAATAGAAATATTTTTAATACGAGATTTATCCAATGCGTTTAGAATTTGTGCTCGGGCTCAGAGTACAAAGTGGAAAAAGCAATTAAGAGCTAATCTTGAGGCAAAAAGTTGATACTCTATTTTGCTTGAAATATCGTGCAAATAGAAATATTTTTAATACGAGATTTATCAAACGCGTTTAGAATTTGTGCTCGGGTTCAGAGTACAAAGTGGAAAAAGCAATTTACCGACGATCGCTTCCGGAAAAATAGAATGAAATCACTTTCAACGCGAGATTTGATTTCTAAAGTAAACGCGTATCGATGTATCGTACGAGTGGTTTTCATTTGCCCGGTTTCCCCGAACAATTCTCAAAATGCCCCGGCGATTAATCAAAATCCTTTTCAGCGTCGGATATAGTCGCGTTCTCTGCGGCGCGTTCGCTGCACGGGTGGCTTCATAAATTTGAAGATTAAAGGGGCAACGTTTCCCAACGTTGTACACGCGTAATTAAAAGTAATTTTAATTGGCCCTAAGTGGTCAGGAAGCCAACCACCGAGTCTTCCGCGAATCTGCATTTCGATCGTGTGACCGCATCGGGATGCTGCACCTGCCATGCACGCGTTCGCCAACGAACCCGGAGGGCCACGGAGACGACTCATAATGTCGGCTCCGGTTATTTTCGGCGATCGCAGAAACGCGAAGCGGCAGCGTCACACTGTCTGTCCAATGGAGCACACGTGCCAACGACTAATGGCTCATTCAGCACACCAGCGTGAAAATTGAAATCAAACAACCAGGCCGCTTCGGCTACCGGAAAGTTTGCGAGTCTTATATCAAGCTCCGATACTTGATCATTCTGAATGTGCTTTAAGCCTGTATTTCTTTTCGTTACGAATTAAACATTCTGATGCATTATATTGTACAGGGTGTTCCATTTAAATCCACCCCTTCGAGTACCTACGAATGGATGATACAAGAAAATATTTTGGACAAAAGTTTCATGTTTTTAGCAAGGAAATTATTTGGTGGGGGTAGCTTCTAGATGAATGTCAGATGATCCTCATGAACAGTACTTCAATTTAATTTACAGCGTTCTTAGTTTTTACTGTAGCTTAATGAAGTGCAACGTACATCCGTGTTCATGCAAATATTTTAACACTCATTTTTCGCTAAGTGCATAAGCTGCATGTTTAAGTACATTAACGTCAGAATTAATTTTGACAAGCTTCCCGTTTAAAGGTGGTTCGATATTTAAGAAGCTGCACGTCAAACTGCTTCAATACAAGGTGCAGTTTTTAAGTAGATCTTAAATACAGTGTCGATGACACTTTTCCGTTTCGTTTTTTGTGCAGCTGTCGAGTTCGGAGATGCAGGGTTACAAAGAACACACGTAGATTACTCTTCTGAATCATCTTTCGAGTACAAAGCATTCGAGGCACGTTTCGAACAATGGGTTACTCCCGATACGAGGATTACGATTGAAACGGTCAATAGGGAGATCGATGACCATTCGCGGGCGTTGAATGAATATAAAAGGACGGCTCGAAGCTCGATCGGTCTCATCGACGTGTTTAGATTAAATTCTGATTCGCTGTGCGTGGCTGTCGAGTTCGATCGAGATACGACGCGTGTCTACTGCATATCAATGTATCCGAAGAATCCGTCAAAAGATTAATGATCCGCATTGATCCGAATTTTTCAACTGCACTGCGACGACGAGTAATAACACCGGCATTGACGTTACTATTGTCAGGAATAACTGGGGAGATGGGGATATAGGCAGATTGGAATCTAAGGGGATAGGGAAGTAGGCAAATGGGAATTTAGGGAGGGAGATATGCAAATAAGGATTTAGGGAGATTGGGAGATAGGGAAATAAGGATTTAGGGGGATTGGGATCTAGGGAAATAAGGATTTAGGGAGATATGGAGGAAGATAGGGATCTAGGGAGATAGGGAACTAGTGAGGCAGGGAACTAGGGAGATAGGGATCTAGGGAGATAGGGAACTAGGGAGATAGGGATCTAGGGAGATAGGAAACTAAAGAGATAGGGATCTAGGGAGATAAGGATCTAGGGAGATAGGGATCTAGGGAAATAAGGATTTAGGCAGATAAGGATCTAGGGAAATAAGAATTTAGAGAGATAGCGATCTAGGGAAATAAGGATTTTGGGAGATATAAAGATAGCAAAGTAGGGGGATAGGGAGATATAGAGGTAAGGATATAAAGATTTACGAGGTTGTAGGATAGGGAGATTGGGAGATAGGGATGTAGGAAGATAGGGATCTAGGGAGATGGGGTGATAGATAGCCCAAATTATTTGAATACAGGGATGTAGGGTTGAGGAATACTGAAATCTGAACATTTAAGAATATAGGGCTATAGGGAGATAAAAATACAGAAATCTATGGTTACAAAGGTTCTAGGAATACAAAGATCTAGAGATACGAGGGTCCTAGGACATAAGAATCTAGAAATGTATGCAACGGGGAATGTTGAGATTTGGGGCTCTAAAGATCTAGAGACATATTTCTGAATGTACCGAGATATGTGAAAATTGATGAGTATATACTAAAAATGAGTCTAGTAATTTTTGAAAATACTACAAGTGTTTTTCGTGTAAGTGATGAAAAGCCAGCGAAAGACAATCAATATGATTGCGTCGAGATTTAATAGATTCTCGTAGTCGATGTAGTCAGATACGTGATCAGCGTTCGGTAGCTTTCCATGAACGGAATAGCTGTGGCGGTATTAATTAACGCCGATTTTGTCACGCGCACATGACCGTTATGAAGCTACATACGAAGCCGATGCGGTCTACTCGACACCTGGAAGAACACCTAACCAAGCCTGCCTTTCATTGCTCCAGGATAGAGATGGGATCAAGCCGCGTCTACATTGTGTGCGGCTTGTCGACACCTCGGAAAATTGATACCTCTACCTAAGCTGATATGCAGATTTACGAGCAGTTAGTCGCGTAACACGCCGCTGATAACGCGGTTAATTCGAGGTAAATTGAAAACAAAAGTGATTGGGAATCGTCGTTGATCAGAATGATCCGCGTCGAGATAAGCAAGCTCATAAACTTGATTTGTGAGGAGCATAAATTTCAGACGAGGTAGCAGGTGAACAGATGCTGGCAATTAAATTACGTATATTTTATTGAACTGATCGTGTGATCGAATACACGATTACATATATAAATAAAATTAGTAACAAAATAACAATCAACACAATAACCCTTAATTATGCCAAAGCACACGATGTTCCAATAAACTAGTGAGTACTAGTCGAGTAATAGTATTTGATTATGCTATTAAGGACTTTAAATAAGAGCCTTATAAGTCCTCCATTGCAAACGAACTTAAAGTTCCACAAACCACATTCGATAGTAACCGGTCCGGTAACAATTAACTAATTGAATTTGTGCACAGAATTTAGAGCCGATTTAATTAACAAGGTGTTATAGACATTTCAGTGATCCAGGATAACAAGTTTTCACCCCTGTTTACGTACCGCACGGTCGAAACGAAAGCACGAAATTTCCCTATCGGTCAATTGTTCGAAATCCAGAAATCAATTACCGGCTTGATCCCATCTCTAGCGAGACAGCGTGCACGTAGGTATATACGCGCATACGTGTGTCGTATTATTTATAGAAGCCCAAGCCACGGAGTCTGATAGGCAATCAAGGCAGGGCGCGTGTGCAGCATTCCGCAGCTGAGTCACCGCTCGTACATAAACCAGTCTTCGGAGCCGCGACGATACGTCGTAATAATGGCGAACCCTCCCGTTGCCATTGTTTACGTCTATCCTCGGATCATCCGGGATCTTCTCATCCTGCCGGATGCATCGTCGATACACCCGATCGGAATCCTTGTACGACAAATACGGAGATTTATCGTGCGAATGCTATCCGTGTTGCGGTACCACCCTTCGAATGTTCTGCGCCAGGTACTCCACGATGACAGACAGGGTTAACCCTCTTGTTACCGAAGATCCTGGTTGATCTTTGTCATCGGTTACATCTATTCTACTGCTAGTTACATCGTTAATTCTACTAATTGTTAATCAGCAGTTGTAATCTTTAGGACCAACTTTTGTTCAGTTCACATTTTTTTCATAGAGTGTTTTGGATCAGAAATTGTGAAGGTTCTTAAAGAACTTGATAGCAGGTTTTAACCTTGATAAGATCTTAATGTATAAATGAACCCATATTATATTTGACTTAATAATTCGTACATATTTTTAGGGGTGTAAGAATCCTCAGGGCAGGATAAGAATGATGTTAATCATTTCAAGTTCTTTATTATCCTCAAAAAGCTACCTCGTGAGCTACATAATCTTATACTAGCTAATCGAATTAACACACCAAATGTACCAGAACATCTAATATAAGATATGATATAGTTAACCCCTTGACCTATGACGTTCTCAGCAGTTGCGTCAGTCAATTATTACTGCAATGTTAAATGAGAAAACTTGAAATGTTAAGTATATTTTGCATTCAACCTTATACAGATCGATATTGAACTCAAAATCCTCGTGCAGATAGGTTTGTCACATTTGAATTGTCATGTATATCACGAGACTCGATGTTCGAGGGGTTCAATTCATTTGAGCTAAATGTCGAAATAGAATGAGATCCTATCTGATTTCGAGATCGAGTATAAACAATCTAATTAAAACCTTAAGTTTCCTCGACCTCTTCCTCGCACAAAGAATCGAAATGTCAGCTGGTGAAAAGGCATTACTCAAACAGGAAACGGAGGACCATTGACCTTTCTAATGTCGCGTTATAACAGAGCACAAAACCGATAGAATAGAAGGAAAAAAAGAAAGAGAGGGTGGGTCGTAAAGCGCATGCAATTAGAAATGTTCGCACCTTCTTCTAGCCGTTACTTCTCGGTGCGTACAGATAAAATGCATTTAATGGTTTCTAAGAGTTGTGTGCGAGAACGTGTGGGTTGCACGGTCGGTCGAAGAGTGTTTTTAATGACGTCGGCATTACACACACGTAATTTACGCCTTATTGTGCCAGTTCCTAGTAGGCGCTTATATTTATCGAATAATGGTCGGAGGTTCGTCTGACGGCTGATATTTTATTTCCGCGGAAACTGCTAAACACTCGCTCCGAGCTGTTTCTAATTGAACGTTTAGATCCTTTCCTTTATCCGTGCTCGACGTTCATTCTGTCAGACTGCAGGATACAATTTGCGCATTTTTTTGCGGAAATTATTCAGGAATTTACTTTCACAGTTGTATTTTCTTCGATTATCACTCTATGTTCTTTGCGTTTAAACCTTGTTAACGCGTTTCTTGCGATGGCATTTTTGAGAACCACTTTTTCAGGATCTCATACCTACAATTTTCTAGTTTAGCTAAATTTTCTTGATATCGAGTAGCACGATTTGAAACAGTTCTAAGATGATTTCATCGAATATAAGGTAATGTTCTCATTTTTAACAGGTAAAACAGCATGCTTATAATAAACGACCCATATTTAGTGCTTCAAAATACTTCAAAGTACTTCAAGATTTTGAAATATATTTCCAAAATAAAAATGTCTCTAATAATTTTCTGAGTCATGTCATTATCAGTGTCGAGACAGAGATATATTCAGAAGTTCAATCAAATATTCATAACATAGAAAACATGATGTAATCGAATATCAAGGTAACAAAATTTAAATTGACAGTGACTAACATTTACAGTAGAATAATATAGAATAATAGTAATAACGGTTCAACCACATCAACCTAGGTAAAAAAAATGTTAGAAATCATTTTCTCCTATCCCTAAACGATGTCTATAATGGCAACAGCGATTTAGTATATCTCGATTCGAAAAAAAGCGCAAGGCAGCGTGGATCACGAGAGATCACCAAGAGTGGAATCCAGGGTGCACGAGGTTCGGTATCTGAATCGGTAAATCTGAAATTCCCGGAGTGGTTGTGCTCGTAGTGTTTCTCTTTTTATTCGCCACGCTCTGTTCCGGCTGGATCTAAGCATCGAACGAAAGAATCTTGGTGGATCGTGCGAGAGAAACCTTTCGTTTCAACGAAGAACGTCTCCTGTTCGGGGTCTACACCGGAGAATCCTGCGAGATTGGAAGCTCGATTCCCTCGTTCTCCTTAGCTTTTAATGCCTTCGGTTTCTCCTTTCAGCCGGCTTCCGCGTCGCCCGGATGATCGTAATTCGGCGCGGAGAGCACGCGAAGACTCCTTCGAACGCGAATATTCGATCGGCGGCACCGAATAATAGACCGATTTTCTGCCGATTTCTCTGGGGTATTCGGGGCGATTCGCGGAAAAGAAAGAAATTGTTTCGTCGAACGATGTTAATCCGATACTTCTCTAACTTCGAATTGATTCGTCGGCTATTTGATTATTCTGCATTTGTGATACGTTCAAGTCAGCGAAGCATGTGATCTGCAGTTCATGGATTATGTAGACATATACAAACATAGATTTATATTTTAGCATACACTTTGGTTTACATTTTATATGGTATAAATGCATTGATCTACTGAATATTGCGAATCATTGACATTAACGTTGACATTAACCCTGCCATACTTTGACTAGTCCACTTCTGCATATGGTAGTCAAGTTGAATACAGAATTCATATGAGATTTTAATTTTCTTTATTTGTTTGAATATTGTAACAGTGAATAGTTGGTAACAGAAAAGTAAGGAAAATACTCTTTGAATATCTTTAAAATTATTTCGAATTTATGGTGATCATTTGAAACAAGTTGAGGAACGTTGACCGCCATATTGGTAATACCATAGTATATCATGCAGCTCAGTTTCCTTATATGTCTCTCTTCCATAAAAACCATTTAACACTGTTGACTATGTGACTTAAATCAGTGTGCTTAAATTTTGGAAAATCATCATGTACAAAACAGAAGTGCATTACCTGATTCTGTGAACAAAATCGTGACATCGAAGCTATAAAAACAGTTTACAAGCAGTTTTGGTACATTAAGAAATGTACAAGAGAAACATCTTCGGAACACGACTCGAAATGGCGTATTGGAGGATCGATCGCGTGGAAAGGATCGAAGAGAAAGTGTTTAACGCTTGTTTTCAGTGAGCTGCGTGCAGGAACGAGTCAGACACGAAGCCCGGAAACACGCGTGCAGCCCGTGCAAGGATAAATCCTGTGACACGTTTCGAGTTCGATCTTAACGAGGAGGAACGCGGGGTGCAGGTTCTCGTCGTAAATCATTCGCGGTTCACGCTTTTATCTGCCTTGTTATATCTGCTTAGCAGAAATGTTCTGTGCTCGAAATGACCTTTACTCGAGCCACGGCATCGTGAACAGGATGTCACAGTGGACATTGTAATGTGGATGAAAAACGAGACTGTACTCCTGCTTCTTCGTTCGTATCGGAATTCAATCTACGAATTATAATTCGTAAACTTTTGATTATACTTTTAATTATACTTTTCGATAATTTTAAGCGTTGGTCGCTTCGAGGAATGTTTCAAACTTGAACATTTTTGTTAAAGCACAGAACAGTTTATTTGCTGAGGAAACAAGTAACAATATTAGCTTTGGTATTGGTGATATGAATGTTAATAACGTTGTCGACTGATATTAACGTTGTAGACTGATATTAACATGTGGAGCAACAAAGATATGGATTAATATGAACATTAATATGTACATGTATGGATGTACACATATGGGGAACATTGTTAATAAATACATGTATAGATGAACACACATGGGGATCAATGTTAATAAATACATGTATGTATGAACACATATGGGTATCAATGTTGATAAACACATGTATGTATGAACACATATGGGGACCGATGTTAATAAATACATGTATGGATGGACACACATGGGGATCAATGTTAATAAATACATGTATGTATGAACACATATGGGTATCAATGTTGATAAACACGTGTATGTATGGATACATATGGGGACCGATGTTAATAAACACATGTTTGGATGAACACATATGGAGACCAATGTTAATAAACACATGTTTGGATGAACACATATGGAGACCAATGTTAATAAACACATGTTTGGATGAACACACATGAGGTTCAATGTTAATAAACACATGTATGAACACATATGAGGATCAATGTTAATAAACACATGTTTGGATGAACACACATGAGGTTCAATGTTAATAAACACATGTATAAACACATATGGGGATCAATGTTAATAAACACATGTTTGGATGAACACACATGGGGTTCAATATTAATAAGCACATGTATAAATGAATCATAATATTACTGATATGAGTAGATTAGCCACAAACAACATATAATTTTAACCAGTAGCGCAAGTGAAAAACTGATTCAACCGAGCGTTTTCCTTTCGTGAAATTACAAATGCAATGTAAACGCGATCGTTGCGTGACCAGAAAATATAGGCAGTATCGTTTTCCGCGAAATTTATGCAACCTTGTTTGCGGTATCAGCAGTGTTATCGGCTAGATCTACCCTCTTGGAAAGCGATTCCATGATTCATTCCGCGACCTCGAACACAGAAGCTAGCCGTTGTTTCGATACAACATCGTGCACCGTTTTCGCGCGGCGCGATACTTTACAAGCAATTTGGAGCGGATTGCTCGATCCGGAGTCGCGTTCGATATCGATCGACCTAGTCGATGATCTCGAACCTGCACCGTAAATCGTGGCTCCATAAATACACTGCGCCGTATGAAAATTGCATTCGCCACCGACCAGTTATGCTTGCTTTCGTATTTCTGTTTTGAGATATCGCAGTCTTCCTCTCGCAGATTACGAGACTGTAAAACGGGCGAATACAATTGAACAAAGTTTCTCGCATCTCAATGGAGTTTTGTATATTTTATTGTATCTCAGAGAAGTTTATTTGAAACTTCAAAGAAATTCTATCAGAACTTGAAAGTTTGCAGTTACGATCGACATATCGACATGTGGTTAAACCACCTTCCATATTGTTAAAGAATGCAAAGTATTTATACTTGTAGCCGTGTTTAAGAGAAATGTTAACAGAGATGAATAATTCTTCAGAACGTACTTGGTAAACGTTCTGAATTCTCTCTTCAGACTCTAGCCTCTCTTTAAACTCGGATCTCTGCATACCCGTTTTTTAATGAGATTCATCCATATGTGCGCATACGTCACTGTCAGTGCACTCGTGGTGTCACTTGCGTATGCTCGTATGAATTCCTAAAACTCTCGTTTTCTGAACATTATTCTCGAAGCAACGACAGAAATTTTGTGTAAAACACAGTCCTCTAAAATGGATTAATTACGTAAATTTACGTATTTTATTCGTTTGATATTTGCTTAAATTTATCGGTTCGGATGTTCGATTATCGATCGAGAAAATAATAACTGAAATTGATGGTTAATTCAACGAATTGTGTTGTGTAATTCATTTCTGTATTTTACATATTGTGTTTACATATTTTTCCCGCCGTTTAATTTTCTTTTGAATGCAATATGTCGGCAAAAACATTTATGATGTACCAGCGCATACACTTTAAATATATTTATTACTTCATTTAAAATAATCCTCACCCGAGTTACGAGAGAACTTTAAACATCGAAATGTGAACGAGACGCAGCATTTATACGTTTAATTACAATTTCGAAGGTACACAGTTTTCAATTACTCAGGAATAAAAATCTTTCCTTTCACCGTGAACTGTGCAATTAAAAGCACAATTATATATTCGTATTATTGGAACGAACTTTTTATACGTCAAATACATTCGTTCGATTTAATACACCGTTTATGTATAAAACCATCACTGTACATTTATTATATCTTTCTTATTTACGACCGAATGATTTCATTATTAACGCAAGCTGAACTCTCGACGAATTAATAATTTAATTAAACGAAAGAACTTCCTTGAGAAATTACGTATTTCTTGATTTGGAAATCACTTTCGAGGAAAAGTGAACTGGAACTTTAATGGGCGAAACAGCAAATCCGTGAATTCATAGAAAATGAGTTTTGTTGGCGATTCAGGGTGAGTTGAATCGATACTCGACGCGAAAATGCAAAATGTCGTATGGCCGTTGTTCCTTTCCATCTTCTCGCAATCGAGATACAGTATTTCATCGACACGATCTTTCATCGCATTTAAACCGTGTGTACACTCGGGGGAAACGTAGGCTTTCGTTAAATGAGAACTTTTTAATTTTCAAATTTATAAATTTGTAAGGTTCTGACTTTCTAAAATCCCAAATTCTCAAATTTATAAATTTTCAAATTCCCCCATTTCCCAATTTCCCGATTTCCAAATTTCCAAATTTCCCCATTTTCAAATTCCCCCATTTCAAAAGTTTCCCACTTCTCAATTTCCCGATTTCCAAATTCCCCCACTTCTCAATTTCGCGATTTCCAAATTCCCCCATTTCCCAATTTCCCGATTTCCAAATTTCCCGATTTCCAATTCCTCCATTTCCCAATTTCCCAATTTTCAAATTTCCCCATTTCCAAATTTCCCGATTTTCAGATTTCCCCATTTCAAAATTCCCCCACTTCTCAATTTCCCGATTTCCAAATTACCCCATTTCCCAATTTCCCGATTTCCATTCCCCCATTTCCCAATTTTCCAATTTCCAAATTTCCCCATTTCCAAATTTCCCGATTTTCAAATTCCCCCATTTCCCAATTTCCCGATTTCCAATTCCTCCATTTCCCAATTTTCCAATTTTCAAATTTCCCCATTTCCAAATTTCCTAATTTTCAGATTTCCCCATTTCAAAATTCCCCCACTTCTCAATTTCCCGATTTCCAAATTCCCCCATTTTCCAATTTCCCGTTTTCCAATTCCCCCATTTCCCAATTTTCAAATTTCCAAATTTCCCCATTTCCAAATTTCCCAATTTTCCCATTTCCCCATTTCCAAATTTTCAAATTCTCTGATCCCTAAATTTCCAAATTTCCAAATTCCCAAATTTTCCATACACCCAAATTCTTAAATCTCCATCTTTTTAATTCCCAAATTCTGAAATTTTGATGTCCTCAAATTTCTAAATTCTTAGATCCCAAAATCTCAAGCTAAAAATCAACTAAAAGCATTCCTTCTTGTTTGGCACATTTTCTCTAAAAAAGTCAGATTTGCCGTAGACTGTACATGCACGTATCCGCCTTGCATCTGGTCCGATATGCATCATACGTGTGTTACGCACGTGCACGAGCAGAGGCGTACGTTTCGCGCGAGCGTACGTGGCCGAAGAGGAGGAAGAAGCGAGCAGAAACATGGATTTATTCGGTCCGTTTGCGGAATTTATTGAACGCGATGAAAGGGGAATCGATAGAGAACGAATAACCGTGTTGGATCCTTTTTCTCCGGTTGGCTTTCTGTTCCTTCTTCGAATGTATCCACGCTAAATCGATTAGATTATCTACGTTGCTTCTGCTTACAACCAACTACACATATTATCAATTACTGTACCAAAATTTTAACTAAAACCACGCTCATCGATCGTTTAATTTATCGTGATGTTACAGTATTGTAAGAACAATTTTTTAGAGGAAAATTTATTTTGTAACAAGCGGGTTAAGGACATTTTGCGATTAGCTTTTGTGGTTCACCAAATAAATACCTTTAGAGGAGCTCAAGGTAAGTTAGTATTAGTTAGAAGTATTATAAGAATAATAGTAGTCGTTATTGATCATGATCATTATTAATTGACAATCATTATTCATCATGGTTATTATTAATTGATGATCATTATTGATCATGATCGTTAGTAATTAATAATCATTATTGATCATAATCATCATTAATTGATACTTATCGATAATTGCACAAGTGCAATGGAAGTTCATATCTTCATGTATGAGACATTTATTAGGTATCTCAAAAGTGGCAAAATATTTTGATTAAAAATATTCCATCAATAAAATAATAATAAATAAAATTGTCTGGAAAACGATATCAAAGTTGGCACATCTCTAATAAAATATAATTAAAATGATTCAGTTAAAAAAATGACAACACAGAACGGCAATAGTTCGCAAAAACGAATGGAGTTTTCAAAGGTAAAATAAAGTAACGATGTTTTCATAAAAAAAAACCGTTTATTCCCGGAAGCGATAGCGATTCCACTAAATTGAAATGATTGATACGAAATATAACCGTCGAAAGCACCAAGTGAATATTCATTTAACGAGCAATGTATCACACACCGGTGAAACGTTAATTAATGAACAGAAACCTAGTATTCTCGTTAAACATGAAGCAGTGCTACGCGAAACCGTTATTTTATTTCACGACAATGCCCGAACACACGTTGTTAATTGGACGACCGAAACACGATCTTACGCCGCGTGATTTTCACGTTTCGATTGTTGCTCGCGTTACCGAGAAACCTCTGCACGACTTACAGCTTCAATTACCGTAATTCGGCTCATTAATTAAGCTCCGTAGGATGACTTTGTTAGCCACTACAATTTTGGAAACGCCGCTTCTACAGATTTCGTGTCAAAGAGAACATCAAAAGTTTTAAACCTCTCATTTCAATAATAATAATTAAGAACCGGAGCTTCAAACCCCATTTTTGCGGAGGAAAAAGTTCAGAATGGCGTCCCCTACAACCCCTTTCTGGGAGTTATAGTAATTGTGAGACACCCTGTATAGTATTGTAGGGTGGTCAAATACCTTGGCGGTCAGATACGAAGGACAAGGACCTTCAGACTCGTATAAGGAAGGCAGTAGTATTTTTATTTTTTAAGAAAAAATCCACTGACCAAAGGAGAAGGTGAGAGATCAGGGGGTTTGTACAACCCTTCGACAAAGTGTAGGAAAGCGTAGAAAAGGACATCGTAGAATTTGCGCGGAGAGTATGTACTATAGTGGAGTGAAGACACTGTGGAATTTACTTTGGTATACATATATGTATACATAGTGTAGATAGTAGCAACCCTTACCGATAACCTCAACTTCTATAATCCCACAGTATTATCATTAATATTATGCATTATAGTACTCTCATGATTAATAAATCTTACCAAATATATTCACAATATCTTGTTTTATTTATTATACACAACTTCAAGGGATTAGTAAGAGGATCTCCAGTTAGGTACATAAATAACTTCTTAATAATATATGTATTATTGACTCATATGGAAATTTAAGCGTCTTCGATATATGAGGGTGAGTCATGTGTTTCACCCTGTATTTCATCCTGTGCTTCACCTTGTGTTTCATCCTGTGCTTCACCTTGTGCTTCACCTTATGTTTCACCCTGTACTTCACCCCGTGTTTCAACTTGTGTATCATCCTGTACTTCACCTTGTATTTCACTTTATGTATCACTCTGTGGTTCACCTTGTGCTTCACCTTATGTTTCACCCTGTACTTCACCCTGTGTTGCACCTTGTGTTTGACCCCGTGTCTTATCCTGTATTTCACCTTGTATTTCACCTTGAGTATCACCCTGTGTTTCAACTTGTTTATCACCCTGTACTTCACCTTGTATTTCACCTTATGTATCACCCTGTGCTTCACCTTGTGTTTCACCTTATGTTTCACCCTGTACTTCACCCTGTGTTGCACCTTGTGTTTGACCTCGTGTCTCATCCTGTATTTCACCTTGTATTTCACCTTATGTATCACCCTGTGCTTCACCTTGTGCTTCACCTTATGTTTCACCCTGTACTTCACCCTGTGTTTCACCTTGTGTTTGACCTTATGTTTCACCCTGTATTTCACCCTGTATTTCACCTTATATTTCACATTGAGTATCACCCTGTACTTCACCTTGTGCTTCACCTTATGTTACACCCCGTATTTCTCCCTGTGTTTCACCTTGTTTTTGACCTTGTGTATCACCCTATACTCACCCTGTGTTTAATACAAACAAATTATCCGACGTTCCCCATGTAACAAATTAAAGTAAAAGATCTCAAGTAACAATAGATTCATATAAAAGTCTATGCGAATGAAGGAGTAAGCAATTAGTGTTCTCCATCGGTTGCGAGTTTCCGGCGACCGACGCGCAAGAGGAAATTGCAAGCTCGAACGAATCGATGTTGCTAGGGCAATCGATATCGGTGCCACTCGAGGGAGAATGTCTCCCCGTAGTGTTTTTCGAGGTTTCTAGGCTGACGTGGTTCCGTTTTCAAGCGCACCGGGCCAATTACGACCGCTTGACCGACCCTCGCCAGCAATCTGCAGCTGCATAACGAAATAACTCGTTCGATCGAGTAAAACGTTCACGCTGGAATAACATGCGATTCACTTGCCGCGATTAAGCCTCCGTTTCACACTTCAATGATTGTCACTCGAACTTCCGTAAATTTGGGACAATTCCGTGTTCAAAGTCCCAAAACCCCAAAATTTGGAAATCTGGAAGTCCACAAATTCTAAAATTTGTAGATTCGAAAATTCCAGCATTCACAGATTTCAAAACACTACATTTTCACACTATCAAAGTCCTAAAATTGCCAAAATTCCAAAATTCCTAACATTGCAAAAGTACAAAATTGAAAAATTGCAAAGTTCCAAAATTCCAAAATCCCAAAAATCCCAATCTTCTAAAGTTCCAAAATTGCAAAATTGCAAAATTGCAAAATTCTAAAATTCTAAAATTCCAAAATCCCAAATACCCAAATTTTCAGAATTCCAAAATCCCAAATATCCCAATCTTCCAAAGTTCCAAAATTGCAAAATTGCAAAATTCCAAAATTCTAAAATCCCAAAATTCCAAAATGCCAAAATACCAAAATCCCAAAATTCCAAAATCCCAATATTCCAAAATCCCAATCTCCCAAAGTTCCAAAATTGCAAAATTTAAAAATTAAAAAATTCCAAATCTCCAAAGACCCACTTATAATATTCACTCCAAAAAAAAATAATAAAATTCGAATAAAAAATACGCATAAAAAAATGTCTAGCCAGAGGGTATCCAGCTAATTCTCGCGATGCATCATAAAGATTGCTACGTTTTCGACTTAATTCGATTCCTCGGGGCTACTCGTTTGCTGGATGAGTCACTTTGCTCTTTATTACTGGAATTCGATTTCCATCGGCGCGAGATAGGCTAATATAATGTCGACGAGTCGCTTGCGAGAAAATTGACAAGGAATTGGTTTTCCGCTGATGGAGCACGTATGGGATGGAAATTTACAAAGCTCGCTCGCTGCGCACGAAATTTTGAGGGAACTTTGACAATCTAAAAGGGGTCGTAGAAGAAAATGAATAATAGCGTTGAGATAGAACGTTGCTTCTTCTGTTCTTTGTATAAAGATTTTAGGAGATGTTAAGTTAAACAATTAAATAATTTTATATAATATACAATTTTAATAAACATCAATACTGAGAGAATTTCTGAAATGAAGGGGAAGTTTTAATAATTGATATACCTATCTGAAGTGGTACAATATTTGAGGTTATTTTAAATATTGCAAGTAAAAGTGTTGCGTGAGATATAAAATATTTTTAAGATTATGTTGGTTTTATTTGGCTAACTTGAGATTTTATTTGTGTTTCAGGTAAGGGGAACCAACAATCTTATCTGCTTGTAACACTGCAAGCCAGAATCGTGAGTACTTAATCTACCAGAATTGTACATTGATACAAATCGTATAAACTTGAAAAAGTGTGACGAATAAAATGTATCGATGTCGAGTTGAAGTTTATGCAAATTTATCATTCGCCTAAATATTGATTTATACGCGGTTCCTTATTCGTTCCACTTCACTGGCACACGACCACGATGTATTTTTGCATTTTCTCGGTCCCGCTATTCGCTCGCCCGCGTATGTTTATTCAAACTCACACGAATGTTTCGTAAACCGTTATCGTGTCCCAACACGCTAAACAGCCAAACAAATCTCTTAAATACAATTGGCGCTCATATTTTTAAGCGTACAACCTTAATTTTCCTAGAAAAAATGTGAAAGAAAAATGGACATAGAAAATTTACACAGCTATTGCTACAACTAACAAAAGTTGAAATGTTAAGCCTTTGATTCTTGATTATACAAATTGAAATTAGAATTGAACGTAAAACTGCAGCGAAAATACGAGTCACATGTGGCAGTGTGCGCAAGTGTGAACAGTATTGTAGTACAAGGGGTTAAAAATAAAAACGAGCGTCTTGTTAACTGAAGGAAGAGATGCAAGAGATGTAATAGTGTTCCAATTTTCCTCTCGGATTCGAGCATAAATCAGATGTCCATTAACATTCTCGTTGGTTGTACACGCGTTTTCGTGTTGGTTCAATATCAAGCTTCCTTCTCCCCCTTTTCCCCAGCGGACCGTTACCGCTACTGCCTTCTGGCTGCCAAAAATTTATCGTCCCCCTCGTTTGGTCCTGGTCCCCCTTTTCTCTTCGCTTTCTTCGATAAATGCAACGGTGCCAGCACAGAATACGCCGTAATCGTCTTACAGTCGCCGCAGGACATTTTCAGGAACCCTTCTAGTTATCGTCGAGTATTATCCAGCCTTTCGATCCAGTTCAGACCGTGAATATGTACGTGGAGCTTCCTTTCGCGCAAAATCATCGTACGGAGCGGATAATCTCGTCCTGACGGCTATTTTGCCGTCCAAATTGGCCACCGATCTTTTTTCACGGCCGAAATCAGGACCTGAAAGATGGCTTCTTATTATACTCCACGGTAGTAATAAAAGATGAGGGATAAAAGATGGTCTTCATATGGTTTTAACTGATATATTAATAATCAGTAACATTACGGGAAATATAAATATTATAGAACGTTATGGAATATAAATTGAAGATCGACTAAATTGTTCAATATATATTTGCTAAGGTATTTTTGTTCGATTACGAAATTTTCCGCTGGAAGCTTCAGAGGAATGTTGTTTTTCTCTTCGAGTTACGTCTAACATGAATTTCATCCAAAAATAATTTCTCTTCTCGAAAGGACGATTTCGTACGTTTGTTTGGAACGACCGACTAAAAATAAGAATTTGCAAGGACGTCACTGATGCAGAGCGGATGGAATATTAACGCGAGACCGGAAGGGCTCGCAAAACATCTTCCATTGAATAGAAGTTGACATAATTTCATTTTTTATAGAAAGTACTATTAATTTCACAAGACTAATCTCATTCTCTTCAATGGAACAATAAACTAGTGAAATGGAATAGTGGAATAATGGAACAGTTAAAAAAAAAATAGTAAAAATGATGAAATAATAGAATAGTGAATTACTAAAAGGACGAAATGGTAAAAGTAGTTAAATACAATAGTAAAGTGACAAAACTGTAAAGTGGTAAAATAAAAGAGTGATAGAATAGTGCAATGATAGATGAGAAAATTAGTAAAATAATAAAATTGTAAAGATAAAGTACAGTAATGAAATAATAAAATAGTAAAGGTAGTAAAGTACAATAGTAAAGTAAGAATCTGGCAAAAAAATAGAAGAATCAACAGTAGAAAAATAATATGAGAACTTAACCTAACTCTCTTTGACCTCTACCACCAAACACCAAGATATTAAAGCTAAATAACTAATAAATAATTGAAGAAGTATTTTTCCAACATCAAGTAATATTCCACGTTCCATTTGAATACTAACAATTCCATCCGCTTATTTGATATTTTTCCCTGCAAAATTCCAAGTCTTGTGTTTGCATAACTTCCTGGCGCCAGCAACTGAATCGTAACGTTATTCCACGTTCTTTGAAATTACCTGCCGTCTCAAAATCTGTCAGATCGTGCGTTCTGCTCGCGTAGTCGCTCACAAACAGGCGGCTGAGCTATTGTTCTTTCCTCAGAAACTGCCTGTTCCGTTTTAGCTCGTGTCAACGCCAAGGACTACTCAGGCTTTCAACAATGTAGCTTGAGTAGTAGCCGTACGGCAGCCACACTTTCTATCGATCTTATCATATCTCACCGCGAACAAGGAGACCAGTTATTCTAACATGACCAATGAATAACGATTAATGCGAAGAGATTAGACAATGCCCGTGCAACCGTTTCATTCGTCTCGTTATTCGCAGAAAAATTCGTTAATCCGCTTAAACAAACTCTGAAACGTTCTATCTTTACTCTTTAATTTTAAATTTATTGAATTATGGTAAAACCTGTTACACATAATCGTGTATAGAATATTCGAGATTGAATAATACAGATTATAGACATCCTGCAAAATAATCTTGTAATAAAAAAAGAAAATTCATTTCAGATTCAAGATGGACAATTGAGTGCTATGTGTCAAATAAAGATTTCATGATTGTTAAAATGAAACGGGAGTCTTTATCTAGAATAAATATATAACGCATGTAGCACATCTACACACTTTATTTAAAAGATATCCACATGAAGGACGTAAAAGAAACGTGACACAAAATGGTTGCCTTGATAAATCAATATCTATGACACAATTCTACCAGCACGTTTCTAACCTAAAAGCTTGTACATTTTTGTGTTCATCATGCAAAGGACGCGTGCAGATGCACGTTTTCTGAGATATAAAGCACATCCCCGCGAAAGAATGCGTCCTCGACATCCGGCGAACAATGGCGGAACAATGGAGAGCACGCAAGGAATCCGCGTTACGTAAGAATTTTATTATGCGTCGCAACAATATTAAAAACGTGAGGGAACAGGTGGAAAGGATTGTTTTTGGTTCCCGATGAACACGAAGCATTCAAAGAGATTTTAATATCAGAAAAGCTCACGACGAAACCAAAGCTTGCGTTCCCTGCGCTACGACGCTGGCGGAACAAAAATATAACGCGCCCACTTTCATTATCTCGAAGAAAATACTGCGAATGAAGATTGCACCGGCATAATGTTGCACACGCGATCGTGTATCGCAGGAATGCACTTGTCCCTAACTGTCTGACCACGAACGTTTACTTTTCGAGCACGGTCTAATCACTTATGGCGCCATTTCACTTATCTCTATTGATACGAAGACTCTCAACGTCGAATTTCGAGCGTTGCTGTCAATTGTTCTTTATCGATGCATTGTTTCATTTATTTCACTGTATTTTGCCAGATTGCAAATTTAAAGTTTATGCACAATTCATTACTTTTGTTAACATAGCATTGTACGAAAATTTTGTCGTGTGACATATTCGTTTGCAATTACAGATTCATAACAATTGTTGTATAAAATAGTAAACTTAACCTAACTAAAATAGTAAACTTAAATTAGACGCACTGTATATTATACAGTTTAACTTGTGTATATGTAGCGTTTGTTGATTGACTTGCTATTGTTCCTGAACTGATTTTTCGAACAATTCAAAGAACAAGTATGCCAGAAAAGTCGCATTAGTATTCCGGCAGAGAACAAAATGGACTGTTATCTGCGGGCAGAAATATAAACGAACATAATCAGAATCCACGATGAGTCGCCGTTGGAATACAAACTCGAATCGAAAGTTAATGTAACGATTCAATTCTAATTATAGAGCCTATTGGACAATTTTCGAAAGCTTTTCATCCACTTTGCATTCAATATTCATCAGTCACCCTCTTTGAAACTTCAATTCACGAAATGAGTCCATTGTACTTGTGATAAGCGGCCGTTCGTAACTGCAGTGTAATGTTTATACTCGCATTGAAAATTCTACAAAGTTATTGTACATTTCGACAAACGGATCTACCTCGATGGAATCCCTTCAAAATTATCGTTGAACAGTGGAAATGGATTACGCTGCTGTTACATTTAATAACGAAGAATTTTAATCGTATTAGTAACTTTTTAATCCAATAAAAGCTAAATATTAATTTAGAGATTTGGTAGTCGGGAAGACTCTAGATTTATTCAGTTGGAAATTTATAAATTGGGAAATTTGGTAATTCGGACATATTTAAATTTGTAATATTAGAAAACTATAAAGATGAGTTGGAAACTTTCAGATTTCAGAATAATATTTTTGATAATTTAGGAATTTTTTACTGTAGCAATTAGTCATTTGAATTTGCAATTTGGAATATAGAAATATAGGAATTTAGGAATTTGGGAATGTAAGAACTTCTGAATTTGGAAATTTTGAAACTTAGAAATGTAGGAATTGAGAAACGTGGAAATGTCGGAATGTAGGAATGTTGGAATGTGGGAATTGGGAAATATGTGAATTGGGGAATGTGGGAATTGGGGAAGGTGGGAATTGGGGAATGTGAGAATTGGGGAAGGTGGGAATTGGGGAATGTAGGAATTGGGGAAGGTGGGAATTGAGGAATGTGAGAATTGGGGAAGGTGGGAATTGAGGAAGGTGGGAATTGGGGAAGGTGGGAATTGGGGAAGTGGGAATTGGGGAATGTGGAAATTGGGGAATGTGACAATTGGGGAAGGTGGGAACTGTCGAATGTTGGAATTGGGGAATGTGGAAATTGGGGAAGATGGGGATTGGGGAATGTGGGAATTGGAGAAGGTAGGAATTGGAGAATGTGGGAATTGGGGAATATGGGAATTGTGGAATATGGGATATGGGAATGTAGGAATGTGGGAACGTAGGAAGTTTGGAATGTAGGAATTTAGGAATTTGGTGATATAGAAATGTAGATATTTCGAAATTTACGAATTTAGAAATAAAAAACATAGGAACATAAATTTCTAATTTCCAAATCTCCACACTGAGAAATGAACTATTCTTATCAATGTTCGCCAGCAATTACCCACGTAATAAATATAAGTTATCTGTAAAATGAAATTAACTTTTAATAGACGAAAGGAACCATTACGTTGTCGTACAGCTACTTTGTCACATGTTCGGTCGTTCATTCTTGGAGTTTCATTGCCTCCATTTTCTTACCCCTGCCTATCCTTTCCCCACGGCTATTACCATTTTCTCGTGCAAGGTCCACGTGTGCAACGACACAGCCCCGTTCGTGGTCGTTCGCGTCAATGGACGACATTAAACGGAAAACAGGGCAAGTATTTACTAGCGTCAGGGGCGACATAAACGGCGTACTACCTCTTAACCATTCGAGGATCTCTTTTTTACAGCGTGTTCGGGGGTTAGACATTAACGAGGAACTGGTGGCCGAGCATCGATTTACGTGCTACTGGTTACCAGCGACGGCCATAATTGCACCGCTTACGAGCTGGAAAAATCCTGGACTGACCTTTTTAATTTGATCGCTTCGATGTCGTTTCGTTCGAAAGTACTTGACGCTGAATTCACCGATCACAGACATCGAGGGTTTTTACTCTGATTCGGTCCACGGTTTTTGCTTTCATTAGCTTTTACTTCGGTCGATTCTTTTTTTTTTTATTCGAGCTCCGATCGCGGCAGCAACTCCTCTTTCCAATGAAACAACTTGATCAAACCAAATATTTCAACAGACTGCTCGATTACGGATAATTTCATTCGCGTGTTTACGTAAGCCTCATTAACGGAGGATTAATTTTCATAAACCGTGGAAGATAGAATCCGTAAGGAACGGAAAGATTACGAGCGAACATTCATCTTTGACATTTTACCTTTCGATAAATTATATAAGTCTTCGATAAAGGACAATACGACTGCGTACATAATTTTTGCATTTAAAAAGGAGACAGTACAGACATATGTAGATAACGCGAGCTCTTTCGTAATACTTAAATATAGATTCAGAATGTCATACTAAAATGAAACTGAACGAATAACAATTTTTCGAACGAAAGATTTTGTCCTGTTTTATCAAAGTTCAACGTTCCATTAGTTCAAAAAGAGATCGAAGCGAGCGCAGCCATTTTGGTTAGCAACGCAAACGAAAATGGTGCTCTCATGCATTTCCTAGTAGTCTAAAATAATTGCTGTTTGTTTAAAGCTGTTTTAATAATAAAAGTGAATGTCTGTCAGTTTGACACAAATAGAAAATTTTTAAATAAACATTAGTGTGTCAGACGATGTTCTCGAAGTGGAGAATTATTTAGAAAGCCTTGGGTCGGTTGACATCCATGGTGTTAAATTCATCACGCGATCGCGGTTCCTTCGTAGAAATTTGCAACGACCGCGGTGTGGTCGACGCTGTCAGGTCGTAAAAGACGGTTTAGTGCGCGATGACCGATTTTGCGGTCGACGTCTCGATTTGCTACGCGTTGTTAATGGTCATCGTTAAATCGGACGTAATACGGCTTCGCGATTAACGCTGCGACGCGACGCGACGCGACGCCAGATACGTTTACATTGCGGTGAAATGCAGCACCGACGATCGTTTTGATCTCCCATATCACTTCTGAAGCTATGACACCATTGATTTAACTCTTACCTTCCATCTCTTCCAACAACCGATCAAGGTCCATGTTATTACCCTTTCTACATTCTATTATGATAAATCAACTTCTCTTTAAATAAGCAAATATTTGCTTTAATATTCAAATTCCTTTCTGAATTCATTTATGAATTTCTATTAGGACATCGCACATGTTGGACTTTTCAAAGTGGTCAAAGTCACTCAAAATACGTATACATAGGGAGAGATTGTGCTAATAGAATATCTGAGAAGCTACAGCTTCAAAAATGATTGCGTCTAGACTACAACATTTCCAATAAATTTGCCCAGTGCCATTTTTATACATAGGCGGTGTACGGATGCCTTGAATAATTTGTAAGTTTGAGCAATTTGTTAACTTAAGTTGAAAATCTCCAAGTTGAGAAATTTGGAAGTGTCCAAAATTGAAAGTACATGATCTTGAAAAGTAATAAATTGAACATCCAAACCTCTAGATTTAAGAATATTAGAAGTGTTCTCTATGTCCAACGCTAACAACGATGCTTCACATGCCAAAATAAAATTTGTACCTATTCGAGTAGTATAATTATAGGATAAGAGGAACTTAGCTTGCGAAATGTGTTAATTCTCGATGACGTAACGGTAGACACAGCGACGAAAAGAAATGCAAATCTCGCAGCGCCATCGGGAGCAGATCAGGAAACCCGTCGGAGCCCTAATTAAGATAAATCGTTTTGTCGAAACGGTTTCACTTAGCCCCGGTCGTGCGCCATTAATTTATAACCACCACACCGTAGGTATTTGTCTCCATCAGATAGGAATCCGTTTTTCTCGGACATTTTTCTCGGTCAGGAAAGGTGTTTTCAACGAAAGGTCGCGGCGAGTATAGTTTCTCACGGCACAGCCGGGATAAAATATTGCCGAAGATGCTGCAAATAACTATCACCTCTCGCGATATTACATAAAATAATGCTTGTCTCCTCGTGTCTTTTACTTTATGCATCTGTCTGCGAATTGTTGGATGTTACTCGTTTCCTGGAGATTAAATCTTCTCCGGCAAGATTTGCATGCTTTTAATCGTTATTTTATAATCAACTATTCGTTAAACGTGTTTAAGCTAATCAACGAGGTATTTTTCGAGTCTTTCGGTATCTTCGAGATTATTTCAAGACGTTTCTAGTATTACTGGTATTCATTTCCTCCAGATGTTTGAGGTTTTACAGATAGATAGAAATATTTGTACTCGCAACTTGTACAATTCTTTGCAGTTCAGAATATACTACTCATGCATTACCTAATTAACTTAGAATATTTTAGATATGCATTTGAAATGAAACATGTTCTGAAAGACCACTATGTTGTTTGAAGTGATAAGGTGCATTTGGTAGTCTGGTATGACTTGGACATCTCTAAACAAATGCTGCACAAAGATCTTAATATACACATAAGTGATGTGATAGGTCCACATGTCCTTAACACTTCTTGTTACATCTCTAACCAAATACTCAACACACATCTTCATATATTATTCATGAAGCATGTGATAGGTCCATATGCCCTCAACTCTCGTTGGTACATCTCTGACCAAATACTCTATGAAGATCTTAATACACCATTCATAAAGGATGTGATAGGTCCATATGTCCTTAACATTTCTTGCTACGTCTCTAATACTCCACGAAGATCTTAATATATTATTCATGAAGGATGCGATAGGTCCTCAACTCTCGTTGGTACATCTCTGACCAAATACTGTATGAAGATCTTAATACACCATTCATAAAGGATGTGATAGGTCCATATGTCCTTAACATTTCTTGCTACGTCTCTAATACTCCACGAGAATCTTAATACATTATTCATAAATGATGTGATAAGTCCTTAACTCTCGTTGATACATTCCTAACCAAATACATCCTCAAGGTAAAATGACAAGTATGAACCAAACGTTCACGACTCAGCACCAGATCAAGCCAATCATAATCGATATCGATGCAGGATCTTAGCATCATCGTTCGATCAACGCACGATTTGTCGCGGGTTCCAAGCGAAATTGGATTTTCGAGGCACGACGCCTTGCAAATCGATTTATCCTCGTTGCATAGCTTCGCCGTGTTTATGGGGGTCGCCGTGACGTTTAAACAGGTACAAGTGGCCGTCGTGTCCGTATTAAGCCGCACGGTGAAATTCCGCCGCGTCTCGCGACGCCAACGAAGGATTATTCATGGCCTTCTGGCAAGCTTAAGTCGCCCATATTAATCCTACGGAGTCGTAAGTCGTGCACACGCGACTTCGTTAATAACTCGTTTCACGGTGCGCGAGATTGCTCTCGCGATTTCGGCGGAAGAATTCGATGCAGTCCACGTTCAATCGTAATTACTAATTAGGCACGGGTCGAGGGTTCTGCTTCCAGCGGGAAGTCGATTTCTTGGACAACTGGATTCTCGACGACGAATCTTGAGCGAAGCCCGTGTAAACTTCTCCAGATCGAAAAGTTCTGACATTCTTCAAGTTTGTTCTTCGCTGTTTGAGTTCCTTACGAGAGTTCTTTTATTATGTACGAATCAGAAGTGATCGTTGACGGTAAAGTCCCTACTCCATTATTTAACAAATCTAGTTGGGTGTGTACTATTTTGATGAGTTAAAGTTGATACATAGATCATGAGTTATCGAATAACTTCATTTTGAACAGTTCTAGTACATTTTCAGTTTTCTTCTATTTACTATGTAGAATTCGGTCCTCATGGATTTTAAAATAAAATTTAATGTAATAATAGTGATACGTGGAATACACCTTGTGCCTTCAAATACATTACTCTTGTAATTAGTCGATCATCCAAGTTGAAGGGCATTGAATCTTGATATCCAATACGTGTAGGTACTCGAGATTTCATATTGGATATCAAGTATTGTATTCAACTTAAATGATGAACTAATTATAAAAGTGAATGAAACACAAGTCCATGATCAAGCGTTAAGAATAAAATTTTGCAAGTGTTTTTGTACCGTACGTGATTTGCGTATCAAACGTCCGATAAAAGTGTAAAATTTCGAAAGCCTCGTGAAAACGTCGAGGTATGTCGAGGTCAGGCAGATCGACGTGGACGCGAATAATCCCGATAACAATTCGCGAGCCACATCCGCGAGAGACGCGTCTCGGATAGCAGAGAGCTCGAGCAGTTTGTCGGTCGGTCTGTAATTTGTAACGTCGGCTATTCGAGCGTGTAACTCTGTAATGACGCGTAATGATCCCGCCACGAGTCTCGAGTGTCGTGGCAAAGGCATATACATATGCAATAGCTACGTTTCGTAGCCCTATCGCTTTGCTATGTATCTTCGCTCCCGTGACCGTCCATCAGGAAACTAGCCTCGAGTTTCGAGGATGGCGAGTGCCGAGAATTCCATGCGCATTCTCCGTTCGTTCGAAATTCGACTGTACGTCGACATAAACTCACACGATAAAACACGAAAAGCTTCGGCAAGAATGTTGTTTGATCCAGTTTTCTGTGTCGTTTCGTACTTGTTCGTGTATGGTACCGTGCAGGAAATAAAATTAAATTTGTCGAATGAAAAATCTATACTTCTGGATAATATGGTAAATGTAGAACGTGTGATATATTCTTAGGATCCCTACCAGTGTGTTTGCAGATCCTTGTACGCCTAGATTCCTATATGAGTACGCCTAGATCCCTGTATCTTTAGATCAGTGATAGATCACTGGTATGCTCGATATCCAATAATAAATGTTTGTAATGTACAAGAATTCCACATGTGGAGATGTAGAAATTTGAAAAACTGGCAATTAAGAATGTGAAAAAATTAGTCATTCAGAATTTAGAAATTTGATACTGTAGAACTTGGAAACTGGAAATTTAGAAATCTATTATAATTAAAATTTTTAAATAGCGAGATTGACGAAGAATGTACCAGGGAGCCAATTACCATATCTTCCGAACCATTTTCTTCCGAAGGCATCTTATCAGATATCGTTGATTATAACGAAACATCAGATGGTCGAATTATAAATCGACGCGTCGACGAGACTTCAAACGGGTACTTCTCATTTCTTTCGAGCAGTTTTCATCGAGTCATCTTGAATTCCTGTGAATGAGCTCTCGATTTCCGGATCAGACTCGAGCACTCGAGTCGGATAAAAAGACGGAATGACAGAGGGAGCAGGATTTAAAGGATCACGTCGAGACGGTCGAAAGGTTGTTTCATTAATTTAGTCCGTGCTCCTTTGACGTTGCTTATAAATGAGAAACTGTCGATTGGAATCTATGGTGTCGCACCGGTAGGCGAAACAACGGCGACAAGTAGAATACACTTAATCGATCCTATCTCCGAATGCTAATTTCATTTAAATTCAACCGGCCGTTCCTTTGTGGCTCGTTTAAGTGTGAACTTATGTAAATGTATATTTCGTAAAGGCTCCTTTGTTCTTTCTTGTCACGCTTCGAAAAGTAGCTCTCCTTCCTTTTTATACTTTTAGAAGATCCGCTAAATACTTTAAAATCCTGTGTAAAGCTGGAAACTCTTTTATGTTGAAAACATAAATGCAATTTTATTATTTAATTATTTTACCGATTCTACTATACTATTGCTTTACCATACTGCATTACTGTTCCACTATTTCGATAATTCTAAAATACTACCATACTATTTTACAATGCTCACTTTAGTATTATTAAGTTCAATATTTTAGTTGGGGTTCAAATAGAATTTTCTACTCATCTAGTATACTGAACAATACACGTTTAGTTGAATAGGTAGATTTGATAGTAGTGAATCATATCGTCAGTGTCTGAGCTAAAATGTCCACCGTTCTATCGACAGCATGTTTTGCGATATTTCGCCTCGTAAAATTTACAGCAGGATTAATTCAGGTTTTTTCACTTAAAATTCTGCGAATCTCGCTTTTTTAACTTGATTAATGTTAACAAATTTTTCTGACTTTCTCTTAATTTGTTTTACAAGTTGGAATTATTTAGAGGGAAATTATGTGACATTTTGCTGCAAAAATACATTCGAATTACAGTACATTAGAAAGGGACTACTAAAGGATTTAATAAAAACAATGTAAATATTAATTTTACAATTGTTTCGTAATTTTCAGTGTTATGGAAAAAGATTAGTATTTGTAACAATAGTCGGTGATAAATTTTAGTTATATTTTTATAATATTTTCTCTTGCATCTTTCTTTAAAGCAAAATGCAGCTGCAACTTCTAGATCAGAGCACAACTATTATCGAATAAATGTTGCAAAAAATCTGCCGTACCGCAAATAATCGCTGACAATTTCATTCAAGTAATGTTTCGCAATCACGAAAAACACATGTAAATACATTCGGCTCCCATTAGAATCGGTTGAAATTGACCAGGTTGGTAAACCAGTTACAGAGTCAATTTCATTCTGTATCCTTTGAAATTGCCTCATTTTCTTCTTGTGCACTTATTTTGTAACTGTTATCGTATTTTATTGACTAACAACTCGATACAGAAGAAACCGTAACTAATTTCAACCGGGTAGCAAACTTGTTAATTACTGTACCGAATCACGCGAGAAAATGAAGTTGTCAAGGCTCTAAATAAATTATTTTTGAAGGGGAAAAATATAGGGATATAAAGATAGAGAGACGCGTGTTAACGGAAGCGTTTAAAATTGTACTTTACAGCGGAGGCGGCGAAAGAGAAATCGCGGGGAGAACAGAGAAACCGTGTTCCGTCGATTCTCCGTTGACACTTTACAGAAAACTACGGTTAATTAACGCGTTTCTTTACGATCGTGCCGCGTACGCTGCGTCTCGAACACCGTGAAAGTAACGCGTACGCCGATCGTACTTTAAGCGAGGTTCGATTATTTACACGCGGGGAGTACAAAAACATTTGTAAAGCTCGATAATCGTACACGCTTTCAGGCTTGTTCGCCAGCGACTAACTTGATACGACGTATCGACGGACTTGCTTGAAAATAAATCGAACTGTATCTCTCCTCCGATCTTTATCGGGGCACGAATTTTCGAACCGGTCTCGTTCGCGAACGAAACGATATTATTAATAAAACGTGCCGTTGCGCGAAAATTACGACGGACAAATACTTCTGATAGTAATTTAATTGGTCGTCGAATGGAATTTATCGAGGCACATCCCGGAGGTAATTTCGAGTGGAACTTTTTCGTGAACGATTACTCGACGAATTTATGCTTCTGAGTACGCTTCTGAAGGTAATTACGGGGAAGAGATGGGTAAGAAACGTCGTCGCGCTGAGCAATAATTTTTCAACTTTATATAACAATTAAATACCGTAATCGAGTTTGTTCTTCGTCTTTCGCGGATGTTTCAGTGTTAATTAAAATTCCGGTCGTTCACCGAACGCGTAACGAGATCTTCAAGGAAACCGTTGCTTTCTTTGATTTCATTCTGTGGAACTTCCTACATTCGAAGTATTTCAATATTAACAGAAATTTCCGGGACGAATTTTTGTTCGAATAATTCGAGTAATCTAAGTATTCGAATATTTGAATTATTTCCAGTTGCTTGAAGTACCTGAATTTTAACTCAAATTACCTGAATTCAATTTATTCAAACATGCGAATTTTATTGATAATTGAATATTTGAGTAGTTTGAGTAATGTAAATATTCGAATATTTGAATTATACAAATTACTCGAGTTACTTGAAGTACCTGAATTTTAACTCAAATTACCTGAACTATTCAATTTGTTCGAAACATACGAATTTTATTATTTAGATATTTGAATAGATTTCGACCCTAATTGATTCGTTGAATTCCGGGAAAATAACCAATATGGGGGAGTTTTATCGTTTCTAGTGTCTTCATGGCAGATGTTTGACAGAAATCGAGAGATCAGTCGTGAAAGCGTACCTCGTTTTCGTTCAGGAAAACCAGTCGTTCGCTTTCACGAGTTCTTTCGTGCCGTAACGATTTATTCGCAGTTCGATTAATTAACGCTTTGATGTCCGCACATTTCATAGAATCTATGACTGCCGCAACTTTACGTTCCTTTCCATAAAGATTATTACCAGTATTATATTGCACAGTTTGTACCGTACATATTCATTTTTAAATTACGTTCAGCATTAAGTAATAGTGCAACAAAATTTGAAATTAAAATCACAAGTCCCAGCGTTATTTGCAAATTTCATTTTTAATTTCGCAAAACATTAAATTTCAACTGGTTAATTTTGCAAACCAGTCATCGCAATTTAAAGTGGAGAGATTAATTTATAATCCCAGTTATTTTGCTGAATTATTCTCAGTGGATCAAATATAACGAGCAAACCCGAGTCAGAGTTGCGTTTCCTGAATTTTGTGTCCGTATTTTGCTACACGAAGTATGTAAATACAGACACGTTGCACACGCACGTTGCTCGAGAAATTGCCTCGTAATCCTGTAATCTTCTGTTTGAAGTCTGGTCTCTCGTGGCTTTATGATACGTCAATCATTATGAAAAGGGAAGACGAGACTTCAAGACCTTTTTTAGTTGAAGTTGAAGTTCTGTCGGTGAACCAAGGAAACTTTAATTAACAAAATATGGTAATTCCAGCTCGCCATTTTACGTACGAAGATTACATTTATACGAGATAAAGACAATTTCATGGGGATATTTAAGTAATCTTTTTACAATGAAACGAATAGTGAACACGATAAAGAGTACATTCAATATAAATTTCAATATACTACTCTGAGTTTCAAAAATTGAGATAATTAATTCAGGTGCAGAGTTAACTCGTGATCGAGGAACCGATCAACATTTGTTCATGAACATGAACATCATTGAACACGAGTTCGTGGCCGATCAACAATGTGTTAAATGCTATCCGTCTCTCTCTCCATCTCTATACGAGTGATAGGTAATAAGTCAGATTTGTTCAACTCTCATTCGCAATGTCGCGCTATCTTACAATTAGCTGTAGTTTCCATCTTTCCACAACGAACATACTCCATCTAGCCAAGTACACGTCATCGTTACAAATTTGCTCCGTAGTTTCTCTCCCACAGTAAGCGAAAGAAGTCGAAAAGTTTCCCACAAAGGTACCTCTGGTTCTCCAGTTTCACTCTCTCTGTGATTAATAACGTGGCACTGTATTCCGAGTACAAGAGGTCTTTCAAAATCAACCGTGATAGAGCAGACCGATACCGAAACGCACTTCAGTGAGACGCCCACAAGTGGCCGCTCACAGATCGAATCTTTCGGGAGGAAAGCCGAAGAACGAAAACGGAATAATCTGCTCGAAATAGAGAATATCGTGTTGGTTGGCGAGCATCGCGTGGGACGAGACAACGATACGTTTCTCCTATGATCGTCAGGGTCTTCTGAAATCATAACAAACTCACCGATTCCACCTTCGCTCGCCCAACGATCCCGGATACCGAAATTTATCGATCACAATCGGCTTGCCGCTGCGGCGCATAAAACACGAGATACACGGGTATACACGTACGACATTATAGATGCGTGAGAGAGCGAGAATCACGTGGGTGAACTCCCACGCGGTCGATGCTCATATTTGAATATTTATCCGTTCGAGCCGAAGCGATTCCACGCCGATCAAAAGGCCCCGAAATGTGGAGCGTGTTTTTCTCCATTACGCTCGTTCCGAGTGGAACACCCTGTTCAAGTGCTATTTTTTTTCTCGTAAATCACCGGCCTCGAATGCAAATGCGCCATTAACCTTCATAATAACGACAGAGGTATACATTCGGGTGCAATATCACGCTGATATGAATACTTGAAAGTTTCATATGATCGAAATTTCGAATTTTCAAATCCCACATTCTCACAATCTCAAAGTTTGAAAATTTGTAAGTATACAAATTCTTAAATTTCCTCGTGTCTAAATCCCTGGACTCTCTAGATCTCCAAATTACGAAAGTTTACATGTGTCTCCAAATTCCTCACTAGACTCCAGAATTAATTCCACAAGTTCAAATTATTAAGTTTCAGAATGAACTTAAAAGCTATTATCTAGCAAGTAGTCAGGTAGAAATCGGTGAAATCCCACGTATTTCAAGATTTCTTCGAACTCTAAATATAACCGTTTCAAAATCGTCGAGTATCTAATAATCTAATAGAACGATGAGATTCCACCGGTTCTTGGATGTAGTTTATTACGTTACCCCTGACCGTGATTAAACTGTTATGTCGTTTCGACACACGCAATCTCCGTTTTGCAACGTGATATTTATATACTCAACGTCCGCTATGAATTTCTGCGTCGGAGACTGTCGACGAGGAAATGACTCACGAGCGAGATCAAATGGAGTCGGGTGGTATCAAGACTCGAAGGTAAAAGCGTTGCGCAATTAGAGTAATAAACGGTGAAGTTGAGAGGAAGTTACTTCCTTTCTCGGGGAAATGAGCACGGAACCGAACAAACGAAACTTTATATCTGCTTCTGCATTCGACTTGGACGTTTACGTTCCTTATTTAAAACGAAACTTACGATTAATCACCTTATTGATCATTTTTGAGCAACGTTATTAAAGCTTGAACATAAATATTTGCTGTCACAAAAACAGATAATATCAACAATAATTTTTAACTTTTACTTCGCGTAATTATCTTACAGTAAAGTTGCGAGTGTAATAACTAATGGTGGCTAACAAAAATTCTGGTCATTTATATCGATTACTGGGAACTGACATTAAATTGATATCGATAATGATTATTGATAGGCAACCATAATCGTTCATAATTGAAAAGTAACATCTTTAAAGAGATTTCGAAATGTCCGACTTCTAGGTAAAGATGAATTTATAGTGGATGACCATTGAAAAAAAATGTATGAATTGTTAGTTTGGATCTGTGGTTAATAGAGATGGCAAAACCGCGTAATCTATTTTGACGAAACCACGAAATATCGTTTCCGTCGAAGTCACACGAGCGCATACCATCCACGCAACGCGTAGAAATAGAACACGACGATATTGAAATCCCGTGTCCCCGTGGGTACACACGCAGAAACGGACACAGCCGGCGAATTAACAAGACCACGGTCACGTTTGGAAATGAACATCGGTCTGTTTTACCGTAGCAAGAGATCAAAGCCAATCGTGGTGCTCGGAAAACGAACATAACCGTCTAGCCACCGTAAACACTTGTTCCTTGTCTAGGTGGAATTCGTTGCTGCGAGTTCGGTGGACGCGCGATTAATCAGCGAGCAGTTTCATTTCATCGCGAGAGGAACACGCGGAGAAACGGACAGGGAGTTTGTAGCCGAACGCGACGATGTTTAATCTTGCTAGTCTTGCTCGGAAGACCGAGACGAATGCAGCTGAAAGCTGGCATTAATGGAAACGAATAAGTAACACAATGTCAGTTCGGTTTCAAGTATTATTAGAGAAAGCAGCTTCACCGTTGCTAGATCAATCGTTAGCTACTCGCTATATTGCCATCTATGGTGACACGTCATCGGATACAGTCGGCGATATAGAAGAAAGTTTGGCGATGTGATGTAAAGTAATGTACAACGCGTGGCTATATGACTCATGGGTTCATATGGCGCATAGTGCAATAATACACGTGGCGATATGCGATGCGTGCCAACTCAGCACGTGGCTATATAGGAAGTATATAGTACCACTTTGACAAGTAACGATATAGTATGTGGTAGTATGAAACGTGTGTACATACGCTACTTTTATTTTCCAGTGTTTGAAGAGTTAAATACGAAATGTTGTCGAGATGTCTTAAAAATAGCATTGAAGTATTTGTATAACAAAACGTTGTTTAACGTTAACATACCTGCAATCGATAGTTTTCGATCGATTTCCGTCCATGAAAATACCATTTTCACGAAACCCGAAGGCGACCACATTAAACACACGTATTACTGTTTCTAAATTGCAGGTTACAGTTCATTATCTCAACTGATTCTTGCAGGACCTGTAATTCTTGCGACAGGCAAGATTTATAGACTCGATAGAAAATGAATTCCCTTCGCTTTCACATTTACCCGTTCGCGGTAAGCGTCGCTATTACTAAACAATAAATGGAAATGTCTTTATTATTTTCACTTTGATTTTCGCGGTAGAAAGTGTTGGATGATAAAGTTTATGCTAATTGACCAGTGGTTTACGTTTCAATATTTGGAGTTCGAAATGGTTCACTGAATCAATATTTTCGCGCGTGGAGACGAAAAATGTTGAGAAAAGGTACGGACGGTAAGAAGACATTAATTTCCCGCGGTTCTCGCGAAGCGCGCGAGACGATTGCTCGTTATCATGCGATGTGTCCAACGATCGTCTCAAGTGCGTCCATTAAACGCGGTAAAAGCAACGCTCGAGATCGATCAAACGCGACGTGGCTATTAATAAACCTGGACGAGGTCTATTAATAAAGAGAACGGAAGATTAGACGTTTCTTGCGGCGTTCTGAAAGGCTATTTTGCACCAACGTCCCAGAACAGAGTAGACTCTGTCAACGATGCAATGAGTCACGTCGACCGCCGCGAAAACTAACCCGACTATCCCGAGGGATTCGGTTCAAGTTATATACTAGAGCGAGCATATGATTCAGCTGGTAGGTAATTACATTCCTCGGTGAGCAGGCTCGCGTGGCCAACACCGTGTCCGAAATAGCTTTTCTGGAACACGGAAGAATGCTGCGGTCACTCTTGCAGATGTTACAGGGTGTCCCATTTCGCGCGATACTTGTACGATACAGGAATGTACGCTCGGATACGCAGATTCCTTTGGATGACACATTCTTAATCTCGGCTATTCTTAAATCCCAAGAATTTCGTATCTACAAATTTTTTAATGTACTTGCAAATTTCTTTGGACAAATTTTCGGTGCTGACAAACATTTTTAAAATATGCGAATTTTAGGATTAGGATATTCCTAAATTTTCATAATTCTCGAGCTTCTGATTCTCTAGAATTAAAAGTGTACTCTTAATACTTTTGAATATCTTAACTCTCAAATTCGCAAATCGTATCTTTTTCAAGGATTATTTTGTATAATCTTGATGAATTTTCTAATGTTCTACAACGTTAACGTGATGTAACGCAACCATGTACGGCGATATAACGCATAGCGTCGCAAACTGCAAACAAAAGCATCACATAACAAACAAGAAACAGTTGGTTAAATTAATTGATTGCTATGAACGAAGCGTAAAATCGAAATTGCAGATAATTACAATGTAGTATATCGAGTGGAACAGCATATTAAGAGGCCAGATATTGAAATTTAACGGCGATTTATCAAAAGTGCTCTGCGCTGTTCAATCAGAGATCCTTCATATTATTAGTTAGCGATAAAAGTCGAAGATTAAATGACCGTAAAGGAATGAAATACGAGCGTGACTCGAATAAGAAAGTTTCCCAAGCATTATGCGCCAACGCGCTCGGAAAGTTTACGCGTTGCGAAGTTGGCTGTTTTAATTCTCTTCACGGACGAGAAGTTAGCTGAAAAGATTGCAGTTATCAATCGAATCGAAGTATTCCCTCGCGTTGAGTTCGTGAAATATCGGAGATCGAGGGAGAATCGACAGGATCGAACAAACGAAAGAACGAACAACGCGAAACTTGGCCGAGAAAAGTAGCCTGCCTGTAAAATATCAGATATTCGGTTTTTACGAGCAGCGAACAAATGGAATTTAACGAAAGCGCTCAACGAACAAAACACTTTGTTCGTGTCCGCTTGGACTGTGGCCGACAACGACACGGAGAAACTTTTATTGCGATGACGAAAGCTCAAGGAGAAGCTTACGCTCTTTTCTCGAGTAGCTTTGGACGCCGTTCCATTTCAAGTGCAATATTGCTCCGGATTTCTTCGATGAGGTGTAGCGATAGGTACACGTATATGCAATTGATACTTGGTGTAATTTATATTGAATTTGGGTGGTGTTTCATATAATTGATTGGTCAAGTGCAACATTTGTCTTTGATTTTAAGAATGTACATTTCAAATTTTCAATTTTGATATTTTTAAGTGACCAAATTCTCAAGTTTTTAAATCCTAAAGTCTCAAATCTTAAATATGGAACTTTCTAAAACCCAAAATCTTCAAATTCTCAAATACTGAACGCTCATAACCCCAAATCTACATATCTCCAAATCCACATATCACCAAATTTACATGTCCCCAAATCCACATATCTTCAAGCCCACATATCCTCAAATCCACATATGCCCAAATCCACATGTCCCTAAATCCACACATCCCCAAATTCACATATCCTCAAATCCACATATGCCCAAATCCATATATCCTTAAATCCACATATCCCCAAATCCACATATCCCACAATCCGAAATCTCGAAATTGCAAAATCCTCAAATTCCTACATTCCAAAACTTTTCAATTGCACATTGTTGAAAATTTATTTCGCACACGAAATCGGACGATTCTGTTCGGAGAACAACGGAATGGACCGATGCGATGGCGCAATTCGCGCGTAAATATCGACACGATGAAAAATGTACAGGAACTGGTTCTATTCGAGCGATCCATCGCTTTCCGCGTCGGTGTCACGGAATATTACGCAAACGACGTCGCCGTGAATGATCTACGAGAGGTCGAGCATCGTATATCGTTCCCGTTGCGGACTTAACTTTTAGTAGCAACGTTTCGCAAACTGGTCACAATTCAAGTCGTTCGTAAATAGAATTAACCTTTCCCACTACGATGTCCTGCCGCTTTAACTGACATCCGTAAACGGGTTTCCCGTAAATACCTGCGTTCTATCTAGAATTTTCATGTTGGATCCGACGTTCGGCTGATTGGATGCTGGACATCGTGACACCTAACTTTGAAAATTAACGATTACTCTATGTACCTTCATAAAGATCCTTATCCTTTTATTTTATATCTACGTTGTCTTTATTTCTGTAATAACATAAAACATATACATATACTTTATGCTCAAGTTAAATATTCTTCAAATATTCATATCAATTCTAAGTATATCAATTCTGGTCGTTAATTAATAGTTTTCTGAGTTGTTCATTAATGGAAACCGTGTTAAAAAAATAGTGGAAGTCAGATAACATCGGTCAGTTCTCAGAAATCCGTTTCTCGAGATATATGTACAGTCCTAAGGGTTGTACGTACATATGTACACTTAAGTGTACATATCACCCCTTAGCAGGCATCAGAGTCCATATCATCCCTTAGTAGACATAAGTGTCTATATCAATCAAGGCAGATCTGACATGGAACGTCGATCGAATTTGAGGCCCTCGAACCCAGGAGAAACAAAATGGAAAGTCACGAAGGGAAAGGAGCGGCGCAGAGAAAGGAAGATTCGTGAGTGGCGTATCCGGCGGAAGTAGTTATCGTCCGTGCTCGGCGAGTGTTTTTCCAAGCGTTCCGCTCTTCTTCGTGATATTATACGGCTTCTCGTCTCGCTGCTTTCGCGACTCTTTCGTTCTCTCTTCTCTCCTTCCGGGTGTCGCTGAATCCCTTCGAACACTTTTTCCCGCATTATCCCGTGGCTCGGTGTATTCGAACAATTTTTGCCCCGCAGTTGTCCGCGGACGTCGGGAATTGCGGCTTAGGTGATTTCGTTTGCACGAACCATCAACTTTTATGTTCGGCTTCTTCTTCTCTTTACGGCGTCGGGGAAATCGTTCAAGATACGGGTTTGTAAAATTTTATTTCCGTTCGTGAATATCACCTTTATCGTACGGGATGGAGAACAAAATTATCGTGAATATTTCTTTGTGGAATACTGTTACATCAGAAGTTAAACCAATTCAAACACGAAAATGGTATTGACAAAAATTGGAAAAATAATGTGGAAGCTGTTTGCGAACTTCTGTCAATGTTTACTGTTTACGAAGTAAATGTGCACAGATCAAAATAAATGAAGTTTACCGCACAGATAACTTTAGTGATTTATTCAAAATTAATTTTAGTTAGCTACAATTCAAACATGTTACATGACGAAACTGTAGCAACATTTGTATCTTCAAGTAGGATAAATCGAACTAGAAGATATTCGCATCTGCAAGTATAGCTATCGAAACCTTGCGAACAAAGGGTGCGTTTCTGCGTCAGTTTCAGAGAACAATCCATTGTCAGGAATCAGACGTTAGTCGAAGATTAATTGGAAACATAGTTAAGCAAGATGACCGTGCAGCAAGGCATTTATCATGGGACACGATAAAGTTTCAAAGCGACCAACTAGTCGACAGGTCGATCGTTCACTCGGGCCGAGATTCAAAGATTCCGGTGGAAGCACGCGAACGAGAGGAAGAACGAGAGCAAGAGCGAGAAGGTCCACTTCTGTTTCTCGCGAGCCACTTGTTTCTTCGAGGCTCTTTCTTCGTCGTCGGCCGCGAAGACTTTTGACCCAGAACGAGGAGTAGCCGCGGAACGCCTCGAGTACGAGGAAGCGGTAAATATAACGCCCGTTTCAGCGGCGCGTGAACAGCTACCAGCGACATCAGCCGACCAGAAATAGTTGCGAGTGCCTTGGTGCAGGTGCCTTCTCCGTGGGAAGCGACTCGTATCTTCCACGGATGTGCCTTTACTTTCCTCGCGCCTTATGCTCCCTTCCGCCATAGGTCGTGCGACCTCCTTACAATCATCTTCAACGACGAATTTCATGCAACATCGAACTTATCGAATATTAAGGCAATACCGTTCTCCTCAGCATTTTAACCCCTTTGATTTGTCAATCGCGTCTAAACTGTTCATAGCAATACTAAAGCAAAGAATATTAAAGTGTTAGTATTTTATGTTCAGCGATCTTTGGCTACTCAGATGCTACACAATGCTACTCAATGGCTATGTCGCAGGGAAATAGGGATTTGATAAAATGCATATCGTCTTCGAGAACTTAAACTTCAAATTTAAGCATATTGATTTTATTAAGATTTACCACCTTTGCACCGGGAGTGCATCAGAAGTCAGACTATCAAATCCCCATTTTTATCATGTTCCTGCGACAGCTGCACACATTATGGCTGAACTTAAACTTCAAATTGAAGCATATTGATTTTATTAAGATTTACCACCTTTGCACCGGGAGTGCATCACAAGTCTCGTCAAGGTATGGCAAGGGAAACAAAGTATGGTTAACTTGAAAGTAGGAAATGTAGATAAGGAATGCTGTTTACAATGTTCAGAAATTTGAACGTTTTCAAGTTCCTCAATTTTTCCATCTACAATATAATTCCAATTCTTTCATTTTCAAATCCTCAGCTTCCCAAATGTTGAAATTCTTGAATTCTTAAATTCTGAATGGATGAAATGATGAATAATGTGCGTGAAAAGGTTGAGAGAGGGTTAAAGCGTAGTGGTGTCGCGAAGTGTAGCGCAATCGAAGGGAGGTGTCTGTTTATGCGACGTCGCCGGCAGCTTTCCGGCTCGGCTTTTTCTCTGCGTCGCGGCTCTTCACTTCCGCTCGCAAATCCTCGGACGGACGCATTTGGAGCTCTTGGCAGCCGCTCAGACGTCCACGATGAAATATCTAGCACGGCTAACTTTGATCTTTCGCGACGCGTTCGAAACGACCTGGAAGTCCTGGACGCGCGGATGCGAGAACATCGCTCGCGAAACAACGCGCCCCGACGTTCCTTCGGAATCAGGAAGTCAAACATGTTGCAGATGTACGCGTGAAATCTCGGTTATACGAGATACCAATGCCTCGGCAATCCGGTGGCTGAAATTGTCACTCGAGATTACACTAGAATTACTTCGAGTACAAATACTAGGAATTGCGATTTTAGTCACTTTGGAAATAATGCAGTCATTGATGGATATTAATGTCAATTATAATAAAACATTATATTATAAGTATGATTACGTATACATAATACATACATACAATATACATGTATATTACAGTCAGAACATGTGAAATTTATAAATTTGGATGTTTAACCCTTACGAACGTATTTTCACTGTTTGCAGCAATTTTGAAACTTACAGTTAAAAAGTTAAATGAATTCTTTTGAACGTATTATTCTTCTACTAATAATTTCCACTATCTGTTTTACTATGTTTATACATGTGTATTATAGAATTTGTTAAAAAATGCTTATTAGAGATGGCGCTCGAGAAACCTCTCGAGCCTGGAGGGTTAAAAATTGGGGAAGTTTAGCAAAGCTTAAGAATTTGAGAAATGGACAACTTCTTAAACCTACCATGAACCAGTGTTCCGATTTTAAGTCTTCCATACAATGAAATAGTGAAAAATCGTGCAACAAGAAAGTTGAAGAAAGTGCATGTTCAGATCTTGGGCCATTTTATAGCAACGTGCGACGGTTCCTCGAGTAACCATTTCAGCGATGGTCGCGTATTAAATAATGGACGATGCGTTCAAAGGATTACGGGAAGAATTTCGTTTGGCAAATTATACCGTGGCTCCTGTTTCGGCGTAGAAGCTGTTAACGCGAAACGTGCATCGCGCAGCACGTAGCGGCGCTACTTTTCGTCGCTCGTATCGCGCGTTCCGCGTCACGCATACTAAACTTAACCAATTACCGAAATTGCTGACAGACCAAGCTACAAGGAGGCGTAGAGAACACGACAGCTGCGCGCATACGGAATCGTGGCCGAAATCTCTCGCTTGACCCCCTTCTTTCCTCCTCATCGTCGTCTTCTTTCTGCTCTTCTCTCTCTGCTCATCACATTCACACGTGGAGGGGTGAATCAGCCTCCTCGGGTGAAATTCTAAAAGCGCCCGTTTTCCCGAAAGTCTATTACGAACCACTTAGAATCATACGAGTCGGCATTTGCATGGCCCTTTAAAATGGTGCTGGCCAGTGAACTCAAAGCAAATCTCGCGAGCCATAGTCGCTTTTAGGTTCGTTAGTAATGGGAGTAACCGTTGTTTGATGGTTTTTCCAGTAGCCCGTGTAGCTCCTGTTCCGAGCCTCGGTATCGGGAAGATTTACGACATTCGGGACACCCTGCATTTTATGTACGCTCATGAAGCGTTACTTTAATAAGCTGCTTCTGCCGCGGTTAAAGACTCTCGTTAAGGTCGTTGCGACCTACGCGACTTCCACGCCGTGCATGCCAGGAATCCCTTGGGAATAGTCTGCTGGTGAAGACGTTCAACCTCGGCTTTCGCTCGATGAATTTGCGAATTCGGTCATTTATACGGTAGCTCTCGAAATTAGTACTTTGGTAGCTTGCAGATTTCTGAATTGGAGAATTCTATAATTTGAAGATTTGAGAAATTTGAAGATCAGGTAATTCCAGAATTTGAAAATTTAAGAACTTTTAATGTTTGAAGTCCAAAACCTCAAACTCTACAAATTGAACTAGACGTACTTACAAGCAATCATGCTGTAAGATTACGAGCAATCTATCTCCACAGTTCCCCGTGAAAAAGTGGAGATAGATATAGATAGAATAGTGGAGGAAAACAATCCAATTAACTATTTAAAAGTTCCGGAACGATCGCCGATAGTAGAAACTTCATTAAACTGTTCCCAAATAAAATCCGACGTCGGTCAATTTGTTCGTCATTCGAATCGATGCGCCGCTTTGAACCGGGCGGCGAATCTGCCGATTTCACGATCGAATGAACGACCCTTGAAGGGTGTAAGAGGTCGTAAACAGTTGTTACGACTACCGAACAGCAATAAACGTGTAATATTTATTCGGTGATGCTTGGTCATGATTTTCTCTCGTTGGTGGTATTATCATTAAGCACAGATTGTTCGCGAACACGACAGAAAACGTCGCGAAACAGATAATATTAATCCAGCCGGACGACTGTTCGGACGTTTTATGCTCATCGGGGTTTCGCTTGATTTTAAACGCTTTGAGATGTTAACGGTGCTCTGGTGGGCCGGCTATAAAAGAGACTCTTGGTACGAGGTGAACGAAAATGCCACCGAGAGATAGCGAGAGGATATTGTCCTTGGTTTTTGCTGCTTTTAGTGGGTCGTTCGAGGTGGCGTTAGATATAAAATGCCATTGATTTTATGGGGGTGTAATCTCCGGTGGTGAAAACGAGAGATTTATACTTTTAAATTTAAGGAAGGTGATAAAAGTCTACTTTTTTATCTCGGTACATTGGCAAAATTTAAGACACCGATTTATACAAATTCGTTAAATTTTGCGGGGTTCTATTTACAATTTCATGAAATGAACATTTGACAGTCAAGTTTTAAACTAAGTATAAAAGAGGAAATGGTAACAGGGAATATACTAGTACCAGTTTATACTAGTTTATGATCTTATCAATATTCACAAGTAATTTCATAGTAAACAATCTAGTACACACTAATGAACCAGTAGTACTAGATAAAATAAAAAATGCTTATTTGTAAGTATAAGATTTAACAAATATTTATAAAATTGTATACAAAGTATCACCCACTTAATTACCCCGCTTAAATATTATTAACAGAAAGCTTTTTATGGATGAAAGTAAGTGTTACTTAAAAATACACTGTCAACAGAAAGACACTCTAATGTTCCAACAACAGTTCGTGTCGTAAAATTTATACAAACACGTGGGGTCGTAAAGATTAAGCAGAAATTTTATTTCGTAAAATAAAAATAAACTCGTTACCGTTGCGTAATGGCTGCGAATTATCTCGTCCAGCGGTAGAAGTGGAAGAAAATACGTTAATAAAAGAATTGCGACGACGTTCGCGAGTGGTCGGTACCAACAAGAATCCAAGAAAGTGGCAGAACGAAAATTTCATTCCGGTCCCCGTGAAATCTAATTTGTTGCTTGCCGTTGCTTCATGTTTCCGTCGTAAAAAATGCAACGGAACGTCTGGTCGGTCGAAAATCATGGCGGAGAAACAGTGGCCACCAAGAAGGCGAGTTATTTCGCACTCCCCGTTCTCCCGGTTGTAACTTAAACCAAGAGCGCGGGGGCTCTTTGATGAGAAGAGGGAAAAAAAATATATAAAAGCTGTAACGGGGAAAAATGTGTGCCAGATGACGGTGCCGCGTTGCATTTTAGATAAAAAAATTGCTGATTGCCGAGCGTGGCTGAGGAATATAACGAGTGGCGAGCGTGAAGGCAAGCTTCTGTTTGAACTTCTCACCGAGTTAAACTAAGCAACTGTTGCAAGTTTTCAGAAAATTTCTTGCGAAATTAGTACGGTAAATTTAAAATTTAAAACTTCGGGGGTGTACAAGTCCTTGGGACAAGTTCCAAATTTCAAATGACTGAATTACTTAATTTTTTAATTTCTAGATTTCTGTTACATTCCTAAATTTCTGAATGTCCAAATTTGAAAGACAGAGAATTCAGAAATTTGAAATTTCTCTAACTATAAATTAAAACCTGAAAAATGTCTGTATAAATGAACTCAAAAATACCTCTATACAGAAACGAAATGAAAAGTACCTTTACACATAATTTTTAATAATTACTCTTTCGATAAAAGAAGAGGAAAAAATAAGAAGAGTCACTGACTATAAAACGTACCTCAGAAGTCTCAGATATCCTAAAGATAAAAAGTACCTGCAAGTTTAACGAAGTTAGGGTTTATAACAGATGATATCGCAGAGATTAAGAATGCACAGCGAACTGAGAATTTAATTTCTTGGAAGTGTAGCTCGATCGAGTGTCGCGTAACACGATGGAAGGCGATTCAATTAAAGGAAGAGGATGGCTCGGCTTTTCCTGTTCATTTTGCATTGCATAATCTGTGACGGCGATGCAGCGCGACCAGTAACGGTACACCCTCGGTGCATATTTCTCGAATGAAGCCGGTGTCAGATGCTGGTGCATTAGCGACTTCAGATCCCGTCTCCGTGATGTAACGCAATATCCTTCTAAAACAACCACAACTTCCACTTGCGTGGCCGTCGAGCTTCTGCTAACGAGAAGCGGCCTGGAATTATCATTGTTGACACTTGGGTGACGAAAGTTTAGCTTTATGAAATCGTCGTGTCGTAAATAATAGAGGAAATATGGAATCCGGGTTATCCAAGCTTGCCACGAATCTTACAATCTGAATAGCGTCTGTCACGTTTGTATTACGATTTAACTTCGTGAGAAATCGCTCTATCAAATGCTAATATTCACGATATTTTCTTACAACGATGTTACTAATTAATTTACACACAATTTTCATTATAATTTACGGTTCTGTTAATAGAAAGCGTTTTCGGTAGATACTGAAAAATAAGGTATACTTTCAAGGTCAGTGTGGCAACCTCGTTTCTAAGCTACTCCATTTTATTTCGATTCTTAGATCTAGTTTCATCTATGTTTTGAAATCTGCTGCTTTGAAATCTAATGAAACAGAAAATTCTATACGCCGATTCGTGGACTCTGACGATACCTTGCGATATTTTAACAGTGACATTTATGTAACCTCCGCGAACGCGTTTAGCTAGTACGGTGAATGTTTATCCACGTTTTCTATTTTCCTCTGGTTATTTATAGTTGTTACGCAATATCGCGGTTGTTAAGTTCAGGTTTCTGTCCAATTTTGAAAACGGATCACTTGTCGACCAATTGCGGCCAGTTCTTCAAACCGCTGTCATTCGCTCGGAACTAAGTATCCAATCAGGATATATATTGTCTTACTTATGTAAGAATGTGGCTCCAGCATTGCGTCATGCACTAGAGAAAATTATGGAATCGGTGAAATTTATTCAAACTTTTGCAAGTGGTTGGAAATCGGGCAACTTGCATATAAGCATCATTCTAGGATACTTCGTGTTTCACATTAGACATTTTTGAGGACATAACTTTTCACGTTATTAAATTATCAGGGGGTGGTTAGAATTATTTAAATTGTTAAGTGATTAAATTTGGAAATATTGAAAATGTCATGTGTCCAAGTTTAGAGATTTGTAAGTGTTCTAATTTCCAAGTTTCTAAGATTGAAAATTTCTAAGTTTGCAGGTTTCAAAGTGTATAAGTTTCTAGGTTTCCAAGTTTGAAAATTTCCAACTTCTCCAAGTTCCACATTTCTAAATTCTTTAAACTTGAAAACTGTAAAGGTCCAAATGTCCACATCCCCAAGTTCCCAACTTGCCAAATCCTCACATGTCCAGATCTCTATATTCCCAAGTTCCTACGTCCCTAAATAGTCAAATCCTTACATACACAAATCTGTAGGTTCCCAAATGTCCACATACCCAAAATCCTAAATTTCCATCTATCAAAAGTCCGAAATTCCCAAATTTCTAAATTTCCAAGTTGCAAAAATTCCTCAAGCTCCAATACCCAAGCTAGCAAATCCCCAAACCCCATTCCTTCTCAAGGTTTTCCCAAATATACCCTAACAGTCTTACTATTTCCTAAAGTTTCTCATGAAACACCAAACGTAGTAGTAAAACACCACAGCGGTATTCTTCGTTTCTCGAAAAGGTACGTGCTCCAGTTGCTCGCACAATGGAAGCATCAACTCTCTATTGAGGATGCAACCTGGGATCAAAGATGAAACGTCGACGGACGTTTGGTTTCCGGCAGTTGGCTTATTAAATCGGCAGCGGAAGTTTTCTCGAAGGCAAGGTTCCGTCGAAAAGAAGAAATGTTTGGGTAGAGAGCGCAGCCAACGGTGCGGATTGTTGCCGTTAATGCACGTTTTGTGCGAATTCACCGACGTCTAGGTTTCCTCGGAGGAATTGCGAGGCTCGTCGCTCGTCGTGGGGAAAGGCAAATGCTTTACGGAATGGCGAATGGATCGCGCGATAAAACGCGGCACGTTAAAACGCCCTCCGGCTTCCACTCTCGTTCACAAAGGGAGCCGGTTGCTTCTTTCCAAAGCTTCTCGTACCATTCCCGCGTTCCTTGCCTCTCTCATCTGTTTCGCGAGAAATGCGTGTACTTTTCGCGTGTAAACTCTTTCCAATCCAATTCTATTGCCGACAGCGATACTCTTCTTCAAAGACGTTTTAACTGCGCCTGCCACGGGCCATTGCTCCAATACGATAAATATCCAATCCAAGAAATTTACTCAGCGGCCCGTTAATGATCACTTGTCTATTAACAACGATCTAAAAATAGCTGTTACAAATATTTTATTCGCTGTCTTAAAAATTGTTCTTATTAAGGCGTTTTAGTGAATGTATTTACAGATTTTATTATTTGTCATTTATTTTATAAAAGAAGTCTGTATGATAATTTGTTAAAATTAACAAACATGCAATTGACTTAATGCAAGGTATAAGTGGTGGCCAATAAAGGGGACATGAGACCAAATATAATTTGTATTAATAATTTTTTGATAAACACTCAATGTTGCACTGAAGAACTCGCTTAGTTAGAAACTCAGAGTTACCAACACTTAATGGTTATTCATGCAAAAATTTGTGTGTGTCGTCTTATACAAATAAAATTTATATTTCCTATGTAAGTGTCCCATTTAAATCAACCCATTCACCTTCAAAAATATTGATGATAAAAAAAATATTCCAAATAATACTAATATGATAATATTCAAATTGTCTGGTGAATTTAGCTCTCTTCTAAAATTGATTACCCAATGAATACGTTTTTAATTCTCGAGATAAAAGTTACCTCTGCAATTCAATCACAACTAATTGAAGTAACAGTGCCGCAATTTCCAGGCGATGAATGATGGAATTTAGCGAAACCCGGGTTCATAACGTTTCGAAGTTCTCGTCGATTTTAATTCGGAAGCACTTCAACGGATTTCGCATTTGATCACAGTCAGGATATTAAAAGAGGTGGAAAGGTACGTCTGATGAAAATGCTCCAGGCAGTCTGTCAGTTGGTCTTATAAAAAGATGGACGAGTTCTCTGCTTTTCTGTTTTCCAGAGATTCGTTCTTCCACACGGTTCGCTCGCGAATTAGTTTCTCGATGTTATTAGCGGAAATTGTAAGAACTTTTTGAATTCTAAAAATTACTGTAGAAGTTAACCAAGTACTCGTCAAATATTTGCCAAGGACACGATGAAATGTAATTTTTAGTTAAGAAAGTGATAGAAGTCATAATTGTGCAATTTTATTGTTTCTGATATATACTTATTAAAATAACCTCGAAATATAGTCTAATAAAATGGATTTACAGTGTAACGCTGAAGAAAATAGTTTTGAATAAATGAGTACATACATTAAAAAATGAAAAGATCTGTAAGCAAAGATCAAAACAAAAGATCTGAACATTGGAAAGTTTAAGAGTCAACAACAAAAATGTCTAAATGTTAACTATAATCAAAGACTAAATTGCACATATTTCTCTGAAAAATGTAGAATTGTCAGAATTTATATTTATGAAATAAACTTTAAAATCGATTTGTTAGGTAGAATGATCATTGGCAGTTTGAGTTTCTGGAGTAATGGCGTGTACATGACATTTTGAGTCATCGATCGGTTGTACTCGTACTGTAGAAAAATATGGCCCAAAGGTATTTGCATCGCGTGCAGACAGATGCTGCCTTCGCACGCGGTACACTTTGACATGCATCGGATTCGCGTAGAAAATAAATAAAATAGCGAATCGAGGGAGACCCAGTCAATAACTCCGATCACGCACGTCCATCAGTTTCCTCCGTGATACATATTGCGATCATAGTTTCGGTCGTTGGCGAAACAAAACGAAAACGCTCGCGACGTCAAGAGAAATACGTAGATATTCTCGACAGCAAACTAAATAACACGATCTGGTAACTAAATCCGTATCGTCTCGTGGCTACGAATACTCGTATTTCCTGGCTTTTAGATCACAATTCGATACAGAATTTCTCTGATATCATAACGGTAACTTTATTCGTTGACAACGTCAAACCAGTTAGTCTCAAATTATCATTGCTTGCAGTGCGAAATGCGATAGAACTCACGGGACATTACTTTTACTAAATTTTGGCAACGAGAATTAAAAACGGAAAGTAATCAGTGGGAACGGAGAAATATTATAAAACAGTCATGTTATTAAAAATGTATAAACCTTCTGTCTTTTTGTCATTCATTTTTGCATCCCAGAATTCTTAAATGATCAAGTCTTCACCCTGTATGTTACATGTATCTAACATAATTTATATATTTTAAATTTTCTACATTTTGCGAATTTTATTTTTGTGGCCAGTTCAAATTGCGCGGGTTTTTTTATTAACGAAAGAACGAAAACAGTTTGAGGTAAAATGTTCATGGTAGAAAGCAGCTGTACAATACGTCTGCGTTATAACATCAGGGTAATGGAACGATGTATTTCACCGTGAAATGCTCGCAATATAATCTGTTCGGAGCAAATTGTTAAATTAATTAGAAGTCCCTTTGATGAAACGCGTGTCGCGAAAATTCATGTCTGGCCCCAGGTCTCGTCTGCAGTTCGATCCAATTTTTTTTTTTTATTTCCGTCATCTGCCCCGTATGTCGACGCAGAATGAAACCTGCACCGGGCGCCTGTGATGTCCGATACGAACAGTCGCGTAGAAATAATGATGCTGCACGAATCTACCGAGTAAATGAAACTTTCAGAACGTGAACACGGCCTTTTGCCATTGAACTACGAGGAAACTGGTTGCTCCTTTTGTACGGGCTTCCCGACGAGTGCAGTTGTACCGAATGAGTACTGGAATTGTTCTCGTTACCTCTTTCACGATCAAATTTACGTAGGTGTTTTAACATATGTTTTAATACTGAAGTACTGTGGGAATAGACTTCTTCCCTGCTTCAAATTTTTCGAGATGTGGTAAATCACTTTTAAATCAAAATATTGGTACAGACGAGTCTTTCATTTTATTAACCCTTTTGTACTGGGTTGTCTCCTCTGAGGGAAGGACTATTGAGGACTATAAGATAATTCAGGACTATAGGGTAGATAACTACACCCTCGGTGTAGTTCTAACACAACTGTATTGAGGATAGTAAATTTTCTAAATGTAGAATTTTCATGATTGAAGCCGTTGTTCAAATTCAAGGGTGGTAATGCTGTACGAATGATACATCATTGACACAACGAGTTGCGAAATCAATCGAATAGCCTCATCGATCTAATTGCAGACATCCTCTGCAGCGCTTCTTAATTGATTAATGGGAGATCTAGCGGTGTACAAGCAATCGTGGACGTTTTCAGAAGGAAAGCGGCATTTTAATTGAGATAAATACGTGTTAACTGTGCGCTGCTGAGATCACCGCTTCGAAAGCCAAGCATAATTACAAGCGGCTGCTTTGGCTGAAACCCGCGATAATATACAGGCTTTATCAAGAGGAGCGATCCGTGGATGATTATTATTAATTAGCTACAGACTCGTAACTACACGTTTCCCCGGCTCGAAATCCACTTCGAGATCTCCTCTCGTTATGTTGAGAATATATTTACTCTCGTCCGAGCATTAATCACGAAAATAACTGTCTAAGGAACTTGAAACCGAGAAACGAATCGCAGTCTTGATTATATTTGTCCAGCGGCTTCTTCTCGAGAGATAACGAACGAACGGAAGAGAGAATAATCGCGGGTATTAAATATAACACTGTTCAAAGTAATTAATTTAACGAAGTAATTCATTTAATTTCACGCGTTACCGCTAACTGTTCAATAATTCCTGTATTAAGCATTTCTTCATTAAGTTACTACTTTCAACGAACGTGTCTTTCCACGTGAAACGCAGCGGCAATTAGGGTTTCGTGCAATAAATTTTATGCGTGATATCTGCTTTCAACTGGGTCACACAACTTAAGAAATTTCAAACACACGTTTGTATACGCGCGTACATCAGTGATTGAGCACCGTGTGCACGGTGCGTGTAGTGACAAATGGAGATCCGAAGAGATTATGTAGAAATTTGAGAAATTGGAAATTTGATAATTTAGAAATTTTTTAATTCGATGAATTTAGAAAATCGAGAACAGCTTTCAGATTGAGACATGCACGTAACAGTGCCAGCATGGGACAGTCGCATGTCATGAAGGAATAAATATTAAAGTTTAATAGCGAACTAAAATATTATTATTGCACAAGTGTAACGGTGAATTCGTGAATTTTCCATAAAGTTTATTAACGTCAGTATCGAGCAAACACGTTGCAAATCGATGCACCGGAGGACCGGTATAAAACGAAACGCATTAATTCTACGATTGCGCGTAAAGTATCCGAGGTTGTCGCGTTTATTCGTCGAACTTATTAATTTATGTCACGTATCCAGGCGCCACGAGTTGAGTTACGATCCGTTCGCACGAAAGCACGCTCGCTATATCGAATCATTATACGGATAAAATACAAATATTGTATCGTAATACAGGAGAAATCCAAACTGAATCGCTATTGCATAACCGTTATCGTCTTTTCGATACGAGCAACGAGAATAGATCCGCCGCAAGGCGTGGCTCGCGAAAATGAATTTTGCATTTTAACACCGAAACGCGGTTCATATTTACAGACCGATCGAAGACAACGTTTTCGAACGTTGCGCAATCGCAACAAACTGCACGCATTTTGCAATAAAATGTTCGAGACTCGAGAGAGACGTGTGAATATACGGCGTTGTACAACAATGTGGTTGCGTTATGCGATGCAAAAGGGTGAATATCCTGCAAGGCACGTTCTCAGAATAATCGTTTGACCTGTCTACCGAAGATACTCGTTTTCCAATAATTCGAGCCGTGCACCGTGTAATTTATGATCGATCGAAGAGATTTTATTTTCGTAACGTAATTACGGTACGGCAGGTTGAGTGATGATTTAATAAGTTGGAAACTCGCGGTGAAAATTTTAGACGCATATATGTTTTTGCACACGTAATACACATTTACTCGAGAAACTTTACGGTGTCCGTAATACTTTGTCAAATGTAATATGTTAACTTAAATCGTGTACATTTATATAATAATAATTGTACACTTGTATCGGGCATATCGTTTTGAACTACGCACATGCGTTATTCCAACATTCTTAGGCGCATGCGTTGCGCAAATGCACGCGCAAGTGTACGCGCAACAGAAGTTATGAAGCAAGCACATTTTAATTGTAAAATAACTCAGTCAACCACTTTTATCGTCATTTAATCAATATTACTGATGTATTACTAATATCTAATACTGTTTCTAATATTGACAGTATCTAATATTGATAGTAAATCGATAATTGACAGTACAACTACAAACGAGTTGGCGATCGATTAACTTCGCGGTAGATCTCTTCCCAACATGGCGTCATACAGAACCAGTTAACGTGAACTCAGTCCATACTTAGTCCACTACATCTTGTTCCACCTGACTGGTAAACAATTTGTAAATAAAAAACGTTCCATACAAATGTAAAGAATGCGTGATTTCGAATAAATTATAAGTTCCGTGAGCCGCGGTTTGCTCGTGAACCGCTAATACATAATAAGTGGCTCGCGTGCTTCGGCTAGCGGACATTGAACTTTGTAGGAAAACGTAAGAGTGACTCGAATAAGTTATTGGCTTCCGAATAACGATCGATCTAACCCGTGTTTCTGTGTGTCTAGGGCTTCCAGCGTCCGCGGACCTGATTCGCCCCTCAGCTCGGAACTGACGCTCGACAAGCCTCGCCCCATACCATCACCCAGGTAAGCTTCTTTAACCCTTCTTTTTTCTCTCCTCACCTTTGAAACCGAATGAAAAAAGCCCGACCTCAATCTCCCGCGTAATAAACTCCGGGTTAATTGGAAAACTTGGCGAGAAAGTGTCCAAGGACTTTCTTTCTCACGGTCGAGGTTCCTCGTCCTCTGAAGGGCGTTGACCTATATTAAGGGGTCTCCATAGAATCTTTATAATACGCTTTAATTGAAAACACTGATTCACCAAGTAGTCTCATTCGAGTCGGATGTTTTCAAGCGATTAATGTTTATAAAGGATGCTGAGTTTATTGGTACCATTGGGCTATACAGCATGTCTGATTCAAATATGTACTACTGCTGTTTGTAATATAGCGATATATGGGTATACATTATTTCTTAAATACCTGAATTATCAATCTTGAGATCCTTAAATTCTTAGCTTTGAACCTTTGATTAGAGTCTTAGAGCCTTAGATTCGTAGATATTATAACTCAAGATTCCTAGATACATCATGTAATTCTAGATACCTATGTATCTCTAGATTCCTGGATGAAGGACTCGCCTAGATCTCTAAATATCAAAACCCTATATCCTACTAACCTATAGATAAGAAACTGTAAATCCCAAGAACTCTAGATCCCAAAAGACTTACATTCCAAATCCCTGATCCCCAAAACCCTGGATTCCTAAATACCTGAACCCTCAAATTTCTAGATGTACAAGTACACATATAACCTCGGGTGCAACATTTCAAAGATCAAAAGGTACCTTGAGTACCAAATCTCTAGATCCGAAAATCCCTACATTTTAAATTCTTAGATCTCCAAATCTCTGAAACCTCAAAACCTTGACTCCCAGATCCCTGAATCTCCAAATCTAGATCTACAGTTCCCTAAATTCACAACCTTGGATGCAAAATTCCCAAAATCTAAAACTCCCTTGAGTAAGAAATCTCTGGGTCTCAAAATCACTATATTCCTAAATCCTTTGAGGACCAAATTCGCACCCCTAAACTCGTAAGTACCAATATTCCCACGTAGTATTTGTACCGGAACTAATCTACAGAATTAAAATTGGCCAATATTATCAAGAACTACTAAAGTTAGTTTTCTAAAAATAATGAAAGCATGTGAGAGGAATATTATTCTATTTTCAAGTTATTCTCGTTTCACATCGCGGTCATGTATAATTTTGCATAATTTCGCTATCACCATGACAGGATATCCGTGACATCGAATAGATTGAATTTAATTAGATTGTCGATGATGACAATAAAAATCGCGTCGTTACAGGAAGTTAATTATCCGTAAGCTGTCCCTGGTTCTTGTCAACTTTAATCTGTCCGTGGCCGCGTTCGAAGTGCTAATAAACCGTACATCCCGACGCGTGCTCGGAATCGTCTATTTTTATCCGTGCTCGTATGTTTCACCCTACCTGACGAGATTCACCCCTCGATGGAGTCTTGACGTTCGATAAGCCTGGCAACACAATAAACCATTCGCCGTGCACACTCCAACGCTTATTTTATTTCCTCATCGACACGTGGTATTTCGAGCCAGTCGATGGCGGACACCCCTCCCCGGTGAACTCTTGTCACCTGACGAGATTCACCCCCGACTAAACCACTTATTATCGAACATCCACCCAGTATTCCTTTGTTTTTTCACGCTCCACCTCGTGTGTTTCACTTTGAACGCAACGCCCGAGGAAAATGCGTCGAGACATAATTACACCCACCGGCTCGTTTCACCGTCTAATTAAGATATGCTCACCAGTTTCAACAAACGCCCAGATTTTTCTAGAGTCTCTTTCTTAAATACGAGATACTCCGCTGTGAAAGATTAATACGTTTGCCACCGATGTTTCAAATTATCGAGTAAATGCTTAAATAAATTTCTGCGGGATTTTTTAAAAGTACACTTGATATTTGAGAAACAGTACTATTTTAACGAGAGTATTTGAACTTTGAATTTAGCAGTTTCTGTCGTTATTTATATCAGATGGGTGACAACTTTCAGGGTTGCAAATCTTTGTAATTCCAGTTTTGAAAATTTACAGATTTAGAAATATCCACTTTCTAAATTCACACATAAAAATTCAAAATGAATTGCAAAATGAGAACACATGCAATTCAAAGCATGTGACGATCGATGTGAACGAGTAATCGGCGAGTCACGTATATGCAAAGTTAGAAAATGCATTAAAACAAAACACAGGTGTAAAATATAGCGGTACATTTGCATGCATTTACACGGTCATTTATCTCGTTTTCTTCGTGAAATTTCCATAAATTTTCGACGTCATTCACTGCAGTAAATTGCGTACGGAGCAATTGCTCTTCGAGGTTCACCAAAATCACCGAACACCGTTTCCATATTTTCGATAACGCAAAACCGGTTGGTAATTTGATGGACCGTGGTCGAACAAACATTATCCCCGAAATTCTCTTCGAAATAGTTCGACCAGTCGTTTCGCGTACTTGCAGCGTTCGCATACTTGTTCCGCTATTTCTGTTCATCAATTTCAACTAGCTCCGCAAGCAGGTCATGTGTAAAATAGTTTGGTCACACGCTGCAGTTCGTTGCTTCAAAATTGGAAAGTATTCATACTGCCGAGGTAAAGTTATGTCGATCCTGGGTATTAATCATTAAACAAAACAGTCAGATGCTGGAATATTAAAGGAAAGGGGTTCTATAGAAATTATTGGATTTGCAGAGTTTCGACACTACAGAGTTCAAAAATTCAAAAGTTCCAAAGTATAAAAGTATTCAAGGCATTAAATCACAGAAGTTCAAAAGTTTAAAATGTTTCAGAGATGTGACAATTCAAAAATTTCAACTTCTCAAACTTTCAGTGTTCTCAAAATTTCTTAAAAATTATAACATTTCAGAGATAAAATCTTTCAAAACCCCAACTTCCAAAATCATAAATCTTCACGACTCTAAAATTATGAGACCCTAAAGTCCCACAAATTCTGAACCTTAAAAATTTCGTAACCTTTTAGGTTCTAAAATCTGAAACTTCCAAATTTCCAAAATGCCAAAATCCGAGTGTCTCAATATTAAAAAATTCCAAGTTTGTAAGCGTTTGTGGCCTCTAGAGATCTTCATACTGTCCTGCAAATGGCCTCGTCATATTTGACCAGTTTCGATTTCATGGAGATATATTTCGCAATAAAGTTATCAAGCGACGAATATTTGACGAAAAAATTTTCATTTAACGGACACGTTCGCGTCTCGTTCAATCAAAATTATCGCCAGAGACACTACAAACGGGATAGAGAGATCGTTTGAATTTAATTTAATATTTTTACGATCGGTTTTCATAAAATTTTCGCTGACATAAGACAACGAAATTGCGCGAAGAGAACAAAGATAACCGTGGTTTCGTGCCGCGTATAAACGGTCCGCATAAAAATAAATGTCCTGTTGCCTAATAAACATCAAATTTATAGCTTTGCTTGAATTTTTCGTCGATCTATTTCAAACCCGAATCAACGCTGCATTTTATCACGGTACATTTTACTACCACCAAACTGGATACAAATTTTTGTATCTCTGTATTATAATTCACTTCATAAATATTTTTTAATCGTACATTTACTGTATAAAACATCTATCGTTTTGAGAAAGTTCCTATTAATTTTATGACCTTTTATCATCGGTGTTAGGATGGGTTTCAAGCAAAATTTAATATCATTTTACGAGATTGAATCTCTGAATTTTTAGCGAGTGGGATGGAAGCTTGATATTTTCTCGCAGCGGGGGCTCTATGCGGAGCTGAAATTACTGCGCTGCGTAATTATTGATTTTATGGCAACCGTGAACAGGTTATTTTATAGGTGGTTAATATCTGGAAGTTCTGAAGTTTTGAAGTTTGAAAATTGTGAAGTCTCAATATTCAATGTTTCAATATACTCAACCTTCAACCTACGTCTCGAAGTTTCAAAGTTCTGACTTCAAAGTTTTACAGTTTAAGAATTTAGAACTTCCTGAATCTCGAAGTCCAAAGTTTAAAGTCTCAATTTAGAATAAATTCTCAAATCCAAAATTTAGAAAGATTTAAATTTAAAAAGTCCCTTAATCTCGTAGTTCAATGTCTTTAAATTCTAAAGTCCAAATTTCCAGAATTAAAAAAGTAAAAATTTCCTGAATCTCAATGTTCGATGTTGCTAAATTCTAATGTCCAAATTTCCAGAATTAAAAAATTAAAAAATTCTTGTATCTCAAAGTCCAAAGTGCTTAAATCCCAAGATTCAGTCCCCAAGTCCCAAACTCCCAAAACTCAAAAAAATATCAGAAGTCTATTTCATGGTCCCAGATCCCAAAGTTCCAAGATGCAAGAATTCCGAAATCCCAAAGGTCCAACCGGATGTCCGCCTATTCTGAACAAAATAGTGATTGCATTACGAGAGTACGTAACTCCTACAGCCCTGCTGCCTACAACACATTGTGTATTGAGCCGCGCTGCAACAAAAGGATTATAGGTCTCAGTATTTTATGAACAAACTTTTAACCGATCTAGCATTCATATTCACAACTAGAGTCTGCAAGTCGTAAACGATTCAACTGTCAATCACTATATCTATTAACTGCGGAATAAGGCTTCGGACAGATGTGGCTGACCTCGTGGATGCTCGATATCGTTTTAGAAATCGATGCTCCATTAGTCGATCGCTTTGTGTTTCCGTCAGAGTTACATACTGAGGAGATCCTTGCGCTCGATAGGTAAATGCAGCCGGAACGTAATCGGTCATCGGTAGCAGCGGCGAATAATGAAGAGAACGTTTTGCCACGGTGCTAAGTTGATCGGTCTAAGTCGGCCACTTTTCCGGTTGCTCAACAACGTTGTGGTCCATTAAAATGCGCGTGCAAAGAGCACGTAATGTATTATACGATGTCAGAGTTCCTTCAAGAATGCCACTCGTATCCGTGAGAATCGAAGCTATTAGAATCTGAAAGCTACATTTTTATTCGGAACGTCAGAGGGCGGCTAATAATATCTTACTGTTCCATGGCCGTTTCATAATCTTTATAATAATGCGCGCTCGTTGTGTACCAAACAAATCGGCGACACAGGAAATAAAATAACGTGGAGTTTATCAATTTAGGTTGGTCTTTATTTAGCGGATCGCTGGAAGTGGCTGTTACATAAGCGATAGGGCTGGGCCAACTTTGACCTCGATCTAGAAAGTTTACGAGCTGTTCACTTTAACTAATTAAAAATATGACTGTAGTTACTCGTTAATGCTGCAATAGATTAACTCGTTACGAAACTTCAACCTGGAAAATTAATGTGTACTAAATTCGACGGCGACAGCTCGCTGGATACACCGTGCTTTGGGGAAATACGCGCTGTTTTACCCTAGTTTTAACGGGACGCAAATATTTAAAGGTTTAGTGGGCTGCAGAATTCATTTGATTAACCTCATATACTTTGAATAAAAATTATACGATTCATTTTAACTGCTTTTTTAGTGAAAACTTCGCATAGGGTGATATCATTTAACAATAATCATTCTTAGTACTTATTAGAAGTACTAAGATCTTAGTATCTTAGTTGAAGATCATTCTTGGTACTCTTGATAAATATAACACTTGATAAATGTATTAATAATATCGTAAAAATGACTCAATAAAATAATTTGTCATTCAAAGCCATATTTAAGCACTATGAAATGAACTTTACAAAATTTAGTTCACAGACATTGTTCATTAAAAAATATACTAAAATTTCTACAATAACATAATAATGAGGTTAGTTGATTGTTATAAACCTTATTGATGTCTGTACGTAATTAGAAAAATGATACTTTGCCTCCACAAAGAACGGAGTTTTCAGGTAACAAAATAACGCTGTTATCAAGTTGAGGACACATTTGTCGTTTAATATCATAAAAAGAGGGATACTTGGAGGTAATATTAATTCAGTATGTAGCATGCAGTCGTCATACAGTCGTAGAGTACTAAAACGAAAGTTAGGAAACGTTTTTGCTTGGTCGCGTTCGCGTTACAAAAGGGTCGAAAAAAGCGTGAATCGGATGAAACTTTTTTGGTCTTAATGGCGAGTGTCTGCCGTGAAAATTCAACTAGCGGTAATGCAATTTCCTCCGTGTCGTTTTTGCTTCATCGGCCACCGTCGCTTTTAATTCGTCGTGACCACATCAAGAAGCCTTCTGCGCGGTGTAATGGCTGATTCTGCCTTCCATATTTTCAATCTCGCTTTTATTCATTAATTCCGCAAATTGTACGCGTTCATACGAACGTTACGAGCTTTTTTCCGTTCAGTATCGTTTCGTCGAATATCGCGAACAAATTATTCCGAAATTCAAAGGCAAGGTAATTCTTTTCATCGAAAATTTGTATGGGCTTCAGCATTATTATTAGTTCGATTTTGTTCGTGTTATCGTTATTTTCAAATTTGCAATATTAATGTTTTTTAATTTTTGTATTATACGAAGTACTGACTTTTTAAATTTCTAAATTCTCATGTTCTCATATTCTTGAATTTTCAACTTAAAAAGTCTCGAATTTCTAAATTTCTAAATTCTCAAATTTCCAGATTAGCAAATTCTTAAGTTTCTAATACGCAAATTTCTTAAATTCCTAAATTCCCTATATTCCCAAATTCTCTATATCCCCAAATTTCCAAATTTCGAATATTTCGGCGTCGCAGGAAATTATACAGTACATATAAGAAAATAAACACATGTTCTTGTGACCATCATCCGATGACGCCCGAGTTTACCCGAAGCCGACCCGAAGCTCGAATACTCGTTATATCAAGCAATTTGCACACCTGCATATTAACAATAATTTATATTATCATATTCGTACGATATTGGATCATTGAAGGTGCAAAAACAAATTTCCCTTCTACCACCGTTTGCGAAACGAGGTAAAAAGCATTGATTAAATGTAAATTGCTTTATAATTCCGTTACTTCGTGACCCGTTTTGCCGATAAACAGTTTCCAATCGAAAAGCTGTTTCCACCCCTTAATAAATTCGCTTTGTCGTCGATCAAAATTTCTGATGCATACTGATTATCCTCGCGAATTTCAATGAATTCACGACTGCTATTTTCGATCACTGAACGAAAATGCCTCGTTCAGCACTTGTGCAAGTACTGTGTGACTAGATATAAACAAAAATTCTTCGGTCAACGATCTTTTCACACTCCTTTTTATTTTGGTGAATATACTTTGGAATAGTTTTGGGTTAATTTACTATTATAGTTAAACAAAATATGGATGACTTTGTACTTCAACTAACCCATATGTAGACCTGAGCTTGTACTTGGACCATGTCCTTGTTTATTGAAAGAGATGCGACCTCCTTATGAGCCCATAAGGAAAAAAGAGAAGTACATACATTTACATTAGGGTACTGCCTATATTAATAGATCAAGCACTAATAATTTGACATTAAAAAGGCTATCAATCGAGACGTAGGCTATTATTACACATTATATCGTGATGATATTTACAAAAGTTGATCCCCGACAGGACTCCATCTGGAATCGCAACCCTAACATTCGTACGTTCTTATCGACTGTTGTAGACAAATTCATCCCCTATACGGCGAGAAAGCTGGCCTTCTGGGGTACTGCGACCCCGTCGGTAACGTAGAAAATTTTCCACCAGCCCCTAATATCGTCGTCGAGGGTGGCAGAATCGAGTTTGTGCGCCCCTCGCAGGATGGCACCACAACACCCCGAAGGAACACCATGTCCCGAGGCTCGCAGACGTTCAGCGACGAGTCCGAGAAGTCTGATCCTGCGAAGGTAAGTCGAGTTTTTATTTTTCCATCGGTTGTTCAACCTCCAGGCTGTGTTTGCTTAGACCGTTGCCTGTTTACACGTGCCTGGACAGACTGGACGACTGAACTGCCGCTGGCTTTTCTGTCTACAGAGACCGCTTCCGAATTTATTTCTTTCGGGTAAATAAAACGAAGAAATCTCGGTTGGATAAATAGTGGCTAGGGACTGGTCGGTTCGTGTTTAGGTTCGCGTCTTTGAAACCGTTTTGGGGCGCAGTCGAGACGTGCCTTGTTCGAATGAGGCCGATTATCTGTTCAAACATTTATTGTTCTTTAATGGGGCGGAGGCTTTATTTGAACGCGGAAAATTGGGGAAATATATTGTGTAGGAAAATTACACTGTATCAATGGTGCTGTATTTTTATATCTATTTTAGCGACAATTCTTACTTCTAAATTATAAATAATTTAATTTCTAATTACAGTAACCAAGAGTAAATTGCAGTATGATTGAATAAAATCAGCTCAGAAGTTTTAACGAATTTACAGATATTTATGAGGAATATAATTCACATTATAGTACAATATCTGTTCGATTGATAAAACGTTACCGTGCTTCATGATTTTTAATTGATAGTACGTCAACGTCCTCTAACACGATTTTCCGGTATTTGCATTTTAACAAATCACGTTTGTTCAACCCGTTCGACGACGAATTCAATTACTTGCGTTCTTTAAACCCTTCATGCTGTATTCATTAGACGTAACCATAATTGAATAAGTCGTAACGTGTGAAGTACCTTAAACACCGTCAGCTTTGCTAGTGGGACTGTAATCGAGGCAGCTCGTTAGCTTTTGGCTAAAATATTTCGTTGAATTTTCTTGTTTTTTTTTTTCGTATTTTTGTTTAACGTTCCTTTCAATTCTCAACTGACAACGTACGATAATTATAGTATGCTTTCTTCGTTTCGACAAAGCCTATTCAGTGGCTGGAGAATTTTTCCCCGCGTTCATTACGTATTTCTTTCTTCGCACCCTTGTCATTAAGACGTTTTAGCAGCACCGGTTGAACACCAATCTTCGTCAAATTCTATTGACGAGAATTCCTTATTGTGTTGAACGCTTTTGCGTTTCGAATTTGTCGATCTCTCTGCCATTTTTAAGTATTTAAATTATTCCTTCTTACTTTTAGACTTAACTAATTTAAAACATTGTTAAAACATGGTATTTCGTACCTTTCAATTCCTTTTCAACTCCTATTCCAGTATCAAATTAAAAAAAATGACGTGTACATCAGCGTCCATGACTTCATTGATTAGGCAAGAGAGATTTAATAAAATCGTTCAGTATAAAGTCTGTTGCGGTTTAGGGCACGTCCATAAATCGTGTTCGACGACCTCGAAATTTTCACCCCGGTAAACGTTACTCGAACGAGGGAAAAGTGCGCGCAGATTCCTGCCGAACCCTTTAACCCTTCATGTTGTATTCATTAGACGTAATTGATTTTCTCGATAGGGCGTTGCAGGATTTCCATATTAAATTGGAGCGCGCGAGCTTTCGTTGTCGCCTGGTGCGTCGATACGCGACAATTATCCTGAAATTAACGACGTCTCGCGTCGTGTCGCGCCTCCGACGCCGGTAATTCTAACGATTTAACTCCTTGTTCCTGTTTATTCCTTCGTTTCGCCTTGTTTAAGGTCAATTGCTGCTATTATAGACGAAACATCGCGGCAGCCGAGCTGTAACCTTAACTATCAGCAATTATAACCGAAGTGCTATAATTATGTTACTATGAAGCGTTGCTCGTTGAAGTGTTACTCAGAGTCTGTTTTCGAAAATTGCTGACTGACGGTACAATGATCTTAATTAGAAAATCTCGTGTATATTTACTGTCAAATTTTGTTGCCTCTATTACAAACTTTTGTATGATTGAAAATTTAACTCTTTGCACTCGGAGACTTTACTGATGGTAGATGACAACTTTAAAATCTTTCAGTTAAAAAGTTCACATGAAAAGTTCAGATAAAGAGTTCCACTATTGTATGTTTCGCTACATATACAGTACACGTGTAGCACTATAGATGCAGTTAAAAAATAATAATTTCCAATTGTTATATTAAACTGAGTGGGGATTGTGTTTCGAGTGCAAAAGGTTAACATGGTACAACATGAAAATTTAACAGGTTGTAATATAAAAATTGAACACAATTTAACATGAAAGTTTAACAGGTTGTAACATAAAAATTTGACACAGTCTAACATGAAAATTTAACAGGGTGCAATATAAAAATTTGTCACAATTTAACATGAAAGTTTAACAGGTTGAAACATAAAAATTTGACACAGTCTAACATGAAAATTTAACAGGGTGTAATATAAAAATTTGTCACAATTTAACATGAAAATTTAACAGGGTGTAATATAAAAATTTGACGCGGTCTAATATGAAAACGTAACAGATTGTAATATAAAAATTGAACACAATCTAACATAAAAATATAACAGGGTGACATAAAAGTTTGACACAGTGTGACATAAAAATGTAGTACAATATGACATAAAAATTTGAGAGGTTACAATCTCTTGTTCGTGTGGTTTATCCTTCATGAAGTATTAAACTCCTTCGAGGTGTCGTCATAGAGCATTTGCATGCGATTAATCAACCGTCCTTCCCTTTCGAGCCCGTTCAGCCGGACGAAAAGTCACGTTAACGAGCGTATTATGCCGAATTTTTACCGCTGGAGGAGAGATTAGGGGACTCCCAAAAATTTCCACCGCTCTATGAAGAAGAACGCGTAATTTTCGACGTCGGTTGGAACGGGGTGCTCTTTAATTATTTCGTTCGGGAACGTATGGGTGGGTGAAAAATTTCATTTTGGCATGCTTAGAGTTTCTAGTAATATTGAGGTTTATATTGGTTAATAATATTCTTCCTTTCTAGTGAAGTCAAAAATATGATGTAGTTCTAGTTTTCGTTAATTAACTCAAATTAGAACCCGTGTTTGTTATCAACCCCTTACTCTATGATTTGTCAGGTGCGTCAGCCAGATCTAACAAATATAATATTAAAGCAGACAAAGAAAGTTGTAATATTATGTCAATCTGGTATAATCGTTGACCATGCAAATTTTGGGCTTGAGCACCAAAATGGCAGAGTATTAAAAATTCGAGTAAAATTGATCACAGATGAAGTACAGATACGTCAGACTCCTCAAAATAGTCCAAGGAGTTCAGTCTAGATAAATCGATCGTTTAAAATTCAGTAAAATCTTGCTTTGCAAGGAAGTAAATTACAGCGCTGAATTAACTAATTTTTTACGTACAGTAGCCAGAGAATTATTCGCAGAACTTTGAGCATGTAGCGTATTCATTTTAATTATGAACAATGGTTGCGTGCACGAGTTAAATAAAGGTACAAAAGGATAAAATAGGAACGCGACTGAAATTCATGCAGGAATACTTTTTCAGCTTACTCTTATATTATTTCGTAATTACCATGTTCGCTATTATCTCGAATTCCGAGCCAACAGTCGTGTACACAAAGCGAATTAAATCGCGTAACGTTTACTTTTAACCCGTTCGTGTATTCTTTTCCTCGTTTCGTGTAAATTTCATACGTGTTACATTGACTTGTCGAAGTTTCGCGAGTTTCCGTGCGCCGTATTTGCAGGGAAAATAATTAATCATTTTGCGTTTGCCAAGCGGGAATAATTAAACGACGTTTTTGCAACAGTTCATCTCCCACCTTCTTGTCAAATACACGCTCACATTTTTCTCTTCGGGACTTTCAATTTTCCGGTATTCTCTTTTTCAAGCTTTTTAATTCTTGGTGCGTTCTTGTACGTTTGCTTTTCTCCATTTTTCACTTCACATTTCGCAGCTTTCTTTTCCACTGTAATTCCATCTCTCTGGGGTTGTAAAACTCGGATGTACTGGGCAACATTTTTCAGTCTTCTAAATACTTCAATTTTTCAGTCAATAAATACTTTGAACGGTGATGGTTCATTTGTAGTATTTTTAGAGACTTCGGAGCAAATATTTGATGAAGATCGTTTTGATCGAAATTTCAAGGTCATCGAAGTTCTACTAAGTTTGGCAAGCTTTGGTAAATGATAGCTGAGGTCTAAATGAATCCAATGATCACACGATCTTCAGTACTCAACAGTTCACTGGTAAAAATAAATAAATGTAACTGTAACAGAAAGATTGACTCAGGACTTACTCAAGGTTACATGAAGGTCATATCACTCACGTTCCTATTTATCCCAATTATCACCGATGAAAGTAATCTTCAACAAGCTCCAAACCTTCAAAAACCATTTCAGAAGTTCGTCAACCATCATAATTTTGATCAACTGACCATTTTAGCAACGGTGATAAATCGAGTGTCTGCCAACGCAGTTCGAAATCATCTCATTTCTGATTCACATCGACACTCTGCGAACCAAAATGCAATCCACTGGCTTTTTAGAGTTAAATAGCATTAGTAAAAAGCAAGTGATTCTAACGAATCGAGGGTTCGCTGGGTCAATACAAAACCGGCGACTACTTTCTGGCACGCGCGTCGCCGTTACGAATAATAATTAATCGCGGCAGGAGAGTTGATTATGGCCCTATTCATCCAGTAGAACCGTTATAAATCACGGTGGACAGAACCTAGATTGTTCCTACGCGATCGCTACGACAATGTTGAGTAAGCGAAATTTCGTGACGTCGCTTTTGTCGAGCAGCTGTTTCGCGTCTTTTCAGCTCTACATCGGAGAGAAAGCTTGTGAAGACGCTGTCAATCACGTGTGAGTCTGTAAATCAATTTTGATCAAAAATATTTGTTAGCATTAGAACTATCAACCATTCAAAATTGCTTTCAAGCTTCACGTTTTGTATATCATACAATTTTACTGTGCTTTTGTCTGTTTTTGTTGAGATAAAATATGGGTGTATATGTTAGTTGGTGCTTCGACATTTGCTTATTTATTCTCTTCTTTCTAACTTATCTGTTTCCCTTTTATTTGTAATTTGTAACTTTATTTGAAATTTGCAATTTGAAAGTCAGTGTACATTTAATTCACGTACATATTAAAATTTTCTTTGAGTACAAAGATGCGAGGAAGATTTAAATGTTTGAGAGGTTGTGACAATAAAATTTATTCCGCGAATCAGTACAAATTAGCGCTCGAATCCTGTCCCATTTGCAAATTTAAAAGTAGCGAAACAGCGAGGCGAGGTGTAACAGCTGCAACGAAGTAAAGAAATAAACGGCTCTTCTAATTTATGCTAATTTTGGCCAGGAAGCTTTTTACAACGCTTAATTCAATTAGTTCCGCTCTTTGATCGTTATAATTAGCATGTTCCATGGACGTTTGGCTCTGAGTGGGTACACAAAAACGTGTGAGTAATTATATAAATTTTCGACACGACTTCGTGGTGGATTTATTGTTTATTTATTTTAATCACTTTCGTATCGTTCAAATTTCATTCTTTGATTTTTGTTATTGTGTGATATTTGTTGCGTAATTTATTTAATTTTGAGAAAATACATCTCTGAATAGTTGCAAGTAACATTAATATGAAAAGAACAATACACAGATTTTCGTATAAAAACTGGATGTTTAAGAATCCCTGTCAGGAGTTGTATATAAAAATTTATTATTAACATTTATAAAATGACGAAAGACGTTTTTTAAATTACCTAATAATTCTAATTGATATTAGTATCTTCTTAAAAATATCTCGTCAAACATTATCACGATGCAAAATGTTAATTCTATAATCTTTGAACGAAATCTCCCAGAACCGTTGTGTACAGAACATCAGTCGTCGGAAAGTTACCGGATAGTTATCAGCTAGAAACAAGATCAACAAAGTATCCGTGTTCAAGTTTGATCCAGTGGAATCAAAACTGAAAGGATTCTCGACGGAATTGGCGTAACCGAGTGAAGAAGTTTTCGAGTACTCCGCAGAGTGGTTTCCACGGCCAATGATACGAAACAGACGTAACTGATTGCTGTTCTAACTTTTCCGTTGTAGCCTCTCTGTTCCACGAAGGAACGCGTTAACAAGAAAAATGTGTAAAAGCAAAATGCTCTTGACGCCGCGTCGTTATCTGAAAGCGCAATAAAGGCGTAACGTGACTTACCTGTTTCCTCGTGCAGAAAAAGAAGTTTCTCAACGCCGGCAAAGCCTGATGGCGTACCAAAGAAATGTAACGAGTGATCAAAATAATCCTTGAGCGTTCACAAGTCGACCAGTTTTACATTGCAATATCTTGCAATTTTATTTATTCGTCCCCGTTCTTAAATATTTAAATATCACTATTCGAGTACTCGTGGAAGATCAATTAATCTGTAACGATACCGTTACAGAATTAGTCAAATATTATTTTGTAGGTTTATTTTTACAAAGTCAATTGAAATTCATATATTCTATTGATGGCAATTGTTATGCAACAGTAATTATTCAATTTCATCGGATAGAATAATTCTACTTCATAGTTAACTGGTTTGTTAATATATAAAATAATGATGTGAAGATAGAGGTTAGAATGATTAATACATAGACCCTGCTAGTTCTTCGTTCTTTATAATAAAACATATGATAAACCATTTTTCTGCATACAACAAATTTTCAGTAAGTGTATCAGTACTCAAGTAACATTTAGTTAGATATACCTAATGATTGTTTAGAAACTGTCCCGAAATGAAAGTTAAAATGGCGCGTTATAAACGTCCCATATACAGGAAACTGGTAAATTTTTCCTTTTCGTATTTCTTCATGCAGAAGAATGTCCGCGAACTAATAGGATCTCCACATCCTTGATATAGGAGGTTCGATATCAGGGTTGACCCAGGTGTAGGTTATCTACGGTGATCATTAATCGAAGGGATTTGCTTCGGACTCGTTGTTATCGCGTAAGATTTTAAAAGGAAGCCTCGAAGGAGCATAAGAAGGACTAAGTACGTACATAAAAATGTAGCACGTGATAAATTGTTCCAGCTCCTAAGTCGTTCTTGGGTAATTCAGATTTTACGAATGATGGATGAACCTTCGTACACAGTTTTAGCGCGCGTACTTACACGTTGCTTATCTCGCATCACTTTGCATTTTAAATTTTACACGTGCCGCTATATCTCGCGGCTCTTCCTTTTAACCGTTTCCAATTTATTACCGTACCGATAACGCTAATCTATTACAGCCGGCATTATGATCGTGTTCCGAGTAACATGTTTGCGTCTCCGAACCTTTCGACCTTTTAGAAAAGCGCCGTCTACGGAACTCGATAACAGAAGTTCTCGGAGTAATGGTAATTGACTTCGAAAGCGGGAACAAAGTTCTGCTACTCTCGACAGCGCGCTTGCATTTAACGTTCGGCTAAATCAAGTTACCCGAACTTTCAGGTATCTTCGGAATTTCGGATTCAAAAATTTAGGGGTTAAAAGCTTAAAGATTTAGGAGTTTAAGGGTTCAAGAATTTAGGGATTACCTCTATGGACTTTGAGACCTAACATGTATCGAAATTTAGGAATTTCAAATTTTAGAATCTTCAAATAGAGAAATTCGAAAGTATACACAAATTTTCAGATTCAAAACTGTGAAGGTACATGGTTAGAAAATATTTGACCACCAAGTTGAATTCTGAATAATACCAGAACTCTTATCTTGAAATATTAATTGAACACGTCATCCAAAATAGTCATCGAGGCGTTTTAATATCCGAGTCTCGTGTCACTCGGGTTTTCATTTAGTCTCTGAAAATTACGCGTTAAAAGAGCGTGTAACGGGGTCTCCTGTTTCCCAGGACGGCTGGCGACCAGAATTGAATAGGTCAACAATAGGGGTGAGTTCGAAGGGTGGTACCCTCGGAAATTTTGGCGAATTTTCTTCGTGATGGACACTCCTGTATTGTGTCCGCCATAAGAGCGTGCTTTGAACGACGGGACCAATAATCGCTGTCGAAGCGATAGTATCCACGTGTCAAAGTTCCAATCACCGAATGCAGCTGTCTTGCTTTGTCGATCAAAACTGTAAGCTAAAATTATTTCTGCTAACACTTAAACTATAATTTTGTAAATAATTCAGAAATCGCCTACACCACCATTCGATGCCTACATTTGAGTACAATTACCGTTTTCTTAAAAAACTACCCCCTCTGAAATTGCTCGAACAAACGAAAGAGGCTATTGTTTTTCGTTTCTTTGCTTAATTAACCTCGTGATATTTAAAGGAACAAAGCAACATCTTCGGAGGTACAATGTCCTTTAGAAAAATGTCGTGAGTAGTCGGTATTAAAAGAAAAACCGGCGGACAAGTGGTCGAGCGCGCTAATTGCAATAACAATAGTCCGCCTTGAAACTTTCTCTTCGGTTCGAACGTGTTCTCAACTTCCGTGGGTCTTCTAATTAACAACTACACGGGAGACTCGTGTTGCGTCCTCATTCATAAATTCGTTGGCCATTCACGCGGAACCGGTGTATGACATCACTTCGCCAATTTTATCGGCTTGAATGAACGTTAATATCGTGAATGGAACCAGTTCGCCAACCTTATCGTCGACTATCGACATTGTTACACCTGTTTCGGGTATTGAAGATGGCTCTGGACAGAATATTCAATTTCTTCTTCAAGTACTTTTTGGAAATCTCACACCTTCTGTAGGTGTATGTTTATTTCAATCTGTGATCTTTTAATTATAGTTATTTTACTTCCGCTGGTATGCAGGTGTGGAACAAGGTCTTGGTGTACAAGTATAATTTGGACTGAATCTCTTATTTGTAAATTGGGAAATTTGTTGACTCTTGTAATTTCCGAAGTTTCTGAATTTCTACATATGAAAGTGAATTTGAAAATATAAAATCAGCAAATTTGAATATTAGAAAGCTTATTTATATCCTAGGTAATCGTAACTTCCACATAAGTGAAGTTTGCACACGAACCATAGAAATCGCGTTGCTATACCCTTCATGAATTCAGCTCATAAAAAAGTTATGAAACCCTTCGATACTCGGGAAATAGAGTTTGAAAGGGAAAAGTCGCTCGACAGCATGATATTAAAATACTGATATAAACTCGAATAAGCTCTTTGATGTCATTGCCTTTGATCTTATCAAGGGATAAATAGTTACATCGATTAAACCGACTATCAAACGGGGCACGCTAATAATTCCCTTATTAATTAGAGATTTCTAATAAGTCGCGAACGAGCTCTCGGCAATTATGCGTGCGCGTCGTGCATTAATTAACGGTGACAATGGAGTTGGTCGAGTTGGATGAAAAAAAATTTATGTATGCGTGCTTGGTGACGGAGAATTTTAATTAATCGAATTCTCGTGCGTATCGCTGCCGCTAATTGGGAATGATTCCATCGTGGAGATACGAACTCTGCGTACCTTTCGAAAATCGTATCGGTGATCGTTTATTCGACGGCGGTTAGAACAATGATGAACTACTAAGCATGAAGTTGCAAATCATTTGTAGTAACGGACGTTGTAGTCAATTTGTACTTCTACGTTCCGTAGGTTCTAAGTTTTTGTATCTTTTTTATCTTCGAATTTAGGATTTTTGATGTAGGTTTGGAAATTTTCGGAGTTATCACATTACTAAGGTATCAAATTCTTAAGTTTCTACATTTCTAAGTTATCAAATTTCTGGGATGTCAAATTTCTAACTTGCCAACCTTCCAAATAACCAAATTTCTCAGGTATCATATTTCTAAATTACCAAATTTCTAAGGCATCAAATTTCTGAGGTATCGAATTTCTAACTTGCCAACTGTTTAAATTACCAAATTTCTAAGTTATTAATTTTTTGAAGTACCAAATTTCAAACTTCCTAAATTTCTAAATTTCCAAGATTGCGAATTATATCTAAACTACCAACGAAAATACCAAATTTCCAAACTGCCTTTAAAATCTCCATAATCATACTCATGTAGCTCCCCAGTGAGCATCTGGTCAGCTAACCTAATCCGCAGCCTGTCACCATATTGAAAAAGCTAGAAAATTTATTCGCACGATTACGCCTCGATCGTTCCCGCGCAAGATCCGTGTACCTCGCTGTATCTACTTAACGCAAGAATATCACCGAGCTGTCCCAATTAAGTTCCGCGGTTATCTGAAATAATGATCAAAACATTCGCATAAAGTACACGTAGGTGAAATATTTTTGCGGGTACGGCTAATAGGTAGCGGCGTCGTAACCGTTTCATTACCGGTTGACACGTTAACTCTCGCGAGTGCTACCTGAACCCGAAGAATGTTATCTCGTCGACGACACTTGCAGTCCGGTTATCTCCGACCCATTATCATTCCGTCGGTGGCTATTTTGCAAACGAAAGGCGTGCCCGATAATCTGACCAGCCGATAATCAGCCCCGCATTATAGCACCGAACGAAACGAGCTCGCTGCCCCGTTCTAGACCTCTAACTAAATTAAGCTGACTACGACACTCCTGTTTTTACTCCATCTTACCCACGAATGCCTTTAACGAACATACCATCGTTACGATTTCTTTGCTCCTCGTTTGCACTGCTAACGTTTATCCTGTTTACTCGACGCGATGTTTCAGAATGGATTATGGCTTGCTGGGTGGAGTAATTAAACATTGATGGTGGTAATGAGATGATTTGATAACTTGGGAAAATTGTTCAGTAGTAACGTTATGTGATAGACTATTTTAAGTATGGTTCTTAGATTATAGACTATTATACAACTATTATAGACTATTATACATTCACAAGATCAACTCTAGCAAGATGAACATTGCCATAATACAAGTACCATTGCGAATAACAATAGTTAGATCACATCCAAACTTAATTTCAGGAACTGTTCCTCTAACAGGAACAGTTAAAGTTAATAAAATTTCGTACCAAGTTATGTTCAAACTTCAAACGAAAATAAATAAAATTTGTTAAGTCTAATTGACAAAACTTTGCTCTTGTTTGAAATTAAGATAATTTTGTCATATTAGAACAAGGTTATATTACAATTTTCGAATTTTTTAGGTTAGGTCGACGTCATGCAGCAAAAGATGCTTCACACGTATGTCCTCAGATTAGGTTAGGTCCAAACGTAGAAGTGTGGGTCTGATCGAAATTTTATGAAGCTGATATTAGGAGTAGTAAATTTGCCATTCGGAGGATCCGAACATGGAAGCACCTGTTTCTGAAGAATTCAATATCATTTTGTACGTTGTCGACTTTTCCATATCGAGATCTACGGTGTCCAATTTCACGACCTCAGAGAGTCTTTCGCAATGAAACCGCAGGTCTCTAGAATCTTCAATATCAAATTTCATGACTTTAATGTCCCCGGTATGGTGGAAGACAGTTCTTGAAATGTATGGTTTTGTATCGCGCGGGATTCGAGTTTGATGATTCACTCGGGGATATCCGTAGGTGTTATTAAGCGGCCAAATCGGTGTACCATCGCAATCAAATTTAATTGTATGTGCGGATTCATTTGTACCGTCGCGTGAAACTTTTCGATCGTTTCGAATGCACGGTGTGGTAGTTAACGCCGCGATTTAGCCATTTATTAGCGAAATCACGTTTGCCCGGGAACGCGGTGGATATTCAACCCTTGCCCAGATTGGTAACGTGTACGTGTGTACGCACAGATCGTTTTCGGCAAACAAGCGATTTGTTCGGCAGCGGGGTCCTTTGAAGTCCGTAGTTGCACTCGTATCACGCCCGTCTCTGACATATTTCACGTGGAAAACGATACTAGCTTCTATTTTCGGGGTATCTATACCGTTCTAATTACTGCGGCCGCTATAATTAAATTTGGAAGATCGTGCGGAGCATAGTTGCGCCCTGCATACCCTGTCGGACTTCTAAGTTTATGAATTTATCAATTTTCGCATTTATTTTTGCATTTGTAAATTTTTAAGTTCCGACATTCACAGATGACAAATTTTTGAAATTGTTGTATTTCTAAATTTTTTTATTTGAAATTTTCAGTTGTCCCGAATTTCTGAAGTTACAGATTCTACAATTTCCGAATTACTAAATTTCCAAATCTCCAAATTTCTGAATATCAAAATCTCCAAATTCTTAATTGCCAAAATTTCTGATTTCCGAATTCTGATTTCTAAACTCCCCAATTCCTGAATTCTAAAATTTCCATATTCCTGATTTTTTGAGACCTCAATTTCTAAATTTCCCAAATACCAAATTCCCGAATTTCTAAATCTCCAAATTACCAAAATCCTAAACCTTGAAATTTCCAAACTTCAAAATCCCCAAATTTCTAACCTCCCAAGTCCGTCATTTCCTACTAAATTTCCCAAATTTGTACTTCTTCAAATTCTAAACTTCCTAACTACCAAATCTCATTTCTAAATCCCCAAATTGACTCGTAAATCTCCAAATTTCTAAATCCCCAAATAACGAAATGAATTTGAGCTTCCACGGGATTAAAATGATTGACAGCGCGATAAGGAATAAAGATCGAGTGGCTCCGGTGTGAAACTGTAAATCCTGGTGGTCATCACGAATCCACGTCATGTAACAACGTATCAGCTACGTGCACGTGCACGTGGATCATGCGATTCGATTGATTAGCCTAATTACTCGCTGCTCTATCGCCATTCCTGTCACTAGCAGCGCCGCAGGGAACGTGGGCGAATACATTGGCTTCACCCTCCTGCGGAGTTTCACGTTCGAATTTACATCGAATCGCATAAAATGGCCGCTTGCGCAGTCCAATGTCGTCCTAATGCTGCTAGCGTTAATTTAAGACGATCCTCCGCTGAGTCGATCTCTTTAATCATGCGGCTAATTTAGTAATTACCACGCGGCCTAGCCTTACTGGCATACTAATTTTAGCCTGGAAATTTTTATTTGCAACTGTTTGCATATATTTTCTTTTATGGGTTCTTTCGACATACACACCTGTGTTCAAATACTTACGTGGAGAGGAATGTGACATTATCCAGTAACAGTTTTATTTTTATTGTAATAAAATTATAAACACTGATTTGATGTCCGTCAAGAGAAGAAATTGGAAAAGAAGAAAATTTTTCTGAAAAATATTTGTGCAATTTGGAGGTTAAATGTTTGTGTACATTGTACACTTGCTTAGGTTGTATACTTATCATGCAAGTGATTGAAATATCTTTCTGCTTTCTATGGTTGTTGTTATATTTGTAATTATTTATAGAAGTTTCAGTTGCTTTATTAAAGGTGTAGTCAAAACTATCGAGATTTATGAAAATTACGATAACTGATACCAAAAATGTGGAATAACCTCGAAAATGAGTATAGGTACAATGAACCACTTTATTCACTAAAATAACACGTTTGCAATAAAAGTAATATTCACCTTCATAAAAAGCTATCTAGAACAGCCGATCATCTACTTTAAATATCCAATGACTCGTTCATTAAACATCTGACTTATCTCTGAACGACGGCTAATGTATTTTTTCACGAAATTAGCGTTTTAATAGAATTCAAATGATACGAAATGCAGTAGTTGAAAGTGGCAGACAGACCGCTATGATAATTATAGAACCAGCAGACTTGTATCTTCGATTTGCATAATCGATGGTTTATCGAAGCAAGTATTTCCGATACGCTACAGACAATTAGCATCGCAGATGCCTCCTGCTGCGACTCGATACGGCCCTGAGGGTCTGCTGCACATGCAGCTGATTGTACGAGAGCAATTGCCTCAGGTCGCACAGGTGGTCGGCTAATAATAGCTCATATGCGTGTATGTCCGTGTATAAGGGTACGCGTGCGGATACGATCTAGTGCAGTGGTGCACACATTTTTTTTTGTCGATTAAAGTGCATCGGTATATTGATCGCACTGCAGCGAAAGCGTTTTAACCTGATGGCCTTATCGTTCATACCTTGTACTTAAACTGTAACTGGTAAATCAACATTGTCCTTGTCAACCGACAAATTACATTCACTACTATTCTGTGAAATATACACGGTGTTATGTACAATTGTAAGGGATGATTCTAAAAAGTAAGTTACGAATATTAAATTCATGAACCTTCTTTCATATCTTTTGAGAAAGTTTCATTTAAAGTTCTTCAAGGTTTTTGAAAGAAAAATTGCTCACTGCTCGGAGGATATTTTCAAGTTCTTCATTGACTTAACAATTGATGTTACAGATTAATCAAGATTACTAGTATCAGTAAATTGTATGATCACTTGTGATATTGTTGAGGTTATTGTGTACATGGTGTGGTTTATTTACCTGGTGTTGTGAATTCATAATTTCTGAATTGTCAGATTATCAAGCTGAACATTCCTGAAAGTAAAAAATAAGGTTCTTATCGTGTAAATCGGTACCTGATGTGCACTTGCCCATCAGTGGTATCATTCGAAACGAGGTGTACATTGTGTCATCGAGAGGTCAAAGATAGACACTTAGAAATTCTTCCTACGTACAGAAACGGTCTTCTAGGAACGCTAGAGAGAAATTAGGGCTCGTTTAGAAATAGATCATGCTTCGAAATCGGAACTAGATCTTCGGAATCGTGACCCGGTTGAACGGTCGTGTGCCTCTTCGACCCATCGACCGTTCAAACACGCGTTTTCCGTCGTTGCGGCACAAAATTATTTCCGTCATTAAAACCGGCCAACGTTTAAATCTCAATGAACGGTTGGAATGTCGAAGCTTCCAGGAGTATGTTAATAACGATATGAATCAACGTGGCAGGATATATTCGCGTTTGATGTTATCTTACGGTATTCCATAAATAATCGAGAGTCGGTTGTACTTGCTCGGTACCCTAAAAGGTCTGATTAATCGAACGGCTACCGAAGGCGACAGAGATTACTGGTATTAACGTACCTAAACGCCACATGAAAATAATTTATGCAACATCGTTGCAACCGAAATTACTTAGCTGCAGCGAAAAGTACAGCCCTCGAGGAAATTGCACGTCGTTTCGCGACGCTCTCAAAGTTTATAATAATAGCGCCAGAAATTACTCGCGCAGCGGCGGCGTTTGATTACCGAGATTAACGATTTTCTAAATACTACCATGAAACGAAACTAAAGCCGTACGCAAACATTCGCTGCATGGGACTTTAAATGCCTGTTCGATCACGCGAGATAATTTTCCAATTGCGAGGACCTTCAGCGCCATTTTCTCGCATTGGAGAATTACTGACATTGAATTTCAGTGTATGGTCATCGTGTGCAACTGCGTGTACTTTTCGTACTTTTGTACTTTGTGTAATTTTCTCGTAAGACATAGGTCTACAGTAATACACAATACAGTACCTAGCTGTCCGAATATTTTAATTTACAATCTAATTTTATACGGTAGACTGCTATTCACATTTTTTAATTTTCATACATCCATATCTGGAAATGTAAAAATTAGAAAATTTGAGAATGTAAAAATTTAACAATGCAGGATCTTCAAATCTATGAATTTCTCAATTTGGGAACTTAAAAATGTTCAAACTATGAAAGTGGGTATTCGAACTCGTTGATTACTCAAAGCATTAGTATTGGTCCGTAATAATTTGAAGTTGCCCGAAATTCATGACCATATCGTCGAAGGGATATACGGTACGCATTCCAGAAGTTACATTTGAATATACCAATAATAGTTGGGCAACTTTAGAACGGTTTTCGTCGGAGCGGGAACAAACTCGTGTTGTTTCCATCGGACTATGGCCTCCTTCCACCCCTTGTTTTGCCCCACGTGCAAAGAGGCACGTTACTAATATCGATGCTCGAAAGAGGGTCTGAAACCTCAAAGGGTCGACTAATTACGCCAGCTCCTGGTAACCTGTGATGCCGATACCGATGCCGGTTCTCCACCGGATTTCGAAATACTCGCCCGGAAGTATCCCCTCGCAAATGATGCTTGCTAATTGCTAATGGACACGCATAAGTAATTTCGTGTTTCATTGAAAATGATTGCGTAATTATACGGAACGTACAAATACTCTTCAAAATAAACAGGGAAACGTTAATGATTATGGGTGAAAGTATCATTAATTCCTTTCTTAAATATCATTAATTTCGGGGAAAATTAATTTCTTATTCATTCTTTGCACATGATTTCAACGTTGAAGGTTAACTTAGAGTTGTTGTTTTAAAATTATTGTCTTGATGTATCTGAAACTTGTCTTGATATATCTTGGTTGACTGTTAGAACTGGTAGGGTGGTATCAGTCGCAAATATTGAAGTTGATATCGCGGTTATTGAGAGGTTACAAAAATTGAACAGTCATATGACATTCAGAAACATTATACATACTTTGAACGTTCTTATCAAGTCTCTAAAGACAAAAATTCAGTAAAATATTTCACACTGCCACCTAGAAGCTACTAAAAGTTCACTTGAACTTATTCTCAACAGATTATATTATACCTCTGCAAATGTATAAACAGTTCCTAAAAGGTACACGTAAAGGTAAAAGTACATCCTATAAACAAAATACTAAAAAAGACTGTAACGATCATTTCGAGTTACCTTAGGAGTGATGAGTGTTACTCGATATCGTTAAAAATGGAAAAGTGAATGATATGGTCCAGTAATTTTGATTATAACTAGTCATTTTCGCTATAATAGCGAACGCGTTAATGGTAAAAAGAGGCAAATTGCCACGTGTGGAGTGGATAACACGATTTTCATTTTCGCGACCATTAGACGGAAGATCAAGAGCGCCTGTTCGATGTATAATGGGATCCAGAACGTCTCGAAACCTGTTACATGTCGTATTTAACACCTATTTTCCCCCGGGGGTCTCGACTTACCACCGGCTGATCGTAATCGACCGGCTTGCACCGCGAAACACGACTCCCCGTCCGATGAAACACGCGTTTATTTATTCCAAGGAAGCATTGTACGAGATTAGTCAGCGTTGCTTGTTATTCCTGTTACTTTCGAGCTGCTATGCAATGGTAGGCAACAAGAGCCGAGTAATGTACCTAATTGATTTCGTAACTGAACTTTCGCCGGTTCGAGATTGCCCGCGTTTATCTAACTATGTGTACCGATTTCTCGTTTCCAATAATATGATTAGCGACGGAATTTATTACGCGTATCTCGGTATCGATGTTATACAACTGTCTCGATAGTTGTTCGTTGCTATTGACTGTCAGTGTTAGGTTTTAATAGATAATTTTAGAATTTACACTTTCTTTTTGTGGATCCAATTGTGATGATAATCGGTTTTTGATAGATCTAGAGGTCTGAGGATTGCTGATTTGGGAATTTCGGGATTACAATACAGTTATAGCAATTCGGATTAAAATATACATTCACAAGTTTTCTTTTCACAAATTGAAAAATTCCAAGTTTCCAAAACTCAAGGACTGAAAAGTTCCAAAGTCGCAAAGTTTCAAACTCCCAAACTTCCAAAGTTCCAAAAATAAAAATATTCCAAAATTCCACAAAGTTCAAAACTTCCAAAACCTCAACAACCGTAAAGAATGAAAAATTCCTATTTACTTAATTTCGTGAAAGCGTGGCTAAAGACCGGGCCTGCTCGTGTCCGAGCGATAATCAACGGAGTGGTAGTCGCTGACACGTGGAGTTTCTTGAACGCGAAAACGAGAGAACGGGTCGGCTGTTAGCAAAAACACCGACGTCAGAGAATTCGAGAAGGGACGTGTCGATGAGGACTTTGGGGTGGAACGATCGCGGTTCACGGGGTTGATTTATGGAAATACGGTGGCCCAGCTGAAAGCACACCGAGGCTTGTTACGAGCGAAAGAGAGAGAGAGCCGGGGACGCGAGAAACATCGACGAAACGAGAGACGACGAGGGACCACGATCTTTGATCTCCGATTTCGAGGGATAAACGAGGCGCGAATCGCCCTTCTATTGTTATACGCGCACGTTACCGATACACTTTCATTTCATCGGAGATTATCTGCATTCTAAACACGCCCCGAGATCAAAGGTACTCGTGTTGTTTTCGACAATTTGTCGAACCGAGTGGATTCTATTACTCGCTTTAATAAGAACGATGGGGCGAGTCCTTATCTTACATCATAGTTTCAAGGTACCTTGAATTTGATGAAATGAATACTGGTTGGGTCTGACCATTGAATTAATACCATTCATCTTATTACCTGCATGTGTAGATGTACATCTATAATATTATGATAGAAGAGGTACATATCTGTCTCATGTGGAGTCTCAATATATTAGCAATATTAAATATATTTGAAATCTTCATCACTTAGCCATCTTATCATGTATTATAGTAATTCACATAACGATCGTTTAACAACCAGTTGTTAAATCTACATGTTACATGTACATATCGACATGTACATAGACAAAGTGTATCTACATACGTGTCAAATTGTGTCTACATGTACACGCGTCAAATTGCGTCTATATGTATACATGTACGTCAAATTTCATCTATAGGTGCGTCAAACTGCATCTATGAATGCGTCAAATTGCATCTACATATGCATCAAAAGGCACCTATGTATATGTGTCGAATTGCACCTATGCATATATTGTGTCTACATGAATATACGTCAAATTGCGTTCACATATACATCATATTGTGTCTATATGAATATGTGTCAAATTGCACTTCTACATGCATTAAATAGTGTCTACATGAATATACGACAAGTTGCGTCTACATATGCGTCAAATTGCACCAAACTTGTTTGTGTCAAAATTCATCATGGAACAATCATAAACAACCTAATAAATGAAAATGTAAATCAACCGATTAAACGATTACTCGTATCATCGATAAAAGATAATAAACAGTAAAAGATTCGTATAAGTAACGAATGAAAATTGATTTTCATGAATTTTACAGAAGTACCCTCTATCTCATTCAGAAGCCAGCGGCGTCAATTAGAATATAATGGAGGCTCTTCTGTGCCCTTTGGTAGTCGTACCTTTGTGACAGATCACGATGACGCAGGCCCATGCGTATCTACTGAAAGTGTCTAGAGAGCCAGTACGTGTCCCCATAAATGTTAATTAACAATGATTACGAGGCACCCTTCGTGCTCAACGTTTCTGGCAACCATCGTCCAGTCTCTAGGTGATATTGGCACAGTCCGCTGTCTGCGGGTCTGACAGCGTTGCGTACGTTTTACGTCAAAGCAGACAACCGTAACAATGAGAAATTACCAAAAATTCGGACAAACCCTGCTACGAGTTTCGTAATCTTCCTTTTTTCACGTCTCGTGTATTCTTGTTTTCTATCTTCGACATGGACACTAAATAGATTCACAAGTATAGAGTCGAGTAAAATTTTTAAATCAAGTGCTAAATTCTTATACTTCAAAGTATTTAAATCTTTTAAACACTACAAAGTTTTGGATCAAATCTCCAACTCCCATACTTGTGTACTTAATCTTCAAATCCTCAAATTTTCAGATCCCTTTTCTAAGTCTATGTATTTAGTAATCCTTTATTCCTTAAATTTTCAAATGTTCAAATGTTCAAAATCCCAAATCCACAAATCCCTGATGTCCAATCATCATGGAGTACTTTTCCAAGTACTCAACAGTTAACCCGGGTCTCTCAAGAGTTTATTTCGGCCATGAAAGTGACCAGCAATTTCATCGAGTATCTCGAATTCAAAATAATTCTCGTACGCTTCCTGTCTCGTGAACAGAAATCCGACGAAGAGGATCTAGGAAAATATTGCTGGTAAGGAGGATTTGGGATTAAAGTTATAGAGGCGGTGCGAACGAATCGTTCCATTTGGGACTTTAAGTAGATTGCGTCTAGTGAAGTATGGTGTCAGACGTCAGCGGATTTTGTGGACGCTATTAGAAGATGGTGGGTTATAAGAGTTACGGCGTCCACGCACGATGGGTTCAGATTAAGAAAGCTTTTCTTACTTCAGTTTATTCTTTTTCGACAATATATTTATTTATTCTTGGCTGTATTCTCGCAATCGAGTATATTCCTTGCAATCCTCTTTGTGCTTTTAAACTTGTACTTTCATGTATAAACTTGGCCACGTAAGATATCATCTTAATTTTTCAAACATATACATGTATCAGATACATGTATATTTCATAGTTCATTCGAATAAAACTCTAACCATGAACTTTATAAAGATGTAAAGACAGTTACATATGGGTTACTTCTGCTTCATACACATATGTTTCAGTGTCAAGTCTGTTAAATAATTCTCAGATGTAACATGATCTGAGTTGAACGTTCGTTAAAGTGTATTTTGATTTACAATTTTTCACCTCGGTGCCACACAAACAGAAACGTATTTCAAGCAAGAGTGACACTAAAGTGAATGATAGACAATTTATTGTCCCGGAAAGGTTAATAAATATGAAGGCGCTAAAAAACGTGAACTCGTGAAACATTTTTCAAAAAGCCCGCTCGATCAACACCCAGGAACCCCATCTCGGGCGTCGTTTTTCCGGAAAGCATCGACGCAGAAACACAGGGCCGTCTCTATCGGTGGTGGCAAGCATCGTCGACCTTAAAACGCAAGTGCGAAAATTTCCAGTTCATTGCTTTGACAAACGCGTAGCCAGTCAATGACTCGTTGCTTGAAGGCTCTCGAGCAGACAGGAAGCATCGATCCTGTCTGCCGGGTGCACTGTACACCAGGAATCCCTGTACCAGCACCTTCTCTTCCCCCGTTTTCTCTCTTTCTCTTTCATCCTTTTCTCTCTCTCCCTCTCTGTTCGATGCCCGACATGGTGCGTTTACGCTGTGGAAACCGGCTTCGCGTCCCGACACCCTCTGCCAGAATTCATTAGCCCGCCCCTCCTTGATGCTGGCGAGCCGCTCTAAAAAAGACTCCAAAGAGATTTTAATTGGCTACTCGGACGTTCAGGTGAAAACGTGCAGGCGTCGCGGTCTTCGGACGTTTGACATCTTCGGTTTCGTTAAACGAACTTCCCTTCACGCTGTTTAATTCGCCGTTCGAGATCAAACGCTGCATTAAGTCGTTTTAGCGTGGGCGTATTTGTATGGCGGAACGCAGATTCTCGATAGCTTGATAGATTTGGAAGTTTGGAAAAGATATTTTCAAGTTCATAATTCCTTCAATTAAACTAGGCGTTTAGTATTCGAGAAGTTGGGAATTTATGATATAAACAGTATGAAAATATGTTTCTATTTGTCAAATTTTAGGCGACCTTAATGAAAACTGTCTTTTGATATTTAATTTACCGCACTATTGCATGTGGTACTACTGCATATGGTACAACTACCCTGCAACTGTACCCTCTTGTTCTAAACTCTTTTTGATCAGATAGCTGCAAGATTAGTAACACTCTGAATAAGTACCTCAAAAAATGAAAAAAACTGGAAACTTTTCTGAAGCGTAACAAAATTTCATGTGGTGAAATTGGTGAAGAACGGATGGTACAGATCCAATTGCTTCAGCAGTATGATAAGAAATATTATGTTTCTATTTGTGAATTCCAAGGACTTCGATGAAAACTGTCTTCTGATATTTAACTGCATATTGTACAACTATACCCTGCAACTCTATCTTATTCTAAACTCCTCTTTATCAGACAGCTACAAGTTGATGTTTACAGGCAACATCCTGTGTAAGTACCTCAAAAAATGAAAAAAACTGAAAACTTTTCTGAAGAGTAACAACACGCGGTGAAATTGGTAAAGAACAGATGCGAGAGGTCTGACTGCCTCAGCAAGTTTTTACTAATGAAAACTGTGGACACACCCTGTTATTGTTTATCGTCTAGACGATACCCGTTCCCGCGCGCGTCACGTCAATCGTTTCAGTTAGGAATCGCGTCGGTAGACTGCAGTGGACTATCTAGATCAGCATCGAGAAGGCATGGAAAGCTGGCATCGAATAGCGACGGTCCGGTAGAAGTGGAAATTGCAGTCGCAGCATCGATACATTGTCGGTCGCAACGAGGCGCGAGGGTGTTTTATACGTCGTGCGACCGGCGCCGGTTGTCGCCGAGACGTGAACCGTTATCAAACGACCTTCCTATTCTATCTTTCTAGCCTTCCTGTTCTCTGTCTTTCTAGTCTGCCCTTTTCCTTTCTTTCTACTCTCTACGATCCACTTTGCTCGCACCTCATCCTTTACTCTTTCTTATCTTCGATTCGACCTCTTTTTCTTTCGTACCTCCCTGTTCTTTTCACTTTGCTACGCGCGTTTTCTTCCTCCTCTTATCGGCTCGGGGAAATGGATGAAACCGCGCAGAAATTCCGTTCTTATCGGCCTAAGCGTTATTGAATCTTACTCGTTAGTTCTCTTATTGCCGTCTTACTTTATGATACGGTAGTCGAAGGTTTCGCGATTTCTGAGGGTTTGGGGATCTGAGAATTTCAGGATTTGAAGATTTGGAAATTTGGTGGTCTGAACATTTGAGGATTTGGGGATCTGAGGATTTCAGAGTTTGGGGATTCGGGGATTTCAGAATGTGCGGATCTAAGAATCTGGGGACTTGCGAATTTGAAGGATTTATGGATTTAGGAGTTTGATGATTTGGTAATTCGAGGATCTGGGTTCTTCAGAATTTAGGATCTTGTAGATTGGAGAATTTGATGATTTGAGAATTTCAGGATTGATGGATTTGAGGATTGGTGGATTTGAAGATTGATACATTTAAGAATTGGTAGATTCAAGGGTTGGTGGATTTGAGTATTAGTAAATATGAGGATTGGTGGATTTGAGAATTTTCGTTATTCAAGAATTTGTAAGTGTGCAAATTCAAGAATTTGTAAGTGTGCAAATTCAGAAATTAGACTCAATAAGCTAGATTTGAAAATTCGAATACTTGTCAAGTTTTTATAATTTACGTAAATGGAAATGATTTGTAAGTGTGGAAATTTCAAAATAGCCATTCAGTTAAATTTCATATATTATTTAATTGAGCCCTGTATCTTCTACACGAATTTACACATACCAGGACATATCAGTTAACCACACAATAGTCTTATATCACGTGTCCCATAAATTTACCAATGCGAACGAAATGAAATAACAAAAATTCAGAATAAATTGCATATGCCCTTCAATTCTGTTAAGCCCTCGCACGATTATCAAGTGAATTAGGATGCACAGAGGGCAATTTCTCTTCTTTTTCGTGGTTAATTTTAAAGTGCGCGATCGTCGCCACATCTCACCCCCTGCTTCTCCTTTCTCATGGTACTCTTTGACCTTCCTCTTCTGTTCGCTTCGCGTTATCCGCGTAATCTCGCGTCGCGGTTTGTTCCTCTTTTTCGTAGCCGTCGTTGCGTACACTTCTCTCTTCGTTATCTTGCAGCGTTTCTGCGTTTCGCTTCGAGTACACGATGTCAGACTTCCAGAGGCTGCAGAGACACCCTCCTGTCTTCTGTCAGGGACTAGTCACGCGCGTCCACCGAGATAAGGCTCGCCATCATCGGCGTCGACAAGGTCGAACAATACCGGCAAACGCCACCCTAACGCGAGGACCAACCAAGATCTTTTAGGCAGATAAAGCAACCGGGCGATGTGTCTCCCTAATAGTTCCTCTGTCGCTTCTGTCTCTTCTTTAGGGTACCTCCAAAAGGTCGTGACATCGTGTCATTCGAACGAAAGAATCCTTCTCCTCCTTTTTTTTTTCAGAAACTTTCTTCGCTAAGTCCTTGGAAATCCTGCCCGGTCGAGCGACGTCCACGCTATTTGCTAAAGGAGTGTAGCTTCCATTTTCTCGAAAGTTGCTTCAAGAAATTGCGACGTCGTGTTTCTCCCGGATATCTTGATTGCCGAGAAAAATTATGCTTGAATGGTTGAATACTTTTCTTTTACATATTTTTATACAACATCTCGTGATTCTTCTTCCTACCATTTCTTTACTTTCTTTACACGTTGATTGCCACACTGAAGCTTTGAGCACTGAACTCGAGAATTTAATTGATATTCTCGTTTTTGACGAATCTTATCAGATATTTTCAGAATTATATTTATTGTTCATTGCTCTGATACCAGTAGTTCTAAGTATTTAAGAATGTGAAATATTTCAGAAATACAGGTTCGTTTAAGGAAATTTAAACATTGGACATGGTAGTGTTAGAAAAATCAATATCTTGTATTTATGCGAGCAGTGTCTGTTTCTTTTGAGAGAACTTGTACTTACTTTATTATTCCACCATCTTTTTATTTTACTTCTTATCGTGTTACTGTATGAATTTTTCATTTTGGTATTATCACTCTCTTTATTCTGCTGTATCATTGCTTCACCATGTTACAGTTCTTTTATTTCATTATTACTCAAGAGTAATTCTACCCTTACTCTACTTACTCCGCGTTCTCTTTATCTGCGACTTTGAGTAATTATGCATATACACTGAATTTCAAATGAAGTAGACTATTTAAGTGCCCGACGAATATCTTCATTAAGGAACCTTCATATCTTCGAGTCGAAACGACTTGGAAACAATTTTTATTCGTCACAAGAGCCTTGTTCCCGAAGTGATTATCTTGAAAAATGGCGGGGATATTCGCGGTAAACATTGTACCTAATCGTGTGATTGATCTCGGTTAATTCATGCATAAAGCTGAAATTAATAAGAATTCTTTAAGAAGGAGAGCGTACAAATGAAAATCACGATAAGAGTAGCATTCCATCATGGCTGTCCGGTGGTTCAAAGCAGCGGCAAGAGTTCCGGCAAACATTATGCTCGTTCATTAAACAGCGCGAGCGTAATCGTTGCACGTTGAAAAAAGGAGCACATAGCGGGAAACGTAGATCCTTGCCAAATTGAGATTACAGTGGATAAAAAGAAATAGCAGAGAGGACGGTCCGGGAGAAATCGTTGCCCTGCACAGTGTAATCCGTCGGATTCCATTAAGGGCGCCACTCATATTCGACGCCGGCATCTCCTTTTTCCTGCGGGCTATCGAAAAATACTGTAATTTATCAAGCCGTGGTTACGGCACTGCCCCGAAGTTCCTGAGCGGGGACTTTAACCCTGTCTGGCTCTCTCTCTTCTCCCCCTTTGTCCGCGCTTTTTCTTCTTCTTCTTTCTTCGTCCTTTCAGGATCCCTCCCGTGGTTGTTAATGCATACGTCCACCGTGCTCGGCCTCGAAAGTCGACGCCCACCGTTAAGGCAGTGCTTAACAATTCCGAGAAGACCCGGCTAACGTCGAGGGTACAACGATGAAAAGGCGACTCGAGTCGCGATTGTCGCGAAAAATGGGAACAATAGCAGGGTAGAATTTATTTCGATGCGTATGAAAATATCCCGTTGCTTGCTCGCGTGGTTAACGTCACGCCCGCGGTACTCGCGGTGCCCTGGGGACCGTTTGCGATACGCTCGTTAATTTTTATTATCTCCTACTCCAACTCTACTTCAATTTACCGTGATAATGTTTTATGTCGTGTTATAAAAAGTTTTAGGACGCGCAGAGACATTTGCAAATTTTCATTTTGCAGATTTTTGCAGACTTTTATGAATTCTGTTATTTAAACTTCATTCGCGGTCTTTTACATTTATAGGCTTCTATGTTTGCAATATTTTGTAGCTAAATGATTTCCATCTTCCTTTACACACTTCTACGTTTGCATATTCAGCACTTTAAAGCTTGGAATTTTTTACATCGAGAGAGTTTTATAGTCAGGAGTGTAATCAATAGGTCAGAGATGCATTCTTGCTAATGGAAATCACATTGAATTAGTATATTGACACTGCAAATTAGTAGGACTACATCGACTGATAGAACAGCATTAATTGACAGGTCTACGTCAACTTACAGTGACAATATACTGAATACATATACTGTATACAATATACTGAAAAATATTTAAAATATTAAAAAAGTTTCATCTAAAAAACTAACGAAATTCCATAGCTGTTTGATGTATGCGTTGCAGCAAATTTTATGAACAATATTGTACAATATACAGTATGATGTGTAGAAAGTTTCTAACAACATCTCTTTCATTTTCAGGTACGTAATATAACGATACAATTGCGGTTTGGTCTTGCCTCATCCAGCACTGAGTAAGTAATGCGATCACGATATTTGATTCATGGAATTTCGGATCGTGTTTCGTATTCGTTAAAGAATAGTACGTCGGGGATTTTGCTAATTAGTTCGCAAGTGAAGCGTAGAGATTCGTAACACAGAGAGAGATCCGGAATTATACGGTATTCGGTAGAATGCTGACACAACAAATTTTCATACGCGGTTATTACGCGCTGGCGCGGCCATTAAAGAATTAATGGTCTGGAAGCATTCGCAAGTTCGCAGCATGAAAACTAAATTAACCACCTCTCGACTCTACGCAAAAATTCTGTTCTGCTTAATGGCCGTTTCGTGTTGAACAATTTTTATCAAAGTCGAACGCGCGAAATAAAAAAAAAAATACCGATCGCGATCATTTCTGTCAGCTCCGCAAGCCAACAATCGGCCATTACACGTAATCGAGCCTTGAACCGAAATGTTCCACTTCGATACCTTTATTTTTTCGCGCATTAGCACGGTTTGAGTAACGACTGAAAAATCGCGGTTATCTGCGATCGTCGATCTTCCTGTTCTCGCCGAACAGATTCAGTCTGAAACTGGAGTAATGCTCTCGCAACACGCGAGCAATACATTTATTATGTAAATCAGTAATTAGTAGAATTTCAAGCAATAGAGAGGATCGCCTCTAATCGAAGAATAATCCGCGATTAATCACCTGCTGCAACATAACAGCAAAGGATATATTTACGGATAACTGATTTGTTCTCCGTGCATCGATGCACAGGGTGTTTCAGTAGCTGTGCTACAGAGGGGATGTGAGTACTTGCATATGTGAAGATTTGCAGTAGAATGGAATTTGAATATTTAAGAAATTGTGTACTATGCGATTGAGTAATTGAGTAACGGACAAATTAAAAAGTTGAAGAATCGAAGAATTGAAGAATTAAGAAAATGAGGAATTGAAAATTTGAGAAGTTTGGGACTGAAAATTTAAAACTTTCAGAACTTGAAATTCGAGAACTTGACAATGTAGTAATCTCAGAAATTCGAAAACCTAGAAACTTGAAAAAATATAGAAATTCAAGAATTGGAAAAATTGATCACTCTGTAACACAAAGTACTGAATCACACTGTACACATGTATGAGCGTACACAGTGATAAGTATATGTATGTGAAGGAGTACACGAAAGCATTGATTGCCAACGGCGACAGGGGTATCTGATCGTTGCCAGCGAATTCATTAACGGAAAACGCGGCGGCATAGCGGCGGCGAAAGAAGCAAGAGCAAGAAGCTGAATCGAAATTGATTACCTGCATAAAAGCCGTGGTAATATCGTTAAATCATTTCGAGTATTTATAATGATCGTCGATCCACGAGCACCGCCGTTTAGATGAGCCATCGCGTTCCGCCGTCCACGGACGTTTTCCTGTGTCAGCCTGAAAATCCCGCCGCTCGTTATTTATTATCGTAATTAAACGATCCAATTACACGCGTAAAATATGAATTTTATCGTTATTGGCAGCTACTATGATCGCCATCGTACACAATTTAATTACGCCACGCGCTAAATTAATAAATAAATCTACGCTGATACGGCGCGAATAATTCGTTAATAGGACGATAGGAAATGGAATACGTGCGGCGAAATCGGAAGTGATTCGATATTTGCTTTCATCCGAATTATGGCGCCAACGATCTGCAAATATTTACAGTAACCACCTTTTATACGTATAAATATAAAAGACGTATAGTATAGATTCTAGGTATATTGCTATCTTTTGGACTTTTCGAAACAATATGACGTGTTGTATCTGTTTGCATCTTGCTGTATATTAAATACTACCTGACTGTACATCAATACATTGTTTCTATATATTATATATTAATAGGTTGTATGTCGAAGCGCTGCCTCCTTACATTGTACAGTCAATTCCCTATCGACATACTGTACTTCAACTCATTATGTCCTCACGTATTATATCACCATTTGTTACGTTGTCACGTGCTGTATCATTCCACATCGCCATGTGACAGAGACACTAAATCTCTGTAACCATCTATTACCCTAAATAGCAAATTCGGTTGCATTTCCCATTTCACCGAAGCGCTACTTAAATGTAACAACGAACTAGTATTTCTTTCAAACGACACTCGAACATTCTATCACGTAACAGTGCTCTGGCGAACAAGAATTATTTCGATCATTATCATTAGAGAGTAAGAATTCGTGGTCTAAATAGCAGGATCGTTTGGGTCGTAATAACAGGGTAACCCCTTAATTCCCAAGGTTTTCTATCGCGTCGTATAAATCAGCCCTAAATCTCGGGAATATTAGCCTGCCATTAAAAGATATCACGCTATCGGGCGATTACAACGAAGGCGATGTAACGTCGCGAAACGTGAAAGCGTGTCCACGATATCCATCTTCGGCACCGTTCATTAGCATAATTCCCGTATACATTGATGCGAATCGAAGCGTGGTAAACGCTTTTTTCCGCGTAACTTGAGGTATATCGATGGACGGACATTGCGAGCCGCGAAGCGTGGCGAAAAAGAGAGAGAGAGGGAATTCATTAACAAGAAACGCCGCGATATCGGTGTAATGGTGACGGTGGTTGCATCGGTGGAGGCGAAACACACGGAGTGATGGGACGGCAACAAAACCGAGCAACGTTGGTTCGCGAGGGTGGCGGACAATCGAAACCGAAATCGATAACTCATCGTGCGCGTCTGCCTGCATCCTGATAGCTCCATCTTTTTTACACACGCTCCTCTGCCTACGTTTCCCTTCTCTCTTTCGACCCCCTGCGTGTCAATCACGCTACCCGCCGATATCAAATGAGCGAAACGTCGTCGAGAGACTTTTAATGACGCGTGCTTCCTGCTTTCGTCGAGAGAGATCGTTCGTATCGAACTAAACGTACGATTCATATCGACGATCGAAACAAACGACTCTGCTCGTCTTTACCGAGCTCGAATTCTTTCGATGCATTGGAAATTAGCGGTTGATTGCTCGCGCTGCGGATGAAAGTCTACCTGTTCTGTTCTGACCGGTTCTTCAAACACCAATCGGTTTTCAATTTTTAGTTCTTAATTTTTTGACAAACTTCAAACTCGAGACTTTTGGCTCTTCAGAAATTTGACAATGTGCTGATTCAAAAGTGTTGAAATTTAAGAATTTTCAATTTTAGAGATTTACAAAGACAACATCCCTCAGAAATTTCAAAAGCTGTTCAGCAAATTTTTAAACGTTCCTTTCCTAGAATCCTAAAGATAGTTTGTAAACCAGAAATGATCCTCTTTCCTCCACATCCCAGCTATCTAGGGAGTGTTTTCCCCTATGCCCGCCAAAAATTAGGAAAGCATTACCCAGAAAGAAAGCCGAATCGAATCACTTTAGCGTGCAAGCATTCCTCGGCAAAGACCATTAATTCGACATTAAAGCGACATTTCAAGAAGTGCTTTCAGCGGTTTCTTTTTTCCTACCGTTCCTCTTCGTTTTTTCTCCGTCTTGCATCCTCGACGACAGTCTCTAACGTCGTTCTCTTGCGTGCCAATCGTTAAAGAATTTTACGAGGCAGTAAACTCTCTGCTTACTCGCCGACTGACCTTTTCTGAATGGAGTACTCATTCGTTCACCCTCTCGATAAGGTGGGGTGGTGTGCATCCCTGTGTCGTTCATAATGCTCATCTGGACGATTTTAGAAGAGAGTCTCGAGAACTATGCTGACTGGGCAGCTTTCGGTTCCAAGCTGGCTTTTGAGTCTTCAACTTTCAGGAAGCTATTTCGCGTACACCATTGAGAGGATTACACTTCACTCTGTGTACCGCATGTTCCAATACGGTTGAATTGTTCAGGTTGTTTTAACGACGCACTTTATTATTAGATTGTCAGGGTGAGTCAAAAATCGTCAATCGTGTACTCAAGTAAGGACTTTTCGTTTCCTACTTTAATTTTTATTTTGTGTATTTTTTTATATGCAGAATGTTTATGACTGGTACAAACGAGGGTACATCAGACGCACTTTGGTACTTATCTAGTTACCGTCGGTTCGGAGGGAAATCTGGCTATTAATTCGTTCGTGTTTGAAACGCGTTCCCACCGTATCAAAATTTTCACGTGCTAGTACGTCGCGTCACGCCTCGTCACCGACAGCGGCGTTTTTTATTTTTGCCGTCTGACGTTAATGAGAATTGGCAGGCCGATAGCAGGTACGCGAACGCAGAAGAGCGTTAGGTAACTAACGAGACTGGTCACAATGCACAAAAGGTATTATTTCCCCGATAGGTTTGAATGGATCTGCCGAATCCCATTCAAGTCTACCTTTTCCCTTCGTTGCGTGACCGTTCTCTCATTCTCCGTGTCTCTGCCCTTCCTCCTGTTTCCTCGTTTTCGATCTACTATTTTCTCTTTGTTTATATCTCCATTTATCTGCCTAACTATCTATTCGGTTTACTTACACTCTCGTTCGATCCCTTCTTCTCTTTTTCCTTCATTTTATGCCGCTTTATCCTCGTTTGATCTTCATCGAGGGTGAATACCTTGTAACGATCGCTAGATTGCGTTAGAAATCGTGTACGATATTGCAGGTGATACTTCTTCGATTCGTTTTGTGAGCGTAAGGCGTAGAAGACGATTTTGTTAGGGGATTGGAGGGATCTGGGAATTATACGGGACCATAAGTATTATTCATTTCATTAGGTTTCTTACAAAATTGGTATTTGTATTATCCCCAATTCTATGCATTTTAAAATTTAACCCTCTGCACACAGTTGTCTTCTCTGAAGGCACATTTTAAATGCAGAAATGAAGTGCAGTAACAATCTTGAAATACCTACTCTCCAAATTTATAATTTCTGACATTTTCAAATTTCCAAGAAGCCAAATTCCTAACCCCAAATTCCTCAGCTCCCATATTTCCAAATTTCCAACCCCCAAATGTCCGAATTCCCTATTCCACATTCCCAACTTCCACCTCATCAAATTCCAAGTTTCTAATTTCCTAAACATCCATAATTCATCCCTTCACCCCCACTTCGAATCCCCAAATTTCTATCTTCCTAAACATCCCCAATTCGTCACTTCACCCCCCACATCGAATTCCCAAATTTCCACCTAAGTTCTCCAAAATTTCTGCCGGTATCACCCTATACGACGTTAATTACCAGAGTACATTTATTTCCCCGATTGTTGAACGAGTCCACCCAGCCACCCTCCAGAGAAATTGAATTCGTCCAGTGTCTACCCTCTCAGACACGTCTATACGTTTTCCATTCTCCCGATTCCCGTTTTTTTCCGAGCTGTCGCTCTTTATGCTCCTGTCTTCCCGTCGTGTTTGTCTGCTCTCAACCCCTCCGGCTATCTGTTTGGCCGATAGTCGAATAAATAGGCAGGTAGACATTGCTCGATCGACACCTTGTCCACCGTACGATCGTTCCTTTGTCATTTTCGTGTGTAGAGCGATACGAGAACCGCCGTTGTGTGTGCCGTGCAGTATTTCATTCGGGCAATTTAAACGGGTTATTTGCCGGGCAACACACGGACACCTGGTGTCACGGTGTCGGTACACCAAAAGCCAGCTGCGCACGCTACGCGGATTATGGCCCTGTTTTTTCGATTGAAATTCTTAATAATATTGACGGGAACGATGATACAATGCCGTCGTTAAAAGTCCGATAAACATCGTGCCGCGTCGGGATTTGTTTTTATACCGTTGGAGGATTTTATGACCGTGTGATCATCCAGACAGATTACGAATCGGATTGGTTTTATGGGAAACGATGACAATTAGTGGGAAAGAGCTGGCGATTTTTAGATATTAGAATTATAGTTGATTCTCTATATTGTCATGGTCTGAGCTACGAGTTTTTGGTGTTGATTTGTCGAATTGACCTAAATGATTTTTGGAAGAAATTGTATTTCAGTGGTGATACGAATTCCAAAAATTAAAGTGTGAAGGATTTCTACTTTTATAAAATTGAATGTTCCTGAAGGTAATTGAGAATACACCATGTATTATTGAAGAAATAAGGCGTCATTTAAATAATTAACACGTTGGTCTAATTTCAATCATCGGTACATAATATCTGCATATGATGAGTATGCATAAATAGAGACAACTCCTGAAGATATGTGGAATGTCATTTATAAATAGAATAAACAAATCTTATGATAAGTTATAAGTAACTGTCAATGTGAGAAATTATATTTTACACTTTCAAATCTGCTGCTCAACTAACTGTGATCTAAATTAGCAAATCACCTCCATAGTACGACAGTATGCATAGACTTCTCGATCCTACGATAGTGAGAAATGCTATAAGAGTTGCGTAAAAGACCATAAATAGTGAAAGTAGTAATATAACGAGAATCTATTTAACGTGTGATTGAGTATCAGTATTACACTTTGAGTGGTATTCAATAATTCACGTGGTGAACTTTAGTTTAATACCTATAATACAAATGAAAACATAAACTCGTATTAAACTGATATAAGTTCAGTATATTATGAAGCTAAACATGTCTACTGGATTGTAAGACTATCTAGTGAAAATGTGCACGTATACGTTATGGTAACGTTTGCTTCTTTCTTTTTACTTTGATAGTAATTTTTGGGGATTTTAGATCTTAGGGATTTGGGGATTTGGGGACTTGGGGATTTGGGAATTTGGGAATTTGGGAATTTGGAGATTTGGATATTTGGGGATTTGGGAATTTGGGAATTTGGGGATTTAGGAATTTGGGGATTTAGGAATTTGGGGATTTGCGAATTTGGGGATTTGGGAATTTGGAGATTTGGTGTTTCGGGATTTGGGAATTTGGAGATTTGAGGACTTGAGGATTCGGGTTGAGGACTTGGGAATTTGACAATTTTGGGACTTGAGGGCTTGTCGAGTTTGAAGACTTGGGAATTTGGGAACTTGGGGATTTTGGGACTTGGGAATTTGAGTACTTGGGAACTTAGCAATTTTGGGACTTGAGAGCTAGGGTAGTTTGGGTACTTGAGGACTTGGTGAGTTTATAAAGTTGGTGAGTTTCGTACTTCAACTTTTCAGTAATTAGACACTTTGGTACTTCGCAATTTCATAAATCTTGACTTGAATAAAAATCGCGATTGCGATAGTAATTTTTCCGCGTGAAATTCGTTAAGAAGTTCCGCGGGATAATTTACTAAAAATATCGACAGATGCTTCCTCAGGGAGGCAGAGTAATTGATGGTCCGCGCGGTCGTTTCAAAAGAGCTGCACAAGTTCTCGCGAAGGGAAGAAACTTTACAACTCTCGATGCCTTTGTGCTAGAGACTCATCAAACTCGTCTTTCCTGGATCCTCGTTCGCGCCAGGCTTTTCTTTTAGAATAGATAAACAGTCATCCTTCCCCGAGGGATTAAACAAGGCGACTCGTTTCCCTCTGGAAGCGGCTTGTAATTACGTAAACTGCACGGATAACAAGACCGCGCTCGTAAAGAAGTTACTTTTTCTCTCTGACAAAGCGCGAAGCCTTCGTTAAAACGCGAACGGAAAAGGTGACATGAAAGGATCTCTGGATAGGACGATGTTCTGGTGTCCTGTCGACCCTTACCGTGTGGTTACATTTATTCTTTTTTTCTTTTCGGTACTTTTTCTTCGTAACATCGGTCGCTTACGTCTCCGTAACAGAGATGAGCGCGACGAACTTGAAAAAATTTACGTCTACATTTGCAAATAGGTACTTTTACAAATTTTTATCCTGGTAGGAGATAAGTTCCTTTTATCCTAGAACTTATGTGTTATTAGAGTCACAATATACGAGTGATATAATTTAATAAATATAAAAAAAAATAAATACTTGATAACGTAAGGGGAGAAATGAAATTGAAATTGAACCACTTGCAAGTAGGTGATATTGAAAGTATGTTATTTGTTCAATAAAGGTTTCAGAAAATTATTTATTGTATGTCACCAAAATTAGTGAAGAATTGATTTTGGTTTAATACACATATTCATATCATAATCATATGATTGTCTTTACACAAAAATTTCTTCGATAAGTTCTTCTTTGAACTTTAAACTCTGTCACACAGTGAAATTTTTAAATCGAAAATCTAAAGAATATTTTCAGGAAGTTCCCTCAATTGTGGAGCGAATCTAAAGTCAACGACTTCTGTGTGCCGTTAAAGTAGCATTAAGTTGCTATTACTGTTCCACGTACAATTGGGAGAATTCGATTGAGTAATTCTCGCATCCCGTGACGTTTAAATTAATGATTCTTCTATTCTATTAAAGCGAAATTGCCATTGATCAAAGAACTATTAAGTGCAATTTATAAGCCCAACTGTTTTGATCTCGTACACCATCGGATGTTTTCGTCGTAAAATGCGTACAATACGTTTTTCATCGAGCCAACTCGTAATTGCATAATCACGGTGGAGGACATATAATGGAGGTAGAGAAAAGTCTGAGAGGATGCTGATAAATATTTGTAATAATTTCAAGATCTTGACATGCATCGACAGCAATTTTATTCATGATTTTATATAATAGAAAAATTGCAACATAATCTTTTGTAATGATATGAAATTCAATCAAATTCTTATAACAACAGTGATGCAATCTATGTTGTAAATAAATAGAAATTTACAAGAAAAGATATTTTATACAAGAATTTGGAAAATCTCAGGAATCGTTGCTTTTTCTATTATCGAACTTTCATACCTTTCTATACAAAATACTTTATTAAGAACACTAAATAAGAATAATGATTTTGTATTTTCTCTTTTGAACAGACCTGTATAATTTCACATGTTATCTTATTTCAAAATGGAAAGATTATCAATAAAATATATCCGAAATGGACTTCTACAAATAACATCGAAACACTTCTTGAAGGGGTACACCCTAGAAAATCTGTAACAAACTTAGCGATAACTCGTTTGGAAGGTATAGGATCTTAAAGGGCGCAAGCACGGAAAGCCGGTATCTGTTCATGCAAATAAAACAACCTCATCGAATTTTAAATAGAACAGTCCTGGACGGTGGTGTAATCCCTAAGGCGCAAAATAGGGTGAAAGGGAATATCTTCGTTCCCAAAACTCGTGGGTAATATTATGGAGGGGTGCAATGGCGGACCCTCGTTCTGTTCGTAGCAGGATACGTAAATAATGATGGCCATACGAGCCACAAGCATTCTTGCACTGGAAACATGATTTACAGCATAGGGAGAAATTTTACGAGGCAAATACCGATATCCTGAAATGCGAGGGTTTCTTCAAGAAAAAATCGTTTCTCCGTTAATATCTTTTTTAATAGTTGCAAGGTTATATATTGCATATTAATATCGGTGCTATCGACGGAGAATTAAAATTGTTGAATCTGTTATAGGTAATTTTGCAATTTTGTAAATAATTTTGTAATATTTATATGTTCATTATCATGGTCATCGGTGATGAATGCGATATGGAGCAAAAACAAACAAATCAATTTTTTTATATTAGTAAGTTTCGTAGACATGTTCGTAAGTAGTAATTATAATTGGAGCACACGTGAATGAACGAATCAGCAAATATTTCGTCTCGGCGAGACAATGTTTGTACTCAGTTATGCTGTATCTAACGAATGTTCAAAATTTCTCAGAATGAAAGTTTCAGTGAAAAACATCTCGTACCAAATTTCTATCTTACCTGTATCATGTACAATCTCCTTTTACACCCTAATTACTCTCCCACCCTGTACTAACAGATCTTTAACCTTATATTTCGGGAGGACAGTTTGTCTAGCAACAGTTTGTCTCCTCTCCTTGACTCGACTTTTCCTCTCGAGAACCACGCGAAACCTCGAGTTTCAAGGTCAAGGCCATTTTCGCAACTACCGAAGATTCAAAGGCGCAGAGCTTAAGTAGCGTGTACGCGAGAAGGCGACGAATTGGCTGTTCGGAACATTCGCTGACAAACGACGGAAGCAGTCCGGAATAAACGATCTCAGCCTGTGGGCATAATTAAACTTTCCGCTTAAAAATGAGTAGCCACGAAGGCGCCATAAACAGCGACTTTCGGAGAGGCAGCGCCGCGACACAGCGAGCGCAGGCCAAGCGGTAATTAACGTTCTGCTCGACGAGCGGGCAGAGAAAGAGTACGAGCGACGAGGCGGAGGGCCAAGAAGGAAATTCTCCTCTCCTTTTACCGGTATCCTCGAGTGGCTCGCTCGAGAGGAACGGAGCGGAAAGGTCGAAAGAACGGGGAAGAAAGACGCGAGGCGACAACCGAGCGCAGGTGAAGGAAATAATTTGCTAGCGTTGAACGGTGTCGCGGTTAGCGAAGATGAAAAAGAAGAAAACCGACGAGAAGCCGGGGATCAGGGAACCCGCTTTAAACTGGGATGTATCGAGCCGTGAGATGTTTATCTCCCGTGGCTCGTCCCAGGGCAGACTACGGAATCAAAGATCGGTTTAATGTTCGCGGAAATTAGTAATCCTGTTTGATCATTCGACAGATAAAATAACATTATGCGGCCTGAAATTCTCCGTGTTTCGAAGATAATTCCGGTGATTCCGATCGGACAATTTACCTGCGAAACACTCGGCGCATCATCGGCCATCTTGGCTACAGAGTGTTTCAAAGTGTTACGTTAACAGGCTACATTCTCTGGTGACGTGGTGTAAGTTAGGTAAGGTTAGTGTTAATTAGTAAATGAAATACGTAAACATTGTTTTTGGAAATTTGGATTTGGGGATTTGGGGATTTGAGGATTTGAGAATTTGGGGACTTAGGAATTTGGGGATTTGGGGATTTAGGGACTTGGGGATTTGAGAACGTGGGGATTTGGGGTCTTGAGAACTTGGGGACTTGGGGTTTTGGGGGCTTGGAAACTTGGGAATTTTGGGATTTGGGGATTTGGGGACTTGGGGATTTGAGAACGTGGGGATTTGAGGTCTTGAGAACTTGGGGACTTAGGGTTTTGGAGGCTTGGAGACTTGAGAATTTTGGGATTTGGAGATTTGGGGATTTGGAGACTCGGAGATTTGGGAACTCAAAGATTTTGGGTCTTGGAGACTTCAGGACTTGGAAATTTGGGGATTTGGGAACTTGAGGATTTGGGTATTTGAGAGCTTGAGGAATCGGGGACTTGAGGACTTGGGGAGTTTGGAACCTTGAAGACTTGGGGACTTAAGGGTTTGGAGACCTGACGACTTGGGGGGTTTGGGAACTTGAAGACTTCAGGACTTGAGAAGTTTAGGAATTTGGAAATTTTGTAATTTGTGGAGTTTGGTACTTCAATTTTTCAGGAATTAGACACTTTGAGACCTTGCGATTCCAGAAATCTTGTACTTTGGCAATTTTAGGACTTTTGCACTTCGTACTTACTGAAATGTAGAAGTTAAAAATCTTGACTCTGGAATTTCAGAGCTTTGAAATTTGGAGGCTTTGAAACTTCGTTACCTTGGAATGTTTGAATCTTGCAACCCTGGAACTTAGAACTTCAGGATTTCAGAATTGAATTACAGACTTTTGGGACTTAACAATTTTGCAACTTGAAGTTTTTAGAATTTTGTAGTTTGGAATCTTTGGAATTGAATATGTGTATGAAATATATATTGATGTCTAAGAGTACCATGAATTTATGATCTCAAACCCCTGACACTCTGAAATTTTGAAAAACTGCTATTTCTTTTGCATCATACCGAGTTAATTGCAGAAAAAGATTGGACTATGGAAAATAATTAATATCGAGTCAAGAAAGCAAAATTAAAATATTAAAGCTAACAGTACTATGATGAATGTGTCCAACCAACGTTATCAAGCAATCAGCAATTATTACTAACTGATAAAGATCCTCCTTTTACGTGTCTCATTTATTTTGAATCATTCGATACACCGTCTTCATTAAATATTTACATACAATTTGTAACTGGTATCGTCCGACTGGCGAAGGAGCAGCTTGTCGTTCGGAATTTTATTGAATTTTTAGTAGCGATAATGGAACCATGAGAAAGAAGATAAAGGATCGAAACGGTCGGTAAGGAATAAAAAGAAGAAATCCTCTTTAAAGTTGGTTCGATTCCCTCTCGAGAAATTCCGCTCGTTCAAAGATCAGGGATAAAGAATGCGCGAAGCGAAAGGCTCGCCGGGCAACACGGTGACCTCTTCCGCCGATAGGATCTAAATTAAATGGCTAATTAATTGCAGGGACGTGCATCGCGGTGCGCAATTAATTGCCTTATTTCGCGGCAGTGGAATTGGCCTGCGGTGACAGCCTGATGAGAATTATTACGCGATTAGGTCACGGGAATGAGCCGACGTTGCTGAATCGTAATCCCTGTACAAACAACATTTTCACCGCGGTCAAAATTAACCTCCCTCCCGTGGCGTGCTTGAAAATTTAACGTTTCCACAGAGTGCTTTCCCAAGGCACGAAATATAATATTTCAGCCAACTGATGACCGACGAGGGTATCGTGCGACTATCTTAATGAGAAACTTTAATTGTCAAACTCTGATGATTAAAACTATGATTTCATGAAAACAAGTCGGACACGTAATCGATTTTATGTCTTCGTACAGAAATAGGATTATCGATACCGTAAACTGTAATCACGGAAATCTAATTAACCGAACGACATAAAGGCGTGGTTCGATATTAATTGATGTTATGGGAAACTGTCTATAAATTTTGTTACATTATCCCTATGGAGTAAACGATGTCTTTTATGGATATATTGAATCTGTCGATTATTAAAGTGCTGTCGATTTAGAACGTGCAAGAGGCGCAAGATGTATCAATTTGAAACAGATTAAAATCAGTGGTTATATATTTTCTTGATAGAAAATTTTGTAAACAAGAATTAATTTTTCTTTAAGTAGAAAATGATCATTTGATGCATTTGTTATGAATGATTGTTATCAACGATTACAATTCTTTTATGACCCAAATGTTTTCTTATATCACTAACCATTAACAGCTAACAATTTTTTTTAATAATGATTACTGCTAATAGAAGAAAATGTTTATTTCTAATGATTATCTGTAGTCGGACCTCCATTTTGTTTTATTTTGATCATTTAACTATGCCGTCGTAGACTTCATTACCATAAAAGATTCAATTATGAAACACAATTAGTTGCAATAAATGAATCAATTATAATGTGTAGTTACAACAAACTAAACTATAATAAATGATTTGGTTTAACGAACAAATTACTTATAAAATGTTTACAATGAACCAATTCCAAAAGAACATAACATTTAGACAAGAATTTCTGTACTAACCAGATTTCGTCCGAAGTGGACCGAATTGATGAAATCTGATAGGTTGAAACCTCTTTCGGTCCCTTTTACCTCGGCATCGTCGAAAACAGATTAACGAGTGCCCTTGAAGACCGCAGAAGAGCAGAAAGACAAGAAAGTACGCGGTGAAATCGCTTTCGCGACGGAAAGTGCGGGGTTAAACGAAAGAACAGAGCTCGCGTGATGCTCTGAGTCTCAGGAGTAAAAAGGACGAACGTTTCATCTCGTGGAAAGTACTTAATGAAATCCTCTCATCCGCGTGGCCATCTTCTAAAGCTGATCCTTCTCTACGGGTCGAGTTTTCCTCGTAAAACAGCATTAATCGTGGACATTTTCCAAAGTGAACGACCACTCTACGGACGATTATTTTTAACGATTCGGTCTCGGAATTTCGGACAAATAAAACTGGAATGGTTCGGGACATTTCCCTCGGAAATTTTAATTACAGACGATAACGATTACGTTATTTACGGACAGTTTCCACGATTCCGACCGGATCTTTAATTCCTTGGTAATGAAGTGTTTGGGCTTTCAGTAGTATGTGTGGAGCATTGATCAGCCCTGTGTATTTTAGTCTCCGTCGTTTTGTTTTGCAAACCGTTCAAATTTTAAAAACTTTAATTCAGGTTTCTATATTTGAAGATTGGTGAATCTTCAAAAGTGGAGCACGTCTAATTTTCCAAATTTCTACACAGTTCAAATTCTCACATGAGCAAGGTCAGAGCTCGTATGTTCAATTCTCCAGACTTCTACATTCTCCAATTCTCATATGTTCAAATTTCCACATTCGACATCTTATCATTCTCAAGTATCAACATTTCTATATCCCAGATTCACAAATCCCCAAATTTGTCAAAGCCTAAATGTTCACTTTTCCGAATTCCTATATCCCCAAACTCTCACACGTCGAAATTATTAATAGTCCAAATTCTTACATAACCAAATTACCAACACCCAAAATTTCCAAATTTTCAAATTTTTATATCCTAACACCCTCAAATATCATAATTCCTATAAACCTTTATTTCCAAATTTCTGAATCCACATTTTCCCCACCCATAATTTCCCCAATTTCAAAATTCCAAAATCGTCAAACCCCCAAACGCCAAATTCCCAAATATCAAATATAACTTCTTCCATCCCAAATCTCCAAACTCCCGAATCCACAATGACCAATTGTGGACTTCAAGTTCTTGCGGACCATCCTCTTCTGAACACCTCGGCCTTCGCGTGCCAACTCATGGGTCGACATGGGTGCATAGGTGAGAAAAGGAAGAAGACTTGATCGTAGATCGTCACGCAGCGTTATGCGTGACGAAATGATCCTTTATGATCGTTTTCCGCTGGCGCCATCAGCCAGTCCGCGTATTACAAACATGATCGTCGTTTCGAGCGTCTCGCAAAGTGTCTTCTTTGTGCGTTTTTGTCGAGACGACACGGTCTGCTCGATTACGAGCTGCACGAAACGTAGTAAGCATGTTTCATGGAACTTTCGTTGGATCGATAAAGTCGTTGGGGTTTGTGCTGAAATTATAGCTGAACTGTTAATTACTAGCTGCTCGTGAAAGATGACGTGTCAAGGAAGTGCACGTCGCTGGGAAAGATCTTCTTCGTAGTTTAGAAATTCTACATTTTTTTTAGTGCCGTCAGAAGTTCTTTGCGTGATTGGATTTGCCTTTTGAGATTAGTAAATTAGTATGTAACTGGCACTTTCACTGGGAGCAAAATTACGCTTAGATACGAATCACGCTGGCGGCGTGGAACTTGAGGAACTACGAATCATGGGACTTAATTGCATTTCAATCGCGGTGTATTTTCTGAGATCGATTAGCATCAGTAGCACTTTTCAATTTGCAAAGTTATGGATTCTCAGTTTCTTCGGTTTTGTACCAGATATTTTCTTTTTTGTAGATATTCAAGTTTCCGAATTTCGTAATTTGTATATCTTCAAATTTTTTCATTTTTTCATTTTGTTAATTTCGTGGTTCTTATATTTCGAAATTTTCACATCTCCAACTTTCAAGATTTCTAAATTTTCACACTCCCAAGATAGTCAATTTCTGAACCTCCACTTTCTGAAATATTGAAATTTCCCAATTTTCAGATGCCCAAATTTTTACACTCTCAAAGTCTCATTTTCAAATATTAACAAAAGCAAATTCCCCAATTCGTACAGTCCTAAGTTTGCTAACTTTAACATCCTCAAATCCCCAATTTCTACATTCCCCAATTTCCACATTGCCCAATTCTTACATTCCTAATTCCCACATTCCCCAATTCCCACATTCCCCAATTCCCACTTTCCCCAATTCCCACTTTCCCCAATTCCCACTTTCCCCAATTCCCACTTTCTCCAATTCCCACTTTCCCCAATTCCCACTTTCCCCAATTCCCACTTTCCCCAATTCCCACATTCCCAATTCCCACATTCCCCAATTCCCACAGTCCCAAATTTCTACATTCCCCAATATCTACATTCCCCAACTCCCACTTTCCACAATTCCCACATTCCCCAATTCCCACATTCCCCTATTCCCACATTCCCCAATTCCCACATTCTCCAATACTCACATTCCCAGTTCCCACATTCCCCAATTCCCAAATTCCCAAATTCTCGAATCCCCAAAATTCCCAAATTCCCAAATTCCCAAATCCCCAAATCCCTAAGTCTTCCAATTCTCCTAATTCCCAAATTCTCATATCTCCAGCTCATCAAACGTCAATTTTCAATCAACAGTTTTCATTGCACTCAAGATCTAGATTTTCACCTGGATCACCGTTTCGCACTGATTGCCCCGTAATTAAGAACTGATCTCACCCGATACCGTTGCTCGTTAAGGTGTATTTTGAAAGTGCCAACAGACCGTAAAAGTGAAATGCTCGTTAAAAGTCTACCGGTGTACATTGTTAACGATGTTTGGTATATGAAATTGATAATTATGTAGAATAAGCTAGCCACCTGCCACTTCGATAACCTCGAGAAGCTAAATGTGTCCGACCACTGTAAACGCATGTCGGAAGAGTTGTTCGGTATCATCAAACTGATAATTATGCAGAATGAGGGTGCCACCTGCAATTTCGATGACCTTCAAAAAGCTTAAACACACCGAACACTGTGCACGTTGAAAAACTTATTCGGTATTATAAAATTGATAATTATGCAGAACCAGGGAACCACCTGTACTTTCGATGACCTTCAGAAAGCTTAAAGACCTTGACTAATTATATGTGCAGTAAAAGTTGATAAAAAATTATGAAACTGATAATTATGCAGAATAAGGATGACACCAGTGATTTCGATGACCTTGAAAAAGTGTCAAGACACCAAACACTGTATATCTGGGAAAAGTTGTTCAGTACTATAAAATTCATAATTATACAGAATCAGGGAGCCACCTGTAATTTCGATGACCTTGAAAAAACTAAAAGACCTCGATCAATTATATCTAGCAAAAACTGTTCAGTATTGTAAAATTGATAATTATGCAGAATGAGGGAGCCATCTGTAATTTCGATGACCTTGAAAGAACTAAAAGACCTCGATCAATTATATCTAGCAAAAACTGTTCAGTATTGTAAAATTGATAATTATGCAGAATGAGGGAGCCACCTGTAATTTCGATGACCTTGAAAAAGCTAAAAGACCTCGACCACTTATACATAGAAAAAGTTGTTAAAAATGAAACTGATAATTATGCAGAATAAGGATGACACCTGTAATTTCGACAACCTTGAGAATACTAAAAGAGCCTAACCACTATATGCGTATGAAAAATTCACTCAACTTATACACCTTTTTTTTTTATTCATTTGTGAACTTCGATAACATATATCAGTATGATTGGAATTAGAGCTGCCTCCCGTATTGTGCATATATTAAAAAATTGATTATAGTCATATAAAACACAAAAATCCACGTGATACGAGAAATTATGTTCGTAAAAACTACCCTCATTGTTCTCCCCAGAAATACCAACGTTCGACGATCATTAAGCCGTGAAGGATTTCGGTGCTTCGCGCATGGTTGACCCCTGTAGGACATCTATCGACTTGCCCGCATTCTTTTAAGTCCTGTATGATCATTCGTCGAAACCTAACTGCTGGGATTTGTGGTCATTAAGACAGACGGCGTTAACCGGCATTGTTTTCGGTCAGACTCATTCGGGAGTAATCCTTCGTTATTCGGAAACGTTGAAATTAGTCGAATCGGTCAAATATGGCGGATGGTAGGTTAATTACGAGGTGGTTATCAAGGTAACGTGTTGAATTTGCGAATAGTTTATTAGGAAAATGAATGTGAAACATGTTCACACGTTTATATTTCCATTAACATGTTCATATATTTATATGAAAATTATAGCCGTATTTATTTTCTTTTCTATACTGAGGAGGATATGTAGATCAATATAGAAAAGAAAAAAAATGATTGAATATATATTTGGATATAATGACATATCATGATGTATCGAATGTATGAATATATGTGAGAAATACATATATGAATATAATCATTGAATATTTATATCACAAATATAGATACATCATAAATAATAACTACACAACTAAAATAAAAACAAACTTATTTCCAAATAAATGTTTCCAACAAAATTGTACCAACCCATAAGTGATTCCTGCTTTAGAAAAAGAGTGCCCATTAAAGCTTATTTCTAAACAAACATATCCAACAAAACTGTACCAGTCCATAAGTGATTCCTTCAAAGAAAGGTACCCATAAAAACATGAAACACTATCGAAAAACTCCGCAACAAAACAAACACATGTAACAGTATAACACAGAAAATATCTTATCAGCAAAGAGGGAGCAAAAACGTCCCTCGATTATGGGGGTAACGAAAAAGCCAGGGGTTCCAGTGATTAATAACCAGCTCGTTCTCGGAAGCAGGACACCGCAAACGATAGGTGATCAAGTCCAGATAACTCGGATGATCTAGTAACGACGGTAAGGTGGCTTCATTACTCGATTTTCCAGGCTGGTAAACGTAGCCTGGCCCGGATCTCGCGTTAAACCCGCAAGAAATCTCTTCGATGGCCATAAATCGGGATAACGCTTCGAGGCAACCTTGTAGCCAACTGAACGGGTTAATATCGGCTAGCTGTTCCACGGCTTAGATGAGAGAGCGAGAACAAGCGGATTCCGCGAGTCGAGAAGCCGGAAAACCCGTGCTTGCGTCGGTTCTCTCGGTTAGATGAGAAGCAATTATCGTAAATAAGACGTACATCCATCGCATACGTGGGTGTTCCGCTTGCGGGGCCATTTCTGAACCGTCCCTTCCGGTTCCGGAGCTGCGGCTGAAAGAAGAAATATGTTGCAGGGGCAATTTCGTTCGGTTCGTGGAGCTCTTGACCGGTGATGGCCATGTGTGGCCTTGGGCATCAGTGATGGTTTTGACAATTTGGGTACTTGAAATTATTTTCAAATTTTTTAATGTCTATATTTATGAATTTTTCAACTTCTAAATTTATAAATTTATAAAGCCTCAGGAATCTGAATTTCTGGATCCTCAAATTCTAAAATTCCTTTTACAAACTTGCAAGTATTGAAATCACAAAATTCGTAAATGCACTTTACCGAATTCTCAAATTTTCAAATTGATATCCCCAAATTCTCAAAGTATCAAATTTCCATACCCCCAAATTATCAAATTTCTAAATTTCCATATCCCCAAATTCTCAAATTATCAAATTTCCATACCCCCAAATTCTCAAATTATCAAATTTCCATACCCCCAAATTCTCAAATTATCAAATTTCCATACCCCCAAATTCTCAAGTTTTCAAATTTCCATATCCCCAAATTCCCAAATTTTCTAATATTCAATCCCTCAAATTTCCATATCCCCAAATTCCCAAATTTTCTAATATTCAATCCCTCAAATTTCCAATTCCCCAAATTTTCAAATTTACAACCCCTTAAACCCCGAATTCTCAAATACTCAATCCCTCAAACCCCCAAATTCTTAAAATGTCAAATCCTCAACCCCCCAAACCCTGAAATTTTCAAATCCACAACCCTTCAACTCCTCAACCTCTCTACCCCCCATCCCCTCAACCCCTCAAACTCTCAAACCCTCAAATTTTCAAATCCTCCACCCCTCAAATCCTCAAATTTTCAAATCCCCAAATCTCAAACACCCTCCCTCAAGCCCCAACTGAATAAAATCTCAATATATCCTCAAAGTCGCGATATTCAAAACATTGTGATATCAGTTGCATTTCATCCGATAAATTGATGTACTTTGCATATTCATTAACTCTCTTTCGCAAGTCCCTTGAAAAGACTTTAAACTCTACTTTTCGCATAATTACGTTGTAGTCTAGGATTAACATTTGCATTACATTCAGATGTATGTGTATTTCCTGTAAGATACAGCTATCGCAAAAGGGATGTCTATTCACCACACAGTGGGTGTTGTTCTCGTGATTCATTGTTCTTTCTTCCCTTCGAATGAAAGTGAAAAAGGAACAGAAAGGGGAGGATGCATCGGGAGGCTACCCCATTCCGTTTATCTTGCCACGGATACAAATCTGCGTCGATCAGCAATGTTTAAATACCCTCTGCACACAACTAGCTGTTTCTTTGTTAACAAATATACTGGGAGTTTCATAAAGTGTGACATAAAACCTTTTTTTTAAGGATTTTATTCAAATTTGTCACAAATTCTTCACTTTTGTTGCTGTTGATAAAATACAATACTAATTGTTAATTGAACTAAAAGTCTCATTTTCGCTTACTAACTAATATTGTATAGAGTTCTTTGTCACTGTAGAACATTATCCAAAACTACTCTTCATCAATTCATTCACATCATAACATCACAGACTCTTTTCGACAGATTCTATTAGTACCTAACCATATTAATCTATGTATATTCACAGATTCATTCATGAGTTCCTCAACTACATATCCATACAACTAATCATCTATATTCATTCTTACGAATTCAAGGATGAATCTAAAATGAATAAAATCTAATATAATACAATGAAGTTACCCGTTAGAAAATATTTTGAACACTAAAGTAAACTGACATAAACTTCAATATCTAGTTCCCAGCAAAACCAAGTCAAAGTAAAGCATCTCGTGAAAGATCCAATAAATCCTATTATCGTTTCCAAAAAAGCACCCTTATCAACAGGAACAGTAATTCGATCGATCGACAAGAGTAACGCAATGCTTTTAACGAGTATTCTTATCTGCCTTATCTGTCGCAATAAGTCTCGGTACACGTACACGGTCTCGTTATCAAGAAACATTAGTGTGCTCGTAATGATAGCAATGAAATGTCAGCCACGCGAATAGTGCAAACTGATTCGCCTTTTCTCTTCGCGTAAGAGTCAACGGGCACGCAATCATACATCGTCGTAAGGACGTGCACGACCCCCCTGACAAGGAAGCCTAGGGTCAATCTTTTGTTTAGCAGCGACCTTTTGTTTCAGTATCTTGCAATTACTCACGTATCCGACATGCTCGCAAATTGGGGCCACCCCTTCTGCTTTTTCTCTTCTTCTGCTCCTGCTTTTAGCCTGCATTCTTATGGGGATCCTCTTTTCATGATTGACACCTTGCTGCTAATTGCTGAACATATTACAACGTACCTTGTGTTGACTGGTAATTAGAACTATAAAATATCAAACTTTTTGGTGCAAATACTCTTGCAGATATCAATTTACATCACAAGTCTATTTTGCTTGAGATGAAAATTCAGATGAAAATAATTGTGTGTTAAGGTTAAGTCAGACTAGATCTCATTTACTCAGTTTAAGTTGGAATAGATGTATTCAGTGTGAATTATATGTACTCATATTACTTGTATGATTTTGGGTTAAATTAAATCCGGACGTAGTGAATGAAGTTAGGTTAAGTTTATTCACGGTATAGAGTGGATTTAGGTATTCTTTGAAGTGGAACGTCGAGGAACAAAAGTTGTACCGGTTCGTTTATCCCACATTTAGAGTCGGATTATCGCGGTGAAACATTAACGAGCTACAAGTAGAGGACAGGATCTCGTGAAAATTTCAAGGAAGAAAATTCGTTTTCCAGTCTGCGCCCTCGAAAGCTCTTTACAGATGGTGAAAAGGGTCTCGTGAGGTCTCCCTATACGGGATTCCGCGAAATGTTCACTCTTTCGACGGGTTTCCAAGTGACCGTTGCCAAGGGAGGCAAGAGACTCCACTTGAGCGACCCTCGGCTGCTTCCTAACCCCTCTGTCGATGTAGATCGAAATACTGGCCGCCTGTTTTCGAAAACGAGGAAAACAGACGGACATGCTCGAAGAATGGTGGTTGATAGCTTCTCTCTCGAGTAGAAAAAAAAACCTGATATCGATGAAGGGACCAACGTCGAGAACGTAATTTGTCGATCAGTGACTTCGTCCGTTTTCGACCCTCCAGCCTTTTTCTTACGTACCAACCTTTTTTTTGATCTGACGCTTTTTTGGGGCTCGTTTCTTCTTGAGGAGTGTCTGTCGTTCATCGATTTTGTCTTTTTATCATTTTATTACTTTACCAGTTTACTACTTCACTATTTTATTACTTTACTAGTTCACTACTTCACTACTTCAATACTTTACTACTTCAATACTTCAATACTTCAATACTTCAATACTTCACTACTTCACTACTTCACTACTTCACTACTTCACTACTTCACTACTTCACTACTTCACTACTTCAATACTTTACTACTTCACTACTTCAATACTTCACTACTTCAATACTTCAATACTTCACTACTTCACTACTTCACTACTTCACTACTTCACTACTTTATTATTTTATTACCGTACTATTTTACTACTTCACTACTTCATTACTTAGCTACTTCGCTACTTTGCTACTTCACTACTATACTACCTTACTACTTTACTACCTTGCTATTCCACTATTTCACTCTTTTGCGGTTTGTCAGTCTTTCTGTTTCGTTCTTCTACTATCATACTATTATATTATTCTGCCATCTCATTCAAGAACTGCTCTACTACTCCATTATTGTACTCTTCCACTCTACTACCGCACTAGCATGTTATGCTACGATTCCATCATACTACTGTACTCCTTTACTTTGAACTAGCATTTCTTAAACTGTAGGTTACGACCACAGGGTCGTTATTATAAGTGCTGCATTAAATCAGTCATATCTGTCCTAAATATTAAACATAAGAGAAGAATATCATGATAGATGTACATTAGGATAAGTGAACTTTTGCACCTATCATCAACGTTAATTCGCAAACAGGTACGTACACGTGAATTACGTCGAACGAGAAGTCTTCGGAAAAGTTGGCGAAGGCACGAACAATGGAAACTTTCTGTTTACCCGGCCGGTGTCTGGTAATTGAGAAAAAGGATGAAGAAGGAAAGAGATCGGCAGGCGCAACGATGGCAGTTCATTTAGCTACTCGTTGAAGAAACTCGCGTAGTAGAAAAGGAAAAGAGAGTGATTGTATTCCCTTGCACTTGAAGCTTTAAAGAGTTCGAAAGGTGGTTCGAGTGGCTATCGAGAATCCCTAAGAAGCTTTCTTGCCTTAGTAACTAATTAAAATTCTTCCCCTCGAATCTTTGAAACTCCGCTCCGATCAATCCGCTTGGCTTCTAATGTTCCCTCGAAACGATCCGGGAGAGAGTGAATATTCCACGGAAAACGCCACGATAAAGAAAAAAAGAGGTTCGCCGCACTTTCATGCCCGAACGATTCTAATCTAACGAATGGAAAAACGAGAACGACTCGCGTTTTTAAAAGAGAACGTTAACCCTGCTTGACCCTCGTGACAGTGGTCGTGATTATCTTAATCGACGAAATTAATTCAACGCCGTCGTCCATCGTTGACCTCGCCTTTTACGTTGTCCCGTTCGGGCTGGACAACTTTATCTTCGTTACTGAACCTTATTTTAGATTACAGAGGTCGGTTAACCCGTTCACTGTTCGGCCAACGTGATTAAAACTGAACTACTTATTTCGTTGAAGTTGATGTAATCGTTTCAACACGTTTTTACTATGTAAGTGGATGTATACGCTAAGACATGGTATACGGAAATTTATTTGGGAATGAAATTATTTCATGACGTGATTAAAACATATTCAGAATTACTGGAGATGCACACTTATAAAGATATAGGTAAATACTAAAACATGAGCTAAGATATGCAACTACTCATCTCAACAAAATATGAATACTTCAAGAAAAGCACAACACAATTTTTTGATATAAAGTACGAAACCTAAAATCAGCCATATTGGTTGGTAGATCTATTGTTAAAATTGTACCCAGTAATATAATTAGTATATCATAAAGTTGTACATATAGTTACAATTAATGTGTCACAATATTATAGTGTCTTAAATAGAATACGACTAAAATAGTCGAACTGCATTATAAACGAGAGATTCCGCGGATTAATTGACTTCGTACCGAAACGGATAAATGGAGAAGGAAAGTTGGAACGTGTAGCATGTAAAGACAAGCCAATTCCCGGGTTCCATTAAGGTAGAAGGAAGTATCACGTGGTTAATTAATTGCGACCGCTCGAAGGGACAGAGAAAAGAATCCTTAAACCCGTTCTGGAGAAAAGTAACCACGGGTCTCGGGATACAAATGCATCGACACACGCGGCACCGAGTAATGTGTTCGGAAACAAGATTCGGCTACACGACATACAGGGTGTACTCGTTAAAAGGTGGCCCCCACGTAAAAATCCATTCACGTTTTCGAAGCATCCTACCGGAGGTGTGACTCATCGACTCGGGCAAACCTCGCAGTCGAAGCGAATGCTAAATTGCCTCGACCGGGACTCCATACGAACCGGAATTCGCAGGTGTCTGCGACCGTAAGCAGACGGGACGAACATTCGATAACATCTGACCTCGTCTTGCCTTTTCTATCTGACCAATTATTTTTAGTACGAAAAAAGCTTGCTGATCAACTTTGGTCGACGTCTTTTATCTTTTACCTTGCTCTACAACATCGTGACGCACTCGTGACGCACGCTACACATGTGACAAACCGGACTTGTATTTTGGGTTCCAGTACTTTTGGGTTCAGTTCTAATTGTAATCTGTGTAATCAAGGAAGAAGTGCTTAACATTTTAACTTTCGTTAGCTGGGTGTGAAGGAACTGCTTAGAAAGTTGGTTATGGGGTTCATCGAGATTCATATGTGAACGAGAAATTTTCAAACTTCTGAATTTTTAGATTAAGACTTGCAAATGAATTATTTAATCTGAGGATTTGAACATTTTGAAATTTGTATCTCTTCGATATTCAATATCGTTGAATTTGTAGGTTAGGATTTCAAGTTGGGTTACGTCAACTTAGATTTTCAAGTACAGAAGTGTGCAAGTTCTCAACTCCCGAGTATTTAGATTTTTCAGTTTGTTCTGTACATTTTAAAAGTCGTAAATATCTAAATGGTTAGTTGAATATTTTATTTTAGTTAATTTAGAGGTTGAATACCCATTTTAAAACGAGTTAATCCAAATACTGTCCACACCCGCTTTGCCGCTCTTTTTTATTCCTCTCTGTATCCTTCGTACAAACTCATCCTCCTTTGTGCTTGCAATTAACCGGTTTGTTTTGCAAACCGACGCTACCACTTACCACTTTGCTCTGGGGGAAAAAAGTAGTCGTGAATGGTGGCTCGTTTGCATGCCATTGTTTCAATATTTGCGACTCTTCTGAACATTCTGTTCCGCAGAGAACACGAAATTTAGAGAAACAGTTTTCCAGCTCGAAAATCGCTGTTTCGAGAGAAGCAGTTTAACGAAATATTCTAAAATGCAGCCGTGTGAGATGTTGCAAACACTTTTGATATAAGACCCATTCGACAATCTAATCTCCGTAAAAGTGGGAGAAAATTGTAATGTATCGTCGACGTAATTTCTGAATCAGATATCGAAGTTGTTATTTGGAGATTTTCGATAAAACGTCTTCTTTCGCTGGAGATATATTTGCCAGCCACTCGAAATGGGCTGATTATGCTTCAGAAATAGGATCGTTCGTCCTGCATCGCAGCTGGATAAGCTTGTTGATTTCCGTCAAATTATGTAAACGAGCGGTCTGAAGTTGCTGCCCAGCCCAGATCCACGGTAATTGAGGCTAGAGATGTGTATTTGTGGAAAAACGAGTAATTCGATAGAAAAATTTTCAGTATTCCATCCCACGTAGCCTGATCCTCAGGAAAGAACCTTCTGTCTCCATGATCCTTTTTTATGATTCGAGTTAATAGAACAAGAGCAATTTTACGTTTACGTTTTCGTCCTAATTACTCTCAAAGAACGTCTCATAAATATTTTACGGGAAAATGGTTACAGTGAACCAACAAGGTCCAGCTCGTAAAATTATTTCGCTGCAAAGAATGAACAGTTCAAAAAATCTGCTGGCTGCTAACGATAATGTCAGCTTCATCAGGCTGCGCTGTAACTTCAAAGAAAAATGATAATTCGGTAGCCATTTTGGTTCCGTTATCTCCCCCAAAAAAGAACCGGAATATTATGACCAGTGTAACGAGCGGTGCACCTGAATTTTTGGTCGCGAACGCTTGATTACTGAAACGGATTAATGGCTCATTAAGTGTAATTACTCGAGGTAAAAACATTGAAGAAAATAATGTAGATAGGATAATGTATCACAGATTATCGGGAGCGACCCTAAAAGACGTATAGAAATGGACTAATGGGTTTTTTATGAACTTCTAATGGACTGTATTAAAAGTTCTAATCTATATTAGGTACTTATTGGTCGGTTGTTTAATTGAAATTCCTGGTTGTACTCAACGGAGAGGGACATTTACCTACTTTTTGTGATCGAATTGGATTTATGCTATCAGTAAATGGCTAAGTTCGATTTAGTAGAAGGTAGCCTCTCATTTATATAATCTAATACTTGTGTCATCTAACCTAATTTAATTTAATCTTGACGAAACTGAACTAATTTTATGTTGATGTGATCCAATCCACACCTGATCAGACTACATCTAACGAGATGCATTACAGATTTGGAATAATTTTATGTGTCTGACCAAACCTAGATCCAACTTGACCAGACCTAATTCAACTTAATCTTGACGTAGGTGAACTTTCAACTAACCTAATGTTAATCTGGTACAATCCACACTTAATCAAACTAAAACTAACCAGATGCATGACTGATTTGGATTAAATTTATATATTTGACCAAACCTAGACCCAACCTAACCTAATTCAATTGAGTCTTGACAACACTTAACTCTAATCTAACCTATGTTAATTTAACCTAATCCACACCTAATCAAACTAGATGCACCCGCATTCATCACTGATTTGAATTAACTTTATCTGACCAAACCTAGACCCAACTGACTGCAACCTAACAAAGAAAAAATGGAAAATATAATAAAATTGCATCATAAATTATAGATATCTGAGAGTTAAACATCGTGAACACCGCGTAAATTCGTTCATAAATAGCGGATTATTGCGGATGAACTCCGTGAAGGGGCAACACGGCAGTAATTGCGTGATTACCGTTAACATTTGCACGAACGTTAGTAGCTGTTGGCCGATTAAGCATATGGTAGCTTGGTTGGTGGTTAACACGTTGAGTAGCGCGGGGGTCACCGGTGGCTGACACCTCGAATTCTGTATAATCGTATAATTAGTAGACCAAAAGGGAAGACAAGCTTTGAACACCGTTAATATTGCATTAATCATCTGAGCTAAGTGATGGGTATGCTTAAGTAAATGAAATCAAATTATGGTAGCGCTTAGAGTTATATGTTTTAATAATTTATTAGAATTCGACACGATGGAATAACACATTTATTATCAGATAATCACGTTGATGGTATTTATTACCGAATAGTTAGTATTTGGTAAACATGAGAGCTACTTGACTGTCTACTACTGGTAACCAAAAGATTACTAATAATAAATGTTCCTAATAAGAGTTCAGAAGTAAATCATTAGATTATGGAATCAGTATAAGGATAGATTATAGATCAGATTATATGTCAGATTATAAATCATTGGCTACACTATTTCATCTAACAGTGACTAACCTAAAGATTCATGTTGTAGATCGACCAAGTTTTCTGTACATCCGAGAAATGAAATTCTCTGCAGTTTTTAAAACACGCCTTTGCAAAATAAAAAAGGGAGTGTCTGATCCAAAAGAGTATCTAGATGAAACTGTCCGTTTTCACGGAGTAGTTATTTGTTTAATAATACCTTGATGTATGATAATTTGCGTTAGATACAAAGTTATTTTGGCAGTGTATTGCAACACCGTTTGATGACATTGAGTCGACAGAAATCAGTGAAATGTCGTTCGGTGAAGTAGCGAGTAGCCCGCTCGGACGCTAAATGTTTAATCTTCGAGGATGGGCTCTGAATACGGAATACCGTATGGGTATTCATGCGCGTTTAATTACTTAGTCATGCCACCATCTCCTGCAGGCAATATTCAAGTGGTCGGTGTCTGTAGCGAGAAACGTCTTGCTAAATTCGCGAACGGTTTCGCTCTGCAAATTTCCATACATTCGTAATTGCGTTTGCGTTGCTGAAACGTCGATTCGTTGTCCAAAGTGTACCGCATGTTGATCCATCTGAACGTGTAAAATGTTTTATGCAGAAAATTATCTGCGGGGAAGACGAAATCACCGCTGAAAAATACATGGAACGCTTTATAATTCGGTATTGATTAAAATATTTTTATTTCGTGCCGAAGGGTAATACATAATTTGGAATTTTCGTAGGTTGGTAAGTTGGGGATTGGAGAATTTGGAGTTTGGGGAAAGTGGGAATTGGGGAATGTGGGAATCGGGGAATGTGGGAATTGAGGAATGTGGAAATCGGGCAATGTGGGAATCGGGCAATGTGGGAATCTGACAATGTGGGAATCGGGCAATGTGGGAATCGGGCAATGTGAGAAGTGGAGAATGTGAGAATTGGGGAATGTGGAAATTGGGGAATATGGAAATTGGGGAATGTGGAAATAGGGTAATATGGGAATTGGGGAATATAAGAATTGGGAATATGGGTATTGGGAATATAGGAATTGGGAATTCGCAAATTTAAAGATTTGCAAAGTTACAAATTTAGTTATTCGACAATTTGGTAATTGTAAACATTTGAAACCTTGAGAGTTCAAGAAAAAATAAATGGAAAATATGAAAAATCGAAACGCTTGAATTTCGACAATTTGAAAATTGGAAAATCAGTTAACATACTAAAATAAGACTTGTTCCTTGCATAACTGATGCTCCGTTAATTATACATCATCACTGTAGGCGTCTCCAGCTAATTTACACCGTATCTAAAAATAGTTTCATTGAAATGACTAATAACCTATTCGATTTTCGAATACCAGTGTGAAGGGACTACATAATGAAGCGTGACTTGTTAGGTGAGAACAGGTTCGTTCGTCCAGCTGTTGCCGAACATCCGTAGGAAATGCGAGTTAGGTGAATCAGCTTGAATGCCGGATTCGTCTACCCACGAGTTTTAGCTTTCTCTTTACCTTTCCCTAGTTAGTGTTCTCTAACCCCGTTTGCATCATTCTGAGAAACGATAAAGTTCTATAAATTCCGATGAAGTTGTATAATCGTTCTTTTGTAACTTAAAGTTAAAGTATCTTAAATACTTTTGTAACACGTATCTTCCCTAAATAGGACAATTACGGTGGTAAAGAGATTGTGACACAGCGATCATGTTCAGCTGGCATCTCCAAAAATAAATAAATACCAGATAGAACAATTGTAACAAGAGCAGTTCGACGAACGAGATTACAGAAATATTTGAAAGCGTCGCATGACACACATTCGGAGGATGTAGCGAATCTGCGCATCATCGTTTTCAACTTTATCCCTCGTTACGTTTCCCTTTATCCTTTCCGTCCACACATGAATTTGCAAGAGGATTCACGTATGTCTCGACAGCATATTTGTACGTCTCTTTCCGAGTCTCGATGCCACTTATGCGTCTCGCAGCATACTTTCGCTGCGTGCACAATCGCCTGATCCACCTACGTACAGCTTCGCTCTTCTTTTCCTCGTTTCTTTTGTTTCTATCTTTTTCACGAGCGACGGATTTTCTGCGATTCTACTTTTCTCTTCTATAAACCGAAGAGCCGTACATTGAATTATCCGTCTGCGAACAACCATGTATACCTTCTCTAATGTTCAATACCGATACTGTATTTTACGTATTCATCCTACGACTTCGATTCTCTCTCTTACAATCTTACTTTACTCTTACACTCTTTACTCCTACGCTCGAACATCTTCGTGTCGTTCAATTTATATATTCATTTTTCCATGTTAGTGATGGGTTAGTGACGGGACTTCCAGGGTACAACTGGTACTGGAGTGGTACATCTGGTACACGTTTGTGGACAGCTCTTTATATCTGGGGTACTCTTTAAGACGTGAGATATTTTCTGGATAGCCAGAAAGGAGTATTCGAACATTCAAATTTCAGAGTATTAGGAAGTAGGGAATTTGGAAATCTCGATTCTGTACAATTTTGTGTAGTTTCGTCCACTAACATGTTGTCGTATCATGTCATTATACTATCACACATACCCACGTATCGTAATATCGTAATGTCATCACATCGTCACATCGTCATATCATCATACTATAATGCCACCATATCGTATTATCGTGCAATCACACTCTCATACCTTCAGACTATGACCTCCAAACTACCACACTATAAAACTACCGTCATACTATAACATACTATAACAAATACTACCAATATTACAATATTGCCATCATATGATCAGTACAGTATCACATACACATTCCTATGAACGCATAGGCGTCACACCGAGTAAAACGTATATAAGCCTCAAATAAATCGTAGCAAGTTAAAGCTGTTCGTAGCAGCAGGTGAGTATAATATATCGATTTACCTCGCGCTAGTTGCACTCCTTGGGTGTTCGTTCAATCGTAATTCTGGATGAGCCGTACGAAGGTAGAAAGGGATAATCGATAGGAATCCAATTTATTCCCGGAGATCGACAACGACGATAAAGAAGGCGGGAAGGAATCGAAATCAATCGCGTTCTCGGACGCGGATCATCTAGGATTATCTGACTGACGCGTTATGAAAAATCAAACGATCGATAGAGCGAATATTCTAGCTCGGAATCGATAGAAACGTTTGATGTACGATGCCACGAATTCAATTGCGTTTCTTACCGTAGAATGAACACGTATGGTATATCACAGTTATCAATTATCGTTAACGCTAGAATGGAGCGATTTGCGCCTTAGATATTTTCCAGCGAAACGTACGATTGAAAATACTTCATTGCGGTCGAACGAAAAGGCTAAGATCAGTCTGTCGATAATTCTCGCGAATAATGGCTTCATATCTCTTTGCTGTTCAACACGCGTTTCATTATCGCCGGCTTTTCACATTGATTTTTCACGCCTGTATCGAACGTAATTCATAACATTACACGGAACCTATCGAATGCTATCGTTTGTTGCAATTTGCATTCGGCTGATATCTGCAAATCGTCCGTTTGTTCGAAAGAACCAGGTACGCGATACTGTAACAACTTAATATTTTCCGTGTTCGAAACAGGTTAATACGATTTGATGACATAGAAACACCCTATAATAATACTCATATGCTGCTCTGTATAATACAGAACATCATAATAATTATAATACAACATAATAATAATTATAGTACAATAACAACACGAACATTCCTATTCCACAAAACTACACAGTTTGTTAGATCGTGCAACTATCAACGCCAGCATAAAAACCTCGCAGTTACAGTTTGCTACATTTTATAGCACAAAACAATCAGTTCTGCGGTTCAGAACAACAAAACATTCGCCAGATCGTTTCCTCTCTGACATAATAAGAGAACGTTCTTCGAGGAGGAAGCAAATTTGTTCCACCAAGGCGGTCGCGTCTCGTCAGAAGCTTTTTCCCCGTAGCCCTAGTTACAGAAAGGTTGCAATCACGAGCACTTGGGCCCGATAACGGACCCAGAAAATAACCCAGCATCGATACAGTGTTGGACGAGCGGGATCCATCGTTTCACTAAGAATCCCGTCGAGTTCCATGGGGAGAGATGGTTCTCGGTACGGACGATTATCTTAATGTCTGCATCATGGTGGCGGGAACCCCGAAGGCGGTGACGCACAAGGGTAAACGGTGAATAAAAAAGTTTACTGCATGCAATAAAATTTCTTCCCTTTCGTCGGTCGAAAACCGAAGATCTTGCAGTCTTATTTTTTTAATTGCGATACAAGATGGAGATGTTTGCTCAAACTTTTTACGGTGAAATTACCGAAGAGACCTGCCGGCAAGAAACGTTCGCAAGGTCATTTTCCACATAATTTGTTGTTTATCTGTTTTCTTTACTCAAGAGAACCCTTTGTGGTCAAAATTTTTAAAAACACAAAAGATTTTTTATAGTCTTAACACTTATATTTTATATGGATATACAGATGAAAGATGTACAGATGAACAATTCAAATTTTTGAAAGTTCTAGGATTATTTTAAAAGGACTTCTCAAAAAACGAAGTCCAAAATAGTAGAATATTATTCTATAGTTTCAATCTACTTTTGCAACTGGAATTATCTATCCACTTGTACAACCAGTTACCTGATGTACACGTATATTTCAATATTAGCAATCTGCACGCGTCAAATACGTTTGCCTGTTATTATAAAAAGCTAAAAGCGCAGAGATCTCGTATCGGTCAGTTAAAGTCTTTCCCGAGTCCGTAAAAGATACACTAATGATCGTGTTCACTTACCACGAGCAATTAGAAACATTCGATGATGGAGAACGCAAACATTAGCAAACATCAATTGGAAGGTGCAATTTATTCGCGACGAAGACATTAAAAGGGATCAGAGGAAGCAACGAAGGTAGTAAATGGCCGCGTGCGGCAATATCAGGAGCGTCGCAAATCGTGGCATCAGAAGAGGGCATTAGCGGGAAGATAACGACAAAAACTAACGACAGGCTCACCGGTAGTCGGCGCGAGACGAAGCCGAATAAATGAGCCGGTCTTAATCCGTCCGCGGGCTTAAAAACGAAATCCCTCGTTTCCGCGGACTTTATCGTCCGGGCAGCAGCAGGCGTACGAGCAAATATAATCACGTAGGCAGGATTTAACCGGGGCGAGGTTAATTCGGTGGCGGAGCTTGCTGATCGCCGGCCATTCGGCCCGCTTTAAATTCAAATTTCGACCGTGCCGGTTGCTGGCGCGAAGTTCCGCCCTTCTGAATTACGATTCAACCGGTCCTGCTCGTTTTCCTGCCGCCAGCCCGCGGAACCAGAAGCGGTCCCCATGGAAATGATTGCTCCCACGCGAGATGTCTGGCTCATTAGGCATTCCTTCAGTCTGCACCCGCCGCATCTACCTGACCCCCCATACCATTCTCCTATTTCGCTCGTATTCAACTCCTGTGGACGGAAAAGATGAACCGGCCACTTCGAGGTCAAGTGAAAGACTGCCCGAGACCTGTGCAACGGATGGAAATTGTCAGGATGAGGAGCTGATACACTCTTTCCAGCGAATGGTAAGATGGATCTGAAGTATGTGGTTAGACCGATGGCCAGATCAAGTGCTCCTTCAGAAATTTATGACCGAGGATACGTAGGGAGATAAAGGGAGTAGAGAAGAATATACATATTTTGGATAAGATATGATGGATACTGCCTATAGGTTCTATTATATGGTAGACACTAGATATATTGCTGATTTAGGTACTTTTCGTATGGATTTTTATATTAATGCCGTATATTTATTGGGGTGTAGGAAGATTCGTAGCAACATGAATTCGTTCATTTTAATAAAAATTTTAATATTTATACATTTCTTGAGTTAACAGTAACTTTCAAAATTTATAAATTTCCAAATTCTGTAAGTTCTGTAACTTACAAATTTTCAAACTTTCGAGTTCTCAAATTTATTGATCTTTAAATCTTCTTTGGTTCACAATACTCCACATCCTTAAATTCTCAAATTTAGGTCACAGGTTACTACATCTCTAAATTCTCAAATGTGGTTCACAAATTCGCAAATCCGTAAATTCTTCAATCCTACAATGCCCTAAATCCCCAGATCTCCAATTCTCCAAATTCCCAAATGTTCAAATCTCTAAATTCCCAGATTCTCAAAGCCTTAATATCTCCAACTGTCACACATTTACAAATCTCTCATTCTCCAAGTCCTCAAATCCCCAAATCTTCAAATTCTCATATGCTCAACCCCTCGAAATATCCAAACTCTCAATTAACTAAATTCGTAAATTCACATAATGCAATTCAGTACCTCCACAAATTCTAAATTCGAGAATCAGTGAACCGAAAGATGTAATAATTGAAAACTTGCTGTATCCTTGCCCGTATCACCACTTCCCGTACCATTCGGCGGAGTGTGCCAACGGTAATCCAGGTGCGGAATAATCGAATTCTAGGAGTGGATCTCCGTGGAGGAACAGGAAGGTTCGGCTATCTGCGGACTGAACAGATCGTCGAACCGTGACGCGCTTCGGATCAGTACCCTCCGGGCAAACTCGCGAAATTCCCTGCTCTTCGAGATACATAATGGACGTCGAAGCAACGGACCATCGTTGTTGCTGCTCTGTCGGTTCTCTCTCCGGCCCGATTGGCCGTAATTTACGCGTTGCGTGGAACAAATAGTCCTTCGAAGGATGAGGACCCGACGCAGACACATTCACGGTCGGAGTAACGCTCACGGCCGGACATTATCGTTCACCGCTATCTTCTCTTTCTTCTCCGCCGTTGCTCCTCTTCTTCCGATCCTTCCATCTTCGTCCCCGTCTTCGTATGGATCGTGTCGTATTTTTTCCGCCCGTCGCGTCTCCCGTTTCTGCTCCTTTTCTTCGTCTCTTTTTACTCGATCTTATACCGCTTTTCCTTCGTCCAAGAAGTTGCCTGTTTTTTAACTCAATTCCGCCTTGGGTCAATCGTCTTTTATTTCCCGTTCAGTTTGCTCGGTGTCTTCGTGTTTCATTATCACCCAACCGTGAAAATGGAGCGTGCACGCGATTTTGTCGGATGTACTGCTAATGTCTTAGGGGAATTAATGAGTAGATAATAAGCGTCCCTATAAACGTTTATCCTGTTTCGGTTTTTCAAAAACTCCTTTAACAAAGTGGAAAATTCATGAGGTGTTTCATTATGAAGATCATACGTCGTGCAACCTTGTTAAGTCTTCATAAAACACCTCAAGTTTTTTCTTATCCAAGATGTAGCTCCAAGATGTAATTACTCAGCCTAAGTCACCTTAAAGTCTAACACATACGTGACAATACAGCAACCATACCGACAAATGGAATGTTTTCCAAAACTTTGAGAATCACCCCGTGTATTTACTTTACGAGGATGTCAAAACTGTTTCACATAACCCGGTACTTTTCAAAGTCAGAAGTTGCTTCCGTTATCTCGCAGAGACGGTACGATGTTAGTTGGCCGACAAAGTTTCCTCGATGCGATGAGATAATCTCAATTATTTTATTTTCGATCTTCCTACGTCTTCCTTTTCCAACCCCGTCCAATTTCCTCTTGTCCGGTCGTAGTTCCACTTGGTCTCGTACGTGTTCCTCTTCTCGCTCGTTTTGCTCGAGTCGGTTGTCCGTGTCGTCAGGCAGTAGCCGTTTCGAGAGCGCCGCGTAATTTTCTGTTCGATCGAGTCGGAAGGACAAAAACCGAGTAACCGAGCATTCCCCGCGGATTAGCCAGAAGATACGGCTACGAACTCTGCCGTGAAAGAGAACAAACGAGAAAACATTTTGCCTCGTCGCCGGAATACGGGAACACGGAGCTCGAAAACACGCTATCTTTCTTTTCAGGACAATCGGATGTTACGTTCTCTTGGAAAATTTTATTTTATTATTATCGTTATTGTTTGTTTGCTTCGCAGTTATATTCGTGTCCCTCGAATTTGATTTGTCGACAGGAGATATTACACTTTTACTGTACCACATGGTCCATTTTATTTTTTTACTTTTTGTACCACCTGTTTATTTTTTGATTACGTGAAATTTGTATACATTCAATATTTACTGTAACATAATTTCAACATATTTTAGTGTTAATTCTAATCTTACTAAATATCCTTCAAAGGCGACATGTAAAAGTTCAAATCTGCGCTGAATATAAAAACATTTTCTGTGACAACAAAGACACTATAATTTACTATTAAAGAGCGTGATTTTGTTCGTGACGATATTTTAAATGGTTTTGTACGCTTTTTTGTTGCAGGTGAGCGAGAACACGTTTCGTTATCGCGGGCATGATCAGCGGTATGGTATAATATACACATAACTTATTGTTGTTCAGCAAATATCCGGTGCATAATTTTTCGATCGAAAAATTGATCGAAAGCGGGATTGGTCGTGAGAAAATTCGCAATCACGATCTCGTGACTGAGTCACTTTCCGACCAGCGATTTTATCGGCGAATAATCCTATCGTTTCGGTGATTTATCGCCTCCGATGGCAAGGTGCATCGAAGCGTTGACTCGTGAGATTCAGTACCGTGGCTAGAACCGATGGTGTTTCATTGCTCCTACTAGTTGACAATAGAAATGTAGTTGTATTGTTTCGAGAATGATTGAAAGTCTAGATTCTAGATCTATGTCTTCCTTTATCCTAACGAATAGAAACATCGAGAATTTAATCGACGTTGACGCTAGATTGAAAATACGTCAAGAATTTGTTAGTGAAAAAATATTAAATAATTTCGTAAACTACAGCTTCACTAATCATTGGAACATTGTGACGTCTTTGGATTTTATATGAAGTCTTTCATCAAACGTGTTGGATTACAAATCTAGGAAAAATAATCAATCATATTTGACACTATATAATTGATATCAGTTGAGGATAAATAAGACATAATGATAGAAGGATGATATTCTAAAAAATTTCATTTTAATTGGCAATCAAAACCCAGCTTAAATTGCAATCTTAGAATAGGTGTGAATAAATTGAAAATTAAACTTGTATTCTTTATTAGAAAAAGTTTATTCAATCTTGAAAATCAAGTATCACAGAAGTCCTTAATTGAAATTAATTTTCTAATCATTAATTTAACAGGTTTGAATCAAGTACGCGAATTATCTATAAGTATATGATTATACTTTAGTTGTTACATTCTTAATAGAGTAACTATATGTTAAACTTTCGAAACCGTTTCTTGCCTAAACAACGTTGATCAGCGAACAGCGAGAGTTTAATCTAGCTGACGAATGTTATCCAGACAACGGTCGGACAGCTAATATGTTCGACCAATATTCCAGCCGCGTGTACTAATAATCGAGGTCGCATCGGGTCCCAGAGAAACTCCAATTTGATACGCGTGACACACGATTCTATCTGCAGTTCGTAGCCACCTAACCACGTAAACAGTTATCGATCGTAACTGCATGCCGATCTAATACGTACGTAAAGCACCCTGATAGTTAATCTACCTGTCTCCATATCCCGGCACCGTATTGTCCGAACAATCGCGTGTACTTGTTGCGGTGACATGCTCTCGAACGATAATTGAAATCCCGTTCGCGGAACGTTCTTTCCTTTTTTTCGTCTTGTCACCGTATGTGGTTGTCCCGTGAGAGACTGCAGGTAAAACACAGGTGAGATAAGAGCCGAGCATTAGGCAAGGCCGTTGTGCATCGACTAGGAACAACCTTTATCTTACTCTGTCTTGTTTCCCTCGTTCACTTTCTTTTGATGAACGCGTTTGATATACGCTTCTGATAACCACTACATTTTCGTTATATTGCCGAGATTTTGCGATAGAAAATTCTTGGAACTTAGCTGAAGTGAGGTATCATACACATGAGATGCAATAAGTGATTATCTCCTGACGATATGGCGTATCGTGATGTGACATACGACTTGCAACGAAAATGATATTTGAATGTCATATATTGTAAAAGTTTGTATGTGGAATTCCGTATGTAGCAAAAGATCAGAAAATTCTGCACGTAACTGAGATGGAAAATTCGATGCACAGCAAAATCCAAAATGTCAAGTTTTACATGTAGCAAAATTGCAGTGGAATTCCACTCTCAACAAAATTCAAAATGTGGAATTCCACTCATAATAAAATTCCAAGTGTGGAATTCCACTCATAACAAAATTCTAAGTGTGGAATTCTATTCATAACAAAATTCCAAGTGTAGAATTCCACTCTCAACAAAACTCCAAATGTGGAATTCCACTCAGAACAAAATTCCAAGTGTGGAATTCCACTCATAACAAAATTCCAAGTGTGGAATTCCACCCTGAACAAAATTCCAAATGTGGAACTCCGTTCATAATAAAATTCCAAACGCGGAATTCCATACACGGTAAAATCCAAAATGTGGAATTCCGCATCAACCGAAGTCCCAAGCATGGAATTCCACTGTTAGCTTGAATGTTAACTATCGAATTCCATGAACTACGAAATTCCATATATGGAATTCCAGCCAGAGCAAAATTGCATCTGTGGAATTCATGATAAAATTGCAAGTGTTGAATTGCACTCACAGCAATCCTTTCTCACTTAGAATTTTCTTATCAAAAATTTAAACTTCACATCAAATTTTTCCCTCATTCTAATGTAAAATTTTGATTTCGCTAAAAGATACTAAAGAGAATATTTAAACACGTAGCGTTAAATCTAGCAAATTTATATTTTATTCCCGGATTCAATTTCAATAAACCAGTCTCTAGGAACTTTCCGTGACAAATCGAATTCGTTAGTTGCATTGCGAAGCCAATTGTGAGATGCGACAAAAGAAACGTCGATAACACCAGCAGCTTTCGTTTCTATTGTCCCGTTGCTCGTCCATTATGGTCTTTCCTTAGCCTTTGTTACTTCTACGATTCGAAAGACGATTGACTTCAATCGGCCAGCGTAGATTTAATGCACGGTCAGCCTCGGAATAGAAAGTGCCGTGGCAATCGTTTCGCGTATTCATCGACGAAGAACACGGAGCGTCCCTCTTTTCCCACTTTTATGATGCACAGTGAGTTAACAATAATCACGATCAAATTTATCGTTATATTCCGCTTTTTCCACGCGTTCGGTTGCCTTTACGAGCCGCAATCGTCGTAAAATTCGTTCCATACCGATGAAACGTTCGATATTCCGATACTCAACGTTTATTCGTGTATTAGGCAGCATCGACTGTTACGCGCCTCTATCATCATTTATTTCACAACAGGTGCAATTTCGACGGTGCTTGATATTCGCGTAAATCTCGTTGAAACGTTCAATCTCTTAAAAATACTCTATCAACGATTATACGAGAGTATTTCGGGATGGTAGCCTCGACAGTTTTACGTTAATCCCTTTCTGTTACTGCTACGCGTTTTGCGACGAAATTTTAGTGCAGGCGTTTATATTTACGTCTTTGGTTATCGTTTTGGTTATCCTCGCGATATATCCAGCTGTCGGATACCAAATGGTAGTGGACGATAATTCACTCACTCGTCGGAAATTATTAGAATATTCGTCGATTTTTGAAATTTTATATTAATTGAAATACCTAAATATTCGGGTGAAAACAATTACATCACATTTTTGTTATATTACCACGGACTTTTCATTGTAAGATTCAAACTGGCAATATAGGGAGAGTTCTTCCATAAACTCCTCACCTGCAGTTTTCTACATACCTTAGATTCCTAAACTCTAGAAATTTCTAGTATTTCTAGAGTGATTTAAGTGATCCTTAAGTGATTTACGGATCTCTCCCAGATCCCTAATTTCTCTAGGATCCTAATGTTCTTAGACCTGTACTTGAATCATATGTCAATGTAATTTAATTATAGAGCCGATTTCCAGAAATAAAATCATTTGGTTGCGTTACGTGCGCGATCACGACCCCGATAATGAATTTAATTAGATTCTTCCTTCACGCTTGATCGAGTGCTGAGGATTATTGCACGATGTTAGATTGCAATTATATGTAATTGCAATCTGACTAATCTGTTTAACTGGATCACGATAGCTGTTCCTCTGTCAGGTAATAGATCAATGTGATGTACTATTACAGTGGTACACTGCTCGAGCATTGTACTAGGATTCGTGATTAAACTTGAGGATTATTGCTTGATAAAGTACCTGATTTCCATCGTACATTATTTTATCATCGTACACCTATCTCTTAGGTAAAGTAAAACGATTAAAATTAGTTTAGGAAATTTTCGAATATCAAAGCAGAAAAGAGAAATTCACCAAATGCTTGAAATTAAATTCTGCTTTCTATTCGATCGAAGACCAAAATTCGCCACAGTTATAAAGTATGTCAAGTATTGCAGAAATAATTTCGTAAAATCTGAAGTCATTTCTTAGTTCTTAAGAGAAGAAATTATTCCTTGAACCTGTCGAGTGCATCTCAGGTGTCTGCATCAAGTGCGATATCGAAAATCAATAAAAGAAACTCTTGAATATTCGACACAAAAGCACCAGCCCTACATTATTCGCGATGATAAAGGACAGCGAGGTCGTATTATCCGTCGATGCAATTACCAGTCGATTGTTAAGGATCGTTCGAAGTCGACGGACTTACCGAGCGCGATAAATATCGAGACGCGTGCAGGGATCGTCCAGATGCGAACCTGAAGGCCTCCTACGAGGACACGCGCATTGTACTCGCGGTTATCCTGCGCTCTCTCAATTAATCGACTGGCTGATTGCAACCGCGATACCATCTGCTTGTTGGCCGGCATTGTAGAATGATAGAACATGGAAAGAGCGGTGAATACTGCGTGATTAACGGGACGCCGCCTACGTCGCGACGCTTGTCCTCGAAAGGGTCGCTCGAAATGGTCGGTAGCTTCCTCCTGCTCGGCCTCCACCGACGCTAATTCGCCACCCTGTGTTTGTCTAATCCACAAAACTTTGTTGCGAGTTTGCAATCCGCTTTCAACGATTTTATCCAGCTTTGCACAATTCTGCATTTAATATTCTGCACTCGGGTACTTGGGAAGCTATTAGAGTATTAATATTCTATTAGTATTTTTATTTAACAGGGTATTTTATATTCAGCCTAACATTTATTTTCAATCTCCCACAATTTCATAGTCGGTTGTGTTACAGTGACCGTGTCTATGTGAACACTGTTAATTCAGAATACCACCAAATAGTCCTGACTAATATTCAATCCCTGTCACTTTGAGGATAATTTCGAAGCAACACTGCTGAGGTATTCCATATTAAGTCCCATAGTTTTCCAGATCATTCTAATCGGATTTATCTTGAATCTGTCTGTCCTATACTTGTCTATCATCTGAACACATCTGAAGTCTGCAAGATTTTTAAAGACACACTATAAATCCCAAAAATCCTATTACAAATAATCCTACAAGGTCAAGGTCACTGGAGCTCCCCTAAAAGTTTACCATAATTTCTAAAGATAAATCCTATAAATCAAGACGGTTCGGATTCTATTTAAATTTGATTTACCATATTCATTGTTGCTTCAGATATTTTCGTAGAAGAGGGGGATCCAAATTCGCAGCGACGTATGCGAACACAGGATCAGTTCCAAGTTTCCCTAAGATCCAAAGCAAAGGGATCAGATGTGCTCCCGTATTAATCGCGTTACCTGATTATCCGCTCCTAGCACGGTTCAGCGGCAACGTTAATTCACTTTACACCGTCGCTCCACCGAGATGCCAACAAGCTGCGCGCTAGAAATCGAACGGGACTAACAATAACTCCTGTTAGCGAGTCATATCTGCTTACGAAGTTCAACACAGTCGAGGATCACTATCCAAACTTTGTATCAATTTGATATAGTCAGTGAATATTCACGATAAATTATCTTTCACAAGTACTGTCAAAACAATTATATCATAACTGTTGCATGAAACATGGAACATGAAATTTTTAAGTTGACAATTCATTTTTATATTTTTCTGTGGTATTGATGTAATTAGTCTGAATTAATTTTTAGTACAATTTCTACATCAGTTAATTTTTTTCTTCTATTGCAATGAAGTTAACCAGTATTTCAATGAAGTCAAGCAATACTGCAATGAGGTTAAACAATATTTCAACGAAGCTGAACAATATTTCAACAAAATTATGCAATGTTGTGATAAAGTTAGGAAACATTTTTAAAACAAGTATATCACAGTAGTTCAAGCTTAGTTATTTCTTCACCATTTTCATAATCATTTGCTTATATTACTCTTGCATTGACTATGTTCTTTTCAATAACACGTGCAGTCATAACTTTGATCCCTACACATTCCAGCATCTTTCCACTTCCACCAATACGATCATAATTTTGATCAATATTCTTCCGGAAGAGGTACGTTCAAAGAAGGTCCATAAAAATTTACGCAGAGTGTGCACAGAAATTCCGTTTCCTTGCAACTTGTTTCGAGGAATACCTCCGTAGTAAATCTCGCGATATTATTTAAGTTCGGGACGTAAAAAATCTCGGTATACAACAGGTTACGTAAAAGAAAAGCTTTCAACGAATACGACTTTTCTCGTTAGGTTCTAGCCCCCCCATTTTTACAACGAGTACGGTAATTGCGATCGTAAAAGAATTTGGCGAAACGCGACGAAACTATCGTTCGCTTTCTAATTTCGTCCCACGGAATCGTAAATAATACAGACAATTTCTTTTTACAATTTCACCGAGTGTTCCTTCGGTTTCATTCTCGTGTAATAAAAACCGGGAGACTTTCACGAGATCTTACCGATCATTGACTACGTTGCGGTCTCGCAATTAGAAAAACTCTTGCTCGAAGAAATAATTTTTACTATTTATCATGGTGAGTAATGGATGTTAACTCTTTGATCTACGCTTTCCTTCACTTATCCTCTATGTTGCTATTAATTTTGTGCAATACTTTTTGTGCCTCAATGATATGCTCAAAACTATTAGAAACTGTGGGTAACATTATAGGTTAAGTAGAGATGAAGGTATCGTTTCACATGTATCTTTTAAAACATACATGTACCTCCTTATTTTTTTTTGGTATATCTATGCATATATTTATAGATACATGGATACACATACATAGATGTATAGCTAAGGATATACATACGTATACACATACATTATATATATATACGTATACATATGCATATACATATACATATACATATACATATACATATACATATGCATATACATATACATATACATATGTATATAAATACGTATGTATATGAAAAATTAATTTATTTTGTTAAATTCAGTTCAGTCACAGAGATCTTATCCTCTACATATAAACTTGCTATTGCAGGTATTCTATCTTATAGAAGTTTTATACTTATGTCTTATAAACTTCTGTCATTGCAGGTACATGTTCAAGATTTCAATGTGATTTAATTATTTGTATCGGCAGGCTTAACTAAAGCAGTAAAAAAAAATCTGTATTCGAGGACAGTCGTTCGATCAATCGAGAAGTTGTCAGGAGCACAATTTCCACAAAACAACCGGAGCGAAACGGAAAGAAATTATTTGTGCGGATGGAAATTCGTGCGTTTCTAACACGATCCCACTGCATGGCCGTTTGTCGCCAGGGTTACGGAAACAAAATAATTAGGGGGTGGAAAGACTACAGAGAAGTCGTCCTGTCGCTGACAGGATGCGAAACGACGGCAAGGAAAAGGGGGACGGACGATTCCCGGGATCCCTGGGAATTGCGTAATCGTGTAAACTCGTCGTTCAACGGGCGTAACTTCGTTTAAACGTTACGTACGTTTATCACCGATTAAATTTGCAGGACGCTCCTTCGTCAATTTAAACTGACCGGCCAGGTTCGTTGGGACTCGGAATTAAAAGTCACCGGGTTGTTAGCGAACTCGATTCGCCTGGCCGTTTCCCTGTTCCCTCGTTACCCTTTCCTCGTTAATTACCGGAAAGTGCAGTCATTGATTAAAAGTCGTTAATCTTCTTCGAATCTTCTTGAAACTAGTTACAACTAGTTTCATTTCGCGAGAACGTGGAGAGCATGTTGATAATTATCTACGATGCTTGTCGGTAAACGTTGATTGATTAACTATCGAACTGGGTGATTCTGTGAAATACAGGGTGTTATCTCTAACGCGACGCGCGATTTTTCATCCGTTTTCCGATAAAAAATGGTTTAAAAGTGCACTTGATCATATCTGATACAGCACATGATAGATTGTAAATTTTCATTTATTGTTCCGAATGAGTGGTTTAATCCAACAATTTATTTCCGGCGTTTGTGTAGATTCCTAGAGTCCATAACCTATAAGTCTCATATTACTTACATTAAGTGATAAGTGCATCGGTAAGTAATGAGTCGGCAACTTCCAGTTTTTGTCATTAATGAAGTATCTGTAGATCACAGGTTTGCATTCTAGAATGTAATTTGCCGATAAGCTTGTCGCGGTCACGAAACGAATCTCTGCGTTCGATATCTGAGTGGCAGCCTTTGATTTCGCACCGCGAGATACCTTTCCACACGCAGTGTTTCGCGCAGCAATCACGCGTTCTCCTCGCTCCGTTTCACGCATCGTTTCTGAGTGATAAATCGTCTGTCTAGATCAGGGTTACCTTAAAAGGTCGATATCGATCGCCGCTGCTCGATAGAGTCGTTCGCGGAAAGATAGAGAGAGAACGTAAATTCTAGAGAGATGATTGATGAGATACCTTACTTATTTCTCCACGCTTTTTGTCTTATTGTGAATTATTATGCCTCACATGAACGGTTATTAATATCTTTAGGATCAGAAAAATCCTATCCTACGCAACACCACCTTATCTACCTTAGAATCGGGAAAAATCTGGAGAAACTTGATAGACAGAGCAATTTGCATTTAGAATTTGAAGTTACCGTTGAATTACTGTAGCAAAGTGGTGCAATTATACCGACTATTAGTCGAACGATTCTTTTGTTCAATTTTTATTCTGCTTTTATTCTTCGTGTATGATTATTATAATTCCTGAAACGTTCATAAGAGTTGCGAATAGGTTTCCTATTAGTTCAATCAAGCGAAATAAGCGTAATGTAAGAACGTATCGCATGGTGATTTTTCGCGCGACAGAAGATATTTGTACTTGAGTCATGCGAGCCGGGGGCACGCATTGTAATTGCAACTTGTTGCCCGGGTGCACGCCGCAAACACGTACGTACATTTCACGGTGCACGTAATTTATGGTTGTTGGAAGCGATCGAGTGGGGGAGCAATTGCAATTTTAACGACCGTGCACGACTGCATAAATATCAAAGTACCTGGAACAAATAATTGATCAACGGTTTGGTCACGTTTCCTGAGGAACGCTGCATTTTATGCGATACGCAAATTTAAATTCATTTTTCGTAACTTATGCAGGAATCGTTTCATTTTCATAATTTGTACCATACAAACATGTGAACCACGGACACTGTGAAATTACTTTGTTATACAATAGTGTTGATGTTACAAAGTTTGAACTTCTAAAAACATTACAAGCCAAATATTTCAATATTCATAAGGTTTAGATAATTTTAAAGACACTTAATTTCCGCGGATGTCAGCACAATTTTTGAGATGTTCGATGATGAAACTCTTGTAATTCCAAGGTAATTGCAGTTGTGGCTGTTTAATCAGACAAAAGAACAAAGCAGTGTAACAGTCGAAGATCTTTGCAATATTTTATCGATCAGTGCTATTGAGATCCTGAATTACCATAAAATTGTTACGTTTATATACGATAATTAGAGGGAATATTACCGTTCTGCAGTTCCTTTGGACCGAAACGTTAACGGAAGATTTCTTGTAAACAAGCGATTCGAGAGTACGCCGCTTTTTGTCGTCCCTATAGCAATACCTTTGTCGTTGAAAACTATTCAAGCAACCAACAGGGTCTTCGCGTTATTAAAACAATTTTAATCAAGGTGAAGTTGTGCGTGGTTCGCGCTGTCCCTGGAGCCCCTTTGTTCTCTGTAATAGGCAAACGACTTCTCATCGACAGTTTCAATTATTTCGTGACGCTGTTACCTGCTCGTTGAGCAGACTGAACGGCGATATTCCAGACTTTAACTGAAGGGTTATTAAACGGCCAGCAATTACTTTGGCATGGGAAGGCGACTTCGGGAATAAATTAAATTCATGTACGAATCTGTTCTAACTGCAACTTTAACTTCGTACTTCTTTGATTTTTTAAATTTTGAGGCAACTTATCACAAGTAAAAATAAGTATATGAATTTCAAATTCACCTAATCGTTACGAAAATCAACTATGTTCATGACATGTTAGTAATGATATATTCATAATAACATGTTAACCTTTTGAACTTAAAAATATTTTGACTGTTGGCAGACAGCAACTCTTTCTAGCTGAGAAGTTTCATAAATTCTTTTCAGTTTCCTTATTAGTTATAACTATTGTCTCTTATAAAGATTAATAATATGTACGTAATAACATGTTAATGTTCATAATAACGTACATGACATGTAAACATATTACTTAATTTCCAATCAAACGTCGATGTCTCATATTTTAACTCTATCACCTTATTTTCTACCAGAACATGATAATAAAAAGAATGTCTAAAAAGTGTAGTATCATCGTCGATAGAACAGAATAAACCTTATCGTTTCATCGTGTTTCGAACGTCTCCATCTTCTCAGCATGCATCGTAGAGCACATTCGGCGCGTCTTTAATGTAAGCCAAACGAATTCTGTGCGCAAGGCATGCATGAAAAGGCCCCCAACCGTTACTGGAACAGTTTTAATCAAAGTAAACTTCCCTTCGGGTATTCTGAACGTTGTCGTCGTTGACGACGACGACGGTTCTTTGTCCCGTGTACAAGACGAGAGAGGTTCCTCCTCAGTGGTTTCATTCATCCGAACCCTCGACCCACTACCGCTCTTCATCTCTCCTTACAAGTTTGCTCTCTTCATCAGTATATCCTTTCACCGTGTCCTTCGATTCACCGTCTCTTTCTCATTCGTCACTTGCATTTCTCAATTTCTTCAATTCGATTGATTTCGATCGTTAACGACAAGAAAGAGTTTCCTTATCATCGGACCACGAAATCTATCCTTTTTGAAATAAAATTATTTTGTCGTTTATGAACAGTTTAGTACACTAGGAGCTAATTAATTTTCTTAGGGTTGGACCTAGGAATATATGGGAGCAGAAGCCTCAAGTTAGACTTGGGGGAATAATTTGTTTCTACAACTTAGGGGAATAAACCTAGTGAGGAAGGGTAAAGCAGCCATATTGCCGAGGAAAGGTTGTCTTTCTAATTGGCTATTAGCTCTTTCTAATTCAAACACTTTCCGTCTAATAAATATTTTTGTTTATATACTGTCTTCAATTTTCTACTTTCACTCTATCCTCAACTTCTCCAAATTCAAATTTTTATATATATTTATTATACATGAGTTCAGGTTGGAATATGAAGCTTATTTTTGAATCAGTCTATCACAAAGCTAAAATCTTTTCTAAGTAAACACAATTGAATTTAAATCGAAGTCAGTTAACCAGCTTTCTCGAACGACGAAACAAACCGAGTCAAGAACGCGAAGTCCTTTCATACTCGGTACTTATAAAATCGGATTTCCGCAGTCACAAGACTGTCGACGAAAATGAATTTTTTTCCACCATTAACAGGGAGAATTCGAGTATCTTAAGTAATTATCAAAGGTAATTCAATGAACGGTTAAAACCCTCGTGAAAAGGCTAGCGCAGCCATAAGTACCGGTCGACCGAAGGGAGCGAAATTAAGGGGTTGGATCGAAGGTCGCGAAGAAAGGACAGTGGTACAAGGAGGAGAAACAGAGACAGAGCCGATGAAGAGGACATGGCTTTGAGGACAGAACGAGACTGCTACTAGGTCGAGGGTTGTCGTGAATGAAAACGTGAAGGAGCCACCTCTTCTCGTCTTTCATGCCTCACCCGAAATTGTCTCAAGGGTTCTCTTCCTATTAATACTGTTTCCACGATGTGCTTAATTTTCTTCGTCGTTCGATGGCTCCGATACCTCGTGCCACATATCGTGTCACTGCACCAAAATGCAAGGAGTGTGAAGAACTGTAACGATGAAATGACAGGGGTGGTTTTGTTTGTACAGAATTTTAATTTGGGGAAGTTTGTTAAGATGAAAAGGCTAAATTTGATCTTTTGGTCTTTCTTATTTTTGTTATGAATTATTATATGTATCGATCGATCAACATAACAATATTTGTTAAAATAATAGTATTTTTCTGAAATATAAAATTTCACATGATTTGAACTTCTGTCTACAACTGTATGTGGACTATCTTCGAGATAAAAGTTTTTTTTTTATTTTTTGTGTAGATCGACCTTTTGAAACACTGCGCAAAATATTGAAATATAATATTCAACAAAATATTGTTCATGAAAATAGAACATTCTTTGCTAATTGTCACAAGAGTTGGGGGTAGTATTTCAATTTTGATATAATGAAGGAGTTGTCAGTTAAATATGAAAGAAATGTGTAGACAATATATTAGTGATACAAAAGAATAAACTACAGTAAAATAGAAGCGTAGATTCTCTCGTGTACTTATTAATTATGTGTTACACTACGCGACCATTGTCACCGTAGCAGCCAACGTGCTAATTCGGCATTTCGATGGGTAACCGCATATAACGCCATTTGCAATTAATATCGCGAGTATAATTTCCATGGATGTCGGTCGAGAATTGTTTGGTTAAATTACATTTGTGGCATCAATCACTTCGGTCAGCAATCAATGCATTAATTACGTTCTCACTGTCCATTATTCTTAGTTTCAACAACCACATATCTGATAGGGCTGAATAATTTTCAATTTATCTCTTCTTTTATTTCTCGTATATTTCTACCTTTAACTCTCTCTATCCTTAATTCAGCAGCTACTATAATTTATTTAAACCAATAATATTCTATAGAGATACACAGTATTTACAACGAAAACAAATTTTCATCACGGTGTTAAAAATATGTCTTCCTATAAATTATTCGTGAAAGTGTACATCACAAAATTGTCGAAATACGGTGAGAAAAGAGTCGACAGGTCTGATTTTCAGCAGGACAATGGACACAAAATTTGTTTGCCATAGGGTTAAACGCAGATCCTTTTTCCCAACTTGATTGTACCCGTATAGTCGAGGATTAGCAGGATCCAGCGTTAGGCTACGTTCATGGTAAATGTGCCGTAACAGATTTCGAGATGGAATGCTCGTGAACGGACGTCCACGAATTACCTTTTACGATTATTGGATTGTCCGTAGAGATGGCGGTCCGGTACGAAGGGATTAAAGATACGCTGGCAATTTACGCGGCATGCAATTTGAGAATTCAATTCGCAGCTTCGACCCTCGGCCGACTGTATGTCCTCTCCGGCAAGATTATCGATTCCGTTGTCGATAAACCAGTCGATGTTGTTCAACGTTACACCTTCTAATTCTATCGACAATGCGTGACATTACAATTCCCGGTTATCCGGTTTAAATCTTCATTTTTCATTCGTATGGGATGAGTCGACGGCAAAATGTTCAGATCAGCGATTGCAGAATGTTGAGTAAGTGTAAAGTATTAGGTGTGGAATTTTCAAATGTCACTATTAAATTCACGTTTGATTTATTATGCGTTACTTTGGTTTCTGATTAGAGGCTCTCTCTGCTTTGACGAGATTTAATTTAATTTTCTATTTGTTCGGGTTTGACAAAATACAAACACTTCACAGTATATTATTTGAAAAATAAGCTGAAGACTGGAATTTTGAATTTCTCTTTAAACTACACCATGTTAGGGATTGACACTTGGTGTCAGATATTTTTTGGATATACTATCAAATAATGTACTGCAAGGTTTATTTGGGTCAATCCTTTGACCACTTTATTCAGCCATACTTTTCTCGAAAATTTGATAGGGTCACATATCAGCACACATGACACACGACGATCACGTGCCCATTGCCACGCATATGTACATATAGTGCAAGCTGTGACCGTAGGATTATTTACGTCATCGACTGTAGGATTACTTATGTCATCGATCACATAGAAACTTTATACACAAAGAGTTCAATCCTTATTCTACATTAGGAACTTGTACATCTGAAAATTTCATGGAATCTCACGTTCTATAAAAAAATTGATAGGGCTACATATTACCACCTAAATGGAGTCTCGCATGGAGTCTTCATGGAGTCTCAGATTGTATCAAAAACTTGATAGGTCCACATATTATATTACCACCTAAATGGTTACGTCTTTATATGAATTATATGTATAAATAGCAGCAATATAACGAGAACGTACTGTATTTCCATCTATCGCTGGATTCATCCCGTTCAGCCAGTATAAGCGGCGGCAATATACCGAGAGCATACTGTATATCGATTCACCGATGTTGTTTTCGAATGAAAATCGACGGGCCGCAGCAAGACCACCGCTCCGTCTGGTAATCGATCTCGAAGCTCGTCGCGGCGAGATTCTCACACGTTCCAGGTTCGCGCTCGTTCGTTCGGATCGTATTCCAGATAGGCCAATGGCATTGATCGCAATATCGCGTATCCGCGTCGGATATTGGCTCGCGTGGGACGAACAAGCAAAGCGTGACTTTGCTCGTGTACGTTCCCGCCTCTTCGCCTGTCTTTCCGTGCGCGTTTTCTTCCTGTCCACGACCGAGAAAAATCACCAGGCCTTTAAATAGAGGGACGTGAATCACGGGAGGCCGTGCACGCGCGCCTCGCTTTAGAAAGGTACGCGTAATTATCCCGCGAGCACAATTAAGGTTCGACGGTAACGCGAGCGAACGCGTGGGCGTACCTTTTCTCTCTTTCCTTCAAGAGATATCCTTTCGACATCTTTGTGACTTTTGACGACTTCGATGACCAGAAGGTTACCTGCTGATCGGGCAATGTCACATGTCATTTTCGATTTTAGAAAATTAAGTAGAATTGCAAACTTCCAAATTTTTTAACTTTCAAATCTGTAATTCTTAATTTCTAAATCCCCAAACTTCCAAACCCATATCACCATGCTATATTTTAAATTTTCTGAGTTTTCAAATTCTCAAACTCCTAAATTTCCAAATCATCAAGTTTCGGTATTCCCCAATTTCCAAATCCCCAAACTCGTGAACTTTCAAATTTATGCATTCCCAAATTTGCGGAGCACCAAACCCTCTAATTCCCAAATTTCCATATTACAAAACCTCCAAGTCCTCAAATTTCCAAATACCAAAATTTCCACACCCCATAATTACCAAACCGCAAATTCTCACATCATCGAGTCTAATCCCCAAATTCCCGAGATAGGCAAGGTTCTCACACGGTGAAAGTTTCGAATAAGTTTCCCCGATTGCTCAATGGTCATATCTTGATTTATCGATCTTATCGATCTCTGAACTATCAGGACTTAATGGGTGATCTGCGTGAAAACAGCTCTCGTGGACTTATCTGCACTCGCACCGAGCGTGTACTCGTTTAAAGAGGATTAAGAACCCGCTTCCCCGAAGCGAGATACCTCGAGCGTTTAGAATGGTAAATGTACTTAGCCGAGAGTCACGAATCCAGTGTGTGGCCGATGATTCAGGATAACCGAGGGAAACTGTGCCGCTAGGCTTTTGCCTCGGGAGAAGAGAAACTCTCTCGTTCTCTCTTTCTGTCTTTCTCTTTCTTTCGCATCGAAGGGACTCGCGATAATTATAAATCGCTCGTGGTTACCGCTAACAAGCTGCACGAAGACGCCTCCGCCACGTTCAACGCTCAGACTGCCTACCATCGCTAGCTTATATCGTTTCCTCTGCGAAGTATATCATTTGTGAGAATTCTATACTGATCTGTACACCATTTTCAATATTATTATTTATTTACTTAGTTCTTAACTGGAACTTCCAGTTGAAATTACTGATTTCAGACTCCACATTTAATATTATAAAATTTTGTCATCGTGCTTTTGTTGATATCTATCATATTTTGTTGAGATAATTGTATGTTACTTGATGCTCCGGTATTTAGTTTTTTACTTGTCCACTCTATTTTCAATTTAAAATTATTGAATCATTACATGTATAGATCAGCGAGTGTAGTTTACATCAATGTCTGTACACGTCAATCGAAAATTTCATCTAAAAACAGTTGACATTAACGATTTGTTGATTTTTGACAAAGAAATATGTAGTCCTTCCTCCTTTTGCTTTACTGTTTTCCTAAATAACAGGGTTTTCCCTGCAACATGTACACTCTTTTGATCTGAATTGCATAATTAACTGATTAACTAATTTTGGTAAAACCCCGGTAAACTAGAAAGTAGGAAGGAGCAGAAAAGACATGGCGACCCTTTGAAGTAGATTAATCCCCACGTGGGTCAGACGGACGGATATTGGGCTAAACGTCACACACATCCCCTGTGAACGTTGCACGAGTGTGGTCGATTCGCCCTGCTGCTGTTCCTCGCCTACGATCCTGGATTGTTTTGATTGACAGGAACAAATACGAGTGACGTGCATCCATGGGGACACTCTGTTATCGCGTTGGATCCTCTGGTATCTCCCAGGGGTAGGTTAAGTGAAACCTCTTGATCGAATATTTTATGCGACTGCTGTACCGTCTCTCGTATGCTTGCATCTGCTACATCTCGAATTCTGGGAATCGGGGTGGTGCATTTTGGTGAATGCCAGATAAATTATAAGTACATTGTAATGAATAAATTATCAGTGCAATACAGTTTTGTTAATATAAACAGAGCAAGTATTATTGATACAAGTAAATCGAGTATTATTAATACAAGTAAATCAAGTGTTACTAACACAAATAAATCAAGTATTGTTAAAACAAATAAGTCCAGAATTATTGGTACAAATAAATCATATTAGTGTTGATTATAAATTAACATACCTCATGAAAATTTTATTGTAAAACATTTTCTACGACATACACAGTAAATTGACTATAAATTGCAGTATATAAAATTTGCCAAAAGTACTTTTTCTTAACATAACCTAGAAATTAATAGAATACAAAATTAAGATCGTTGGAATTGTTTGACAAATTGTTCCGAACAGTCTACATAAGTAAATAACGTTTCGAGTTCTCTTGTCTTTCGTTGTTATTCGCAATAACCTGAGGTATTGCATCCCGAGATGTTCCCATCAAGGAAAAGTAGTCGGTGGTAACCAGAAACCGCAGTTTCTGCTTACATTTTACTGTAAATAGTCCTTTTCGCGGTCAGGAAGCGGAAACACTGTGAACTCATTTTTTCATTCCACCTTTCACTGTTTCTTGCTTGTTCGATTGCTCAAAAAAGTTAAGTTTGTCAGAAGTTTTTATGGAGACCTCAAATGTTAAATATACAGTCACTGACAAAAGTTATCGGACGATATCGATTTTTGGTTTGTTGCAACTTTGTGTCTTTCGTTTGAAATTTCAAGATTATGTACATTGTCAAAGAATTCAAAGTATTTCTTAAATTTCTTTAGTAAAGAATGTAGAAAATTAATTTATTCTATAGAAAATTTATTCTTTCTATAAAAAGTACAAAATTTTTACGCAATACAAAAGTCGATATCTTTCTTTGAAACCTTCCTTGCAAAATTTTTTAACACGACTGCCATTGTTAACAATTTTAAATAAATTTTTGGTCAATGTTTGCTGACGATAATAAAATACTCTCAACGCAATGTTATCAATTATAAAATACAGTGAATGCAACAATATCGAGATCAAAATGTTGAGAACGCAAAAATATTAAGAACCCTAAAACAGTATACACTGATTGTTCAAGGTCTTCATTTCGGGGTCATAATTAAGACATTTGAAGCATTTCATAACCTTTGTTCCTGTAACGTTTGAAGAGTACAAAGAGCCGGTACTTCCGCGTGGATGAACCAATTGAACCGAGTCATGGTCATTGATCTCCTTTGTTGGCAAAATCGTGGCATCCACGCTGCGCTCAGTCATCGTTATTATGATTATTTTCAAATTCGTGCTCTAGGGAGTTGAACAAAAGGGAAAGACGAGCAGGTAGTTCCCTCTGGAATTGCTGAACGATCCTGGCCTGTCCAGCCATCTGTCGCCTTTTGAAGGATAAAACCAAAAGCGGGGCCAGGAAATCCGGCACGCTCTTCTCTGATCCCTGCTATTCTTCTCTCCCTTTTGTTGCAAACAATCTTTTCCTCCTTCGTAACAATCGGATTTGATCATCTTCAATTTGCGAATCTCTATTTATCGACTGCACTTTTCGACCACTTTAGTACTCTCAAAATGAAATTAATTAATAATTTACCCTGCACGCAATTTTTAAATACTGGTATATTTAAAATTATGTAGTTTAGAATTTTTATTTTTTTTCCGCACTGTTGATATTTGGTATCTTATAAGATTTGTGCATAAACATGCATTATCATACCTTTATTTATTAATCGATATAGAAATTTGTGGAGGTCCTTGTTTTTTAAATAGAAACTTCCTCTTGCAAGAAAGAAGACTAGCAAGTTGTATTTAAAAATTTCCTTGATATTGGTGAGAAAGACATGAGTTCAACCATGTGTTGTTTGATCCCCTCATAAGAGACCTATTAACCCCAGTCCTTTGACGAGTCTCACTCGTGACGCACTTACAGCTCAAATGTGACAAACCTTACTCAAATTTTGAATACTCTTCAACTTGAAATTTAGGTCCATCTATAACTTGCATTGTCAAGGATTCCTAAATATAAAATACTCACATTTTAATTTTCTTCGTGTCATTGTAATGTTATAGCCCTGAATAATTAGTCTTGACTGACGCATCTGATAAATAAACACGGGAAAGGTTTAACTGACATAAGAGACACATGTCAAGAGACAAGTCTAATTAGCAGAATTTCCCTGCAGCGGAGCAAAAAGCAGAATCCCATTCGCAACATTCCACGAAGAAATTACTCGTTGACCAAAATTCTGAGCGCAGAGCGGGAAACAACGGCAGGAATGAAATATCCCCCAGTGGGAGTCGGGTGTTTTATTGAGCGGTAAAATTTAACAGCAAACGCCAGCCCGTAACTTCCGGTGTTTCGGAGGCTCCTGGCCCCCGATCGGGAGTCACAATGAAAGCCACCCCGTGCAACCGGATAACAATGGCACGGGAGTACCGGTCGTGGTAATACCTTGATCCCACAAAAGGTAGCTAAACACGGCCGGGATACCTAGGCCCTACCAATTATACGTGCTCTACGTTCGCAAATGGATTGACGGTTGGTAGGCAACGATAAATCGCAATGGTGATCTGACTTTCTCCATTGAATCGCGAATGAACGCGAAATTCGATCGTGACATCCAACATTTCGAGTTAAGCTATCGTTGTCACGAGCTTTACCCGGCTACGTTCGGTTCCGAACAAAATCGAGCGAAATTCGGAGACGGGAATATATTCGAAGATGTAACAATTTGTAGCTGTTGTTACATTCCAGCAGGTTAATCCTTTGAGCCTGGTATTTCGGTGACGGGTACTTTGGCAGCAACGGATTGAAATGTCTGATAAACACTTTTTGTCATTTATCTATTATTAACCCCTTGCACTATGATTTATTTGTAAGCTGCGTCAGTTAGAACTAACTAATCGCAGCTACAATATTAAAACAGACAAAGAAAGTTGAAATGTTATGTCAGTCCTGTATTCAGCAATTCTTGACTATGCAAATTATAACTGGACTTGGACACCAGATTGAAGTATATTCAAAATTCGAGTAAGATTTGTCAAAACTGAAGTGCGAGTGCGTCACGAGTCAGACTTGTCAAAATAATGCAAGGGATTAATCGCTACTGATGGTCTCTTCATTATACATTACATATAGACTTAGATTACTTCATTATACATCACATATAGACTTAGATCACTTCGTTATACATCACATATAGACTTAGATCATTTCATTATACATCATATAGACTTAGGTAAAATACATCTACTTCAATTTGATACTTGTTTCATTTGAGCAGCTATTTCATTTCAGTATCACATTAAATCTTTCAATATCTTCAGTAGCTATTTCAATACCTATTTACTTGAATTACAATATACCTATTTGTTGTATCAAACGATAAGTGTGAACTACCTAAAGGGTTATTATATTAAGATAAAGGGTTAGTATATTAGCTGATCACGTATGATACTTAAATGAAATGTAATCTCCATCGCTCCGTCACGAATTGATACGCGAAATTGTTCGATGTAGCATCGAGTTATTCAATTAGAGGAAATTGAATGGCGGTAAGAAACAAGTTACTCTCAGACAGCGACGTAACACGATGCCAGCTAGAATAGAATTCTCGCTGATGCGGTAGAAAAGATGATTTCTTCGTTAGAAAGAAGGGAGTCCGGATAAAGGGAAGAGCAGGAACTTTGATTTCGTGACATCAGCTCCTTCCACGAGTGGGAGTATTTCATTTGGTTAGATTGCGAGGGGACGACGTATAACCGCATTAGTCAAGCTGTCGTGCTTCGTTCGACATCGCTTGTCAGTCGATCCTTTGACAACGAGGGCTGCTGCACGAACAATAATTTCATATCTCGGAAAGTGCCGGCCAATCTAACGAGCATCGTTACGCTTCATCGCCTTGCGTCGCCTTGTCTTGCGAATGGAGGTGCATCCCCTTTTTACTCTCTTCGGATCACTTATGGTCTTAAGTTCACGATTCCCACCCCTAAATCTCGAATTCTCAATTTTCACATTTTTTAATTTTTCTACGTTCCAATTTTCAATTTTCTACTTTCACAATTTTACAATTTTCTGATTTCTCAATTTTCCAAATTCCCAAATTCGCAATTTTCTACTTTCCCAATTTTCCAAATTCTCTATTTCCCGAATTCCACATTTCCCAAATTCCACATCTCCCAAATTCCCCATCTCCCAAATTCCCTATTCCCCAAATTCCCTATCACCCAAATTCCCTATCCCCTGAATTCCATCTTTCCCAAATTCCACATCTCCCCAATTCCTTATCTCCCAAATTCCGAAATTCCCGAATTCTCTATTTCCCAAATTCCCCATCCCCCAAATTCCTTATCTCCCAAATTCCCTATCTCCCGAATTCGCTATTTCCCAAACTCCCGAATTCCCAAACCCCCAAACTCTAAATTCTCCGATTTCCAATTCCAAAATCCCCAAAATCACAAATTCCAGAAACCCAAATTCTGAAATACCAAACTTCCCAAACCTTCAGTCTCAATATTCAAATTTCGTTTCCCAGTTCCCCACTTCTGCAGTGCGGCGAAATAACTAGTAACAAGAATCGCAAGTAACTTTATAAATACATTCCAGCTTTCTTGGAACTGGAAGTTCAAGCATAGGCATAAAGTACTCGTCGAGCAGGAAGCTGTATACCTGACAGCCAAATATTTTATTACCTCCGGAAGTTGAGCTTCTACCGTGGCCGTCGTAACCCTTGAGGTGCGGTCAAACTCGCTCGACAGCTACACACCGTGTAACGCAAACTTCTGATCTGTTCTCTGCAGCGATGAAATCGTCGAGTAATTTTGAACATTACATTAGAATTCCTATTCCAAATTCTAGCTCCGAATATCAGTGGTCTCAACATCCACCGGGTTCGAGTAATAAATTTTCATGAAAAATCGAGCCTTGTCACGTGATAAGTGACTACGTGTATATAATGGATCGTTGAACGAATATTGCTGACAGTGTTTTGAGTTACGCGCTGCGAAATTTTTGGTGTTTACCGAAATATAAGGGCGGAAACGTTCAGTCGGAAAATATTTCTCTGGAGGGTGAAGAGCATACATTATTTACTACGTAGGGAAGAATTGAACTATTGTATCCGTCCCGGATTCAATATTTTTTTGTTGTATTTGTGTTTACATGAAATATGGAGTGTACAAGTTGAGGGTAAATACATCTTCAATTTATTGTATTTATCGAGGGGTTCGAGTTTACGTTCAAGGATAATTTCTCAATTTACTAGTTACAGAATTTCAAATTTACATTTTATATTACAATTTTTTGTAATTTCTGGTTAGTTTCTCCAAATTCTATACAATCAACTTTCAAAATGTCAACTTTGAAGATGCAAAATGCAGAATTGCAAAATTCAAAATTGTTAGACATCCACATCTGAAGCTGTTCGTCCTTAGGTGGTCCTTGTATCTGGACCATAACTATTTAAAAAAATTTCAGAAAATTGAAGAGCAAAGAAGACACCGGTGTCACAGAATAAATAATTGACCCAATCAAATTGCTCATGTACCCCCACAGTTTCGATAAGCGAGTGGAAGAATGTGGTCAGAACCGCAAAAGGCTCGCTTTCTTCATCAGGAACGTTCAATTTGAATATAGAGGATGGGCGAATCTAACCGCGGGTCTGCTCGCAGTAACAAGACACTACACAGTAGGAGAGTACATATTGATCTTCCATTTCCTGCGGCTGAACCCGAGGGTCTTTGGATCGCGATATTCGCCGTAGCGTATCCTCCCACGTTGCTCGTCGAAGGATGACGACGAGCGAAGTCTTCGTGGCAAGCTCTCTTAACGGAGTCCCACGAGGCAGCGATTACACGAATCGGTGATTCATAATCATCGTTCGAGCTTCCTTCCTGAATGCAATCACTGTAGAGCCGTGGTCCGTGAAAAAAAGAAAGCCTCAAAGGTTAGAACCTCGCAAATTCTTCAAAATCCTTATTTGATTGACTCATCTTTAACACTAGGACGTTTATATTTAAATTTGAACCGAAGTAGAAAAATAAATTGGGGATGATAACTGCTTAAGACATTCTTTAGCTTGACGTTGACAATTTTGCACAAATTTCTTAATAAGTTTTGTCATTTAAAATTAGATCTATGATGCGCCATTTTGAGTTCCGTTAAGTGTTAAAGGTGGTTCACATTTTCTTTGCGGTCATCATGTTTGTTTACTTGCATCTTCCTTTCGACTTCGTCGATTTCGTAAATTCTGAGGCTCGATAACTACAAAAATTACGAGTACAGCATCAGTAGACTTCACCACAGGACAGTAACTTTTGCAATGTATGTTTAATAAAGAATTTTGGAACGTGTTTGAAGCAAATGCTAATGTGAACAAGATGGCAAAGAAACAAACGCGACGCAACCTTAAATAGGAAACTTCAGTGGTCCCTTCCTTTTGGTGTTTTGTAATTAGCGCAACTTTGGAAAGTATAATAGCAATTTTTGTCGGAGCATTTGGGTCACTTTTGATCAACGATGCAAAAACTGTAGAGAGCGTGTCAACCATTTTTCACATTCATCCACTGGTTCATTTGCTTTCGCGTACACGTGGATTGCAGAGGACCTCGTATTTCATACGGATACACCTGGAATTAACATCTGGGACGTTGAAACAATGAAACCCTCCGGCTATTCAGACAATAAGACACCTGTATCCGAGCGTTCGGACTGGTTTCTGATGCCAATTCCGACTCTTCCTCGCCGATGAAATCAATGGCATTGTACTTGCGTATTCGGTAGTAATGAAGGCAATTTATATTCTAACGTACTCTTAGAATTGTAACGTACTCTTTACCGTCTTATTTCAATGAGACATGAACAAGTACGTATTTTAAACGTCCTCGTGTTGTGCAAATGTTCTTGCAAGGATAAATAACTTTGATAAGTAACTTTGATAAGTTACCTGTTATCAAAGGTAACTTGATAACAAATATTCCTCATGGTATCTTAGAGTGCTAAAATTCTGACGAATAATTACTTTTTATCATTTAACAAAACTTTAGTTCAAAATTGAGACCTCACTTTTGTAACTCTGCACATGACCTCAAGTCCATTATTATTTTTTATCCATTTCATAAATGTCTATATAATACATAAGCACTCTTGTCTTTCTACATTTCTTTTAAATATTGAAAATGTCATTCAACCTCAGGTGTGTAATTTAACTTAATATAGTCTACAATCATATTTTTGTGAATAACATCGTACATAGTCATACTGAACAGCCATAAAATTCAGGTATTACAAGATTGAGTTACTTCATCGAATGTTCAGAATATAAGATAGTTTAAACACAGTCCAGCCATCAAAAGTTTACTGCTCCTGGCTCCATTAAACGTACATGTTCGTGACCGTTGCAGAACCCTAAACGCTGATCGTTCTATCAAACCCAAGAACCGACTCGATTCCCGAACTCCTTCGGGGTTAAAATCAATGACCGGTAAGCCGATACATTTGAGAGCCGCGAGGGTGGGTACCCTCGTTAAACCAGCCATTCATCATTCGTCGAGGAGTCTTTAAGGACGATTAGGTTGTGCGTCGACTAGCAAAAGGGTCAAGAAGGCCGTCCTACGTCAGAACGGATGGGAACCTGTCGTTCTTCGTGTCATCCGCGTTTTCCACCCCTCGTAACCAAACTTGGTTAACCCCTTCGAGCAAACTGTAACGACCCATTGGTTTTTTCCTTCCCCGAGAAAAGGGTGCCACGTGCCTTCGAGACTCCTTTCAACCAGAGCTTAACTAGCCTCTATACACGCCTATAAAATCAAAACATGTGTGTGTCAGGAAGTTACATCCTAATATTCTTAGATATACAGTTGTAATACTAGGGCAGATATACTGCAGTTTTAGATAACTCTCTAGATCGTTATTTCTTCAGATTTATACATATACAGCATCTCTATATTTTGCAGAAACCTAGGTTCTTCTGACTTCTATATTTCCCACATTGGATCATCGGATCCCAAGATCGCTAGATTAATCCCAGATTCCTTAGATCGAGTTCTAAGATTCAGAAGTGACTAGATCCCCGGATTCTTAGATTGCCATGATCCCAATACATCTGAATCCCTATGTCCAGATATCCCTATGTTTCCACATACCTACATCCCCATATTCCTATGTCCCGATATCACTATGTCCCCATACCTATGTTCCGATATGTGTATGTCCTAATATCCCTATGTCCCGATATACCTATTCCCAATGACACTACGTTCACATATGCCTATGTCCCCATATACCTACGTCCCAATATACCTATGTCCCGATATACCTACATTTCCATATTCCTATGTCCCGATGTACCTGTGCCCCGATATCGCTATGTCCCCATACCTATCTTCCGATATCAGTATGTCCCAATATCCCTATGTCCTGATATACCTATTCCCAATGTCACTACGTTCACATATGCCTATGTCCCCATATACCTACATCCCAATATTCCTATGTCCCGATATCCCTATGTGCCGATATGGCTATGCCCCCATACCTATGTCCCGATAACTCTATGTCCCATATCCCTATGTCCCGGTATCCAGATACCCCCATATACTGATCTGTCTAGATCCCAATATTTCTATATCCCTAGATCCCAATATCTCCAAATGTCGATATCCCTATACCCCTATATCTCTAGATCTCCACACCGTATGCCCCTAAATTTCTATATCCCCACATCCAAGTATCGATGAACCTAACCTAGTCCAATCTAATCCAAATATTCGTAGGTAATCGTACAGATTGAATCGATATTCGCGTCTTGTAATCGCCGTTACCAGGAGCAATCTTGGATGCTAAATTGAGTTGTACTTTCAACGACACGAAGCAACACGCGCACTTTGATTAAACCGAGTATGTTATCGACGAAGAGTTTCACGTGGCCGACATCAGGAAAGTTTCGACGACGACGAGTCGCACTGGAATCGCAGGAAGAAACGCGACGCAAGGAAAGGACGCCTGTTCGGGACTTTCTGTTTGCCGCGAATTTAAACGATCCGACGCAGTTGATGTTGCTCGTAGACGCTCCCGTACCTTCCTGTTCGACGTTCTATGAATTCGTGCAAGTTTTTAATTAGATTTCTCGCGGAAATTGAATTAGGAAAGTTAGATCTCGGTACGTTAATGGAGACACGTCCCGTCAACGCGTTGCAATAAGAGCTTCAAGTTTTGAGTGAGAATTGTTTAACCCTCGTTTGATGGAGATAGAGTTATTCCGATTGTAAGTCATTCTGAGGTAATCAGATCTTGTTTTATGTAGGATTAGATCTTGGAGTCTCGCTATATGGCCACATATAATATACCCATGGCTTTTTCAACCAAGTATAATGTACACGTTGCATTTACACATAAAAACGTAATATTTTGTTTATTTTGCAGGTACGTAATTCAAGGCAGTGTACAGATAATCCGTTGTTGGTGTCTCGAGCGTGCATTAACGTGAGTACATCAAAGCATGGAAAATATTCATAACTCGTGGCGTTTCCCCTGCGGGGGTGTATGTTGCCATGGTGTTGGTGTCTTTTTTCGATAATGAAAGTCAAGGCGCGTCGTGCGATTGTTTCCCACGCGAACGTAATCCCGAGGGACAATTTCTGGCGGTGGTTAGTCTCTGGCCCGATCCTCCGTCGAGAGACAAAGGAGGATGAAATTTCAATTTTCGGCGGGAATTCCTGTACGATCCACGAAATCTGCATAACTTAAGGATCGTCTCCGAGGGTCCTGGAGATATACACCGCCGGAAAGGGGAACGTAGTCGGAAGCGAAGAAAGTCGTAAATCTTTTAACTCTCGGCCATTTTTGCGCGATATGCACAAATAAAAAGGGTCCGTGAACCTGTACGTCGATTTTCAGTTGGCTGAACCGTCGAGAGAAATCGTGACTCCAAAGATTCTTACGACGAATGCTTTCTCGATAAGAATTTCAGAGATCGTCGGGTGGAATGAAGTGCTCAGGTTTCGTTCGGAAAAGATTTATTCGGAAGTAATAACGGTTTCGTGCAATTTTTGTTGGGATCAATTTGTAGGTTATTTCGTAATTTCATTCGTTAGTGAAAGTGCAGTACATTGCGTGATTCATTTTGCATATTATGTTTGACATGTTTTAAATATTATCACATTTGATTGATTCGAATATTGTTAAATTTGGCTCATTTCGAGTGCTGTTGCACTAATTTCAAGTACTGTTAAATCTATTTGAATAAGTTGTATTTGATACGGTTTGAATATTGTTATATTTGTTACAAAATTTTAATATTATTATAGTTGACATGTTTCGAATATTATTTCATTTGATATATTATAAACATTGTCACATATGATACATTTTCAATATTACTACATTTGATATATTATGCATGTTGTTACATATGATATATGATGTTAATACATTTTCAATATTGATTCCCTTGATACATTTTAAATATTGTTACATTTTGTATATTATAAATATTGTTCTATTTCATATATTTTGAACATTGTTATATTTCATACATTCTGAACATTGTTATATTTGATGCATTTTAATCATTGTTATATTTGATGCATTTTAATCATTGTTATATTTGATACATTTTGAACATTGTTAAATTTGATACATTTTAAATATTGTTACATTTAATACATTTTGTACATATTATGAAATAGTAACAAATATCCGTGGAACGTCGGAAGCAGAATTCGGAGCAAGCAAACAAGGGATATCGACCAATCGTGGAATGCAGGCGTTTTTGTCGATTTCTTCAGCGAGGTTCTTTTCTCGATTCGTCGCGAATTCGAGGGTGTCGTTTCGAATGCCGAGCGTTCCTTTCGGAGCTTTCACCGTTTATCGTCGATTCCGAAACGCTCCTAAACTTAGACATCGTCTGCCTCGCTGAAGATTGCAGACAATCCATTTATCCGGGGCTACAAATTTCACTTACGAAGTATAACTATTTCTAAACATATTTTTCAACAAGAAAATTGAATGAAACAATAATTACATATGTAGTAACAATAGGAATAATGTGAAAAATGAAATGATTTCATTACACATCTAATAACAATGAGATCAATAATGTGAGGAAGTTGAACGAAACAATAATTACATATCCAGTAACAATAGAAATAATGCACAGTACTGATTGAAGCAATTACACACCTAATAACAATAAGATCAATAATATGAACATGTTGAGTGACACAATAATTACATGTCCAATAACAATAGAAATAACTGTAGACTGAATGAAACAATTAAACCTATAACAATGCAATCAATAATATGAGGAAATTGAATGTGACAATAATTAGATATCTAATAACAACATGCATAATGAGTAAATTTAACTGAACCTATTAAAGGAGAAAATTGAACGATTACACAAATACTGAAATTAAAATAAATGTTATTAGCTAGACAGAAAGCACCGATCATTTTGTACGCTGTGTACGTTTAAATCGTAAAGTGTCGACAACATCGGTGGCACCTGTATGGTTTACAACTTTATGCCTCGACGACAGGCAGCCTCTTCATTTCTATTAGCCTCCCTTCGAGCTACTTCACCCTTCTATCTTTCGCTAGGCTTTCTACCAAGAAGCCCGAGAACCCATGACACAAGCTCGAATCCTCCCTTCGCTTCCTAAACCGCTCTCATACCCGTTCATCCTTCCCTCATTGTTCTTCATTCGCCGCCACCCAGACTTCGATCTTAAAGCTGCACCCCTCGAGCCCTTTCGAGCGAACGTCCAACTTGCCAGAGAGTCAATTATTCTGTGAGAAAATCCTCCGTGAACGGAAACCATACATATTTCCTCTTGCCGAAGATGGAGGATCTCCTCGGTAATTTAACCCGATTGATGCGCTGAAAGTGGACGTGTATTGGAAATTTTGACATTTTAATTAGGAACTTGATGTCGTTTCTTAGATGTCGTTCTTAGGTTCGTTTTTAGATGTTTATGGAGGAGAGTGCAGTTCAGAGACTGGATGGGGAAGGTTTCTTTTATGGTTTGAAGAGTTTCATGAGATAATAAGAATTTAGATTTGCAAGTTCGGAGTATTTAACAAGGTTTTAGTTTTAGAATGTTTTTTGGCAATTCTTAACTTTTCATGTTGATGCAGTCGTAAATTTCCGAACTTCGAATCGTTTCCAAATTTGCAGCTTTTCAAATTCTCGAACCCCAAGTTCCTATATTTCTCATATTCTCAAACGTTCGAATTACTATATTTTCCAAAGTATCAAATTCCGAATGTATACTCGAAATACCTAAATTCTTAAATTCTCAAATTCCTTAAATTCCAAGTACCTAAATTCTCATATCCCCAAATTCTCATATTTCTATATCCTCAAATGCCAAAATCCCTAAATCCCCAAATCCCTGAATCCCAAAATCCCAAATCCCCAAATTCCCAACTCTCTAAATCTCCAAATCCCCAAATCCCCAAATTTCCAACTCCCCAACACCCCAAATTCCCAAATCCCAATCCCCCAAATTCCCAACTCCCTAAATCTCCAAATCCCCAAATTTCCAACTCCCCAACCCCCCAAATTCCCAAATCCCTAAATCCCCAAATCCGCAAATTCCAAATTTTCAAATTTCCAAACTTGACACTTCCCAAATCTCTAAATTCACTAACCAAAGATGTTCCAACGATGTTACTGCTCCTCCCCACGCCTCTTTTCCCCAGAGAAGCTAACTTGTACAGTTAAGAAGCATGGGTAATTGTTTGTCCGTGGTAAGTAAGTCCTTTTTAATTAGTGGTAAGCAACACGGTAGCTGTTACATTAAGACCTGCAGCATTTAGTGAAACCACTACTGTTACAGTTACTACTGTTTACTACCCTGCGTTATTACTACTGTTATTACTGTTTACAACGTTACGTTAGTCCTAACAGTATTATTAGTGTTTACTGCTGGCCATGTTCATTGTTTATTCCGTCACGTTACGAGTATCGCTGCAATGTGCTATCATCATTACCATCTATTAAAGTAATTTCATTTACAGTACATTTCAATTATGTTCTCATGCATTGTATCATCGCTCGATGAAGAAGTTTTAGGTTAGGTTTTCTATCAGGTTTTAAATAACTGTGATCATTCTGTGACGTATTAAGTAACCTATACTATCTATTATCAAACCCAAGAGAAGTTCAGTAAAATTCTAGCGATATCATAAAATAACAAAATTATAGAACCTGTTACTAATTACTCTGACAATACTGCAACTCGAGTCAACTGCAAAAAACAAAATGCAGTTTTGTGAGCAACACGCGAAATGAAGTCGATAACGTATCGGCACGGATGAAAAGGCGAAGTGGGAAAAAAAATAACGGAAGAAAGATAAATTATCTACGGTTATACATACATTAAAGTGGTAGTCGTGCTCGCACGCACACTATATTTTACCCTTGTCAGTTTATCCGCGACACCTGCTACACCGAATCCCTCTTATTTCGACGGGTATCAGCGGCACGGCACAGTCAGCCAGGGAGTCTCCGGGATTGAAAAGATCGATAGTGCCAATAAAACGCCACTTTCGCCGCTATAAATCGAACTCGTGATCTTTTATTGCACCGCATGTATTTGCACGATAATCACTGATACATTGTACGGGCGAAACCGGACGATCGCCATTAAATACCGTCAAGTTATACCGTTTGCATTCCAAATTTAATATCCGACTCTTTTTTACGGTTCACTAGGACTGCTGATTTTACGTCTTGAAATATGTGGGGAAATATTGACGAATATGGGGGTGTGGGATATAGGGATATCGGTGTATAGAGATATCAGGGCATATGAGATATCGGGACATAGAGACATAGGGACATAGGGATATTGGGACATAGGGATATCAGAACATAGGAATATCAGGACATAGAGATATTGGAACATAGGGATATGGGGGTACAAGAATATTGGAGCATAGAGATATAGGGACATAGGGATATGCGGGGTACAAAAATATTGGAACATAGAGATATCAAGACATAGAGATGTTGGGGACATAGGGATACTGGGGTCATAGGCATATCGGGACATAGGGATGTGGGGTCATAGGGACATCGGGACACAGAGATATGGGAACAGAAGAAAATTGGGACATAGGGATATCAAGACATAGGGATGTTGGGGACATACGGATATCGGGACATAGGGATGGTGAAGACATAGGCATATCGGGACATAGGGATGTGGGGTCATAGGGACATCGGGACATAGAGATATGGGAACAGAAGAAAATTTGGACATAGGGATGGTGAAGACATAGAGATGTTAGGAGCATAAGTATATCGCGTCATGGTGATGTTGGGGACATAGGGAGTTTGGTACATAGAGATATCGGGACATTGAGATGTCGGGTCATAGGCATACCGATACATATGGATACCGGTACATAGGAATATCGGTGTATACTGGGTTTATGGACTATCGACATATATGTATAGATGTTGATACATATGGATATCGGTGTATTAGGATAAATAACATCGGAATATCGGTATGTACAATTGTCGGAACATAGAATCATTAGTATACTTGAATTCATGAAGTAGGGATGTCAAGGTATATTGGTACAGGATATGAAAATATCGAGATCCACGTGTACCAAGATTTGAATATTGCTATGTAGTTGTATCACCACCTAGGAATATCAGGAAGATATATTGTAATCTGGAGATATCGGTATCGAGTGCCATCAAGATCTAGTGCTATCAAGATCTAGCACCATCAAGATCTAGTACCTTCAAGATAGTGCCTTCGAAATCTAGTGCCTTCAAGATCTAATGCCTTCAAGAGTGCTATCAAGATCTAGTGACATCAGAATCTAGGTGTATTAAAACCTAAGTTTATCGAAATTTAGGGATATTCAAATTGAAGAAAGTGGTTCTAGTCTGATTTTTGACAGATTTTTAAGTGACTTCGTCTTTAAGGGTGACGAAGTTATCGTCATGAATAAGAAACGACACGAGCTCTCAAGAAACGCTTTCGAGAACGCCGTAACTCACTCCGGACTTATTAAAGCTCTCATTAACGGCTGCGTCGTGGCAACGGGGGCAAGCTTTTAAACGATTAATCGTTAATGCTTTGCTCGTGGACGTTATTATCGTTCGCTGCGATCGTTCACTGATTTTAAAACGGAGCGAAATTGTTAGGGTTGGCTGGGTTCGTAATACTCGTGCAGAAATGAATAAATAATGGTAGAACGACATTTTGTGATGTATATATAGCATTATCGTTAAATGTATCTTTTAATTGTTTAATTATTAACTGGATTGATGTACCATATTTATTTGTTAATAGGTATTATACTTATTAATGGGTATTTGTTAATTATTCATTAAGAGTCTAAATCTTGTTTTCTTTGTTTAATCGTATTAGTCATAAATCTAAATTGGTGAATTGGTTAGTTGGCAAAAACAAGATGTTCCGTATGTAATCTTAGTGTTACAATTCTTGGTACACGGAAATCCTTGGACAGACGCTTAGAGACCCTTAAGAGCAACGTTTCCATTTTCCGAGGCAAAAATAGGACGAGTAAATGTTGATTCAGTTAATGGCCAGCCCGTTTCGACGAACTTTCGGTCCATCAGCGTTTAGGGTATACATTTCAAGGATAGACTTGTGGAAAGAAGATAAAAGACTTCGTACGATAAAACGACCTACTTCTTTGATGAAGAAAATTGGAAACCACCCTTCTTACAAGAAAATGACGCGAAAAAAAACCGTCTTATATTTACAGAATACTCCGGAGTTATTAATCCTGCAACAATAAACATGTCCTCGTCAATATTTCCAAGAACATTGTATCTCACATTTATATAATTTCATATTAAATAAAAAAACAATACTTTATTTTAGTATTCTTAAGACATGATACAATTTTATTAAATTTTTTGAAGTTTTCTACTCTGAAATTCATAACAAATATTTTAATAATTTGTACATACTTTAATAATATACTACCTTTTGCTAATCTAAGAATAAATTAATTATATAAAAATAATGGCGACTTCTCCGGTAGCTTTAAGGCACTCCAGAATACGGCAGAACACCGTACGAATGATTATTATAATCGGAACAATGCGAGTCAGAAAATTGTACTTGCAAAAGACCGGTCAAGTTCTTCCGCGAGTTTCGCTGAAGCACTCGCTAATTAGCCAAGAATGAAACAAAGGGTGATAACGACGATCAGCGAGACAATAATGCGAAAGTTGAGGCGGTTCTTGGACCGATTCTTCTGCCTCAAGACACGACGATGAAGATAGGCCGCGTAGAAATGGAATTCGATGCGATACCGTGCCGAAGGGGACGTAAATTAAAATGTCTTCGTCGAAGAACCGTATCGGAGGGGTGGTTTTTGCCTCGCCTCGTTTTACGTCCTTCCTCTTCCTCCCTCTAATCTTTGCTTCCGCTCGTTCGCTACCTTTCTTCCGTTTCTTCTCTTCTCTTTGTCGCTCCTTCTTTTTCGTCCTATCAGAGAATCGATTCCTTCGGGAACGTTCGGAAACGCAACTCCTTTACGAGAAAGGAACAGGTGATAGCAGATACGGTGAACTGAAAATTTATTGCTCTTTAATTTTTATGTGGAGATGTTGAATATTTTTTTATTATTGGAACAGTCAGCAGAAATTGTTAGAATATACATTTGATAATTTTGAGATGCTTACATTAGGTATTAAAATTAAAATTTTGAAACTTTTTAAGGTTAGGATCCGACTTCTGGTATTAGAACTTTATGATCGATTTCAATTTAAATAAACTATAAATTAAAAATAATAAGATTGAATAGATGAGATTATCACATTAGATTAGGTATATTTATTTTTTGAAACTCTTAATAATGTATTTGAGAAGTTCATAATAATTTATTTGTTTCCATCTAGAAGAACGTACGTGGTAATGTATGTATTAAATTTTGAACACCTTCCTTGATACATACATTATGAATATCTACCTGAATACATAAACTACAAACATGTAGTTGAATGCATCAGTTACAAACATCTATTTGAACATATAAATTATAAGCATGTATTTGAACACATAACCTACAAACATCCAATTTAACACATACCACACTTCATTTAATAATTACATGACATGTACATTGAACCATAACATGTCTGTTAAATATTTTAAGAATAAATTTGATGGAATCGCAGAACGTATACAAAGTTCCTAGAACCTCATTTGATCTTCCTGATACAAACCTGAGTTTTCAGAAATAGGTCTTTCTCCTTGAAACGATTTATAAATGGTTTTCAGAAACAAAGAAACGCCGGTGCATTGCAAAGTGTTCCGCACAAAAACACGAGATCGAGGTTATTATGAAAGTTGATTTGCTCGCCAAGGTGAATAGAACACGGCCATTTTGTCTCTGGCTCCGTAGCCGAGGTCTATAGGTACCGGGGTGGCACAATAAAACACAGATGCCAAATTCAGGAGAGCCACTTTTGCCAATCTTTATTTTTCTGTTTCGTCTCTTTGTTCTCGATTCTTTTTATTTCGACCCTCTCTGCCGTTTTCTCCCCCGAGTCTCATCATTCACCGAAGTCAATTCTCACCGAAACACCCCCGCCATTTCCAAAGTATTTGCTCGGCCGCCTTTCTTTTCCGGACATTCTTTGCTCGATAAATCCACATGCATGATTTCCCTCATGATTTATCACCTCTAAGTCAATCATCTGCATTCTTTTCATTTTTCAAACTTGAACTCTGACAAAAATATTTTTTTTTTAATCTCTGAAATATTTTCTTTCATCTCTGAAATATTTTTCTTTTTAATCTGTAAACAATGTTTTATAGACTTAAATATATTTCAAAATCAATTTCGTCCTCATTGATTTTTACTCTAAAATCCAACACCCCCTTGATAGAAATATTCTTTAAAAAATTCCCAAACAGTATTTTATTAGATTTAAATATATTTCAGAATCGACATTAATTTTGTCCGGAAATGAACATCTCGAGTGAACTTAAAAATTGCTAAATAATGCTTTAGAGATTGAAATATATTTTAGAATCTATCGGAATTTTGCGAACGTGCTTCTCGCGATCTTTTGAGCATAATACTTCGAGGTGCTCCTCAAGTTTTTTCATCCATTTTGTATGCATCTGGTAACCATGTTTTACGTTGACACACGCGTCTCTTCTTGCCTCGTTCTAGATACTCCCCTTTTCTACCCTTCATCTTTCTTCTCAATTTCGGTGGCATTCTCAGGAGGATTCATCCCCCTGCGGGATGCTTCGGAACTTGCCCGCAACTTCCTTATAAAGCGAAATGTCGTCTGCAAAGGGTTGATATATTCTACGCGATTTCACGCGAAAGCCAACAGTTATGGCCGTCTTGACGACCTGATCGCAAGGGTTTTCTGTTTGGCTAAACGAATTCAAAAGATCCTACACTCTTTTGTTCTTAAATTTGTATTCTTTTGTGAGTGATCGTAATTTGCGGTTCAATAATAATTTTCAATTATTCACATTTGAAAGACCTGTCGTGTGGTTCAACATAAGTTTAAAATAAATACTTTACAAAAATATTAAGATATCAAATATTATATTACCAAAATACTAGAATAGTGAGTATTAATAAAAAAGTTGTCGAATATAAATTTATTACAAATTTTAATTTCCATTTAAAAAAAAATAGTAAGTAGTGGAATATATGAAAGTTCGAACAGTTGTTCGAAAAAGAATTAAATTAATCTACGTAAAAGTAACATTATCCAGAATGAAATATTAAGGGGGATAATGCCTTACAAAGTACAAATTAAAATTTAAGATGTATCATGGTATATAATGAGTAACGATAAGATCCATATGAACATATGGGGGGTACTTCCATAAATAACCAAAATGAAATCCAGCAGGCTTCTAGTAAGTGAAGATAACAACGTGTCAATATAGGTTACAGCACGGGTAGGAACGTTATATGACTCGTGCCTATAAATTTCGTACTATTACTTCTGGCAAGTATACGCCGAGGGTAATAAAATGCAATATAACACAGCATGAACATGGCTATGTAAGATCCCTTGCCACATAGTGCGAATAGAGGACCACCTATGGAGTGGGTTGGAATTCGAGCAAAGAGGAAACACTGTAGTTTTCTTCCCTTTCAGTAAAAGGCAATGCCGTAACACGAAAGTGCATATTTTCTGTTACTTTATATTCTAGCAATTTGAAATAGGAAAAAGGTCATATATTTTTATGCTTTCAGAATTCTAATTTTTATATTTTCAAATTTCTAGGAATTTATGTTTGTGGATTCCCAAAATAACTTGAAGAAAATTTTCAAATTATCAACTTGTAAATTTTCAAATCAAACATTGAAGTACTCATATACCAGAATTGTAAGTTTTTGAATCAGCATATTCCCAAATTTAATTTTGAAATTCTACAATTGCACAAATTGCAGAAGTTCCCTAAATTCTGCAAATTCTCTGAAACCCCTACATTTCTCAAATTCCTCAAAGTCTGCAAATTCTCTAAATTCTCTATGTACTTCGAACTTGCTCACATTCCCTATACCTTATTCCAAACATTTTAAATTTCTAAATCCCAAAATCACGATATTCTATAAATCCCCCAATTCCCCATATTCTCAAAATCCTTTAAATCCCTAAATTCCCAAAATTCTCTGAATATGCCCAAATCCACTACATCTCCCAAATCTCAAAATCCCAAAATCACGATATTCTATAAATCCTCCAATTCCCCATATTCTCTAAATTTCCCAAATTCTCCGAATTCCTTAAATCCCTGAATACTCCGAATTTGCCCAAATCCACTATATCTCCCAAATCTCAAAATCCCCAAATCACGATATTCCCTGAATTCCGAAATTCTCTTAATCTCCAAATGCCCCGAATTCCTAAAACTTGTCAAATTCTCCAGGTTTCCAAATTACGGAAATTGAAAGTAAATGAAAATGCGCGATGATTTGCTGTGCAATAACGCGGAGATTTGTTTCCGCGGCGTTGTCGTATTCCCCAGGGGAACGTACGGCGCGCGTCGTACGCCGTGTACCTCGTGAAGAGAACGTCACATTTATTCGGTGAAAACGATGACGAACGGTGCTATGCATTTTTCGATCGACGTCTCTTCCATTTTCGCGAATGATTTACACGGCAATAAACTAACGCCTTGGTGCGCCTCGAAAAACGCTTTTGATTTATCCGTGCACTTTCGCGAAGTACTGGACTTCTGCCAGACCGGAAGGTCCATCTCGCCGGAAATCACGGCTATAATTCAGCACGAGCCACGGAGTGAAGCGGAGGAAGGCACGAAAACACCCTCTAGTCGAGTGTCCTGCCGGTTGAATTTGCATAAAACGGACCGCGGTTTTGCAAAATCAATTTGAACTTTTGCGGTTCCACCTTGGCCCGTTCCTTTCCCCTCCCTATTTCCCGCCCCTTCCACCTGCCCTCTAACTTTATTACATCCCCGAGAACGTCTGTTTGCTGAGCTGGGTAATAGAGTCCCCGATGAAACGAAGTCGAATTTTATTCGCTCCTTTCGTTCCATTTTACGGCGCCACGGGACTCTGCCGACGTAATTGGTTCGGTCAGGTAACTCTTTTACATACGAATACCGTCTACGGATAAATTTTTCTCGATTCGTGACTCGTATTAATCGAACGCGGTTAGGTCTATTGAGACCCACGTACGTGGGACGATGTCTCGATTAAAGTTACACTTGACGATTTGGAAATCTTTTAGCTATCTGGGAATTGAGAAGTTTTATTGGAATTTTAGGTGGTTGGGGTTCTGGGGAATTTGGGGAGGGGGAAACTTGTAGAATTTAGGGAGTTGGAAATTTGTGGAATTTAGGAAATTGAAAGTTTGTGGAATTTGGAGGATTATGGGAGTTGGAAAATTTGGGGTTTGATGAATTTAGGAAATTGGGAATTTAGGGAATAGGAAATAGAGAAATTTTGGAATTTGGTGAATTGGGAATTGAGAAATTGGGTATCTAGGGAATTGGAGATTGAGAAATTGGGGAACTAGGGAATTGGGACCTGAGAAATTGGGAATCTAGGGAATTGGAAATTGAGGAATTGGGAATCTAGGGAATTGGGATCTGCAAAATGGGGAATCTAGGGAATTGGAAGTTGAGGAATTGGGAATCTAGGGAATTGGAAGTTGAGGAATTGGGAATCTAGGGAATTAGAAATTGAGGAATTGGGGATCTAGTGAATTGGGAACTGAGAAATTGGGAATCTAGGGAATTGGGAACTGCGAAATTGGGAATCTAGGGAATTGGAAGTTGAGGAATTGGGGATCTAGTGAATTGGGAACTGAGAAATTGGGAATCTAGGGAATTGGGAATTAAGAAATTGGGAATCTGGGGAATTGGGAATTGAGAAATTGGGAATCTAGTGAATTGGGAATTGAGAAATTGGGAATCTAGGGAATTGGAAATTGAGAAATTGGAAATTTAGGGAATTCGCAGAACCGGAAATTGAGAAATTGGAAATTGGAGAAAGAACTAACAATTTAAAAAAATAAAAACTCGAAAATTGCAGAATTCACGAAATACGAAATTTGCAGAGAACTTAATTTTTGTGAAATTTATTACTTCAATAATTCTTTACCTCCTAAAAATTTGTGAATTCCCGCGAATTCCGGTTGCTTTGTGCGTGTCTACTTTTAAACGAATGGAGATTTATGCCGGGTAGACGGATTCCGAAGCGATGGTCGGGTAATGGAGAGCACTCATGGAAAAAATCATGCATGGATGGTTCGTTCGTTGACCTCTTTTGCATCCTGCTGACTCTTGGCCGCGTTACTACCCTCGAAGATGGTTTTACCCGGACTTTTAACAGAAAATCGAAGGAGCTGGTAGCGAGTGCCACTTCAGATTCCGATACCCTCGTCCTGCTCTGTATTTTGTTCATCTTTGGACCTGAGACTGATCGAGTGTCTCTTCTAAAAACTCTTCCGATAGTACTTTCCTTCGGGTAGCTTCATACTGTGCAAAGATGAAGTTTCAAGGATTTCTTATAAAGTTAAGAAGATTCTCCTAAAAGAATGCTACGCTCCATATTCTCTTCTACCTTAAAAATTCTTTCAAATTTTACACGAAATTCTTAACATATCAATTTAAATTGCATCTATTTTAATTTCGAAATATTGAAGATCAAGAAATATGTACTATTAATTATTATGAACAATATTTTGCTTTTTATAATAATTTTCTAACGTTGCTTTGATCATTGAATACTTAATATACTGCAACATGTATAGTTAGATGATATAATTATCCTAAGAATTTGGCTCAATCATCTGAATCTGATCAACCTCTATCATTCAATGAACATCTATCATAAATATTGTGTACTACAAAATTGAATGAGTAATACTGTTACTCATGAGCAAGTGTCTTTCAGAATGTTAGTATCACTAAAAAATCTAACATGACAGCGTAATGGATTTTTCATAACGTGTCTTCAGATCACTTTACATAAGTCATGCAAGTCTTACAAAGTTGGATATAATTTAAATGCTCTCTGGAATATTATTTATGGAGTGCATATGTACATACATACAGAATCCTCCGGGTGAACGATTCACGTGAAACGGGTAAAACGAGGATGCATTTGCATTGGCGCATCAATAGTTTCAAAGTCTGCAGACAATGCGAGTATCTCGCAGCGGAGCTGGCAGGCTACGTCTGCTAACTCGACGACCGATATATAAAGGCGTCTTGTACATATTTCCTGCATAATTTTACACCCGGTTCCCGTGTCCTCAGTATGCGAAGCTTGTGCAAGCCCTCGAGATATCCGTGGAACTTAATACGCCGTACGAGCTTAACTCGCCGTCGTTGTAGACCTTACGAAAGCGTACTTTTCCTATCAGATATTCACCGGTACCAACGTGAATCTTCGCCTCGTCACCATCTTGAATATTAAACCGCGCCAGATCGGATGTCTTTCTGGGGATCGAACGACGTAAAGATATACATGATGATTTAGGTATTTGCTTCGTTAAGGAAATCAAGTTACTTCGGTTACTTTCTTCGATACATTCAATATTTCTGTGCTACATCTTTCATCAATGCATTTCTGATTTCGGTTGATGAAGGTGCATGGGTCAATGTGGAAGATACTTCATTATGTTCTTTGGTGTTATATACTGTATGTTTTCGACAATATGTTACATATGTTACATAGATTGATAAGGATATTGTTAAATTAGGTTAGGTTACATATGTTACATATGTTACATATATTAATGTTATAGCAATATGATGTTATAAAAATATCGTTAGGTTAAATTAGGTTAGGTTACATATGTTACATATGTTACATATGTTACATAGATTAATATTATAGCAATATCGTTAGGTTAGGTTACATATGTTATATATGTTACATAGATTAATATTATAGCAGTATGATGTTATAGCAATATCGTTACATTAGGTTAGGTTAAGTTACATATGTTACATATGTTACATAGATTAATGCTGCACCAATATGATGTTATAACAGTATTGTTAGGTTAGGTTACATATGTTACATACATTAATGTTATAGCAATATGATGTTATAACAATATGTTGCAGTATACTCATTGCAATATAGGTTAAATTATAGTGGTCGAGTTATAGAGTAAAGGGTAAATTAGATAGGCTTGCACTACAAGTATTTACTTATAGCAATATAAGCAATTCAAATCATAGTGGCTCTTACATAATAACTGGAGCAAATTATGTTGGCCGAGTTGCTCTACAAGTATTTACTTATTGCAATATGAGTAAACAATATAAATTATAGTGGTTGTTACAGAATAACTAGGGTAATTGCAGTACAAATGGTTTGAATTATAGTCATTGAGTTACAGTATAATTATAGTAGTTAAGTTACAATGTAACTGTTATAAATTATATTCATTAAGTTACACCACAAGTACAGGTATTATTTTGTCTAGTTGTATCTATACTAAATTACAATAATTGAATTTTAAGTTGCGTATATGTATATAAACAAATTGTAATTCCTAAGAAAAACAGATAGTTCTTACAATAAACTCGTTAAAAAAAAGCGAACAAACGAGCGACAGAGGCCTTTGAAGTCCGTTTTCCAGCTGATTTGTCTCATCCCCGTCCCCATCGTTTTTCGCCACCTAATTATCGGCTTCGAAAAGCTCAGCTGGACGTGAGAACATCTGAAGCCCGTTCCTCCTTCCGCATGTATGCAACATGGAAACACGGACGAGACACGCGTGCGAGGAAGCGGCCCTTTTAGCGAGATTTTCGATAGCCCTAAAAGCACGCTCCCGTTACGAGGGGGCGGCTACGCTAATCAGGATCAAAGTTAACGATCGCGTGGAAAACGGCAAAGAGGATTTCGTTGGCCGCGGTAACGGCGACTTAAATATCGCCGGACCTATCGTGGACACCAATACGGCTTTTTCACTCGTCATCTTCGTTAAATTGGCTAATCGGCTAATCCCGCTTCTCTGTTCGACGCTGTGTTTTAAAACAGGATCGATAAGGGTGCCAAGAGCGAAAAGGTTCGGCTACATCTAACCCCTCGTTCGAGGAACATCTTGTTAGCCTGAGTACAGGGTTGGTCTTCAGTTTTAACAATGAAATATTGAGATTGGGTTACGCGGTGATACACCTTGGGGCGAATTAGGTAATTGGTGGACGTGTCGTTCGGTCTTGAAGTTGAGGGATGATGGACTATTTTAAGTATCTGGGGACTTGGGGATTTGAGGATTTGGGGGTTTTGGGATTTGTGGATTTTGGGATTTGAGGATTTGGGAATTTGAGGATTTTGGGATTTGAGGATTTTGGGATTTGTGGATTTTGGAATTTGTAGATTTTGGCATTTTAGGATTTGAGAATTTTGGGATTTGTGGATTTTGAGATTTCAAGAGTTGGACATTTGAGGATTTGAACGTTTGTGGATTTTGACATTTGAGGATTTCGGTATTTGTGGATTTTGGCATTAAAAGATTTTGGGATATGAGGATTTGGGCATTTGAGAATTGTGGGACTTGAGCATTTCGGGATTTGAACACTTAAGCATTTCAGCATTTAAGGATTTCGGGATTTATTGATGTTGAGACTTAAGGATTTTGATATTTATGGATTTTGAGATTTCAAGATTTTGGGATATCAATGTTTGATATTCACAACTTTGTAATCTGAAGAATTAGTCATTTCAAATTTAGTACTTTAGAAATTTGAGAATTTATGACATTAAAAATTTGCAAATTGAGATCGGGAGATTTAAGAATGTGGAAATTTGTAGATTTTGAGATTTGTAAATTTGTAAACTTCCAAATTACATATAAAAATTGGTGAATTTAGAAACTTGCAAGTATAAACATTTGAGAAGTTTCCACTCAGAAAATATAATATTCCCAACCTTCCCTGCGCCTTTAATTTCAAATTATACTCAGCAAGCGTTCGCTTACTTTCAGAAAGTGTAGAAACGTCGTTGAGCGGTAGAAGTACAGAAACAAGCACGTGTTGCGTTTCGGTTGACGTGCATACCGAGCGTAGCTCGGTCTTGCAAATAGTTTACATGCAAACGAGCTAGGCGTGTTCGTACATGTAGAACACGTGTACATTTTAGAGACGCGACGACTAACTTGGTACATTTCAAGTAAATTTGGAACAGACGTCGGCTGTAGCCCGCGAATGCTTGCTATTTCACTTATTACTCGATATTTCTCGACCAGTTTTCTCTGACGCCTATGATTATTCACTAAAAACTATATAAATCCATAGAGATTCATATTTTGTATTAATAATTGTAGTATTATGATAGATTTATTCATGTTCATAGATGATACGTTCAGGTTTTGTAGAAAATATTAACATTATTGTAACAGGTTCATAGTACCTTCATATTTTACGCAAAACATTAGTATAATTATAACAGGTTCATACTTATATTTTGTACAAAATAATAGTATTATTACAAGTCCATATTCTGCACAAAATATTAGTTCCAAACAAAAAGCAGAAATTCGAGACGTACAAAATTTGAGTACGAAATAAAAAGCATGTTACATTAGATATGTACTTAAAAACGAAAGAATAGAAAGGAAATAGTAATGGATGCATCCATGAGTTTAATTAGTAGTGATGCAACGGAAAGTCAACTGTTCTTCCGGTTTGCTCTAAACAACAGCTGCGATGTCGCATTGTTCTATAGAAAGCGAGTGCTGGCATTGCAGGTCAATGATTATGAAGCAATTCAACTCGATCGGCATTCCATTTGCGCGATGCAACGACACGGTGATTGTAATAATCGCGATCGACGTCGCGGATAATTAATATTAAAGCAGCACTCGAGATCGGTTCTACCATTATAGCTGTAACAAGGTTACAGGAAGTTCGATTGTCTCCGCGTTACCGAGCTGATCTAAATTTCTAATACGATTGTCTGAACTGTTCTCGGTTACTATTTTGATGGACGTATTCGTTACTTTGATGTGTAACCGTATAAGGTCGCCGTTCTCTCGTTTATTCTAGCAAGTTATTCTATTTATTCGGAATGATGGAGATGACTAACAAGACGAGAATAAGAAGTTGCTTCTTATTTTGTTCTGGTAATATGATACAATTGAGTGTTTGTTTCACTTCATTCATTAAACAGAATTGAAATATAAGAGAAATAGACAAACTCTTGTTACTTTGGCACTTGTGGCAGCACTGTCTGCCACGCTGTTCATACCTCAATAAAACACGTGTGCTGAACTTATGTCTACTCCTGTACATCCACGTATATTAACACAAATAAAATTACCACAAACGATGAATCATAATTTGATGTACACATTAATTCTTGATTTCCATAAACACAGATTTCAATAAAAGCACCGTAACAAATTTTGTAATTTAAAATAAACGTTTGAACATTTGACCGGTACGATAAAAACTGATAAAATTTGTTAAAAGACTTTCCTCTAAATCTGAGACGACTTTCATGAAGACAAACAACAGATGTGTATATAACTTTATATTTTACCGTTTATTCATTTACCTTTTGATTTCCAGTTAATTGTGCATTACGCACCGGTTCAGTATTAAACGTCCAAGTATCTTTAACCTTACATTAATAAACAGATTATTTTTAAACGATCAGATTCTTCCATCTCCGATAACGATCGTCCACCTTAAAGTCGTGCATTCCGTTCAAAACCATGTTACCTCCGCTCGTCTTTTCTCCGAGATAACATCACCGGCTTAAATTAAGCGTATAATAAAAGTCTCGATGAACAGTTATCTCGGAAACGTAAAATGAAAGCCGCCATTACGAGACTTTCTTTTCTTCTTGTTCGAAAGGAACCACGAACCGTAATTCACTTACGAGTTTCAACGATCCTCACGGAACCACGCGGACAACCGAGCATAAGGTATTATAAAAGAATAGTTATAAATATCGTTCGCTAGGTAAGACAGGATAAACGTTAGTCCTGCAAACGGGTATCGCCAGTTTGTTGCGCGTTTTCCACCGGTATCCAGGATCCAAGAAATATTCCTCGAATGTAGCGGTGAATTATAGCGAGCTGTCAACCGGCGATAATAAATCGCCGGCTTGGTCCGCGTACATTAAACACCGTGCACCAGCGACCATTAAAAGCCTCAGAATCTTGAATGTCGCGTACTTGCGATCTGCGAGCAATCCGATTTGATACCATAATCGCTGAAATTGCGACCGCTGTACTATCTCGTTCCTTGCTGCCTCGTGGTACAATCCTAATTCAACCAGGTATAGCGAGGCTTCCCACTCTCGAACAGTCTCATCGAATGTTGTACATACGTGCTACGTTTTCAAGGTTCATACACTGATGCAACGTGAAATACGATTTCAACGACAAATTTCTGTCGCAACTTGCATTCTTTTGATCTTAAATTTTCAAGTTCCCAAATTCTTGAATTCTTTAATTCACAAATTTCTGAATTTCCAAGTTCCTAAATTCTTAAATCCTTATATAACCAAATCTCTAGATCTCGAAATCTCTACAACCCTAAATTTCGAAGTCCCTAGATAATTAAATCCCTAGATCTTCAAATCTCTACAACCTTAGATTCTGTAAATACCTAGATCTATAAATTACTAGATCACGAAATCCCTACATCCATAAATGACCAGACCACGGAATCCCTGAACCCCAAAACCTTTAGATCCCGAAATCCCTAGATATCGAAATCCCTAGATCGCGGAATCTCCAGACTACGAAATCTCTAAGCCCCAGAATCGTAATATCCCGAAATCCCGAAACCCCGAAATCCCTAAACCCCGAAATCCCTAATCCCCGAAATCCCTAAATCTCCAAATCCTCAAGTCCCCAAACTCTTAAATTTTCAGGTCCCTAAATCCCAAATTTCTAAATTCCTAAATCCTTAAATCTCCAATTCGCTCAGTTCCCAAAACCCCAAATCCCTAAACGCCACCTCACCAAATCTCTAAATTTCCAAAAACCTAAATTCTGAAGTTGTCAAAGCTTGAAATTCTCCACCTGCCAAACGTTAATCAATTAAAACGTTCTCTTAACCAGTCAACGACACCAACTCGCGACACGTTAGCGTAATATACGACAGCTTTTAACACGCGTAATGCCCAACACAAATCAATCACAGTAATCTTGGAAACGTAATGTCACAACAGAATTACAGGACGTAATTTGAACTTAACCAAACGCGTCAACTATCCGCTGTTTCGTCTTCGCATATCCTTTCGCGAGTTCAGTTAATCTTCCAGGCGTTTCGGAGTAATAGCGTGTATAAATGATCCGTAAATCCTCGAAATTCATCAAGATTTATGGGTAGCCGAAGTGAAACGAGTGGTCGCGCGACGAAGAAAGAAAGATAGAGCGAACGAGAAGAGCAGACGTTAACCTGGGGCGGTCGTATTTAGAGACGCGAAAACGCTTCACACGTATTTCGACACCGAAGAGACCTTGTCTTTCGGGGTGAAATCTCTTTGGTGTAAGTGGATGGCGCGCTGAAGAGGACACCCTTGCTTTGACCACCATCTTCCACGTACACAAAGTGATCGTGTTTCGCGTTGAAAGTCTATTAAATCTCTTCTCGCCAAATTTTTTCACGCCGTCGAGCTAAACGTTAAAAGAATCGTGCTCAATTTTGTTGATTATCTGACCTGGCTAGTGAGTTCGAAGTTAGCTATTTGTTCTCGAGTTTCTTTATTTAATACGTCTTGATATATTGTTTAATTTTCTTTTACCGATATATTTGATACCTTAGAGTACACTAAAACAAAGTCATTAACAAAATGTGACTGTAACGAAGTATCAAGTCAAATTCCATTTTGCAGCACCACCCAAGAGAATTCACTAACGGGTTAGTTACCCACCAGGATTTTCCCAGCGAAATGAATGTTACGTAAAATGTTATCTCGAAGAGGAAATAAGAGAGAGAGAGGGTAGAATGCAAACCTTGTGATTGTTTAGAGAGCAGTTTCATGCGTTCCTTGACGTTCAAATTGAACCGTGTGCCAGCATCAGACGACGACAAAGGAGCTATGCTGTCGGCGCAAATTTCCTCGAGCCCGAGACGCGTTTTAGAGAAATACATTGGTCGCTTTTGCCACTCGCGTGTTCCTCGTGTGCGCGAAACGATCGTAATTTCAACTGGCAGCTGTTCGGCTTGACGGGTTTCAACGCGAGACACGAAACACCCTTAAATCAAGGTCCTGCCTAAACACGACCATGTGAATAGTTCATTCTCGCCTGCCTCGAAATAGAGAACGCTTCTCTTATGAAATTTACTTAACGTAACGAGACTGTAATTATCGACACTCCTTGCGATTTCCATTTTGCAATTCTAGTATCGTGTTTACCACCATTTTTTATTAAATATTCTACTCGTCTCATCTTGTATCTAATTTTTATTCCATTAAATCATACACTATTAGCTCTAAGGTATACAAAAATATTTTGGATACAGTATCATAAAATATTTTAAATGTTTAACTTTGTATTATTTCAAAGTTTTAATAAAAGTACCTCGACAGCATAGTGCATAGGAATGTAACCTAAACGTAAGCTGAATATCTGCTTCCATGCAAAAAGTAGTATGCAATTTTAATGGTACCAAAGTGAAGCGCTATGAAGAGTGCTTTTGTACCAAGACGATTCTTTTGAAGTATTTAAGGTTATTTTATAGTGAAACATTTACAATCCTATGTTTAAGTCTTCTGTCATATTTAGTATACGCTATCTTTGTTATTGGATAATATCATGAACTTGTATCAATGTAACTAACTTGGTGATTAGCTTGATTGATCAATATTACACACAACATAAGCAATTATTCTAAATACGCATACAGACAAAATTTCAGATCAATCCACTTATGGTCTCGTACATACGACGAGTTAAAGCAATTAATCGACAAAACGAGGTGAAACAGTTGACAAGTGCAAACAAAGTAAGAAGTCTAGCTTTTCAGTTATCTTACCGGACCCGAAGAGCGGTGCAATTATTACGGACTGCCCTTGTAGTAGCCCTTGTCTCGTGCACCCTTCAGGATGGACGAAGGGCTCTATGCACGGGGATTCATTCGAAGACCCATAGAATTAGTACGGGGACTTCCGGGACGTCATTTAAAGTACAGAACCGCCGTGATAAGCCCACTCTATATGCAGAGATTCCGTTAAATTGCAAACGCCCATTTTCCAGCGAAGGGAGGTGAACGAGAGAGAACAAGGGTAAGGTCCCGGTTCGCGTCGCCCTCGAGTAATCAGACGGTTAACTCGATCCTAGGAACGTTTACGGGACGACAGCTCGAGCCGATTTTCTTATGCCCCGGAGAAAAGCTCGCGTCTCTACGATCCTCTTCATCTATCTCCTCCTTTCTCTACGTTTCTCTTCGACGAACCGGGCCTCCTCGGGGAATGTTAATTTCAACGGGAACGAATTTATTCGATTTACCGGCAAAGGATTAGATCTTGCTTGATGAACCGGTAACGATGCTACCTGATCGATCTACTTATCGATTGGAAAGGAACAATACTTAGTCCACCTGACGGAAAACACCTGAACCTTATCGACATCCATTCGTATTAACTCTTTGCAGTCCTAGGTCTTTCGCTGACAACAAATCGCTACTCAAAATTGTTAGTTATTGTTTGAGACGTTTCTTCATCATTATATCGTTATTCAACAAATGTATCAATAAAATTTATTGCGACAATCTATTAGCAAATCTTTACTATTATGCCTTAAGACTGACGTAACACCTTAAATAGCAATAGATTTAAATCATTGTACAGAAATTATAAATATAGGCGTTGATTGTACAGTTATTATGAAGACATCTCTTGATTGTACAAAAGTTATGAAGATGTTGATTGTAGAGAAATTATGAAGAGAGAAGTTGATTGTACAGAAATCATGAAGATAGGTGTAGAGTGTTGATGATAAGTGTTGAATGTACCGAAATTACGAAGATATTGATTGTACAGAAATTACGTAGACAGACATGAAACTATTAAAAATGTTCAGACAGATTTTACATTTCCAATTTGTTCACCTGCTTTTCTACACGAACGCGTATCTACATAAGAATTCTTTCAGATACGGTTTGAATTATTGGATTACAAATCACTCGAACAAATTGTATGTAGTCCCGCGAGGAAACAGCCTTGTCGCTGTGCATATATATTTGTAATTAACGAGTACACGGGTTTTCAAATGCATATTCATGAAAAAAAGGAAAGGAAAGGAAATGTACAGATGTATGTATGTCGCGTAAGAATTACAGCTAGGGAAGCCGAGCCCTAAATCTTTACTTGTTTGTTCTGGCTTGGCAGGTTCATAATTATTCACGACGCAGCGTGCGCCATTAATTCAAGGGAAACCAATACTTTCCCGATAATGTCAACCATGGTCATTCTAGAAGCCCTTTAATACAGATTTACAAGTATACAGGAGTCGGCAAGGAAATCCACCCTCGTCCTTTTATATGGGGTGTAGTATAAATTTATTCCTCAAAAAATTGTCTACTATGACTTTCATATTGTACTATCAAAAAACTACTTTCTTCTATTGATCAATATTATTTTAATACTGTACAAATCAGATATTGGTAATAATTGTTCTGCCGTGGCTTTTGGAAATTTTAAGTTGGACGTTGTTGCTTGTGGTTGTTAAAAATGTTAAAACTGACAAGGGTCGAAGGAATTTCTACTTATGAACTAGATGTTTCAAAGGCTACGAACTTATATTTCCGAGATGAATATTGGTAATATAAGGTAAGCGACCATCACATGCTAGGTGTGTTGAAATATTTTATAAATTAATACATTGGCTCCAGAGTTATAAAGGTTATTTTACTAATAATTTCCAGGGTGCTAAAAAATTAAGAAAATAGTAAAATTTTTAAAGCGAATTTTTGCAATAATGAATGATGGGTGCAAGAACGGTACACCCGGTATAAGTTTGGTTCGTTCGCGACAAACAATAGCCAGGCGTACTCGTGGATCGGGTTGGAGTACTAAAACGTGGACTCGGCGAGGGTTTAGAAAGGGTGAATTGCAGCTACGTGCCCCCGCATACGAATCATCCCCCGCGCCCTCTGAAATGCCGTTGGCTGCCTCGAGGACCCCTGAAACCGTCGGCGTCGCCTCGAATCTAATGGATTGCACCGATACTTATGGTCAAATCGCGACCAACAACCCTTGGAGACCAACGCCGCTCATTACCATTCCGCTTGGATTGCTTCAATGAGCGCTTTTGATAAGCAGAAACGTTCTGGCGAAGACGTAAATTAGGCAGCCGAGACGGTGCGAAAATTATTTCCAACGGTTGCAAAGTGAAAGAATTTTCTTTCAGCGGAGGGAACGTGACTTTCTTGCCACTGGAACGAAGTTTTACTTTACATAATTATGGAAACCTAACTTAACCAATTACCCAATTTTAAGGCGCGTGGTTCAACGATCTTAGCGATGGACCTTTCAGTACAAATGGAAAATTTTGTGAGATGTACTTTGATAGTGCATGTACTTTACGGATCTAATTGAAATTTGTGAAGTTCAATTTTATATAGAAATTTTTATGCATAGACCATTTGTTGTATATACTCTCAGTTGACAGCTTTTGGAGTTGTCAAATTCAGTCATTGGAGGATTTGGCTAAAGAGAATTTGGGGATTGATAAATTTGTTATTGAAATGGTGCTGTGATTGGGACATTTGGTTATTGAAAAATTGGATAATTTGGCAATTCACAAATTTGGTAATTGAAGCGATATTTAGAAAGAGTGGTAACTGGGAAGTTGAACAGTTGGAAGTTGACAATTGAGAAAAGTGATAATTCAGGAAATTTAATATTTGAGAAACCTATTAATTGAAAAAGCTGATAGTTGCAAAATGTGACAGTCAAAAAATCTGACAGTTGGAAAATTTGGCAATTCAACAATCTAATAACTGCCAAATCTGATAATTAGAAGATCTGATATTTGGAAAAGTTTCACAATCGAGCTATTAGCAAACTTGCAAACGTAAAAGTCGACAAATTCGAAAACTCAGAAATTTGCCAGCGATCCAACTTTGCTTATAAACCGAATGGAACTTCAAAAACAGCATTTTAATCTGTAGGTAAGCCAAGGTTGTGCAAGTCCCAGAGTGTTATCTTAGGCAGCAGTTGAGCAGTTGGCCAGCGATTCGATTCCGAATCGCGCATAGATCGAAAGCTTAAGGTCGACCGTTTCTCAATTAACTTACTCGGCCGCAAACGCAAACAGAACCATGAACTTTGCCTGTAACTTTCAACAGGATATTCCCCGTAATTCCTGTTGCTCGAGTTTTAAGCTGCCTTAACAGAGGCTTAAAGTTTCCGGTGAGATCGTGCTTTACGTGTACTTAGAGATTACGAGGACGCGGATGGCCGATTCTGGTTTTGGAAACCGAGAAATATCACGCGTACCTGTTTCGATCTGGATTCCGTTGTTTACCTGTTGTCTGAAGGGGACAAGAATTATGTGAGGGTCTGGTTAAACGCTTCTATTCACTTCGAGTTCGATTTCTGTTTGCATTTGCTGATAAATTTTGTTCGCAGAGAGACGTTTGTTGTAGTCGTATCGATGTCACAAAGCATTGTGAATAATGACGTATCATCATAATCTAGTCTACAATCGTTTACTATTACAGTCTCGTGTCATTGTTTATTAAGTTAACTCGTTTATTGTTAAGTTAACTGCAGAATTTAGTTGTAAAATACCTCGTTAGGTATGTAATTAAAATTAAACAATAATATACGTGTCGATAACGTAGGATAAACGCTCCTAGTATAAATTTGACAAGAAAAGCAAAACGAGGAAGGGTTATTTTTATTCGACGAAAATTTAATAATTCGTCAATGTCAATGTAGTTTTGACGTGTACACACATCTGTTTAATAAATGTTTTTATATGTTTTACATGTTTAACATTTTACATGTTTAATAAATGTTTTTACTTTTTAAAAGAGATTTTGCCTTTTAATTTGTTAGCCTGAATTGAGAAATGCCTGTGACTCATGTGTCCAACATTTACCTCGGTTCTTGTTTTCGTTGTACTATATATAAAAGGAAATTGCTAAATTCGTTAGAACAGTTGTTGAAAGAGAATTGTTTGCTGTTGCAGGAGAGTTTGGAAGAACGAGTGCAAGAGTTGGAGCAAGCGTTGCAGGCAGAACGCTTCGCTGCACAACGAGATCGAGCGACGATCACGAAACTGCAACGACAGATCAACAAGGTAAGTCGAATTACTAAATATTTCTATCAATTTTTAACTCTTTGGGGCTAGGTGACTCACACACTGTCTTTTGCTCAACCTTTTAAGCATAGATATATATTTCAACTCATCTAGAAAAGTTGCTTTTGTGCTACATAGTTGAAATGAACGTTTTTTAAATGATGCTTCTGGGTTAAAAAATATTGTAGTGCAATTTGGATGTTTGTTTTCTTTAAAATCATGTCCCTCAAAGAGTTAATACATATTATGTCTTCTGTAACAATCTGAACCATGTCTATAATCTTTTTAAACGAATTGAACGAATAAAAGCCAAAACGTATAATAATATTATGAAACAAGTTGGAGCTAAATGAAAGTAAAATAGAAATACAATTACCTCAGATAAAGATTAAACAATTCGTTGTCAGTATTTGAAGGGCTAATAGAATCATTTTAGTATTTAGTATAATCATGAAACGATATTATAATCATGATTGATATTAGAGTAAAAGTGTGTACCGTAAGATTATTATCGTCATAACAATTAGAGCTTGAATTGTAAAGCAAGAATTTCCGATAAATAATGACACCCTCGACGTAAAAAAGTATTATCCCATAAAGACACATAAATTTTCGTGACCATTTATTCCGGACGATCCCGTATACAAGATTTTAATTCGAAATTGTGGTAGGAATCGCGACAGCGGAAGAAAAGTAATATACAACCAGAGTCCGCGTTGCTCTGTTTCTGACATGTTAGGCCCTCTTCCAACACCCCGCGTTTACAGGCTTATAAAATATCCTGACAAACACAACCGCTGCTAAATGGGGGATATAACAGAATATATGACGCAGGATTGGAGATTTGGCAATCTGGGATTTTGGGAGATGCGGACATTTTTAAATTTTGTAATTTGGGGATTTGGGAAGTGGAGATTTAGATTGGTGGGAATTAGAGATATGAAAGTTTGGAAATTTTGAAATTGGGAATGTGGATATTTGGGGATTTAGGAGGTTGGGAATTTTGGGATTTTAGAATTTGGGAATTGGGGGTGTAAGAAATAGGAAATTTAGGAATTGGGGATGTGAAAGATAGGAAATTTACGAATTGGGGATGTGAGAGATAGGATATTTAGAAATTGGGAAATGTGAATATTTGGGGATTTAGGAGGTTGGGAATTTTGGGATTTAAGAATTTGGGAATTGGGGATGTACGAAATAGGACATTTAGAAATTGGGGATGTAAGAGATAGGAAATTTAGGAATTGGGGATGTAGAAAATAGGAAATTTAGGAATTGGGGATGTAAGAGATAGGATATTTAGAAATTTGAGAACGTGAAAATTTGGAAATATAGGGATTTGGATATGTAGATATTTTGGAATTTGGAAGTTGGGCAGTTGAGAATCTGAGAATTTGAGAATGTGAAAATTTGCAAATCTTTAAATTTAAGAATTGTAACGTAGGAATTTGAAAATTTGAGAATTGGTTATATAGAAGTTTGGGATTTTGGGAATTGGGTTACACAGAAATTGGAGATTTAGGAATTTGGGAATTACATTCTACGAGTTGAAAATTAAAAACTTTGTAGCCTTCACAATTTAAAAAATTTGCTTATAAAACTTACTTTCCCTACACTCACAATTTTAGACAAGCATCAAACTTACAATCAATCAACACTCAAAGTAATAAAAGTTAAAATATCTCCTGAGACCTAAATAAAACAATAAATTATCAAATATAAAAATATGCTAATGAAAACTTGTAAAAAGATAAAAATTTTCTTTCCTACAATTTCTTCCACCGATTCCTTGCAAATTTCTTACTATCAAGAAAGTCTTACTACCAAGACCGACAAAAAAGAAAGAAGTAACTTCAATGAAGTCCTATCGCAACTGTTCATAAACTTTCTTACAACCTTCTAGGGAATTTCATTGAACTTATTTGAATTTTTAGCTGTGTTACAAAGATACGGTATAAGAAACAGCGCATAACTTTCAAACAATTTTCAACGATAAATAACAGCCAAGTTATACGAAGCTACTTCTCAAGTGAGTTTACGTTTTAAGCTCCTTGAAGACCCTTAAAAAAACAATTGAGTTAAAACTACTTGTTCCCCCTTTGATAACATCTTCGGTCTCTCGTCTGTCATAATATTATTTCGAAACCTTTTCTCTTTTTTATACACTGCCATTTGTTGTCCTTTAATTGCTTTTTATTATTTTGCACCCTTTGGCAATTGTATTGAGTTACATCGAAGAAGGAATTTTTTATCATTTTTGGTTGCATTCAAAATGGGGTGCATTTTTATGTTGCATTTAAAAAATTCTTCATTCTTTGTGTTGTGTTAAATGGATTCATTTATGTATTAAAAAAAGTGTTCATTTTGGGTTACATTAAAAAAACTATTCATTTTGGGTTACATTAAAGAAAGAATATTTTATCATTTTTGGTTGTATGCAAAATGGGTTGCATTTTTATGTTGCATTTAAAAAATTGTTCATTTTTTGTGTTGTGTTAAAAAAGGGATTCGTTTATGTGTTGTATTAAAAAAAGTATTCATTTTTTGTGTTGCATTAAAAAAAGGACATATGTATTGTATTAAAAGAAGTTGTTCATTTTTGTGTTACACTGAAAAGAGTGTTCATTTTTTGTGTCGCATTAAAAAGACTGTTCATTTTTTGTGTTACATTAAAAAAGAGAGTTCTTTTTACGTCACCTTAAAAAAAGGCGTTGCTGTAAAACGACGAATGGAATCCATAACCCATGTAAGCTATTTTAACGCCACTCGAACAACATGTGAACCGTACACTAAGTGGTCGTCGAGAAAATAACCTATTATTTGTAACGAATGCAGGGCTGGCAAGATAAAATTGCCTGGGGTGAAGATCACAAGGGGTCAGATCAGATGAAAGGGTTATTCAATTATAATTTCGTGCTCTTGTAGCTATCGTTGCATCTATATTGTTGCAATCTATACTATCTTCCTTTTTGCATGCAACGTTCAAAGTAAAACTTGCAACAAACTTTTTAATACCTTTTTACTATTTATAGAGGTTCTACTTTGCATTCATATTGTTGCAATTTGCACTATCTTCTCTTTTATATATAACGTTCAAAGTAAAACGTGGATCAAAGTTTTAAATTTATTTTTATTTTTATTTGTAGAGGTTCTGTTTTGTAGTCACTGTTAAACATTCATTGCTAATTGAAACTTTGAAAGCTAGGAAATTTGTAAGCTTGTAAGATTGGGATTTTGAAAGTAGTCTTTAAAAATTTTATATTGTATCAATTTGTCAGGTGCGGAATTTCAATGTTTGAGAAAGTGAAATTTCAAAAATTTGAAACTTCCGAAGTTTATGAGATTTACTGGTTTGAAAAAATTATAATAATGACACTATAAAAATTGAGAAATTTTTAAATGTATAATTCGAACATTTTAAAATATAAAATTTGAAAAATGTTTAAATATATCAATTTCTCAAGTGATACACTTCGAACATTTCAGAACCTAACTCTTCCAAAATATTGAAATATATCAATGTCTCATATGTACAATACCAGCATTTGAAATGTATAAAACTCCACAAACTTCCAAAATTATATTCTACTTTGATCATACTAAAACCTGCAATTTGAATATTTAAAAATGTTAAACCATATAAATCAGCAAATTAAAAAATCTGTAAATTAGAATAAAGTTGAGTTTAATAAAACCAGCACGTAACCCGTAATTAAATCAGTGAAGTATCGTTTCACACGAACGTTTCACGCGAACAACCGTGAGAATGGTGTTATCTATGCACTTTTGCAGTATCATTATTCCGAAACACTGGCTGCGAATGCTAATGCCATCGAAGCTATTAGTAAGCGTCAGTGTTAAACAATCAACAACTCGAACAATTGTGCAGCCTTGAATATGAATTGCCCCGTCTTCGTGAACTTCGCAGACATCGAACTTCCTTCCCTTTCGTTCTTCTTTGTTCCCCGTTGATTGCGTCGTATGAATTTCGCTGGTGAGCTCGAAACAGCTCCTTTTTTATCCGACAAAATACAATAAAGTCCCTGTGCAGATTCAAAATTCGACTCCTTTGTGAATTCCACGAGTAGAAAAAAAGACAAAGAGCGTTTCTTCGCCGAATTAACGATCCGTGAAAGTGAAATGAATACGTAGGTCAGAAAGGGCGCAGCCCTTGAGAGAATAGCGATATTGTTCTGCGTGGATTCTTGGGAAAATGCTAATGCAACGATATTACCCATTATGTGCAACGTTTGACGTAGGAAACTTTCGTTTCGTTACTAAGACTCTCTATATGGGGTTTTAGAAAATTGTTTTTATGGACTCGTATAGTTGCGATGGAATTTTAATATTCGTTTAGGTATACTCATTTTAGAGGAATATTTAGGGAATTTTATTAGGGACTTTAACGATTTTGGGAATTGGGGATGTGGAAATTTGGGGATGTGGGACTTTAGGGATGTAGAAATTTGGAGAAGTGAGAGTTTGGAAATTTAGGAATTTGGAGATGTGAGTATTCGGGGGTGTGGAAATTTGGGAGGGTGTGGGAATTTGGGGGTGTGAGAATTTGGGGATGTGAGAATTTGGGAATTTTGGAATTTGAAGATATAGAAATTTGAGGATGTGGGAATTTGGGAGTGTGAGAATTTGGGGCTGTGGAAATTCGGGGTGTGTGGAAATTTGGGGATGTGGGAATTTGGGGGAGTGAGAATTTGGGGATGTGAGAATTTGGGGGTATGGGAATTTGGGGATGTGGAAATTTGGGGGCGCAGAAATTTAGGAGCGTAGAAATTTGGGAATGTGAGACCTCGGAGATGTAGAAATTTGGGGATGTGGGAATTTGGGGGTGTGAGAATTTGGGGGTGTCAGAATTTGGGAGTGTGGGAATTTGGGGGCACAGAAATTTGGAAATGTGAGACCTTGGAGATGTAGAAATTTGGGGATGTGGGAATTTGGGGGTGTGAGAATTTGGGGATGTGAGAATTTGGGGGTGTGAGAATTTGGGGGTGTGGGAATTTGATGGCATAGAAATTTAGGAGCGTAGAAATTTGGGAATGTGAGACCTTGGAGATGTAGAAATTTGGGGATGTGGGAATTTGGGCATGCAAGAATTTGAAAATTTTGGAATTTGGAAATGTAGGAATTTAACGATATATTTAAGCACAAAATATGAAATAATACAGAATTGTGAGAGTTAACGTGAAAAGCTCGACAAAAGAATGCACACTTGAAGAATCAAGAACGAGAAAGGGAATCGTAAAGGGATTTTCGCGACATTCGCGAAACACGGTATGCACTTCGCATTCTCGGAACGCATTCTTCGGTATCGGAACGCAAAACAACCGAATAAACAAGCAACAGCGAATGGCAGCATTTCGCAGCAACGCGACAGGAAAAGCTTCGTCTTTTCGCTTTTCAGCTGACACCCGTTTCCTTTTCCGCCATTTTCCCGGTGTCTCTCAATATTTTACTTCGAGATAAATACCATGTTGCGTTTCTGTTTGAATTCTTCTTTACTTTTATTGCGAGAAACGACTAAATATTGCTCCGAATATCTTTCCTTGATCATGTTCTCCAACCCTCGCGGGGCTGAAAACGATTTCCGTTTCCGAAAAACACGGGCAAAGTGACGGGATTAATTGGAAACCTGTAAATTTGCTCAAACATCGTTTATGGTGCTTTCTGTTTACTTTTTAAAGTGTAAAGTTTCATCGCTGGAATATCAAACTTTAATCAGAGTTTAAAAGTTTCACTGATTATTATTATAAGAAATGTTCGGGTAATCTTCAATCTTGAGATTAAACTTGGTAATCTTTAGCATGTTATAATGATGTTGAATAACATTTCGATAATCTACGTTTACAGAATTCGGCTAAAAATAATAAAATAAATAATATAATTTAAAACTTTTGCATAACTCAAATAATAAATAAATCACAATAATATAATAACAGACCATTTATCTAAATAACGTATGTTGCATAAGCATAGTATTACTTTATCATATACACAAGTATAATCTTATGTAAGTATAACAGTGATTGCATTAGAACGTAAATTATTCCTTCAGAATTAGAAATTAGACATAAATTGTTACAGAGTATAAAATGTAGTCGTTATTAATAATTTACCTCAGCAACAATTAGCTTGTTAATTCTAATTACCATCATTACTTGTAATGATTACCATCATCGCCTACAAAAGTAATCACAAACTAGCATCTCCACTCTGAGCGCACTTAACCTCCAAGGACTTCTCTCATTATAATGTTCAGTTATGATCCTAACCATATAAAATTTCTTGAAACATATCAAATGTTGCTACGGCGACATAATAATAGAAATAAAAATGATATACCCAGCAAAAGTTCCATCCGAAGTCAAAACTATCCTTATTAATAAACTTTACCGACAGTCGATAACGAAAAAGAAAATTCCACAAACTAGTTTATCGAAAAACGAACAGATACTTGCTATTGTCCAATAGCGAAGTTCAGTGGCGAGAAAAAAGAAAGAAACAGAAGAAAAGTTTGTTTTAGGCGGTTAGGAGCTGTGGGACAGGGAGGCAGTCTGCCGTGAAGGCGAATCCGGCTCTTCTTAAAACTCACCCTTCGTCCTCGTACTTTTCCCTTCCGTTCACGGGGCTCGCCCTTCGCTTCTCTTCTCAGTTAGGTTAATGGAACGCATTGCCGCAAACGGCAGGAAAGTTAAGGCCGTTTCCGATTGCAAATGGACCGAAGGCAAATCACACCGGCGACGGTTCGTCGAGTTTGGGACCCAGGTACACCCGGCGGCAGATCTGGCTACCTTCGGGGAAAGTTCAGAAATTTAGGGTTTTTTGCGTTGAGATTCGAGAGTTTGAGCATTTGGGGAGTTTAGGAATTGTAAATATGGAAATTTAGAATTTGGCGATTTTTGGGGTTGAAAATGTAGATATTTAGAATTTGGGGGTTTTGGGGTTTGTAAATATGGAAATTTAGAATTTGGGGATTTTGGGATTTGTAAATATGGGTATTTAGAATTTGGGGATTTTGGGATTTTTAAATGTGAAAATTTAGAATTTAGTGGTTTTAGATTATGAAAATATGAAAATATAGAATTTGTGCATTTTTGGATTTGTAAATGTGAAAATTTAGAATTTGGTGATTTTAGGGTTTGAAAGTATGAAAATGTAGAATTTGTAGATTTTAAGATTTGTAAATATGAAAATTTAGAATTTATTGGTTTTAGATTATGAAAATATGAAAATATAGAATTTGTGCATTTTTGGATTTGTAAATGGGAAAATTTAGAATTTAGACATTTTAGGTTATGAAAATATGAAAACATAAAACATAGAGATTTTAGGTTATGAAAATATGAAAACATAGAATTTAGAAATTTAAGGTTATGAAAATATGAAAACATAGAATTTGTAGATTTTTAAAGTTTGTAAATGTACAAATTTAGAATCTAGAGATTGTAGGTTATGAAAACATGAAAACATAGAATATGTTAATACGAAAATATATGAATTAAAAAATTTGAGTTTCAAAGCTCGTATCTCATTCAAAAAACCTGAACAAAGAAAGCTAGCAGTAAAAGTAGGTCAGCATTCAAGGCAGAAGCATATCTTACGAAATTACAGCGGCAGAATTGAAATCGCGCATGTTCTTTTATTCCGAAACGCGGAGATGACTATCGCAAAAAGAAATCCAAGATCGTAGATATTTGTTGAAAGTAGGCCACGTGTTCGAGCAAATTTCCCTTATCCCCAATGACTGTACTCCCGGTGTTCGTGCTTTAAAGCGACTTTATGGACAAGCTCGAAATTCGAGCGGAGGCCGAATGGCCATTTTACGCACGACCAACACGACATCACGGAAAAATGAACTTACGAACGGTGAAATGGACCGACGAAACGGAAAGGAAGGAAGTTGACTGTGTATCGTATAAGGGATAGATAAGATACGTAACCATTTGCACCGAAACATGCTAGGGGTTGTGTAACAAAAAAAAAAAACATCAGATCGAATGGGCTTCTATTTTCTTTTAGACGTATCTTCTTAGATCTACGTACATCTCTGATAAGATTGATTAAGATTTAAAATAAAATTTATGAATGTTCTACATTTTGAATCCTTTATTTTAACCACTTACAGTGATTGAACTAATTTAAAAAAGGAAGAAGATTTTAATGTATTTTGATACTGTGTTAATAATGTAAGGTGCGTTTCTTTCGTACAGCAACGAACATGTTCATGACAGTACAGATATGTCTGACAGGAGAAAAGTAGGTACGTGATCGGGTTGCAAGATTCTAACAGGAAACTGATGTACGTGGATGCGGCGATCGTTCGAAAGGGACGAAAGATAAAGTTAATTGAATGGCTTGGTCCTGGCGCGAACTACCATTTTGTCCTCCGGGTTACTACGTTTGTGGCCAGAATCATAGTGGCGTACTTCCCTATCGGACTGATTTATGTCATCCTGGCCACGGATCTTGAGTACTAAACGCTTTGGGTCTTCTTTATGAGATGAAAATGAACTATTTTCTCGTATCTCATTTAGACATTTACAGCATGCATTTCTAGTTATGTAGTTAGATATTTGGGAATTTTTACTTTAGGGATTTGGGGACTTGGGAATTTGGAGATTTAAACATTTGTACATTTGGACATTTGGACATTTGAAGATTTGGAGATTTGAAGGTCGGAAATTTTGAGATTTACACTTTAGGAAATTTGGAATTTGTAGTTCAAATATTGAGTAATTTATGAATTGAGAAAATCAGCGATTTATTCATTTGGAATGATAGAAATCTGGAGTTAAATATAGAAAATTGTAGTTTGAATTTTCTGAAATTTGAAATTCATGGATCGAATGATTTAGACTTCTCGCAATTTGATACATATTTAAAACAATCCAGAATTTGATAACCTTGATCATCAAGGATCTAACAGTGGAGAATATTTCACAATACATAAATTAAAAAAATTCTAAAATATACACTCATAAAAACACAAAAATCTCTATCTCAATAAAATTCCCATAGCAGTCTACAGACCACCAAATTTTAAAGTTTTACAATATCCCAAGATTTTCAAACGATTTGAAAGTCAGGTTGAAAACCAGCTCCAAATGATCGATAAGGTTTAGCCATAGGATCCAAGCTCACGTCTCGCAATTTGCTTCCAATAAAGGTTTCTCTTGCAAAGGTTAAAGAACCTGGCTACGAAGCTGCTTGTCCCCGGTCGTTCCCTTGTGCACTGGCTTCTGAGCTTTCCGAAGTGGAAAACCGGCCGTCGCGACGGCGCCACGCATCCACATCCACGTCCACGTAGAAACGCGAACTACACGCGTGTAGAGTCACGTTCGATACAAGTCGTTGTCCGTTGGTGACACGACAGTGTGTGGTCGTTGCTCTGATCTATCGTTACGTGTTAGCCGTCGAAATTGTCTTCCTAAACGAGAGTTGGCCTAGGTCGATTACCGTTTCAAATGTCTCATTGTTACGCTCATGCGAGGGTGCTGATCATACCCGGAACAGTAGTTTCGCTATTCATGACAATATTGACTGAATCGTTTTCGTTTATTGGTCGCACGCGTTTCTCGTCGCGTTTACTCCGCGAATTGTTGGATTTATTTACGGTCAGCTTCCTCTGCCGTGGAAATTGTATTAAAAGTAAACAGGACAATCGATGCGTAATGGGCAGCAAGGTGGTATTTGAACAGGACGAAATGTAAAGCGCTTTATGGATACAACGGATGAAAAACGACGTTGGAGAACGGTGTTTGTTCGTAATCAACGCGATGTTTCATGTATTTTATGCACCGTTCTTTCCTGTAACACTTTACGCACTGTTTTTACTGATTTGAAACTTCGGAAGATATCTGCTTGTTTGAAACATGTAGCTCATATCTGCAGAATATTTATTTTCTGAGTTTCTACTGAACTTTTTCTGATTTCTGTTGATGTTCATAAAATCCTAAATTTACAAAATTTCAAATTTTTAGGTTCCCAAAAATTTCTGATATGTCAGATTAGTGAAATTTGCCAATTTCCAGAACCTCAAACTCGTAAATTTTCAAATGCTTGAATCCTCCAATTCCAGAATTCCCCAATTATGAAATTTTCAAATTGCCAAACTCTCAAATCTCCAAATCCTCATATTCCTACATTCCTCAATTCCCACGTTCCCCAATTTCCATATTTCCCAATTCCTGTGTTCCCTAATTTCTATATGCTCCAATTCCCACATTCCCCAATTCCCACATCCCCCAATTCCTATATTCCCCAATTCCTATATTCCGCAATTCCCACATTCCCCAATTGGCACATTTCCCAATTCTCACATTCCCCAATTCCTACATTCCCCAATTCCCACTTTCCACAATTCCCACTTTCCCCAATTCCCACTTTGCCCAATTCCCACATTCCCCAATTCCCACTTTCCCCAATTCCCACATTCCCCAATTCCTACATTCCCCAATTCCCACATTCCCCAATTCCTACATTCCCCAATTCCCACATTCCCCAATTCCCACATTCCCCAATTCCCACATCCCCCAATTCCCACATTCCCCAATTCCCACATCCCCCAATTCCTACATTCCCCAATTCCCATATTCCCTAGTTCCCACATCCCCCAATTCCTACATTCCCCAATTCCCACATTCCCCAATTCCCCAATCCTCAAATCCCCAAAATCCGAAATTGCAGAAATTTCCCGTGATAGCAACGTGTAACGCGCAAATTCAAAAGACAAAGGATACTAGACACGTTCAAGATACATGTACATTTGAATTTTCCTCGACGTGCAATAAAAGAAATAAACGCGTTAAGCCTGAGCGTAGTAGAGAGAGAGTTCTTTGTCGAGGCTGTAATGCAAATCGGCCGTTTATCACAAGGTAGCATTCTATTCGAGATTTGAATGTCGCCCGCTGAGCGGAACCGCGAGTACCCGGGGTAACATCCGGTTTACGCCCCCGCAGACTGGCCCCGGTATAATAATGATTATCCTGTCGTCCTGCGCATTAAACTTACGACTTCCCTGCGCCGCCAGCGACTTTGCCCGCGTATCCTGGCTCCGTAGGGACCACGGTACTCATTAAAGGGAAGATGAATTCATTTCTTCGATGATGTATGAGCCCTCCATCTATTTCGATCAGGACATTTAATCCTCGAAGCCGCCTTGTGCCATGACGGATGAGCGGGCATTGATCATGTACGTGCGTGCACCGTGTCGATTGAATGTTATTCTATTGTAATAACGTATTTGCGATGTTTCCGTTGTTTGATTGTTTTTGGAGACGAGGTTTTACTGACTAGGTTATGGTATATTATTGGTCACAAGAAATTCGATTTGTCTTGTCGATTAAGGTAAGTTTGGGTAAGGATATTGTACTATTTTAGTGTTTCACAAATTCTGCTGTACCACTATTCTATTATTCTATTACTTATATAGTAACCATAGAACTATTCTATTATTTTACTGTATAATCTAGTATAAACAGAACTGTCGACTTAATCCAATCTAACCTAATCCCAATTTCAGGTATCCTACACCTAATTTAATCTAACCTAACATGAATGGACGTAATCCAGCTTAACATCAATTAGGTGTGACCGTCCCCAACCGGCAATATATCGAAGAACAATTTTCAACTGGAACTTCTTCAATTTTCCTCATTTTCCCGACTTCTTTCGCACGACTTCGTTAGTACCGAACATAATCGATGTTTAACGAAGCGAATGTCGACCATTGAAAACCACACACGCAATCTTTGCAACTACACTCGTTCGATCGAAAGACGATTTTCAAACGGAGTTTCGTCAATTTTTCTAATTTTCTCGATTTCTTCTTTCGCGTATCTTCGCACGTACCGATCATAACCGACGTTTAACGACACAGGCTCCGAAAGCACACGCGGAAGAGATCGCAGTTTTTTCGGCTAGACGCCCCATTCGTTCGTTACGCGGTTCGATCGCTCGTTTTCTCGCGATAACAATGGGACGCGATAACAGGCGCGAGCAGCGACGCTTTCACGCGGCGAGTAACGAGCCTTCGCGATCCGCGATGGCGTTGACATATCGCGGATATTTGCATGCGCTCGCAATTTATCTCTCCCCGCAAAGTGAATCTTAGAGAATCGCTCGGACGACCAGAGATGCGAGGGGAATGAGTCCTCATCAGTCATTCATTCCCGCGGGAACCACCTACGTGGACCCTGCGCAACCGAACACCCTTCTTTCGCTCGGATTCCTTAACGATTATCGATTAAGCGACTCGGAAACGATGACCGAGAGAATTACGGAAACGGAAACTTTCCGGGTTCCTGCGGTGACGCGCAGGTGATCGAGACGATCTTTATCATCCCGAGGGATTAATTGTCGACACTGATCTCGACTACGGTGATTTACACGGTTTACCTTCTCGATAATAGCCTCTGTAATTTTAAGTTTTTACACTCGTTGAGACAACACGATTTTTATATTGACCAATATCATTTCATTAGTTTTATTTAATTTAATTATCGTTTGATTAATTTTAGTTAATTTTGATTATTACTTGCTTAGTTCAATTTAATTTGAATGTTATTTGATTAAGTAGAATTTTCATTTTATGGGGTTTGTGGAGATATTCTTCATTTTATGGAGACATTTCCTCAAGGTTTTGTTGTATCTGTTATTCATCGTTACAAGTATACTAGTATTTTGGTAAGTGAATTTTTAGCAATGCGACTTATATACAAATTCAAACGTCACCTATGTACTAGTTAGGAAGTGTTAAAAGTAGTCTAAATATGAGCTGCTACTTTTACTTCAAAATTTATTATCAAGTTTGTTAAACATTTTTAACATGTGACATGTTAGTGTACATCTAAAACACTTGCTTCATCATATGCAATTGATATTAACTAAACAGAAATTATTTTTCGAATGACGTATTTATAAATACGTTCAATTTTTGAAATTGTTACTTAAATGTCTTTTCCAATACCTACACAACCATTGCATGTCTGTATAAAATGATAAATCACTCATTTTGTGTTATGAACATTAACAAAAGGTTCATGTAGTCGTTTTTATTAATTTTCAAGCTATAAATTGATATATAGTAAGCATTGTTTTGTGACGCTTTTATGTCATCAAATTTATATACATCTCTACGTCTAACAAAATGCTTCATCATCTGCTGGAGTTGACAAATTGGTCATTTTATTTATCGAACATTAGGAAAGTGTCCATACAAGTCATTTTTATTAATCTTCAAGCTTTAAATTGATATATAGTAAGCATTGTTTTCTGACACTTTTATGTCATCAAATTTATATACATCTCTAACAAAATGCTTCATCTACTACAGTTGACAAGTAGTCATTTTATGTAATGAACATTAGCAAAGTGTCCATACAGTCATTTTTATTAATCTTCAAGCTTTAAATTGGTATATAGTAAGCACTGTTTTCTGACGCTTTTATGTCATCTTTATATACATCTCTAACAAAATACCTTATCTACTACAGTTGACAATTAGTCATTTTATGTAATGAACATTAGCAAAGTATCTGTACATTTTTATTAAATTTCAAGCTGCAAGCAGAAGTGCCATAAGTGTAACTGTGCAACACTTACGTCATCAAATGGGATCAAAATTGAGGCGAGAAAATAGATGACAGTATAATTGATTTGTAAAATTAGTTAGGTTGTAAAATTGTGGTATTTTCGAGCGAATAAGAGACACACGCGACTAGACACCGTAATTTTCACGGGAGCAGTTATTACGTCAGGTGGGATCCGTCTGAGGAACGCATTCGTGCAGACGCAATTTATCATTGTTGAGCAGACTGTACCCCATTCGCGTTCGCCAATTAAGACGATTCCGTAGTCAATTTTCCTGTGTTAAATATCGGTTTGATTGATGGCCACTCGACGAAAGCGACAAGAATGCGTTATTAAATATTATTTTGCAAAAAAAAATGCTCGGTGAAAAGCCGGCGGTGCTGTCGTTAACGCCATTAATCATCGCTCATCAAGATGGATCGATCAATTTACTGTAAGTGGCATAAATCGTCGAAGAAAACGTTGTAGCATTTTATCGATTAATCACCTCGACGTGTTAACTGGCCGATCCTCCGACGCCTCGGTTTCAGAGGACTTCTTTCCAACTTACGTAATTGTTGAAAGTCGTCCCCGATTATTAATCGCCCACTGATAAATGATGCATCTCTCGGCGAATAAAGAAAATTTATTATAACGGAACTCTGTTTTCATTCAACAACTGTTTCGCGACCATCTGCCTCGTTAAACATGTGGACACCGGTATTTGGGTCATCAGGTTCCGCGTGTATTTTCGGTTAAATAATCCGACGGAAATTCGTAGCAATTGCACGTGATATATTTAAATATTCTATACTTTCAGAAATTATACTTACTCAACAGACCTACAATATTGTGACACACTCGTGACGCACTACAGTTGGAATGTGATGAACCAGTCTCGTATTTTCACTGCAATTAAATTTTGGGTTCAATTCCAATTATAACCTGTGTCTTTAGTTGCCTTGAAACAATAATTAACTAGCTGACGCACCTGTCTAGACACTTGTAAGTTGAGGATGTATTCTGATATACATTACCCAAAAATCTTGATTTCGTTAATGTTATCGAAAGATCGACAAAGTTTCCTGTGCATCGTTAGACGAAGTTCAAGCAAATTCCCCTTTGGAATGAACGAAATAACAGCGGCTTCGACCACGGTACTCTCGATAATCGCGCTAATATTCCTTGTTTGCCGTTCTGCAACTTTTTGGCCAGCGCGTCGAGGGTTCGAGCCAGCTGATGGGGTGCGCCATTGCCAGGGGTGGATTAAAATTTTACGTCAGGCTGCTCTTCGAAAAACTTTAACCCTCGTACAGGCTTCTGGCCCTTCGTGAAACCGCTCTTGAAGAGGAAAGCGACAGCGAATCTTGGAAAATTTACGAGCTGAGGAATATGAAGGAGGTGATAGTGATTCGCGCTGAAAAACGGCGTTGAGAATACAAATAATATCATTACCGTTTTACACTCTCCCTTTACTTTCACATACTTTAATTAAATTTTACGGCTTTTTGTTACAAGACTTCTTTCAAATTTTGTGATACGAATAGACTTAACTGAAGAAGATTTCTTGCACTATTTTTTTTTTCTTGCACAAAATATTTTTGCTTCATGTAACAAATAGCCCATGACCAATTTTAACTGCATAAATTTTGTTTGACTAATTTGTAAACTTTTTAATTGAGAAGTTTGATGAATTATTTTTATTATAATCCTCAATGGACCAGAGTCAAGAAAGTCAAGAAAAGAAAATATTTTTTTAACAAGAAAGTGAGATGTAGAAAAGTTAAGTGTTTGATGAATTCTTTTGAAGTTATTATTATAAACCTTAATGGACCAGAAGTATGTGTACCGCCATGTCAAGAGATTTTTTAATGAGAAAGTGAGATACAGTAAAGTTAAGTGTTTCAAAGCCTACATTGTACGCGAGTGTACACTGGCAGTATAAACGTGCAAAGGCTATCTTGAGAGTGTTGGAATAATAATTGAACGGAAACGTGTGGTTTCGTTGCGGTTCCTACGCGCCACAATAAATCTCTGATATCGAGAAACGTAATCATCGTACAACCTGACTCTCTCCTCGTCTGGTTTCCACCGGAACACGACAGCAAACTTCATGGATCCGGCTTGAAAAAAGCAAGATTTACCGATCCACCCACGCCTCCTTCAATTATATGCGAAACCACGCGAACGGAAAGAATCTTGTCTTCGCTTCTGCGCGTCCTGCGCACAGGCCTTTTAATTAACCGATTCAATTTTTCAGGCTTAATAACTCGCTTCGTTATTCGTGCGAGCGTTTCCATATTTTGTCCTCGTTACTCAACGGGTGAACGTAATTCTTCGTGACATTTTGTTCGGTTAAAATTATTTCGAAAGAATTAACCGATCTCGTTTTATGAACTCTTTTCGAAGAACAGACGTAAGACGAAAAGAGACGTAAGACGACGTGTGGCGGTGAATCGTTTGAATATTTAATGGAGCACGTTATTGTTGGCACAACTCGGTCTAATGAATAACTATTTTAATGTACGAGTGGGCGAACGGATGCGGTTTCATTTAAATACTGCGCGGAAGCGGTGGGATGTGGGAAAGTAAACAAATGTCGATTTAATTAGAACGAGCTTTAGCTGAAAATTCTGAAGTTTCGCGAGTTGATATCCACCGTAAATTCCACGTAAGCTCGCAAATTCGTACCTGCTATAATTTGCCACTTTCATTATCCAGGATTAAAGTTCTGCAATTATTATCGTGGAGGCTAACGAGGAAGATAGTTAAACGAATCCTAATTAATACTGTTGAAATATAAATGTTTTTACTGTCCCTAACACTATTACAGAATTTTTAATTTCTACTTCATCAGGATATCAAAATGAATAGGATTATACTGGTCTCTCGTTATATTATCTCATATACTTCTTCCATTAGCATCTTCAACACAGATTAAAACATGGATCGTTTATAATTGTGAATGGAGTTTAAAAAATCGATACGAGAGACATTTATTGGCATCAGGACTATTTTGAGCAGATAATTAAATTATTACACTTATTACAATAGTTGTGAACTATTCATTACAACTATTACGACAAAATGTCCTAAATCATAAGTCATAATTATCACCAAGTTTACAAAATCCATGAAAATAACACATCTTAGTAATTTATAATAATTGTATAAATTAATTTATGCTTCACTCCTTATTTATTCGTTTTATTTCCAATCTAAAAGCTGCTCGTCCGTGAAGCTATTATTATGAATTAATTAAGCTATTAATTAACCTATTAATTCATTATGAGTTCTGTTAAAGAGAAGTGTCTCAAGTTAATTAAGACAGAATGTACAAGTTCGAAAAGAGAAAAGGAAAGTAATTGAAAGTTGTAGCGAACGACTGAATCGATTTATGTGATTTTAAAGAAGAGTTCGACAGGAAGAAGCGATTAAGGGTAACAACATCGTTCTCTCGAACAGCAAGTTTCAGACGAAGGAGTTCATCCAGCTGGCCCTTTACTTAGGTCGCCTGCTGAGCGCTGTTAAAATCTTGCCAAACTTATAATGAAGAGATTTTTCGCCGGGTCTACGACGGAACCCCAGCCGTGGTTAATTAACATTTTGTTTGCAACGGAAAGATTGGATCGTGATAGTCTTCGACGTGCTGGAAAATTATTAATATCGCCGCCGATTAATTAAACCCTTGGTAACTAATTGCAGTGGATCCATGTTGGAAAGAATTCTGATTGTGTTATACAGCTGGGGCTCCTCGACCGTTCAAACAAAATGAAATTTCTGGAAATATTCACTCGACGATAAATAGTTCACCCTTTCTAAGACCACAGGGTTGTAAAGCTAACAATAAAATATTGAGATACAGAAAATCCTTCTTCGGAAATTTTCAACCATTTTGTCAACCATTTTGTCGACCATTTTATAGGTTACTTGTAAAGAGTTAGGTTATGTATACTGTGAAGAGTCAAGATGAAGTTTCTAACAAAAATTGAATATTATTACTATAATAATCAAGTACTATAGATACCATTAAATTCAATTAGAAATATTAATACTTTAAATATTATGTTTCGAAGTAAAGACACTTGGCGGTAAAATTCAAATCGCAAATTTCTCGCTGAAAAGTTGTCGATGTTTAACACGTTTGAAATGTACAGCAGTATGCAATACATTGGACATTTGAAAAACACAATTTCCTGATATTTCGCTTGCAGAGCCGTCGATCAGATATCCGCGACATGCCATAAAAAAGGTATGTTATTTAAATCTCGAGATGTATGGATCTGGCGAGTAATTTCCTCCGGGTGAGATTTATTTCGTATTAACTCAAACGAGCGTTGTTGAACGAAAGCAAGGGAAAAAAGGGTGGGTGACGGAAGTCGCGAAAGGTAAACGGAAGCGAGAGAATATAAGAGAGTCGGAGAAACGGACGTCGATAGACGACTTTGACCGATAGAGACGGAAAGGCCGTGTACGGGGAGAATTGAAGTTCGCAGAGACGTGGAACTCGGAACCGGAAATGAGCGTGCCAACGGAGAACGCGATAGGAACGCAAACAACGATCTCTGAACGATCGGAATTTCTAAAGAAATTTTTATTGTTGTTACTCCGTATTATCGCGACGAATTCGTACGATCAAAGAAACCCGACGGGAACGACGCTTAGCAAACTTATTCAATGCGGGCGTTGTTAAAATTTTCAAAGAAATTGTAAGTATGAAAGTTTTTATTCATTATTCCCTTGAAAATTCTCGCAGTCTCGCTATATGGCTCTGCGTTCGATGAATAAGCTCACCTTCGAATAGCCTTTCACGCATGTCAGTCACGTAATTGCAAAGACTGTTCGCGTTATAAAATTCCAAATACAGAAATTTCAAAATTAGCACATTTTCACATTTTTAAGTTCAGACATTTTTTAACTGTATTTGTGTTCTGATTTACAAAATGAATCATCATTTAATCTTTAATTTGACAAATTCGAGATTTTAAAACAAACCTGAGGTGCACAGATTTTTTCAATATAAAAAATGGAAAAATCGTTAATTTCAATTATTCAACTTTTCTTGAGTCGAATTAAAAACCTGATAGTTGTGTAGTGATGGGTTAAATTAAAAACCTGATAGTTATGTAGCGATGGGTTAAATTAAAAACCTGATAGTTATGTAGTGATGGGTTGGATTAAAAGCCTGATTATTTAGTTAGGTTAGATTTATTAGGGTAAGTTATTAATATTAGGTTAAATTGGAAAGCTGAATAATTTGAACAATACAAAAGAAAGTAAAAGGGCAGCCACTTGTATAGAAGAAAGTTGAGGTAAGAGGGCTGGGAGTGATGATGACTAATGTACATGCGAGCAATTTACATCCCGCTTTGCAAGAAGATATTCTCTTGGCGTCCTCCTTACGACCCTCCTTTCTCTGTCTCTGGCCCTCCCCTCTCAGGATTTCACCCCTCTTTCTTCGGTTCTTGTCGTGTTTCCCGTCTGTGGAGGCTGCCCTTGAGCCGCCTGCACATCGTTACCCTCGTGTCTGCAACGCGAACAACCATCAAGCCGACGTTTTGGCAAATTGCCTCTGTTTTTATCGCGCGGGAATATTTCCGCGGCCTGCTGAAGCGTCGAGGAGACGTCGAGAGGCGTCGCGATGCTCCGTGCCGGTCAAACGAAACTTTTTTTCCGCTTGATATTCGACGGAAAACCCTCAGGACTCGTGATTCCAGCTTCTCTGTTTCGTTTCGTTTTTCCGACCGGTTTCATGGTCCCGTCGGTGAGGAGTTCGCGATTGGTCAGCGTGAAAAATTTCATCGGGAAGCCGTTTCTTTCGGGAATTCGAAGGGGGTCGCTGTTAATTATACCGAGGCGAATTTAGACGCGGTTCCGCGTGAAATTAACATTTTGCGAGTGTCCGGTTGTACTCCCGCGGGATACGAACCCTGACGACGTTTCATTTGATTCGCGGATACAGGGACCGCGTGTGCGATGTAATTATTTGCAAAATAACAGGACGCTGCCCTGCGAGTTCGTGGACCAGCCGATGTTTATGCAAATTTACGATCGAGGGTGGAACCGATGATTCGAACTAGTGGAATATTTGTAAAGATACAAGCAACAAATTCGGTACAGCCTTGTGTTGACATTTAGAATGATTGTTACATAGTGTCACAACAAAAATTTTACTTTAGACATTTAATTTTGTACACACTGTTGATAAATATTTATTATGCGTGATTTGAAAATATTCTTGAAAAATCATCTCATTAGCTGCTGATTTAATTACCTTCCCTTTTTCATGTTTGCCTTCCTTCTTTCTTCTTATATGTACACTCTTCTTCTGAATTATGAAAAATTCCTTACTTTTGTAAAATATATCATTTAAATTTCTTTTTATTCACTGCTATGTAGGCAAAAGTTTCTATCAATATTGTAGTTGACAACATGTTCAAGGTTATAAAAATCAACATAATCGTTCATTTTGAAATAACAGTCAGAACCATACTTTTAAAGTCGCAACAAAGTAACATTGTCCAGAAATTACGAAGAACCAACAAAATTAGTCTCTCTCGAAGAAACACGCGCAAAAGAAATACCTGAACCCTGTCGGATAGAGTTGAACGAAGAAAACCAGAATACAATTTGGCGAAACGACATTTTACGATCCCTGTTACCGAAGCAGCTTCCAACCCCGTAAAGCTAGCTCTCTAATCGATACTTACAACCGGTCGGCCAATGATTGATAACAAAAAATCGGCCGAGAAGAAATACAATCTTCTCGACGATGCCAGACGTTCCTCGAGGGTTCTCCGTTTCTCGTCCCCGATTGTTTTTCATCGTATTAATGATCGATATAGCAACGAGACACGATTCGACGTCGTCGAGGCGATATCGTACCTTTAGAATGTTCGCGACGTCGCGGCGCCATGGAATCCGGGAGGGTAGTGTCCCTTCTTCGTTTCGTCCTTTCGACATTCTCTCTCTCTCCCCCTGTTTCCCTTTTAGCCCTTTTCTTCCCCGCCTCTAGCCATCCTTCATCCCCGACGCCTTTGAATTTAGTTCTGTCGCCTCGAGGACTGGCCGTGTATTGATATATCGGTGTCCTGATTCGTGCTACGTTTATCGATTCGACTCGAACACGCGTTCTGACCAATTTTTACAGGAATTAGAGGAATATTATACCTCCTTTAATACTTCGACTATTGTAGGAAACATAGGAAATTCTATAAAATTTCAAGCACCAATTGCATTGATGCTTAAATATTTACAACTCTAATACTTTGATGGCATATTCGACTACCATCGAGATTGAATAAAGATAAATTAATAAATTTTTGAAGTTACTCAGAATATTTTGCAAACTTACATGTTATCTTTAAGGTCAAACAAATTATTTAGACATGTAACAGTCATTCATACACGAAAACAAATTACAACCCCTTAAATTAAGACTGTAGGAAGTTTGAAATTCTACTGTTTGGTTACAATCAATGTGAATAACATGAATTATACAGAACGTCACCTTTAACCATTGTAACATAAATATGAACTCGTAATAATTTTTATTTAACCTTACTCGATTTTTATTCAAATTTATTCATGAAAACTTTATTTATGAAAACATTGAGCAACGTTTTCAAGTCTAAAGAACATATATTTCTGTTCCAATACCAAAAATAACAAAATATGGTTATGAAATATCAATAATGTCTGCTTGATCGATGAAAGTGAAATTTCACCAATTTATTTGTAGTGATCAAGCACAGAGTAATAAGGATGCGATATAAAAGAGCGATTATTATTTATGCAAATTCGTATCATGCGCACCGTTAACATCGATTCATCGAAGATACACCCTTACGATCCATCGTTGGGACAACAAAGAACAGACTCACCCCTCGCGAACGCAACCCTTTCCACCGTAATCCTTTCAAAACAGATCCCGGACGCGAGCGGCTGATGGAAATTATGCGACGTGCACGTACCGTCCTCGAAATTTGAATTTCAACGTGGGAACGTTGTTCTGTTAGGTTCATTGGTCGTTGTAGGTATCTCGTAAACTAGTTATCTCGATTTGTCTCGATAGAATCGCGAATCCACAATACCGCGTCCCCGGTAATAAATATTAAAATTATTCCCGCTCTGGTGTATCAGAACTTCAAATATTTTCAGATGTTGTATATCTACTTGGGAAATTTTGAATAACATTGCGACAGGTTTTTGAGGTTAGGAACTTCGTGGTTATACAGATTCGGAACTGAGAAATTGAATAATTAGGAAATTATTAATTATAGGCATCTGGTAGACAATTTTGGTAATTACAAAATTTGAAAATTTAGACATTTGGTAGACAATGTAGATTTTTGATAATTAGGAAATTTGCAAATATAAAAATTGAAATATTTGGTAAATAATTCAGAACTTCAGTAACTATGAAATTTAATAATTTGGAAACGTAAAATTAACCCCTTGGTAAGTGCAGTTGTCCATAATTATCATGATACATTTCGCATAACTCTCCACAGAGAAAATTACAAAAGTTTACAATATGAGAATACACGAGTGCCGAATTTTAATTCAAAGTTGTCAGAATATCCATGGGAGTGTATATCGCATTCTCATTAAATTTTTCGATTATTATTCGCGTCTGTCCCTCGACTGTGTATTCACGCCGGTCTGAGAACGACGGGGGGTACGCTGCCGTGAAGAAAGGGTGAACAGAAAGGGAGAAGGTAACAAATTACCCTGACGCTTGATAAAACCGCGATAGAAATTGAAGGAAGGAAATGACAGCAAGAAACAGAGAGAGAAAGTTGTGCTAATTTAATCCAAGAATGTGTCAAGCGACAGGACAAAATAGAATTTTCACCTTCGTTCTTGTGATTATTCCGGTTTAATCGCGTTATTGTCGGCCACAATGTACATTTGCAATACAATAAGTAACTCGCTATGAAGATTCAAAGGGCCAGACGCCGAATTGTTAAAATATGCATGGAATAATTATCCTAAACAGTAAGGAGACCGTCTCACGGTATAATTACTCCTATCTCCACGGACAGGTAAATAATAATTAGCAAGATCCTTCAACCGACGAACTTCCTAACTTAGTGAAAAGCTCTTGTCCTGATATTTCTTACTTTTCAAACACTTTGATCATTTTATGTAATATTAATGATTATTCATTTACTTATACGCATGTCTGTTGTTATATATTCCTATTCATTCTACGATGACCTTGACAAATTTTAAGGCGTTCATGTATTTTTCGAATGAAAATTTAAATTCTTTTACATGAATCAACTCTTTGAAATGTCCTGTATAAAAAAATATTAGGCTACATTCTCAATAAAATGAACGATCCGTGAGATATTTCAATTGTATGTGTGAAATGTCTTTGATTTAGAATATCTTACAGATTATTAATTTTTTGTATAACATATCTTAATACTTTCTTACATAAAATGTACCAACCTGAAAGATATACTATTCTGTTAAAAATTTAGACATCAACTGCATAGAATACTTCAAGCTCATCTTAAGGTCAAATATTATATGTGCTCCTTTTATTTGAAACTTTCTGACACTTGCAATAATAATCAGGTCTACTACTTGAAACATACAGTACATTTCTTTCGTATATAATTTCTTGTAATTATTCTTCAACGATATTTTTTACTTCAGTCGTTATTTAAAACATTACACAACATGTTTCCAGCTTTGACTTACTCGCCCACAAACAATGATTCAAATACCTCGTTCCTTGGCCCTTCACCAAGCAAAGTGGTACACGATTTACATTTTCTCATCAATCTAGCCGACCATTTCCCCTTCCGGTCAGAGGATTCGCGTTATTCGAACAAAACGAGCCTTGATTTGTCACAACTGCCTTGTCAGACGAATCTATCGTAGCGACAAACTCGCGGCAAGGATCGCCGTTAATATTAATCTCTTCGATCGGATGCTTCGAACCAGGCAACAAAAATCTGCGAACTCAGGGTCGTAGAAAAAAATACACTTCGCCATTACCTTTGCTTCATTTTCCTCGGAGCTCATCATTTTTCATCGCGAAAGCAAGGCCGACTCGGTGCGTGTAACGTCGCGGGAAGGTCATCAATAAGGCTTCCCCGTGTCTCACATAAATATCCGGGGATTAACATATATCGACCTGGCCTTCAACGAAGCGCAGTTAAAATTCAAGATAGGAGGATCTTCTGCTTTCTCATGTAAATCTTTCCTTGATACACGTTTGTTCTCCCGCGATCGATTAAATTCTTCTTTTTAACACGCGATACACATTCTTCGGTATTTATCCTCTTTAGAATTTTGTTATGATTGTAGATGTTCATTGAAATACTAGGCTCTCGTAAGATTGAAGTACTGTTTGAAAGTTGATAAACTTAAATTTGTAATTTAAAAATTAATTTATAGATTCAAAAATTCCAACCTTAGTAAATTTGACAATATTGCTAAATATTTCTGAATTTAAAAGTTCAGAAATTAAATTTTTAGACTCGAAAGTTTGAGTACGTTTGCATATTTCCCTCTAAATTATGAGGCGTTCGATGTCTAGACAAAGCGTGAAGTCTTTCCTCAAGATCTTTGATCCATCGCGCGGTTGGATTTCTTTCGCAGCAAAGAACCCTCGTGCGATGCCATAAACGTTAAGGTTTTTAATCGTCCACGAGGATACTCGCGTGGCCGTGCTTGATAATTTTAAAATGTACTCTTCTCGACGTTTTCAACCCCAGCAGGTATCTCTGGTGACGAGGGTTGCAGCGAGGGTGAGGCGGCCGGGCACAGTAAAAATGTCGTAAAACCGCTTCCAAGGATTACTCGGGAAAAGCGTGGAAATTCACGCGTATTTAAGTAGAGGACGATCGTTATCGTTGCATAAACTTTACTTTCATTTGTCGCCGGCGGAGTTTTAACATTGTACGTGTCGGCCGATAAAAATCTACCCTGGACCAGGGTTTCTTCGAGTTCCGCCACTTTTCGGACGCGAAAATTGTTTTCCCCCGGAGGAAAAAGTGAAACGTAATCTCTGTGCTGAATGCTGCGTGAAAATTTAGATTACTGGATGTTGGACTCTTTTTGCAAATTATACTTACAAATAGTTTACATATTTTAATATACACATCTTCAGTTGTATAGTGTTGTACAACTTCAATGATATATAGATTTTTTACAATTCTTATCATATATGTACTAGTACTAGAAGTACTGGAGTATTTAAAACACCAAGTGTATTACAATTCCTTTAATTTATCTATAACATCTAGGTCAATTAGGTAAATTAGAGGTCATACATCTTATAACCAGTGAAGTGGAAAAGCCATGATGACGCACCTGTTCATGTCTACCCCACATATAAAGAACATATGTAATATTTAAATAAAATGAAAATATATATTAACATAAATATTCAGTAATAAATTTGCAGTTCCTACACGATAAAAACTTCTCTGAAAAAAATTCTAAAACTTCCCTCATTTCTCTAAAATTTCAACAGTCTAAAAAATTCTCTTTATCATAGAAAATAAGCAGTGTTATTTAAGAGTTACAGGATGTACAATCCATTTACGGTGTCCAATGCGATTACCACGCATCGGGATATCAAGCAATTTTCCATTCCGTTTGGTCAACGTACTCACCCCATGGGAGGGTGGTTTCCAGACGTGGCCGATGAAACAGAACAGCAATTAATGACCGATGACGACAATTGTCGCGACGCGGGTTGCACGAGCATGAATTTCAGCCGATTATCGAGAAGCGTGCACGCTTCGGCCAAAGAGGATTGGTTTGAAATTCATTAAAGGGTTTCGCGCCCTTTACGCGCATCCGCGAGCATAACCGGTTCAACCCTTCGTACACGCGACGACCCCTTTCGCGGAAAGCCACGGTTTCCGCTTTTCCACCCTTTCCTGTTGCGGTCTCGCGTGTGTTTTTCTTTGTTCGAAGGGTACATGTCACGATCGACTGAATTTCCTCCGGTTCTCATTTACCGGATGAATATTTTACTGGCGGGGTTGATGGGTTAGGATTTTGATGAGCATTCTCTGTTTGGTCAAGGTTTTGGGTAACTAAAGAGAAGAATATTTACATTAAACGTACGGGGAACGGATTTCAGAACTTTTATACTTTCTCTCGGTGTTCGTGTAGTAATGTGCAATCGTGTGTGAACGATAGAGATAAAAATGGAGACAGGGAGATAAAAGTTGTAGCGTTCAGGGGTGATATAAAAGGGGTTGAAGATTTTAAGGCGTTACGTCGGTTTATACATATATTCCAATGTAAGATATCTTCGCAGGAAGTCAAACTTGAGTGATAAATTTTTTACCACATACGCTATATGACGTGTATGTGATTCTGTAGATATCAAACTTCCTTCTGTTCCTTGAGCAACTTTCAACCCTCTCGTCAGGACAAAAAGCAATACAAATTTGAAAATGAAAATTTTATAATAAATATTGAAATAACAATTACAAATTGAAGTGAAATTCATCCACATTTAAAATATGACAAATTTTTGAGTACCTTTAGAGCATTGAAAGTGCGATTTAGATACTCTAACATACTTAAATACTCCAATATTTAGATACATCAAATGTTATCCAAGCGTGTGATCAGGAATAATCCCGGCTTAAAGCGCTCTGTCATCTTACACACCTCGGAGTTATCATTGTAGAGCAGAATGCAATCTTGCACCTTGCAGCATCGTGTGATTACGTGTCAATTAATCACGCTATATCGGTATTCGGTTTGAATCGTCATCGAGGTTGATCAAAGGATTGTCGGTGGTTCGAGATCGATCGAGCTTCATGCGTTGCACGTTTCAATGATTCCCTCGAATCCGTCCTCACGAATCGTTGATTGCCCCACGAAAATTCAACGGTTCATAGAAACCAATTAATTCGGTGATCAAACGGGATTACTGATCGCTCGATCGGCTTTTGAATCGTAGATATCGTGCATCGAATTTCGAGATCGTCTGAATTGTGACTGACGTCGTTGTTTCATACGTTACAGTAGAATTGTCGGGAAATCCTAGAACAATCTTGGGACATCCAATAATTGCATGGTGGTGAAGGAAATTGATTATAGTCTATAATAAATTGTTGAATACATCTTTGAAAATATCGACGTATTCCTGCATCATTTTGCTTCCTTCGGTAATTTTACACTGGTTAATTCATAATTTTATACTTCAATAGAATATGTACTTCAATAAACTGATAGAGTACCATAAAATACAAGTCCATGCATAACTGTAAATTTTACCAAACTTTTTCCGCAACAATACACAAATTCAAAGACATGGTGGGTCCACGGTGGCAAGGCAAGAGGCTGGAAATTCCCACGGGACAGTAAATCGTACCCCACTAACCCATTCTAATCGTTGGTACAGAACCTAAGTAATGACTAATGACTGAGTCACATTAGGGGATGAAACAGTCCGCGTTGTGGTTTACGATGGCACAGCTGATCGGTACATAACTTTGCACTTTGACCCGCGTCGTTTCTGCGTGTTGCACCGAATCCGGAACAGTATACTCGTCGTTTCGAACAATGAACGTCGTTGTACAACTAAACGGCGATTTATGTTTGCCTGGGTTCGACAAAAGTATCGAGCGACACGAAACTCTGAATGTTTCAGAAGTATTTCCATTGATTTGAATTAATTTCGTTCGCTTTGGTAGTTCGATCACTGTTGCGGTTAGTTCAGTGAATAATGACTCGGTTTTATTTGTTATTTGAAGATAATAATTTGTTACGGTGCGCAATACGTAAAAGTTAATTTTTAAATGCCTGTTAATTAGCCATATTTGGACAAGTTAAATTTTTAATGCAGAAGTGACAGAAACGCGGTGCACCGAATGCGATAAAATTTAATATTCAACATTATCACGAATAAATTGGATGTCGCAAATGGGCATTAGGAATTACAAGTGCGTAAATAGTTAATATCGGGGATATGAGAGAACGATATTATCGCGCTAATGGAGTTAACACGCGAAAATCCGTGGCCCGTTCGGCGCATATTACTGCCATTTTAAATGAACCAGATAACGCGAATCGCCGTTATTAACTGTAGATCGCATTGTTTGATATCTGTATTATGATGTAGCTGAATTATTTGCATATATGTATAATTCGAGCGAGTCCCGGTATTGTACAAATAATTTCAACCCTATCGTTCAACCGAATCAATTTTTAATTATTCTTAACCGAATAATTTTTAATTTTATATTTTCAATTTTTAACTTTTTTAATTACAAATTTGTAATAATTGGAAGCTGCACAAGTTACATAAGGTAAATGCAGTTATAGTTGTTATACGATACATGTGTATTATATCTCAATACTTTTAAATCCCTAGATCTCTAGATCCCTAAACCTTTTATCCCTAAATCTTTAGATCTTTAAAACTATAAATCCATAGATCCATAAACCCCTAGATCAGTACATTCGTAGATCAATAAATTCCTAGATCAATAAATCCCTAGAATCCTAAAGCTTTAAATCCCCAGATCCCTAGATCCCTAGATCCCAAATCCCTAGATCCCAAATCCCTAGATCCCAAATCCCTAGATCCCAAATCCCTAGATCCCAAATCCCTAGATCCCAAATCCCTAGATCCCAAATCCCTAGATCCCAAATCCCTAGATCCCAAATCCCTAGATCCCAAATCCCTAGATCCCAAATCCCTAGATCCCAAATCCCTAGATCCCAAATCCCTAGATCCCAAATCCCTAGATCCCAAATCCCTAGATCCCAAATCCCTAGATCCCAAATCCCTACATCCCTACATCCCTAGATCCCTAAATTCCTAAATCCCTAAATCTCTAAATCCCTACATCTCCCAATTTCTACATACCGAAATCCATATGTCACCAGATCCCTATATCTCAAGATTCCTAATATCTCAGGATGCGTAATCTGCGAAATAAGAAGTGACATATCGACAGAAAATATTGCCGAATGTCTGGCGAAATGAGATTGAATTTTATGTTAAACAAGTTCATTCGTTCGGAACCGGGAACGCGCGACAATCTAAATTGTAGAATAGACAGTTTCCGATTCGAAAATTGATAAAACAGCGCGTAGAAAGGTTATTTATGATCGAACAACGGGGAGACGTTGAATGGTACGTTCCGAGTTTGAAAGGGCTGACTGCTCGGTATCGCGACGATAACGGCGATAACTTTTTTACGCATTTCGACGGTTTTTTTTTTAATAGAGTCCTATCCAGGTTTCCGGTGGAGTTGAAAGTCAAAATGGAAATTCCGCGACGAAATTCAACGTTGCTCGCGCGTTCCTCCATTCGCTCTTCGTTCTGGATGTGCGAGCACGACGGGAAAAAAAATTGAACGGTCGAAGTATTCCTAGTATTTCAATTCGTGCCGATACCGTTCGGGGAAACAAGCCAGACAACGATAAATCGTTGTGACTGGCGGCGGTGCAACGAACGTAAATTGCTCGACGAGCAAACGATACGAGGAAAATCTAAAAGAACCTGTCTATGAACCCTGTTCTCACCTTTGTAGTTTGCTAGTTGTTTTATCGTGACACTTTATCATACCTGAAAGTTTCAAACTCTCAAAATTAAACAATTCTAAATACATAATTTAAGGATGTACAATTATCGAAGGTGAAGGAATTACAATTTCAAAGTCGCAGAATTTTGGAATCATTAAATTTGTCACATGCGTGAGATGCACAAAATGGTCAAGGTTCACATGATTCACAAGATTTACAGAACTGTAAGAATTCATAAAATACACAAAATATATAAAATGTACAATATTCACAAAATTCAAAACTCCCAAAGTTGCTAAACAACAAATCTGACAAACTAAAAATCCCAAATGTCCAAAATCTCCGGTTCTTGAAATTTCAAAGTTCCCCATAACAATTGATCCCTAAGGTTACCCAATAAATTCGATTGGTCCACTTAATAAATAACAAGAATCACAAAAAGTCTGACCAATTCAAAGACTACTCACCCAAAGACTCACACCGCCCCAATATCCATCAGCTTTCAAAGACTTTTGCAAAATCAATTCACGATAGCCCATACAGCAGAAATATAACAGCAAAGGGATTGAAAGAGAAAACCACCTGAATACCGCGGAAAGGGTTTACTTTGCCCGGCACGAAAATGACTTCGCGTTGCGTAAAGCATCGGCTTTTACGACATGGCGCGTCCGCGAAACGTCGAAGACGGAAAACGAATTGAAATCTTGATTTGATATTCCGAGTGGAGGGTTTTCGAGAGCTTTTACGCGGCCAACCTGAGCTCCGCCCCGTTGAATACGAACAAGAAACGAAGCGCATAGTGATAACGCTTCAAGAGCTTTCCAGTGTACCGTATCGTATTTACTGTTCGCGAGAAAGTATGAAAACGACAGTTGGCGACTTGTAAACGCGACGAAGGTACGGCGATCAACGGGACGCAATAAAACAACTTCCCGCTCGGCGAACAACCGCTATCTTGTTCGTTTACATTGTTGTTCGAGGACATGCTCCAACTCCGTGACTGGCCAAACTTTCAACGGGATACATATATGATTCTCGCGAGTTCGTTTCGCGACTGTATTTGCCGAGCGCAGTCGACCTTTTGATTGACTGTTTGGGTTACTTCGAGGATTTCTGCGGAATTATTACGCTGACGGGCTTGTTCAAACGTGTACTTTGACAATTATTGACGATGAATTTTCGGTTGGATTACGTCGGTTTGAGAATTTACTCTTTGTTAGTTATACTCTTTGGTGCATACATACTCTTCTTCTTTGGATACTCTTGTATATACTCTTTGATGTCATTCGGTAACCTTGTTAATGTTATCATTTTTGTGTATTACTATATGTATTAGTTTATTATTATATTAGAGTTTGTTACCTAAAATGTTATCAAAATAACATTCATAAAAGTGCAATTTTGTTATATGAAACTCAGTTCACATATCTCAGCAGACATACTGGAAATAAATGTACTTACCCAAGAAATGTGCACAAACTGTAAGAACCATAAAAATATCGGGCAAAGTCGAATAAAAATATCGTACGAAATATCATTATATAATCTGACGCTTTAAAAGTGAGATCGTTGAGACAGCAAGGGCTATTTAATTAACGTTAATCAAATGGCAAGGTAAAATACGTAGGTTGAACTTCGAGATATAAAATGTGAAAGGTAAGATTATTATTAAATCTGAATGGTATTTGAATAAAAGTCAAAGTGGGTTGGTAATTAGGAAAAGTAGCAAAGGGTAGTGGATCTTCCTGCGCGTTTCAATTTCATCGGAAGAGAGGATGAAGATTATAGCAACAAAGATATAGCATACAATTGAGTCTGATTAAAAGTATCCGATAAATCTTGAAGGATACATCGTGTTAATTAAATTGAGATAAAAAGGAGAATTATCTTCGTGCTGCTCCATTAATATTTATTGTAAATTACACGGCACGAAATGTAGATTAAACGGAACGGGTCTTTTAGTGTATTCTTTGAGATTCCCTTCAGGCAATACAGCGTCGCACGCATGGCCGGAAACGAATAACCACGTGGAAAGCCTAAATGATTGTCATTACTGCCCTACCAATTATTCGAGAAGCATCATCCAGCCCCTGTTCAGGGTTCGAACAAAGAGTAAAAGCATCAACGTTACTGACCCAACGAACACGCCCCTGTTTGCGAAATACACGTTATTCGGGGAAAATGTTTCCGTAGCAGGTGTATACGGAAACAATTGTTCTCTTTCTTGGAGATATTTTGCAAAATGCAAGTGTGCACTATAATTGTCGAATTACTTCTATGAAATAAAATTGATGAATATAGGAAGTTCACAAATTTGGGATCTGAAAGTTTAGAAATTTTTAATGTTCAAGTTTTTATGTTTTGAAATTTGGTTGTGTGGAAAATTAAAAATTTTGGTATTTGGTAATTTGGGAATTAAGAAATTTTGTCATTTGGTAATTTGGTCATTTTTAAATCTAGACAGTAAATTTAGAAAAAAATCTTACTTAGACACTTGGTAACTCGGAGATTTTTAAATTTAATTCACAAATACTGAAACCAGAAAAGATCTAGAAACCTAGAAACAGCAAATTACAAAATAAAACATTCAAATCCTCAAATTCAAGAATTTACAAAATAAAGGGATGAATGTCACCCCTCGCAACTTTCATCTCGCCCGTCATAAAGTACTCGTCACGTGTAAGTCTCCAAGAAATTATATGAAATTTCCCAAACGAGGACACGTCCCTTGCTGGGTCAGTAGCGACACCCTTTTTATCCTGCGGTACAACCCTCAGAAAAACGGCGATGCTCCTCGAAATGATTCGTCGGTCTGTTGAAACGAAACGGGCGCATCCCCGTTTCCTCTGTGTCGTCGTTGCTGATCCCGTGTGTGTCTGGCCATTAATTAAAGGGGCCCCGTAGTGCACCCTTCCCGATAAAAACCTTTTGGGCGTATAAAGCGTAGGGCGACGATGGTTGTTCCGCGAATGCGGGGGTGCGGCCTCGAGATAGCCGGAATAACGTGGGGTCGAACGGTCCACTGGCGATCTCGGGGTTTTAGTTTAAATTTCGAGGTATAACCCGTATCATTAAAGGCGATTTATTGGTCGAACCATCTCTCGGATTGTCCAGAAAGATGTACTTTGTCGATCGATGATCAACCTCTTCCATCTTTCTGATAAACTTGGTTTTATGGATTTTTTTATAAAAAAGGAAACTAATGTTCGTGTCATTCTTAAAAAACATTAAATACCCTATTATTCTTAAAAAGTTACTCTTACGCAATTTTTATTATAGTGTGTCTGACAACGTCAGTCTTCACTGTGGAAGTCAATGTATATTTATTTGATCTGAACAAAAAACAATGACTTGCAATTACAAAATTGTCAATTACCTTTGGTTATCCGTATTCTAAAAATTAACGAAAATTATTTTATGTAAAGTGAACATTATTATAAAATTTTCTATGAAGTTATATTTTAGAAAATGCAAGATGTCCACTGAACTCAACCACCCTTAATTATGATGTTACTTTTGAAAATCATTATTCGAGTAGCTATAATATTTGAAATCCTATAGCTCTAGTAAGAAATTCATCAATTTAACTTGTATATGATAATTTAAATATTTGCTTCAAGATATTTAATATCACTTAATAAGAAACCAAGTACAATATAGCGTATCGGTTAAGTAACAATCAACATATCGATCAAGTTTCTAATCAAACGCAAATCTGTCGATCATGTGTGCGAACAAGGTATGAGTTAGTATCGATCACCAACAACCCTGTTAATAGGGTAATTCCGACGCTTAAACAAGCCTCTTACTCTTGGTATAAATCATAGCGTATTAGGGATTACGTTCCGGTATATGTACACATCAATCTAGTCCTCGAGCAAATTTGTTAATTATATCTTGTTTCTCTACGAAAGGTGAAACAACTTGAAATCTGAAAATTAGGAAATTCAAAGATCTGAAATTTGAAGAATTCGAAAATTTAATAGGTTGACAATTTTTAGATATCTGAAAATTTGTCAATTTGAAAATTCGGATATTTAGAAATCTGAAATTTTGAGAATTCACCAATTTAGAAACTTTATAGAAATTTACAAGATCTATAATATACTATACATTTAAAAATTAAAAATTATAACTTTGAAAATATAAATTTGCAGATTTCAAAAAACTTCAACCTAACCGAATCATGAAAAATACAAAAATCCTTAAAAAGTGTTACATATTGCAATAATTTAAACAAAAATAACCAGTCAGTGCAAAAACGACAGCAAGAAATACATAGGGTCCGGATTGACCCGGGCTCTATTTTCCCTGACACGGTAAATCCCTCAGCAGTCAGAATCGGATCCGGTATTAAACGGTGGTTATAGCAATATGGTTGATCGATTTTTACCGGGGAACAAATAAACCGGCTATCGGCGAGCAAAAAAGGGAAATTATTCAAAGGGCTGGCGGGGTTGGCCATCTTCGTCGCACCCTCTTTATTTCTCCCTTCGTCTGTAATGCAGGGCTACTTGTGTACGTGGGGTTTGCGGCAAGCACTGACATAAGCACAGTGCATATGGGTATCGGAAACGTGCGTAGATCACGCGGGATTATTCGGACAACCCCTGCTTGGCCTAAGCTCCGTTGGATGCATGCTAATTGCCATGAAGACGTACACAACGTTGCATTATGATGCGCATACGTCATTGTTCTCGCTGCCTTTCTACGTTGCATTGTTATGCGTGGAAACGAGTCTGTGACTTAACACGTTACCCGACTGCTGCTCACGTTCCTCGCTTTTTCTGCGACCCATCGTGAATCACCTACCAAACCACTCGGTTCCTTCTCCTTTTTCCTTTCTCTTAACTTCTACACGGGTTTTAGGATGTTCGGAATGAATTACATTCACCTACGTACATCGACGAATTTGATAATCAACTACATTCCTATAAATTCTGTAAATGCAACAAGGACTCCTTAAGTCTAGTCTTCGACATGATAATTTTACAAAATCTCAAACACTCTGTGGTACTATGTCTACAATAATAAAATTCTCTAACCAAGATGAAGACAATTTTTACATATTTGTCATGGTCGGGTGTCTCCAAAGTACAAGTATAAATATAATTAATAATACTGTATTTGTTAATTTTGAAGAATTTTTCACTTCGCAACATTTCAACTCGTAATTTTCAAGAAACGTATGAAACACGTCTGATTGGGAGCAGTGAATATCACCGTGAGTGTTCTGTCTTTTATAACTTCGCTCTCGGACGTGCTCGAAAAAGAGGAGGAACAGGGGAGGCGAAAAATTCGCCCTTTAGAACAAGGGTGGCGCGGTCTCAAAAGCAGCAGCATAGTCGATGAGAAAAAAGTGCGATACACTGCTCGAGAATGAACGTGTCACGGGTTAAAAATCACGGCTCATATGTTACATTTTAATAACCATAAAACTTGTTTCCTGGAAAGGTGCAAGAAGCCTCACCCCTTTGGAAATTTATAATTTTTGGAGATATTGACGACTTCAGTTTGGGTATTCGAGCACCTGAGTATTTCAAAGTGTAGAACTTTGAAAATTAAAGTACATGGAAACATAATTTGAAAATGTATAAATTGGGTATTTGGAATTTGTGTAATTAGAAGTATGTGACTAAAAATTTCGAAGCAGTCTATAACAGTTTATATTCCGGAAATTCTGTGGATTATCACTCACTCCGATCCAGCGAATACTAATGAAATAGTTTTCGTTATACCTCACCCGATGAGATTAGTTTGCGTAACAATAACATTCTTGAACCGCAAAACAAGTTAAAGTAAATAGCTCACTCGGATGATATTCATTCATATCCTATTCTGCCATCGACGTCTGTTATCCCGTCTAATTGTTTCTCTTGAGAAGTAAAGTCAGTCGATCCCGGCAAAACAGACAAATTCCAGTCTCTCCCGAGTTGTCCCGAGAAGCATCAACATTCAGGGAAGACGGTTTGGCCTCGAGACTCCTGTATCGATGATACGCGAACCGAAGAGACGGGCAAAGCGTCTTTCATCCTGTGCCGGGATCGCACGACAGCAGAGCTTTCCAATAAACGGAGAGATCTAGGCTTTGTGACTGCCAGAAGACAGATAAGGTATGCCAAGGGAAGGAAGGGTCCTTAGCAAGGACTTTCGACGAAAGGAGGCTGCGCATATTAAATTGTTTGCCTCGCAATGTCGCCCTTCGTGGATCCTTCTATCGCGATATTGGCAACCTGTTAATATACTTTGCGGAATGGAAAACGGACATATCGATCGACATTTTCATCGGAAAATACTGGGTGTTTCTTTACCTACAAACTTTATTAACTGGGCTTATAATATCAAATCACGTGGCGTATATCAGAAATATAACAAACTTTTTACACAAGGATTGAACTCCGAGTACTGATACGGACAACTCTTCTGTATCGTAATTTGAACAATTAACATTTCAACATTTTTTATTTGTCTTACAGCAATAATCAAGTCTGAGATAAATGTCGGTAACATTGTAGGTTATGTGATTAACACGTCGACCGCCATGATGGTCATATGTGAGTGGCGCTGCAAATTCAGTTAGACCAATTGTTTATAGAAGACGCAAATGAAAGAAACTTTTAACTTTCAATGTTGAGATAATGATACTATGATACATCATTTTGTATATTGAAAGTCTGACAATTTACACCGTACAATTTTTCTTTTCTTTCTATGTATGAACTCGAATCTTTTTAAATTGTACCAAGATTCTCAATGTACACGAGCGATGTTCATGCGACCTTCATTTTTTTGTAAAACACAACGAAAATAAATGTGTGATCGCAGCAAGGTTGCAAATATAAAGTGGGAAAATCAATCGTGTGCATCGAATCTTAATGATCAAGCAATCGCTTACATTCTCCAAGACAAAGCTCCTTATTCACGGTGAATAGCGGTAATTACATAAACGACGCACTAAGACGATCACGTTCTGGCGGAATAGTGGTAATTAAGGCCTGCTAATCTCGTTTACTCCCTCGTAATAAATTCATAACTTCGATTGACCCGCAATATCCTTCGCGGTTAATCCGGTTTATGGCTTTTTAAAACCGATCGAGGGTCCCGTTAACGTCCGTCCACCCTTCGAAAATCACCCTTATTTTAGAAAATTCGGCTGATCTTGCACGAGATGCTCGTCGTTCCTGTGATTTATTACGGCTCGATCCACGAAAGGCACGGGAGATCACGTTCCGTTGACGGAATATTCGAAAGCCGTGACTTTGTGAAAATTTTAGATAACCAAAACCAGCACTCGTGGTTACGAGCCGTGTTTTATATTTATCACGCGAATTTTTCGCTGTCCGACGCTTTTAATATAAGCCCACGGGGTCAGAGATATTGAGGTTTGGTGACGTTTACAAATCGACGGCTACGACGTGCTCCCCGATTTCCATCACGGAATTTCCCGTTTTCACTATTATTGTGATCGCTGAAACTTTCTTGTATGACATTTCGAAAATTAAATTGTAGATGAGAAATATATGTTGTCACTGTTGTAACACAAATTTAATTCAATGATGGTTTGCAAAAATTTTCGATGGTTTTCAGTTACATTTGTTTATTTTAATATTTCATAATTGTTATGTTCTTATGAAAATTTTATTTATTTTTTGTTACATTTGTTCAACGCGGTACGATGTAATAACATTTTTTATTGATACTACTTTTCTTTACTTTTTGCAATTCCCTCCATTTTCCAATGATCATTGTTGAAGAAACAAAATGCTAAACAAGCCATGTTACACCGATTTAAATTTACTACTTATGTACCTATATTAAATCACTCTTTTTATGAAATAATGATGTAGCAAAAAAATACAGTTTTAAATTAAATGTTTTGTAGCACAATTACATTGTATAGACATTTTAATTCCTAAATTTTATAAACTTCGATTTTGTATATCTGCCATCTTAAAAAACTTGCTCTAAAACATTGAAAATCTGACAAGATTTAATGGTGTAAAAATACCATAAATATCACAGAGCTTAAAGTTCATTGAAAATTACCGTATCGATGTTTTATTAATACCTCAGGGATAAAGTGGTAGTTACAGGAAATAACTTAGGTAGACGCTGTAACAAAAAATCGGACATCTGTTTACAGTTCTACGGTAGCCGATGACCGTGTGTCATTTTTCAAGCGCATAAATACGCGAACAATCGTCACTCCGGTTTCACACGCGCCGCCGCTGCGTTTACACGAAGCGTATTCTAGCGACGCAGGCGCAGCGTTGAAAATCCTCCCCGAGGGTTGGAGTGAGTCAGAACACACAGCAGGACGAAGGGAGGCCACGTTAATCGGCGATAGGCAGTCAGTCGGTCGGCAAGCAGCGCGCTCCGCGGACGTCAGCTCGCTTTTTAGAGCCGCTTCCACACGCCGATAAACGTTCCTCTTCACGCGTGACTTTCGTTCCGAATTCTCCTGCGCCACCTCGCCGTGTTCGATTTTTAAATAATCGAGAACAAAAGGGAGAACCGAGAGGATGACATGTTCGAAATTTTGGATGGGATTCGACGAAACTTCGCGACGTTTGATGGAAAAGTGAACATATCCGATTAGTGGCGGCTTAAGTAATAATTGGAGATCCTCCTCGCTGTCATCCGCAGCGGCCGGGAGTATCGATGTTCGATCAACGCGAATTCGAATGACGGGGATCGTCCCTCGGGACATGAAAGCCGGCGAGCCGTGTAATGGAAGTTGACAGGCGAGCAGCGTGTGCGTTTGAGCGACGCGAGCCAGCGGAAAGATGAACGAGACCAGCTGATGATACACCGGCTCTTTCTACCCTCGAATCCTAACTCTAGCTCGCGTAGTTGCCTTAGTTAGAACGTAGCATTCGTATCAAGCTCGAAATCCTCTACCTCGAGATCGTGATATATTTTTTGTATGTATTTCCTAAGAGCGACCTCGATCAACCTCGATCCGAGCTACCACGAGTCTTCCAAAGGATCGGTCATTGCTCAACTTGTTTCACGTGGCTGCGATTCTCACGTATCGACGCTCTCGAACGTACTCTCTCGAGATCCGAGCGTCGTAGCGAGACTGCACGATCCTCCGCTTCGGGGTAGAGTTAATCTCTGGGGTGGTTGTGGCGAGAACGAAGGCGAAGAAGAGCATCCAGTTGCGTTGCAGCTGCAACGATTTCGAAACAGCTGCGGCAATATCGCGAGACGAGGAAGGGTGGCAGCGGAAAAGAGAGTTCAGGGGTGTCATCGCGATCCTCGAAGGTGACAGGACAGGAAGGAGCGAGGGTGGCGGAGAAGGTGGCGAGGCTGGAAAAGAAGGAGGTGGAGGGTGAGAGTGGTGTCGTCGACGGTGGTGGAAGTGGTGGTATCGGTGGCAGTGGAACTAACGGCATCGGGGGTAACCGGAAAAATAACGGTGGTGCTAGTAGCAGCGGCAGCTGCACCGGTGGTGGTGTCGGTGGACTTTCGTGTAGGGCTGGAACGTTACGACTTCTAAGGGGACTGGTGGAGGGCCCGATAGGCAGGGTGGCCGCACGAGTGCACCGTTGGGGAACGGCAGGAGGGGTCAATCCCTCTGCACCCTCGGAACGGGAATGCTCCGGCGGAGAGGGCACCCCCCGTCGGAGCGTCCTCGACGCCACGAAGAATCGCCGGCTGATGGGCGCCAACCTCACTAAGCAGAGCAGGGTGAGTTGTCGAGGTTCCTAGGGGGTGGCGCGCGTGTCTCTGCTTTCCGCCTTTCGTTTTCAACCGTCACGCATCACGCGCACGGACTTCTCTTCTTATTTCCTGGCCTTTTGTTTCGAATCGCGAGCGAGGCGACAGGAAGAGAGGGTGAGATACATCGAGTAACCAATATTCTGTCGCTTTTTGGGAAGAAATTTATTTTTAACCCACTCCCTCCCCAAAGGTTTTCACATATATATCATCTTATTCAGATTACTCGTTTCGTGCCAAATACGAGTATAATTATCGTTTCTTGGAATTTGTTTACAAGACATTCATGCAGAACTTTACTAATATTAGGTTGATAGTAAAGTCTATCCTAAAATTTAAGAGAAATTAAGTTGTGAGGTTTTTCGGCTCTGAGATTGAATTTGTTTTCACGAAACTTTCTGAACTACTTCTGACACGTGGAAACGTCAACGGCACCCTCATCTTCTGTATCTGTGAAGAATCCTTGACTTTCCAGTAAGAAAAGATGATATGTCCAGAATGCTGCCTCATTTTCAACTACGTTTAAAACACAATCCAATAACACATTTTTCGCGAGAAAAACAATATACAAATTTCACGTTTACGCGTGTAATGTATTTTTAGTAAGAGAACAGCATTTTCTTTTTCTCTTCGATATCGGTACAGATTGAAAGACAGTGAAGCGAAAAGGGTGGGAATTCCCCATGAAGTGTAAAAGGTTTAGCTGGACGATTAAAATGGGGTAAATGACCGAAGGGTTGATCTCAGGTAGAAAAGGAAGATAATTCACAACTGTTGTACAACGTGGATAACGAAGGGTTAAACCTCGCAATATTGTCGCAAGCTTTGATGTTAAAATAGAACAGATGTTACATAATTATGAATTTATATTAAAACATTATGAACTTACATCGACAATGCGATTTTCAACTAAAAAGTTCAATTACCCATTTTAACCATTATCACTACTAACTCATTGCCATTTAATCGATTCTCAATTTAAAAGTATCATATATAACAGGATAATAAAAATTCCTATAATACTAATCTTACACTAAATCCGAATGCATGTAGACGTTGACACAGCATTATCCCAAGAATAAAATATTAAACCGCATCGTGATGCAAACGAAAAAACAGTTTCAATTTCCTGCATCAGAGGGTGTGTATAAAGTAGAAATAAATGGCATGTAGTTAGCCGCGAATGGAAGAAACAAAGAGCGTTATCATTTACGATCTTCTCGTTGCTTTAAAATATAACGTTTGAAGATAAAATGGAGAGCGCACTCGTAAGCGAAAAAAGCTCGTTTTATCATTTATGCGAGAACAAAGGAGATTACTGTTACGAAGTCCCTCCGTTCTATATGCAATATACCTTTGGTATAATACACGGGTAATGGGTCACGATGATTTGTTCTGGACATTACAGAGGATTTCGTCGTAAAAAGTCTATACATCGCGAACTTGTTTGAATATTTGTCTCGCGCCATAAACCGACAATCGCGATGAAAGTTTTAGCTATATAATCGTTTCGTTGTCTCGTTACAACATGCAATTTTGTTATGCATATAGTTTCAACACGTGACGACTTAAAATATTATGATTTGACGAATGGTGATCTAACGCGGGGTGATCTAACGCATAGTGATTCAAAGCGTAGCGATTTAACGCGTGGTGATTCGAAGCGAGGCGATCTAACGTAATAGTGATCGTACATGTGGTGACTCGACGCGTGACAATATAACACGTGGCGATTCGGAGCGAGGTGATCTAACGCAGTAGTGATCCACATGGTGAGTGGACGTGTGGTAATATAACGCGTGGCGATATAACGCGAGGCAGTAGTGATTCAACGTGTCGTTATTCACCGCGTGGCGATGTAACGAGTGGTAATCCAACGCGTGGAGATCTAATGCGTGGAAATTCGACGTTCGGCGATATAACGCGAGGCAATATAACGCGTGGTGATTCAACGTGTAGTGTCGTAGCGCGTGGTGATCTAAACACGTGGTTATCTAACACGCAGCAATGTAAATACGTTGTCTCCTAAACACGTGGCGAAATTACACGTGGCAATATAACGCGTGGCACTATACTACAATCAGTTTGATTTCGATCGATATTTTTGAGTGGAGAATTCCTACGACCGACTAAGAATAAAAAGTCAATGAAGAAGTCCCGAAGAATGTTACTAGGTAAAAAGTGATTCGGTGTTTCCGATGCAGAGGTAGAACGATGTAGATAAATTCGACGAGGAACGATAAAAATATGAAACGTACGAGAAAGGAAGAAAAAAGATAACGAGGAAACTCACGGGCCATTTAAGCTCTCCCGCAGGTATCGCACGTAGATATCTACGTCCATGAGAGACACCCATTCACCGACGGTTTTCCGTGCGGATGAATGAAGCATTCATACGGCTCGCGTTCGTAAAAGCCAGCGAGTTTACTTTGATGATCTGAATCGCACGGTTTCTACCGATTCAGCTTGTACGCGCCTCGACGATTCGTATTCACGCGTTCCCTTGTTTCTTGTCTTTCTCTTTTTTTCGATCGTGATTGCCGCGATGAATGGAAGCCAAAGAAACGAAACGCCCGTTGAAAAAGACACCGTTGACTATCGTTCGCGGTTGATCATCTGCAACAGCTAAAGGCACCTCTAATCAGAGTCACCACATAATCAACAAGTATCTATTACGCCATTTTTTAACGAATCCCGTGGCGGAATATCATTTTTGAATAATTGCACACTTTAATTGAATGATACAATTTGTGTCATTATACATTTTTATTCGGTTCTTTCTGTATATGCACTGCCTCCTCTTATCAGAGTTCTATTTGTTTCGTGTTTCTTTTAAATGCAATCTTATATTTCGTAATAAACGTTTTGAAAATCTGCACTTACAGATTAAGTAATTTTACGGTTACTTTATACAAATTTTACACAGATTTTGCAGAAATAAATATATAAAATTTTATAAGGAATTTGTCCATATAAATACATGAAATTTAACATACCGTATCAACAAAATCAAAATTAACATACCTATATGAAATGCAAAGTGTTTTTAATGGCTACTTCCATCGAGACAGGTGTATTATTTGTAGAGAGTTATTTTATAGGGAGTATTAGCAAGGAGTTGCTTGGATAATACAAAAACCTTTTCACGTAAACCAATAAACGTCTGTACGATCCCAAGAATTTCTCCGGTAGCTGTTGATCGAGTCGTTTCACATTCTTTGGCACACGACCTTCAGTCTTCAAATTTTCCACCTAAAAATCCCAGGAATGTAAACTCGCTGCCATTCGTGGCACATTCCAAACAATTTTGGTATACCATTTACATTTCCCGGATTTTATACTACACGATGCAACATGTTTATATGAAAAAGCATTGTGATTATTGTTTAATACTTAGGAACTGATTACAATGCACGATCCAAGTGATTATGGGCTCTAGTTATATTGCCACGATGAGGGATTGCAGGGAGGGTTCTTAAAACTGGCAATATAGGGAGAGTTCGAAGAATTAATAGTTTGGAAGGTTGGAAAGTTGCATAGTTGAATATTTAGTACTCTAAGAGTTTCTGAATTTGGAGAGCTATAATTTTGCTGTTTTCTTGTCGAAGTCCTCAATTTCTAAGTTTTTGAATTTTTAAATCTACGAAATTCTAATTCTCAAAATTTCTATATATTCAAATATCTAAATCTCTAAATTTTTAAATCTCTGAATTTCTAAACCCCTAAATTTCTAAATCTCCAAATTCCTAAATCTCTAAATTTCTACATCTCCAAAATCCTAAATCTCCAAATTTCTACATCTCCAAATTTCTAAACCCCTAAATTTCTAAATCTCCAAATTTCTACATCTCTAAAATCCTAAATTTCCATATTTCTACATCTCCAAATTTTTACCTTCCCAAATTTCTACATCTCCAAATTCCTAGATCTCCAAATTTCTACATCTCCAAATTCCTAAATCTCCAAATTTCTACATCTCCAAATTCCTAAATCTCCAAATGTCTACATCTCCCAATTCCTAAATCTCCAAATTTCTACATCTCCAAATTTCTAAACCCCTAAATTTCTAAATCTCCAAATTTCTACATCTCTAAAATCCTAAATTTCCATATTTCTACATCTCCAAATTTTTACCTTCCCAAATTTCTACATCTCCAAATTCCTAGATCTCCAAATTTCTACATCTCCAAATTCCTAAATCTCCAAATTTCTACATCTCCAAATTCCTAAATCTCCAAATGTCTACATCTCCCAATTCCTAAATCTCCAAATTTCTACATCTCCAAATTTCTAAACCCCTAAATTTCTAAATCTCCAAATTCCTAAATCTCCAAATTTCTATATCTCCAAATTCCTAAATCGTAAATTATAATATCAAAAAGTAAAAAATCTAATAACGTTAAAAGTTGTCGCATAGTACCACCGAAGGTTATTCAGCAGCGTCGATGTTTACGGCGATAAATCGAGCGTAATAGAATCGCGTGGCAGCACGAAAGTGCGGAAATTCGTGGAAACGTGTCGTAGTTTCGCGTTCATTTTCAAAATGGGTCTCGCTGGCTATACTATGTAACCTTTTACAGAGGCATCGTAAGTCACGGGTCCTTTATCAAAACCGGCTAATTAACGTCGATCGTAGAGGAACGCCAGTGAAATGGAACAGGGATTTAATTATTCCTCGACACGGACATGGAACCACCGAATTTGCATTCGCTCGTTACACGAATTACGCTGAATAGGCTAGTTTCTTTGATAACAGCATGGAAATTATTACGGTGAAACGATGCCAAAAAAAGCCTTAATGGAAGCTAGTATTTTATGGGATGAAAATGCTTGATAGAATATTAATGAGAGAAAGGATAATTATGGTGCATGGTAGCCGGTTCGCTGAACGTTTCAAAAATAGAATAATATGATTTCATTTTTAACGAACTCGTTATTTAATATTTACCAGAGTTATCAAGTAATGAAATGTCTACTTGCTCTAGCAAATATATATTCATTTATTCATTTATGCATTTTGGTTTAATTATTCTTCTAGCAGAGCCAGTCTGAATGTCGTTGCTTGCAAATATATTTACTGAAATCCAATTTGTATGTACGTTTATTGAATAGTAAGCATATATTTACTACAGACTTTATTACACTTGCTATGTTGCATTTGAAACATGCACCTTTCTTGCATTACATAATCATGAACATTTATCGAAATTGGCAAATACAAACATCTTTACGATATCCAATATTGCAATTGTCATTGACAAGAGATAATTTGTGTCCAAAATACAGAATGTTACAACAAATGTTATCCATAAAACAAAGTACACCTCTAGAAAATTCTAACTCCACTGAATTTGAAAACTTCAGATTTCATGATAACTATAAGACATGAAACGTTAACAAAATTGTGTATTCGTTTAAATTAACCAAGAAATCAATCACTTATGCAGCGACTTATTTTTGCCTAACGAGCACACAACATGTATATAAGTCAGTATAAATGTATACAAAATGAGTGTAAATGTATACAAAGTTTGTAAAAATGTATACAAAGCTTGAAAAATACCGTGGTCACGCAGTGTCTACTAATTTCCCATGTATTGTCGCAACGTGAATTTTCGCACAAATACAACGGCCACTGTATCGATCCATTCGCAAACAGCCAACGCAAGATTCGCCCCATGAAATGGAAAAGTACACATGATTCGCACGTTGCACCGGTAACATCGAGGTTGAGAAGTGTTAATTATCCTGTTTGCACAGTTGTGCCCACCGTTCGATTGTTTATCGTGACTTCCTTTGATATCTACTGTGTGTTTGTTACTTTTCTGATTTGTACCTGGTGGTTTCTAGTCCATTTTCTGGAATGAAAAATTGTGGGCGATGCAATATAAGAGTAATTGTTCAAAACAGTATCGTTTCATTTTAGAATTTTAACTTGTTAGTTATTTTGTGGTGTGAGCATGGAAATTTTTAATTTTCAGATTTGGTCATTTAAAAATTCGCCACTTTAGAAATTCAAACCAGCAAAAATTTAACACCTTAGAAACTTAATATTTTATAATATCAATAATTTACAAATTCGACGCTTTAAATGTTTGATAACCAAAGAATCAGCAAATGTACAATTTTCAGATCTTGTCATCTACATCCTAGCCATACTGCCTAGTATCGATAAATATCCGCCGTATAACCAACCTCTGGTCTAAAATTCCATTATTCCACCTTGCATTATAAAAAATCGTGCGAAAATAATAACTGCGTTGAATCTGAAACAATAACACGTGGACCGTCTGAAATTCCTTCCATCGAACGAGTCCCGTTAATTGTCACGTAGTGTCACGTAATAAGGCGACTACCGAGCGTTTACATCCCCAGGGGGGCACCGTTCCCCTCGGCGAAGGTGCGAAGCGTGCAAGATTTATCGCGATTCGGCACGTGACCAAGCCGCTATCAGTCCCTTTGCTCCAGAAACGTTCACCTGGCTTTCCAGCTTTTACTTTCTCCAGCCTCGCTCGCGAGCTAGAAAATCCGATCGTGGCCGAGGATGTGCACGCTCGTTGAATTATTAAGACCACTCTTCGCCGGATGCTGGAGTTAGGGGACGCAAGCGATACGCGATCGTTCGCGGACTTCATTAATTATTTGTCGCTCGATCAGCTAGCCCTCGGCCCGAAAGATGGCCCCCCTCGCCGCAATGTCGATTGGACGAGAGGAGGTGTTCTCGCAGCTTCGACACGCACGTGCCCCGAATAAAACGCACGCGCACGCACTGAGTCACCGGGGACTTTGAACCGACGGTACAACCCTGTCGCCGAAAACGAATACTAATGGCTCCAGCTGAACGGAAGCGTCATAAAACGATAATCGCCAAGAAAGTTTTAGCTGTATGTTCCGTTACGACATTCCGATCTCGCGACTCGATCGAAACTTTTACACGAATTGAAGTAGTTTTTATAGGATTGAAGTAGTAAGCATAGAAAGTTGTGTAATCGAAAGTCCACTTTAGATTCGCGAAGGGGGTAGGAATTTTCTATGGTGATAGGTGAGGGATGAATTTGTATAGATGTTAGATGTTAGTAGATATTTTGTTATATTGCCGCGTGGTAAAGTGGAGGAGTACGATATTGTTGGAGTTGGGGATGTATTGTGGAAATATAATGTGTGATGATACAGCACGTTGTTATTGTGGGCGATGATACAGCGCATGATGATATAACGCGTGGCGATTTGGCATGTTACGTTCTCATGAGTGGTAATACGATTCAACGCACTCTGAACGCGTGGTGATTTGATATCAGAAGATTTAATGTATGATTATTATACGCGTGGTGATTCGTCGTGTGATGATTTGACACGTGATGATCCAACGCTTGGTAATTGGATGCGTGGCGATCTAATGCGTGTTGATTCGACACGTGGTAATTCGATGCGTGGTAATTCAACGCGTGGTAACTGATTTAGGTTATGGGTACTGGAGGTTAGTCAAGTGTTTCGTTATAGGTTAGGTTCAGGTGTTATAGGTAGTTTGGTGTGTTGGTATGCTATTGTATTATTGTTATATTATTTTTACTGAAATACTGCTGCATTATTATTGTTATTCCACTGATTTTACTAGCCCTTCATTTTACTGTTATACCATTTTACTATTTTATTATATCTAATATACTATTAGAAAAATTTGAAGTTGCTGTATTTATAACCAGAAAAATAAATAGAATGTTACGTCAGTGTGAGCCCCTCCTAGATCGCTTAATCTGCCCTTCACTCTTATATCACAAATCATTGATTAACAAGGTGTAGACATTAAGTAGTAATCCCACAAAATGCGATTAGTGGTACGTCGATATTTCCATTACTAACTTTCATCGATCCCACCCTTCCTAATTTAATTTATCTAATCTCGAGCGAACGCTATAGCAAACATACCGATGTTATCTACTCCTACCTTTATCTTTTCTTATCTCTCGATTTCTGGTGTACAATGGCTACCAAAAGTAAGTAAACACATGGAGTTTACAGTAAAATATTTGTATGGGATCAAATATTTAACTTTATAAAACAAATTATGTATTTACTTTATCTACACGAAATAAGTCTCATTTCTTATCTCTTATTAATGACTGATAAAACCTTCATTAATGAAACAATGTAGTTCATGAATACCTGTTACAAAAGTAAGGAAACTTATATTAGTGTAAAAATTTATGTTTATAAAAATAGCAAGCTTTTTCAAAAATTTGTTTTGTCGACATGAATACAAATTTGCAGACTCTTAATTTTACAAATTACATTCATATAGTTTTATACATTGACTGTCACACTGAAGCACTTAAAAATTAGATCAGTGTGCAATCTCTCCAAATATTCCCACAATGTCTTATATTTATTGTTCATAATTCCAAGTATTTGCAATAAGTGAACAAATTTCTAACATACATGAAATTTAAAAATTGCTACACCAACAGAAATACAATCTGTTCTGCAAAGTTAAAATATTAGAGATACAAAAGCCTTTCGCTGCAAGCTGCAGGTGCCAACTTGTGGCACCCACTGTATCTGAATTGAATTTTCGGTGAAATCCCGAGCTACGTGCCTAGAGAATTAAAAGCAAGGCAGCTTGAAATCGGAAAGAAAAAAAAGGTCTATTAAAGAGAGTCAGGTGAAAGACGTTTAGTCGAGAGGGTCCAAACGAAAGATATCGCGGAATACAATCTGGTAAAAGCCGACTGACCACTGCGTACCGGGCTTAAGGGATGGTCGGAGCGGATTTATGGTGCCTTAAATCCCGACGAACGTTCACTACCCCGCCATAGCTATTCTTCTTTTTGGGGGTTACCTCTCGTCGCCCCGTAATACCATCTTGTCCTTCTTTTCCAGTCGCGAGTCAACGAAACGACCTAGACAGAGCTCTCAGCAAGTTTAGCCCGCCTCCGGGTCACTTTCGACTTTCCAACTTTCTTAGATGAGGATTTAAATCGATATATTATTCATGCGGATACCTATGTTCTTTCAGGGGATCTTTATTATGTCCTGACGAAGATGCAGCACCTTATTTAAAAATATTAGATCACTTCTGGTACAGAAGTTCTTCGTGCTCTATTTTATACGTAAACCGTAGATGATTTTGATACGAATATGATTCATAAAAAAGTGAAATTGAATAACAGTTTCATTGTTGACAGTCAAGTTTAGGTTGTCTTCAAGTTGTCAATAAAATTACAATTACTATGAATGTATTGTGAAAAGAATATTCTATCAAATATACAGAAATAAAGCATTTTAACATGACACGTAATAATGATTGTATAAGACTATCATATCCTAGTAAATTTCGGGAAGTTATATCCGATAAGACGAAAAGTACCATCGTCAAATACAGTAGCAACGTTCACAAGAGGAAGGTACACGGTTTTAAGGGGACAGTATAGGTTGCACAATGAGCAAGAAGATAGACACGTCGATCGATAACCGCACGTGAGTTTCATGCCAGACACGTGCGTCGCGTGAAAAACTTACGCTCTTAACAAGATTCAATGGCAATTCTTAGCGGCGTATCCAAAGGATTCATCTATAGATTAACAAATGCTCTAACACCTTTTCTCTATCTTGTTCGTGTATCGATTGCGGACTACAAGCGATTAAACGTGTAAGATACCTTTCTTTACTTCTTATGGAGATGTAGCTAAATCCCTTACTGTGGAGTCTCAATTCGTTTAAGCCTCAATTCATATCAACTTGTTTTGAATGAATGTTTGAAATTGTTAAGTTAGGCAGTGTTTAATATTCTTTATTTATAGTAAACTACTCTCAAAATTAGGTGAACTATTTACTAGGTATGACATTGCGACGCATCTATCATGCATTAAGTCGCCACGCATCGAACTGTCGCACGTTAGATAACCACGCGTTAAATTTCCATGTACTGAATTATCACGCTTTGGATCACCACGCGTTGGATCAGCACGTGTCTGATTATCACGCGTCGAATCACCACGCGTTGGATCGCCACATATCTGATTATCACGCGTCGAATCACCACGCGTTGGATCGCCACATATCTGATTATCACGCGTCGAATCACCACGCGTTGGATCATCACATGTTTGATTATCACGCATCGAATTACCACGCGCCAATTGAATCACCACGCTTCGAATTACTACACGACGAATTACCACGCGTCGAATTACTACACGACGAATTACCACGCGTCGAATCACCACGCATCGAATCACCACGCGTCGAATTACCACGCGCCCAATTGATACGCGTTGAATTACCACGCGTCGAATCACCACGTGTCGAATTACCACGCATCGAATCACCACGCGTCGAATTACCACGCGCCCAATTGCTACGCATCGAATTACCACGCGTCGAATTACTACGCGACGAATTACCACGCGTCGAATCACCACGCGTCGAATTACTACGCGACGAATTACCACGCGTCGAATCACCACGCGTCGAATTACTACGCGCCCAATTGCTACGCGTCGAATTACCACGCGCCCAATTGCTACGCATCGAATCACCACGCGTCGAATTACTACGCGACGAATTACCACGCGTCGAATCACCACGCATTGAATTACCACGCGTCCAATTGATACGCATCGAATTACCACGCGTCGAATTACCACGCGCTCAATTGCTACGCGTCGAATTATTATGCATCGAATTACCACGCGTCGAATCACCACGCATCCAATTACCAAGCGTTGGATCACCACGCGTCCAATTACCACGCATAGCCTAAACCAGTCAAGATAACCAAACCTCAAAAAACGATAAAGATACAAAGAAATTCGCAATTTCACAGTATTGTAACGAAGGACCAAGAGCAATTCCGAGCAGTCGATCTTTTTCCCCGAACATTTTTCGTAGAAACGATCGACAGGAAACGGGACCGCTTGTTTCCCAAGCTTCCATGGTGTACGATTTATTATCGGCGGCTATAGGCGCAATGGGAGGCACATCGAGTTAAATCGCGTGAAATACTGCTTTCGGCACATTGGCCGAGCGCAATTATTGATAGGGCAGAGCAGCCGTTGCCGGAGAGGAGAACGACTCTAGCCGCGTTCAGAATCGAAAGGGTGCAATCAATGTACCGTGCAACGCTTCGATTTAAATTCATGAATAATTCCTCCCACCGGTACCCTTCAAGATCGACGAGCTCCTCTCTTCCGGCTTTTTTCTGCCCTTCCCTGACGCGAATCGTTCCGCTCGATCGGTTCCGCCTTGCATCTTGGTTTAATCAACAAAATGTCCGACATCCACGATGTCCTGACTCTCGTTTCATTTTCCATAGAGTACAGCGTTTGCCAGGGTATATTCTACAGTATTCCTGAGAAATTTCTAGTGATTACTTAGTTGTAAATATTGGTTATTTGAAAAATCGAGATTTGAGAATTTATGAATTAAAAAATTTGAAGACTTCAGGAGAGTTTGGAATATTTGAAAAATTAGAAATTAAGAAATACTAAGTATCGAATATAAATTAAAAACTCTATTGAAATCTGATTTGGAAATTTCAGAATTTGAAGTGTGAAGTGATTGCAAAATAAAAATTACAAAGGTAATGAAATTTGTCGGTACAAGCCCGAATAAAATGTCCCCAATTTCCGAACCCTATATAATTCAAAGTTGATTCCGGCGATGTCCATCAAATCCTGTAACGAACAGACACGGCGAATCCGTTTATGTATCGACGTAAACGATTTGCGTTCGATTTGCATTGTTCGTGGAAATTGTAGCCCGAAGCATCGAAATAAAATCGAAATCTGCGACAAATCCCGAGCGGATAAAATGTAGCCGGAAGCTAGGAACGTAGGAAGGAGCACTGTGATCGGTGCAGATCAACATTATCCTAACCGGGAGCGAATCGTAAATAGGACGAGTTTTCCTGGCTGAATCCTGGTCGATGTTTTATTTGCTCGTTAAGCTTCTTTTCTTTACGATTCATTTCGCGTCCGTTGGACGTAACCCGCGGCAATAAATCCGCTCGGTCGTGCTCGTCTGAGCTTGAAAAGCGTCAACGTCTTCTGAATAAAATTTCAGCCGAGGGTGGAGAAAACGAGATACCGTGAAATCGTTAGATGCTACTTTATCAACGTTGTTTTTATCGATGCTATTTCATCGACGACTTCACCATGTTATACTGTATGTTTTCATATATTATACCTATCCGGTGTCATATGAACATTTCCCTTTGCAAAAATGGGGGTTGAAGCTTTATTGTACTTTGTATGTTACACTTGCATGTATCATATTTTACATGTACATTATACTTACATATATCATATTTTACATGTACATTATACTATTGTATATTATATTTTATAACTACATTATACTATTATATATTAAATTTTATGACTACATTATGTCTTATTACCGCCAATATCCTGTATAATTATAATCACAGCAGAAATGTACAGGTAATTTTGTGAATTAATTTTGGCGTTTTGGTTAATAAGAAAATTTTCATTGTTACAGAGAGAGGCCACACAGCGAGATGTGGAACGTGAACGACGACAACGAATGGAGGCCGAAGCTCGTGTACGCGAGGTTACGGCAGAAGCTGAAAGAGCACGCTCCAGGGTTCATCATCTTCAAAGAGAACTGGCCAGGTAAGGAAATTCTTCTGGTATCCACCATTCACACAACATAATTAATTTTCACGACAATTACTGCAAATGTACGTATACATGAACAAATGTACATGTACATCTGAATTTTTATATACGTGTGACACTAACGATAAATTGCCGTCACAAAAGCAGTAATATATTTTTGATACAATACTTTGTCGCGTTTATTCAACGAGCATATATTAAAGTAATATATTAGACTAATATAACATATAAAATATATAATAAAATATATAATATGAGAGTGTTATTTATGAAAGTTATTAAAGAGTGTTATTTCATATTACATAAAATGCAACTTTATAGGGTATATAATATAATTTCAAGAGGGTTTCGGTATCTGTAAAATGAATTCGAGATCTCCGTTCGTAGTTTCATGTAATATAATTCAAAAAGAACTCTCCACGATTTAGCACAGATTACACTGACGTATCAATTACTTTTTTAATTTCTCTATCCCGATCAGAATGTTTACGCAATTCGTTTCGGTTTAATTAAAACACGACGTGAGCTTGGGTGCTGTAAAAACAACCGAATCGGTGATATCGAAAAAAATGCGAACGTGTAGAACACAAAAACGGGAGTGGCCGAGATCGAGTGCAGTACCAGAGCAAATATTTTTGCCCGGTGGTACGTTTGATTTCGATCAATCTTCGCTGATTTTTATCACGCTGGCATGCGATGTCCGTGTAAAATTTAGGAATTTTGAAATGTAGAAATTTAGAGGTGTAGGAATTTAGAAATGTAGAAATTTAAGAATTTATAAACTTGGAGACGTAGAAATGTAGCAATTTCCACTTCTCAACATTTTCAAATTTCCACTTTAAAAATTAAAAAATTACCAATTTAAAAATTTTTAGTCTAAAAGTTTAGTAATTCGAAATCTACAAATTTACATATACGGAAATTCTATATTTTCTACTTATATTAAATAATTTATGAAAGGATTCCTCAAAACTACCCCCTAGCGCACCCCCTTTGTCCACTTTCCCATCACGCCCTCAGTCATTACAGAATAAAAAACCTCCACACAAATCCATAAAATTTTGAATCATTCAAATCTCAAAAATTCCTAACCCCAAATAGACAGTTAAGATTTGATAAAAATCAGAATCTGTTTCTACTCAGGCCGGTGTTCATGTTTGCACCGATACACAAGAGAAGAGGAACTAAACCTGTAAATCGATGCGTTTGCCAAACATCCGGCAATAATTCGAGACGCTTGTTCGACATCGATTTCTCCTTCCTTTACTTGCCCCTTCCCTCTTATTGCACCCTCTTCGTTGCTGTGTGTGTGCCGGGGCTCGCGAAAATCGCTTATTTCATCGAGCCGCAGACAGCACTTTATTTTCCCGTACAACCTCGCCGGAAAAGTATCGGCGCGATATAACGTATAAATAATGAGACCGCGTTTCCCACGCAATAACTAGCGGATTTCATGGTAAATCATCGATATTGGCATTCTTCCAATAACGTATACGCGACTAAAGGGTGGTCACCCCGCGGATATATTATCGGGCTGTATCGAGCTAGCCGAGATTACAACCCCTTCCAGCTGCTGCTTGGCGCGAATTGTGAATCGTGAAAATTTTATCCACTTTACTCTTCATATTTAACCCTTTATGCGCAAAACTCACACATAGGGTATATATGATGTCTTATTAAGGTTATAGTACCTTGTTGAGATTGTATCTTAGTAAGGTTAAGCTAGGTTTTGTACAAAACTCACACATAGGGTATATATGATGTCTTATTAAGGTTATAGTACCTTGTTGAGATTGTATCTTATTAAGGTTAGGTTAGGTTTTGTACAAAACTCACACATAGGGTATATATGATTATATCTTATTAAGGTTATAGTATCTTGTTGAGATTATATCTTATTAAGGTTAGGTTAGGTTTTGTTAGGTTAGGTATTCAGATTGCAGTAGCTTATTGAGGTTATAGTATGTTATTAACATTATATCTTATTAAGGTCATAGATTATTTATATGAATATTGTATGTTATTTATACATATGTACGTATGCAATATATGTGTACATACATATACATTATACAGACATAAATGTATCTACGTAATGTATAATGTACATGTATAATGTGTATGTATATATGTATGTATGTGTACAAATATGTACGTATGTGTGTATATGCATATGTCTACATACATGTATGCCTTACTTAAAAGTAATTTCCTGTAATTTTTGTCTTGCTTAACACATAACTTTCCTATTAATAGAAAAAGAAAATTTTTTAAATCTGACCAATATCAATCAACACAACCACACATTATCGAACCGATAAATATTGTATATTTTTTTACTACGTGCACACAAAGGTTTGTTACCACTGCTGTAGAATGTTAATGATCTGTGATTTGTCATATGTCGGCTGGTTAGTAGAGGATTAATTTTTTGAAGGTTTTAATTAATCTCTGCGTCGTGAACAGCGTATATGTGCGTCACGGAAAGATATATTCCGTGCACGTGTATGGTAGAACACAAGGACAGTTACAGATAGCAGGTAGGGCGAAGGTAAGAGGTCGATAATAATTCTTTCATATTGAACCTTTCTCGATGACAAATCTCAGCGTCGGAAACGGCATCAGGCGGATATATTACAACGGATATCGGAAGGTGGGATTGTGACGTTAAATCATAAGAGGTTTCGCTAAAAGATTGCATTTGCCAGCGAATGGCATAGGTGAAACGGTGGTGATCGGAAGTTGCATTAAAAGTTGTTACAAGTAGTTGAAATTATTCTACTAAGGAAGTGTTACCTAGGTCTTATTATCAAATTTTAACCAGCTTTTCTCATGATGGTACGAATCTAAATAGCTATAGAAAATAAACTGATATCAACATAGACAATCGACTCTCACAGCTAATAACAAAAAGTTACAATGAACAAATTTTTCATATAAAAGGAAAATTATTAAAATACAGATTATTCATAAAGCAAATTCACAACGTTACGAAGGTACAAGAAATTGTAATTACAGAAGATAAATATTTGATAATTACTTCCTACTGACAACTTCATTAATAATCAAACGGTGCACTGCAATAAAATTCCAGAAAATACAAGATTTTCATAGTATACTAATATCGACAGTGCAGCGAAAGATTAATTAGTTCGCCTGCTAATAGGTTTATACCTTATTTAATGTCTTTCTCCGCCATTAATTTTTTCCACCGACAAATCCAATAAAAAAGCTGATTAAAACGAACGGTCCGTTAATGATTTTTATCGTCCCCTTATTTTACGCCTCGCAGGTTGTAACTGGATGTAACGACTCAGCAAAAATTTATAGTCTCATAACTTGAAAACTTGCCGCGGGAGATTAGAAAAATCAATTTCTTCTGTCTTGCTATCTGATAACGGTATTACGCGTCTAAAAAGAAAGAAACGGCTTTACGTCGCTCGGGATCCATTAATGACGCGACCAAATGCAACGATCCGAGAGGATCGAATAATTGCTTAATTATCCGCAGTTCATTAGTCATGTTCAATTATACGAGGCAAGTGTTAAATGGAGTATTAAGTGCGGTGTAAAATACAACGTTGAAGCACCGCTGTGGGGATCGTGTAAACGGCTGAAATTTAATTCTCCCGTTCAATTGTGTCCACGCAAACACCGTGCAACTGATTGTTCAACCCGTATATTTCAATTAAATTTTTCGTGTAATTATTAAATACGTAGGGTATTATACGTTGACTTCAATATTTTTCATTTTTCAAATATGAAATTTTTAATTGTCTAATTTTATATTCCCAACTTTTCAATTTTTTCATTCTCAAGTTGAAAATTCTTAAATTTCCTTGGTTATAAATTTCCAGAGACTTAAACTCCAAAATTCTGAAATTTCCTAATATTCAAATTCCCTAATTATAAAATTTTCGATACTCACTTCACAATACCCAAATTTCATAATTACCAAGACTCAAAGTTTTCAGTACTCAAATTTCCTAAATTTCTAGTTGACAAATTTATAAATTTCCCAATTCTCAAATTCCCCAATTTTCCCATTCCCAACTCCCTAATTCCCAACTCCTTAAATCCAAACTTCTTAATTTCCCAACTCCCCAATTCCCCAATTCCCCAGTTCCCTAATTCCCCAATTCTTCAACTCCCCAATTTCCTAATTTCCAATATCCAAATTTCCCAATTTCCTAATTGATAAATTTACAAATTCCCCAATTCCCCAATTCCTTAATTCCTCAATTCCCCAATTCCCCAGTACCCAAGTCCTAAATTTCCTAGTTCCCAAATTCCAAAATTTCCCAATTTTCAATTCCCAAACTTCACAATCTCCAATAACCAAATTTTCTGATTTACCAATTCGCAATTCTCAAATGTCCCAACCACAAAAGCGGTGCTTTCCAATTCTCATGTCAGTAATTTGTTAAGTTCTCAAATTTTACAATTCCCAACTTCCCCGATTTCAAAATTTGTTCTGATTAAAAATCTGTAACGAAGAATATCAAACACGAATCGACGATAATCGAATCGTCGAATAACGACGTGTAAATTAGCATAACGATCGTGAGTGCAAGATTCGCAGCTTAACGAGGCACAAAGGACATCCAGGAACAGCAATCGTGTCTGTGTGCCGCGAAGCATAGTAGGCCCGTTGAGAAGCGCATCGGTGCTTTTGTCGTTTTCACGCACAATGCGCTGCCGTCTCGTGTCTGGTGGCAAAATGCCACGAGCAACCCTCGCTCTATCCTACAGGATCGACCCTGTCCCATTTCCGAGATGCGTTGGACGTGACTCGCCATGGGGAGAGATCCCGTGGCTCCGGTTTTATCGTGTTCTAACAACGTCTGTTCGGCAAGCTTCGATACACCAAAAACGAGATACAGAGTTTCGGACTTTTTGTTCATGAACTTCCGTGTTCCTGTTGAATTCCGAAAGGAATTCACCGAGTTGAATCTGTATCGAATGCGAAGGTACTTCGAGGCTACTTCCGGCGAGAACATTGTGCAACGAAGTTAGGAATACGTAATGCACCCTTTAAATCTTTAACAAGGATGATGTTCGGTCTTTCTGCTCTTTGAATTGAATTAATATTTTATGATAAGTGAGATAGTACAATAGCAAGATAGTAAGCTAATAAAATAGCTAAATCATAACGTAGCAACATGGCAAAATAGCGAAACTGCAATATAACAAAACTGCAAAATGCAGAATAACAAAGTAGCAACATAGCAAGATAGTAAAACAGCAAAACAGCAAAAGCGCTGAACTGTGAAATAGCAAAAGTGAAAGATTGCAAAATAGCGAAATAGCAAAATTGTAAAACTGCAAAACTACAAAACTGCAAAACTGCAAAGCAGCAAAATAGCAAAGCTGCAAATATGCAAAATAGCAAAATAGTAAAATTGCAAAATAGTAAAAAAATTAAATAATAGAAAATAATTCACAGCATGTACCAGTAGTACATAATACCACCTACCGAATAATCCGATCGATGTAACGTTATTGTCCGGCAGGGCGCCAAGAAGTTTCTTGATAAAATTCAAACATCCACGATATAATGCATACTATTCCGGTTTTGGAGGGTTATTGGCTGCAGAAGATACGATACCAGTGCCAAATGGGGTTCGCGATAAAAATTCGTTTCACTAGCTGGGGATAGACATCGCAAGAGACGGCGCTTACAAGCCAGAAGATGGAGAAACCCGAAATACTCTCTTATCATTGGAATTTCATCTCTACTATGTTACTCCAAAATGTGTCGTTCATCTCTGTGCGTAGCCTCCAGCGAATTACAAATCATCCCCCAGACACGCGTAATCGTGGTATCATCTTTTCATTTGCAAATAAAACGTCTTTACTTATTTCGAATAAAACGGTAACACGCTGAAGTAATCTGACCCTGTTGAAAGCTTATGCAAATTCTCTTCGCTAACTGTGATCAAGATTTGAACATCTAGATTCTAATAATTTCAGAACTTAGAACTGTAATTAATAATTTTATCTACTTATTTATTACACGAGTAAAAAGCATGTGATATAAATTATGTAACTGATAAAGAATGGAGTTTGTAAAATTATCTAAATTGTTTCTGTAAAAGTTAAGTGCTTATGTCTACTCTTACTGCATCTACCATATAATGGCGAGTATTTAGGAATGTAGCACACCATATCGTTTGCGAGATATTACATAAAGTCTAATTAATAACAAAATTTTGCAAAGATTGATAAACTTGTTGAGTGCAGTCTTCAATTTTTTCCTTGGGTAGAAACAAAGCGTACAAATACTTGTTTGTTGTAGCACACCTATATGGTAGGTAGAAAGTTCGTGTAATAGAGCGATAAAGCGACGTAGATTTATCGAATACGATATTCCATTGGCACGTTCAGGTGAATCGGGACGGGAACAGCCAAAGGGATGCTTGGCTTCCAAAGGGTGGCGCCGTTACTGCCGTCTGTAGACTGTCATTTCCGTCGGTAGCACAGCAGATATAGCGATCTTGTAGGGCTGTTATCGACTTTTCACCAAATACCAGTCACGACTGATCGTAATACATCTTTCATGCTGTAATTTCCACGAATCTCTGCCGTGGATTTACGATACGATGCAAAAATAAAAACTACATTGAAGAGGGTGAAGCAATATCATAAACGGTAAAACGCAGATCAAATTCTATACATACGATTTCATGTATGCATGAATAAAAGTTGTTTATCAAAGACTGAATCTTCATATTAATATTTATCGGTACACTTTCAAATTAAACTTTGCTTCAAAATGTTAGAAAATTTCAAAAGATGATAGAAATGTGGGACTGAGGAATTTAGTTATTTTAAATTACAGACAAAATGTGTCTGTGCACATTCGAAATTTTAATGTCAAATATAAAAATGATAGCAAAAATGTTAGCTAATCTTAATAATCATTTTGAAGATTCGTAAATTTAAAATTACTAATAGAGTGTCAATTTATCATTTTAGTTTTTAAATTGTATGTCAATAAAGTTTGTATACATTTTGTTAGTGCATACTGTATACAAGAACTCAGGTCCTACTAATTTAAGCAAACTAAACAACAGTGCACCAAGTCTCTTCAAAGCCATACAATCTTCAAAATCATCTGTCACAGAAATATCGAGCTGTACCATAATTATATTCTTTTTATAAAATTTCCTCAAAAAACCACTATTATATATTCGAAATAATTAATCGATAGAACTAAACGTCCCTATGAAGATTCATAGACTCGTTACGAATAAAGTTCAGAATACCCCCAGGGAACTTAGTCCGTGCAATTCCCAAGCAATTTCGAGTTCGTCTAGCTGTTCTCCAAGTTTCAAACGGCATTTTAACGAGATGTCGTTCTATTAGACGTCTTCGTCTGCCGGCTATCATTGCTTCAGAGTTTCTCACCGAATGCTTTTATGTTTGTTAAGTGTTTCGCTAATTCCTTGGCCTTCGGATACCGTTGCTCGACGAACTTCCACACATTTTCCATTAAACATTTGCACTAGATTTTTAGTCGAAACAGAGGAAATGGCACTCGTGGAAGATTTTCATATCGAACTGCCTCGAGTTCGTTTCGTTAGATTAGGTTAGGTTTAGGCAGATGTTCCAGAAACAGCTGTATCGACACCTGCATCCTCTTTTTAGGTGTCTAGTTTCCTCATTCCTTCCTTGATCTTCTAAATATTTAACCTCTTAACTTACAAGTTTCTGGACAGTTCATTCAATTATTACCACAATCTGAAGACAAATGAAAATTGAAGAGTTAGGCATATTTCAACGATCTATGGTGCTGAAGGTTATAATTAGAATTGCACCCAAAATTCCCGTTACGTGTGCGTTACGAGATGGACACGATATTGTAGGTCAAGATTCATTCATTTTCGTGTTTGAAAAAGTCTGGAACAGTCAAATACAAGTTCTATTGTCTCACAACAGTACAAAATCCGCAGTTGAAAAGGTTGAGCTGATACAAAAATTGATATTCCACAACTGCTGCTGTGGATACCCCTATTTCTTATTCCGACGAACTGTATTCGGTTGAAAATGCGTCCTAGCCGCCATATTTCATATCCAACCGAGATTCCCAAGAGAGATTATTCCCGCATAGAAAATAGCAGAAAAGTGTCTCGAAGAAATCTGGTGAAGTAAGAAAAAGGAGAAGAATAGAAAACGATGGAAACAGAGGGAACAATAGCAAGTAGGGTTAGGTGAATGCGTCGCGTTAACCGACGTGATTATTCATTCAGGACAGCAAACCGTCAGCCGGTATATCCGGCCGGTTGTAATGCATCATGTCGCGTTATATTCTCTAAAACAAAATGTCCGCTCGGTGTACACGCATTCTGGTTGCGTGTTACGTGGTGCGTGAGCCACCTCGGGGTCCCCTCCTTCCTGGAACACATTGTGTGCCGTGTGTTGTGTTCGTACACGTGAACACACGATCAGGCGGCGTCGGATTGATCCTTCAACCCGTTCGAAAGTCTTTTTCCTTTTGACCAACGACGCAACGATTCGTGACGAGGGTAGCGTATGATTAGGATTTCTCAGGCTTGAAAAGGATCCAAGGAGGATCGCGTGTTTGCTTGTTTTGCCCGGGACATTCTCCACGGCTTTCGGTTCTCTCGCATAAACGACCAAGCTTTATCTTTTTCTTCGGGCTATTTATCAGGGGATGAAGCGAGATTGAATTTCACGCGAGAGAGGAAAACAGGTCTCGTTTGTTTGAAGGGTTTAAGGAGAAACCAGACTCGCGTAAATCGTGCCTCTCCAGACAGCTTTTTCTGCCACTGTACGGAGAGCTACTTAACACCTTGCCAACCAGAGATTTCGGAATTAGCTGAAACTACAGGTGGAAAACCGGTGACCACATTCGTGTTTACTTTTTTCACGGTTGTCCGAATTAGGAGGTCTTTATATAGCAGATTTAATGCAATGCATCAGGGAACTTTTACAGCTTATTATTATTAGAGGTTCGGGATTTTGGAATTTGTGGAGTTTGGAGTTTCAGAAGATTCGAATTTTGGGACTTTTGTGTACTAGAATATTTTTATTTGGAACTCTTGAAGTTTGTGGTCTTTGAATCTTGGGATTTTGCAATGTTCGAAATTTCCAGATTTTAAAATTCTGAGAGTCTGCAACTTCAAAACTGAAATTTTGAAAGTATAGAAGCAGAAATCTAGAAGTTTGGGATTCTTCAAGCACTAGGATTTGGAATTCTGGGAGTTCGAAATGGTAGAATTTCAGAAGTCCGGATTTTTAAACATTGGAACTTTGGTATTTTTTAATTTTTGTATTTTTTAACATTAAAATTTTGAAATTTTTAATATCTAATGCTCTGAAATTTAAAAAGTTTGAAACTTTGACCCGTAAAAAATTTTCAGCTTCACCTAAGAACTTTCTAACTTGAAAACTTCGAAACATTTAATCCTTGCTCACATATTCTCCTCCATAAGTGAAAAACTTGACCGTAAACTGCACACGCAAGAGGAAACGAGCAAATAAATGAAAAGGCATGTCCGCAAAACCCGAAGACGTCAAAGTCAACGTGAAGAATACAAAGTAGCACACGGAACAAAACCCCGTAGTAGAAACACTGAAAGAAAAAGAACAGACTCCGTAGAATCGCAAAACAGTAGAAACAATAAAAGCGAAACAACAAAAAGCGAATGCAAGATAGAGGCAATTGGGAAAAGAAAGCAAAGAAAGTTGAATGGATTAAGGCAAAAAGGTAGAACGGATAAAAGAGGAAAAAGTCGCGTGGCGAGAGAATAAAGGATAGAAAAACGCGTTGAAAAGGGAGTTTGTTCACAACAGGGGTGTATTAAACGGACACAGCTGTTGCAAGCTGCGTTATTTCGCGGATAAGCTGACGCCATTTACCAGACGATCGAAAGTCGAAAGTTTACCCGCACAATTACGCGTGCTGAACGTGCATTAATGCGCGAAAATGAAGATCAAAATGTTGCACGAGGTCTCCCTGTTGTCGACAGCGCGCGATGACATTTCGTGCAGCTTGTTCATAAATTGTGATCGCACAGATGGTTTGTATTTCGCTGAGAAATTGTTGAAAATTTGTTTTTATCGATTCACGTGTGGTGGTGCGATTTTCTGCAAAATGCAAGTCTCTTGATGATTTTTATGGTTTTTTGGGTGATGTTTGTTGGGGTAGGGGGTAGTTGGGGTCTGGTGTGGATGTCTGATGTGGGTAGTGTAATAGGGTAGAAGGGTGTAATTATGGTAGGATAGTTTGAGAAATTTGGGAATTTGGAAATTTGAAAATTTGATATTTCACACTTCAGAAATTTAAGAACTGGAAATTGGGGAATTTGAGAATTGGAAAATTGCGGAATTGGGGAATTTGAGAATTTATAAATTTAGTAATTAGGAAATTTAGGAACTGGGAATTGGGGAATTGGGGAATTGGGGAATTGGGGAATTTGAGAATTAGGGAACTGGGGAATTTATAAATTTGTCAACTAGGAAATTGGGAAATTTGGATATTAGAAAATTTGAGTATTGGAAATTGAGAAGTTTGGGTATTAGAGAATTGGGGAATAAAGAATTAGGAAATTAGGGAGTTGGGAATTAAGGAGTTAGGAATTAGGGAGTTGGGAATTGGGAAATTGGGGATTTGAGAATTCGAAATTTGTGAAATTTAGAACTCTAAAATTTGAAAATTTAGAAATGTAGACACTTGGCATTTGACATTTGAAAATTTCAAGATTTGATATTTGGGATTACAGAGTTTTATGGATTTGGTATTTGAAGTTTTGACAAATAGAAAATTTGAATATTTTAAAAACCCTTCTAGACACTTTTAAATTTAAAATCACGGGATTCCCAAATTCCTCAAATTAAAACTTTCTAAATTTGCAAATACAAAAATTTAACTTCCATATTACATCTCCAAAAAAATATCTAAAATAAACGATGAAAAACCATCTATCCATTTTGAAACACTAATCTCGTGGTTAAAAATACGTTTCTTATAATTTCTTCAACCTGCAACCACAAGAACACGAAAAGTTGTCGCAATGGTGTACAAACGACTAGCTTTCTCCTAACCTGAAATCATCGTGATACTTTTGTCGTGTGCATTTGAAATGCAAATGGCTACCGACGTGGGTCTTAAAACGCGCGATATTACACCTGGAAAATGACGGAGCGGTATTTCGTTGGTTAATGGCAGGTGAAAATCGAGAGAATTACAGTGTGGAATTTCTGTCGGCGTAGAAGGAAGCCAAATTATTTCCGACACGGCGAAATTCATCGAGCGCGGGGATGAAATTCGTGGCAAGACGGAAACGATAGGTGAAAATTATTCAATTGCAATTTCGAAATGGCAATTCGATGGTAACGATCGAAAATTGCCGCGAAATTATGACCGGTCCGTGCGCGCGACGGCCATTAACGTCGAATTAACCGCCATTTCCTGCCGACACTTTTCATTTTTCCAGGTAATTGCAAAGCTTCGTTGTAATTATGCCCGCACAAAATATAATGTCTGCGTGCTGTTGAAACGCTGCGAATTTTCGGTGTCCGTTGAACCTGTTGTAAAATTCATGCCTCGTGAACGACCAATTTTCCGTGAAAATTTCGAAAATTCTCTCGAAATACCCGCAATTTTACTCCGTCGATTTCCGTCAAATATGATCCTGTTTTCACGGTATTCGTCAAATGTACATTTAATCTGTTTGTTGCATACATTACGTGAATTTGTTTAACGAGGCTGAATGCGTTTACTTTATCGATTGATTTGTGAGACAAGATATATTGATTAGGTAAATGAAGTTGAAAGAGTTCGCGTAACGTAGGTAGTTTACGTCGGTACTATTTTGTACATTTATTAAAAAGATTTGCAATTTGGAAATTTTGTTAATGATGCTGACATGAATTAATATTTAATCTGATAATTGTCAACGGGATATAATTTAAATGAAAAATGTAGGAGCACTGTTAATATTATATGAATGATACAGGTTAGAGAATTAAAATTTGTAGTTAGGAAATTAAGCGGCCATCTTGTTGACACTGGCACTGTCGCAGTAGAAACAGCAACGTATGGTCAGCCATAGCATAAGACGTTTAATAACAGAAATAATAAATCAATTGACATTGCGATTATCACAAACTTATTTCATATTCTCAAATAAATACAAATTGTCGATAGACAGTATAATTCTTTATAGATTTAATATTGTTCTAACATAAAATGTAAAATAACCTTATCTTTGACGAATGGTAGGGTTAATAGCATGTTGCGCGTTGAATTTTTCGGTCTGAAAATTTTAATTTGTTCTTTGAATTACCAATATACTTTTCCTGTTCTTATCCCAATTCAGATTAAGTGACCATCTCTTATTGTTAGTATATTTACACTGAACTAAATACTCCCTTAACACTCGTAAAATACTCGCTTTTCCTGGAACGAGTTCAACAAAGTAGTTCGCCAAAGTTCAAATGTAAAGAGAAGTTTCACAAAAATCTTTAATCGCAATTATAAAATGAAACTATATAAACATCTTTTCAATATAAATAATTAACAACTTTTAATAACTCGTGTCTGAAAAGCTGTTCCATAAAAGCGTCATTCCCTGAAATCGTCTCGTTTTATGCGATTAATTTCAGTCGCGCCGTTTTTCATCACAATCAGTGCTTTCCGCGTTAACGGGCACGATTTCGAAGCTGGAAATGAGCCTAACAACCGATGGAAAATTTAATCACGTTGCGTTGCGAATCGTTCCTGTTACCGGTTCACGTTCGAGGCATTATTGCTTTTCACGAAATCGAGCCCGTATGACGAAATTGGCGTGTTCAATTTATTTCACCGAACGCTGTGTCGCGAATGCCTGTTAAACACGGTTACCGTCTCATTCCTGTTAACCAGCAGACGCATCCATTGTCGTAACCAATATTCAGGAACTTAGGGACTATGAGAAGTTCAATTTTAATCTTTTCAATTCTTTCATTTTCAAGATTTTTAGATTTTTTAATTTTTAGATTCTTAGTTTTTCATTTTCAGATTGATAGATTGGTAGATTTCTGGTGGATTGATAGTTAAATTGGCAGATTGGTAGATTGGCAGATTGGTAGATTGGTAGATTGATAGATTTATATATTGGCAGATTGGTAGATTGGTAGATTGGTGAGTTGATACATTGAAAGGTAGGCAGATTGATAGATTGATGGATTGAGGAATTGATAGATTGATATATTGATGGATTGACAGATCTTTAGATTTTCAGAATTTCACATTTCCAGATTCCCCCATGTTTATATAATTAAATTTCTACATTTCTGCGTCTCTACATTTGTCACATTCCCAGGATCTCATATTTAGTGACATCGCCATTTAACGACATCGCAGTTACACAATTCGTGACGATATAACATAGACCTATACAACTGGTAATGATCACACACATATGCAACTCGTGATACACGTATGTATTCGAAACGTCCCAATCCGCTGCGTTCCGATATAACGCAAAGCTATAACGCATGGCAATCTAACGCGCAGTTATAGAACGCATGCCAGTATAACGCGTAGCAATCAAAAACCGAGTCCCCTAAAAAAAAAAAAGGGAAATGCTAGTTACGCCAATGGGTCCACAGCATCGTTTATTGCACGTTTTACGATCGACACAGCAAAGGTCTTTCGTTTTCCTGTCCGCTTCTGCCGCTCGTAAACGCATTGTGGCGTAGAATCAAATGCCGTGCACATTTCGAAACGATGATCGAGTTGGCCTGTCGTTCGCGGATTCAGGAATCGTGCGTGACACGCGGTTTCTCCGTTAATTAAACCGACTTTCACGAGATCGGCCACGCAAAAGGAATATTGCACGATGGTCAGCCCATGGGGGATGTATTATTAGCCACTATGGTGGATTTGGGGTTTAACTCGATGCGGCCGGAGGTCTGTTTGACATTGCTCTCGGATTTCCGCGTGTTTCACGCTGAAAGAGAGGTTTAGCTATCATATTGCCGCTGGGATCGCTGTCCGTGTGATTATTAATCGGTTAATGAGCATATTTGAAGTGATTTTGCGGATGAACGGTGTTTGATTTGAAAAGAAAACGAGGGAAATTTTCTCGTTAACGAACGACTCCCCGACAAATGTTCATTTTGTTTACAATGATAAGTAGAACAATTTTTACATCGAAGTAATTTCTGCATCATCCTAAAATATCAAAGTTAGAGGTATTTTTATTTAAATGTTGAATGCTTATTCAATGCTTTTGTATCTTTAAAGACGACTTTGTTACAAAATATGTTTGAAACTAATGTTTTATTCAGATTTACTAGAAACATGTAAATTACAGTATAGTGACAGCAAGAACATTTTTTGTTTATTTAATCGAATAAAATCGTGGTCACTAACTGGAGCATCAGATCAAATGTACTCAATTTTAAGTAATAATTTTTCAGTATCTCATACAAAAATTTACAGGAAAAGTATGTTTGACTCTTCGTTGAATTGTGTTCAAATATGCTACATAAAATAGTACTCCATATGACTCATATCTTTTTAAACATAAAAACTGCATTTGTTGCATATTATTAAAACTGTCCAAAATAATTCTTCCTCTATGTAATCACAAATTTTTGTTCGAATTCTATACAAACATCGTACAATTCTTTTTTTAAATAAGTAATATAGGAAACTCTTTTATTGCTACTTTGTTATTATCATCATTTCTGACGAATGAAGAATCATTTTTCAGAAAATTGAAACCGAAAAATTGATGAAATGAGCGAATACAGTCTTCCGTGTTCCGAAAGGAAGGGGAACGCATCACGTGTGAAATAAAATTACTTTCGTGATGTATGGGAATTGATGGTTTATCTTTTTGATACCTTCGTTGAAGGGCGATAATAATCGAGCGTAGCTCGCACGATTGTTTTCCCACGGAGGCTTCCTTTATCGAATCGAATCGCACCACCATTCGTGGGGTCCTGTTAAGAGACACGAAATCTACCCCAATTTTCGATCTACCAAACGTTTGATTATCCTCGCTTATGACAGTTTCGATCAAATGGAACTGATATTCCTGAAAATTGACTGTGCTTCGCTGAAATTACCAATAACAATTACACGCGATGGTCCCCTAATTTACATTGCAACACGAATATCGTACGCTTAAAATAATTTCAATTCTTCTTTTAATATTCAAAATTCAGATTATGAATATACATGTATTTGAGACAATGAATATATTTAACATACCTAAGATAGTGAATATTTTTTGCAGTACTGACCGAAAGGGTCCCTTCATTGATTGGAAATGCAATCCATTTACAAAAAGAAGGAAACATATAAAATCTGTAAGAAATAAAAATAAAGTCTATAAGAAGTAGACAAAATTTCTTATTAATAATTTTCTCCAAATGTCTACAGTTTCTTAATCCAAGGAAACTGAAATATAAATTCAGCATTAACTGTTAATTAGTGTTCCATTAAATAAGAGGTCTAATTACCTAAACATTTAAAACACTGAACTGAACCTGTTGTTGAAAGTTTGTCTGATGCTTCTACGATGTCCACAATATGGTTTACTCGAACTACTTGCACTCTGCAGTAGCGAGAACTGCACATAACGCGACACGTAACAATTATAAAGATGATCGTAATCAAAAGAATATAATGTAGGATATCAATTTCCAAGTTTAAAAAGTTAAAAACATACAAATTTCTCAATTCATTATTTTGAAAGATATCTAAGTCTTCAATGTCATATACTTACAGAAGAAAATCGTAAATTCACACCGCAAAGTACTTAAGCATAAAATTTGATCGATTGTCCACAAAGAAGGACCGCAGGCGCGTAATGCACCTACGAACCGAAGAAGCCGTTTGTTTCTTACAGCCGTACAAGTGCATAATTTGTTTATGACTCGCAGAAACCGACTGTGCAATGTAGGGTAACGTGTCTTGTAACGCATTCATAGGGATTGCGGAGGGGCGACGTTCTGCTGACAGTGTAGAAAGACAAACGCGGTTTGTAGGACGAGGGTAAACCTTTTCTCAGAAGGCGATAGCAAATGTTCGATGACAAACAAGATTGGATAAAGAGTGCTGACACGATAATGGCTGTTTTATAAAGCGAGATCAATCTTCCTGATACGCACCAGGTAAACACGCGTTTAGCAACAATGATCGTTTCACTTATTCATTCGACAATTCTATCAAATTATTTCAGGAGAAATATCCGTTTTGTCTATTCAAATTCAAGAAGAGTGTCACATAAAATACCACAATTCTTAAATTTTCAAATCCTCCAGTTCTGTAATGTTGAATCACCACTGACAGAAGAACCATAGACTTCACCTAACCCAAAGCTCTTCACCCATGGATTTTTCTACATTTTCCCAAAGAGCCACCCCGCCGAGAGACACCGAGAATTTCGTTAAAATCTATATATCGTGCAGCGTTTGGTGCACTTTACGTCGAAAAAAAGGAAAGTGAATAAAACACGGCAAAATAGGAAGAGGGTTGATCCTGCAAATGTAATCTGCCAGGAGCCACTATTGTATTCGAGTGCCGAAGCGGCAGTAATTGCAAACGTGCCATGCTTTGTCGGGAATTGATCAAGAGGTTCGTAGCGTTCTCTTCTCTTTCTCCTTTTAACCGCAAACTTCTTCTTTCGGGGACAGAAAACATTCTCGGAGGACCATTAATCTCGTTTTCGTGAATCGAGTTGGATCGTGGGTATTTTTCAGCCCCGGAACAACTATCGGGGAAGATGTATTGTTACAAGACGAGCGGTCTCGGTGGTCCTCGTACATCGACAATTTTCTCTCTGTCGGGATAAATTGGCAAAACTCTGTACGATTACTTCGTCTTCTATTCATGACGAAACAGGCAATCGGTTTACCCGCACGATGGCAGCGCGACAAAATAAGATTTATGGAAATTTTGCGGAAGTCGAGGATGATTGAAATGCGGATAATGAGATTTGGGGGAGAGGGTAGGAGTTGGGGAGTTGGAGATTTGGGAGATCGAGGATTTTGAGGATTTGAGGATTTGGAGATTTGAGAATTTAGGGGTTTAAAAATTTGGGGTTGAGGATGTGCAAGTTTTAGAAATTGGGAGTTTGATAGTTTGGATATTTGAGAACTGAAGCATTTGGGTATTTGAAAATTTAGAAATTGGGGGAGTTGAGAATATGAACTTTTAGCATTGGAGGATTTGAAAATTTTTAAATTTAGGAATTGGGGATTTGAGGATTTGGGGCTTTGAGAATTTGAGGATTTTAGAATTTGGGGGTTTAACAATTTGGAAGTTTGAGAATTTGGGAACTGTAGAAATTGTGAATGTAAAAATTTAAGAATTGGATTTGGATAGTTACATCAGCCGTGACAATTCATGCAGCAACAATTCGACGATACACCACGACAAACCCAAGTACATAATCTCTGTCATAGTTCGAAAAGTTTGTCTTCCATCTGATCGTGGAGGGCCATCCGAAGTTTCTATCAGCGACAGAAACGCACGGCAGCAACCAGCCGTTCCTCGTGATTTACGGCAATTGCCTCGCAAACTCGATTATAATGATGCAGGAACATGGCGTGCCGAATTACACGCGGAACCACGTTGCCGGACTTTCATTAAACGATAATCATCTTCCGCTCGGTTGTCGCGAAACAGCCGGAAAGAGGGGAACAATACGGCCTTTCCTGTATTGTCTCCGCGCTTTAACCGTTTCGCCTTTTTATCGCGATTCGAACACTTTTTCTCCGTGGGCCTCGCGCAAAACAACTTGGCAGTGTTTCAAGAAAGGGAACGACTCGCAGAATGGAATTTGTTTTGGATTTAATTAACGCTGGAAGCACTTTTCACGGCGCTAAGGGGTTGATCGGTGATATTGCTCTCGCTGAACTTTTACCAACTTTTACTTGTAAATGTCTGGGAGATAAATTTTTGTTTGAAGAAGGATTATGGGGAGTTTCAATTTATCTTGGGGTGGTGAATTTGAGAAGAATCGAGTGTTGAGTACTTTTGTAGTGGAGCAATTTGAAGATTAACTTGATTGGATAGTTAATACTTCACTAGTTAAGCATTTCTATATAGAATCTGATGTATGTAGATACATCTGATGTATGTATACTTTTATGTACAATTTGATATGTGTATGGTTCTGTGTAGATGATGTATACATCTGATGTATGTATGCTTTTATGTACAATTTGATATGTGTATGGTTCTATGTAGATGATGTATACATGTGATGTATGTATGCTGTTATGTGTAATTTGATATCTGTATGGTTCCATGTAGATGATGTATAAATCTGATGTATGTATGCTTCTATATGAAATTTTATATACATATGATTTTACATACCTGATGCGTGTGTTATTTTATATATGATATATGTATCCTTCAATGTAAATTCTGATGTATGTGCACTCCTATATAGAACCTGATTAACGTACAATCGTATGTAGAATCTGATGTATGTACGATTCTATGTACAATCTGATTAATGTACAATTCTACATAGAATCTGAGCTTGCTGTTAGTTTGAATGATTCAGCCGAAAGTTTCAGAAGATTGAACGTTCGAATGAAATCCACGCGATATCTTCGAGGAAGATGAAGGGACAATGTGCGAAGTGAACCCTAGCAGTAGACAAACTTGATTATTCATCGTATGACTGCCCCGCTGACAATCGTTCTTCTGTTTGCACTTATAATTACTGTTTGCGAAGCATTGTTCTTAAGCCTAGCGCTTAAAATGGCACCCCAGTTGATAAGTTACACGGAATCACCGTTGGAATTCCTCCCCTGTTTCCGCGAGTGCAGTCAGGGTAAAACGAACAGCGTTACGGGGTTACTTTCAAATTCTATAAATTTTTACTTTATATTTATGAAATATACAATATATTATTTTATCACAGAAACTATTGTTTGAAGTTCGATCAGTCGATGTGATTTTCACCCTTTGCACTCCTCAACCCCTTGCACTACTTTTACGAGTCTCATGACGCATTCGGACATGACGCTTCAATTTCAAGTCCAATTATTTGTATAGTCATCGATTGATACTAAATTCACATTTTCAACTTTCTTTTCCTGTTTTAATATTGTAGTGATTAGTTAGTTCTGACGGACGCCCCTGACAAATAAATCATAGTGCTAGGGGTTTTCTCATCTCCTTAATTTACAAAATACACCAAGTAAGGAATTCTCAGTGAAATGTATTGCAACAGTGCAGACAAATATTTTTCATCTATTATAAGTAAATAAATGAAAATACTCAACCAATCTGTTTATCTGAATTATAAGATCTAAAAGAAATATGATGTGCCACACATAGGAGTGCAGAGGGTTGAAACCTTTTAAATTAATACATCAAATCCAATTGACTTAGAATGCTCCGTTAAACATTAAGTAAAAATAGAAAAGTTAATGAGAAACTAAAGGAAAGTATAGAATAATGGGATAAAGAGGAGACATGAAATATTATCAACGACCATAACGTTAATAAAGGATGATGGTTTATCTTTGGTTAAAGCCGTTCGGATGTTCTGATCCGTCGAAGATCATTTTCATAATCGTTTCGGGAGCGTATTAAAAGTTAAACTAAACTGTAAACTTTGGCGGGATGGAGTTTTAAGCCGATTAACATCCTCGAACTTTCGAATATACACAATCAGAGGGGAGTATAAACGTGGCCTGAGTACGGTGAGACAATCAACTTATTCGTGGAGCTTCTTTTTTGTGATCCAATATGTACTGAAATCCTCCATAAGACCATAAGTAAAGGAAAAGAGCGATGAAAATACTTGACATTGTTTTAAACGAAAAAATTATCGAAATTTGTAGTGTTCAAGAATATCACGATATTATTAACATATTGAGTGTTGTGAGCATGCAAAATTGTTTAAATATGGGTTTTAATGCATGCCAATGCATTTATAATTAATGCATGTCGTTTTAACACCGGTCTTATAGTCAGTGGCGATGTAACTCGTTATCATACTATACGTGATTATTTCATGATTAGTGTTCAATAAAGAGTTTCGATACGCATTCGACCATCAATAGAATAGTGTTAACCTGTGATGTAGTGGACATTTTGAAAACTTTAAATTTAGTGAATTTGAAAATTTGCATACTTCAAAATTTGGAAATTTGTATCTGAGTTTGCAAAAATGATTATTAGAAAATTTGAAAATTTGAACATTCGAAAGATTGAGACTGATCCTAAATTGAAATTCTAAATTGAGAATATCCGAGATTGTAAAAATTAGGAAATCATAAAATGTGAAAACTAATTCATAATTAAAAAGTTTACAACAAATTAATTGAAAAAATGTGTAATCTCGTATGACAGTAAATAATCGAAACGCGAATCTCCCCTCGAAAACGGCATACAAAGAGGGACGATGAACTTTGGCATCGAGTAATTAGCAATTAATCTTCATTAAAGCCTTCCGCGTTCCTGCAGATGGCTTTCGCGATAGAAAACAATTGGACGCTGCCCCTAAGAAGAGCGCAGTTAGTTTGAAAGTTTGGAAGGACCAAAAGGAAGCGAGTCGGAGACAGGGCAAAGGAAGGAAGAGAGGGTGTTGCCAGGCGTTGGAGAAAATCCCTCGCTTGCTCGATTCGTCTCCCTCGAAAAGCTTAAATCGGCTTCATATCTCAGCCCGTGGAACCCTCTTGTATCTCTAATCAGATCATTAAGCCCGCGGAGCGTGCGCATGAAATTTGTCGAGGAAAACGTTGGTCCGCGAATGTCACGCGCGAATCACCTCGTACGCTTCGAGAAAACGAATAATCGAATCAACAGCGAGCCTGGGGTCACCGGGTTTTTTCACTAATTCTATCACTGGTTGTTCAATCATGTTCTTTTGTAAATCAGTGGGATCTGTGCCTGCTGGAAAATGGGGGAGTAGGGTGGAGTGATTGGTAGGGTTTTGAAATTCTTGAATTTTCGAGTTTTGGTATTTGAGAAATTATGAGTTTTTGAATTTGGGAAGTAGAAAATTTGGGGGGTTGAAATTTAGAGGTGGTTCAATTTAGGAAATTGGGAAATTGGGAAGAGGAGAATTTGGGAATTGGGGAATTTGGAATTGGGCATTTGGGAATTGGGGAATTTGGAATTGGGGAATTTAGAATTGGGGAATTTGGAATTGGGGAATTTGGAATTGGGGAATTTGGAATTGGGGAATTTGGGAATTGGGGAATTTGGAATTGGGGAATTTGCAATTGGGGCATTTGGGAATTGGGGAATTTGGAATTGGGGAATTTGGAATTGGGGAATTTGGAATTGGGCATTTGGGAATTGGGGAATTTGGAATTGGGAAATTTGGAACTGGGGAATTTTGAATTGGGGAATTTGGAATTGGGGAATTTGGAATTGGGAAATTTGGAATTGGGGAATTTGGAATTGGGGAATTTGGAATTGGGGAATTTGGAATTGGGGAATTTGGAATTGGGGAATTTGGGAACTTAGAAACTTGAGAATCTGAGAATTTGAAAATTGGCAATTTAGAATTTGAAAACCATAAAAATATGAAACTTTCAAATATCCGAAGTACCAAGTTTGACTACCCAGTTGCCCATCGCTGTTATACATAAACCTCTATATACACACTGAATCGTTAGTTTAGAACAGGGGTTGCATCAAACTAGGGGTGGAAGTTTTATTGGTTTATTCCGCGCTTCTTCTAAACCGTTCAAACATTCAGTCCGCATAATCTAACTATTTGTCTTCGTAAAAAAGTTTCATTTCATCACTTTATCAAGTTACCACGTGATCATAAACATGTATTGTTATATTTTATAACATAAGATCCGTATGAAAATACGATTACTTTAGTCGTCTATCATTTATATATACATATGTATATGTATCATGTACATGTATATTTTTCACGAATTGTATTTATCCAACAAGCGTTTCAATTACTCTCGATTATATCGAAGCTTAAAGTATTAATATTTCACAGTAGAATTACTGCGCTGGGAGCTATTCGATCGTGCATAACAACGGTACGAGCAGTTCTCGTAAAGAGATTGAAGCGAATAGTTCACGAAGCTCGTTCAATTACAATCTTTTTCGACCTGAATTAAAATTGGACTGCTCCTTCAAGCGAATTCGATTTGTTTCAGGATGGAGGAGACGTCACGGGGGTTGCTGCAGCACAAGCACAGGGCTGAACAGCTGAAGCAAGAAAAAACCGCGCTCACGCTTTCTTACGAGGTAAGTCGATCGTTTGAACGGATTTTACTGTACTTCATACCTTTATTTATTCGTCTGGAATAATAATTGCCGTTTCCTTAACCACTGTCTTCCCCAACATTCACGCATAAATCTATTTCTAACTTTAGGTACATAAAAAGTCACATGAGACACGTGTTCTTCAGACTTTTACTTATTTGATCAATATTTTATAAAATAAATAATGAATACATATATTTTGCTTAGAATAAATAAATGACAATACAATTTATTTGGTTCACATATTTTTTTTTAATTTAGGACACTAAATTTGCAAGCTAATGTAGATTTTCAATTATACACAAATCTTGAATAATTCTGATGAAAAAATGAGGTTACTTCGAATGCAAATCAACTGTAACGTTTAATAAATAATTTTAACACAAATTATCTTAGTGTACCTAATCAGGTACAAATACTAAAAAAATCAAGAATACAGAAACAAAGAGAACTTCTCAAAAATGTCCAACAGGCGATTGTTTCATTAGACAAATTAATATCGAATACATCCCTATCGAGGGCCCATTAAAAGTTCCGATCCGAGAAGTGATCTCGATTGGTCGATAATTGGCAGTATTTCGTGTCACATCGAAACACGGATCCCTTTTTATTCGAACGGAGCCACGATTTCAATTCCACGGAGCGTCGTTCTCCTTAAATTTATACTCGTTCGAGTGGTTCATCCGATTTTAGCCTGCCACCCCGAATGAGGACAAAATGAAAGGCGGAACATCCCCCTTGATGTCGCCCCTTGATCGCGTTGTCGATAAGCACGAACAGAGATAACGAAGAGGCTGTCGAATTCTCTCGATCGAATAATCAAACGTTTATTATTATTTTTTTCTTACCAGAATACGACACTCGGGTAAAAATGCTCTTTATCTACTCCGATAAGAATACTCCGCAAGTTATTGTATTTCGAGTTGAGCACGAATTTTTAGCAACTCAAGTTGTTTCACTATTAAATAATTCTTGTATTCGTCTTACAACTTAATTTTTATTTTATTTTTACGTTTGATTTGAAGAGAAAACTTAGATCAGGGGATGAAAAATGAACAATTTTTATTAGTAAAATTAATATTAAAATTTACCATATTTAAAGATTAAAATCGACCATAATTACTATCAATGGTACTTGTAAAATTGGGACAATTACAATTTAATCATAATTATCTACAGGTACTAATTACTTTTACCAATTCGTACGATTACTCTATGGTCAGTCGCTATGGCAGCCATTTGCATTGTAGACTTAATGTTCGTGCCTCTACGAAACTGAACGAAGATTCACGAACAATTCCCCGCGAAGTTGCAAATCATTTAAACGACACAATTATCGTAACCCCAGTACATAACAAAAATTTATACATGTATATTTATACATGTGTATGTAATGTATATGATACAATTTATTAAGGGATGTACACGTTGAATAGCGTTGAAAATCTATTACAATAGAAGCCTTAACATATTAACATCCTTTTCATTTCCCTTCAAATTCTCCGACTTGCAAATTTCTTACAAATTTTTACTAAATACCCGATCTGGTGAAAGTGGATGCGTTATACGTTTTCTAGTTTTGTGAAAGCGTCAGAAACGCGTCAGCAAATTTCTCGAGTTTCCAGTCGTTCATCCCTCGCGCAATATAACCGCCCACTACTTTCGCGGCGTATTTGCGAACGACCAATATTCCTGACTTAACGAAGTAACATGGCACGTCGCTGCAACGAAAGGGAGAACGGTAAACGGCCGCGTTTACTGCGAACCCTTAGAATGTACGCACTATCTCGTTCACGGCCGGTTTGCTTCTAAAAGAGTCGTAGATTCAGAGAGCGGAGGGGTGTGCATCACTGCCCCACGAAATACCGTTTATTATCGATCGTCACTCGATCCCCTGGTTCAATGTCGTGCCACCCCACCGATCCCAGCCCCTGAGAATCCCTTTATCGGCCATGAGGAAGCACGCCTGCAAGTGTTCTGTAGCCGTTCGATTTTACTTTCGAAACGAGTACCAAACTTCCCCCTTCCTCTATCGACCCTTGTACATCCTTCCTTTAGAAAAAGTTACTTCGAAACTGTTCCCTATAATTTTACGTGACAGCAAACGGCACGAGAATTGTCTACCAAGGTGATCGAAAAATGAAAACACTGCATCGGTAGTATTGACCACGCCGTTGTGCTTACCATCATGTTCTCTGCTGATAGAGATAGAATTGTAATAATTCATTGTATATATAATTGCGAACTCTCATCTTGTAGTATAGTCTGAAAAACTTTAATTTGAAATCGAACAATTTTGTAATTTTAAAATTTGCTTGTGTACTTAAAAATTCCAACATCCACCCACGGTGGCAGGGGTGTGAACGTATGGTTAACTACGTTGGCAATAAAAAACACGGCAATATTACGAGAGTTTGTTGTACTTAAGAATAATAGTGATTGTATTAAACTACTATAGTTACACAAAGCGAGCCGAAAGTTAACACGATTACAGTTGCACCTGTACGAAATTAACGGCGTCCAAAGTGCAGCTGTCGTTGGTGTGAGGGACGTACGTCGTTTCGCAATTAGATTAGAAATTTCGCGACGGCGATGCGTGCAATTTAGAGACACAGTGGCAAGACCGTCTAGCAACATGATGTGTGAGGATAAATTACAGCCAGAGGAGTCGGAGGTGCGAGGTCGCGCGACGACGAGGCAGATGTTCAGCCACCGGGCGAATTCCAAGAAGAGGCCGCACAGTTTGTATTTTTATTTTTCTCCCTGCTCGCAGGATGACAGAAAATCGTTGGACTCCCTTCACTTTTAGAAGAAGGGGGTGTAGACATTAAGCAAGGGCCGGCTGGCTGGCACGACTGTTATAAATCAGACACACGCACCCTCTATTAGCACCCCTGTCTCCGACAGGTCTCCACAGCCCTAATTTAACGTTAAACGCTTTTCTGCTAATAACGGCCGTTCGCGTTATTAACTCTCGCCACGAGCTGCATCGTGCTCTTGGAAAAAACGCTGCATCTGTAAAGAAATTATCGGCTCATTTATTCGTGTCATCGATTATAAATAACCTTGAACTGAAACGAACTACAAATGTGACACTTAAGCATCTTTGTTTTGACGCATTCAACGCCACTGTTTAACGTATCGTTACATACTGTTGCAGTATGCAGTATGAAATGGTACAGTATGAAAAATTGAAAAATCGAAGAATAATGGTCATTATCACTTCATAATCCACTTCTCCAAATTGAAAAGATGAATTCTTGTTGTTTGACCACCGATCTGTCCATCATTATAGATATGTGTATGTAGAATAAAGAGCAAGTTTGAATAATTGTTTCTCCTGTAATTAGGCACGCGTACATCAGTATCAAGCACAAATCTCGAAGCTGCAACTGGAGAACGAGTCAATGAGGGGTCAGCTGCGCGGTTTGGAAGCTGCATGCGCTGGCGAAGTGCATGCTGCACTTGTGGCGCGTCTGGCGACCTTGGAAACAGAACACGCCGCCTTGGCGCGCGACGCCGACGCTCAGCGTCGCCAGTACGAGCGGTGCCTGGACGACGTCGCCAACCAGGTGGTCCGCGCCCTTCTATCCCAAAAGGTTCATTGCTATGCTCTCGTTACCACTTCCTCTCTCTTCTCTCTCTCTCTCTTTCTCTCTCTCTTCAGAACTTTCCTTCACTTTCTCACTCCTCTTTGATGTATAGTTCATTTTGTTTGTGTCAATTTTAATCAATTGAACAATAGGTATTCGCATGACATTCAGTAGCTCCTATTTGTTGTTAAACCGAGAACGTATTAAGTTAGGTTGATCTGAAAAGTTTCATTTTATTATAAACATTTATTTGTTAATCTACGCCGTCCTCTTTAGCTTGTTCTTAACATTTCGAAACATACAAAACATGGTAAAATCATCTGAAAAACAGTTGGGACGATAAATTAAAATTTGAAGGAGATTAAAAATGTCAGCCTCCATATATTTCAAAATATTTTGCATACTGATAAAATGGTAGAACATTTTATCTAAAGAGGACCATATTTTGCGGTTATTGTTAATTATAATTTGCAATTTCGCAAAAACAAAAATTAATATAAGAACAGGTAGACTTTTCTGATCAGCCTAAACCCTAAAACCTCATTATGTTATGTTTAGTAACTAGCTCCATATTTCATAAATTACTACAAGTTTAGTGAGTAATACTTAAGTCCACAATTGAGTTCTCCTATCCATGAGACTGATCCTTCTAATCCATCCGCATCTGCTAAGCTGCAAGTCTTGCAAGTTTGCAAATCTGCATTTACGTATAGTCTTTGTACGCTGTCGTAGTGAAAGAGCGCCATTAGTGTACACCTGAAAGTCCATGTAAAGGGGAACTCGTTAAAACCATATAAATGATGGTACTACAACATGAGTTGGTTGAAGTGACTTAATTTGTCTATTTATAATTTATAAATATTTGATAAGTCGTAACTCAAAAATTAAAAGATTCATGAATGAAAAATTCCTAGGTTACTAAATCAAAAAATAGATCTGCAAATCTGAGAATGAAACAGTTTGAAAGTTAAAACTTAAAATCAATATTTGTCTGTTCATTTCCCATAGTCGTAAATTTACACGTTGCAAACGCTTGTCCACGCAAACAGATCACGTTGTCAGCTTTTACGATCACAAATCCTGACTCTTCGTCTGCTATTGCGCTTTTCGTCGTTCGATTCGAGCTGTACTCTATGGACAGAGTGTAATTATTGTTTGTATGGTACGCAGGGTCTCAGGGAAGAAATCGGTGCATTGCAGAGGCGTATTCGGGAGCTCGAGGCTCAAAATCGGGCGCTTTCAGGATTATTGGCACAGGCAGCGAGTCCTGGAAGTCCGACAGAGTTGATTCAAGGGATCCTCGAAGCTGGACCAGCAGCAGTGGTCGCTGCACTTGGTCTGGATCCAGCTTGGGTTCCTTTATCGAGGCCCCGTTCGCTTAATCTACAAATACCAGTGATGGCCGCTACCAAGTGTAGACGAAACAGACCTTTGGGTACGTTTCTTTTATTACATTTTCCAGGAACCACTACAACAGAATCGCATACAACTTCACCGACGACAAATGGTATCTCAGCTTTTTAATACTTTGAGTGCCATTCTGAAATCACGAAAAATCCTTTCGATACTCTTATTTCTAATATCACTATACACATATTTCCTCAATTAAGTATAGTACAAAAGTACAATACAGCACAAGATATATTTATATATTTATCTCATTCGCATGAGAATATGAACATGAGAATATACCTAAAATGGAACTCGTTCAATCAAGAATATAAAGCGTGACAATATAACGAGAGTGTACTATAATTTGAAAGTTTATCGTGTCTGTAATTAAAATGGCAAATACTGAAGCGTGTCACGAATGAAATTCAGCTCAGAAACCATCGGAAGAGGAAGGTAGCGAGAGTCCAGAGAGCGGTAACAGGGATGAGGGTTACTCGACGATGTCCAGCGACGTTCAAGGAGAGGGTGCTAGACAGGAACCATCACGAGGGTTGGAGGATCTCAAAGAAGCGACCGACGAGACGGAGGCGGATGTTTCTCCGGATGCAAGATTGGTCGCCCTCGACGCCGGCGATCCTGACGTTCTATTTTTGCCGTTGAACCTCACCGTAGGAATAAATCCGCGTCACAGCTATCCACCGACCAAAGATTTGCTGCCGTATCAACACGTGATGCGTAGCTTCTCTGACAGTCACCTATGTCTCAAGTTGACCACAACGACCAATTTTACACCGTACAAACTACCGAGCCCCATTGGATCCTCCTCTTTGCTCCTCGTTGAAGAGGAGGGTTGGGACGCTGAATACGTACAACAATGGCTCAGGTTCGTTTCATATATTGTTTTATATATCGTAGAAATTTATATCTTGTAGACATCATTTTTATTTCATGCTTTCCTCATACATCTAATTTTTATAAATGTAGTATTGGATTAGGGAATAATTCACATTTTATTTTTGTATCAGACCACTACTCTGGTCTTCATGTTTCAAAGACTGTTAGATTCCACTAATGAATTTAAATTTTGAGTGAATTTGATTTTGATCGAATGTGTTAAATCAATGTCAAATTTGTTATTTGAACAAATTTAAACAAAACAGAATATAACATGTCAACAGAGTTAAACAAAGTTATACAGAACAACAGAGTAACAATTTTATTTTACTAAAGACCTGATAGCGAATGCAAAGTTTCCTGTAATTAAATCATTATATTCCGTGTCTTATCGTTACATCGTAAAAACATTATGAAAGTATCTGTTTCGAAATAAATGGAGACCAATCCTTGCCCAACGCATTTAATAAGAATAGGTGTAACAATGAAACAAAGCAGTCCATAGTTTGTATTTAAAACGCACAGTTACTTCGATCAATATCATTCGCGAGTTTGCGGAACAAAGAATGAGGGTAATTAAGCGCGTGTTTAATTTAAAGCAAGGCACAATAGCGTCGAGGATTAAAGCGCGAGATAAATTTCAGGTTGGACGACAGCAGAAGTGCTCAACAACATCGAGATCTCCTCGAGTTGGAATACGACAGAGCAGAACTGGAAGATTGGAGTTTCTCGTTGTCCACCGAGGACCTTGTTCAAAATGAATCCACGGCATGGAAGGAACCTGCTACCGCCACGACCACCCCGGCTCTCCCAGCAATCAAGGAACATAATCCTCTAGAATTGGAGGAGGACGCGAACGAATGCTTATGGAATGGTGCCAGTTACCTAGCTGATAGAACCGGAGGCGAATTGGTACGGGAGTCGTTACGAAATGTAACACAATATCTCGCGTCTTTTATTTTGCATTTTATTATACAACTTGTTGCATATTAAATCGAGTTCGAAATATCGAAAGTTACATTTAGTAACAAAAGTATTAGAAAATAAGTCATATATTGTATCAACTTAAAACTTCAAGTTGGATAACAACTACTTCAACATTTCATTATTTTGAATACAAAATGGCTGATATTCAATTATAGCCAGCAATGATCGATTTCAAACACTATGAAGTCTGATACACTTTCATAACATAACTCTATTACAAAGTAACATGTATATTATGTCAACTTGACTATGACTATGTAAATCTTTTATCAGTATAAAATTGTTAAAACTACTACAGTCATTTCAGTATATTTAATGTTTGAAATTGATGTACTATATCTTCCAGTACTTTTGCTATCAAATTTTTTAATAATTTCTATGTGTAAAATAAAATGTATAATTTTCTAACAGTGTTTGCTGACAAATTTTTGTTTTCTCGTTTAGGTTGCCTTATTAATGGATGCTAGAGCAACAGGATCGTGGCCGTACGCGACAAGTCCTGGTGCCTCCTGGAGCAGCGAAGAAGGAGCCCTGGAGAATTCCAGCAAACGATCATCGGCAGCTTTATCGGGTTGCAGCGACGATCCAGATTCTCCATCCGTCGGTACCGATTTTACCAGAGATTTCTACAGACTGGTAAAGTTCGAGAGTACAAAAAGCTTGGCCAGTACGTCGTCCAGGAGCGGAAGACCTCCACCAGACAGAGAGCAAGCTCTGCAAAGCGTATTGTCGTTCATCGCTGAACAACAAATGTACCTTGCCGAACTGCCGAATAATCTTCTGGAACACGACAACACGGCTCATACAACGGAAGGTTCGTTCCTTTTGTTGTTGAACAGAGAACAAAGAACAGTTTAGAGCTGTTTACCGTGAAATTAATGGCAGTAAGATATCTCTGAAATGTAAATTGAAGTTTAATTTGATGCAAACAGTTGTAGAGGAAACTGAAAACAAAGACGAGCGTGGAACCGAGGCGATGTGCACCGAAATAGAAACATCCGTCGATCAAGATAACAGCAACACGGAGAACGTTGTTGAAACGAGCAGTAACGACGATCTGCTGGATCAGATACCTGTGCCGTCTTTAGCGCCAGAAGAGAGAATAATCAGTGCAGTGGCGTGTAACGGTGGTGTATCCTACACCACGGTAGCACCCTCTGAATTGGGCGCCGTTCCTGAAGAAGACGAGGAAGCCGCCACTTCTTCTACACCAAGCACGGTTGTAGGTTTCATAAAATTGTATAGCGATTAACTATGATCCGCCGCTCAATGACAGCGTATCCAAATTCCGAACTATTTCAAAACTTAAAAGTTGGTACTGTCTCTAAGTTCCTGCACTTCCAGATCTGGAATTATCATGTTTCTAAATTTCTAAATTTCCAAATTTTTAACTTATCAAGAAACCAAATTAGTAGGTCCGCACCTGTGTCCATAAGCAATGAGCACTCCATTAGTCTATTACTAGTATAATCTATACAGATCCGTACCTATAATATTTTTAAATTTCCTTGTTGTTATTATGCGAAAGAATACTGTATCTATCTATAACCAAGTTGTGAAATTACAAAATTTGTCTGACTTGCAATAGGTGAGTCCAGCAAGAGCGCCTCTGTTAGTCGAAGGCAGAGATCGATCGTTGAGTTTCCATGAGCGTGCTACATCGAAAGATGTGATAGACGAACTGAATCGAATGATCAGGAAGGGTGAAGAAAACACAGTCAGCCACGAAACCCAGGTGCCGCTAGAGAAATTGGATCTCGCTTGCTGCTGTCCAACAGGATGGGTTCACGTTGAACGAGACATTGACTTTACCGACCCAAAAGTTAGTAAAAAACTGTAGCTAACGTATCGAGTTAATCTACGAGAATATTTAAATGATTCATATATTCTTCAGGCAAGAGCCAATCTTTTAGACGTGATGTTAGAAAGCAGCGAAAGTTCTTCGGCGACATCGAGCAGCGGATCAGCAGGAAGTGACTCTGGGGATGAACCACCGGATTACCGTCACTTGCACAGACTACACCGATACCGACGACAAAAGAAAGGTATTTTTTAAGGGTCTTCAATTGAACCTCTCTTCTTGTCCAGTCCTCTGCACATCACTATGAAATATACTTTCTCTCGACTAAGAACTATACCTTCCGCTTAACACAACTATACGTGTTGCACGGAATGGATAAACTGGAAGCAAATATATGTCGATCATTGTTAGAATCTACGATCATTTCGAACTTTAACTTCTACCGTATCTTTCGTCATTGAAACACGTTCTTCTATCGATCTGTATCCAATTTCTATCGAGAATGCAGTATGAACGAATTGCTTTCGCTTATTATACTCATATTAACATTACTAACAAACAATCGCCTAGATCACGCTAGTATACCCAACATACTGCGCGCAAAATGTTCGGTGCTTGGTAGACTTCTCTAGGGAAAATCATATTACTGGATTTTTATGTCATCAAATCCGTATAGTCTGAAGACCCCTAGTTGCTATATTCAAAAATATCTCCAAGTTCCTGTACCCCAAATTTTTTGAAATTTCTAGATCTCGAATTCCTTTGATTCCTAAATATCTAGATCTCGAATTCCCTAGACTCCTAAATTTCTAGATCACGAATTCTCTAAACTCAGAAATGTTTAGATCTCGAATTCCCTAGACTCAGCAATTTCTAGATCTAGAATTCCCTACTCTCAGAAATTTCTAGATCTCGAATTTCCTAGACCCCTAAGTTTCTAGATCTCAAATTCCTTAGACTTCTAAATTTCTAGATCTCGAATTCCCTAGACTTCTAAGTTTCTAGATCTCGAATTCCCTGGACTCAGAAATTTCTACATCCCAAATTTCCTACATTCTGAAATCCCTGGACCCCTATCCCTAGTATGACCCTATATCCCTATATTCTTAGGTACCTACATTAAAATTAAGATAATTTGGAAGTCTGTGAATTTCCGAAACATATACTGAAATTTCCCAGATAATATCGGAGCATTATGTTGAAAGGTATATTAGCGTGAGTTCTACGGTAACACGTGAACACAACACGTTGTTAATCGGCTTCCGTTGATTAACATCGATCACTTGTACAGTCATAGAAACGGAACATGAACACGAAACGCTAGTAGCCCTCGCTGTACATAGCCTTTTCCACGTTTTCTGTTCAGATGGTAGCTCCTACGCGGTGTGCTTTGATTGTCACAAGAAAAGCTACGTAGTTCGGCTTAGTGACGATCAGTTTCTGTAATCGACATGCCAGTTGGGAGGAATCGTTTCGCCGGGACCTAGTTTGGGCCAGATCCAACGTGAACTGTACGGCTACAACGGATTTTCCATTGGCTTACTAACAGATATTATTAACCAGAAGACGAACGAACGAATGAATTTCTGCCGAAGTCACCTTTACGCAATTCCAACTTTGAACTGAGAATCCGATACGTTTGATAAATTTCGATCGAAACATTAACACATTGCGAACGCATACGTTTTATATTTTTATGTATTTTATTTTGCATTCCGTTCACGAATAGCTCGGTCGAAAAGAATGACGAGTAGCTTAAAATGTAATTGTCCGTAGAAATTTGTCCGTAATGTGTTAATACATGTATGTTGTCTCTTCTTTTTTTTTTTATTTTTTTATTTTTTTTAGTTGTAAAACAATGATCATTGTGATAAGATAATTAGGCGTTCGTAGTCGAATACAAATGTTAAATGTTATTGTAGGTATTTCAAATTTTCATATGTAAAGGAGAAATTATTGTGTACATAAGTTTGTTAATGATATTTGTCAGATATAGCCGTTGTATCCGTTCAACGACGCGCCTGGAATTGCGTCAAGGATCACGTAACACAGTTACTTTCTCTCTCATTCTGAAGACAATTGGTACTTACGGAGTGTCATTGACAGGTACCCGACCGTCATCATTGTTGTTCATTCATCATTACTTCATATCATTTTTCTATTACCCGCCATCTGACTAATAAGACTGCGGTAACATGAATCTTACAACAATCATTATTATAACTTTAAACATAATAACCTACGTAGATACTCATTTTCATTTCACGGTACTTACGCATCTGTGTTACTCGTGACAGGCAAACAGCTTTATGTTTTTATATGTATGCAGCAAGAACTGCAATTTTTTAATGAAGACAGAATTATTTGATACTGCTGTAACATATGAGTTACTTTATTAGAAATTTTTAATTGGCAAACTTTCAAATTGTTAAGGTTATAGACTTTCAAATTTTAAAAGGGTAAATTTACGAATTCTCGTAACGCGCTTCATCGCGCATGTACAGCGAATATAACATCAGTGAAGTAAACATTTAGATAAAAAAAAATGTTCATCCCCTGTATGATCATACTGCGCAAAGATCACATAATTCTTTATGTGAATCGCACAAATCTTTGCAAATTCATAGGTAGATAATCCTTTTCCTTCCAAACATTTACTTCACCGATGTTCCACTTGCGCATGCGCGAGAAAACGCGTTGCATTCAACACTTGCTTGTACCACGATGTTCCCTGCGTCAATGACACCTTCAAAACACAATTCTACAAGTAAACAAGTCTGTTTGGTTCTGTCACGATGTCGTACGTCACACAAGGTCGCTTACCTGTCGATGAAGATTGTCTCGGGCGATCGATCACGAGAGAAAGGTAAACTGCCTAAGAGATCCCGTGACAACGAAAGACGATGCAAAAAAAGACGGCTAGAGTTAAATAGATGTAGAAATGAAGAGTGAGGGGAGAGAAAGAGAGAGGAACGTGGTACGTGTAAAAGAGTGCTAAGCCGAGCTACTCTGTGTCTGCTAGAGCCGGTATAGGAAGAGAAAGAAAAGAGATCAAGTGAGGTCTGAGGCATGTTGACCCGCTGCGCTTGGTTTCTCAGCATCGGCGGCCCAGGCACATCGTGTGCTGAGACTGCCGTCAACGTGGGGTTCATCGAGGCCGTCGATCATCGGACGTGGTGAAGATTTCTTCGTGCGATACGGTGACAAGGAACGAGAAGCTGTGGCCTCTTTCGACTTCCTTGACGAGATCGTGGCGCCATCATCGACAGGTTCCAACACCAGTCTCATCGATCTGGACGACACGCCATCTGCTGAGCTCCGCGGCGACATCATGAAGCTATCTCCGCTCTAGGACGAGGTTCGATCCAGGAGTCTATCGTGAAACTACTGTCGATAACTCGCTGATCTACGGTACAGACTGTCTACGATCGAACGAATCTTGTATATCTGCTTTGCTGCTGTTCACAGGATTTCAGTTACATCGACTGTTTTAACCCTCGTGCACCGTTTGGGTTAAATTGGCCCGAAATGGGAACTTGATGTCTGTGTGTAAAGCTAAGTCTCATGAATTTTGGAAAAAACTAGTCGGACAATCAAATTGTCTACGAAAATCTGAGAGTTGTGGAAAAATAATGAATTTTTGATAAAAGACAGGCTAGGCGTTTTTCTGGAACCATTGTAGAGAATGTAAAGTTTTCAACGACCAATAAATGGTCTTAAAAAAGCAATTTGCATATGTATAACCTAGCAAGTTAAAGATTTTGCAATTCTGTGTCAAATAGTGTAACCTGTGCGAGAATAAAGCTTTCTGACCCCGTTAATCGTGATAATAGAGCCCACGAGTGTCACTAGTTTGATTAATCCGTATACAACGTTGGCTATAGCTAGAGTAATTACCGTAACAAGAGAGATAACAAATTCAGAACTTAAATTTGAAAATTGACTAACCATATCGTTAATAAGTAGAGATTCAATACGATCAACCGCATATGTCCATTTTTACTGCGGCAATCGACGCGTCATAAATATTTGAGAAATATAATCATCGATGAAATGTGTGTAATAAAAATTTGAACGGTGCACAAGGGTTAATAATTGCTGGTAACATACGGAACTATGAAAATGAATTCATAAAAGGAAATAAGTTAACGGAGTGTATACTTGTAAAAATTAAGTCGAAGTTTGGTTTCTGTTGCATCGCGCATGCGTAATAGGGAAGTACAAATGCTATTTTTTGTACGGACGTATTTTATGGGTTTATCATAAAGGGTCAGTATAGTTTTAGTGTTATTGATAGCAGGATTTAATTTAATATTTATTTTTGTTGAATCCCTTTTGAAGAAGCTTTAAGTTTTTCTGTAGGTTGAAACATCGAGAAGATTTTGACGAACACCTTTAACAGAGTTTCCATGCTGTTGCTTGAAATTGCGATCTTTTGATAAAAAAGAAAAGAAATGTTCCTGCACATAACAAACAATTATGTAAATTAATGAAATAAGCGAAGAAACTTATGTACGATATATTTGTTTGCCTATTTATGCTAAAGGTGGTACATCTTCTTTAACCTTTACGTGCTTGCTGTTTGTTATTATATTCTTGAATATTTCAATTTGTAAATAGACTATCCGTAAGAACAATCGTTCATTATCCAGTTACGTCTTCAATGCCATGCACTACGGTGTTTTTGTTCTCGATCTTTAGAAAAACCTCGGAGATGACTGTTCAGACAAAACTGCTGGATGAGGAATATTGTTTTGTGAAGAACAGTGATGGGTAATTATATATTTCTAAAGTAGAATATTTAAAAATTTAACAAATTGTTATTTCCGAATTACCAAATTAAACTCCCTAAATTTGTAAAATTAAAAATTTTAACATTTCAAAATATTCAAATTACTAAATCTGCCCATCACTGATCTAAGACAAAGTTATAATAATTATCGTTTGAGCTTCCTTCGAATGAAATATTCAATGAATTCTTTCCAAAAAAACAAGAAACCACTCGGTGAAAGGATTTTGATTTCCAACAAGGACATACCTAAAAACTAATTACTGTACTTGAAACATACTCTTGCTCACAAAATGAAGATAGACTTCTTACTTAGCGTATGCATAATGAATATTAATACTAAAGTAACTCGATGTAAAATGTGGTCTAAACACTTAGTGTATGTAATATGTACAATACATACAAAATTACTACGAAACGAACGGGCAATAGAAAAAGATGATAAACTGGAACTATGATTCGAGTTCGCTTTACAAAATCGATACAAATCTCTCGAAAGATAATATATCCATTTAACAATCTTGTTAGTCGAAATCAATCTTAACGTTCGACGAACGGTTTATCGCACACATCAAACTTCGAGATATCGATCTGAATGGATTTTGAGTTTTCCAATATTTCGATAGAAAAAAGGCGTACAAGATCGGTAGATAAAGAATTTCTACGATTTTCATCCAGAAACTTCTGATTTCGATTAGGCACACGATGTCGTGCACATTCTCCGAAACTGAGCTTAGAACGAAACACTAGATTAAGATAAATCGACGATTTTTTTTATGACCATGAATTTGTACCATTTAGCGAACGATCGTCGATAAACGTAACGTACTATTTCGTGTGAAACACGCACCACGCGTACGCTTCAAGAGAGCGTGCGATTTTTCGTTCCGTCTTCGATGAAAGAGCGTGCATGTTACGAACTGTGTAAAATAGAAATTGTTTGAACTTGGGAGCGTGTATAATTTCACGTGAACGCTCGACGTATGAGTGGTAGACGATAGAGACAAAACGAAAGGAACTATAAAGGAAGAATGATTAAACGCTGAATGGGTCGAAACGCCGTACCAAGAAATAGATGTTTCGTCGTATTTGTACGAGGACGCACGTTCGAAGTTTAAACTCGCGTTTGGTCAAATTACTAGGAGATAATATCATTAGTTCGTATAACGTTTAAGATAACGAGTCGATAGAAATCGAAATATTTTACACGTAGATAATATAGATATATATATATATATTAAACATGATGGATATTTTCAATATTTGAAACGAAGACTGTACGGATACAAAGTTGTCTCTGTTCCATCTGATTCTAATAATTCGTTTATCCTTCGTCCGTTAACCCATTAATTCCTAGCAGTAAATATAATATTCTCAAGATACTTGTAAACGAAAATATGTGAAAACGTTTACTGCCGAATATTTGTTATTCTGTAGACGACTGTCTGATCGCGCGATATCGCGTGCTTTATCGTCGACTCTGATATCGCTGTGAACGTAGAAAATTGGGTATGGTGATATAAAAATAGGTTTCTACGCTTTAAATTTTGTGAATTTTTCCATTTGCTTAAAATCTCATTCTCTCAATTTTTAAATAAAATAATTAAAAAATTTGTTGATTACAAAAATTCAATGTTGTATTTGTCTGGTTGTCAGTGCCCCCTTTAAACATCCGATCACGCGATATCGCGTTCACAGCCTTCAGTAGCTCAATATTGTGGCACACAGCAATAGAACCGATTCGTGATTTGGCAACCAACGTGCTTAAATGACAAAGTATTTATTTATAGCGCTAATACTATACACAACTTCAGGTATTAATGGGTTAAAACTAAATAAGATATGTAACATATTTATTTAATATCAATTTGTATTGTTATGTTATCAATTTGTATAACTTTGAACATTTGATAACTACAACGAAGTTCCGACGAAAAACAACTTTTATCCTACAGTCCGGAAATAATCATTTAAATGATAGCTCTAAGATACCTGTAAGTTGCATTATATTGAAAAATGCGATTACTAAAGCACTGATCCTCTCTGACCCAATCGAAAGGGAAGGAAAAGTATAATACTAAATCCATCGATGACCGTGAATGATTGGGGCATTGTAAATAGTATGTATTATAGCACAACAGATGTAAGTTATCCTCTCTTGAACTTAATAAATAACGACAATATAACGAATGTAAAGGCGCATACTCGATGTTCAATCTAGAAAACCGTTCCTACAAAGACATTAATTGATACATATATATACGTACGTATGGTATCAATCCATTTGATCGTATTGTCCATTAAGATACAATAAGTATTTCAATAAATAATTACTTATAATTTAATTATATCAATGTTTCAATTGCATGTAAATAGCTGTGATAAATACACATTCGATTACTTAATTAAGATCTAACTAATGGGAACATGATATCATCAAATTTTATATAAAACGGGGAAAAATATAGTTATTAGATACACTATAACAAAATGTTTCTTCTTATTCTTTTTTTTTTACAGGTTAATGACACACAGAATTTGGGTAAAATAGAATTTATTAAAATGAAAATATATTATTCGATATTACTCTTTGAAAAGTAATAGTGAATATGTGCTGTACAAAGAATAGTATGAATTATATATTTTATAAAAGCGACGTGTAATACTTATCAAAATATTATAAAAATACGTTCCTATAACATTCATCGTATTATATATAATACATTGTGATTTAAATTTTTATCTATTACAATAGTTTATAACCTTTTTGATTTGTCTCGATTATAAATTGTATTTTTCTTTCTTTTTACAAACTTTTAGATATTTCGATCCGATAATGATAATAAAAATTGTGTACACAAACAAAAAATGGTAAGTTGTTATGATCAAATAAAAAGAAGTATATTATCAAGCCTCTAGAAATAAATATTTTGCACCGGTTTATCACTATTATTACTATTGTTCCGACAACATACGTAATATACCCAATTTTACAGAAATATATCAAAACTAAAAAAGAATCACGTTACACAACACGTTTACGTGTTTCAATCTTGCACACCAAAAGGTACAAATTACAAACAAAATTGATACACGAAAAGTTAAAACGGATACTTTGTCGGTCTAGAATTTGCTTTCCTATCAAATGTATTAAAAAATTGTGTAAATTTGTCTTGATAATAACAATAACCTCTATTCGAATATTACAATCGAATCTTTTAATGATAGTATTATCAATTATATTACTTTTTATGCAAAATGTACTTTCTTTAACGTTTCTTAACGCTTTCACACCCTGTAACCTCTACGCTCAGCGTTCTTGATGGAATTCGCCAGGCAAAGTGCGAAAATGATGCCGATTAACTGAAACACAAAAATAAGACGTGTAATTCATGAAGAAGCGAAATTCTAGTATATACAAAAATAAAAAAGGAAGTTATACATTTATGCTTTAGCAAAATTTAGTTAAAAATCCCTTCTATATACTCATATACAAATAAATTCTACTGAAATTGCAAATCTCAAACTTATGAATTTATAAATATATGTATTTTGAATTTACAAATTTCCCATAAATGAAGCAATAATGAACTAATAAACTTACTTCAACCGCGGCAATACCAATTGCAACGCCACCCAATAAGGTTCCTGCTACTTTAATTGCGTTTGTCAATGTTTCTGCACAACCCACATCATACGCCTCTTTTGCATCACAAGATTCTCCTTCTTTTTTGCCACAACAACTCCAGGGAATTTGGCCAGTGAAATTACCGTGGGCACTGTAATCGTACTTAGATTTGACACCACAACATTGGAACTGCAAAAGAAAATTACATAGCAATTAGATCAGTAAATTTTATTCAGACTGTGGTAATAGCGTCAGTGGATATCAACTATATACTTACACTAGCCTGAACAATATCCACTACTTCTCTGTTTTGGGGTTGCATAGGGTATTCCTGGAATACCTGATTGTAATTACGTTCGATGTCGTCGCTGGAAACAGGCTTAACGACCACGAAAGCAAACACTGCGACTGCTACTTGAATCAGCAAGATGAACATCAGCATCGAGGCAAACTAAAAGGAAAATACAATATATTTGGATGTATGATACACATTAACCATCATGGTGAAACATCAACTATTATTACCTTGTACAAATACTTAAGTATTAAATATTCAAATATACGAATGCTCAGAAGTATCACACCGTATAAAAATTAAAACTATAATCTCTCTGATTTGAAAGTTAATAGTCCAGATTTTAATATTTTCAATAATGAAATGTACTTACGGTAACAATCATGCAGTGGCTGCTGCGGATGGCGCCACAACATCCGAAGAACGATATCACGAATATTATGCTACCAACGACTATCAACGTTATCGAAGGGAACATAAGGTTGATGTCGAGTTGTTCGGTGACATTTGATAGGTTTAGGTGCACAAGTACACCAACGGTTAGGATACCCAACCCGCATACCTGCAACAGATAATTTTAGTTATTATAGCTTTGCACGATTCAACCATTAAATCTATATGCAATGAGTCATTACTAATGGCGTTTAAATGATACCACTTTTAAATGACATTTAAAAGATATCATGTTTGGATGACAGTACAAACTTGTTACTTTGTAACTTTCGTGTCTAAAACTTGTAACTATAACTTTTGTCAAAAACTTGTTACTTTATAACTTTGTCTAAAACATTTGTATCATCAATATTTTCAAAGACGTTTAAGTGCGTGTAGCCCTAGACGTTCAATGACCACGTGTGTTTGAATTGCAACTAAACTATAAAAATAAATAAATAATGGATAATATGTGTACTAGCTTCCATAATTCTTCTCGATGAAGATCAACATTTAAAGGCTTAATTTCTACAATTTAAGATAAGAAGTTTAAGATCATTTTGGTAAAAGTGTCGAATGGACACCCTGTATAAAGTGCACAAGAGTCCCGTAAACTATAATGGCGGAGCTAACGCAAGAAGAGTCTGAGCAACGTAGACACTCCTTTTCCTGTAGTTCCTCTTAACTAACAATAAGGGTAATCGACGTTGCATCCGAGTGTATGTACACATACTCGCGATTCAGGATCATTCCTATCGTCGAGTATTTACATAGACAATAACTGAAGGCTGAGACTTGCTCCATCGATAGCAGCCACTTATTACATCACATTGCACAATATCAACCGGTTGGCATTGAACATTCTGTACACGGTACACAACGATTGCGAGTGTCCGTAGTTGAATTTAGGTCAGGTTCCAGGTGCGACAGCTCCCGGTGGTTCAACGCACCGTTAAACCTTTTCAGTGGGAGTTCATTCAATGGGTCGAGAATGTTGTCGAAGATTTTTGTGTGTAGTTAATAAACACTACCCATTTGATCTCTGATTTAGAACGGTTACCAGATTATCTAAACCGAATTTAAAGATTTTCACCCCGTTATTTTTATTGTGTATATATAAGAAATTGATTTTGTAAAATTTTATGATCTGCGAAGAAAAAGGCGAATATGAATTTGGAGATTTAGGGACTGAGATTTTGGGAACTTGCGAATTTGGGGATTTGGAGATTTGGAGTTTTGGGAACTTGACAATTTGGGGATTTGGGGATTTGGAGATTTGGAGTTTTGGGAACTTGACAATTCGGGGATTTGGAGATTTGAAGTTTTGGGAACTTGAGAATTTGGGGATTTGGAATTTTGGGAACTTGCGAATTTGGAGATTTTGAGATTTGGAGTTTTGGGAACTTGAGGATTTGGAGATTTGGAGTTCTGGGAACTTGAGAATTTAGGATTTGGAGATTTAGAGTTCGGGAACTTGCGAATTTGGAGATTTGGAGTTCTGGGAACTTGAGAATTTGGGATTTGGAGATTTAGAGTTCGGGAACTTGCGAATTTGGGGATTAGGAATTTTGGGAACTTGCGAACTCGAAATTTAAGAATTTGGGTATTTAGGAATTTCAAAATTTCAGTATTTGGAAACTTGAAAATGTGAGAATTTTGGAGCTTAGGAATTTAGGAATTAAAACATTCGGAAATTTAGAGATTGCAAACTTGGAAACTTGTGAATTTGAGAACATAAAAATATGGAAATTCATAGAATTAATTTGGAAAACTCAAACTTGAAAATTTGAGAACTATAGCAATACTGTACTGCTCTCCTAACTTTACAAATATTTTCATTTTAAAAACTACTCTACAGCTGAAGATTGCATATCATATCAACCTGCGATACAGTAAATTTTTACATAACTCGATAACGATTTATGTTGATTCTGATTCGATAGTGGCAAAATGCTCAAGAAATTATCTACGAGCCACATAAATATTATAGTATATTGACAACAAAATAACTTGTTAACAAAACGATTAAATTCGTAATTCTATGAAATGTTTTATATACTTCATCATTTAAATGTACTTTAGAAAAATCTATCTCTATTCCCCTATATCTTGAATCTAATTCTAAAATAGACTCGATTATGTTAGCTCATGAAACTTTCAAATTCCTTTGTAGGTATCGCAGCGATACGATCACCTATTAAGCTCTATCCGGAAATCTTGTAATTGTTAAAATATTTGACATTTTCACGTGTTATCTGGGGGAGAAATTTTCTCGTTAACTCGAAGTGAATCATCGATAAAGGCAAATCAATAACGATGTTATCTATCTCATATTTCAGCACTTCGCGTAACACATGGGTGAAGTTATTCACTTTCCACGCAACTGGACGTTGCAAAAATTGTAATGTAATGATTGTACGAAAATATATTTACCGATGATATAATGCTTTTATCAATGAACTTTTGACAACGATGTAAGACACAAATGTGTAAAAGTAACTTTTGTTGAAGCGAAAACATTTTTGCTGCAAAAGTATTCTGGTAACAAACAGGGAGGACAATAACAAAATGGATGAATAGTACAAAAGTGTAACAGTAGATTACTGAAACAGTAGTGTGGTAGTATAGTGGCACAGTAAAATTGCAGAATTTTAAATGTCAATGTTGTATACAGTGGAAGAAGACAGGAGTATAACCGAAGGGTAAAAGAGTATAATACAGTAAAATAGTGAAACATTAAGGCGATTATGTAGTAAAATAATAAAATAGTATAATAGTAAAATAATTATATACTGAAATACTAAAATAGTGAAATGAGTACACAGTACAATAGCACAATAGCAAAATAATTGTATAATAAAATAGTAAAATGATTAAATAATATATAAGTAGTAAAATAATAAAATAGTAAAATTGTATAACAGAACAATAAAATAGTAAAATAATTATAAAAAAAAATAGTAAAATAAAATAATTAATGCATTCGAGTCTGGTTATGATATAAAACCAGAAATATTTCTAGTACGTTTTACGAGATGAAATTGACCAGGATGATTCGATAAAGAAAACGTAACCAAAGAATATGACAATAAAGGTTTACTTGAGCGTAATTGTGGAACAATACTAGTATGGCCTATCCTTGACACTTTATGGATATGTTCTAAACGTGAATTACCCAGGCTGAAAACTATCGAGATCGATGCTGAGAGTCTCACACGTGCGAAGACTATTGTGCTCCATTTTAGGGCATATAGCGAATTTATCATTAAAAATCTATTGTCAACTATAGTTCCATCGCTTTACGAATTTTAAATCGACCCTCCTTGCCTACTTGTTTTCTAATCGATTCTCTATGTAGGTAAACTGTATTCTGCAAATACATTCTTTTTAAAGGGACTATAAATTATTTCAAGCAGGTTCAAAGATGAATGAAACTTACATAATTAGATAATTATAGATATTGGAGATTATCAGGATATTTAACATGAAGGAATGGAACGATTCTCTATTATATGAATCATTCGTTTCAATATCTTTCCTCGTACTTTTAATACAAGTATATCGTCACGTTCAAAAATATCCGCTAGATAATAAAGTCAGTGACGTAACTAGGTTTTTTGTGCAAAGCCAGTTTTATTAAAAATATCAAGCATCTAGGAATCTGCAAGGTTAAAAATATTGGGAGTTTCCAAAGTTCTAAACTTCCAAATCAAATTTAGAAATTTGGAAATGTAGAAATTTACTCGTTTGAAGATTTCTGACACTGAGAATTTTTAATCTTGAAAATTTTTCAAGATAAGAATTTTCGAACTTGAGAATTTCTAGATTTGAGAATTTCTGGATCTGATAATTTCTAGATCCGAGAATTTCTGGATCTGATAATTTCTAGATCTGATAATTTCTAAGATTGAAGATCTCCAAACCTAAGAATTTGTAATCTTGAAAATTTCGAAGACTGAAAATTTCTACATCTGAGGATTTCTAATCTTCAAAATTTCTAACATTGCGAATTTCTAAATCTCAGGAGTTCTACTCTTAAAAATTTCTAACATTAAGAATTTCTAAACTTGAGAACTTATAACCTTGAAAATTTCTAACCTTGAGAATTTCCAAACTTGATAACTTACAATCTTCAAAATTTCCAAATTTTTCAATAAAAAAATTTGAAAGTACATCTGGTTCATAACCCACACATGCCCACAAGTTCTCCAATCCAAAACCTCTACATAAAATCATAACCACCAAAATCTACAATAGAAGAGTTCAACACCGAAAAACTAGAACTTTTGTTTCTGTAAATTAAACAAGGAAAATCTTATCTTCGTATCTTGTTTTATTCCGTATACCTTGCGATAAGCTCGCAGATATCACTGTAAAGAATGAATTAGTGTAATATCGTTTGCGCCGTCATTGCGACAGTGCTAGAATTTTCATGGAAACACGGTCGAGTCACCTCCATTTTGACCATTCTGCACACAGATCCAACGATCGTTTGCAGAACTGAAAAGGGAGAAGAAATATTCTTCAACCGTCCACGGTCTTTTGTTCAGCGACGCAACACCTTTCAAGGATTCTTCTTCAACGTTTCCGTAGCAGGGGAACAGGTTCTGCTGCCCTCTAGCAATAACAGATTCTCCTTTTCAACGGTTATAAACGTTTTTTTTCATGTTCGACAGTGTGTCGTGAATAGGGTTGCCAGGAATTCCCTGATGTAACGTAGATGACGTCATGTGGAACTACATATCCACGTACTCTGATTTGTGAAGGATAATACGTATGGGGTATCTACTCCGTCATTAAAGTTTCCTCTGCGGTCATTTTTCCTCGTGTGGCAACACTGATTTCATCCAGATTGTCGAGTTAGCACGCGATATGCAATTTACTTCAAAAACTACAATATTCTGTTAAACCTAGAATTAATCAAAATGGCTGACTTCAAATTCTATATTACAGAATTTTGTTACCGAGCTTGTGTTGAAGTCATTTGTTCAGATGAAGGTTCTTTATGTTAATTGTTTCAGTATGTACTTAGTTAGCTTCCCACTTTATTTTCGATCTAAATGTGTGCATTTAACGAAGGTTCTAGTGTTAACATTAAAACTACCAGATCGATCAAATGACCACAAGTTTCGAACTATGAGTTATTTTGTTGAGCTGCTCTTTTTGATGCGTTGATTTTCATCAAGATGAATTAATGTACGATTTTATGTTTAGTCGTTTGTTTACTCATTTTTAATTTTAAATGAAGTGCACACCATAGGTAGGGTTAGTAAAATTGTACCGAGAAGTATAAATACATTGTACATAAAGGTGTACATTGATTGTGCATACATTAAATTTTTATTGCAAATTAATTCTAAAGGTGCCTGTAGAATGTGTTAGGCACATATATTCTATAGACGATAATGGAAGTTTAAAAGGTGTACATCGAACAGGCTTTCTTTGTCCTTCGTGCTCGTAAATCGTGAGGTATATGAACGTTTGATTTCCATATTTTGTAGGTTAATTCGTGAAACGAGTTTTTGAGTGAAACAAATGTACGGTTCAGACGAATTCAACGAGCCTGACGTTTAGTTAATCGTCGGTCGCATGTGATTTTGGAGGAAGTCGATATATCGTGGTGTAAGTATAATACGTTGAATAGAATGATGTCATTCGGTTAGAACGTAGTTTCCGACGTGGGCACAGACGCCCACCCGGCGCTGAAGAAATCTGAGGGCGTTGTTGAACCTATGATCTATAAGGATACACTGTTGTAAAACTGTTGCTATCGATAGTGCCGAAACGTTATCGATAACATCGTTAAAGTATTAAGCCGATTAACGCAGAATATAAATTATAATTTTATCATTCAAATTTTGACTTGGGCAGTATTCATATAAACTAATGTGAAAAATATATCGTACAATTATATGTTATATATGTTTACATAGTATTTGCTCGTGTGTTAGTTTATTTCAACAGATCAATGAGTCCACTTCCAATTATTTCCTTATTTGAATGATATTATTTCATATTTGAAATGCGATATCACATATGATGCATCACATGTAAACATATGAAACATGTCTCATACGAGTTAAACAATTCTTAATTTGACCACCGCTGAATATCCAGCAGTCAAATCTGAATCTTTATAAAATGAATGTATGACAATCATGTTAGAATTCAATTCAAACATACCTTTGAAATTTTGAAATGGAAAATTTATTAACCTTTGCACTAATATCAATCAAAGGAATTGTGCTTAGATGTAAGTTGATACGATTCTTTGAAAATTTACGCATTATCTTATCAAGTTTTTAAATTCGATAAAATGGTACTTAAATAAGTTCCAGGAAACCATCTACTCAAAGAGGAGCTAGTATTATAACACTTGACACTTTCGTAGTGTTTCCAGAGTTTCAAGATTATCCCACTATACTTCGCTTTGTTTTCATATTATCAGATTTCAACTACGATTTGAAAACTAGGTTAAATGAATCCACAAACACAACTTGACTCATCCTCTCCTGATAAAAATAATCGTAAAATAGCACAATTCATAGCTATAGAACGTCCTCAAAATGTACAGTTATCAAAGTATTAAAATAACGAATGATAATATCTTGATACTTGTATCTTTAATCCGGAGTCTCTGGAATAAAACTGAAAGTACAGCAATCCTGATTGTAAACACGAATTAGTCCGGAGTGGATCTTCCGACGAAATTTCGCGAAACGACTTTAAAAATGCCAACGAATTACGTCATACGTTGCATCGTTACCGCAACAGGTTTCATTCAGATTTTTAGACGATGACCTTGCTCGCCATGCTATTCGTTCTGCATGCCAATTATAGCATCCCGTGGCGAGACTTTCAGTACGTTTTACACGGCACAGAACTTAATCTTGTCGTTCTCGATGTTGCATCTATCTATCTGAGTAAATGCAATCAAAGACAAGAAAAAAAAAAACACACCAATAATCATTGTTAGTGCACTTCGCACGTGATGTAAGCGCGGTTATGTAAAAGAACACAATTTCATATTGTTCGCCAGCGTTCGCAATAAAACGCTGTGTCTTGTCGAAATAAATATTTCTGTTCCAGTTAATTGTTTCTGTATACAATGCATAAAGAAAGCAACAGCAATTAATTATAATTGTAGTTATTGCAATATTATTAGCAATGCTAATCGATGCTTTTAGCGCGACACTAATGTAACTCTATTTGTTAGTAACTAGAGATAGGGATATTAGAAATATAGGAATCTAGATGTTTCCAAATATAGGAATTTCGGAATATGGAGATTTTGATATCTAGGAATTTCGAAATCTAGGGGTATCGGGGTCTAGGGATATCGAGATCTAGGGATTTTTGGATCTGGGAATATTGGGATCTAGGGATTTCTGTACCCGGGGATGTTGAGATCTAGGGGTTTCTGTTCTGGGGATATTGAGATCTAGGGATTTTTTAATCTGGGGACATTGTGATCTAGGGATTTTTAAATCTGGCGATGTTGAGATCTAGGGATTTTTAATCTGGGGATATTGAAGTCTAGGAATTTCTGAAACTGGGGATATTACGATCTAGGGATTTCTGGATCTGGGCATTTTTTGATCTGAGGATATTAAGATCTAGGGATATTTCTACGTATAGATATTTCTGAATCTAGATATTCTTAGACCTAGGAATTTTTTGTTGTAAAATATTCGGGAGCTAGGAATTCCTAAGTCTAGGGATTTCTGGGTCCAAGAATTTCGAGATCTTGGAATATCGAGACTTAGAGATATTGAAGTGTAAAAATAAAATAGTCGTGGAATATTCGAAGCTAGATATTGGATCTAAGATAGTAGAAATTTAAACATCTAGAAATATAGGGACAGAGGGTAAAATCCCGTTATATTGCCACGGATTACACGAGTTAAGTGAAAATGATGAGATTCTCGGATTTCACGTGCACGGTACTGAGTTACTAGATTCAATTGTAGTAGGTGTTTAATGTCACGCGAGTATAATCCAAGACCGTGTGAATTCTTAATGACGTGACTCACAATGCGGGAAACACGATACAATTGTTGGTTTAAACGAGCGCCGCTAGTAAAAATAATGAAACTTCGAACACAGAACGTTTTACTACGTTGGAATAACTTTTTACTAAGACAATCGTTGGTTTACCTTTTTATCTAATCTAGAGATGAAGTGTGGTACTGAACATTTCGAAGAAATCGATAATTAAAAGCTGTCAAAACAAGGCAAACGTCTGACATTGTTGTATTAAAAAATGTTATACATGTGCTTGACACGGATATCGGTGCGAAATGTAATGGCGCGTTCTGAACGGAGTATGAAACTTCAAGGATACACAACCGAGCCTTGATTAAAACGGGGAATTTAGAGCAGAATTATATCCAGTTCCCCTCTGACCCTGGAGAAATGACGCAGTTTCATTGTAAAGAATATAAACTACACTGAGCTGATATTTTAACGTCTTCGTTTTGGTAGAATATATTTATCTGCTCCTACCGTCTTTCTACACCTCAATATTTTATTAATAAAATGCCACCCAAACACGTCAAACGTCGACGCAAAAAATCTAAAATCAATAGCGAATGAATCACGCGTCCAAAGAAACCTTCAGTTTCTCGAAAACATTTCAACTGGTGTTGGACGTACAACCTAATCTTACATTGAAAGTAAACGAAGCATATAATCATTGTTTATCTCTACAAAAATCGCTGTATATTTTGATAAAAATATAAAATGTGTTCTCAAGTTTTAAATAATAAAAAGCTCTTCGATAACTCGATCTGAGAAATTCTAGGATAGACTAAATAAAACAAAAAGTCATTCTGTGAAAATACTACTTTTACATACTTCACGTTCATTCCCAACTTGGTTATGTACTATTATTAATTACAAACGAAATTTTTAAAATATTGTCACTAGGCGTACCTAGGGTTGAGTAACTCGACTGATAAAACAGAGTAGCGTGGTGCAACGATCTTATATATCGATTCCTCCTTCATAGATAAAAGCAAGTTTATGTACTTACAGCAAAAATAAAGTTAAAAATATAGAGTAACCACTGGATACAGTCCGAAACACAACTCATTGTTTTTCTGTATCAATTCGAGCACAGAGCAGAAAACGAATGATCGAATAAAACGTCGCAAAGACGATTGTGACAACACGAACTCAAGACGAGGCGAGCGTAGTTCGAACACTAAAAACATCAGAGTTGTTGCGACGATCAAAATGCGTGAAATAGGCTTATATCGCCCTCTCTCTTGCTCCCGTCCATTCGTTTGTTTCTCTCTTTCACTCTCGTGAATCTTGCGTCGCGTCATCATCGTCTGGGATTTCCTCCCAACCAATGGTTCGGCATACAATTCTGTTGTTAATATGGTAAGTTATTTCTTAAGGAAACTGATACTTCTCAAAAAAAGAAAATATATAGAGGAAAACGTTGAGTGGAATTTGCAATAAAAAGAAAACAGCAGATATAACGGTTAATGAATGTTTCATAACTGATAAATTGTACCGTACGAGAATAGTTGATAAAAGTCTTCGAGGAAAATCATTACCGTCCAAAGAGTAATTAAATTACGGTTAACACGTTCAAAATTAATGGAATGGTATAAACTTGAGACGTAAATAGCAAAATTTGATAATTCCCAATTTCTAAACTTTGTAATTTTTAATTCTTCAACTTCCAAATTTAAAAGTTCGAAATTTGTATAATTCCACATTAATACACTTCTAAATTTTCAATTAATAATTTTTGGTAGATAAGAAATGAATTAGGTTCACGCGTAGACGTTCTACGTAAAAGAACCTACATCGAACACGAAACTCTCTTGACACGAATAGAACTACTTATATCGATTGTTTAATAATTGAAAAGGATATACGTCTATCCACTTTTCTATCATAATTGAGAACGTGTATATACGCATTGAGCATAGCGTGTTAACTTATCGCATTTTGGGTCGAAGTTTCTTATTTATAATAAAAGACATTCAGATACGTCAAATATTAAACATTCATATTAAAAAAACGTACGTTATCAATGCTTAATATATAAGCTATAATCGTTGCCAACAACTTGTTGCTGTATTACAGGAAATATTTAATTGCATTTGTGTAAAAGAAGTACGCTTTTAACGTAAAAAAATGTATAAGTGTTATTAACAATTTATGAAAACGAGTTTCAACATTTTTCGCCACAACGGCTTTTCTTTATCGCATGACTCATAGCTGGACACTTGTGAACTGACGTATGTTTAAACAAATACGAGTAAAACAGAATGACTAAGAATTAATCACTGTTAGCTCTATTTATATTAAATCACATAAAAATTAGAATTGATGAAATGAATTTTACACTCAATTGATAGAACGACGTTTACGAGAAGAATTTATCATCGTTCCCCTTATACAGTGACGGGTTCAACCACGATAAATGATAGTACATTGAATAATCGCAATGGTTATGATTACAAAGTCATAAGGAAAATTATACGTATTGTTATCACTTTTCTTAACGAGATAAGAAAGGCTTCATTTTCGTAGAATGTTCCTGTGCTAAACAAGAACGTAATTGTCACAAAGACATAAAATAAGGATTGATAAGTTTAAAATTACTCGTGAAATTTGCTTAAACTTGAAAAGAATGTTAAACGGAATAATCGTAAAAAATTTATAACAAAGCTGCAAACTACGCAAACAAAATTTTATCTGCAAAAATAACGGCGTAAACATGTAACTCGTTAAAAGTGATCAAAAGAAGGAGGTCGATTATCAATTGCTTTTAAAAATAGCCTGCACTCGTCAAATAAGACCGGAAAACTACTTGTGTCGTTCCATGAACCGATTAAATTGACCATTCTTTTCTAATCACTACGAAACGAATGTATAATTTAACACTGTTAAATAGCATTTTTTTAAAAGTGCAACAATCATATGTTTTTTGTTTACACAGTAAAATCACTTCTCCATTGATGTAAAACATAAATGCGTTCTGCGATTATTCTCGATACAAATCGGACAACTGTGTCATCAAACGACTCCAATAAATTAATTGAATAATCTCAACACTTACCGCAAAAATGAAGTTGAATACGAAGAGTAAAATTTTGATCAATCCCATTCCGCAACCCATTTTCGTAGCTTTTTCGTCGTAACAGTTGCTTCTTGTTCAAACGACGGAATCCGTTACAATACCGAGAATCGTTCAAAGAACGCGCGGAGAGACGCTCAACAGGTTAGGTTAGAAACAGCACAAACCACCAACTACTAACACCGACGTCCCGTGTTCAACTGGTACGATAGCCGAAACAAGTTGCAGTCTTAAAGCACAGACAAGGAATGAGATAGACTTATTATGCACTGCAAACCCTCTATCTCATGGTTTGTAACATCATTACCGTTCGTATCACATACAACATTATCGACTCAGAACAGAATAAGACTGCAACGCTATTGAGACGGTATGAGATCGAATCTCACGAAAAATTTGATATGATAATTTTGGAATTCCCTCTTACCTAAAGTTGCAAATTCAACTCAAAGTTAAATATGTCGGTAACTGTCGATAATGGTTGCTGAAATTTTATAAAACATGTCAAAATGTGTTTTTCAAAATACTTCCAATTTTATTTTAAATACATTATCAACCATTTACAAAATGAATGACTTGTTTACAAAAGTATTTATTTTAGAAAGTTTGTATATGATTTTAGGCACGGAGTAGAGATAAAATGTGTCAATGATCTGAAGTTACAGCAGGTGGGGACACCCTTTCTCTTGGCAATCATTTTCCCTAGAAGAACTAGATTTGCACGCAAATGTCATCACATTGAACATATGTACCCCGTGTTCTATTTTGTATACTTCCGATATTATCAGTTGTTCTTTTCATTCATACATCGTTGCCTACCGTGTATATAAATGACTGAAAAAGTGGATCACAGTGGGACAACTCCAAGTAAAAGCGAGCTCACTGAAATTAGCCGAGTTGCACGAAGAAGCTATAATCTATTTTTGAACAGAGTATAGTTAACACTGTTCAGAATTATAATTTAATCATTTAAATTCAAAGTAATTGTTTATCAATAATTGCAATTTATATTCTAGCTTATGAGAAATTATATAGAAATAAAATAATATGCATGTTATATAATTTTATATTCTACATAGTTTATGTAATACGTATTTGTTGTTGTTATAGGTTCTCTTTTTAAATAAAGTAACGTAAAACAAACATATTTATATTGACCACTGTATTTAAATAAAATTTTTGTCCCTGATGGTGTAAAAGAAATATTATTCAATCGATATATTTCTGTATTATTAAGACACGTTATATATAGAAAATACACTGCGGTATAAATACTATGCTGTGATCGTGTGTACATAAAATATCATTGATTTAAAAGAATTTATTTTCTGAGTGAAAATGGAAGTTTTGAGTCATTTTGATCATATCGACGAGAGGTATAGTTTATCTTTTATTGAGAAATATTAATAAGCAAATCGTTCTTTGTATTCCTATGAAAAGTTATGGTGAAGCTGTCGATGATTATTTTCGTAAATAACAGCTTGCCAATTGGAAATTTCTCATCCCCAGTTTTGCATAACTAAAGAAACTATCAGAAGTTAAATTTGTTACTATTTAATTGCGTTTAATTTTATATTTTAGATAGAAAATAAAGTTAATTGTAAAATTTCGGAATGTAAGGTTATATTTCAGAAAAAAGTTTTCTAATTATATTGTTTGAGAAGCAATGAACTAATGACATTTAGCTGTTCATTTTTGTAAATGCTTAATATTTTATAGTGTGGATGAGAATACAATTAGCAATGACAATGTTGGCGTCGTTCTAGAGGAAGCAGAAATAATAGATTGTGATACAGAAATAGAAACTGTCACAGAAGAGGACAATGTGCAGTATCAATTATGTGAACTGAATAGGAATGATAATGCAGTAGCATATCGTGTAGTACAAGTTGGTGATAGTCATGCAAGTAACGCTGAGTTGTCGTTGGCTGCCCCTATAAATAATGCTGTTCAAGTTTTAACATCTCCAATAAATGGCCAACTTTATGTACTTAGCAATGGTAATGAAGTAGTTAACACAGAATCTACAAGATCAGTTACACCACGAGTCAAACTTCAAATAGATAATCCACAAAACATTCTTACCAGCATCAAAAAGGTATATGCATTTTCTGTTGACTGTAGTTGATAGAAATTGTTTAGTTATATTGACTGTTAAGACATAATTTCTTTTAGAGGGATGAAAGGAGGAGAGTAACGCATAATGAAGTTGAAAGACGTCGTAGGGATAAAATTAATAATTGGATAGCAAAGTTAGGAAAGCTTTTACCAGAATGTGAACAAAGTACAACAGGAGATGCTGAGGTAAAAACAAATTTTGAACTGCAGGTAAAATATTTTATACTAATACTTTGTACTATTTCTAATTAATTTATTTAGTGAATACTCTTCTTCATTTTTATTCTAAATATTTGAATAAAAATTGTTTGTTACAGAGTAAAGGAGGAATTTTAGCAAGAGCTTGTGAATATATTACAGAATTACGAGATGTGCAGGAAAATCTTGCACAAAGTTTAGATGAAAATGCTCAATTATTAGAAGAAGCTAAAACCTTGAGACAAGTAGTGAATCAATTGAGAAAAGAAAATGCTGAACTAAAAGCACAAATACCAACCGGTACAACTTATATACTTGGTACTTAATTTCGGAGAATGCATATAATAGATGCAAATAGATACGATTTTTCATGAAATAATTTGTCTGTCAGTACGATTTTATTTAAAGCGTCGTGTACTTTCATTGTACTTGGAGTAATATGTGGGGGACACGTACAATTTAGTGCAATAAAGTAATAGTAATATAGTAATTATAAAATGTTTATTTACATATATTTAACTGAGTAAATATTTATATTTTGAAAACAATTGTAAACATATTATGTAATTTTAACTGTACATATCATAAACAATAATTATTTATAACGTGAACAATCGAGCAAAGAGTAATTTATTCGTAAATCATTAAATTAGATATACAAATATACAAAACATTGTGCTATTCAATCAATAATTAATCTTTATCCAAAAGTTATATGTCATTCAGTTTTAAATTCCTTATTGCCTAGAGTGTGTTGAAGTTGTTGCTAATGAAGAGTTCTACAGTATTTACATTTACAAAGTACAATACCTAGTTATTTACATGAAACAAACTAATACATTGTTGTATCAGTTTCTCCTTTTTATTTCTTCGTTCATTAAATTCATTGCAATACAGGACGTGCGTGTATATCAATCATTTATCGTTACATAATATCGATATACACTCACAGCCAGCAGTATTAAATATCAGGGAAAATATATGCGTTTACATATATATGCAACAGCCTAAACTGTTATTACAGTAACGCCTAATAATATTATTGCTTCGAAGCACATTATTTTGACGTTTGTGCAGAATTCGTTTCAATATTGCCAGAGTAATAACACAAATTAGTGAACTTGTAATCATTATCTACATACAATCCTTAGAAAGAATACCACACTATTAATTACGCTATTCGTTAAACTTCATTGTGTATCATCTTCGTTCGGATATGTAGAGTATGGTCAAGGCAAAGAATAAATTATTACGGTGTATCTTTTAGTACGTGGGTTCTTGTAATATTACTCTGGCAATTCGCAAAAGTTTTATTCCTTTATTCGTGTAAATGGAATCGAATGGATGAAAAGTTATGTATGAGTTGTGCAATACGGCGGTATTATCGTTTCAGCATTCACAGTAAAACACGAAAATGCTTTCTCCTTACATTTAGTCACATTGGCCATTATACTTGTTCTTACACAACGATGCTTGTAACGAGATTGCGTTCGAACAAATAAAAGTTGTCCTATAAAAATAACTCTTGAATGAGTTACGTCCAGCAACAAATGTATCGCGTCTAATCTACACATCCATGGTTAATGATATCTGTACAGTTTCAGTAGGAATCTTGCTCCTTCGCTTTGTCATCATATTGTCCTCGTCGTATAGTAAATACAATGCCAGAAAATAAGCAAAAATATACTTCTGTGTATTGTTCCGTTTTCGCTAATATTTCATTATTCATCTTTTACGAAATTACACACGGTTGAATACAGAGAATAATCGATCACCTCATTTTTATAAACGTATACTTTTGAAACTTACACGGTGCTTCGAACACGATGAGAAACGACACAAACGAACGAAGACGTGTTTAGTAAACATATTGGCAGTGTTGAAAAACTTTCACAATCGAAGGGTAATAGATTCTTTTTTCAAACGTCAATTTAATCATACACGATGAATTATAATACATACAACAGCGTGTATAGTCCCCGACAGAACATAGCGGGGTCGTAAATTAAATCCTTGTTAAGTTAGAAGATAAAATGCTCAAGATTGTATGCTACGTTCTGCTTCAGGGTCATCCAGAATTTAGGAGTTCAGGGAATTTTTATGTTTTGAAAATTAGAAACTTAGGCAGTTGGAAATATCAAAGTTTGAAAATTTGAGTCACTTCACGATATTGACACTTACAAAATCCTTTCTCGTCTAGTTCTGACGAAAATTTCATATTCTTCGCTTCAACTTTCAAAAAGTTGTACGATCTCGCTACATCGCAGCAGAAACTATACATTCTGTTCCTTGCTCGTACAAGACACAGAGGTTTTTGCTGGCTGACTGGCTTTCATCGCGATATCCTCGTAACATTGTTCTGTACAAGAGTAGAAAAAACTTGAAAGATATCTCAGATGATTTTCATTTTTCTTTAGAAACTGCGTCTGATAGCAGTCGAGAAAAGAGGCTTGATATGCGAGTATTTACACGTTTCAACGATACCTGCGTATCCTTAATACTGCCGCTTCTTGTGCCGACGTAGAAAGATAATTCTCCGTCAGTTTACCGAAATTTAAAACCTTCGTACAAACTATGGTGAGTATTTATCATCGCTTCGCGTGAACATTACAATTTACTGCTTCCAGTGTAACTTGTAGGCAGTAAAAGGGTAGCTGCGTTTTATTTTTTATTTTGCTTTGAAATTCTTTTTCTACAAACGCGTTTACCTTCACTGAGATCGATATCTCTGAGGTGATGTTTACTATCAACATTTTGTTACTTTAGTGTGCGTTCTAAAAGTCTATTTAAAAGATTATCGAACCAGAAGTATAGTTAAAAGACTTTTCAGTCTAGAACTAGGAGGTTTTCGATTATTCTTTTCTCTCAGCGCTACCCTCGTACCGACTCTCCTCGGTCAGTCTTTATTACCACAAAAAAAGAATTGTATGGCCATCGCTGATCCATTCATTGCTCACAACACTCAAGCGATTGTATTTTAATAACGCTAAACTCTTATCACTGTTCCTTTACGCGACTTCCCGTGATAAAAGTGACTAGTACTTTCTCTTTAGTACCTCAAAAAGCTTGCTATTAACTTTACACATATATTTATGTTCGTCTAATAATAGGTGCATTCGTTTCTCTAGTATATGCAATTATTTCCTCAGTTATATTTTTCTAATGCTGGTGTTTTTTTTTAACTTTGAAACTTTTCGCAAAATGTTTCGATCCCATTTGCTTTTCTTTCCCCAACTAAGATATTCGTATAAACGTTGCTTGTATGCATACTTCGTTTTACGTACATTTTTATAATTAGTTAATGGTACTTCATTCGGATATACTTTTACGTGTAACAAACAACGTTTATCATTTACTAGAGAAAGCTAAGTGACAATACCACGTCACTTTTTGCGACGACAAAGCGTTTGGATGAAGAAGAATCTTTCTTTGAGGCAGTGAAATAAATATCGTCAATGATGCGGTTACACGTTATATCGAACTGTGTGCTTTTATAAATTAAACCAGTACTAGAATTGGACTAATGAAAACCGTAGCTATCCGCTACCTCGTCAACAGGACGTATCGATGCTGTCGAGTCGATAACAACCTTTAATGATAACTTAACGATTAAAGTAAACACCTTCGTTCCATACATGTGACGAGCGCTTAAGATCGTTTGCTTTTCCGTGGATGAAAACGTATTTGAATCCATGTGGGAGGATCAAGATAGAGCATAAATCGTTTCAAAGAAACTATTCCGACAATTATTTTAGTAATATACGTTCAAGTCACGATTCTGAAGCAACGATTAAGCGGTTCTCGTCAAACTTTCACAAATCAATGTATGGCACGAAGGTAGGCCTGTCTCAGGACGGCTGAAGTCGAGTACTTTTTTTGCTGCTACCAAATGTGAACCAAGTGCCAACTTTACGTCCCAACGAGTTCGTTGTACCTTGACCGATCATCGTAGGAATTTCGTAAGCCGCTTCTCTTTTGTACGTTTTATCTAGAAATAGTCACATGAGTCGATTACAATTCTCTTGTTTTTCTTCTGCAACTAATTTTTTCTTTAAAAAACAAGAATGTATACATGTTGAAGAACCAGCTTTTCTGTCAACTAAAGAACTAACTGAATTCAATACTAGGATGGACGTTTATGTGCGTGGAAATTTATATGAAGTACACTACATAGTTATCAATTTCCAAATTATAATTAGTATGTAATAGCAAACAGGCATAAAATAATATTTTATATAATTGTATTACGTACTGCGAGGTTTGATTGGCGGTCTGTTCTGTTGTCTCGTCGCTGCAAGCCTGGCCAACTCTTTGGCTGCAGCTGGAAATTCCAATCCATCGTTTCTGTCTTGAACAACCAGTCTTCGTTCCTCCGCCATTGCTGCCAACCATCGACGCTTCTCTTCTGCCGTGCGACAGCAGAAGAGCAACCATTTATCTCGAACGCAACTGTACACTTTTAAACAGTGCCTCACCGTTACTCCTAATTGATGATCTACAAATAACGCATTTAAAATTTACAATATCCACACATATTTACCAACTAGCTTCAAATCTTTACAGATTAAATGAATTAACAAATCACCTTTTCCATCGGGAACATCGATCACTTCGCTCGTGTCGAGATAAATACGTCCTTTATAGACGTAAGTGTTCCGCTTCAAAATATCCTTTTTACAATAAACCAGCTGATGGTCGAACAGGAAGAGAGTGATATTGTTCGTCCACATACCGGTGGTAACTCTAATCGCTTCACCCTGGTAAATCAACTGGGACGAAACTTCTATGAGATCTTCACCCTACAACATTGGCCGGAAATATGAACATCCTGGAAGTAAACTTTGTCCTACTTCTTAGAAATCAAAAGAAATTCGTACCTCCCATCCTTCGACTCTTAATTGCCAAGCAGCAAGCTTCTCGAGGCTCTCCATTCGTCTCTTTCTCTCGTTGATTAAAACCGCAACGCCTCGCATCGCTTCAAGAGCTTCTTGAATCTTGTGGTAATCCGGATGATCAGCTTTCGTGTATTTCAGAAGCTCCGCCAATTGAAGCGGATATTTGCATATCCGTTGTACAGGCGTTAACAAGTACCCGTCCAAAGGAATTTCTATCAGTCCTCTCATTAGCCTGCACGCTTCGAAGAATTTACTGTAACGATTATGTTGGTACAGTTCTTGTAACGTGGCGGTGGCCATTGGGTGACTGTTGCAATACTCCGAGTACATACGAAATCCTGCTCTCTGAAAGAAGTCAAAGCAACATGTGAGGATTATTAAATACCTGAGTACTTATTAAAGTTTCAGTACCAAAATCTTTTACATAGATGTTTATTTTAAAATTGTGGACGGAAAATACAGAAATGTGTACGGAGACGTCTACACGAAAATTATAATGATCAGTAGCATATGGATTTTGTTTTTGAGGAGGAAGAAATATTCGGAATCTTATTAAAAAATTTACATTTGTTATATTTTATAAATATATCTAAGGTTTTAAAATTTTCTTACATGATTTAGGAAACATTCACCGACGCAACTCTTGTACGGTGCGTTCCAGTCGATTCGAGATTCCAGATCCTTCAAGAACTCGGACTGGAAGTCCAACAGATCTTCAAGATTGATGAATATCCTTTCTATCTGCTCCTCGTTGAACATATCCGTGTGCCGTCTACATTCGGCTATGTAACCTTCCGCAACGTCCGTCAATATCTTGACAAAATCTCGTTCAGTCTGAACCAGTTCGCGAACTACGCTCGTTCTAACTTGCTCGTTCGATAACAGCGAAACACTGGTGCGTCTTCTCAGTTGGGAGTTAGACGTGCCTCCGGAAGCCATCGCCGCCAAACAATCCTCGACAGTGTCCTCTTGGCTTACGCGTAACTATACACACAAACATTTCATTAATTTTCAAATTTTTTCATTTTTGAAGTAACAATTTTTTCAAAGTTTCTAAAAATTACAAGATTTAGTTCAGAAATACGAACATTTGGTAATTAGAAGATTGTCAAGTTTACATATACGTTCTTACACAAAAAACGATTGCACGCGAATTACAAGTCTTTGCAACACAATTAACTTTCCTCTACCATATGTGTTAATTGAATCGATAAAATGATAAAAGATTGAAAATGTACCCTAACAAATGCAGCCGGAAACCATCCATGTTCTCCTCTACAGCTACCCCACCACCAATCCTTGTCGAGGTTGTCGAGAACCTCGATGACATCGCCGGCACGAAAAGCTAGCTCCTCAGGTTCCATAGCCACGTGGTCCCAAACAGCTTCAGCCAGTATCACCACTTCTTCGTCCATCGTCTGCTCGAAGGACTTCTTTCTGTCCGTCAAGGAGGCGATGGAGGACTCGGAATCGGACATCATTTCGTCGTCGGACGTTCCACCTCTTCCGTCCTGTTCGTCCTCCGACAGGACGTTTCCACCGGGCAACCTCGCGCCTGATTTCAAACCGAAAGAGACAACCATTTTACCGCGATGACAAAATGGCGAACTGATCGTCCAGAGAAAGAAAAGAGAGAGCAATCTACTTTGCGTGTGTAGTTGGCTCGGTGTACGCCTTGTTTGCGCCGATTTCTCGATTTGTCAAGTCGCTTATGATGTTATAATACGAGAAAAAAACAATCGTATGCGAAAAATCACCGTGTAGACATCCATCGCAGGCTTGCTGGCGTTGGCAGCGAAAGATTAAAAAATCGTTTATGATGTTTGATGGGGGATTTTAACTAGGTCTCTTTGCAGAGCTTCGTGAAACATAACGCGCAAATTAACCGCGAATCTTTGTCGATCGTCGTTGAGTTGTTTCGTTTCGTTAAAATGTTTCATGAAACTCCCTGAAGGTAATCGCTTTCTACTGCACCTTGCAAACAAAAGCATATTCACAGGAAGCAAACCTTTACAGGACGAAGATATCAACATGTTCAATACAAGAGTGTTTCCGCATTCCTTTACTTTGAGGAATCTTCTTACAGGTGCGTTCTGTTACAACGGCCAGTGGTTCAAGATTCTTACAAGGGTGCATGCTAGCTCAGAGAACACTCTCAGAAATGATTTAGTCTAGAGAAAAAGTTGGGTACCACTGCGGTAGAAGGTGTGCACTAATCTTCGTCAACGGGCTACCAGTGAACCTTTCGTACCAAGCAAACAAGCGATGTGCTGGTTAGTAACGTGTAGCAACCATTTTGTGTTCACTTCGCTGTAGCAGTTATCCAAAAAATATCTCTAACCCATAGACTAGCGTTTGAAAATTTGTATTCTTGCAAAATTATGTTGATTAGGGTTATGCAAATGTTCCAGATTTGTTTAAACAAAATATGTAACTATGAAATATGTAATATTCTAAGTCACTCGGAGATTACTATAACAACCTAGTTCTGGTCATCGAATTTGATGAAGCGTGCTGTAAATATTACATTGAAAATATTTTTGCGAATATCTCCGAAATTAAAACCGAACAACTGTTACATGTATAGAGAAAAGTTTAGAATGATATCCTTGAGAACATATTTCAAGGTCATCGAGATTGCATAACCCTAATAAAAATAAAGATGGAGTCCCTTTATAATAATAAAAAAAGATGAAATAACGTATTGATCGACTCAGTCAGCTGACAATTAGTGTATGGGTTAAAAGTAAAAAATATTTGGTGCATTAACGTGAAGAGGCATCAACATCGTACTATCAGAGTTTGTGATTAATGAAAGTGCAACGAACGATCCATTACCCGTTTGCTTGGAAGGAAAGCAAAAGGAAAACGTGGTCTACGTTAAAAGTCAAACATAGTATCAAACAAGTAAAGATTCGTCTGTGGATCGACGAGTGTTAAGCTTTACCTGCAGTTTTGGTGCGCATCAAGGGTGATAGCTGATTGATACCCAGTGGTTGGCTAAGTGAACGCCTCAAATTTGTCCGAGAACTCCTCCCTTTCGCGTTACTGAGACCAGAATAAAATCGCCATTAATTTTCTCCCTCGCCGGTACATGTGTCGGATAGAGAGGTTCAACAAGCTTGTGTTTACGTAGAAGCATCGATACAACATTCAGCAACGAATTACAATAGGTAAGTATATATATACACACGACAAGGTATACACGTGTATACAGAGTGGTTCTATAACCCTGCATTTAGCAGGCGGTCATTTTGTTGTCTTTTTAGCTATTTCTGTTCAATGTTAGGGAGTGTACAGAGATTTAGAAATTTCAAATTCACAAATTTTCAAGTTTGACAATTTAGGAATGTGGAAATTCGGAATGTTGGAATTTGAGGATTAGGGGATTTGGGGATTTGAGAAGTTGAGAATATGATACTTTGGGGATATAGACTTCTCCACAACTTGAGGATGTGGGGACTTGGGGATTTAGGGATTTGGGTTATAGGAACTTGGGAATATGGGATCTTGGGGATATGAGAACTTGGGATATGGGAACTTGGGATATGGGAACTTGGGATATGGGAACTTGGGATATGGGAACTTGGGATATGGGAACTTGGGATATGGGAACTTGGAGATATGGGATCTTGGGATATAGGAACTTGAGATATGGGAACTTGGGAATAAGGGATCTTGCGATATGGGATCTTGGGGATATGAGATCTTGGGATATAGGATCTTTGGCATACGAAAACTTGGAGATATAGGATCTTGGGTATATAGGACCTTGCGAATAGAGGAACTTCCAGATTTGTAAATTTGTAAATATAGGAATTTGAGAATTTTAGAATTTGGTAAGTTAAGAATTTTAGAATTTGAGACCTGAGAATTTTGTAAATATAGAAATTTGAGAATTGGAAAATAAAGAAATTTTCAACCCTCCAAATGTTCAAATTACGTGAACCACTCCGTACGTAGTTACGCGTGACAGACCAACTGTTTTACGAGGAAAATTAAAAGAAGATGGTTTGTTATAATACCCGTCTACCTACCACTATTCTCCCTCGATTTACTGGAAAGGTTCGAGAATAAAGAATGTAAATTTCGTAAAGGATAATCTTTCAAGGAATTGTTTTTGATGATATTGTAATGTTGTGCCATGATTCGTCTCGAATTGAATGGGAATAAAGAAATATTTAGGAAAAACATCACAGAATAAAGAAACAGCGAATATCATTTCAAATAACAACCATTTAGAAGACAAACAATTTGATCAAAAAAGAAATATAACAATCAACAAAGCACCTAAGAGATTCTTTTATTATATTTTCGCAGCAGCTTAGCTGGCTCACGCATTCTTATTACAAAGACGTCGATGCTCTCATTTTGCTATTTCCATTTAAAACTCAAGCAATCGTCAATAAATTCAAGCTCGTTATATCTTTAACTAAATTTAATTACATTTCAATTATTTTACTTTTCTTTTTAACTGCAAACAAATCACGGTTCCAGCTTCAGAGTAAACAAATTTTTCTGTTACAAATCAAATTTAACACTTCGATCTCTACTTTATGGCAGACATGGCAGAATATTGCAGCTCTTTCTGCGCGATTTAGTTCGACACGACTTAATTTATATTACGAAACGAGGTAACTTAATTTAATTTATATTACCCTGTAATTCAACGCGATTCACTTAGACGTAATTTAATTTAACGCGATTCGTTGTACAGTAGACTCCCGATATATCGCCACCAAGAGTCATGAATGATAACAAAGCTCTATGAAGTCAACAGGAAGGTGGCAATATAACAAGAGCCTACTGTAGCAGTAATAAAATCCCGAAATATACGAAGATGGAGAAAAATGAAATATAGGAAGATGGTGAACCCTGAACCTGAGACGATTGCTTCGAGTTCTCTCTCGTTATAGCCGGCTTTCGTTGGGCAAATGGCAAAAGTCAATGAGGCGTTTGCGATAAAGAGAAAGGGAGGGTGCGAGAAAGCACGGTATAGTTGACGGTCATTAAACGCACCTTCTTAGCGTAACGATGTCATGGGAGGAGTGCCTTGGACTGAGCCTAGGAGGCCTCGTCTTGATGGGTGATGGTGTCGAGAGCATCCTTCGGTAATTGTGCACGTGGCTGTAACCAGACCTCGTATCCCACTGGAGTAACCTTTGACCTCCTAAATCGCTGTTAGTTCTGCGTACATGCTGATGCCTCGACGTTCGACTCTGAAGATCCGCCTGAAAGTATCACACGTACGTTCTCGTTAATATCAACATTTTTTTAACGCTCTGCTCTTCTTCATTCAACTGTCCTGACAATTTCAAACATTCTTTGCATCTTTTATTCACTTTATTTACTCTTGTCCTTAGTTTTTATATGGATTTTGTACCTTTATTTTGTAATAATGTATATACAAACATACCATGTAAATTTTTATTTTTACATGATATATATGATGTAAATATGTGCTTCTATTATTTAATAATTTGCATGTGAACATACGATGTAAATTTCTATTTTCATTTCTCAATAATTTGTACATAAGCATACGATGCAAATTTGTATATTTATTTTGTAATAATTTTGGAATATGCGTGTCTGGTAAGTTGCCAGTTGGAAACAGTGTGAATATTGGTTCTGGCAACTTACAGGATACACAAAGATGCTACAGATAGGGTATTTATGTAGATAGGCAGATGCTTCAGATAGGACATGTTGAATAAAGAGAGTTGGTCTTTGACACGAGCAAGCGAAGATGTACAGCTTTTCTGGGTATGACATTTCAAGCCAGTTCTCCAGAAAATTGCTTGATCACCGAGCAAGTTTAGTGTGGTTCCCATATGGTTTAACGACTATTATTGTATTGGATTCTGTTAATGCGAGTACATGAAAGGTACTTTGAGGATATGGGGATAATGTTTGTTCACAGCTCGTTAACTCTTTGCACTCGAAGGTTGATTAATACTTTGAAATTTTACAATTTTCCAAGCTTGATCTTTCGAATTTAATTTTCAGTTCAAATTAGTTCAAGTAATCCACCTGTGTTTTATAAATGCACATGAACATTTAATTTAACATAAATATCAGCATTCTTCAAGGATCAATTTTACACATAAGTATGTAATATACTTACCGAAACTTGAACGTTCCTTGTCACAAGGTTATTTTAGAACCGTATTAATTAACATTCATACAATTACGATCAGCGAGCAGAAGTAACGTTGCTCAAGTTGTAAAAGCTGGCGATAGGTTTTGAAAGGCGGCCATTACTTAAACGAACTCGGAACCGTTTTATTACACATTTTGCATACGTTCATTTCCGTAATCGGGTTAAAATGACTGTGCGATCGTACGAGGATGTGCATAAACGAAATGACGAGCGTGACTGGCCTGTCGAGTACAAAGTGTTAACAGCACCTCACGTTCACAATTTCACGTTCACAGCTATTTGCACCGAGTGTTTTCGCACACGTAAGGTTCGCACAGTGAAGCCAGGTGGGTTTTCCGAAACGTGAAAACGACCACGTACGGGACGAGGTAACGACGAGCGAACTATGACCTCGACTTTCGGAAGATAGCTCCATAAATTGTGCTCGCTCGGTCGCACAGCTCGATATCAACTGACCAGGACTGCGTTTCCTCTCCTCGTATCCTGGCCAACGCGATATAATTCTCTGACTGCGTATCAGAGAGACTGTCGGTGATCTGAGCGTGGCTAAATCGTATACAAACGTGAGTAATTCCAGCTATTGTAACGAAGGAAACAGTCATACGCTGCGGCTCCGATAATGATTACAAACGTGCGACGTTACCGGTAGCAATTATAAATCATCGCCGGGAGAGACAGAAACAGAGAGAGAGGGATTTAGAATTGCGCAGAAAACGATACAAAAGCTGTGAAACATCCACGACAAACCTTGTTACGTTCAATGGAAAGCGGAAGCGTCCTCAAGATCCTCGTTCCTTGTTCTCAGACCCGATTGTTAGACCTTTCGGATTAATTAATCCTCGCTAAATCGTATCGCAGAGGGAAATGCCTATTGTAGCCACGAGAGCTCTAAATCTATTCCTTGAAACGCCATTGAAAAGTACTTTGCACGTTTTGTTCGCGATATTAAGTTAGCATGGTGATGTTCCTTTCTGTACTTTCGACTCCAGTGAAATTTGATACTTGTAATTTGAACATTTACTCCGATTCATAAGTAAGAATGTATTTATGATGCAGCTTGAAGATAGACTCTGCCATTTTGTAACATACAGCGCCATTTTGTAGCATGCTACAGAATTTTCATCGAGATGAAGAATAATCATAAATTACTTTATGTTTCATCCCTTATGTACTTCGTTTTTAGAAGTAACATCGGTCGTTCATAAAGAGTTAAATTATTTGAAATGATGTCCTAGCCCTGATGAGACACACAGCAACGAAACACGAATAATTGAAACACAAGCATGCAATCCCTTTGCGATAAATCTAACGAAAATTCTTAAGCAGAGATGCAGCGACCACGCAGCTTCTCGAGCAGCGATATGTTACTGGTGTTAATGATTAATGTGATAATTGCATGTAGCGGGCCAGCAGGGCAAAGAACGATAGTCTTTACCTTAAACTTGTCGATCAGTATCTGGTTGATGAGCTCGGACTGGGGTCGTGATTTGTCCGCGACTCGTCTACGAAGGGCAGGAGGGCTGTCTGTCTCGTCTTGGGCATCCGTGTCGTGGGACTCGGAGCTATCACCACCCCCTATCATTCCACCACCACCGCCCCCAGTCAATGCTCCACCAGATACCATCTATATCGTTCACAATTTACTTGGTTACTCGTCGAGTCTGCGTGTGACATTTTCGATATGAGATCCATCGACATGATCATGATTTGCAGCGAATCAATTCTACAGCAATCGGTTCATACGAGAAACGTGTCCTCGAACCGGGAAACTTTGAGGAGCACGTATCGCCTACGTCGATGCAAGCTTTCTTCAACTTCGCTGATTTACTAAGGAACTAATGTACGATACAAATAAATTGCGTGGCTGGTTACACTGGTAATTACCTCTATTTGTATTCCACTATCCCCGCTGTTGCACTTCGCGTTCCTGGCAGCCTTGCTACCCTTCTTTCTTTCCTTACTGCTCCTCCACACCAGAGGACCAAACCTAAGGACAATTCATTTGAGTTTAGATCTCGAGTGTATACTGAATTTAGGAATGTCATTTGCTGAAGGTTGTATGTTCTCACATTCTCAAATCTCTAAACTATCAAACTTCTAAACCCCCAAACTCTCAAATTTCCAAATACTTGAATTCCCAAATTCTCAAACTCTCAAATCCCCAACTAGCCAAGTCTTCACACACCCCATTTTCCAAATCATCCTCTTTCAAATTTTTCACAGATTCCATAATACAGGTAGGAGAAATATAATACAATAGGAAACTAACCGAAATTTCTGATCAGTGCTGTTGTCTTCTTTGTGCTGAGACGTTTGTTCGGTAACGTTCGATGGTTCCCTTTCCTCCTCCTCGTCTAGAGGACCGGATCCATCGTTATCTTCGACCGGACATTCGCTCTCGTTGCTCTCTTTGCTGCCCTTCTTGTGGAACCTCAGCGAGAAGCTCTTCCTGAATTTCTGCAGAACGCTCTCTTGCTGGCTCTGTGTGCTCGAACGTGCTGAATTCTGGCCACCGGAAGCGGTCACAATATTGCCACTCAAGTTCGAGGGTTGCTCTTGAAGACGCGAGTGAGAAACCAACGGAATTGTCGCCTCTGTTAGAGGATGCTCGGTTGTTACGTGGCCTGTTGTCCCCTCGTCCTCTTCGTCACCCGACCACTGTCGACTGTTCAAACGATATAATGGAACCTTATTATCGATACTTTGCATCCTTAGAAATCTAATTATCGTTCGTTTAAACGGAGATCGATGCTACTGCGGTGTGAATTGCTCGAGTGTTTGTATGCTAGGAACGAAAACTAACATGACACAGATTTTCCTCTTAGCACGTCATCATTTACTATTTAATTATAGGAGACACGAAATATAATCTATTGAGAAATTTATCTGGAAAATTGATTTCATGATAGCTTGAAATATAACGCATAGTGTGGTTCATTACATCAAAAGTTTGGCAAGATTTTGAGTTGTATAAATTGACAGTTTATTTGCAGGAGAAATTTGTAGATTTTTACAGATAAGAATATTTTTGAGAATTTGTTTGAAGTTTCAAAGATTGAAGGTTCCAAGGTTCTAGGATCCCAAAGTCGCAAAGTTCTAAGATTTCAGGGTTCCAAATATTCGAGGTCTAAAGGTCGAAGGTCCCAATATCTCAAGGTCAAAACTCCAAGTTCGATAACCCCAAAATTCTAACATTCCGGAGTACTAAATCCCCTAGGTTCCAAGGCCTGAAGGTTCCAATATTCCAGAGTTCCAAAATCCCTGAGATCTCAAAAAAAGTTGAAAAATTTCTAAATTCTTATATTCCGAAATTCTAAAGTTCTAAATTCTCAAGTCCCAAAATCTCAAGGTCTTAAAGTTTCAAAAGTTCTACATTTCCAAGGTCTTAAATTCTCCAAAGTCCCAAACTTCCAACATCCTAAAATCTCAAAAATCCCAAAGTCCCTAAGACCCAAAATCTTAAAGTATCAAATATCTAAGAATCCTAAGGTCTCAAAAATCCTGAAATCCCAAAGTCTTAAACCCTCCAAACTCCCAAATCCCCAAAGTCCCAAAGTATCGACTAAATGAATAAAAATCCTCTCATCGCTAAAAAATGAAGTCCGCCATCGAAAAAAAGAGAGTAACGACCAGATTTAATGGTCGAATTAAATTCGTCGATTAGGGACGCGAGTTCTCGATCGATCCGATTATTCGTTTAATCAACCGTCCATTGTAATCGGTAGAGAAAAATAATTTACGATCCGCAGGAAACTCGACGCCGCTTCTTCCTGCGATCCGCACTGCAGGAGACGTTGTAAAATTGATAGATCCCGAAGGTGCAGTGAACGCGAGGCAATTTATGCAGCTGAACACCGAACACGGCAGCTGACCAAGTGACTGTCCAAAGCTGCGTAACGGAAATGACCACGTCACGAGAAGTCTCATCCGTCTGCCTTCGAAAACGGAAGTTCGCGGTTTCTCTACGAACCTTTCCAAATTGTGTCGATCGTCGAACGACTTGCAACGCTACGTGGAAATTCTTGCAATTGGACTACGTTTTAATCTGCAATGAGTCAGTATGCACTGCACACGTATTCCAGGAATATTCCGATGAATTTTAGTGGGATATAGTAATCGGTCACGTAGTCATATAGTACTATAATCACGTACTGCATGGATGTACAACGCAGCTTCGTGTATAAGGGTTGTAACTTTTCTACTATAAATAATATAAATTACTGTTTTCTTATTGTCATTATTAAATTTATGGGTTCATTTGAAAATTGTTATTTTCTTGTTTAACGTATATGTACATATATGTATATGTACAGGTTAGTCTCACTGCAACCCCAACTACAAATTTTTATGTCACTGTACAATTTTAAACATCACTTCATAAAATTATATATTATTAACAAGTTAATATGATTATAAGACTAATATGTAATATACAATAATTATTAACTGATTTTTGTGTTGAGAACTCAGTACACGAATGTTTTTACCTAAATATTTATTTTTGGACAAGATTCTACCTACTTGAAATGCTATGAAGTTTATGTGTCGTAGTCAAAGTGTTACTATTAATAATTCGTTGCGGATTTAATAGTTTTAATCCTAGATTTACGGATACTTAAAGACCACTTGTATTTAAATTAACACTAAACTATAACAATAAATAAATAATGAATATTACGTGTACTAGCTTATATAACTCTTCATCGAGATGAACATTCTGACAAGGCCTTAATAATTGTTACAATTTAAAATAAGAAGTCTGAGATTTGTTATTTGTTCCGTAAATCTAGTGTTAAACTCAATTACTTCAGTATAATCATTGTGTCGATTATAGGTATCGTTACAAGCGAAGCAAAACGTTTTTATGGAGGTACCTAAGTTGAAACGCCACAGAGCGCATCTGTCGTATTTTTTCATTTTCCCGGACAAACATCGTTTCGCGTGTATTCGAGTCAGATTAATGAGAGAACATCGTCCAGTTTCACATACCACATCATCGAGCCGATTCCGATCGAGTTTTTTCCCCTAGCCAGATTAATGTTTATCCGGCGTGTTTCGTTACTTCTTGCCGGCGAGCAACATTTTACGCTTCGCTCGGTTCGGTCCTCTCGTGTTTTTCCTTCGTTCACTCCGTGAAACTTCCCGCGAAGAACGGCCGAACACTTTTTACTCTGTTTAAAAGCATTTCAACGTAGAATATCCGCGCACTGAAAACAAACACGGTGGAACCGATAGCTGTTTCAAACGGAGGTGAAGCCTCGAACCGCTCGGCACTCGGGAGAAACTCCTTTAGCGTTGCTTTCGACAGAAAGAAACTTTCCTTTTATTAACTGTTTTCTATTTATACGGATCGCTTGGAAATCCTCGAGATTATTCGACGCACGAAGAACCACTTGCAACCACTTTTAGACAGGAAATGCGTCGAGTGACGGGCTGCAGGCGACTGAAACCTTCCTGTGCATACAACCGAACCACGTTCTAACACGTGTACGAAACGTTTACGTGTTCCACTGTCTGTGCTCGTAGTCCTAACACGAATTCGTGCTACAAAGCGTATTCATGAAAACCTCCCTTCCTAAGCGTTACACTGCTTATTTCTCGATTAGGGCTCGACACTTTTACTGCTAACTCCAAGATCACTTGTTGATCGCACGTTATCACTCGCGTACACTTATCTCTCCGTTAATCGTGTTATCTACGAAACGAAATATCCATAATGAGCTTCTTCGTTAATGCGGTCACCGTCATTTTGGGTATAGATAATGGACACATGTTGCAGCGTTCCATTAAGAAATGTATTTATTCATTGTGTCGACTGTGAATATAATCGCCATGTTAGTGGACGGGAATTATAAAAATTATGATATACGTATTTTTGAGAGCAAACTTTTTATACGACTATTTCACTGATGTACTATACTACTATTTTGGGTCTCAAGATTTGATGAAACTTGCTGTAATTAACCAACTGCACTATGACAGTAGTATAATGAAATAGTAAAATAAAAGAATAGTTTTATAATAAAATTAGCAAACCAGCACAAAATTAATGTATTGCTATAGAAGTAGTGTTCTAGTAAAATAATATAGTACAGTGAAAGAGTGGAATAATGAATTAAAAAAATAGTAGGATACGCAGAAGTTATCAGAGCAGTAGAACAGCGAAGCAGTAAAACAATAAACTGACCGTACAAAAATAAGGTCTGTCTAAAACTGCACGTAACATCAATATCGTATCGCGTCATATTAATTTTGCAAGATAACAAGTGGAACGTTCAAACCGAAGAGTGAACCGATGCTATAATTTCGTTAACAATCGCAATTATATCGTGCCGTACCAGATACGTCCGTCACAGTGGCATTAAACGCGTTAAATAGTTCACATAATCGTGTCAGATACCTCTATGATGGCGGTGAGCGCGTGATAAAGAAGCCACGCGAAAAAAAGAGATCGAAACTCACTCCGATGAAAAAGCCCGAAACAAATCGATCGTTTGACCGTGTCGGAAAAAAACGAATCGCGAAACACGACGTTAATTCGCGAAAGAGAAGAAGAGAATCGCTCGGAAGAGACGTTGTTCCCCCAGGAAGTGCATTGAACGACGAGCCACGACCGACTGAAGGCTCCTCTCCGTGGGCACACAAATCCAGGCTCACGTGTGCCCCACGTGTGTGTGTGCGAGTGTGTTTGTGTGGCAGTGCACCTCGTGAACTCTTCCCAGAACAGATTTCAAGGGTCGCTTCAGGTATAAACCGACACGCCGAGGGTTGCTGCGCCTCCTCCACCTCCCTAAACCGATGCTCTTTCTCCTTCTTTTTTCTCCCCATCCTCCTTTTCTTTCCCCCATCCGTCTCCTCTCGTTCTCTCTCCTTTCACCCTCGTTCATTCTTTCCTTGTCGCCGTGGCAGATCGTGGGCGGGAGAGGAGCGGCCCAAGGAGACCCGTCGGTCTCCACAAAAGGTACCATTTATCCATTGTAGTGACAGTGGCCCGCTGGCTCTCCTCTCTCGTTCCCTTTTTAATCGCCGGGATTTTTACCACGGCGACGTGCCACCTACAAAATTTGACACGGTACACCTAACTCCAGTTTCTCCTGTTGCTAATCTTACCCCCTGCGCCCTTTTGTTCCGTCGTTTCGCCACCCGTCACGCGAATTTTCACGAATCGGTACCACGAGTTTTCACGAGCACATTTTTTTGTCGCTCGGGCATCGACTCGAGGGTCGTCAAACTACTTCCTTTTGGTAAACGTCGCATTTTCGGTACTTTGAAATCTTCCGTAGATTAAAGTCATTTCAGTGGTACGATGTTTTAATTACTGACTGTACCAAACTTGTCAGATGATCTTGAAACTTGCCAAACTTGTCAAAAATCTGTGCTGATGTTCGTGGAGATAAATTAATGTGTGTTCAATTATATTTTGTCGCTTGTCTGTTTATTTTTCTACTATATTTTTAATTTCAATTTTTAGTTTCGATTTAAAAATTCACAAATTTCAATGAACTGGAGGTAATTTAATTTAACTATGTGAACACACAAAAAATTGCAATTATGATCAGAGTCTGAATCACTGATAATAAGAAGCATATTAATTAGTTTTTAATCCCTGTATTTAGAAGATCATTAACACGTTATTCACCGGCTTCGTAGATTTCACAGATAACGCGATTATCTGAACGTCGAACACAGGTTAATTAATTCTCAGTCCATAAATTACAATGCCATTTTCCCTACATTTTAAATAAGAAATAAACCTTTTTCCCGTTCGAGAATCACAGGTATATTTCTCTCCGTTCTTATTCCACTGCACGCCGAAATTGCATCGAAAATTCGAAAACATTATTTCACAGTCACGTTGCAATAGAGAAACGAAGCTCGGTATGTAAATCAGGATTCTTTGTGAACAGGGAATTTCGGCAAAACACCTCTAAACGGAAGCTGCGGTCACGTTTTCAACATTATTATTTTTCATGATGTAACCAACGTATATTCCCGGTAAACTTCGCCGCTGTTCTTCCCGATTTATTACTTTTATGTAGCCGGCCACGTGGCACGGACAGACTATAACTTTCCTTTTTATCGACCTCGGTACAAATCTACCACCAACACACGTGACTGCTGCACACACGCACATGTCACGTGGGTGTTGAAGCTCGATACTATTTTCACCAGGAATGCATCGTATTTCGTTCGATCGTCGATCATGTTCTTGTTTCCTCTCCATTTTGCATCTCTCGTTTTCATTCTACAGGTATTTATATGCAGGCACGTTACTATATTTCAACTATTAATAATCACAATTATTTTCCATAGAAACGATAATATTTTCAATAAAATTTTTCGATGATATTTTTGATAAGACTTTTCGTTAAGTTTAACCCTTAATGGACAGGAAGTATTTCAAGTTTATTTTCTGCCAGATAAGCTGTTTTTTATGTAAAGAGAAATTGTATACCATTCTTATACAAAGTATAGAGAAGAAAATATTAATTTTTTTTTAATATACTCAACTGTGTAAAAATATTCTAAGTAAAATATGGCAACATTAAGGGTGAAAAAGCCATTATTTCGTATAACAGTAACTGTTTTAAAATACCTTTTATGAACATTTTCTGAGAGATTGTAAAACTGATTGGACATAAAAATACAGAGTACAAGAAAGTATAACAAGTAATAACATTAAAGAAAATATACTAAATAGTTAAAGAAAGAGAAAGTTCGAAAGTACAACTGTCAAATAGTCTGAAAGTTCAGCATCTCGGTTTTTCAATAGCGAATTTCATCGGAACCGAGAAACTTTTAATTAAATTTAATTCCGACACTTGGAATTTTTTCCTCCTCGGGATCGATTAGTTGCCTCGAAATTCGGGATTTTAAACGCGAAACATTCGGTTCGAGTGGAACTCGGCGCCGTTAAACAGAGCGCAAGTGGTAGCGAAGTGAAGAAAGGAGAACTTACCGTTCTCCAAAACTTCGAATTAGAATAATGCCAAGGCACGTCTCGTTGTATGGAATAGCAAGTTGCGAAAAGTTTCGAAGCGAAGAAAATTAACGTTCCGCTAAATTGTTACTAGCTCTATAAAACGGTACAGTTCTACCAACAAATAACCTTTCGGATTGAACTAATAACGCAGAAATTTCTGTAAAACCTTCCCTTGTGATTCTAATATTTGTCTACCGAGAACTCTTTTCTGGTCAACTTCGAAAAAATAAATTTTTGTTCAATTCCGAACTATCGGAAGAAATGTCCACGAGAAAATAACAGTAATATCAATGTAAAAATTCCTCGATAAAAATGAATAAAACCGAAGAAACGATAAATCTTACCGAAAGAAATAATCTTCGAAAATATTTGAAGGAGAAGTATCTACGAAAGCGAATTCAGCAAGGTACGGAGTTGAAAAATACGGGTTTAAAGGAATTAACGTTGAAAGGGTGGTATTATATTCGGGGACAATCGAGAAGAAAGAACATCAACTTGTTCGTGAAATATTAACGAGGGAAAAGGTTCAGGGTGAGACGGACCGGAAGCAGCCGTACGCTTCCGTGAAACTAAAGAGGATGTCGCCGGCGAATCTCTATTCAGGTTGTAATTAGAGCAACGACCGGATGAATGTTCGTCCAGGTACAAAGTCGATGGAACCGAGAGACGGGGTCATTCGAAGTAACGTCTTTATTCTTGCCTCGGCAAACAACCCCGTCTAAGAGACACGTCCAGGGGATCAAGAGGTCACGACGGAAAGCTGGAAAGCAGGAGGAAGCACTTCAAACGGACCTGGACACGATCAACCGGGAACCTTTGATCTATCCCCGAGCCTCTTCGATCAACCATTTTTTTTCTTCCCTCTTCTCTCTCGTTTTTAAACCTATTTTTAACTCTCCGATGCGTCGGCCCTTTGAACGACCTCCACAGTCTAGCAAAGTGGAAATTGCTGCTCACGGGGTGTAATCATTTTTGACCTCACCTTCTGCTTCGTGTTGTCTGGAGTTGCAATAAATTCCCTCGTTTCTTAGCTCTTCTACATTGGGTGCTTACGATGGTCTACATTAGAACATCTTAATTTGTACGGACGACGGTTGACAGATTTTTTAATTTTGTTACTCGTGTTAAGGATGTAGGGATATGGGGAGATACCGGGGAGATATCGGTGTGAGGGATATTGGGTAATAGGGATGTCGGAATATAGGAATATTGAGATATAGATATTGGTACATAGGGGTTTTGCAGTATAGGGATATTGCAATTTAGGGATATCAGTATCTAAGGGTATCGGTATATAGGATATCAGCATGTGGGATATCGGTATTTAGGGGTATCGGTATCTAGGGATATCGGTATCTAGAATATTGTTATCTAGGATATCGGTATCTAGGGATATCGGTATTTAGAGATGTCGGTATCTAGGGTTATTGGTATTTAGGAATATTGTGATTTAGGAATCCTGGACTCTAGGATATAGATTCCTACGTACATAGGATTCCACATTTATAAATTTGTAAATTCCATATCTCTATATCTTTAATTTCTGAATTTTCCAATTATCAGACCGCCAAGTCTGTAAATCGGTATATTAAAATTTTCACTAGATATCATTTCCACAAAGTGCTAATGAATGTGAGCCCTCTGAAGGTTCTTCCCTGAGTTCTAGTAATTGCCCCCCGCTAGTATAAATATCACAAAGCAACACTCGGAAATTTAAAAGTTGATTGCCCGTATTCTTCCGAATTAACGTTTTAAAGCATCCTATTACGAGGCTGTACCGCGAACGAGATATTTCAGGATCAAAATTCTTTTTCCAATAAGCAGCAGTTTTCCCTACGGCGTTAAAGTCGCCGCGCCGTTCTTTATACGTACTTAATTTTCAGAAGTTTACTCCTCCGTGCGCCGACAATAAGTCTCCGCATTATTCTCTTAATTTCGACTTAAGTACCTTTTGTACGTCTCAGGGTGGATTTTATGGCGGTCATTTCTCACCGCTATCTGTTTATCTCGCCGGCTGCATTAATATCTCTGTTTATTCCGTGGCGAGGCAAAAGCGATATTCTATCATCGTTAGAGATTACGGCGTCGAGCCGAAACGAGCCAAGGGCGAAATCGTTCTTCATCGAGAACGCATAAAGTCGTCGTGTCTCGCGAGACACGAGGCAACTACGCTCTTCCAATATTTGCCCCTGTACAATATTTTTCGTCCGCTGCAAACACAGCTTCCGGAAGCGGGCAAATCTCCCTGTAAAGTCCATCAGCCATGAAACGGACAGGTTTCATAACTTATCTCGTGCACCCCAGGTGTTTGTGCGAGGCAAAGTGACGGTGAATAAGAGGGAGAGGACGTAACCTTCTCCCGAAGAACTTCTAAATATCGACCTCGACTTCGCACACTTCGCTACATCATATTTCACGTGATATTTTACAGGGAGATTATTTCCCTCAGGGTGATCGCTGTATTTTGACCCTGCTTTTTCCTCGCCAATTATCTTCAACCACAATTATTGTACGAGATTTGAAATCTTTGAGATGGTTTTCGAATTTGGGGACATGTCAATTTTCGGTCTTTGGGATTTGAGATCTAGGGATTTCGAGATTTACCGATTTCTCACTAGAGTGATTTCTTGATTTAGGGAGATCAGGATTTAGGAATATCGAGATTTTGGGATTAGGAAAATTCAGATCTGGGGATTGTAGTCAAACGATTTTGGGATGTAAGGATCAAGGGATTCTTAAATTTGATTTCTAGGTCCTAGGGGTTTGGAAATCTAGGAACTTGGTAATTTGAGAATTTACAAAATATGAGACTTTGAGTCTCAAAGAATATTTCATATTTTAAAACGATTTCCCTAAAGTCTCTAATTCGAGGACTCCAAAATCCCACAATGCAATACCTTGATTTACGTAGCAGTCAATGTCACCGCAAGGTCAAGCAATATACCTTTGGTATTCCACAATATTGGTTCAAAATATCATTCATGTTTTTCGGAGCGAAAGTCGTGTACAATTGCCGCAGCACTTAACGCGATAAACAAACAGCAGTTAACACGTTACATTTTCATACAGGTAGTTAAGGTCATTCGCTTTCGGATTGACGACAGAAATCATAAACGAACAGATACGTTTTAATTTAACAGGCATCAATTCTGGTCACGTGTGTTGACCATTCCACAATGGGATTTCAAAAGCCGTCTGTTGGCTGTGCGAACATGGGACGATAAATCATCCTGCATGAAAAATGTTGCGCTATACTTTAAACCCTTCTATACGAAATTCGCCATTGAAGAAGAACATCTCAATTTTAACGGTGGACGAAGCAACATATTAAACATACGAACTTCAATTTAACCATCATTAATCTTCGTGTATTCAAAATTCGACCCCTGTCTCGTCAACGTGGTGCTGTTATAACCTCGTGTAAAAAGAGAACGTATTTTTTTTCTGATTCGATTGACGATTTGGCAGCCTTTGGAAACTCGTATTTCGTCTATTCAACTGGTTTCAACAGACGGACAAAAACAAACCGGCACGATTGGTCCCAGTGTTCTCGGTACTCGCAAATCGATGAGTAACAATTTCGAAAATAAGCCGACATCAAGTGATTCCGAACAGAGCTCGAAACAAGCTGCTTTTGTTTCAGACGTAAATATTTACTTATGTGATTTGTTCTGGAAGTTAGATTGCTTTCTTTGCAACTCAGATGGACAGTTTGTGGAACTGATTGAAATTTAAGTACGAGACTTGTTAGCAACACATACGATTATTTTCACAAAAGTGTAAACGTTATTTAAACTTGGAGAACGTTATACCGTAAGACTGTCACTGAACGATTGCAAGTTTCAGTTTACTTTCTGTTGAAAACATTCTTATAAATAATGGTCCACGTTCTACAGGAAAGCAAACTTACGGATTGTAATGATCAAACGAAAATTTGGTTCAGTCTCCTCGTACATTAAGATAAAACTGATACACTGACGACTGATGCACTGTATAATAAGATTTTATTTACTTATGTAGGATTTGCAATCGAATCTCCCCTCACAAATCGACCAAGCTATCTGTACTCTTCTTAACCTACAATTTTCTGGGCAGTTGTATTCACAGCTAGCTATTCCTACCGAGGACAACTGAAGAAAGTTCCAATATTAGGTACATTATCAGCGATCCTTGATTACTATCAGAATTGAACGCAAAATTGCAGTGAAAATACGAGCCTAATTTGTCACATATGAACTGTTGAGCGTCACGAATGTGACACGTAGGGTTAAAAGCCGACCAAATCGTTTCCTTCCCCTCAGAACCTAACACTTCCTCTTTAAAAGCCAACCAAATATATCAGATCGCAGTCCCCCAAATTTCGAGGGAAGTCGCATAAATCGAAAGTGGCAGTTTAAGGGGAACCCGAGTGAATGTATTATGGGAGCGACTGAAAAATAACTCACCTTTCCACATCGCGATCCAAGAGTGCCGGCGTGCTCGACGCTTTAATACGCCTCTGCGCTTTGCTCAGGCCAGGAATTCGTCTTCTCTCCTTGCCGGAGTACGCGTTCGAGCGTTGATCGTGCAGGGGCTGCAACGGGAAACATAATCGAAATTATTTTACACGCCGCTGACGCATAATCGCGGTAACCGCAACATATCAAAGCGGCTTAGATGCAATATAACCCGTTGATAACCTCACGCGTGAAAGTTGCCCGAGCTCACGATCTTTCCCATCATTCGACACGCACGAATGCCCTCGATCGCCTCTTATCTAGACACGTTTATCGATTGGAACTCTATTATACGAGAACGTTTCGCGTATGTGGCTCGTTAGCGAATTACGTTTCGTAAGTCATTCTTGCGTTTACTACCCACTGTGATTACACTGTATTTTCATTCAAGTTTCTACTCGTTATTTATTTCTTCCTCGTACATTTCGTCTTACTTGGATACCGATCGTGGTGCATAACGAATGTGGTAGGTGCATTGCTGTGACAGAGGGTTATGGAGCACAGCGTTGGGAAATTGAGGATCTGGGGATTTGGGGTATTGGATGTATAGGAATTTGGAGATTTAGAAATTTGAGAAGTTTGGGAGTTCAGAAATTTGGAAATTTGAGCATTTAAGGCTTTGATCATTTCAAATTTTTAGCATTTGAGGCTTGGAGCACTTGCGACTTTGAGTATTTGAGATTTTGATCATTTCAGACTTTGAGTACATAAGACTTAGATCATTTCAGACTTTAAGCATAACAGACTTTGAAAATTTGAACATTTGAGACATAACTTGTTTGAAGATCTGTGTAAAAACATCTGTGTTTGAAGGCCTGTGTGAAGGTACCTGTATGAAACATGTGTAATTTGCAAGATTTTATACTGGAGCCTAATTAATGATGAATAAAGAATAGCTATGTTTTCTAAAAGTTCTTAAATTTAAGCCATCCAGAGAAACCGTAAGAATTTGAAACCTTGAGAAAGTCACTCGAAAAGAAAAAACTGCACAGTCCATTATATCTTTTCATCCGTGCAAAGCGAGAAGCACTTCTGATTTCTGCGAAGAACGAAGGGTAGTTGGGCAAAAAGGTGGCAAACGGAAGTCGAATCGAGTGAAGCAGCCATTTGTAATTAAGAGTGCGAGACAATGGCATCGAAACATTTCGGTCCACAGAATTCTTTCGTTGTGCAGCCAGTGAGGAGGACAATGCTTGTCCTCGAGAAGTCAAGTGACTCCTCGACCTCCCTTTCGTAACACCACCGTGGACGGAAATGTGGTCCGAGCTCGTTTAGAAAACCGGAAGGTGCACCGAGGATCGATATTCTGTTACCCAGATCACCTGAACGACTATTCACTTCCATTGGTGACCAATTTATTTTATTAACACATGACAACATCTTACACTAAATTTCAACTCTCAACACGATAGTGACAGAAAGGATCGAAATTTTTTGTAAATTATTATCACGTTGATTTTCTATTGAAAATAAATATTGTAGAAATTGAAAAAATAGATAAACATTGTGTCTATAACGGTATGCATAATTAGCATATAATCGTAGAGATAATTAGCATACAATTGTACAATTGGCGTATGTACAATCAAAATTGATTTGAGAACACGCGATAAGCGGATACGAAGACAATTAGAAAAAAATTAAACGCTCTAAAAATTTCCACGCCACATTATAGAAATCTTATTAAAAATAACTGGATCAATGTCTTTCACCTGATCTTCGTGCAGCGATAATCAAGATAACCAAGGATCCACGAGCGGATGTGCACTCTGCTGAGACGTTAAAACCCAAGGTGTAAATGGTGCTTGAGGGACCGGGTCTTAATTAGTAAATATAGTTATCCATCGAGAGGGGGACCACATATAATCAAGCATTACGACGGAGATAACGCTTATGAAAATTAATGTCAAAGGGAAGTAACCGGTAAAATAAGGAGTTTAGCGTTTACGAAGTAAACGAGAGGAACCGAAATAAACAGTTCTCGTTACGGCAAACGCTTAAAAAATGGCTAATTTTTCAATGAAATCTCGACGCCCAGCCACGGACATCTAATACGAGCGTACACAGATGCGGAAAAGCACGAGGGAACCGCGAAAAATGCTTTACAAGGTTGAGTGTGCACCGTGCGAGCGTTCATGCTAATTAAAACTTGCAATTAAGGTCGACGCATAATACGATGGTACGTTGCCGGTGCTCGAGGCGGTTAACAGTAAACATCGTGTCGAAATAAATAAAAATTACTCGATTGAATCGAGAACGACGATCACACCGAGTCATCGATAAAATGGCGACGCAATGAAAACGCGAAGGCTTTTGTCGCGTTGTCGACCATTCAGATTCAAATTCGTAAATGTGCGCGACAGTCGATAGAAAACGATTCCGCCAGATGAAAAATATGCATCGGTAATGTTTGCTTTTGTTGCGGAACACCGCGATACGCCATTCGAAATCGTGGCCACAGTCATCGAAACGTATCCTCGGGATAGTTCCCCGGGAAAATGGATTCTCGAAAACACGCGAAATGTTTTATCTTCTGTGAGGCAGGAACGACGATCATGCCCGAATTTATTTAGGTCGCCGATATTCGATCAACGCGAAAACCATTTATTTTATTGATTATGTGCACTCAACTAATCGACGCCGCCGAGTTCTTTCGTTGCTACGTTTTTATTTTGGGTACGTTGAAAATCAATTTTTTTTTTTAACAAGTTTCTGTTTTTAGATTTTCAAATTTTTAAATTTTTAAATTGATAGATTACGTTTTCAAATTTTTAAATTGAGGGATTTATTTATGAATTTAGATTTAGAAATTGCAATTTAGAATTCACAAAATTCCAACTTGCAAATTAGCCTCCCTCACCGACTGTTTTGCTGAAACCTTTCACTTGAACTTTGCAGATTTTTTATTTGAATTTGCACACATCGATGGCATTCTTGTCGCTCGGGGTTTTAAGCCGAGTAAATTGTAAAACGACAGCTGTGAATAGTCAGGTTTTAATAGATATCAAAATATATCCAAGCACGTCAGAATTTTTGAGTCGCGTCAAGCCTTAATTAACAGTTCTCTGAGAGCATTTGCATGTACCTGGTGCAGACTTTAACCTACATACGCTTCGATCCTAACGTGCCCAGGGCACCGATAATTGGAGGCTAGCGAGGTCAACCTCGACGAATTATTCGTCCGTAGGATTTTCGTGCTTTCGAATGTTCCACAGGATATTCCTCGATCGCTACTCGATTACGCATTCAGCTAATTTACCTTACCGGAAGAAATTCTGATTTAACCCCTGGCTTACTGTGTATTTATTCACTTAACATACGACTCAATACAGCGATTCTCAACTTCTTTTTAAATGCCTATCATATTTATTTAGATATTATCTAGTTAGGTATTACTGTCTAGTTAGATATTACTACTTAGATATTATTACTAGATATTACTACTTATACATTACTACTTAGGTAGATATTTTGCAATATATGAAAGTTTTCATTTAGAACAGTGTTTCTCAACATTCTTCGATATTATACTACTAACATGACACATGTTTAAAACAACGTAAGAACATTTTATTGCGTGAAGTACTGTGCGCCTTAAATAGGACACCATGTTACTAAAATCTGAGTGTCTATTTCAATCGATACAGCGTTGCAGTTTCGTAGGTCTGGGTCGCGACAGACCCAGTCACCGAGAATCAAGGACCTGAGATACACAGAGTGTCTCAGTTAAATATGCATCAAATATCTTCGAAAATATTGATGATACGAAAAAGTGTTTTAGAGCAAAGTTCACAGGGGTTTATCTGTTAAAAGTCACTTTCTTCTGTGTAGGTCAAGTATGTCTTTTTAACTGTAGTTATATATTGTACTGTTCGATGTAGTTTGCTATTCTTTTGACAAAAGATATTAAGTCACTCATGATGAAAAATGAATAGTTCAGAAGATATTTTTATTTCAGTATGACTAAATAGTATTTTATGTTTCGTTTAGAAAATGAACTTCCTTTATTTGAACTTGATATTTTCTCCACACGTTCATGCAGAAGCTTCATCTATTTTTCCTGTAAAATCATGTCACTTATTTAACCAGTCAGCTGTTTTACACGAGTATACTGGTTACTAGCAAATGGCAACCGAAACGAACGTTAGAATGTTTTTTGCATGTATTAAAATATTTAAGCGAGTTGATTTAAATGGAACACCCTGTGCAGTGATCGATACTGGTTTATATTCGGAGAATTTGGTGGTACGAGATCGTTTCAATTAACTTTGGTACGCGGTTAAAAAGCACCGAATTTCCGACGAAACGAAAGTAACGTAATACTAATGGATTCCACAGAGAATGGTGGCAGCTTTCAAGCTGAAAATTGTGTGTACACTTCACCTTTGAAAGCGTCGGGGAAGCTTCGTTACTTAGCAATCGACCAATGAACGAGCGTGTCTTCGAGAACCGTTCGAGATGCCAGCCTTCGATTATTTTCAGCGCCGTTAATTAAACATCAATCAAGAAGTCAGCCGAGGAGGGCATTGTCGCAAAATTGTTTTCAAAGACCAACGTCAGACGTTCGATATTCGCTAGACACGCGATTCATAATTTCCTGCTCGGAAGCGACGGATTGATAGAACGGTCGAATGAATAATGGCCGACGTTTCAGACGTTCGGATGCCAGGAACGCATGCAGAAACACGTACCGTATGTTTTCACACGATTAGAAACGTTAACTGTACTCGAATCTTTTCGTTTTCCTTCAATAAGGATGATATCTATATTGCCATCGTACGATCTGCTTTAACCTCTTCACATGCGAAGAGGAAATACCTTTCGAAGTCATTTTTATCGCGATACTTTGGACGAGATATCTGCACGGTTTTCACTACTTTGTTAAACTGCGGGCACTTCGCGGGGAACGCTCATTTATTAGGTGCTGATATAAACGATTGGAAACTGGATATTGGATGTTGATTAATGTGCGCATAATTAAGTGCTGACGCCAGCTTTATTTCGCTACTTTCTCGTTGCATTGGGTGTATAAGGGAATAAGCATTACATTTTCAAGTTTTCGGAATCTCGAAGTCACCAATTTATAAATTATCAAATTTTCAGATTCCTAGATTTCTAGATCGCTAAATTCTCAAATCCCTAAATCTCCAAATCTCTAAATCTCCACATCTCCAAGTCACCACGTTTCCAAATCACAACATCTCCAAATCTCCAAATCCCCCGATCCCCAAATTCTCAAATTCACAAATCTCTAAATCTCCAAATCCCCAAATCCCCAAATTCTCAGATTCATGAATCTCCAAATCCTCAAATCCCCAAATCCCCAAATTTCTAAATCCCCAAATCCCCAAATATGTAAATTCCAAATCTTCAAAATCCTAAAATTCAAAAATTTCCAAAGTATGAAACTTTCAGATTGCCTAGCTCTGTACTATAAATCGCAATATTTTTCCGCTTTAAATTTAATATCAAATTACGTGTTCACATGCCGATACAGTCAATGTTAATCGTATCAAAAGCTGAGCGATTACTTTCTACTCGAAAAGCATAATAAAATACGCAAATCGCGCCTTTGCGAGCGAAACCATGGTTCCGCGCAGAATTCGATGAAAGGTGGATCTCATTAAATCGTGCCTCGTATTCCTCAACTTCTATATATATTTGTTTTTTTTTATCTCTGCTTAGAAAAAAGCTACGAGCCGTTCCAGTTTCTAGAATCATTCCGCATAACACGGTTGAAGCTTTTAGTATATTGGATAGGTTTACACAACGATAAAGTCATTCGAACCAGTCGGTCCTTTAATTATTTTCAGTCCCGTGAAATTCGCGTGCATGCGCAGCCACGTTCGTCATTAATTAAATGATGAAGGAAAGATTGCATCGCGTCACGAGTGGTTCGTTCGAATGTTATAGAAATGATACGAACGCTTCGTGAAAAAACGATCGAACGAATTTCATTAAGGTTTTCTATTACTCTATTTATTTCATAATTAGGGCGTGTTAATGTGCATTCTCGAACAGTGCTCTCTATGTACGTTCTCATAGAGAGAAGATACGAAACACGTATATATACGATCTTAGAAATAGACGTTTTGTGGTTAGTATCTATACAACAAACAGTGGACGTTTAGGTATGAAGACCGTATATATTCGTTCTTGAAAAGTGAATGATTCAGTGGTTAAACACAAGAATCGTATATATACGTCATTTAAAGCAGACAGCTAAGTATGTCAATCGTATATATATGTTTTAGATGCATGTTTAAATGTGATCGCATGTATATGTTCTTCAAAATTGTCTAGATACAAAGAACGTATCTATACGTTATCAAAAAATGACTGTTTGAGGTAGGAGATTGCATATATTCATCAAGAAGTGGTAGATACTAAGATCGAGTACGTATAAACTTGAGAAGTAATCGTTGAAGTACCAGGTACGTATATATACGACATCAAACAGTGGATGTTTGGGTTATGCAATCATGTACATATATCATCAAGAAATGGATACTTGTAAATATGGACCGACCATATACGTCTTTAACAGTAGTAGCTTAAGAACCAAGATCGTATATATACGAATAAGTGGATACTCAAGTATGAAGATCATATACATACATCATCAAGTGACTGCTTGTATACACAGATCAAATATACACGCTGTTGGAAAGCAATCACCCAAATACCAGTAACGTATATATACGACATAGAGAGCATACGTACAGGAGTATACATATGTAAAATTAAAAAGTAAACGTTTAGATCGAAGAGTATACATAGTAAGTAGTGTTTCGCTTTCTCACGTGTTTATGCGATAATTTGAAGGAACGAAGGGACTAATATGATGGAAAATCGATAAATACGTAGAATAACCGTGCGAAGGTATTATGCTTGGCAGTACGGTATTCACAGAGCGGTGCAAAACGCCACTGACCATACGGTGGGCTCTAATTGTCAGCTAAATGCTCCAGTCTCTGGTGACAGTGACATGTGCATAAACGTGGGAGATACAGTCAATTCGACGCTGCATTGTTACCAGCAATGTGAACGAACCCTCTATGTACTGTCGTCGCTGTGAATGATGCATGTAGGTCGTTGCCAGTTTCGATACGTTGCACGCGTACACTCAAACCCTATATGCAATATCTACAGGGTGATTCGCCGAAGTTTATCATTAAAATGATTTATTAACTGCTTCATCTTCTCATGAATTTTGGAACCGTTTTTGCGATATTGAAGTTTTGGAATTTTTACGACTTTGAGGCTTACAATTTTGGGATTTTGGGATTTCGAGATTTCGAAGTTATTGGAAAGTTGAGATTTTAGAGATTACTGAATTTTGGTACGGCAAACTTTTTGAAATTTGGGGTCTTTTTGAACATTACGACTTCTCAGTTTTGGAACTTTAGAATTTTCAAAGTTTAAGGTTTTGGAATTACTTGATTTTGGGCCTTGACAATTTGCGAATTTTGAGATAATACAATTTTCGAATTTTTTAATTTTGGGACTTGGGAATTTTGGAATTTAAGAATTGTAGGACCACTGAACTTTGGGACTTAGAAATTTTGGGGTTGTCGAATTTCGGGTCTTAGTAAGTTCAGCTCTTTTAAACATTAGTCATTAAACAAATTTACAGTCTTTGATCCTTGGGACTTCAGAAAACGACCTTCCATCTCATACTAATCCAGCATCCATGATTAACCATCAAAGTTCAAATTGGTTCAAGATACGAACCATTAAAGTTTTCTCCCAACGAATCATTTCGAGTAACAATGAAACGGAGGTGTTTCTCGCAGCTTCTGAAATCACATCGAAGCAACGATAGTGTTTCAGATTCGCATCTCCACAGAGAATTCGACGATCTCACGGCACGAATTCGGAATGCACCGTTCACCGTTGATGCCGTTCGAAAAGCGGAGATCGCGAATTCTCCGGATCTCGATCTCGAGCCGCGCGTGTCCCGCAGACCGGAAACGTCCTCCATCGAGATTCTCCACGCGCAAACTGAATCCCGGTGTTCCTTTCGACACCTTTTCCTTCTGCGTTAACATCCTATCGAACACGATGGATCTTCAAGCAATTTTCGAGCGGATTCCCGCCTTTTCTGGAGCAATATGTCACCCAGTAACATGATCGATGCCTCTTCGCCAAGTTATCCAGGACGGTGGTCGTGGCGACAAACTTTTCGGGAGAGCTCGAATTACTGTGGCGACAGTGGACTAAAAAGAGCAAACGGCCGACAAATTAAAGGTCTTATGATACTTTTAAACCTTTGCACTCCTATGTCGAGGGTGGCACAATTCTCTTGGATATTATAATTCATTCAGATAGATTGGTTGAATATATTTTCATTTATTTACTTATAATGAAAAATATATTTGTCTCCGTATTGTTGTGATACATTTAATTCTAAACCTCTTCTTTGATCTATTGTGTAAATTAAAGAGTTGTAGAAGAAGTTAAGGAGTACAAAGGGTTAATATTCGGCCAGGGGTGAGTTGGAGAAAGGACATTTTGTATCTTTCTGAAATTTTCAGGTATTAATGTTTAGAGATTGTAGAATTTCAAAGAACATTCGTTGAGTTGTAAAATTTCAAATATTCTATGGTACAGTGATCAGAAACTCCACCAAAATTCTGGAGTCTCAAAGTGCAAAAATTAGGAATTTTTTAAATGTAATTGTAGGTCCAGAAGTCAAATGTCTCTAAGTCTCTGCGGTCCTAAAGTTAAAAATTCCAAACTTTCCAAGTCTTGTAGTCCCTTCATATCAAATTCCCTTCACAAAGGTAAAAAGTTCAAAATTTCCTACAACCCCAATTTAGAAAATCCCAAAATTCCAACTACAAAAATTCCGAAATCTTGCTCTAACTAAAGTACCACCCTACCTGCATTCCCTTCATATCAAATTCCCTTCACGAATGCCAAAAAAAGTGAAATTTCTTACAACCCCAATTTAGAAAATCCCAAAATCTCAGCTACAAAAATTCCGAAATCTTGCTGTAACTAAAGCAAGATTTTACTAACCCTACCCACTCTAATCCCTATATGAAACATTAAAAAAAGTGAAAAACCAACCTCCACCGTTTAATATCCCATTACTTAGCACAAAATTGCAGAGCGAAAAGTAAGGAAAAATCGAAAGAAAATTTAAAGATTCAATTCATCAATTTTCGTCAGTGACAAGTACCAGATGGTACTTTCCTTTCACGTCATCAGAACTTTTCATGAATAATCGGTTAGCGAATGCGATTTATCAACGCAGCGGCAAACACCGTTAAGGTATAAAAGCCAGCAAACAGCAGAGCCCCATTTCTTCCGAGTTACTTGGCTAAACTTAGAAACAGACGTCTACCAACGTCGTTTGAGGTCAGCTTAATTAAACCTCGGAATGTTTTACCCGACGAACTGTCGTATTGTTGTAAGTTTGCAGATTTATCCGAAGCGGTAACCCGTATACCGCAAACAGAACAACTTAGGACGGTGATTTGTCACGTTGCTCGTGATATTAATTGGGATCGTTACCAGTTCTCACTCGCAATTAGCGTTCCATCGGCTGCTCGACGACTGACCAAGGAATTTCTCCAATTTCAAGTCAGATTCGACCCATTTCTGTATCAATCAAATTGCAATTCGGAAATTTTTTGTCTTCAAATTTTCAAACCTTCGAATTTTTCATTTCATTTCTGAATCTTCAAATTTCGGAGTTCAAAAACTCTAAATTCACGAATTTTCATGTTCCCAAATCAGCAAAATTTTACAACTTCAATCTTCCTTTGAAGATTCAAAATTGAAGATTCATTTACTACATGTTCAAAAATTCCGAAATTTCTACATAACTAAAATGCCAATGCCCTAAGTTCCAAAATTGCTACATTCTAAAATATTAAAATCCCAAGTGCCCAAAATCCTTACAATACCCAAAATCTCCAATGTTCTCCAAATCCTAAGTCCTCAATTTCTTAAATCCCCAAATCTCCAAAATCCAAAATTTTCAAATTAAAAAATTATTAAATTTTAAAATACCAAAATTCCAAGTCCCAAAATCCTTAAAATACCCAAAATCTCCAATGTCCTCCAAATCCCAAATTTATGAAATCCTAAATCTCCAATTTCTCAAATCCCCAAATTTCCAAATTCCCAAAATCCTTAAAATCTCCAAAATTACCAAAATCCAGAAAATCACAAAATATCAAATCTGTCAAGTCCCCCAAACTCCTCAAATCTCAAACCCTAAAATCCCCAAATCCTAATGCCATACCAATAAAAAATGTCTGTACTAAAAAATTCCGAAATAAGTTTCTGAATTATAAAATTTCTAAATCCGTAAGTTCGTGATGTTCATAGAATCGTGATACTCAGCATCGTGATAGACTGCACGCAGATTTATGGGCCGCATCGAAGAATAGAAACGAATGTTCTCCCGCGGGAAGCGATTCAGAAAATCAGTAATAATTCCGCTGGAATCAGGAAACGCTTGAAAGCATTTTATCGATCGATCCCTGGGACGCTGTAAGATGGCTGAGAAGTTCGACAAAACCGCTTGAAAGTTCAACCAAGGAAAAAAAGTTGCCACAGTCTGCCAAAGAGTCGACCGAGAAACTTTTTCAAAGGATAGGGCGCGTCTGATCTTCGCACGTTATAAAACGTATGGAACGAATCCGCTCATGGAATTTTCTTATTCGATAAGTCCTCATTATTCTGATTCTATTTTTGATGCATTATACACTTGATTAATGATCTGGTAAATTAAGTAAATCAACAGTGTCTTATAACTTGAATTATACGAAATTATTTCAAACTCATATGTCACATAACATCACATATGTCACATAACAGGTGGTACATATAAGGCAGATTTGATTTATATTTTGTGTAATTCTAAGAATAATTATATTTTTCTGTTTGACGTCAAACAGTAGACGTTTGTATTAGAAATTATACTTCATGTTGTCGTATATATGATTTATACCATATCTGATATTATATGATGTTTTATAAGAAGTGCACACTAAGATACTTCATACAGTAAATAATTTGTTACATTTGATGTCATATGTTATTTCACAACAAAACACGTGCAACTATAAAATTATACATTATTTTGCAACAAAAGAAGCGCGTTCTGAAGTTACACGTTGTTCTATAAAAGAAGTGCAACCTTAAAGACATATTATTTCGCATTAAAAGAAGAGCAACCCTGAAATTGTACGTTATTTCGCAACAAAATAGATTGAATCGCGAAATTATACGTTATTTCGTAATAAAAGAAGTACAACCCTGAACATATACGTTATTTCACACTTAAAGAAGAGCAGCCCTTAAATTACACGTTACTTTGCAACAAAGGTGATGATCTATGATGTCCGTAGATAACCATTGGAACGCGTTAGGGTAAAGATTAATAACCGGTGAACCGTGTATAGATTTCACTCGATTAAACGAACGGGTACGATCGAGAGCAATCGTTAGCAAAGGAATAATCGTATTTCCGGAGGGATCGAGATACTCACGGAAACGGGAGCCGTGTGAGGTGTGGCTGCTTCCTGCGTGTGGTGAAGTCGACTGGGACTAGGGCTCGACCTTTGGGAACTCTGGCCACGTTGCCAGGGGCCTCCTTTGTTATTGCTGAAATCCAATAAAAACAATCGATTATTGTACTTGTTATATGCTACAATCACTTCCATTCACTACCATTTAAATTATGAACGATACCGGATAATTTATGGACACGCCAAGTCGAAGTGTTCGAAACAATTTATTCTTGAAAATAAATCAAAATGTACGGTTAAAGGTAGTTTAACCGACTGCTTCCTGCTCTTTATGGGTACTTTGATTTGCAAATTGAGGTTTGCAAAGAATGGGAAGCTTCACTTCCTATGAGGGAGGGTGTGAAGATTTACAGATCTTTAGATTTTTAAATTCCTGAATTGGAATTTCTGTTTCTACATTTCTGAACTTTTAAATTAACAAATTCTCAAATATTCAAATCTTTAAACTCCCAAATTCTCTTACATTTCCAAATTCCCAAACTCTCAAATTTTCAAATTCTCAAATCTCTAAATGTGTGAACCCCTAAATTCTCTAATCCCCACATCTCTGAACTCCCAAATTTCCTAATTTCCCAATTTCTCAAATTTCCAAATATCTAAACTTTCAAATTCTCAAATCTCCAAATCCCTAAATTCTCAAATTCTTAATTTCCCAATTTCTCAAATCTCCGAATATCTAATCTCCCAAATTCTCAAATCTCCAAATCCCTAAACTTTCAAATTCCCAAATCTCCAAATTCCTGAACTCTCAAATTCTCAAATCTCCAATTGTCCAAATCTCCAAATTCTCTAATCCCCAAATCCCTAAACTCCCAAATTCCCAAATCTCCAAATCCCTAAATTCTCAAATTCCTAATTTCCCAATTTCTCAAATTTCCGAATATCTAATCTCCCAAATTCTCAAATCTCCAAATCCCTAAACTTTCAAATTCCTAATTTCCCAATTTCTCAAATTTCCGAATATCTAATATCCCAAATTCTCAAATCTCCAAATCCCTAAACTCCCAAATTCCCAAATCTCCAAATCCCTAAATTCTCAAATTCCTAATTTCCCAATTTCTCAAATCTCCGAATATCTAATCTCCCAAATTCTCAAATCTCCAAATCCCTAAACTTTCAAATTCCCAAATCTCCAAATTCCTGAACTCTCAAATTCTCAAATCTCCAATTGTCCAAATCTCCAAATTCTCTAATCCCCAAATCCCTAAACTCCCAAATTCCCAAATCTCCAAATCCCTAAATTCTCAAATTCCTAATTTCCCAATTTCTCAAATCTCCGAATATCTAATCTCCCAAATTCTCAAATCTCCAAATCCCTAAACTTTCAAATTCCCAAATCTCCAAATTCCTGAACTCTCAAATTCTCAAATCTCCAATTGTCCAAATCTCCAAATTCTCTAATCCCCAAATCCCTAAACTCCCAAATTCCCAAATCTCCAAATCCCTAAATTCTCAAATTCCTAATTTCCCAATTTCTCAAATTTCCGAATATCTAATCTCCCAAATTCTCAAATCTCCAAATCCCTAAACTTTCAAATTCCTAATTTCCCAATTTCTCAAATTTCCGAATATCTAATATCCCAAATTCTCAAATCTCCAAATCCCTAAACTCCCAAATTCCCAAATCTCCAAATCCCTAAATTCTCAAATTCCTAATTTCCCAATTTCTCAAATCTCCGAATATCTAATCTCCCAAATTCTCAAATCTCCAAATCCCTAAACTTTCAAATTCCCAAATCTCCAAATTCCTGAACTCTCAAATTCTCAAATCTCCAATTGTCCAAATCTCCAAATTCTCTAATCCCCAAATCCCTAAACTCCCAAATTCCCAAATCTCCAAATCCCTAAATTCTCAAATTCCTAATTTCCCAATTTCTCAAATCTCCGAATATCTAATCTCCCAAATTCTCAAATCTCCAAATCCCTAAACTTTCAAATTCCCAAATCTCCAAATTCCTGAACTCTCAAATTCTCAAATCTCCAATTGTCCAAATCTCCAAATTCTCTAATCCCCAAATCCCTAAACTCCCAAATTCCCAAATCTCCAAATCCCTAAATTCTCAAATTCCTAATTTCCCAATTTCTCAAATCTCCGAATATCTAATCTCCCAAATTCTCAAATCTCCAAATCCCTAAACTTTCAAATTCCCAAATCTCCAAATTCCTGAACTCTCAAATTCTCAAATCTCCAAATTCTCTAATCCCCAAATCCCTAAACTCCCAAATTCCCAAATCTCCAAATCCCTAAATTCTCAAATTCCTAATTTCCCAATTTCTCAAATCTCCGAATATCTAATCTCCCAAATTCTCAAATCTCCAAATCCCTAAACTTTCAAATTCCCAAATCTCCAAATTCCTGAACTCTCAAATTCTCAAATCTCCAATTGTCCAAATCTCCAAATTCTCTAATCCCCAAATCCCTAAACTCCCAAATTCCCAAATCTCCAAATCCCTAAATTCTCAAATTCCTAATTTCCCAATTTCTCAAATTTCCGAATATCTAATCTCCCAAATTCTCAAATCTCCAAATCCCTAAACTTTCAAATTCCTAATTTCCCAATTTCTCAAATCTCCGAATATCTAATATCCCAAATTCTCAAATCTCCAAATCCCTAAACTCCCAAATTCCCAAATCCCTAAACTCCCAAATTCCCAAATCTCCAAATTCCTGAACTCTCAAATTCTCAAATCTCCAATTTTCCAAATCTCCAAATTCTCTAATCCCCAGATCCCTAAACTCCCAAATTCTCAAATCTCCAAATTTTAACATCCGAAATGTTCAAATTCGCAAAGTTCCAATTTCCCAAATGTTTAAATTCGCAAAATACCAGTTTCCCAAGCATTCTCGTCCGAGAAGATGCAAGTTTCCAAGCTTTCCCCAAGGAAAGAAGTTTCGCACTCGGGTGAGTTTTCACGCGGACATGTCTGTAACCGTTGATTGACAGACGAGTCGTCTCGGAGCTGAGAGCCGGGTCACGAGGCAATGATAGTTCATCGATCGATTCCACTTTCTATATTCTACGCGATCGAGACGGGACCTAGAAGATTCCCTCGCGTGACTTGGGAGTGGTCGGGATGAAGTCGATCGTTCAGGAATAACGACTGCATCTTCGTCTTCGAGCTTCAAGCCGGAAGTTCTTGATCGACGAGTTTCTAATCTCAGTTTTCAGAATACAGAAACTCAGGACCTCATTTTAAGAATTCATAAGTTTGGACATTAGGAAATTTCAGAATTTATATACTTGAACCACGAACTTAACGACTTAAAACTCTCAGGATTAGTCAAGTTGATAATTAACCTTTGTCTACGATCAGCAGGTGTCAGTCAGAGCTAACTAATTATAACTGTCATATTAAAACAAGTAGGACAAGATGAAATGTTAAATACATTTTGGAGTCATGACCGTGAAAACTGTAATCGATATTAAATTCCAAATTGAATGCAAATATCATTTTGGTTCATTATATCTGAACTGTAATGTGTGTCACGAGTGTGGCATGATATAAGCGAAAGGGTCGAACAGAACTTCCAAAAATTCAAGGAACAGAAAATTGTTAATTTTCTAAAATTTTCAAACGTTAGCCCTCCACTACTTGTCCTTCCTCTTGTCCTTGATCAAAGGATGTTTAACGATGCTTAATTATTGCAGCCGAGTAACTGTTACCTTTTACCTGACCACACATTCGCGCTGTCGTTTATCAGTCGATCAATCGTTTATCACACAACTCACTCGGTAGTGAACCGATAATGACATATCAGGTCAGAGTGAAAGCATCGTGGGAATTGATTCGTGTGGCCCGACGAACAGGAAATGTTCGACAGTAAGGTCACGTGGAGGCGATGGAGGTGGGACGATTAATGCCATTAACGTTCAACTTTATAAGCTTTCCCAGAACACCGTCATTCTAGTCAGACCTTCACACGGAATGCTCGTTATCTTTCGGATTTCTTTTCATGTTCATGGCTTAGGCAATTTGCCAGTTGCACGTGGGATTAATACCCGCGCGTTCTGCGGGAATACCTTGATAGGGTAATTTAACGTGTTCGAGATCGTTAACGGACATTTATGTCTCGCGAAATAGGGTGCATTCAAGTTATTTCACTGTAACAAGGTTTTTCTAACGATTCCAACACTGTTGATCTTCTCAGGCAGTTAGAATGGCACTTGACATACTTATGTTGAGGAAATATATTTTGGAAACATAAAATGTGTATACAAAATGTAAATATTTAATGTAAATACAAAATTTAAATATTTAATGTAAATACAAAATGTAAATATACAATGTAAAATATAAAATGTACATATAAAATGTACGTATAAAATTTAAATATAAAATGTAAATATAAAATGAAAATATAAAATGTAAATACAAAATGAAAATATAAAATGTAAAATATAAAATGTACATATAAAATTTAAATATAAAATGTAAATATAAAATGTAAAATATAAAATGTACATATAAAATTTAAATATAAAATGTAAATATAAAATGAAAATATAAAATGTAAAATATAAAATGTACATATAAAATGTAAAATATAAAATGTACATATAAAATGTAAATATAAAATGTAAATATAAAATGTAAAATATAAAATGTACATATAAAATGTAAGTATAAGATGAAAATATAAAATGTAAATACAAAATGAAAGTATAAAATGTAAAATATAAAATGTAAATATACAATGTAAAATATAAAATGTACATATAAAATGTACATACAAAATCTAAATATAAAATGTAAATATAAAATGTACATACAAAATCTAAATATAAAATGTAAAATACAAAATGTAAATATAAAATGTAAATGCAAAATGTAAAATACATAAATATATGAATGGTAAAGATAATTTGTAAGATGAAATAGGACATGTTTAAAAAACATGGAGTGTAAAATACATTTTTGATAAACACGTTTGGAACATCTATTTCCAATAATCTTGACGTGTAGACACGTTGTCAGACTCACCCCCTGAAGGTATAAAGTGTATAGCATTCGGATAAACATTGGCATATAATTCATTGAAAAATTCGTCACTGTCAGAACCTGTCATGATTGAAATTTTTGTAGATACTAGAGCTGTTGTGAAAGTCGAAATGCCAGGAAAAGTAATTTATCATGAAACATTGGATGCATTGTTATTCTATGATACAATGTATCCTATGATACGTATGTAAAATTTTTAACATTGTATTCTGTGAATGAATTGATTTAGCTATTATAAGTGCAAGCAGGAGTGTAAACTGTACATGTACACGAGTAATCTTAACTTTACTTTATTGGTTTTCTTCCGTTGGAAGAAGGCGTTTGGGAGATAATCCCCCCGAATGTGCCCTACACACGAGTAATCTTGTCAGCAACGTTTGATGAAGACCCTCGTTAAGGTGACCCTTCAGCAATGTGTTAATGTAGGAATCTCGCAAGTTTTACCAAGAAAGATGTTAGCATTGGACGAAGTGGTACGTGGATGAGTTCAGTGGAGTATGTCGATATTTGCGTATCGATTCAGCCAGTAGGTATCTGTCCGAAGGCAGCGGAGAATTTCAGCTTCTCATCGTCGGAAATTGAGATATCGAAACGTCGCGAAACGATGAATCATCGGCGCGTATTCGCGAGGATATCAGCGAGTTGGGACCCGAGGCGGATTTCTCGAGAGACCCTGCTAATCCGGTCGTTATCAAGAGTTTCGTAATGATCGGCGTGCACGACGTGTCGGCCCGTTTTCGCGTAGAAAGTGCAAGGAACTCGGTCAATATTTCCAAGGCTGGTGGAAACGAGACGGTTTCCGTGCCGCCATCAAACGTCGTCGCAGAACTGCTCTACCGGATAAATATCTTCGACCGAACTACAAGAGTTTGTACTTATAATTATCTCGAATGTTTAAACTTTGCTGCTCGCCGACACGACGCGCTCATTTCGCGTGCTTTCGTTATTTATCCGATCGTTTGAGAACAGGATCGGTTACTTCGTTTTTTCCTCAAGGCGATAAGATTGGTCTCGAGCGGATAACGAACATTGCGATTCGCATATTGATTCCGAGTTCGAATGTTAAAAAGTAGAGATGTTTGAATAATTTAGCTTATTAAAATGTTTCGAACGAGGCACAACGCTGGAACCAATCGATCATTTCATCTATTCAGAAATTATTTTAAATTACAAAAATTTATTAGGATTGGAATCTTGATTCTTAAGAAATTGTCCATGTATTTTACAGTTTGTTTATTCATTTTTCTATTTTAATTTTAATTTCAAAGTTATAGGTTGGGTTTTAAGATGCAGTTCTTGAGAATAACAAAAATTAAAAATTCAATTTCTCTGAAATTAAAATTTTTCAGCTCACTCTTTCAGAGAATCTTTTTACTCCATATACTAACTTTTTAGAGGATGAAATTTTTTCCGAGCCACCCTATTATACAGTTAGAGTTGAATGTTCGTTGTTACAAGAGAGTGATTGATTTATAATTTGTGAGCAATATGGCAATACACCTTGAGCAATATGGCGTCACAAAAACGCATTAATTCAAGCAACAGTAATGCAGAAAATGTATCGTTATCAGATACTGAAAATTTATTATAACCAATACGGTTAAACGCTGACTACGTCACTGGTTTCGATACACATCTTCGAATGTTATGTTTCTGCGAATTATCGCGCGATCAAATTCTAACGAGATCCAATTTGCATGGCTTTTCGTTGTAAACACGGTTCGTACAGTGTCGCAATTAGTTCGAACACGCACGACTATTCGATCCGCGACGGAAAAAGCTAGATTTATGGAAAAAAAAACTGTCCGCTCCAGCCGTGACAGTTCGCGAAACTTTTTGGCATTTCTGTGCTCTGTAACAAGTTACAATTCGGATAACATTGATTTATGCAAACACTGAACGTCCAACGTGCGCCGCCAACGATAACGGAATTTTTTATCTTGTTTCCATAAAATCTCGCAGCTGACGTAACTATGTGTGTACAGTCGAGAGCAAAGGCTTCCTAGGGGAAATATAGCGAACGAGAGGAGGAGGCTTTCTTTAGTCATCTCATTTTCAAGAATTTTTGTGGATTTCAAAATATGGGTGGTGCATTGTGAATTTGGGGATGTTTGAAGATTGGAAAATTGAAGAGGTTGAAGATTTAGGGATTTTTTAATTTGGGAATCTATGGATGTGCAAATTTAGGAATTTGAGGATATAGGTATTTAAGGATCTTGGGATAAAAAATTTTAAAGATCAGAAAATAGAGGAATTTAGCGTCTTGTGAGTGTAAAAATTTATGGATCTAGGGACTTGTGAGTGTAGAAATTAGCGGATCTAGGGATTTGTGAGTGTAGAAATTTTGGGATCTAGGGACTTGTGAGTGTAGAAATTGTGGGATCTAGGGATTTGTGAGTGTAGAAATTGTGGGATCTAGGGATTTCTGAGTGTAGAAATTTTGGGATCTAGGGATTTGTGAGTGTAGAAATTGTGGGATCTAGGGACTTGTGAGTGTAGAAATTTGGGGATCTAGGGATTTGTGAGTGTAGAAATTTGGGGGTCTAGGGATTTGTGAGTGTAGAAATTTGGGGATCTAGGGATTTGTGAGTGTAGAAATTGTGGGATCTAGAGATTTGTGAGTGTAGAAATTGTGGGATCTAGGAATTTGTGAGTGTAGAAATTTGGGGATCTAGAGATTTGCAGATAAGGAAAGGGGACTAAGGAGTACAGGAATCTAGGAATTTATAAATCTAGAAATTTGGGGATCTAGGGATTTGGAAATGAAGGAATTTGGGGAGTGAGGCATACAGGAATCTAGGAATTTCTGAGTCTATAAATTTAGGACTCCAGAAAATTAGATATGAAAAAATTTGAGAATATAGATGTTTAGAAACTTGTGAAATTTGGAAACTTGAAAATTTAAATATTTAGAAATATAGGAATTTGTAAAATGTAAAAATTGAAAAATTTGGAAATCCGAGAAATTCAACAATTTGAAAATATGAAACAAAAATTAAAAATTCCAGCGATTTGATGAAAGTATAAAAACCGGAAAATTTCTACATTTCTACATTTTTAACTTTACCATGTGTTTTTATTCAAAAATAAAAAAGACACATTGCATCGGAGTGTACGTCAGCTCCTCTATTTCCCTCGGAAATCGGGATGCTCGTTAGTTTCGTCGACGAATGTGAGCCATGAAGTTATTTTATCCGTTTTGCTCGACGGATTCGAGCGACGCTTTTTTAGTGGACCATAAGTAAAACAGGGGCTGATATCAAACAGGGCGGCTGCAATAAGAATTACAAAGCGAGCGTAGTTAACATACTCTGTACCGAATAAAATTTCAAGTTTACGAGGAATATATGAAGGTACTTTGACTCAGCAATTTGAACGTGGTGTGCAGTTGTGTTATTTTGGATACAGAGATATCATAAAATGTGTGAAACTTCGTTTTATATTATAATAAATAAAGAAATAAATATTACATTTATCATACATTTTTAGTGGCTTCATTTATGTACAATGATATTCTAATTTTCTGCATTTTAGAGAATAATATTGTATAAATTATAATTAATCGTCAACGAAGGGTTAAAAGTATTTGGAACTTGTTGTGATGAATAAAGAACTCGTCAAAATGGCGGACCTTGGATTTCTTATTTTAAATTACGAAAATTATTAAGCTTACGTCAAAATGTAATTTAACGTTCATCAAGATAAAGAATTATCGTGTTCGCTAATTTATGTATTACCCATTATTCATTTACTTTTGTAGTTCAGTTTCAATTTAAATATAAGTGGTCATTAATACTAGATTCACGGAACTCCTCAAAATGGCGGACCTTGGACTCATACTACATTACGAAAATTAAGCTTTTGTCAAAATGTAACCTAACCTCCATCCAAACAAAGTATCATGTATTCTACTTTACATATTACCCATCATTTATTCCTATAGTTTAGTTTCAATTTAAATACAAGTAGTCCTTAGTACTACATTAACAGAACTCCTCAAAATGGCGGATCTTGGATTCATATTACATTATGAAAATTAAGAAGCTTCTGTTAAAATGTAACTCAACCTCCATCCATCATTCTATAAACTAATCTACGTTATCCATTATTTATTTCCATAGTTTCTTTCAATATAAATTTAAGTGACCATATACGTCCATAAATCGTAATATTAAAAAGCAAGCGCGCACTCAACGGCAGTAGGATCGTTAATCGGGAAAAAAAGAGACCTCGCGCGTGAAGTACGCAATCAAGGACCACATCGAACTGCGTGAACATCTCTTATTTATTCGAATGATCGATCCACTTCCGAGAAAGGGACTGTGAAATACGATAAAGCTCGGATTGAAAGCGTAATCGGGATAAAAGGGTTAAGGGCTGGCGTTAAAACCAGAATTTATTCGACGCTTCCCTATCGAACCCGCTTCCTCTTCGCGTTTGTTTTGTTCTTTTTTTTCCGATGGATTTTCGCGGTATGCGGCACAGATAAATCGATGTACCCGATGCAAATAAACAATCGCATTTATCGGCCTCAGGATTCACGTGGGTGTTCCGTTACGAGCCGCAAGGATCGCTCGTAAAATCTTACCGGTTCCGCGATACGGCTTCGTCCAACTGCGACGTCATCGCGTACGAATGAACCTGTAGTTTTATTTCGCTCGTTCGAAACGATTCCATTGGGTAGCCGCGATTTAAAGTCGATCCGTAAAATTTCCAAGTACGAATACCTCGTAAAAGTTCTGTGTTACTGGATCAACTGGAATTCACGGATCAGAGATAATTTATTGTCGATCGCGAAATCGGTGGTCGGAAGTTGGTAGTGATGGATAGAAACCGTGGCGATTGGTAGGTGGTGAAAATTTGTCTTATGGGATGCAAGAGGTATGTTGCATGAGAACAAAATTGAAATAGTGGTCCAGAATTTCAGAATTCCAAAATTCCAAATTTCCAAAAAACCCAATAAATTTTACTAAGATTAAAATGTCCCTCCACACATTCGAGAAAGATATCCTGACGCAGGCTCAAAAAACAGCACACCCTTTTAAAAAATATCAGCGACCATTTTCGTTAGCGTGTCGAGGTAAAATCAACAACTGTCCGAATTCCCAGCCCCGAAACGTATCCATCACAATTTGGATTCGTTTCGAAATGCAACAAACGTGTTCCGCGAATCAGCCGAGAAGAATCCCGTTCGAGCGAAAAATAAAGGAAAACAATGAAAGTTTCTGGCAGCCGGTGTTTCGGGTAAATATTTTTTAAGATCTTCGCACGCTCTGTTTATCCGAAAACGAAATCGAAAATCTCTGCGGGATACTGTTCAAAGCGTTCTTAGTTTTCACCTTGAGCACTAGATTACTTTGATCTAATTCTTGCTTCGTTAGTCGACCTGCTCAATTAACCCGATTAAACGCGCTAATTGCAAAACGTACAAGTCAGTTGATGATGTGCAAGATACTCGAAAAAATATAACAAAGTATTAGTTAGAAAGAAATTGAGAATCTCGTTAATTAATTTTCACGTTCGATTGCGATAGATAATATTTTACTTTCTTAACAAACAACGTTCGTGTAATACAATTTAATACATCCTTTTTCGCAACACTTTTCTGTACCGCAAGGGAACACATTTCATCGACAACGAGTTAATTTTTCTACTACTCAGTCTTTTGTGTCGTATTTCAAAACGTACAACGTGCTCGAGGTAATTGAGTTTCGAATAACAAAGTGCAGAATACAATATCGTGTGTCGGGAAACACGTACACAAAATATTTTATATCTCAGTCGATGTTTCTTTAAAAATTTTCCAACCTATTTGCAAATTAAGATATTTTCAGTTTTAAACTTTCAGATTTTCACGATCTTTAGATTTCCAAATTTCCACATTCTCAAGTCTCTGAATCTCTAAATCTGTAAATTCTCAAATCCCTAAATCTCCAAATTCCTGAACTCTCAAATCCCCAAACCTGAAATCTTTATATTCTAAAAGTAACGAATCGCTAAATTCTCAAATTCCTGAATTCCCAAAATTTCCATATCCTAGAATCTCCAAATCCCTAAATTCCCAAATCTCCGTATCCAAAATTCCTATGGCTTAGAATTCCCAAATCTCTAAGTCCCTAAATCCCTAAATCCCCAAATTTCCAAATCCTCGAATCCCTAAATCCCTAAATTCTCATATTCCTAAATTTCCAAATTTCAATACCCAAAATTCCCATATCCTAGAATTCTCATATTCTCAAATCCCCAAATCCCCAAATCTCCAAATCCCTAACTGTTCAAAACGCTTTACGAAAGACCCTCTATATTGCCAATTCCACATAACCCCCTATGCAATATAACGAGAGTGAACTATCTTCCTCCGAACCGATCTAACGCAGCATCAACATCGAAAATACCTGACGTCTATTTTTGTCCGCAGTCTCACAAATTGTATAGGCAGCTCTCGTTAACAAAGCATAACGTCAGCTTGATGAGTAAAAATTGAGGAAGAATCGGTGATTAACTGCGACGATGACGCAACGACGTCGATCGAAAAATCGAGGGATCAGCAACGGAGATGTGACGTGTCTCATCGAGCAAACTTTTCTCTTCGCAGGTGATTTCAGAACTATGTTTTATCACCGGCACGGATTCGGATACATAAATCTCGGTCGACCGTAAATCACCGAGCGAAGGTGTCGAAAAGACGGGCACAAAAACGCGTCCTTTTTGCTGAACACGTCAAAATCTTTGATTCGATCGGAAGACGTGTCGATGACGATGCTGACTAGGTTTATGGCACGCACATCACTCACCGACTAAGAGCTTTTTTAAGGCTTACGTTTTCAAGAATACAATTGGTCGAAATGTAGGTTCATTAACCTTTTGCACTCCTTAATTTCTATTACCTACAAAATAGATCAATAAAGGGGTTCTCAATAAAATGTATTGCAACAGTGTGGAGTATGTGACAAATACATTTTTCATTTATTATAAGTAGTAAATAAATGAAAATATTCAAAAAATCTATTTGAATTATTTATAAGATTCAAGAGAAATGAGGTGTCGAGCCACACTCGACATAGGAGTGCAAAGGGTTAAATCAATAGTTATAATATACATATTTCTAAATTAATTATAGTATAACTACTGTAACCTCCTTGGTGGCAATATAACGAGATCTACTGTACCTTTCGGTACCAATGACCTTCCGAAGACGATTGTGTAATAAAATTATGATAAAATAAATGTAATGAACACGACGTACGTTATAAATTGCATAAACACGAGCATGTAACGTTGATAAGATTTGGTCAGTACTATTACATCGATAAATCGTTGGAAGTTCTATTGACAAGTTCCTAAATGATGGTGTTGCGATACTTGGGAGTTACGATATCAACGAAATTTCGTATCGTGAAATTATTATGTCAATAAATCGTTGAGCTGTGAACTTATGATATCGACAAGCTACTTGATCGACCCACGATACCAACAAATTTCCGTGTTGCCGGGTTATCGTGCTAGAAAATTTCAAGCCGAGAGACCAACTGAAAATGGAACAAGAATACGAAATCGATTCTTCTCGTACGAAATTGCTTCGTCGCGGAACTTTATTATCGACTCCGTTATTCTCGTCGAACGAGTCACGAATCACGTAAAAAGAAAAAGTACAAAGAAACATAAGAATACTGTGATTCACGATGTAACGAATGACTGATGATCGCGGATGTTTACAAGAATGCATATTTTTGTTATGAACGAAATATACTCTGTTGTCAGGTTTTGTAATAATTTATAAATACCACAATCGAAGAAAAAATAAAAATTCACAAACACGTTCAAGTGTCTTCAGTTAACCGAAGCAGAGACACGTTTCCGTGAAAGTTGATACGATTCTATTCAACGAATAATCCAACTTCACACACGGTTATTGAATTTCAATTCGCAATCTCATTTTCTAATTAATACCTATCTATTACTAAGGCTTCTTCGATCAGGCGTTTTGTCTTCCGTATGAATTTCAGCCATTTCTCCGTAGCTTTTTGCACTCGGTTCGGATACATTTGAGAAGAAATTTGTTAGAGCTGTCAATGGTACGGCGTGAAAGTGCTGATGGCGCGAGACACAAAGAAGAGAGAAATCGAGTACTGTGTCATTTAGGAGAGCTTTTTCACGAACCAAGTTTTCAATCTTCTCAGCGACTCGAAAGCCGCCGGTAAAAATGCGGCCCCCAGAGACGAGGCAAAGAGATATCGAGCTCTTGTGTGCCCATCGAGGATGCTAGAAATCATTAGAATATCACGAGAAGTTTGTTTAATTCTCGGGTGAAAAGTTTCGCTGGAACTTGTAACGAGAAAATTCGACGAGTTCGAGAAGTTTAAAGAAAAGCTTCCTTTTCAAAGATTCTCGTTAACGTTTGATACTGTCTCGCGAGAGGCAACGAAGAAAATTGCAAATTTTTCCGGAATGCAGTTAAAACTCGTAGCTTCTTTGTCCTTGTTGCGGAAGTATAAAACATTCGTAATAAATGTTTTGTTCGAGTTGAAATGCTTTTATAAAAGGAAACTTTGGAACGGCGAGTTTCACGGGGACAATTGATGGCAGAGGAAAAAACGGTCCGGCACTTTTGTTTGGATTTTAAAAGCACAAAAAGCGAACGTATAGGTAACCATTGGCGTAACTGGCATTTTTGTGCGAGGTACTCTAGTTTTGGGAATAGTGTTAACGGTGCGTGCTAAGTATGATGAAATTTGGATGTTTTTGAATTTGGGAAGTTGGGAATTTTGAGATATGACAATTTGGGGATCTTAGAATTTTGGCATTTGGGGGTAGGATCTTAGAATTTGGGGGTAGAGCAATTTGAACATTTCAGAATTTACAAATTTGCAAATTTGGGGACTTTGGAATTTGGGGATTTGAGAATTTGGGGATTTTAGGATTTGAGAATCTAAGAATTTGGGGGTGTGAGAATTTGGGTATTTGAGGATTTGGAAATATGAGAATTTGGGGATTTGTGAATTTGAGGATCTAAAAATTTGGGGGTTCAAGAATTTGGAGATTTGAGAATTTGGAGATTTGAGGATTTGAGGATCTGAGAATTTGTACACTTGAAAATTTGGGAATATGACAATTTTGAGATTTGAGAATTTATGTATTTCTAAATTTATAAACCTAAGAACTTGTAGTTGAGTATTTGAAAATCTACGAATTTAAGTACCTTAGATTTGGGGATCGAAAAATTCAACAACAGAAATGTAAAAACATGAGAATTTGCATAATCAAGAATTTAGAAATCCAGAAATTTTTGCATCTGACTTTGAAATTGAGATTTCTGCAAGCTTAAAAAGATTTGAAAATTGAAATTTGTACAATATAAAAATCTATAAATGCGAAAGCGTAGAATCACAAAAGCTAAATTTGAAGAAAGTCCATCAAATATCTTATGTCTCACATTTGTAGCACAACGTAGAAAAGATCCATATTCTGTGTATGTTAAGGTTACGTGGTTCTTAGTTACGCCAATGTGCTATACTACTTCATCGACGTTTGATTGCGACGCATCGGCGGAACGAGATGTAGCCGTAAATCGTTCGGGACGCGTTTTCGCGTGTAAAGTGCAATCCTATTTGCCAATTCATATTCATGACATTTCATCTCTGCAATCATGCATGGCATGCTTTCAATAATACCCGAATAATCTGACGTTCGAATCGGTATCTACGCACGGACAATGACACTTAACGAGTGTTAGCCGTTTCGTGTTTAACCTTTGCTTCCATGCGTAGGTATTTTTATTCCTCGATTAAATACGAGCAAATATTCCATTTGTACGATGTTATCGGTCAAAGTTGAAGGTATTACGAGTCCGTCAAATGTTATCGTGATACATTAATATTTATATAACCCGACAAAAAGTAATACCTTTTGCACAAAAGATAACCTATAACCGCAATCGTAAACGCGCGTAACACGATTTCCCGCGAACGAGGACAAAAAAAGAAATACATAGAAATGTTGGAACAAGTCCAAAATCGAGAAAAAAAGAACCGTTTGCAGTTGAACCTGGAATCGTGTCCACATTTTTTCTTTTTTTTTTGTTACCTAGAAAATAGCTGGTCTGTGAAATAAACTCGTGGTATTCTTCAACCTCTGTTCGACACGTTGTGCCAATAATTCACAAATAAATATATTTAAATAAAAAATAAATTTAACCTTTCAGGTTTTTGATACATCATCTTTGCAACTATATAAGGATTATTAAAGCAATTTTGTATTGTTTGATCGTGTATGTATTTGTTTTGAGAATAACCAGACAAGTTATTTATGTAACAATATCGTGTTAACAATGTCGAAAAATAATTTTGAAGAAAGCAACCTTCACTAGATAATTTACTCCTTCATATTACTTAACCTAACTGTAAAACACTTTATGGTACCATCAATATTTTCGAAGATACACGAGTTAATCAAAAAATAAACATCCCATATAATCACCCCTTCGATACAGTATTTAATTTGCAATTTCCACAACGGTGTACCCGAAGAATAACTACACAAGTTATTTATGTAATAATACCGCGTTAAAAATGGCGGAAAATTATTTGGAAGATAGCACCCTTTAGTATATAATTTACCCCTCAAATCGCTTAAAATGACTCAAATATTTTACTGCATCAGTATTTTCGAAGATACACGAATTAATGTAAACACCCTGCATAATCACCCCTTTAATACAGTATTTAACCTGTATTTTCCATTGCCCCTGTGCGTGAAAAATAAGAAAAGTCCACCAATATTGCGTCACGTAGAGGAAAAAAGACGTCTCCCCGACTTCGTTTCCTCGTCGCCTTCGTTTTCTTTCCGTGGAAGGTCATTGTCAAGGAAGAAGGGAAACCTGGAGCAATCAGACGACCATAGAAGCGACATCGGCAACGGAGACGGAAAAAGAGAAGGTAGAATGGCAGGAATAATGAAAAAGAAAGTAAGAGACAAAGAAGAAGGAACGGCCGAGCGAATTCCAGCGGCGTTGTCGCTCGTAGAATGGCGACGCGTAGGGCAAAGTACTTCTTCTAAGGCCACGTTCGCACGAAACGGAAGCTCCTACCCAATGCTCGTTCTCACAGTTCCCGGAACGATCTCGAGAGCTTTGTTTTTCTAATAACGTTGCTGCTTGAATTTACTCGAACCCCGATGTCAGGAATGTGAAACTGTTTTTCAACCTTCTGCGGTAAATTGCGTCGGTCACATGCACCCGCTTCAATTAACACCTCCTCGGATTCTCATATTCAGTTCCGTTTCTTCGCGTTATTATTTAACCGTTCAATCATTCGCGTGATTGTCTACAAATATTTGCAGGCAACGATTCGATATCTCGTGTTTATTCTTCGAAAACTGTAACGTTTTCCATTTTAGTATGCTGAAATATTCGTTATGTTTGCTTCTGTTCCAGGAATATTTGTAGTACAGTTCACAATTGTCTAGGCCAGTTTACACCATTTTGAAATGTATGACTTCCTCTGTTTCGGTATGCTGGAATGTTTGTTATTTATTGTTTTTGTTTCGTGAATATTTGAAGCTTCTAAATTGTTTACGTCAGTTGCATTATTTCAGACCTACATCTCCTACATCGGTATAGTGAAATACTTCTCATTTGCTTTTACCAATTACCTAACCAATAATTACAGATATTTTCTTCGTTGTAAATATGATTATACCTTTTGTATATTAAATCTAAAAATGAGAGAATGATTCTCGATCGTAATCACGAACCGTTAATTACGGTAAATATTGTCATGTCTGTCCTCAATCAGACGTCAATATCTGGCCGGAAACTCCAACGGGGATCCGATCAAATAGTCCAGCACAAGTATCATAATTTCACGCCCGCAAATTGCTGTCGGTCAAATTCAAAGTCAGGTATCGAGTCGATAATCGATGACACGATGTCAGCCATTAAGATAGTATGGAATCCATACATCGAATTGTTTCTCCAATTGTTTCCAAGACAACAGAGCACCTTTGAAAGCTCGAATATCTCGAGCCGTGTGTGGGTAGCGGTTGAGCGAGTTCAAAGGGAGTAAAATATTTAAATGTCAACGATGAATGCCGGCAGCCATTGATCTCGTTGATGGACTTCTCTCTCGGTTGCCACACAATCGCCCTTTCTGGCAGATTGTCGATCCACGAAGAAAGGGATTTTAATCTATCGAGAATAATTCAAGCCCCGCAGCAGCACGCGACCGACCTCTTTCGCTCGCTGAAATCGTTTTGCATCGAGGTCGAGGTCAAAGAATCGTGGATTAATGCTCGTAGTTACAGGCAAGAAACAAGTGCACTTCTATGCCACCCCTTTAACGCAGCAATTCTCAGACCGCGCACGAGGGACGGATCGATGGTCGAGGGAAGTGTTGCGAAAAACAAATTTTAATCCCGCAAACGAATCCCCCCCCGCCGCCATGTTATTCGCACAAACCTTTTTGATCGTTCAAAAGCTTTCTCTCCGCGAACGTCGATCGTCGTTCGATTCGAATCCTGCCATTGTTTTCACCGAGTAATCCACTGTTTCCATTCGTGTACCTGCCCGGCAAATGCACATGGTGTAAAACGCACCCGACGAGATTTCATCCGATTTCTAACCGTCTCTTTTTTTTTCTTTACGGTTTCGTGCACCACGGTTTACCGGCGACTGATGGGGACATATTTTGCGGAATCAATGTATCGACATTTTTATCGGGAAACAGATTACCGAGCGAATTATGTTTGAAGTTTTGCAATTTACGAGCAAGCTTCGTATTCGAGAATATTTAATGTCACTGATATTAGAAATCTGCAGTCATAAATTATTCAAATGTACAAATATTTTGCTCGATTATTCAAACGTATGTTTTATGATATATTCAAGTATACACATGTACATTTTATTTAAATATTCAAGTGCACAAATTTTTTATTTTTACCAAAATTCTTAAGTTGCTAAACTTTCAAACTTCTAACTTTGATACATATAACAATTCATGCAATCAGCAGAAAAGTTTATTCGCCAACAAGATGTATCCGAACACATCTCATAGATTGCATCTGAGGTCTTTGAGGAAAAAGAGATTGAAGAATTTAGCGCAATCCAATATTTGTGGAACTTTTCAGGTTTCTATTTTTATCCAAACGTTACGTTAGTAAAGAAACATTTTGAGAAATTGTACAAGGAAAGTTGTAAAGTTATTCGATAAATAATTTAAAAAGCTTAGCCAATTGTATTTCAAGGAGACTGTGAACTCTGCTGGATGAGAAAAAGGTATAGTATCAAATAACTATATGTGCAAATATTACTATGAAAACTTACCAAATTTTTGGTTTTCTTATTTTATCTATATCTTATGACACTTATAAAAATATTCGCTACGTTCGTAAAATACAGTTCTCATTTTTTCTGCTCAGCCTTCTTGTCCATATCTTATAAAACGTGTATTTATAAAAAATGTATTACTTTTGTAAAATACAAGTCCTTTTTATAAAATTATTTTTCACGTGGTTTTAAGTTCACTTCTGTCACGGTATATCAGTAGAAAAAAATTTGTGTAAATTCGCCACGTATCTGGAATCGCGGTATCAGAGACAAAAGGATCTTTCAATCGAAACCGACGTAATTAAAAACAACATTGGCCATTATTGCCTCTAAACGGATGCTGGCGAACGACGAATAATAATGACGGATACGTGACCGAAATGCCTTCGGCCGTGGCGCTATTACCGAAGCTATTACGATGGAAAGCAGAATACTAAGAGAAGAATCGATGGTTTAACTATTCGAGACATACGATCTCGTACAATTTGTCAGAATGATACGGTACTTTTCGTTGAATACAAACGAGCAATCGTACGCGTGCCACGCGCCTTCCGAGATAACGCTAACGAAATCGTATTCTCCCGCGCCTTTGTTAAAACGATTCAATGCGGTGTTGTATTTCTTTCAATTCAACCGTGCCTTTCTGTTCCAAACAGGAAATAGATTCCATTCTTTGTGGATAGGGTTTTTCTTAACAAACGGCCTGAGTTATTCCGGCCGATCTAACGATCGATCTCGTTCATTAAAATGATTTGTACCGCGGTTCTATTATAACCGTTCTACGATATCGATAGTATCAATTTGCTGATAACGAATGATAGCAAGAATGTTCAATGTATTCTCGAACTGTACGGTTATTAAATTATCGGAGAAATACATTAAAATGATTTATACTATTTTACGGTATTATGAATAATCGAATGCAACGTTCATGTTTTGAAAAGAACACATTAATATTATATACTGTCAATAAATAAAAATCGTGCAAATCGAAATTGTCACTTAAACCAGCACCGTCTAAATTAACCCACTCTGCACCAGTGTCATTTGAGTACATTGACTTTCATAACACATGAACACATGTGTTCCCATTGTACTCATATGACAGTACTAAAGTTTCGAATATCAAGAGATGTATTATTTCTATTATAACAAAAGGTTTTGTTTGCTCGATAAAGTATTCAACATCTGTACAAGCATCATTGCACCTTTTCCAAAAAAAATGCTCGTGGGAACAAATGGGTTAATTTAATCTCATTATCACGTCACAGTTTAACAAGATCATAGAACAGTTTAAAGATGTCAAAAATAAAAAATATAAGTATCGCGAAAATGTTGTTACATCGATTTTTTTTCAAGCCCATAAAAATGGCGTAAATGAAGTATCGTGATAGGTGTATTCGACATATCAGAGTAATTATCGCAATACCTCGAATCGACTGGAACAAACACATAAGTAGGATCATAAAGTACTTGCCTCGTAGAAAATCAAACGGTTCTCCGTTTCTTGCGGCCACGATCGTTACACGACATTAAACGAAATTAATTATCTCCCGACAAGCGATAATCTAGCTCGATACTGAGATTCGAGAGGAAACACGAACATATACGGCACAGACGTGTTGCATATCCCGAACGGTTGCGTGTAGGCATGTCCCGGCAGCGAGCAGCTGCTGTCCAACTACCGACAGCGCATCTTTGGACCGGTTTCCAACGGCCGATTGCCACGAGGAATCTCTCGTTCAAAGAGAGCCAACGTTTATCGACTCTATCGAGATTTATGTTAATTTCGCGATACCTCCTTCCTCGACGAATGATGTATCGCGGGACGGGTTCGCGACAACACAGGTTCCCGCCATCCGACAACCGCATACTCGTCTCTTATTTGCTTGCAACCCTTTGCACTCCAACGTATTTTTTTCTGGTGGATAATTTTAAAAATTTATAATTGGAAATATCGACTGATGTTATTTTTCTGTTATTAGTCGTCATATTTCACTATGTTTATGCATCATTTGTAAACTTACCTAACTTTATGGTTTTAGTTCAGCCAGTTGCGTCAGTCATAACTAATTATTACTGCAATGTGACGATAAATAACAAAATTTGTAATGTTAAGTCTATTTTGCATTTAGCAACCTTCGGTTGTACAGACTGTAATCGGTATTAAAGTTTGATCTTTATGCAAATACGATTTGGGTTTGTCACATTTGATCTGTGATGTGCGTCACGAATCTGACTCGTAAGTCAAGGGGTTAAGGAACATTTCAGAGTGCAAAGAGCTAGAAAATTTATTATTTACAAAGTACAAAAACACGGAGAAATCAACTGTGACACTAGTGAAAGTTATACTCTCTTATTTTACACTAAATATTCAAAAGAATATTAGGACCAATCACTAGCTTCAGATATCACATAACCTCTGCTACTTTTGAAAATATTCCAACCTTAAATAATTTTCAAATCTCTTCTTTAAATTGAGTAAATGAAAGAGTATCTGATTCATCAAAACTAAATTATTTTTCAGAAGTCTGGTGTGAATACAAATGAACATGTGATTTTGACGTTGACTATAGTTTTCTGAGATTCAAGTGATCGGTAGTTTTATTTATAACTGAACTACTTTGACAATTGTGCTTATTCTGAACTATGTAGATGGAAATCACAAATGACTATATAAGTACGTAGAAATTCATGAAGAATAGAGGACAGTCGTAGAATGGAATGTAGAACGTTCACATTTGTAGCTACTCCACATGGTGCTGTAAACTTTCTGATATTTCTCGTTCTACAGTCTCTTCTATTATCGATTCTGGATATATTGATTTTATGTGAATATAAACAGTAAGAAACAGCAAAATGAATGCACAGAAGAAATTGCAAAGTGAATTTATACAAGTAGCAAACAGCATGATGAATGTGTAGTAAAAAGTAGCAAATGAGTCTGCAGAAATGAGAAACAGTGAAATGAATTTGTACGAACAGGAAATAAAATAAATTTTCACAAGCTAGAAATATTGAAATAAAGTCGTAGAAGTAAGAGTAGTAGCAAAATGATCTTGTAGAAGTAAGAGTAATAGCAAAATTATCTCGTAGAAATAAAAGTAATAGCAAAATGATCTCGCAGAAGTAAGAGAAATAGCGAAATAAATTCATACAAGCAAGAAATATTGAAATAAACTCACAGAAGTAAGAGAAGTAGCAAAATTACTTCATAGAAGTAAGAGTAATGGCAAAATGATCTCGTAGAAGTAAGAGAAATAGCGAAATAAATTCATACAAGTAAGAAATAGCAAAATTTTATGCAAGCAAGAAATATCGAAATAAACTCACAGAAGTAACAAAAATAGCAAAATGATCTTATAGAAGTAAGAGAAACAGTAAAATAAATTTATACAAGAACTATTGAACTGAACTTGTTGAAATATCAAAATAAACTCATAAAAGTAAGAGAATCAAAATCTACACAATCAACAGCAAAATAAACACATAAAAGAGAGCAAACAAAATTCATAAAAGAAGTAAAAACAAAAATAGTAAACTGAGTATATGTAGAACAAAGGAGATGAATGGTGAAAGATTAAGTGATTAGTGACGAAACAACAAGTACAGAAAAGTGACGATGTTTACTCGACGTTAAAGTACGTAGCACACGTGACAAATCTTTTAAAGAGCAGGGGCTGTTAAATGCCTTACTCGTCGGACTTTTTCTGAGTGTGGAGGGTGACAGAAAGAACAGGGTGAATTCACTCCTCTGGAAGCATGTGGCACGCGTGCCTACCCTCATTAAAGGAACCATAAGCGGATGTCTACGAAGAGATTTAACGTTCTTCAGCAAATCACACTCGAGCGGTTCTCATTCAAACTATCATTTTATTTCAGCACTTAATATTTTCATGATTTTGTTCAATGTTCTCGTCAACATACTTCACGACTCATCATTTCGTTTTATTAACCCATTTAACCTCGTCACTTTATGATTTATTAATTTTCGCACTTCGTTATTATTCGCTTTATTAATTCTTTCACTCCGTTATTATTCGTTTTATTCATTTTCTCACCCCCGGAATTATTCGTTTTATTAAACATCCCCTCGTTTTATTAATCCCTCTCGTTCAGTGAGGGATGAAATTCGTTTCCAGTCGTGTTTTTTAACCTTACGCCATTTGATTTCGTATTTTCTGTGGTATATGGAAAATGGCTTTACGTTTAGTTTGTAGGGGATGAACGGTCGCGTTTCGTAGGAGCTAAATTTCTAAATTTTCAATTATATGTGCAAATTTATAGCTTTATGAATTTTTGTATTTCCAAGTATTCAGATATTCAAGTTTAGATATTTTTGAGGTCTCAAATTTAGAAATTCTCAAATTTGATGTTTAGAAGTTTGGAAGTTTAGGAGTTTAGATACTTAGAAATTTGGGATGTAAGTAATTTAGGTGTTTAGAAATTTGGAATTTGAGAAAGTTAAACATTCAGAAATTTGCTACTTAGGAAGTGTTCAGAAGTTTAGACCTTAATGATCATTCCATCATTTCAAATTTTCCAAATTCAAAGCTTGTGACTTCCACGTGAATATATTTAATTATTTTCAACGTTTACATATTTTTCCCAAAACCAAAACTCTTCCTCACACTAGCTCTTAACCTAACCTAACTTAAATATGCATATTATAAAAAATAAAATTTGCATGCGTTATTTTGCAACAATAATATCCAGCATTGTCCATTAATCACTGGCGCCCCAATGTTTTCAAAATGCAAGAAATCTCTGTTTCGAACACGAAACGTCGAGCCTCGCCGTATATCACTCGCAGCAGGAAATATGTCTTCGGAAGCATATAGGACGGCAGCTGGTATGCAACTTAAATCCGCTGCATCTGGACCGGTTTCAGAGGCAAGGATGAACGATTGTGCAGAAAGAGGGTGCGCTTTTATTCTTCGAAAGGAAATATGTGGCACGCGAGTCGTGTGCCACCAGTCTAGACGTGGGTGGATCTACTATTTCTATACACACGCAAATAGCTACGGTGCACACCAACGGTTCTCATCTCCTCTTTTCTACGGGGACACATCAAAATTCTTTTATGGCGAAACCTGCGTAAATAACAGCCTGCGATATTACCTGCAGCCTGGATGCAAAATATGAATCGTTCAAATTGCAAGGTGAAATGAACGTTCTGTTTGAAACACTTCTGTTTGATCTTTTTTGTGGTACACTGAAATGTTTTTTTTTTTTTGTCTGATATAGAAAGAATATTATGAGATTGTACTAAAACTTCAAACGCGTCACCAAAAATTTTATGTGAATTATTGCGAGTTCAATGTTCAAGATATATTAATTTCAAGGTTAGGTCACTTGAAGGTCATGAAAAAACTTCAATCTTGAATACCAAAATGAATCTCAAAAATAAAGAAATATCAAAATTGTTATGAGAAGATATACTAACTTCATGATCAGATTTCAAGGTCCCCAAACTTCATAAACATCATCAAAAATATTAACAAATACTTGTATTATACATAAGCAAAAGAAATATAGTACTTCCAAGATCAATTGAAGGTTGTATCAAACCTGATCATGAATATCTCCAAAAATTGTGCATCAATATTTCAGTCAATCAATAAAGAAGAAATATGGGTGCTAATTTCAAGGTCTTAAGATTGATGACTGAAGTATGTTCTCTTCTTTTCATAAATGAACGACTTCCTCTTTTTTATAAATGATGTATGTCTTCTTTTTTACAAAATGACGTACGTCTTCCATTTTACAAAATGGCGGATTTCTTTCTTTTTACAAAATGACGTATGTCTTCCATTTTACAAAATGGCGGATTTCTTTCTGTTTATAAAATGTTGGATTTTTTCATTTTACAAAATGATGGATTTCTTTCTTTTTACAAAATGACGTATGTCTTTCGTTTTACAAAATGACGGATTTCTTCCTTTTTACAAAATGCCGTATGTCTTCCATTTTACAAAATGGCGGATTTCTTTCTGTTTATAAAATGATGGATTTTTTCATTTTACAAAATGATGGATTTCTTTCTTTTTACAAAATGACGTATGTCTTTCGTTTCACAAAATGACGGATTTCTTCCTTTTTATAAAATGGCGGATTTCTTCCTTTTTACGAAATGACGTATGTCTTCCATCTTACAAAATGATGGATTTCTAGCTTTTTATAAATGACGAAGATGTGGATTGCTTTCGGAGTAGACCTTTGGAGGAACACTGGTAGAAGCACTCTCGCCTGTCTGTGTTTTGTCGAGAGATATCGAATCGCCTAAACCTGAAGAAAGAATCGTGGCGCACAGCTGTCGCGTGCCGGTGGAAACATCTGCCCGTACCTGACTCCTTCAGGCCATCGGCCATCTTCTTGCCCTCTCTTCGTGTTATTATTTCGCGGTTCCACCGACGATTTTTTCCCCGAGTCTCGTAGTCCTTTTAACGTTCACCACCTGCCGTGGGGAATTTTATACGCTCGCAAGGTGATCCGATAGGGAAATTCTATGAACCGTATTAAACGCGTAGACAAAGAGTTCAATAAATCGTTACTACTTCTCACATCGTTCCCAGTAACTAACAAAATGTTAACTTTGTAAATTTACTTCACTTTAATTTACTGTATTTGTAATTAATTTACTTTGTAAACGTTAAATATAATTTTACTACCACGTTATGTATTATATATACAATAATTACAAAATTGAAATTGTACTTTTACGATACATATGTACAAGTGTAATTTTATTTGTAATATTACTTTGTAAATATTTTACTTTGCACAAGTCATAATACTTGCAGCTCCTAGATCATGAGAAAGGTACTAAAAACAGCTGCGATTGGTTAAAACGAAAAATATATATTTCGACGCCAAGAAAATCATGCGTGACAAAAATCAAAATCACTAGCTCACATAGGAGATGTGAATTGTCACGAAATAGTACAAAGCTGATGTTTGTAATTATACTGTCATCTTTATAATCATCTTTATGATTAAAGCAACGTTTATTAAGCAGCGTCATCTTCATAATTTAGAAACTTAATTACCTCTAAAATTAAAATAGGAATTTAATTACTTCTATGAATTCCTACAACTCGTCTTGTGGCGAGCGCACAGCTGCTTTTGTTTTATCGAGCAAATAATATATTTTTAAACATTTAAAACGAATAACCGTTGTTCGCGAGCATTTTATTTCGTCAAACAAAAATTGTTTCCTAAAAGCCGTCCACATTAAACCGTGCGGTGCTCGTTAACTGCTCACAAGGAAATAATGGATAAAAAACGAAACAAATCGAAATGAATGTTCACGTACCAGTTGTATTGCTCGTGCGTTTTATATTTGTACGATAAAAAGTATTTAACAACGTGAAATTATGTGTGCACGCTTTTTCTACGCTTCCAAGTTCAATTACAATGCAGAGGACGTTGGAGTACATGATTTTCGAGAAGCAATCTGGTAGAATGTTTCTTTGGGGGCAATTGTGAGATGTTTATGAATTGTGGATTGTACACGCTCGAAATTTGGGAAATGAGAGGTCGGAGTTTCGAAATTTGGGGATTTGTGAAGTTGGAAGGTGGAATTTAGAAATTTGGGGCCTTAGGGATTTGGGGATGTAGAAATTCGGGACGTGGGAGGTTGGTATTTAGAAATTTGGGGACTTAGGGATTTGGGGATGTAGAAATTTGGGACGTGGGAGGTTGGTATTTAGGAATTTGGGGATGTAGAAATTTGGGAAGTGAGAAGTTGGAATTTAGAAATTTGGGGATGTAGAGATTTGCGAAGTGGGAAGTTGGAATTTAGGAATTTGGGGACTTAGGGATTTGGGAAGTGGGAAGTTGGAATTTAGGAATTTGGGGATGTAGAGATTTGGGAAGTGAGAAGTTGGAATTTAGAAATTTGGGGATGTAGAAATTTGGGAAGTGAGAAGTTGGAATTTAGAAATTTGGGTATGCAGAGATTTGGGTATTTGGAAATCTGAATATTTCAGAATTTGGGAAATTGAAAAGGGATCTTAGAAATTTGGAAAGAACACTTGGAAGTCCATTGGAGCATTTAGAATTTGCAAATGGCTCCAGCAAAATAAAAAACAAATTTGCAAGTTTGCGTGATACCCCAAAACAGAAGTCACGTGGCAGTACGATCTTCCGTCAACAGTAATTAGCTTAAGTAAACTTAGACTGCAGCGGAGTGTGCGTTCGACTGTCGGAATCGATCCTTGGTCTACGATAACTTCCATCATTTATTAGGAGAAGCGTAGCGGGGACAGGAATCAATACGCAACGTCCTCCATAATGGTCAAGGAGGTTCAGTGACCTTGTTAGATAAGCCGAATCGATACTATCGTGCTCCGATCGGAGAACGAACGTTATCGAAATTCCCTAAACGAATGCCTCCTCGATTTAACGTCCAATCCCGGTTCGTTCACGATAACAAACTTGCCAGATACAGAAACGATTTTCCGCCTGTATGCAACATATTTCTTTGACACGTGTTTTGTTTCTAATTGTAAATTTGTATCGATGTTGTTCCAACAGAATCGGGTACAATTGTACTAGAAAAATTCTGATAATAGCAGCTCATTCCGGAAGTTATTCAAAAGTAATCGAGTGTGAAGCTGCTGCGAGGAACATGACTTGCGAAACTAGGAGTAATGGTCTGAACGTGGACTACCTTTATTTCAGATTCAAATATTTTTAAAATTTAATGCAGTGTACATTTTATATAGTTTGTTAGAGTATTGTACTACTGGTTTGTTATATGGAGATGAGTTGAACAAAATTATGTATTATATGTGTATGTGTATGTATGTATTATTCTGCATATGTATGTTTCTGTACGTGTACATTGCGATATAGGTGTGTATTATTATGTATGTGTGCATTATTACGCATGTGTACAGTACTACGTATGTGTGTGTTATTGTGGATGCATGCATTATTACGTATGTGTGTATTATTATGGATGTGTGTATTATTACATATATTTGCATTATTACGTATGTGTGTATTATTATGGATGTATGTATTATTACATATGAGTGTAGTATTATGTATGTGTGTATTATTATGCATGTATGTATTATTACAGATGAGTGTAGTATTATGTATGTGTGTATTATTATGCATGTATGTATTATTACATATGAGTGTATTATTATGTACGTATGTATTATTACATATGAATGTATTATCGTGTATGTGTGTATTATTACGTATGTAATTATTATGCATGTGTACATATTTTCTCTAATCTTCTCGATAAAGTAAGAAAAACAATGAATAAATATCATAAAATATTCAAAAAGCGAAGCTCTAATCGAACAGCATTCAGTCGCATCGAAAAAGAGAAGAAAACGAAAAGCGATTGAATCGAATGCAATTAACTCCAGATTATTTCACTCGGTGAGGAGGTTCGACTTCGGTCCATAAATTTTGAAGATTTAATTACCTCCTATCAATTGGCCCGGCGACCATTAATTACCTGCATTCGGCAAAATAATCGGAAGCCATTTCGAATTTACTGTCTCGGCGTACGCATATATCAGGCCGATACTGCGTAATTAAAATCGCTACCTTCGATTACCTCGAAATTAAACGTTATAGGAATAATAACGACGATGCATACATATCGACGAAAAAAATGTTACGACATGCTTGGCCCAATGACACACTGCTCCGGGAACACGGTCGAATGCCATTTAGAGAGAGCAAATTTTTATAACTTCTTAACGGCAGTAGTCCCCCATCACCGTATACGGCTACGGGGCATATTATGCCGTCGAGGTTTTTACGAAGCATGGATGCAATTTAGGAGATTTAACGAAGCTTAATAACCGCTTCGGAATATTTAAAGAACGTCGCCTTGATTATGCGCGCCCCCGTGTTTGCGTGTATACCACGTTTCTGCATCGTTAATTCCTCACTTTTTCTGCATAACTGTTGATAAGTTTGTGACAAAAAAAGTATCACTTCCGTCAGGTCACTATGTTCTCTGCTTCTTGCGGTTTTTGTTCCATTTTCAGATTTACAGTTTTATGGAAATTTGTGGTTTGAGGAGCTGGGAGTTTCAGTATTTGGGAAATTTGTGAATTAGGACATTTCGATATTTGGGAGTTTAGGAATTGAGGAATTTAGAAATTTTGGGAGTTTAGTAGGGTACTTGGGAATTTGGGGAATTTGGAAGTTTGAGAAATTCGGAAAGGTGGAAAATTTGAGAAATTGGGAAATTTGTGTGTGGAATATTGAGAAATTTGAGAATATGGAAAATTTGGAAAATTGAGAAACTTGAACCACGTTTACACATTTAATCTCCCAAAAGTAATAAAACATTTCGTTGAACGAGTACAAATCGTTGGATGAAATTACACCAATATAACAATCAGATTTATCAAATTTGTTATTAATACTAATTTATCAAATCTACCAGTTTAACCACCTATCACCCAATTTCAATCGACTGAAAATATAAATCCAATATTTAATATTTTCCTGATAAAACAGTCCACTTATATAATTCCACCGGCTTTTATTAAAAGTACTCGAAGCGTGATGCGAATGTAATAAAAACTGGAACGGTGCACAAGAGTTACCTCTCGAGTAGTAGAGCCAGATCAATCATGACCCAAATCCCAGGAACATGTTGTACAATGCTGTTTTCGCAGTCGAAAAATCAAAATTTTAACCTATGACCTTTATTACGTATATCATAAAAACATCTACGTATAAAAATGGTATGAAATTAATAAAATTAGAACAGGAAATGGACTTGGATGAAAATTCATTCGATACGAGTTACATATCAGTTAACGTTTAGAATTTCACCTGGTACAGGTTGTGTTAAGTCATTAGTCGTTTGGAAATCTTCAGTGCACGTTGCACATCCATCATTCTGCCAAACATTGACGCACGCTTCTATCGAAGTTCAGAAAATGCTAATTTACGCGCGCATCAGTGTCACGCTGCACGGGAACGTAATTAGGGGTCGGCTAATGGGAACGAAATCCGTGCACGGATTGCAAACTCAAAAATGTTACGATCTCTAAACTTCTTGACACTCGGTAACATCCTTTAATCTTTTTCTTCTAAGTTTGTCAATTTAAAAAGAAACACTTCTTGATTTTTAGGAGCGATAATAACATTCTTGTGTAGTACAAAATTTAAAGAAACACATACGTTGCAGAGTCGTAATAAAACAAATTGCAGCTAGTTATGAATAAGAACTTTTTGATCATTTTGGTAATAATAAAGTGTTCATTTATACTTGATAAACTAGAAGAATTTTATAGTATATTTTATTTAGAGCGTTTGTAACAGAACACGCGTTCTGATGCTTGCAAGCCAAATTTGATAAAAGGATAATATTCTGTACAAAGTTATTTTAAACTAAGTGATTACATTGTATTAAAGGAAGTACGTGTATTATCAGTATCTGAAGGGAACTACATTGGCAATATCGGGTTAATGATCTACAAAGCATAAAAAGCGACATAAAATTGCGAGAGGCACAGATGCCATCAAGCGTAAGACCGGCAAAGAATTAACATAGTTGCCGGTTAACTTTACCTTTACAAAATGAAGTGTTCCTACAAAGTACGTCCCTTTTTGCATTTCATGCAGAGTAAAGGTTTATAATTCATCGATTAATCTGCATTTTCAATGGAGATTGCCAGGTTCCGTTGAGGAGTCGCGTGTCGAGGGCAAACAAAATGACGTCCCACGCACAGTTGCGTGAGTTTACTTCGTCATAACGACAGTCGCGATAACTCGGAGGCAGAACGGGTACAGTCAGGAGCAAATCTGATTTCCCTAGCGAAAATATAACCGATTTCTTACAGATTTTATTAGAGATTCAAACATTTCCGACTAGGTTTACAATTTGGGGATTTTGATATTTTTGGACTTGGATTTAGAGATGTAGAGTTTTCAAATCAAGAGATTTCTGGATCTAGGGTTTTTGGCGGATTTGGGGATTTTAGGGTTTGTGGATGTAGGGGTATTTAGGTGTAGTTTATACTAGATACTATACTTTTTAATATAGGAGTATTGATATCTAAAGTAATGGTGGAGTCTAGGGATTTTTGTGTTTTAAGATTTGACGATGTTGGGACCTAGGGATTTTGAGATCCAGGGATTCTGGGACTTAGTGATTTTTGGTCCTTGAGATTTTGGGATCTACAGAATTTGGAACCTTGAGATTTTGGGACTTAGAGAATTTGGGACCTAGGGAAGTTGGGACCTTGAGGATTTTGTGACTTAGAGAATTTGGGACCTTGAGATTTTAGGTCTTAGAGAATTTGGAACCTTGAGATTTTGGGACTTAGAGAATTTGGAACCTTAAGATTTTGGGACCTAGAGAATTTGGAACCTTGAGAATTCGGGACCTTCAGATTTTGGGACCTAAGGAAGTTGGGACCTTGAGGATTTTGGGACTTAGAGAATTTGGAACCTTGAGATTTTAGGACTTAGAGAATTTGGGACCTTGAGATTTTGGGGCCTAAAGAATTTGGATCCTTGAGATTTTAGGATCTACAGAATTTGGAACCTTGAGATTTTGGAACGTAGAGATTTTGGGACCTTGAAATTGTGCGACCTAGAGAATTTGAGATCTTCAGATTTTGGGATCTAGGGATTTTTTTACCTAGAGAACTTGGGATCTTGAAATTTTGGGACTTAGCAATTTTGGAACGTAGGAATCTTGAAATCTACAAATTTTCGATCCTAGGAGTTTTGGGATCTAGAAATTTTGGGTCCTAAGGATTTTGGGACGTAGAAATTTGGAGATCTAGAAATTTTAGGAGCTAGGGATTTAGGAATTGGCAAGTGTGTTGTCGAAAAGCAACCTACACAGTTCACACATGTCGCAAAAGCTACATTGCATTCGAGTGTACGTTGACTGTCACTGTTCGCATTGTATTTGCATGGATAATTCGTCGTAAGAGGGAAATGGCACCGTCCACATTATCAGGAAGTCGTACGAACAGAACGTTGCATATTACCGCTCCTCTTTACTTGCCTTTGCATTTGACCTCGCGTACTTCGCAACACACCAAGACCTTACAAAGATTCTAACAACACGTAACCTTTTACGTCAGCAACGCGTACTAATTGCGACGCTAATTATGAGAGTGCTCTAACAAGTGGATGGTCACGTTCGCATTTTTCTTTCAATTTTCACTTTCCATAATGAAAGATCACCAGCGATACGACTCACGATACCTCGTTTAGGCAAATCGTTATGAATTAATCATTTATAGTTCAGCATCTCAAACTACATAACGTAAAATATTATAATTTATTCAACAATTATTTACAGTCTACTGCATATCGCATCGGGTTTCAAGATCGTGGTCAAAGTCAACTTCGATCATTGCAAATGTACAAATTTTTTAACGTGACTTTTATCTTGAACCTTAGATATGCACAGTCGATTATGGAAAGCAATAAATATGCGCAGTAAAGTCTATATAGATACATTAAAATAGAGTACTTAAGATTATAGATAATACTCATTTGTGTGTTATGTCATGTCAACATTTCGTGGGTGCCGCCATTTTGTAACGCTGATGGCTCTATTCGAACTCTTCTCCCCTTTTCATTTCATTAAGTACTCAATTGTATTATATTTTAGGGGACAAATCACGTTACACTGCAGGAATCAAATTATATTACATTTTAACAATCAAATTAAGTAATGTACTGACAATAAATTTCTAACAATAACAATTTACTGTTCACCGAAATGTTCATTCACACCGTATATTAAACCTGGTTAATGTAAAAATTTTATAGAAATGTATTTTACAAATTAATTTGTAAATTTCCTGTACGTCTTCTACATATTAATTTGTAAATTTTCTGTACGTCTTCCACAAATTAATTTGTAAATTTTCTTCATGTCTTGTACAAATTAATTTATAAATTTCCTGTACGTCTTCTACAAATTAATTTGTAAATTTCCTTTATGTCTTGTACAAATTACTTTGTAAATTTCCTATGTCTTGTACAAATAAAGAATTGTAATAACGCTAACATGAATATTTTCTGTGAGTAAAGTTCATATCAATTTTTTCTGTAGAGAAAGCAATTTTTGTAGAGACGGCTAAATGAATTTTATTAGCACCCAGTCAATTGTGACCGACCCGGCAATCGACAGGTTAAATAAATACAATTTTCTTGGTGGCTCGAGTTCGCAGCAATTCCGAGGAGAAAAAAAGGAACGAAAAATAGCAAGTTCTCGAGGGATGATCGGGTGGAGGAGGTAGAACAGAGGGATAAAATCCAAGAGACTGTGGATTACCCTCCGGCGTGCAGACAATAACACTCGAAACAGTCGCTCCGTTTCTGATATTAAACTATCCCGGAAATTCGCACTGCGGAATTAATGGGGATGAAAGTGCGGGGGGGCTCCGCTGAAATTCGAGTTGATGCCGGAAACATCATGAAACTGGCTGTCACAGTTTCTCTGAATGTCGCTCTACGTTCGTCTTCCTGTCGTTTCTCAGTCGGAAAATTCGTTTCAAAATAATCCACGCTGTACATGGATACGTTCCAAGTATTTTTCAACATTGTATCCCGTGTCGTGCGTAATATCTGCTCCTGTTAATTACCCCTCGACTCTCAAAGATATCCTACGAAACGTCTGTTTTGGTGCTTTTTTGGATTTTGGAAATATTACAAGTTTATAAGTTCGGAAATTCAAATTATAAGAATGTTAAATTGGTGAACTTTCAAGTTTTTAGTTTTGGAACAGTGAAATTGGAAAATTTGGCGATTGATCAATTGAGATGGTGATCAATTGGAAATTGGTCAATTTGTATATTGGTAAATTGGGAAATTGGGAAATAGGAAAATGGGAAATTGTGAAATTGGAGAATAGGAAATTGGAAAAGTAGAAAATTGGGAAAGTAGGAAATTGGGAAAGTGGGACATTGGGAAAGTGGGAAATTGTGAAAGTAAGAAATTGGGAAATAGGAAAATTGGAAATTGGGAAAGCGAGAAATTGGTAAATTGGGAAATTGGGAAATTTGAAAATAGAAAATCTGAGAAATTGTGAAATTAATAAAATAGAAAACTGAAGAGTTGGGAAATTTAAAACTTTGTAAAATGGCAATACAGAAAATTAGAAAATGTAGAAAATTATAGAACCAGAAATCTAAAAGCTTGAAATACTGTTAACACAGAAACTCCCACTTCCGAAATTGGGAAACCCATAACCAACCTAACCAATAAACCCCCACACAAACGTAATACATATTCTTCGAATGTCTTATTGAACATTCAAAGGACTTTCACTAACATCCTTGATCCCCTATTTACCAGCCGACCCAATAATTAGTCCCATTCCCAATAAAATTACGTCCACAAAAATGTCTCGAATCAACTGTCGCAACAATCATCGCAACTCGAAATAGTAATTAACAACGTTGCTACTTGTGATCAATTTTTTCGCATGATACACGTTTTTGTTGAATCGCACGATAATTAGATTTCCCGCCTGGTTGTTAATTTTATCGAACAGAAGGTCGTTATTTAACGATTTTCTGTGTACACACGATACGTGCATATGAAGCTGCGACCATCTACGCATATCCGAGCAGCAAGGAAATTATGGCTTGTTGTAATCTTGCCCGGTTCGACATTGCCCACGGTGATACGATTATCTTGTCGATACCAGCCATTCACCTACCGCCAAGCCACTACATTTTCCCTGCAATTATGTTTTCAAACTATCCACTGTATCTAATTACGTTGCAGATCGCGGCCCATTATAATGATTAGCTGTAACTAAGTTGCGAAGACTTTCGTTTGTGATCGTTCAACGATTGCAACCTGTTTGCTTACGATCCTTGCGAAATGATTGGCGGGTAGGATGAATTATTCGATATTTATTTTAGCACACTTTGCTTCTTGCGTGTCGTTATTAACGTTTCTTTGTGTATGCTGACAGTCGAATAAATAATGAGATGAGGACTTGATGAGGACAAAAAGTATTTCAGATATGAGTTGAATTATTTCGATACTTTGATGCACCTTTTTTATTGGTAGACTCGTAGTGGATGCATGATTATATTATACATATGTACATATATGTGTAGCCATGCGTTCCATCTCTGCTGGTTCGATCACTGTTAGCTTAATTCACTTACAATTTGTATAATTTATATACAGTTTGAATTAATTTATGAATAACTTACATATAATTTAAAATGATTTTTGAATGATTTACATACAATTTCAATTAATCTGTGAAACATTTTTATGGAATGTGTTAATCTGTGAATAATTTTCCTAGAGCTTAAATTAATCCGTGAATAATTTACGTACAATACAAATTAATTTATGAATAATTGATTTACACCGTCATAAATTGCGCATGAAATTAATCTGCGAGTAATAAATGAATTTGCTTGTGACTATAATTCAAATGTTCAATTCTTATGAGTAATTAAAAGCGTTCAAACAATGTTATTATAGTATACGTACATATATTTAATATGTATACATATTCAACACCGACTAATGTACCAAGTAAATAAATCAACCATATAATTTTCCATGATAATTAGATCATTACACATAAAGGATCCTAACCACAGAAAATTTCTAGAATTAATTTCCCCGTACATTCCGACACGAAATGACCGTCTTTCAACAAACGATTAAAAACTAATGACGACTCTTCAAATTTAATTTCCTACCCAGATTCATCCGCGATCATTTATCATTTTTGTACCGTAACGAAATCCAAGAAAGAGTAAAATACGGCGGAATTAATCGCCATTTAATTCCCAACGAAACGACAATTAATGCTCTTCAAGAGTGCTCTCAAGATTCAAGATCCTTCCTCGAAGTAATCTCGCCGGTTCCCTCACGAATCTCTCTTTTCCGTAAATATTTAACGTCCCTTATTCGTCGTTCTCCCCTTTTGCAAAATACACTTTGCAAAGAAATTCAACCGGAATGGCGGTCCTGCTCGCCGCGGTTCCCCCTAATTTCGCATCAATATTTGGTTCTTATTTCGTCGGCAACGAAGAACGATTTCAGCCGGATAATTGACCAAGTCCCAAAGAAGTCCTATCGGCGAGGAACTTCAGGAAAGGTTAATGTATAACGCACGATCTAACCGTTCACAAAAACGTTAGTTACGGCAATGATAGTGGTTAAAGATAAAATATTAGACAGCCGTCTAATAATAGCCGGGTAAATAGTAATTTCGGAGAAATCTCGGTCCATTTATATCGTCACTATCTGACAGATAAACCTATATGTTACACTCGTTTACGAAATAGATATCGATTTCACCTCGATACTATGCACGTACGATCAAAGAATAATAAACGAACGCACGGAAATAATTGCCAGCGAAATAAAAGTTAATAGTGACGTTTTACCGTATCCGTTTCGATAAAAAGGCCACGGTGAACATTTCTCGTGGAAAATCGATGAGAATACGATTCGTTTTTAAAATGCGTTCGCACGCAACGCAAGGTTGAATGCTTAAAACGCGGAATCGGTCGATGCTGGATGCAAAACAGGATGCCAGAAATACCAGAAATCCGATTTCTCAAGGCACATCGGGTTCGTTGGTAAACTTATTAACTGCTGCATCGCGGCCGGGAACACAGGTTATTAAGCACCGGCAGTAATTAACGTAATTACTTTCCGGCCATTGCATTAGCCGCTCGGGTCTTGGTTAGCTTGGGCAATCAACAGACGCGAATCATGCGATTTTAGGAATCTCTGATAATGATATATGCTTGATTAACAGGCGTTGGTTACCCCCATGTTGCTTTCTTTGTACAAATATATTCTTTGATCGATTAGTGTACGCGTTTAATGTACGTGTTTCAAACAGAGTTTATTCAATCACTTATGAATCACATTTTTATTGGGTCTTTGTACGTTAGAACGTATGTTTAGCGTGCACGATTTAATGCACAAAGCGATTTGTTCGATAATTGCCTTTTATGAGAAATAATCAACGGATACGCGGTTATTTGCATCGATTTTCATTTCATTTTAATTTCAAATTGATGTCGCAATTGTAATCGCTTGTTTTTGTAATTAGGAACAAGTTTTATTTACATAATTCATTTACAATATTTTCAAAATTCCAACATTCACAAGTTTCATGTATAAAAATTCAAAATTTAAATTAACTTCAATTTGAAAATTTAAAAAATCATAAATATACAAATTTCGAAATTTACAAAATTTTCGCTTTCCCAGAAATTCAGAAATTCCTACATCTCCAAATATACCAATTTTACCCCATCCAGTGCAATACGGCCCACCATTCACCAAACCCATCCATAATCAAATAATTAAATAAGAAAAAGCATTCTACTATTTCTACATCTAGCACCCAACTTCTACATCGCATCTTGAACGCAAGTTGTCAAGAACAAAGTGGAACAGGAAACTAGAACAATAATATTCCGAACAACAGCAATTGCGTTTCCCCTCGCTACACTGCGCCATTTTCCCCGCAGTATCGCGTTAATATCCGTTCATTTATTTATGTAAAACGCGGGTAACTAGCGGTAGAAGCGAGAATTGGTGTTGCACGACTCTCTTAATCGTTCAGAGTTACATAATCGTAGTGCATTGCAGTTGCAGGTATTTCTCCCGCGTTTTTCCACATTTGACGCAATTTAAGAGAAGAAAAGATAAAAAAAGGGGGAAAGGCACGTATGTAGGTACGTTCGATTCGAAAAAGAACGGCTGTCTTAGCGGATGAGACACGCTTAATATTTCGTAATGTCGGTTGGCTAACGAACGCCATTCACTCGAAACCCGACAAACATATCCGCTGCATCGAACGCACAGCCGACTCGTTCCACGAGTGCAATCCACAGATGCACTCGTCGGTGCAGCGTGAATAGCGGCACGTGTGCCAAGAGCCGCGTTAGAATTAATATGCCGGCGTTTCGTTTCAACCGACGAAATAAAGGGAGAAATAAATTTCAAACGGCAATATGCCTTTGCTTTACAACTCCTCGACCCTTCCTGGAAACGGTTATTCATTGTCCACGAGTCTCTCGAAGAATTTCAATAAATGAATTTTATGTTGGAGCCTTGGAAAAGAATTCTATAATTTTTACCCTTTGAAAAACTTTGGAACATTTCCTATATCTTATCTTCCTTTTCTTTATCTTTGAAATGTAAGGAGATTTGGAATAATACAGAGAACAAGAATTATTAATACAACAATATTGTTGACTGCTAAATTCAAGGATAACACATATGTACACTTTGAACATACAATGTCTAATGCAGATTTTATTTTTTTCCATACTGCTCACGTTTTTAGAATTTACTTTACCTGCTTGACAATTTTTATGAAAATTTTGCAATGATTAATTGCTTATTTAAAACAAATTGTTGAGATGATTGCTAATTTAAATCACTTACTTGTGAGTCACTAATCTCTATCCAATGATCAACTTTTACGTCTGCATAAAAATGTATGTACATTTGCATATAATTATTAGTGGTATACAACCGAATAAAAGTATACGAATAATGTGCCTTTATATGAAATAACAAGTCTTTGTATCGAAATATCTGATATGGAATCATGATCTCATATAAGAAAACAAGAGAGACATATGTGGAAGACAAACGTGTTAGAATTGAACGCGTTCGGCCACATTCGTATCCCTCTATTTTCTCTCTTGAACCGTGACAATCTCGTTAGACAAATTTATGTCGATACCACTTTGCAATAACAATTCAGCCAGAACACAAACCAATTTCGCTAGCAGCTTAATCCGCCAGAAACACGAAGGCAATCTTAGACCATTTCCGACAGTGTAGTTCGATAATGTAAATGTTCGATACGCAACTGCCGTTTGTGTCCCGTCGAAATCGACTCGTCAAAACATTCCTCGACTATTTGCTTCGAATTACACTGGAATCCTTGATCAAGCCAGACTAGTGTACAAATTGCTTCGTGTTCTGCGTCAATCGTGTTCATTTGTGTACTGGACCTACACTCGATTACGTTGCTTTACCTGGCCTTTCGATTTCACCCAAGTATGTACGCTCGAAAGTTTACTGATTTTCACTGTTTGCAGTTTCGGGGTTTGGGGATTTGGGGATCTGGAGAATTTGAGATTTGTAGGGTTAGGAATTTGGAAATTTAGGGATTTGGAAATTTAAGAATTTGGGAATTTAGAGCCTGGAAAATTTGGGAATTAGGAAATTAAAGAATTGGGAAATTAAGGAATTTGGAACATTCGGAATTTGGAAATTTAGAGCCTTGAAAATTTGTAAATTTGTGGATTTGAAAAATATCAATTTCCCAAATTCCCCACAAGAATCTTCTCAAAATCCAAAAGCCCAAAAATTCCCTAAACACCTCAAATTTTCAAACTTCCTACATAAAAATATGTCATCACCAATGATAACACTATGGGGAACATGACTCGTGATAATGTATTCGAACTAATTAAATACGATACTTGAATATGACGATAGAACTCGGTATTCTCCGCAGCAGTCCGGTGATTAAACACGACGAGGCTTTCGAGACGGAACCAACGTACGGGTACTCGATTTCAGAGCTTGAAAGCTCTTTCGTTTGATCAAATAAACGCATCGGCGAGCAGAGGAGTTTAAATATTTAGACTCTTGCCGCGTCTCGCGCGGCAATCTAAATTATTAACGTGCCGGCACGTGTGTACAGCACGCGTGTGCTAACACGTACGTAGACACGTCTCGTGATTGAACCCTCGCGTCCTATCTCGTTGATCCGCCATCACGCAAGCACTAACCTTGCCAGTAATTCACCTGTGTTTATTCGCTTTTCCACAAAAACCTCGAAAGTTTCTCTAATTTCTTATCATTCCGACAAACGACAGACAGTCTGATTACATCGAAAGATAATGGCGGTTCTAGGTTTATTCTTTCGTGGGGTAAACGTGTTTTATAGTCTGTTAAACTCGGATAACAATTCTCCCTTTGAAAGGTAGAAGAAAACTTCAGAGAAGTTACTGGTTGTTTAGTTGTGCTTAGTTTAATTAGATATTCCTACAATCACCGTTCCTAGGATGTCACTAAAGTGTCACTGAAGCAAAATCTTCTTAAGATATCCCCATTAGTGTCGCTCAAATACAAATTAATCGTCCATTAATCCTCTAATCGCAGATTTGCAATTGCAAAATGCTCTCGGTGCTAGTTAATCACTCGAAAGGTTACCCGACAGATATTTCTAATTACCCCGGTTACATTCAATAATGAAATACAAAACAATCAATTACCGCTCACCTGTTACTCCGCCAGACAAAGCAATCAGTATCTATCTCCGACGCAGACAAAACAGTTGCAATCGTAAGATCATAGACGTAATTTTCTGCACAAGGCAATATAGATCATAACAATCGTTAATCGGAGTATCGCGAGAGAAGATTAAACACGATGGAGGTCCAAATCGTTCGTGGAAAAAGAGAAACAAAGAACGAATTCTTTTGCATCATCGTGCACGATGAGATAAGTGGTTTTTACGTAACACCATTCATTATACGGCGCACAAGAGCTTCATTACCGGGAGTACGACTTTGGTGCGTGCGAGCCTCGAGGGGTTCGCGATCCTTTGGCCGTGCACGCACAAAAGATTCGTCGCGTGCAATTATGCACGAGACATTACATCCGAATGGAATGTGCATGTCTTTGACGTGCACGCTTCAATCGGTCCACGTACACCCGGCCGATGCTCGCTTTGATGTAGACACTGAAATTTACGGTTCTTTATTGGCGGCCTTGATCATTTCTCTTTTTTACAGCGCTCGTTAGTTCCCCTTAGCTCGTGGACTGTGTCGGACCACTCGTAACTTCCATGGAGAATATACGGATTTATCGAATTTACAGTGTTTATATTTCCGAAATTATTGATTTGCAAGTTTCGACATTTTTACATTTGCAAATTCTCAGTTGGTAAATTTTTAATTTTGACAGTTCGGGGTTTGGGAGAGTTTGAGGAACTTTGGGAATTTAGGGATAGGGGTATTTGGAAATTTGGAGAACTAAGAATTTGGGGATTTTTGGGAAATTTTTGAGGATTGATCATTTGGAAATGTAAACATTTAATGACTCGAAAGTTTGAAAATTCGAATTCTATACAAAATATAAAGATATAGGAATTGAAGTTTGGGGGTTTTAAAAGCTTGGCAATTTGAAAACTTGTATTAATCATAATAGACCACACTCAAAGACAAATGAACCTATCATTAATGACAATAGCACAAAATAAAGTACTGCATGCAGAGGTTAATTGAATATACCGAGCATCAAATGTCAAAGTGAACACTTAAGATCGATCACTCGAAGTGCGAATGATGGATGAAACGACGCAAGAAGGAAAGTGAACGCGCAGAGGAGTGCATGAATTTTCAAAATATGATACGAATACCTTCGTCGAGAGGTGTTTTGCAACAAGCCCACTCGTTTGTTTCGCCTGACACGTGGGCCCTCGATACAAAGCCCTGGTGGGCGTCAGCGGATTCCATCGGAGCCTCATCGGCGTCCCATCTTAATTTTTATACTCCCTTCTTGTCGTTCGATGCACGCCCCTTTCTCTGTCACGCGTTTAACCTTTCGTTCTCCGGCCCGATGGAACGAATCGTCCGATTAAGTCGATACAAATTCCGAGATTTATTATTTATGATTACGTTGATCGTGGAGGCTGATAAAGAACTTGTAACGGTCACGAAAATTTCGACGAAACGCCCAATTTATATCGTGATTAAATCTGTCGTTGTAGCTCGCTGGATCGTATATCAGGTTCGGGTAAAAGTTGTTGAGAACTTTCGCACCGGATGTTTGAGTCTTTGCTAATTAATATTTCAGAAAGTAAGGGATGTTTGAGTTTATCTGGTACGTGATGTCAAAAACTTCGGTCGAAGTTTTAGATGTTCACTGAACGTACAAGCAGAAAATATTTAATAAATCGTATTGAAAACTGTAAGAAGATGATCATGAAATAATTCGCTTGAATTTTTTTACGAACCAACGATTTACTCATAAATTTTCACGTGTTCCAATACCCTAATGCTATATCTTCCATGTTATCTTATTTCCAAACCTTAGGTGCCAAGTTCCTTGATTATAAATCCCTAGATTCCGAATTTCTATACTACAAGTTTCCAGATCCCGAATTCCAAGATTCGAAATCCTTACATCAGCGAATTCCTATATCCCGATATACCTAGATTCCGAAACCCTTACATACCGAAATCCCTAGACTCCGGTATCTCTAGATTTTGCAATCCGTAGATCCCGATATTCCTAGTCCCCGAAATCCCTAGATGCCGAAATTCATAGACTCCGAAATCCCTAGATCCCAAATTCCTAAACCCCAAAATCCCTAGATCCCCAAAACCCTATGTCCCGAAATTCCTAGATCCCAAATCTCTAGATCCCAAATCCCTAGACCTCACAATCCCTAGATCCCGAAATCCCTATGCTCCGAAATCTCTAGATCCCAAATCCCTAGATTCCCAAATTCCTAGACCCCGAAATCCCTATGCCCCGAAATTCCTAGATCCCATATCCCTAGATTTCCAAATCCCTAGACCCCGAAATCCCTATGCTCCGATATTCCTAGATCCCATATCCCTAGATCCCAAATCCCTAGATCCCAAATCCCTAGATCCCAAACCCTAGATCTCGAACCCCTATGACCCCGAATCCATACCTTACAATTTCAAAGTCATAAAATTCCTGAATTTCAAAGTTATAAAATTCCTAGATTTCGAAAATTGGAAATTTGTCGGCGAAAAATGAACGAGCAACGATGACCTCGTCCCGTGCGTGGCATTTCCTGTGAGCGGACGTGCGGTGTTCGCAAACGGATAATTCAAAAGGCGCACTTTTCCTTTCGTCGACGCGTGAACGAAGGAGATGCAGAAACGCGTTGAACGACACGCCCTTTCTGGCGGCTACGAAACCAGACGCAAGCGTAAAACGGTGCAATTATGCGGTCTAATTACGGAATAGCACGTTTCTGAGCGTGCATACGCTCACCGTGGCGCGGTCGGGCTCTCCTTGTGTCCGCAGATCCACCTGCGTTCTGCATTATGACCCGGCGAGGACGAATTATGGCAGCGATCCATGGCCGTCCGGAATGCAGTCTCCGGTGTCGGCGATCATACGGATGGTATGATCTTGCGTACGTTCGACGTTTCTTCCTATGGATCGCCGGTTAAACCGTTTCCAGTCTCGTTCCAGCGAACACGTTTGTTATTACGTGATGTTTTATCCTATCGTAATTGACGCTCGTAAAGCCGGGATGCCGAACGAGTTTGAGGATCTAGTCGGATGAAACTGTTTCTATTTCCTCTTCCGCGTTGAAGATGCGCTTTCGAAAGTGATTCTGGTTATTGAATTTGTAGATACGGGGACATCGGTGGTTAGGTATGTCAGGATCTGTACGGGGATTTAGGAATATTTTGATCTACTGCGATCAAAGGATGTCTGAGGTTGTCGCGATTTAGGTATTTGGAAATTTAGAAATATGGACATCCCTCGATCCTTGGATATCCTACGTCCTCACATCTCCACATCCTCGCAGCCATATATCCCCACATCCTTGAATCCCAAACGTTGAAATTTATAAGTTTGAAAATTTGTAATTATGGATCGAGCAATTTGGAAACCCAGGAATCTAGGAATCTGGAGTAATGTCCCAGTAGAACGTGGCTTTAATTAAATATCTGCTACACCGCATATCTGCCCAGAATCGAAATAAATCAACGCTGTTTTCCTCCTGACTTGCCAGCGGTATATCAATTTTGGGACATCAACTTTATGGTCGAGTACATGAACGAATATCGAACGTATTCAATGCAGTCGGAGCGTGACTTCGTTGAACACGAAGAAATTTATGGGAACGAACAGTTCACTTGGGGGAACAAAACGATCGATCTGTTGCGGCTGGTTTAATCAGAACGGTGGTAGCAGGTGGTTGGCACCGTTCCGACTTCGCTACGAACAATTCATGATCGTAAAAACTAATATTTTCTGAAATATCGCCGATCAGATTTGAAATTCTGACACGTACTTCCCGACGTTTCCGCTTCAATGTGAACATAATCGAACAACTTTCGACTACTCCACGAGCTCGTTTTATTTCGAACGCGATTTTCACTTCCCTCCATTTTCGATGTTCCTCTATTACAAGCTTCTCTTGTAATCAAGTTGAACTCTTTCTTTCAACGAGATTCTCGTAATCCAGTTTAATTTTTTTACCCCGGCTGCAAATTGACTCGAACTCTTATTTGCACAGAGGTATTTGATTACGAGCCGAAGACTTATTGCCTTCTCAGAGAAATTTCGAGGATCCTTCACAACAAGGTCGATGGACGAAATCGAATTTCCTCTGAAAGAACTAATTGCTCTAAGAGGAATGCAATTTCCAGGTAACCCAACAAACGCTTCGTTTTCATTCATCCAACTCCCGTACATTTCAATCCTTTGCAAAGATTTAAATGCTCCATTCATTGTGAAACACGATCCGTCTCACTCGGAATTCGATTCTAATATCCTAATTTATTTTCTGGAGTTGTCCACACGTAATCAGTCTTTATGTTTGTCACACATGATCAATCTTTATATTTGTTACATGTAGTAAGTCTTTATGTTTCTCACACATAATCAGTTTTGAGGTTTGTTACACGTAATCAGTCTTTATCTTTGTTACACATAATCAATCTTCATGTTTGTTACATGTAGTCAGTCTTTATGTTTGTCACACATAATCAGTCTTTATATTTGTTACACATGATCAGTCCTTATATTTGTCACAAATAATCAGTCTTTATGTTTGTCACACATAATCAGTCTTTATATTTGTTACACATGATCAGTCCTTATATTTGTCACAAATAATCAGTCTTTATGTTTGTCACACATAATCAGTCTTTATATTTATTACACATGATCAGTCCTTATATTTGTCACAAATAATCAGTCTTTATGTTTGTTACACATAATCAGTCTTTATATTTGTTACACATGAACAGTATTTATATTTGTCACAAATGATCAGTCTTTATGTTTGTTACACATAATCAGTCTTTATATTTGTTACACATGATCAGTCCTTATATTTGTCACAAATAATCAGTCTTTATGTTTATCACACATAATCAGTCTTTATATTTGTTACACATGAACAGTCTTTATATTTGTCACAAATGATCAGTCTTCATGTTTGTTACACATGATCAGTCTTTATATTCATTATACATAATCTTTACATCTGACATACATAAATTATATCTTCATAGTCTTCTATCTAAAATCTTGAGTACCTACCTCCAAATAAAAAGCTATCGTACGAGCACATTTCAAACACACGTTAAAAAATATTAACCGGAATGAAATTGTCTTTCCATAAAAGATTAAACAAAGTGAGCAAGAAGTAATTATTCGGTTGCGTAGATCCACGAAAAGATAGCAGCCCCTGTTGCTCAGATAAGGGATAAAAATTAAGAACTCGGGATAAAGGGATTTTTGTCAGGAAATTGGATCTTTCGTGTAATCTCTTTTGGCTCGATTCAAACAAGATGGCCGCGAGGGAGATCCCCGATGTACGTGGATCCTCGCATAAGAGAGGGTTCAACGCGTGATTCCTTCGGCTTCCGGAAACGATATTATCATGTATTCGCATAACGCAACGGCCGTATAATGAACGCGTGGGCAACCCTGTCAGAAAACAGGATACGCTTCTGTAGCGATTTCAAACAATGAGATTTCCTCTCCGGTTGCGAAAGCTACTTGTCCATTGTGCACTCTGGATTAAATTAGATTAAAAGCGACATTGAAACAACCATTTCTCGAGTTCACTTTTCTTGTAGAAAAAAATTGTTTGATCTTCTGCTCTTCAGTTTCATCCCTCTGTCATACAATCATTTTTACGATTATGTGTTTCTGTTCTAGTTGTTCACTTTACATTGTTGTATTTTTTAGAAGATTAATGACAGAAGTATATTTCAGGTTTCAAATTTATGTTCCTATTTAAATTCTCAAACTAAAGCTTCCAAGTTTAAATTTTCAAATTTGATCTTCCAAATTAAAATTTTTAAATCTGAACTTTCAACATTAAGTTCTCATATAACAGTTTCAAAATTTATGTTCCGAAGTTAAAACTCTGGAAATTAGGTCACCACATTAAAAATGTAGAATCTGAGTTTTTACATCTGATCTTTTACAGAAAAACGTTCAACTGTAAGTTTACCTTCTCGAAAGCTAGAAATACACATGCTACATCATTCGCAGGGTTTTCAACCGCATTCAGTGATTAAGAGTTACATACTTTATTGCAAATCTAACAGCTCTACCTCATTCCAGGAACAACTATGCGAAGATAAAGACATGAATTATTCATAGGAGAAATTTCAACGTGTATTTACTCCAAGTAGGAGTAAAGAGTTGTTTCAATTATCGTTAAAATTTATATTGCAACTTCTTCGTGCTAGTCATTTTAATTAACCCAGTGCTTTCACGCGTTTTCAATCAGCTATATCATTAAAGATCTTCGCTTTACGTAATTGAATCGTATAATGTTGATCCTTAATAATCGATAACGTAGAATTGGCAATAAATAGAGAGTTAACTACCTCGTGTTTAATAACTTCACTTCATCAATGTATAATTGAAGCGTGTGTTATGTAGGATCCTGTGTTTCTAGATTCCTTGATGTCCGTAGTTTACATTTAATTTGAATTCGGTATTTTGGATTTACGATTCGTTAATACCGTGTGAACGCAATTCTGATGATCGAGATTTAATACGATTAGAATTCGGCATACGGTGCTGTACGCGTCTTATTCGAAGAGTATTTCTCGTATTTAGAGTTGCTTTTGATGCGTTCAAGATTAAAGGGATTATATTCTGCTCACGACTCATGTCGGTAAATCCGAAAGGATTCGAAGGGTACGGGTAATGCGGAGTGATGAGAGTATAACCGGATAATCGAGTCCAAGAACGAGAAGAGAGTTCTTCTTTTTTCACGGCTCTAAAGGAATCTTACTTAATAAACCTTACTTTTTGTCGCAAGAAAAACTGAAATTACGCCATTACCTTTGGACGATTTATTTTTCATCGTGTAATAGATCAAATCTTTCAGATACGCGCACCCGTGAAATGTGTGAAATATTTCGTCATAAAAATATGGAATCTGCGAAATACATCGCAGATAAGAAATATCAAATCTGTATAAATATTTGTAGAATATAAAATATGAAATATGTACAAATACTTTGTTACAATAAAATATGTAAAAATATTGCATAATATTAAATATGAAATATGTATAAATACTGTACAATATAAAATATGAAATATGTATAAATATTGCACAATATAAAAAATTAAATCTGTACAATTGTATGACATAAAATGTCAATATCGTATAACATAAAAAATGAAATCTACATAAAAATTGCACAATATAAAATATGAAATCTGTATAAATACTGTATCGTGTAAAATATGAAACATATACACATAAGTACTGTATGTACAATACGTAATGGTAAATTACAACTTGGAATGCAAATAATTCAAATTATTCGGATAATTGAACCTGCGCTACACAGCCATCAAAGAAGATGTGTAATTTTGGGTAATTTCATTCGACGAATGCGAGTTCAAAGCGTTTCATTAATTATTATTACGTTGACTGTCGCGCGAGCTTGCCATAATTTCCGCACGATGTAAAAAGAAAATTTTGAAGTGCACGACCGGTAATGTGAAATATTAAATTAAAAGCATAAATTTGAAATTAAATTAGAGCCCGTCGCCATCAAGTTAATACCATTGGGTAGTTAAAAACCCAAAAGGGGAGAAGAAATTTTTCCCAGCGTTACCAAATTAAAAGCTTAAATTATCCACTTTGACGGTGACAATTACTAGGATAATCAGTTTTTATTATAATCCGTCTTCTTACACGCGGTGGTATTCAACGCGATTAAATGTTCGCGAAAATAACATGAAAAATATCTTTAACGCTACTATCGGACCGAAAGCATAAATTGCAAATTAAATTGCAATTTAGCGATAATACAATTGAACGATTAAGAAGCCGTAAAAGGAAAAAGGAATTTTCAACGACGTTGCTAAAAGATATCAAATTAACAGTTTAAATTGTCCGCTTTCACCGTGACCATCATGTTCGTAATATTTTATTATAACCCGTCTTACCATACACGGTCATATTCACCTCTGGGTAGTCAACGCGTTAACTGATTTATTAAATAACACCCGAAAAGTTAAATCGAGGTTATGCAACGTACACTTCGGGCAAGAGAGAAAACGAAATTCAACCGGTCGCATACATTTACGATGCATTCCTTCATAGACGTGTGCAGCTCGTTGCAGCGGAACAGGCTGGTTAAAAACGTCTCGTTTCACTGATTTTTTTCTCGCATTTCGCTGGAAGTAATCTGGCTTTCGGCCAATTTATACGCCTAAGCGTTCCAACGAAAGACCCAACTACAGTCAACGACAAATCGGGTTTCTCTAAGCAAAATATACAAACTATGATATAGGGATTTATTCGGATTTGAACATTTTAGAATGCCTGAAGAATTTGTGGATGTGGCAATTTTGGGACACTGGTGTTCGAGATCTAGGTATTTTTGTACCTGGTGCCTTTGGGGCACAGGAATTTCTGAACTAAGCGATTTGAAGATATAGAGATTTCGAAATATAGAAATTTGGAGATATAGGGATTTCGGCACATAGGGATTTCGGAATCTAGGGATTTTGGGATCTAGAGATTTCTGAATCTAGGATTTCTGGATCTAGGGATTTCGGGATCTAGGGAGTTTGGGATCTAGGGATTTCTGCATCTAGGAATTTCCGAATCTAGGGATTTCTGGATCTAGGGATTTGAGATCTAGGAATTTCGGGATCTAGAGATTTTTGAATCTAGGGATTTCGGATCTAGGGATTCGGGATCTAGGGATTCGAGATCTAGGGATTTGGGATATAGAAATTTGGAATCTAGGGATTTGGGATCTAGAAATTTGGGATCTAGGTATTTGGAATCTAGGAATTTCGGGATCTAGCGATTTCGGGACACTTGAATTTCCGAATATAGGGATTTTGGAACATAGGAATTTCAATTTGTAGGAATTTTAAGGTGTGGAAATTTGCAAATGATTGTAACTTGGGAACTAAGATACTCTTAAATTGAAAAACTTTAGCATTTACAAGTTTGGAAGTATGAAAATTTGGAAATTATCAATATATGTGTGTTCGTATCGAAAGAAAACATACGTTGCAGTCAAGTGTACATTTTGGAACCCGTTCACGGTGGATACGTAATTCCGTTTGTGAAACATTCGCCGGTGAAATAATACGGGATAATGAATTAATTCAATTAATCCGACCGCACGACTTCGCTCATACGTTTGCAATAACGGGAGATTCATGGTGGCTTTATTTGAAGAATCACGATACCGCGAACAGAAATGATATTACACTTGAATTACTCTAACGATTTATTTCGTTAAATATTTCCACTTATTACACACGTTACGAATATTGCCTCAAATATATTTCAATACTTTGAATATACCAGACATATTTCGAATACTTTAAATATATCAAGAACAAAAATCGTCAAATGCTCCAAACACACCAAGTGTATGCATTCCATCTTTGAATACTATTCTAGTATAACGAAAATTGCAGCGCAGATAAATAAGTGAACTTGCAGAATTTCTGTTTACAGAAACATGTTAGCAGTTAAACGAAAACCGTCCTCTTTCCGTATGCCGTTTCTCGAGATCCCGTTAGATGCAACTTTTTCGCAAGGAATCGCGTCAGAAGGGACTCTCGACTGAATACGTTCTCCCGTACAAAGCTTCCTGTGTACAGGAAGTGCAACTAAGTAAGTAAGTAAGTAAGTTCCTCGACGATTCATCGATCTGCGAAACTCGAAGAAGACCACCCGCGTTCGAGGGCCCTCGAGAAATCTTCAGGAACACCGTCTCTTTACGGATGCTCCATTACGTCATTCCTCCTCTCGGTACCGTTCCGTGCCCGGACGCTTCAAGCCGGAAATCTTTGGCAACTTAATTGTTCCGCTTCTCGACGAGACTCCTACGTTCAACGGCAATTACGGGAATTAAAAGCAAAACATTTCTTTCTTTCCACTTGCTCCTTTACGCAACGATCACGTTCGCGTTGTTCAATCATTCGTCGGCCCGTTCGCCGACTACGATACGCAATTACGTAATTACGGCTACCATTAATCAACCTGCTTATGACGAATTAATAGGGGAACTTCGAGTGTCCTTGTTGAAAAGTATTAATCGAACGCTGCGTCGGGAAATTTCACTGGTTAGTTCAATCATTACGGTATTTTTCTTCCTCGAGTGCTGATTACGATTTTGTTATTCGAAGCACGTATAGGAGAGAGTCGTTCAATATATGGCGAGGATTTTTGAGAAAGTGTAAACTGAATTAATTATTTGACGTATTAGTATAGATTGGTAATTCAGGTATGTGTACTTCAAAAACTTTTATAAAACTGAGTGTTGTATGATACGTTTGATTTACGCTGCTTTATTCCATGTACTGCTGTAAAAATAGAATCTAACCCTATTGCTACTAAAATAATACTAACTTTACGAATAATATAGTAGTTTGCTACCCCTTCATAACGATACGGTACACTATAATTATAGCGATACAATCCGATATAAAGTCCATTTGATAGAAATCAAGCGTTGAAAAAGTTGAAGATTTGTGTGCACGTGTACGTGCAGAAATTCAAAGTATCACAGTTCCAATTAACGATCCCCGTCACGTCGCGAACTTTCCGACTTTCATCGGGCGAATCGAACAGAAGTTATTTTCGATTTCGTTATTCGGACGCACCGATGCGAGAAGACGTTCTTCTCCATACGAATGAAGGAGTTTCGCGTGGAAAGCGTGTTCCGGGGAAACACAAGAATCTGCACGGTGCCGTGGTACACTGTTATCGTGCCAAAAGGGACAAAAGTACGATGTCGAGTAATGTTAAGATTGCGCAAAAGCCTCGCGACTTGACATTGTTGGGCGCACACGCGATCCGGCCGTGGAAAAAATATTCTTCGTACGTATGTAAGGAGAGAAAAGCGTGGCATAATAGCAGTGCTGCGAAGACGAGACAAAATTATTACCGTGTCCTAGGTGACAAAGAATCCTCACCTCGGCCTTCGTGCTCGGAGACGTGGTCGAGGCGAACTGGGTCAAATACATGTGTGCCTCCGCTCGCTCGTGTGAGTACGTACACGCGAATTCAACGACGTCGTATTGTCAACGCGAAAGGTATATCTCGACGACGAGGTATCGTTTTCCAGCAACTTGGAAACTCATCGTAAAAATTGGCGGAATTAATTGCATCCTGTAGCTTCTTTCAAAGCGACCCTTCAACGTCCTCGAAACCGCTACTGTTCCCTACGAGACTTACCGGATCGAAATAAATCTACTCTCGTTACGCTTCCATTCCTCGTGTCTTCTTTTGCGTTCCAAAAACGGTTCTACATTTCTAGGAAACTTCCAAGATTTAAGATGTCTCTAGGGTGATTTCGCAGTCAAAGTTTTAGGGACTTTATAAGTAGATTATAGACTCGAAGGCAGTTCTAAGGATTGCACAAGGAGATTATAGGTTCGAAGTCATTTTTTGGGAATGTCTAGTGAGGTCGTATACTATAGACACAAAGACATTTCCAGAGAATTCAAGCGGGATTCTAATTCTCTTGAGTAATTTAAAAAAATATGAAAGCCACGCTTCCAACAATTTCTCGACAAAAGTTCCTTCAAAGATATTTCAATGAAACTTCACGTTGCATATTTGCATATTGAATCTTCATACTATCAGTAAAACGTCACTTCGTCATTCGAAACCAATTACATTTTCCTGGTATCCAACAGAAACGATCAATACTTAAATCCCATTCGGAATGTTCATCTTCTGAAAAGGAAACCCGGCCACGTCCAACCCAATTTCGTTTATTTTTCCGGTCCGTTGTTCCCGCGAGAAAGTTTCGTACGACCGGAAGCAAAACCCACTGTCATAAGCTGTTTTATCTCGAAATGCGAGCGAAATTTCAGGACGGTCATGTAGCACGGATTCGCGGAGGATTTTCCAAAGTTGCAAGGCATCCTTCACGAGGGCAACGCGTGGTGTTGGAAAGGCGTGATTTCATGAGACGTGATCGCGATGCATTTCGAGAACAACGCATCAGTATGTATATTTATCTCGAAATATGAGCGAAATTACGCGATGGTCATGCAGCACGGATTTACAGAGGATTTGACAAAGTTGCAGGAGGTCCTGTAGGACAACGCATGGCATTGGAAAGGTGTTTCCATGAGACGTGATCACAGTGCATTTCGAGAACAACGCATCAGCACGTATATTTATTGCAAAAATTTGATAGAAATTTAACGACGGTCATCTAACATGATTTTGCAGAGGATTTTCTAAAGTTGCAAGTCGACCTTCACGAAGACGCATGGCATTGGAAAGGTGTGTTTCCATGAAACGTGATCGCAATGCATTTCGAGAACAGCACATCGTCACGTATATTTATCTCGAAATTTCATAGAAATTTTGCGATGACCATCTAATATAAATTTGCAGAGGATTTTCCAAAGTTGCAAGCCGACCTTCACGAAGACGCATGGCATTGGAAAGGTGTGCTTCCATGAAACGTGATCGCAATACATTTCGAGAACAGCACATTGTCACGTATATTTATCTCGAAATTTGATAGAAATTTTGCGATGACCATCTAATATAAATTTGCAGAGGATTTTCCAAAGTTGCAAGCCGACCTTCACGAGGACAACGCATGGCGTCAGGAAGTCGTGTTTTCATGAGATGCGATCGCGATACAATTTGAGAACAGCGCATCGGCACGCGTATTTGATGCGTGACGTAGGATCACGCTGAATGGACAGCAGTTGCGGAAAGGATGCGGTTAACCTCCGCTAGTTTCGTGTTTCCTGCGAAGGTGAAACGCCGGTGCATACACAACAGCGACATTCGCATGCGAGGGTTGCAGTAACATCGTGTACACTTGTCTCTTATAACTTCTCTCGCAAATTTAACTCTAACCGCGTTGTGTCCGCTTGCTACCGAAAAGGAAACATCAATTTCTGTAAATTTTGTAGTAACTTTTGCGTTTCGAAAGTTAATTCTTTAGTGTTGTTGATTATTGAAACTTGTGAACTTCAGAATATTAGGGAATTTTGAAATACTAAAAGTTTTGAACTCTCACTTTGACGAATTTTCAAGTATCGTGACAATTAAACTCTAGGATTTTGGAGAAGTTCGAAGTACTGAAACATTTGAATTTTATAATTTTGGGGAATTTTGAAATATTTGAACTTTTGAAGCATCCATTATTATTGCATTTTTCAATGTACCACACGCATACAGCACGTGTTATTACTTCGTCAAAGCCTCATAATTCTCACGCCATTAATAAAACATCCAGTTAAGAAAGAAGTAAAAAGTAATTTTGGTATTTAATTTCCTAACTGTTTTATGCCACGTGTATGCAACGTTCGTCCATACAAGAACTTCATTATCGAGAATCTTATTCACGAACAAAAAATGTGACCGTACAGGAAATTTAATCAGGAACATCATTACCATTTATATTACGATAAATTTGAAATTGAAAGTAGTTCTTGGAGCTCGAAAAAGAATCTTACGCAATGGACGTTACTGGTCTCGGACGTTAATACTTCGTTTTAAAAACCAGTATATACAGATACGAACTTCACATTATTCTTAGAAAACACTGTTCTGTAGATGTAGATGATCAGAATATGTATTACAGAAAAATTGAACAATCGTTGAACAATCATTATTAACTCGAATAGAGTTTATACTAATAAAATATTATTATTTGTTCAATTTTTATGAATAATTTAGTAGAAAAGGTACTGAAGATTTTGTACACACACTTACATTAAAACTGAAAATAAAGTGGAAAAATAAATAAGTAAAGACTAAAGAATTAACTAAGATACAACCATATCTCAACAGAATATGTCAGACAAAAGCACAAAAAAATTTTGTTATGTGATTAGTTGGTAGTTCTAATGTTAAAAAATATCTTCCAAGGAATTCATCAAACTTCCCAAGCAGCTTCAGCACCTGCACAAGTCCGAGTTCCCATCCACAAAAACAGCTTCGAGTACAGATTAAATGTCCGTATAAAATAATAGTCAGTAGAAAATTTCGCGTCTGAACGTCGTCTGATCACGGATGTTTATATCGTAGCTGGCGGCGGGAAAGATGCGTCTCGCACATAGGTAGAAATACCCCTCGAACAAGGCAGGTTCTCCCAAGACCAGTTTTTCTTTAATGCCGCACGTTGGTCGGCTCTTCATGAAGCAGTTTCTGTTGAAGCAGACAATGGACGATGCGGACGAGGCTGCCTCGGGGGGCTCGTATTTCATTGATATTGCATCGTGAATTCCCGACCTAAATCACATTCTGATAGCCAACCAACCCTCCGCTCCTCCTTCTCCTACTTTTCCTATCAACCCTTCTCTCTTACTTCTCCACCTCTTCCTCTGTCTGTTTCGTTTCGCGAAATTATTCACAAGAACAGCCTCGAGGAAACTCCAAGAACTTGAACCGCTTTCTGCCGAAGGCTTTCATTGCGCGTCTTCCAGGTTGCATCTGTTTGCAGCCGTACCTCGTGATCGTCTGCTCGAATATTCCATTAGGATCTTCTCGCTGCTGCTTCATTACACGCAGATTACGTACCGTGCACTTTTTCTTCCCGTTTCTGATACGGCTGGCCATATTGTTTCGATTCGGTAGTTACAGCTTCTGAACGAGAACGTAACAAGCACGTTCGCCGCAGGAACATACTTGTTACGTAACGGATGGAAGTTTTATTCGGATTCTGGTATTTTAGAATTGTGGGATTTTCGAGTTATGAGACGTTGGCGTTTCGGAATTTTAGAAGCTTGGAAATTTGGGAATTGGAGATTCGAGGTCAAGGAAATTTGGGAATTTGAGGCTTTTGGAAATTTAGAGGTTTGGGAATTTAGAGATTTGAAAATTTAGAGGTTTGAGAAATAGGTACTTGGGAATTTAGGAATTTGGTAATTTAGAAGTTTGGAAATTTGGGGATTTGGGAATTTAGGGATTGGGGAATTTGGGGATTTCGGAATTTAGAGACTTGAAAATTTAAAGGTTTGAGAAATAGGTAATTGGGAATTTAGGAATTTGGTAATTTAGAAGTTTGGAAATTTGGGGATTCGGGAATTTAGGGATTGGGGAATTTGGGGATTTGGGAATATAGGGATTTGGAAACTTTGGGATTAAGAAATTTAGAGGTTTGGAAATGTAGGGATTTGGAAATGTAGAGGTTTGAAAATTTATGGATTTGGGAATTTAGTGATTTAGGGTTATGGAATTATATTATAGAATTTCGGAATTTTTCAATTTTGCAAACATCAGACTATAGGGTTTGCTACTTCACGACTGTGAACATTGCAATTTAAAAATTTTAGAATCTTGCAATTTTGGAATATTAGAATTTTTACATTTCATAACTTTGCGATGTTCAGATTCAGTTCTTCAAATTTCCAATTTCCTACTTTATAAATTTACAAATAACCAAATCTCCAAATTACAAAATTTCCAAACATCTAAAAATTTGAAATCGCCTAATTGAATATCTTCTTCATGTACAAACTCTCTTAATTCATTTATATTGCCAAACAACTACTTATCGAAAATCGATCAATAGCAATATAAAACCACAAATTCTACAAATTCCATACATTTCCTCATGAAGACTTTCCCGATCTACTACATTTCCATCATTTCTCTGTAATCAATTGCAAACTGTTGATCGAAGAAAACGGTGCCGATTTCCTCGAGTGTTTGCAAGACAGTAATTGTATACAACATTAATATGACGCGAAGATTTAAGAGAAAGTCAAGAGTTGTTCGTGCAACGATGTCACCGTTTCGTAGACGTTTAAAATTCATGCTGCTGACGTGTAACAAGTTAATTACTGTCGAGTCATCCCTCCATTCTCTCCGTTCTACGACTAAAACTGTTTTCCGATATGAAAGATCGACGACCCTGCATTTTCCCTGCGTTTCAAATTATCGCGCAACATCGAAACGGAAAATGAATGAACGTGTCCGATCATTTGTCAATCGATTATGAAGCACTCGTTCTCCGTATAAAAATATTAGGTCACGACAAAGAATCATTGGTTTAGAAGACATTTTTATTTTAGTAGCATGAAGTGTTTCCAACCAACACATTCGACATTCAAAAAATTTGAATGAAGATTGTAAAACATCTAGAAGATTCTTGATGCATTTAAAAAAATTTCCATGGAAATTTTTCGAGGACTTGAGGAATTAACAGGTTGAGTAGATGTTTGTATTCGGGCTGGACTTTGAAGCACCAATTTTAGAAGGTGCCGAAACGTGTACATTAGTACATTGGCTACTTAGTATAAAAATGATAATATCATCTAATCGAATGATTTTCCGTCATAAATGATTTAACACTTTTATGTAAAGAATAAGCTGTTTCGAATGATACTCAAATATACAGGGTCCCTCTAATTGGTCCGTGTTTAACCCATTTGTTCCCACGAGCATGTTTTTGGAAATAGGGGCAATGATGCTTGTACAGATATTTAATACTTTATTGAGCAAATAAAACCTTTTGTTATAATAAAAATAATACATCTCTTCATATTACAAACTTTGGTACTCATACGAGTACACTGAGGGCACATGTGTATGTTTTATGAAAGTGAATGCAGTTACACAAATGAGTACACTGGGGCAGAATGGGTTAATAATTCAAAAACGAAGCTGCAAAGACTATTTGTGCAAAGGGAAAAGTTATTCAGAATCCCTATTACGCATTTCGGGGTGCTGCTTGCGAGACACCCTGTATAATTCTATTTTAATTTAACCTTCATATCTCCTGTAAAAGAAATCTATCATCAAATAATTTACCCCCTGAAACTTTTTTGTAAAATATTTATTTGCGTCATGAATATTTTCGAAAATGTTCGAGTACACCTTGGAACACCCTGTATTTCGATACAAATCGTCGTGTCGTCTGATGGAAAATTCTATTTAGATTATATCTAATAGAGTGTAATGGGGAAAACCGCGTGTAAACCGTTTCACCAGAGTTTACGGTCACGAGATTCAAATTTCGGCTTTCAAAGTTCGCTAATAAAATTCGGGAAACGACGTAAATTCGCGGAATAAACGGCTTCGTAGGGATAACGCGATTCGAGCTGGCTAATCGTGTTCGAAACAACCCCTTTAATGACTCGAACGAAATTTTATAAGCCTCCTTCGTTGTGTGGGCGTTCGTGAACGACGTGCTTTTATGTCGCACACACGGACCATGCATTTACGGACTTTCCATCGACAATTAATAACGCGAAATTTACTTAAAAGTCTGTAATGCTGTTATCGTTAAACAAACAGCCTCGTAATATCCCATTTGCGTTGCACGACCGGAAATCGCGCGTATCGACGAAGACTTCAGCGTTAAAGATAATCGATTATATAAAATTTCTAGCGAAGATGATTGAAATCAAGTTTTCATTTTTTATTCAGAAATTGAAAAATGTAGATAGTTAAATATCACAACTGTGCACATTTCTGAATGTAGAAGTATTCGAATATAAAAAGTGGGAAGCAACAACTCAAGTTAACATCTATAGTTAATTAGTAGATTAACAGCGAAATAGTCCATGTACGAAATCTAAAATGTACATTCGTCTAAAAATGACTAGAAATCTGAGAGGGTGTATCTGGGTCAAAACTAAGCCGACAACAGCCTTCGAGTATCAAAGTTGTATCCCTGCTAACGATAGCTATTCCCGATAATGATAGCCCGCAACGTCCGAAAAGTGTAAGTTTTAATTAAGCCTTAATTACCTTCCGTTCGCGTTTTCAACATCTATTTGCCAGAAATTCGCGTTTTAATACGGTATAAAGTGTTTATCGATCGTGACAGAAATAATACCGAGGAATCGCGATAATAGAATGGCCCTCGAGGCGTGTTCTCTTCGTTTGTACGGAACTGCACAGCACACGGCTACAATAGAAAATAAAAAAATAAAAGAGGCAGGTTGCGTGCCAAATAACAACGAAACAGCGCCACAATGTTTCGCGAAATTTATAATGTGAAAGGTTCGTGGCGATCTTTGTGCAACGTGAAATATCACGTTACGATACGATAATGAATGTGAAATTTAATAATGAACGTGCAAAGCATGAAATTTATACGCGACCTTTTTCGATATATCGTTATTTGGTTGATACTCGATATGTATTTTACTGCTTGTTTACGCGTTGCTTTGCATAAGAATAGCTTCATCTGCTAAACGCAACGTTCTGTACCTAGAAAATCGAGAATTTAGGAACTTTGACATTCGAAAATTTCAAAAATCTAGAATTAAAAAACTTGGATTTTCGGTTCTTCCAAAAATTTGGTAATATGGAGACAATCTGGAAATTTGGTAATATACAATATGGGGATTTCGGAATCTAGGGATTTCGGGATCTAGGGATTTCGGGATCTAGGGATTTCGGGATTTCGGGATCTAGAAATTTTTAGATCTAGGGATTTCGACATCTAGGAATTTTGGGATCTAGGGATTTCGAGATCTAGGAATTTTGAAATCTAGGGATTTCGACATCTAGGAATTTTGGGATCTAGGGATTTCGAGATCTAGGAATTTTGAGATCTAGAAATTTTGAGATCTAGGAATTTCGAGATCTAGGAAATTTGCGATCTAGAAATTTTGAGATCTAGCGATTTCGAGATCTAGGGATTTCGGGGTCTAGGGTTTTTGGGATAGAGATTTCTCCACCTAGAGATTTTGTGATGTAATGTCTTATACACCTAGGGATTTCAGAATCTGGGTTTTTTGTGTACAGGTATTTCTCCATCTAGAGATTTCGAGATCTACGATCTCATAATTGTGTAACTTCGAAAATTGAGATGTTGACCTTTTAAAGTTGGAGATTTAAGAACTTAGAAATTGGGCAAATTTAAAATTTGGAAAAATGACTTTTTGTAAACTCCATAATTTGCGAATATGAAAATTGAATAATTTAGTAGCAAAATTTACTCCAAAATTGAGAATATCTCACTGATCGAATCAGAAACTAATTTCAGATTGTAGACTATATCAGTAATGTTCTAGGATGAATACCAACAATTATCTTAAACGCCGCAAATGTATGAAACTCAATGTATAAGCAACGGAGATAAAACTAAAATGTACAGTGACATATAAAACAACATACCACAGTCACGAACGTATGTCATTATCCATTAAAGTGCTGGCTCTTACATAATAAGATATCTTGATAGACATCTTGAGAGCATCAATAGCTTTCCCGCAAGCATATCAATCAAGCTACAAAGCATTTCCGGGGTATTTTAACAATTCCTCGAATAATATCCCCGATAATTTTCAAGAGCTTCTCGACCGAACAAGTCTTTAGAAGTACATAGTACATATTCGGTCCGAGGGTTAAGCATGTACCTGGGTTCACGAATACATACACCCTCGTCGTATCTCTCGGCACTACACGTTAGCCATTGAAATATGCATTCCTCGCTCGATAAGGAGGAAAAAAAAAATAAGGAAGAAAAAAGCACAAAAGGTTGTTGAACTCTTACTTGTTGGTCTTGGCCCGAGCCATGTTGTCCCAGCTACGAACAGGACAGTTGAGCTTGCTAAAGGACAATTCCCTGGATAAATAGGCGGAGCAGTGCCAGCTGTGTCTCCAGAAGATACTTCCGCTCACCCTTTCTCGATTCTTCAGCGACGACACCACACCCTTTTCACTCATTTCACTCGACGATCGACCACGAATTTGCCTCGTCAAACACGATTCACAAGTTCACACTTTCGATCACGCATTTAGCTAAGATTCCATTCGCGATTTAGTTCTAACAAATATACCGGGACAAAGTGCTTCTTTCTCGTTCAACGTCCGGCCGCGAGAGTTTACATTTTGACGTTAATCGATACATCGAACGTGCAGTCAGTTTCCAGATCGACGATTCGAACACGCGCTCATAGAATTTGATTTTTAACGGAATTGGCTATTCGATACCATTCGACGTTTATCGATCGGCCGAACGGCTATACATTCTTTATCGCAGGTGTACGCTTCTTTTTATGCAAATTTCGGCAGAAGAGAAGCTTTCGGGTTTGCCTCGTAAATATTCTGATCTGTGAAAAAAAAAATTGAGAACAAGACTGACAAACGCATCGAAAACGGAAGCAGGAAATAGATTCGTGTGATCGGATCGAGCGACGACGTTCCTTCAAAAACTTCTACCAGCTTCTTGGAATTCTCTACGTGACCGGTTTCACGTACAATCGATGCTCGAGCTACGGTAGCATAGTCATCTCTGAGCTCCGAATCCCTCACGAAAAATAGCGACCAAATTTTGTCAACTTTTTTGTTCGCAATCTCTCAAATTTAGACATTCCACATTCTCTTACTTGGAAATTTTCAAAATTATACAATTTTTAACGAATTTTGAAAAATTATTTTGAACAAATTTATAAAGCATTAATTGATAATTTGTTACACATAAAACATGCAATATCTGTGTAGTAAACAATACTGTATCATCGATACAATGTTATTGATGACTAAAGTTTTATCGCAATTTATAATTTTTAATTTTCTCTACTTTGTAAATATCAACAGCATTGTCAGCAACGAGGAAGTGGTAGCATTTCTAGAAAGACTAACGATGAATAAAGCCCGCAGAAATACTCGACAACGCGATATCGATTAATCAGAGTCAGCAAACGACTTTATTAAACATGATCGAACGATCATTGCGCCACGACATACGTATTTGCAACGTTTGTTCGATCAGCGCATGAAAACGCTTCAGCGACGTTTTAATACACGCGAAAGCGTGCACTGTTTTCCCGATTGCTTTGACCCTTTCCTAGACATTCTGTAGAGAACTAATGGAATTGCTGGAACCAGAGGGATTCCTGGTGTTCACGGTTCGATGAAGCAACCGATGTGGAAAACCGAGGTCGACGTTAACCAACAAAAGCCGATGGATCGATCGCGGATTAGAAGGTCTTTCGACTCTGATCGAAAATTGTTAAGCTTCCGGTTAATCTGATCGAAGTTCGATAGTTACGTTAGACAATCCTCAGACCGCGAACATCCCTGTCACCGTTCTGGGAATATTCCGACATCTTCAAGAATCCTTGGTCAATGAGCTCATTCTCGATTGACGTGAAGGCAACGATTGGAAATATCGCTGACTGGAAACTGGGACATGAAATTCCTGGATAATCAAGTACCCGGAAACGCAGACGTGTAATCGTTCTTCCGTATGAAGTCGTCGAGGATGCTCCAAGATTTCCTCACACTTCATCGTCCGCTAACAACGATCGGAAGTGTATTACTATACAGTGACTCACACGATATTTTCAAGAAATATGCGGTACAGTCTGTTACACAAGAAATATAGCTTTCTCGTCATCGGAACGATAAGATCTGAGTTTTCGAACTTTGGAACGTTCGGATTTCAGTGTTTCTACATTTACAGATTTTTGCACCTCATTAATTTTGAATTATTTAATCGTTAAATTTACACAGCCTCGATTTGCGAAATCACTAAGTTGAAAGGACAAGTTTTTTAAAACTTCGGCCTTGTCAAACTTACAAATTATTAAAGACACAAATTTTTGATACGGATATATATCTTAATCGACGAATCAAACGATCGATATGATCTAGTCCAACACATATATGATAAATCCAACGCAAGTTCAAAACTCTCCCCTAGCTTCAACCTAACTCATTTAACTTAAGTTACAGATGACAAATAACTGTATTTCACTTAATCTACTATACATCAATCTAAGACACTGTTAAAAAAATGAACCTAATCTAACATAATTAGAAATAATCAACTCCAATAAGCCAAATGACACACTCTAACCTATCCTAATCTAATCTGATCTAATCCTATTCGAATACAGCTTAATATATTTGGACGATAAAATCTAACCTAACCTGGTATACCATTTAATTATTTTGATCTAAAACGAGGTTAAACCACATTCGAAGATTAAACTACATATCAGATCAAGTTCGAATTTGGAACAGAAGTAGATACGAATGTTAAAATTATGCTTTCAGTCATTCCGATTAGCCTGAACGATATCGACATATCGTTAAGTATCGTTGATATAGCGTATCGATAATCGATATCGGTATCTCTACTTTAAAGCAAGAGTTCATTTCCCTCCGGGGTTACGGATTATCGGGACGTTGCCGCATGCTTTCTCGTGTAACACACCGAATGTACTTGAAGAACTCTCGTCGACTTCCCTGGTCGATTCCACCGATTTCATCCCGTAAACGATCCGAATCGCGTTTAGCGAATTGTCGGGGTTCTAGCGGAAGAAAGACGATCCACGGATAGCATCGATTGAACGCGGGATGAAGGTGAACGGGTTCTCTCGAAGAATCTCCGTGCAGGTCCACGGGAGACGAGTCGAGTCGACCTACTCCAACTCGATGGACCTGCAGACATATTTTCGGCCGTTCAAGGACGGTCGATCCTGCGCGAGTTCCAACGGTGAAACCAATGGTTCCTTTTTTTTTTCGCGAACCGACGAACCACCGTGTTGACCCGGGAGGACCGTGTGTTTGCTTTCCGTCTCAATTTCCTTCGTTAACCGTCCAGTTGACGTAGCAAACGAACCGGGCAAACGAAAGGTGTCTCCATCGAGTCGGAGGATAAAGACGAGAATGACGGAACCGGGACAACGAGATCGTTCCAAACAACGTATACTTAACTCGATGTGTACATACACCTCCTACGGAACATCGATTACTCCGTTAATTACGTAACACCGATTCGAAACGTCGTAGGCAACGATAACGAGCAAACAATATTTCCCGAAGAAAAACCGAGAGAAATAAGTACATGCTCCGAGTGCAATTACAAGTATTTCTCGCGAACTCGTGCAGCCGAGTCCAATAATAAAATCGATACTCGACGCATAGCAACAGCTGCAAAACCGCTCCAAATTGCATACGTGTTTATAATATCAAGCACCGATATTACAGGACCGTAAATTAATGGACAACGAGACAGAAACGGAAATCTGTTGAGGGAAAAATAAGGTGTCGTCGCTTGCATCCGATCACAGATAATTTCAATGGTGTGCCATACATTAAGGGTTGTAATTGTTCGATACATTCGGTATTTCGGGGTGACGGGGGGTGGTGGATAAATTGAAAAGATACAATGACATACCGTGTACAGAGGATTTCTAGGCAGACCGGTAAACAAAATGCGCGTGGAAGGATGCGCAGAGTTGAACACGTTGATCCGGAGGACGATGAACGAACATGAGAGGAGAAACGACGTGCGATCGGGTCAACGGCGCGCGGTGTACTGGCGTCTCGATCGCAGCGCCGCGCCAATACACCGGCGCGTCGGGATGCGCCGTGGCGAGCACTCGAATATAGCCGGTTCGCTAACCGCTGTACTCGCGGCCACTTGTTCCCTGTTGCAAGAACTCGATGCACTCGAACCGGTGCGCGCGAACCCGCTTCTTATTAAAATGCATAAAATGCGTCTCGACGATGCACCGCGCCGCGCTAAGCCGAGCCGACCGCTTCGACAACAAGGTCTTAAAACCGCGACTCTTCTTCCTCGCAGATTCAATGAAACTTTCTGTCACCGTCTTTATACGCGGTACGAATCATTCGGTTGAATGGAACCTCTGGAATTCGGGGTATCTCGATTTCGACGATTTTTATCTCGGATATAGGAGAAGTAAGAGAATTTTGTACTTTAGGAATTGGAGATTCATAGCGTTAGAAAAGCGAAAATTTAGTATTTTAGAAAATTAAGAAAATTTGGAATTTTGGAAATTGGGGGAATTCGGGAATTTGGAAAATTTTGGAAATTTGGGGGATTTGGGAACTTAGGAAATTTAGGGAATGTGGGGAATTTGAGGGATTTGGGAACTTGGGGAATTTAAGGAATTTGGGGAATTTGGGGAATTTGGGAATTTGGAAACTTGAGGGCATTTGGGAACTTGTGAATTAGGGATTTCGAAAATTTGGGCATTTGGAGATATGAGGATTTTATAATTTGGATAATAAGGAACTTGAAGGATTTGGAAACGAAAATTTTATCTTTCTGGAATTTAGAAAATGAGGGATTTAAGGTGTTGACAATTTTTGGAATTTACGGATTTGAACATTTTCGGATTTGGAAACTTAAGGATTTATGAGTTTAAAGGTTTGGAATGTAATAAATGTTGTCATTTCGAAATTTGAAAGTGTAGAGATTGGGAAGTGTAGGAAGTTGCACCTACAACAGAAAAATTGTTTCGCGATGTTCGAAAATGTACAACCTGATACCGTCCGTCACGACATTAACGATCCCACACTTGTCACACACAAAATCGATGTCCCTCCACTCGTAGAACTTGATACAGCTGACACGAGGATCGTGCGATTCGATACCGACAGCCCAGGGAACCAGAGATCTAATACTGACGATATTAGAATCATGAAAATCAATACAAACGGTTCCGGACATGTGGAGTCGATATAATGTGGCACTTCTATGACACAATACGCGTACTCACATCTAATTTTTAATAATTCGAATTCAGGGCTTTGAACCGATCGAGTTCGTTCAACTCAAACACTTCTACCTACCTCTTGAAGCGGTGAAATATTATTAAAAGCGATACATGACAAAGTATGATTCAGTTCTAAAATGAACAGCACAATTAGTATTAACGAATAGTAAAAAGGGACGGGATCGTTTAATCAACTTTCGCGAATTTTACACCGCGGTTCGTGAAAATACCAGAACTTTCCAGGTTATTAAAGTCGAAACTGCAAAAACGCGAAGAAATACTGTCATTTTCATGCCGACCCTTTTACCCCATCTTTTTATACCGGTAAAAAAAAAGGAAACCTGGAACACGCGATGCCGGTTTTATCTGGTTTCCTGGCGACCTCATTTTATCTTCCTAGTTTTTCACGAGAACACACCACTCGTGGACGATTTTTTCCGTCATTTATTTTCTTTCCTTCATTTTTTCGATCCAGCCCACGAGCCCTCTTTGTAGCCAACCCCAGAATTGGCTCGGGTCATTGCTACGTCATTAACGCGTTCGGTTAAATCACGAATGTTGTTTCAAGATTTGGAGCAACCTGTAGAATTACTTCGATATCGGTGATAAAATGCGATTAAGTTGACAGGATGGAGGAATTTTTCTTTGAGCAACTCCAGGTGGCTGATGCGGTATAAAATCGATAAAGCTGGAAATGAGATTTTTCTAACTGCAAGTATCTCGGATATATATCTGATAAATTTAAAACTTCATTGAAATTAGTCGATAACGGAGTTATATGACGTGTAGTGGATGTTTGAATATTATTCAAATTGGAAGATTCTGGATTTGGGAATTGGGGGATTTAGAGATTTGGAGATTCGGAAATTTAGGAACTTGAGAGTTTGGAAATTTGCAAATTAGGGATTGGGAGATTTTGGGATATGAGAAATTTGGAATTTGGGAATTTTGGGATATGAGAATTGTGGTATATGGAAATTTTGGGAGATGTGAATTTTGGGATATGGAAATTTTATGACATGAGAACTTTGAAAGAAACAAATTTTGGACTATGAAAATTTTTAGATATAAGAACTTTGAGACATAGAAATTTTGCGATTAGGCAATTTAAGTATCTGAAAATTTCACGAGTTGGAAACTTACAAATTCAGAAACATGAGAATTTTCTGAATTTATAAATGTACATAATTTAAAAATTTGAAAGTATTAAAGATTTAAAAATTAAAATGTGTGAAACTAAAAACGCTTGGAAACAGGAGATTTGGATTTACGTACAAAAGTTCAATACAGGAGTGTCGATAACAATTGCGTACGTGCATTCGATTGGCAACAATCGCAGCCAATTTTTATCACGGCTTCTACAGATTAATCACGTTCACGTTCGATAGAATCCGGCAGATTTATGAATCATAACCCGTAATCTGCGCTACTACTGCACAGACGTTCCTTATCGAGCGTACTATGCTCGAATTGTTCAAACAATCCAATACTTTAATTTGCTGCTAACACGGCAGTTTCAGTTTCAACGTTTGAAGGTTCGTTAATATATCACGGATCGGTGATGAAACTAGAACACTATCATGAGTCAAACACGAGTTAAACAATGTTGAATTTGAACATTTGAAACATTTTAAGACTTTTAAGTTTGAAAGTTTGAGAATCTGTAGGCACATAAAGTCCATTAAGCACCGTGCCGTTAGTTGATTTAAAGCAACAATTTTGGCCGAACTGAATGAAGCCATTGGCAAAGGGAACAGAGTAAAGCGGTGATAAAATAGAATAGTTAAAACCGATAGGTTTCATTTTGCAATCCCCGTTACAATGCGAGCGATTGGTATGCATCAAATATTGTGACACGTACAGAGCAATGAAATGAAATAAATCACCGACTACTTGTCACGGATTTAATGCAATTTTCCGCGCTCGACGATCGTCGAATCGTTGATCAATGATTAATCCATCGAGGTTTCGATCAAAGAACGGAGTTTGAATGCCGGGAACTTGTTGAACACACGAGATTAGATCGATGCATAGTTTCTGCGTACCGTAATGCGACCACGGTTTAAACCCTTAACTTTCGAGCTCGTAGAACAAAGGCGCGTAACGATCATTATATTCGGTCGTTAATATCAGACGTCTGCGCCAGGTATGCCCGTGTGTAGGCGCTACCGAATGTGTCACGACTCGCAATTTGCATTCAAAACCGTTTCAAACTGATCGTTGTTTTTAACTGCATACTTGGTGTTCCCAAAACGGTGATCTTCGTCGAAACAAAAATTCCGATATCTTCGTTTTCATGACAACTACTGTGCGCATGCCATAAGAAGATTTAAAACATTGCAATTTTAAGCGAAGCAATATAACGCGTGACGATTTACCGTATGGTAGTATACGTAGCAATATAACGCATTACAATTTTACAGCTGAAGACTTAATATGTGGCAATTTAACACGCGGTGATGCAACGCGTGGCAATATAACGTTTAGTAATACGGTGCGTAACAATACAACGCGTAGCAATACAACGCATAGTAATACAATGCGTGGCAATATAATGCGTGGCAATATAACGCGTGGCAATATAATATGTGGTGATACGTTACGTGGTAACATAAAGCGTGGCGACATAACGCGTGGCGATATAACACGTGGAAATACGACGAGTTGCAGTATAACGCGTGGCAATATAATGCGTGGCGATATAACGCATGGTAACACAACGCGTGGTAATACGACGCGTTGCAATATAACGCGTGGCAATATAATGCGTGGCAATATAATGCGTGGCGATATAACGCGTGGCCATATAACGCGTGGTAATTCGACGGGTTGCAATATAACGCGTGGTAACACAACGCGTGGCGATATAACGCGTGGTGATTCGACGGGTTGCAATATAACGCGTGGTAACACAATGCGTGGTAATACAACGCATGGCTATATAACACATGATAATATAAAGCGTGGCAATGTTACGCTGGCAATACGACTCGTGGCAATGTAACGCTTGGTGATCTAACGCGTGGCGTATGAACGCGTAGTAATAAGTCTGTTGGCAATATAACGCGTGACCATATATCGCATAGATAATGAAGTATAAAATCTGTTTCCAAAGACACCCAGTATATCACACTAACGATACGTCGGCTTTCTAGCAATGCGTCTACGCTTCAATCAATTACATGCTTAATTTTTCATCGGTGCAGACTTACACGATTCAAGTTTCTTCTACTATGAATCACATTAACTACCGAAAAATGTAATGATTAATAGAGTACGTCGAACAGTAATTAGTTTATATTACGACGATACCGCCTTCCTGTTTTCGTCTGTTGCTCAACACATAGTAAAATCGACGAGATATCGAGTATCTCACGATTCCTCTATGCGAACCAATAGATATTTCCTCGCGATTGACTCCCAAAGAGATCACCCTTAAACTTTCCGAAGCCCGTTTCTGGATATACGAAGGCGTTCGAGTGAATCGGTAAATTCCTCAAACCGTATCTTCGTGCCTCTTTTGTGTTCAATTTCGCTTCACTTGATCCGCGAAACGTTCCGGTTCCATATATTTTAGTGGAGTTCATTGATTTAAGAAGCACCGATGGGTAACTGTCTATACGCCCTATGGATACTGTCATCTTTATTGAAATAGAATCTGCACTTTTACCGATAACTTTTCATTGTTAGTTGATGCGTCAAAGAAAGTACATCTCGGACGATGGACTAATAAAGCAGCGATTATTTAAATTTAATTTGAACTTTCTTCGCATGAAAAATATAGAAAGTTCGAAAATCTGAATTCCTCCGGTTAAATGATTGTAAAATTTCAGAATCCCAAAGTTCTGAAGTTCCAAAACTACAGAGCTCAAAAATTCAATAGCCCAGAAGTTGCAAAGTTCCACTTCTCAAATTAATTATCTCTCTAATTAATCAATGAAATAATAAATTTCATTGAAGCTTACCTTTAATTACTCAAGATCGTTCATTCGTCGGTCGGTGAATTCAATTTCGTTCCGATGGGATTCTAATTATCGTGCATGTAATTTATTTTACCAAGACGGTGCATAAATTTTACGCTCAGGAGCGTATCTACCTCGATGCTTGTCAAACGTGACGGCCGTCGTTATTCAGGAACTCCGTGAAATTTCCGAGAAGAAACGAACCAGTGAGAAGTTGGTTCTTTCTCGGCTTTCAAGTAACAGTTCACGCCGGCCGATTCGAATATCATGGTGTTCTGTTCATCTAGTATTCCCATAATTTATACTCGTGGCCGGACCACCACCCATCGCGAAATACAGACGGGAGTACAAATAAAATGATGAACGGGTAACACGGTAACTCCACTGCGCCTTTTCAGATGTCCGCATGGTGTACAAGTAGTGTGCAACTTTAAGGGCACTTGTTTTCTTGGTTTCAACATTTTTAGTTCCCAAAATTTTCCTCGTTTCTAAATTTCTACGTTTCATCTTATTTGCAATTTTTAGGTGAACTAATATTTTATTTGGAAATGGGAACATTTAGCAATGTGGGACTTTGGAAAATTGGAAAGTTACAAAGTTGTGTAAGTTGGAGACTTGAAAATGTAGAAAATTAAGACATGAAAAGTTGGAAGGTTGAAGAATTGAAAATGTAGAAAATTGAAACATGGAAACTCGGTAACTTGGTAACTTGATAACTTGGAAAATTAAAGAATTGAAGAATTGAAGAATTGAAGAATTGAAAAATTAAAAAATTGAAGAATTGAAGAATTGAAGAATTGAAAAATTGAAAAATTTGTAAACTTGGAGTCTTAGAAGCTTGAAAAGTGGGAAATTGAAATACTTAAAAACTTGAAAACTGCATATTTCTACGTTTCTAACTATCCAAGTTTCCAAAACGCCATATTTCACAGCCTTCCAATTTTTAAATTCGGAATGTTTGTAAATTTCCGAACATCGCCGATGAGTGGCCGATCTGGCCATACGAGACAAACGTTATACGACAGCGCATTGACTTTGATATTGATTGAGGCACACGTCAAGGTACCATCGCCACTAGCAATTAATTTTTCATGCACGAAAACGACGGATTTCCGGAACGGTGGATGCGACTTCCCGAAGAAACTGTTGCTGTGTTACAGTTTACTTTGACAGCAGAGAGTGTAGCTCGCAAAGTACAAATGACAGCTTTTCCAATTTTGTATGAATTCTTTATGTCACCTGACCCCGTTCATTTCAGATACGCGGTGCTGTCACTGATGCCTGATGCATCAGATTACTTTGAACCTATTTTAGTAATATTCACTTTAATATTGTGGGTGATGCGAGAAGAAAATGTGGTTGAACGTGTTTGTGGAAGCGATGACAATTTGTTTAATTATTGTCATTCACTTTCTACATTATTTGCAATATTTTCTCAATCTGCGTTTCTTAATTTCTTTTCTAGACTAAAAAACTTTTTCTGGATAACAGTGTACTCATAAAAAAATCGTTGTTTTTAAATCAATACATTTATATTACAAAAAATATACATTGTACTTGTATTTGTTGTACACAAAATTTATTTATTGCAATTAGTAAAATTAACAAACTAAAGACTTGAATTAAAATGCCATTAAGCTAATGGATGAATTATGGTCAGAAGATCAATACTTGAAAAATTGTGCATTTCTGCTTGTATTAAATAAGAAGAATGTTTTGTGTAAAATATTTTGCATATACAAGAATTTCTGTATGCAAATATGGTGTAAACTGGTTAATTTCGAAATGATAATTAACACGTATAAGAAGACTACCGTTAATAGGATTACCTTAAAATTGGTTTCGAAATTAGAATTACCACGTAATACAGCGCGGACGAACAGAAATACGTATTACGAAATAGTCATTGAACGGTTTCAAAAAGCTTAAATGTAAATTATTTCCCGGTCGTAATGTATTCAACGAGATGCGTAATTGCAGCCCGAGCATATTTTACGAGTTCGTCGCAACGTCCCCAGGAATTCTCACTATTAATCCAGCTCATTACACCATATACTAACGTAGGAGTGCTATGGGACGTATTTATGGGACCTGGAGACGACAATGTCCGGATTGAATGAAATTAATCGTGCTTTCTGGACGGTCAACGAAAAAGAAACTACAAGGTTTTATACAGAATTCTATTCAACGTATACCACAGTACTTGATATACAACTTCCTCAAAATTTAATCATTTTTTTTTTAATTAAAAAATCTCAGAACTCAAAAGTTCAAGAATATCAAATTCTCAAAAATGCAAAATTCCAAAGTCAGAAAATTCTACAATTCCAAAATTACAAAATACAACACCCCAAATTTTAAAAAACTCAAAATCCTAAAATCTCAAAACTCCAAAATTCCAATATCACCAAATCCCAAAATCTTAATTTCTTGAAATCTCAAAATCTCAAAGTCTCAAACCTCAAAATTTACCAAATCACCTTAAAATCTCAAAAGTGATTATTATCGCACATCTCAAAATCTTTTCCCATATCTTCACATCTAAAATTTCACGTATGAATAATAAATCGATCGACTGTATCAAGTCTTATAAAACCTGTGCATAAAATTAACTAGCAAGAAGCTAACGGTGAAAATTAAACTTATTAAATATGCACTCGTAAAAAGCATTTCATGCTGTAATTTCGATGGGCAGTAAAACATGGGAACATGACTATGCCAGGATGTAAACATTGAGAACGTAATCATCAAGGTAACACGTGTTTCCGCCATTTTATTTATAGAGCGTCGAAACTTTAAAGCTCGACAATACCGTGAAAAATAGCTTAGCCGACCTGAGGCAAAAACGACGGCAAGATCCACGGGTTCCAGCGCGATTTTTCGCGTGGTTTTATAGGCATTCTTATCGCGTTGCATTTGCAAGCAACACAGAATCCCGGAGGAACCGAGATGAACGCGTCAGTTGTAATCCATCTTTGCTCGTAGAAGAAAATTGCTCGAGTCTTTGGAACGATCTGCATACCGGCTATAACTTTTGATGAAAATATTTCTTCTCCAAACATTTCTTTTTTAAGTGTTCTAACTTATAAATAATATTATGCGATATACAAGTTTTTATTTTTAAATTTACGAAGTTTCAAAGTTTTACGTTTGCAAAAATTTAGCTTTTTAAATTGAAGGTGAACAATTTTCAGAAATATTCTCAAGTACTAAATTATCAAATTCCAAAAATCACAAGTACTGTATTTTGCAAAATTTTCCAAGTACCCAAATTCCCCAAATCCTTAAATTTTCCAAGTCCCTACATTCCCCAAATCAAATCAACAAATTTCCAATAATCCCTAAATTACAGAAATTTCCCAAAATCTCAAATTTCTCAAGTCATCAAATTCCCCACATCTCGAAATCCCTAAATTTTCACATCTACAAATTACCAAAATTCCCTAAATTCTCAAAATTCCCTAAATTTCCCCAAATTCCCCAAATTTACCGAATTCCCCGAATTCTCAAAATTCCCCAAATTCCCCAAATTCTTCAAATTACCTAAATTTTCCAAATTCCCCGAATTTCCCAGATTCCCCAAATTCCCGAATTTCCCCAGTTTTCAAATTCCCCAAATTCACTGAATTCCCTAAATTTCCCGAATTCTCCAAATTCCCTAAAGTCCCCAAATTCCCAAAATTTCCCAAATTACCTAAATTCCCCAAATTCCCACAAATTTCCCAAAATTCAACAAATTCCCCAAATTCTCAAGTCCTTAAATTTCAAAATTTCCCAAATTATCCAAATTCTGAAATCCTTAAATCCCTAGATTCCTAAATTCCATTATCTAAAATTAAAGTTCTGTTTCTGACCTAGGTATAGTTCTTGATTGATGTGTAGAAATTATGAAGCAACATTTTGTCGTTAGTCGCCAAAGTTGGGCCATCTTTTGGAAGGTTTTTTTTGCCAGTATGCGTTCAGTGATGGATGCGTCGGAATTTTTTTTTGTCGAGACGAAACAAAAGTTTCCGGCAGCAACACGTAGAACAGTTAACTGGCTGGAAGTAGCGAGGGTCGTGAAAAGTTTCACGAAGACAACGCCCTTGCAGAAATGAATAATTAACAAGACGGAACGGAGCAACGAGTTAAAAGTTAGCCAGTCGAGGTCTGTCGTTTCTGAGGTGAGGGTTTCTCGTGGGAGGGAAGAGGGACTAATTACATCCAATTGTAGCACAGTTTCATTCAACTTTTTCGACGGCATTGTGGACGATCCGACAAGAAACGGCAACTATTATACCTAGACAACACCATGAATAATTTCATACGCAATCCTATCGAATTACAAGTTTACGGACTTTCAAACTTTTCAATTTAAATTTCCTTAATTCTCCAACTTTTAAATTTTCTGCTTAAGAATTTTTACGTTCTGTTTTTATACTTGCAAATTTTTCAACTTTAACGTCGTTAGGTTCACAAGCTTTTCAAATTTGCAATTTTTCAATTTGGACATTTTTAAGGAGACGGATCTTCAGATTTTTACGACTTTAGGTAAAACAGTTATCAATAACAAACTATTAAATCTTTTAATTTACACAATTCAATTTGAAAAATGGTTGTTACATTTCTACGCTTTCAAATAGACACGCAGAAATCTAGTAGAATATCTATTTCTATCAAATGGAGTTCAATGAAATGTTTCAACTATAAAACACCATTACTCTACAAGTGATAATTGCAGCCAGGAAATCCTTCATCCGCGAAAATTTATATATTCCGAACTGATTAAGTTCCACGAATACAGAACGAGTAATTCACTGAGAATATTCCAATAAAAGGAAATGCTATGTCAGCTTGAAACTTGTTTGCTATAAATAATCCAGCAACAAGTTAATTAATGCAAAAGTCGACTACCGATTACCGAGTAACAGTACAAACATTCTGAAATGATAATAAGAAAATATGGTGTTCCATTGAACACGAAGAAATACCATTTCACTTCGCTGAAACTTTACAGAGAGAATTTGTCTTTCAATAGAGAAAAAGCTCCGTTTGAATAGCTCTGGTTTCTGACGTCAACAGAAATTCGAAATTTGCATACACGCCGTGCGGAAATATCCCCCGTGAAAAATTCACGGAGGTAGAAAATCTGCATCGCCGTTGAAAAGCTTTACGGTTTTTCGCGCAAATTCGGATTGAGTTTACCGTTTCTGCAAAAAGAACAAGTTTTTAAACGAACCGCCATCATAAATTATCTCTGGCGATGCTTTAGTGTTGTAAAACTATCATAAGAAAATAATATATTAGGCTTTTTGATGGGGTTCGATGAGGAATTATTGTGAAGGGAGGCTCCTGGGACGACTTGATCATTTGTTTGTTTGTCTGTAGGCTACAAGTCGCAATTTTGGGTCTTTTGACTTGAAATTTTTAGGGTAGACTCGTGAGATACCCTAAATGTGCTGTATAGATTTTGGTGGCGATCTGAGGACAGGAAGCTGTCGCCGTCGATCGTCGTATCAAAGAACCGAGTTTTAGTGGTCGATCATTTTTCACGTATAGAATCGACTGTAATGTTAAAAGCTCTATAACTGATTGTTAGCGACAGCATTTCATCGATGTCAGTTAACATGAAATCAAGAATAATCGAGATTGACACGTTTAATCATTTGGACTTGAAAATCTCCACATATCATTTTTGTCCTACCTACATATAAGTTTTCAGTAGGTACTCAAAATTTTAAATACACGTTAGAATTCGAGTGGAACATCTCATGTGTAGGTCTACTACTGTAAGTTTCGACAATAATTGTATTTCACTTTTGCATACCTAAAAGTCCTCGATCGACGAATTCCACAATTTTCGAATCGTCAGCAGAATCGAATAACAGAGTAATGCAATAGAGGAAATTTTCGAGGGTAGTTGCTACGTTTGCGGTTTTCGAACGTGTTAATTGATCGTTCCCCTCGATGCGAGTATCGCAAACAAAACGACTTCCGGTGTTCTGGAAACAGGATCGAAACGCAAATTCAGTCAACGATCGTCTCCCGCAACGTTAGTCGACCTTCTGCATTGTCGGCAGTGAAAGCATGTAATTTCATCGCCTCCATCGTATCATTCGACCTGAACGGGTGTATGTTGCAGGTGCAATGCTCTTCGTCAAGATAAAATTCTCTTACGTGAGCAATTCTATCGAGCGAACCTTACACGTGGAATGCTAGCCAATTCTGTTGTCAACCGAGCGATTTCTTTTTTTTCATCGTTCACCAAATCTCTTCTCGACGTGCACTTGTATGAAGCAAATTGCGAATTGGCTACATGTTTTCAAGATTTCAATTTCTGAAATTTCTATGTTCTCACCTCTACAAATCTTCATGTCTGCAAACTTTAAATGTACAAACATAAATTTCTAAAACTTAAATTTAAAAATCGAAAATCACTACGTTCTCAAATTTTAAATCATCGCATTCTTAAATTACAAGTTTGAAAAAATATTTTTCAATTTTTGTTATTTTATTTACTAAACTCCCAATTCCCAAATTTCTCAAATCCCAAAATTTCCTAGTTCCTAAACTCCAACTTCCATATACTCCCAAATCCCTAAACTCTCAATTCCCTAAATACTCAAATCCTAAATTTCCCAAATCCCTAAACACCCAATTCCCTAAATATCCAAATCATAAACTTCCCAAATCCCTAAACTTCCACTTCTACATATTCCCAAATTCCCTAGATACCCAAATCCGAAAATTCGCAAGTCCCGAAATGCCCCAACATCAGATCCCCAAATGACAATATTCCCAACCGCCTAATATCCTAAATGGAATTGTCACGCCGCAATTCTGAAATCCGCATCATCAATCACACATTATGAACTAATCGGAAAACGGAATAAAATACATAACCTCCATCTGTGACGAGTTAATTCGTGATTCTAATGAATAGGTATTTGCCCGTCCGTCTGTTAATTAGCCTGCAATTAATTTTCAATCAACAACTTATTTCAGCAAATAGATTAACGCATTTATATTATCGGGGCGACGCGCGCTCGCAGGCATAATGTTCGCTACTATTCAGCGAAATTATCGCTGATTAAAATGGCGACGGAAACGGCAGAGCTGTCAAAGCTGTCGAAAGAACAACCGGTCAACTTGATCAAATATCCCGAATGAATGAAGGGTTGAAGAGTAATCGGGCAGCAGCCAAACGTAGAACCTCTCTTATCGATCGCTCGTTATATACTCGCGATGTACACTTTAATTACCATTTATCAGGGGATGTAACAAAGAAAATGACTGCGACCACCGTGCGTCAATGATACGTTCGCGTTTTGTTTCGTCTGAAAATTCGCATGAGGGTAATCATTACCCAACACGAACGTGGTAATTTGCCGCTTTAAACTTGTCCATTCAACCACTATCTCTCGCTCTATCTATCTCGCTCTTTCTCTTTTCGAGGCCGAGTAATTACCGAGTTTGTAATTAATGCGCGCTATTGCGACGCCGTTTCACTGGATTTTGACTTCGGCAAGAAGCTAATCCTAATTGCCGGTCACGTTCGCGACACGATATTCAAACGAATTTCACGCTTTTCACATTCTCCCGTTACCTTGTTTCACTCGGAACATCGTGGTGTGCGGAACGTTCGATGTCGTATCGAAGGATCATAAATTAATGATCGAATCAAACGTGCGAGAAACAGGAGCGAAATTTAAACGAATTTATTATTCCCGTTGAAAGAGGCTTAAAATCGGGGAAAAGCGATGTTTGAATAACTTGAATAATTTATATGTCGTCCGTCTGAATTTGCATGTACGAGAAATTTATTTTAACGCGATGAATGCTACGGTAAAATCAGTTGCACCTAGTCGGACGTATGATAATACGGATTATACATTTTCGTAGGGCTTTGGAGATGTATGTCAGAACTTATTTTTTTTGTATAATTTTGCAAGGAAATCCTTTACTTTCTGCAGTCTCGCTATATGGCTCTGGAGCTAGAGTAAAATTAATGGAAGAAGTAATTTAAACTTTCATACAATCTCTTAATCCGAAATTGTTAGGTACTTAAATTTGAAAATTTGATATTTCTGAACACTTAGATAGGAAACTTTGAAACTTCCAAATTTCTAAAAATGAAAATAATAGAAAAACAGATCCTACAGATTTCAAAAATGGAAATTTCCAAAAGTTAAATTTACGATCTTGAAATCTCTAAATCCATAAATAGCTTTAAATTTCCGAATTTGAAATTGAAATACTTGAAATTTCCAAATTTAAAATTTAGTAGCTTGCAATTTTCAAATTTAAAATTCGAAAGCTTGAAAGTTTCAACCTTAAAATTAAGAAACTTGAAATTTCTAAATTTAAAATTTAACAATTTAGCAATTCCCAAATTTGAAATTTAACAACTTGGAATAACCAAATTTAAAATTCAACAATTTACAATTTCCCAAATTTAAAATTCGACAATTTACAATTCCCAAATTTGAAATTTAACTTGCAACTCCCAAATTATAAATGTAACTTAGAATTCTGAAATTTAAAAGTCAAGAACATGAAATTTGCAAAAGTTGAGTAATAAAATGAGTATAACAGAAGGCAATAAAAACAGAAGGAAATGGGATAGCAATTAATGGAAGCCTGTAGGGATGTTTTTCAATGGAAACAGTTCGAATCTATTTTGTACGGATCCAATCAATAGAGCGAAGCTTTTCAATTGATTGAAAATCGTGCGCCATGGAAAGTGGAACGTCAGTGGGGCGGTAAAGAAATACAGGTAGCAGTCGGAACAGGTGAGAAAACGGGATGCGAGGCCATCTGTTAGTTTCAGAATAAAGTAGCCGGCACAGGTCGATCGTTATAGAACCTCCAGGTAGCGCTTACAGCAAAGAAATCAGCGCCAACAGGAAACCGCAATCGACCCGTGCAATCGATGCGCATATTTTAACTCGACACTTACAGTTCGCGATCGAAAGTTCGCTTTTGCCGACCATCGTCAATATTATCGAATTTGACGAATATCGATATACAATTATTTGCGAAACAAGAATTTTATTATTTCGAAAAGACTTTCAAGTTTATATATTTTTATAACTTGAAAATTTTGCAATTTACAGAGCTACATATTTTACTAACTTTTTAAATATGCAGTTTCAAATGTTCCCAATTTTTCAATTTGAAGCTACACATATTACGAACTTTTTAAATATGCAGTTCCAAATGCTCCGAATTTTTCAATTTATGGTGGTCTGAATATTACGAACTTTTTGTTTAGAAATTTTAAACTGACACTTTCGAATCTCAAATTTGGAAATATGGAGATGTGAAAATTTGGAAATATAGAATTCTAGAAATTTATAAATTTGGACCTATAGAAAATACAAAAATTTTGAAGTCCACAACTATATAAATTTAAGAATGTAGAAATTTGGGAAATTAGAAATTGAAGAAGTTAGAAATCTGACACAATGAAAATTTTTAAATTTGAAGTACAAAAATTCAAAACTATAGAAATACACTGCTCTAAAACTACAGAGTTCTAAAATTTCAGAAAAAATCCCTTAGAAATCAAAAACTTTGAAATCCAAAATTCTACAAATTTGCTCTAGAAATCCAAACGCCTGTATACCTACAATAGTGAAACTCGAATAAAATGATCACACATACACAAGTAATTGCTCAGGAAATCGAAAATATTGAATGAACGCAGTGATTGACAGAAGAATGGGCTATTATTCCATTGAAAGATTAATTGTACCATCAATTCAATTAAGAATTTATTCAATGAATAACCATTATTCACCTAGCTTTTCTAAATCTCTGGTTTGAAAAACAAGCTATAACCCACATAATGCAAATTCCAAATCCGTGGAGGTTAACTCGCAGAAACGTGATTAGAATAATGTGATGTATCAAATCACAGCTCTGCACAATAGTATCTGTCAAGTGTCTAGATCTATATTCCAGCAGCAGCTACGCGAAAGACGAAAAGTACATAAACGCAGCAATAGCTACCGATGACAACCCACGAGTTGGCGCGAGAAGAGGCTGAGATATTCATGAAGAGCTACAATTGGTCAGAATAGAAAACCTCACACGAATTTTCGGTGGGATTAGCGGTATCCTCGTTTACAAAACTTCACCAACATCTTTATAAAAAAATATATTTGTATTTCTTAAATACGAAAATCAATATCGTTCGGTTTTCACAACTGTACATGAAAATTACATCTAGACGTCGAAATATTTATTTCAATTTTAAAAACTCGGCAGAAAATCTAATTATGGTATAACACAGAATACGAAAGAGTGTATGTTACCGATGTCAACCCACGAGTGAAGAGGCTGATGTGTTTAGAAGAGGTACAATTGGTCAGAATAGAAAAATGGCCTCACACATGATAGCAAATTATTATTATATATAATATATACATATATATTGTACGAGGGGAAGTCAAAAAGTAAAGGGGCATTTATTCTAATGATAGAAATGTGAAACATATCTTATTTTTCTACATAACCTCCCTAGACTTCGATACACTTTTCCCAACGTTTCACAAGTTTTTTGATTATGTCGGAAAAAAAGTTTTTCGGTTGTTAAATTCCTTTACTTTTTGACTTCCTCTCTATATCGGCAGTCACCATTATTCTTATTTGCCTGTATGTAACGCTGGAAGTGTTCACAATGTGTACAGAACTTCTTTTGCTCCGTGTCCACCACGCGCCAACTCGTGAGTTGACATCGGTACACTTTATATAACCATGGACAATGTTTACGAATACGAGGAAGTTCAGCATACAAACAGCGAGATTTACGCGGAAAAGTCTGATTTCCCGTAATTCTACGTAACATTTGCCAGAACGAAATTCTACGAATTAATCTTGCATTCTCATTAATATGCAGTTTGCACTCCATTACTCACAAAATAATTATCAAATAAACTGTCCTTGTTATTTGAGAACGCGAAAGAAGATCGCTTCAGGCGAATAATATCATCGTAACGCATTACTTGTCGTATTACTTCAAACGTCGTTTATCTGTGTTCTGTTTGTTCGAAGCCAGGAAATCCGAATTCGGGAAGTTCGCTGTTGCTGCATACGAAATAGCATTTCCAAAATTTACTGTCAGACGTTTAGCGTGCACCGACGTAGAATACCGAATGGAATATTTTCACATCGATTGACGTGCAGTTTAGCCTTGAACGTCAAGGAGAAACGCGGATATAGGGATTTTAGACGGTAGGATTTGGATATGGGGATTTGGGAGGTGGAAAGTTGAGATATGGCAATTAGGGGGTTGGAGAATTGGGGTATTAAGATTTGAGGCGTAGGAATTTGGGATATTTAGATTTGGAACGTGGGGATTTGGAAAATAAGGATTTGAGACGTTCGGATTTGGTATATAGGGAATTGGGATATAGAAATTTAGGATTTTGGAAGTTTTAAAAAGTAGTGATTCGGGACATAGAGATTTGGGGTCTTGGGAATTTGGAAAATAGGGATTCGGAATATAGGAATTCGGGACATAGGAATTCGAGATATAGAAATTTGGGATATAGGGATTCGGGACATAGGAATTCGGGATATAGGGATTCGGGACATAGGAATTCGGGATATAGGGACTCGGGACACAGGAATTCGGGATATAGGGACTCGGGACATAGGGATTTGGAATATAGGGATTCGGGACATAGGAATTTGGGATATATGATTCGGGACATAGGAATTCGGGATATAGGGACTCGGGACATAGGAATTCGGGACATAGGAATTCGGGATATAGGGATTCGGGACATAGGAATTCGGTACATAGGGATTCGGGACATAGGAATTCGGGATATAGGGACTCGGGACATAGGGATTTGGAATATAGGGATTCGGGACATAGGAATTTGCGATATAGGGATTCGGGACATAGGAATTCGGGATATAGGGACTCGGGACATAGGAATTCGGGACATAGGAATTCGGGATATAGGGATTCGGGACATAGGAATTCGGGACATAGAGAATTGGAATATAGGGATTCGGGACATAGGAATTCGGGATATAGGGATTCGGGACATAGGAATTCGGGATATAGGGACTCGGGACATAGGAATTCGGGACATAGAGATTTGGAATATAGGGATTCGGGACATAGGAATTCGGGACATAGGAATTCGGGATATAGGGATTCGGGACATAGGAATTCGGGATATAGGGACTCGGGACATAGGAATTCGGGATATAGGGATTCGGGACATAGGAATTCAGGATATAGGGACTCGGGACATAGGAATTCGGGACATAGAGATTTGGAATATAGGGATTCGGGACATAGGAATTCGGGACATAGGAATTCGGGACATAGGAATTCGGGATACAGGGACTCGGGACATAGGAATTCGGGACATAGAGATTTGGAATATAGGGATTCGGGACATAGGAATTTGGGATATATGGTTCGGGACATAGGGATTCGGGACATAGGAATTCGGGATATAGGAATTTGGAGTGTAGAAATTCGGGATGTAGGGATTTGGAATATGGAAATTTGTGAATTTGAGAACTCGAGAAATATAGAGATCTAGAAACGCCTAGAAAATTGCACCTATAGAAATCTAGATCTAGAATACAGAGATCCCCAAATGTAGAAATGTGGTGCACAACGATTCAAAAATCTTGAACAATGAACACACGTTTCGATGAATTAACACAAGAAATTTGCTTTATACGGATAATTCATGTCAGTTTCCCGGCAGACATAATTCCAGAGAAGAGTAAGCGAATAATTTCCTGATGTCGCTTTCCAGACGGTTGAATTATTCATCAAGAAAAAATTAACACTCTATTCACAGCTACACTAAGAAAAGGGATACAGGAAACAGCTAACAAAGCATTGTTATGTAAAGACGTCGAAAAGAAAGACACAACAATATCGTGGAAATATATTTGTTAGAATTTTCTCTCTGTCTGCTTTCGAATTCAGAAAAGAGATTTTAAATATACACGTCGGAAAGATATACATATTGTTTTCAACCACGGTACATTACGTTTGCTTTTTTTTCGCTTCCATCTAGAGATAAAGGACATAAAAAGATTTGATGTTAAAATGGGCTCAAAACTGCTTTATAAAGAAAGTATTACAAGAATCGCACATAACAATACGTGCGGGTTTTTATTTCGTACATTATATATTACGAGTAATAGCAACGGTGAAATGAACATCGCCTCAACAATGGGTAGGTCGAGGTCACTAGATATGCCGGTGGATTTTTATTTGTGGGGAATTTAAAAAGAAAGAGTTTACTGGACTAGAATTAATGCACGTCAGAAGTTAGTACAAGAACTCGTAATATACTGCCGGAATTAAAAGAGATCATGCAGAAATTCGCAATGCGATAAATGCTAATTCTTCATTTATCGAATGGTTGACATTTTAAAATGTAGAATAACATCAATAATTTTCATATTTTACAGTTACTTTATTATTTTTTTTAATAAAATACGTTTATAAGATATTTCTTGTTTCTACTTGTGAAATATTCTGCGAAATGTTTAGAGGAAAACGCGGATCACACTTTACATACGAATGACTATTTAAAAAACGGCAATAGAAAAAAATGGTTGAATAGTTTTAACGATAAAAGAAGTTGTGCAATTTTTACTAATAATACTAAGAAAACAGTAGAAACTCTAGAGTAGTCTAGTCAGAGTCAAGAGTATGTACCAATTATTATTATCATTTAAATTTATAAATTATTTTTAAGTTATACCTTCTTATATTTTATTCAAACTTTAATTTCTATTAGTAGTTAACAGTTTGATTACTGTATTATACATGGGTGATAGTTTAATTTTCATACGACTCCATCATCATTAACCCCTATGATTTATTTGTCGCGTCAGTCAGAACTAATCACTACAATATTAAAACAAAGATGTTTGAAATATTATGTCAATCTGGTATTAGTCGTTGACTATGCAAATTATAATTAGACTTGATCATGCAGTATGAGTACGTCACAAGACTCAAAATAGTGAAAGGTTTAAGAATTTCTTTGCATATCTCAAAAAAAGAATACTCCTATTAACAACTTAAAAATGTAAGCAATATAACAACGTTCTAAAAATATTTGCTAGGATTCGTCAAAAATAAAAATACCAAATAAAACTTCGATAAATGTGTTAAAAAAGGATCGCTCAGAAGTCGAGTTCGCACACGAAAGAATGTTCCACTTGTAACAAAATTTATATCCCAGAATAACTATTTGAGAGTGCCGCAAAACGACGCTTTGCGTGTTCGCGAAAGAATTTTCTAGCGAGATATGCGAATATCCAGCAGGTGGATAGGTTACTCCGGAAACTCGGGCGATTTGAAAGAATAAAGAGGGGGGAGAACAGCGCACAATGGAGGAGTTGGAAGAAGTTCCACTCAAGGATGAACCATAGGGCAGGGGCTACGGGAAAACTTACCAAGTGCTACCAATCCAATTTAAAGGTCCAAAGACACGCGAATTGTGTTCGAGAAGCGTTCCTCGCAACCACTGCATTTTCATTTCTTAATCATCATTTTTGAAACTGTGCCATTTTTTAAATGGGATATTATGGTTTAAGGAATTCTGAAAATTGTTCAATTTAAGGTTTTTAAATTTGAGGTTGCTGAATGGGGACTTGGGGAATTTGATGATATGTGAATTTGGATATTTCATGTTTGAAAGGTCCGAGAATTTGAAAATTTGGAAAGGTTTTAGGGATTTGAGAAGTTGCAATTTTTTAAGGTTAAAGGATTTGGAAATTTAGGGATTTTGGGACTTAGGAGTTAAAATTTGGAACTTGGGAATTTAGGGATTTGGGGGTTTAGGAATTTCGGGATTTTGGAAACTTCAAAATTTCGAAATTTAGAAGTTAGGAAATTTGGGAGGTTGAAATTGGGAAATCTGAGAATTTGGAGAGTTATGTAATTGGAAATTTTTAAGTTTGGAGATGAAAGGCATTTGTGATCTTAGATTATGAAGTTTATCGATTTGGAAATTTAAGGACTTGGCAGCTTAGAAATTCGGAAAATTGCAGTTGTAAAATTGTCCAAACTGTCCAAATTATCCAAATTGTCCAAATTGTTCAAATTGTTCAAATTGTCCAAATCGTTCAAATTGTTCAAATGGTCCAAATTGTCCAAATTGTCCAAATTGAGAAATTTGTGCATCTAGAGACCTAGAAAATTTGAGTACTTACATGAATTTGGAAATTTACGAGTTTTAAAAAAGCATGAATTTAAGAACCTCACAAAGTAAAAACTTACAAATATAAAACTATCAAAATTCGAGGATCTAAAAAGCTTCCATACATCATCCTCTGATGAAGAGGACTACCTGTATACTAATACATCTGCACCTAATCCAAAAGAAGCACAGCAAGTACACAGGTACATCAGATTCTCCATGACAAACAGAAGTTTCGCTGTCAATGAAGATCCAGCATAATTATTCCTAATGACTTGTTTGCCGCACGAAAACAGGAATATCCTAATTAAGGTTTTGTATGATCTGGCAGCTGTAACTAGTTACTGTCCACGATAGTCACCCTAGCTCGATTCCGTCTCATTACGGTTTTGTCAGCTTTCTGGTTGTGTTCGGTATGAACTGGAATCGTGCACGATCCACGGTTATAATCGTCCTTTGTGAGCCGCAAATTTCGCGTGGGTTCGCGCGTGGGCGATTTTACACGCGGACATAACCGGTTCGACGAACGCGCGATTACGTCGCATTACACTTTGCACGCTCGTGCGATCGTCATTTAAATTTCCCTGTGTTTTTCGGCCACCGAGCGAAGAGGCGTTCGTTTAAAGATTAAAAGCACGTTCACGGAATTGTAGCGTGCAGAATGCGAAAAGGTTAAACAACCACGTCGATAGAATGCCCGTGTGCTACTTTTAATATCTGCTGAAAAGAGATATTCGCGAAGAAGAAACATGTTGTGTAGGTAAATCACGAATGTAATTACGGTGTACGAGTATGACCTCGATATCGATAAGTTATATCGGTGCATCGATGTCGTTGGATTATTATATCGGTCCTGTATCGATATCCTGACATAGTTCTACATATTTTATCATATCGGTATTTTTATACGTCGTTATACTATTCTTACAAGATTCTTTATTACCATATTCGATCCCGCAGCATAAAGCATTGCAGACAGGCTCTGAGCAACTTCGTGGACCTTTTGCATTTCGATTTGATCCTATGAATTTATATTTCTCGAAACATCTTGGGAAATTTCGACATTTGGGTATTCGAGAATTTGGACCTTCGAAAATCGAGTGATTCTGAGAATTTTTTGAAGTTGGAAGTTTAGGAATTTTGGTATTTGTGTATTTGGGAAATTTGGAAACTTACGAAATTTTTGTAAATTTGGGAATTTACAGATTTGGGAAATTTGGGGATTTGATAACTTTGAGTATTTGGGATTTTGGAAATTTTGAGAATTTGTGCATTTGGAAACTTGAGAATTTTTATATTTGAGAGGTCAGAAATTTAGGAAATTTAGAGATATGGAGATTTGAAATCTGAGGATTTAAAGGCTTGAAAAGTTTAGATGTTTGGAGATTCAGAAATTTGAGGAATTTAACGATTTGGAGATTTAGGGATTTGGTCTTTCTTGAATTTGAAAATTTGGGAACTTCGTGTATTTGAGGCTTTAGAAATTTGAGAAATTAAAGGATTTAGGAATATGTCGATTCTTGGATTTAGGAATCTGAGAACTTTGAATATCTGGGAGCTCGAAGTTTAAAAACTTGAAACCTTGAAATCCGAATACGAAAATCTTTCACATTTATGTTAATAAAAATTAAACAATTTTGATATTGTTTTTTTTAAATTAAACATTAGAAATTTTCAACTGTACAAATTTATTTCTCCAAAATGGAAGCCAAAGAATCCTCCTCCAGCGACCGTATACGTATAACATATCAGCACTCTAAAATTTACGCCACGCACAAGACCACCCGCGAAACTAAATTTGGATATTTGTAGAAGGGTTAATTAAAACAGCAACGACTTTGAACAGGAGGATTAACTAACGTACGTGTATTTGCTCGAAGGTTCGAATGTCTATTCGGCACAGTTGAAACATTTACTGCACGTGACGCGTATGCGATTGCACCATTAGTAAGTTCGGGTCAGGATGTTCGAGTTATCACTAGAAGGTAGGAAACTCGTATAACTAACAACGAAGTAATTGAACTTTTTGAAAATTGAATTTCACGTGTCCAAACATTGCACGAGTTTCAGAACACGTTTTGTGTACGGTGTTGTTAATTTCACCTGGTTTTTCAGGAAATATCGTAACAAAATATTTGTACGACGTACAAATGGATTAGATGAAATTGTTTTCATGAAACTTCGCGTCGACCAAATGGTTTTATCGATCGAGTGGAATTCAAGATTTATGGAACGCGATACGAATAAATTCTTTGTGCTCTTAAAGCAGTCGAAATAACGTTTGGTAAAATTATCTACAAATTCCAAATAGAAAGTGTTTTTGTTACTGTCGAGTTAGAACCCAATTGGATTTGGGGAGCGATCGAAGAAAACAATTACTTAAACTGGGAAAATGTTACGATTTATCTTTTCTTCGAAAGTCAATTTAGAATGCCAATTTCTCAGTTCAAGGTTACATCACGATATAATGAAATCGCCTATATAATCTCACCGAAACTATAAAGAGGTACTTACAAAAATTTAAGTAATCTCGTCTTTTTTAATAACATTGCCACTGTTTTGACTAAGAAATAGTAGATATCGAAATTTCAAACACTTCATTCAAAAATTTCGTGGGGGCAATCCAGCAAGATCGACGATTTTCAATCGACCAATACGTAGAGTAGACTTAAAAATAATGGTGGTACTTACCTATCGGTGTTATGAGTCAGAAAGGACTTGGGCAGAGACAGCGAGCGTTGGTGAGGATCCAGCAAGGCGTCCGCAGTCAGGGAATCCTCTCCTCTGGTTGGAGCACTTCCAGGTCTGGACAGCATCCCATCTTTCGGTGGTTCTATCAGCGTCTTCAGGGATCCAATCACCGCGTCTTCCATAGGGGTAGATGCGCCGGAACTTTTAGCGTTTCTGGGGCTTTTGGTGACCGTCCTGTCGGACGTGGTGACCCAAATGTCGCTGCTGGACGAGGACGAGGTTGACGAGGAGGCCGCGTGACCACTGGGTGATCTGTTCACGATATTCTTCCCTTGGACAGGCGACACTTTTCTGTCCTTGTTCTCGCAAGCTTCGAAGCTACCGGCGTATTCGGGTTTCTGGTAAAATCGATGGTGTTCCCGTTTCTCGATGTTGGAGCCGTTGCCGTTCGATCCCTCGAGAGGCGACCACCGATTCGGTTGCTTCAGCACGCTCTTCGGCTGTCTATCTTGATACTTGGACGTGCCAGCGTTGTTTTGCTCCCGATTACCTCGATTTTTCCGGGTATTCTCGCGATCACGGAACTCTCGATCGTCCATTCGCTCTAACGATGCCGGGGACGAGCTGGCGCTACCTCGGCTCACGTGCGCGCCCGAGTCCCCGGGGAGCCTCTGATGAGCCGGATAGCTCTGGGACAACTTCATGAATACCGGAGCTTGACTAGGAGAATATAGAGTTTCTCTTTGCGAGCAGTGCGGCCAGAAATCGCAGGTGCTGCTGTTGCAACGTAATTTCGCGTCCGGACTGATGCAGAAGTCATGATTCGACGAAGGAGGATTTGCATTCGGGGTCGTTGCTCCCCTCTGTAAAGTCTTTGGCCTTCTGGACTGTTGCTGTTGCTGCTGTTGCTGTTGCTGCTGCTGCTGCTGCGCCTGCTGCTGCTGTTGCGACTGTTGCATCGACGGACCGGACGATTTCGAGGTCTGTTGCTGCTGCTGCTTCGACGAGATGAAGTAAACGTCGTAAGAGGCCAGGTTGTTTCTTTGCCGTTGCTCTTGGCTATCCTCTCGACGCTCGAAACGGCTGGGCAGAATACTCCTGGATACCACGCGACTTCTTGTGCCGTACAGGTACTCGGTAACCGTTTCCGTCTCGCGAAGAAGCTCCTCGTTTAACGCGTCCTCTGTCGATTGAGCTTTTCCTGAGAAATATGCATCAACGAAACGTTCTGGAGACAGGAGCGAGAAATCTACAATTGTTAACTTAATATGAAAATTATTATAAATTACCCAACATAACTCTGGGTTTATGTATCGGGGATTTGGGAATTCGGGGACTTGGGAACTTGAGGATTTGTGGATTTGTATCTTAAACAATTTGTAAGAACCTGAAGATTCGCAAACTAGAAAATTTGAGTCTAGACATCTGGTCCCTAAATCGGAAGACAACCAATGGCAGTTCCCCCGATCCAGACCGTTAGGAAGGTACTATTACCAGTATACAAATGTTAGTGAAATAAATGAACACGATACATACTATTCTGAAGAATGTGACGTTTCCTCTCGTTGGCCCGGTCGGTGGAAATTTTAACAACGACTCTATGCGGCTCGTTAGATTCCCTCGAGTGTTCCCTGCTCGGAGCCGCTGCACCGGGAGACCTCTTCTCCGGTAACTGAAGACTTCTAGATCTTCTTACTCTCGACTGATGAGATTCCGGGGACACTTGGGTCGTTCTGGCGCTCTGATGTTGCCTCGTAGCGTTTCCTCGCCTGAAAGGATTCGGGGTAGGCGATCTTCCTTGTCTCTCGGCGCTGCTCGAAGACGAAGAGGAAGACGACGGCGAATTGAACGATAACTTTCCGGATTCCGAGGAGCCAGGCGACCGTCTCAATCCCTGTTGGCTTCGATGATGTCGGGTCTGCCTGTTCGGTGAAATTCTCTCTCCGTTAGCGCGTATCGATTCGTTGGACGAATTCAATGCGATGATCGAGGAAGAGACGAGGCTGAGGTTCAACGAGGAGCTAGGATTGTCGTCCTCGTCGTCGCCGTCGTCGTAACCCTCCACGGACGAATCCGTGTTCTCGGCTAATCTGGGCATCGTCGACCTCGTCACGCAACTGTCCAGACTTCGAAAACCGACCGAAGACGAGGAGGAACTCGACGACTCCAGATAACGTTGAACAAATTGCGACCGCCTCGTGGACGACTGATCCTCTAGCGATTTAGCCTGTGCCATCCGATACTGTTGCTGTTGCTGTTGCTGCTGTTGTTGTTGCTGCTGTTGCTGTTGTTGTTGACTAACCGTGTTCTGTCTCCGTGATCTGGACGGAGCGCTGGATGACTTTCGAGAGGAAGACGGCAAAGAGCTCCAAGTCATTTGACGCGGCGGCGAGGGAGGAGGACTGATGATGTCGCTGTCCACGATGGCGTTCGATCGCGGCAAGAATGGAGCCTTTCCGTAATTGTTGCGGCCGGAGGAGTGCTTCGACGATGATTTCTTGCCGATCACGTCTTGGAAAGCAGGCGGAGGTGAAATAATCGGTGTGATCGACGGCGGCGAATAAGACTCCGGGATACTGTGAGGAGAGGTGCAGGTGCTACTCGCCACGGAATCGAAATCCTGGCCATGTAGAGCGAGATAATCCGGCCTCTGGCTGTCCAAACGTAGAAACTCCTCGGGACATTTTCCTGGCTCGCTGTTGCAATGGTAATCGGCCAATTTGACCGTGGCACGTCGCGGTAACGGAAGAGTACCGGTGGTCGCGGTAACCAGGCTACTCTCGTAGTTTATTCGCCGATTCTCGTCCAGGGACCTTTGCTGCACTTGAACCCAACCGGATCGACCCAGATACACTCCATCCACCTCTCTGTCGCACCATCTCACTGGCGACAGTTCCCGGCTACAGTCGCCGCTGATGAACAACTCGCCGGAAGTGCCGCTGTTGCTCGACAGGAACGAATTCGAGGACTCCCGGCGGCGGGAACTTGTCACCTGTTCGGTTAAGTTCATCGTTGGAAATATGCCATCGCGAGACACTTTGGAAAGCTTCAAACTATTTCAATCGGTTCCAGAACGCTTCGAACTGGTTTCTGTTTTGAAACATGGTAGACTCTCGATATATTGCCGTGGGTTGAAATATAGGAGCAACATTCTTGGAGTAAGTTACAGAAAGAGTTCGGTCTTTAACAGGCCTTGACTCTTCGAAACCTTGTTCTTATGGACTTTCAATTTGACATACATATAGTGCAGAATATGGCGAAATACACTGACTATAAAACACGAGCAAATTTGATACTTTGTAATGTAATAATTGGATTTGTAACGCTTCGACATACAGCGAATTAATGTGCAACAACCGCATGTTAACATGCAAAGATCTTTGATATGTATTGCGAGGACATGCAACGCAGTGATATACAGCACGTCGATCTTCAAACCACCGATATTCTACATATGTAGTATAACGATATGTACCAATATTCTATGCATCGATGTGTTACGCATCTACATGTAATTTGTTAATAATCCACTCCTCGACACCGCACTGATCTACAGTATGTCGACATGCGATACACTAACATGTAATGCGTCGATATGCAACACATCGACATACAAGGCGTAGAAATGTAACACATTGATACGTAATGTGTCGACATGCAACATGTCGACTGCAAAGCGTACATTTTCAATGCAACGCGTCGACATGCAATTGGTCGATACACAGAGTACTGATAGACAACGCGTCGATATTCAAGGTGTTGTTATGCAACGCAACGATATGATAACGTGTCGCGATATAACGCATGGTAACGTAAACCATCAACGAGAGATTTGCGAACGCGTTTGTCGATCAGCAAAGTGTGTAATCGGATTTTGATATTACAGCGATTCGCATCGATCTCCCAACGATAATGCTAAATCTGTTACTAATGTACGCGCGACGATACGTTCGGCATTATATCGAGAGTCAACAATCTTCAACCGTAATTCACAAGAGTTTCACTTCATATACGTTTACGTGCACACAAAACGAATAAAAGGACGATTGTAAAAGTTGCTGTCCAAGATTTTATACCGTCGATATGAAAGTAGAAATGGATTGTCATCGCAATATGGATTTTGAACAATAAAACAGATCTTTCTGCGTGTTTTACTCGCCTGTCCGTGGCTATCTTGTCGATGCTGTTTCAAACTGGAAGTCGACGAAGCTGATGCCGTCGTATCGTGACGTTTTAGGGATGGTATCGAAGTGCCACGCGTGTACGAACCCCGTGCATTTCCACTCGATTTCCCTTTGCCGCCAGTTTGGCTTTTATTGCTGCCGACGCTATACGTGGAACCTTGAGAACCAACTTCCCAAGGATCAGAAGTACCGCGTAAGTGCAGAATCGACACGTTCGGGCCCCTGTAAACAGTTTTTATTTTCATTGAAACTGCAGTAAACATCTCTGTATTTCTTGCACACTTCCTCCCTCTCGTTTTCTATCATACGTCCCGCTGTCATCTTGAAGGACGAACGTTTTACTGCGTCGTAGAAATAAATTCGTAAGGGCCAGTAAATGTCTCCCCGTGGAGTTCCGATACTTTAGACTCGAAAGTTTCGAATTTAGAGAAACGACCGACAGATTAAATGTGTGCAATAATGACATAACAGAAATTCATGGATCCATTAGGTGGTGTACGAAGCAATTTATCACGTTCTAAGAGGATTCTTTTTCAACGGAGATTTTGTTGGAGCGGACAAGACAAAATAATGGAAACTAGACCACGCTTATCCGCGAGTATAGTTGATTCACGAAGAAAATTAGCATTTGCGAACAGACTGAAGGTACAATAAGAGGATATATATCCGAAGTTTGTATAGAGTATAGAAACTAGAGTCTAAGAGGCTGTTATAACGTGGACACGCTGTTCTCTTCGCTACATCAAGTACAATCTCATCGCATAAATATTCATCGGGATTGCGTAGCTGGGGATATAGATATCGCGGAGATGGAAGAGCAGCGAATAAAGACGTCACAAGGGGAAAAGAACGTAAGAAGACGAAAACGTTGAATCCATCTCGTTTCGAAATGTCTACGGAGATGGAAAGCTTCTCTTCTTGATTCGAAACCACGATACGATAACGCCGAGTTTCTGGAATATGTGACAAAAGTCGACGAAGTACGAGTCGAGGTAAATCGGATTCTCCAACGTTTCCTGTTCCGGCGAAAACACGTAAACGTGGCTAGCAGTGCTCCCCGGAACACGGAAACGTTTCCGGTTTAAACTATAATTAAACGTACAGGGGTTTCTTCCTTTTCTGCTGTGTTCCATTTTACACGGTACGTGGAGATGGAAAGCTTACCACGATAATAAAAACGATTATTCTTACCTGACGACACTCGTTTGAGAAGAGTTAAACGGAAGTTGGAAATTCGGGAGTTTGGAAAATTGGAGATTTTGAAACTGAAAGGTTTAGAATTTAGGATTTGTGAATTGGGGTTTTGGTGAAGAGGTGATTTGATAAATTTGGGATTTTGGAAATTGACTTTTTGGAATTTGGGATTTTGGAATTTGGGATTTTGGAATTTGGGAGATTGGGAATTTGGGAGATTGGGAATTTGGGAGATTGGGAATTTGAGAGATTGGGAATTTGGGAGATTGGGAATTTGGGAGATTGGGAATTTGGGAGATTGGGAATTTGGGAGATTGGGAATTTGGGATTTTGGAATTTGAGAGATTGGGAATTTGGGAGATTGGGAATTTGGGATTTTGGAATTTGGGAGATTGGGGATTTGGGATTTTGGAATTTGAGAGATTGAGAATTTGGGATTTTGGGATTTTCGGATTTTGCAGTCTTAATTTTGTAAATTGACATTTTAGAATTTACAAATTTGTGAACTTAGAATTTGAGATTTCGGGACTTTGTAAATTGAAAATTTAGAATTTACAATTTCGAAATTCGTGATTTTGAAAATTGAAATTTTATAATTTCATATTATAGAATTCCGGACTTTGAAACTTTTGATTTCGAAATTCTAAATTCTAGCATTTAGAAGTTTACTTGATATTTACAAATATGACAATATGCAAAATTGCAAACTACAAATATTTCCAATTGTGACACTTAAGAACATGTAAATCTACGAACACCTAATGCTACATTCCGAAACGGCATACACGTTAGATAAACATAAATATGCAAATCTGATCGAAAAATAATATTTCAGTACGACGTGAATTCCGAGTTTATGGAACGTTTTAAATGCTCGGTAAACGCGGTACGAAGTATCCAGGTCACGGAAGAAAATTTTCAAAATGAAATCTCTTATCTCCGGACAGTAAATGAATTTCAGGATGTCAACGTGACAGACGGATACTTCGGTAACTCACAGATGTTCCTGCCGTTTATCATTAATGAGTCTCGGTAAATGTAGTCACCGACACGGGGAAAGAAGACAGCGGAGCAAGAATAATATTCTACAGCAATGATTCATGAAGGAAAAAGTAACTCGGGCAAATGGAATTGTTGGCAAGATTCGATTCGTTGCTCGGCTAGGTGCATACATCTATAACATTCGAATAAACGTTTCAATCTCAAGGATACTGACACATATTTTTACCTTCAGTTCTTTTACGTTCAACAATAAATGGTCACATATGGACATTCTTTTTTCTCCTACACTTTAACTCTTTCGGAAACCTTTCTACTTAATTCCTGTCAGTTTGAGATAAAATATAATTGCGAGAAAGAATTAGACCATTTGTTTCCCTAAAAAAGATTGTTCATAGATACATTTTCATGTCATGAAACAATAAATATCTGTGTCAATGGGTACACGTAACAGAAGAAGAATGCACCAGATATGTGTCATTGCACGATGAGTTTAATTAACAATTACGAATGAAAATATCTGAGATATTCTGAATCGACCGTTGTATTTTGAACGCTAAAAGAACGAACGGAAATTTTCCTGTAAGATTCAACGACTCGTCTGTTCCCAGACGTAGATGGACGTATTTCTGGACGTATAAATCCTCTAATTTTCTTCACTCCGAATGTCACTCCCGGCTAAATATATCGTAATAACTCGACGAACGTATCGAATAATACGGATATAGATATTCCTGCAATAATTATATTTACCTTTTAGTCGACATCGTCTGGAGGGTAGTCCTTCGATCCTTACACTCGATACAAAAACACTTAATCGCGTTGACTATGAATTATCACGTTCTGCTGAACCATGCACCGTTACATCATGAATAAATATGAACTTACACTATCGATTCAATTTCCACTGTAATTCCGTATTCCGCTCACAGACTCATTTCTACATCGCGGATGTTTATGCAAATATTTTCGCTTTTAAGTTGCTTGCTTTACTTTCCATAGTTTGCACGTCTTACCTGCTGCAAGAGTGCTGCATCGATTTCTTACACGACTTACGTATTTACGTATTCATTTTGTGCACTTCTGTATAGCGGGTTATAATAGTACGCTGGAAAGCAATGCATTGAGTGAATATTTATGCGATACGTTGTGGTCAAAAGATGAATTTGAAATTTTGTAATTTGGGGCTTTAGAAATTGGGAATTCAAGATTTGGGAATTTCGGAATTCTGGAATTCGGAACTTTGAGAATTCGGAAATCTGGAATTCGGAATTTTGAGAATTCGGAATTTTGGAATTCGGAATTTTGAGAATTCGGAACTTTGGAATTCGAAATTTTGGAATTCGGAATTTCGGAATTCGAAATTTTGGAATTCGAAATTTTGGGAAATCGGAATTTTGGAATTCGGAACTTTGGAATTCGGAATTTTGAGAATTCGGAAATCTGGAACTCGGAACTTTGGAATTCGGAATTTTGAGAATTCGGAAATCTGGAATTCGGACTTTTGAGAATTCGGAAATCTGGAACTCGGAACTTTGGAATTCGGAACTTTGGAATTCGGAATTTTGGAATTCGGAATTTTGAGAATTCGGAATTCTGGAATTCGGAACTTTGGAATTCGGAATTCTGGAATTCAGAACTTTGGAATTCGGACTTTTGGAATTCAGAATTTTAGAATTCGAAACTCTGGAATTTGAAAATCTAGAATTCGGACTTTAGGAATTCAGAATTCTCAAATTCTGAATTTTTGAATTCAACGTCTGAGATTTTGAAATTTGAGAACTTGAAATGTAGGAATTCAAGAATTGAAAAATAATAGCTGAGAAACTTGTGAGTTGAAGATCTGTAGAATTTGAAAATGGAGAATTTGGTATGAGGAATTAAAGAATTCAGGATGTTAGAATATTGAAACTGAACATAAAATTAAAAAATTGCAAATTTCCAAATAAAGGCTACTAACTTAAATATGTAATCTAAAATGAGTCGTCATGCACAGCAACCCATTCGTACCATTTTAGTATCTCTAACTAGGTCCCGACCTACTTCCACTAACATCCCTAATTAAAAAAAATCACCGTGTATCAGTGTACCGAATGTCGGTATCGCGTGCAAAAGAATCTAGCGAACGAAACAGTACCAAGAAAGTGAACGACTTCTTTTTCCACGAGCTCGTTAAACGGCGTAAAAATTGATCCGAGACAACCGATTAACCGTATAGGGATTCACGAGTAGCTCTAGGAACGTTCGGGCTCCCTCTACCGTTTTCTCCTTGAATTTTGCATTCCCGTGTGTAAACAAGTTACGCTCCGCAGGGAGGCTTCGGGCAGGGATACACAGAGCGATGCAGGAAGCGGTCGCGGCGTTTCATTGGACCTCATGAAAGTTACATCGCGTGTAACTACCACGGAAGATTGCAAAAAAAGCAAACATCGTAGAGAGCGAGCGTAAAGTTCGCAACGATCGAATTAGTTTTACTTTTTGCTCGTTTTGATATCAATCCAGAATACCGCTCGCCGGGGTATCAGTTTGTGCCCGACAAACGACGCTTCTTGCAACACCGAACCAACTATACGTTGGATACGTTTTCTCGTTGCACGTTCTCATTGCTGTTGTTGTTAGACAAGTGGGAATCTGGGATACGTTTTTCGGATGTACCCAGCTTAAACTTTCAAATTCTCGAATTTCATCACTTGACAGCTTAGTAATTTCAAATTCACCGCGTTCGAGTTTGGCAATCTAGGAAAGTCACTGTTATAATTTTCAGATTTAGCTTCAAATTTACATACCTCAAATCTTTTAATTCAGTGAGCTGCTACTTTCAAATTTCGGAGGTTAGAAATTTCTGATTTCCAAATTTTCAAATTTCAAGTTCACAAATTTTCAAGTTTCAAATTCATAAAATTTCCAGCTTTCAAACTTCAAATTTCAAATTCATAAAATTTCAAGCTTTCAAACTTCAAATTTCACATTTTTTAATTTAGTAAGGAACTCTTAAAAGCTAGTAAATTTCATATTTACAAATAGTTAAATTTTCAAACTTTTTAAGTTTTAATTTTTCAAATTTTCAAATGTACAAACTTACAAATCTTCAAATGTTGAAATTACATAATTTCCGCAATTAAAAATTGAAGAAAGTAATATCGGTGTTTGCACCGGGTTCCACAAACTCTAGTGACGGCCCTGGCCGTTGTAAGTGTAACGTCTTGTTTCGTTAATACTGTTCGTCTATTCTGACCTGTCCTTTTTTGGTTTGACTGTAGCTCGGCAGCGTCCAGTCAAACAGTCGAGTACCACACGGGACAACGAACTCGAAGCCCACGTAAAAATTTCAACAAGGACTAACGAGCATAAAAACGACTTTGAGCTTCATCAACATACGTACTACGATCCTCTGCGACCACGCAAAAAATTTTCCATGATTAAGTGCCGTAGGGAAAACAGACGTGTATGGCAAGACAAGGTAATGATGATTATTGGGTTCATACAGCGGAGTCTCGCTATATGGCCCTGAACAGACTTCTACGAGTAGAAATTGTAAAAAAAGTTATCTAAGCGGAATTTTTTCCGTGGAGTCAACATTTCAGTATCCGACATTTCTAAATTTGAGAACTTTAGTCTATAAATTTGTAAACTTTTAAATTTGAAACCTGGAAGATGTTTAAGTTTATAAATTTCCAAATATGAAACTTTAAAAATGTGGACATTAGTTAATTTCGAAATTTGTAACTAGAAAAAAGTATAAATTTTCAAAATTCCAAATGTGAAAAGTTGAAAATGTATAAATTTCAAATTTCCAAACTTGCAATACCAAACCCCGAAAATTTCTAAATTAGAATTTATTGAATCTCTCTGTGCAGACCATTTTCCACCTAACTCTCGGTGCAATTAAGATCAGCGCTCAGCTCTGAAATCCTCCCCGAAACCGGAGTCGACCGATGCATCATTATCACCATCACATCTGTTGCTATCAAACTAGACGCAAAATATTCAGAGCTGTTATACAAAATTCACGGTGGCAATCACCGGCGATCTCCCATGGCAGCGAACGCGTTAAGAGCGACGAAACTCGCATCACGCTATGAAATAGATTTTCCATCCAGTGAAATCGATCACTCCATAGCCAGACACTGTTCCCAAAGGGGCACTCGTAACCTCAGTGTACGAACGAGTTCAAAAATCTTCACGCCGTATGCAAACGCGTCGTTAAAACAAACTTACGGATGTACCAAAAAAAAAAGGGAGAAGAAAAAGTTGCACAAGAACGAGAAAGACAAAAAAATAATCACTTCCTGGCCACTTTTTCGTGTCCGAGACGATGGCACACGATGCGTACGTCGTAAACAGAGGAAGATAAGGAGAAAGAGGAATAAAAAAAAGCAGAACACGCGCGTTACCTGTCGCCGCGGGAGCCAGTGGCCGTATTCGAGATGTCTGTAGAGTCCGCCGGACTGACTCTTCGAGGTGGCAGGGTGGGAGCAGGGGCCTGACTCGAGGACGAGGTCGAAACGGGCCCTATGACGCCCACGTTGCCCCCGCGTACCCCGTCCTCGGCCGAATGTTGCCTCGAGGATTGCGAGCTCTGCGACAACCAACGACGACCTCTGGTTCTCGTCACCACCGTGGCACCGCTGCTGGACCCCGTTGCCTGATGGGACACAGTGGCTCCGCTGTCCAACGATGTGCTCTGCGATCAGAAATTCAAATCAATGTCTCGTTCGACCGCCAACGACTCAGGGACAAGGTCGGTTTCGACTCGTCTTCCTGAATCTAGTGCAATGTTAACCAGGGATAGGATTTGGGTTAGAAGATCTGAGTTAGGATTTCTGGATAATGGACAAAACTGTGTATATGTGGACGTATATTGCTAGATATCATCATATAGGTACACCATAGATGGTACACCATACATCTATTATCTTTATATCACTTGTTACTCCAAGTCTTGAGATCTCTGCATGTCAGTATCTTTAAATACAAGATACTCCCAATGGGAGACGTCAAATGGTGTCCCTATCCCTGGATTCTTAGAATGTAGATCTTAAAATATAGATTCCTAGAATACTAGACCTACGTACCTCTACATCTCTAACCTCTACATCTCTATATTTCCAAATTGCTGTCTTTGGATCCTGACATCCCTACATGCCGATATACCTACGTCCCAATATTCTATGTCCCGATATCGCTTATCTCTAGATCCTGATATCCTTACATCCCTACATCTTGATACATCTACGTTCCAATATTCTACCCATGTCCCGATATCTCTATAGCTCTAAATCTCGACATCCCTATATCCTTACATCCCTACATTCCTACATCGCGATACACTTATATTCCAATATTCTACCTATGTCCTGATATCTCTTTCTCTCTAGATTTCGATATCCCTTCATCCCTACATCCCGATATACCTACGTCCCAATATTTTACCTATGTCCCGGTATCTCTATATCTCTAGGTTCTGATATCCTACATCCCTACATCCCGATATACCTACGTCCCAATATTCTACGTCCCGATATCCCTATACCTCTAGATAACAATATCCCAACATCCCTATATCCTTAGATCCTGACATGCCAACATCCCAATATCCCTACGTCCCGATGAATCCGAACCGGAGCACCCTGTATACAAAGATTTGTATCGATTTTTAGCCCGGGCTCCGCAAGTTGCGGCGACAGCTCTGTCTATGGCATTTTAAGCAGGCAATAAAGTTACTTATAAGGTCTGTTAGAACGAGTATTTGTTTGATAGTGTCCTCTTTTTTCGATGCCGATGGATACAGGGTATCCAGAGGGATCCGGTAATCGATGCTCCCCCGATGCAGCAGTCTGGATGCGGTTAGAAGCGCTCCTCCTCGAACGTTTTCAATTATTCCGTCGATGGCCGAGCTAATCGATTCGGCATGGACTGTCGCTTCGAGGTTTCTCATCGTTCTCGTCTTTCAATCGTCTTCTTTATTTTTTCCACGATTCTTTCATTCCTTCGACGACGATGAACGACAGAGAAGCATTTCTGTCCGATCGGGAATTCACATTCTTCGGCCGGAAGAATTCGAGATTCGATGGTAGCTCCGCGGTAACCGCCATAGAATTTCTTAAGATTCGAAGAATATCGGCAAAGGACGGGGGTTTATTGTCGCTTTTTACCTCCGTTAATTGCACTCGGTGCCTTCGCGTGGCATTCTTCCGATTCAACTGACGGTACATGGTTCGAGTGCTGGCACTTTTCAACGAAAAGTCACCCTCCGGTCTTACTTATTTCCTTTAACGAGTAAACTAACGGAAGATATTATGCGACAGCGACTCAACGAGGGTGCTCCATTTTACTAAGTAATCTTCCTCCGATGAATTACTCCTGTCGGCATCAATTTTACATTGTACCACATTTATTACGCTATAATTTCATAAGCGAGATTCAACAGTTGAATAAATTCTCGAAAGTCTAAATCCCGGATTCACAGACTGGGTCGCGATTCTCAAGAGGGCTGTAAAGTGTTTTTTGGTAAGGTCGTTGCTGTTATTTTTTCGTGCAATTATTCTTACAGAAAATTTTATTACGAGGTTTTATTTCAATCTGGCATTGTACCGTTGCACAATTTCGTGTGAACAAAAAATTCAATACAACATGTTTTACTTCGTAAATGTAAGAAGTTGACATTATATTTAAATTCTTCTTAAGTGCTTATTTGATACTTGATTCAATACGTTCTTAACATAATATATTGAATGCTTAATCTCTACAAGGTGCTACCTGTAACGCAACGCACAATTTCCCTTAAAGATACTTTACCACGTCTTTCAGACACTTCTACATAACCAAGAGCAAGATTCAGATGTAAGTACTAACAGAAGTACAAAAGTTGCTAAGCTGAGCGTGTAGCGAACATACAAAAGAGTGTGAATGTCGTATTATTAACTAACAACAATTTATTTGTCAAAAGAAGCATTATTCATGAAAAGTGCCGAATCGGTCAAAAAACCGCACGGCCAGCGACGGCTGTAAATCTATCCGTGAAACGGGAAAGAAAGGCAATAATTTTCGACGAGTGTTCGGACCAGATCCGTATCCGTGAATATTGCATAACAACATTCTGAAAACTGTCTTGAGGAGACAGGCTCGTGACACGGGACGAGCTAAACTCACGGCTACGCGTAACAGAGGCTGCCGGCTGTTTCTGCTTCCAAATACGGGCGAGGCGCGAGAGACTGGCTACGCAACTCCTTCGATGAAAGTATTTTTATTTTCGTCGTGTTACGTTGAAGAACCTGTCTGTGGCCGGCGATACGCCGAGGAATCGAGAATCATGATACGAGCGTGCCACTTTGAAGCGCACCGATCAGATTCATCGATTAATCGCGTGGCTTTCCATCGACGCGACGGACAAAACTGGCGCCGTTGATAAGAAGTATGAGAAATCGAGGCTGTGTTTCATTGCTCTGTACAACGATCTCGTTCCACGACCCGTTTGTTTACCTAACGTGGAAAAATTGAAACGACCTCGCAGCGACGATAGAAATCGAGAATATTCAGGTCGAGACTATAATTCAACGGTAACGAGACAGAATTTGTTCTGTCTCTCAGGTACAAACAGTTTAAACGGTTCGGAATCATCGAGATGAAAGTCATTCGGTGTTTTCGGTGTCACAGAATAGAGTCAAAGCTTTGGAGATTGATTTGTGTGCAATAGGATCACTAGAGCAGTGATCGTAACGTGTGTGGAGGTGGTAGCCGGGGATGCCATTTTGTGGACAATGCAACAAATTTTGGTTATCTGTGATAAGTTTAAGCATTTGGGGATTTAGGGAATTTGGGGGATTGGGGATTTGGTGGTTAGGAAATCTGAAATTTAGGAATTGGGAATTTAGGGATTGGGGATTTAGAAATTGGGGATTTAGGAATTTGGGATTTAGGAATTGGGGATTTAGAAATTGGGGATCTAGGAATTGAGAATTTCGGAATCGGGGATTAAGGAATCGGGAATTTAGGAATTGGGGATTTAGGAATTTGGGATTTAAGAATTGGGGATTTAGAAATTGGGGATCTAGGAATTGAGAATTTCGGAATCGGGAATTTAGGAATGGGGGATTTAGGAATTGGGAATGTAGGAATCGGAAATTTAGGAATCGGGAATTTAGGAATCGGGAATTTAGGAATCGGGGATTTAGGAATCGGGAATTTAGGAATCGGGAATTTAGGAATCGGGGATTTAGGAATCGGGAATTTAGGAATTGGGAAATTAGGAATCAAAGAATTTAAAAATTGGAAATTTAGAAATTTGAAATGTAGAATTTTAAAACTTAGGAATTTGCAATCTAGGAGGTTCGAAAGTTCAAAATTTTGGAAAACTTACAAGTTATAAAATTTAGGAATTTAAAAATTCGTATCATGCTTCCTAGAGTTAACAAAAAATAAGAAGGAAGCAAGAAAAATATCTATTAAACTCTTACGTTTAAATGATTCTTCCTGGACGTGACCGACGAGTCCTGCGAGGATCCTCTAGAGTAATGTCTGGAGAACACCTCAGCGAGTCTGGATCTTCCCGAGGCGGTAGCGTTCGCTTTCGACTTATTCGACGGGGATTCGTCGGTCGTTTTAGCCAAATTTGGATTGCTGCTTTTGCGCTCCGGGAAAACTAAATGTTCGATATTTGGCGTGTATCCAGGATCGCTTCTCACGATATCCTGGAGGGTCACACGACTACCGCCGCTGGGTCCACCATTACTGAAACAAGTGGAAAAAGCAAATTCCTTTTTCGAGCCAATTCTCGCCGTTGCAGCGCAACCATCTACAGCATCCGACAAATGTATTCGGACAAACGATCTGTTTCGGTATACTCGAATAATTTCGTTTGTTAACATTAAATCGATTGAACGGTTTACAGATGGTAAGGTACGTGCATTGTATTAATTTAGGATCGTTTGACGTAACATGTATATTTGCATGTTAATCATTTATGTACACATGTGCTTATACGTGTACGTGTTTGAATATTGATATACTTTTTGGAGCTAACGAAAATAGATGACGTTAATAGTGGTCATTTTCAATATTTTTGCACATAAATGTACAAAATAAAAGTTGCTTATTGTGTGATATATAAATATCTCCGCATAAGTGAAAATTAAACTACTATTACGAACAACAGTAACATTTATACATGGGAAGTAGTATTACACGTACGAAATAAAATATGTATATTCAGATATTCGGCAATATTTCGCATTTAGCAAATGCTATGTAATGTAGAATGTGATCTACTAACGAGGTAGTAATGTTCTATGTGGTTGTATGAATAAAAATAATTAAAAGAAGAAATTTGGTAGTATCACAGTGGCAACAAACGGAAAGAAAAATGTTACTGTCCGAATTCGTTTGCTCGGAAGTGCAGTCTGCGTGTATTCGGGCGTATTTGCAAGTGAAACGACAACAGTTCGACGGGTCGATGAGAAGTTGAATTTTAGGGCGAACGGTTAATATTTATCGAGAGCCGGGAACGTTCGGTTGCCCGAGGGAGTCGCGAATTCCCGTGCAAGAAGAAGCGTCAACAATCTTTTCGCGTGAAAGGAATTTCGTCAAGGGACGTCGAGAAAAGGCCGGGTTGGAACGTGAAAGCGTAAAAACAACGCGACAGAAACAAAAGAGAGGGATGAACAAAGAAGGGGCAGAAGGTGGATCAGTGAAATGCATCGTGAATGGAATGTCGCGCACGTCGACGCGTGTAATGTCGACTTTTAAAGGGTTAATTATGTAAACCCGCTGAAAGCCACGGATACTTTACTGTCTCCCGGTATTTTTTCCCTTCCCCTCCAGAGATTTTCTTTTCATCTCGTCGCGATCCATCAAAGACGATAACGAAAGGAGGAAGAGCAAAGAGAGAGAAAAAGAAAGGAAGGAAACGGTCGGTCGGTAATAAAAACGTCGACGGCAGACCGCCCTGGGATCTATTGTAGCCGAGATTATAATGAATACGAATACATGAAAACGACAAGGGGAAAAGAAATTACGATACGTGGAAATAGAGTTTTCCCGTGTTTCGTTCTGTAAATGACACCGGCATGAAAGTAAACAGGGAGAAAATGAGTTTGGAGTATGACACGTTGCCGCTTTGATCATTTCGCGGGCGTCGTTTGAAATCGGTCTATAGAGAAACGGACATGTCACTTCACTCATAAACTCTCTCTCGAATTCGCGCCGGATTTCGCCGCAGAATTATACTTTCTAATACACAGGATGTTCCGTGTGAATATTAGCTTGCTCGGAAATAAATTGCGGCTTTGGGCGCCTTCCAAAACCTGAACGATCATTGTCTATCCCTTGTTTTTGACCTGTTTTCTTGGGTAAAGAAATTATTTAAAGTATCTTCGTTATTATAATTTATCAGAATTTTTATACTTAATTCAAGTATTTTATAGCTAATTTGTCATACACATTGAAATTTTACTGACAAAGAATTTACAAGTTATAACATTTGTTATTTGAACGAAGCTAAAACAAGGTCCGAAACTCTTCGACTAATCGAAAGCTAAGCAACTATTCCGCAACATCGAACAAACTTTGTTCCTATAGAATTTATCAATTTCTGTCCAAGTGAAAAAGCCGATACTGTTATCTTAATTACCGCGTTCGAGACTATATTTACCACACAGAGGAATTAGTATTATTCGTACTACGAGTTATCAGAAAAATATACTATTCGAAAAAAGTCCGGACTAAAACCGAAGCGTCCGCATCTAGCGATCGAAATAATTCATCCGTAACAGCGAGCAAACTTTGTTCGGATAAAATTCATGATTTTTTTATCCGGAGTTGAAAAATCGTAACCGCCGCGAAGTTAAACGGGAAAACAAGTGGTCCACGTATTATAATAGGTAAAAAAATGTGTAATCGTTTAACGATAAAACCTCGTGCTCGAATGCATCGAATTTAAAGCAATTTCATCACCGGTTACACATTCCGCTCCTTATCAAGCGAGAACCGCCGATTGCCCTTCGCGAAACTTTTATAACTCTCTTTTTCTTCTTTCAATTTTACTCCGGACCGTAACTTTAATATCCCTGTTGCCGGCCAAAGTATCGCGGAGAATTATAATTAAAAAATGTTTGTCTGCTGACCTGGGTCCGAAACCGTGCGACTGCCTCTGGCCTCGTCTTTTCCCGCTGCCACGGCCAGGCTTGATGTTTGTCGCCTCGGCTAATTGCAGCAAACGGCTGCGATGCTGCCGCAACAGCGGGTCCTCCCTGCGATTCATTTTAACCGGTGCAACTGGAATCCTGTCGTCCCTGCATCCTGCAATCAGAACAAAGAAGGTCAGCCTTGTATTCGCTGCGAAAAAAGAAATCCAATTCTACCGTTGGGATCTTTAAGGTACTTCTTAGAGACGCCCGGAATACGAGGGTGAAACCAGTGACAGTCAAGGGAGTCGTACGATGTCCTCGTCGCAATAAAAAATCTTAGTCTTTCTCTCATTGTTTGAATAATACAATTGTACGCTTAGTTCTTCAAGTTGGAAACTTGCCACATCACCGTTCTGGAAATTGGGGATTTAGACATTTGGGAACGTGGGACGTTACGAAATTGGAAATATGAGAATTTCGGAAGGTGGACATTTGGAAATATGTACATGTGGGAATGTAAAAATGTGTGAATTGGAATTGGGGAATGTGGGAATCGGAGAATGTGGGAATCGGGCAATGTGGGAATCGGGCAATGTGGGAAACGGGAAATGTGAGAATCGGGAAATGTGGGAATCGGGCAATGTGGGAAACGGGCAATGTGGGAATCGGGCAATGTGGGAATCGGGGAATGTGGGAATCGGGGAATGTGGGAATCGGGCAATGTGGGAATCGGGGAATGTGGGAATCGGGCAATGTGAGAATTGAGGAATGTGGGAATTGGCGAATATAGGAATTGGGTAATGTGGGAATTTGGGAATATGGGAGTTGGGAATGTGGGATTTGGGGAATGTAGGAATTGGTGCATATAGAAATTAGGGAATATAGGAATTCGGGAATGTAAGAATTGGGAATGTAGGAATTGGAAATATGAGATTTTGGAATATCTAAATTTGGGAAAGTACAAAAATGGGAATTTGGAATTGTAGCAATTTGAGATTTAGAAATTAAAAAATTTTTGAATATAGGCAAAATTTGGAGATTCAACAATTTGAAGATAAATATAGAAATTTGATATATTCCACATGAAAATTCAATTTGAAACGAACGGTTCTGCAGCTTCACTATGTATGAAAAATCCTGAAATTTCGTCATATTGAAAAACACTTCTTTCGAAAGTAAATTTTGACACAAAAAATCCTCTTGCAGCCAATATTAGTTACAACGGGTATCGTTCCGTGACAGCTATAACGAAATATTCGTACGACGATGGTAGTTTATCGGAAACTTGATAAAACCAATCGGAATTGAAAGAGCTAGAACAATGCATTAATCCACTTTAACAGAGTCATTGTGACAACGGATAGATTCGGTTGCCAAGTGTCCTGGATTTTTATTTCTCCCTATACCGAAACGGCGACGCGGTCGAATTTACATCCGCAATACTTTTTGTTTCATTTTATTTTTTCTTTCTTACTTTAACGACTTTGCCGGAGTGTTCGTTTTTTATCTTCATTTACTTCGTCGAATTTCTCCTGGGTTAATTGGATTCGAATCTAGAAACTTTTGCGATTTTATCATTTTATCATAACTACTATCGAAACGCGGAAGCGTACGTATATGTTACGTCATCTGCTTTAAGCAATACGTACAACCGTTGTAAGTAATTAAAATTTTCTTTAACTTTTTTCTCTCAGCTATTCGATTGTATTGAACTCTCGATATCGATCAGTAGAAAACCCCAAGGCATTCAACGTGTTAATCTCGTAAGATACCAATTGAAAAGTTTAACGTAGTATATAAAACAATGCGTATCGGACCTGTCAGAAATAAATTTTCGTTAGCGTTGAATCAGTTCTGGGTTAAATTCGAATTAGATTTTGATAAAGTCACGGTGATATAGCAGGTGGCAATATGACGTGTGGCAACACAACACAAAACAGTACGTGATTATTACAACGTTAGGAATTATGGTGATAAATTACGAGGTAATATGACATACGAGGGTATTGTGAGTGGCGGTATGAGGCACGGCAATATAACGCGTGGCGATATAGCACGTGGTAATATAACAGATGACGAAGTGACACGAGGCAATATTTTGCACCGCGGTATAAGGTGTGGTAACATAACGCGGGGTGATATAGCACGCAGCAATATAACGCGTGGCGATATAGTGCATGGCAATATGTCACGGGACAGTATTTTACGCCATGGTATGATACGTAGTAACATAACGCGTGGTGATATAGCATGAGGTGATATAACGCGCGGCAACATAGCGCGTGGTGATATGAGGCATGGCAATATAGCGCGTGGTGGTATGGGATCCAGCTACATAACGCGCAGAGATACAGCGCGTTCATAAATATGTGTATAGCATATCTATATGGAATGCGGCAATACAGCACCTGATAACAAAAATCTTGGCATAAAATTGACCATTGCTGCGAAAAAAATAATTGAAAATCCATGTGTCAGTAATGCAACTAGAGTTTACTATATTCGATCAAGTATGTTACAATTCAACTATTAAAAAAGCTTCGTCACTCCTGAAATAAATTGATATAATTATTATTCTATACTACAGAATTTATTCTTCTTCGTTCAATTATTAGTTGAACAAAGGATCAACCGTTTAGCGCCTAGATATTTCCCGACAATTAATTAGACGAAGTCGAAACATCGATGAACGCGATGAGAAAACAGAATCGTATCAAAGGGAGGAAATAATTTCCTATAAGACGACTCCACAGAGCATTATCCTTTTATGGTGCTTCATTGTTAAAAGCATCGGATCGTAATTATCGGACTGTGAATTCTTCTCTCGGGGATCGCGTTGGATCAGGAAAAGAATTTACTACTGACACTGTGCCCACTGCACTTTTGTTCCTTCGCAGTAAAACCACGAAAAAAAGTCTTGACAAAAAGCTTTGACGGTGCTCCTCTTTTTTTTCCTTCACATTTGTTTCGCTGTTAAAAACTTTCGACATTGTATCGCCTCTATAAACGCTCTTTTTTTTTCAGTTCGCTCAATCGAAACTATTTTGCGTCGAGTACAAAGGGAATTGTAAATTTTTTTGTTCCGGCTATTACGTATTTCGGAAAATTCTGCGTGTTACGTACATCGGTTGATTTATTATATTTCAGCGTTCGCGATTGACTGCGTCGATCGATTTAAATGAAAATAAATTACTTTTTGTTCCTCTTTGTACTCTAAGTAGATTACAGAGCTGAACGGCACATTTTATTACTAATGGATGTATCGAATAACAGTACTTGCCTCTTGTTCTACATTTGCGTACTGCACGTTTGCAGTATTATATGATTTGTCGTTAAATAAATTTGTAAAGTGAAAAAATTGATCTGCATTGCAGCCATTTACAAAAGATAAAAATGTTTTTTAATCAGGACTGAGGGAATGATGGAACAAACTAATGACGCACCAATTTTCTGCTGTTACAAAATGAAGTAAAAATATAGAGACAGTTTAATTAATTATATTGGCCGACAGTTTATTATCTTGCAATTAATGAGGCTGTTTATAACGTCTTTTCATCTACGGAAGATCGACGTCGATAGAGGTTTAGCTCTAGTTTCTGGTGGTCGCCGATAATGAACCTCGTTTATAATGGCAGATATCGACAAAAGTTTTCTACATTTAGCCGTTCGAGCGGAATAGTTTACTCTGTAAATAATGCATCGACGAAAATACAGTAAAGCTTTGAAACTATGTTTAAACAAAATTTCCGTCGACCGAATTTATCGCGAGGCCGACCAAAATACATGGAATAATAAATAGTTCGTACGATTTCCATTAAACGTTAATTAACCATTCTCTTTGAACGATTTTATAACTTTCCTTGGAATACTAGGAATTCGATAAATATTTATTCAAATGCTTCGGTTCAAATTTCATTCCGATCTTTTGGTTTTTGCTCCAAATATTGCAACTCATAATTTTCTGTACCGCCCTGGAACCCCTAGCGCAGGAAAATATCGAGATGTTTAATTTGAAATTTTTTATTATCGTTCGAGAAATTTAACACTGTTTCTTTAGAGTTGAAATATGCTAATTATTTTATAACTATGAAAACCTTTCTTTCAGGACTGTATGGAGATGGAAAAGCATAGTTCAAGGAGCAATTAATTGGACAGTTTATGGTTGAAGGATGCAATTTCCCAGAACGCGTTCCGTGAAGTACACAAACACGCAATTCGATGAAATCGTCGACTGGCGAGAGTCATTAAAATCGTGTTACGCGAAAATGGAACTAATTTTATTTACAGACGATTCCGTCTAATGACCGTCACTTGGTTGATTTATGAACAACTCGAGATGCAACGTGCCTTTATGACCGACGCACCGGTGTAATCAAGGTGTTGGAACAATAAAATCTATCAAACCGTTCTCCGTGAATATTAATACAGATCGTAAATTAATTTAAGAGGCAACAGCTGGTATTCACGTAGCAGCAAATAAAACAGCCAGCTTTTCCGGATAAATATTGTGCATACCATTTTTAGTATTTGCCAAAGCCATACCATACGCACCTGCGCGATATAACGCATTAAATTGTTTTCGTAGACGATAAATATAATTTTCGAATTTATTTTATGAAATTTAATTAATACCTCATCGATCAAATAGCACCGCAAATACCGCGTGCAGGCAGACACGGCTGTGCATCGAGTTGCATACCCGCAGGCGCTGCAGTCAGTAGCACTTTAACTCTTTAAAGTTATCCATTTACAAATTCTTTAATTTTCTTATTTTCACATTTGAAAATTTCCAAATTTTCATATTCCCAAATTTCCTACTTTATAAATTTACAAATTTCTGCATTTTCAAATCACCAAATTTTCGAATTACTGCAATCACACATTACCACATTTTTACGATCCTACATTGCTATATTCACACAGCCCCCAATTTCTACATTCTCCAATTCCCACCTTCCCCAATTCCCACATTCTCCAATTCCCACATTCCCCAATTCTTACATTCCCAATTCCCACATTCCCCAATTTCTACATTCCCCAATTTCTACATTCCCCAATTTCTACATTCCCCAATTCCCACATTCCCCAATTCCCACGTTTCCCAATTTCTACATTCCCCAATTTTCACCTTCCCCAATTCCCACATTCCCCAATTTCTACATTCCCCAACTCCCACACTCCCCAATTCCCACATTCCCCAATTCTCACATTCCCCAATTTCCACATTCTCCAATTCCCACCTTCCCCAATTCCCACATTCCCCAATTCCCACATTTTCGAATTTCTACATTCCCCAATTCTTACATTCCCCAATTCCCACATTACCCAATTTCCACATTCCCCAATTCTCACCTTCCCCAATTCCCACATTCCCCAATTCCCACATTCCCCGAATTCCTGCGTTCCCAAATTTATATTCTCACATTTCCACATCCTGTCATTCCTTTACTTCCAAAATTTCCGAAATCTATACGAACAATTACGGTAAAATTAATTTCGGTTTTGAAGAAGCTGTCTTTTATTTTCGACTGTATTTCCAATACAATTTTGTTTATTATTAGAGAAATTTCGAACTTTTTCCGCTTTTCTCTTACAGACCGTAACAGATGGCTGTGAAAAATCATTTTTTGCAATTTCGTTTCCAACAAGCGGTTCGAATTGTTATTGCGAAACACATGTTACGTATCAGGCGAACTCTCCCATCATCTCGATGTTCCATTTTCGTCGAACTATTAACAGTAACATTGAAATCGATAGCATCAAAATAATAGTACGTATCCGTTTTTCGAGAAAACGCACGAAATACGACGGGATACTCGAAAATCAATTCGGCAATGAGAAGTGAAATATTCGAACAGCATTTTGTAATCGAAAACGATATCAACTCGTTGACATATAACACGTCGAAATATCAACGCGTACAAATATCACCCGAAATCATCAACACATTGAGATATCCACGCGTCAAACTTTCGCCCCATAAAAATATCAACGCGTTAAAATATTAACGCGCTAAAATTACAACGCACCAAATTACCAGCGCACGAAACCATCAGCGACTGAATTAACATTACATTACATAACGCAAAGCCATATAACGTGCGGTAGTCCACCACCATTTAACACAACATTCACAAAACGAGTGCGAAAATCTTGATTTCTGTATTATAATTACTAAAGAGATTGCAGTAATATAATAATTACACGTAACGTTTATAATTACATGAAACTGCATTAAATTGCATTTAACAATCGTGCATGTTACGGTGAATGGTACTAACAGGATTCGCTGCTAAACGTTCCGGAAGTGCTTTCTTCGTTCGATTAGTCGTTCAAATTGAATTATTAAATGCCTATCTCGTTGGTCTGACGTTTCAATGCAACATATCTCGTTCCGTTCGATTACGTTTACTAGAATTTAAATATACATATTCTGGTAGACAAGTAAACGAGCATCGAGTAAATATTTTATGGTTACGTGTGTATCTGCCCGTATCGTATCCGATGCAGGTTTCGGTGTTTGTCAGAACAAACGGCAGGAAATTCGTAAATATATTTTATAAAACATTTACGTTCCACTTGATATTCCGTGTACACGCGTGTGATGCACTCGTTTGCAAAGATCGAGTTTATCCATTGCATACAAATGTCCTGAGCAATATTCAAGGTGTCCTAGTTGCGCGAACGATTCACTGAACAATAAAAATTAACAAATCCGTGGTCGCTGACCTATATAGTATCACGCTTTTCGTCTGACTTAACGCTTTGTGATTTTGACGTTCAATCTTTTCGACGAAAATTTGGTTTACTTCCTGTGTATAACTGTAATTTGGTAACTGGTCATTTTTTACGGTATGTTGCAAACTTTTTATACCGTTCTCTTCGTAATCACTTTTTTAAGTATCAAACTGTACGAAGATTTGCAAATATGGACTGACAAATTTACAAATTCCGACGTTACAAGATTTGTTCTATCGAGTTTCAAAAGAGATGCACCAATACACAAATTTAGGGGCTAATACTGCTTTACTAAATTCCTAATTGGAGATGTTCAAATAAATTGACAAACTCACAAAATGGAACTTTGTAAATTTGCAAAAGACCTTTGAGATTTGAAGACGTTCAGATTCACAAATATATAAATCGACTTTGCAAGTTAAATTAAAAGATTGTCAAATGTACCAGTTAAAATTTATAGGACTTCAAGCTATAAAAATGAATTCTCAAACCGAGAAAAAGTGAAAAGCTTTCAATCTACACCGCTCGGTTTAAACAATCAAGCGGTGGTTGCGCACGTTCCATGTTTGGCTGCCGAAATCTCGAAAATCATGGAATCCCATGAAATGTGCAACCGCGAGAACGCTCACGCGAAGCGATATATGCTCGGAACCTATAAAATTGCAGAGCTTGCAATTTTTATGTTCGGCCGTCGGAATCACCATGCAGTAACGCGTGAACAAAATCGTACAGTTTCTCCGTTTTCTCGATTTGACTATTATTATTCCAACATGCAATTCGCTCGCCTTAAGCATTTGCAGGCGGAAAATTGTGGAAGAACGTTGCCTCAGCAGCCGCGAGATAATGCTTCCAAGACTTCCAGACTTAACCCGAGACCAGCTACGTTCGCGTTTCCTTCGTACCCAACGGATGCATATAAATGTATGCAATATTCCAGGTGAACATACACGAGGAGGAAAAGAGAGACACGGAACGAGGACATTATCCGGTGGATTTCGTGTTCGTAGCCAGATAAATACAATGGGGACGGCGTTAAGTCAACACGGCACCGTTATCTGGACGTTCGAAGAGAGGAAAATGCCCGTAAAGACAGGAACGGCCCGCTCGAAAGCTCTTAAAGCTCCGACCATCATCGAATTACGCCGGATTTTCGAGGGTCACGGCTATTGTGTCGCGTTTGCGGGCCCCTATGGAAATTCCCTCCCTCTCTTTGTACGGAATTTTCCTCCGACATCTCCCCAGCCCGCCAAATCTCCGCTCCACGATAAAGGCCACTTTTTATTATGCAGAATCGAGAGTTGCGCAATAAGCGGAATACGCCGAGTTAACGAGCACGGTTTTTATTGTGTAATCATGGGAGATGAAGTTGCATCGGACGAATCGATTCCGGCTTTTCTCTTCCGTTTAAATTGCCCGACTTGTGAAACGGCAGTCATCGAGTGACCATTACGTTGAACTTGAAGTCGTCTGAAAATCGCCGGAATTGTTTATCCAATTTAAAATACTAGAAATTTTTAATAATTACTTCGAGTCAGAGTCAAAATATCTTGATAACAAGGTGATTGCATGAGGAGTAATTTTTATTTATTTTTATCACGAATAACCATTAGTAATGATTTAAATTTCTTTGTGCCACTTTCAATCACTATCACACTTTATTAAAGATTATTCATATATGCAAGGAAAATATATTCGAATACATATTTGCACCCCAAAACCACAGTGTATTAAATCCACCATATTTAACATTTAAATAAAAATAATTCAAGTTCAAAGTTTAAATTCCTGAATTTAAAAAATAATACAATTTTTAACAAAATATAAAGACACCTTATAAATATAAATACACCTTGTTCTAAGAGTCTATCATTTTTTATTCTGTAGAACTTGTAAAGGTGTAATATACACTGAATCCAAGATTCAAATATGCATGTCCAATAGCGAACATAAGTCCACACAAAATACTGCAGAATTGATCAATGATTCAATGGGGAACATTTTCGATCACTCTATTACGATTAATAATTTATTACAAATACTCGGAAACAGGGGATACGAGAGAATATATATGCGACAGGTTATCGATGTAACTAATGATCGATCTTGCTAATCCTTGTATCATTCGAGAGATTAATTAATCACGTAACCCGACAAATCCTCTATGTTAGATCATGCAGATAGCGGTTCAAAGTTGAGTAGAAATTCCGTTGTGCAATTTCCCAGATGATTTCCCCATAGACAGCACGGTACACTATAAAACTTTGTATCGGGTATAATATCGACTGGTTCACAGTCAGACGAATGGTATCGATCGGTATTTTTCAATCAAGCTAGTCTGAAGAACCGCATATTGCCTATTTCGATCTTCGACTGCAACGAAACCTGCTGATTGTCTTCTCAATGAAGCTTTGCGTTCAAAACACTATAACCGTTCGTTCAGAGTGAACAAGGATCATTTAATTCTTTTTTGATTATGTACTATTGGACCGTGTTGCAAAATTTGTAGATTATTAACAAAATTCTACATTTCTTAGTTTCCAAATCTTTTAATTACCAATTTGTCATATTTCTGCATTCTTAAACTTCTGATTTAGTAAGTTGGTGTACATCTAAACCTCTAAATTTTCAAACTTTATCAAATTTTAAAATTTTAAAATTTCTAAATTTCCAAAGCTTCAAAGTTCCACAATGCAAAATTTCAATCTATCTCACGCTCTTCAAAAATACTTAATAAACGATTACTTTTCGCAGAATTAAAACGTGAAGACTAATATTTGTCGAGGAACATAAAATCTGTATAGAAGCCATGTTTTTGATGAATAATAATATGCGACAGTGAAGTATAGTATGATCAAACTGAAGCTAATCCAGCATATTCTAGCAAAGTGTTGAACGTAGAGCTGTACGAAGCATTATGTTATAGCAGAGAGATGATATAGGTTTTCCAACAGTGCGTTGAGTGCCGCCGTGGAGGATGGGGCGCATGCATAATTCGCGTTTTCGAGTGCAGAACAGCGAGACAGGGGTAGCGGGGGGTACAAGAAGGGACGAAAACACTTCAAGAACGAGGAGAAAACCGCAGGAATAGATTTTCAATTATCCTGGAAAGAGTACTTGAAGCATTCGAGCCAAGGGGCTGGAGACCGACTTCCAAACTGGTCTCACGTGTTTCCTCTTCTCATATATTACAAAATCTCGGAGGAGACATTATTGTATCGCGGTTTGTACGACTCAAATAGTCTTCTTTGTTTGAAAATTTTAAATTGCCTGTTAACCCTTTATACTCCTACGTCGACTGTGGTTCGACATCACATTTCTCTTGGATCTTATAAATAATTCAAATAAATAGATTGGTTATTTTCATTTATTTACTATTTATAATAAATGAAAAATGTATTTATCACATACTGCACACTGTTGCAATTTTATTGAGAACCCTTTTTTGATCTATTTTGTAAACGAAGGAGTTGGTAGGTAATAGAAATTAAAGAGTGCAAAGGGTTAAACGAATGTTGAACGTCTACAGAAATTTTCAATATGCAAAGAATCAAGGAAAAATATAACATAAAATTTATTCGGATCTATAATGATTCTTAAACTCTACTAATCTGTTTCCTGAACGTGTTGAACTTTGCAGAATCACATTTGCATATTATTTATATGCACATCATTTATAATACATTCAAAACTCCTCGAATTTTCAATATTCCTGTGCTATATTCATAAATAAGTAGACCGAAATAAAAGGAACATGTAGATTTCTTTGGTAAGCTCTTTGCATTGTGTGCATTAAGCTACTGCATGATTTTCCCAAGACATTCTCACATTTTCATAGTATAGAGAAGACTTTTAAATGATTAATTTCGTTATCGATATTCGGGTCACGTCTTGGGTCGTGTCTCTTCTAACAGGAGCAGTTAAAAGATAATGTAGACAAAGTATGCAATAAAGTATATTAAAAATTCATTTTTTATCGACTGCACTTCATTACTTTGTAAGATAAATTAAACGATCGCAGGAAACGTATTTTCTTGAACACTCGAGAAATATTTGGACTTAAAAACGTGATGTACCAGATGTATTTTGTATTGCTTTATAACGCATCTGTACAGAGAGAAAGTAGATTAGTATCTTCTGTCTCGAGCGGAAAACCCGGTGTATCAAGTTGTATTAAAAAATTGACGTTAACAAACGCGACAGAAGGTATCTATTCACGTAAATGAAAAATCTTCCTTTTGATCTAGTAGCGCACTCGTTTCGTCGAATTTCATTGAAATTACCAACGCCGGCCATAAATTTGCCCGTCGACGTAACTGGCTTCTTCCTACCTATTATATAGTATAAATCGTGGAAATACAGTTTCCGTTCGAGAACAGGTGAAACGATAAATTTCTGGAAATATTTCGACACGTTTTGGGAAAACGTTCTCGCGCAATTTACGGAGCCAGCTGATCAAATATGGATTAGGGTGTTACGTCGGATAGCTTTACCCGTAGCAGCCTAGTACGGTATTTAAATCCAAACAGTATCGACCGAGATACCGTTTTGCGAACTGACAACCGTCGAGATATTATAGAAATTACTTAAACGGACCTCTCTCGAGCACGTGGTTGTTTCAGTCGGTGATATCTACCGCGGTGAACTTTGCGCACGTCGATTTAGTTTCAACAGTACTAGACGACACCTGCGGGAAACTGATATCTCGTGCTGAGACTTTACAGCAGTCTTATACGGACTTATAAGAAGATATACGGTTAAGAGCCAGTTACAAACTATGCCCCATTCAAATCTAATCGCTCTTATCAAGTGTATGCAAGTTTTGCTGTATTTTGTCCTCAGAACAGAGGTTGACTCAGTTTGCCCCTTTTGGAATCCTTCATTTTGCAAATCTTCCTGTATCAAATTATGAATCGTATCAAGATCGAGCATTAATTTTCCAGTTGAGTTGACAAGTAGTTTCTGAGATATCGATAGCTAAAATCTTTTGATGTGTGGTCTTATAACGTATGGACTTCTAGAGCCATTTATTAAGTTTTTCTAATTCTTAGATATTGTTATACATATTTCATATATCTGGGTTTGATACCTGTAGTAAATGATACTAATCAACTTAAGACATCTAATTTTAGTAATAAACATTTATAACGATAAATATTATCATTTCATTGGATATTACTCTTTTGAATATATATTTGATTTATAACGATACAGTTACAATGATATGCTTATTTCAAGGTTTATAAGCGTCTGATCAATATCTTTGAATAAATCAAGGAAAAAGCATAAATGTATATAAATGATACACTGTTCAGTATTTATAACGATACAAATGTATTATGCGTCCTTAAATTTTTGTTACCGTAGCAGAGGAGAAATGTATTCCGAAACGAGCAGCAACAGAACTTTGTTGAATTGTTGACAGAACTAGTCGGAGAATCGCAACCACTATATCGTCGAGTGAACATACGCCAACGGAATATTATAAATTTGATTTGAAACTTTGCTGCCGAGTAACGCGTTGCATTCGTGTCATTGCACTTCTGATACAGGACGTTAACCAATGCTTTTCTTCGAGAAATTCCGCGTCAAATGTAGACATCTTTATCGTGGGGATTGAACATTTCCGAAAATGGTACGCAAAGAAATTAGTGGGGAGATTACGGAGCAGAACAGTAGACAAAATTTGTTATAGACAACAGATGATGGAAAGTGTATATGGGGAAGATAAGTGTAATTGGATATTTAGAGTTGGGAGATTTGGGAATTTGGGGATTTGAGAATTTGGGATCTAGGGAATTTGGGATCTAGGGAATTTTGGGATTTGAGAATTTGGGATCTAGGGAATTTGGGGATTTGAGGATTTGAGATTCTGGGATCTAGGGAATTTGGGGATTTGAGAATTTGGGCTCTAGGGAATTTGGGGATTTGAGAATTTGAGATTCTGAGATTCTGGGATCTAGGGAATTTGGGATCTAGGGAATTTGGGGGTTTGGGAATTTGAGAATTTGGGATCTAGGGAATTTGGGGATTTGAGAATTTGAGAATTTGAGAATCTGGGATCTAGGGAATTTGGGGATTTGAGAATTCGAGAATTTGGGAATTTGGGAATTTAGGAACATAGAAATTCGGGAATTTGGAAATTAGAGAATTTGGGATCTAGGGTATTTGGGGAGTGGAAAGTTTAGGAATTTGAAAATTTGGGAATTGGAGAATTTAGGATCTAGGGAATTTGGGGATTTGAGAGTTTGAAAATTTGAAAATTTGAAAATTTGGAAATTAGAGAATTTGGGATCTAGGGAATTTGGGGATTTGAAAGTTTGGCAATTTGAAAATTTGGGATCTGGAGAATTTGGAAATTTGAGAGTTTGGAAATTCGAGAATGTGGAATCTGGGGAATTTGGGGATTGAAAATTTAGAAATTAGAGAATTTGGGATCTAGGGAATTTGGGGATATGAAAGTTTAGAAATTTAAAAATTTGGGAATTGCAGAATTTGGAATCTAGGGAATTTGGGGTTTGAGAGTTTGGAAATTTGAAAATTTGGAATTGGAAAATTCCAGATCTAGGGAATTTGGGAATTTGAGAAATTAGGAACTTGGGAATTTCAGAATTTGGGAATTAGGAAATTTAGGAATTTTTAAATTTAGAAATTTGAGAATGTGTGAATTTGGAAATTTGAGTATTTAAGAATGTATGAATTTGGAAATTTATGAATTGGAAAATTTACTTCATAAAGCATAACACCCATCAAACTTCAAATACAGACCGTATAATATCATCAAGAATAAAAGTAACATATGACTAGAAAATAAATGTATCGTAGAAGGTCGATACGAAATCCCTATATCAGCAGATGCTAAAGGACGAAATGGTAAATGAAACAGCATAGGATAACGAATGATGAAAAATTGAATTGTGACGTAGAAACTCGTGGGCATTATAGATGTGTAATGCGTTGCTTACGTCGTCTTTGCTCGTGACCAGCAACAGGACTTTTTATCCGTGAAAATCTTGTCGTGCAATATCCGATATAAGACCCGTACGCTGTCGAGGTATCGTAAATCAATTTTCTTCGTCGTACTCTACCATTTCTCTTTCCTTTCGTTCCCTTTTACGTGATCCTGACGTAAGTTAAACTGGCAATTGGCAGGTCCTTTGGAACAGCACGAAAGAAATTAAAAACGGAAATGAAATTATCAAGCGGAGCGCGCTGTTGCACGCGTAGTATTTGTACAATTTTCCCTTTGACGATAGAGAAAATTTCACGTTGTAACTCGTAAACATCTTAACAAGGCTATTTATATGCATATGAGCATTAGAGATTCATTTCCAACTATTTACACATCCTTTTCTCACCTGGGTAACGGTACAAAGCCGATTACGCGACCTACAGGTATTACTTTGCATTTGTAAACGTTGAACGTGTCAATTTGCATCGATGGACTTTGTAGATGTTGTTTTGCATCGATAATTTTAGAGTGTGTAGATATACGAATTCTGTTACGACGTCAAAGCACCATTTACTAATAAATGAGATCTTCTTAAATAAATATATACTTGAATATCGTCATTTGCTTGCAAGTCAAATAAAAAAACCAACTTTTTTTTTTAACTTTCTTTAGTTGAACTTAAATAATAAATTTTAAGAATTTTAGAATTTTAGAATTCGAAGACTGTTAGAAAATATGAATGAGAAAGATAAAATACAAACGGAACAAGGATTATACACCGTGCGTCGCCGACTTTCCGGACTAATGTTTGATATCTATTGAACATGGTGTAAGAAGTGAGTCGATATAGGGAAGAATTCCTAACTTCCTGTTTTATCAATTTAATATTGAATTGAAATGGTGTCAAATTGAATCATGTCAATTTGAATTGACTGAAATTGAACCTCACGAAGTTACTTCGCTTGGAATTGAACCTCACAGAATTGAATCTTGTAGAATTGAATCATATGGAATTGACTTACGTCGATCTGAATTGACTAAAAATGAACCTCATGCAATTAACTTTGTATGGAATTGAACCTCATAAAATTGAATCGTGTGGAATTGACTATCGAAGAATTGAATCAAATGGAATTGACTCGCGTCGATTTGAATTGACTGAAATTGAATTATGTTGAATTGAGTGTAACAGAATTGAATCTGGAATTGAATTGCAGAGAATTGAAACGCGTGAAATTGAATCGTATGGAACTGAACCTTGTGGAATCGAATTGCGTGGAATTGAATCATGTGAAACTAAACCGTGTAGAATTGAAACACATGGAATTGAACCTTGTGGAATTGAATCATGTGAAACTAAACCGTGTAGAATTGAAACGCATGGAATTGAATTGCGTAGAATTGAATCGCGTGGAATTGAATCATGTGAAACTATATCGCGTAGAATTGTATTGTGTGGAATTGAATCGCATGGAACTGTATTGTGTGGAATTGAATCACATGGAATTGAACCTTGTGGAATTGAATCGCATAGAATTGAACCTTGTGGAATTGAATCATGGAAAACTAAATCGCGTAGAATTGTATTGTGTGGAATTGAAACTTGTAGAATTGTATCGCGTGGAATTGAAAGTCGTAAAATTTTCTCACGTCAAATTGAATCACTCGAAATTGAATCTCGCAGAATTGAATAATTTAGAACTGAATTATGTGGAATTGAATCTCGTAGAATTGTACCATACAGAATTGAATTGCATGGAATTGAATCGTGCCAATTTTAGTCCTATAGAATTGAATCGTGTAAAAATGAAAGAATATCAAATTGATTCACAAAGTTCCATAATAAAGTACACGTCATCGAACACAAAGCCCCGATTAACATTGAGCTTTCTAGAACATTCGAGAAGTAACACGTAGCACGTACACTATTTAAATACGTATGCAGTCACAAGAGGAATTATAGTTTGATTCGATCATTAACGATAAAACGAATCGTAGAAGCAGATGTCTGGAACAGAAAGCAAGTTTCGTAATTCAAGGCAGTACAATACGCTTTCAAGGAACGACAAGACGTCTGAAGATCCCGCGTTGCAAGCTTTGTCTACACAAGTTTGCACTGTTAGCAGTAACTTGAGACTCGCGCAGAAGATTACCCTGTTTAATTGAAATCGGTTATGGTTGGATTGATAATGAATACTTGCTAATAGCGATTCATTCGTTCACACGATTACGCATATAACTATTCAATCAATATAACTGTTAACGCTGAATAAACGTTAGTATCATGTGTTCAAACCATGTAACTTTAACAAACAAATTTTTGGACTTTGTAGAAAATAAAAGATCGCAGTGGCATCACACGATTGAATCTACTCACAAATTTTCATAGTTGCAATGGACACATAGCACACATATGGACAAATGCAAACATAGCTTTTTCCTGTAACACAAGTATAAGAATAGAGACATAGGAATTTTTAAAGTTGCGACATATTTGCATATGTCGAACACAAATATGCGGAGCAAATTAGAAAAATATGTATTTAAAATCCTGTTCAGAACCCATGACTTTATCTGTTTTCGATAAATGCGTATTCGTGAACATCCGGCGTGTACTAATATCTTTGAAGTCTTAAGCGAACAGTACGAACGCGTTCAGGTATATAACAGCGTTCTCCAATAGTTTACAAAGAGAAAAAGGACGAAAAAGAGGGAGATAGAAAAAGGCAGGGACAGTAACAGGGTGGATTGAAAAGGGAGCTTAAAAAGCAGTTTTCCATTCCCGAGGAAAGCATCGTCCAACGACGATAATTTTGTTTTCCTGGCGTCGTTGACGTCGTCCCATTCATTTTCGTGGAAAGTGGGAAGGAATTGACGGGTAAAACGGAAAACTATGGTGCGCTCTAGTCGGCACGCTTGAATGCAACTTTGAATATGCGTTGGAAACAATTGGTTCCTTTAATGAGATTGCTCGTGTAGATGTGTAGGTGTTACACACGCGGGGAAGATACGTTTGTGCACACGATCCTTGCCGTGCTGCTCGAATCGTCGAGCGAAACGTTATTAACCTGATTGACGGGGCAAAAATACCTTCGGCTCGAGCCAGCTCGGTCATTGCACTCGAATTGATTAACTAAAACTAGAATATAATGTAGTTTGTTCAACGATCGGTTCATCGTTTCCAATCGCTGCACGTTTACTTCAATATTAACTGACTGCAGCTACGGGTGAAACTCACTGTTTGCTTACTCTTTTATTATATCCAACACTCGGAAGAAACTTTGAATTATTTTAAGGGTGTAGGAAGAGCCACTTCCTTTTCATTTTCGAGCCAAGTATGGAGATGTGAAGTTCAGAATTTCTGGATTCATCAATTCTTTCTCCTCATTCTCACATTTGTAATTACTAACGCTCCTAATTTTCACATTCACAGATTTTCTTACTACTATATCCTCAACCCCCAAATTCTCACATTTCCAGATTTCCGGATTACCAGATTCTCACACCCCTAAATTCCACATATCCATATTCGCATATTCCCGAATTCTCACATCCCTAAATTCTCACACCCCAAATTCTCACATCTTCAGATTTTCATATTACCAAATTTTGACACCCCCAAATTCTCATTTTCCCACATTCCCATATTCCCAAATTCTCACACCCCCCAAATTCTCACACCCCCAAATTCTCATTTTCCCACATTCCCAAATTCTCACACCCCCAAATTCTCACATTCCTAAATTCTCACACCCCAAATTCTCACATCCCCAGATTTTCATATTACCAAATTTTGACACCCCCAAATTCTCACACCCCCAAATTCGCACTCCCCCAAATTGTCACATCCCTAAATTCTCACACCCCCAAATTCTCACATTCCTAAATTCTCACACCCCAAATTCTCACATCCCCAGATTTTCATATTACCAAATTTTGACACCCCCAAATTCTCACACCCCCAAATTCGCACTCCCCCAAATTGTCACATCCCTAAATTCTCACACCCCCAAATTCTCACATTCCCTAAATTCTCCATTCTCGAATTCTCATATTCTCAAATTCTCGAACTTCCAAATGCCCAAACACTGCAAATTTTTACATTTCCAAGCTCTCGAACCCCCAAATTTCTAAATCTCCGAATTCCTAAATCTCAAAGTTTTAAATTTGAGAGTTGTCAATTTTCAAGGTTCGAATATATTTAAATATAAAAATAGACGTACCAAAGAACGACAACTAGTGATGTTTCTGTTCGCAATTTCGTTATTGTCCCTAAGGAACTGCCCCATGCTCCCCGGTGTACTTTATACTTTATGAACAGACACGATGTAGTTCGATGTACACGAGACCGTATCAGCCCGTTTTGCTCTTCAAACTGCTGTATGAATTTCCCTAAAGTATATAAGTCGTGTTCTGAATGAGCGACCACCACGAACATGCACAACGATACTGGTACTTTCGGATATTCTCGACGCTGACGTACTGAATTAGGACGTTGAAACTGTTCCTACGGTCTTAATGTCGCATATGTTAAATGTTCGTAAATGGAAACGGAATAATTACGGACCGACGTGATTGCTTCCTTTTTACATTTATCGCACAGTGTTGTGTTATAACCAGGTGATGCAACGCCATTTTATCATCGAATCATACGATCACTCTTTAATCCAAAATATACTTTTCTGTACTTTTCACATTTCTTTCACATTTCCTTAAAAATAGACTAAAAAAATGTTCACCTAGCACTATGAATCTTTGCTAGAATAATTATGAATAAGTTCAAAATGATTATTATAACTCGTATCTGAAATGCTTAATAAAACTGAAACTTTCTGCCGACACCGTAATTCGGAGATTTAATTATTTGACTTAATCACCGTTATTTTAATTAAAAAGAACGTGACGTCGAGATTTGTGAAATTCGCTTAATGATATTTTAAAGTTGCAAGCCAAAAGGCAGGAAAGATGAGAAGAATATTAATTTCGTGTTCGTAAAAAGAACTTTATACGAGCAGATGTTTTTAGGATAATGATTTTCTTTGTGAAAGGTATCCTTACAAAATTTAATCCGCCGTTTGAAAGTTGGCGAAAATTTTTAATTGACCCATATAGTTAATATTGCAATATCACGCCCGAATGCAAATAATCCGCTGTTTATTCGACAAGGTATACAATAATGATTGCATAGCTGCCAGTTGCAGCTTGTTTAATATTATCTGCATCCTCTCTCAATTATTACGGCATAATAGGGGAACTAATCGATTCGTGATGACTATGAACAGGCTAGCCGGCCTAGGATAATCCAAAACGGGGGCACGCATACCTACTGTTTAATACCCATTTTTTAGACAAACCAAACGGAAATTGGTTAACATGCGCGTGTAATAGAAACACTTGTAGCGTTTCGTGTATTTACGCTGATTCAAATGGTATGGATTGATATCTCAAATTGAGAAATGTTCAAGTTACCACTTATTGAATTCAGGGATATAAACGTTTAGATGTTGAAAATTTAGAAATGTTTTATATTATGCAGTAATTAGAAACAATAATTACATAAATTGGATACGAGAAATTTATAGATCTAAAGATTTAAAGGTTTAGAAATTGGGTATTTGAAAATTGAGAAATTTATGAATTATGAAATCTACAAGTTTAAAAATCTACAAATGGTGGAATGTAAAAATCTAGAAATGTAGAAACCTAGAAGTTTAAAAACCTAAAAATCTAGAAATCTAAAAGTCTAGGAATGCAGAAATCTGGAAATCTGAATACCTGAAAATCTAGGAATGCAGAGATCTAAAAATCTAGAAACCTAAAAATCTAGGAATGCAGAGATCTAGAAATCTAGAAACCTAAAAATCTAGGAATGCAAAGATCTAGAAATCTAGTAACCTAAATCTCCAGAAATCTAGAAATCCAGAAATCTAAAAATCTAGAAATCCATAAATCTGCAAACCTAGAAATTTGCAAATTCAAAAATCCTCAAATACACAAACATGCAAAATGAAAAATATTCAAAATTACAAGTCCTAAAATGTAAAAACTGTCAAATGTTTAAATCTACATAAATTTCCATCTCTTTATATTTCTCGAATATTAACGATCACAAAAAACAAAGCTACTCTGACAACTGAATTATACCTATAGAAAATAAAGCGAAATCGAATGAAACGTTAAAATCAAAAAAGAATTGAACGTTTGCAAATTAGGTTTGGTCGAGGTCCGAAATCGTTGCTAAAATGATTAACATAAACTGATAACGAAACAACTAAAATTCACGCGTGCAACAGCGAAAATTCTCGATAAATCGTAAATCGGTGGTCCGCGAATAAATATCGGGATAATATTTGCTATCTGGGTTGGTGGTATTCGCGATAAAAGTTCGGAGTTCGTTAATAAAAACTCGTGCGCTAATTCGGTGGCAATAAGTAAAGGACAACGGTGAAACAGTATTTGACCGAAATTAACAATTGACCGAAATAAATCGTTTAAGTGCACGGTATTTGTTCTGTTCCACGTTTTACCCGCTTTATTCCGCTGGCCAGCTTGTTCTTCCTTTTATAATTACCGTCGCTAGCCACATAGCTATTATGTTTATTAGCTGTTATCGTAGTTCAACCGTTTAGCAAAGTACTCCGTACGCAATTGCGTTGAATCGCTACTGTCAATTTTTTACCAATTAACGATATTTCATATTTTAAAATCTCGAGAAAAAGTATACGAAGCATTGGTAGTAAGAGGATGCAAAGCAGGTGCAATTTATGGTATTTCCAAATCAGTTAATTATTAAATCAATAATTAAATTTACGATCTCACGTTTGTATAAAATTGATAATGATTTTATATGAACACGTTTGAGTGAACAGGATTTGATCACATTTGCATGATAAAACGTAATCTAACTTAAGAACTAACCTAACATAAGGTTAAGTTAGGTAACTAACCTAACACCAGGTATGAAGTGAATACGTATAACGTAGATATGATGAAACCCAACCTGAATGGCAGATAATCATTAAATAATAGATGCATACCTAAGTACTAAATTTAAATGATAAAACGTAACACAGACTAACGTAACCTCAAGGTAATATATCAAGGTTCAATATTTCTGATAATAGTTATTGCAGTATGCTCTACAATAATTCATATTATCACGTCTCACGCTACAAGACTAAAACCAATAAATTGAAATGATAAAATGTGACACAAACTTAAGATCATATTTCAAAGTTAATTATTTCTGACAACAGTTATTGCAATATACCTTGTGAATATTTCTTATTTATAAACTGTACCTTGTCCACAAAGTATTTATAATTCGTAATATTTCGGAAGAGGATAAAGAGCAGGAAAAACAAGGAAACGTAGAGATTTATTGAAACCGTAAGAAGGAGAAATACACTTTTTAGGAGTCGCCTGATTATCCGAGACTATAAGGAAAGCATGGAAAGAGGAATAAATCCGTCGGTTAATAGATAACCGGGTCGTCGCCCTCGAGAGGTCGACAAGGCTTTTGGCAAAGAACGAGCAAAGAAGAAACGAAGGTGGGGGATTCGTCTTTCCTAGGTGACTATGTCTAGCAAAAGAAGTTGTGCAACGTGTGCAACGTGTTATAAAAAAAAAGTAGAACGGGGTCAAGGCGGTTCATCGTTCCTTTTTTACTGGAAGAAAATTGCCTTGAGCCAAAGTCTTTTATTTTTCTCCTGTATTTTTTTTTTGTTTTAATCCAAACAACTGTTTAACATCACAATTTATGCTTCCCACCAACAACAAACGCGTAATTCGCTTCGATGAATCACGGTTTGCACTTATCGTTTGCGATAAAAGTGAATAGCGATGCACTTCCGTGTAAGAGTCCTTGCAAGAGGTTGTTATTTATCGATACTGAGCATATTGAGGGGATGTGGCAGGGAAATGTGGATAGATCTTGCTCGGATGTAAAGATGTAGAGATATAGAAACTTTTAGTTATGTGGATTTCGGGATGTAGGCATGTGGGTGTATAGATTCGGGGTTATATGGATATGAAGATCTCGAAATGTAGGAATGTGGCAATACAGTGATACGGCTATTTAGAATTACAGGGATCCGAGGTTGTAGGAATCTGGGGTTATAAGGATCTGGGATAATGGAGACGTGGGTTACAAGAATTTCGAGCATAGGCATTTGAAGTACAGAGATTTGAGGATCTGTGGTACCAGGGTACATTAAGATCTGGATTTATAGTGATCTTGCGAAACAGTAATTTGAGGATCTAAGGATTTAGAGATATAGGAAGTTAGAAATGTAGGAGTCTAGAAATGTAGAAATTTGAAAAGCTAGAAACACACGTTTTTACAACATACATTTAATGTCTCACCTGACACGTTTCATGCTCGTCCCGTATTCTTCGAGTCCAGGTTCCAATATTGTCCATTTCTCGAGACTTCTCGTGTTCTCTTGTAAAAATTTCCGCTCCACGTGATTCCATCAGAAATAAAAACAATGTTCAACGGTAATTCAGGGAAGAGCCTTCCATTCACTGTTCCTCTCTGATTATCGTGATCCTCGGCTGAAACCGTGCACGTGCTGGAAACTTGTCGCGGAAAATCGTGTCACCTCTCGCGATGCACATTTCGAACACGATTTCTTACTCGATCTTCCCACGAATACACCTGTTTGTTTAAAAGCAACTCGATCGATAATCATTTCGAAATGCGTCACTTTAAACTTTTCACCGTACAACGAATCACACGAATTCAGAAAATGATCTCGGATCTTTGTCGTTCTTCGTAGAACACGTACTTCATTTGTTCGTACGATCAAATGTTCACTGGTATACGATTTATTACCGCAACGTTAATTGATATTGACTCTTATTGCTAATGGAGAAACATCGAACGCATCGTTCGAGATGCAAAGTCTGTTGATGAGGAAATTTCAGTTCATCGCTTCGGAAGCATGATCGACGCCTCGTTACCCAAAAACACGCTTCAACGACGAGCTCTCGCGACTCGATTCGAACACATCGTTGTCAGGGATTTTCATTGTTGCTCCCCTTTTAGCATCAAACAGAAAATCGCGGATTAGTCCGGCACAATCTTTTGCCCGCTTTGAATGCTCGCCCTAAAAAGTGCAAAATGAAAAGCTGCTTTTTATTGCTCTGCGGGGGACTCGGTCGTTTCCACGGGATCACGAGCGCTTGTGCTACACGGATTTAACGTTGTTCCTGTTTCGAAAATACTTTTTTCGCTGATATCACTGTCCACTGTTCTTCCACCGTCGAATCTTCCTCCTCGAATATCCTCGACCATCGATATCTCATCGATTCCTAAAATGACAGTTGCCAATCGTCTGATACCTCGTCGATTTCGAAAATAATACACTTGAGAGTCGTTTGATCCCTCATCGATTTCGAAAATAATTCGGTCGAGAATCGTCTGATACCTCGTCGATTTCGAAAATAATACACTTGAGAATCGTTTGATCCCTCATCGATTTCTGAAATCACTTGCCAAGCGTAGACGAAGCGGAGTTTCAAATTGTACGAAGACTTATAATCTCTGCGAACGACGAAGGATTTGTTCTGAGTGCACATGCTTGAAACCTTTCGATAGAACCAACTTTAAATACTGGAGTGACGTGTTTCCGTAATCTTCGAAGCAAGAGCGGAATTTTGAAAAATCGCTCATTAGAATGGTTGTCTACGTCGAAAGTTTCGCGAGGGAAAGAAAGGAGGCAGCGTGCGAGAACGTTAAAGAAAAAGGTAGAAATGAATTTTCCGACAAGGCTCTTCCACCTCGTCAAGCTTATTTTTCTCAGGCGTCTTTCAACCTTCGTGAAAAATCGTCAGCTCCATTTACGTTTTCCTACACCTGCGACCTGACAATTTCTGCGACCATAACCATAACTACCATGGACATTCGATAATCTTTCAATTTGGTACTTTGGAGTACGGAATTTAGGAACATTAAGATTTGGAATTTGGACTTTACAATTCTGGAATTTGCGAATTTTGGAATTTTGGTAGTTGGAATTGGGAATTCTGCAATTCGAAATTTTGGAATTGGTAATTTTGGAATTGGAAATTTTGGAATTGGGAATTTTGGAATTTGGAATTTTGGAATTGGAAATTTTGGAATTGGAAATTTTGGAATTGGGAATTTTGGAATTGGGAATTTTGGAATTGGGAATTTTGGAATTCGAAATTTTGGAATTGGGAATTTTGCAATTCGAAATTTTGGAATTGGGAATTTTGGAATTCGAAATTTTGGAATTGAGAATTTTGGAATTGGGAATTTTGGAATTGGGAATTTTGGAATTGGGAATTTTGGAATTGGGAATTTTGGAATTCGAAATTGTGATATTTGGATTTTGAAATTTCAGTATGACAAATATTGGAATTTAGGATTTTGGATTTTTCGAATTTTTGAACTCTGATATAATGCAACAAGTCCGAAATTTTCCAATTTTGAACTGTGACATTCTATAATTTTGTACCTCTGAAACTTCGAAACATTGTTTCATTTTCGACCTTTGAACCTCGGACCTGATTCAGTCCTCGACCTTTTCAGTCCACTCAGTGTCTGAATCTTGAATGACCAATTTTCTAAACAAAAGTACCGTTACTCAATTTTGAATAAAAAACAACTTTGTTCATATTAAATCAGATCCCAACATAGTACCTAAAACTGAAATTTCAATTCGAAGATTATTTGAATACCGTCAGTTACCAAAAGGAAACATCCAACTAGAAATCTATAATGAATGAACAAAGGAATATCGAAGTAAAGTAAGGAACTCGAACAGTTCGAAGCTTGATACGCGTGAATTATACATCTGTCGGTATATTTCATCGTGTGGAACGTGTTCCAGCAAAGGGAACACGTAATGTTAAAAAATGGGTGTAGAATCATGATCAATGTAGGTATCGTATAAAAAGAAAGAATAATATATCGAAGGAATGAATAGTCCTCCATTTGGCAGGTTGTTGGCCGAGCTTACACGCGCGAAAGACTTTACGACGAAAGTAACGTCTTACAGCGACCAAAAGAATGGAACATACCTTCGGTCGTTCCCGTGGAAATCATACCCGTCGTTGTTTTATAATTTATCTCGGCGGTATCATTTTATCCGGCTGACTAGCGCTTTCCGATAACAAGATATCGATCCATGGAAAATCCACGAAAAACTTTCTGTTCTTGAACTGTCGCGCTCCCATAATTCGTATTATTCAATTTCGCCATTGTCTCGTTATCGAACAGTTCGTTTCCGAAGGAAAACACGATATACGGACATGAGCAATTCTTTTCTGGACTCGCTATTCAATCTGATGCTATAACTTCTGTGGCATTTTCGCGTTGAAGATTTAGTATTGAAATTTTTATAATAAACTATCAATAACGGACGTAATATCGAAGGTATAACAGGACATTTGGAAATTCGGGTAGGTAATTTTAGAATTTGGAGATTTGGGGTTTAGAAATTTTGGATATTGGAATTGAAGGATTTGGGGATTCGACAATTTTGGGGTTTGGACATTTGGAAATATTGGAATCGAAAAATTTAAGGAATTGTGTCGAAATTTCTAAATATAGGAATTTAATAATTTGGAGATCTGATGATTTGAAAAATTGAGAATTTGGACATTTGCAAAGTTAGCAATTTCGAAATTTGAGTACTTAAGAATTTGCAAAGGAGAGAACCCAAAAAATTTGCAAATCAAAAACTCGTAACTCTAGAATAAATTCATCAATCCGTAAGTTTGAAAATTTGACAGTTTACTTCTTCCTACCACAATTAATCTCGCATCGGCCATAGAAGTTCCTCTCCAAAAATTAAACCGCAGAAGATGGATTAAGTGGTACTAAGAAAAGAACAATCGATCAAGATAAATTCGAGATTCATACGCAACTCGAATAAAATCGTTTCGGAAGCATCCTCGGAAACATGGAAGATCGATTTTCAGATCTACCGCATCGATCGCGACATAATTTATGCAGAAAGCGTTCCCTCGACGAATAATAACATTCGACGTCGCTTTAACGCGCCAACGAAATTCATTTTCCGTAGCTATCCGACAAATTCTCCTTCAAACGCGAACTGATCAACGAGATTATTATTTTCGAGATTATACCAAGCCCCGAATCACGGTGTAACTACAAACTATTCGAAACATTCTGACCAATCGGCCGGATGCTGTTCAAAGGGAAGGATGTACTACGAATTTCAGAGGTTCACAATTTATTCGTAACCGGAAGGGATAACCTTTGTAAAGATGAAAGTGTATGAAGGATGGGAATACTTTATCAAAAAAATTCGGTTACCTCTCTTGTCAGAAAATGAAAAACGAAGCTCGACCAAGGCTGACAATTTGTCAAAGGTTTGGACAAATCGAAACACGATAGAGAATTTTGTAAAATCTCGAATTTGATGAATTCTGGGTTAACGTTTGAAACACAAGTAATTAATCAAAATCTTATTCGAAGATTATTTGATCTCAACTTTGGAAAATTTTCGAACTGGTATACTAAAAAATTTCAAATTTAATAAATTACCCAATCTATACATTTTCAAGTTTTTTAATTTGCAACTTTACAAGTTATTTGCTGTTACAAGTTGTTAGTTCAGATTAGTATTACATTCTTTAGATACAATTTGTGAAAGATTCGAAGTGATTTTCTTCCACATTTTTTTTAAGAAAGGTACGACACTTTTGTAAGAAGTTTGGTCCGATTTAATAGTGTTTCGTACACAAGCAATTGCCGTGGTATTCGTAGACAGTGTCGTTCAAATTCGATGATTCTCCTATAATTGTTCCCGCAAATTATTCCCTTTGAGTCGATCGTGAAAGGTCGACATTCGGTATGCCGAGACACCACTTTGATCAGTTAATTGACTCAATGGGCCAATAGTAATTAGCACACGAATCTTAATTCGCTTTTTACTGGCGACTTACCAGCTCTCCTGGAATTTCGAACATCCACGGCGCGTTTGTGACTTTGCCATTCCCATCTCGCATGTCATACGTGTAATTATTTGGATTTCAAATGTCACTGCGGGATTTGAATAATCCTTTAGACGGTCGAGTTCAAAATTGAATTTATACGATTCCTTGCATTTCATACTCTTATGCAGAACCTTCATAATTTATCAAACTCAAAATTGATTTTCTACAATCATTTGCATATCAAACGTTAACTCAAAGCTTTGATTGTGCATCGAATTCAAAGTTGATTTTGTAGAATTATTTACATTTCATGCTTTACCACAAATCCTTGATTATTCGTCAAATTCAAAGTTGCTTTCGTAGAATTATTTACGTTGGGTCAACTCAGGATTCCTGTAATTTCTCGAATTTTAAATTCATTTCTGTTATTTCGTTCACTCAAGATTTGGGTAATTTATCAAATTCAAAATTGTACACAATTATCTATACTGTAAATGTTAACTCAAGATTTGTGTCATTTATCAAATTGAACTGCTTGCACTTCAAACATTCACTCAAAACTTGCAAAATTCATCTAATTCAAAGACCTTTTAAATACTATTGTGGTCCTCAAACGTAATCTTAAATTTCAAATAAATCATCAAATTTAAAATTGAATCTGAATAATCATTTATATCATAAACTCCACTTGTCAATTATAGTAATTCTATTCGAAGATTCCTCAAATATCACTCAACTCTATACACCAGTTAAGTTAAACATTATCTGATATACTCCCGCAAACATTACGAACGGTAATAAAAACATAAACGTAACTTTCAGAAATAGCGCGCAAGTTAGGTAAATTAGTCGAGGGAGGAAAAATAATAATTGTATGGAACTTACGGCTCGTAATGTCTTTAACCTTTCATTCTTACAATACGCTGTATACAGGGATACGGTGGAGTAGGCTTGACGAGAGTAGAGGATTGCTCTCGAGGCAGAGAAGTGACACAGAGTAAAAGAATGATGGAAGTAGGGGAGAACATGGAAGAGAATATTTCAGTGTTACGCATGTCGGAATGCATTGTAGTAAGCCGCAAACACTGATTACCGATGTTCATCTAAAAAACGAGGTACAATACCGAACAAACTGTTGTCCCGATTTCGTTCAGGGCCGTCACCAACATTTTCGGGGACCTGTTCATCGAATATTCCTCACAATTCATCGATTTAACTCACGTATCGGGACATTTCTACATTTTTCGATCGTTATTGATTCAATTCGTACTTTACATACCGTTTGTGCCGTTGGTATCTTTTATTTAAACATCGTACCTTTTGTACTCGTATCGAAATTTGTTTCGTTGGAAAACGATAAACATTTTCGATAATTTAAATCAGCCATTATTTCCGGGGCTTTTATGTTTAGTATAAATTCACGCATGGGAGGATTAACGTGCTGAAAAAGTGGAAGGAAAATGTTTGCTTAAAGGAAACGGTAGGAGATGGTGGTATAATAGAATAGTGTATATAAGACACGTGACCTCTAATATCGAACACCATACTAAATAATTACTGATATACTAACCCGATTCCAAAAATATGAACGTAAAAAGTTAGAAAAGAAATACCTAGGTATAAAGGAATTCTGGACTTGCAGAAGATCTGAAGAAAAACTATTCTCATTGAAAACCTGGATTCGGGGAAAATGTGGAGTTCAAAGCCTAACCCAGACACTCCTATGCTTCGTCTTAATTAAGAAAAGCCTACATCGCACCCTAGTGTGCACAGTTGTCCGCATATTTAATAATTTAGGTAACCAGGTATAATTTGTCATTTTCTAACCAAATTTCTGCGTGTGTTCTCGCCTCGACAATGTGCGGTCCTAACTCGACAGCAGAATGAAATCAGAAACAAAAATTACGGGAGCATCTTTGAAAGAACACAAACAGAGGCTACGCTGTTTGTCGGCTGTATGCCGCATCATAAATGCTACAAAGCAAAGAAGAACGGTGTCAGGAATAGAGACAAAAAAAGGAACGTGATCCAATTTCAACGGCAACACCCGCAAACGCGTAACACCGTGTCCGTTTAAAACGGAAGATTTAGTTTGAACGCGACAAACGGTGCTTCGACAAACGGCAAACTATAAATAACGTTGTACAAACACCGACCGAAATTGAAGTACCGCAAAAACCGCGTTCGATCTAGTTGGAACGCTACTAATGACTTTACTATTCCCCGTTACCGTAATGTGCGATGTCACAGCCAAGTATCGCGAAACGTACCCTCGTTAAACGTCGCGGTATGATTGAACGTCGGAGACCCTCGGTTAGCAAAAACGCGACAACCTTTACGAAGCAGCTAATAGAGCAACGTTGACCAAACGAGCAAGAAGAGTCTATTGTTCGAGGCAGACGGGGCAAGAAAAAAGGCTGAAAAGGTTAAGCCGGCAAACGAGTCGGACAGACACGGAAGGAAGCAAGGTGCACGGGGTCATTGTCCTGTAAAAGGCGCGTAGCTTCGCGTTTCCGCGAGAACCTCCGCTATAAAGCCGGAAGAGTCCCTCTGGCTCTTGTTTCCAGAACGATTCCGTAAAACCGGGCAAAAGGTGTCTGGTTTACCGTTCGTTCGAGCGTTTATCATCCCATGCTCGGCGAGGAGGAGTCGGAGGAACGACGTCCCGGAGCCGTGTCACGCGTCACAACATCGTCGGTTCACACGCGACCCGTACGCGACACGCCGAGGAGGATCGAGCACGACGCAGACGAAGAGAATCGGGCAGACGTCATGTCGCGTCACCAGCATCGTGCATTTTCATCACACACCCACTGTAACGTTCGGTTAACGAGCGGCACGGGTTCCACCTGGACCCGGTAACGGATTCGGCACACGCTTCCTCAGGGTCGTAGGAGGGCTCGAGAGGCGTTGAAAAGAGGGTGCTCGAAGGGGGAGGTGGAGAACGCGTATCGTCCGCGTGTGTCTTTTGGGCTGCCGGTCCCAACGTTGACTGCACCATCGGACTTTATCGCGCTACTCGCCACCGCCACCACCTCCATCGCCACCACCACTGCCGCCACCACCGGAGCTATCGTGGCCGCCGCCACCGACGCCACCGTCGACGACGACGACGACGCCGTCGCCTCGCGTTGCTTATCGATTTTTCCGCGCAGCCTCCGCCGCCGGAGCACACGGACCGCCAAAGTCTACTGGATAGTTTTAACGTACTCGCTTGCTGATACTTTAACCCCTTCACCTGTTCCGCCTTCCTTTTCTTTTTCTATTGCTGTTTTCGCTGCTATCCTGCAGGCCCATCTTTTTCCAGAACAAGGGAAAGGTTTCTACTATCGGAATCTTCTTTCCACTACACTTTTTTTCCTGCAACTGCTGTTGCAAATGTTAGCCGATCAATTTATATTGTCAATATTTCGGGGCGAGTACGAGCAACGTATGTTGTCTACATCGATGTTGACGGTACTGCTGCCACGGATGAGATATGGGGTTTTCAATATTCTTTTCACCTGTACATTCATAAAGCTTCAAATTGAGACATTCGCAGATACTGAAACTACAAATTTTTTAATTTTCAAACTCCTAAACTTACAATTATTAAAATACCTAGTCTATGAATATCTCAACTTTTAATCTCTGATCAAACCCTGTACATCTATAAAATTTCATACTACAAAATGTTTCTAAGTTTAATAAACTGAATAGTTTGCAAATTCCCAAATTTCCAAGTCCTCAAGTTACTACATCCCTAAATATTTAAATTTCCAAATCCCCAAATATCAAATCCTTATGTTCTTAATTTCAATAAGTACTGTCACTGCAGTACTATAAATATTCCACCCTTGTCAACTAATACCAACAATCTTAATGTATTAGCACCACATATGTTTCGTCTAACATGTCTCGTCACAAAAATGTAGTAACTAAAATTTGAGTCACGTTCAATGAATAAAATAGTTGTACGGAGACTAATATTAATAATAAACGAATGTTCGTTACGCTGTATAATATTTCGGACGGAATACTTTCGCTGTAAAATAAAACGAAGATGGGTTTTTCAATTCTTTTATGCGTTCTCCAAGCCTTTTATTGATCGCGTTTCTGTTGATCTTTCTTCCATGGCCTCGTTACTGTGGAATCTGAAATCTCTCGGCGGCTTTATGAACGGGTTACGTTCTTTTGTTTGTAATAAACGACGAATATGGCTTTTGTCGTTCGAGTACTTTGCAATTACTTCAATATTTAATTGAAATTTTGTAGGTCTTTCGCGTGGGAATGATTTAAAGGCCCAGCTTGCCGATAGAACGCTAAACGAAATGTTTCGTAAAATTCAATCGCTGGAATGCCTATCTCTATCCTTTTATCGTTTTAACCGGCGTTGAACAATTTTCGGACGTTCTTAGTTCGTCTCTTGACGCGAAGTCAACTTGGCAACAATGAGTTCGCTGGAAAAATGTGAAAGAGCACTCATGAAAACGAAGCTCAAAGGAAGACATTTTCGTCCGAAAAGACGAAACGTTCCTAAGATAGAATGCGCGATTTCGTGGAAAGATTTCATGGAAAAAGCAAAAGACGGAGACTACCGCTCCACTTTCGTATTCTACGATCTTTTATTCGTAGATCTGCCGTCCCGTTCGTCGCGCCGGTACTTCCTTCAAAGCCGAGAATGGCCAACAGCCGGCATTCTCGCTAACGAACGAGTCACGAATTTACACCGACCGTTAAACGATGTTTGCATTCGTTAGACAAAATTGATGTAACGTCGAACCAATCTTCTCTCTATAAAATGATCGACGGAAACGAAAAGAACAAAGATCGTCAACTCATGACCCTACCACTGTGGAATGGAAAAATTATACGACCCTTTTAGAAGAAGTTGTTAGAATGATAAAATGGAAAAATGGTAGAATTGTAGAATAGAAAAGTAGTAAAATAATAAAAATAATAAAAATGTAACTTAAAAAAATAGCAAAATACCAACATACCAAATTAGCAAAATAATATAACAGTAAAACATTGAATTACCAAAGTAGTAAAGCAACGATTCATACAAGAACAATGTCCTCGTCATCTTACCGACTGAATCTGTTCGGGTCAAAATTAGCCGGTCTTCTCGGTACTGTCACTGCAAACACATCTATATCTAGCAATCATCGGTACGAGTCGACAACTCAGGTGTTCCACATGATAGTGTATATACTCAGTGTGTTTGGCTATGTGTTCACACATGTGTGCGTTTTGTGGTGTGGTTCCCCATGTAATTTGACATGTTTACGCGTGTATCCCAGTATGTCCTCTTTTGTGGTTACCTACATGCATGGTGAAACATGGTATTTTCTACAATATTCTCTAATGTGTCTAAACTTGTATGTACATATTACTACATTTTATCATATAATCTTCCAGGTATTTACATATGTAGGTACGGATCAAGTTTCCATATTTATGTATATGCAAATCAGTATACATATATAGATACATCAGCGTGATATTTCATGGATTTAACTATTATGTACACGTATGTATATACATATTTTACGGTTCCTTGTACGCTTTCATATGCATGTTTGTTTTTAAATTTATATATATGCTGGTACACGTGTAAGTCGATGAGTACTTATTTGGTGTAAACTTGCGCGTGCATGCGAATAAATACGAATACGTTAACTATGATACAGTTAGTTAGTCAGCGAGTTGGTTTATTAACATTCGCAGCATCAAAGGCCAAGGAATGACTTGGTTTACATTGCCTCTTAACTTTCACTCAACTTGAACTCTCACATGTACACACCTTTATTTACACGTATTACATTTAAACCCTCTTAACGTATCCAGCTTATCCTACCTACACGTGCCCTTAATCCCTTACTTTATTTAATTTACTCTTTACCGTGTCCCTAACCGTTTAACTACCTGTTTCTTCTCATTTCTCTTCAACACCTTTGCCATTGTACAGCTTGTTTTCTTTATCTCGTAACCATATATTTTGTAAGTCCATGTCCGCAATATTCCTCTGGGAAATATTTATATTTTGCCGCTTAATTCTTATACAACATTAGGAACACACATTTTGTCGCTACTTTTCCGTAAAACATTTATTAGGTTAATTAGAATGCATCAGAAATAAATTGACATCGTTGAAGATATAAATTGACAGCGAAAGATTGGTACCCTCTGAAATTTGTTGTTTTCAGAATGGAATTTGGATCGGCAAAGCAATCTTTCTCCGGTGATCAGCATGATGCCCAGTCTCGATTACACGGTGGATAATTACGGTAACAGAATTGGTCTATGGTTGATAGGTACAGTTCACTAGTGGGTCAATCTCTGCAGCGTGTTGCGAGTTCAGTGGTATGAGTCAACGATTGGTGAGGCGCTCGATTTACTAGTCCTCCAATTTACATGTAAACGGTTCATAGTTATATCGTTTTTATGTTAAAGGGAACCGAGTAATACAATAATGCCTAGTCATATCTTTATTACAATAATGCGATAGTGTAATCATGTGGTTGTAAACTATCATGTAATCGATTTTGATATTGCACCTTGCGGATTTGAGAATTTAGTAATTTGAAATGTTCAACAATTACAAATATAGAGAATTGAAAATTGGGTAGTTTGAAAATTTGTAAACTTTGAAACTTGAAAAATTGAAGAACTGAAAAACTGAAGAATTGAAGAATTGAAAAATTAGTAATTTGTAAACTCGAAGATTTTGAAATTTGAAAACGTACAAATTAAAAAGTACTTAATTCTTAAAAATGAAAAATGAAGAAATTTGGAAACGTAAAAATTTGAATATAACTCTGAAAATTTTTACGATGATATATACGAGACATTCTACGTATCTAACGCAAAATGTGACCACCTTCGTTCCCATTTCCCTGAAAATCCAAGCCCTAACTGCATACCATGATAGCAAAAATAAATTATCGAAGTGGAAAATTAAAACGTGAAACGAAGTAAATTTATTTTCCCGGAGCATTCGCGCAAATGTACGCGTGTGTACGAGCAGCGATTCAAAGAATTGCTGGCCATCTACGTGCCAGTTTAGTTTCGCAAATTCCTCTTTTAGGAAGGTAGGAAATGTTCGAGCAGTCGTAATTTTTCGTGAATGATTTTAGTGAGGCTTTACGTCGGAAAAAAGAGGCTATTTACTGAGAGGCCCGGTAATTTTGGAATAAAAGAGAGAAACCGCTAACGACTGTTCATCTTCAAATAGGACATTATTTTTATGCCACTATATTCATTACTCGCGTTGTTTTAAAGTACCTGGATTAATGTACTATTAAATCATAGTATCAAGTTAGTATGCAAGACGTGGCCGTAAATCTATTTCTCGTTACACGGACCTGCGGGCTAAACAGAGTCAAAACTCGTCTCTCAAGTTGGCAACAGCTTGACGAACGTGGTAATAATAGAAGGATGGTGGAGATTTGGTATTAAGGCGAGTTGGTCACTTTCCTAACTACTTTCGTCTCGGTAATTGATAACTAGTGATTAGCAAAATCTTGTACAAAGAAATGTTTACGACCTTGAACGTAGCTGTAGACAAAAATTATACAAATCTCAAACGTGAAAGTATGAAACTTGAAAGCGTGAAAATTTGTAAATTTGAATATTAAAATTTTTGTATAAATTACTGACAGCCTGTTACCAAACTTTCTTAACGATCATTTCACAGACAAATTACAATTCGAAGCAGGAAATGATAAAGTATGTTAATCAGTCTTATGCAGTACTTCATCAACACCTCAGCTCGCGTGCTCCTAATTAATCACATTCAAAAGTTTATGAAGTGATACCGTTGCACGTTATACAAGCGAACATCTTACAACAGTATCGTTGTTCTATATCCAAGATAATTCGAAAGGATAATAATCACACGGTCTTAATAGAGACAGGCAAGTTTTGCATCGCCGCCGAAACTACGACGGTTATTAAAAGTGTAAACTAGGAAAGAAGAGATGATGTATCGAAATGTCACCGCCGTTGAATATTCTGCTTTCTACTCAGCTGTTCCAAACACTCGTTAATAATGATGGAAAATGCATTAAAGGGATATTAACACTTTCACACCGGTAGTGAAACTTTAGCATCAACAAATCATTATGCATGCACCATCCAGATTACTATCTAAACTTCAAGATTGATATCAACATTCTGTAAATCAACAGATGTAACAAATTAAATATCGTGCAAGTGACATACATTTAATATAATTAAATAATTGTACAATGATATCTTTTTTAGCTTGAATCGCATTAACTGCACTTTCGCTGAGCGAATGAATTTAAATTATTATTAGTAATATTATATTAAACCCGCGTGTTACATATGGAGTATCAAGTGGCAAGGTTAAATTGAAAATTAAAAAATAATCATATTCTGAACGACTGCAATTAGTATATGCAACTGTTTTCATTGAAACATTAAACGTGTTACTGAGTTCATTCATCATTGATCGACAATGAGATTTGATTAAATTTTAAATAATTAAAAAATGAACCGAGTGGAATATATTGAAAATACCATTAAAATTGTACTGATAATATAAAACAGTGGACTGAAACATTGTGTTATTAAATTAATGTTTAATGTTTTTAATAATCTATCCTATTTTTGGACCTAATTCAGTACAGTCACTGTGTCGTACAAAGTGTTAACGCGTCTATTTTTAAAGGTGCATAAGAGTAAAAAAAATCTGCACGGAGTTTATAAAATTAGCAAATAACGCAAGGTTAGAACTTTTGGATCGAACCAGATTTCTTTACGCTCAAGTCTGATGTGAGAAGAATGACTCTACTTGATGCTAGTAGTGCTACTCAATCTGTAGCCAGGCAATAAAAGGAGTAACGCTTACGCCAGCGAGTTTCTTGCGATAATAGGTGATCTTCGAAACGAAAAAAGGTGGAGGAAAGAATCTTACAGTACCTTTATTCACTCTGCAATAACTAATACTTATCCTAACAGCGTTAACGCGTTTACTGTCATAACACGAGATAGGTGCAACAAAATCGCTATACATACATCTATTGCAGATTTAATGATTTTATGTTTTAATTCAAACTTCCCAGTTGTTGTGTTGTATAATTATTACAGCGTGAAGGCAAAATTGAAGTAATATTACTTGTAAAATATCGGTAATTGAAAATTTTGTATCGGAGTTACACATTTGGAAGTATGACTATAAGTTGTAAATTTTTATGCGTGAAAATGAAGTAGTTAGAGAACTTTGAAATATCTGAACTTGTAAATCTGAGAATTTGACAAAATTTATAGAGCTGTAGATTTGAACAAATGAAAGTTTGAAAACTTGTAAATATATAAATTTACAATTTTAATCAATAATACAAATACCAACTCTGATAACCTCCACAGTACCCAATTCCTCCATACTAATTCCCAAATATATAAATGTTAATTTAAACATAAATCACTCGAGGAATGTAACGAATCCACAAAACCATCACAGCACATTTGAAAGGAGTGTTGCAAAAGTGAAGGGTTGCGATTTAATCTTTCATTACGAATCGGCCGAAGAACCGACACGAATTAATTAAACCGAACACCGAAAAGGATGACTCTAATGAGATAGGGCTCTCAACATTAAACAATCCTCGCAAGGCTCCTGATTTCGTTTCCCGATATTCTTTAAATCCTCGGTTGTTTAATTCAACAGCCAGAAATAGAGTAAAGCGACACGGAAACAAATTCATTCGATCCGGGATAAATCTAACGACCTGGCCGCGAGATTTTATTTTACGGGAGAAGATTAAAAATTTGTGAACTCTATGCACGCTTTCGAAGCAAGGTTCGCGTAATTAAACGGGCGAACGTTTGCAGTGGACGTTATCCAAACTAGAGAACCCGACGTTCTCTATTTTAAACAACATTCGATGTTTATATGACTAGGAGAACTTTTATGATACAAGTTTAGATATACGATTACATTTTTGTTGTATGTGTTCATGTTTAATCATCATGATAAGCATCATGATCATCATCACAATCATCATAATCAGTATCACAGTTAATATAATTACCATCACAGTTAAAAGATTATATTTTTATCATACATGTTTAGGTACACGATTGCACTTTGGTTATACGTTCTCATCACACATGACGATACATGCAAGTAGGAAAGTTAGATTGTTGTACATCTATAAAGATTCATGGAAAATATTCTGGGAAGTACAATCGATGAAGTATCGTAGCAGTAAAGGTTTTTCGAAGTGAAACGATAAAGGATCGTTCTTTGGAGGACACCAGGAAATGGGGATAAGGACAAGCGCGAGGGGCATTCAGATAAATTCAGAAAACAGTACATCTCCCGGAAATCTCTTTTCGAGTTACTGCGAGTGAGGGATAGGCAGTGAAACAAGTACAAGTACAGACAAGTACCTATACAACTGCGGTCATGAACGAGGGAACAAACTATACCATTTTCAAATTGTTAAGGGACATTTTCAAGGTCAAAAATTTACACGATGTTTGTATGCAAATTTTTGGATGTTCAAGTATGCAAATTTCTGAATGTTCAAGCATGCAAACTTCTAAAGGTTCAACTCTCGAAATTGCTAAATGCTCAAATTCCCAATTTCACCATTACCCAACTGTAATTTACAAATTTATAAATTTTACATTTCTAAATTCCAAACCTCTCAAATACCTATTCAAAAATGTCCAAATCCACATCGCTAAACCCCTAAATCCCCAACTTGTCAAAGCCCAAGTCCTCAATCTTCAATTTACCAAACCACACCTGAAATTTCCTAAAGTCCTTAGTTCGTTTTCGAAATTTAATAACCTCGTATCAAATATTTTTATAAACTAAGTTGAAAACCAACAACTGAAACGTGACCATATTATCAAGTACATACACGCCGCTGCAATTTATCTGATAAAATTGAACAGCATCTGTTGTTGTTCCTGCGATTTCTGTAAACGATTCGTGCACGAGTTTCGACAAATGTGCGGCGCATAAAAGTGTAAAAGGCAGTGCTGGTAGTAGGAGAAACGGTCTTTTGTTCGTGCAAGATCGATTTCGAGCTAATCTCGAATATCTCTGGACAGGAAGTACGCAAGCCAGAAAGGCGGGTCACTGATCGAACGATATATTGAGTTTCCGTGTACAGTGGCGTCAATTTCGAGAGTGTCCATCCATAATCCTTAGCTCCTCGGTCAGTATACAGGATAATGTATATACTTATCGGTATACGGAGTGTCCTCCTTCCTAAATCTAGGAGCTTTTTAACTTCGTACAACGTACGCTATATTTTACGAGAATAAAGAATAGAAGTTGCGCTTTTATGATGGCGCCGGTGTTTCCTGTTCACGCGAGAAACTTTCTCGTTTCGTTGAAATTGTAGCGTGCGCGTTGTAAAAGAAAATTAACGAGTCGGAAGACATGTAAAATACATTTTAGAATGATTTTATTGGAGATTAATTTATGAAGAACGTCCACGAAGAAACAACGACGTTACACGACGTCTCCGTGCATAATTCAGTTCTACTAATTAAAACATTTTCTTCGGTTTGCTATATTACATCGTAAGATAAACACGCGATCGTTCGAGCGAACGTCGCACGACGAGAGCAGTCCTTATCTGAAATCTTGATTTTCGAGATTTCAATTACGATCAAGTATATACCGGTACCTTTAATACGCCCAGTCAATTTGCGATCCGAACTTCCTCAACTTCTCTAGAAGCTTTCACGTAACGCCTACCCGTATGACGATACCAAGTTTTCGGGAAAGAAACGATAATGAAAGTAATACTTTAACGACTCTTTCCCTGCATGCTAAACTTTTCGGATATCCTCCCTTATCGAATTTCGACGATAATAACCGTCAGATATCGGACTTTCTTATCGCATTTATTGCCAGAGGAATTTCCAACTTCATCGGTTACCAAAAACTCGATTCTCGATAAGATGAAATTTTACAATTTTCAAATTCTGAGGTCACATTCTCAAGTCATGAAGTTATAAACTGTAATTTTCAAATTGCCAAAATTCTCGTGAAACTTAATCAATTTCGAAATTCATATAAATCGGAAGTATCAGATATCGATATTCATATATCGTTCAATCCTTACATTCCTAAATCCCTAAATCACTGAACTTCTAAATTCTGAAAGCCTGCAATGTTCAAGATCCTAAATGCACAAATCCACAATTTCGACATTCTAAAATTAATGAATGTCCAAATCTTTAAATTTCTAAAATCACAAATCCCTAAGCTAGCAAATTCCTAAATTCCCAAATCCATAAACCCGAAATCTCCATATTCCTAAAATCCCTTAATCCCCAAATTCCTATGATCCCAATACCTAAATCTCCAAATTCCTAAATTAATAAAGTCCCGAAATCTCCAAACTCTAAATCCTCAAATTTCTAAATTTCTAAAATTCCGTATCCCAAATCCCCAAATTCGTTGAAACCTCAAATTCCTAAAACCCAAATCCCGAAGTCCCCAAATTCCCGAAATCCCAAATCCTTAAATCCACCAATTCCTAAATCCCCAAACCCTAAATCCTCAAATTTCTAAATTTCTAAAATCCCAAATTTCCACATTCCTAAACTCAAAAATTCTTAAATCCAAAAATTCCTAAACCCCAAAATTCCCAAATCCCCAGATTCTAATAAACCCAAATTTCCAAATTTTTTAAATCTTTAAATGCCCAAATTCTCAAAATCCCAAATTCCCAAATTCTCATAAACCCAAACAAATTTCTAAAATCCCAAATTTCCAAAGTTCCAAATCTTAACATTCCTAATCTGAAAATACCCAAATTCAAATCTCACTCTAACAAATTAAACTGATTTGTAATTACTTCGAAATTGAGCTGCGTGGACGTACAGAAGTTTGCAGATGGAAAAACTGTTAGCACCCAAGCCATTTCTCGAAGCGAGATTAACCCCAAAAGCAATAAAAACTTAGACGGTTATTTTTCAACGATTCACTGAAAAGTCGTTTGCCGTCTTCCTCGATTCCTTTCGACAGTTTTCGCGGTTCCATTATCGAACAGTTCCTAGCTCACGTTCAGCGGCATTAAATTTAGTGGCTGTCGTTCAAGAAACCGCGGTTTCATCAATTTTTGAACGGTCTCCTTTCGTGTCAACTTCCTGGTTACACAAAATGAATAAAATACATTTCGAATGGACTACGAATGCATCGCTTTGTCAACAACGTTCGCAAAACGACATAAATTTCAGATCACAATAGCGGACGTCAATTGTAGACCTTCGACAAATCACGGATTCGATATGCCAATATGTTAGATTAACAGAGAAATATGTTCGTACAATGATTTAGATCACTGTGCGAAAGATCCTCGACTATAATTTCGACGGTTGAATCCCGAACGAAACTCTGAAGCACAAGTACAAACTTCACCAGATCGCGATGGGAAGTTACCAACGGTTAGAAGAACCTGCTTCAAATGGGAACACAAACTGCGAACTGCAAACTGTCTGTTTAAATGCTTGTTCAAAATATCAAAGAAAATGAATGGAGATACCACGAAATGCCGGCCAAAATTCTACCGAGCGAATAAGAAATATCCGCTGGAAACTCTGGAAATATCAACATTGCAGGGAAAATAACAATCGTGTGTTTGCGTATCGTTATCGAAATATTTCTGAAAAACCTCGGGCGGATTTAGTGTGAGGTAATTCTGGACCAGACAAGTCTCGTATGATGAAAATATGTTTGAATTTTCCGAAACTTCGAAGAAAGGATTTTAAGAAAAATGTTCGACGTCGTTAAATTTATACGATCTTCATGGAAAAGTTTTATGCAGAGAAAAGAAATAAATTTTCCACCTGAAATCTGCAGAACGTATATTTTACCTGAATAATAACATCTGGAATCTTGAGTTATCTCACCTGAACAGGTTGGCTTAGCTTTATGGAATGCAATTTATTTTTTTACGAAAGAACCTATTTTTACCTTGACATTGAAATTTCATATTATGTTTCGTAAATACAGTTTTCGAAAAAGTGATCCGTCATATTTACTTTGTCAAACATACCTTGGACTAGTTCTGTGTCTAAAAAGAATATTTGATCCGGGTACTATCCTGCTGTGGATTATATGTTAGCGTACACGACCCCGTTTCTTATAAAACAAACTCAATTTAATCTGGAATCGAGTCTGAATGCAGCGGTGTTAATGGAATTCAGTCTACTGGATGTGACACGCTCGGCTAAGTCTTCGGACTCGATTGAAAAATAACTACGAGGTTCGATTTAACGGAGCGTGAAAAAAAATCCAATGTAAAACAAACTAAACGTATACAGGATACCGTGTAAGAAATTAATAACTAAGATACATCTTATACTTGATCAGCTAAGAGATAATCTGCAATTAAAATCCTTTACAAAGAGGGAACTAATAGTCGGTTAGTGACAAGATGAATGTTGGGTCGAATGAGACTCGATATGATATTTCACGTGCAAATGTGTGAGGCAATTTTTATACCAATCATTGCGTGACTTTTGCAATCCTGTAAAAAAATCACTTTTTTATTCATAATGATATTCAGAAGATATAAATACATGTTTTCGTTAGCATTTTATTATAAGATGTGTTGCATAGTATGCGAATTGCATTAAGTATTGCAAAATAATATAATGTGTAACAATAATTTGGAATTACAGAAAATATAAAATGTTCTCGATAATTTTGACGAAAGCAAGTGCATTCGTATTTGAGAAGATACAATTGCATTTCTGTGTCCTTAAATTGTACCTTCGTACAATAATCAAAGAGAAAAATATACGTATACTGTATTGAGTAATTCTGCAAATAATTTCGTCTCTCAGCTTAAATGAAATAAACGAGCGGATAACGTACGATCCATTTTGAATTTTTTAATGAAAGTCAGACGATAACTGCCATTAGCTGCGCTCAATAATTCGACGAGCTCCAAAAAATGCTATTACATATAAACATGTATCTTTTATAAATTATACACGAATTCACGTTGATACTTTACCATGAACAACGAAATTTGATTCTTTGGAAATTTGGGACCGTAAAAATGTGGAATTTCGAGGAGTTACAAATCTGAAAGTTTAAAAAGTAAAAAATTTGATTAATCGTATTTTCGTAGGGAAAAATGAAAAAATTTGAGAAATGGTAAGGAAAGGCCATTAATTCGAGTGACATTTGGTATAAAAATGAGAAAATAACGACGGTCTACAGTGCTTACATTACTTCGACGACAGAATCATTACAAGTCAAAATCTTGCAGCAAAAAGTTTCGTCTAGGATAAGACAGATACAGGAGATATAGGTCACCGGAAGTTGGGGTAAATTATCCGGGATACAAACGCGCTTATGTTCCAGGACAAGAACGAAGTTGGACCTTGGACTAGTAACCCACATAATGCTCGCTGAGGTAACACGACTGTCCTTCGAATATCGATAATGCTCATGCACGGGTTACTCACAATTCCGTATCCTTCAAATTTTGTGCAACTTCGGTTTATACTTCCATTGTTCTGGAACTCTATGAACGGATAAATAATGTTTGAGTTATCGCGCGCTATTCGTCACGAATTAAGAACAGGGTACAGTCGACAGCAAATCTAACTTCCCCACGGTAAATATGCCAACCAAAAACTTTCTCAATCGCAGTTTTACGCTTGATAGATTTATATATTTCTACCTTTAGAAATTTAGGATTTTATAAAGAATAGAACACATGAACATTTGATAATTCAACATTTTGAAAATTCTTTAATTTACCAATTGAAAATTGCAAGTTTCTAAGTGAAAATCGAAAATAGAGAATTGAAAATTAAAAATTTGAACACTTGAATATTTAAAAACTTGAAAACTTGAAAATTTGAAAGAAGAATACTATGCGCCCGAGAATACAATTTCACGATTTTCTGCGACAAATCAGATTACAGTGAATCTAAATGTCAAAGTTAAAGAAGAAGTTGTCGGTGTCCGTCTGTATCGTCCATCATTTCCTATTTTTCTTTCCATGTAACTTGAATTTCTTGGTGCGCGACGAATTCGGTATCGAAACGAGTGAATCGATTCTATCGATTTCGAGCAGATCCAGTGTGGGGGCTTGCAGGAGGAAGTTGTTCCCAAAACGTGCCTTCGCACCCTGCGACGTCTGTCGATACGTTATTCAATTCCATGCTATTGGATTTCCCTTCTCGACGCTCTGCAGTCAACCAGGAGCTGCGACTGCAGCCGCTGTATCTACCAACGAGATGTGGTTCCATCACAGTACTCTTCCCTTCCTTTTTTTCCTGTTTTCCTTTTCTCCGATCCAACTATGTTTCCATGATTGACTCACGAAACAATGGCTTGCAAAATATTTACGAATTCAAATGAATTGTTGGCGATGATATATTGCAAGGAACTAGGAACATTGGAAACTTAGGAATTTAGAGATGCGACAATTTGGGTACTTGAGAATTTGGCAATTTGGAAATTAAGACATTTGGAAATTTAAGAACTTGAGAGTTTGGGAATTTGGAAAATTGGAAATTGGTTAAAGTGAGAATTTGGAAATTTGGAATTTAGGGATCTGAGAATTTGGGAATTCGGGAGTTCGAGACTTGAATTGGAAATTTGGGAATTTGAGAAATTTTGAAATTTGGGGAAATTTAAGTATCTAGAAATCCAGGAACAATGATATTTTAAAGTGTAGGGATTTGTATATCTCCCTACCCAACGTTTTGAGAACTTAAAAATTTGCCAATTTAAAAGTAGGAAAATTTCAAAACTTGAACCATCAAAAATTTCCATAATTTCTCCAAAATGATATGAACCTAAAGTCGAATAACATTAAAGAATATCACACTAAAGCCACATTTCACACAGAGATTGTTCAAGAAACTTACATCTTGGCAGCCCCGTATTTTAATTAGGTTAAACCACTTAATAAAGGCAAATGTATTTCTCGTTCAATGCTATTTCGCATTAAAAATTCTAATGGGTAAGTGATTGCATATCATAAAACAGACATGCACGTGGCTGTACGTTCACGATAAGAAGCGCGTCTAATTTGTGACGCTGTTGCCTTGCAGTCTGGTGCATCCATTATTAATTCTGTACGTAATAATGGGGGCTTCAACTTGAATCTCGTACCGCGGATGAAGATGCATCTGTGCTCGGATTAAAATTCATACATCCTTGAGTACGAGTTCGAGTATCAATATACATATATAACGTTTCCGGTTGCCGTGATTTCGATCAACGAAATAATCGGGATTGTTACTATGTTCTTTATTCTGATTCTATGCAGAGCTGCAGTTTTTAATTGCAGTTCGGAAATTGGTCACTCCGCGTTGTATATTCTGACTGCAAGAAGAAATTATCGAATGGCGATTGAGTGGAGGAGATTTCATTTCTGGGTGGTGCGTTCTCAGATTTACAAATTTGAGAATTTGGGAATTTGGAGATTTGAAAGTTTGGGAATTGGGGAATGTGGGAATTGGGGAATGTGGGAATTCGGAAATGTGGGAATTGGGGAATGTGGGAATGGAGGAATGTGCGAAATGGGGAATGTAGGAATTGGGGAATGTGGGAATTCGGAAATGTCGGAATTGTGGAATGTGGGAATTGAGGAATGTGGGAATTGAGGAATGTGGGAATTGGGGAATGTGGGAATTGAGGAATGTAGAGATTGGGGAATGTAGGAATTGGGGAATGTAGGAATTGAGAAATGTGGGAATTGGGGAATTTGGGAATATAACAATTTAGAAATATGAAGACTTGAAGATATGAAAATTTGGTATTATAAAAATTTACAAATAAGAAGCTAACAATCATCGATTCAAAAATTGTTAACGAATCGCTATGATTTATAAGCTCCCTGCATGAACAGATTTACTCCGTTCACGATTCACACGTTTATCGATTTTAGAGAAAGATGATGTAACCACGAGCTGAATAAGGAATTAGAAAATTGCTTATGAAAATGTAATTACCTCGGTAATCTAGATTTCAAACGACTCGTACATTGTAATTTCAACGTATGAAACATGTTAATGAGCACACCTGTATCCGAGGTGTTTACTAAGCACAAACGATATTCTTCCTTCGTCCTGTTATACAGACTATCGTAACATAAACTTCAAATTTACTACCAATGATAAACGCGATAATCGTATTATAAATAACGCTGTCTCTGTGTCTACGACTGAAATGATATACGAGAATTTTATACTTTGAAAGACAGGAATAACAACAGATTTTGGATCCGGAATCGTTTCTCCGTTTTGTTCCGCTCACTTCTGTATCCGTTAGGCGCAAGGCCGTCTCCTTTAAACAAATGCATACGAATCGATTATTCTATTTTTTAATTGAACATTTAAAAGAAATCTATTTCACACTAATATATCATGATTTATTGATACGCAAATGTCAAGAGAGGAATTGTTCCATAAGGATCAAACTAATGGGAATACAAAGAACATAAGGTGTATCTACTGTAAATTCTCGCTATATTGCTATGTTTACATGCGTGTAATATGTGTTAGATTACAACGTATTATATCGCCACGTGTGACGTTTCACCGCATTTTATTGCCACGCGTTATATAGCTACATGTTAGATACAAGCATCAAACGTTAGGTTACCTCGCGTTATATCGCCACGCGTGCAATTACCAAGCGTTAGATAACCACGCGTCGTATCGCCTCGCGTTATATCACCACGCGTGCAATTACCAAGTGTTAGATAACCACGCGTTGTAACGCCTCGCGTTATATCGCCGAGCGTTAGATAACCACGCGTTATATCGCCACGGATTACATCGCAACGAACTGTATCGCCACGCATAAGATTACAACGCGACGTATATTCAAATAATATATCACTTCATGTTGTACACTCACTTATAATATCGAAAAAATAATTTCTGACCCACCCAATATATTCTCAACATCAGAAATATTGTGCTGTAACAACTCCATTAGTGGCAATATAACGAGAGTCAACGTTACAGACAATTGTCGATATTATTGTAGTGGAAAATTCGAATGAAAGTTATCGCAGCCTTGAACGTGTAATCGAGTATGCATTCGATACATCGGGTCAACGATATATGTATCGGATAAAAGTCTGGACACTGGGCTCGGTGGAAAAAGAAAAGAAAAAAGGTGGAAGCACCGCGAAGGTTGCTCGTTGCCGATAATGTCTAATAGAACGGAATATCGTCAACTCGTAAAGTATCGTAACAATGTAACGGACATTGTTTTTTACATAACAACGATTATCGACACTTCGGGATCGACAAACGTGCACAGTTAAGAATCGACAACCGTCGTTTGAAATATGCATTTTCGACATAAACAGTATCGGTAATCGCGTTCGGAGAACTGAAACGTGAAGAAGATGAATGCATGAACGATCCAATCTTGGTTATCATTAGTACATACATTTGTTTCGCGTGGGTACGTAACGCTCGATAATGACTAGAATTTCGAAGAAAAAAATTCAATCTTGCAACTTGTATCTTATTATGATTAATGCGTTGACAAACGTAGTCACGCGTGGTGAGACAGGCTATAACTGTAATTATGTATTAAGACTGTGATTATTTAATGCAACGATTCGAGCTAGCGTTTAATTCTCCGGTATCCGCGCGTAGATCTTTATGACGCAGATAATTCGTTCGGAGCTGTCGGTAAACAAATGCGTTTAATTAAAATTCGAACGAACACAAATATATTTAACCTGAATAAACATAAAGTATTGGTTAATGAAGCGACACTACGATAATTAGGTCTCGACGCTTTTGTAGCAATAGCAATAAGCTTAAATTTACTGTTTGCATTTTTTTTCATTATCCGGTTATAATAAATTTACACTGACCGCTATAATTAACTGGCGGTGCGCAAGGTTCCCAGCTTTTCTTCCACAAAAGGCAAGGGTGAAATCTGCGGTTAAAAATAAGCAAAAAATGTTATATAAAGATTGACTATAAATGTTTTGCGATGAGGGTATACGCAAATGTTGCACGAAATAGGTAACATCGGATTTTCTATCATAATACGCGAAAGGTCAACTATGTTTATCTTCTGTACATAGTTATACAGTGTTCATATTTAATATCACGAGCGGATAGATAAAAGCTTAACATTGACGCGGTATAATTTACTACGCTTCAAATTCTCAAGAATCCTCACGAGTTTCAGTAGTTGCGTCAATAATCCATTAATTACCTATCGTAAAACTTTTGTTTCACAAATAGCCCGCATTAACTCTCGTTAACTATCATGTAACAAAACGTTTATGGTCATTTTTTACATAACACTGGCAATAAAAACATGTGAGGATATGAAGATATAAAAATATACGCATACAGAGATCTAGGGACATGAATATAAGGATATTGGGGGTATTAAAAATCTAGAGATTTTAGGGATATTAGGGAGATACTATAGGTATTAGGGATCTAGGAATGTCAAGTTCCTATTTGGGGTTTTAGGGGTAATAGGATCTACTGATATTGGGAATCTGGGGACATTAGGAGACTGGACATAGTAGGAGCTGAGAGTATTAGTTTAGGGGTAGTAGAGATCTGGGTGTAATGCAGATCTGGGAATATTAGAGATTTGGGGATAGTAGAAATTTGGGGATAGTAGAGATCTGGGGATAGTAGAGATTTAAGGATATTAAAGATATATGACTACTGGAAACCTAGGAGTATTGGGACCCTACGATCTATGGACCTACTGACCTAGAGCTAGGGATGATGGAGATTAGAGGTATTGGGTATACTAAGCAATTAGGGATCTAGGCGTCTAATAATCTAGAAACGTACAGATGTATGAATATGCCTAGAAGTACCTAGAAAGTCATCAATACGACGCAGCCAATAACACACGCAAATACGCCGCTTTAACGGCAGATTTTCCTCCGATCTTTACTTACAAAATCCGTGCATTTCTCGCATAAAAAACTCGAGGTAGCATATAGTTATATTTACCGCCTATTAAGAGGTGAAATTTTTTATCAGTTTTATTCGTAATGTCTGAAAGAGAGCGCCATTAACATTATTTGCGAATCGCCTCGTTTAATTTAGGTAGAAATCGCATAAAAAGAAGTTGGAAAGAAACTCCGTTAACAATCTTTTCATGTACGCATTTTCGCGAAGGCTTCATAAATTTAGCAATAATCTTGCAACGTTCCGAAACGCATAAAAACAGCAAGAGCGCATACACGCTGGCGATCGTGGATAGAAATGTCGAGGCTCGCTTTAAAAACGTCCGGGTCGTTATTTGCTTTCTATGAAATTTTATGAAGCCTTTTCACTTAAGGATTCGCCGTGGCAAAACGACGAGGACAATATTGACTCTCGTAACGGGGAGGATCTTTTTTACACGTTCATTAAGAACACAACGTATAGTTGTTAGAGGTTATGGTCTTTCAAGACCGGTTTACTTCTCATATTTTTCTTCTTCATCTTCGTCTAAACATTTTAATATGCGCGTTCGCGGTGAAACAGAGGCGTGTATCGGCCAACTTCAACCGCGACACACCCACGGTTCCACCAATCACGGCTCGTCGAGTTATCTTTTTCTTTATTCGCGAATCTCTGACGTGTCTCGTTGCATATTAACGCGTTAAATGTCGTAATGAAACCGGAAGCATGTATCATACGCTATAATTGAAATTATTGAAAATTATGGATACAGGAATGAGTGACTTCATTTGCAGAATGTAATTTCGAACACAACGAATTAATTTAACTTCGCTTTCATTTACTAACCAAAATAATAATTTACAAATATTAATTTCAGTGTCGCTTTTGGTAAATCAATTGTACAGTTCGTTTTTGCCTTTGAAGATATTGATATTGTATGTTCGTTTCCGTACGAAAGTAATTCCGGTTCAAGTTTCTACATTTGGACCTAAGAGTTATGATGAACCATCTCCCTAATTAAAAGTTTCTCCTCGTCCGAGGTATTCGCAATGAGCTAGTTTTCAAATCGAGCAGCTCGAGCAAGAATATTTTTATGCCATTTTAAACGGAGATACAGTTTCGAGAATATGAAAAATAAATCGCGTTTGCTATTTTGAAGTGCCGCAGATTATATCGAACCACGAATGAACATGAGATCGGGGCTAGCGATTTTCGACTGAATAATTGAGCCAGAACGAAAATTGGCCATCTGTGAATTTTTTATATTTCGCTTCTGGCGCGTCCGTAATTTTTATAAAAATTTTACCAAACCGAAAGGTTCAGATCGAATTACATTCGAGATAAATTGCAATAAATGCAGGTAATCTTATGTTGCAAATGGTTACCAACGTCATTCGCATGCCTATTGAATATCTCTGATTAAACGAAGCATTTCAGTACGAGGACTTGAAGCGTCGAAATAAATTGAATATTTCAACCTCCATTTTTTTTATGTTTAACACAAAGGTGTGAATATACGAAGATTTTATGATGTTTTCGGTACTGGAAAACATCACATTTAATTTTAGCAATCTTACAGCGCCTCGAATTTGTTCCAGGAACAAGCACTTTCAATTACAGAAACGAGAGCTGGAAGCTTCATTAAAATACTGAAACAGCCGTGCATGTTCTATTTCGTAGAAATCGTTACCGGCAAAGAAATGACTAACGGCTATATAATTAACAAAGCAAACATCATTACACCTTGTATCACAGTCGGTTACATACCGCTCGTTTATCACGCTCATATTATTTCCTGATACTTCTCGACGGACATCGTTACAAAACAGAACAATGCATAAATTGAACTACATTTTTTTTTTACGTACAAGACAATTTATCTCGCATAAAGCCACTTTTATGCTCATCCATTATCACCTGGAAACAAAGCGAAATGTTCCATTGTAATTTTTAATGCGGCACATTACTGCATACCAACATCACGTTTTTCCTTGTTCCTGGAACATGAAATCGTTGAGGAAAATAATCAGACGTAACAGGATTGATGGATCCGATACCCTGTTTGACATTACACGGAATTTAAATAAAACAATATACCAACTATATATCTCTGTCCAACATCTACTGCTATCCATAGGTAATTAAAAACTTTTACCTTTTTCAAAAAGAAATCGAAAACACGGCGATAAATCAAGGCATCTACAGATATACCGAATATTACGAATCTAGAGATAATGGGGAGTTAGGTACTCTAAGTATCTAGGGATATTTAGGATCCAGGAATACTAGGAATCTAGAAATACTAAGATTCCGAATACCAAAGACCTAGGGACAGTAGATCTAGACATAGGGACAGTAAATCTAGGGATTTTTGGATCTATGGACTTTCTAATCTCAGAAATTTTTGGACCTAGGAGCTCTGAGGCTTAGAGACCTAGGAATCTAGGGATTTTGGGTCTAGGGATTTTTTAGATCTAGGGAGTTTTCGATCTAGGGATTTTAAGGTTTAGAAATTTACGTGCCTAGAAACTTAGGGGTCTATGGATTGTTTGTATCAAAGGATTTATTTTGATCTAGGGATTTTTTAGGTCTAGGGACTTTGCGATCTAGGGATTTTAGGGTTTAGGAATTTACGTGCCTAGAAACTTAGGGGTCTATGGATTGTTTGTATCCAAGGATTTATTTTGATCTAGGGATTTTTATTTCTAGGATCTTAGAATTTAGTGATATCGGTATGAAATGGTACTAGAAATCTAGAAATCTAGGAATACTAGTATCCTAGGAATATTGCCAATGAACTTCGGAATATTGATTATCTAGTACAATTTAGCAAACATCAAGAATTTTTGTTTTACAAGTGTACGTATCGCGTTCTTCGAGTTATTTTAATGTAAGCAATTTCATCGATCCCTATCAGTGTCTTGCAAATACAATGTAGAAAGTTATACATTTTGAAACGATATTGGTTGTCAATTGAATAAGCATATGACACATAAGTGTAAACGTGACAAGGCGAAAGGCCAATGTACTATCGTATGAATACATATCACCGATAATAATCAAGTTATTCCGAATCGACGTCACAGTCAGATAAATATGCGTTTTTACTATTGACAACTTACGAAACTGTAACTCGTTCGGTATCTAAGGACATATTCAGCAAACCACCTATCTCATATCCAAGGAGAAAGTATTTATACATAGAATCCGAATTAATCTATTGCGTAACAGGAAAATACCCGTTCAGATTGTCCCAAGAGAGTCGATGAAAAACCATGATTACATTTCCTAAGCGAAACGTGTACGTCACGGTAAGGTTATGTTTCCTCCGACGGATTTTCCCGTAAGTTCCGGATATTTGACGTCGATCACGATTTCCAGAAATATCGAAGAATTCTAATCCTAGTTTCGCGGTCAGTGCAAATAAAACGAAAATAAATATTTCTCGTTCACTTACCAATGAATTTTGATGAACTAAATCATCAGCTTTAATAGATCTCAGAATTCCTTATATCCGTAGATGAAACACATTAACACGTCTGTTGGATAAGATACATGTCGATGTAAATCTTTAATTATACCGTCAATTAGGCCAATTGCGCATGCTCTTATCGGGCATAATGTGACACAATGAGACATCAAAAAACACTTTGGTTCGTATTTTCTGCTTGTACTTCTACATTTTGAGTCATGTGTTTACTTGTATATTTTAGTTCGTTAGCAAGGATTACATGATCATTTAGGTTTAGTGAATATACGTGATGGATTTGGCCTAAGTAAATCAGTGATGGGCAAGTACTAGAAGACTCAAGAGGTCTATTTTATTATTATTTACAATTAGAAGAATGGGGTATTCAATTCTTCAAATTTGTAGATATTCAAGTTCTTACATTTACAGTTTTCAAATTTATAAATTTAGAACTTCTCGAATTCTCAAGCCCCCAAAGTTCGAAATTGAAAAAATTTCAAATTTTCGAATGAAGAAATTTACAAACTTTACACATCGGTACAAATGGAACTCTCTGTGTATTGCCAGTCCCAAAACAATATTCTCACTTCACGACCAGCGATATAACTGGGGTCTACCAAATCTCATCGTCAGTCTGCATAAATCTTCTTTTAAAAACAGTGTCCTAAAAAAATACCAACACCATTACCGGTGTTTACAGGATCCTCGGCGCGTAGCTACTTAAAATTCGGACACAATCAATAACTTTCCCCACTCGAATCTTCGAGAGAGTTAAATTAAGCAATAGAGAAGCATGTACCCAGACGAGATTCGACTGCAGAGAAGTTGTGCGACCAACATAACAGGGTACTTTCAAGGCGATCCACAGTAATCTTTGTTTAACGATGAAACACGGCTTTCGCGGGGATATGACGTTGAACCTGAACCTCCCGAACCGGGGATAACCCATTCTTCGAGTACGTGGCCTTCGAGGAACACCGCGATCGCCACTCGGCGGCAGGAAAAGGATCAACGTAACGAGCAAAAACGGGGAACAGACGATAAAAATCGAGAGAACAGCAAACCTGTTCGCCTGTGTTCCTTATCCACCCCCACTCGACCAGTTGTTTCAAGTTAAGCACCAGCAGGAATATAAGGATCTTCGTAGATCGTGCGAAGAAATTGTACATTCTGGACGCGCACGCTCGTGCTTTGCATTCTCATCGGGCCGGTGGACAAAAAAGAAATAGGATGTTGCTCGATCGTCGGATGCTAATTGTCACGGTGATATCTATCGTCGTCACTGTGGCCAACTGTGATCTGGAGTTACAAATGTTGCACCTGGTAAATTTCAAGGCTTTCGCCGTACGGATGACATCTTCGTAACGCAAGAAACAACTTTCGTTTTTATAAATATCGCGTGGTAAATGTGAACGACGTCGCGTAAAGTCATTCGAATTTTGTGAACGCATCGTGCCACTCTCGATGGAATCTGTGGTCTCCGAATTAATGGTTCCACGTGTTTTTAAAGGTATTTCGACATGGTGACAAAGTGCCTCATCGGGAGTATCAGAATTATCCGACCGATCCGTACAAGGACTACTCTTACTATCCAATGGGCAGCGGTGATTTGACAAACGTAAGTTGCCGAGTTTCGTTAAAATTAGTGTTGCATGTCTATTCGTGAAAATATTCTTCTGACAGTTTCGACGAATAAAATTTGTTTTGGTATTCATGGTATTCGCTAGTGTAGAATAATAAGAATGGTAAAGTGATTAAGTACTAGCATAGTAAAATAGTAGAATAATAGCATAGTAGAATAGCAGAGTAGTAGAGTAGGAAAGTAGTAGAATAGTAGATTAGTTAAATTGTGGAATTGTAGATTTGTAGAATTGTGGAATTGTAGCGTTGTGGAAATGTAGAAATATAGAAACGTAGAAACGTAGAAATGTAGAAATGTAGAAACATAGAAATGTAAAATTGTAGAATCGTAGAATCGTAAAACTAATACAATACTAAAATACCAGAATAGTACAACAAAGATTAACAGAAGTGTAGCGAAGTAGTAGAATAACAGCACTGTAGAAGAGCAGGAAATACCATAGTAGATCAGTAGAACGATAGAATAGTGAAACAGTAGAACAGTAAAGGTCACAAGTCTAATTATAATCTACTTATGAAGATTGCACACATGTCAAACTAAACTCACTGAATCGTATCAGTAGGTGTGGTTCTTGCATTGCGTATGTTTCGAGAAATCTTTAAAGTTCTGCATTTAATTAATTTGTAAGTTTGGATCGTACATGATCTCCTTAACTTGTATACTGCTAATTGAATGATATTTTCCAATAATATTCAGTATTCTCGCGGCAGGTGTTGCAGATGAAATTATTAATTTATTCGTACAATTTAATTTACACATGTAATTTATTCATGCAATTTTAGCTTCGTTAAAGATAATATCGTTCAAAAAACTTATATTTCTTGAAGCTGTGAATCCTTCAAGATTATACACCTTACTTGATTGTAAATACAATTGAATTTGAATCTATCATGGGTATCACTTTAATGATCTATATTTTTTACTAAAAATTTCACACATTAACATTATACTGTGTGTATATTAACTTTACCTCTCATCTGCATGAAATTATCAGCAACTTCTGACGCAGAATGTTCTGATCGATAATCATAAAGGAACGATATATAAATTTCGCTCCGATTCGTTATATATCCATTGCCATAACTGTCCATCAGCAGATTCAACTCCTTTCCTGCGGCTGTTTCGCCATGTAACGTTTTCGTACGTTTGAACGTTCAATTAATTAATTTCGCGTTAAATACCAACGTAAATAAAATAATTTTGTCCATCAAATTTTACGTGCAACGAGATATTTCTATCACGAATGTTTCCATATTTAATTATCATCTCAAAATTTCCACTGCGAACCCATTACAATATTTCAAAATGTAACGGTCGCCTTTGTAAGCGAAAGGTTAATAAAATATATTTCATAATTATCCTTATTTGCCATCGAACTGTGAATTTCAAATTGATGGAGCACACGTACTATTTTATGACATCTAATTTCACATTTAAGTATAAATCATTCGATATGCAACAGCTCAATATGTACTCTCAATGATCGGAAACGAGAAAAGCATTAAGTATTCCGTTGTTCCGTGAATAATCCCTAAAACATCGAATACTGTTTTAATTATAATGCATAATTATTTCACGCAATCATGCAGCAAGGTAAGCTGCGTGAATACAGGATCGGCACAATGCTCCGTGAACGTTACAATCAATATTTCGGGTCGGATTATTGGCCAGAGAAGATCTATGCTCGATCAACATACATCCCGAGGACTCAGCTATCTCTACAGCTAGTTCTGGCAGGATTATTCCCGCCCTCGGAGAAGCAAACCTGGAATCCTCAACTACCATGGATTCCCGCAGCCACCTTCTCCGTACCCTACGAGGATGACAATCTTCTATTTCCACATCATTGCCCCAGGTAATTCATACGGTGTGTTCATCCATTAACTCTTGTACGAGCAATCAGGTACTCAGATACCCACCAAAACATTTCTTACGTAAATCATACATTTTTATTATAAGTACATCTGTACAACAGTGTCAATATAATGGCAAACTGCTACAATCTTGCGACATTTTCACAGGACATACAACAAAAATAAAATACACAACTAATTGGGTACCAAGTCTCATATAAGGGTTGTCATATGTATGTGGGTCTAATCAAAAAGATATTTTTGTTTGATTATAAGTATATTTTTACGACATAACTGAAGAACTCCCAGAACAATGCTTGTAATATCTCTATGAATATCACCGAGAATGAAGAAGTCTATCACTTGTGTATCTCTAAGCATCTTCGAGGATTTCACAATTTGAGGATATGAGAATTTAAAGATTTGTAAATTTAGAAATTTGGGGATCTAGGGATCGGGAGATTTGAGCATGTAGGTGGCAATATACGAATTTGGGAATTTAGGGACCTCAAGGTCTATCAATTTGGTGATCTAGAAATCGGAGGATCTTGAGATTTAGAATTCAGAGATCGGGGGATCATGAGATTTGTTAATCCGGGGATTTGGACATTTAGAGATTTGAGAATTTGTGGATTCAGGGTCTGGAGCTTTTGTAATCTCGGCATTAAGTGGTTTAGAGATTTGTGAATCCAAGAATTAGAAGCATGCAGCGATTTGGGGCTGTAGAGATTTGGTAATCTATGCACTTGAGGTTAGAGAAATTTGAGAATCTGAACAATTAGAATATTTGGAAATCGATGAATTCAAAAACTTTCAAGTTTTAGTTATCTAAAAGAACTATATACATATACACTGTATACTATATACAATTCAGTGCAAAATAAACATTATTCATACTTCTTTAAACAGCATAAAGAAAAGGTTTTTTTCTAAAGTTTACATAAAAGCGGCCCATATGCACAAGGCAGTTCTAATTAATGACGCGAATTGTTCCTAAACACGCTTTGTATAATATTAATTAGCTTACTCGTGTCCAACTAAAGGTACAGAGAAGAATATGATAAATTCCTACGGCAAAAGAACGTGCAAGACATAGTAGGAAAATACAGACATGTTATGAATTATCTGTCAAAGCATTCTGGAAAAGCGGTGAACACAACATCCTCGGTGACGTACATGTACAATTTGCTGAAGGAGCAGGTATGATACTATCACGGAATCTATTTTATATTCATAGACCTGTTTGATGATTAAGTATCGTTAACGACAGGCCGCTCAAAACCTGAGTTTACCAAAATGGACAGCGACGGTGTATCCTACTCCGATGAAAGAAATAATAGCGTTGGATTTCAAACTCAGATCATACACAAGGACGTTGAAGCGTTTGAACGGAGGTATTGGAAGAATAATCACGTTAATCGATGAGAAACGTTCTAGATTTGAATCGATGTCGCAGCCAATGATCTCTGTCGCGTTTATTCCAGGTTTACTGCTACGGAAAATGATAGAAGACATCAAAACGTATCAAATGGGAAAACTGGAGCCTTATGACAGGAAAGCGTTTCTCTTCTCGGCTCATGAAATGAACGTTGCCGCAGTTGTAAGAGCGTTGGGCTTAGATGAACCTTCGGTGCCTGCCTATGGAGCCACTGTAATCCTGGAAACCCTCAGGGACAAAAAGGGGAGCTACTATGTTCGGGTAAATATATCATTTTTAATTTGATCTAGCTATCCGAGGCATTAGTTGAAAAGTATCATCCTGATGAATTGACATTTGTAAAATGAATTTATTCTAAATACGAATTTTGGAAGTCATTGTGTTATCGAATCAAGTTCACATTTAAGTAAAAATGAGTATGGGTGCTTAGAAGCTGCAAGTCGCGTGCGAAATTTACGTTTGCTATTTTATTAACATAATATTCATTCCCGTTCCTTTCGCCCATAAAAAGGCTATAAAATGAAATTTATTTCACTGTCGTCGGATTTTATTATACAATCAATAACGTAACCGCACATTTTTTTCAGAGTTAATTATAGATATATTGCAAAAATCTGTTTAATGCGGGGACAAAAATACACGTACCATTACATCAATCACGCTTCCATGAGAATTGTGTATAATACGTATGTAAATTTCAGAATGATGCAATAAATATTTCAAGTACCGTAAAAGCAGCAATGTAGTTTAAAATAAATACGAGATTAGTTATGGAATGTCGAATGACGAGTTAATTCGACGTACAGATTAACAGGTTAAGATATTCAGTATATTAATAAATTTCACGGCGCCATTTTATGAAAATACTGCACTTGCAATCTCTCATGGGCGTGTAAAAAATCACGGTAATATTCATAATGAAAATTTTGCATAAGATATTCATATAATAAAAAGAGGTGATTTTTCAAACAGTTACAAAAACATTAAAAATAATATTTCAAACAGTTACAACAATATTGAGAATAATTTTGGAAGCAATTACAATATTAAGAATAATTAGTCAAATGATTACAGCAATATTAAGAATAATTTTTCGAACAAAAACGACGAGCTGAAATTAGTAGAAAATATTAATCACGAAAGAGAGAAAGATCGCGCAACGTATTCGAAGTTTAAAGTACGCGCATAAATATTTTGTGAAATATATAACTTTTCCCCAGGTTTTACTTTGGACTGGAGTTTCAGAGCAACTTATAATCGAAACGATCCCAGGTTGCGTGGAATTATGCCCGTTCGACCAGTTCTTGGGTATCGTAAAAGACGTGATACCAAGAGACGACGAGTATTACTGCCACCCAGGCGAAAAATTGAACAAACCGGAGAACAGCGAATACGTAAACTCTTCCACGTCAAATATAATCTTAGCTAAGACTTGGTTCAATTCGATATCATCAGTTCTCTTCACGCTACTATTTACGTCCTATGTCATTGACATCAAGCGTTGATCATTGAACGATCAAATCAAAATTGCAATCAAATTGTTCACATAGCAGTTAACAGTTTAACGGTCAATATTCATAAATTGGTCATGAATTAGTATTCACAAAATTGTCATTTACCATTTTACTTTTTATTATCTTAATTTCAATTATTCCATCAAATATTAATTAAAAAAACTTTTACATAAATGGACACTGTCAAATATAATTTTATTGACAGTTCGTTGTTAGAAAGAAATTTAGAATGATAGTAGTAAAAGTGTCATTAAACGACAGCCCGTTAAAGTGTTAACACCGCCTGAGGTTTCAAAGCAAAGATGGACTCCAAATTGCTGAGTGAACATCTCCGATGTTGGGCTCGAAACTTTGCTTTTGAAAATTTATAAATTTACAAACTTCACCTTCCTAAATTATTAGCATAGGAAATGTTTACGTTTGTAAGTTTGAAAACTTATTTAAAAACTTGCAAATTTAAGAACTCGAAAATTCAAAAACTTGAAAATTTGAGAATCTCTAAATTTGTAAATTGGATGTATTACGATTGCATAAACTTAAATAACACTGTTATCACAGATTGCAACATGCTTAGGTCTAGCGGAGCGTCTGTGACCTCCATAATTGGAAGGAGTTAACTGTAACAAACTGAGCGATGAAGGCAATCAAAACTCCCGATATTGTAAATATTTATACACCTTCCTGTTTTATACAGCCTCGAAAACAGGAGGAATGAAAGTTTGCGAAACTTTGAACAACGTTCGAAGATGTATAGATAGAATAACACTAGATTAATAATGTAGATGAAGTATTAGAATAGATAATAGCGGTATCGTAATCTCTAGTCAGATAGTTAAGTCAATCTTAAACTACAGATGTTTATGCGTTTATAATATATCTAGAAAATAAGAACGAATATAAGAAAATGAAGGAAATTGTTCGCAATATGCAAATTGTAAGAACTGATATATTTTAAAACGTTTGAAACGAGAAAATATTTGCACAAACATCTGCAGTGTAATCATTGTATATCTTTCGCCTTCGTTCATGGAAAAATATTAAAGAGTAAATTTTAACTTATTTACCATATACGTATAAATATACATGTAAATATATATGTATATAAAAATAAATGTATATTAAGCAAAATATATTTTGTTTCACGAGAGACTCTCAAACAAATAATTCGTCATGTAATATACGCAGAAGTCAGTATTTCAAATAAACGTAGCGTACGTTTTTATAGAACACAACTGCATAAAGACTAAAAATACGGTCCAACGAACGCGATAAAGCCAATATTCCGGTAAATGCAAATTGACAGTCTGATTCTTCTATTTCCGTCCGGGTTAAAAGTTCAAGAACCTCCGCGGAGCATCGGCAACGAAATATTTATTAATTTAGAGCGATAATATCGAATGAAACGCGTTCATCGGTCGATGAGAGCAAAGAAAATTAGGAAGCTCGTTATTAGTACGAAACAGAATTAACGTTCATTAAATTTAATAAAAGACTTTTCATGCATTTTCATCGTTTTATTTTTCATTTATTCTTGCACGATTCGAGATCTTTGAGACGCTGTTAATCATACTTTCAAAAGGTACAGAAACTTCCTACCAAGTGACTAATTTCTAGTTAAACAAGTTAAACAATCAAATTAAACTAGCAAAGATGTTTCTTCCGTTGTAACATTAAAATAACTGTGTCTCCAAACAATTCAGGAATGGCAGCTGAATTCATAACAGACAAAATTAATTAATGTATAGGTACGACTGCTACGCTTCGTGTTTAGTAAAAAGTATAATTTACAAACCGAAATGTTCGTACGGAATTTGTTGCACGATTTGGTGCAAACATTAACACGCTTCAAATAACCAGCACGCTGATTTATACAATATACCATTTCATTTACACAAGCACAAGAGTCGAGTTTCTCCTATAAATTCAATCGCTTAACGACTTAACACTGGTACAACCTGCTTGCAGTATCATTGGCGTAATTAGGATTTTTATCTCAGGTGAATCAAGTTAACTCTACCAAACATTTCAAACTTCATTTTTATTATCCTTGTTTTCTGAATTTGTAAATTTCGACTGGTTTCGTATTCACATAATATTATTTATTGTACATTTTGTATAAAATATTTTTTGTTCAGTATAACGTTTGACCACGTGGTGATTTAAGGATTTATTTCTCATAAGATTTAACAGGATAGTTATAGTCAAAATCCAACTTATTTAAACACTTTTGTGGAAGCAAATCTTGAGGTCAGACTTACCCTAATCGCCCATCTACTTATGTCAAAAATTAAGTCTTATTTTATCTATAAAAATCTGTTGGATCTTATTTTGTTTATAAGAATCTATAGAATCTTGTTTCATCATAAATCTGCGATCCTCTCTCCAATTCCCAATAAAAAGAACTCGAAGAAATTTATTCGCCTTGTACCAATAAATCAAGTACCTCTGACGCATTTCTTCCTCGTAAACAATTATAGAAAAATCACAGACATGATCATAAATCCCAAAGGATATTTAATGTTTTCAAAGCTGTCAATCATTATCATCATCGTTCCATAATCTCGTGACGAACTTAGGTACCACAGGAAAAACAATTTAATTGCATTAAATATCGTAAGCGCAAAAATTGTAAATTAGTTTTCCATGATTACTGAATGTTCGTTTAATTACATTAATCGTCACGTCACGCGTGTACGTGTTACGTGAATCTTCATTTGAATGCTTCATCCACATTGTCCGGAATTCTTTTCATAGTGAAATGGTATTTCACTAGAAATATTACTAATTTCGCTACTTGAAATTGTGAACAATTGTGGTGACAACAGATATATTAAATACAAAAATAGCTAAACTTTTAGCAGCCCAACGTGGCAGGCAACTGTTAACACGTCTTTAAAGTAATATCATTGATAATAGATAAATAATAAATAAATAAAAGAAGTAAAAAATGAAAGAGGAGTGTGAATGTTATTAATGAATAATATGAGGGATTTTCGTTTGATCGTCATTGAATCGATTAACGAGGGCAGCATTCCCGATGCATATAATTTCGCATCGGATTCAGGATGATCATAAGAGGAAGGGATAAACGTGTGGGAATTCATTGAACAAGGTAAGCAGCAGCTCCTCAAGGCGAGGATTTCCCAATAGGCATGTGACTATTTAAAAGACGGACGCAGATAAGCAACCACGACTAAGTACCCTGAAGAAATTCCCGAGTCACATCGCGTGAATTCCGACCTTGCATACCTTCACCGTGTCGCTCATCGAAGCACGTTTTTATTTTCCCTAGCTGTATTAAACAGCGGTTTACGCGCCAAAATACTCGGCGTCTAACACTTCGACCCCCATGTTAAGTTAGGTTCGTTAAAAATTCTAACAAACTCGACAAAATTAATCGACATTGAATTTTCGTTGGCATGTTTCCCGAATACGCAGAAATTCTTAGTGATACCTTCCTCTTAAACCGAGAATAAACGGTATATCGCATACCTCTAGATTTTATGATGTAGTTTTTCGCGCGAAGAAGGTCAGGGCCGTCGGCGCGAATTCAAAGCAAAACCACACCTTGACTAATTAGGAGGCGAAAAGATTCTAAATAAAGGTGCTTTTGACATTGTTACGGATTAACGAAGAATGTTTGCTTTCATGGAAGAAGTTTGTCGACAAACGTGTTCGTGTTAAAAGTGGATGAAACGAAATTAACACACTACTGGCTTACACGTGTTTTTCAGTGGCTTTAGAAATCATAGAAACTTTCTACGTTTATTTCGTTGCAATTTTAAATTATAAACGATTCGGAACACGATACTCGATGATGAAGTGGTAGAAATTTATTCTCGCTCGAGTCGTGAAACTTGGAGATTTTTAACTTAACAGCCGCGTTAGAAGTAGCACACAGGTACAAAGGAACAAGAACACAAACTTATCGCAATCGTTGCAAACAACACGGGAAAAGCATTGTTCGAACTTTACCACGTACCTACACCTTCGTACCTTCTATAAATTCAAATTGCGCGCAAGAATGCGATTTTCTTACGTGGAACAACTAATTACTCTGTGGTTACATCACAAGTAACCTTCGATTCCTTCCACACTTATTCATCTGCATCGACTAACCTACAGTCGGTCACAAAAATATTCAGATATCCTCTGCAAATAAGACAATCATTCATTATCAAATGACCTAATTTTCACCTAATTATGGGTGAAAATCACCCATAACGGTAAGATCAATCTTCTTCGATGAAAGTTCATATTAATAATATACGTAAACATAAAAGTAGTATTTTAAAAACGATAGATAAGATTAGTAAAAATATTTCCTAATGAAATGTTCAGAAATTTCAAGGTGATGTGTTCGCTACAATAAAATCGCAGCTCGTGTACTTTAAGTCGATTTAAATGTTTTGTTGGAGGAACTTTTGTTTGATAGTCTGAATGGTGAAACCGCGTCCGTGGTACGTATACGAGTGCATTATCAACACCAACCGTAACGACGTTAAACCATGGTAAATGCATTTCGTGTGTCCGAATGAAATACATGCCCATTGTTAATTTGGCTCTAAATTTTTAAATTGCTAGATTTCCAAATCACCCAAATTCTACATTCTTTAAGTTCCAAATACTGCAATTTTTAGATCCTTTAATTTCCAAATCCTCTAATTCTCAAATTACTTAATTGTTGAATACCCCGATTCTCAATTCCCCAAATTTATAAATTTCTGAATCCCCATTTTCTAAATCACCAACTTCTAAATTCACCAAGACCTAAATCCCTCAAAAACTTAATCCCCAATTCTCAAATTCCCCAGTTCATAAACTCCCTAAATCTCAAATCCCCAGATCTCAAATCCCCCAATTCCCAAATCCCCCAATTCCCAAATCCCCCAATTCTCAAATTCCCCAATTCTCAAATTCCCCAATTCTCAAATCCCCAAATCTCAAATTCTCCAGTTCACAAATTCCCAAATTCTTAAATTCCCCAAGTCTCACATCCCCCAATACCCAAATCCCCCAAATCTCAAATCCCCAAATCTTAAATCTACCAATTCCCAAATCCCCCAATTCTCAAATTCACCAATTCTCAAATCCCCAAATCTCAAATTCTCCAGTTCACAAATTCCCTAATTCTTAAATTCCCCAAGTCTCAAATCCGCCAATTTCTAAATCTCCAACTTCCAAATTCCCAAGTTCCTAGATGCTCCAATATCTTAATCTGCAATTTGGAAATTGGCAAATTTCTATCTTGCATATAATGACGATATAACGGCAGTTTGGCGTAGATATTTCCAATAATATCGACTTTTGCCCCGAGCACCAGAAACCATAGCGGCGACTGTGCCCATTATCAACCGGTTCTCATTAACATATCGACTTATCGTTAACAAATATTAAGCGTGAACTCGCTGTGCGGATTGTCGTATCGGAGTACGATTGTTATAATTAACATTAAAGTTACTTAAATTATACATCGACGCCACGGAATCGTGGATTATTTACAGAAAGTAATATGGAACGTGTGATGGCGATGTCAGTGAATGCCTATTACTGCGATAAGTATCATGAGACGTAGCGTAATTCGCTCCGAGAAAACTCATGCGAATTAAGGAACACGCGATGAGCAACGTGTAAATTTATCTTTTACGTGAAAACGTTTCGCTTCGTTCATCAAAAGATTCAAAATAGTAATTAACTCGTAGAGCACGGCTGGTACCACAATGATGAATTTACATCAGAAAGGAGGAAAAATTATTTTGTAATTACAATCACTTACTCGTAATTACGATCTATTAAATTTTTATGCCAGGATTTTTCAAACGATTATGAATTATTTAACTTGAAATGTATACTCGGTTCATATAAGCTCACGATATCGAGGTCGTAAATTTCCGAATTAAGAAATTTATAAATATGTAAATTACGAAGTTAAGATCGAAAGAGAAATCAAAATTTGTCGAACAATGTAATAAACAAGGAGACACGGATCGTTAGGCAATAAAGGAGCACGATTCTTAACTACCGTTCCTTCGGAAAAAAGAAAAAGATACGAGAAACGCGGTTTTCATTGATTGCCCAATCCGGCTAGCACTTTCGAATTTCTCATTTATCAAATATCCGTTCGCGGTTTTCTATCTATTTGAAACAATCTGACTCGAGCGCCACGTAAGGTTGCGTAAATGTGACTCACACTCGAGCGTTCAGCGTATTATGACACATTTTATATAACGCGGCTTGTAAATTGCATACAACAAATACAAACAGGGTATACACGTGTGCGTGCATTCGTCAAAGAGACGAGATTGGAAATAACCGTGATGATCGAGATTCGAATCACGTAACGCGTCGCATGCACACGTGAGTACGAAGTAAATATATAAAAAACACTCACCTATATTAATTCCATCGGCAGCTTTGAACGGTCCTTCGTCATTTTGCCGCACCGTGTTCCGTTTATCACGCGAGAATATCTGTGTAAAAATCGCTTAAAATTTTTGCTCCATGGCCGTTTGTCTTCGACACTTTCCCGATCGAAACACGACTGGTTAGAAAATCCACGACGGACAGCTTTGTTCGGTGTCGTGTTATATTCTCGAACAACGGTTTAATAACAAGCCGACGGGAATGTTATTGTTTGCACGCATCGTTTCACTTGACGCCGTGGTTGTAATCGGCGGCCGGTTTCCAAGTCGTTGCCTGATCGCTTTGTTTACCACGAAAAACGAGTGTTCGAGGATGAAAAGCGGACACTTTGAAATTTCACTAGCACGCTCGGGCACAAACGTTGTAACCGTTATACCATAAACCACGGGTACACGATGTCAGCTGTCAGAAAAAATACAGCCACTTGGCAATGTACCGGACAGCTACAAGCAAGTGCACGTTGCCAGGTTGAATCTGCTGTCACGCCTCGGGCTTCTCCGGTGCATCGTGAACAGGTGCCAGGTAAGGGGTTAGAAAAGTCGGTGCCCTCGGCATAGTTTCTTCCTCCAGCAATTGTATTCGCTGTTCTTTCTTTACGTTACTTTGAATCACTCTGCTCACATCATTCGTTATGTGATCATAATGTTTCCTTCGACCTTATTAAGGTATTCTTCGGGGCTTTTTATATCTCGTATGTCTTAGGAAGTCGTATGTCGTACGACTTAGGATGTCGTACTGATTCTATCAATAAGAAGCGAATTTTTTACCAATTTCTACTTCTGTACTGAATTCCAGAAGTTCCGCTTTCTTAGTACGGATTTGTATTATTGCATATGATTTTGGTATACGAATACCAAACTGTGATCAGGTACCTATTAAATAGGTGACGCATACATTGTCGAACTCATGGGATAGCTATGCATCGAACGTTATCGTGTACAAATTAAAGATACAAACACCAAATTGAACTTTTCGAAAGGTGCACAAAAATTTAAATGTTACAATATATTTTCATCGGGTGCTCTACTTTTCAAATAGAAGATAGTGCTTTCATCGTACGATACAAGCTAACGTTCTGAACACTTCCACGTTGTAACTGTTTATTCTTTGATCGATTTGTTTTACTTTTAAGCGGTGAATTCTCACAAATTAGACTAGAATAGAAGGAATCGTAAGTACTACCGCCAATTTTCAAGTTCGACTGTCGACACGGCGCTCGCGACAAATGGCGGAAAATAAAACAGCTGTTTTCGCGAACACGAGGACATCTAACGGAACGCGCGCGCAATCAGGACCGCGACGACAAGGAAGAATGGGAGACGTGTGGGTCGAGGACCGATTGTATTTGCAGTAGCCGCGTCCGTCGAAGGAATCGACTAACGAAACATGGCTGCAGGTTGTTGTGGAACGAAAAAGCAAAAGCTGAACAATTCGTTGAGTGTTCCTTGTAACGGATCGGTGCTGCAAAATGGCACTCAATTAAGAAACGGCGTGATAGTGAAGCCCGAGATGGGCTTCTTTTGCTTCGATGTACTCTATTGCCAATTACATCAACTTGACCCTCCAAAATCACCCAACTTCAGTAACGAAGCGTTGTGAGTAATTATAGTTGGCGATATTGCGTTTACACTTTTCATTTCTTTTTGGACTTTCTTTCACATTACTATCTTTCTTTTGCCTATAGTGTTATCTTTCTTTTACCTACCCGCGCCATTAGCTGCTCTCTCTCTCTCGCTCTTTCGTTCCTTTCTGACCAATGTTATTCTCGCGTGCCTTTACCCTCCTAAAGTTTCTTTGTTCGATGTTGAACCTCCAAGTCTTATATTTTGTAATGAAACAAAGACTTTTGTCTTACAAATATTTGTCAATGTCATATTTTATAGTTTGTATATTTCAAGTATTTTGCAAACTTATTCCTGTCACATAGGTTGTTTTAAATATTTATTGTTTATAACATGTAATACAAATATTTTATAACGAAAATATTAACAATTTCATGTATATATTATATAGCATGCAAAGAATATGAAGTGCAAAGTTGAATACTTATGGAAAGATTAATATTTAGAAAAATCATTACGTAAATATTGAATTTCATTGACAGTAATAAAAAAGGAAAGAAAGATAATTAATTGTTTACTCCTAATTTTGTAGCCCGTTATTTGTTACATGGACTATTGGGAAGGACATGAGGTTAAGAGGTTGTATTGGCACATTTAACGCGATGCAGTTACATGCTGGACTTCGTGAATATGCAACAACAAGGTAAAACTGTTTATACTTTTATTTTAAATATTGTCATTGCTCTATATATTTAAAGACATGAGATACTTTTCAAAGTGCATTCAAAGATTCACGTTTTAATCCTATAACACGAGAAGAACTTCCACGCTTGCATGTAAGTGTCTCCATTTTGAGACACTTTGAGGATGGTGTTGATTATTTAGATTGGGAAGTAGGTGTTCATGGAATTCGTATAGAATTTCATAATGAAAAGGGCAATAAACGAACTGCTACCTATTTACCTGATGTTGCAACAGAGCAAGGTTCGTATGTTATTTTGTTATCATGGAAAGTAAATGTTGTTTATTTGATAAATACATACAAATATACCAATTTTTTATGTATTTTTCAATGTGCACAATTATTTTTATAAATGTAATTGGTTTGATAGGCATAATTTATCGTGTGTAGGATGGGACCAGATACAAACGATAGATTCGTTGCTTCATAAAGGTGGTTACAAAGGACTTGTTACTCCGGATATTAGACGTAGTGTCAAATTGACCCGTTACCAGAGTGAAAAGGTTACTGTAAGCTATCAGGACTATATGACACATTGGCATAGCCGAAGATGCTAGCAGCTGGCTTGGGGTCCTAGCCAAGGATCCCAGTTATCACAGAGTTCTATTGCAGTTCATTATAATCCTAACACCTCTCATACTTCTCATTTACTATATAATAGTTCTCAATGCAATTCTTACATGGCCAGTCAAGATCATGGATTAGTAATGACACAACGTAATCATCCTGCATTTATACATCCTCTTCCAGTACCTCCCATTTCCCCTGTTATGGTACCTATATGGGATTATTCATCGTTTTGGTGGGATCAAACGGGTTCACCCTATCCTCCTCCTCATCCACACCTTTATCCTCCTCCTCGAGTTCATCGGTTTCCGTCACAAGAATCCACCGATCACGCAATTCGTAAACGAAAATGACATTGGAGGCGGCTATTGTTTGCGATCTTTCACTGTTTGAAATGGTGCCTACTATACTTTGTATGTTTTTGCATACATAGTTTTCCCTTTGTAATACCACAGAGTCCTCCTTGAGGATGATAGAAGTTTATGTATGATGGCACTGTTTTGTTTCTTTGTTGATCTTTAATAATTATATAAATAATTATAAAATATGTATGAAAGGTACATTAACTTTAAACTTAATATTTATAATTATTATACGAGGTTACGCATTAATTATTGAAATTTGAAAACTTGTACTATAATATAATTACTCATTCTCTCATGCTTTAATGCGTTCGTAAATGAAATAACCTGATTCAGTCCATAAATAGGATGTAAATATAATTAAATTAGCTCTGCCATCATACTTACCAAATGTCCATTTATAATTTATGTCTGCAGTATACGAGTGACATAAACAATTTTATAGCACAGTGATGCTGCCTGCAATTCACTGCCTGCTTCACAAGATTTAATGTACAAATTCGTGTGAAAATATGTTTCTATTATTCGTACATTATGAAAAACGAAACATAGAATGTCATTTTTAGATTTGTGTACGCAAAATATGTACATAAATGAAGAATAGGAGAATACAGATTTTCTATTGTCAGCATTTCCTCTGATGTTCTCTTAATTCTTATGTGGCATACAGTTATTTGCAGCATTTTATGTTACTTGCCATAGATCCTAAATGATTTTCTTTCGAATTGTCGTTAGTATGAATTAGATAATCAATGCAAAATATGTTGTTGTTTTTTTTTTTTTTTTTTTTAATAATATGCAGAGAAACTTACTTAAAAACATTCATTTGTACAACTCTAGCGCATTAAATCCACTAATTCAAATTTCTTTGTACTAATGGTATGAATAAATGATTTTTGTTATATTATCTGCAAGTGATTGTTTGTATCATATTTTAACATTGGAATCTACAGAAATGGAAAATCTGCAGTATCATATAGAAACTTATAGGTGATAAATGATTATTTTTATATTTCATTTTTTTAATACCATTGCTACATTGAAGTTTAGTAACTATGGTGATATTATAGTCCAGAGTTTTATTACAGCAAAGGATTCTTATATTTGTTAAAGATATTTGCGTATAAATTAACCATATAAGTGTTATTAGCATTGCTCCAAATTTTAATACTTCTCTTTGTGATACCTTCCTTCCGTTTTGTGATATAATAAGATTTAGTTTTAATTTTTAAGATTTCGATAATACTCTTTAAACATATGTCAATGTAATGAAGAATTTATAGAATGGGACCTCTACTGTAAATAAGCAATGGACTGCATTATGACTATTAAAATCCATTAATAATAGTTGTAACATAGCTATAAGTAAAAATGTGACGATCTCATTGTGATTTTAATTCTGTGACTCATAAAATACGAATAGAATTGCTATTGCTTTGTATAAAATGCTTATCTGATTGCTCTATTTTCATTGAAACAAGGCATAATACATATTAACATACAGACTAAAGCAGTTTAAAATTTTGCATTTATCAAGATTGGGTAAAATATGTTCTTTCACATGTTAATATCTTTACCTTTCTTATTGTTTTATTTTCGCTTAATTATTTTATACACTGCCAATTTATTAATAATTATTTTTGTTATTACAAAAACATCGTATGAAAATACCGAAATCTTTTAAATTTTGTTAATTTATAGTTGATATTTGTTGCTAGTAGAATGTTCTGTTATCTACTTAGGTTCTGACACTTAATTATGTACCTAATATCTTATAACGTCCAATAAACTGCCAGTTATGTAGTAAAATGTAAAGTATTCATTATTGAAGTAATAAAACGTGTGCTTGATTTGTGACAATGTGTATGCAATGTAAATAAATTTGATATTAAAATTACTAAAAGTAATAAATGATTTATTATAAAATGGATAATGAAAATTTTGAGACTACTGAATTTTGTGTAATAATAAACTAGATTGTCATGTGGTAGCTTGCAAACCACATTCGGTTAACAACTCCAAATCTTCCATTCTTAAAAGTGTTAATTTGAAAATTTTTAACATTTAAATTTGAAAATTTATAATTTTATTCCGCAATATACAATAAGATACGATTGATTTGTCAATTAATAATTTATAGCGTTCAGTCTTCATTGAACAAACATAAATGTTTTAATTTCGTTTGCTATTTCGTCAGATAAGTATCGACAAATATTTCTCATTTGTTCCTTCTCTCAGTGGATACAGTCAGCATCAGAAAAAATATAAACAGTGAAACAGCTGTTTTCTTAAATGGTGAGACACCTAGCGGAACGCGTTCGTAATTTAGTATGCATTTGCAACGGATGAGCGAGATGTATGATTCGGAAAACGATCGTGTCGATGGTAGTTGAAAGAGTTAAGTAACAAAATATGGCAGCTGGGTGTTGTGGTGCGAAAAAGCAAAAGTTGAACGATTCCTCAAGTGTTCCGCGTAACGGTATTGTTAGTTTACAAAATGGTATTCATATGCGAAACGCTATAATAGTTCAGCCTGAGATGGGCTTTTATTGTTTCGATGTCCTTTACTGCCAATTGCACCAACTTGATCCACCAAAACCACCCAACTTCAGCAACGAAGCATTGTAAGCATATTTCATCGACATCACTCTATGTTTCGTACCTTCATTCTTGTAACCTTCAAAATCATTCAATTTTTCTTTCCATAAAGTGTTAATACAGTTTTTGAAATAGAAACTTTAATTTATTGGTTTTTACATGCATTTGCAATGTGTTTTGTCCAAAGTACTTATATTTCGTGTTTACTGTTTTAAACAGTAATTATAAGTTTTTCTTTATGATATGCCATACAAACCTTGAGCGTTTTAGGTCAATTGTACTATTATTTCAAATATTTTGATATATATATGTTTATCTGTGTTTCAGGATACTAAATAAAACAATAGTTTCCTAGCCAAAAAACACATATGTAGATTCATTTGATTATACCTTCTTGTATTTGTAATTGTGAGACATGTCATATAATGTATAATTCATTTATTTATTTCGATATATTTTGGTTTTTAGTAATTTTTTATCTTAAAGTATTTGGAAAATTTATTGAAATTCAATAATAATTAATAGAAATATATAATCATGAAATTTCCATCATATTAATCATATGCTAATGTAATATTTATATTCAACTTTGAAGCCCATTGTTTGTAACATGGACTATTGGCAAAGATATGAGATTACGAGGCTGCATTGGTACATTTAATGCAATGCATTTACATGCAGGATTACGGGAATATGCTACCACTAGGTATTCGATACATGAGTATTGAAAATTACGATACCTTTTGAGGAGTTTTAAGTGTATTGTTTCTCATAGTGCTTTCAAGGATTCAAGATTTAATCCAATCACATTGGAAGAACTTCCACGTTTGCATGTTAGCGTTTCTATACTTCGACATTTTGAAGATGGAACAGATTATTTAGATTGGGTCGTAGGAGTTCATGGAATTCGCATAGAATTTCATAATGAAAAGGGGAATAAACGAACTGCTACATATTTGCCTGATGTAGCACTGGAACAAGGTATGTATTTAATTTCTTCAAAATTTATATTATTAGCCTGAGATTAAGAATGCAATGTGAAAATTTGTTTAGGGTGGAACCAAATACAAACAATAGACTCCCTACTACATAAAGGTGGCTATAAAGGACTGGTCACACCAGACATCAGGCGTAGCTTGAAGCTAACTCGATATCAGAGTGAAAAAGTGACTGTAAGTTATCAGGATTACATGACACGTTGGTGTGGTCGACGATGCTAGCAACTGCCTTGGGGCCCTATTCAAGGGACCCCTATTTGCCAAATGTCTGGCAACATTTGTTGTCCAAATACATATATGTTTAATTATTGTTTGCAATATATTAATAATCAATATCATAGTATAATGGCCAGTCATCGATCATTCACTACAACAAAACCTAATCACATTTTATTTATGCAAGCATATTTTACATTTGTTAATTCTCAAACTATATACTTTACACAAAACTGTCCTTTGTTTTTGTGGAATTTTGTAGAACTTTTCTTTTTATTATTACGTTGTCATTATAAAACATGTCTTCCTATAGAGAATCTTGGATTATGCTATTCAAAAACAAAAATAATATTAATAATAGTACAACACAATTTTTTACCATTTCAAGTGGTGCCTATTATATTTTCTGTACCTCATCTTCATCTTCTTTATAATAAAACATGTTTGTTAATAAAGATATCAAACCCTTGGGTATGAAGGTGCTATTTCTTTCAGAATTATTACTTCAAACTGAAATGTTAAACACATCTAAGATTACATTGTTTATTTCAGTTTAAACACCATTAGAAATTTCGAAATGATTTCAATCTTTTTATGAACTTAATTATATCGAACAATATCTTTATTTACAAATTCTCACAAATATTGTTTATTTATTTTTGTTACATATTCAATAAATTTTTATTATTTAACAATTTTCTTTTAGTTAACATTTAAGAAATGTACATTGTACTTAGTATATTCACTTTAAATGTTTATGTATATTTATTGCTCAAGATTATTATTTACCTTAACTATTGTTTCACTTTTAACAATGTATTTAAAAGAAAAAAGAAAAATACGTAGGATGTAAATACTAACAAAAGTGACATAGAAATTACTTTTTTGTGATATCAAGATGTTTATTTTCACTACATTTATAAATACATGTTTAAATGTGTATTGGATCATATATAAATATATATATATATGTACAGAATATACTAAATCAAGATATTTAAGCTTCTCTTTAGATTTCATTTCTTTCAGTGTATTCTTTAACTTTCCGTATAACATTTGCCATTACGTGTGTTGCTTCAAACTGTTTATATACAATCACACCAGCAACAAGTGAATTTAGACAAAATGCAACTGAAAGATGATTAAGTGCAGGTTTAACAACACTCCACCAAAATTTAGAAATCTCTTTAACTTCATATATATATGGAATTCTTAATCCCAGATTTCCTGCAACCTATGTAAAAGAAATGAAACTTTTAGTTATCGAATTACAATCAAAAGTAAATGTGCATCAAGATATAAAATAATCTTACCGCAAGAGTTATTGCTGGTGATAGAATTAAAGGGTATAGTAACCCATTGGCATTCATTAACAAACTTGCTTTTATTTCATAACATATTGGACACTGTTTTTTGTATAACAAAATATTGTCTGTAATATACTGAAAATAATAGTTGTAAAATTGTATATAGTTTTGTTAACATATTAGTGATTAGAAAACATTTTACTGTAAACTGAAGTTAAAGTTAACATACGGAATCGTGCATAAAAGTTGCTACTGCCGCTGGTCCTACCATCAAAGCAACCGTTGTTAGTAATTCTCCGGCATAATGTAATTTTAATTTACGTTTGAATAAACTATTAACCATGAACGACGTAATTGAAGTTGATATTCCAATACAGTAGCTTCCATATTTTAATGCCCATCTAAAAATAAAAAAGTAGTATTAATAGTCTTCGTATAATATTGTTCGCTTATTATATTCATTGAGTATTGATATAAAAGGAGGTTACGTACACTTCACGTGCAGGTTCCCAAACTTTAAGCAAATTTTTTTGAATCTCGAGAGCTTGCACTTTTGTTAAAGAACAAGTCTCCCTTAGAGTATCTGCATCTACAAAAGTGTCTTTTTCTACAGGTAAAAGTGCCATTGTAGAACTGTTCAACACTTATTTTATAATTCCATTAAGAAATACACGCGCAGATGGGACTTGTTAGACTAATAGATTATTTAAAACCACGATCATAATATTTTGTATATTAAATCTATAATTTTTTGAGAGAACTTAATATTCGTATAAACTTAATCAAAAGTCAGTTTTTCTTTTATTAAAATAAGAAACAGAAATCAATAAAGTTTTATAGCATGTACTTCAAGTTTTTTTGTACATACAATCATTCGTTTAAACCTTAATGCGAATATATTCTGTAGTCACCCTCGTTATCTCAATGATAATGTTTTTTATGTAAATCAATTTATAAATACAATATTTAAACAATTATCAACTCGGATACCTGATATGTACCCTTATTTCTTTAACAAATTATATTTCAGACTTTGCCGTTAGATGACACTATTCGTAATCTTGACTGATTGCGCCACATATTGGGAGTTAAGCAAAGTACGCCACAACTACTTCTAAATATACTGTCGATATTCAAACACTATTTGCATTATTGATAAATTAACATATATTTAAACAGATCCGAAAATAGAATAAAAGGTGAAATAGAATAATAGAACTGCTACATTCAAGTATCATCTTCATATTTTTCTGCGTCGCGCACGTGTACTTATATCGTGCATGTCGCGTGAGTTTCGGGGGTTGGTTTTACGGTGGAGCGTATTAGGGTGCGTTTAAACTAAACGAGCAAGAGCAAGAACATTCGTCGTTGTTCGTTTAATATAAGCGACTCATTGAGCGAATTGCTGAATGCGAGCGAATGTTCGTGCAGTTTAAATCGAGCGTTTGAACGCACAGTACTTAAGAGGAATTTAATTGAAACTCTTTGAATTCACCCTTATCTTCAATACACTTGCAGCAGAATTCTTTGTCATAGATAAAATGACGATAAATATTTTGTAGACGGTTGACTTTATTGGTTAATTGAGAAGAACTTTGCATTTGAGCGGTGGATTATTGCGAAACATTGTTTCTCGCAAGTGCTCTATCGCACTCGCATTAGTATATATAGAACTTCTGAAAAATAGGAGTTCAGGGATCTTACGGCGTAACCCTGTTGATTAACCCCACGAATAAATTTTGCATAATGCAATCTTATCTATTATCACGTAAATTTTCAATTGCCATCGACTTGAGTCAAAAATTGAATTGTATTATATTAAATCAAATTGAATTAGATGATATTGAGTTTGAAAAACTTGAATCGGAATTGTGTACAACCAAAAAACGGGTTGTGTTAGATGTTAGTCGGTATCTCGAGTAGAATCAATTTGACTCGTCCTAGCGTGTTCTTATTATAGAGCATTCGTTCGTATCGAAAGCACACAGCGGTCATTCGTATAGAGGCGAAAGAATGTTCGTTGAACGTCGAAGTTTTTGGCAAAAAGCGGGTCGAAGAACGAGCATTCGGCACGGCGAATTCAAACGCACCCTTACGAGGCGATCTGACGTCACGCATGGTGCGATCGACCAATCGGAGGTGGCGTTCCTCGCGGCTAGTCAGTTTTCCGGCTGCTAGAGTAAGCGCGACGCCATATTGCCCGTGGCCGAGTGGTGGCGGTCTGTGTTTATATCCGTTTCGTTTTACCACGTTTCGACGGGCCACCGGGAGGTTTCGCGAGTGACGTGTCGAGCCGCGTACGAGTCTGTCTACGCCAGCCGTGAAACAGGTCGTCGATTCGCGTGACAAATAGTGCGCGTTCGTGTAGTATCGTGGAGTGACACTGCGTGCTTTTGTGCTACTCTCTTTTCCGTTTCTTCATCCTTCTCCGTGAACTAGTGTGTGTCGTGTGTTCACGTTCTCTCTCTCTCACGTCGTGTCAACCCCTTAGCTCGCTGCAACACTGTGCCTCGTCGTAGCTGTACCAGGATTTACCCGACACCGAGCAGAATGCCAGTTCGTAAGCAAGGTGGTAAGCTCTCCGTATTTTACATCGAAAGAAAACCCTTCAGAACTCGTCGATTCAGGGCTGTAAAATCCACGAATCGTCGAGGGCGAGGGAGGGGCGGTTACGTACGGGTCACTCGGTCAGCTGTCATCTGACTGTCACTCGCATGCCTCTTTAAATCGTTCTCGCTCGACGTCGAATTCTATCGAGTTTCACACGAACGATTATTTTTGCTCTCGTATTCAGAAGAGAACGTGTAATGTGTCCAGAGGGAACGTTCTGTTCGTCGATACTATGTATGTGGTAACGAGAAAAAGGGATTCGTGAGCTCGTTGTTATTGTTAGTTTCTCTAGTTCGACCGCGAGTTGCGCACAACGTTCGACCTTGAATTATACGGCTAATCGAGAGAGGTCGCGTGTTTACGGCCAACTCAAGATTACGTTCAATGTAACCTCGGACGGGATTATTAAAGGGTTGCAATGATCCTGATACTTGTTGGAATTGCAACCACGTGTACGGTTTCACTTGGGCTATGGTGTGCCGTTTCATCAACGTGACAGACATTGGGGTAACTAGGTTGTTGTTCGGGGTGGGACAGATGGCCTCTTTTACTATTAGTGTCAACGCCCTCGTATCACGTAATGACCTAGTGGGGTTTGGATATTTCAGAATTTGAGATGGCCATTCAGAAATTTAGTAATTTTAGGATTTGTGGATTAGAGGTTTAAGGATTTTGGGATTTGGGAGTTTGAGGATTTGGGAATTTGGAAATTTGGAAATTCAGGAATTGAGATTTGAATTGGAGCTTGGATTTAGAGCTTGGCAATTTGGAAATTTAGGAATTGGGGTTTAAAAATTTGAGAACTTGAAAACTTTGAAATTTAGGAATCGGGACTTGAAAATTTGCGAATGTAGATATTTGGGGATGTAGAAATTTGCGAATTGGAGACTTTGAAATTTGGAAATTCGAAGCTGTAGATTTAGGGATTAAGAAATTTAGCGATTTGGGAAACTAAAAGACTGCAAATTCCAAAATTAGTATTCGGAAGTTAGCAGTTTTCTCCCACCCCGGGTTCTCGCGTCACGTGGAATCTGAGCATGTTCTATGTGGTCCAGGCGCACCCCAGTCCATACTCGGTTACATCAATGGTAGCAGTTCACCGTACCGTAGTATGAGGTCGTTATTAAAGTCGATCAATCGCGCGATTTGCTCGATTTCTATTTACAAACGTACACATATCATTCGTCGGTTGTACGTTACGTTAACGTATCCGAAGAACGAGGAAGTTGTTGACGGCATAGTCGTATCGACGAGTTCGGCGTATCATTGTCATATCGATGTAGGCCAGTATAGGATGTGTTGCAATAATCAGACTGGGCTTTTAGTTGTCGGTGTTTGGACGGTGTCCAAGAAAACGCAATAATTTCGGCTCTGGCGGGGCTCTTTTGCCGCGGTTATGCGACCAGCCACTCACGGCCATGGGCTCGACCGTTCGTATGACGTTTCTGCTCTCGAAATTTCCTCTCTTCTTCGTTCTTTGCCACGATCATCTGCATCGCGTTTATTTTAGCTTGGAAATTAGCTGGCGTTAATTTCTGTTCTAACGAACCGCCGAAGATAACAGCTTAAGTTTTCGGCCAGACGTTCCGTGAATTCTGCGAATTCCATGGAACACGTGGGTCTGACAGCAACTAACGCAGTAGATTATACCAAGAGTCTGTTAAAGTTGAAGCAATAATGGAGTAACCGTTCATTTTAGCCCATAAATACAACAAAAATTGGTTATAAAATACTCTAAAAAATTTTAGTTACCCCGTCGTCAAATAATTTCTTATCAACACATAAGTTCAGTATATCATATATTCTTTTCTTGTAAATATTTATCAACACGAATTTTTTATAAGAACTCTTTACATGAACCTATTATAACTTCCTTTTAAACTCATCAACATTATTGTTAGAAGCTAAAGTTTTTTGTTACAAATTTTTATTATCGTTTAATGTATTGTTACACGAAGTTCTTTTGGTAACAGAGGAACTAGAAATTGCTCGCTGCAGTTGAGAAATAGGATAGCGCACAATCCTGGAATCTAGAACATATCCTGAGCTTTGCTATTAAACAGGGAATATTGATTATTATAGCTGAAAGGAGATTGTTTTGTTGCGTGGCTTAAAACCGGAATCTTACGGCAATGCCACCCCCTGCCATCCAGAAAATTTCTATGCACCATAGTATAGCGAATAGTATGCCATTATTCCTGGCATATTGTATACGCTAAATATAGCCTTAGCATTGTAAAGGTAATGAGAATGCAACCGTCAATGAATACAAAATTCTCGGTATTAATAGCGAAGCGACTCGTTCTTGCATAAACGAATGGAAAACGAATCTGATAGTTGAAAGAGGACTTTTCGTAATCCTGAATGCTCGTTGCCCTCTCGTGGGAATATACTGAAGATGAGTACTCTTTCGTAGCACGTGCCAGCAAGCACTGCATCCCCTGTGCATGCGTGTCGATCGATAGAAAGAGTTTTAAAAGCGCTTCACGTCTTACCAGCGAACTTTTCCACCTTATTAAAGGCACTCGGAATCATCTGATTACCGTTAATCCTTCCAGAACGATCTACCCGTATTCACAAATTTAATAGAATTCTTGCAGTTATATTTTTAAGTTGTAGAATTCACGAGTTAATCTACTTTTGTCTACATAATGTACGGACAATATATTACTTTATGAAATTACATTTGGTGTCTTTGTATATTGATCGTATGAGGGATGGGTCCACATGGTATGTTGCCATGGATGTGTTCGCAGTTAATATTATGGTCCAGAAATTTTCATATTACCATATTTTTGAATTTCTGATTTTAATGTTGGTACCTTCAATTTCTCGATTTGAAAGTGTACAACCACAAAATTCAAAAATTTCCAATATTCCAAATTTCAATCGTAGTTGCTTTAAAAGTTCATAAATTTATGATGCTCTTGTCGTTACACTTCCTTTTCGGGAACGAACAAACATCGAATGAATGAAAAAGAGTAACGTTCGGAATACTCTGTGAAGACGAAAGAATGGAAATGCAGGTACGATTCCGCATTGAAGGTTCTCTCGTTTGCGGAAAAGAGTAGTTCGCTCCAAAAATTTTTGGCAAGGGACCGAAACGTGGTATTGTTCGCAATGACCTATCGCGATGCTTCGACCACTTCATTTAATATTTTCCACTTCACAGTAGCAGTCTGTTGACTTTTGTTTTGACCCTTTTACATTGCACTTCAGCGTGGGTTTAGTTATTTCATCAGTGACGTCAATAACGAACCTTGTAAAACAAGACTGCTTATTCTACGGTGCCCGTATTTAACGAGAGCAAACAGCAAGACAAATCTTTTATTTTTTGAAGGATTTTGGAGGATTTGGGGATGTAGGTATTTAGGGATATAGGCATTTGGAGATATAGGGATATGGAAATTGGAGATTTGGGATCTAAGGATTTTGGGATCTGGGGATTTGGCATCTAGGTATTTGGGATCTAGGGATTTCGGGATCTAAGATTTCAGATCTAGGGATTTTTGATCAAGGGATTTCGGATCTAGGGATTTGAATTTAGGGATTTCGGAATCTAGGAATTTCGGATCTAGGGATTTTTTATCTAGGAATTTCGGGATCTAGGGATTTCGGATATAGGGGTTTCGGGATCTAGGGATTTGGGGATTTGGGGATTTCGGGATCTAGGGATTTCGGATCTAGGAATTTCAGATCTAGGAATTTCGGGATCTAGGGATTTCGGATCCAGGGAATTGGAATTTAGGGATTTCGGATCTAGGGATTTTGGGATCTAGGGAACTGGGATCTAGGGATTTGGGATCTAGGGATTTCGGATCTAGGAATTTCAGATCTAGGAATTTCGGGATCTAGGGATTTCGGATCTAGGGAATTGGAATTTAGGGATTTCGGATCTAGGGATTTTGGGATCTAGGGAACTGGGATCTAGGGATTTGGGATCTAGGGATTTGGGATCTAGGGATTTGGGATCTAAGGATTTGGGATCTAGGGATTTGGGGATCTAGGGATTCGGGATTTACCGATTCAGGATCTAAGGATTTGGTGATATAGAAATTTTGGGATATAGGGATTTGAAATTTTGGAATGGGGGAATTGAGGATTTGGAAATATAGAAATTTGAGGACATGCGGATGAGTGGATTTAGGTACTGAGAGATTTATAAATTAGGATTTGGAAATTTGGATGTTCGAGTTCTATGAAATTTGTAAATTTATGAATCTGAAGATTTGAGAATTGGGAATAGATCGATTGTTTTACCTCTGTATCAACGATTTAAACGATAGCCTGTAGCAGTAATATTGAAATCCTTTCTGGCGACCTCGTTTCCTCTCAGCGCGTAACCCGTTTGCTCACTTAATTACACGGCCCACCTTAGAATACATTCCGGTCGCGAGGTCTCGTTGAATGGTCGCAATGAAATTCGCCCGTATTTATCTTCGTTTCGAAGTTATTTAGAAATCGGTGCGTTTGGTTGCCGGTTTCGCGAGCAGCAACGATTCAGTTCGCTTTTCAGCGTCCGGAGACGACCGCGAAAAAGTTTTCTGCCTCCGTCAGGCCCGTAAGACGATACGCAAGCGAGCGAGCGTGCAAGAGGCTGCCAACCGAGCCTATAGTTTTCAATTTCTGCGGTGCAGGCATTTCGTGGCCAAAGACAAGGAGAGAGAGGCTGAGCAAGAGGGATAGGGTCAAGGATGATTTATGGCTCGGTGATTCGCTTGCCCTGCTAACTCGCGAAGCTTTTATGCATACCGATGTATGTACATTTTATATTCCTATCCCCGCCTCTAGCGTTTCCGCCGGTAAAACCTTACCAAAGGTGCTGCGTTTTGCCTCGAATCCACCGAAAGGGTTGATTTTAATGGGACACCGCTCGCGAAGGGAACCCGACTCGCGCTACTTCCACCTTTGCCGACGATTCTCCTCGAAAAAACGCGAAATGGAGGCAGATTTGCCTTTGCACGCAAATAAGCACTCTTTTTTAACTTATTGTACACTTTTCAAACTTTTTCTACTGTATCGCTACGATTACTGCAAATTTTTGTTCCTTATCTAATATCGATGATTCGGATCTGTACATATTTAAATTCAGAGATTCTTGAAATTGCTTTGGCAAATTCAGGAACTGAAACGTAACAATTTTTGAAGTTAGATATTTTGCGTGTTAGAGATTTAATAATTACCAAAATTGTATAAGCATTATCTTTAACAAAAGAACACATCAAAATAAAGGACTAATATACTAATTCCTTTCTAATCGTTCAGAGTTAAAAGATATCACGTTTTGATATAACATTTTCAGTGGCGCGATGTTGCAGGATTTTCCAGTTTTAGATCGTAACTTTTAGCAGTAAAAGGTCTATGGATGTTATTTTAGTAGGTAAATTCGTGGGAAGTTGCTATTGGAGTACACAGACGTGATATATACGAGACAGAGGTGATATAGGACGAAAGGGGAGACAGCGTGGCTGATAATGAGAGCAATGAATGGGAAGTGGAGCGAGAGTTTATGTACTTACTCCTCTCGTGGAGATGTGCTCACCGTTTCGTAGAAACCATCCATTTACTTACATCTCTTCTATACACTTCTATATCCGCCACTGACGTTTTAGATCCTACATCGTACCTTTTGTTCGATCGTGGCTGGTCAACCTATTGTTTCCTCAACGATGCTCGATTTGTTGGGAATGAAAAATATCCGACAACGTATCCACAATTTTTTATTTTTTTATTTACTGCAACTTCCCTACTGTTACTACTCGATCGATAACAGTTACCGTTTGCAAAGAAACGCGCACACCGAATCGACCTGATTCTTCTTCTGTTTTTGTTACGCTTTGGGCGAGTTCAGTTTTGTTCATTTGTTCTTCGAATTACACGGTTTAATTTCATCTGCAGAATGCACGAGCTTTGGAACACGGGGTTAAATGCACTACAATTATAGCGGGGGCTGCAGGCAATAATTTTCTGAAATTATAGCACGCGAAGTTTTGATATAAGGGAGCAATTCGGGATGAAACTTTCTTAATTTATGCTAAAAAGTGGTACATATAAAATATATAATATACATAACAGTTTTGGCGTCCCTGAGTCTGGATTTCATGAGTGCTCCGAGTCTTCAGATCGCAAAATTTACCACGTCAGGGTTAATTTGCTACACTGATTTTGTCAAAATGGCAGAATTGATTCACTGAACAACAATGCTTTAATAAATATAGAAGATAGCTATCAATGTTGGTAGACATTCACAAGTATCCATACACTTTCTTCCCTAATCCCTAGACATCAAACATGATCCAAAACATCCTCACGTATTACTGAACACCCCTATTTGTCCCAAGGTAACCATAGATGTCGCAACATACACGTAAAGGGCCATAAATTTGGATACTCCTAAATGTCTCCTGACAACCTAACATGACCTAGGTATCTCGATATCCTTGGAATTTCATTGTCCCTATATCCCCATATGTGGAACAACATAGGAATGTTATAAATTATTGAATTCTACTAGATGCTAGTGTAACATATTATTGAACTATATTCCTATAGATGCGCCTAGATTTGCGTGCACATGTTCCTGAACACAATTAGGTTTACGAGCGGGCCACGTTACGTGCAATATCTACAACATGAATAATTCTATCAACTCGCCGGCGTCCTAGGTTGGTATTAATCGACAATAATCGCCGCGAATCCCCTACCTCGTTGGCGAACGCGTTTGGCCATTAACGTGCACGAAATCATCGGACCGAATTTCCTACAGGTACAATATACTTGGCTGCATCGAATATTCCAGTATACTCGGAACCTATTACCACCAGCCACGTCAGCCGTGGAATTTTCTTCAATTTTTCGCGCAGAGTCTCGACGCTGAAACATCGATAATACGATTCTATCGGATCCTTTCCAATTCGTTTAATGTACTCGACTCGAGTATCCTGATAACGTTTAATCCGCGTCAACGTTCATACGCTCGATTGCCGTATAATTTCTTTTTCCTCGAAACAAGTGAATTTATGTTTCACCTCCGATTTTTCATTGTACCTTGATGATCGCGCATTTCGTAGAACGTGCATTAACTTTCGCAATTTTAAATCCGCTGTTTCATCTAACAGAATTGTATTACGGAGTTTCCATTTGTGCACGATGCGGAATTATTTCGAGATTGTTGCATGTGAAATGGCGGATTTTGAAACGTCGAAAGTCACGTAATTTAATGACAGCATCTAACGAGATTAAACAAACAATTATTAAGTTATTAGCGGTACCGAGCATTTTGCTATTAGAAAATTTCTGCCCCGACTTTCAAAAAATAACACGTATCAGAATTACGCGCACTGGAAATCTACGGTGGAAATAAACGGATCACGAGCGTCAATTATTTAACTGTCTACCTAAATCGACGCTAAATTTGTACAGATTTATCTGTGCAGCTACGAAACGCCGGAAACAAATTACGTTCGAAAGGATTAATTAATGACGGTCAATCGAGTCTCCATTTAATATTGTAATGGTCAATTAGCGATAATTGTCAATGGCTGCATAATATACTGGGTGTTCCTATAAATTCCTCTACAACGAACATCATGCTTTAAGCAACGGATGAAAAAGTTTCTTAATATAAGCAGGATGTAAATTGATAGTACATTATGTTTCTATAACATGATCTATTAACAGTGTACTTCTTTGTAACATAAACTATTGATATTACATGATGTATTTCTTTGTAATATAAAATATTTATAACATGTAATGTAAATTATGGATACTACACGTTCTATGTCTTCATGCTATAAAAAGAAACATTCCAAGGTACCGATAGATTTAATGGCAATATAGGTTTTATTTTTGGCTGGCAATATGAAACTATAATAATATAGCGGAAGCGTGCTGTGTTTAAACAGTACACACAACGCAGTGACTCGCGAACAGATTTACAGAGATATACTAACAGTAAGACTATAAACTGTTGACTAACCGTGTACGTATAGAGCATGAAAAATTCGCGACAATGGTAGAATTCGAAAGAGACTGAAAAAGAGCAAAGAATGGTAAAACGTGGAACGATCTGCGTGCACCGTTCGGAGTAACATTAACGAGCGAGGTTAACCCAGCGTGCAGAGGGTTCACGGGAGAAACCAATACCGTGAAATATCTGCGAACTTTACAGCAACCGGAAGCCACCGCGAATTGTTTCACCGGAACTTGCCAGAATGGCGTACAGGTGCAGCTACGAATTGCTGTTCCCAAAGCTGCCAGAATTCAATTTAATGTCGTCCTGCGATCGCCTTCCGGCATATTTTAATTCACGGTATTGTCTACGTTGTCTAGACCGACTTCGTTAACGACGATTTTCTAAGTTAAACGCGATCGACGGTTGTTCGTTTGCAGTAATCACTGTCTGCCGCGATCGATTCGAAACCTACGTAGCTTATGCAGGGGTAGTTTCTGAAGTTCAGACGGCAAACTTTCCGACGGATATTTGAATGATTGAAGATGTTTATAGCGTTGAATGATATGTAAATCACTGATGAATTTTCCCTGGATATGAAACTTTCGTTCCACAGTGAAACTGACTTCTCGAATAATTGACGTGGAATAGGCAGCAAAAGAAGATAAATGGTAATTTCGCACAATAGTAACTTTTCTTAGCTTCTATCACGAAACTTAAGTGGTACGCGATACTGGAAACTATACGAGATCGCTTACTTTCATCTATCTCGAATTCTGTTTTCAAATTGTCAAAGTTTCAAATATTTAAATTCTTCGGAATTACAGAGAATAGGGGTCGTGGGAAATAGGAATTTGGGGAAATAGGGATCTAGGGGAATAGGGATTTGGAGAATTAAGAATCTAGGGAAATAGGGATTTGGCGCATTAAGAATCTAGGGAAATATGAATCTGGGGAAATAGGGATCTAGGGAAATAGGGATCTAGTGGAATATGGATCTGAGGAAATAGGGATTTGAGGAAATAGGGATCTAGGGAAATAGGGATCTGGGGAAATAGGAAACTGGAGAAATGGGGATTTAGGGGAATATGGATTTAGGGAAATATGGATCTGGAGGAATAGGGATCTAGGGAAATAGGGATCTAGGGAAATATGGATCTGAGGGAATAGGGATCTAGGGAAATAGGAATATGGGGGAATAGGGATCTGGGGAAATAGGGATCTGGGGGAATAGGGATCTAGGGAAATAGGGATCTAGGGAAATAGGTATCTAGGGAAATAGGTATCTGGGGAAATAAGTATCTAGGGAAATAGGGAACTGGGGAAAGTAGGGATCCAAGGACACTGAGATCTGGGGAAATTGGGATCTAGGGATATAGTAATGCGGAATATATGTATCTAGGAACATAGTGTAAATGAAACGCTAAACGCAGATAAAATATAATTTTTAATTTCGTTCTTGTACATTTTATAACTTCCGAAAAATATATGTTTATTTTGTCCCCGATGGTTTCTTTCAACTAGCACAATAAGAAAGCTTTAAACTTTTATCGGGTACTACATCCAAGTTTTATCAAAAATGTGGGGTGGTGCTTGGTTATCACCGGTTGTAACGAGAGTTCGGAAACTTTTTCTTTCTCGCGTTTGTTCAGTTTATTTCCTACAGAGGGGCGGAACGGAAGGAGGGTCAAGATACCGGACGTATTATTAGCTTGTCGCAATTATCGACTTATATCGGCGCATGGTATGCTTGGCGTTAATGAGCATTCGTTGTTGCCAATTAGTATCGATAGATCGAGTCTGGCGACCACGTTGGGTGTCCGTGATGTCGCGTGCTATCAATCCTCGTGTTGAAATCAAACGATGTCTGTCATTTAGATAATCCGTCTGTTTATTCAGACGGGAAGTAAATATCTACATTGTTCGAAGCTTTTATTTTCGCAAGTAAATATTTATGGTTCTCTTTTGTATTTGGGAGAAGAGGCTAGAGAGTGAGCAGCAATTTTTGAAAGAAATTTTTTAAAGAACCGTCGTTAACATTTCGTTGATCTTGGTCTAGCGATTTAATAATATCACAGCCTTAATTGCATACCGGCCTCTCGTATTTTGGCACGGTCTGCTTATGAAAGTAAACTAATATGCGCGCATGCAATTCCGTCTGTAGTATTGCATAATTTTACACGCGGCTTAATATTAATTTCCATACCTACGTTTATGCACAGTTTTACCCGATATTTTTTCCGCTCTTATAATAGTATACACTCACCTACAAAGACTAGTTCATTTTGTAAGACCTTACAAAGACTGTTAATTTTCCCGGAATTAAAAGTATCATCAAATTGATGTGAGACCGTGTTTTGGATTTGGATTAAAAATATTTTAATTATGAGGTAGTGGGAGTTGGTGAGACACATTTGGCTACTTTCTCAGTCTAGTTGGGGGGAATAATCCCCACTCTGTGTTTGACTTCCTGTTTTTTTTTTAAATCGGACTATTTCTAATTTATACAGGGTGGGTCATTTGTTTCGTGATATAGTAGGGTTGGCAGTTTTATCGTCGATTGTTGCACCTTATTTTACTTATGGACATCTTAAATACTTAAAAAGTTGAAATTCTCAAATTTGAGAATTTTAAACTTCCCACGTTTCCTTGTTTCCAACTGATCAAATTTCAGAATTTCTAGATTTTCAAATCTCCAAATTCCCAAATTTCCAAGTTCTTAAATTCCGACATTCTCACATTTATAAATCCTTAAATTTTCAACTTACCAAATTACCCCGATATCCAAGTCTTCGAATTTTCAAATTTCCAAACTCCCACATTCCCCAATTTCGAAATCCTAAACTACCCAATCTCCAAATTTCCAAATCTCCAAATTCCCCAAATCCAAAATGTCCAAACTCCAAACTTTCAAATGAAAAATTGTCAAATCGTTCAACTGGTTAATTTCCCTCGCTGCCCACCCAGTTTCCGACCGTACCTAAACCACACTAAGTTCCTGCGGGAATCTCTGTAGCACCCTGTATAAAAGAGTCCAAAGTACGCGTGTCTATAAATGATGTGGGGCAAACCGAAGGGGGTGGTACACCTGTATAAGTGTATCTTCGCACGCGACACACAGTTTAACAAAATACCCACACCTAAGATGAACATGTTTGTACAAACGTGTACAAACACAGTCGAAGAGACGAGATTCTTCTAATGTGGGACGCAGCCGAGAATGCTAAATTTAGGGTAGGTTCGAGCAGTCGATTCTCGAATGGTGCCCACGCACGTCGCAGGTGCGTCTATCGAACATTTCAATCGGTTTCCCGTGCAAACATAATCGAAAGTAACGAAAGTCCGCGAGTGTTGTACGAGTGTTCGTAGTTTTACCAAACAGACAACCAGCGTTCTCTGTCCGTATTATTCTCGCGCTATCATTCGCGGTTCGTTCTCAGTTCGAATATCACGGTGAAAATCGCGATTCATCCGCGAACAATTTCACGTGTCACGTGTCATCGAACCGACACCACGTGTAGAGGCGTGACAATACAAATAAATAGGATGCGCGTTGGCTGAATGCCAATACGCGCCATTATCGACTCTGAAATTGGGAATATACATACATCCGAATGGAGACGGATAATCGTGGGAATTAACGAATAATCTTTCGCTAATTGCTTCGATCAGATACCTTTCTTGTTACGAGAATTATCCTACTAAATACTGTATCAAGCGTCGGAAGCTATTGCCACGGTATTATTTGCTCCAATGTACCGTAGGCTACGCCTAGTCGTCGATGAAAGAGAATATTATTGACAGAAGTCAATTCGATTCGGTCTTGAAGCATCGTTAAATATTTTAGAGATAATTGTTTGGATTTCTATCGAACGAGACAGAATTGAATATATTATGGGAAGAAGATCGGTCCAGAGGGAGACATTGAATTATTTGCAGAGGGAAGCTTGAATTATTTGCAGTTCTGCTAGGAACAAGGTAGCTGCGATGTTCGCAAGGTTCCGCTCGAAATTCTAGGAAATATATTGTTGGAGAAGATTGTTCAAAATAAGACATCTTCCAAGTAGCTTATTTATTTGGAGTTTCGCTACAAACAATATGTAGAATAAATACATTACTGAAGAATACAGCTGTTCCAGATAAGCGACATCTTTCAAGTTTAAGGGACGTCAGGGACAGAGTATAAAAGAAATTTTTGAAGAGTGCAATTGTTCCAAAGAGAACAAGATAATTGTTCATAACTCTATTAAACTCATACTATACAAGTAAAAGACAATCGTACAACAGAAGAGGTGGTTTGAAAAGAAATATCCTTCAGAAACTATTTCCAAAGTGAATCGAGAAGACTTCAAGAATATATCATTGACGTAACGTACATGATATGATATATGTATCCTGGCCACGTGTGACGACATATTCTATGTTGGAAACGTGACTAGTGACTATATAGATTGTCTACATGTATGATGACGTCTGAGGTATCTCGAGACAAGATTTTTTCAGACGTGTCTCGTTGAGCCCACTTGGTATCTACTACGGTCGATGATCTCTGTGCTCGTTCTTTGCTACTTTTTTTAACTCTTCGAGAAGCTGCGGACGTTTGAAAACTTGTAGCAATTTCGGCAAGAATATCAATTTTTATATACAGATATTGCACCCTGGGCACTTACTATGTTGCAACTGTGGACACTGGTATCAGCATTAGTATAATTGCGACATTGGTATTAATAATAAGAGTAATAGTGACATTGGTAGCAACATTGATATAATTGCATTATTGATATTAACATTGATGCAAACGAAACATTCATGTCCACATTGGTGTAGTGACACTGGTATCAACATCGGTATAACTGGTACTAGCATTGGTGTAATCTTGACACTGACATCATTGGTTAATCGTGATCTACGAACATTGGTGTAACTGTAACATTGGTACCAACATCGATATAATTGTGACATTGGTATCAACATCGGTATAACTAGTGCTAGCATTGGTGTAATCTTGACACTGACAACATTGGTTAATCGTGATCTACGAACATTGGTGTAACTGTAACATTGGTACCAACATCGATATAATTGTGACATTGGTATCAACATTGGTCAATTTTGACACTAATATCAACTGTATTGTAATCGTAACATTAGTGTCAATATTCCTTCAGTTCTAACATTGGTTCAGATAAAAGGTAGAGTTTAAAGAGTGATCGTGAAAGATTATTTGTTAATTGAAGAAGGTTTTGAGTGACTGTATAATCATGTGGCTGCCAGTCATTTCTATTCTGTGGGCCATCGTGAACGTAGTGCAACGTAAGCTTTCAACCAATCGTGCAGCGTACTCCACGTTGAATGAGACAGAAGGTATGCAAGCTCCCTGTGCTTTACGGAACTCTCTAAGAAGATTAGAAATGATTCTAGAACCCTACAACACTATCATTTCAGATAGAATTTTCCGAAATCCCTCCAATTAGTAATTTTACCTTTGATACGTGTGCAGTCAACTCCTTGAAATGAACGAAATAAGGACGTAATTAATAAAGTTATTCGTAATTGATTAAGGAACATATGTTATACAGTATGCAATAACCCCATTTATAAATTTGAGATTTCCTAAATTTGTAAATTTGAAAGTTAATAAAATTGAAAGCTTCTGAATCTCCAACCTCAAAAATTGAGTAACTAAAAGATTGATAACGTGAAGAGAACTGATCACTTTTAAATAAACGATTAAAATAAAAATTAAATAAACATCAACGTAATAAAATAAAAATGAAACGAATGCCCGAACGAATAAGATAAAAGCAAATAAAATAAACGTGACATGAACGAATAAACGAATAAAGTAAAAATAAACGAAAGGAATATTCATCGAATAAAAGTGGTACGATTTCCCTAAAATAAAAGGGAGTGAACACTTCGTTGGTCACAAAAGAGTATCGTTCTCAAAGGATTAATCGAACTCGATAAAATGATAATTCAAGAGGCTAGACACGCGAATATATCGAAACATAATATCCCGTGGCAGGAAAGTATCAATCACTTCTCTAACAGAGATTTACGAGCATTTCGAATATGCGATATTGCGTTTCATTGGTTTAGATATTGATGAAAGTAGTTATGCGCTTTCTGTCGTCGTTTCGGTGCTCCCCGATGATTTATACGATTCAGTGCAACGTCGTATCAGCAGCCGTGGAATTTGTTACAGACCGCACCGCCAGTTTCACATACCAAATTAGATAATTAATTGGCAGATAACTGAATCGGTGGAATGCTTTTCACTATACGTATTATCGTCAGATTTATGTTTCGATAATAATCGTGTGCCGTGAGAACGATTCGACCGTTCGGTGCTAGAATGTTTTATCCGAAGATTAATCGGTTTCTGCGCCTATCAATTGGCAGACGTTTAACTTTGCCCGTAGTGAAACTAGACAGAAAATCTTGTCCTTGAATCTTGTTGAAAGTTTCGTCAAATAATTGATAATAGTGTTTGATACGATTGTCACTGTTCAACGCTTGAAACAGGAAGCTATGAATAAATTAGCAAGTTGATTGTACTTTGTGCGTAGGAGATTTATACGAGGTGCATGGATTCACCGGGAGAGTTCGTTAAGTAAATTAGCATAACTGATATTCCGAAGACTACGCTACCTTAATGACATAATATAGAGTTCCATTGTTAAAAACTTGAGTCATTACGAGTCGATCCGAAATCTCAAGTAGAATTCAGTTGGCTGGCATTGCGAAAAGTTCGAAGAAGCTTACGACCCAGGAATTAGCATGATTGAAAGCTCGTGCCCGAAGATTTAACCGATAGAAATTGGCATGGCAAACTGCTTGGACACACCTGGCGAAATCACCGTCGCGTCCCCGGTTTCCAAACAGAAATCAGAGTCCGAACGAATTAGCATTGTTAAAATTGTCAAAACACGGACATGTTGCATAAATGTAATAGATTACTAGAAGGTACTCGGAATGGGATCTAGAAAAATTCTAGACATCGTGATTTCGAAACTTTTAGAGATATGGGAGCCAGGGGTCTTCTCGTATAATAATTTGGGTGTGAAGAGATTATGGGATTTAGGGAGTGTTGAATGTATGAGTTCCGGATTTGGGGATTTTGGAATCTGGGGGTTCGGGCGTTAGGATTTTGCAATCTAGGGGTTTGGGATTTAGGGATTTTGGAATCTAGGGATTCTGAAAATGTTGGATTCGAGATATAGGGATTTGGGATTTAGGGATTCGGGATCTAGGGATTCGGGATCTAGGGATTCGGGATCTAGGGATTCGGGATCTAGGGATTCGGGATTTAAGGATTCGGGATCTAGGGATTCGGGATATAGGGATTCGGGATATAGGGATTCGGGATATAGGGATTCGGGATCTAGGGATTCGGGATCTAGGGATTCGGGATCTAGGGATTCGGGATCTAGGGATTCGGGATCTAGGGATTCGGAATCTAGGGATTCGGGATCTAGGGATTCGGGATCTAGGGATTCGGGATCTAGGGATTCGGGATCTAGGGATTCGGGATCTAGGGATTCGGGATCTAGGGATTCGGGATCTAGGGATTCGGGATATAGGGATTCGGGATATAGGGATTCGGGATATAGGGATTCGGGATATAGGGAATTGGGATATGGGGAATTGGGATATGGGGACTTGGAATCTAGGGCTTTGCGATCTAGGGAATTGGGATCTAGGGAATTAGGATCTAAGGAATTGGGATCAAGGGATATGCGGATATAGAAATTTGGAGTCTAGGGATTCGGGATTTAGGGATACGGGATCTAGAGATTCGGGATCTAGGGATTCTAGATCTAGGGATATCGGGATATAGCGATTTGGGATCTAGGGATTTTTTAATTTGGGGACTCGGAATCTAAGGATTTTTTAATTTAGGGATACGGGGTCTAGGGATTTTTTAATTTAGCGATTCGGGATCTAGGGATTTTTTAATTTAGGGATTTTTTAATTTAGAGATTGTGGAATCTAGAGATTCGGGATATAGGAATTTTTGAATGGAGGGATTTTGTATATAGGAATTTTTGGATATAGCGATTCCACAGTGCGGTACAGCAATAACATTCTCGTTTGAAATTCCACGATAACGAAAAGTTTCGAAGATAAAATCTTGTACGATTCGTTCGTTCGTCAAGAATTCTGAATGTCCTCGTTCAATGAACAGCACGGATTCGTCCCGTTCAGCTTTCCCCTTCTCGTCCCACGGTGTTTCGCGTGGGCCTGTTCGTCCGCGTTCGTTTCGCACGATCGTGTCCGTTCAGCGGCATTCCTCCTATCTCTGTTTTCCCGCCCGTTCATCCGCGTGTCTGTTCGTCTTCGAAATTCGCTCGGGGTTACCCAGACGTGACGTAGATGGCCGCTATTCTGGTCATCGGTGTGACGTAGTCCTCAGGGTGTTCAGAAATAAACTCAAGTGGCAAGGTGCTTCTCGTTGCGTGGCCTCTTTCTCTCGTCCACCTCTTTTAACCTCCATTCGTCACTGTCTTTCCTTTTGGCCCGCGGTGATTCGCGCTCGATCCGACGATTATTGTGTCACGGACAAGCACCGAAGCAGAAAATTACCGGGCCTATTTAAATTCGTCCCGCCGTTGTTCAGTAACTCGACGAACAGACGCGCCCGTCGAGTTCCTTGCTCCGCTGGATCCCACCTAGACGAACACCGCTTCTGTCGTTAAAACGATTAATTAGCGCATACATTGTTGGCAGACCACGGTCTAACCTTGCGCCACATTTATCACCTGTTAGCGCGACTACCCTTGAATCTTTGTTTTCGTGCTACTAGATTCAGGTAGATTCATTTTTTCCCCGATTTAGGAGCGACAAGTGGTACAATGGACCCGTTCGAGATGACTCGGTTGAATACTTCGTACTTAATATGTTCGTACATCGTTGCAATTAGAACGGTTGTTTTTGAAGGTCGACCTTGAAGAAGTAAACAGCACTGATCGTGAAACGTAGGCGAGACAGCGAAACAAGCAACAGAATAGAAGCTTGAATTGTAACCATTAAGCATAGGTGTATCTATTATATTCTTGCGCAGTTATTTTTGGAATCTTGGACAAGTATTCTTTTCGCATAATTTAAAGTTCAGTTGATTGAAGAATATTCATGGTCTATATGGGAATTTAGGGATTTGGGAATACAAAATTTGGAATCTAGGGATTTGGGATCCAGGATTTTGAAATCTAGGGATTTGGGGTATAGGAATTCGGGATCTAGGGATTCGGGATCTAGGGATTCGGGATCTAGGGATTCGGGATCTAGGGATTCGGGATCTAGGGATTCGGGATCTAGGGATTCGGGATCTAGGGATTTGGGATCTAGGGATTTCGAGAGCTAGGGATTTCGTATCCAGGGAATCGGGATCTAGGGTTTCGAGATCTAGGGATTTCGTATCCAGGGAATCGGGATCTAGGGTTTCGAGATCTAGGGATTTTGGGATCTAGGGAATTGGGATCTAGGGAATTGGGATCTAGGGATTTTGGGATCTAGGGACTCGGGATCTAGGGATTCGGGATCTAGGGATTCGGGATCTAGGGATTCGGGATTTAGGAATTTGGGATCTAGGGATTTGAGATCTAGAAATTTCAGATTTGGAGATTTGGGATTTAGGAATTTACAATTTAGGGATCTGGGTTCCAACTATTTTTGTCTAAGAATTCGTGAATCTAGGAATTTCTTTCTGTTACGCTTTGGAGATCTGTAACATGTACATAAATTAAGTTTTTACTAGTATTCTTATAAACAGTACGGAATTTTTGGTTGTTCTTTATAGCAAATAATACGCATTCCGCCCGATTGGAACAGTCAAAAGTTACGTTTATTTATTGCTCCGTCTGGCGCCGAGAGAGCATCGACACGGTTGCTAGTGGAACGCAGAATTTAATTATATCTTCGTAGTTCGTTCCCATGGATTTTCCTGCTGATGTTTGCGATCGAAGGGTTCGAAGGAAATCATCGATTCCTTTTCCAATTGAAGGCTGCTGTTTACCCAGGATCGACACGAAGTGAATTCAAAATGTGTCTGCTTGATTCGTGCAAAACTTCAATGCAAATTTTGGCTTTACTCGGTGCATAATAACATGTTGGTGATTTTACGTTAGAATTTGGAATGTGAATTAAGTAGTTCCGAAATAAAGTTACTTGTCAATACAGAAGCTAATCGAACTTGAAACTAGTTTGAAACCTTCCTAGTTCGAATTGTTCCGAATTCGAAGCATTCCAAGTTTAAAGTGTTCCGAGTTTGGAACATTTCAAGTTTCAATTGTACCGCGTTTAACAAGTTTCAAATTTAAAATGTTCCAAGTTTGGAAAGTTTCAAGTTCGAATTGCACCAAGTTTGGAGCGTTCCGACCTTCGAACCGTTCACGTACGAATCGTTCTAAAGTTGCATTCGTAAATGATTTCTTTCGATTCCAAATTCGATAATTCTGTCCCACGAATGTTTGCACCTACTCCGTTCACCGAAAGATTCAGCAGGAGGCTCGCGTTCTTCATCAGAGTCCAAACAGTCGGAAGTTATCCGGTTGTGTCCGCATAACCAGGGCTCGATGTAAACGAGCGACTCGTGTCGACGACAAAAATTTAATTAGAGAGACGCGATTCACTTTCACGAAGCTGTGGTCGGTCTTTCTCTCGTCGGATAATGAAGTAACGCCGGCAGGCTAGGCACTTGTGGTTACCTTCTAAGAGGAACAAAGACGGGCGAAAAAAGGGTCGTAAAGAAGGGCAGAAGGTTGAACCAAGGTATACCTTGATGACTTTTCTCTATTTTCCCTCGTCTAGGCGAACGACGAACGCTTTTCCGCGAGCCGCTGCATCGATCTGACTTTTTCTCCTCGCTCTTCTTCTTCTTCTTCTTCTTCGTCGGCGTTTCCGTTTCCTCTTCCTTCGCGACTTCGTTCTCTTTTCGATTTCCTTCATCCTGGCCCAGGACGTAAATACATTTCCGCATGGAAAGCGGCACTTTCAAACTTTCGCGACCCTTTTTCCACGCATTTATCTTTTATCCTTGTAAATGCGGTTGCTCGCCTCGGCACCGCTTGTCTCTTCTCGTCTTCTGCTCACCTCGCTACCTGAGAAGAATAGAGATTTACTTTCTATCTTCTTTTTTAGTCCGGGAAGCCACGGATAGGATAATGGACCTATTTTGAGCAACGATGGCTTCGCCGTTATCTTCGGTGTGTCTGTGTTTCAGGCTTTCTTGTTTCTTCCTTGGCTCGCGTTAAACTCGTTAGCATAAGTAATGCTCGGAAATGTAATTTTATGCATGAAGGTTTATTTATACGCATCCGTAACGTGTCTGTGTCGCACCGTTCAGCTACATGATTTTTCGCGGCTATCATCGATCACAAATTCAATTTCTCTCTTCTTAAAATATACCTCTTTATTTTTAAATTATATTCGTCCATATACGTATCACATCGTTCAGTTCTATATTCGTCGCCATATTAATTGCAAACGGTATTTTTGCTTTTATACGAACCCCGGTGGTCAGTTTGTTCGAGGTTCCATGTTAAAAAAATAACTCTCGCGGAATGAAGTCATAGATTTGACACACTGTATAAAAATATACGAATTCTCTTCGCAATTCATTCCCGTTATTTATTTTGCTACTTGAAAATTTCAGCTCGAAATTTTATTTTTTAAATAACACTGTAGTAATCTTCTATAGAGTATCTATTTTATTTGAATCCCGGTATCGAAGATACGAACGGTGGAAACATACAAATTGAAAATCAATATTGTTTGAGTTTTTCGTGCTGTAGTATTTGATTTTGTAACTTCCCGCGATATTTTTACAACACAGATATTTCCAGCAATAACACGTTTGATGTACAGAGAGATATGATACTTCACATTGTTTAATCAACACCGTACAAATGTGCACGCAACGTTTTTTCTCATCAGCGCGAAATTCCACAGACCTCAAGTTTTTTTTTAAATACAAAATATTTATACGTTGTACGACCGTGCGTTGAACATATCGGCAATATAACGAGTTTACTGTATTTATCTTATCTTCATATTTCTTGATTGTAACGTAACGTGTAAACGTTTTGTTGCACGTAATTAATTGGGTTCTTGTACGGGAACGTCGTATTTTAATAGTGAACTCCCTTGTTTGGTGATCATCATTTTCGAGCTGACTACTAGCGGTGAATGTTTCTCTCCTCTTTGTTAGGAGCTGAATTTTTGTCGTCAACGCCGACAAAGCTTTCCCTTGTTCAGCAGCTTGCCTGTTTCGCATCTTCGCATCGGCGGGTTTAATACCGCTCTAGGGTTAACGGGCTGTAGTATGAAAATATTCCTTTGCAAAGGCACGGATGCGTCCGTGGGAACGCGCATTTCTGGCTTCTGTTTTCGTCCTCTTCGCGAATCACGAAACGCAAACGTTTAATCGTTGAACTACCCGCGATGCTCCACTTTCGAGATTATTTTACCAAAAGAAAATAGAAAAAAAAGAGAAAACTCGCGAAAGACCGACTCGTTGTTTTTCCACAGCAAAAGATTACCTTTCGGTTTGCACAAATAAGTTATGATAAATTTACTCAAATTTCTAAATCGTAAGAATATAAATCGTTCTCCTCGTTTTAGTTTAGTTTGCTTCGCAGTCGTTGAAAATGGATCAACTGAATCGAAATGAGATTCAGCTTTATAAGTTTAATTATTGGACCGTAACGAGTGCGGCTTAAAAATTTGCATTTCAAATTTAATTATTAAAAGGGGAAAGTGTTAAAAATTTTATTAGTGCGGCGTAGAGGTGTACTCGGTGAAAGTGCTATTTTTGAGGACCCTCTTTAATTTATATTTTCTAAAGGCAAGGTCTAAAAGGTCTAAAGCAACTAAGCAGAAAAAATCATTAAACAGTCACAGCAAGAAGGTGTAATGGAGACCTCAGACAACCAATATACATATATTGCCAATATTTCATACATTGTCGATCTCGCGATCGATATATATTTTTAATACGATGTTGTCAGTGTGACTTCAAATTTCCAAATTAATCAATTTTTAATTCCTACTTCAAATTTTACCTTCGGAGCTATTAATCATCTGGCAGAGTTAAAATAAAATGAAAATTCGATTGGGTACATAAATTTATTACGTCAAAGACGCGCGAGCACAAACATTTTATCTGCCGCTACGTCAACAATAGGATAGTTTAACAAGCATTCATCTCGCAGGATGAATAAGTTTGAAGCACCGCGAACTTATCTTCCATTTCCCTACATGGTTTACCCGGGGCAATTCTTCGTGCGTTTTTGTACGTGATCTTTGTGCAAACGGCAAGGCGCAGTTCGGTAAACGTCGGAATAATTTCTGACTTCGTAATAGTGAACCACCGTGAAAGTTTTTCTCCTCGTCATCGTTCCATGCCTCGGCCACGCCGCACACGTTACCCCGGAATTTTCAAGCCTGTATATGTTATCGTTCGTTTTAATTCCTGTATCATACATAACAAACGTGTGCTGCTTGGAGAGTCACGATCGATCAACTTCAGGATGAACCGTTTTAAAACATCAAATGTTTTTTCAACATTTTGATCGAGAGCTTGCAAAAACTGTTCTCGATTGTCGGAGAATTCATAAGTAACTTTACCATTTTGTTTAAACTGTTGAATGAAAACTGAATGAAAACTCCGTTTTCATTCGAACGATAAATGTCTAATATTTGAGAATGTGTTTAGTGATCAAATTTTGTTTTTAGTCATATTATTACATTACTGCCACCATCCGTTATATGGTCGTGGGTTACATTGCAATGCGTTATAATATATCGCCACTTTTCATATATTGCAATTTTCCATATATTGCCATTTTTCATCTATTGCATTCTTTCTATATCGCCACTCTTCATATATCGCCACTTTTCATATATCGCCACTCTTCATATAGCGCCACTCGTCATATACGCGTAATTCGTCAGATATCGCCACTCGTCATATATTGCCGTTTTTCATATATCGCCACTTATCATATATCATTCGTCATATATTACCGATTTTCATATATCGCCACTTGTCATATACTGCGACGTGTAGTATTCTTACACACCATATATCACCACTCGTAGTATACCTACATGTCATATATTACCGCGCACAGTATCATCGCGCATCATATACCGCCACGCGTCGTAGCGTACCATGTTCACAAAATGACCGATGTCATAAAGACAAGCATTAAAAATTCTCATATTATTCCGGTATACAATGTAGCAATATAACGAGAGTCTACTGTGTAGCGAGTGTAAATTTTGTAACTGAGAATGAAAGGGCTGCAATCTAAATTAGTATAATTGCCAGCCGTAATTCGCACCGTGATTTCACTGTGACAATTAAGGTAACAATTACGAAAAAAAGAATATTACATCAACGTGTACTATCATCCACAAGAGAAATGAACTCTTCTATATTCATTTTTTATTACAAGCGCAAGAATTGCTCTAAAAAGATAACTCTATTATTATTATCGTTAACATTCATGTAATTGAGACGATATTAAGTGATCATGAAAAGAGCTCGGCGTGCTTCTAGTTTTTCAAGTACCAAGTTCATTCGGCACGAACAGAGGTACTTTTTACAAGTTCCTCTCTGGTATTTCACTGTCGATGCTCTCACGGTTCAGTTCCATCTTCGAGGAACAATTTTCGAGGAAATTGTAAGACCAGACCTAATTAGCTTGCCTTCCATCGTACAGGTAACGTAGAGAATAAATTCGTACCGTATAGCTTGGTAATAGTCAGATGTAGGTCGACCTTAAAACTTAACATCACGAATCCTATACCATTTCTTTTACCCAAATATCCGCTTTCGTTGTATATTTACTTCATCAAACCTTCACGTGATCACATAGGAGATATGTATCTATAGTACGTGGCTCATTTTAATTATTACGTTCGATACCTGCGTCGTGTTCCCAATTTTTCATACCAGATCACAAGTTTTTGTCTTATAAGAGATTTTGAAACTTCAGTGTTTCGAAATTTTAAAACTTTGCTCGTAGCATTTTTAATACAAGAAATGACTCAAAACATACGTGCAAATTAATAAATCAAAAGCACAATATTTGTTACAGCGTCTATCACAATCTTTCTATCGTGAAACTTAACATTTTGTATCACGATATCTTTACATCCATCTTTATAATCCAATATCATTAAGTTCTGCTGTCATAAAAGATTTTGTTACAATCTATCCAGTTTCAAGTACACTATCATGAATCCCTTTCCAGGTATTACCTCGAGATTCCTATGTTCGCATCGAAAATTGATTTTGATTCTACATTTACCGCTGCGAAAGAAATAAAGAAAGAATATAATGAAAGATAAAACGAGGCGGTTGCCCGCGATATCTTTCTCGGGTCTCCAGTCGTTCATTCCCAGAAAAATCGAGAGAAGGGATCTCATTACCTCTCGTCCGGATATAACGTCGTTCTCCTTTGACGCCATCGTTCGATGGATTCACTCTGTGCAACCTCATAAACGATGAAAATAGGTCAGGAATAAAGTTCGTCCGTTGCTTCCTTTGTATCCACGATATTGCAATAACCTATGTTGCTAAATTCGATCTTAATTCCCCGCAGCTTCCCTTGAAAGTTTGCTCATTAGATACTGATTGCAGTTTTTTGCCTTTTGTACAAAACCACTTTTCACAGAAGAATTTTTGAATTATTCGCATTACGAGAGTGAAGAACAATTTTAGAAATTTTAATAATTCTTTCATTTTTCCTTTCTTCGCTCAAACTCTTCCGCGTACAGGGTTGCTACGAAGATGGACTTTTTAATTTCTTTCTTAAAGTTCAAGCTATTCGAAGGCTGATATTTAGGTACCGTTAAGTACTATTATTTAGTATATACTCTATGTTCTTGGTTAAAACTGAACGTGGTTTTTGCCAAGTCCATGAACCCCACATGTTTCTTCTCATTCGGAAAGTTCGGTTCCTTTCGGCATACGCAAGTTTCACCGAAAGTTTTATTAATTTTGCACGGTTTGAACATTGATGAATCTTGGTGGAGCTCGACGATCAGAAACGGCGGGAAACGAAAGGGGCACCGAAGTGGTTATATCACGCTTCGAGACGATAAAACCACTAATTGTTCGAAGGGAAGCTTCGCGTCGCGCTATATCCGGACACAGACTACTGAAACACCGGCACCGGCAATGCGTTTAATCCACCGTGTGAAATATTGCGATAGTTTTGAGGCAAACGAGCCAATTTTACCGAGTGACTCTGACGAACGTAGTTTCACACTTGTATTATCCCATATTAATCCCTGAACTCGGGTAAAATTCAACTTCTCTTCTCCTCTGCAGTCATTGATCAAACGCTAGAATTAGAACGACTCTTGTCTCCTGCATTAGCGACACGAAATATGGAATGGAAAAGTAGAGATGCATTTATTATCCTCTGATGTTGTTTGCTTTGTATCGGATTTATCGGTGGAATTTGGTTGGTTGAAAATTTGGGGACTTAGAAGTTTGAGAATTGGGATCTCGGGGTTTGGGGTTTAGGCACTTGAGGATTTAGGGTTTAGGAGTTTGGGAGTTTGGGGATTTGGGAATTTGGAAATTTGATTATTGGGAATTTGGAGATTTGGGGTTTAGGAACTTGAGGATTTAGGATTTAGGAATTTGGGGATTTGGGGAATTGGAAATTTGAGAATTAGAAATTTGGAGATTTCGATTTAGAGTCCTGAGGATTTAGGATTTAGGAATTTGGGTGATTTGGGAATTTGGGGATTTGGATGATTTAGGGATATAAGGATTTGGAGATTTAGGGATTTAGGGGTATAGGGACTTAGGGACTTAGGGACTCGGGGATTTGACAATTTAGAAATTTAGGAATTCAGAAACTTAAAAATGTAGAAATTAAAAATTAAAAAATGTAAAAGTGTTCATGTTCGGCACTCGAGTCGTTTTAAAGGTGTAATCTGAGAATCGTAAATATATGGCTGTGGAAACATGAAATGATATTAAAAGATTCGGAAATTCGAAGCCATAAATATCGGTATATGTGCAATTTCGAAAACTTCTATGTCCCACATGTATGATGCATGTATAAATATATCATCCAATCCCGAATTCTATGGAAATTGATCCCCTACCGTCTCCCAAATTTCACCGTAAGTAGTTCTCAACCGATAAATAAAATACTAATCAATTATTTTTCAATACTTGCGTTACAGGTGAGTGTGACCAGTTTTCGGGGTGCAACACCGAAATCATCACAGATTTCGTGCCTCGTCCCGCACGAAAGCACGTAGGTATGGAAAACATCATTTGCTCGTTACAAAAAGCGTAGGAGGCGAAAGAAACGTATGACGATCAAAACAATTTTATATCACTGCGTACGCAGCGCACATATTCTGGGTCACGGATTCATTTCTGAAAGTATTCGTAGGCGAAAGCACTCGTTTTCTAAATATTTCCCGTGTATAATATGATCGTTGAAAATGTTGCAAATATTTCTTCGACAGTGAATACCGCAGAAAAATAATTCCTGGAAACGATCGCGTTGTTTGCGATGGAGTTTTACGAGCGAAGAAAAGCATGCCGGGAACCGTTGGTAACCGGTCAAGCCGCATTGCTCTCCATTGCAGTAGACTCATACACGTGCAATCTTCTTTGTATTTGTACGTGTGTTATGTTCGTTTGTTCGTGTTTCTCGGCACAACGATTGGAACGATAGGGTCATGTGAGGAATGGTGCTATTAAATTTGACTGCAGTCGCATCGTGCGGCTTTGCACTTCCTCCTGCAGGCTACGCAACAAATCTGAAATGCGTTCGTACAATGCACTCACTTTGATTGCGTTCTCTCTGTTGTCGATTTTTTTATTTAACACCGCTGCGTGCGACAACGCTGCCCTACGGCGTCGGCGAAAACCTCCACTTTCAACCAACAATAGCTTTTCGTTTAATCTTAAGGGCCATTCGCGCTTTAACCACGTGAAGTCCGGATTTTCTTTGACTACTCTTTGTTAGTACACTATGGTTCTTTAGAATATTTAGACGAATTTATAGATTTATAAATTTGTAACTCCCTTTCAAATTTAAAATATTTTTATATTTGAAAGTTTTTTAATTTTGAACATCTCCAATATTTCTGAATTTGTAAACTCAGGATGAACTTGAATATATCATAGAAGCCATATATTGAGACCGATGTACAATTTGCAGCGTCACGTATCCGTAATCCTTTAAAACGATGAACGAAGAAAATTCTCCCAGCGATCAATCAATTTAACACCGTACCATTTTAACTGGATTGTTGTCGTAGCACGGAGCTACAAAGAATCGCAGGCAACATTGTTAAATTAGAGGAGTTGTATCTAGAGGAGAGTTAGAGGTTGTAAGGAGCGGAGTAACAGAGATGTATAGCCTTGATTTCAGCAGAATTCTCCCGTGTGTGACAAGGGAAACGGCAAGGTATCTGGCACGGTTATACGAACGAATAAGGTCGTAGAAAGGAAACTAGGAAACGTCACGCGAAACGCTTCCAATTTCTTTCGTTACATTTCCTTTTCCTGTAGCGGTGATAACAACTGGTGCCATAGATCTTATTTCACAATCTTCTTGGAACAGTGTGTGTCATTCGAAGAGCGATGATTTGCCAAGTCAGCTTCCTTTTTATATTTGCTCAAAGAATCGACGAATTTTCTTCCTATTTCTCCCGGCTGCATATTCTCGCGCCGTCTTTGCTCTGCTATCACGTTCACTGCCTCTTGTGGCTGCGATTCGATTAAACTAGAATAAATTAAATTTACTTACGTTATGTTAAGGTTCAGATTAGGTTATATTTAGGTTAGGTTGAATCTACACGTATTTGGTTACGTTAGGGTTAAAATTAGGATTAAGTTTATGTGACAGTAGATTCGGTAAGAGGTTAGGTTTATTCATATTTGATTACGTTAACATCACATTATGTTTCGGTTACATTAGATCAGGTTAACTTAGGATGGATTAAGCTCAATTATGTTAGGTTACGTTATGTATGGAGTTATGTTTACATTATATTAAATTAGATTCGGTAAGATTAGGTAAAGTCTATTCATTATAGGTTACGTTACCACCAGGTTACATTTGTTTACGTTAAGTTAGGCTGGAATGTATCCGATCATATTAGGTTACGTTAAGGCAGGGGTTAGGTTATGTTTACGTTCGATTAGATCAAATTCAATAAGGTTAGATTAAGTGTATTCATACCAAGATTAGCACCAAGATTAGATTATGTTCAGCTCAGGTTAAATTAAATGCAGTCAAACTGAGTCTGTTCATATTTAGTCACGTTAGAATCAGAATTCAAGTTACGGTAAGGTTCGGTTAGGTTAGATGTGGAAAGATCAACTTGAGTTAGGTTAACGACTGCGACAGTCGTGTTTTTCGGGCCAAGAATGTCGAGTATAACTGAAAGTGTCCATAGAGATGAAACTGCGTATACTTGAGAAGTTAGACGATTAAATGTTTCTGATGAAATGCTGATCAAAAGCTCATCGCATTTGAAAGCCGGCGTTCCAAAGTAAACGTGTACATAAGATGTTATTCGACGCTTTAATTTATGCGATTCGGTAGTTTGAGGACTTCATTTCGATTCGACGCAGTTAATTTGCGGGAAATGGAGTTGTAGACGTAGAAATTCCGGGGTGCACCGGCTCGTTAAGTTAAATACACGTGTGCAGACGCGAAACGCTTGTACGGAGCCGCAATTGGTGTTCCCTTGATGTGCAGCTCTCGTTTTCATGAATATTCATCTCTTTTCCCACTTATGAACGTCGTAAACAAGACCCGCCGTTATCTTCTTCGGGTAAAAATTTTTCCATTTTCGCTACGCCAAGTTCGCTCTGGTAATTAATGAACATCCCCCATGCACATAGTACGGACGCTAAAAGAAAAAAACGCACGCAAACACGTCGAATCTTTAATGTACAAATATTGTATGTTCACTGTTTCATTCGCGACAAATACTTTCTAACTCTTTGCGAACATTACGTGAGTTTATTAAAAATTATATTTTTGTTTATGTCTCCAAATTTTGTACGTCTTGAAATTTTGTGAAAGCGCTTATAAGTTTGTAACTTGCAAATTAATTTGCTAATTGAATGCTTCGATGTTGCGTTGTGCATAGGTAAATACAGTAATACGAAGAACTGAATTTTTTATGTTTTCTCGCAAAACTAGGTTAAACGAAGTAGATATAATAGAAGGGATTGGCAACTGAATTTTTTAAGCTGACATTTTTGTGCAGAATTATTTATTAAAATTTACCGGGCACGAATTTCTAATCAAGGAAAATACCATGCGATGCGGCAGTCATTTTTAGAGTATTCGCCATAATCTCTACGATATCCGAGCAGTCTCGATGTAAAATACGATAAAAGTTTGCGACTTTAGTTGCCAAACTAGCATATGCATATAGAAACGCGTATTGTGGGGTAAAAATCGATTTGACGCGAGCTGTGATGTTATCCGTATAACGAAAAAGAGAATTAGGTTCATCAGGGATTTGAAAGTTTCGAATCGAGCCAACGAGCATGGTGAAATAGTTAATCTGGATGAGCTCCAATAATTCTGCCAAAAATGGTCCCTTCTGACTTGGCTAAATTCCATGTTACAGATTTAAATCGACGTTTTATTAGTTGCAATATTTCGGCTCTTAGCTAAATGACGAAGTTTTCGCGCTAATTCGACGGGAAGATTGAAAAAAATTGCGGAAAACCGGATATCCCTTAACCGATGACAACAAGGCTGGCTCGAAATCGTGTTCCCTACTGTACACACGGACTAATGAGACGATTATTTAGTCGAGTCAAGGGGCTACAGTAGAGTGTTTTTATAGCCTCGAGGCTTGTAGCGAATAGCTTAACCGAGAACAAACCAGCTGGAAGCAAAAAACCACTCTTAAACAGGGCTATAGATTACGAAACACAAGGACAAAACTACCCTTATAGATTACAAACGTTAAAGGCGAAGCAAAAAGTCTTTGTACTTGATTAACGCGTTAACTGGTGTGAGCACTTTGGTCAGTACTACCTATTAAATATAATCATATGATATACATGTTTGACTCTTTGAATTCATAGACTCTTTTTTGGTGGATCTTTAGGAAAACTTTAGGGTGTTTTTCAAATGTTACGTATTGATAATTATGTTTGGTAACTGTTATTTGTAGTTAGTGGAGTCTTGATATATGACCCTGGACAGGGATACAGACCTGAGTTAAAATTCTGGTAAAGTCCACTTGAAATTTTTTTAATTCTGAACTGCTACTCTGTCAGATTTCCAGACTTCTATATTTCTAAATTTCCAAATTAAAAAATTTAAGTCTACTTTTTGCAAATCTACGTTTTCAAAGTCTAAAACCAAATCATCGAAATTGATAACAAAATCACCGAATTGTCAAAATTTGAAAACCCGAAAGTTTGAGGGTTTGAAGACTCGAAACATTCGAAGGTTTGGAAAGCCCAAATATCGAAAGGTTCGAAGAGTGGAAAAATTTGAAAGTTTGAAAGATTGTAAAAACTCTGCCAGCGTTATTTACCGCATCACGGAAATAGACGAGGGATGTACGTGTTTTTTCGAAGTAGCATGACAAAGGAAACAAGTAACGACGAGTTTACCAAGTGAAGCGAATTTACGAGCTCGAAGTTTCTCGTATAACGTTGTGGTCGTCGCTACAGCAAAGTCATCGAAGCGTAAATAAGTCTGTAACTTTATTACAACGTTACGAGCGAGGCGATATCACTTGGTTGCTGTTAAACAATTAATATACTTATTCCCGTACAATATCCTACGTAATTATTGCAAACTATCGAATAATTTCGTCCTGAAAATTGTATGTCAATCAAAATACAGCGTCGAACGTTTCATAATTTTAACCCTCTAATAGCGAAACCGAGCTTAATTATTTATACTTTTAATTTAGTTATTTGGTCGCTTTTCTTGAGAGTTAATTTAGCTTATAGATACTCAAACACAGAAATGATTGTTTACTGTTATATGCAACATTGCTGTGTAATATCCAATTATTTTGATCGATACGATACTCTTAAATACAAAAAAAATGGTTCTTATAGTTTGAAAATTTTAAATATTAAAGTTTATTATTTCACATCATATTAGATGATATGTGCTTGTATAGATCGATACGTTATTTTGAAATATAAAAAATGTACCTAAATTGTGAAGTTTATAACCATCAGCATTATTTAAATATTACAATTGATATAATATTTCTACATGTAAAAAATGTACTTCCAAATATAGAAATGAAAAATTTGGAAACATGCAATTTTTTTCTAAGAGCTACTGTAGTTCGTATAGCACCAGGGCAATATAACGAGACTACAAATCAAATATTCTCCACAAACAAATTTTCCTAAAAATCCCAGTACGTCAGTCGATGTTCGCACGTATCATGTAGGTCACAGTTGAACCGGTCAGAGTCGTTCAAGGGTTAAAAACTTAATTTAGCATGCAATTCTGGCAATGAAACACAGAGCCAATTGCGAGGTAGATAATTTCGCTCACGCAGAATCGTCGAATTAATTTGTGGCTCTGAGTGTCTCTCAGATGTCACGTCAGGTTTACCCTGTGGGTGGTCCTTTTGCTTTGTACTGCACCGTCTCGTGACAATACACCCATTTAGTTGCACCGTTTCCGGAGACTCTGTTTGCTGCTATTTCACCATCAAAGGTGGTGCCACGATGCCAACTGCGGGTTCACGGTTCATTCGCGGGTTACAGCAATTCTGGCTACGTTAGCTTCAGCCGTGATCTGCGCTATCCCCTGGGATCAGATTCGTCACTCGGGGAATTTCGAGTAGCTTAATCCATCTCCTACCTCTTAATGCTCCGTGAAATGTTTCTTTTACCCTTAATCCAACGTCTTTCAAATTACATATACTACATTTTACAAGGCGGTTTAAGCAGAGAATTTTCAGTAACATGCATTGTACGTTCACATTGCTAAAATAATCGTGAAACGAAAATATTTATAAGATTTATAAAGTGAAATGCAGTATATACCTAGGCAGAATATAAATTATAAAACACAGAAGTACACAAATAATCATAAATATTTATACACGAGTGTATGAGTCCCAAAATAACACGCTATCTAAAGAATAACAAAATGTGTACAAGATTGAATAAATATTTGTTACTGGAAAATGTATCTTCGTAACTTGAAGAGAGAGAAGAGTAGCCATACAAATATTCCGATTAGAGCAAACAGAAGAAAATTTGAAGGTGAAAGAATTTGGAAAGGGAAGAAAATTGAAAGGGGTGGAAAATTTGGCGCGATAGTTTGGGGAAGAAATTGTTGATGAAACCGTGGGATGGATAGTAACAAAGTGAGAATATCATGGTAAAGTGCCCGTGGATAGAATTTGTTGGCCACGAGGCACTCGTGGACTATTTACTTGGAAACAATGTAGGTTCTAGCCACGGTGGTACAGTTCGTATACGTCATTGTCGGAACGAAGCCATGCTGCATCTCTCCCATCTATGTTCCTAGGAGGTTTCTCGCTCATCCTGGTTCTTTTCCTGTCAACTTCGTGTGACCTTTTCCCGTGGCGCACACTCTTTCATCGTTAAACTTTCCTCATAAACTTTTTATGAATTTATTACCTTATAGTTTTTACCTCCTCAAGCAATTCTAGATGATACTCACGGTTTATTGTTTATTTAGGTGCAACGCATAACAGCGCTTCTTTATGGTCCACTAAATTTTTGTATCTTCGTTCTAGTCTCCAAATTTCCAGTTTCTCTAATTTTTGGAATTTTTGAATTTTGCATCTGCGTAATCTTAGATATCCGAATATCGAAATTTAATAATACCTTCATTTATAAATAGATGTACAAACTATGGTCTTGATCTCTGTTTTCAAAGTTGTAGATTTTCTAACTTCTAGGCTTCTAAATCCCTAGATTCCTATATTCCTTGCGATCATAAATCCTTATATTCTCGAAATTGTAGCTTCTCAAATTTTTAGACTCCAAATTGCTAGATCCTCCAATTGGTTCTCAAATTTCCACGTTTCCAAATTCCTATGCCCCCAAAATTCTATGTTTCTAAATTCCTAGGTTCTCAAACCCCTAGATTCCCAAATTTCTAGCTCTCCAAATCTCTGTGTTCTCGAAAACACTCTATTCTCAAATGCCCATGCCCCCAAATTGCTAGATACTCAAATTTCCACGTTTCCAAGTTTGCAAGTCTTCGAATCCCTAAACAACCCCTAATCCCTAGGTCTCCCCCTCATAGATCCCCAAACTCTCACCTCTCTCAATTTCTAGGTCTCCAAATCCTTGAAAACCTCTAGATTCCGTCTGTACATTAATATTAAAAATGAAAATGTTATGTCCTTGTTTATTTAGACACCGCGATTGATTTCACCCAATCATCTCCGCAAAATCAATTCGCTCATTAATTTTTACTAGTTTATCCGCCGTGGAATGTTTTTTTTAGTACCTCCATCGCAAATTCGACGGAGTAACGTAGTAATAGGTACGTTTCGATGCCGCAGGATTTACGTGATTTATATTTCCACGTCGAATCGATTCGTTCGATATCGGGATAATTCTGCCCGTTTCCTCGATATTTCTCGATAGAAATCGTGAGTGATAACGTTGCGTGGTTTCCTTCCATCGACTTCTCGGTGCTTTATGACCCCGACGGTTTTTATTTCTGACTTACGATCAGAGTGCAAGCTGATTCATTTATGAGGGGAAGAAGAACGTCTTTGAAAGACGCCCGGACGTCCAGTCGTCCAACTATGTATCGACAGAAAGTCGATTTCATCTTATGGGGTCTTTAAATATCGCTCTGTTTTCTCGGCGGTATTTACCTGGATTTCAAAGAGTTTCCTGACGGAAGTCGACCTAACGGGAAACCTGGTAAACGAATGTCATTTAAGATAGAGGAGTCAATTTAGAGATTGTACTAATATTTCATGGGGAACGAAATGGAGTCTTGAAGTTTAATTTTAGAAATGTACTTTCGAAACTTTGTTTCTTACATTGCTAATTTTTCCTTAGAGGGACTTTGGGACATAGGGACTTTGGAACGTAGAGATTTTTGAAGATTAGGTTTTTGGAATATAGGGATTTTTGGACGTATCAATTTTGGTATGTAGAAGTTACGGAATGTAATTTTTGGAGATACGAACTTCCGAATAAATTTTCGAATATAGGAATTTCGTGACGTAGGGACTTTGGGATTCAAGAATTCTTCAATTTACGAATCTTTGGTCTTCGATACTTTGAAAATTTTGAGACTTTATTACTTCAGGATTTTGAAATATCGAGTTCTTTTAATTTACTATCGATCATAGTTAAATTGATATAGTGACTTATTTGCATCCCTATATCGTCCCACCTCAAATCACTTACTAAAACTTTGTCGATACTTAAATGTATCGATCGGAATTGAGAATTATGAATCAAATGAAAAGGCACTTTTTGTGGGCACGATTCAATCGAGTTTATAATGGACATATTTGATAAGACTGTAAAAGTGTACCGCGTAAATTTGTAACGGCGAATGCGCGAAATTAAACCGTACATTGTTCTCGCGATTTTATCATTCTTCGTATCCTTTTCACCGATAAAATTATGTGGAACGAAAAAAAAGGGATTACGAATTAGTTCGTACTGGATTAAGCACCTTCAATTCGAACCCTCCTTTCGCCAATCTAATTAATTCCTTTCATTCACACGAATTACGTTCGCGGAAAAAATTCTGACTGCGAAATACTATCGCGATATTTATTACATTTCACGTTACTCTGTGTTCACAAAGCTCTAATGCTAATGCGATCGGCCATGCATCTCGGTACATTATACACTTTGCAATTTATATTTTTTTAATCTTTTAATCGTGTACATTCTTTTGGTTTATATATTTTCAAGTGGACAAATTCGCGAATTACCAAATTTCTATATTTTACATTTTATTTTCAAATTTCCAACTCTTTAAGTAACAAAATTCAAAATTAACGTGTTCCCGAACTTTCTAAATTTTCAAATTCCTCAGTCTCCAAGTTCCAAATACCCATATTTCCATATTTCCAGATCCTCAAGCCCTAAATTCCCAAATTCCCAAATTTTCAAATTTTCCAAATTTTCCAAGTCTCCAAATTCCCCAAATCTTCAAATCTATAAATTTCGAAAATTCCCTAAATTTCTCAAATTCCCCAAATTCCCCAAATTCTCAAAATTCCCTAAATTTCTCAAATTCCCCAAATTCCCCAAATTCTCAAAATTCCCTAAATTTCTCAAATTCCCCAAATTCTCAAAATTCCCCAAATGCCTCAAATTCCCCAAATTCTCCAAATTTCCTATATTCTCCAAATTCCCCAAATTCTCAAAATTCCCCAAATTCTCAAAATTCCCCAAATTCTCAAAATTCCCCAAATTCTCAAAATTCCCTATATTCTCCAAATTCCCTATATTCCCCAAACTCCCAAATTCCTTATATTCCCCAAATTTTTTAAATTCCCCAAATTCCCTATATTCCCCAAACTCCCAAATTCCCCAAATTTCCCCCAATTCTTTATATTCCCTAAATTTCCCAAATTCCCCAAATTCCCTAAATTCTCGAATTTCCCAATTGCTATATTTTCCAAATTCATAAGCACTATATCTCTACGCTCGTGGGCAACAAAACTGAATTAGAATCCAGCGAGTAGCGTGACCCCTGTTCCCCGCGCGGTCGTTTTTCGTAGAAAAGTTAGCCGGGCTTGCCAGTGTATAAAGTTTCGTCGCTAAACTGTGCGTTTAGGTATTCAGATTGAAGTTCGCAGATAAACGTTTTCAGCGATTACGGCTTCCCATTTGGTGATACCTGAAATCTATGCTAATTCACAGGGATAAAGTATTTGCTTCGGCCGTGCATGCACCGAGTCCGGCTCGAAACTCGTACAATGGCGTCGGCTGATTTATGCTGTACGCTTGACTCGGTAGGGACAAATCCTATGCTTCGCTCCGCGACCCTACAGTTGTGTTCGCTGAAATTTTATGGATTACGTTGTTCTGTTCGACCGACTAAAATCGATACGTTTTCCTCTCTCTCTCTCTCCGTCTCTTTGCTTATTTCTTTCCGTATAAAACTTGAGTCGGAACGAAGAAAAAACTGACGGCAGGGATTTTTCTTTGGGGATGCTCGGTTCGTTTTGCTGCATGGTCTTGGAAACAATGCATCAAACGAAAGATTTGTTACATTCGGGAGAAATTTATTTCATCGCCGATACAACCAGCAGATTTAATATCGCGGATCAGATATTGCAAGTGTGGATGACAACACACGTAACATGCGTGCGTGGTGATTTTAAGACTTGTGGATTTAGGTATTTGGGAAATTTACAAATTTGGATATTTAGAGCTCTATGAATTTAAGGGTTTGGTAATTAAAAAATGAGATAATTTTGTAACTTAGAAGTTTTCAGATTGGCACGCGAGTCATCCAAAAACGTTTCCCCCGAGTGTACAATGTATCATTATTAAAACGTGAGAACGTCCAACGAGACAGGTTGTGTATTCGTTCGAGTACAATTTAGCAACGGAATCTCCTTGAAACGAACACAAAATTGTAACGTTCACGGTTCTCTCGTGTGTCTGCGATGTTAAGTACCAGTTTCGATGTTTGGCAGCTCACCGAGAATCTCGCGCAACACGGTTAATCGAGGATTGTTCGGAGGCATAAAATATTTACGCGGCGATTCGGTGCCAAGATCTGCTGCAGAGCGGCAAAGAAAAGCAAACCGCAAGACACCGAGGATTCGACGTACGATATCACGTTGTTCATCCGCATTGTCATTTTTTTTTCCTCTCCTTCGTCCCGTTTTGCTGGCATGCGCGCCGTTCGTGTCATGCACGGATTAAACCCCGAGAAACTCGGGAAAGAAGAGCGGCCGAGAAGAAAGCTGAAATGAAGGGACTCTGGGTCGCCACATTCTTTGTCCCAGCCAATCGCAGTGTATGACGGATGTCGCAAGCACGTAATTTCCATCTTCCTGGCGCTCGACCAACTTCTCGCTGGTGGAAAACCTCCGTAATAAGAAGAAAAAGCTCCGCGCAGAAAACTACCTTCCTAGCGATATGCTTCCTCCTTTATCTCCGCGCGCGCTAAACAGAAAATGCTTAAAGTCTTATTTAATCCCTGCGTCGCTTGGACCTGACAACCTCATTTGTTATCTGTTAAATTCATCCCTGATGCGCATAGATCTCACAAATTGTTACTTATTACGACATGTTAGGTTTGATGAATTGTCTTCCTTAGGTAGCTATCCAGAAACACATACAGACAGCTAGTACAGAAACTGATGAAAGTTCATTCTCGAACTTGGTCATGTAACGACAAGAAAGGTTCTAGTACGTGTGATGATATAGATCAATTTAGTAATATAGACCAAACTGTAACTTAAAATAATGGTAGTTACGAAGGAAGGAAGAACTTTGAATCGAGCTCCTGTAGCGAACGCGTTAAACCTGTAGATATCGGCAAATGACCGAAGCAGAACTCGTTAGTCGACCAAAGATACGATGTTGGCAATAATTGTTACTTTCTCATTCTGGATTTGGATTGTGCGGATCAAGTGTATCGGATACTTTATCCGCTTGCCTTTTGTGTCTGGCACAAAGGACTCGAGCAACAAAAGGGCGGACTATTCGTGTCAGTTTCACGCACATGCCTGTGGCGTTTTCAAAGAAGGAAACTTTCGATTCTCCGCGGACGTAATCATGTGACTTTTACGGAGTATCCACGATTATATCTTTCAGGGGATCACGATTCACCGCAGCTACACTTTTGACGACAAAGCGAGCGTTCGCTTCGTGCCTTTCTGCGTTCATCACAACGACATCGACTCAAGGAATGAACAGCCTCGATAAAGTGCCCAAGTACCGGAACCTTGTCGAAGTATCGCGACAAAAGCGTACCCTTTCACCGAGATATTATATGTGTGCCTGAAAAGAAAACTGATCGAGGCTTTATAACGTGTATGGATTATTAGAGCGAGACAAATATAACACGATGTAACAACTCGTATATACGACTGATCTTTCGATAAATATTCCATCGAAAAGGACAATTTATGTCTAAATAAGACAGGTTATGATCGATGCTTTCTCATTCGTTTGCTTTGTTTTAACAATTTATTGCTAAAGTACTGCCTATCTGGAAGTCAAGCAAACTTAATTTGACCATCAGTGTCTGCTCCATTAGTTGTTTCATTGTATTGTTCATTTTTCTTGCTTACTATTACTATTTTAATACTATTACTGTCCTTTACTTCCTACACTTCTTCATAAAAATTGAAAGAGTAAAAATTTCAAGCAAGAAGAACAAATCTTGAATAGCTATGATTGCACGTTTCATATTTTATAGTGAAGTTTGAAATAGAAATACATTTTGTTCCTTTCTTGGATCACATCTCTTAACACAAGGATGGAAAAATTTGTCGAATATGATATTTTTTGCTGATGCATCTTGTGTCCCTGAGAATCCTACAAGCGAAAGGACTACAGTGTCACGCAAGCTACGGTCTGCAAGCCAGGCGAGAAAAGATTCATGGAGGTCATTATTCGCAAACGATTTAGCGCCGGAATAATGAATACAGCGAACTGTATGGCTGGCAATGTAGTCGGAAAGGGGTTAGTGGTGACAACTAAAGAGTAAATGCGACCGAATCGAGAACAAAGTCTTTTTTGAAAACAGAAGTCTCTTGTGACATAAAGTATACGTTAATTTTTAATGTAGGTTAAGTTTTCATGGATTCCATTTATTTACTTTTCGAACTTCCAAATTTTCATAGTTTCATAACTTTATACTTTGCAATTTTTCCATCTTCCAGACTTCCAAATTTCCAAATTTCTGAAGTTACAAACTTGCAAGTCCTCTTCACATTTTTAAACCTTGACATTTTCCAGATATTAAATTTTTAAGCTTTGATATTTTCTAATTTGGAAGTTCAGAAACACGAAAATTTATAAATAGAAAAGTTTGCATAAAAACAGATTTCACATCGTCCTTATTACATTTATCTCTGTAAACCCCTTTCAAGACTGGCGAAACGGAAAAATGTGAAGAGGGCCATATAAATGGATCTCTTTCCGCAGACGATTATCATAGCTTCATTATCGTTTTATTGGTAGATACGCAAACCTTGCTCAGTGTTGATCGGAAACAAAACCGTATCGGCCTTCGAACTTGCAGGTGCACGGAGCACTGTTTTAACCCGATTTGTTATTATTTGTTACCAAAATACCTGCTAATTCTGTACTCGGTAAACCGTAAATCAGTGTCCAGTATATTTTGTTTGCTGCATAACGTCGAAGAATGTGGTCGAAAAACAGTATGTCTACCGCATTTTCTGCTCATCGTGGCTGCTTTGTAACCGCTTCTCGAGGCCCCAATTCCCCGGTCTCGTTCCCGTTTCGGAGCATCCCGTTTCGTCCGTATCTTCCTTCCCGTTGGCGTATTCCGTCTGTTCTGCTGAACCTCTTGAGGTGGATACTTGTACGTAATCTGGAGTGCGGATCGATGGAAAGGACGGGGTTTTAGTAGCGGGCCTCGAGTCCGGCTTTCGAGGATTTCATTGAAAGATTCCGAGACGACCTCAACTGCCGACTAGAAACGCTACGCGAAAGCTAGCTGAAAATGGCGACACCGGTGCAACCGGTCGAAGGGATCCGAATACGTCTGCCCGGATAAAAGCTCTGCTTTCCCTTCGGCGTAAAGGAAGAAGATCCAAGGGATCAGGGGAAAAGGAGTGTTCGGTCTGACGCTGCACGAACCTGAAACGAACCAAAAAAGAAAACGATCCGGTAAAGAGTGGGGCACCAGTCACGAAAATAATGGGACCCCGTTCGAATAAAGCGGACTTGACGTTCGCCTTCTTCCACCGAGCAAATTTTCAAGCGATCCTATCGTTTCAAATTTTCGACCCCAAAAACTCGCCCGGAAGAAGCTACCAAATGGAAAGAAAACGACGAACATCTGCCAGAAGCCGATGGCTTCGATTTCGCTGAAAAACTGATGTGGTAAATTCTGTGTCTAAGTAATTTTTGGGGTCTTTTATTAACGTTTAATATGAGAGATGTACAAGAGTGTGGTAAATTCAGTTATGATGGTTGTAAATTTTGTTGTGGTTAATATGTTGAATACTATGGGGTTCTTTATTTATTTAATACTCTTGATGTAATGTAATCCTTATTAAGAATGTCCTGGTACAAACTGCGATACCTTTTAAAGAAGATGATTACGAAAGAAGTAAGTAACGTGTAATCGGTTTGAACATTCAGCGAGCAGAATCCAGCCGTTGATTTATGGAGTTTTTGTGCCGTGAAATAAAATTTGACGAGAAGCAAGTAACAGGTCGAAGAAAAAGAAAGATGAAAGGGAGGGACAGCGAAAGGTTCGAAGAGCAATTTACGAGACACAAATCGTTTAAAATCCTGAGGGTGCAGTCTCAGCACCACTTGGTTACCGTTCAAACGTTATGGCGTGTCCATATTTTATCGGCCACCCTGTTCGTTGCATGGTAAAATCCGGCGTGCTGGTATGCGTCCAAAGTAGACACATTTATACACACAGAGTAATCGGAGCAAGATGTTCGAGTATACATAACTTGAGCCGTGTAACAACCACCAGCGAATGCAAATATCATAATTCACTGCCTCCGAAGCCATGCATCTTCGTAAACGAAGTATTCTCCATAGAAGCTTAAGCTATGATTCATCGAATAAACGTCTTTCTTTAGTCCCATGTATTATTCTCAGACATTCGGTGAATGAAAAAAGAACCCGCGTTTTTGATGCCTTATGTTCGCGTGAATGTACCGAATAAGCACGTACTTATCTCGTATGGCTGACTAATGGTGGACTGCTACTACTGGATATTTTTCACATTCATGAAACTGTTACCGTAGTAGGGTATGGTAGATTGTGTATCGTGGTTTAATGATGGCGAGATCAATTATCTGCTGACGATCTTGCGAGGGTGTAGTGTGCAGTAGATGAGGAGATTTAGGGAAGTTTCGGATTAAAAAATTTGTTGTATGGGGATTTGGAAAGTTGCATTTCGAATCCGAAATTTCCAGATTTCCGATATTCTTAGACCCCGAAATACTTATTAAATTTCTTAAACTCTGTTTATTAAATTTCTGAACGTCTTTTACAAATTCCCAAATTCGAAAATCCCTAAATTTTCAAATATTCGAATCTCAAATTTCCAAATCTCAATTTTCCCAATTTCCAAATATTCAAACTTCTAAATTTACAAATCAACAAAAATCAAGAAGACTCAGAAATTCCCATATATGTAAATATATAGAAATTGACAAAATTTTCAAACTTCCCATTTTAATTTCTAAGAATATACATATGTTGCGTAACTTGAGATCAGTCGAGGTCGAAATCTGACAGATTGTTCGAAACAAGGAAAAAGTTTGACATAAAAGAGCTACCCTGTGGAAAGTTTGTAATTTGTCGGTTGTGGAAAATGTGTCCCGATGGTCACACGTGTAACGAAACTTAAGCTGCCACTTTGCTCGCCGTTTCCTCGCGCGATACCAAGAGAATTTCCTCACGACGAAAACTTGTACGCGGGGCATACGAATATCGCGCTTTATAAAAAATTCATGTTGCCCTTTCTTACAAATTCGTGTCCAGAATAAGGGGAACTTCTTTCCGCGTGAACGTACAAATGTGCGAAGAAGCGTATTCGACCCTCCTTTTATTTCGCCGTTGCCACCCTCGCCGTTTTCACGGCAACTTTCTTGAGAACTTTCTTTCTTGCAAGATAATTGCACGGAAGGACTGTCTCGAGAAGACAGCCGTTCTCCGAAGACAGTTTGCCGATTCACCGGTGCATTCGTGAAATTTTAAGTAAAACTGAAGTGCATCGAACGTTTTTTATTGTTAAACATTCAAATTAGAATCGAGGGACACTGAAGCGAGTCATGCGATTTTCATTTTGAAATATTAAAAGTTGAATGATTGCAATTTGCAGTCCGTACGTAATTATTTCTGTAATTGCTTTCTAAAATCAATCATGGTGATTGTAGTCATTATTCATTCGTTTTCAATTATTCATTATTATGCATATAAATAAAAATACATTAATGTATATTCAAATTACATATATGAATAAAAGGACATGTGAAGGGGTCTGTACGTCCATTTTGTACAAGTCTAACTAGTTATTGTTTATCATCACTATATTGTTTATGCTATTATTCATTGACACACAAGTATGCTGTACATAAAATTTGTAATAAATAACATGCACGATCTTTTTTACTTCTGTCGAAATCAATCATGGTACTTATTATTATTCGTTTGAACACATTAATAAAGTGTTATGTGTTTGAATTATACACATGAATAAAAGTCCATGCGAATGTTTCCCTAAATCGTCCATGTAACTATTGTACAAGTCTGACAAGCATCACTATCACTGTTTATATATTCTACTAATCACATGTCATATAAACATGCTGTGCAGCAAATGTTGAATAAACGAAGACATACGCGAATCACACGTAGAAACGCGAGACATTTATGAAACTCGATTCGCATTCACAGCGCTTTCTCATTTCCCTCCATTCCCTAAATTACCGTGGCATTATCAAGGGATCCTGTAAAAGCTCGTTCCATAAGACTCGTGACGAGTCGCGCGTATTAACGAGCTGCGATAACTGGAAACACATCGCGATTCGATTCGAGATAAGCTGGCGGCGTTATCGCTCTATCAAGCATGATGGATCTCATCGTTCCCGTCATCGTCCTCATTTTTATTCCTAATGGGTCGACTCCATTAAGGGAGATTCAATTTTTCAACGAAATCGGCAACTTCGAAAGCCATCCAATTCTTGCTCACCTTATCGCTAGTCGCGTTTCTGAGGCGCATTTGCGAAATCGCGTGCAAGCCTGAAACGTGTGACGAGAGGAAACGCTTTAGGCGATCTGCTCGTTCGCTCGTCGTCGCCGTCTTCCTTTCGACCGCGATTAAAAGTAGTCTTCGGTGACGATTAAGATAGGAGGATCCTTGAAATTCAACGGCGCTTTTAACCGCGCATTCGAGCGCCGTTTCGCGAGCCGTGAAACCTTCTCGTCGTTCGAGCACCCGCGGTAATAATGATGAAGCGATTCGTTGCTTCTACGGACGCCTTTTTAAGTCGCGCTTTCGGGAAACGAATCAATTAATGATCTCGTTTAATTTGCCTGTATTGCGGTCGAATCAAATCCTCGTTTTATGACTGCTCGCAACCGTTCGTAATTCTATTTTAATTGAATTGTTTCTATTGCTGTCTGTTTAATGGTGGAATGATACTATTTGAGGATGTTGAGACGCGCTGGTTTGAGCATTTTGCCATTTCTGGGGTTTTCAAGCTGGGAATTTGAAAATTTCGGGATTTGGAAACTTTAGAAGTTAGGGATTGGTGGATTTTTAATATTTGGGGATTTTTTAAACTCGAAAATTTTGGGTTTTATAGAATTTTAAATTTGGGAATTTGGGGATTTGGGGATATAGCGATTTCGGGATTTAGGATTTGGAGATATAGGAACTTGGGAATATAGGGATTTGGGGATATAGGGATTTGTGGATTTGTGGATTTGTGGATTTGAGAATATAGGAATTGGAAATTTTTAATTTGGGAATTTAAGAACTTGGGAATTTGGGGATTAGAGCATTTGGAAATTTGGGGATTTGGGAATTTGGAGATTTGGGGATTTAGAGATTTGGGGATTTGGGACTATAGGAATTTGAAGATTTAAAATTTCGAGAATTTAGTGATTTGTAGATTTTTAAATTTGAGAATTTTGGAACTTGTGAAATTGGAAATTTGAAAAGTTAGGGACTTGTGAATATTTATATCTGAAAATTTAGAAACTTCGAAATTTGAGAATCTGAAAATTTAGAAACTTGATAATTTAAGAATTTGAAATTAGCTTAGCAATGACTTAATTTCCCTACTAACAAACTAACAAATTATATGTACGAAAACATCCAATCGTAATGAGTTCTATCCACATCATGTATCAAATTTCAAATGAGAATATAGTGAAAATTTGCAGAGAAGATTGTCAGAGACATTTGAGACAAAAGCAATTTCTCAGTGAATAATATCGAATCTTTTAACAGAGGCCTCGTCCACGAGCATTTCGCGAATTCCCTTTATCACACCTAGCGGCATTCTCTCTAGGGAAGATTCGGTTAGATTTCTGCAAAGAGATAAATAAGTTTGCGAGCTGAATCTCACAGGGGAAAGCGATCTCGGTGCCAGATAAACTGAGGTAAACCAGTCACGTTTTTTTTACAAAGCTTTTCTTTCCATTTCTTTTTTGTGTACCTTACTGTAAGTACTTGTATTGTCTTTGTATTGGCTATTTGTCTATTCTCTATCTATTCCCAGCTGGTTGGCACAGGATTGTTTACAAAGCGTTTAATCTTCTTCCGTCTCGAAAATTCAGGGACTTAAATTGCAGTACTTTCACGATATAGTTCATACGTTAATCGTTAGACTTCCTGTTTATCTTTTCACTAAATCTTAATTGCAGAATTTTCATGTTTGAAGCAACGCCTCGATCAAAGCTTTTATCGCAGCCTCGATACAATCTGCGTTGTTGTACCTAATATCGTAATCAGGCCAAGGCTATAGTTAGCGTGTACCTGCATGACTCTAGAAACCTTCTAAAGCAATCTGTAATTGCATTAGTATCGTGTATGAAACTTCATTTGTTATAGAATATCACGTTATTGCTATTAAATCATTGCAGTGTACGATGCGAAAATAAAATCAGTAAAATATCAGACCTTCTGGATTTCTAAGTTTCTAAGTTTGCCAAGTCTCCACGAACTAATGGTCTCCCGTATTTCTTTCCCTTAGGGAATTTTGCCGCACTGTACAAGTAGAACCGAAGTTACCATTCGATAATTCCCCGTCACGGACGTAGGTTATTGTAGAAAGTAGAAAAGCCCACGATCGTTTTATGAGAACAGTAAGTCTCTCAGTTCTTCAGAAACCGTAACTTCATTCGAGACATTAAACGAGATCTCAGAAAGTTTCCGAAGTTACCCAACGGAAGTAGTCAAGCTCGCGGCAAAGAAGATTCCCAAAAAATGTAACCTCGACATAGGTAACCGGTGTAACTTTCATGGAAGAAATTAAAACGGAGATACTTCGTAACGAAGGAACACTGTCAGCTTACAGAGGAAGACATTGATTCGATATTATAATGCGAGGAGGTAATAAAGTGACCAGTTATACGCTCTGTTCTGGAAATCTGTACACGGAGTAGCCACGCTTCGTGAGTAGAGTTGAATAGACTCTTAGCCCGAGGGTTTCGAGTGATTTCGTACTCGGCTGGAAAGTTAAACGTTGTTTCTGCGATGCACACGTGCATCTGAAATACGGATATCAGTGGACCGATTCAAACTTCCCTTTGAAATACATATCTCATTTCTACAATCTATTTCTGACGTTGTATTTGACAGTTATTCATCTTTTACTGTGTTCGAACCTTCTATTTCCTTGCAGCGATTGTTACAATGTCATATATTTCCACACACTGTATCGCCACATGCAATATATTGGTACACATCGTATATCGGTAGACGCTATGTGTCGGCAAGCACTGTATCGGTATATGTACCATAGGTGTTGTATCGCCATGTATCATATATCACCGGGAGCCACATATCTTATGATATGTGGGAGCTGAATTCTTACGCGTCATATGTCGCCACCATATTGACACGTGTGACTGTGCTCTATATCGACTCGCGCTATATTGCCATTTACTATACAGCCACACATATTGATACATATTATACTAGTGTGTGCTATGTATCATATGCACTGCATCGTCATGCGCCGTATATTGACTCGCGCTATATTGCCACATGTAATATATCGGCTCGTGCTATATTGCCAAGCGTTATACTCTCACACGTAGCATCAGCACGTATCGCACATCAACTTGTGCTATATTGCCGCGCACCATACATCGACTCATGCTATATCGCCACGCGTATACAATGTATATTACTATATGCGATGCCATATATTGCCCCGTGTAGTATTGCTATGCGCTATATATTCCCACGTCGTATATTGCCGCATGTCATACATCGATTCGTGCTATATCGCCAGGCACGTATATTCACGTGATATTTGTCATATTTCACAATACGTAATATCGTAATCTCTGCGTTGTATATCTCGCACTGTATCGCCATGTGTCATGTATACACTCGCGCTATATCGCCACGCACTGCTACGTACCATACATCGGTTCACTATTATGATATTGCCACACGTTACATCGCGACATATATTGATACATGAGATATCTCTACTCGCCATATATCGCCACGTATAGTATCGTTATATACCATATACATAAGATAATATAATACCGTAATACTATAGTATATCAGATAATACCAAATATTATCTTGCGTTGGAAATGTGTGTGGCGTATATCGCCACGGATCAGTCTGTAGTTGAGCTTTTAACGCAATTGGAAGGTTCAGTTCACTTTTTATCCGAATAAAATTCCTGTTTCAAAATCTCCACGCCTTTTAGCATGCTCTCATCCCTCGATGCGGGCAATCTTGCGCTAGGAGTGCGGTTCTAAGAAAAACATTGTATTGCCGTAGAATTACCGTCCGTTAACCGAGCACTCGAGAGTTCTAGACACAAGCAAAGCTCTCGAGGTGCAAGTGGCGAACCCAGAAGTCTCTTCAGGCTCCATTCACCGGAGAACTGCGTTGCTTTCGTTGGTTCAAAGCTCGCTGAACTCGCCGAACCTTTTACATCCCGTTGTCGTATCGGTTCGGCCAGGATTCTTACCATCGACGCCGTGTCATTTTCGAGAAACGCTCAGACGGCTTGCCAAGACATTTCGCAAACGCGCTTACGGCTTTGCCAGCAATAGTACATTGGAAAAGAACGGAACAAGATTGTAAACAATTTGTCGTTCAGGAGACGTGAAAATTATTGTATCGAAAATATTCTCTTGCGAACCGTTGCTTCTTCATACATTTCCTCTCGTTCTTTTCTCATCTTTCGAACTTGCCAAAGTCACTTCACAACTTTAGAAATTTCATAATTTTCAAACTTACAAATTTTTGAATTTTCAAAATTAAGAACTTCTCTTCAGGAAAACTTTCTAATGGAAGAGGTGAAAAATTGTAGAACAAATTTTCAACTGAGAATAGCATGTGAACCGCTCCCCAGAAGGAATTCCGTTTATGTGCCTTTATCCACAGTTATTCCGCTCCTGCAATCCTATTCAGAGCCGTATAGCGAGACTCCAGTCTAAATATAGATTAAACTGAAATACGTAACAATTCTGAAGGGTTGCAATCTTCTACCACGCGATTCTTCGATAAAATCAAAGTGTATTGTTGATTTCACAATCTTCACCTAGCCATTTATTTCTCTCGATTTCGGCGCACAGTTGTAAATGCACCGTAATTGCTGCCGACGGACATGGATTGGGAAACACGTCACGGTTTAGAGGTCTACCTCCGCTATTTGTCGTAGTTTTGAAAGTTCTGCTCCACCGATCGATTGCAGTTTGTGTTTAGCATTCACCGTGAAAACATTTACCGCTACAGTTCACTCGATGCTACTCTCTAAGCAGGATTTCAATCCGGTGGCTTCTGTTCTTCGCTACTGATTGTTGATTCAAATTTTACACAGCATTGCTATGGTTACATGGATGACAGATAATACATAATGCATAGATCATGATAATGCGCAATCTATTAACATTCAATCTGAGTAGGCGTTCGGTATGCCAGTATATAGCCACTTTGTAATCAAAGCCCATTGATAATCATGTAGATTGTGTTTGAACGTACGGTGCTTTTAATTGCTGTAACAACGTGTGTGAGTACTCTTGCGCAAGCTAATCATCCTCTTGTCGCCAAATTGATAGTTAATTGATAGTTGGTACCTGTCACACAGTTTTTGAATACGGCGAAATGTTTATTAAAATTTTCACCGTAACCGTTATGAAAATAATTTAATTAATTTCGGTCTATTTACTTCATTGGAATCTTTTATTTACATTAATGTACACGCAGCGCTTTGGGATGTAAATTTTCACGTGCTTTGAGCGATAATGAATTTATATCGCGGAAAGAGTTTCATATTCGATATTCTCGATAATAAATATATTAAAAAGTTTTCATGTTTAATACGGTAACTAATTTAGTAAAAAGGATTTCATATTTAATGCATCGAGTAATAAATTAATTTGATGAAAAGAATATATTTAACGTTCTCGGACACGGCAATGCGAAACGAAGTTAAATAGAAATATCGCACGGATATTTTCGATATTTCGAAATTTATGCAATATTTCACGGTCCCTGAAAATTGAAAACTATAAAATCCAAGATAAACATTTCATCGGTGTGCGCGCGTTTATTCTCCGTAGAAAAAAGAAAGGGATATTTCTGCCGGCATATAGGGAGCACCTGCCTTTAAAAATGTTTTCCATGGAAATTCAGAAGTAGTCAACACCGCGGAACACCAGATTTAAAAACAACACAGGGAACAAGACGGGGTCGAAATAAAATATCCCTCGTACGTTGTTGGACACGTACCATTTCCATGGGAGCATGTTACACGCGAAACATCTATGGAGCGAATAATTGAACAGATCAAACGTGGTTCAGAAGTTTGCCTGTGCGAGTAGCCTTCGGTCTTGTAAAGCAAAGGATGTTCGCGATCGAGTTCGACGTCGATAGCTCTGGGGTATCGGACATATTTCATCTTTCGTGGTATAAGAGATGCACGTGAGGAGAAAGTTCAAAGAGGCAAAAGGAGCACATGAAAGTTACGATGGCCAAAGGAATATTCGGCCGTCATAACGTTATAGCCAAAATAAATTATGCAGAAAAAGAAAAGAATAGAGCGTGTTCCGTTCTTTACCTATTTGTTTCTCGACCCCTCGGAATGGATGCCTAGCAAATTTTTCCAATACAGGATTTAGAAGTTTCACGATTTTTATAACCTTCGTGGCTCTTAAGATTTTTCGAATTTTTTTTCACCTTCGGAATTTTTAGGGATTTTAGCATTATTGGGATGTTTAGAATTTTTGTGATTTTTAGGATGTGTAGGATTTGTAGGTTTCATAGGAGGTTTTAGGATTTTTAGGGTTTTAAAGATTCTTAGGATGTTTAGGATCTTTATGATCTCTATGATCTTGGAGATTTTTAGAATTTTTAGAATCTTTATGAGTTTGGGAATTTTTTAAATGTCTAGAACATTTAGAATCTTTAGAATTTGTAGAATTCATAGAATTTGTAGAATTTGTAGAATTTGTAGAATCTATAAAATGTTATGAATTTTTAGAAGTTTTAGGAGATGTAGAATTTGTAAGATTTCTGAGATGTAAAACATTTTGTTCTTACACCCCGATTCACGGCAATATAACGAGAATCTGCAGTCTACCCGAAATTTATTCTGAATTAAATCAGAGTTTGAGAGGCTAGAATCTGCGAAGAGGTAGATGTTCATCTGGTTTCGAGTACCGGATGTATGGTCGAAATGTGTTTTACGTTTTTTTGCGAAGGTAATCGTATATGTTGGAATTCGTGAAAAATAGGGGCTCTCTAGTCCGGAAATCGAACGCAGAATCTTTGCATTCGTAGCAATGGCGCCATCAGTCCTCTGACATTCCTACTTCCACGAATCCTTTTATCTAAACATGAAATCTATACACTATTACAAACATTCGTTCTTTAAATCAAAAGTCAATCATTTTCATTTGAACCTTCTAAACATGGGTTAAATAGACACATTCGTAAAAGTGATAAAACATACAGTGACTAGATACTGAAATAAATCAATTGAATCTGTTAAAATCGAAACAGTAGTTATAAGATTAATTCTTCATATTTTTGAATACTTTCAATTAATTACAAATGTTGTTAGTATTCATTAAGAGATATAAAAATTCTCACTTTGTTTTGATGAATGAATGCAATGAGTACAATATAAAAAAGTACCCACCGATATACTCTTGTACACCTTTTCTATTTCACATGCAACTTTATTTGACAATTTTTCCACACGATTTTAATTGCTGTCGTTGTTCCAATTAAATTGTCCAAATATTTGCCACGCGCGTATGCAGCAATTATTGCGCGTGCCAAGACAGTTGTTAATATTTGAGATCCTTCGCTCTTCAATTACATATACATAAAATTGTTGAGTTATTTTTTAATTGTGTACCTACAAACATCGTGTAATCGACGTGTCGCAACTAAGACACGATTGTACGACCCTCTCCTAAATTTTTTTATTTTTTGCACTCGTTCATTTCTAGAAATGATTGGTATCGTGCTGGAAGTCCAAGCGAAAGAATCTTTTTCTGGTACTTTCTGCACGTTCCAGACGGGAACGTGTTATTCCTCGAATCTATCCTCTGGCTACCTTTTCTTCGTACGAGTATTTTCCGTGGATGATTTCAGAAAACGTATACTTTCTTCCGTTCCCGTATTAAAGAGAGAGCTAGCAAAAAGAGAGAATCGTAATACTGGTACTTTAATTAAATGTTGACACGTATTTCTTTTTTACGTGCCTTGTTCCGTTGGTCGCGTAAAGGAACAATGTGGTTCGTGGCTATTTTATTTTTGTCGATAGTGCAAACATTTTTTTTCGCGAATTTAATTGTGTCGAATAATTACGGGACAGTGAAATGAACGGGATTATGAATGACGTCAGTATTTTGCTAATTATGCACACATTTGGAAAATTAAATTATCCCCTTAATAATACTGGTTAAAATTTGTTGAAGTAGTCAACGTATCACCGTGTTATTCAGTTCATTAGGGTGAACGAGTCAATTCATTTGCGCATAAGAATAATTTATTCACCTAATTGCAACATTAATTTCAACAACTCAGGATAGAATAATTTTTGTTATGAATTGCAATTTTTTCAAAACGAATCCTAACTTTTTACAAAAATTGAAGTCACTTGCTTTAATTTTATCAAAGTTACTATTTTAAAGAATATAAATCAAGTCACCGTATTTTCACCCACTTTTTTAGAAACATTCATTTTACCGGACCTGGTTATTGCACATAAAACCGTTTCAAAAGATAAGACGAAAACGGTCGACACTTTTTCACTTGACCGTACGAATAATTAATTTCGTTATAAATCAAGTAGCGAAGCGTTCTCGAAGACGCGATTGTTATTCGGTTTGTGTAACGTAATTTACGAAAACAACGGGCGAAACTGGGTCAGAAATACTCGAGAAGGAATAAAGACTGAAAATTGATGTCGGTATACACCTGAAGAAAGACACAGGGACGCGGGAGTACTATAAGCAATCCCTTGCGAGTCCTCGTTTCTACTTCCTTCCTGCAGCTTCATTTCCTTCGTATAAATATTCACAACAAGGTTACCGTGTGCATATGCACGCGTCTTCGCCGTGAACACTTCATTGCTCCTTATATTCGTCGTTAAAAAGTTCATCCATGCGCGTTCGGAAAATTTAATAACGCGCGTTGTATCATGCATCATGCATTCAATCTTCGTCGAATATTAAAACAATGAAAACAACGCACCTCAGAATTAAAACGGTGAAAAATGAACGTAAGAACGTGAAGATCTGTATACAAGGTAAACAAGTTATGATTAAATTGATAATGTGGGGAGCGCTCTTGGAGAACCCCCTCAGGGACATATATCAAGACTTCACATTGTCAAGTCTCTCGCTGTTACATGTTCCTCTGCAGCAATATATTTACTATTTCTGTAATTATACATTTTGCAATTAAATCGCCTGATACCTTATACTTTAAATCAGTTTGAAATTTTGTGCACAGTGTTATTTGAAGTATTGGTGTTTAGATCTCTATTTTTCGATCGTTCAACCGAATTAAAGTACTGGTCGAGGTAGCGCGTCAAAGAAATCAACAGTGAAATCGATTGTTCACGGTATTTTTGTTCAATCGATTCTTGAAAACGATTGTTTTTCCTTTCGATTGATTCGCGGATTAGGATGCGCACATTTTTCGGCGGGATCATACTATCTTCGTTTATCGGCGAGAAAACAAAGAAAGATGTTTGATCGCGGTGAAAAAAAGCCGCTCGTGTGCATCGGGTCTAATTCATAGCATCTGCGGGGGACACAGGATTGTTTTTTCTTTCGTACACGCTCGGAATGGGTTTCCATGTATCACGGGAACGGTCTATCGCAATGCAACACTGCGTGCAGTTAAACCGCGACTATCATTGATCCAACGGAAACGGTACAGGCAGCTTCAAACGGAACCCTGGAAGTCGTCGCGCCAGAATTTAGGTTACGAACCCGTGATTCGTTCCCCTTTTACCATCTCCGTCCCATTGACTATCCGCAACTTGGCGACCAACCAATTCCGGCCTTTTCGTGACATACTACTAGCCTACATTTTCGTTCGCTCGATGTCCGTGGTGCATCGAACTTGCCCGCGACAACGTGTCTACCCTCTTCTTTTTTAACCCTGCTCTATACTCTCATTTGTACGGTGTCATGAATTTATAATTGTGGAGAATCGCTTCGCTTTGGATAATCGCGGAGAATCGTTTTTAGGAATATTCGAAAATTTAGTAATTCATAAAATGTTATACTCTCTTGACTTGGGGCAATTTAACAAAATTCATCGAAGTTTCATTTCGAGTCATGTATTTTCAGAAAGTGGCCGGAATTGTGAATGAAGCGTGGAATAGATTAAGCGAACACTTAAGGTAATTACTATTTTTAGTTTCCTTATCTGTCGAGGTTTGGAATTTTTAAAACGTATCATAAAGTAATAAAACGTCATACATAGCGTGTATGTTAGTACGCGGTAGGAAATGGTAATATGTATTTTATTATACATCGGAGAATTGTAACCTATATTTTATTACACATTACATATCATTTATTATACATTACAGAATGATAACGTGTAGTACATTATACATTTCAAAATGATAACATGTAATTTATTATACATTACACAGTGATTACATGTATTTTATTATACGTCGGAATGATGACGTATGTGATTATGTTAAACGATACAATGTTTCAATTTTTTATAAGAAACAACACCATTGTCTGTCCAATTGAAGGAGCTAAAATTGAGTTATCGATCATTAAGCTATTGATCATCATCTAGTATAGATGAGTTAAAAGTATCGATTCTTCTAACATTTTAATTGTATTGATCCTTTACCCTTCGATACATATCGATACAAAATGCAATGGACATATATCGCCCATCACTGTTCATTTCAGGAATTAAACTGCACATTGAAACGAATTTTTTTTTTGAAAATTCGTTCTTGTCAGCAATAAACAAGGTCTATTTTTAGAAGACGATGATGATGAAAATGATCTACTTGTTTAAAGAACCTAGTCTGTGTCTTCGTGTACACATCTCTTATCGATTGTTATCTTCAGTTTCAAAAATATGCGACTAAAAATTGACTACTCCGATAGAATAGATCTTCTTTCATAAACTTTTCTTTTCTGTTTCACAGTGCACGTTTCGTTTTATCAAAATATTTCCCGTAGTTCGAATACACAGAAACGCACGGTAGAGGCACAAAGAAAAATCACGCGTGCACGCAAGGTGCAATAACGGAATGCCTGGAAGTTTCAGCCGATAAAGTAGTTCTGAAAACAATTTTGCAATGCAATAACCCTTCGCGCCACGGCAATCACCAAAGTTTTCCTCGAAGCCTTAGTTCCCGCAGCCAGAGAGATCTTAAAATTCAACGAACCCCGAGCATACGATCGTCTTTCCACTTACAAACAGGGATTTCGTTCGTTCCCGATTTTCTTTTCCCAAACCGGTAACCGTGGAGCTGTTCGGCTCACCGAGGAGTTTGATCGGCCGTAAAAATCAAAAGATCGCTGGTACAATGCTCGAGCTGGTACTCTTCGGAATCGCCTCAATTCCAGCCGCTTACACGGCGCAGACAAGCTGCGAACCTTCTCTCATTTCCACGGGAGAATGGTCGCGTTATCCTGTCGGGTTGAACGCCGGCAAAATGACGAGAGGAATATTGAGCTGGTCCGCAGGAAATCGAATCGCGAATCGTGGTAATTTTTTATCGACGAACGTTCGGTTTAACCGCTTTCTTTTCTCACGGACCTCCGATATAAAGCAGTCATCTTACGGCGGGGTAGTCGCCGAAAGTGGAAGATTTCCCTAATAAAATTTTATGGCCCGCAAGAAAAGTGGATGGAACCGTGTTCGATTCGTGCTGATTCGCACGGTTCGGATAAGTATTTAGTGTATTGGACGAGAAGCTACTCGATTTCGAACGATAATAAGAGTTTATTGCGTGTATGTGGAAAATCAAGGAGACGTGAATCTTATCTGTGGTGTAGAAACGAAATGTATGTCGAGTGTGTGTCATATTGAACATTTTTAATAATTAAAGTTCTAGATTTCTATACCTTTGGATTTCTGAAGTTTGACATTCTTAGGTCTTTATATTTCTAGAACACTTGACGATTCCCTGGATACGTACACTTTTGAATCATTTATAGACTCGTGTGTCCTTACATCCCTTGGTATTAATATCATTAGTTACCAATATCTCTATGTCATGGTATCTGTAGGTACTGATATTCCTACATACCGATATCCCTTGTGTACCGATATTTCTACGTGTCGATATCTCTACATACCGACAGCCCCACATATCGATATCTTCACATACCAATATTTCTACATACCGATATCTCTACATGTCGACATTCCTACATACCAATTTTCCTACATACCGATACTTCTACATACCGATATCTCTACATACCGACATTCGTACAAACCGATATCTCTACATACCGATACCCCTATATACCGACATCCCTACATACCGATATCCCTAGTTCTCACCATTCCTATATCCCGATATCTCCACGTCCCAATATCGTAACATTCGTAAATCTCTAAATCAGCAAATTCCAAACCCCATTTCCAATATTCTAAATTCAACTCCATCAAAAAAATAAATACAGATGCACTTTGCGAAAGAATAAGACTACATATTTTTTGTTCGAATAAAATTGGGAATTTGTCAGTGTCCCCTAGGACGTGCTTTCGAACAGGTGAGTCTAGTGTGTGTTAGTTTTACCATAAACGCCGTGCGGTTTCCTACGACTCGAAGAAAGTCGACAGCATACAATGGGTGCCTTCGAGCGTGTAATTTCCGTGGCTTTGTCAAGGTAGACGTTCGTATCACGATGACGATAAACTATCACGTTCATTCTCGAGAAAGTGTTAAGAAGACAGTCAGATATCTTTGCGACTAGTCGGTTCCAACCTAGAAATGCATCGATTTTCAACAGCTCTCTATTGTAAAAGAGTTCGCAGAGCTTTTGTAGGCTTGGTGCATTTTTTGGATATTCTTTTTTCATGATCTATTCGCGTAGCGTGTATGCAGGGAAAAACGGTTGAATAAAAAATTGTAATTCGCTACTTCGAAATTTGTTAGATGACAGGTACACGTGTCGATTTTCACACGTATTTTTCGGAAAAATGATGCTGAATACAATAAAAAATTGTCTCGTTAATTCGATTTACTCCCAGTAATAGAACTCTTATCCCATTTTGTCATAAAGCACGACCCATTCTATACGTATATTATTCATTGTCGGAGAATTAGCGAGCCGAGAAGTGTAATCGTTGTTCGAATAGCAGCTTAATCGTTATCCGTGCTAGAACTCTGTGCATTCGTTTCAGAACTTCTAATCGCTTTAAAGCTGTCTGCAACTAAACCGAGTCAATTACTCTGTCAACCCTCTACGCTAGATCGCTCTTATGGCTATTATAGCGGAAAATTCGATAACCCCGAACGAATTATCCGCTCCTAGATACATAATTTATTCGATGGAACGGTGTTACTAAATTTTTCGAATTTTTATTTCAATTTCCGCATGCTCTCGACACTGAATTTGCTCGGCGGAAATGCGCTCCGTCGCTAACCGCCTCTCGGAGCGTCATTCCGTAAATGAACTTTCAGAAATCGATCGTTGCACAATTACCGCCCGCTCGTTTCGAATTGATGGATAACGAAAGCTTTCTCGCACCCGAAAACAGAATCGCACGATCATTCGTTACGTTCGTTTAGACCCGCGGTTTAATTTACTTCGACAGCAGTCTTGAAACTGGCTGCTGCATACAAGCACGCACTCCGCTGACGACAGACATTATTGCCGTTTCGTTCCTGTCGGGCGTAAATAGATTTATTATACTTTATCGCCGCTGCGGGACATAAAATATCTCAGAGATACCAATCAAATATTTACGAAACCAACGATATTAAAAATGTTCATGAAAGACAAATATCTGTAACGATAAAGTCATTGGAATGTTTCAGACGAACATGGCAGAGCTATGACAGAAGATCAACATCGCTGTAACAATACCCAAGAATCTAGGGATATAGTTTTACGTATATAAGAATGGCAGAGTCTAAGAATCTAGGAATATTTGAGATCTAGAGATATTGGAATCTGCGAATTTGGAACGTGGGAAATTTGGAACATTGAGATCTAGGGATTTGTGAATGTGGGGACTTGTACCTGAAGGTATCGAATATAGGGATTTCGGGATCTGGAGATTTCGGGATCTAGGGATTTCGGGATCTAGGGATTTCGGGATCTAGGGATTTCGGGATCTAGGGATTTCGGGATCTAGGGATTTCGGGATCTAGGGATTTCGGGATCTAGGGATTTCGGGATTTAGGGATTTCGGGATCTAGGGATTTCGGGATCTAGGGATTTCGGGATCTAGGGATTTCGGGATCTAGGGATTTCGGGATCTAGGGATTTCGGGATCTAGGGATTTCGGGATTTAGGGACTTTGGGATCTAGGGACTTAGGGATCTAGAGATTTCGGGATTTAGGGATTTCCACACCTAGGGATTTTTGCGCTTAGTAATTTCTGGATCTAGGGATTTCGTAGCATCGGTATTTCAAGATATAGGAATTCGGAATCTAGAGATATTGGTATCTAGGGAATTTGAGCATCTATAGATTTCAATATCAAGGGCTGTCAGGATCTAGGGATATCGTAATTTTTGAATTTCGCGATATAAAGATACCGGAACCTTGAGATTTGTATATTAATCTAGGTGATCGAAGATTTTGGAAATTTTCAAATTTTCGTGTTTAAAAATTTGCCAATATGGAATATGAAGGTTTGAAAGTTTTTGGACGTTCAAGTCTGAAAGGTTGTTAAATATTTATCATCCACCGGTTCGAGTGGCAGAACCTTTCCTGATATCGCTATTTTCCTCAAGATAGTTCAGTAATTCGCTGCGTCTTCTCACGTCACCATTTTCCCTGCAAGAAACCTAGGATCCCGGGGCTGTACGTTATGCAGGGAATCAAAGTTAAATGGAAAGAATAAAACGATCCCTTTACGTCGGAAAAAAGCAACGATACGCAAAGGATCTGAAATGGAATCTACAAGAAAATCTTACGGAGCGAATGCATTGTTAAGATTTAGCGAATCGTCGGACGAACGACTCGTTCAATGTCGAACGTTCCAATAACCCTCGTGAATATTCCGCTTTATTTCCGACCGGCAATCGTCCCTTTACGACGTGTTTTTTACTGTCCGCTAAGCTGTAACGATCGTTTCGACAAAGGGATGAAAAATCGTAAGGGAACCCGGTGCCATTCGATAGCTCGAAGAAAAAGTGTCATGAATGTTTCATGAGCCCGAACAGACTGCATTAATAACTCGATGCATCTTTCCGTTCTCGATAAATGGACACGGTATTAATTACGGTAATTCCTGTGATCTTTCTTTCTATAAAGTTGGATTTACTGCTAATCGGCTTATCGAATCGTCAGATACAATAATTCAACGATATCGGTGAACTTCTGAGGGCAAAGTTGATTGTGCCCGTTATTCTCTCGAGCAAAGTATAATATCATTGGTTTTTACGGTTCTTCGAGACCCTTGGAATGGTACCCCGGTTAATTTCAAATGATAATTAGCTGTGTTGCCTCCAGAAAGTGAAAATGTGTGTCGGTGATGTTCGTTATGGCGGTGACGTTTCGGTGATTAATTTGACAGTCTTTTTGTGAAGCTCGTTAAAAACACGTAATATTGACAGTACGTACATTTGAAATTATTTATGTCTGTTCCATACTTTTTATGATACTCTTTTGTTACTTTATGTTTGCGTGTAACAAATATTTCAAGCTCAGCAATATTAATTACATGCAAATACTGTAACAGTGATATGTCACGATCAATTATTTTAAAAATATCTGTCGCACTTTTGATGAGTCGTCAAAATTTTGATCTGCTTCACCAGAAATCTCATCGTTATAAGTGATGTCTATTTATATTTCGTTATAAAAATTTGAAATTAAACAACTATATTTATTTGCACCGAAATGCAACGCGATAAAATTCAAACATGATATTCATTCAAACATACTCTCCATGAAATAATATCAAATATGATTTCAATAAAGGATATTCATTCAGTAATTTCAATGATATTTCACGAATTTCAGATTTAACGTTTTATTAAAAATCAATCAAACATTAAATTTCGGTATCGTGTTAATTAGACCTGAACGATGTGTCACTGTTAAAATAATGTATGCTCCAGGATATCTGTTTATTCGATAAACATTATTGAAGATATGTGTAGTGTGTTCTGTGGTGCTGTCGAATTATGTCAACTATGTTTGTACAACATTTATGTGGTAATGCGTTGTTGATAATTATACTTTACACCACTGAATTCAATGTGGATGAACTGCTAGGGACTCACTTTTGTGTAAAAATCTGTGATTTGAAATTTTAGTACATCTCTTTCAGTATAAAATTCTTTATTTACATTAATTCTTACGATTGAAGAATGACAATAAAATGTATGTCATTTTGACCAGGTTGAACACCACAGTGAAAAGTGACGTTGGTGGTCAGACACACTTCGGTACAAATTAACTTGTAAACGATCCAAGATATTAAAAAATGTTTGAAACAAAAATTATTCTGTTTATTCGGACCTAGAAATCCATGTAAAAGGTTTTTGGAAAAAATAATTTTTCTAGGAAAATTAAGATCCACCACCATCTTTTTGAAAATTTTCCTTTGTTACAAACAAAAATTTAACACTGCATTACAGTATATAATTGCTATAATTATTCTATATATAATTGTTTGGTTTCGTGTATTTTCTATATTGTAAAGGAATTTCACTATTAGGACTACATCGGACAAATTATTTTATAACTACATTTATTCTTGAACTTGAACTTGATTATATCAAGCGGTATAGTCAGTGTCAGTAAATAGAAATACTATTATAACGTATAACTTTAATAAGTTTTTTCGACAATTAAGAGTTCACTTTTGACAGCCTCACTGTTTTTCAATTATCAAAGATCTAAGCTCTTTTCCCTAAAACTCGCGCAGCGGTCCGATACGGTGACGTCCGCGCGTAGCCAGTTAGAAAAGAAAAATGAATCGTAAATTTTTATCGATGTCCGACCGTTTATAACGTCATCAACGAAGAGCCACCGTGCAGTGACCCGAGCGAGATAAGCTGGCGTCGAATTTTCAACGGTGCCGTCATGGGACCGTGGCAAGTTTAACGCCGTTGGCGAGGTTCAAGCATCGTCTTGTAAAATATGAAACTGGCCGAGTTCCATCGTCGACGTTACGACGGCGTGCGTCCGCTCCGAAGAGAAATAGCTACATCGTTTCTCGGTTAAGGGAAAATCGCCGAGCGAAAGAACACCAGGCATCGAGACCTTCCTTCTATTATCTCGACCTTTCATACGAAACTCTTCGAGATCTTTCGAACGAAATATCCATCAAACTTGGACCATCTTTTAAAAGCAACTTTCGTTCGAGTAGAATTTTCTTTCCATTTTTCCTTTCTTTGGTTATCGGTTTCTGGGTTATATTAAACGGTGCAAAAATGTTGGGGAATAGGGATCTAGAACTCAAGTTATCTAGGAATATAGAGACATATGGATATAGAGATATAGGAGTTACGTTTTTAAATTGTGAAAAGTTATAATTTGCAAATTCTCGATCTCTGTGGCTCAATTGTAAAATTTATGATTTTCTAAATTTTTGCTAGTACATGTTTTCAAATCTCCATATTTCAACACTGAAATTTCAAATTTCCATACTATTGAAATTCTCCAAATTTTTAAATTTCTAAATTCCCAAATTCGAAGATGTCATGGTTTCAAATTTCCAAATTCTTAAATATCGAAAGCCTCAAATTTCTGAACTCCAAACCCCCGAATTCTTAGCTTCAAAAATTCTCAAATCTCGAGTTCTCCAAATCCCGGAATTTCTGGAGACTGATATCCCTAGATTGCGAATCACCTAGATCTCGAAATTCCAGTTTTCCCAAATACCTGTTCTTCGAATTCCTAGATCGAGAAATCCCTAGATCTCGGAAATCTTATATCGCCGAATTCTAAAATTCCCAAATTACTAAATTCCTAAATCCCACTTCCAAATTTTCACATTCTGACCCTCCCAAATTTCTTAAATTACCAAATTTCGCAACTACTAACTTGTAATTGTTTATGCCAAAAAATTTGAAAATGGGATTTTGGACAATACAAATATTAGGAATATGATCCATGTTCACACTCTAACGATTACAATACGTACGACACGTAAACGCTTGGTACATAAGAAAAAAATACTGAACTACACATCAGCGCAATCAGAGCGTACAGATCATGTGTCTTTAATCTAAATAAACAACGCGTAACAAATCATCGCGTATTCCGAAAACGATACAAATATCTAGGATTACCGCTAAACGTTACGATCGTAAACTATACGTTTGAAAGGACCCCACGACAATCGCTGCGAGCGACAATGTGCATTTATTTCTTATCTGTCAGTCGAGTCTGAATCTCTTGCAGCGTTAATCCCTTAGTCTCCGGTACAAACATCAACGTGAACGGTATAACCGAAAGCATCACTAAAGCGTAAAGTAAAAATACGTACCGTTCAGTCATCACGTTGAGCAGAGGCAGATAAGTAATCGCGGAAACGAAGCCGAAGAAGCCGCTATTGCAATTACTGAAACACGTCGCGTAACATTTCAAGTGTGGCGGGAAGATCTCGCTGAGGATCGTGCTGGGTACAGGAAGTAAGCCTACGAACACGGTTATGTAAAAGAAAATCGTCGCGAATATCGGGATCGCTTCCACCGTGCTGGGTTCGAAACCGTGGTACAACAGATGAAACTCCAACGTCAGTAAACACATGGATGTCGCGACACCGGTGGACGACACGATCAGCAGAGTTCTCCTCCCGAATCGGTCCATCAGGAACAAGGACAAAAATGTCCCAACGATACCGAAGAACATCACTATCGTCACTACCTGCGCTGGACTAATCACGCTGACCTGCGCCAACGTTAAGATGGACTCCATGTACAGCACGATGTTGTTGACGCCGCTTAATTGGCCGTAGATGAACAGCATCATCACTAGGCAGATCGATTTCCTGAAATTCATGCCCTTCAACTCGTTCAAGATATCGGTCAGCGACCGTTCACCTGAGTTCACGAACTTCTGCAAAGCTGCGAACTCGGCGTCCACGTCGCAGTCGCGATGGTACCAACGTATCGACGACTTCGCTTTCTCGTCCTGGCGTTGCTTGATCAAGTAATGCGGAGAGTTCGGTAGCCAGAAGAAGAAGAACATCACGATCAGACAGGGAACAAGGGCGATTATGGCCGACGTCTTCATGGACAGATACGTCCCCATGATGCTTATGAGCAGGTTTCCGAAGGGCAGACCGCTCATACCCAGGGCAACCAACCCTCCGCGGATTTTGGAGTTCGCTATTTCCGCCAGGTAAAGGGGAAAACAGGTGTAGAGCATCCCTAAGCTGATACCGCCGGAAATTCTGGCAACGTACAGCCACTCCACGCTGTTGGCCAGGATCAGGAACAGCCAACAGAACGCCACGGGTACGCTACTGATCAGAACCGTCGTTTTGCTGCCGAAATAGTTGATGCAAAGTGCCGAGATCAATCCTCCGCACAGTCTTCCTACGTTCATCAACGACACCACCAGAGATACCTCGGTCATCGCGATCGGGATTTCAGATTCGGGGGAAGTTAACTGACTGATGTACGGAGAGGACCAGGCTCCTATCATCCCCACTTGGGTTAGTAGGAGACAAACTGTGAACAGATTGGAAATCGATGGATTATTGGGGAATTACTAGGCTGGAAAGAAAATAAAACGATGCTCTTATTTCTTGTCTCGATTAGTTGTTTCTGCCTTTCGGGTTGTTACGAACGTGGGCTAACTGCAGACGGAGATACGGCGTTCAGAGGAAGTTTGGAAACATTAGGTCTGGATGATTTACGTTTCTATTTGAGATAGAGAAGTAACGTATACAAGTACCAATGTATAGTTGGTGTTTCAGGATTCTGACGATCAGCGTACTTTATTAGTATCGACAATATTTTGCAATTGCCGATATTAACTCATCAATTTTTTTCATTCACGAGTTGACAAATATCAAATTTCCAAATGTCCTATATAATTGGCACAAAATTCACAAATTACATTTGGAAATTTTCAAATTTTTATTTCGGCAAATTCCAAATACCCAATTCCTGAACAATAGTGTGCAATAACAAAGCACGGTGGCATGCATTGCGAAGGATATCGAATATTTTCACAAAAGTTCAACGAATCAAACCAGACACCGTCGCGATAGATGCTTATCTGTTAGAATACGGTGAAGTTCAAGAACTTTCAACATCTTTTTTCAACACGTGCGAAATTATCATGTAAAATAACAGAGGTTAGCATAGCGTTTATCTCTTGTTTATTTAAGCGTCAAGATCACGAATCAGTTGAATGTTCTGTACGATTGGTAGAGTTTTGTCAAAAATTATTTCGTATCTTTCCCAACACACATAATTGAACTTACTGTTTTTTTGTCACTTTTATTACGAGCAAAATTTCTTTTGTATTTAAAGAGTCAGAAGCGATTTTAACAATAAGGTTTGTCTAAAAGTAATATTATTTGAAAAATTCACTATTTACTTTCATTTAAATCAATGAGGGTCTATGGACATCTGGGGATATTAAGATTAGGGAATATTGGGATGAGTATATTGGAGTTTAGGAATGTCGGGTACTAGGGATGTTTCGATCTAGGAATACTGCAATGTAGCGATATTGGGACGTAGGGATATTAGAATCTAGGGATATCGGGGTTTAAGGGTATCGGTATCTAGGGATATTGGAATTTAAAGATACCGATATCTAGTGATATCGGGGTTTAGGGATATCGGTGTCTAGGGATATTGGGATTTAAAGATATCGGTATCTAGTGAGATCGGGGTTTAAGGATATCGGTGTTTAGGGGTATCGGTATCTAGCGAAATCGGAGTTCGAAGATATCGGTGTCTAGGGATGTTGGGATTTAAAGATATCGGTATCTAGGAATATTGGTGGGTAGAGATATCGGTATCTAGGGATATTGGGATTTAAAGATATCGGTATGTCGGGATATCAGTATCTAGAGGTATCGGCATTTAGGAATATCTATGAGTGAGAATATCGGTACGTAGTGACATCGGTGTGTAGCGATATCAATGTCTAGGAATATCGGTATGTAAAAATATGAATAGAGATTTCAAGATCCAAGGATGACGGCATACAATGATATTGGAGTCTAGGGATATTGGGATAGATGGTATGGGAAGATGGTTATATTGAAATATGGGAATAGAGGTACTTTTAAGTATGAAATTAGTATAGGAGTTTAACAACATACAAGTCTAGATATGTGCTAATGTATCTATGGAATCTTGTGATAGTGATATTCACACACCGCCCCTGTGGTTAATATTACAATCGCAAAAAGTTCGTGATTACGGTGACCCCACAGGGATTGTGCTTGATGTTGCAGCACCGTGTAATATTAAAAATACAAAATTATTAATTACCTTCGATACTAGTGATCCATTGCGGCCACGTTACCTTCGGTGTTAATTTTTCATCTCTTTCCGCAACCATGTTGCCTCCTCTGGAGACGCGGAACGACTGATAATGGTACGCGCATGAGAATTCAGCAGTTTTTAAAATATCGTATCGTAGTATAAAATTGGTTTCGAACAGATAAGATATTATTCGAGTATGTACACATGCATATCATCATTTCGTTAACAGTCGTCCCATTTCTATGAAGTTGTCCCTAAATCGTCTACGCGTGTTTCGTACTCTTTTGTGGAGCGATCAATTATTTGCACGCGACATATTTTATTAAAAATGCTATCAGTCGTTGCATTTTGCAATCGTTCATTTTATTTGCATCGTGGTTGTGAAAGTTAACGTCGCACGCGAAGGAGGCTCTCGGGGAGACCCGGTATTTTGCGGTTGAAAACGACAGTTTCGAAACTGAATTATCTCTCCCTTGAAATCTACAAATTGCCACCGGAAACTTCCGCGTTATTGGTATCCTCGAGGACGAATTCAAAAAGGGAATTTCCAAAAGTTCCGAAGCATTCGAATGCCTGACACGGAGTAAAACGCTTTTATCTTTCCTGTATAGACTAGAACAAATTTAGGCGAACGGAGGAGCGACGTTTTATGAACGCGAAAGTGTATTTATGCCTGCTTTATTAGCTTTGACGTCATGTTTATAGTACGTATAATTCGACGGTAAATTTAATCAAAAGCCATCTCACTATCACATTTCTTTTCAAAGTCATATTAGAAAGGATGTAAACTTGGTACGTAGTTTCTTGATACAATTATTCATTTCCAACTTCAACATCAATATATTTTGTAGTGTTAAAATATTTTACACTTTGTCACTATCGAGTTCACTTTAGTCTTCGCAAGTTTCATTTACTTCATTAGAATAATGACTAACAATTAACGCTATCTGAATACTTTCGAACAAAACGGTATCTAATTTTTTAAATTATAGGGAATTAGTTTTGTATCACTTGTTATATTTTTTTTTTTTTAGGTAGCCGAAAGGGTTTGTTTCTTCCTGATTTTTTGATCCATACGAAAGTTTATGATAAGAAAATTTGTGATTTTCACCCGCATGATTTATACAATTCCTGTTCTTTCTACCGGTTAGTTGTTATTCTCTTTACACACGATAAGATAAGATACGTCTAATTCCTTGAAATTTCATTCACGGTCAAATAAATCAACTAAATTTTCATAACTTACCACGTCTCCGCTATTACACAACGCACAGTTTATTGCCTCTTTTAAATGATACAAATATGAATTATAGATAAATGACACGCTGTAACAAAACGCTGTTTCATTATTGAGATCGTTGATCTTCTATCGTCCTTTATTATTTTCGAACAATTAGCAGTTTTATCCGTATTCTGTTTGCACACTGTTATCCGATCGATTACGTCCGTCCAACATTTCCTGTATTTCCTGTGAACAATGCATTTTGTATAACATTCTTGAAGTTTTTTTGAAAAAATCAATTATTTGTACAATTACAATTATTAGTACAATTATTTAATGATATACCTACTTCAAAGTTTCAACAGCAAATAAAAAAGTAAAAGTAATTTGACAAAAAGAAGAGTTTTGCTTTGTGAAATAATTATGCGAATATTCGATTGTTTTTGCATGTCATGTCGAAATCTCCGCAAACATGTATGAATTTATCGTACAAATACTTCCTTGTGAATTGTAACTTCTTGTAAGTCGATTCGTGTTGAATTGAATCACATTATTCGAGAGCGCTTCGAATTGAATTGTACTGAAAACTCTTCGAATTGCAACGCGTCAAACCGAAGTGCACTGAATGAAAACACGTCAGATCGAATTGCGTTAATTGAAACCCGTCGAATTGAAATTTTCCGAATTAAAACGTGTCGAATTGAAACGCTACCAATTCGATCGCTCGAATTAAAACGCGTCGAAACGAATTGCGTCCATCTATAACGTGTCGAATTGAATTCCGCCAAAATATAACGCGTCGTATTGCAGTGTGTGGAATTGGAACGTACCGGATTAAAACGCGTCGAATTGAAACATGATCACTTGAATTAAAATACGTCGAATCGAATTGTATCCATCTATAACGTATCGAATTGAGCTTAACTATAACGCATCTGCAATGCATGGAATTGAGTTCCGAATTAAAGCTTGACGAATTGCACGGAAATGATTAAACTAAGAGACCTTGAGAACGTGAAATACTTAGTAAAAAATACTAAAATCTAGTGTACTAAAATAATCTAAATCTAGCTCGCTATATTTCAGTCTATTATAGACAACATCGATGATTACCTGCAATGTTTTCCCTTTCGTTTCCGGCACGTACGTGACGGAGAAAGCCAGGCAGCCAGTCATCAGCAACGCGTATATACAGAACACGTATTTCTCGGTCAATGTGTCGATCATGGGTTGATAGGTTATGGTACAAACGAACGCGGACAACGCGGAGGTGATACTGACAACGAAACCGGCGATGCTCCTTAAGTACGCCGGGAAAAGTTCGCCGAGCAACGTGCTCGGTACCGGTATCAGACCGATGGACATCATCATGAAGAGTATCATCGCGATGATTGGCAGCCACTCGAGATTTTTCGGATCGCAGTTCAAGTCCAACAACATAAAATGCAATCCCAGAAGCACCATCGCGGCGATTACGCAACAGCACGACACCGACATGAGAACTCTTCTGCCGCACCGATCGATCAGGTACACGCTGATCCAACCGATTAGTATGCCTGAAACACGAACACGTTGTGTACTGTATCGATTTTAAATGGACGAAACAGTTTCGAAGAGAACGGCAAACGAGCGTGGAATATTTTTGGCTAGTGAAACACTCGCTGGATTGCTTGAACAGGGTGTCGAATCTTTTGATGGCTGATTCTCACTATAAGGAATACCATCTTCCTCTTAGTTCAGTTCCTTCTTAATTGATTTTTCCTGTACTTTGTATGGTGTCTCCATTTTAATTAACTACGTGGTTTGCCATGTGGGGTTACTTGCATCTAGACTCGAACTTTTCAGAGGTGATATGTGATACGTGTTACATCAAATGTAATTGCTTTTTGGTGTACTTCGTACGAAGTATAGGATTATTTCAACTGTTCAAATGTAGAAAGATGAACATTTAACAGATGCAAATTTGAAGTTGAACCTTTTCGACAGGTGACTGCACTATGTATTACGCTACTTAGGTTGATCATAAATATTTCTCTTTCAAGTGTAATTGCTTTTTGTTGCACTTCGTACGAAGCATAGGATTATTTCAATTTCTCAAATGTACAAACATGAACATTTAACAGTTACATATGTATATGCAAATCTGATGTTGAACCTCTTGTTCAACAGATGACTGCGCTATTTGTTACGCTACTTAGGTTGATCATAAATATTTCTCCAATTTGACAAATTGGATTACTCAGATTCGAATCTTGTAGGTTTTTGTTCAACAGTTAAGCTATCCAGATATATACTAATATTATCCTATCGATTTCAATCGATTTTTGGTATATCTTATGCGAAATACGAGGATCATTCTCGATTTCGAGAACATAGAGAGCTCAACATTTGACAATGAGTAGTTTCATCAGGATTTGAATTCGAAGCTACTGTTTGATGAAGGATTATTCCTAACTAGTGAGCTACAGGAAGATTAACTGATTGAATGATTGGACTGACTGAATGGTATAACGGGGATTCATGAATTTTTCGGTTGACGAGTAAATGTTTGACCTGTTAATACAATGCAAACTGAAAACCAGTGTATGAATGATATAGATAGGCATTATGTCAATAACATAAGCATACATAATATCAATAACATTATGAATATTAGTCTCAGGTCAGTTCATTATTACTTTTCATATAAATATCGTTAATAACTGTTTATATATTTCTATTAATTTTGTGTTTTATCTAAAGGTTTTTTTAATTTTCTTCTGCGTTCTACCTGTCCTACTTTCTCAGAATATGTACATACTGATTGTCTATACAAAGTTAGTTACAACAATTTTACGAAATACTGTTCGAAATTGATCGATGTACAAATACCTTCTACACTACATTATATTAGACATTATATTAGACTACTACATTATATTATATATTGTAATCTATTCAACAGCAGCAAGAAGTGCACCCATTTTATGCAAAAAGCACAATTTTATGATTTTTGTGATTAGAAAATTGTAGGTTATAAGATTATTTAAAAGGATACAATACCTACTGCACTGGCAATGATGACGACGTTCTTTGGTTCTATGGACGTAACCTGGGCCCTCTTGGCGATAATCTCCATATAGAACACGACGGTGTTCAGTCCGCTGAGTTGCATGAAGATGAATAACAGTATCACTATACCGAACACGCGTTGGTTTCTCTTTTCACCGATCTGTTTGAGCCTCTCTCGCAGGCTCATGGATCCAGAATCTCGCACGTAATTCCCGATGATCTCCAGTTCCTCTTCCACATTCGATTTTCTATGGTACCATTGAATCGTCCTCCTCGCCTCGTCCATATTATTGCGACGTACGTAATAGTGAGGCGTGTGCGGCAGAAGCGGGAAAATCACGACATAACAGATATTCAGAATTAAACTGATTATTCCGAACCACATTATTGACACTTGAGCGCCCATTACGTTGCCGAGCAGCGTTCCAATCGGCAATCCGTTCATTATGATGCTGACCAACGCACCGCGAATCTGCGCCGACGCTATTTCACCGACGTACAGGGAAAAACAGCTGAAGAACATCCCGATCGAAATACCTAGCACAACATCGTCCACGAAGGTTTAATCAAAGACGCTTTAAATGAATAAATAGATAAATACATTGATCGACAAGTAGGTCAATAAAGTGATAGATAGGTAGACGCTTAAATGAATATGTGTATAAGTAGATCAATAAAATGCAAATAGATCAGTAAATAGGTACATAAGATTAATAAATTCAATTACAATTAATGCAAACAATCGATGCAACAATTAATAGATTAAGTTATGCATAAATATATAGACTAATAAACAGACAGATAAATAAATGAACACATAAATTTATAAGTAGGCGAATAAAATAACAGATAAATGCATACATAAATCAATTGATCAATACACGAATAAATAGGAATAAATACATTTAAAAATTTGTACAATTTCAGTTTCAAAGTTCCATGCATTGTGGTTCATTTTCGTAAATAGTCATTTGTGATCAATCTACTTATAATCGTTTCTAAGAGTTGAAAGAATCTGAAATGCTCACCTGCACAGGTTCTGGATATGTAAAGCCAAGGAGCCGAAGTGGCGAATATTATGCAAATCCAGCCTACGATGACAGGTACTCCTGTTGCCGTGAGAGCCATTTTACTGCCATAGTATTCCAGAATGATGGCACCAGCGATGGCACCAAATAATCGTCCGAAAGGCATCAAAGCTGCCACCCATGATGCCTCGTTATCTGTTACGTGGAATATATCCTCGTGGCCGGTTAATCGAGCCAAATAAGGAGATGTCCATCCGACTACCAGGCCAAAAGAGATGGATAACAGGGTCACTGTGGGCAAATTATTAAAGAGTCACTATGGTTAAATCATTAAAGAGTCACTGTGGTCAAATTATCAAAGAGTCACCATGGTTAAATCATTAAACAGTCATCACGATAAATTATTAATTGATACATCGATTTTTACGTGTACATGAAAAGTGCAGTGATCTTATTTTGGTGCTTAAAAAGGATTCATAAGATGATGATTAAACTGCTACATGTTATGTAAATAATTTGTTCAAAATGAATCGCTGTTGGATTCTTTAAATTTCTATGAACAATTCAAGTAGATTTATTCTAATTATTAACTTCTGAAATTAATAGAGCTTTCTTCTTTTAAAAAAATCATTGAGTTGACATCAAGATTTGGAAAATTGGTGAACAACAGGTGAGTCCAGTGAGTGAAATATGGACATGATAAAATTTCATGTACAGAAAATTTGTATTTGACATATGAAATCAACGTAAACACCACAAGTTTGTCAGGAGCACATATCACAAAAAATTTGTCGTCGAACGATCGAATAATCAGTAACCGTATTTCACAAAATACATCAAATCGAATTCTGTAGTTGTCATTTTCCCGGTAATTCGTGAACATAGTCTTCGTGACAATTGACTATGACAATCGATACATCGCGAATGGTTTCGTGATCATTAGGTATCACATTTTTCTTGAAATATTCATGACAAATTGAACCATAGCGTGGTAAATTCGAAAAAATTGAGGATTTCACAAACCTATAATGCAGGCAGCCCATTGTGGCCATACGCTAAGCGTTGTGTCGACTACTTTCGTTGTCATCGGGGCAGCGAGTGAAGCAAGCGGTATCTAACGAAATTGTCTGCGACGTATCCGTTATCGTAATTAATTTATCTTGTCTCGTTTCCTCGATACCTTTCGAGCTGGATTCTCTTGCAAACACGCGCGGGTCTCAGCATCCGAGGAGCGACGCATGATTCGTCGGCGCGGCCGCGCTATCAGTGATACGAAAACTGTGCGTCTTCCTGGGTAATATTTCAATCGAGTACCTCGTTTGCGTCGAACTCTGCATTCTGAACGATGCACCGATGATCTTGTAGATTTCAATTTCTCCTAGGGTGATTTTCATAGTGGTGCGAATGCACGTTATGTACATCCGCTTGACACGATCGAAATATAGCATCGTCCGTAATTCCATTACGATTCGGTGTTCGTTTCTCGCAGCGAGCGAGAAAATAATTTCTCGTGCCTTGGATAATAACGATGCTTGAATTCGATAACGATACCTACGTGTAATTACACGAAATATGGCGTGTCGATGTGTTTACGCGTTGATCGATTTTACGGGTTGCATCGCCACGAGAGAGGAATAATCAGTTACGTTCGCAACAGCCGAATAATTATGTTTACTCGAATAAAATCGAACAGAATCCATTTGTACGGGCACGCCGTGCGACGAAAAATGCTGACGATTATGTTGCGATGGTACGCGATTACGCTTTCAATTACGCGATCTCTTTCGACGAAGAAATTAAACGAATATTAAATTCTTGGTTTATATAAGCGAACGCTGTTTAGTATTCTAGTGCTGTCTCATTGGTTCGGTTTTTTACTATCTTTCATTTTTATTGCTTTACTGCTTCATTTGCATTGGAAATGATATATTGTAGGCTTAGAGATAAACGAATACACGATAATACTCGAAAGGTCACGGAGAAAACATGGAACTTTTTCGCACACCGAGTGTAAAATTTACGTACCGCCGGATCGGCTCGGTGGGGTTAAAATAGTCCCGTGTCTGGGAACGTGGAATATTCTTGCATTGTTAACAAAGTGCAGTTTGGAATGCAGTGGCAGGGTGCAACGCGATGCACGAACTGCTTGGAAAAAATATTAACGTGCTCGGTGTTCGTCGCGTCTCACAGTCTTCACAGCAGAGACGCGTATATCGCGTTTTCATTTTTACTTTTTGACGCACGGACGCGTTCCTCCGGCGCAAAGGTTGCGCTTTGACGCTTTCTTTTTGTAATTTTCTCAACGATATCTTTGTCATCAAGCGAGCCGCTGCACTTGCCTCCGCTTTTCTGTTTCCGTGAACTTCCAAGAAATAATGCACAGTCTTTATCGATGAAATTGCGTTACGGCCGCCTTGTTAACCCTCTCGCTACGGAGCACTTTCCTCGAAAATCGTTTACAGAGATGCTCGACATTTTATTAGTAACATTCGTTACTTGTTTTAACCTCGTCAATGATCTCCTTTTAGGTTGCAGATGGAAATGATTGAATTTTTTGATGTTACATTTTATTTTGGCAGCTGCGGAACTTTGGGTTTATGAAATATTTATGAGATTTAGAGTCAATTTGAATTTAATTTTTGTATTAATATTATAATTGCAGTATTTAATATATGGAGTTGTAGATAATAAATCAGAATTTTGTCATTTGAGAATTTGAGAATTTGAAGATTTTGTCATTTGGCGATTTGAGAATTCTGCAGCTCGGTCATTTGTCAATTTGAGAATTTGAAGATTTTGTCATTTGATAATTTGAGAATTCTGCAGCTTGGACATTTGTCAATTTCAGAACTTCAAAATTTGGTCATTTGTCAATTTGAGAATTTGAAGATTTTGTCATTTGATAATTTGAGAATTCTGAAGCTTAGTCATTTGTCAGTTACAGAATTTCAAAATTTGGTCATTTATCAATTTCACAATTTCGAGATTTGATCATTTGACATATTTGAGACTTTTGAAATTCGGTCATTTGTCAATTTAAAAATTTGAAAATTTGCTCATTTATCAATTTGACAACTTCAACATTTCTTCACTTGTCAATTTAAAAAATCTAGAACATGGGAATTCAGAAATTCAATAATTTGTCAATTCATGAATTCGAAAATTGGCAAATTTGATGTGAATAATTTTCCTTGCAGAGTTAAGAAAGTAATGAGAGATGAAAAGGAAGAAGCAGAAGGCACGTAATCCGTGGAGTGAAATTTTAAAACGTTTTAGCCGTTTCGAATGTTATTTCCATCGAAGGGGATGAAAATTGAGTACAATCGTAATTCGACAAGGCTTCTCGCGTTTTCGGAGGCTGGCAGTTATTTGATGTCCCTGAGGGTAGTCCAGCGCAATCTAGGAACTTCAATATTTGATACACGCGGTTGGTTGTGTATGCCTGGGCCTTCGAACTAGTTTCGCCGCGTGACTTGATGACGTGCAAATTGGATTACTTGCCCTCGGGAATCGTATAATTGAATTTGACCAGGTGTGCTTATTATCGAATATGACTGCTATTCGTCTAAGACGTTCATCGTTATCATGCCAAGGAACGCTTTAAACTTTCAGCAAAATTTTACAATTTAATGATCTGGAGTTTCGGACATTTGGGGATTGTGCTATGTGGAAAATTTCGTTTTTTGTACATTTGGGGATTTGGGAAGTTGGGTATTGGAAATTTGGAAAATTGGAATTTAGATGGTGGGGAATTTGGGGGTTTGAGAATTTGGGAACTTTTGAATTTAGAATTAGGGGTATGTGAAAATTTCTGGATTTGGGAATTTTAGGATATGGAAATTTGGAGATTTGAGAATTTTGGTATTTTAGAATTTGAGAATTTTGGAATTTAGGAATTTAGGAATTTGGAAGTGGGGATATGTGAGAATTCCTGGATTTGGAAATTTGGAACATTTAGAATTTGAGAAATCTGGAATTTGGGAATTTAGAAATTGGGGTATATGACAATTCGTGGATTTGGAAATTTGTGACATTGGGGGGTGAGGGTTTGAGATACTGAAAGTTTTAAAATTTGAGAATTTACAACTTGGTGTATTCGAACATTCCTAGACTTGAAAATTTATGAGCTTAGCACTTGGAAATGAGTTCGATAATTTAGGAATTTGAGAACATGAGAATTCTATGCACCAATTGCTCCTATTTTAACGAGTAAGCTATCAATTTACCGTTCCGAAATTACTAGGTTATTCATTCGTTTTACCCCGGTAATTCCCTCGTAATTTCGTCTGTTGATATTTAACAACGTCGTTCCGTGACCGTGTTCGAAGAGCACTTTTACGACGTTCGCTGATCTTCCCTTAAAACATCGAACTAACCAGATGGTAGAAGCTATTTTCACGAAAACGTACCACGGGAGTTGTTCACTTTGATGAGACTCTGTCAATGCGGGCTTCGACGAGTTTTCCAGAGATACGTTTAACTCGCGATGCTTCCTTTTCATGGAAATCCTTTACCGTTCCAGATTTTTCAAATTCATGTCTCGACTACGCGGACTTTACGAGGCCACTTGGCGTATTAAAATTTTACGTGACGAGATCGTCTTGTCCGAAATGCACGGGGAAGAATAAGCAGCGATAGTTACGAGGAGAGAAAACACCGGTGGCTGGATTACGCTTTACTTTTAAGGGGACCAAGAAAACGAGATGGAAAATGTGGTCGTTGGGTTCGAGACTCGCAAAATGCTCGCGTGTGCGATCTTGGTTCCTGAAAATAGAAAATCAAATACGATTTCATCGCCTGCAAATATAAATTCACGAATCGGTTTAGATCTTATAGTGCGACGAACAATACTTTGGCTTGCAACGTATTAGGTGTTCGGTTATTGTAATTTGCTTAGTTATTTTCAAATTTTCCAATTTACAAATCTATGAATATTTAGAAATTTTTAAATATAAGAAATTTTAAGGGGGAAAATTTTCAATTTCTCAAATTCCTAAGTCATGTATTTTAATCTCTGAATATCGAAATTTTCGAATTCTCAAACTTCCAAATCCCCAGTTTCACATTTCCAGATCCTCACATTCCCAATTCTCCATTTTCCCAAATGTCTACATTCTCAAATCTGTATATTTCCACATTCCAACATTCTCAAATCCCCACATTCCCAAATCCCCAATTTCCCAACTCCCCACATTCCCAACCCCCCACATTCCCAAATCCACACATCCCCAAATACCCAATTTCCAAACTCCCCACATTTCACATCCCCATATTCCCAATTCCCCACATTCCCAAATCCCCACGTTCCCAACTCCCTAATTTCCCAAGTCCACACATTCCCAAATTACACATTACCAAATCCCCACATTCCAAAAGTTCCAAAATTTCGAAATTTCCAAATCTTGACGCGGTGGAACTTAAAAATATTAAAAATCCCGAATTTCTAAATCACTGAACGCTTACTATTGTCTGAATTTTGCTTCTCATCGCGTTTTATACACATACACGGTGTACCCCAGGTGATGTTCTCCCTGCTCCTTTTCTGTCGATCTTTTCACCCCATCTTCACCCTCGGTCTCGTTCGTTTTCCTCTTTTCTTCTTTTTTTTCTTGCCCCTCTCGGTCCCCTCCGCGCTCGCCCTCTTTTTCCGACAGTCAAACGAGACAAAGATGAACCGACGTACCAGCGAAAGGAGTTGCTGGTGTATAATGTAACGTTCCGAAAGCTATCACTCCACAAGCTAAAAGGAAGGGGCTAGTAACGTAGCTGAAAAGGGTTGAGGGTAAAACCCTGACTTAGGAACAGAGGATGCTTGCGGAACTGATGGTAAGAGGAGGGTTCTTATACCGGTACCACCTGTCTTTTCGTTTTACTTCAACCTTTATGACTCTGCCACTGTTTAATCAAGTGTCTATAAAGTTTTTATATTTCTCATCTATTACGTGCGCGGAATATTTCGGATTTTCTCGTGGATTCTGGAGAATTTGCGGGGAGATCTTTCGGAGTTTGGGACTTTCGGGACCTTTTTGGAGCTGTATAGTCGTCAATTTTTAATTTGGGACTTAAACAATTTCCAAATGTTGAAAACTTTTAACTTCTACAATATGCAATTTTTTAATCTTCAGTACTTTGCGACTTCGACAAATAACATATGAAAAATTGCAAAGTTTCTCTCATAAATAATTACCTTTGTTATTTATCCCAAGCTCCCATTGAAGACTTAAATATTTAACAAAATAACAATCAGGAAACGAGAAAACAGATTTATCTACAAAGCCCCTGATTTTCGACCATTATTAATATCGTTCTTGGAAAGCAATATACAATTCCGCTAAATTTCAATTATCCTCAAATTAATTACATTTCAAGCCAAAGTTACATAAATATTTGATGGTTAATGGTTTATAATCGAAATTTCTATTTCGATTCCAATAATTTCGAGTGGCCTATATTGAGAATTATCATTATTTAATACAGATTTCATTCTCACGAGACAAATATTGAATGCCCGTTCGTTTAACATTAGCTATAAAGTTAGCAGATTAATTCATATCGGATAAATAGTTTATTCGTTCGTCGCGTAAATTTATACTTTCAGAGAGAATTTAATATTCTTCACCACGGTTTATTGTTTCTATCATCCATCTGGTGTTTTTTACTGACAGTGACTACGCTCTAATGGAGGATATATTAATGACATTTTTTATTTATTTAATATCATTCAAGTTATTTACTCTTTTCAAATTATGTATTATTCAAGTTACATACTTTTTTATTGTTATAATTCAGATTGCACACTCTTTTCAAATTATATATTTTTTAATATATGTACTTTTTTCTGGTTACATATTATTTATTTCACATACCTTTTTCAAGTTACACATTATTTAAATCACGTACTTTTTTCTAGTTATATATTCACATTACACACCTTTTCCAATTTATATATACTTCTCACATTTGTATACTTAAACTTATATACACATACTTCAAACTATATATTTCTTTCAAGTTACATATTATTCAAAGTACTCTTTCAATTAACACAATACAGTTGGAAATACTCGTATTTTTAAGCCGTGCATCAAACATGAACGATTTACCATTCCGTGATATATTTAGCGAAATAATCAACATGCAAAGAAATCTCGCGCTCGTTACACATATTTATTACATCTTTCCTCGTTTTCTGAGAAACTCCGCAGCATCTTCATCTGACACGTTTACACACGCTTGATATTTGTATTGTGTTTCTTCATATTCGCGAGAAATCTCTGTAAATATAAAAATATTGACCGTGGATGGTATATTTGATTGTTCACGGTTATCTGATATCGTGCGGGTAAAATCACGGTTTAAATATAGACGTACTTTCGCTGGCTATCTATTTTATGTCGGTTTTCGAAATTAGAATATCAAGCAAAATAAACAATAGAACACAGAGCCGTTGTTAGCGTTTGAGGGGCCCCGGGCCAAAGACAACATTGTTTTCTATGCTGTTGAACGCTGCGATCGGTGATGGACAATGATCACCGTTGTTGACTGTATAGCTACGGGTGGAGCGCCTGGCAATATACAGAGAGGTCCTTTCATACGTCCATCGAAGTTCGAGTGTTTCAAGGTTTTTAAGTTTCAGAATTTGTGAACTTGAAAATGTGTACATTTTAGGATTTGTATGAAGATGTTTAAATCTGAGGACTTATGAGCTTTGAAATATATAGGAATAGTTTCAGGAATTGATTTTAAACATTTGCAAATTTCTGAGTTTGAATATTTGTGATTTTCACAATGTTCAAATTCGTGGATTGGTGATTTTGAAAATCAAAAAGTAACTTAAGGATTTGTGATTCTTAAGATATCTTTTTAGCATTTGTGATTTTGAACATTGTGATTCTGAACGTTTCTGAATTTGAAACATCACGAATATGTAACTTTAACATCATCTAAATTTAAGGATTTGTTATTTTTAAAATGTTCGATGGTGAGGACTAGTGATTTTATAAAAATGTCTAAGTGTGAAGATTTATGTTTTCGTGAATTTGCAAATTTCATAATTTAACACTCAATAAAAACATGTGAATATGCAAATTAACTATGTAAATTTAAGACCTGTTTAGAAATTCGTATCTTGAAAATTTGTTAAGAAAAATTGTTCAAAATGAGTACCTGTAAATTGAAAATTTTTTAAATTTTAATAACTTGATCATTGTACTTGCTAATTACATCACGTTATCTAATTCTGTAATATTTTTGCATGAGACATCGTACGTTTCAAAATCATTTATTTATCCAGTAAGAACACAAAAACGCGTGTATAAAATCAGAGTTCAAAAGAATTTATATCAACTTGTGGTAATAAAAAATGGATTATTTCAGTGCAATCAATCAAAGTTACAGAGCTTTCTTTGATCCCTTATTTTCCGTTTGTTGGAATTTAAAAGAACATTTGCGGATGATTCCATGAAAGGGCGATCGATCAGTCCTCGAGTAGTAACAAAATGATAGGATGAAACTTAACTTCGTACATCCGTTAATTGCTCGATCGATTACACTGAAATAGCATAACTGACTCCCTGGAGTGTCGACGACACATTTTAAATAAACGAACGTAATGTATTAAATTTCTTCAGGCCTCGTGCCAAAGGCCCCCTTTCAATCTGCTGTTCTTTTATCAAAGTAACAGATTTGAACATTTCAGCTTTGTTACGGGTTTCAGCTTTATCAAAATATCCGATACAAAGGAAATGCGAAGCTTTAATTTTCGCGAGATATTAAAAGCACGCATAGCAATGGCAACGAAAATAGCTGAAAAATATCCACGCTTTGATGTCCTTTGCCGTCGTGCCATGTTATAAAATGGATTTATAAACATGTTTTATTACACTGCGTTCGAAATTTATTGCGAAAAAAATGCGTCACGTCGAAAGAATTACACTGGACGAATTTATTACTTTTGGAAACCACTGACTCCGAACTTGTGTGTCAATATTATTGCTGTCTGCATTTTGGATACCTGCTGTGCGTCAACCGTATCTTCTGGCTACTGTTGACTAATTTTCAAAACAGGAATGTTTGCTTAATTTTAACGCGGGTTTATTTCGATCGATGTTGACATTCGGTAACGATGTATGCGCGCTAGTGGTGTATTCGCCTATTTCTGCAGTGTCCCTTACGTGGAATTATCTCGGGGATTCTCAGCTAAGAGATTAAGGACGACTCGTTCGGATTCAGCCTGAATATTCCGTATCATTGTTCGGGAATTCAACCCCATACTCGACGACGTACCAATTATCCACACTCCGAAATCTCCTGTACGCTTAATGGATGTTTATTAACCTTTCCGAATTGGGGAATTTAGGAATAGGGACTTGTACATTTGGGCTTTCACCATTTGGGTACTTGATAATTGGGGGGCTTTATTTGGGGTTTAAGAATTTGGGGATTTGACCATTTGTGAAGGTGAGAATTTGGGGTTTGACTATTTAGGGATTTGTTCATTTTGGATGTGAGAATTTGGGGACTTGACGAATTGGGGATCTGAGAATTTAGGGGTTTGACAATTTGGGAAGCTGAGAATTTGAAGTTTGACAATTTAAGGAATTCTTAATACGGGGATGTGAGAATTTTTGGTTTGAGAAATTAGGGTCCGACAATTTGGGGACTTGGGAATCTGAAGTTTGAGAATCTAGGGATTTGACGAATAGAGATCTGAGAATTTGGGGTTTGACAATTTAGGGATGTGAGAATTTGGGTTTGAGTAGTACCTCGAAACTATAACACTTTGTAGTTCTTATACGTCTAGAAATGTGTGTACTACAAGCATACAACCGAATGATCAACGATACGACACTATTATTTGAGCGCACAAACGGAAGAAGATAAAGGATCAGGTAGAAGGAAAACACAGTCCTGTACTTTAGCATCGTTGATCTATATCACGAGCCGAAAAGCCGCGTGAACAAGTAATACAGGATGAAGAAAACGAGATAAAATCCCATGAAACGGTAAGACGATGGAAGAAAGCCATCCACGGAGCTGACTTCTCTTCGTTCCAGCTTTACGTCTTTCGTCGACTGGGCCGAAGAATCCCGCTTTCACCTCGAAAGTCTTCTTAAGAGAGGGAAAAAAAAAGAAAGAGGAGAAGAAGCTAGAGACGGAGAATATCCTTCAGCTACCTAATAGCTTTTTACGCCTTATTACTCATCGTTACGGCTGGCAAGAAAACGATCACCGTACAGAGAAGCACTCGTTCGATACGTTCAACGCGATTATCGATACCGGGGCCGAATAGCCAATTACGCCGCGGATTCGAAATATCTGATACCGGATTTATTGTAGCAGAAATTTACGGTTTTTACTGGGTTTACATGTTCAACGCTTTTTGAATGTTTTGAACGTTTCAGGATGTTGATAGTGGAATTTTTTAATTCGCAGGGTTTGGGATTGTGAAGTTTGGAAATTGGGAAATTGAGAAAGTAGAAGATTAGAAGGTTACAAGGTTAGAAGATTAGAAATTAGGAATTAGGAAATTTTCAAATTATGAAGTTCGTAAGTTCGAGGTATGACCATATTAACCCCTTGAACTGTTTTAGCCAGTCTGACGCACTCGTACTTGATGATTAATTTTACTCGAATACACTTTAATTTAGAGTTCAAGTCCAATTATTTGCATACTCAATGTTTATATAATACCAAATTGACATAACATTTCAACTTGCTTTGTTTTAATATTGTAACTGTGATCTGACTGACGCACCTGACAAGTCGTAGTGCAATGTGTAACCTTATTTCTCGTGCAGGGTGTCACTCTAATCGACTGACTTGGATATGGAATAATTACAGTAATCATGTATGTACACTGTTACATTCGCAACAAAAGTAAAGTAAAATTTCTTTAAAAAATATGGGGGACAGTCAACTTAATTTTTCTAACAAAATCATTTTTCCCAGAAACATTTATCAAATTAAAATCATATTAAAATATTTTATCCATTCGTATGTATAAATGATAGAAATAATTTTCCTATCGAACTGTATTTATCGAAATCGTACAAAAAGTGTTCACGCATAATTTTGTTTGTACTCTCGTTAACAGGCACATGTTGCTGGATTAATTTCCCAAAATGCTTTGTAGTATTCGTGTATTTCAGGATTATACAATAGCAATAACTCTCGTATATTTTGACGAAAATGATCAAATATTTTGCTTCAAAAATTGCCGCCCTGGAGATAAAAACAACGAAAACTCTCATTTTATTCGCGAAGGACGAACGAAAATTGCCGCTCGTAACCTACGACCCCGTAAAATGTACTCGTTTAAGTTTGAATGGGGTTATAAAAATACAACATATTGCGTTGCAGTAATCCGAAACAGCAGTTGGTTGAAAATATGGGGTTCTAAAGTGTTTTAAACCCGTGAATTTTGGTAACGCTTCCGCGTCTGACTAAATACGTTCTAATACTACTTACTCTTGCAAATCTACTTGAGTGCAATTCAATGCTGTCTTACACGAATCATACCGTACACGTTTTGATGTTCTTTCCATGGGTCAAGCTTCAAATTTCCATATTTGTAGTCATTTCCCATTTTTTGCGGCGATTATAACTTTCGAATTATCACATAAACAAGAATAATTACATTTTGTAAGGCAGAAATACAGTCGATACCAATATTACGAAAATGAGTGCCATTCAATACTCGGGCTCGTTTGACCCATTGTACTAGCATGTGGTAATTAACTGGAAGACACAGTAGTTATTTCATCGTTGAATGATCAATATGTAACGTAATATGTATCGATACAATGCTGCACAATGCCACATGATACCACTCTTGATAACACATCTCTATACCGTCGATGCAACATCGAATGAAATAACAAACAGTTCATAAAATAAATCTAAATAATAATACAACATCGTCTATTTGTTATAATTAACAAAATGTGAAGCGTAACAGTAGGTCAGCAGATTCTGTTCTCTGACGTTGGCGAATTAAAACAGTGTTACCCTGAAAGAAGATGAAAAAAGGAAAAAGTGTACCAATCTTAACTCTACAAGTATTTCTCTCGTCTCGGGTACTCGACTCGCCGGTATTGCCGAGGAACACGAGATCTCCTAATTATTTCAGCCAACATATTTAACCGTTAGAAATCTCGCGTTCATCATTCCTTTCCCGAGCGGAGACTCGTCATTAATGGCAAAGACGAACAGCCGCACGACTACTTTTGCATTTTGTTCGCGCGCGCATCAACCGGCAGAAGGATTTCGTTCGAGTACACTCGCGAACATGGTACACGTTTTCGGCCAGCAAATTTCGATAGTTCAAACTTTCGTTCATTTGAGACTGGCAACTTGGGGATATAGGGATTTTGGAAATTTTGATAGTTTGGTAATTTGGGGGATTTGGGGAATTTGAGGGATTTGGGGAATTTGGAGAATTTGGGGAATTTGGAGAATTTGGGGAATTTGGGGAATTTGGGGAATTTGGGGAATTTGGGAAATTTGAGGAATTTGAGGGATTTGGGGAATTTGGGGAATTTGGGGAATTTGGGGGATTTGGGGAATTTGAGGGATTTGGGGAATTTGGGGAATTTGGAGAATTCGGGGAATTTGAGGAATTTGGGGAATTTGAGGAATTTGAGGGATTTGGGGAATTTGGGGAATTTGGAGAATTTGGGGAATTTGGAAAATTTGGGTAATTTGGGGGATTTGGGGAATTTGGAAAATTCGGGGAATTTGGGGGATTTGGGGAATTTGAGGGATTTGGGGAATTTGGGGAATTTGGAGAATTCGGGGAATTTGAGGGATTTGGGGAATTTGTGAAATTTGGAACTTAGGGAACTTGAGGATATGGGGGTATAGCGATTTGCAAAATTTTAATTTGGGGATTTGGAAATTTGGGAATTGGTGAGTTAAGAACTTAAAAGTTTCGAAATTTGGTAATGTAAAAATTTAGAAATTTAGGAATTCAGGACTTAAGGAATTTGTGAATCTAGGAATTCAGGAATGAATTATTTTATAAATCTAGGAATTTAGGAATTTAGGAATTTTGAAATTGAGAAACTTGAGAATTGGAAGATTTAAAAATATAGGAATTTGGAAACTTCGGATAAAGATGGGAAAATTTCAAAATTAGAAAATTAGAAAATTCTCAATTTTTCGTATATACATACTCTGAAACATGAAATTGTATAAACTTCGATATTTTGAAATTCAACAGCATTGAAGTATCGATCTGTTAATTAGATCATTAACGAATTAGTAAACGTAGTAATTTCACCAGCATTTTAAAATTGATTTATCAGTCTAACTTTAGAAATATCACTGCCACATTTAATAACTACTAAACATAAAAGAATATAAAACTATATTAAATTAGCCCACGTCCGAGAAAGAAATGAAATCGAAATAAAGCCTCCGCACAACAGTTCTTCTTGAAAAGTGGTGTACATTGCACCGGATTGTACATTCGAAGGTGGAGGTCGTAGATGAAGTTGGCGGGTCGGTCGGGGATGTAGGTGAGGCGGCGGAGAAGGGTGGCCATAGGGTGCCAGGAGCACCGTGGGTTTGGGGGGTGGTCCGGGACGAGTCAAGGGGTTGGAAAAGGGACGACTCCGCCAGTCAGCGGGTTAAAGCCGCTCCGAGCGGGCGTTCCATGTGCGTCGACTGTGTCTCCCTGAAATTCCAACGGGATGTCGCGCAAAAGAATTCCTCCCACGGTCGTTGTCGAATCACGTGCGGTCGTTAATCGTGTCGGACAGCTGATCGCGATGTTCCGCTCCGTAATTAACGGCTGCTGCTGATTGCTTTCGTCCATTTCCTCCGAATCAATGCTTTGCTGCATTCGGTTTTGTCCTGGTGCTACGAATCGACGGTTAACCTATTCCAGTGTTGTCGTTCTTGCTATGACAAGCGTGTTAATTAAACGATACACGCTTGTCCATGTGCGTGTGTGCTCGTGAATCGATCTTTCATCCATTGATTTTTATCGAAGATTCAACCTGCCTACTATTTCTCGTGCTGTCGTTTCTGCGAATGTTTCGTGCGATTTTTTCAGTGCGATTTGAAGTTATCGAAAGTACAGCAGGTACTTCGATTAATACGCTCGACAATTTATTCGTTGTAGAAATTATTTGGTGAAGAAATGTGCAAGATGAACTGTGTACTCCACTGACAGCTATCCAAATACCCAAAGATTCTTACCGTTTTCAAATTTTCTAATTGTAGAATAATTTCACCGTTGTTCACTGTCTAAATATCAGATATCGAAGAAAATTCTTACCGTTTATAAATTGTTTTATCGAACTACCCTAACGAGGGTATCAAGAAAGTTCTTGCCGTTCCAAAAATTTTCTGACTGTCAAGCCGTATATTCCACCGACATCCAAATATCAAAATCCAAAAAAGTATCGTATATCAAAATATAAAAAAAGTCTTGAAATTTTCCGACTGTCGAACAGTTCGTGCAAGAGGCAATAAAAGAGAACACGGAAAAGTAACAGTTAAATCGTTTGTGGAAAAATCCTTTGATCCCCTGTTCGGATGAAAGTCATTTATCTTCGTTGATTAAAGCTGCAAAAAGTTTCAGGGTTGTCCGATATATTTCTCGTTTAACGAATTTCTTGATAATCGAACGGAAAGAGGAAGGTCAATGGTGTTTTCATCGGGACGTTAAACTTTCGTGCACATGTCGTCTACACGTGTCACACGAAACTGTTATCGCGACGCGATTAATTATCGATGCCGGTTTTTGATACTCGAGTTCCGAAGGATTTGCGGGAAAATCGGGAATCGTTCTCGGAAAGATAGATTGTAAATGACGCGAATGAACCGCGGATCAGTAACGTTCGATAACACGTATGCGTGCGATACTCTCTCTGACGCCGCTAATTTGCTTATCAGAATTTGATTTTCGAACGGGCGCGAGTTGTTTGTGCGTTTGTAATATTCAAGAACGATTTATCGTTGAATGGCAAATACCGCGTGATTCGGGACGATACTTTAATAGCTTTATTTACATTGTTATTAGCATTTTATTCCGAACGGATCGAAACATTCGGGCGTAACGATCGTTCGTGTTTATCTCGCGTGAAATGTTAGGAGAGCCGTCACTCGTGATTGATTCTGTTTTTTGTTGACAATGCACTTTTGGAATTTAACAATTTTCGGCTTGGAGTTCGGGAGATTTATTAAAGTTTACAAATTTAGGGATTCGGAGGGTGGCAAATGTGTTCTGTAATTTGTGAGTGGCGAAATTGGGGAATTTTGAAATGTGAGATTTTGGGTATTTTTTATATTGGAGTATTTGGAAATCTGCGAATTTTGGGGGTTCGAAAATTTCGACGAATCTGAAAGATTCGGAATTTCTAAATTTTGGAATAGGGAAACTGTGAAATTTGGGAATTTGAGAGTTTAGGTATTCTGGAGTTTGGGGATTTGAAAGTTTGGAAATTTTGGAATTTTGGGATTTGAATATTCGGGACGCTCCGAATTGGGGAATTTTGGAATTTTTAAAATTAAATTTGGGGATTTTGGAATTAATAGTTGGAAATTTGGGAATTTACGAATTTTGAAATTTGAGGATTTGGGAATTTCAAAATGAGTATTTGGGTATTTTGAAATTTCGAAATTTAAGGACTTGGAAATTTTCTAAATTAGGAATTTTGAAAATTTCATGTAGAAGTTAAAAATTTTTATATTTCGGAATATGAGGACTTTAGAATTCAAGAATTTGGAAATTTAAAGATTTGAGAACTTCCAAGTCTAGGGATCAAAATAATTCGGAATCCTTAAACTTTCGATATTAGAAAAATGTAGAAAGTGCAAAATTTGAAAAATTCAGTAATTCAGAAATGAAGGAACTAAAAAATTTGAGGGCTTGTAAACCTTATAGTGCTGAAGCTGAAAGTTTGAGTTATTCTACAGGAAGCGTTGTTCAAATGTCGGTGAATAAAAGGCAACAATTGATTTCGTGTGTCGTGAATAACAAAACTCATCGATACCGTGAACAATCGTGCGTGAATCTCGCAGTGCGTCGAAGTTTACCGAAACTTTTTTGCGGGTAGAATTCGCGGACCTGTGAATCATTGAGGCCGTCTCGCAAAATAAACGCAAATTACGCAAAATTCGTGGCGCAATTAACGAAATTCTGGGGTTTGGTGTCCTACATGATTAACGACGTGGACTCGTAATCAATTATTGGGAATTCACGAACAGCGATCACGCGCGTTGTTTCGTTCAATCTATCGGTCGTTGAAACTGGATAAAAATCGCTCGTTAATTGGCACTGTTTCTGCAGAAATATTTTATACCTTACCAAACGGCAAAAATAAAATCGAGCTGTTATATTGTCGCTTAAAAAACGTGGACGGGTAATCGGACGAAACGTTCGTTGCTAAATTAATTCTTTTCGATTAATTACAACTTGATAGTCGTGAACCGACGAATATCAGTGATAGTGATTCAATTCGAAATTCGATCCGTCGACTTTTGGATCAACGATTGTATTGTATCGTGTACTATTGTATCCCGCTGTAACGTTTTGACGTGGTTAAATGGAGAAAAATTAAAAACGGAGGTAAAAAACGAGTGACCGCAGTTTGGAATTCGTTGACCGGCGTTGAACGTGCAAATCAATCGTGTGTCTGGTTCAGACAGATCGGCCACGTGCTCGTGTTTGGCATCGCGAATGCACTTGACTGCAACCATTTTCCAAGCAGTTGCATAACCAGCCTCTCGGGAAAATCGCGTTAACTGCATCGCGTATCACAGTATCAGATGTTTCTCGTTTCCACGTTCATCTAAATCACCGATGGCCGAATCTAGTGCACACCGAACAGCTTACCGGAAGCGGTGCGCATAATATGTGCCAGCGTTGTGCTGCTAGAAATTTACGGAGATTTCAAATTTTCGATATTAGGTATTCGGAACTATGGGAATTTCGGGAATTCTGGGAGCTCGTCATTTCGGAATTTCGTGTGGGAATTTAAAGGATGGGAATTGGAGATTTGAGGAAATTGGGGATTCGAGAATTTTAGAGTTTCGGAATTTTGGAATTTGGGGGTTCAAGGATTTTGGAATGTTGAAATTTGGTAATTTGAGAATTTTGAAGTTTTGGAATTTGGGGATTTGAGAATTGGGGTAAGTAGAACATTGGTGATTGAGGAGTTTGTGGATTTGAGAATTTCGAAATTTTAGGATTTGGGGGTTCAAGAATTTTGGAAATTTTAAATTTGAGAATCTTGAAATTTTTAAATTAGGGGATTCTAGAATTGGGGTAATTGAAAAGTTGGTATTTGCAGTTTATACATTTGAGAATTTGTGGACTTGAGAATTTCGGAATTGTACAATTTGTGGATTTCAGAATTTCAAAATTTTGGAATTTGAAGATTTGACAATTTGGGGATTTTAGGATTTGGAGATTTGAGAACCGTGGAAGCCTTTGGGAATTTTAGAATTAGGGTAATTAAAAAATTAGTAACAGAGGTGTTCGTAAATTTGAGAATTCTGAAATGTAAAAATTCGGAGATTCGAGAATTTTGCGAACGTCAACATACGAAAACCGAAAAGTTCGGAAAATGTGCAAACGTCGAAATTTCGTAATTGAAAGTTGGGAACTCCCCCGCCGCGACAAAGAACAATACCGTGAATTAAATAGCTGCGATTAATTTCGTTGCCGGTTTTCAGAGAACTCGAACTGATTGTACCGCGTGAATCCGGCGTACAAACCGAACGATCGTTCATTAACTTTATCGTGCCACGATATCGAGGCTGGTTCTAATGGAACTGTTTTCCGTAAGATAACAATTTCGATGAAGTTATCAATTCTCGGTGGAAAAAAAGCTTCGGTTAACGTAGCACCGTGTCGAGTTACGGGAGTTTGTAAAATAAATAGCCGCGTTCGTTTTACATGGCCATCGTTGCGTGCATGAAAATTAAACGACGAGCTGTATCACATGGCGATTGCATCGGCGGATCATAGTGTTATATTTCTACGTTTTAAACATGAAAAAGATATTTTGATACTGACGGTGGTTGTAGCTTTTATTTATACTGTGGATTTCACTGTATGGACATATCGTTTGTACTTCGTCTTTATGATCCTAAATTACTTGTTCTTTACAGCTTCACTATTTGGGTCTAAATGTATTAATAGACCTTAAATGTGTTGTCAGTATTGTAAAGTCTTACTATACTGCTCTAGATGTATCATTTTTATGTAGAGAACCATCGTACGATTCTAGATGTGTTGTTTGTATGTAGAGTCCCACTATATGGCCTTAGATGTATCACTTGCACTGTAGTACCACTAGAAGTCTTTGGATGTATCATTTGTGCTGTACAGTCTACATTGCCATGAACTTTGATGAAGATGTGAGAAATATACAGAATGGGCCATATATGCGGAGCGTCGTCTATTGAGAGTCTTGTGAAAGGACTGCTGTCAGTGGTGTAGACATTGGAGTCTAAATTCCTTAATTTGTTCAAACTTTAGTATTTCTAAATTTCTCACAAAATTCTAAGATTGAAAGTTATCACATTAGTCAATTTGAAAGTTTAGAAATTACGACCACATCTCAATTTCTAAATTTTCAAATTGCTGAATTTGCAGGATCGAAAGCACGAAAAGAGGAAGTGTCACAGTGCCATATCCATAACAAAACTGTGCTGCAATCTCGGAAATAAAATAATCCACAATGAACGAAAAACTCGTCCAGTGATCGTGAACATGTCTACCGTGTAAGCTGCGATCGATCCGAAGGAACCAAATCGGTTCGTTCTGCGATCTTGAACCGCCGTTTTAATATTCGGAGTTCGCAATTAAAATTGGTCGACGAAATTTCACCGGCAGACGTCGTCCACGCACTTAACCGTGTTCCTGATCGCAGAGAAGTCGGAAGAATCGCGTTAAGGGAGAGAGAGAGAGAGGAAGAAATATTGGAACGAGCGAGGTCGGATATTAGCTGGATTCGATCCGTGTTATTTACGGCGCATAATAGCGACACGAGTGGACTCGCGTCAATTTGTCTCTGGTTTCGGCGAGCAGGGACGATCGATCGTGGAAAATCGATCGATCTGTTCGGCACGCAGATCCGCCACGGATACACGCTGCTTCGTCATGTTCCCGTGCTCGGCCGGACACGGATATTCCGGTACGAGTGAAGGATCGTCCTACGGATCGGTCAACTGACAGAGAAGGAGCTTTGTCAAGCGTACAGCCAGGGCAACACTTTCACGTGCGCGTTACCGACAGCATTCCGCTGTTAATTACCAGACATGTATGCCCACGTGCACGGTGATAACGGCATGTGCTGTTATCTGCCCACCGTGTTCTACCTCGAGCGATTTCGTAAGTTCTTTTCTCCTCATCTTGTTTGCGTTCTCGGATCGAAATATAAATTCAGCCTTTGAAGCTGAAGCTTCTCTGATCTTTACATTTTCCACCGACCGAACAATTCTGATTCTGTCTCGGGTGGAACTCGTAAATCTTCCTTCGAGTTTCATCTTGTTTACAGTGGGTATAAGTAACTTCGAGGTCGTAACGACGGTCAAGAGCAAATCTTTACTACGAAGAGTATGGCAGCGCGAATAGGCCACGCCTTAATCGGCTTTTAACGATTTTTAAGGATCTGGGAGTTTGGGAATGGGTTAAGTTTTTGGAGGTACTGGAATTTGAAGATCTATAGATTTGGGAACTTTAGATTTTGGGGTCAAGGGACTTGGGGCTCTGGGAAGTCTTTGATATAAGAATCTAGGTCTAGGAACGTGAGGATCTGAGAATTTGGTGATCTAGAGATTGCAAGGTCTCGGAATTTGGAAGTTCAAGGATTTGAGATTCTACGTATTTAGATAAGTGAAGATTTGGACCTTCAGATCTACAGACTTGGTAATTTGTGGATCTAGGCGATATGGGAATTGTCGAATTTGAGTGGACAGAAAATTGACTTCATAATTTCAGACCTAAAGATTAGGGAACCTTGTAATGTAAGAACATATTAATCTTTAGATCTGATGATCAAGGGGAAGTACACTTTGGCAAAGTAGAGATATTTAGAAATCCAGAAAAGATAACGTAATTCTCTTAGTCCCAGTATTTTCAACAGCAAAAGAATCGAGACGTAAATAACGAGTCTGGAGACCGTTAAAGAAAATAATGACCCCTGAAGTTTTCTTTGATCCCCAGTATTTGAACAAGTACTGTACGTAACTACCGTTACTATACGCAAAGTTTGTATTTGAGCAACTATAGAATGTTTCGCAGCTGAACTTAAATGATCGCGATTCGTTTTAGTCTGTTGGCAACGAGTTCTCTTAAACAGGCAGACCATATTTCCGAGCGTATTAGTTTGGAGAATGGTGAGATTAGCGTTACTTTAGGATTGGACGGACGCTAAACGAGCCAACGGTAGGGAACGGACGTAACACGGGCTGAAACTTATTTAGGGAAAAGATAGCGAAAGGTTTTTGCATAATGAAGCAGTTAAACCACGGTCTCCTTTAACGCGAAGACGTTAGCCAAACGCTCGCCGGGTAAACGTTACAGCCTGGTAATCGAATAAACGAGCGGCGAACCGACCTTGTTTATATCTCCGATGTAAATCCTGGCAAATTTATTTTCTGTTCGCGCTTCGGTTTCGTTGATCCTCGTGAAAACTCATTGATCGATTTATTTTTGTTCCTCTGCCGTTTTTAGTTCGTTTCGCAAGAACGAAACGACATTTTCGAAATTCTGTTATAGCCATGGTCGGTGGCTGTAATTTCAGTTAAATTAATTATTTACAGGAAGAGCAAATGAAAGGAATTTATGAAGGCTATTAGCGTTGAAACAGTGATACTGGTATGTTAAGATGAAATTGAAAGATTAAGTATCTTTGTCCTTAACACCACATTAACATCATATGTGACCACAATGATGAGCATATGTGATTGACGTTGTAATTTCAGTTAAATTAATTATTCATGAAAAAAAGCAGACTAACTTTTGAAGACTATTAATGTTGAGACAGTACATAGTAACAAACACAAAATGAAGTTGAAAGATTAAACTCTTGTTCTTAGCACGTTGGCCGCCATGGTGGTCATATGTGACTCATGCTGCAGTTTCAGTTAAATTAATTATTTACGGAAAGAAGCGAACGAAAGCAACTTTTGAAGGCTATTAATGTTGGGACAATGATGTACACTAGTACATTAAAACATGAAATTGAATGATTAAGTACCTTTGACCTTAACACGTTGATCGCCAGGATGGTCATATGTGACTCATGCTGCAGTTTCAGTTAAATTAATTATTTACGGAAAGAAGCGAACGAAAGCAACTTTTGAAGGCTATTAATGTTGGGACAATGATGTACACTAGTATATTAAAACATGAAATTGAATGATTAAGTACCTTTGACCTTAACACGTTGATCGCCAGGATGGTCATATGTGACTCATGCTGCAGTTTCAGTTAAATTAATTATTTACGGAAAGAAGCGAACGAAAGCAACTTTTGAAGGCTATTAATGTTGGGACAATGATGTACACTAGTATATTAAAACATGAAATTGAATGATTAAGTACCTTTGACCTTAACACGTTGATCGCCACGATGGTCATATGTGACTCATGTTGCAGTTTCAGTTAAATTAATTATTTACGGAAAGAAGCGAACGAAAGCAACTTTTGAAGGCTATGAATGTTGGGACAATGATGTACACTAGTATATTAAAACATGAAATTGAATGATTAAGTACCTTTGACCTTAACACGTTGATCGCCACGATGGTCATATGTGACTCATGTTGCAGTTTCAGTTAAATTAATTATTTACGGAAAGAAGTGAACGAAAGCAACTTTTGAAGGCTATGAATGTTGGGACAATGATGTATGATGTAATAACTTATCTTATAACGTGTTTAATTTTAACATACCTCAGAAAAAATGTGCCGCATAACTAAATGGTCGACGAAAGCAAACTTTTCTGTATGTAAATAAAAAGCAAAGACAAAAGTCGACAATTTTGAGGAAATTTTGAAATTAATTTCCGTCACGTGACTCTCTAATGTACACGAGCGACAATGAAGAAGACTCAGGAGAGGGATCTGAATTGCGTGATCGTGCAAACAGTGCCAATTTAATCTCAATTCTGTACGCGACAGCTGAAACGATCCTCCGCCCACTGACCAGTAGTCTGGAGCAAACATAGCGTGAAACCGCGATAATCTCAGTGTCCATTCTCTCTGGACCCATTGTGGACCATTGAAAATTACCGTGAAAACAAAAACCGTAATCTACAACGATTTTCTTGAAACTTTCCTTTGAACTATCGCGATTAGCCAGAAGTTGGTTTCTGACGAACCTTTTCTCTCGTGCTGCTATTCTGGTAGCTAATCTGATCCGATACGACTCAGGTGGTCTTTGTATCATTTGTTGAATAGATTGAAAGTACAGTTGGAAGAGTACCAATAGCTCTAAAATCTTTTGTATTAAAAGTAACGAAATATGTGTACATAGTCTTCTATGTATATCAATTAACACTTTAATGGCCGCTCACACATGTACGTGACGATTGATGTAGGTGGTTTCTTCAATAATTGTAACACAAAGGAAAATATTAAATGTGTCGTAATTGTTGTTTTCGTTTGTTTATGTGTATGTTCACACACGTTGAATTATTTCGTGAATTTGCATAAAGTTGTTTAAATTAATTTTTAAAAAATGTTTCCGGGAGTCAACTTTTTTACTGAAAAATACATCAGAGGTATTATTTAATGACCACATGTCAGTTTAAGAGAATTGTGGTGTACCAAATTTTATCATAAATTTTACGATTTCAGAGTAATCCTGTACAACAGAGCGAATGAATTCTAAATGAAGTGTAATTAGTTCTTTCACCAGGAGTGTACTCTATAATATTTTATTCAATAATCGTTTTAGAGCCGCAAAAAAATGTATAAAATTTGATGGGACAAAAATTGAAAAAAATTTGATAGGATTCAGATGTTCGTGGACGATACGCGATTCTTGATGGCCCGGCGAAAATTAAATTCCGATACTTTAATCGCAGTTCTGGTACGTGTCATCGGACGCGAACCTCAAATAAATCATCGAATATATCACCGGCAGAAAATCGTGGAAATTCAACGAAATTCGGTGAACTTCGATTTTGAATGTAACATCTTTTTTTATTAAATACAGAAGGTACAAGTTGGACTGTAAACAGAATACCCTAAAAGCCGGCACTCGATTTTATCATCCATAAGTCATTTCACCGGTGGTAAACCGTAAACAACGAATACTAAAATGATTTCGAAGCTTTATCAGATTTTGTCGAGATTAAGGCGTGATTCGTTTTATCGCGAAAGCAGATTCGCAAGCTAGTAGTTTCGAAGTGGTGCTTACTTTATTCTCGTTGGGTCGTGTTTACTTTGCGACAGGGGGTTTAGGGGAGGTTGCGTTAGTGAGCGGACTTGAGATGGGTGGGGGGGGTGGGTTGTTCGGGGGACGCTGGCTGACACGGGACGGGTGGGTAGTTCAGGGGGTGGCTGGGGGATTAGGGTATGGTCGTGTGTAGGTGCACGGAGGTGGTGGGTGGGATGGGGTCTTTGGGGTTTTTGTACTGGGGGTTGGGTTGTGGTGTGTGGGAGGGGTGTTGTGGGTTGTGGGGGTTGCAAAGGTTTTCTTATGGGAATTGGGGATTGGGTATGGGAAATTGTGGGGGTTGGGAGAAATTTAGGGGCTGTGGGAGTTTGGGCAGTGGGGAGTTGGGAGTTTGGTCGGTAGGAACCATTTCTTGGGGTAACAGGGAAGCATTGGACAGTCGACGCACGTTGGGAGTAGGGCACATTAGGCCGTCGTCACCATTTGTTCAGTCTGGGCACACTTTTTCTACTCCCCCAAATTTCTACTTCCCCAAATTCCTACTTTCCCAAATTTCTACTTTCCCAAATTTCTATTTCCCCAAATTTCTACTTCCCCATATTTCTATTTCCCAAAATTCCTACTTCCCCAAATTCCTACTTTATCAAGTTTCTAGTTCGCTGAATTTCGAATTTCCTAAATTCCTAGTTTTCTAAATTTCCAACTTCCCAGTTTCTAAATTTCTAAATTTTCAACTTCGAAAATGTCAATTCCTAAATACTCTGAATTCCACATCTACAAATTCCCGCATTTCCAACCCTCCAAATTCTAAAATTTTCAACTAATCCCTTCTCAACATTCTAACCTTGAAAATTTATAAATCCAGTAATTTCGACTGTCACTGTCATCTCCTACTACTCATGGAATAAATCGTCACTTCTATGACTCGCTCGGTAAATTTTCAACCCTTAGATTTGAGCGTCAAAATCAAAAATAAGTAGTACAACAATATTCGACGTTGCAATGACTCATCAGGATTCTGTTACAATTTTAATTCGAGTAGTATAAAAGGTGCTATAGCAAATGGCCGGTACATGGTCGGTGCAAACTGAACGTGAATGGAGGTCCAGAAGATGCAGATGTACTTTCCGCAAGTGTAGCAACGCGCGGAACAAATGAGTTGGATAATAGAAGGAGAAAAGTAAGAGAATTTGTAGATGGAGGGTGGAACGTGAAGCGAAAAAGCAGACCAGACGTTTCGAATCCGTTTTCTTCATCCGACGGTAATAATGAAAGAAATTCTTCGTTTGCATGGAACGTCGGTACTCCTTTCTCTCTTTCTTTTTACAAGCATTTTCTACTCCTCTCGACCATTCATCCGTCTTCCGTGACTAACGCGTGGTGTGGGTTCATCGCTTATGTCATGGGTCTTTTGTGTCGGTGTGTCTGTTGACATCATACTGGTGGTGCCCCGGCATTTGTTTAAGGGTCATCGTGCGATGTCATTGGTTGTTTGTGGCCGGTTTTTCGATGCGGGGGTTGGGGGGAGGTGTTGTGGTGGAGTAGGCGCGGGCGGGGGTCTGGAGTAGGCGCGGAGCGGGCTATCGGATGGGGGTAGGAGTGGTCGGGGGGTGGGGAATTGGTGTTCGGGGGTGGTATAGTAACTGGGCCGTGTGTGTCGTCGTGGGAGTGGGGGGACTAGTGGGAGTTAGTGGGTTGGGGGGGAGAGAAGGGAGTAGGTAAGTAGTACCGGGTAGTTGGAGTTAGTTATGATAGTAGGCACGTAGTAGGAGTAGTAGGATGTTGTGGTGTCGTAGGAGTAAGTTAGGCGTAGTGGAGTAGAAGGAGCTAGTAGAGCGTCGGCGTCGTAGTGAGTAGCTCGGACGTAATGGTCGGCTAGTTAGGAGGCGTAATTAGGGGTCGGCGGAAGTCGTAGTGCGTCGGTCGGGCTTAGGAGGGCGTGGTCGGGAGGTAGGCGAAGTCGTAGGTAGTGGCGGCGTAGGCAGGGCGAGGGTCAGTACAACTGGGGGACCGGTAGTCGCCGGCGAGGGCTGGTTCGCGTACGGATTGATGTATTCGCACTTTATTCCATTGTTATACTATGTTACTATTTTATGATTTAACTCATCCACTATATCTATCTTAAAGTAATCTTTTAACTATAATATTTTTTAACTATAATTATATTGTCTAACGTGTGTACGTCGAACCGATAGAAGAGAATAGTCGATTTAGGATAACGTATATATATGTACGTTCGGTGTAACGGTAGAATTTTATAAGTCACATAGTTGCTTTAGAGATTGGATTTTAAGTGTTCGTAAGCTTTGTCGTCGTTCACGGAAGAAATATACCGGAAGAAGTAGCACGGAATATTAAGGAGGACGGAATTACTTTTTTATCTCGGCTTAACGTCAACCTATCGACTCGAAGGGAATTTATTACCTTTAATTTTTCTTCACTTTTTTGTACTCTGCGAGTCACGGCTGAAAGGTTCGACTTTTTCTTGCGATTTTTGTTGTCGTGTCGGAGAACTACTTTTTACTCGATGAAGATGATTTGCAAAATTCAAACAATTCAACGTTTCAGGATTTTAAGGTTTGAAAATTTCAAGATTTCAAGGTTTTAAGATTTCGAGATTTCAAGATTTTTATATTTTGAGACTTAAAAATTAAAAAATTTCAAAATAGTAGAATTAAAAAAATTCAAAGTTGTAAAATTCTAAAGTTTTAAAGTTTTAGACTTCACAGTTCCCAAAATTCTAAAATTAAGAAATTCCATAGTTCCAACATTGAAATGTCCCAAATTCTAAATCCCAAAATGCTGAAATTAAAAAATTTCAACATTCAAAAATTCCCAAATTCCTAAATTTTAAAGTTCGAAAAATTGCAAATATATGCGTAAAATTCACGAGTTGGAAAAGTTGCAAGGTCACTGCACCATCGCGAAAGAATCGATCGCCTTTAATTATCTTACAATTCTATTTTGCGAATGAAATAAAGTGATCCGTTCCAACAGAAGTTTACGATTTCGCGATCTCATTTATATCGAAATCTCTGCCTTTCAACGAGACTTCGCAGTCGTGGAAAATTGAGTAAGGAATTAATGAAATGTACCAACCTTCGACAAACCGTGCAGCATTAAGAGGATTACAATAACTCGAAGCAATAATTTAAGCTGTACAAATTTATCATGAATCGTTCGCGTGTAGTTTTGTTTTTGTTATCTAGCTTTCTCATTAGCTTTGCGTCATCGTTTGTTCGGATTAAAACTTACAAATTGATCTTCTTTATCGTCTCACCATTGTCGAAAATTATTTAATCTGCTGGTTTCACGTGATAGGCAATTAACATCAATTAATAATCAATAGAATGTATTTTCAGTGGCATTTACCTTCTAACTCAGAATAATGAATGTATATAGTTATAGTCATTTCTAAATTGTGTGTGAATGTTTACAGTGCATTTACCAAGTTAGATGTTGAGTGGAATATTTATGTTAAATTTTTTTGGAACGATTACAATTACAATTTTACAATTACAAATTTTAGTCCCCTGAAATAACACTCTCTCGAAATATTATCTCATAATTCTCGAATAATGATAAATAATAAAATAATATATTTGTGAGAGGGTTATATGGAATACCTTATACATCCACGTGTTTCACAAAGCAATTTTAATTCGAAAAAAGATGTAGTTCGATTCGGATGCGTCTAGGACGCGTTAATCTACATTGGTCTGGCTCCGATGTGTTTTCGCGACACGAGACGAGGTGAGATCCAATTATTCGAAATTTCCATAATTCTGGAAGTACCAGTCCCGTATTCGTGCGGCACGTAAATTCGGAAAATCTGTATCCCGCTGTTCCCCTGTTTATCTTGCACGCCAGACGCCACGAGCTGTTATACAGCGGCCTGGATTAAACGTTCTACGCGGATTCGCGAAACTTCCAACTCGTTCGCGTCTAACTCGCTTTCATCCCCTTTCGACCCTCGATCCTTCTGGTTACCCACGTCATCGTCCTCCAAGATTACTCGTCGTTCGTTAGAAACAATATTTGCTTGCTACCCTTCGAACGATCAACTTTAACCTCGTTCCGGGTGCTACCATGCGGTAGAAAAACTTTGCTTAACACGATCGCTGGGAAATAGCTGTTTACACCCTGTGCACATACTTTTGTATGTTCTTCTATAACTTTAGTTTTTTATACGCCCTCTCCTTCTTCAGGTACGGTTATTTTATTATTCTTTAATATTAGGTTATTTACGAGGTGCAAGGTTTGGGATAGTCTTGAAGGGTGCAAGCGGAAGATTTATGAAATAATTATGGTACGATATTCGTAGAGGAATTTAAGAATTTCTTGTTTGCTCCAAATTACAAATTTCAGAATCTCTAGATTTTAGACATTTTTCTACTCGGTTCAAATTAAACTTCCAAATCCTCAAGGTTCAATAGCCTTTCAAGGTTCAAAAAATGGACATTAGTCCATTTGTATACACGGGTGAGACAGTCAATAGGGACAGTTATAGTATGCTAACATCCACAGCTACTAGGGTTAAGGAGAATTTTCATTGACAGAATCCTCACACCCTTAGCAATCCTACAATCCATAGTTTCTAAATAAAAGTCCGTGGTCAAGATTATATTTACTCTAAGTTACGACCGAGGCTCTCCTCAACTGATTTGCAGAAAGGAAAGCTCCTCATATGAGGACGTGACCCAAGTCAGAGTGGTCCGTCATCATCCAATAAAATTGTCAGCCTACTTAGGTTCTAAGTATAATCGCTAGCAGGGCCAACACATTATTAAATGTGTATTATAAGCTAGTTCAGTGTTAAGTGAGCTTATCAAATTGTTCCACGACTATAATTACGTCGTGCCTCCACTTTCGATGATGAATTCGCGACGCGTTTAGAATCATCTCTGCGTGCAACATACACGCAGTGACGTTATGGATCACCGGCCATGAGGGACGTTTCAACCACTATTTTTCATCAGGGCCTAAAAACGACGAGCATCCTTCCATTTACCTTTTATGCACGCTTTCATAAAGCATGATAAATGTTCAAGTTTGGACGGTTTCGCGTCTATTCTGTTTGCATAAACTTAACCGTACGAATATTCCCTGTCGTTATTACGCGGGGCGTACCTAAAGGATTCGTATAATTTGCTTTTACGAGGGTAGTTCCATCATTCTAACCAACTTACGAGCCGGGGATACTGCGTTCAAGAAGATCATTGCACTCTCTATTTCAATAACTTGCCATGACCTCGTAAGTTCGCATAACCACTTGAGTCGAAATCACGTTTCGTTGGAAGTATATCGCGTGGAATGATGCCAGAACTTTGTAATCCTTGTAAAATTTCTATCCTCCTTTCTGAAGCGGAAATTCGGTTCTTACAAGTCCTCCCTTTTTCGTATAATTAATAGGTTTTTGGTGATGTTCGTTGAGAATTTGGGGTTATAAATATTGGAAGAGTGAATTAAATTGATAGAAATAATGTAACTGTTAATGTTCAATGTAACGAATGATATAATTTTACTGTTTCATTCAGTCGATGTTTGTCCACGATCTCATTTCATAATAAAACTAATAAACGATGATTTTAATTGTATGTTATTTAGTATACGTATACGAGTTTGGTGATTAGGTGACTTTCATATTTAATTACTTTTATTATGTACCTTTTCAAATATTAAGATTATGTACAACTTCATATATAAATAATTAGCTCTCACATGTTATGTGTTATCAAACTACCACTTAAATACTTACCAAATATAAATAGTTAAGATAAATTGAGCTAACAAATGAGTGTAGAAAATGAACCTTGTGTGATATAATCCACGTAGATGGCGATTCTAATAAAATTTAAAAGTTAGAGTCCAGCATGTTTTATGCGTATCATTGGTTGCGGTGAAACGTAGTCGAGACACGAGTGCCGTAATTCACTTCGATAATTAGCGTGCTTTAATTAGACGCAGAGCAGGCTCGGGATACGTCCTTTAATTATTGCGTGCGAACTGTGTCAGCGGCGCACGTGCTAATGAACGACGAAAATAATAGCGTGGCGACCGTCTTCGCTCGTCTGTTTCCTTCTTCCCTGTCTGCTTTCGCTTTAAACCAGATCCTGAATTAACGTCTGAACACGGGCTGAAATTAATTTCCGCATTCCACCAGTATGATTAGACCCTCGCGAAATTTTTCACATTCTTCGGCATCCTTTGCATCAGCTCCGAGCGAAGACCTAGCAATTATTTGATCGTGTATCTCTTTTGAACATCCTCCGACAAATACCAAAGAAAATTAACTTTTACCTTGACTTGGTCTTTCACGAAAATTGTTGTGAATGTCATTTCTGATGTGGATGTCTGAAAATCATCTTGCGAAGATTAACAGTGTTTATCTTAGATCGTATGAAATCGTTACAAATTTGATTGCATGAAGTATTACGATAGAAAACAGTGGGTACAAGTACATATATGCTCCATATAAATAATTCTCTACATTTTGTACAATCATATCAGCAGTTATAGAAGGAAGAATTAATTAAGCACGAGTACATTTATATGTTCCATATAAATTTATATTTTGAAACGACATAAGAAATGATAAAAGGAAGAATTAAATAATTAACACAGATAGTAAATTGACTTTCCGAAAGTAAAAGGCCATCCGTGACAAAGAAACGTATAAAGTAATTGTTGGAAGGTGAAACGAAGCGAAATTTACGTTTCCACCATTTTGCATTATTCTAATGCAACTGCTGTCCGCTGTAAAGGATCTCTTTTCACCTGCTCTGATTAAAAATCCAGCGGTCGAGCGTCCGTGTTACCAGTTGTGCAAGTCTCTTAATTAAGTCCTTTGAACTTTTATTGTAGAAGAAGAGTACATAGTAGCCGGAGTCTAACTACCGTATGCGAGGTAAATTCAATTTATTTAACACATTTCTCACGAACGTCGCTCGAACTCAATCATTTTTCGTCACACTTCCGACGACCTGATGGCGTTGCTGTCTTTATACATCGATCACTTTCGGACGACTTCTGTCATGAAATTTCTGCAATCCTGACCTCGTGACACACTTCTCACGCGCACACAGCCACACGTGACTGCAATCGTTCCCGATCATCGATTTGCAATCACGTTCACGTTTTGTTGGAATTTTCAAGCGTTCTCGTCAAACTTGATATATTGCACCGACTTTCTACGTTTTTTTGTTTCCCAATTCCCAAGTTACAAAATTTTCAGATATTTTCGAATTCTAACTCTCACAAATAGCTGAACTTCTAAATTAAAAAATTGCAGATTTCAAATATTTAGAATGCCTAAATTCTTGAATTTCTAAAATTTCTAAATTGCTATATTCCCTAAATTCCCCAAAATTCGTCAAATTCCTGAAAGTGCAAAGCTTCCGAATTCCTAAGTTTCGGAATTCGGAAATTTGAAACTGTCCGAGTAACGAATCACCAAAATTTCGAAATCAACTGTTTGAAGAAGCACACCGACGTGAGAAGTGAAACTACGCTCTACATCATGGAGCACTTTCGTCTAGCAGGTTCAGCAATAACGAGAAAATATCTTAGGGGTACTAAGATGGCAGCGTGTAAGTGATCCTCCTTCGCTAACAGCAATGAAACTATGCCAAGTACGGCAATTCATCTCGACTTAATAATTCAAGGAAACGTGACCACGTCATACTTCAATTACGGTGTCTCGATCTTCAGTAATTATCAAACTCTCGTTTTGCTCGTGCTCGAAGTTCTACGTCGACCGTGATCGTAATGCAAAATGTTCTATACCGTTGAGTGGCAACACGAACTCTCGTGACTTTCCTTCTATCTACGAAATCCAAAACTATTCGAAACTTTCTCTGCCTTAATAAGCTATACAATAAGTTTACACGGATCATTCTTTGCGTTTGTACTGTTAATTATGTGAAATTTTTAAATATACAAATTTTGATATTTGGAAATTTAGAATTCGGGTTTTGGAATTTGGGAAATTTGAGATTTGGGGAATTTGGGATTTGGGGAATTTGGGATTTGGGGAATTGGGAATTTAGGGAATTTGGAATTTGGGAATTTTGAAATTTAGGGAATTGGGAATTTGGGATTTGGGGGATTTGGGGAATTTGGGATTTGGGGAATTGGAATTTGGGAATTTTGAAATTTGGGGAATTGGGAATTTGGGATTTGGGGGATTTGGGGAATTTGGGATTTGGGGAATTTAGGATTTTGGGAATTTGGGATTTGGGAACTTTAGGATTTGGGGAATTTTGGATTTGGGGAATTTAGGATTTGGGGAATTCAGGATTTTGGGAATTTGGGATTTGGGAACTGTAGGATTTGGGGAATTTAGGTTTTGGGGAATTTGGGATTTGGGGAATTTAGGATTTGGGGAATTTGGGAGTTTGGGGACTTTTTGGAAATTGGGATTTGGGGAATTTGGGATGAGGGAAATTTGGAATTTGGGAAATTTGGGATTTGGGTATGTATTTAGGATTTTGGGGAATTCAGGATTTGGGATGTTTGGGATTTTGTGGAAGTTGGGATTTTGGAGAATTTGGGGAAATTGGGAAATTTAGGATTTGCCGAAATTTGATGTTTCGTTAGTTGAAGTTAACGCGAATTAAATTGTGCGATATACCTGCGTAGTGTCCCATGTAGGGCAAAAGTTGCGTAAATTCTTGTAAAGGATATTCGCACACGACTACTTTTTTTCGTTTACACGGGAAGCAGTTTTCTCGTTTCACCGTGTATTCCGGATGACACTAAAATGGAATGGACGAGGAGGAAGCTCTTGTGCACGCGTATGTAGCCACCTATAGAGGAATCAAAGCATCACTTTGACTTTTATTCTCATATATAAACGAATACCAACTCCGCTAAAACTTTGGTTTCTAAAATGCTTCGTTATCTATAAAACGAATGTTAAACTTTTCCTCTTAACGCGCTCGTCTTTTTTCTACCGGGTTTTTTCACTGTTCTCGTGAAGTTTAAACTAAATCTTTTTATTTAAACACACTGGAAATTTTGGAATCTCTAAATATCTCAATTTGAGCGTCCCAGAAAATCTGAATTTCAGAATTTCTGTACTTTACACATTTTTTGTAATGAACATTTTTAAACCTATTAATATTATAAAAAATATCAAAGTTTGTAAATGGATTAAAAAATTTCTAAATAGAAAATTTAGTTAGAAATTTGGGGATTTAAATGACTATAAATCTGACAATTAGAAAATATATTTTGTGATGGTAAGATATATTACATATGTAGATGAAAAGATATGTGAAGTGTTTAAGCGTTAATCCGCATATTGTTTCGCATTCTTAACTCAAGGCAAAAGAATATAACCATGAAATGTAAATAGGAGTTGATAATGCATTTAACTACCGAGTATTCAACTTTACAGAGTTGGTAATTTCAAGTGTTTCCCGTAATGAAATGTCTGCAATTGTCCTTGGAAAGAGCAAAAGGTTGCTTACTGAATGGAGCGTTTACCGGTAATTGGCCACTTAGCATCCTCATTTAACGGAACGGTTAATGATAATTAGCTCAGCCTGTTGGGAAGATCCGGCTGGTTATCTGGAAAATGATTTTCGCGTGAAAATCGTGTCTTCCGCAGCTGTTTTCGCCGACAAGAAGTTCTTCCCTCATTTTTCTTGCGTTACGCAGATGTCGCTAAAACGAAAACGTTTCTTTAATCGGAGTCACCTTTTCGCATCCGTAATTTCGTTTTAATTCCATAAATAATTTCACGTGTCACCACGAATCTGTTACATATTTTCATCCGTAACGTCGATTTTTTTTTAACGTTCTCGGCCAAAGTCGGTAATTGTGCCGTTAAGAACGTCATTAACAAGGTGCTCATTAAAGTTCCAGTAATGACGTGACTTTTGATGGACTTTTGGGCGGTGTTTATACGTCATGCCTTGTAATTTTAATCGTTTAATCTTCTTACGACCTAACAAGTTAATTAACGGCGTCGAAGCGTTTGTTACTGATAATTAACTCTGCGCTAAATTGTTGCACTAATTATGTTTTAGCAAAAATTTAAAAAATGCTAAGTATTCTGGAAGATATATTAAACACAATTAGAATATTATTCATATACAGTTGATTTTATGGTGAACTATTTCTTTTTTATACTGGTAATAAATGTTGAATTAAAGTTTGAGTTCATAACAGATGCAAATACGAGTTCTCTCAATGAAAATATGATTAGTTTAAAGTTAGACATATTGTGTTAAGTATACAGTGATACACAAAACAATTTCTGTTGCGATTATTTGGTAAATAAATCATTTTCTGTAAATGAACATATGAATTATACATATAAATGTAGATTTTAAACGAACCGTTATAAATGAATTTTTATACAGAAATTTTTTCTCAGCAGCGTAATGTAGCACACGTGTGTATAAATTGCATATATGTATTAACATATGTACACACATGCACAATTAATTTGGAGTTAATAGAGAAAAACAATACAAAAATAAAAATGTTACATTTGACACAAAATTTTAACCTTGGTCATTAAACATTCTGTAATAAACTTCTATGAAACAATTTCGTACAAATTTCAATATTTTAAACAAATTCAGAGGTCCAAACGTGTCTAACAGAAAGGACGAAAAGAATACTAGTTCAGTGCTTGTTCTGAACAGTTGCAAACTCATCGAAGAGGAAAGATTTGATCGTTGAGGTACGAGTTGAAGGAAGTCGCGAAAATTCGCGTCATCCAACAGAAGACATTTATATCGATGTTTGTGAGCCTGCATCGAGATTCTGTTTGGCAGCGTATTGTTTTGCGAACAAAAGGGGGTCACTGGTTCGTTCGAGAGGAGGGCAGACGAGGACGTTTCGAAGGGGCAGAAGTAGATCGATCCTTTCGGTGAGTTTGGGATTCGTTCAGGAAGTAGTACGAATCAACAAGTGCGTCGATCGCTTATCCAAGACCGCTTAAACTATCTTCAAATAGATCGACGGAGTTTCCTTACAATTTATTAGCAAGTCTGTAAGAATGCAATTGGAGGTTGTAATATTTCACGTTCTTGGAGGAAGAAAATATTTACTTAATAGTGTCTATTACATTGTTGCATTTCATTTTTCTTTTAAAATAGAAACACGTGCTTTTTCATTTTTTTCGGTTCGTGCTTTTTCATATTTTGTGAGAGTGATATGAGTGGTGTGATTTTTCAGAATAGAAAATTCAATCGTTTAAAAGTCCTCACGTCTCAGAATTTGTGTTAACAAATTTCAATATCGTGAAATATAGACTCTATAATTTGAATGTTATGAAGTACCAAAGTTCTTGTATCCCAAAATTCCAGAGTTCTAAATATTTCAAAGTCACGAAGTTCAAGAACTCTGAAGCATTAAATATTCTAATGTCCATAAGTCCCCAAGTTCCACATACTCTAACCTCCCAAGACCCAAAATCTTAAATGTCTAAATTTCCAAACATTTTAAAGTCGTAAAATTTCAATATTCCAAATATCCTGAACTACCAATGTACCAAATATTCTAAATTCCTAGGCATTCAAAATTTCAAACTTCCAAGAATTCTAACGATCTACAATTCTAAAGTCTCTATGTCCCAAAGTCCATACGTCCCAAAGTCTCTATGTCCCAACGTCGCTATGTCCCAAACTCCCTATGTCCCCTATGTTCCAAAGTCCCTATGTCTCAAAATCCCTATGTCCCAAGGTCTCTATGTTCCAAAGTCTCTATGTCCCAAAATCTCTATGTCCCAACGTCGCTATGTCCCAAACTCCCTATGTCCCCTATGTTCCAAAGTCCCTATGTCCCTATGCCCCTATGTCTCAAAGTTCCTATGTCCCAAAGTTCCTATATCCCAAAGTCCCTATGCCCCAAAGTCCCTATGTCTCAAAGTCCCTATGTCCCAAAGTCCCTATGTCCCAAAGTCCCTATGTCCCAAAGTCCCAATGTCCCAAAGTCCCTATGTCCCAAAGTCCCTATGTCCCAAAGTCCCAATGTCCCAAAGTCCCTATGTCCCAAAGTCCCTATGTCCCAAAGTCCCTATGTCCTCTATGTCCCCTATGTCCCCTATGTCCCAAAGTTCAAAAGTTCAAAAATTCTACGGTTCCAAATATTTGCAACTTTAAATCTTCTAAAGTTCCAAACGTACCAGTCCTAAAATTTTAAATGTTCCAAAATTCCAAATATCCTAAAGACCCACACTTCAAAAATACCAACGTTCCAAACATCCCAAAGTACCAAAGTTGAAAAATTCTGGCGTTCCAAATACCCTAAAGTCCCGTAATCGCAGAATTTCAAGAGTTCCTAACGAAAGAGATATTTCGTAAAATAGTTACGCGTAAAAACGTATTGTGGCGAAGTTTAAATAAATACCGGTACCCTTCATGCGATGGAAATACTGTGTAAAAACACAACTTCCATTAAAATATGAACCGTACGTTCGTTTTCATGAGAAGACAAAAGCACGCAGCACAAAGAAACGAGCAGCTGGGACATGCATAAAATTTCGAGAAATAAAAGACAAATGGATGCACAGGTGCGTCTGATTTCTAGCGCAAAATGGCAACATGAACATGGTGCACGTGAAACTCTTTCCTGAAAAAAAAAAGGAAAAAAAAATAAAAGAAGAAAGAGGAAAAAAAGGAGAGAGCAACGAGTAGCTCTGATACTGAGAATTCACTTTTATATCCTGATGCTTTCTGGGTCGAATCGAAAGAGTGGATACAATTTCACGTTTGAGAAATATATAAGTAGATGAAAAGTAAGGATGAATTTCTTAGCAATTCGTGTGCCGTTTTCTGGTTAGCCTCTGTTCGTTCACTGAAAGCGACATATGCACTTAACATATAGGAGAGGACCAATAACTATGCATGATAAGAAAGAAGAACCACTTGAAAATCTCATATGCACTCGACATAAGTATATAAAATGGAACGGAGATGCTGTAGAACAAATTTTTCATCTTCTATACTTCTATCTTGTATTTTAGATCAAACTATATTCTATGTTTTGACGAAAATTATTGACTATGCTCGATAACGTTACACTTCGATAATTCGTTTCGAATCTTGAGTAAAGGTTTGAAACATGTGTTCGCCATAAAAGTTTGACTTCAACTGAAAAGTCCTTTAAAGATGAAAATTGTGTAAAGATAATATCACACAGAATTAGCAAATCTAGAACTGTTATAATATTTATTACAATTATAATTCTAATTCAGTTTGTCTTTTTCAGAGGCTCACCGAGCTCTGGAGCTCCTGGAAGACTACCATGCAAAATTAACAAGGCCACAGGATAAACAGCTACGATTGGCCATCGAACGTGTCATTCGAATCTTCAAAAGCAGATTGTTCCAGGCATTGTTGGGTAAGTGTGCGTTGTCTTAAAAAATCGATAAATTTTTATTAAAAGTCTTCGAACCTTTGTAAAATATCCGCACGGTATACGCGAGCGTTTGAAAACCCGAAAAATTCCATCGATTCATCGAACCTTCGAAAAGAGGACGCCTGATCCCATTCTCCTCTATGCTTCAGCTGAATCTCATCTTATTTATCGGAACTGGCACGTTGCCTCTCGAACGGTTCTAGCACCATTGTTATTCGGAATAAAGCGCTTTTACCAAACGAATCCGCTCAGAAGGCTCGCTGGAAATTTCGATCGAGGCCTTTGCAGTATTCTTGGGAAAAAATCATTATCCAAAATACAGTGGGACTTCGATTATCAGAACCTCGATTAACGCGTTCATTGTTGCGCGTTATAAATGGAGGTCCAATATTTATGCGCTTATGATATATTGCAAAGTAAACATAAATCATGTAATTTGAGAGACGCGCGATGTATAAATTTCATGATTTATGCGAACTTGACGGACTTTGATATATTATGTTGTAAATACATAGACATCCTGTTTAGTTATTGACAAAATGATTCCATTATGCGAGCAATGACAAAGGGGACAGAGTATTAACCTCTGCTTCGAAAATCTCGTTTAAAAATAAAGAATTATTAACTAGAAAATAGCTAACTTCAAAATGATTGTCACTATCATTGTACGAATTCGTACTAAAATCGTGAGTATCAGTGATTAGTATATCCCGAAGCCCTTAATAAAAGCTTATTCCGCTACGTTTCAATATGACCAAAAGAATTTTATTTCAATATTCTCGTGATTATCGCGTGATGAGTTCTATTCAACGGTACTCGGTCTAATTGGTGCGCGCGTGCAGCAAAGTCAGGCGAGTCGAGCATCGCCGAAAATGCTTTTAAAACTGTGAAACGTCTCTTCATTTCCGGCGTGGTATCATGGAAACCGTGGGAGTTACCTGGTAGCCAGATTGTACTGTTCGGTCTGTTCGGTATAATGCTTCCACATAGAGGAGATTAGTCCGTTGCATCTGCAACTGTGTCGGTCGTAGCGGTGTCTGTATGCCGAGGCTCGCCTGTTACTGCTGATAACCCCGAAACACCCTCGCCTACAGAGTCCCATCGGTGACGTGGACAATGGCCGCAAGATTACACGTCATATCAGCTTCGCTAAGTACCCAAACGAGATTAGAATATTCCCGTGATACGTCTGAAATTAATATCTTTCTGGTCGAGCGAATCAAAAAGTGCCGTTTAAGTCATATGTGTCAAAAAAACAGCATTAATTTGACTGTTGCGCATTTTAACGAGAAACGCACTTAAAAGAAAAGTGCGGCGAGATTACCTGACGTGCGTCATTAAGTGCGTCATTATGTGCGTCATTAATACTAACAAAATTCTATAAGATCTGTAAGAGTGCGTATATACACCTTAAATATAACATATGCCTGTGTTATACTTTTCCATATGTTCATAAAAGAGGGGGGATGGCAATATAACATGAGGAAAGTAAAGGGTAACCCTGCAATAGGTGGTGATACAATGGATGAGAATAGGCTGCGTAGAGACCTAACGTGAGAGAATTGAGCGCGTGGCGATATAACGCGAGGGCATTGAACATGCGGTGTAGAAATTGTATTCACGGCGATATAACATATGGGAATAGGGAGCGTGGTGATAGGACACGTGAGATTAGGCTGCGCGGCAATATAACGCGAGGGAATTGAACACCTGGCGATATAACGCGTGGGAATTGAACGCGTGATGTAGAAATTGTATCCACGGCGATATAACGCATGGGAGCGTAGTGATAGAACACGTGAGATTAGTCTGCACGGCAATATAACGCGAGGCAATTGAACACCTGGCGATATAACGCGTGGGAATTGGGAATGTGAAAATTGAACACGTGGAAATTGATTGCATGGCGATATTACGCGTGAGAATTGAAAAAGTGGCGATATAACGCGTGGGAATTGAATGCGTGATGTAGAAATTGTATCTACGGCGATATCACGTGTAGGAGCTAGGAACGTAGTGATAGCACACGTAGGATTAATCTGCGCAGCAATATAACGCTAGGGAATTGAATAAGTGGCGATATAACACGTGCGAATTGAGTAGCGATATAACGCTTACAAGTTGAACCGTTGAAAATATAACTTCTGGATATTGAATGCTTGGCGATATAACACATAAGAATTGCGAACGTGTAACTTGAACGTGGTGATATAACACGTGGCTGTATAACGCGTACAAATTGAACCTGTGACGATACAACGCATGAAAAGTCAATTCACAGATGTACAGCGCGACGAAATTACTAACAGTTGGTCATATATCGCGCAGCAACCTACCAGAGTTTTACTTGGATCACGCATGTCCAAATATCATTTTTATTATACTTTGTTCTTATAATGGGTTTTGTGTACCCAACCCGTTATGAATATGTTAAACAATGGTTACTGATTCAAAGGAGACCACTGCACCGTATCATTGTCGTTACATCATAGTTTCCTGGTCAATGGCCATGAGATTACGCGTCACGTTGGCAGTTCCCAGTACGTAACAAGGTTACAATTTCGAACTAAGCACGTAAACAGGGTGTACGCCGGTGAACTTAGAAACAGAAGTTAACAGTAGCTACGCTGCTGAAATTCAGCCGAAAGTTCGATGATCTGTTGCGGCGTTGATTAGCTACGATTGTATCTGCAAACAACGTCGCCTTACTTTTCAACTTTCATGACGGCAGTTTGTTATCAGCGTCACCTGCAACGATTCCTGTATGTTAGAGAAGAAAATTCATCGTAACGAAAGCAGTTACATAAAACTTAGTGCTTAACGTGCATGAGAAATGATTTCGTATGAGATTACATCGTGTTGATTACGATTGTGCAACGAATACCACAGTTGTAATCGGATTTACTCTGCACTCTAGGTATAGTTTAACTGATAAGATTATTGCATACAGTAGCAAGGTAAAATATTTATGCATGTTATTTAAAATGTGTACCAGTCGCGAAAGTTGTGGCAAAATCACTATCAATGGGTGGAGTTAAACCGAATGCGCTTTCAACTCGTTCACATAAAACGCGTCGAAGGTGGAGTGGTCAGATTTACGCTTTCCCTGATACTTTTGGCAAATTTATCAAAGACACACGTTGAGGATTTGCGCGGTACTCGCAGACCCTTCCTTTGGTCAGCAAACTTGGAGACAGTTCGAGAGGAGCCGTAGAGCCATTTTGGTCGGGTTTAAATTCTCGAGTGGTCTTGGACGAGTGCTCTCAATTTATCGTTCTCTCGCGCCTCGCTCGTTTTCGCCACTCTTCTGGTCGCTATCGTTCTTGATTATCCACGTGAACCGCGAATAACGGAACGATGGAAATTAAAATGTATTTTCCCGAGTATAATCGAGCGAGTCCGAAAGAGAATCGAGAACAAATAGCCGCAATAACATTTATAAAATACCGCGCTGTTAGAAAGGCAATTGTTCGACGTTTCGACGCGTTGTATCGCCGCTCGTTGTATTTCACGCTTCGACGAAATATGCGTCCATTTTCAACGCGTTGATCAACGTATTAATTTTTTATCTCGATTCATACTTTATGACAGACTTTTACCGTCTGAAAAGTGCTCTCAGCCGCTTTAATCACGCGGAAGCAGAATCTGCACAAACGGACATCTCTTTTTGGAAATGTACGGACTGAAGTTTAAGCGTTCGACGTTTCTAATCTCTTACCAGTCTCACAATCCCTTTTAGCCGATGGAAGGGCTTGAAATCTAAATTGCAAGGAAACACCTACTTACCGATAGCTTGTTTCGTTTCTTTAAGCCGCTGCTCTTTGCTCGATTCTTAAATCCTCTGCAAACGACGAATCCTTACCCGAATTGCATCGTTTGTTTGATGTTGGCTTTCCTGCAAGATTTCCTTTCTTGCTAAGATAAAAATAAACAGAATTGTTTTTCTAAGCAAAGCTGTGGTCATAGAAACACCGGTTACCTAAGTTATTTGAATTGAAAGCCAGAATTTTGGTTTAAAATGTTTAATTTATAATTAGCTAAGGTAGCGCAATACACGTGATGATTTGACAAATTTTTACCCTGTAATTTTCGTTTTATCGAGCAATTTGAGAGAATTTATATTCTTAACTTCGGATTAAAAGTTCCTCTCTCCTTGACAGACCCAGTTTCCTAAGATGCCGACTATGCAAAGCAGATTATAGCAAAGGATCTGATTAAAGAAAATCGGCTTGCCGATTCTATAATCCGTTGCTGTCGTGCTTCCACGATTTCATTGCTCGATTTTGAAACTTAGTTTGATACACTGTTGAGCAGAAGTTAGATCTTACATTATTAGGTTCCCTGCTGGATTAATGCATAATTTAGAGCAGTGAATAGCACACTAGCGGGCACTGATGGATAGTCAATTCCTCGGTTGAAAATTTATTAGCTCACCAAACTTGTTTCTATGTTCAAAAATTTCCAAATTAAGTAAAAATTCTCAAGTACTTACACTCAAAAATTTCTGTACCTAAATTTCCAAATTTCTAGGTCTGAAAATATGAAATTTCAGAAATGGAAAGTCTTCATTTTCTAAATCTTGCACTTTATCATTTTTGCAATATTTGAAAATGTCAGAGTATAGATAATTCCATGTTCCAAATACAGTATATTTAATTTATACCCATGTATTTAAATATTTTGTAGGATTTCATCAAAATTATTCCAGCTGGTTAATCGCACCTCGCAAAAGTAATTACAATTTAATAGAGGTAAATGGTCGAATCAGACAACGTAGAGAAAGAATTTTTGCGAAGAATTTTCAAGTGGTTTTGCAATGTCGCGTAACCTGTTGGATACATCGCATCGGGTGTACCAAACACTTCATGGATTTAAATGCATTGCCAGTGCAACATGAGTCCGAAACATAGTCCGAAACGCACTATTTTACACCTTGCTGGCGGATGCGTTGGACGTAACGTGCAGAACACGAACAGCCGACAAATTTCGCCTGCCTTTGTACGTGTTTCAGCTCGTTTCCAGCAATACTGTGACCAACTTTTTTTTTATTTCCTGCAAAAAGTGTGACTTGTAGTTTGAAACCTCGTTTACCTCGTCGCATTGGTACAACCGTCTTCGGTTCTGCACAGTTGCACACGAACATATTCAAACGTTCACGTTCTGTACTGTTCGCTAATCAAGTACGTTTCATTCGTTTATTAGAACTAGTACTGGACAATTTTTATTTGAAGTAAAATTTAAAATAATCGATTATTTGGAGTCGGAGATAAATCCTGAGAAAAAATTGCATACTTATTTAAATTATATAATTATATAATTGGCAACATTGCGACAAATAAATTCTTTGTTTGGACAAGTAAAATACATAGTGTGAATTTATATTTTTCAGATATATTTGAATAATACTCAAGATTTGACTTACACAGGTATAAGTAATTGACTATTTCGTGTCACAACAAAATAATGAAATGATCTCGAGAGAAATTGTTTGCATATTTAATTAAAGTAAGATATAACATTTAGACGAGATATATTAAATACATGAATTAGATTTATGAAATTATATGAATTAACATTTTTCAGATATATAACTTAAGTAATATTAAAGATTGTATTTATTTAGTCTATTGAATGAAAGTAAAAAATTTACAAAAGAAATATTTTGTTATCCAACAATGGATAACCCGTCGAAATGTAACGAAAAGTATTTGATTTTTGAAATTCAGGTCGGTCATCGATCGACCGAGCAATTTTTCTCGAACGTCAGAGGAAAATGGTGGCAAGTATCCCGTCTACTTTTCGAGTTACTTCGAGAACTATTGAAGCTAGAAGGACTGGTTGTGTGGGATGAAAGGTGAAAGAGGGAGGGAAAACGAGGAAAAAGAAAGTAACGAGGCTAGAGTGGCAAGTGGACGAGCGGATCAATTTATAAATCAATAAAAGCGCCGCGGTACTGTGATAAAAAGAAAATGAAAGTTGACGGAATCGAAACGGATGGAATGTTCCAATCACGGCTGGCGAAAAGGTGCGGAATTGAGAAATATTTAAGTTACAAAGTAACAATGGTAACGAAATTGTTTTGATGCCTTCTGAATCGTTTCTTCTCTTCAATTTTGATACTGGTACTGAATACGGGAAATGATGCACCTTTTCTATTTTTCTAGATTTGAGGGAGATTTTTAGATTTGGGGATTAGAAAATTTGGGAATTTCGAAGTTAAGAATTTACGAATTTGGGAATTTGAGAATGTGGGGACTGGGGAATGCGGGGATTTGGGAATGTGGGGAGTTAGGAACGTGGGGACTAGGGAATGTGGGAATTTGAGAATATGGGGATTTGGGAATGTGGGGATTGAGGAATGTAGGGATTTGGGAATATGGGGATTGAGGAATGTAGGGATTTGGGACTGTGGGGATTTGGGAATGTGGGAATTTGAGAATATGAGGATTTGGGAATGTAGGGATTGAGGAATGTAGGGATTTGGGAATATGGGGATTGGGGAATGTAGGGATTTGGGAATATGGGGATTGGGGAATGTAGGGATTTGGGACTGCAGGGATTTGGGAATATGGGGATTGGGGAATGTAGGAATTTGGTAATATGGGGATTGAGGAATGTAGGGATTTGGGACTGTGGGGATTTGGGAATGTGGGGATTGGGGAATGTAGGGATTTGAGAATATGGGGATTTGGGAATGTGGGGATTTGGGAATGTGGGGATTTGAGAATGTGGGGAGTTGGAAATATGGGGCGTTGGGAATATGGGGATTTGGGTAGGTGGGGAATGTGGAATGTAGGGATTTGGGAATGTAGGGAGTTAGAAATGTGGGGAGTTGGGAATTTAAGCATTTGGAAGTGTGGAGAGTTGGGAATGTGGGGATTGGGAATGTGGGAGCGTCGGAATTTTGGGAATTTTGTAATTTTGGAAATTGGAATTTGCCAATTATGAATTTGGTAATCTAGAATTTTAGTAATTTTGCAATTTGGAAATTTGAAATTTGATAAATGCCAGTTTGCTAATTTCGCAATTAGGAACTTAGAAATTCAGGAGTTTGAATTTTGGAAATTCGAAATTTCATAACTTCGCAATTTCTTAAAATACAAAAACATACAAAATTTGACCATTGATATAAATGGATTTTTATAAATGACACTCTGCACAAATTCATAAATATTACTAAATCACATTCGTTAACTCGTAATACTCGAAATAAATTGACACCACACGTGATGTCCACATGGAGCATAAAGCGTCCCACCCTTTGTTCGATTAATCGATAGGTGTTAAAAGTCAACGCCGGTATCATTAGTATCAGTCGATCAAATCCTCCGTAGGATCGTTAGTAAAAGTCCGGAATTAAGGAACCGGCGCGAAGAGCGCGCTCGTGTCCGGAATTATTTACAGTAAACCGTTTGTTTTAATTACGATTAATTTTCTTTGCACGGTGTCTGGCGATGTTTTTACCTCGCACCGTTCTTTTACTCCCTCTTCTTTCTCTCCTTTTTTATTTTTCCTTTTTTCTGCTGTTATTCTGCGTCGCACGGCGCGGAAAATCCGATTTATTTCGGGCATTAGACGCGGCACCAGTGCAGAAAATTGCAGCTTCATCTGGCTGGGCGATCGTGTCGCTTTACTCACGAACGACGACATTTCGTTGCACGAAAGACAGCAGGAGGAGAGAGACGGCAGAAAATCGGAGCATAAAGGACGGAAAAAGAAATTGACACACCCCTTCGACAGATCGATGACGCGAAACACGTCAGCTCTTCACGATTTTTTCGAGTTCGAGATGTTCTTTGTCCGCGTTTATCTGCCTCGTCTGTTTTCCGATGCTCTCGATATTTGTCGCTTTGCTACGCCTCTGTTTCCTGTTAACCTTTTACCGTGTGACTCTCTTTTTAGTGAAAAATATGTACACTACCGGATAAATGTTTAGCCAGACGGGAAAATGTTTTCAGATTTTTATTCCGGTTCTGATGTTAACTTCAACTGTTATTTTGGACTCGTGTTGACTGTTGTGTATATCAAGTTCATTAGTTATCTGTTTCTAACTTTTCACTGAATTTTACTGTATTTCATTGTAGTTCACTATAGTTCACTGTATTTCATGGTAGTTCACTGTAGTCTCACTATGTAATCTCAAATAGGGTGCATCCATGACTTCAAATAGGGTAGATGTACCTTTTGTGCATATTGTGTACACCATGTCCACAATACGTGAACTATTTTTGAGCAGACTTCGATTACAATTAAACCTGCCTAAATAACTTGGCCAAAAGAAAGTTAGGTAAATAAAAAAATGTCTAATACATACCATATACAAAAAGTTCTTACAGAATAGCATCAAAAAGTAAACTAAATCAACGAAGTTTAACTTGTTTCGAATATAGAATTGCTACCATAACTTTAACGATGTACAGAGTTTGCTTTTGCTCTTCAGTTTTTAGCAATTTTAAATAACGTTTGTGGTGACTCGTAACTGGCTATGATTATCGCGTTAAAATTACAGTTTGTTTGTGAAACTGCAAAGTCTACCGGGGACCCACAGCTGGAGTCTTAGCAAGCTTTGTAGATAAAAATTCGATCGATATTCTTTTCATACGTATCGCGATGTCCGTGCAGTTTTCAAGCACACGTTCTTGCCTATCCAAGGGTCAGGCATTGTTCTGGACTTTGCAACAGCAAGCTTCGTGTTGGCGATTTTTATCGAAATTGGCACTTTGCATGCAACCAGAAAACATTAGCCTTCGTCCACGTTCGCATTTTTATAGAAAAAGGTGTGAAAATGTCGGGCAATTTGTCACTCACTTTCAACGATTTATCTAATACTGCATTTAACATGCCCCAGCTTCAAATTCAATGATATTCAATGATATAATAAAATGATTAGTATAAATAACCAATATAAATGCTATAATAATATGAATGAGATTAATTAATATAATGTGTGACTATAGTGAATCAATCTGTATTCTACTATTTTTAAAATCACTTGCTAAAACTTGACTTACAAAGTCACTGAGTAATCTGTGTTTAAGTTGAAGTACTTAATTTAAGTTCATTTGTGTTCAAGTACTTCATTCAAGTTTATTTATGTTTCAGCACTTATTGTAAGTTCATTCAAGCTTATGTACTTGATTTAAGTTCATTTAACTTCATTGAAGCTTATGTACTTAATTTAAGTTCATTTAACTTCAATGAAGCTTATGTACTTAATTTAAGTTCATTTAACTTCATTGAAGCTTATGTACTTAATTTAAGTTCATTTAAATTCATTGAAATTTAAGTACTCAATTTAAGTTCATTTAAATTCATTGAAGCTTATGTACTTAATTTAAGTTCATTTAACTTCATTGAAGCTTATGTACTTAATTTAAGTTCGTTTAAGTTCATTGAAATTTAAGTACTCAATTTAAGTTCATTTAAATTCATTGAAACTTAAGTACTTAATTTAAGTTCATTTAACTTCATTGAAGCTTAAGTACTTAATTTAAGTTCATTTAAGTTCATTAAAGTTTAAGTACTCAATTTAAGTTCATTTAACTTCATTGAGGCATAAGTACTTAATTTAAGTCCCTATAAGTTTAAAAACTAAAATAAAGAACTTTAAAAACGTACTCACCTAAACTGATTGCATTTCATAGTAACAAAAATGGGAAAAAATTGTGAAAAGGAAAAAATAGAGTTGATCGTGTTTCCCCGAAAAAAAATGGTGTTTTCCGGTGCAGATTTTTATTACAGAACATGATAGCTTCGCGTCGTTGGAATTTTCGAAATCGAAACTCTCGTGTAGTTGCATGTGCACGTACCTTTTCGATTCTCGATCCCTTCTTCGCTTCCATTTTGTTTTTTTTTGTCGAGGGAGATTGGAAACGTCTGGTCGACGATGATTTCGATTCGATCGAACCTGGTGCTTCTATACCGCGCGCTTTTTTGCACCTCAATATTGAATGCCACTGTTTAATTCATTTTCTGCTGCTGAAAGGGAATTTTTGGAAACGTTTCCGTTATTCCATTAAAATGTACAAAAGCGTCTCTCAGAATTGCAGATAGAAGTTCGGTTGATTGATACAATTCGGGAAAGAATAAAATAAAGTTCTGCCAGATGCGGGTTGCAGAATGTGAAGTTAATTTTCGGATCTTCGAAACACATGTGTTATTCAAAATAGAAACCTTTATAAACACGTTCCTGCTATGAAAGATGGTAAAATAATTTGAATTACTTCATAAAAATGACGTTAGAAGAAATAATATAATTGTAAGAGCATGTGTTTATTTTTATTATTTACAGTTAATTATTTTTCTATCAGAAATCTTGAAATCGACAAATGCGACCAACAAAGCAAACATCAAGATAATATTTCAGGTACAAAATATTTAAAAATCAGAAAATAACGAAGATTAATACGCAACAGTTTATTACTTTGCGTACGTAATTGTGCAGCATTCTGTCTTGAACGATCGATTAAAATTAAAAATGTGGTTGATTATGAAAAACGTAACGAGTCGTTCGAGATTATGAAAGTTTATTAAAAATGTGCTAGCTTTATTCGCCGCGGTTTGCTTTAATTTTCAAACTAAACAGGCTTTGTCCATTATGGGGTGGTTTAATTTTAAACAAAGGAGAAATTGATAACCGTTCCAGGAACTTCATCGTCGATTTTAAAGCTCACTTTGTTTCCCACGCGATCCACAATGCTCTTCACGAAAGACCGTACACCTTTATACAGCGAACTTTTGTCCTCAGGATCCGAGAATCCGTTAATTATCATTTGCTGAGTGGTCTTTTTATTGTCACCCCAACGATGCTTTGTTGCACACGCGGAGTGCGGTTCAAAAACCAGCTGTTGTTTCCAAAGCTCTGGATATGTATCTTCAATTCTTATCTGGTTTAGATTTACATACCGGTTTTACTTGTTTTCATGCCACAAAGCTAGGATTCCAAATGAATGCAAGTATTGTTCCTGACTGTATTCTGAACGTGGCGCATTGTAGGCTGCTGTGAAGATTTACTTTGAATAAGCAAGTGTAGAGCTGGAGATTTTGTTGTTTGCTTTGTATTTGGAAGTGTAGGTAGATTTGACATTTTCACATTTGTGCATTTATATATATGCAACTTTGTTCATTCTCGAATTCTTTAATCTTCAAATTTTAGTATTCGTACGTTTTCAAATGTTTGCACTGTTTAATTTGAAAAGTTGCAAATTTTCAAGGTTTTAAGGTTTCAAATTCTAAAGACTGCAAATCCTCAAATCTTCAAATTCTCAAGTCCTCAGTTTCTCAATTTTCCTATTTCCATTTCCCAAGTCTGAAATATCCAAATTTTCAAATCTCCAAATTGGCTAATCTGCAAATTCTCAATTTCTCAATCTATAAATCCTCAAATTGTCAAATACCAAATTCTCAAATCCACAAATTCTCAAACCCCAATTTCTCAAATCCCCAAAATCTCAAAATTATCAAATTTTCAAATCTCTACATTCTCAAACCCCAAATTCTCAAACCCTAATTTCTCAAATCTCCAAAATCACTAAATTATCCAATATTCAAATCCCAAATTCTCAGTCCCCAAATTCTCAATCCCCGCATTCTCAAATTCCGAAATTCTCAAACCCTAATTTCCCAAATCCCCAAGAGTCCCAAATTACGAAATTCTCAAGTCCCCAAATCCCTAAATCTCAAATTGTTCAAATCCCAAATCCCCAAATCCCTAAATCTAAAATCCCCTAATTTTCACGTCCCCAAATTCACGAATCCCAAAATCCTCATATTTCCAAATTCATAATGAACACAATAGAATTTCCTAGCGAAAATATGACACTCACAACTTAACATGGTAAGATACAAAACTACCTCCAGCGTTTAAACCAATACACCAGAACTCCGTAATTCAAAAAGAAATATATCCTCACGCGACTAATTCAATAGATTTTTATACGGAATTTGGGTAAAGTAGCGGAACATTGTTTTGGAATATTTCGTCGAAAAATAAAAACCGTGTCTACTGAAAGTATGTAACGAATTCCTATTGCTTCGTAGCATCCCATGATATCCGTCGAGCGTAGAACGTTAAACCGCATACACATACGTACATATGTGCACAAGGATATGTATATGTACATACGTGTTGCGTACAACGTATCCTTATCGCATTGAGGCTGGGATACCGTACACCGATGTGCAGATACATTTCCAATAACCTTATTGATATTGCATGTATCGCAATATCCGAATATCGCCACGAAGTACAGGCCACTCTCGTCTCTTCCTTCTTTTTTATTTTTTTTTTTTTACAAAACGCCGTCTGTCCGTGTATATAGAATGAAAAATGCATATTTTTACGGTTACCCGTTGCGAACAATTTTATTCCGCTTCCTGTCAACCTTGTTCGTTGTATTTCTTTTATATAAATACGAGCCACGAGTCCCGTGTAAATCAAATGTAAACTACTAACGGCTGCGATAAACGTTTACACTGCACCCATCAATGTTTTTCTTTCTTCTTCGACTGGAAAATTTACGCTTCGCTCTGATATCTCACTTTTCACATTTAATATCTTGCGGTTAATTAATGCGACTACGTTTTTTTCGGGTTCTATTTCGCTGACAGAAACATTAATTACCGTGTAATGCATTGAATAGATATAAGACAAGCTTCAAAAGCTGTACACAGTATGTAGCAACTCTGTTCTCCTAAAATATTTCTATGACTTTGTTCTTAAATTTTACTCACCCCTTATGGAGTACGTATAATTTTTCGTATAAATCCACATATGTAGTGCATATGTTAAATGTGATTAATCCGGGGATTAATTGCCAGTTATTATACAGGCTGTCTTACAACTAGTGTTACTCCTGATGGCTTGCAGCTGACACGATTCTGAACAACTTTTTCCTCTGCAAAAACGAGGTTTGAAACTTCGTTTTTGAATTATTAGCGAGTTAGTTGTAGCTGACATGATTCTGAACAACTTTTTCCTGATCGAAAATGGGGTTTGGAGCTTCGTTTTTGAATTATTAACGAGTTACCCCATTTTTATACAGGAAAAAGTTGTTCAGAATCACGTCAGCTACAACCCCCGGGAGTAACACTAGTTGTGAGACACCTTGCATATAACAACCGGCAATCATACATAGTCACCGGATTAATCACATGTATAGTAACATGTACATGAAGGAAAGATTTATAAGAATATCCATATATGTATATCAGGGGGTAATCAACATCGAAAAGAGATAGAAAAGATGATCAAAAATGTTGATGGCAATTCTGTACATAATCATTCTTGAATTTATATCGTACTCTCGTCAGTATTTTTTGAAACATCTATTATATAAAATCCGTGAATCGATTTTTTTTTGTTAACTGCGGTCGTAAATAATACTCGAAGATGGTCTAGAGAAAAGAAGTTGAAGAAGTATCGGAGTTCCATCCGAGAAGAGATCGTTCTCACGTAGCGGAGAAGAAAGTTGTGTCGGGTGGGGCAGGATGGACGAGGAGTGTTCGAAAGAAAAGTTTAGCACTGCGACAAGATCGTTAGCATCGGGTTGTCGAGGGCAATGGCGGAATTGCTCCATTGGTCCCGGACGATGGCAAACTGCGACGGATCCGTGTCCACCGGCGGTACCATTTGAAATTCAAAGCACGAACAGCCGGTGTTGTAAGATCGTTAACCGAATACCACGATCGTTGGTGCGGCACGGGTCGGTGAAGTTGTTACGATGGTGGCCAATTTCTCTCGTTCTGGCCGGGAATCGTTCCCATTCGTTCGCCCGATGCAGCACACGGCCTTCCGATTCGTCGCCATAAACTTGCCCGTTAGTCGCGTCGACGCGATTTTAGAGCGTTTTACCACCCTGTTCCTGCTTCCACGCCTGCCAATGTCCAAGAAAAATCGAGACGTTACGCTTTCTATAAATCCACTCCGATAATTCCACCTCCTGCAACCTCCACTCGTTATCCTGTATTTCTTCGGGGACATCCATTTTGTTCGACATTCTATCGCGACGAGCTGCGATCGATCTTTCCATTCGCTGATCCCGATTTCGGATTCGTTATCTTGTTTTATACCTCTCGTCTTCACACTTTTTTTAATTTCTATCGAGTCTTCTATGTGGAGTAACGACGTTGGATTCTGTTATCTTTACATTTTCAAGCTTTTTGGCAGAGCTACCTAATTATTGCAGTGCTAAGGTAAATAAAGAAAGTTGAACTGTTAGGTATATTTTTTATTTAGCGATCTTGAATTATACAAATTACTGTAGTATCGAACTTAAACTCGACCTTCATGCGAATACAATTTAGGTTTGTCATATTTCAAGTTTTTTGGTTGAGCTACCTAATTACTGCAGTGCTAAGGTAAATAAAGAAAGTTGTAATATTAGATATATGTTTTATTTAGCGATCTTTAATTACACAAATTTCTTCTATAAGTGGTGTCGATCTCAAACTTGACCTTCATGCAAATACAATTTAGGTTCGTCATATTTCATCTGTAACGTACATCACGACTCAATGTTATAAGTGGTTGTTTCCAAATAACTGCCCTCACAAGTTACAATTATCCCCAGTTTTCATCACACGTTTTCCATTTGTAAATATAAACTAGTTCCTAGAGTTAGACTAATATAGTAATAATTAATTCGTGGCAAATGATTAGAGTTGTCCTCAGCAATCAAGAGGTTTAGTCTGCTTTGCAAAGTGTACTTACCTAATAAACAGGAAGCAGTAAAGTTAGAACTGATATTCCTGAAAGTGTTGTATCGTTGATAAACAGCAGCAGTTCTCTGTTTCTTTACCATAGAATAGGTTGAGTTTCACCAATAGTAGTCTTTGAGATATAACAGTATCCCGAGGCTTTCTGTAAATTAGTATAGTCTACAGCAATTCAAAGAAAACTGTGCTGAAGCCACTTCGCTTGATTATGGGTCAACTGAATTGTTAAATCAATTTAAATAATATTCTGCAATTGTATGCATGTATGTATTCTCTTAAGAAAATTACGTGTTACAGTAGATGCGACATAATTCTCTGTTAGGACGTAATTACAAAATATAATTAAATTCTGAAATTATGATACCTCCGTAAAGATTGTCGACGAAACAACGTGATGTTGCGAGAAACAAAATGAAAGACAATACAATTATTTTGTAGGAAGACATTTCGTAATTCACTGTCAGTCGTTCGTTGGTGGAATATTAATTAGGCGTCCACAGAATACTCGATCAAACGAGTATATATTTCTCGAAGAAATACTACCACTAATGCAGGGGTATTAATCTTGTTGCTAATTGCATGCAGCGTGTTTTATCCGTAGTTGGAGCTAATAACGCAACGTGTTCTTCTTGCACTAGCGCGAATTATGTTTTTGCGAAACTGTGAAACATTAAAGTTTGATGGCCGTTGCTTGCTCAGTTAATAACTATTTTCCATGGCTTAGAATTTACCGTGTATGGAAACTGGATCTTTACGAGATGTTGCAGTGAAACTGCGCCAAACGTTGTTCGACATGACGTACATATATTCATTACCGATTTTGTTTCTCGTTAGCCAACGATAGATCGTATTAATTTATTTTTCTGCGTGCATGTCATAACTTAACTTCGCCTATTTTATAGTTTTGCATTGAACTGAATTTTTGGAACTTTTGATTTTTTGAATTTAAAAATTTTTTTACTCTTGAAATTTTTATTTCTGAATTCTTCCACTTTTGAATAATTCATTTTTGGACTTTTGAACGTTGGAATTTTTTCATTTTTGAATATTGGAACTTTTGAACATTTAAATATTGGAATTTTTTATTTTGGAACTTTTGAATGTTGGAATTTGTAAATTTTTAAATTTTTAACCTTTTGAATTTTTAAATTAAAAATTGTTTCAATCTTCAAATTTTTCCATTTCTAAAGTCTCAAATTTCCAACTACCATAATAACTTAATCCCAAAATTTCCAACCCCTAAATAACCAAATCTCTAATTTCGACAAACTCATAATTCAAATATAGAAAATTTAGACTTTCCAACCTATTCTTCCTTAAATTTCCAAATTTTCCAACAACCAGCTTCATCATCGACCCCGAGATTTTTGCCATAATCACAAGTGTCAGACTGTTCAGCTCGATTTCACTTCTAACCAGCTCATGCCTGAACTAAACGCGCACCTACATCTATAACTGTTCGAAATAATTTTGCACCATACTCGAGGTTCTACCGAAAGCAAAGTTGCATTTAATGCGGTTACGTAGTTAACGATTTTATGACGTTATTGAATGAATTATGGGTCGAAAAGTTGGATCTAGTGGGGATTTAATAACTTCGTGAAACGAGCCGATGTAACTTGTTTCGAGACATGTTCAGTGTTTCAGTAATTAAAATTGCAAGTTATTCCGATAGTTCGGAAAGCTCGAGTATCGATTAATGCAATCTGCAGCTTCCGTTCCTTTGATGTCGAAAATATCTGTCGCTACATTTTTTTTTTGTTACTTCATTCTTTGAAGTCGAGATTCATTTCTGTATACTGTAATCAATCTGTGTACTTATTTATATTAACTCATTTTTATAATGAGATTTTATAAAAGTTTGTATACTTTTTATACTCTTGTTTATACTTTTGTTTATTTACTGTTTGATGATTTTTCTCATTAAACTTTACTTTAATGAGAAAGTTTTTTAAACTTAACTTTACTGCTACTTCGAGGTACTTTCTTGTCAAGAAATGTAGATCATTTATTTTTTAATCGACTTCTAGATTTAGGTACGTAACTATTACGTTATTAAATATGTAATAGAATATATTTATAATAGTGTAATAGAATACGTCATTAACCCTTTGCACTCGAAACACATTCACTACTCCGTTCAACACAATTTAAAATAAAAATTTTTTAACTAAAAATAGTTTTATGTGCGATGTACACAGACGAATCATTAACTAGAAAAATAAAAGTTTCAAAAAAATTCGTCGAATTTTTCCAATTAGAAATTTCCAAAACTGTCAGTAAAAATACCTCTGAGTGTAAAATGTTAAATAAGTCATAATATAATAAAATAAATAATTAAATATGTTAGGATAGAATGTACTATTAAATACGTAATAATAGAATTATTTACAAGTGAGTGTGTGTGTATTCATATTCAGTATGACTTCCGTTCGATGCTTTGCGGATTGCTTTGTGTCGAGCAGGACAACATTATTCCTCTTTATCTCGAAACTCCGAATGCTGATTGCATCTCATTATCCGTCATTATGCGAGATCACAAACACACACATAGTCAACCAGTCGCGAAATTGATCGGTAACTGGGTCACGATATCTTCTTCGAACGATCATTGACTCGTTTCCAGCTTCGAGATCACTGATTAACACATTAACTGCTATCAGAGACACAAAAATTGATGTAGTTCAAGCACCATCGATCTGTTGACGCAATCGCTAAGTTAGATCTCATGAGTTATTAATTTAACGTTCGATCAATTTTCTGATTTTTAAGTATAAAACTCAACTATATTTATATACGGTCCATTTGTCAAGAGTAATGACAAATTGCCTTCTATTATAATGTGTCGAATATCCAGAAAGTGTCTCTACTTCCTCCAATAATAAAGATTGAAGATTATGAATTTGAACAAAATTATAAGTTCTAAATTAAGTTACATGACAGTCTTGTTTTACAGCAAGATAGTAATTTGTTCTCGAAGTGTCTGGATATCGTTCTCGAAGTTCTTTGTATCCTAATCACAAATTTCGCTCAGTTCATGATTTATCGTTTCGAACTTACGAACAGAAAGCTTAAGACTGTCACGAAACTATGCAAATGTATTCTCCGCGCGTGAGTGGCCGTTAAGTCGTATACTTGTTTAACAATCTCCATTGAGAACATGAATTTATGCCTCATTTGCGTAATGCGCAACGTCGGTGTCCCTTGATGGCGTGCGAACCAAGAATGCCAACGGTCTGCGAGTAACGTTAACAACTTGATAAAAACTTGCTATATCGCTTACTGAATGAATATAATAGTGGCGATCGATTTTTGTTGGTAAGGACAGATCTGGGTTTTTTGCAATTTCTCTAATTATTGAAATATCTCAAATTTTTACTTTTTCAAATTCCTACTCCCCCAAATTTCTACTTCCCCAAATTTCTACTTTCCCAAATTTCTACTTCCCCAAATTTTTACTTCCCCAAATTTCTACTTCCCCAAATTTCTACTTTCCCAAATTTCTACTTTCCCAAATTTCTACTTCCCCAAATTTCTACTTCCCCAAATTTCTACTTTCCCAAATTTCTACTTTCCCAAATTTCTACTCCCCCAAATTTCTACTTTCCCAAATTTCTACTTCCCCAAATTCCTACTTCCCCAAATTTCTACTTTCCCAAATTCCTACTTTCCCAAATTTCTGCTTCCCCAAATTTCTGCTTTCCCAAATTAATACTTCCCCAAATTCCTACATTCCCAAGTTCTCAAATTCCCAACTTCCCAAATTCCTAAATTCTCAAATTTCCAATTTCCCAGATCCCCAAAATCCCAACTTCCCAACTTCCCAAATTCTGAAATTTGCAAATAGCAAAATCGCAACTTCCCAACTTCCCACCCTTCAAAAACCCAAACTTCTCTTCTCAAAAAGTCCTAAAACTGTCCTGTTAAGTGACTCGACATCCCCCGAACAGTGTTTAACTTTTTCCAGTCGAAACGTCAAAATCTCTGCCTTCATCCGTATTTGTGCACATCACATCGGTTCGATACGCAGGACGAAAAGTAGTTGGATGCAATTCAATCTTCGATAGATACAGAATTTATGACGTTTCCCTTTCACAAAATAGTGCACAAACGCGTGATCGCGGCAAAGCCCGTATGTTTGTATGGCAGGTTTCGAGGCAGCACAAAAAGCTCGGGGTTAGTGTCTGTCAGGCGATGCAACGGATATTTCGCTATGCCGCTCACATACTAAACCTGTAACGTTGTATTCCCGTTGCAAGCCGTGTCGGTAGCCAACACACACGCGGACTATCAAGTTATGTGGCATTTCACTTGACTACCTTGTTATAAACTCAATTACCGCTTTACTTATGCCGCATCATAGCTGATCACGTAATACCGTACGTATTGTCTGGCTAGTTACCGACCTTATCTACTTGTTACAACGCGTTTCGGAATATCGCGTTACAGTGGCCACTCGAAGCTAATGCGATTACGGTTTCCGCTATAATCCGTTTACTTTCACGTGATTTTTAATTCCAACTTCAATTCTGAAACTCGTGTATCGTTAGTCTAATTAAAAGCTCGCGGAATTTTGCTGTTTCGGAAACGAGATTACCTTTTGCAAATACTATACCGGTTTTCGATGATGGTTTAATTACTGTCAAATTAAAAATTCTTTGATTTTTGAATTTTATCTACTACTGTTCGATTTTTAAATATTATGTATTGTTCGGTTTTTAGATATTGTTAAATATTGTTTGATTTTTTAATTTTATAAGATATAGTTTGATTTTTAAATACTGTTAGGCATTGTTTGATTTTTTAATATCATGTATTGTTCGATTTTTAAAGATTGTTAAATATTGTTCGATTTTTTAATATCATGTATTATTCGATTTTTGAATATTGTACAGCATTGTTTGATTTTTAAATGTTACCAGGTATTGTTTGATTTTTAAATATCCTAAAATGTGGACTAGTATTTTATTTGCAATGTATGTTTTTTGAATACCTTCAGCGATTCACTGTAGGTTTCGCATTGTTGCATAAAATAATTGTACAAAGACTATGTAGCTGTTTGGTATTATGAAATGTGAATAAATTGGATGTTTCAATAAAATAACAGAAAACATTTCTTGCCTTCCGAAGTGCTTTGGTGAAATAATTTAAAACATCTCCTACCGTTCGTAATTAGTTCTGCATTTCGTATTCATTTCATTTGGCAGAGTTGCAGTATTATACAACTTTTGTTAGGAGAGCTTGTAATATGAACACAATTTTGTTATTGGAAAGATCACGCAACAGAGGGTTAATAAAAGCACTTCTTAAGAATGAATCGTATTAATTGATTTTATATTAAACAAATTTTTATCAAACGCAATTTAATGAAAGCAATCGTTTTTCGTCAAATACGACATCGTTGAAAAGCTACGTAATTCGAGTTAGATACCTTAATGACAGATCGTCAAAGAGGGTAAATTTCGTATGACTTCTGAAACGGAGTGTACGTTTCATGGTTAATGTAACGTGACTGAACTGTCTAGTTAGCGGAAGTTCAGATAACCGTGTTAAGTAAAATTTTTGATATAAAAGAAGTCGTTTTATTCGGTTTGTAGCAGGCCAAGCACGGATAAAATACATTTTTCAAAAAGATAAATCTCCCTCTAACGTATCATGCACGGTTATTTTTTACTAAATTCAATTTTGAACGTGACGGATTTCAAATTTATCTTCTTTTTGTTCCTACGTCTTCTATTCAAACTTATCTGTGCAGGTTCGGACTGCAGCAATATGACAGCCTATTTTATTTTAGTTTCTCCATGGATAAATTTTTTAATAATTATTATTTACAAATTTCTCACTACTAATATTTGTCAGGCATAATACTTTTTCTAATTGCTTAGAATTTCATTTTCATTTGCAATGAAATTTGATTTGCTTGCAATGAAATTTGAAATTAAATATAATCCCATAGTTAAATTAGATGTTAATATCAAGGTTGATATTAAAGTTAAATATTCATTAATTGTAGCAATATTTATATATTTTGTATATATATATTAATTTCTTTAAATTGTATGAATTTACACATTGCAATACAAGCTGTACCTGTTTACACACGTAAATTAATTCTAATAGATTTTCAATAAAAACCTTCATCCGTGGTCCAAGTTTCTAAAAATTTCGATCCGGCTTTTCTCAAAGAATTTACTGAACTAATTTTTATAACGTCAAGGTATCTATCCGTAACAGATCTGACCACCCTAATTACAATAAAGCACGTTTTCGGAAGCTGATCGTACCGTCATGCCCATTCCAAGATGAATCCAAGGCACCAGTCAGACGTAACTGTAATTACTCTAATGCTGCGGCGAGTTCGTACGCTATTTGTTGCGGAAATGCATTTGGCCGAGGTTTAAATCAACTTCGGTTAATCCCGCGGAGATGGATATTCCGAGATACCATTGGATCAACAGTCGGCTTCTATTTATCGTCGGTTACGACGCTAAGTAACCCAGCTAGAAACGCGTTAATTCTCGACGCGTGCTACGATATCGTCCACTTTCGAGTCACGATTCGTTGCTTTTAATAACACAATCGTGTTTCGTTATTTATCAGAAAAATGAACGAGTGTCACGCGACGTCGATCCACGATATCACCGCGTCACGATAACGCCCCCTTCACGTGGACGTTTAAATGAATTCCATGACTTACGTTTAACAAAGAACACGGTCGAAAGTAGGTATTAAGATAGCGCAAAAATAATTCTACCTTTATACCAACTTTGACGCAACGTCTACACATTGATTACATAACAAGTTCGCTAATTTCGCTGCATTTTGCAGATGTGTACGACAATTTAGCGAACTTATGTTAAATAATTATGGTGTACATTCGTTTAGCTTTCGTTACTTCTAGATTTGAATTAATCCAAACAGTAATATACTTGCAAGGCTCAGGTAGTAATAAAGTAGTGAAACAAATGGTAGAAGGAACAGGAAGAAAGGTAACCATTGAGGATGTTATGGGTACTGAACACAAAAATTAACCCCTTGCACTATTTTGACTTCCTGACTCGTGACGCACTCGTACTTCAGCTGAATTTGGTACTTTGCAATCGTTCACTATGCAAATTGGACTTGAACTCCAATTCAAAATTCGAGTAAAATTCGTCATGAAGTACGAATGCGTCACAAGACTCGTCAAAATAGTGCAAGGTTAAAAAAGAAACGATTAGTCCTCAAAACATTACATCCCTCAATTATTTTTACATTACATGAACCTCCGTAATAAACAAAGTAGCCAATAAGTAATACACTCACAAAGGAAGAAACAGTAATAAATAAAAAAGCGAAACGACCGGTAAAGAGCAAGAATGGTTGAAAGAACAGGTAAGCATGGACGGTAGCAACGCGTTCGGTAGTTTCGGTTGGCCAGACCAGTAAATGGACTCGAATCCATCGGACTTTCGCATCGAAGAGCAAAGGGGGTGTGATGGAGCGGTCGAAGCTGCTAGACGGCGTAGGAAGGGCAGTGAAATATTGCCTCCGGATTCTGCATCCACCTCGTCTGCCTTCCACACGGTTCAACCAACCCCTTTTGAACACCTCCGTCTCGACCAAGATCCTCCCTTCGAGACGAAACCAGAAGTTAAACGTCGCACCGCTTATTTCACGTTGACGTAGCCAACCCCTGATCTTCCGCTCCTCTTTACTTTTCATGATGCACCCTTTTGCTCCTCCTCCATCGCCCTGTCTCCTATTCCACGGCATGTTTCGAGCCAGCTTTACCTTTCTCCAAGGTATCGTTCGCTGACATTTTCTACCTCTCGACGAATTCGAAACGACGCTTGTATCGCTACAGATGTCTACCCTTACAGTTTCTGGTTCCTCGTATCGGGAGAAAGTTTTCGACGAGAGTGGATATTGGATGATTCTTGTAGGTTTTGAGGAGATCGATTGGATAGTTGGATGGGTGGGTAGGTTAGATACAGGTTGGGGGTTTCAGACTTTGGAATGTTGGGACCTTGGTGCGCTGAGAATTTGGAATTTTTCAATGCTGAGATTTTACAATATTAAGAATGTGGGGTACTGCAGTTTTGGAACGTTGAGATGTTAGAATCTTTGGAATTTTAGGATAGTTACTTTAACCCCTTGCACTATTTTGACGAGTCTGACTCGTGACGCACTGGTACTTGAGTTGTGATCAACTTTACTCGAATTTTGAATATGCTTCAATTTGGAGTTCAAGTGCAATTATAATTTGCATAGTCAACGATTGCGTAATACCATGTTGTCATAACATTTCAACATTCTTTGTCTGTTTTAATATTGTAGCTGTGTTTCGTTAGTTCTGACTGACGCACCTGACAAATAGCTCATAGTGCAAGGGGTTAAAATTTTTAAACATTGATGCGCTGAGACTTTGGAACTTTTAGGAGATTTTAGTATGTTATGACTTTGGGGTACTGAAATCTTCAGATGCTTAAGAATTTGAATATTTTGTGATTTCAGTGTGGTCATCTTGAAACTTTCAGACTTTGATGCACCAAGACGTTTAAGACCTTGATGCGCTATAATCACAAAATTTTTGTAACGACAGTGATTATTCCAGTGTTCGAATCATTTAACGGGCAATTATGAAGTCCCCGAAATACGAGCAAGTACATTCACGGTAAATTGCCTTCGCTTAAAAGCGTTAAATTAACGAGTCGCGAAAAACCAACTATTAGTGGGGTGTTACGTTTCCCGAGTAAACTACCAAGTATTCGTTTCCTCTTCTTTCTCTTTTTCTTTTTCTCATTTCCACAACCGACCAGGCGTAATTAGCATCGCTGTAAAGGCGGGCGAAACGGAACCGCCTGAAGTTTTATCGGTAAAGTGAAAAAGCTCGAGTAGAAGCGACAAAGAAAGGCATCAACATCGATTGCATAACGAGAAGGAAAAAAAAACGACGATAGAATCTAGCTACGTTTGCACGCGGTATTTTTTCCTCCTGTTTCTCCTCTTTTTACTTACTGGATGTACATAAAGAATGAAGATGTGTATAAAGAATAGTTCACATATGTACGTAATATATGTTCTTCACCGTTCTTTATGTGCTTAGACACGTGCTCAAAAATAAAAGCTAACGCACTCCACTTGTTTTCTCCGTATAGCGTTCTTTCAAGTGTTCTCTGTTATATTGCAGACTCAGATAAATGTTTTGCAATTGTAGATAATAGCTGTATCGCCTGTTATAAAGAAGATATATGAGAGATATGAGAATTGAGAAGTTTGGTAGTTTGGAAATGTAAAAGTTCGAGAATTTGACATTCGAAAGTTAACATTTGAAATTTAGATACTTAGAAGTTTAGAAATTTAGAATGTTATCAATATAGTAATTTAAAAATTTGAAATTTAAACTTTGAAGAAAATTTGAAGAAAATTCTTCCATCTCCAGAACTTCCTATCAAAAAATAAACTAACAATTGAACACGCTCTCTAACTGTGTTTAAACTTTCTCGTATCGCACAGCTTACAGCTAACCACCTAAAAGACACACAATAAATACAAATAAATTTCAAAGAAGTTAAGGTTTGTCCAGAATTTTCGCGGAATTGCATCGAAGTTTAACGTTGTTTCGCTGGTTAGCTTTCTTAAAGCTGTAGGAAACAGTGTAATCGAAAGTCCGCAGATTAAACTATCCCTCCCTGTTTGACCTTACACACGGCTACGAAGACTGCTTGCAGATTTCCCGGTGTTAAACTGCGAACTAATCAAACTTTCTCTCATCTGTCGCCGAGTTTTCGATGTCTTGTTTTTCTGTTTGGAGGATCGGTTCTCTCGAATATTACATAAATAGGACGACGATCTCATATTACTTTACAAATCGTATTTCCTTCGGATGAGTAAAAACTAGACATAAGCGAATCTTTCAATTTTCATTTATATCGGGTAGTTTTTATACTGATTGAAATTTACTGAACGTAGAAGAGGACGAGAAAATGGTCGAAGAAGACGAGCGAACAAAATGGCCGAACGTGACAATGGGATAATTCTAATGCAAGAATAAAACTTGTTTATTTTTGATGTTTTTGTTGTGATACTTTTATTAATATATTTGTGACATTTTCCTGATTAAATGGAGACCATACATGACGTAATTGGAAACATTTTCTTCAAGAGTTACTCAACATTTATCCCAAGCGTTTCGTTTATATCGAGGACTTTAGTCTAATAAGTTATTACAAGTAAATATGTTCTGACTTATGTTTGGTCTCGTTTTAATCAGGAAAATGTAAAAAACCTATTAAGAGTCTGTTAACTTCAATTTTAATAATTGGTCAAAGTTTGATATACATATAATCAAACCTTCATGACGTCACGATGATTTGTTCGCTTATATCGTGTAGATTTCCACTAACATCAAGACTACCGTATTTCTTTCTCCGTTAATTTGATATCTACCAGCATCCTTACTTCCATCTTGTAGGATGTCCATCCGTTGGGAACACATTTTCTCGAACGACGCGAACCAAGATCCGACTTATCAAAAGGTTTCGGAGAGGACCAAGAAAGTTAATTACTCGACGGGGCAAACGAGCGCAGCTTCGTTCCGGTCTTTCTTGGACGATGAAAGATCTTCCTTTATTTATTTCCTCGGAAGTCATTGCTACTGTTTTTGCCATCGTGTTTCTCTCGATACCATCGCGACTTAATACGTTTCTTTACTATCTACTTAGATTTCGTCTTCGCTAACGATCATTGTAACATTCAATCCGTTTTTCTACCTTATTTAGGCAATTGATTATTTTCTTTGGCGACTCGATGTTTTCTGTCTTAGCTGTTGAAGAAAATTCTCGAGTGTATTGTGTACATGTTACATAAGGTATCAAATATTCCAGTTACTAACATTTTTAGGCAATGAAATTATTGAATCTTCAAGTACATGTAAAAATTGTGAAAATTTTTTATTTCAAGTGATTATATTACTGAATTCACAAATTTGTTAAATTATATCAGTAGATTTAGAAATTTTGCAGTACCCAATTTTCTAAGTTACCAGATTGAATTCGCAGATTCCCAAGTTACCTGAATTCAAAAATTTCCAAATTCCCAAATTCTCATATTACCAAATCACTAAGTTCTCAAATCCCTAATTTCCAAAGTACCTAAATTCCCAAAATTCCAAAAGTCCCCAAAATTCCCAAAATTTCCAAATTCCATAAATTCCTACATTTCTAAAATTCCCAAGATTCCCAAAATTCCCAAATTCTCATATTACCAAATCACTAAATTCTCAAATCCTCAATTCTCAAAATACCTAAATTCCCAAAATTCCCAAAATTCCCAAAATTTCCAAATTCCATAAATTCCTACATTTCTAAAATTCCCAAGATTCCCAAAATTCCCAAAATTTCAAAAATTTCCAAATTCCCAAAATTCCCAAAATTCCTAAATTCCCAAAATTTCCAAAATTCCCAAATTCTCAAATCCCTATTCACAAATTTCTAAATCTACTCTCCACCATTTCCAAATTCAAAATCCCTAGTTTCGCAATTCTACCAAAATTTCCAACTCCCAATTTCCCACATTACAAATTTCCAACATCCCAATTTCAACTACGTCAAACGAAAATGAATATCGCGAGCGTTAATTGTTCCATTTGAAACTTTCATAAAAAGATATTTGCACGCACAACAGTTATCGTTTAATTCCCTCGCTAACGATACAACGGTTATAAAACAATGTATTCCTGAAATTGAAAGCGTGCAATTAGAACGTGAACAAATTAAACGATAATGGAATACGAGCCGCATGTATGAAACCAAAGACGTTAAGGCAACATTGATGCTTAAAAGCTGCAGTTAGATTAGTTTCGCTGGTGAAACAAGGTTTATGAACGATAGTAAAACCTTCCTCCATGCTGTATTACTCGTTTCGTGAACGCTAAACAACTACTAAAGAACAACTTATCAGTATTAAATTGAATATTCAGTATCAGATTAAATTTCCGCTATTTCTGTTTATTTAAATTTCTGTTATTTTATATGATATTATGAAGACTTTTAAGTCCTCGAATTTTCAATTTTGTTACAATGTCTGAAATTAATTTCTTATTCAAGAATTTTCATAATTTTGAGAGTGTTTAATATTAACTTATTCTATACTTTTTAAGTTGAATTCACAATTTCATCGTAAAATTGTGAAAATTCTAGGAATAAGAAATTCATCTTAAACATTGTAATAAAATTGTGAAACTGTATACTTAATTTATGCTTGAAAATTTATTACTTAAAAATGTACATTTAAGAAGTATAAAATAAATAACGTTGCTGTTATTTAAAGTAACAGTCGTTTTGTCTCAAAGCTTCAGCGAGTTCTATCAAATAAATGTTCTTCCTTTTTTCGTGGGCAGGAACAGCTAAATACACAGTTTTATTGGTTTCTCGGAAGCATGCTTTGCTGAGGTACACAATATTCACAAACTTTATTTTTCCCCATTTCGGGGAATAGCTGTTTGTTTGTAGTACATATATATGTATAGTATTGGATAAACCATTGGTTTAAAATAAAACGTCGATGGTAAATGATTTATGGTTAATAAACGATTCGGAAGATATTATTACGGGAAGATATGGAAAACGAGTGAAAGATGAAGAGTAGAGGGACTTTCATTCGTTCGATTGGTTCGATGTAATATTTCGATGAACCGTAATATAGTACGCAATTTCCTGTCGCTCTATAAACGACAGATGTCTCTAACGAAATCGATAGCCAAGTACGGAAAGTTGCATGTTGCATTCGGGGAGAAACCTTTTATCTAAGGATATGAAATTTTGCATTTCTTTTTGGACGGTTGGAAATGTTCAAGTTTTCAAGGTTTACAGTTTTCTAATTTTCAAGTTCAACATTTTTTTAGTTATCAAGAATCAAGCTTTCTCATTTTCAAGTTGTTAATTTTTCAAGTTTTCAGGTTTACTATTTATCGAGTTATCAAGTTTTCAAGTTTTCTAGTTGTCAAGCTTTCAAATGATCAAGTTAGCTTTTCAGATGATCAAGTTACCAAAGTATAGAGTTCCTATATACTCAAGTTTAAAATTAGCAAATTTCAAAATTGAGAAATGCCTAGATTCCCAAATTCCTAAATCCCTACATCCCCAAATTTCTGTATTCTTAAGTTTCTGGACCCCCAAATCGCTAAATTCCTAAATCTTCATATGCCCAAATTCCTAAATTCTGAAATCCTTACATCCCTGAATCTTTACATCTCCAAATTTCTACATTACCAAATTCTCTAGACTTCCAAATAGCTAAATTCCCAAATTCTCAGGTTACCAAATTCCTAAATCTTGAAATCCCTACATCCCCAAATCCCTACACCCCAAATTGCTAAATTTTCAAATTCCTACATTCCCAAATCGCTAAATTCCCAAATCTCTACATCCCCTAAACCCTACATACCCAAATCGCTATATCCCCAAATCGGTACATCTCCAAATCCCTTCATACCCAAATCCCTACATTCCCAAATCGCTAAGTTACCAAATCCGTACATCCCCGAATCCCTACACCACCAAATCACTGAATTCCCAAATTCCCAAGTTACCAAATTCCTAAATTCTAAAATCTCCATCCCCAAATCTCTAAACCTCCAAATAGCTAAATTCCCAAATCCAAAATCCTGATTATCCTACATCCTCAAATCTCCAAATCCTCAATTCCCTAAACCCCCAAATCGCTGAACCCACTTCCTAAGCCCCCAAATTTCTAAAAATTCCTAAAAAAAAGATTCTTTCCTCTCTTGCCTTCTATTCGATAAAAATTCAACTACCTACCAATTGGCAAGTCTATTGGCACCAGTTACTGATATAAAATAGATGCTGAGGACATTTTGTAGGACCCCAGGGTTCCGTGTACCGTTTGAATAGCACTGTCGATTCGTCCGAAGGGAAAATTTGCGGCACGTTTCAGAGGCCCAGGACACGCATTTAGTAATTACCGGTTACGTAATTATTTATCTTCGGCTTAAAACGAGCCGACACGTACCGCAATTTGGTCGGGGCTCGAGTAAAACCGGGCAAAGTTTGGTCGCGAAGCGTAAACTATAGGGCCGTATTAGTTCTCTCGAGCGAGTCAAGTTCTGATGCCGTCATTTAAAGTCTAATATCTCTCCGGTCGGAAAAGTTGGTCCGCTCGTAAACGTCAAACCTACTTATTCCTGTTTATCCGGTTTTCCCGACCCTTCGTCAGCCATTCCGTGGATAGCGCTCGCTCTGCTAAACAGCACAGAAAACGCGAGATGGGGAAGTTTCAGTCGGAAGAAAGCCGAGAAAGCAATGAACGCGATATCAAAGAGACTGCAGTGGTGTAATCATGGCTACGATCAAACGACAGGTAACAGAAGAACCGGAAAAGTCGGAGGGTGTGCGTCGCTGTATCGATCTTCTCGTCTCTTACCGCTCGAACTCACGACGTAATATTTCGTCAGATTTATTCTTACACGTCCTACGTGTCTCCTCATCACTTAAGGCTGGATTTATAGAACCTGACAGAATGATCCGAGGCTTGTAGCTAAAATGGGGGTGTTCTAGCAAATTTTTAACCCTTGTTTTAAAATTGTGTGAAAATGTAGATCATATATTAAAATATAGGTCATATTGTATCTTTACTGTATGAAGGAAGAATTAAAGAAGGAAGGACTCATTATATTAAATTTGATAGATAATGTCAAAAGGGGGTGCTGCAGTTCTATAGTGCCTATGTGAACCATCACTGAACCACCACTGAAAATAAGTTTAGTCATAAAATGATTAAATGACGCTTATTTTACAGTAATTTTACTAGATTATATTTCTATGAACTCTTTTAAATTGAAACTGAAGTGCACAAATAAGAGGGATGATATGTGCACTATACTGTACCATGATCCTATTATGATATGTACTTATTTGATAACTTATGATAGTAATTATTTATACCTACTTATTTTGACAAGAATTTCTTGATAAGAAAGTTTCTTTATATGAAACTTTAAAAATAAAATAAAAGAACTAGGAATAATTTTGACGTGTTTCATAAAACTGATCTTAAATTATAGAAGTCTGACGTTTTTGTCAAGATTTCGATTATTCGACCAAATTAAACATCAATCGTTAGTAATTATTATCTTCCGGTCAATGAACATTTCACAATCTTCCTGAAGTCATAATTGATTATTAATTAAAATCTGTTCGTACAGATTATACTCCATTTATCGTTCGATTCGGTCGAATGTTTTTTAAGGGGACGTTCAATGTAAACGTTGTTTCGCTTTCGAACGTAAAGTGGTAGAGGCAGTTGCGAGTTAGACTGGAAAATGTATTATTCAGACGTAATAAGAAAAAAGCAAGTTTTTTATTGTTCCCGAAGTAGTTACAGCAGGCAGTTGCACTGAATAATTCGCGACCGAAAACAGGAAAATCGTGTACAGTGTGCCGCAGTCGCGAGGGGAGACCAATATTGCTGGTAAACAGTGGTGTAACTAGGAACTTTATTTGAGGTGGCATAGGTACCCTTTTACTAACAGTGTCAAAGATCTACGAGAAAAAATCCGAAATTCGAGAATTTAGAATTTGGAAACTTAAATACTTGAGAACTTAAAAACTTGAAAACTTCCAAATTTGAATATTTGAAAACTTGAATAATTGAAAACTTGTGGAATTGAAACTTGTAGAATTGAAAACTTGAATAATTGAAAACTTGTAGAATTGAAAACTTGAATAATTGAAAACTTGTGGAATTGAAAACTTGATAATTGAAACTTGTAGAATCGAAAACTTGAGTAATTGAAAATTGTGGAATTAAAAACTTGATAATTGAAACTTGTAGAATTGAAAACTTAAATAATAGAATACTTGAATAGTTGAATACTTGAATACTTGAATACTTGGAAACTTGAATACTTGGAAATTTGAATACTTGAAAACTTGACAACTTAAAAATTTAAGAAATAAAGAATTTCGCTTTCACTCGAAATTACACGTTCGACGTTTAAGCTATTGCGACCGGGTAAATTTACCTCGGTACCTATAAAAGTTGTTTACAACGGGGCGAGATATTTGCGTTTCGTTGATTTACGCACATTGAAAAGTTGCCACGCGCGTGCTACGTCACTTTCATGTCGCGTTTCAAGCAAACAACTTGTTCAAAGAACGATCTTCGCTAGAAAGACAAAAAGCGTATCGACGAGTGAAATGTTCTTTTTGTCCCTTCCGTTTTCGTAAGCTTTCGACTGTGTAATTTCGTAATCGTCTTCTTGCATTTCCACCATTCAACATTTAAATCGTCCCTTCGACGTATAAAACAAATCTATCACAATTGTCACGAAATTATCTTTTCTTGAAGATATATTCCTCGACTTTCTTTTTGTAATCTTGTTCTATTCTTCGTCTGTAATTATACCGACATTCTTCTTTCCTATCGATTCTCCTTTCACCGAATTCATCTCGTCGCCTCGTTTCTTCAGCGTATCATCATTGTCTTCCTTTCTTCCGTTCCCTTTAATTGCTGATCTCCTTAGCATTTAGGTCAGGAGCGACGCTCCTTCCCTAGGATAACTTTCCGTTCGCGATTTGGTAACACGAAATCGTTGAAACAGAGACAGCATAATTAGAATCGTTATCGAGTTATTTAACTGATAGAAGTCTTTGATATCTGCAAGCTGGGTACCCTCAAGAAAAATTAATAAGTCTCTTGACGAGAAGAAAACGATGTTCTGATATTATTATTGATTATAAAGGATGGTTCACAATTCGCAAACAAGTTAATTGTAACCATTACATTTTACACAAATGTAACACAGTATCTTGCAATTATGAATAAATGAAAATAAAGATGAAAGTGTTCAAGTAATAAAATTACAGCAATTTTCATTTACAAGATTAAACTTGTAGATTTTTTGTCAAATACGATTTGAGAAACGCGAAGAATAATTTGTTTGAATGATACGTCCACGACAGACGGTATATTCTTAATAACGTATTGATTCGCGTCCTTACGCTGAAACAAGCGAGATATTATTTTTAGAGAAGCGTGTATCGAGAGTAAAGTTGAAAATTAGCCGACCTTGCTTCTCGTTAATCATGAGCAGCTTCGATGAAAGGTCGATCGATCGATCTTCTCGTGTCACGGTCTACTGCTCGTATTCTCCGTCGCTGAAATTATCCAAAATCATGTGATTCACTTTACAAGTACACGTATTAAGACTCTCTGATAAATTGATTCAACATGAATTGGTTTCCACGCTTTTTGAAAGCAATTTTCGTCGAATGAGAGAAATAAAAGTCTAAAGAGGAATTTGTCGCGCGGTACCGCGGGTTCATCTATTGTTATCCATATTTTAACAACAAAACTGAATTGACCCATTGTTTATTCAATATTTTTTGGTCGGAATGTCCTCTTAAATATACTGGCGAAGTTTATTGGTTTCATCGCGGAACTTTATGGATATTAGACTCAGAAGTTCAGATCGTTTTTCATGTAGATCAGTTTCCTTAAAATTCTGGGATATAAATCTGAATGTAATAGAAAAAATAGTTATTTTCTTTGTCTACAAATCATAGAACCTCTTTGTTTGCTAAAATATTGCGTTTTCATTATGTGGAACATTCTTGATTTTAGAGATCATCCCAATACTTATAAATTCACTAATTTTATGAACTTTATGAATTTATTAAATTTATGATTTTTAGTCAAATTTTAAAAATGTAGCAATTCAGATAATTTCAAAGGAACGGATTTTATAATTCTTTATAAATTAACAGTTCAAATTTCATAATTTTAAATATTTGACAATTTTTTATCATTTTTAAAAATGTTATACATTATAATTATGTCAAGTGAACCTTTGTATTATACTATTTTGATTAGAACTTGGAATTAATGTAATTGTTCACAAATCTTTACAAGCTGAAATATCGTTTAGTTCTTTATTCATAAAAAATAAATTACATTGTGAAAACTTCTCCACATCGCTGTGCAATATTATAATACTACATAATGTTATGTGAATAATACACAGTATGTGTACATTACTGTGTATACGCATCATCGAGCATTAAATGTAACAAAACACCCGGAGCAAGAACACGGAGTAAACTTTCAAGGGAGTATTAATTGATAGTTACAATAGACAAAGACACAAGGCAAGCCTTATGTATGACCCTTTGTGGCGAGTGCAGTATCACAAGCCTTTGTGTCCCTTGACGGTTTACATTAGACCTCGGTAACGAACACAGTTTGTCGAAGCAGCTTAGCAAGTAGCATCGTGCACTATTTATTTGAGCCAGCTGGAAGTTGGCACAACAAGTAACCAAGACACGTATATTAAATTTTTGATACGAATTCAGGTGGATGGTCGATTTAATAAGAAACTCGCGTCACTTTGCCCGGAGTAATGCACGTTGGATATCGTTTGCCCGAACAAGCTCGCGAGCGGATAACGAAACGTTCCGTCGCGATGCACCTTTCGTTTAGAGGTAACTCGTAACTTCATTAAGGCGGCAAGTTCCACAAAGTTTTACTGCTCGTTCGAAGTTTCGCCCGCTAGATAACCGGACTTAGGAGCGTCGAATGAATTATGCAGTTTTCTGTGCGACTGACGGTGGTGAACGTGCATCACGGTGCACCCGATTTTGCACGCGACCTTTCTCGATCTGCAGGAATGCAATTAAAGATGGGAGTCCCGAGAAGATCACGTTTTAAGGTTTCTCGATTCGCACCATCGTTTCTTCGTCTCAATCGGCAAGCTCCAGTGATCGATCACCCGTGGCCCAATAACCTGGTCGTTAGTTAACGCCGCTTTAAATCGCAACGATCGTTTGTCTTCTGGTTCGGGTACTCCGCGAGAAACAAACTTTTTACTTAACACTTTGGCGGTTCCGCGTACATTATTCCTCGAGTTTCGTCAGCTCTTTTGTGCGGAGAGATTGACCTTAAAATCTGAGGGTTAGGGGAACTTGTTAGGTTCTTCAGGAAGATATTTTGCTTTGGTAACTAGGGAATTTGAAGATTCTGAACCAGGAAATTTTGGTACATGGCAATTAAGGACATTAAGGATTTGTTAGTTTAAAAAGTTGAGGATTTCATGCAAGGACAACGTGAAAATTTGAACCTAGGGAATTTAGTAGTTCATACGTAAAAAATTTAGAATTTGTCGTTTGGTAATTTTGGAACTTCAAAATCTGAGAAGCTGGAATCTGTTTGGGGAAATAGAGGATTTTGGACGTATTGATTTGTGTATTTAGAAGTTTGGAATTTAGTGACTTTGATATCTGAAATGTTCACAACTTGGAAATTTAAAACTACACCAATTTGTTAACCGAATCAAACAAATCGTCACAGCAAATAAAAATTGTGTATTCCCGAATTTGTTAAATTTGTTCAGAGATGTACCCTTTTTTCCAACAAATCGATTACGAAAAAATTCAGTTATGCGAATTACCGGCGACCCCGACCGCAGGGACCACGATAAGCCGGAAATTCCCCTAGCAGCAAACAATGTTCGCTTTTGTCGCAGCGTGTACCAGAAATCCAATAACTGCATTGCCATTGTTTGTTCTGTTTACGCTTAGATGTAATTCTGTATTCCGTGTTATGTAGCTGTTGATGGAGTTAGGTTTACACTTGGCGGGACACTTATCTGCGGTACAGCGTATAGTCACGAACAGCTATAAGATTGAATGACAGGAATTACCGTTGGTATCGTTCGGTTGTCTATGCAGCACGTATCCACTTGCTATCGAGACAACTAGCGATAATACCCGCGATACATGAGCTAGTATCCCTGGACGATGTTCCAGAGGGTACTGTAAAGTTCCTCGTGGATGTACTCGTGAAAGTTGAATCTACGTTGCGAACCGGCAATTATCTTTCTCCGTTTTATGTTCAATACAGAGCACGATTCCATGTTACGTTTGGGAATTTGATTGATCAGCTCTCTTTTACTTCGTGTTATCTCGGTGGTAGCTCGTTTCTGGCTTAGCTAATTCAGCCAGTAATTGCCTCGGTACGATCGTGATCTCTCGAGCTCTGATTCAGCTTGATTTCTCCGCGGAGCATGAGCTGAATGCGAGACACTTGAAAACTAGCACGGTTCCTTGAGCTTGAAAACAATCAGCTGTCAGAAAAATAGGGCAGATCCTTTTAACTGATCTAACACCTTCCTGCGGTGTCTGAGAATGCATGCGCCGTTCGCAAAGTTTCTGCCGATCAATTTTCTTCGAAATACATCGCGTACAAGCTCTCTTACGATTAGTACACATATACCTCACAATTTTTCATTCGAATTTTCACTTTCTTAAGTATATTTGCATACATTTTTAATCCCGAACATTTTAAACTGTGTAAATTTACAAATATCTGATTTTGAAGACCACTCAATTGTCACATATTTATATTTTCATATTTACAAATTTAGAAATACACGATTTTTCAACTTTTCCAAGTATAAAATTCTTGAATTTTGGAACTCTTAAATACCTATGTTATAAACATACAAATTTTTATCCCATCCTCCGATTCATAGGCTCCTAGTAATTTCTAGTAACCTACAAGAAACCTTCAATTTCTCTCAAGAATTCATTCCTCTTTAACACAGAATTCTTGGTTTACCGTACATCGTCAACTGGGTCTCCCTAAGTGAAATGCAAACCTTCCTAAAAATTTATCTGTAGATAGAATAACCTCAGATCGTATATGCACGGATTTAAAATCAGAGGCGCAGTACTCGAGGAAAGCGGTAAAAGAATGTCTCATAGGGGAATCGCGTAACAGCTTACGAAACGCGTAGCATAACGCGGTGTTCATCGCAGGCTCTTGAAGATGCAGCTTCATCACGAAGAAGCTTCTTCTCATTCTCGTCTTCCTTTCTTCCGTCCCGCGGGCCGAAAAGCTCGGTCGACCGTTACTGGCCGTTTGAATGCAAAGCACAGAAATATGCATGCAGACTGAAGGAGACCATCGTCGGCCATTGTGACTCCTCTTTCTCTCTTCACCGACCTCGGTCACAGATTACTGAATCTTTTCATGGGAACAACTCCGCCGCGTTCCGGGCTGTTGTGCTCCCTGAATCTTCTGCTTGCACTCCGAACAAACTCGATTTCACACTCGACGTTATCCTTTGGCATTCCATTCTGTCCCCTTCTATTTTTCCTGCCCTCCGACAAATAACTACTCCGCCGGTAATTGAAATACAACCGTACAAAATAATTGAAGGGCCACTTTATCGAGTGATTACGTAACTTTCTGGAGTGCCTTAATCCATCGAACGACGGGGTCTGGGTCGATGTGACCCGCGTCTATGTTGTACTGGGGAGTTTCGATTAAGGTTGCTTTCTCGGAGTTTAGGAATTTTGGGAAGTTTTAGAATTTGGGGAGTTGGACTTTTGGGTATTTGGGATTTTGTGGACTTAGGGATTTGGGAATTTGTGGACTTACGGATTTGGGAAAGTAGGAATTTGCACATGTAGTGATTTGGGAGTACAGGGATTTGGGAAAATAGGAATTTGTGGATGCAATGATTTGGGAATATTGAGGATTGGGAGTATAGAGATTTGGAGACATAAGGATTTGGGGATGTAGGAATTTGGGGATTTAGGGGTTTGAGGATATAGAGATTTGGGAATATAGAAATTTGAAGATGTAAGAATTTGTACTTATAGTGACTTGGGAGTATAGGGACTTGAGTACATTAGAATTCGGGATTATGGAGATTTGGGGATTTAGGGATTTTGGAACACAAAATTTTGTGCATATAGCAATTTCAGGATATGAAGATTCAGGTGTATAATAATTTGAGGATATATGAATTCAGAGATTAATAGATATCGTGATATGTGAATTAGAAGTCAGTAACGTTTCCACATATGAAAATAATTTAATCATAACTCGAATTTAGACGGAAACGAACAAATTCCTACGAATATAATTTCATACACATTGAATATTGATCTGTCATACTTTTTTAATTGCTCGGAAATTGCATACGTGCCATCGGCTAACAGCGACCCCTGCACCAACTAATATATTTGAAACAAAAAGAATAATTAATTAGACATTTTTCACCGACGAATAAAATTTTTCATTTAATTCCAACAGCTTTCCCAGCCGACCGCGACGAAGCACATCTCTGATTTCATCTTTTATCCACATTAAATTCCGCGAATTGAAACTACTTGGTCATTGATCGTACCTTTTGTTTCTCCGTTTCTTCGTCTTACGTCCGTTGAAAGTTCTCGTCCGAGTTCCACTGTTTCTCGCTTCGTTACCTGCGCCCGTGGTAAAAAGCAGATTTAAGTCTTTGTAGTTTCTCTGGTTTTCATTCGCGGCAAACTTTTCAACCCCTTTTCCTTCGTTTTACACTCCGCTCTTTTCTTACGTTTCTTGTTATTCTTCGACGCATCAATCGGCTCGCGGAGCAGCGAGAGATTCATGAATTAGGCCAATTTATAACTTTTCGAATTTATACTTCTTAACCATTACTTGCACAAGAACCGCTGCTTCAACATTCTTACCGACCATAAATCTGGAGATCTACGGACATAGGGATTTATTGGTAGAAGAACTTATATTGAACTCTGGGGATTTCAACAATTTTCGAATGTAGACATCTGCGAATTAAAAATTTTTTTTAATCTACGGATTTAGGACCTCTAGGAATATTGAAAATTTAGGGATTATTGAAATAGAGAGAATTTAGGAGTATAGGGATTTTGGACTGTGGGGATATTCTGATTTAGGTACTTTCGGGGTTTGAGAAATTTGAAATCTGAAGATTTTAGAAATCGGGCAATTTTTGGGCTCTGGGGATTTTGCAAATTGGTTCTAGGGATTCTGGAGATTCTAGGGATTCTGGGGATTCTAGGGATTTTTAATAGGTAAGTATTTGGTATTTAAGACTTTGGAAATCAGTGAATATTTAGAGTCTACAGATTTTTTAATCGGTGGATATTTGGGTTCTGGGGATTTTTTGAATTGGTGGACACTTAGACCCTAGGAATTTTTTATGTCGCTGGATATTTCGATTCTAGGGAATCGGTGGACATTTAGGTTCTAGAGATTTTGAAGAATGGGGGATATTTGAATTGTAGGGATTTTGAAAATCCACGAAATTAGGATCTAGTGATTTTTGGATCTGGGAATTTGTAGTGTAGGCATTTTGAAAAGTAGAAATTTAGGGTATAGGAATTTTTGGAATCTAGTGATCTTTTTCATGAATTTAAGGTTAGGGATTTCGAAATCTGGTGATTTAAGTTAGAAAGATTTTTAAATCCGATGATTTAGAATATAGGGATTTTAGTATGTTGTAAAGTTGCATTTTCGTGATACATTTCCCTACATAACACACACGTTTCGATTTTATAACACAGTTACAAAACTCTTGTTCAATTCTACGTATTTTAGTGAACTGCTGTTCCTAAAAATGGACTTGTTGCTTGCACAATCGGAACTACTAGGCTTTTCATTTAATTACTTAAATTTCGTTTCATCGCGTCCGTGCGAATGTAAATTTTTTATTTTAATTACGCTCCAATGAATTTCTCGTTTGAACGTTCTCGTTCGATGAACACAGTGTGCGGAGCACAAAACATTACTCAAGTAATTGGATGGATTCAATTATAACTACATTACCAATTCAATTTGCGAGTTTTGCTCCCAAACTGTCGGATTTTTACTGCAGCCCGGTCAAAATATTATCACAAACTCGGTAGAAAATCGTTTCTTTCTCCAACAACATAGAAATGATTCACTTCATTCAGATCAAACGAATTTTGTATAAAAATATTGAAATTCCTGAGTAATTTATCGATTTACCTTCGTCGGTTAATTTCTCCATTCAATATCTTTGATTTGTTCAAACGGTGATTGTTCTCCGTTTTGAGAATTTATTTTGAGGATCACGTTTTTACCAAATATTTTTTAATCCGCACCTTTTCAAATTTTCAGTTCGACAATTTAATTTGTACGCGCTTTGTTCGACACTTTTGTTTCGCAGAATACAACCGATTCGTTCGATGTACACCTCTCGACTTTTCGACAAGAGCGGGTTCGACTTCAGCCCGTTTTCCATTCTGTCCACTGACATTATCCGATATTTGTTTGTTGCACAATCAATATTAACACTGTACTCCACAACATAATGAAAGCGAAACACAGCTTTCGGTTACGCCGCGTTTCCATGTTAGTTTTGCGAAATCGCTGAATGCGCGGTTCGTGACGCGCGTCGTTTTTAAAATATTTTTTTTATTCTTCTCCTTCCACGCATCAACTTTACCGCGTTATTTAAATATCGCTATCGCATAGGTGCATGATCGTGACATGAATCCATTCTACAAATTTTACGTTTCTTTTGAGTTTGTTAAATATTCAACGTTTTCTGAAGCTTGCGAGTACGAGGGTATGTGGACATGTGCTTTATCGCTCAAACTTATGTGTAGTTCGGAGTATGCGATTTTATGGCGCAGAATCACGGTTCCACGTTATAGACTAATAACTTTTCATGTTTTACGTACTTGAAATATATAAATTTTTGGGTGAGTGCGAGACAGGAGTTAGATACATTTTATTTTTTTCTGAATTTGCAATTTTTTATATTGATACTAAGTTTTAGGTTCCGACATTTTTTTATTTTTACATTTTCGAGTCTTTCAATTATCAAATCATTAAATTTCCAAATTTTCAAACCTTGAAATCTCCAAATTTACAAATTTACAAATTTACAAATCTCTAAAGTCCCCAATTTCCAAATTTTTGAATCCTCAAATTCCCCAATTTCTAATTTTTTTCATTCCTAAATTCCCCAATTCCCGAAATTCCCTAAATTTCCCAAATTCTCCAAATTCCCCAAGCTCCCAAATCCCCCAAATTCCCCAAATTCCCTAGACTCCCCCCATTCCCCAAGTTCTCAAATTCCACGAATTCCCCAAATACTCCAAATTCCCTAAATTCCTCAAATTTTCCAAATTCCTCAAGCTCTCAAATCCCCCAAATTCCTCTAATTCCCTAGACTCCCCAAATTCCCCAAATTCCCTAGACTCCCCAAATTCCCCAAATTCTCAAATTCCACGAATTCCCCAAATTCTCTAAATTCCCTAAATTCCCCAAATTCCCCAAATTCACTAAATTCCCTAAATTCCCTAAATTCCCCAAATTCACCAAGTTCCCAAATTCCCCAAGTTCTCAAATTCCCCAAATTCCCCAAACCTTCAAATTTTCCAATTCAGGAATTGCACTAACTAAAAATCCTGTATTAAAAACGATCCATTATCAACCCTACGATCAAATAATTTTCCCGAAAGAAACGTCCATGGATAATCGTGAAATGTATTACGGAAAAAGATTCAGCGTCGATTTATTTGTTGGCGTAGTTTAAATCGATCGGTCGAAAACGTTAAACGAAAAATGACTAGCTCGCGGGAAATGGACGACCGGGTGTCTATTCGTTTAACTGATAGGATTATCATAGAAATGCACGCGGCATATAGCGAAAATGGAAATAGATGGAAAAAGTTGGCTGGCCGTCTATTAACCGGTAACCTATATGCGAAGAAAGTTCAACGTCATGGCCCCGTCGGGACGTTTATCGCATAAATTAAAACTGCTTTTAATCGCGCGTTCACCAGCCACGCTACGGAAACGCGTAATCACGAGCTCTTCTTAATTTCGGAAACTCGTTACCAAACGTTTGTCATCTACCTAAATCTTGTTGACTCTTCCGCAGATCAAATAATAATTCATACTTGAGAATCCTCTGCTGACAAATTATTTTTACCATTGAAGTACGCCGTCTTTACTTCTGTTTCATTAATTTATTGCTATGGTTCAAATGTAGGTCGTGTTATTCGACGTTCAATCGTGAGATGTAATTTATTTTACAGTTACAAATTTTCAGAAGAGGTTATTATCAATTTTATACAGTTTTGTACAGTTTTGTAGTGTTAACAGATTTGCTTATTTTGAAGTGTAAAGATCTACAAATTGAATTGCTGATTTTTTTATAAACATATTTTGTTAGATTTAGTTTGGTACTTCTTCCAGTTCGTCAATTTATTTATTGCTAATTCAAATTTGTCAGTAATTTACCATCGCATATTTTCATTTAATAATAATTTGTTTATTATATATTTCAATTGACTAACAATTTGTTGTTTACTTATTTCAAATTGTTAATAATGTGTTCCTCGCTTATAGCAATTTATTAATAATTTATCTATAACTTCGATTTTTTCTGAACATAGCTATCTTGTCACAGTTTCCGCAGGCAGCAATGAAAAGCGAAATATTTATAGAGACCACCATGTATCGCCTAGAGCACGTCTATAGCCCCAGTCTTTTGGCCCGTGAGCAAATCTCTAGGGCAGTGACATCAGAAGCCATTAAAAGGAGTAGAAAGACTGTTCATTTTCTTCTCCACCCTCTTAACGTTACCTTTCTTTCTATACTCGAGACGTCTGATATTACATGTATTTTGTCCTCTTACCCTACACGGCTGCTGCCCTCCGAGACGTGGTTAAGTTGCCCGCGGCGAGCAATAAAATACCAGCTCTAGGGACATTCATTTGCGTGGCCCTTTTGTGGAAAATGTGTTCAAAGGTAAAACGCGTAACCATATTTTAATTTGTATTATGCTTTTAAATGATGCGCAGTGAATTACTACAATTACATTGCAACGAAATAATGCGTTTAATAAATAATTTGCTCGTTGAATGGTTCATTTTAACACTAATGATGATATTTAGCTAGTAGTGCTTTGTACGTGGCAATATCGTTATGCAAATATTTTTACTCGTGCTTGTTTATTTTGGAGATTGGTGATATAACGTGGGGTGAGATATGATACATGGGGATGATATAATGCGGGCAAATTTAACGTGTAGGTGATTCAACGCGTGGTAGTAAAATGTGTAGGTTATTAACTGTTGGTAGCGTGTAGGTGATATAACGTATAGGTGATACAGGGTGCAGATGATATAACTTGTAGGTAATACAAGTATAACACACACCTCATACAATACATGTATAATGTGTAGGTGATGTAACGCGTGGAAATTTAACGCGTAGGTGATGTAACGCGTAGGTGATGTAACGCATGGAAATTTAACGCGTGGAAATCTAACGCGTGGAAATTTAACGCATAGGTAATATAACACGTAGGTAATTATAACCCATCGGTAATTTAATGTGTAGGTAATCTAACGCGTCGAAATTTACCGTATAGGTAATGTAACACGTGGGTAATTTAACGCGTTGCTAATATAACGCGTAGGTGACCTATCGCGAGGAAAATTAACGCATAGAAATTTAATACGTAGATCATTTAACGCGTAGTAATACTAACGCGTCGAAATCCAACGCGATTGTAATATAACGCGAGGTAATATAACACACAGATAATCTAACGCATGATTATACAATACGTGCTAATTTTACGCGTGTCGATACAAAGCGCGTAGAAGACCTAACACAGTAGTACACCGCGCATGTAATATAATGCGTGGCGATATAGAGCAGGTACTTCAACTCGATAACCTAATGCCCCACTTTTCTTCATCGACTAATCACTTCACGAAAAAACGGATATAACTCGTAAGCAGCTAAAACGTTAACGAAAAGCGTGCACTTAAGCTGATTTAGCGTCGTTCCATTTCCATAGATTAGAAGTTCCATTGGAAATAAATCTAAATACCAATTTGTGGAAGGCTTCAGTGTGTTGTAGAAGTTCTAGGTGCTCTATCAGCTCATCCGAACCCGTTTCGTTCGTCTTGCGCGTCGAGCATAACGTTTATTGCTGAACAAAACGAGCAACTATCATTCTTCACTGGCAATAACTATGATACTACTCGTTTATTACCAATTTACCGTCACAAACTTTGCGATTGCAATTCGGGTGTGGGTTTGTCGATGCCACCGGATCGATATGCTTGTTAACTGAACGCGAGATCAGCTGTGCGGAATTTAGAAAATGCTTTGCAAGCGAGGCGACGAGTATCTTTCTCGTTTTATTACGGTCTTGATCGTTTTTTCGAACGTGTCAATTATCTCCAGTGAACCATATGTAGCTCCTCGTCGAATTTGAAACTTCTCGGAGGTACGTGGAGCTTCTTTTCTTAATTCAACACCAAAGGTCACGTACGTGGATATTACTGCTGTTCAATTTTCTATATTATTGTACTTTCATGTTACTTTGCACATTACTATTGTTTTTTAATATAATTTTTATGTTTAAAATGGATTGATCAAATATTATGTATGTGCATATTATTATTGTTTTGTGTATTGTCAATTGTTTAAGGATTTATTTTTACGTAATTGTGACAGATTCAAAACTTGTAAAATATAATTACTTCAACAAATTTGATATTTTCTTTTTTTAACCGTAAAAGAAGAGGTTAATTTCGTAGACAGTATCTTCTGTACATTATTTCATTTAATTCTACAATGGTCGCTGGATCATTAATTTTAAAATTAACACTTGGTGTTACATTCTGGTTTTATAATTGATGTACTGGAGTCATTATCTTAATATTTTACATAGTACATGTTAATATTTCGCACGCATTACATGCTGAGGCTGTTGGAAAAAAGGGTAGTGCCGACATTGCAACGTCGGTAAAGGTAACGAACAACAAATTTAATCGCTACATTTCAGTAATGATATTTTCGCGTGTCAGTGACTGGGATGTCAGTTAAACGTATCGGAATGCGATTAATCTCTGCATCGATTTTATGGCGTAGAACTTTGACTCGATGAAAATGTAGCGAGGGTTCCAACGAAATACCCTCCAATTTCATCCAACATTACCAAAATCTTCCTCATAGTATTACAATACTGTTATCGTTCATTTTGCAGACATCTAATTAGCTACGAAAATTCAATAGTATATAAATGAGTCTTATTTTAATAACTATAGGTACCAGTGAATAAAAATGACATGTAAATTTTTCAAAAATTAATTTTCTGGTGCAACGTTGCTCACAAAATAACAATATCTTTCTATCATTATCTTTGATTATTATAATTTTGAATTTTTCAAAAATATTTTCATGCTTCATGCTTCTTATGAATTATATTTTAATTCGCAAAAACAAATTTGACTTGTTAATTATTTTGTTAAATGTATCTCTATAGCTTCATTTTATTGATTTTATTTTAAGTAAATGTATCTCCGTCTCCATCGCCATTATCGATAACAGTGGCTTCATAATTATGTAACGATCAACTATACAATTAACGACAATTCGTTAATTATTGCTACAGAACGCAACAGTACCCGAAAATCCATAAATCAGCTTTCCAAATAATTAATTCGCAGAATTCCACTTTTATCATGTCTCCGATCATTCTGTTTTCATATTTCGTTTAATGACGATTTAAAACTTCCGGGTCAAGGCGATATTTCACGATCTGTTCCTTAATCAGCAAAAATAAAAATTCGTGCAAAAGTTAAAGATTATTTTATGTTGTTCACGAATACAGTGCACGGTTCATAAAATTCGTGAAAGAGTCGAGGCAAGTTTGCGTGACACGGCGTTGTAATGTATTTCACTCCCTGTTGGCTTTCAGCACGCGAAGCCGTAAAAGCTCATGGTGATGTTTAATCCTGGAGGGTCATAATTCCAGCATATGCCGCCGAACAGTTTCGAAGAACTGGTTAAAAATTAACTTCGTATCTGACAGGAAATGTAACGAATCTTCAAATTCTGTTGATGGAATTTTAAATTACGATCGATTGAAATGGATAATGTGGTTGAATAAATTTTGATGTTGCGTGTGTTCTATAGAATTAATGAAAGGAGGTGAAAATTGATATTTAATTGTTTTACAGCTAAGTTTTGATCAACTTATCTATCTATGATAACAGTACTGTCGGTAACATTCGTGGATGCTGAGATGACGGTAAGTCTTGCAGAGCTTGCAAGCTTTCCTATTTTATCGACTGTAGGTCAAAGCTTTCGTGGAAGTAATCCACAGAGCTTGCAAGCTTAAGTGATGGTAAGATTCTGGAATTTTGACGATTTGGGAGTTTGGAAGATTGAAATTTTTTAATTGCGAGAGTTTTGGACTTTGAATCTTTGAAATTTTGAAACTTTTAGTCTCCGAAATTTTGGGATTTTGAAGCTTTGGATCTCTGAAATTTTGTAGTTTCGTAACTCTGAGTCTCTGAAACTTTGGAACTTTTGATCTTCGAAACTTTAAAACTTCGATATTATTAAATTTCCAAATTTTTCCTAAGATCCAAGATTATAGCATTCTGAAACGTGAATTCGAGATTGAAAGTTTGGAACTTTATAATTTTGCAAAACTTTACATTACAAGTATATGTATCTCATCTTTGGAATATGATTTTTGGAATGTCAGACACATTTTAGTGTATTCGCCTTGGATTTACCCTTTTGGAATTCAAATATTCGCGCCTTTTGGGAATAACACCCTGTCGCCATCTATCAGGGAATGAACCAACTTGAAATGCAGAAATTGTACTTTTTATCACAAAATATGTCATTTTTGAGTTTTACTGAATAACATAGATTGATCTGTTGTTATAATGTAACTTGAGAGATTGTAATACGATATTTTTGGACCGAAAAGGTAGATATTTAAGGAAATTATGGTTCTTCAAGTATTATTCGCTACAGCCATCTAGTGGTCGACCGTTCAAACTGAAAGCACGATTCCCCAGTTGGTATTGTAGAACCTGACGTTTCTGAGCTTGCAAAACTTTTTACAGTAATTACGTACTACATATTGCATTTAACATTTTCCTGCTAAATTGTATTGCTAACGTTAATTGTATAACTAAGGTAATAATATTTTAGATTTAGTGACATGTATCTTTTGTTAATAGTAAGTATCTTTATACAGTATGTTTCTTCACTTGTAATATGTTATTAGTTCAAAATATCTTTTCTTCTGTCGTAACAATTAAAAAAGTTAAAATATCACAAGAATCACTATGATCAAGTATTTTTAGTTCTTCGAGCTTACCGCTAGATGGCTATAGAATTTCCTTTCCCGTGGAGAGCAATTTTTTAAATTATCGATTTTAACACTTAAAGTGTGCCGTAACACAATTATTCAAATTATTTACAGACTATAGAATATTTCACTCGCATTTATCAAGTTCATAAATTCCTTATTTAACTGGAAAAGGTAATTTTCTTCTTCACTAGTTATGTCTCCCACAAGTAGGTGGTGCTTTCAGTACCATTTTGTTGCTTCCTTAATTTTCAGGCAAATAAGTACTTTCAATAATTTAATTAATACAACAAATGTCACAGTGAGAATAAATGTAACATACTCAAGAACATGTCATAGTTGCAAAAGCTGTAACTATATTACTACAGTATTGTACAATTCAAGATCAGTTTTATTTTTCTTTTCCTTTCAACTCTTTGACTGCATCGTTGAAAAGCGTATTTTAGTGCTGTTGGTTAGGTACATAAGGTTCAAGAGGAAAGGTCATGTAATCATGGTAACAGTTTAATGATAAAAGTTTGTATGGTGTGAAAAGGCCATTGAGAAGTTTGGACCGGTTTTTCCCAAGTTTTGTGTACCCTTTGCACACAGTACACTGCAGGGTATGCGTACACACCCATTTGTGTACAGAGACTGATCGCTGATGCAGGTTTATACGTCCGTCTCACGAATTTAAAAAATTTGAAAATTTAGGATTTAACAAATTTTGGAAATTAGAAATTTGGAAATTTAGAATTTGGGAATTTGGGGATTTGGAGAGCTAGGAATGTGGGAGTTTGGGAATTTGGGGATTTGGGGATTTGGGGATGTGGGGATTTAGGGATTTGGAGATTTGGAAAATTGGGAATTTGGGAATTTGGGGAAGTAGGTATTTGGGGAAGTAGAAATTTGGGAAAGTAGAAATTTGGGGAAGTAGAAATTTGGGGAAGTAGGAATTGGGGAAAGTAGGAATTTGGGGAAGTAGAAATTTGGGGAAGTAAGAATTTGGGAAAGTAAAAATGGGGGAAAGTAGGAATTTGAAAAAGTAGAAATTTGAGAAGCTAAGAATTTGAAAATTTGAAATTTATGAATTTGGTTATTTCGGAATTTGAAAATTTAAGGAACTTAAATATTTACAATTATGGGATTTTACACCCTGTAACATTTGTAATATGAAAACTCAATATTCTTCATATTTGATCACTTAGGTATTTAATAAACTTCCGAATTCGTGTGCACTCGTTATGGCAGTGATTCCTATGTGGAACCCAAGTGTAGGTCACTGCTCATGGCCCCAAAAATAATGAAGTCACATAAAAATCGTAAAGCAATTTCTAGCTATCTTTCACAACTTGCTATGCAGTAGAAAGGTATCCAGTGGTCCGCAAAGAAATTGCGAGTCGCGTATGGCGCTGCTCCAAGTCTAAGCTTCTGCCACAGACTCCGCCATATTTATTGTTGCATGAAATAGCATCGGCAATGAAATGAAGCAGATCGATACGAAAGTTCGATGTTGATCTTCGTTCTCGAATTCGCGGCAAATCCTCAAGGATTGCTCGTTACGTATTCCTTTTAGCTTAATCTCCACGTTCCCTTTGAGACATTCGTGTATGTAGTAAAGCCACCGGAATAGAAAAAAAAAAATGGAAAACAGATTTGACTTTCCATCGAAACGAATACGATTGGGACCGCGGACTTCGTTTCTCCTTTGCCAGTTTACCGTCAAAGAAAATCCAAGGTATCCTTTCGTCCAGCGATGCGTGTACCGGCAGAAACCACGTTACAGGAACGGAAGTGCCGTCGTCGTGCCAGCATCCGGCGTTCAGACCGTCGTAAAGAAACCGTCGCGTCACGAAATGCGATTCCGCAACCATAAAATTCGATCACAACAATTTTCCTGCGTTTTACGTTTGGACTTCGTTTCTTTTTGCAATCTACTTCGATCTTAAATACTAATTACCGGAAGCTGCTGTTCTCGAATGTAATCTTTTACGTGGACGACTGTTTTACAGCTTCATTGCTTCACCGTTTTATTGTTTCGGTGTTTAGGTATTTTACTGCTCTGTTGTTTTAAGGTTTTATCACTTTAGGATCTTGGTATATTGGCATTTTAGTATTTGATCAGTTAGATTGTTTTATTAATCTACTTACCTAATTTACTAATCCATCTTTTGATTTACCAATCTGCGATTTTTTTAGTCCACTGTTTTATTATTTCACTATTTCATAACTTCACTATTTTACCATTGTATATACAATGTTATACTATTATACCATTTTACTATTATACTATTTTATCACTTCAAAATTTTAACATCTTATTATTCACACCTTGTACTATTTTGACGTCAGACTCGTGACGCACTCGTACTTTCGCTGTCATCAATATCACTCAAATTTTAAATACGCTTCAATTTGGTATTCCAATAATTTGCATATTCAACGATTGCATAATACATAATAAACTGAAATTACATTTCAACTTTCTTCGTCTGTTTTAATATTGCTGTGGATTAGCTGTGATTAATTCTGACTGACGCACCTGACAAACGAACCACACTGCAAGGGGTTAAAAACGTAAATGTCTTCAAATGTAGTACGTAACTCCAGTTTACTAAAACATATTACTCCACATACTTAGACAAACTCAGGAACCTCCTGATATACTAAACACCACAAATATTTTCTCCATTTTCCCATACTAATTTCTGAACGGCAAGAAGAGGTCTATGAGTTCTTTGAAACGCCATTTATTTGGTCTCCCTGAAAAGTTCGATGAGAATTGAAGCGAGATGGAGATTGACCGGAAGGGGAAGGTGTTCGAGCGTAGGTTGATGACGAGTAGGGTGTCCATAGGGGTTGGGGTGAACGGGTAGGGGGAACCGAATAGAAAGGGTGACGCGGTTAAAAGCCAGGCTTGAATTCCCATCGATCCTAAGTGGCGGAAAATTTTCGTGTTCGCCAGCGCGATTTTCAGGCCAGTGAATATCGCGGACGGGCTTGGACGATAAAGAAATCCGCCACACGACACGTAAAACGTGGCAGGGAGCTTCTGTAATCTTCTTCACCGCGATTTATGCGCTGGACGGGTAAAATGCGATGCGCTGTAAAAGGCTGATGGAAGGTGAAATTGGTTGGTGCGATTAGTGGATGAAATGGATGGTTGAATGTGCTGCGTTTCGGCAGAGTTTTGGGAATTATGTGTTGGTGAGAGCTACAATATATTTGAAATTATTATATTCGTAATAATATCTTCAGTAATAGATTTTGGGGATCGACAAATTTTCAATTTTTGGATACTCTAATTTTCCAAATCTTTAATTATTTAATTTTTCACCTTTTTTGTTTCTAATTTTCCAAGTTTCTAAGTTTCTAATTTTCCAATTCTCCAAATTCGCAATTTCCTAAATTCCCAATTTCCAATTTCACAACTCCTTAATTTCTCAATTTCTCACTTTCTCAATTTCCCACTTTCCCAATTTCCCAATTTTTCAATTTCCCACTTTTCCAATTTCCCACGTTTCCCATTTTCCAATTTCCTAATCTCCACTTTCTCATTTTTCCAATTTCTAAATTTCTCAATTTCCCAACTTCCCAATTTCTCAATTTCCTAATTTTCCAATTTTCAAACCCTGCAATTCCCAAATCCCCAAATTCTCAAATTCCTAGATTGCCAACTTTTCAAGCCCCTAATTTCACAAACACTCCAATTTCAACATTCTCAAACTCCCAAAGTGCCAAATGTGAGAATCATCATTCTTCCAAATTTCCAAACCCAAAAATTTCCAAATTCTCCCAAATACTTCAAAAATTAACTTTTGTTATAATAGTATCTCTCTAAAACTTCCTAAAAAAATATTTCTCCGTATCATAATACACGTAAGTAATGATTGTGTGAAATAGAAGAAAGTATGTAGTACGTGTTGTCCATTCGCAGTTGCCACGAGGCACTAAAGTGTTGAATTGTATGGTTTGCCCACGCATTAAATAACGCGCTGATCTCCCTTAATCTCGCGATATATGCGTCTGTTAGATAATACGATGTGTTTTGAAAGCATAGCAGAAAATTCGAGGGGCAAATTGATTTATGAACAGATAGCTGAGAGAACTGCCAGGAGGCTGAAAATGAAATTATCGATTGAAACAGAATTCAATGTACATAAATTCACTCCTATACGTTTCATAATATTCGCGTTGAACGGAAACAACTTTCGAGCTTCTTACATTGCATTTTCCAATTTCCTTCCGAGTTAGTACATGCATTTAATTGTAAAAGCTTTTCGCAATCCTTTAATTTGCTCCTCTTTGGATCGCAACGAGAAATTCATTGATTCTTAATACGGACGCAATTAGACGGAATGTAAGAATGAAGAAGCCAGTAGAGTAATCGATAATTTCTTCCGTCAGACAAGTTTCTCTTACCTTGCTTCTTTTCTCGTTGTTCAATTACCTTGATTACCCGAAATTTTATCCACCGCTCCTACAGATCTTTTTCTGTTGTCTTTAATCCTCTGCTCGTTTATCTACTCTTGCGTGATGTTGTTGCTTTTAATTGTTAAGTATTATCCGGTAACGAGCACCGGTATATTCGACGTTCTTTTATGCTACGATAATATATCAAATCAAAATAAGGCTGCGAACATTGCTAATGATACTTTCATTAAGATAATTAATTGTTCTAAAATATTTATAATTCTTATTGCATTATATATGAATAATATAATAATTACAAAATTCTTGAATGGTAAAATGAAAGCTGTTACTGTTATTACATTAACTCGTTTGTGTTCGACTATTCTTTCTAAGCAAACATAATGCTAAAACGAAATTACAGAGTGTAATGGGTTAAACGAAAGTGCACGCACGTAAGAATATATCCAAAATTCGTGTACAATATAAGAAACTTTATCTTAAACATAAATGATACCCTCATCATTCGTTCCCCTTTTGACTGATAACCGAGCAACGGCCATATCAGCATCACCCTCGAACATCGCGAATCTGAACGAGCCGCACTTATACGTAATAAGGAGCCACGTTCGACGCGACACAGCCTACAGGCTCGTTTATCTTGAATCTTTATACAAGTATAATGAAGACTCTCAATCTATTTACCTGTCCGTTTATCCCTCTGCCGATTATTTTCTCTCGTCTTCTTTGATTTACGAATCCCGGGGCTATATTGTGTTTCCGGAATGCGGAGCTCGGCTCTCTTCCTCTCATGCATAATGCAGCGTCGGATCAAAGAGCGTTCGGTACAAGGCTCTCCTATACGCGTTTACGCCCCTATACGTTCTCGCGTGCCCCTCTATAAATCCGTATCTATCCATCGTTCGTGACAAAGCGGAAAAACAGTGGGTCATACGCCATCTTTTGGTACAGCTTTTAGAAATTTTATACGTCAGCCGATAGATTTTCAAACTCGGTATTAGAGCGTTGCCGTCATTCGCTATAGCAACGTGTTATATCGCCTTGCGCCGTATTTTCACGCGATATATTGATACACGCTACGAGCCATATCTCAACTGGTATTGCCGTGTATTATATCGTTGGTATTATCACGCGATGTATTCCCACGCATTATATCGCCGTAATACGATAGAATATCGTTATGCGTCTAATGTTGATGCACTGTTATTACTTCGTGTTATATTGCCGTATTTCGTATTTGTGTGCGTTGGTGTTTCCGCGAGTTATATCGCCGCGTGATATATTGCCACGCACTATATTGCTGTGCGCTACTGTTACGCGTCAAATCTCGACGCGTTGCTTTTGCTACGCGTTATATTGCCACGCGTCAAGTTTCCGCGTGCTGGTATTGCCGCGCGTTATATCGCCACGCGCTGGTACTACTACGTAATACATCGCCATTAATTATATTGCCGTACGCTGCTTGTTACGCGCCATATTTCGTTGCACTGCTATTGTTACGCGTCGTATTTCTGCGCACTGGTTTTTCCGCGCGTTATATCGCCACGCGATGGTACTACCACGCGATATATCACTATACATCATATTTCCATGGGTTAGTGTTGCTACGCAACTAGTGTCAACACGCTAGTATTTCCATGCGTTATATCGCCACGTACTATATCACCAAGTGTTATATTTCCACGCGCTGTACCGCTAAGTAATAATATTTCTAAGCATCGTATTTCCATGCGTATTGCTACGCATCTAGTGTCAACATGCTTCTATTTCCATGCGCTATATCGCCACGTACTATATCACCACGTGTTATACCTCCGCATGCTGTATCGCCAATAATATTTCTAAGCAACGTATTTCTAGCGTTACTATACCCATACGTCGAATCTTGATGATCTGGTTTTACCACTCGTTATATTGCCATAAATTGTATTTCTGCACACCACATTACCATGTGCTCTATTGTTGCTCATTCCTATTACTAAACACCAATATCGACAAGCTAGTATTGCTACACGGTTAAGTACCACATGATCTATTACCACGCACTATATCGCCACCTTCTATTTCCACGTGCAATATTTCTACGCGCTACTGTTCCTACGCGTTGAACTTTGACAAGTTGAAATTGGCTATCAATTACTGTTACTATTAGCATTTTCACGCGGTAGTGTTGCCACGCGATATATCGCCGCGTAACATATCTTCGTGCAGCAGTATTGTCACGCAATATGCGATGCATCTGCCCGTACTTCCACGTGCTGGTATTGGGTGGCATTATGTTGTCAATTGCCATATCTTTACGTGTTATTACCGCCACACGTTATATCGCCACGAGCCATTATCGGCCCGAAAACTCTCGATATTTTTCTGCATCGTCAAACGGTATTTGAACGCGTCAGGCCAAGCTGCATCGATCGACGAACCAGAAACTATCAATCTCCGGGCATTAGCAGCGGAAAGTCGCGTGAAAGATGGGGATGCGATAAAATGAAAACAATCGTCGCATAATTCACGAAATTTCAGGCGAAATTAAACGATTTCTCGACTGATTTATGCGATCTCGAATAGAAACGTTATTTAGCGAGAAAATCGTCGCGTTTCCCTGGCGGATTCGAACCCTCCCGCAAAGGTTGCAAATCGCAAAGTTTTTTTTCCGTCGTTCGATTGAACAAGCGTTCAATATTCACGGGGAATTTTGATCCCTTTTTTTTTCGTCTCGCAATCCAGTTTGATCGTTAGGATCGATGAAAGGAAAATAAACGAAAGTATATCGCTCGTTCGGTGAACGCGGACTAATCGAATTAAAAGCGTCCATGCGTTAACCGAAACGCTTTCCCGACGAAGTAATTTATTCCCTCTAAAACAGCGGGTCAACAAAAAAGGAAGCGGAAAAAAAAGACGACGAAACGACGAAGCAACGACTTCTACGACATAACATGGTCGAACGAGCGGAGTGAAATACGACCGGAAGCGGCTAAAGGTGGGCGAAAGTTTCGTGGTTACAGCCTACTAAAAAATTCTATGCATCTAAAATGCAAGCGTGTTCCGAAACGAGTCGTGCCTCACGGATTTCCCACGAGTCAACGCTATTCTTAACCCATAAACACTGCTCATCCCTTTGTACTTCATTTCCTTCAATCAAAACATTTCTGCAGTTCTGCGCAATTGCGGTTAATTCATCAAACTCAAATGAAAGTATGATACGGACTGGTTTTTGTTGGGTGTTGCTATGTTTCTTTTTTTGCTAATGAACAGAGTTATGAGATTTACTATGGTGATATCGTGTATTTCAATCTGTTTAGATTTTCTGACTAATTTGGTATTTGAACAAGAAGTTATGTAACGTCTGAATATTGTGCTATGGAATCATTTATATTTCAATGATAATAATTTGTACATTTAACAGAAATTTTTTATTTGTGATAAATATAAACGTGCTCATAGTAGCATCGTTTTATTTCTAATTTGACTTATTTCTTAAGATGGTTTGTATATTAAAGATCAATAATTCATTCAATAACACATATTCTATAAATACAGTAAAGTGGTTTGAAATAAATACTCTGATACAAGATCTAACTTTACTATGATATTAAAAGTTGATACAATATAATATCAATAAACAATTATCGATGTAAGTGATAAAAGCAATGTTAGATTAAACGTTGAGTCCACACGATCGAACGATATTTAGTTAATAGACAAAGAGCACCTAAAACCAACTTACCGAATGTAACAGTACTGTCGAATAAGAGATCTAGATTGTACGTGCCTCAGTACGTGAGTTTTAATTAGAAACTAACGAACGATCCTAGCAGAGGAGATGGACGAGATAGTTTCGTCGAGGGGACAGAAGTTCGCGAACTTTCAACCGCAAAAACGCCCGGAACCTTTTCATTGTCACGGCAACGCCAAGTTAGACGAACCGTATCGCATCTTCGAAGAAACTACAGAGTTGGATCCAGCCCTTAAGCTATACTACATGAGAACTTCGACCTTCGTTGACCTCAACGAGTTTCGATGTAACGATGCAACCTATACTACAAAACGACCTATACTTCGACATGGCCGCGCAAGAAGAGCTGCTCATTACCAGAGTAATTACATCAGCGTCAATCTGGCAAATTCGTGACTACCAAATTTGAAGGTCTGGGTCTTGCGATGTGGTGGAAATTTTGTTAGCTGGGGTTTCAAGATCTGGGGAAGAATTTGGGACATTTAGGATTTGAGAAATTTGTGATTTGGGAGATTTGGGATTTGGGAGATTTGGGATTTGGGAGATTTGGGATTTGGGGGATGTGGGATTTGGGAGATTTGGGATTTGGGAGTTTTGGGATTTGGGAGATTTGGGATTTGGGGGATGTGGGATTTGGGATTTGGGAGATTTGAGATTTGGGAGATTTGGGATTTGGGAGATTTGGGATTTGGGAGATTTGGGATTTGGGAGATTTGGGATTTGGGAGATTTGGGATTTGGGAGATTTGGGATTTGGGGGATGTGAGATTTGAGAGATTTGGGATTTGGGAAATGTAGGATTTGGGAGATTTAGAATTTGAGAAGTTTGGGATTTGGGAAATGTAGGATTTGGGAAGATTGGGGTTTGGGAAATTTAGGATTTAGGAAACTTGGAATTTGGGAAAATAAGCAGTTGGGGAGTGCGGACTTGCGAAATTTAGCTATTTCGTATTTAGGTGTTCATAAATTTGGGAAATCCAAGTAATTCAGAGAATTTGAACATTCGAGAGATTGAAATTTATATACTTTCCAAACATGAAAATCGGAGAATATTCAATTTTACGTCCATACCTTCGCAATATTCATTTTAGATTTTCCTCTTGCTACAAAATCCACGGGATTAAAGCAATCAGTAAACTATTAAAAACATCATAAATCACAATTTCAAACACCCATCGAACAAAAATAAATCGGATGAAACTGTCGAAACGCGTACCGAATTCGAACGTGTTTATTTATCGTTTTCATTTCCAACACAAAGTTACATCTTGGTATTACCTCCGCGCCTGTTTCGCTTGTATAAATATACATAGCAAAACGAAAGGAAAACAATGAATTTCGTACTATTTCGAAGCATCCCCTTGGAAATACATGCCTGTTGCGTGAAATAAAAGCAGCGAAAATATTAGCATGTTAGTATCAACGTGTTTCGCTCTCCATTTCGTTGCATTTTCTTCTACACGATGCATCAAATTTCCCTTATGACACGTTCCCTTACACATATACTATGTCTTGTTCCTTGAAATTGTTCGCAACACCGAGGAGGTATTACGGTTGCCGGTGTTTGCACAACACCAACTTAATCTTCTTCGGTATCGTAAACAGGCGGCTACACTGTCGACCTTGCAGAAGGGTTTTTCATCTCACGTCACCGATGAACTTTCGTACCTCACCTCTCTGTTTTGCAAGTGCCGCACAGGTGGCAAGAAATTCGATGAAATTGCCCAGTGAAAAACCATATGACGTGATAATGGTGATTTATTATCCTTCCTGTGTACACGCTCTTGATACTTTACATTTTTATACCTCCGCTGTTTTTAATTTTCAAAATCTTCTTGTATACTACCTTATACATTAATCTTACAGTGAGCAGTTTATTTATCTCACATAATGTAGTTCATATATCAATCTTACACTAAGCAGTTTATTAAGCATATTTATCTTGTATGAAGTAGTTTATGGATCACATAAAGTAGTACAAGTCAATATGACGTCAGACAGGGAATATTTTAACAGAACTCCATAAACACTGTTTTTATATGTCGCACCGAATACAATCAGTAAAATGATCATATTCAGTATGACATGTAAAAGTATACATTAAAGGTATATTGATTAACTCGTCAGTTTTTTCAATTCATTTCACTTTACGTTCGTGGAGTGTCGATGTCGTGTGTTCTCGATATATCATCGTAACATACATTTCGATTGTCCGATGACTGAAATGCTACAGATACTGCATTCTATTTATTGACGTAAACAGTGCAATTTATAAATTATTAACAGTTAAATAATTATTAGTTATAAATTATTAAATTGATTGCGGGCATTCTATCCTGTGTCATGTTTGATGTGTTCATGTTTGTCAGTAAAGTCTGTATTATTTGTACCAAATCAATATTAATGTTACTACCCAGTTTTCATGGCAATTTCATACAGCAGAAGCATTGAAAATGTTAATTATTATAAACAATGTAATGAGACAAATTTGTGTCCAAGTAGGTCTCAAAGTCTTCGAATGTTTTGATGAAGGTTGGGACTTCGAATAAATTTGCTATTTCCGAGTTTGTAGCTCATGATCGTGATTGCAAGGGTCGTAAGATCAGCAATCAGAATACCCCGTTGTTTATGGGGAATTTCGGTCGAAACACTCGTGAACGTGCTCAGACCGTCAACGTAATCCAGTGAGGATTTGGAGAAAATTAAGGGCTCGTTACAACGAAACGATCGTAAAATCCGAATGGTAACAGGGTGCGTTTTACTGGCCATGACAGCACGTGTTATGTTACCGTGACGAACGTACCTCGTCACAACCTACGGGACAAATCTCTTAATCTCGACATTCGAATAAAGTTTACAGTCGAGTAGCGTCGATTCTGTTCCGCCATTTGCGAGGGAAGGGCCATCGTGCGATGTAGCTATGTAGCATAAATCTTGGCGATGCGTGATCTCATTCTCGCGAGACAGAACTTTTCGACCCACGCTATTGCCATGATGCAGCAATCCTTATTTTCTACTTAAATGTTCTTTCACGCCAGCGATCTTAAATCATGCGCTCGATCTCAACGCCGTGAAATATTTCCCACCTTATCCTCGATTATTTTTGCTTTAAACATTCTACAAATTCTGGAATATCGTGTCCGTCATTTTGGTATTATCGAAGGTTTACCGAAATATAGAATACCGTATAATGATATGTAAATTATACTAGAACTGTTTGTAATTTCAGGGAGTTGCGTAACATGAATATTACATCGTAAAGGTAATATTAAAATGTGTAATATGGTGGTTTCGTTAATATTAAACTCGAGTTAGGCACTTCTGAATACTTTGGTAATTTTTAATGTTAGTGAGGAAGGTGCATGACATGTGCAACACGGATTGAGTTCAAATTCTACAGACTTGTAGATTGCTCTAAAAGAAACTACTCTACAAAATTATAGCTCGCAATTTTCCGGAAAAGGATTTTCTAAATTAATTCGTCGAGATCTTCGAGCATTTGTCCAGTGAGCTGTTTATTCACAGATGATCTTACGTCGGTGAATGGCAAACATCTCGAGTTCCATCGAATTTCGCGATGAGAAATGAACTCGCTGTAAGGTCGAACGATGAAACGAAATACACTCGACCCTGACTGTCTATGGAGCCGAATTCCGATAGGTATTGTCAAGAGAGACGGGTCCTCGAAAATCGTGGAGAAGTTCGCGTAACTTCCGGTGGGCGCAGAGGAATCCGGCGCGATCAATTCGGCTTGTCGTGCCATTGTGATGCGACCCCATAACAAAAGTGGCTCGAGGAGTTTCGGTTATTCGACGTTATTCTCGGATGTACCATAAAGAACCCTACGGCTTATTGTTGCTGCGTGCACGTATCGATGATGTACGATTTCCTATCGACAGTCCACGCGTCGATTTGCATGAGAGCGTACACGTCGAGTGTATTATCGTGGTTCGTTGCCGAGAAACGAATTTATGTAACTGGAGCTCTTTTCGACGTAGACGAAATGGAGTTAGCGACGTAGTGCCTGATGAAGTGGCGGAAAAATACGGTTTATTCGAAATATTCGGTGCATTTGGGCAATACGGTTTGATATTCGTTAATGGAAAATGCTGATCCGTAAATTGACCGATACGTTCTTTGGTCCAATAAAACATTGGCCATTTTTTATTAAAAATAGCGAGGTAATGCTTGTGTAATGGGTCGTGCCGTAAGCTATGGGTTCAAATGATACGAATGTTCGTTTTCACTTTTTATGTTTTGAAATCATACGTCATGCAAAGTGTTAAGGTATCTACAACTGCACTTTTCTAATTTTAATAACTTTTGGGTCGGTTCGTTTTGGAGATTAAATACGTAAACTTGAACATTTCTGGATTTCTAAATCTTTGAGCTATTAGGCGAAGATTTTTAATGTGAAAGATTTGGAAGATTTTGAAGACTTGAAAGATTAGAAAACTTTGAACAATTAGAAAGATTTGAAAGATTTGACAAATTTGAAAGATTTAAAAAGGATCTGAAAGATTTGAAAATTTCAACCACTTCATCCTTATTTTTGCAACACATCCATACTGCATTACAGAGATGTCTTCAAGTAAGTGGTTCAATATCTTGAATAATCCAAACAAATCGATCTGATTTCGCGATTCTGGTTACACTCGCAGCCATTGCAAACAATAATCTACATATGTATACATTTTGACCCGTCAAGTGCGTCTAGTTCCGTGATCATCAATGATTCACGCGTTGATTTACAATCGATTGCCAAACCGAATAACGATGGCATAATTTAGTCAACCTGAAGTATTTGATCGTTTTAAGATCTGGAGATTTGGAATTAGGAAATTTTAAAAACATACAAAATGTAATAATTTACAGATTCTTAAATAAATGTTGTGTGCTCAATTGCATCATCGAATGTGCATAAAAATGACACATACACACGTGTGTGTTTACTGAAACACTACAATCGCAAACCCGTTCGCATTACGCAAATTTTATTCCCCAGAATGCAATCGAAGATCGTTCGAACGGTAGTTGGTAAACTGAAATAATTATCGTTAGGCGAAACTTGTAGCTGGTTTGCAAATAGGTGAAATTTATAGGCGAATCTTCGAGTTCTCTTGGACACATCGAATGCAATTTCCTGATTCTCGATACTGAACGACGAATAAGGCGGAGCAATCGGAACAAACTTACTCCCCTTCCATGAAATTAATTCGGGAAACCAATTTGCATCGTCGCTTAATACCGCTGTTGTCGGTGTATCGTGCTTGTTCGTAGGGTCGCACGCGAAATTTCAATTACCGAATCACGAGTACTATCGAAGAATATTCTATCGCGGTTAAGCGCGTAACTCTCGTTCACGATTTAACGTGCTGACATTGGCACACTCCGTTATAAATCTTTCTTAAGGAATCAATTTCCTTTCTATATTCTGTTTGCAACATTCTATTCGATCTGGATCTTCGATTGAAGAACCTAAAATTATCGAAGCCGAATAATTTAAATAACCATATGTTGTAGAGTGTAATATGACATATTGACCAGTTACTTTATATAGTTTAATATAAAAATCCCTTGTGCGATGAGTAATTAAAATCGAGCCACAAGTTCGCGCTGGGTAGATGATCCTATTATAAATTGTACGATAAATGTAAAGCGAAATGTGGTTCGAGTATGTACCCGATAATAAATTAACAATTTGTTAACGTCGATCGTACCGAAATAAAGTTTTGTATCGATTATTATATTAGCGTGTATTCGCAGTTAACGAATTTTGAACTGCGGCATCTCTTGGCTCGAATTCAAAATTTTCAGCGATCTCGACGTAAATTAACGTTTGGTATAAAAGTTAGTACTAAATTGAAGGGACGAGACGCAAGGACCCTCCATTTTTGAGTGCCTCTTTAATTTCCCATTGAACAAGCGGAGAACAGAAAGGAAACGCAAGGTGTGTCTGGGCTGTATCGTGGTTACTCGTATTTCGCGATGAAAATATTATTTTCGCGAGTGTGTCTGTCGCATTCGAAAATCCTTTAGTTCCTCTCGTTTCGTGTCATCGCCGAGTTTCGAGTGGATGAACCGTCTCGCGGAGCAGACTATCGTCAAATAGAGCCGACACGAGTGCTTCCTAACCAGCTTTCCAGTTTCGTTCTCCACGGGGTCGACCCTTGACCCGTGCGAACTCCACTGACACGGCATAAATTACAAAAGCTCGCTGACTTTGTCGCGAGAACCATGGAACTTTAAGATACCTTCGCGAAAAACTTTCGGACTTCCGATCGCGTGTCACTCGTTTACCTTAGTCCTAGAATGTCGAGTGGTTCATGAGTCGTTTATTCTTCGCAAAAAAGTTCCTCGTCGAAAGAGGAAAAAAGGTACGAAGATAAATTGTTCCTTGAAACAACCGAGTCCACCTCGTTTCCTCGATTTTTCGCTCCTTTGACTCTTGATCGACTTGACTTTCCACTGCTTGCGGGTCTTCTTTCTTCTAGATTGCATTATTAAAATTTAAGTAATTCCCGGACAGGAGTGCCTTTCAACTACATTCTCTTTTGCGCGTTAATTTTTACTGTTTGATATTAATTCTGGTAATAATTGTATTTGAAAGTTGAATATTCAAGTTACTTCTATTATATGCTTAAATGTTTAATTAAATGTTTATATGCTTAAATGCTTGTATGAATTTTACCACAACATTAGTACATATTATCACATATATCTATTAGAAGATTACAGCACATATAATCACATATGTCCAAGAATGTACATTAGAAGAATATAATACACCACATATGTGTATTACATTATACATATAAACATATATTTATCATTTTGTGTGAGTTATCAAACTGTCCACATGAGTATCAAACTTGTTAGCACCCACGTAGTGATTTCTTGAAATAAATTTAATGGTACATGTATATTAAAATAATCAGATAACAGGTCCTTGACCGTGTTAACAAACCCGTGCTTATGAGTATCAAACTTGTTAGCAAATGAGAAATTCATTTTTTAACTAAATAACATACGTATTAAAATGAAAGTCCTTGACCGTGTAGCAAAATAACGTGATCCGGAGAAATTGACGATTTTTCTCTATCGGTTAGATCGTTCTATTGGTTCGCGGGATGTCCGACCGCCCCATCGATCTCCATCAAAATCGCATCGAGCCGGTAATTTTCGCGAATAGCCGTTGTTAGTGTATGTGGCTAGATTGGTCGGACACGGTGACCCGACAATAGATGCAACGCAACGGTTGGCAGGTGCAACGATGTGTCGGTTACAGTCGGTTGCGAGTACAAGCCATGCTCGATCATTCTCTCTCGTCTCAAGCTACGGATCCGCATTGCTGTTGCTAGTCGATATTCCCTGTCTCCTGCCGATTGGCCGCATAATCAGTAATTGCCACGATTCCCGCAAACTATCGTCCACAAACATTCCTTATAGCATTACGGGCCTGTGACAACTGGACCGATTGCTAATCACGGTTCTACGCTAATTTCGAGCTAACTTATGTGGTCTTGTCAACTTTGCATTGCTGATTACGACCCCTACACGCTTGTCGATTGTTTAAGCTTAGGTTACCCTACGCAGTTAAGTACCATGTTTCTGGAAATTGATTTAAAACTACCCCAGATACTTGTCATCATTGACGAAAACATAATATGTGGACAGGTATGGACATCTATGGACAGGTATGAACATATGTAAACTGGAATGAATATATATAAACATGCATGGACATGTATGATCATATGTGGTCATGTATGGGTATTCGTGAACACCTATGGTCATGTAAGGGTATGCACAGGCATGTATGATCATATGTGGACATGTATGGGTATTCGTGAATATCTATGGTCATGTAAGGGTATGCACAGGCATGTATGATCATATGTGGACATGTATAGACATGTGTTGATGTGTGTGGGCATGTCCAGTGAATATATATGAACATATGTAGACATGTAGAGACAATAGTCATGTATAAACGTGTGTCAGTATATATCAATATTTAAATAAACATATATCAACATATATGAATACCTATGAACATATATGTATATTAACACGCATGAATACGTATAAAATTACGTATGTGAACATGTACATATGAGTTTGAACATATAAATATATTGACATGTGTACGTAAAATGTGTCTCAATTTAAAAGTAAAATGGCTGTAAGAAAAACATTTCAGCACGTTCGGAGGACTTTATGTTTATAGCATATGTAGATGCATGGTGGGACAGTGAGTTAAAGTTTATTAGCTCGTAACAAGCTTTTTAGTCTACCGTTCTCACGGTGCTGGAACTTTTTTAAATATGCCATTAACGAGTTTCCTTAGCTACCGATGCTTAGTCGCTCTTAGCCCGTAGAATTCGTGGGAATTTCATTTCCTTCGAGTGCAAGTTTTAAGAGTCTCCGGCTTAGGGACGAAAAAGGATACCCGTCGAGCTTCAGAACTTTATTAATATCCTACAAGTTTGTGCGTCTGAGCCACGGCAAAAACGGAAGTTACGCGAAGGGGGGAAAAAGGCAAGAACATCCTATCGAAGCACTCTGCGTTTAATCCGAACGCGTGACTACGTTTCCGATCGATTTCATATCATCGTCGACCTGCTGACTCTTGTTTCGCGTTCCGATACCTCATTTTGCGTCGAAAGAAACTCCGAATACTAATCGAACTGTTTCGCAACTTCTATCGTTCCGTGTCGGCACGTTTATGGCGATATTCGATTAAGAAAATGAAATTAGATTGAAGCGAACGGGAGTTTCTTAAGTTTCCGAGTAACGGGAGTTTAAGTTTCGCGCGAAATCGTAAACAGGAACGAATTTCAGCCGCCAGTCGTCGAATCGACGATAAACGAGAATAAGTACGAAATCATAACGATATTCCATCGAAAGTACAACAGATGGTCGGTTTTTCGCTCGATTTATGAGAGACGAATATTCATGATGCACGAATTTGACAATATCCGTCATTGCTGCTCTATCAGCTCACGCCACCAATATTCCTGCCATATATTACGAATATCGACGTTATCTGGTCAATGAACGACACAACAACGCGTATCGCTGGTCATCGTCCTTTCTCGAATACTGAATAAACCCTACGTTTTACGCATTATTCTCGATATACTCTCTGATTTACCTCTCGATAACCCTCGATAATTCCCTGCGTTTGGGGCTTCTGTACGCGTGTATTCCTAAGGAACGAATTGATGCAATTAATATTGGCTCTTCAATTTTTTTTTGGAACACTTATTGTACTACAATCGTGCTGTTGCATAAATAGAAACCTAATGGGACACACAACTTGTTTGTTTACCTTGTTTACCTCGTTTCTTTCAAACGAATCGCTATTGGCACAAATTAAGAATGTCGAATTAAAATTTGTAGTCGATGTATGATATTGAATGTTCAGATACGAATATGAAAGACGTTTGATTTTCGGTGTCAAGCATACCTTTTCGACAGTACATAAATGACCTCGTTAGGACGCACACGTTTGGTTAGAGCTTCTGAACAGGCAGTGCAAATTAGCCTTATATTGTCTTACACGTAGAAACTTACTCGTAGGGCTGTCACGAGGTTCAAAGTTTGGATATCGGATCGCGAGCGTTTCGTGTGCGAAGCAAATAATCACAAACGTTCGCAGAATCAGTAGGGAAACTGGAGCTCGGGTGGCAAACAATTATTGTGATTATTATGTTTGCGCGACGCGGATGAAAATTAAACGCTGCTCTGTCGCGTCTTAATTGCCTAAACGAATAGGTATACACGGAAGCAGAACACTAGACTCGTGGCAATTAAAACAAACTACAGTGTATTCGAATACGCCTTCTTATTTAATAATTACGTTTACCTAGGTGAAATGTTACGTTGATTTGCGGAAACTTCCAGAAATTTGCATGTTGGGATAATTAATAGGGATGGACGTTCTATTCAATTATGGGATGTTTCACATATGGTGGGCGTACATGTGGGATGAATTTTCGTTGACTAGGCTTTGAATTTAAAAAATTTTTAATTTTCAATTGTTCAAATTTATTAACTTTCAACTTAAATTTTCAAATATGCCCAAACTTCCACTTTTACCACCTATCAAATTTCCAAATTTCTGGATTCCAAAATTATCACGTCTTCAAATTCTCAAATTTCCAAATTCCTACAACTCCTAATTCTCAATTTTCCAAATTCCAACACCCTCGAACTCTAAATCCCCATCTCGAAATTCACAAACTAAAGTCCCCAAAGCCATCCAATCATCCCCAAGCGCAGAACATCAATATCGGCGACCTCTCCCAGCCTAGACAAAAATCCTAGGTACGTCGGTATACGTCGGTCGACCGATTATTAATATTTCAAGAGTGGTGCGAGGCCGAGGAGCCAGAGTGGTAGATTCCGGTCGGTTGACCGTGGCTAGCAGACGTCTGTAATGACTTTTCCTGTGGACCGATTACCGTCGTGGCGTCGAGGAGTTGGAAGAACTAGAGGGAAGAGTCAGCAGTGACTAAAAGAGGCCACAGACCTGGGAACGGGGTTGAGGAGCTAATTGAAAGTCCTGGTCGGAGGTTGGGAAAAGACCCGTGGCAAAGAGGCGTCGATGCCGCCACTGTAATTGGCCCAGCTATTATTAACGTCGCGGTGTGCCACTTATTTAAATGGTCTGCCGAGCTTGTAGGCGCGAGACCAGCAAATCTCAGCCTCCTCCTCATTCGTTCTCCTTTGTTCAAAACGTTCAAAGACCGATCGTCACATCGTCGCCTCTCACGGTTCAATTGTTCCTCCTTGTTCGATTTGTCCAATCGAGTCGAGTACTTTTTATATTCTTATTTACTTAATATAGTTCAAATTGGGTCCAAATTCGGTTGTTATTAATATTATTATTACTATTTTCATTAGTATTGATCTTCAGCATTGTCTTCAGCACTATTACTAATATCATTGTTCTTATCAGCAGCAGCAGCATTGTCCTCAACATTATTGCTATTATCAACAGCAACAGTTTTATTTTCAGCATTATTACTATTACCATTAACAACAGCATCAGCAGCAGCATTGTCTTCAGGATTATTACTAATATCATTGTTATTATCATCATCAACAGCATTGTCCTCAACATTATTGCTATTATCGTTATCAGCAGCAACATTGTCTTCAGCAATTTTATTATTATTGTTATCATCGTCAGCAACAACAGCAGCATTGTCTTCAGGATTATTACTAATATTATTGTTATTATCATCAGCAGCACCATTATCCTCAACATTATTGCTATTATCAACAGCAGCAGCATTGTCTTCAGCAATTTTATTATTATCATTAACATCATCATCAATAGCAGTAGCATTGTCTTCAACATTGTTGCTATTATCATTTTCATCAGCATCAACATCAGCAGCATTGTCTTCAGCATTATGACTATAGTCATTATCATCATCATCGTACACCTCAGTTGAGAGCAATGAATACTGGTTACTTTGTTGGACGAAGAAACTTGCGATTGAATTTTCAAGCAATGCATAGATCGGTAGTGCGGTTAATTTGAAATTTTTGGCAAGTTCTGAATGTAGAATAGGCGGAAGATCGAGGGGATCAGAAGTTTGCTCATTTCGAGAAGCAGTCGAGCCTTTCGTGGCAGGTGTGGCCGAATGCCGATATCCTTCGAACGATTCTGTGCGACCGCAAGCCATCTCGCTAGGTGTTCTCGGAATTCCAATCGGTGGTCGCATTCTGGACGTCCTGCGGGAAAGTCCTCGGCTGCCTTCCGACGCCTAAATCAATTAAATATCTCGCAGTGTTATCCTTTCCGCGCGTTTTCCTCCTCTCCTGGCGTGCTTACATTTATTAAGCGGAAACTGGCTTCACTTCCCTCGAATAGGTTTATGTCCATTATGCTGAATTAGACGTGCACTTTCAAAAAATTTACAAATTTGTAAATTGAAGTACAACGATAAATAGGAAACATGAAGTAATTTATATAATTACCCAGAAACAGTTTACAAACGATAACAACAATTGTATAACAGAAATATATTTGTAGTTGCTATTGTCGGTGAAAACCGTTTAACTCATCATTCATGCTTTTTAACACAGAAAGATTAGAAAATATTCGAAAGCGTCTCCTATCGTTGGACGATTGCAGTAGTCGATGCTCCTGACGTTATCGAAATTAATAATCGTTTCCTGATTCCGCGAGAGTTATCGGGTCCGGGTTAATCGATAATTATGCATTCACGACGGACTCGCCGCTCCTTTGTTTCCCTCTCCAGCGTGCAACACCGTCGATGATTAATATTCATTTACACTGGCCGAGTGAAAGACCTTTTATGATCCGGTTAATTCTCGCCAGTGAATCGTACCGAAAAATATCGACGTGCTCGCCCGTTGCCGACCCATTGTTTCTCGACTACTCTCGACCGATCGTTAGAGAAAAAAGAAAAAAAAAAAAGAAAGAAATGTTAATCGGCTCAATTAACAAGGGTACGTCGCTCTTGTCAGTTGTCTGACTGAAAATCGCGCTATCGGCGATCGAGGCGCGACTGAAAAAGGCTCGAACAACGTGAGATGATTTTAGAACGGGGTCACACGGATGCTTTGTTCGATACACCGTCGAAACGAACTCGTATTGTTCCGTAAACCATGCTGTTCGCAAGCTGTGCTCGCATTTACGCGACAACGAAGCCTCGAACATTGTTATCGTTATCGCGTGTACGCGCAAATGAAGCTGGCGGGTACTTCAGGTTGGATAACACAGGATAGATTGAATCAACGTCCTTCGTCCTTAATTTTAGACAAAGAATCGGTGCAGATCCAGGTACTTGTGATCGGTTCCTGTTTACGAGACTTGGTTTAATTTATAACGCTTCGACTGCGAACCTTTTGCGCGATTTTACGTTGTCATGGGAGTAACATATTTCAGTTTCGACTCATAAATTCATGGTAATAGGCAATGCTCGATTCTGGGATAGGAAATGTAAGCCCATGAGATGGCTGTGGAAATGTATTTATGAATTTATAATTAGTTCACGATGTTTTCGATTGTCTCGCATTTATTTGCACATATTGAAGTCTATCGAGTTTTGTGGCTTACAAGTTAAACTTTCGTAAATTCTCAAGTTCATTTATTCAACAGTTAAGCACATTAATCTCTGAGTTCACAAACGTCTATACTTTTTAGCGTTCAAATCTTGAATTCTTAAATTCCACAGTTTTTAATCCCAAATTCTAGAACTCTCAAATATGTAAACATAGTTTCAAATTTTCAGAATCTGACTTCGATATCTTCCTTCGATCTCTCCAAATCCCTAAATCCAATTTTCTCAATCCCGAATGTTCATACCCCAAAGACTTCTTACAGATTCTCCCTAAGGTATATTATATCTGTATACCGATAGTCTTCCCTGATTCTACTTAAGTTCTTCGTGGACTTTTCCCTAAATACTTTCCAGCTTCTACATAGACTTCCTTAAGCCCTTCATAGATCCTGAAGATAGACTGAAGTTCGTGTGTTCGATACCTCTATATTCTTCCCAAGTTTTCCCAAAAAGACAAGCGTCGAAAGATACCTGCTTCAAAAGTTGCATCGCAGCAGGCAACCTAAAATTCCGGTAATCAATTACGAGGCTGATTCCCCGAAGACTGATTTGTCAGCAGGAACAAACAGAAGCGGATCCGTGAAACGCGTGCGAATAAATCTCTCGTTGAAAATCCTTCCGTCATAGCGGCGCAGTTTTCTCCGGTTCGTAAAACGAACAGATGATTCGTGACCGCGTCGTAAATTCAGCCGGTAGCAGGCTCTAACAAGATATATTACCGGTGGTCGTTGAAAATGCCGCGTGAATATGCAAAAGCTCGTTCAGTGGGTTATTCATTTGTCGCGCGATCGCGAAAAACCATCGGACGTATCGCGATCTCGTTCGGCCAAATGGCGGCTTTAGAGCCGATTAACCTGTTAAGCACGTCGCGCCACTATAGTGGCTTTTGCGGATAGCATCTCTCTGTACGGCCACTATAGTGGCTTCGAATGTCGTAGATTACATAGCGCCATAATGGCTCACTTGAATGACCCACTCGCTCTCCGTTTCACTTTGATCCTTTTCATATCTTTTGACTCGCACTTTTTTGCCTTCACCACGTTTTAGAGTATTAACAAATCCCACAAAAGTACGTTACATGTAAATAAAAGGTAACGCCAAGGCACCATGGGAGCACCTCTTTGCACTAATACACGATATTGCAAACATTTGTAAATTTTCTAAAAAAGTAAATTATCAAAGTTAAAGTACATCTTTGGTAAAAATTTAATCATCATTGATTCCAATGTACTCGCGTAGAGAACAGCATTGACACATTGTAGTTCTGCTTACTCATACTTCATGTTTCGACACGTGTTCGCTCTGCCGTACAGAGAAGCAGCGTAAAGCCATGCGTAAGAGGTTAACGCGATCGCCGATTAAAGGCGAATTCTTAAGTTGTAGACGCACGAGCACGCAGCAGCCCGCGATATAGCGTGTAAACAGGTCACTTGATTGTCGCTGGGGCAGTCCAGGCGTCTGGAGTCGGGAAACGCACTGGTGTTGCCCGTTAAAGTGAGAGCAGACGATAGAACCGGCAGGACATCCAGGACGACACGCTCGACTATCGCTAGACACACCTGTCAGGCTTGAATCAAGTCGTTTATAACGTTAATTGCTCCCTCGTGTCGCTAGCATTACCGCCGACTATCTTTCACGGTTTACCCCTGTTCTTCGCTTCGCTGAACTTCCATCCTCGTGTCGTGCGTGTGTCCTTTGGACAAAGCCTGCATATTTCGTCGCGATGAGCGATCGATTCACAATTAACACTGCTCGTACTGCCTCCTGAGAGAAGTAACTAGATGTTGGCGTAAGATTTTGAACACTGGGTGGTCAAGATTTCCCCGAAATTTAGTTGATGGAAGTGAAGGATCATTCTTTGAAAATAAATCAAGGATGCATGATGTGAAGTCGACAGTGAGTAAGTTGAATTGCATTGCGAGTAGAGTTGTTTAGTTTGTTTTATTGTTATCGTTTCGCTTTAGAATAAATCGTTCGTTGATTAGAATAAATTGTTTGTGTGCTGTATTGAAACGCATGTTCCTAAATTCCTGGACTCCCATATTCTTACAAGTAGATCCTTATATCCCTAAATCCCTGTACCTGTAGATCTTGCTGAATCCTTATACCCCACGGTTTTTATATTTTCAGATTCGACTCGAAGTTCCTAGATTCAAAAGTTCGTCGTCCCCAGATTTCAGTGTTCCTTACAGTATCCTATATCCGACTATAGCCACGGCTAAATGTACCTATGTCTGCAGATAAACATCCTGAAATCCCAATATCCGTTCTGTTCGCTTGATTTGCCCACGCTTTCATTTTATGACACTTGAAAAATAAGGCAGGGTGCCGTAATGGAAGCGAAAGAGATAAAAACGGAATCGTTGAAATAAATGGCTATCCTTTTTATCGTCTTCTTGTAGCTAACAAATAGTGTAATAGAAAATGATCATAAGCGACTGACCCCTGCAGAAAAAGTTAACCGGTGGTAATGTCATTTATCTCCCTGTCTTCTCGACACCAATCGAAGCTGTTTTTAGCTACGAGTTCGATTATTTGAGCGACAGGTCGGTAGTTCTTATTTCCATCGTATCTCTAGTGTTCATTTATACCTTAAATATTAGCTTATACCTTAAGTATTAATACATTATTTCGTTTTTATCTGCGTGACATGTGCATTTATTTCCGTTTCATAATTAGTAGGCTTATTTGATTATAAATGTTATAAAAACGAGATATACAATATGGAGAAGTGTCATCAAAATAATAGTTGAAATTAGTTAAAAATCGAATTGTATACTTCTGACTAATTTAATGACAATACAAATGTTAACGATCTTACGTCTTCATTCTTATAAATTGCACAGTATACAAAATTGGAGTCTAAAAAGACGGCACCTTTGTTAACTTAAAAGAATATAAAAGAATTGAATAAAATTCGAAAAGAAAATCATAAAGAAAAAAGAGTAAGGATACAAAATTCCAAAAGGGAAGAATGGTTACTTCGCAAGTGTTGCAAGATATATCGTTGTTCGAGTAAAAAAGATAGTTATTTCTTTTCTGTGATGCAGTCCTTGATGTCCTTCAAAATTTCCGCCAGACTCTTGAGAGATTCCGCTTTGGCGTCCGCGTGGCACTTCACCGCCTCTTTCAAGTGGTCCGCGATCGAGACTTCCGCATTTTTCACCGTTTCCGTCAACCTCCCGACGATTTCCTTCCGGTCCCTGGCGGACTCCTTTGTTTTGCTGGCGAGGCATTTGACGAAATCCTCCGCGTCCAAGCACTCCTTGAGGATTTGTTTCACCTTGCCACGTAGCCCTTCCGCCGTTTCGATCTGCTGCTCGTATTTCATCTTGGCCGCCCGAAGACCCTCCGCGGCCTTCTCGTCGCAAACTTTCATTCTCTTCGAGTACGTGTCTTTGACGGTCCGTAGACGGTCCATGTGCTTCTTCGAGCATTCCTGCAACAATTTGCTTTGTTCACGCGTCGTCTGTCACTTTAAAGCTGACGTCGCTCACCGACCTGGCGCGGCGCATCGCTCTTATTGCAAACACCCGGGGAAATTTTTGATGAAAAAGTGAAACGCGATGAAAACATGAAATTTTCATAAGACCGTATCAGCGGATCGCGTGCGAGGAATGAATTTTCGGATCCACCGTTGCAGATGCAATTTCGTTTTATACGTACCGACACGTACGAATGTAGCGGGTACGGCAATCAGAAGAATGGGGATTTCAGGATTTTCGGATGTTGAGATCTAGGGACTTTTCAATGTGGAGATACTGGGCTATTGGAATATTGGAACGTAGAGATATTTCGATCCAGGAGTATTTGTCTTTTAGGATATGCAGACATAGGGACACTGCAATCTGATGATACCGGAATCTAGGCTTAATGGAATATCGGCATATTGACATCTAGGAATATAGCAATCTATGGATATTGGAATCTAGGGACATTTATAAAAACGTCGGAACCTAGGAACATCAAAGTCTACAGATATTTGGATTTCGGTGCTTTCAAACCTAGATAAATGAGAATCTAGGGATATTTTTATATAAGAATATACCAATCTAGGAATATCAGGATCTAGCTCTACTGGGATCCAGGGATACTGCTATCTAAAGCTATTGGATTGTAGAAATATCGAACTTCCAAATATGAATTCACAATATATAGCAAAACTCTCGTTATATTGCAAAAATATCATACTGTCGTATTGTAATAGTTACTATAATCCACAACTCACTGTTCCATCTTAATGGACCTAGCTTATTAACTTCACACAAATATTCCACCGATAATTTCCTTTTCGAACAATTTGAATTTATCTGTCGTAATATTAAGTCTAGTTCGGTGTTTCCAAACGACGCGTCATTAAACCGAACGAACTTAATGCCCGTAGTATCGGAAAAATACCTCGGTAGCTTCGCGAATAGTTTGCTCGGCTTTCCGTATCTCCTCAGATATGAATGCCTGGTTCTGTTTCAGCATCTCGGCCAGTTCTTTGCCGGTTTTCGAAAACATGTCGGTGAGCTCCTTCATTTTCTTCTCGATGTCCATTTTCGTTCTCTGGTGGATATAAGAGAACGCCTTCGCTACAGCTTTCCTCAGATCATCCGTGCTTTTGCTCCTTACAAAGTGAACGGCCACCTTCGTCGAGGAGCATTACAATTACACCTCTAATCTCTCGAAAAACTGCATCCTCGCGCCATTATCGTTCAGACCGAATCCAACAACGTTACTGTATTTTTAGTTACCGTATTCTTCGAACCAGGTGCTGTAGTTTTCAATTCGCACTTACCCGCGTGTTTCTGGCGATATTGAAGGCGTGTTTCGATCGACGAAGTTGAAACATAATAAGGTACGACGGTTTTTTAGTCCACGTCAGGTTATGGAGGAACGTCAGGTTAGTTTCTGATTTATTTCGTCGCACGGTTAATTTCGCTTAATTGCATGTTGCGAGACAGTGAAAAAATGCTTAGGATATCTTTGCAATGGAGGGCAGGATCTTCTGAACGCGTTGCATTCTCTGTAAATATTAATTATTACTGATTCTTGTAATTTTATGGTCGGAAAATCAGTTGGGATATTGATACGATGTTTTCAGGTTGGGACCAATGTAATTTTTTAGGTTCACTTTCGTGAATTTTAAATTTTGGTTTTGGGATTTTGGGAATTTAGGGATGTGGAAATTTGGGAATTTGAAAATTGAAGAATTGAAAATTTTGTGATTTGGAAAATTGAGTTCCGAAATTTGAAAATCTAAAAATTTAAAAATTTAAAAATCTGAAACTCTATAATTGTAAAGATTTCCGAATACGAATAAAATTGCTCGAGCTCCATTTTCAATTGGAGCGAACTTTCCCTGAATCGTATATCCAATGAAATTTTCAGCCCAATTTCCAGTATCGAAAAGCCGATATCGATTCGATTAGAGTATCGATCCCCTGTTATCGACAAGCAATTTAATTTCAAACAGAAGAATGATTTACAATACCGGTGGCATTTCTTCAACGCGACACTTCGAAAAAAGTAGCAACGGACGCAAAGAATTACTACATTTTTGGTCGTTATTATCTCGTTACAAAGCAGCAGGGTAGAAAATGTAACTCTGTTCAAATTCTACGCTCGAGAGCGGCATCTGCGGCTGAAGTTGCCGCGGTTAACAATTCAGAAGACAATACATTAAAGTGCTTGTGACTGGTCCGCAACCAGGTTATAGAAGATTTCGTGAAGAAGGATTATGTATCCTTGAAAAATTCTCGGATATAAAACAGTCGCGAAGGAAATTGAAACTGAAACGTGGTTCAAAGACGTGGGCGAGAAAGGGAGAAAGTTTATTTTTATTATTTAATTTTATGTGAGACTTGTATCATGGAAAAGAAAAGTCGCATCATTTTCAAATTCTTAAATTCCTAAACTCTCAAGTTCCTAAATGTTCAAATTCCTAAATTTCCAAATTCTTATTTTCGCAAATTTCTGAATGTCCAAATTCCTAAATGTCTAAAACTCCGACACGTCAAAATGGCGGAAATCACGGTAGATCGAGTATCGTGAGGACCTAAGCGTACAGGGGTGCAATCCGAGGTTGGTTAAATTTTAAATACCTTCTCTTCAATTACAAAAATGACTAAGAATCTTTCATCAAAATGTATAATAACCTGGATATAAACCTAACCATGTACTACTTGCCATATTATCCATTTTCACAATTTTTCAATATAAGTGTCAATTCAAATATAAGTGATGACATCTGTAAGTCCAGAGTTAAAAAACAACCCTTGTACACAGGTAAAATAACCGATCTGCTAGTTACGGTACAACAAATCCTTCAGTTATGAATTTATCTGCAGTCCGACAGCTCGACGTTATCGATCGCGTTGTGCAAAGGAACACGCGGAATCGTGGAGGAATTCCTTAAAGAGGATCAAACGATCGGGAAAAGTTTCGCTAAAGGGAAGAAGGTCCTTGTTCTGCGACATTTAACCGATGCGCGCGGAGTCGTGCAAAGGTTTTCGGGGGGAAAGTTTCCGATCGAGTGCGGAATTCGACGAAATGGGCAATTGTGTCGCTAAAGTCGAAGTGGACGCGTTGCAGAAGCACGAAACACTGGATACGACGCCTCTGAAAAACAGTCGAGCGTTGTTGATCTTCGTGGTGGCTGGTCCAGGGGTTGGGAAAAGTGGTTTGTGCAAAAAATTGGTAGAAAAGTACCAGCTGTTTTTAATATCGGTGCCTGAACTACTGCGCAACGAGGTCTCGACCGGTTCGGAGAGGGGTCAATATTTCAAACGGATCATGGAAAAGGGTCTTAACGTACCCGCCGAGATAATCGTCGAAATGGTCATACGAGAGATGCTGAGCAATCCGGACGCGGACGGTTACCTGGTCATGGGATTCCCTAGGGAGAAAAAGCAGGTGATTATTGTGGAACATACGGCCGGATTCTGCTGATCGGGTTAATTACAAGAAAGCTTGTGCTAGTCAAAGTTTGCGGATTTAATGACTCGCTGTTTTAAGCACATTTGCGTCCAACCCTTAAATGCATATGTTGGCCAACGTTTATGTGCGACTGCGTTCCGAGGATTAGATGCCGCTGGATTCACGTTTTATAGTGCATGATTTTGGGTATGTAGGTTCGGAGCTTTTACATTTGGATGTTGGGGAATTTGGTACTTTTGAAGGTTTAGGAAATTGAGCATTTGGAGGTGTGGGGGTTTAACAACTCAGGAAGCTGCGAATTTTGGAATTTGGATGTTTGGAAAATTTGGAGAGTTTAGAATTTAGAAGTAATTATTTCATTTCTTACTCTACAAATTTCTAAATTGTTAAGTTCCTAGATCTCTAAATTTCTAGATTCCTAAATTCTTAAATTTCTACATTGTCACATTCCCACATTGTCGCATTCCCACATTGTCACAGTCTCACATTGTCACATTCCCATATTGTCACATTCCCACATTGTCACATTCTCACATTGTCACATTCCTATATTCCTACATTCTCACAATACAACATTCCCACATTTCCACATTCCTGAATTCCTAAAAACCTAAGTCCGCAACTCCCTAACTACCCAAAATCGCTAAACTACATCTCCAAATCCGCAGCTTACAGATCCCAAATTTACCACAAGCTCGAGTTATTCACTTAAACATTAAATTTTTCAAATGTTCACAAGAAATAAGCCTTACAAATTATTAGGTAATAATACTCGGTATATAATATTATAAATGTACGCTGATAATTTAGACATCACGATTACTTCCGCAAATGATATTGATATTAGTTTAATCTTAATTAGCGACTCGACGCTGCGAGGAAGTTTGGCAAAGTTACTGATTAATCGATCAATCAATAGGCCGTCATGTTCAACACTGAAGTAAGACGACCCACGTTAGTGATAAACCTGTACGCAAGGAGTAGGATCCTGCAAGATAGAATATCGCAACGAATTAGCGTTCTGCCCAGATTCGACGATAATATAGAGGCCATTTGCAATAAAGTGAAATTATATTATACGCAAATTCCTCGTGCTTTAGCGCCGAACAAATCAGTGATGAAGATTATCGATGCTGAAAAGACGCCGGAGGAAATATTCGAGGATGCATGCGAGATTATAGATAAAATTATTAGAAAACGATAGGGGGTTAACCATATATAACATTAAACGTATATAATATTATATTCTATGTGTTATATACATTTTATAAACCTACAATTTAAGTAAACACAATTTGTTATACATGTGCTTATTAATTTTCAAATCGATTTCCAAAGTTAGTTCTCCAGATTTGTCAGGTAACTTTTTAGTAAATTGATTGGAAAAAAGTTTTTGCTTACTTTATAAAAATGTTTCATTTTGATCAGATTTCAATCTGATACTCTTGATGTATAGCTGCGTGTTGCGGTTTTCGTAATCAACAGTTTTTAACAATGTGCGTTTACGTTGCCCGCAGGGGAATAGTTAATTGGATAGTAACAGCTTTTTGAACAGTTTCAATTTCTACTCTTTATCCATGCTTGGTTTGTTCTGATTTAATTTCATTCGACATTGTATGGTACAACGTTGTTCACTTGTTTTGTGTGCCTGTTCGGATCAGGATGAATGCACCATTCAATACTACTGCTGTGTAATTGCTACTGACATGTATATAGAATATCCTTTTCAAAAATTATTGAGAGGAAATTGTATTTGAGAGAGAGTAGTTTAAAAATTTCCAAATTTTCCAATTCTCTAAATTCTCCAGCTCCTCAATTTCCAGATTCCTACTTTCTTACATCTCAAACTAAAAAATTTCCAATTGTTAAACCTCTCAAATTCCCAAATTCTCGAACTTCCAAATACTCTCATTCCCAAATTCCTAAATTCCCAAATTCTCAAATTGTCAAATCTCGAAACCCCTAAATTTCTAGCGTCCGAAAGTCTCAAATTTCCAAACGCAACACCTGCTTCTCGCACTTTGCTCAAGTTCTCAGACTTCTAAATTTTCCCAAGATTCTAAGCTCTCTGTGTTCGCGGCATCGAACTCGTCTGCCAAAATGAGCTATCCCAAAGGGAATTACGTGACACGGAATTATCTAGCGGTCACCGTAGGTCCAGAACTCCTACCATAACAAGATTCACCGTTATAACAAGATAAGAGGTCAGCGACCTTGGTTGTATCGTTTAAACGGTAAACCTCCCCAAATCCTTGTGTCTGCACCGGCATCGATCGGATTGAACGATTTCACGCCAAGACGAGCGTGATCATGGTCTAGCAGGAAGAGCGTAGGACGGTATCTCAATTTGTGAAATGAAAAGGAAGGAAGGGACGGAACGGCGTTCGCTGCATTTCAACGTTCCTCCCTCTTTCTCTTCGATTAAAAGATTTTCAATTTTTGCGGAGGCGTGTGCAGAATAATCGACGTCCTGTCGTGTCCAGGCCTTCCTTCCTGCTTTTCGACTTGGCGTATTCTCTGGCTCGCTCGTGACAGACCCTGTCGTGGCTCAACCGGAAATTACCGTAAGCGACTTGTGAACGGATTTAAAGCTTATTTTCCACCCTTAATACGCTTACTTCTCTGCTGTTCCCTTCGCAATCGCTCTCTGTTCAATTTTCCGATAACCTTTAGGGCTTACGTACATTATCGCACCCTCGGAACATCGTGCCGCGAAAATCCTTGTAGGTGAGGGACTGTTTTTAATTGCGAATGTGGTTTACGATTGTTTTTAACCCTCCTGACAGTTAAGAAATTAGTTGAATTGGACAGTGTGGGAATTCGAGGATTTATAAATTTAGAAATTGGGTAATTGGAAAATTTGGAAATCTGGATGGTTAAGATTCTTGAAATTATTACATTCTTTTATTAATAATTGTTATAACAGCTGGTATACGTTTCATGTACCGGACACTATTGACAAGGTGAATCGGGACGGAAATATCGAAACAGGAATTTTTCATTTTTGCGTATTATTCATTGGGACACACTGAGCTTTTAATTATGCATTCTTTTTTAAGATTTTTATGCCGCCATGCGGATTCATTTGTGTACAATGTGACAATTTTAGTCGATTGCAATGTGAGGTTATGAGTTTGCTTGTATGAATTTTCTGTTGATTTTTAGAATTGTTTCCGATTAAATTGCTAGGAAAATGTACTGAGGATGCATACATACATATATTTAAATAAACAGTTAATATATGTAAATATGTGTAATTATAATTATGTCGGTATACGTATTGTATACAAATTATTTATTTCGTATATAAACAGAGTAAAATGTCTGCAGGATAACAAGGAAACTAGGATACACCGGGCAACTTCCTCTCTCGTCGGTGCTGTTCGGATAATCACGTGACACGGCTGACCGCCAAAACCTAGACTGTCATAGACTTACGTGACTGAAATGTCAAAATGCGGTCGAAACTAGGGTTTATTATGAAAAAAACATGTCTATGTAAATGCACGGGAGGCTGTCACCTTGAGTTATAAATGCCTAGATAAAACATTCCTTCAGAAAACATGAAAAACGTTCCTTCAGAGAAGAATATACATAACAAATTACATCACGTAGTTTATATAATATCAAACTTAATGAATACTGCAAAGCTCTTTTAAATAATTTCGTACGTATGAATATTTGCGATAACGTATCCTTAATGCTTAAAAATCCATTTGCTTAAAAACATTCTCAACCTGTCTCTTACACGGTACACGTAAAAAGAAAAGTGCTTATTGAAGCTCCTGACGCTTTAGAAGTTATTTACCCGACACAAACCGTGCTTCCGAAGCTAGCCGATTAACCACTACTGCTGCTTCTGCAATCTTAAGGGTTCCTTTGCATAAATAGCTTATGATGTATACAAGTCTACGGTGTTCACCGCTGGTTCGCTAGATTTTCTGCGTAGCGATTATAACGTTGTCCCGAAGAGTACGATATTTCGTCGCGATGGGATCGTGAAACAGCTGACGCTTAAAAGCACGATGAAGCCAACGAAGGAAACTTTCCTATCATATTACCGCAAACTTTTCGGTAGCCTGGCCGGATCTACGGATATTTCTGCTCTCTGATCCCTTGTTCGGTCGTTGCTTTAATTTTTCCGAGCTCACGGCCGGAATATCCCTCGGTATTATTCCCATGGAGCGTGTCCTCCTCTCCAACGCTTACTCTTATAATTTTTAACGCGTGTACCTCCAAACGCTCCGAGCTTAAACTTTGAACACGTTCTCGAAAACTGGTGCCCCCATTGAATTTTCGGCATCTTTTAACGAGACGTTTTGATAGCAAAATATCGATACAAGCTCTCGGTTCTGAACTTTTATGCCGTGCAAATTTTCGCTCATATCAAGACTTTATTGTACAGAGAAGTGAATATAGTTTCGAAGTAGCCGATAAGATCTGCCGATAGAATTTATGTCGATACGAGGGTACGTCAACATCAGGTTCAGTAGTTTGAATTCGATTGAAAGTCCAGCTGACTGTACATTCTGAGCTCCCTGTTTGCTATGCAAAAAACAAAGTACACAAGGTTTAGACGCTTGAAACAGAACGTTTACACGGTTCGTCGAACGTGTACGGGCTCTTTGTTCGAAATAATTGAGAAACACAGTGTTGGCACGTTTCGACGGTCACGTGTTCGACCGACAGCTTTAACTTCCGGTATCTCACTCGCATGTTACTGCTAACTTTGGAGGTGATAGCAATTCCGCTGTAATATTTGATAGATCTCTAAAATATCCTCGGGTCAATTCATTGATATACAATTACGTATTAAAAAATCGAATATATTATCTAAAACGTGTTCGTAATGAAACGAACACGAACGACAATTATCACAAGTATATATTCGATCTTTTTATCTCGCCAAAATGAAAGTTGCTGGCCTAAAATACTTTCCGCAAAAGAGCGTCGAACGCTGGCACCAATACTTGCAGGGTAAGTTTCGATTTTAACGAAACCGCTAAAAGGAGTGTAGCGAAAAACACAGTTAATTAACGAGCCCGGTTAAAGCTCCCCGAGTCCATATGAATTTCTCTGTTCGAGTGCATTGAAAAACGGGATTACCAACGAAGCGGAAATCGAAATGAAATTTTCGTCAGTCGATCAGAACCGAGGCGATCGTTCGTTGGCCAGCGAAATTTTCACGGTACACCGTGCAATAACGACAACTTCGCGAAGCAGTTTCGGTTATCGATTTCGCAGTGGCCCCGTTTTTCTTTCGCTTCCTGTTTGCTCCTGTTCCTTCTGTCGGTCTGTCCAACGCGAACAAGGACGAACAACGAGGGCCATGCAGTTTCTGTCCGTTTGCATGGTATCGTGAATGCGCGATATCGGATGAACTTGTAAAACCTGCGCAATCAGCCGTGAGATTGCATGTAACCCTCGCTATCCAACTATCCCACCCCCTTTTCGCCAGTTTCCGGCTAGCGTTTCCTTCTGCTCTTAGAGCCTGCTGTTTTCTCGGACCACGGTGGATGAAACCACAAACGTTGCGAGTTTCGACCGCGTTCGTGAAAACCCAGCCGCGACTTGGCGTCATACATATTTGGACGACGGCTACCACAGAATGGGAGATTGTAGCAATTTTCGGAAATTTTCTCGGTGTAACGTCTCGAGGTCTTCTTACTTCACCGTTGTCGCGATTTGCCGTATCGTTTAGCGACAGTGGAGAGTTTGGATAGCAAATTTGGAGACTGTAGGGGAAATTGTGGCGATGGGCAGGGAGGTAACCGACATTCGGAGGTTTTTGGAAGGTGAATTTTAGGGAATTTAGCTTTTGCATTTAATTTGAGGGTTTAGAAATTTGGGGAATTGGGGATTTGGGGATTTGGGGATTTGGGGAATTGGGGATTTGGGGATTTGCGAATTTGGGGATTTGGAGATTTGGAGATTTAGGGAATTGGGGATATGGGGATTTAGGGATTTGGGGAATTGGAGATTTGGGGATTTGCAGATTTGGGGAATTGGAGATTTGGGGATTTGAGGATTTGGAGATTCGGGGTATTGAAGATTGGAAGATTTGGAGATTTGCAGATTTGGCGATTTAGGGATTTGGTGATTGAAGATTTGGGGTATTGGAGATTTGGAAATTTGGAGAATTAGAGCTTTGAGGAATTGGAGATTTGTAGGTTCGGAGATTTGCAGGTTTGGCGATTTGGAAATTTAGAGATTTGGGGATGTGCTGAACTGGTGATTTAGAGATTTGTAGCTTTGGACATATGAACATTTGTATATTTGAGAACTTCGAAATTTACCAATTTACTAATTTGCAAAGTTACAAATTACATTACGAAATTTGGAAATTTGAGACTTTAAAGTAGTAGAAACTTCATTGTGAATGAATTCCCTAGGGAATTCTAGGGAATCAACAGAGCTGTCAGAAACATAACACAGTACTTACTCGGAGTGCTAGGGGAATCTTTGTAATAATGTAACGGAGTCCTAGGGAGATTCAGAGAAATCCTTACGACCAGCAACAATCCTAGGATGATCGTAACGAATCTTCAACACTCATGACCTATGTATCTTCGTGATAGTATAAAGAAACCCTAAAGCGTTCCCACAAAGGAAATCTTTAGCTGGTCTAGAAGAAGGCTAAAAGTCTCTAATCTCTATAAGATTTATTACTTCCAAGCAAACGTATAAAATATTAACATTGCAAAACATTCCCCTATGGTGCCTTTGCTCGTTTGTCTGTTCAGCAAACAAACTTCCTAGACGATCTTTCTTACGTTCGCAAATCCATCACGGTTGCTCTTCGTTTCCTCGAATTTCATTTCCCGGATCGATGAAATATTTATGCATCCGCATTTTTGTTGTATCGATCGGAAGATATGCGCGTGTATTTGCATACATCACGGAGTGAAATAAAAAAAAAAAGGGGGAGCGAATGCGCGCGTATCCATACGGCGAAATAAGAAGAGGGGCAAAAAGCGGGCGGGAAATAGAGGAATCTCGTTAAACGGGCCGTATTAAACACAGAAATCCAAGCGACGTCGGTTCGGGTAACGCGTTACCCGGGAAAGAAACGGTTACGAAGGGACACGGGAATAAAAGCAAATTTTACCCGGTCCTCCATAAATTCATGAAGAAATATGAAGGCGAGGATTTCGATTTAAGCCTCGTTCTTCGATTCGTATGCGTTCCTTTTTACGAGCGTCGACCTCTTTCTTCCCGCCATATTCCCCTTCGTTTCTTTGTTTCCTTTCGCCCCTTTGCCTTCCACCCCCGTACAGTTCCTTGCCAACACGCTGTAATTTATACGCTCGTTCTGGTCATCTTTAACATTATTTTTTAGGACCCGCAACCTGGTTCGAACATTTCTCAAATTTCTTTCTGGTTTTGGAACCACGATATCTTTCGACCTTCTTGCGATGCCACGCCGCACTATATCCTTCCGTTTTATCTCCCTCGCTCTGCGCTTTCATTTCTAGACCGGCTTCAATTGAAACCTTCGCTCCGGCGAAAAGCTACGATGAGAATATCTGCCGCGTTTCGCTACGGATTTTTTCACCTCGTTTCTTTCAATTCGCCTTGATACTTCGGTGAGTTCTATGTCGATACTTGGAGGCAACGTAGGCATTTCGATAAAGATAAACGGGATACGTAGCTTGGATACTGTCACAGTGTTGGACAAGTAGTTGAATAAATTACGTTTAAGCTTTTAAACTTTTAGATTTTCCTATTCCCAAATTTCTAACTTTCAAATTCTCATATTTTCTGAACTATAAATCTCGAAATCCCTAAATGCCCTTTCGTAAGTTCCAAATCTATGAATACGCAAATCCCCAAATTTTCGAATCCCTAAATTTCCAAGTCCCAGATGCTTAAATTTTTACATTCTCCAATTTCTAAATCCACAAATATCTAATTCTCCAAGTCCCTATATCCCTACATTCCCGTATCTCTAAATCTGTAAATCCCCAAATCCCCAAATCCTCAAATCCCTGCACCCCTAAACCCCTAAATTTCTAAATCCCCAGATCCCTAAATTTCCATATAACTAAAGTCCCAAACTTCTAAATCCTTGAATCCCTAAATCCTCAAATCCTTGAACCCCTAAACCCCAAAATTTCCAAATCCCTAAATCCCTAAATCACCAAATCCCCAGATCCCTAAATTTCCATAAAACTAATTTCCCAAACCTTTAAATCCTTGCATCCCTAAATCCCTAAGTCCCTAAATCCTTATTTTCCAAATCCCTACGTTCCAGAATCCCTAATTTCCCAAATCCCCAATTTTTCAAATTACCAACTTCTCAAGTTGTCAAATTTCCACACCCCCACTTGTCCTTTAAAACTACGTCCATCTAATTGAATAATTCGAAGGATTCTAAAGTCCTATATTTGTCGCATGATAAGTTCGAAGATTGATCAACCAAAAATCAGCGCACTGCAAGATCTTTTTCCCGCACATCGTCATTTTTCCTATGAAAGTCTGCCATACTCGCCAGTGTACCTCGTTTTTCCTACGCGTTTTTCATCGAACTAGGTCGCATAGTCGTTAAGGACGCTCATTTCACACCGTGAGCAGCAATATTTTACAGTTTCGCTCGAATACTTTGTTTTTCCTTCGTGCTTTTTCCTCAAATCGAGTCACCATCGCGCTACTGCTAAAGTCGCAGATACTAACTTCGATTTATCCATTGCTGAGCTGTATGTGGCAATATAACGAGATCCTACTGTATCTTCGACTATACTGTATCTTGTATAATTAATACTGGATAGATCGGAAAGTTTTGTTGTTCTTCGAGAAAATACTAGGTCACAAATTTAATATACGTAACTAAAATCTTACTGTAAAACGTTTACAAATGAAGTTTCACGAAATCTTTCTGTAAAAGACAGATCTCTGTTTCAGTGTGTAAGGATTATTACTGATCACGATTTTCATTCAATCATCATCGACCACATAACTATACTTGTTTTTCTGGAACATGGATCATCATTCATGGGAATATTTTTGACAGTAAACTTATGTGCAGCCATGTTGTATAGTATATGTGTTTCTTGAAGTTCAAACAATGTTCTTATTTTTATGATAATGTTGTCATATGAGTCAGTCTTAACGATGTATCTGTTCTACTTGGTCTAATCTATTAACATGGTGTAACTCTATTATACCTGGCCTAACTGTATTACACCTGTCTTTTTGTTCTTATAAGATACTCTAAAATGTAAAAGTCTACCATATATACATCTATTGAATAAAAAGGTGTTGACAAATTGAATAAATTGAATAAATGTCATTTACCAACAAAAACAACGTAACCTCCTATCCAGTGTGTAATTTCTACTGACGCACCGAATGAAAGGGATGAAAGTCTAATTACGACCTTTTAATTTTTCCATCCGGTGTGAAAGACCGAACACATTACATTCGCGAGGGAAATTGTAAAGATCAAAGGAGTCGCGAATCTTGTAGAATCTGTAATGTAATGCCAGAAAGCGGTTTCTCTGAAGAGTCAAAATGGCGACTGCGCGAGACGCGAAGTGGTATTTTCGGTAGATATACCGAGACAGATTCCACGATATCAAAAAAAGCGAGACTGTAAGGTAGAATTTATTTAAGTTTTTAGTTCTTTGTGCGGGTACGAAGAACTCGACGTGTACGTTCGGATCCTTTTTATGATCGCTAATGGAAGATAATATTTTCGGTGCGCCTTCACAGAGGAGCATCAGTTGTTTTGTGCTGGCTTAGCATCGTCGTGCAGTTTTTAACCGGTCGTTGTTAGTCATTTTTCTCCTCGGGACGTTCTAACGCCTTCCATAAACTGCCGTTTTATTATCCGTATCATGCTGCTCTGCCAATTTGTCGAGATTTAGGGGCTGCTGCCTCCAGTTTCTACCCTTTGTTGGTTTAACAACGATACGCTCCTTCGTTGATACTTCTATCGGGCTTTCGACAGTTTTTCTTTACCCCTTGATCCTTGTATCGATTCAACGTTCACGTTCGGTTTATTAGTGTTACACAGGATGTATTTACTGAAATTATTATGTTTACTGTTGCGCGATATTTGTGTTTTAAGTAGATCTGTTGGTAGATTTTGATGACAGTTATGGACTGATGAAGTATGAAAATTTGATGGGCATGGGGAATCATAAAATTCACTTTTCGACTTTCACAGAGGAAGACCTATTTCAAAAATTCTCCACTCTCACAGCTCCACCGACGGTAATAGAGCTTCCTGCACCAATCTACTCGAGTATATAACTATAAAATATTTAATATTAAATTCCCGTTAATGTTGAATACTTTTAAATAGTCCCTCCGTAAAGTTATCCTTCCTGAACATTTCCGCGTAATCCAGTAGCTGAAGCATTCGAGGCGAGGAATATTTGGAAAATGTTTCTGAGAAGTGGAGTACTCAACGTGTGATCGTTCCATGCTGGGTAATCTCCTTATTTTCTATAATCGACTACAATTTCTGTGGAATTGGCTCGAATTTTGATCCGGATAAAATGGGATTTGTGTCTTTTCGTTCGGCAAATCGGCGCCCCATATCGCACACGTGCGATTCAACCGATACGATGTTTACGTAACCTGCTTAGTTAATTGTCAAACGGATCGCTGCTGTTATCGCGTTTAGAATATTATCGTAAGCTGATTATTGAAATTCTATCTGGTTCCGGTATTAAACATACCGAAGGTTTTGCTTGTACGAATTACGTTTAATGCGTTTTACGTCGTACGCTTCGCGGAAGAGAAATTTTTCTTCACGCTGCAAGTATTTCGTTCCCTTTTTTGTGTCGTTCAAGAAAATAGAGAACGAGTTACGAGTATGTATAATTAACGTACAGCAAATTGTAGCCGTGCTAACGATTTAATCCGTGTGGATTACTTCTGGACGAAATAAATTCTCGTTAGCGATCGCGTTTTGCGGCGGACAAAAGCATTTGACGTACATTCGCTTTTTTCCCCCGCGAGCCGTGAATTTTTCACGCAGAACGTTCGGAGTTTACGCGATAATTGAAGCGATTCGGCAATTTTTTTTTGGTTCATTTTGTTTGAATAAAAATTTCGAAGATTCCGGTGCGCCGCCGGTTCGAATTTAATCCTCGAAATATTGCTTGTGTCCACCATAAAATCGATTGCCGGCCAATAAGCTGCGGGAACTTTGACCAGCTATCACCTTTGCAGCTTCTATTATATACAAACAGACTCCCGAAAGCTGTGTGCTCGAAGCTCAAAATTCATAGTTTCAATATTTCACCCGTCACAAGTCTATCAAAGACGTAAATCTACTTTAAAAACAAAGTTTCTGCATATTTGAAAAAATTAATAGAAGCAGAAAAATTTATGCAATTACTCGTTCATGAAATTACAAGAAATTTTAAAGGAATTCGTGAAAACGTTTATGAGTTACAACCATTTTAATTTTCTCTGATTTTGCGCGAGTTCTTTTGACAAACGCACCGTTATTAAATATTGTACGTTGTCCATTGCCAAAACATGACAACATTTTTCATCTTTGTACATAAAATGTTCATTTTCAACACGAAATATTTGAAATATTTCATTAAATTTTACTAAATTAGTTCTGTCAAGTTAATTGTAAATTAATGAAAGTTTTATACTTCACATGACACGTAAAAGAGGAACACGTTGACAATGTAGAAAAATGCGCTGTGCAATAATAAATATTTTATTCCAGTTACCTTTGATATTCATATGTCTGTTCATCGAACAAATACAGATCAAAAATTGTTGTGCAGTTAGCTTCAGTGTAAAAAATAATTAAATACAGAAGACTTCTGATGAACGTATACTTTTTAAATAATAATTAAGAAAGTGTAGAATCAGTTTTAATAAAGAAAACTTGATTTTGGAACACGATTTGATGCAACCATGCTTTTAGCTCGAAAGATAATTCTACAGTCGATAACCGTTTCCTATCATCTTTCCCGATCGTTTGCTAACCCGTATTTTTTCTATCAATCTTCCAATAATCCCTTTTTTCTCTCTGTCCATATTTTCGGTGCTTGACCGCGTTTCCTGTTCGAATTCGCGAGTTTCTCCCGATCGATCGTTCCCGCCGTCGTCCATGCAAACGATCGAGACGCGATCGCTCGACCCGATTCTTAAAACGTGGTCTATCGAGAAATCTCGTAGCTACGAACAAAGGAGACTTTCCGTTTAAGTATCTGTGTGCACATTTCCTTCACCCTAGCAAAGTAGCTCCTCGAAATGCACCAGCACGAAATTACTCTTGATCTTAATCCTACCGTTTCTGATCCGACTATCGTGGGATACTCGTAGATGTCCTGAAGAAATTATCGCTCTGGTAAATCCCTATTGTAGATTATTAAACTTCTTTCTTCACGAACTCTATAGTCTCCAAATTTCGAAATTCAAGTTACTTTCGAATTTTTTAGTTTACAAATTTTCATATTGTCAATTTAGATATCTTCGATTCTCAATTATTCAACTTGTCCACTTTGCAAATATCCTTCATTAGTGATTTTTCAAATTTTTAAGTTTTGAAATCTTCAAATTTAGGTACTAATGAGGTACTAATATCCCTAGATATACAGGTTTCAATGCTTCAAGAAATATTTAAGTCTCCAAGTTCCTAGGTCTCCAATGGTCTAAATCCTCAAGTTCCTAGATCACCAAATTCCTAGATTTCAATCTTCAAATACCAAAATTTCTAAATTTCTAAGTTTTCATTTTCTGAAATCCCTATTTTCCCACGTTCTGATACTTCTAGGACCTTCAGAGTCCCAAAATTCTTAGGTCCCCTTTCTTAATCTCCAAGTCCCTACATCCATAAACTATAACTCTTTCCTGGTAAGAAGAAAAATTCCTACACCAAATCTCTAGATTACTGCATCTGTAGATCTCTAAATATCAAACTGTCCAAATTTCTATGTTCCAAAACTTAGAAATCCGAGCTGAAATTTTGAATAATCCCCAAAAATCACCTAGTTGGTTATCTTTTTCCTTTAAATTGTCACCTAGATCTGCCGTAGACTGTACCCGCCATTAATAATTTATCGAAATTATCATAATTTTGAAACGTAACCAACGTATGAAAAGTAACTAACTTGTTCCACGGCGGTGGAAAAAATATGGTTCGGTGTCAGGTGTCGTATGGAAATGTACGCCGGAATAATTCAACCCTAACAGCAGTTCAGTAGTTGGGGTAGAAAATCGAGTAAGAGGGTAAAACTAGAGAGAGGATATTCAAAAGGGAAGAGCAAGATGACCCGAGAGAAGCCGAGCTGGCTCTAAATCATTTCGTAGTACCATCTTGCATCGTCGTATTTTCCTTCCAGGTGGGACTTTTCGAACATTTTCTCGTTTTAAGACAGCAAAGTGAATTGTCGAGACGGGTTTAAAGGCGTTCATATATCCCGTTTATCGATATCCGTCGTACACCGAGAATCATACGTTAATAACGTCGCTGGATCTCGCGAAAATTCCTTCTCATTCGTGTCGGCTCGCGCGTTTTCGTTTTTCCACAATTCGTTCTCGTCCCGACGAGTGTTATTTGGATTCTGTCTTTGTAGCCTGCATGCAATCGATATTTAATTTGAATACGTCACCGATACACGAGGTGTACTGTGTTCCCCAACAAATTCATTAATTTCGGCCACTTTGATCAATGACATGAAACATTCCAATTCCAGATACATTCAGAAAAAAAAGCTTTTCCGCTTTCGAACAACTGGAGCGTAGAGAAATATACGAACAAACGTTGTTTGAGTTTGCGAAACAATTTTTAGTCGTATCATTCTTCGTCCGATACTCGATTCGGGAAAATGTTTAAGCGGGGATGTTGAACAATCTGCTTTTAGAGATATTTTTCGTGATTTATTGTAAATATTATGATCATGATCTTTCATTTATTCATAATGATTCTCCCGCAACAAAATTTACGTTGTAAATCGTGATGGTTGGTTCGTAATGTAAAAAGGCTTTCAAGTAGTTCGATGTTCGAGCGAAGTCCATTGACCGGGAGAAATCGACTGAGCTTCCGGCGTTTCAACTAATTTGAATGGACGAAAACGTACGTATGTGCTTAAGTACGTATGTATGTAGTACGTGTACATGTTATTTGAGATGCACGTACGATGCTGTCAGAATACGAGAGCCCCTTCAGGAACGTATCAAGTTTCCACTCGTCTGCGAGCAATTAGTCTGTTTTATTTCCCGATCGACCATTTCCAATCTGCTCACGCCATTTTGTCGATAGTTTCGGTGAACAGTTTTATACCTTCTACCATTACTGGGACAACTGTAAAACACTGCTTTAAAACCTATAGCAGTAATCAAACTATATTGATTCCTACTTATTTCTATATAATCTTACAAATGAAATTTTCCATTTTTGACGAGGTTTAGAAATTTACAAATCTGTCAAGTTTCATATCTTCAAATTTAGAAACGAATTGTTACACTTTCAAGTTGGGACATGTAGATAATTTTTAAACTTAGAATTTGTACATCTTCAAGTTAGGATGTTTAGGAGTTTACAAATCTGTCAAGTTTGACATCTTCAAATTTATAAATTCCAAATTGTCACATGTTCGAATTAAAATATTTAGAAATTGACAAAACGTTGAAGCTTCAAAATATGGATAATATGGGATACATACAGAAATCCTACGAAATTCTTAATCATATAAATTGACGTTAGAAATGAACGAAGGTTACACCAAAATGGTTGTCTCATCAGATTTCTGGTAGCATTGTTTCGTGTTTCGTGTAATCTGTAGTTTTCTTCGTTTCTGCTTTCACGTGCGATAATCTCAGCTTCTCTTCTAAATCAACGCTCGAAAGTTTCGAGCGAGAAGCAGTGTAATCGGCTTGCTTAATATTACCATAAAAGCGAGTTCCCTCTATATTTCATCGAGACGACTCTGCTAGCGGCAATAATCGAGTTCTTTCTCGAGGTATGACGTTTCCTAACAATGCTACCTGCTCCACGCTACATCCAGATAATTCCTCGTCTTATCGCGCGCCGCTTTTTCTTACTTCCCGGAAGAAAAATATTCCTTTGTATCAAACGGCGTCGGCGAACTTTCTCGCTCTTTGTTTCTTAAGCGATTGTGTTGCTTCCGGCATCCAACCGTGGCCGTCGCTGAATTATCAAAGCCTCGCTCAACGACGACACGGTTTAATAACCGGCCATTTTGTTTGCGCAACGTTCCTCCCGGAACACGGCACGGAAAAATGGAAAAATAAAGCGACCGATCGCTATCTTGCCACTCGAATTGATCTACGGATCGAATCGTCTAGCTTGTCGATTGCTTTCTTTCTACTCAAGATTGATGCTCGAAAATGGTTGACGACTGCAGTTCGATCGGTTTTGATGAATGTCGACGTTGACAGGCTTGCTCGAAACTCAAAACTCGAAATAACAGGGACACTGAAAGGTTATGGAAACTGTAGATACGGGAGACGGACGAGTCAGCAATTTTTTTGTTACAAAACATCCAATCGGTTACATCGCAGATAGATAGATTGCTTGATACGTTAAATATTGTTGTATAGTTATATCAAGATATAACATTTCAGTGTTTTGTCGCACTTTACATATTTCGCGAATTTAATATTACAAGTATTACAATATTAGAGTTCTTTTATGTCACCGAGACTATTGGATCACTTTGTTGAAAATAATTAAACTCGTGATTTTTAGTTCGTGTATTTAGCTTTAATATGTATATTAATTACAACGTCAGTCATATGACGTTTGAACTTTCATAAAAATTTTGTACGTTGGGAACTCTTTTGCTGCCGTAATTAAAAATATTCATATTAACTGTTGCGGACGCAGACTGAATGTACTTTCTTCAAATTCTTAGCAATATAACACAAAATAATGGAGAAGTTATAGAATATGAAGAATGTACGTCACTTAATATACCGAGTATCTTTTAGAGATGAGATTTCCAACTTTTAAGGTGGATATGTACATTTAAAGAAACATGTGTGTTATACGTTTCGACTTTCCATGCAGCTGCAGAGTTTCGAAACCATCGGCATATTTTAAAAATGCTCGGCTTGTCAGAGCATTACGCGGAATACGTATTTTTACTGCTTTAGGGGGTGGTGTTCACCTCGCAAAATGGATTTCCGCAGATAAAGAAAATACGCTTCGAATATCTCGCGATCCATCGTCAACGTTTCCAGAAAATCAGCACTGGTTTACAACTACAGTTAGTCATTATCCGAATAAATGTTAAATTCGATCTTAAAATATATGCTTACATGAACATGTTTCAATAATTATATTTAGCTATTTACAATATTTGCTGTCCATAGAATTAATATTATACTATAAAAATAGACGGGTCTAGTATTAAAAATTTCGCGTATAAACTGGTCGATTTAGTCAACAAATTGATTGATTTTGTTATCAAACAAATTATATTTATAATTATTTTATCATTCACTATATCTATAATAACTGTATCGGTATATGTATAACAACTGTATCGCTTATGTACATACATGTATAACTTGATCACACACTATCTGTCTAGTAATTATTACTCACATGTATAACAATTGTATCGTTCATTACATGTATAACTTTACCACTCACCTGTCTAGTAAATTATATTGCTGTGTAGTAATTGCTATAGGTATAACAATAGTATCGCTGTATGTATAATTGTATCCCGCCGCGACATATCTTCGGAATAAAATTTGGATCAAGAGACTTTCTTGTCATCGAGTCGAAACAGAGAATGAATAACGGCATACAGGAGGGGTTGTTTCCTTTTAACAGGCAAGCATAGATACACATTAGTTTGCTGTTTTACATTGTTCAAGAGGGAACCGTCGACGTAGTCAAGTATGTCAACCGGCATTTCATAGGGAGAACAATGGCCGCTGCAGGCGCAGTGTAAAGTGACGATATAACAGCCCGCGGGGAACAAAAGCGATGCGGGGTATACTTGTTTAAAACGCTTATGTCGATCTCTCGATTGTGGCTCCCGTCTCTCTGCCTTTTACCGCTCTATTGCATTTTCCTCCGGTACGTTGGAAAATTGATATATGCATCCTCGCGACGGCCCAACCGAGATTACCATTCGTTTCGTCTCTGTTCCAATTTCTGGCATCGTGTGCCGTAAACTACTCCAACAGATAAACCGTCTACTCTCGAACCTGTTCCCCTGTCACGGAAATTCCTCGATTTATAGCCAATCTAATCGATATTGGATAACTTCCTTCATTTGCTTGCATTTGTTCATACTTTTTCTACGGTGCACACAATTATTATGTTAACGCTTCGATAGCCGCTCTCGCGCGTTTCATTGATAACTTTTCGTGTCACTATTTTTTATTTTATCGGGTTTTTAAACTGCAGGGTGATATTCCTTGATATCGTTATTTTTGCTGCACGTTCTGTCTGCATTCTGTTCGGTTTTTAACGATGACGATGATTCGTAATTCAACGTTATTCGCATTCACGATTTTCAGAGTCATCCACATTTTTTGCGTATTTTATAATACAGCGTTGTAGGAGATATTAAAATTTAATGCTTTAACGTTGTAGGAATGATCAAATGAGAAAATTATAAGAACGAGTTCGTAATTCACTTTTTTTTGTGCAAAATGTTTTACAACAGATGTTCTACTTAGGGAGAATAAACTCGTAGAAATATTGTGATGACAGATTTTGATCTTTGAATTTGTTTTGAAAGCGCCTATAATGTATACGTGAACAACTACATGCAAAATGGCCGACATCAACAAAATGGCTACTATTGAAAGAACGCTATTTTGACGCAATGATTTCAAACTTCACTTTGTAATTTTAAGTCCCATAATTTTAGAAAAATTGTACCTTGAACAGTGAAATAAGGGTCATCAACGATTCGTAGTCCGCTTAGAAACTTTAACAATAATATTACTAAATCAAACAGCACTCGACCATGGTGGGGACATATAGAACATTGTCTCATGAAAGTTTGGTATGAAGCAGTAATATCACAATAGTTTGTTTCGAAATAATGTTATGTCGAAAGTTAATGAAACTAGAATCGAATGTACAAAATGTACAAAATATAAACGAACGTATTCTGACACAATATAAAAGAACGTATTGTACATGGAATAATTCGTTGAAAACATGAACTTTGATAAACAATGTCAGATATAATTTGATGAAATGTCAAAGCAAAAATATTTGATGTATTCATAATTTGAGTCGTGTTCAACGATGTATCGGACATATTCGCAATTTCGATGAGTAGAGTATAAATACGAAAGTTATGAGCACGAAGTGGAAAAAATCGATGAAATTCGTTAAGCTTTTATTGGATTGAACAGGTGCTGGTTTTACGGAAAAATATGAGATTTCAGCCATACTGGGCCACGCAACCAGAGCATTGCCCACGAAACGAATTTAAATAATGACATTCCAAATTTTGTGAAATCAAAAATACGTGCGACGCGTTCGTTACAGCCACAAAAGTTGCACATTTTATCGTATTGAACTTATGCACGAATGAATTCCATTATTTGCTTTATCCCTTGTATACGAAACTCTGTGTCGATTTAAAATCGATAAACATTAATATGTTCACGAGATAATTTTCGTAACAACGTTAATTTGTAAATTGAGCCGTTTGTTATGAAACGCGATTTCTTTGTGTTTGCGAATAATATAAATTGACTGCGAACTAAAATACCGTGTTAGGTAAAAATCAACATGATCTGAAATCTCTTTTCGAAAATCTTACAACAAGCAGTTTAATTAGTAAAAGTAACTTACAGAAGTTTCCAATTTTTCAATAATCTCTTCAAGTACCTGAAATTTAGAATTGCAAGTACCATTGATTTTGTAAAATACCCGATTTCCAAACCGTTAAAGGAAAATTGGTAGAATCTCGAGAAAGGAGTTTTGAATTTGATCGGGTATTTTCGACAAAAACCCCAACGAAATTACATTGCTCCACGATATCCCTTCTCTCAGTATTTCTACCTTTCGTGCCAATTTACCAAACGAATTAATAAACGGCTAATTAATCGGAAGTTTTTCCGACTTGTGTCCCGATAATCGAGGCTTGTCGGACCAATGGCACGGAATGAACATTTACGAACGATCCGGTGCGAGTGTTTTTGGCGATGAACGTTTTGTGTTGCATCGAAAACATTGTTTAACGCGCGATCAATAAGACTTGAATTACGTACTGAAAATTAATCAACAGTTAATTCGATATTTATCGAAGTACCTATGAAAATTAATCAAATTTCATAGATAATTGAATAGATAACTCGATCTAAATCTGACGATATTGTATTTCAATCAAACTATTCCCGTAACCATTTATTGTTATTGTTATGAAAATTAGATAATTAGAGGTATTTAAGGCAACTTAAAAATTTGACTTCAGTTGAGAGGCTTTGAAACAAGGTTCTGTATAACAAAATTAATAAATCTGTTTCAAAATTTTATACAATCTGATGACAGAACAAATGTTTTAGGTTTGCAGTTATAAAGTGTAACTGCTGCATTTTCTTAATTATACAAGTATTTCCAATTAGGCAAGTGAAGTATAGACTCATATGGAAAATTAATTCCATATGTGGATGATGTGGCAGTCAAAGTGTCAAAGAGATACTGAAATTAACTTGGCGAATAGACCCGAAAATAACTTAGCAAATATACCTGAAATTACCTCAGCAAATATACTTGAAATTCGAATGCAGAATTTTATAGGATTTTCTTGATTGAAACGAAACGAAGGATATCCATAAGCGATCGATAATTAGCGAGAGAGTACTGTCTCTTGGTCTTGTGCCATTTCGCTTTACGTGCCATTAGAGAATCCTAATTTTGTCCGTTCACGGGAAAGCAGGTTGCCGGGTACGCGTTCTCGATCAGCTCGAACGATAAAAGTTAAGTCGAAGGAACCGGTCGTCCGACGGCTCCTTCGGTGCATCGCCATAGTTTCCGGAAACTCGAAATCCTCGAAATCTTTGGAAGCGTCGTAACAATGGAAACGTTTTAGCTCGCGGCCCGGTCCAATTTTCGAAATTATTTTCTGCGACGATCATCGAACCGGATGACTTTTTGTCGTGAGCGCCTCGAAACTTTCTATTGAAAGGACTGAACGTTCTACTCGCCTGAAATCAGATTGTCCTCCTTCCGCCGAAAAACTGTATACCGTGGACGCATCGTTATTGTCATTTTAATTACTTATATTTTTTTTCTCTCGTAAAAGGTACATTTTGTTGTGGTTTATTTTTTGGAAGGATGTGCTGGGTTTTAAGGTTGACATTGTATATTGATATTTATGTTTTGTGGTAACTTTTACTGTATATTTATGTTTCAATTTTTAACATTACGCACTGATATTTATATTTGATGGCAACTTTGAATATTGTATATTTATATTTATACTTTATGGTGACTTCTAATATCGTATATTCATGTTTGTATTTTGTCTTAAATTGATATTTATATTTTATGTTATCTTTTCACATTGTATATTGATATTCACATTTTATATTAATTTTTGATATTATATGATGATATTTATGTTTTGTATTAACGTTTAGTATCATACACTGATATTTATATTTTATATTAACGTTTAATATTGTATATTAATGTTCATATTTTATGTTGCCTTTCCCCAGTGCATATTAATATTGTTATTTTATGATATTACTGAGAAAATTCAACAAATGTAAGAACCTAACAATGTTTTTGCGTACAAATTTATTGAAAACATTTATCTATGAGAAGAGTTTATCTGTGATAAACGTCGTCGGGATTTCCTCAATGAAACTGTAAATACTTTCTTCAATCCGAAAATCTTAATTAACCACGTCGACTTCTTGAATTTGTTTTTTCCGTCGCGACTGCTTTGAACGAAGCTCTTCGGCATGTCTGGGTCTTTACTAACAAACTTAAAGAGGATATTCGAATGTAATTAACTCAAAGGAAACTCGAACTCGGAGATCTATCGAAAGAAAGTTCTCTGATTGAAAGTTAATGCAGCTCAGGAAATTTTATGAATCGTTATGATATCTGAAAAGTTGTGAAAATTTTGGTAACTTTGTTACGCGTCTGTACAAAAGTAAATATTCGTGCATAATTATTTTAGACGGATGAATTGTATGCATGCTAATTTAATCTTGTTTATGTTTCAGGTGAGTACCATATCTTTTCTTTGGCGGCCATTTTTTAATGTAAGTCCAACAATTTTATTACATTTATTAACTGTCGTATACTTTCATTTACATAATCGATTGATGTATTATTAAATTTTGCTTCAATTCTTAATTACTGTGGTTCAGAAGTACACCACTATAATTTCGACATCGAGTGTCAGAAGTGAAAAGTTATGAATTAACTTTTATTTATTGCATCAATGTCTGATACGAAGTCTTGATTTAATATATAATTTTAAATCGAAAATAGGAAGACAAATGTGATGTACGATTTCAACCACTGCTTGTTTTTCCTGCAAACACTCAAATAAATAAATGAAAACGGTATAAAGGTTGTTTCGATACCGCATAAAAACCGGTTGCAAATATCTGTTTGAAAACATTTATCCTACACGCTACAAACAAATTTTAAACATTTGTTTACGCGTTTTCGGGCAAAATTATGTACGTTTGGACGGAGTTTAACATAATTCCGATGAGAGGTTATAGGAGACATACCTAATATAAAATACCTTGTGTTTTATGAACAAACTGTCCCACACGAAATGATTGGTTTGTTTAAAATATTAAAAAGAAAGTTTTATTTCGTACTTTATACAGTTAATTATATAATGGATTCCGATTAACTGGAACATACGATATGTAAATATTTTATTTATTCAGAAATTTCTTGGTTGGAACATGTCGATCTGATTTCATTTTAATATGACATTAACCTTTCAGTTCTTTTTCATTCATCTTTTTTTTCAACGTTCGAGGTATATCTTATACTTCCAATCTATCACTGCTTCATCACTCTAATATATATTTTCAACAGTACGATTGTAAACTGTCCCAATAAAACCGTACGACCTATATAAGTGAAGCGAAAACAATAGTTTTTGTCTCCGCTCGGTATTTGTCCCAAATACCGACCGATTAACCGGAATCCACCGTATTATGCTAACGAACTCCAATAATTTATGCAAAGCATAACTCGAATAACCCTGAACTTTAACCCATAATTGATACGATGGAGCAACTAGCTACTCAGACTTTCAAGCCCGATATCAGGTTCAAAAACGACAAAGTGCCTTAATAAAATGCAGACGCCGTCATTTCTCGACACCGTTCACAAGATCCTCGATGTTCAGGTATCCGCGCAGCTAAATATCGAACCGTGATCTCGAATTCGAAGAGGATCGGGATTTCTTTGATCTTTCGATGTTGGAATTTCCAATACTCGTTGTCTCGTCAGCGCGATATCGAGGAGTAGAAAGTCAGCTGTTGGGTAAAAGTTGAAAGAACTCCGTAGGTTTCGTGTTCCGTGCCCGTGAAGTTGCCAGAGCGATGTATTAAGCATCGCTAATCGAGCTAACTTAGTCGACGGGATGCAAGAGCAAAGTGGTAACTCGGCCGACATCGAGAGCAGCTAGGGCCAGGAAGAGCATTAGCTGCCCCGGGAGCCTCCCTCTAAGTGCTGCAATTTATTTTATTACCCTCCACGTTCGCGTTTGGATACCGCCGGTCTTCCGATGCCAACCCGCGAAAATTTCGTTTATCAACCCACGAAAATTTTGGCCGATTTCAATTCCACAACTCAACGTTCAGTAACGCTGGTAGCATCAACAAAGATTATTCTCACATTTCTTCAACTTTCAATTCAAAATTAGTTTATTTAAACTAAACATAAATTTTTTCTCGTGTTGTCTAATATTAAATAGAATTAAGGACGTAATAAAATATTTTGTATAAGCACTTTTTAACCCCTTGCCTTAGTGTCTTTCATGTGTGACGCACTTCAGCTGTGACAAATCTTACTCGAATTTTTAACACTCTTCAATTTGGAGTTTGAGTCTAATTATAATTTGCGTAGTTAAGGATTACTCAATATAGATATAAACTTTTTTTTCTCTGTTTTAACCCCTTGCCCTACGTCGTCTTTCATATGTGACGCACTTCAGCTGTGACAAATCTTACTCGAATTTTTAACACTTTTCAATTTGAAGTTTAAGTCCAATTATAATTTACATAGTCAAGAAGTGCTCTATATAGAATTGACGTAACATATCAGCCTTTTTCTCTGTTTTAACACATTGCCCTACAATATTGTCACACTCGTGACGCACATTAAAATTCGGACGTGATACACTCATATTTTCACTGCAATTGAATTTTTCGTTCAATTCAGATCATAATCTACATAATCAAGCATCGCAGACTACATAGCATATCTAACATTTTAACTTTCTTCAGTTGTCCTCTCGCTGTAGGAACAATGAGGTAGCAGGGAATGACGCAACCGTCCAGAAAATTGTAGGTTAAGTTGTTAATACTGTAACTGTGATCAGTTCCAACGCACCTGACAAATTGTAAACCATGTTAACAATCAATTATGTGTTCCGTCATGTCATATCAATCCTATTTAATGCTTAAAGTTAACAATTTAACTTCAGTTGTCTTCTCCCTGTAGGAACAATCAAATTAGCAGAGAATGACGCAACTCCAGAAAATTATAGGTTATAATACTGCAACAGCTTCCGACGCATCTGGCAAATCATAAAGCAAGTTAACAATCGATTAGAACGTGTTCCGTCACGTCATATCAATCCATTTGATGCTTAAATCCGTTCGGTACATGTGCAATGACGTATCGCGAGGTGTAGGTACAGAATGGCGTCGGTTGTTCGACGCTTGGCTTATCTGTGTCGATCGCGCGTTTTCGAGCATAGTTCCGAAAAAAATCAACGGAACTTTTTTGGTTAGCTAATACAAGGAATTCTCGGGACTAGCACGTAGCTGACAAGGAGGAATGGGTGGGCGAGGCCGCGCTGTATCGACGAAGCGAAAACACAGAACGGGTCGTTTTGTTGGCTGTTGTTGACACTTCGTTTCTGTCGACGTTTCCTCCACCTTCGCATCCCCCACCGGGCAAACGAGAAGTCTGATCGGATTTTCCTTTCAATTGTCTTTTGATTTACGGCGCCGAGGACTCCGTCGACGATGTAACGTGCGTTCCTCCTACGCTGTCTGTGCGAAGGGGTGGTGGAAATGAGCATGAAAATAGAACGAATCGAGCGTGGAGGACGCGGAAAACCGGGTCATCCGACGAATCGAATCGCCGTGTTTCACTGCGATGATTATTGGGTGAATTTAGCCAGCTTCGTTTCACTCGAGCAACGTTTCTCCTCTCTGCAACTGGCGAATCGCGACGTTGTAAATTCCTGTCTCAGATAACGACCCTCGTGCGCCACGAAATCGAAAGCAAAATGCAATATCGTTTACGCCGGCCATTTTCTTTCCGGAAACTTGATTTTATTCGTTCCGAGAACACACAAAGTGCTCTATGCATTCAAACGACTGTACAAAAAGTAAGTGAAAAATTTGTGCGTTACTTCTTCGACGAAAATTTGCACTCATGCATTTATGTATGACTCCCCTTGTTTTCTGTGCGTATGTTCATCACAACGGGGTTTGGAGAACTCTAGTCTTTCTTTTGATCATATATCTTGTTAAAATTAGATGACGTCCAAACTTCGCGCGTTTGCAGACTCAAAAAGTAATTATTCTGGCGAAATTATAGTGTGCCTCAAGCACGGCGAAAGCTGGCGTGCGAAGTTTCTTAATGTTACTATAGCCTAACTGTAAAGTAGTTCTTGATGTCACTATGGCTTTACGGTACAATAATTATGTTAAACCAACTGTTCATTGATTTATATTATAGCGTGTCAACTGGAACAGGTCATATCTCGCGTTTGATAACAAATAGAAAAAAACGATTGAGAAAATAGTTGAACGGTATGAAACTGTCTGTTTTTCTACGACTCCATTTTCTTCATCAACGACGTGCCAACAAAATAAACATTTTTTTTAATGGTATTGAATATTATTTTTACGTGTATGAAATTGTAGGAATATTCTGTGTAAAAATATATTAAGGTACAGTGTTTAAATAACCAATATTTGGTGTGATATTTTACATTTTATATAAGTTCAACATTTCATGGAAAAACATTTGCGCTATTTCAGTTTTAATTGCAGCTTTTTATTATCTTTCATCAAATTCGTGATAGATCGTCCCGATTGCGTGAATTTACCGTCTATCGTACAATCAGAAATTTATCGATACTGTCGAAAAATTAAAGCTTTTCAAACTGGAAAATTGGAAATTGGACAATTTGGAAATTTGAAAGTTTGGAACTCTGGAAATCCGAAAGGATTATAAACTTCTTAAATTCATAAATTCCTTCATTTTTAAATTGTTTAATTTGCAAACTCCTAAGATTCAAAATTTCTGACCTTCCAAATTAGAAAACTGAGAGCTTAAAAATCGAATTACTCAAAGATTTGTGTACCCTATAAACTTGCCAGTGAAACGATGAAAAGAAAGTAACAGATAAATATCAAATGTCAATTATCACGGTAGAAATATTCGAAAACTGCCACTGAAAGGAGAAAAAAGGGTGCCACGCGAAGCTAAGACGATGGTTTAAACATCGTTCAAAAGAAACGTGAATGTTATACACACCGTGTCGATCTGGCGTTAAAAGTAGCGTAAACGCGTGTGATTTGCGCGTGACAGAGCAGCAACGTGTCGAGAAGAAAAAGTGTAATTCCAAACCGTAGAGTAATTCGACCACGATTCGTTGTGGGATTACCGCATTGCTCGTCGACACGTGATATAATTCTGCGCTGTTAATATGATATAAATCCGACACGTTGACCGTCGTTTTCCATTCGCGATGCAGGGGGTTTAAACACAACTAAATACGCTGGAATATGTCGTTTAAACGCGACATAGTTTGTTCGACAGTTAAACGCATCGGGAAGCTTTGGAAAATAATTCTGCGTATTATATTTCTGGTTCATGATTCGCTCGTTGCGATTCGACGTTATGTAGTTACCTGTTTTCGCTGATAATATTTCTCCGCTGGAATTTTACCATCTGTATCAAGGAGATAGGAAGTGGATGAAATTCATTTCACTGTTTTACCGGAATTGTTTGCTACTTCCGAAATTATGCAAAATTGCTTTTCGTGAAATATTGTGACAGTTATAAACGCTGTAAGATATAAGTATTAGATTGTATTAAGCATTGTATTATACGGAGGATAATGTGTTATGTGTAGATATTGAAGATAATCTGAAGAATAATTTGGGGTAGGGTTCTTACTCCTACTGCCCGCCATATTTTCAAATCTTTCAAATTAAGATTTCTGCGTCTTTGTATTTGGATGTCTTTTTTTTTAAATTTACAAATTCGTGGAGTTGTAAATTTAGCAATGTCGAAACGTGAAACTGTAGGAGTGTATACACGTGGGAATGTGAAAATGTAGAGATGTGGGAAGATAGGAATGTAGGAATGTGGGAATGTGGGAATGTATGAATGTGCAATACAGAAATCTGAAAATTTGCTAATTTAAAAGTTCGTTACTTTCCCAAATTTCAAATGTACGAAAATGTTAGTTTGAAAACGAACGTAATTTTCTGAAAGACCCATTTCGAAACATTAACGGTATTAAATTTTCCTCGTGGCCATCCAGCGATTAGTATTTATTTCAGTTGGCTATTATAATAGAGTTGTAGCATTCCATTTTACTTCCAAGACCATTGTATAATTGCTTCAACGCTAAGCTTGTATCTTTCTCGTATCCGTGTTTTCTTTTCGAAGGAAAGAAACGCAACGACTACCACGAATTGCAACAAAGCGTAATGGCAAATTAGACTCCGTAAATTTCCGGCTTTTATTATTCTTTTTCTTTCCTATCCGTAGCCGGAGAAGGCTTCAGTTATTTCACGTTTGGACCCCACCGGAGTGAAATTACAAGCCGCTTCCGCTGGCATTTTAATATCAGAACGTTTCGTAATATTCCAATGCAGCGTTCATCGGTAGACAATATCGGTAGTAACGCAAAACAGTTGCAAAAACAGCTGACGCAGAAGACGATGTCGATTTAAATGTAATACGACCCGAGAGTCAATGGAAATGAAAATACAGGCAGCGCCGAACAGCGGAATCGTTCCGTTTATTTCTGAATAGAATAAAAACCTGTCGATTGTCGACGATGTTAATATCGGACGATGTTCGTTTATTTTAAATGTAAATTATCGCTGTTGCATTAACCGATAATGGCCAGATTATGTGCTTAGGGAGGAGCTTATGGGCATCAACGTGCACTATGCACGGGATTTATTTCCACATTTGGAAATGAAGAGATTTTTACATTGTAGAAATTTACATCATTGTTGGTACATGTATAACGTGAACAAAGTTATTATAACAATATATGGATTATGTTGACAATAAAGTTTAGTGGATGCAAACTTAATTGTGTTTGAGTTGGAGATCGTTCAAATTACTTCAATCGTTTCTTTTTAGTTAAACACATGCACTTGATTTGTCAATCAATTTGACTTCAATTGATTTCTTCATTTATACCATTGCATAGTGTACGTTTATTTTAGTTACACGTTGTCTAAAACGTATTCATATTTAATCTGGTCAACAATAGTATAGAATAACGCTATTGAATAATAGAACAGTATGGTTCTATGGGCAATTTCCTGCACAGTATATTTACAGAGAAACCATTCGTTGGTGTTTAAATTTTTACACGAGTGTATCACTTATATAAAAATTTGCTAACCTAACTGATACTCGTATCAACAACTATGAATAATAAATTTAACAAATATACTGGGGATTTATGGAAAATAAAAATATTGATTAATCAAATTTTCAGCAGCTTGCAGTAGCGAACGCTATAAGGTTTCGGGTCGCAGAAAAATTGAATCTTGAAGTTAATCGAGATGGAACAGATTTAGTTGGCAGATAGGAAGGGAGAGAAGTGTAAGCTCAATTGATTTCGAAAACCATTTCCCCCAAAAACGATTTAGATCAGTGGTAATCCCTGGGCTCCGGTTGTCGAAGGCACGGAACAAGTGGAACAAACGATTCCAGGTAGAAAAGCCACGTAGTCAGAGAAATTCAACCAATCGACACTGTTTTTTAATTTACCGCTATTTTCCATGTTCCTCTTCACTTTTTATTCGTTCCCTGTAGCGACGTCTCTGTAATGGTGAGCTTAATACCCTGTTTCGTAATTAAATAATTGGAAGGTAGCGTGACGCCGAACGAGCAAACCTATCAATTACACTCTCGATTGATTCGAGAGGTTTGTATCGGAACGTCAGTTCCATTGTTCTGGGTACAAGAAGGAAACGAATAATGGAGAAAGGCAGTGGGAAATGGTAATCGAACACAAATATTATTGTCGGGGCTGTCGTCAGCAAAAGCGTAATCAAGGGACAAAATTGTACAAATTCTTATAATTACAACTTTTTATATTTTTATACTTTTAAGTTTATGAAGTTCTAAATTTTCAATACTATAAATTTCACAATTTTAGAACTTTTCAAGTTTTGAAAATTCTATATTTCCAAAGACGCACGTTTTCAAATTTTCAAATTTCTTAATTTCCTAAATCCCTAAGGCAAATTCTTGAAACTCCAAATTTTTCAAAACCCAAATCCACAATTTTTCAAATTTCCAAATTCTCAAACCCCCAAAATCTCTAATGTCCTAATTTCGAAATTTCCAACCCTCAAATCTCCAAGTTCTCAAATTTTAAAATTCTTAAATTCCCAATCCTCAAATCTTCGAATTCTCAACTCTTCAAATTCGTAAATTCCCAATTTCTCAAATCACCAATTTCACAAATCTCCCAAACTTTCGAGTCATCAAATATTTTAATTTGCAACCACCAAAGCTTCCACCTTATAAATCTAAAAGCTTCAGCTAAGGTCCCATTAAATAAAGAATTTAATTAATCATTCGGGATCTCAGATAAACAAGATTTGTAAAAAAAGTCTGGTACAAAAACAATTCGATTTAAACCAAGAGGAATTTCACGCCAATCTTTCTCTCGAATCTCTTTCTAACCAAGAGAACGTAGAAATAGAGAAACAAACTGGAGCAAAAAGACTAGCAGGTTACAGTAGTGCAAAATTCAGTGACACAACGATGCAACGAGTAAAAAACAACGTGGACTACATTATGAGACGAGCAGAAAGAACGAAAAGAGCGAGTGAAACAGGATTCGGAAAGGGTGAGAAAGAAACGAGAGAAAAAAAAAGAAAAATTGATACATTCGAAAAGCGCAGTGGCGTACTGTTGTGCATTGCACTTTTTTCCAAACTACTCAACAAGTTATACTGTTTAGTAAATTAATGCACTTCTTTGTTCCTAATTAAACTTTCTATCGATCAAAAAGAAATTTCGAATTTATTTGCCAATTTTTGTATATTTAACGAAACGGAATTTTAAGATAATTGTCAGGAGGTATGATTTGAATAACAAAATAATATTGTTATGACAAAATTCATTTTGAAATATAAAATCAAAAATATTCTAAGGTGAAATGATTAAAAATAAAGGTAGTTATATTTATTGTACCTTGCAAAGTGTCCTATATTTTCAAAGCTTGTACTCATATCTTCTTTTTGGGTTAAACATACACACATCTTGTACCATAATTTCACCTCGAAAAATAGAGTGAAACACGATAATCCGTATTTCGCTCGTAAGTACACGGAGTCAAACCTTGAGACATCGAAACTTGACAGATACGTAAGATAAAATCCGTTGAAGGACAATTTTGACCACCTCATATAATTGCAAAGGGTTTAAAAAAGAGGGTCCGGTGAAAAATTACGATCTGTGGAGTGATTCGAAGGGAAAAATGTCATAATGTGGGACTGGTGCGTCGGAGGGCGTCGGGCGGGGGTGGATCGTGGTGGCGTTTGCGCCTGGGGTTGTCGAGGACAGCGCAAAGAGGGTGTGCAAGGGTGATCGGCGTAGGTGGTGGGTGCACAGAGGTGGGAGGACAGGGAGAGGCGTGGAATTGGTGGAAGCAGTCAGTGGCTCGCCGCGCGCCACAACGACCGTGGGATCTACTCGTTGAGTTTTTCCACTTGTTACCGTATCGTACCCTTTTCTCGTCCCCCTTCCCCCTCGTTGCTTTTGTGTTTTTTTTTCTCCGTTGCTCTTCCTTTCGCACCTGGTTCGCGCGACATTTCCGACCGTGCGTCGCGATGGTGGTGCGAACCCGACACGTCGAACACGAACAGCCAGGATCGTGATCTGTGATCTAGTGCCTTCCGGCTGTCGACCGATCTTGATTCAGTGAGACGACGAAACACGTTCGTCGTTGTTGCAGTGCGAAATTACGAATGTAAATGCATCCAGAAGATTGCGGTACAACGTGAACCAGTGACGCGTATCTCTTGCGTGTTGTCGGATACTCGCCGAGGGGTTGATGGTGGTTGCTTCGTTGTGGATGAGAAGTTTCACGTAAATATTTTTTGCACGACGCGTCCATCGACGTTGTCTCGATACGAAGGGTAACCGAAATTCTGCCGCGGCTTTATCCGAAATATTATAATTGCAAATTCCGCGTCGCGTACGTTTTTACGCTTCGTATTTTGAATACATTATACAAATGGAACGTTGCATAAGTTCTACCTTGCTTCTGGGGAATTTCATAACGCCGTTCCGGCCGCTCTGTTTTCCATGACTTTTCGTTAGTGAAACGGCCTCGGATTCCAATATCGAATTTGGAGTTTAGTTGATGTCGATCGTCTGCTTTTCAGGTTGTGAACAAATTTTTCACCCTTCGGATGAGTCAGGAATATTTACCCCACTTGTGTCATTTGTATGGGTGACGTTTAAATATTTGTTTCTTGTAGGATCTCATTATTAGGGATAGTTTGACTCATTTAATTAGAAATACGTGATAGGTATTATAAGTTGGGGTCACTTTCGGTTAACCTCGTTCCAAACACCGAAAATAGATCACTTTCGATGTTGTTACTCTGCAAATTGTTAAATTGACTGATCGACACTTTCAATGGACGTTGTCACCCACCATTACACGTCTCAACGGTTTACAAAATATCAAAACCATAAATCACCTTTTGCTTTTGGTGAAAGTTACACTTTAGTGTGGCAGTCAATCAGAATACTTTAATATTGACTCATATGATTATTGAAACGTTTATTGTAATTCTGCACCTTCTGTCGATAAGTATTTAGGAATGTGCAGATATTTAGCGATATTGGAATTTAGAAATATCGGAACCTAGGGACATCAGAACTGTGGCATATCAAGATCTAATAATCTTAGAGCTAGAAATCTTGGACCTAAGGATCTTGGATCTAGAAAACTTCTATCTAGGAATATTGGATTCAATATTACCAAACATAGTGATATTCTGTTAAAATATTGGAATCCGAGGATATCAGGACTCAGGAATACCGGGATCTTATAAAAATCGAGACATGATAGCAATCTAGTAATATTGGAATATAAGAATAGACACTTAGTAATTTAAAATCATACTTGGATAACACAAGCACATGTTTCACGGTATAAATTTCCAAAGCCTATGAAAAATGCAAAAGAACTTCTCAATGCTCTCAATATTGAACTTCTACAGACTAATAAAATTCAAAATCGATAAATCTGTCCGTATTCTTGATAACTACGGTTACATCGTATCCAATTGTACACGTCAGTTCTCACCGTGATGCGTTAAATAACGCCAGCAATGAACCGTTAACCGAAAAAGCATCGAAACGTAAAGTTTCCGATGGAACGTTACCCTTCCGGTCGTAAGCGTCAGCGACGACACGCGTGCAAAAATCGTTTACATCCGTGTACAGGTGTTCAGAAGTGACAAGTGCGACACGACGAGCAGTTAATTGGTGCAAAACGGATCCTGGAAACGATCTCCGGCGAATTTTCAAATGATATGTTGCGTCTGCCGTGTTCCTGACGCCACGAACCGTGATCCGTATCGACAGCGCGCGATTTGTGCGAGGCTCAATCGAGCCGCGTTTTTCACGAGTTCTCGAAACGCGAAAAGGACGCGTTCGTCCGTGTACGATTCGACTGGCGAATCGAGAACGCGGATTAATTCGTTGTTGAACGAGATCGCTGATGCGTCGACCTCTCGTTGGCTAGTGTCTGGCTGTTGACCGAATTTCGACTCCTCCATTTTCTCTCTGTCTCTTTTTTTTTTATTCCACGTCGTCGCGGGGAAGAGCTCGTGAAAAAAAAGTGAACGACGCGCGGCCTCTGTTCGTCCGTCCACCGATCTTTTTGGGATAATGGTGTTCGCAGGAAGGGTTGGCCGCTTTGTTCGGCCGCGATGATTCGCCTGTTTCCCGGCTGATGAATTTCCACCAACTTCAAAGGAGGTAACGTAGCGTGGCTACCGTGGATAAAAAAATAGACTCGGAGGAGGATTTTTTGTTCGTTCTTTCGTGCTAGGCAGAAAGGAACCGATTATACATGTATACACACACGTACTCGTACACGTACATGTGGTGTTGTCGATCTCGAGTACTGAAATTGCTGGCACTCGTTGAAACGAAAAATGGTTCGTTCGCGGCCATTACCGGCATCTGGACAAATGTGCTCGCGGTTACAGCCTCACTGAGACTGAAGTTCGTACGAATTTATTTCTTAAAACTATCACGTCAAAATGATTAAAATATATTTTCTACCTGAGTATCTATGCACCTTGCAGTTAGGTGCACAATTCCAGACCTACATAATATTTTGTAACTGCTCTAAAATTATTTTGGAAGAATTTACGCAAACATTTTATTCAAAACATTTATCGAATACAACATACAAGAAAAAATGTAGGATTGAACAAGTTGTTGCAAATGTATATTCTACAGGTTAGTGAGGACATGTTCCTACCCATATGGTTCAACACCATATCCCTTCAATTATCGTAACATCTATGCACCATATTTTGAATGACTCAAACTTTTCCTAAACAAAATTTAAGATAATATGTTTTCATTGTCGCCAGAAGTGTACAAATCCTACAATTCTCAGGCAAAGACAAACAAAGGCAAGAATCTCGTTAGAATACCTGAGTCAACGCAGTAGCATAATTATCGTCAGTTCTCCGTGTAATATCCACATTTAAATACTGCATACCGTACGCGAATCGCGGGATAAGCAAGAAGAAGCTTAATTTCCGTCTAAGTGGATGGGGTTGCGCCGTTAAGTAAATCCTGTCGGAATGCACAATAACGGCAGGCAAATAAGGAAGTACTTTTCCCTTCTCGTTTTCGTCTGCAATTTTATTGAAACGACGAATGTCATCGCTCCCTTGTTCACCTGCGTGCAAAAGCTTCGCGCGAAGACGTAACTAAATTGTCGAAGCGAACACTTCACACGTTTGTTTCGTGTCTCGTTGTTTCGCCTAGCTTTCTCGTTCCCTTGCTCGAATAATTCTCGGCTACGTTCTTTGGTCCCGACCGAGGTCGACACCCTTCAAAAGCGGGCTAAGCAACGGTTTTCATTTCCTGCCAGAAGAATCGCGACTACTCGCGAATGTCGAGTAATGAAAATGCGGCTGCGGTTACAGACGTCTCACGAGACAACGCCGACATCTAACCACAATGTGTGCCATCGAAACAACACGATATTTTATCCTCGTCTTGTTCGGCACTTGCTTACACGTTTATCCTAGCGTGTTTTTGATGTAGATTGGACAGAAATTTTGGCACGTATTACAACTATCGTTACATTATCAATAAGACGTAAATCTGCAACTATTTTATTTATAGACATTTTACGTTATATTCGATGTATATCGTATTATTTATGTTCACTAAGGGATGATATGGATATGGAGGAAGCTAAAGGAAATTGGAGCAAAAGTGGACATTTTTTAAAATTGAGACTAAAATTATACATTTAAATTTTTCTCCATACAGAGACAAATTGTGGATCTGTTTTTGCCTAAACGCATTTTTGTTATTATTTTGTACAGTCTAAACGGAAGTGTATTCTAAGAATTCTTAAATTTATTTATGCTTGCAAGTTACCCTACTTTGAACTATCAACCTTCGAATCTTCCTTATAGTCTAAACATTTTTATTGCCTGACATAAATGTTCAAAGAATAATGAACATGTTCAAACCCTATACATATAATGATTACATTTTTATGTCACTGCATTTGACATAAAATTGATATCTTAAAGTCACTCTACACTCCCTTCTGATTGCATTAACATGTCCCTAAACTGATGTAGAGTATTAGATAAGGTTCCTTATGCACTTGAAACGTTTATGTTGAACGCATAAATCCTTATCGAAACATTGTAACGAAAGTATCGGTTTCCGCGCGACCAATTTGATTCAGATAAACGAGCGATAAAATTAAATGGATCGTAAATCCCGTAGATTCTTGCTGAGATAGAGTCGCGTGCAGTATAGAATTCTGAAATTGCGAAATAATAGGATCACGACAGACTTTCGGTGTTAAAAGACTCGTCTGCTTTACCTGTTGCAGCCCCTGAACGTCTCCTATATTCTGGAACGTGTTTCATTTAATTAGCGGCAGTGACATCGAATCGGTGATACCTGCCGGGAATACAGCAACTGAAATATTTATGAAGTAGCTAGTTGTTACGCGAGCGAAAACGTTGTCTTCGTGTTTCCTGTTGCATCTCGATTCGGAGTCGTCTTTTGATTCTCGTCACGATTTGTCGAACGAAACGATTCAACGCCTCAGATTCGCCGTAAAATTTCGATCAAATCTCTGTCGCAGATGGTCGAAGATCATCCGTGATAGTTATTGATAATTATTTATTTTGAATGCTTCAAATTTTTGAAGACTTCATGTTCTTAGAAAGTGTGGAAAGCATTCTAATTTTGCTTAGCAGGTTCAAATTCTAGCTTAAAATGGAATTTGAAATATTTCAAGGTATATTTGAAGGATCAAATGGTAGATGTAGTGGGGTCTCATTATATGGCCTCGAATGTGGATTGTAGGTGCAGAGTAAAATTGTTATATATAAGGGGACATACTCTTTGCTCAGTTGTCAAAATGATGTAGCTTACAGACGTACAAAATAATTATAGATATGATTATGCTTCTTTGTCTTCAGGTTTCTTGATTTCTGAATTTCTAAACTTCAAATCTTTAAATTCTTCCATCTCTAAATTCAAAGTTTCCAAATTCACAAACACAGCCATTTGAAATTTCCACAATCCATGCAGAATCGATACAGGGGCCATTAATGATGCTTGGAAATAAAAATGTAACATGAACCTAAGTTCAAATTGTTATTTGCCAAATGCGATTGTGCTATATCCCTATTCTTGCCTATCACTCTACAAATCTGCAGTGTTTCATTCAAATCAATGAATTGCATTACACAATGCACCCCTGCGAACATAATTACCAAACAATTTGCTTGTTACGCTATTACAATATCGATCACGGACTATTTGATTTAGAACACAGGCTCGACTGCGTGGAAATTGATTTCGTGTAGTTGGACGTAATTCTCCAGTTAAGTTAAGGTAATTGTCGTCCAGGGAATACGTAATTATCAGTTACATCAAGCTCCAGAGGATCGTTCGTACCGAAAGATATCACTTTCGACGAGGATTGTTTCGAAAAGCTTGATATAAAATCATGAAACGCTTCTTGAATAACATCTCGATGTTATTTGTTTGTACGAAACCGCAATAAGCAAAAGTTCATCCTAAATTCGAGCTACCCGTACAATTTTCTCCGTTCAATCTCCGCTTAGTCGAAACGAAACAGGATCGTTTCTACGCTTTGACACGATGCCCCAGGGCGAATTGAAACCCTGAGCAACCAACGAACGTTTATTCAACAAATAAGTGATCAGAAGAGCCGTCTGGTCGATTCGACAAATCAATCGGCTACTCGATTTGCATCCACCTACACATTTTTATAGAGAACTGAAATCCACTGTTTGAAGGCTGCTAAATCCACACAGGGTGTCTGTAAATGGATCAGGAAGATGATTTTATGCGAAGAAATAAGTCGAAAACATAATATAAGACCTCTTCGTACGACGTTTTGGAGTAATTTGAACATTTCTAACTCTTGCGAACGTGGAGATTTGAAGGTTGGGAAATTTTTAAATCTGTCAACTTGCAAATCTGGGAATCTTTAAATTCTAAAATTTGAAAGTTGGAAAATTCGAAAATGCTTGGAAATGTGGGAGTTGCTAAATGAACAAATTCGAAAGTTTATAAACTTGCAAATTTAGAAATTTCTGAATTAAAATATTTGCGTACTTGGTAGTTAAAAATTTGAGAATTTAGAAGTATAAAAATACGTAAATAAAAAAATTTGAAATTTGACCGTTCGAAAATGTGAAAATTCCTGAATGAAAGATCTGAAACTAAGTAAATTCGATAATTTGCCAAACTAAATACGAAATCTGTTAAGTGTTCTAAACCCAGAAATATACACACGTGTCTACAACGTAAGTTCTCATGAAACGACGAGAGCTTTCCCCGGCATCGTGAAGCTAAATATTTGTAAAAGTTCTTTTCCTGTTTCCCTTAGCCATGCAAATACCATCCCCGCCACCATAAAATCTACGAACCGCGATACAAAATGGAAAAGCCGATGCACGCACTTCGAGCTATAATTCGATTCAACAATAGGCACTTTAATTGAAACACCTGAAGCTGCCGTTTGAAATATCGAGTACATCGAAGAGCATCGTTTTCACTGTTCCGAACGAAATCGTTAATGAACGGGCTTCTCGATCAATCACGGCAACCATTTCATTATTTACGTGCAGAAAAATTTGTAAGCCTCGTTAACGACTTCACTGGCAATTTAACGTGGCGCGATAATTAAAACGTGAAGAGGCGAAGTTATTTTCGAGCGTTTTTAGATAATGCAAACTTACACGTATTATACGTCCACGTTACACGAATAAAAAGTTGGCAATATAACAAGTCTGTAATTAAACAGATGAAAGAGCACAAATTAAAAATTGCATACATTAAAGAATCGAATAATTGCAATTTTACCCAATTTTATTTGCAACGAAAAACTTGTTGATACAATATTTGCTTTGCAGAAAATCGCTCGTAACAAAAGGATTAAATAAAATTCGAAGAGCCATGAATCAATAAGATTCACAGCCACGTTTAACGGTAAACAACATCGTCGTTCTACTTCCGTCTAAAAAAGCTCGCCTGAAAGCTCGTCTCAAGATAACTTGTTGCAAACTTTCCAGGGATTTACGAGAGGGGACGGTGGCCTTTTGTCGCGACACGATCATTAATTGTTTCCCAACGAGATTTACTAAGCAAACAACGCTGAAGGATGCATTATGAAAGTTCGAATTCGATGGAACGAGCGTTTCGATGTCCTAGATTGTAATTGATTTATCAAACATGCCGAACCGAGTGTCGGCAACCGAACTCGTTTGACTAATGAATACAGGTTCGACATGATGCTTCGGTAATCCATTTGACAACGGCAACGATGTCGTTTTTCATTCGTTTTTCGTGTTCCGCTTCTACAATTGTAATCGGTAACAACGCAGACCTATGTCAGAAATATACTGTCCCAATGAAATCTACAAAAAAACGCTTCGTCGTACAATTTCATTAATAAAATGGACAGGAGTTGATACTGTGCACTATCTTCAAATTACTATTTTTACTAGAATTGTATTAAATTAAATTGTATACAATTACATAAATTGTATGTACATTTTGAACACATACATATAAAGACTTCGTTTCGTGTTTCTAAATGAAATAATTGTTAAAGGGATGTAAAGAATGCGCTGACCAAGATATTTTATTTACCTAACACTTCAGAATAATAAATGTGTCCGAAGAGTCATATGTTCTTCATGTGTGCCTTTCATGTATATCCATAATTCTCAAACATTATAGTTGCACTATGTCTCATTGCAATTTAAAAAACGATGACACTCAGCGAGAAATATGCTGATAAAATACTAGAAGATTACTATAATTCTCTATTAACTCCTGAACCTTCTTCTAAGTAGTTGCAACATTCACAGCTAGCTAATTATTGTTATAAGATTAAGACAACTAAAGTTTGAATGTTAAGCACGTTTCAGCTATCCTTGATTACACAGATTATAATTAGACTTGAACTGCAGTGAAAATACGAACCTAATTGATCACCTTCGTGTGCGTTACGAGTGACGTCATATTGTAGGTTAAGTCATTAAACACCCAAAATAGCTATCTTGCCACAATTTACGAAATAACTCCACAAAAAGGTATACGAGTACCCTAATCAGGTACTGTTCTATTTTATAGTCGTCGATCAGGCGTCATAAAGTTGATAGGGATACTTAGGCGACTGCAATTTACGAAACAGCCCATGAAAGAAGGTACGAAAGTGGAACACGGTCGCGAAAGAGGTAATTTCGTTCGGTTTTTTATTAAATGCCCGGCGAGCTTCATGACTGCGTGATAGGGGGAGAAAAAAAGGGGATGATACTTCTTCTTCAGGTGTCGCTCGTTTTTCATAGCCGCGTAATATCACCCTTCAACTTTTCGAAACTCGTGTGCGATCTTCCGCGTCACGTCCCTCCGCTAGCCGCCATCTTTCGATTTTTTATCGCGCACGCCAGCGATTTATTTCGTTGATCGTTCTTCCGAGAATTGGCCCATAAAAGTTGACCCGTGTTCGAATCGTTTCCTCTCGAAACAATGCCACGCAAAATGGATGACGAGAACTTTCATAACACCGTTCGAACAACGGCCAGCCCGATACGGAACGTTTTCGTTACGATCCACTGTTCACATTTTTGCCCAAATTTCATTCCACGCTTTTCCACTTTTATTTCTGCTTTGTTACCGCCTCGTGCCGCAACATGTACCGCGATGCGCGCGAAGAAAGATTATTGTTCGTATGAATCGTTCAAATTTAGATTTTTCCGAACGTATCGAATTTCATTTATGGACTCTCTTTCCCGATTCCAAATTTGCTAGATTTCACATATGTAGATTCTTTGATTTGAAAACGTAGAGGTTTAACATTCTTTAATTTTTCACTCTTCAAGTTTGTTAGTTTTCTAATTTCTTCAGTTTTGAATTCATAAATTTTCTAATTTTCTATCGTATTCAATCACATGTGCAATCACATGTATAATCGCATTCAATCACATGTGCAATCACATGTATAATCGTATTCAATCACATGTGCAATCACGTGTGCAGTATATCTATAACTAAAAATAACTACCAATAATCCAAAATACCTCAACATACTTGGTACTCTACAGTCAACCAAGGTCCAAAAAGACCTACTCATCGGTCATTAAAATCTAGAGAATCTGAAACTTGATTGAAACACAACAGTTGGTTAAAGCGTTCGAGCGATAAAGGATCTCTCGAAGCCACGTGTCTTTAAGGACACGAAGGATTTGCATATTCGTGAATATCGACTGAGTCAGTTTGCATGGATGCGCGTTTGTGGTAAACCGTTGAATAGAATTACTAGTTGTACGGGATAGCGTGTGTGTGGATCGTATGGGTATCCAAACATATGTGTCCGAATCGTACGTTAGATTGTCATTGGTTGAAATTGAAATGTAGATGGCGAGGATCAGCTGGAATTAAATGCATCGGTGTCGTCCATTAGAGCGTGCCGTGACCAATGAAATTTCCTGACCTAACAGAACTTTGCGTTTACAAAGTACCTTTCAAGCTTTTCATCCCAAAGGATAGTACGTCTGCTATTGGTCTTAGAGCATCAGCATGGAAATGCATCGATCAGGAACTTTGCTTATTATGGCTGATAATTCAGGACAAGTGAGGCTTATAATATCGGCTTAAACGGTCAATAGTGAATGCCAGATAGTGCATTAAAATGTAGGTGCAAATGTTCACATTTTTTATTTCGACGCTTTTCGATTCACGAACTAATTACTACATTTGGTCATTGTTGGTACTTTCAATTCCAAATTTGAGAATTTTCGAATTCTATGTTTTCGAATTTTCAAATTTCCATATTCTTGAATACCAAGTTTGGGAACTTTCGAATTCTCAAATTGGCTAATTTTCAAAATCCCTAACTTTCAAGCTTTCAAATGCCAATTTGCTAAATTATCAAATTTTCAAATTTCTAAATTTCCAAATCTCCAAATTTCTATACTTTGATAAATTATTCAATTTCTACATTTCTACATTCCTATATTCTTAAATCCTCATACTCATAAGTCCCTATATCTCTATACCTCTATGTCCCTAAATCCCTATACCCCTAAATCTCTACATCCCCGAAATCCACAAATTCCCCAAATTCCCGAAACCCCCACATTCACACAAATTCCCAAATTCTCCAAATTCTTAAAATCCACAAGTTTCTCAAAATACCCAAATTCTCCAAAATCCCCAAATTTTATTTAATGTAGTCTTAGGCAATATAACGAGAGTCACAATGTCGATGCAGAAATTTATTGAAAAAGCTTGTTATCTGTATTATTATAAAGATACTTGAATTAGAGTACGGTAAACCACGAGGAAACACGGCTTTAATGGTATTCATGTAAAAGGTAGATGGAACAACGGTATATCTTCGTTATAGAACGAAACCGCAATCAATAACGATGCTTTTACCGACACACAGGTACAACCACACCACACTCATCAATAATGGGCCGTGTCGTGGTGGGTGTAATTACCACGTGACAGGTGTTTCAAACTAATACCTGATCCATGTTAATAATGTAGACCGACCAGCGTAGAAATGCGTAGAAACTGCTTCTGTTCGCGATTTTTGAATTTACAACTGTTGTTTCGTGCGAAACTCGATGCAACAGTAATTGCCTAATCGCTCGGTTTGTTTGACCACATGAGCGGCTACGCTACTTGCTTTCATTCTATACCAGCACAAATTATTTCATTAAATTGCCTATATAATTTTGCCTTTTGTGCATAAAATACGTTCTTGTAATATTATATGTGATAGAATACATTTATTTTATCTTGAAATTTATTTAAAGTTATTTAATACTGCAAATTTGTGATGCAACATATTGTTGAAGTAACTGTGTACAGAAAGTTGCAAATGTTTTTTATAATCTTATTAATAATAAAACATGTAATTTGTCTACTACTAAGAAAATATGAAAATTTATACAATTTTAATTTCAGAAATTATACAGCATGAAATTGATTCGCATCCAATTTTAACAATTTTAATCCTATCATGTATGAATTAATTTTTTGTAATTAAAATTCGAAAACCACGAAACACGTAGAACGCTGCAGCAGTTAAAAAATGTAAAACTTGCGTCCACAATTTAACATATAAATTGCTGCACGCGTTTCGAAAACTACGTAACGAATTTAATAAAACCTATCACTGTTATTACATGAGAGAATAATGAAACGTATAAACGTTCCGCACGATTTTCCGAACGGTTGAATATTTTTAAATCCTACCGTAAAAGATAAGAAAATGTGGGAAAAGAAAGCGCTATAATTTCCGTGGAACAAGTGAAAATTGTGAATTACAATGGAGTATCTTTCCCGACTGACGGCCGCTTTAGAAGTGGATCGAGTTATGCTATCCTGTACGAGACTATTGTAATCAGACGCGACATTCCAGCAAGAATAATTGCAGTTCGCATTGAACGAGCGGAACTTGAGAGTTTGAATTTGCAAATCTCAGTGTGGTTATACCGTTCTTCCTATTCTCGTTCTTCTTCTTCTTCTCGTTTCGCTGTAGGGCCCCTCGTTTTCCTGCGAAATTTGTCGAATTAACTTTGCAAATTTGTGTCCCCCGTCCAACTACCAAAATTAAACTGCAAAGCCACCGCCGGAGATGAATACGAAATTTTTCAGTCCCCGAACTAATTTCCGTTTAAGGTCAACGTTCTGCGACCGAAACGAGACGTTACAAGTTTCATGGCGTGACGATCGTGAAAAACAGGACAACAGGAAAATGTCGTTTTAATTGCGAACTCTCTCGCGCACGTTCGACAGCGTGTCGCATCGTTTTCAACTTCGACGAAGATCCACGATCACCCGCGGGTTGCGTTCATTTCCACGGGTTTAACACATAAATTTTCTTCGGTCATATTCGACTGCGTCCACGTAAACGGTGTTTACGTATAATGCAATTAAACTTGCTACAACGAAATCAGTGGAATGCAGCTATTTTGCCCGCGAGAGTTACGTTGTCCCAGTGAACAAAAGCTCCTCCGCTTCTTCTTCCGTGTAATTCGATTTCAGACTCCATTAGTTTATGTTAATTTTTCTCGGATGCGCTTCGAACGGTTAACGAACTCTCAACAGAATGCTTTGCATTATTTAATGGACTGGTTAAATCCACCGGTGAGGGGGGCGGTCGAAAGTTGTGTTTTTGCCGCGGAAATTTCGCCGGCGAACGCGATTAACGCGATAACCCACGGGCGCGGAAATTTGATACGAAACTCGGGGATTAATTAATTATGAGCATTCTGTAAGCGTTACCCACGAAAACGTTGCCCTTCGCTTGCGAAACTTCGAGACGTTGATTAAACGCGCTATCTGAAAAATGACCTAATAATTGAATAGCATGCTTATACTTTAAAACACCTCTGAGTTTTATCAACATCTTTCACCAGCGACTAAGATCTATTTCGACCCTTAACGTATCTGACATAGTAAGTTTCTTAAATTAGGAGTCAACAAATTTTCGGTTCACAAGTTAATCATTTTATAATCTACCAAACTTACATATTTGCACCTTGTAATTTGAAAATTTAGAAATGCGTGTATCATGACCATTGCTCAGGACCTAATGTATTTGGAGAGATCCTATTTGTGATGAGTTTATGAATAATTGTGTGGATTAAGTGATAGTACTCTAACATGACTAGTGCTGTAGTTCTCCAAATCTAATTATAATTAACCATCAGCGAAACGTTCGAACGTACCCGAAAGTGACTTCCCGCCATTGTTTGAAATGACACGTGGTGGACAACTCTGTCCCAATCTTAACATTCTACCTTGCATTGATATGAAACAGTATAAAATTCTAACTAAGAACATACATCTAGTACTTATTAATTAATAGAATTATTCAGAAATAGTATTTACTATAAAATAAAAAATCAACTATTTCTCACCGCTGCAAGCCTTCAGAAATCAAAGCCCGAAATGCACAGCTGTCAAAGCGTTAATTCGACGGCTTAAATTTGTATTCTCCAGAAAGTAGAACGCTTCAGAGCGATTTGCTGTTTCTCTGTAATATGTCCTTCCATCCTGGTACTCGTTAACTTTAATGACTCAGCTGGAAGCCTCAGAAGTACCACTTCATTCGTTACTACCTTTTCCAGCCTTGCATTTCAATTACACGGATCCAGTCGCTAAGATATGCAATCTTGCAAATAGACAAGCTTAATTCCTTTTGAAAGATCTATTTCGCGTTAACTTGCGTTTAATATTCATTCGTTGTTTTGCTTATATCGATGCTTAAAGGTTTCGTTTCGCGGGAATAAATAACTGGATAAACTAGAACGCTGGCTGTCCTGCGTGCACATCACGAACGAACTTCGAAACGGGAAACATGTTTATCTCGAGCCGAGGGAAACTTTCGTAAAGAAGTTTCGAGCGTTTCAATTGTAGTTATTCATGCGCCGACATACTTTAATGAACCTTGCAATGCTGTTTAGAAAGTGGTACGACCCACGGATGGCTTCGGCTACGGTATCTGCCACGGTCGCGACGCTCGTGTGCGTTCCAACTTACCGGAAGATGCAGATTCTGGGTGCAATTGCACCCAGTTTCATGCTAACTTTACAATTTTATCCTATCTTCTTCAACGACAATTTTTATACCGGATAAATTGCTCTTAACGCGAGCTCCTACTTTTTTATTTACCGACTGTTTCACTTCTTTATTTACTGATTCTTTAACTTCTTAATTTATTGATTGTTACACTCCTTAATTTACTGATCATGGATTTTCTTAATTTACTGATTGTTCAATTTCTTCTTATTGATTATTACATTCCTGCATTTACAGACTACTACATTTTCTAATTTGCAGATTACTGAAGGTATTAGCAGAATAAGAAAAAAATTTGTTAAAGTTCAAGATTGATAGTCATGTTAATATCCTGTATAAGGAAGATGGTCGCTTTTAAATTTCCATCTTGCATACGCATTTTTTATAGTTTTTTTTCAGCACTTAGGATTTGTAGCAAAAAGTTCTCACAAAATAACACACTTCGCTATGTGTACACGGTCCTTGAATTTTCACAAATTTTTGTGTAACTGCTACAGTGTCGAAAGTCGATAAAAGATATTCAACCCGTACTAGAAGATTAAAATGTTTGTAAAGGATTGACAAATTACATCGTAACACGATGTAACACTCTAATGATATTAATGTACATAATAATGTTAATGAAGCTCTAAATAACGATCAGCGTATTAATATTAATACTGCTGAGTCAATATTAATAATCGACGTACGCGTATCGGCAATATAACAGCTGCCGCGAACGATCGCAGCGAAAGTGTTAACGAAGCAAATCGTCCATATTCCCAAGCGTTACGTTACAAACGATTATCACAGGTATATCCTGTTGTGGCATGATCTCCTTTGAAAATTGAACGCCCTCGAAGCTTATCCGAGCGTGCCGTTCGACTCTGTGAAGCCGCAATTCCAAAGCGTTTCACTCTGTATATTTCGTCGGGTATGCGGTTACGCGCGGTGTGCATTTTCGGGAATATCAGTGCACCCTGTGCGGGGCTTTCGGACGTTCCTTCGGGATGAGACGCGATCGCATGAGCGAACTGCTGGCGGTGGACCTGCTCGCTCAGACGGCATCTTATGCAGCCGACTGGAATAAACGTGGATGTTTGTACCCGGCTGAATCAAGCTGGGAAGCCCGGAAGGTATCACGCAGTTTCCGCCAAGAACTCGTAATCTCGTGAAATCGATGAAGAAAGAAAAGGAAAATTTCGGGGATGGCTGGAAATTTTGAACTAGGGAAATCATCGTTGTTCCGCGTTGTCCGTTTCTGTTAGCGGCATTACCGTGGTCAATTTATTCGTTAATGGTATAAATTACGAGAGCTCGCGGTTCTCGGCGTGATAAATTATTTTCATTTCATTCGGCATTACGGTGCATTGTTTTACGGTTGGCCTGCGACGAACAACAGCGCTCTCCGGCTGATGAATTATCATAATTTACCGGACATCGACTCGGGGGAAAAAAAGGTTTCTTCAGCCGCGTTGCGAGGCGCAATTTGCAGAAACTTGTGGAATTTCGAAGTCCCCTGTACCGTACTCTGACTTGGTCCCGACAACTCGAGGATACGACAGACATTTTTCTTCTTTCATCGTCTCTGCAGCATAGAAGAGACCCTCCGTTTTTTTTTCTCTCTACGACCCCTTTCATCTCCATTCTCTTTCTCCGCGTTTCTTTATTCCCTTGACCCCGCGTCCTCGAACAGAGAGTTCATCTTTTCTATGTTTTTGTCAGATTTCTCGTTCCGTGCTGAACGAGAAGCTCGCGCTCGAATGCGTGCATACATCTTCTCGTGTATGGTGGATGTTATTAAAGCTTTAAGAAAATTGCACCGTTGCACGCGTCTGCTTTTTAATAACCAGATAGATTTGCATGTTTACGGTGTTTACTCCGTTTAATCGTGAAAGTGTATGCCAAAGGAGTGCGAATCAGGGCTCTTTTGAGAAACAGCTTTCGGTGGAACTTGACTTAATTTTATATTATTAATTCGATGTAATTGAAAACTGGAGACATATGGAAAGAGAACTCTTCTATTTTATAGAAGATAATAGAAGATATAGAACACTATGCTTATTACAGGCTATACTTCTTACACGTAAGTAATTGAATGAACTTACTGTATTTTATAAAATTATTAACTGACTGCGCTATAACATGCGTTACACTTATCTTCCAATAATTCATAAGTCTTATGATTTTGAAGTGAATTACGAATCTATCGCGTGGACCAACGTGTTCAATAAAAGAATTTCACAGCGACCCAAAAGAAAAGGAAATAAAGTCGAAGCACGGAGAAGAAAATATCGTAAAACTCGGCCACGTTGAATTATCGAGCAGAAAATTCGTCACCGGGCGATTAACTCAACATTTGCATGTATTCCACGTGACGTAGATCGAGTTGAAAACTTGGCGAACTCTTTCACTCTTTCTCGTTTGTTTCCGCATTATGATTCCCAATATGCCCACCCAGTCTTCTCTCCCTCTCATAAATTATTCGATCGCTGGCCAGTCGTGCCAGACACGCTCCGAATCATTTTCGCCACAGTTTTCGGGACGGTTAATGTGGCGTGCAATATGCAAAGTCGAGTGTTCGATTCGACAAGGCGCAGTTTGTTCTGTTCGCGTGTGACCGGTTTCCAAAAGTTGGGAAGTGGACGAATAGAATATTGTGACGCGTTTACATTCACAAAAGTTAACCCAGTCTTTCTTCGCTTTGGCAAAATTCAATTCTCTTTTCTTTCTGAATTGTTGAACTTTCCTGGTTGACTTGAACTTTTGAAGTAGTCTCAAATTTTGTAGATACACTTGAATTTTCGAGGTAGCTATGAATTTTATAAGTCACCTTGTATTTTTAAGCTGGACTTGAATTTTTCAAGTACACGTAAATTCTGGGTGCACTGGAATTCTTAAGGTAGACTTGAATTGTACCAAAATTAGGAAAGAACGAAAATTTGTTCGTTTAATATAAAGACACTATTATACAGAGGACTGATGCAGAGTGTAATCAGATAGCGAGTGAATATCAGAGAATAAACTGAAAGAGAACTGTAAATTATTCTATAGATACTGCGCCACCATATTGACGCTATCGTCTTAATCAAGACGAGTAGCGCTGATACCATGTCGTATCTTCAATGAAACTAGCTGCAATACTAAGGCAAAATGTCGGCTCGTAACTCTGTAATGACACCATTTACACTCCGAGATCTTGAGGAATAATCGTGCTGGTATGTAGAGATGACGAGTTGACAACCTGAAGGAATATGCACCTGGTTCGTTAGTATAATTTGCTCTCTATTGGAGTTCAGTTTGATACAATTATGATGATAGAACACGTGTATTTCCATTAGTATCATCCGAATATAGAAGTTTACTTATAAATAATAGACAATATCAGTTGTATATTGTATGTATTGGTAATAAAACTTGTGTCTACTCTTCCTCTTTATTATACTAATGACATGAGTTAAACTGAATTCAACTTTGACTCTTAAGAAATCTTAATGCAACATGAACAATCAAACATGAAAATCGTATGTAAAAATCCTTCACCGAAAAGAGACAGAGTTACACGAATAACACCGAAGAGGAACGGAGTTATCCGTATAGCACCGAAGTGAAGCGGAGTTACGTGAATAGCACCGAAGGGGAACGGAGTTATCCGAATAACACCGAAGTGAAGCGGAGTTATATGAATAACGCCGAAAAGAAAGAAAGTTATCCGAACAGCACCGAAGTGAAGCGAAGTCATGTGAATAGCACCGAAGAGGAACGGAGTTATCCGAATAACACCGAAGTGAAGCTGAGTTATATGAATAGCACCGAAGAGACACGAAGTTATCTGAATAGCACCGAAGAGACACGAAGTTATCTGAATAGCACCGAAGTGAAACAGTTATCCGAATAGCAGCGAAACGGAGTTATCCGAGTAGTACCGAATAGAGGCGAAATTATCCGATTTACAATACCGGTCCCACTACCGCGAATCTCCCTAGCCACGGACGAACATAAACGTGTACGAGCGCATGCGAGAAACTGTATCGGTCATACGAGTTGTTAATGTGCGGATAACACGGAGTAGGGATTCAGGTATCGTGGAACGAATACGAGTCCGTCAGACACTTTGTACCCCGATCGGAATTCACAGCGATGCTTGACAATGCAATACGATCTGCTCGAATTGATCTCGTTCGTAATTGAAACGCGAGACCGAGCGTGTTCCCTGTTCCACGGGATTGAGATATCTCTCGGTGGCCTCCGAGAATGGCCGTCGCTGAGAGACTAATGAATCTCGTAGCACGCCAAAAATGTCGAAATTCCGGCGAGCCGCGCGTTTCTCGCTCGCGCTTCAGAATATTACGCCGGTTGTTTCATGGATTTACGGGCTGCCCCGGGAATTGCCGACTATTTCTGTTTTCCCCCTTTTAAGAAAATTCTAACAGCGACGTTTACGGTCCTCATAATTTCCCTCCTCGTTCAAATTTCATTTAGTGGAGCACACAATTTGCGAACATAAGAAATTACATTGCTTGTGATCATCTTTAACGAGGATGAGGTACCTGTACCGGCTTATGACTTTTGCTTAGTTATTTAATACTGACTGCTTAATTTCCTAGGTATAATTAAGCGATTCTTAATTCACAACTTATATATTATATTAACCTAATGGTTCTCATATTTGTTCCCTTAGAAATACGTGTTCAAATAATTTCAACTGACAAATGCAACTGACTAGTGTTCATTTTGCAGAGAAAAGTTTTCATGTGTGAATATCTCTACAAATGGTTCAATCTTTGATTTTATCCACGTTAGTCATCGAATGAAACGTCCGAATATTGTTACGCGTTCAATTTTATCTCTCTGTCTATCGATTTCAATCTAACTGTGTGTATTTTTATACGCGAAATAGACAATCACATTTTGGACGTTCGAAAATAAATCGAAAATGTAGAAACAAAATTTGTTTATATCAAGCTTTGCTTCTGATAAAAACGAAGCTTTAACATGCTTCGGAATATTTGTGAAAAATTTGTTTGTGATCGGAAATGGAACAATTGTAACATTTTTCCAATTAATGTATAGTTACCGAAAATGTTGACATGTTACGTTCAATTATGTTAATTATAATTGAGAATTTAGTAAAATGACAAATTAGGAAACTTAGAAATTTATAAATTCAAAAAATAGATCATTAAAAAATTTAATAATACAAAATTTGCAAATTACAAAATTAGAAATTCAGAAACTTGAATATTTGGAAATATATAAATTTCCAAATTTGAAAGTTTGAATCGCAAATCCAAAAATTTAGACCCACATAAATTTGATAAATCGAGACTCTAAAAATATTAAAATCCCGCAACTGAATTTAAACATATTGAAGTCCAAAAACTGGTTACTGTACCCTCGTGTCCGCAATTATCCATCAGTGTTCCGCAATTCAGTTTATTCTCCGAGTAAAATTTGTCCCATTTGTTTCGCGCAAACTAAGATAGAGCGTGTAGTTTTCCAAGATCCACGTCGGATTACCAAGCGGTGTAATCGTGTCCGTTCGTATTTAATGAACCAACCATGCAACGTCACGTTTCTGTGTCACGCGCAAAAAGAATGATACGTATGTTTTTCGGCGTGTAAAAATAAAAGAAAGGGTTAGATATTTCGTGTAGTCGGAGCGTTGGCCAGATTTAATGACGAGATTTTAACGGTGTTTCGACGCGGTTGTCCCGGCTGGAGTTTTTTTCACGAACCATCTCGCGCCGTGAATTTCGAGCGGGGTGAAATAGAGAGAAGAGGCAGAAAACGGTGCCGGAGTGCTTTATAGAAAATGGAATGAAGAGAGGAGGATCGTCTTAATCCTCTCCTCCACCTCGGGGATTTTCATTCCCTTAAGAAACTCGCTACGGTGAATGGAATATGAACATTCGCGCAATGAAGCGTCGTACGTCGAGACGTGGCCCATTAATTATTCTTTCTCTTTTTCCTTCCCGTTTCTTTTTTCCGCGTCGGAAATAATGAAACAAAGGAAACAGAGCGTGCCACGATTTAAACGATTTCAATAAATGAATTTCGGTTTGTTCGGGCTGCCACACGCGCGACGACTCGTCTGGATGAACAACGAGAATATGGATGAACAACAAAGTACACTCGCCAAGGTTTCATGAATAAATCATTGCATTCAGCGCCGCATGGAATTCGCAATGAATCCGAAATATATTCGCGCTATATGAAGCGTTAAATTAAATCGTATTGGTGATTTAATCAGCGATGATTTTCGTCGCGATTCCATGCACGTCTGACGAACGTTGTTGCTTCGTTCGACACTTTGCAATTTTCCACTTTGTAACGGTACGATTTTCTCACCTGCCCGCTCGGATATTTTTTTAATTAGTGGTCGATCGATTTGAACGAGGGGTTGCAGGTCTGCGTTGCACGAGGGGAGGGAACGATATTTGGAACACCGATCCAAACGCGATGTGGGACATCCAAATGTCCGTGACAGTTTAAAATTTTATTAAATTGTAGCTCACATTTTTCTGATGCAAGGGATTCTTTTAAGATCTCTTAGTACAAATTTTCTTTCATATTATTTGATTTTGCAGGCTGTCATATGTACATGTCTATTCACTACTAATAGGAATTAGAAGCTGACTTCGTTTCTAGCTGATCTTATGAATAATAGTATCATTCTTTTCTTTTATGGTACCAAATAAGAATGTTAGGAAAATCATACTGTAGGATGAGATTTTACATTTTTTAAGTGTACAATGAATTACCGCTCAGTCATTAAAAAACCATGTATTTAGTAATTACGATAGATACTGTTCGTAATAATCATTGCTCCATTGTGGTTAATTAACTTGAAAATTCAGGTTTTTACTCGATTGAAAATTAAATGTTCATCACTTTCGTGTATGCCCGATCGATGACGACTTTTAAAGTTTTTCATTCACAATGCATTTATTCGATATGATTGAAACAGTTAATCATAAAGCAATATCGAAGAATTTCTCAGAAATCAGTTAATAAATGGAAACCTTATATAAAGCGTGCAAATGAAATATTGTATGAAATACTGTACGAAATATTGTATAAACGAAATGTTATACGAAGTATCGAATAGGGTATTGTATGAACGAAATATTATATTAAATATGGAATAAAATATTATACAAATACATCGAATAACGAATAAAATATCGTATGACATTGATTGGATTACAAATAACGTTTACATCCACCATGACAGTGATTAATGATCATCCCTTAAATTTGTACGATTGTTCTATGCAGTTACTATTAATCGTTTCATTTAGTTGTTAACGAAGCTTTTATTACAATTTAGTACAGCTGGTGCGATTTAGATTATCCCTATATTGCGGTGATAAAAAGTTAGGTCCCGAGATTTCCACCCCTTCGCAGCACGCGGTCCATGGAGGTAGCGTAGGTTATTATGGCAGTTACCATTATCATTAAATTTGCACCATGAACTCACGGAACAACGTTGCTTTTAATTATATAAATTGAATATGTTTTTTTATTCCTTATACCATTGTGCGGCTAGGAAAAAACATTCCGAAATTTCTTTCGCCACAAATGCAATTTTAAGTATTAAAATTATCAAAGAAACTAGAAATTAAATATTTTTTATTTCTAACATAAATTTCAGGAATTTTAAACATTTTATTTTATCGAAGATTTTTATCATTAATTTTTTATTTAAAAGGTAATACAAAGTTAATGCAGCAATTTTAAATTTATAGTTTGAAATACGAAACTTGTGAAGCAGTCACGTAAGTGTTAAATATTTTTAAAAAGTTTGTTCCTATAAAAATGGAAATTATTTTTAGTGCACAAAATCACTTCCTCTATACTAATTTAAGACAGAAGTGATTTTCCAGAAGTTTTCTGGTAAACCAACAAAATTAATAAATTGCCGATGTTTCCTAAGAGAAGAGCGAGATAAGTCTTCCGTACCTCGCAATTAGTCTTTCAAGGACCGAAGCACGGTTAAAAATTACAAACGCTTAATCGTCTGGGAAGAAGTTTCTCGAATTTTTCTTCCCGGTTAATTTTCAGCGCCGAAAATAGAATGAAATTCCAAGCTCTGATTAAAATCTTCCGAAAGAAGAAACTCTTAAAGAGCCTTAATCCTAAAAATAGCGAAAAATGTCAGGTTCCAAGGGGAAATTACAGTGAAATACCCGTCGGGTGTCTCGAAGTCTTTCATCAGCACTTTTCCGAGCTCGGATCTCCTTCATTTTTCGTGCTCCCGAAACGAATGGACCGTTTAATGAACGCAACGTCGGTGCATCGAGGCATCTAGCTAGATAACCATGATCGCTAAAGCTGAAAAGTTGAATGTCCATCATGCGGACATTATCGTCCTCGCAGCGAAGTTCCTCGATGCGCAACGAGCGAATAAAAGAGGAAACAGGAGGGAACCGCGTGATTTACCTTTCCACTTCTCGACAAACCGGGACTAATGTTCGTGTTCACGGAGGATATGGTGCGTGTGTCACATACCGGCGACGAAGGCTCGTGGAAAATTGGCCGAGGAAGAATTGGACGATATTTCTTCGGACCGAATGCCGAAATGGAAGCCATCCGAGTTTTCAAAGACGAGCCGGGTTATCTTGTCGCCCTTTGTGCCCGCCATCCGGAACATTTATTTCGCAACTTCGCGTAACTGAACTTCACTCCGTCGATTTTCGAGATGCTACTTCAGAACTTTCCCGAGTTGGACTTCGTTCTACAGAAATGCTATCGAGTTATTCTTCGAGTACAGTAATTACATTCACAGAGGGTCCTTTCTGCGTTTTCTTTAAGGTTCCACAGGGGTGAGCAATAAATACATTTGTATTCGAGATATAAACTTTTCAAACTTTTCTGGTTTTGATTCGCAGTTATTACAGTGATGAATTTGTAACTCTATGAATATTCAAATTTTTAGATTATGAAATTTTTGAATAATAAATGTTTAACTATGTACATTCTCAAAATTTCGAGTCCTGAAATTACAAATTGTATACTTTTCACATTTTCAAATTTCATTTAACTTGTGAGGTTTATAAATATTTAAGTTGCTCAGTTTCCAAATTCATATATATTCAATTTTTTATTCTTCAATTCTCAAACATCAAATTTTCAACCCCACAAATTCTCAGATCTTAAATTTTCAAATTCAATTTTGTCAATTCCCCAAACTTTCAAGTTTAAAATTTGTACTTCCCCAAATTCTCAAATGCAGAATTTACAGTTCCCCAAATTTTCAACTTGACAATTTGTAATTCCTCAAATCCCCAAATTGTCAAATTTCCAGATTCTTCCAAAAATTCTACCTCTGCAAATTTCACAATCCCAAAGCTTTCACATTCTAAAATTCTCAACTTCCACATTTTTAATTCTTCAAGTTCTCAAGTTTCAAATTTTTAACTTCTCAAATCCTCAAATTGCAAATTTCCAATTTTCAAAATTCCTACACCACCAAATTTCCAACTTCGCTTTCCCCAAACCCGAATTTCCGAGCTCAAACGTGCCTGCTGTCTCCGATGTCAAAAAGTGTCGAAATCCCTACAGAACAACAGCGGTGGCATTTTCATGGTGTTATTCAATATTGATCTTTCGGGCGTCGTGACGCCGATGCGGGCGCCAGAGACGCTCGCTTTGTCGACCACAGAGCGTCCAGTGATGTGTCCCTGAACGGTTCGCTATCAGTCTCTCTATCAGGATGTTTATCTAAACAATTAACAGAGAAGCACAGTAGATAGGAGGCAGCAAAGGCTTCTCTCAGAGAGAGAATCGCCGATTCGTCGTGTCGTTGCACTGTGTACAGCCTCGTCGAAGCACTCGGTGATACCGTTTAAGATCAGCCTTGAATACCAATGAATTGTTTAACATTGATCTGGCTTTACCATAGAAATCGGATTGCCACAAGTACCTTTCAACTATACCGAATACTCCGTCGTGTCAGCGATCGTAAAGATCCCGTGAATTCCTATTGTTCCCAGTAATAGAATCTCTTTGGTTTAGTAGGGAATTCCTGTGATCGGGATTTTTAATTAAACTCCGACGACATCGTTATGAATGCTAACTAGGATTTTTATGATGACTTCATTGCGCTCATAACGAGAGTTCTATGCCGTTTATGTAGACACTTTCATCTGGGGACTCGTGTCTGAAAACTTTCATTTCCTAATTCAGTTTCTGGATTTTTTAGGTTCTACATGCATAAATTACAGATTTGTGATTCCAGAAAATCTTAAAAGTTTGTAGTCGAATTCTATAATTACAAATTGTGATTTTCTAAATTTTGTAGTTGTCTAAATTTTCAGATAGCAAATTCTGAAATTTGGTTAGGAATATTTTTATTCCTAAGTTAAATTTCCAAGTAAATTTCTGAATTTTTAAGTTGTCCATCTCCGGCTAATTACGAACATTTTTTAAATACGAAGTTTTTAAGTCGCAACCGGAATTTTTAATTCGTGACAGTTACGAATGGTAATTAGAATTTTTAAGGTGGTCTAATTGCGTTCCTAACGGGGTTTCAATGGCATTGTCATCGTTATCTTTGCACAAACGCCGTCAGCACCACCCTCTTCGTGTCCCTTCTATCTGGTGTACCAGAGGTCAATCTAGATTCAGTGTCGTAGACAGCACTGAAGAACCCTGCTCGCTTCTCTAAGAGGGAATTAATTAACTACCGAGTGGTCGCTTGTATCTCCTCGAACCTTCTCCCTGACCGAGGTTCCTCGTCGAATTGTTCCGGCTAAATCCGCTCAAATTAACAACGTTCGAGGGATAACAATTTGATGAAAGCAAGTGACTCGAATAAAACGACCGTCAGAAATGCCGAATGTGAATCTGTCAATCATTGCGAAAAAACGCTGTACGTGGTGAACCGTGTGATACGAATTTAATGAATGTTTTATTGACCTTCGAATGGGTGAACACTACCCTTGTTGATACAATTCCTGCTGATAGTGTTCAACTGCTGTAAGTTCTACATTAAACAGCGAGGTCGCGTTAACTGATCGTTGAAGTCCCTCGGTAAACGAACGTTTGCTATCCTCATTACTTACAGAAATTCTGAAATTGCAGACAGCACCACTTGAATGATTAAAATTTCATCGAATCACTTCAGAATGAACACATCACGTTTCCTGCTTATGAAAATTTCTTAAGATGTCGTTAATCCACGATTATGTGACCTTATTAATTTGATTTTAGTCGAAAATGGAAGCTATCTCCATATCGAAATTGTGTATTTTCTCGAGAACAGAAGCCATTTCCGGAGAATGTTCGCGCGTAATAACGTCAACGAGACTTACTTGATAGGGACATGTCGACGAAATGGGTAATTACAGTTGAACTAACCCGCAATGTTGAAACCGTGCTTCAATGATTAAAGCGCACGTTTCCAATTAAACTGAAGTGTTCGTTGCGATGGAAAGAACCTGCTTTTCCAAGACGATACGAGGAACATGTTCAATCGAATTCGAATCATTCCAGTTTCGTAACGTTTACTTAGATCGCGTCAATCAAGACGTAGTATTCTAAGATAATAAACCATGTGGCTTTGTAGACTCCACGAAATTATCTTGGCAATTAGGAAGCGTCAGACACGGTACGATGAACGTCGATAGATGGAATTACCATAGGTGATATCTGACGGGTGTTCGGTAACTACGATACATATGTATGGGTTTAATAACGTTTCTCACAATTAGCAAACGCATTCCGTTACGTGGTTTCGACTGATATTTTCAAGATTAAGCCTTAACGGATTTTGACTGCTTTCAGAAACTCAAATTGAAAATTTATCCTGGTTCTTTACATAGACTGAATATAAAAAAAGAAGTTCTATATTATGAAACCAAAGTGACTAATTTTCTGATAGAATCGAGCTTCTAAATTATTACATTCATAAATTCAAAAATTTCCACGGTGAAAATAAGCTCTTCCCCAGGTTCATACATAACGCAAGAAAAATAAGGCGAAGAATAGTGAGGTAAAAATTGAAATACAGCCACGAATGCACCTTGAAATTCTGTCTCAATTATTCAATGGACTATTGTTCTCCTTACGACGTAGGTTTACAATTTAACTGCTTCTTGGACAAAAGCACGATCGTGCTCGTTCCAGTTTTATTAACATTTTAATATCAGACGTGCAGTATTCTCCGAGAATGAGCAACGGCATAATGTAGCTAAGATAAAGGCCAGGAATTTATTACGGCATTGTTTTAACGTCAGTTTTCTGGACTCTGTTAGAGTGTGGGCAATGCGGAGGATACGATGTATCACTTAGGCGGACGTTCTGCGTTCTCTCCCTGTCTTTTCCATTCTTTGTTGCCCTTTTTGCGGCCTCGGAACTCGACGAACCACCCCCTTATTCGATCCTCTTCCCTTCTTCTCCTTCTCTGCCACTTTATCGTGTACGTTTCGACTCTTCTACTCTTTGCCAGAAGTTACGAGAATAAAGCAAAGTTTATGACGTTTCGACATATTTATGTGTCGTGTAGGCAGCTATTTCGCCGCTCGCGTACTTCTGGTAAACGTAATCGCCCGGCTAAATAAGAAAAAACGGGACACCGCCACTCGTATTTCATTTATTATTTTGCCCATTCTACAAACGACTCGTTGCACATTGCCCGCAAGATCGGTTTGGCTTCATTCGAACAACATTATCTTGCGTGTACTTGTCCCTATTATGGAGGCATATTAAAATTAACTATCACATACAGACAAAAATAAACAACTGTTTAAACATTAAATGACGATTAAATCAACGAACAAGATTTAAAATTAAAACAGACAAAATGTTACAGAGTTGTAAATATTTGTTAGAGAATTACAAGTTTTTATACAAAACTTGCTTGCTGAACTGATTATAAATCAAATATAAACCATGTGAGACACGTATTATCTAGAATGATTTAAACGAAGAATAAATTGAATAACAAACTTTGTTTTGAGTGAATTCCGTAATACCGCGAGATCTTCAAAGTTGTCGGTAACAGGAAGCCCCCAAGGGGTAGTCGCTCATGTTCATAACTTGCTGTTCATTTCAACTTCCAAAAGCAATACGTATGTCACGAATCGTCAAATAATTATGTATTATATTTGCATCAGATACGATAGCATTTCGAACGAAATCTATTTCACAAAAGTTAGGTTAGGAAAGGACATTCGAAGACACTTAAGTTAAAGAAAATGGCGGAAGAGGTTATGAATTTGAGGTGGCATAATCAACAAAATTATAGAATATTTCTATTACTATTAGTAGTAAAAAATAAATAGAATATTATTATTAACAGTAAGTAATACAAACTCATCTATTTTTATTTCCTTAAATTATGAAGATTCACTTAAAAAAAATTCCCATGCCAAACAGAATTGTTCATTAACGAATATTAATTTCAAGAATGTCATCGTGTCAAGTATTTTTTGCAGAATAGACGCAACTGGCTTGAAGCCCGTTTCCTTTTCAAGTAATTTCCGCCGGTTGGTAACCGGGACACATAGACAAATATCGATCGATCCGCTATATTGTTCGCTGATGTTACGATAACTTAATGTCGTGAGAGGCTAGTTTGGTAAGCTGTGATATACCTCGGGGAGCTTGTATAACGAGCTTCGAATGTTTACAAAGGATCAGTGAGTAGGTATAAGCTCCATGCCCGTGAATCTCCTTCGCGTACATTCTTGATGCAACCCTGTGGTACGTGCCGCATCCGAATTTGGTTATCCCGACACTTTATCGCGTTATGGCAAAGATTTATTAACATTGATTGCCACAGAGACCATCAGCTTACAGAGTCACGCGTTAAATATGTATAATCGCGTAATTAACGAAAGGAGATGTACCGAAGACCCTCGCTACAAAATTCGCTCAATAAAATTTCATCACTTGAGTAGCAGGAAAAGCAAAGTCGAAGGTGATACTTTTTATTGATTTTTGTCTCACATTATTACTCTAACATTGCACTATTACACGTCAAATTATAAATAAACGTCAACTTGCTGACGGTCGCACAGCGAATGTGAATAAGTATCATTGGTATAAATTGTTTCGGTAGTTTGAGAAGTTCGAAGTCTTCGCCGTGCTCGCGGCGAAGGGCATCCCAACTTACATACATAAATTCGAACGCGTAAAGGATGAAAGCAAGGGACAAACGATCGAGCAGCTGGCGTAATTAATTGGCTGCATGTCGGGCGTTGGATCCTGTTCCTGGATGATATAAGAGTTAATCCTGCGGAGTGCAGTCGATATCCAGCCATCAGTCTGGCTGGACGCGTGTTGCGTCGCTTTGAATCTCAGCATCATCAAATCCATTCAGATTCTACATCCTCTTTTCCCTCTTGAGAGTCACTGATCCGAGTTATTATACACTCATTCGTTAATAACAACAATCTTTGTTCTCTTGTCAATTTTGTTAACTTTGTTCGTGCAGCAATTATCAGTGAAGATTATTTGCGATTTCAAGTATCGATATTTTAAGCCAATGGGTTAATAACAAAATAACATTGTTAATGGGTTGTAACGTAATTGGTTAGTAACATAGTATCCGTAAGATAGTTATTGAAGCTGTATAGTTGAATTCGAGATACGTCAACCGCGTTCGATAGGAAATTTCTGCTCGATTCGGTGCGATAACGGCGTTCGGAGGACGTCGTACAACGACGAAGAAGGGACGTCAAATATAACTGGATCTGATCGAAACAAGAGAACACGGGAAAATCCAGGAACCTCCGGGGACCGTCTCGTGTCTGATCAATCCGGAATCCCAAGAAACGCGAACAGTAGTGAAACCGTGCGACAATATCCGCGGTAGAAAACGCCCGATTGAAAAATCGATAACGCGATAGGGCATTAATGTACGCGAACAGCTTCATCTTTGACGTGCAATCCGGTCAACGAAGATGAAATGAAACGAAAATTCGCGGTCTCGTCGGTGATGGTAAGATCGGGGATTTTAGAGGAGATCCGGTAAATCGCGAGATATCGATCGCGGATCCGCGGGAACGTCAGCCGCTCGGAAAAAGTGTAAAGTCGTCGCGGCGGTCTGAAGAGGAGGGAGGGTGAAAAAAGGGAAAAAAGAAGCACCGCGATATTTCCCTTTGAAGCGGATAGTGTATCGTTGGCAGAGATTCAACGAAAAGCAACGACCGACTCACCGTGACTGCTTCTGCCAGGCCGATAATCGGCTCGTCGCAGAATTGATATACACGTATACCGGCAGTAAATCAGGGATTTGATTCACGGCCAAGATTCCGGAGGATAAAGGAATCGCATGCTTGCTCGCTCGAGTGTTCTTAGTCTGACCGCAACGATAACTTCGTACACGATGTTTGTGTCGACGTTTACAGATACCTTGTTTCGTACTCTTTATGCTTCCTTTGCACGGTTCCATGTTCTTTATTTAAGAGTAAATTTGGATTACCCAGAGAAAATATAGTCATCAAGGAAGGGTGTTGACTTTTTGAGGGACTTTTGAGGGGGTTTGATATTTGGGAATGGGGTAAGAGTTTGTGTGAAAAGTTGTGATTTCGGGGATTAAATGTGCGAGGATGTATGGGAATTTGTGGATGTAGAGATATGAAGGTGTAGGAATTTGGGGACGTAGGTAATTGACCTTAGGATTTGGGGACATATTTGTAGATCTGCAGATATAAGAACTTGGAGATTTGTGGATGTAGAGATATGGAGGTTTAGGAATTTGGGGGCGTAGGTAATTGAAGACCTTTGGTGATATAGGAATATGTTGATCTGCAGATATGAGGACTTAGGGATTTGTGGATGTAGAAATATGAGGTTTAGGGACTTGGGGACGTAGGTAATTCAGCACCTTAAAATTTAAGGACGTATGCATTTTTGGAGCTACTGACTTAGGGATTTGTGGATGTGGAGATATGGAGGTTTAGGGACTTGGGGACGTACGTAATTCAGGACCTTGGGATTTGAGGATGTATAAATTTTTGGAACTACAGACATGAGGACATAGGAGTGTGTGGATGTAGAGATATGGAAGTTCATGAATTTGGAGACGTAGGTAATTCAAGACCTTGGGATTTGGGGACATGAATTTTTGGAACTACAGATATGAATTAGAACTTTGGAACAAGAGTATTTGAGGATCCTGAAATTGGGACCTGAGGATTTGATCTACATACAAAGATATAGGCCTACCTCATCAATCATGTCCTCTTAAATTCACCTAAATCATGACCTTCAAATGACCTGAAAAATGAAAAACCCTACAATACCCTGTTTTCATGTTACACTTATGCTGATCCTAAACATAACCTACATCACGCAATTAAAATTTGTCTCATAATTAACTAATTTGTCATTAGTTGAGTCTCTACAATTTTCTATAACTAAAAGTGTTATACATTTAAAGCTTGCTTAGTAATTTCAAGATTTTAGCTCGCGTGACAAAGCTGAGGTGAAGCATATTTTTTGAAGCGTTGTTTGATCACGCGCGATGATAACAGGAAAACGCACGCGACCACGGAAAATTCTGATAATAAAACGTTATTACGCCGGACATGCGGTATACAACTACACGTGAAGTGTAGCAATAAGCGGACCACGTGCAATGGGAACACTATTACGAGTTAGTGCAAAGATAACACTATCAGAGGGTTTAATTAATGTTGCTTGTTCCGTTAGCGAATGTAAAGTGCACGCGAGAAATAGGGAACACGGAAATAGGTGTACTATTTTGAAATTTTTTATTATAAGAGTCGTACACTATTTAAAATTTCAGTGCGTGAGTTTTCCTATGAAATTTGTTGCAAGTACAATAAATACATCAAATGAATAGTGGGTGACAACAATTTTATTAATAATTACGTTTATTAGTGATATTCATTAATCAAAGAAGTATCGGAATTGTCGTCATCGCTGTGTACATTTATTTAAAAATTTTCTCAAGAATTGACAAACTCAGCTTTCTGAAAAAGACCAATATGAAAAAATGTTAATTCTGTATCCAATCAATTTTTGCATGCGGATCTTTGTTTCGTGATTTTTTAGACACCCTGTATGAACAGAATGTGTAACCAAGAGTAAGTTAGAAATGAAATGTCAATTTCGTAGCATAATGGAACAAGTGAAACAAGTTTTATTCTGAAAGAAGTAAGAATAAGTACCCGCTATAATTAAGTAAATAAAAGCGAGAGTAAGTTTGAAATGAAATATCATTTCTTTTGTAGCTTGGTGTTGAAATGAATGAAACAAGTTTTACTCTCGAAGAAGTAAGAATAATTACTGGGTACAATTAAGTAAATAAAAGATGACGGTAATTATCTTAGGAGACGTAATTCATCGACTCGATGCATCTTGCTTTAATTCACGGAACGTCAGGCGTTGTAACGCATTCCTGAAGTGAATCGCGAAAAGAATTTCATCCACGCCGTCCCGGGCTAAATATAATTAATTGCACGCCGACTTTATTAATGACGTACTACGTGTAAACTTCTCCAGTTCCAATATTTTCTTTATCGCCTTAACTTTCCTAACGATCAGCAAAAGTCCATAAACTCCGCGATAGTTTCGAGAAACTCGCTGCTTCGCCGTTTATTCTCGATCTTCGTTCATTAAAAATTTCATTATGAGAATAGTTTCATGTTAATTTCGAGTTCGTTTCGTTCTCTCGGCGACGTGGACGATACGAGCGAAATAACGAACCGTGTACTTCATCTCTTATTAATTTGAGAATTATTCGAAATTGAAGCAGATTAATTATGAAAATCCTGGACTTGATAATATATCGCGTTTAGTAATTTATGGGATAAGAGGCTCGCAATTTACTTGATTATGGGTGTAAATGTAAATCGTGTCGAGTGTTTGATCATACATACAACTAACTACTTACTGCTACAGTAGACTCTCTATACCTCACATGTGCATATGCGTATTCAATCCTGTCGAGTGTCTTGTACATAGAACAATTTACTGTTACAGTAGACTCTCGTTATATACGTGTTTTACGTTATGTATACAAGCTGGTTTGAAGACACCCATCGATTGTAATGATATATTATAACAATATTTTACATTTATACAGTAACTTGGTATCATAGAACAAATATGCTGTAAATTTTTGCTTCAATATCATTCTTTATAGTCTTCAAAGTCGATGATATCTTTTTTACATATAAATATTTCTTCCTACTGAATATCATTCAAATACATTTAAAAATAGAAAATGATAACTTTGAAATGGCCTCTGATACACAAAATTCAAATTTAACACTTATGTCCTATTGCAAGAAACTTAAATGTAGAAATGAGTGATTAACTTCAAAAAGTGACCCTGGTTCAAAAGTATTATTTGTAGCATGTCCTTTGAAATTACCCAAATTAAAACCTGGTTGTATGAAGTGCAGTATCAAGATCCAAACCGAGTATCAAGAAATTAAATTCTGGTCATCATTGAAGAAGAAGATTAACTATCTAAAAATTAAACATAACCTGTTTAAGTAGACAAACTTGTATAAAGTAGATGAAACTATTTTTATAATCGTGAATGTAATAGAATTAATGAAGGGTGTAATTTTGTTTCATAATTGAAGGTACGTAGGCGTACGAGTAGATTGGAACTGAGAGGGTTAATGGTAGCTAAATTGCGGTTGGCAAATTGTGAGGTCGATCGGAAAGCTGGATTACGATGTTATAATATCCTGACTGCAGAATGTATTGCTGGACGTCTGCTTATCTGACGCGGCATACAGGGAATAACCCGGTTATCCTATTACCTGTTATCCGAAATCTCGAACTAACCAAAATGTCTAATACCGCATATCGAATGAGTTCGATTATTGATTTAACGTTACATGGATAATTTCTGTTTTTTTCCGTATGTATTCGTTAAAATTGTTTCATATAATTTGATTTCTTGGGAAATTTGGGGATTTGGGAACTGGGAAATTAGAAATTTGGGGACATAGGTTTTGGGGATTTGAGATATTGGGATTCGGGACTTCAGGGTTTGGGATTTGGGGACTTAAGGATTTAGGATTTAGAGAGTTGGGGAATTGGGGATTTGGGGATTTATAAATTTAGAACTTGGGGATCTAGGATTTGGAGATTTAGGATTTGGGAATCTAGGATTTGGAGATTTAGGATTTGGGAATCTAGGATTTGGGGATTTAGGATTTGGGGATATAGAATTTGGGGATCTAGGACTTGGGGACATAGGATTTGGGGATCTAGGACTTAGGAACATAGAATTTGGGGATGTAGGATTTAGGGACATAGGATTTGGGAGATCTAGGATTTGGGGATCTAGGTCTTGGGAATCTAGGATCTGGGGATCTAGGATTGGGGGACCTAGGATTTGGGGATCTGAAATTTGGAGATATAGGACTTGGGGATCTAGGATTTGGGGACATAGGATTTGGGAGATCTAGGATTTGGGGATCTAGGTCTTGGGAATCTAGAATTTGGGGATCTAGGATTGGGGAACCTAGAATTTGGGGATCTGAAATTTGGAGATATAGGACTTGGGGATCTAGGATTTGGGGACATAGGATTTGGGAGATCTAGGATTTGGGGATCTAGGTCTTGGGAATCTAGAATTTGGGGATCTAGGATTGGGGAACCTAGGATTTGGGGATCTGAAATTTGGAGATATAGGACTTGGGGATCTAGGATTTGGGGATCTAGGTCTTGGGAATCTAGGATTTGGGGATCTAGGATTGGGGAACCTAGGATTTGGGGATCTGAAATTTGGAGATATAGGACTTGGGGATCTAGGATTTGGGGACATAGGATTTGGGAGATCTAGGATTTGGGGATCTAGGTCTTGGGAATCTAGAATTTGGGGATCTAGGATTGGGGAACCTAGAATTTGGGGATCTGAAATTTGGAGATATAGGACTTGGGGATCTAGGATTTGGGGACATAGGATTTGAGAGATCTAGGATTTGGGGATCTAGGTCTTGGGAATCTAGAATTTGGGGATCTAGGATTGGGGAACCTAGGATTTGGGGATCTGAAATTTGGAGATATAGGACTTGGGGATCTAGGATTTGGGGATCTAGGTCTTGGGAATCTAGGATTTGGGGATCTAGGATTGGGGAACCTAGGATTTGGGGATCTGAAATTTGGAGATATAGGACTTGGGGATCTAGGATTTGGGGACATAGGATTTGGGAGATCTAGGATTTGGGGATCTAGGTCTTGGGAATCTAGGATTTGGGGATCTAGGATTGGGGAACCTAGGATTTGGGGATCTGAAATTTGGAGATATAGGACTTGGGGATCTAGGATTTGGGGATCTAGGTCTTGGGAATCTAGGATTTGGGGATCTAGGATTTGGGGATTTAGGATTTGAACATCTGGAATTTGGAGATATAGGACTCAGGGATGTAGGATTTGGAGATCCAGGATTTGTGGATCTACGATTTGGACATCTAGGATTTGAAATCTAGATTAAAGTTTATATGACTCTGAAAGTTCAAAAATACACAAATTCGAAGATTGCAATATTCTAAATACCAAAGCAGAAAGATCAATATCCCATCTCTCTCAATTACCAATAAAAAGTCTAACTAATATCAAAACTGAATAAAACCAAGAAATGTCAGTCAAAAAACACCCAGAATACACGAAGTATCTAAAGTTGTTGACCAACCACGAAACCAAGGTTACCCAGATGTTATCAAACGATGCATCATTAACGTAGTCCAGATATTCAAGTGAAACTTCGTACGATCGTATCTTTCCGGCAGGAGTCTAAAAGGGAAAAGCGTGCTCGCATTTAAAATGGCGGGCCGAAGAAGAGCAACGCAGGCACGATTACAGAGCGTGGCTCGTTTAGAAGGACGCTGTTTCAGTTGCTCGTTAACGTCTGTCCGAGAGATCCCGGGAAAAGATATGGACAGCTCTTTTCGAGGAAGAAAAAGCCCATAGTCCGGAAGCCAACCCTGAAGAAGACACGGTAACAGCTCGGAAAGGTCGAGCATGTAAATGTGTAACCACGTATCTCCAGCGCAAAATGCCTTCGGGAGTGTTATGAATGCTTGAACGAGCCTGTTTCCGTTCGCAGCGTAAAAATAGCGACGAGTGCAGTTACCCTGAAGCTTCAGCTATTAGTTGAACGAGACGTTATGGTCGTTTTTTATACGTTTGCCGCGAGGAATGCAGTACCGATATTGAGCCTCTGCTGGAATGTGCATGACGCCGACTCGACATCGCACTGCTTTCCTTCCTTTTTAATGTTAAATATATAATGCATACCTTTTTTGAAATTAGAAGCAACGAAATAAATGAAGGAAACATAAATTATTGTATATGTTAAATATTTGTCTTGATAGAAATCAATGTAGGTTTCAAGGAACTTTGACATGTTTTGGAACTTGAAATGAGGGACTTGGGAAACAAGGGATGAATCTGCGAAATCTAGAAAATTTAGAAAATTTGAGGAATTTACAGGATTTAGGAAATTTAAGAAATTAGAAGAATTTAGAAAATTTAATTATTTAAAAAATTTAGGGCGTGTAGGAAATTCCAGTAATTCATAATTGAGGTAATTTGAAATTTAGAACTTGAAAATTCTGTAATTAGAAAGTTTCAAAATTGTATTTGACTATTACTTGCTACAACAATTATATTATAATTTATTACAACGTGAAGAAGTGATAAAAGCTCCAAGAAATAAATAAGTAAAAATTACCCCCAAATTATCACCCCTATAATCTTCCGAAAAATAATCCACATATTTCTACACAATTATTCTATTTAAAAAAGTACAATATTATCTCTTTATGTTAATATTTATAGCGCATTAAAGTTTTCTTAATCATTCTTCTTAAAAGAATCCGTCGACTCGTGTCGCTATAAAGGAGAGCAACGACCGCAAACATCGCGTCATCGACCCGCATAGTTACTCGAGATACAAAAACGAGAACTTTATGCGAGACAATAAAACTTCACGATAAACGAGCAAAAAGGCGAACTAAAACGAGGTGGAATTCAGGCAAGCGAGTTGTTGCTCTCAAAGCTAAAAGAATGGAAGAGGAAGCAATTAAAAGTCAAACGCGTCTAATCCGTTTAAACAATTATAATGTTTTCAATGTAAGAAGTCTTGTCATGAATCACGTTTCTTCAAGTGTCAAGGTCTTTCTTGACTTATTATTTCTGAACATCAGAAAACATCGAAAGTCTCTGTTTCAACCTTTCAGTTGTTCCTTGATCTTTTGTTTATTGTCCCATTGACTAACAGTGGAAGTGGCCACTGTTTCAATTCAGACTCTCAAATTTAATTTCTTTATTTAAGCTGACGTTCTTATTAATATCTTGTGATTTATATACATTATTAATAGAAACATATTATGTTATTATTAGTGATACAGTGTGTTAATAGTGATACATTAATGACACCAAATATTTTCTTTCTGTTTACTTTCAAATATACTGTTTGAAACTTGAAATGATAGTTCACATGTTTATCATGTTCATATCGAAACTTAAACACTGCAACTTTAATGTAAACGCAAACTAGTGTTTATATCAGATTCAATGTCTACATATCTGAATTTTTATAAGTTCATTCATTATTCAAATTAAAAAGAATCCTCTTACTTATCTGATCATTAATACTTGTGTTAGGTATTTGAGGAAGTTACATGTCATTGTATTACAATAACACAGTACAATTATTGCCTCTTTCAATTTCTTGAATTTCATATTTTATATCAGAAAACTGCTGATACTTATCATTACACCCTGTGCATACTTCTGAGTCACACGTGTCGAGTTAACTCAGGGTCCTCAGGATTGGTTCTCAAGAGGATCAATCAATCAACTTTCAATAATAATTCATATAGTAAAGAGTCCCTACTGTTCAATGTACCAACATGCTTTCACTCAGCTGAAAATACATATTTGCATTAAAACACCAATCTAAACTGACTTGCCCCCGATCAAAGAGTGACTCGATTAAGAGGTAAATAGCCAAGGGTAGTGAACATATTTCACGTTACATTCCATGTTTAATTCGAAAGGCAATATACCAGAAGAAGTTGCAGGGTCCCCCGGGAGCAGCATCTTTGCCGTGTACGCGGTTCTCGAGTCGATTCGTGAATTATTTAAAGTCGAAGATGGCGTGTACCGCGGATCGGTCAAACATTCATAAAGGCTTGCGCGGCTCTTTAATGCGTTTCTTTTCAAAGTTTATAAGGGTACACAGAACGTGGCGCGAGCTTTTCCCCATCTCGTCACCTGTCTTTCATTCACGGACATTTTTGCTTGGCCACCTTTGTGCCGTCAGGTGCGATGAATCTTTCAGCGATCCGACAAAACGGGGACAAACAGTTTGAATAAGAAGCATTAACACCGTTTCTTACGAGTGCGACGCGGAATTTGATTAACGAGTATCGCTGTTGGGCAAGCAAACGATCCATGGCAATTATTTGGAAGCCCGACGGTGCGCGCCGCTATAAAAAGTAATGCAGTTAATGGCGCGAAATCGGTCGAAGCTCGGTTTTCTTTCGTCGCTTCTTCCGACGAAGTTTCGTGGCAATCGGCCAGCTACGTCTACCGAAGCGTTAAGGTGAAACGAACTGAATTTGTTAAGGCGACAAATGCCGTGGAATTTGCCAGTCATCAGCGTTATGCAGTTAACATTATCAGATAAGTGGAAAAAATTGAGAGCACAATGGATTTTTGTTATATTGACTGTATGTGCCATCCAGCGCCAGCAACGGACTCCCAATAAATGAATATGAGTGTATCTAATTTTAGCTAACATTCGAGTGGAGATAGAAATACAAATGACGTATGAAGTGTGTCTGTTCCCCAAAGTGCGCAAGTAAACGCAATACCTCGACACGTATAGAAAACTGCAAATAAAAGACAACTACTAAGATTAAGGGTTCTGACAACCAGATGAATTCAGAAATTTGGTGATTTGAAAATTGAAGTTGAAAATTGTACTACACTTAACAGCAAAATCACCATGTCCTCTTGAAAATATAATTTCCTACGAATATTAGACATCGAAACAGGGGTACGAAATAAAAAATGGCGCGGAACGGAATGATGGAATTGCATGTGCTTTCATGAAAATGTTCCGGTGATATGAAAATGAGTGTTGGATTTATGCGGAGAGGATGAACATCCGAAGGAGCAGCACGTTTGTGCATGAAAACAGAATGAGCTGAAGTGAAAAATGCGGTAAATAAAGGTGGAAAGCAAGCAGGAATACCACGAGGAAGAAGAGAAACAAATTTCTTCTTCGTAGAATCTGTCATTACGTAATGGTGTGTAAAATCTACCGCAAGTGTTTAACCAGCGGTTTCCGTGAACAGAAGCCATCAAATTTTCAGTATTAACATCTCGGTCGCTTTTTTATTTAGGGTAATATGCAAATGGATGCACATATTTCTTCCCGGGACCGCGAAATAAGATGACAGGTGAAAAGGCATGAAATACGACAGATAGGAAAGGAAAGCGCGTTTTCGCGCAATAAAAAGGAAACATAAGACTGGAAATAATTGCGTAGAAAGAAGATAAAAAGTGGAACGAACGATCGGGTAGTAATCTGAATAATGCTCTCAGCCAATCCATTTCACTGTTTCGTAAGCCCCTCTCGTCGTGTTTCGTCGTATAGTATTCTTTTGAATTATGAGCCTCATGAATTTCCATTTTTGTTTGCTACTACGATATTCCTCTTATATCAAATACTGCAGCACATTTCGTTGCAACTTACAATTGATTCGATGTTGTGAATACGTCTGTAAACATTCGTTAAAATCGTTGTTGAACTTACGTATAAAATCGTTGATTGAGAGTGTAGCTACGGACGTCTGATCACGTACGGGCTTACTCTACTAGTCTGATCATACGTGGTCTTGTTTCGCTTCGATAACTTACATTTTCGTATTCGCTCGCAGGTTCCTTTGTAGTCGCGAAACGTTTTCGTGGCTTGAAAATTACGGAACTAGGAATTTAGGTATTTGAAAATGTAGAAGTGTCGAAAATTTGAGAATTTTCTAAAAATTTCACATCAGTAAACTTGGGAATTTTAAAGGTTAAAATTTAACTTATGGTTAAAACTTAAAATTAAGTCAACTTAACAAGTGTAAGAATTTTAGGTGTTTTAGGATTTCGAGAGTTTGGAAACCTGAAAAGTTGAATATTTAGAAATTTGAACGTTTGGAAACTTAAAACTTGACGGCTATATTACTTGCTTTGTTGTACTATTTCAATCCCAAAATGTATAATTACATCACGATTGACTCTACTTCAATCAATGTGGCTGATTAATTTTACCTGGCTGATTAACGCAGATCTACGTATTTCAATGTTACGAAGAACATGACAATTTGGCCCGATGACACGCCAGAATTTAGTGCTACCTAAATCAAACAGGTTTCTGTCGTAATTGCAGAAGTTCAAGCATTAACGTTTATCTTGCTACTATCCGTATGCAATATGTAACATTACCGAAGTGTGCTAACATTCGCATTACCTTCAATAACATTCGTGAGTTGGGCTATGAAATTTAACAGCTCGTCTCGTACAATCATAATCGCTTATGTCTTCAATTTATAACTTGTTCAATTTACGAATGATCTCATGCAAAATTCTGTACACGTTAAAGATGACTATTTGAGCGCTGATATTAGTCAAAAATCCTGAGTACCAATTTTACTTTCAACAAATCTGACGAAATGTTAACTATAATAATTATTTTTGCTAACTATAAAATCATCTATCTTTAAATAAGTAAATGTTGCTCACAGAATGATCAGCTCAAGTAATCGTGCGTATAAATATGTACGACACGTCGATCACATGTCGCGTTAAACCACACTCTTCCGTATTTCACGTTCAGATTGAAACGTATTAAGGTCAAGTTCGTTGAGGTTGCGCGGTATCATACGTTAGCAAGTTATTCACGTGTCGTTCCAGCGAATTTATGTCGCTCTCCGCTCACCTGGGCGCTAATTAAAACTTAGCTGTAGATATCCGTCGCATCCACATCTATTCGCACGCATGCTACGGTAACCAAGAGTTTTCGAACGTATGCACGTTCGTTGGGTCGTGTATCTCGGGCCACATCTGCGCTTTTACAAATTGCGCTCATTTTATGTTAATCTTCCTTCGTTGCTCGAGCACGCGCGAAATACGTCAGCATCGAAATATTATCCGGAGCTTTTACGAGTGGAAATGAAATCGTGTATACGATATATCATCTTTTGTGACGCTCGTTTCTCTTATCTTTCTACCGATGTTGGCCGACCGTTGAGGAGAGAATCTTGAGCAGGTGTGAAACGAGCCTCATGAATTTTACAGCGCTTCATCTCTTTTTTTCATCACTCGCTTCATTTTCAGCGGGAAATAAACTTAACACTCTGTTCTCGTTTAATTCGTAGGTCTTCTATTATTCGCAATCTGATTTCGATCAACTTTTTAGACACACACTAATCTTCTTCAATAATTTTAATTTTATGTAACTTAGTTTTGTTGCTATGTAACAATTACTTCTGATGATTTTTGGAACTGGGTGTAGATTTAGAATTTGGGAGTAGGTCATTAAAAATTGACTATTTGCAATGTTTTTTATGAATGCGTGAAATACATCAGTTTTGACATTCGCTGTACTTAAAAAATCTTACAAAATTTGCCTGCAGAAATTTATTTCAAAATTTGTCGTTTAATAATTGTCTCGCAGATTGTTTAAAATAAGAAAGTATCTTCAAGTTTGAACTACATAATGCACCTCTAATATCCTACAATGAGTTGAAAATATAAAAGACATCAAATATAGTCCTGTAAAATTTCATGATTCAAAATATTTTTTAAAAACCTCACCACAAATCAGTTGATGTCAATAATTCCGGTCTGTCAAACATTTTATCCGTCTGATAATTTCTTGTTATTTTTCATAACAACTTTAATGCTCTCACTCAACGATGAATGGTAATTAAAGTTGCACGAACATTGTCAAGTATTGAATCAGAATTCTCTAGTAGCATATACAAATACAGAATACGGTGTATCGTGCAGCTTTTCAGACGAGTCGGTGGAAGCTGAAAAGGAGAGTGTAAGGTGTCTTCTGGTGGATTAACTCGTTCGATAAAGAAGGAAAATCCGTGGGCAGGTTTAAAAGAGATTTCCATTTCAAGCACCTCGGTAAACTGCGGTAATCGCTATCTAATCGCGTATCCGTAAAGAAGTATCTTACGCCGGCCACCCTCTACTAATTACCCTGTAATTAGAGGTTCTTTTGACGACGAGCAATCGAGTGAAAAGTTTCCTCTAATAAGTTCTTTCTCGGCTTATTTTAATTCGTTTTTTTCGCCAGTTTCACGAGGTCTTTTTACTCGCTAATCCGACACATTCTTGTTTCTACCGAAGGAATTTCTCTGAAGGTAGCTTAATCCGATGTGTTCCTCTCAAATTCTTCGTTTTTTTGTATATAATTGTTGCAATAATATTTCGGTGCACGCGTTAATTCCCGTTGCATAAATAAATCCTGCGATAAATGGAGGATGTTTCATGGACATTACGAATTACGTTCGATTATTTAATAACGCAAGGCGCTTTAGACGGACACCGGGATTATTGTGGATGAAAGAGGTAGCGAATGTAAATTCGCAGCGAGTGTGGATCGCATAAATCGAACAAAGCGTTCGTGATGAATAGCGGCGTCGCGTAGCTAATAAACAGAACAGAACCACCGAGAAGAATGAAATGCAACACAGTTCTGACAGCCTTTAAGCCAATTCTCTTCGCGTATTCGAACGTTTCTACGCGTTCCCGAAGGGAAATGTAGATAACTCGCGACTGCAGAAGTGATAAAGTAACGACTTATCGATCTGTCAGCCAGAACCCACTATGAATATGTAGAGCACTGATCGACGACAAATGAAAAAAGGATTTCACGATCAAGGATCGGACCGAGCATCAACGACAAGGGAAGGACTTATCTTTCGTCCTCGATTCCTGGCCCGATCGACACGTACGAGATATCCCAGGAATTTTCTCATTTTCCCTCTTGTCTCTCGGTCTATGCCCCTCTTTCTCGTTCGGAAAAAGGGCTTGTAAAAATTTGTTGAACTCTTGTTCGTTGCTTTTAGCTGCTTCTTGTAATTATAACGTACTTAATAATTTTTACTTTAATTGAACAGAAATGTGACGCGAAACACTTCGACTGAAATTATAGTTTAAATTTGTCCGCTTAAATGAGAGAAGGGTTTTCAACTGAAGTTGATTTAAATGCGACATCGAGTTCATTGTTTTTCAAAAATAAAATCGATCATTGTTTTTCGACAATTATTAATAAAGAGTGGACAGAGAAATTATTTCAGAATTTCTAGAAAATAATTACTAAACGTTGGACAAAGTAAATTACTGAAAATATTCTGGAAAATAATTAATAATGAGCGGGCAGAGAGGTTATTTAAAAAATTGTGAAAAATAATTAATGAAGACCGGTCAAAGAAATTATGTTGAAAATGCATCATGCTTTAATTAAATTTAAAACAGCGTTAGAATAGAATATTCAACAATATTCAGGTTGACAACAAATGTGACGAAGGTGAAAAAAGATAAAAATATTTGTTTATGTCGAACAAAAGTGTTTAATTGATGTTGTAAATGAAGTTGATGTGCACTTAGAAATATGAAAATAAGATAAAAATTATGAATTTAATCTTAACTCAATCGTGACAAAGATACGAATCAGGTATGTCACATTCGAAGTGTGATGTGCATCACGTGTGTGACTATTATAAATCAAATGGCAGTAAATAATTTCATGTGTGATGCAGTATGATTTTTAGGTTGAGCATCACTTTTCCTTTTAGATCGCGTAACATAATAATTACACCGCAATTTTGATCTATTTATAGCAGGCATGCAAAGTATATGTAAATGATGTGCTGCGTAGAAGGAAACAGCAGAAAATATTCAGAATACGTAAACCATGCGAAATAAAGTTTCAGCTGGAAGTATCGTGTAGGTATAAAAGGGATACGTTTGTGTAAGCGTCCGCAGTGAAGCAACGAGTCAGGCGGTAGATGCAGCATAAAACCCCGTAATTAAAAAGGAAAAAGAATCCTTCCGTATTTCATTGAAACGATTATTTACAGTGGCGTATTTTCATCGCGCTTCGATACGCAACAGAACAAACGCGGCTGATATCGATTCCCTTCTTTATGTTCTGTACCGGCGAAGCGCCGCGAATGCATCGCGCATGCAAATGTCTGCCACACGGCCGCGAATATTTAACAATATGGATCCATGGTTATTTCCTCGTTACGTTCGGAATCCGTACACGCACACAGCAACGACGTTCTGGTTACCGTTGCACGGCTGACAACGATAAATTTACAAACTGTAATGAACGGCTACCAAATAATCCAGGATTTTGAAACGCGGTCCTGTTATCTGTCAACGAGTCGTGTGCCACTGTGTTCGAAGGCGTTCGATATTCAACGCGTGGTCCTCCATTTCGCGAAAGAACCTATAGAAACTCGAACAAAGTCATTTCGACAATGTGGCAGCTGACTTGAATCGTCACGCTGATAGACGGAGAGTTCAGCTCCTTTATTTCGAGAATGAATTGTCCCTTCTTTTAAGCCTAATATTCCAAATGACAATGCCACTCAAAGTTTCATTCAAGTTTTCACAGGAACTCGAAACTGGTGCACCGGAGATTCCCCTTTTCTGTACCATTCTTAGATGGCTCTATTTTGGGCTCTATTATTCTACTTTTAATCATCGGATTTTGTGAAAATGGTATATCGCTTGGAAAGGTTCAGCCTAAGATGTAGTCTACTTTGGAAAAAGCAACTTTGTGCGTTGTAAAGCTTTTTAAAAGAACTTACTTTTATTACCATTAATTTATGTCACATTTGACTTTTTATCGACCTCAAAAGTACTTGAACTCACGTAATTTCATGTCATGGGTTCTACAGAACTTCATTCTTCTACTATCGTAGCTTCATTCTTCTTTTTCATTCATTTAATCATTCCGTGTTCACAGATTCATAAATTCGTCCACATTTACACGTCTAATTAAGAATGAGAAAAGAATGGAAGAAGTTGTCAAAATTGCTCACAGTGTCAGATACAAAACATGTATATGCTTATTCTTTATATCTTAATGGCGTTATAGTTGATCTTACTAACTGATCTTATTAATCATATAATTATTCAAAACTTGAAGCCATTGATCTGGCACGTGTTAAATATGTCACCGTCCAATATCATTTGCTCGCTCTTCACACACGTGTGCATACACACATGTACACTAACACGTGCATACGCACACGTGCATTCTCATACCGTACGTCACAACTTGTCACCTCTACTGTTACGTATGTGTATACCTTACTAGATGTGACTATTTCTGTGGTCGACATATTAATACGTATGTTTGAAGATTGCGAAATATTTGCAAGCAGCTGAATATCGAATAACAATTATAAACGTAATAATGTTGTACAGTCTCTGTAGCAGTCGCTATCGGATAACCACAGAGAACTGTAACATTGACAGACATGTCGCACAACAGTATGTATTTGCCATTTTCAGTCACAGTTCTCTATTGTCTGCAACTAATGGCAATTGCGTCAAACATGCAAGGCAATGTATAACGTACGTGTCAGTTGCGAAATTAACCTCCTTTCGATTGTGGGTATACGGTTATTAGTGTGTAAATGTTCTCGAATTGTTGCTGGAGTGAGAATCGATATCGGTCGATGCTAAATTTTCATAATTCAAGCCTAACCGCATATCTAACCGGGAACGTTTCCATGTCGGTAATAGTTTGAGCATTCGCTTCCTTTGAATCTATGCGTAACAATCAAATTCGAATCATAGGTGGAAATGATGGACCGCAAATAAGTCACTGTATGCTCCAAAATTTTATTTCATACGAATTCCATCTGTAGAAAGATTTTTTATACATCGAACTTCTTGGAATTAATATGCAGCATCAAAATTTGAATTACAAATGAGAATTATGGCCAGGGAATTAAATGGGTTGTTAATTTTATAAAAATTCCACTTGTTGGAGAGAAATTTTATATAATTATAATATCCGATTTCGTGGAATTAGTATGCAGCAATAAAATTTAAATTACAAATGAACATGATGGATGGGGAATAAAGTACATTATAAATTTAATATAAATTCAGTCTGTTGTACAGCTGCATTATTTGATTTCTTCGAAATCGTGTGTGACAACGAAATTTAATTTACAAACGGAGATGACGGACAAGAACTAAATTAAGTTTCACGATTCGAAATGTAATTTTGCACAAATTCAATCTGTCGCGTGAAAAGCGCTACACTGTAAACGCAGCAAGTGCTAGCTGTAAGTTTGTACAATTTGAAATTAAATTTTGTATGAAATCAAACTATTGGATCGAGTGGGAGAGAGAAGTTACAAATGGAGCAACTGCTAGTAGCAACTTCGTAACAAGTGATAAATTATTGTTCAACAGAGATTCCATTAGTTGATCGAAATTGCTGAATAAACGAGATTCGTAAGAGCGAATGACAGACGGACAGTATTGCTTTTTGGAACAAGAGAATTCCAGTTATGCGATTTATAACACAATGCATCGCGGATCGTGGAATTCCTACTGAAAATGAAGCGAGATTCTCTGCCGGATTATTAAGTATTTTAAATTTTTGTTCAATATCTCCCCTATTTCCATAATTCACTTCGATGCCAATTAATTTCCTTTAATATAAAACATTCGATTGTTCGGTAGACAATATCAGATACAGCATACTATGCTAAATTAAGGTAGATAATATATCCTTTGTTATTCAAATCTGATTACCTGGAAAATTTTACGATGAGAAGAAAGGACTTTTGTGCTATGGAGCTTTTGTATTATTTTGTAATAGATTATGTCGATAATTTATTATTATAAGTACGCTTATTTAATATGTTAATTATAAACACATAATTTATTACTATTACAAGTATGATTTGTAGAATATGTTATATATGAACACGTATGCGTGTTGCAGCACTGTGCGTTGTATCACAAGTCTTAGTGTAAGGACGTATTGTATATCAGCGCGTAATATTTCGTCGCGTTGTATATCGGCGCGTAATACTTCACAGTGTTGTATTGCGACACGTCACATTTCGATGCGTAGTATTGCAACGCGTTGTATTTCGACGCGTAATATTACGTCGCGTAATATTTCGTCATGTAGTCCTTCAACGAGTTGTATTGCGACACGCAGTATTTCGACGCGTAGTATTTCGGCGCGTAATATTACGTCGCGTAATATTTCGTCACGTAGTACTTCAACGCGTTGTATTGCGACGCGTAATATTCCGTCGCGTAATATTTCGACATGTTGCATTGCGACACGTAATATTTCGACGCGTTACTTTTGTCGCGTAATATTTCAGCGCGTAGTATTTTGACGCGTAACGTACCGACGCGTAGAATATCAAAACGTATTACTTCAAGGCGTAGTATTTCAACGCACCATATATCAACGCATAATATTTTGACACGTAATATATCTCCGCATTACGTATCGACACGTTATACATCGACGCGTGATATATCGTAACGTAGAACATCGATATATCACATATCGATACATTTCCTATCACTAATTTCATGATTAATTTCATTCCATTACAATAAGCGACAGAAACAACAATTCTTTCCTGACTCGACGTAGTCTACAATTTTACAATGTTAAAATTATGTAGAATCTCCAAACTGTGAAACTTTCCTCATTAAAAAATAGTTAATTTTTGTACGCAAAGTCAATTATAATAATACTGTCAGAATTTACTTGGTTAGTAATATAAAATATTTTTCTCTGTGCTTTCGGCTAAAATAAAAATCGAGAGAGAAATTTACTTCCACAATTTAGAGGGAACACTCCAGACGCTGTTTCTCATGTTGGCTTAATTAATCTACCATTCGGTGGATTAAAGAAACTAATTACCGAAAATTCATGGTGTCCGAACGCGACAATATGGCGGCAGGATTAACTTCTTAAATTATGCTTAATTATTCCCGGGCGTTCTAGCGCGACGCTAATAAAACTTGCGTCGATTAATTACGGAACTTGCGCAAGTATCGTTTTCTGCAAATAATTATTCCGTTAAAAACGTAACACTTTCCGTTCGTATCGCGCCGTTTCCGAATAAAATCTGCACGGTCCGGCGAACAAAACAGTTTCGAAATAAAATCGTTCCATTTTAACGGGAAGATAAATGGTCGCCGTCGTGGCACGGAAAAGGGAGTATTTATTTTATCGGCGAAACTTTCTATTGAAATTTACAGAATTCTCGTTTAATAGATTTTAAATCGGTCCAGACATCTCGTCGGATGGGGAAAAAGTGGTCGACCACTGTTCGCCATTAGAGCGAAAGTTTGGTGGTCGCATTCGAGGCACGTGGGGCAAACCACACGAGCGAAAAAGGAGCGACACAAGTTTCCTGAAAGGCGAACGAAATAAAGGAGCTGAAAAGGAAAGAAAGAAGAAAAATCGAACCGCTAATTACGAGATCCACGACGCTTCTTTGGAAAGAGGTTACAAATTCACCCTTTCTTTCGGCTTCCACGCGCTTTGTCAACAGAGGGAGACTTTGCCAGCGAAATTCGATGAATCCGGGAGACAGAGTTCCACGTTAAAAATTATCGCGTTACACAAGCTCCAATGGAAAAACACTCGCTCCATTTCAAAACTGCCGAGATCATATTTTGATTTTAACTCGCAGAATTGAATTACGCTCGTGCCAAAAGTGCTTTTATAAAAGTTCGTGTGTGGTCGTAACAAACTTCAAAATTTACCTTCGAATTATTGCGTGGGACGTTGCATAAAGTTCAGGTTACAAAATATGAAAAGAAATCATTTGAACCTCCAGTTTAGTTGAATTAAATAGATTATATTTGAAGTTCGAAACAAATTAGTATGATTGTTACACTTCCATTACCCTTTATAATCACAGTGCTAAATATTTAATTAAATATCAATAACAACGTATGTATTCAATTAAATATGTATGGCAGAATTAAACATCAATCTTTAATTAAACATCAATGACACCGTTTTTCAGGGTATAATTAAATATTAATAACGATATTAATCAAGTGTCAGTTGAAATATCGGTGATGAAATTTTTATGAGTACATTATAACAAAAATTCTGACGCACAATAAAATGCATTTTTGAATGCACTATCAATGATACTGAAAATGTTGGTATCTCGTGCGGAAATAATTTGATAAAATTTCAGCATCAATTACCGATAAGCCCTGTAGTATTAAACGCGTTAACTCGAGGGTCAGAGGGTTAGGATGAAATCAGGCTAGGGCTGGAGATTTTCGTAACACGGTTACTTTTGCCACACGTCGTTTGCATACTATTTGCATCGGCGCGACGTTAATGCATATGCATGCACTGCATCCGTGAGGCTGTTGTCGCGACCGGGTTATTCAGCGATGGGGAAAGTCGAACGAGAAAGAGAGAGTTACCTGGTGAAATAAGGTTGGATAAGGATGGATAGAGACGCGAATGAAGCGGCTTGAACGTCGAGAGCATGGTAATATTCCGTAATTAACGCTGCCACGCATCGCTCCCCTCTACGCTATATCGATTTTAGCCGCGACGCGAATAATAATGCTTCTCGATTAGGCGTGCGATGCTTCTGTCGGGACGTGGTCGATTAAGAAAATTTTGAATTTCTACTCTCTGCTCTACCGTCGCCTAATTAGACGGTAAATTATTAGCGATCGTTTAAACGAAAAACCTGCAACTCTCCTCAATTGCGAATTGGCAAATTCTTTCACGCTCTCAAACTTATTACTTTACATTTTCAGATTTTTAAATTTTCTGCCTTTCGAGCTCTCAAGTTCACAAGCCTTTTTATCGAGCTTTTGACTTTTCAACACAAGTATTTCGTATTTTCATACTTTCAAGCTCTCAAGTCATCAATATTCAACTTTTCAAATTTTTAGAGATTACAATTATCTTACTTTCTTAATAAAGAAATTTCTAAATTTCTGAATCTTCAATCTCTCAGTTTTCAAATTTTCAAATTTCCAGGCTTCTGAATTTTGGCACTTCATCGTCGCAGTAATAATTAGCTTCGTCCGAGAAAATCGTGGATCGAAGGGTTAAAGCAACCCTTCGTGATAGATTCGTGCAGAGTACCTACAGAAGTAAGCGTATACAGAAACGTACGTGTACAAATTGCATCAAACGCGAATGCGCGTTGCAACGTTATGTTCGTATCTCAGTGACGATATTACTTTGACATCTCCTGGTACGCCCTTTGAAAAGATACCACCGTCACAAAGAGGAATTCCGTCACGAGCGAAGACCACCTGTCTCGACGGACTACCGTAGATTTCTGTCTAGCTATGGTGAAATGAAAGATTTCTCCGGGGTATATGGTACGTCTGAGAATCTGCATTATTCATTCGGTTCCCATCGGGAACAACGAACCCATAGGAAAAACTTTTTGACGCTCCGATCTATTGTTCGATACGGAGTGATTGATCGCTTCGTGTACGTTTAGATATCTACGATTCTGATGAATAAATAATAATGTAATCGGTTGAAGTCCTAATTTTTATTAGTGGACTAGCTTTTGAATACATGAAGACATATGTGCTGTCTACTTGTGTTTAATGTTAGATGGAAATCACTTGTGTATACACGTATTGACACGTACCTACACGTACCTGTATGTATCTACACGTACTTATATGTGTCTACACGTACCTACATGTATCTGCATGTACCTACACATATCTACATGTACGTATCTACACGCGTTCAATGTTAAATATATGTACTCAATCAGAAATGAACGATTTCGTGTTTGTCAGTCTGACTGTTTATTTTACATGATGATAGCTAAGTATGGAAGTACTGTTTTTGCTGTTATAAGATGAAAGAAAGAGTTCCTGATTACTGTTGGCTACAGAAATTCCTTAGTAAACGGCTACCACCAGATACCAAGTGTACCTTCCAGTAACTGTATACATATATTCTCAAAACGGATATTCCTAAAAGTGGCCAAGTAATCCTAGCAAGTAATCCAAGCAAGTAATCCAAGCAATGTCTCTACATAGAGAAACTGAAGCTAAAGAAATTGTAAGAAACTGAAAATAGAGGATTCTACTACTAGAATTAAGGGTTCTGGAAAACAGATGCGAGTAATAATGAACAGCAATAATTCTACAGGGTGTAATGACTCCGTAGCTGTTATTGCTGCTACAAACTAAACTAAACTAAATTGACCTAAAAAGCTAACCCAAAAATTAAGAACTAGAAAAGAAATTGGAAAGGTTATGCTATTATGTGGATAGAAACTTAGACCAAGATTTGATCCTCTCGCTACAGCTTAACTTCACGTGTGACCACGTAACTTTTCTTCATGATTTGCAATTCTATAGTTTTAAGCAGATCCGCGATAGTAATGCGACAGTTTCTATCATGGCAGCGAGTAAACTCGAGAACAATAGGACCCATCGATCATTATCGATCGACAACTATGACGCAAGATGTAACGAGCTGATTAAGCAGATAATTTATTTTTCCTTTTGACGCAAACTTCGAGCACGGACATCAATCAAAGAACTTTCAGATGCGTCGACGAAATGGATTGAAATGATAATCTCCCGCGAGGAAGATCGAGCGAATTTTGATCCGGTATATTTTTGATCCCCTGGATCTCTTGCTGTGGAACTTTATGATAGTTGTAATATACTTTCGATAAATTTGGGAGAGGAACGGATGAAGTTTTAGGGTTTGTGTATTTGGGGATTTGAGAATTTGGGAATTTTGGGGATTTGGGGATTTGGAAATTTGGGAATTTGGGAATTTGGAGATTTAGGGATTTGGGGATTTGAGGATTTGGAAATTCGGGAATTTGGGAATTTGGGGATTTGGGGATTTAGAAACTTGGGAATTTGGGAATTTGGGGATTTAGGGATTTGGAAATTTGGAGATTTGTGGATTTGAGGATTTGGAACTTCGGGTATTTGGAAATTTGGGAATTTGGGGATTTGGGGACATAGGCTTTAGAAATTTAGGAAATTAGGAAATTAGGAATTTGGGAATTTTGAAATTTGAAAATTTTTGAGAATATGAGGATTGGAGGGTTCGAAGGTTTGAGCGTTTGAGAATTTGGAGATTTGAGGATTTAGAGACTTACGAGTTTAGGGATTCAGAAACTTGGGAATGTAGGTACTTGAAAATTTAATGATTTAGAAATTCGAGAATGTAGGGATTTATAAAATTCGGAAATCTGAAATTTGTAGATTTAGGAATTTGAGAGCTTCAAAATTTATCCTTGAAATTAAAAAATTTGAAATCTCAGAAATTAAAAAGTAACTCTAAAATTAATATACGAAATTCCCCAAAATACAGATCCAAAATATATTTAATTCCTCTACAAACATTCTCACCCAACAATAACCCACGTTACGGTTAAAAATATAACGAAACACATGTACAAGCTTGAAATCGGACTAGCGTACTTTTTCGAACCTTTGATTAACATCGTTGATTCTCCCTGCTGAACGAACTGTTCGATAGCGTTACGATAGTAACCAGCGACGAAAAAGCTTGCATTACGGTACACGCGGTGGTCATCCTGCAAATTGCGAACGAAGATTAAAATAGCGTCGATTAAAGCGTACACGCAGTCTCCAATTGAACTGATTTTTCTGGTCTCAATTAGAGCCGGTTAATTGAAGCGATTTTTGGGGATGTTCCATTAAGCCGTCGAACGGCACGTTGAATGCAAGGACGGAATACTGAAAACGTACATGGAGCTATTGTCATAGGTCAGTGTGTGAAAAAGACAGGTGTGAATGAAACAATTTACTCTCTCACATACTACAATAGCTTGGTAATTCGTACATTTCTTTAATAGCTGTGTTATGGACTTTGGATGTAGATATATTTTAAAATTGGATAAGTGAGATAAATATGTGAAAAATATATTATCACATGTTACTTTTTTTTATTTTGGAAATTGATAAAATCGACCAATTTAGAAATTTTGCAGTATAGAAGTATCAAGTTTAAAAATTGACAGATTTGGAAATTGGAAGAGATGTGATTTTCAAACTTTCAAATTACTAAACTTTTATATTTCCAAGTTGTCTAGTTTTTAAATTAAAAGTTCAAAGATATGGTCATTTAAAAATTTCACTAGAAAGTTTGACTCAGCTAACTAAAAATGTGCGATTCCCAAATGCTTTCCAAACAAAATAATTAGACTATGTAATTTAAAAATGTAGAAATTTGTAGATAGAAAATTGGTAATTTTGAAACTTGCAAACCTATTCAAATTAGTATACTACAGAAAGTATTCTTTCTCCCAAAGAAATAAATTTTAGTCTCGTACAATGTACCTCAACGTCCATTAAACGTCAGGATATTTTCAAACATCGTTCCGTAGAAAATCGCAGCGCACGTAGCACTTTCCGAACTGTTGTTAAGGTTCGAGAACAACTGAAAATGCAAGTCCAACTTCTATTTTCGCATCCCCGTCTGAATTCTCTACACGTCCCTTCGGAGCCAGAACGTTTGTCGAACTTCTTTCCGTGCCTGTTTGTTTCGTCCATTCTGAAGCTACTTCTACATCTCGAACAAAAATGAACGGTGACAATTTTACAGAACAAGAGAATTAATCGTCTCGACATTCTCCTTACCGAATCGTTGCCATAAGCTGTACATTCGCTAAATTTCGTCGAAGGTGTACAAAGGATATCTGCAAAGAGAATTCGCGAAAGCAATTCGCTTTTCTGTAAGAAATGAAACCTTTTGATCGAGAAAACGATTTAACGAGAAGACGATATCGCGATAATTTCATTGAATCGCCGGGAAAAATATCTGCCTGGCAGAAACACCAGCGAATTTCTAATTACGCGAATTATTCTCGAAACCGGTTGGTTCTTCAATTAATCTCTTTTACGGTGTAAAGATCTCCGGGAGGTTCTAACGAGATCGTTCTCCTCGAGATCTTGTTTGTCGGCATTAATTAACGCGGATTCCGTTCTTTCTTTTTAGATCTATTGGCAACGGGCGCAAAATGCATTTTCTTTGATCGACGTAAAAAATAAAAGTTCGTCCATAAGTAGCTTACCGTCTTTTATTCCGCGCCGCGTTTCAGTTGCGATAATTATCCTTTCACTCGTCCTTTTGCCCTTACTCTTCAGTTTCATGAATTTTATGGTAAAATATCTCGGAATACGTAGCACGGTGAAACGTGTCGAGAAGTACCCGGAGACCATCTCTGCTCCCGCGAACTCTGATTACCCAGCATCGAGCATTTCCAGCTGCCTGCGTTTCCTTGCCTCTTACAGTAACGAATAATTTATACCGTGTCAGAACCATGATAGATCACCGCGATCCGTAAAAGTGCTGCGTCAAATGTTACTTCCCTGACAGGTTACGTGTTACACACGAAAATTTTCTGTTCTCAAGCTTCTTGGATTAATTTCCCTCACTTTTATCTTCTACGGCTCCACATTTTTACCCTCCGAGACAATTTATACACGTTTTTTGCTAAACAAGAAACAGTTTAAATGTACCTTCGAGTTCAAAAAGATTAGTCAATTCTAACTATTATCCGAGATAATCAATAATTAAAATTGTACAGGTACTTCATTTTTTTGATAAATGACACTTTGAGCTAAAATGGAACACATGCACCTTTCGTTTTTATCTTGTAACTTAATAAAAATTAATTAACAAACTCGTCATAGAAATTGAAAATTGAAAATACATTCCTTTACTACAATTAATATTTTGTTTAAAATATCTTGTTTAGTTTCAAACAAAACTTGTCTTGTAACTTAATAAAAATTAATTTACAAACTCATCACAGAAATTGTAAATTGAAGATACATTCCTTTACTACAATTAATATTTTGTTTAAAATACCTTGTTTAGTTTCAAACAAAACTTGTCTTGTTTTGTGTAAAGTATTTTTTGCGTAAGGTACACTTTTTCTTCGAAAACACGCAAAAGAAGTAAAATTAATCTATTGCGTTCATTTCCTTTACTTCCATAATAACGGTATGCATGAAATTAATATTTCGCAGAAATATGTAAAGATCAGTAGCAAATATTGTAGCAGAGTAACGTTCCTTTTTATCCCCGTTTCTCCAATATTCAACGAAACACGAATGGGATGTCTTATATACAATTCTATTTCTCTTTATTCGTGGAATTTAACTTTTTAAATTCCGCCGAAGCAAATTTACTTTGTATCCCTTTTTTGTTTTCCTCCCCAATATCTTCAATTTCTTCGTTTCGCTTCTCCTTAATATTCGTCTCTTTCATCTTCTCAGAACATTTTCCTTTACTTCAAACACGTTTTTCACCCGGAATTGTTTCTCTTTTTTTTTATTTTCTTCTTTGTCACTCTTCCAAGAGCCTTCTCTCGAGGAAAAAGAAAGATAAAGGCAATTTCATAATTTACAGACGATACTCCGCAATATTTTCTGCTTACCAGCTCCTTTTTATTCCGAAGATTCCTGTTCGTAATTAATGCTAATATAATTGCTGGTTAGTAATACATTAGATCGCTGTTATATGCTTTGTAGACAATTTATCTCCCGACTTCAATTTTTCTGATAACACATAATTGATCCCTTTTGAAGTGTTCTCTCTTTCGCGGTTCTTTGTGGCCGCAATTTCGATTCGTCGTCCGGAAATAAGGAAAAATCTGTCCGTTGTACAATGATATCATCGACACACGCTTACTTCCGTTTCACACGACATGAACTACCTTTATGCGACGCGTGTCGGTGAATACACCTCGAACACTTCTATAGCGTCGCTCTTTCACGGGGTGTCCAATTTTCGAGCGTGTTTTATTCAGCCCGATACTTATTATATCGAATTCTTATTAATACCACAGAATCCCGATCGATTCGTATCTGCTCGATTGTTGTTAACACGCGAAAAGATATGAAAAATGTGAAAGCTGTATGATTCAGTTCCTGTGCAATCGGCATGAAGCACGGCTATAACGGCCCCCATGTTCCGCTCGTTTTAATTGCTTTCATTCAATTTTATATATCGATGAAACTTTTAATTACGGCGTGTGATAGAGAATACGAATTTGTTTGACTTTCATCTGGCTGTGAAAAATGGGCGAAATAATTTTTTCCTCCATCCAATGTTGCTGTTTCATTCGGTCTACATGTTTCATGAGCACTTCAAATTACCTGGCGTATGTACAAAAAGACTACCTTGACCATGCACGTTATTAGGCTCGTAGATCATTATAGTTTGCGTAGCAAAATGAGAGGAAGATTTCTTGCCAAGGTTTCTTATCTTGGGGAGGAAACGATTTAATACCATCGCGGATTAATCTGGCGGACTTTGATAACACGTAATTGAATCTGTCGTTTCTAATTATATCGTTGCAGAAAATGTTTCTTACAAGACAGATCCTTCTTTTTAAAAACAAAAATGTTTTTGTGACGTCTATGTAAATCTAAATATTTAGTTAGCCGATTTATAGCTGATTGAATGAATTACGGATGAATTATTAAGGACACAAGCTTTCGAGTAATAAAATATATCATATTTAATAGATGATGTATGATACAGCAGTATGACATATTAATATATTAGTCAATAACATAGGATCATATCAACATTCATAAATCAAGCTTAACAGATTTAAATAAAATGAACAAAGCACACTCAGAAAAGTTTAGTCTGACTCGTGACGCAGTACTTCAGCCATGATTAATTTTACTCTAATTTTGAATACACTTCAATTCAGAGTTCAAGTCCAATTATTTGCATAGTCAACGGATGATACCAAATTGACATAACATTTCAAGTTTCTTTACCTGTTTGAATGTTGTAGTTAGTTCTGACTGAAGCACATAGGGGTTAATATTTCTTATACATATAATTTATAAATGTCGGGGATCAAAATGGTTGTAGTGTAGCTAACGCATTAATTTAAAAATAATCCAACACATCTCAACAGTCCAACGTCTCAAATAAGCGGTCTAGTGCATCAAGTTTGATATTACGAGTCAACGAGTATCACAGCATGATGGACGTCCGGAAAAAACAAGTTCACGGGAAGGAAAATGTAAGAGGTGCAATTAAGCGAAATTGATGACAGAACGATGTAGGACTGGCGTATGCAAGACACGTTCGAGCGACGTGAGTCCAGTTAATTTCCTGATCGCCTTTCATCGTGGCTGTCAACATAATCCACTCGAGAAGTCGACGATGTCAGCGGCCGTAGTGCGGACATTTTGAAAACACGACACGTCACCACGATCGCAAATGAAAGGTTGTCGACGTTACAGGCGAACCCCCGCATGTGTGTCAACCTGTCAGCCAGAACAAGCACGTGGATTTCGGGCCGATCGTTTTGGAAGCAAAAGTTTCGCCGATTTTAAAATCACCCGTGACACGTTCTCGCCCCGGCAAATTAGCGATATGCGGTAATTTTTCGGTGAAACGAGATTTTACGCGTTTTCGCGAAATTATAACGCGATTTCACGAAATTTTACCACGTTCTGCTACGTCGTGTCCACGGTTGTCGATTTTTAACTGTAAATGTGAGGTACACGATTTTAAACGACATCGCTATATATTTTTAATGCGCATGGTAACGCGAATTGATGCAATACGTACTCGTTAATTAATGAATACGAACTAATTACCGAAACGACAACGTACGGCCGCGGAATTGATGTAACTGGCAATATCAGGTCTTTGTTCGATTTTAAATTGTGCTCGTGATTCTGGTGTTTATTTTCGATTTTATTTTTAATCTGCAATTCTGAGTGTTCGTTTCGTGCTAGTTGATATTGTGTTTACTCTGTGTTTTGTCTCCCTTCGCGTCGTTATTGTTGTGATGGACGTTGTTTTCTTTTCTTTTATTCTTACAATTGTTCTAAATAATATTTGAATTACAAACAAATAATATTTGAATTATAAGCAAATAATTTGATGAATAATATTTAGATTATAAGCAAGTAATTTCATGAATAATATTTGAATTATGTGCAAATAATTTCATGAATAAAATTTGAATCAAAGGTAAATAATTTTATGAATAATATTTGAATTCCAATCGAATAACTTTGTGAATAGTATTTGAATTAAAGGTAAATAAGATTGGCAGTAAATCATCGATTTATAGTAAAAGGAATTTCTGGCGGGATCGCGCTTCAGATCTCCCTGTGATCGTTCTGTCGAAAAATTTCGCAAAAATGCAAGGGATCCGTTTGTACGAGGACTTTATAATTATATTTGCCGGAAGCCCTCTCGCGGAACGAGCCACCGTCACGTACGAAATTCAAATGACAGTCCTCCAGAGCACCACGTTTAACGACCGTTTATAATATCCGCCGTTCTTCCTCGTCCCGTCTCATCCGCGTGGATAGATCTTCCTTACCTGGTTGCTACAGCGTAAAAGAAATTTAATTAACGCGGCTTCTCCTTCGTCGTTCGTGCTCCTGAGACTGAGCACTGATTAATTCAAAAATCTTACCGGCAGGAAAAACTTATGTGCATCCTGGCAAATAATCTGAACACTGAACTGCAGATATTTAAGAGACCATTCTACTTTGACTGCTAGATTACTTTCTTTCTTCGTAAATACGATATGCAATAAAATACATACTATAATAGAATAATGTAAGATATGACAAAGTGCCAATACGCTTTTAGTACGTCTATGTTTTGCAGAACATACGACATATTTCATCAGAAATAAAAAATGTTAAATGATTCTTAATCAGTACAAGTGTCACTGTTGCAAATGTTAGAGGTTTACTGCTCAAAGTCGCTGAAAGAATCTTTTTAAATTATGTGTAGAATTATTTTTCTTGCTGAAAATAATTGTGGAGTTCCTCGATTTTTAAAATATGAGACATATTAGCAAATAGCTCGTGTTAAGGAGTTGTCCGGTCGATTTAAAGTCAGGAGGGGGCTGACGAGCGTCAGAAATACTTGAACTTCTTGGTTCAAGTATTCGAAACACGTACGGGCGCTGCTCTAGAAATTATCGCAGATCGCTTAATTATGGCGGAATCAGTGTGCCCTGCATTAATTAACGAGGCCGGAGACTCGCAGCTTTCTCTAATGCGATCTTTATTAGTGGTCCCTCGAAGCGTTTCGTGACTATCGCGTAAATGAAACGTCGGAAAGCAAATGAAGAGAACGTTCATCGCGAAGGGTCAAGATGAGATTTAAAACGAGACGAAGGGAAAGAATCGAAGGCGCGAGTCAAGAGAGAGTTAAAAACAAGGTCAAAAAATACGAGGAACGATTCTATACTGAAATAAATGGACGGCGTCAACACTTCGAAAAAAATATCTCGTCGTAATGACGTTGTTACGATAATTGGGCTTTCTGGAAACTTTTGTCTGCTTGTCAAGCCTTCGTTCAGGATAAACACGATGGAATAGCACCCAAAGGAACCCAATCGCGTTGATACGATATTGTTTTACCATTTCCTTTTGCGACATCGTTACACCTCGTTTCGTCCTCATTATCATACCCGACAGCAGTGGACGATTCGATGAAACGGATAGAGTTTCCAAAGGACCTTCGATCGATCGCACTGTGGCAACGCGAATACGACGTAATTTGTTCCATAAACATCGTCAAAGATATAAACCACGTAATTACTTCACGTAATCACGACCAGTATTCGAAATCGTCAAAAGCATGTTTCGACAAAGTGACCAGTTTTTCAACCATAGACATTCCACTTCAACGTAGACATTGTAAAAGTTACCGTATTAAATGCACAGAAATGTCGTTTGTCAGAATTATTTAGAATCAAGTTGAACAAACCTGTTGTGGATAAAGTATGAGGCTAATTAACGATTCACGTAAAAGTAGCACATCTCGATGGTCATCATTTACGTGCTAGATGTCGTACAACAGATAACCTAGCTATATTTCAGATAACGCATGTGCTGTGAAATCATCATTTCAGCTGTAGATTGTCTGCATAGTACATGCACATAGCAGCTCCTGATATGAACAACATTGTAATTAGATTATGTTATGTTGAAGTTACAATGTTGTTCGTAACAAGTATCCTTCTACAATTTAACTCTAATTTCTGATGTACAGATCTGTTGTATAATTTCACTATCAAATCCAATGGAATCAAAATGGCTTTATTGTACTTCATCTTCCCCCCTTTTATATTTCATTTCATTTAATTAATTTTATTTTACTTCTCGAACTATTAGAAATCATCTAACAGAACTTATTTATAAATTACATTTTCCATTTTATCTAGGTTGCTATAAGCCAGCGTTCGCTATAAACTTTCAAAATGAAACCATTTATTTCTTTTGGTGCTGTATTTATGAGGGAGAAGAAAAGCCTCAAAGGTGGCCCCCTTAAACTCGGAATCATATCTCAGATGGACTTTTGCCGGCTGTAAGCAGCGAAGAAAAGGAGCAAGTTGATTTTCGGGGAAAAATCAGCCAGAGGAGGGTCGATGTCGAAAGTCTCGAGGGTCGTTCAAAGGGCCAAGGATTCGAGACGTTCGGAATAAACGTGGTACGCTCGAAAGTCGTCCTTGCACGTCTGCCCCCCTGCCCCCATCTTTTCGTGTATCCTTCTCGGAAAAGCATTCGCAAACGTTTCCACGGCAAAGAGAAATCGAGATACTCGATCGTTCGCATCTCGTGCGCCCCGTACACACCTACACCAGCCCCTTTACCTCTGGCCCCATGGAAGCCAACGTCCGTGGCTTGGTCGATGCATGCTGAAAGCCTTTTATGTGGCTTTGAACCCGCATCAGCGTGAATCCGCGCGGACTCCGGCTCCGGAGTTTCTCGTCAGTGTGAAGTGGCACCGGGCGCACACGGTTTGTATGGGGTCGAAAAGGAGAGGATCTGCAGGTGGATCTCGCGCGAGAACATGGTGTTCGAGGAGCATCATTCTGTGGGATTATCGAATTTCGTTTAGAGGATCTAATATCGGGAAATGTTTGACCGAATTCGGTAGCTGGTAATCGACGGAGCTGAAATAGTTTGGTGCTTCATTTACTGAAAGTCTCTCAACGGTGAATATTGAAATGGAATCGTGGATTAGTTATTGAAAGGGTCCATTCAATTTCTCCTTTTTCGATGAACATACGTACTGACTTAATTACGGTCTGCCTTACAAGAATTTACCAGCTCGAAGCTTGTCTGGTCATCAGCAGATTTATACATTTATGCATCGAATGATATATCCAAGTCTGTCGAAAGATCAAATACATCTGTAATGTATGAGGTACATCTAAAGATTGCACAACCTGTAGACTTTGATATATGGATACATAAACATCCACAACCTATCATCTTGAAATACATGAAATCATCAAACATGTACAAGCACATTCAATTTCTGGTCACTACACAAAAATGTAACAGATCTCCATAAACGTCGAGTATGACACAACAGTTTGCTTTAAAGCTTTAAAGAAGTTCTTGGAATAAGCGATATGAAGTGACTTCCACATTTTCTGAAGTTGGTAGAATAACTACAGTTGAATGCACATTTTCTCCGAAACTTCCTCTTCATGGAAGCACGAACGTTTTCAATCGAGATTACCATCGGTAGCCGGTAAAAGCCAATTTTAGGACCTTTTCATTTTAGTACCATTCGAAAGTGCCTTTTCACTAGCGTGTATCTCGTGTTTTATATGTTTTGTATTAAACAATAAACGCTACTGGCAAATGTGTAGCAGGAAATGGTCGACCATCATTTCTGTCGAAACCTTCTGATGGAATTGTGTATTATGGTGTACACTGTGTATACACAGTGGTACGTGATCTTATGTGACAAATATGTATATCTGTTCTCTTGGTTGAAATAGCAAGATCAGTCGTCTATGTTTTCTGTTGTTAAGTGTAGCTGATATTAAAGTAATAAATATTAGTGAGTAAATAAGGATAGTAAATTTGTTGTGTTCATGTAAATAAGGCTAGAAGAATCTGTACTATTCACATACTAATAAGATTAGTAGAAAAATTTTGATTACTATACACGTGTAAATAAGGTCAGTAGAAAAAATTTGTCTACCAAACTCTTATAAACGATTGAGCAAAGTTCGTTTAGAGCAAGTGATGCTGGATAACAAGATGATAAACTAGTCTTCTCTCCCCAAGCAAACTTATTAGTGCTAGTACTCTAGCGCTTGCTCTAACAACGCAAACTGGGGTTAATAGTACCATTAGCCTTCTCCTATTTCTTCACGGTAATAATGTTAGTATATGCTATAAGTGCAACTTGAACTTTGCTACTTAGATTTCTCTCGTTAGTCAGATTTAATAATACTAATATACTGTGGGATTTAATAATACTAACTAGAGGTTACCGATATCATTAGCCTTCTCAGCTTTCTCCGAAGTAATAACGCAAGCTTCGTGCTATCTGAACTTTACCACTATCGTTAATTCAAATTTGTAGCTCTAGCATACTTCATTAAGCGTTTTGTCGATTCGAACTGTTAATTAGGCTATTTATGGAGGATTTAGTATCTATTGTATTAATGTAGTTAGCATCTACATGTGGAGTAGGTTCATCTTTATAATAGCAAGATTAATTGTATCATTAGTCTCATTGCATCTTTTGACACACCTACTGCATCTTTCATGGTGATACTCTACCGTTCTGTCAGTGTTAGTATCATTGTTATTTCATTTCAAATAACACCTATGCTCGAAGATACCTATTTATTTTACGACTTAAAACTGGACTTAGCTCTACAATTCCTGTGTACTCCATCATATGTACTCTATCACTATGTGCAGTACTTACTCTATGCACTTAGATGAAGTGGTCTTAAACTACCCTTCTCCCAGCACTTCATGTCAATATCAAAATTCTATCACGTTACAAATGTAAACCAACTCTAAGGCTCCCAAATGCCTACCAAGAAATGATCACATACTGCAATGACAATCGACACATTTGAATTGACACATCAACTCGATACACAGTTTACATAAGCTTACATTATAAAACAGAAATGTTCAGTTTTAATTGATCGATGTCGTCGTTAAAATCAACCTCGGAATGATAACACGGGTAAGTAGACACGAGCGAATTGCAGCCATCCGTATACAGGTGAAATCGTTTCAACGATATGAAGTTGCGCAACGGGCTCGTATCGATCGCAGCGTCCAGGAACAATAGGGCGCATTATACATGGTTTTCAGAAAGGTGAAATGAAGTAAAAGCACACACGTCGGAATTTCGATCGTACATCAGGCGGATAACGTTCTCTTTTCAACGTATTTTGACGCAGTTCCAACATAATGTTTTAATTCGAATTCTTCATGTCATCTTATTTGTCCTTCCATGTGGTATTATAAATATTACATGTCTTTATAGACTTCATATCATTATTTACTCACACTACTACTTTATACCATTATAGATTCACAGTAATGTACCGTGTTGGGAATTGATAATTACCCCTGTTCGTGTTTATGGCAGTCGACAAGAGATACGATCGAGATTTCCAGCAGTAATTCAAATAACAGCAGATTCGATCTTAAGGAATATTATCTTCTGGGGTTACCTACAGACGTCGTTGCATCGGATACGTTAAAAGCAAACCAAAACTTGTGGGATTTGATATCGAAGATCCGAGACTCATGGGACACCTTGTACATCGCGGTATCAAAGCTATGGGAGTTGACCCAAAGTAGTTCTCGAGACTCGGGGCTCGATATGCACGACTTTAGACCCCTGGAGTTCTACTTCATCGGTCTCCGGCTTCGTCGAATTGGAGAGGATTCTCGACTTATTGGAATTCGATAGAGGATCTTTAGCTTGAAATTTTCGATCATGCGACAGAACTTGGGGACTTTCTAAGAAAATATGGAGTTCTGATGTGGGAACTCGCAATGCCATTGTGAAAGCGATTATTGCAAATCTTAAATATTGAAATTGGTTGTGATAGATTTTTAAGGTCATAAATTAACAATCATCTACTGTAGTTATGAATTTATATTCCTAAATTTGAAAGTGTTGAAAGTATAAGTTGTTCAAGTTCGTATTGGCTTCATTTGACAAATTTTTCAATCTAGAAAAATATTGATTTCGTTGAATATTGATTTCATAACATTTTGATCCTCTGTTTTATTACGTTCGAATTTTTCTTTACACCAATTTAATCATGAGGTCTCAAGTTGGTAAACATGAATATTTTCAACAGTTTCTACTCATCGAGTTTGATCAAAAGTGCACCGTTCACAGAGATTCTATTGCAGAAACATCAGAAAATGGTTTGTCTCCAAGAATGAAACTTCTCCTAACTTTTAATAAGACGGTGTTATAATGAACAGCAATATATTAATGAAGCTGATGCTGTTACATGTTTAATTAAATCACTTATTTTGTTGTGTATTCAAGCCTTGTTCTAACTCTTTGTTTTCAGTTTGCAATTTCCTCTCATTATACTGTTTCGTCCATCAAGTACTCGCAAACAGGAGAATGAATATAAACTGATATTTGTGTATACATAGTTAAGACCAACAAATATTTATGCAACAAATCAGAATTTTGGTATGAATAATTCCAACGAAATTTACTTTACATTCTGGTTAATGAAGAGAATTTACTCTTCATTTTCTATGATTGTACTGGAAGTATATAATTGAATGTGTACGAGTGGCAAATAGAAGTGGATTATGTATAGTGTTCTTTTCATGTAGTGATGTGGTTCGTGAATTCTGAGTTCCAAAATTTATTAGCTTGTAAATTTCTGTACTGACAAATTTACCAATTTGGAAATTTCTGTATTCCTGAATTTCCCAGTTTAAAAACTTCTAAATTAAAAATTTGTGAGACACCAAATAGTCATATGTAAAAATGATTAAATGTCTGAAATGGAATATCTAAATTCCTTAGTATAAACGTTGCAAATTTTCCAATTTCAAAACATCTAACTCGAGGTAGGAAAGTACACTTTAAAAATTTGACACGATTACCAGTAAAAATCGCGGCGTGACACGCGTGATGAAACACGTTGTATGTGTACACGTTTCGAAGTAAATTTTCCGTAGCGACCCCGATCGAAGGAAAGCCATCGAGCTTTCGACGAGAGATTTTCCTTCGTTTTCATTCGTTTCATCGATCAACGTCGATTCTATCCATAGGTACGAAGGCTCGAGATACATCGTGAAAACAGCATCGAACGAGTCTTTCAACCTATCAGTATATTGAATGTTTCAATATTGAATCTCGAACTCGATTCATGCCGTTCGAGCGTTTGTACGTTCATAAACATCGTTTTCAGTTACTCGCAGCTGCATCGGTATTCCAGACATCAAACTGATTTCGCCAGGAATTATACAAACAAGCTAAAAAGTTATTTCATTAGCCGCATATCGAGCTTCCCGTGCATCACGCGTTATTGCTCTTTCATTATTCTGGTCCGGTCGAGCAAATAATTTCGCGCGGCGTTCATACCGCGAAAGTTATCATTCGGCGAACTTTAATGAATCCCCTCGGTGGCGGGATTTCGCGAATACTTTCACGGACGCTCGAATCGAAAGAAAAGAGACGAACAAAAATACGAGGGGGTCCATGCGAGGTTTCACGCAAGAGGAGATTTTTCGCGAAACGAGAATCAAACGACGTGGGCGGAAACGAAGAACCGACATGGACGATCGTTGATCGATTTTGCCGACGATCGAACGCGATCGTTTTACTCGAAGGTGTTCCCAGACTGATTGCCGGGGGACAAACGGAAATAAATCACCTCTGGCAAAGCACCACGTCCGCTTCGGTCCACTCTTCGTCATCGGACCCCTTGTAGAACAACCTAGCCACTTTATCGAAGATTAAAAGAAGAGTTCGAAACCTAATCCGACGGAAACTGCGGATAGATCGATAAAACGGATGCCTCGGGCATCGTTTATCTCGAAATAAAGAGGTTGAGGTACGACCTCCACGATAAGTGTAATCTTTCCCTGCACAGAGAAATGAAGAGTGCTTCAAAGCTGTACGCAAATCTCCATACTTCAATTTTCAATGTTTAACCTCTGCAACACTGCAGTTCATGAGAAACTAGCATTTTCATCTGGATTCAATTTTGGATTCAATTCTGACTGTAATCTGCTAAGTCACGAATCTCTGAGTGCAAAATATATCTAACATTTTAATCTTCTTTGTCTTAACTTCATAGTTTAACATAGCTTAACATTGGGTTCGCATAGTTGGCTGTGAAGGTACAACTGCCTAGAAGATTGTAGTTTAATGTGAAATTCTAATGTGACTGTAGGATATTAACCTCCTGCCATATAATACTGTGACACACTCGTGACGCACACTAGAGTTCACATGTGACAAGCCAGACTCGTATTTTCATTGCAACTGAATGTTGGGTTCAGTCCTCATAATCTGCACAATCAAGGATTTATAAATACAAAGTATGTCTAACATTGTCTTCATATAGTTGGTTGTGAATGTACAACTGCCTAGAAGATTGTAGTTTAGTGTGAAATTCTAATGTGACTGTAGGATATTAACCTCCTGTCATAAAATACTGTGACACACTCGTGACGCACACTAGAGTTCACATGTGACAAGCTCGTATTTTCATTGCAACTGAATGTTGGGTTCAGTTCTCATAATCTGCACAGCCAAGGATCTCCAAATGCAAAGTATGCATAACATTTCCTAACACTGTAGCAATAGTTAACTGCGAATAATGCACCTGGATAGAAAATTATAGGTTAGGTTATTTCAAACCATCACGCGTTCAACATCTTGGCCATCGATGGAGTTGCATTCAATTCAGTTCAGTTAACTCAAAATATGCGACGTTTAATGACTTGTATTTAACTTGAAACTGAATTATAAAAATAAATAAACAGTGAATACGTAAACTAGGTTATAGGCTCTCCATCTTTCCGAAAGTTAAAATTTCAGAAGTTTCTAAGTTTCGAAAATAAATCTAAAATCCGTCACTTTGACGTGTTCCATAACAGCTGAATTCAATTTACTTAAATAATGGTACGAAATACGTGTAGTAGTAAGCGAGAGAAAAATGCGCAGAATGTAAACGAACCCAACACCGCTGATTACAAACATGGAGAGATAGTTTAGTGTGGCATTCTTAATAGTCTCCAAACTTCAGGCTGTCTTGCAGCGTTAATTAATCTCGCGGCGTAACGTGATGTCGGTGTTATCCGAGTGATTAACGGGTACGAAACATCCAGTATTTCTCTTTTCTGTCATCGGCTTTGTTCGCGAGTTGTCCCGGCGTTGTTTACGCCCTCGTTTGGTAGCAACCGCGTCATAATTTTCTCGTCAATTATTCTCGGCCGGCACGTTTGCTTATTCGATCCACGTGGTCGCATAACCGTAAAGAAACTGGACGAACGAGAAACATTGCACGCAGAAAAGATTACGTGGCGTTTCTTGAATTCATTCTACGTTATAGCCACCGGGGAATTCCAACTTGATGGCAGCTCTAACCCTACGAATTTGTTTGCGTAAGCTCCTCTCCCTTTGTGTAACAAATATTCATGAGATCCTTTTTCGACCCACTTTTTTCTTATTCGAAGAACGTTAATATTCTAGGGATGCATGTTTATTGCTTTCTGTGATGATTACTCTACATTGTATCATGGTTATGGCAGTGTTTTATCATTCCACTGTTCCACTGTGGTACTGCATTATTATACTGTTTCTTTCTACAGTAAGCTAGCTAAAACTGAAGTGAACTTATGATTTTTACCATATTACAGGTAATTTTACATTTCTATGTTTCAGAATTTGTACGTTTCGTAATTTGAAATTTCTATGCTTTAAAATTCCTAAGTTTGACAATTTGAATTTCCTATGTTCCCAAATTTCTGCATTAAAAAATTGAAATTTCCACGTTTCTAAATTTCTAAATTCATAATTGTAAATTTCTGTGTTCCAACTTTTCTAAACTTCCAAATCCGAAATGTCTATATTCCCAAATTCCTAATCTCCTAAACTCCTAAATTTCTAAACATCGATGCAACGGTGCTCATAATCACTGCAGTTAACCCTGAAATCCTCTACACCCACAAAAAATCCCTATTTAATTCCAGCGACAGAAGTCATCACGTAAATCTCCGCGTCTAAAGCCTCATAAAAATGTAAAAGAACATCGGGGTAAATAAAACGGCACTCGAACGAACCGCTCGAACGTGTACGTTCTAATTACACAAATTAGCCAAACTACCGAGCAAGTGCGAATGAAACAAACACGAGCAAAGCGCAAGTGTACGAGTAACTAATATAGGCGTGCTTGTAAAGCTTTCGTGTGCGGTATGCGATCGGGCACGCAAGCTGCATTAAAACCGCGACTTTGGTGTCGGTTTCGCACGTTTTCGTGGATCGAGCCGTTCGATGTTTGCGCGCGTGTCCACGCGCCTACGAGCTGGAAGATATTTACGATCTGTGGCTTGTGGCATATCGATTCGTATTCGGCTAGGTGTTAACATCCGGTCTGTAAACGAATCGATGCAGATACGCTACACGCCCTTTAGGTGCAATCTGTGATTGCCAGCAGCCTGGAAATATCGAAAGGATCGATACCGAACGTGTCCGTTCGTTCGCTCGTCGGTCAACGCGAATAATTCGCTCGTAGCAATTTGCTTGTTGCCGTACGGCTGACAGCTTTAATCGCCCTCGGTGATTACTTTTGTTAATTCGTTTTATGCCGCTGTGGTTTCGACTACTTCGCCCGGCGAATCTTTTTTCCGTCCTTTATTTGTTCGACCCGAGGAAATTGCACGTTTTTCGGAACCGAATCTAGGCTCACAATTAAATTCGTGATTGCCATATGCCTTTTTTTTCTTCCGTTCTTTCGAAGATTACTGTGTTCGATTCGAAGCTGTATTTTGCGACGGGTATTATTTTTGCAGATTTTTGGAGTCTGATTTTGGAATGTGGTTTTTAGCAAGCAGCTTGTGAGTTACTAGATTATTAGTAACCACCAATAATGTAGTACATTGTATACTGTTATATGTATTATTGTACTATTTCAGAACCCCAAATCGCCACATCCCTATATCTACATACACCAAATCTCTATATCTCCAAATTCTTATGTCTGCAAATTCCTATATCCCTGAATTCCTGTGTCTGCAAATCCCTATATCCCTAAATCCCGATATCCTCAAATCCTTATATCCCTAAATTCATATATGTGCAAATGTACATACTCCTAAATCCACATATCCTCAGAACCACATGTCCATAAATCCTTATATCCCAAAATTCTTATATTCCCAAATCCCCATATGCCCAAATGACCATATCCCCAAATCCCTATATCCCCAAATCCCCATATCCCTATATCCCCAAAACCACATGTCCCCAAATCCATATATCTCCAAATTCCCATATACCGAAATTCCCATATGCCCAAATTTCCATATCCCCCAATCTCTATATTCCCAAATCCACATATCTCTTAGTACTCACATCTCCAAATTCCCATATCCCTATATCCCCAAATCTTCCACCGTGAAATTTCGAGCTGTTCAAGTGCACCTTTCGACGATCGTACTCAATGTATCGTCAATACTTGGAACCGTAACCGATCGCATTCCAAGGAGAGCTGTTAATGCAAATGAAATTCTCGGATTCGTGCACGGATCGTTTCGCAGGATCCCAACGGCGGCGGCAGGAAAAAGGAGGACGAACGCTGAACAAAGGATCGCGAACGATTCCCTGGACACCGGACAGGGAGGAAGAGACGGTAATTATAGAAACTGCAGCGGCTGCCGGGAACGTCTTGCCATTCTGCCGGTAATTGCGTCGTATTGCTCGGAGAAAAACAGAGCGAGCCAGAAAAACAGAGGGCGAAGAACCGGAAAGAAATGGCCGCTTGGGTAAAGACGAACGAGAAGAAAAGGAACCGGCAGCCTGTTGTCCTCCGTCGTTTCCTCTCCTCGTTCCGCCTCCGCGACTTCGTTGAATGAATTTCATCCCTCCTATCCCATCTCGATGGACCGTGAGAATTATGAAACCGCGTTATTTTACTTCCGGCCCGCCTCTGCCGCCGCGAACACCGCAAACTGCGCTGCTCAGCTAAAGCGTCGTTCACTTAAATCTCGCCGTTTCTCTATTAACTCTACCGCGCTCGAATTGTTGGTTTAATCGAACATCAGATAATTCCTCCGAGGATAACAGATCGAAAACGTCGATCAAACTTTTGTTCTCGAGGCTGATTTTGAAGGAAATTGATTTTCAAGATTCGTTCGGTGCATGCGAATTTTATATGACCTAGTTCTTAGGTTCTTCTTTCAATATACAGTTTTTGTTCTTCGATTTCTGACAAAGTATTGGGAAAATATTTGATAAGATTTTTTAAAACAATCCCTGACTAAACTTTCAATTGCTTCAACGTGACTGTCAACGATTACCCTTCTTCTAGGGCAAGTACTGATGGTTCACTTTTTAAAAAATGATTATCAAGTATAAAGATTTGTAGTTAAAGTTCTTTATAAATAAATATGCAATAAATCATCTACGCTTTTAACTCGTATTTTGATTGAATAAAGCGATCGATCATATTTTATTATCACATAAATCTTATTTTAATAACTCCACGCCGATGGTTCTGTTGGAATAATTTTAACGAGGAGTTTTCTTTCGCGCTTCCCAATTGAATGAACGGGGTGGATGAAACCATATATTTAAACCGAGTCAAACAGGATCGATAATTCTTTCCATTTCCTCTTTTTAATTCATTACCGACGAAGTAATAAAGAATGTCGAGTCAGGAAAGGAGGAAATCGTCAGAGGAGCAAGTTCGATTCTCGGGAGTCAGAGTTTCCTAAAAAGTTTCCGGTATCAAGTTAAAGCGGCGTCGAGTAGTAAAAAAGGAGGAGGAATTCTCGCGCTTGCTGCAGCACAGACCCGGAATATTGACTGTACTTAAGGGAATAAATCTGAGTTTCGGAATCCTACGTGTTGCGCACCGTGAACGGCCCTCTGATCCCTGGGGATAGCCATGCATTCAAATGAACTGCAAACAGGATATCGAAAGTATCGTGAAACAGCAGGGACCAAGGTGCGTGGAGGGACAAGGGAAGCGACGGAGGGGAGGATAATAGAAACGAAGAAAAGCCGGAGGGTAAAGATGACGTAGCATCGAAAATGAAAGAAACAAGCAAATCCAAAGGGACGAGATTTCACTTCGTACTGGGGTGAAGTCGGGAGATTAAATTGTTGCGAGATTGAAACTAACGTTTGTGAATATTGATTGCAGATAAGTTGCATTCAGGAACTTAGAAAGTTTGGGGATTTGCTGGCTTGAATTTTTGACGATTTCAATGTTTGGAAATTTGGGAACCATAGGAAATTTTTGATCTATGGAATTTTGAATCTGGGGAATTGCGGGATTTGCAATTTTGGGGATTTGGGAGATGAATTTTTGGAATTCGGGGCTTCTAGGGAATTTTCTATCCAGATAATTTTGTATCTAGGGAATTTTTGGATTTGGAATTTCGGGGATTTGGGAGATACGGAGTTTTTGGATTTTTGGGGACTCTAGGAAATTTTTTATCTAGAGAATTATTGGATTTGGAAGTTTGGTGATTTCAGAGATAAGGAATTTTTTAAATTTGGGAATTGTAAGAAATTTTGGGATTCGTAATTTTGGAAATTTGCAAGACAAGGAATTTTGGAAATTTAGGGATTGAGAACTTGGAATTTCGAGGAATTTCGAATTTTTGAACTTCTGAATTTCATTAATTTATGATTTTAAAAGTATTGCGATTACGGTATTTGGAATTTGGAAGATTGAGAATATGAGGAATTTTTGAAAATAAATTTTGATATTTGTGGATATTTTCAAAATCTGAGAAGTTCGAAAGTTTGTCTACTTTGGATATTATAACCATAACCCATGTCGAGCTAATAATAAAGCATGAATAAATTTCAGCGAAGTTAAACGAAGAATTGCCTGAGCGTATCGAACACGACCGAAGAATAACCTCGGAAACGAATTTAAGATACATTAAGTAAACGATAAGTAAGCGCAGGAGAAAAAGGTTGATTTATGTAGGAAGCTGAAAGAATCGAAGCAGATGGAAATCTCGCGAAAGGAGGTTACACGGTGAATGGCAGGAACCAAGAGGAGGGGTGGGAAGAAAAGGGAGATAAAGTTTGTTGGAAGAAAAGGGAGATACAGTGTTCGGGGGATGAATCGATGGAGGTCGAAGGATAAACGATGAAGCAAGGAACACGAAAGAAATCGAGAAAACGAATTTCGTCGGAGATATCCTGGTCGATATCTCGGATTCCATGCCAGGCGAAGGCTGTCTATGAAAACGGAGATTCCACTTTATCTCCTGATGAAAGATTTAAAGAAGGAATCGTCAACTATGCTGAACGAAGGAAGGGCAGATACGAAACGGAGTTCTGCCTTTTGGAGTTTCGTGCTACGGAACTGTTTCGTAATTTAGTAGGTGCATCTGTGAACGTTCCACGAACGGTCAGCGTGCCGGCAGGAATGCAGTATCGAGAAACCCATTACATACCGTTAAAAGCAAGTTAAATTGAATTCATGCTCTCTGCTGTTTCCTTTCCCCTTCCTTTTTTTCCGCTCGATACATCCCGCGGCCGGAAAACGAGTTTCGTTGCGTCGTTTACTGGGACACTGCATAATTCTTCGCGACCGGATAAATAATGCACGCTATTGCATTCGTAATTCGAAACGCTCCACTTTTTGCGGGCTTTATGAACGATCGCTGCCTCGAGTTTTATTCGCTGGGGATGGAAATTGGTTTTGAGCCTCGAACTATTTTTTATTGATATGTGACGTGTGTAATGTAAGAGTTTATTACGGAATTCATAAATTTTCAATCTGCAAATTTTCAAATTACCCAAACTTCTCCGACTCCTAATTCCTAAATTGTGAAATTTGTAGTCTTCCAATGTCTGCATCTTCAAATACCTATATTACCAACTTTACAATTTCCAAATTGCAAAATTACCCAATTCCCAAGTGAATGAAAAGGTTGCTTGCAGCCATCTTTGATGCAAAGGCGAGGTAGTAGTTGGAACAAGTATGACAGTGAACGCGTTAGCTGTCAGTTGACGAAACGAACAGGTGAAGACAAATTCAGGTTGCGGGACATCATACTTCCGACACGAGAACGTGACGCTTTTACACGAACCTATTCACCTCGACGAAGATACACGTTCTTGTAACGTGCTATCAGCAACCTAGCTGGCAAGGGACCTTATTTATGCGGCACCGGTTGATTTATTCCCGCTGGAATCGGAACGGGAAGACGATTAAATTCTCACGTTTCCAGCCAGACGCGTTCTTGGTAAAAGGTTCGTGAAAGTCGTGAGCACAAAATACGTTGGCCGGATGCGAAGTTCACCGAGGATCGTTAAAAAGTATCGCGTAGAAAAAGGCGGCGGGAGAAAGATAGAGAAGCAAGGTTTTCTCGCGAAGTTACACCGCCATTAAGACGACGTTAACGAAGAGCGACCGAAGGGTCGCCGGTTTTCTTGCGGTTCGACCTCTCCGGAAGTGCGCGAGCTTGCATTTAAATTCCTTATTTTGTGCGCAATTTACGTGACTCGTTTCCAACGCCGTTGTTGCCCCTTCCGTTACAATGGGAAATGGACCTTTACTGCCATTTGCCTGTCTCAATATTCCCTCCGCCATTCCGCGCTCTTTTTTTTGAGCTAATATCGTTTGTACGAGTCACCGTGTTCTATGCATATGTCTGCATGTTTGCGAGGAAATTCGTGAATATTTTCACGATTGATCTTTTGGGGGAAAAATTGTGAGATTATTGGGATGTAGATGCGTGGGATGGGGATTATTTGCATGGGGTCTTTCAACTCGAAATATTGAAACCGTTCTTACGTATTTGGAATTGGGGGAATTCGGGATCTGAGGTATTTGAGATTTGGGGAATTTGGAATTTGGGAAATTTGGGATTTGGGGAATTTGAGATTTGGGGAATTTGAGATTTGAGGACTTTGGAATTTGGGGAATTTGAGATTTGTGGAATTTGGAATTTGGGGAATTTAGAATTTGGAGAATTTGGGATTTGGGGAATTTAGAATTTGGGGAATTTGGAATTTGGAGAAGTTGGAATTTGGGGAATTTGGAATTTGGGGAATTTAGAATTTGGGGAATTTGGAATTTGGAGAATTTCGAATTTGGGGAAGTTGGAATTTGAAGAATTTGGAATTTGGGGAAGTTGGAATTTGGGGAATTTTTAATGTGGGATTTGGGAAATTTGGGATCTGGAGAATTTTAGGATCTGCAGAATTGATTTGGGATTTTAGAATTCGTAAAGTGGAACAATTGAAATATAGAAATACTAGTCTTGAAATGTGAAGATTTGGAAGATTAAAAGTTTGAAAATTTTTAACTTTGAAAATATTAAATTTGCAAGATTCGAAAATTTTGTAATATTCAATTTTGTTACTCTGGTAATTCGAAAATCTCAAAAATCGTAAATTCGAATATTAAAAATTGTCAAGTTAGCGTCTACATTCTCAGAGAAAGCCCAAGTCTCACTCGAGTGAACTGTTACTCAAGAGTGTTATGTATATCCTTTTTTTTTTAATAAGAACGGTAACAATAGTCGTAGAAGAAAACGGGTTGACGCGAAAATGAGGTCGATATTGCGTGACACAGCGGTTGCTATAAAGCGAAAATAAAAGTATGATAAAGGTCGAACGGGACAAAAGTGTAGTAGAAGGTTGCGTAGCTTCTAACCTTACGGTGCTTTATGGCGCGACATCTTCTAATGTAATTTTGCTTGCGAATCCCAAAGGTGGACACGGATGAGAACGAATTAGATTAGTGGTGATCATGGCTTGTGGCGTGTCTCCTGCAATTCGCCCTTCCCATTTCGTTCCAAGAACGTGTTTCACCTTTTTCATTCCTTTCTAAATTCCCCGGTGGCATTTTCGAAGCTTTCTCGAAAATCTAATAAGTCTCTTGATGTTTCTTCTCCTCAAATATAACTTGTTTCATCAACATTTCGTCATTTCGTCTATGACACGTTTGGTATACGGTTTACATACATTTCTTCTGTAAAATGTGTGCATCTAAAAATTGACATTATTGTCCCGTAAAATAAATAGTAATAATTAATTAATGATATAAGAAAAGTTAATGACATAACCACTGATTGATGAGTAAACAAAAATTAAACATACATGTACATATGTGTTTAGTGCTACACATGCTTTATTATTATGTGGTAGCTTTATCGTATGAAATAACTTAATGAATTTGAGTTTTAAAATTCGTTCTATATTCAAAAGATAAATCCTGGAGAACATAAAAATAACATAACTTTTCGAATATCCTAAAAGTTGATTTGCAATTTCAACGCTTAGTAAAGCATCGTTTGTCTGACCATAAATAGTGTTATTCTACTGGTACATTTACCAACGTGTATAATCTTGTGCTACATCTCTGACTTAGACTGGATTTATTTTATTGGCTTACTTACACAAATAACAGATATATATGCAGCATTAGCCTGGTCAAAACAATCCCATTATCTTCTGTAATTTACGATACTATCACTTTTCGTGTTCAACCAAAATGTCGTTGTACCACTTATTAATCTTCTAAACGTTCATTAACAGCTCTCTTGTTACTGTGTAAATGAACGTGTGTAATGTGACACGAAAAAAGTTGTAATGAAGTACTAAAATGTGTAATATGACATAATGAAAATTGTAATAAAATTCAAAAGCGTGTTACATGAAATAATTAAAATTGTAATGAAATACTAAAATGTGTAATGACAGTAATAAAATTGTAATAAAATATTAAAGTACGTAATACGACCTAATTAAGACGTCAATTATCAACAAAATAAATGTGACCAGAAGTGCTACGTAGAACAACGCATGTAGAAAGTAGTAAATTTCACAGAGTTTAATTAGAATAAAATAAATTGCTATCACTTTAGTATAATAAACTATTTGATGATCCACTTTAGCCGGGTAATCGACTATGGTCGTTAGCATACGTATCGATAATTAGATGAGCGCTCGTTAAAACGATCATGAAACAACGAAGCCTCGCAGGGCTCATTAATTTCTCGTAACTAATTGATAGATTTATGGTCCTGCGAGGAATTAACATCCGCGAGATAATGTCGTAAACTCGTTCGAGTATCTCGCGAGTATGTAATTATCGAATGGAAAAATACACGGTTATCTTTTTCATCGCTTATTAACGAAATCTGATAATGTCATTGATACGGATCAATTAAATAATTTCCAATTGTCAAGGGAATAAACAACAAGATCGAGTTTACGATATACAATTCATCTTACACGAACTCGTGATAATTGCAATTAATTATCGTTTGATTTTCGATTCGTTAGAAATTAAATGAATGCAAGTTGGTATTTAGTTTTTTTGCCTTTAGTAACTTTCTAAATCTTCCAAAACCATATCTCAAATCTCAAATCTCAAATCTCAAATCTCAAATCTCAAATCTCAAATTTCAAATTTCAAATTCCCCAGATCCCACGTTGCCCAGACCCCAAATGCCACAAATCCCAAATTCTCCAAATTTCAAATTCCCCAAATCCCAAATTCTCCAAATTCCAAATTCCCCAAATCCCAAATTCCCCAAATATTAAATTCCTCAAATTCTAAATTTTCCAAATTTAAAATTCCCCAATATCAAATAGTCCAAATTCCAAATTCCCCAAATCGCAAATTCTCAAAATTCCAATTTCCCCAAATCCTAAATTACCGAAGTCCAAATTCCCCAATTCCCAAATTCCCCAAATCTCAAATTCCCAAATCCCAATTCCCCAAATCCCAAATTCCCCAAATCCCAATTCCCCAAATCTCAAATTCCCAAATCCGAAATTCCCCAAATCCCAAATTCCCCAATCCCAAATTCTTCAAATCCAATAATGAATAATTAACAGTAAGTAACACGTTAAATAAGTATGTTCTTATCTACAGAGCTTCAAAATCTATTCTCGATTTTCATGCTCGTTAAAAACAAATTTGTCCCTCTTTTTTCCTCCATGGATAACATGATTGTGGTGGAAATCGGTGCACGAAGAAATCCGAATAATAGATTCCATAAAACGACGGTTAACTGATATTTCCTATTTACGATTATGGTCGTTGTTGAGAAAACTCCCTTAGATTGGTTCTCGTTTCTCCTTCGCGTTATTCCAGCGTTCTTGGATTACTTTTCAATAGAGCTTTTTGAATCCTTCAGCGTTATCATCCGGTTTGAATAATGCTCTCGTAGTCTGAATATCCGTTTTATTTTGCATTCGAGTACGGATAATAATCGATCGACGTTCATTATAGCAGTTTTAACGGTTATTGTTTCAATTGGCCACGGTTCATTAATTAGTAGTGGATCAGGCTACGGAACGAGTGAAATTGTCATTTGGAACGAAATTTCGATACTCGTAAAATATTCTTCAACACATTCTGTCGCTTATTTATAGAATCATTTTTTATTATCCCTCTGTTCTCCGTTGAACTGATCACATAATTCCTTCTGTACCGAATGATGTACTAACAATTACCACAATGTTGCTATTATAGAATTTTATGATGCAATATTAATTACAATATTGTGGAAGCAATAGAATTCGGTAATAGCGCAGTTCATTTGCAATTGTTCGAGACTGTATTTCACATAATAAATAACATCGTTAAAATACAAATTGCTTGTAGGAATTGATTATTGAAACTTCTATAACTTCAATAATTAATTACTGAACGAATAATTTTTTCATAAGTGAACTCGTAATATTATCCAAATAGAATTTTCAATGAAAGCAATAACTCATTGTGTATGCGAAATTTCATTTCACAGCATTTCTCTCACATTACAAAAGAAAATGATAATATTACCCATAAGAATAACTAAATAAAAATGAAGTAGTCTTTGACCAGCAGCGTACCAAATTAAATACCAACTTCACCGATCAGTATCAGTTCCTATCTTCCCAAAAGTAATGTCTCGAAAGTAAACTAAAAAAGAAACGGTAAACCGTGGAAACAAAGATTTTAATCATGGCAGATCTACGGAGCGACTTTGTTACATGAACCGTAGTCGCATCAGGCCGAGTCCCCGTGTTATTAACACATATCAAAGGAGCACCAATTCAATTACCTTAATTACCCTGTCTGGAACGTAGAGAAACTCGCTTAAGGCGCAGATAGACGTGCTCACATACGGCTCATCCCGGTGTAACGCGAGTCCTATTTAAAACGAGATATAAACTCCCCGAAGAGTGACGCACTCGTAAAGGTCGCATCTAGCCTTCGGTGCAGCAGCGTCTCTTTCAAGGATTTGATTTGTCAGATTCCCATTAAAAGCGGAATGGAAAACCGGTCTCCGCTTTAATCTTTCTCCTGTGTCTGGGATTGCCTCGCACTCGATATTGCATCCCCGTCGTCCTCGTTTACCATATTTCGCCGTTGACATTTTTCTCTGTCTGAAACTTTCTCCCATCTCCCGTTCCTGACCGAGGGACGTCGCTACCTGTCGAACGTTTCACCAGATACGTGGATACACGATGTGTAACGTTGCTCGATGAGTCTGCCATAACGTGGATCGTGTTCTTGTTTAAATTTGACGCTTCCGCGGCATACCCGTGTTCATTCACGGGATATCAGGTTCATTTTGATCGAAGAGTATCGGTGATGTTTTCGTTAGCGACGTCGTAATGAATTGCTACCGTAACGCGTACGTGCCTAAGTTCGTGTAGGGAAGACATTTCTATCGATCATGCTCGATGGAATTCAGCTGGAAATTCTTCTGCGAGAAATCTGGGTGGAAATTTGGAGATTTGATAATTCTTATGGAAATATTTTATGGAGATCTTGAAATTTGTCAATTTTAAGGTCAAGAATCTAAAACATGTAAGAAGTTTAAAAATCTGAAAATTTATGAATTTAAACTGTTAAAATAAGTGATGTCAAACGATCAAGAAAATGTATAATAAAAAGCTCATATTTTAGTATAAAAGTGATTAGGGCAATAAAAAAATGTATTAATAGAAAGTGACGGAAAGGACGCAAGAAATACGGAAAATGCAAAAATCTCGTTTGAAAGAGTTCGCAAGCATTTCATTGACTGCGATCGAAATTACAGGCTGCGTGGCTTTTCATAAAACGGTTTACGACGTCCATTTGCATGCGACAGAATGGCCAATGAAATGGCCGTTTACAGGCTTAGTGGGAAAAAGATAGCACTAGTAATTTACAAGAGATCAGAAATGTTTCGATACGCGGGAGAGCTGGAGCGCTGGTCAGTTTGTTACTCGCGAGCGTAATTGAATTTTATCGGTGAATGAACGTTCGGGGACGATGAAAATCACCCAAATTAAATGGCGGTTCGCGAAACCCGCTGAAGACCGCTCCTTGACCGTAAATTGCATTTCACGCTTCGTTTCGTTGAACAAAACAGAGGAAATATCTTTTACTTTCGATCGGTCCGTCCCTTTCAAAAACGATAGTTTCAACCATAACCTCGAAACATTTTGAGGTTATGGTCAAGAATTTGTATCTCGTTATAACCATTATAAATATTTACACCCCTTTTGATCAGTCATTTATGACGAAAGTTATTTTGGATCTATAATTATGATTTGTAAATTGTTATACGCAATTATATTACGAATTACTCGGTCATCAAAATTTTACTAATTACCATTATTGATGACGAAAGTTTTATTTTCATTTGCGGCTAACTGACGTCAATAACAGTTATTTTAATTGCTTACAACAAAACACTGGCCATCGATATTGGTTATCGATAACCGAAATAAAATGCAAGTTGTGTATATCGGTTATTCGTAACTGAAAATAATTTTCTTCAACGATAATTATTTGTAACCAAAAACGTTTTACGTCATCGATATTTGTAACCAAAAACGATAAAAGCACTTTGTGTCACTGATAATACTTTAATTACCGATGACCGAAAAATTGTAATTAATTGTAACACGACAATCATGTCACATACAAATTAATATTTTTCACGAACTTCTACAACAATATAACTGAATAATGATAACTTTTTGTCGATATACAAGAAAATATTCAAAACAACCGCGTTTGAACTTCTCTGCGAATATCGATGGACGAATTTAGTTGATAAAGGATTAAAAATTGTCATTGTTGTTTCTCTTTCTCTTTGTTTTGAACGAGAGGCTAGAATTACGGACAATGAGGCTCACAATGACCGCCTGAAAAATCCGTCGGCGCATTTCACGGTTTAATGGACGCGTATTCATATCGTTGATGCTATTGTTTCGCAAAGCGGTCCTTCCCTTTTGCCAATTTTGTTTTCCAGCAGCGAAGTGAACTCGCTTTTCTCATTTGTTCCCGCGTATCACAGTTTTTCATTCCCGTTTCGCAACATCTACGGCCCGTTTACCTATCCCTGGTATTATTCCAACGTTCTTTCGCGATGAAAACATCAGGAAAATATTGGATTGTTCGAAAACTTTCAGAAGTTTTTGTTGCATCCTAACTTTAATACCACGTGCGCGAGGTGTCGTGCAAACGCCATGGGACATCGGTATTTTATTTCCTGTGATTCAGTTATTTTGGTCAAAGTTGCAATTACCTGATTTCTTTTTGTTGAAGATGTTTTGTAGGTGGAACAAATTTTCAATTTTTGTCATTGTTAAAAATAAGGAGGAAATAAATGATGTTGTCTTCTGTAGTTGCAGAATGTTTATTTAGAGGCGATAACAGATTTTGAAAATCCTCCTCATACATGAAACCTCATCATTTATTTTTGTTGAAATTTTGAAAGCGGTTATAGTAGAAGATGAGTTAGGTGTTTAATTTGTGAGTTATGTACATACATATGTGACATATATGTGACTATACAAATGGACTCATGTATGGTACACATATATATATATATATATGTAAATATACACATGTACACATATATACATATATGTATGAGTGATATGTGTTTAAGTGGGTTTAAGTACAGTAGACACTCGAAGACTTGAAAACACAAAAACTTATTCTAATAGTCCAGACTTCGTCATGCGTGTCACAAATAATTTCTCAAAAAAAAGTTAACAAACGTTCAACTAAAAATGTGTAGCGAAAAGAATCTCGATACGCAACATCGATACCAGAGGAACATTCGAGAGTATCGGAGTAACAGTTCTTCAGAATATTCGATTTAAACCGGCAGGTTCATCCAAAATGACTCAATAAAAAGGGAGGGATAGAAACACGAGCGAAAGTTCTGAGAGTGAACGCAACGGAGTGTTCAACGAGGCAGGGACTATCAAAACAGCCTGGAGAAACGTAAAAAATGGCGGTTGGGCACTTGTTCCACGCAATTTGCCGGTAGCCGCAACAAGATAATGGCCATTTATGCAGCTATTTCTGGCTGGTCCGGCGAATATAAAGGAGGAAAGGGTAGGAGCCCCGTATGCACGTGGCCAGCGCCGGCCAGCACAAAGAATCCCGTAATACCAGGTTTCCGGTAGATATTCTTTTTGCAGTGCATTTATTTTTGACGTTCCGTTTTTCATTTTGCTCGTTGTCCCCGCCCCTCCTGCCCTTTTCTCTCGACTCGGCTACCGCCACCCCTCTGCGTTCCCCTTTTAACCTCGCCCGGTACAGTTTTTCACCCCCTCCAACTCTATTCACACCAGGGCTTTTACCTTTGATGAATCGTGGTGGAATTACCCGGTGCATCCGCGGGGCCAATGGAACAGCTTCTGCCCCGGTGAAAAGATAGAAGCTCCCGCTGGAGAAAAAGCCCGCGCAACGACTTGCAAAGGAACGAGACGGGGGTGAGACACTAAATTATCCCGTCGATATTTCTGCGAGTATAACGAGATAGGAAGCCTCAACCCCGTGCTCTCGATGCATTCGAGGTCTTCTCGATTCTTTTTACTTCTTTCGAATCGAAACTCGATAGTACACTCTTTGCCCCCGGAAACACACGAGCGCAGCAGAAAACACCGAGGTGGTTACGCGTTGTTCGACAAAAACCCCTTGGCTTATAACATCGGTCAGCCTCGTAATGCACATCCAGTGTGATGAACATAAATCGTATTTGCGCAAGGATTCAATTTTTAGTCCAATGTCGATTAAAGGTTGCTAAATGAGATACCTGATATTCCAACTTTTTTTATTTATCTTAACATTGCAGTAATTAGCTATGATCGACGCGACTACCGACAAAATCATAGGTTAACACTGTAACTACCGAAGCTATATGACTGGCTCAGAAATTTTTAGTTATAAGTTATTCAATTTCTTTAGGTAATTTTCGTGAAACCTGTTCTGTACAGAATTGTATACTCTCCTTATCCAAAATTAAACTATACCAAAATAAGAAAACTAAAATAAGAAAGTTCATTTTAAAATATGAAGTTTATTCCCAAGCGATGCCGATTCTTCGTAAATTTCTAAATGTGCAAATTGCAAAGGAAAACAGCGGATAAATTCTCTGTTATATCAGTCGTATAAAGCAGTAAATTTGGAGAACGTATATATACATCTCTCGCGGTTAAATGGTTGGAAGCTTTGCTGCAACAAATAAAACATTTTATTTTTGAAGTTACGGACATACCTCGAAATAAAGAGGATTATTTACTATTTCAGATAGTATTTTAGGGAGGTCTGATAGTATCCTGTTGGAGGAGAAGTAATAAAGTCGATGTTGGCGATGTGTATCCGTATCTCCTTCCGTTTGGTTGTTCGTGTTGTGTGTTGCATCCGTAAGTTACGTTTCGCGGAGACTAGCTGACTCGGTTGCGGTGCGTTTAAATCTTGGCAATGGGTTTGCTTGCTTCCGCTATTTTCCTGGTCAGTTTATTGCCTGGTGTACCGTGGGAGAGCTCGTTAGGAAAAGCTTCGGCGAGTCGCCATCCAAACGATGATTCATCCTCGAATTACCTGGACCATCTCTCCCGGATGTCTCGGCTACGGCTGGCAACTAATTGTAATCTCCTAATTATAATTGGCCGAAATTACCGTGGTCGTCTGGCCAAGTTAACTAAGTCCGTCTGCGGACCACATCAACAGTTTCAAGGGGTTGCTTCTGAACAAGACCGTGATATTACGCTATCGTCAACTCCGTATTTGCACATTTTTAATCCGAAAGTTCAAATTTTTATAATTCGGATCTATCAATTTGAAACTTGAAAGCTTGAAATCTAAAAGCTCGAAACTCGAGAGTCGAATATTCGACAGCATGAAATATAGATACTTCTATCAGTAGAAGAAGTGGGTATAATTTTTGTTACCAGCAATTCATCAGAGATACAAGTGATCGTTTCCTGTTTCAGCGGTGTCAAAACTTTACGATGCAATCTTTGGTTTATGACACATGATATATAATATCGTTCTAGCTGAAAATATATATATATACGTTTTGGCTCTAAAAGTTTGATCGTCGCTCGTTATTTCATTTTCCGATTTTCCGCTAGAACGAGCAGCTTTCTGATTATCGAACCAGAAAACGTAACGAGGTCAAAGCGATGTTCATCGCTTGCAACGTGTTACCTTTTTAACGTGCCTCTCGAATACATTTTGTGTTCAATTTATTGTAACTTATTTATCGTGTATCGGCATTAGATAGTACTTTTAACAGCAAACATTTATATCTTGTATTACAAGAACGTAATTCTACAATTCTAAATTCGCTAGGTTGAATTTCCTAGCATTGAATTTCCAACGCGTAGTATTCGTTGTACGATATATCGCCTCGCGTTGTTTGGCCGTATATTATGGTCTCTACGCATTGCATTGCCACGCGTTGTATTTCTTATATTTGGTATCGTCGCTCCTTGTACTTCCTACGCGTTATATCGCCATGCGTTGTATTTGCTTCGCGTTATATCGCCACGTGTTATGTCGCCACGCATTATATTGCCATTCGCTGAATTCCCTACGCGTTACATTGCCTTATGCTATATTTCCTACGCGTTATATCGCCACTTGCTATATTTCCTATACGGTGTATCACCACACTATATTGCCTCGCATTATATTGCCATGAGTTATAAACAATCGCGCATTATACTATTACACATTATATCTTCAAATATTGCATAGCTGTCGACGAAACGTACATCAAATGCTGTATAAAGAATACTCTACGTATATTGCCATTTTCAAGATTTTACACCGTTATAATCTCAATCGTAGTACATGAAAAGTCCATTGTATTTGTGTTCTAAGCGTAATGTAGCTTTTGACTTTATTAAATTTTGTTTTTACTGTTTGTTCGCGAAACACTCCCCATTTCATATGCGTATACATTTGTACACAGTGCACATTTGGTGAATAATAATTTTATCGAACACGAACTTGTCGGTATAGTGGCGGCAGTGTCTCAGACGCGGATGATATACTTTCGTCGCGTGACTCTAGAATTTGAATGGAGAATTTATATGGGTCTCCAAGCTCGTTCCATCTTCAAACATGTTCGAAATAATAAAAGAATCCTGCAGTGTTTCTAAGGGGAACCGCCTTTTTTTTTTAAGAAGCAAAAGTTATGTTTTATTTACGTTCATAGTAACGACGTCTGCATACATAGGGCCACTTCCACGGAACTCGATGCGCGGTTTCCCGTGAAACAACGAAATATTTTTCTTCCCAAACAGTCGGCGAAATTGTTCATGCGTCCTGAAGGGGACATTGAGTACCCCCTGCTTGTCGTAACTTCAGAACATTTTCTCGTTTTATGTTGCATCGACCAAATCAATATTATAACCGTTCAATCGCAACAGTTAACTGCACTAGCGGGAGTACTACCTTCTTTTTCCACCCTTTACGTTGTGACAAACATAGACAAGTAACCAAATGAATGTGTGAATTTATGAATTTGCATGAACTTGTGCATCTCCATGAATTCATGAAATACAGGTGAATAATGAACGAATGTAGTTAAATATAAAAATGAACGAATAAAGCGATGAAGAGTTAAATGGATATGAGTTAATGACAGAAGATGAAATTGAATGGATGTACTATATTAATATCGATAAAAGTGTGGAGTGATAAAATATTTGAAAGCAGTCTCACGGTGTTTCGCTCGCAATAAACTGTTTTCACCTTGAAATTTCAGAAAAATTTTACTAGCGGAGTTAATTATTTGAGCTGGTGAACAGCTTGTGTAATATACGTCGGCCAAGTACGATTTTATTTCGCCAGTTTTACCAGAATCGTTTTATTATACCGGTTTATCGGATTTGCCCTTTTTGCGGTTAATTTGTCCGACCAAGCACGGTACTATTTCACTTAGCTGGCGTAGAAACGATCTCGGCTCGCTTGTCTGATTTGCGACGGTACTGTTTCACCGGTCTGACTGTAAATGGTCTTATTTTACTTGATATACTGACCACATTCTACACCGACCATGTTGAAGAATTCCAGTCTACCTTGTACCCTATACGTCTACGTTAACCTTGCTTTTGATAGTGAGTCATCGGTTACGGCAAACAATACATCAAAGCGAAATGTTTCTATTGTCCTTTTACAGATTTCAGCCTGGAACGCTGAAATTGTAGACTACTGGTTAGTTAATATTAAATATCTCACAAAGGCTTCTGGGATAATAAATTTCAGTCGGAAGATATCGTGCAGGATGAAACCTTTACGAGAGAAATTTAATTAATATTTCTTTTAACGATACTAAAATTTGATGTTCGTACAGAGCTGAATATTATACGAATAATCTTTGAGCAGTAATTGGTGAATTGAGGAAGGAGGATTTTGGGGAATTTGTACTTAGGGAAATTATAGAGTCTGGAAATTAGGGGAATGTGAATTTTCGGAAACTTGAGAGATTGAATTTTAGGAAATTGGGCAAATTAAGATTTTTTTAGTATTGTAGAAATTTAGGGATATTGTGTTTAGGCAGATTTGAGAGTTTGGGAATTTGGGGAATTCGAAGATTGAGGGTTGGTACTTGGAGAAATTTGGGGAATTGGAATTTTAAGGATTTGGTACCTAGGGAAATTTGGAGAATTCGGAATTAGATTGTTTGACACCTAGGGAATTTTTGGGAATTAGGAGTTTAAGGATTTGGCACCTAGGGGAATTCGGGGAATTAGGAATTAGATGGTTTGGCATCTAGGGAATTTTGGGGAATTAGGAATTTAAGGATATGGTACCTAGGGAAATTTGGGGAATTAGGAATTAGAGGGTTTGGTACCTAGGGAATTTTGGGGAATTAGGAATGTAAGGATTCGGTACTTAGCGAAATTTGTGAGTTTGGGAATTTGGGGAATTGGAAATTAGAGGATTTGGCACCTAGGGAATTTGAAGAATTAGGAATGTAAGGATTTGGTACCTAGGGGAATGAGGAATTTGAAAATTTGATACCTAGGGAATTTTGTGGAATTATAAGTGTAAAGATTTGGTACCTAGGGAAATTTGAGAGTTTGGAAATTTTGAAATTATGAATTTGAGGATTTTCTGATTGAGAAAATTTGGGAGTTAAAAAATTTGATCAGTGGATGTTTGCAGAAATTTGGAATTTTGATGTTCCAAAATTTCCAAAATTACGAATTCGTAGATTTGGCAATGTGAATAAACTTATCAGTTTGAAAATTTCATAGTTCTTAGATTTTTATAATTTGTTCATAATTTTAGTTCATAAATTAGAAAGACATGAAAGTTTATGCCCTGAAAATTGAAAAAGCTTCGAAATTAAAAAATCCTTACACCAAGAGAACAAATATACCCTCAACCCGAAATAGTTAATCTACAGATATTAATGCAAACGATATTCGAGAAAGATTCTGTCCCCGCATAATTTCTCCGAAAACAAAGAATCTACAGCCGGCGCAATAACAGATTCATGTATCTCATTAGAATGCATAAACGGTTGATTCATCCCGGCCAGCTCTTAGTCGTATTCCACGGTTTCCGGGTCCCATGATTTTTCAGGTTGAACGAAATCCAGGAATCGTGGATGTAAATCAGCGACTGCATAAGAGAAGAGCCGAGAGCCCTTTTCGTCATGTATCAGGTATAAGATACGGCGACGATTTCCGCGACTTTCACCGTCTCGCAAAATTGTCGCTGCTTTCGAGTCGAACGACGATCGGTTTCTAAAGCAGAGATCAGAGATTCGTGGAAAGCGTGTTTGCAGTAAAATCGTAGCAGTTTTTCTCCGGTGACAAGTTTAGTGCCGTCTCGGCTTGAGGATGCAGCTAGAAATCGACATCTTCGAATTGCAGCCTGTCGGGCAAATATACTCGCGTCTGCTACGAGCGAGGCGTGTTCGCGATGAATCTCGTTTACTTCGACACGCTGCGCGATACTCGAGAGAAACTTGTCCGCGAAACCGTCGTTTCGCTCTCCTCCTTAACTCGTTGCTCGATCGAACGCATCTGCTGCCTACGGTTCAATTATTGATTATCGATATCTTATCGATAACTTATCGATGTTTCGTATATCGATGATACAAGTAGGATAACGCTGAAACGAACGGGAACACGTATTTTGAAATTCATATAGCTATGTATTTCTACAATTTTATATTTTCAATTTTATAGGTTTTCAATTTTTTAAATGGTTCATTTTTTCTTTTGTATATTTTCGAGTAATTCATTTTTTAATTCAAAATTTTGTAATAGTTCATTTTTTGATCTTTAGATTTTCAAGTACTTCATTTCTTAATTTGAATATTTTTAAGCAATTCATTATTTGTTATTTAAATTTTCAAATAATTCACTTCTCAATTAAACAATTTTTAAATAACTCATTTCTTGATTTATAAGTGTTCAAATAATTCACTTCCCCTCTAAATTTTCGAATAGTTATTTTCTTAAATAAAGTCACTTTAATTTTTTAATATTTAAATTTGAAACTTGAAAAGTCGAAAATTATATCTATGTTTGTATCCCTTGAACATCTGTGTACAGTAGGACGTTATAAAAATTGAATGTAAATTCATTTGCAGAAGCGACTCCTCTCCGTCGCAGTTTGAACAAATCGATCACTCGAAATCCTTCGAACCGTTCACTCTTATCCTAGTCTGAAGAAACTCTGCAACGCGAGCGGTCTGTGTATCGTTGCATCTGAGTGACGTTGTAAACTTTTACATCTGCGATAAAGTTTTAAGAACCCATGGATTTCCCTGCTGTCTCTACGACGCTATTGATGGTCGGAAGAATTAGAATGGGATCTGTGCAATAAATCGAAACACTTGATTTATTGCGGTACGTCTCTCGTTTATCCTTCCAAATCACAAAACAATTTCGGCAAGTATCCAGTAGATTCAAAATTTTAAAGTCCCAAAATTCTGAAATTCTCAAAATAATGAAATCTTCAAAATTACAAAGTCCGAAAATTTCATGATTCCCGAAATCTCAAAGCCCTAAATTCCCGAAATCAGGAAGTCCCACGTTCTAAACATCTCAAGGTCCCCAAAATGTATCAATCCTAACATCTCAAAATCCCTAAAATCTGTTTCCAAACCTCAAAATCTATAAATCTTAAAATTTTCAAATCCCCAAGCTCCTAAATCCCAAGTACCTAATTCCCATCCTAAAGTCGCCAAATCTTCAAATCTCAAAATTCTCAAATTCCCACGTCCTCGAAACCTCAAATTTCCAATTACTCAAATCATCAAATCCCTATCTCCCCAAATACTAAATTCCCAATATCTCAAAATTCTTAAATCCTAATTTTCAAATCCTAAATCTTCAAATCTCCAAATCCCTAAATCCCCAAATCCCAAAATTTCCATATCCCCAAATTCCTAAATTTCCACAATCACCAAATCCCCAAATTCTCAAATTCCCAAATTCCCAAATCACCAAATCACCAAATCCCCAAAGTCCCAAATTCCCAAATTCCCAAATTCCCAAATTCCCAAATTCCCAAATTCCCAAATTCCCAAATTCTCAATTTCCCAAATTCTCAATTTCCCAAATCCCCAAATTCCCAAATCCCCAAATCTCCAAATTCCCAATTTCCCAAATTTCCACAATCACCAAATCCCCAAATTCTCAAATTCCCAAATTCTCAAATTCCCAAATTCCCAAATCACCAAATCACCAAATCCCCAAATCACCAAATCACCAAATCCCCAAATCCCCAAAGTCCCAAATTCCCAAATCCCCAAATCCCCAAATTCCCAAATTCCCAAATTCCCAAATTCCCAAATTCCCAAATTCCCAAATTCCCAAATTCTCAATTTCCCAAATCCCCAAATTCCCAAATCCCCAAATCCCCAAATTCCCAATTTCCCAAATTCCCCAAACGACAATTTCTTCCGCCGTCGATTACCGCAATCAAAAGATCGCACATCCATATAATAAAAAATGAGAAAATAGTTGCACATTGTTCTACATTGAGTCATTACGGGGTTTCGCAAGATCGTCGTCAACGCCCGAAGGGTAAGCGAGGAAACTTAGGCTATTCGTAGTCGAAAGTTCTTTAGCTTGTGCAGCCGTGCATAAATCTCCTGCTATCGCTGCATTTTTCCTTGCCCTCGGTTCAATCGCGTCATACTTGTTCTCCTCCCCCTCGTTCATCGTTTTACGCCACCCTCAACGCTTCAACCCTTCATCTCCGCCCCGCATAATACTTACCCCGTTAGCGTCGAGCGACACGTACCGATATTACCTCGACGTGCTTTGTTGCTCTGCAGAAGAGAATCCATTCAGATTTACGTCGTCGGGAAACGGAAAGAAATGCTTCTGCCAATATGATTCCTAAACAATTTTGTCCCATATTCGCTTCCTGAAAATAGAATCATCTTAACATTAAATTTCTCCAAAATTTATTTCGCTTCTGCCACTAGATGATGTTCAAATTCATGTGTCACGTGATTATTAATAAACATTATACTGATCTGAATTTTTAAAAATAACAATGTTTAGCAAAATCTTACAAATCTTAAATATTAAATTTCTCCAAAATTTCTTTCTTCTCTGTCAGTAGATGTTTACTCAATTCCTGAATCAACACGTTATTAATAAATATTAAACTGCTCGAAATTTTGAAATATAACAGTGTACAGTAAAATCTTACGTTCTTTAGCGTTACGTTCTTTAGTTATTCATTCACAAAGTTTTGAAAGCTAACAAACTTCCTCTCTGTTCGGATCTTCCGCTATTTCAGAGGATGAACAACGTTGTCGCGAATATTTATCAAATTTTCTTTTCCCATTAACGTATCAAATTCGGTATTGTCTTCATTAACTTTTCCTCCGAACAAGTTGTTCTATCGCCCATGAAGAAAATTGCAAAAACTTCCGACAGAGTTGTTTAAAGTAAACAAGCGATATAGGTCAAACTATTTGAGCAAGTATATATCGCAGTTCTGTTGAAAAGTGGATGAAATAAGAATGCTTGTACGGTTGTTCGCGGAACGCGAGGGAATAAGAGAAATAAAATGAACGGAGTCTCGGAGACTCCGGTTCGGAGGGCTCGAATACGACAAGATTACGCGAAACTACTCTTTCGGATTGAAAGTTGATCCCTGGGCGATCGATATTCATGGAGAAGTTCGAAATTTCGGCGTAAAAATACACTCGGTCCGTTCGGCAGCGAGAAAGATACACCGAGTCGTGTTTCGCGTGTAAACAAACGAATCGATTTTCGGGGAAATCGAGTTGACCCCCATCTATCGAAAAACCGCGAAACGTCGATGACTTTGCGGCCATTTCCGGCGCGAAAAGGGAAAATATCGTTAGTTGTCAGTGACGAAACGACACACCGCAGCGTATCTCGTCCTTTTTATCTCCCTTTCCCTTGGTTTCACCTCGTTTACGAAACACTTTGCTCGTCACCGGCGTAAATACGTAGGGAAATTCGCGTACGTGTGTTCCCCGGCTCGTCGAAAAGCGCTACGAAACTTGTTTGCCCCGGCAAATTGGCAGAGGTGCAAATGCATTGCGTCCCCGTTGCAGATAACTCTCGCGTCGCGACAACGCTCTCGTGATTTTTCGACAGGAAATTCCGACAGAAAAATTGTTTTACCGAGTACCAACAGCTTGTGACCGTTTCGATTAAGTCTCAGTTTTCGACGATGTCGCGCGGAAACGTTTAAATTTTTCGGCTAAAGAGCGAAAGAACCGCTCTACCATTTTATTGCTCTCGAACCTGTCGGATGCGCTTCAGAGTTTAGTTTGAAAAATACGCAATTTTATTGAAGAATTCATGATATACTCGGCAAGTATATTTGTTGAAAAATGGCAGTCGATTTTTTGAAATTCTTAAATTTTTTATTTGATGCAGTGAGATGCTTTATGAAATATATAACCTTCAAATATTTGTGTGCTTAAATGAACGGTTACCTTATCTACTAGTTTCCATATTGATAATTAATGGTTGCCTTATCTAGCGAGGGTGAGTACAGTGCTCTCATGTATTTACTTTTCGTTAAATTATGAATATAATCTAGTAGATAATGTTTCTTATAAGAAGTGACGAGAATTGTTGAAACCTTATGCCATCATTGAAATTGACATACCATTGAAAGTACCATCCTCTATCGAAAGACCTAATATTACTACGGCAAATTTTAATTGTTACATTGCATAAATAAACCATAATGATAAGCGTTAAATTAACTTCTGCAAGTAAGAGTTAAATTTTATAAATAAGAAGTAAAATTACCTTTTGTAAATTAGTTAACTTTCGTATGAAATTATCTTTGCATTGCCACAAATAACTGTTGCTGTAAGCGGATTGTCTAATTTGCGAATGAAAATCAACAGAGCGTAAATCGTCGAGCAAAAAGTTAAGAAACGATGTCACAGTTTTAAAACGCTGTCCTTTCAGATAACATTTTTACTGTCTGAAGAATGCAATATTCCAGCATACTTTGCAATGGCTCGTCAGGAAGGAACAGCTTTTCGCGTTGCCACGCAACAGTTCCACGGGAAATTCCACTTGCAAATATGTTCTTGTACAAGGAGAAAACGCTTCGAAGCGTAGGAAAATTTTGAACGACATCTCGTGGGATTTTCGAGGGTCAGAGATTTTTCGTAAAGCATACGTGGAAAAATGTTTCGTAGTAGTATCATGTTTCATATTTATAAATTTTTAATATTTCAATTGATGTGTTTTGAACTTTTCAATTTTTTCATTTTTCACTTCTCAATTCTTCCATTTTCCAATTTTTAAAACTTCAAAATCACAAATCTTCAGATTTTCAATTTATTAAATTTTCTAGTTTTCAAGTTTTGTTCAACTTCTCAAATTTTCAAAGTCTTAATCTTTTAATTCTTCGATTACTCAAATTTCGAAATTTTTTATTTCATAATATATTAGAATTTTCAAATTCAGAAAGCTTACACTTTTGATTATATGAATTTAAAAACTGAATATGCAAACTCCATTTAAATTTATAAATTTCGCAGTTTACAAATACTGACGTCGGATTTATAACTTTTACATTTCCAAACTCTGAAATTCTCAACTTTACAAATTCCACTTCGACAAACACCGATATTCTCAACTTTATAATATGCAAATTACAACCGATAACAAGTACCTCATTCAGTGGTAATCACAATAGCACGATAATTATAATTATAAAAAAAATATGATGTATCAGTATTTTTATCCTGTGTATATCATCGGATAAAAATCGTTGAACCGAAAAAACACGTTCATCGCAGAGAACCGTGTAAGCGTGTTGTTCAAGATGGTAAGCTCGCCAAAGCGTAACGAAGACGCGCGTACACGTGTGTGAACGGTACACATACGGGACTTGGGTAGACAATAACTACGAACGGCGTTATTACAAATTCACGAAATACCGGGCTGCCTGGGAAATCCCGCAAAACCAAGCAAACTGCTCCGCTCGCAAATCGTTCTGAAAATAGTTCATGCACGATGTACCGACGTTGTATACGCGTACACAGTTGCTTCGCATAACTATACGCGTTCTGATGTTTCGTTTACTCGTTCAACTGCTGCAAAATGTTTTCCTCAAAGACTGAATAATTATGCGGAAAATGTTGAATCATTTGCGTTACATGCTGCGGACCTCCAAATGTCAAGTTCCGATCAACGAATTCTTTATTTATCGACTTTTATCTTTTTACATTCTCAGGTTTTACTGTTCTTATATTTTTTACATCTCGAACTTTTGTTGTTTTAAATTTTAATAATTTCACATTTTCGGGTTTTCACGTTGTTAAGTTTGCAAGTTTTCAAGTTTTCAAGTTCACAAATTTAAAAATTTTTCAGGCGTTCAGATGTTCCGATTTTCCAATTATTAAATCTGCAAATTCTACTGATAATGAAGCAAATTCTACAGATCTGATGAAATATGCAAATTTTACTGACCATCAAGTTCTATAATGTGGACCTCTCCAAACATTTTTAACCTTCCAATTTCAAGAAACTCGAACATACTTCTCATAACAACCAAAGTTCCAATCTTCGAAGCTATTAAATTTCCATGTTCCCATTGAACAATTTCCAAATGATGAAATTACGACCTATCCAATGCTACGTTGAACGTAGAAAGCAATTATTTTCTGCTATTATCAAAGCCGTCGAAGGTAATAACCGTTCGCATTTACAGCGATACCAATACAGAAATAAGTTGGAACGTCGATAGCAATATAGAAATAAGTTGAAAATTGATTGTTCCCGGTGGTCGGAGAAAAACGGTGCATCAAAGTGGCTCTCGAGCAACGGATCGTCGAGGTCGCAGTCAATTACCGGCTGCCACGAGGAAAGGGAAAAGGGTGCCGTGACAGAGGAGGGGTTCCTTTCGATAGGGACGAAGAATAAGAAGAAGAAGGGTAAGAACGAGGCTGGGGTGTCGAGAAGAAGGACGTAGACAAGGAAGAGCAGAAAAGAGCCGAAGAATTTGCCAGACGCTTCTCGCTTATGGAATATCGCTGCGTCAGCGACAAGCTTCTGAAAGCGGGTGTGCTTTTCAAAGTTTTCCAGCTTTCTCGATGGTCGCGTTGCTGACTGCACGTAGCTACCGTTTGATTCGACTTGCTCAAGGAGTCACGGAGAAGCGACCGGAATAAACGACCACCGGGAACCGTCCGCGTGTTGTCGACGCTCGGTTACCGCTTCCCCCTCGAAACCAACATTTCACCTCCTGAAATGTGGCAAATAGGCAAATCGGGCGGAAAACAGAGTAGACTTGCAAAATTAGAAAATTGTAACGTTGAACAGTGGGAGATGAGAAAATATGCAAATAAGAGAATTCGACCATTTTCAGATTTGGGAGCTTAGAAATTTAAAAATATGGAAATTGGAGATTCGGAAAGTGGGGAGATTGGAAATGTGGAAAGTAGAGCTATAAAAAAATGGAGAAATAGGACAGTGGGAAAATTGTAAAATTGTAAAATTAGAAGAGTAGAAATTGGAATATGAGACAAATTAAAAAGATACGAAATTGAAAAAGGAAATGAGTTACTTTGAAAATTGAATATCTTAAGAACCAATAAGCACCAAAATTTGATAAAAGATCAAAATTGATCCTCAGGAGTAAAATATAGATTTACGAGCGTATCTGTTAGAGTTCAGTTGTTACATTGCTTGATGGTAAATGCGCCTTTCTTTTCCCTTTGTTAACTGGAATAACTGAAGCATTCATTTAAAGGGAATCGATAGCTTTCACGGCTGGTACAAATAAAAGTATTCATGAATAACGATTGAATGCAACTCGAAAGCTGGCCGTATATCGTTCGCTTTTTTAATCATGCAATCGCTGAAAGAAAGAAGATTGATTTCCCTTTGAGATACGAAGTCACAACGAATCGAGGTGTCGAGGGTACTTTGATGTTTAAACGCCGATAGATCAACGTTTCGAGTGTCATACGTCTTTGTCTGTGCGATTGCCTCTCGAAATTGCTCAAATAGTGATCGTACAGCTTCGTATATTGCTTGCTTGATAATCAATCAGGTAAATAATCTAATTATACGAAGAACCGTAAACTTTCTACATTCGGTCGTTCAATAATTGCGTTGCAACTCTTAGTTTTTAGACGAACTTTCATTATCTTGAATCCTTGTGTGGATAATATTTTATTTTATTTTATTTAGTGGAACCGATTGTAAGAACAAGATTAGTCAAGTGACATTAGCTAACCCACTTGACTGATCGATGGTAACATTTTTGCTTCCATGAAGTGTTACATTCTTGGAATTGGCTATGTAGGAAGAGAATTTTTTATACAACACGTGTAAGCTCGTAGATTTGACAATTTCTATAATTATACTCCTACATTTCTAACTGCAAAATTTCTAAATTTATGTCTCGAAAATAATTTATATATTCTGTAATAATTTGACGACGTAGAAGCATTCTACACTAAGGAGGTGTTATGAACAGTTGCAGTGATAATATTTCACGCCTGACGAGTACCAGACAGCATCCCTAGATCCCATAGAGCCGCAAGCGACGAAGGAGGAATCAGACTAGCAATGTCATAGCGTGAAGTTCATAAAAATTTTACGATCTTGCGTTCCTTCGTTTACGATCGATCGGAAGGATTGATTCGTTGCCGCGTTTTTCGACATCGAATGCAGCGACAGGCTTCGAGGAATTATGTGTTTTCGATGCCCTCGTTACCAGAAGAAACAGTACTATTTTCTGTCTAGAATCTGGACCGTCGGAATATATCGCGGTTGATAGCACGGTCCCCATAAAACTTCTCAAAACCAAAATCCATAAATCGCCATATTATCTGAGTGCTGTGAGATTATATGAACACATATAATGGACTCGGAGTATATTGTCGTGGACAACGGGCGATATGTGGCAGAGGAATATTCTTGGAATTTTAGTGATCTATTATGTGGTGATATAACGTGAAATACTAGGAGTAGGGAACTTGTAAAAATAAAACGCGAAGAGAATATTACACTTACGGAATATACGTAGCGTTATTACACGTGAGGAATACAGCACATACTAATTTAAACATGTGGCGATATAACGCGAGGAGAATATTTCGCAATAGAAATAAGATGCTTGGCCATACAACGTGTAAGGAACGCAGCGGGTCGTAATTACATTCGTTTAGTGCATGCGTTGTATCGCCAAGAATCGTATTCCCAACGCGTCGAATGTTCCTCGCGTTATATTGCCGCACGTTGTATTCGTGAATATATTATTCCCAAAATCGTAAATTCTTTGAATAAAAGTGGAACGAACAAAATTGCGAAGAAATTGACGCCTTCGTTCGTATAAATAAATAAAAAATGAATCCATTAGCATTCACATATAAACAATATAGATATCCATACACTTCGGATATCGTTATTTGATACGAAAGAAAAGTTGCGAATTAATTGATCTATGCCTCGTTTGAGGATGAAGCGACGCGATAAGGTAATGGTAGAGTTAATGTTAATTATGCTCCAGTTAATATTGAATTTCCCAGAGAAATGGAGAGGACTGATAAAAGGAAGCGTTTAAACGAATGCTCTTTTTCTTTCAGAATTATTTAAACTCTGATATCTAGAACCTTCTGGCTCGCAGAAGGTTAACAGCACTCGGAATGGAAGGAATTAACAAGGTCTAAATTACGCTGCGAATGGTTTTCAAATGTGCATAAATAGTTTATACACGCGACATAAATATCGTTATCGAAAACTTAATCGTCGATTAAACGTGAAATGCTCCGTTCGTTCATTTATTCGCTCGGAAAAATATTTCTCTTCCTACGATCGAAAGTATCAAACCAAATAATTTGTCAACGTTATTTTCGCAGGTGAAATTCAACGATAAGCTAATTAATTTGAGAATTCAGTTTCGATATCGCGTAGAAAATTCTGTTAATCGGGTCGAAATTTATCTTTGTCGAGTTTTATCGCACGACCATTTTCGAGAAACCGTTAACGTTGTCGGTTTTATCGCGATATTTCAACTTGTTCCGTAATTTTATTAAAGATATATATATATATAGGGGTTTAAACGAGCGTCACCTGTCGCGATTATCTGCCTCACCCAATGAGCGCCGTGATTGATTACAGAATAATTACAATCTCGATTTTATTTCGTTCAGTTTTTAAACCATGGATTATACAGTTTCGACGGATACGAAGGTACAAATTAGTGCTTTGGACTTTTAAGTCTAGAAAGATTTTACGATCACCTCGATTCTGACGCTCCTCTCTTTATACCGCATTCTCCCACTACTTTAATTTCCCGTAACGAGAAGCGGATAATGAAAAGTGGACAAATGTACTTAACTTGAAAATCGCCTTATGTTCGTTTGTTCGTTCCGCATCGAATGGCGCAATCATTTGATTACCTTTCCCAGTGTTTTGTAGACTCGCTCTTCGGTCGTTAATCCATTTATTTCGTCAGGGAGGAACGATTGGAAATGGGTAATACCTTGTATTGCAATATTAATTTAATTGAAATCCAGGAATTAGGAATTAGGGAACTTGAATAATTAGGTACTTGTAAAGTAGAGGATTTTGCAGACGGAAATGTGCAAAAGTTGAGAATTTGAAGAAGTGGGAAGTTGGGAAATTTGGGATTAGGGTATTTGATAATTGAGGGATGGGGAAGTTGAGGTATTGGAAAATTTAGGAATTGGGAAATTGGGAAATTGGGAAATTGGGATATAGGGAATTGGGATGTAAGGAATTGGGATATAGGGAATTGGGATATAGGGAATTGGGAAATGTAGCAATTGGGGAATGTGGAAATTGGGGAATGTGGGAATTGGGGGATGTGGGAATTGGGGAATGTGGTAATTGGGGAATGTAGAAATTGTCGAATGTGGGAATTGAGGAATGTGAAATTGGGGAATGTGAAGTTGGGGAATGAGGGAATTGGCAAATTTCGGAATTGGGAAATGTAGGAATTGGGGGATGTGGGAATTGGGGAATGTGGAAATCGGGGAATGTAGAAATTGGGGAATGTGGGAATTGGGGAATGTAGAAATTGGGGAATGTAGAAATTGGGGATATGTGGGAATTGGGGAATGTGGAAATTGGGGAATGTGGAAATTGGGGAATGTGGAAATTGGGGAATGTAGAAATTGGGGAATGTGGGAATTGGGGAATGTGGGAATTGGGGAATGTGGGAATTGGCAAATTTGGGAATTAGGAAATGTAGGAATTAGAAGATGTGGGAATTGGGATATGTGGGAATCGGGGAATGTAGAAATTGGAGAATGTGGGAATTGGCAAATTTGGGAATTGGGAAATGTAGGAATTGGGAAATGTGGGAATTGGGAAATTGAGAAATTTAAAAATTGCAAAATTTGAAAGATTGGGATCTGAAAATTTTAGACTTTATATCAAACAGCATACTCCAAGTAGATGTTAAAATACTCCCTTCGAAATCACCATACTTTAAATTATTCCTACATAAAAATATATATAAATAAAATCAATCGTACATTTACAAAATCATATATATTACAAGTTCTATATAAAATAAAAATGAATTGAACAAAAAGTAGATATTAAATCAAAAGTAGATATTGAATGTCGACCCACGATAGAAATAGCAGTAGGAGTGCTGGTAAGTTTATTATTTCTGAGTGTAGGCGTGTTTGTAGTACTTGCCAGATTAGGAACGACCACGATCCTATTTATCTAACCAGGAGCAATTCTATATTAACCGCCTCGCCGAGAATTCTGTAGCTCTTGCCGGATCAGAGAAGCGCTTGTTCCACTTGGCTGTCCAAGAACAACTCCATTCTCCTTGTCTGATCGAGGACAGTCTATTACTTGTGCAACGAAGGACGTTATTCCTCTTGTCCGGTCCAATACCATTTTATTTTACTTCGTTCGATTAACTATACTTCCATTTCCCTTATTTCACTCGATTCTTTGCTGCTGTGTTTCAACGAGTTTTTTTTTAACCTGGGAACATTTGATGGTGATTGTATAATTCGATATGCAATCTTCTTTCTTCTCGTTACTTGTTATTTTTGTCTGATGCAGTCTTATTCTACTTATTTCGATTTGACGTGGTTCTATTGTATTCACTGGATTATGTGACATTTCGTGGATCTTTAATCATTTTTATTTAAATAAGCTGGAATACTTTGAATAGTAATTATACAGGGTGTCTCACAACTGGTGTTACTCCCGGAAAGGGGTTGTACGTGATTCTGAATAATTTTTTCCTTTGCAGAAATGTGGTTTGATGCTTCGTTTAATTATTAATTCGATATTTTACCTTTTTTTTGTATATGTTATTTTTTCATATTTGGTTGTTTTTTAACAAATTTTTGTTTTAAATAAATTGTTCACGTTTGTTAGTGACAATTCGATTCAGAATCCCTTCTTTCTTCTTTCAAACAATAAAGTTGTAGTATCCGTTCTATATTAATCTTGTCTGATCAAATACGATGTTATTCTACTTACTTCGATTAGCTATGCTTCTATTGTAGCATCTTCATTTAATTCTCGGGTTTTTTGTTTGCCTTTTAACAAATTCATTTTTTCACAAACCTTTACCATTTAATATTAATTATAATTGAATACAGAATCTTCTTTTCGTTCTTTCGAATAATAAAGTCGTAGTGCATACACGTTACGTAATCTCGTCTGATCCAATACGTTCCTTTTCTACTTACTTCAATTTGCTTTAGTTCTATAATTCTATTAACTTCGCTTAATTTTTTGCTACCCTGTTTTTCAACAAATTTCTCCTTAAATAAATTGCTACCATTTGATAATATATAATTTGATGTACCTAATTCAATTTATTATGTTTATTCAGATAAGGTCTCAGAAATTTTGTTTGTAAAGTAAATTCTTTTTACCACAATCAATATGTGATCCGAGGTTGTTTCCCTACTTTCCAACTACAATATCATAAAACGTATTTTCTATTTTCAATTTGCTATGGTCCCATAATTCGATTTACTTGACTGGATTTCCCGTTATTTGTCCGTTCCTCTTTTTTAAATAAACAACGATTTCTTGGTACCGACCTTTTTCTTTATTTTCAAACCGCAGAATCGGAGTGTATCTCTCTTGGCCGATCCAATACAATCTCATTCCACTTCGTTCGAGTAGTTACGATTCTGTTCCACTTATTTTATTAAATCCGCTGCGGTGTTTCAAGCGAACGATTAATATGATTATACCTCCACGTATCGTCCCTTTTAGCGAATAACACAGTATTTTATTATTCTCTTTGTTTCCACACAATATTTTTATTCCGACGGAAAAAGAATTCGTTTTTGTCGGTTTGTAGTTATCAAATATTGAAAATAGATCAAATTTATAAAGGTGAGAGAAATATGGGCAGGGAAACGATTGTAAAACAATGTATCACGTTAACCAGGTACATATTTTCGTCGGAATATCGTATTTTTTATGGAAATAAAATTGAAACGTCGAACGAACGGCAATAAAATCGTTCCCGTCCGTATAAACGTTAAACTCTAACGCATATTGGCATAGTTAGCTCGATAATAAATACGTTTCCGGTACACTCGCGTAAACAGATTAGACAGAGTAGCCAAATAAATTCTCTGTGATACCGTTCGAAAAAAAAAAAATATTCCCGCGCAATTCCGTTCGAATTAACGCAACCGTGTGCCGTGCATCACCGGTTCTTTATTGGCGTTTCATTGCATTTAAAATTTCGGTAACCGTTCGTTTGTTTGGCCCGTTTTATTAAACGAGATTTCATTTTACCGCACAATTCCGAAACGAAAAACAGGACTAATTATTGCGTATCCTTTGGGCAATGTTTTCTTTCGCAAGATATTCGACGCGCATTTCGAAAATGAAATATCGCGAAATAATGTGTGGAGTAATTGGCTCTGCGAAGCGGAGTAGGCAAACTTTTAATGGGTCAAATTTATCGCTCAAATCGGCCAATCAGATCGATTCACTGGACATTATTCGCGACTCGTTGCGCATTTAAACGCCCTCGGCTGTAAAATACGGTCAGCTTTCAACCTTTCAACTACTGGTCGTGCAATCTCTCTCTCGCATCGGGTCGACAATGAAGAAAATTGCGTCGGCCGAAAATCAATAGCACATCGAATGTCTTGAGGTTCGAATGTCAAGTATTCCGTAACTGTTGTACCGAAATACAGGGAATGTAATTTCAAATTATTTTCGAGATTTGATGCTTGTGTGGCTGATGGACAAGTGGCACTCGCGGCTGAAGGGGTGTCAAGTTGAATTGAAGAGCTTTTCATTTTTAAATTTCAGGATTTTGTGTTTTTACAGCTTCGAATTTTTATATTTTTATATTTGAGAAGTTTTTAATGGTTGAACTTCAAATTTCCAAATCGATAAATTTCCAACCCTCTAATATCCCAAATATCTCTGTTTGCACATACCTATATTCCTATATCTCAGTTTTTTCAGATCTCTAAATTTTTAAATCCCTAAATTTCCGAATTTGGAGAATTCCAAATTTTTAATTCCCCCAGTCACTAAAGCTCCAAGTCTCTAAATTTCCGAGTTTATAAATTCCCAATTCACTAGATCCCAATTCCCTAGATCCCAATTCTCTAGATCCTAATTCCCTATATCCCAATTCCCTAGATCCCAATTCCCTAGATCCTAATTCCCTATATCCCAATTCCCTATATCCCAATTCCCTATATCCCAATTCCCTAGATCCCAATTCCCTATATCCCAATTCCCTATATCCCAATTCCCTATATCCCAATTCCCTATATCCCAATTCCCTATATCCCAATTCCCTATATCCCAATTCCCTATATCCCAATTCCCTATATCCCAATTCCCTATATCCCAATTCCCTATATCCCAATTCCCTATATCCCAATTCCCTATATCCCAATTCCTTATGTCCCAATTCCCTATATCCCAATTCCCTAAATTCCCAATTCCCTAAATTCCCAATTCCCTAATTTCCCAATTCCCTAATTTCCCAATTCCCTAATTTCCCAATTCTCTAATTTCCCAGTTCCCTAATTTCCCGATTCCCTAATTTAAAATTCGAAGTGAATCGATCTCCAAACATACACATCATTCCTATTACCTCTCGAAAACCCCTCCCATATCAAACCGACACTCCATACACAACCAATTCACGTTATCAATCTACCTAAAACAAACATTTTCCCTTATCTAAACTCACTCTGCATCAATAAATACAATCACGATCGCAACCATGTATAGAAATGGAAGCACTTCCCCATGTTTGTCCATCCACACTTAAGGGACGTACAAAGCGGCACGTTCTTTCGAATCCGTGAATTGCTATCGAGGGGACAATTCAGATTTCTAAAAGAAACTTGGAAAGAATGTCTTGTACAGAGCTTATTGTTCCCCGTTCTCTTGGGAAGTACCCTTTATTTTCATTACAAACGACAAAACGACGGCTTTGTTTGTAAACAGCTTTTAAATGCTGGTATTATTCTTCGCACGAAATGAATTGCCATCTCGAGACCGCTTGCTGATCCATAAAGGAGACTGCCGGCCGAGTATAGCATCCCTTTGGCAATTACAATTCTTTTGTGGATCGTTTTCAGCCTCGTTTTAGGCCTCGTTTCCATTTCCAAACGGCTCTCGTGTCGCTGCAAAGCTGCGAAATTCTTTGTTCAACGTAACATGGTATTCTTCTAAAATAATGTTGATTGGACAAATCCTAAAGCTAATTTATACAGCAGAGGGTCATTATAGTTTCATGGTTATTTCGATGATGATTTCAAGGATCAAAGTTCGAGTATTTTAATACCAGTTTACTGGCTGAATTTATTATTCATTTGGAAATATTCTGGTGGATTCAGTATGGCTTGAAATAGCACCGATTGTACAAAATACAAGGAATTATCGTTGACGCATATTGGGATTAAACGAGACAATATGGCAGTATGACTGTTTTTCATTTGAACATTGATCAATGTTGATTAACAATCACAACTCGTCAAATTTATTACCAAACGTAAATTGAAAGTGTACTCTTTTACTGGAAATTAATATTTGAAATTATTCAGGTTATCTCTGTTCAGAAACATCTTGATTAAATATCACTATCTTTGCAAGATATCTTTCGTTATTTTTACTCCTGGTGTACTTTAATCTGTAACATAACTATTATGTACATTTTGTTTCGCTGTAACTACTTAATTACTAATGTTTATTGATATACTATATTATGTATATTGAGTTAGAACAACTTGTAAAACTACACAGTCAACTACATCCATCCAATTACTAATATATATCAAATATTTATACATGCATACACATGTATCAACACTTATACATGCATGTGCATATAAAATATTGACAAGTAATGAGGTAGTGGTCCTAATACATTTTTATAAATATCTCAAAAACGAAGGCCGAGAGATGAGTGCATGTATAAAGAAAAGTTGTTCAGAATATAGTCTTTGACAACATATTTCAAGGTCAAGATGACCCATCTAAAGAGTATATAGGTAAAAGCAGAGTGATGAGTAGAAATCGGGTGATACGTACATGAATCAGCAGAAAGGTCATTTGAAGGAGAAATCGGGAATTAGTGTTTTTGCAACGATATCCGGCAAATATTTTCGTAAAGCGGGAATATGCCGGGCGTATCGCGAACTGGAAGCGGCATGTTTGGAATCCAAATAAGAAAGTGAATCGCGTTTATCGCGCGCGAGCACACGCCGCGACGGCCGGGAACTTCGGAATTTAGTAATTCCGTCCCGTCTGCGCGTCGTGTTGGTGTTTCGTCATCGCTATGCACACGGAGATAAACGCGCTGCCGATACACACAGAGTCAAACGTCGCACACGAACGCACCGCAGACCGTGGAAATAATTGGCACGTGAGAAACGAGCAGGAACGACCGAGCGAAATGAAAAGACAGAGGAGCGAGAGGGGGTTGGTTTCATGCTTTCAAAGGTGTTACTCGGCTCGCACGGATTGCATCGAACGTTTTCCATGCGAAAATTAAGGCTCAGCCGGCACGGCAGACTAATTAACTGGAAATCAAATGTCGCGTTGCGCCGGCGTCTTGCCGGGCAAACTCGACCGGGCAAGAAGATTCTCCCCGAGCATCCATTAATCACCACGACAAGAATCGAAGTGTAACGGAGTTCGCGACTAATTGTAAGCATTGGTAATGACGGAAGCGGAAACTTGGAATCATTAAGCCGGTTTGTTGCCGGTAAACCGGTCCCTTGGGTCTCGTTGCGTTTACCGATCGCGGGACGAACAACGGAAATTAACCCTCCGCGAACAATCGCGCGATCAACACCGAAATATCGCTCGCGTTGTTCGATGTTCGCCGAAATTTTTAGGTCTCCGGCACAATTTACGCCTCTTCGCTTTGAATGATGGCTCGTTCGGCCGTAATGACGCCGGAGAATGAAAGGCATATTTGTACCGGGTCACTGATCGAATTCACTGTTCAGAGCTACTGATACTTGCATTCGTTTCTGTTGTTCGACACATGTGCATATGATACTCGTTATTACACTTATTATTAGGGATACAAATTATTTTCTTTTATCGAAACATTTAATAAAACGTCTTTTTATATATTTTCCTGACAAGTCACCTTTTAGCACTTTCATGGAAAGTTTTCTTGAACTCTATTATTAATACCATTTGTATATTGGTGTTACTTCATTTCAAACCTTGGCTTGTTCTGAAGCGAGTATTTTTGTATAATTAATGTATTTTTAGAAAAATGATACATTGTGCAATACATATAATTTGATACATGTGGTTGAAAAATTGTCTGTTGTCCATCACATCTTATAATTCTATTAGGTCTTTATACAAACTTTTGTTACATTAATATTTTTGTACATTAACAGCCATGCAATTATACAATAACCCTCCGCTCCCCAAGTGCAGGAAATTATCGAGCAGTCTGTTTGCGCATAAAAAAATAAATGAAGGTTGCTTCGAAAGGGCAATATCAGCATTATACGAACAGCGACGAAGGTGTAAATAACGTTACTGACGCTACGTGCGTCTCAAAAGGTGTCGCGTACAATAAAGTTGGAGCGATCGAAATGATCGGTGGGCACGTGGCGTTATAGAATCGAACGGCTCGCAGTTATTGCCGATGTAACCGATTATTGAATTTCTCGAAATGAAACTCCATACGAGCGTCGAGCTGTTGGCCGTTTGTCGTGTTTTAATACCGTCTCGTCCATTTATTGCGATTGCCTGTACTTTGAACCATATCTGTACTTCCGTTTCATCGAGCGTGTAACCATTTTTGAAAATACATTCGCGAGCCCTCTCGTTGCCGCGATTATTAAAATGAAGCTCATTTGGAGATCTGGAGATGTGTAACTGTAAGGATTTGAGGATCTATGAATTTGTATATTCAGGAATCTGTAAATGGAGAAATTTGAGAGTTTCATTGTTTACGAAAATAGGAATTTGGAGACGCAGCAATTTGCAGATGGACAAAGTTTTAGGATTTAGTTGTTTACAAGAACTTGGAGAAGTTACAAGTACAGGAATTTGTTAATGGGGAAAGTTTTAAGTTTTAATTGTTTACAAATCTAAGAACGCGGAGATGCGAGGATTTGCAAATGGAGAAAGTTTCAGAATTATTCAGAAATTTAAGAATGTGGAGAATTCGGGACACGAAAATAGAGAAGTGTGAGACTTTCGGTTTTCAAAGGAAGCCCACGTCGCATCCGAGTGTAGAAGGCTTGAAGAGAAGTAGGTCCAGGTTCGTTATTTTGTTTTTTTAAGTATCCTGTCTGGCCGGGAGAATTCGAAGATACGATAGATCGGATGGGAAACGAAGACGAACGTGGCGAGAAACATATTCATAGAGGAGAATTTGTCGAAGAAAGGACTTTGTTCGGGTTGCAGGAAACGGTGCCGGCTGGATGAACACGAAGACCGCCGGTAACTACTTCCGCCCTCTTTGAAACATGTCCTTCTCTCGTTAGCCATTCGAGTTGGACTTCCTTTTCTTCTGGGCTTCCGACTGCACAGTTCGTTAGGCAATTCCTGGTTTGTCCCGTGTCCAATTTCCACCGCGGGATTTTCGGTGTCATTACATTTTTTCCTTTCGGTCAAATTTCCTGCTTCGTCGCGCGGCGCACAGAATTTTCGGCCGCAATCTTCCGTCCAGTTGGTCCACCTACGACCGGAATTTATTTAGCAGAAGAACGAACGTGTACCCTATTTCTGCGTTAACGATGGACCAGAGAACGTGCAAGTCCGCCAGATGTAACAAAATGTGGGCTTTCGTGAACGACGAGCTGCTGTAACTAACAAAGATCAAATACAAACTTCAGAATATATCTTCTCTTTTATTATTTAGATGTGCGATCTTTTGTAGGATTTTGGGATTTGGGGATTTGAGAATTTGGGGACTTGAGGATTCAAGGATTTGGGGATTTGGAGATTTTGGGAGTTTGGGGTGTGGGGATTTGGGGATTTGGGGATTTCAGAATTTTGGGATTTAGGGATTTTGGGGCTCGAGGTCTTGGGGACTTGAGGATTTGGTGATTTGGGGATTTTGGGATTTGGGGATTTAGGGATTAGGGAATATGGGAATTTTGGAAATTTTTGAATTTGGGGACTTGAGGATTTGGGGATTTAGGGATTAGGGAATATGAGAATTTTGGAAATTGGGGACTTGAGGATTTGAGAATTTGAGGATTTGAGGATTTTGGGATTTAGGGATTTTGTGGTGTAATGATTTGAAGATTTTAGGATTTGGGGATTTTGGGGTGTGAGGATTTGGGGACTTAAGAATTTGGGGATTTGAGAATTTGGGGACTTGAGGATTTGAGGATTTGAAGATATGAGGATTTTGGGATTTTGGGTTGTGAAGATTTGAGGATTTTAGGATTTGGGGATATTGGTGCTTAAGAATTTGAGAATTTGAGGATTTAATGATTTGAGAATTTGAGGATTTGAGACCTTGAATATAGAGTTTAGGAGTTCGGGGATTGGAAAACTTAAGGAATGTACCAGTTTAGAAGTTGGGACCTACAATCTACACACTAAAAGTCTCTAAAAGTCGAGAATTTGACCACTTCTCCAAGGTTGAACTAAAATATACAAATATTCCTCTCACAGAGAATGTAACACCATTTCAAGCGATTTGAATAAAATTGAAGAATTCGAAGATTGGAAAAATTGAAGAATTTACAAGTTTGGGATCTACAACTTAGAGATTTGAGAAATTGGGTATTCAGGATTTGAGAATTTTACCACTTCTCTGAGCTTCAACTAAAATATTCCTCTTACAGAGAATATAACACCGATTGAAGTTTAGTTATATAGGGTTAGATCGATAGCAGAGATTCGGTGAATATAGGACAGGAATCCGCGGACGCGTGTAAAGCCATCGTGTAGAAAAGTCCAACAGGATCGGGAGTTGGAGCAGAAAGTAAGTTTCGTTCGCGTCAGAAGTCGGTTACTCGACAGGACGCATTGTTATCGACTGGTTTACCCACGGTGCACACGCGTCACGAAACTTCCCCGATATTTTATGGTCTGCTCGATGTCGACAATGGACGGTCTTGGCTACAACGCCCCGAAAGATCCCTTTTTTCAATTACCGACCGGCTGCCAGGGTGGAGGGAGTTTGTCGCGATGGCTTCGCAAGAATTCCAAGTAAACAGTTGCCGTTCTCGGATCGATCCGGCGAAGCGGGCACGCGCGCAGCCATTCATAAATTCGCGATTGTTTCGCAAGTATTCGCGGAATTCCCTTTTGACGGTGAACGCTTTGAATACTCGCGGCTTCCCGTTTCTTGAGAGCGAGGAAATAGCGCGAAAGTTGCGAAGCTATGTCAACGATGATAACGCTTCGGTACCGCTGCTTCGCGATTCGTCAAGCGTTTCGAAGCTTCGGAAACTCGCGACTGTTACCGACGTTACGCTTTCATCGAATTAGTTGCATCAAGGGACGATAACATTGGAACGGTATTCGAAATCCGTTCATTCTTGTCGACGGAATAATACAGATGGTTGATACCTTCGAAGTATATTGTAACTTCTACAAGTTTGTTCCGATAAAAATGTTTGGAATTGTATTGGAAGGCGGGTCGTGTTAACTGAGCGCCGTTTAAGCCGGCCGCGAGCAGTTACGGCGGGAGGTGATTGACTTCGGGCAACGAACTCGAGGGTTAGAACTCAGGTTTACAGTCAGTCCAAAATTTTACTGTTTGTGTTAATGACAGACTTATGATCACAAAATACTCCTGTACACGTAGTCATACGTTTCGACTACAAAAATGTTATCATGAAAAAAAATAGTTTGTTTGTGATGACAACGTTTCGATTTTGTGAATTTTATTTGGAGTCAAAGAACTACACAAAGCGTTGTATAGGTATAATAAGTACAAATAACAATAAATACAAATAATAAGACAAATAGCACAATAAAACAATAATAAGATAAACTATTTAAAATCTAATTATTTCCTATACTATTGTATAAATTTTCCTTGTGTCGCCATAATATTATAGAAGTAAACGTTTGTAAATGAAAGTAGTAAAGCGTTGCTCAGAAGAAACAATAAAAAGTTAGAGATTTGAAAAGGGGTTAAAAGGTTAAAATCCAGAAGTGAGGTGAAATATTTTCTTTCTGAATGAAGAAACATATGTTAGTGAGTGATTATCTCGATTCGTGGATGATGCATACAAATGAGAATAAATCGTGTACAGAATCCCGGTGACTCGGCATGGTTCCTCGGGGACCACGTTGTTTGCGCTGCAAAAATGAGTTCTCAATGCCCTTTGGCCACACAGAAATACGTGACAGTGTGTGCAGCCTACATTCGAACGAAACGAGCTTTTGCAATCGTTCTATTTCGCGTCTCCTTTTGTCCCTTCGTTCGTTACTCGCTTATTATTTGGACGAATGCACAGCCGTGATAATGGAGATAACGAACATTCCAAATATCATTCATAATGTTGGAAGAAAAATTGTCTCGATGACCTGAATATCGTTAACAGACAACGGTATCGGACGAACTATAACAAACTGCAATTTAAACAGTTTCAAGTTCTCGAAACAGATTCACAAGTTCGACAGTTTGGGAATTCAAGTCTTCATATTTTGATACTTGCACATTTTAAGATTTTTGTAGTCGCAAGTTTTTGGAAGATTAGGCACACAATGGTTGCTGGGTTTAATTTGGCGACAATCGGAAGATTGGGAAATGTGGAGATTTATGAAATTGTAAGTTCTTGAATTTAGAAATGTGGAAGTTTAGAAATTGTCAGAGATGTATATTGTTATTTGTCACAGTGTTTGTAGATCGCTAAGAAATGATAAGACTTACAAATTCTGAGTTGCTGAAGTTTTAGATTTCTCAGATTAAAAATTTCTCAAATTCCGAATATAGCAATATCCAACTCATACAAATTCCAGATCTCTCAAGTTTCAGCTCACCCAAGTTCCAACTCACCCAAGTTCCAACTCTCCCAAGTTCCAACTCTCCCAAGTTCCAACTCTTCCAAGTTCCAACTCTTCCAAATACCAACTCTCTCAAGTTCCAACTCTCCCAAGTTCCAACTCACCAAAATTCCACTTCTCCCAAGTTCCAACTCTCCCAAATTCCAACTCTCCCAAATTCCAATTCTCACAAGTTCCAAATCTTACAAGTTCCAACTCTCCCAAATTCCAACTCTCGCAAGTTCCAACTCTCCCAAATTCCAATTCTCTCAAGTTCCACCTCTCCCAAATTCCAATTCTCACAAGTTCCAAATCTTACAAGTTCCAACTCTCCCAAATTCCAACTCTCACAAGTTCCAACTCTCTCAAATTCCAATTCTCCCAAGTTCCAACTCATCCAAGTTCCAATTCTCTCAAGTTCCAACTCTCCCAAGTTCCAACTCACCCAAATTCCAACTCACCCAAGTTCCAAATCTGCCAAATTTCCAGTCTAACACTGAGACTCCCAAGTTCCAAAACTTCCTAAAATCAACTTTGGCGGTTTGTATAGCGGATGGAAGGTCTAGAAAAAAAGAAGAAGAGAACGTTTCGTCCGTGACTAGTGGACTCGTCAGTAAGGCATCCTAGCATGTCCTTGCCTTAGACGTAGGAATGTATGGAAGGGGCGGACTATTTGTAGGAATTGGGAGGCTCGTTAAGTTCTAGCGAGAAAGTCTCGATCTTATGCGCTACATAACCATACCCATCAGCACCCCCATTACCCTAACAGCGTCCCTCATTAATCACCAAACCGAAAACACCCACATTCACTCCCTCTTGGTTCCCAAACCGTAAACAACCCCATCCTCTCATACACAGAAAAAAATATCCCTGGTAGTAAAATAGTACGCGTAAAAATGGTAATCGTTGGTGGTTCCATAAGTTAACGACGATCTTCGTCGGTCACGTGCCATTGCGAAAATCGTTGGAGCATGCGACGCGTTCCGGCATCGGGGAAACCATAACGAATACGGACAAGAATTTCTCCATTTAAAATGTTTGTTTTGCGCCTGGTCGGCTCCGCGAGGGCCAATAAAAATCAGCCGTGCAGGACGGGCGGTCTGTCAAAACATTGGAGCACGGAAACTCGGAAAATAAACGCGGTAGGGGAAGAACAAAATAGAGGAACGCTGAGAAGGAAACGAGGAGTTCCAACACGTCCCGCGGGACGTTATCGAGGAAGCTTATAACGAGGTACACAGCACGGCCGACCTGGACTTTTTCCTGCTTGCAATCTGTGAAAAGGAAGTCGACGGGGAACACTTTAGGGAAGAAAAGCCCGTCGGGAACTGTGTCGACGTCGATCAGGCGATCGACAACTTTCTTCGATGATTCCCCCACTCCGTTTTTCCCTTTTCTTATTGCGGTTATAATAATTATGGATTATTTTTAAAAGACTCTATTGGGAAAACTACTCTTTTATCTTTTGAACTATGAAGTTTATTTAAGATTCGGAAGAATGTCTTGACTCTTTCAATACTCTATGAGAAGTGCATCAATTCTGGCATTATGGTTTATTTGTCAGGTGCGTCAGAACTAGCTAATCACAGCTACAACGTTCAAACAGATAAATTTGAAATGTTATGTCAATTTGGTATCAATGACTATGCAAATAATTGGACTTGAACTCCAAATTGAAGAGTATTCAAAATTCGAATAAAATCAGAGCTGAAGTGCGTCACGAGTCAGACTTGTCACAATAGTGCAAGGAGTTATATCACTTGATGGTGTCAGTTCAATTTTATAACGCAATCGTCAGTGCTTCTCATAGTTACATTTTGCTAATGATAATCCAAACTTGATGCAGGTAAATCTGACGCATCGAATATGTCCGTACACTGAACCTAAAGAATATATCATATCTATTTGCGATAGCAGAAGTAGAAAAAGAGAAGAGTCTACAGAGACATCTCTCCACGACGTCATCAACAGTTATGACGTCATTTCCAGCTGCTGGCGTCACTTTTCGCGACACTCCAGTTACATTTTTACGAAACACTCCCCAGTTAAACATATTTTTTGTTGAAATAAAGAGCCAGCCCATGTCAGTTACTATGTTGGTAGTACTGTAGAACATGCGGAGACAATTTATTAAATTCTCACGTTGTCACACTTTTTCCTCTCTCGTGATGTTCCTTCTGTTGCATACTGTCATGTCCGGTTTGTATAAACTCCTAGCAACACAATTTGTTGTAGCATTTCAATAAACGTAATTAAAGATCGACATTCCTCAACGTTCTAATCTATAATACCACACTATGCCAGAGTGAAAAGTATAATTGCAAAGCGTGGTGGTAGCTTTCTTGGAAGTTGGTGAATTTGGAAGTACAGGAATATTCTTGCTTCGGGGGATACGTTTGAGAAACCACTTTGCATGATAAACGCCTCTGGTGAATATGTGCATAGGAATTTGTATCGACGACGATATATGTAGTTGTATTGAGCGTTTGTATGCTGGCTCCAGATCTTGATAAATGCAGACTAATTTGCAATTTTCGACGAATTTCAGAGGGATTCGAAATTAATCGGTTCACCCTTTTAAATTTATGCATTGTAATCTTTCAAAGTGCCCTTAAAATTTCCAACTTTGCATTCTCAATTTTTTAAATTCTATAACTGTACTCCTATCAATATTTTCTACAAATATAACTAGAATTAAAAAGATTAAACCTTATGCATCTTCAAGCACTATCCATACACGATCACGTAATTCGAGAGTGAAGGTGCAGTAGCGTGGAACTGGATTACGGGGGTGTTCAAACAAGCAATTAAATCGCGAGGAAAAGAAAATCGGAAAGTTTTTCAATGATTCACGAGAGCAACGGCCACGGACGGAAGTTATGCCCGTTTCCATCCCAGTTTTCCCGACTCACTGATTACACGGAAGTTACGGTCGAATATAATTTCCAGCGACTGGCGCGACCTGATTCAACACGGAGTGGCCTACCATGAACAATGGCCTCGCACGTGTACGTACGACCGCGAATTTACTCGACATACTAATGGAAATTCTTGTGTATTGAGAAGGTCGTATCATGAACTGCCTACGGAAATTTCAATGCGTCTTCGACTATGTCCAAAGGAACTTCTACTATTCACTGCACATACACGTGTGGTAATTAACTCGAGCACCGTTCAGCTGGACGGAACGTAACACCATTTCATGACACAAGCATAATTCAGTGTTAGGTTAGGTTCAGTGTTTCTACTCAAAATTTTAACGCGTATTCGTAAAAATTTGTGGGTGCTTCGAGATGTGTATTTATTCATTGCACTGCGATTTCACGTGTGTGTCATACGCATCAAACTATTACCTGGAACATCAAAATTGTTAAAGAAAATTAAAATCCCATCTAAACTGAAAATTCGCGTGGTCACAAGCTCCACAAGGGGTTCTAGGTCTACAGGTATAAACAGATCGAGTAATCTATAAGTTATAAATCTCATAGACTAATAGCTTGTCCTTGTATCAAACACCTCTGCAGTATTTAACACATTACTCACACATGTAAACATCTTTACGTCACTCTACATAATTAACGTTCCACAACTTTTCACATCTCGTCCGTTGTGAAATATTAACGTCGGTTAATGTACACAAATTTTGGAAGCTTCGAAATACCTTTTTTCGTGGGGTTGTTAGTCAACTTGGGAATTCACGGCGCGTTTACTCGCAGCGTTTCGGTTCGAGTTACAAATTCGTAGTTATAGCAGTAACGAAGGTAACGAAGCAAGCGTCTCACGGGGATCTTCTAAATTTCGTTACCGGTCTGTGTCTACGAACAAACTTGAAATTTCACGTGACTGCAATTCCTCGCCGCGTTCCGGTGTTCCCGTTGCGGAATTATCCGCGACGTCTTTGTTTCCGCTAACGATAAACTCTTAATTGGAGAATTATATTCCGGTTATGGACGTTGAGCGTTGTACTGGAGCTTTTCGTTTATTGGGTAAATTCGACGTGGACAAATTTGCCGTTGTAACGAGAACAACGGTGCGTGGTAATATTCCGTGTAGTCGACCGGAAGTTCTGGCCGCAGCCATGAAACAGGCAACCGATACTCTGGCTCGTTGCGGATATTTGTAAACAAATTACGACTGATGAACGTAAGCGAATGTAATTAATTATCGATCACGTTCAGCAATATTCGAAGGATTTTCATTCGTGTTACAAGTTTTCGAACATCGTTATCGAACAACTACCTTCCTTCGGTTTCCACTTCTCGAACTTTCATACTTCCGCTGACTGCCACCTTTCGATGCTCCAATTTTCTCTACACGCTGCAAATTTCGTTTCGAACCGCTGCTTTTCTTCGTAGAAAGTTATCCACTGATATTTGCTGTGGTTTGAGAAGTAATGTGTTTACTGCTGTTGGAGCATTGATTTGTACTTTTGCTACTGAATTGAAATTTATTTGTAGAACTACTTATTTTTGTTTAAATTTCAATCTTAGTCTGAACCGAAACATTAATTAGTTTTGTTTAAACTTCAAATTTGATGTAACATAACCTAGGCTGATACCGTATGAAATTAGTACATCATGCAATATCGTTTGGATCTATTTTTTTTGTTAATTTTAAACCTCAACATAGTCTGAGGACATGATTTTGTCATTTAAATCTATTTCTTCTTGTTCAAACATCAAATTTTAGTTAACATAATCTAATCAGGTATATAATTTTATCATTCAAGTTTATTTATTCTGAAATAAATTTGGAACTTAACCTAACTTAATATGCAATTCTATTAAGTATATTTATTCTCATTCAGAATTCAAGCTCAGTTTAACCTAACCTCACTTAACACACCTAACCTCACTTAGGTTTAACCTAACCTCACTTGTAAACCTAACTGTAAGTTACAGTTGTTTTACATTTCACTTTAAACTTGATCAATAAAATTTCACATGAATTTCCCTAGTTCTTTCTCTAATTTAGCACAATGAAACGAACAAGTATAAACAGAGGAAACTAATTAACATGAAATAGCAAAGTAACTTTCGTGTTTCAAAATGGTGCATTACATTCGTGTATGCATGAGTAAATTAAAATTCGTTTGAAAATGAATTTTAAATTATAAAAGTTCATCACCACTACCATTTTGATCTTGTCCAATTTGCCTTTTCCATTCTCTGATCTAGCATTTTTAAACGAACAGTAGTAAACGGTGCAAGCAAACTCATTAGCGTGCATTAGTAAAATAAATGTTATGTTTCACAATGGTATATTATGTTCATATAGAACTAAATTAAAACTTGTTCAAAAATAAACGTAAAATAACAAAAGTTTTATAAACGTATTTAACTTCCATTTTGATTTTGCACGATGAAATTATTCCAATATACCGTCGCCTTTCTCTAATTTAGTATTTCGGAACAGCTGTAATAAGAGAAAAACTCATTACCAACGAATATTAAAATAACTTTTGCGTTCCAAAATGGCGTATTCACGTATACACGACTCGATTAAAATTCGTTCAAAAATGGATATAGTTAAAAACGGAATAGTGAAGATTAAAACAGCAACTACAATTAAATTGCATTGACTACAAAATTGAAGTAGTTAGATATTATCATAAAGTTTTTGTTAGTAGGTGACACTCGTTTATTTTATGTATCAACATTTTATTTTTACTATGTCATAAAAAACGTCGAAATTTTTCAGCCAAACCAACACTTGAAAAAATATCCAATATAGTCAAAATAATATTAACAAGTTTCTAGTTACATGTAACAAATAAAGATATATTTATAATCGTAGATAGTTTTCATTGCAGTTAACCTTTTCAAGTAATACGTCAAAAGACCAATTAATACATTTTGGAATAAGGTTCACATATGTCAACTCTGTAACCGAATATCTAAAAAGAACGTCAAAATTTTGCAACCACCCGGCACATTAAAGAACACGAAGTATAATAAAATCCATATTCGCAGAATCTAATAAAATGGCGTCGGTGGTCGCATTCGTGTTAAACTGGAAGAAAGGAGTGAAAACGTAGAAGGCTGAAAGATCGGTAGGCATAAAGAAGACGTAGAGGCGGCAAGGGGCTACATTTACGCGAATTAAAACGACCGGAAGGAATTTCTTTTCCGCGGTGCAGCTGCATGCAGCGGCGCCAACGTCGACTGATGCTTTTGTTGCGTTCTATTCGTGCAACGGCTATCAGCTAGGAAGCGACTAAACGGCTCGGTGTCGAGGCTGCTGAAGGCTTAAAAGTCTGCAAAGCGTTTGTAAAGGTAGCGGTCTTTTTCCACCTCTGCTCGGGCATAAAGCCCGCGGGAGGAAAAAAGAAAATGCTCGCCAAAGAACGAATAAAAAAATAAAGGAGGAGAAAAACAAACGGCTGTTTGCGTTCAAGTCGATTTCCGGAGAGGTTCTTGAATAGCTGACCGACGCAACCGGCAAAGCTGTTAAATAATTGGACCTCCGCTTCCTTTTTTATCACCGGCAGCGCCGGAACTCTTCTATTTTCCAAAGGGATTTTAATCTTGGGATGGAGAAACTGCGGTTTTGCCGATTTTACCTGTTATTTTTACTTTAAGCTTCATTCTGGATTCATTTTTGGTCGGAACCTTTCATTTTATTTAACTTTATTAAGCTTCATCGAGTTTTTACGAATTTTAAGTTCTGTTATACTTTATTTAATTCTAGTTTTGGTCTATTCTTCAGGAATCCAAATTTTCAAATTTGCAGAATCCGAGATTCTTTTATTTTCTTTTCGTTCAACCACATTTTCGGACTCGACTCCTCAAATTCTCAAGTTCAAATATTTTTGAATATTCACGTTGTCAAATTTTGTAACGTGATGCTTGAATGATATTGTTGTTCATATTGTAAAATTATTTGAACAGTATTGTTATTAATATTCTAAAATTATTGTCAGTCAAATAACAATGTTATTCACCTATCAAAATCCTTGCTCACATCACACTATTCATTGTTCATGACATTATTCACACATCGAAATTGTTAGTTGAGCAGTGTCGTTATTAACATTCTAAAATTATTGCCATCCAAATAATACTATTGTTCACACACCGAAATTGTTATTTAAACTGTATTGTTACTAACATGGTAAAATTATAATCATTCAAATAATACTGTTATGCACACATTGAACCTGTTATTTGAGCAGTATCGTTATTAACATTCTAAAATTATTACCATCCAAATAATGCTGAATTATTCACACACTGAACTTGTTATTAAAACAGTATTGTTATTAACATTCTAAAATTGTCCTTCAAATAACACTGTTATTCACACACGAAAATCGTTGCTCAAATAGTATGCTCATTAACCAGCCAAAATTGTTCTCCTTCGAATAACATTATAACTTACACTGGCAAAATTATTATTCAAATAGTCTCATTAACCAGCCAAAATTATTCTCCTCCAAAGAACATCGTAACTCACACTACCAAATAAATATTCGTACGAACCCTCGAATCACAGCTTAATTTAAAGCGAGGTGATTGCGAATAATGGCGAAGGGACGATGAAAGGTATTCTGGTATCCTCGTGGGTGATTTTCACGGGGAACGATTAGATTTTACGTAGCAGGGTGGCGTATATCGTTTTAAGGCGTCGACGGTCGAGTAAAAGTGCTTTTACTTTTAATTTAAAGGAATACGAGCGGCCGCGGTAAGAGTTAGAGGTCTCTCGACGGGCCTGTATTCACGAAGCTGCGAAATAATTAAATGAAGTTGGTAGGCGAGGAAGTGGCCAAACGGGACTCGAAGGAAATTTCGGGACGAGTCGCGGGAGACTCCGCAGACCCGTGAAAGAAACTTTACGAGTTACGACGACGAGCACGATCGAAACTTTTCGTCGGATGAAATTGACTCGACCCTCTTGTTCTTACCGACGAGAAAACAGAAACGCTTTGTTCCGCGTCGATTGTTTTCTGTTTGTTCGATCGGCTCCGGGATTTTCGGCGGCGTCGCAATTTTCCTATCGCGAAACAGAAATGATTGGCAAAGTTTTCTGCACATTTCAGGAAATCAGGTTTTTTGGAGGATAGCCGAGGAGACTTGCTCTTAGGGATTTTTGTGAATTTGAACATTTTTGCTTTGGACGTTCTGGAATTTGAAGACTGAAATGGGAATTTGGGGAATTGCAGATTCAGCAATTTTGGGATCTAGGGATTTTTTGATCTGGGAATTTGGGTATCTTAGAATTAAGGGATCGAGGAACTTGTGACCTAGGGATATTGGAATTTACAGGTATTTAAGATTTAGGGATGTTGGGGTCCAGAGATATTTGAATTGGGGAATATGGGGTTCAGGGATATTAGGTCTAGGATTAGTGAAATTTAAGGGTACTGAGATCTAGGGAATTTGGAGATCTAGAAATGTGGAAATTTGAAAACTTGAGAAATTTGACAATTCAGGAATGTGGACACTTGTGAATTTAAAAATTTTATTAACGTAGAGGTTATGATACTTGAAAGTTTAAAAATTCTACAATTCTGCCATTCTTCAATTCTGCAATTCTGCAGTTCCACAATTCTACAATTTTACAATTTAGTACTTCAATACATCAATAATGCGAAGGTTTGAAAATTAAACAATTTTGAAATGAAAGAATTCTGAGATTTATACTCGTACGCTTATCCAAATGAAACTGCATCACAAGTTTGGTAAAACTGAAAAATCGTCAGACACGATGACCAGGTTATCGTCCGTTCACCGACCGGAGACCATTTTATATTTGCAGATTCGTCGTCACGGTTCGGCAAACTTCGACAAACTTTTACGCTGTGAACTTTTCTTTTCTCGATTCGTCCGACCGTTTCAAGGCGTTAGGGTCTTATTTAAATAACTTCCTCACCGTTGGGCGTTCGAGTGGGCCATGGAGTTTCGCAAACGAATAGTGTTTCTTTCTAAGTTGTTAAAACGATTGTTTCGTTGTATTTTGAAGTCTGTTTACAAAACCAGTCGTTTCTATTCGAATACACTTTCGGCATGTTTATTTTAATTTATGTTCTGCAACGCGTTTCGTTGTTGCCGTTTTCTGTGTAATAATAAATAGAATTTATTTGTCATGACTGGATAAAGAAATACTATTTTGCCTATTTTCACTGCGACAAAAAGTTGTGAAATGTTAAAATGGTATAATGTTAATGACGTTGAAAAATGTATAATGTTATAGGTTTATATACGAATATAAAATATAGGAATGTTAAAGGTATCACATATATGAACATGTGTATACAAAATACATATGCAAATATAAGGGGATTGTAACATGTACGAACGCGTACAAAATATACGAGTATAAAGGTACCGTAACATGTCTGAACATATGCAACTGTATGAATGTCATTGGTACTTCAACATGTATGAACACATGCAACATATATGAATGTTAATGGTACTTCAACACGTATGAGCACGTATATTTTATATGTGTCGTGTATTTTAAAGTACCTCTATACTCGTATATTTTGTACAGGTTCGTACATGTTACAGTACCCTCATATTTGTATATTTTGTATACATATGTTCACATATGTGATACCTTTAACATTCCTATATTTTGCACATATTCGTATGTTAAAGTACATACATATATTTTGTATGTACTCGTACACGTTGAAGTACCTTTCACATTTGTACATTTTGTATGTGTTCATACATGTTGAAGTACCTTTAACATTTATATATATTGTACGTGTTCATACATGTTGAAGTACTTTACCAACTGAAGTGCTTTAGTAAAGGTTTAACATACATGCACATGTAGAGAATGGGCGAATGTTAAAGGCACTTTAAAATATACGAACACATACAAAATATACGAACATTAAAGGCACTTTAGCACCGATAAATAAATAAAATTCTAACGATAGAAGCGTCTGGTTAGAGGAAATACATTTCAGATAACAATGATAATCGCGTGTTGTAGAGAAACGGTATGCAACCGAACCTACAGTTACTATATTTCGTTAAGGTATTATTAACGGGCTGGTTCACGTTAAAGGAAATTGTTTCCCGTTCGTTACAGTGTACTATCTAATCGCGGTAGAATTTGGATGATGTTACCCGTATACGTTTGTGCACACGAGCCAGAGACTCGAGTTCAAAAGCTCCGTTCTCTGATCCACTTGGCGTTAAGTTCGTCCATGGTTCTGCATCTGACCGATGTTGTGAAATCTGCTTGCACGTTGGGGATCAGAATGCTGATCCCTCGTTCGTGCTCGCATTTTCAAAGCGAACAACCTGGAAAGACTTTGAATCCCGTCAGGATTTCGAAGAAAACATCTTCTTCTTCGAGACTCGCCATTTCCGAAAAAAATAAAAAAACAGCAATCAGCGTTCTCGTAGGGCAATCGGAAAGAAAGGTAATTGACGAGAAGTGGATGTTTCGTACTCATAATATAAATACGTTTTAATCGAGGTCCGATCGTGAGAAGCAATAAATGGAACGATGGGGTAGTTTTAAAGCGTTCGTTTATCGCTCAACGAGCGTGCTGTTGTTCCTCGAACAGACGGAGAGTTCGCACGAGCGATGGAAATATTGAAAAATCGTCTCTTGAAATGTTTATTCGGCGAATTGCTCGATTACTCGCTCGTATAATGCTTCTACTGGTTGAATTGTTGGGAAAAAACGAAATCATCGAATAGCGAACGGTTAAAATTACTGAGGACCATATGTGTAAATACGTAACTTTCAAATTTATACATATTCGATCTACAAATTTTCAAACTCTCAATTTCACAAATTTATAAACTGTCCATATCAGAAATTTATAAAATTAATAAGTCCTAACTTCCAAATTAATAAAATTAATTCATGCATGGTGCTACTAAGTAATCAGGAATACATCAGATAAGTATAAAGAATATTTATATTAAACATTTACCAAGAACGGTAAAACAGAATGATATCGCAATAAAGTGCAAATTAATTCTATGAAATAGAATGTGGTCGCACAATTTCGAGCAAAGCACGATGATACGAAGACAGTTGAGAAATTCGTGGAGGAACTTTTTGCAACGGCTAACACGACATACATGTGGTCGATGCTCATAAACATCGGAGAGGGGAAAAAGTTTTAATAAACGCAGTTGAGCAACTGTATCAGACAAGCCTTTAACGGCGTGTATGTGTCTGGGTGTGTAGGTGTGCAGGGTGTTCCGTCAATAATTTAAAAACTTCTAGTCAGCGCCAGGGAAGTGCGTCTGCTTTCGAACTTTCCATCGCGATGAAAGTTTCTTTTATTGGACTCGAAGAAAATTGCCCTTTGGAAATACTCGCTTTCGGAGCGGAGCCGAAAGAACGTAAGCGTAGTGGCAGAGAAGTTGCTCCAACGTGTTACGTCAAGAATTATTGCCCTTACGTTACCATTGCTACGCGAGGTCTTAAATGGGCAAGGAAATTGGATATCGCGAAAACACCATGTAGATGCTATTTATTTTGGATTAATTTATTATTCTTGGTATTCAATTTTGGAACTGAGGAATTTTAAAATTTTTGGAAATTTGGAAATTTGAAATTTTGGATTTTGGAATATTGGAATTTTGGAATTATGGAATTTTGGAATTTTGGAATTTTGGAATTTTGGAATTTTGAAATTTTGGATTTTGGAATTTTGGAATTTCGGAATTTTAGAATTTTGAAAATTTGAAATTTTGGATTTTGGAATTTTGGAAAGATTGGAAATTTTGGAAATTTGAAATTTAGGACTTTGGAATTTTAGAATTTTGGAATTTTTGAATTTTGGAATTTTGGAATTTTGAAATTTTGGATTTTGGAATTTTGGAATTTCGGAATTTGAAATTTTGGATTTTGGATTTTGGAATTTTGGAAAGATTGGAAATTTTGGAAATTTGAAATTTAGGACTTTGGAATTTTAGAATTTTGGAATTTTGGAATTTTGGAATTTGGAAATTTTGGATTTTGGAATTTTGGAATTTTGGAATTTTGGAATTTTGGAAATTTTGGATTTTGGAATTTTAGAATTTTAGAATTTTGGATTTTGGATTTTGGAATTTTAGAATTTTAGAATTTTGGAATTTTGGAATTTTTAAATTCTGGAATTTTTAAATTTTAGAATTTTGGGAATTTGGAATTTCGAAATTTTAGAATTTTGGGAATTTTGGTATTTTGGAATTTTAGAATTTTGGAATTTTGGAATTCTAGATTGTGGAACGTAGAATTTGGAATTGTAGAATTTGAAATTTTATAACTTTGAGGTTTCAAAATTTTATTATTACTACTTTGAAAGTTAAGGATCTTACAATTTCAAAATTGTCAATCTTTAGAACATCATTTATTTATGCATATATCAACATACATAATTTATACATATCCATATAATAAAGTCTCCTTATTGTATAACTTTAAAACTTCATACTTTTGTAACCAGTGCTTCTAAAAGTATAAATTCTGAAACTTCGAAACTTTCAAATTTGTTCCATAATGGAGTCAGTTCAACAATAGAGTCTTTACATGTACCTTTCAAATGGTACATACAATCGAGCATGATCGATTGCATAATACAAGAGCAACGCTGGAATCAAATAATTCGAGCGACATTAACGCCACGAGTACACGAGGCACATCTAATTGAATTTCAAAGCGAGCACAGAGGGGGAAAAAAGGAGATCGAAAGACCGGAAATCGGCTCGCTTCGATTTTCCATGCAAATATTAGCAGTCGTTACCGGCCGCTATCGGTTTAATTGGTTTTCTGTACGATCACCGGGACCGATCGTCCAATTAATTGGCCCGATTCAGACGGAATTAGCACAGGTAAATCCCTTCGAATAACCGCAAATGAATATCGATAGATTTGTTTACCGCGTTCCCGAGAGACAAGCCCTCAGACTCCGTTAATCGAGAAACACTGGAATTATTCGAGCCACTTTCTTGAACGGCGATGTGCAAATTGTATTCACTATTTCTCGTTTCGAATATTGTAAAAGCTCTCCATTCGAATTCTGGGGTTGAAAAATTATAATTTGTAGGTTTGTGAATTTTGGTGTTTGAAAATGTTCAAGATTCTGATGTTCAAATTTCTTAATTCTTAAGTTTGTAAATTTGAAAAATTTAATGCTTGCACTGTCGAAGCTTCTTAATTTAAGTTCCTAGTTTAAAACCTTGTAAACTTCAATATTTGTAAATTTGAAAGTTCAGAAGTTTGTATCTTTAATCTTCTTAATTTGAAATTGAAAATTTAAAGGTTCATAAATTTGAAAATTTATAATTAAAAAATTCCTAAAATTTGACAATTAAAAACTTGAAAATTGGAACTTGAAAACTTGAAAACTTTCTGATAATTTGAAACACGAAAAATATCAAAATTTTTAGAATTGATGTGTACATACAAGAGTAGCACTATCACGCGGCAAAGTGACGAGTATAAAAACGCAGCCACCAAACGTCAGTTTAATCTCGGCAAGTGGTAATTACTTTTGATACGCGATAACTGCAATCCGCGTTACCATCGCGGAACGATAGGAAATTTTTGACGGGAAAATTGTCCCTGCGTCGCGAGGAAAATGCGAAATAAGCTCGGTGATTTTGTAGTGCGAAACCCTGGGAACCCGGCACATTACGAAACCCGGTTATTCCGCGTAACACCGAATCCCGATGACACCGGGAATTGTCACGCGTGCTTCGACCCGGCGCGAATCGTTTCTGTCAAAAAAGGAAGAAAAAATAGCCGTGTCATCGACGGCTGAAGACCACTAATAGCTACGCTGCGTCCACGATTTTTATTTATTTCGGTTCACGCATCGATCGGCAGGAATTAATGCATCGGCATCACGGTGTCGCGTTTCATTAGCGAACAGGATTGCTTCTCGTTAATTCATCCATAGTAATCAGTTTGAACGCGTCCAATCTCTTTATTCCGCTATCGGTTACATCGTTGTACTTTTATGCGTCATTCTGCGAACAAATCGATCGATTAACATTTTTTTTTCTACGTTTTTTAAATATGTCAGACAGTCGCTGTCAACTTTTACTTCAAATAGCAAATAAAAGCTTTGACGTTATATGACATACAAATTTTGTGTATTTGAGGTTGTAGTTTGGACGATGTTAGTTATTTTTGTAGTAGTGGAAGAGAAAGATACTAAGAAGAAAGATCATAATTTTAATATTTGAGCTCGTGATGTTATGAAGTAGACTACTTCAGATTGTATTAAAGTCATGCAAAGTAATGTTGGCCATAAGGTGCATACAATGTATTCACCATCTTATTAAGTGATGTACATCCTGCAGACCCTGATGTATGACCTTGAACAAGTCATAAACATCCACAATCGACAACACCTGATTTTGCAACAAATTATGGTTGAAAATATTAGATAACAGATTTTCATAGCAAACATACCAAAATAAGAATTTTTCTTTTGACAGAAAATCAGCAAAAAACACAAGAAGGTCATTCTTCCTGCAAACTTCACACTCTATCTATCTTCCTCTGAAGTTGAAGAGTCAACAATTCTTCAGAAGATTGAATTGCAAATATCCCTGTAAACAATACACATTGTACAAAATGGACATATACAATTTTTTATGTATATTCCATAGAAAAAGTTTGATTAAAGTCGTGGAGCCCAGCGATATGACCCTGTCTCGTAAGTAGAGAGTTATGAAACTAACTTTGGAGTTTCATATCTAACGAAATCCACAGTATAGCGAGAAGGTTCACGCTCAAAGTAGCATATTTTCCCAGCGTATCGATCTATCATAGCTTTCCATATTTTTCCCCCCGCCATTGTTGCTCTTCCACGCGCCTTCCATCCGCCGAATATACGATGACGCGTATGCGAATCCGCGATAATATTTTAATATCTCCCTCCTTTTTTTCTCTGTTTGTTTTTTATGACCGACACGTTCGAGGATCGTGACGTTTCGTGTCGTTGAACCGCGAGGTTTTTTTTAAATAACGCGCTACGAATAAATTTCTCAGTCGAGCGACCGGACGAACGCGCGAACGAGAACGTCATAAATTTTCATGCATCGCGTATGAAGTCGCTAGATACTTTGCACGGAGGGAAATCAAAATAAATATCGCTGGTGTAACTTGCGCGCGTGGGATCATGATCGCACGTACGATGGACGTAATGGACTTCCAAAACGGCCATATAGCGGGAGGAGCGTTCACTCTTGTGGTTAACTTTCGGGTGACAGATTTCCGGATTTTTAGGATTTGAAGATTTAGGGATTTGCGGATTTGAGAATTTGGGGATTTGGGATATTGGGAAGTTGGGATTTGAGGACTTGAAGAATTAGGGAAAGGGGTATGGGGGTGTGGGGAATGGGGGAATGGGGGATTGGGAAATGGGATACGGGGGAATGGGGGAATGGAGGAATAGGAGAATGGGGCAATTGGAAATTTGGGTATTTGAGAATTCGGAAATTTGAGAATTCAAGAACTTAGGAATTTGGGGCGTAGAGGATTTGGGAATTTGAGAATTTGGGGAGCTGAGGATCCAGAAATTTGAGAATTCAGAAATTTGAGAATTTAAGAATTCAGGAATTTGGGGAATTAAGAATTCAGAGATATGTGGATTCAGAAATTTGGGAATTTGTGAATATGAGAATTTGGGAAATTGAGAATTCGGAGATATGAGTATTCAAGGGTGAAGGAATTTGAAAAAGAAATTTTAAAGTTGACAAATTTTGATCCCCAAAAATCCAAAATCAGAAATGATGGATAATCCCTTAACACCCTTATTCGAAGGCAGTGTATCTAGTGTACAAGTGTGCGCAACAATGACGGTTCGATGGAGGTGGTCTTACGTCGCATTTAATTGCGCTGAACGATACGCGTTCGTCTCGTTCATGTTCCAAGCAGGCTTTTCTGCTAATTTCATCCCCGAAGTTCGTGCTACCGATATAATCACCCAAGTTCGTTCCGTTCGGTTGTAAAAGCACGCAAGAGAAATACGAACAGAGTTATTATCTAAGAGACCATTATAGCGTGCCTGGCAAAGCCTGTACATTGCCTGCTGCTCTCGCGCAGCAATTTACGAATCTTGTTACTTAACTACTCAATGTTTCCGCTGGAAAGTAATCCATGGGGTGTGCACGAGCATCGCGTTACCGTTTAAAAATTTCGTCAGTATATACTTATTGCTTTTTAATTGTCTTATAATTGTTATTGCGTTTTAAGTTCCTTTTAAACGTCGTTGTGCTTTAATTTCCTTTTAATTGTGCTTTAATTGAGACTGGGGATGATGGTGAATTATTTGGGGATTTGGAGACTTGGGGAGATTTTAGGCAGATGAAATCATTGGAAAATTAAAAATTTGACGGATTTGGATATTTGGAGATTTAAATTTTGGGATTCGAGAATTTGGGATTGGGATTCGCGCAAATAAAATGTATCAAACATTTTGTTACACGTCAAATATCTCTCGAGATCGATTATAATTCTTCCTACACTCCGACGACAGTAAATCCATTAATTGCATCACTGTTTCTTTACCCGATTCACGCGCAAATCATGTTTCAAAGCACTATCAGAAACAAACGGGCAGTGTAGTCTCGCGTATTGATCAGCGCGATGCTCGTGAATCATGGTTCGTTTCAATCGAATTGTTCCTCGCGATGGTATTTTGTCGGACGATTCTTTGGCCTCTAATGCTCATTCACAGGCCCGCGATGCATTATTCCCCGCTCACATCATTATGATTTACTGCACCGTCATGACGAGCACAGGCAGCTGCATTATTTCTCTGCCGTTATAATCGCGTTCGCGGTTTATTTATCCGCGTCCAGTGCGCTTGATGGCGCACAAAGAGCTGAAAGCTTCGTTCGATTCGACCCTATCAAACTTCCATAAGCTTGTCTCGCCAACTATGTCCACTTAAATACCTTTAATATTGCACACGATAGGAAAACTACAGAAGTTACAGGAGTTATAAGAAATTACGTAATGTTTAATATTTTTTAGTGACAAATTATTTTTGAGGGTGGTCGAAGACAATTAGCCATTAGCTTCCTTTCAAACTATTTATGATAGAACTGTGAGACGTCTGAACAGGGTGGTCGTAAACATTATAACACAGAGTGTATACCACACTCAGGAAGTAGATATTTTTATCTTTGACAAATCTTGCCAAATATATTCACAATAGTTATGTTATCTATAGTTCCAAGTAGTAATACAAGTATTTTCAAATAGGTGAGTGAATAAATTCGTAATAATTTAGGTGATAGATTCGTATAAAAATTTCAACGTTACATATGACGTCACCCATATGTGGCAGTCAAAGTGTCAGTCAAAGTGTGAAGCAGTCAAAGGTCAGTGACTCAGTGTCACATCCTACGTTCTGATGTCTAACTATCATATTCGTGAGACACAGCTATACTTCATACAGCAGTCTCTTGCTATATCAACACCGTCAGACTATGAAAGCACGAAACTTTTCAACTTGACGATATTTTGAGTTCGACCAAAGAGTTTCTCTTTTGACATTACTCCATCTCTTTCATACACACGTAGTCTCCATAATTTGACATGGTCTATATTAATTTGATTAAGTTGCACTATATAGGTATAATATGTGACCTGAATGCGTATCATACGTGCTTTGACAGTCACGTATCTCGTGACTTTTGCAATTTTATGTTCCTTTTTTGTACTTAGTAGGGTATCATTAATAGAGTTACGAATCAGAATTTGATTCGATTTAATGCAAAAATTACACGCTTTTAAATTGCAATTAGGGCGCTAATTTAGCACTTTACTTAACGGAAGCCTATTAATGGGTTGTTCGATACCATCGGTTGTTCATTGAAAACGAATTAATAAATCTTTGAAATAATAAAGTTTACGTGTGCTACAATTATAATCGAAAATTGAAAATAAGATTTACTACTTTTAAATATTAATCGTGACAATAATTAATTGCAAATCTTTAATGTTATTTACATATTCTTTAAAAGAAAGTATTTTATTAATACTTTAATAAAAAGTATTTAATAATCATTATTTTCTTATCATTTCATCAAGAGTTCAGTAAGGCATTTTTTTAATTGAAATAAAAAGTGATACAATTTGATAAAATACAATAAATGGTAATATGAAAACAATCATAAATTGGATTGATCTGACCAATTTAAAAATGTCTTCTTTAAATTGAAAAAAAAATTGTGTAACAAAAGTATGATCAAGTATATAGATCCCAGTAGTTCACTCACTTATTAGTCAGACCAGTCTTTCTCTCCAGAATTTCTCTCAAAAATTCAATACTATCTTTCCTTCGAATAAAAAAAAAATTCTGTAACGAGATAATGATCAAGTACACAGATCCCAATTATTCATTCTGTTACTTATCAAACGAGCCTAATCGTGAGTTATAAAAGGCACTTATCGAACAAACCCCTCGTTAATGCGAGCAACGAAAATAAAGCTCGACCTAATATTTACAAACGTGGAATCGTCGTTAACAAGCGAGCCTGAAGATTCAAGTTTTAATTGTTACGTGTACGTGACAGATACGAACATCTTGTTCTCCCACGTTGATGAGAGTGCCAGCAGTCAGTACTCGAAGAATGTACAAGTGTTTTCCACTATACCCTACGTCGACTTCCGTTGCAATTTACAACCCTCATCTCGTAGCTGCTTCAGCCGATCCGCGAAATTTCCTTACTGTTCTGCTCTCTTTCGTATTTCGAAGTTTGCTTTCGACTTGTGTTTATCCAGCGTGTTACGAAACAGTTAAGTGATTCGTGCTTCACCAAACTCGTATCTCGTTCAACGAATGCTCCACTCGGTAATTCAAAACGTTATTAATATAATCGGACCGTTCTGAAACTATTGGATAACGCAAAATCAGAGCTCTGAAAAATTAACGACTTCGTCAAACTTTTCTTCTATTTTCTGTTCAAAGTTCGTGAAATACGGTTTGAAGAGTTATTATTGAAGGATATATTCGCGGAGAAAGAGGAGAATTTTACGGAAAATTTGTGAACATAATTTCGAATATTATTCGGTAATTTATTATTAGCTTTATGGAGATGGTCATTTGTGCGACAATAGAAATCTTCATAGGATAAAATATTCGATTATTCACACTTTAAATTCATAATGCATTGATTTTTTTGTGAATGTAATAAAAGTTCAAAATATTTATCTAGTTTTGATAATTCGGTAGTTTGAGTGAACAGCTCGCGGCCATGTATCCGGACATCGTATTTTCGGTAAATGCACGATCAAAGTTCGCAACATCCTCGGTAGTCTATTAACCGCTGTTAAAAGTTCGTTTCCGAAATTTATCGTAGAACTTGCTTAGATCTGCAGATAGCATCGAATCCAAATTTATATTTCCACGCGAAATCGGCAATTCTCGTATCTAGTTCGAGTTTATAACTCCCGCATTCTCCCGGCACATACAAATTACGTTAAAACGCGATAGAAAAACACACTCGCGTTCACCTAAAGAAATTCTCCGCAAATCAAATTCCATGCGAAGCAAATTTCGTGTCGAACATAAAATCCTCCTCGAAACGTCGGACACAAATGAGAAACAAGATAGAAAATAGTAAAGAAAGGAACACCGTCGACTCCGTTCGAGCGTGTTTCCTTTCCGTTCGACTGCCAAACTCGACGGCATCCATGACTTTTGCAGGCCATCGCAAGAAAAGGACGACCCGAAAGCTTCATAACAGAATTCATCCGACGAAGAAAAAGGCTCGGGAATCTCGAATCTGTCGGTTGTCCAGGATAAAAGAAGTGTCCCGGTCACTTATCGGCCTGTTCCCGTTCGGTGGTTTCAAGAATCGCAAAACCTTTTTGTAAGCGCTTTGCGAGTCCGTGAAAACCGCGTTATCGTCAGGATCAACGTTGCCGCCGTTCCAGCGTCTCTCTGGACGAAAGAGCCCAGTTCACTCATGCGTATCAAGTGAAGCACACGTTGGCCGGAAGTGCTGTCTCAATGGGAGAGGATTCTCGTTCCAAGGGGTTGCCTTTGGGAAGACGTCAGCCTCCTCGCGCAGCTCGATGGGCCACGGAGAATCGCCGCGAGAAAACGGACGCAGAGTTTGAAACGATCACGAGGCGAGCAGAGGGAGAACAGCGTGTTTGCTGGCTGGACCAGCTCGTACCAAGTTGCATCGCACGCCATCAGGCTGGACGCGAAAGTTCGTAGACCGTTTAACGATACCTCCTCCGGCAAAGTTCCACGAAAGTGTTTCGCCAGACGCCGCGGACATCTTTTCTACTTTTATAAGCGAAACCCTTCTCGTCCCCGGGACCAATCGCGACCCACCAGTGTCGTCGAGTCTGGCTTCGTTAGCTGTGATCGTTTCCACCGAGGATTTCACCGATCATTAGCTGCTCCAGGATCTCCTTAGCATAGCTCAGAATTAGCGAGTATTCCTCGAGTTCCCAACAATTGTGCCTTCGATTTTGCAACATCCACGAGTGTTCGAAGGAGTCGTTCTGTACGATTGCACGTTCGGAGACATCGATTCTAATCCTGACGGATCTAGTGCGGTCCCGTTGAAAAATGTGGAAACCGAACGGAGAGTTCGGCGAGCCGGGATCTTTCATCTGGACAAATTCACAGGACGAGGATGCTCCGGGCAAACGGCTAGGAATCGAATCGATGGATCGCTAGCTGGCTGCCTGAAATGAAGGTGAAGTAGGATTACTTCGATACTTTGGGGATCGAAAGAAGAATGGAGGTAAAGCGACGGCGAACTCGCGGCAGATAAGTTCCATTAGACGACCAGGGGGATCTCGATGCGAGGGCAGGTGTCACGAGTTAAAAATTGGATTCGAACGGGAACGTTCGTGCGATCGTTGCCACCGACTGCGAGCAAAGAGTCTATAACGGGGAAAACGGACGGAAGGAACATGTGGAATACCGAACGCGAGACGTAGAAGAAAAGCACTCTTCATCAAACCGAAACATAATCAAGGGAACAAAGTAGTCGAGGAAAGAAATTTCGTAATTAAAAGCTCAACAAAGAGGCGAAGCAACTCTTTGCGCGCGTATTCGAAACCAGAAGTTGTTCAAAGAAAAATTTTCGATCCTAATTCCAAAAACGAATGTTCATTGTAACAGAATAAAGGTACAAGGGAAAGAAACATCGTCCGAATGTGGACGTAGTGGAAATTAAGAGGTAATTAAAAGGGAAGGAGTTGTTGGTTCCCCGAGATTTCAGTGCTATGCATCGCGTTGGCTCGTGGAGCCTCGATGACCTTGACTCGGCGAGCATGAAGCACCCATCGAGGTCACCGGGACTCGAGATTGCTATGGCACTGTTCGGCATGGTCTGGCTGCTGCGTGTTCGCTCGGAGATGCGTCGTTGCTCGAAATGTCGCCACGAGGAAATCTTGACGGCCCAGCAGCAGCAGCAGCAGCAACAACAGCTGCAGCAGCAACAACAACAACAACAGCATCATCATCTGCATCATCACTCTCATCATCAGCAACGAACCGTGTCGCAGACCACCAGCCTGCTGCAGACGCCGGATGATGGTGTTAGCTCGTCGGCGAACACGTTGTTCACTTTGGACACGCCTGGAGCTGCCGGTTCTGCCGGAAGTTATTGCGAGGTCCATGGATTCGTGCAGGCGAAAGAAGGTAATTTCGTTGCCATTTAGGTATAAATTTCTCTAGTTCAACTTATTTTGTCCTTCTTTCACGATTTTCGGTTACAATATCGGGTTGGTCAAAAAGTTACGCTTTTGTCGAGTGACGTTTATTCAATGTGACGTTTTATTTTTCTTCGGCAAACATAACGTTCAAGTTTTTTAGATATTTTATCGAAAACATACTGCAGAGCACTGTGAAGTATTTTACCTTATAATAGACTTTTTCAAATCTAGATATTCTTGTTCAGATTTAAATTTAATTTAATATAACTCTGAGACATTCTGTTATCCAAGTCTTTGAATTTGTACTTAAATCTCGAAGTTAACATAACCTATTCTGATAAATCATTGCATCAGTTCACCATTGTTTTAACTTCAGATTTCATTTAACTTAATCTTTCGATACATAATTTTATTAATCAGTTTGTCCGTGTTTAAACTTCAAATTTAACATAACCTCAATGAATCTATAAATCAAAATACATTTCCTATTTTATATTTCATTTCGAAGTTGTCAATCAACACATACAACCATGCATCTTTGTTGTATTAGTCTCTCGAATCGATATAAACGAATCGATGGCTGTAAGGGATAACCGTCAATAATCTCTTGCCGTTGTTCAAAATGTTTCATCCTAATCGCGGGCCATAGTTCGAAAGAACGATTACGGTTTTCCGAGAAGCACTTTAAGAAGTTCTCGGCACTTTTGCAATATGCCAGGGCCATATTGTTGAAAAATCGAAGAACGTTCGCTGCCGAGATACTCGTGAAGAAGTTTTCGAATTTACGAGGGTAACTACTTCGTGTGTGCAATAGCTAACCGAAATCAAAGTGGGTCGTTTACATGGATAACGCGGGGAACAAAGGACAGAACTTTTATTTGCCTGTAAAATACAAATTGCTCGTAAAGATCCCTGATTCCTATAAAATCGTTTCATACTGTTCATTCTCGCTGTGAATAACTGTTTTACAATACCTTATTAATAAGGTCACACAAAAGTTTTATGTACTGTTTAACTTTCTGTTCTGACGATGTATTTATGAAGTATGTATTCAAAATTTTTATATTAATTCTCCGTGAACTCAAATTTCTATGTTTACGAAATTTCAAAGTTACTTTTTACATTTTGAGATTCTTAAATTTCCAACCTTCCCAAGATCTCAAAATTGCCATTCACTTGTCCACATTTGCACAAACGTCGACATTCGCAATTATAAAAAATCCCAAATATTTAAAGATCTGTTTTCAAAATTTCTAAACGAAAGATCAACGTTGTCCACAACACGAGGAAGAGTTGAAATATCTGCAAAAGGTTAAAAGAAATAACTGATAAGTAATTTCACGCGATTCACATGCGACAATTTCCGAGGCCGTAATTTGCCATGCGATACGATCCGTTCATCAACGTTTCCGTTTCTTCGGCTTGGAACGCGAGTAATTATTGCACGCTCGCAAATTTCCGGATGTTGAAATAGAGAGTATGTAAATCTGTTGGCATGTAGATTACGATTAATTTGATGTGCCAGCACAACGGGGTAAGTACAGGCAATTAGTGCAGCGCCGGTCTGTAGAAGTTTGCGCGACGTTTTGTTCCTTCCCACTCTGCCGACCGACTTCTCAACCTCTAAATTTCCCTCCGTTTCCGGCTTAATTTATATCGCTCGTTAACTAGCGGTCGCGGAGAAAAATGCGCGCTGAATGCGTGGCAATAAAACAAAACGAAGAGGAAAATGCACCGCGTAGAGAAGAGATTCGAGAAGAGACCGGGTCTACGGATATAAATGCGAGCGAGCCGAACCTACAGACGGAGAATTTCGTAATATAGCTGACTTTAACGTGGAGCACATCGCTGTTTCAGATTAAAATTCTTCCTTTTCTGTCGCTCTTCCCCCTTTTAGAGCTGGCGGAGATACGGGATAACATTATTCTGTCGGGACGCGTCTCACCCTCTTTTGTTCGCAAATTAGAACTCGACCAATTTAATATTTCCGAACAGGGAACTCTAGCTTTTTTCTCGCCAAATTATTTAACCTGCTTCATCGACTTTTAATAGAGCCTGTTCCTTCTGCTATAACTTTTAATTGTTCGCAAGTTTAACCGGTTACCAAATTCAATTTTATGCTCGGTTATGGAGCTGCAACGCTGGTATTTTAACCTCTTAGGCATGATACGTTACTGTAGTGGCGGATAGCATCTCTCTGTACAATCTATACACATCTACTACTCAAATATATGCATAACTTAGTATTGCAAATAATAAATCAGTTCACGTGTGACTAAACAGACTCATATTTTCACTGTAACTGAATATTGGGTTCGATTTTGATTATGATCCGTGGAATGAAGGATTGCTGAAGACAAAATGTGCTTAACATTTTAACCTTCGCTAGCTGTCTTAACGTTGTAGCAATAAGTAGCTAGCTGTGAATGATGCAACTAGGAAATTATAAGTTAAGGGGTTAACTAAAATCGGTCACATGATCGGTTCACAAATTTCATATTTTAAATTAGAGAATTTGTTAAAATGCTTCTCTTGAAAATCGATTTTTAACGAGATACCAAGTTAATATGAATACTGAATTATGTGTTTTATCCATGGTTTCCTACTTTAATTTTCATTTCCAGTTATGTGCCCTTCTTAATTGATACCATCAAAGACCTGAGAAAATACATATTACAAGTACGGTAGAAAATGCAGATTATCTCGTTTCAAGTGTAACAGACAGCATTTTACCATAAAAAATTAAAATGAAAGTCTGAATGCATCAATTGAAAAGCAGCAGCGTGTAAACAGTGGCAAAGTATCTTGGGCATTATCTCAGCTGTATGTGTCTTCTGTTGAAATTTGTTAAATCGCAACAGAGGCGTTACACTTTTTTCAGCGATAAAAGAGAAATATGGTTAAAAGGTAAATGCATATTACGCGAGTCGGTTGGAATCGTTGCAAAATATATCTTACGCGAAACGATGAGAGATATTCGTGTTAATGCGCGAATGGAAAGCTTTTTTCTCTCGCTCCGCGTGTGTTTTTTTTTACCACGCGAAGTGGGTTTCTTTCGTACCGGTGTAAATTAACATCGAACCTGCTTTTGACGTCCACTACTCCACCGTTTTCTTTTTTCTTTTTGCTCCTCCCACTCACCGACGAATCAGGATAACGAGGTTTCCACCTATGAGCCCCGTTTTCATTCGCTAAGTACTCCTCGCCAGCTCGTTACCGAATGATACACACCAGATAATAAATAATTAAAAACGAAGCGTAACGAGCGTTCGTTATACGGGGAAATTATGGAGTTTTCGTAAAACCGACCGTGATTCCCCGCAAACAATCGCGCGTAATCGCGCGCTCGATAATTGATTTTCAAATATTCAACTACGAGCGAATAAACCGGTCGACGAACAATAAATTTCAGCCGGTAATTCGCGAGATTTTGATATAGTTCCGCGTAACGTAATTTTCAACGATACGCGTTCGGGATATCCTGCTTCTGGCAATCAAAATTGCTTCCTACACCGATACCGTCCGAATGAATAAATTATGCGAGTCTTGTAACGTATGTATGAACTTCGTGCCAACATCGGCGCTCCAGTTTTACGAGCTCGGCGCAAAAATCAACATTATTTTTGACTCTGTTGAACGTTGCATTAGCGCGGTGATAAACGTCGGTGACTGCGGCAGGGCATATTTCCGTTGGAACGACGTAGAAAAACTTTATTCGTTTCTGATTTGTACGTTTGCAAATTTAGAAGTATTTTATACTGAAATTTTTTAATTTAGAATATTTTGAGGCTGCAAATTTCGACGATTGAATATATTTATTTGTTATTTGGAAAACGGATAAAGATTCACAAACAAGTGGTTTCCGTTCCTTAAGACGTTTTCTGAGTCACATGAAAGCCACTTCCGCCTGTTTCAAGGCAAGCGAAAGTTTCTCCTCTGTTGAATTTTCTATGGCGATGCATAACTCTATTCAATGGTATAACATTTTCTCAGGGACGACCCGTGTATTATCAGATCCTTATATCCCCAACTACTATCATTCATTGCCACAATTTTAATTTCTCCAATTGATGCAAGGGACTCCCATCGCGTTCAGGACCGCAACGTGTTAATGCGCAAAATAACACGAACCTGTACGTTTGAACCGTTTCCCGTTCCCGTGGAATCCGCAATTAACGACGCTTTCTCGTCTGTCCGGACATTCAACTAGCCAGGGCAAACAATTCCTTTTTCGAGCGCAGCGTAAATATCCTAAATCACGGAAGTTCCTCTCTGTCTCTGTCAAATCTCTCATTCCCTTTGCATCCAGCATCGCCACCACCACCACCACTTTTTATTCGTCCCTCGTCCGTAGCCTCGCGAGGGAAGTCGGCTCTCACAGGCAGATAATAAACTCGAAACAATACGACAAGCGACGTTCCAGCACGACACGAACATGCTTTCAGCTTTAAAGCACGATACCACCGAGTCGCCAGGAAAGCTATTTCATAACTGGGTCGAGCAAGTAGCCGGACCACGGCTGGATACCGGATAAAAAGGGTGCGTCGCGTCGTAGAAAAAAAGCCGACACCCCTGAAACGGCTTCTCCCTTTCTTTCCTCGTTTCCTTTCTTCAGTTGACCGAAACGATCGTCAAGGGTTTAATAGCATTCTCGTTCTGTCGATAATTATTCGTCTATTTTGAATTGTGAGGGTTGAGGACATGGAGGGAGGTTGATAATAAGATTTTATCACCGAGGTATTACGATTAAGGTGACGTTATGTTCTTTGAAATTTAGGAAATTTAAGAAATATAGTAAATTTAGGAGGTTTAGAAAATATGGGAGGTATAGGAAATTTAGGAAACGTAGAACATATGGAGAATTTAAGAAATTCAATAAACTTGATTATACTTGCAAATGTAAAAATCTATAAAATTTGTAAGTTTGCTGATAATTTGAGAATCTGCGAATATGGCCATATAGAAATAATAGAAGCTTAAAATTGGAGAACTTGATAGTGTGAAAATGTAGAGAAATTTAAATATATAAATTTACATATAAAAATTTCTTAATATATAAAAGATCCCAAAATTCAGCAAAGTAGTGTTCGCACCACCACAAATTTGCACCTACTGAAAAGCACCAAACAATAGCCCCGCAACGATTAATCCAATGATTATTGAACGTCCCCGTCCAAGCAGCACGCTGTGGTAGGCTGATCCTGGCTAGGAGGCAATTATATTCAACCGTACAGCGAATTAACTTCTCCTAATTGATATTCAGGGAATGTTCGTAGCTGCAAATTGGGCATACTTCTAGTCGGAGTAAAGCGAGGCTCCCTGAAGTTCGCTCGGTTGATCTTTAATGCGAACTCGGCTTGCCGGTACAATACTATTCAGACATCGAGGACGGAAATGGAGGTAACAGGGATAGTTACCTATGGAACAGATGCTCCCTTGTTGCTGGAGAAACAATGAGAGTGCTCGACAAAGGCGGCAACAAACTCAATAACTCACGGCGTCACGATGCCGGCGTGTCCGACACAGACAGGAATACCGATAAAAGACGATTTGTTGGGAAACGCTTCGTCGACTCGTTCATTTATAGCGCCACGGACAATGCCCGAGATCTGTGACTCGTTTATCTTTGTAATTTTCGAACAGCCAGTTAAACGATTCGTCTGACAGACAAATATTTCTGCTGATGTTCCAGCGAACGTTTGCCTTTTAATTCCTGCCCTTCTCAACCGTGATAGTTCAACTGACATTGATAACTTATCAAATATATTACCATTGGAACTGTAAAACAAAATTGTTATCTTCTAATTTCTTATACTTGTTTTAATCTGCTTTGTGAGAATGACTTATGGAAGTTTCAAATCTTCTGTTCCTTCAGTTTTGAATATTCGAATAGACAATTTTATAAGTATATTTATAAATTTCGTACTCTCCAAATTTCTTTAGGACAATTTAGGAACACGGACATTTCACACTCTGAAAATATAAACTAAAACTGGTGACATGAAATAAGAACATTTATTGTTCCGAAGAATGTCAGCTAAGTAGCACTTTCCAGTAAAAAGGTGGACACTTTTCTCCGTTGAATTATTCAAGACATCTTAGTAGCTCGAAAGATACTTGAAAAAATATAATCTTTTGCCCTATATAATAAATACAGAGGGGTAACGTTAAAAATTGTAAATTCAGCAAGAAAAATTTGCTCAAGGATGGTTTCGCATCGACCTTAATTGATGTTACAAACGCTTCACGGTATCTATACGTTTCTGTTCAACGTTTGTCGTCGCATTTTCACGGGAAAATAAATAAGAATCGTGGAAAGAGGGCTTAAATGAAAAAGTTCCAAGAATTTCTCAAATGGATGACAAAACGGTGGAAATAAACTGCTCGTTGTTTCCACGTTACGGCAGGGAACCGTAATCCCTTTAAGATGTTGTTCTGCTGCTTTCCTTCGTCAGCGAACAAAGAACGTGCTTTCCTACGATTATATACGAGCCTCTGCTGCTTCAAAGACATGCAAAGAAACTTACATTCTTTCAGATAACTTGCTGCAAAAATATCGATTGTAGTTTGAACGGTATTTATGAATTTGAGGATTTGGATATTTGGTGACTTGAGATTTTAGGAATTTGGGTATTGGTATATGAAAGTATTTAGAACTTTAATTAATGTGGACATTTAGAGATTTGAAGATTTAAATACTTGCAAAATTTGAGAATTTAAAAAAGTAACAATTTAGAGTTTGAAACGAGATTTATTTTTAGAGATTAATTCATATGCAAGAAGAAGACCATCAGGGTATAGTACCAGAATATATCAGAATTAAGTGCATGTAAAGATGCATTTCGTGATGCATCTCGATGCTCGTCGTCGATTCTTCCAAGCACGTTCCAGATCGTAATTATCCGACAGACAGTAGATGAAGATCGCCAGTACAAAGAGTGAGTCGTTAATTCACGTCCATTTCGACAGGCTGCATCCCCTTTCTTGGTTCGACAATGGTTCGCATTATGAGAGCTGCAAGGATCCGACCGTGTTGCGTCGCGTTGCATCGCGTCGGTCAGGAAATGCATTATTGCGTTTAAGAGAATGCCAGAAACGCATCTGGGTCGTGGCCGGTCGTAGATGCGCTTCTAACAGGAACATTAGTAGGATTACTCGACTTCGTTTCTTCCTATTCTGTACCGGTCGAAACGTGGATGCATTCGTGTCTCTCTCTCTCTCTCTCTTCTCTTGCTGCAGCTGCAGTTACTGATTGCGATTTGCAATGCAACACACGCCACCGTTGCTCTCTTCTCATTCTGGTGCATCACTTTGCGATCGATCACTTTCAGAGCGCGGCCTAATGCGGCTCGTTAGTGTCGCATAGAAACTGCAATTCCCTTCTGTCGACTGTTACGTGTTTCATACCTCTCTACAGTACGCGAATTGGATTTTGACAATGACACTGGTAATTAATAGTTAGATGCAAGTGTAACGTACACGCGAAGCACATTAACAAACAACCGTAACCGATGTTTCCTGCTAATCGATGCCCGGATTCGGGATTTGTGGAGAGCCCTGTCGTTGCCTTTCGCTCATACTTTCACGTACGGGTCGATCGAAAGCATTTACAAAGCATTTTTATAGTCATTAGAACAATTTCATGCTATCACTTTGATATGTTATTTACATGTTATCATTTTTAACCTACAAAGTTCATTTTTACCCCTGTTTTACCTCGTGACAACTTGATCAACTGTATCCTCATTTTACATATGTCTATAAATACACATACTTATTTAATACTCCAACTCTATACATCTATGTACTAGATCTTCGTATCCCTCATATTATATTTCCATTTTCGCATCTTTATATCTTTAAATGTTCTTAGACATACCTCCATAAAATTCTAAATACCTTCAGATACTTCCAAGTGCATCTTTATGTCCCACATATCGTCAACGCACTTTTATATTCCGAGATGCCACCCAGACGCCATCAAATGCTCCTGCGTTTCCTTGAATAACTCAGAACATCCTTAGACACATAGACATCTACAAATACCTCTTAATTTATAGATCTCCACACATCTTCAGACACTATACCTCCCCATACCTTTAGTATCTCTAAATACCAACTGTATCTTGAAACAAGTACAGATATTCTTAGGTGTCACATTAAGTGCCCGTAACTCCAGATACCCCTGAATATTTTACACCCGCAGAAGTTCTCACTTCGTGAAATTTGTGGCGGCAGTAACAAAGCCGAGGCAAACCGCGAGCGCGTCAAAGGGAATTTTGAACGCGAGTATATTCGCCCAGGCGAAAACGAGAACGAGAATCAGCGTGCAAGAACACGGGTAGTTTTATTTGATCGTACAGTTGGCTACCTTGCAACGAACGGGAACAATCGAGCGCATAGAAGCGTGTCAGGATTTTCTGCGAGTTCGAACGGTTTCGCTTAACAATGCTTTTCGCCAGGTCACCAAGCGTGACTCGGAAAGCGGCCAGAAGACGACAATGGTAGCCGCAACGCCATCCTTCGAACAGCACCAAAGCTAAATTACTAGGCGAGACCAGAGGTGCGCATTTACGATCGAGTGGCTAATGACCTGATATTCATCTCCTTTGAATAAATTACATCTTGGACGTCCTCTAAGTGCCATTATCTTAGAGAAAATTAATGCGCGCGACCCTTTGTTTGACGTCGACGTTGCAAAATAATTCTGTCATTGATTATCATACGTCGACCAACCACGTAAAAATGAACGTGGAACGAGGTAAGAAGTGTAATTAGCAACGATGTGAATAGCTGATTTTCGAGTTTAAGCTGCCGGGTTATTGTGTGGGATAACATTGACACCTCGTGTGAACTTTCCAACTTCGATTAAACGTGTATGAGGTTGTATGTTCAGTGGTGGTTAGGTTAGGTGTAAGGTTTTCGTTGAGTGTTATCTTTTGGGTGAAATTCGGGAACTTTGATATGTCATGGTATGGGTTTCTCTTATTTTCATGACAGAATTGAACATTTTTTAATAAGTTTAATTTTCATTTTTGAAGCTTGCAAATAATAGATATTGAAATTATCAAGTTACCAAATTGGCAAATTATCAGATGTGAAATTTATTGATTCTCGTATTCCCAATCTAAACTTTATAAATTCCTAAGTTATCAAATTTACAAAGTTTCTTAGTCTCCAAAGCCCCAGTTTGTAAATGACCAAATTTCCAAACCCAAGTTCCACACTTTCTATTATACATTTATAAATTTTTAAATTTTCAGACTTTCAAATCCTCAAATTCCTTCATTTCCAAATCCCCAAATTTTCAAATTTCCAAATACTGACAATCCCAAATTCCCATATTTCCAAATCTCCAAATTTTCACTTTCTCAAACTTCCAAATCCTCAAATTCTGAAATTCCTAAATTACCAAATCCCTAGATCCCCATACCCCACGTTCTCAAATTCTCAAATTACAAAATTCCTAAGTTCCTATATCTCTACATTCTCAAATCCTTATAGGAATCTAAATTTCCATAAATTTCCATATTTTTCAATCCCCACATTCCCAAATCCCAATTTTCCCAACTTCCCTAATTTTCCCTAATTTTTCAACTCTTCCAATTCCAAATTTCTCAAATCTTCAACTAATTTCAAATTTTCCAAATATCCTAAATTTACAATATCCATAATATGTACCATATGTATCCATGATAATCTCCAAATATCCAAATCTTCAAATTTCCAGCAGCCACTTTTGAAACTTCACTGTAAAATGAAAGCCTGGAGTATTCAGTTATAGTGAAACATTATCTTTTGCAAGGTGGGTGGAGCTAGAGGGCAAGAAAGGGTTAGAGTCCGGCGGAAATGAGCGAGGGAAGAAACCTGGTCTTTGTTCGCGACACTATAGCGTTCGGAGTAAACGGTCCGTACAATGCATCGGGGATTAAAAATGAATTAGTAACGTGTTATCGCCGTTCGTACAGTCGCGGAGTTGTGTGTCTCCCTGTCTCTAAAGAAAAATGTCAACCTTCAGCAGTCTCCAGTTTCGAAATGCTGGCAAAATGGACAAACGTTAACGTCCACTGGAAGCTGGAATTATTCTTGCTCGTAAGATTAAAGAATTTCTTCCTTTTCACTGTAAAAACATTTAGTAAAACAGAATTGTTTCTCGTTTCAAAATTTCATTGTATATTGCAGAAGACAACGATCAAATCACTCACCGTTCTGTATTTTCCAATCGTTTAATTAATTTGTAAATTGTACCGCAGTCATTTTATTCTTGCCTCGAAATTCATAAACCTGTCTGAAAGATCAGATTTAAAGTTCAAGTGCTTTACGATATTTGGAGAGAAAGATCCTCCGGTTTATTACTCTTGATAGAGGGCTATAAATTTCATGCGAATAGAATTTTTCCGAGTACTGCAATATTGGATCTTCATTTCTAGCGAATTTAAACCGAACGGTATACGAGCGTTAAAGTAATACGAAAATTATTCGATATGCATAGAATCTGAGTCTGCAATTACTTTGATGGACGTTTTAGTAATTCCGTGTTAAAAGCACCGTCACTGCTGCTTCGAAAGAAAACGGTTTTATTTGCTGAATCATCGTCGTACAATAGAAACCCGTATTTCTTCGTAGCAAGGAGAAATTAATTAACGTTATAGAAATGATTTAAAATTATCGCAGTATCTGAAACGTTCGAAGGTTGTTATTAAACTTGAAAATACTTGGAAGTACGAAATTGGAGGCGCAACAGAGAATTTCTTGATAAGGATTAATTGAATGACTCGACCACGTTCGAGTAGCAGCAGTCTCGTTAATTCCGAAACGCGTTGACAAAGTTCTCGTGGAGCTAACTCTGATCGCGTTACAACGAAGCAAAAAGTTTGGAAACGTAACATTTCCACGCAGAGCGCGTAATTGCGACCGTGATGTGTTTCGCAACGAGTTTCAACGTACGAACTTATTTCCGGTTACAAGCGAAAGTTTATTATAATTTTCTGCCGGTGGTTTTAAGCCACTCGCGATTTTTCGCTCGCCGCTCGTTAACGAGAAATGGTCTGGAAAGCACGGTAAATAAGGAAGTTTAAAGTTTCTTCAATTTACAACGGATCGAGATGGATTAATCGTTCGATATCGCTCGCGAGGGAGAAAAAAGAGAAGACACCGGAAACGGGAAATTGATAACGCGAGGTGTTATTAAAAAATAATTAAATCTATCGATCGTCGGCAACTGCCGATGGAAGTTTATTAAGAACTAGGATTTAGACGTATTGTATCGATTACTCTGCCATGGAATAATTTGCCTCGGGTAATTTCTAATTACGCTTAGTTAATGAACAACTCTTCTTGAATCGTGAAAGTAATTACTAACGGAAGCAATTACGATGATAAGTACAGGAGTCTCAGATCGATTAATATCTCAACATTTTTGTTCTCTTTTTCTCGTGATAGTTATCGTGATTCAACACAGCGGTATAAATATCGGATCAGCTCTTCTAAACATTCGATATTCCTTTCTGTACTGTATGTCGCAGCGTCAGTAATAGCGATGATTAAGACGCGTGGAATCAGTAAAATTCTCAATAAGTGAATTACTCAGCGTAGAACTACGGCGCATGGAATAACGGCGCGTGGAACTATGGCGCATGGAATTACGGTGCGTGGAAATTTGACGCGTGAAATTACGGTACGTGGAATAACGGCGCGTGGAACTACGGCGCATGGAATTGCGGTGCGTGGAAATTTGACGCGTGGAATTACGGTACGTGGAATAACGGCGCGTGGAACTACGGCGCATGGAATTACGGTGCGTGGAACTACGGCGCATGGAATTACGGTGCGTGGAAATTCGACGCGTTGAATTACGGTGCGTGGAATAACGGTACGTGGAATAACGGCGCGTGGAACTACGGCGCATGGAATTGCGGTGCGTGGAAATTTGACGCGTGGAATAACGGCGCGTGGAACTACGGCGCATGGAATTACGGTGCGTGGAAATTCGACGCGTGGAACTACGGCGCGTGGAATTATGGAGTATAGAACTACGGGTAAACTTTCGAGTAAAATTTATCGCATTTGTGAGTGCGTCATGCGTCAGAATCATCAGACGATAATGGGTCAAAGTAAAAAGCCCAATTTGCTCAAAAAGTTTTAATATAAACAAATGTTAAAGACATTCATTTCAATTATTTAACATAAAAACAACGTCAATATCGAAGTGGGTTAAAGTATCTCACCGTGCATAAGCGAGGCACAGTTTTTACCCTAATCTGAAGGAGTTAAAGCGTTCAGACCACACGTGGCAGACATTACTCAGTTTTGAGATTAAACTCGTCACACACCGAAACGGTGGATACGTAACAACATTATCGACATGGACGTATAAATGGCCTGTTATTGTATTCACCAGTCGCGAGACAGTTTCCGTGAAACTGTTAACAGAATAGCAATAAACCGTGGCTCGCCTTTATTGCAGATTTTTGCGCGTCCAGAGAGTTCGTGCGCTAACGAAGCGTTCGTGTACCGGTGATTAAATAACCGTAGTTGTAAAACGTGTTCGCAAAATCGACACACCGAATTCATGTACACAGTTGTAACTGCTTTTTTTTCCGCTGTCCGACATTTAGACCGCATAATTCGATAAACGTGAACGGAATCGATAGCAACCAGAATCGGTTCACGGCTACCGCAGCTTTTGTTCGCGATGAATAAACACTGGCTAGAGCTTTTTTTGGAAATGACGAATTCGAAGTATAGGAGCGGCACTCTGAGAAAAGTGGGAGTTTGGTTAATTGTGGATATTGCTGTGGAGACGTTTGGAGTTTTGAATAGGAGATAGGTGTTGTAATAGTGGAAGATATAGAAATCTCAAAATTCCGAAATCTTAAATTTTCGAATCCTTAAATATCCGAATTGTCAAAATTCCGAATACTCGAATTTCCGAATTCTCACAATTCCAAATTCTCAAATTTCTAAATTCTCGTATTCCCAATATATTACGTATCCAAATATCCAAATCACCAAATTTCCAAATTGTCAATTTTCCAATATCCCGAAATCGCTAAACTAATGCGCGTACTCCGCGACAATAGATCCGTGCTTTAATAAAAAATTAAAATATTGCGACGATTCAGCGACGATCTAACTTCGGCATTCGAAGCTTAATGACTCCAGAGAATTTATTCATTTCGCCGATATTTAAAAATCCCTTTTCCGCCGTCCTGATTTCCCCCGCGTATAATAGAACAAGAAATTAAATTGAACGGCAAAGAAAGAAGTAGAGAATTTTTTGTTCTTTACCCGTGAAACGTCGATCAGAGAAAAAATCGTGTCATTTAACGCTTTTCGATCTTTTGTCCCTTACTCCCTCGCAAATTGGATCATCCCCGTTCGATTCCGTTATTTACCTGGGCGCTGAACGTCGTTTTCGATCAGTTTCACTCCGCTTGCCAGGAAATTGGTCTCACTTCCCATCCGAAGGGATTACCGTAGACAAAGAACCCTCTCCACACTTTGTTTATTCGAAACATCGAATTTAATACGGGGACCGCTGTGTTCAAGGGGTTGATTATCACAGTTCATGAATTTAGTTCATTGTGGGCTTATAAGGGTAGACAATTTGCAAGTTTCGAAATCGTTAGACTGTCTACATTTTGGAACTTTAAGATTACGAATCCATAAATTCTCAGTTTTCTAGAATCCCTAATTCCTTACTTACCCAATTCCCTAATTCCCCGAATACCTAATTTCCCAATTCTCTAATTGCCCAATTTCCTAATTCCCCGCTACTGTCATTCCCTAATTCTCTAATTCCCCGATTCCCTAATTCCCCGATCCCCTAATTTCCCAATTCGCTAATTCCCTAATTCCCTAATTCCCCGATTCCCTAATTCCCCGTTTGTCTAATTCCCCGATTTCCTAATTCCTCAACTCTTTAATTCTCTAATGTCCCAATTCCTAATCTCCTAAATTCCCAAATTCCCAAATTCCCAAATCCCCAAATCCCTAAATTCCCAAATTCCCCAAAATCTTCCGAATTCCCAGATCTCCACATTTTTACCGATACAAACATGCAACATGCCAAACTTCATAATTTGCAAAATTCCCAAGTTCCTCGAAAGCTCTTGATTCCAACGTCAAGTTGCAAATCTTTGCGAACGAACAAGTGTGTCAGCTTGTCTGTAAACGGTTTAGTTCCCCGCCTATTACCCTAGTACTATTGAGCGGATTAGAACGATTCAAGGTTGGTTTAGCGTACTCGCGCACAACTCATCTTCGTGCTTTGTGCTTTGCTCGCTGAGCTTATCTCGTCTCGATTCGACGTATTATCTTCGACTCTTTGGTCCCGGTGTCTCCGGCAAACTGCTGTTTCCAATTCCTACCTACCATTGCTATCCTCCTTCCGTTTCCCGAATGCTTGCACGTATCCTAGTTCTTCAGTTTCGCGTCGTCTACTGGAACCTTGTAACTGATTGCGAATCTAATCAGCGAACTAGCTCGTTACAGATCCCTGTGCACGACACCTCCTACGAGATCATTGTGTATAATATCCTAGATGATTGAACTAACGTGTATGGGTTGCTCGTGGATGCATAGCAAGGTAACGTTAGCAGTGTTAGGTTTACGCTTGGTTGAGAAACAAGTTGTTTCTCGAGAAATTGTAGAACGGATCTGTCGTTACGGGATCCGGGCTTGTACGACTTCGCTGCGGTGCTGCAACGGAATCTTATAGAACCGTAGATGCAATTTCCAATTTGTAGATATTCAAGCTTCTGATGTTTCTAATGTACTAGTTTCAAGGTTCCTATGTTTCCACGTTTCCAATTTACAAAATTTGTTACTCGGTAATTTGTATTTACAGTGCCAGAATAGTAGACTTCTATATTTCTCAATTTCTCAATTTCACAATTTCACAATTTCTCAATTTTTCAGTTTTTCAATTCTTCAATTCTTAATTTTTTAAATTTCCCACCCTAGAATTGCACTACAGAGTGGTTAAAGTGCCCAGGAACACGTAGAAATCACGCAGAACGATAAATCTTATCAGATAACGAAAATTGAACGGAACGTATTTCTTCGAATCGAAAAGTACTAAACGCAGTCGAGTACAAGGGGGTCTCGATGATAATGAAAGCCCGTTCGGGATTGAGGCGGCACGAATTTAATTAAGAATCTGTATCCATCGCATCCCCGTGGCTTCCAATTAAAGTTCGCCTTATTATAATCAAGAATTTCGTAGCTTCTCCTTTCGGACGTCATCTGCCGGTTACGTGTACGGTGTCGGCTTTCTCGTATTTTCCCGAAAGACCGAAGTTTGCTGTGCGACGTGTAATTTTCACGCGATAGAGTTGGCAACTCGCGAAACTTACGGCGTAGTTCGATGCCAAGAATTCGTGGCACGACTCGTGAACCAAAATCATCCCTGCCGGCTAAACGATAATTATTTAATTGCACCGATGAACCTGATATTCCTCAGGCCTCTAATTCTGGGATAATCCACTTTGCACAAACGTGCGCTTTGTTTGTATTATTTTACAAACTATTATTTGTGGGCTTTGTTCAATAATTTAACACTTTGTTCAATTGATATGACTTTCATTTTTATAATTTCAGTTTAATATTTGTGTTATATCTTTTTTCTGCAGTAACACAATGACTTTTGCAGCAATAACCAAAGGTGTCACACAATAAATTTTATTTTTGTTTCATTAAAACCAGTCATTTTGACTGATACTTCTAAAAGTGGAAAAATATTCTATATTTACCAGACCTGAAGTTTGTATTTAGATAGATTTGTCGATGTGTTCTCATTAAATTTTATTGCACACGTCTTGACGGCGGTACAATATAAACATGGCCGCCATGTAACGTCACCGATGTCTCACGCGGCCATTTTGTATACCACAAATCGTTGGACTTCCACTATACATATAAGTACAATGAAATAAGACCTAATACTTTTTTATATAAATATATTTTACAACTCCTAAAAATATCAAAACGATTGTTGATCGAAATGTTGCAAAAAGCGAACAATATACGATCAACACGTAATTCCCGAACGATTCAGCGACGTTCGAAGCTTCGATTGGCCAAATTGAGTTTAAGAATCGTTCTGAAACATGCCTTCAAGTTTTCTCGTTTACGGAGATTAATAAGTTTCTTCGTCGCCGATGGGAAACACTCGACGACGAATTGCTTGCGTTTAATTCGACGACTTTGTTTCCCTCTTATTATAATGCACGGTAACCAGGCGACTTTGCCAAAGGAAATGGAAACTCGATTTCGTTCTACAGCTTTCGGTAATGGATGAATGTATGAATAATATTTGGCTGAATCGAGAAAGTAGCGATCAAAGGAATGGAAACTTTCGTGAGTCATTGAATCAGTTATAAATAAATGCATTTTAGGACGACTGAAGCAATTTTAGTTGCTTATGCAACTGATGCTTTTTACTGTAATTCTGTCTTATGGTGGAATAATATTTTGAAGAAACTTTTCTTTCATCTTTTGGTAATTTTGTGATTTCATAATTTAGTAAGTTAGTAACTTGGTAGCTTGATAATTTAGTAGCTTGGTATATTTGTAATTTAATAACATGGTACATTGTAATTGTGGTAATACAATAATTTAGTAACTTATAATGTAACTCGACAACTTGGTAACTGGATAACTTGGAAATTGGTAATTTAATAACCGGTTACTTTGATAATTTCTTAGTCATTTAAAAATAAATGTAGAACTATGTAAGTATTATATTGTCACGCATTTTCGAATCTCCCGCCACACCCCCGCCATCTTTCTTTTATCGACGACAAAAGTTTCGCCTCAAAATGTACTTATTTCTTAAAACTATTATAAACTAACAAGCTCCACAAACAAAGAAAAGCCAAATATTTTCCTATCGCGACAATAACAATTGTATTATAATAGTTAAATATTCTTGAACACACTAAAACATTTGATACTCCGCACACAAAGAGAAAGAAGAGAGCGCACAAAAGAGGGCGCGATTTCGTGTATCAGAAAAACGACAGCGGATTATTTTATGGAAATTCGATAACTACGAGATGGCGCCATAAAATGCTGACATAAATTCGGGAACGATCGAAAGACAGAAAAATTGAGAAGAAGAGTTAACGACGAATTTCCTTTTATGCACGCTATCTTGCTTGTCTATGCTTTCATAATATGCCGATCGTAAAAATAGCACGTGTCGAAAGTGTTTGATCTTTTTTACCCGGGAACAGCAATGAACTAATATCGTCTAAGAACAACGAGAAAAATAGAACATTTTTATTGCTGTTATCCACTGAATTCACTTCCGGAAGTGCATCCGTTCTTTATGATCCGCGCTATAAAATTCGTGTCTATGTTCCCTATTCAAGAAGCAGATACTGCTCGTATTTATTTATGTATTCCTGATATATCTGATGCATTCAATGGATTATTTTAAGCTTCAGCTTTCGTTCGTTATTATAAAACGATAGCTGGACAAACAATATCGAAATTCAGAGAATTTTATAATACTGCACTGTTCGTTACTCTTTCTCTGCTTATATAAATATTAAAATACCCATGGTAAACTTTTATTCAACTTTCTTTAATTTTCCACAATCTATGACTTTTTATAACTTAACACAGTACATTAAGTATACAAAGTTAAATTGCAAATAAAGTAGATGGTTAAATAAGTACTGAAACATCGACCAACATCTTTGCCTCAGCATGATAGACTTTTCGACAAAAGCACGATAACAAAATTTTGTAATATAAGATGCAAGACCAGAAACCAGTTATTTTGTCTGGGTAGTTCTAGTATTCTGCATTTGGGCAATGCACACATAGTTTACAAAATTGTGATCTCGTTTATCGTGCTGTATTATCTGACATGTACCAAAATCATGTTGCTACCAGAAGAAATAAGGAATATAGCACCCTATCTGTCGAACCTTTGAGACCATGAAGCGACGTCCACATCGGCCAACACGCAAACTACCAAACCAATTACTAAACGCGCAGAAGTTACGAGCAGCAGCCCGAAACTTGGGTTCGATATCGCGCACTATTCGCGCTCCGCGGGCAACGATGAACAGTTTACGTTTATTACCGAATTCATGGCGGTGGCACTGTGTTGCAGTCGGTAATCGACGCGTTAGTCGCTTTCAGATAGCCCGGCAAGATGGAGGTTAAGTTTAAACGGCGACACATAATTTTCACGGGGTTCGAGTCCTTAGTTTGCGAGCTGTGTGTGCATCGCGAAGATGGCCGGCTACGTGGACGACGATAAACTGGAACTCGTTAACGGCAGCCGAGGGGCTGTTCACGGTAGATACGCCATTTTCTGTGTATAAGTTGAACGCCTATCCTCGACCATCGCCTCTTTGTCCACGACGGTGAATGCGCGTAAAACTGGGGTTAAGAAAAGCGGAACGAAGGAAATCGAGATAAGGCCAGCTACTTACGACCTTTTCATGCCTCATCGCCTCGGGCGCGATGGAAATCAAAAATCATTTTCTCCGCAAACGCTTCTCTGTGTATTCGGCTTTCCAAGTGAAACCACCTACTGAGTAGATGGCAAGAGGAGTTAGAAACTGCTTACAAGATTTCGAGTGGATCTACTGCATTTGAATTTGTGAAACGCATTTCTGATCGTACTTTCAAATTTTATGGTAGATATAGGAACTTAAGGGTTCAGTTATAGGGATATATCATTCAGAATAAAGATCTACGGATCTACAAGTAGAAATATTGGTATCTAGAGTTATAGTGATATAGGTACCTCGGGATCTAGGGATCTAAGAATCCAAAAGTATAGTGATATAGGAATATGAGGCTATAGGGGTCTAGAGATATCTGAACATAGGAACACTGTGATCTAGGGGAATAATGATCTAGGAACTCGAGGATCTAGGGATCTCCGGAATCTGGAGGTATCAAGAATCTAGGAATATCGAAAGTTCAGGAATATCAAGAATGTAGAATCAAAAATCAAGAAATGGAGTATGTAAAGATATCAGAGATCTAGGGATATTCGAATCCAGAAATCTGAGAATCTAGATATCTAGGGATATAGTGACCCACTGATCTAGTGATGTTATTAAGATTTGCAACACTTACAACCAAAATTGCATGCATATCAAAATTTCTATGCTTCCAGATCTATATATCCCTAGAAACCCGTATCTTGGGAAGTTCAAATATCCCTAGATCCTTAAATATTCCCAGATCGTTGAATAGTCCTAGACTCGATAACTCTAGATTCCGGTATGCTTAGATACTTTGATCTAAATATCCTCACACTCGTCAAATCTATATATCCCTAGATCCTTAGAAACTAATATCTTCGAATATTGAAATGTCCCTAGATCCTTAAATATTTCCAGGTCTTTGAATCTGTGTATCCCTATATTTCTACATCGTTGTACGTTCAAAACCCCATACCCTTGGTTTCCTACATCCCCAACCGGTAATTACACGTAGGTTAATTTCAGTTCAGCCACGAAAGTTACCGTGCCGTCGCGTGCACTTCATTTCCAAGAATCACTAATATTTCAAGAGTTTCAAGAATCTCGAGACTATCGAAACTTTTAGGGCTCGAATAAACTTCAAAGCGAATCGAAACTTTCTCCATATATTTATATTCGAAACGCTTCATAGCCCATCGCTACTACCAACTTTCTATTTATCGTGGTCTTTCTTCTTCCTCTTTTTTTTTCCGCTTCCGTCGCAATCTCTTTCTCCATCCTGCTTTTTCTCTGTTTGGAAAAGTAGAATCGAGGAAGGGAAAACAATGGACAAAAGGGTTCAGCGAGCACGGAACGAGCTTACAATGGCATTCTATTTTTCTTTCCACCGGTCGAGAGGGGTCGTGGAGAAGTAGAGGGCAGAGAGTGGTTGGCCTGCTAGAAACGCGAATGGAATTCCCGTTTCGTAGCGACGTAGGAACACTCGAAACGGCCGAATGCGTGTAATTGTTTGTCGTGTATAATTGTAACACGGATATCGTCGAAAATTCGAGCCAGTATGAAAGTTTCCCTGAAACAGGACGAGAGCGCTACAACGACACGGAAGTCTTAAGATACGAGGTATAACGCGTTCGCCGGCGTGAAAACGCCTTACAAAGTGGACCAAGAACGGTGCAAAATTATATACTCTTTATGCAAATACGGTTACATGTCCTTGGTAGAGATGGAGTTTTCAAGGTTATTTTAATTTTTAATAGGGTTATTACAATTTTTACTCTTGTATTCTTTAATTGCAGGTTAGGTGGTGATATTTTTGTAGGTTAGGAATTGAAACATTTAGAGATTTGGGAATGTGCAGGTGGAAATTTGAGAGTACATATGTCAAATATTGTCATTTTTCAATTTAGAAATGGATAAAGTTTGTAGTTTTCAGATTTGCAAATTTACAAGTTTGGAAGTTTAGTAATATCATAATTTCCTACTTTGGAAACTCCCAAATGCCCACTCTTTAAATTCTTATATTTCCACTATCTAAATTCCTATATTTCCACTCTCTCTAAATTCCCAAATTTCAACTCCCTAAATTCCCATATTTCCACTCTCTAAATTCCCAAATTTCAACTCCCTAAATTTCCACATTTCCACTCTCTAAATTCCCATATTTCCACTTTCTAAATTTCCATATTTCCGCTCTCTAAATTTCCAAATTTCCACCCGACGAAACTAAAAAATATCCAAATCTCCGAATCCCCGAATACCCAACTTCCTAATTTCCCTTTCTAACTAAAAAACTACCCCCTTCAAAAATCCCTGCAGAAATGGACCAAAAATTGAAAACTAGAAAATAAAAGACCGATACCCCGAATCTTGCAAATTCATAAAAGTAAAAATCGAAAACTTGCGAGGTGAGGATCCAGAAAAATGAGATAGCCATCAGTGTCGGAGTGCATGGCAGTTGAATTGCCAGCAATTGGTTGCAGTGACAAACCGGTCATTCTCGGGAGTGAATCCGTTTCAGCCGGCCACATACTCACGCCGGAAACCAGTGTACGATACGGTGAAAGAAATGGCCGCCTGGCAGAGAAATGGTGGGAAATTAGCGGAAACCCTCGAATAACGGTATTCTCGCTGGCGCGTGTAAGCGTGCAACTGTTACTGCAACTTTTTTCATCGCGTGTACTTTGCGGTTAGCAACTGCGATCGTAGAGAAAAGGGGATGCGAGTTGAATAAATTGTCGGGAAAAAATTCGTCCGGAAAAAGCCTGCTGGTATCGAGAAAATTTCAGAGAACATTCGAAATCTACCACATTTTCGTCCAGCATTTTGTAGTTCTTTTTCGCGTCGTGCGTTTATGCTACACGTTTTGATCCGGTCGATTTCATCGACGAGAGAACATCGACGAAAAAAGGAAAAGGTGGTCGCAATTGTTCGTTTACGGGAACGAGATAGCCGTACGTTTTACCGGGTTCGTTTAAATAGCTGTTTTAACCGTACACAGAAATTTAATGTTTTTCAACCGGGCGATTTTGTAATTGAATTGCACGTGGATTTGCGTCGACACTCGTTGAAAAGAAAATATCATTTGCAGGCGAGAGTGCGTACACATTCGCGTGTTGAATACGTTTCCATCGACTGACCAATGAATATTCAATATTAATATTGGCTGTACTCGGTGCAATTATGTAGCGTGTCGCCGAAATTCATAATTATGTCGATGTAAATATTTAAATATTCGACACGCCGAATATTCGCTCGTACATCGAGCGTGTATGCTTTCATTGCTCGTGGATATTCGAACGATTTAAATCACGAAAATTCGATAGTCTCACATTCACCGGCTGGGTCACGAAATGAGGAATGAACAAGTTCTTAGAGAGGTGAAATTATTACATTGCCGTTAATTAGAGGTTGGAATAATGAGAATTGATATACTGGCTGGGCGATTAATGTACATTAATCGGTATTTTAGGATTCGCTGGATTAAAATATATCATTGATCAATAGTTCCGAATTTTTCAATATTTAGTTTGTCTAATGTATAAATTTTCTAGTTCAAAAGTTTGTTCATTTTAAAATTTGCAAATTCCTGAATCCTAAAATTCTGAACTTCTCAACTTCGCAACTCCTAAATTCTCGAATTACTAACTTCCCAAACTCCTAAATTTCCAAGTTCTCAAATATCGATAATCTCTAATTTCCCGCAAACCTAAGTTCCTAAATTTCTCAATCCTTAAATTACTCGATTTGCAAATCCCTAAATTTCTAAATCCTTAGTTCCCAAACCCCAAATCTCAAGTCCCATATTCATAAACCCCTAAACCCCTAAATCCTTAAATCCCTATATCCCTATATCCCTAAATCCCGAAATCCCTATATCCCTGAATCCCTAAATCCCTATACTCCTAAATCCCCATACCCTTAAATTCCTAAATCCCTAAATCCTTAATTCCCAAATCCCAAGTCCTAAATTCCTAAATCCCCAAATCCCGAAATTGCAAAATTTCGAAACGTGACATAAAATCGCGTGAAAAGCGAATTTTCAACGTCGCGATAGCATGCAGAAGAATTCAAGACGCGTTTTTCATACCGTTCCAAATACGTGCAAATAAGGGTAAGGGAATCGTTTGAAAGGGAAAGCAAGGAAGAAGGAATTGAAATAAGTTTTTCGATATTTCTTGCATTCCCTGTGAAAAATGTCCCGGTAATACTTAGACGATCCAGGACCGGTATTCGAGGCCGTGCCGTGAATGGAAAAAAGCGACCGGGGCAGATCGGATTGATGCATGTTTGTATGCTGATGGAATCAGGAAGCTATTTGAAAATGTATAACGCAATATCGCTAACGCAGTTGACGTGAAACGAAATTGCAGTTTACGTCGCCCTTTGAGAAATCGAATGACAGACAGCCTGTAACGAAAAAGAATAATACACACGCGTGTATTCTCTTTGAAATAGAGTGAATGGCTCCTATAAACAATTGTTTTTTGTTAGTCAATGAAGGTGAATTATACATCAGCTGAATAATTTACCGCGTAGCTCGTTCTGTATTCTGTTCTGCGTAGTTTAATTGAAACCAGATTAAAACCTGCGAATGTCGCTTGTGCTCCTTTTTATGTTGCCATCTGTGAAATGCATTGTTTCAGAGGGTAGAAAGATGTTTTGATGTAAATGTCCCAAAGTTTCACTTATCGTGTGTCCATTTGAAGTTTAATTTTCTATGGAGATTGATGGTTTGTAAATGCTCTTCATACAAAATGGCTGACAAAGCATACAAAGTCTAACATAATTTTGTGACATGTATTTCAAAATGGCGCCTATAACATTTCAACTAGTTACTTAATGTTTAAATAACTACATAAACGTTTCACTAATGTTCTTGATACAAAGTGACCAATAGGCTATTACAACAATCAGTGATCAGTTTTGAAGTTCGAAACGTTGACATGTATCATAAAATGGCGGTTATGACACGTCAGTTTAAAGAGTAAGACTATGAATAGATAAATCAATTTCATTATTATTTTTTATACAAAATGGCTGTATCACATACAGCGTTTCAAAAGTAAATCACACAAAGAAATTTTTTTGCAAAAAGAAACACATTTCATTATACGTTTCAAAGAAATATTTAATCATTTACGAATACTATTGATTCGTTTGTGCAGTAATGTCTTCACGATGAAACCTAAGTAACCAAGATAAACATCCGAAAATGCGTTCCACAATATCTGAAGATTTTCCGTCGCGCAAAGAAGTCCTCGAGAACAGCTTTGGAATATTTGAATTTTCGAGTGCTGTACTTAGTATTGTAGTCGTCTGTGGATACTCCGGTTAAAGTTCGAAGGAAAAGATTTCCGCAGCTGATATAAATAGTATGCACCAACGACGTACTTTGCACGAGATGGTGGTGAAGTTGTCATTAAACGTGAATTAAAACGAAAAATTCGAGGGCCATCACCGGTGTTTCGCCGCTGCCTGCTGTTCGCGACGACAAAAAGTACGGACGTTAATTAAAGTCGTAGAAATTTTCGCGACGCGTAACCAGTGGTCTCTTTGACGTTTAACGCACTGCTATACGCGCTCGTAAATTTTGTTAGGATTTTTCCCTCGTTATAGCAATCTTGGGAACCGGTTTCCCTTTATTTTCTCTTCTCATAAATTTTCCTTCGTTTTACTCAATTTATTCGCGCAGCTAAGCTCGACTACGTTCAATTTCAACTCTCGCGATGTAACGAGAGATCGCTGTTTTTATCTAGCCACTAAATAAGATAAAACGTTATTCGGGATCCGGCGAATAGTTTCGAAGCGAGCTCAAAGGATTAATAAATCGGCACTCCGCGAATACTTTGAAGCATCGGCCTCCGGAGTGTCACTTGTTAGTTGGCCTCTCGCGAGTAATTTCCAGAGTTATATCATTACGTTGTGCGCTAATATTACTAATACCGAACTAGTTAATTGACTTTAATAATCGTCTACTATCTTCCAAATAAATACACAGTACGTGCGTTAATGAAACTAAATTGTAGTTCCTTATCGCCATCGGAATACATCTACCTTGATTAACGATCTTACGAGAGTTCGTCATAGTTCGTAATTTAAAATATCGGTAAAGTTAAATTACGTTTTCAGCAAACTCCGACGGAGTAATTTACCTGGTAGTCTAAAGAAATACTCGGAATAACAACGTTCTTTTTATAAACGATTAATTAAAACGGATAATGAAAAGTTAATCTCTCGTTTGTAGCAGATATCGGTTCAGTTATTCATCGCAGCTTCCTGGAACAGCATAACCGATTAATTTCCTTTGCGTTTAGACTTGTAACATATTCTGTTTGATAAATTGACGAACGAGATTATAATTTAACTATCGCTATTTGATACGTGTCTCATTTATCGATGTTTCATCTAACGGAGTATAGTAGCTTAACGTTATACCGTGGAAATACGATCACATTCTAACCGCAAAGGACCCGCGTTAGACTCGTTGACGTCGGTATTATGTTCTAAGCGTCCTCGAACCCCCTGTATCCTTTGACCCATTAAGTAAATTCCTCGTTGCCATATTGAAAATTATGTGACCACTAGATCTTTGAAGCGCGTTCAATTTTCACTTCCAACTGAAACAACAAAATATGTCCCTGAGTGTACTTTTTCTACATATTTAGCTTTTCAATTAAATTGAATGAAAATTGAATTTAACTGTTAAACTGTAATCTGAGATTAATTCATAGAGTCATAAAGTCATAAATCTTGAGTACCATTTGGAAACATGTCCACATATCTGAAGTGGGAAATAAATAAGCATTCATCAAAATGTCTGCCTCCATATTGTTTCCACAAATGTGCCCCGTGAATGTCCAAGCACTGATCAGAAATATCGACATGTTCTGGTCTTTTGTCGGAAACGCAACAATGAAGGTTCGAACACCGTCAATGAACGTGTGTCTCAGCAGTTTAAATACGAGGATATTCGAGCGGATAATAGTCGATAGAGGAGTCGTTCGAGGCGTATTAATTTGATTGGACGTTTTCCGGACTGTTGCAGATATCCAGGAATTTTACGAGCTGACGTTGCTCGACGAGTCGAAATCGGTGCAGCAGAAAACGGCGGAGACGATCCGCATCGCCGACAAATGGGAAGCCAGCGACGGGCCAATTACGCCGACCTTCGCTCAAAACGACGTGAGTTCAGTTGCAAAAATATATTTTCGTGTCCCGATATTTCACGGCATCGCAGGCTCCATCGCAGCCGAATATCGTTTCCGATATTTTCAACGCGACCCTGTTCGTTACGCGTTCATGATCGCGTCACGAATTCGGCCCGTTTCTCGGAATCTCGTTTCCGAGCTGACCATCGTGGTCGAACGTTTATTAGAATTCCATGAAGCTCGGGCTCTTTTCATTTGCCACGTGACCGTCGAACGTCGAAACGCGACGCATCGGATTCGAACTCGATTTCGTTCAACGCCGCTCCACTTTCTACACCGGAAACGTCCTTCTATGACGGATTAAAGAAACTGATCGAATCGATTAATTAACTCTTTCGCTGCAAAAAATTCCACCAGTCCCAATCTATCGATTACGTCAGTCTACAGTTACTTTTTGTACTTCTTTTTTAATAAATTTAATCTTAACTAATTTCTATATAATCTTACTACTAGAATTATACACAGCCGCTATTATTAGCAAAAATTAGCTTTATTATACCACATCCGTCTTTGACTATAATTTTAGAATATGCTTTATACACTGCAGTTAAAGTGTTATACACCAAGTAATAATGCTGCGAACTGAATTTTTACGTTCAGATATTTTTACATTCGGAAGTTACTTCATTCTTCCAAAGTGGTTTTGAAAGGGATTTTACTCTTCACGGTTATGTGAACATAGCTCGTGCAGTTTTTAAATGTATCTGTTAGAATAAAATGTCTCTTTGACTGTATTATTTCCTCAGAACCACTTCAATTGTTCCAAGAACATTCTATATGTCACGACCAATGGAAATATTTTTAAATTTATCTGTTAGAATAAAATTTCTCTTTGACTGTATTATTTCCTCAGAACAACTTTAATTGTTCCAAGAACATTCTATATGTCACGACCAATGGAAATATTTTTAAATTTATCTGTTACAATAAAATTTCTCTTTGACTGTATTATCTCTTCAGAAGCACTTTAGTTTTTCCAAGAACATTCTTTGTATCATTATGAACAATGGAAATATTTGTGTGACCTCCTATTGAGACACCCTGCATGAACGGTGCAGAAATTTCCATAAACGTGCTTAGACTTCCACGAATATGACCTATATCATAGGGAATTCTGTTACGTATCTAATTAAAAATATTTGTATCGAATAGCTAAAGATCGCAGTCGTATAAAAATTATAGGCAGCTAGAATAAAAATAATGACTTCTCAAAAATAAAAGTACTTGAATTTAGAAAATAAGTGCAGAAATAGAAAAGATAGATACAAGAGTAAACTAGTATCTCATAAATATGCATAATTTAAGATAAAAGCTAAAGATTTGAAATCTTTCCCTTCTTTTCAAACGAAAGAACACTAATATTTTGAAGAACATCTGAAGCTATCCGTGAATCGTTTGCATTTCGCCGTCGCAATTAAGGGTTGAAACTTTCCCCGTCTGTTTCCCTGGGCACTTTAGGTTCGAGTATCGTCGAAGTCGTTTCGGTCAATTAATCGAGGAATAGAGATATGAAAATGGCCGTCCCGGAAATGAAATTCTCGGGACATTTTAACTCGACCTGTCGAGTACTAATCACGGGGCTGCTCTCTGATGGAAGAGAAGAGAGGATAGGAAGGAAGGAAGGGACGGTGGGCAGGTGCCGCGCAATTAGCGCCCGTAATTATAATCCAAGAGTCGATTGGCCCGTGGGACAGGCTGGTATCATGCTAGACCGATCAATCGCCGGGCTCCCGATTTTAATTGCTAATTGCTCCCGTCCCATGGTTCCCCATCGTTCCCATCGTGCGGCGTGTCGTCGTGGCCGATCGACGACGTGATGCGGCTGGTTGCAACGATGCACCGTGCAACGATTGCAAATCGCCATGCACTCGCGATGCTCGGCACGTCTCCGACCCTGCGCTGTCAGGATCCACTCGGTTTCCGACGTCCTATTGAGAATTCCTACAAAATTTATGGATCGTCAACGTTCAATTACCGCGAATTCATTATTTCGTTCCTTCTAACGAAATACTCTTCAAAACTCTCCTAACCTCCGTATTCGAGAATGACCTCCATTCGGATTCGAAATACTCACTTGTCTTACTATTTTAACATATTTAATAATATAAAATGAAACATTATTAAATATCATGTGTAAAAGACAGTTTTCCATTCACCTCTTGCCTACCCCATATCACTCTTATCAGTTTACTCTAAAAACAACTTCACACATTTTTCACTGAAAGTTATCAGGTCTTGAAACAAAATTGAAGAAACAAGAAAGATGTACTTGATAATTTAGACTAGAAATAGATTTGTACCTTTCAGAAACTTGTTAATATGAAAAGGTACAGTGTTATCATTTCGTTGAAGTCATTTATCTTACAAATTTATGTATTACTTTTCAACATTAGTCGAGTAATATCATACGAAGGATAAAAAGAGGTCAATTTTTGCGACATTTTCAAGACAGACGTAAAAATATTTCTTGCATGAGAAGTGGATGCATTATACGGGTTTTAAAAGAATTTACATAGAAAAGTAACACAAAGTGTACAGACTATTAGCAAGCTTTATGAGACTCATTTTTTCTTTGACACGTTCTGCAGTTTTAAACGCCACTTTTAGTAGATTAATCTTCAACAAGAAAAACGGTGATCTGCTTAAAATATACCAGAGGATGCAACTTTTCATCGTGGCTATTTTTTGAAGAAATTATTCATAAGATTGTAATATAATCTTAATAAATTTGTAACAAAGTCGCTTATGTTCGATTTTATCGAGTAAAAAATCTTACGTTCAAGACTCTTTGTGTATAAAATATGTATGCAAATTTTTGAAGAGTCAATTTGACTGTGACCGAGATACGTTTCGCATAATTTTTAAAAATACGGTTTTGGTAAAAGTGCTTCTGCTCGAAACCTTGTTATTACAAGAATATGTAAAAGTTCCGAAATTGAAAATTTTGAAATTTTTAAGTATGCATATATGCTTCGCTCGAGAAGCGGAACGTTTTCTTTTCATTTCGTTGATAGATACTCATCCTCGAAAATCAACTACTGATCTACAGCGATGGGTTCGAATCGAGCCATCACTGCTTATTGGATCGCTGAGTTATACATACATTACCTGTATGTATTTCAAAATTCTATGTATTTTTGAACTTCTTTGTATTTATCAATTTCTGAACTTCGGAATTTTTACATTTCTGAGTTCCTAGGTTTCTAAATTTATAAATTTCTGGATTTCTTCATTTCTACATTTATAGATTTCTGGATTTCTTCATTTCTACATTCATAGATTTCTGAGTTGCTAGATCTCTAAATTTTTACATTCTTAATTTTTTAGATTTCTACATTTCTACATTTCAGAATTTCTAAACCGCCAACTTTCCCGATATCCAAGGTTTTAAATTACCCTATTTCCAAGTCTCGAATTTCCACATCTCCAAATGAGCAAATCCTCAAATTTCCAAACTCGCCAATCCGAGATCTGATTTCACATTCTGAAATTTGTATACCGATATCAATATCGACGAAGTCCAAATCCCATCGCTGAACCCAAAATCAATGAACCCCCACCAAAGAACTTAACTACACTAATTAATGGTTCAACCGTTAAGGCCAGAGATTCATAAAGAAAGAATTTAAACCCCCATCCAGCGTAGTATAAAAGAAGGCTTGTAAATCATGTCCAACAAGACAAAAGCCTCCATCCAGTTAACGAGCTTTATTATACCTTTAAAACGTTATCGAAAGATTGTCGCAGAAAACGCTATGTTCGGGTTAAGTCTCGTAAAAAAGACAGATTGAAATGGCCATTAAACGCGATCATGCAAATGAAGGCTGGCAACGATGTGTTTTCATAGCTTATCGCGCGGATCTATTTTCCGAGGGAGCTTTTCCTTCGACCCCGGTGTTAATTTGATTTCGAGCAACGGCGAGTACGAAAGGAGGTTGTCGCAAAAAGCCCTGAAAAATTTATTCGGCTGCATTCTCTGCGCTTATTTCACGGCACAGAGATCCCGTTGCATGAATACGAAAAGCGTCGTTGACGAAATTCTTGGCCCGAGGAGACGCCATGGTTTGTGCACAAGCGACGAATAAACGAGCGAACGAGCTTTGATGGTTCTCACCTGCGCGTACAACGGATGTTAAGCGTTCTCCGGAGAACGGAATCATTTTCCCTGCTTACACAGGCAGATGGCACATAACCATCCATTATGAAGAATTACTCTACCCGACTGTTCCGCTCGTGCACGCGCGCGATCCGCATCGACGGGGTTGCGATTGTTCGCGTTTGTGTTTGATCACGTTGCATGCACCCAGCCAGATTAGACAGATGACTAAGCGTAAACGCTGCTGGGTAAATATTAATACCGCAGAATACGATCGAGAAAAGAGCAGGTGGATGCGTTCCCTGAATTTCTTTCTCCATGTGCAACGTCAGCAATGGTGACGATTAAACCACGCGTGGAATCAGTACCAACAAGTGAATATGACATTTCTAAGAAATGAATTTCAGACGACTAGAGTTTATTTTGCCATATACTTCCAGAGTGTCTCTCCGCAGATGTTATACGTTTTACAAAGGCTCGGGGTGGGCCAATTTTTGGGATATTGGTGAGGGAATACTGTTCCTAATTTTCTATTTAGCTAAAATTACCAAGCGCGTGAAATTGCAGCGTGTGGAATTACTACGCGTAGAAATACGATGCGTGGAATTAGTGTGCGTAGAACTACGGCGCGTGGAACTACGGCACGTGGAATAATAGCGCGTGGAACTATGGCGCATGGAATTACGGTGCGTGGAACTACGGCGCGTGGAATTACTACACGTAGAAATACGATGCATGGAATTACTGTGCATAGAACTACAGCGCGTGGAACTACGGCGCGTGGAACTACGGCACGTAGAATAACGGCGCGTGGAACTATGGCGCATGGAATTACAGTGCGTGGAAATTCGACGCGTGGAATTACTACGCGTAGAAATCCGACGCGTGGAATTACTGTGCGTAGAACTACGGCGCGTGGAATTACGGTGTGTGCAAATTGCACAAAATTTCGTTATAATATAAACAAATGTTAAAGTCGTTCATTTCAATTATTACACAACCCTACTCCTAGATCCCAATATCCCTAGAAACCCAGTGTCAGGCCCCTATATCCCACATCTCGAATATCGCAATAGTAATTCAAAAATTTTAGAATTCCGTTCCCATCGAAATAAAATTGTTTTTTCCTCAATGATATATGAAGTACGACATATCAATCTCTGAATTGCTTCATAACAAAAGTGCATAGTAATTTTGCATATTTTTTGAGTGAACGATGCTGATACTAGCGTTGTACATTGAAACAAAATGTTTCGCTGTTTGTAATTAAATTTTAATCCGGACCGATTGTAATGAAATTTTATTCGTATATAAGGAATGTTTGAAATATGAATATTTGGAAACGTTTGTATATTCAGCGAAATATTTATCATTTCGCGACGGCGAAACGTTATCCCGAATCCCTGTTCCACTATGAATAATTGCTCGTTGCTGAATATCTCCCTGGCGCATACATAATTCAGCAGCGTCATTTCATCTATTGATTCTTTTTATCGTTCGACGAGTGTTTTTACCGTTGATTAAAATTATAGATCTAGTCGGTAGAATTGCAGATACAGATGTCTACGGTAAATAAAGACTTACATAGTTATTTATAGTTATAGATTCTGCTGCGAACAATATTGTTACCTTGATAATTACGTTATTCGTAACGTTATCAAGTTCGATATTTATTCATATCTACCGATCTACACCTGTACTAAATCTGTAGTATATATTACAACATAGTATTTCTCCTTTGTCGTTATTAACATTGATAATGTCATTAATAATTGAAATTTCACCCTTGTCAATTTATGTTTGACTTATACAACATTACAGGGTAATACCTAAGTTAGCCAAGGTTAAAAAAGTGGTCAGACTTAAAAATTCATGTAGTTAGAATTGATTTAAAAATTCATTTAGATGATCAAACATGGTGGTTAAATTTGTAAGACACGTGTATAACAGAATGAATAATGAAATCGCACATTTTATGCAAAAAACAGTCGGAGTGCATTCTTGCATTCAGCGATACAGTTATGGAATCGTGAACATCGAAATATTCATTATACGTGGTTGAACAGCAGAAACAGTAATGTAGCACAATATGGTTCAGTAGATATTGCCGTGTCATACAAGGTTTGATTGAATTGGTCGTGGTTCCAGCGCATTCTACGTGCTCCAGCTTCAAGAGGGTTTCGACCAGACATCGGTCTCTTTGACATCCTATTTGAAGCCACGAGAGTACTCGCGATCCATAAGCGATTTGCCATAAAGTGCTTCCACATTGTTGGACTTTCCACTTAGGGCTCGCGCACGATTAATGTTTATCCCAACAATTTACAAAATTAAACTTATTCAAACATGTTGCAGTCCTGGTTACAATTTGTCACTTCCTTTTTTACTGGGTTTCTGGTATCATTCACTCTTTTACAATTTTCATATTTAACATACCGAGATATATTTCTTTCATGTACTTTGTCAGATATTAATTATAATTTGAGATCTAATAATTTTGTAATGCATGTTGAATCTTAATATGTTCATCACAGTAGTAAAGAACAGTAAGACATTTTAAAATTGAAATTATTAAACAGTCGATTGACTAATTTTCAAATTGAAAGATTTTTTCTTATCTTTTATTTTATACACTTTAACAGTAGACTCCTATTATATTGCCACTTTCTACCACTTATATTGTTTCTTCAAATACCCTCTTATCTTTATAAATGCCTAATAGCTATAATTACAATAGATGTATTATTACCTAATAGTACTATTAGGTATAAAAAGTGATATGAAATAGCAAAAATCATAAATTGCACAGAATGTAAAATCACCAAAGTGTTTTGCAAGAACTCAACACATAGTATAATATCAAGAGCAATGGCGACTACTATAAACTTCACATACCACCAGAAAGCCACTCGTGATTCGTGCTTTATTATGTCACCCCATAATTGTCAGCTGGCACGATCGAATTCGAATTAAACTAGAAATTAGGTTCGCATAGTTTGATTTCCGCAGCGTCCAAATGACCTCTCCCACAATTAGCGTCAAATAAGTGATTATCGAATGTAAATTTGCTTCATGCGTGTCATTGATAATGAACGACGTCTCCCTTTCTAGACATACTAATGAATTCTCCAAAATTTAAAAAAATGTACGATGCAACACTTTGAAAATTTACATCAGTGTCCACACCATAGAAATTATTAATCTTGTATAAAAATTAATAACTCTTGTTATAAGTTTAAATTATATCCAATTTTATATTTATGTGAGAGAATATGGCATACTTCGACATAGAATTCGATGATTTTTTTAACTGACCTTGAAAAATGACCTAGACTGAAATATCAAGGTTATGATCTTTTCTTTTTCGAATTCTTCAACTTTTATATTGAACAATTTATACAATCACCGTATGATTTTCCAGTGATATAAAAAATGAAGCTGTACGTTCTTTAATAATATTCTTCATGAAAAAATAATCATAAACAATCTCTTTCACCGAAATTTTATAGTGCCTGTCAACAACATCGAGCCGTTTAACGAGGAAAAATTTCTATCAAAGTATTTTAAACGTTATGCATAGTTATTTTCCGCCTGGTTACCTCTTTTGCTCGCGTTTGCTCTTTAATCAGGTGGTTAAAAAGTAGAACACGAATATTACTAGAAGGCTCGTTTATTTCAGAAGCCTGACGTCACTATCCCTCTGCATTATTTGAAATTCATTTGTCCTTTATATCTTGCCCGTTTATTTAATACAGTCCATATATTTTATCGCTGTAATTAACGCAGTAGCTCCAACGCGCCCCGAACGTATCTATTTAACGGCATTTCAATTAATCAGCTAATTACGGCTTCCTCTGCATTTTCATAATTGATAAATAACATGATTGACCGAACGAGCTACTCGTAATTGGATACCGTCTACCCTTTTCTTTCTGCCTAAATAATTTTCCGAAATTGCCCACTTATTCATCATTAGACAGTTGTTCGTGCAATTACAATTTGCCGAGCTTTAATGGCCACCGGAATATTCAAATTTTAATAGTTACTATTGTTTGCATTTATTTTTATTTTTAGGATGTGAATTTAAGGACTGCTGAGAGAATTCAGAAATTTAGAAATGTAGAAATTTTGAAGACTTTCAAATGTTGAAATTCTAGAGGCCTTGAAATTGTTAAGCTTTAAAACTTTATCAATTTTTTTATATATCAAAATTTGCAATTTCTCGGATGAGCAAACATAGAAATTTTACCACTCGCAGAAATACAAATTTTCAAATAAAAAAATATAGAAATTTGACATCAAAGAACTGCCCCATTGATGTCAAGGTTTTAAAAAATTCACCATTGCACGAAAAGAGTTCCACGTATGTCTCGTGCTCCACAATTTCTTCTTTTCTACGACCTCATTTACGCCGTACAGATAAACTCCACTAAATAGTACCAGCCACTGGCAATAATACCTAACCCGTTAACCGCGTCGCGATACGTCAAAAAGAGAAGATGTACGCAGATGGAGGACGGTAGATGGATAATAAAAATCCTGGTATCTAAAAAGAACGATGCACTCGAGTGCGAGCGAGTGTTGCTCGTCCCCGAGCGTCCGTTTGCCAAAATTTACGACACGATCGTGGCATCGCGCATATAAAACCACGTTTAAACCGTTCGATCGCAGAAACATGGGATAGAAGATGGATAAAATAACGTGGACGAGTAATGGTCGAACGGTATACGTGGAATATTTCCCTTGTTTGTTTTCCATTACGCCGTGGAAGGCAACTGTTAGCTAGATCGTGGAATATTGGGTTCGCGCGGCAACGATAAGGCTGTAATGGGAAATTCGTACCTCTCAATCGAATCAAATCAAATCGAATCCAACTAACTTTTCATCGTTGACATAACTAGCTACGGAAATTGAGGCAATCTTGGTCTTCTTAAAATGCTGGGCACATCTGACTGCAGAGACGTGACGCGTTATAACACCGGGAAATATCGCGCGTGGAAATACAAAGAAGTTAGGACACGGAGAAATATGGTACGTGGAAGTATAAAGTATAGAAAGTCGATCGCAGGAACATGTGTGGAAGTACGCGACGTGGAAATGTAGCTTATAGAATTACGGCGCGTGGAAGTGCGGAATGCACGGAAATACGGCGCGTGAACGTACGACGCGAGGGAATAGGACTCGTGGTAGTACGGGACGTAGAAATTCGATGCGAGGAATTACGGCGCGTGCAATTACAGCGCGTGGGATTGCGGCGCGTCGGATTGCGGCGTGTGGAATTACTGCGCGTAGAACTACGGCGCGTGGAACTACGGCACGCGGAATAACAACGCGTGGAATTGCAACGTGTAGAATTGCGGCGCGTGGGATTGCAACGCGTAAGATTGCGGCGCATGGAAGTACTGCGCGTAGAAATACGATGCGTGGAACTACGGCGCGTAAAACTACGGCGCGTGGAACTACGGCACGTGGAATAACGGCGTGTGGAATTACAGCTCGTGGAATTACTGCGCGTAGAACTACGGCGCGTGGAACTACGACACGTGGAGCTACCACGCGTGGAATTACGGCAGATGGAGTTACGACTCATTGAATTACCACGCGTGGAATTACGACACGTGGAGTTATCACGCGTGGAATTACCACGCGTGGAGTTATTACGTTTGAAAATACCAACCAAGGCAATTGCAACACGTAAAATTACCACGAGTAGAAATACCAAGCATGGAACTACGATACATGAAAATACAACGCATGGTAATATGCAGCGTAAAAATACAGAACGTGGAAATACAAAATATGAAAGTACTGAGCGTGTAAATATACCTCGCAGCCATACTACGTACTTGTATAACACGTAGTTAAACTGCAGTTTAGCTGTACCTCATATTGCAACCTAATGCTACTTCTCGGGAACAGAAATCCTAGTTACGCCAATGGGTTTCACATAATCGTAGCAAAAGTTAGTTGAACCGCCACAAGAACATTTCACGAAACTCGATAGCAGCGTGGTGTTCACAGTACTCGAGCGTTAGCCGATTTCCCGTGAGACCACGAAATCGATTGGAACATTATTTTCTTTCTTTTTATTTGATTCCCACGAAGCGGAAGAGTCGACCGGTCAGAGGCGAACGGGGTGAGATTAAAGTGTCGGTAGCCCTTAAGGCTGGTTACACCTCTTTCCACGACGATGGGAGCTTTCAGTGTTCGTAAACAATCCGGCGACGAGTGGAATTTATTCGACGGTTCAACCGTTATTTGCTTGATCGATTTCTCCGTGGACAAATTGGGATTTCGCGCGATTGAAATACGAGAGGCGGAGATTCGATGCGAACTTTGGTAGAAAAATGATTGCGCTTTGTTTCAGTTTGTTCGTAATATGGAAAGAGACATCTGTTATTATTCGATTGTTCGTTCTTTCGACTTGTACAATGGGATGTACTTTTCGGTGTGATTTTAGGTTGGATAAAATACAGAGTCTCTACAATTTTATCGTACAATTCAAACTTTTATGAAAAAATATATACTGAATGTTTTATACACTTCATGGAACAATTTTTGAGAAAGAGGTATCTTCAATTTACTATTGAATTCAAAATACTGTACACGCTATTTAACATATATGTTTTTCGTTCTGGAACTCTTTGTATCTGTAAAAAGAAAATATTATCATAGTTTTTTCATTACTTTCCCTTTCCTTCTAAAATCCATCCTTTCTCTCAAAAAATCGCTTCCCTTCTTATATTTCTAAAGATTTAGAAATACATCGCCTTAGAGCAGTTATTTATTGTATTTGTCAAAAACCAATAGATGAGATAATTTATACCTCCAATAAATTATTGTTTATTTTTTTGCTGTATTATTTTCTCTCCGAAAGCATAAGAACAAAAGTTCCCCGTCACCGTCTCGAGTAAAACCATGGAATTCGTGGCTGTGCACTTAAGAAAGCGTAAATCACATGAATGGCCTTTCTGATCTGTGAAATATCGTATCCTCGCCTTCTTGCATGAGACCATACGAGTAGGCACGTAGCTACAATTTATGTCCTGTTTTCAATTCCCGCCTACGTCGCTGTGGAAACTACTTCCGGTCACCGTTTCTCATTTTTTCATATATTCCCGGCAACAATTTTTTAGCCACCCTAAGCATCATATATCAGAGACATCACCGGCAGAACCATTTTTATTACCATAAAAATTCTCAGTTCTGTCTAATAGGAGATTCTATTAAAAGTTTAATGATCTATGCGCATAGCAACAGGTTTTAAAAATTGAATCTGTACTAATCTTTCAAAGTATGATTATTTTTAATTACACATGCGTTAAATATATCTTTACGTACGTATTCAATTATGTATGTTAAATTTACGCATACGTTTAACTATGCATATGTTGAATGCACACACGCACACATTTAATTATGCATATGCTAAGTGCATTTACGTACACATTAAATGACGCATATGTTAAATGTGTATACGTTTAATTATGCACATCTAATGTCTATATACGGATACATTTAATTATGCATATGTTATGTCTATATACGTGTGCATTTAATTATGCACATGTCAAATGCATATGTTAAATGTAGGTAAACATTTAATTATATGTATGTTAGATGTATACACATATGCATTTAATTGTACTAGCTACATATGATATTTCAAAGACATTTTTGTATTAACCAGTCGTTTACATATATGTTAGATTTAGAAATATATGCACTTAATTACACATATGTTGGATGTATATACATAACTACTTATGCTGCGTATGATTAAAGATATTTTTGGATTAACAAATCATTTGCAATCATTCATATTCATATTCATATATGTATATTAGATGAATAGTCATATACAATATAAGTACACATATGTTAGATGTTCATACGTATACGACTACATATACGAGCTGCATATGATATTTCAAAGGTACTTTTGAATTAAATCATCATTCGTTCATACATATGTTAGATGCATAATCATAATTATACATACATGTATTTCAGAGATATTTTTGGGTTAGCCACTCACTCGTTTATCCAACTAAAACAGAAGTTGTATTTCAAAGAGATCGGTTACAAGCGAGCTGTATTTGAATTCAAAGAAATAGCAAGTTTCTGTTTCTGAATAATTGCTGAACATTTTGTCAAAAGCAAAAGCCCCGAAATTGCATATTCCCGCTCGGATTTCAAACTTGTGCATAATCGCATATGATTAACCAGATGTCGAGTTTGCCATAAGATGGCACAAAAGCCACGATATATTATCGTTTTCACCGAGACAAATGGAATTTATAGTAGCACTCGGCTAAAACCCATTTCCCTCGGATACCACATTCGTTTCCGATAAAAGGAGGAAACTCCAAACGAGAGCACTCTCCTCCCTTCAACTCCCCACCCTTTTACAATGCATTCGTTGCGGTTGGAACTTAATGCATCGTATGCACTCGATGCATTCATTTGCGAAATTCGCCAAGGGATCTTTTGTCTTCTTTTTCTTCTTGTTCAATTCGAGAACCGTGCACTTTTTTCATCGTGAAAGAGCGAGTTACTCACGAAATTTCGGGGTTGTTTGTTCTCCATCCGACGGATTAGACTTTTCGTTTTTCGGTACTCGAGGAACGTAATTTCATTTGCGTCGAAGTTACGTGTGATCGGTGCTTTAGGTAAATTTATTTTCATACCGCGTGCACGGGTTAATCAGATTTACTCTCATATTTGGGAATAAATGAATATTTAGAAACAAACGAAATAAATTGAATTATCGAATGTTTCGATCAAAGTTGTGCCGTTTCACGCGGTCATCAAAAAACCGTAAATCATTCCGGTAACAACGATACTCTCGGACATTAATTACTTTTTATTGATAACATTTCCTGCAAACAGGAAACAAGAACTTCAGCAAACTTTTCTCATTAGCTCACCCTAGGAAGGGGATGAATTCCCTTCTGAGGGAAGTCACTTAATCCTCGGGTTATTATAAACAGAGATAAGCGATGTGCACAGATCGATCTACGGTACATCGCCAATAATTGAAACGATGCAACAGGTGAAGTCGATATCGACCAATTTCATAATAATCAAAGTCTTCGCTGACGAGCAATGATTCTTTAACGAAAACATCGCGTTAAATGAACAATTTATACTCGGAAAGCTTTTCGGTCGTGGTTGATGAATTGCGAGAAAATTTAATGAACAATCAATTATAATTTCCCAACGGCGTATTGCTTCGGGTGCTTATTTTCAGCTTTTTTCGGGGGTAATCGAATGAAATGTATCGTTATTTGATGCAAGCACAATATTGCAAATATATATTTGCATTCAATTGATGTCTGCTGAGTGATCGATTTGAAACAATAGGCTGTCAGGAACATTAGATAGTAGTTCAACTTAAAGATGTTTAAGTTTAATGCAAGGATGTTGATACATATGTGAATATTTACCCTTTTTTTAAATTCAATGATTATATATTTGCATTGCAAAATTTTACTATTTTTAGCTTTACAAGTTTTACAATTTTTTTCTAATCATTATCGGTTTAAGATAATTTCTTTTTTCTAACCTCAAACAAAATCGAAGTTGAAGACGTTAAAGTTTATGCGTGCAAACTTTAATTTTATAATACTGCAATGTTTACTTCAAAATTTCTAATATTATCATACTTCAATTTTTACCTAAAAAGTTCTAATAATACACCTCAATGTTTACCTAAATATTTCCAATATTACGATACTTCAACTTTTCCTAAAAAATATCCAGTATTATAACAGTCCAATTTTTACTTCAAAATTTTTAGTATTATAATACATGAATTTTTACTTCAAAGTTTCTAACATTTTAATTTTCACTTAAAAAATTCTAATATAAAGTGAGTATGCGATGCACGTATCACATGTTTTGGTAGCCCTGTAGAACGTTTCACGAGAGTATTATGACACGCAGCAATATTATGGTATAAGATGTCGGCCGTGGCACGAGGCCAAAGCACTTGTTTACCGACGTCGTTTTAGCTAAAGGCGAGTATGTCAATCGGCCGCTAATATCGGCTGGTAGCGTGTACTTACACGACGTTAGTTGATCTCGAGTAAATGCTCTATCCTCTTACTTATGCTGTCAAATTGGATCGCACGACATCGTAAGCCGTTGTACTACCTAGATAAACCTCCCGAATACCCCCTGACCCTCTGCCTCTTAGCCGTGATAAAGTGAGATCCATTTGACTCGAGTTTATCAGCCTCCTCTACCTTCTCTCTGTCTGTTCTCTTTTTTACACGAGCAAGTTTCACCGGCGGAGGTGAATCGTGTGAGTAATTTCAGGTATTAACGTTTCCAACCTACCGAGCTAAAACAAAAGAAGGAACAAAGTTAACGCCTGTCCTGTTCGGGGAAAAAAACTAGTAATATACGAGCATTCGATTTTTCAACCGACACTAATGTTTCTTTGTATTCATCGCGGGATGAACGCGTCGCGATATCTCTCCTAGGTAGCCATGTTTTGTGATATTCATTCAGAGAGGATGATATACGGTGTCAATATTGTATATCTTCGGGGAAAATGGCTCGTGAGATTCCCGCGGGTACATTAGAGCGGCGTCGCTTTAAAATAGTGATGGGCAGATCGAGTGCCCGAAGTTCAGCTCACGGGAGAGTGCACGATACGTGTACAGATACCTGGCTTCTATAACCACCAGTTATATTGCCGGTGCACGAACTTTAATATCGTGCGGAGTTTCGCTTGAACTTGTCACTCTAATATTGTTAGGATCCAGAGTTTATGAATTTATGAAATTTGGAAACTCGATGAATTAAAAAGTTGGGAATGTGTTATGATTTTTAAACTTGATTTCAAAATTTATACATTTTACTTGTGTTAAGATTTTCAAATTTCATTTGACAATTTATAAATTTTAGTTGTATTATGATTTTTAAACTTGATTTCAAAATGTATACATTTTACCTGTGTTAAGGTTTTCAAACTTCATTTGACAATTTATAAATTTTACCTGTGTTATGATTTTTAAACTTGATTTCAAAATTTATACATTTTACTTGTGTTAAGATTTTCAAACTTCATTTGACAATTTATAAATTTTACCTGTGTTATGATTTTTAAACTTGATTTCAAAATTTGTACATTTTACCTGTGTTAAGATTTTCAAATTTCATTTGACAATTTATAAATTTTACCTGTATTATAATTTCTAAACTTGATTTCAAAATGTATACATTTTACCTGTGTTAAGGTTTTCAAACTTCATTTGACAATTTATAAATTTTACCTGTATTATGATTTTTAAACTTGATTTCAAAATTTGTACATTTTACCTGTGTTAAGATTTTCAAACTTCATTTGACAATTTATAAATTTTACCTGTGTTATGATTTTTAAACTTGACTTAAAATTTTGAAGTTTTAAAATTGATTAATTTATGAACTCAGTAGCTTCAGCGATTTTTAAATTTAGAAATTTATGGACAGTTAATTAAAATGATTATAATTAATTGTAACAGAACAGCTAAATTATAATAAACATCCTGTCCAACTAGTAATATGCGATTATTAATTAATTTTGTGGTATTAAAATACCAATCCTCTTTCAAAGAGTACATTTTTGTTAAGTAGAGTAGCTTAGAAAAATATAGTGGCGTAGATATACGAGAACTATTCAAGCAGTGTCAACAGAGAAAGTGTATCGTTAAGAGCTTTACAAGGTGCAATGGAGAGAAGCGGAAGCAAAAAGGAGAAAATTAATGTGGCATTGTTCGTCGGCGTAATTCGCTAGGAAAAGAAGAAAGAGTAAAAGAATCGAGAATAAAAGAGTGCAGGGTGATACACAGAGGCAATGTTACAAGCGATTAACCTTCTCGAAGAGAAGACAACCCTGAAACGAATGACCTCCGCGAAATAACGTGAAGAATACCAAGAAGAGAAAAAAAAAGATACTTTTATGAGAAATTTTAATGCAGGAAATTTTCGTAATTTACGAGCGAGTATCGCGTTTTCCCTCGACGTTCGGTTTTGTTTACAACCACGGTCGGAGAAAGTAAAGTCGAGAAAAAGGCGACCTCTTCCGGCCAAAAAAGAGAAACTTTCCCGCGGAACAGGAGTGTCTTAAGAGTGAAATGAGAACGAAAGTTTCGCGCAAAAGTTTCTTTTCACCGTGTCACGTTTGTCCCATTACTTCTTATTAAGCTAAGAATTTTCCGTTTGTCCCCGGTGTTTGTTCGCATAATATCCCCGAAATGAAAACACACGGAACACTTGTACAAAAGAATTTCGTATGCGGGATTTTGGTTGGACCCGATGTCTCATTTCGTCCCGCGAATAAACGCGAGTATATTTCATGCAATGTAATACGTTGCGTGTACAATGCAGATGTACGAATGTTGCTACGTTTTAGCTACGAATTCTGACCGTAGAGGAACGACGTGCCATTTGAATGTGGTCACCGATGAATAAGATATACTCTTGGTGTTTTGCCATGGAAGAGTTTCAGGGTGAATAATTCTTGTAATGCAGGGACGTTCTGCATATAGTGCTTGAAGGTACAAGTTTCAAGATTTCAATTGTTTGCATCTCCAAATTTTTGTAGATACAGATTTCTGCATTCCCTATGTTATATCCCAGATTTTTGCATACTCAAATTCTTGTAATCCCAGATTTTCATATATTTAACTTCTAATATCCCCAACTTCTCACATTCTCAAATTCCCACATTTTTAAATTCTCAAACCAACTTGATCTACATCCTCCCACATACTCAAATTCCTATATGACCTGATTTCTCAATCCCCCAAAGTCCTACATCCCCAAATACTCAAAATTCCCAAACTCGCACATTTTTAAATTCTCAAACCCCCAAATTCTCACATACCCAAATTCCCACATATCCAAATTCTCAAATCCCCAATTTCCAAATTACCTAATGTCTCAAACCCCCAAATTCCCACATACCCAAATTCCCAAATTACCTAATTTCTCAAACCCCCAAATTTCAATACCCCAAATTCTCGCATTTTTAAATTCTCAAACCCTCAAATTTCCACATCCCTAAATCCCCTCATCCCCAAATTCCCAAATTACCTAATTTCTCAAACCCCCAAAGTTCCACATCCCCAAATTCTCACATTTTTAAATTCTCAACCCCCCAAATTCTCAAATCTCCAAATTTCCAAATCACCTAATTTCTCAAACCCCCATCTCTTCATCCCCCAAAAATTTCCAAATTCCCAAATCTCGCAAATCTTCAAACTACCAAATTCCTTGAGTCTACTTTGCAAATCCCCAATTTTCCAAATCCGATAAATAATCGTCGGAAATTAGCATTTGTCCAATTTCGTAGGTCTCTCTGTTTGTCTTTCTGGTAGTTCGTTTTGATTTACAACACAATCCCGTTTGTTCTATTCTGCACAGCTGTATTTTAGTCGCAACGTTCTGGCTGTTCAACATGAACGCGCACATTCGTTTAACCTTCACCCCTAAATTTTCACCCTTTACAATAGTAGTTGAAGTTCGTGAAGGTGACATAAGTTACAACATCTCGTTACACCCACCCACGGAATATATGCACGGAGCTAAGAAACGCCTTCTAGCAAAGGGGTTTTAAGCTATTTTCAACTGGAGGTCGTTGAGCAAGAATTATTCGATACGAATAATACTGTAAATTCACGTAAATGTCAGACTATAAATATAACATTGACGTAGACAAACAGTTATATCACTTTTTACGTAACTTTTTATCGGTAGATGACGTTTGTTCAATTTATGTGTTCACGCTTTATTTTCTTTTTCAACAAATGCACGGTCTTAAATTTTAGGTTATGTTATTAAGGAAACAGTGTATAATTGAAAATTAAAGATACAAAGATTGACTTCAGCAATATTATATCAGATAATTTTTTCAAATTTAAAAACGTTTGAACTAGAGGAAGAGTGCATAATATTCTATGTGGTTGCACTGAATGATTGCAAGTGATTTGAGAAATTATGGGGTTGAATATATTCCTACGAATCCACATTCTAAAAGAACAATATTTATAGTCAGCGATGATTAAATAAAGATCCTGATACTTCCCCTTATAATTAGATAAAATATCTATTAATATGTATAATAAGATTTTAAGTACACATATTAGATCGGTAATCGAATATCTTCTTACAAAATGATGAAAGTTTTTAACCAGCTCAACCATTTTCAACGACCATTCTATTCCAGATCAATAAGATCTAGAGTAGAATGCTTGAGGTTTATTAATGCTTGAGAACCTTTCAAACTACGCAGAGAATTTTCGATAAATCAGCTTAAATGGAGCACTTCGTTTGTCTCAACGTCGTCATCGCCTTTAGCGAACTTCGCCATTAATAACGTCAACAAGAAGATCTGATCTCGGCTCTTCTTAATCCCCTGTTCCCGCAGCTTCGTCTCTTCTCGTAAATCTTTGTAGCTTTTTAAAATAATCCCTTCCATCTTCGCATTACTTCTGCATCGATACAGCTGTCAGGACTAGACTGATATTCTTGATATTAAAAGTGGATGGTTGTAACTACCATCAGTCTCTGGATGACGAGCCATTATGGTACGCGATTATCTGAATTTAATTCTCGACTTTCGAACTTTATTTTCTAGGGTATGCGACTGGAGTTTTTAAACTTTCATGGGTTGAATGCTGAAGTCTTAAAAATTCTACAACCCTAAAATTTGAAAATGAACAAATTCTCATAGTCTGACAAATCCAAAGATTCTTAAAGTCTGACAAATACATAAATTCTTAAAATTGGATAAATCCAAAAATTCTCGAAGCCTGACAAGCCCAAAAATTCTCATGGTCTAACAAGTCCAAAAATTCTCAAAACCTGGTAGATCCAAAAATTCTCAAAGCTTGACAAATTTAAAAATTCTCAAAGTCTAACAAATCCAAAAATATCCAAAATCTGACAAATACAAAAATTCTTAAGGTCTGACGAATCCAAAAATTCTCGAAGTCTGACAAATCCAAAAATTCTCAAAGTTCAAAAGTTCAGAAATTGTCTATTCCCAAGTCACAAAAATTCTAAAATTCAAAAATTGTATTATTCAAAATCCTAATATCCCAGAATCCTTAAATCGTGTAATCCAGAAATCCGAATCTAAAAATTCAAAAGTTCCATAACCTCAAATTTTCAAAGTTCCAAAATCCTGGTCTAAAAATTGGAAAACTCCACAATTGCAAATTCTTACGTTCTCAAACTCCCACAATCTTGAATCCTCAGAAATTCAAAATCCCCTGTGTAATTACGAAAATTCGTAAAGCATAACGGCAAATTTCAAGATAACTTCCTGCAGAAAATTACCACAAATTAATGAACAGCTCTTGATACAGTAACAGGATGTATCCGTAGAGCTCAGAAGGTGAAGCTCGGAGCGTTCGATGTTGTTGTAAAATTAACGTATTACAGAATTAACGCTCATAAAATATTCATTTCAAAGGGGGTGCGTAAATTTTAGCCAGGGCCAGGGTTGGGCCTTGAAACACGGTAAATACCAGCGCTAATTAATCACTCTCAGACAAATTGCCGAATCCCGGCATTTTGCTCGTAACACCGGAAGTCTGGGACCATGGGGCGTGTCTGGTTCTTGTTGCTTCTGCTCCGTGTAGTATCTTGCTTGGATCAGCCCAAGAATTTCTCCTGGAGCTTGCTGCCTAGTAAGAAACTTCCCTTGTACAGAATGTAGCAAGAAATAACGAGGGGACAAATAAAAGAAGGTTGTACAGGATCAACGCCGATAATTGCGAATATTTGTCCACGACAAATCTGTAATAAATGATTATGTAAAATATGCATGTTATACAAAAAATATATACTTACATGTTCAAATAAATACGTACATGTTCAATTATGTAGGAAATGTATGACACTCATGTTGTATAATATGCATATATAACATATACCAATACATGTTTCCTTTATTTTTGTCAAGTTACATTATTTCCGAAAAATTACACTTACTTTCGTCAAATGAGTCTACGAGTCAAATAGTCAAATTTCGTAAAATTATTTCGCTGACATGTTTCCCTTAAAAAGAAGTTGCCCTTATTTCCATCAAATAAGACTTGCGATGAAATGCTCGTAATAAAATGTCACAAGATTATTCTGGTAACGTGAGATAAAAAGAGTCATACTCATTTTTGTACGGTCATATAGGTCACGTCTTTCTTACAGGCGAATAGATAAGAGTTTCGTTGTTAAAAAGTGACGTCATATCATTAGACAGAAATCTCGTGCAGCTGCGAAGTTTGTTCGCCCGTATCCGTAGATATTTCAACGGCTTAGGTCCTTAATTACAAGGAACGGGACACATCCTGAGAGCTTCCGTTTACGTGCACACAAGCGGAAATGTATTAACTCGACGGAATAACTAGCCGCATAAAGCAGCGGGCGTTTTAGCGCGTTACAGTGAAATAAAGTGAGATTTGTCGAGCCATTCTGAGGTGCCGTGTGCCGCATAAAGTTGTTACAGCCTGCTCAAATGGGACAGAAAATAATCCATCGATCCGCGAAATTGGTGTTCCATTAGCCCTTTGCGCTCGGAAGATGACCCTCCAATCGGTTTAACAATCTAAGAGGTCTTTAACTAAATCTATAGAATTATGCATAGTCTATAGTATTATGTAATACATAAACAGTGACAGTTACTAATAAACTTCAAAAGAATTTATCAAATTTTAGGACATTTTTAAGTCTACCAGAAAACCTTCTGCAAAGAGTTAAACTCCGTAATAAGTGATTGATCCGCTGTTCAATCGGATTACTAGCGCAGTTACCGAATGATGACTTTTAGTGAAAAATAGTAATCTCTAATACGAATCGTGGTCATTCTCGAATATAGAGCTTAGGAGGAGCTCGTCAGCGGTCTGGATAGCTCAATTGGATGGGTTAGTAGTCTGACCAACGAGAGATCTGGCTTCGATTCCCAATCCAGCAATCCGATCAACGTCCAACGACTATAAGAGGTTGAAGAGGATTGGTTAAAGCGGAAGTACGAACGAAATGGATAAGGGGTACGCGTTTCGAACTTGGACATACAATTGAACTTGCTCGCAAGGCTATCTGATTCTACCCTAGAGGCAGGAACATTCTTGGATCGAAGGATTTGCAAGTGAATGATCGTTTACTTATACGATTACGATGTCTAATAATGTTCTATATATGTCACTGTGTGTCGACGAGATTCTGATTACTTATGTTTGATATTATTCGCATACGGAACTATTGATGTAGCGTATGTTTATTGATGTTATAGATGGGGTGGATCTGGAACAACCATTATGTGGATTGATCCTATCCATGTAGTATATGTAGGGCTCGTGTGTCGAACATGAGTAAAATTTAGGTCAGTGTAAAAGTGAAAGTGTATGAGTAAAAGTTAGGATATTAAAAAACGCATTTTAATTTTGTAATACAAAACGAGAAACATGTGAACAAGTCTGAATAGTTCGATACCTAACCTATACCTGATATATACCTGATATAACCTATACGTGAATGACATTTTTCTATAGGATTCTGTTACGATCATCTTTCTTTAAGATGGCACATGATGCAGCTAGACCACATGATGGTAGCTAGATAAATATGAAAGGTTTAACCACCTAATTCCTGCAAAAGTATGGTGACCTAAATAGGTAAACAAAGTGGATCAGAAGTATAGAAAGTCGAAAGTTGTAGTTTGGCGCAAAGATTAGATCGAGGAGTTTCATTACACGATGGCAGCCATGCCATTTGTTCTCCGCCAGTGAACAAGAACGTATCCGGACGATATCCGTGTGTACACAGTTTCCCTTGAGTTGCGTAATTCCCGTGCAAGGCGTGTGCTGCACGGTTCCCGTTCCAGACGGAACTTACGTCACCTATACGCGAGAGAACGGTGGTTTCATCCGACTTGATGGATGTGGCGTGCATCGTGAGGTCGCGGCTGGTTGCTACCTGAGGGCAAGCCGTTTCGTGGCTGACAGAGAACAGAAACGCCCCAGGAGTCGGCCAAGTGAAAATTCACTCCGCCGAAGTCGAACTGCTGCCTTCTGCCGATATTAAACGGTTTTGTTTAACTACATAAGTCACGCTTCTCTGCGTTCTCTTCTTTGCTGAAGGGATCTTACGGTATTGCTTTCTTGCGGAGGTGCGCCCTCGGCGTAAACCGTTTAATTTATGCTAACATATCGGGGGCATTTCCATAAATGTACGGTAAATAAATATTATTTGCACATGTATAATTAATGTTTGATTGTACTAACAATGCGCAAGTGTAATGGTTAGGTCAACAATGCGTTAATATTCAAGAAAATGGGAAACTGAACAAACGTTATTCAGAACAGTAAACTATTACCTCAGTTTACATAATTTTGTACTGTAATTGCATGTCTAGATTGCAAACATGCAACCGTTAAATGGTTTCTGAAAATTAATAAACGCAAATTCCGACAGCTGGAAGCATGTCCGCTTTGAATTTTAATTGAAGAATTCCTTAATTATGTGGTAAATCGTATAGAAAATTCCACGCAATTTACAGAATATACACAACTATGTTATGTTTCAAAATATCATCATTCTCGTTTAATCAAGTCATGTTGTAGTGAATTTCAATAGAAAATATCACATTGAGTGTACTTGTATTATATCAGAAATATTTAAAATAATACAAATAAAAAATATTAGCACATTCAGACCCGTACGAGCAAACTTGAATAGAATTATACAAAGTCCTGATGATACAATTTTGATTGGGATACGCTAAACATAAAATGAATATCCTTTTGACTCCGAATAATCGTGTTAAGCAAATATCCATGAAATAACAGTAATTCAATCTCAGTAGTCTAAATATAATCAGCGCCAACTGAAATCGAAATGAGCTGGCTAATTTTACTATTGCCCTAATTAACTGATAATCGTGTAGAATCAGAGATCAACATTTCGCCGAGTCTCGCTAGAATAATTTCTGTTATTCTTGCTGCGGCGAGTATCGACCGATCAAAATCGCGAACTGAACAAAGTTGGGGTGAGATCGTAATTATTATTGTACAATTCTATCATAATTCCGTTATCAACCATACTACTGTCTATATGTACTCAGCCCCGTTGGATAGAATTTGGAAAATCGAGCCGCGGTTCCATTCCGTTTCTGTGCCAATATTTACTGGAACAATGTGATCGCGTCGAATCTGTATGCTTATTCATGAGAGTTTAGTTTCGACAAACTAGCAATCTACATTATGACCATTAGAATTATCTATGATTATCTGCTTCTTGTAAACAATTATCGTATTTTTATCAGATTTCTGTATTTTCTTTGGATGTAACCGTGGATACCTAGACCATAATTGTGTATTGTGTGTATTGTGTATCTTTCATTGCATTATGTATTGTGTTGTTTCGAAGTTTCTTGCAGTTTGCTGTAACTTTTGAAGGATGTAACGTTACAAAAATAGTCAATTTTATAAAGATGGGGACGTTCAGACGTGATAATGAATTGTTGAATTTAGAAACTTGGGAATTTAGGACATTTAAAATATTTAGATACTTGGAGAAAAATATATAAAATGAGAACTCTGTCCTCCACACTCGTTCTAAACTATAAAAGAATGTAACCGTGCAAATATTCGAAATTGCATATAATGACTGAGCAAAATTTTTCAGGAAGACATTACTCGTTTACCTACCCGTACCCCATTGTCATTCGATTCTTCGATCCGATCGGCAAACAGAATTCGGAAATTCAATGGTTAGCTCGATTGCGTTTCTGTGTCAATATTGACACGGTAAAGGCGATGTGATTGCACTCAACTTGTGGGGTTGCTGAGCTATCCGCTGAATCCGAACCCGTGACATGGAATACGGACCACTTAATTAACGAATATCGTCTGACAATCACAATCAATTAATCTCCGCTCAAAATATCGTGTTCAAATCACATTTTCGAACATACAAAAAACTTGTAAGTTTCATTTCGGTGCTCTAAGTGAATTAACTTCCTAACAATTTCTCTTCTTACGTTCTGAACGAATACGCTCGTGAAATTCGGAGATATGCAAATTGAAGTGTAACGTACGTGAAATGAATGAGATAACCGTGGAAACTGAAATGATGATTCTGTTTCATTTACACACCGATATTCACGTAATTTCATTTCCCTCCGTGGCATTACTGTCTTTGTTAATCAAACGACAAACTTTCCGAATAGATTTTCGGCTTGGTTGGTTTCGCTTTAGAAACGGCGATTGGAACTTTGCTATTAGGCGAATGAAGGAACTTCTTGTCGTTTGACTATTAGCGGTTCGAATGATTCTGTAATTCGTCGTTTGATTAAGTGTCTTGTATTGTCTGGTTTTAACGGATAGTAGTGTATAATAAACAATTATAGTTATTTAAATCTTTAAATATTTTGAAATTTGCAAACTTCAATCTGCGAGAAAAATTGTATACGTATACATCTTGAATCGATAGTAACTTCACGTTTTCTGTAATTTACAAGTATAAAGCTACAAAAATGTAGATTCGAAGGTTCACAGACACGGAAATCTCGCAGCATAGCTTACAGGAATCCATTCTTAATTCCGTCAATAGGAATACTTGAAAACTCTATTCCACAAGTTTTCCGTGCACGTAGTCGACATTTCCTCGAGGCAGAACAAACGACGTTCGTGAAAGATGCAGGGATTGATCGTTTCCCGGAGAAAGGCAAACGCGTTGACTCTCGCAGTCGCATCATTTTACATTTCCCCGCGTTGCTGTAACTCTCGTTGTTCGCGTTCCGCAACAATATACAAACTGGAACACTGAGATATGCAGACAGCCTAAACGAATGACCCGACGAATTGACTTTCATTCCGCCGCAATTCTGACGAATGTTCGTCCCGGGTGTACGCTAGAATGCCAATAAAAGGTGGCCGTCTGCGAGCCATAGTATCGAGTAGGACGTAAATTTCAAAAACGTTTGTCACGAGAAGAATCGAGCCAACGTACGTTGAACATGAGAAATAGCGCTTGCACGAGAAAAGCACGCCGTCCTTTTTACGTCCATTGCAGCTTTCCACCGGTATGAAGATCGTAATTTTCTTCTGTCGGTCCGTGATGCTACCCCAGACTCGAGAAGACAAAACAAAGCATAATGCATGAACAATAATCGACTCGTTTCCGCTTCCTCGAATCTTTCGATCCCTATGTAAACATGACACCGAAAGAATTTATCGCGATAGTTTCGCGGAATAATCGTAGCTGATCGAAAAATTATTCGATGTATGTTAACCTCTTGTCCTGCAATATGTCACGTGACGCACCGTTGGAATAAAGTGAACTCGTATTTTCTCTGCAATTTGGGATTCAATCATAATCTGCTCGAATCAAGGATTGTTAAATGCAATGTTTCTAACATTTTAAACTTCTTTAGTTGTAACGTTTTAGACGCGACGCAACTGTGTTGGAAATTGTAGGTTACGTTGGCCGCCATATTGAAAAGTGACGCTTGCGGCCAGGCACGCTATAATACAAATTATTGAAAAGTAATGTACTTAATCTTTCAGTTTTATCTTTTAATATGTTAGCGTATATCACTGTCTCAGCATTAAAAGCCCTAAAATGTTCTTTTGTTTGCTTTTCCTATAAATAATCAATTTCACTAAATTTATAACACCGTATACATGTAGGTCTTATTGTATACATAAGTATACTCTCGAAAATTTTGTTCTAAATCACTTTATTATTTGTCCATAAAATTAAATAATCCCAAACAAGTAAATGACCATATAAAACAGATAAACTATCTATTTGTATTTTCCATAATTTATATTAGAGTGTGTCCAACCACATATGCTAATTTTTCGTGTAGCAAATTTAACCCTCAGGAAACGATCAATAACATCAGCAATTCAAGTCCAACAGACATTTATCCCATTAGGCAAAATACATTACTCGAATTTAGATAATCGAATAGATTGCAGAGATTGCAGGGTAGAAAGTAAATGATCGTTATCGGAGTAGGGGAAAAGAAAGGGTACCATAAAGATCTTCTTACGATTCCAAGAACGTTTCATAGCATTTTCATCAGTCTTCCGCGACGCACTCCGATGGCAAATACTTTTCAGTAAAGGAGAATTTTATCTTAGCGAATTATCGCGGTTTCTGTACCGAGAAATCAGAGGCACCCTCATAATTTCACTTTTATTTCACCCTATGCTTCAATGCGTTTATGTACACGAAATAGCATTAACGTCAATTGTATATTCGAACAAAATCTACAGTTCGAAATAATTACGTATATTAATGACCTGATAGGGTAAATGACAAAGATAGAATTTGAATGATTTTATTGTTACCATTAGGTGATATGTTAATTGCATAACAGAAGCCGTTATGGTGTATCGATTATCGAGTAAGTACATTATTATATTATTCGTATAACCGGTTATGAATTATCTTTATGGGCGGCGTTGCAATTACTTTAATTGAAATTCACGAGTTTATTGTTATTTAGTACGACAGATATTAATCGACAATATATTACTTTAGTGACATTTATAACATCTATTCATCCATTTACGAAATTTTAAATTTAGAAATTTAGAGGTTGCAAAATCCGTCGCTGTTCATTATTGTTTTAAGACACTATTGATACGTTGACATTTCGTAATGACGTTTATTTTAAACTCTTCGACATTCTACTCCATTTGTTACTTTGCAACGTTGCGTGTAATAACGATCCACAAATAAAACTAACCGTAGTATTGCCAGGATTACATTTGCGACCATAAATCACAGCTGCAAATCCCTAAAAAATAATTTGTCCTTTAATCATTCCAAATCGCATGACGCATTAATAAATTCAAGAGCTTCCGCTCGACGGATGTCGGCTAAATAAAAGCAGTTAGACCAGGAATAATGAACGACCTTTTATTCTCATTGTTAAACAGAAGTGTTCCGTTTTAATTACTGAAATAAAGGTCCTTCATTTCCATATCGATTCGCGTCTTAAACGAACCCGAGATACCGGCCGTTGAATTTTTATCCCGTTCGTTTTAATACGCGTTTAATATATTCCCGAACAACCGAACCGTCTGGGGTTCATTCTTTCCCTTCGCCCTCGCCACGATGCAAATGCCCGTGAAAACCGTAAATTGCAAATTAGCAATTTTCTGATCCCCCCGGCGAAGGCAATTGCTGCAACAAGAATGTGTGCGAATAAAGAAGAAAAAAAAGAGCGGGAAAAGATCGACTGGCTGGCCGTGTAAAAGTTTTTAGAAGAAAACTTGCGTCTCTGAAGGAGCTACACGCCACGGACCGGCGGAGAAATTATTTTTACGAGAAAGTTTGCTTTATCAGTAGATACCCTGCTCGTCTCCGTCTTTCTTTCTCTTTCTCTTCGTTCCACTTGCCTGCTCTTACCTTAGTCTCGTTTCTCGCGCGATCTTCACCCGTGGGATTCATTAGAAACCGTGAGCAACCTCCGTTCGTTACTGGAATCTCTTTTCCGTTGCTTTTTGTACTTCTTTCTTTTTCCTTTCTTTTCTCTTTTTTTCATCGCCTCGTTCTCCCTATTCGGTTCGCTTTTCTCCAGCCGTTGCCATTGCCGCTGCAACACCGTTGCTTGTCGAAACGGGCACCCGGATAAACTGATATTTCGCTACCGATTCGAATCTCAACCAGAATCGTTTTATTTCGTTCGAAACGGGAGCCAGCAATTAACGCGGCGAACAAAGTCAGTCCAGGAATAATAATTATTTCTTTCGACGGGAAATCCGGCTCCAACGGCCACCGATGCTATTGTTATCGCACGATTGTTCTTCTCGTATAAGGCAGACTCTAGGATAATTTAATCGACTCGAGCGAACAAAGTATCTGAAAATATCGTCGTATTTTTATTGTCAACGCAATAAATCTGACTACACTATTACAAACTGTTCTCTTCAATGTGAAGGTATGTTAGCAAGAAATATGGATGATTGGTACTAAAAAAAAGGATCAGAGAAAAAGAATTATTAATTATTTAAAAATTCATCAATTATATTATATTATAGGGAGTCAACTCTAGATTTAAAACTAGCTATGCAATAGACAATGATTTTTGCACACTTTCAATTAATAAGAACTGTATTCATATAATCATTACATATACGCATATGTATAAAATATGCTTCAAAATCTGCAGTAAAGTGATTTCACTGAAAAATGTCTATTTCATCAAATATACAAGCCATGTTATTAAATATACAAGTCAACAATTTTCCCGATCAGGGATTAATGACGAATAATTGGAGGTTATGATACAACTCGTTCACTGACATGCAACGTTTTATTGATAAGTATTATTAAGTATTAATATAATACAGTGTGTTACAATAAAAGACGTAAATAACCAAAAATAATGTTGCTTCTAATTAAATAACCACGTACATAATGTAATTATGTACATCAGCAGATAACAAATTAAGAAGTGTACAAGTAGATATTATTTCAAAACGAGTCATACTTTATAAAATACTTTCCATACAATATTCTCATTAAATTCTGGTTTCATTTACACGCACCGTCTGGCATAATAGCGTGGCAGACATTCAACGTCCAAGCAGAGCACTGTTTTTATATCGCCAATTGCAAGAATTTTCTGCTCGTACAGCTCCATCGGTGGCAATATAACGAGATTCTGCAGCGCAATGAAAATTCAGAATCACGAGGCGAACGCGGAAACGAACGAGCGTACAGATAGCCGCATTTCATATCGTAAGGATCGTTTTGCTCGCGCTGGAATTTAATGCCGTGCTTTAATTTACCATCGCGTCGTTGAACTTTCATTCTACAACAATGGACCGACGTTCGCTTTGAGACAGTCGTCCCAGAAGCTTCGAGAATTGCCAACGATGTACGACCGGTTATGGCTTGAATAGAATTGCATTATTTAACGCCGCCTTGTTGAGCCGCGCCGCGAATAAATATGCATTAATTGCTCGCCAAACGATACGCCTAACAGAGAGACCAATAAAATCTAATTTATTCTTCCGGTCGTTCCTTTGCTCGTGAAAATAAAGCCTCGTCTTCTGCTAGGCGAGATTACTGCTCTAAGACGATCGACATCCACGAACGTATGTACGTACAAACTCTCTGAATACGAGATACTCGGATACGTAGAAAGATGAAGTCTTGAGAACGTGTTGTTCTTGAAGTCCTCTTACTCGCAGGTATTATTGCTCTCATTCCGGTTACAACAATGGGAACCATTCTTATTGTGAAATGTAAGCGGTATACCATAATCGTTATACAAATTTCACTAATGCCTCAAGTAAATTCTAAACGAGCTACCATTTATTCCCATTGTAATTAAGATCACAGTCGTTTATATCTGCACTGCTGGGCAAATTAGGAAGTCTATATCACTTTTAGCCAGATTACTGTTGTGTACCGTATTTACCATTTCCCTTTGCTGTGTCGTGCGGAAATGCGAGAGAATCAACGCAATTTTTAGTCGTACAATTATTACACTTATTTCAGAAAATTCCCTTTGTAGATTTTCTACCAAGTAGTATTGTTCAAAAGAATAAATTGAAGTACTTATAATTTCGGTCAGTAGTTTATTAATTTATTAGTTTATTATTGGTTTTTGGAATCTTGCAATGTGTCAATCTATGAACCTTCGAATCTTTGAACATTTATGAATCTTTGCATCCTTAAAACTTTGAATCCTTCAACTCTTGAATCCTTGACCATCCTTGATTCAAATCATTGACCACAAACATTATCCATTATGGCCAATATCTACGTCAAAATATTTAACATAGATATTAAAATGACAACCCCATTTGATCAACAAGGAGCATCGTCAGTGTCTCCATGCGGAAGAAGCTTGACACAAAAACCTCTTTACCAAGGAATTATTATAGAGGAAAATCCGAGTATTCTGTCTTGACTGTCTGTGATAATAACGTTCGAGGGAGCATGAAACGTATGAAAATAATTTGCCGATCTTTCCAAGCGTCGCATGCAATTAACGAAGGAAAGATAACCTTTGTCGGTGTAATTGTCAGGGTAGAAGCGAGGGGTGTTCCAGAGTTAGTTAGGGCGACGCGCACGATTCAATAACATTGGTTGACCCGTTTCGAGAAGAATTTTTATCAGTAAACTTTCTGTAGGGGATCACGGGTCACCGACGATGGATTCTGAATTTCCGGTCGGTATATTTAAATTTTCTCGATTCCACCGCGAGTTTCTTCCGTTCGCTCGCCTCTTTCCTTGATCCGTTCGCAAAAAAAGAGCTGATCCCGCGGAGCGGTTGAAACGTAATTTCGCGGTGAAGGGTCCGTGACAGAAGTTCTGGTCTTACGGAGGATCTCGAGGAACCGGGTCAAAAGTTTTTCGCTTTCAGAACCGTGAAACGTGGTCTCGAGGCCTCGTGCCACCTACCCTTCGTTCAACTTCCGGATCGGGAACGACCGATTATTACCGAGTTCGAAATTCCCGTTAATTGTTCGCAATTACCGAGCCGTCGAGTGATGCGAATTGAAGGCATCGGGTCGATTTTAAAACTCCATTTTGGCCTGCTCGAAACTTCCCTGAATAACTGTGAAACAAGTGATTGGAATTCCAGTTGGAAAATTTTCAAGTTTCTGCATCGTTGCTCCATCGAATTTTCGCACGGTGGAATTTCAAGTATACGAGAGAGCGGATGTTAAGGTTTCGCGTTTACATAGAATTTTCAACGCAACTTAAAAACTGCTTAAAAACTCCGCTTTCAAACCGTGATCCTCTGAACTGGAAAAGATCCAGCAGTGCCGCGTTATTTTGCATAGGACGCACATTTGATTACTGCATTTAATATTCAAATATATTCAAAGATACAACGCACGTTTCTTTTGCATTAGATGTACCCAAATTTTACAATTCTTAAATTCTCAAATTGTCCAATTTTCACATCTTTCAACTCCGAAATATTCAAATTCATATGTTCATAGATTTCTACATTCCTAAATTTACATATTTCTAAATTATCGAATTTCTAAATTTATAGATTCATATGTTCCTGAATTATCAAATTTTCCAATTACTAAATTTGTTCCCATGTTCCTACATTTACTACAGTAATATTAAAGCAAGAAACATTATTTCCGTTACACTGATTCAACAGTAAAAATAAATTCATCTATGTTTTTAACTTTTTTCAATAATGTTATTCCCCGTCGATGTTTTGAGCGATGAACGAATAACATCGAGCAAAGAGAGAGATTCGTTTACCAAAAGCTTGATTTACTACCAAGTATAATCCATCCACTAAACTGCCGTTAAACGTAGCAATTTTTTAACTCGATCGAAGTAACTATCGCAGGGGTGCGATTATCGTCGTTAAACGATCAATTATCGAATTTTAGGGCTTTACGCGGTGGCCGTTAATGCATCATGAATACAGCGGGCTTTAAATACGAGAGTGTAGGTAAAAGTATAGTACCGAGTTTCCCTAGAGAAAATGGCGGCGTGCGAATCCACTCGACTTAACAGCTATTGACTGAAAATAGTAAACGTGGATGATTGAATTGAACGAAAACATCGATATTAAGAAGATAGAAAATAAATATAAAAATAGTTTAAATACTATTAGTTTAGATATGTCGTCGTCAACGTGTTAACCCTTAGCACACGAAGGTCTTTGCTGATGTCAGATATTAACCTTAAAATTTTTCGGTTGAAAAGTTTACTGAATTTATTTTTGACTATTTCTGCTATTGTCTGCACTATTGTCTGCTTCGCTATGTTTATACACCATATGTATAATATTACAGATTCAGTTAAAAAATATTTCAAATTGTTACATTAAACCGAATGGTCAGTATGAGTCACCTTTCGAGTGCAGAGTTGAGATTTTTAAAAATATATTTAAAAAAATTCTTCTCGCGCTAATATTTTTTCTTTCGAAAGATTTATGCTAGCACGCGTGCACAACAAGTTTAACGAGAGGAAAAAGATTTTTACAATGCGAACAGCGGGCATAACGATGTCCATTTTATTCGTACAAATCGAGCAAACGAAAGGAGGGTGGGTTTTATCCTCGTCAGACCTAACCCGAGGCAAAATCAGACCTAACCGAGGTTCGTGTGCCGTGCATGTCGATCGATCTGTTCGAACTCGAGCTTATCGGGCCATTCTCGTTCGTCTTTTCATTCATTCCTGCAGCAGAAACGTGCTCGGGCACGTAGAGAAGAAAAGGGCAACGGAAGTCGAGGATCAAAATTTTATGAACTCGACGACGTAACGCGTTGTCAGCACTTTATAAAATAAACGTCGGCGTCTTTAACCGTAACGTAATCGAGCGAGAACTCAATAATAAAGAGCAAAGAAAAGAGTACGCCGTTCTTAAACGTTCTGCCCGTAAAATATTTCGCAAACTCGTGTAACGAACGCGGTGCACGATGAAGTTAACACCGGGTCTTACGAGTCTGACAACATTTTCTGACGTGTACGAGATTCCAGCGAAGACGAAGAATATTCGCGATGTCTAGAGCAAAAGTTTGCCTCGAACATTTCGTAGAACACAGTTACCTTTCCGCTTATGGAAAATCCATTTCCCTGCGAGAGGAATTATTGCCCGCGAGCTTATTCTCTGGCTGTCTGCTGCGAAACCGGGAACAGTTAGGCAAAACTGTCAGAACAACTCGCGATCATGTAAAGTCCTGTTAAGATTCCCGTATCATCGTCGAATGACGTCCTCTAATTCCTTCTTAACCTGTTCACTCTGTGGTTTGCTCTGTATAAACGAGATTTTCATTCTGGTTATTTCGAAACTTCTCCGACTTCTTCGGTTATTAATTTCATTCTACGTTGCAAATATTGTTGGTGCTGTTGTATTGTTATTATTATGTAAGTGATACCATTGTATTGTTGTTATTGTACTGGTCCTGTGTATAACAAGATACTGTTGTTATATTGAAGGTAAATTTAAAATATAACGATGAAAGCACCTGGCGCCGGGAGGACATGTGCGTAGAGTGTGAAGGACGCAACACATGTTATAGGAACAGAGCACATGTTAATTATAAAGTCGGAAGTAAGAGAATAAATTAATTCAGAAAAGAGGAGTACCTGAACAAAAGTAATATTGTATATATCTACTTCGTCAAATTTTGTATAGTGTATCAGTTTATAATTATACCATTGAACTATTACATATGCTATTGCATGTGCTATTCACTTACGATATACTGTTATGCTAGTCACTATTGTGACCTACTCTTTTGCTATTCACTTCATAATTCAGAAATGTCCCAGAACATACACCATGTCCTTCGTCTATTTGATCGTTATCATTTTATAAACAATCTTCTTTAACTGTATATCATATTTCTGTACCATGAACTGTTCCTACAATATATTTTCATTACTCAGTTAAAAGAAAAGGAATAGTTTTGAAATGATACATTTGCATAAATACTTTCTATGAATATTTTTATATGTGAGCAATCAGAAATGTAATGTGTCTCGAACTTAATATCTATTTTGGAGTAAATATTTGGCTTGACTCATAAATCTATAGACCGATGATTATCGATCAGCAAGTATAGGCTGGATTTGGGCGTACTATGGTGGGTAATTAGTCCAGTCAAGCCGTCACCCTGGTGGTTTCAGAGCGGCTTAAATGCACAACAGGCTGCTTAAATCTTGCACAGTATTCGCCATGTTGTCGAGCCGTCTATCATTAACTAAATTTACCTACATCCACGTGAAAAGGTTGTACATATATCTAGCACCGGCTCAAATCCTTCTGAGTGATCAACACGCTTGGATTGAAGTTCTCCGACGAGATTTCTCCGTGGGTGCTCGAAGGGTTTGCTTGGTTTTAAACTTATCGAGCGATCAAAATTTACGCGTTCATTCCTTATTTTACTTTCACATATTCCGAACGTTCAAATTTGCAATTTACTAAACTTTCCAATTTTTACGTGTTCAAATTGCAAAATTGTCCAGCTTTGTTACTTTTGAATTTCCAAATTCTCTAATTTGTACATTCTCCAAATTGTCCAAAGCTAAAAATTTCCAGATAATCCCTAGATCCACAAATCCCAAAATTCTCAACCTATGTCTTTAAATACGCGAAAAATTCTTAAAGTTCAATCAATGATTACATATACACGATTTGCTTATCGGATTATCCGTATAAAAGTCAAATATTTTGTTGACCGTATCTCGTGGCGAGTAATTTTGTACAAGATGGATGACACGAGACTTTATAATCCGAAAGCTCGAAGTTACACATACAGCCGGTATTACGAAGAGAAATGAGTTTCGCGTCGATGTAATTACAGGGGAACGATAGAAGAAGGAAGGAAGGAAGGAAGGAAGGTGAAGATAATCGGGCATGGTCGTTTTTCAGATATCTACCCTTTACGAACGGTACGATTCTGAAATATTTGCAGCAGAACCATTTATTCCACTATGATATATCCAGATTTTACAATCGAGTAGCATAGTCGCGCCGGTCATATTTCAGAGCCTTCCTGTGCTCGCTGCCGACAGAAATATTTGGCAACGTAACTGCAACCTGCAATGGATGCCAGATATGCGTGGTTTAATCCAGCCCGGACTCGTTTCGATGTTCGCTCATCGATTTCGTTCCGATGTACGTGCTGTGTTACATCAATGGCCTCGGCCAACCGTCGTTGCACACGTTACACGAGAACTTTGATGCATCCGCGAATGCATACGCTGCTTTATAGCCCGCTCGATAACTGCGGCTCGGTTCACGTTCGAGTATGCTCGCGATAGATCGCCAGAAAACGCTCGTACAACGTGTAATTATTAATCCGCGGACAATGCCCGATATCGCGGTTCGGATTAAATTTATTTATTTAACACGTTTCGACGGTTTAATTCGATTAATCCCGCGGGATTAATATGCATGAAATTATTCATATCGCTGGGATGCGGGGAGAATGGATGCGTGAGAAGAATGCGTCGATGTCGAATATGAGGTTGTAAGAGCTGAAACGATACTTAATCAAATTTAATGTACTATTAAGATGATTCCCAACTACTGAGATTACCAAATCCCTAGAGTCTAATGTTCCTAAACTTCTACATTCCAACTCTTCAAAATTCCCTATCTTCCCACATTCCTAAATTAAAAATTCCCTAGATTCTAAAATCCCTAGTTTCGCAAATGCCTACATTCTTAAATCCCTAAATTAACAAGTCCCTAGATTTAAAATTCCCTAGATTCTAAAATCCCTAGTTTCGCAAATGCCTACATTCTTAAATCCCTAAATTAACAAGTCCCTAGATTAAAAATTCCCTAGATTACAAAAATCCCTAGGCTCCTAAATCCATAATCTTCTAAATTTCTAGATTAGAAAATCTCTAGATTCAAAAATCCCTAGATTCACAAATCCCTAGATCCCAAACTCCCTAGATTCTAAAATCTCTAGATTCCCAAATCCCTAAATTCCCAAATTCCTAGATTAAAAACTCCTTAGATTCTAAAATCCCCAGATTCAAATGTCTCTAGATTCACAAATTTCTAGATTTCCGAATCTGTAGATTCCCCAACGCCTATATTCCAAAATCCCTAAATTCCCAAATCCCTAAACTTCTAAATTCTCAAACATTCACAATCCGAAGTATACAATATTATAAAATTTCTAATCTCCGATTTATAGTAGATTTAAATATAAAAATGTGAAAGTTAACGAATTTAAAAATTTTAAAATTTTAAATAATTCAGCTCGACGCGTTTCGGTTCGACGCGTCTTCGTTCGACGCGATTCAATTCGACGCGTTTCAATTCGCGTCAACGGCATCGTCGTTCAATTTGCTTCGCCAGTTTGAGCGACACTTCCTGATGAATTAATTTCATTTGCTCCATTCCTCAACAACTCTGCAATTGTTAATGTTTTCTATAGTCAACTCGTTAGCAGTCGTTCTCCTTTAATTGATACCAATTCTATAACAGTAATATGTGACTACTAACAAGAGATAACTAGGACTATACATTCACAATATTGCTTTTCAAATTAACGAAAGATTTTCACTATTTTGCGACGTTGTAGGAGCATACATATTGCAGAGTAAACCACTGCAAATTTTTATGCAGTGTCCATGGCAAGTCCAAGTTTTGGAACGTTTTGACGTTCACGAAATGAATATTCAAACGCAGTTTGTATATTCCAGTAGATGAAAAACGCAACTTTGTCTCCGTTTTTCAATATTAACATTTCGCTTCGTTTGCTATTCGTGATCCGATCAAAATTTCAGTATCACCAACCTATCCGTGGTTTTCAAATTTTCACGCTGCTGTTTCAACATCGCTGTATTTGTTTTCTACGTTATTTTTTCCAATCGTTTCATTTCTCTAAGGGCTTGTTCAATTAATACGACGTTCAATATCCAGAGTTTATGCTATATACAGGCTCGGAATATGAAAAGCAAATGATGGGCCGCGGTAAATTTGCAAATGTATGCTTTTTTAACGGATACCCGATCAGATATCTGTAATCGACTCGATGGAGACTAAAAATACTGAAAAAGGTCGATAAATATATATTTTACCGAAGTATTATTACTTTATTTCAGTATGTGTCATATGTGAACATGTTTACCAATTTAAATTAAAATAATAATTGCGGTTATTTGAAACTTAGGATATGAACGTTGCATTCTTTTTGCTTAAAGTTCTCATTACATTAATCTCAACCCTCTAACTCTCATAATCCAGAAATCTCCACATTTCCAAATTTCCGTATCCCTAAAATGTCAAATGTCTACGTCCCAAAAATCTCAGGATCCCAAAATCCCTTATAGAAATCAAAATATGGCAGTCGACATGATCCTCAACTATCATATATTCTGTAGGAAAGGCAAATTTGCTGTGACATTGTAGAGTGACCCAGGAAGCAGCGACAACTACTTGAACGACGTTGTATTGCACCGGGTTACCGGTGCCCTCAATCTCGAGCCTATACCGTTCGTCCAGGAGTCAGCAACGATCGATGAACCCATAAACCTGTCTTGCTCCGTTGCCATTTCGGAAGAATATATATTGTGATCGTTACGCTGTTCATGCAACACCACTCGAACTATTCGAAGTGGTCGACCACGTTATTCCGAATTTGAAATTCACCTCCATTTCCTCTGTAACAGCCATCGTGGTCCTTCTAGGCATACTCTCTGCTTGAATAACTGATTTTTCGTAGTTTAGATCAGGTAACCGCTACATTAAGAATTCGTGAGGAGCTCCTGGGCAACTGTACACACGGCGAGGGCAGGGTTGCTGAGAATATGTGTAGATTAATAATTTTTTAATTTTGAAAGTTCACGTATTTGGTAGAGTAGAGTTTTGAATAGCTGAGAAGTTGAGGACTTTCAGAATTTGCGAATTTGGATAACTGGAAGTCAGAAATTAGGAAATTTGAAGTTTGAGAATTTGAAGAATTTATAAATTAAACTATATGAAAATTTGAAAAGGTCGAAGTTGGAGGAAGTAGAAATTCGGGAATATAGGGATTTGTAAACTTGGAAGTTTGGAAATTTAAAGAACTTGGAAATATAGGAATTTATTGATTATCTTCATATGTGACCCAAAGGAACACATTGCACCAAAATGACAACACAAGTGCAGCTGATACTCTTGGACAATGCTTGCTCCTTTGTAAGCCGATGAAAGGAAGTCACGCACTAGCACGTGACCGGATATGGTGAACACGTCACGACAAGCGCATTTTGAACACCCAACCTCTCTTCCTACCCTCGTCTTGACCGTTTCCTCTTGCACTTTATTGTCCCTTTGTCTCTGATTTCCCTTCTATTTACGACCCTCATATACAGGATGCTCCACTGAACACACCCCAAATAATTTATGAAGTACACTTTATATGAAAAATACAAATGTTCTTCATTTGTACTAATGCTCCGTGATTTAACTCTGAAACTACCATAATGGTTACATCGGTCTGTTTTGAAAGTCTAAGTGGTATACAAGATTAAGTTTTATTTCATTGTTTTATAAGGTTAAAGTTTCATTTGTACAAGGTTGCAGTCTAAATTTGGAAATAAAAATGGAAGAAAAATTTAGCTTAAAATACCTAACCTTAAAATGCAGGAACGTTCAAATTGCCAAATTACAATGCTCTCATTATCAATTTGAAAGCTAAGATTGTAAAACTAAATTGAAATTGCTGAAAATATTCGTCGAAGCTTATACCTAACCTCAAAATCGATAAATATTCAAGCTACAAATATTTTATTCGTAATTCCTATAACAAATTCAGTAACCTTATATAGAATTATGATGGTATACAGAAGTACTTGAACAACGGGTAAATAACAGTCTTCTGTTCTCAAAGTATGTATAATATGCTCTCAAATTGAAGGCAGCTACGTGCTCCAAAGACACCGAGTATGTTTGTTTCTCCGTCCGTTCGTTCCTCACCTTCTTTTTTGTCTCCTTTATCTCCCCGATGTTTCTTTCTTATTTTCCCCGCTTGTTTTCCTCTCCTCGAGCCGTCTTCTGAATTCCTTTCGTTTTCTGTTTTTCTATTTAACTACTTCTCATTGTCCCTGTCTACGCGGCTGTTCCACCCCTTTGTTTCCCTCTATCTTTCGCGGTTATTCTCTTTTTATCCTCACTCGTTTCTCACCGACCCAACCCGTTTTTCAACCGATCCCCTTGATCCATCATGGTGTTCGATCTCAAAGCTCGATGCAACATCCTATGTAACCGACCAAAGACCAGAGCGCACGTGTGCTTGTTGAGTGGTTTGCGTGGAACGTCAACGTTCTATGACGAGAGAAATGCCGCTTGTCCCTGGTAATAAATGTCACGGTACATTGTCAAAGCGATTAAGTTCACGTTCTGACGTTCTAGTGTGCAACGACTCCGTCGTTTCGAAAATTCGTTCATTATTTACCAACGTTCCTCTAACGTTCTTTGCGACAGCCAACGAATTTCCGAGCTGTCCCTTTACCGAGGATCACTTGAAAGTCAACCAAAGGAAATGATTTATCGTTGATATCTTCAATCCTCTGGGACTTTACGGTGACAACACCAGAAATTTTACATAAAGAATCGCTCAATTCTGAGTAATATTAAAATTAGGTTAAAATTGTTATTTATAAGATTTACATAATCTCGCTTTTACAGGGTTTTTGAAACGAGGGACAAAAATGCTGAAAGTGGACAGTTCCATAATATTAATGAAAAGATGCTTTTATATTTTTGATTTTGTTAGAAAACTTTTATGAATAGATTCTTTACATTTTTCTGATCAAAATGAAACTACACACGGTTTTCCGAACCTTGCAAAATGGAAATGGAATTTTTGCACATTCTTTTGTAGTATCTGTCGTTCGAAATATTTCATCAATGCACTCTATCTCTGATACCGATATTCAACAAAATATATTCTGCCTTAGTTGCACCCCTAACTTTAAGGTCGAATATCAACTCTTCAAAGTGAATATTAAGCTACAAAAAACTGTGTGAAAAATTTATGACAACTGCAAAACTACCAATTTGCATCAAAAGTGGTGTTCGACATTTCCGTATGGTATTAGTATTAAATTATGGCAAATAATTAAAATCGTTGCAAGCTGCATCGATTCAAATAAGTCCAAATCGTGAATCGCAGTCCAATCGAAAGATTTAACATTTTATAACGAATAATTTGAACTGCATCGATGATTTAATGAAATAATTCCGATTCATAAGCCGCGAACAGAGTCCAGTTGAATATTGCGCGTATCATGAGTTTAATGAAATAATATCGATTCGAAATGAAACTAGTGGATCACGATCGAGTTAAATCCTTTAAAATGTCGCGATTGATGATGTGCTCTGGAAAGGGTTAGTGTTCGAATGGTGGGTTTATAACGAGATTCTTGGCTCTGACCACCGCCGATGGAACCATAAAGCTGTCGTAACCCATTCTATCCCAGACTTCCGTGCGCTGGCTTTAGTTATGGGAATTTATTACGAACCGCATCGAAACGAGCCCGATCGATCGAGAATGATCGAACTGATTTTAGGACGTTCGTTTGGCTGTTCCAGCCAGACAATCGTATCGTGCATTATGAGTTGTAAAATTCCGGACGGTAGTAATCCGAGAAATGGACTCGCGATTTTTAATGTACGATCGAAAAGTTTCGCAGAAAAGTTTGCTCCACCGACGAAGTATCCCTTTGTTTGGAATCGCTTCAAGAACTCGATAATCTTTTACGTTGCCGTAGCGGCAACATCGATTGCAAATAGGAAGCCTGAACTCGTATTGGCAATCAGCACGGATTACGTCGACTCGTAATTTCGTGGGATTGCGGAGGAAGCTTATAATTAGTTTACCGACAATCGTAAATTTCGATCGATGTTCCGCCTCCGTTATGGAAGCCAACATTCCAGAAATTCATTACGATCCCCGGACTTCGGCTGGTTAGCCTTCGCAAATTTTCCTTATGAACATGAAAATCGATTCGCGTTCAATTTTGCGCGTGATATGACGGGAAACGTGCTTCGACTATGAATCGTCGAAACTAAAGAGCCAACGGGGACGATATTCATCGATCACCATTAATACCCCTTCTGCTTTAAAGGGGTAGTCTCGTTCGCAAACGAGAAAAAAGTGTTTTCTATACGCCGCCTTTTGTTGGAAGATACGAGCTCCGTTAGGAAAGCATTTTTATCGCTAATTAATAGGGTGTAGTACTATTTTACTATTTTATTATACTATAGTTCTATTTCATACATCTACTTCTTATATGAAACTACTTTCTTTATTCTACTATATTTTTATATTACTCCTTTTAGGATGTTATGAAACTTCTACTCAACCTTTGTACATTGCACATTATACTAGGTAGCCAAAAGGGGCCCTCAATTCAAATATCACCTACAACCTTCTTTTATCTTGCCCATCCTGTATAAATACACCTGTAACATCGAAAGAATATTTATGCAGAACTGACTGAAACCTTGGAGTAAAAGTGACATCATCAACATGACATAAAATGTCTATTATAATAGTTAAATGATTAAAGAAATTCATATTAAAGATCTGTTACAGAAATTTACATGAAATGTCTAATACACAAATTCATATTAAATGTATATTACAGAAATTTATACGAAACGTCCCTTACAGAGATCCATATTAAGCGTCTATTACACCAATTCGTATAATGAACTCTTTTAAACTTTCCTTTAACATGTTCTTGCATTACTACTTGTCTAATCGAAGTAATCTTACAATCCTATCTTTGAATTGTCTAAATATCTTTAGATTTAGATTTGTCAGCTAGAGAGAACCTAGTACGAAATGAAAAAAAAATAAGAAATGAAAGCAGGTATTCGCGATACCGTAAAAAAATGGATAAATTTAAGTTGGAAGGGTCTAGTTATCTCCGTTGTAGCAGGTCCTTTCTGTTTTCGTCCGAAAGCCGGTGCATCGAGGTCGAGTTCATCGTGCGAGCTTTAATGTTAATAGACACCCTGTCCAGGGGCGTAACTTGCGTATCGAACAGGGACACTCTTCGCAACGCGACACGTCGATAATCCTGGTGGTGATGCACACGGCTTTACAGGGTGGCACGGATACCGTGGCTGAAACTAATTTCGTCGGATAGCTTCGGGGGTCATTCGATGCCACGAAGAACGTAACACTTTTATCGCGAGATGAAAGAGTGCAGTCCCCGTGAACTCGACGGGATGAAATAGCATCTCGGGGTCCAGAGGATTCACGGGTCAGGGAGTTTCGAGCGACCAAGTTGGCTCACGGTGTCCATGAAAGGAGGCGTCGTTTCACGGGGAAACGCGTTCGCTTTAAGCCACGGCAAATTTTTTTCCCCGCGTGTTCATTTTCGCGAACCAACTACCGACAACTTTTACCGGTCCCCTCGGGGGAAGCGTTTCTCGGTTATCCGCGTCAAAGCTCCGTTTCAGCTGGTAATATACGCGACGAATTTCCGCGATACATCGGCGATAGGTGACGTTGCAATTACCTCGATTCGATCTGGCGTTTCTGTGAACGCGTGTACGACAACCGCGGTAATTACATCACAGACGATGGAAAATAATATGAAGAGGGTGGGTAGAGGAGAGGGGGCGTGGAACGAGTCGCACTCCATCGCCTCCGTAAGTTATTACCGTGACTTAAGGGAGAGAAAACCTAGAAGAGCAGAAAGTATGGGCACACCGTAATACTGTACCACCGGCCTCGTACACGTGTGCATGAATCCGTGATACGCACGTACACCTTTACATCGTCTACTTTGCACGGCAAAGTAACGACCTCATTATCAACCACCAGCTGGTTGTTCCGTGCCGGTATTAGCTCTTGGATATTTATGCACGCTTTTATTAAGCCGGGAGGTTCATTGATCTCAACCTTGTTCCCTTGTCGCAAATTTCCAAGGTCTCCCGCCTAGTTATCGTATTGTCGTTAACGCGGTGTACGGGCAACACGGGCCATCGATATCGCTAACCAAACACGATCGAATAATTGGATAAAAAAAATCGATGGTAATAGTTTTAAAGCTGCGCGTTTACCGATCTTACATATTAAAAGAAACTGCCGCTTTCAACGCGGTGGGTTTTGTTAGCGCGAAGAATGGCCTGCTCGATAAGTGATATTTTCGATAACGAAACCCGGCCATGGGACACTGAATACGCTTTCTCGACGGACAATTCGAGAGTCGGAAAATTATTTGCGCGAAAAACGATACAAAGGAACCTCATTTTCGGACGAGTGAATGCCGCGTCCAAAAAGGAAGCATTAAGGGACACGTATGGTCTTTTGCGCAGCATAAAGGTAGTGGTTTCTCGTAAAGGAATCGAATCCGCCCTCGAAACCTTTCCAATTCGTTCGTCTCTTTGGACCGAAGAATACAGAAGAAGTAAACCCCCTTATTTTATTGTTACAACGACGCCGGGAAACCTTCGATAGAGAAATACTCGAAAATCTCGCCGGAAGCCTCGTTGAAAGCGAAATGGTCTCGGCCAGCCAACTTCTTGTAAAGAGTATCGACCAACTTTTGTCAGACATAATTCCGGGATCCATTTTCTGCAGGTTTTTTCAGAAATGGCTAACGCTCTTTATAAAAACTTATAAATCCGGATATCCCTCGATAAAAATGTTGTTAGTATAAATAATGATTTGACTAAAACGTGGATCAACGAGGAAACTTAAATTTTGTTTTATGATAAATAACAAGTTCGAAGTGCTTCAGCTTAACGACGGTAACATATTTTTATTGAACTCCGTCAAGGATTAAAACTTTTCGAGAACTTGACGAGAAGCGAAAGGATTAAATTTTGAATAATGTGAAACTTGCGTGTACTGAGACAATCTTTGGTTACTTCAAAGATAATCAATTGATATATTACATGTTTGTGCCGCGTGCTTTCTTTATTAACAATCTGAATGGAAACAAGGTTCATTGCTGAATTATTATCGATGATTATTGGCAATAATAGCGTGACGGTATAACAGGTCGGATGTTTGGTTCTCGGCCAAACGGCAGTCGCAAGATCAGCAGACGTAATTTGAACGATAGTTATAATTCGCATTATCGTTTCCTTCGATTCGCGATCGATATTGCGAGACACAAACGAATGTTGGTGAAACGAAATGAATCGCGTTTGACGCAGATCGATAAAGGTGAACGAACAAAAAGATAAGGACTGCCGTCGTTCAGATTGCTGACAGGAAATCATAAGCAGACAGAAAGCCGTACAGTTTCGGACTTATTGTACCAAACAAGGAAGCCAATCACCGGTAGGAAACATTATTAGGTGGAGAAATATTTACTTAGGACCACATCCATCAAGATTATTCGAGAAAAGAAGGTCGTTTCTGTTATAAAGATGGACATTGCCCACGAAAATCGCCCCATTGTATTTCCAGAATTATTCGATGATCGATGACTATTCCTCGTACAAACTGTACTATGTTTTATCGAAAAAATTGGTTGTAGCTATCAGTAAACATTCAATACACCATTTGCAAATATTGCGTATGGGAATGAATATTGTCGGTTTGAAGGTACATAACCGGTAGAGTGAAATGTAAAAGTAGACTTTCGTTATATTGACACTTCCGCATGAACCGTTATACTCCCTAGTAACGTGTCTATATCGCTGCACGTTATATTGCTGTATTTATATTTCAACGTTATATTGCATCGCGTTATATCGTCTCGCAGTATAATTCATTTCGATATATCGTCTCGCATTGCATTACTTCGTGTTATATCACTCTGCGTTACATCGCATTATACCGTGTCGCGTTATGTCATCTCGCATTATATCACTTTGTACTATATCACATCCCTTTATAACGCCACACGTTATGTTTTAAAGTGTCTCGACACAGACGTACGTTTCGACGACGCCATTCAACGCGCGAAATGGCCGTTAATCGTCCAATAAAATCTGGCTACCGGTGTTATTTATCGCGCAAACACAAGCAACCATCGAAGTCCCCGTCGCAACACGCGATTGTAAAAGTCCTGCGTTCGTGGACACAGTTTTCGAGTTATTGAACCGGATATACACGTTCATTGGCTCCAGGGAAGAAGTACGTGCCTGGAAGTCGCAATGCGGGAACCGGAAGTATCCGTTTCCAGAAACCTTGCAAGAACTGTACGATTTCGTGACGACGATGGAAGAATCGAGGGAGAGAGTTCTCCATCGAAAAGCAAAATGGTTTTACGATACCGCGATTTCGCGTATTCGTTCCGGAATCGATGGAACGTCTTTTCAACGAGATTTCGAGAATTCACGCAACGAGGAATTTTATTACGGCGATCCACGTTGCGTCGACGAACGGGTTTCGATAACGACGAGCTTCCAATTGATTGTGGCTTCTTTGAGCGAGACATACAAAGGAATCGATACCGGCGAGAAATCGATGACGAGGTCGTTCGAGGTAATGTTAAGGTGGCATGTAGAACGATGTCGGAGAATCATATGAAAAGCAAACAGCCGTTGGTTTGCTTTCGAACGTGCCAATAGATTCGCTGGTAAAGCTGCCTAGCTGAATTACTTCTCACGATAGAAAAATATTTGATTGAAGTTGAATAGAAATGTTACAGCTCTCTTCATTTTTTTCTATGTCTTCGATAACGGTCTACAAATATTATTTTACTCCGCTGCACGGCCATTTTTCCATTTATTTACAAGGAAATCCTTCGCACACGAACTTTTTCACACCATTTTTACGAGTCTTCGATAACGGTTTACAAATATTACTTCAACCCTTCACGCTGCTTTTCGTTATTCATTTTCAAAGAAATCCTTTGTACACGAATGCACAAAAGATTAAATACGCGCATTCAAATATTTCACGTATATTCAAAGCGAAAATATTTCTTTTACAGAGAATAATTCTCTCTATACCTGATCCTGTACACATTTCAAAAACTCTCACGAGTGATGAAAACTACAAAAGGAGCATAGTCGTGCGAATGTGTATTCGCACAAAATGTCAACTCTAATCCCTATTTGTAAATAACAAAATATTTCGTCGAAATATTCGCTATTTGAATTTATTTGGAAGGTTTCCTGTTCGTTCGCTCAGACGAATTTCGAGCGATTAATAAAATGAAAAATCGACGATGACCTGGTAGGAACGGCCTTGTTAAATACTCGTTCGACGTGCTGCTTTAGTCACGTTGCCTGCTAACAGTGAATACTGATGCTTTGTGGTCGGACAGAGGTGACTAGACGAACGCCAGCTGCCAGTAGTTATGGTCAAACTGTCATCGGACGAGATTGTCGCGCCAACGGGTGGTCCTGGGTCCAGAATGTCCCGCGGGGAATGCGTTTGCGTTAAATCGAAACTCGACGTTAGATATTTGGGTCAACGATTAACGGTGCTTCAACAACGTGCGAGATTCGCTTAATTCGACGAAATTAATAATTTATCAATTCGCGCACGCTCGACGTGTACCCTAATTATGCAAATATTCGAACATCCAAATTCCTAAATTTCCAAACATCTAATTCCCTTAATCACATACCTCTGCAAATTTCTACCGAACTATTCAAATTTCCATCTCTGAAATTCCCAAATTTTTGCATTTCTCGAATTTCCCAAATTTCTTAAATGTTTCAAATTTCCAAATACCGATTTAACCAAATTCCTAATCTCATCCTACAAGTCTGAAGTTAATTGCAAAAAGAATGAAAGGGTTAAAATGGTATTTGGAACGTTCAAATAAATTGTACCATCCACAAGATAAATTAAGAACGAAGAAATGTGTTTCGCGAGACAAACGGTCCACGGAGTATTTGAAGACCGCAACGTTCAACCGAATCGTCGACACGTTATCCGTCAATGTAATTGATCGAACAAGTATGAAGTCTAGAATTAATTTACTTTCGACGGAGGGAGAAAGGGAGATTGAACTGGTTCGTATTCGAGGACACTTTGGACGACCGATCGAAGTTCCAGAGAGCGAACAGTCGGCCGTATTGTTTTCGACGCGAACTTCAGCTCGAGCTTCTAAATTTATCTTGGCAAAAGTTCCTTGGCCGGCGTTGCCTTCATTTCGATGCATCCGAAGCGTTTCCCTCGATCTCGAGATTTCAAACAGAAGAACGCGTAGCGTGGAACGTTTACCGAAGACTCGAGACTTGGTCTCATCTTCGGATAAACGAACTCGACGCACAAGTACCTTTCCAATCCGTCTCTTCCGGTTTCGGCTGGCTATATACGCGATCCACACGTGCCTTTCATTCGTTCGGAACTCGAAGCTTCCCCGTGCAAAAATAATCAACGAGATAAACGTGGAAGACGACCGGAAATCTTTTCCCGTGGGTGGAAAAACGTCCTCGTGGACGCACGAGTGTTATCAGATATAATATTATTCGAGGAGACGTAACTTTTGATAACTTAAGACGTTCAAGAACACTTGTTACGAGTACTTCGAGTCGTGAGAGGTAGAGAATGCCGATGTTGGGAACGTGAAACGATCACTCGATCGATTTGAGAATCTATGGATGCGAGAATCTTGAAATTTGTGGATGTAGGAATGTGAGAATCTTGAAATTTGTGGACCTAGGGATGTAAGAGCCAAGAAAAACTGAAGATGTCTAGAAATTTGCAGATGTAGGAATTTGGGGTATATGTCATTTGAAGACCTTCAAATTTTGTTTAGAAATATGTAAGAATTTGGAAGGCTTGCAAATGTATTACACGTAAATGTGGCAACTTGAAAACTTAGAAAGTTGTAAATTATTTAAAAATGTACAAATTCACAGATTTGGAATATTATAGATGTGACAAACGAATTCCAGATAAGAATAAACAAACGAGAATAATAATCTCCTAATTAATTAATAAGTGAGTCTAAACAGGAACCTTGCTCGCAATTTAATCATGCCGCGTGGTATCCTTGTTTCCTCTGTCTTTGTCCGATTCGGTTCGGTTTGCTACCGGTTCGTTCCTCGGATGCAGGGTGCAGGGGTTTGGCAAGGCAGGTAAATGAATAGAACCGGTGAGACTCAAAGTCAATTATCGTCGAACGGGAACTGATGGAAATTCTGTCGGTACGCGTACCGCGACCGCGTTAAACGAGCCAAACGGAATTATTCATGACGAACTTTCGATACACAGGTGTGTTTAACATCCCGCGCCACTTTTCCTAGGACCAACCTCCGCTTGCACTCTTTATTAAATATGCACCATTCCCGTTATCGTTCTCGGTCGACACGTTTGTTTTGCCCTCTGCGCGATAATGCCGCACTTGTCACCCCATTGCTCACCCGTTACCAGGGAACGTGTCACGAATTCGTTATTACCCTCCGGCTGTTGCCGCGATACGACAAACCAGCTTCTTTGTCACTTTCATTCTTTCCTTGTTTACTACGCCGATTGTCGTTACGTTTATTATGTTCTCTCAATCAAAAGAGATCTAGGGATATCTAGGAACCTCTTGGTAAGAAGTTTCTGAAGTATCTAGGAGTCTTGGGACGTTTAGGGACATCTAGGGACGTATATGGATAGCTTGGTGTGTAACGATATCTACTTGTATTGGAATATTAATTGCTGTATCTTCAGGAATCTAGACTTCAGAATCTGGGGATACTGGAGGGTAGGATCTTGGAATCTAGAGATTTTACGGAGCTGAAAATGTTTAGATCTAGGGATGTTTGGATTTAGAGATCTAGAAATCCAGAAATCTATAGATTTAGAAATCTAGTGATCTAGAAATATAATAATCTAGTAATCTAGTAATCTACAAACCCACAAATCAACCAAAGTATAAATGTGGAAACGTAGATGTATAGAAATCTAGAGATCTAGAATTTTAGAGATCTAGAAATGTAGGAATCTAGAAATTCCTAGGGATCTCGTAACCTAATAATATGGCAGCCCAGAGATGTAAAAAATAATTCTTTTCTACTTACTTTACATTATAAATTAAAGCTGATGCTCCTTAAAAGAACGATACCAGTGGAATAGGTCTACCATTGATCAGACAATACTAATAATTCAACAAATCTCGTAAAATTAATAATGTTCTGTGTACATGTTATCGTATTATTGAAAGATAAACGAAGGGAACTGTGACTTTAATGCAGTCAAGAGATTTATGACTTTCAACAATATTTTAATAAATTACACGGTGCTTACTGGTGGCACATGCTGCTCGTTAACCGGACATGTAGAGATGTTTTTAGATGATGTGATTATTGCAGGGTGGTCCAGCCTTCCCGGTGAACCAGACATTGTCGAACATTTATGGCCGCAGGTCGGCCAGCCCTGATGCTCCAGACCACGTAGACGAAACTCAGGTTCGTAAGTCTGTAAATAATTTGGTGTGAAAATATCTTTCGTAATTATTGTGAAAGTCCAAACTGTAACAAGTATCCTATCAAAAAGTGATATTATCATCTATTGTTGTTGTGATTGGTGAATAATAATTGAAATGAAAGAGTGGAAATAAATGATCACATTGAATTATTGATATTTAATAACTAAGGACTTTATCGATTAACACCGGTTTGTCGGCAAGGAAGAGCTCTGTAAGGTCCCTGCAGTCTCACTGTTATCGCGAAGGTTCCTATTTTACCGACTCGAAATCCCTTTCATCCCTTCATAAAGTGAGCTTCTGACTCTCGTCGGTAATTTATCAATCATCAATATCTCCTTATCGATCTAGGCGCCATTTTCTTCCCGCCTGAAAATAAACTAACGAAAAGACCCAGAATCTCTCCGATTTAATTACGTGTTCTCCCAAGTAAGAAAGATTCCACGCAAACCGCGAAATCAGGAATTAATTTGTTTTTCAGAAAGCACAAACTATCATTTTCCAGAGGCTGATTTTCCTTTCCGAGCATTTTCCTTTTCTCATTTCCTCGACAAACAGAGCGGATAAAATGAAGAATGTTTCATCTCGACTGGAGACACAGTTCACGATCTATTGTCATCATTCTGCTTATCTTTTCTTGAAAGACTCTTGGCAAAATAAACTGTGCTTTCCCGTGGAAACACGGTGGCATTCGCTTTGAAAGATACATTCAAAGAAAATTGTTTTCGAACTGGTTGGTATTTGATAAAAACAGTGACCGGCGTTTAATAGTTTCACATGTTTTTTTTTTCGTTTCATTGCTTTTTCCTTCGTAATTGAAAGTGTTTTCAATTTTGTTCGCCATTCCGTCGATTAACGCGAGCACGTGTCACAGAGTCGATGATTACGCGAATGACCATAGGAGAGTCGCTTGCGGCGATGCAATTTGTAAATTATACCAGAAATCAGCGGACATTATCAGTGCCAGTTCGCGGTTTTCGTGTTTGCAAATGAAGTGCAGAAAGTGTCGCCTGGTCCCCGTATAATGCGTTTCGTTTGATTTAATCGACCTAATTAGCCCGTTAAAATCCAGTCATGCTGCACGTTATTTAATCGTTACCAAACGGTCAAATATAGCAATTTTCGGATCAGCTATCGCGCCAACGAGTTTTCCCGATATTATCTGGATAAATTAATGCTTTTTCGCTTATACCTTCAAACTTTCCAACGTTTTATTCGCACATTAATAATTAATTTTATGTAGCTACGATCGCCGTGGAGATCAACGTTTTCAATGATGATATAACTCGTTGATAATATCAGGACTCAATAATATTAGGAGAGAATGTGGTAACTGCGATTATTTGGATATGATTGTAACACTGAAGCATGAAATCACTATTCATTGCAAATTACTGTTTACTTAACCTATCCGTCTGGGAATGTATAATTCAGAAATTTAGGGACACTAAGAATTAGACATGTACTAATATAAAATATTTTAATTTTCATTTTGCTGTGTCTCTAAATTCGTAAATTGATACATGTGCAAGTGGAAGATTTGAAGTTTCTATATTTCTAAATATCTAAATTTACACAATTCTAAATTTCTAACCTAAATCTCCAAATTCCCAACTTGCTAACTCCCTAAGTACCTACAGTAAGAAATATGAATGCTAGAAAGCTTGAAAGTTAGAAAATTGGAATATTTGAAAATTAAAAAATATACAAATTTATGCTCAGATATTTCCTCTCCAAATTTTTGCGAATTTAGACTACCATAGATTCCACCGATGGTTATCTCATTTCCCCGTAATGTTCCTTGTTAGGAATACCTAATCGGAAAGAATAGAGACGTGACGCGGCTCGCGGATCGATGTGGACTGTCTTTTCACGCGAAATTTCTCTGAAAATTTACGAACTGTCCTGATTAACCGACCGCTTAATTAAACTTCGTACAGGGAGAACGGCAACCGCGTGTTTCTATGGCACAGAACCGGTGCGACATTATATCGCTGGTTATTTATAATGTACATAACCGAAATGTTGGTATTAATTCATTAACGGTATCGCTCGAATATAATTTCTGTTTTCGTTAGAGTTTTAATTAGCGTGAACCGATTCGTTTATTTGGTTGAAACTTTGTTAACGCTGTATCCAGATGCGTAATTATTTTTGGATCTTATCACGTAATTTTAATTATTGAAACGCGTAATCAGCAGTTACACGGATGAGAGAAATAAATTATAATTTATGGTTTAGAGTGTTTTACATATATTTACATATGGGATATTTTAGGTATAGATATACATTACATATGGAGTATTTTACATATACATACACATCACATATAGAGTATTGTATATGTACGTGTACATTACATGTGGAGTATGTTAATTACACATATACATCGCATATGGAGTATTTTACACATACATGTACGTAGCATGTGGAGTATGTCAGATATACATATACATCACACATGGAGTATTTTACACATACATATACATCACATGTGGAATATCTTAAATGTACATATACATTACATGTTTTACATGTAAAGGAATGTTTTACATATAAGTATATACAGGGTGAGACACCCTATGTACATATACATATGCAATATTTTACAAATACATATATGTGTATCTGCAAAGTTACATCTTTTAGTCCAAACACATAACTAATCGCCAATTTTAGTACACATCCCAAAGTACAAACAATGAAACCCTCAAAGAGCATTGTTCACTTCCCTTTACCAAAAGCAACTCTGCAAGTAGTGCATGCATTTGAGGGGTGGCCTAACCTCTTAACCAACCGCCATTACATCTCTCGTACGTGTTCTCTCTGTCAATAGCAAAAGCGTATCGAAGTAGACTGAAAACCGAATCGGAATCTTGCTCCGTTGAATTTGTTCGCATGGAAAACAAGATTAACGCCGCTGCATGGACGGCAACTGCAAACACGGAACGGAACACGTGCGCAAATAAGCTTGCTTACGAGTTTACGGTGTTCGTTCATCAAACACCGTTCGTGCGTTCGATGAAAAGAAACGTGTCGGAATTAGACCTGGACGGCGTTGGTAGGAGCGTCGAAACCTACCGACCACCAACGTCGGGACGCCTATACGCCAGTACCGACGTCGGCGTCCATCCCTTCGAGATTGAAACTCGACCTCCTCGAAAGTTCATCGGGCTTCGTAAACTTTATACGCTCTTTTTTTCTGTTATTTGCCTGTGTCGTGAGTGATAGTTTACCCTCGTCTCTTCTGCTTCGAAACGTCGATTCAGTACGATAGTTACACCTGCCGGTTTTCGTGCGTGTGGATTATTGAAATTGATTTGGTGATACTATTCGATTGGTGATGGTTCATTTCTTTTTCATTTTTGCTGTATTGTTGGTGTAGAATATTTTGGTGGCGGGAGTTTGCTTTCTCAGTCAAGAGCGAATCAGGTGTATGCTTAGGGGCGGCAATGATGGGGATGACGCGGCTATAGGGATACTCCTTCACTTTCTTGAGATAGTTTTGTTAGAAACTTTCAAATATAGCAATTTGAAATTTATCAATCAAGTTTGATATTTAAAATTTTTCAAATTGATAAATTTTCATATTGTCCAAGTTCGGAGTTTTTAATTTAAAAACTTCCAAATGTTCACATTATCAAACTTCGATTTGAAATTGGCAGTTCAGTTTAAAACTTTGATAACTTGATAATTTAAAATCTTAGAAATTATAGACAATTTTAATTTTTCAAATTTTACAACTTTCAAATTTGTTTCCAACCTTGACAGATGTGTGCATTCAATTTGCGTTTCACTTACAACACAACATTAATACAAGAATGATAAAAAAATATGTTATTAGAGACTGATAGAAAAATAACCTTAAGACAAACAAAAGAAGCTTAATCATCATTAATTGATTTCATAACATTCTAAGTATTGCAGTGATTTGTTATTGCACTCAGTAAATTCTGTAAACGTTCCTTAGACTTTCATGTCAGTAAGTGTATACCTTTTAAACGAAAATGTAAACCGTACATCAAGATATAATTACTGCTTGAATCATCACGTACCCCGAAAGATAGATTTATCGTTTGCTTATTTTCACGTAGAACATGAAATACCTGGTTTCTGATATCGATGACAGAGAAGGAGGTTCATTAATTGACAGGAATAACTGACCTTGGACATCCCTTTTGTTTTTCTTGGAAGACTGCCGTTAAAATGGTTGTTTGAGTAGCTCGAGGCAAAACGAGTGTGTGAGAAATAGTTCCTGAGAAGTGTGGTCTAAGGAAAATAATCTCGCAAGCCGTGGATCATGGTCAACATCGTTTCTCTTCGGAGAATCTTGACGTTTCTCATTCAATTAATTATCCATCGAAATGTGTATAAATAGCGAAACGTGCCACGTAGGCAATTTTCAAATTTGCAAAGTTGCAAACTTTTGGAACCCAGAAATAATTGTTGGAAGTCAGTGTGTTAAGTGTAGGACCTTGGAGACGCATATACTTACGATTTTTTTAATTTTTTCATTTTTTAGGTTATTTGGTTATAAATTTACAAGTTTACAATTTTACAATTTTACAATTTTACAATTTTACAATTTTACAATTTTACAATTTTACAATTTTACAATTTTACAATTTTACAATTTTACAATTTTACAATTTTACAATTTTACAATTTTACAATTTTACAATTTTACAATTTTACAATTTTACAATTTTACAATTTTACAATTTTACAATTTTACAATTTTACAATTTTACAATTTTACAATTTTACAAATTTACAATTCTATAAATTTATAAATCTACAATGCTGCAAATTCACATACCTACAGATCCACATGTAGGCACATATGTACCTACAAGTCCACATATCTACAAATCTACAAATCTACAAATCCACGTATCTGCAAATCCATAAATCTACAAATCCGCGCATCTAGAAATCCATACATCTACAAATCCACGTATCTACCAAACTAAGTCTACAAATTTACAAACCTACAAACTGAAAAATTGTCAAAATTCCTGCATGAGAAATTTAGAAACCTACAAGCATAGAAAAGTAATTTGCAAAATTATCATAATACAAATCTTCCACTATTACGTTAAGAATTTTATAAGAATTTTCCGCTGACCGTCCGCGGCAATATAACGAGCATTTGTCAAGGCTCTCCGCACACGCGACAGAAACGACTGCGAGTTTACAATGTGCGTTATTTCCCGTGGGGGGTCCGTGATTCCTCCATAAACAATTTAACAGCGTCATTCACGATATTCTTGGAAATGCATAAACGTTTCATACGTTTTGAAGCCTCGCAGCGGCACGTGCAAAGGCCCCCATTAACTGGGCAACGTCAGGAAGCAAACATTGTCTTCACCTTCGAACCACGTTAAAAATAACGTAACGACGAATGGTGTCGAGAAACGAATTTTCACCTCGAACGCCGGACAACCCGTCGCCACGAATGGCGGGTTCGTTCAACGCCGGAATACAAAACATTTTTCTTCCATTAGCGTCGGAGCTTTCAGCCGCTGCCGTTCCGCGATCTCGTCTTTAAATTTCATTTTTCACTTCTCGTAACTTCTTTATCGCGCTGAAAACTTCTCACGGAATCGCTCGTGCAATCGCCTTCTCTGTTCGTCCTTCTCTATCGGTCTCGAACTTCTTTATCATCCATCGCGACCATACGATTTCTCTTCAGCATTTCCAACATCGATCAGGATTTCCACGGATTCGACTGCTCTTTCGTTCCACTGCCTCTTCCCGTAATCTTTCCCGAACAGAAAGCTTCAACGATATTCGTCGGGGAAATCTGTTGGTCCAAGAAAAACAAACGGAAGAATTAGACGTTGGCTGCTTTAATTACTTCCGAACGTTCTTATCGTTCATAGTCCTCCACAAATGGTTGATCATTTATTGGACCGGTAAGCTTTCAGAAGCTAATGCTCGAAATGTGTATTGTCTTTGACTCATAGGTGCTGACATGTTAAAATGCCAATTCGGATGATTGTGAAGCAATGTATGAGCTAAATATAAAAATAGGTCTTTGAGTATGTTCATCCACACAATTGTCTTCTCTATAACTGTCAATGATGCAGAGGTTATGTGGACACATTCGACAAATTATATGTACATGAAGGTGTTCTTATCCCAGTGATGTCATAAATGTCGGTACCCTCATAAATCAGTTAGGGAAATTTAATAAAAGAAATTAGATATTTGAACAAATAGTTAGCTAGACATTTAAACAAATATTTAAACGAATACCTGGATAAATCTATTTAAATATCTACATAAATACGAATATCATTTGAACGAATATGTAGGAATAGTATAAATAGTATAAATGTAATAAAAGAGTTATTCTACACATCTAGTTACATCGAGTTATTCTATACATAAGTTTAAACTTAGGTGTAAACGTAGAGTACATTACATAGGTGACATGTATGTTCACACAATGCAAACAGGATAGTCCAAGGGAGTGAACACGTGCACCTACACCTCTAAGTTACAGAGACAGTTTTTATTGAACGTGTACATATAGGTGTACTCTAAGGGTTAAAAGTATCGACATAAAAGTAAACGCGAACAATCGTCGAACGAGGGTGAACAAAACGAGACAATGATCGACTGGGTGTCTATCGTGCGTCATTCACGGCGTCGTTTTAGCGACTATGTGTACGGTGTGCCGATTAAAGTTCGCAAACGGAGAACAAAGAGAACCTGCCAGTTTCTAGAGCATGCTGGTAATCGTAACGTTGCTACGAAACGTTCGTCCAATATTTGCGGATGCTGTTGGAATCACGTAAGTTTCCCTCGGTGCTTGAATCGTCGTTAACCCCTTCGTTTCGACGCGTAAACAAAACATGTACATGCGCTTGTAATTATATTTTCATTACGTTTCCCCTTTGCGAATTTGGTACATTATAGTATTTACAACTGGTCTTTTAAAATAGTGGTTATAGAAAACATCTTTTATGAAGTATCTTATTTTATTATGTTTGTCCAAACATTTTCATATTTGTTTGATCTAATATTTTCTGTATTTGAGCGTCCATTTAGCATCTGTCGACTCTTTGAGTGGACGTGCTTCAATATTTTCACAGATATCAAACTTTCATATTTACTGAAATTAAATGTTTCACAAATTCAGAAAATATCTGAAAATTGTTTGATTCAGAAGTTGCAAGTTTCAACTTCTAAATATACAAGTCCTCAAATGCACATATTCGATCTCCCAAAATTGAAGACGAGTTAAGTGTCCTTGATAATTAATTTAAATATATCCACGTTACACTCAAGTGTTCCTTAGCATACGAAAATATATAAACTCTTTATTCATGAACAGTCCTTCATATCTTGGATTCTCTTCCCTGGAACGTATTTGTACATTGTATCTCCAGCACACGAGAGTTTATCGGAGTGACTAGGTTAATTTTGCGAATTAGTAGAATATGCATGAACTGATAAATAACAAGTATATCCAGCAATTGATTCGAAACCGTACGAACGTGGTCCCCGATACGCAATGGAGAATAATTTATCGAAACACGAGCCATCAGCTTTGATATGGTTTCGCGTGTTTTAAAGCGTAACTGCATCGCAATCTCGTTTTCAATGTAAATGGTTTAATATCCGTCGAATTTTCATGCTGTGCTTCAGTTAAATCCGTTTGGATAGACTGAAGCCGCTGTTTATTTATGCGAACCCGTCCTCGGACAGACGTGCAGTGCATTTTCCTGGCGCGTTAAAACGTTGAAAAATTCGCTGATCGGAAAACGGACGTTCCTTCTATCTGTATTTCGGTTATTCGTTAACTGAAAATAATAGATACAAAAAAAATACCCGAACACTTCGATGCTTTTATATATTCATTCTTCATTTTCCATTCGAATTTTCATATTTAATAAAAACATTCTCGCGTTTATCGCTTTTTTATTCGATCAGTTTAAACTGCGAGACGCGATGTAAAGCTTTGTAACTTCCACATTTTCAAATATTGAAGTTCTCCAATTTTCACGTTTACAAATTTACAAGTTTCCAGATATGCAAGCTTTCGAGTTTAAAAATTGTCAGATTTCCACATTTTTACATTTTCATTCTGAGAAATTGGTAGATATATTCGTTTATAAAGTTTCGGGTTGAAAAATGTTTCCTAATTTGACCGTCTCCAAATTTGTCCCATCTCTGAGACAAATCGTGTTGCTCCAAGAAATCGCTGCAAAACGTGGAGCTTGCAGTTCGAAATCTTGAGCGATCTCCGAAAAAACAAACGAATCTATCTGGATTCGTGGGTCTTCGGATTAAATCGAGCCCTCGAGACCAGCTTTCGCATCCGCGTTCATTCGAGTAAATGGAAACGCGGAGGTTTGAAAGGCGAAAGGTTTCGGTAAACGTTCGTCTCGATCATTGATACCGCAACCGATGTTGAAACACTGACTGTCGTATTTGGAAGCCCCTCGCGGTTGCGATAATGAAACGAAATCCGGGATTCTAAGGGATCAGCCGGTTCAAGTCGAAGCATCGATATCGAAACCCGATGCGAGCGTGTGCGTCAGTCAAGGTTGTGGCAGTTCGTCGAAAACTTGTTTTCTTCGTTCCTCGATATCCGTCGCGTTCTCACCTTTTCGTAGTGAACGATGATTTTCCTAAACGTGCCGAAAGTCAGACCGAGCGACATGTGTCTGCCGAAAACGGCGGAGACGGACGTCGAACGCGACAAATCGAAACGTGGTAACGCGTCGTCGAGGGTGTGTGTGCCACGATGTGTACCTAGTATCGTGCGAACGATTCTCGACCGTTTGCATGTCAGTATCGCGAGAAAACTGTAAAGAGGGTGTGTTCCGTGAACGAAACATCGATCTACTTCAATGCAGCGTAGTACAACTTTTGTATGCTAGTACTCGAGTGTTTTCGAAAGAATGCACTCCGAACGCGTGTAATCGGATATCCGAGTATTGCCATCCCCTTTTGTACCCGGGTGAAAATGGAGTGCGCCTGGAACGAACTCTTGCGCGGACCGAAACAAATCTCTGGAAAGATAGGAAATACGGAAAAAATAAGATTTTTATTTGTTTTCATTTTTATGGATTTTTGAGGATTGCAAATTTTCGGAATACTTTAGGAATTTGGTAGCATAGAAATTTCTGCAATAGAAGATTTTGAGATATTAAGAAATTGAAATATTGAGATGTTGAGATTTTGATACAAAAATTTCAAAATTTTGCAAACCAGGTCTGGAATTATACTAGAAGGAAAAATGACAGAACATATTTGGGACCATTTGCTTCATTAACAATGATCACCTCTTTGGGGTTAAAAATTGTCCTACCTTTCCCTCACCTTATTCATGGCGGGATTTTAGTCCACCTCAAAAATTTCTCCGTCAAATAATTGAAATGAACGTTTTTTCCATTCTTTTATATTAAAACAAATTCAACGTAACTCGGATTTTACCTTTCTGTAGAATCGTGTGTCTTATAAAGTTAAACCTAGAAATGTTGGAATTACAGAAAGCCCGATACACGGGCGGAGGTGTGGAGGAGCAGCTACCACCACCTCCGTCACCACCGCAGCTGAAGGAAGCCGGACAATTGGATGGAGTTCCTAGACCGAATTCGGTCGATCGCATCCTTCATCCTGATGGTAGCCAGCACATCCTGACCAGTCACGAAGCGCTTAACAAGGTAAGATTCAACCGCATCTTTCATAAATATGAAACAGTATCTCTGAAATATTTCACTGTCACAAATACTGCAGCAACAAGCGAAAACTTAAACTACTTTAACACCCACGAGTCCACTTGTACGTCAAATGGAGAGTTTGGCTTCGTTCTGGGTTTAAAAAGATGAGATTGACAAAAATCACTTCTTCGTTTATTTAAAATAATATTTCATATGGACGAAGAAACACCTTGTATACAAGGAATTTTATCTTGTATAAAGTTTTATTTTGTGTAAGAGGATTTTTATTTCGTAGAAGAGTCTTGTATTAAAGGAATTTTATCTTGCAGAAAAAGAATTTTGTATAAAAGGACTTTTATTTTGTGGAAGAGTCTTGCCTTGTATAAAAGAAATTTTATCTTGCAGAAAATTTTGTATAAAAGTACCTTTATTTTGTAGAAGAGGACCTCGTATAGAAAAAATTTGTCTCAAAACTTTTTAAATTTTTCCTATAAAAGAAGTTTTACCTTATAAAAGGAGTCCAACATTGCATAAAAGGATAACATAATGATCACGTATAAAATATCTCTTAAGAAACAAAATATGAAAATGTCAAACGTATATGTCAAAACATGCGATCACCAGAAAGCCATAGTCTGCTTCTATTATAATCCCATCGTAACTCGTCAGTTTATCGAATATTCGCAACGATAGTTGAATGGGTTCGTTCAGTCGTTATCTAACGTTCGAATAGTTCCATTTATTTGGAAGAACAATGCGGTCATTCTTAGCTCGTTCCGTGCTCGATTCATTGAGGTATAAATGGAGTTTTATATAGATACGCGTGTGCACAACCGTACAATATCCATTCTATTTCCAGGGTTTCGCCGTATCTCCTCCGTATAGCTGCTGCTTTCGAAACAGTGTCAAGCACATAATTTACCTTTTTCCGAGAAATGAACACAGAATTGTTACGTACAAATGGACTGTTGCGCAGTGCTGGTCACACATGGATTATCGAATTAAACGTTCCCGCATGTGTTCGACGCATGCCCAGAAAAGCTTCGGATTCGCCATCTGTTTCGTTCTCCTGTAAACGGAGCGACAATCACGTAACGTCGGCAAACACCCTGTTGCACATTTACCGACCGTATCGATAAAAAAGTTCTACAAAATCTATGAAACTGTATTCGAACAAAATATTCTAATCGTATTCTGCAACGAGGATGAAAATAGCAATTTCAACATTTTATTTGCAACCTTTGCTCCTCAATTTCTATACCAACTCTGGAATTTATAAAAAAGATCAAGGGAGGTGTTCTGAATGTATTGCAACAGTGCGGAGGATATTTTTCATTTATCGTCAATAAATGTGAAAATATGTTCCAATTTATTTACCTGTGCTAAGATCCAAGAGAAATGTGACGTCGAGCCACACTCGTAGTGCAAAGGGTTTTACAACCCCTCACAAGATGGCGTAGCGTCATCGTCTTTCGCGAGTGGTCGTTCGATGGTGCCATCGTCGCAACCCTGATAACAGCGTGTTCTACATTATCGTGTAACATCGAGGAACACGTGGACGTCGCAGTCGAACGACGGCTTCGTGATACGTCGGCACCGGATGACGCTCGTTCGCCGGAAGTTCGAGCTTCACGCTCGAGAGTGCCGCGAGTGCGTGTCAGCCGCGAAGATTTGAGAACGGAAGATTTTAGAACGCTAATGAGTCGCTGAAGGCATCGATGTGACAGATTGAAACGCGTTATTGATCCCCGTCCGACACGAGTGACTTGTCGTGAATACTGCAGACGTAATGGTTTTTTTTTTCCTTTTTGTCACGCGTGATCGATGATGAGACGAAAGCCTTCTCTCGACGGGTAAACGCTTTTGATTTATCACGCGCAGATCTCGCTCCTCGGTTTGATGATGTTCCTGCCACTTCTGCCGACGAATTCCCGGAGATGAGATGGTGTAATTTGTTTCACCTTTTTTATCGCGAGGACGAGTTAGGGTAACTTGACAACTGTAGATATTTCTGGATTTTTTAAATTTAGAATTGTATTCATAAATTACGAAGTTTATACATTTTCAGATTTGCAAGTTATCGCAAATTTCTAAATTCAGTTTGAGTTGTTGAAATTTTCCGAGTTAAACATTTTCAAAACTGTAAACTTTCCAGGTTCTAAGATTTTCAAATCTTCAAATTTCGAAAGTTCACCATTCTTGAATTCTCATACTCACAAATAGCAATCTCAGAGTCCCCGAATTCACAGATCCTCAAATACTGAAATTCTTAAATTTCCAAATAACAATCTCAGAATCTCCAAATACTGAAATTCTTAAATATCCAAATGTCCAATTTCTTAAATTCCTAAATTTTCAAATCCCCAAATTTCCAAGTATACAATTTCTCAGGTCCCCAAATTCTCAGATCTTACATTTTCAAGCTTCCAAACACCTATATTTCCAAATCTCTAAATCCCCATATCTCCATATCTCCACATCCCCAAATCTTGAAATCCCCATATTCCCAAATCCCCAAATTTCCACCCTCAAAATTCCTCACCTCCCAATTTTCCAAATTCACCAACTAAAAATTGCATAAAATCTAAAACGAAGAAATTATAAAATATGAAGACTATAAATGTAGGATTCTGAAATGATCAAATTGAGAAGGTAACGTGACAGAACGTAGTTGACCATCACTGTTGTGTACGCGATAAAAGGAACGTGCTTATCTCGCTACATCAGGATCGACGATTGCATTATTTATGACACAAAACACGTTATCACCTGTAGTACGTGTTTTTTCTTCCCCGTATTCGAGCTTTTCTCTGAATGGAACATCGACGAACGTGACACGAACATATTTTCCTTCTGCTCGACTTCACCTATTCTTCCTCTATTCTTGCTGATTTATTGCTAGGTTTTTGCCATTCTGTCTGGAATTCAATTGTTCAAGAATTTTTATGATTTCGCCTCGGCAAGAAAGGTTTCAACAGATTTCTTACGGGGAATCTTGATGTTAGGTGAATTTATCAAGTCGTGTCATAAGTAATGCGATTCTTTTTCGACGGTGAATTGTAAAATGAGTACGGGTATAAAAATTCAGTTTTTTCAGAAATTTTTATATTATATAGAATTCATTAGACTTTAGATTTTCATGTAAAATTAAATTATAATCAGATTTTGATTGAATCTTGATTACACATTGATCTATCTTTTACTCGATAATATTTTACTTACAAAACATCATCACAGCACTAAACTTTCAAACTTTTATGTTCGGAAATCTTGTAACTTCGATTTTGGAATTTACTCTTTCAATCTATTTCATATTACTTCTCAGAAAATTTCAATATAAATCGAAAGATTTATTCAGTACATATTGAATGCAAATATTGAAAGCTTGATATTTATAAAATATTAAAAACTTGAAACTTATCAAATATTAAATATTAACAAAAATATTAAAAGTTTAATGTTTCAAAAATACTGAAAGCTTAGAATTTTCGAAATGCCGAAAATTTCGAATTTCTTACGTATTAAAAATTTGATACTTGTAAAGTATTCAAATCTCAAAACCTATAAAATATGAAATTTGCAAAAAACCGATAGCTTCAAATTAATAAAATAAAATGAAATTCATTTTCTTGGAGATGTTCATTTAGATTCAAGTGTGTCGCTGTGAATACACCCGGTGTATTTCGAAACGAGGCTGTTGAGCACAGCTGATGAAATGGACGAAATAAAATCCAGGTGGGAGGAATCTTGGTCCAATCGAACAGACTTCAGACACTCCACGTTTCTGGCCGGCTATTCGGATAGGTGTGTGCCCTTTAAGATGACCCAGATAACGGTCTAGTACTATTTTATTTTCTACAGTATCTCGTTCTATGCGATTCTTTTGTGAGCTCGCAAGAACGCACTGCAGGGCATTATTTCCGCGAATGAGGTTCCTGTTGCTGTATTTGCTGTTTTCTCTTTTACCTCGCTTCCCTAACGATTATATCCTCAAAAATGACGCTGTTTTCATTGGATATCGAGCGACGATCAAATTTTATTGAACGAGACTGCCGCAACAACTAATTACGCGGAGAGCGAATAATTAACGATTAATCTTCCTCCTTGGGCCAATTAGTTAAATTACACGCGAGCATTTACCGTAGTAGCCTCGTTTCATTTGTTAAATATTGAGACCGAATCGATTCTCGATGTGCCGGAACAGAGATGGGCCAATCAAGTGCCCGGCGAGCTCGCGGGCAATAGGGTCTGTGGGCGTACGGTCACATTTCACAATTTAGACATTCTTTTTTCTTAATTTAGAGATTCGGTCACTTGGAATTTGGGGTGTAGGAATTGGAGAATGTAGGAAGTTGAGAATTTGAAAAATCACATTTAAAATCAATATTAAAAGTTTTGAAAATGTCCGAAATTTCCAAAATTTTCGAAACTTTGGGAACTTCAAAAATGTGTAAATTCCGAAGTTACTAGTTTATTACAGTTAAATTTACCCCATAAATGTGTTCATAGAAAACTGTGAAAAGCCCGAGTAATTAACAAAATAATTTAGAAACGTAATAAATTTACGTCGAACAGTTAACAAGCACTAATTAAATTTTAGCGTCAGAACAGTATCTCAAGGTTACTGGAAAAACGGCTCTAAAACGAGCGACGTAGTTTTCCCGCTCCATTAAAGGTCAAAATTACGTTCCTTTCTCGTGATTCGGAAGAATCAATCGAGAGTCTTCGTGAGCGTTCGCAGTGAAGTGGTTCGCGACGAACGCGTGATTCGTGCAGGAAGAACCAGGAAGTCGGGTCGTTGTATCGACCGGATATCGTGATGCAAACGCGTCCGAAACACCGGTAACCCCTACTATTTTCTAGCTTTTACGAGTGACTTTCTGGCGTGACCTGTTCAACGACTAACGTGCAACTTTCTTCGTGTCCTTTCTCCTAAGAACGTTGCCCCTTTTCGCCGACCATCACGCGACACAAGCTACTGCTTTCGTGCGACTTGCGAAACTTTTTAAACTCGCGTTCTACTCGCCTCATAAATATCAAGCCTTTGTCTCGCCGGATCGTTTCGTTATTATGATTAATTATCCTGTCAAGTAAATTGCAAACAAGCTTTGCTCCATTTTACAATCGCGTCAATTTATACGGACAAGTCTCGATGTCTATTAATAGCGGAGACATTTTTGGATAGATGAATTTTGTGATTAGAAGTACATTAAGGTTCTCAATTTCGTATATTTTGTATTATATTTTACTGTATGTGTTGTAGATGGGTATTTTAAAAGTTCATGGTGTTACAATATACATTGAGTAGGATTGTCAAATCAGGATGCACTGGAACAGGTCAAAATTTCACAATAGAAGATGCATTCTTTCAGGGAAGTTATTCTTCTATAGTATAATGATTATGATAATATAATAGTGATACGGTAGAACAGTAATGTCTTCTTCTCATGTGTAATTCATAATGTGTAACAATAGTACAAGAGCAGTAAACTAATAAAATAGTAGAATGTTACAAAAGTTAGTGAGCGAATGGAGCACTAAGACAGTAGTACTGCATGGCCAAGATAAAAGAGGAATCATACTGTACGTGATATTTGAATTTGGCGCTCGAGGGGGGTCACGTGACGTACAGGGTCTCGTAGCCACCCAGTAGTTTCAACGAGCAAATGATTCAAATGGCTGTGTATAATGTGATGTGGTAATGATAATTATTAAACATGTCACTTGCTTTCTCATTTTTTATATTATTGGACTTGAACTCTAAATTAAAGTATTAACCCTCTGCTCTTCAAAAGTTTATTTTTATTTAAAATGTCCCCTCATACAAAGTGTTAAAAATTCGAGTAAAATTGACCACATTTAAAGTACGGTCAAAATAGTGCCAGGTGTTAAATGAAGTTACACTATGAACATCGAATAATGAAAATCGACTAAGCGATCGCAAATGCTCGAAAGTCGTGTATTTTTAAGGGAGAGTCTTGAAAACGTCTGTCCAATATTACCAAAGAACACGCAATTTCGCGGAACATAGTCTTGCAAAGCCATCGAGACATTGACGAAGTAAGGTAGCGGCGATGTTTCAGGAAAATTAATGAACGTTCATTCTTTATGCTTCCTTCCTCCGTCCGTTATAAATTCGGGCCTGTCTGACTCTAATCGTCTGTTACTACTGAACAGTCTCCTTTTTCATTCGGAACTGTAAGATCGCCGTCTGGTCCGACACTGTTTACGCGGAGATGAAAATTCCTTTTCGAAACATTTCTTAACCGTTATTCTTTCCCGGTTGGACTTCAATGTAGCTTACATCGCGGGGGAAAAAAAGCGAACGGAGTTCGAAGAAACGATGAGGAGCTACCGTAAACTTTCGCCGTGCTCTTATTGCACGAATATCTCGGAACGGCTGTCTGACGCATACCTTTTCCACTCATTTCCTTGAAAGATCCGAAACCCGACCGCTCATTGTACAACAACTTTTCCCTTTCATTCCCTGGGAAAGGCTTCTTACCGCGAGGAATTTCTCGCTCGTTACACTCTTGTTCCCAGATGCATTACCATAATGCACGCTCGGAATGTTAAAACGTTGTCGTTCGTTTGATTCCTTTTATGCGACAGAATTTGTTACCGACCGTTCTGCTGGTGTCGATTATGCGTGTAGACCCCTCGTAATGGCTTATGGCGAAGGCAGCCATATCGTGCGATTTTAAGGAAAATTAATACGAATGTCACGTATTAAGTAATTTAGATTTGTTCTCTAGGTATTCAATTTATACTCGCGAATTTTAAAGTTCATGAATTTTCTAGTTCTTTAACTTTACATTTAACAAATTTTTCAGATATTTTTCTATATTCTCAAGTTCCTGAATTACCAAATTTTATATTTTCCAGATTTTCAATTTTCGAGACTTCTGTTTAAATTCTTAAATTTCTATATGGTGAAATTGCCAATTTTCAAAATCCTGAATTTCCACATTCTCAAGTGTTGCTATTGTTCTCAAGTTTTCAATATTTTCAGTAGTTTGGATATTTTCCCGAATATCCAAGTTGAAATATTTCTACATTTTCAAGTTCTAAAAGTACCCAAATTCTACAATTCAGGTCTTCAAATTTGCAAGTGAAAATATATTCCTCAAGATCCAAAATTTTCAAATTCTAAATCTTATTAAATAAATGAAATACATAATCCACATTTTCTCGTACAATGTAAAACCTGACCTTCTCCGTAGAATAAAAGAACGCAGTAGAATCGCAAACATTATCGATTGCTACTAATAACGTAGTTACGAGCATCAAAGATCTAGATTCGAAACGGAGTAGTTACAGCCGCTTTTCCCGTCGATTCTACATTGTAGCTGCTCAGTAAATATTGATAAACTACAGGAGGCGATAGCGTGTATACACGAATGCAAGTTGTACGAAGCGTACGTGTTCGACGAAGTTTCCAAGAAAGAGTAGGATTCGTCGGTTTTCCACGACTCGGATAACAGATAAAGCAGTTCAATATTCGATCGAAAAGAAATCTGAGGGAAACGGGAGTGGATAAAAGAACATGTACCTACTTGATCGCATCGCAAACGACGAGTGGTGTACTCAGCGAAATAGCTGACACGAGGGCAGAACCGGAGCTACAATTTGTGGAGCCCACGACTAAAATCGATATTATTTCCGATGCTACTGAACATTGCGTTTGTTCATACGTGAATTTCAATGAGTATTGATTATGTGGGAAGAGGTTTTTTTAGACGCTACTTCATGATTTGTGGATTTCTAAGTTTCTATATTCTGCAATTTCTAAATTTCCAAATTTCCAAGTTCCTACATTACCCAATTTTCACACATCCCAATTCCCACATTCCCCAATTCAACATTCCCCAATTCCCACATTCCCCAATTCCCACATATCCCAATTGCCACATATCCCAATTCCCACATTCCCCAATTCCCACATATCCCAATTCCCACATATCCCAATTCCCACATATCCCAATTCCCACATTCCCCAATTCCCACATTCCCCAATTCCCACATTCCCCAATTCCCACATTCCCCAATTCCTACATTCCCCAATTTCTACATTTCCCAATTCCCACATTCCCCAAATTCTACAGTCTCCAATTCCCACATTCCCCAATTTGCACATATCCCAATTCCCACATTGCCCAAATCCCACATTCCCCAATTCCTACATTCTCGAATTCCTACATTCCCCAATTCCTACATTCCCAAATCCCTAAATTCCCAAATTCCCAACTTCCCAAATCCCCAACTCCCCAAATCTATAAAACCCTTTAACTCCTCACTCCCTAACTTCCTAAATTCATAAATGTCTAAATCTCCAAATTACCAGAATTGAATTTTAAACCTCCCGAAACCCTGTCAGCGATATTACACGAGTGCGAGCAAACGATAAGTTGCACATTACGTTAACGGGTTAAACGTGCGACTTCAGTCGATGAAATTTCTTTTCCGCGCGAAAAAATGTCGGAGTAAATCGGCTTGCCCTGACTGGGATCTGTTAAATGCCGCGTGATACAATGGCCACATTGTTCGTGACCCGTCGCTGCAGGGATGCTTTTAATTAAAGCTCCCGCGCCTCTTTTTTATTTACAGCTTTCGAAAGTGCTGCAGACGCTACATCTAGCAGGTTATCGATTCGAACGCGCACCAGATACAATTTTTTTTTCTTCCTCACCACGACGATCATCGATGCGAGTCTTCCACTATCGGAAACAACGTCGCATTGTTTCGCGCTATCGATCGTACCTTATTCGTCCACTTCGCCAAGACGATCCTTTATATCGTATACCTTCGTCCTGTCTGTTATCGAGACAATCAAACGCAATCTTCGATATTACTTTAATACCGGTTCGTCGACTGAATGGTTTTAGTGGCTTCCGAACGAATTTCAGCTAATATGCGCTTCTGAAGATTCCGAGCACTTTTGTTCTCGTACTAATTACTATTCTGATCATTCTTGTCTTACCTCGTTGATATTTCGATAGAAGATGATTGAAGTTCTATTATCTTTGGACTATCTTACAAGTTATTTTATAAGGGTCCCCATGTGTAATTTCTCGGAATATTTCAGGTTTCAAATAATTGGTAACATGATAGAGCATTATTTATTAGGTTGAAAATATGTAACTTTTCTCCTTGATATATTATACATTTATGAGATATTTTGTTGCACAAGTAAAATAATAATAGTAATCAATTAGATACCTCAGATGGATTTTAATTAAGAAGAGTAGTGTTATCATGCAACTTTTCAATGAGAATTTGGCTTTCCAACTATTGAATTTTCACATAGTACATAATTTAATCACAATACAATTTGCTCACTCATCCTGTAAGCCTTTATTTTTCCTTCTAATTCAAAAACTATCTTCCCAATTTTGCAAACGAAAAATTTGTTCAGAATTCAGCTACAACCTCTTTCCTGGAACAACACTAGTTGTGAGACACCCTGTGTATTCACCTCTGATATTAAATATTTCATCAGATATCTTATATTTACCAGAAGAGTCCACAAAAATATATCTTATAAAACAATTTTATTGTTTATAACTTGAATGTATATTCAAGTCTTGCACTCTCATTTCTTTCTTATTTATTCGATGTAACACTCAAAGGCGATAATGGTTCGTTAGTCATCGTTCATAGTCGCCAGGAGTCGTTAATCATCGTCATACGCTATTCGTAGTTTGTAAACCTTCAGTCATTGTAGGTCACTCGTTGTGCACGGTTCATTGTTTGTTTTGTATTCGTTGTGTATCGTGTTTCAATGAACATGTCCTGTACTATTTCATTAATTATTATCGTTATTATTTTTTGTCTTATGATCATTATTATCGTTATAAAAGTCGTATTGTTCAATACGATTCGTCGTCCTATATTGTATTGGTTCATTCACAAAAATGTTAACTATTTTGTTCTGTATATATGTTTACAAGAATTCAACAAAATGTTTAAGTATTTGATTACAGAAATATTGTATGTACATTACATACATGGAGATACATTACACACATTATGAAGATAGTTTGATTGTATATTAAGACATTGACTGGCACATTGAAACAGTTAATTGCATTAGTATTTTCATTTTTACCAAATCTTACCAAATATTTTCATAATATTTTGTTATATTTTTCCATAATCTTAAGAAACTAATACATCTAATTTGAATTACTGAATTTTCAGTATGAACAATGATCATTGATCTGTACAAAAATTTGAGTGTTCCATGGATAACAAGGTAGTCAAAATATTGCACAATCAAATACAGAAAATTTTTCAAATAGAGCAAATAGGAAAAAGGGGACAAAATGGAACTTCGATTTTGTCTGTTACCCTCCAGTTGAAATAGGGGTTGGATCCTTTCAAATTTGCTATCAAATAACTGTAAGTTTCATTTGGCTCAAAGGCACAGTCGACCTCGGTATCCACCCTTGTAAAAAATCTCAGCCCTGACAAACGATCTGTAGTGATTACTGTAATAAATCTGCAGCGAAAAGTTCGAACCCCTTGAGGGACGAAGCCTGGACATTTCACGTATCTTTTTCCCATGTCTAGTTTCTTCAACGACTACAGAAAGCTGGAAAAATAGCCAGAGACCTGTTCACGAGACGTAGTGCGTTTTTCTTTTCTAAAGTCAAAAATTCCTTACTTGTTATTTCTTAATGTTTATTTAGAATATATTGTTGGAATATTTATTCTTTAATGAATGTTTTATTCATGTGAATACCACAAAGCGGTAGTTCGCACAGTACAAATAAAATGGAGTAAAATAAAAAAGTTAGTTAACTTTAGAGTGATTTTATAAAGTGACTGTATAGAATTAAACACGAGATGAAACAACTGTATGTGCATTCTGCTATGGTTCCTTGACATCTAACTTCTTCCTAGTTTTCTCATTTCGTGGTGTTCAGCGAAAGCGTCATAAAACTGCATGTCAGTTTTATATGCACACCCTTGGCTGCAGTGGCATTTGTGTGAGTGGAGATGCATATAAATCGTTGTAATTCCCAACACATATTGTCCGTTATTTATCGTCTATAATTATTCACCTTGTCCCAAAGTGTTGAAGGAGTTATGTGAAGGAAAAACACGTGTGAGTAGACACGTGTGAACAGATTATGTAACGAATTATATTTAAGGGCGATGGTAGAGTTATATATGAAGAGATCTTGATACAACAGGGCCGCACAATTAGAACTGACTGCAAAATACGGGAACAGTAATACCTGGAGTTGTCACAGACCCAAACCCTAATTAGACTATGTGTTGTGAAAACGCAGGGGAAAAGTATCTACAATGGTATATATCTAAATATTTCTACAATATTATTAGGATGTTTGCCATGACAATGTCAATACTTTAACACGAAGATTCATTAGATCCATACGCAAAATCAGCTACATACGCTGCACTGTATTCAGATAAGGGTTAATAAACCCTGTTCCACCAAAATTAAGATATACGGTTTTCCATAAAGTACAAATGTCGATGTTTTAACACAAAGATGTATTAGATCTCCACGTGAAATTAGCTGCATAGTCTGTTACATAGGGGTTAAACACTCACCCCATCAAAATTCGAATACGAGTATGCGGTTTTCTGTGAAGTACGAGCAATGTGACTGCTTTAACACAAAGATTATATCTCTACACGAAATCAGCTGCATAGTTGGATAGGGGTTAATAAACCCGCACTCTTTCACCCCTTCAGAATAAAGATACGCGGTTTTCGGTGAAGTACAATGCTTGAACAAAGATCCATTAGATCCCCCCGTAAAATGAGCTGCATTGCATCCAGATAGGGGTTAACACACCCGCAATTACCCCACGAAAAAGCAACCCCCGATTCGTATCAGACAAATCTGGACTTAATCATCGACTGGTATCGATACGATCGTCGATGGTCGGGGTAGGAAGAAAACGCGAGGCGGTAACTGTCGGAGAGGGTGATCGTCGGATCGCGGCCGCAGGGTGAATGCAATTTTCACGAGGTGGCGGTGCAGTTCACCACGCTATCGTGTGACCGGCTACACGGACTCGGGCGACTGCATCGAGAAGGGAGAAAGAGCGAGCTAGAATGGCGCAGAAGGGAGAGAAGGTGGAGGAGGAGGAGGAGGTGGGTTGTACACGGAAACACACCTACGTACACGAGGAGCGGCGCGCTCAGTAGTGTGCCAAGTGCGCCCAGTGACGTAGGTCAGTGCTCGCGACTACGCCGCTCCCACGAGCTGGGGATTTCGAGCTAGCTTTTCAACCGTTCTACGTTTCACCGCGATGATACCGACCGATCGTTATCGTGCTCTTTACCAGGGCTGTGCGTCATCGTGCGTCTTAACCCGGTCGTGCCGGTCACCTTGACACGCGCGTAACTCGCGAAGGTTAGATCTCGTCGCTTGCACCTGCGAGCTGCCGCTCGATGCTCGCTTTTCACCGGACGACTCGTTCCGCGGGAAAAAACCTGCGAACTGAATGCTGCCTCCTTTGTTTACATATGTTTCACGGATGATGTTTGACCAGAACTGGTAACGTTCACGCCGGGCTCTAGTTCGACGATCTTACCCGCGTTTTATTCGCGTCTAAAAATAAACGGGTGCTCTCCGTGAATTGGAAAACACATTTCGAGCTTTTATGGTTTTGTCATCGTTTCACTTCGAGCAACTATAATTGTGATATATGTGGGAAATTTCAAAATGGTTCTAGAAAATAATATTGGTGTAAGGGGAAGAAAGTGGTTGCTCCAGAAGTAGTGACGTAGAGGATAATTTTTAGTTAGGTGAACATACTCATGTACATTTGACTGAAGTATAGGCATAGTATGGTGGTTTTTATGAATTAAAGAACATATCGTGAATTTCATTGATTTGGTATCATTCATTTGAAACAACTCAATGCAGAGTATACTTGAGAACTAATAACATTAAGGGTAGTTTTTATTTAGCTGTCACTTTGATATGTTTAAATAGAATCTACATTTAGGGGTGGAAAAGTGATTTCTGTGATTTGAAGAATATACTGTTTCGTTGATGGTGGATGTATTTTGTTGATGTCAATGATTTCAAACAATACGAAAATTAATGTCTGCTTAAAAATTAGGGCTAGATTTTAGTTAGTCGATGATATTTAGGTACGTTTCATCAGAATTGTGATTTAGAAATGGAAAGTGGTTTCTGTGAATCGAGCAGTATACGACCTTCATATGATTTACATATTTTATTGACTATTGATCATATCTTTCATTGATAGTTTTTTTCCCAGTATCATTAATTTTAAGATACTGATTTTTCTGATATTAGTTTAAGAATTATAATAAGCTATTGAAAGTATATCAAGTTAGAACAACACATGTTTGGGAATGAAAATGTGGTTTTCCGTGAATCGATAAATGTACCATGTCTTTAATTGGTAGTTGCTACACACTAATCGCTGGTTTTAAGCAACCTGATGCAACAGACGATAAGTGAACCCTGTGTTTGAAAGTGTAATGCGTCTCACGTTCGAAAGCAGGTTGTAACTGTGCCAAGTACAAGGAGTAACAAAGGTCGTTGATCGTTGAAGGGTTATTGGGAGCGTTATCTTGCCATTGCACCAACATACATATTTCGTTTTATCGTGTAGTACTAGTTTTCGAATATGTGAAATAGTCTGACAAATGGAAACATTATTTTTAACTGCATCTGTAGATGTCTATGTCTTCTACATTTCTAGGTTTATAAACTACTTTTCTTATACCTAGACTTTATTTTACATGATTTTTATGGTTCTAGATCTTCTACATTTCTGAATCACTGTATCCTTAGATCACTGTACTCTTAGATTATTACATCCCTTAGTACATCTCTGAATTACTGAGGTCCTAGGTACTACAATTCTAGATCACTACATCCTCAGATTACCACATTCCCAGATCACTACATTCTTAGATCATTACATTTCTAAACCCTTAGATTCCTACATCCTTAGATCACTACATCTCCAAATCACTACATTTCTAGATCACATCTCTAGATCTCAATATTATTGTCCCGTACATCTCTAGATATCTAGACCATTAGATAGCTACGTCTTTAGATACCTACGTTCCTAAGTATTTATATGACTACATACTTACACCCCCAGCAACCTGCATGTTTAGGTTCATACTTCCGCAGTTACCTACATCTCTGTATACTTACATACCCAGTTTCCTACATCTCTGTGTACTTACATCTCTACTGTCCTACATGTCTGTATACTTACATCCTCAGTCCCCTACATCTCTGTATACTTATGTCTCTACGTCCCTACATGTCTTTATACTTATGTCCCTAGTTCCCTACATCTCTAAACACTTACATCCCTAGACACTTGTAAAGGTCTACATTCATCTTCCAATTCCTACATTCCTAGGTACCTGTGCCTGTACATACCGACGTTGTTAGATACCCATGTTCCTAGGTACCGTCCCTAGTGTCCTACATGCCTAGATCCCAACATCCGTACCTTCATATGCAGTACCGGACAAAAATTTCCAAATTTTTGTTTTATATATTTGAATATATATATAATATTGAAGTATTATATTCATTATATTTGAATATAATGTTCTACAAAAATGCTCCTGAATTGCAGTAGATCATTATATTCTGTGTAGATACATAATTAGATTTTCCTGTACGATGCAACATAATTCGATTTGCAGATGCAACACTCGAAATTTCATGAACTACAAAAATCGATATCAATCGGAAGCTTCAGTCCGTGTCTATGAGACTCCTAGATCTCAATATTTTTAGCAGTGTATAAAATTAAAGAGAAAATGTTGTTATCGCGACGGTCGTCCATCCGAGGATTAAACTGCTTTGACCATGTTAAGCGTAATAACGGTTTTGCAAATAGAAGAAATATGCAGTACGTAGAGATTGCAGAATATGATGCAGTCGCTGCAGCTAGAGATACTGAAATATTTCAAGTGCAACCGGTAACAGGTCAGTGCTCGCGGTCACTGCATTTCTGCGTCTCCATTCTAGTTTTTCGAAATACACCAAATACCGCGGTCCAACATCTGCTTAATATGTCCACTGGAATATGTAGTTCAAAACGCAGTTTAAAGACGAATTTAATTGTGCAATCGACATTGTGTATCGTGAAACTGCATAAATTGCTGTCGGTTCGTATATTAACAACGAAACAGGAGAAATTTAGGTTGGAAGTATCGCTGCGGAGGTTTTGATAGGAAGTTTGAACGCGTTTAAGCTGTTTCGCTTGTCGCGCTTAATGTCCGCAGTAGCAGATTAATTGCTCGCGTATTGTTTCGAGAAATTGTAATCGTATGCAAACACTTTGGAAGTTTATCGACGAATAAGTCACGCGTTAACGTGTAACTTTTCACAGCTGCAGCTGTTCTATGGAAATCCAAGCGCAACGTGACGCTGTTCCCGATACTGTCGACTCTAGGCGCACTACGATTTACACTTGTTCGGTTGCTCACACTATAAAACCTCTGCACAACGTTTATACCTCGCGAGATGTTTATTAAAACACGTCTGAACGATTTCCTGTACACATCGTGACATATTTGCTTTTGTAAAACAACGATAACATGCAGGCACACAATATTATTCGTTTAATTCTGACTGAAAATGCACTTCACTATAATTGTTCTCAATTATCTTTGTTGTTTGAATTATTCTCGTTTCAGCAATTTTCATTATTTTCATTTTAGAAATGTTATGTTCGTTTAGAATTTTGTTCTTCATTTACCTTTACTGTAAATTGATATTGGGAGTATTTGTGTGCAAATTTTGCTTGTTAATATTTCACGAGAGATAGAATGATTTTGTGAGAAATATTTTATCAGTTTCAATGTAAAAATAAAGTATACCAAAGTTTCAAGTGCCACGAACTGTCGGTAAGTGAATAATTATTGTAGTAATCATTTCTGCATCTCATGAACAATTTTATATAAATTTCACAAATGTAGCTTCACTTATTTTACATTGATCAAAAAATGTGTGCTACACCGATGAAGTATCCAATCTTAAATATGTTACTTCGTCTTGCCTCTCTCATTTTTTATACACATTTAATATTAACATAAAACCCGTACGAAAATTCATTAATGTACCTCAAAGCTGTATTTATCGAGACCAATGATAATTTCTGCATACTTCCAATATTAAACTTGTACAGTATTTTCTGTGAAAATATATTTACCCGGAGCAAAAGTTTTCGTGAAAAATGTGCAGTATTGAAGCTTAAATATGTGTCCAAGTATTCTACGCTCATACAAAGGTGGAATTAAGCTCTGAATGCAATTTAATAACAGAGTGAACTTTGTTGATTTCTCCTGGGTTCATGGAATGGCTGATATACAAACATTGTTCGTCGATTAGAACATATTTCTCGGAGTTCGCATGGCGAATAGGAGGTTCTCTAAACATGTGCATTGTATGCATCGCGTGTAATGTAACTTTTAAGTTCGCTGGAAAAGCACTTTTCTCGAGATTCGAATATCGGTCTTATACGAGTCGAAGCAAACGTTCAATTGCATGTGTGTTGCGTTTTATCGATTCATTCGTAATATAAACAGAAAGTATCCTTTTAACTGCAGTTAAATTGATCGGGGAAATAAAGCTTTACACTATGATTTCATTACTTGAATTTATCAAATGGTACCTTCAAATGGTATTATTTGACAGGTTGATTGTTAAGTTGATGTTTATTGTATATAATTATTATTATTGTATACAATTATTCTTATACAATAATTAATTGATGATAGATATGTTAAGTATAATATATTGCAATTTAATTTCAATTATTTATAATACATTGCAACTTTACTTTTACTTAGTTATAATATATTGCAAACTTTCTTTCACTAACTTAAGTTATATTGCAAGCTTCAATTTGAAAATTAATCGATTGATAATTACTGTGTAATTACAGTGTTCTATAATTATTTAGTCCACGATTGATCTATATTACAATTTCAACTTTCAATTTACTGCTGGATTTGTATATCATATTCAATTCAATTTCCTTATTTCCTTTATTTCTGATGTTATTGCCTGTGAACCCGCAGTCAGTTTATTGGTGCAACCTGGCGATTCCCACAATCAATAGACTCCTATTGTTCATGAATTTCGTAAATCAAAGTTTCTGTTGTTCACGAATTTCATCAATCAAAATTTCTGTTGTTTATGAATGTTATAAATCAAGATTTCTATAGTTCATTGATTTCGCTAATCAAAATGTCTATAGTTTATGAATGAAAATTTTTACAGTTTATGAATATCATTAATTGAAATTGTTGTGGTTTATGAATTTCATCAGTCAAAATTTCTATAGTATTTATGAATGTCATCAATAAAAATTTCTGTAGTCTATAAATTTTATAAATCAAGATTTCTATAGTTTATCTATTTCACTAATAAAAATTTCTGTAATTCATGAATTGCATAAATCAACATTTTTACAGTTCATAAATTTCATCGATCAAAATGTCTGTACTTTATGAACTAATAGAAATTTTTATAGTTCATGAATCTCATCAGTCAAAATTTCTGTAGTTCCTGAATTTCATCGATCAAAATTTCTGTCCTCTTCAAATTTTATAAATTAAAATCTCTGTAGTTTAAATCAAAATTTGTACAATTCATGTCAATGTATCGTCGAGTCAATTAATCAGCAGCAATTAATAATTACCCCAAATCCAGTGTTATCGCCATTTAACTGACAGAATATCTCAGGCAATAAACTCGGTAATTAAATCGTGCAGCAATTCCCCGGAGAACAAATGTCGGACATTATTCGATACTTTTCCCAGAGGCTGTATTTCAGGAATAAGATGGTATCCGTTTAAAAATTATGTAGAGTCGTTTCTAACGTTATTACAGCTTCGGATTCGGCCGGGCCAGTGAAGCTTGTCGTTCCTGCAGATATCGATCGCGTTCCGCGGGTTGTCAGGCTAAGCTGCGAGTCTGAGATTTCTAGGTGGATGTGCGAATTTATCGGCTGCCCAGAATATACGCGATCCTGACATTTATCTCCGCGAGAGCGACGATCGTGGCCACCAACTGTCCCGTTCGGAAAGTCATAAATCTATTTTCATCGTGCGCCCGAAATAATCAGGACCTACCTGTTCCGAATGAGGGGGTCGGGATAATCTTTTTAGTCTTCGACCCAGAATCTGGAACGGCCTGCTTCTCTAAATTCGTTCCTTCGATCTTTAACCCTTTGACCCGTTACTCAAGATTCCGCTGTCACAACCCCTTAACACTGAATCTACCGGCTTGTCATGTGCCCTTAATTTAAAATTAAAAATAAAATGGTAAAATCAATAACCGACTAAACACACATTAATTCTTCATCTTGATGAAAACCAACATAGATTTCAAGAAAAGCATCTTTAAGACACTAAGCATTTACAATACATTAAATTGTGTATTACAAATTGTGTGATTTATAGTTTGAAACTTGTGAAGAGGTCCTTTGACCATGTTGGTAGTTTCAGTGTTAACCTATGATTTATTCTGTAGTTGCGTCAGATAGAGGTAAATAATTGCTCTCATGTTAACACAAATGAGTGAAGGGGAAATATTAAGTATATTTTAGATTTGGAAATACCTGATGTGCAAATTACAATTATTCTTAAACTCCAAACTATATTAAGATGCAAATTTAGGTGGTTGTATCTGAACTGTAATGATCACGAGTGGGACACAATAGTGTAAGTCGAATATTGTGATCTCAGAACTAAAGTTACTGAAATAGTAAAAAAATTAAAAGTAGTAATAAATAGTAAATAGTAAATTTACTGCTATTGAATGAAATAGGGGATGCTTTGTAATTGATTTATAGAGAAGATTTAAAGTTGCTTGCAATTTTGAGGTCTCCAGGGTGACTATCTCCCTTAAGGTCCGATCGGGGTCGAGGAATACTGCGTTAGAGGGATTTTTTTTTATTTTTTATTCTTCGGGTTCACGCTTTTCAGACACTTTTCGGTACGCTCGCGGTGAAATGCATCGCGTGATCGTGCCTTTCGAAAGAACGCTGATCTCATTAACGCCACTTGACTCGCAAACGAGTTCTTTTGAAATTCTCTCGAACGACGAGAATTTGACTTCAACACCCTCGCCGATCCACGACACGATCTGGAATAATTGTATGACATTTACGTGATTTCGTTTTATAATTAAATAATTCCCGTTGGTATTTCTCGTCGATGTACTTGTTGAATGTTTCATAATTCATTAGTATTCCGAACGGTGTGCATTGATGTGAACGGGGTGGGATCTAACCTATAAAACGTGGACCTATTCTTTGCATGTAGAATTTACATCTTTTTAAAGATTCTGGCTTTTCACATTGACGGATTTACGGATTTTTATTTCTCCCGAATTCTAAATTTTCAAATTTCTCTTTTTAAATATTCTAAGTTTTCAAATTTTTTGATTCCTAAGCTGCTAAATACGTAATTTTCTAAATTCCTACATTCTCAAATTTTTAAATTTCTAGATTCCTAGATTCTTAGATTCCTAGACTCCTAGATTCCTAGGTTCCTAGATTCCTAGATTCCCAGATTCCTAAGTTCCTAGATTTCTAGATTTCTAGATTCCTAGATTCCTAGATTCCTAGATTTCTAGATTTCTAGATTTCTAGATTCCTAGATTTCTAGATTTCTTGATTCCTAGATTCCTAGGTTCCTAGATTCCTAGATTCCTAGATTCCTAGATTCCTAGATTCCTAAATTCCTAGATTCCTAGATTCCTAAATTTCTAAATCCCTAAATTTCTAAATTTTTAAATTGCCAAATTCCTAATTTCATTAATTCTGCAATTCCCAAACTCCCAGATTCCCAAATGTCTAAACTCCCAAATTCCCAGATTGCCAGACTACCAAATTGAATCCTATAATATTCACATCCCCAAATGTCCAAATCCCATATTTAACATCCCACACTCCCAACTATAAAATCCAATTTTTCAAATCTCCAACCATAAAAAATCCACCTAATCTTACGATAATACCTCAAAATGATTAAACTTTGAAAAGCCATTCCCGGACCAAAACCCTACGTCACCGATCGCATAGTCGGTCATAAACTTCTTGTCCCATCCCGCAGTTAACCCAGTTCGAAGACACTTTTTACGCGGTTCGTTAATTGGTAACGTTCGTCAATTAACGCCGCGTTAATTTGCTTAAGCACACACGAGAACACGTATTGACGCGTGATTTACGATGCGCCAGATTCAATGATCGCGGTCGATCGGCTCGGTCAGAATCACGCTAATGAATGATAACAGGTTCAATTCAAGTAGCCTTTCAGTTTTAATTGAACGGTTCGCCGTTAAACCACTCGTTCGTGCTCTCTTCTCGTCGTACACACTCGATAGGCCGTAATAACGAGTCCGTGCTACGGTATTAACGCGATGTAATAATTAACGTTGCAGCACGAAATGACAGGATGCGTGTACTTCCTCTTCCTGTTAAACGCGACGCAGGAATTTCTTCGTCGCTATTTCCTTTCGAATGGTCTTTTACTGGTCTTATTCGATCGGCAAATTTTACTGATCTTGATTCTTGTATATCTGAGAAGTTAGATGCTTGAGGAACTTGATGTAGTTTTATTTCTACTTCTACATTGTCACAAATTACTTCTTAATTTGTCACAAAATTTCTATACTGTCACAGAAAGTCTACATTGTCACAAATTACTTCGAATTTAGAAGTAAGACAATTTCACGATAGCTTCAGGTGAATTCAGGTAATTCAAGGTAGTGAAATTTAAGTGGCTAAGGAGTATACAAATTGTGGAATTGATAAGGTGAACTTTGGGTGAGGTTAACATAATTTTCTTTTAAATTTGAAATAGTGTGAGTAGAACGTGAAGAAAATTTTAAACTACTGCAAAATAATTGTGTCCTAAGGCGATTTGAACAGATGAATATTGAGGTCTTAGCAAGAACCTCAACTTGATGGTATTACAAAATAATTCCTTTTAAATTTAAAATAATGTGATGAGATGAATATTGAGGTTTTAGCAAGAACCTCAGACTTGATGGTATTACAAAATAATTCCTTTTTAAATTTGAAACAATTTGATCAGATGAGTATTGAAGGCTCAGCAAGAACCTCAGAACTTGATGCTGTTACAAAATTATCTTTGAAAATCTTTGATCTTGTTATATCTCTATTAATTTCAATAACTGCATAAGTACATCACAATACAAATTTTCAATAATTAATTTTCATAAGTTCCTCCAAAATAATATTCTTCCAAAATCCTCTAAAATAACAAAATCGTATGACCTAAATCCACATCAAAATATACTTGAAGTAACCAGTGAAACTTAAATGTTCTCGTGACCAATCTACATCAGTTATTACTTTCAATAACCGTATAAGTACATAGCAATAAGAATTTTCAATAATTAATTTTCATGAGTGCCTCCAAAAAAATATTCTTCCAAAATCCTCTAAAATAACAAAATCGTATGACCTAAATCCACATCAAAATATACTTGAAGTAACGAGTGAAACTTGAATGTTCTCGTGACCAATCAGTTATTACTTTCAATAACCATATAAGTACATATCAATACAAATTTTCAATAATTAATTTTCATGAGTGCCTCCAAAAAAATATTCTTCCAAAATCCCCTAAAATAAAATCCTGTGACCTAAATCCACATGAAAATAGACATGAAGTAACCAGTGAAACTCGAATGTTCTCGTGACCAATCTACATCAGTATTAATTTCGCTAAGCGCAAAGTACACGGCAGAATAAATTTTCGAGTAGTTCCACAACTGCAAGTAAGGAAAACGTCAGCTGTGTAGAGATCGGCGTTAAAGAAGGATCCGTAGTTGGTTGAAGTAATACTTTGGACGCTGCTTCTGGCAGAAGGTTCTCTCATCTTCAACGTGTCCGCAGAAACTTGTGTCGCTGGGAACTTTTTTGCCGTGGTAACCTCGAACTTCGAGCGCTGCAGGCTGCAATAGCGTCAGATTTCAGGATGTTTCTTTGCTCTAACCGATGTCCTCGTTCTTGCCTCCCGTTAAACTGGAAGATACATCACCGTTATCTGTCATTATGGATCGCCTACATAATTAAAATCCGCTGGAATTTCAGGCTCGTTATCGCAGCCAAACTTTCCGAACACTCGTTACGTTTCGCGATGTTTAAAAGAACTTGCCACTTGGAAGCTTCCATTAAGCGTGGCAACCGCTACCTTTGAAATTTCATTGTCTTCGTAAATGCGTTAAAATGCTGTGCTCCTAATAGTTTCTCCAACAAACTTAATATAACTTCTGATTACCCTCCGGGGATGTTTATAAACATCCACTGATTAAATTAATAAGGAAATATGGAATGGAGTGAAACTTCGGATACCGTTTTAAAGTGTTATTATTTCAATTGTGTCTCTCTAAGGTGTTCTCATTCGAGCTGCTGTTGAAATTTCGGATATTTTGAAGTAGCGTTTATTAAGCTTTGTAGAAGGTATTGATTTTTGTCAAGGTAGGAGAGGTTATGTACGCAGATTCACTTTTTATTCCTCCATTTTATATATTCTTAGAAGCTGGAAATTCTATCTATAGTTCCAAATCCTTGTATATTCAAATGCCAGATCCCTATATCCCTAGATATACCTTAGATTTCTTATATCTCAAATATTCCTCAAATCTCTACGTCTTTGGATCTCTACAATTCTGAGATCTCTCAAGGTTTCTATAATTCTGAGATTTCTGTATCCCTAGATTCCTATATCCCCAGATCCCTATATCCCGGTATCACTACGTTTCTAAATCCCTATGGTCCTAGATCTCTATATCCCCAAATTACTATGTCTTGAGATGATCCTGAAATCTCTATGGGCCTGTGACCTCTATGATACCGAAATCTTTATATCCCAAGGTCCCTATCTGCCCAGATCCCTATATCTTACAATCTCTATATCCCCAAATCCCTATATCCTGAGCTCCTGATATCCCTAGATCTCTATAATATCATCCCTACATCCTTAGATCCCTATACATGCTTAAATCTCTATATCCCCAAATCTTGATATGTACTTGAATCTTTATATCTTCGTATCTCTATATCCCCTATACCTCTATATTCCTACATCCCTAGATCCCTAGATCTCTTCCACTATATTCTGAACCCCCATATACCTACAGTTCTATATTCTGAACCCCCATATCCCTAAATTTCTATATTCTGAACCCCCATATCTAAACTTCCACATAACTCGCAACACTTTCTGACGATCACAAGTGAAAAAAATCGTTGATAAAAGTCAGTAAGTAATTAAAGCGGCGATATCAATCAGTTAATCGATATTCAAGGGCCATTTGTTCATTCGGCGTTGGCGTTCGAGTTTCAAAAACGGTCGCGAATCAGTTTCCACTCGACGAGCCGTAAACAGAAACCCGGGCGAGTTTCGCAGTGTAATCAACACGTCGCGTCGTCGCCGACCAATTTGTTTCTCTCTTTTCGGCAGTGCAATCCTGCACATTTTTCTTTTCGGCGAAGATTAAATCGGGGCCTTTGATCTCCGTTGCCTTTTGGACGTCACAATGCGATCGTTTGACGTAAGAAGCACCAAACTGGACACAGACATTTCTCGTCTGTTTCTGCTCGCACAGGATTGTTCAACGATTCCGGGCTTCCCTTTTGCTTTCACGATCGACCAAACATTTCATGTAGACTCTTTTGAAGTGCGTACTTCATAGAAAATGACATTTCGCGTCGTTCGCGTTATTCAGCTGTTCAATTGTCAAAGCGCGTTTTGTTCCTCCTTTCTGATTGGGACGAACAGTTGGAGCATTTTAATAATTCTATCATACTACATTTCTTAACTATGTTTTTAACAGGAAAATATGTGCTTTTTAATATTTTTACTGGTTCAAAATTTACATTTAATTTTTGGTAAGATGGTTTTGTTCATTGTTTGCAAGATTAAATGTACATGTTTTGAATGATGAAATAAGAGGAGCTAATAATTAAATGATGTAGTTACAGAATTTAGTAAAAAAAAGTATATAAAGTATATAAAGTTAACAATTATACATTGACAATTGCAAATTAATATATTAATATATTCAAAAACAAGTAGAAGTAAAATATGTTTTGCGTTTCATACGTTATTTTAAAAAATGCAGCTGATAAAAATAACACAAGCAAGGAAAGATATCAACTAATACAGAACATAAAAAGTACAATTTGAAAATCAGAAATACTTGAATGGGTCAAAATTAATTTAATACCAGAAAGGCACCAAAATATCGAATATAATAGTAAAAAAATACCAAGATCATATTGACGAGTTATTGTTAAATAAAAAAGAGGAAGAAGTAACAATAGAAGGGTGTAGTACATTCACCTTGAACGATGAATTGCATCGAGTCGACTTTGATAGAAGAGGAAATATTGCAACCACTGGAGTTTCGATCGTTAATAAACGGACATCTCCTGTTGGAGCACTCGGTTTCGTAATTTAACCTGTTGATTATCGAATACCGAATCGCAAAGGTTTCCGTGGGAAAAACGGGCGATGCCAATCGAACGTCGATGAACGACAATAACGAAGCCGGTCGTTGGATCGAGCGTAATTCCCAAGTATCCGTCAATAACGAGCAACCAATTGACCCCCTTGTCCGTAAGTTAGCGCCGTTTATGCCCTCGTCGCTAATTAAGGACGGCACGCTGACTAGTGGCACTCGTTGGCGTAGCTTAATGGAAATTAGTCCTGGCTCGCGATTTCCAGCGTCGTGCATCGGTCCTCGTATTCTCATTAGTCCGTTCGAGCGTGCCGCGAAATCGTCGGTGCACTCGCAGTCGCGAATAATTCGATTTCGTCCACGAGGATACGTCTGCTTGAACGCGTTCCGAATCCTCTTATACCGCTTTCCATTAAATCCGCGAGCCGACAAATTACACCGTCGAGTGACATCCGGTGAAAGTGCGCCCTTCTCAGTCGACGCTAATCAACCACTTTCGAACTTCTCCAATAACCGATCCCAGCCATTTTGTTCTAACTTGTGGAATATCTTGTTATCCTTTGGTTAATTATTTACGAGTTTACCTTTGACGTTGTTCGAATTCTTTTATATTGCTGTTAAATCTGTAATATAGCGAGTTACACCGTCGAGTGACATCCGGTGAAAGTGCACCCTTCTCAGTCGACGCTAATCAACCACTTTCGAACTTCTCCAATAACCGATCCCAGCCATTTTGTTCTAACTTGTGGAATATCTTGTTATCCTTTGGTTCATTATTTACGAGTTTACCTTTGACGTGGTTTGAATTCTTTATACGAATTTATACGAATGGCGAGTTATACCGCCAAATGACATCCGGTGAAAGTGCGCCCTCTCTACTGACGCTAATCAACCATTTTCGAACTCCTGTCCGCGCCATTTTGTTCTAACTTATATCTTGTCTCCTTTGTCGTTAATTATTTACGACAACAAATTTACCTATCATATGTTGAATGTCACGCTGATTTTACAGGGTTTGCAAGTCTGCTTTACATAAATTTCTTAATATGTGTTACATACTATGATGGAATATTATTTACAACAGACAAGTGTGGAATCATGTGTGATGTATTTATGTTGCTGGGTCTATCGGTGGCGCTAAAATGAATTTTTTTTCGCACTGACACTATTATTATGTTAGTTGTTATTTTCTCAGTATGTAGAACTATTATTATGTTATTAATATACTATTTTACCAGTTGCATTACATGCATCACTGCATTATTGCTACTCTCCTTAATTTTACTGCTTTAGCATTCTACTATGCCTCTAACTTTAGTAGGTACTACACAACCATAATATTATACTATATTAAAAATTGAAAAACTTGAAACCTTGAGAATTTGTAAATTTCAAAATTAAACTTGAAAGTTTAAGATGTTGCAAATTTTACAAACTATGAATTTTTAGTATCCCACCAAACATAAATTCTCTAAATATGTTTGATATGTGTATGTATACATAATATGTATATGAACATAAATTTTCAACAATTAAAATTATCAGTAATACACTTCATCTTTCCTAACAATTAAAATAACAATTTTCTGTTTCACTAGTTAGTTCCAAACTTGCAGTACTACACAATTTCACCACAGGTCAACTTTGTTTAATTAAAAACATTCGTTTATTGTTATTTGTTCGTTGTTTACCAATTTTACGAGCCGGAACATGTGTGTTTTTACAAAATTAAAAAACTCGTGCAACGAATAGTTAATTTGTTTGTTTCCACTTTCATATATTCCAAACACAGCGTATTCAACAATTTGCAGTCATTTTTCGCTTCATATTGTACGCACATAGCTAACAAAATATTCGTTAATTATATTTCCGAGGGACACATTTAGTAAACAGTAAGAGAAGCAACAAATGCTTTCCTGTAAATGAAAATTAGCGAAAACAGAGGGAAAACAAAGGGTACATTTCCATTAATGTAAATTAAAACCGATGCTCGTTGCTGAAGTAACAAACAAATGTACAGAGCAACCACCGTGCGATATTTTGTGTACGAGCAAAAATTAGCAATTTAACATGTAAAGGCCAGGTTATTCCGGTAGCATATTCGGTCAATGGTATTGATCTCGTGGTGGGTTCCAGTGATAAGAGCAAGGTTCTCGGTGCATTTGCACCCTCTTCTCATGGTACTGCAGTTTCGCAGATGCATCGCGGTCGATTCGAGAATTTCTGCGTTACCGACCTCCTGCACTCAATGCACTACGCTGCACAGAGATGTCGTTCAACTGCTAATTTTCTTAGCAAATATTTCTGTGGCAAATTTCAATTTTCCAAATTTATTAATTATCAAAGTTCTCAAATTTCTTACTTTTCAAAACTACAACTTTCCAAGTTATCAGATTTATAAATTTGGGTATTGGGAATTTCTATATTTTTGATTTTTTAAATTTTAATTTTTTCAAATTCTCAAGTTTCCAAATTTTCAAATTCTCAAATTCCCAATTTCCTAAATTTCCAATTCCCTAGATTTTCAATTCTCTAGATTCCAATTCCCTAAATTCCCAATTTCCTAAATTTCCAATTCCCTAGATTCCCAATTCCCTAGACCCCAACTTCCTAGATCCCAATTTCCTAGATCCCCAATTCCCTAGATCCCAATTCCTTAGAGCCCAATTCCCTAGACCCCAACTAGATCCCCAATTCCCTAGATCCCAATACATTAGAGCCCAATTCCCTAAATCAGAATTTCCGAAATCCCCAATTCCCTAGATCCCAATTCTCAAATCCCCAAATCCCTAAATTCCCAAAGCCACGTCTCCCAAAATATTCCAATTTCCCAAATCCCTAAATCCCCAAATTTCTAATCCCCCAAAACTACTAAAATTTCTAAAACATCAAACTTCTCAACAGTACAAAATTCCACTTACACCAAATTTAAATACCGAGAATTGCAAACTTAAAAATTCCCAAATACTCGAAACATAAATTTATAAATTTCTAATCATAGATCTATGACATCTCATTGCATACAGTGTCCCTTTTGATGTCCATCGATCTGTGGATCAATAATTCACAATAAAGACCGAGGACCTTCATTTTGTATTAATCTAATGCCACGACATCATGATAAGAATCAACATAATTGTAACAATAGCTTTTACAACAATTCCACAGAGCTCGATGCATTAACTTATTAACTCCGAAACTGTACACACGTTTTACGCTATTCGAATGTAGATCACGAAAGGAGGACGCATCAAGATAATTAACTCAAACGCGCCCTTGTATCATTAACAATCACGCTACCGATAAAAGACTTGTTTCTGTGAACAATTCAACAACAGACAATAAGGGAAATCACTGCCGTTGAATTTGCAATAAATTTCTTATTGAGACTCTCCGAAACTTTCGATTCATTATTCTTATGAAAATTATTCATTCAGAAGAGAGTGAAAGTGGCGAGTTTGAACTTTCCGAGATTTTTCCGTGTGAAACTGTAGTTGTACTCGTCGAGGGAAAATTTGAAATATCAGTGGGTGAATTATTTGCGAAGGAAAGTGCAAGGGTGAACAAATCGTGAAAAATAGTGAACAAACGTGAATATTCGTCGAATATGCCCCCGACGACACCAACGGACTCAGCTATGTGCTCGCTCTGTCCGCGCTCGAAGAAAGCTCAACATCCGAAAAAGCTTGTTCGATTCGACTCCATCGTCGATACCTTCTCCATCTCCGATTCCAACGCTATCATCAATCAAAGGGTAAGATGACTAATCCACAGCCAACTCTATGAAATACGAACTCTCCTCTCTTTTATATGAATTTTCCACTACTTATCGCATTTTTACTTTAAGCCATGTTTTTCATTTACGAAGACATATTTCATTCACGTATTTCGTTTACGAATTCATGACAAGGTTTCATAAATTCACATCTCCTAAAGGAGATATCCTGTTGATTTTAATATAACATAAATCCTTTATTAATTATTAGAAAGTAGAACCACTGTAATTCTCAGAAAAATTTCATTTTATATGTGGTATAGGGTTGCAAATTTTCGTGAAAGCTGATAAACATTTTATTTAAAAAAAATAAGATTATATTATTCTTTAACATAGATATGAAGTGTTTCGTGTACATATGAATATTTAATGGATATAAATATCAATATTAAACAAAATCCTTCGTTCGAACTCATTCTCGGTAATGAAAAATGCACGATACACTAATTGCAAGCTTTACCTCCATAACAATTACTCAGATAATTTACAAAATACTCCAAAATCAGCGGAGAATATTTTCCTCCACTGATTATCGATGAAAAGAACACGTGTCAAATATTTAATCGAGCACTGCTTCATACAAAATGGCAGCCAAATCGGCGTACGTGCGTCAATTGATCGATGACACTTGCGAATGTGATTCTGTGAATTTAACATGTACTAATGATATTTTCCAACACTCTGTTGAGAAATAAATGTTACTTTATTCGAACATTGCACGCGGACGTTGTAAATCTGGGTCACGATAAATACTGCTAATTTAGCGCCAATTTGCAAACGTAGCGACCCTTTAACTCGGACACCATTGCTTATTAATATCAGAACAGTCGCAGTGCGCAATCAGGTTTTAAATATTGAACAAGCTTTATTTTATTTTCGTTTCATCCACTGAGAAGGAATTATTTTTACTCTGATTGCTGCGAATGAATTTTTTTATTCTAACCTCTAAAAAGAATTATTTTCATTCTGACTGCTAAGAAAGAATTTTTTTATTGTAACCTCTAAAGAAAATCATTTTCATGGTAACTGTTAAAAAGAATTATTTTTATTCTGACTGCTAAGAAAGAATTAATTTCATTCTAACCTCTTAAAAGAATTATTTTTATTCTGACTACTAAGAAAGAATTTTTTTTCATTTCAACCCCCATGAAAGAATTATTTCACAATTTACCCATCGATTTGTGATTGTAACTCATAGACGTTCTTGTAAATATTGAACTCTCGAAAGTTGAAAGATTGTTTGAAATTTAGCTACCAACGTTTACGAAGTTTCTTCATAAAGTCCTCAAAACTTCGCAAATCGGGATGCAACCTGATCTTGAACAACGAACATCATTTCATTTTGGAAATTGATATAGGACGTCCATGAAAAACTTTGGTGATACACTGTGTATCACGAAAGTAGCTGTACTTATACTTTTTTACCGTATGTACCTTCCTTTAGAAATATTTTTTTACAATGAATTCTTAATTATCGAAATTTACTTATCCATCAAATAAAGTTTATCTAACCAGCTTCTAACATGAAATTGATCAAATAGATCAAATTCTAGCTTGAAATTGATGTAGCTTGAAGAATTTGAATCATTACCCTGTTTCACAAAAGTATGACATTGATAACAAAAGGGTTAATGAAAATTTCACAGCATCAGTCAGCATAGTTGTCAACGTGTTAAGGCATTTCGTGTCGATCGATAGCGTGGTTTCCAGGGGCCTGGGAATCATTGAGGTCGTGTGAAAAATTCAGCGACCCCTCGGGTGATGTTTGTTGTGCACAAAGTTCTATGAACGTTCTACAGAACAGGTCTTATCGCAATGCCTTCGAGGCCGTCCCGTGCATTGAAAAAACTCTCAGTACCTGTACTATACTATCTTTACGGCTTTTCTATCGGCATTGCGAAAACAGGCCACGTTATACTCGCCTTGCAAATAAATGGCAGCCACAAAAGCGACTGTGCCTCGCAAGAAACTTTTGCCTAGTCGATGACAAAAAATATAAATCCAACTTTCGGTTCAATCACTCTCTTCTGTAAATTTAGAAATTTCTATCTTCTCGAATCTTTATCGTACAGTTTTCGTTCGTATGGACGTATTACCGTAATGAGTAATGTGTCCCGTAATTTGCGAGGTGTAGAATTTATTTTAATTACGCGAAATTTTGTGGGGAAGGAGATAAAAACATTTTCAGTTAACGAGTCGCAGTTTGCGCTCTTTTCGCGAAGAATTTAACGAACCGCAGTAATTTTCATTTCGTTCATAATGAAGCTCACATGTACTTATATGGTTACAGAAATGCGTTAACACGAAAATCCGTTGATTACATATGTTTTTGGGGGATGATGTTTCCGAACTGATTTAATCGGGTGATTAATTTGTGTTAAAAAATTGGTCGAAGATACGGAAACCTGTCGAATAAATTAATATTGCAGATTCGAGTAATTGTAACAATTTTTACATTAATGAGATAAATATTTTTAATACAAGGTATCTTTACTCCCTTTTTATTCTTTTACTATCTAATGCAGAGATACTTCAACCTTCATGAAATACTTGATCACAATTTACACAATTCCAAAATGAAATTACAATTTATTCAGTTTATTCGAAAATGAAATAACACTGTACATTTTCGATTTACTTTATCATGAACGTTATCCCGTGTTCAGGTTGTACCACCAGGTCGTAGATAGCCCGTACAAATTTCATGTCTAAACAACAGGTGTCACATTTAACACGGTTAATACTTATTCTAACGATATTCGTGGCTTCAGACTGTAAGCCATGTCTTTAGGATGCTGTGTTCTGACGTTTTGACAGCATTATAGCTAATCCTGAGGATGCTAGCGAAACCTTGAAACGCAACTCCATGACACATCTTACATAAGCTCTGAATAATACGACGTATAAAATTCAATATTTTCAACAAAATAATTAGTATCTTTGTCGTATAATAGTAATACTCACAGTAATTATGTCTTCATCCCTCAACAGCTGTTATAGACGCTGTACTCTTATTTCTTCAAAATGATTTCACTTGCATCCCCGTAAAATTTTTTTAATTAAAACTGTGAGTAGTATTCGTTTTATCATTTTACCTGTTATAGAATGTTATTTTCTTTTCCCGTTAATTTTAATAAACCCCGTTGTATTTATGAGAGTTTAAAGGTGTTGGAGCTATCGATTTGGTATCTAATTGATTCTAACCAAAACTCGTATCCATTTCCCATCTTTATAACCGAAAGGTGAATAGTGCGATCAAGTCAGCCCCGGTGGTTGTCCCATTTGAGCGAAGGAAATGGATAAAGGGTAGGCGTGGTTCGGGATCTGGTCGTCGTCAGAGAAACAGCAGGTGGCCGATAATGTCCTCCGGGAAAGCTAAACCAACCGCCATTCTTTTATGATAATACGTCCGTGCTCAGCCTGATGTCCCCGAAATGTAAATCAACCGACTTTCCCGTCTCGCAGCGCCCGATTCGGCACATGTCGATATCGAACCATCCGATGTTTCCTCCCGCACGCTTTCCGCGCTGTCGTTTATTAAAAGACGTCGACCCGTATATATTGCCCCGCGTTCATGCCCTGTTTCAAAATAAATTCGAGTATCCACGAAAGCCATCGTTAGATGCGATTTTCTTGGAAGCTTCTATTTGCTCGAATCACTTAGAAAATGTGGAGGCACTTAAAACAACAAGAATAGCTGCTGTTAGAAAAGATGCATCGGGCAAAAATTATTTGGTATCAAGAGACTGATCTAACTTAGCCAAATAATTTTGACCTCATGCATTTTTTTTGTCAGCAATAGCAGCCAAGTTAGATGACTTTAACCCCTTGCACTATTTTGACAAGTCTGACTCATGATCAATTTTACTCGAATTAATACGCTTTAATTTGGAGATCAAGTCCAATTATTTACATAATGATTGCTGCTAATTCAACTTTCTTTATCTGTGTTAATATTGTAGCTATGATTAGTTCCGACTGACGCTCCTGACAAATAAATCATAGTGCAAGGGGTTGCCTCAGCGTAGAAAGGGTCCTTATCAACGTTTGTAATTTCTGCAACTTCTCGATGTTAAGGTAGAATACGAAAGTGTAACAGGCTTGTTGAAATCAGAATCGAAGCGCAATTTGCATAGAAGTACATTTAAACAGAAGTTTGACTGTTGAAATGAAAACAGTAACCAGCTTTCATTCGATTTTACAGGGTAGAGTTCTTCCTTTTCACTGCTCTTCTACCATTCTCAGAAACGTTCTACTTAATCCGAATGTTATTGACAATTCCGTTCAATTACTGTCTTTCAAAGAAATTAAAAGGAAGCAGTTCTGGGTAGACAATAAATGTTCCAGTTTTTTTCTTTTAGCTAAAAGTGCTCCATCCTTTTCGAGAGGGAGGAAGAATGGACGTCTTGACTTTAAGGAAAAGGTGTACATCTCTCGACTTGCAAAGAACACGTGGGGCCGACAAAAACGTTGGCAGCACAAAAATCACCCTAGTCCTCTAGGAGGGACTCAGGTGTAATCCTCTTGACACGGGATCGGCTAGCGTTCAAAGTGATCCGAGAAACTCTCGAACAATAAAGAGTCTGGTGGCTGGCACGAGTGCAAGGCACTCTCTTCGATCTCGGAACTCCTCGATTATTCCTTCCGCCTTCTACAACGTTCGATGATCTCTTCTACATCGCCGTTACACAGTTTCGCAATAGTTCAGAACTTGGAGAAATTTTACGAACAATTACTGCTGATCGATTATTGCTAAAAGAGGAGGCCAACTTGTGACCTGATAGTCGAATTCCTACCTTTTTGACCTATTTATGTCTACTATCGTGCTCATAATATTCAACACTTTCTTGCTTCAAAATTTACCTAGTTTAAAATCAAGTATTTTAAACAACATTCATATGTAAACATATGTGTATTTATGTATTTATATGAATTGTAAAATAGAGGGTCACGTAGTTGAAACTTTAGGTGTATTTGAAAATGTTAAAATTTACAAATTTGTATACTTAAAGGTTTATAAAAGAATTGCTAAACTGCTCAACATATATGACATATAAAACATATGTAATATATAAAATATAAAATATGTTATGCTTTCATTTGCTCATAATTATTTGCGTTTCACAGTTCATCCAACCGATAGGTATATAAAAAGTATAACAAAATATACAAAAAATATGAAATATATGTAAAGTATGAAATATGTTATTCTTCCATCTGCCGGTAATTTGCGTTGCATCGCTCAACGGACAAAAATGAAGGACAAAGTAACGTAATTGGCAAAATTAATTTTCTCCGACTGTAAAATTTCGTAGAAAGGATAGTCCATTGTACGTTTCCAATTAACGTACGCATAATGAATCATTTTCGGTTTACAGCTGCAGTAGCTCGACATGCCGCGTGAGTCGACAAAAGCACGTAACGTTAATAAATTCGGTAATTTATAATTAGAAATTTGAAATCCGTCATTTTGACGTATTCGGTTGTTCTTGTGTTGAACTGGAATTGATAAACGGCTGAGATAATCAACCGCCCTTGTCCGGGCTTAAATTATTCATTTACGAGTCTCTGGCGTGTAATGCGATCAGCCCGGCGATGAAACGCGATGTTTCGATACACAATGGCAAGAGATACCGATGATGCAACGAAATAAATTCAAATTCACGGCGAATTTATTGTGCGCGTTACCCCATTTAGGTTAATGCAACGACCTCCCGTAATATATAAGGCTATTAATTTTGATAAAACGCTATCGCGACTTTGGCTTCATTGTCCCTGATAGTTCGACGTTGTAAAAAAAAAAAGGCAACAACAAACAAGAAAAAAAACACGAACTAATGGCGGTTTTATGGATATCCTCGGTAGCTGGAATATTTCAAGCGCATATTCGCGACGAGGTTCTTTTTTTTCTGCGCTTTCGTATTCCATCCATTATGCTTCGATGATTAAGTGGAAAATGAAAAATTCAATGTTTACCTCTGTGTTTGCCGTGCCAGATACTAGCAGTGTCGTGTAAAGAAATAAATGAAAGTCGTCATAAACTTTTTTCCTGCCCGTTCTGACCCACTTTTCTCTTTAATTTCTTCCATCGAACTGGACGTTCCATTTCCTTTGCGATATTTCCACGATAAAATGCTCGTTCACGGGCAGAAGAAAGTCTCTAATACAAGTTACAGCGATACACGCGTTTAATTATCTCTTTCAATTTTCTGTTGCAGGTAAGTGCAGGCATCGCTCGCGGTCGCGAAATAAATCGACGTAAGTATCGTTTTCATCAACGAAATTACTTCCTGACTCGCGTTATCTCTGCATAGTAAGAACGTCATAAAATTCCTACAATGGACTACCATCGCGGGTAGATAGGTTTCTTTGCCGGTATTTTATGTCTTTTTAAACACAACCATAACCACAGATCAAAGGAATAACCGAGTACAAAGTACTCGTTAGAATTAGCTCGAGAAAACGTGTAGCGCATTCTAGAAAGATAAAATTAATTCCCGTGCACAAAGGAGAGCATAGGGAACATGACGTACTAGAGAGTCCACCTCAAAAGCGAACTAACGCGCTCCGCTATAAAACAGCAGACTCCTCGCGAAGCTACGAGCACTTGTCCGTAAAATCATTCGCGTCTGTCTTTTTGCTAAACGTACGAAAATAGAAACATAAGAAAAATTTGATAACTTGCAATTTGTGCAATTTGGGATTTGGAAGTTTCGGATTTCAAATTTTGGGGTTTGTAATTTAGGAAATTGGTATTTAGGGATTTGGGATTTAGGGAAATGGGAAATGGGATCTAGGGATTTGCGAATTTAGGAAACTGGGAATTTGGGGAATTGGAAATTTAGGAAATTGGGAATTTAGGGAATTGGGATCTAAGGAATTGGGATCTAGGGAATTGGAGATTTAGGAAATTGGGGATTTAGGAAATTGGAATCTAGGGAATTGGGGATTTAGGAATTTGGAATCTAGGGAATTCGGGATTCAGGAAATTGGGAACTAGGGAATTGGGGATTTAGGAAATTGGAATTTAGGGAATTGGGGATTTAGGAAATTGGGGATTTAGGAAATTGGAATCTAGGGAATTGGGGATTTAGGGAATTGGGAACTAGGGAATTGGGAACTAGGGAATTGGGGATTTAGGAAATTGGAATCTAGGGAATTGGGGATTTAGGAAATTGGGGATTTAGGAAATTGGAATCTAGGGAATTGGGGATTTAGGGAATTGGAATCTAGGGAATTCGGGATTTAGGAAATTGGGATCTAGGGAATTGGGGATTTAGGAAATTGAAATCTAGGGAATTGGAGATTTAGGAAATTGGAATCTAGGGAATTGGGGATTTAGGAAATTGGAATCTAGGGAATTGGGGATTTAGGAATTTGGAATCTAGGGAATTCGGGATTCAGGAAATTGAGATCTAGGGAATTGGGGATTTAGGAAATTGGAATCTAGGGAATTGGGATATAGGAAATTGGGAACTAGATAATTGTGATCTAGAGAATTGAAATGTAGGAATTTACGTTTCCAGGATTTACAATATTGTGATTTTCGGAATTAAAGAATGAGAAGGTTTAAGGATTTGAAATTTTGGAAATTTGTGAATTTCCAAAATAAGAAGTTGGAAATTTGCAGAATTAGAGATTTCCAAAATGTTGAAAATTTGAACTTGAAAAAATGAAAAATTTCGTAAGTCTGCCTTCTTGCCCGAAACCGGGAGTAATTTTTCCCGGCTCCAGCATTGTTATTCCCCTGCATCATAATCTAATTCAGCCCCGTGGCGCGGAACAAACACGACCAGAATTCCCATTACATTGGTACAATAATGAATTCAGTGGTGCCACTACAAGAAACGCCGTTCCGTTTATTCGCCGAACGTTGCCGAGTTGCCGTTAGAGTAATACAGAGATGACTTGTACCGCTTACGTAGAATACGCTAAATTGTTTAACGTCGAGTATCTTCCGCTTAGAGCCAAGCGAGCAAAATAATTCGCTAAACCCATCGGGACTAAGTTTTTTTCGAACGGTTGACTAACATCGGCTTCGCAATTCGTACGTCGTCTCCGCGGGTTTTAACGAACGCGAAACTTAATTGGCAGTTGCGTGCGGCTTCAATTAACGTATTGCAACCGTTTCTCCGTCGAGGGTGCAAGTTTCGTTCCGAATTCTTGCTACCCCAACGACACAGTTCCTCGCGTTCCGGTTTGCTGTGCTAAGCGAAAATGTTCACACGTTTCCGTTCGCGTACGTGTGGCACAAATATTAACTGGTGTTTGTTCGCGTGAAACTTTACGAGTCTGGAGAATCGTTTCCAAAACCTTGATCCGAATTAGTACTATCGGCTGGCAAGTGTCCATTTCGTCGCCAACAATACGTATAAATCTCGACCTCTCCTCTATTCGGCTATTAGATTCTGTATAGAAGCCGTGTTCGCGTTGCTTTCGATCAGCAATCGAATAGAAACGTTAACACCTTTGATTCAACGCTTCACACTATCAACAGAAATTTTCTTAGTTAGACATTATTATGGTTTGCAAAATACTTGTAACATAGTAGCTTTTATATCGGTAGCACACGGCTATATGTCGCACGTAAATTCAACGCATAAATGTACCACTTGAAATTGTAATGTGTTGCGATATGATGCGAGGAAACGCAACACGTGGCTATATAACGCGAGTAAATCAACGCGCAGCAATAGAACGCATCATATTACATGTGGCAATCTAACGCGCGGAGTCATAACGCGTGGCAATGTAACGTGTTTACAAGAATATGGTGATATAATGCGCAGAATTGCCATGGCCATATATAGCGCGTAGAATTGCAACGAGAGACGATATAACGCGTAGAATTGCATCGCATAGAAACGCAGCACGTAACGATATGACGAATTCCAACGGAAGACGACCCAACGCGGGCAACATAAGAATCACCTACACGCTATCATAGAATATTTTCAGGAAAGCAAAATGAATCACAATTAGGTTGACAAGGAAGATGGTTTAAAAACAGTTACAAAGTCGTAACGACCAATTCTGGATAACAGTGATTTGTTTCCAGTGACGAGTACCTCTTTAGCGTACAAACGAGCCTCGCAAAGTGAACTAGATGATCACTACTATGCTCGTAACACTAAACTTACATCTCTCGACGTTCCGCTTAAACGAATTGTTGCGTATAATTGTGAACCATGGAAAAAATTTTAACGAAATTTAACAACGTATCATTAGTTAGGAATTAAATCTACGAGTATTACATTTTAGAGAAGATCAACGTATCGATCCAGTGTTAACGTTTCATTTTATTTCCTTGTAGCGACAGGAAAATGTTCGTGACGAACTATCAACAAGTGTTTCGTACAAGTATAAAGGCTAGATTATAAAGTTTATAGAAATCAGTTTATGACGACAAATTTATTCGGATCGATTTTAATGTAGAAATATCGGAATATCGTTTAATCTATCTTTCAGCATCGATGAAGCGTCAAATTGATCAAGCGAAGCTTCCTGTTATCGCTGTTTCGGCTTATTTTTGCTCGTTAATCGGATCCACGAGATTAAATCGAGTAATTTGGAATATCGCGCGACATTATGATCCCCGTCGGTGTTACACGCAGAGAATTTCGTGGTCTACCAAACCGCCCGGTATATGCTAATCGATTTCAAGCGGATAAATTTATTACCTCTCTATGGCAACGGTTAAAAATATTGCAGATTTACCTGCACGCATAGTAGCGTTAACGAACCTAAATCGATTTAAACCAACGATTTTGCATCGAACACTATAACGACCAATATTTTACGTTCCTCGAAATTTACAATTCACGGGAATTGTTTGTTTATTTATCCAGGTATTTATTTCATAAACGACTATTAACATCCTTTCATACGATGATATTATGCTACTCAAATTCCATTGTAATCCAACTGCACTTTAGAACTTAACTATAGTTGTAGGCTACATTAAATAATATTTGTGTTCTTTGTCAAAAATAAAAGAACATCAAATTGCATAACTTCAAAGATTATTGACACAATATAGTATCTTTCGTAACAATTTTTTGTCACACCCCTGAATGCTGCGAACTTCATTATATTATTATTCTGTAACGAAATGTTTCTTAAAATATTTCTTTGCTGTCACTTTCTTGCCAGTGTTGAGTATTTAAAGATCACTCAAGATTAGTTAAAAGAGCAATAACGAATATAGTTGAAAAAATGAACGGAGCAAATATCGCGAAAATTTTAGCGAAAATTTCAGCGTGTCAACGATAGACATTTCGAACACGTTCCCAGACACGTACGACAGGTTTCTATGTAATTTGAATACGAGCAATTTTCGAAGCGTATTTCCGTGGAACGAGAGCGATTTTTATGGAGCGATCGTCGGTTCCATGCAGCGCCGAAGTCTCCTGTATTTTGGGTCTCACGATCTCGCATCGAGCCTTTTATTTCTATGAACGCGAACATCGCGACCGAAGCTTTGATCTCGACGTAGTGCACTCGAATCGTTCGCTCGTCGAGACCCATAAGAATTTTTCGTCCCCCCTTCAGCGAACCCCATCGCAGTTTCGTTCCGTTTCGTCTCGCGTGAACACCGGTAAATGCACAATGCATTTTGCAACGGCAAAAGAGACACGTTTCTTCGTGACAGTCATCAAGAACTCAGTCAAAGGTTCTCGAGACGCGTGCGAACCTAAAGGCTTCCCTCTCAAAGAAATGTCAGTCGATAAAAGGGTTTCTATGTTAACAGCTTCACGGAAACAAAAAGCGGCAATAGAATGCCGGGAGAGACAGAATTTCTAGCTGGTCGACTGTAATTTGTGAAACTTGCTCGACCAGAGTTTTCCAAAAAGTACGAAATAGAGAATTACTCTGTTTCATTGGAGAGAAATCGATCATGGTGTGATCACCGAGTCGCGTTCAACCTTCGCTGATATTTTTTGGCGATTGTGTTTTATGACAGGAGCCGGTAACGGGCAGGTTTTGGGGGTTTAGAGATCGGGGGATTGAGGGATTTGGATACTGGGAAATTTGAAAAATTGAGTATTTGGGGATTTGGGAACTAAAAGTTTAATTTGAGGATTTGGGGATTCGGGGAATCGGAAATCGAGAGTTTTAGAATTTTGGGAATTTGAGATTCGGGGATTTGGGGATTTGGGAACTTGGAAATTAGGGAATGTAGGAATTTGGGGGATGTAGAAATTGGGGATTTAGGAATTTGGGGATGTAGGAATTTGGGGGATGTAGACATTTTGGGGATGTAGAAATTTGGGGTTTGGGAACTTGGGAGTATAGGAATTTGAGGATTTAGGAACTTGGGGATGTGGAAACTTGGTAATTTGAGAATTCGGGAATATAAGTATTTGTTTTTTTAGGAATTTGGGTATTTGGGATCCTGTCAATATAGGAAATTATGAATTTGGGAACTTGGGCATAAGAACTTGGAGATTTGAGGACTTGAGAATTTGAGAGTTTCGAGATTCGATAATTGGGTAACTTGGAAATTTGAGAGTATGTGAATTAAAAATTTGTAATTTTCCATCAAGTGCGAGTTGCACATCCATGCACGATTGCAACAGACATTGATTCGAACCGATATAAAACAAGACGCAAACGTTATATAGCACATCCGTAAAAATTTCGGTCGACATACGTCATTCTAAACTCTAGTTCCATTCCCGATACGAATATCTCCGACGTCATCGATCAAACTCGATCTATAGCTTGTATACCTATATCAATATAAAATTAAAAGAAAGGCAGGCTTACTCTACCTGATCACAACGATATCTCCTCAATAATTCCTAAGTAACACTTTCATTATCGAGCAGTGCATAAAATGATATCTAATTCTCCATCGCGCAAAATTTCTCCCCGAAGAGCCACGTAGACAGTTAATAGTTTCCGTACTGTCTACTCGAAGTTGCATTAAAAAAGAGAACAGAAAGCGACGAAACGAGGGATGAAAATCGCATGTCCAAACAACATCTAGGCTCATCTTCCTATTTCTGGGCAGTTCGCTGTCACGGGAAAAGGGAAAAATAATCCGATGGCTTTGCCCAGTAGAGCGTAAAAAAACGCGCTGCTGAAGACGTCAAAGCAGAAGGAGTTTCGGTACATTATAGGGATGATAGCGGCAGCATCCAGATCCGTCGGCTTCTTTCTTTTCTGTCTCCGATGCTCCAAGGATTTCACCGCGACATTAAACACCATCAAACTACGTAGCACGGAAATTACGTGAAATGGAATTAAAGGAAGCTTTCAAATTTCCCAGACGATTCGATTTTGTGAAGAAACGTCTCACGAATTGGATGGATTATATGATTTATGAAGGATTCGGATGCAGTACTTAATCGTTTACGAGCTCAGTTCAAAAACTGAAGAACTTGAAACTAGGAAGTGTTAGGTAAACGTGTGCAATTTTGTTTGGTTAGTTTGTTGCAGTTGGGAAAGTGATTAGGAAGATTACTCTGATAGATCTTGTGTTAGGAATTTTCTGATGCATTGAGTGTAGGAAAATAATTATGGGAGCGTCATGTGGGAAAGTTATAGAAAAATACATGTTGGTACTAGTTAGGAAGAAGTTTTGTGATGTACAGGTTCCATCCAAATTCTGAAATCTTCAAATCTTCAAAATATTCACATCTTCAATTTCCCAAATCCTTGAAGTTTCGAATGCTAAAGTTCTAAAACTCAGATCATGAAGTTCTAAAGTTCTCAAATCCTCAAATTCGTGAACTTACAATTTCGTAATTCTCCAAATGCTACAGACCTTAGATTCACGAAACGCTAACTTGCTGAATTCCTAAATTACTAAATCCTCATATTCTTGGTTCACCATATCCCCCAATTCCCAAAGTTTCAAATTTCCAAATTTGCCATTCCATAATTTTTCAAATCTCAAAATCTTCACATCCATAGACCTCTAAACCCCCATATCTCCAGTTTCCCATATCCTAATACCCCAATATCCCAATAGCTTTAAAACCCTAACACGACATCTCGAGATCCTCATATCTCCACATCCTCAAATTCCCAACTTCCAAATATCCAAATTCTCAAATTTACCATTCCATAATTTCCCAAATCTCAAAACCTTCTTATCCATAGACCCCTAAGTCCCCATATCCCCAATTTTCTACTTCCTAATACCCCAACACCTCAAGAATCCCCAATATCCCAGCTCCAAACCATCATGTCAAATATCGAAATTTTCAACTCCCCAAATTCCCAAGCCACCCATCGCTAACATCCACCTGAAATCCATTAAGCCCAAAAAATCCCGCAATAATCAATCCTAATCACACCAAACACAAGACGTCATCCAGGATTACCGTAAATGGTGGGTCTTCCAGCGTGGTTTTCTCAGATATTCATTGTCGTGGTAATATCCGTGTTCACAGCTGCGGCTTCCCCCGTCGCGTCTGAGGGGCAAAGCCGATGGGGAGGATGATTTTTCCCATAACGGACATCAAGTTGTTTGGTAGCGAAAGGAGGCTGAAGCCGAGGAGGTCGAGTTGCGCCGGAGATACGTCTGGCTTGGCGGTGGTGAACAGTGGGGTTGCTGGTTGCGCGGTGGTGGGTGGCGGTGGATCCGCGTGTGGGGGTAGATCTTGCGCCGTCCTATCCAGCTGGCAGCATCCCTCGGGCACCCCATGGCCCGCCGAGCGAAAGCACCGCCAGTCATTCGCGCGGATCCCGACACGCGGCATCTGTTCCCGGGACACGGGAACCGTTTGTCCGCGAGCTTCGTTGCATCTCCCTATTTTGCCGCGCGAACCGACCGCGTATCCGGTGCGGCCCTCGATTTTTCACCCCCTCACGGGGCGTCCTGCGGGGACGAGCTGATCTTCGAACGTTTCGTTGCTGGCATAAGTTCAAGGTTGCTCGACAAATTTGTCGAATGATCCATATAGTGATGCACTTTCGAGATATGGATTCTGGTTCTCCAGTTTATTGCGAAATATCGAACTTCGATTCTTTCGAACCTTGCATGACTTTCAATTTACTGGGATACTTGGGCGTTCATTTTGTGACGTTTTTGGATTCTTTACGGATGATCGTAGTTAAATTTTTTTGATGAATGTTGTAGGATGATTTTGACACAAAGTGTGGGTAGAGATTTAAAATATGTGATTTGAGGAATTTATTTTAATTCAACGTGCTTGTGTAGATATTGGTAATATATGAAGTTGGTCGAATATTTCCATTTTGCAGTACATCGTTTTCATATTGATGTAGAATATGTAGAGCTACTCAATATACATATTTTAATAGTCAATCTGTAGACACAAAATATCGATGAAAAGTGCACTTCGCTTTTGCTCCTAAAACTTTATTTCTAAAGTTATACAGTGAATCCTCGTCCATTTTCGAAGTAGATAAATTCATTTTATAGTCTTCTGCGATCTTGTTCTGCAACAAAATTTAGAATAGCCATCTTGGTTTATGATCGAATGTACCTCCAGTAAATACTTTGCTTATATAGTGCATATTAAATGCAATCACCTCAGTTTTTGTTTAACTTTCTTAAAATTTCGCTGCTGTTATCGTTTTATTTTGGAAAAATAGTTCTTTAATTTTACTCGTTTTAAATTATATAAATTAATCCCAAAGGAGTATAATATACAAAACAGTGCCAATGTCCAGGTATCCTTCAGTTTAAAGACAAACTGAACATCCACATTCTTGAGAAAACACATCCTTGAGGAAACGTTCACGTTACTAAAGATGTAGTAGGATATGAAAAGTTCGTTCACAAAAGAAGGACATAAAGATGATAAACGTCATTATGTGGAAATCAGATACAAGCTGATCTCGTTGCACATCGAGTAGCATTTCAAGGTTACGTTTCCCACACACGTTACATGATCAACTGTTTTATTAACACATTTCAACCTATCTAAACCCATCTAACTTCTCAATTACCTAAAACTGGAGAATCAAGAAATCCATCATAGAGGTTTGACAATCATCTCATTCGCAATATTTTTACCTAGCCATCAAAGAGGACAAGAAAATAATCCAGCGAAACGTTCTCCACTAAAGTGACAGCTATTCTCGTTATTTTCAGTAATGAAAGAGACGATTGAAAATTAGAGAAGTGTGGAGATTAATCTAGTGATAGATTCTTGTATGAACGGGTGTGTTATCGTAGTGAAATATAATCGGTTAGCAACCTGGAGTGCCAATGCGGATCACGTGTGCCGCCCGTCTTCATGGGGATGGGCTTTAACGATAAGAAGCTGAGGAGATTACGAAGATTGCGGCTATTTGGCCGCGCCAAAGTCTACCTCACGGTCCGGTGGCCACAGCTGGTGGGTGTTTAGACCAATCGCATGTACATTTTCCACGCTGTCTAGCTTTCCTATAATTGAGACACGTAAAAAGCGCGCCAACTCGTAAGATGCCTTCGAGTTCAGCTCGGATTAGATGCAGCTAAAAACTTTTTATGTAGCTGGGTATTTTTAATGTACTTGGAAATTTTTAGTGTGAGTGCATGGGGTTTTTCAATAAAATCAAGGTTCTTTTTGCTATGGCAGTATTTGCTGTTGTTCAAAAAATTTTAAGTTTATTTATTTAGGTGAACTTTGATCATGTACTGTTGTATGGGTAATTGGCAATTGGAATTTTTGATGAATTCATTCGTTTTTTGTTGAATAATTGGAGAATTTTTATATCTGTGAATATTACAGGTTTGAAATGTAGGAATTTTGATAAATTCATATTCCTAAATGAAATAAATTGGAAATTTTGAAATATTACAAAGCTCCACATTTCAGATTCGTTTGTTAAAAAATAATTTCATTGGTTATAAAAATATAATGGATATTCCATCGTGCTGAAACTGTTCTTTGTACAAGCTGACAGCTTAGAGAATCAATTTCCGCTGCAAAATGTAATGAAAAAATTGACTAAATCAGCGAATATCGAGGAATATCGAATGATTAAACGCGAATGTATTTTACAGCGCTTCGTCCACTGTTTTTAATTGAATTTAATGCTCGGAGCTATGTACGCGCTGACTGCAGCGTAAAAAAATGAAATGCAGAGAGAAAAAACGATTATCAGCGAAAGGAGCATCAGCGTGGGTACACAACCATGGCGATCAGCACTCGAATCGCGTAGAATGCATAGATTCCCTGGTGATATTAAGAATAACAGTCTGCGAAAACCGGGATAATTTCGACCCTCGAAAAGTTCATTTTGCTGTCACTCTGACAATAACAATTTTCGGATCAAAATGGCGTAGAATTTTTACGCTAACAAGCATACTTCGAAGAAATGTTAATCGCAGCATTATGGCAACCACGCCTCGATGAATCAACTCGTTATAGACCGCAAAATGGCATACTTCGATTACAGCATTTTTATCAAAACGTTCATTTTAACGACCGCAATTAAAATTCTGTCAGAACGATAACGCCCCGGCATGACTAATTTTTCCATTTACTCCATCGAACATTAAGACGCTTGCCGCCGTTTAGCGGCGTGTAAATGATTTTCTAATTGTCCGCGTTTATCTCGAAGAGCCTTCATTCATTTAGCCGCTGAAACCTTTTCAGTTTGCGCTTTATTATCGATCGCAACGTAAACGGTCGACTTCGTGGAGCTTATTTTCACCCTGGCATGTCCATTAATAGGTACAATTAAAATTCCCTTCGCGAGCAGACGATTTTCCGCCCGAGGAAATCTTGAACCCTCGTTTTCCTTAGATTTATCGCGTTGAAATGCTCGCTCCATAAACACCATGAACCGGCTTCCAAGACATTCGTGATTCGCGGTCTCTTACTCGACGCGATACTTATCACCTAATGAACGAATCGCCGGCGTGTCAGGTACATAATCGCGACTTAATTGCACAGAAAATCCAGCTGTGAAATTTATTAATCACTCGACGCGAAACTGTAACATTGGTACGGTGAGTAAAGTTTTTTAATACCGTTTTGAAGCGAGTTGTAAAAACGTGTTCCGCGCACGGGACGTGTTCTTCATCCACGAGGCAAGATACCGGAGTGGTTGTCGCGCGTTCAAACAATCTCAAGATTATTCGAAAGTTATTCGGAGGTGGTACAACGTGGTGCAAGAGCTCCGTTCATCTGGGACATCCGGGTCGAATGGAATACTCGGCCGAGATGCATCCAGAAACTGCACGTGATGCGGACATTTAGAATTCTCGTCTCGGCGATGGTTTGGCTCAGACCGCCAGGAGATCGACAGATTTTCCGCGTGAAAATTACACGCTAAGTTCGCGTCTGAATTCGATATTCACCTGGCTTCAACCGGATTAAGCGACCTAGCGAAATTACTACCGAACTCTGTTTCTCGTTAAGATAATTTCAGCTGGAACTACTAGCTTTCATTTGGTACAGATATATTTCAATTCTTTTTCGCTGTGGTAACACTTTGAAAGGTGTAAGGAAGCTACAATATTTGGTTGGTTGAAAAGTTATGTCGTTTTGTGGACAAAGTTTTAGGTAATTCCAGCTGACATTATTAGATCTCGTATATTATAGATATATTCAAATTTTCCATTAGTCATGATGATATTCTGAAAGATATCGAAAAGCTGCAATATTCAGTTGGTCGAATACTTATGTCACCTTATGGTCAATTTTTCATTAGTAGTATTAGGTTGGTCGAAAAGATATGTCTCTTTATAGACCAAGTTATGTTTAGATATTTCCAGATGAGGCTATTAGGTCTCATATATTACACATACGTTGAAATTTGTCATTAATCATGCTACCATTCTGAGAAGTATTGAGAAGCCACAGTATTAACCCCTTGCCCTAAGATTTATTTGTCATGTGCGTCAGTCAGAACTAACTAATAACAGCTGCAATATTAAAACGGACAAAGAAAGTTGACATGTCAATTTGGTATCAATCGACTGTACAAACTATAATTGGAGTTGTACTTCGAATTAAAGTGTATTAATTCGAGTAGAATTAATCATGACGTACGAGTGCGTCACAAGACTCGTCAAAATAGTGTTTGAAGTTTGAGTTGTAAATATTTGTATGAACGATCCGTGAAACGCTTCTATGAATATTTCTAAAACAGCATAGTCACAGATGTTCAGTGATGATTAAATGAACATCCTGACAAATTTGTACACATTAAAAGAACAATTAATAAGACTTTTTTCGAGTTGTTTCCATGAAAGTGAAACATTTTCTGACGTACCGTAAACGCAAGTAAATGAGAACCATTGTTTCGTGGTTCGATTGAAAATATGCACACTTGAAAATAACGAACTGATATTGAATACGCTTATCGAAGTGCTTTTAGCAAATATTTTAGGTATTTCATGCAGCATTATGAAGATACGCTCGTTCAAATATTATGATGGATAATTAGCGAATAATTACCGGTAATTTTATGCAGTCCGCCCGCAGAAATCTGTTTTCCCAATAACCAATTATTATTGACACTAATTAACTCGACATTCTCTTTATTAATTGAAATCACTGTTTTTAAACAATCCTACTAATTAATGGTATTCTTGGTTACCAATGGAAATACGAGAATAAACGGTGGAACGTTTTACGTCGAAAATTATTCGTCAACGTCGAATCGAGCAGTTTGAAGTAGCATGATCGTGTCAGGTTCATCTCCGTAACCTTAACTGAATTTTATCATCGTGTCCGTGTAATGTACATACGTATGCATATAGTCGGTAGATCTGCCGATGTGCCTTAATGAAATTCCTGGAGCTGCGCGTACATGATCGTCCATAAATCACGCGGCTTAATTAGATCAAAAGTGGTCCCCGGTTTTATTCGAAGCATTTGAGGGAGGTCGTTGCAAGACAGTTTAGCTGCATCCAGGCGTTCCAGTCGTAGAAACTAAAGGGCGAATCGTCGACGAAATGTCGGACAAGCGGAAGATACGGGTTCGATAGAATATTTTTCTGGCAAAAGAAATTTCGACGGCGCGACATCGAAGGAAATATTTGAACTCGCGAAGGAAATTCAGTTGCCATGAAATCACGAAATACATGGCCTCGGTACACGGGGATCCCTGCGTAAAAGAATAAAAACGTTCCGCTAGAATTTGTAGGGTCTACGTGCAGTCGTTATCGTATCGTTGCGTTGAATAAATTCGAAGAACAGCTGGAATGCCTCGCATATTTCGAACTCGAAACGGGCCAATGCTATGTCGTGTATAACGAAAACCCTTCGCGTTCCGCGAAATGAAACGATGAATTTTTCATCCGGTTCTCCATTAAGGAATTGATTGAGACCCGCGTGTTATTGGATTACACGCTCCGGATGGACTCCATTCTTTTACTATTCAAAAGCCATTTCTTGGGCAAATTAAAACGGTTTTAATTAGCGTAAAATGGTATGTTTATTTCATTGCGATTTCTTGTCGTGTAATTTCTTATTTGAAATGTGCGCTCCGAGCTATTTCAAATTTTCAAGATTGGATATTCAGGAATTCAGAATATGGAAAATTTGGGGATTTGGGAATTTGAAGAAATAGAAATTTGAATATTTGGAAATTTGGATATTTGAGGATTTTGAAATTGGGAATTGGTGAACTGAGAAATTGGAGAATTTAAGATTGTAGACATTTGAAAATTAAAAAATTTAGGAATATTGGAATTTAGAAACTTTGAAATTCAGAAATTTAGACATCCAGAAATTCAAACATCCCAAAATTTAAACAGCGAGAATTCAATAACTCACAAATCCTTACATACCTACTTCAAAGTCCGATAATAAAAAATTTCCAAATTTGAGAATTGTCCTGCAGAATATGAGTACGGTATCTCTTGTGGCGCGAGATTCAAATAAAATTGCAATAGCTATCTACCAAAAGTTGATTCCTCCTACAGTGGTATTACACACGTCTTTACCCACACGAAGCAAATAGCAATTTGGATTTTATTTATCGCGTTTTTTCAATGGAAATGGAAAACCGTCACGGATCCTACGAAGACGTTCAAATATTTCTCGATGTATTTCCGGCCCGATAAATCACAATCAGGTAGAGATTCCTTCCTTTCCTGCATGGAACATGTGAAATGCCTCGCTGCAGGCTGACGGTTGAATCGTCGAGATTTCGACGTGAAACTTCCACGGGGTGAGAAAAGGCGGATGATAAAAATTTTCAGCCAAAGCGTGACAGAAAAGTTCGACTTTTATCACCGCGACTTTCCGCGATCAACTTTTTCATATTCTGCGGTCTAAAAGCGTCGAAAAAATAATGTTTGCCAAGGCGTCCGAGGGGAAATGGCTCTTCTTACTTTAATTAGACCTCTTCTTTTTGCTTCTGCTCCTTTTTCTCGCCGATCCTGTACTTCGGAAGCAATGAAACTGTGCTATCCGCTTTCCATCGAAAGTTTATCCTCCTCTCTAACAAAATTCAACTCGTTCCATTCTTACCGCAAGATCCGCGAATTCATGGTTCACCGTTTATTTGCCTCACGCACAATTTCTTCCGTTCGCTGACCAATTTCTATTTCCCGTGTTTGCCTAGATTCGTCGACGCGGAAGGACCCAGCTTAGTATAGTCCCGCAAGCTTCAATTTCTTCTGGTGGCTGCTGCCGCTTACGAAATTGGCCAAACCAAATAGATTCGCCTTTATCGTGTCTCATTGAATTTTCCTGCGATATTCGGAAACCGCAATATTCCGAACGCTTCCGAAGAAAATATTTCATTAAATCATCAAATTTTGCAATGTTTAATTAAGGCACGGCTGAACTTTACTGCCTCTCTGTACGGCAGAGTTCGAATTACGCGTAACTCGAACTTGTTGAAAAAATTCACAAAATATGTGATTTCCAAATGTTTCCAATATCGTATAGTGTACTGCACTCTTGTGGGATTAATACTCTTATAAAACGTGGTGAAGGCTAAAAAGTGCGAATCTAAATATGTGAAGAATGTCATTCAATCGAAACGGTGAGCGAGTGAGTCAGTATAGTGCGCCAGTATGGCGCTATGTAATCTACGATGACATCTGCAAAAGCCACTAAGAGGTTAAAAATTCTACTAGTTCCCATCCACATCTCTCACTCAGAATCACAACTAAAAGCTGTAAATTCTTATTTGAATCCTTTCATCAGATCGTTCTGAAGCGAAGAGGTGTTAATGTGGCTTAAAACGTTGTCGAATAAGTTCTGCAAGGACAATATTCGTCGTTTTCGGTAGTGCAATGTTCATAAGGATTTCGTGAAACTTGGATACTTAATCGCAAGTTAAACGTTTGGATTAAGACGCGTTCGACGAGAAAGTTAAGGGGTGTCGTAAGAGGGTGCGGATAGAAGAGAACAGTCTACTACTCGGGAATAGATACTTCCTTTACGAGCGGCAGCTTAGCTTGTTATAATGGATCTCATTACTTTTATCGCCGGGACATATATCTAGCCGAACTCGAAATTACCTTCCACTTCTTCCTCGCAGCTCGCGTTACCTCCACTTCGCTGGCAATCTACATGCAAAAATTCGGGCTTCTTTCTACGACCATACCCCAACATCTGCAACCCCTAATTTTTTACGAAAATTACTTAGCGAAACAGACATCGTTTGTTCTGCAGACCACCGTTTCTTCTGATACACTAGATCTGCGCTGTGTTTAAAGTGCTGTCAGTTTTTAATAATTATTTACTACTTAGATAAATTAAGGGGGCTAAGATAAATTGAGGGGATGAATTTATTGAGACAGTATCATCTTACAGTAGTATTCTCGTACATATTTTTATACTCGTAAATATATCTCTCTATTAACATCTTCATTTATTTTTGAAGGATTTAATAGTTATTTACGAGTTCTATAGATAAATTAAGGGAGCTGAGATAAATAGAGGGGATAAATTTATTGAGACAGTAACATCTTATACTAGTATTCTTGTACATATTTTTATACTCGTGAATATATCTCTCTATTAACATCTTCATTTATTTTTGAACGATTATTTACAGGTTCTTAGGTAAATTGAGGGGTTGAATTTATTAAGACAATGACGTCTTACACTAATATCTTTGTACATACATACTATACATACTGTAAATGTAATATATCTTTATCTGCTTTTGAATGATCATATCCGTGTGCAGTGGTACATAAAAGAAAATGTAAAACGTGAACGATGTGAAAAATCATCGTAAACGACAGGTTCTGTTATCCTTCAAGATAACTCTTTGAAACAACTGTATGAAAAAAGAATTGAAAGAACCAAATAAAGTTCTGATAGAATTATATGAAACTTCACATAGCAAACATAAAAATAAAAAGTGAAACGTTCATTTTGCGAGGAGAATAGAATTAAAATCGTTTCAATCGGCTGCACTCGCGCGTAAAGAAGCAGGAACCATTTTGGATCGGACATTCCATATCGTTATGACCGAATGATTTAAATTAAGCGTACCTCGCTTTGACATGGATTCGAATAATTACATTATCGCTTATCGTATAGAATTTCAGCTCGGATGTACGGACAGTCATCCGTATCAATTCATGCCCGTATAAATTCGAATTCCTTCGGAACGGCTTTCGAGCTTGCGTGAAACGAACGATTACCGATAAGCGTTAATGAAAACCTGAAATTTTTACGCGCCGTCAAATACACGAGTCGACGGAACAACGAGCGGCGCCGGATACGGCTGAAATATTCGATGACCCGTATAATGGCTCGATTCCGCGGAATTGTAAAATTATATTTGTACGCTTGGCTCCGATATTCATTGCGAGCACCGTCGTGGAATTACAGATTTACAGCAGATTGAAAGAGCGCGTGCACGCGACCGTTCGATCGCGTGTTTGTCTTCCCGTCGCGTTGCCAAATTGTGGCCGGCCATCGGTTGTCCAAGAGTTTTGCAAATAAAATCCCTCGTTTGCCGAAGACTACGTTCTGTAAACCGTTTATTTGTTGCTTTTTGATTAACGAGAAACTTTGGACACGTTAAATAACCGAAATCAGTACGTGTAATTGTATTTTTAATTTTAACCGATATATTCGACAGGTATACAATCGATTTATTTCGGTTGACGTCAACGAATTTTTTACCAAATAAAAATCCTTCATTTTGCTGCAGTTTTTCAAAATAATAGGACACTCGTCATTGTTTCACATGACGTATTTTTACATCTACATTCTGCAGCTAATTGGTTAATAATATTTGTTCATCCTTCCTCGGTTTGCTTCAGTTTTTCGAATTTATAATAATTTCTTCTGCAAATTCGTCACTGCTTCCCACGAGATATTTTTAAAACTCTGCAGCTAATTGATTAATAATTTGTCCGTGTGAGTAAAATTTCGAATTGAAAATGCGACCAATTACAAATATTTCCTGTGTACACAAGAATATCAGAATAAAATTGAAATCACGGCTTTAGATTGATAAAAATGATAACGAAATCACATGTCACGGTAAAATAACATGCATCGAGGGTGCACTGAATGCATCGATTAGTTATGTCAATCGAGAGGGCAGCAAACAGCTACAACGGTGCTTGATTAAAGCATTTAGCATAACAACGCTATTGGCTGCACCCTGTGGACCCGCCAGCAGCTGCCATAAATATTAACGTTTTTAATAAACGCGACTAATTTAACGCACACCCGGCTGCTATAACTGTTATTATCCATGAACTAGCTTGCATTTCTGTTCTAAATAATGGAAAGTTTAGTGATGATTTATGGTCAGTTAAATTTCAGGCTTACCAACGGAACTAGCATTAAGTAATTAGCCGATCGATTTTCGTTTCTATTAATCTGTAAAGTAAGCAATGTATATTATTCGTTCTCCTCGATCGCGTAATCGAAGTTTAATATTTTATTTTTCAATTTGAAGTTTCTTTTGAAAATTTGTTTAAATTTCTGAGCTACAAATTTTGAGGATCATGAAATCTTGAATGTAGGAGTTTGTAGATTTTCAAACTGGAAAAAGTACTTAAAACTGCACAAGGGTTGAAATGATTGTAAATAATTTTCATCGACTTATATAAATTGTCTGCTAGGAATTTCGAAGTAATTTTGCAGATCGTCCTTTAATCGAGCAAGATTGCGTGAGAATAAATGGTTAGAGTTAGAAAGAAGTTCGTTTGGTGAGGACGTTTGATGTCGTTTGTGTGGCTGGTTATAGACACTAAATGACAGACATGGACGATATACTTAGAGATCGTGCATGAAACGAGGAGGTTTCCAGGGAACAACGTTTAACTCGAGAGATACGATCGAAGTTTATTCAGGTCTCGGTACCAGACGGTTCGACGCGGTACCATTAAAGACCAACAAAGTGACCTCGCCGTCGTTTCGATACCCGATATTCCTATTTTCCAATATTTAGTTGAAAACAGTCGAGAATCGTCGATTTTCCAAATTCTACCTATCGGAGCTGAGTAGGACTATATTATTGATAATGGAATTATGATAGAATCGTACAATAATAATTGCGACCTCCAACCTTGTTCGATTCGGTTCGCGATTTGGATTGGTCGATAATCGCTACCGTGATTGCAGGAAATAATATATCAATATATATTCTAGAAGATAAATTCGCTCTATCCGTTAATGAATATTGTACGATTATTTCGTAAAGTGTCATGTATAAAGTTGTAAAATGTATAACTTCTAATTTTCTTCTTGCATTCGCGTAAAATGGTGGATGGAGTGTTTATAAGATGCTCCATCTTGCTATGTAATCGTTTCACTCTGATCCCGATATGGAAAGCGGCCCGCGTGCCAGGGAATATCCATTCCCAATAAATTATTCAAGATGATTCGACGAAGCCGTCGAAGATAAAATGGCGTCAACAGAAGGGCAAGTGCGATAATCCAGCTCACAGAATATGGATTCGCGATTAATCAATATCCGATGAGGTGTCTGTTTCAGCGCGACGTCAACTCAATCATCGACCGAAGAAATATTGCCATTCGTTTATTACGCAAACACGATATTTCAGAGAATAATCCGAGAGTACTCGCACTATCATTTTTCAGTTCTAATATTGAACAAATTTTTATTTTTCCAGATACGTGTCATTTCTCTTTAACACAGCTTCATCTGCTTGAATCTGGTTATATACCGGATCAACTAATAACGCGTCGTGGTATAGCACATTGCAATATAATGCGTGACGATACAACTCATAGCGATATAATAACGATGTAACCCATGGTGATATGGCACGTGGCGGTTTAGCGCGATAAAATATGATATACAGCGATGCAATGCGTAGAAATATAGTGAGCGGCGATATAACGCGAGGCAATATAACGCGTGGCGGATTCAACGTTTGATACAATGAGAGATGAATACTACGTGTGGAAATATAACGCATAGCGACTCAGCATATAAAAATTTAACGAATGGCAATATAACGCGTGGCGGATTCAACGTTTGATACAATGAGAGATGAATACTACGTGTGGAAATATAACGCATAGCGACTCAGCATATAAAAATTTAACGAATGGCAATATAACGCGAGACAAGTTCGCCGCACATACAACACTTGAATATAATCTGTGAAATACAACGCGCTGTATATTACCTGTAGAAATATATACGCATAGCAATTTGCCATAGAAATATGGCAAACGGCAATATAACGCGAGGTTGTATAACGCATGGCGAATTCAACGTGTAATGATACAGTGCATAGTGAATACTATGCGTGGAAATATGCGTAGCGATTGAACATGTAGAAATATGAGTGGCAATATAGCGAGAGGGAAATGCGCCGCAAGTACAATGTATATCAAGTGCAACGGGTAGAGACACGATGTGCGATGGATACTACTCATGAAAATATAATGCACGGCAATATAACACGTAGCTACAGCGCCCATGAAAGTCCAACAAGTGGCAATGTAACAAGAGTCTACTGTATTTCTCTAAAATTACATCCAGAATTTAAGAATATCAGTTTACTTAAACAAAAATTCAGGTAGAAAAAAGAAGATGAAGAATAAGCGCTTATTGATTTACATGTTTTAAATCTGTCAGAACCATATTCCCCTCTTTGACGATGTAAAACATGATTGATACAAATTACTATTTTATGAAGCAGCAATATTCGCGGACCGTTCGAAATTTTAATCCACAAGAGACGGATTCTGATCGTTTATGCGCGGTTCGCTACATTATTTATTCGCGTTTTAAACTCCGAACATAATTTAGACAGCGAATATTAAAGCAGCGTACGAAGCTCGAGTAACCCAGCCAAAAAGCGACAGTGAAATTTTCCAGCTTCAACGAAGGATTAATATTCAATTTAATACGAATTATTTGTTCATAGTTGACATCCAGCGTGTCCCGGTATTCTGTTTTTCATATTCGCATTCGATTTTTCTGTCGATTTCACGGTTCGAGATCGGTTAATCGGTCGAGTGTACTTTTTGTTTTATTTCCAGCAACAAAGGGAGAACGGACAAACGATTTTACAAGCTTGTCGATACAAGATGTCGCGTCGCGTTCGTTGTGTAGCAGACAGAATGACGGCGGAGAACTCTTTCGGCTGGGTAAACTCAGACAATATCGATCGTTCGATTTCAGTAATGAAAATTTTAATGAACCCCTCAGTGGTGATTGAGCTTCATAATTTATGCGTTACGTCATGCATTGTAGCGCGGACGAGATTCATTGAATCATTAAGCATGACGATGCCTCGAGCGGAATGAATTTCACGCGCGAATACGAATCTCGATTTGACAACGTTAATTGAAAATCTATACAAGCTGAACTCGTTTCTGCGTTTTGGATATTGCCACTGTTTACAACACCTCGTATCAATCTACAGGCTGTCAGATTCAGTTTTGCACGCACGAAGGAATATGAAATGGAACGTTACGTGTCTAAAGTCTTTTAATCATTTCGACGAGAGAACACGATGTCTGCTCAATTCTCCCGGAATTATTTTTGCCCGTTGGAAAACAAGAGAAAGGAAAGGGATCGCCGAGATGAATGAAATACATCCGATTGCATAATTCTCGGTTTGCATTCCTGTTACGCTGCGAGCGCATTCATCGAGCATTCCTTACGTAACGCGAATATTGAGTGTTCATCGAAAACAAGTACGCTACTATTTCATAACCATCACGGGGTATTTCTTATCCCGAATTGATTCTATTCGAAATATTTGCGTGTACACGTGATCGACTAACGAAATTTTTGGATACCTACATTGGGGTAGTTTTATGGAATTTAGTCAATTTTGAAGAAATAGGATTCGTAAATTTCTACATTTCCAAATTTCTATGTTACTGAATTTCTATGTTCCCAAATTTCTGCTCTCGATCTCTATGTTCCCAAATCCCCAAATTCCTAAATTCTCAAACCTTCAAACTACCAAATTCGCTCCCAATAGCACAACTTTCCAAAACCGTAAACTCCCACCTCAAATTCCCAAATTCTAATCACAACATCAAATTATCCCCCAAAAAATATTTCCACTGATAATACATGGAGTGCCTAAAACTCCATAGAGTTAACCGATCAGATTCGAGGACAAATCACGTTTTGAAAACAGCGACCACCGGATAAGTGGACTTAATCGACTGAGCTTGTTTGCGATGCGGACAAAGCTCCGAAACTAATTAAATAGGCCGCAAAGCGATGGTAATATAACGCGTTACGAGTGCATTCGAGGATGGATTGCAATGATGTCGGGGACGCGATATCAGCCATCCTTTTCAACGGTATGCGTGAACAATGGAATGGTCCGACCACTTGAATACCGGTATATTTGACCGTCAAGCACTGGACAATCCGGTGAAACGGCGAACCGTTCTGTCGCCGATTGAATTACACGTTAAACGTGACAGCGAAATATCCTCCATTCGAAGAGTTGCTATGGCTTGCAGTTTGTCGACGACATTGTTCCACGAGGAGGGTCAACTCTGTCCTGTGGTACCTCGTTTCGAATAAAACTTCTCTCAACGAATGTTGCAGGACTACTCTTACTATTCTTAATAGGACTTGTTATAGGTAATATATTTAATTTCAGATTTTAAAAATGACAGGTCTATGCTTGTCCTATGAATATTCCTATGAATACCAAATTTTCAAATGTTCAAGTACACAATTTTAGAAATGTAGAATATTAGAGGTGTACTAATATTGCACGACTCATAAAAGGTACCAATATTAGAAGATATTGCTGAATATCTATAACAAGGATCAGAACTCATCGGAAGAAGACTTGTAATTTATTCATTAAATATCAACTGATAACAAATAAAGATGTAAATGTTACTTCTCGAGAAATGTTCCAAACTTTCCAACTTTTTCACGACATCATACGTGACTTGCGTATAAAGAACGCAGCTACGAAGACGTAGGTGAAACCTGTAAGAACGAGAAGTTATCAGGAAATATCGACGTGCGTTTGACGAAGGTGGTTGACAAGAACGGACGGAGGGCGTAAGAACGCTCCTGGAAGAGAATCAGAATCGAAGTAGCTGACGCGGCCCTCGATAACCCCGCGGGTCGAAGATCAAAGATAATCAGGGACTATAACGCTCTCGAAAATCGTCCTTGCTACGACAGCAGAAGAGTCTATTTGCCTTTCGTCTCGTGCTGCAGCGGCTGAAAAAGAGGAGACGAGAAGATTGAGAAGACGAAGGACCGCTTGCCAACTTCCCCGAGTACACCACTCGTCTCGACCTCGCTTCGATTGCGAATTTATCGTTTCTGGACCTCTGTGTCTACGCGTTGCAGATTTTTACGAAACGCGATATCTTCCTGTAACCGCGGAAGGAATTCATCAAACGAGGGGATCGTTATGCGAGAATAACGCAGATTAAAGGATACTTTATCGAAAAACTTTATTTCGGGGTACTCGTGGAAAACGACTTGTGCTTTTATAATAGGTTATGGCCGCGTTCAAAGTCTTTCGGATGAAATATTTATATGCGAAAGTTATGACAGTTCAAGTTGATACTACAGATTTTTATGGTAATTGTCTTCTTTTCCTTTGTTTTCATTTGCTTTTCGTGTACGAAGACTTTCTCGAGCATACATAGGTTTCCTCGAATATTTAAATTCATCGAACAAAATTGAAATATTCGTGTCATACTTCAAATTATGAAATATATTTCATTTTCTGAAACATCTATTTTATTCAAATTATAAAAGTCACTTGAAACATGCAACTTATATGAATGGGAACGTTTTAATACGTGAAACATTTTCCCACAAGTTTCATCCAATATCCAAACTAATTACCGACGTAATAAAATCCTGTTAACTAGAACAGAGTCATACGATTTAATCCCGAGAAGAATCTCTATTCTCCGATATAACGTGCTTACATTTCTTCTTTCGACGTAATTAATTAGGCTCCGCGAAAAGCGTTTCCGAATATTCATTATCTGGCAGAAACCTTCACAGCCAGGGTATCTACCAATTAATTGGGCAGCTTTGAAAAGCTTTCGAAGCAGCTGTATCGTCCTAACGAAGGTCACGTCAATTTTCTGCTGGTCCTATTTTCATCCCCGTTTCATCGCGATCGCGCTCATTTTACCCTGCGCAATTATATTAATTTGATCCTCGAGCGGTTTCAATAGGCATCGAGTCGTTCTTGACCCAATTGGAAACGGCACGAAATTCAAGGCTACGTCACACGCGTGCACATACACAGAGTCTGTTTTTTCGTACCGTTTTTTCCATTTTTTTTCTTTTTTTGGTTTTCTCGTGGTTCGATATTTGCGTGCTGGCCGGAAAATGCCGCAATGCGTCCGATAAGAGTTGAAATATCGCCTGGAGACGACTTTCCTCGAAATCGCGGAACAGCCGTTTGATCGAGAATCGTCGAGGACGATCCGTTTCACGGTGAACCGATTCTCGCGTGTGTGTCCATTCCGTCGAATTGTTTTCAAGGGGTGAGTTTTACGCACGAACGCGTCTTGCGTTTCCGATTTAAACGCCGTACCGTGTACAAATTTGCTTGCGCACTGTGTCCTACCGTTGGGACAACCGTGGCTATCGAGAGACACTCTTGTTTAGAGTTCAACATACTGGGTATTTTCTGCTTGATACAAAAAGAACGTACATGAAATGAAGTTGTAAACTGCTTCGTTTTCGAGAAAATTAAATTTGAATATTTATTCAGTGCTTAAACAAAATCGGCACAGAAAGTGGCAGTAACAGTTTGTTGATAAAATAATAGTTTTGAAATAACATTTATTATAAACGTAGGAGAAATTCTTTTATCATAAGTGTACATCCTAAAGTCATAAGAGATTTATTACTTTCCTTCTCCTTTCTGTAGCAATGAAAATAATTTACGTAACTTAATTGGAATAATTTTTATAATAAACTTGTTGAAACACTTCAATCGATAAGTTTATTTTGCACTGTTCTAGATTCGATAAGATAACAAATGACATAAATTTTCAGATAACATGTATCAAAGCGTGTTTACGTGAAAAATCAAGAAATTGGAGTTATTGGAAAGAGAAGCATATCGATTTTATTTGACCTGCTTATCGTACGAGGATCGTATCAAGAACGATAAGGCGTCGAAAACGAAGGAGCACGATCGTTTCGGTAACTTCGTGAAAAGTAATTAGCCGAAATTGGTGGGTGGCAATTAGTAACGACGACTGAGGACCAGAGAACGAGAGGGGAGGAATAGAACGGTAACTGGATCGGAAGAGTCCAAAGTCTTCAATTAACGCGATAAACTTTAGGTAAACTCGTTTTGACGAGGATCGTACGTTACTCGTGTCTCAAATTCTCTTTCAGATACGAATAAAATTAGATTCGCGACCTAAATGAATACCCAATTCATTCTCCGATAATTACCAAAAACTTGTTCTGGTAATCTTGTTTAATAAGGGACAGACACTTGTCACTGGGATGTTTTAAGATTTTGACCAACAGATCATTTCATTTTTAATCGAATGAAAGCAATAGGTGAGAACGTGATTGGTACTGGATAGTGGGTAAATTTATCTTAGTACTCTTAACAAATTAGCTCTTGATTCAACTATTGCTAAAAAATTAAAATAAACGTATCAGTACAATCTCTGAAGACCAAATAAATAAATAGTTCTACAAGACATGTTAACAAACATGAACTGCCTTTCTTCTTAGACATTTCTTCTTGAATCATAGTTACATATTATTTTTACCAGGGTGAAACACTAACCTGATTCTATACCTCAACTAACAAATATTTAGACCTAAGTATTTAGACCACATCTAACATTCGAAAGGCCGCAGACAATAATCGACAGTGTTCTGCCAAGCCAAAATTAATTTATTTGAAATTCTGCCAAGTTTTTTACCTTAAACATTCATAACACGCGTGTACAATAAACGATTCGACAGATTTATAACCGGGAACAGAGACTGCAGATCAAACAATAGGAACAAAGGTCGTAGTAAAATAACGTAAAGATAGAAGAACGCGAGATATAGGGTACATTCTATGAAAATAAATATGAAAAGGTAATAGAAACATTCCAGTTTTCCATGTCAAATATTTGTTATCGCGCTACGTGCAATGGATAGACCCGAGTCACTCAGGATATTGAAACGGAGGATATTTTATTTCGATGACAATGTTTATATCGATTACTCTCTGTTTATTTAGCTTCTCATTTAATTCCTCGTAGATAAATATTTGAAATTTCTTCACGTTTCGCGAGTGAACTGGGTCGTATTATCACTAATTATGTAGTTGATATTTCAATACATGTACATATATTTATTTATACATATGTTAATTTGAATATTTGTATTCATATGTCAATTTGAATCTGCAAATTTGCGAATTTAAAAATACAAAAGTTACCCATTTTAAAATCGAAGACTCGAATTGAAAAAGTCTAATAATGTCGCACATAAAAGATAAGATATTTGAGAATCGAAATAAGCAGAAAATTCAGAAAGTCGTATAACTATCTGATGCAACTTTGTGGTCCAGAAAATTAGGAACTTTCGAATCCCGCAATTCGATAATTTGTCGAATTAAAAGTACCCCGCGGATATTTTTGCAGTTCGACCCGGCAACCCCCGACTGTACATTTTTCTTATCGTTCAGTTATTGAATCCAGCAGCTGATATTGCCAAGCAGACACGAGGTTCGTTGGAGCGATGCCAAAGCAACGGGTCGACTTGTAGGAAAATTCCGCCTAACGCGATCAATGAGCATCGTATTAGAGGACTCCGGAGCGAAAACGTCAAAGGGCGACATATGCAGATGCGACGATTCAGGGGTAACAACGTAATCACGGTTCAGAATCGGTTCGAAATCAGGATGCCGGCCGATAGCCAGCAGCACTCCAGAATTCTGATCCCACGCGAACAGGATTCGAAACTGACGGTTCACTTTGATTACAAAGCGAGACGGACAACTTTGATGCGGCTGAAACACGCCTAACACACTGCACGGCGCAGCTTTCCGCTTGGGAAAGCACAAAGCTCTACTCGCTTCGAAACTCCTATTTCGTTGCGCGTTTACGTTCGAAACTTTTTCCAACGTACGGGAAGCTCGTACGATATCGATGCTTTTTTTACGGGGATGCTGATACGGAGCTTAAGAAACGCTGTAACCTACTTCGATGAAACTACCCTCGTACGTGTTTTACGAGCAGCTTTTCGGCGACCAAGATGGACGGCCATCTTGACTTCGCGAGAATCTTTATACGCTGTTTTTAAAATAATCGGCTAAACCGTATGAACACGATGATATTCAATGATGAACACGGGCGAGGGTTGGACGTGATTTAAGGATTTTGTAGGGGTTCATAACTGTATTCGACGTGAGTATATGTGGATTCAAAACTTGATAATTTTTAAGAGCGTAATCCTTTTTCTCGTGAGATTTGTAAGAACAGTTGCTCTGCATTCGATGTGTACACTCGTCACTGCTTGACTTTAATTATAAATGTCATGAAGATTTTGTAAATCTAAATTCCACTATCAACTAGTTAATGTGTTCTTAAATACTCAGTTTATCAAGGTCTCAAACTAGGTTTTAAAATTACAAAATTTTCAAGTGTCCATAAATAATCACTACAATTCTAATAAAATTATAAAGTACTAAATCTCAACACAGTTATTTAACTAAAACCTGTGACACATTTCCAAAAATTGTATCGTAACTTTTAAAACTTTCTACCTTCAGTTTTGCAAGCAGTGTACTTTATATTCTACTAAAATCTAGTAAAATTCACTCGAAAGTGTTTCTGAGTATAAATTCGAACAACATCCTGTTATACCGTACTTCCGATGTTTTCAGGGATGCTAACAAGCACAGGAAACCTGTAAAAGAGCTTAAACTTTAAGCCTTAAGGCGTCTTCGAATATGGAGGCAGAGATTACGTAACCGAATACAGCTCTTCACGGTAAACGTGATGGCTGCCGTAAACGAAACGTTGCGGAAGTAAGATGATTCCGGTGCTTCGATGAAAATCCGCTTATCATCCTCTCTGTTAATTGAGATTCTACGTATATCTATTCGATTTATCGATATACCACGAATTCCTCTATTCGAATAAGCTAAACCACGTATGTTTACTGTATCCTGGGACCTTGTTAACATACGCTACACCTATCTTATACCGCGGCCGCCATTTTGTCTTAGTCTCTCCACTGGATGCCATTAGTAAACGAGGAGATGTAGGACTCATAAGCACTTAATATGCTAAGTCAGACCTGTACATGGATGTATTTTGTAAACTTGACAATAGCTTCTGCGACGCCAAACTCATAGTTGGGCATTATTAATAATTTTCTAAAAGGAATTTCCAATGAAATAGAAATATTCGAAGATCAGGAATAATTTATTCTTCGGAACTTTATTCGTGAACCTCCTATTCATACGAGATACATCTTGAACTGTCGCTAAAAATTTCACTATCATACCAGCCTTCGCAATCTTATCATACTATTGTATATTATATTGTACATTATATTCTTTTTAACGTAGAACCATCCATAACAATAATCGACTTCGATATATTAACAACCGTATACGATACGCAAATTAACACAGAAAATTGAGACAGGTCATAGAAACGTTCACCGTCTAAAGTTTGCACAAAAGACGGCGTTGCGGCAAAGCGTGTAATTGAAAGCCGTCGTTATCATTCTACATTTTATCCAGCTCTCGGAGCGTTTTCAAGAAGAAAGAAGCCACGTATCAAAGACAGACAGGCGACTATATAGAATGGATGTACACATATTGGAGGCGCACTGGCTTCTGATGCAGATGACGTGCAGATTAGTGGCTACGCCAGAGGGTTCTTGCTTTGAGACGTCCGGCTAAAGGGTTTCCTCTCCCCTGCCCGATGCATTTCCGGATAATTTAGATCGTACCGCGCTGCCTCTGTTGTGCTCGCCGTTCTACCTTGCACACCAATCTGCATACCCACCGATGCTCCGGCCACCTTCTTGCTCGTATATCAAATTTTTAACCGGTATTCTAATCGCACGCTCAGCTGCTTTTTTATCGCTACGTCACTCGTATATGACGCTTCAGCTTTTTATCAGAATTTGTGATCCGCGTTGTTCGCGATTTCATTCAGTTTTGCGTTATCGAGCTTTCAAATATGCGGTTTGAGGATTTTTGAAATTTCAATTTTTTGTATTCGCAAATTTTTAGGTTCATTCATTCTTTTTGTAAGTTTGGAAAGTTTTACTTTTCATAATTATGAAATTCTTAGGAGCCCACATGTTTCGGAATTTCTAAGTTTTCACGTTTCCAAGATTTCAAACACCCAAGTTTCAAAATTACCAAGTATTCAAATTCTCAAATTTCTGAATTCCCAAGTTCTCAAGTTCCAAAATTCTCAAGTTGCTAAGTTCCTAAGTTCCCGAATTCCCAAATTTCCAAGTACCTAAATCCTCAAACCCCCAAATATTGCATCCTCCAAGTGTACTTAATTTTGTTTAAATTGCAGACATAACCTAACATAATCTGTTACATAATTCTGTTGTTGAAGTCTATTTATTTTAGAACGAACTTCGCTTTATATCTGACATAACTTGATAACCTTATCATTAAAATCTATTTAATCTTATTTAAACCTCAACCTGCCACATAATCTATTCTCGTCTGAATTTCAAACTTAATCTAGACTCCTAATCTAATCCTAGACTCTAATCTAAACTCCAGACAAGAATAACCGAATCTATCAAAATAGATTAGAAAGTTAAACGAGAATAGATCGGAATCCCAGTTATTCTTCGACGCTAGAATGTTAGCAATACATCGATGCCGATAAAATTATCAGTTTGAGCAGTCATCGTCAACAACCAAGTTCCTTGCTCATCAAAATTAACCATTTCTGTAATGCACATAGCAACCGCCACGTAATTCGGTATTTTCTATTCTGGCAGCGGCCATGTAACGGTCGTTTCCGCGGAAATATGCGTGCAAAATTTGTACTTCCGGCGAGAGCCAGTCTGCCACGAATTCGCGGGAAGCTCTCGTTGAATTACGATCCACTAAAGAGGCTCTGCGTGAGTCGTTTCCATCCCTTTCCCTTCCTAACGTCTTGGGTTTGCCTCTTTTTTATCTCGTGGTCGGACGGCCATGCATTCCGGTTTGCAGGTGGAAAACGGTGAGGCGAATTTCCTCGAGAAAAACGCATGGCTCCACGGTAATGGATACATCCGCGAGCCGTGCCGTCTGCATTCCCCGTGTTCCGCGATATTTCGTATTTTACTTTAATTCCGGGGAAGTTTATCGCCGCGCGGATAAAGAGGCCGCCGAGTCGCTTTGCGAGTCTCGTTTTTACCCTCAACCGTTTCGTCTTCGGGGGATGTACTCCAAACCCCCGTGCAACGCGCTAATAGGTCGTGACCGAAAGTAGTCGCCATATTTTCTGCGGTGAACGTACGATGGGGAAAATTTAAGGATATCCTTCGTTTATGTTACTACGTCGTTACGCGTGTTCCCGGAGTCAACGATTGTTTCCAAAATGGCTACTCAGTGGGAATTACTTTAACTTTACCCATTAGCCATTTGTTTATTTCATTTGGTAATGTCAGAATTTAAGGATTTGGGAATTTGGGGGTTTGAGGATTTCGGAAATTCAGTTCAGTTACATTTGAATTTAAAATTAAGACAAAAGCAAATATATTCGAATGATAAAATTGTGTGCTCGATACACTCATGTTCGAATGAAAGTTTAACCGAAGATAAACAGATTTGAGGAGAAAAGAAAGTGAAATATTGTTATTCCGTGAAAATATCCCTACGATGTACCTTACCACCGATCTTGTAAGTTCGTAGTTGTTCGGAGTGCATTCTGTTGCAAACAACGATACAACGTGGAAGTAAGTTTCGAAGTTTCCATTCAAACAAGTCGTAGCATCCCCGGAGAGTTCTCATCCCCCGGGAATTCTAGACAATGTCTGGCTGGTTATCAATGTCCGACTTGTCGAGAATGAACACCCTTCATCGGCGACGTTCCATCTGTCTTGCGGGCCTTCGAAACATCTGCTTCGATTTCGTATTCGCTCCACCAAAACTGGTCCACGTTCAAATTTAATCCTTCGTTGCGTGAATTTACCAACTTTCAACCCCTCTTATACACTTTTACACTTCCATGACTAATGACAATACAAACGTGATGCAATAGTTCTCTTTTAACCAAAGAATTTTAAATTATACCTATACTTACAATTACATTATACATACACTGTTAGAATCTGAAATTCATGTATCTATACATAGAATTAAAAGTTCATGTAGCTGTACACAAAATTTAAAATTCATGTAGCTATACATAGAATTTCATATATTCATACATAGAATTAAAAATGCCTATATCTGTATACATGGAATTAAATCATGTACCTGTATATAGAATTAAAAATTCATGTATCTTTACCTATAATTTGAAATCATACAGCTAATATTCCTACTCTCTAATATAATGCAAAAATAAAATACTAAATGGCAATTATGGAAGATAAGAAATTTTTTTAATAATAAATATACGAGAAAGTAAACACGATGGCAGTAAAATATTTCAGTCAATACCAACGACGTAAAGGTATTAATATCACAAGAAATTATAATATCCTATTAAATATTCCGCATTCCCGTGATGCGTCGAAAGAGGAAATCAGTTTCAGTTTCAAAGAAAGTTCGGAAGTAGAGATGAAAAACAAGAACAGAGGGGAAATAGCAGCGTATTTACTCTATATGCAGATGGGTGCCGTATGCATTCGCGGAATGTTTCTTCTTCTCTGTGTAAACTCGGGAAGTTCAACGACAATTACGTCGAGTTTAACTTGGAACGTCAATCGAAGTTTCGTGTCTGTTTTCTCGATAATCGTTCGAGCATAACTAACGTCGAGCTCGAATAGAGAAACGAATCTACCGATCCAATGCGTCGAGCGTTCCTCGACGTTTCGAAGCTTTATAAATTCAACACGGGCTCGTGGAACCGGATATTTTTATTAGCTGGATATTATGAATCCTACGGAGAACGCTGCAGATGCACCGTCAAGTGACTATCGGCGAAAACATCGAGACAAAGTGAAGAGAAAAATAAAAAAATAGCTTATCTTTCGTGGTGGAAAACTTTTACCGGAGCGTCGTGTTTATGGAAACTGCTTTCAAAGGGAAAGTAGAAGCTGGTATTAACGCGACGGACCCTTCAGAGTCGCTTGCGTCAACATTGTAAGAAAGTTTTACAATCAATAGTCTTGTAACATTCAGAATTTTAAGTGCAAGTAGACGGAATAAATTTACGGGCTTTTATCTACTTATTAACCTGAATTTTCGAAGTCTCCAAATTCTTCATTTTAGAATTTTAGATTGTACTTCGAAATTTTTGGTGTCCGGACGTTCTCAGAGTTCTAAAGTTCTAAATTACCAACTTTCTAAATTTTTAGATTACCAAGTTTCAAACGTTTCATATTAATTTCCCAAATTTGCAAATCACTAGAGTCGCAAGTTTCCAAATCTCTAAATTCCTCAATCTCCCACATCTGCAAGTCCCCAAAGTCCGAATTTCCAAAGCCACAAATTCTTGAACTCCCAGATTTCTGAAGCTCCAGATTACCAAACTTCTCAACTTCCAAGTCATCAATATCCCAAATTTCCAAATTATTAATTTCCCTTTGCAAATCAACTTTCAACTCCCTAAATTCCTACATCCCTACTTCCGCACCATCCCTTTCTAAACAAAACCGTTTTAGATTACATTAAAAGAACGAAATAGAACTTGCTCAGAAACAAAAGAAAGTATAAGAAAGTGGAATTATATGAAAAGGCAATGTTATTGGGCAAACAACTGAAACGCCGCCGTCGCGTCGGATCATCTAACTTGTCGTTAGCAAAGGTGAAAAGAGCAACGTCGTCGACGGTGGTGTCCGTTCATCGTTGAAAACGCTGGCAAATGTGATGAATGTCAGCCCATTTCTCACTTCTTCTCTGTCTTACCTCCGGTAACAGGGTTGTCGGGTACATTTATTCATGAGTTCGCTGCTCGCTTCAACAACTTCCGTTTCTGCTCCTTCGAAGGTTGTGCTTAGCGAAAAGCATGCCCATCGTTCTTCCCATAATACGAACGATGTTTCTCATTTTTTTTATTCCTTCTGCAAGATTACTCGAAGAACAAATAGCAAGATGTATCGAGTCACCTCGTAAACAATGCTATCTTTTCTGCGTGTACATTTACCACGTATATTTTCGATACGTCTCGAGCAATTTGAGATCGAATTCAATTTTTATTCAACTAATTGAAGTTTTTATTTTCATACATAAAATTGATAAAATATTCTTGTTTTTATTTTTATCGATGTTTTTGTTTTTATAGCGAATTGGTTACTGTTCGATTTAATTTAGTGACAAGTTTTTACATAGCAGAGGGTGTTTTTTAGTCTTTTTAATATTTTTTTAAACATGTTTGAAACTGTGCATTAATGTCATTTTTGTTACTGAGATAATGTATTATCATTGATACGATTATTATCGTGTATTATCATTGATATAATTATCATTGGGTATTACCATTAATACAGGTATCATTATCATTCACGTAATTATCATTGTGTATTATCGTTCATATAATTTGTCCATACTCACAGTGTTTAATCAAGGGCTTTAGTTAAATCAATTATCTCAAGAGAAAAAAGAAACATATGCAGTGAACTTTTAATATTTAACAAATTAAGAAATTGTTTCAAAGTCATAAAATGGCAAAAAGTTCTCTATCAAACAAATGATCTTCATCGTTACTTATTTCATCGTCTCCTTTCAAAGTTATAAAATTGAAAAAAATTCTTGAAGTATCTGTTCAAGGATTCAATCGATCAGCCTCTAAAATAACAACCGATGTTCGGACAATTTCAGTTTCGATAGATCGCGGTTAATGAAGCTCAACGTTTCAAGCGGTTGACAGACGTCACGTTCGACATTGACTCTGTCCCGTTTCCCACAGGACAGAATCTGAGATAGTAATACGCCATGATAACGAACCTTTGTCCGTCAGATACGTAGTTTTGAGCATTCGGCACGGAAATTCGATCGAGGGCGGTGACCCTTCATCTTCTCCCCATCGCGCCACCCTATTCGATTTACATTAAAGGCTCGCGTGCGAATCCTCCGCCATGGGGTTGCTACAAACTGCACGTATAGTAAATGCATATATTGATTGTATGCGGCATAGCGATCATCATGGTCAGCCCAGGGCCCCTTTGTTGACCCACCGTTTGATTGGTCGCCAAAATTAAACCAAAATCGAGTTTCTGATTCTGATCGACGTTTTTTGGGGATTAAAACATTCCACGATTTTGTTAGAGATTTCGGAATGGAAATTATTGAGTTGTCAAAATGGCGGATTTCAAGCACCAGAAGTCTAATGCAATGTACTATCGAGAGTCTGATATAATGTATCAGGAGTTTAATACAATATTAAAAGTTTAATACAAGGTGTTGTCAGAAGTTTAATACAATGTATGAGGATATAAAAGTGTCATAAAACAGCAATGACATCTGTGGATTTTGTAAATTATCTCGCATCAAATATATGTTTTATTGTAAAATAAAAATGTAAATTTTAGCGGGTGACTTTTTAAAATTTATATTTTTGAAAATGCAATAATAAATAGATCTCATGAATTGTTATGTGTAACTGTGATACATGCTTTATTACAGAAATTCTATATGTACATATACTTTATTATAAAAACTCTATATGTATATACGTTATTATAAAAATTCTATCCGTGCATTATAAATGTTCTGTATGTTTGCTTCATTAAAAAAATTCTATTTTATCCACCAAGAACAGCAGCATTACCTTGCATTCGGCAAAAGTGAGAAGGTCAAGTTGCCACTGTCTTGTAGACATCGATACGTTCTGAAAACAAAATGGCCGCCACGTCCGCCGTGCTTGAAATGGCGCCCCGACCGCAGAATTTCGAAAGACCTCGAGACAAACAACAAGAGTGGTGTAGACTAAAATTTATAATGGCTGATTCGTGGAAAAGTAGTAGCGTGAATTTTTTCGTTGGACAACGGTGATTATCTTCGAAACGCTAACAAGGAATTCAGGCTCGAACTAGCGCTCGTTACCGCGCTCCAACGGGCGTTGCTAATCGAAGACAAATCGATTTTGTTTTTTAATTTTGTTCCGTCCGTCGAAATCGATTCGAATTCATTTCGTTCCTCCTACCGGTTAACGACTCACCACGCCATCTCCGTGTCCGCTCGTTGTTTTTATCGATAATTGTAACGAACGTGTGTCTCGTCAGCGAACGAGCCCATCACCGTTACAGCCCGAACGTTTTTCCATTATTTCCGCCATAGTCGTTGCAAGTTTTCCCTCGAATTCATCGCTCTGTCCGTGGTAATCCATGGAGTTTCGTGTTTTTAGGAATTTCATCCGTGTACTTTCGTGTCCGTGTGTTCGTGCATCGGAAACCTTGCGAAAGCTCATTTGTTGACACTGGAGGAAACATGTAAATTGTACTGTAATCGTGATGTTTATTATTCTGTTGATTCTTCTTTTCAGCGCGGATTTTGTTGTTCGCTATGTCGGGAATTTGATCAAACATTTCTGAAATGTTCATGAAATATATATAGAGCATTCATTTGTGCTGCTCCATTAAATAATTTACTGAAAGTACTGATATTTGACAGACTGATTTTAGATTTTATTTTAGGAAATATAAGAATTATTTATATCTCTTCGTTGGAACATTTCAAATTATTTTACCGAGTAATACATTAAAGTTTTTTAGTGATACAGTAAATGTTTTCTTCTCTGCTTTACACTTTCATTCTATTTGTCTCATTATAAATTACAAAGTGTTAATTTTTGTCATAGCACTTGTAAGCATCGCGTGCAGTATACGACTACGTATATTCAAACGTGCACAATACAGAAAATGTTTCCTTTATTTCCATACTGCAGGTGTACGAATACTTTCGTCCCTCACTGTACCAACAGGTTAACCAGTTAGCCCGCGAACAGCAGCCGGTGACAGAGCTCGATTCACGACCGGACACCATAGAGTGTCTTCCGAGAAATTTAATTAAAACGCACCGTGAAAAAGACTAAAAGAATGACAGGGGACCGTCGGTGTTTCGTGGGAATTAAACGTTATTGTTTTCCGATTTGCGATGCACCGAGGTTCACGGTGTATACATTCCGTTGCCCGTCCCAATGCACGACAGGGCCGAGATCTTTATTGCGTTTCGAAGTACCGGAACGGGCAAACAAAGCGGTAATCTGTCGTGCAGGTTGTTTTGGGGACGTGGAACGAAATTGCATTCCATAGTAAACGACTGAAAATGGCGAAGGCCGTGTGTCGATCGTCACGCTGCATCGGAGAGCCCCATGTACGCGGCGCACACTGTAAACGTTCTCGTTCAGCCGGACACGAACATCCACCTTGGTTAACAGTGAAGTTGCATTCGATATTCATATATTTTTTTTGCAATATCAAGCACTTTACTGTGATACAGGTTAAATAAAGTTGCTCTTGGCAATAATTTTACCGGGGGAGTAATGTTTTTTATCTGGAACAATGTCCATAGGAGGTTATAAAGTTTGTCAGTGCAGTACTACTTGCTATGTCCTATTCCTGTGTGTCAATATTTCTATATCCAGATATTTCTACGTTCTAGTATCCCTAATGTCGCTAGATCTCGATATTAGGTCCTAATATCTACCTACTATCCCTATATCTGAGTGTCTCTACATTCAAAAATTTCTATGTCCCAATGTCTCTACCCTCCACTATTCCTGTGTCCCACTATCTCTACATTTCACTATCCTTGTGTCCCAGTGCCACTACATGTCGCTATCCGCATGTCCCAGTATCTCTATGTCCCAGTACCTCCATATTTCATTAACCCTATGTCCCAGTATCCCTATATTTCATTATCCCTATACCCCAATATCCCCGTATTCCAATATCTCTTTATTTCAATCCCTCCACATCCCAATATCTCTACATTTGAGCATCTCCACGTCCCAATATCTTTACCCAAGTATCTCCTCCCCCAAAACCTTCATATACCCCCTATGATATCCCCTCCCTATATCCCCAAATCCGTAGTTATTCTAATGTCCTATGGAAGGTCCAGAGTTTAGAACAAATTGAAATTCATACTTCTCTGAAAGTATTTGTAAAGTGCGGTGTGATCGAATTTGATGAACCGTGTAGCTCCACGCTGAAAGAGCTTATCCAAATCCCGAGGGAAACTTCCGTATCTGATGTAATTTCAATTGTTCGAAGGCAACTCTCCAGGGCTGGTTTCGATCGGACGCTTTATACTTTATTATCGGCGGACATTAACGAGCGGGGCGAAAGTCTCGCCGATCGGATTAAACGTCCTAGAGTCCCCGTGTCTGGCGCTGCATTTTACTTCGCCATTAACGATAAAAGAAAGCTTTACGGCTTTCCAGCGTGAACATCCCGACCGGTGCAGTAATTAAGATCGAATCTTTCGGCGAGCGATCGGTGGAATTTTCGTTAATCGACGGAGCTGCCGCACAGGTACCCCTTAAATCTACGGGACATTAATATTCACCGCGTCGAGGCGCTTCCTCGGTAAGCGATTAAGACACGACGGGATTTAAATTGGAATTATTTTAATCCTGACCGAACGATCGCTTATTTAAATTGCACCAAACTAGACGCACCTCACGGTATCGCTTACGACTGGAAACTCGTGTTACTGCGACAGTTTACAGGTAATCTTTCAGATCGATGTGCTCTGGAATGAATCATTTTTTATGTGAGTTAGCGGATGCTGAAATATATTGGAACGATATTAGTAACGATCACAGTGATATTTATAGATATTTTTTTGTATAAAAACGTTCTACACAATAGAATCGTTTTCGTATAAATTATACATGTATGTAATTTTAATTGTTGATACGTACATATGTACCAACTCCCTTCGAAGGTGTTAATAATACAGATAACTCGGTGTTTCATCCACGAACGAAATAACGCAACGAAGCCGATAAAGCAAATAAAAAAAAAGTATCCGCGCCATAGTGACAACAAAATATCGAGATACACGCTTCCTGGTCCTTCTCATTGTTCTGCTCGCAATCCCCTGCTCCCGTCCTTTTTCTTTTCCATTCTTTCTCGCTGCTCGTCGACGCCATTGACGGGCAATACATTTTCCGGTGTTGTTTAGGAAACGATCGGACATATCTCACGGATCGGTTCATTGCATCAAGAACAATACACCGCGCACGCAAGCTTTGTATGTACCCTTTTTTGTCCCAGTCGTATTGTCAGTTGATTTCAATGTGGACCGCAATAAATTGCCACCGCGAAAGTGCGGCCGTGTAAACGTTAGAAGATGGCGGAGAGGGTGAACTTTGAGTAAGAAAGAACGAGAGGAAAGGGTAATCTACTGTTTTCTGTTCGGAGAGGCTTCAGCTTTTCTCGACTGCTCGTGACGGTGACAAATTCACAGGTGTTGTGCGACCTAATCGATCCTCGATATGGAACCACATTTATCAGGATCGTTGGAACATTCGGGATTAGAAAAATAGGGTTCGTGTTATGTTATTCGAAGAGTCACTTCGAGGCTTCGGAAAATCGAAATTTTTTTATTCGTTTCAAGTAATACATTATAGTACTGAAAATAAAATAACACTGGCTTTAATATAGGACTTTGGGACTTTAATAATTTGTTTCCACGTAACAAAACAATTTTGTAACATATCTTGAAATATGTACAGTCGAGTCGACTTTATTACTTCGCCAAAACACTGAAAATTAACCTATGAAGCTTGCAAAATGCTCCCCGTTAAACAAGGTCCGTATTTGTTCGTCCCGTAATATTTACCGTCATAATATTTTCAAGATTTGACACACCCGCACTTTTTCATCCCTGCGTTTCGAATAAACAAAACGTGCCGATTTTTTTATGCATCGTCGATAAACTTTGAAATATGCATCGCTCGTGGACCACAGTTTCGAATATTCGCTGAATAATGAATAACAACAGTTGCTTTGTCACGATTGTTTTTTCTGCCATCGTACACAATTATCCAGACGAATAATATAATAATAAAGAATATTTGTTCATGTGAATCTTGATAGGACAAATAACAAAATAATATGATAATAAGGAATACCTTGGTATTACCTTAGTACCAAATAATAAATGAATATGAATCTTGATAGGACAAACAACAGAATAATATAATAAGGAATATCTGGTATTACCCTAGTATGAAATAATACAGAGATGATATGTTCGCGTGAATTTCAATAGGACAAATAACAAAATAATATAATAAGGAATATCTGGTATTACCTGGTACGCAACAATAACGGAAGATGGGTGAATTCGGTATCGATATTTTCAATTCTAAGTTGGGTAGTGATAATAGTGACTTAAGGACGTCGTTTGTCCGTAGGAGCGTAAATAAAGGATAATTACGTGGGATTCGCTAACGAACAATGAACAGAGGACGATGGTCGTGTGGCTGGCCGGCAAAGTAGGATTATCCAGGATCTGTATCCCGACTCGAATACGCGAACTGTGCTTTCGGTTTACCAGCTGCATCGAATGGGTCCAAACAATGTTCATCGTTAGCCGTTTCCCTTTAATCGAAAAGCTCCCGGTAAAGTCACGCGTCTCGCCGCAAGCCGGGTTCGTTCGAAATTATTCCCTGGCTGTGCCTCGATTCTGATGCATAGATTCAACCGCATTTTTCTCCCACCCCCGTCCCTCGTTCTCCACTTTTTTTTTTCTTTTATTCCACCACCGGCGCAGTTTTTTTCCCGTTCGTTTGTTCTGGCTGCAACAACAGGACGCGTTCGTTGCGCGGACCAAGTCGTAAAATTGTATGAGATAGGGCTTTCGAGCGATGCTTTGTTTCGTGCGGGACTCCGAAATCGAAAATGAAAAAAAGAACTGGAATAGAGCAGGGGAAACGATACTCGCCGTTTTGTGGATTGCGTAGAAGTGCTGGAATAAAATGGGAGAATACGGTACAAGGATATTATATGTATACCCGGGTATCCGAGTGATATGAATACGTTACTTTGTCAAAAATCTGTGGATAATTCTTGTTTTATTTTTAGAACTTCATGTATAGTGATGTAGGGTTGGGGGATACAAAGATATGGAGACACAGAGACGTAGAATTATAGGGATTAGGGGATGTAGGAATTTGACGATGTGGATTTGGTGATATAGGAGTTTGGGGACGTAAAGGTTTGAAGATATAATAATTTGGAGATGCGAGGATTTGGGAATATAGGGACTTGGGGTGTAACGATTTCGGGATATAGGAATTAGGGGTATAGCGATTTGGGGATATAGAGAATACGATCTATAGAGGGTTTGGAATCTAGCGAATTTGATATATAAGAATTTTGGGATATAAGAATTTTGCGATATAGCGATTTGGAGGTATACAGATTTGGGGACATAGAGATTTGGGGGCATCAAGATTTGGATATATAGAAATATGGGGATATAGGGATTTCGGAACATAGCAAATTTGGAATATAAAAATTTCAAAATATAAGGATTTCGAGATATATCGAATTCAAGGTGTAAAAAATTCGGGATATAGGGAATACGAAGTCTAGAGAATTTTGTGCCTATGAGTATAGAGATCTGGAAATTTCAGCATCAATAAATTTCAGGATCCAATAATTTCGTGATGAAGAAATTCTTTTGAACTTCAAGAATGTGTAAAATTCGAAATTTTCAGTTTTTTTCAATTTTGAAATACTAAAAATTTGGGTCGCTGAAACGCGTTTTACATGCATTCAAAGTTATAAAACGATTTTACTGACCACGTGTATGTATAAACCAGACGTTTTAACTGGAGTGAATATACGAAGCTTTATTTGAATGTTTTTTTTCCATGATTCATGATATATAATCACGAGATACATCCTTGTAAAGGGATCCAGTGAATTCATCGTGGACAGCTCGAAAACGACGATGGTCCATTTTCGTCGAGTCAGCGATAGATTATTTTTGCTGCACGATCGAAAATGGCCATATAATTCATTGGCTCGAGCATTATTCTGACCCGTCGTCCGACTGTTCACCAAACGGCTTTTTTATCGAAACGAATTGCAGGGTTAAAAGGGTGTATTGCGTATACAAAGGTCTTTTTTAATTCTGTTTGACGTTTAACCTTTCAACTTATGATTTCTTTTTGAATTCATAAATGAACGTTCTATTATATTGCTGTACTGTGTCACAGGTCATATTCTGGAAATTCTCAAATTTAAACATTTTTTAAATTTCTGAATTCACAAATTTACGAATTCAGAAATTACAAATTATCAAATTACTTAATTAGTAAATTGCTAAGTTATGAAATTTTTAAATTCCCAAATTCTTAAATCAGTGAATCCTCAAATCTCCAAATTCTCAAATCCCCAAATACTCAAATTCCGAAGTGCTCAAATCTCCAAATTCTCAAATCTCCAAGTTCCTATATCCCTAACAAAAACCTCCAAATTCCCCATCCCCCACATTCCAAATTCCCCAAGTTCCTATATCTCGAACACAAATCTCCAAATTCCCAATCTCCCAAATTCTCAAATCCCCAAGTTCCTATATCCCTAACATAAATCTTCAAATTTCCAATCCCCCAAATTCTCAATTCCCCAAGTTCCTATATCCTTAACACAAATCACCCAATACCCAATCCCCCAAATTCTCAAATCTCCAAATTCCGATGTCCCCAAATCCCCTTATCCCTAACTCAAATTTTCAAATTCCCAATCCCCCAAATTCCCATATCCCCAAATCCCTATATCCCTAATTCAAATTCTCAGCTCCTCAAATCCCAAATTCCCATGTCCCCAAATCCCCATATCCCTAACTCAAATCTCCCTATTCCCAATCCTCCAAATTCTCAAATCTCCAAGTTCCCATATCCCGAAATCCCCATATCCCTAATTCGAATTCTCAACTCCTGAAATCCCCAAACTCCCAATTCCCCACCTCAGTCCAGCAAATCCTCAAACTTCCTAATTTCCAATTTTCCAATTTCCCAAATCCCCACATCCCTAATCCCTAATCCCCAAATTGCAAAGTTCCCAATCTTCCAAACTTCCCACCGCATTTGTATAAATCGGGTGGCTCCATTTCAATAATTCCTGGCAATATCCTTGACAGAATGATTTGAGATAATTGCCAGGTAAATTTGAAACTGTGCTGGTTGCATAATAAATCGATATCGTCGATCGGCCTCGTGTGTTCCAATTATAACGTCACAGCAGGCTCGTCTAACGACTTACATAATTGAATGGTGAAGTGGCAAGAAGAGCGTTCGAAACGAGATAAGTTAATAATTTAGAGGAGCAGAGACTGCGAGTAACGATCCTCCTGACCTCGATGAGCAATTCGGCTGTTTGCACGAGGCGTGGCTGTCACCGATATTAATTACTGCTGTGTGTTTATAATTAAGCGGTCGTATCGCTGGTTGACCGTTCTCGGTAAACCAAACATCTAGCCACATGAAACTTTTCGTCGGCCTTTCTCAATGACATCTCGCAAATTGCGACGTAATTGTAGACATTCATATGTCTAGCATTATGACATACGTGTTATACTTGCTAATTTATATTTTCGAATTTCACATTCACAAATTTCCACTTTTCATCTCAAAATTGATAAGTTACTACATCATCAAGTTTTAATTTTCTGAATACCTATATCCTCAATTTCCAATTTTTCAAGTCTTCAGATTTCTAAATTCCCACATTCTCAAATTGTCAAATCCTCTAATTACCAATTCAGTCTTCAGTTCGATCTTCAAATTCCTAGTTCTTCAAACTCTTGCATCCTCAAACTTCCACCCACCCAAATCTCCAATTCTTCAACTCTCCAAATCTCCAAACTTCCAAATCCCCAAATTCAAGTCAGAAATCGCCCACAACCCGCTTCTAAAATAAATCCAAACTTATGTCCCATCACCGGTGATCTAAGACATTAGCCAGAAAATAGTACGTCATCCGTTGGCGCCTATCAACGTAACGTTTCGACTCGAGTTTCTTGCCAATTTCTCTTGCTACTTCATCGACGTAACAAAACTGGAGCTCGACCTCGCAAGCCTTAAAATTTCCTTTTCAGAGAAATTCCGCAGTCGCTTTGTAGCTACGATAAACAGTTTTAATTGCCATGTTGAGTATAAACGTAGACGACCCTCGTTAGCATCTTCCTTGTCGAAACTGTAGATTTCCGGATAAACGAGCATCTACGCGATGACGTCGCAGAAATTTCAATGGAGGAATAATCAAAGATCTATGTTCTTCGTCGAAAGCCTTTGTTTCCTGCTGTGATGATCAGTGGACCATAAATGAGATAATAGAGTACGATCCGGACATTTGTCTTCGATTGAAATATTCATTTAAACGTCTCGTTTCAATTAAAGGGATCGTCGAAGGCGTTTAATGGATCCGCCATAAATTGCAGTTACGTTTAGAGTGTCAGCGGTCGCGTAGTTTCGGAGGGTATATTTGACCCCAATGTCTTAACTTATTTGTTGCTGGTACATTTACTGAATGAATTCGGTCGAATCGGTAACTTCGTCTCAGGATTTCAAGGATGTTCTGACGTAAGCTGATTCAACGTAAAAGATCGCAAAAATATCTCGTTGAGCGAATTAGCTGTTCAAGAGTACTCTGTGAATATTATCGAAAATACGAGGCGAAGTTGAACATTGTGTAACGTGTCTGAAAACTTCGCCGATAATAAAAGTAGAATAAATTGTTAGAAAATGGTGAAGCAGTTAATATTTGTATCTCCATTGAGTTTAGCAATAAATTATAGGATGTTAAATATGTTCAAGAATGTTATTTATCAACTTATGCATTGCAGGTAAATTATAAGTAGTAAAATGGTTAAAATTAACGAGCAGTAATTGCTGTACGGTTGCACCATAATACCTCATACAACGGAACAATGTACATGAGCTAACAAGGAAACTACCCCAGGTGTCCCCCTCTGATTTTAATGAGCTTCTAGATGTTGATAGATCATGTTATTATGTGCCTTCCTATACGTGGTTTTGGGCGTAGACCAAGAACATACACTTAATTGTAGATTGAACTTTAACAGTATATATAACTTTAATATAGTTCAAGCAATAAGTTTCATAATTGTAGCAAAATCTATTTGATCATAACATCAAAGAATTTCAGTAACAAAGAGATACCTTCGTAATTCATACGCAACAACATGTATACTGATCGATATAATACTTTAAGCGACTCGTACATCGTCGATCTAATTCCCTTAGCCGTTAAATTGTGGTCTTAGAACTTAGCAGAGTGCCTCGTAAGTTTAGCTATCTTGGGTAACGCATATCCGTTCTCATCCCTTAGTGAATTTCATCCCTTCCCTCCGCGCTCGTATCCTGTCCTACGGTCTCTGTCATCGCTCGTTTTATTACCGATAAATCCCGACGATTTTTCACCACCGGGAAACGACTTTCTGCCTAACGTAATTTCACCGCTATAAAATCTTCTTTATATTCGTTACATTTGAATTCGTTCCGCCGGAAATTATTTTATGTCTCAATCATATATTACTTTCAACTTGTCAAAGTACGGTCACTTTTGAATGTATCCTGAAACTTCAAATTTAATTTCTTGGATTATTTCTTTAAAATCACTAACATGTATTTGTACGTAAAGTCAACGACATATCTAGTTTTTTTAGGGAAAATATGGGGGGTGAAGTGAGGGATGAAAGACAGGAGAAAGGCTTCTCAGTCATTCACTTTTAGGGGTTTTTGAGGATTTGAACATTTGGAGGTCAGATAAAAATTTGGGGACGTAGGAATTTAGCGACTTTGGTATTTTGGGATATAGGATGTGAAAATCTAGGGATTTGGCGATCTAGAAAATTGACAATATAATTTCGAGATCTTGAGAATCGAGAACTTTTGTAATTAGGGGAGCAATCTTGGCATCTGGAAGGGAGACCTTAGGATTTAAAGATCTGCGGATATAGAAATCTAGGGGATTTGGAGATCTCGGAATTTGGAGATCTAGGGATTCGGGAATTTACAGAATTGGTAATCTAGGAATTGATCTAGAAAATTAGCAACATTTCGAAATCTTGAGAATCGAGAACTTCTGTAATTTGGGAGGGTAAAAATGTCAAGGTCTAGGAAGACAAAGTTATACAGTTATAGAAATCTAGAGAATTTCTAACATAAGACGTTTAAATTAATTATACGCTTATATTAAATTTCCAACGTCAATTACCAATAGTTCCAATGCCAACGCATTAAAATCGATTGACAGTCAATGAAACAATTAACAACGGATTAAAAATCAAGTATGAAACTGTCGACTTTTCCCCTCAGTATGCATGTAGCTTCGAAGTTGAAAAATCAAATGCCTCGAACGGGGAAGGGTGCTAATAAAATGTAAAAAGAGAGGTCGTCAGGAGGGAAGTGGTTTTTTTATATCCTCGAACGATGACGCTCCCTGCTATGTACTCCACTTGAAACCATTATACGACCCATAAAGAGAGAAGAGAAAGTCGTTTCTTCGATGATGAAAAATAAAATTCAAGTCATTTTATACCTTTTTTATTATTCAAGAGAATCGCACGATCTCGATGAGGTTATCGAATTGTCCGATTCGTCGAAAGTTCGGGGAGGAGAAATTTCACGGGAACCGGAGGCACACGTCCGGCGATGCACGCGAAGGACAAAGCACAATGTAAATAAGATCCTTTGCAATTAAAGTAAAGCACTGTGCAGAGAAAGTTGATCGCAAACGAGAAAAGTTCTTTGAGCTGTTAGTTTAGGTATCATCCCCGTGGTTGTCGAAAGTTACGAATGTACCAATTTGCTCGGCTCGCAACTTCGCAATTAAGTTTGGAAAGGATTGCCTTTGTAAACCCGTCCGTTGAAAGAACAGTGATTAAAAACATATCCAACGGAATCTAATTAATACCGCTTCTTCCCTTCTATTTACTCGGACGATTTTATTAATTAAATCCAGGTTGCGCCGCTCGGACACAAATGTAATTCGTTCTATTTAAATTTCCAGATAGGAGCATTATTCGCGGATCTCGCATAAAATACGGTATCATAGACGAAAGGTGAAAATGGTTTCGCGAATCGATAGGGGAACGAAAACATGGATGAACAAAATGGAAAACCGATATTTCATTCAACATTGCCTTCCTGCGCTTTCTGCAAAACAATAGTACCATCATCCCCTTTTAATCTTCGCTCGCTACCTCTTTTACCCAAACTTTTACGCGGTGTTTGACTTCATTAAACGATTAAATTTCCTATTGTTGGCTCAGCCAACTGCTGGAACAACCATTCTCTTCTGCTACGCTTTTGTCTTCAACAATTCGAAATATTTCCGCTTATAATCGGACTACAGGTGTTACGGAGGCACGGAGCATTAAATACGTGAGATAATGCGATAAATTGTTTACTATAACGATGATTATGCGTCAAATTGCTACATATATAAATTCCAACGTATATTGTTCTGAGAGTAGGTAACATATGGATGCATATGTATTAATTCAGAGGATGCAAGTCCTTGCGAGTCACGTTAAAACAAATGATCACAAAAAATCAGTTGCAATAAAGACTTCTTGACGCCCAGACGTGTTTCACTTACAACCCTTAGATTCCTTACGTTAGTAAATATAATTTAAAGAATATGTCCTTAGAATCTTGTGATGCAAAACAAGTTCCTAATTTTGCACCTATTTTCCATAAAAATGTGGACAAATATTTGTATAAAAATTCATGTGAACAAACACTCGCATATAACATATGAAATAACATATGCAATTACATATGAAATAAAAATAAGAAACGAATAACGTGAGAAATAAATAGCAAAGTGTAAATGATAACGTAGGTATTACACGGTGATCACAATACTTATCTGTAAGATTTAGCAATCGAAACGTGGTCGAAAGCAGACAGGTTTCTATGACATCTGTTTTTCGTCGACGACGCGAAATTGATATCGGTATTATCTTGACTGAGCCATCGAATTTACTCGAGACATGGCTTCCGTCTCGTAATGGGATTTTGATACTAACTGGTTGAGAGGTATCGAACCCCTCGTCGTGGGAATAATTTCCTCATCGTATTTGTATCGTGTTCACTGTAGCTTGCACGTTAGGATACGATACGTTATCGTCAGCTTACACGCTTTAGCGAGCCTCTATTCTTCCTCCTTCATGCAAATTCATAAGATAAGCGAGCTAAACGCCTAACGACCATGATATAATAAAATTAACTCCGCTCAACGTCCAACATTTACTTTGTTATTAGCGATTCTAACGATAACGAATCAATATTATCTCATGGATACGCGTTTCATATTTGTCTGAGTATTTAGATCCGATACGTCCATGCTTGTTTGATACGTAATCTTGTCTTAGGTTATTATGATATCGGTAATTAGGAAATATTTCTAAATTTGAAATTTCTATATTTTCTCCTACTAATCTAAGAGATCGCAGCAAACACCAGCACAAAAAATCCATAAAAAAAGCCTTCATTAGAACAAACAGACTTTTAAGAATTCCGCGCACACGTTGAATATGTGTCAGAATGAATGTTGCATTTGGATCAGTTTGCAGCCACACACGGGCGTAATGCCCAACGTGCTCCATGACGCTTATATTGCCGCCATAAATCTAACAAGGCGGTTGAACATTAACCCAGCAACCGCCGTCTATACTTCCGACGTTGGTCGACCTCCACGTCCGATAAAATAGCTGTCTATACAGTCCGTGATATTATTTACGTCCATTTAATGAACTGTAACGGAGTTACGGTCTCACACGTTTATTCGGAAAAAGGAATAATCCGTTTTACCATGAATAATTCAAACTGTAAATACAAACTGTTCACTTTGATCTTCCCATCAAAGATTTTCTCCAAATGTTTATTATTTACTGATCAATTTTTATAACACAATATTGACGAATTATCAAAAAATTTATATATTATTTTATATAATTTAAGGTAGATCAAACACTTTATTCATTTAATAAATAAATTCTTAATCGTGTGACTTTGTCAAATTTTTCCCGGAAAGACAACGGCGATTTCTCCGGACAAAAGTGCAATGCAATAAAAATTTTATTCGTCGATCATCGAACTGTCGATTCATAGATGCAATCACGTGAATGTGCAGCAAATTTCGGGATATAAATCTGTACGCTACGGAGTCGGGATAGTAGAGTGGAAAATTGGATGACGATATGGTCGGTTCACAGGTGGATTCGGCGCCAGCTCTTTGTCCTACCGCAAATAAAATAGGTTCCGGGACATTTGGCATCGGTACACTGTAAAATTTTGCCAGAAATCGCACACACGTTGGTCAGCAAGGTATTAACCGGTACTGTGGGTTGTCGCTGCTGTAATAAAGACACGAAATGAAATTGCTCTATTCGATGAAAATTGTTGTACAGAGAACGAACTTGAAAACGAGTCTTCGCGTTAACTTTTTCTCTAATTGCGATAGTTTCGACGAATATCTGTAATAACACGCTTTATTAACCCTTACCAAACTGTCGTTGATCATGTGTGGGTGACAGAGTAGTCAGTGTTAAATAGTTCCCTAATGTGTTTTTTATCGTACATTTTTCACTCATGCGTACTTTATCTTCATATGTATTATTTTTGTTGCAGAGTCACGACAGCTGGCAAGGGCACGACGGGGACCAGGTGAGCATTCATGGCTTACGATAATTAATATTGCTTAGCTTTTGCTCTAAGCATGATACTGCTTTGTTTTTCCCCACTTTCTAGTGTCATTCGCTTTAATCATTAGGTTCATGCAAAGATAATTGTATTGTCCATTCATTAACTTTCAAATATATCTCGTCAAATTAATGAATATTTGAACTGAAATAGTGTAGATATTTATTTACCTACATGAATCTAAAAACTATAATTTAATAGCAGAATTATAATTTAATAAATTGAATGAAAACTTTAGTGGTAAAAAATAAGAAGTTATTTGATAAAAGTTTCTATAACAAGGAATGAAAAGTATCATTATTTTTGCATTAACTTAATATACACACTTCACGAGTTTCAATCTTAAACATTCACTTTGTATGAAACATCTTGCTTCACTTTGTACGTATAACACAATGGCAGTGAATGTCTAACGCAATGCATATATTTTTATTTATTAGTCCATTTTAATTAACACATTTGTTGCTTGTAGATTGAACTTTCTGTTATTCTGCATGTAACATAATAAATAAAAATTGTCCTGTTTAACCTCCGTATATTAGATAAAAATGATCGATGCTGTAAGGTAACCCGTATTCTTGACTTTGATAAATAGTAAACAAAACTTCGCGGTAGAAGTTGCAATTTTTACCCTGAGCTATTTACATCATTTATTTGCTTCCAGTACAAACAAGGTAACCTTGTTTACTGTTACACTGGAAAATAGGAAATTTTATTTGCGTTACACCATGCATTATTAAAAATGAAAAATTCTAGGTTCCTTTTTTACAATTTAGCCGAGAACGCACTATAATTTGTGAAAAGATGGAGTGAAATAAACTACAAAATTTCCACTATTTTAACAAAAATAAAATTTCTATTTTCATTTTATAATTACATGAATTTCTGTAGGTACTTGTTTTCGTTCATACTTGTATACTCTAGTTATTCCCTTAAACAATAAATAAATAACGTGACTTTTTAATAATATGTTGAGTTTTGCTAAAATAGATATTTCACTTTTTAATAATAATGTGTTTGAATAGTAAGTATGAATACTTTAAACAATCGTTTCAAACATATTCATTTCACGGTGATTGTAAAGTACAGAAATCACAAATTGTATAATCCAGAAATTCTCTATAATAAAATAAAAATGTACCGTCATGAAATTTACGAGTGTCACTTGCACCTCTGTACACTGCGCCTCAGCGTTCACAGCCCTCACATTTCCACACAACAAAATCTCTTATGTTCCCCTGTAACATTAAAAGAATGTTCCCTCGTAAATTCCACCTTACTTCGCTCCATAATACTCGAACGACCAGTACTTCCGCAACGTGTTAACAGAAACGTTGGAGCGTTTCTCCAGCGGCGGATTAATCGTTAATTCTTCAACCCTCGCAAGCTATCGATCGACAGAAATGAAACGAATAGAGGTAAATCTGAAAATCTATTCGCGGCTAAGGGAAATCGTATTGCAGCGAGTGCACGTACGTGTGCATAAGTACGTAGGTATCGTGTTCCCGAAGGTATTGACAGAAGTTACATAGAAACGATGAAGCAGGAACGCGGTAACGGCGAAAGAGAGCGTGAGGGGAAGCGAAAGCAATTTGCATGACAGTGATGCATGCGATTCGAGTTCTTACCGTCTGGTTACGTGGTTGCAACGTGTACTGCACCTCTTCGTTATTAAGGGCGTTGCGGTTTAATGACGGGATCGTTGCAACGACCTGTGCATCAGGGTTGCAACGTTCCTCGTTAACTGGCAGCGATTAGTCGGCAACGTCTGCGAAAATATTTACCAGGCCGCGGAATCTCTTACGCATTAATCGGTGCAATCTCTTGCCACTAAAACTCGCCGTGTACTTGCATCTTTTCCGTTGCGCAACACGACGCATTGGGGAGCCTAATGTGTTCATTGCCAAGTTCACTAACTCCTTGCAACATTTATGATAATCTCCACTTGCTCATCGACAGTATGAAATTTCGAACCGGGAACTTTGAGATCTACCTCTGCTTTGACTCTGTATCGATTCCTCTTGGGATTCCTATCCCGAATCGCAATCTGCCAACTTCTGCTAAGACAGCTTAAGGTTCCATTCACACCGTTAATCGCCTCGCGATTCAATTTGGGCTGCATTAGGTGTTATTCTGTTATTTTAGTGGCGTGATCTTCGCAGATAAAATGATGACGTGGTAGTAATACTACTCTAGTCGTTAGTTCTTGATTGCTGAATTGTCAAAGTTAGAAATGTGAAAATAGATGGTTTAAGGATTTGAAAAACCGAATGAAGATTTGGAATCTATGGAAATGGATCTAAGAAAATGTGGACCTAGGAATAACTCTGGTGGATCTAATAAACTGTGGACTTACCAAAAAGTTAGACCCAGAAATAACTCACCTATGATAACTTAGAATAATTTCTAGGAAAGATGTAAATGTAGCTAAGCAGCCGATCAATCTAGGGAAACTATAGATGGAAGCAGAATACAGAAATTTTCAATCTACAAAAAAAGTAGGTTCCAAATTCAAGAAAGACTTAAGCAGGGAAATACTGTGCAAAAATTGTAGACCCAACGAAAGACAAAAATCCTTGGAAAATCCAGACTTAAAAGAGTTCTACAAAAACAGTAAAACGTGGACCCATGAATACTGATCCACGGAGAATTTAGACGTACAGATTAAGTGAGTGCTTTAAAGTAATTCCCATCTTGTTTGCAAACATCGTTTATTTCGTTGCAAAAGGAAAATCGTAAAAATTTCTCGAACAAGGGGAAAACACAAGATTTCCGCGGGCCGAGGCGTCGCATTGCAATTCAGCGCACCTGCGGAATGCTTTTTACGAGAAACGAAAGACGTTGGAGGCACTTAACAATGAAAGCTGGTTGAATGAGATTTAGTATACCGTCTAATCGGGTTTACTCTTCGCCTCGAGGCTGCGCCCCTCGCTGATATGCCGATACAGTCTTGGGCTATGGTAGTTAAAGAACGATGGTGCGGGAACAAGAGAGAACCCGAAGGAAACTGCGGAGCCAAGTGGTTAGGAAACGCACGTCGTGAATTTAAAAAGATTCATTAAACCTTGATATCGGTGTAGACCACCTTCACCACGAAAACTCTTTATCAAGGGGCTCAAATATTCATTCATTTTTATGCCGCTAATAAAGAGTTTTGCGGAAGTCGAGTAGAGAGAGTACTTAACTCCATTATTTCAGTTTACGAAGAATCAGTATGCAATATTCTGAATCGATCTTCACTTTGATGATCTTCAGTTGAGGTCTGCATTTAGGGAAATCTAGGCTTTTAGAAATTTAACGAACGGAAAGTTAAAAAATTGGACATGTGGAATCGACAATTTATCGTTTGCAAGTACCATTCTATCACGAGGCATTCATATGACGCATTCTAACATTCAAATTTCTGAACAGAACTTTCATGCAGGTAATTTACTATGTTATAATATTTCGATTTTCTTCGATTCTACATAGGGAAGTTGTGCACTATGGGGCTTTAAAGATTCAATCAAGATTTATATACGTCGCGACGATGACGCTCGGCGAATTTCAATATTCGAGATCTTCACATCATTGAAGAGCATCTCGAAGAATCGAGTTTCTCTCTATAGGCACTCGAACGAACTATACCGGTTTTTCAATAGTGTCTTCCCTAAAGAGAATCTGTTCCATCTTTCATCTCCGTGTTTCGAATATCCACAATACGTCATCCACCATCCTCCAGTCGACTTTATTCTCTTTGTAGCGATACAAAGTAGATCACCCTTTCTCCTCTTTTGTTCACGGCGAACAATTTTGTGTCGAGATTCTTGCCCGTCTCGTGAAAACTCTCTTGTGTTAAATCCTTCAGACAAGCGTTTACTTTTTGTTAATCTTCTTCGGACACGGCTTTCGATTTCGCGACAGGGTTTATTCCGTGCAGTAATGGTCATATAGCGGGGCTTTGTGAATTTTGTTTTGTTATACAGAAAATAACGTGGTCGAATTTGTTGGGAATTGAAAATGCTGTAGTCGAAAATGTTCTGTCGCTTTTCTGTCCTCGCGAAACTCTTCCGGGAAATCTTACCTCAGGATTTCTAATAATTCCCTTGTCCGAGGGAAAAAGCGACCTGTCGAAAGCACAGTGCCGATAAAATACTGACGCTGAGCAAAATCTCGTCGCGATTTGCGAACGTGCACTCCCACGGGAACCGTCGAATGCCGGTGCAGATCGAATTTCCACGTCGAGCATCATCGAATCTGGAGGAATCGTTCTGTGCGCGTTTACCGGTGCGGCTTTCTTGCTAATGAATTTCATTCAGAATGTTTCTAACCGAATATCCGAGATACTAGAACAAAGCAAACATCAGAGGAAAATTAATTGCTAAATACTCCGAAGAAATGAAATGTTTGCTCGGTGAATACTGAAACTTTCTTTCATCGGTGCAGTGGGTTTGCAGTCTGTCAGGCGTTAAATATCGTATTTCTTAAATTACAGAGTCGACAGAGATCTTATTAAATTCTGGTGTTTAAATATATTTGAAGATAAATGTCCGATGAACGAATTATAACGATAGTCAAATATTGACACTTTGTGGATATAAAATAATCTAATTTTGTTAGGTACACTTATTATTAGCTTGTCCAATATGTTTAGTCTGTTTTTAAATTAATCAACCAAAGATATATAAGGATATTATTATTGTTTTTATATATTATTCTGTTATTTTACATTTATCAAGTTTCTGATTTAGAATTGTCAAACTGGGAATGTAGAATGCAGAAATGTAGGGGTGTACAGGTCTAAAAATTTGAGTCTATGGTGCTCGTTCGCTTTTGCAGTGCGGGTAATTTGGAGAGATTGGGCTACACTGCACCAACTTTGCAGCTTCCTGTGTAAATACACTCCACTTTATTGTTCCAGCAGGGGTGCTTCATTCATTTCCATGGTATTAAAAGGCCGAAATCCCTTTTATATGCTGTGTATTGCCATGACTAACTCGGGGAAAAGGGCTTGATGCCAATTACATAAACTCGCCCTCTTTTTTCCAGCTTTATTCTCCGGCTGTCCTCCTCTGGTACACGCATTGCTCTCCACTTATCCCTTTCTGTTCGTTCTTTCTCTTTTTCCTTGATGAGCATTCGTGACTCTCGCCGCAAATGAGCCACTCCAGTTATGAGAGATTACCATAAGCCTTAGGGTGTTCGGTAGCTAACTTCCTGTCCTCCTCTGTTTTTTTTTTCTGTCTCTCATTACCAGGGTCGTACGGAAGGCTGCTGAGGCTGCTGAGATCGCGACAGCGGGCAAACGAATTCTGAAAAAATGCGAGAAAGAAAATGGAACGACTCGTGACATTCGGTCCATGACACGCACTAATTAAGCAACGGCCTCCCCCGTGGCATTCAGCTTGGATTCCGTTATGTTCGACGCAATAAACCACAAAACCAATTGTTTTCGTTAGCATTGTTTTTTTTCTTACACGATCCTTCTACCTCTTCTCCTTTCTCCTACAAGCGATGCTTTAGATGGTAATTTACTCTTTAATTGATCTCACGGTTCATTGATCGACATGTAATCTGTACTCTGTTTCTTAATTTTGTTTTACTTTTAATCTGCGTTAATACTTTCAGACTCGATTAAAAAAAAGTACGTTATACAAGCAGATAATATTGTCTGCTCCGACAAGTGGATTACTATTTTCTCTCTGAATAGATTATCGTAAGTGGTTATTTAAGCACATCGTTTTATTTTTGGAGTTTAAAATCCTATATCATAAATGTGCGCAGGGAACAGGTGAACCTGAGATTTTGGAGCAGCTTATCGACAGAGTTTACTGTTCAACCGTAATACCTAGATGTCTCTTATAGTTTCAATCTCCGTGTTAATTCGAATATCATTGCATCGCACACGATTTAATAGACTAATTTAAATTCGAAGCAGTGTACAACGTTAGCCAAGGTCATAGGAGGCACGCAAGAAGCAAATGCATTTTTATTAACACGCTTGTATACAGTGAAATACTGCAATAGCATTTTAACCTTCATTGCAATTATAATAAAACGTACACCTGTTTTTGACCTACTTCTCAAGAAACACATGAAATACATACCCGATAATTCTGGATGAAGTCTTCGGTTCGGCGTGTCAGATCGGAGGAAATTTCGTGATCGATCAATAGAAAAGTAGCAGAGACAGCCCTGACGATTGACCAATCAATTTTCGGTCGGCCAGTTTACAGGATGTAAGTTCGAGCCACTTCTATGTAATTTCCGGCTTGGCCAGAGGGAAATTTGCTTGGGAATCGACTCAAAGGCTCGCACAAAGGAGCGTTACGGAAACGTTAGGGAGGGCTTCGATGCATCGACGCGATTTCGGCGATGCTCGTTCGCCAAAGCAAAGAGAAGCCCGTTAGAGAAATGCAAATTGCAGCCAGCCAGACAGCATTAAACGTTGCCATTGTTCGGCGACTCGGTGGCACGGTTGCATACGACAACACGCGAAACACACCACCGTTAGCCAGAATTGCCTCCCTGAAAATTCTAAAGATTTCGCTTAAGTTTCCAGGTCATACGGCTTCGAGCTTCGCAAGAAGTAAGAAAAAGCAGAAAGGTCGGTATGAATGCGCTGACCGCTTTCAGCTATAAGTGTATTTATTTTCCAAGAGCAATCAGAAGCGGTTCAAGCGGCGACTTTTAGCTTCTGATTTTCGCAAACGTTTGCTGGACGCGCAAGGAAAACGGAGAGGATTAAAACAAATCGCGATAAACCTTAGATAATTCTTGCAAAATTTATACCGGAGTAAATATAACGCAGCTACTACTCCTTTGCGGGTATAAGATTAAAAACAATTTGTCCCGCAAAGACGAATGAGGTCAAGAAAATATTCTTATCTTAAATTTGCGATTTTTTAAATTTCTGCATTTGTTGAAGCAGTGACATTTATTTCTACGCCCTTTGAACTGAAATTGCGTTTTAGGAAAAGGTCTTGCCCTTTCTATAGCGAAAGCTCTTTTAAGGTTCGTGAAAAGAAGTCGAGAGAATCGAAAAGGATCCGCATCGAGTATGGTTTTTGTCGAAGAGGAATTCCATGACTTTCAAGAGATTAAGTATAAATGAGGTTCTCTTTGCTTCGCGTATTTCGAATCGCATTGCGTTTGAGTTTCTTCGTTGAACGCAATGGCAGCGTAAGATAGCGATAATAGACATTTTTCTCCACTTATGGGGCTCGTTGAAAGGGAAAGGAGAGTTTCCACGAATACAGCGAAATATGCCTACATTCTTACTGTCGAAACGAGTCATCGGTTTCTCTAAAGTGTTGCAACGCCTCCATCTAATCTTGACTGCTACGAAACCTTGAATAGACATAATCTATTCGCAATGTTTATTTACCTCTATGCAAATAGTTACTTAAACTTTGTACGGTCTCGTGCCTTACATTATATTGCCACGTGTTGTATCATAACCTATTGACACACCACGCGCTGTAATTCGCATTCTAATTCTACGGTTAATAATTTCATGCTGTAATTCCATCCGTTATATCGCCGCGGGTTATATTTCCACGCGCTGCAATTCCACCTGTTGTATCTCCATATCTTATATCGCCGCGCCTTATAATTTCATGCGTCATAGTTCCACGCACTGTAATTGTACGCGTTGTAACTCTACGCTTTGTAATTTCACACGTTGTAATTTTAAAGAATACATTTCTACGCATTATAAACTTGAAACTCTTCAAGCTCCGTCGAATCCCAAAGTTTGCAATAAAGTATACATGAAATCGGGTTCCATGAGAAGTTCTGAACCCTCCTCGCACCCTTCTAAGAGAACCCTAGCAAAGGTCTAGGGAGAAACCTAAAACAGTCCTAATTTAGAGCTTCCTCCTCTCGTACGTAAACATGTAACTACATCTCCTTGGATTAAAGGAAACCTAAGTTGCACGCAACCGTACACCGCCGGATCGATTTGAGTTTTCAAAATATAAATTTCAAATATTGAAACTTCGATATGATATTCTGCATGAGTTAATCCGTGATACGGAAGAGCATGTCCAAACAAAGTAATGTACAGGTAGCTCTTTCGAAATTCGTGTAAACTGGCTATCATTACGACTATGCCCGAAGCGGTATCTTCGTATCTACCTCAACTTCCCCCATCCACGAATCAGCGGCACGACCTCGCACGATCGGCCTGGCACGAAACGGCGTCGCCGGAGGAACGAACGTCTTTTGTACGGTTAGTACGTACCGGGTAACAGAGAAGGAAATACGAGGTAGAACGAGAGGGAAAACGAGAGGCATGCGGCAGAGAATGCGAGTACTTTCGTACAGAGTCGACCACTTTTTATTCGAAATAATGAATAAAAAACTTGTAGGGTCATGACCTCGTGCTAAGAACAAGAATCTGAGTATTCTCCTTGCTTTTTGTACAGCGTTATCCAAAAGAAAATTCTATTAAACGAATTGTTGTCATAAAAATATGCAGCTGAACATGAGAGAGCAATGTCGTCGCTTTGAAATTCAGTTTCATGGAATAATTAATACATAGATGACAGGTAGGTTTGATTCTGTGCAAGGTAGTGCTCCGATTTGGTTGAGCGTAACCAGCGATAGCTTGAGAAATTTTACGATCCGACTAACAAAAGTTATTTAGAGTTGTAGATTTTGAATCGAGAAAGAGAGATCGATGGTGTTTTACACAACATCGAATAATAATCGGAATAAAAATTTCTTTGGATAACGCCCAGAAGAGTTGAGGCGAGGACGATCGTGCAGGTTCGTGCAGATCCGGTGAGGTTCGGCTCGGCACTCTCCGTGCGTGCAGCGAAGTTCATGCCGGCGGCCGAGCGATGACGTCAGCAAGCAAGAGGCCCGTCCACGGCCAGCTCGGTAAAGCGTACGAGAGCTCTTGACGTTTCGTCTGTTCGCGTGTACGCTCGGATTATTTTTCGGTGGCTCGTTCGATTTGCGGCCGGCAGTGTTCGATCGGTATCCGCGGGTAACGCGCGTGCACCACCACGTGGCGGGAAAAACGTTTGGTTGTTTCGACGCCACGCGTTCCTTCTGCGAGTGCAATCGTGGATCGAAGAGCGAGAGAGAAAGCGACCGAGAGGCGGAGGAGGAGGCGTCCGTGGCGACCTAACCTCCCAACCGGTGCGTCGCTGATTTTAATCGGCGTTATAGCATGGCCGTGTAACCGTGTCACGCGAACCTGCACGAAGTATCACGGAAACCAACTCGTCCGGGAAACGCCGCAACGTCTGGCGTTCGACGTTTGACAACGCGCCGATAAACTTCCTTCGAGCGTAGTTTCTAACCTCTCTCTAGTGGTTCGCGCCACCGGCTGTCCTCTTTCGAGTTACCAGCGAAAACCTGTGGAAGGGTCGATGAGACGGTAAACAGAGGAAAAGAAGAGAAGTGCAATCTGTTTATACGAGCCCGAAGAAACTGTCGTGTACATATTGACGTTCGCGTTCACGTCGCCGTTTGTCCTTTGTTTCTTTGTACGTGTTGGCACGGGGAAAATATATCGTGGCCCGATTGGCGGTAGAAATTCGTTCCCGAGCGTAGACGGACAAGAGAGGAGCAACCTGTTTTATGACTGTGTGAGTGGCGTCCGTGTCTCTCATGGAATGCGAGAATCGTGTACGTCCAGGCATCTTGATACCAGGGGGTGATTTTCAACTAACGCCGAATAACAGTGCAGTGCTGCTACTAGTGTAGGCATATGCTCCGTTCCGTTATCGTCTAAATGTGCCTGCTGTGAATCAGTGATCTTCTTTTCGAGGTAAAGTGACGTTTTTCTACGTCGATACCGTGAATATTGTTGTCTACTAATTTTTTGCTGGACAGTGTGGAAGGAACACGTGGCATTTAGGATGTCGTATAGGAATCCTCGAACCTTTTCAATCGTGCTACTCGCGTAACGGTAAACGAATTAGTAGAAAGTCGACGTAACGTTTCTTGTCATCACAGTGGCGCGCTGACGGTACGAAGGACCAGATATTATAGTAGAGGAAGCGGTACTGCTCCCTCCTTTCTTTTGGTACAATTTTATTTCTTATATCTACTGCCGACTAGTTTGTTCCTTTTTCTTTTGAAAACTATTCCCAGTTAAAACTTACCTTAGTTAAGTTGAGGTTAGATTATATTACGTTCAGTTACGTTCAGACTTCTGCCGTCAGGTTAGGTTAGATTAGACGTAGGTCATGTTACAGCAGCCTCTTCTACTCAGGTTAGATTATGTTATAGTAGGATTCAAGTTGCGTTAGGTTAGGTTAGATATACTCATATTAAGCTAAATCAGCTTAAGTCCACCTACATTGAGTTAGGTTATGTCATATATGCTGATCACTTCATGCCTCAAAAATACGAGTACTAATTTGTAAACAGAGTGGCACGATATCTTTGCTCGGTTTTTTCGTAAACATTCGGTGTTTTATGATCAAAGTATTCAGAATTAAAAATAGAAAGGTCTTCGTTGCATCGTGCAGGTACACCAGGGACAAAGATTAGCGTGTTCGTGCGTTTAGCGTATGTCCCACGTGGAAATCGAAGTATGTATTCACAATTGTGAATTTCCTTATCCGCGTCGTCATTCGTCGTGGTACGCTGCACAGGAGTACGCTTCGCGGGCACTAGAGCGAGACGAACGGACAACCTGTTTAAGATATGAACGTAGCTGTAGTACGTACGTGCACACGCATACGCTTTCAGCGTTCTTGGCTACGTAAGAGGAGAAGCTTGTGTACAGTTTTCGTGGGAGCGTAGAATCGGTTTTTACCTGTTGTTCAGGAAAAAGAAATACGCGTCGCGTATCGACGGATATCGAGTTGGACGAGGCTCGTGTGCCACTTTGAGGTTCCATACTTTCACTGATCGATCGCCCAGGGCATGCAGTTCACCGATCGAACCGAAGAGTGCATTCTCTTTACTGAACATCTACTAACCTTTGTTCGTACTTTGCTTTTCCGTGTACAGTACCCGATCGCGTGATCGCTACCGCTTTGGAGTTATACGAACTGTGTTTTTCTTATCGTTTCTTTCACGAACGTCGAGGATCGATTTCGATCGATTCCATTTGGCGCGCGATTTGAACGACACCACCCGCGCTTGCTGTTTCAAATTTTACTTTTCGTATAATTCGTTGCAGTTATAGATACACGGTAATGAAAAATATTCGATTTTATTACGAGATTTTGCTAGTTTTCGGGTCTCAAATGTTTATATACGGTTGATTGGTACGATTGGTTATTTCCTTCAAAACATTTGGCGCGAGATTTGAATGTGTTAGTTCATTATTTGAACTAATAGTTAGAATTAATAGTTCGTTCTTAATAATAAGGCAGTACGGTAGTTAAAAAAAGTTTTGAGTCATAGAAGAAGTTTTCAAATTACGTTGTATGCTTCGAAACAATTAGCGGGTCCATTTGAATAAATTACTCGTATTTGTCGTTTCAATCTACAATTTCTAAATAATTCGCTTTGATCCTAGTTTAATAGCAGGAAAAGTTTTGCATGTTTTTGAGACTCTCATGTTTATACCTGTCGATTGATCGACAGTGCCGACTTTAATTTGGCGCGCAATTTAAACGGTTTAAATCGTGTTTCTTGTTCAGCTGTACAAACTATCGAGCAAATTGCGTTAATAGTAAAACAAACAGTTTTATTTCATTAGCAAGAAAGATCTCATTTTTCAAGTCCCATGTGTTTACATATATCGAACGAGTGATCGACACCAGTGATTATGTATTACATAATGTTGAGCAGTAGCACGTGACGGTGAGCAAAGAGGAATAATTTCCTACGTTATTTGCCAAGCGATTCGGGTTAACCGACCTAAGTGGGACAGGCCGATGTCCCTGGTTTTTTATCAATTAGGTTGCACTTGCGTGAGATATAAACGCGTGGCACGGGCCCGTAAGAAATAGGCCGCCGGGGAAGTATAATACGACTCGGTGTCACCGTAATCACGACTCAGAAATCTGTCGTATATTTGACGCATATAAAATTACCGGTCTATGCAATGGGTCTCGTGTTTCCTCGTTAGATTGAGTTCAAGCGGTCGAGGCACATTCACGTTGCAACAGTACATTAAACTCTCGTGCAAAAGCTTCGCGGTGGAAAAGGCACGGTACTGTCGACGCCTAGTCGATCTCTAATTATAGATTCTGTTTTACATTTGCCACGATTCTTCTGCGAAAATTCGACGTTTGGAACTGTGTCAGGTAAATAGAGATTTTCGAATAACTTGCTTCGCGTTTGTCGTACGAAAAGTTAGCGCAAATATAACTTCAGGAGAAATCTGAAATTTAAATCTGAAGAAAGTTTCAAATCTTTTCTTAGGAAAATTAGGATTCTTCTGCGACAGAGTAAATATAGATCATAGTAAAATTTCGTCACGATTCCTTCCACACGAGTCGTGTTAAAAATCGTTTTCAAAACGCAAGCCTTTGTTCTGGTGAAGTGCGTCTTCGCGAGTTCCGTGAGAAAAGTATGTGGCACAGTGGTGTCTGAGCGTCCGGATTAATTGGATTAATTTACATCGAGAACCGATCGATCGGACCAGAGAAGGATGACCACCAGGAGAAAGAAGAAGTCGCAGGACGGGTTCCTGAAGAAGGTCTCGAGCCTGTTCAACCTAGACTCGGTGAGTCAACTCTGGATCACAGAACAGTGTCACGAATTTCGTGTCACTTCTCGCCAACTATTCTATTTTAGACGGTTTTCTGAGCATCAGAAGGCGGTCGGTGGCTTTGTGGTCATCGCCTACGACTCTTTCGTGTACCGTTTGAAAGCGTTCTAGCGTAGGATGTTGTAAAAAAAGGAACGTTCACGGTTTCGTTTCTTTCTCGGGATCGAATCGTCCACGTTCCCACGTACTTTTAAACGAACCTTGTGAAATGATTACGAGGGAGGGCTATTAAAATATAGAATTAACACTTTGATAACCACATGTTTGTGACATACAGGTAATTACACTTGTACTTTTATTCCTGTAAATGATACAAAAATGTGGGCAAAATGGCTAAAAAATTTCAGTTTCATCGCTGCAAATTGTGCAGATTTGCCTCGTTTCTGTACACAATAGTTGAATTAATTAGTAATTGGATACCTATGATTCTGTCGTGTTAGAATTCCATGTTGTCGAGGTAATAAATTCAATTACGTATGCAAAGATATCACGTGTTACCGTAATATTGCAAAGGAGATGCAGTGCATAAAATTATACGCATCGAGAGCGTAACAAATACGATAGCAATTTTGAGTCAGAACAATTTATGAGCGTTATGTAGTGAGCTTCCCAGATAAAAACAGTCAGCACTTTGTTATACGCGAATAAATGCTATACCATGAAATTGAGCTCGATATTTCCTTTACTGCGTTTGTCCAGCTAGATTTTTTGCTGATCGATTGTGTAAGACATAGATAATATAATGATACCGATGATCGTACAAGAATGATAATGTGTATCGCGATGATGTATCATTAAGTTTAACAAGAAACAGGAATTTAGAAATGTACGTCTCGATGCTACATATGCACATTTTTACAATGTACATATTGATTTCATTGAAATAGAAATCAAGTTGTACAATGTTTAGCTACTATGTATGACTTGAACAGTATCACGTTTTCTAATAACGAGTATCATATTCAGGAAGTCTAGTTTGCTTCGACAAACTGGAAACGAAAAAGAGTTGCTAGAGGTAGCGCAGGAAGATTGCAAAATTTAAAAGGTGCAGGGGAAAAATATCGCAGCATTTTTCTCCTTGATTTCTCGAACGATAAGGAAACGTGGAATAACTTCTAAAGGCCCCGACCGTTTGATAAAGTAGGAAGAAACGAGGGACTAAGGGAGAAACCGTGGAACGTAAATAACTGCTGCAATCGTTTTCACTGCAGTCGGAAATTTTTTACACAAGAAATTGAATCTTTCGCTACAAATTTACTAAAATTTACAATGTATCTAAATTTGCAATTCATTTGGAATCATACAAAATTACCGTGGTCGTCACGGTTTGAAATAACTTTTGTTCAATGTTCAGTTTCTGATAACAAATTTCCTTGCACAGATTCATGATAGCGGAATTTCCGTATAAATCGCCCTCTCGCGGGCAGGTGAGTCCGATTAAAATCCAGCACAGTCAATGTTTGTTTTCCCTCGCCAAATCAGCGGCGTGTTAGTCAGCTTTATCGAGCGTTGTAAGCATGTAGTTTACATTGGCACCTGGTTTTCGCTGGTCCTAAGTCAACCTGGACACCGGTGGCCCGAGCTAAGCTTCTCCACAGTATACACGGTTTGCGAAATGGCAGGCGCCAAAACAATTTTGTGGCGAGATTTTCCGTTACGAAGGTGACCTCGGACCCAATGTTTATAGTCTTGCGTTAGTTAAACGTGCAAGCAAAGCCTCTACGTTCCTCCGCGTATAATTCACTGCACGCTGCAGCGTGTATATCGAATGCTTGCTACATTGGCGTGTACGGTGAGCTTCTCTAGGGAATATGCTAATTTCGGGAAGGGAGTTTAACGGGTCGTTGCATTTTGTTGGCGAATTTCCAAAGCTACAATGTTACGGATTTTCAATTTGTGAATTTGAAGTTCTGCATAATTTACCGACTATTTGGAAATTTATGAGCTTGGGGATTGAGAGATTTGGGAATTTGGGACCACATTTAGAAATTTAGTAATTTGGGGATTGAAATATTTGGGAGTTTATGGACCTTGAAAATTTCAGGATTATATTTGGAAATTTAGGGAATTGGGGTTTTGGGGAATTAGAGGGTCTGGAAAGTTTAGAGACTGTGTTCGGAAATTTAGGAGTTTGAGGATTGAAAGATGTGTGATATTGGGAATTTTAAGAATTTCTAGATCTATCAATTTTAAGCATTCTGGAATTCAGAGACTTGGACGTTTGAGGATTTTGGAAATTTGTGGCTCCGACAATTCGGACATTTAAAAATTTATGAATTTGCAGGTGGATCATGCAGCAACGTACCTCGACTCCAAATTTTTATACAGCATAGCCTGGTCAGTATATCCTGACCAGTAAAACACATTTCATAGGAGACTTACGAGCAGCCCACGCAAATACTTGTTCTAGTACTTCACGAAGTCTACGATCCTAAAAATGACGGGATCAAAGGTTAAATAGATTTTGGAGTTTAGCAAGGTCTTCAAACACTCGTAGCATGACTCATCCACAGACGTGAGAAAGGTTTGAATAAACGTTTGTCGTCCCTGATCCTCGGGTTGCTCTTTACCAGACGTTCCGACTAAGTAGATGGGACATTTGCATAAAGACTAAAAGAGACGATAAATCACGCGACACTTTTCATCGTTCTCAGTTATCTACAAGCTCAATTTCCTGTTTCAGATCGTGTGCAAGCGCGATGTGGGAATTATGTACATTTGCTGGTCATTTAATTCAGTTGTGTTGCGTCACTTCGATAACGTTCCTTAGCAAGGTCATTCCGACCCAGTTGACACGTTCTTGAACAAACGCTACCAGCAGCCTGTAGCATTACGAAATCACGATAAACAGGTCAGTGATAATTGACACGGATTAACAGGCAATTGAGAATCGAAGTGGCTCTCGCCGCGTCCGGAGGTGCTCGACGCGTACGTTTCATCTTTTCATCCGCTCCGGAACGCGTTTCGCGAGCAACGCGTGAGACCACGACGATCTTATGTAAGTCCTGTCGTGTGTATTATTATTCGCGAATACCGTGCGTGTGTGTTCGCTGCACCACGCATGGAGTATCGGCACGACCTTCGCGGGAAATACGTGCCAGTTCCAGGCACGACACCATCTTTGGAAACGAGCTGAAAAGAGTTCCGAAGCGCAACCAAATTGCAATTCGATAGGCACACTTAGCAAGCGCAGGTCTTCAACAAATAACCTTCTCGAACAGCTGTTCTTCCGCTGACGAAGCTGTTGTCGGCAGATTGAACGTCATGTGTGATAACCGAGAACGGTGACTACGCGTTCTGCGATTGCTATTCGATCATTCAGTCAGAGGAATTATGTCTTCCGCGTCGAACGTGTCGAGACTTCCTCCATCTTTTTGCGTCGGTTTTAACCAGAAAGCACTTCTTGAGATATTATCTAAACAGAACTATGAACGCAGTACTAATGCTAATCGTTAGCGAAGTCATCGCATTATGATTTTTCAGAAAGGGTAGTAACATTTCCGTTTCTGTGTATAGAGACTTCAGACAAGATGATCTTCTGCACGAAGTAACAATCTTTTCGCTCACTTCATTGGTTTTAGTAAATCGGTTGTCTGTTAGAAAGCATCTGAAATGAGATTAGGGTGGATTCGACATAACGGCGTTCCTGCGCATTTCGCTATTTCATTGAAATACTTTCACGTTTGCAATGGGTGGAATGTGGAAACGATGCTTCGTTTAAATGACCTTCCACATTACATGACAGGTGGATATGGAATTTTATATACACACATCAGTATTTATACAACTGCATTGTTACAGCATACACTGTCAAGGGTAATGAAATAGATCAAACGACTTCTGACATGTTTCATAAAATGCGTAAACGAAGTGTAAACTCGTACATCTGTATGATTGACATACTGGAATGTTAATTTTATAATAAAGATTTTATTGAAAATACTTAGTACTTAATACTGTTTAGACTCCAGCTACATACGATGAAACACACAGTGTTAACACAAAAATACATAAAGAGGATTAATCGTGTTGCGACCAGTTGCTTAAAGGAATTCCAAAAAACAAGATAGCATCTTGTGGTTGAGAACCTCTGTGTTTGATGCCTCTCTCATTCCCGTCAGACGCAGACCTCCCTTGGTCGACCTTCCGGAGGTGGTTCAAGGGGAGGAGGTTGGCCCGCAAACCTCGACGAGCTGTGCACCGAATGTTGAATCGTATAACTTGCACACGCTTCTCCTATACTCCAAGAACATTCCACCCACCCCCAGCTGAGGGCCAAACGCCATTGAATGGAGTGTTTCACGGCAGACTGCCGAGCTCCATACGTTTCGTGCCAGACACCACGGTTTCTCTCTCTTTATTTCCTTTCCACGTCTTGTTTCTACCAATTACCATTCCCGTTTCGTCTTTCACGCGTTGCGTTCCCTTACCGTGCACCTCGTTCGCCCGAATTCCCTATCCCGATGCGTATCTCTCCCTGTTTTTCAATTTCTACATCTTGATCCGGGGATCCATGAAACTTCAAGTAGACATCGCTATGAATTTTACGTTTGGCGATAGATCGACTCCACGGTATATTTCCACGAATCGCCTCAAATTTTCACTGGCATCTGGTTAGAATCTCGGAGCTACTCCATGAATAATACATGCGGTGACACTGGTGTCTTAGTTTCTGATTGGTTCACCACCAGCTTCCGTAAACCGTTCCACTCGAATCCTAGCGCAGTTGTACGACGTCCTTCCTGGTTCAACTTGCAACTTTCTACTGTTACTTCGCGCTGAATCTTTGTAATTTTGTCTGTCGATTGTCTGCTGCTACCACAATTGTCTTCAATTACGACTTGAAGACCATTTTAACACTGATTTTAGTCGTATGAGAGGATGAGCAGGACTTCTTTTCTAGCAAAATGTGAACTTAGCAGAAATTAATGTTTGTGAACATTTTGTTACGTATGAAAATACTGCAATATTTTGCAAACGTACACATGATACAGTAGCAAATTTTACAAGTCTACAAGTTTTACTTACATTATAACTTTATTTTCAGAAGGGTTTATTCTCTAAGCATATCAAGATTTAATTCGGAACTCCGACCATCAATTATTCATTCTCTTCAACATCAAATAAGTATAGATGTTTTACACCCTACAATATGCACCAAAAATTCCACATATCCAACGCAACAATACTGTAAACAGCTCTATCATGAAAGTTCTACCATGATATCGTTGAAACGTGAACGTTGCGCAGAGGGATATTCTCTGATGATTGTTAAATTTAATTAAACACCTGGACGTTAAGAAGCAGAAGAATGGTTCCATTCGGATTCCAGCAAGGTACTATTTACAGTTCCCGTTGCTTTTCACGTAGCACAACAAGCGTAGCTGGGTAAGATCGTCGTTAGCGTTCGTAGTCCGAAGTGACGGAACGATTCCCAGGGCCGTACATTTTCCCAGGCACGCTTCGAGAGTTCGAGGGGGGCTAAAGAGTCGAGGAGAAAAAAAAATGTTGGTTCGCGCTAAGGTAAAGTCTCCAAGGGAGAACGATCCAATTTATCGTGCGCCTAGAAGCTTTACGTCACTGTCTCCACGTTGTTCCCGACGATTCTCCGTTGAACTTAATTCCGGCTAAGCTCGACTTACATTACAGGATTAATTTCCGTGCGCCATGCAACTCTGGAATTACAAATTGTTCCGTTCCTTCTTTCTGTCTAACGTGAAAAGGTCTCGTCATTTCTTCCCTTGTTTCTTTTATTCTGTTCCGCGTTTACGCTGCTATTCGCGGATATACTGCTAGACAAAATTATAAGTACACTTCATTCTTAGCTGGTGTTCTGCGATTAATACTGTTATTACGTTTGTAGTATAATGGAAGATGAACCAATATTGTGAGAGGATGTTGCAATTTTTATATTTGCAGTATAAAAATGTCAAAGTGAACGCAATGATCATTGAGTTTTTTGTAAAGTATACGTTCTATAAGACAAAATTATACTTACAAAAGTCCCATTCATTTAGAAAATTAATTGTCAAAATGTATCTTAGATTTCTTATTTTTAACTACAGATTGTCAAGACAAAGAACTGTATAGATTTCTTTCATTCCTTATTTTGTACTTCATTTTTAATGTAAAAGTAGCAGGTCGAATGTTAAACCTAGATGACATCAGGAATCTTGAGATATTTTGATATTTATTCTTTCAGCAAGATTTTCAACGAGACTTTTATGAACTGCTCATACTGCATCACTGAGTATATACCCCTTGATATCATGCAACTTTCACATTTTCCATCTCTCATATTTGTAGAAATAATTATGTGTATAAGACAGATATACTGTAAGTAAAGATTGTGAAATCTTATCTCATGGTATCGTATTCTTTGCAGTCTCACGTAATAGCACAGGGAGAAAAATTGTATCCATATCAGAAGTTAGCTAAGAATGAAGTGAACAATTTTTATCACAAATGAAGATACGTGTTAATAATAAAAAGATTGTTAATCCCATACAAACAAGGTAAAATTCTGTGTGAGATTATCCGTGTGCAGTGTATGTTTATCTCAAGGGTTAACGAGTAGAGATATTTTTGCTCGGCTGCTTTTAAAAAAGCGAAATGCCAGCGAATCGTATCGGAGGTGCGGTCGAACGAGCTTGACGCGTCTTTTTCTCCGTAACCGATAACAGTTATTTTTCTACCTTCGTGTGGACAAGCTAGTGCTCGAATGCAAGGAGCTCTAAGTCGTTGAATAATGGCGAAGGATGAGGGGAACAGCCACTAAAGCCACCAGGCTTGTCGGACCTTCCGTCCGGCATCGAAATCTTCTCTTACCTCGGCCACCCTCGACCGTCCATTTTCAGTCTGCGAGTTTCTCCGGTTAACGTATTACCGGGGCCTGTCTTATGCGGGCTATTCTTCCACAGGGAAATATGTTCCCTATTAACTAGAAAGGAAATCAATCGGTTTCGAAACATTTAACGGGCCAATAAATCAGCCATTAACGTTTCGTTCTTTCCTGGAAGGTAATCGCGGCTGATAACGTGTACGGCTAATTTATCTTGCAAGAAACGGTGAAACTATCGCAAGAAAAGTGAAAGCGACAGAATATCGAGCGGACAGAATCGTATTGTACTCCACGTTCCAAAAATAATTTACGCTTTATTCTGCGGTATGTCCGAAGCGTTTAAAAATGTTGAAAACAAGAAGTGCCACGTGCCGTAAACGAAAGCTTCGAGTATGCACGGCGTGTCTTACGTTGACGAGAAGCAGATTTTCTAAATCGGTACGGACGCAGGAGAACAGAAAAGATTGGACCGGAGGGATAAGTTTTAGCGGGAACTCTTACGAAATTAGGGCGTCTTAGCAAGAAAGACGATGGCTAGCCCCCGGAAGTTTGAACAGTTCTGGCTATCGACAACGGGTAAATCCGTACGAATGGTCTCGTAGGTGTGCATGGCAGGCATTCTCGTTAAATTGGACTGGCTGAGAAATGGAGAGCAGCCAGTCGGAGGGTAGTAGAAAGCCGAGAGAAGGTGGCCAACGTCGGGGGTGGAACAGGGAGACACCGACAGCCGACAAATGGACGACCGTCCGTATTCGCAGACGTACTTCAACGAACGGACACTGACCAGGCTGCCTCGAAAGCCAATACCGGCCAAGCTTTGACCTTTTCTGACCGTCCTTCCGCATTCATTGTTCTCTACCCATCCACTTGTAACCCATGACTTATCTCTCGTACCTGCTTCACGGACCATGAGTCGTTTTCACCAGATATACACTCGAGTCGCCATGTTCACTGAACGGGACAGCGAATGCAAAAAATGGTCAGAATGGGAACATAAATGAAATTTTTCTCGCTTAACATTTGAGTACTGTACCGCTGAAAGTTTGTAGACTTACAAACCAAAAGTTACTCCTCAAAGATTACTCCACCAAGATTTTTAAGTATATATCAATCAGCAAGTTTGTAAATCTGAAATTTTCGAAAGTTTGAAAATTATAAAAGTTGTCTCTGACGTGTAGACTAATACGAATGAGAAAAAGTGCAATTTTGATAAGAAAAATTTATTTTTGATGTTGTGTGTCGTGTTGAATTTTATGAAGGACAGCATCATTATTCGTGCAAAACACGAGGTGGATCACGTAAAATTTTGTCTGTATCTTGGTGGAGAAAATTTAATGAGCTACACATTATTCATCTTTTTGTCCTGTCTAAAACGGCTGGAGAGCCTCGGTCGGTTTTTCGTCTTTGATAGACTTTTTTTAGCTTTTTCGTCCTAACACGGAGAAACTTTCAACTCTGAAATCCGATCAAAAGCTTTGCGAACGTCAGCGCAGCTGGTGCAACGCGTCGAAAACTAGATGAGCTTTTTTTCCACGAAGTCGTTCGGGAAATTTACGAATTTTCATATTTTCCGATGTCCGACATTTCGCGATAACGATGAAACGTGTTTCGTTTAGAAGTTCGATACCGATGTTCACCGTTTAACCCAGTTAACTTAAATCCGGGAAACTAAATTAAAGTTGTAACAGTTATAAATTAATGTCAACCGCGTCGATAAGTTCGTCGGAGTAATCCTACGAGGCAATATCAATGAAAACTACGTCCGATAAGAAACGAGAAAGATTTCATTATCGGCAACCTCGCGTTGCAACGGAACGTCTTGTAATCACGCGAGAAATCCCGAAGATAAAGCGTCGATCGCGTTTTTATCGGCTCGTTTTCATCGGGACGGCAACTTCTTCGCCGCGATAAAGAGAGCGAATCTATCGAGGAAAGTTCGAGTTCAAGACCAGTCGCAATCGTTGTCAATTATCGAGGTGTACGTTCCGTGTTTTCGAGAAACGGGAGACGAGTTAAATCGATTAGAATCCGACCAACTGACGGGGGCTGAGCGCACTTCCGTAATTGAAAGCTGCTTTCAATCAACGATACCGGAAACCATCGATGAAGAAATCATCCCAGTCGGCGTTACGTTCCTTTCCATGGTCTTCGCTTCTGTTAGTTTATACACGAGATGTTCCGAACCTATAAATAGACTTCTGGAGATACTATGGGAACGCGAAGCTTCAGGTTCAGTGATATCAGATTCCGATTGCTAATTTTACTGTACAAGTTTTTAATAATCCCCGTCGTCCTCTTCTGTTTAACATTTTTCTTTATTCATGGAACAAAGTTGGTACTTCGTATCGAATATAAACTTGACACGAGCGAATTTGTAACTAGGAGTTTGCATGCCGTGTGCATCGCTACTTGAATGCAGCAAATGATTCGTTGTAACATTCTTCGTTTTTCGCAAGTAAGAATAAATAATAATGAATGTTTGTCTATAACGAAAAATAGCGACTGCAGCAGACAAGTGTGTCCGATAATTTTATCGATAATGAAATACACGGTCTGCTGATTAATTTATAAATATTTAATTGCATATTTACAAGGACGCGCACCGGACGATTAAATCAAGCAGTTTAATTACCATTAAATATCATACATTTTAATCGAAGCACCGAAACGAGTTATTCGTTTATACTTTACAGACTCGCGGTGAATTAGCTTGATTAAACTATCCGTTTAATTACGGTAACGATCATGAGTATTTTATTTCATTTTTGCCTCCGATACGAGTGTAACGGTTCAATGGAAGTGGCAACGTTTATTTACGCGTTTCAACCGATATTGAATCAATTAACACCGATGAAATTAATTAAATCGAGGATCGTCCTCTTTCGCATTGTTTTTTCAGCATAAAACCAATTTCTCGTCTCGCGATAACGCGACTGTAATTAACGGGCAAATATACACGGATACGAATCGCGTTGCTTTTCTCCGTAAATCGTGGAATAGATCGATGAGGGGCGCTAAAGAGACAAACCGATTGTCGATGGCGCAACGTATCGTGAATTATTGCTGATCCGACCTGTTCTCTGTGCCTGACAGTTCGACAGTTTCTTTTATTCGTTCTACCCGTTATTTACCGTAAAGTACCATTGTTTCCTTGTCTTGGCCTGTCGTAGACATTGGTCAGTGAATTTACGCTCGAGTAGCTTTCTGTAGCGACGGCTTTCGATTCAAACTACACGAAATTTGTTCACGATTAGTTCGTACAATTAATCTTCAATTATTAGAATTCCAAAATTCTTTACTATTACTTACATGAATACTGTCTTTTTTCGTTATCCTAACATTCTGCGTACTTAGTTTTTATTTTTACCACAAGTTAAAAGATGTTATCTCTAGTTAAAAGCTGAATATTGAGATCTGGGAATATTCGAATCGAGCAATATAGGAATCTGGGGATATTTCGCTATCTATTGATATTGGCGTCTAGGGATAGCGGGATCTAAGGAAATCGGGGTTTACGGATATTGCGATCTGGGGAAATCGAGCCTCAGGAATATCATCATCTAGGGAAATCGGGGTTTAGGGATATCGGAATCTAAGGAAATTGGGGGCTAGGGATATCCGAATCTAGAGAAATCGGGGTCTAGGGATATCCGAATCTAGGGATATTCAAATCTAGGGAAATTTGTGTCTAGGGATATTGGGATCTAGGGAGATCGGGGTCTAGGGATATCCAAATCTAGGGAAATTGGGGTCTAGGGATATCGGGATCTAGGGAAATTGGGGTCTAGGGATATCGGGATCTATACGTACCGATATTTAGGGGTATCTAGGAGTATTGGTATCTAAGGATATCTGGTTATAGGAACATCTGGTCTACGGATATCGGAATATAGGGACATCGGATCTAGGAATATCGAGTCTAACATAAATTAGAAATTTGTAATGATGGGAATTAGGGATATAGCGGTATAGGAGTATTGCGATCTAGGGATATAGGAATGTAGTATAACAATATAGAGATATTGAGATCTAGGAATATTGGTATCTTGCATAGCGTTTTGTTGACGCAGCCGAAATAATAAAACCACGCGTCCTTCGTTGTTTGCTCAGTTGCACGTCAGTTACCGAATTGCGCCACGAAGACGCGGAGAAATTATATCCGGGCATTTTTCAAATCTACAGCCGTGGATTTACCTGTGTACATACGGCTTTTACCTACATGAGAGGTGAATCATATTTTATTCCGTTATTCCTTCAGGTTGTGTTTCTTAGTTTTAAAGTCGACACGTACCGCGGCAGAAGGGAAAAGAATCCGTGAAAATCTCGGGCAATTTTACTCGCGTCTCCCTCGCGTATGGAAATGGAATCGCATCGGCACGTATTTCCGACGAGATTTTCCGACGCGAGAACCGGCAAACGTTTCACCAACCTGGCGTTTCCGATTCTACGAAATTCGAGTGTGGTACCTATCGACGCTGACTATTCTCACGTATGGTTTCACTATTCAGAGAACTTTAAGCCTTCGATCGCATTTCCGTAATAAATTCTGAAATTTCCATTTCACTTGGTTTTCACTTCTTGTCCGTTTTTCTTTTTTGGTAGAGTATGTACTGTCTAGGTAGAATATATCTTCTTTCATAATTATTCGATTATGATAAATTTGAGCTGCATTAACGGATGATCTGAACGTCACTAAGCGTCTTAATACTGATTGATCAAGAGACGATAAAGAAACGATTATCATTGCGTAACAAAACATTCGCTCTTAATAATTATACGCTTCTCTAACCTAATCTCCTGTCCAGCTGTGTAATTTTCATTTTCCCCTTTTTAATTTCTATTTCCATTCGAACCGGTTTTTATATCGCCATTAAGGCATCTCTCAGTGCGTTTATCATTCGCATAATGCACGCAGCACGAGATAATAATTATCTGATACGCGTTAAAAGCGAAAAAAGGATAATTTTCAAATGCTATTCGTCATGCGGCTTGAATTAAAAGCAATACACTGCGATTTCTCTGAGAGAAACACGTTTCAAATCACTGTTTAGGTTAATGGATCAATCTGATCATTAAATTGGATTACTGTTATGTTAAATTTACCACTTTAGGTACTTTGAAATTTTCAGATTTTTAATTTATCAAATCATTGAATTTTCCATAACTGTCGTATACCAGGATTTTTTGATTTCCAAAACTTTTCAATTTCAAAAACTTTCAAATAACCAAATTCTGAAATTTTTAAAGCTCGCAAATTCTGCAATCCCCAAATTCTTACATCCTCAACTACTCATATCCCCAAATTTTCACTTCCTCAACTTCTCACATCTCCAACTTCTCACATCCTCAACTTCTCATATCCTCAAATTCTTACTTCTCTAACTTCTTACATCCTCAAATTCTCACATTTCCAAACTCTCAAATCCCCAAATTCTCACTTCCCTAAATTCTCACATCCCCAACTTCTCACATTTCCAAACTCTCAATCCCCAAATTTTCACTTCCCAATTTCTCACATCTCCAAATTCTTACTTCCCCAACTTCTCACACCCCCAAATTCTCACTTCCCTAAATTCTCACATTTCCAAATTCTCACATCCCCAAATTCTCACATCCTCAACTTCTCATATCCTCAAATTCTTACTTCTCTAACTTCTTACATCCTCAAATTCTCACATTTCCAAACTCTCAAATCCCCAAATTCTCACTTCCCTAAATTCTCACATCCCCAACTTCTCACATTTCCAAACTCTCAATCCCCAAATTTTCACTTCCCAATTTCTCACATCTCCAAATTCTTACTTCCCCAACTTCTCACACCCCCAAATTCTCACTTCCCTAAATTCTCACATTTCCAAATTCTCACATCCCCAAATTCTAACATCCTCAACTTCTCATATCCTCAAATTCTTACTTCTCTAACTTCTTACATCCTCAAATTCTCACATTTCCAAACTCTCAAATCCCCAAATTCTCACTTCCCTAAATTCTCACATCCCCAACTTCTCACATTTCCAAACTCTCAAATCCCCAAATTTTCACTTCCCAATTTCTCACATCTCCAAATTCTTACTTCCCCAACTTCTCACACCCCCAAATTCTCACTTCCCTAAATTCTCACATTTCCAAATTCTCACATCCCCAAATTCTAACATCCCCAAATTCTCGAAATCCCAAAATTTTCAAAGTTCCAAAGCTCTCAAATCCCCAAATTCTTAATTTTCGAAATTTTCAAATTCGCGTATTCCACACTTCCCAAATTTCCAAACTGCCCAAAAATATCGCAAGCTATATAACATACGAATAATAACCTAACCATACATTTCCCAAAATATTAAAAAACAGTATAACCTAATCATAAAGCGAAGAAATCCACCGACAATACCGATAATAAATTCATCACAAGCTCCGCAAACTGTAGCCTCTGTCCGTTAATACAAGAAAATATTCGCGAAAGAGTTCGGACAAGAAATTGACGTAATTACGCAAACAAAAAGTTGGCGGTCGCGCGTCTGAGTTAATTCAGAGTGGCGGCAGGAGTGGAAACAAAAAAGTTTTGGAAAAACCGAGGAAATAGGTGGTGGCGGTCGGAGCCTTTAATTCTCTGGAAGAACGACCCGGAAGCGGGTTCACGTAGAAGCTAATTGAATTTCATATTCCACCGCGCATCGCGAATCGAGAGCTTCCGACGAGAGTTCCCTTGTAATTAATTACCATTCAAGCTTGCACCATCTTTTTCTTCCCTCTTCTCCCTTCGTCTGCGTCTTTTCTTTCCCCGACAAAGTTTCCCGAGGGAAACTCTTTTCCGGGCTTGTCCAGACTCTTTGTATTCCATACTTTTCGACAACGATGACGAAGGGTTGTCTCTTGATTGAATCTCGACGAGAAGTATCTTAATGGCGAACTCGAGGTCCATAACAACCTTCCGAACGGACGAAACCGATCGATTGCCATAATTTGATCTAATCTCTAATTACAGGTTGTCGTACTCGCTCCATAAATCGTCGACTGCTCGACGGAGTAATTGATTTGTTTCTCCAGTAGATTATTGAAAATCCCGGTAATTACAATCGTTACTCAATTAATCTTCGTCGAGATAGATCGGTGCATTTTTACAATTTGTAATTAGATATTAATTTTGTCACTGAATGATCAATTTGTATTTTACTTTAACATCGTTCTGATGAGTCTGTTGAAAGGTTGTTTGATAGAATTTGGTAAATTGAAACAAATTTGTGCAAACTTGTTTGAACAAGTTTCAGGGAAAGAATATTTAGAAATAGGGGAAAAAATTGGAGTAGTCGAGTTGAAGCGATCGAAGTGGTATCGATGCTCGATGTTATTTTATTTTATTGTACAATATTTTTGCACACGCGTGAACATCGTATTTCCGGGCTGGAATGTCGCGCTTTTCCCACGGGAAAATCCGAAAATTGAATTTCACCGAGATACGAGGAATCTCCTGCAGAGATATTCGAGCAATCAATGAAATCGTCGTATAAATCGCGTGAAGCGCGGCAAAATGGCAAACGGTTGAATTGTTTATAAGACGCGTTTATACTGACTGTTATACTTCTAATCAAATTTCGGAGTTAATCGATCAAAGGTTTTTTTTATCTTTCATTTACGAGATGTGACAGTGCGATAATCATTACTGGAAAACGTGATTGCTTAGAGGTAAAATGTTAGTGTTAACACATAGTGTTATAATAACACGAGTAATGTATAATATTAATTTTTATTGAAATTTGTATAATATTGATATTCATTGAAATTTATATGGAGAATATTAATGATATTCATAATCATATCAATATGATGGTATAATAATATTGATTATATGATCATATCAATATTATTAATGGCAGCTATTAATAATTATATTAATTATTAATAATAACTTAGTAATATTATTAAGATCATAAATGCCATAAATGCTGTGTATAAATTATTTAATTATAACATATTTGCTTCATTACAAATGTACATCTACTTATTTACATTACATACATATTATTGAATATAATATATTTTCAGCTTCTGATAATTAGTGGATCAATAATATTATTGGTGTTAATAATTTACATGAATATTAAAATTAATATTATTAATCCATTAATTAGCTTAAGATATATATTATTTTTTAGACAGTGTATTATTACCAACAAAAACGAATTCTTCATAAAACAAGTCATAAATATTTTTCAAGAAAGAAGCAATGAAAAGAGACCAGAAATTTATACTCACACAAGGTACATATACATAGTTAACATACAACTGACATTTACGTGGTTATTATCCTGATTAATACAGTCGATATAATCAATATCAATATTAATTTGGTATATCAACTATCAGACGATCTGCAGAGTCCGCAGCGAGCACTTGAATCGAAATTTTTCGCGCACGCAGCAAACGAAGTCTGCGAATGGTTAAGATAAGAAAATTCGAAGCGTTCCGTTGCCGTCTGGAGGTTTCATGAATACCGAAAACGTCGGGATTCCATCGCGAAGCAACTGCATTATCGTCTTCTCTCGTTCTTTCAAGGTGGCGTACTTGTTGAATGAACCTCCGTCTCCCTTTCCGATTCTTTTCAAGATCAGCCACTTCGTCCCACGGAGAAGTCGCCTTGCTCTCTTTTCCGAAATTATTCCCCTGTGAAATGGAAGAAGCCTGCCTCTCCTCCCAGGCTTCTTGTCGTCTTCGTCGTTTGAAAGGGATCGGTAAGGGGGTGGTTGGGTGTAGCGAACGATAGGCTACCTTTCTCCCGTCACGTTGCACCCACCGCAAGACGTTTTTCATTGTTCTCGGCGTACAAAGTAAGAAATACGGAGGAAATTACCTGCTAGCTATCTTTGTTCTATTGTTATATCGCGGTGCTTCTATTTATCGTTATGATCGAGTTCCCGGACGCGAAATTGCGAAAAGTCGGAGAGAAACGTGGATGATACGCGATCGATTGGACGTTGGATGATTCATGTACACTCCAGTGTAAATCTGCTTTCTCTACGAGAAGTATAGTGCAAAATTACCAGTCCATTTTTGGGGATTTTTGGAATTAGGAAAGTGGGGACCACGAGTTTTGGGATCTAGGAATTTGAAATTTACTAATTTAAGGATTTAGATATCCACAAATTTGTGGACCTAGAGATTAGTTCAGGAATTTACGGATCTAGAGATTTTGTGGTACAGGTATTTTGTAATCTAGGAATTTAGGAATCTCGGGATTTGAGGTGTAGTAAATCTATTTGATGATCTAGAAATTATGAAATCTACAGATTTGTGGATCCAGAAATTAGGAAGTCTAAAAGCTTGTGGATGTTGGAATTCAAATATCCAAGGATTTGGTGACGGAGAAATTTGAAAATGTCGATGTTTAGGAATCTAGGAATTTAGTGACTCGTATATTTACGAAGTTGAGAATTTAAAAATATAAAGTCCTGAAGATGAAAATTTGAAATGTACGTTGCACTCGAGTGTACAGATTAACAAATTTATGTTAAGTCTACAAAAACACATAGAGCACCGATTGAAATAGGTAAAAATTCATCTCCATTATTTCGCGACTTATAGTCGTAAATTAAGGTAAATAAAGGTTCAGTGGTGAACGAACGTTTTAATAATAGGACATTTAAATCGAACGGCGTGCACACAAACATAATACATTTGTCACCGGAACGATAGCACCCAGAGGAGTCGTAGTCGCTCCAAACACACGTAACAAACACGAATCGATTCGAATTTCAATAAACTTCGATTATAGTTGGGAATAAACAAGAGCAAAACGAGTCGTAGTGGTACAGTCGTGCGGAAAAAAACAAAAAACAGTGAACACGAGAATAAGCGATTTATTTCGATTATTTTGTTGATTACGATGCAGTTGCGGTTTCCTTTCTTCTTTTTCACACGGCGATAACGGGTCTCATAAGCTCGCGTTATCCGTCCTTGTCGGGGTGATAAAAATCATTCTCCCATTCGTACAGCCATACATTTCCGATTTAACGTTGGAAAAAATGCATTGTTCTCGTTAGACTGTTTTAAATAACATATGTAATTGCTTTGTCGGAGTTGCTCTTCTGAAAGAAACAAATACAACGTGATATCATTTAATCTGGACGTTGATTACATTTATTACTCTTTTCATGGGTAAGAATTTTTTATTCGCGTTTTAGGCGACGTGTGGGCGATATAGCGTGTAGCGATATAATGCATAGGTGAAACAATGTGTAGATATATGTAATCCGTGGATAACACATGGGAAATGTAACACGTAGGCAATATAATGCGAGAGGAAATGGGAGACGTAGGCGATATAACGTGTTGACAATATTACACATCGGCAATATAGTGCGTTTGCAATATAACGCGTAGACGATATACCGTGTAGGCAATATAAGGCGTGTGTAATATGACGCATCGGCAATATAACGTGAGGATAATATTATGCGTCGACACTATAACGCGTAGGCAATATAATATGTGGAAAATATTACATGTAGGCAATATAACGTGACAGAAATGCAACGCACATGCGATATAACGCGTCGAAGAAATAACACGTGCTAGATACAACGTATTCTGCATATAACGCATAAAAAATACAGTACGTGGGTAATATAACGTGTGCAAAATATAATGCGTGGAATATATAACCCGTCCAAAGTATAACACGTCGTAAATAAAGCGCTTGGCGATATAAGCGTAGAAGATATAACCCGTGTAAAATACACGCGGTGCTATACCGGTCCGAAATATGTATATCGCATAAAAAGCATCAGGCGTGGCATTATAAAAATAATCGAGTGATAATGTACACACGAGAAGCGATATATCGTTCTCCGACAACAAATCGAGTCGCTGTTATCGCACGTTAATTAAATTTTGAAAGGAAACAAGCGTACCACGAGCAACGCGGCGTATCGCGAGCGCTCGCAGACGAATCGATAATCCCACGAAGCTACGTCGTTTCTTTTGCTCTATGAATCGTTGCCGCCGCACCGAAACGAACGGAGCAGCGTTAACGCGAAGAAAAATCCTCGCGGTGAAAGTGTAACGAGCCCCATTGAACGGTATTAAAATGAAAGCTTACGGAGCGTCGATTCACTAAACGGTTTTCGAGAGTTTAGTTGCCGCCGCGCAGACACCGTGAAAGAGAGTTCTTCGACGCTCGTTCGATCCCGAAACTTTTCGAGTTAACATGCTAAATTTTCCACGGGAAAATTTTCCGACTCGTCCGATTTACATATAAACTCGACGTTCGGCCGTGTAAATTCACGATCGGGAAAATAATCTGAAGGAACGGATTGGCATTCCGCTCATTGGCAACCGTGAAACTTAATCGTTTTTTATTCGTTTCCCGCGATAAATCCGTCGGGACCATTGGCGGATTTCTCGGACGGCGAACTTACGGCAAGCAAAACCGTTCCGAAGTCACGCGATCCTCCGGAGGCTGCAAAATGTTCCTCCGTCTCTTTCCATTGAAATTATTGGAATTCTCTTTATTTGTACTTGTCTCGAGTTGCACTTTACCCCCCGGGCTCCTGTAGCCAACACCATTAAATTAAAGTCTAGATTGATTTGATCGAGAGCAGAGGCAAGGGAGTCTGACACGCCGTCGAGGACCTTTTCGACCAAGAATATTAATATGCAGAATTAATATCCTTCTGAGACACGGTAGCAACCTTGTTATCGATTTTTAACAGTCTCGATGTAATAATCGAGACAATTATTTCTTTCGCTCCAACTCGTTATTTACTTCATAGCCTGTCGATCGTACATTGCGATTCATTCAAATATTCTATCAACGACTTCATTTTCAGAATTCGTATTTAATCGTATTCGTATAATATTGTATCGTATATATGTATAATCGTGTATACACACGTATACAGTATGTCCATTTTAAGTACATGAATATTTCTATCACAGTTCATTTCTATTTTCGTTATCTATTACTAAGTTTATTAAATTTCATGTTTACCTTCATCAAGAGTATTCCTCGTTAAGTCAGCGGTGTTTATAATAAACGATCATTATGTAGCCTTGCGATTAATAAATAATATGACTCGAGAATTTTCAGCTTTGGTAGTTTGTGCTCGAGATAAGCTTCGAAAATTGTTCCATAGTTAACGAACGAAAAAATGGTTCGGAAAGCTTGCGTTCTCTCCTCTTTTGCATGAATTCCCGGACGCGTGTTATCGCATGATAGCATGGTTTTTCCCGAGGAACATGCGCCCTCCATCGAATGAGCAGAGTCTTTGCTGAAGCATGAAGCTCCCTAGAAAACAAACAAGAATTCCGCTGGGATTCCCTTCTCTAATTTTCTGGGCACTCATTGTTGCAGGCACACACGCCCCTTCTTGCGGCTGACACGAGACACGTAAGTAAAGAAAACAGATGTGAACACGAGAGAGCGTGTATGTACCTTCGCACAAATTACTGTAATTTTGCGTGCAAAAAGCCCTGGTTACTTTCAGTTCTTATCTTTTGTTTTATTCAGCGTATGCGCTCGTGTATGCGTACTCTTACTCATACGGGATGAACAAAGCATATGTGGGAAAATAAGGTGAAAATATGGAATAACTGTTTTTTTGCTTATTCCTTTTGTTTGAAATTTGTAAGTTCGACAATTTTTCAATCCCCAATTTCTTGAAAATCTTCCGAATTTACAAGTTTATACCCCCATATTTTTTATCCTTCACGTTTTTTAAATTCCCAAATTTTTCTGTGTCCCTTACATTTCAAACCCCAATTCTCAAATTTCCAAATCTCATAAACCTTGTTCGAGAAATTTTATTCTTATTACATTTCTCGCTCATTCTTCCGCATAAAATCATTTATGTATCAGCTAGTATTTATTATCATTTACACGATATCCTGTACATTCACGCGGTACATTAATTTTCGATTGCCATAAAATAACTCATTCGAACTCGTTGTACGAAGAAATTTACGATTAAATAATGATCGTAAATATTCAACCGTAGTCCCAATGGTACTATCAATTTAAACCGATGCGTTCCAATTTTTACAAATTGCACTCCCCTTTAAAAAAAAAACGTTTTAATTGCAACGCGATTTTCAGTATTGTATATTCAGAAATTGTTCGCTTGGAAAGTTGGAAAACTTGAAATCTCTGTATTTATAGATTTCTAATATTATAAATAAATTTCTAAAAATTTTCAACTTCAACAAATTTTTAAATTGTAGAGTTCTAAATTTCTAAATTGCATAGTTAAATAATTGGAAGACGGAAAGTTTGAACATTTCTAAATTTCTAAAGTCCTCAATTTTACGATTTTAACGAAATATGAAATCAGAGAAATAGAAGAAGTACCAATCCTTCCACTCCATATCCGACCCCATAAGATTTCCATGTAGAATCCATCCTAAACAATAGCATGTCCCGAATTACAGATTTTCGCAAGGTAGATACGAATAAAATTGCGAGGTTATTTATCCTCGGTGTTCGTGATCCGATCGTCCGCCGTCACTTTCGTGTTTTTCGAACGTCGAGGGTTAACCTACCCCTTTCACCAGACCCGACAGCCCTTCAAGTAGCGCGGTATTCAAGCGAAAAGATTCATGGCGGGTTTCATTCGATTTGCAGGATCGTTTGAAATTCAACGAAGAAGGCACGTACTTTACCCGTCGACCATAGCACGAAATAAGGGAACGGGAGATTAAAGGGGTTGCGGGGCAACGCGAGTGAATATCGAACTTGCCAAATCGAGTAAACTCTTGTCCCCGGTTCTTGTAACTTTCTCGGATACCGTTCGATTATCTTCCTCGTTTCTGGCTCTTGCTTCTTTTCCCAACTCGTTCATCTTCTTTTTCAACCCCTTTGCAGCACCGGAAATGGGATCAATTTCGCGCTTAAACGTCTCCATCCAGTTTCCTTGTTCTTTCTAATCAACTGTTAGATTTATTCCAGACAAGATACTGATATATTTTCAGAAACTTTGCTAATAAGCCACTGTCGGTGAATTCGTCTCATTTTCCGTCGCACGATTTTGACCCCCGAGCGATATTCCGAATTCTGCACGCGTTCCTCCCTCGAGGAACGACCCTGTTTCGTGTTATTGTGATTTATCGAAATTCTAATTTCGTTAGATTCTGTATCTCTCTGAGACTCAGTTTTCGACTGATTATCCTGATTGTGATCATCTTTTGATGTGATGTAATCGTTAAATTTTGTATCCTCTGCTTCTATGTTTTTTGGAGACTTCGATTATCTGCTTACGGTTCTGATGTCGTTTATTTATTTTTCAATTTTGTTTCTAATTTCAAATTAACCACTTGTACAATAACGTGCCATACTCGTGATGCACATTACAATTCGAATGTGATAAATTAGACTCGTATTTTCACATTTCCTTCAGTTGTCCTCACGTTATAAGAATATTCTAGTTATGAATAACGCAACTGTCCAGCAAAATTGTAAATTAAGTACATTCGCCGGTAGGTTTAGTATGAGAGAAATTGTATATATAATTTTAGTCATATTTGTTACAAAGTGACGATAATGCTTCCGAGGATTTTTGCTTTTAAGCAAAACTCTAACTTCGTTTACAGGCTTTCGAGTAACGTGATTGTATAAGAGTAAGAGGTGATCGGTGGATCGTGTTCACAGCGGTTACCACGTGGTGTGTTGCTCTTCGTGTCGCTGCCTGCGCTTCCAGCCCCTAGAATTGCATTATGGTCGACCGGCATTATAACGGGACACGTCATATAAATCATGTGGAGTGACATGAGCGTGTCGGTGTCAGAGTCGGTTCGCGTCCCTCGGCGTTCACGCAAATTACCGAAATTAGTTGTTAACAACGGATCACCAATCGACTTTCCACCCTCGAAGGCCACCTATTGACCCTTTCGACGTGCTTAAATTAAAGGAAACGAATGCCACTTTTGATTGTACTTTAAACACCGTTGAGTTAGCTGATTTCCTTTCGAAAGAAATCATGGGGTGTTTATTGCTGTGGTTTGATACTCGAACGAGGTGTTTGATGCTTCGCTGCGACTTTTATAGTCGCACGAGATATTTATTGCTTCGTTGTTTATGAACATTGAAGATTGGTTGCAGTTTATAATCTTTGAAGACTCTTTGTATTTCATTGCAGTTTGTAATCATAGATGTTTGTTATTTTAGGTTTTTGGTAATCGCAGGGGATGTTTATTATTTCACTTCAGTTTTGATTATTAGATTTATCGTTTCATTGCAGTTTTGATAATCTCAGGGGATGTTGATTATATCAGTGCAGTTTTGATTATGATACGAAATGTTTATTACTCCATTGTGGTTTTGATAATCACACGAGATGTTCGTTATTCTATTGCAGTTTTGATAATCGCGGTGTTTGGTGTCTCATTGTATAATCACACTGATTTCAATTAAATAACGTGGTGACATTAACGTTGAAGTTGTGTCGTTTTACCGGTAATCGTTGAGTCGTTCTAACTTGTTTTATTGATTGAAGTATGCAGTTACGGTTACAGGAATCGTGGAATGAGTATTACTAGTTACCGACATCGGTATTACGGGTAATTATGTTTTCCCGTCTGTTGGAATGTTCCACGCCTCATGCAACATCCTACATGGAAACGTAATACTGCTAGGATTGATAAGCTGACTACTGTGAGGGTCATCGGTGACCCGTATCGCAAGTTTAATCGTAGTTCACGCAGACCATGCAATTTTCAAATTATCAAATTATTAAATCTTTGAATTCTTTAAATTGAATTATTAAATTCTTTAAAATGAATAATTGAACATTTTTAAATTGAGTCGTTAAAAATTTTGAATTGTAGCAATTGAAAATTCTGAAATGATTAAATTTGTAAATTTTTAAACGTTGGAACTTTCAAGTGAATTTGAAAATTTTCAAAATTAATTCTCAAACTATTTAAGAATAAAATTCTACCCCTAATACGAAGAAAATAGTACCTAAATAATAGTGTCTAATAATTTCTTCTAAACAAAATAGTCTATCAGATGGCTATATATAAACCAAATTTTCTAAATGTTTAAATTTTCCAAAATCAATTCGCTCTCCACATCGACAACAGATCCGGTCGCAATGAATTCTAAGCACTTTGGATATAAAAAGAAAATGAGCGAAGCATCGGGCGATGAAATAAGATCGTAAAATCCGAAACGTAAATCGTAAACGGTACGTGTCTAGGTTGAATGAAATTCGTCATCGGATGAAGGTGGAAGTAGCTTCGTTGGATCTCTTCATCGATACCTATCGGATGGGAAACACCTAGTGAAGATAGGAGTGAAGCGGTTCATTCTATCAGCGTAAAGCGTAAAGGTCGATGCAGTAAACTTTTAACAAGCATCACTGGTCAAAGGTGTTCGAAATGGCTTCCAGTTTATTTCACGAATTTTTCCCGAGTCTGGCAACGTTTCGATGTGTTTCTGGATATTTTAGCCTGGTGTCAATTTTGAAAGCCTCTGTTGGATTATTATTAGCAAAACTGAATCTAATGATGAGAAACACTGTTTATTGTATGCAAAACATCAAACACCATTAGATCTAAGGGTCTGACCACTAAGGGCCACCTAGTGGCGTGTTAGACCTAAGAAGTTAATGTACCACAGAGCAGGTATTTTTGGATATAAGTAGCATATGAAATAGGTATTATTGGGCAATAAATACAGCATGTTTAACAAAATCGAATTTCGGAAGATGCAAGTTTGAGACAGCTAATGCAAACAAGATGGCGGTAAACAAGATCTGAGTCGTTTCACGTCTCATAGAGTACTGAAAGAGTCAAGACGTCCTCCCAAATCTTAAACAAAGTTCATAGCTTAAAAGATAAAAGAGTACTGTTATTTTTCAGCCATTTCCAATAGCTTCTTTAAAGTCTTAATCCTCCTCCGGATTTCGGGACACGTAAAATCGACGAAGTCGTTAAACCGAGCTGCGCAACGACGGATCAAACAGACGAAGAAACTTTTACGCAGTGATTCGCTCGAACGATTATTTGCTACTAGAGACACGGCTAGTAAAATGGTATTCCCAGAGGGACACTAAATTCGATGAGAAAACGTGAGATGTAAATCCGATTGCTGATTTAGTTTGCGAGTTTCTGCAGTTTATGGCGGCTCGACAGTTCAGAGAACATTAGCAATATGTACAGTACTAATTATTCGATCTTGCAATTTTGGGACCTCACAATTTTTAAACTTTGGGACAATTTTCGAATTTACTTTAGAATTTTGGACTTTTGGAACTTCGACAGTTTTGGAATGTTGGAATCTTGAGTGAATCACGCTTCTTGAACACTATAACCTTGAATTTCGAACTCGTAAATTTCACATTTCAAAATGATAGAACTTCGGAATGTTTGAATCCTGTAACTCCACTTCCTTTCAGCCATTCGTATACCGACCGCTGGTACCAGTTTCCGCACGAGGCGAACCGATATCGCAGTTAAGCCCCTAAACATCGCAATATGATTCCCAAGTGGCGGAAAATTTCACGGATAGGAGACAACAAATGGTTATCGCCGAATCCCTTCGGAAAAACAACGAAATCGTCGATGAGATAAGACGGTATTAACCGAATACGGGGAACTGTAAATTTATTCCAGGGTTGTAGCCCACGTCAGCGTGGCATCGCTAAAGATTCCCCGTTCTAAAAGGATTCCGAGTCCGCATTATGCGGCTCACGTACGTCTGCTTTTCTTTCGGATTTCTTCCTTCCAATCGTCTTCTATATCCAGCTTTCTCACCGCGGAAGAAGGGCTTGTCAAACGCTTCTTGCATCCACCTATCTCGAAACGTCGCTCGTTTACTGGATTACATTTATCGAAACAGCCGATTGACGATGGGAGTCATCAAAATATGGTTGTTCATAATATTTATAGTATTTTTCCTAAAATACAGGGTGTCTCAGAATTGCTGTACGAAAAGGGGTGGTAGTTAGTTGCATTCATTTTCGATTTATTAGCAAAAGACACTGATCAATGAGAGCTAACTGAGATATGCAAAAGATTGATAGAAGGAGAAGCTGGAGATGATACTGTTGATGTGAAAGTTTCAGCACCCTCGAAATCCTTGAAAAATTGACAAAAATGCCAAAAAGTGGCTGATGGCTCTGGTTAGCAACCTGTACTCGTTAGCCACACTATTGGTGACTATTGGTTATTTCATTTTATTAAAAATGATAATTGGGTAGGACCTTTAAACATTGATGTTGCAAGTATTTCATTTGCAATTTCAAAGACTATTCAGTTATGAGAGTGTGTGACGTATATAATTACAGGTTTTAATAAGATGAATCAGTAGATACATAAGATAAGGTAGTTTGTTACATTTTGCTAAAAGTGACGATTAAAATATATTACATTAAAATTGATTGATGCTGATGGAGAAAGTAGTATGAACACTCGAGAGGGATTGTAATAGTGAATTAATGTGAAAGCATAAAGCTTCCATATCATTAACCCAATGTTAACGTTATCCATAAAATTTATAGAAGTACTGTTTATTCTACCAAAGAGTTAAATTCATTATAAATACTCCACAATCCTTGTGCACAATATCTTATTTACAAAATATCGTTATTTCAGAATATGCAGTCTCCAATTGTTTACACATTCAGAATAAAAAGTAATTGCTACTGTTATTAATAGAGCAAATGCAGTCTCTCCACTCAAATGTATGAACTTTATTAAACATTTCATTAAAGTTAATTGGTTATCGGTAAATTTAAAAGCCGTCGAGAGAGAGGAACCCCATTCGAGCCAACAATAATGAAACCGTTGAAAATGAAATTACATGGTGCAAGAAATATGCGAGGTTAAATTAATTACACGTTATACACACATACATTGTAAAGTGTATATGAAATTCTTGCCACGCTGTTCCATCCTAAACATCTTAATCTCGGTGTTAAATTGCAAGGAGAGGTCCTTACACGAAAGTGCTTCAAACATTCTCGTCGATTCACTGTACTGTTATTAAAATCGAGTTTCCATCAATTTTTTGTATCATCTACAAGATTTACTATGTGCAATGTATTCACATACACGGTACATATGTACATTCGATAATTTTTAAATTATCGTGAAACAAATAGTATATCGTAAAAGCTGTAGTATATAATCTAAATTCATACAAGTCCGAGGGGTATCAACCCCTTAACCTATGATTTTTTCGATAGCTGCGTCAGTCAGAGCCAACTAATCACTGTCGCAATAATAAAATAAATAAAAAAACTTAAAATGTTATACATACTTCGAATTTACCGATCTCTAATTGCATAAACGTGGTACTGAATTCATAACTGAGTCATAGGACAAATATAATTTATTTTTATTGTAATTTGGACTGCAATGTGCGTCACGAGTGTGACTCGACGTCAAAAGCCAGGGGGTTAATCGTCTGAAATTTGAAGCTAAGGCACGAATTTTCAGCTGAGCGATTCGGAAAAAAGGGCACGAAGAAGAGGATAATCGTGTAACAGCGTTTTCCAACTAAACTGCTATCAATTACGGTAGCGCAGGAAAATATGCAAATCGAATAATAACCGCGTCGTAAATCGCAGACATTAAAATACACGCGCAGCTCTTCCGAGATTACTTTCGTAAATTAACACGCAACACGTAACATCGTGAACGTGCACAATGACTCGGTTCCCCTTTTTTTTCTCCCTCTTCTTTTTCCCCGCGCATTTTTACCTCTTTTTCCTTCCCTCCGCACAAAATGCGAGCTTCGGTATAATTTCACCCCTTTTAAAGCGTCAAAGCCAGACGGCGATTCGTTTATTTTCATTTTTGTCCCTCGCTTTTCGCGCTGTTTGTTGCACCGTGCATCCGGGCTACCGGCAACATAAAGAAGCAACGAAACACTCTTAATGAATATTTATATCATTATCGCGGTTTGCCAGTTCCACAACAAAGAAAAGCTCTCCGGTGTTTCCGCCCGCAGCACGGTTGACCTCGATTTCTCCTTTTTACCCGGCTACCAGAGCTTGGAAAAACAGAACGAATCCCTCAAAGGATTTATACGGCAAAGAATTCACGAATTTAGAAGCACGATTTTCATTGGCGGCACTCTGAACGCTCGAAAGGTTTCACGAGCGTTCCTCGAGATCTCCGTTTCTGCTTCCGGTTTTACACGCGTTCCGGTTACTCCTCGACAAACGCTTCGCCGTCCACTGTGCTCAGATTTTCTGCGGCTCGTGGAAATTCTTATAACATTCTCGAGTTTTTCAATGCTGACATTTTGCAATTTTTAAGATTCACGGTTTTCGCATTGTAGAATTTTTTAGGTTAGAGATCTTGGTTGTTTGGAAGTTTTCACATTTTGGGGCTTTGGAATTTTTAAGGTTCGGGGTTTTGGAGGTTTAGAATTTTTTAGGTTAGAGATCTTGGTTGTTTGGAAGTTTTCACATTTTGGGGCTTTGGAATTTTTAAGGTTCGGGGTTTTGGAAGTTTAGAATTTTTTAGGTTGAGGATCTTGATTGTTTGGCAATTTTGAGATCTTAGGACTTTGCAATTTTTAAGATTCAGGGTTTTGGAAGTTTGGAGCTTTTTAGGTTAGGGATCCTGATTGTTTGGCAATTGTGAGATCTTGGGACTTTGGAATTTTTAAGATTCGGGGTTTTGGAAGTTTAGAATTTTTTAGGTTGTGGATCTTGGTTGTTTGGCAATTTTGAGATCTTGGGACTTTGCAATTTTTAAGATTCAGGGTTTTGGAAGTTTGGAGCTTTTTAGGTTAGGGATCCTGATTGTTTGGCAATTGTGAGATCTTGGGACTTTGGAATTTTTAAGATTCGGGGTTTTGGAAGTTTAGAATTTTTTAGGTTGAGGATCTTGGTTGTTTGGCAAATTTGAGATCTTGGGACTTCGGAATTTTTAAGATTCGGGGTTTTGGAAGTTTAGAATTTTTTAGGTTGTGGATCTTGGTTGTTTGGCAATTTTGAGATCTTGGGACTTTGGAATTTTTAAGATTCGAGGTTTTGGAAGTTTGGAATTTTTTAGGTTGTGGATTTTGGTTGTTTGGCAATTTTGAGATCTTGGGACTTTGGAATTTTTAAGATTCGAAGTTTTGGAAGTTTGGAATTTTTTAGGTGGAGGATCTTGGTTGTTTGGATGTTTTGAGATCCTGACACTTTGGAAATTTTGAACTTTGGAATTTTCAAGGTTAGGGATCGTGGTTCTTAGGAAGTTTTGAGATCTTGACACTTTGGAATTTTTTAATTTTGGGGTTCTGGAATTTTAGAATTTTCAAGGTTAGGGATCTTGGTTGTTTGGAAATTTTGAGATCTTGGGACTTTGGAATTCTTGAGCTTTGCAATTATGGAAATAGTAATTTTCAATATTTGAACTCTTCGAAGTTTGCAATTTTTATCTAAAATCTTGGGAATTTGAAATTTTTAAGCTTTGAAATCTTGCACCTATGGAGTTCTTAAGTTCTGTGATCTTATGACCTTGGAGTTTTTAACCTTTGTTATTTTGAAATTTTAAAATCTTTGAGTTTTGAGATCTTGGGATTTTGAAATTTTCAAGCTTTAGAATTGTTGACCTTTGGAGTCTTTAATCTTTGAGATTTTTCAACTTCGAAATCTGTAAACATTAGAATCTTAAAATTCTATGTTTAATAAAAATTCGTCAACTTCAGAATTAGCTTCATAATTTTGGGACATGAATTCGTAAGCATCGAGATTTTGAAGAATTCTTAAGCCATGGAAGCTCATTTTCCCAGGTACGAACGGAAGTCCAGGAAAACGGAAGTTATTAATTTGAATAGTCTTTTATCCTTCTTTCCGTTTCTCTTTGGTGGCATAAATTGTTAGGAATTATTATGCAGTTACGGGAGAATGGATTGCTGTAACGTTCGCAAGTTGCAAGCGATAAAAGTTTCGACAGAAAGTTTGCAGCTAATCGGATAGCATTGTAGTCTGTGTAACGGGCGATTAGAGCTTCGCGAACATTGCTTGGCTCGTGTAACGTCGCGATAGAAACAGCTGCAATGAAATCCCTACGGGACAATCACTCCTAACGCTTCTGCCACCCTTCTTCTTCTTTAAACGCTATTAAAAAGACTAATGGACAACATTTATTTAAATCTATCTCTCTCATTTTTTCATTCTTTAATTATTTTTATCAGACCCCTGTTTTAATTACGTTTTAATTATGTATATCAAACCCATATTTTAATTACGTATATCTGACATATATTTTAATTATGTATATCAAATCCATGTTTCAATTACGTATATCTGACTCATGTTTTAATTACGTATATCTGAACCATGTTTTAATTACGTATATCATACACATGTTCAATTTTACAAAGTAGTGTTAAGTGTAAATAAAGTTCATTTATTATAGTGTTTCAGTGGTTAGTTGTATAAATTAACCATTCTTTAATTTTATAAATCAATCACATAATTTGTGATATGAGATAGGAAGTATTATAATATATTATTATAATTTATTAACATCTTAGTTTTTAGTTTTCATAAAATGTAGGATACATACATATATACTTTAAACCGTTTGCTTAATAAAAAAAAATAAAAAATCAAACAATATATTTACAACAAGATAAATACTTAATTTCACTAATATAAACATGAAATCTGAATGATTTCATGTTGATTGCTCAAAAAAAAATTTTCATCCCAACTGGGCGCGAACCCTAAACAAAAGATTTGTAGCCTCATACCTTTGCAACTATGCTAAAATCATAATCAAATATGATTTTAATAATTATAATATTAGTCACAATAATTGTGTACCTATTCATACACAATTTTTGACATACCTCATAATTATTAATTTCAAACCAAAAATCTAATATCACATAAACTTATTTCATTTACAGAATTATGAATCTGAATTTCGTTGAAATCCAAGTGCCAAGATCATTCTTCAATGCCATTTCTTGCGTCGGCGAAAAAGCTTTTAATCCTTTACCGGTAAATTTCCCTCGCTTTCGTTTGCATTCACTCGCGTTTCTTAATTGATCTATGAATAAATTAGCCGCGGATCAGGGGTGCGCGGGAGTCGCAGACGTCGCGAAACGACGTCGGCTTAATCTTTATTTATGCGCCAGAGTCTGGCCGGAAAATTTCGTTCAATTTAAATTAATCACCGCTTTCCCTTCAAACGCTCCGACGACAGATTTCCTTTTCTTTGTTTCTGCATTCGGACCCTTGTTCGCGGTTTCTCTATTGTGCCTCATAACGTCTCGAAAGCTGTTATTCAAATCGAATTGACCCGCGACGAATCGACTAATTGTAAGCTGTTGCTGCCCTTCCGGGACGATAACGAATGCCGGTGAAATCAATTTACCAAGCTTTATTTAGAATTTATGCGTTGATTTACGGACTTCCGCGGTGTTAAATATGAAACCCTTTATGCGGACCGAAATGGCGTCTATTATAAAGGATTTATAATAGATGTTATGAGGATTATGAGGATTGCGTATTTGTAGGTTGCAGAAGTATTTAGATTGCTGATATTTATCTTAGACACATAGGTGAGCAAGAGTTTTGGGCACATTATGTGAAGCTTATGGGCAATTGTGTAAATGGTGAGAGCAGAAATCTGACGTTGAAATGTGACTCAAGGACTCATATTCTGTAATTGGGGAATTTAGGTAATTAGACAGTTGGAATCTTCTGTAATTTGGGTAGTCGAGGATTTGAAGATTTGGAAATTTGGGGATTTGGGAGTTTGGAAATTTAGGGAGTTGGAAATTTGAGGAGCTGGAAATTTGATGAGTTGGAAATTTGAAGAGCTGGAAATTTGAGGAGCTGGAAATTTGGTGAGTAGGAAATCTGAGGAGCTGGAAATTTGGGATGTTAGAAATTTGGTGAGTTGGAAATTTGGTGAGTTAGAAATTTGAAGAGCTGGAAATTTGATGAGCAGGAAATTTGAAGAGTTGGAAATTTGAAGAGCTGGAAATTTGAGGAGCTGGAAATTTGAAGAGCTGGAAATTTGGGATGTTAGAAATTTGGTGAGTTGGAAATTTGAGGAGCTGGAAATTTGATGAGTTGGAAATTTGGTGAGTAGGAAATTTGAAGAGTTGGAAATTCGGGATGTTAGAAATTTGGTGAGTAGGAAATTTGAAGAGCTGTAAATGTGGCATCTTAGAAATTTGGTAAGTTGGAAATTTGAAGAGCTAGAAATTTGGAAATTTGGAAATCTGAAGAGCTGGTAATGTAGAATGTCAAAAATTTTGCTGAGTCGAAAATTCATGAATTAAAAAATTTGTAAACCTGAAAATTTGAGAATTTCTAAATCCTCATTTTTAGAGATCAGTGACCAGGGAATTAGAATATTTCGAAACTTAAAAGTCAGTCAGATGCAAAATGTAGAGAACCGTTTATAATGCTCATAAAGCGACAGAGATCATGTTCCTGTCAACGACCCAATTTTTGTAATCGACTTCTGTCCAGGGGACTGCGGTTTTCCACGCTGGAAAATTGGATCGCGCGACAGATAACACGATCAAGAATTAATTGATCGTTAAAACCCCTCGGCTGCTGGGACTCGTGTTACATGTAGTAACGATCGGTTGATGAACACGGTCATTGGCGAGCTGCCAAATCGTCTCTACAATTTCAATTCGTATTTATAATTTAATTTCATTTGAACACTCCTGAAAATTTCACTGGATTCTCTAAATTTCATTTGCGGACGAAAGTTTCCTAATGTCGAAGTTAAAGTAAAGTTTCCTTAATATTTCATGTATTTCCGTGTGTTTCATTCAAAGGGATACAATCAGAGTTCACTAGAAAATCTAATTACGTACAGCGCAGAATACGATGATTTATAAAAATTTACAAATAACATCTTTATAAGAAATATATTTATATTTGTGAAATATGAAAATCAATATTGATATTGACTTCAACTCATTTATTTCGATATAAAAAATTATCAAATAATTTAATTAACGTGCATCACAATGATTTATAAAAATTCACATATAACATCTTTATAAAGAAATATGGTTTCATTCATGAAATACGGAAATCAATGTCGTTCGAAATTTTTCGCAACTATACCTGAAAATTTCATCCAGACTTCGAGTCATTTATTTCAATTTTAAAAACTCAGCAGAAAATCTAATCGAGGTATAACACAGAATACGATGAAGTATGTTATGTACCGATGACAACACATGAGTTGGTGAAGAGGCTGAGGTGTTTAGAAAAGCTACATTCCTGAATTTCTACATTTTCAAATCTCTACATCCACAAATTCCTTCACTCCCAAATTGTTATATACCCAAATTGCTATATCCTCAAATTCCTACATCCCCCATTCGGTACATCCCCAAATCGGTACATCCCCAATTCGGTAGATCCCCAAATTTCTACATCTCCAAATTCCTACATCCCCCATTTGGTAGATCCCCAAATCGGTACATCCCCAATTCGATAGATCCCCAAATCGGTACATCCCCAATTCGGTAAATCCTCAAATTTCTACATCCTCAAATTCCTACATCCCCCATTCGGTAGATCCCCGAATCGGTACATCTCCAAATCGATAGATCCCCAAATCGGTACATCCCCAAATTCCTACATCCCCAAATCGGTACATCCCCAAATTTCTACATCCCCAAATCGCTACGTTCCCAATTTGCTACGTCCCCAGATCACTATGTCTCGAAATCGCTACGGCTCCAATTGTTCCTCACTTCTTCCTGCTGAGCTTCTTTTAACCCACCAACTCGTGGGTTGACATCTATACTATCAAATGCACAGTTCATAACATTTCGCGGTAAATTAGGTAAAGTTTCATTTACGAAAGTTAACGCGATATTTTCCATTTGAATGCAGCCTCGCAATAGGACCAAAAAATACGTTAATTAAGCGATAACGAGAACCGTGAAAGAGCGCAGTACAATCTGTGCAATGTTCGTAAGTGGATTTCAAGCACGTGCTCTTTAATAAATGCAAAATTGAACTCGCGAGGAGGCGAAAAAAGGAGCGGCCGTTGGTTAACGCGTTATGATGGCGAGGCGCAAGAGGAATATTTAAATTCTCTTTTCCAACATCGCCGAAAAACCGTGTCCCAAAGTACACGTTGATTGCGTTAATTCACTTGTGCCGGGCATTAATAACGCCCAGCTTTCCGTAACATTTGCCGTAATTGTTCATACGCTTCTAATGGAAAAATTCTTCCGATGTTTCAGCTTTCGTCCGGAATTTTTTAATTACTTGACGCTCGGATATAAAGCGAACCTTCTACAAAGGAATTTATCGAAACATTTATAAACGTTACATTGTCGAGGATGCTTTTTTCTCTCCTCGCTATCAAACCTATCCTCCACACTTGTTTTGAAATTAAAAAATGTAGAAACATAAAATGAAACATAAACTCATACACACATTAGCATTTCCTCATATGGGAATTTGAATATGTACATTTTTTTTATCACTTGAAGTAAAAATTTGGTGCTTAGCGGGTTCATTGAGCAGTTTGATGATTTATGAGTTAACAGATTTTTTGAAGAATTATAAAAAAATATATTATTATATTTAAAAAGCATACAAAACAAATGTGTGTCATGTAACAAGTACATGCAAATGATCTACTGTAAACTTTCGTCCACATCCACATAAATGCAGTGACCAAATGCAAACCTCATAAGTGCAGTAACAAATGCAAGAAAAATTGCAGTCCAATGGAAGTTCGACGAATAATAAATTGGGCGAATTAACACGAAGATCCAGTTATTAGGATATCAAGGTGAACTTCCGGGCGTAGGATATTAATTTCACTTGTCGGAATAAATTCAAGCGACGCGAAATTTGCTTTTAAACTTAATACTTCCTCGTCGTTGGGTCGGCCAAGGCGAGCATATATATTACATGGTAAAGTAAGGTAAGCGCGTAAGGTAAGCGCGTAAGGTGCGTGCAAAAGGCGAGAAACCGAGTCGCGTTAAGCGGAATTAACGCGAGAGGTAACTCGAGCTACTCGCGACACGCGCACACCTTTTGTCTTAGGAAATTAAAACGAAAGGACTCGTTGCCTCTCGTGTTCTCGACATTTCACCACTGCGAAACCCCTTGTGCTCCGTCTGTCCGCGTTTAACAGTCGGAAATATTTTCATATTCTTGCCGCGAACGACGCAGTTCAAAAATACCTAATTTAACTGGAATTTTAATTTCTACCATGATTCCTTTTAGTACGAAGGTACAGTTTTAGGCCAAATGTCTGAGGCAGGTGCTTTGAAATAGGTGCATTTGTTGAAAGTTATGATGGGCAGATAATTTAAATTTCTTGTATATTGTATGCATCTATCAACATACTGTAGTAAAACTTCTGTAACATGTATGATATGGAGGTATAAATTTAATACACCTTTCATCTGAATTTCTTCTTTATATTCCATATTCGATATATACATATAAAAGATTCTATACGTATATTCATATGCATACGTGTATATGAATACGTTCATATGCATACGTGTACATGAATGCGTTCATACGTATATACATGTATATGTGAACGTTGATCTTCTATATGTAGAGTATGTCGATTTTGTATATGGAATTTATTTGTCTTTACTCCATATGTGTATTGATGTCCAGAATTGCTAAGTATCATTAATACCACTTGCAAGTTATCGGACTAGCAGACTTGAAAACATAAAATTAATAACAAATTACGCAAATAACAAGTGTTCAACTCATAACGTTTCATGAATATTATTCGTATTATATGACTACATATTACTTCGTACGACTGCACATTACCATATCAAAATATAATCCTCCAGATTATCATCCGAAGTCAACAAATATAAAAGGTGCTGAATCACAAATGCAACCGAGTTATGTGGTCGATAAAAAGTATCATTTTAAAGTACATAGATCATTTTAAAGTACGTAGAACGGTGTTTGCGTTGTAGTAGAAGATACATTGTAGATATTTGGTATAGTGTTATGATAGACCATTCCATGCACGATGATCGTAGATGATTATCCGAGGAACGTGATTCACGAGCCGAAAGCACTTGAACCACTTGATCCCAAGTCGGTCGTCGGGTGTCAAGTACAGGGGCGATACTCGATTGCTTCATGGAGATGCGTGCCACAAATCTGTGGCTAGCAGATGTTTAATATTGATGCAACGAGCCGTTTTGCACGTGATACTAACTACGCGTGTTCCATTTACACATCGTATGTGCGATACGTTTTCGTAGCGTTCATTCAGCATCACGTGGTCAATCAAGCATCGCTCTTCGTTATATTCCACGGCTACTTTCGCTGTTAAATTCGTTTTTCATCGCAGGAAATTCGATTTTGGTTGTGTGGACATAGCGAAAAACGATTTAGCCTCCTCTAGAAATTTTTAAGTTTAATATTTTCTGACTTTGTCATTCTTTATTTTTTATATTTTCAAGTCTTTGAATTCTCAAATTTTCTAGTTTTTAAATTCACAGATTTTCAGTTTTCTATATTCTGCAAATTCCTACATTCTTGCACACTCCTGTTAGTTTGAGCTAGCTATATTTATTATTTAAAATTATCATAAACTACATGCTCTCACTTGCCGAGGTATACAATTTTGAACAGAACATATAACATATGATATAAAATGTGGGACACTCGATTCAAATGTGGAACAAATATCACCTCCAAATCCCAAATCCCTGAGCTTCTAAACCCTCCTATTTTTAAATTCTTCCATTTTCGAATACCAAAATTGCCGAGTCTCCAAATGTCCAAATATCGGCTATTCTCGTCGCCAACGAAATTAGCGGCGCCAATTTCGAAAGCGCCGAGAAATGAATTTTCCCATTCGGGTAGAGCGATTTCGGTCCATTAATAGTGTGCCGCGGCGAAAGGTCGGTCGAGTAACTGGCGCGGGGCATCGTGCCAGGCAAAATCGTCGAAAACGATCTTCTCGGTGCGAGCCCAACAAGTTTTCGAGTTTCTTGGACGATGCACAGCCAAGGTGAAGAGAAGCCGAGAGGTCCAAGTGCAGTTCGCGAAACTGCCGCCCCCCTTCGCACTAGGCCAAACGAGCCACACGAGCACATTAGCAAAATTGGAGCATCTCCAACTACGAGGCGTCGGATCGCCACTGGACTTTATGCCCTCTTCTGTTTTCTTCTTCTTCTTCCGCTTTGGCCTTGCGTAGCCTTCTGTCGCTTCGTTGGCACCGACTACCTACGCTAATTGCTCTTTTATACAGAAGAAAAACGATGTTCGACGCGGACACCGAATACGCTCGCTCTTCGTTTCTTTGCTGTTGCGGCGAAAACACGGCAGAATCTTAACGGTGGACGAGTTTTGCTAGGGGTTGCGAACTTTGGGGATAAAATAAGACCATGATTAAACCATTTGCGGAAAGATTCTTGTTATCGATACGGAGTTTTGTTCTAATGGAGAAGTTTTTGGAATGCAAGTCTTGTAAATTGGACTTATGAAGGTGTGATCATTTTTGGGTTTCGATCTTGTTTGATTTGTAGATTGTAGTTTTGTAAGCTTGTAGTTTTATAAAAGTATTGGAAGTAGAGGTAACTTATAAGCAATTCGAACTTAGAAGCTACTCGTAGAGCAGCATGTGGTCATGAAGAGTATGTGACCATGTGTGGTGCTGAATATAGACATTCTTTCATTTGAACATCAGAGAGGGAAACTTTAAATTCTATATATATAGAAATTTCAAATTTTGAAGATACACAAATTGAAAATGTTTAAATAGGCAAATTTTGACAACTTCGAAATTTGTGAAGGACATGCAAATGGTATAATTATCGATAAGTTGTGACGTTCAGAGTGCAATCAGTTTGATGCGTCTGCATCGAAAAAACTTGCAAAAAGCCGGCAAATACGCGGCTTGGCAAACAGTGAACGTTCGTTCGTTTGACAAAAAACGAAGCACGACGATGGGTCGAGTGAAGCCACATTAATATCCTAATGGCTATTTCGGCAGATCTATCTGGTAATCAACGAGAAATTTGCCTCTCTCGAGTTCTCCAAACATTTTTAACAAATTCCAAACGTACGTGCAGCTAAGATCCTTCGAAACGGCAACCGGTTTTTTATCTCAAAAATTACCAAAGCAGTCAAATGACTGCTTTTTCTTATTTTATTTTGCAAAATTTGTTGAGGTCACTTTGGAATCTCTGTTGATTTTCATGAAGATAAAGAACTAGCCCATTAACACTCTACAATTTATTTATGTGTCAGTAGCTATTCATAGCTATAATATTAAAACGAACAAAGAAATGAAAATGTATTTTTTGTTCAATGATCTTTAGCTACACAAATTATAATTGGACCTGAACATCAAGTTGAAGAATAATAAAAATTTAAGTCAAGTTACATTTGAACTGCAACGTCCATCACGTGTCTGACTCCATGTTATAAGGGAGTTAACTAATTTTAAGCATCAAAATATTTATCACATGGCAAATTTATATGAGAAATACTTTCATAAGTTAGACAACATTAAAACCAAAATTAATTTTTGGACACATTATACATTTTACTTAATATAACCCTACTGCAAGTGATAAAAAAATATTTATAAAAGTATATAAATCCTCATTTAAACATGGTAGCAAATGAGTTAACTCTTGTAAAACCTGCTAAATGAATTTCTTAAAAATACCAAACTGTCAGAAAGTAAACGAATAAACGAACGAGGTAATTAGGTATTCGTGTAAAAATAAGGACGTTAATTAGATTTTCAAAGTATTAAGCGATTTCCAAGTCGGAAGCGTTGGAAAGCATAAACAGGTCGATGGCGTTGAAACGCGTCATCTCACCCTTAATAACGTGGCTGCCGGTTTGCAACCCCTTTTTAGGAGAATCTGCTATTTATGAGGGCGAGGGCGAGGACCAAGGTATTCCTGTCGGATACACCCGGTAATTTCATTCGTCGTTAAACCGGTGGCTGCGTTGAATCGCTCCGTCGAAATTCACACGAAAGCTGCCTATAAACTTTTCGAGCCGAGAACGACGCGACTTCTGACACGGACACGCCATCTACGTTCTTCCGTGAAAATTTCATTGTTCGCCAAAATGGCTACGCTGACGAGAAGCCTGCCGGGTTAATGAAATTTTAACACGTCGACTGTAAACAATGTAAAAATGCGCGGGTCGCTGTGGAATTTTTGAGAAATCTACTCCGTGACAGAACTTTCGTACATGTCGGCCATCTTTGTTCTTTCTTTTTCTCTAACTTGGGACATTGTAGATATTCCTTTATTTTGTCGTCTTTGTTAGTTTGTTATTGTTGATCTAACGATTCAAGGTAAATTTTTGTGAGATCAGAATCTCAGTGCGAATGTAGTTGAATATGAATTTCAGTTGTTTAAAAAGATACATATCTTAGAAAAAAGTTTAAAAGAGAAATATTGAAGAAGTTATATATCCTTGAAAAGAATTTGAGAACAGAAAGATTGCAAAAGATATATATCTTCATAACAAAAGTTTAAAAGAAAATTGTAGATTATATACCTTCCTGAAAAAAAATTTAAAAAGAAATAGAGAAAGATATATATCTTATCGAAAAATCTTAAAAGAACTTAACAGATCTTTTTGACCAACTAAAACGTTTAATCATCGAATTATATAATCTTAAACAAAAAAAGAAACAGAAACGAAAAGGTTTTCAGAAATAAAAGAGTACAATCGGATTACTGAAAAAGAAGTAAGTTGAGTGCACAATGGTTAAATTGTGCAATGAATAAGAAGGGAATGAAATGTTGAGGATCGTTGGAAAAGAGAGAATCACTTGCATTAATTCGCGCAATGGCCCGGTAATTATTTTCAAGGTTGCGACGGCCAGAAATCACGAGCATTAGCCACGAAACGTGGCTATCTTTACCCGGGTTTCAACGAGCCGCGTTCCGACAAAGGCCAACGAATATAGTCGTCGGTTCCGAGTCGCGATGTTAATTCGAAACACGAACGCCACCAATTCGACCCGTTGGGCTTCCCCGAGCCAACATTCCGGGACCGCCGTATGTGTTCTTCAACATACTGGGTCCACATCACGCATGTAGAGATTCACCCTTCGGTCTTCTACCAATTCTGCAATATTTATGTTAAAAATCTTTCGGAATTTTGTGATTCTTGGTTGTACATTTACTTGTTTTCGGATTTGAGGAATTTGAAGGATTTGGAGAATATGGGGAATTTGGGGATTCGGGGGATTTGGAAAATATGGGGAATATAGGGAATTTGGGTATGTAGAAATTGGGGAATGTAGGAATTGGGGAATGTAGGAATTGGAGAATTTAGGAATTTGGAAATTTGAGGATTGGGAAATTTGAGAATTTGGAGATGTTGGAATTTAGGAATTTGAGAATTTGAAAATTTTACTAATTGGGGAGTTCTAGGATTTGGAATTTTGAGATTGTGGGAATTTTACTAATTGGTGAGTTCTAAGATTTGGGAATTTGAGAATTTGAGGATTTGGAAATTTGAGGATTTGGGAATTTGAGGATTTGGGAATTTGAGAATTAGAGAAATTTTAGAACTGAGGAATTTGAGAATTTGGAAATTTGGATTTGATGATTTGGAAATTTGAAAATTCGGAATTTCCAGAATAAATTACAAAATGTAGTATATTTAGAGAGTATCAAACTTTGACAGTGAAAATTCTCCACTTGACACATTTTATTATCAAACCTTATCAATCAAATGCTATTGATAGTCTCCTTATACCTTCCACAAATTTTTGCCCGAAAGAAAATTGCACACAAGTGTCTATACTCCTTGTTAATACAAAGTAGTTTAGTTTCATTTCATACGTAAATGACAAAGAATAATTGAATGCGCTTGAATACGAAATTTGATGAACCCTATCTAGGGTAGATACTGTAAGGTTTCAAAGTTTCTGAGTTAACTCAGATTTACAGGAGCAAAGTTAACGTAACATTCTTTATTCTTCAATATAGTTTCTCCGTACTTGTTACAGCTCTTTATTAATATTCCCATCTCCATGCAATGAATAATTAAACCAGGAACTTTTAAACCTTCTCAGACTTCAGACGTTTATGTTCAAACTTCATGTCCAACCTACGGTGAAGATAATTTCGTGAAGTTTAATTTAATTAATGAATGTGATAGACACACTCCCCTTTATAGTATCTTAGACAATATCATATCTTACGATCATTTTTCATATATTTTCTTCTTTGAACTTTATAAATTTTAAGCTTTACAATTTCTGTATTTTTAAATGTTCTTATTTGGTGTTTATTAAATTTTCAAATTACTGAATTGGAGCATTTGAAAATTGGGAGATTTGGGAATTTGGGGGTTTGGGGATTTGGGGATTTTAATAATTAAAATTTAGTAATTTCTGTACTAAATTATCGAGTTGAAGCATTTGAAAATTGGGAGGTTTGGGAATTTGGGGATTTGGGGATTTGGGGACTTTAATCATTAAAAATTAGTCATTTCTGTACTTGTCAATTTCTAAATTTCCCACTTTCCAATTACCCGAATCCCCAAACTTCTAAATTACTTTTAGGCAAACTAATTTCCAATAATATGACGTTAGCTTCTTACGGAAATTCGAGTGCCACATATGCTGAATTAGTAAGCATATTAATCATACGCAACATTCAAATATATGCCATAAATTTCAGCATACCCGAATTATCAGTACAAATTAACATTATGAATTATGTACACCAATGGTAAACTCCCAAATATAATTTATTGAGTAACTTCCTTCAAAATCTAAAAAATCCCCAAACTTAATAAATTTAAATACGTCTTTAAATTGAAATTAAGCTACTGAAATAAATAAAATACATGAACTACCTCATATAATAATTCTTCACCTCGATGAAAATTAACATGCACAGAATCTTAATAACCTGCATCAATAAGAAATCTAAAGAGTATACTTCTAGTATTTCTCCCCCACTATGAAAAAATCCCGGAACCACGTATCAAAAATAAAGAGCGTAAAAACATGGACTCTCGAGTCAGGGTCGTATCAGGCATCGTCGATAGAGAGCCGATAAATCTCTTCTGGTTTATCTGGCTCGCAGCCGTGTGACTGACCACCGATCGCTTATTTCGGTGGAACGGTGTCTTCTTCACGCGTGCCGTTGGTATATTTTCACAGTCGGTTGGAAATAGCCGGCCAGTGGTCTAATATTATAATAGCGATGACTGGCATGCCGCGAACAACTCGCTAGCGAGCGAGCGAGCGAGCGGGCGGGCAGCAGTCGCGGCCGAGACGGCTGCCAGTTTCGAGCGTGTTACGCGAACGAGAACGCGACCGGATAACGTTACTTCCCTCCGCCATTCTGACACCACTGTCGCAGTTTCGTGATTTCCAGTGTTCGTCAAACGCTCCGCGATATTCCTGTTCCTTCTCTGCACGCGATACCGCTTCAGTGTTAAACACGTGCATTCTTTCGCGGCGGGATTAGGTGGCCTAAGACGTAATCGAACGCGTTCAATTTTTCATCCCTTAAAACTTAACGCTACAGTGAAAATTGATAGGGTATATTATAGAGTATATTATATTATAAGACGATAGTCTTCTATCCTCTGACGTTGTGTATGACGCACTCGTGACGCACCTCACATTTCAGATGTGATTCGCGTTTACTATACTATAACAAATTGGTCAAATAACACTTGAATTACTACAGTTGGCCTTCGTGATATGTAATCGAATTAATGCATACGTTCAGTTTTTCATCCCTTAGAACTTAACGCGTTACAGTGAAAATTGATAGGGTATATTATAGAGTATATTATATTATAAGACGATAGGCGTCCTCTACCCTCTGACGTTGTGTTTGACGCACTCGTGACGCACCCCACAGTGCAGTTGTGACTCGCGTTTGATTACAATCACTCAAATTCGGAACATTATTTTATTTATTCCCTGTGATGGTTACCATTGATTAATGCGGTATTAACACTATAACCAACCAGTTAAATAATGTTTAAACTACTACAGTTGGCCTCCGAGTAATGCATAATTGAAAGTCTGTGTTGAATTTTTCATCCCCTAAATTTTATCGCGTTGCCACAGTGAAAATTCATTTTGTACTGTAAAGCAGCGCTCATGCTATTTGTCAAACAAATGACACCTACAATAAAGTATAAAATAAAAATATAAAATTTCTGTACACATGAATCATCTCCAAAAAGAAAAGTACCACTTATTTAGTCGTAATGCATTTATATGAAAGTATCCTTTAGCCATAACAATATAAATCTTTGGGTAAAAAAATTTTGAAATCGATCCAGGAAAAGTTGGCTAACGCCGCTTCACGGAAAAATGAAAAAAGTTTCTATTCTCGTGTCGCTGTAACGGCGTGCTTCTGCAAAGTAGACGCGCGAATTTATGCAAACGTCAGCAGAGTATTAATCTCTGAACGTGAATTTTCCACGGTATTACGCAACGGCCCCGATACCGATTATTACTTGATAATACGTTCCCGTGGCGTGTCGTCGTGAATGGCACCTGTGATTTATGCATTATTTTCGTCGTGGCAAAAAGAGCTTCGCGTTGCAGAATTTTGCCAGTGAATTGAAAACGTGAAAAGAGGTGAACGTCGAGCGGATAGCGCTTCGAAGCTGGCGAAAATTTGATTTAAACGTCGATGAATGTGAGATCTTAATGCCTGGTGTATGCAGTTTTTAAGTGGACTCGGTGAACGTGAATGAAAAGTTTCGATCAACCACTCTGACCGTTAATTGCTGTTGGCGGTGTTTTAAAATGTTTACGCTATTGGATACGCGATGACATCCGCCATGGTGAACGCACCACGTAAAATGGTAAATTATTAGTCGTATTTCATCTTACAAATTAGTACAAAATTAGTATAATACTTACAAATTTCACTGGACGACGTGAAGTGACACATTCGTATTTAATACTACAAATTAGTACAAACTTAGTGTAATACAAGTTTCATAGGCATTCATCGCTGATGGGAATTAATATAATTATCTACTGAGTCTTCTTACATCTTCAATTTTCTTACTCTAATTGCAACACACGATTAAAGGATAAAAGACAGATTTATATTTTTCATGTCATTAACTAGTTTTAACAATTTAACGTGTAAATCTGGTCTTCATGGGAATTCATCTTATTATCGCAAGTTCTGTCTAGTTTTTAGCGAACTTCTCAATTATAGACGCGTTCAGAACACAGGAATTAAGTTTTACGTCACTCTTTCCCATTTCTTCATCTTGCAGAAACTTCTACTTTTACTATATCATTACAGCCAACTAGCGTCTCGTTATACTCATTTGCATATTCTGTCTTATCCTTAGAGCGCCAGGAAGATTGTATCCTTGTTGCGATATTACTCTTCGACATCTATTATTTCGAATACAGATAGACCTTTTCGCACGTTTTCTGGGTACAATTGATTATAACTTGATCACTTCTCTTCGCTCCAAATACCATTTCTAATTACATGATCAAGTATGACCCGAATAAATTGCAAAAATTCAATTACAACTCTAGGCAAATTACAGCAAGTCTATTTCGAAAGTAGCAAGTCTAGATTTGATCATGTAAATGTGTAGCTAAATAACACTTATGGTAGGTTATATTGAAACTTATAGTTCAGTGAAAATCACTATATAGATGTTTCGTTAATATCTTCAATACAAAATGGCTGGTTGAAAGTTTCAAATGATGGATACCCTTTATAGGCAAACGCAATTTGATGACATAAGACTTTTCACAACTACTTATATCACATCAATTTGTAGCTTGATGTTTGCTAAAAATGACTACATACTTTCGTTCTTAATATAAAATTGTTGACTGTTAGATGAGCCTCTGAATATGTTTATCACATGGAGTTATACATAGGACAATATTTTAATATTTAATGTTTATAATACTCCGAATAGTACTCCATAATCCAGACTTTAGTCAGATCCACTTCTCAGATCGTTCAAGATTTTACAGTGAGTCAAAAACGACCACAGATAAATATCAAAGTGCCTCGAAATTCCATCTTAGCGACATCGTCCGGTAATTTGATAATTTCGATCATTCAAAATGTCCATCATAAGGAATACCAACTGCCCATCAGCCGGCCAGGTGATTAGTTGATGGTTAACCAAAAGCGGTTCTTATAGCAGCGGAACAGGCGGATTAATTAACGATTCCATTCAGCTAGAGAGAGTCGGTAATCGTCGATTAACCGAGAGGACAGTACGTTGCCATAATTGCATCGTAACGTGAACGATGGTAGCACCTATGACGGTGAACTGTTACCGGGTGTAACAAGGACTTCCGTTAACGACCCTTACGGCGTTCCATCTGTTCAGGTTCGGCTCCATAGAATGGTAATTCGGGCACGATTAATTCGCGATTCTGCAGGCAATATGTGCTGATGCAGCCGCGTGCATCAAATCTGTCGTAGAGTTCGTGATTGCACGTTGCCTGTGCGCGATACCAACCGGCACACAGGAATGCGCATTTCGGAATGCGTCTCGAGCTTGCAGCTACGAATTCTCCGCGTCGATTCACCGACATTAGATCGTCGACAGATTCAACGTTTCTAATTAGAACCGAGAATTATGCTCGTTTCAATGCTTCGCAAACTGACGTCTTTAACGTCCAATTATACACTTTTGAATTTTCAAGTTTCTCCAACGTTTTCAAATACTCTCTCGTTCTCAAATTTTTGGGTCCCTAACTTGTTCATGTGTCGTTTTCAAGTTATTTGTTTAGAAGATTCAGTTGCAGCTTATTTGTTTAGAAAGTCCAATTGCAAATATTCACTTAAAAAGTTTAATTGCAAGTTATCTGTTTATCATCTGCAAGTTATTTATAAAGTTCAATTGCAAATCATATATTTCGGACAGATACCCATAAGAAAATATCTCATGTACCAGAATACTGCTCACGCATTCCAATTTCTATAAAAGAATACATATCATTGCGTTATCAGTAGCCAAGAAAAATAGGCTATAAATTGAATCGAAGACACGGAATCACCATTTCGGTTTTCAGCTCCAAATTGTTGAAACTGCGGGCGATTCGTGCAAAATACCCCGTCCAATCTCGGGAAAGATAGCGCTCGAAAGACATGAAAAATGACGGGACGAAGATATCTCCGTCTGCGGAGAAATTGCTGTATCCATTTCTTCCGACCGGCTGCATGAGAAATCTGATTTAATCAAGTTGTTGCGAACAGGAAGCGCGAGGTTTCTCGGATTCCTTTCTTTTTTTCTTCTTTTCCTGAAAGCTTCATGAAAAAGGAAGAACAGTTGATTGTTGCGCGGGGAAATTCTCGAGCGTGTTTTCCTTTGTGACGGGGGCTCGCGTACAGGTGCGATAGAGAATTCTAACGTTATTACGGGTTATTAGCGTGATAACCACCATAACCGAACACCATCGATCCATCCGACCTACTCCACCGCCTAATCTACTCCTCTGCGGGTCTCAAAATCAATTAACCAGTTAACTCGTTCGCTCTGCGGGGCGCTTGGTCCCTCATGTAATTAGGAACTGACCCGTACCGGATTACCGGTGTAATCTGCGCTTCCTATTGCGCTCTCTTCTTGGTCCTACCTTTTAGTTCTTATTGTTTCCTTCCTCCTATGCTTTCTATTCGCAGTTACGTATGTGAGCGTTCAGTTTAAAATTCATAGGATTTCAATAATGACCCACTTTGCTTTTCGAATATTTAAGGATGAATAAACTATTTTATATATTAGAGAAAACTTTGGCAGAGCCGTAGCATTATAGAACTCCGATATAACCCACTTGAACAGTGCAGTGAAGATGTACATATGTGAATATAAGGCCAAACCAATGAAGCATCACTGGGGGGTAGACTCTGTTGTTGCGATAGAGTAGCAAAATTAAATAAGAATTGCAAAAGTTTTGGAGTGCAGTGAGGCTCATTTGAAATAGGATGGTTCAATGCGGTAGTCATGACTGAACCATATTATGTTAACCCCTTGCACTGCGATTCAACATGTGCGTCAGACGTATCAAATTAATATCTACTACAATGCTAAAGCTAGTAAAGGAAATTAAAACCCCACACCGGTACTCTATTCAGCGATCAACTACGCAAACTATTACACCTAAACTGAAAATTTACGCATACTAAAAATATGAAAACAGTGAATCCTATTGCAACTGCCAGTGCGTCACCTAGCATAGCTGTAGCGCAAGGGGTTAATATTCAATATCATTGAGAAATTGTTTTGCGACCAATACCAGCGAGTAGGCATATTTAGCTGTAGAATAAGCTTTAACTTCGATGATTGCTCTCAAGTTTGACATGTGAAAATTTGTTAATGCAGGTGAATGGAGACGATGACTGGGAGTACGAGGAGATCGTGCTCGAGCGGGGTGGCGCTGGACTTGGTTTCAGCATCGCCGGGGGTACAGACAATCCACATTTCGGCAACGACACTGCCATTTACATCACGAAACTTATACCTGGTGGAGCTGCGTCCGCGGACGGCCGTCTGCGTGTCAACGACACGATACTTCAGGTGAACGACGTGTCTGTTGTGGACGTGCCACATGCGGCTGCCGTTGATGCCCTCAAACGGGCTGGGAACACCGTTAAACTAGTAAGTCTTTACTTCTCTTGTTTTTATTCTCTATACTTATTACGATTATTAATGGTGGCATAATAGTCGCATAATTAATCTTTGGTTATTGAGGATGATTATAGTCACTCGTCAAAATACTATATGCAGTAATTCCGTTGTTGAATTTCTTTGTTATTTGTGGACACTGGATAATCGATATTGGCAACATACATTATCAATACAATATTGTCTATATTTCAATATTGTCAATAAATATCTAAGGAAAATACATTTTGAAAATACATATTGACAATATTCTGCTGACAATGTATGTTGCAAGTTTGAAAGTCCTTAAACCAACATCCTGCGATGTTGAGAACCCAGAAGTATTAGTAGTGTACATACATTCATCGTTTGAAGTCTCCATAAGAAGTATTGAAATATTGTAAGAAATATTGAAATTCTGTAACAGACGCGTACAAGTGTTTGTAACAGATTTGATGATACAGCATGTAAAAGTGAAAAGACGTTTCGAAGCAAAATGATTATTTCTGTCGATGGGGTGGTAAAAGACGATAGCCCAATTTGAATGAGGGATTTTGTAAAAATGTAGAAGCAACGACGTTCGATAATAACATCGATTAAGGGACGCAAAAAGAAGGCGAGAAAGAGGAGAATAGATGGCGCGAGATTTGAAAGATCTTTTGCGAACAATGAAGCTGAGTCTGCTGGAAAGAATCCGTTTCAGACGTCCAATTATTATCCGGTAGCTTGGCGCGAGATAATCGCAAGCGACGACAATGCCGGCTGTATATCTTGCGGAAAACTGAGCTTCCTTCGCTTTCTATCTCCCTTTTCCACTTGAAATAATGGCCGTCGTTCGCGTTTCTTTAATTCTCTCTATATCTCATCGTGTAAAGTTTGGTGCCCGAAATTAAACATTAAACTAATAATTTAGTCGAAAACTAAAACATTATATACAAATATTTGCTTTTCCACATTCATAATTTTTCCAATTCTCAAATCTTTGCACTTTCAAGTTTCTAAAGTCACACTTCTTTCGGGTTTTAATTCTCCAAATTTCAGAAATATCATTTCCCAAATTTTCAATTACCCAGGCTTTTAAATTTTTCAGATTTTTACAATCCCCAAGTTCATACAATTCTCCAAATTCTATATTCCCTAGCTCCCCAAAACTGGAAATTCCTCAGATTCCTTAGATTCCTAAAAATTCTCAAGTTCCTAGGAATTAAAAATTCTCTAGATTCCTTAGATTCCTCAAAACCCCAAAATTCCCCAAATTCCCTAGATAGTAAAAATTCCCCAGATTTCCTAGATTTCTCAGAATCCTCACATTTCCAAGATACCTCGAAATCCCCAAATTCCCTAGATAGTAAAAATTCCCCAGATTCCGAAAAACTTCCAAATTCGCCCAATTTTCCAAATTCCCTAGATAATCCAAATTTTCGAAATTCCCCAGATTCGTCGGATTCTCCAGATTCCCAAGTCTCTTAAGTTCCTAAAAGTCCAAATTTCCAAATTCGGCGATCAGTAATTGAAAAAGTTTGAAATATTCGCAGTTTTGCAAATTCTCGAATGTCAGTATCTCAAAATTCAGCAAACCCGGTCACAAAAAATGTCCCACATTCGTCGGCATCGATTTCTCCTCTCGAGGATCCAAGCTCCAAAGATATTGCAACGAAGCTGACTTCATGCTACAAAATAATAATCCCCGAGGTCGTAAACGCTTTTACGCTTACCTCGCTCCTGTTTTCTGGCCACTCGAAAACGGTTAATAACGCGGACGAAAAAGATAAAAAGAGACGGCGGCACGAATCCGGGCGACCGTGCACGATTCAAAAAATCTCGCCGCGTTTGGAAGACAATATTTTTCGAGCACCGCCGCGGCTAAATACCGGACGGTTGGCTTCGTGAATTTTATTCTGCTCGCATTTAGTGCGCCAGTTTCACGAAACGCTCGCCGAGGCTGAACTCGCCCATTCAAATGCTAACGCGTTCATTGGCGAAACGGGCCGGCATTGTTTCAAACCTTTCGTCTACTGATTTACCGGCGTACCTTGCGAGCAGTTATGAAATTAATTTCTTCGAGTTGCGTGCTGTTATTTAATCGATCTCACGGTCAACTTTCAAATGTCAGTGTTTAATTCGGTGAACACGTTTTCACTCATTCACTGCTCGAAGAGCTGCTTCATGCATTTTACATTAATTCCTCTATCGAGTTATCGAAAGTTTTTCAAAATGAAACTATAATACCTAAAATGTTAAAGTAAGCTTCGAATGTTTCTTTACGTATTTAGAAATGTTATTCTCAAATTTTGAGATTCGCAGTCTTTGAAATGGCCATCCTATTTTTCGTGTAAAGTATGTGAAAAGTATATGTCATCGAATCTCGATGATTCTTTGGACAACTTCTATAGCCCCGAAAGTGGGGAATTATTGCGCAACAGCTATTTTTACACAAATCCGTAATATGAATTTTAAAAAAGAATGGAAAACGAATCTAAATTCGGACGTGATTTCATAAATCCAAGTTTAAAATTATCAAAGAGTCGACTCTGCTTAATAAGAAACCATCGAATAAACTGGAATATACTGAACGTGATTCTTGAAGTATGTCGTTACTTTTTTCGAACTTGTGTCAATCACCCAAGAGAAAAGTATAAGTTGCATCGCCGAGAAACGCGGAAGATGAATTGGAGGTATAAATTTGTTGGATAAACAGCGAAGAAGAAATATTGGTGCAAGGTGGAATATTTTCTTCGGGTCGAACATCAGACGGGCGTTTAATTACGTGTATTCATTGTTGCACCTCTCGCTGAAAGAAAATCACCCCGATTTACTCGGGAATAGTAAACCACCCCGTGGAAACGTAAATTCTGCTTCGAACCAAGTCGACCTTCGGTAAATAAGAAGCTTGAATTTGTGTTTTTGGATTACGAAAAGTTTGAGATTTGTGAAAAAATTTGGGTACCTTTGTATCGAAATCTTGAAATATGACTCGCCGATATCTCATATAATAATTTTTACTTTGATACAAAATGTACTTACTCCATTGACCACAGTAAAATTGCATCAAGGTGTCATTGCTTTGAACCGAATTTGTATCTTTAAAGATAAGTCGATGTTTCGTGGTTGATCTAAGAACGATTTGTCGATTGATTTTCAGTACGTACGACGACGACGACACACACAGCTGATCGAAATCGAGCTAATCAAGGGTAACAAGGGCCTAGGTTTCAGTATCGCCGGTGGTATTGGCAATCAGCACATACCCGGTGACAATGGAATCTACGTAACGAAAATTATGGAAGGCGGTGCTGCTCAAGTGGATGGCCGTCTTGTCGTTGGAGACAAATTGGTTGCCGTCAGAAACGCTCTGGTGAGTTCGTGCAAAATTATATTCCCCTTTGCTCTGATTTTATTCCGGCTGACATCGCACTGTCGCGGCTAAATTAATGTAAACTGCATTAATCTTGACGTTCAACGACTCAATTCTCCTCGACGATCTTTCCTTACTACGAGATGTTTCGCACCTTCTAAGTCGATCTACGTTAGACATGGAAATAAGGCAAAGTATAGGAGCTTCAGGAGTTGGTGATTTAGGAAATTTTTAACTTGGCAGTTTTTGAAACCGAAGTTGGGGGATTTGAGTACTTTAGGATAGTTTCAAGTTTGGGATTTGGGGATTTGAAGTTCAGAGATTTGGGGAAGTGATTACTATGTTATACTTAAAATGGTCGTCTGTGGTCTTTATTATAGTTTAACAAAAATCGAATCGAAAACTAATTCTGATAAATTGCACGCCTTGAAGAAGTAAAATTCTCTGAAAATAATTCATCCTCGAAAAGACTTTCCTTAATTACCCCAATTTCCGTATAAAATGATCATCCGTCGTAACCGCAAACGAGAAGATGATATATTCCCCGCGCAAGAAGCGTCGAAAGTTAAAATTCAATTTGTCTAATTTGAACGGTCACGGTTTCTTTCAATAAGACGAGGTTGTAATAAATTTCAGCCGCCGCGATGAAAGCGGGCCATCGATTTTATTCGTAATAAATCGTGGAATAACGTCGGGGGATAGTTGAATTTCGAAAAATCCGAGTTACCTGAATGACCCGCAAGCAAGCGGGCGTGGGGCCGTGCGCGAAAAATAGATCAGAGAGTGGTTCCTGATGGGGACGAGTAAATTGATAGCTCTTCCGTCGGCGCGGCGTGGCGGCTCGTTGCCGTGGTTGCGATCGGCGTGGCTCGTCGTCGTTTCACGGCTTCCCACGATTTTTCTGCCTCGTCGAGCTCCCTTTTCTTCGCGCGTATCCTCTCTCCTGAGACTCGCCGAAAAAGCTGCGATTAAAGGCGGCCAACATCGGACCCGTTGATTTATAACCGCGCCTGCTACAATTTCGAACGTGCGAAAATCCACGGACGCGTATCACGACGTGTCTTCGCCGCCGCGTTGACTCACGATTTTTTCCATCCGGTTATTCCGGCGTTCCGCCGTTCGAAAATTACTTTTTACGTGTTCTTTTTTTATCCGTCGCTATTTTAACGTTCTGTAGATACCGTTATCTTCGAGCGAATAATGCGGACGATGTTACGTGTAATTGCGCGCATTTGAGCTTTGTTATTTCATCAAGCACGAGAATCTTCAAATTATTTCCTTATTACTTTATTCACTAAGACAATTGACACGTATTACAAAAACGTTTGAACTACAAATAAAAATGAACATCTAAAGCAACTTATGAGGATTGGTTATTGGAATGCAGTGATATTGTTATCTAGGGATTTATGGATATTACGGTATGGAATATCGGTATGTAGGGATATTGGGATATGGGGATTTTGAAATATGGGGATCTAGAGATATGGGGATCTAGGGATATAGGGATCTAGGGATATGGGGATCTAGGGGTATGGGCATCTAGGGATTTGGAGATCTAGGGATATCTTAGTCTGGGGAAATTTGGATCTAGGGATATTGGGATCTAGGGATATTGGGATCTAGGGATATTGGGATCTAGGGATATTGGGATCTAGGGATATTGGGATCTAGGGATATTGGGATCTAGGGATATTGGGATCTAGGGATATTGGGATCTAGGGATATTGGGATCTAGGGATATTGGGATCTAGGGCTATTGGGATCTAGGGATATTGGGATCTAGGGCTATTGGGATCTAGGGATATTGGGATCTAGGGATATTTGGGTCTAGAGATATTTGGATCTGGGGATATCTGGATCTAGGGACATAGGTATATAGTGATATCGGTATCTAGAGATCGATATTTAGGGATATCGTTACCTAGGGGTATCTGTATTTAGAAATATTGGCATGTAGAGTTATTCAAACCTGATCATACTCAAACATAGGGATACTGGAATTTAGAATATTAGGATATAGTGACTTGTGAATACATCCATTTAGATGGAGGCATGGAGATTCAGTTTCAGAGATGTAGAAATGTCTCTATGATGTTAGACCTGGAATTGCAGGCATACATCGTATGAACATTAGAACATAGAAATTTTTGGCATACGTGCCAATCAGTATCAGTATCAGTACATAGAAATTAATTTTGTTAGTTTTAACTGAAATGTGAATCGATTGGAATATATCCCCTGTCGAAGAAAAGATAGGATTCATAACAGATCGAGTTTCTTTCGACGTTTCAAAGAACGATTTGTTTAAAAGTTTTCGAGGCACGTTGTAGGTTGGATCGCAAGTCGATTTAACTTTCCGCATGATTGCGTGTCGGCATACACTTCGGAACAACGAACGTTGCAGGAAGTTCGTCAGTTGTTTATGACATGGTGCAGAAACTTTTCGATGTCGCTTTTTATGCGTGTCTGCCACCGTTGGATAATTACCACCCACTTTTCGTGCCGTCGAATAAACACCTACCGACCGGAACAATTTGCAACCGGCGGTAAAAAATAAGAACGATGAAACGCGACTCTGTGGCAGATTTATTCGCGTTGTTTATAAACTTGCGCGGTACACTTTCCGTCTATTTTATTGTGTCTAATGCGATGTTTTGCAAAACTTGTGTCGGAACGTGTAAACACTTTGCAGAACGTATGTCGAGAAACTGTACGAACACTTTGAAAAATATACGTTAGAAAATGTGAATATATTACTTGCCCCGTAGTTTATTATGTCTTGCGAATTTGATGTTTTGCAAAATTTGTGTTGGAACATGTGAACACTTTGCAGAACGTATGTCGAATAACATATTATCAGTTTGGACATGTATCATCATATTTATGAAGGAGACTTAATTTAATATTTAGAAAAATTGTCAAAAATCCGATATTCTATTGTCTCTTTCCTTAACAACTGAGTTGATAATGAAATCATAGGTTTCATTTCTTCAAGATACATAATCGTATAAAATTATACCGCTACAGAATTACAAAGATATTTTGTTTATGTTATCTTTTGAACCAGTCTGTCAAATAATGCGACACATGGACAATCAAATACGGTTATTCAACAACACACAGAGAGGAAACTGTCACGATATTTATTCCGTAATCCATCTCGAAGTGCATCGTAAGAGGTAAATGAACGATGATTGACAGGGGTAATTGAACGGGTGAAATCAATTACGAAGGCTCGCGAAATCTTGATCGATACGCGGCCACCACGGGAGAGACCGGTTTGCATTTTCCTGCTCGATTCTTCTCTTTTTTTTTTAACACCTTGCACGCTGGAAAATGTAGACGATGGAACGGTGAAAGGGAATGCGTGTGAGAATTAAGATGAATGGACGGTGTTGATGAATGAAGAGAAATATTTTACGCGAAGGAAGAACGACGATTAAAGGTCCGCCGCTTCCGTACGGATATCTCCGACATCCCTGACGTGTCTAATAAAAGGTGATAAACAATCCTCTAATGTTGCGTTAAACCACGGGGAATTAAAACGTCGTTTTTATCAAATCTAAATGACAACGATCGTGTGAAGTTAGGATGTAGTTATCAAGATCTAGTATTAATCGAATTCATTAATTATTAATATTTGATAATTTTGGAACTATATCAAATATTCAATATAATCTGAAATAGACTCTTGGAGATGTAAGACTTTGGGATATAGGAATGTATCTAGATTTCTAGGGATGTAGGAGTTAAGAATGTAGAGTCATTGTGATTTAGAGCTTTGGTGATGAAACGATCTAGGGGTGTAGAAATGTGAAAGGATAGATTTGTAGATTTAGGAATTTAAGAATGTAGCAATCAGCAGGTGTAGGAATGTGGAAATATAGAAATCTGCAATATGGAAAATTTGGGAATATAGGAACTTGAGGATATGGGAATTTGGGGTTGTGAGAATATGAGGATTTTGGAATAAGGGGTGTAGGCATCTGGGATATGGGAATCAGGGTGTGTAGGTATCTGGGAATACAGGAATTTGGCAATATGAGAATCAGAGGATGTATAAATTTAGGGATATGAAAATCAAAGGGTGTAGAAATTTAGGGATGCAGGAAATTAGAAATACAGAAATTTAAAAATATAGAAATCTGAAAATTTGAAATCCAAGATTACGAGAATCAGAAAATATAGAAATCTAAGATCACAAAAATTTGAGAATCTAGGTGTATAATAATCATATAAGTATAGAAAGATCAGTGGATACAAAGCTCTGAAAATTTACAAACATACCCCAATACAACATACATTCTCTCCCTCTGATGATATAAATATTATAATATGTAAAAATGAAGTTTGATTTTGATTGGGTAAAAGAGAGGATAAAAAAGAGGATTGATTTGATTCCAGCAGGGTGACAAGAACCTGGAAAATGTGACGCACGAGGAAGCAGTGGCGACACTAAAAGCGACCCAGGATCGCGTGGTCCTCCTGGTGGCGAAACCGGAAACCGGAATTGTACCTCCGCCACCACCCCCGATGGCCTCGGACAATTCGCTCTCTCCACAACCACGTAAGCTAGCCCCCATATTCTATTCACACATATATTATTCACTTTCCTGTAGACGACTTTCTTTCCCCGTCGCGTGTCTCGTCGTTTCGGGACATTCTCCGGATCTTTTCTTCTCGAATTTTCACGACGCTGCCTTCCGGAATGATAAATATTTCACGCTCCACAGAAAAATGTTGGGGTTACTTTTGTTCGCGTCCGTAGCCAGAGGGAAACTCTTTTTTCCCCGTCGCTTTAAACGTGGAAATACGAGCAGTTTAAGGGTGTTTTCGTTTTGTCGCCGCGCTGAAAAATGGAGAGAACGTACGATGGCGGATATTTTTCGATTTGTGAATGTAATTGGTAATTATTGATAACTGACGCAACAAACTTCAGTCGAATAATTAAAATAGAAGAAGATTTTGACTGTCATTAAAATTAAACTGAAAATTTATTATAATAAATTTTATTTGATTTGTGGTATCAATTGGCAGTAATACTCGCCGTATTAGTATAACACAATTTCTTTTTTTTAAACAATATACTAGTAAAAAATGTAGAAGTATAAAAATAGAAGAGGAAAAATAAACGAATTAATATTTGTTACAAAACGTTTTATAATGAAAGATTCAACATGGAATTTAAGAAATCTTGTTCAAGGTGGGGGAATTGTCCGCTTGTAAATATTTCACGACTTGTATATAAGATTGAACGTGGCTTGAACAGGAATCAGTTTGTGTCCTTCAGTCGTGCGCGTACGATCGTGATTCCTTTAGTGGCTTGTGTATCGTTGCCTTAGGTAATCAATTTTAAACAATTACTTTCAATTTCTTTTCATATTACCTTTCACATTATTATATTCCACTATGTTTTACATTATTACATTATATCATTTTTTACACCCCTTCATTTTTAACAAAGTCGATTTAAAAATCGTTCATAATTTTTCCCCACGCAACATTTCTATCAAAATTGAATTATTTTCATACACTTAAAAAGAGTAAATAAATACAATTATTTGATACATAAAGGGTAAATATTCTCTTCAGTGAATATAACGAATTATTAAATAATTTCATTGAGTATCCACCGATGAGTCCAAAGGTAGACGTTAAATATTTGAAAACATTTGTTCACCAAAACGGTGATCAATTTTTGAAGCCTTAAACGTTTCGTAATTCTTTCAATTCTCAAGGGTCGGACGTGAAATATAAGGACGAGATTCTCCGTTTTTCTACGAGGCAACACCAAAATGAATTTTTGATCCACCCCCGTCTTTTCCTCGATTCTCATGGTATCCTGTCCGTCTCGCGATCACGTCGGACGTAACTTATTCATCGCGCTCGTAAAGGCGGCCTCGTAAAATTCTCTGTTTCGCGGAAAACACTGCAGCGACTGGTTTCGCGTGCGCAACTTGATGTTGCTCGTTTAGCCGAGCTCGAAAATTCCGGGTACCGGGGTAGATTTATCTTTACCCGCATCCAAATTAGATTTTAAACAGTTTTAATTTTACTGGCGGACCTACTTTTGCCGACAAATACGCGCGCGTTTAGTATAAAGCCTCTTTGACGAGCCGCCGTACACGTGGATCGTAAAAGAAACCAAACTTTAATTTTCCGATCAAAATTTTCAACTCTGTTTTATATTTCGGGGCTGATACTTAATCCTGATAATTTGGGAACGTTTGTTTGCATATTTCGAAAGATTTTGATACTAACATTTGAATGTTTGCCAATTTCTCAGTTTGCGTATTTTGGAATTAAAATTATGCATATTTCAAAAACTTTGTTTTCAAATTATATTTGCGAATTTTTATTGTTTGCAAATTCTCAGATCAATTCATCAATTTTCGTCAATTTTTGTCAATTATATCAATCTTTACCAATTTTCTGAATTGTTAGCCATTTTCATCGATTTTTATCAGTTCGATCAATATTTTGTAGTTTTCATCAATTTTGATCATTTTTTATCACTATCAATCTTTGACAAGTCTTAATAAATCGTTTTCCCTTTCATACATCTCATGCACTGCACATAACGATCGTGTTCATATGAGTCCTTCGATGAACACATAACCTGTCCATGATTAACGTATAACTAGTAATCATCCCTTACATTATCTTTTAATAAAATACAACATACAACTGAAAATATAAATCGTCCTAGTTTCCCGGCGTTATCAGAGCGAAATCGCGCCTCGAAAGTTAAGCATCAAAGGAAACTTGTAAATTAGCCGTTGTTTGTTTGGTAAACAGGGAAACAAAATGGTTCTGTGTCGGCGTTGGAGAACAACTCGACGCTGCCTTACTCGCAAGAATCACGTCACGCGTCTTCTCTCGCTCTTCACGGCGCGGCCACGCCACGAGCTGTTTCTCAGGAGGACGTATCACGGTGAGTTCTTTCGAAGCATGCTTTTCTTTACTTTTACGACGAAAGCACCAAGTACCGCCACTCTCTTGTGCTCGTTTGAAGTCCGTTTTTTGTGTCTTTTTCTCCGTGTGTTATTTTCTAAGTGCAAAGTATCCTTACTCTTTCTTTTCGCCGTTTCGGCCTCGCGTCTCTTTTGCCACGTGGAAAAACTCCCTCGTTCGCTTCGAAAAATAAGCGTCACGTACGCTTCTTTCGGTGGATAAATCGTTCGAACGCGAGTTCTCGTGTCTTCTTTTATTTTTTACCGGTCTCATTCGAAGGAGACAATTTCTAAATCACACTCAAGCTATTGAGATTTGGAGAGAACGTGACGCACAGCGATAAGCTTTGACGTCACATCGGGCATGTGTAAAAAGATTCATCTCGCGAGAGGATTAGGTATTCAGATTTGTTAACGATGTACACGATTGTACATATAGTGAAAAATAATCAGCGAATTTAACCACAATGCGATGAAAAGAAACAAGAAACAACGATCTTAATATTCTTCCACCGACCCCGTTTCAGCAAAGGAACAGGTATTAAAGAAAACACAAAGAAGCAGAACCGCTGGAAATATCAGGTCGCTAATGACCTCGTCGATACGATTCTAAATCTTAAATAAATAATTCAGCATCGAAATCTTTCGATAAATAATTTCACTCGCCCCTGACAGTTTCTTTTAAGCTCCTCTTTGAATGCCGAGAACCTGCGTCAATATCGTTCTACAATACAAAGCTCACGGAACGATCGATTGTACGAGTTGCAAAGGTTAATGGTACGGCAAACTACGTTAAAATAACGTACCACATCGTACACAAACTTTGTGAAGCATTTAGTACGGAAATCTACTATCTCGGATCGAAATGTCGATGTTGTTTCGATCGATCGACGTCTCAATCGTAAACGCAAAATAGGAGTTTCTCAACTAGAGTTATACATTATTTCACGCTATCTCTTTCGAAGAGATTTGCGAATTCAAAACAAATTATTCGACTCAATTTTTAATTCGGACGTTACAAACAATTCAGATTGGAGAAATTATTCGAATTGTGCTTAAAATCTTATTTCGAATGTCTTTGAGTCAAAAATTGTATGCTATTTTCGAATTATATTACTGGGATCGTTTAATGATTTTAGTGCATATATGTATGTTATAGCACATGTGTATATTACACGTCTAATGAATTGAAGTTCTTTAATTACTTCCATGATGTGCATATGTATTGTATGTCTAATATAAATTACTGGTACCGGAATTCTTCAATTATTACTTTAATAATATACATGTGTCTAATATAAATTGTTGGCGCTGGAATTCTTTAATTACGACTTTGGTAATTTGCACGTATATTGTATGTCGAATACAAAGTGTTAGTACCGGTCTTTAATTACGACTTTAATGACGTGCATATATATTATGTGTCTAATATAAATTGCTAGTACTGTAATTCTTTAATTACGTCTTTGATATCATGCACATGTGTGATACGTCTAATATAAATTGCTGGTACTGTAATTCTTTAATCACGACTTATGTATTATGCACATGTATAATCTGTCCAATATAAATTATTGGTACTGCAATTCATTAATTACGTCTTTGCTATTATGCACACGTGTGATACGTCTAATATAAATTGCTACTATAATTCTTTAATCACGTGTTTGGTATTATACACACGTGCGATACGTCTAATACAAATAGCTGGTACCGTAATGCTTCAAAGCCGATTCCTTCGTGAATAGGTTGAGAATCTCTACGCTAACTCAATCTTGCATCAGCCCCGAAGTGACTGACCGAACGCGCAAATCAACGACAGCAGATTGTGTTGTGTACGAAAACAACGGTGAATAGGGAGGACTGTTACTCCAGAGGTTGGGACATAATGTGTCCAAAGCAATCCTGTCTCTGGCAGGCGGACCGATTCGATAAGCCCTTAATCCATCGGCAATTAGTCTGCACCGTAGCCACCGCAACCCCTTCGCAGTTGCTCCGCTTCCTAAACCTCTGTACCACCCCTCGTAAATGATCACTGTCTCTCTCTGTCTCGTCGAATAACTCTGTCTCGTCTCCCATCTCCTCTTTGTCGCCGGCTAATTCAACAGCCTCTGTGATTGTATAATTAACCAACGGCTTGTGTGTATTTACGCGCGTGGTACGCGCTTGCTGCTTGCCCACGCTATTCACGAGCCGTTGCCTCAGACAGCTACGAAAGATTCGCTCCAAGTTGTTCGTAATCCTCTCTTTGTCCGATAAATTGACACAGCTGATCAGCATCGTAACTTTAATGGATAATCTGGATACAATCAGGTGTCGATGGTGTAGTGATAGAAATGTCTGCCATATTGAATTTGATATTTTTGTACGAACGGAAGGGAAAGTTTGTCTTTTCGTCTTGTTACTAGTATGAAGTAGGAAAGTTTAGATGGTCGTTTTTGGTTAGGAAATGTTCTCGTTTGCATATTGGTTTAAAATGGGTTCGACAGGGTGGAGCAGTTACGTATGCATCACGACTGTATCGTTCGGCGCGGGTTATGACGGCAATTTACATTCGAGATGGTATTTCCTCGTAAATCTATGGGATTGAAAACTCGTCGAAGTTGTAGGTAATCCGTGGCTCCTCTCGAATTCCCGTTGATCGATGGATATCGTGGGGAACGGTGGGGATATCGAGAGCAATCCCGCGCGAAGCACCCTCGAGAAGCGAATAACGCCTCGGTTTAACCGCAGGTGCGAGGGCAACTTTCGCGATCCGGGCTCACTTAATGAAATATTCCGTTCACGGCAATATTTAATGGCGGGTTTCCGGCCGCGGTTCACGGACCTAGTCAAAAGTGCAATTAGTTCTTCCTTCGTTCCCGACTCCGTTGTTCACCCCTTTTCTTTCCTGCCCGTTTCCCGTTTAAAGTTTCAAGCCTCTTCCGGCTCGCGGTCGAAGAATCGGATTTAGCCCGTGGCGATTTCGCGTGTCCCGAGCCCCTGAGACGGAAGACGAACCGAACGTGAATATCCACGCGAAAGAGTAAGAAAGATGAAACCGGAGTACAGCCAGAGCAAGTTATTACGAAGCTCCGCAATCGGCGGAAATCTATGTAAAAAACTTTAATTTCTGCCCCCGTAAATTAGCCAGCACCATTATGCCCCGGCCGTAATTTATCCTCCGCTGCAACCCCGCTTAGAGAGTTTCGAGGGGAGTTAGGATGATTATTTAGCGCTCGACCGGCTGGAACTTTATCGCTCGTGTCCCCTTCTCTCAGAGATCATGGGGAATATTTCCGGAGTTGTTAGGAACGATTCGTTTAACTCTCTGAAGGGGACACTTTTACCCACCACTGTCTACAGTTCAGAGACTTGTTAGGACACTCTGCATACTATTTTATTTGATATATCAATGTTACTTTACTTCTTTTAAATTCATCTATCGATACGGGGATTAAAATACATTCTCCTATTTAAAATGTATCGACGATATGATTGTTCGATTACGACTTGTTAAATAAAAATTCAGTTTCTTAATTTTAAGATGAACTTTAGTCACCAGTTAAACTGAAATTTTTTTCAAATATCTAACATGTTCTTATATTGAATCATCTGTTAACGATAATAACTAACATTACGTCATCGTCTTATTTATCAAATCTGGACCTTTTATGCATGGTTGCATGAACCCTGCTGTTGATTAAAATGTTAGATTATTAAATTTTGTAACATAAATTGTGAAAGCTGAAACCGGTCAGTTTGACCGGTTCCAGTGTAACTGATATAAAGCGGTTACCACACTTCCGTTTTCGCCGTAACACCCAGCCTATTAATACAATTCCTATGAATCAAAGAAACAATATAAAAGTAGTTAATCACTCAATAATGTCAAATGACGTAAGAAGTTTTCCAGGAAGTTCGTATTGTCGCCGAAGGGTCTTTAAGAAACGTCGATTTCAGAGCCAAGTAAATATCAATCTATCGTTCCGCTCTCTCTCTTTTCTCTTAGCGAATCGATTCTCGGATGGTTCTGCTTGTTTTTCACTTCGAAACACCTCATACTTTTCACGTTACGTCGAATTACCGAAAAACAATCTCGGCAAGAATGTACTACGAAAGCGAATGAAACTGTGGCTATTGTCACTTTTAACTTTTAATTCTCCGCTGGAGACATTTCCTGCGTCGAGTGTTAGTTCTCGTTCAGTTGACAACTTATTTCAACCGATAAATTGCACTTTTCTCCAAGGAAATAAATAATAGATTTGTAGAACAAGGGATGACTCATGAAATGGTACAATTCAGTCGTTTTAATGTTTCCAGCAAGATCGTTTGATGATTCGTTGTTTGATGATGTCGTTAGATGATCATTGTAGCATTTGAATTTGATCATTTTAGGTCTTTTCTAATGGACGAACCTCACATGATAATGCAAAGATGTTTCAAATAACCGTATGAAATATCATCCAACTTATATTTGGACTTCTCCACATAGTTCAGAGTACATCGATACATTCTTTACCTCACACAAAGTACACTCTTCACCTTAAATAAAGTAGTCTATACACAAAGTCCACTCTTCGCAAAGTACACTCTGTGCCTTGTAGAAAAGTGAAGAGGTATCGGTGTAATTTTTTCTTCAACCCATGTAGAAGTATACTTGAAACGATCTATTCACTCTTTGAGTTGATTCGGGACAGAGAATGTGTATTTTTCCAAACAGCAGCACTTGGCGTAGAAACATCGTAGCACGGTAGTTTTCGCTGCATGGTTTAAAACGAAGTTTCCGTTAAACGGCGGAATTCTAAACATTCGCTTTGCACGAACACCTTGAACAACATTGTGCGAGAGTTTGGAGAATTCAACGGGGAAATAACGAACCCTTTCCATCGCGATCGCGAGAGATTTCATTCGCGCTCTCGCCGGGCGCCCGCAGCGTTTATTCGTATTTCATTAGCCTACACGTACAGGATATTCATCCGAAACGTTGGAGAACTGTTAAAGCAAATGTTTTTACTGCGATGAAGAGGCAGGTAGGTGGTTTAATTTCACTCGATGGGAGTCAATTACCCTCGGCAATCGGTATAAACGAACGTCCGTGATTAAACGTGTACACGGATGGTACCGCGGTAAATCCCCTCTGTAAATAATTCTCGTATTTAATCATCGAGAATTATGGTTTTCTAATCCTGTGCAATATCTATGAAGGATCTGACGCAGTCGAGCTCGTTAAGCGGCTTCATAAATCTAAAATACACCTGAGCGCACTAGAACGCACTACGTTACCGATCACGATTTCTAGTATGCCGTTTTACGTTTATACAGGTACCTTTCGTTGCGTTCTTTTTACCTTTCTTTTATCCGGATTAAAATCTCATCCGGATGATTGAACGGTACACGACCGTAAATGACCGGAGAAATTGCGCTTCGTTCTTTGTACAACCGATTGATAAGATGGGTGTTCCTTCAACGAGATTTACAACGGTATGATAATGTATCTTTTTGTCGGATTAGAATATCTCGAGACTTTCCAGCTGAATGATGGGACGTATTTACTTTCTAAATTACCCTTCGAATGGGTAATACTGTGTAATTATTTCTTTTTAAATGCACTTGATTATTTGAACTGACCTCCTGGTTTAGGCAACTTCAGGAATAGTTTTGGAAATTTTGTCATTTCTAAATTTGAAGATATATATGAAATATCGAGATCTGACAATTTGGAAGAACTTGAAGTTGAAGGAAGCTTAAAAATTTGATAATACAAAGATGTGAAAATATGAGGATTTGAAGATTCTAAATTTCTAAATTTAAAAATGAACGAATTTAGAAAATCGAAGGTTTGAAAGTTTGATAATGTGCATGTGTAGAAATGTGAAAATATGAAGATATGAAAATCCTATATTCCTATCTAATTTATAGAAAATAAAAAAATTTGCAAATTGGAGAACTTGAATATAAAAATGAGAAAACGTGAGATTCTATACGGTGAAATATGTTCTATCGAATAAATTCTTGAGCATTCATTGAAAGGCGAAGTTGAAGAATGACGCAGACGGTTAGAACGCGTGCAGAGATTTGAAAGAACTGACGCTTTAACCGTGAGGTCAACTTACCCTCCCGGGGAAAAGGGTAAAGGGTAAAATAGAAACGAATTCTTGGCAGGGTTGCAGCCACCAGCGGGAATCTATATGCGCACGTGTGCTTGCAAACAATAGTGCACAGCTGGATGTGTGCGCGCATAAACTCAGACACGCTCGAATGTCCGCGTTCCTGTCTACAAGAATTTTCAAAAGTGATGTACCTTTTATATATTTCTTGCAAAACTTCTTGAACAAATTTGAAGTTTATATCTTCTTATAAATAAAACAAATTAATATCATTTACTTTAAATGAAGTAAGTAGGAAGCAGAAATTTGTACACTGCTGTAGTTAGGACAGTAATTCGAAATGAAAAATTCAAACTTGAAAATTCAAGAAGTACTTTATATGTAACCTGATATGTGACCTAATGCGTACCTTAATATGTAACCTAATATGTGACTTAATATGTAACCTGATATGTAACCTAATATGTAATCTGATATGCAACCTAATGTACAACCCAATGTATAAATCTCATATGCAACCTGACATGCAACCTAGTATGTAATTAACATTATTCAAAATCTAAATACACATCGTTATTTCCACAACTCTAATCAGAACATAAAAATTGTGCAGTTTTAAAAACTTTTCAAAAAAATTATACCAAGTTTTGAAACAGACAGTAGGGAACCGTTTTCGACAAACAATACGCACGTGTATGTAGAAATACATACAATTGGCACGCGACAGTCAACATGCAACCGAAACGAACTGGTGTTGGTGCATCTGCAGCTGCAGTCTCGAATGCAGGCCAAGGTTAAAGCTTGCCTGGGTCACGAGCGAGCTTGCTGGCTTTCGACAATTTTGCTTACGTAATACGCGGTATCGATCTGGCACATCTAGAGATATATTTGGTCGCATTTGGTCGCGCCCTCAAACCAGATAATGCTGAATGCTGATAAATTATCCGCTTCCGCATTGTCTGCTGCAGCTATATATTGAACCTATTCAATTTTTGCCTCGAACGATCTGTAATAAACTTCTGTTACAGATCTTTCTTATGAATATCGTTACATATGAAACTGTATGTATTCTTAAATTCGTGTATTACTAGATTCTTGGATTTCTCTGCTACTATTTAAATCGGTATATTCTTAGATCTCTATTCTTATGAATTCTTCTATTTATAAGTCTCTGTATTTTGATATTATTATATTTCATAGAATTCTATATTTCCGTCGTTGCTGTGTTCTTTAGATTTGTATATTTTCGAGATTCCTAGATCCTTAGATCTATTATATCTCCTGTATCCCTATATTTTCAAAATTTCTATGTTCTGTAGATCTCTATATTTTTAAATCTCAACATTGTTATATTCTCAATTTTGTTATATTCCAAATCTGTATATCTCCAAATTCCTATACTTTCAGATCTCTACATTCTCAAATTCCTACATCCCCACATGCCTATATGCCCAAATCCCTATACTCTCAAATCTCTACATTCCCAAATTCCTATATCTCCACATCCATATGTGCCCAAATCTCTATACCCCCAAATCCCTATATCCCCAAATCTATTAATATTTTTAATAATAATCGGATAATCGTACATACTTTATAGAAATAAGAGTTCTCCGCAGATGATTTGTGTTGCGTACAAAAATCTGCATCAAGCATAATGGCCGGTCGAAAGTATTCTAGGAAAAATGTGGGAGGATTCTATTGGTCGCGTCGACGATATGCATGTCCGTAGAATAAAAGGGAAATAGCGAATAAAAGCTCGCGGAAACTCGAGAAAGGACCTGGGACAATGGTCGATTCGGGTGTCGCGTTTAGGAAGACGTACGAAAGGGAGAATAAAAATTTGCGGGAGATTCTTTCCACGAGGAAATCCTAGCTCGTTCGATCCGTTTGTATAAAGGACGCTCATAAGCGGGGAATCCATTATTCTTCACTTTCAGCCACGGCTACATGTGCTCCTCTCCGTTGGGTTATTAATACTTTCGGTGACTTACACGGAGACATTTTTAATTAATTCCAGCTCGAGTTTCGCTTTAACGAGTCCCCTTTTAAAATACAGCTGCGTACGATTCATACGGTTTGGACTGTCAGCTAGCACTTTTCGAGGTTCTCCGGTTTAATACTACGACTATCAGATGGTTTCAAGTTCTCATGTTAAGTCACGAAATTTCGGTGCTGTGTTTTTCTCAAAACTGATACTGTATTGAAATAACGAATGATGTAGGTAGTAAAATAATAATGATTAATAATAGTACATTATGTTACTTAATATGTTATTATCATTAGCGTTGAATATGTTCAAACACGAAAGTATTCACATATTCATATGTTCAAATAAAGTAAATAATAAAGTCAAAGTTCATTCAGAAGTATCCACATGTTCATCAATGTAGGATGTAGAACACATGTGGATCATGAGGGTTACATTTTGTTATTCTTCTGCAAACCTATAATTATTTCAAGACTATAAGTCAAGACTGTATAAGTCAATATTTAAGAAATAAAATATCGAGTAGTGTCAAACATCGGTAACACGGCAGTCAATATAATAACGTCAACTGCGATTACGATTAAATTTGCAATCCACTTGTGGTGCAAATACGATGATTACTCATATTTGAAGAGTGAACGTCAGTAGCGTGACTCAATAAGCGATATTGCATCCGGAAGCCCCAGCGTTGAGTGTGAAAGGAGGTTAGCATCGCGCTGATTCGGCGTCGAAATTGCGCTGACACCGGTACAACGCGAAATTTGTCATTTGCAAGCAACGACTTTATAGGGATTTTTCTTTCAACGGATCAAATCGCTGACTCGGTATCTTCCTAGACCGCGTTCTGTCGCGACCGATGAATTATCGAGCTACACGCGATCTCGCGATACGCGCAATTTCCGTTTGTGGGTCGAAGCTTACGCGGATCGAAAACGATCCCCGACGAAATGGAAACGTTAATTACGCAATTGTACTCGGATTTCGAATGATTTATCGCGTCGTGCGCCATGTTTTATGAATCGAATACGAGATTATGAAGAGCGTACGGGGATACGGTGAGGTCGGGTCACTTGGCTGTCAGCGCAATTAACGAACTGTCAAAATGCAAATCACTGTTTCGATCGGTTGATTGCCGCGTTTGTTCCCCGAGTGTTGCATCAATCTCACCAATAAATCCGTGTTCGGCGCGTCGTCGTATAATTTCGATCTTTCCGATGGATTGCCTTCGTTATCCATCTCGTACGAATTTACCAATGTCAAACAAGAACCTTAATTACCTTCACGCGAATTTATACCCGACTCCGTTTTTAACGGAGATCTCCAATATTTCTTGCGTGTCAAAAATTCGGGAGGTACAAATTTGAGTGTTTACAGATTTTGAAGATCACGAACCTAGGAATTGGAGTGTTCAGAAACTTGAAAGATTACAAATCTGGAATTTGAGTGCTCAATTTATGTCCTTTAATTCGAAGATGTAGTGAATGTAAAATCTGTGAATTTCGTGATTTATGATCCTTCCCAGATTTCACCCCAGAAAGATTTCGTGCGTTCTCATTTGAATCGCGAACGTCTCGAGTTGTGTAGATATCGATTTATATCGAAACAAAAGGATTCTGGTTGTCAGTTGCGTAGAAAGAGAGCGTAGACACCACCTGCGGCCCTTTTGATACCCGCGAAATGAGAAGTTTGCCACGGACAGGTCTCTTTCTCTTCTGTTCCTTCACCCTCGCCAGTCGTCCGCCCTTTCTCTCTTTTTCGTCATAAACACGCCTGTTACGCGTTATTCCGGTTTTGTCGCGCGAAAGAACCCGATTTTGTCTGAAACGGTCCTCGCTTTGGCGCCGTTTGAAAAGCAACTTCAAAGGGGGGTTGGTCATTTTCTTTCTTTTCCCTCGTCCACCTACCTACACCGCCGCTTTTTTTTTCCCGCGTTTCACCGTGTCTAATGAGCTATGAAAATTTCTCGTTTCACTTTTGATACATTCCCGCTTTTCTTTCTCCAACTGTTGCTCCGCTTCCCGTTTATCCGTTTAAACTTGTTCGCGCCCATACACTCCGGTTTCATCCCTGCGGAATTTTCATTCGAGTTTCGCCCGCTCGAGTTTCTCTGTGACGAGTACGCTTTATAAACGTCTCTTTTTGCAATACCATTGCGCTTTTACCGTACTTCTCGTTTTTTCGCTCTTTGACGATCTCGCGTGACAAAAGTGGAATCGATTTTTAGATGTTTGCAAGTAGTATCGTGTGAAACCTTTGCTTCATGTGCATATGGTGTTATTGCGATCTGTAATTCGTAATTTTATATTTCCGAAAGTAGGAATATGAAATTACATAGGTGGCAAAATAATTTATGTTGAATTTCGCTTGTTATATAGCCGGAGATGTAGAAATCCACGTACAACAAAATTCGGTTGTACAGTGCGAAATTTCACATACTTCTGCACAAGTGGGATTCCATTTATCATGTCTCAAATATGGAATTTTGCAACAAAACCCAAGAGTGAAATTCTACGCAGTTTTAAATGTCATATGGAATTCTACGCATTTTTAAATTTCACGTATAGAATTTCATATAGTTTCGAATTCCAAATATGGAATTCTACGTAGTTTTGAATTCCAAGTACGGAATTCCATGCAATTTCAAATTTCACATACGGAATTCTACGCAGCTTCGAATTCCAAAGGTGGAATTCCATGCAGTCTCAAATTTCAAGTCTGAAATTCCACGCGATTTCAAATATGAAGTATGGAATTCCATTTGCCAGAAAATCTTAAACATGTGCAGCGAAATAAAAAATGTGGAATTCCACATACCGAAAAATACGGAAGACCATTAACTGTAAAATCTTAAATGTGAAATTCTATACACAGCAGAATCCAAAATATGGAATTCCATACAGTCTGAAATGTTGCATATAGAATTCCATTTACCAGAATATCTCAAATTCATGTATAGCAAAATCAGAAATGTGGAATTCCACACATTTCCAAATGCCAGACCCTAAATTCCACGCGTTTTAATAATACGTTCAGAACCCTACGTTAACATTTTTTATTTCGACTTATATGTTGACGAAATTAGATAGTAAAGAGTTAAGGTATCCTGTGTCGTTGTCGAAAGAAAGGCCACGTTGCCTGCGAATGTACGACCCAATTCTTACATGCGTTCCGCACAGCTCGAGGGATTATTTATACGACAGGACACGGACCGTGAAAATCCTCGATCGGATACAACAAACTTGTTTACGAGCGGTTTGATCCCGAACGGCCGATACACGTCGAGCAACGGCATTTCCCTCGCAATCACCTCCTCTTCCCCGTTGTTCCCGGATCGATATGTTCCCGGCGTGGCGGCGTGACACCAGCCAAGCCGATGAAACGTGCTGGAAAACTCGTGTGGCGCCTTTACGGAGGCCGACGATAAATCTTGATTCCGAGACATCGATACGCCACGCGTGAAGCAAATGTTCCGACTGCATTTAATCGCAGCTCGAGATCGACGAATCGCTTCGACACAGGTAATTTCGATCGACGAATCACTTCGACGGAGATAATTTCGATCGACAGATACAGTCATATGCAAATCTGGTGTCTTGTAGGAAAAATTTCGGAGATATTTTTAGAGATCTTTCGTGATTTGATAGTTTAAGAAGTTAGGTTTCATAATTTGGGAAGTTTACAACTTGGAGTTTAGGAATTTAAGGATTTAGTCATTTTTGGATGTGGGAGTGATTTAGTGTTAGATTCTAAGTTTGCAAAGTTGAATCTTCAAATTCTTAAATTTTTTCAATCTTCAGATTTCTAAATGTCCACAATTCGAAATTTTCCAAATTCTCACATTTTTCAATCTGTACATTTGCAAATATCCAAATCCCCACAATTTCAAATTTTCCAAATTCTCACACTTTCCAATCTCTACATTTGCAAATATACAATCCTTGAAATTTTCTTATTTCCAAAATAAGACATTTTCAAACCTCTCAATTTTTAAATTTTTAAGTGTGCAAATTTTCAAATTTTTAAATCTTTAATTGTGAAACCCTCAAATTGCCCGATTCTCAAAATCTTTAATTTCTGAAATTTCTAAATTTGCAAATCGGCATATTTGATCCAGACTGTACATCCCTTCCGCTTGATGGGTTATGTCTCATCGGTTAGGTGATTCTATCTTCGTCATTCCACGTTTATACGTTGGTTACTGACTACCGGTCAAATGAACCATCGTTATCGATACCGAGTCGCTGCGTGCATTAGCGAGATGTTTTTGCAGTGCTACGATTCGGTGCACGATTTCATTCCTGGTAATTAATGGTTGAAATCTATCGACGATAATTGATTGCTTGATAGAGCTTTTAGTGTAGCAGCGAGAGATTAGTTGCTCCGTTCGTTCTAAGTGCAACGATATTGTTAAATAAATAAACTACCACGTTTTATAATTCTTAAATTCCAAATTGTAATTCCTAAATTTCAAATTATCAAATTTTTATATTTCTGAATTTCCAAATACTGAGATCTCCGAATTCTTAGATTGAAATTTCAAATTCTTAAATTGCTATATTAGTAATTTTCTAAGTATTGAGTTCCCTCAAGTTCCCTCAAGTTCAAATTTTCAGATGTCAAATCTCCCGAAAGTTTTAGATATCGAATTTCCCCAAATTTTAAAATGTCGTATTGCTCCAAATTTTCGGATATCATATGTTCCTAAATTCTCAAATTTCTAGATGTCGAATTTCCCCAAATTCCTAAATTTCTAGGTGTTAAATTTGCCCAAATCCTAAAGTCCCCAAATTCTCAATATTCCAGACATCGAATTCTTCCAAATTTCAAATTTTCAGATGTTAAATTTCCCCAAATCTCCGAATTTCCAGTTATCAAATCTCCCTAGATTCCTAAATTTCCAGATCTAGAATTTCCCCAAATTCTTTAATTCCCAGATGTTGAATTTCCCCAAATTCTTGAATGCTCAGATCTTAAATTGGTCCAAATCCTAAAATCCCCAGATCCCTAAATTCCCAAATGTCCAAAAGTGAAATTTCCCCAGATTCCCAAATTTCCAAATCCTTAATTCTGAAAAATTTTCAAAATCCCAAACTTCTCAAATGTGCAAGTGCAGAAATTAATTAATGAAAGTACAAAACGTAATTAAATTACTTGTCTACATCTACCGCAGGGGATTAGTTCGTTCATGATTTGTGATCCTGAAATGATTGTCCATTTTCCGACCTACGTTTTGCAACAACACGATCCATCACCTTAACCAGGTTTTCTTCAAAGTTTGTCACCTCTGACCTTTCCCCCTCGATTTTTCGATAACTCGAGAAAGAGCTCTGTTTTTGATTAATTCTCGAGGATATCTCAGAACGGTGGCAAAAGAAACTCCATTTATAATCTTGAATTCTCTCTCAGACGTGTTTTTCTCGCACAAATAATCTCTAGATTCTAGATCCATTCCGACCCTACGTTTCGAACTCGGTTTTTTTCGATCTGTATGAAACGTACGTGTCAACGTAGAAAATCTTGGGGTTTAGTGAACGACTTGACAGTTTAATTGCGAGTACCGACGTGAAAAGAAAAAATTAAACGTGGAAAGGAAGTAAATGATAAAAAAGAAAATTGTTATTTCTGGAAACCAATACGGTTTTACAGAACGTGTGATGAAATGTTACAGAAAATCACGTGTCTTTATTATACCTTCCGTAAGAAGTAATCTTATCTTTTATATTGTTCTTTTGACACGATTATAAATGGTTCTTTTGAAATTGTTATAAATAGTACGCTTGAAATAATTATAAGTAGAGTTCTCTTGAAATAGTTATAAATAGTTCTCTTAAATTTCTAAATATTTCTGCCGGAAAAATATATCATGAATATTATAAAAATAATAATATAAAAATAAAATTTGCTGTAAATCAAATTATAAGAAAGAATTTTCAGCGAAGATGGCAGTCGAAAGTTTAATTAGAAGTTTCACAGTAAAATTTCCAAACGAACATACAAAGGCAAGATATAACGTAAGGATTTCCTCTAAACTCTAAACTAACCGTATCGAAACTTGAACGTTCTACGTGTTTGAAATAACTTGTTGAAAAACAGCTCCAAACTAGTTCGAAATCTCGAGCGAAATTCTTGGAGCATTTCAATAGCAAGCATCGAAAAAGAGGCTTGTTAAAGCTTATCGGAGAAATGGTAGAAACTGGAACGCGGTTTTCGATAACGCGAATCGGCAAATTTCGATAAGTTGAAATCGCCCAAGCTCGTTAAAACTTGAAACATAATCATACAAATTTTGTCGTCATTTTTAACGCGTGGCAATCTCAAGATTCATTCGAGCAAAAAAATTATGGAAAGTTCTGTTTTTACAGGAAGAAGCACTCGTTAGAACTTATAAAAAATGTAGAAACTATGCAATTTTCAGTTTGGAAAAGTGCAATTATACTCTGAAGAGCTGGTAGAAATTGAAAGAAGGATTCTTGGAGACTTTTAGAAGTTTGTCCAAGAATTATGGAAGCTTGGATACTGTTTTCATAATTGGACTTGAACTCCAAATTGAAACGTATGAAAAATTCGAGTAAAATTATTCACAGCTGAAGTTCGACTTGGTTAAAAATTTCTAGGGTTAAACAGAAATAAAAAAATACTTCATCAGTTAAACTTCATCTACTACTTGAATTTCATGCACTAGTTAAACTTGCGAAAAAAAAAAAAAAAATGGTAAAAATGATGGAATAAGTTTTATGATTCATGAATATGGAATCGTTATTGGTAAGAATAGATTCCTTGTCCTGGTTGAAACTAATCGTGACCACAACCGCAGTCTATTTTCTGATGTATAACTCGCCGCAAGCTTCGCAAACAGCCGTCCACCTAACAAGATCCACCTCTCCCTCTTCTGGTCCTTTGTGTCACGTTCTTGGCATAACTTCTGGCCAGTTAATGAAGCAGCCCGAGCACTTACCGCAGCGATAACCGCGAACTTTGACCCCGTCGCCAAGCGATGCTTTATACCTCGACATCGCACAACGCTATGTACAAGTATGCATCATAAGAGTGAGAGAGGCCACCGTAAATCCTTGCTGGAATTTTGCACATTTTTCACGTTCCTTTGATGCCCACTAAAACGTACAATACCTTAGGCATACTTTCTCCAAGAGCGTCAATTTCTCAGACCAAGTGTGTACACTTGACATTTTGCAGTTTATTCAGATTTAAAATTTCAAGTTTTATAGATTTGGAAATTTGTACGTTTTTCAGATTTCTAGGTTTCTTATTTTGTTCTCGAATTCCTAAATTTTTCGTCGAAGTCCTCAGATTTTGAAATGCCTCCATTTCTAAGTCCCTGTATTCTTGAATACCCCAAGTTTTGGATCTTTGAACCCTTAAATACCGTAATTTCAAAATCTTCGAATTTCTATGTTTCCAAATTCTCACATTCCCCAATCTCTAAGTCCTCAAAATCCTAAATTTTCAAACTCTCAACTTCCCAGATCTACAGATCTCCAAATCTTCAGTTCCCAATTACTAAATCCCCAAATTGTTAAATACCCCAATTTCTAAGTTATCAAATTCCCAAATTCCTACATCCTCCAAACTGATAGACTTCCAAATCCCCGAATCCTCAAATACCCTAATTTCATAATTCCCAAATTCTCAAAGTCCCAAATCCTCAGTTCCCAATTTCTAAATCCCTAACTCTGAAACACCCCAATTTCTAAATTATCAAATTTTCAAATTCCCAAATTCCTAATCATCCAAACTGAGACTTCCAAACCCCCAAATAACTAGACGAAGAAAACTCGATAACCATCAGAGAACGTCTGGTTCATACGTTGATCTAAATCGTGTCATATCGTCCGTTGGCACGTTGCATTTCCACGACATCCAGGATGTCGACGATAAAATTTCGTTGAACACCGTCGATGGCGGATCGCACCTCGTTCATCTCCGTGACGACGACCCTAGTGGACAAACACTTGACGGATAACGGAATTAACCCTCGTCGGGAGCAAGGAGATCCTGATTTGGCTCGAACGTAACCCTGCTCCGACAGCTTGTTCAGCGAGCTGGAAGTGCTTGTTGTCGGGAAATAACCCCTTCCTCGATTCACTCAAACTTTGTTACTGCACTACCAAACGTAATGTTGTTTGCATGAACTTCCTCCTCAAATCATCGCTTTAGCACCAATGTCCTTTTTCCACTAATCAATTTGCCCTTTCATGTACCCTTTCATTTACCCTTTATATGTATACGGCACATTCATTTAGGATTTAACATCGTTAAGATTTAAATCGGTAACTTGATGTATAGTGTCATGTGATGTATAAACGTATGACAGTAGTGGAAAGTACTGATAGAGAAATAATAACGTCAATGGAGTTCATCAAACTAGTTGTTCAAATATAAGATGTCTCATAAGTAACTCCCGGACAGGGGTTGTACCAGAGGTTATTCTGAACTTCTTCCTTTATAGGAGAAAAACGAGTCAACGATTGCATAATATCAAATTGATATATTTCAACTTTCTTGGCATGTTTCAATATTGGAGCTGATTAGTTCTGACTGACGCACCTGACAAATAAATCGTAGCTCAAGATGTTAACTGCATTCGACAAGTATACACATTGCTTGACTTTAACTGTTTAAATTTATGAGTCTATGAATTGTTCATCTCATAAGAGATTTTTGAAGCTAACTTAACTAAATGATCGTACTATCGTCCATGTGTGCTCATCACCATGTATGTCAGCTCAAGGTGTTAACTGCATTCGACAAGTATCCACATTGCTTGACTTTAACTTCTTAAATGCATGAGTCTATAAATTGTTCATCTCATGAGGGATTTTTGAAGTTAACTTAACTAAATGATCGTACTATCGTCCATGTGTGCTCATCACCATGTGTGTCAGCTCAAGGTGTTAACTGCACTCGACAAGTATACACATAGCTTGATTCCAACTTCTTAAATTCACGAATCTGTGAATTGTTCATCTCACAAGGGATTTTTGAGAATTATATTTAAGCTAAATAGACTAAATGATCGTACTATCGTCCATGTGTGCTCATCACCCTGAAAACGGCGAGATAACCGTTTCCCCTTTTCGCGACCTTTGCACGTCCTGTTCGATACTAGCCGGTGAAATTACGTTAGATAAGTTGGGCGCAGTTGCGAGGAACAGGGTATGAAACACGGTAGCCCTTGGCGGGGTTGCGGCGCACACAAGAGGGTGGTGAAAAGATCCATTCGGTGACTATGATTCGCGCGAAGTTAGCGAAATCTCGTTGCCGACAGTTCTGGCCGAAGTCTGACTAGGTGGACGACGATTTGCCAGACCGTGCACGAGAGGAGGCTCTCCTTGTTCGTTCATCAAACAAGTTTGCTCCTCGAGAAGTTTGTCCCCGTTATGAGCAACAGCTACCCGCACAACCGTGCCAACTGAACGCTGTTCCCTCAACTTTCTTAATAGAGAAAACATTGATTGTAAATTGCGATCGTTAACGATTCACCTCACCTTTGCAAGCGATTAACCCCTTACGATTTTACTTGTTTTTTGGATTTTAATGGTTTCAAATTTCATTTTTGATAAGTCGGGGTGATTCAATTATAATTTTAAGGCAGATGAAGAGTGTTCAATGATATTAGGGATATTTTAGATGGGTGGGTGGACTGTAATTACAATTAAACTTGGAATTCTATCATGTCACGTTTGTTACATTTCAACACTTATGTGTGTTACCCTCTCTAAACTCTGTTGAGGGTTTTTTTACCTCAGTGGACTAAAGGGAAACAAGATCATAATACCTCACGCAGCAATGGAGTCAAGTCCTCCTCTCGCTGATGGGACCATGTCCCTCTTCTGTGGTGGCTAGTTCTATCAAATGCTCAGATAAACTTGTGTGCGTCATATGTGAGAGACTATGTTATAAGGCAAGTGGTTGAAAGGCATGTGCACCAATAATGTATTCTACTTTTCGTTTCATTCTATACTTTTTTTGTACCTGAATATATAAAACGTTACATGAAATCAATTTTCTTTTATCAACAGTATTAGCAAGTAAGAGGTTTGTACATGTGTGATAAAGTACATATGCATAAAGTAATAAATACAGTTTCAATAGTTTATAATAAAGTTACGAACACACAGTTTATACTGGCTGAGACTGTTATCGAATTTGAAGGAGAGTAACATTCGAGCACGTTAGCCAAGTCACATTTGGTACTTTCCACACGTAACTGAAAAGCCATAAAAGTGAACTTGGCTGAGGCGAAGGTGTCTCGTGATTTCAACGATCCACGGTATAATGGGACATAATTCGGCACTGTAAAGACTGAAACTCGGAAGAATTGCTTGTTTATAAAGGCGGTAGGATGTTTCGTACGTCTCGCACGTAACCGTGAACCTATAAAGTCGCTTGGACTGAAATAAAGGTCATGTGGGTGTCTTTTTACGAGTTTGATCCTGACGATTCTATTCCCTGCTGGGTTATCGACACCCGTCGTCGCTCATGTGCTGCTTATCGTTCGAACGACGTTCGATTTTAACTCTTTCGTCGAGAAATTTTCAATATCGCACTTTGACAAATTTGCAATTTGGAACTTTGATAATTTAGAAATTTGTGAATTTGAAAGATTTGAGAGATTTGGGGAATTTAGAGATTTGAAAGTTGGATAGTTCAGAAATTTGTGAATTTAGGGATTCAGAAGCTGAGATAGTACATGTAGGAATTTCGGAATTTCAAAATTCCAAGATTCATTCCTTAAAAATTCTTTAAACTTGTGAATAGAAAACGTGTGTCTGAAAAGATATTTGAAACATTTGAACCTTAAGAATTTATCAATACCTACAATTACACCCCCAAAAGTATCACTCCAATTATCAGCAAAAACAATTCCAATAAACAGTCTCGTTTACTACCATCATTTCAAACGTTATTCCAGCGAAATGACCAGCTACACAATACACCTCAACGAGATAAACAACTATAGACGAAAAAGCGATCGAACAGCACGGAACACATTTCAGGTCGTTAAAGTTAAATAGTCCGCTGCGAACATGATGTAAACTGTGCGTGTTCGCGGTTCAGTTGTTTACAACGCTTTGTAAACGAGGAATCGCAACGAGCTGCGCAAGTTGTGCATCGTTCGCACTTTTGTATCGTGGATCGAAGAAAAACAAAGGATCATTATGTGCCGGCGTGTCGATCGTTACAGGGACGTACAATTCGTCGTCACAATGAGAAAAGAGGTTGCGTAACGAGCTGTTATGCGATTAATGTACAGCATTGTGGCGAACTGTGTCGCGAAACGCGAGAAGTCGATGTCGTTTCTGGCTCGCGAATCATTCCATTAAACGCGACCAGACAATACGGCTACGTTTCTAATTTTATTTCGAGAATTCGAAAGACGTTGGAGCGGAAACATGAAACTCCGCAACGGAATGAACAGCTTTCCTGCGCTTTAATTGCTCACGCTGTAGCCGAGTACAATGAGACGAGTTTGCGAGAACGTACATTGTAATTATTTTTGAATATTAACTTTTCGCTGCTGGAATTGCTGCGAGCGAATTTTAGTTACGAAATATGTTATTAAAACGAGGTCTAATTACGACCGGTATCTCGAATTTTAACCCCTTGTAACGGAGTGTCGGACTTGTTACGTACTTTACGATACGAATGTGGTTAATCTGCATTATACTTGTATGGAAATGGAGTTTTGAGGTTGGTACTACTTATAAGCTAATTGGAAATACAGAAATTGTCTTTTTTGTGCTTTTTCAAAATTAGCTTTTATATGTGAAATTTGGGAATTTGGGGTATGAAGATTTGAGGGTTTGAGGATTGGGGATGTGGGGATTTGGGATGTGGGGATTTGGGATGTGAGGATTTGGGATGTGAGGATTTGGGATGTGAGAATTTGGGAATTTGGGGATTTGGGGTGTGAGAATTTGGAATGTGAGGAATTGGGATGTGAGAATTTGGGAATTTGGGGATTTGGGGTGTGACAATTTGGGATGTGAGGATTTGGGGTGTGAGAATTTGGGATGTGAGGATTTGGGATGTGAGGATTTGGGGTGTGAGAATTTGGAATGTGAGGATTTGGGATGTGGGGAATTGGGATGTGAGAATTTGGGGATTTGGGGTGTGAGAATTTGGGATGTGAGGATTTGGGGTGTGAGAATTTGGGATGTGAGAATTTGGGATGTGAGGATTTGGGATGTGAGGATTTGGGATGTGAGAATTTGGGATGTGAGGAATTGGGGTGTGAGAATTTGGGATGTGAGGATTTGGGGTGTGAGGATTTGGGATGTGAGGATTTGGGATGTGAGGATTTGGGGTGTGAGAATTTGGAATGTGAGGATTTGGGATGTGGGGATTTGGGATGTGAGAATTTGGGGATTTGGGGTGTGAGAATTTGGGATGTGAGGATTTGGGGTGTGAGAATTTGGGATGTGAGAATTTGGGATGTGAGGATTTGGGATGTGAGGATTTGGGATGTGAGAATTTGGGATGTGAGGAATTGGGGTGTGAGAATTTGGGATGTGAGGATTTGGGGTGTGAGGATTTGGGATGTGAGGATTTGGGATGTGAGGATTTGGGGTGTGAGAATTTGGAATGTGAGGATTTGGGATGTGGGGATTTGGGATGTGAGAATTTGGGGATTTGGGGTGTGAGAATTTGGGATGTGAGGATTTGGGGTGTGAGAATTTGGGATGTGAGAATTTGGGATGTGAGGATTTGGGATGTGAGGATTTGGGATGTGAGAATTTGGGATGTGAGGAATTGGGGTGTGAGAATTTGGGATGTGAGGATTTGGGGTGTGAGGATTTGGGATGTGAGGATTTGGGATGTGAGAATTTGGGGTGTGAGGAATTGGGGTGTGAGAATTTGGGATGTGAGGAGTTGGGAATTTGGGGATTTAGGATGTGAGAATTTGGGATGTGGGGATTTGGGAATTTGGTGATTTGGGATGTGAGAATTTGAAGATTTGGGGATTTGGGATGTGAGGATTTTAGGATTTAGAGTTTGGAGATTTGTGATGTAAGGATTTGGATGTGAAGATTTGAGGATTTGTGGATTTGGGATGTAAGAATGTAAGGATTTGGAACTTGGAATTTGGGATGTGAGTATTCAGGATTTAGAATACGGTGACTTGAAGGAAGGGGAAGTTCACTGTCGAAAGACACGTTCGAAATGGCCTCCTTGGACAGTTCATCGATTTCTATGTCCTAACACAATTGTAATTTGTATAATTGAATATCCGTAAAATATCTAACATTTCAACCTTCCCCATTTATCTTAACACTGCAGTAATTAAGTAACTCTGACACAACTGTAAAATTGTAGATTGAGTTAATACCAAAACTACAAACCAGTTTACAAGTATCTTATATTAGATTACGAAGTTTATTTTTCTTGAAATCTGTGTCGATTTCTATCGACACACTCGGTAGAAATGGATATTGGACAGTCATGATTGAATTATAGATGTTTATACATTTATGATACATCAAGGTCTGCTAACTGTAAACAAATCATATAATCTATAAACTGCAAATTTTATTGATTATATGGTTTATGCATGCTCTGCGGTCTTCGATATACTTATCATAAATGCATAAACATCCACAGTCTAGTCATGATTGATTACTCATGTTCTGGGCGATAACCTTTGTTGTTTATGATGCATTCATTTGTCTTAGTGATTATCTGCATGAAATTAAGTTGCTAATTTTCTTTATTTGATATTTTATTGTTACTCGAGCTTTGAGGTTACAATTGAGATTTTTTTATTTTCTATCATGAAAATTATTTAGAGATTTTTGTCAAAATGTATGTTTACCTCAAGGTAATATACTGAGTAGTGCACTAGTGATTCTATAATGATATATTCTAGGATCACAATGTAGTGTATTTCTGACACTACATTTACAGAACCCAAAAATCCTCAAAATGACAGATTTTTCTTTATTTTCCATCACAAAAATTAAGTTTTTATCAAAGTACGTTAATTTTTAACAAGATTATCCTTGTATAAACTACCTTACGTGTTATCCATTTATTTGTTTTTTTTAATTTAGTTTCAATTTAAATATAAGTAGCCTTGAAACGTCCGTAACTCCACAGAAAACACTCTAATTATCAATTAACCTCTGAAGGGTCAATTATGCGATGATTTTCCTCGATGACTTTACCTTCGTGGCCAACTTACATCGAATAATAGTCTCTGTCAAGGCATCAAACCATTCTACGCTCGATCGTTAATTTTAATTTATTTTCACTTCACACACATTGAACGTTACGACCTCCTTGATTTAAGGTTAAAATTGCAACATGCAGTTCGAATTTTTGAAGTTCGAAATCGAGGTACATGAATTAAAACCTGTTCGTAACTAACGAAGACTAATGGTTATTTTTACGCCTTTTACTAAGAAAATTATAAATTATACTGGTAGACAGGTAACGCATAAGTTGAAAGCGTTCTGCGAATCTGAAGATAACAAGAATGAGTCACGACTCATTCCGTCAGCGACTATAATCATACAGTTATCCTTGTAAGTCGGGTTTAATTAAACCTTAACACGCTTGTACAATATCGTCGGCATTTTTCTGTGAGACCTCAAAACAATGTGTTTATGTATTTCCACGTGTTTACGTATGTGATTTACCTGGTTAGGTTCAATTTTGTTTCAACTACTTTTTACATTCACATGTCTATGCATTTTATTTTACCCTGATGAAGTTTAATTTGGATTAGAATTTAATTGAGGATTTTGGGATTTTAGAATTTTTGTGAGTCTGAAATTTTGAAATTTTTTTCACTGCAGAAGATTGGAATTTTAGGATTTTTAAATTTTTTAATCTTGGGACTTGAAAAGTTTGCAGTTCTTCAATTTTTGGACTTCTGCAACTTTGAGATTTTTGGAGTTGTAGAACTTTGACACATAAGATTGAAGGACCTTGTAATTTTTTGAGTTTAAGTATGTTGGATCTTCAGAATTTTTTGAAATTTACTTTGTAAATTTGGGAACTTAGAAACTATGGAATTTTCAATTCTTTTAAACCTTGAGACTGTGAAACTTCAAAATTTCTCTATAATTTTGAACTTTTTTAATCTTTAGAATTTTTGCACTTCACGAAACTGGAGAGATTCCATTAAAAGCAAGAATTTAAAGCAGTCAATTTCAAAAGTGTATTCTGTTCCACAAAAGTTGAAGAAGTCCAAATAAAAAAGTTGAAGGCTTTTAACCCATAAATATTTGTAGGGCAAATAATCGTTTATCAAAGTTCCTAGAAAAATTCCTGCAAACGAGAGCCAATCCCTTATCCGCAAACATTCCGTAATTATTTCCATTGAACGACGGATCCCACATTAGCCATTCTATTAATACCAAGAAATCGCGAGTGCATCGAATGCCGAGGAAATGCACAGACGTTCTCCTCTGAATGAATCATTCGATGGTGTTCGCGCATTCACACGTTTGCATAAAAGAAACAAGCAGCGTTTATGGATGAAAGAGGGGTCACTCGTCGACGATGGTGGTAGGGAAACAACGTGGTTGTTGACTACGTGTCTTCGTTACGTGATTCAAAGGACGCGCGTTGGAATGCTTGTAATCTGCCGTACTCAACCTGATCGTCTTTTATATCGAATAAGTCAGGTTTTCGGTATCAAACGGTTATGTCATTTTTATCTACACATGACGTTTATTTACGTGTCTCCACTTTATTTTACCTCGTACTTATGTACACACATTTACACACATGTACACATATGTATACGTTCATTCGTATTATACATACACACTTTTATCTACATATGACGTTTATTTACGTGTCACCACTTTCTTTTTCCTCGTGCATATGTGTGTATATGTATGTGCATCTAGGCATATACACATGTGTAAAGGTTCATACATTCGGATCATACATACACACATTTACACATCATTCGTATCATACATACATACATTCACACATCATTCGTATCATACATACACACGTTCATACATACATTCACACATCATTCGTATCATACATACACATATGCAGACATCATTCATGACATACATACATTCCTCATACAATACACATATGGTTAAAAAGTTACACTTTAGGGTAACTTATTGATAGTTTGAACTCCATATCATACATATATCTGGTTCATTCTTTGTGTCAATTCGCGATGCATGTGCTAAATGAATTTTCAAACTACGTATGATAGAAGATTTGGTAGGAACGTGTTTTATTAGAATTCTTTATGTTTAGAATCTTTAAGTTGTAGGACCTGCTTTTAACCTAAATAGTCAAAAGATTCCAAAGTCTAAACCTAGATACATGTGTACGACTACGAATGCTATCGAACATACGAAATTCCGTTCACGAAGCGCAATAAAATCCTTGTACGTTCAGCTTACCTGTATTCGAGCTTAATAAAACGCAAGCTTAATAGTGCTTTCCATTTGCACGGCTTGATTCCGTTGGACGAATGGGACTCTTTTCTTAGAGTCCCGAGTAACGGTATTAACCTAGATTGCGTGACGAAGATGGTCCACGATTGAATTTCAACAAAATGAGAAACGCTAGGGGATCTAGGGTAGAAGAAAGGGAACACATCGATCTCGTCAGGTTGATCGTTGTACACTCGGATACAACTTAAGCCTTCCTTTGAATACCGATACATATGCAAATTTCACGATTTTCTAATTCTAGAGTAATTTTCAAGTTTCAATTTTTGAGTTTTGCTACATTAATGAGGCTAAAATATTTCTGAACTTTGTAGTTATCAAATTTTGAAATTTTGAAATACTTTATTGTTCAAATTTCTCATGTTCTTAAATTTTTAAGCACCTAAATCTCTAAATTCCTAAATTCCAAGATACCCAAATCCCTATATTCCCAAATCCCTAAATACCCAAATTCCAAGATACCAAAATTCCTAGATTCCCAAATCCTTAGATACCCAAATACCAACATACCCAAATCTCAAGATTTCCAAATCCCTACATCCCCAAATCCCTAGATTCCCAAATACCTTGATACCCAAATCCCTAGATTCAAAAATCCCTAGATACCCAAATTCCTAAATTCCCAAATCCCTAGATATCCCAATTCCTAGATTCCCAAATCCCTACATTCCCAAATACCAACATACCAAAATCTCAAGATTTCCAAATCCCTACATTCCCAAATCCCTAGATTCCCAAATTTCAAGATACCCAAATTCCTAGATTCCCAAATCCCTAGATACCCAAATCCCTAGATATCCAAATTCCTAGATATCCAAATTCCTAGATTCCCAAATCCCTAGATACCCAAATCCTACATTCCCAAATACCGACATACCCAAATCTCAAGATTTCAAAATCCCTACATTCCCAAATTCCAAGATACCCAAATTCCTAGATTCCTAAATCCCTACATTCCCAAATCCCTAGATTTCCAAATACCGACATACCCAAATCTTTAGCTTCCCAAATCCGTAGCCCCTCAAATCTGAATGTCCCCAAAATGAACCCATCACCAAACAATCGAATCAGCATAAATCGGTAAAAATGAACGGGCGGGAGTTTTTCCCTCGATCGTCATATTTTCCCTAGGGAGTTCAGAACCGCTCTTGACTGTACGCGGTTACGCGAATTGCATTCGTAATCGTTGACGAGTGTTCCCTCTCCTCTTTCGGATTTCTGTGTTCGCTAAGAGCCGCCTTTGGGCCGATGTGTGAGTCAGAAAACGACGCAGACCAAGCGGAAAAGGAGGAACGGTCTCCTCGTTCCTTCGAGACGCGCGTGTCTCGATACTTTTCGCGATTCGTTTTCGCACTACCTGTCCAACACCCTCTTCTTCACTCTCTCTCCGTCTCCTTTACGCTTAACGATCCTTTTGCTGTCGTCGCTTCTATTTTTTTTTTGTCGAACCGACGTCGCTGTGTATCTTTTTCCGATCGAGGTGCGCTCGTTCGTGCGAGAAACTCCGAGTGTACGCGAGTGCATCGATAACGAGGTGATAAGAGCAAATATTGTGTTATTTGTATTGTCCCATGTGCAGTGGAGTAAGTGAGCTTTATTACAAATGAGATCGTTTCTTTTAATCCGAATTTCTGATTCGGTATTTCGGTGTCATTTAACATTGGTTTGTATGTGGTTCAAATTTGAGGTTATGCAGAAGACTGATTAAGTTCTACAAGAGACATTGTACATCATGTTTTGATGGTATTTTACTTATGATTTCATTCTTTACTTATGATTCATATTATGTGTCATGTTATATGTCATCTTACAAATCTAGACGATTATTACAAATATTATTGTACAAATATGAATCAGGTGTATACTCTGGTGATTTAGAAACCTGGAATGTAGAAATTTAGAGGATCTATCGTTTTCCTAACGCGAGGATTTAGTAATCTAGCGACAGAGGAAATTAGGAATATATAATTTTGCAGACCTGTGGATCTAAGGATGTGACAATTTGGGATTCACAGATACTGGAAATCTAAAGATACAATATAAAAATCTGAAGATGCAATGTAGGAATATGAAGATACAGTGCATGAATCTGAAGTTACAATATACTCAAAATATACTCCAGATATACTCTGGATATAAACTCTGCATATAAATTGTGAACATACAGAGAATTAAAACAAAAATTCAATACGAGAATGTGAAGATACAGGGAATTAAAAAGAATTCAAGAATGTGGAGACACAAAGAATTAAAAAAAAATAGCTACAAGAATATAAAGATACAGAGAGTTAGAAAAGACGTTTAGACATTACTTGGCTTCCGAATAGTTGACGGTCAGTAATGTGGACACACGTGTGCAGCTGGACGTCAATATTCACAAGCCGAGCGGAAGTGGCCTACTATAGCCTTCGTTGCACGCGAAATGCACTCTCAAGGAGTCTATGTGCGTTGATCTAAAAAAATAACCAGCTAACGATCTCGAAATCGAAGCCGAACGTGTACCTCGCGTGTAAAGAGGATTCGTCGAACCGCGGTGTACCGGAAGTGGAAGATATCTTCAGGTTTCGTGACGTTGCGAATATAGAAATCGTTCGAAGTATCCCGGTGAAGTTTTCATAAGAGAAAAGTGTAAGCTTTTCAACAAGCGTGTCGATTGAAAATGTGTCGATACCGTGGATTGGATTTCGGATTGACAGCGAATTAAAGTTGCGGTGCGTATAGTTGCATTCGTGCAATCGCTGCACTCGATTCGTCAAGTGATTTTCACAAAGTCGCGCAGCCAATTTCCTGCTATCGCGTGTTCCACGATTAACTTTATCGACGAATCATTCGGCTCGCCAGTTTCTGCGAATTGGATTTATATTGTCGAACTTTTAAAACGAGATTGGTAAGTTTCGAAATAAAATTGTGCTTTCTGTGATTCATCGCCAGTTATCTTACTGTCTCAAACAAATTTTATCTGGACAGGTGGTTTGCATTCTTTCATACAGGTATATAGCGGTTGTTTTGCAAATTTTTGTTATTTTTTAATTATATTGATTTTTTCATTTTTTCATTGTACTATATTTATCATATTTTTTCATTGTGTAATATTTTACATATTTTTTATTGTACAATATTTATCATATTTTTTAATTGTACAATATTTAACATTTTTTTTATTGTACAATATTTATCATATTTTTTAATTGTACAATGTATATCATTTTTTAATTGTACAATATTTATAATATTTTTTAGTTGTACAATATTTATCATATATTTTTTCATTGTACAATGTATATCATTTTTTAATTGTACAATATTTATAATATTTTTCATTGTACAATATTTATCAAATTTTTTAATTGTACAATATTTAACATTTTTTTTATTGTACAATATTTAACATATTTTTTAATTGTACAATATTTATCATATATTTTTTCATTGTACAATGTATATCATTTTTTAATTGTACAATATTTATAATATTTTTCATTGTACAATATTTATCAAATTTTTTAATTGTACAATATTTAACATTTTTTTTATTGTACAATATTTAACATATTTTTTAATTGTACAATATTTATCATATATTTTTTCATTGTACAATATTTATCATTTTTTTTAACTGTACAATATTTATCTTTTTTTTTTATTGTACAATACTTATCATATTTTTTAAGTGTACAATATTTAACATATTTTTAGTTGTACAATTATTTATCATCCTTTAATTGTACCATACTTATAATTTTTTAATTGCACAGCATAATTTTCATAATTTCCACAATAACATAAAATAATAACAAAATGTAACAGTGTCTACAGGAAATCCACACTAAAAGAGAGTAAAAATTCAAAAGAGGTCAAACATTGTTTTTTGAAATACCTGCAAGGTTCACATTGAAGTGTGAATGCTATTAATATTAAATTTAGTTATTAATATTGATCGTGATCTATGTTATTGTTTTGGTGAAAATCGTGTGAGTAAATCCAAGTTTATGGACGCATAGGACGTATTTTGAAGAAGGGAAATTAACACAATTAACGAGAAGTCAAGAGTCAATTAGAGAAGCCACCGATAGCCTTGCGAAGTATGCATGCTAACGTCTACGTTGTGTCATGGCTTCCATATCGTGCTTGTAAAATCTCTTCGTCACTTCCTCCCAGCATTCTTGCTGTTCGTTAGAAGTAGCGAACATATTAGATTTTATCGAACTAATCAAGTTACGGTGGGAAATTACGTTTCTGAGGTACCGATTTTCTCTACATAAACTTGTTATAATATTACTGGTCTTCTTCTATGGAAACTTGCTACATATTCAGGATATTTCCTTAAATTAATGAAGTAGTAAGAAGTAAGTTGTTAACATTTGAACAACAATATTTGATTCGTTCTTCAAAATCAAAGAAAACACATAGACATTATTTTAGCGACTGAATTTTTGCACAACGCTTATTTTATTGAAATAAAAACTAAATTTCTATTTCATTAGACTACGTACCTATATTTTGAAGAATTATACGGTTGGCTATTGTCAGAATGCTGCTTATGTTTCACAAGTCGAGACTGACCCCGATCAGTCAAAAGTTAAGAGAATAATTACGTAACGTAACATACCAATGTTTCGAAAGCGAATTTTTATGATTTACCTCAGCAGATATCTCCGAACTTATCAATCTATTTCTATGCGACGAGCGTCTGTTTTCCTTCCATAATATATTCCCCGTGCGTTTACAATTATTTCCGAGATTGTAAACGCATCTGTGTTCCGCGTAGACCGTGCGCCATTACGTTTTCAAAATCCAGCGAACGTATTCCACGTTACGGGTGTATTTAATATCAGACCGTCATAATATGCAAAGTGCGCGTGCGTCGAAAAAAGAATGCACGATAAATAAAAAAACGCTCGTACGTGGTAACCAATTTTGTCGCGTGCATAGAATACAAAATATTTCGCGACAATATCCCCGGTTGTAAATCAAGCAACCGGAAAAAACCGTCGGTGTTAAATCGGAAGTGAACTTTAATTCGCCACGAAGACAACGAAATACCGGGCTGTTTATTAAACCATGAACCTAGGCAGCCTAGGGGCAAGAAAAATGTACGCGGTTTTCGCTCTGACAATGCGACTGGTTCGCGTGTTTCGAGCGAGTGCGTGCGACACGCACGTTCGACATCATGATTTACATTATTGGCAGCCTTCCAACATTGCCCGATCGTGTACTGTGTACTCGTAGCTTCACGTTTTCTGCATCTTCCTCCGGTGCATAGCATCGCGTGCAACGTTTCCCTTTCACAGATGGAAAAATGACGCTTCGAACCGTTTCTACCATCGACGTTTATTTCGATGCGAAATTTTCTTTGGCTATTATGACGGGAGAAATCCAAAACTGCGCCACATTTATGATCCAGACATATATGTACATGTACAGGAAACCAATTTATGAAACTTTGTTAATCTGCTTCGTCAACTTTTCATTCACACGATAAGTACATGTGTAACACAATATGTACATGTTGCTTATTTCATTACATCCTCAACTGCACACAGATCATCCACATTCTACAATATCGTAAACCTCAACAGTGACCCCACATCACCTATGACGTTCAAATTTTCATATCACTTGCATTATTAAGAATTTGTTCACTTAACTAGTTGAAAATATTCGTATCAACTACTTGCAAAGTATTCTACTACAAGTAGTACTTTCTACTCCATAGAAAACTATTTTGAACATATCTGATATTTATTGAAAATAAAAATATCTAATGTAATGTTCTACTGCCTCAGTATGGCAGTCGTCTTAAACACGAAAGCCTCGAACCTACCAGAAGGGACGAAAAGTTAGCTCTCTTCCTGTAATTCAAAAGTTAACTGTGTTTTGGACCACCACATTTACGTCTGAAATTATTTACCTGTACGGAAATGTATAAAATGTTAGAAACGCTTCAGCAGAGAAACAAGTCCAACCAAATACCAGTCAACTCTGAATAAACTAAAACAGCAACTAACTCGTGTGGGTTAGTGAACAAGTTAGTTAGGTAATGTCAACTCATACGCGTAGAGCTATTTTTCACAAAGAGCAGCAAGTCTCAGTAAATGAATGTAACATCTCTGAATATTGTAATTTAAAATAGGAATCTTGCGAGTTTGATAATTTCAGTATTAACGAAATGATCGTATAACCCTTTGATTGCAAAAGACGTGTATACGATCGTAATTTTGAGTCATATTCTTGAGTAATATTCTAATGGACTTTGAAGTTAATAACGATATATTTAAATGTTGAAAGTTCTCTTTTGTTCGCGATGGAAAAGCAAGCAGTTACAGATAAGAAAGTCCTGATTCTTTGACACGAGAAAAGTTGCTCCATCTTGTGAGACTACGGAAACCATTAGCCACGTCTCCGTCGTGTCTGAACATCTTTCACTATCGCGTTTTCTTATATCTCCTCTCTGTACGACCGCCGAGAGGGCTCGATGATGAGAAATATTGAAAGGTAATGGCCACTTCGTGACACGGCTTCCTAGAAACGTTTTTCTCGAGCCAATAGGGAAATCTTCCTCTTTGATAGGAAAATGTTTGTCATACATTTGTATAATCGAGATAAGTTCTGATTCTCAACTTACTGAATTCACAAATTTTTCAAATGCTCACTTTTCTCATATTCTTAGATTCTTAATTTCCTAAATCTTTGTATTCTCAAATTTCTTCACTTCTCAAATTTCCAACTTCCCAATTGTAAAATTCTCGAATTCCAAATTTCTTCTTCGAATTCTAAAATTCCTCAATTTCTCAATTCTCAAACTTCCAAATTACCATATCTCTGTATTTCTAAATCTGAAAAATCTGCATGAATCCTCACTAGCTAATAACTACACCCACCGTACACTCTTATACCCATCACTACCTCAGCTAGCACCTACCCATCGCTACCTCATCTATCACATTCAAATCACCATATGACTTACCCACTAATAGTATAATTAGTATATAAGCCATTGATTTGAATATTTTTATTTCCATCTATCAAAATGTCCATCATCCACCCAACTTTCAAGCAAACCCATATAAAATTCCTCCGCAAAAGGCATAAAATTTGTTCGTGCAAAGAAACGGTATGAAAAATAAAAGTAATACGTTCGACGAGGAGATTTGGGCAAAGGAGAGCGACAGTTGGTTCGTCGTGCGATAACAGTTGAAACGACGTTTCGACGTCGAAGGGACGTCTGGTCCCGTGGGGAATGAATCGGACGGTCGATGCTCGTTCTTGTGAATTCGCCTTTGTGTCCGCGAAACTGGCCCGCAATCTCTGCGGGCGCAGCTGCAGCTTGCCCGGGGGCTTGCGAAATATCGCGATAGTTTGTCCGATAATAGTGACCACAGAGGTCGAAAGCACCGGCACAAGGCCGAGGACGTTTTCCGTGAAAAGCACGCGACGCCGAAGACCAGGATCCTCGCCAACTACCCTATCTCTTCGTGGTCAGGGTATTAACGTCGCGATTACGCTGACACTGATTTCATCCTCGCGATAACTTTGTTCGTTGCCACGTTCAATTGTCCCGGCACTTTAACCGGACGTTTTATTAACTTTTCTCTGATTGGTGCACCGTTTAACCATTCACTTTTGACACGGTTGTTATGGAAATTAACAAGGTTGGAATTGTTGTTACAAGGTTGGAATTTCATCTTTCGGTTTCATCTTTTTTGTCGGTATGCAAAGGTTTTGTCTGCTATTCGTATAATTAATTTAATTACAAGGCCAATATGGCAACGGAATCGACGGTCACATATGAGTCACAGGGAAATACGTATGTGGTCAGACAATGTACGGGTTACAATAAAAAATGTGAGTACTTGGTCTTTTAATTTCATGTTACAAGGTAGCATGTTCTAATCTGGTAGGATGTTTGAACTGAATTGTAACGCCAGTCACATATGACATCCACAGTGAAATGTGACGTTTGTGGTCAAACACACTATAATACATATTATTAAGTACGAAGGTACTTGGTCTTTCAATTTCATGTTTTAATCTGATATCATGTATCAGTACCTCAACATTGACAACCCTTGAATGTTTCTTTTGACTACTTTTCCTATAAATAAATAATTGAGCTGAATTGCAAGGGCAGACACATGACATGCACAGTGAAAAGTGACGTTTGTGGTCAGACACAATATAATACGGATTATTAAGTACGAGAGTACTTGGTCTTTCGATTTCATGTTTTAATCTGGTAGTGTATATCAATGTCGCAATACTGAGAGCCAATTGAATGTTCTTCTTATCTGCCTTTCCTATAAATAAATAATTTAACTGAATCGCAACAGCAGTCACATACGACAGCCACAGTGAAAAGTGACATTTGCGATCAGACACGATATAATTAAGAACGAATACATAAATAGTGAAGCATCAGCTAACATGTACAACTCTGAACAAAATATGACACTCCGACTAAAGCTCATAAACAAAATTTTTTAACATAAAATGTAAAATCTGAAACCAATGTATGTGACTGCTTAATGGAGCCAGACTGACTACTTAGTAGTTAGAGGCTGATTAGAGGGTCTCTATAAACAACATTAAACTCTCTGTTGAAAGAGTGATGTATTAAACTTTGAACGAAAGCAACTTCACTTAGAGGAGATATAAAAATTCCTCGATTAATCCGATTTTCCAGTATCTTCCTACACAATATTATTTCCGATTTGAATACTCATCTTGAATGAACGTAAAAGTAGGTTTCCCTTTCGCTTCGTGGTTGAGCGGTTTCGCGTTTTTCTGCAGAGCGGCTACTTGTACGTTCGCTTTAAAATGTATGAGCTTCCTGTACGCGGGTTCGCCTGCATATTTTATGTCGTGGGAAGATTCCTCGTTGGACGCGCATTCGCGTTATCGACGGGCGAGGAGCACACTCTCTCCTCCTAATATCGATGCACTTTCTTCCGATGCGTGTTCGTGTCGAGTGCGTTCTCCACGTAAGAAGGAAACGAACGTCTGTCGCATGAACCGACGGCAAACACTCTCTACCGCGGACACAGCGCAAATTTACATAAGTCGCCTGCATTTTCCCGACGATTGAAATTTCAGGATGCAAAGTTTGCCCGCAGAGATCTTTCGATTCGTTGCTTAACTTCGAGAGTGCTTTATGAGAGGGGAACAGGGGCAAACTTGGACGAAAGTTCGGTCGAAAGTCCACGTCGATCACGATCGATCGAGCTACTTGGAATTCATTACTTTTCAATTGTTCTAACTTCGAAGGGGAACAAATAACCCGTGGGAAAAGTGTCTTCGATGGAAATTAGCGATCTTTTCTGCATCGTCAAGGATAGTCACTTTCTGGTTCTTTGGAAGATTTAGTCTCTGGGGTCTGTTGATGTTATTAGTTTGATGGGTCAGTTTTAAAGTAAGATATATCGCCATGTGTGGTCATATGTTAGGTCTAAATTTCTACATTTGAAAGTTCGAGTAGCTCAATGTTCTATATTTCTAATTTACTTTCCAAGTGGTCTAACTAAATGGATAATTCCATTTCAATTTATAAATTTCTCCAAGTTAGATTCTATAATTTCCATATTCGAGAATGTAAATAATTGGAACCTTCAAGATTCTTATTGTCTACTCGTTATTGTCGACTCCAATCGTGTCATCCCAATATGTATGTTTTCCTCCAGAAATTTATTTGCTTCCGACCGTGACCTTCACTGAGAAGATTTTTCTCGTGGCTGAAAGTTCGCAAAAACTTGCTCCTCGGTGAAGATGCGACGATAACGATTGCAAACTTTCCCGAACTGGGTCATAGAAATCTCCCGGTACAAGTTCCTTTTCTGTTTGAACCGCTCGTTAAATCACGACGGCTCGATCCCAAGGTTTTTTACAAGCCGTAAAAGTTCGATATGCAACTTATACTTAACACGATAAAGGCGCGATGTAATTAGTTTCGGTATAAGAGAAAGCTGGGAATTGTACGGCGATGTATCTGAATGGTTTGCGGACAGAGTCATTATTTATCGGCCATTTTATTGGATTAATATTGCTGTTTAGGGTTACGTGATCGGTTGGTACAATTAATTTCTTTCATCACTCGTATGAAACGCTCGATATCTGATTTCCGTATTTAGCAGTTATAAATTACTGCGCGAGTTAACGATAAATATGATAAATTGCGTTAAATCTGTTGCGCCGGTGATTGGTAACACCCGTAACAATCAACGTATCGCTCGACATAAAACAAATATCAAATAACTGATTTCGTAAAATCAATATTATACGTGTCGAAATTTAGCGGGATGTGGTATCGTCGAAAAAATGCTGAAGCTGTTATGCTTTATTTCATTAATAATGTTTGAATTAAGTAATAACGTGGTTTCGATGGTCTACAATTTTTGCATTCAAAATTTACACCTACGCCTGGACTTCCCTAAATCTTTAAATTCATAAACCTGGATCTCCCTAGATTCTCAAATTCCTAGACTCCCATATCCACACTTCTCCAAATCTCAATTTCCTCAATTTTCTAGACTCCCAAATCCAAATCTCCTCAAATTCCTAATCCCAATCCCCAACTTCTCAACCCACTCAGATTTTTCTGTTTTCCCGAAAAAGATATCTAAAGATCATCCAACACGAGAGACTTTTGTCGCCATATTTTTCCTGCGGGAGGCAGCTTCGCCTGCTGTTGTCGGAACGTCAAGATCGTACGCCGCTATTGAAACTAACAACCAGAAGTATTCGGCATTAACGAGGACTCACGGGGTCCGTTTTACGGAGCGTGGTTAACGACACGACGCGATGGAAACTCGCCGCATACGCGCTCGTTTACGAGCTCCGTTGTTTTCGTTCGTCGTTAACGGTAATAACGCGAGCCGGTTCCCGTGTAGCTCATCGAATCGCGGGTCGACGAAGATGCATCGGAAAGCAGCGACCGAGCGAGGATCGGCATTCCAACGAGGATGCGACAGAAATTGCAGCAAGGTCGTTACCGGAACAACGACCTGCTTCTATCTCGGCCGGAAATGTTTGACTGTTGGAACGCGCAAATTTACGCGCGAGAACCACTCGTTAAACGCGATCGGGAAATAATTTGGACGGGCATTTTTCACCTGGAGTTCCGTTTTTGCCGTCGGTGCTTCGAGATCGTTGCGGAGAACGTCGACAGGGGGCAGTAACGTACGGCCGCGAAATTACTCCGGTTACGGACAGTCTGTGATGTGTGAGCTGATGAACTCCTACAGTCTCTGGCCATTTAGGACCACGTACAAAAATTTCTTATGGCTATAACATTATGTCATATATGGACAATTGTCTTAGGTCATGCAAAGTTATTACTAAAGTTTAGTCTGTGACTAAAGCAAAGGGTGGAAATACAAGATATTACCATGTGTCAATAATGTCATGTACAGTAGTAGTGTATCATGTGAGTAGCTAATAAATTATATCATTACAAAACGTGAAAATGTTGAAAATTAATGGTGGTCCTAATTCGATGGCCAGGATCTGTAGTTTTGCAGATGGGTACATAGGTAATAATTCAAGCGTATGAAACATGTAAAAAAAGTTTGTCACATTTGAAGCACGAGTGCGTCACGGGTGCGTCAAGCTCGTCAAAATAGTGCAAAGGGTTAAGATTACTATATCTCTACTATTAAGTACTATTGTTGTAAAAATATTATTATTGTATTAACTCCTTGCCCTACAATATCTTGACGCACTCGTGACACACACTATTTGTTAAACCAGACTCGTATTTTGATCGCAATTGAGTTCAGCTTGATTATGATCGTCATAATCGAGAATCGTTCAATACAAAACGTGTCTAGCTTTTCAGTGTTCTTTATCTGTCTTGTAGATAATTAGCTGTGAATGACGCAATGCTTAGAAAATTGTAGGTTAAGTTGAAACGTTGAGTGTCAGATCACCAAGAGTGTCTATCGTGCAAAGACCTCGTGGACCCGATAGGCACCCGGTAAGTTCCGATTTTATAGAACGTCCGATAAACTCCGAAGCATGATGCATTCGGAATACGAAGAACAGGAGTGTCGATAATGAAAGAGAACAAGGACGGTTCGTCGGGTATCGTGAACCAGTTGGAAAATTCATGCGGCCAGCAAGGACGTTCCTCGGATATTCCATCATGAGCTTAATGTCTATATTCTGAATAATGCCGAGCACAATCTGGAGCTACGGTAACGAAGCGGAAGCCGTGCAAACAGCACGAAACTACGCTCTGATATTTGCTCTGGTGGAAGATCCGTGCTGGTGTATGATCGCGAGGCTGCGATCGGGCCAAGTCACGGCCTTCGGGAAATTACAACTGTCCTCGGGAAAGTGTCGTCCTCGATCTACCTTGTAACGCGCCAGCTGCGATCTCGTTCTTGCGGTATCGGTTTCCGCTCCATCCACAACCTGCAATCCTGTTCAACAGATGCCTTCGTTAATGAAACGATCCTCGTCTTTATCGTCTCCGCGTTAACGCTGTTACTCGAGGTCCTCTTTTAACCCTACGTTTATGGATGTTCGACGATCACATATTTCAGTTGAAGCTAAGTCATCAAAATAAATAACGGATAGTTGTTAAATTTTAGTGTGACGAACACTTATATTTCAGTGGGAGCTAAACTATCGAAATAAAATGACGGATGATTGTTAAATTTTGATGTTATTTAAAATTGTGAATGTACGATGCTGTTTAAAATTGTTAGCGTACAATGCTGTTTTAAATTACAACTACCTAATGGTATTTAAAATTGTTAATACATAATGGAATGAAATATGATTGTCGTATCAGTGCAGGTGTAGCAACATTTGACGAGTGTCGCCATATTGTGACACCGACGAAATTTTATTTAAATGTTACGAAACTTTATGACATTAAAAGAAGGTTCGAGCACCGAAGAGTTAATTGAAAGAATTTCATAATTCAGTCTTGACATTTGGCAATGCGGTCTTTCGAATTAATATGTTTAATTATGTAACTCCTATATACATTTTTGTATAACTATATTCTGAACGAACATGCAATCAATGAAAAGACAAATATAAGGAAATAAATGTTTTAGCGACTACAATGATTCAAGATGAAATTACGATTTTAAGGAGAATTCATACTAATTATGAAAACAAGCTTGATCGTCGAATGTTTTGAAAACTTTTCAAGCGACTATCAGAGTTATCAAGCGAAACACGCGCAAACGAGCTCTGTCTGCAAACAGCTCGCAGCAAACAACGCGTCGGCGAAATTGGGCATCCGAAATGCAGCAGGTTTTATTTAACACCAACGAACGGGCACACACGCAGCGTGGATGTAATTAAAAATCCTGCGCGCACTTTCGCTATGGGAACGCAGCTAGCTCGATCGATGCTTTTCAACGTTCGCACCACGACACGTTGAATTGCTTCATTAAGATGAAATTAATTTGTTCGGGAAATAACGTCGGTCCTGTCGAAATTGCGTATTTATTTGCAACTTGCTGTTGTATCTTTTTTATGGCTTCGATGCTGCTACAATTTTAAACAATTTACTAGTTGTCAACTACGTCGAATAGCTAATAGTACTTTTAAGGTTTCAGTTCACTTTTGTTTCGCGGTTCTTGACATTCGCGAATTTATCCAATTTTTTAATTCTACATTTCCAGATTTCTCTATATTTGTGAGATGAGAAAATTTCTGAGTTTTCAGATTCTCAGAATCCACAAATTTCCATATTTCTTAGGTTCCTAAATTCTCGAGCTTTGAGGTTCTCTGATTCCCAAATTCGTGAATTTTCAAATTGTCAAATGTCTCAGATTTCTCAAATTTTCAAATCCCGAAATTCTCAAATGTCTACATTTCTCACATTCTCAAATTCCCCGGTTTTCAGATTCCCAGCATACCCAAATTTTGACATACCCAAATCATCAAATTCTCAGATTTACAAATATTCATATTTCTCACATTCCCAAACTCCTACATTTTCAAATCCTTAAAAATGTCCAAATTTCCAAATTCCGAAAGTTTCAAATTCCAACACCTAAAAACTTCAATTCATCAAACTTCCAACTTCCCAAATTTTCCAACTGAAAAATCTACCTGCGAAGAAACGTCCACATAAACCCCCGCGATTATCCACCACTGCGCTAGATTACAAAAAACAAAAATTTCGAAAAAATAAAGAACGTTGGTGGTATTGACGAATCAGCGTGCAGTCGCTAAAAGCGATTTCTTCGCACGTTTCATTCGTATTACGAACATTTGGGTGAGTTTCGTCGGGAAAGAAGGCAGGGCTTATGAGGCAGCGACATTTTGACATCGCTTTCATCGGCGTTTTCATTCCCTGCTCGCTCACGCTCGAATATTTGCACGAGCGGCGAAAACAGACCGCGTTTCGTCGAGAGATGGTTTCTATTCGCGCAGCTTCAGCCTGTTTACCTTCCCCTGCGACTTCTCTCCACCGTTTGCTCCGCTGGACGTTCACGATGCTGCAAGGGTTCCTGCAGTTACCCTCCACTCTTATGAAAATAAACCGGGATTCTTTCCAGCCACGTGTTTTTCCCCGGGCTACCGAGTTCTGCGGTTTTATGTACACTCGGATGAATCGTAAGCTCCCGCCGGATACCAACACATATGTATCTTTAACGTGTTCGAATTCCCATGCTTGCGAACTTATGGTCGGGCTTGCGAATTCTTGGGTCTCGCATCTTCAGAATTTGGAGATTCTTTAAAATTTGGATATTCATCAAATTTTCATATGTCCACGATTTGGAAATTCGTTAAATTTTCGTACGACTAAAATTTGGAGATTCATCAAATTTTCGTGTGCTTAAAATTTGGTTCAAATTTGCAAATTCTTCAAGTTTAGAAATTCTGAAAATTATTAAATTGCTGAAAGTCTGAAGTCTTTTCATATTTGAAAAAAAAAATTGTGGAATGTTGAAAATTCTCAAGTCCTAGAAATGTACAATTTTCAAGTCTTTTCTATATTCTCAAGTTTTGGTAAATTCCTAAATTACCAAATTAAGTTCTTGAGCTTCCATATTTGCGTAAATGCTTCATTCACGACTATAACTCATGTTAACAGTAAAAACCTTTTCATACCTCAAATTAAGTACGAAGTGTACAGATATATTCAAGAAAATAATCGACGAACGAATCACTCGGGTGTGAAAATGTACCTTCAGTTTCAATCGTTTCGCGTAATCCTCTCGTTTGATTCAACGACTCACGGCAAGGCGAGGACGATTATAATTGAATTTCCCTGGACCAAAGCTAATTATCCTTCTTTTACTAGTGTTGGACAGTCGTAGCTTCGAACACCCGGTAATCGGACCTTCATAATTGTTTTAATTAGAAACACGATTCCAACCCCTAATCGCGGTGTTCCAAAGCGAGGTCGGGAGGAAACGAGTAATACGAATCGTAGATTATAATTAAATACGCCTTTTAACATTGGATTATCTCATTTTAACTGCGTTTCTTTTTGCTGGCTGTTTAGGCAACAATGTAAGAGAATTTTGATCAAATTTTTTGTATTATGATTGCTGGTACACTGTGGATGTTCGTGCATTTATCTATCGAAGTCATCTATTGAAGCAAAATGTGATTAAATAGTGTGATGTATGAGATGTACAGTCTGTGGATAATATGATTTATACTGTAGACTATGTGGTTCATGTTTACTTAACAAACTTCGATATATCATAATTTCACAAACATTTACAATCTACAGATGTCAACCCATGAGTAGCTATAATTTTTTACTTATGATTGAACCGTGGATGTTTATGCAATTATGATATATCTGTCTCGCAATCGTGATGAGTTTTTGCAAAGTCTGTTTGTGAAATATTTTCGAGTTGTTTGCGAGAGCGGACGTGTTCAACAATTAAGTTTTTGACAGTGAAACGCGTCTGAATCGTTTGAAAAGTTTCCGCGACGTGAAATCAATTCTGAAACAACTGGAACAGGCGCGAAAGTGAATCAAATTAGTGAGCATACTTGAAAACACGAAGAAAGTGCTTTCCCATCGAATTAGGTCAAACAATTAAAACACGAACTACTCCAACTACGGATCAATTCTGGTGTAATTGCTCCTTCGTACGATATGTGTTTAATTTAATTATTTATCAAGCCCCGAGTCTGCCTCCTCGGATGCAGTCTCGAAAGGAAACTTATTTGCTGAATGCAAACTTTCCAAGGGAGAAAATTAGAAATTTGAGAAGTCGTGAATTTTATATGATAGTTTGAGAATTTGGAAATTTAGGAATTTGGGGTTTTAAAAAATTGGGGATTTGAGATATTGGGGTTTTGAGAATTTGGGGATTTGACAATTTGGAGGTTTAAGAATTTGAGGATTTGAGGAATTGGAGTTTTGGGAATTTGGGGATTTGACAATTTGGGAATTTGACAATTTGGAGATTTGAGAATTTGGGGATTTGAGGAATTGGAGTTTTGAGAATTTGGGAATTTGACAATTTGGGGATTTGAGAAATTGGAGTTTTGGGAATTTGGGGTTTTCACAAGGTGGGGATTTGAGGAATTGGCGTTTTGGGAATTTGAGGATTTGATAATTTGGGAATTTGACAATTTGGGGATTTGAGGAATTTGAGGTTTTGACAATTTGGAGATTTGACAATTTGGGGGTTTGAGGAATTGGAGTTTTGGGAATTTGGGGATTTGACAATTTGAAGATTTGATAATTTGACAATTTGAAGATTTGAGGAATTGGAGTTTTGGGAATTTGGGGTTTTGACAAGTTGGGGATTTGAAAATTTGAAAATTCAGGCTTTTGATCTAGAAATTGGAAATTTTGAAATTTCAGAATTTGACGACTTGAAAATCTGAAAATTTGACAATAACAAATAAAATTATTATTAAAAATAACGTGCTCCTAGCTCGAACTATGAAGAGAATAAATCAATGAACAAAGCGAAATGATTTAACCGGTGTAAACGCGGAATTGTCGAGCGCGAGCACAAATATATTTGCATCGAGGGTTCCATTCATTTCGCATGCAAGTCATAAATAAACAAGACGTACGGGAACGAGAAAAAAAAGAGTTGCACTCTTCGGTTCCAAGCAGGGCAGATGCAACGAAACTCCGTGACACGAATATTACATGGTATTCACGTGGGGACCGAATTAGCAATGAAATGAATAAAATTAATATTAATTTGCACCGCTGCTACGATTTAACTGCGACCCATTCGATATTAATTGCGACCTCGATTCGACAGGGAAAAAATACGTCGCCTCTGTGACATCAAATTGAAATTACGTCCGACTTGAATTTGCTCGTTACTGATTGGATTATTGAGACGTACGGTGGTTATTTATTTTTATTCTACAAAATGTTCTTTCACAAATTGGACGTAGCTTATTATGTTCTTTTGAACTTATTCTTTTGAAGAATTGAAAAGGTTGTGGAAGAATTCAGTGTGGTTCAATTTTACCGTGTTTCAAGTTGCAAGTTGATTAGATATATGCAGATACACTTCAGTTTGAGATATTTCAATTCCATGTGTTATGATTTTTTTGTGATTCAATTCAATGCGTTACAATGTTGTTACAATTCAATTCGACAAATGTCAATTATATTGCTATTCAATTCGACACGTTTCAGCTTCATTACAAGTCAGTTTTATGTATTTCAATTACATAGCAAGCACGTTTGTTTAAAATGAAAAATATCTCGTTGAAATTGTTGATCACCGGAATGTTAATAAATAGTAAAGCATATCATATAATTATCTTTTCATCGCATCGGACTCGCACGTCAAAAGTAACAGATAAGTTATTAATCACCAACGATATATTAATTAGTCTTCAATGAATAAGAACCTCCATCAAAAAGTCCATTAGCTGGTTTTCGCTGAATGAATCGAAATCACGTTCCTCGTATTTCCTCGTCGGTGCTTCTGAATATTTTGAAAAACCCTTTCACGTCACACACGGACCAAAAGCAACTCGTATGAGGGAGCAAGTATCAAGTAAGCTTCACAACTTTCCTCGATTCGGTTTTTATTCCGTAAAATCAATGTATGTTATTGAATCGAACTCCCTTTTCGATGTCGTTCCCTCTGTCCTCTTTTTCATTATACAATTGAAAGCGGCGATGAAATAAAACTGCTACGTGCTAGATTTTTCGGATTTGTGCTCTTAAACTAACATATTTCCAACACTTTTTTATCAAAGTTCAATGGTATCGGTGCTACGTGTGAGGATCTTTTTAATTACGTTTGAAACTTTTTGGTTGGTTAGGAGAGATACATATGTATAAGTTAAAATAGGCAATATTCGATATACACATATGCACGTACGTGTATACATATCGTACACATACGTACATATATACTATATACACATTTACACAGACGTTTGTGGATATATATACCGTACACATATGTACACACATAGATATACATATCTACATTCATACATACCATATGTACACATATAGATATACGTATGCACATCCATACATATTATACACATATGTACCATGTACATACGTTCATCTTCATTATACACATGCGTCCATGTTATGCACATTCATACATGTTATACTATACACATACATGCACACGTGCGTACACATGTACACACACATGTACATACGTAAATACACAAGTTCATACATAAATTCATGCATACACATATGTCACACATAAACATTTTCACACCCAATATCATTGAACATATTTGAATTTAATATATCATTTATTTTTATATAAAAATTGAGGAAGTAAGAGGAAAAAAAGATGATTGAGGAGGGAAAGATTAAATTCCTAGGTACTTCAATTATGGCCTGGTCGAAAATCGATACGGTTCTAGGTGGATCGCGCGCAGAGGTGCAACACCTGCACGGTGCCGTGATATTTTTCGAGACAGAATATCCATTTATCGAAATTAATATGGTACGCGAAATTGCACGCTGGTTGGTCACTCGACAACGCGAACGCGTACACGATTTCGTCGTTTGCTCGATTATTTACCCATCGGCGATCACCGCCAGCTGGGACAACGCGAGCATGGCTTTTCCAAACGCGTGTCAATCAAAGCGAATAAAATTTAACGATTCTGATATCTATTGTACAAGGTTGTTCGCTCTTTTCGACTCTTCCTCGAAACCGATCGAACGTGTTCGATTGTAAATTGTTCATTATCCGGATCGAATTTGATTCCGTGGTTGATCCCGATTTTCCCGATAAGAGAATTATTATTCCAAATGAAAATGGTTGATTTTAACAAATATTCGTACGTGTATTGTGTTTCGGCCTCGTTGAGCTTCGATCCTCTTTCGAACACGTCGGGTTTCGCGTGAACGAATATTTACGTTTAATTCGCACACGCCTTTTGACTGTTTTCGTTTCATTTTGTTTCGGGTAATTTTTCGACCGAACGAAGCCGTGCGAGTTTTCGATCTGATTATTCTTTGAAATTTATATCATTGTTGATGGTCTTTGCTTTGTGATAATATAAATTTTCGATATACACAGTGCAAAGTATAAAGAGGTTTAAACTTTATATAGGAGGTACTTTATATTAATAGCAGCAATTTTAATTATTCTAATTTTGTTCTGTTTTATCTGTTGCAGGTAAGTGTCGATCGACTATACAACACTCGAGATTACGATCTGACTTGGGTAAGTCTTGTAGAAGCACTAAAAGTATTCAACAAAATAATACTTGCAAATATCATTGTTTCATGAAATCGATTTAGGGTCATTACTGATTTTTAATTAAAGCAGAAATATAGCTACGATTCGTTTACGACGTATACTCTTCCGAAATTACTGCGTGAGTTAAAATATAAGCGCTTCCTTTTATTAACTCGACATTTTATAATATCGAGTTGCGTTCGTAAAACAACATAATAATCGCAATTTGCATAATAAAGGCTTCTTATCAGCAGAATGTAATTTTCATTATTTGTTTTGACATTATAGTAGCAAATAATTAGCTACAACAGACGTATTCGATTGCCAAGGAAATCATAAAGCAAGGACTCAATTTGTGACACGATAAGCTTCATGTTTGTTCACGTAATTCAATCATTATTTTGAAATACGACGCTTTGGAATGTCTTCTGTAATATTCAGACATCCGTGACAGCCTTCACATACTTTCAAAGGTAGACATTAGTATCAAGTGTGGTATCGCGTTATATCACCATGCTGGAATCTCGGATGGCTCCACCTCGCGCCATATCGCCACGCATTGTATTGCCATGCGTTGTGTCGTTATATCTCGAATCACTCATACATTATATCACCACGCGACATATCATGTTAAGTTACCACGCGTTATATTGCCTACGTGTTTCATCACCACACGTTATATTGCATATGTCTTATATCACCACGCCTACGCGCTATATCGCCACGTATCGTATCGTTAAGTGCTGCATCACGCGTTATATTGCTACTTGTTGGTCACTCGCGTTATATTATCACGCATTGTGTCACTCTTGTGTTATATCGCCGCTCACTGTGTAACTCACGCGCTATATAACCATGCACCGAATTGTCACTTGCTGTATTATCCACTCGTATCGCTACATATCGTACCACTCACTCGTTATATCGCCACGCGCCGTGTCACTCACGCGTTATATCGCCGTTCACCGTATAACTCACGCACTATATAACCATGCACCGAATTGTCACTTGCTGTATTATCCACTCGTATCGCTACATATCGTACCACCCACTCGTTATATTGCCATGCACCGTATGACTCACATGTCATATTGCCACACGTTGAATAGTCGCGCATCGTGTCACTTACGCGCCGTATCACTCTCGCATTATATCACCCTCCATTATATCACCATGCATCGAATTTCCATATCACTCACTCGGCACGTGCCGTATCGCTCACACGTTATATCGCAATGCGCCGTATCTCTTACGCTTTATGCCACGTGTCGTATATTTCACGCATTATATCGCCACGCGTCATACCGCTAACGCCCACTGTATAACAAACAAACCTCTGAACATTTCACCTAAAATAACCCGTTCACAAACTACATGTGTATGTAGTGAGACTGTGTAGTCTCCACATAAATTGCATATTATATTATTCGGTTCGGAATGACAATCTCAATTCGATTAGAATTTTATCGTGGACATTTTACGCGTTAAATGCTTCCACTAGCCACGAGCAGACAAATAAATGATCATCGTTACGAACCACTGCACCGGAACTAACGTTACTCATAATTCCGTACGACGATGCGGAAGTAATTCCCATCGCGTTCGTGACAGTATCAATCGATTGATCGAAACGAAATTTTCCGCGCGACATAACGAAACGCAGTGGGTCCCGGCTTCCAAAGAATTTGCCTGATATCCCCCGGCTGAAAATTTGTTCTAGTTTACGAGCAAATTCGACGCTTCGGATGCTTCGAGTGTTTTCAATCCGCGAATACAAGCAGTACGCGTTTACGTAGCCGTTTCTGTATCCCGCCGATTAAACAGCATTTGTGGTAGAAAGGAAAGGCCACTTTCGGAGGGTCAGTCTCAATGGACAGAACCTTAGAAAACCGGAAAACGTATTCTTTTCATAGCTCGTTTCTTCCGGTAACCTTCGCCCTTTACTTCTGTATTTACTTTCCTCATTCTTAATGTAGAGCTTTCGTGGTGCTGTAGCTATATATAATTTTCAATTCTCTGGTCCTACAAAATTGTAGACATCTTTTGTTATCTTGTTTGCGTCTTCGAAATCTTGTGATTTTATCGAACTGACAGGTAACAAAGAAAAAAATTTTAATTTCGGCAAATAATTTTTAACACTTGACTTGTTTGGATTTTCTGATTGCTTTATTCAACATGCTTGACTTCTTCAAAATTATTGATGAATTTGTTTGACAATTGCACAGTGTATAAGAAAGTGACCATTTGAAGTGGTCACAATGCAAAGTACAATAACGAAGTTAAAATTTCAAGTGATCACAATGCAAAGTACAATAACGAAGTGACCATTTCAAGTGGTCACAGTGCAAAGTGCAACTTTAACGAAGAATAAGGTAATGCCAGATTGAAAGATATTTTGAAATTTGCTTCGAATTTGAGAAAAACAGCAAACACGCCGAAACTCGTGAAACTGGAATCTCGACTGGAAGCGATTCTAGTAATCGGAAGTTGGAGGTAGCAAATGACATCTTGGTGGTCCCCGGCAACGTTTCTAAACGACACTTCGCTTCCTCTTTGTAATTAGGCGCCACGGCCATTAGTGGAAGATCCAGTTTAACTGTTTACGCGTTTCCCTTCCTCAGCGAGAAAGCAAACGTACAGGTTTACACTGTCGAGGCTGGTAATCATAGTTCAGTTTGCTTTTCCTGCTCGAGTACCCGCCGATCTTTAACGATTCGTCGCCTTCCATTAAGCTAATTGCTCGTAATTGAATCGGAAAAAGGAGATACCGAGATCTCATGAATTTTCCTCGCGTATTTAATCAACCTTTCATTTTGGTGATTGGTGTGGGTCTTTCATTGGGAAAATTGAGAAAACATTGCTCTGTGTTGGACGCTGCTGATAATGTTATCAACAGAAAGAGGATCGATGTGGAATGCAATGCGTAATTTTATCATTTGAATGTTATTATTCTTGTTCAGAATTATATTTGAAATTTAAATAAAAATATATGGACTTGAACGAAAAACCTAAGCTAACTTAACCTAATAGACTCGAATAGCAAACCTAACCTAACTGAACGTAAGCAAACTTTCTTTTCTAGTCATTCCTTTTTCAAATAAATTACATTCAAAATTTAAAAGCAAGTAACATGTTTGAACGATAAAATTGTCAAGTTAAGTTTGAAATTCAAATTGAAGTTTAATAAAAATATGCTTGAAAAGCATCCTCACTTATGCTCAACAGCGTCTTAACAAAATACAACTAATCGACGTATCGTATACCAATAAATCACGCACCGCACTTATCGATAATCGATAACAGCAGCTTTATGCAACGTTCCGATCAACCCGATTAAACCAGACAATTGAAGCAGATTAAGCCAGAGAATTCGAGCAGAGAAATTGAATCGTTTGAAGATTAATAACGTTGAAATCGGTAATTACGTCGGACAAATGGCATAAAAAATTACGGATGTAAATGGGCACTGGCGTCGATGAGAATGGCACCATCCGTCAAAGCGCTAATATAATTTTCGGTGGCGCGAAACGGAAGGGTAGATTGCCGAATAGCCGGACGTCGGATACGCGGGGGACTTTATTAATTGACAGGGAACAGGCACGAGATAAATTCGTCGGGCGGTCATTGAGGGGACTTTCAGTCGGGCACTCGGTGGCAGATTGATACACAAAGAAAAGCTGCGATCGTGATGGAGCCGTTTTTAAAAGCGTTCCTTGTCGCCCGGACCGTGAGAAACAGTCGGCGAATCGAAACGTAACTGCTCCACGGAAATGCTCGTGAAAATTGAACGCGTGAAACGAATACGAAATGTCGCTCGATACGTTCCCGTTCTACATTTCGATGGTAGAATTACCGTTCGAATGTCTAGAATTTTTTACGCGTTCTACGTTGCACGTTTCAAAATGGTTGTTGGCTCGTGAGTCATTATTACGACTCACTCAGTTATTTCAAATGTTTATGAAGTAATATTTGAACATTTTTGTATCTTTAGATTTCTAGATCATTGTGTTGTATTATATGTGTTAATTTCCATGACTATTACATATGTTAACACAAGTATTATGTTATGTTAATTACGCTGTATGTATGTTGTATATGTTAATGTACTATTATATTATATGAATAATGCATTGTATATGTTAGTTGCAATTACAACGACGTAACAATGTTACATCAATATTAATTAATTTTCAAAATGAATCGCAAAATTCATCTCACTCCTTTGATACAAAGAAAAAATTTGCACAGCAGTTAATTAAAAACATCGACAATTAATTAACACGTGTATCATATATTCCGAACGTCCGTTATACGAGCACATATGAGATTAATAATGGTTGGTAATTAATTAACGCGGAGACAGAAAGTGTTTGTCGTCGTCGGGTACAAAACGACCGAACAAGTATTCTACGCATCGGAAACAAAATGATTTCGATTGACACAATGATTCATCGTCGAACAATTATCGAATGTCTGTATTATTAGCGAGGTCATAATCGGCTGGTGAGTAATTAGAACGGCGGGCTTCGAAATTACCAATTAATTTGCGGTCAGTGTTTGTTCGTGGCTCGCAATGCTCGGGGAAAGAGACATTCGGACTTGCATGTCGGATCACGTAACTGATCAGAAATAAAGGAGATCGTTTGTAGGGGTTGAAATTACCGTGTAAGCTTTACATGCTTACTCGCGAGTGTGTTACGTGCCACCCTTTGTATATACGCGCCGACTACCGCATTATCGTTTCTTGATTGCATAACGAACACCTGTGTGCACTTGTTGGCTGCGGGAATTATACAATGATTGACACCCTAAACTGAAACACCGTTTGGGAACACCAAATATATTTGGTAAATTTGTATTTCCAAAATGCGGCCAAATGGATTTATCAGAATAGGAGGGGGTTAGTTTTGACATCTTTATGAAACAGGGTTCGATACAGAGCTCACTATTTTTATAATCCAATATAATGAAAGTTGTGTTGATCACTCAACAAACATCACTTTTAAAATTATTATGATCAACGTCGACGTGTTTTGCAGAAATTTCAAACGGGAGTATCATTAAATAAATTATAAAAATTGGAAATCTCGTTGCTCAAAGAAGTACACTTTTGTGTATTTAAAAAAAAGTGACGTGTTAAACTTGAACACATAATAAATTTTATTATCGAACTTTCCACCCTCCTGAAACGAGACAAGTTTCTCAAAGACGGCGGGTTGCAACGCGGAAACTCGAAAAAGGAAGGGAGGAGAAAAAAAAATGGAAACAAGAGGAGCTTAATCCTTTTTCTCGATGCTGCATAAATTTCAATCCGGTGGCGCGGAAATTACAGGAAGGATCGAAAGCATCCCCTCGTTGGAAAGTCATGAAGTCCTGGCAACGCCGCGGCGAAAATTCGTCGACTCGCGCCAACCCGCTTCGTCCAGCCGGCCAGAGGAATTTAATTATTAGTTTCGCAGCTTAGTTCCGTCCCTCTCTTCATTCATGTTTATGTATGCATGTCTAACGCGATTTTCGACGCGTATCACCGGAAATGCAGTCGCGATACCTTCGCGAACGCATTCTCATTTATACGCGTTTGATTACAATCAAATTACGAAACATTATTTATTTGATTTATTCTCTGAATATTTTATTTATTCTCTGATGACCTGATTACTAGCGGTTGGTTCGATAAGTAGATTGAGTTAATTTTTTACTCAAAATTGAACACGAAGACTGACATGTGGTTAATTTATTATTAGTCTGGTAAACGAATAAAATATCTTCTTGATATTATATATTTTGATAAATAGAATGAAGAGAAGTTATGTCAATATTATGTTATTTCAAAATTAAAAACCTTGAGTGGAATTCTCATTTCTGTATTTACTGATGTTCCCTTTGACTTGTGATTTTTTTAGCAGATGTCGGAGGTAACTATTTCTGCAATACTAAGATAGATAAAATAAGTTGAAATATTAAATCTTGAATTTATCGACCTTTAATTGCACAAATTATTATTATCGAAAATTCAAACATGGTGCAATTGCGGTTTGGATTAGTCACATCTCGACTCTGTGGTCCGTCACAAATAACTCGATATCATAGACCAATTTAATGTTCAAAATATACGTGAACACCCTCTTATTTACATAACATAGCCTAATCTCTTCAAAAATTAAAGTAAGCTTTAAAAACATACCTCAAATACGAATTATCTCTCCATGAACAGAAATCTCATCAAAGTCACCCAAAAATCTTAGATCTATCAAAAACCACCCCTAAACATAAGTAATCGATACATCAGCGTATAAATTGTGAAACATTTGCAGAGAAGTACAGAATCGCTTGATAATTCATATAAACTGGTGCTGCAACATAACGCGTGAAATTCGTACTGTCGAAAGTCGAGGATTGAAAATTGAATGCGTTCTCCGGAATCCGTAATCCAACGCAAAATGCCGGGATGTTCCGCGATTCTCTCGGTCTCTTTCGAGGCTGGTATTTTCGTTGAATGTTAATTACGTCGAAACCGCCGTTAAAAATATCAGCGGTGAGCTGCTGGATGGAATTTGTCTGCGGCGAGCCGACTACAACGGATATATCCGCGGAGAGGTAGTTTCGCGAACGAATTGCCTCGTCGACGCCGTTGTGCGGCGCTGCCCGGAGCTATACACGTATATAAGTTCCTCCAACTAGATTCCAAAATTTCAATGTATCGACAATTTGAATTGTAAATGGCCCGTGCTCCGGGCTACGCCCGGCGACGTCGTATTTAAAAGCGTTTAAGGAACTTTCGACGTTCGAAAATCACCGACGGAACGGTTTAAACAGAAGGAAACGTCACCTCGCAACGTGGACATTTTCGTTGTACAGGAAGGGAGTTCTGTACAATTTGAAAGTTTCGCTGAAGTATTCGTCGGAGAAAGTATTTGGATAAGTATGTGGAATGGTTCGGTTTTGGAGGAAGATGTTGACCTGGTCTAGGCTGATCATCTTTTGTCATAATCGTGGGAGTTTTGGTATAGGTCTTATTTGTAGTGAAATCTTTGTAGTTACATTTTGGGGAATTTTTTAAGGAGTTTAGATCTTGTAGGATATGAGAGAATGTCAGGAAATTAGGATTTGGGGATAGTAGAGATTTGGGATTTGAAGAGTAGGGATTTGGGAGTTATAGAGATGTGGAGGACACAGGATATTGAGATATTAATCTAGAGATAATAGGAATCTGGAGGATATGGGGAAATTAGGGATCTGAGTACTGATCTGACGATATGGGTGATCTAATAATCTTGAGATCCGAGGATATAGGTGATCTAGTAATCTTGGATGTTAGAGGATATAGGTGTTCTACTAATATGGGGGTTTGAGGATATAGGTGATCTAGTAATCTGGGGCATAGCAATCCCCATAGTAATCTGGGGATCTGAGGATATAGGTGGTCTAGTAATCCAGAGATCTGCGGATATAGGTGGTCCTAGAAATCTAGAGATCTGCGGACATAGAAATCTGGAGATACAGGTTACCTAGGAATCTGGGGACCTGAGGATACAAGTAACCCTAGTAATCTACAACTCTGAGGACCTAGAAATCTGAAGATATAGTCCTACAATTAAGTGATCTACCATCTAACTACCTAGAAATTTATTGATATTAAAATCCATAAATCTGATAATTTATCTGATCTGAAGATACCAATCCAAGAAGTTACGAATCTGAAAATACAATACACAAATAAGGATTTTAGAACGTGTGTGTATAATGTAGAAGCCTGGAGGCTCAGGAATATACGTTTCAATATAACACATATACATGTTTCGCTTTTACGGTGTACATGTGCAAGATACAGATTGAACCTATCTCCATACCAGTGGGGTCCGCCTATTGATCCCTTTACATAGGTCCTTTATCCCATTGTCGAATGTCAAAGACAAGCAACCAGGAATATGCTTTGACCATGATCGTACATCAAAGCTGGGTAGATACCCAACCACATTCAACCCATTTGGAAACACCGACGAAGATTCGTCTTTCTTCGAACATCAAAACATCTTACCATTTTGTTAAATCATTTCAATAACAATACGTACTTCTCTTTTACTGTGACACAGTTTCATTTCTTTGTACATGAATTTTAATATAATGAAAGCTTCAGAAGGAGCTCAAAAATGGGTCGATAGGTTGCTATGACCAAAACAACTGCAATTTAATTTAATCATAAATTACTCTATACGTTTAATGATCATATAATTGAAATTCAACACTGGTTAGAGATAAATTAATCAGAGATTATTTGATGTATTGATGAATAGAACCATAATTATTTTTACAACTTTCCAATATGTACTGATTGAGCAACACTGATTCAATTTAGTCAGTCATAGTAGAGTGCAATATAGAATTTTTAAAATTCATAGAACAAGTTTTTCATCCCCACGTCAAGCCACCCTACTCCAACCAGAAACCCTCGTGACCGGCAGCTGAATCGTGTCCCACAAGATCCCCGAAAGAAATTCGATATTCGTCGCGTACGGAGGAACAGAATCGAAAAGAATGGGGAAGAAAACAATGGAGAAAAAAGGGTCTCGGATTCCGGACTAATTAGACGAGATCAAAATGATGTAATGGAAGTCGCTTAACGAATCTCGGAAGACATGCAAATTTGCGAATTTGTGAGAGCTGAAAGTTTCATATTACAAAAATTCTTAATTTATCAACATTGCAAATTTTTTATTTTCTGAAGGTTCAAATTCACAAATTTCCAAATTTCTATTAATTCAAATTCTCACTTTATATTTCTGAAAATATAAATTTTCATATTTCCGAATTTCGGAAGACCCGAATTCTCACACCCCTATATTCTGGAAAATACAAATTTCCGTATCTCCGAATTTCAGAAGACCCGAATTCTCACACCCCTATATTCTGGAAAACATGAATTTCAGAAGACCCGAATTCTCACACCCCTATATTCTGGAAAACATAAATTTCCATATTTCCGAATTTCGGAAGACCCCAATTCTCACACCCCTAAATTCCTAAAAATCCGAATTTTCATATTTCCAAATTTCGGACGACCCGGGTTCTCACACCCCTAAATTCCTAAAAGTCCAAATTTCTACACTTCTGAATTTCTAATTTTCCAAATTTCTAATAGTCCAAATTCTCACCCTTCTAAATTTGCAAATCCCCAAATTTCCATATTTCCAAATCCCAAATTCTCATATTACCAACTCAGAAAATGCAAATATCAGAGCCTCGAAATTCTTAATTTCCCAAATCTACAAATTTGCAAATTTCTCATCTCTAATTTTCGCACCCCGGGATTCCTAAAAGGCCAATATTCGCGGCGCGTGGAACAAAATCGCGAAGAATGAAAGCAGAAGAAAAGAAAGGAGAAAAAGGGGACTCGAATTCCTGTCCAATTAGAAGGGCTGAAAATGATGTCGCGGAGGTCGCGGGACGAGCCTTGAACGTTCGTCTCGGTCGTTTTTCGAGCCGCCACGGTGGCGCTACGTTGTTCGAACCAGTCTTTATAAGTTCTGTGCAGCGTGCAAGCCAGTTGTGGTATTCCGACGAACCAGTTGTATGGCTTTGTTCCCGTAAGCCTCGGGGTAATAATGTCTGGCATGCCGTAGGACCCGGTGCAACCAACGTTACGCGCGTGCGCGTTTAACCACGCGTGAGAACTACGCATGCGCGTTAACATAGCGGCAAACATTCAAACGTGGGAAGAGAATGCATGGTACAGAACCATGTGAGAGTTTCGTGTTAACTTCATTAACCAACGCTTTTCGTGCTCCATAGATGTTTACTTATACTGTATATATTTTAATACTTTTCATGATTAATAAGCGTTTTGTTATATAATATATATTTTAATACACTTTGTGGTTAATAGATACTTTGTTATATATGTTTTAATGTTTTTTATGAACAATAGATACTTTGTATGATACTCATTTGAACGCTTTGCAAAGCCAATATATATAAATACGATATACAGTTTAATAGTTTGTATGAGCAATAGTTTTGTTGTACACTATATTTTTCAAGGCTGATTTTATTCATCAATTTATACATTCGCATATTTTTTAATTTAAAATGGACATATTCCTAAATCTATAACTCGCAAGTTTCGAAAATTTTCAAGTTTCTACTGAATATTTGTTGAAATTCAATTTTCAACTGAAATCTCGTTATATGGCCTAATCCGATTTTGTATCGCCTCTACCGATCCAGGACCAATACTCTGTGTTGCATTCTGGTTATTCATGTATCATGATCATCGATATTAATCAGCAACTAAAAATTGATAGCGATTTGCATTATAATTGCAATTAACGTTACGTATTGGTGTTTGATTAGCATTAATATTCGGCTCACATTGTTATTGCGATGCATCGTGCTTCGAATCACCGACTTCCATGAATCACGTTGACTCGGTATAAATTTCGATGCCGCGATGTGTCAAAAACGTGACAGCTAGTGCACATTCATAAATAATCGAATTACGATTATGTGCAGGCAGGTAAAATGCGGTATAGTTAGAAAGAAACTTTCGAGTCATCGATTGACGGTAGCGAACCATAACCTAGCATTCTCACGTTCATATTTTATTGCGTATATACCTTCATTCTGTAATTATTGATTCTGTTGAGCAAATTTCAGGCAAATTCGTAGGTGTTATTAAATATATTGAACGTTGATACGATTTCAAGTTATGTTTGTTCGAATATTTGATTTCTGTGCTTTTTCAAATTAATGAATTCGTGTATTTATTTATTTAAGTATAATATATTATTGTTAGATGCAATATGAACATACATTTATGTTGAATATTTATATATTCAAATTGGGGAAATAATTATGTATTTAAATTAGTTAAATATTTATTCACTAATATACATATTCAATATGTTAGAGATCGCAGTGTTTATACTACTGAAATATTGACAATGCTATACTGATATGTGTGTTGCTCATATGGAGTTTTTGTTGTAGTTATAATATGTTCAATATTATTGAAAACCAAACTTGCCTACTTCCGAAGATTAACTTTAACTTTTAACAAAGAACCATATTAGTTCGTACTAAAATTTATAACAAATTTTGATTAAGCATAATATAGTCCGAAAGTTTTCAGCCTAATTACTCGATCAGATATTTCGTATACTTCACTATGAGAGAATAGAAGTTCCCCAAATTCTTCAAAGAAGAATTGATTATAGAGTACAAATAGTTAAAAATGATGCAAAATAATAATACAATTAATGGTCCAATCCACATCAAATTTGCAAAAGCAGTGCCAATGTGTCATTAAGCCCCCATCGTCAGTCAAATAAAAATCAAGAAAAATTTACAAAGAGCAATATCAGACTTCAGCGAAGTATTCACGAAATAAAAGGAAAACAAAAATAGGATTGAAATAACTTCAATATCCTCCATAAGTTTTAAATCGAAATTCTCGTTTTTTCGCTGAATAATTATCAGCCGTCAGTCGAGCAGAACTTGCTTATTAAAATTGTTAACCCTGCGAGCCGTCAAATCGATTTTCCGAGCCAATGACGAAAGCAGCTGGCAGAACAAGATAGGCGGTTCCTGTTTTCTCGAGATAAAAAAGAGCGGCTGCGTTAAAAACCCTTCGTGGCTCTTCGGAGCGGAATTCATTCCACTTCTAGCAAGGTGGAAAAGGTCTCCCCGTAACCGTTATGACTTCGTGGCGTTTTATACGTGACGCAGAGGTTAACGGCACACCGTGCTCTACGTGTGTATTTAGCATTTGAATGGCAACCTAACCGCATTACGGTTGCCTGCTATCATAACCATTCGTACGATCGATGCTACTTAGATTTTCTATCAATTATTTTTTCCCTTCGACATACCCCTTCATTTTTATCGTTAACTGTAGACATCACTCGAGTGTCAAACTTTGCGATATAAATATTCCCACTCTGATTAGTCTTTTTGCTTAATAATTCAAATACGCAGTCTCAAACACGACACCACATTTTTGCAAAGGGGAAAGTTGTTCAAAAATTGTTCGAAATCCCTACTACACATTTCACTAGTACACTAGTTATGAGTCACCCTATATAGTAGACGTAAATCTAGTAAGTCTCATTGGAGACTTACCAGATATTCTTATGTGACATTCTGTTATGTTGGCACATAAGAATGTAATAAAATAACAATTATTCCCGATTTGATGACAATAAGATAATCCTATTTTTATTAAAATTAAATATAGTGCAATAGTTTGTAGCTAGTATATGTACCTAAAATATAGTGCAATAGTTTGTAGCTAGTATATGTACCTAAAATATATTGCAACAATTTGAACTTAATGCATGCTCTTAAATTATGTTGCAACAATTTGTAGTTAGTGTATGCACCTAAAACATATTGCAACAAATTGAACTTAATACATGCTCTTAAATTATGTTGCAACCGTTTGCATTTAGTATATGTACTTAATATAAATTGCAACAATTTGAACTTAATATATGTTCCTGAATTATATTAATTTGTTTATGCAATAATTTGTGCTTAGAATATGTACCTAAAATATATTACATCATTTTGGGCTTATAGTATGTACCTAAAATATGTTGTAGCAATTTGTACTTAGTACATGTACTTAAAATATATAACCAAAAATTCAGGCTTAATATATGAACCTAAAATATATTGTAACAATTTGTACTCAATACATGTACTTAAACTATATAACCAAAAAATTATTCTTATATGAACCTAAAAGCTGTTACAATAATTTGTACCTAGTGTATATACCCAAAATATGTTGCAATAATTTGTACTTAATACATGTACGTAAAATATATTCCCAACATTGTATCCTTAATATATGAACCTAAAGTATGTTGCAATAATTTGTACTTAGTGTTCGAACCTAAAATATAGTGCAACAATATGAATGCATGTCGCTAAAATATATTGCAGAAACATGAATTTGTCCGTAAAATATAGAGTGACAATTTGTACCGAATACAGCTGTAAATTCGAGTTACATATGTAGTCTGCAATTAAACACAGCAGATGATATCTTGATATAAGATATAACATTGAACGATTAGTACCGATATCCGAGTATCGTAAGAGCGTAAAGATCGAAGTACATTAAAACGAAACGAAGTGTGCGCAAACAGCAACATCAGGATTTCACGCTCGGACAACGGATCGTGGAAAGGTCGGGTTTGCCGTAGGGCTGGCTGAACCGAGGGTGGAGGGAGTCAGTCGAACAGGAGGGTTCACAATACAGAAACGAATATTTCCCCCCCGGTTTGCACGAGGGGTGAAACCTCGAGCGAGCCCCTCCGTCGGTACGTACATCTTTCGAACGGTCGTGTACGTTAGTGCCGGCTGGCTCGTCGCTAACAATCGCTCGTAAGTTTGCAGCGTGTGTCCTGCAACCGGCAGAAATCGCTTCGCGAGTGTCTATGCGATCACAGTGTTACCCGACAAATATTTGATCACCTCCGATAAGTCTTCGTGGATTTAAAATTACACGAATTAATTTTGTGCAACGATTCCGGAATTATTTCAATTCGATCTGGATGACTGGGACGCAACGTGGAAGTATAGTTTGAACCGAGGTAGTCTTTTTGAGCAAAATGAGTTTGTGTATTATGCACCGTTGGAGGCTTGACACGAGTGGCTTTGTTTTTCCGTGTGATCGTGAATCTTTCAGAAATTTTATGTAAAGTATGCGAATGGAGAAATATACCATTTATATTGGGAAGTTTAAAAAATTTCAAAAGGAAAGATAGGAAGTAAAATAAAGTATTAATTATTGGCTGAGTGGCTCGCGAGTTTGAAGAACGCTATAAACGAGTGGGTGAGATTCAGTCGTTCGCACCGGAAACGTTTACGACGGGTCATAATCGATCGCATAAAAGCAGTTACAAGCATCGCGTACCCAAAGTGAATGATTTTTTATTCGGTAGAGAGGCGATCTCGCGGTTTATTACGAGACGTGACTGCGGGATGTGCCGCGTTTAATGCCTCGTTTAAATAATAACTCATTTCTGATTACGTCTCCGCGGGGTAGGAGGCATAAATTTGCGGTCTCTCCCCCTCCGGTGCGATTTATTCAACACACTTTTTGCGGATCGCAATTACCGCCTAACATAGAATTCTCCCGACAGTTTTTCCAACTTATTTTCCCGCCTGTTTGTTTTCTTCGATAGAGAGGGGTCGTAAGTCACTTTCCACAAGCACGCTCCTCGTCGAGGTTTAATCGAGGCGTTTCTTTCTCGATCGCAATTTGCTTCGAATGAGATTAACTTTTTGCGGATGGCTATCGAAACAGCCGGGGAGGAGAGAGAAACGAAAGTGTCGAAGAGAGAAGAGGAGAAAGGAAAATAGGGTCGTGTGTATAAAATCGTAACCGTGGCAGTCGCTCGATTTACTCGAGCGTGTTTTTACCCTCGGCACTAATTAACTTATTCGCGGCCATTCGAGGACACAAACGAACGCGTGGACAAACTTTTATCTCGACGCGAACGCGTGGTAAAAGTGCGATACTTTTTGTTCCACTCTTTCTTTTTTTTTCTCAGTTCTGAGTTAACGATGATGAGTTTTGCGATTTTCTTGTATCACTGCACAATTTTGCTTCTTTTTATGCTGTGAACGTAACGGGAATAAGCTGATAATTGTATTTAATACGGTAAATATCGTCCACTTATTTTGCTGACATTACAAAGAATTATTTTTTATGTAGTATTTATTTGTAACAGTCAAGAATTTTATCAGTCGTCGCGAAATTGTATTATTTTCAAGTCCCACAATTTTGAAGTCACAAGTCAAAATTTTAAACGTGAGGGACTAATGTAAAAATAATTTTTAACTTGAAAAATTGAGGTAAACATAATTTTGAACATAAAGAGTTACTATAAAAATGATTTGAACAGAAAGGACTAATATAGAAAGCATTTTGAACATAAAGAATTAATATAAAAATAATTTTCAACGTATAAAATCAATATAAAAATCATTTTGAATGTAAAGAATTAATGCAAAAATAATTTTTGACACAAAGAATTAATATGAAAATCATTTTGACCATAAAGAATTAATGTATAAATAATTTGGAACACAAAGAATTAATATGAAAATAATTTTGACCATAAAGAATTAATGTCTAAATAATTTTGAGCATATGGAATTAATACGTAAATAATTTTAAACATAAAGAATTACTACAAAAATAATTTTCAACATAAAGAACTAATATAAAAATAATTTTGAACATAAAGAATTAATATAAAAATAATTTCAAACGCAAAGAAGCAATATAAACATAATTTTGAACACAAAGAATTAATGTAAAAATAATTATAACAATAAAGAATTAACGCAAAAAAAGTTCGTAATAATAAATTTTTGAATTGAATCATCGACTCAGATGTGTACACCCTGTATAATCGAATCACGTGGTAAAGTCTCCCTTCGTCATTACACGGTATTTTTTTGCCGGAGATCGTCGGGAAACGGTAGAGAAATAATTGATAGTAGTTTCTCGGTAACGGATCCCCGTTGGTAGGCAGAACAGTGGGAATCGTTGGTTGTGTCCAGTGCAGGCGTCAGCTGCAACTGCAACTGCACTTTCTCGACACACGTACGCGTACGGTATTCCTCGTTATGCCCGTTACGTTCCATTCGAATGCACGACTACGATACTCCACGCTAGCTTCTGCTTTAGCTTTGTGCCAGAGGTAGTTTCTCTATCTTCTTCGTTGGGCTACAAGAAACGCAACGCTGATTCGTTCGTACGATTGCGTGAAACGTTGCGAGGAACGGTGTTCGCAAATCCGGTGTAACAACGCCGATAATATCTTTAATGACCAGATACGTGTTCTTTGCGTTTACAAATGATACTGTTTTCAGCTGACGATCTACGAGCAAATCGGAGGTGATTAACCCTCTCGGTCTGACCGTGTTAATATTCTGGAATCTTTCAACTTCTGTATAGTTACAGACTTTGCAGTTTCATTCTTCAAATTATACATTTCTTAATCGGTAACTTCCTATAAAAATTTACAAACTGAAGGATCGTAGGTCAGAAAATTTGAAAATGTTAAGGTTGGAATATTTTTAATGTATTCCTAAAACCCTAAATTATTTCATACTTTGAACATTTGCTAACTATGTCTTTACAATGCAATTCTGAATTTGCAAAAATGTATCTCCAGTCCACTACGATGTCCAAATATCAAAATGTCCAAAATTCTGCAGAAAATTTTTGGATCCGAAAAAATGATAATTTCCGAAAGTTGAGGAGTTTGAATTATGAGACCAGTTTGAAAAGGTGTTTCACGAAGCGTTATCTGTGCAGTGTACAGTGTGGAGCGTGTACAGTAAGACTTCTTTAACCGGCGTTACCTTGCCCGATGACGAACGACAGTCTCGGCAACACGAGCCTTCTACCTTCGATCGCCTCGAAGGTAGAAAGTGCGATAGAACGAAACGAAGGCTGTTTGTCGACCGCTTGCACACGCAGTCTCGTCGTGGTAGCAGAATCGACCGGTGTTTGCGTTTTTCCTACGTTCGCGTGTACCTACACCTCGCAAAAATTCACCGGCACGTCCGCGTACGCTTTTTCGCCGCAACGCGAACCGACTTCCCGCTCATCGTTTCCGAGCTCGTTAATCGAGATTTTAATGCCACCGACAGCATTATGGCCGCACGCGGTGTGTACGTTGCGTGGAAAGTGAAGATAACTCGGATTCCGGAATTACGTTGGTGCACATGGCGATCGTGTATCGTTCCGCTGTTAAACTGTGGTTGATTTAACTTCTCGATGGAATTCGTTTAGTGGGCAGATTATTTGGGGACTTTTCGTTGGTAAGCGAAAGCAAACGATCGGGTTATGTGATGAGATTAGGAACTTAGTAATTTGAAAATATTAGGATAGTGAGAAGTTTTGTGATTTGGGAACTTGGGAATTTGGAAGTTTGATAATTTATGTTTTCAAATTTCTGCATTCTACCATTTTCGAACTTGTACATTCCTATATTCCCGAATTTCCACATTTCCGTATTATGGCATTCTCAGATTTTTACATTCCCGAATTACAACATTCTCCAAATTCCACAAGCACCAAATTTTCACATTCCCGAATTCACAGATTCCCCAATTCCACAATCCCCAAATTCTCACATCCCCCAATTCCCACATTCCCCAAATTCCACATTCCCCAATTTCCACATCCCCCAATTCCACATTCCCCAATTCCACATTCTCCAATTCCACATTCCCCGAATCTACATCCCCCAATTCCCATATTCCCCAAATTTCTCAATCCCCAATTCCACATTCCCCAATTCCACGTTTCCCAAATTCCAACATTCCCCAAATTTCAACATTCCCCAAATTCCACATCCCCCAATTCCACATTCCCCAATTCCACATCCCCCAATTCCACATCCCCCAATTCCACATTCCCCAATTCCACATCCTCCAAGTTCCACAATCCCCAAATTCTCACATTCCCCAATTCCCACATTCCCGAATTTCCATACGGTAAAAATCTCTCATCCCCCAATTCAGACTTTCTAAATCTTCGAGTTTTTTCAAAACTTTCCAAATTTCTTACTTCCTAAATTTCATAAATCAAAAAATCTCCCATGTACCGTAATTGTTACATTGACAAATTAGCAACTTAGTGCTATCGAGCACAGTTGTCCAACACCGTGCAATAATGTTGACGGTACAAAATTATCTTCTTTCCGCTGCTTCGCCACGATAAAAATGTAACGAGTAAACTCAATTCCCGGAAAGTTGCAATTTAATTTTCATCGAGCGAGGGAACTGTTTCGTGAAAACGTTTTTACATAGTATCGTAACATTGAGCAATAGATGTGTTGCCATATTTTTGTTGGGAGTTCGCTTTTAGGATGTTTCGTTGAAGCTTTTAAAAAATTTACGTCGTTACGTTTACTATGCTAAAAAGCGCTTAATACCCCGAAGTGTGCTAATATACTGGGCGCAATTACGTCGAGAAAATATGCAAATGGAATGAGTTAAACAGCAACGGTTATCTTCTCATTTTCTTCTCTTTTGTCGAAGTTCGCTCGCGATGCAGCATCCACTGGATAACGTACCAAACAGCGTCCATTAAAAATAAATTTCAACGAATTCGTAATAAAGTAACAAGAGTTGTTTTCTTCAAACAAGTTATTACAATAAAACGTTCGATTGCAATTAACGCTTAAAACGAAATAAAATAGAATTAATGAAACTCGTTACGATGTTGTATTTCCAACGTTGCCTTTCAGATGTTACGGAAACGAATGCTTATAAATTACTAGATAAATTTCGCGAACAAAATGGTCTATTTACAAACTTAATTCTAAATTGCACCACACAGTAATAACCTATAGGAAATACGTAAAACCATTATCAAAGTAAAAGGATCAGATCACGCGTGTGAAACGTACAATTCACTTCTGGGAACAGCTATCACGTACTGTTACTCACATTAATATTCAGACGGAGTATACGTTTGTTTTGCCTCTGAGTTCGTTAAGATGTACTATTTTACAAAAAGATTATGAATGACTTTTGCTATAATATTTATTTGAACAGATCATTTAAAAAATTTCACGCTTCATATTAGGAAACTGATACACTTTCCATGAGCTAGCAGTACGTGACAAATATGTTTTTCATTTCTTATCAGTAGTAAATGAAAATATTCTACTAATCATTTGTCTGAATTATAAGATCCAAGAAATATGTCGAGGCACATAGCAAAGAGTTAATGTGAGTAACTGTAAATGTCCAGACATTTCAAAATGTTCGACAGGGTTAAGTGATTGATATTTCTGTAAAATAAACAGCATGATAAATCATTCCTTTCTCTATACATTAAGAAATACAAAATTCGGTGTTCAAATATTAACACGAGTAACTGTACATATAAGAGTTAATTTCACGTTGTTCCAATGCGAAATGTTCGACAGGGTTAAATGAATGATATTTCTGTAATACAAGCAGTACGATTTATAAGTCATTCCTTCCTCCGTGCAATCCCTAATACAAAATTCGATGTCCAAATATTAACACGAGTAACTGTGCATATAAGAGTTAATATTACGTTGTTCCAATCCTAAATGTTCGACAGAGTTAAATGAATGATATTTCTGTAATATCATGTATAAATCATTCCTGCGTACAAACACAAATTTATCGTACTGTATATTAACAGTAACTGTTAGAAGGGTTTAGCACAGAAATGTTCAGCTTCGACAGGGTCAAATGTGACTTTTCGTCGGTCTACAATTTACGTCGATTGCGATATCTGTTCCAGTTTCTGTTCTCTCCGCTTTTCTCCATCGAATTAAACTCCGCCTCAATTTCGTACGATAAATGGTCTCGTTAGAGGTCGATTCGCGACGATCCAACCGTGTCGAGCAGTATGCCAAGATTATGTGCTCCGTGAGATCCGAAATGACACGCCAATTTCCACTTTCCTCCTGATGACCCCAAAGATCGTCCGCGTTATCAATTATCGCTGGTCGTGCTGGAATTCTCGCGAATTTTATTGACAAGCGTGACGGAGCTTCTCGGAGTTCCTTTCCTACGCTCCTGTTACGCTTCCTCTGCACTTTCGCTCTCGTCCGAGATGCTCATCTCGTAAGAGCAGCTCTTCGTACGAACCGTGACGTATCCATGTACCGATGTCAACCCATGAGTTGGCGCGTGGAACGTCTCAGGTGTTTAGAGAGGCTACAATTGGTCAGAATAGGAAAATAGCGTTCAGCAGTTGTCATTGTCATTATTCTTACTTGTCGAAATTGCCATATTAAAAGTTTTTACGGTGGGAAGCTTCTTTTACTTTGGGTCGACACCATGGGTTGCCATCTGTATGTAAATTATTACACCGAAATTGAAAATCCACACGTACTAAAAGTATGGGAAATATTCACAATATTTGAATTACAGTGCGTCACAAGTGCGTCACTGCATAGCTCACACGCCAGTCGTAGGTTGACATCGATATCTACTGTAGGAGTGATATAAACGGTATAATTTAATCCATTTGAGCAATGTAGGAGTTATTTTGTATCCCCCATCTTCCTTTGGCGAAGAATAAACTAAGCCGTGACATTCAAAGATTTTTCAAACAAGAAATAGGAAGAATAATCTCTTTCTAACGTACGCAGACACGTGTACATTAAGATACCATAATCTGGTGCAACGTAAGATTTAATCCGGTAGAAGACCATAGACTAACACCATGACCGCCACGTCACCCATATTAGAGTGATTCATGAATTTCTCCAGAAACTTAATTACTCATTCGTGCACATCAGTCTTCCTTATCCGACTTCAATCGTATTACTATTTTTACCAGAATTTAGAATTACTATCTAGGTTTTAGCTCATTCCAAATTGTCACTTGTCTTAAAAGGTGATGAAGTATAACATATGTGGGACATATGACACATATGTAGGATCTGTTAAGTGCGTTAGTTAATGTAAGGTTAATGCGTTAGGTTAGTTAATAAATAGGTTAGTGAACACCTAAATAATCCCACACATATTTAGCTCATTCCATATTGTCACTTGCCTCGAAAGGTGATAAAGTATAACATATGTGGGACATATGACATATGTAGGATCTGTTAAGTGCGTTAGTTAATGTAAGGTTAATGCGTTAGGTTAGTTAATAAATAGGTTAGTGAACACCTAAATAATCCCACACATGTTTCACATACAGAAATATGAAATCGCAGAAATGCGAAGCTACCGAAATTGCGATTTTATCAACCGTGTTACGCATCTGAATTGTCTCGATTTCGCAGGGTAACTGCGTAATAAACGAGAAACTAATCCCATAAATCTCGAAGAAAATTGTCGAGAGGTTGCGTTGATCTTTGCCCACGTTAACCCGCTAAGAGTACGCCTCGCGAATAACCTTCGTCGCGGTCGTTAATACGGAGAAATTGCAAACGGGGTCTTCGGTTTGCTCAACATTTTCTCACCAGGACATCTGCAACCTCGCAGATGAAAACCGTTTTCAACGAACGCTTTCTCTCTTAATCCGCGTGTCGTTTGTCACCGTCCATTATGCGGAAAATTAATATTAATCCGGTGAAGTGGCCTCGTTAACTCGTTACAATCTAAACAGCTCTAAAGAACGTTTTGCAAGAATTTTCTCTGTAGATCTACGCGTTCGATATTCATGTTTACTTGGAGAACGAATTCGTCACGGGTGATTCTGTCTGTTGGCGGCATAAAAAGGATTTATGGCTTCTTAATCGCTTTACGAGGTTTTCAACGACTTCGCCAACGTTCGAGAAGATGAAAAAGTGTGGAGCAAATGAGCGTGATTTTTGTTCCTCCCAGTCAATTATTGTACTCGTAAAAAATGCTGAAACTATAATCGAGATTTTTTTTCGGAGTAACGGGAACTTTGATGTTCAATAACTGAGAGATTATTAGACTTTAAGACCGTGGACAAATATTATATGTCAGAAAAACGACAGTGGTTATATCACGGTGTTCGTCAGAAAACGCTTTCACTGTGACCACAGTCTGAAGCGTTAATTAGGATCATTACGGATCTTGCGTTTAATGTCTTGATTGTCATGGAAATCGTGGACAATCAAAATTACTGTTTAATTCGGTGGAGTAATTACAGGTAGTTTGGAGTAACATTAATGGGATGAATGATAGATTGTGAAGAATAAATTGTCTGCGTCATTAGTCATTTGCAGTTGATTAATAATATAGCTTTGACTCGTCAAACTATTACAGCAGTGAATATTTAATAAAGTCATTATTTTTCGTAAAATAGACATGACGTATGAAATACATGATGTATTAATCATTGTTAATTAATTATGGTATTACCAAAGTCTCTGACCAATGTTATTTATTATTTTTACCAAAATTACATGTACCCTAAAATATTCGTCAATCAAATCATATCTGAATAACCTCGTGCTCATCATCACTCAAGTTTCCTCAAACGCTCTCAAGAACGTGATCAAAAGCTCGAACGATCACGTGTGTCAACGAACGAACGAAGAATAATCGAAGAAACATAGAAACGAGCAAAGTTCGCGTTTCGTGGGACCAACCGGTCGTCGTGGGTGGAGATCGGTGGCGGTCGTGTAGGGTGACGCATAGGAAAGTCGTTCGAGTGGAAGGAACGAGGGTCGTGTAAGACGTTGTTCGCCTCTCCTCGTGGCTCTCGTCGGAGAGAAGGGAGAGAAAGAGTGGAAAGCCAGTCGTATCTGTCATTCGAAGAACAGCCGACGTGCCGTGAAGGTCCTTGAACGATCTCGACGTCGAGCCGCGAATATTCTCCTTGACCGAGTGCTCGTTCGCTAAAAATCGGCTCTGCCGAACTGTCCGCGGATAACGCGACTTCGTGATCGACTAACGAGAGGCAGTTAATTGTTCGCGGTACTTTTTGTCACGCTCGAAATCGTCCGCGTTTTTCGCGGGCAAACATTCGAATTTAAATCTGTTAATTGGTCACGGTGGTTCTTCGTGAGACTGTGGATTTCGTGATTATTCCTGGTGGTGTGTTTTTTGTGATTTGCAGATCTTACGAGTTCGATGCTCGTATGTTTCGTATTCATGGGTCTCGTTCTCTTTTATTCCTCTTTCTAAAGAGGATTATTGGAGAACTGTAGCTGATACTTTTATTTTCTGCCACGGAAATTAAGCTTTCTGTAACAAACGTTTAAATAGCTCGATTAGTCTTTTACATCTGTAATTGTTGTCATTTTGTAGTCGTGATATTTTAGTCTGGTTTTTAAGTTTTTGGTTCTGATCAAATGTTTTATTTAATTTTATTTTGTAGCAGTTAGTGACTTATGCACCAGTTGCAAAATTTTATAGACTTGATGTGTTATCTACAAATTTTATGAACATGTGTCAACTGCAAATTTTATGAACATGTGTCAACTGCAAATTTTATACGAACTTGATACATACGAGCTTGATGTAGCTTGTACAGTTAAAGTTCATTTTTTGTAATGCAATTTCATTATAGAATTATCTATCCATCTTCAGAATTGTTTATTAAAGAAAAATTTTTATAACAATTATAATTGGAATTGAATTTCTTAATATCAAGTACTGGTACATTTATCCTGATTCTCATGGTGATATTTTGTTCACATAATCATGTAGTGTATCACTGTATAGTGTCAAACAGAGTTGAACATTATTTCAGATAATCTTAAGACTATTTTATTTAACATCATTATTGAATAAAATAAAAATATTCAATTTTCAAATTTTTATCAACAATTCTATAAATTTATCATCATAATTCTCCAAATCTATAAATGTCAAGAATAAAGAATTTGAAGACATAAAAATTCCTCTCTAACGGAATGTAGAGAATTAAAGTACCATAAAACACCATAATATTCCGAAGTACCCGGCTTCAAGAACGCGGCATAAAATCGTAGGAGAAACTTGTTAATTGGTATTCTATCGATATTCTATTCCCTCCGCTGCGTGTCTAGGGTAAAAACGAGCTCACCGTGTCCTCTATGATCATTTTTGGAATCGCTTATGAATTTAGGAGAAAGCCCATCACGGTACACGTTATAATAAACGCGTGATCGGTGAAATCGACTCGGTGTTGATTAATTACAATTTCATGATCGTTTATATATTTGAAGCGATTCTTCGCGATTACTCGGCGGAACAAAATCAAGCGAAGTGCAACGCGCAGAAACACCGGCACGAAGTTCCAATGGATTTACGGTGTGCTCGCATTTGCTTTTCCAATTTGTCCGACGAGGACATTGCTCGTTTTTCGCTTCGATGCTAGAAGTATCGGCTTGGTCGCTTTGCAATTCGGATTTTCCCGCTTCTGCATTCTGTTTGCGCAATTCCTACGGCTCGACCGATTTTTACTCGTTATAAACGCTCCTTTTTTCCCCTCTGTTGCCGCGAAGGCGCCGTGAAAAATTCCCCACGAATTAGATGGACATCCGTCTTTTATTTAAATCTGTTCGATGGTCAGCATCGATGAACAATGTTTCAAACATGTCGATGGTTCGGACACGAATATCGTTTCGCTCTTGTAGTAAAGTGAATTGACCTATTTTACGGTACTTCATTGTACGTTAAATACTTTTTATATCGTATTTTTATACAACTGGTATAATTACTTACAGTATTTAGTGATGTAAGAAATATACAAAATTATAAATATGTATAGAATAAATTCATAGATATGCAGACACTTTAGCTTAAAATTTGGTAAAAATGGACAAATGGTTTGTGAATATTCGTAGCAGAAAATGGCTGACGATTACAGTAAACACAGTCACAAATTTCAAGTCACAGTGACTTGATGATATAAAAATACTGCAAAATAGCATTTATGGAATATCAATTTGATTAGTCATTTTCATTCAACTTTTACCTTTCGATTGATGTAGTATAAGTATTATTTTGTGTAACTTTTATGTCATCATTTGGTACCAGTCTTTACATGTTCCAAAATTTGTCATTATTTACTGTAACCAGTAATCGGCCATTTTATATAAAAATCATCGATGAAATATTTATGTAGTCACTTCAGATACATTTTAAGCTTTATACTGATATAGTATAAGTGATATTTTGTGCAACTTTTATGTCATCATTTTGTATCAGTCTGAACATGTCCCAAAATTGATGATTATTTACTATAACCAGTAATCAGCCATTTTATATAAAAACTATTTATGAAATGTTTGCACAGTCATATCCATAAAATTTTAAGCTGGAAATTGATGTAGCATAAACGTTACTTTGCAATGCTATTATAAAATCCATATCGAGCAATCAAATAGTTATAAACATACGAACAATTGTTATTGTCGGATTAAAATTGCAGATTTCAATCGGGAACCAAAATTTCAATTTTCTCCATATGAATGCAATCCTTTGTATCGACGTAACGCGTAATTTTCTTCCCCTTTTGTTTCGCATGAAACACTTGAGTTCCCGTTCAATCGCACAACAACCTATCGTCGTAACAGATCGAACATCGAAAATTGCTCTGCCATCGGCAATGTAACAAGGACAACAGACGTTTTAATCTCCGCCGCGGAATCGCGTCCCATTCCATACTCCAGTTACGGATAATTTCAATTTTCAACCGCGCTCGCTTTTGTCGCTAAACCGTTGTTGGCTTACCGCGCGAACAAACGACAAACAACGTTACATCAATTTTCAACCGCTCGCTCGGAATTCATTGAACAACCATCATCGATACGATGGCGGTTTCTAAGTTTAGAATTTAGTCCTTCACAGTTTGAAATTCTCAAGTTAATAAATTTATAAATTCTTCCGGTACATATTTCTGAGTTTAGGTATTTCTCAGTTTATTTTGGAATTTTTGTGATTTACTGATTTGAAAATTTCTTTTTAAATTTGTAAATTTAGGAAATCACAAGTTTTTAGGTTTTTAAATTTTTACGTTTAATTTTCAAGTTTTCAGATTTTTAGAAATTTAGCAATTCACGAGTCTTCAAGTTTTCAGATTTTGATTTGTTCCAGTTTTAGATCTTAGACATTTTCAAATTTACGAGTTTAGGTCTTCACGAATTTCCACATTTTTAGATCATCACTTATACCAGTTTCCAAACATGTGTATTTTCAAATTTACAAATTTAGGTCTTCACGAATTTCCACATTTTCAGATTTTCACTCGTACCAGTTTTCAAACATAGGAATTCTTAAATTTACAGATTTACAATTTTATCAATTTTCCAGGCTTTAAGTTTCTAAATTTCCAAACTTCGGTACATACAAATTTACAAATTTACAATTTGAGAACTTTCAAAACGTTGAAAATATTCAAATATCCAAATTTTCTAGCACTGTATACAAATGTCTGTGTACGAATTGTAGTAACCATATCCACATCGTGAACTTTAACTCGTATATCCGTGCGTTAGCAGAAACCACCCCGTGTCTGTAGCATCCTCGGCAATCGTTGAACAGCCATGGATCGATGAACGATTTCGAGTGTCGAATCGAATTTCCAATGTTGAAGAGTCGCTATCAAAGCTCGTCGAACAATTCGACAAATGTTTGGCCCGTCGAAGTGTCATGGAGTTCAGTCGGCGCGTGTTTCGCGTGGTGTTGACCCCATAAACAGGTTCGGTGTGGTTGCAAACTAAAAATACCCGTTCCGGACGAACCAGTTCGTTGAGGAAAAGAAGGCTGTAAGAGAAGCCGAAGAAACTTACGAGATAGGAAAGACAGAAAGGGGCGAATGAGGGAGGGGAATTGGTATAATTAGGTTGAGCCTAGGGTGACATCCAACCCTTCTGAAATGTACATTCATTCCTAAATCGGAGATTACTTTAGTAACGGTACTGAGTGTGAATTTTTATGGAAATATAGTGAAGAGGAGGAGGAAGTTAATATTTGGACATTTAGGAATTTTTGAGTTTTGGAATTTAGGAAGTTTAGAAAATTTTACAAATTTTGAACAATTGGAAATTTGTGAAATTTGGAAGATTTTAAGATTTTAAGAAATTTAGGAATTTTGGAAAATTTGGGAAATGTAGGAAATTTGGAGAATTTAGGAAATTTAGAAAATTTAGAGGCATTAGGAAATTTAGGATACTTTTGAAGTTAAGAATATTTAGGAAATTTACGAATGTAGGAATTTGGGTATCTGTAAATTTTGACATATGAGAATTTTGAAACTTTGAGAATTTCGACCTTAAGATTGTAGGGCTTTATAAATTGAGGGATATGAGAATTTTGAAACTCTGAGAACTTCGTCCTTGAGGTTGTAGGGATTTATGAATTTGGAGATATGAGAATTCGGCCTTAAGATTGCAGGGATATATGTTGTGATACGAGAATTTATTAAATTTAAGGATACGAAGATATGAAAATCTGAAAAATTTGTCATACCCATATGACGAAAATTTCAGATATTCCAAAGAATCTACTCTCCACTTAGCACATTTCCCTAAATCCTACAGGCCAAGTCCTAGTAGTTCTCTCCAAGTGTCCCATACTTTCCCTACTAACCAATAATCATTAGAAAATCCCAGCGTTCTCTCGGTATCTAACGGTACAAGTATATCTATAACCCCCCGAATAAAAAACGTTAGGTACGCAAATGGTATGAAATAGGAAAAGCGCGTATCGGCGCACGCTTAAGGAGGATTTAATGAAACGGCATAAATCGATCAATTAAAGCGGGTCGTCGCGCGCGTTCGCCGCGATTAGTACGGTGGTCGCACGTTAGATTTACGAGCTGGAATCGAACCGACTGGTCGGCTGAAAAGTCGAACGAATTGATAGCCGGTGTTGGCTTTAATTGGTTTCTTTGCTCGTCGATTGTGGACAGTGACTGAATTCAATGACTCGAATCTCTGCGAACTGTTCGCGATGGATAACAGTTAAACGCTCGTGCTGTGTGATATATCGTGACTGATTACCGAGGATCGGCAAACATGACGAGGAACAAGCAACAGATTTTCCCACTGCGACCGTTCGCCACTCTGGGACGAAGGATCCTCAGGGATAAGCTGTACAGAAGGTACGTCGGATATATTCGTCGATTCTTTCAACCATCGATTATTAACGTGGATAGATACCAAACATTAAAGGTTGAATGAAGTCTCGTTCAAATGTAGTCACATTTAACAGTACACAAATTTAATAGTAGTGTTGTGTCACATTTGATAGAAGGGTTGTATCAGACACGTTTGATAAATGTACACGTATACATAAATAAAGTCTGAGTGTCATCATTAATTAGTTAATTTTCAAGCTTTGATCAATTTCATATTAATCATGAGATGTTCACTAATGGAACAAATGTACAAACATACATTTTATCAAATATCAATTTTTTAATTAGACATGTATTCATGAATTGCTGACACTCGAGAATTATAGTCTGATTTAATAAGATACTCAAGAATTATAGTTTGACCAAATTTAATAAGATACTTGATTATGACCATCATTATGACTATCACCATCATATGACTGAAGTAATCCTAATTTTGCAATTGTTTGCGAAGAGATAGCGATGCATGACACAGATTTCTGTAAGTGACACGGTTTTGGCAGTTACCTGACTATACCGGAAATGTTGGAGCACCTAGTTTTGTCCTATGTAATTGCTCGCGAAACGACGTTTTCTTGCCGTGTGACGAGCAGTCGTTAAGCTATCCTACACGTGTCACAGCTTTTTGTCGGGCTGATCGTTGTTCGTGGAAAGGCGCGACAACTTGAGAAATTACGCGCGATTTCAGCACGAAATTCTAGGTCGATCTTGAGTCGATAACGGGGCAGTGTCTGCTACATTTTTCTTGGGACATCTTTTTTCTGCGGTTGGAAAGGGATGAACGTTTTGTATCTTGTTACTTATCGTGATAATTACATCTACGAGCTAACACTTTGCAGCCATGTTATGTACAATTGACACGTATTGACGATTGACATCCTATGTCAAAATCTTTGCTTGATCAGCATTTAATTGAGCAAGCTTATTGTTCTCGTTCTAAAGAAACGTGGACAGCAACGTTAAAACTGCATACCTGAACATAACTCATCTGCAAGATCTGCCTGTGCTTATTTTTCTAAATATACACATACTAAGTAGTCGATTAACCAATTATAAATCATTAATGAATTGAACTGGAACCAGCTCATAGAACAAAAATTCGATTTCATAGAACAAGAATGCATGTAATACAACAGTCATTACTTATGGCGCGTATCGCATTAGCCAGTCTCGGAAGCCATAAAACAGACCAGAACGTTTCAGTAAGTAATTTCAAGTTTCAAGTATCGTCATAATTCTTCAAATTATTGACTACAGTTATTGGTCTCGGCGAATGTTCTACCGGTTGCTGTCGTGATTCTCCGCTTGACGAAACTATTTAAAGAAGAAGTGAAATTGTCCTTGCTGCGAGGTAATTGCGGAAGATTCCCGTACGCTCGAGATCGGTAATGATCCACGATCGATGATGTGTGTACTATCGAGAAAATTCGCTGCTAATAATCCGTCTCCTTTCACGGACAACCGTTTAACCTACATTCCGTTGTGTGTACTTCGTTTGAGCGATCAACGTGCCTTGTGAAATTGTTCTTCGGTTTTGTTTCTAACCCGCCTTACTATTGAAACACGGATATCGTATAAATAATTTAATAAATCAATCTGTAGACTTCTCTAAGTGTTTCGTTCGGTTGTAATGAAAGCTGTGTCGCCACGCGTTATATTACCATGCGTTATATTGCCACTTATTGTATTGCCATGCGCTGTACTTCCACGCGTTAGATCGCCACGCGCTGAATTCCCACGCGTTATATTGTCACGCGCTGAATTCCCACGCGCTATATTGCCATGCACTGAATTTCCACGCGTTGTATTGCCAAGCGCCGAATTTCCACGTGTTATATTGCTACACGCTGAATTCCCACGCGCCGAATTTCCACGCGTTATATCGCCACGCGCCGAATTTCCACGCGTTATATTGCCACACGCTGAATTCCCATGCGCCGAATTTCCACGCGTTGAATTTTCACGCGCTATATCGCCATGCGCTGAATTCTCACGCGTTATATCGCCACGCGCCGAATTTCCACGCGTTATAGTGCCATGCGCTGAATTTCCACGCGTTATATCGCCACGCGCTATATCGCAACGCGTTGAATTTTCACGCGTTATATTGCCACGCGCTGAATTTCCACGCGTTATATCGCCACGCACTAAATTTCCACACGTTAGATCGCGACACAATATTACCACACGTTATATCGCCACGTGTTGCATTGCCACGCATTAATTCACATCAGATATATTCATTCTAAAGAATATTTGACTTTCTGAGAACGCTTTCACCATACGTAATGGTATTCTCCGTCGACCCCATTTGAAATTTAAATATTCGAAAATTCCCAAAATGTAAATCTCTGGGAACGCCATATGACGTGCGAGGAAATCCCTGCGCCAAACTCTTCCAGCGGCGCAACGCGACGTATCAAATGTTAATTATACCGGCGAATAAATACCAAGTTGATCCGTGGAATTAAGATTGCGTAAACGTTGTGGAAACAAGGAAACAGGACGGTTAGTTTCTCGCTGGCAAAATAGCGAACGAATCGTGACCAACCATCGAGTACGTTCAAGGAGAGGAAAAAGCTATAGAAAACTATAGTATGCAAATTACACGGCACGAACGTGCGATCAGTCTTTGCCATTAACTATTGGCGCCACCCGGACTTCGATCGGTTTTATTCGATAGCCACGAGAGATAAATGATCGACGATCGAAAGAACTGGAAAATCCACGTTTCAACGTATCTCCATTCCGATTAATCATTCAACCCTTTCGGTTTGATTGTCTTTACCGGATAACACTTCCGTATGCTTTTGTAAGACGTTATCTAACCTTATTTAACTCGTGTGTTTTATTAACGAGACACGGAAGACCAGGAGGTTTAATTCGTGTTAATCAGATATATTTACATGTTGGTACTAAATATCTCTACTGTAGATACATTGTGCATGTGACAAGGTAGATACACCAAATTAAATTTCATTTATAGTTAACAGATATTAGTTACATATTATACATACAATATAGTTTATTTTAGTGAGACATTGAGATCAGGTGTGGATATTAAACTTGATTGTAATATGACTCGAAAGAATCAATTTTTTAAATTGAAATATTAACGTAGCATATCATTAAAGATTATTAACATTTATATTAGCTTCTTAGTTTCTGTAATTTATGAAGCATCATTTTGATGGGTCTTATAAAGACTCTGCTGTTAAAATCTACTCCTACCCTAATATTAAAATCTTCTACCATAAATCTTTTTGTAGTTGTCACTTTAATATTTTCATGCCATCAGTTTGAAAATATCGATTTTATTAATTGAATTACCACGTTTTCTCGAACCAAACTGTTGGATATAAGAGAATTCCAGCTGGTTTGTGTATTCCAGTCTCGATATTGAGACGGTTGGAGGCAGGTCAGGAACGTAGGGAAGAAAGATGTGGGAACCCGGTCCCCTAATCTCGTCTAAGGTCACGGTCGTGATTTTATGGGATTCGAGACATCGTTCCGGATCGACGAACCTTGTACTTACGACATCGGTGACCATGAAAAGGAGACCTTTATTCTGGGATCCGTCGACCGGAAAATGCTTGCATTCACTACAACTACGTGCTCGTAAAACATTTTACTTTGGCACGGGATTACGTTTGTTCATTGTATGGAAGGATTGTGAACATTTTCAGTATTCGGCCATAGGTGTGGTCGTAGAGGGAGGCGTTTTGGCAAGCTCGCGTACAAACGTAAATGAAAACAATGATTTACGCCTTAATCTGAAATTCTATTTCACGGCAGTCAGATTTATTTAGGTAATTTATATTTTACATCGAACGCTCGTTACTGATTTATGTATATAAAACAACGGTTTTAATTAACACGGATTTTTAAATGAAAAACGAACAAATAAGAAGGGTGCAACATAAACTAATTCATATTTTTCATCCCCACAAATACTTTCAGATAAATCTTATGCAGTTTCTTTTACTCGAAATAACTGAAGTTATTGAAATAAATAAATTGTTTAAAATAATTGAATAAAGAGGTGTATAAAAATCTTTAGTCATGAGGTGACTTTAGTTTTGATTGCGGACAATCAAAAAGTGGTTGAATAAATTGGTACAATGATCGAAACTGTGTGTACGAATAACTGTACATAAATTTGACAAAGTATGAAATATTCAAGAAATATCGGAAACGCGATAGTTTTATTCAATTTGTAGCTCGAGAAATAAAGATTTGAATGTATAAGCGTTTAAGATCTCGTTATAGAAGCAATGGTTGATTAAATGGAAGATAAATATCTATTACGTAAAAATGTAGGTCGGAAACGGGACGAAAAAAGAAGCCTAGTCGTCTTAATCGAGAAAACAAACCGAATGCTGTGTAAAGCCTTGGACGAGGGTAGACAAGGGAGGATTTTAGGTTGGATTTTAGGGGCGTTACTTCCATCAGCGATCCAACGCGGATAAAAACAGCTCGATTTATGTTCCCCGTTTCTTCTTCGCCCATTTGTCTCTTACTTATTTTGCTCGTTTTATACGTTCCTCGCATAAAAAAAAACCTCTACGTTTTTCCCTAATTGTTCGTCCAATTAAACAAAATCGAGCGTTTCTACTTTGTTTTATACGGGGCATTTGTTTAAGATTGATTGTTATCGGGATCGGGGACTTAATTAGTATTTGGGATGAACGGAGGTTGTAGATTTACGGGGAAATTTGCTTATTTCTGGAGGTAGCAATTTGGGAAGACAAATTTGGGAATTTGGAAGTTTGAGAGTTTGAGAATTTTGTGGTGAGATGTTGGGAATATGAGAATTTGGAATTTCGGAGAATTGGGAAATTTGAGAATTTGAAATGGAAATATGGGAAGTGAGGATTTGGGAATTTAGGTATTTGCAAATTTAGGAATTTGTGAATTAGGGATTTGGAAATTTAGGAATTGGAAAACTTAGGTATTTGCAAATTTAGGAGTTTGGAAATTTAGAAATTTGGGGATTTAGGAATTTGGAAATTTAGGAATTGGGGAATTTAGGAATTGGGGAATTTAGGAATTGGGAAATTTAGGAATTTGGAAATTTAGAAATTTGGGGAATTTAGGAATTGGGAAATTTAGGAATTGGGGAATTTAGGAATTGGGAAATTTAGGAATTGGGGAATTTAGGAATTGGGAAATTTAGGAATTGGGGAATTTAGGAATTGGGAAATTTAGGAATTGGGAAATTTAGGAATTTGGGGATTTAGAAATTTGGATATGTAGGAATTTGGAAATTTGGGAATTGAGAAATTTAGGAATTGGGGAATTTAGGAATTGGGAAATTTAGGAATTTGGAAATTTAGGAATTGGGGAATTCAGGTATTTGCAAATTTAGGAATTTGGGGATTTAGGAATTTGGATATGTAGGAATTTTGAAATGTAGAAATTTGGGAATTTAGGAACTGAGGAGTTAGCAAATTTGGGGATTTGGGAATTAGAAAATTTACAAATTCGTATAATTTTTGAATTTGGAAATTTCGGAATTTGACTAATTTAAAGATTTATAATTTAGAAATTTCAGAATTTGACAATTTGGGGACTTAGAAGTTTAACAACTTAATATTTCAAAAATGAAAAATTTAGAAATTCCGAAATGTAGAGGCATCGTAAAAGTAACAGATTTCAATTTCTCCACCAAAAATATCAAATCAGACTTCCATTGGTTTCGATCGTGATAGTATTACTTCCAAAAATTTTGCTCCAAAACTGGTATCAAATATCTTCGTTCGTGATATTTCGTTCCGTTTTATTCCCTCCGATTTTTATGTATTTCCGATGGAAAAGCCATGAAATCACGTAACACAAAATCGTGGCTGTATTTTAATCCATTTGCGTGTTTCTAGTAGCAATCGATTCGCTAGCAATTGAAGTTTATTATTATTAGACTCCATTTTCGTTTGCTAGGAAGCAATGTTAATACTTCACGTTCATATTTCACAAATAAAGTATTGGCGAAAAATAGTATTGATTCAACAATTTATTAGTTCAAATCGTTCAAACAGTTCAAATAGCTTAAATGCATTTGTTCGATTCATTTATATAGTTCATTTAGTTTAAATAGTTCAAATACTCCAAGCAGTTTAGATAGTTCAAATACTTCATATAGTCCAAATCGTTTAAACAAATCAAACTGTTCAAAGAGTTCAAATTCTTTATTAAGTAGATCAGATCAGAAATAGATGAAATAATTCAAATAGGTCAAATAGTTTGGATAGTTGTATTTGTTCTATTAACTCCAGTAGGTCATTTAGTTCAAATCGTCCAAACAGTTCAAATAATTCAAAAAGTTTAAATAGTCTAGATACTTAAATCTGTTCAACTAACTCCAGTAGGTCATTCAGTTCAAATCGTTCAAACAGTTGGAATAGTAAAAATAAATCAAGGTCTCCAAATACTTCTAATACTTCAAATAGTGCAATCTTCACCAGAAATATTTCTAATTTTCAACCCAGTACAATTTTCCCCAATATTCCCAAATGTCTAGCATAATCGTGCAAAGTTCTCAGCCAAATCAGTGTTCTAAAAGCGAACACGTGGTAAAAGCTCTCGTGATAGAACATCCCACCAGAGAATAATGATTAATTAAAAGTAACGTTAGGTGGTTCTTTCAGGAAAATTTCCGCGTCGATACCTCGATCGGGCGAAATAATCGATGTACAGCCAAGAGGAATCTCTGTCGACGAGTCTGAGGGACGGCGATCGCTAAAAGTATTTCGTTCAGCCGAACTTCGGGATGCGCTCTCGGGTAATCCTATTAAAGTCTCGAAACTGGCACGGAACTCGAATTTTCGGGTCTATTTCCATCTTCTAGTTGGCAGCCGTCTTCCGCAGTTTGTCGGGCAAAACTTGATCAAATTATTTCCGTGGCTCGCGACAACGTTGAAAAATAGAGTGGCTCGTAGCTGTTTGTCAAGCTGACAACCTCGGGCGAAAACTTTTTAATCAATTTCTTATAAAACCGAACATCGACACTTACGAATATCCTGCGCAACCACTTGCAGCAAAATTGAACGACCTCAGGTGAAGGCTGTAGCAATTTTTATATTTCAGAAAACAGCAATTTTTATATTTGAGAAAATAGGAGGGTATTTAGGTACTTTTTTAAAGAGGGTATGATAGGTATTTCCGACTAAGTTACTATTTAGTAAGGGTGATGTTGAAGAATAATATAGTGATGTGTGTAGTTGCATTACTACTTCTGTTATTGGGGCAAATAAGTGTTCAAATATAGTGTTATTCTGTTGTCAAGGTTAATAATGAAGAATGATGATGAGAATCGTCATTAATATATAATAACTGTTTAGCAAAATTACTATTTTGTTATTGAGATTAATATTAAAGAATAAGGGTGAGAATCATCAGACAGAATACTGAACAAGTATATAACAATATTATTATTCAGTTGTCAAGGTTAATAATGAAGAATACTGATGAGAATCGTCATTAATATATAATAACTGTTCAGCAAAATTACTATTTTGTTATTGAGATTAATATTAAAGAATAAGGGTGAGAATCATCAGAATGAATACTGAACAAGTGTTTAGCAAGATCACTATTCTGCTATCAATGAATGAGTATAAAATTAAAAAATAGAATGATTAATATTGAATAACAGTAAAATTGAAAACTGAAACAATAATAATTTTAATAACATTTTGTCATCAAGATCAGTACCGAAAATAAGACGCATTGGCTAAAAATGTTTATCGTCATAAAAGATCGCAAACAGAAAATGATACCCTAACAAATAAAGGAAAGAGAAGGAACACACCTTAGTCCTACTAATTGTACCATCCCGTTAAATGTAAAGGTCACGTGTTTCCGTATAACTCTTTCCACATGCTCAGTCGACAAAACAAGGTCGAGTATTTTCCACAATTAGCGAAGGATTCACCGGAAGCGGTCACTGTCGCGTGTCCCCGGCTATTCGTCTTTACATGACACCATACGGGTTCTCTTTTTCTCCGTCAAACGACTCGCTGTCGGATGGACTGAATAGCAAGGAAAAAGTTCCATTCAGAGTGAAAAATTAGGTAAAGGATTCGCTGAAGAATGACGCTCGAGGACTTAGAGGTATTCGGATCATTTGTCAATTCTTAAGTTCCTAAACTACGAATTTCTATATTTCAAATAGCTGGATTTTTTAATTTTTTAATTTCCCTATGACCAAACTTTTAAATTTTCAAATTCTCAGATCCCCAAATTTGCAAATTCTGAAAGTTACAAATTCCCAAATATTCAAATTGTTGAATTTTCAAATTCCTAAATCATCAAATCCTCAAAGTCCCAAGTCCTCAAATTTCCAATGTCTCAAATTTCCAAGTCCTCAAATTCCTAAATCCCCAAATTGTCAAATCTTCGAATTGTCAGAACCCCAAATTCTCAAAGCCCCCAAAGCTCTCAAAACTCCAATTCCTCAAATCCCCAAATTGTCAAATCTTCAAATTCTCAAAGCCCCAAATTGTCAAATCCCCAAATTGTCAGAACCCCAAATTCTCAAATCTCCAAATTGTCAAATCTTCAAATTCTTAAATCCCCAAATTGTCAAAGCCCCAAATTCTCAAAGCCTCAAATTCCTAAAATTCCAATTCCACAAGTCCCCAAATTCTCAAATCTCCAAATTCCCAAGTCCCCAAATTTCTAAACTCCTAAATAAGTGATCAAATTTCTCAAATTCCAACATCCCCAAATTGACACATATCCAAAGTCCCCAAACTGCTGAAATCCGCAAATTCTCGAGTTATCACCCGGTCTCCAGCAGACCGAGTATAATGAAAACCGAAATAGCAGTAGACAGAATGATAGCGAATAGTTTGACGAAGGAAGTTCAAGGATTCATGCGATACACGGCCAACGAGTGTCCTTAATAAAGAGCAAGGGTCGAACCGGCACTCCTAGTTGACGAGCGTGGCTCTAGCCACCGTCTCGTTGTTTCAACGTTTCGGGGTCAAGTCCGGCCTTGATTAAAGTTCGTCAAGTGACAACGTTATCGGACCCTGGTGACCTGACGGGTTTTAATTAAACGAGTACGCGAACGGCCGGTTAAGGTTTAATTCCGTAAACGCGTACGGCGTTTGTAAAATGCCGCGTTTCATTTACTTAATGAAACGACAAGTTTATTTGTCGACAGTTTTGATCCTTTGCGGCATAGAATTCCTCTCGGTAATTTTGATCCCCTATTCGCGGATTTCCGACTCGGATTAGAGCAGCTGCACACGCGGAAAATCAACGGGAAATTCGAGCGGAGAGTTCCGCTGGATTCCGCGGAAAATCTGAACGTAAAAGGAAATCGTGTCGGTTTGCGAATGAAACTGTCGAATTAATCTCTGTTTGATGGTGTCAAAACGTTTCGGCGAAGTTTACGTGCAGAAATTATAAATGTTGTGTTTTTGGTTTCATTATTATTAATTATTATTGTGTTTTCTTATTTTATTAATATTGTACTGGGATTAGAGTGGTGTAGCTAGAGTTTTCTAATTAAGTGAGTCCTCTGTGTTTAGGGGAATGTGTATGTGGTAATGACTAATTTGGGAATTTGGAGATTTGGACATTTGCCAATTTGGGAATTTAGGAATTCGAAATTTAGAAATTTGGGAAAGTAGAAACTTGGAACTTGTGAAATCGGAGGTTTAACAATTTGGGGATTGAGAAATTAGAAATTTAGCAATTTGTAGATTTAGAAATTTGGGAATGTAGCAATTTCGGGATTTAGGAATTTGGAGATTTAGAAACCTTGGAACTGGAAAAATTGGACTTTCGGAATTTCAGAATTTCAAGACTAGAAAAATTGAGTAATTTCGAAATTTGATCGTATACAAGTGAAATCTTATAATGCTAAAAATTCGCAAAATATCACAATCCTGTCCTAAAAAAATGACCATCTTCAAACCCTTATCTCAACCCATAATTCACCAGGACCCTAAACTTAACTCGTAATCGGCTTGAAATATTACCCCTCATTTACAAGAATAACGTTAAAAATTCAAACAACCTTTTGATTTGCTCCCACAAAGAAGCTTTCGACCAAAATCAATAATTGCTTATGACGCTGAAAGGGTTTCCCACGCGTGTTCGATAACCATCTGAACCCCTTTCCTTGCAGTTTTCGAAAGCAGTTCACGTCTCCAAAAATCACCGCAGTTTCCGGATGGTTAAATCCTGGAAACGCTTGTTGATAAAACACACGGACGGGGGTGTGTTCGATCGTATCGAATGTTCGATGGTATAAGTAGGTCAATCGGAAAAGCGATTCGTTCGGGTGAAATTTCCATTGTCGCAAGGTTGGCTTCGATTACGGTCGCCGCTGCAATTAGCCGCGATCCACGGCTCTACAAATCCGACATACGCTCGTTTCAGTGTTTACCATTCGGCAGGAACGGTATGACGTGTATGACGCTGTTTCCGAAATGTCGGTCAAGTTTGTACCTTGAAACGATACTATCGAATGCGACTTTTACGCGAAAAGGTTGCAGAAAATGTTGCAAGTCTCTTTCGTATTTCTCTGTTACGACGTCACCGAGGTGCCCTGGACTCTGGGGCGCCATTAACTGCCCGCAAAATAAACTTTGCACGACAGATACCATTTTCTTTTTATCCCTTTGTGTCCTTTGTTATTCTCCGTCTCTCTTGTTCTTTTTTATTTTTTGTTATTCGCCATCTTTTCTTTCTTCTTTTGTATCCTTTGTTATCCTTTATACCTTTCCTGCTCTCTAACATTACGATCATGATATGTGTGGTTCATAATGAAAGGGGTGCAAGTGCACTTTTTAAGAAAATTTCATCCATGTTACATTTTTGCGTGGAACACAATACCTTAGAAAATGTAGGAAATTAAATTTTCTAAAAAATGAACATGTGCACTTTCGTTATTAAGAACCTTCATGTAAATTCATGACCAACAGAAACAACTCAACCTAAACATCGCGTTAACCTTCTCTCCAAGTACAAATATTTTACCACTCACCGTGCACAAGGGTGTAACCCTACCCACTTCCAAAATTTCATCAATTTTCAAAAATCTACAAAGCTCCCAAGTTTGCATCTCTATTCGCCTTTCGCGATAAAAATTACGAATTCACCTGTAGCTTTCCGCCGGTAGCGCCATTTGCAGCAGTAAATAAAGCATCGTCGATAAAAGCGCTAGATCGTCCATCAACCCCCAATTAAACTTTCCAAACAAAGAAACCCTATATTAAAAGCATTCGAAAATGGAAAGTGACGTTGTGTCAGCCGTTCCCTCGAACTTCCCTCGGTTTGTCCCCGTTTTCGTTGGAGGGGAAACCGTCGGGGGATGGAAGAAGGGGTGGAATTCAGGGGCGTATAGTGGGGAGTTTGGCGACGGTGGTGGAAACACGCGAGACTCAGCTTATTTCTATCGATCTGATGATAGCCCGGGGGGAGGGGGCCGGCTCGGCGCCGCGGCGCATGGCGACACGGCTATGCGGCTTTTAATCCGTCGCGACGCCCCCGATGTCGGGACGCGTTCGAGACGCAGCCACCTTTTTCCGTTTCTCCTCGCGGATCGCGGGTTGTTCGCTTTATCGCCGCCTCCCCGAGCGTTCCGGCCAAATTTCGCGAATTTGGGCCACCGCAGCCGCGTTACGTCACTGGGACGAACAGGTGCCACGCACCAGCGTGGCGTGCGTCGCGACGCTACGTCGATCGTTGGACGGAAGATTGTCGTGATGGATCAGTGAACAGCTTTCGAGTGTGATCAAAGGTGAGCACACCTGCTCCCGGAAATTGTGTACCGATTTTACTTTCTCCTCGTGAACGTCATATCTACTCTTCGTGCCTGCGTAACCTTCGTTCGCACCCTTTGGAGAACGGTGATGTTCACGTTTCAAATATTATGTTCGATGTTTTTTATCGATCTTCTTGATCGAACTTTTTATACTCTATTTTCTATTCCTAATCGGTATTGACCCCTTTATTTAATGGCTGCGAATGAAATTGTTTCTTCTTTTATTTTTGGTGGTTGGTATTTGATTCGAGAAAATATTTTGACGTTCTCAAATATAGTGCCCGCGGTAACCGCTGTGATACAGGTACCATACTATATGGTATTTATTATAGTTTATTATAAATACTTCATTGTTTTTTAATATGATAAATAGAACGGAGATTAATTTGATATTATGTTGGCTGTTTTAGAATTATAGCTTGATATAGTTAGCATCAGTAAAATTCCTTGTGATATTTTTATTTTCATTTTCACATTTGACAACAAGTTTTGTGAGTAATGTTGGACAATATATTTGACGGTGTTTGACAGTAAATATTTGACGATTGACAATGAATGTTCGACAATGTTTGACAACAATTATTTGACAATATTTGGCAGTGTGACAATGTTTAACAATGTTTGACAACAAATATTAGACAATGTTTGACAATAAATATTAGACAATGTTTGACAACAAATAATTGACAATTTTTAACAATAAATATTTGACAATGTCCGACAATGAATATAATGATTAATAATAAATAGTTTGACAATGTTTGACAATAAGTGTTTGATAATAAGTGTTTATTTTTATACATAGTGTTTCGCTTTTATGCCGCCAAACGGTGTCACCGTGTTCCCTGATTAAAAAGAAGAAAAAAATGCGGTATAAATATAAGGCTGTAGACGTTTTATTACAAAGTTATAATAAAAACACCAAAATTATAAATGACTAGATTCTTGTTCGATCGATTAGTTTATTAAGTTCAACCTTACAAATACAAAATTCTGCGATCCTATATCTTTTCTCATTTTTAATCATAGAATGTTGTGATACCACCTGGTATCTATCCATTAACAGTATAACTTATGATGATCACATTGAGTGCTTCATATAAAACTAAGGAAAACTATAAAATATTTAAATACACTATTAAATAATTTATCGAAGCAGGGGATATTTTCTTTTATAATTTAAAACATGTCACATAGCTGCAATAAAAATGGGAGAGTCGAATATTGCATACTTTATGTGGACACCTGAGTACTTCACTACATTTCTAATATTACATTTACGTGACATAAATCAACATAAGTATTCATGAATCTATTTCGAGCTGTTTAACAATATTTTCTCAGGACCACAAAATTGTTAAAAACAAAGTACGAAAATATCGATTTATCAGACGTCATCAAGAGTATGTGTAGGAAGCAGCACACTGTCACCTACATGTAACACTTTTGGAAATGTATATAGTACTAGATTGATAGGGTGTTAGTAAAAGATCAATGAAATTTTTTCGTTTGAAATCGAGCCCTCTTGACCTAGTGACATTTTCGGATTCCGTAAGGATAACGCGTGTCACTGCGGAACAGCGTGAAACAGGTGCGTGAAACGTGGATCGAGGCCACAGTTTGGGGCGCAGTGCGCAAGGTGCGATTGGATCAGCTGAAACTCGCGTGCCACAGTAACGTACTCCCAAATTACACGTACCCTTATTCAAATTTTTATCGTACTATTCAAATTTCTATCTCGTATAATTCTAACTCTTATCATACTCTTATGCTCTGTATACACAGTTGTCCATGTTGGGTTTCACCAAATTGTTCCATACAGAACGATCATGAAATTGATGACCTTATGAGCTTATGACTTTAGTAATATTAATTGTAAGTTGTTAGTAATATGACTTTAGTAATACTAACCTAGTCACATTAATTGAAATACATCAATTATTAGATTAACTCCATCTTTAGAGCCTTTTAAAGTTTTGGCGCCAAATCACTTGAACACATCAGGTACATTATACAAAATATTTCCCCATAAATATTATCAAAACATATGATCCTATTAAATGTGTACATCAAGAAATATGTACCCACATCAGGTTCCACAATTAAAATAATTCGCACAGACCTAAAATCCCCTAATTATATTTCACTAGTATCTCCAGTAAAATAAATTCTCGAGCAAATAGCACGAGTGAGATGAAGCATGAAGGCGACACAGGTAAACAAGATAAAAAGCATAGAAGCCGTCGGATAGTTGTAGATTTCGTAATTACAAGATAAGAAAGATCAATATTAGATTGACAGGAGCGATAAAGCATGGATCGGCTAACGAAAATTGTTTAGTCAGCCGGGCGGTGTGTTTATGGAGTTATCGCGTTGCACGAGGCCAGGGTTGGCCGTGAACGAAAATCAATTTCGAAGAGTAGAAGGTCGTACGTTTTGCATCTGCATCGAAGTTTCTGGCCGATGAATTCTGGTCGAGCTGCATTCCACGGGGACTGCGGCGCCCTGTGGTCATTTCGCTACGAAGGACGACCTTTCTGTGTTGGATGAAAACGTATGTGACCACTTAAAGCGGACGTTCCTCGATGTAGCCGAGCCTTAACCAAATGAAGTCATTCATGAATTCGCCGACGATGCTCTCGCAGCTACCGTGGACACTCAATTAACCATGAAATCGTGGCTACCATTACCGTCGTTATAAATATTTCATGATCCGGATCGGTCCTTGGCTCCTCGACCGTGACTCTCATCGTTCACTTTACGCTACGAATAAAATTACAGCGGACGTTGCATCGCGAAGAACAATATATACTTGTTTCATATGTATAATTGTACTATTGTACGCAGTTTAGAGTTTGGGGGTTGTGGAAGGTGAGGGTTATTGGGATGCTAGAGTTGTTAGGACATTTTCAGTTTGGAAGTAGAGAAATTTGAATAGGGAAATTTTCAATTTGCAACTAGGAAAATTTGGCAATTTGAAGTTTGGGAAATGCAAGATTTAGGGATTTAGGAATTTGGAAATTTGGAAACTTGGCAGTTATTGAATTGGGGAATTTTTAAATTTGGAAATTAAAAAATTTGGATCTAGGGGAATTTGGAAATTAAAATTTTTGATCTAGGGGAATTTGGAAATTAAAATTTGGGATCTAGGGGAATTTGGAAATAAAAATTCCGGGTCTAGGGAAATTTGGAAATTTAAAATTTGGATCTAGGGGAATTTGGAAATTAAAATTTAGGGTCTAGGGGAATTTGAAAATAAAAAATTTTGGTCTAGGGAAATTTGGAAATTAAAAATTTGGATCTAGGGGAATTTGGAAATGAAAAGATTTGGATCTAGGGGAATTTGATTTCGCGTGATTTTAGGGGAAAATATGAGATTTGGAAAATTCGAGAATTAGGGATTTAGAAGTTTAGAGATATGAGAATAGGGGAATTTGGAAATTTTGGGGTTATTGAATTCGAAAATTTTTTTAATTTGGAACTAGGGAAAGATGAAAATGTGAGGTTTTGGAAATTTGCGAATTAAAAAGATTTAGGAATTTGAAAGTAAAAAAAAAATGTTTAATTTAGTCATTTGAAAATACCTAAAGTTAAACAGAAAATTAGGAAAATTCCCAAATTTGCAAATTTAGAAACCTGTTAATTTAGAAAAGGTAAAATATCAGTACAGATAAATTGTGAACGACCGAGCGCGTTTGAAATTTCGCGTAAATTCAGTACACGGTGAAATACAGTATCGCCCTTCGGTTAATCCATGGTGTGCATTGCGACGTGACCTTAATGGAAGCCTGGATACGCAGCTGCACCGGTCGACCACAAATTTGTGGTCTTTGTTAACGCAAACGAGAAGACCCGGTGTCGAGTGAATCCTCTGAAACGGAATGAAAATCGACCTTTTCAGGGTTCAGATCGTTCCCTTCAGTTAAAGTTAAAGGGACGAGTGCAGCATAGAAAGGGTACGAGAATCCGCGTTAACGCTCTTAAACGACGATTCCTCCGCAATAGATTTGAATTTCCACGAAAATTCTAATTAGAACATCCGACTTTTTCCCTACCACTGTCACTGATGCTACTCGACTTGGTGAAAATTCGTGGGTCGTTGAACTGTTAACAGCGTGGCTTAATTAAAGCAGTCGTAGTTACAATGTGATTCGGGCTTTCCGTGTAACTATCTTTTTTTTTGCTGCTGTTACAACTTCTTTTTCTTGCTTCTTCGTTTAAGTAGACCCAGTTTGCCTACTTAAATAAGTAGACCTACTTAAACAAGTATATGTACTTCATTATACAGTTACTTGATTATATATTTAATTGGTACGATTTTTTTTATATTTTCTGAGTGTGTTGTATTTTTACTTGTCACAGATGGGTTGCATGATTATTCCTTTGAAGGATATTTTCTTTTATTGAAAATTATTAATTAATATCATAATAATTTGATCATAAGAGTTCAGTTGAATGATTTTTCACCAGTATAACTGATTTTCAGTTACTTCACGAATTCTCTATCTGCCAGATTCAGTTCGCATGATCAGTTGGTCGTAACGTCGGAAATCAACGACTCTTGATCGCAGCATTCAGTTGGAACAACCCTCGAATTCTATGTTAACGACCTTGCAGTAACAGTGTCCGATAACGATAACCTCCGAATCGTTAAGTGCATCCGAGTCCAATAACAATGAATTCGAGATCACATTCGTTCGGTTACAATGATCGAAATTTAAAATTGAATTACGGTAGCCCTTCAAATAGCCCATTCTCGTGATATTACTTGCATTCGAGTCGTAAATTTGGAACTTTGGGTATTTGGTAATTTGAGAAGTTGGAGGTTTGAGAAGTTGGAATACTCACAGTTTGGAAATTTGAGGATTTGGATACTTGTGAAGTTGGAAAAGTGGGAATTTGGAAAATTGTGCACTTAAAATTTTGAGGACTTGGAACTCTAAGAATTTGAAAACTTGAGAACTTGGCAATTTTTGAAAACTTAGAAATTTGAGAAATTGGAAATTTGAGAAGTTTGAAGTTTGAGAATGTGCATCTTAAAAAATTTGGAAATTTAAGTATTTATAATTTTGAGCATTTGTAAGTTTGACATCTCATAAACTTCAAAACTTCAAAATTTGAAATCTCTTTAAAAACTTAGAAATTAGAATTACCTAACATTCGATTAGTTTCCGTCACCCTTGATATCGAGTAAGATTGTAACGATCTCCCGTTTGCAGTCATCATTCGAGCTTGCTATTGCCAGGGATCAAAGCGTTCGTAGATGTTCAAATGGTTTCGTATGTGACTCGACACTCAACAGCACACGTGCACCTGTCTCTCCGTGAGAGCAGCGAATTTTCGCAAATATTACTCGACGTGCGCAGCATGTGTGTACACGTCTGCGCATAATAGAATGCAACGAGCTTCTCTCGCAAGTAGGCGTACGCAGCGAAATTACAGCGTTAATTAAGACTTCCATTGAAATTCGACCGTTTCGAATTGCCTTCGCGAGAACTGGAGTATCTGGCTCGAGAACGAGCCGCGCAAGACCAAGCACTCGTGAAAATGACGAGTAGTCGGGAACACGTGTCTTCCTGAAGGAATTTCTGCACCTTGCGTCACTAAGGAGCTGTAGGATTCCTGTCGTACGGAAATGAACTGTCTCTTACCTTTGGAACAGTCGATTATTTCGTTGTTGTATTATTTCCTATTCTGTTAATTGGTACTCTCATTACTTTTATCATATATTCTGTATCCTCAGGAACATTTATTGGACACAATTATTGAACTTATTTATAATTATACATAAAATCATACCTAGCTAGGTATATAATATTAATTTCTGTAGAAAGACTTGGTTATGAAGAATATTTACAAATGAGAAGATCTGATCAAAATAATTAAGAACATTATGTATCCCAAGTTAACATGAATACAATTAATCTTATTCAACCTAATGATGATTAAAGATAATTTAATTTAACATGGCATGATTAGATCTAACCTAACCTAACCGAATCTGACACGAACATATTTAAATTAACTTGATATTAATAAACCTAATTGAACCTAACCTGATTTGAGTAGAGCTAATCTAATCCAACTTGATATGAGTAACCCTAATCTAACCTAACCTCATACGAGAAACCTTAATCTAACCTAACCTCATATGAGTAACCCTAATCTGACCTAACCTCATATGAGTAACCTAATCATAACCTAACCAGATACGAAGAAACATAATAAACCTAACCTGATATCATTAAATTTAATCCAACCTAACCTGATGTGTAAAAACTTCACCTAACCTAACCCAATATGAGTAAATTTAATCTGACGTAACTTAACCCGATAAAAATAAACTTAACTTACCCTAACCTAATTTAATAGGATAACATCTTAATTTCGACATATCTCAAACCTAACCTAACCTAATTGCTCTTACTTAAACTGACCTAATCTTAGATTAACCAAATCTAACTGATGGCGCACAAATCTGAAATTTGGAAAAAATGAAAATTTGACAAAATATAAAATTTAAAGATATAAAAATACTAAATTTTCTCGTGAAAAACGATATGAAAGTTCCGCGTTCCATTTCCAATTTATTACGTAACCTAACCTTCGCTGGTAAACCTACACGCAATTCAATTCTTCCAAAATTTTTCAAAAACACCACGTCAAAAAAAGCACTAATGCAAAAAATTCGCGAAAATTAGTTTTCCACCCTAATTGCTATAATGCTGTTGTTGCGAGCGTCCCAGAAAAGTCGTATTATTTTTGTAAAAAAATTGAGTATCGTCGAACAAGCACGAACAGCGATGTTTTCGAAATCACGTTATTCGCGGACAAGATAGGGAAACGAAGTTTCGTTCGCAAATTGTTTCGCGTTCACTCGTCTACGAGTGAGTATCTAGTGCATTGCCCACGGGAACTGAATCCTGCCACTACGTGATTAACTACCTAGGCTCACGAAACTTCAACAACAACAACAGCAAGGAATTTCGTGTTCCCTCGTTCGTTCTATGCCACACTCTTCCCCGGCGTCGAGCACACTCGTGGCCAGAATGGCTCGTTGAGCAAACGATCGTTCCAAAAAGAATTCCTCGACCACGCTATGTTTTATTCCGTGTTATTATAACGGCAAAAAATACTCGACGAAAGATAATTCGATATTTTTTCGTTATAGTTTATACGTTTTCCTAGAATCAACGTAGTGCAGCGTGGCGAAACTGTTTGTTGCTCGATACTTTTGCTGGAGATCGAATTAATTGTTCTGAATTGCGTTACGGGCTGATGGACGCGCAATTGAATTTTAGTAGAATAAAGTGGTATTCATTGCTCTGGATTTTGCTGTGGGCAGGTTGGTTTATGTATTTTGTGACATTTTGTGAATTTTGATAATTTGGGAATTGGAAGGTTGCAAAGATTTTCTGTTTTAATATTTGAGAATTTCTATGATGGATCATTTTGCTGTTTCGGACTTAGATCGTTTGAGAATTCGGATATTTGGAAATTTAGCAAATTGAGAATTTTGAAATTTGAAACCTTGGAAATTTGAGAATATGGAAATTTGAGTTTTTGTAATTTTGAGAATTCTGGAAATTTGAGAACTTGGAACTGAGAATTTGGAAATTTGAGAATTTGGAACTTTGAGAATATAGAAATTTGAGTGTTTGGAACTTTGAGAGTTTTGGGAATTTGAGAACTTGGAACTTTGAGAATTTGGAACTTTAAGTATATGGAAATTTTAGTGTTTGGAATGTTGAGAGTTTTGGAACTTTGAGAATTTGGAAGTTTGAGTGTTTGGAACTTTGTGTATTTGGAAATTTGAGAATTTGGAACTTTGAGAACTTTGAAATTTGAGTACTTGAAAATTTGCGAAATATAAAAATTTGAAAACTTGAAAATTTGAGAATTTCAAAAATTGCATCTTCAGAACTTGAAAATCTCATTTTAGAACTCGCCATCTAAAGATATAATATCCCCAGTTTCTCTCAACTCCGGTGGTCTACAATTTCCACTGATCGTTTTATCTATCCATTTGTCAATAACATTCGATTCGTCGGGCACGAGTATGGCAGTGCTTAATCGGCCGTCTCCGGACAGATTAAAAGTATTTAATTACAAGCACGTTCGAAGCTTCGTGTCGCTTGAAAGTTATTCCAGCTTGTACGCTTGGTGTCTCCTCAGCGCGGTGACTTTAATTAAAGTACTGCGAAAGGCGGAGCAATTAATGACCGGCGACATAGTTTAAGAACTCGATACCACGTGGATCCTTAATGAAAAAACTTTATCCTTTGCCGGGGGAAAAGGAAAACACCTTCTCGTTTCTTATTTCTTGATCAAGAATCGAACGCTTCTTCCGAAGATATTGTTTTATGTATCTGCTTTATGAACTCTTTGATTAAACCGGTTTTTAATCACAAGACGTGAATAGGGTAGAGATACTCCCCTGTTCTTATTATTGTCTGTTCTCATTTTATGAATGAATGTCCTCCTCAAAAAATGAGGACAAAAAATGTAAAATTCTATTTTTATTAATTTAATGTATAACATTATTTATATCCATCATGTATGTCCGACAAATATATGCTTTAATAATATTATAAAAGAACGTAATACATTTGATTGATATTAACACTTCCATCTATTAATTTATAACATCCATTATACAATCGATATCAACGAAAGAATTATTCAAATCGTTAAAAAAAAATAAAAAAATAGTTATTCTGCATTTTGTCTACCGTTTCCATATAGAATATGATTATATCAACAGTTGAGACACCATCTGTATGTTTAAATAAAACTGTAATTATCTTCTTCATGAAAGAAGTCTCGGTACATCATGATAGCTCACTTAAGACAATAAAGTAGCACGAAAGAAGAACACAAAAGGTTACGTAAAGGTATTAATCATGCAACTCTTTTCTTGATTGCTTTTGCAGAGAGGTGCGTACAGTCGTGCTCAACAAAGGCTCCTCCGGTCTGGGTTTCAATATCGTCGGTGGCGAGGATGGCGAGGGAATTTTCATTTCCTTCATCCTAGCCGGAGGTCCAGCAGATCTCAGTGGTGAACTACGACGTGGTGATCAGATACTCAGCGTCAATGGCATTAATCTTCGGACAGCCACCCACGAGGAGGCTGCTGCAGCCCTTAAGGTATCGTCACTAATGCCTTTTTAACGCTTAAAGTACCGTCACTAGTGTCTTTAACACTTTCCATGTCACCTATGACCTTCAATTTCTATTAACATTTCCGAAATATCTAGTAAATTTAACTCTAATCACTTGTTACAAGTAAATATCCAAATCTAAGATTTTTGTATTTGTGCACAGGGCACCGGGCAGACAGTGACGATTGTGGTACAATACAAGCCCGAAGATTACAACAGATTCGAGGCCAAGATCCATGATCTTAAACAACAGATCTCCCAGCAGAATATGATGACAGGCACCCTCATGAGGACCTCGCAGAAGAAATCACTTTACGTTAGGTAAGTCGACTTTGGTTGCTTCCTTAACTCCTTAACCTATCATCTTTTCTAGATTCAAGTCGGATTGATCTAACTCAAGTTCAAATTGCATTGATGTAACTCATAGTCAAGTCGTATTGATCTAACTCAAGTTCAAGTTGCATTGATGTAACTCATAGTCAAGTTGTATTGATCTAACTCAAATTCAAGTTGATTTGATGTAACTCAAGTTCAAGTTGTATTAATGTAACTCAAGTTTAAATTATATTGATGTAACTCATATTCTAGTCGGTTTGACCTAACTCAAATTCAAGTTGTATTAATGTAACTCAAACTCAAGTTGTATTAATGTAACTCATAGTCAAGTTGTATTAATGTGACTCAAACTCAAGTTGTATTGATGTAACTCATAGTCAAGTTGTATTAATGTAACTCAAACTCAAGTTGTATTCATGTAACTCATAGTCAAGTTGTATTGATGTAACTCATAGTCAAGTTGTATTAATGTAACTCATAGTCAAGTTGTATTAATGTAACTCAAACTCAAGTTGTATTCATGTAACTCATAGTCAAGTTGTATTGATGTAACTCATAGTCAAGTTGTATTAATGTAACTCATAGTCAAGTTGTATTAATGTAACTCATAGTCAAGTTGTATCGATGTAACTCATAGTCAAGTTGTATTAATGTAACTCATAGTCAAGTTGTATTAATGTAACTCATATTCAGGTCGGATTGATCTAACTCAAGTTCAAGTTGCATTGATGTAACTCATATTCAAGTCGCATTGATCCAACTGATCCAACATGATCAAATAAAATACTGACACCCAGTAACTTCGACGTGTTCATCGCAAAGAGACGCGAAGGTTAATACGTCGCATAAATCTCAAATGAAAGAATAATGAAATAAGAGGATGTTGTTTGTATGTTCCGTGTCGTAGAGCGTTGTTCGATTACGACCCGAACAAGGACGACGGTTTGCCAAGCCGTGGTTTGGCATTCCGCTACGGTGAAATCCTACACGTGACAAACGCCAGCGACGATGAATGGTGGCAAGCTAGAAGAGTGACTCCTCAGGGTGAGGAGGAGGGTCTCGGTATAATACCGTCTCGTAGACGATGGGAACGGAAGCAACGCGCCAGGGATCGTTCTGTCAAGTTCCAAGGCCACATGCCGGTGATCCTCGACAAGGTAAGCTTGATCGATCGATACCATTCGCTAAATCAAACACGACACTTCTCTTTGACAATTGATCTATACAGGGTGTCACGTTCAAGTCGAATTGTTAACATTATCAAGTTACCACTCTTCTATTTAATAATTGATCTACCTATACAGGGTGTTTCACTTAAGTCGAATTACTTCCCCTACCAATAAGACACTATTCTTCTATTTAATAACTGGCCTACATATACAGAGTGTTTCACTTAAGTTGAATTATTTCCATTACCAACAAGTCACCACTCTTCTATTTAATAATTGATCTACCTATACAGGGTGTTTCACTTAAGTCGAATTACTTCCCCTACCAATAAGATACTATTCTTCTATTTAATAACTGGCCTACATATACAGAGTGTTTCACTTAAGTTGAATTATTTCCATTACCAACAAGTCACCACTCTTCTATTTCACAATTGATCTACTTATACAGGGTGTTCCACCTACGTCAAATTGATTTTGTTACAAACAAGATACCACTCTTTTAACACTAAAACTACCAAACCAGTCAAATGACCATCTCACAAGTTTCTTATTATAAGATATATAATTTATTAAGGTCTCTTGAAACCTGCATTTTCATTCTGAAATAAAGAATTAATGTGTACATTAATTTATGCTTTATCGTCTGTTCAGTTTTCAATTTCATTAATAATTTCAAGTTAAGTGTGAATCCTAAATTGGTAGGTTTAGTGTTAACAATTGATTTACATGTACAGGATATTTCACTTAAGTCGAGTTATTTTCGCTACTGTCAACGCGTTGACACAGTGAACGGTGTTTGTGGACGTACACGCTATAATACGGATTATTAAGAACAAGAGCACTTAACCCCTTGGGTACATTTGACGACTCGTGATGGCACTTGTTTTGCCTAAGTGCCAGACGAGTCTTTCAAATTGAGACAATGTTTAACGCGTGCATTCTGGTTCACGCGAGAGCAATTAGTATCAGTTGCAGCAGAGTAGTTCTTTCAGTGTTTCGGTGAACCTTTGTGATACACTGCCCCAGAAAGCCCGGAAATAATGAGTAGATTTTATGAAAGTAACTGTGAAAATTTTAGCGAAAGACTTTGAGAAATCTGTGAGATGATCACTATGAAAAGATCAAGATCATATTTCTATAATGATCTTATTAACATTTCAAGATTATTTCAACCTCATGTATTGAATCAAAGTACCCATGTTTCCTAGTACATATTCAAACCTCATAAAAATATTTTAGCCTTCATTTCCCTATTTTAATTATTAACTTTAACCGAAAACACCACTATTCAAATTTATATGTTCCAAAATTCCTACTGTGAAGTATGGAATCAGAAGGATTTAAACTCTCATGCTGCTTAAACTCTGCAAATATAAGCTTGGTAGAGAGGAAAATATGCTGCACATTTCATTAACATTGCAGCTATTATCAGCTTCTAACAATATTATAAGTACTTCACTATATAATTCAACGCATTACTGTTGAAGCTAATTGAAACAATGTTGGAAATATGTACTTTCATAGTTCATACCCGAAATTCCCGAACGGTATTAATCGTAACAAACCAAATCGCAGTTCACGAAGCTCTGAGAGCACTTCACACTGTTTAATTCTGCGGTCAGCTTTTTGAGGAACGACCCAGATTAAAATTTGTGGAAACGTGGATGAAAAAATAATTTTTATTGAAAATCGAAGTTATTTTACTTTTTATCAAATTCTAATTGAAATCTTCGTCACAAGTCCAGTATGTGGATGTCTTATACCAAATTACGATAAAATGATCGAAGAATCGTCTTGAATTCACAATCAGGTCATACAATTTTATAGGATTAATATTTCTTATCTGGTCTAGTTACCGATGTCAAACCACGAGCTGGCGCGTGAAGAGACAGGTGTTTAAAAGTTCACATACCCAAATTGCTATATCCCCCAATTCCTACATCCCTAAATCGGTACATACCCAAATTGCTTTATCCACAAATACCTACATCCCCAAATCGGTATATCCCCAAATCGGTATATCCCCAAATCGGGACATCCCCAAATACCTATATCCCCAAATTCCTACATCCCCAAATCGCTACATCCCCAAATCACTACGTCTCCAAATCGCTATATCCCCAAATTCCTACATCCCCAAATCGTTACGTCCCCAAATCGCTATATCCCCAAATTCCTACATCCCCAAATCGCTACGTCCCCAAATTCCTACGACCCCAAATCGGCACATCCCCAAATCGCCACGTCCCCAAATTTCTACATACCCAAATCGCTATATCCCCAAATTCCTACATCCCCAAATCGGTACATCCCCAAATCGTTACGTCCCCAAATCGCTATATCCCCAAATTCCTACATCCCCAAATCGCTACGTCCCCAAATTCCTACGACCCCAAATCGGCACATCCCCAAATCGCCACGTCCCCAAATTTCTACATACCCAAATCGCTATATCCCCAAATTCCTACATCCCCAAATCGCTACATCCCCAAATCGCTACGTCCCCAAATTCCTACATCCTCAAATCGCTACGGCTATTGGTCAGAAAAGGAAAATGGCCTCACGCTAACTCATGGGTTGACATCAGTATATAAATTATTCCACCTAAATTGAAAATTCACGTACTAAAAGTATGAGAAATATTTACAATATTAGAACTGCAAGTGCGCCGCGAGTGTGTCACATTAGCTCACGCGCCAACTCGTTGATATCTGTAGACAACTTTATTTGATGACCTTCTCCATTGTGCATTTATATAACGCAAGATCGATGGATTGCAGCAATCGACATTGGATAGGAAGAAGAAAAACTTCTCGTTCAGCAGGAAATTCCCGTTCATGAAGAGCAAGGACGACAAATCCGAGGACGGTTCGGACCAGGAACGTGAGTGTCTCTTGAAACATGACTCATTCGTATCCTGCACGTTCTGTGCATGTTCAGACCCGTACCTATTGTGGTTTTTACGTGACTATTTATTTTTCAATTTTTTTTTTTATATTCTCGTATTTCTCAGTCACTATTTTCATATTACGTATATATCTATTATATCTAGACCGTGTGTTTGAAACTTACAGTTAGTATCTCCTTTTTTTCTGTCACGTGTATCTTGAAAATTCCCCCTTTGCAACGATCTTTACTCGTACAGATTTTTTTGTTACGCAACGAATTTTTATTCCCCGAATTTGGTAACGTAGTCTCGATTGTGGTTATTGTTCGTATTTTAAATCAGTGGCGTGATTAGGATGAAGGTTTAATGCTTTGACTTGTGGATTAGAAATTTTTGGGTTTATGTTAGAAATTTTGGAATTTGCATTTCTAGGTTATTAAATGTGAATTTTTAAGTTCTTACATTAGCTGATTTTTGAATATTGAAATAGTCAGTAGTACGAAAGCTCAGATTTCCAAATCCTCCATTTCTATATTTTTAATTATGTAAATTTCCTATTTTGAAACCAATTTCAAAGTTCTCCAATTCTCTACATTTCTTAATACCTAAATTAAAAAATTTCTATATTCTCAACTTCCAAACCCTGAACTTCCCAATCCCCAAATTCTCATAACCCAGATCTAGGTACCCAAACTTGGAACTCCCAAATTCCCAAACTTCAAACTTTCCAAAAGCTCCAATCTCTTAATTCAAAAATTTCCAAAATCTCCACTCAGTTCAGAAACGAAGAAAATTTTCCCTTAATCTCAGAAATTAGTTTGCAAGTTCCAAATTTCTAAAGTTAAGTTTTAAAAACCTGTCACATAAAATGAACTAAAAATAGAACTAGAGCTCCACCATTCTAAAAATCCTAATTACGCCAATGGTTCACATTCGTCGTGTCGATCTTTGTCCACGTAGAAACTTTATCCAAGACGATAATAAATAAACGACGAGAGGCGTAATCGATTAAACCTTATGATCTGTTCCGTATAGCGATTGGTCGTCGATAGTTAAAAAGATCGCTTGAGTAATTCGTGACAGGTGCGACGATAACGCCCAACTTCCGATCCGAGCTTTTGTGTTTTTTTTACCATGTGAAAACGTGACATGTGTTTTGTTTTTGCCTGCTTGTGTAGGGTCGCCCACGACACCCGAGAACGAAAACGATCCTACACGTAAGTATTCCATAGTTAGTTCAACAAGAAGAAACAAGATACAATCATACACGTACCACACGAACATCCACACGTCCGTATGATAACGATTCCACGCGTACTCGCGAGTCGCGTGCACTACACTTCTATCTCGTCAAATTCAAATTAAAATTTGAAAAAAAAAAGAAAGATGGACAGAAACGATAAGCGACCCTATGTAAACTTTTTACACTCCTCGTGAGATCACTGTTTTTCGTATGTTCTTTGCTTGACACGCAAACCACTTCATCTAGCACATAGCATCATGCCTTGGTGTTTTCACACGATCATCTCGATCTCGCATGTTTAGCTCACTCGACTAACTCGCTTTCTAACCTTTGACTAACCTTTCGGTTTTCATAGAATGCTTTTAGATGTCCGGCATGCGTAGCTACTTGGACAGTCGAGAGCAAGGGCTTCCTTAAGGAAAATATGGCTGACATGTGAAAGATAGCTTATTGCTGATTTTTAGGGATGTTGAGGAATTTGAGAATTTGGGGATTAGTTCAGAAGGAGACATAGGAATTTGGGGAGCTTCAGATTTGGGGATTTGAAGATTTTGGAAGTTTGGGATATGCGAAAATGGGAACCTAGAAAAGTGATGTGAGAATTTGGGGATTTTGGAATTAGCAGACCTTGAGATTTGGGGTTTTGAAATTTGGGGACCTTGAGATTTGGAAATTTTGGAATTTGGGGGACCAGAAATTTGGAAATGTAGAAATTTTGGAAAATAGAAATTTAGTACCATGAAATTTGGGGACCTTGAGATTCGGGGAATTTGGAATTTGGGGGACCAAAATTTGGAAATGTAGAAATTTGGGAAAATAGGAATTTAGTACCATGGAATTTGGGGATTTTGGAATTTGCAGACCTTGAGATTTGGGGATTTTGGAATTTGGGGACCTTGAGATTTGGGAGTTTTGAAACTTGGGGACCTTGAGATTTGGGAATTCTGAAATTTGGGGGACCAGAAATTTGGGAAAATAGAAATTTAGTACCATGGAATTTGGGGACCTTGAGATTCGGGGAATTGGAATTTGGGGGACCAGAAATTTGGAAATGTAGAAATTTGGGAAAATAGGAATTTAGTACCATGGAATTTGGGGACCTTGAAATTTTGGGATCTACAGAAATGAGAATATATAAATTTGACTAAGAATTTGAAGAGCTAGAAGTTTGATCATATAGAAATTTGTGGATCAATACATTTGTGAGATATGAATAGTGTACCTAGAAATTTAGGAATTTAGAGGCAGGAGAGTCTAGAGTTTTGGAAGTCACAAATTTATGAATCTAGGAATTTGGGAACTTGGGATATTTAAAAAATTGAGAGTTTGAAAAAGTTAAAAATTTGAAAAATTTGAAGAATTGAGAATTTAGAAATGTAGAAAATTTTAAGAATTGTCAAGTTTTGAATTTGTATCCATGTCCCCAGGAAGTCTAAATTGCACTTGAATGTACAAAATTATTTCGATGTTGCTCGCTTATGTTCTCTGCGACTTGTAGAAGAATAATTTGGAACGTCTTCTTATCGTGCTTGAGTGTTTCTTTGACGACGATTGTTTTATTCGGACAGTAAATTAAACATTATTATTTATCAACGAAAATATATCCTTCGGTATCTAGTTCATTTAGGTACCATTTCCAGAAAAGATAGTCTCATACACAAAATATGCAATTTGAATTTAAACGTTCATTTAAGTAAGCTTGTTTCATAGCGACAAAATTCTTACAGTTAGAGCTATAAATTACTTTCGAAAATCGTAGAATGCAATAACTAGTTTCCATTAATTTATCTATCGAAGAAAATTCGTAGAAAACGAGTTTAACACTTTGACGATTTCAATTTCATTGTGCAAATTTATATTTCTGTATAAATTTATCATTTTTTCAATGATGTATGTAATTATTTAAATATTAACAACTTGACAGCTGATAGCAGTATTTAGAAACAATGTTGTAATATTACTAATGATATGCATCACTAGTCATATCATGAATATAATCCACATATTCGACCCACAGATATCTCAGCGTGTTGATATGTCGATGCACTGATATTTCGACGCATTAATATGACGAAGTGCTGATATGTCGGCACGATAATAGTTCCGAAGTGTTGATACGTCAACGTGCTGATATATAGACGCACTGATATGTCCTTATGTTGATATATCGATACACAGATATGTGTATGCGCTGATATTTCGATGCGTTGATATATGAATGCACTAATACATCAACGCGTTGATATCTCGATGCATTTATACATCAACGCGTTGATATTTCGACGAATTAGTATGGTGGAGCGCTGATATGTTAACTCATTGATGTATCAAAGCGTTGGTATTCTAACGCGTTCATACATACAGACGTTAATATGTTAACGCATTGATATATCAAAGCGTTGATATGTGAACACATTAATATGTCTATGTGTTAATATATCAAAGCGTTGATGTATCAGGACGTTAATACATAGAGACGCTGATATGTTAATGCATTGATATATCAAGACGTTAATGCATAGAGATGCCGATATGTTAATGTATTGATATATCAAAACGTTGGTATGTCCACATATTAATATACATATGCGTTAATATATCAAAGAGTTGATATATCAAGAAGTTAATACATAGAGACGCTGATATGTTAATGCATTGATATATCAAAGCGTTGATATGTCAACAGATTAATATACCTATGCGTTAATATATCAAAGCCTTATGTCAATACGTTAATATACCTGTACGTTAATATATTAAAGCGATGATATTCTGACGCGTTAATGCATTGAGAAGCTGATATGTTAACGCATTGAATATCAAAGCTATGTCCACACATTAGTATACCTATGTGTTAAGATATCAAAGCATCGATATTGTGATGTGTTAATACGTCGATACATCGATGTCTCAACGTATACAGTCCATTCACTGTATCAGAACGTGTTACCATATGTTCCATAAAATTACAAGATAATAATTTAGCATCGTAAAACTTTGAAATACAAATTGACCAACAATACCAATAATATACCACAAAATTACTCGAATCTTGTTCAAAATAATCGTCAAAGTGTTCCAATACCACAAGCCTCCCAAACTAGGATTTCTACTCATTACCCACGCAAAAAGAACAATACAAAGAGCAACAAAGCTCAAAGAAAAAAAAATCGAAGAATTGGCATCGATACATTCGATAGCCCGAGTTAGCCTGGACGGTAGGACAGATGTTGTTCGTGCTTAATGCTTAATTAATCCTAGCAATTATTAACGGCCGCTTATTAGTACGCAACGTATACTGAAATATTGAACTTGTTATGTTTTAGCATTCATGCTGTGCTACACCCAGGACGACACTAACACCGAAGGTAATCACGTCTCTCTCTCTCTCTCTCTTTCTCTCTTGATTTTATCATCTTCATATTTCTCTCTCTTTTTCACACATATACACACAGATCACACATGGTCCTCGTATTTGTATCTTCTTTTTTTTCCCTCTCTGTTCGCCTTTCATTTTCGTCTCCATTATGTATTCTCTCCCCCGTTCTTCCTCTACCAGTCAGCCTCATCTCGGTCGCATCAATTAACAAAGCACACATTCATTACCGCGATATAACGATCCAGCCGCGGAGCGAGTGCATTGTTCGGTAAGGTCCTTTTGTCGTGGCGCGTTGTTACTTTTGAATAGCACGGGGCTGTTGGCTTCCCGTTCTCTTGTCGATTTAACGGATCCACCGACTTCGAGAGGACTCGCCGTGATGGCCATTTTGTTTTCGCCTGTTTCAATCCTACGAGTGCTGCCCGAGCCCTTATCGCGAACTCTGCGGAAACGGACCTCGGATATATAGCCGCTCACGAGGCGACCGTTCCTGCGAATAATAGTTCGCAATTTTATTTACGTGTACCATAAACGGTGGTAATTTACCCTTACGATGGATTACAAAGTAGGGTAGATGCGCAGTCGCTGTGGAAGCATTCGATTGCAAGATTGTCGAGTGAAGTTGGGATCATGTTTTGAGAATAGTGGTACAAAATAATTTTTGAAAATAATTGTAATGAGAGAAATTTGGAAGATTGAAGATGCAGACATTGAGAAATTGGGAAATTTAGACATTTGGAGATTTGAAAAGTGGACAATTTAGATATTTGGGAGTTTGGAAACTTGGGAAATATGAAATTTGAGAATTTGGAAATTGGGTAGTTCGAAAATTTGGAAATTTGATACTTTGAAGGTGGAAAAGTAAAGGCAGGTAATTTGGAAATTGAGAAATTTAGGATTTGAAAATTAAGAAGAGTGAAAAGTTGGGAGGTTGAAAATTTAGGAAATAGGAAATTTGAGAATTGGGAAATTGGGAAGTTTAAATATTAGAAATTTAGAATTTTAGAAAATAAAAAATTTGAACATTTGATTTGAAAATCATTAAACTTGATACAACCTTTCGAATATTTTCGTGAACGACTGCGCATATTTTATTAAACCGTTGCGAATGAAATAATCGATTTTATTCACAAAATTTGCAATAGCACAGCAACAATCATGAACTGGCCTATATTGTTAATTTTATTTGATTTTATTTTGTTCGTTGCTCGTTTGAGATGAAGCTATGGTTCACTTCACAGATTCATATCTTTTAATGGAATTCTATTAAATTAATGCCGTGCTATACGTTCGTTAGCTCTACTTTCTCTGATGCATTTAATTATTCTTAACTTTCATTATGAAATACTTCTGATTGGAATGCATAAAGAAACGATACAGCAATTTCACTGTGAATCATTGTTTAGCTGAACTGATAGTCAGCCATTTTGTGGGAACTTTGATGAAAGATGCAGCCATTTTTGCCAGATTTTAGTATCATCATAACAAATTGGTTGAACAATCAATGATTGAACAATCAAATTATAATATTAGATTTTATTAAAATTGTAAATTGTAAATGAACTATAACGTCGATACAATATTTTACAGTAAAAAAAATTGTTGAACATTAGACTTACCAATCAAAATCAATCCTAATATAAAAATGTTAATATATTCAACTCTGAATATTTTTAATAGAACATTTGTACTATCAATGTATGCATTTAGACCTGTATTTTCAGTCTTGGAACCGAGAATAAAAATTGTCTAATAAACACATTCAGCACCTTGCAATGCTATATGTAATTGCAATAATAATTTTTTCATTAAATTTGACATTCAATGCTAGACTTTATTTCAGAACCGTTTCATACGCAACGAGCAAATCTCTGATCGATCACACTAGAGACATTAATAAACGATCGATAAAAATACCCACAGCTTATGTATTCGTTCGCTTGAATTTTGTTGATCCGCGCTGCGATTGACCAGAAACAAAATGGTGCCCACTTTAGCTTTATCCCTTTGTTTCTCGTCCAGACGATTCGTTTCAATTAGTATTTCGGCCAGCTCTCGCGACGCGGTTTTCGATTATCGATCAGCCAGAGTGGAACAAACCCGGCGGGTTTTTTCGTTGAAATTCCGTCGGCGTATCTTCGAAACTAATATCCGTTATCACTAAACGATTTCACGTTCGTGGTCGTCATGAACGAGCGAAACGACCGTTCATTCTTCGTCTCCGCTTTCATTTCACGCCGCGCTTCTTCCATCTGTTTCATTCACAAAAAGATTTATCTTGCGTCGCAGGGAGTAGAGAAATTTTATATCGTGTTGAACTGCCGTATATGGAGGAACTGACATTAGTTTATCTGGAAAAGGAGGATGATGAGAATAATGACGAGTTTAGTAAGTGATAACAAATAAATGAAACGAGTCAATTGTGTGAACAGGAGTGAACCAGCATACCTATGCTGAATTACCTCCTTAGACTAACATTGTCGAGCGTGGTTTCGATCGAGATCCACTTTGTAATCTTTTTTTTCTTTGATTTCTTTAACTTTCCTCGACCCTACCCTACGCACTGACAACACGCCGAAACGCTTCGCGCAGTTGGGACAGCCGCGACGTGCTTTTTTGTCTGTCTGTTTGTCGTTTGAGTTCTCTTTGTATACTAATTACCCTCGTACAGCCACGAACAAGGATCAGATACCTCGGATACAATTACGAAATTACTTTGTTTCTCGTTGCCAAGTTTAACATTATAGATGTGAACCTTTATGAAAATAACATTTTACGATTTAATGATTTTAATCGTGTTAGAAGACATTCGGTGATTTTTGTTGCAACTTCGTAGCAGTGATACGTCTGCGTGTACCTGCAAGTAATTGGTAACAAGGATTTTAGTTGGGACAGTTTAGATAATTCACTTTTTTGGGAGTTTGGTGAATTTTTTAATTTGCAAGGTTAATTTTTGAATGTAGAAATTGGTTATTTGGTTATTTATGAGTTTGGAGCAGTAAAAATGGGAAAATTTGCAGATTTAAAGAGTGCAATGTATAGAAATTCGGAAATTGACCATTTTGATTTTGGAAAGTTTGAAAATTTACAATATGGGAAATTTGAGGAATTTGGAAATTGAGAAAATGGGAAGTTGGGAAGTTGGGAAAATGGAAAATTGGAAAATTGAGAAGTGGCGTATTTGGGAAATTGAGAAATTTGGAAATTGGGAGTTTGAGAAATTGGGAAATTGAGAAATGGGGAATTGTAAAATTGGGAAATTGAGAATTTGGGAAATTGAGAAATGGGAAATTGTGAAATTGAAAATTTCGGTATTTAGGAAATTGGAAAATTGAATAATTGGAAAATTGAAAAATTTTAAACTTGAAAATTGAGAAATTTGCAAATTTGAAGCTTAGAAAATGCAAACTTCCGCAACCTTCAGAATTAGAAAACTAGGAGATTTACGAACCCCAAAATTAGAAATCTAGGAAACTTACGAACATCAAAATTAAAAAGCTAGAAAATTCGCAAACCCCAAAACATCCGCAACAAAAATTCGCTGATTACCGAAGCAATCAATAGGCAACGAGAAACGCCATGCTCCAGTAACCGTACTATTAAATCGTTACCGTTACGTAGCATCGAGTATCGATTCCGAAGTACAAACTCTCCAAGTTTTGTTAGCATAGCCACCACATTAACCGATGCAACATCAACCTTGGTACTCTCTGTCTCTCTTCGATCGCCTAAGTACTATTCCCTAGGGAGCTTACCTTCCCTGCTTCTCCTAGGTGCTAAAGCATGGACCCACTCGAAGGTGACTTTGAATAATCGACCGCGTTTCTGTGCAATCGTTAACCAAACTCCAACGAACCGATTTGCAGCAAATCTTTTCGCGACGAGAATTTTTCTGTTCGCTATTTTCTTTATTTTTACTCTTTCTCTTTCTCTCTTTCGTCGATGATTCGACGAAGAGGGAAGTTTAAAGAGAAACGTTTGTCTTCGCGTGTTTGAAAGAGTGCGAACGATCTAACCGAGGATAACAAAGCTTTTTATACAACGAACACAGAGGGTGTTGAGGTGACGAGAATGTACTTATACCAAAAATTGCAGGCAGCGAAGAAAATGTGCTGTCGTACGAGGCTGTCCAGCAGCTCACCATACAGTACACTCGACCCGTCATTATACTGGGTCCACTCAAGGATCGCATCAACGACGACCTCATCTCCGAGTTCCCTGATAGATTCGGCAGCTGCGTGCCACGTAAGTCGATTCACCTATTTAATCTTACTTGTCAATTTTTATGTACAGAAATTTAGTTTCGAAAATGACTTTTGTGTTTGATTTGTCACCTTGCAAATGTTCAAGTTTTCGAATTTCTCAAGTATTCAGACACTCTATGTCATGTAATCCGAAAGTTCAATAATACGGAAGTTTCAAAGTTTCGAGATTACAAGGTTACGAAGTCTCGAGGTTTCAAAGTTACGAAATCTCGAAATTTCAAGGTTACAAAGTCTCAAAATTCATCAGGTTTAAAGTCTCAGTATCCTATAATTCTTAACAAAAATTTGGGAAATGGTTTTTAGACACAACGAGGAGTAGAAGGGAATACGAAGTGGATGGTCGGGACTATCATTTTGTGGCGTCCAGGGAACAAATGGAGAGGGATATTCAGAATCATCTGTTCATAGAGGCTGGCCAGTACAACGATAATCTTTATGGAACGTCCGTGGCGTCCGTTCGAGAGGTGGCTGAAAAGGTAACTGAAGCAAAAATAAGCAATCAAATCGAACATTAAGTATTAATAAACATAATACACATCCTACTCTATATCTACATACTTCCGCAAATACATAGAATAGTTCATGCTGCAGTTTTCAAATATTTGTTTACATGTTCATGGATAAGAGTGTGTGTTAATTAGGCTCAATACATAATATAATACGTAACTTGATTTCAGGGAAAGCACTGTATTCTCGACGTTAGCGGAAATGCCATCAAGAGGTTACAAGTAGCGCAGCTCTATCCAATCGCCATTTTCATTAAACCGAAATCCGTGGAATCAGTCATGTAAGTGATGTCTTGTAAAACATACCTACACTCTTGAATACATTTCATTACTTAAAAATTGATGTTTGTAGGGAGATGAACAAGAGGATGACCGAGGAGCAGGCGAAAAAGACGTACGAACGAGCTCTGAAGATGGAACAAGAGTTTGGAGAGTATTTTACTGGTATGTATAATTTTCGTGGAAACAACATACAAATAAATCTTTGTCTTGATATAGAGTCACCTAGTTGATATAGCTTGATATAGAGTCACTTAGTTGAGTAGATTCACTCAGTTGATGTAGATTCAGCTAGTCGATAAAGATTCAGACAGCTGATAAAGATCCACTTAGGTGGTGTAGATTCACCTAGTTGATATAGATCGAGCTACTTGATGCAGGTCCACCTAGTTGGTGTAGATTCGCCTGGTTGATGTACATCCAATTAGCTGATACAGATTCACCTAGGTGTACATTTACCCAGTTGACATAAAATCAGTTGATGTAGATTCACCTAATTGGTATACGTTCACCCATAAATTCATCTAGTCGATGTAGATTCTAGCTGATGTACATTCACTTAATTGATACAGATTCACCTAGGTGATGTAGATGTCCCTTCGTCCAGAATCAACCTGTACAGCCCAACCGAATAAGAATAAACTATAAGAAGACTATGAACTAAAGAAAGAAATATTATTGTGTTACAGCCGTAGTACAAGGTGACACGCCTGAAGAGATCTACGTGAAGGTGAAGGAGGTGATCGCCGAGCAGTCAGGACCGAACATTTGGGTGCCGTGCAGGGACCAGCAACTGTGACGTCCTGCCCCCAACGCTCAGCCCGGTCCGAACGCTTGGACCTTACCTCCGAGGCGTCAAGCTTAATTACTCTTAATAAAATAACCGAGTAACTCTAATAATGCCTTCCCCGTTCCCATCCCGACACCCGTCCCGTACCCTGCCCAAATCGAGTAACACACGATGTCCCGATCGAGACGTTTGCCTTGCCCGCGTTCGCGAGGCTCGTCGAGAAGACTCTGACTAATCGAACGGATAACCGAACAACAATCTCGAGAGGAGAAAATTAAGTTAATACGCGATATGTATATCGTTAGCGTGTTTGTTTCCTTGGAACTCGAGGATACACGCGAGGGTAGGAGCAACGTTATCGATCACGAAAGGTTGAAACAATCGATGTTAGGATTCGTCGTTTGCCGAATAAGGATGGTAGCATGTTAGTATTTTTGACGAGACACCGTCAGACGAAGATCCGTGTTATAGTGTTAAAGATACCAAAAGTGTTTCGTTGTACCACGATGTTCTTCACGTATCGAACCGGGTTTGTCGAACCACGAACAAGGAGATACATCATCGTCACGGGCGTTCGTCTACCTTGAATTTTTGCTACGACGTTGCACGTGACACGAATACACGACGTCCCGGGACACAGCGCATCCTCCCCGTCGCAACGAACACGAAACAGTTACTCGAGCTTCGTAATTTGTAATCGTCGATACGCACTCTCCCTTTTTTTTCTTTTCATTGTAATCGGAGGGAAGAAAACGGTTGAACGAACCGCCTCCGATGGTCGTGTATTCGCCTCGAAATCGATTTCAATGTGCGCGCGACGAGATCGCCGCGATCGAAGTCGAACTAAATATAACTACGTGTGTGAGTGTGTGTGTGTGTATGTTTTATATACACATGAGAAAAGAAAAAACAAAGATTCGCGTCGTAGTTTCTTGTCGATCGATCTGCCACGACGCGTTCGTTGCACACGAAACGTGCACGCCACTATGCAACTATCTATTCGAATATTTGGATTATTTGCGGCTCTTGAAATTCTGGACTGGGCACTTGATTATTTGAATAATTTGGGTAATTTTAAAATTCGATGACACCGATTGTTGGAATAATTCGGATGCTTAAATATACGAATATTTGAATTATTTGAATTTTAAATGCTTCTTCAAATTCTACTGATATTCCAACATTTGAATATTCAAATTTCGAATATAAATTTTGCTAATATTCAAATTACTCAGAATACAAATCCAGTCGTATTTGGTTATCAGAGATTTCGAACTATCCAACTTTCTTCAATGTCAAAGTTGAATTCTATTACTATTTACTCGCAATTGAATATTTAAAGATCCAAATATTCAAATTGTCTGAATAATGCGACCTCGAACTCGAATTGTACCAATATTCGAGCATCGAACTTTTAATTATTCGAATAATCAAGTTGTCCAAATTGTTGAAATTTCAAATCGAAATTCTACAGATATTCTGCTATTCGAATGTTCGTTAGAGCTCGAACGTGAACGCGTCGAAACAGGCGAACAATAAACGTCGACTCGATTGAAATCGAACGTACGAGCGACACGAAGCAGGACACAAAGAAGCGACAATGAAGAATAGTAGATTTTTAAGGTAGATTCTCGTCGCGATCGCTCGCAAGACGCGCACAGCACGTTTAGACGCTTTAAAAAAAGGGAGAATTCTCTTTTCGTTTGTTGTTTTCGTTTCCTTCACGCGCAAATCGCGACGACGACGATAAGCGTAACACGAGTTGACGAACGGAACGGGAGAGACACGATACGCAGAAATAAAATAACAAAAAAATAACATTATTATAATAATAATAATAAATAAATAATAACACTTGGCTTCACCGATCACTGTATATGTATAGCTTGGTCCGGTTAATTCTGAGCGAAGTAGCGCGGTATTTTTTAATGTACTTAATCGCAATAAGAGGCGAGAGAGAAGGAGTACGAGGGAATCGAGATAGATTCGTTAGAACGGCGTTTCGAAGGCGAACATTCGAGCGTAGAGAATGAATCGAGAGAGCATGAAAAGAACAAAGAACGCAGAACAGAACGGGACATAACTTTTCGTATCTGTTTCAAAAGAGAGACGAGACAAAGACGAAATCCGGACGCATGTAACGAACCTCACGATTCATCAAACCTCACAGGACAAATCTTTAGATGCTAGATTAGCGATATATAATGTTTTGTACAGCTAGATTACTAAGCCAGTACTGGGTTATGTGCAACATTATATATATATAAATATATATATAAATAAATGAATAAATAAATAAATATATATATACAGAGAGAAAGCGAGGAAGAGAGTATGAACGTGTGAGCGTCAGAGAGAGAGAGAAAGAAAGAGCGAAAGAGGAAGACAGTTAAGGAGAGAAAGAATGAACACTATTGTAATTTAAATACCACTACTAAATTATTATTACGATAGTAGGTATACATAAATATATATATATATATATACATATATATATATTATTGTAAATACCTGTACCCGGGTAATCGAGATGGTATATGGTGGGTAGGATACGGCGTGGATTCGAAGCGGGTTTTCTCGAGGAGGTGTACCGTTCGATTGTTAATTTCCGGTGTCGTTTTCTACGATTGGCCAGCGCCAATCCATAGAAAGCAGACGGACGAAAGGAACGCGTGACGCGAATGAAGAAACATTGGTGTGTCGTGAAAATTCGAAGTTAAACGATCCTCAATCGAACGGCTCGATCGACGAAACGCCTCGTAGCCATTTTTTCACACGGAAGAAATTCGAGAAGTTGCAGCGCAACGAATGTCGCGAGCGTGTCGAAGAATTTAGCGGCGAATTTAGCGATGATCGAACAGATAGACTTAGGTGAAAACAATCGAGAACATCGTCGATCGTAGTACTTACGAAACGGAGAGAATGAAATCGAGCGTGAGGATGTTGCACGACAAAATGGCGGAGATAGAGAACGCTAATGAGCATCGTTGCGAAAGAATAACGGCTCGATCAAAGGCCAGCTAACGAAAATAAAATTGTATATCGTCGAAATGGCCACACGCCCTACCGTTTACATCGATATCGTCGATTGCACGGTGATTTTTTGGCGATTGCTTCTCCCTTGGTTGAACGAGGCTCGTAGAAATCTACGTACTTTGCGTTTTCTCGTTCGATTTTTGTTTCCCTGTGCCGAAACGCGATCGGTAAAGATTAGCGCCAGTACGCTTTCTACAAGCTATTTTTCCTATGGACAGAGGATTCTGCGTTTTTTAGAATCGTATTTGCAAACGAAACGGAATCGTGTATTTATGGATAGCGAACGAGCCAAGTGACGAGAAGCGTTGCCGTGAGTTAACTGCACGGATCGTGCCTGAACACAGAAAGAGCTAGGCTTCGCCATAAGTTAAAAAATCTATGAAAAAAAAGAGTAAAAAAAACATTGCGGAGAAAATGATGAAGAAAAAGACGCCTGTCTCGATGTAAAGGAACGTATAAAGAGAATAATTACTACAAACACTTATTATACACCTCTATAGTCTATTTAATAATATTACTTATTGAATTGTCAATCTCATGTTCACCTTGTTTCATCGTTTTTAAATAGTTAATAAACGTTTTACCGATTTTAGTCACGGCCTTTTGCCTAACCCCATCTTTTCTGTTTTTTAACATAAACACCTATTTTGTTACACGTTGATGACTTTGATGACACTTTGACAACTTTTTTAAGTTTGAAAATTTGAAAATGCCTTGTATACTACTAAAGTTAATTTCTATATTTCCGAATCTATAAGTTCTCAAACTTTCAGTATACCGATTACCAAATTTCTTGAGTATTGAGGTTCTAATTAGCCCTAAACTTCAAAATTTCTCTGAACCCCCAAATTAGAATTTATAATATTACAATTTGATCTGTAAAAGTCTCGAGAGTGTTAAAAGTGAAATACAGGAATGTGGGAAGTGATCGAATAAGAAATCAAAGAGATCGGTAAAAATACTTGTTTTTTATTATTACATCGATAGGATAACTCGTTACTGTTATTAGCGAAAAGAAAATTCACGAGTCGAGTTCATTACGAAAATCGAGTTTGTCGTTCCATTCTGACTTGCATTCATTTTGTCTGTTGTTTGCTGAACCTCTGATGGTACGGAGCAATGACGAAGGACAGTAATAATACTACTTAATGCTTATTAAATCATAATAATTCTTTCATCTTCTTTTTGCCGTTTTCCTTTTCACTACATCCTTAGTTACATTCTTTAGACGAATCACAGAGAGAATTTAATTTGCGTACACTTCACCGTCGAGTTTTCCTCAACGTTATCCATTAAACTAAACCTTTTTTGTCGAAATAAAATATATATATATATGTACGTATATATACATATATACTCATATTTATATTTATATATCTATGTATATATATAATATATTTGTTCTTTCTCACATAGAATTCCATTCTTCTCGCGAAGCAGTAGCGGTTCTGTTTTTTTTCTCCCTTTTAACACATTTAGACGTATCGTCGTATATTAATATAAATTACAATTGAAGGGTACGGGGGTAGAGGGTGGGGGTGTAGAACGTGTTATACAGCTAAGAAAATGTACATTCATAGTTCGCTATTATGTATATATCGTACAATAAAAAAAGCGGATAGTTGTGACAATGGTAATTAATAATATATTTATATATATATATATATATAGTTTTTTGTCGGTAGCGGTAGTGATAGTAGTAGCAGTGGTAGTGGCAAATAGTAATAGTAATTAGCTGTAATCGTAGTAATCGGTGTCCGGTAATCGTAAATAGTTAACGATAATAATAATAATTAATTAGTAGCACGGTAGTATCTGCGTAGCCCCTATATTGCGAGAAAGTTTTTATATACACGCATATGTACCCCTTTCATTTCGGGTTTCGCTGAAATTAAACGAGTTTCTCTAAAACGCTGGTACTTTTTTATCTTTTCGTATGCACTTCTTATACACAATTACACGTGTGACGGACGCCTCTAATAATATTAACAAGCGTCTTTCTGCTACTTACGGCTATTGCTCGGTATCCTCTACTTTACATTTAAAAAGGTACATTACGCACAATTACTTACATACACAGACCGTGTTTCAATTTCCATTTTTTTTTTTTTTTTTCGAAGATCCAACCTTCTTAGTTTGCACCTTCACCTCTCAATCTCTTCTAATTTGACCCGTTTATTCTCTATGCTCCCTACACGCATAACCGGCGACGTTTTTTCTTTTGACGTAACTAGGAGCTTCTGGGGGCTGTTTTTGGGGAAAGTGATCGAAAGATATACTAGGAGAATATACTTTAAAAATATTGTTCAAAATCTTTAAGTTGCTCAGATCTGTCAGATGTAAATCTGATTTAATTCTTAAATTCCCAAATCTCTAAATTCTCAAATATCTCCAAGGATCTCAAACTTCCAACAACTACAAAATTTGTAATTTTCCAAAAAATTGCACGTACCTCTTCCTATATCACCGTCATTCCTAATAAATCCTACTCTAGTCAATACCATACTACTCCAATAATTTCTCATCAGATTATTTCACACTTTCAGTTCCCACCCTTCTTCGAGGGAGATTTAAAAGAAAACAAGCCTAAATTACACAGAATTCTTTTAAATACAAAAAATTGATTTCAATTATTTAACATAGAAACAATTTCAAGGTTTGCAATGTATCCCACCATAAAAAGCAAAAGGTGGCAAACTCCACCTACCCCAAAAAGTGAACCTAGTTACGTCACTATATTCCACAGCGTAAACGCTGTAACGAAAACGGTGCCCTGATAGCCGTATACGCGCACACACGTTTATATTCGAAAATAGGTATGTACACGTGTCAATTGCAACCCACTGTCCACGTTTAATATCCGTGTAAATCGTCAGCTAAATAAAATTAACGAGCAGCGAGCGCAACCGGCAAACGAGAGGAGGCCGTGCTCGATCAAACCTTCGTTTTCGATGCGGTTTCTTCGCCTATATTTTACACCGGACAATTAAATTAAAAACATCCCTAACGAACGTTTACGTTGATCGAGCACGGACAATGGCCGGTCGCGTTTCTGTCCAATCGATTTGAACGCATAGGATAATCGCGAATACGCATACCGATAGACAGTTCCCTGAGACTGATCATAACAATTGAAGAATCTTGTGTGTATACCGAGTGAAACGGAAACGCGCGAGAACGGATGGTTTTTGTTGAACAAAAACACTCGTAAAAACTTCGTAACACGTAAGGAGCTTTCCGATCGGGCAGCTTTTCCCTCGCGAGAAACGAACGAACGTAAGTACGTGAATATTTCGGACATAACCACGGTTTCAATGTTAATTGCTTTCGGCACCGAAACTCCTTAGGTATTATTTTGCGTCGATCAGCGAACGCGTTCACTGCTGAACGGACTTTTTTCTGTCGATCGCTTAATCACGCAGTTTATTATTAAACTAGTTTATTTAACACTTTGACGGCCGCTGAAAACGTATTCGGCGTTTTGATCGAGTTCCAGATTTTGAAATTTGGGGAGTTTGCTGATTTCGTTATTTTGATATTTGGGAATTTGTGTTGTTCATTATTTTGATATTTGGAAATTTGGTTATTTCTTAATTTGGACGTTCGGAAATTTTTATTTGTAAATGTACAAGTTTTTATATTTTTTAAGATTCAAAGTTTCCAGTTTAGAAGTTTTAAGTTTATACATTTTTCAGTTTAGAAAATGAACAAATTTACAGGTGCAGACATGTAAACTTGAAATTTTAGAAACTTGCAAATTTAGTAACAATCTTCAAAAAGATTTATGAATTTCAAATTTGCCGCCTTTGACCGTCTCCCGAATACGCCATTATTCCTTACCATATTTTGATTCTTTCAATTCAATTAAAAAATTAATAATTTTTCAACATACATAAACTCAAATTTACAAATGTAATTTCTTATTAAATACAAAAGTTTATAATCATAACAAAGATTTTGCGAAATATGCGGCCGTCAAAGTGTTAAAAAACAGTAGAACCGAGATTGCCCAAACCTACAAAACTTATTCGATTGAAACTAGGCAGTTTAATTTGTAATCGACTTTCAATCTAAAATTGAGAAAGTACTAAAGTTAAAAATAAATTTAAATTATCTCTGTCTCGGCAGTCCGAGGATATAACATGAATTCAAGAGAATAAAAAAATTTTAAAAGAAATTCTAGGTACCATATCAATTATATTAATATTACATTAATTTCATAAGGTTATAACTGGAAAATGAATAGGTATTTAACGCGTTAACGCAACATTCGAATTCGAGTGTAATTAAATTTATACTAGAATCAATAATAACGAGAAAATACATAAAAATTAACACGTTGACATTGATAACAAACAGTGGTTCGTTGAATCAATAAATGAAACTCTAAAAAAAAAGAAGAGGACGAGAAAACTTAAACAATATCAATGTATGATTTTCGAGAGGACAAACGTTCTAAAAAGTGATACAACTAGGCAACAGTGAACGCGTCGATCGCTCGTCCTCCATCTTCCGAAGCGAACAATTAAACTTAATTTGTAACATGGTGAACGGAAATCGCTAATTTGAGAACCAATCGTCGCCAGTCGGACGAGGGTTATTGCACAGTGAACACTGGACGATCCAATCGGTGTCCGATAACACGCTCGAGATCCAACGTTTTCTCTATTTTCGTTCTCCTCCATCTTTCTTTTTCCATTTTTTCGTTCAGGACCGTTAATCGATCGCGTTCATCGGTCGTCGGTCGGCTCGTAATCGTTTGACGAGAAGCGAATTGACGAAATTGCACATCCCAGGATAAAACAGAACGGAAAGGAAGATACAACGGTAATAAAACGGAAAACGTAAATGCTTCGCTTTCGACGGCTAAATCCAACGCTCGCTTATATCTATACGGTAAACATAAACAATCGAATTATACTCTATAATTGACTCGCTGGTATTAATAGACAAGAAATGAGAAACGAAACGAAATTAACAAATTGGTAACGTGGAAAAAAAGAAAACTCCATCGATGACGTATTCATGTTACTAGCTAAAGCCGTTCTATTTATACGTCAACGGCTAAACGTAGACGAACGTGATCCAAGTATCGAGAACGTAAAAAAATGTACGTGTTACAGTGTCCGTTTCTCGTACAGCTTTTAAACTATCGATTGAGTATCAATTCTCTGTATGAACGATCGAGTTCGAGACAAACTAGAGCGACGTTAATGTTGCAATGGACAGACACGGTGTCCGAAAAGGGTGCGTGAATACACAGGTGTGTACGTGAGTTCTCAAATTCTCAAACACTCAAATTCATGTTCTTATATTCTAATACTCCCAATTCCATAATCTACAATTCTGCAAACCCATAAATCTCTAAATTCTCAAACCCCTAAATTTACAAATTTCTATATTCTCAAATTCCTCAAATCCCCAGATCCCCAAACCCCCAAATTCCCAAATTTCTCTAAACTTCAAAGTTCAGAATTTCCAAATCCCAAGTTCCCAAATTTTCACAATAAGAGTACGGCAACCAACCAGTGGTTTCAAGTGATACCCTGATGCACCGGACCTTCGCACCTGTCCACCACCGCATTAACCTACCAAAGGTTACAACGTGACGATAAAAAATATTTCTGAAGAATCTCGTACGCTATCGTCCCGAGTACTCGCGAGGTTTCTCTCTAAAGCTCTCGAATTTGCATCGAATCGAACGTTGAATTAAGTAGTTATCGAAATACGGTACAAGTATGCTCGGACAGGAACGACGACAATCTTCGTACAGAAGCGTTGCGTTTGAATACCCGAATGATCGCCAGGGCTCAAATCACGGAGTATGTCAATAAAATATCACTGTAATCCGCAAATAGTAGCGTAGAACATTTGCCAATAAATACTGCTAAATAATTAAACGCCGTGTTACGGTACGCCGACACTTTCGACGGTTCCATCATCTTTCTAAACTTCACCTAAATCGATTTTGCACCGCACATCGCATGCACCTTGCCCGCCATTTCACGACGGTTCGCGGACCAAAAGGAAAGCCGAATGTGTTAACAGGTGCTTGAACCTGGACAGTTCCAGCCGCGTTTTCAATCGGCGATAGCTGTCTTGTTACCCTGTCGCGTTCTGGCCTGCCTCTCGCGTTTAGGCGAAACGCTCGAGCTCTTCTTGGTGGCCTCCTTCGTGGCGGAAGTCGACGGTTTAGCCTGGGGTGAACACGGCCCCAGAGACGCCTCCTGTCACCTGAGGCTGATCACCACCTTCTCCACGTTCAACAGGGACCTCACTTTGTCGTTGTACTTGATCAGAGTCACCTTCGAGCCGCGCACGTTGATCCTCTCGCCGCCGCTGAGCAGGTGACAGCAACGAGACTGCTCCAGGAAGTCCTGGAGCTTCAACTCCTTCATTACCTCGCGATGGGCCACAGCCGGAGGACCCGACGGCGCTTTAGGATTCACCTGACGCAGCAACGCGTCCCGACTCTTTATCCTCAGAGCCGCCATCAGGTCCTGCAGCAACACCCATTTGTCCGAATCGTTCGTGAGGGAGAACAACACTGGCAGGTTCACGTCGCTCACTTCCATCTCGATCTCGTCTAATTCTGGTTCTGGATTCTCTATCGGCGGATCGTCCAGGGGGTTGTATCCGGTGTCTTCTGAATCTGGAACAAAATAAATTCGGAATTAAGTATAAATTAGAATGAAAGGAACTTCGAAGGTTTATTTTGCTGATGAACACTTTTGAATGTGACATTCGACTTGAATACGTAGGCTGACGTTTTAGTAACATGACAGACAGATTATTGTTAACAATGTTAATAATAAGGTTTTCGTAACTTACCAAAAATTGAAGACGGCCCACCAAACGACCACGGTGTGTTAGCGCGCCCTTGTATGTCATCCAAATGTTGTTCCAGAATCGAGTACGCGTCTGTATCTGCAGCTAGCATCAGTGGAGTTTGCCCAGAGTAAGTAGCCAACAGAGGATCAGCTCCATATGAAAGCAGCAGGCGTACAAGCTCGGTAGCACCATTTTCTGCCGCTTCGTGAAGTGGCCTGCAACAGAACATGTTTTAAGAACCACACTAAGTGGTACTGCAATGCATGTAACAACAAACTAATTAATTGTTACTACAATGATTTAGATTGTTATATGTTGTCCATGTCTTATGAAATTTTCAAGAGGTACAATGTGGTAGTGAACGTGTTAAACGATGTGTAATTTGAGAGATCAAGTTACCTGATTCCTCCATTAGCACTTTCGCTGGCATTTGCTCCGTATGCGAGCAACAGCTTCGCGATTTCAAGATGACCTCGCGAACATGCTTCATGAAGAGGGGTGTAACCTGCGTTATCCTTGGGACTCGGTGCGTTATTAAGCTTCTCCAAGCAGTACGCCGTTACATCCTATAAACGGGATTTAGAGATGTAATTTAGACCGAGGTACGTGACAATTTGTCAGATGATCATTGGCTTAATTAGGACTTTTGGATGGGTTACAATTTCTAGGTTTGCTATTAGTGACAATGTTCTGCATTAGCTTTACACCTGATCATCACTCCAGGTCATACATTCCACTCACACTACATACAATTCAGTTCACATTCTGGAGGAAATGGGGTCAGATGGGGTCCCTACCTATTTGCGTCCACAGATAATCAAATATTTCTTACCGTATAACCGAGCCTCGCAGCTCGATGCAGCATCGTCTCGCCGACCCCCTTCTTAATCACCCAGGTCCTAATTTCCGTCTGGATGTCCGCGACGCATTCTGGACTCGGCCTCGTCAGTACTTGCTGTAAGACACAAGTTCCATAAATCATCGGTTGCTCGTCGTTAGAAATCATTTCGAGCACTGTTAATTGAAACATACCCTCTTTCTCTCCTTAGGTATCGTATCGTCCTTCTTCAACGGTTTCTTCTTCTTGCGAATGTAGTCGAATCCGGAGCGAAACTTTCGCCGAGTGGTGCGCAGTTTGAGCTTCTTCTTGTTAGGAACTTCCGTCTCGTTGGTCTCGTCGTCGAGCTCGTTGTTTTCCGCTTCCTGCGTCTCGTTCGTTTCCTCGTGCGTTACTTCCTCGTCCGCTTCCGTCTTCAGGCTCTGCAACTTCTTCTCGGCCAACGACTTCAACAGATCCTTTCTCCTCTTCGCGATCAACAGATGCCGTTTCGAGTTCATGATCGCCTTGTGACTCCTCAAGATACCGGCGTTCTTCAGACGCGAAACAACCTTCTGCTTCAACGTCTTCACTTTACCCAACGTATTCTCCGGTGTCTCGTTCTGCGAATCGTCGTCCTGAGAAGTGTCGTCATGATTCTGCATCGGAGGCGCCGAGGCTGGCCTATCTTCACCGAAGACTTCCCTGATGGTCGCCTGTTTCTTCAGTACCCTCGTCTCGGTCCTCGTTCTGCTCTTCAGCACCAGCGTGGAGAACTCGTTCGGTAGAACATGATTGTTCTTGAACGTGTCCCTGAAGTTGTTGACCGTTTCCTTGCGGAAGTAGCCGAGCAGGAACGAGTCGGTCACCTTGATGGGTTTCAGCAACTTGCTGTCCTTCATCGGTGACTTACCTTTCGGTATTTCGAGCAACGGCGTTAAACTGGGAGTCGCAAGCAATTCCGGTTCGTTGCTGCCTTTCAGGAGCATCTTGCCTCCGTTCTTGTCCAGCTTCTCCTTCTGCTTCCTCTTCATTTCCTTCTTGCTGGTCCCGACCTTCTGAGCCAGCACGTCGACGATAGACCCACTCTCCATCTTCGAGTACTTGGTAGTCTTCGGGGGACAGGAAATCGTGGTGGAGGAGGTGGCTTCTTCGTCGTCGATCTTGCTACCTAGCCCATATGTCGCGGTGCTGAAGCTGTAGTTGGACTCCGCGTCGCTATCCACCACCTTCTTTCTGCCCAGACACACGTCGGAGCTGTCCATCGACACGGACAGGGCCGGAGAACCTGGGTCCAGATCCGGTAACGAGGTGGATAACCTATGAAACCTCGACGGTTTCGACACGGTGATCAACCTGGGTGGCATCCTCAGCGATTTCTTGTACACGTACACCTCCTCTTCCCAGCCTGGCCTGAAGTCGCTGCCGTCCCCGAACAGAGGCTTCGGTTTGAGCTTCTGGGTCGTGGGGATCTTTGAGGTGGAGCATTTGCCCTCCTTCTCCCCTTTGACCTTCTGCGGAGTCGTGTCTCTCGATCTCAGCTTCATCCCTTCGGACTCCACGGTGTTCGGCGTGGTGCGTTTTCTGGCTCTCAACCTGTCGGCCACCGTCGAACCATGACCAAATTCCGTGCTACCATCGCTATCTTCGCTGGAGGATTCGCTACCACTGGACGACTGCAGCTTGATCCTGCTCCCTCGACGAACTCTCCTCTTCCTAGATATTAATTCCTCCTCGCAATCGCTCTCGTCCTTCTTTCCTTTTCTCTTGCCCCGTCGAATAACGGGCACTTCTTCCCCGCTCGAGTTCTTCGTATCGTCCTTGCCGACCTCCGGTTCGTCCTTCACTTCCAGTTTCACTTCCTTCAGCATCGAGGCCTCGTCGTCCTTCGTCGGTGTTTCCGGAGACTCCTCTTTCACGTCTATAGGCGAGTCGATGTCCTCTATCTCTTTCTTGATATCCTCCGGTTTGATCTGGGAGGTGTTGGCATCGGATTCCTTACTGCTGTCGTTGCCAGGGTCTTCAAGCTTCGACGTGATCGTGCAGCTCACCTTCTTCTTGCGACTCCTCTTCTTCATCGCGTCTCCTGTTCGCAGCTGTTCCATGAACTTGTCGCAGGTGCTGGCCCAGAACGTGTCCACTTCGGTGATCTTGTCGTTCTCCTGGATATTATAAACCCAATGAAGAACATATTTCTTCTTAACAATTATGAAGATAGTTATTTTAGAATGAACAAATAAGACTACTATGTTAGAAAACGAACTATGATAGAGAATGAACAATTTTACCTTCAGCTCTATTTTCACGAGATCCGATGACGAGGTCATACCCATGCACATAGCGTCGTTGAGAGGAACGGGTGGTTGCACTTTCGTCAGCTGTTTCCTGTCTCTCCTCATCTCCTCGAGCGTCTGTCTTTCTAAAACCGGCATCTCACCCTCGGAATCGCTCTCCCTGAAGTCGAACACCGACGTCTCGGAGGAGCTCCTAAATCCGCTGGCTCGCGCCGGGACGCTAGATGCGATCGCGGGCGCAGGAACTGGCACAGGAACCGTCGCGGCCACTGGCATGTTTTCTTCTTCCGTTCTGGAGAACAGTCTTCTTCTGGGTGGTAGAGAGGCCACTTTCTCGCGGGTCAACTTTGGTGGACTACCTGCCGATGAGCCAGACTGTGGTGTCGATGTCGAGGCAGCACCGTCTGGTTCTGAGATTAAAACGACTTGCAATTAAAGACATGTGATGAAGACACGAAGAAGCGAAAAAATGAAGAGACGAGGAAATAAAGAAATGGAAAGTGACGAAACATGAAGCGGATAAAATTCGCTACAGTCAGAACTGACTATTTAGAATTCAGAGCCAAAACTTATTAAATGGTAAATTAGGGATTTAAAGACTTAAAGATCTGAATCTAAATCTATAAATCTGGATATGTGATTTTACACACATATTTCGCTCCCATACTCCATTTACTCGGACAGCGTAAAATTGATATCGAGCCTAACTTGGTTGAATTCGATCTAACTCTTGATCAAATATATAAATGATAATTGCATAAATACCTTTCGGCGTTGACGAGGAGTCCAAAGAGAGTACGGTAGTTGGCTTGGTCGTAAAATGGCCAGTTCCCACCTGGTAAGAACATGGAGGAGAAAAAGATGTACATCAGCAACCTGTAATCCGTGCGTTAAGCGAGCAGAGCAATAAGACAGCGTCGTTTCATTCACCTGTTTAAGTTCCGCCTTAGTTCTGATCTTGGCGGCTAATATGGCGGCGAGGCCGTCGTCTTTGTCACGGTGAATCTGATTCTCGGCTCCTCGGGGTCCCAGGAGTGCTTCCTTGCCAGGTAGCGTGGCGGATGAATTTACTCTCGAGCCGTACAAGCTACGGGGGGCCTCCTGAGTGATCGAGTCTACGGCTCTCGGCACATGGAACTTGTAATGGGGCGGCGTGTTGCTGTTTCGTTCCAGCAAGCTCGCCGCCGTGAACGGTGACAGGTTGTGTCTTCCGATGTTCGTTTTGGGCTCGACCGGTGCAACAACCTTTGGGAATAGAGAACATCGCCGTTAGTCCAACAACAGACAGCTCTTGTTACTTCCGCGAGTTAACGCGACATCCTGAATGACGTTTACATTAATCTCTCGATGAACACGCAAGAGTTTCCTCGTGGTTTCCACGAAACGGCTCACCGATCCGAAACGACTGTCCATTTCGGACAAACTCGTCGAAGATTCTCTTTATTCGACGCGACTTACCTTGTTCTGGAAACTCTGTTGACCATGATTAGCCAGGATAGGTTGCTGGCTGTTCAGCTGTTCCTCTCTCTGTTGTTTATTTTCTAAACTGTTCCTCAGCAAACTGAGTACTCGTTTATCGGCACCGGTGTTGCTCGGCGGTTCCGCCGGCTGTCCGCCGGAAGCGGCGCCGAGTAGAGGCGGCGCGACGGCTGCTTTCTGACTTGGTCGATAATTCGGATAAGCGGAATGACCGGTGCTCGGCGATTGCGGCAGAGAATGCACGTTCGCGGGCTTCGTGATAACGGGATGATTGTACGGTGGCGAACTATGAGTAACCTTGGACTCCGCGTAGCTCCTCTTATCACAGTACGCTTGCTGATACCTCGACGACTCGGACGACGAGTAACCGCTGTCCGATCTCTGTTCGTAGGTGTTGGGCGCGACCAGAGTGCCGTTTGGCAGAGGGACGGGCAGATTCATTTCCTGCCGTTTCTGCTGCTCGTACAACGCCTTGGCCGTCGACAGTTTCTGCTGAATCCACATGTCCAGCCTGGGTTGCTTGTTCGGCCCTCCGGCCCCGTAAATCGCCTCCCCGGGTCTCTTCGAGGGAGTCCGATCCCTCTGAGGTGGCGGAGGTTGGCCGAATTTGTTTCTACTGTCCAGATAATATTTCGACGGATCGGACGGCGGATAATCCTGAAGGGGCAACGCGGCCGGACCTATCCTGGCGGGATCCAGCATAGACGGCGGATACCTGGAGGATCTGTTGATGGAGTCGTTGGCCGACAAGTAAGAGGATGACGGTGCCGGCGGCGGCGGCGCTGGCGCGGTCACCGCGTCGTACACCTGCGTCGTGGGCAGTGAAGTCTTTTTAAACGTGGACATGTGGGGCAGTGGAGCGGTATTATTAGGATGATGAGAGGAGTGCGACTGCGGAGGCGGAGCGTACAGCTGTTGCGTCGAGCTTCTCCGTTGAAGAGTATTCTCGTGCGGTTGGCCGTGGTGGTGACGCAGCGGCGCGGAATTGAAATTCGGCAGGAAGTCGACCTTGGGCGCGCAAACCGTTTGAGGCGTCGAGGTTCTGACGTTGCCGGCGGCCGACATGCTTCTTCCGTTGTTGTTCGACGATCGATTGTCAAAGACGGGATACGTGGCTGTTTGCGGAAGAGGTTGCGCGGGGGGTGGCAGCATTGTCCTGGCGTTGTTGCTTCTCGAGGAAATGACGGTGGAACTGCTGACGTGTTTGTCCGCCGCGATCGTCTCTATGTCGTCTTGCGCGGTCGAGTCCGCCGACGTCTTCACCGTCTTCACGGACAGGTCTAACGGGGATTCGCGTTTTCGAACTCCGTTCGTCTGCGACGGAGGAGTCACGATGGAGGAGGTGAGCGTCGACTGGACAGTGGGCACGGAGGAATTCTGGTACGTATACTCTTTGTAGGCGTAATCCTCGTTGGTTCTTATGGGTTGCGGATGGTAGGAGGACGAGGTGCGAGTCGCGTCCGTGGTCGCGTGATAGGCGTGCATCGAGGTAGTCGGAGCGGAAGATCTCGCGACGTTGACGCCGATGGAGGTGACGGTGGTGTTGCTGGAGGAATTATTGGCGTGGTGACTGGGGGCTATGGTGGTAGCGTAGGTAGGGTAACCGTGTTGACTGGCGTATCTGCTGTAAGAGGAATTCGTCACCGTTGTCGTCCTTCCGTTCACCGGCATCGCGTGATTCATGCCGGCCAGAGTCACGGGATACTCGGGGACCCTTTGAGGCGCGGCCATCGAGGAGGAAATGGGCGGCGTTACGACCGAAACTTTGTTCGTTGTGCTCGCCGCGTAGGCACGTTGCCGTTGCATCGATTGCGCTTTGCCCGCGGTTTCTCTCCTGTTGGAATGATAGGAGGACAGCGCGGCAATGGGTGGAAGGTTATGCGTGTTGCCGCCTCTCTGAACGGACGTCTGCGGGGATCGATAGGACCCGTACGGAACCTCCATTGAACTTCTCTTCGAGTCAACGCCATTGTACGTAACCGGTTTGCTCTGCTGATAACCGGTACCGTTGCTGTTTCCGCTTCCGGAGCAGATCGATTGCGGCGGCCCGGGCATCGGCATCTGCTGGACATACGTCTGGCTCTGAGATCGACCGGACTGAGGGTAGTAACCGGCTGCTTGAGTGTGCACCGCTTGCGAATTCTTTTGGAAGGAATGATACGAAGACTGAGGCGGCATCCCGTACGGGTTAGCGGCGTAGCCGGTGCTCGGCTGGTAATGCTGCGTCGTGATCGGAAGGCTGTACGAGTGAGGGGTAGAGGTAGCCGCGGGTGGCGGCGGATAAGTCGGCGAGTGAGGCTGGAAGCTACTGTGAGGGGAGGGAGCGTGATGAGGCGAGGCGTGAGGATTGTGCAGGGTGGACACGTGAGGAGATTGTCTGTGCGGCGATGGAGTGGCGTGATGAGGAACGTCGTGAGGAGAAGCGACGGGATGATAACCGCTTAGCGCCGGTGGTGGCGGCGGCATCTGATTCGACGAGGAGGAGGCTGCGCCGGAAGAGGAGGACGAGGAGGAGGAGGACGCCGCCGAGACCCCGTGAACCATCATTCGACCGCCGTACGACTGGTTCCCGATCGAATGCGGGGACGCGTTTATTCGACTAGAAAGTTGATGCTGCATCTGGGACGACTGTTGCTGCTGCTGCTGCTGCTGCTGAGGATGATGCTGAGGATGCACGGTTCCGGCAGGCGGCAGGTGCGACGTAGGAATGTGCGCCGGAAGGTTCTGAAAGGACGACGAAGACGACGAAGGAATGTGACTCGCGTTGCCGGCATGACGGGGGCTGCACGGGTTCGCCGAGGAACAGGACGGAGACGAAGAGACGCGCGTAGGGTGCGATCTGTCCAAATGCGAGTTACTCGACGAGCCTGATCGATTCTGTTGCTGCTGATGCTGGGACACGCGGTAATTCTGTGACGGCCCGTAATTCGTAGCCGCGCTCGACGCCGGGATATTGCCGTACGAAGTGGCCACTCTTTGCTCCGGAGTTCGTCCTTGACCGGAAACGGAGCCAACGTTGCTCTGTTCCACCGGCGTTGTCCTCGTTGTCGGTTGCATGCCACCCGCCGACGACGCCGCCACGTTCGACGACTGATAGATCGAGCTCTGGCTGAACGGAACCGGGGCGCTCTTCGTGATGTCCGGATGATGATAACGGGGATAGTATTGGGTTCTCTGTGCGACGACCGGCGCGCTCGATTGCGGCTGTCGATCACTGGCAGTCTGATAGGTCGACTGATGCGTCGAGGCGAGTATTTCCGCGGTGGAGAACGACGTTCTACTGACAGGGTTCAGCTGCTGGTATACCGGGGCCGGTGAATGAGGTTGTTGAGGTGGTTGCATTTGATGCAAACGCGGCGAACTCGGCGCGGTGGCCGTCGTCGTCGGCTGCGAACGATGATGAAGATCGTTGGACGACGAGCTCGACGACGAGGACTGTTTCTGGACGAAGCTGGACGCGGATCGACTACTCGACGGCTGCATCTCCGTTAAGGTGATGATATTGGATGAGGAGCTCGCCTCCATGGAGGGGCTTTCGTCGCCTGGCCTCGTGTCCGGGACTTCGACCCTGGTCGGTTGAGGAGGATAAGGTTCGACCGACGGACTCCAGAAACTGTTGGAACTGCTAGCGGCATTGTCCACCGACGACGGTCTGACGTCGCTGAGATATCGACTCGTTTCTTGATCGATGCTGTTGCTGTTACCGCTGCTGCTGGTACTGTTGGTGTTGTTGCTGCTGCTAGTCGGATTCGATTGCGGCGGTAGCGATAATGGCGGTGGTGCTTGCGGTGCGGGTGGTGCCGGTGACGGAGGAGCCACGGATGAAGCCGTGCCATGTTCGTGGGACGTCGACGTGGACGAGGAGGAACTCGTTGATGTTGCGAGGTTGTGTTCCGCTGACGCGGCCGCACCACCTGTACTCGGTACGGGCAGTCCCTGGAAGTACTGGCGAGCCCCCTCTAATACGTTCGTGAAGCTCACATCCATGTCACGCCGACTGCTGGTCTGAAGTCATACAGAAACGTTCTTCGTTAATCAACTTGCGCTTAAGTATCGACGAACATATACAATCTCAATTTTATTCTATCTTAATCACATATGAGAGACAATTGTCTCAAAAAGAAACAGAAATGTCCCAAAAGATTCTTGTTTATATCTTCTTAAAATGTTGCAAATTCGCAATTCTACGTAATTATACGTTCGCTGAATGTTTAAATAAGAAATGTTTATTGGTTGAAAATGAAGCGCTACTGTAGTAAAAAACGATTTATAATGAAAGTGGAATCAGCATCGCGTTCGGAAATCATCTTTGACCCTGGCGGGAAAAAAGCGTTCCAGTAATTTGATGTATGTTTCAGCGATTGAAAAGGCAATTGAACGTGAGAATGGGCGGGAGAACCACAGGGAAGAGAAGAACGTCCCTATAGATTATCGAAAAGCCCGTTCGCACGGTGCTGTCGGCTAACAGTACGGTCAGGGAACGAAGCTGAAACATTAATCTTCATTGTCTTGTATTTGTCTGTTACCAGCCAGCTTCCTTCCCTTTCTCTCCGCCTCGTCGTTCTTTCTCTTATCCTTCCATTGCTCCTATTTTCTCCAGCGACCGAGCCGAACTCTCGAGGCAGCCCGATCTCGCGTTATTAATCTCGTTGCTCCGTGAAAGATAAGATCATCGCGTGAAGCAGCAACTTGCAGAGGGGCCACGAAAGCGCTTGTGCTTCACCGAGACCGATGACGTCGAGTTACGTTGCTAAACGGTCGAGATTGATAGAGAAACCTCGCTGCGTGGCTCTATTACACGTAACTTTCCAAGGTGCACCTGATAGACGCCATCGCGGAGATGAAATCATCGATGACAAGCATAAATTACCAGGAAACTAAAGTATTCCAGACAAATCGAAATCGAGGTCAATTTCCTTTGCAATTATCTTCCATCTAACACGATTCACGGTTTTATTGAGACATGTATATTTTGCTCCCCTTACGGTATCGATGAAAGCGTTTTACTAGACGCTAGTACATCCCGATTTACGTTCCTTAGAAATCACCGTCAACCGAGCCGTTCGAGTATCGCAAATCGGTCGTTCGCTATCTATCGAAAGGTGTCGAAGATCTTATCCCACGGAACAGCCACTCGAGCAACGATCGTTATCGATTATCAGGTACAGGATGATAGCATAGAAGAGACGATGCGACCGCAGGAAAGACTCGAGCGTGTCGTGGCTCGTTGAGACGTGCAACGAGCCACCGTCTGCGAGGGTGACAACCACAAAACTCGAACCAGTCGCGTACGGGTAGTATGTACATTGGGGTGCGTGTCTGAATTACTTTCGGAAAAATTGGGGAAAATTCTCTGAGACGAATATTCGTTAAGTGAATGTGACATATTTGAACGTATTTCAACATTTGGAGTTTCATTTTTGAAGTTAGAAACTTGGGAATCTGGAAATTGGAGAGATTGAGGATTTGAGGGTTTGAAAGTTTGAGGACTTGATATTTTCAGAATTTGAGAATGTTGAGAATTTGGAAATTTAAGAACTTGATATTTTGAGAATTTAAGAATTGGATAATTAATAAATTTGAGAACTTGCTAATTCGAGAATATGGAACATGCGGCTATCGAAAATTCGAAAATGTCGAAACTGAACAGTTCCGGAGAACGCATATTTGATCTCTCAAAATGAAAATCAAGTGGAAGCATACTGTTCCCCCACATTTGTTTTTAACGAAAGGGAGCCTACGTTGCACCAGAATGTACAACGTCGTCGGTGGAAGCGTAGGCGAGAATCAATATCGCGCACCCTTGCAGACCGAGCAAACCTGAGGGGTTAGTTTGGTCCCCTTCATGCGCCAGTCAAAGGCCCTTCTCGAATCCCACCCTTCGATTCTATCCTTCTTCCATGATTTACTTGACTCTTCGTTTCATTCCACTCCATTCTGCCTTCCATTCTGTTCGATTTTACCGTATTTCTCTACACGCATACACTTCGATTACGTACTTCAAAAATATTGGCAAAATTAGAAATCTACGGATTTTTTAATCGAAGGACTTCATAGTTTGGAGACTTTGGATCTTGGAATTTGGAGATCTAGAACTTTGGAGTTATAGTGATTTGGTCACACAGAAATTTGGAGATATAGGGATTTGGGGACATAGAGATTTGGGGATATGGGTATTTGGAGATCTAGAAATTTGGGGACATAGTAATTTGGCACAAAGAGATTTGCACATATAGGGATTTGGGTACATAAGGATTTGGAAACATAAGAATTTAGGGATGTAGGAATTTAGGGACATAGAGATTTGGGAACACAAGGATTTGGGGATGTAGGGATTCGGGGGTCTAGAAATTTGAGAACATAACGTTTTTATAGCTTAGTAATTTTGGAACTTAGAAATTTTGAAATCTATGAATTTGGATATTTGGAAATTTGAAACTTGTAAACTTGTATATTTGACAATTTGATCATTTGGAAATTTGAGAATTGTTTGCCTAAAGTTTCTAAGTATCTAATACAGTAGGTGTACAATGTTCGTATCACGTAGGAAGCCTCCAATTCGAATGCGGGAGGTCTACCCTGATGACTACCTAGTTACAGCGATGTTACCCAGGAGGAGTTCTAACAGAATCACAAAGGTCTATCTTTCGACAATCGAGGCCCGGGAACGAGTAGGTATATCGCAGGAACGATGGATTTCCGGCGACCCTTTATCGAATTCGACGAGCAAGGATATCCTAAGTCGACTCTCCGGAAGGTCTTGATTTCTCCAGGGGGCGGCAGCCAGATTGACCGAGAAACGTGCAAAAATTGAGGGTCTTTGATAGCTCTCGACATCCTCTCTCTCTCTCTCCTTAATCATTACCCTGTTTTATCCGACTGACGCATCGTCTCTTCGAGATTTTGCCTTTTCTCGCAGGAACGCACGAAATTTCACGCAACTATTTGGAAATATTGTATCCCGAGAAAGTGAATACCTGACATGACAGAGTTTCAGGAATGTACTCAAAATTTCCGGCGTTCTTTAGCCTCTCTTGAGAGCGGGCAAGTTTTATTTCCCTACATGCTTCTGAAGGTTCTTGTCAAGCGTGGAATCAAGATATTACATGACTGTATAATACAGAATCACGGAATTTAATTTATTAAATAACCTGCCATGATGTTTACTAAAACAAAAGTCTCTTGAATAAAAATCTGATCTTACTTATCTAAAAATGTTATCAGCTAAAGTTTAGCACTTCGTTTTTATTCATAAACGATGTTACAAACGATTACCACCGGTTAAGTCTAGCAATTATTGTTTCCTCACTATCCGACCGAAATCTAAGCCGAGCCTAACCAGCCGTATCGATCTAACTGGGTGATCTGGATAGTTTCACGGATGAAATTGCGAAAGGATCGATGAACGGCGAGTTAAGTATCGATGCATAATTACAAGGTAAACACGATCAAGCATCGACTACCTTGCTCCGTTTCGAGGTGTTTCGAATTCTCCGCGGCGCGAAATCTCCACGAACCTGTCGAGAATATCCGACGTGGAAGTCGACGAGAAGTTCCGAATCTTCGGAAGCCGGCAACTAAAATATTAAGACGTTCACAATGACGGGAGAAGTTCAACAGGAAATCCTGGCGAGTCCTCTGAAAGCATCGAGTTTCAACCTCCGGGGACCGGAAACGTTCGCGGTCCTGCAAGTGGCAGAAATTTCAAGGATAATGAAACGTTTGAAAGAGAGTTCAGAGTTCGCGACTCTTCGACATCGAATCCGATGTTAAAACGTTCCGAGTTCAAATGGGGAAGATAAACGAGCAAGTTCCATTACTTCAAAATGTTTCCAAGCATGAGAAACTTGAATCTTTCATGTCAACCAAGTTGTTCAAGATGTCGGAAAGTTTGTTAAGAATGTACGTGCTCGCTACAACGCACAGTTGGCTAACGTGTTTATTTACCTCATCTAGCGACGAAAACTAGCTTTGATATAAACAAAAATGACCTAACCTAACTTTTCTTGAACTATGGGTAACTCAAATGGTGTTGTAAAACAAGGAGTCGTGAAAATTTCATTCGGATACTTATTTAAAGAAATCCCTTCGTTGTCTTTAAGGGTCAGACTACTTCAATAAGATGGCGTCACGTTGACTCCACAAGGAATACGTTTGAGTCAAATAATTAGCGTCAAAGAACATCTAGTTAGCGTCCAGCTCTCAATAAATTTTACAAAATCAAAACGTCATCTGCACAAATTGTTAAAGTACTTACTTTTTCATAATAAGATTTCTGCAGTCGAAACAGACAGTGAATTTTTGAAATAGTGAGTTAACCCTTTGCACTATTTCCACGAGTCTGACTCGTGACGCACTCGTTCTGATCAATTTTACTCGAATTTTCATAGTCAACGATTGCATAATACCAAATTGACATAACATTTCAACTTTCTTTGTCCGTTTTTATATTATGGCTTAGTTCTGACGCACCTGACAAATTAATCATAGGCCAAGGGGTTAAAGAATCTTCAAGAATTACCTGACTAAACCCTCGATTAATATATTTTCAGTACAGCAGTTGTAATGCTGAGCAGTAAATAATCATGTTAAAAAATACCGCAATGATGAAGAGGCTTTGCAGAGCGACCGAACATTTAGCCGAATGTAAAATGACGAGAGAGGTTTCTGGCCGATGGAAGATCGCGAGTCGCGATAATCCGGTGGAGCTCGATTAAAAGCCGCGGCAGTGCAACGGTCAGGCAACGGATCGTGACGGAAGTAAAATGGAGGGAGTCGAGCAACGCTTTAAGCCCAGTTAAGCCGCAGCTTAAGTGCTTGCTACGCGGCAAGAACTGGTTCATCCGGAGCCGGTAGACGCGCTGGCGCGAGGAACATACGTCTTCGAGCCAACTTTTTTCCTCGGGAACTACCACGCTTGGAATCCGATGAAGAGGAAAGTCGAACCGAAATACTTTCCTCTTTGCATCGGCATCCGTGTTTTTCTTGCTTCCTGCATCGACGTACCGCTACCGCCACCAATCTGCCGTTCCACAAATTGAAAGCTTCGATTCGTCTTTCATCTTCTCATTTATTTAACAAATTTCAACAGTTGATGTATGTATATTTTAACGAATATTAAGATGTTCGAACAATACATGTTATATAACAGTGAATATTAAAAGATTTCAACAATCTGTTAACACACCATGTATGTGTATTGTAATGAATATTCATGTATCTGAACAATACATGTTATATAACAGTGAATATTAAAAGATTTCAACAATCTGTTAATACACCATGTATGTGTATTTTAATGAATATTCATGTATCTGAACAATACATGTTATATAACAGTGAATATTAAAAGATTTCAATAATCTGTTAATATATCATGTATGTGAATTTCAACGAATATTAATACATTTGAATACATGTTTGAACAATATATTAATAAATTACATACATACACAGGGTGTTCTGTTACTAGCCAGCTTTTTGTTTGTACGTAGTGAATATTAGAAAAAAATTAAAGAGGGATAAGAATGTTTTTTATAGGCAACAATATGACTAATGCATTTTTGTTGCGATCACATTATTTTGATAGAAGGTGACCAATTTTTTAAATGGAATGCTATATATTCTTTTATATCATAGTAAAGTGTGTGCCAAGACGAATTCATGCATATACTGCACGATGACCTTCAAGGTCATGCAAGGTCAGAAATGAACTACTTTATGTTTCATCCCTTATTTGCTTACGGTTGTACTCCATGATAATCTGACAGTAACTGCACATTGGACCATAAATTTAGCGTTGACACTAAACCTGCTAGCGTATAATGTACACTTAATTTGAGATTGATAAATTGAAAAGTAGATAAACTGGCCAAATATAACTTAACATCCACATTAATTCATTTCGTGGATCATTTCATCGCCTTAAAAAGTGATGTATAATTTGTACCAACAAGAACAAATAAGTGTAAGTACTAATTGTAACCAATACAATTTGTACTGAGAAACTTGTATTCCTTTATTTGTCAAAAGTCAAGAAAATGATCTAAACAAATTGCGTAATTTATAATAAGCTTGTGAGCCGGTGATTCGAGCGTTTCGGTCGAGCAGCTTAAAAAATGCAGTCGTGAGTCGCGGTTTCTCGAGGCCGAAGACAGTCGGAGGATTAACATTTCGCCGACGCGGGATGTTCGGTGGAAACGTTGGATCGAGCGGTGCAGAGTGAAAAGAGGGGATTTACCGGTCGATGAGAGGTGTGAGACAGTAGGATGCGAACGACCGTGAAGTGGTAGAGGGTGTCGAGCAGTGGTATGGGCTTGTTTGAGGTACGGATGCGTTTGTTGCGAGAACGGATGAGAGTGGATGCCAAGCCAAGGTGGAGTGGGTCAGTTGATCTCTCCTCTCTCTTCCTCTCTCCGTATCCACGTGTTTATGTGTGCGTGTATCTTCCCCTCCTCCCTCTTTCGCTCCACGGATCAGCCCTTTTACATCGGGTTACACACACACACGAACGCGTGATCAACGCCCGCATTAGTTTTATTGCTCGTGATAGAACGGAGGTTTAAACTACGAATAGTCTGAAAAAGCGTTGTTAGGATGATCAAAGATCCGAGGCTCCTTTGGATAGGCCGGCTGACTCTTCCTACCTTTGACCAAGTTTGTCCCCTGCAAACGCTTTGATTGGTCAACTGCCAAACGAGCTCGATCGTTCTGATAACGATTTTATTGCCGCACTTTCGCCGCTACCTTGCGAAATTTTTATTTATATTTACTTTGGACTCGTTAACGTTTGGTTGTGTCGAATGGAAGTGAAAATAGGGGTTAATCGTTAGAAGGGTGAAAGACATGCTCCATCTTCCATTTAGCTATCGTACAATGTCCATCGACCATATTTAGATACAAGTGTTTTAACGAAAGGTGTTTCAATAAAATCTGTAAACTTAACAATTTGAAAATTTGTAAACTGAACTTTTCACATCTAATAATTCCAGACTTAAGTTTCTAATCTACAAAATTCGAAACTGTCTGAATATCTAAATCTCTCGTAGCAAGACTACCACAGTACTGAAAAAACCACCCCTCAGATAATCGAAGAAAATGCAAACGATAGTCTGTATAATAAAAATTAATAACATACATAAACACAGTATATTTGTCAATCAGATTTTGTGAAAAAGGTAAAATATCAGCATGTTTATCGAAATTTAAATATATGTAAACAAAGTTTGAGTACGCTACTGTAAATCCGACGGATTCGCCTATTGGGAAATCTCGACAAACATTTTAGTTTGCGCTGCTGGGGATCTATTTTTCTTTCAAAGTATGTTGGCCGTCTCAAAGCAAAACGAGATTATCAAACAAACATTCTGGATAAACAGCTGTTGACTTTTGGAAGTTGCTTTCTCGTCGATTTGCTACTTTGAAACTCTCCGGGCATGCTTTACTATGGCTTTGCTATGTAAAGCCTTTCAATCGATCCTTACCCTCTGGTTCTTCGTTACAGCCACGTGTACCTTGCAAGCTAACCTATTATTAACCTATTACTAAATAATTGCCTGTAACTAAAGCTTTTAAACCGACGTTGAACACGGAAGGAAACCGCGGTTCGCTTCCGATTTAATTTAAACTGTTCCCAGCTTTCTCATTTAGTCGACACCGTGTGTGGTCTACTCTCAAACTTTCTGCCATAAACTTCTACGAATATATATTCACAATTAACTGCATAAAGATAACATAGCGCGTTGAACGAGTTGAATACGCAAATTACTTCGAACAATCTTCGCGATTTAATTATATATTTCTGTTCGATCTGCTATTCGCTAAAATTTCCATTTGAAAGCGTTCACGAAATGTGGCGGTATTGTCAGTTATGTAGGAAAGTTCATGTGGGCAGTTAGCTCACGAAACAGATCATTGCATGATCGATAAACATTTCACGCGAACAGAACTCGGGAATGAGTAACGACGACTACGTTTGCCTTGCGGGCATCCGAAACGAACGAAATCCTAAGCTCAATTAATCAATATTGACGAGTTGTCTAGATCTATCTGTTGCGAAAACGTTTTCAAGGAACCAATGATGAAAGGACTGATGGATCGGACCACTGTATTGTTAGTTCAATCGATACCATTATCCGTTTTGGGTATTCAAAAATTGTCCTTTGTCCGGGTCTGACAGTGTTATTTATAGTCGATGATTTTACATGTGGAGTTAGTTAATTAAATAGCTTAAACTTACATGAGTGGAAATATATTTGTGCATTTAGGGATTTGGGGACTTGGAAGGTTAGAAGCTTAGAAGTTTAGGTAGCCCGTAATTTGGAATTTAAATTTGGGTATTTGAGAGTTTGAGAGTATAAGCATTTCAGCAGTTGAACGTTTGAAAGATTGAGAATTTGAGAACTTGAGAGTTTGAGCGCTTGAGTGTTTAAGTCTTTGAGAGTTTCAGAGTTTCAGAATTTGATAGTTCGAGAATTTGAGCATATCAACATTTGAGTATTTAAGCGTTTGAGCAGTTGAAAGTATGAGCATTTGAGTGTTTGACTGAGAGTTTGAGAGTTTGAAAATTTGAGCATTTCAGCATTTAAATATTTAACCATTTGAACAGTCATCAAAAGTGTTAACATACCTATTAGAACCCTAAGAAACAAATTTTCATCCCGATGACAAGAAACAGTGAAAAATAAACCCAGAGGAAAATCAGCTGTCAAAACAATAACGGCTGTTCATTGGCGGTCTCAATTTGCTGAGTATTTTGTTCTGGAAAGCGCAAAACTCCCATAGAGAGCCGTGCTCTCGCTTTGATCATCGGCTTTTTCTCCCGTTTGGCTTCGCCGACCTTATTCCAAGCAGTTTGCCGCTTGAACGGTCGCACGATATCTATCTGCTCGCTTGCACCTCTTATTTTTAGTGCCCCCCGGGGGAAATTGTTTACAACCGGCCGTATGATGAAATATTGCCGTTGTCGTGTCTATGAAAGTTGTTACGAGAATGCACGAGCGTTACGAAACAACGACGATCGAGTTAATGGACAGACCCGGTGATCTTGAATAATGATCGCGTGCTGTTTCGTGCGGGAAAAGGACGGAATATCGTATGTAGGTGACGATTTTTCATTCGCGAACAATTTGCGGTAATGTTCACGGATTACAGATCGTGGTTCGATCGGGGAATATAGTTGTTAACAGAATTCGTACCGTGAACTGACATTGATCCGTGAAACGCAGTTAGTCTACGATTTGTTCAGACGTTTATTGCAACGATCGTTTTACTATGACTTCCATTCAGGAATCGTTTCGTTTTATAAATTTTGATGGATTTATTATTTTAATAGATTTGATGTTTCCATGATTGTTAGCTCTTTTTGACGTTCATATAGGTGTTCTCTTTTAAAATTTTTATTTTTCGAATTCGTGTGGAGGTGGGAAAATTAGATACGATTGGGTAAAATCAGACGAAACCGAGTAAAATTGAGTACGAGCGAGTAGAATAGAAGAGAACTGAGTAGAACACGAGTAAAACCGAGCAGCACCTACTAGAGCCGAGTAGGATCGAGAAGGACCGAGTAGCACCGTGTAGAGTCTAGTAGAGCTCAGTAGAGCCGAGCAGAACCGAGTGGACCCGAGTAGAGCCGAATAGGACCGAGTAGGACCGAGTAGAGCCTAGTAGAGCTCAGTAGAGCCGAGTAGGATCAAGTTGAACCGAGTAGAACCGAATAGGACCGAGTAAAACCGTGTAGAGTCTAGTCAAGTTCAGTAGAGCCGAGTAGAGCCGAATAGGACCGAGTAGAATCGTGTAGAGTCTAGTAGAGCTCAGTAGAGCCGAGTAAAACCGAGTGGAGCCGAGTGGGGCCGAATAGGACAGAGTAGGACCGAGTAGAGCCTAATAGAGCTCAGTAGAGCCGAACAGGACCGAGTAGGAGAGAGTAAGACCGAGTAGGACCGAGTAGAATCAAATCGGAACACAGAAATATAAAAATCTGAAATACCTAAACTCCCAAATTTAAGAAATCCATGAATTTGATATCTATATATTCCCAAATTAAATATAATGAGAGTCTATTGTACACAACTACAAATGCAGAAAACATGGTACAATATCAACAAAATATGAATGTAACCAAAAAGAAAAGAAATTCTTCCATGTTATATAGTAAAATTCATTGTTGGATAGAAGAAATCCGAGTGTCAGAAGGTTAGAACGCGGTCTGTTAGTTGGATTAGCGACTAATGTTGATAAGCTGGTTGGGTTAAAGCTGTTAATTCACGCGTACGCGCGTAGGAAGCTCTATCGGTGGACAGTATCATGGGAATCGATGCGTAGGCGGCAACGTGGAAACTAGAATCGCTTAAATGGATTACTTGATCGAAGTTGGAACTGTAGAGAAGGGTGGCGGAAAACAATGCAATGTATTCAAAGTTCCAGCAGGCAAACAGAAGGTGGTGAAAAATTCGGTTTCGCGTGCCGTTCTGTGTGGGCGGTCTCGTTGACAGTATCTTGACGTGTATATAATGCTTGACAAAATGAAGACGGAGTGATATTGATCAGGAATTAAGATTCCATTCTGAGAACCGTAGAGTAAAAATGATGGAAACCTTGAATTTAGTTTGACTGGAAATGAATGATGACAACTTAATGAGTCTAGCCGAAAATGTGTAAATAATGAAAACCTAATATCAGTCTAACCGATAATGCGTTGATAATGAAAATTTAATATCTGGATAACTGGAAATGTGTAAATGACGTAAATGTAATATCGATCTAACTGAAAATGTATAAATACTGCAAATGTGGTAGTCTGACTGAAAATGTGTAAATGGCGAAAACCTGATAGTAGTTTAACTGATAGAAGACTAACTAAAAGTTTAAACTAACTAACCCTAACTGAAAGTGTCTACAAGAGAGAAATTAAATAGCAATCTAAGTGAAAATGTATAAATGCAGTGAATCGAAAAGTGTATCAACAAACTAATATAGAGTAATTAATAAGAAGTTAGACTTATTAAAATTAGCTGAAAAATGTTTATATGATGACAAACTAATATTAGTCTGATTAGAATCGTTGTGCGAGCTGTAAAAAGGTTTATCAAACAACAATTGTTTGAAATATTGCGTATATCAATAAAAACGTCGAGATTGAACATTAAAGTGGAAAGAAACATTTGGAGCGAATTTGCAGGTGGAAACGTGCCAAAACATTTATCGAGTCGAGCCGTAAGGAAATCGAAATTTCGCTCGGTTATCGGGTATTTTATCAACGTGAACATGCCGTAACTCGAAAAGTGCAGACGAACAGTTTTAAGGAACAAGAAACTCGATCCCGTAAATCTTCAATATTTACTTATATTTTCTTGCCAATTTCAGGGAGCAGATTCAACGCCTATTTCGGGATACGAGATTCAATCCCCGGACGAAATGAATAGCAGAAAATACATGGGAAGTTTCGATCACAGCGAAATAACAGCTTCGAAAACCTAATGAAACTGTGTTTGAGCAACTACGGCCCGAAGTGGAGTTAAAATCACAGCCGGAGTTAATATTGTGCCAAGTTTAGTTCGATATACAGGAACATTTGTAGTTCTCCCTTAACCGAGTCAACCACTCGACTGCCGTCCAATACTATCGCGCGATATTTTAAGCTGCTCAAACGTTTCGCACCGCTGCGATTTCGTAAATCGTGCCGAACGAAACGAGCAAACTTTCCCTAACGGGATTACCACCCCTCGCTATGAAAGCTTCCAGCTTCTCGAGCAAGACGGCGAACAATCATCGAAGGGAGAACTTGAACAGATCAATCCGTGCAATCAGGATGCTCGAACGAATAGGTCAACCTTAGGGTTAGACTCGCCGAGGTGTAAATTCGTACTTGCATTATTTTAAACGCGTCACGGCACAGGGTTTATAAACTTTTTCGACGTCTTTGCATTGTCAAAAATTTTGTCGATTATCTCTGTCGGTTAGTAATTTACTGATGTCCAAATTTCCGAACCACAATTTCTACATTTCCAAGATTTAGCATTCTCTTATCATTAAATTTCCAAATTTTACACCTCCGAAATTCTGTAGTCGGAGCTAGGGACATTTATGTCTAAGACCACTGGAATCTAGGGATATTGGTACTTATATTGATGTGGGTATACGTATATTGCCAGTTAGAGATATTTGGATATCTAGTGATACTGGCACATCCAGAAATATTGAAAAATTTAAGGATATCTAGGGATATCTAGAGATGTATTGGTCATTTAGAGTTACTGAAATATCTAATGATATTTAGGGATATTAAAATATTTGTTATGACAAATAATTTGTGGCAAATACAATTCGATATTCGAACATTAGCATTCGATAATTGGTGCTACATTTATCAGATCACTTTTATGTCTCACCCACGTCTCAAAAAAAATATAAAGAAAATGGTTTCGAAGAATTCTCGCGAAAGAGGTCGACTTTTATTCGGCTCTCAGCGAAATAGGTATAGTAAAAAAGAAAAAAGAACGAGAGATATGTAACAAAACAAAAAAGAAAGGAGCATAAAGAGGGAATAGATGAGGGGAAAAAAAAGAGAATCTCGAGAGCAAACTGCAGCGCAGTTCGTACGTAATTAAAAGTCCCCAGCGAAAGCGTCAAAAAAGCGCGGAGCGTGTTGCTGTTTGATTCGGGCGGCTCACAAAGCTCCTCGCGAAAAAGCTCCTTATACGGCCGCGTGTGCATGCACGCGAACAGAGTGTGACCTCCATAAAAGAGAGTTTTACGCGAACCGCTTTCGCGTTTGTTCGCCGTTTAAAACCGTTCCCGCACGTGCTTCCACGCCATCCGGCAAATTGCATGTAAACCCTTTCCAACCCAATTGCGCGACGATGAAAACGAGAATTTCGCCGTTGCAGCTTGCCACGTACGCGTCGCGATGCTTTATTGTTCGATAGATCGACCGTGACGCGATTCGCGAAACGTTGCTCCCTTTTACGCCGTTAATTCGGGCTTGCAAATGTCCTTCGTTATCCCTCGGACCTATCGGGGACGTTCGCTAGTTATATTTGTCATCTGCCAACGATCGGGTATGAAATCAGCAAGAAGATCGGATGTGATACAAGATAGGACTGAATTACGAAATACACGTTTATTCTCTGGCGTTTTAGGGATTTCTGAGAATTTCAGAACTTGCAGGTGTGGAGATTTAGAGATTTGGGAACTTGGGAATTAGGAGATTTAGTGATTTGGGGGTGTAGGGATTTGAGACTTTCCAGAGTTGGTGATTTCAGGATTTAGAGTTTTGGGAATCTAGGTATTTGGGGGTGTAGGGATTTGGGGATGTAGGGATTTGGGGATGTAGCGATTTGGGGATATAGGGATCTGGGGATGTAGAGATCTGGGGATGTAGGGATTTGGGGATGTAAAGAACTAGGGATGTGGAGATCTGGGGATGTAGGGATTTGGGGATGTGGAGATCTGGGGATGTAGGGATTTGGGGATGTAGACATCTGAGGATGTAGGGATTTGGGGATGTAGCGATTTAGGGATGTAGCGATTTGGGGATGTAGGGATTTGGGGATGTAGAGATCTGAGGATGTAGGGATCTGGAAATGTTGGTATTTGGGGGTGTTAGAATTTGGAGATGTAGGGATTTCAGAAATAAGAAATTTGAAAATCTGGAAATTTAGAAATTTATCTATTTAGGGATCTAAAGATTTGGGGATGTAGGGATCTGAGCATTTAGAAATTTGGGAACCTGGGAGTTTGGGTATTCATCTATTTGGGGTCTAGAGATTTGGGGATGTAGGAATTTAGAGATGTAGGTATCTGAAGATGTAGGAATTTGTGGACACAAGGTTTTGGCAATGTAGCAATTTTAGGATTTAGGAATTTGGAAATCTGTAAATGCAGAAATGTTTACTATTTGGGAATCCAATGATTTGTGGACGTAGGATTTGGGAATTTTGGAAAGAAAATTATTTCTTCACATCTACAGTTCCCCGTTATAAAGTACTATACCTGCACATCTTAGCCTCGTAATGTAAGAAAAGAAGACTTATAATTTGAAATTTGTAAAAAACTTAAACGTAGACCAACATTTTGTCCATGATCCTTGAGAAGTAGAACAGTTTGCACATTATGCTAGCTAAGAGTGTCCTAAAACTAAAAGTGACCCTTCCACATAATAAACGTTTTTAATCAATATCTTCCACAGAACTTGGTTATTCTCACAATAATTTTCGCGACGTGAAAAGATACCCGAAGGATTCCGTAAATTCGTGTGACGCGAAAGCGGGCGATTTATGGGTTCGCCATGATCAGAATATGATTAACGGAGCCAAAACAATTCGATATGACAAGCGAATCGTTATGCAACCTGTGCTACTATTATTGTAACATCATCGGCGTGTTACTGTACGTGGCAGCCCTTCAGAATGGTTAATCCGCACATTCTATCTCGATTGTTCGGGGAACTCCCTTGATAGAAATGTTTGAAAAATTCAATGAAAGGTTCAGTCGATGGCTACCCGAGGACTCGAACGCTCGTTCGAACCGACAAGGGTGCGATTCCGAGACCCAGTTGTTAAACCGTGTCAAGGCTACGCGTGCATTGTTGCAAGGTTCAATTCCGTGCTAGTTCCTTCGCGAGTTTCTGATTACAACTTTTCTAATTTTCTTGGATTTTTACCTTGATATGTACGCGTAATTATTGCGGTTATTATGTTTGAACTTTGAACGATATTGCGTTCCGAGCTGTAGAAACTTTTATAAATCCTAAGTGGGTTCTGCAAAATTTGTGTAATTTGGAGCTGGGAAAGTGATGTATAATTTGGGAATTTAGGAACTGTTTAGATATTTCAAGATTTGAATGTTTGATACTTGTGCTCTAGGTACAACTCTAACTCTCATGTTTAATTGGAGAGCCGGACATAAAAATTCCTAGATACCTCAATTTTTAGATAGCTGAACTCTTAGGTACCTAAATTCTCAGATATCTAATTGTTTGGATAACTGCATTCTTAGATACCTAAATCATCGGTTACATAAATTCTTAGATACCTAAATCCTCAGATACATAAATTCTAGATACCTCAATCTTCGGATACATAAATTCTTAGATACCAAAATCCCTCTAGTTCATCAGGTTCCGCAAGGATCTATATTCCCTGATCCCTAGACCCGTGATATCTTCCATCCATACCCCAGATATCAGTAACCCGAATGCAAAATATAAAAGTTGAACATCAGGCCTTATCGCTGGCAGGACGTCCTTTACGGCGTCGCGGTCCGTTTCGCATCGTCGCGTCGCATTAAGCGAGCTCGTGGAAATATTTACTCGGTGCAGCGGACAACTGTAAAACCAAGAAGTTACCAGAGTTAGGAGTTTTCGTTACGATATCATCCGAGCTCGGTACGCGGAAGCGTCGAGTAATTTTAGCCCCCGCTATTCCGCGAACGTTTCTATCCCGGGCTGTCCCAAGTTTTACACGCGGCAATGTTCCTCCATTTCGCTTTAATTCCATTTAGCCGGCGTTCCCTCGCTCTTCTGTCCCTTTTCACGCTCGCAGTTACCCTCGTCTCGTCGCGGACACGCCGTGTAATCCGTCGAGGGAGGAGGAAGAAGCGACCGTGCACGGAAAATTTGCAACTTTGACAAACCCTCCTCTCGCTCTCTCCCACGACCACCTGTACGTTCGAAACTTCATTCATTCGCTTACGCGACCTGTCCATTTACGGCTTGTTCCGTTACGCTTTTACAACTTCTAGTTGTGCTGCCAGCGACGAGGGAACACCTGATTAGAAACCACGCTGTAATTATGCTCCAACGATCATCGGCGTCACTGAATTCCCTGCGACCGGTTATTTTCCTTGCTCGGAAATTATCGGTTGTGAATTCCATCTGACGGAAGTTGCCCACCACTTACGTATTTTTAATCTCTTGCACTCCACTTTTGCTGTTGCTAGATATCAACCTAATTGCCACTATGTTCACACATCATAAATACTATGGATTTAGCTAAAAAATATTTAGCTACGTGTTAAAATTTCAGGTACAAATCTCAAACTCCAGATTTTTAGGTTTATTGAACCTTCTTAAAGAAAGAACGTTATTGAACAGACCGTTTGAAACTATTTCTATTGAAAGACAAACACTTGTACTGAAAGAAATTTCTGTTAAAATAGAACATTTCTGTCCAGACAATATTTCTAATAAAAAAGAAACATTTCCTTTAAAAAACAATTCTGAATGTATTGAAAAACTTGCTATTAAAAGTAAAATATTTGTACTGAAGGAAATTTCTATTAAAAGAAATAAGTGGTGGTTTTAACAGAATAATTATCGCTAAATCTTTTCCGGGTCAACACGAAAGCGGGACAAAACCCTTGAACCATTAAAGCCAGCAAAGTATCACCATCGTGGGTTCGCAGATAAATTGATAATAAATCCTGTTATTACTTAAGAGCCTGCCTTCCATTTTGCATACTCGATTCGGTCGTTCCCTGCTGACTTCGCGAAGCCCGTGAAGTGGAGATCGTCGTTATGAAGATCAAGTTCGGTCTCTACCAAGAATAAGGGAAAATTTACGATTATCACGAGACAAATAAACGCAATCGCACGAAGAATTATGAACAGCGAAGAAGCTTTCGCGAGAGTCAGATCGTTCAGATGCTTCGAGAGCTCGGCTACCCGTTTCCTGTCATCTATCCTGCAGACGAGGAAAAACGTCCTCGTCGTTTCCGCTTTAACGATTGATTCATACATTTTTCATGAAGAACGGATTTACTTGTTAAATACGCCAGCCTCGATTCTTAACCTCGCGATAATTCATCGGCCATTTTGTTTTAGCTTCCGCGCGTCGCCGGAGATAAAATATTTAATCTATAAATCTTATACACTACTACGTTGGCTTTCTTTATGCACGCATGTGAAAGTTATGAAATTTCTGTGCTTTTTTAGTACAGAATTCTTAGCTTTTTAGGTTTTGGTATTTTAAAATCTTTAATGTGGCCACTGGCCGCCATATTGGAAAATGAAGCTTATAGATTCTTTCAAGCTCTTTCAATAATTACTAGTTCATTTTATTATCCCAAAACATTTCATGTGTTGCCTCAAACAAAACATGTTTCATGCTGAACAAAACCTTTTATGTATTATTCTAAACAAAACATTTTATGTATTATCCCAAACAAAACATGGATTAACCTAAAGGAACACGTATGAATCTAAACAAAACATTTTATGTATTATCCAAAACAAAACATGTACTAACCTAAACAAAATATTTTATGAATTATCCTAAAAACATTGTATGTATTAACCTAAACGTTTCATGTATTATCTTAAACAAAACATTTTATGCATTATCCCAAACAAAACATGTATTAACCTAAACAAAACATTTTATGTATTATCCAAAACAAGACATGTACTAAACAAAATATTTTATATATTATCCTAAAACATTGTATGTATTAACCTAAACGTTTCATGTATTATTCTCAAAACAGTCTACTTCACCCTCCACTAAATATCAAAATTATTCTTGTAATCGAAAAGTTGTATCCTTTCATAGTTTTCGTCAGACTTTCGTTCACGATCAGTTACAGTATATCATACATATTCTCCCGTATAACGTTATACCATATATCGCATCTTTCGTCGATATATCTCCCGTGCTCAATAATCCAGGAATAAATTTATGCAGCGAGTTAAGCGAGCAAACAGTCCCGAAATATTTGAAGCACTCCAAGGAAACGTACGCGATGCGAATACCGGTTAGCTGGCAGAAGATGCTTGTTCCGTTTCACGTAAGATCCTCTTAGGGCAAAAGGAGACCCTTCGTTTCGCGAATCAGGCAAAACTTGCACGAGATCCGGTAAAAAAGTGCTTCTCGACCCTGACCCGTTTCGAACGTTCTTCCGCTCGAAGGCAAGATGGAGTCTGAACGTCTGCAAGGAACTTCTTTATCTTAGGGATCTGCAATCGGCTTAGCTGTTTTCCCCGTGATTTCATGTGCCACCGATTCCGAAGATCGCGTCGTAAAAGTAGGCCAGCGCGTATCCACGCGAATAAATTCCGACGGAAGCATGTTCGTCGCCCACGCGAGCCAACGTAGTCGCGGTGAAAGCGATGTTATTTTTATCCGGATGAAAAATCTTGCTCTTAGAAGATTTTTTCAGGCGGATCAAATTCGAATTTCTACCCCTTTGTTGCGAGAGACGGGTAAGAACGTTCTTCATTGTTCGCTGGAACTTCTCAACTTTGTATTCAAGTTCGATGAATAATCTTTTTAGATGGGGTAATTTTGCCGGTCGGGAAAAATTGATTTTGGTAATCGCGAACGTTGGGAACAAAGGGAATGGAAAATTGACTAAAGCGTTAGGATTTGAGGGTCTCTCTGAATTATTAGGGTTAATTGGAGAGTGCAGATAAAGGCTTAAGGCATCTTTCAGGCCTATCGAGGACTGCTTCTTGATTATCAAAAGAAGCTGTTTATCACAAGAATGGTGTCAGTATACTTGCCTATGTCAACAAAATGTAAAATGTTATTACAATTATTCGTTTTTGTCAGCAACAAGTTCTCATATAGTTTATTAATAGATAACAATTTTTAATATATGCTGTTAATAACATTTTGACGAACGAAAGATTGTTCCTCTTACTACAACACTTTTACTCTGCACTTACTCGTCTTTGCTTCGATAAAGTCGTTGAACAACCTATTAAAACAAATTCGACTAAAAATAATATTGAATGAAAACGATTAAAATAAGTCCGACTAAAAATGATGTTAAATGAAAACAATTAAAGTAAATACGAACAGAAACGATGTTGAAAGAAAACAAAAATAGGAATGAATAAAAACGAATGGAATTGGTTAAAGATAAAATGGAGTTATTGTATAGAGAATTAAGAGTGTTTCATCGAGAGAAAGTGATCTGTAACCAGTCTTAAACGTGATTATGATACACGATGACAGAGTGCAGGGAGTGGACCGTAATCATTTTTAGTTTAATTTGTAGCGTAACAGGTTCATCGGAGATTATCTCGAGTCTGTCAGCGTGATAAATTGTCGCAGGCAGCCGCGAGTTTACCGTAAATCGTTTCCCCCTAACCGCCACATTTTGCGCGTTACTTGTTGCTTTTATTCCACTTGTCGATCCCGTTGCTTTTTCTTTCGTCAACGCGGAACGTGTTCTTCGTACGATGAAGAATTGACAGAAATTTGAGAATTTGAACGTGGCAATTTGCAAATTTAAGGTTACATAATTTTGGAACTGTAGGGATGTGAAAATTTGGGGATATTGGAGATTTGGGGAGTTGACGATTTGGAGATTTGAAGATTTAAGGATTGGTGACTTAAGGATTTGGGGATTTGACAATTTCAGAATGTGGAATACTACCATCAGTAAACTTATAAATTCGAGAATTGGTTATTTAGAAACAGAAACATTAAATTTATAAATTTGAGACTCTGAATCCCTCTAGGCTTCTTTCATACTGAAAGTCATGTTTCCAATCTCAAATCTTCCCAATAAAATCAATCAAAAGTGATTGAAGAGTTGGGTATGTAGAGACTTAGTAAATTTATAAATTTCAGAATGTCATCGATATCACCCTTATTTCATATTCGAAGCGATGCTTCCAATTTCAAACCTCGTTCACAATAAAATCAATCTCTCGCGCGAAGAACGCAGAGGGTGATTATTGTTTGTGCCTGTCTGGATAGGTCGGGTTAAATCGCAATTCGGATTTTCGCAGTGTTGTACCCGCGAGGGGATTCTTGGTCCACGGAGGATAGATAGCGAACGATGGCGCGATCCCTTATAATATAATTGATTCATTGTGATTCGCCGTGCACGCCGCTGGACTCCATCCATCGTCGAATATAAATTCGCCCGATTCCACGAAGTCAGCGATTAATTTGCTCTCGTCGCTCAGATTCCCCGGTATTTCCAGCAGCCCCGCTCGAATACATACAGGATTACGCGTATAAAACCGGCCAGCAAACGGAGAAAAAGGATCGAGCTTTTTCTCTTCTCCTTTTTTCCCTCTTTCTTAACCTCTGTCCACGTTCGCCAAACGTTCTACACGTTTTTCATTCCCCCGTTCTTTTTCTCTTTTCTTTTCTTTTTTCGACCACGACTTCGTGTCTTCTTTCGCCGGATTTTGCCCGCTCGGAAATTTTATAAAGGTTCCTAACCGAGAAACGAGGCAAAAAGAAAGGAAATAATCCTTTCTCTGCGTCCTCGAGTCTCTCTGTCGGTTTATTTCGCAACGACGTGGTTAATTAAAACGTCAAAAATTTCGTTGTAGATGTCGCTTCAAGTATCGACGCTCTTTGCGTCTCTTATTCGTTTGTGACTCGTTTCCTGACCCCGACTCGATCTTTTTAAATTCGTTGCCAAGATTCGATTCGAGGAAGCAGTATAGCAATTTCAGTCGCTGAAAGTTTCACTGTGGTGATCAGATTTTTCGTCGCACGTGAGCTGTGTAGGCGCCTGATAATTAACTGTCTTCGGGGCTTTGGGGCGTCTCCTTTGACTAAATTCTTGGTGATCGACGGTTCTTGGTATTTCGTAAACACAGACATTATAAATTTGAGAAGTGGAGATGTGAAAACCTTTGAATCCTAGGTTTAGCGACTTATAAATTTATAAATTTATAAATCAGGTAATTAAAAACTTGGTAAAGTAACTGTACTAGTGTACATTCACTTGAAACAGTATTGGCCCAAATGTTTAAGCAGAGAAGAGTACCATAACGCATCTATAGCCCGTTAATTTTTGATAAGTCATTATCCGCCCCCTTCGACCTCCTGAATTTATCACAAAGTACAAAGACCTTGATGAATACTTAAAAGGAACGTAACGATGTTCTCACGTTGTAGCATGCAAAGGTTGGTAAACGTCAGTAACTTCATCGTATCCGAAGAGAGAACGATCGTTTTCAATTTAACTTTCTTTACACGTGAACGTTGGAAAAAACCGCGAATAACGAGGTTCCGAGTTCATGCAACGAAGAAAGATTCTCGAGGAACGTTTGATAAATTGTGCTGCTCGTGAAAAGGGGCGAACTCATTGTAGCGAGACTCGTGGGGGCTCGTTTACAACGGCGCGTAGTTGACCGAGCACGGGGCTGTCGTAAAACATGAACGACGGAACCGCGCATAAATCGTAGCTGGAACGACTGGTGTCATCAACGTCCGTACCGTTTCTTATCGTCCGATTTTAAGGCCACGTATCGGAAACTCGAGCAACGTAAAATCTGTATTACCATATAAATTATCGTTCTATACGCTAATGTATACAATGAACATCGAAGACAGAACTTTCCGACGATAAGAACCAGCGAAACAGATTACCATCGGGACGAAAGTTTTACGATCCTACGGGATACGACGATGGTATCGAGCGTTTTTTAACCACTTTAAACTGTTCCAAAGCAGTTGGATAACTCTCGAGTTTAAGATCTTTTTAAAATACTGCCGGCTCTCCGAACTGTTTGTTTATGTCGCGAGTTCTCGAGATTTTTGGACTCCGAGTATCGCATGAATTTTTAAACGATTCTACGAATTTTTCGAACGCTTTCTGGGTACTTTATGCGACGCGAAAGCTACGCTGGGTTTACAGCGTCTCGAGAATCCTGGATTCTATGAAATCCTTCATATTCTCGACTCTTCTTACAATTATCTGATCCTCTGGCACGCATGTGAATGCGACCGAGGAACTTTTGCATTCGAATGTTTGTTTGAAATTAGGTTATGTTTAAGGTTTAAATAAGAAAATTTCGAAAAGTGTTAGGTTAGAGTTCAGGTTCAATTACTTACATATCAAGCTAAAATTGGGCCAAGGAGAGGTGAAGGCTAGATTAAAATTACGTTAAGGATAAATAAGGTCAAATTAAGATTCGATCAAGATTAAATTATGGTTAGGTTAAAGCTACATAATGTTGGTTTGGTTAGGTCAATATTACATTAAGGTCTGGGCGAAGTTATGTAAAGATTACATTAAGTCAAAGTTAAGGTCAGAAATAAATAAAGGTTTAATATCTTGTTACTGGGTTGGTGTTAGATTACGTCAGGTTAGGTTCAGGCTCATTCTTCACATTAGTCCAGTTAGTTAATGAAATTTGATGTTAAATCAATTTACGTTAAAATTAGTTTAAATTCTGTTTTAAATAATATCGGTATATGTCATTAAATGTCAGTCCAATAATTGAAAGTTTTACAAGTTCTTTTAAAAAATTTGATGCAATAGTACGATATATGAACTTCCTGCGAATCCAGGAACACAGTTCACGAAAATCACGACGATTCATAGCATAGTAGATAGAGCCGATCGTTTAATTTCCGTCGAATCGACAGGAATTCTGCCGGGAATACGCAGAAACTACGTGCACGGAACAACAGATGTATCGCGACAGCGCAAAAGCTGTTTCCAGTGGAATAATTAGATTCAAGGCCGAGCGAAAACAATGCCTCGCCCATTTAACAACGGTACGAGTCTCTTGCCCTGTTGCGCCCGCTATTTTACCTTATGCATCACACCGACACTCGCGCCTGGATACCCAATCGTGCTGTTTTCCGCTTTTCACGGAAAACCGCTGACTAATAGGTGCTAAAGTCGTGTTTCCAATTCCGTCCGACGCCTCGACGGATCGTGCTGGTTTACGGGAAAACGAGTCGCGCGTTATTTCGTTTCGAAGAAGCGCGCCAATTCCAACAGAAACGAGATACTGCGTCGATTAGGCTCTTAACAATCAAACAATTTAATTCAAATAACAAATACATTCAATTTTCGTCGTTTCTTAATTGTAAGTACAATTTTGTTGTAAGGTTTAGAGCATTGTGTAAACGAGAAAAGTTTCTGCAATTGAAAATACTTTTGTCTCTTTTACTTTCTTTTATATAATAATTCTTGTTTGAACAAAGAACGTGTCAAATAGTTACTCTAATAATCCTTATTAAATAGTATACATGAAAGGATAATCATGTATATCTATCGTAGCAATCACACGTTAATGCACCAGGAAGGACGACGTTGCGAAATCACACGACGATCTCCGATTTTTCACGAATGCGGTCGCGAGATCGCATCAGTAGCAGCGTTTGGAATAGGATGCATTTTTAGACGCATGCGCTACAAATGTATCGTCAGTAAAGCGTATAAATGGATAAAAAAGTATACCTTAATTATCTACCAGTAACTTTGCAAAACTTGTGATTTAATTAAACATATCGTTACAGAGCACAAGTTTTGAAATGTTTTAAACTAGTCACGAGTCAAAATGGCAACATGATCAGATTAACTGAAGCATGATACTGTAAGAAAATTCGTTGAGGAAGAAATTTTTTCCACGAAACTCTCGAGCGACACGAATCGGAGCAGAGTACCAGCCGTCTCCAGGACCCTTTTACACAATTTCTGTGCACCCCCCTCGTCGTCTTGCACCCCGAGAGTTTCGTTTACCCTCCGTTCCTGTTCGCCCTCCTTTCATCCAGAATGCTGAGTACGCGAAACTCGCAGGCACAATCGTGGCGAACAGCTCGAAACAGAGAGCGAGGGAGGAGAATCCGATCGCTCGAATCACCGACAAATATGACTGCCTCGAGCGTTCCGCGGGGAGTCATCGACCGTCTAGGATTTCTCGAGCTACGTCTTCTCCTTCCTGGCCGGATTCGGCTACGGCGGCTACGTAATATCTCCCAAGACAAATTTTAAACGGAATAATAGAAAACGTCGGACACACGCGATGGAGGTTCCCTTGTTACCTCTATCGTTGTTTCGTGTTCGACAATTTATTACCGCGACTTCTCTTACACGTGATTCCCGGTGAAATTGGGACTCTGCTCGCGTATGGTCGTCCATCACTTCGTGGACTAGTCAGAAATCGTTTCTATTCAACGTTTTGTGCTGTCTTCGCGTGACGTCGTTTAGATTTTCGGTATTATTCTTTTATATTGTGAGTTTGATCATTTATTTCGATTCTTTTATTTATTATATTATATAGATTTCGATGCAGTATATCGCCATGTGTTAGGTTGCAATGAATTGCAACGCGTTGTATCATCGCGTGATAAATTACCGCGCATTGAATCATCATGGGTTGAATCTACACACGTTGAATATCCACGCGTTATATCGCCACGTGTCAAATCACCACGCGTTCGATTACCATCTGTTGAATCCCAACGCGTTATATCGCCACGCGCTGATTCACCACGCGTTATATGTATACCCCCGCATTATATCTCCAAGTGTCGAATCACCACGCGTTGAATTACCATCTGTTGAATCCCAATGCGTTATATCGCCACGCGCTGACTCACCACGCGTTATATAGCCACGCGTTATATCCCCACGCGTGAAATTACCACGCGTTAAATTACCACATGTTAAATCACCACGTGATGAATTATCATATGTTTTACCGCCACACGTTGAATTGCTACGCGCTGAATGACCACGCGATATATGGCCATAAATTAGCACATACCTTAGCTTGAAATTTCTAATATTTATCAACGTTTCATCACCTCAGAACGAGGAAGTATCTCGAGATACAAACCGCGCTCTACCAAATATGGAGAACCCGCATTTAATTACTCGAGCTGAACGTAATAATTATGCAACGATCGTTTAATTATCCTCGCCGACTCCTAGGAAAGATCACTTTCTAATTACCAGCCAGTCGATTACAAAGCACATTTAACACCGCAACAACCAAATCCGTCAAAATGACGAATATCAGAAATTATTAACGTGCTCTTGTCGAAATGTGTCTTGATTTTTAACGAGTGAAAAGAGAAATAATTACACGTACCGATTTATCGTTGATCATTTGTCTAATTATATCTTCATGAAGTCACGATTATAATACATTTAAATAGTAGATCTAATTATATTAAGTTTCAGAACCATGCGGAAAGTAGGTTAGAAGATAATATAGAGTTCTCTGCGGTGAACAGGAAATGTAGGATATAAATAAACCAGATCAATTGTCAATCGATGTTGCTTTTAAGTATACGCGTTAAATTTCACGAAGTTCATCGATCAACTTCCGGCACGTAGCATAGCGGGAGAGAAACGGTTTCTCGGTAATCCTTGCGAGGATTCTAATATCCATTAGTCCACTTGACATCCGGCTAATCCATCTCACGGTCGTTTTCTCGATTTGCATAGCTTCCTGGCTTTCTTCCACGTTGCAGCTCGTTTGTCTCTACGCGAGAAAAGTGTAGCTGGGTCGTATATCACGGTCCGATAATCGCCTCACGCTTTAAAATCGTGCAAACGTCGCGATTATCGACAGAAATCCGATTTCGGTATTTCGGGTACGTAGCATATGCTCTTTCGTATATAAATATGCCTGTGGCTCGTTCTTTTTTCTATAAATAATCATTAAATAGAATTAAGCTATTTTTTGGTTGGCTTTCATATCAACAGAATCATGGATCAACTTTACAGAAATAAAAATATGCAAATTTCCAAACTGGAAATTATTAAATATCCTCAATCCTCAAATTGAAAATTATTGGGTTATAAAATCTCCAAATTTCCGACTGACCAAATCTTCAAATTACCAAATCTAAATTTCCCAGATATTCCCGATTTCCACTTTTAAAAAAGATCTCTAACCAACGCTTCAATGCAAATCCTGATTTATCTATCTCGAAGAGGAGAAAAAGTGTATAAATACGAAAGAAAAATATTGCACGGTTCAGTAGAATCCCGCTTTCTATGATTTCATTTTCCGCAATAAACGCATCGTCGCACCTGTCGGATGTAATTGCGCTTTCTCCCCGAGTATCAAATATTTCTTTCGCGCCGAGTATTTCTTTGTTATTCGGCGAGCGTAAGAAAACTCGCCGTTAAGATTGTATGCAATTCACACTTGAGACTGTTATCGATCGGAATTTCAACGATTCGCAGCGCATTTCATCCTCCGGCCGGAAAGTTCTTTCGACGAACGGTCAAACGCCGCTTTAAGCAATCTAACTTTCAGATTGCGTGACCCGGCATCGTCCACGCGACGCCATGATTTAAAAGCGACCATTTCTTTCACGGATCACGGAGGAAACTTACTTCGGGTTAAAGTTTGAAGCGTCACGATTCATTTTGAGAAAGTTTTCTGCCGCGCCGACTGCTTTGCCCATTGTCTGCGGGAACGCGACCGCTAAACCTACCAGACAATTTCGAACATTCTCGCGCGTTTTACTCGAAACAACCGGACCGTTTCAAATCTTTTAAACAACACGTTTATCTTCGGGATTTCAAGCGAATTGTACTGGTGAAAAGGTAAGCGGTTACCTCGGACAAAGGATCGCTACATTTGTTATTACAGTTCGTCGTTTACAAAAATATAAATCGCGCATTAAATAATATGTACTTTAAAATCGACAAGAATAGCAGAAATAATCGTACGGATCGTGTAATCGTATAGATCGTGGTGGAAAACGAGAAAAGAAAGATGAAGGATTCGGAAGCGACACTTTCTTACGCACTCTCGATTAATTCGAAAGCAAAGTTGGCGTTTGCATCGAGGCGCATCCACTTTCACCGTGCGCCTTCTCAACAAATTACTACGAGCGATGTTCGTAAACTGGCGCCGCTGGGATTTAATTAAATATTTGCACTCGGTTTAATCTTGCCGCCGTCGTTTCTTTCGTCGCCGCGACTTCTTTTCCTTCCGTACCCTCCCACTCGTCTTCTTTCTTTTTCGATGTAAAACATCCTTTCACGACGACGAATATAAATAATTTTGCGACGACCATTCCACGTAACCAACGTCGCGCTTTTCGTTTCTTGCCGATTCACGATATCGGGAAACATCGGTTCTTCAAGTATAAAGTTTGTGGAGTTATATCTACACTTTACTTACAGTACTGTATGTATATGCATGTAGTAGTAATGTATATAGTAATGTATGTATGTAGTGCTGTATATATGTATTCAAGTATGCACGTGTATAATACTTTTAAGACATAAAGATATAGGAATCTATAAATCTAAGGACATGAAGACCTAGGTATATGGGGATTCAGGGACATCGCAATCTAGGGAAATATCGACTTGGAGACATAGGGATTTAGGTACATGGGGAACCAGCGAAATGAGTATTTAGGGAAATAGTGATCTGGGGAAATAGTGATCTGGGGATATAGTAATCTGGGAAAATAGTGATCTGAGGAAATAGTAATCTAGAGAAATAGTGATCTAGGGAAATTCGGAACTAGGGAAATAGGGATCTAGGGAAATTTGGATCTGGGAAATAGAGATCTAGGGAGATTTGGACCTGGGGAAATAGAGATCTAGGGAAATAGTGATCGAGGGAAATAGTAATCTAGGGAAATAGTGATATAGGGAAATAGTGATCTGGAGAAATTTGAATCTGGGGAAATAGAGATCTTGGAAAATACCGAAAACGAAAATACTAGCACATTACCCAAAGTCGAGGACCGGTGAACAGAAATCAATTCATGATCCTTGATGAATTTACCTGCAACACAAAGAGAAAGCAACCCATTAAAAACAATTTTCTCACGAGCAATCACGCGTGGGAATGTTATTATCGAGCGCGTAACCATTGTTCCAGATTATATCGAAGATAAAATCTGGCAGTGTGCGATCGTATCGACACGATCACCCTGTTTCGACTCTCCATTCTCTAATAAACCGATTCCTTCGGCACGAGATAAATAATTCTGCTCGTATTTAAGCGAAAACGTTGCGTGAATCCAATCGATTCGATTCACCAGAGATCGTAAACATCGAACGTCTGAGAGTTTAATAACGATTGGTTTAATGCGCACAATAGGAATATAAATTTCAATACTCCAATTATTTAATTGAATTGTCTGATTACTGTATGGAATAATTTACACGATGAATGTACTCGTTAAGACGAATTTGACATTTGTAATCAGGTGCGAAGATTGTAATAATACTTTTTAATCACCGAACGAACAAATTGTTCCACAGATTTATCAATTTCTGATATCGTATTAATAGCGTTCAATTTCGTTACGAAACAATTTGAAAGACCAATGACAAACAATTCGCGCACGATAACACGCGAACGGGAACGAACGACATTATCAGATTTTAAAGGATCATTAATTAATTCGACGCGGTGAAGGATGTGCATTGGTACGTCACGGGTTAATTAACACGGGTATAAATTTGCTAATTAATCGATGTCTACTTTTCGGAACATCGTTCCCTTTTGGGAAAATCCATTGGGATAGATGATATTATGCTGGCTCGATTAATCAAAGTATCGATGGACATATATTCTTTATGATCGTTACCGCGATTTATTTGCGTTCATTAAACGCTCATAAACAATGCATTTAATTATCGTTCGAATTGGCTGTGGAAGTATGTACATTGCCATGGATACCTCGGCCTTCGACCGTGAAAGGTTAACGCGTTTACAATAACCATTGCAACACGCGATTGAATCTCCTCTGTGAATAACAACCAGCAATTCATCGATTCAATCTTTTCCACGCGTAACAGCGAACAATATATGACGGAAAATACGGAAAAACTGCTTCGTGCCGCGCTTTTTTTTTTTTAATACAATTCGTGCGGCAGGAAGTTTCAATATCGGTACCGTTATCGATCAAAAAATAACAACGACTGTTCGTCGCTGGAAATTAATCAATAATCGATCAATGACGACTCATTTCTTAATTAACCCCTTGTCTTACAATATAGTGTCACACTCGCATATTACAATTCGGATGTGATAGACTTGTATTTTCACTAAAATTTTGCTTTCAATTCTTAATCTGCATAAAGGATCGCTGAATAATGTAACATTTTAACTTCCTTCAGTTGTCTTCATGTTGTGAACTATATAGGAATATAGGTAGCAGTGTATGACGCATCTGTCCAGAAAATTGTAGGTTAAGGTATTGTATCGGCAAACTTAATTATCGATTCGCATCATTACGTGGATTCACATTATATTTCTGGTTAACTACGTTTGCTCTGTTCCGTACATTTTCGTATTAACGCAGTAAAGTTCAGCCTTTAACGATCTTTAATAGCATTTTCTCGCTAAACTTGTTCACGCAGACTTTATGCATCAAAAGTTGTCCGTCCGCGAAAGGTTAATTGGTTTTGGAAGAAAATAAACGATCGTGACAGCTTCTGCCAGTTTAAACAGCCGACAATCGAGCTGGGGAAAAGGAATACATAAAAAGGACCGATTGTTATCCTTGATATGCCAAGGACATTTATGATGAATATCCTTTGCGTCAGGCCACGTCCTTTACAGTATATCCTATACAAGCGAAGAGATAATACCTCGTTAAAGGCTTTCAACTTCAATTCCCAGAGAACGCGTTACCACGTCAAAGCCACGAAGTTTCAGCTGCCAAAAACACGTGACTTAACTACGTATACCGCATTCAATACGATCGAATACGTTCCATTAACGTGCACAATCAAATGTATCGCATGATTCATCTAATCTTCGATTTACGATTTGCAATTTTTACTGTCTTGAGGAGTTGGAATGGGGGACTTGAAATTTTGGGGATTTGGGGATTAGAAATCTGGGGAGGTTTGAAGGATGAGGAATTCAAGAATTTCAGGTTTTTGGGATTTTTGGATCAGAAACTTAGAGATTTGGGACATTTGGAGATTCGGGGAATGAGGAGTTAGGGAACTTGAGGATTTGGGGATTTAGGGATTCAGACATCTAGGAATTTGGGGATTTAAGGATTTAGGGATCTAGGAATTCGGGGATTTGAGGATTTGGGAATTAGAAAATTTGGAGATTACAAAATTAAAAAATTTAAGATTTTGGGAATTTAGGTATTTGGGAATTGAAGAATTAGGAAATTAGGAAATTAGGGAATGAGGAAATTAGGAAATTAAAAAATTGCAAAAGATTAAGAAATTTTTCGTGGCACTCAAGCGTGTTCCTACAATAATTGTCCCTACAGTAATTGCCACTCGTTAGCACACATCACCGTGCACGTCCTTCAACAGCCCCCTGCCACAAAACTGCAGAGTTACATTTTGCCAATCGTCCTGAGAACACAATTCACAATCCGTAAGACGCAGTGTGACATGTCATCGTTCTGTTGCGAAAGCATTAATAAATGCTGACGTTAATGTGTTTACGTCGCGATACGGCAAAGAGATGAAAACGCGTGGCTCGAAAGTGGAGGAGAAAAAACATCTGAAAAGAAATCGTGGTTGCTTCGCGATGTAAAAAAGAGTGTTTGCCCATTAGCGAGGCCCGGTCGTTACATCTCTTTGCGAGTCAACGAAACGAACACGAAACGTCGTCTAAAAGCAAGGAACAGATTGAAAGAAGTAACGTCGACAGGAAACGTAAACGTGTAATATAGCCATTGGTTTTGTTCGCCGGTAAACGGATGATTCTGCGGATAAAGGGGTTCGCTTGCTACCATTAAGGCGATAATAGACGGCAATTAGGCGCGACGAATTCAACAATTAACGATACACGGGACAGCAGGTAAATTCGCAAACGAAAGCGGTGAAACGTAATTTGGCAACGAGAGGTCTTGTAACGAGAGAGACTGGTCACGGATATTTCTCTGTGTGTGCGCGTGTCTGTGAACGTGTGTCACAATTCCTGTATCTCTAAATTTCCACTGTCCCAATTTACAATTTCTTTAACTTTTAAATTTCCACATTTTCAAATTTTATAAGTCTCAATTTTAAACATGTATGATCATATGTAACCTTGTCTGAACGTATATGAACGTATGTGATCCTATATGAACATATATGAACGTACATGAACGTGTAGGAACGTATGTGAACATGTGTGAACGTGTATGAACGTACGTGACCTTATATGAACGTATGTGAACGTGTATGAACATATGTGAACTCGCGTGAATGTGTATGGACGTATGTGACCTTAAACGAACGTATGTAAACATGTATGAACGTATGTGAACATTGTGAACATATATGAACGTATGTAAACATGTATGAACGTATGTGAACGTGTGTGAGCGCATGTAAACGTATATAAACATGTACGCACGTATGTGACCTTGTATGGAACATATGTAAACGTCTGAAAGGGTGTGTCAAGGTGTGCAAATTATGTATGAACGTGTGTGAACGTACGTGAACGTGTGAATGTGTGTCTAGCGCCGTGTGAAGACAGAAAAGATAACGATGCTGATATGCATGCAGACATCGATCCGAAAGCTCGTAAAGGAACACGGAAAATGACCACGTTATTGCTAGCTGGTAATTAGGATTCTGCTCGCTGGCATTTTAGACGGTCGCGTAAAAATCACCATGAAATCGTTTCCGATAGACCCCACGTTTCTATAGACCGAACCACTCGAATTCGCACGGACTCCAATTATGATAACTTTCGAAAAAAGGTGAAGTCGCTATGAAAATTCAGCGCGACGCGGTGAAACGTAAGAACCTGATTTGAATTTATTCGGGTTTTATTAGCGAACTGGGGATTGAATTTAACAGATATTCATTCGGTATTTAAGTATATCGTTAATCGAGTATCGTAAAAGATTATTTCGATGTTACCAAACCGGTTGTGTAGTCTTGATTTGTGTTAATTTTATAGGTGCTTGAAATTCTTAAGATGATTCCAAGTGTTTTGGTTATTTAGAATGTGTATCCGAAGTACGTAAAATTAATAAATTTAGTTCTTAGAATTTTTTAAATTTTAATTGAATGTGTAGGTTTCAAGATTTTTTTTAATTTCTAGGTTTCTAAAGTTTCTAGGTTTTGTAAGTTTTTAATTGTGTAATTTCACAGTTCCTCAAGGTTACGATTTCTAAATTTCTGGATTTTCTAGTTCATAGATTTTGTAATTTTCTAGTTCCTAGATTCTCCAATCTGCAATATTCTCAATTCTTCAATTCCTCAACTTCTTAGTTTCTAGATTTCCTAATTTCCCAATTCTCCAATATCTCCATTTCCAAAATTTTCATTTCATTTGCAAGTACGTTGCATTTAACTTGCAATGTCCCTTTTCCAATAACCTGCAGATGTTAATATTTGAAACCGCTCAACACGACCCTAACCTCTCTCCGCGCCTACTTATAAAATATCATTTAGAATCACGAGAGGAAGAAGTTAACTCTGAAAACCGAAGAATTTAATTAAATAAGGTCCACCGTTGAAGAAAAGAAAAATATAGTGGAATCTGTAATTTTCATCGGGGCAATGTCTCCGAGGGGGTAATTAAAGGTGCGGTGGCTAAGCGATGGTGCTCGAGAACCAGCGAAACAATTCAACCGAACATCGATCAAAGCTCTGTCAACACGATACTACTCTGAACGACGATTCTCCGAGGCAGAATCTTGGTCGAAAGAAGAAGCCGGAAAGGGTCGGGTTGTCTGGAGAGGCGTAAACCCCGTGTTCCGTGCAAAGAAGGGAAAGCCGTCGACAGACTTGTTCCAGCCTCATCTTCCCGAGCGTTTCTCTTCGAAACGGGTAACCTGCTTTACGACGATCCTCGAGACACCAGACCAAGAACGAAATCTGCCCGAGAAAATTTTGCACCGTCTCTCTCTGGTGTTTCACCCCTTTTTTCCACCCTTCTTCCCTCTTCCCGTTCGTCCTTTTTACGATCCCACCGCCGTTCCTCCTTTGAATTTCATTGCATGATCCGCCGTCGAAAACGACCTCGGGGCGTCTGCCTTGGCGACATTCTTCTGAAGTTTCAGGACGTATTTCCAGCGTCTACGGTGAATTGAATATCTGTTTGAACGGTTACGGACAAGTCAGGATGCTCGCGTACGTTCGGCTGCTATAAGGAACGATCCGAGGGAAGTGTCGAAGATTTTGTGGCGATCCAATATACTTTCGGGACAGGACGTACCAGGGAAAATATTTTGGTTCCTACGGTCCTCGGGGTCTTCGGTTATTTTATGGCTAATACCCTACGGTCTTTTGTCTAGCGTCTCGGAAAGGGATTTATTGAACCGAACGATGAATGCGGATTAGAGACTTGAGAACCGTTTCGAAGTGGATTATTCGAAGGAATACGATACGAAGGTTCAGTTCCCATTTATATGGCCCGATATAAAGATAGTTTCACTTTATACGGACTACAATGTATACTAATGCAACCCTAACAACGTAGCTCAAACAAATGTTTAACAATATGAGTTCTTTGGTTGATACTTGATTTACCTGTCATTGTTACAAATTCAACACTCTATTTGTTTAAATGGAATAGATAGTGGATAACTGAAATCATATTATAGCAGTACAATAGCACGATAGAATAGTAGTGTAGTAATATAGTAGAATGGCTTTATAGTAGTCTAAAAATATATAGCGTAATAGTGTTAATATATAGTGCTATATAAAAATATATAGCAAATATGTAGCATAATAATATAGCATTATAGTGAGCTAGTATAGTTGAATTATTGTATAGTAGTATAGTTGTATAGTTGCATAGTTGCAGAGTTTCATAGTTGTATAGTTATATAGCTGTATAGTTGTATAGTAGTATGATGATATAGTAGTCTAATTACTACCACACTAATATAGTACTATAGTAACATAATAGCATAATGCAGTAGCACTGGTATAGTAGTATAACTGTATAGTTGCATAATTATATAGTTGTATAGTAGTATGATAATATAGTAGTCAAATTACTACCACACTAATATAGTACTATAGTAACATAATAGCATAATGCAGTAGCACAATAGTGAAATGTAAAAATAATGAAATACCATACTAGCAGAATAGTAGTACACGACTATAGAACAATTAGAATGTCCGGGAAAAATGAAATAGTATTAACGGCATTAAATATCAAAATAGTGAAGCAATATCCTGTGATAATAATAAATGCGATAAATGACGAGTTAATAACGATGATCCAAAATCAATGAAATAAAATCGTAAATGAAATCGATTCAGGTACTGTAACGATCATTCGAAGGAACGATCTCGAATGCACTGACCGACCTTGCGATCTTCGAACCGTCTTCCCGGCTCGCCAACATGCTGCCCAGAATATTCATCGAGCATCGTCGACTTCCTGTCCCGTGAATTTTCCACAAAAATTGAACGAGGGTAGCGGCGAATGGGGTTCGAAGTACCGCCGAATAAAATTTTACGACGAAAGTTTGTGCTCGAACAGTTCGAGAGAAGAGAGCGCCACGAAAGTGTATGATACATAAGCCAGGGGATATCGATTACGTTCTATAAAATCAAGTTCACGTTGATTTCGATGGTGCAGCGACAATTTACGATTCTTTTCGCTGTTTTTCACTTTTTTTCCAAAGCGATATGTCCCTTATCTACGATAGTTACGGAAAATATACGGAACACTTTGAAATTCTACTTTTCACAGCTACTGCGCTGTTAACCAGTTGCTCTGGAATAACGTACCGTGCTCGTAATGGCTGGTTCGTGCCAGAATTGGAAATAACCGTGCTAGCTTGCGCAGCATATTATTTCATGTATATTTACTTTTCACTCGATTTAGAGTATCGTCAAAGTTTCGTTTGTGAAATTAAACCGAGGATCGATTTAAGCGATACAACCCTTAGGGCACTCAAGAATCATTTTTATTATATTAACACTAGAGTAACTTACGATCATATAATTATAGTAGTAATTTATTTTATCAAAGTAATGAACTCACGTTACATGAACCAAGCGTTTATCCATTTTAAGTCACAAGTTGTCGACAAGTATTATTTTATACGTATATTGTTACATTCTTTGTCCTGTTTTAAACATACAACTAAAATAAAGTGTTCTACACAGGTTTCTCAGTTCAGTGTCACAGTGAAACTGTTATTGCACAAAATTTTTGAACATATCCCGAAAATTGATTTTCAAGTTCGAAGATAAAATTAATGAAATTAGTCACCTTTTCACGAGAGGTAAAGCAAACACATTGATAACACGATCGAAAACGATCTCGATGGAAGAAAAAACGAGGCGAAATAAAGGACGGTAAAATCCAGGTCCGTTTGCGCGAGGGCGGAGATGCGTGCGCGAGAGGGATGACAAACGTTCCGGGGATGTCGTTTAATCCCTGCATCCCCCGGCTACAAGCGAGTCTGGCTCACAAAAGCCGTCGTTAGTAACTTTACCTCTTCTCTCTCTCTTTTTCACAACGTTCAGTTTTTAACTTTGTCGGGGTTGGACAGAGAAGGGGGTGCAAAAGAGCGTGTCCCAGCGACGAAGGTAACATATCGTTCCAATTAATTGTGCGACGGGCCGGAGTTATCGAGTTAGAAATTTACGACATTAAAATTCATACGCTTCGGCGAGAGATAATTAGCCGCTCGTCCTTCGCCAAGATTTACTCGGCTCTCGTAGCTTTACGCGGTCCTTTCGTATGTGCGCGTTCTTTCCGCCCCTGCCCCTCGAACAGACGACGGGTTTCTTCGGGAACTTCCACGAATAAGTTGTCGACAAACTGGGAAGCAATCTCTGCGCAGTTGGCGTTCATTTAACTGGCAAGTGCCGAGAACTATTCGACACTGATTTCGTTCAAGTATTTTCAAACTTGAAATTTATAAAATTGGTTTATATCGATCGAAATAAATATTACATATTAGCTGTTTATTCTTGCTTTCTAATGTTTGAAGGTAATTGTGTGTTCGCTTCTCGCGCATTTTAGGAATAAATTATTTCAACGTTTGAAAATGTTTAGCACGATCCATCAAATGAGAGGACACATAATGGGGTTGACAGGAAACATCCAAATTTTAATATGATTTTATACGTGACTTTGATATGATTAAGTATGATTTAAATACAATGTGACTGTCATAGATGTATCTGGCCATTCGTCTGAATACATCAAATTTACGGCAAGCAATGAAGTTGCGAATCAGACATAGTCTAATTAGACTTTCAATCGTATAGGTTAAATATCGTGACTCGACATGATACAGACAATCTGATACAAACGAAATTCGTCCAAATAACAGTACAAGAGCAATTAAACATCGGAACGACACGAAGGAAACGTAATAATTAAAGCGCGTGATCAAAGGAAGAGTCGGATGAAAAATCAGAGAGTTCGATCAGCTTCAAACGTGTCTCGCTAATCAAATCAGGAATCACGTGTTCGTCTTGGTCGAGGCAGATACCGGCAATTCCTCTTCCGCTCCGTTCGCGAACGGATCGATTCCTGAATGGGCATTCACGAGCTCGCGAACAATTGTTCTCTGTCCGTGTTGAACGGCTCGTCACAGGCGATGGGTGTTACATCGTAACGAAGAACAGAAGCGCCGACGAGAAGAACGAGCAGACGATTAGTCGAGATCCGATTAAACGAGCAGCCACCATTGGAAAATAATTAAGCGCGATAGGGTTCTTCGAGTTCGAGAGATCGGGCTTCTTCCGACCGGACCTTTCTTGCGCTTCGCGCGACCACCACGCTCGAGGAACATTAAGGCGTGCTCGAATTAAAGCCAATCTGTGGATGCTGCCTTTCTCGCTGATCGCGACGATCATTACGGATACGCTGACAACGATAAATCCCGTTGCTTTTTTTGATCCTCTTAATTGAGTCGATCGTTTCTCGAACGTTTTTGCGCCACGGCGAATTAGGTTCAACAGCAATTTCTTCGATACCGAACCGATGTTATCGGCGACGATCGATGCGTGGACATCGGCGATATTTCAGCAGCACTTGTCGGGACAGTGAAATGTAGGCAAGGCTGGACTGACGCGTTCGTTGTACATTTGGAATTCTGCGGATTCGAAAATTAGGAGTAGGTTTAGGTATTGGGAATTTGCTAATTTGGGAGTTTAGGTGTTTGGGAAGTTGTAAATTGAGGAATTTGCTAATTAGGTAATTTGTGAATTTGGAAATGTGGGTGTTTAGAAAGTTGCATTTTGGGGGATTTGTAAATTTGGATGTATAGGTATTAGGGAATTTGTGAATGTGGATGTTTAGGTATTGGGAACATACTAATTTGGCAGAATAAATACTTTAAATTTGCCGAGTGGGAAATTCAGGTTTCTAAATTTAGGGTCCTCGGATTAAAAAATTTGCATGCTTAAAAATTGGAAAATGTAGAAGCTTAAAACTTAAAGAATTTGAAGATTAGATTCATGGCTTCTGAAGCCCACAGTAGCTCTTCAACCACGTCCAACAAATATCGACGCCCTTATCTTTTATCTGCAGGTCATCGACTTCTGCTAGACAAATTCTCGTAAAAACCATCAGAAACTTTTATTTCTTCCAAGAAGAAGATCATCGACCGCTTACGAATGCACAGAAACAACATACGGAGCTCCTAAATTCCCGCTGAGGAAAGTTTAGCCGAAAAATTGTCGGACCGTTACTCCGTAAACAGGGGAATCAAGCCGTGGGAATCGGATTGTATCGAAAAGCAGCAGCTTCGTAAAAAGATTGTCCGAAGTAGCGGATACTCGGCTCGTATTTACATCGATGCACGATTTCCTGGCACAGGACCGAGAACGATAAATCTCGTCGACCTGTTTATCGGCCTCGTTCCATTGTGCCTGGTGGCGAAGGCTGCGTACCGAGGGCCGAACATCGTGCCGCGTAAAGTGTTTGCGTGCACCACGTACACGCCACCACCGTGGCAAATAAGCCTGCTGATACGTTCCGGCATTATCTGCCACACCCGTTATCCAACATTATCGTTCGTCGGACCTAACGATCCGCGTGCATGCGTTTATCGAGTCGGCTATTTTCGACGGATAGCCGACGTCAGCCTTGGAAACGCGCTCGTTTTCGCCCTGCCGCTTTTTATTATACCTACGTGTCATGTTCCGAAAGCTTCTGGATCAGTGTAACCAAAAATCCGATTTTTTCAACAAACAATATTCTCTTGTTCAATTTTTCGTGTATTCTATTGCATATTTAGTAACGATTTCAGTATTTTTTACGCTACGTGCTATACTTTCAAGTCTCACGCATTATATCGCCCGGCGGTATATTCCCGCGTGATGTACTTTTATGTTATATTTCCTCGTGACGTATTTCCACGTGTTATGTCGCTGCGATTTAATTTTTCACGCGTTATATTGCAATGTGTCATATATCTCCACGTGTCGCATTTCCACGCGTTATATTGCTACGTGTTGCATTGCAGTGCGTTATATTCCCCCACGCGTTGCATTTTCACGCGTTATATTGCCACGGATTGTATTGCGACGCGTTGTACTATCGTGCGTTATATTTCTCTACGCGCCGAATTTCCACGCTTTATATTACTACGTGTCATATTTCTACGTGTTATATCGCCTCGCGTTATATTGCCACGCGTTATATTTCCCTATGCGCCATATCTCCACATGTTATATCACCACGAGTCGTATCTATGCGTTGCACCGTCACACGTTACATCTCGATGCGTTATATCGCCTCGCGTTATATTGCCACGCGTTATATTTCCCTATGCGCCATATCCTCACACGTTATATTAGCTCAAGTCGTATTTCTATGCGTTGCACAGTCACACGTTATATCTCTACGCGTTATATCGCCTCGCGTTATATCGCCACGCGTTATATTTCTCTATGCGCTGTATTTCCACTCATTGTATTGCCACATATTATATTTCAACGCGTTGTACCACCACGCGACGTTATTCCACGCGTTGTATCGCCACGCGTTATATCGCCTCACCATATATCCACGCGTTACATTTCTCCGCATGTTATATTTTAACTCATTATATTTCTCCACATATTACATTTCAACGCATTGTATTTCTTCGCATTGTATTTCCCCAGATTATATTACCATACATGATACCACATATTTAATTTCCACTCTTATCCGCGTTTCTAAACGTTATATTTTGACTCGTGTTTTTACAAGTTGTATCGTGCACTCGTACTACTTCTCCATATATCGTGTTTTATCTTGCATGTATGGTCCCCTGGTTCCCTTGCAATTAGACAGACATGTAGAATAGAAATTTGTTCGTCTACAGTTTTTGTACGCGTTCTTTACAACGCAGTTCGCGGATAGTTAAAACTAACTAGGGATTCCCCAGTGTAGCTGTTACTCCCGTGCATAGTTCACCGTGTTGGCCGACTTCCAGTTCTTCCGAGTTCGGATTCAATATCACGTACAGCAGGGGACTATTTGCGGGGTACAGAGGCGACGGAACAGGATATGCATCGATTCGAGAACGATGTCGTACAGTTTGATATTTCGATCGATGGGAAATTTCTGTCGTCTGGTTCCTGGCGTGTTTCCGAACGGGAAATCGTTCGATACTCGGTTCATTGTTAAGTGATTTTCGTAGACTACTTTGGAAGATCCAGATTGAAAGTAATTAACATTAAATACGATTGGATATTCCTATCGCTCCGAAGACGAGACGGTTCGTATCTATATTTCGAGGATTGAAATATCTGTTACATTTCAAGATGATTTTAAGAACGTCTTAATAGGACGTAACTCAAATAATTGATACTACGAATTTATCTCCATCGGATACGAAATGAAAATAGCAGTACTGCTAACTCCGAATACTTTGCTGTCGTAAAGTTATGGTAATTATTCTCATTGCGTTGTTATACGTAGATAAATTTAATGACAATTTTACACGAAATCGACGGTAGCGTGTTAAAGAAAACAATACCCTGAAAAAGGGTGAAAAACTAGAAAAGCGTACAACCGTATTGGACATGCAACCGAATTGATATTTATAAGCAGAGGAACATCAATCGTACGATATGAGCGAAGCACGACGGATGGCGACGATTTGTCGTCGGAAAATATCGCGGAAAATCCGAGAGCGTCGAACTTTATTCAAGCACGTCGATAAATCCGCTTCGCAGTAATCTAGTTTAAAGTTATTCTCCCCGGAGAAGGAATAAAGTTCGGTCTATTTCGGCTGGTATCCTACAGGGTGTCCCACAATAAGTGTAAGAACCGAAAAGGGGAGGGACGTGGGGCTATTCTGAACAGCTTTTTCCTTTACCAAAATATTGGTTGAGGCTCCATTTTCGAGTTATTAGCAAAAAACACTGACCAATGAGAGCGCGCATAGACCGGGCGCGCGACAGCGTGAGCGACAGCTTCGAATATGACAACCGATCGTGATCGTGAACAAGCGTACCGACACGGCGTCGGTATAGCGTCGGTATAATAGGAAGCTGTTAGATGAAAATTACATCGAATAATGAATACCAAAAATCTGGATTATTTTTGAATTATCATTCATTCGTGGATAAGAAATAAAGAAATTAGTCCTTACTTAGGTAATCAAAATAAATCGAATTTATTCGATACGTTTATTCCTTATCGCAAAGAAATAATAGATAAAATATGGAAAATTATTCTAGTTAGATATTGTGATGATGGAAAAGAACATATTCTCATTTTTGAAAAATTAAATAACTTTTTCATTCAACAAATAAAAATTCAAGTGGAATAATTAACAAATTTAAATGTAACTTACCCATTGAACCGCAAATAGTTACGATGAAAATGCATCTTTGTCACCGTGTCGATCCACCGATCCTTACCGTTAGAAAAAATAAATCACCACACAGAAACTCTCAATTTACTTCACTGTCACCTATCACCGTCACCTTTCATTATTAGCTTTCATTATCACTTTTCCCTGTCACTTTTCACTAATTAGTCACTATGAGCCCGACACGTAAATATTCCGAATGAAAACACGTGAACGAATATTCATAAATAATTTTAACTATACTGTCTTGAAAGAAAGAAAGCGGAATTTTCGATTAAAAACTACGATATATTTTATTTCGGCCGGTTACTTTCGACAATAAACGATGACTGTCTCGATCGTCGCCGCAGTCGATCAACAGATCCCCGTTGCATAGCAACCGTTTGCGACCCACGCTTCGCGATCGAGAACGAAACCGAGATTCGTGGCCCGTTCAACAATATCTCCTAATAAAATATAGTATAATACCGATTCCTCAATTCGGATGCCTTCTAATGAGAATACAGTGTATCGTTAAACATACGTATCTATGAATAATCGTTCACGCGTTTTTATTCGGTCCGTTTACCGGTCGTGCTTATGTTGTGCGATTATTAGAAAGAGACAGTGAAATAAATTGAGAGTTCATTGACCCTGCCAGGACATCAGCTGTTGATGTTCTGATCGGTGAATCTACCCGGTGACACAAATATTTTTTATCGAAGCTAGTTTTTTCATGGATCAATCGGTAAGTTTTATTTAAGTTGTTTGTGAATTTTTACAATTAAACGTACGCAGGAATTGATTTATTTGACTTCAGTGAGTTACTGCATTACATATTCCATTCCAGTTCTATCTCATTTCATAGACAAGGTACTCATTCGTTTTGAAATGAATTTATTCGTTTGCTTCATTAGAATAGTTGACAAAATTAATTTTTGTGAATTTATTCCTTATTCCTTTTTGAAGGCATAAAATAAATACAATATACTTGGTCTGGGTAAACAACAACTAATTGGTTTATTTTCTATTTAAGAATAATGAAGATCTTAATATTATTCTTAATTTCTGAATTCGTTATTCGATTTTACTTTCACCTAATAGCTTCCTGTTATACCGACGTGGTATCGATATGCTTGTTCGCGATGACGATCGGCCGTCACACTCGAAGCTTTCGCTCACGCTGTCGCGCGCCTGGTCTATGCGCGCTCTCATTGGTCAGTGTTTTTTGCAAATAACTCGAAAATGGAGCCTCAACCAATATTTTGGCAAAGGAAAAAGCTGTTCAGAATAGCCCCACCTACCTCCCCTTTTCGGCTCTTACACTTATTGTGGGACACCCTGTATAATAGATAATAGCGACACGGTATCGGTGGGCTTATTTACCGGGTGGCGTATCTCGTTCATAGTATTCGCAGCCGTATCGAGGGAGGAAGAGAGAGGGGTCGAAGGTTGGACGATGGGCTTCGCGTTCGAGAGGCCACGGGACACAATGAAACGGGACCCGATAAACCGGCTACGGGATTTATCGGGACCATATTTAGCCAGGAAATCGAGCCACCGTTGAAATATACGAGCGTGCGTCCCAGCGCCCTGGTGCTCCGCTCGCGTACGCGGATACGTATGAATACGCGTCGAAACAGTGACTTGCAGAGGACTTTTTCTCTTCTCTCTTCTATCCACGGTGAACGCGCTTCCACGATAAATCACCGCCACTTTGCTCGATCGGCGAGAATTAAAACTGCCGATCCAACCCCCTTCTTCCTTTCCCTCTGATCGAAACGAATGGCCTCGGTACGCTCGCGAAACGACGGGACTCCCCCGTTTTTCTAAACGATCGATCCTCCGAAAGATACGCTTCTGCTTTAGACATCCTCCTCCTCTTATGTTCTCTGCCACTGCTTAGTTATTCTGGTTCTTCGAGTTATTCTATTTATTGGAGGACTCTACAATTGATTTCAAACAATCTTCGTTTACGGTCGGGACTTCGATAATCGTGTTCAAATGCTTCCTTTTTTCATTTTAATATATTCAACGTTTTTCTGACTTTTTTCTATTCGCTCAATTAACCGTAATTATAATTTTGCACGATTACTGCTTCGATGAACTAATGTGTGTATATAAAATTAAGATGTCGAGTGCGAGATTAAGATGCAACAACATATATGTATGTATATCAATACGGATACACTCGGATATTGTAATCTTTCGATGCAAGTTTTGAATAAAACGAAATTATTCACGAGCAACCGATAAATTAATTTAACAAATCTTGGATAAAAGCTTATTCGAATAATCAAGAATAACTTCTTCGAATAGGTATTTGACTAAAAGTATTTATAATTGGTATCGGATAAAATTATCACGAATAAGTAGAAATGCTTCTGATTAAATAATTGCTTAGTTCAAGTATAAACTCGTGCGTTAAATATGGATGACATCAACGTGACGATAAAGTATAGCATAAAGTCGTATTGACTCTATCGGAATCGATGAATGCAGATTCGTGCGGTGATCGTTTGTTACAGCAACGGAATTCCACTCGTCAAGGACGGATTTCTGCCTCTCAGGGAAACACACCATTTTTCCTGTTCACGAGAAAATGGTTAGTGCGTCCCTCGTTCGTCGTGGGCCATTTTCTTCCCGTTACTCGCGGCGACCGTTCTGAAATAACTCGCCACGACTGCCTCGGCATCGATCGGAACTTAATAATAGCTGTGGCATCGTTCTCGCTGACTATTTTTAACGTCACCGAGTCATCGCGACCTACAGCAGTCGACTAGCGACCAGTAATTTTCAATGGCAATCGTTTAACACTACAACAACCGGCGCTGGACTTTCGAGTTAAAAATAAATTACAGAAACAAACAAAGTATCTGCACAACAGTCGACGCTTCGATAAAATCATGTTGACAATTTTTGTAATTGTAGATAAAACAATTAACGATACCTCGCTATCCGTTTATGGATTTAGTATAGCATTGTTATCGATTTTAAAATGAAGAAAGATCTGATTGCCAGATACAATAGCTAAGATAAGATATATTACATCGTAAGAAACAATAACCGATTTTTCATTTAGAAATAAATAGAGATAACTATTAATTCTTAAAATTGTACATGGTCAGCCTGTTACACAGTTAATACCCTACAAAATGGGCGATGCATGAAATTACATTCATCCACTTGAATTATGAGGTTACATTAAAAATTATTCACTAAAATATTTCTGAACAAGTATCTAAAACCATCTGAAACGAAACAAGTGTTCACATATCTTGAAAATTCAGAAATACGTTGTCTTCCACCCTTTGTAACGCATATTAGCATTAACGCGAAGTCCCTCCGCCATATTGTTTGGAAATCGCGGCAAATTCAAACGCGAAGTTTTATTCAGCACTCTATGTTTAAATATTATATCACTTTTGCATTAAATCGAATAAAGCGCATTAGTAATTCATTGCACATGGATAAGAGTACTCGTAATGTACATACAAATAAAAATACACGTATAAATACAGAAATAAAAATGTATAAATACTGTAAATAATATAATGAATAAATAATACTCTTGATACTGTATCAATAGGATTTTTCAAGAGCATTTTACTTTTCGTATCATCTTTTTTAGGACCATTTATTATGGAAAGCAATAAAAGTGTTCTCTTTTTTCGCGTCCAATAAAAGTTACTGGATTCGTGTTCGCAATCACCAATCACGACAGTGGAGAATTACTTTCGGGCCGAAAATCGGGAAGGCAGAATTCAACGACGGTCGATAAATAAAATCAGCCGATGAATTATTTTTATATCGGATTCCCGCGGCCACGAATTCCCGCCATGTCGAAGCACGGAGGACGAGCAAAACGATCGTTGCACGAGTCGAACGCTTTGACGCCACGGGGGTTCCAGAAGCGGCGGAAAAACGAGCAAAAATTCGCGGACCAACGATGAAACGGCTAGCAGGAAGAAAGAAATCGACCGAGCTAAAAATTAGAGGTTGCTCGTTTACGAACAGCAGGTTTTCTCGGAAGAGTCGCGATCAGACGCCGCGAGCGTCAATAAGCGTCTCGAAGCCGGTTGGTTAGCCTCAATAACGCTTTTGAAAATGTTTCGAGCCTTTCGAATTATGTATCGCAAAATATTAGAGAGATGCTATAGTTTTTAGTATTTTTAACACCTCAACTACCACGTTAAATCAGGGTGTGTTGAGTCTTCTAGATTTATTAAAAGTATAATATTGCTTAATGCTAATACAGGTTTCATGCACGATCGAGGCTTCATAGGTTTAAGTAAATTTAAAATGTTTAATCATGGAAAGCGTTCAATTCAATTGGAAAGCTATTCCCACCCTGCCAATCAGAAGCATCCCTCTTCTGTGCGCTACAAACCCCTCACATCAAAAGCGCCATCACGTACATGCAAACGTGATCAAACAACGTAGCAATTATCGTAGTGCTTAACATGTTTACTGCACACCGAAAATGGCCGCATCTAATTCAATTTGCTACATCGTATTATTAGTGCAATATTGATCGCATTGTCACGCGGAGTTTAACGAATAAATCTATTTTCTATGTTTGCTAAAACAACGTGACCTTATTCTTTATTTCCGAACTCGTTCCATATGGTATTAAAATCTATTACTGGCTAGTTGATTAAATTATTGTACTGTAAATAGACGTATAATTCTGGGTAATAAATAATTTACTTTGAGATCTTGATACGAGCTGGAAGAGTTAAAAATTGAAACACATTGATTGAATATGTGAATAAAGAATTCGAAATTATTTAAATAATTCAACTATTCGAAATTTTGTAGACCTAAGATAAAATTCCAATTATTTCGTCGAACAAAGAAGAGTTCGAATGAAAGATAATATAATTGGGTATATGCAATTACTTGAATATACAAATATTTGAATATTGGAATCGTAACAGTGCTAATAGGACAATCATACAGTCAAACGTTTAGATGGCCGTTATTATAAGATATTAGCGCAACAAGAGGTATTCAGATAGTGCAAGTTGAACCATATTACAAACAAAGCGATGGCCGTCTGAATGGTAAACACGTGAATGGGACAGCAATTACCGAACGGTGAAGCAAATTCTGTTGAACCGAGGCGAGTCAATGGCACAGCAGCATCGTTCATCCACCCCTGGCAACGAACGAATCCACCCCCGTGGTCGCGAGACGTCGGCTTACGAAAGAACAGGGGTCACCAGCCTCCACACGCGTCTCGCTAAGGTCTTGTCTGGGAAAGCGTGAGGATCGTTGACCCTCGACCTTTCTCCGACACCCGGTTGACCTTGAGATCGTCGTTGAAGATCCTGCGCTACGAGCCGACCCGAGGCCAATTACAGGCCCAACCGACGATTCTCCGAGCGACGCGATGCAACAGGCCGAATGCACCGGGTGCATTCACCCCGGCTTGCATTCGTCCCCTTTCGCGGCTTTTCCTCCTTTCCGTGCGCGATACGACGAGATCGATCGATACGCCGAACCGCTTCGTCGATAACTAGTCGATAATGAAATTCCATGATCGAACGATGGCTGGAAAGGCACCGATGACGCGAATAATCCGCTTGAAACACGCTTCAAACTTTGACCACCTACCCTCTCGAAGCGGTATCGACCCTTCTCGTCCTTAATTCGATGGCAATCAGTTGTCTGATCCTTCATAATGGCTTGATCAGCTGATGCAGTGGTTTGCGAACGTGCTGCTTTCGAAGTAGGACTTTGTACTGCAGTATATTTCTGTTATATTGCCACGAACGTATAGGCTGTACACGTTTCAATGTGGTACCATAGAATTTGACGATGTTAGCCGGTGCAATACAATTCGTGGCAATATAACGCGTAGAAATACGATATGTTGGGAATACAAAGCGCGGCGATATAACGCGTGGAAATGCAATGATCAGCAATATAACGCGTGGAAATACGATATATTTGAACCACAACGCGCGCTAATATAACGCGTGGAAATATAATGCGCGGCGATATAACACATGGAAATGCAATGAGTGGCAATATAACGCGTGGAAATACGATATATTTGAACCACAACGCGTGGAAATACGATATATTTGAGCCACAACGCGCGGCAATATAACGCGTGGAAACACATCGCGCGGCGATATAACGCGAAGAAACACAACACAGCGATATAATGATCAGACTAATAACCGTCAAGTTCGTGTGATGAAGAACTCTGAACCGGTAATATAACGAGAGCCAACTATAAAATAAATTAAACGTTTTATTTAATTATGTATTTATCTGGTTTAGATAGATGTTTGTTCTCAAAGGTTGTTGCAGTTAAATCTATCCCCTTTTATTCTTGCTCTAATCAATATTCATTGGATCAAACCACCGTTACGATAGTATTATTATCGTAATTAGAACCGTTCACGATTAATTCACGAGTCGAATGAAAACACTAGGGTCAACGGCCTTTCACACCAATCGAATTGTTACCATAATTATTAGGTTATTGCATATCTAAATGGTATGATCAGGTTTGGAAATATTAAGCCTGATATAACATACGAGACACAAGTACCTAAGTATTGTATACAAAATAACTAGTATGTAATATGTATAGTTTGTATGTATATATTATAGCTCTCAATAAGTGCCTTAATAAGTTATAGTATAAAGTTTGACAACAGATGCCGTTATTCACTCTTTTGAATACTGTTTAAATTCTTTGTATTATACACAAATAATATTTCGTATTTATATCCCGTATTATACACAATTTGATGTTGCGAAAACAAAAGTTACGCAATTCAAAAGCTACAGGTTCCCCGTAACGAATTCAACTGAAATGGTTATTATCATTTCGGGAGTGTAAGCGGATGAAGAGTGGGCATTAAAATAAATAAAATCGTGTCACGATGCGAACTTGAATGCAACGCGGAATGTTTTCGCGAGAGGGCTCGTATATAATCACTTTATCTATCCAGTGGTTCCGGCAAACGAGTGTCGCCTATTCTCGAGGGGAGCCGCAGCTCGTTGTGGAAAACGCCATCGGAAGCACGGTAACTGCACTTCCGTGCAACACTTCACGAGCACACCCTCGTTATCCGTCCTCTCGTAAATGTAGACACGTAAACGAAGGAAAGGCAGAAGGACGCGGCGAACAAGGTGCAGTTTCCTCGCTGAGAAGATTTGGAAATTCGTGGAAGCGGAATCAAACGAATTTCTCATTCGTGCATTTTAAGAATCTCGAGAACGTCTCTGCAAAATGACTCGACATAATTTTGCAAAATGATTTACCGCTAAATCTATCAACCTACGGTGTACATCTCATTTGAAATTAAAAATGGACGATAAAACATCAAGTAAAATACAATATTATTAAACGTACTCATTATAAATAAAAAACATACTTCAGTCGTTCTGTTTGGTTTAATTTCAAGAACGATTCCAAATGGATCTGAAGAAAGTGACAAAGCTAACCTAATGATTTTGAAACAATGATTAAACTGTTTTCCCTGTTGATTTGACATCAACTCTGTTTTGACAAAAATTTAATGGATGAACGATTAGAAAGAAAATGATGGTTGTAACAGGTGCAAACACCGGGTTCGTGAACGTCTGGATGATGCCATTCGAGGTATGGTTGCTCAAGCAATTTGTGCTAGGTTACGCAATCATAAAACTTCAGAAGAAGCAGGAACCTTGAAGATTATTATTGCCATGTCATTGACGGATCGTACCGTGAGGTCAGTTCTCGTTTTATCGTATACTTACGTGGTTGATGAATTCGAGTTTTGAAATTCGAATCCTTCGTGTTTCGTCAGACGAGCTCATATACTGTTACGGCCACATGCATTATCCGTGCATCCGGTTCACGGATCGTTGACTTTCTTTCTATATTTTCTAGGATGCGCATAAATTTCATTTCTAATGATTCCACGGAATCGAATATTTTAGTCTTCTATGCACTGTTTCAGCTGTAAGGCCCGAACAAGTTCAACATAACCTCATGCATAATTTTATCATTCAAGTATGTTTATTTCTCTTTGAACTTTAAACTGAACCTATCTTAATCTGGTACAAATCTATTTAACTTTGAATCGAACCTAACCTAACTTTATTTGATACAAACCTATTTAACTCTGAACTTAACTTAACCTATCTTTGATTTGTTGCAACTGTATCGTTCGAATCTTTTAGCCTTTACATATGATTTCTATAAATGACACGTAGTTTTGATAATCAACATTTGATGACATTATAGACAATTTCGAAATTCAACTTGGCATACTGTGACCTTGAAGTGACCTTCAAGCAACCTTGAACTGAGAAACCACCACAATACTTGAACGACGATGTTGTTATATCAATAAGCCAAACGTATTACTAACAATAAACTTGTTCAAATATAGTAATGACAGATTCGAGAAATCTCGGTTCGAAGTCATTTGAAGTTCAAGTTATCGTAGTTGAATTTCGAAATAAAATGTTATACAACCAAAACTACATACTATCACTTTAGAAAAACCAATTTCTTCGAGGAACTTCAATTTCATCCACGTCATGGAAGATACTTTGTTATAAAGACTTGTCGAAACTTTTATTATCACAATGTATAACCAATTTGAATAATTCTTCTGTCGGATGATCGAAGGACCTTTAAAAATCATGAAGACTTGGACAACCCTGTAAATTCGAACATCTGAAGCACCCTGTGTAATTAGAAACAGTGATACGACGATCAGCCTCGAGATACCTGCAGATCTCGACGATGATCGTTTACATTTAGGGGAAGAAATTGTGTAGGCGATGCTGCGAAATCTCCCGACAAGTCGAAGAGATCCAACGGGCAACGATGCGTACACGCGCATAAACGTGTGTGTACGATGCGTATGCTCGAAGAAGCGATAGGATAGGCCAAAGGGGGTCGGTGGCGGCTCGCGTGGAACTGTATAATTAGATTAGGTACAAATCGCATTAGCATGTCATGCATATTCTATGAGGCACGGACTCGACGTTGAGGTGGGAATCATATTGCATTCGGTAGTCTCGATGCAGTTCCCTCGCTTTCTCCTCGACTTTCTCTCTCTCTCCTTGTAGGTTTCTAGTGTCGCCTTCGTGCTCGGTTTCTCCTTTTCTCCTTTTGTTTTCGCGGTTACATTGCCCTGTTATTCGTTCGTTAGCCCGCGACCCGACACCGTGAACGTGAATTATCGTCGCAGAATGAAAACTGGGACGATTATCGACGTTTCGATCGCTTAACGCGTTCGGTATCGAATTATATTTAAGGTTAACGCGTGTTTGGAAAATACGTGGAGATTGAATTTTATCGTTGTAGAACATTGCGATTACGCTTGGTTTTCTTGTACTTTTTCTAGTTGCAGTATGTGAGAGTGGATATAGAGCTGTTATCGACTATCGACTGTATACCGTTTGATACTATCAATCATTCTATCGACGCTATCAGCACCTTGAAATTTAACGATATGATTATGTTCAGATATGGTTAAGACTAAAGGCTACATTTATTTCTCTTGAAACCTCAAACTTGATCTCATACGCAGTTCCATCATTCAACTAGCTATTTATTACTGTTTGAAACATAAATACAACTAATCTAGTTTCGAACAAGGGACATCGGATTTGCATGAGAGCATTGTGTACTAGGTTAGATTAGTTCAGTTTCTTCAACTCTATTATGTATTCAAATAAGTATACAACAAGTTGATTTAGGTCAGAATAGATAAGGTTAAACCGAGATAAGGTTAAGTTTAGATAAGGTTAAGGTTGAGTTAGGAAAGTTAGGTTAGATTAGAACAGGTTAGTATTAGGATCAAGGTAGGTTAGATGGGTGATTAGGTGAAATTAGGCTAGGTTAAGTTAAGCTGGATCAGATTAGACTAAATCAAGTTAAGTTAGATAAACTCAGATCAGGTTAAATTTGTAAGTCAAGTTAGGTTAGGTAAGTGATAGGTTAGATTCAGATAGACCAAATTGAGGTATAAATTAAATCAGATTGGGACAGATTACATGAAGTTAAATTTTACAATTTAAATCTAGTTATTCTTCCTCTAAGTTCAAACATTTAATCCAATTTCAGACAAGAACAATTCAATGTAAATGGCAAATTTATAAATCAGATTAGATTACCCCATCAGATTTAGGTTGTTCATGTCTGACTATCAGATTATAAGTCAGGTTAGATGTCTGATTAGACATCATCAGTTAAATGTACATGCTTAAACTTAAAATCTAATTTCAAGCAGAGTCGTTCGACTGATCCTTCCGTCCGGTTCAATCCGAGAGAAACGTTGATAATAAAGCTCCCGATAGACGAAACCGCATTAAACAGAGCAGCAGGGTCGGCAGTTTCGCGAAACAAGGAGAACTACAAGAACGAAACATGTCGGAGCGAACGAGTTTCGACAACGGCGACACGTTTTCGCTCGATTGACCGACTCGCGGAAAAACTCGAGGTCGGCGACGATCGGAGGGACAGAGAGAACAGTAAAAGGCTGCAAAAGGAATCGGGCATGGCGTGCTGTTGAAGCGTGAAATGAGAACGTGCTGGAGTGTCTGCGAAGGAGCGGAGAAGAGGAGAGCTTCGAAAGCACGAGCAGTTACAATCAGGGCAAGGTCGTAACTGGCGTGTCGGAGGCGCGGCTTCTCGTTCCGTGAATCGTTCTGCCACGAGATCGTTGCATCCGAACATAAACAGAATTCCGAATGAACTCGCTCCTTTCCGATTCACGTCAGAAATTATATGAGACGTGACACGACTGTCCGATAAAGGGAAAAAGTCCACGTAACACCATTTAATTCGAACGAGAGATCTTCTTTCGTCGATATTTGCCCCGGGATGCTGGTACCTTTTTAACGATCCGTTGTTATTACGAATTTATTATACGCGGGGGAAAAAGTAACGAGCGGCGACAATTTGTCAATGTACATTTTTCGTATAAATCGAAACCGAAGTAGATACTTGAAATATTGATTTGGTTCGAACTGAACGGTAACTTTTATAAATAACAGCAGCCCTCTGTTATAACAAGAATTAAACTAAAACAGAAATTGAAAAATTGCAAAACTGAAATAGAAACTAAAGAATGAAAAAGTTGAAGAATTGAATTGAAGATTGAAGTTTGGAGAATTGAAGAATTGAAAAATGGAAAAATTGATGAATTGAATAATTGCAACCTGGAAAATTGAACAATTGTACAATTGAGAAATTGCAAAACTGAAAACTTGAAAATTTGAAAAGATAGAAAATTGACAAGTTGAAAATCCAATAACAAATATACAATCCGTCACGCGAACAATCACAGATATATGCAAGTCTCCCTGAAAAACATAACTTTACTTTTCCTCTCGAAGATTCTTACACTCGATGACACCTCGTCTATTATAACATAAAAATTGAATCGTATAAATCAATATTCCGATATCCGAAAGGAATAAAGAATTCGCAGGAAAATTGCAAAGAATTTTTCAGTTCTACGCGCCTGTTGAGCTATTTTATTCTAATACGTAAAGTCGAACGAACGAAAAGCGGTGTTTCGCAGTTGCAACGCAACGAACGTTAGCGGTTCGAATAACAGATGAAACGAAACCAACTTGGGGGCATACACCGTGTTATGGTCAGTAGCGGTTGCTCGATAACGCGTCGATCGACGGAATATCAATGAAAGCGAGCATGCCGGCGCAATATTTTACAATTAAATCGGACGTCCATGCTCCGGCGGACACGCGTGTCTATGCAATATTCATAGAACGATCGCGTCCGTCGACGCGTTATGCAACTGATTGCGTTCTTCTCCGGAGGTCTGCCTCTCTGTCTGACCTCGTGTTCGTGGAAAGCCGTTTTGCGCTGGCAAACACCGATGCAAAGATCCTACGAAGAATTCCATTTGCCGATTTAAATGTTAAACCAACAAAGAATACCTCTTTACAACGTATATCTTTAAACGGATTAATCATTATTCCGCTTACTCTTATTATTATTTGCACCTTTTCATTTTCATACACCTGCTCACGTAGTAAAATAACTGTAATGCATACGTGTAGAAATGTATACATGTGAAATGTACGTGTACATTAATGCACGACTATGTACGTTTATTCATACGTGCAATTATATGTATGTAACATGTATACATGTAAAATGTTCACATTAATATACAGGAATGTACGTCTTTTCATATGTGCAATTATGTGTGTGACATGTATGCATGCAAAACGTACACGTACATAAATGTACAAGAATGTACATTTATTCATATGTGCAATTATGTGTGTGTAACATGTATGTGCAATTATGAGTATGTAACATATGTACATATGAAATGTACATGTACATTAATGTCCAATAATGTACATTTATTAGAATGTGCATATGAAATGTATATATATAAAATATACATGTAAATGTTCAGTTATTAAAGTGTATGTAGTACAGATAGTAGACATATAAAGATGTGTGTATATTATTCAATTAAAAAAAGGTAAAATTCAAATTACCTTTCAAAATAAAATTGCGTAAAAAATAATTGTGTCTAATCCCCGGCCAAGTAATGGGTGGCCATATAAAATTCAGAGATTTGGAGTTTATTTTGAAGACATCGTAAAGCAGCATTTTTTGCACGTTCAATCTTCGACACGCTAGTGAACGTCTGGGAAAAGTTGCTTTATTATCTCCGAGAACGGTTCGGAGTCGTAAGATTTTTCTTTGGACGAATGAAAATCAGCCTCGTTGGTTGTCGGAGTGAAAGAGAGCTGGCAATTTTGTTCGGGGACATTTCCCATGTTTCTCGACACAGACTTGTCAGGCGTTACAAGCAGCTCCCTCTTGTTTCACTCACAGCCAAGAGATTCGTCTCTCGGCCTCGCTTTCATTTCGACGATTCTGGTCGGTGATTTGTAAACTCTCTAGGTTGCCAGGACGTTTACGAATATTCCGAGATTGAAAAGCTTGAAAACGTGGCGGAGATCCCAGTCGAAAGCGATTTGTTGAAAGATCAACGCTGTACTGTCTCGGGTATGCGTACCACTTATATACAACAGAAAATTCTAGGAGAACTGATCTTGATTGAAATTTTGTAATAGCTTTTCGTCGCAAAATGAAACCAGTTCGTTAAATGCGCTGCTGTAATCTACGTTTATTACTTTGATTCGTTTACAAATTTGTTGAATCAACTGAAATGTGAATTTATGTAAAATTATGAGAGTTATTAAGGGAGATATGACCATTATACAGGAAATTTTATTCAAATATTATTTGTAAAACAAATTGTGAAAATGTGTATATGGTATTTAGAGAAGTACAATTATAAGGTCAATTTATTAACAAATATTACACGAATCCAATCGTTGATCGAAACAAACATATAAATCAACTCCGGACAAATATTTCCAGAGATAAAAATTCATAAACGTAGCCACCTGTTTTCATGAATGTAGCCATTCTGTTTATTCTATCAAATTATATTTAACACACTCACGGTAGATCGTTGATTTTACCAAAAATATAAATAACAGTGACAAGTTGTAAAATAATTATGTCTCATGAAATTTGATACTCTCGAAATTTTATTTTACATTTTCAATTTATTTGTTGCTGCAGATTCTCCCCTTGTACATCAAAAATCCCCTACAAGAGTAGCATATAAATGAAACGTTCCATAAGACAAAACTTTATTTTATGCTTTTGACATATCTTCTGTGGATTCACCCTCTTGTACCAAGATCAACACCCTGCCATATCCGAGAATGGCGTACAAGAACATAAGAGAAAACTTCGTTCTACATTTTTGACTTATCTGTAGATGCATCCTCTTTGTAAAAAGAAAAACGCCCCACATACGTGAGTAGAGTATAAGAAGAGTGCTACATAAGAAAAAATTAAAAAAAATTGTTAACTAATTTTTGTAAAAAGATCCATCGAGTCAGAAATCAGGAGAGTATCATATAAAGAAAAAAAGTCGTATTTCGGTAATGTACGATCACTTAGCAGCGCGTCAGATTGCAAAATTTAAGGGCAGTTCGATAGACGGTGGAGAATCGTTGGGATTTATAAGATTTTCAGCGGCTCAAGAGGGAAACGTAGAGGCGGTATTTCCCGGATCGGAAGCAAATGTTTCCAGGAGGGCAGAGATGAAAATACCCTTAGTTTCAGGTCGGTGGTGGCAGGGTGTATCGCTACGGGCGAAAGAGGGATGAAATAAAGTCGTATACCGTCATCGCAGTATTTTTCTCCGGTGGTTCGCGAGCTTACACATCCGGCGTCTTGGCACCGGCAATATCTCGTCCGACCCCGTCTGCTCTCTTCCCGTTCCAGCAACCCCCCCTCGTAGCCACTCTTTGTCCACCGTCCCGACGACTCGTGCAATACGACGTTTCGAAAAACGTATTACAGCTTTAACCAGCAGCGTTCTGTTCGCCGACGAAGAAAAACAACGCTCGTGCGAGCAAAGTATCTATGTTTACCGTGCTCGTTACTTGTCCACTGGATTACGTTTGTCGACTCTCTCGATTACCTCGATATTTCACGGTTTTATCCCCGTCTCGCGAAACTGGACTTCCCAAGGACTGCGTTGATATATTCGCGTTTACAGACGCTGATTAACCCTCTTAGGCACATATTAGTTATCGGAAATGGCTTGATAGCGTTCATGTTTATACTAACATTTTTAATTTCTGTTTTAATATTTATCATTTTTGTCTTTGGGTTTATCGGACTTTTGTCGTTTTAAGTCAGGTTATAAGATCATAACATTTATTAAGTTATGTAGACATTTTTGTGTAGGCATTAACTTATATAGATATTTGAATATATTATGTGATATTTATTAAATATTGTGTTTATTTAAATTTCATTTTTGGACTTACTTAGTTTGGACTCTTCGAATGACAGAGTTCGGAATTTAAATTTAATAAAATACAAATATATAATTTCATTTGCTAACCTCAAATCATCCCTAAAGAAGTTACCGACTAATTCATCGAGCAAACAGTTATAAATTAGTATAATATACTGTATAAACGTACCTCTTCAAAAACTGGTCGTATGACAAAACTACCCTTACGTTCAGCCTCAATTTATCAACGTCAATTCGACTAATTCTTCTGGCGTCCGAGAGCGCTTGAAAGGTCGACGCAATTACGTATCGGGTTTGAAATTGTAACGACATGTTGAAAAGTAATCTGGTCGTGATTGTCCTTAATCGACAACGCGAGGAACGTACGAAGTTTCCGTGGCGATTGCACGGAAGAGAGAGATATTTCGTAGCCGGTAACAGGTGGTCCGAAAGTATCGTAAATAGAACTTCCTCTAACGATGGTTTCCGGCTAGTATCGAGCAATTAAACTATCCGACTGGATCTAATTAAGAACGGTGGACAATTCCGGACCGAAATTATTCAGACCGACCCCTAAATTTCTGCCGAATTCAATCGAGGATACGAACGAAATATGTAATCGATGGAATCGAGGAGGGGTGAAAAAGAAATCGATTTCTGGGGGATTTTTATTGGGAAATTATTCTTTTCAATCGATAGACTTTCTAATTTTTAGTTAGAGAAAGAAGAAACTTTATGATTGATTTCATTATTCATATAGACATGGAATATCAGGCAGAATGTATCGATCACACGAATTATGTAATAATTAATGTAAACGAATTATGCTCGGTGTTGTATCAATAGCACAAACTGTTATGGGTTATTAGGTATAATACCGGTTATTGTTTGTGGTAATATTATTATAATTTGTATCATTAATCCAGATTATAATTAAAATACTTATCTGATTAAATTTTCTAATAGGTGAGTGAGGAATTTAGAAATGCAGATACAGATCCGAAATATTTAATTCCCAGATTTAGGCATTTAGAATTATACAAAATCGAAATGTTGAAATTTTCAGATTTAGAGATCTTGAATAATATAAGTTTGAAATGTTCAATTTTCAGATGTAGAAATCTAGAATTGTGAAGATTTTAAGTATTGAAATTTAGAAATTTAGAAGTAGAGAAAACTTGAAGACATGGAAACGTGAAAGTTCGGCGGAACGAAAATGTAGAAATGCATAAATGTAGAAGTAAGAAATTTGCGAGTAGACATAACAGTTTCTCGCGGGTGTTAAATCTTGGAAGTTGGAGTTGGCAACAAGGATTCGACGACACAGTGATGGCACGTTTGAAATTTAATTGGAAACTCGTCGGCGGTAAAATGGAATCTGTTCGGTCGGTTGGACTACTTTGTCCCCGAGCTACGGCGATGTCGTAAATTTCTGCCGACACTGAAATCGGTCGTAATCAGTCAAGCATTCTGAACGATCTTCTACCTTAAAGACACCGAGCGAAGTCGGTCACGGTTGGCACTAGAAATTCCATTACGAAGTAGCTACGCGAGATCGTATCGCGGCGATCACACGGTGGATAAAATCGATCGAACGGAACGCCGTTTTCGATTGTGTTTGTATCACACCATGGAAGACAGCCCGAAAGAGATTCCAATAGCCGATCAACTCCCTATGAACTGCTATAATTAAATTCGTGCGCGAACTTGCCAAGCTGACTTCGACAGTTCGCTTCGGAACTTCCAATACCTTTCTATCGGTAATGGTTAAGTATATACCTAGACGGGAAGACGTTCAGCGAGGTAATTCCCGGAAAAGCGTTCCAACTTTCTTTCACTGAACACGCCACGCGAATAAATTCGAAACTTCGACCTATTAACGATTCGCACCTGTCAATTTGTTATCGATAGCAACGTAGCGGGATTATCGCCACCGAATGAGAACACGTTCTATTTTTATTTTCCACGAAGTATGCCAAAAGGTGCATTCGTAGATTCAGTATACTTAGAGTACTTCAAGTCTTCACACTCTTATTTCCAAAGCCACAATCTGAATAATTAAAGTTTCCGATTTTCTAACTTTTCAAGTCGCGAATGTTGTTCTGAAATCTTAAATTTTCCTGAAAGTACAAATCTTAAAATTGTAGGTATTCAAGAAGCTTGAACTACTTGAGATCTTTAAACCTCAAAATTCCCTAGATTTCCAGACCTTAAAGATCCCCTGGGAATTCAGAGCAAAAAATTCGATCTTGAAGTTCCGAAGTTCCAAAACTTGCTATCATGAAATATCAAACGTTACCTTCCTAAAATATCAAAACCGATATCAATTCGATACTCCATATTATTCCGACATCAAAAATTAATCTCCAGTACCTAACATCTCAATAACGTTCGATATTTCCTATTCAGTACCGCGGCACGAAGTCGTTCGAACATCATAAATATGTATCGCGATCGTTAACTATGTATAACAATTAAAGTGCACGGGAATACGGGACAATCTGTATCAAGAAGCATTTAATCTCCGTTGAAAAACGAAGACAGAACGGATAACAAAGCAAACAAACGAGCAAAACGCTATCCATCGAGCTAATACGCGATCGTGATTAAATCTCCAGCCAGTGTGTACCCAATATTTCGCGGGAAGATGAACTTTTCAGCTCGTACAGAAAGAGGGAGGGTGGAAGAGGAGGGCTAAAAGAGGAGCCGATCGCGAATGCAAGAAGTAATACGCTCGCGCGAATGCAATTCTTGGGGAGAAGACGGAGAAGCTGGTTTTATCTTTAAAACGGAGGATGGCAAGGATCGATGCTCGGAGCTTTTCCATCCAGCATTTTCCTCGACCATCCTTATTTTCCTGCCTCGAGAAAACAGGAGGACCTTTTTGCTCTCAGCCGAGTGCAACGGTTCCCCGTTACGCCCCGAAAAGTTCGTCTTCCAGAATCAAGATAAGAGTCCCACCACTCTGACGGATAAATCACGAAACCCCGTTTCAATTGATTCTATGAATTTCATCCTCGATCCATGGTGTAACCGCGTTGATGTCCCGAAATTCAACCGCAACTCTTCAAATTGGAATTTTGGATCATTTGGTTCAGACACTTTTTTGATAACTTCTTATTAGAAACTAGTTTGATATTGTAGTGTCCAGGAGCGTCAGGGAATTTTTTTTTAGGGTAATATAAAATATCACTTCTAGATGAACAAGTGTATAGGGGTGTGAGAGAAGGGAGAGTCAACAATTCGAGATGCAAGATAGTTTGAGTGGGAAAGAGACGGAGTTCGAAACGAAGGATAGATGCTGTATTCGACATGTGACTTTCTGTCCAGTCAAGTGCCCCGACTGACCATCTTCCGGACGCCCACGAATGTATGTCCTCTATTATTTAAATTCTAAGTAACCAATAAGAATATCTAAATTTAAATATAAAGAATATCTAAATTTTCAGATATGAAGAGTACCTAAATTTTCAACCACCCAAATATCCATCCACATAGCTTCGTAAGCCCGTATAACATTCCTATCCTCAACGAGCAATTCGACCAAAGGCAAAGTTTTAAACACATTTCGTATCGAAAGTTGCAGCTGTAAGCGTTTGCATACTTTCATGAACCGCTGAAGTCGCACTATAATCCATTACAATTAACGTACAGCAAACTATTCAGGTAGGTTTTCCCACCTCGTAATGCATAATGCAACAGTTAAACGTGGGACTCTCGAATTTATCACCGAGCCATTGTGATATTAACTCGAACACGTTGTACGGAACAAAGAGAAGTTTGAAAAAACAAGGACGCAACCGATGATGTAACGATCGATAACGTTAATTACAAATTGTATAACTGCAAGGAGAAAGAATCGATAGGTGAAATGATTTTTCCCGTATAACCCAGGGTACGCTAATTGAAACCTCGTGACCGACACGTAGCGAGGCTATATCGAGCTTGTGCTCATTAGTAGCCAGATGACTGGCCGCTTAGGAATTCTAGGAACCCTATCTAGGAACCTGAACGCTATTCGGGTCATCTATTCACCTGCAACTACCCAACTAAATCGGCACGTTGATTGTATTACACCGGGCGGTAAGTAGTTTCGATCTGATTTCGAGATTATCGGTACATTATCTTCGCTGATATTACACGCATCTCATTATGGAAATAATGGGGCATGTAAATGATGTAAGCAGCTGTTACTGTTATTACTGGATATAGTTTAATACAAAATTAGCAAGATACACGGTCCTGTGACGAAATAATTTGTTTTCAAGATTGTGGTTGGATACAGAGACGTATCTGTAACTTTTGTAATAGACATGTATGCAGTGTCCGGATTCCTGCATTCCCGAATGTTTACACTTCTGAATCCCAGCATTCCCGAATTCCTACAATCCCGAATACATTTTCAAATCTCTACATCCCCAAATATCTCCATTCCCAAGTTATTACATACCCAAATCGCTATATCCCCAAATTCTTACAACACCAAATCGGTACATCCCCAAATTCAGCCATTCCCAAATTTCTATATCCTCAAGTCGCTACGTCCCCAAATCGCTACATGCCCAATTTGCTACATCCCCAAATCGCTACGTCTCCACATCTCTCAAGTGAGCGAAATAGAGCGAATTGCGTTCACCAGTTGTCATTATCATTCTTACGTGCCAACATGTAACGTTGTAAGTGTTCACGGTGGTTGCCTATTAATATGTAATTCATCAGTTGCACACGTGGATTTGCTTTCTACGAACACATCGGTATACCATTACTCACGCGCCATAATACATCGCAATACCAAAAATGTCAATGTGAAAAAGTAGTAAATCGCGCAAAAATGTGGGAAGCGGAAAATTGGAGCGAGTCGCTTTGCTAATCCCTTTCAAGAACAAACGCACGGTCCGTGACGCGTGAAGGCCGTACTGAAATTAACAAGATCATCCCCGTTCGGCCATAAATCCGTGAACAACCGTGCCACGAGGGCCAACGTCGAGCGTGCACGTGCTTGTACGCGTGTATCCGTGTACGCTGGAAGCTCTAAGTAATTACGTTAGCCGACGAATTAATTAACCGACAGGCGACGGTTATCGATGCCGTTCGAAGGCGCCGAATAGTCAAGCGACTATCGATCGGGTGGCCGATCGAGGGGGATACGCTGCGAGCGTCTTCGACAAAGGATCCGAAGGATCATCGATCGCTGATCATTCACTGTCATCGACTGACCGCGTCAACCCTCCTGCATTATCTGCCTAATTATCGATGGTAATTATGTCCTTCGAACGATACAAGCCTTTTGATACGGCTGTCAGAACGTTAACGTTTATATTAATCCTGATCAAGCGTTTTGAGCGAAAGATTCGAGTGCAACTGGTTGCTGCGAGTGGGACAAGTTGACCGGTTGTTTTGTTACTGTTTTCGATCATTTATGAGTGGTATCAAAATTCTGAGGTTGGAACTTCAAGTTTAGACATTTTTTTAATTTATATAAATTTGGGAGTGGAAGTTTAAATGTTCATATTTAGGAGTTTGGGGAAGGTGGAAACATGAAAATTTGGAAATGTCAGAATTTAGTAATTTGGGTATTTGGGAAACAATTTGGAAATTTAGAAGTTAAGAATTTGGGGACTGAGCTTGAAAATTTGGTAGTCTGAGTATTTTGAAATTTGAGCGTTCCAAGACTGATAATTCGAAAATTTGGAAGTTTGAGAATTTGGAAATTTGAGAATTTGGAAATTTGAGAATTTGGAAGATTGAGAATTTGGAAATTTGAGAATTTGGAAGATTGAGAATTTGGAAATTTGAGAATTTGGAAATCTGAGAATTGGGAAATTTGAGAATTTGGAAATGTGAGTATTTGGAAATTTGAGAATTTGGATATTTGAAAGTTTGAAAATTTGAGAATGTAAAAATTTTAGTATTTGGCAATTTCAGAACTTGCATATTCGAAAACTTGAAAACTGCGAATTTCGAAATTTGAAATTGAAAATCTCAGAACTTAAAAAACGTGGGAATTTTAAAAACTTGAGAACTCGAAAATTTCACGACAATTAAAGATTGTCGAACACAAACGAACGTTTCAGCAATAATTCCAATTTCCGACCGAGTTACTTTGCAGCAAGTTCGACGGTGTCGCGATTTGCATTTAAATGCTGGCAAAATTATGAACGTGCAAAATTACTTTCGTCTACAGAGCAACGTTGTACGTGTTGTAAAATTACCATTAAATATGCAGCGTTCCTGATTTCGCGCGAGGAAGAAGATTTAAAAAAATGGCCAACGTTATATGATATCAAGCTCTGTCAGAAACAAACAATGAGGATTAAAAATATCCGCTTTTAATTAATAGGTACACGGTGTTTGAGCGGCGTGTTAAAACAACGAGGCCGTTGAAATTAACTCGGCCGTCAATAAACGGAATTGCGCAGGAATTTGCGTTAAAATGCGAGCAACTGCCGTTCAATTTGGTTTCGTCTGAAAAATTCCCGCTATTTTTCCTCCGTACCTCTCGCGATAACAACGTATCGATCTAACGCGCGCAGAAATTGAATGTTAATAGCCTGTAAAATTCCGCGTTTCTACACTTTTATTCACTGCATAAATTATGTACTACAAAATGTTAACGTGTTTTATTTACGCACTGTTAACAATGCAAAATTCATTTTTTCGGCATATGTTTAATTAATGCGCAAATACATTAAATTCGTAAGTGGATTAGATTGCTTTTTAATACATTGTTCATTTATATTTCTTATACTATTATATTGTTATAAGTAATATTATTATCATGATATTCACTGATAATATTATTATGATGACGCTATAGTCAAATATATTTAAGTTATTTCATAATTAACATCAAGGAAATTACAGCCAGTTAGGAAATCAATTTTAATTTTAATTTTAATTTTAATTTTAATTTTAATTTTAATTTTAATATTAATATTCATTAGGAAATTAATTATGAGCCGTTTCATGAAATAAGAGTATTAAGCTTAAAGGAGAATTTAAAAATTTGCAAAACTGGGAATATATCAAGTTGAAATATAATCGTCCAAAATATAAAAAAGAACTGATCCACCATCAAAAATTAATAATGTTTCACCTCTAAAATAGTGCCACAAGAACTCACCATCAACGATATCCAAACAGCCTTAACTTGCACGAATATCAAAGTTGCTCAAACATCACTGCACACACCACTAAACACACATAAATTGACAACATACGAACACACGTGTAAATTCGCGACTTACGACCACGCGTGAGCGACGAGACATGACGAACGAACGTCGCACAATTAAAATCGTGCGACGAGGTAAAGGCGGACAGCAATTGTGTTGTTTCCTCGATGGACGGCAAACGTGACTCACAGAACTAAAGGCATTCAGGTAAAAAGAATCTACCGAAGGGTTTTGTCGTGTCCAACCAATCAGAGCGCGAGATACATTGTAAGAAAAGGGAAGTGTCCAATAAAATCGACAAGGAATGGGCTACTAGGTCCTTCGAGAGGGCGTCGAGAACCGTACTTCGACAAAGTGGGACAACCAACTATCGATATGGAGTAACAATCCGAAGGCACGATACCGATTATCGAAATAGCCATTTCAATTACCTCTAAGAAGGTCCTCGACACGAAGGACCCAAACAAAGCATGGAACCGTTGCAATAGTAATTTCATAGAGCTTCAAAGGTGGACGTTGCTGGACAGTTGTGATCGATTTTTGATCACTTATTTATGGAGGTATAGATGTGAATATTGATATCGGTGCGTTCTGGTTTAGGTGGGTTCAATGGACAGGTGTAGTGCGATGAGGGACTTGTTTTGTGGACTTGCTTTATGTGGATGGGCAATGTGAATTTTTTTACATATGTGAAATTTTCTGATAGATCAATTTTATATTTGGGAATCGTCAAATTTTAGATTCTGTGATTTTTAAGTTTGTAGGTTTCAAAGTTTTAGGTCTTCCAACTCTCGAGTTTCTATGTTTTCAAATTTACAAAAGATTGATTTATCAAATTTTCGAAATTCTAAGTTTACAAATTTGTAGATCACTTTGTCAACTTCGCAAATTTTCAATTTTTACATTCACTAATTTTCAAATCTCAAATTCTTCAAATTTTCGATATCCAAATTCTACAATTTTTAAGACTTCACATTTCCACATTTCCAAACATGTAGTTCATTTCCAAAGTTCTAAATTTTGATATTCCTACAGTTTCAAACTTCTAAATTCACAAGTTTCAAAATCCTCAAATCGTCAAATTTTCAAATTTTATAATTTCCAAATCTCCAAACTGGCAAAATTTCTGAACCCCAAAATTCTCAAATTCTCAGATCTAGAAATTCTCGAAATTTCAAAATTATCGAACTTCAGTCCCCTTCTGATAGAAACAGCTGATCGCGTGATCACAGGTATGCGTATACCTGCACCCTATTGTGTCTCGAAAGGAGCCAAAGTGAATGACCTCTTACTATATGGTAGTACTCATTGTCCGAAAAAGATCATAGTTACAAAGTATTCTATAGGCAACGCAATAAGAATTCTATATGCACTAATCGCTCAAATATGTCATTCTGGAAATTTATTATTTAATTTCTGATCGTATATATTTTGAACTTAACCAATTATTACGACATTCAAACAATAATATACACTGAGGGATGAAACTATAAGATTACGTACCTTTTTTCTTAATATCTGTATTATAGTGTGTTTAATCACGTACTGTAATTTTCATTGTGATAGTCAACATATTAATAAGAGGTTATTCTTATGCCCCACCCTATATAATACATGTCAAGCTTGAAGAGGCAACAATGAAGTTCATCCCTCAATCTTCTGCAATTTTGACAAAGTGGAATAATTTTGAAGACATTCGTTAGACTGGTAACACAAATCAGATAATCGTACGATTTAATTATGTTCAACCATAATGAATAATGATTGATAAAATACTACTGTGTCTGAATATTAATAACAATCACTGTACATGAAGTTTTGACTGTGACAGTCAAATGTCTCACCCTATCAATAAAAACCTTGAAGGAGCAACAGTAAAGTTCATCCCTTTGTTTTCTGCAATTGTCACGATGCAGAATAATTTGACAGACACCCGTTAGAGTAGATGCACAAGTTGGATAGTCGCGTTGCACAATTGCGTTCAAACATAAAAAATATTAATTGATAGAACACTACAGTGTCCGAATATTAATAATAGTCACTGCCCATAAATTTTTCCTGTGGCACTCACCCCGTATATCTAAAAACCTTGACCAATCAACGCTGAAGCTCACCCCTTCTTCGTGAAGAATTTGTAAAAACCTTGAAGAACTAAAGTTCATCCCAATTTCGAATTTTTGCGAAAGACAGAATAATTTGAAAGACACCCGTTAGAGTGGTTGCACGAGTTGGATAGTCGCGCGTGCCGAGCGGGTCACCGAATTACCGATAACCAGGCTGGGTCCTTCCACGGTAATGCGATCGATATTCACCGAGGACGAGACACGTCGACCGCGAATAACGAGTTTATCGGCTGGAGGCCCAGATTCCTGGTAAACCTGTCCGTGGGAAAATCCAGGTCGACCGAGAAAGCGAATTCCGAATGCGAGACGCAGAATTCGCCCGTTCGCTCGTCGCGCGAGGAAACGTGCTGGCGGAATTATTATCGTCCCGTTCGAGACCTTCGGGAGACGAAAGCTTTCCACATCGATCGTGACTCACGTCCTCGATGACTCGCGTTTACGATTGATCACCGATACCCTACACTACGATTCAGGATGTTTCCCCAGCCGGACTTAATTACCGTTCGTCCTCGCCTAATCCTTTATGCGACGTTCATCGATCGGTTTTCCCTTTTACCGACAATCACCATCCCACGGGACTCCCGCGTCCCGGCTCTCGCTCCTTTCTCGAACGGGAAAATTAGCAAATGAAAATGCGATTTCCCTTGGAACTCACCGTTACGTTTCCCACACATATTCCTGCAATTTTCACGATTTAACGTAGCTACTATCAAACGGGTCAAGTTTTGCAAGTATCTTAGGTTACAAAAGTTCAGGTAGTCTTCTCGAATTTTATGATGACTTTCATCGAGATGAATTAACTACCAAAACAGTCAAGTGACCATTTTACAAGTCTCTTATTTTTGGTCAATGTGTATAACTTATGTTCTATCGTATGTTTACCTATTATATTTTTCAACATCGTTTTCAATTTCAAAATAAATGTGTATCAAAAGTTCATTCAACTATCAACATAAGTGTGCTGGTAGGTTTGGGGTAAAAAATGTGATAATTGAAATTTGCAGAGGTTATTGGTTGACATCTGTACACGTTCGGAAAATAAATTTTAGGACAAGAGTTTCAGGGTACGAGAGTTATCGGTAGGAGGAATTTCGGAAACGGTTCGAAGGAATATTACGTCATTTATGACGGGCCAATTCGTCAAAACATCATTGTACTCTTATGACTCATTTTTACTGTAACTTTGGTACATTGTTTGTGTCAGGTTTTATGATCTGAGCACTTTGTAAATACCGCTTGAAATTGTAGAATTGCTTTAATTATAGTGTCAGTACTTATGTGTTCCTAATAAATTTTTAAATTAGTAGATACATATGATGAATACAAATATGAATATATTTATGAATTGTAATGTTCAATATGATGTAATACGTTTGTCAAATATGATGTAAATATATTCATCAAATGTGATGTAATATGTTCATCAAATATAATCTAATATATCCATGAAATACAATACAATATTATACAATATTATACGTTTAATGTTATACATTTATCAAGTATAACATTAAAACTTATATGGATTATAAAAATGATGAAAAATATAAAGACTATAAAAATGATAAAAATTATACATATGAAATTCTAAAAGAATAAAAAATGATAAAAATAATAAAACCTAACAAACTATAATTAGAACAGTATAAAGTGAAATGTATGAACCGGTTATTTGGCGAAAACATGAAAAGTGGATGAAGAGTATCCCAGCAATAAAGGTAGTTTTCAGCAGACACGTAGAAAGTCCGTAATCGAGCGAAACGAGTGTCGAGAAGATTCTGTGGCAGCGATTCGTTGCATTCGGTATTCAAGAGAGCGTTTTACATCCATCCAACGGTCGAGCGAGAAATCAAACGGACTGGGTAACATCGTAATGCTCCGTTTTACATAATTACCGTCCGATTCTGAAATATGTAAATTTGAGCGAGCGGTTATCGCGACAGGAGCGGCGCCGCAACGGAAGGTTATACGGAACGACGCTTGCACAACGTTAACGCACACCGGCTACAACAGCTCGGAGCGAAAACGCTATTTAATATTTAGTAGGTCATTATGAATCAATCGGATAGCAAAGAGATCTCTCGTGTAATCCCGTATTCTATCCGGCAGATATGCAGCGTGATACGCACGTTGATTGGATGCGATTACGTCGTTCACCGACGGTACTTCGAATTTCTCTCGACATTCCTTCGTGGATTCCTTTCGTCCCTCCGTTCTGATCCTCGAATACCTGAATGATGCTCTCTCGCTCTTTGTTTATTGTTCTTGCCGGCTTACAAACTGATTTACGGTAATTCCTTTCGATTATTCTGTCGTGTAAGCCAGAGGTGTTAGCTGCTAATATCTCTTTAATACGCTTGTCGCTGCGATCGGAGATCCGAGGAGATTCGAAACTTTCAAGCTTAGAGGTCTAGAAATGTTAGGAACTTTTGGATATAGTAATCGAAAATTTCACAGTTTTTACATTTTCAAATTTCTACATTTTCATATTCGTGAATTTCCACATATTCTTCTACGTTCTTGAAATTCACGTTCCAAAATTTTTGCATGGCGAATTTCCACATTCCCAAGGTCTCACGTTTCCAAGTTCCCACACTCTCAAGTTCCAACATTTCCAAATTCCCACGTTCTCAAATTTCCACATTTTCAAGTTTCCACATTCCCAAGATCCTACACTCCCAAGCTCTTACATTCCCAAGTTCCAATATTCCTAAATTTCCACATTCCCAAGTTCCAACATTCCCAAATTTCTACATTCTCAAATTTTCACATGTCCAAGTTTCCACATTCTCAAGTTCCTACACTCCCAAGCTCTTACATTCCCAAGTTCTTACACTCCCAAGCTCTTACATTCCCAAGTTCCCACATTCTCAAATATCCACATTCCCAAGTTTCAACATTCTCAAGTACCAATATTCCCAAGTTTCCACATTCCCAAATTTCCACGAGTGGCTCTTCTAAACAGCAGGGTCAACCTCCGAACCATTTCATGTGCCGACATCGGTACATTCATTCACATTCGTCGTTCCGCAGTCAAACGGCAATGAATAAGGAAGTGCGCGAGATTCCGAATTTCCGGTTTGCATTCGAAAGCGTTAACATTGTAACGGAGAATGGTTCGCACGGCTGACGATAATTAAGCGCTGGCAGACTACCAGCCTCGTTCCGTAATTAAGAATGACGTTCGTCCCCGAATTATTTCGTCGCGGGAGCAGAGAGTTTCACGGGATTGCGGCCATATTCCTTCAAGAGTCCGTTTCCGCGGATGGAATTCCAGAGGGAACGATACCCGGGACGAAACAACGTTACGAAACAATGTAATTGCTTCTAATCTATGCACGATCATCTCCACGGAATACACAGGCTTCCAGAATTGCCACGAATCTTCTTCCCTTGTAATTTACCGGTATGATTTGCATCGAATCTTTGGGTATCGTGATACGCTTCATCGATTACCCTGTATTTGCCTCGCCATCGATCGTGACGGAAGATGCGACTAAGCCAATAGGAAACTTTGCTCTAAGGAACACCTACGTAGAGTCTAGGAAAATTTTAGAAAGTCTTCGGACAACCTATGCGGACATTACGTAAGATTTGAAGAACATGTATGGAGATTACGAAGAAGCACTGAGAACATGAAGAACTTCTAGAGAAATTTTAGAGACAGTTTGTAAAACTCTTAGAAAAATTTTCCAAAGCTGGTTGAGATTGGGAAATTTTTTAGATTATTTGGAGAACTTTTAGGGAAATCTTGGAGACTGTGGAGAACTCCTAGGGGAATTCTAGAGACTTTGGACAGCTAATGGGGGAATTCCAGAGACTCTGGAGATATCCTAGGGGAATTCTCGAGATTTTTTAGAACCCCAAGAGGAATTCTTGAAACTTTTAGTAGCTCCTAGGGGAATTCTAGACACAGAATTCCTAGGGGAATTCCAGAGACATTGGAACACTCCTAGGGGAATTGTCGAGACTTTGGAAAACTCCTAGGGGAATTATAGAAACTTTTGAGAAGTCCTAGGGGAATTCTAGAGACTTCGGAGCGCTCCTAGGAGAATTATAGACACTTTGGAAAACTCCTGCGGGAATTCTTGAGACTTTGGTGAGCTTCTAGGGAAATTTCAGAGCTTAGAAAATCTAAAGATCTTATAAGAAAATTATACATACAGCCTAGTTAGAAATTTGTAAATTTCACAATTGGGAAATATGTGCTTCTCGAATATGAAAAATTTCTGAATACGAAAATATGAAAAGTTCTAAATGTACCAACTTGAAAATTTATAAATTTCAAAACAGAGGTCAGTATCTTAAAATACACCTTGCACACGTTACGTTGTGTTCCTCTATTTATAAAAGCATATGCGCGAATAAAATTGTGTTACCAAAGTAATCGTGTTTATACCATGAATAACTGTAGAAATTATCAATACAACATACGCGCATATTCGTATTATACGACAACTGTTATCGACGTCAGTCTTCAATCGCGAGGGGTTAAAAAAAACATCTTGAACGATTGTTCGAATGACAGCTCTCGAAACAGAAATCAAAGAACGGTTATTGCGAGAGGGTATTCGAGCAAAAGGGCGCAACGACCATTTCGCTGTCCCGTTGTTTCCCCCTCAGGATTGAACGAAAATGAAAAGTAGGGAAACGGACGATATAACAGTCCTAAGGGCTCCGCGTCGAGTCGATGTTTAATATTTAAACACCCCCGTTGCTCTAAATATTTAGATTTCTAGCCCCTATCCCACGACACGAGGCAGCTCGACATTTTACCTTCAGCGCCGTTTTTCTACTTTCCTTCTCCTACTGTTTTTCGCAGTTTCCCGTTTGTGGTACGTAATGAAATTGCTAGGTGGAGAGGTCTTCTCTTCTTCACTTTTAACACCACCTACCAAGGGTCCCGTCAGACCTGTTTATTTTGACGTTATAGTCGTTTCACGGAACCACCCCCGATGTTACTCTTTTGTCCTTTTAGAATCCGACGAAAGTAGTGCTCTCCTCGTAATATCCTTTCGTGGAAACCGTGTTTTCGGCGGTAACGCGGTTCCTCTAATTTGCATACCCGAGAACCCGCTAAATCTACGTTTAGCCTTTCATCAAGCGGCACGTTATGCTCTTTGAGCTGTCCACGGTCTCTGCGATATAACAAATGTAATACGTGCTACTTTTTACTTAAATACAGCTTTCATCCCGGTGTCTGCGATTTCCACCGAAAATCCGGTTGCCGGATTTCAACTGTTACTTTGCACTCTTCGAAATTTACATTTCGTTCTGCGTGGCTTGCCACAATTTTCACTATGTTAGAATTGTTACGTTCACAGTTGCAAAATTTCGATTGTTTACTTACGAAGGTACAATGTATCAGGCAATTGGAATGAATATCTCAAATTTTCTTATGTTGTCCATAACAAAATTTCGACGTAAATAAATTTAATTTTTACAAATCATCCCCGAGATCTTCGTCATAATTAAACATAAAATGTATTTAATTCTGTACATAATTTACCTACAATATCGCGACGCACTCCGGACGCACACAATAGTTTGAACGTAACAAACCATACTCATATTTTCACCTCCCTTGAATATTGTGTTCACCTCCAACTATAATCTAATCGTTGACTATGCAAATTGTACTTGAGCTCCAAATTAAAGCGTATTCGAGTAAAATTGATCACGAAGTACGAGTGCATTACGCGTCAAAATAGTGCAGGGGGTTAAATGTGGCTCGATTTTGCACAACGACGTCAAAATGGCAGCGTTGACGGTCGAGAGGAGGGTGCAAAACAAACGGAAGAGCGAGTTACGAAAACGAAAGGGGCGTTTAGAGCGGAAGGGTATGGAAAAGCGGCCTCGCGAATCGGAACTGTAACCCGTTAAAGAGCGTTTCCGCGACGTTAACGGCCGATCCTCGACTTCCGGTCTCCCGAGCTTGCAGTTTCGAAGTTCACCGAAAGCCGGTAAACATCGTTAGCCGGCGATCGGCTTACCGATATGTAATTAAGCTCGGAGAAACTAAATCCGCGAGGAATTGCCGTGGTAATCGGCTCGATGCCAGACATCGCTCGGAAGAATCCGTAGCTCTTCCCCCGTCGCTTCCGGTCTGCGCGAATGCCGCCGGAACGTTCCGACTCGATTATAATTGACGAAACGATCGAGGGAGAAGGGAATGCCATCGTTCACGATCGAACTGGAAAATTAAAATCCCGTCGACACGGGACGTAAGTCGACACTGATTGAAATTTTATTATCAGCCCTCCGGGGAAGTCCAGAGTCACGGATAACAATTTCTTATTGTAATTGTTCCTTTGTGGAGGAAACGGATCGATGATGATAAGGAAATTCGATTCTCTTCTGAATTTTCCGGTTTCACGTCATCTTGGCAATGTGGTTATGGAATTTTGGGTCGGACATTTTGTAAGGGTGCTCACTTGTCTATAATTTTATTTAATTATGAATAATATAATTTAATAAGATCATTATAGTTATACATATAATAACAGAATTGATTCTTCTCATATGTTAACTTGCAACGTTTATAACAACTGAAATCATATATGAGTATGTACCTATGTATGATTTCAATTATTATACACATTTCAAACTGGTATGACAATAACTGATTACATTGGCTGAAGGTAACATAGCTACTCAATGTGGACATTCAAAGTGTTAAATAGAATTGTTTGACTATCTATTGTTAATTAAATATAATTTGAGTTCGTAATGACAATAATTTACTGTATTTTGTAGGGTGGTAAACAACAGTACAATACTATAGTACTATAGAAAAATTAGTAGCATAATAAAATCGTAATATAGTAGTCGTATAGTAGAACTAGTAGATAAAGTATGAATATATGTAGACTGAAGTACAATCGCACAATTGAATTACTACTATAGTACATTAGTAATATATTAATCGCATTGTACAGAAGAATTAGTAGACTAATAACGTAGCAATAAATCACCGTAAGTAACAATAGAATATTGTAATACTAATATAGTAAAAGCGTAATATAGTGAAATGGTAAAAAAATAAAATAGTGAAACAGCTCAAGAGTACAATAATGAAACAAGTGAAACTAAAATAGCAAAACAATAACTTGTATTACTCGATACAACGAAGTATCAATAAAAAACCATGAAGTTCAATCAAGTTTATTTCGCGATGAAAATAGAGAAGTAAGAAAAAAGGTAGGAGTAATGAAGACTAAATCGAGAATAAAAAATCGGGGATCGAAGGGAGTTTCTTAAACGCGAATACAAAGTTGGAAATTGTTCGGTCGATTACAGTCTAACCAGAAATAGAATCGTAAAGATTCCGGAAACGGAAAGATGGAGAGAACAAAGGGGGATAAGAGGAGAATAAAAGGAGGGAGAGGCAGGTCGGAAAGCATGGAAATTCGTTATCCAGAATGACCCCGCTTATAAAGTTCGCCGAGAAGTTCGGGTCGTTCGATAACAGGCCAGACGGAAGGTCGACAACGATGACGGGGCTATGAACCGGCCAACAGGAGAAACGAAAGTTTGTTCAAGATCGTGCACAAGAACTATGCAATGGAATAAAAGGGTCAAAATTCATGTATTCAGTTACGTGAATCGAACCTCTAACTTTATGCGCGATAAGGGACCCGAATAAATTGCTTTATGTACTCTCACCTTATCTGTTCACTCTTATTTAATTCTATTCTATTCAATTTCTTATGTTACACCGAAAATTTATTATTTCGATTATAATTTATTTGTTTATCTCTTTTATTCGCTTGTCTATTCAATTTTAATAATTCTCTTCATTTTCTTCTTTCACACTGAAAATTTACTGTTACAATTATTATTTATTTATTTATTTCTTTCAGAGACATTGAGTCTACTCTGCAATTATGTGTATTATACGCGTGAAAATTGTTTGCAAACTATCATTTGTAAACGTAGAAACAGATATTATATTTTTTCTTGCTCTTTGATTAACAACAGAATGTTTTTCTTATAAGCTTTATTTAAAAACATTTAACAAAATTTATTTTTAAGAACATCCTATCCTTAAATAGTCATTCCTCTAAATTTGATACTGTACGTGAAGTTGATCTAAATAAACCAATTTGTTCCACTAAATATTCAAAATATTAAAGGTAATCGAGTACAACACAGTAAGTTCAGTGAAACTGACCGAAGAAAATTTACTTGATCCCACTTCGAACAGGTAAACGTAAAAAATATAAACGTAGAGAATATCCTTCAGCACAAAGACCCGTATAATGCTAGAAAGTAATAATAAGAAAAATACGATCGTTCTCGCGTTTCGATTATAAAAGAAATAACGCAATCGGTATTCCACGATCAACTCGAGAAAACTGTATTCCGTTCGTGAAACGAAAATCGATGAGAACGGCATAGCAACCCTCGCGAGGATTTACAAACAGAGGGGTTGAAAAGAATTTCGCTAACGATCCTGTCGTAGGAGACTCGAAGAAAATTGAGGACCAACGCGCACTTTCAAAGCGAACAGGATTTTCCTTAGTATCTTGTCGATGTTGGAATGTATCTCGACGATTCTCCTCTTCTGGCAGAAAAGAATATTATTAAGGTTTATGACGGTAACTATCGTTACAAAGTACAGTATGAAGCTGGCAAGTTATTTCTTTGAAACGATTACGCAATCTTGATATGTGACCTTTTGTATGGTTAGAGAAATATATCGTATCGACTTTTAGGAAGGGGTTTAAAATATTGAGGAATATGACTACACATACTCACATCTTTAGAAATTTATATGAACAAATATATGAATTATGTGGAGTATGTGGATAATATGAGTTACATGAATTATATGGGTTATGTGAGTCATATGAATTATCTGAGTTATTCGAGTTGAAAGAGGTACACATGTTATATGTGTTATATGAATTACCCTAGCTTTCGCTCGTTGGGTCTCCGTCCCCAGACCCCCGTCAGCCATCTTTTGGCACTTCTGACAATTTTCCCGAGGGTTTTGACCCATTTGAAGAAAGTTTGATTCTCCGACAAAAAGACGTATTTGTCACGGTTTGGTCCGTACATTTATACATGAGTGAATGGTCAGTATGGGTATAGTATTTTGATGATAAATCATCAATCGTACAAATTATACAAATTATAGTTCTCTCCAAACTTCAAAGATGCCTTTCACCGTTACTTCCTCTTCTAAAACCTTATTATTTCATTTCACCGCCTACGTCCACTAATTTATCGAGTTACCGAAAGCGGGACAATGACAGGGCGTACAGGGGAAACTTATCGGGGCTGAAATCTGGCCGCTGGAAAATTCCCTTGAATTTTCTAGAGCTTCTCTGTTCCAATTCTTGCGGAGTGCATCGATACATGTTTAACGAGTGCCTCGATGTCGCGTCGACCACCGTCGATTTAATAATTCGCAAGTCAAAGAAACCGGTGGCTTGTCGCGCACCCCCTTTCGCACAGAGGGATGCTAGATGATTGAAATCGTCGTGAATTAGGTTGACCTAAGAATTCATTCGAAACTTGCCGGTCTTTCCTCACCGCCGGAAACTTTTCTCCGTCTTCGTTTTTCTCGGTGAACAGAGTCTCGAGCAATCACGAAAGCGATCGGCTTACTTTGTTTTACAAACAGAACGAAACGAGCCGATGATTGGAAGAATTTCTGATCAACTCTTTTTCTGTGGATTATGTGCGAGCTTCTCCGGTTAGTTTATTGTTTTATGGGTCGGTTTACGTGGCGGGGTTACGTCAGTTTATTTTATGGGTACGTTTACGTGGTGGGTCGGTTTACATAATGGGTCAATTTACAGTATGGGGTCAATTAGCTTGCTGGAAACAGATATGTACTGACATACTTTTATTGTACATCTCATGTTAGAGATATACAAATTTTTCAAATTATTCCACAACTACTACAATTTCCAAATGGAAATAAAAAACCTTGAACTCAAATACAAAACTCCTCAAACGCAGCCTAAACCTTGCATATTCAAACTAAATATTGTGTTAATAAACACAATATAATATACATAATACATAATATAAGTACAGTGTGAATTAATAAATCTAAAACATAAAATATTCGAACAAAATATCAATAAATACGTAATGGTAAAAATTGCGTGTGTAAAAAGTGTACCGTCATCAGGGCACGAGAGAATAAGTTTCCAGCTTAGCGAAGAAATCTCATTGAAATCGGTGATTATAAAAGTTCGAGTAGCTCGTGCATTTCGAGAATGAGGCAAATGTTTGCAGGACAAATCTTCGGACGAGCCTTAAATCTATATGAATAGAAGCTGAAGAGATCCAACTGGCAGGGAGAAATCTTTAATGAAGTTCGCATTAAGGATCGCTCGAGAAACTGGGTAAGCCACCCTCCTCGGACCGTAGGGCGTTTCGACATCTTATTTTCCCTCGGACGAGAACGAGACGCGAACTCCGCTAGGGTGAAAGAGAGGGAAAATCACGACGACGGCGTTTCCCGAACTTTGCTATTCGACGCGGACTGCTCTGCCGAGCGAAACTTGCGAAAACTTTCAAGCTCTCTCGCCGTGTTCTCGGTTTTTTAATGAATCGTCTCGACTCGACGAATATTCGGACGAATTTGTTTCGAAGTTGCCGCCCTAGCGACAAGGGTCGCTCCTGATTGCATCGACTTCCTATCAAAGGCATTCGACGAGCGCCGAGCTTGTTGAACTTGCTCTTTTCGAAACGATTCTACGCGATTGTGACGCTTGGTCAGACTGTCAAGACCGTATAAAGTAACCTGATGGGAATTAAAAAGGAATAACGTTTTTAGAATTGGATCTGACGATTTACGACGATACTTACGACATTGCTTGTACTGACTATTGAATTTGACTTGGGCCACTTGACAAGTACTGATACATCGTCATTTTGTATATGGCGAGGAAAAATACAAATATCGCCTACGGAAGAATTAGTTTGCTGGAAGTGGTTCTAATAAAATTACGTATTCTAGATTTATACTAGCTATATATTTTCTATAGAATTTAATTGGGATCGGGTTTTATTTTCAGGACGACCGAATGTTTCACCTTTCTCGAGCAATTATTTTATCGGTCATGACTGATTTGGAAAATTGATGAGTTCACGAGCAGTTAATGAAATCGATTTCATTTGATAGTGAGGATAGTGAAATTGATATTAGAAATGATAGAAGAGTAGTGTTATGAAATAGTAGTAGAGTTGTAGACCTACATGATAGAATTATTGGCATAGTAACATAAACGAATGAAATTCGAAAACTTGAAAGTTTGAGCATCTCAGAACTTGAAACTTGAATACTGGAATACTTGTATACTTGAATAACTGAATAATTTAATACTTGAGTACTTGAATATTTGAATACTTGACTACTTTAATACTTGAATACTTGAATACTCGAGTACTTGAATACTTGAGTACTTGAATACTTGAATACTGGAATACTAGAATAATTGAATACTTGAATACTTGAATAATTGAATAATTGAATAATTGAATAATTGAATAATTGAATAATTGAATAATTGAATAATTGAATACTTGAATACTTGAATACTTGAATACTTGAATAATTGAATACTTGAATACTTGAAACCGGAAAACTTGAAAACCTGAAACTTAATTCGAAAATCTGAAAAGTTAAACATTGAAGAATGAAAAAATTTGCAAGTATACATATGTGTCGCAGTTCAAAGAAGACCAACATTGCTTCGAATTGCGTTCACAATTTGTTCGCGTTCGTGAGAGAAATTTTGTCGCCCAAACTACACGCTCAGCCTCCGAAACGAGAGTTTAGGAAAGGAATAATCCGTAGCACGCGTATAAATTCAAATGACTCGTTGCACCGCTAAAGCGACCCGTGAATATTCATTGGTCTTGGTTCAGCCTCCCCGCAATCCTGCGAACACTTGTCATCCTCAGGGCCGACACACACCGAACGAGGGCTACTCTTTTACCGGTTACAGATACTTTGTCCCTTGTTAGATAGGTATCTCGAAAACGGAGCCACGACTTTCGAACGCTTTGCAAAACGCGCCGGCCACCGACATGGATTTAATTGGCAGGGATTAACCAACCGGGCCGGAACAATAAATAATTATGAGCGACGCGCTACGACCACCGTAATCCCCTTAATTGGAACTTAATGTTACTACGAATTAGTTTCGAAAATATTTATCGTTCGAATCTCGCGAACGCCACCAGAGAGCCGGAGCGTGTTTAATTGGTCCGCTTGTATCGTGTTTGATTTTCGTTTAAATCGAGTATCATGCTCGATTGCGCGTTAACTATTTGCATGTGGAAATATGGGAAAAGTTAATTGCTCTTTTTATCAATTAATTCGTGGTTTTAGAAAGTTTGTCTTTGTAAATCATACTTGGCCGGACGTATTCTGTTTGTTGTTCGATGAATCGATTTGAAACGTAAAGTTTCTCAAAGACACTGTTTAAACTCTTCGTTCTCTGAATGTGGACTGAATTTATTGTTGGGGAGTTTATTGAAAAGTACACAATTTTTTGTTAATATTGCAGAATGTTAACTGACTCAGAGATCTACAAAAACAGACGTTAGTAATGCCGAAGTACAGATTTTTTGCTGTAAGTGACTTAATATCTTTATGCAGAGAATATCATTACAAAGTATATGATTTCATTTAATAAGACACAAATTTGAATTTCCTTCGTGTAAGCAGATATGCACACGCAACTAGAGCTGTCTGAAAATGCGGAAGCTGCGAAAGCGCGTGTTCCTTTCAAAGGCCGTTACCTTTGTACCCATCTCCTATTTTTGTACCGCGACGGTACTTTTCTCAACGTATTATTTGTTATACGATAACGTGTAATGGAAGTATAGTTTATGACAATAGATAGTAATAATAGATAAAATACTGCCGTTCGAATATTAAATAGAGCTACTGTATTTCAGTGTTCCACATAACTTTCCTCAGGCTGAAATTTCTCGAAGTCTGTCAGTCGGCCTACAGCGTTCTGAAAGAGCTCTCGAGTGCACGTTATTTCGTAAGTTGAACGAAATTAGCGTATAATAGGTTTGACGTCGCGGAGAAGTGCGTGGCCACGAATTACCGTATGTCCGATAATGAATTTTCCATGGGTAGCAAGTTCGTTAGCGTGCGCGTAGTCGAAAACAAGCCAGCAAATATCGTTTGCGCATCGAAAAGTGTGCTGGCGATGGGTTCGTGCTTGTACATAGAATGGAATTCGAGGGAAGTAGCGAGCAAAGTTAAAATTTCATCGCTTCTACAGTAGCCGAGTTTCCGCTTCCGCCTCTGCCGAGATACGTATTAAATTTCATTCCATTTCGTCTTCGTGGTCGGACTACACGCGTTTTCGCGGAAAATGCCGGGGAAAATCAACATTGCGAGCAGACGAAAAATAACTACCGTCCCGGGTACAATAACGGGAACAAAAGAACGGCAATTGCTAATGAATAAACGAGCCGGTTGCGCCAATTATTACTCCTTAAATTTAGGGATGTAGGTGTCAGGACATTTATTAAATTGAACATTTGGAAATTTAGAAATTTGGGAATCTGAGGATTTAGGGATTTGCAAATTCGGGCAACTTGGAAATTAAGTTACGATAGAAGTGCTTCAGAATTCGCGGAATTTGGGATTTGGGGAATTTGGAATTTGGGGAATTTGGGATCTGGGGAATTTGGGATCTGGAGAATTTGGAATTTGGGGAATTTGGGATCTGGGGAATTTGGGATCTGTGGAATTTGGGATCTGGAGAATTTGGGATCTGGAGAATTTGGGATCTGGGGAATTTGGAATTTGGGGAACTTGGAATTTGGGGAATTTGGGATCTGGGGAATTTCAGATTTGGGGAATTTGACATTTGGGGAATTTGAGATTTGGGGGATTTGGGGAATTTGGCATCTGGGGAATTTCGGATTCGGGAAATTTGAGATTTTAGAGAATTTGGGGAATTTTGAGAATTTGGGATCTGGGGAATTTTTAATGTTGGGAATTTTTTATCTGGGAGATTTGAGAATTGTATCCTTGTAATTATACGTAATTATACTATTGGTGATTATAGTACTTAATTCTATACTCTGCTAATTTTAACAAATCATCGTCTAGTTCACGCATTCTGCCGAAATCAATAATATCAGAAATCGAAACTCAGTGTCTTATCTCACAACAATCTGCAATTGTACATGTTGGGATAGTTATCGAAACGAGCAGATTCAAATAGTTATCGAAACGAGCAGTTGGAGTTTAATTGGCTGACAGAACGAATCCAATTTCGTCGGACTGCAAAAAGATCGAGTTTCGTTGAACTGCAAAATGTGATTCCGAATAACAATGTATTTTAGCGGCCGTATGTTCGATAAAGGATATATTCTACATTGTTGGCCGAGAGTCGGGTAACGCGGTTAGAATGGAGTCGGAGAGCGAAATCGTGCAAGTTCCCATGTAAAATTCATGCGTTTTTCTAGAATTCTGAATTTGTACGAGGTAGAATGCATCTGTCGGCGCATTGCTCAAGGTAACGCGGAATTTTTCGAAACACGAGGTAGCGAGAAAATTGTTGGAATTGCTAACATGAAATGTTGCAATACAGAGATGTTGACAGAAAACGCTCGTTGCGTATACAGATTAATTCAGTGTTTCTTTTCTGTGAAAGAAAGATTTTTATAAATACACGACAAGTTTGACCATTAAAACACGTAGTTATCGTTGATACTGTTCATTCTGAATCGTTTGTTGGTAATGTTTCAATTTCGCCGAAGCGCGGGACATGGTCAAGTTTAAAATAATAATTAAGGAGATGGATAATTAAAGATAATTAAAAAATGTATAAACTTGTAGATATATAATTTTAATCGTATAATTTTAACTTTGACATCGTCCACATTCACACATTCTTTTACTGAAAATAACTTGAGGAACACATATGTGTTCATTATACCGCTCTGTAATTACTGTTAAAAGACAGCTCAATAAAGACTTCAGAATAATAAATAAAAAACTTAAAACCGCAATATTTCATCGTTTCGAGTAAAATGAGATAAGCAATTGGTGACGAACGGGGACGGGTAGTTAATGTGGCGCATTTATCTCAATTCGCTTAGTCCGCGTTCCAGCAGCGTGAATTTCAAAGAAACCGGTTTTCCCGCCGATTTCACCGCGCGCAAAACACGTCTGCGCACTCGGTCGAATTTCGCGGAAGCCGAAGAGAGAAGCAGAGGAAAGAACGAAAGAGGTTCGCCTACATCGGAATTGGCGCGAGACTGGCACAAACACGTGTGTCCCATTTACCGGGATTCTAGGCTCGCGCGTGTGCGCGCAGAACCAACGCGCATTCGCGCTGTTCCCGGTCGCTGGCCGCTCGTTAATACCCTCGATTAACCTCTCGTTGCTAACGACCTACGAGCGACGTTTAATTCGATCATCAGTTTTGCGACGTAAATTCATTACGCTCCGCTAGACTAATTGCTTCGACTCGCGAACCCTGTACTGATGTTTCAACCGAACCAGTTCGAGATTTCGATTTATCGAAGAAGCCGTTTTAACAACTTTCTTAACTCCACAACTGCGAGTGTAGTTTATATACCACTAAAAATGAGATAAATATAAAAAAAAATCTTTTAAAATAGAATGTCAATTCAGTAACAATATCAGATTAAAATTAGATTAAGGTTAAATTAAAATTTATTTTCATTTTCAAAAAGTAGCCGCAGTTGAAGGGTTAATACATCGAAGAAGTTTCGGGCGGAAGAACTTTGTTAATACATTGAAGAATTTTGGTTTAGAAATTTGTTAATGGAAAAAATTATCGTGGATCACATAAGGTGGTCACTAAATGGTGGTACAAACAAAAAGGAAGTTTTTTAACTACTAATATTTTTCATTTTCATGTTTTTCAATATATAAGTTACTTTTTATACCTTCAAGTTATGATTTTTCAAATCACCAATTCTCATGTCTCTGAATTTGTAAATTTCTGAAAATGAGTCTGTAAGTAAATATTGTATTGTTTGCAGAGGTAACGTTCCAGTTTTGAAGCGTTAATTTGCCTAAATCCCGTTTCGGGGAGGTCCATACGTTACCGTGATTAAACCGTGATTTTTGCGATGGTTTATCCTTGAGAGAAGCAACCCCTCGAGCGGTGCTTAATTTGCGGCAAGGGGGCGTTATCGTTAGGATCGACGAACAGTCGTGACGGCGCTCACCCCTCCATTATAGGGTTAACCGTAATGGATGTTCAGGATATACGCTGCTATTCGCATTTCTCTGCTGCATAGTTCAAAATTAACAGGAAGCCGAATCTCTCGTTTATCAGCTAGTCTGAAACGTCGTCTGCCCACGGAGAACAATAACAAACACGCGGCAAATATTTTGCTCATTGGAGGACTCTATCAAATTCCACTCTTCTCGAATGCTTCGAATCTTCAGATTTTTCTATTCTCGATTAAACTATAAAATTGTCAAATTTTATAAATCTCAAATATTCAAATTCAAATATTCTCAAATTATAAACTTATCAAATTTTCGAATTTTTCAACTATCAAATTATTAGATGCCCAAATCAAATGTCTTAAGTTCCAGCTCATATTTCTGAATCCCAGAATTTTGCAAGTCCCTAATTTCCCAAATACTAAAATCTCTAAATCACCAAGAAACCTAAAATACTTAAATCCTTAAATCCCAAAATCTTGAAACCCATAAATTCGTATATTTCCAAATTCCCCAAATTTACAAATCTCTAAATTCTCAATTTCCCAAATCCCTAATTCCCTAATTCCCCAAATCTCCAAATTCCAAAATTGTCACGCCCTAAAATTTCCCAAATCCCCACATTCTCAAATTTTCCAAATTCCTAAATAACCAAATCACCATATCCCTAATTCCCTAATTCTCCAAATCCCCAAATTCCAAAATTCCCAAACCCTAAAATTTCCTGAATCGACAAATCCCCACATTCTCACATTTTCCAAATTCCTAAACAAATCCCCAAATCCCTAAATTTCCAAATTTCTTGATTAGAACGTTCCTCCCCAAAAATAACCAAAAGTAACCAATCGTACCTCGAATTCGTGAACAGGTGTCGTCTGTTTAACGTCGAACAAAAATGGCAGCACAAATATTGGTGCAACACACGTTACGAAACGGAGAAAAACCAAGCGGAAAAGCGATTCGTCTTCTTTAGGTGGTCGTTTCGCGGTCAGACGAGAGCAAAGAGCGGTGCGTTGAACGGAGAGATCAGTCAGGAAAAAGCTTGTAGTCAATTACGTGTCTCGGTCAGTCAACGTGGACAGATGTGGAACGCTCGTCACCGTGGTTTTACGTGTAGTTCCATCGGTCAGTCCTTCTCGTTATTACTTATTCGACGGATTTACGAGCTATCCGCTCGTTTCGTCACGATCGACTCGCGTAAATATACGTACTCAAACGTCCTGTTGTTTCATAGGATCTTCCGGACATGACCGGATTTAAAAGCTCCAGAAATTTTTACATTACTGTCTTTGTAAATTGTGTTTGTTCATTAACGGGAATAAAAATGGTATTCTTGAATATGTTGTTATTGAAATTTTATATTAGAGTAGACTAGGATCTTAAATTTTTAGATTTCCGGATTTGTAGGTCCACATTCTTGTACTTAAAATTTTAGTTCTAAACCCTAAATTAGTTGCTAAATTCGTCACATTTGCAGATGATTTATCAGTCTTCATGACCATCAGATCTCCAAGTCGCAATGTGAATTTGGAAGCTACCAGCTATAATACTTGCATTCGTAAATTTCTGGGGACTCATTAGAACTTACGACATCCCTAAATCCCTATCTCCTCGAAAACCTCGGTCTCCAAATCGCTAGACACTTAAATTCCTACGTTCTCAAATTTTGTAGGTCACCAAATTTCTAGACCGTCGCAATTTTTAGACTCCCTACAGATTTCCAAATCCCAAGATCCCCACATATCTACACCTTTAAGTTCTCAAGTCTTCGAAATTCCTCGATCTCCAAATTTCTAGACCTCCAAGTTTCGAAACAGTATTCTTAGATTCTTACATCCGTAGATCTTCAGATTCCAAAATTCTGAAATCCTAAGATCTCTAAATACCTACGTCCCTAAATTGTTAAGTCCTCAAAGTCCAAGTCCTGCAATTCCTCGATCACCCAAATCCTTATGACCCTGAAATCCCAGGGTCCCCAAATCTCTACACCTCCAAATTCCCATGTACCCTAAACCCACCTCGAAGTTCGCAGTCTCCAAAACCCCTAAAAAAACAACAAGCCGTCATCGTAAATTAAAGCTCGTACGAAAACTCGCCGCGTATAAACCTATAATACGGGGGGTAAACAGTATAAATAACGGCGTTGCGTATTGTTTACGTTTTCCATTAAACGAGCATAAATTCGTGCGTCGAGTGTAACGCAAACTGGAAGCAGATTTCGCAAGGGAACGTAACGCGGAATGAAACTGGAGGTAAAACCGCGAAGAGATAATGGGTTTAATTAGGTATAGTAGGAGGACGCGGATGAAAATTGAAGGACACAAGCGGACAGGTATGCAACCGCGATGAAAACCGATCGTAGAAACGATCAAGTCCGGCAAACTATTTACAGATTCGACGGCGTAAATAATTACCGTGTGTCAACGACACGTACCCGTATTTACCGTGGCAAATGCATCATCGATAACCGTGACAGCCGCTTCTAACCGCGACAGGCCAGCTGCCGTGCAACCAGCGTTCGAGTTATCGTACGTTCATCGATTCGTCGCTGGATTAGCAGCGAATGTCCATTATACGTTCGCGTGCGCGCGGCCAGCTCGTTAGCGGCCAACGACGACCTATAAAATTTATTATCCGGCTCGAGCCCGCGCAATATCCCTGCGGGACGCGAATTTGTAATCGGAATTTCGCGTTACGCGGAAATTGCGACTGCGTTGTTTAAAGGGATTCGCCGCGACGATACACGCCGCGACACGCGGATGACAAACGCGTTTGTTACCCGAGATATATCGATATCGGACAGAGATGTTTCGGAAAAACGTCCGAAGTTACCATTTATTCTACCGTTTTATGCACGCTACGGGAGTAATGTACGTTTCCATTTTTTTGGGTTAAAGAGGGAAGAGTATCCAATCAGCTGATTTCAGTTTTGGAATCAGTATGTGATGACTTCTTGATTTTTCGAATTTACTAATCTTGAAATTTTTTAGTACTCATGGTTGTTCCTTCCTAAATTTTCGTTTCTAAATTTCAGTAGTTTTCTGATTCACAAATTTGTAGGTATGGAAATTCTCCAAATCCACATAATGTAACAATATAAGATACGCAATATCCGTGTGAAATATAAAGTACCTAATGTAACATAAAATATGAAGCACCTTGCGAATTATTGATTTCTGTATCAGCCCCACCTGCTCAAATCTGTACTTATAAATTTGTAAATGGAATAATGGTATGGACGCTTAATCCGCCATTGTTCCTCCTGTTTCATTGTCGGGATACACAAAAGAGAACCGATTGATCGCGGAAATTATTCATGAACCGCGAAAGCTAGTTTCGCAAATTTTGATTCTATCGGAAGCTCCGAACGAAAAGTTATTTTTTTCCGTACATCTTGCCGGAGCTCGAGCGTCAGCTGCAGCTGCGCGTTTTTACCAGAAAATTCATGGTAATAAGGTACGTGCCAATCGACCTCGTCGAGGAAACGATTTATAGTTAAGTTTAAAACTGCACGATAGCTCGATATCGGCAATAACAATCGCCAAACCTGTTAATCGAATAATCTTACGAGAAAAGAAAGAACCCGAATATGTTCGTATTACGCGCGCACAGCAGTGAGCAAAAATTAATCTGTCTGCGTAAAATGAAAAAGGAAACAGCTGGTGTTTTTTACGGAGAACTTTCAATGACAGGCAACCTCGTTCACACCGATCACACGGACGAAAGAAACTGCTGATCAATCTCGAAAGAAGATTAGATTGCAGTTGTTTATTTACGAAGCAAAAAGTGAATGATTATCAACCGTGTCGAGCGTTGAGAAAGTTCCTGCAACGAGTAAGGACGTTGTTGCGAAATCAAGCTGGAAGTCGATTGAATATTCATAAGCAGCGGGCTTTATACTCTCACCTTAACCCCTCTATCTCTCCGTAGTTGTCGTTCCTCTTTCCAGTCGTCCTCTCCAAACGGAGCTTAAACCTGACGTTGCCACCTGATACGGCCTATCCTCCGGCGAAACACGTTACGAAGGACCTTTTCTGCCCTCGTATTCGACTGATCAGGCAGCAGTCTGATCGTGTTTCGTTTATGGTGCTCGGACTACTAATTGATTGTATATCGATGGGTGCGGTGGAATTCCTTGAGAGAAATTGCTATGTAACGAGAAATAAGAACCGCCATTTGCTTACTTCTTATTGGGGAAGTTGTAGACTCGGAAATTTAAAAATTTGTAAATATTTGTAGAATTTCGAGTTCGATTTTAATTCCAACCTGTCCAATGATCGCCATATCCAATCCCTAATATTTGAACATTAATCTGACTTAACATTGCAACGATAATTAAATCTGACTTGTCGACAAAATCGTTGAGGGGTTAAACAATGAAAGAGAAAAAGGTACGTGGTGTTATTCGAGAAACAGGGTTGACAATCTCTTCTTCGCAGGCGTTCAAGAGGTTCCCTAGTTGCACAGTTTGAAACATGTAACGCTTAAAACAAATTTACGCCGGGTCGTTGGTAGTTTCGTCGAAAGGACAAGCAGCGAAATTCAGCAGCGAATCGTCGCCCCGTGAGACGTCCCATTAAGGTATTTCCCAGCTCCTTCTCTTCCGCTTTAAATCCAGCCGTTAAACGAGCGCTCGCGGAACGGGCCCGTATTTTCCCGCTCCGTGCGAGAATTTCTGCCGTAGAAAGGTGGCGAACGAGGAGCCTGGTGGTTCGTCGTTTTCGTGTCACGAATTCGGAAGTCGGTTGCCACCCTCGGGGATTCGCCCGTCTTTCTGAATACGACGGAACCCGAACAGAGAGAGAGAGAGAGAGAAAAAGGACCAACCCTCGTCCCATCGTTTAAGTCCCTAGCCCGGGAGACAGAGACACTCGGAATTCCGGCTTGAAAGGTCGCCAAGTTTGCACCGGCCTCGCGTTCTTCTTCTCGCCACTTCTCGCATTCGGGGAACAACGTACATACGTGGCATGTGCGAAATTGCTCGGAAACTCTGGCAATAAGTCGGCCGCTTCTACTCTCGAACCGGAAGATTCTCTCGCTTCTTTTTTTACCCTCGATCGTCGGAACATTTTTCGATTAAAGTTCTTCGTCGATTTTGTACAATCACCTTCTTTTATTCTGTCGCGAATTCAAATGGGAACTTATTAAGGGTTTGTATGCGTTTCGGGAACTGTGTTGGAGAGTGATACTTTAGCCCTATTTTCTCTTGACGTCATGTACTCTTAAAGTATTTTCAAAGTTATTTGAACTCTTACAAGGTTGTTAGAATTTTAACTTCACTGTAACGTTATAGGGTCACTTTATTGCTAGGTCATTTTACTGCAAGATCTTTACAAGGACACTTGAAACCTTTACAAGGTCGTTTCGATTAAATATAAGTATAGTTTATTTCTAATGTATTGTGTATTAAATATACTAATACAACAGTACACATCATTTGTTTGCAATTAATTGTACATCACCCTGTACGTTACCACACATCAACTTGCATTCTGATACAACTATATAATTGATTTGCAATGTATCATATACCTGTACATACACCAATATAACCACCTAATGTACCTATAATATACAGTTGTCTCACAACTAGTATTAGTGTCTCACAACTGTATGTCACCAGCAACTTCAACTGAACAGTCAACTAATCTCTAAAGAAAGAAGCGAAGAAGGAAGAAATAAACTAATCCTTCCTTCAGACCCAAGTTATCTTATACAGTATAGTCAAAACGGAAGCATTTAGTAATCGACATTCACAAGTTTATGGTTAGCGATTTACGATCGGTAAGCATTCGAGGAAAGCTTGCGTATAAAAGTTTATGCTGTGTCACGTTTGAATGTATTTGGCCTCGAGACATTATATGACCTCACGGACTCAGCGGAACGGGATCGTAAAAAGGGACACTTCGGGTCCTGTGAAATTTCCTCGTAGTTCAGCCGAGTTTCTGGCTGAGATGGACATTTAACTGACAAATGACCGATGTAGACTTTCAATGGGTGGATTCTAAACGCAAGTGTCCGTGAGCCACCGAAACCTTCCTCTGAATATGGTACACGAACACGACGTTTTAACCTGTTACATCTCTATTCCTCTTTTAAACATGATCATTTGTTACTTGTTCGTTACTTGATACAGAAATCTAGACATGTAAGGATTTAAGAATGTGGGCATTTAAAAACGTGGGGATCTCAAAATTTATGGATCTAGCAACTTAGGAATATAGACTTCTGGGAATCTTATGACTTGAACATCTTGAAATGTGAGAAATGTATTTAGAGATCTAGAAGTCTACAGATTTGAGGCTGAGAAAATTCAAGAACTTGGGTATTGAAATATCTAGAAATTCAGAAATTTAAAAATTGCGAGGTTCACATGTACCGATACATAGGAATGAACATTTTAATCGTACCACCATTCCAGATGACGGTTCTCGAACGCGAAGTAACATTTCATTGCAGAAGAAGAAAAAAAAATAGCTTTTCATCGCTGTTTGCTCCACCGTTTCCGTTGTTTGCTATATAAACGAAACATTCCCGTAATCCCAGTTTCCCTGTGCATTATTTCGTTCTCTTCATTCGTTCCTCTCACTTCCAGCTGACGTTCTACTCTTTCTCTCGGTGCCGTCATCCTCCACTCGCTTACCACCTATTTACGTTTCAAATAACCTTTTATACGCTCACGTCCTTCGTTCCTCGACGAGCAGCTCTCCTCCCAGACGGGAATAAAGACTTTATTCCATTCAGTTTCATTTTATCCCGCGTTGTACCCGCTGCAGGATCGGACGAGCTCGGGTCCCGGGACCCAACGTGTGCGCGTACAGTCAAGGGCAAATATAGATTCCCTAGGGGAAAATATGGTAACTAAGGTGAAACAGAGCTATCACTCCCCGATTTTTAGGGATTTTTGAAAATTTGAGAATATGGAGATGGGTTGAGAATTTGGGTATATAGGAATTTGGAGACTTTGAGATTTCGGGACTTAGAAATTTTATGCATTGATAGAGTTTGTGAAGTCTGGGATTTGAGGGATCTGGGAATTTGTGGGTTTAAGGATTTGGGTAGCTAGGAAGAGATATAGGTACTTGGAGATCTTGGAATTTGGAGACTTCAAGATTTGGGAAATTTGAGACTTGCGGACTTTGGAATTTGAACGAGCTAAAAATTTGTAGACTTTTGAAATTTGAGGGATCTGGAATTTGTGGATCTAGCAGTTTGAGGACATTCTTCAAGTTTATATATAGAATTATAAATCTTCAACCTTTCACGTGTGTATAAATCTTCAAGCTTTCACATATGTCTAAATTTTCATAAGTTTGCATATATGCACAGATCTCCAAGCTTTTATATGTGTATAAATCTTCAAGTTTGCATATATGTCCACATCTTCAAACTTGCATACGTGTACACATTTTTAATATTTCCATAAATGTTCAAATCTTCAAGTTTCCGTGTACGTACAAATTTCCAAGTGTACATATATGTATAAATTTTGAAGTAGCACGTATCTAAAGGGAGCTTAGGTTGCATCGGAGTGTACACGCAGGAACACGTGCGTGGGACGACGATTCAGGTAGATTATCGGCCGGTCGAACCGGTTACGAAAGGTGCGCGCTGAAACGGTGGGGCGGCTCGATCGGAATTGCTAATTAGGCGCGTGTAAAATTACTGTAAATCGACGAGCCGACTATTACCGTAAACAGGCTATCCTGTATGGGAATATTTCACCCGTGAAAAGGGGAGACGATGCGTTTCGATCGCGTTTACCTTTGCGAGGGATATCGAAACGCCGCGCGGGGAAATTATTTTCCGTTTTATGGAGATATATCGAAGATACGCGTTGTAAATAAACGTTAATCGTTACTTAATGACTCGAACAATGTTTTTCGATAAATTATTACTCGGTCTATCGTAATCGGTTAAATACACAAAATACGGGAAAGAATAATTTTCTTTGGTAATTACGTGGTACAAGGTGCACTTTTAGGACCACTCAAAGTGTTGAAATTCTAAATGTTCAAATACTTGCATATGTAATTGATTCATCTATGTTAGTGTGATATATAATTGATTCATCTATGTTAGTGTGATATACAATTGGTTCATTTAAGTTATTCTACACAAGAGTTATTCTACAACATTTTTAAGTTATTCTTACATAAGTTATTCTACAACAATTTATGTTATTCTACATTACACAATTGATTCATCAAAATTATTCTAATACATACTTGACTCATCCAAATTACTGGAACACGTAACTGACTCACCCAAGTCATTCGAACATGTGAATGTTTATTGCTGGAAATTACGATCCACACACATCCACATATACATACTCAAGCAAATGCCACTGCAGTCAGAAGCGCACCAAAGAAAACAGACCTGCAGTTTTATGGCACTCGAAGACCAAGAACCAGGGAAAACCGGGAAGAGGCCAGTCACTTAAAATTCCCTCTAATGACTTTTCTACCTTTTGCATCGTACGGACTACCCACTGTGTACTATTCACACGAATAAATCTTTCGTTAAAGAATAAATATACCAACATCTATTACAACCCTACGATCCAGCTAATTAACAGTTGTTAATAGAATCACAAATAGGAAAGACATGAGTAGATAGAGAAAATCAAGTACGATCAAAAAGGAATGCTACAGTTCGATTTCTGTTGGAGAATAGAATATTAGCGAGACGAGATTCGGCCGATAGGATAGGTCGGAAGCGGGCCGCGGTCGCACTAAATATTCGAAACGGTCGGAATTTCCGATTCATGAATATCACAGGCCGCGTATGAATTAGTCCGGGGAAGCAGGAGGAGATGGAAGTTTAATCGGGAGAACGGGACGCCTCGTCCTTGATATCGGCTCCGGCAAGGGAAAACGCAAGCGCCAACGTTCCACGTGGCTCGAAATTACACCGTGGTTCCTTCGGGGGCCACAAATCGTTCCGGAGCATCCAGATCTCGGCCACGGTCCTTGCTCCACTTCTCTTTCCCCTTCGATCGCCGATCGATCGGCCGGCCGTTTCAATTACCGTAATTTTCGTTATAAATTTATTTCGTTGTAGAAGCGTTTTATTATACAGCGCGGACGATTTAGTGGAGGCACCGATTTCGCTCGTTTCTCCCTGCATCGCGTTCGTAAATTCTCTTCGATGGCCTCGGCTGAGAGAAGCTGCACCGAGAGAGACTTGGAAACGAGCAATCTCGTTGATGTTCGCCGATTTTATTACGTGAAATTTGTGTTTCGGTCTGTGTAAATAAATCCTTGCTTCGCTCCTTCTTACTTGGTCCACGAACAAGGCGTGGGCATCTACACATCGACAGCCAAATTTCTTCCGCTTGTTGAAAAATCTTGGACGTTAGTGGAGAACACGTGAGAGTTTTATAGACAACTTCTATAGCAGAGAGAAGTGATCTGGACAGTTTGGATTTGAGAATCCTGCAAATATTCTGTACTGTTTGTGTAATTTGTACCTGAGGAGTATACAAACGCAGTACAAATGCTCTTATTAAAAATTTTACGCAGAAAGTAAAGCAGAATAAGGGCTACATGTTTATTTCATAGAAAATCAACAATTGAACTCCATCGAGATTTTGAACATGTAATACATTATCGAGTGCAGTTCATTATGGAAACTTGTATCTAATAGAGTTAAGGAGGCATCTATCAAACCTACTATAGACAACCCTGTTCTTGGTGTGTACATGGCTGACCCAGATTTAAAGGACGCACCTTGAACAGTCCCAATGTGACGTTGTAGGACCTTTCTGACGTTCAAGGTGGCCACTCGAAACATTTGTCAACTCTTTGACTCTTTGTCCTTGTTCTTTAACGCAATTTGACCACTCGAGTTTTTACTGCTGAAAATACATGTGAGTCTATGTATCCATTTCTCTATTCTGACCAATAGGACCTGTCGTCCCATAGTTCAGACCCCTAGGTCAGCCTCCTACAGAAACAGTGTCATCAACAGTAGTTCAAGTAAAAGTAGAATCGTCCGCGAGATGCGAATAATAACAGAAACGAGTTGCGATTTTTAGCTTTGTTCAAAGGTGCGAGAGTAATATTTGCTGTAGAAGCAACGCGTAAAATGACGCATATGGAAGCGAGTGATGCATAAAAGACAAACATAAAGGTCGGTGAAAAGAGGATCGTACCTGGTGTGGCTGCAGGGTGTCAGGGATGGGCCGTGGTGCTATTAGCCAGCCGTGCTTACGGGGCGCATAAGCGCAACCTCCACCTCCGAGCTACTCCGGCTTTGTCTCTGCATCCTGAAAAACCGAGAAATAAGCGAAATGAGTTATACGTCGAAAGTGTCGAAGTCGCGGTAACGGGTATCCGGAGAATATTACAAAATTTCGATCGAGGTTGCAGCTTTCATTATTCTCAAAAATGAACCTAATCCATTATATTAACCAATCCGCCTGTAACGAACTCCTCCTGTATCCAACTCCCCACATAATCTAACGTAAATTTAAATTAATCCACAGTATAACAAACAACCCTGTAAGCCCCGTAAACCCAGTAATTCCAAAGGCAACCCTCTGTACGTCAAACATCATCGAACACGATAACCCGGCCAAAAAAATATTTCATCGTACAGCTAAACGGCTATAATTCACTGAATGCAACGTTCGGTTCAGCGAGCGTAAAATTATTAATATTCTTTCTGGTATCGACAATTTTCGATCGCATGTAAATACTCGAGGCTCGCTTTGAAATTCACAGTGGTCGAGCAGAGCTTTTTTATATTACGATGTCGCTGCCGCGCACGGGCTGGGAAGTTTGATATTGAAAAACCGAAAAAAAGAGGAGGAAAGAAAAAGAGAGAAAAAGGAAGAAAAATGAACGCAGTTGGGTGAGCATTGATGGACGAGAGAGTTGCGCCCACGGGGCTTTGGGGCGCATCGGTATTCGAGCAGCGTTGTGCGATTCAACGTCGATATGCGTTTTACTCTCGTCCGGCCTTGGTTACGTACAGGAAGCAAGGAAAAACGAGCACGAATACATGGCCAGTGACGTCAATTTCGGTAGCCAACGTACCGTAAAGGATCGAACAGAATCTTCGGAAATAGCTCCGATACTTGCATTACTTTTTACCAATTTTCTGTTCCGAGAAGATTAAGCTCGTATCGTGGTTTTCGATCAACTTCAACCTCCGTTCGACGTTACCGTTAATCCTCTCCACTTACAAAATTTTCCGATTCAGATTATACTGATCGTGCAATTCAAAGCCACAGTATATAATACAAATAGAATTCACACGAAAACTATTATATTAGATTGTTAATAACGGAAACCTTAACAGGGCAAACGAAGGAGGAAATTGTTGAGAGTGCTTTATAAGCTGTGAATCATTTGCATGATTTCATCCCTGAGTTCGTACAGGACTGAATATTATAGATGATATAATTTTTTGACCGAATATAATTACTTTTGCTTCGGATTCAACACAATGTTTCATACAATTTTATATTAATGTCAGTATAAACATAGGCACCCTCTTACAACTTCATCTCATTTTGCACATTTATCAGACGATTAACGAATTGATACTTGATAGTATATCCAAGTTTTATCGAATTCTCGTCAAAACGTAACGATACGAGATCTTAGTTCTCGATTACACTCGAACAGCCCTAATCGGTTAATTAGCACCATACATCCAGCCGGTTGTTCTCCAAATGAATTCGTATTCGCCATCGCGTAACGAATCAATGTACACGTCGAAAGCGGTGAATAACGCTTGAATTAACTGTAGGTTGTATCGCGTTAAATATTTCCATCTGGTGTGCGCCGTGATATTTTCCGTGGCGGTGAAACGCGATTAATCACCGATAACAATTAACGCTTTATTCGAGAACGCAAGTCAGCAAGCGTGCTGTTACGAGCCCGTTGTTTGCGCACGAGGCCACCTAACGGACGTCGAAAGGGTGAGTCGCTGCGGGAAAAAGTTTATATTGGATTTCATATTTAATGCATCGTGCGCCAACTCGCCGTGCCGGAGCCTGCTTCCCAGATAAATTATTTATGTCGGAACGTTTTGTCTTCGTCCGACGACGAGGGTTAAAGCCGCGCCAACCGGGGAAACGGGGACGAAGACGGAACGATAGAATCGGGGAGGGAAAAGGACAAAAGGGAGAAACGAGGGATGATTGTTGAAAGGACGCGATAAACCTTGAACCGAATAAAAAAAACGACGATCTTTAAGGGCGAAGATCTTGCCTGTTTCGTGGCCACATCGGTGTGGGGGAATGATGTTGAGTGACGTACAAGATCGTTTTATGGACGATGGTGGGCGACTGATTTCTGGTCGATTATGAATCTTTTCTTTTTGTTTGAGAGGTTCATATAGGGGATATGGTTGATTTTACTGGAGAATATTATGATGGTAATTTGCGGATTTGGAGTTTGGTAAGTTCGGAGATTTGGAAAGTTGCGAACTTGGCATTTTGGGGTTTGGGATTTAGGAACTTGGGGAGTTGGAAACTTGGGAATTTGGAAGATTTGAGAAGTTGGGGCTCTAAGAACTTAGGTACTTGATCATTTGCGATCTGAGGATTTGAAATTTTAAGAGCATTGAAATTTGAGAAGTTGGGGCTGTAAGAACTTAGGTACTCGATAATTTGGGATCTGAGGATTTGGAATTCTGAGAACATTGAAATTTGAGAATTTAAGAATTTGAAGACTTAAGACTTTGAACATTTTGGAATTTGAATATTTAGAGGTTTCAGAGTGGAACTCTAAAAATTTGGTACACGAGTCTTCAAGAATTTTGGATTGTAAGAAGTAAAAGATTTGAGACTTTCAGGTTTGACACCTTAAATACCATATTAATAATATCCTACAATTTTTGATAATAACCGACCACATATTAACATTATCGCAAAGCGATAGCAAAAACATGTATACGTATAGCATAGTAACATATCTTGGCTGTCGCCATATTGCGACACGAAGAGAACCCGTTTCCCGATAAAATTTGTTCGATAGTATTAAAGATTAGAGATTAAAGACTTAATGTTAAACGTTCATGTAATATAGCTTCCTAGTATATAAAGCGTTATTTAAGGCCGATTACTAAGTAGTCCCGGACATTCCAAGCAGCTCGAGGCCGGACGATAAACGGCCGCAACTACTTTCTCCCCATGTCCGACCTGGTTGTTGCTGATTACGGTCTAGCAACGAGCAACCTAGCAAGATTATTACGACAGCGTAATCTTCATTGTCTTTACGCGAAGAATTATTTGAATGGGCCGTTGTGGCCGCGAAACTGCCTGCTCGAGCACTCTTCGTGGTCGACAAAAGAAAAAAGCGAAAGTTTCTACGGTCGTTGAAACAGCATTGCTTCACGGTGAAAATAAACTCGGGGCAGGTGTGTAATAATAACAACAAAGGTAACACTGACCTACTGCATAATTAGATTCGTGTTTATATGCACGTATGCGTGGGAGCCGATGCGTCAGATTTGTACTACTTCAGACTTTCAAATATTTTTACTTCTTAGATTTCTTAGTTTCTAAATCCATTCTTCAACTTGCAAATTCTCCGGTTACTACAATTCATTAATTTTCAAATTTGTACGTTCGTTAATCAAGATTTTCGGAAAATTTCAATTCGCAATTTTCAATTTTCAATTCTCCGTTTGGTTTGCAATTTTCAATTCTCAATTCTCAGTTTTCAATTTTCTATTCTCGATTTTCAATTCTCAGTGTTCAATTCTCAATTTTCAATTCTTTTCCCAATTTTTAATTTTCAATTCTCAGTGTTCAATTCTCAATTTTCAATTCCAAATTTTCAATTCTCAGTATTCAATTTTTAATGTTCAATTCTCACTTTTCAATTCCAAATTTTCAATACTCAGTGTTCAATTTTCAATGTACAATTTTTAATGTTCAATTTTCAATGTTGAATTTTCAATGTTCAATTTTCAATGTTCAATTTTAAATGTTTAATTTTCGACGTACAATTTTCAATGTACAATTCTCAATTATCATTTCTCGATGTTGAATTATCAATATTTAAAATTCCCACATTCCTATTTTCCTGGTTCCCAAATTCCGAAATACCCAGATTTGCAAATGATCGGGATTCCAAATCGGCAAATTCGGAATCCGCAAATTGTTAGATAGCCCGAAAGCCCCAGTGACCACTCGTTTCCAAAAGCAACACGCATTGCTCTGTCATTGGCACGAAAACCTAAACACGCGATCGGTTGACCGCGTCAGAATGCTCTTCATGCTTGACGCGAACATGCGTAACACGCGTATTTACATACACGTACACGTACCTGCGTATGTATATGCAACAGCAGGTACGCGTGTTCGAAAGGTTGGCAGCCAGCTGATTCTCTCTGTAACCGGAGAGATCAGATCACGATCGTTGTTTCCGGGAACACGTGTTACCGCGATATAAAACGCGATTCGTGACGATCGGTTGCGTCTGGATTGCACGCGAATCGAAGCGTATTTCAGCGTGGCGTGACAAAAGTTTCGCGGACGAAGATGAATAGTAGAAAGTTTTGCTGAACGTTCTATGCAAGACACTGTTCGGAATTGGAGATGAAGATTTACTGTTATTTACCGGCTAGTTATAAATCATTCTTCGAAAGCTTGTAATTTGGTATGGGAAAGTGTGATCGTTAGGCAAGTTGTTCGACAGACGTTTTTAGAAATATTCTCCTATTTTATTGTTCTATTATTTCTGTGCTATTATATTACTTTATGATTTTATGGCTGTTATTCTATCGCTGTACTATTTCAATGTTACATTATTTCACTTTCCCAATTTACTATTTTATCGTCTTATAGTTTCACAATTTTATTCAATTGTTAATTACTTTATCATACTTATAAATAATTTTCTATTGGACCACATAAAATTGTGAAAGGTTCCAAAAGGTACATAATGTTAGATGCTAGATTTACAACCTCTTTAATATTGAAATCGACATTTCCATTCTTGTCAGATAGTTAATTAAATTAAATTCACTATCAGATAATTTTCATCGTTATCAAAGTATAGCCTTCATTCTTGCTATGGTGATAAGTCATCGATCACGAGTCTATGTCACCATGGAACCGTTAAAACGTATTCAACGTCGCGACGATTCTCCCGATTCGTCATCATTACACATTCCCATTCGTGGTTGTCATTTTTAACACAGAGCGACGATTAATTTCCCGTAGGAAAATCGCACGGTGAAAGCCGGCGACAGTTATGAAACTATTAACCCTTCGCAGACACGATTCTTGTAGAAACTCGAATGCTGTCCGGATAATTAATGCGTCCCTTTCAGCCAAGCGATTAAAGTCTTTTTATCGTCGATATATCCTCGAAAATTTGTACAAGCTTTATATCCGCTATGAATTTATATATTCCAGAGTATTCCCGGCCACTTGAAAGTTCGGCTTTAGAACGATATCGACGAGTCCGTGCACGGGAAGTTAACATCTCGAAAAGTTGCAAACTCCTGGAAAATTTTACGTCATCGTACCCTCGTATATTCATCGTCGACGGGCATCTGCGTCAGCTTGCGTGTACATTTTGTTACGTCGAACGGCTACTCGTTAAATCGGTTACTGATGCTGTTTTCTCGACAAAAAAACAGCTAGGTTTAACGCTGATTCAAGGTTGCTGAAAGTTTCAAATCTCTGAACTTTCGCAATACGTATTCGAATCTTATAATTAATAATATCCGATACTTTTAAATTGTCTAATTTTCAAGAGTTTTAAGTTCTCAGGAACTCCCATATTTCTAAATCTAAAAATTTCTGATTTTTAAATCCTCAATTTCACAAACATCCTCTGATTCCTAAACTCTCGAATCCCCATGCTCTCAAATTAACTCTCAGATTTGCAAATTTTCGTATCCCCCAAAACGTCCAACGAACTATCTGATTAATCCTGCGTACAATCCAACGAAAAGTATACGAACGATACGAATGAAATTTTTGTGAAACGTCCTAACGATGCAAATGGTTTAATTATCGTGCAGACGTTACGTTGTTTAACGTCTGGATCCTCTGGTTAATTGCCGCGGGCGGGCGAGTGCCGTTTCACTCGGCCACTTGGCATCGTTCATCTCGCTCTTCGTCGTCGTCCGTTGAAAACGGGGACTTTGCGCGGACTTTAACTCGACGATAACGAACCGCGCCGCTCGAGAGTTCGTCGATTGCGCAGTGTTAATTGGTCGGGCCGAAAGCAACAGTACGAAACCGACGGGTGAACCTTTCGTTTCCATCGGCCGTACACGGTACCGACATCTTACAACTTACAATTTGCATTCACCGCGTCGGATCCCCTTACGGTCGTGCCCACCACCGTTCCGCGGGCAAACGTGTATTCCGCGACCTGCCCGAGCGAAATTCAATCGGGCAACTTCCTCCCTCGGATCGCTCAACGAAACGGAACTTGCTGGATGAACTGCGTATAATTTGCGTTGCCGTGCTTCATTATTCTCTTCTGGATCACCACTTTTCAACGTCTCTACTCTTTTAATTATAACGTAAATTTACACGATTTATGTGTTCGTTACGTGACGTCAATAATGACAGGTGTAACAATGTATCGATCAAAAATTTGATACATTTAGATAAAATTTCTCTAATTTCTCTAATTTCATACACTATTCCTACATACCGATACCCCTAGATACTGATATCTATAGACACCAATGCTAAATGCCAATATCCAAAGACGCCAATGTCCATAGATTCCACTATCCCTACATCCTGATATCCCTAGATTTCAAAATCCCTAGATCCCGATATCCCTAGACGCCGAAATCCCTAGATCCCGAATCCCTAGATGCCGAAATCCCTAGATCCCGAATCCCTAGATCCCGAATCCCTAGACCCCGAATCCCTAGATCCCGAAATCCCTAGATCCCGAATCCCTAGATGCCGAAATCCCTAGATCCCGACTCCCTAGATCCCGAATCCCTAGATGCCGAAATCCCTAGATCCCGAATCCCTAGATCCCGAATCCCTAGATCCCGAATCCCTAGATCCCGAATCCCTAGATCCCGAATCCCTAGATCCCGAATCCCTAGATCCCGAATCCCTAGATCCCGAATCCCTAGATCCCGAATCCCTAGATCCCGAATCCCTAGATCCCGACTCCCTAGATCCCGAATCCCTAGATCCCGAATCCCTAGATCCCGAATCCCTAGATCCCGAATCCCTAGATCCCGAATCCCTAGATCCCGAATCCCTAGACCCCGAATCCCTAGATCCCGAATCCCTAGATCCCGAATCCCTAGATCCCGAATCCCTAGATCCCGAATCCCTAGATCCCGAATCCCTAGATCCCGAATCCCTAGATCCCGAATCCCTAGACCCCGAATCCCTAGATCCCGAAATCCCTAGATCCCGAATCCCTAGATGCCGAAATCCCTAGATCCCGACTCCCTAGATCTGGAATCCCTAGATCCCACATCCCTAGATCGCAAATCCCTACATCCCAAATTCCTATGTCCCAAATCCCTAGATCTCACATCCCTAGATCACAAATCCCTACATCCCAAATCCTCAGATCTCAAATTCCTAGATTCCGATATCTGTAAACATCACTGTGTCACGATATTTCTAGGTTGCCTATATCACGTAAATGTTTCATGTCCCTAAATTCCTAGATCGCAAAATACCAAAATTTCCATATCTGCAAATCTCCAAATTCCAAAAGCCTCAAATTCGTAAACTCGCCAAAACTTTTAACCAATTCTCAAATCTTTAGATCCCGAAAAATCCTTGAAAATCAACAAGTAGAACGTCTCTTGCACTTTGATAGCCATATTTGCCGTAGCATTGCCAGATTTACTTTAATCTGTTTTTGTAAAGTTGCTAAATTCTCTCGTCCTGATACAATTGCTCGTATCAGCAGAGAAGCTAAAAGATTCCAGTCAAACGAAACACAATGTTTAATGTATTAAGCTCTTTGATGCCGTTTTTAATGTATCAAATAGTTCTAGCAGTCAAAGAGTTTAATATCGCACCGATAATCCTCGAAATTTCCTGCACGTATGCTCGCATGACGTCGAAAATATACATTCGCTTTCGGTACAAGCGGCTTAACAAAATCACCGATGCACATTCGTCCGCTGTGCATTTACCAGGAAATTCCTTTGAAATTACCGTAATAGGGAGTTACAGCGGAGGGTGAAATTTGATTCGACGAGAAATCGTTCTGCGACAAGGAATAAAATAAAATTCTTTCGCGTTCGACGTTGCGCGCGTGTGCCGGTCTCGATGCATGTTTCGCCGATTCGGGGGACCGATTAGCCGAATCGTAATTCGTTTCGGTGATCGACGATAACCATTTGGGTGTACGTTCTCCCGCAGCTTTGGGAATCTCGAATGATAAATCGAGCGCGAAAGGAAAGACGAAAGGGAGAACGAGGGTCTGGTGATCGATCGCTCGCGAGAGGAACTCGAAGCATAGGCAAGGAGGGCTAAAGGCAGCCATGACCGTTTTCTTTTCTGCGCCTGACCTCTGCCCCCTGACCTATTTCCCCGTTCTTCCATACCTCGATGTTCCTATTTTTCCCTCCTCCATTATAGCTCCTTCTTCTCTTTAATATCAGACCCTGAACAATCGTTAGTACCCACAAACCATCGACGACATCGTTAACTCGAGACCTTATCGGACCTTTCCCTACCACGCTAAATTTCCTACGTTTACAAGCTTTGGCATTTTATAAGTTTGCACTTTGGGCAATTTTCGAATGTTTGGAATTTGTTCATTCTTATATTTCAGCAATTAACAATTTTTATATAATATTTGAGAAACTGGAAATTTATTCATTTTTAGATTTTGAACTTTCAGACTCTGAGAAGTTGACAATTTGTGAAATTTGAGAATTGTCCAATTTGGAAATATGATTAAATTCGACAATTTGAGAATCTAGGAAATTTGAAAATTTGAATATTTAAGAACTTAGAGAATTTAGAACTCGAAGGTTTGAAAATTCAAGAACCCAAAATTAGAAATCAGGAACCTAAGAACCTAACCTAATCCCACAATACTCCATCTACCAATAGAAAAATCTTAAAATGTACAAAAAAAAATAAAAAGAAGTGAAAAAATTGTAGAAAGAATATAAACATAATAATATGTTAAAAGTTCATTTTTCCAACATTCTACATTAGTCCATGATTCATAGCAATGGTGGTGACATTTCTGTCATTGCACGGGACATATAATGGTGTTGAACGATACCTCGAGCAACAACTTGTCCGTCGATCGAGACGCCCGATAAATCTTCGCGACAGCCTTGAAAACTCCTCCGCTTCGTTTCCTCGTGCACGGTTCAAAGCAATGGCGTTCTTCGTTCTATTTGCATAGCTATTTCCTTCGTTGTATAATAGCGTTTCGTGATACGCCGTTATAATTCTCCTCCAGGAATCGCCGAAATAAAGAATATTATTCTGGCACCGCTTCTCTCCCGAAGGGGAAGATTCTTTATTAGATTTTCACGCTATTCCGCCCTCGGAGTTTATAAGTAATAGCTGCAAAATCACGGAATTCTCAATGATACAACGTTTATGAAACTTTTTTCTGCACGCGATTTCAGATACCGTAATCGAGGTTATACGTTTCTTTTCAATTTCCAATTTTTAATTTTCGAATATCAAATTTTTGATATTCCTATTTTTCAAATTTCTAAGTTCTTAAATTCCCTAAATTCCCAATTTCCCAATTTCCAAATTTCCAAATTTCCAAATTCCCCAAATGCCAAATTCCCCAAATCCCAAAATCCCCAAATCCCAAATTCCCCAAATCCCAAATTCCCTAAATCCCAAATTCCCCAAATTCCAAATTCCCTAAATCCCAAATTTCCCAAATCCCAATTCCCCAAATCCCAATTTCCCAAATCCCAAATTTCCCAAATCCCAAATTCCCCAAATCCCAAATTCCCCAAATCCCAAATTCCCCAAATCCCAAATTCCCCAAATTCCCAAATTCCCAAATTCCCAACTTTCCCAATTTTCCAACTTCTCAAATCCCCAAATCCTTACATCCCTAAATCTCCATACCCCTATACCCCTATACCGCTAAATACCTAAATTCCCATACCCCTAAAACCCTTACACAAAAACTCCCTAAAAACGCAGATAGTAACAGTCAGTTACATTGTAAACGCCTCCAAGCACGGATAAATCATAGTTGCAACAACTTGCGCATAATTCACTTTCAACTCAGTTCCACTGCATTAAACTACATGAAACATAATGCAGCTGTGCAACTGCGTTACGGACGCACGGAAAAAGCTGATTCTCCCGAACGCGAGTCATTTACCTAACCAACGAATTACTTTGATGATTTTGCTTTTCGTGGCGAAACACCAGACGTTGTTTAACAAGCTTAATGTATTTACAAAAAAAAAGAGAGAGGGAGAAAAAAGAACACAGGTGCAGCTGGCATTTCATCTATTCGAAGCAATTAACCGGTCGTTGGGAGGGAATCGAAGTTTTCCCCGTAAACCGTGTGACAAAGCCACGACATTCGCAACCCAAAGACTTCACAAAACGTCCGAGCGAACGAAATTGGATTACAATGGTTTAAAAGCGGTCCCACAAAGGCAACCCCGGGTTTTTCCCCGGCGGGCAAATGGCGCGCGTTTTCAAAGCTATGCGCGCGTGCCGGCGATCGCTCTTTAATCGGTAATTTCCAACGCTTAATTAACGCTCGATATATAACGTCTGGACGTCGACGATAAATAATGCACAATCGACGGGTCTACGTTCTGTACGAGAAGGATGGACGTGATCGAGGTCACGGCATTTATTATGGTCGTTTCGATTCAGCGGCCGTTCGATATTTTATTGCGCGCGACGCGATTATGCGGTAAGAGATTCTATTTCTTTTGCCAAGCTAAATCACGCGAATACATTGCATATATTTGTTGTTCGAATATTTTTTGACTTCACATTAGCTATCTTTTAGGTTCTTCTAACATTTTTCACAGTCATATTCTGAACAATATCAATTCCCAAGTAGTTGAATGATTAATTTTATAAAATTGAGAACATGTTCTCCTTCAGAATTTTAGCTCTATAAACCTAACCAAACTTTGACGTATAACAAAATTTCAGCCCATAGCAAGATCGGATCAAAGGGGTTAATAAAACGTTGACAGTACTTCCTCGACATCGAACCAAACGGAAAACGTTTCTCACGGCTAAACGCCTACACGTGGAACCGCGTCGAACGCATTCGTAAAGAATCGTTCGAGGAATAAATTCATTGAACGGAGAAGTAAGAACGCGCATCGTCAGCAGTGTATTTACCACGGCTAGTGTTCGTTTCACCGCCTCGTCGTTGCACAAGCCCCGGAGGAAAGAATAGAGTCGCGTGCCCACGAACTTGATGGAACGTCGAATGTCTGACGTCATTCGACCTCGCACCCACCGCTCTATTCTCGACTCGTACACGCATACACACACCCACGTGGTTAGGTAATATGTAATGGCTTACGCGAGCACCAAGGCGGTTCAAGTAGCAAGGGTGACGAGAATCAACCAACTACTCCATTCGTTCCTTTCTTCCTCTGTTAACTTATCATCAATCAAGCTTTTATTTCGCTTCATTAAATTTCACGAGGATTAAGACGATTAACAGTCACGTTTTAACTCACGTTTCTTGACTAAAAAGTACTCGGTCATTGATTACATGGTGATTCACGCGACTGTATCAGGTTATACATCTCATTTTGAGTCAGTCAGTCTTATTTCATTTCATCAAGTTCCACCGAGATGACTCGATTAACAGTTACATTTTAATTCACGCGTTCCGATCAAAAAGTACTTAGTCATTGGTTATAGAATGATTCACGTAGCTGCATCCGGTTGCGCACATCACAGTCTTCTTTCATTTCATCGAATTCCATGAAGATTGTTCTAACAGTTACGTTTTAATTTACGCTTCTTGATTAAAAAGTATTCAATAATTGATACAGAGTTCACGCAACTGTATGATGTTATTGCAGTCTTATTTTGTTCGTTGAGCCAGATTTTGTTATACTTCAACAATTATGTACGTCACGTGTGGACACGATATTATAAGGCAAGAGGTTAACCATTTCAACCTTAAGTCGTACATTGTAAAATTGCAGGAGGTCGTTATGGAGAATCAATTTCATTCTGAAACATCGTGTAACCGTAGATGCTCAAAGGATCAGTATGGCAGATTGACCCGGTTCAATAAATAACGGGTAACATACCATTAATAAAATGACTTTTAGTTGGACGGTGGTTCGACAGCAGGATTTACCGAGGCCTTCTACGCGCCCGTTTCGATGATAATTTCCAGTATAATTTTGGGGCGTCGTTGAACACCCATCGCGTGGTGGTTTCTGGCATGGATTGGCTCCGGCGTGGTCGCATCGACGAGCATTTTGATACATGGCCAGGGCCAAATCGTATTCAACATTAACGTCGAACACCGTTCGACCGCGATACGGTTTGCGAGAATCCCAGCGAGCGTCGCGACGCTCCTCGATCGCGGATGAACGCACGCGTCTCGTTAATTCCGCATTACGCGTGATTAGTAACGCGTTAAAATCGACCCATCGCTGATCATTAATTCGGGACAAAAACTTCTGCTCGAATCGTCTCGCTCGTATATCTCAAAATGGAAAGAAAATTGGAAGCTAACTGTACTAATTATAAATTATCACTTATAGTAATAACATTACTTATAGTTTATTTTATAGTAGCATTAAATTTTGTTACTTAAATTTTAATATGATAATATTACTTATAGTAATGACTATAATCATCGTGTACCTTCGAGTTTTTGCGCGATGCTATCCGATTGTACCGTATCAGCCGATCCCGTCCGACCTCTCCCGAGTCAACACGAATACCATATCTGCTTAAAATTGTACTTTACAATTTTTTACTGTTTTGACAGTGTGAATCATTTTGTCAATTGTAAAAATTTCGACAATTTGCAGTTTCGATGCTTTCAACAGTTCTGACAGTTAAACCTTATATTTTATTAATTAAATTTTAATATGATAACATTACTTAAAGTAGTAACTGTAATCATCGTGTATCTTCGGGTTACGATTCTATCCGACTCTACCTCTATAAGCCGATCCTGCCCGACTTTTTCCGAATCAATGTTCTAACATACATACTCAGTCTTCAAAATACATCAAGTTATAAACTGCAATTTTTGAACAACCTTTAAAGTTATTTATTACGAGCTACAAAACGATTAAAAAGTATTAACGCGTCGTCGCACGGAGTACCAAAAATTGATTTAGGATGTAAATTATTATTTGTTGATTGGAAAAATGGTAAATCGTGCGAGTGTTTGCACCGTGATTCGACTGTTCATCCATTCGATAATTCACTTAAAAAGCATGTTGCATAAACACGATTGACGCGTGTAATTAATCGAGTTTGAATAACACGCGTGGCTATAAACTCGTTTATCTTCAATATTGATATTCCCCGAAAGGGAAAGTTGATGTTTGAAAAATTGTAATTTAATAAAAGTGATAACGCGGAGTGATAAAACAACGGCATATTGAAACGTTTCGGTCGAAATTTCCCGAAAGCTACGAGTGTCTCTCGAAATAAAAATATATTCGGTGCCAACGAAATGGTATCGCGCGAGCTAGTTAGCGAACGATCATCATAAATCGTGGTCAAAGAACCGTACCGATTTGCCGAACACCACCGTAGACCCAACGGATTCTGGCTCATTAATCATGAACCATTGAAGGCTCGTTCGTTCGTCCGGTATTTTACAATCGAAAAATCACGCTACGTCGAAGTTAAAATAATCGATGCACGCTCATCGAAGCGAGTAATACAGTTTCGCGATCGTTGCGGGCTCGTACACGATTACTTTGCACTCGACATCGATCGAGCGATGTTTCTCCGGCTCGTTTGCATGCGTAAGGCCGTTCGTTTTTTTATCCAATTAACGATTAACTGGTTTCTAAGCGATTTCCAAAGTACCTGCGAGCACGCAGCAAGCATGATTGCGATGAACGATTGAATTTCTTCGTAACTTGACATAAATTAATCTTAATTCTCTTATCAGCCGGGCACAAATTAATTTTCATATAAGTAGACAATTTATATGGAAATCTGATATGTTAATTAAGGCGTTGATTCTTTTGTTTGTATTGAGACATGAAGCGTATCATACCAGATATTATAACATTATTTAATGGTGTACATCCTTGGGCATGTTTATTCAATCTTGATAATTTCAATTTTTACGAAGAAAATTAATTCGATTTGTAGCTGATACTGACACTAATTGTGGAACATAAATCACTTTAGTCGACATGCGATAGCTATGTAGTGGAATATGTGAAAAAGTAGAAGTTATGTAGTAACATACTAGTACATTAATCGAGTGAAATGTTAATATAATAATATAATACAACAATATAACCTAACATTACAATCGTAGGATAGTAGAATAGTAAAACAGTATAACAAAGCATAATAAGCAGTACAATATAATAAAATAGGAAAATGGTAAAACCTTTCTAAAAGTACATTCAGACACTCAAAATTACAATACGAACCATCCTATTGCAATATAAATCAAATACCTTGTACGATATAAACGTAGCCTTATCGTCGAATATTAGATATTTGATCAACGTAGATGCTCGTAATTGTTCGGAAAAAAATATCGTTTTACAATCATTTGGAACGTCTCGAATCCGTCTGGCGAATCTCGAAATAGATTCCGACAGGCACGATAAGATAGACATCGATTCAGCCAACAGACGGAGCGTCTGTTCGATGGAAGTCGAATATAATAAGCGTCAAACCGTCGATATTCCCGTTCTCGAGACATCCACGTCGCAAGAACGTTCTTTCACGGAGAGCCACGGCACGAAATCGATCGGCTCCGGGTTTAATGGCGCTTCTCCGCGTCGTGGAACGCGGAAAATCACGACGGCGAAAGCCGGAAAAACTTGCTAGAAATCCTTCGACGTCGAAGAAAAAGGGAATATCGCTCGAGTACGCTCGGACGTTCAGGGTAATTTCGTTTTTCTTCGGTGGTTACAGTTGCGCCCACCATGAATCGAGTATCGATCAAAGGACTCGATCCGAAAAATCGCTGAACTTCAACCACGGATCCTCGGCGTCGAAATCTCCGCACGTTCGCCGTTTCGGACGTTACTTTTAACGAAATCATCTGCTGAATCGCATCGAAATATGATTGAAACCGTCGAGGAAATAAATTGAAATTGAAGCTGCAGATTCTGTAACAGTTCGATATTCGAACAAGACGGCAATTTTGAATAAAGCCTTGTAACTCTTTCAAAGAGAGGTTTCTGTAATAATCTATTCATCAATTTTTACACAATATCATTAAAATTGTGGAAGATTAATAAACTTCATCAAAAGTTGCCTTTAAACAGCATCTTAGGTTGACAAAATAAAAATTGCTAGAGTATGAATTATTAACCTTGAATCATATTTGACATCCATTTTTATATTTCATAAAAATAAACATACTTTCGGTGAATTTTTATAGATGATTATAATTGTCCATGTTCGTCTACCACAAGAAACTGCTTTGTAAAAATAATTATTGTCAGATAACTCAACTCCTAGTCCACCTCTTTGGATATGTGATCATATCGGTTCTAAACGAGGATCATGTATCTGGACATCGCTGCATTCGTTAAATTAGTTGTTGAACAATCGACATTTGTATAGTCACATCCTATGAACAAGTTTTTGATAAAAACTTGCACCATAGAAACAACTGTGATCAAATAACACAAGTCGATTCTCGAAAAACCTTCTCAGATATATAGTCATGTAGGACCATAAAGGTGTTCAATGTAACATAGTTGTATATCGCCTTTTAGAAATAGAAACTTTACAGGGTGTCTGAGGAATTAATCGATGAGACATCAATCTACACATCGCTTACGGGCAAGGAAAAGAGAAACGAGAGGAAGAAAACGAAGATGTTTTCTGTGTCTAAGTATGTGCCACAGCCAGAGGATAATCCGCGACTGGATCCGCGAGTAAACGACCTCCCGTATAAAGAGCCGGGTTCGAGCCACCCACGTTGACTCGTTGACTCTTGTTCCACGTGGATTATGGTTTTTACCTTCGATCCCACGGACGACAATGCGTTTCTCTGGCGAACGGTGTCGCCGACCTGGAAATTCACGAGCGTCGGTTCTTACGCTGTCACCGCGAGAAGAAATCGACGATGGAGCATGGTTTCCCATCCATAAACAGCTCGCGCCGTTTCCTCTCGATAAATTGCTGTGCTAAAAATTTCGTCTAAACTTCTTCGGTAATGTCTTCATCGCTCAATCAAGCTTCAGAGAATGTATTTTTTTACAAATATATAATTATATTTATAATTGTAGTATACATTTAAGTACCATATTTGCAACAAAATGCAACAATTAATCTTTTCAAAGTATCTATATTATCAGAGTTAAAAAAAATGAAAGCTGGTAATAAAAGGATATTGCTCTTAAAAGATGTTATATACTATAAAGGACTAAACACAATTGATATAATACTTTCTTGAACAATAAAATCGTCGGGTCTTGATTCATTTTACGATCGAGCAAGAGAAAGACGCGAATAACGATCGGTTGGATAATGGGCAGCTCGGTGGATAAAGGTTAAAACGATGACGATTCGATTAGGCATGATCTAGCACAGATCGGATCAGGTAGATTCGATCGTACAAAAATCCAGTCGTGACGATAGATCGAAACGATCCACGATCTTCGATAAATTGGATCGTTCAACGCGATCGGTACACCTGGGGCCAACGTGGACGCAACGGGGCCGAATTGAAGGAGAAACTGTGTCAAGTCTTACGCAATTGGCGAAACTGTACTAATCATAAAAATTGTCAAAACTATAAACATTGTCAGAATTGTCAAAATGATCAAAAATACCTAAACTGTTGAATTTGTCAAAACTGCCGAAGCTGTTAAAAGTATAAAAAGTGTCATAATTGTCAAAACTGTCAAAACTTATCAATTTCTGAATCGCCAAATTCTGAACGCGTTGACACTCAATGACAAAGCCTAACCCCTTTATCTCTTAAACACGTATTTCTAATAAAATTACTACTTCATGCATTACTCTAGAAAGTGGAACCGTAACCATCAGCAAGTGAATCTCGATACGAAATAATTTACTTTCGTGTTTCTCCTGCCTTTCCATCGGGGCACAAACGAAATTAAAAGTGTCTGTATTACGAAACGCCTGAAACCACAGAGAGTGGAGTTCGAAGCACGAACGAAGCGATTTTGGTGACTAATGGAGCCAAACGGAGGTTACATTCATCGAGCACTCTATCTTCGTTCATCTTTTAATGCGTGCAACATTAGTCAAGGATAATCACTGGGGTCCGAGTGCCGCGCGGAACCGTCGGCGCGCAAAAACTCGCTCATAAATCACGCTTCTGCGAAGTGTTTTCGTTCTTGTCGGTATAGCTTGGCCGATTCGAGTGGGAAAACAAACGGTGCATCGACGATTTCTGTAATCTTTCAGCCGCATTCCGAGCATCGTGCATTCCACCGTCGGATTAAGATTTCATAGCCCGAAGCTATCCCGAAGGACCACCCTACGAACTTGTTAATAGAAACTTAATTGCGGTTCAAGTTCAGCCAGATATGGTATTCGACCACTTTTGATGTCTACATGGTATGTATATCTTTTAATGTTTCTATCGACGTACAGTATAGATGAATAATACCTATCAACATCTTTATCATTCTAGATACAAAAATGTAATTGTGACAATTTTTTACTTCTTCGACAGTTTGGATCATTTTCACAATTTTGACAAGTTCGACAGTTTTGATATTGCCAATTCTAAAAATTGTCCGCTTTTACACATATAAAATATGTATACGTATGTCATTAAATATTGAGATCATTATAATCGCCAAGATAGATATTGTACATAATTATGGAATTTTATCGAGAGACAAGAAAATTGACCGAATTCCGCGAGGGATGAAAATTAACGAGTTCGCATTTCCCGATCTTCCCGATGAGGAAGAAGGAGTATTCCAATGTCAGGAATTTGTAGAATTTCCCGTTGATTCTTACGGCATACCTACTGCCGTTGCACGACCAATCCAATCTTCTTCTTCCGTGCCATTCCGCCGTGTATTTCCCGGTTTATTTTCTTCGTTATCTGTTTGCGCAGTTTGCACCGTTGTAGCGATTATTAACGAGGAAACCGCCGCTCCTTATTCTGCCGGCTGAGTTTTCCGCTTTAGCGCGGACTCTGCTAACGGTAAAAAGACAAATTGCGAAATGCGGAAAAACGGTTTCGTGGCTCGATAACGAGGCTGAGGGTCATCCACGAAAATAACGTCGCAAAATTCTGGTTCCTTTTCACCAAGCCAACGACGTCGACAGAAATACCTCTCTCGTCTTTGCCTCTAAACGCCTTTGTCGTATTTTTACGACGGTTCTTAAAATACGTACGAGGCTAGTGCACCGCGAACAGAATGCTTCGTTTTCTTCTTCATTCTTTATTCTTCACCGGTTAAAAACAGAAGAACGGAAAGTTATAAATATGTGCTGACAATTAGGAGTTTGCAACGTAAAACGCTTTCTGATTAAAAATGTCAAATTCTCGGCGGATTTATAATTTTCTTAAATTTTAGGGATATTGGGAATCGAGAAAGTTGAATTTTGGGGAATTTTAGAATTTGAGAATTTAGGAATCGCGAATCTAGGGAATTTTGATTTTGGGGAATTTTTGTGGAATTTTGGAATTTGAGAATTTGGAAATAGCGAAACTAGGGAATTTCGATTTCGGGGAAATCTAGGGAATTTTGGGGTATTTTTAAATTTGAAAATTTGGGCATTGGGAAACTAGGGAGTTTCGATTTGGGAAACTGGAAAATTTTTAGTTTGGGGAATTTTGGGGAATTTGAGAATTTGGGATTTGGGAACCTAAGAAATTTGGATATTTGGGAATTGCAAAGTTTCGAAACTGGATTTGTATTTGGTTAAGTTCGAGATATGAAAACGTGAAACTTTAAATGTTAAAAAATTTGGTAATTTGAAAATTAAAAAATTAACGGATTTATTCCGTTTTCCAAAAGTTCTAGAATTATAGATGGCATAAAAATGTTGAAAGCCCAGTATCCACTCCTAATTTGTAATAAATTAATCGACCGAGTAACCAACGCGAACGAAGGGAGAAACGTCGGTAAACTTCAATAAAAGACGTTCGACTAGTAACGAAAATTGTTCGCAGGTAGGAGAAATCAGAGTAATTTAAGTATTCGCATAAATTCTGTTCCGTTAAGACGTAGCGGTGTAATTTATCTTCGAGCAAGTTGCCGTTATTACCGCGATAGCCGTGCAGCTATGAGCCACGGTACGATAATACGTTTATGGTTGGTATTAAACTTGCCACCCTGCCAGCATTACCAACTTTCTTACACGAAAGTTCCGCCGTGATAGACCGCGAAATAGGCGAGGATGCTGCGAGCCTAGTCAATAAACGTTTTGATGATTTCGCGCGAAGGCGTCCCGAGTTTGATCGAATTTACCGGGATCATAAGAAACTGGTTCGATCACCGAAAATTGTCTAACAGCCTGTATTTTCCGGATCGAACAACTCGATTCCTTAATCGAAATTCGATATTCCGCTCCGATGCGGAACTCGAACGCCTCGAGCATCCGAATTGGAAACTGAATAGGAAACTGGTGTTTCACGGTTATCCGTTTATTGAATGATTCATTGCTCGTTGTTTGGTACAAGTGCTTTCCTAGAAATTCTCTACCGAGTTTTTTTTCTTATATTTCATCGAATTTATCAGAAATTCCAAGAGTTTGTGTATATTCGGCCATATCGACGCTTTGACCTTTTCGTTATTTGATCTTTTCAATTTTGACAAAATATGTTCCAACTCCCGCGTTTCAACTTTCATGGACAAGCTTTTCGTTGCGAATAAGTACTACGTAGGTAAGTAACGATCTTCCGTTGTAAATAATTAAACACTGCATAATTTGCCAAGCACCAGGTAATTCGAGTCTTATAACTGATCACCATCGTTGATTGCAACATGTAATTAAGACGATAAAGCATGAACTGATGAGAATGGAAAAACCGGACTGACGCACAAGTAACGTTATAAAGACAAGAGCAAATCTGACAAACGGAGGAGCAATGTTTAATAAAAAGTTGCATCGAACGTACCTAAAAGCATCCTAATCAAACAAAAACACAAGTTATCGTGTCCGTCCTTTCGAAGCGCGATCGTGTTCGATACATCGCAACCCTTTCACGATCGATCGCAATTACCAAAATGGGCGAAAGTCATTTTTCCCCGGCGAGTGTAGACAGGCTCGATAAAATCGGCACGGCGATCGAATAGAAAGAACGGGAGAAAAAAGAAATAAACGCTGGTGATTGTTTCGACGTTAAAACGCGATGGCGTATACGGCGAGGCACGTGAAACGGGCAAAGGAAACCGACGAAAAATAAAACGGTCGAGCAAAACGTATCGAGAGGGCCGCGTAAAATTTTCCTGCCGCTTTGTACGCCGTTCGACGTTTCCACCTCCTGCTTGTCCACCAACTTTTCCGGCGACCGTTCATTGATTTCAAACATTTCACGTTGACGCCCCTCTTTCAACCTTCCCGCGCTTTTTTGTGCGCCGTTTACGCTTTATGATGCGGAACAACGCGCCTCCACCTTGAAAATGAAACGTTCCACCGACGAGCGAACACTTTTCGATATTACAACATGGTTTCGTGCCATTGTGAGACTGTTGTAAAAAAATGGGGTAGATTTTTCATGGACACCGTTGGATGATTGAATTCTATGCGATTTTATGTAGTGTATGGCACATTAACATACCGATATCATATTAATGTCTTGACACATTAACGTCTCAACATATTAACGTCCTAACATGTTAATTTCCGAAGATATTAACGTCCTAACATACTAATATCTCAACATATTAACGTTCTAACATATGAACATATTAGCGTCCTAACACATGAACATATGAACGTCCTAACATATTAACGTATTAAACGATATACACGTCTTCTGCATCGTTATGTACATGGCGCATGTATCGCCTCTATAATTTTGTGTACAGTGTTTTTTATCAAAGTCGTGAAAATACAAACTAGCGTGTAAGTATCCCGTTTATAAATTGAAATTTTCGTCTCTCACGACACGAGCCGATTTCGTCACGGATAATATCGCCCACGGCCGCTATCGTTACTGGGTTAATTGAAAACATATATCCCTCAAAATTCTTGTTTCTTAAAGATCTCAGATACTCGTTAGACCTTAGAATTTTCGAGTACCGTAACTTGATCTTCATGAATAATTCATTAAACGTATCACGGTATGCATATATCTGTGCGTCTCATTCAACTCGAGGTAAAGTGTGCACGTGCTTCTACGATATGACGGAGCAAATTTTCTTCCTTGTTAATCGAGGCCAGCGAGTTCTAAAGCATGTTCAAAAGTTTGTTAACACGATTTTATTCTAATTTTATGATATGTAAGTTGAACAGGGACAGCCGTTGCTAAACTCTCCAGCAAATTTCATGCTTTCAAAGATATTTAATACGAAACGTTGATGGATAATTAATGTGAAACGTTATTGATATGTTGTATATCAAGTTGCTGACTTCAAAATATAACCTGACATAATTTGATAGCTTAAAGGTGTAGATGAAAATAATAAACGCTTTGTCGAAATTTTTAGTACAACATGGATGACTGTGACAGTATATGATAACCTGACATGATTTGATCACAGAAAACTACTTCAAAATAACACTTATCGCATATCATATTAAAACTTAATGTTCAATAAAGGTGACTGTATAAACAATCGATAATAAACAATGATCACTTTCAAAACTTAGAAAGTCCAACACTATTTGATCAAATAAGGTAATACAAAATGGCACTCGTAACATATCAATCTAAAGTTTGAAGGTTATTAAGAATGAGTATGTGAACGTCTCATCAGTGTTCCTAATACAAAATGGCTGACTTCGAAGCAACTGATACCACTTCAGAAGAATCCAAATAAATTGTGGAATAATCCTTACACAATTTAAAATTGTGATTTTTAATAGGTCTCCCTATTGTTTGATAGACAAACAGTGAACGACTGCGGATTATAAAGAGGACTTTGTGTACATACGAGTATATTTGCTCGCAAAAATACCCTCTACGTCGAAGTTGAGCTCGAAGCTGCCACGGTGGAAGACTCTAAAGAAGGTAAATAGTTCGAGTTGATTCTTTGCGCGCGAAAGACACAAAAGCGACCGTCCAGAAGACCCCTGACGTCATCGGTTATTTGGGCGCCGTTTCTCGGCGTCGGTTCGTCGACTTTGCTCGACTAAAAATATTTCATCTTCCGAATTTCGTGTTTTCACCGAAACGAAACATATTTAAGATTTCTCGAAACAGTCTACAGAAAAAAATCTTTATTTTCATTGGACATTAATGCAATAAGTCTCGAAGTTAGATTTGAACGGTGGATGATCGTGTAAAATAAAGAATAATTTATCGGGTGCAGAGCGCCAAGAACAATTATCAGTCTGGAGTATGAACGCGGTTGAATCGTGTTATCGATTCTGCTTCTCTGCCACGCTACGCAATAAACTCTCTCACGCAATCTGTAGATCGGCGGACAAACATTTCCTACTCCTATCCGGCGCGTGACGCGTTGCAGTTTGAATTCGCTGCTGGCAGCCCGTTTTCACCGTGCTGTGGCGTGTACGGGTTGCTGCCGTGCTCGATCCGCCTGTACAGTCAACGGCAAATCGAACTTTCCTACGAAAAATTTCACAGCCGACGCTGAACAATTCTATCACTCCATTTTTCCGAGACTCTTCGGAAATTCTCAATTTGAGAATACGCGAATCTAAAAATTTAGAAATGTAGAAATTTCGAAACACAATTGCAGCATCTGCGGATTTGAGAATCTTGGAATTTTAGATTTAGGGATTTGGGGATATAAGAATCGTTGAACTTTTGAATCTAGGGATTTTTTTATTGTAAAGATTTATAGATCCACAGATATGGGAATCTTCAAATTTCAGATCTAGGAATTTTTTAATATAAGCTGGGGTTCTAGGAACCCAGGGAAGTTTCTTATCTAAGGATTTGTTCATGTAACAAAGGGTGAACTGTTGAATCTAGGGATTTTTTGATTCTAACGATTCATGGATCGATGGATTCGGAAATGTGAGGAGCTGGGGACTTTTCGATCTAGGGATTTGAGAATTTTGGAATTAATCAATTTTCAGATCTAGGGACTTTTTGGTTTCGAAAATTTATGAATCTAGAGATTGAGGAGTCTAGAAATCTGTGGATCTATCTGTGGATCTAGGGATTTGATGTCTAAAAATTTCTAAATGTTTGAATCTAGGAATTTTTGGGTTAGAGGAATTTATCGACGTATTTGATGTCTAGGAATCTGGGAATTTTGAAGGCTGCAGGTTTCGTAATCGTGGAGTATCGAGATTTAGAGATGCGAAGACGTACGAAGCTGAAAGTTGTTCAACCTAGTGATCTATAGATTCAATTAATTTGTTGGTTCTCTTTCATATAGAAACATGTAGTTTAAACGAATCTACGGATTTAGAAATTTATACATTAAGGAAATTACATGTTTAGGGAGATAAAAATTTACGAATTTCTATAATAAGAATATCTAAGAATTTTCGAACGTCGAAACACGAAAATTTGAAAGTTTGAAACAAGGAAAATTCGGGAAGAAAAATTTAGAAATTTGTACAAATACGTAAATTTGCGAATCGAAAAATTCTGAAGTTTGCACGTGTCTCGTTATCGAAAGGAAGCCAATGTTGCAGTCGAGTGTACACGGTAGAAACAACCGCTCGCATGGGATACACACACGAGCACACATCCGCGTACACGAGGATACGCGTTTGATCGACGGGTTTTCCGCTTCGATAAACGCGCCTAACGACGCTCCGCGCCGCGCCGCTCCGCGTTGCGTCGTGTAAGCAACGCGGGACGGCTGTTATGCTCTCGTGGAATTTGTAATGTGGGCGGTAGTCGTTTTCGATTATTAGCTTTGGGGACAAGCAATTCGTCGACGGCTTCGCTGACAGATCGTCGCTCTGCTTGCGAATCGGAAGCTCGATCGATCGATCGTTTACGAAACGATCGGATAAAATCGACGCGATAACAAGGAAACTTTACTCGATTTTGATCGAAATATTTCCTATAAATCTGCAACAACAGTCAAGTGCATGTAGAAGGCGCTTTTGTGAAGCATTTTGTGAAATACTCACTATTTGGGAGGATATTTAATTCTTGCTCATCTGACTTCAAGACAGATTAAATTATTGACTGACGTTGAAATAAATGGGATAGCAAAAGTGGTAGTGTAGTAAGTTTTTGAATGACTCTATTGTTAGTTGAAAATTATTTCATGATAAATTTTCTTTCTATCTTTTTGTATAATTTTCTTTCCGACTTCTTCCATAGAAACATTTATATATCTCTATATTTTCTTCATTATTGATACTACACCTTTCTATTAACGTTCTCTTACAGTTCCTTCAAGTTTACTGTAACTGCGATATCACTTGTCTCTTAAATGTACTAGCATATAATGCATACAATTTAGAATTACAAATAGACGAATAAACACAATTTGAAATAAAAAATAAATGAACAAATAAAGCACGTCCTTCACCTCGATAAGAGCTAACACTCGAAGAAAAGCATCTTTATAAATTCTGTAATTAAAAAGCATAGTCACGATGGTCGTCGAGTACAAACAGCGAAACGAAGGAATACGTTAAAAAGAGAAGTGACCAAATGCTTCGTTTATATCCACACGTTACGTCAAGCACTATGCAAATTACCTCGGCGGAGGCCTGTTTGCCCGATAAAAATCAGTTCCGAGTGGATCGTTGTTAAATTAGACGATGAAGCTCACGGGTAATTTTATTCAGGCTATCGATTGAAAGGCGCGGAGAATATCCGATATTTCGGCATCGCACACTATCGAGTTCCGGTTTATACGGCGGAGCGTAGAAAGCTAGGGCCGCGTGGCTGCAGCAGGCATTTTCGCCATGCTTCAAATTTATGGCCAACCCCGATCGTCACGATCTTCGAGATGGATATTTTCCAATATTAATAAACGTTCGCCGGCAAAGTGCTCGCCGTAATACACCGCGCGCTTATTCTACGCGTTATTAACCGCGTCTACTTGCTTCTATGTGTACATGGACACCATTGTGTAACTCACTCCGAAAGGGGGAAGCTTTCGGGCTACATTTATCCCTTTTAGCGCTGATCAAGGATATCGGAATATAAGGCTATCTTCGTCTAGGGATATTTGCCTCTATGAATACAGGAAACATTTCATCTGGGGATAATAGATTTAATTATAGTCGTGTCGAGTGATATTTGACTAGACATAGGGATATTGAGATCTAGGGATATTTGGTTCTGGGGATATTGGTATCTAGGGATATTTTACTTTAGGAATATCGGAATCTGGGAATATTCAGTTCTAGGGATATTTGAGTCTAGGGATATTGGGCTCTAGTGATATATGGGGATCTGGGGATATTGGGATCTTGGGATATTGGTATCTGGGAATATTGGGATTTGGGGATATTGAGATCTCGGGATATATGGGGATCTAGGGATATTGGGACATGAGGACATCGTGATTCAGGGTTATCCGAATCTAGGGACACGTGGATCTAAGTACGTTATGAACTGGGGATATTTAAATATGTATAGAGACATCTTTACCGCGGGATATCCTAATCTAGGGAAACTCGGATATAGGATATAGCGATCTGCAAATATAGGGATATATAAGGATCTAACAATAAGTATATAAGAATTTTGTGATGTAAAATTCCAAATATTTAGAATACAGAATACAGAAATCATAAAATTAGAAGATTAAAGAATACAGAAATATAAAATTAGAAGATTAAAGAATACAGAAATATAAAAGTATGGAGATATAGAAAAATAAAGAAATAGAGATACATGTAACCAGAAATATAAGGACTTCAGAATACGTACCTACATCTTATGCCTATACACACTATATGTTCTGTACATAACGTGAGTTTTGAGTTCAAAGCATCGTTTGTCTAGCAAACCTCGACACAATCTCGACATGATCTTCGATATTACCATCCTCTGTCTATCATCGAATCTATCGGGAATCAATCTACTCGCGTGGGACAGCCATTAATTCATTAAGTCGTTGCGAAGTCATCGATACGATTCTCATTCTCCGTACGCTCGTGTCATCGCGCACCGCTCCGTGTACCTTTAAAGTATGGTTAATTGCTTTCTAAATATTTGACCGTTCGTAATATTCCCGGCACGACGAACGTTTCCTCGATACCGCGTCGTATTATCTTTGCACAGTCGTAAAGCTGTCGGCTAATAAACGCTGTCCCGTCGTACGCGCACAAATTACAATCGAAACTCGTTTCAGGAGGAAAGTATCAACGATCCAGCCTTCTTACGACTTAATTCGAGACTCAGTTACGACGCTTAATAAAAGGCCTTCGCCCTATATCCAAAGCGACTCCTTTTCACACGTTCACCCTTTCTTTTCGCGCGTCGTTGGGGATTTGCCGTGGCCGGAAACGTGGCAACGAGGAAATCGGGAACGACGGGCTTATTAAAATACCGATCCGCGGAAACGGGGCTGGCTGTCGGCCAATTCTCGAAATAATGTCGATTCGCAGCGTCGACCAACCACCGTTCTTCTAATCACCAGCAACGACATTAACTGCGATCCAACTACCGCGGAAATCGAGTTTCCTTATTATTCATCCGGATACCGGTTTCACGCTGTACTCGTTAAAACTGACAGATGCCAACATGCTAAACTTAGTTACGACGCTTCGTCCACCCGCGTTTCATCGTTGCTTTATGACCTTTTTAAACGTCGCATCAACTATTTCTGCCAGAACCACCGCGAATTATTTTTCAATTCTTTCTTCGCAGTCTACGATAATCGATTCTCTGACATTCTTCTGAATCTTTGATCAACCTCTGAATAAGAACACAGAGGAATTTATCGACAATCAAAGGCTAGAAACAACTTTTAAGCTGTTTGTTCCGCACACAGTTACCGGTGACTTTGAATCAAAGGGCTGATACCAAGTGGTCATTGTTTACAGTTTCCAGTACCTCGTAGTACAACCACCATCCGATTGTTCCACGAATTTGTTTTTGACCATGCTCTCTCTACTATGGAACGAAGGAAAATACAAACATAGCTTGTACAGAGCACAAGAGAACCAGCATTGCTTCCCTGGTTTTGTCCCCGCTGGTCTACCTTTTAATTCTAATTTCTGGCATCTGGTTTTAGTCGTGCTATTCGGATTTGTAGGAAACAATCTAATCAAATTTGGAGTGACTGAAATTATTCAGAGAGCTTATGTATCAATAGAATTTGAATTCGAAACTCAAAATTGTTCAATTCGTTGTAATATATAGGTCACATATCGATGAAAGTTAAATGTGAAATTCAGAGTTATCCATGTTGCAGGAATAATTAAAATGCACCAGTAACATTCTAATATTTTAACATTTTGATACTCCAATACTCTAATGCTCTACGACTTCAATACCCTAATATTTTCATACTCTGATGATCTAAGACTTCAACACCCCAGTACTTTAATACTCTAATGCTTTAAGACTTCAATACCCTAATACTACAATACTCTAATGCTCTAAGATTTCAATACCTTAATAATCTAATACTCTAATGCTCTAAGACTTCAATCCCTTAATAATCTAATACTCGAATGCCCTAAGACTTCAATATCCCAATACTCCAATACTCTAATATTGAAATTATTTGAATAACAGTATAATTTAATTTTAAAACTCGAATAATTGTGCAAGTATCCACAGTAAAATTCCGATTTAAAGTTGAACTATTTAAAGAAAGATTTCACGTTTGGAATTATTCGAATGACTCCAATGATGTCGAAATGTCTAGAGTTGTAAATATCAACGAGAATAGCAACGAAACGATGGAAACCGGAATCGGGTAGGCTGGTGTTGTTCCGGAATGCCCGGTAACGGATGTTCACCGCAAAACGACCATCACGGAACGAGAAACTCGCCTGTTATTTGATCGAATGTCGCGCTTGCCAAGATTGCAAGGTTAAACTTACTGGACACGATAAAGACGCGACCTTAACCCTGTGGACCGGCGGTTACACTCGTTTTGGCAGCCGTCGTGCAAAAAACCGAGCTCGAAACGCGATATAAAACGTCGCGAGGAGAGGAAATTACACGCTCGACGCGACACCGTATTTTCCGCCATTTCGTTTTGCTTGTTGAACGTCGAAGAGCCGGTTTACGACGATTTGTATGGGTCAGAGATTCTTAAATCGCCGTTGGAGACGAACGGCCAAAAGGCGAAATTGGCTCGAGTTTTCCCTGGATCGGATTAAAGCGACCGAGAATCGGAGACAGAAAGAAAGAGCCTTCATTGATTGCATTGATAGGGCGACTGTTAACCACTCGAGGAATTTAGGTCGTCGACGACTTTGCATTCTTTTGCCTCGTACTTCGGACCATGGACAAATTACATCGTGCACTCTACCGATTTTTCTTCGACTCATCGCGACGAACATTAAAATTAATTAGTTGGAATAATTCGTTATTGCACATTGTCTGGGACATTTTATGTAGAATCAAACAAGTAAGACTAATGACAAACTAATTATCATTCAATTAAAGTCACCGGTACTTAAAATTTCTGTTCGATTATTAATCATGATAATCAATAATCAATAACTAAAATTATCATTCAATTTTATGATTATTTAAAATCAATAATCAATAATTAAAATTATCACTCAATTCAATAACTATACTTATCTATAATCAATAACAAAATTGATCTTCCACTTTACTCATCATAATAATCAATAATCATTCATTAAAATGATCATTCAATTCAATAATCATACTTGTCTATAATCAATAATAAAAATGATCATTCAATTCAATAATCATACTTGTCTATAATCAATTATAAAAATGATCATTCAATTTACTAATCATAATAATCAATAATCAATAGTCAATAATTAAAATGATCATCCAATTTGATAATCATAATAATCAATAATCAATAGCTAAAATTATCATTGAATTTAATAATCATATTTAACTATAATCAATAATAAAAATCACCATCCAATTTGATGATGATAATAGTCAATAATCAATAATTAAAATTACCATTCAACTAATAATCACAATAACCAATAATCGATAATATCAATTTATTTAAAGTAATTCACTTCGTCAAACTGTTCAGCAATTGTCAGAGGAAAAATAATTTATTTCGTATCCTGAAATAGTTCGACAATTTTCCGAACACCGACTGATTTCGCGCAAAAACAGTGAGGTTCGAACAGGTATATCGTGGAGCGGCCTCACGGAAAAATCGATGCGGGGGAAAATTATTTACAACTAAAGCTCGACGCTGGCGAAAAGCTCGTAAGTCATAGGGAGTCTCGCATAAACTGCCGGAAGGGATGCGAGGGATGGTCGTAGTTTCTCTCGGAACGAGATCGTCTGGTCGTCGCTGCTGAAAACAGCCGGAACGATGAGAAAAGCGGAAAAAAGAGGAGCGGGCGGGCAAAGAACAGGACGGCCATAGAAGACAGGGGGAGGGCGAACGGCAGGGTGGATGAAAAAGGAAGAGGAACGAAGGAAATACGTTCAAATGGAGCATTTACATCGCGGCGATTCCAGATTCTATTCCAACGGGGAGAAAGACAGAGCACGAATACATTACGGAACTCGATATCGACCGATCGAACGAATCGAAGGAAGCCGACGGTGCTCGGCTACGTCGACGGAGTAACGCTGGAATTTATGAAAACTTGTGTATCTCTCGTCGTCGAATAATTATCCTCCGCCTCCGAGACTACGCTGAATTCCGCGCGATATTTTTCGTTTAACGAAGCTCGCCGTGCATTTCGCGTCGGGGCTTTTCTCGCTCGGAAATCCTTGAACTCGTCGTTAAATTTTAGATTACAACGATATAACATCCGACGAACGTTCTACTCGTAATAACTGTTACCATTTATCATCCGACGATTGTTAACTGTCTCGGTTTATCGCACGATATTATAGGCAACGTTTTATTCCGATACCGTGCGTAAGGTCACGGTTCACCTGGCTCTCTGACAGCAATTAATACGGTAAGTGGAACATTAGGAATATGTATATACTTTGTTAATCGCTTGATATCGTAATAAATGAGGCGTGAAATTGGGAATCATTGAAAAAGCACGAGTGCAACAATATTGGAAAGTTGCGAAAACTTGTCATTCCTTTATTAGCTTGTCAGAGCTGATTAATGGTGTACAAAACTAGCATCTACTTATCCACGTCTTTTTTCTTCTGGACTCTTCATTACGTTGTAACACTGAGAAGCAGTTGGAAATTTTGGTAGGTAGTACTTTTATTTGGAACAAATCTTACCAAATGTTTTTATGGAATATAGTATCTATAATTCACAGTTCCAAGCAGTTGATACAAGTATTTTTGATCGTGTAAACTTTCTTAAATAATGTAGGTGATTCATATGGAAAGTTAAGTGTCATCTACCTATGATGGCTAAAGTTAGACAAAGCTAATGTTAGACAAAGTGATCGAGATACAAAATGGTACTTATATTTAATTAACAAATAATCTGGCAGATACATTTTACCCTGATGCAACGAGTTGAAAGATCGAGCTTAAATAGCTCGCTTACGGTAACACGAGTAGAATAAAATTCCGGTAAAAAGTTTCTGACAAAGCAACGGTGGTGGCTGGCTACCCTTTTGTATCGAAGCTCTTCGCTTTGATCGTAAGACGCGAACTCGGTTCTCTCGCGAGAGCTCGAAGCGACACGGGGCTTTTCAAAAGTCTCGAGAGCCGTTCGGTTTTCGAGCAAGTCTCAAAGCCGGGAAGAACAATTGTCCTTGAGGCGGAGAACGCTCGTCGCGATTAAAAGGCGAAGGGGGAAAAAGGGACGGACGGTGTTCGAGGAGCGGTTCGATCATCCTTGAACGACGATCGCCACAACGAACGATTAAGCGTGGAATTCGCAGACCGGCCCGTTCGTTGTTCATCGCGTTAATTGCGATCCAGACGCGCTTTCCACTCGGCGATTTCAATTTGTTCGACACGGCTAACCGGCGTGCCGAATCGTACGGAGGGAAACCATAGGGGGCCATGTGTGAGAACGTGTGCGTGCGGGTACAAGTGAATATTCGGGTTTTGTAGCGGAGCAAGAAATAAATTATGGTGAAAAATTCATCGATTCATCTATCATTAACGCTAAAATTACTGAAGTATGACTGTTGTATAAGTTTTTTATTTTACATTGCAAAATTTGTTAAGACCTCCTTGAAATTTGTGTTGATCTTCATGAAAATAAAGAATGTGTATATTAATTTAATTTTAACAATGGCTGGCTACTCAAGTGTGGATTAAAATACAGTGTGAATGCAAGTGTGGATTATACACCGGTAAGTTTAATGTTAAATATATACTGTATCATTATATTACGTGGAAATTAAATTAAATTGTGGCACAGTCCATTTATATGGCCCTGCGTGGAGTTGATAGGATTGGCAAAATAGTCCTAATTCAAAAATTTCTAAATTTCTACCTCCATAAATTTCAAAGCTTGAAAATATCAAAAATTCCAAATCTAAAAGTTTGCAAATTTGCAAACTCGAAAGTTTGAAAACAAAATTTAAAATCCTGAATAGCGAAATACTTAGAACGAAATACGAAATGTATCATATTTTTCGTCGAACGTCCGTGCATATTTTCAGAGCAGAGTTCCTCCTTTTTTCTTGGCTATTTGAACGTTTCGCTGCTGACGTGTTCGCAGAACGGAAGTTTATCGATTTAACTTTGAATAAAAGTTTCAAGAGGACGTGCAGATACAACCGTTAAAATTAAAATTAGGAAGCTTCTCTGCTGTCGATAAAGGGGATTCGAGATTCCGAAATATCTGGAACTTTATACGTTTCACGATATTCCATTGAATATTTGAGAACGATTAAAATTCTGTCTACGTCTACAATATCATATTCACATGTGTAGCGTAGTAGTTTCATTAACCAATTAATCAATTAACTATCATATAACGAATCCCGTGCGATCAATCGTTTTCAATTAAACGAACGCTCTGAAACAAATCCATTTATAGATCAAATTGGGTCATTCCGTATACTCCATTTTCTCTGGTCATGGACGAATTTTACCCTCGTCAAACTGAAAATCAATCGCTCCTCGTGATCACCATAAAATTCTACAAAATTGAACTTTTTTGATCATTGTCGTAATTGAAATAGAACTTTTATCTCGGACAGTACACGACCCATTATTTTTATTAATAGTTTCAACGTACCATTCCAAGTTACACGAAGTGGGTTTTAGATACTTGGGATTTTAAAAATGCAAAAATTTTAATCTTGCAAAATTTGAATATTGACTTGCAAATTTAGGGATTTAGCAATCTGAATATTTGGAAAATTAGAGAGATTTTTAATTCATGAATTTTTTTGTCTGGGGATTTGGAGATCTAAGAATTTTGAATTTAGAAGCCTAGGAATTTCTGAATCTAGGAATTTAGGAATTTAGAAATTTAAGAAATTGAAATCTGTAAATTTTAAAAAATCCTGCTAACATAAAAGTTAGTAACTTTCGTAGACCCTGGTCTTTCACGCCGCATTATATTTCGAGTATTTTATACCCGCTCCGTATCCCAGCTAATTACTCGAACGTTTGCAATCGACATCCTCTCTCTAATTCCAGCGATTTCGCGACTAATTAAAACGGGCCGGGGGCCAATTAGAAAAACGCAAAAAATAGTCGGTTCGGGTCGCGCTTAGCGGGGATCATTTATCGGCCATTCAGAGAATCGAGCAGTACGGGCAAAGGGCAGCTCGTTCGGGCCGGAAACGGGCGAAAAGAGACGACGCGGAGGGTACGCATCGAATTGACATGCCAACGGTAATGGAATTGCTGCAGCAACGTCGGCCAACGATTTTCCACGCGATTCCACTTCTCCGTGATTCGCGTATCCGCCCTATAATACCCCATAATCCCTAGGCCATGCCTGCGAAAAAAATATGAAATACCGTGCGAATTCGATCGGCGGTTTTTTATTCGTCGTCACTTTCGGCAAACGCGGACGCTTTTTCGACCCGGGCGGTAACAAAAAGACGTGGAAGGGAAAAAAGAGAAACACACGCGTTAATCGATGCTCGTTCGAGAGAGAGAGAGAGAGAGAAAGGATAGCCAGACATTCGCGCTGCACGGAATTTTAACGGCGTTTCGACGCACGATTCCTGGCCCTCCTGCCCGGATGAATTTCATTCGTCGACGTTCCATGTTGGTCGCGCGAAACATTCTGTTAACCGTGTTTAATGAACGCCCGGAGACGAGCGTTGACGGCTTATTACGTCGTCACAGGGAGACAGGTGTAATTTAACGCGGCTTGCCACGCTATCGATACCCGTCACCGTAAAACGACGTATACGTTTCACATCGTGGATTTTTGACGTTAGAGACGCTCCCGCTGTTTATTGCGTTCGCCTATCGTGCGTTCACGTTATATATTTTTAAACGCGGCTCTAATTAACGCGTTGACTGTCACGATCAAAATGGCCTTGTGCGGCAGCACACGTTGTAATTGCAATTAGTCGAACGATCGCTACATTTTTTAAATTAAACTTTTCCATTTGATGTCTTCAGGGATGTGTGACGTGCTGTGTAGTGTTTCTGATCTCATTTGTTAGCTTTTGGATAGTATTACACGGACATAATTCAGATTGTAATTGGTACTCATGAATGCATGAAGTTTAATGAACGAATTTATTTTTAGGTCTTAATGAAGAAGTACATGGTAAACTGTACAATACAAGAAAAGTGTGACTGTACAATGAATAAATAGTATAGTAGCATAGTTGCACAGGAGAATTAGTGACATGGTAGCGTGGCGAAATAGTAGAATAGTAAAATGGCAGTATAATAATATAGCTGTACAGTGGAATTAGCGACATAGTAGCGTGGAGAGATAAAATAATGAAACGATAGTATAATATTGTAGTTGTACAATACAATTGATGTCAGAGGCGGTGCCATACTAGTATAGCAATATAACAAAGTCGATGTCATACTACTACAGTAATATAACAAAGTCGGTGCTATACTATTAATAGTATATCTGCAGAGTATATTTGATGTCATCCTAGTGCCACAACACAATGTTAAGAACCAAAAACAGAACAGAGAAATGATAAAATGGCAAACTCGTAAAAATAGTAGAACACTAAAATAAAACGATAGAACAGACCGAAATAATGAAACAGCAAAACCGTAAAAATAGTAGAAAATTAAAATAGAACAGTAGAATCTTAGAACAGCGAAATAACGAAACAGCAAATCCGTAAAAATAGTAGAATGAGATAAAACGGTAGAATCGCATCAGCAAAATGGCGAAATATCGAAGTCGATGAAATGAAAATCAGACACAATAAAAGAGGGTAAAAGATCGAACCGAGAAGAAAGATTTATCCGCGAATTCCATTAGAGTCGATGAAAAATTTCGCGTAAATTCCAAGCTCGATTATTTGCCAACATTCCGACAGCCGAAAGAAGTCGGAAAGAAGTTTGTAGAACTCGCTAGAAGAGATTAGCCGATCAATCGGTGACTCGGCTCGGCAAATAAGAAGACACAGAGAGGAGAAGACGGCTTTTATAAGCAGCTCGTTCAGGGTCTCGAGGAGGTGGTAAGAGGGTTGTGTAAGATCGATGAAGCCACTTTGACGCCGACACGGATGACACGTCCTACACACGGGATATTGCAAATACCCGTGGCGCACTCTCGGCCGTCGACAAACTTTTACGAGCGACCCTCCACGAGAGCAACTCTTTAGAAACGGCTGTATCGAGTTAATCGGCTACGTGTCTCGTATCCGCGCGTAAAATGAAGATCCTTGGAGATCCGATTTGTACGGCAACTTGTAACCGGACAGAAATCCACGTATGGCGAACCAAACGAGTTACTCCGCACTCCAAGATCATGAATCTTCGAATACCCACGCGATTACCTCGTTCCGTTCTTTTCTTTTTATCGCCGTCTCCTTTTTATGCTATTCTTTGCTACAGATTAACCCTTTACGCTATACCGATTAACTGTGCACGTGACGCATTCGCTGGTTCAAGTATGGGATACTCTTCTCACATTTTCAGTACTTGGTTTTAGGACTAATAGTTGGATTTAGTACTTCAAGTTCGGTACTTGGATTTAGTACTTCAAGTTGGGTATTTGGATTTAGTACTTTAACTTCGGTACTTGGATTTAGTACCTCAAGTTGGGTACTTGGATTTAGAAACATTCAAGTTGGGTGTTTGGATTTAGTACCTGAAGTTCGGTATTTGGATTTAGTACTTCAAGTTCAGTACTTGGATTTAGTACTTCAAGTTCAGCACTTGGATTTAGTACTTCAAGTTCAACACTTGGATTTAATACTTCAAGTTTAGTATTTGAATATAGTACTTCAAGTTCGGTACTTGAATTCAGTACATTGATATTGAGATGCCATTGAATTTATCGTCATATTTTCTCAATATTTTATGGCCATGAACTGTGTGCCGATGCATCATCTTGCTGGAAGAATTCCAAATTTGGTTGTCATGAAACGCTTCAGCATAACGATATGTTCTTAACCCCTTGACCTACTACATATATTTTCGGCAGGTGCGTCACAGCTTATTGCTGCAATGTTAAGATAAATAAGGAAAGTTGAAATGTTAGTGCATTTTGGAATTATATTTGGTATTAAATTTTCGACTCGAACGTACTGGGAATTTTTAGCGTGTTATATCAGGCCTGTAATGTGCGTCACGATATTATAAGAGCAAAGGATTAATCTTAATAAATAATCACATTTGTATTGTTGTAGCCCAGTACTTTTTTACGTAGAATGGCGAGAGAACAACTGCGTAAAAAACTATACATTTCCGTTAAAAAAAGAAATACAATTGTTGAATGCACATGCATCACTGCACTTCTAAACAAACCTCATCCCACGAATATAGAACTCTGAACCATTCATCTTTGATATTTTTCTGCAAAACTAACAGCATAGTTACAACTTAATATACCTGTATATCCACCTCTCTATTATACTAACTGTATAAATTTGTGTTTATTGATAAAAAGTAGCCAAAGATTAAACAAAGTGATAGCACCAAAAGAGTAACGAGAGCGTGAAAAGTTTGAAAAGCTTTGATTCGAGCGAAAATCGTAGATACATCGTTTCGAACAGAACGAAACAGACTATAAATAAGTTAAATTGACTGGAGTATCGCTGGCGCGAGCCTGGAGTAATGGTTAGATGCGATTTCGAGCTTAATTCGATCTGTACGGTTTTCCATCATGGTCGGTGTCCCAGAAACCCAAGCAAACTGCAAACACGGCAAGGTTGAGGACCAATTAGCTTCGACCTTCGTTGCATCTGCGAACGAACCAGCCCCGTTTACAAACGCTTCCTGTTTGCTTCGACTGAAATTTCCCGAAATTGAGATCGGGCCAAACGTCCGACATCCGCTTCGAAACGCGCGGAAACATCGACCCTTCTTGGCTCATTAAGTGCTTCCCTTACCACCAATTAATGCACCACGCACCAGATTCGATTTCACAACGCAAATTATCCGTACAACGCTGCTCGATTTATACGTTGCTTTCGACGTTTTTGGGTTGGAAATTTGGGGTTTGCAAATTTAAGAATTTGGGAATTTTGGAATTTGGGACTTTAGGAATTGGGGAATTTTGAAATTCGGGAATTTAGGAATTGGGGAATTTAGGAATTCGGGGATTTAGGAATTCGGGAATTTAGGAATTCGGGGATTTAGGAATTCGGGGATTTAGGAATTCGGGAATTTAGAAATTGGGGAATTTAGGAATTCGGGGATTTAGGAATTCGGGGATTTAGGAATTGGGGAATTTAGGAATTCGGGGATTTAGGAATTCGGGAATTTAGAAATTGGGGAATTTAGGAATTGGGGGATTTTGGAATTCGGGGATTTAGAAATTCGGAAAATTAGGAATTGGGGAATTTAGGTATTCAGAAACTTCGAAATTCGAAAATTGTATTCGAAATTCGGAATTTCATTCATTATCGTTATTTGTTTTACTTAATGTTTGTGTAGATAGCAACAGTAAGAAATATTTGAATTGAATGAAATGCCAGGCCGACAAACGGAGAAGTAACTTCTCTTTCACTTCACAGTAAATGTAGCAATAACGTTTACAGAGACGGAAGTTTGCCCCGTTCGATTTTTCAAACTACGTTTCTCGTTTCATTCGAAATCTGTAATTACACCCGTTTACTCAGCGAAATTAACCGAACGCGTGAATTTCACGAATCTCGTGCACGGCTACCAGGAAAAATGTTTGAACTAGAAAATGAAAACTCGATTCCCTCCTTCATTCTCTTAATCGCGAACTTTCACTCGACCACTCGTTACTTATTACTAATCCTCGACGAATAAAACTGTGCCATAAAGCAGGGTGGAAATTACGAAAATATTAAATGGAAGAAAGAGTTGTTATATTTTTCACTATTTTCATTCACTATTTTCGAGTCCCTTAAGATTCTAAATATCAAATTCCAACATTCTCACATTCTTACATTCCAATATTACAACATTCCTAAATTCACCTAGTTACTACTGAATTACTAATGAGTTCACCCAGTTACTAATTCCACAATTACCAAATGAGCAAAATCTCGAAATTCCAAATTTCCCAAATAAGATATTGGCAATTTCCGAAGAATTCAGTTTAAGTGGTGAAGATCGCACACTTCCAAACGTTCGGGACGTCCCTTGCTACTCGCAGCGCAGTTTGACGGTCGAACTTTCACCGTCGAAATCCGGCAACGACGTTCGACTTTTCGTCAGTTAGGGGAAAAGAAGAAGGATCCTGCGACAGGTTCATCCTTCCCGACTCGCGGAAGCTGACAGGGAGCCCGTTTGTACCTCTCACCGACAGATTCGCGTACAACTTTTATTGCCTAGCGAATTTATGGGGTGTTTGCCTCGCCTCGGCAACTCCGCGGCAAGTATAAATTCATTTCGCACGGCCGAGATTTCTGTCCCGTCAGATTTATCTCCCGTGACGACACCAACCTTTTACACTCCGGAAATTAATCGTCCAGCGGTGAACGCTCCTTTTCTTTACCATTTAATTACGTACTTACGAATGTTCTTGTTAATCTAGTCAATTTTTATATCTTCACACTCGCATCACCAAATCGGACAAAATGGTTCACAAGTTTGACATTTAAAAATTTACCAAGAGTACTTTAAATTTGATTATTTTTATCGGGGTCAAGTATTAATAATCATCAGTGAATAGTTTAAGTATTATCAGTGAGTTAATTATCAGCGAGTACTTAAATTATAAATAGTGTCGATATGTTACATTAGGAAATAGTGTAGCCAAATTATTAGGACTGTCAACATGTTACATTAACAGCATTAGTGAAATTAACTACACTGTTAATATAATACATTAACAACATTGTTACAGTTAAATTATTAATATTGTCAACATATTATATGAACAATATTAGCGTAGTCAAATTATCAACACTGTCAGCATATTACTAAAAATATTACTGCAATTGAATTATCGACAGCATCAGCATATTACGTTAGCAATATTAATCTGCGAATGGAGAACACTACCAACAAATAAAAAGCGTACAACTAGAAGAAAGAAAAACATCGACGATCCTGAATGCATTTAAACTTCTCCTTTCTCCATTATCTTCTTTTCTGCTTCGTTTTGCCGCGTGCTTCATCGATTAGTCGTAAAATCACAAGTAAAAGCGTTCGCAGCGACGATGAAAAGAAACGCGGCCAGCAAGCAACGCAAAAAACGAAGACGACCGAGGAAAAACAAAGAGATGCGCGTAATTATTTGCTGCAAACGGTCGAGCTCGTAAATTTTTGCAGCGGAGAAAGGAAATAAACGGGACGAGCGTTTGAAGCACGAGGCGTTCCACAGGTGGCGATACGCACACGATCGTAAATTTGACAAAATAAAACGTTCAGCGTACCGCGCCGATGTGATACCGATGAAAATTTACCTTTTTTTTTTTACTTGTTGTTTCACCTACCGCGATCGAATTATCCAGAGAATCCTTTGTTTTCCCCCGCGAAAATTCGTTTGCGTTCATTTCGAAATTAGGGGATCATCGGGGATTTTTTATTTTATAATAAATCATTTGACTGTTATGTGATATTATTTCTTAATTACTGTTGGTATTTTGATTACAATGTAATAACAACATGATATAATGTTGCAAAACATAAAATACAAAAAAAAACATATGACATAGTGATAGGGTATAATGATATGAAAATAACACATAATGATGTAAAAATAACATATGACATAATAAGTTACAAGACATAATGATGAGGTCCAACAAAAGATTAGAAACCATACCAAAAAATAGTACATAACAAGACAATAAAAAGAACAACAAGATATCATAATGTTACAAAACATAAAATACAAAAAAATAATATAATGTTACAAGACATGATGATAGGATCCAACAAAAAATTACAAACCATAAAAAAAATAATACATAACAAACCACTAAAAAGAATAACAAGATATGATGTTAGAAAACATAAAATACAAAAAAAAGCATAATGTTACAAGACATAATAAGGTCCAACAAAAAATTGCAAACGATAAAAAAATAGCACATCACAAAACAATAAAAAGGGTAACAAGATATCAGGAAAAAATAGTAATGAACAATAGAAGAACATTATACGAGTAAGATAAGGTACGTATGAAGACATCCCGAGCACAGCGTTTAAAAGGAGCGACAGGATGACCGTAAATATTTCGCGCGTAAACATTATCGATCGGGAGGCTGCGAATCGAACATCGATAATCCGTGCTGGCATTGAAATAAATGGGACGATCCGGCATGGCACGAAGCGTCAGCTTTTCAAAGTTTGCGGCTGGAATTGGCCGTGGCCGATGGCACGAGAGTAGCGGCTTAATGGAGCGCGCGATGAATATGGAATTCCCGATGAATTGGCTCGTCTCCAGAAGGCAGCTTGCCCTTCGATCGGCCGCGTTCGTTGTTAATTAAAGCGCTTTTAATTATCAGCAACCCCGCGCGTTCGAAGCGTATCGTTCGCTTATCAATATTGTACAATCTAACACTGCCACCTCTCCTTCCGACGCGTTGCGAAAGAAAACAAAATGGAACCTAAAATCCGACGTTGCGACTCGATATTCTCGAATATTCTTCATTATTCTCTTTTGCTTCCCTTACATCGATTTGCTTCCTACGTGCAAATTTATCGTTCGGAGTTTTTATGAACGAATTTTAAATGTCTTCTTTTGCTCTGATAATTTTCATTTATGTCTTTATGTGTCTCTTGGTAATACCTATTTGGCTGATTATTCAATGTATTTAATGTACCTAATTATTTAGTGAACTGAGCTGTATAATTATTTAATGAAGTTAAATTTAAAATCTAATTTAATTATCACATTGATTTCTTTGTTCGTGAGAATTATTATTGGGACATACTTTAGTACGATATATTGTATATATGTAGATAAATAAAATATTTAGTCAAAAACATTTCGGTACAATACACCACTTCGAGTTAAGCAATCATGACTTAACTTGTAACCGTATGACTTATAATTGTGTAATTCATCTGTTGTCGGGAATTCGGTGTAAATCAGCGGTGCCGAAGATCGTGCGTTCATTGCTCTCGAAATTGTACGATGCGAAGAACAGTGGGAGGCAAACAGAAAATCGGTGATGGCTCGATCCAGTGCACTCCATTAGCACGCGGACCGCGTTTTCCACGAAGCGGTAGCCGGAAAACTGTTCTCGTTTATTAATTTATCGCGTAAGGCTGCGTCATTGCCCGACGACCGCAATTCGCTTTCGGACGAAAGTCAATTAAGAGGCGTACCTACAGGCTCGCGATCGATCGCGAAAATTCAACTTCTCCGCGTTTCGCCGCGTTATCGATGCTACCCATCGATCGCTTCGTCGATCAAATTCAATTTTTATCGCCGCGCTCTTCCACCTTTCTCCTTCTGTTCGCGAAATAATCTTGCAACAAGAGTCATCGTACCTTCGTTTCTATCACTTCCTTAATTATGGCGCGTAACGTATAGGTCGACAAAATTTTACATCGTTTCATAATAATGTATATCGTTTGGTAACAAGGTATAACAGACAATATTCTTTAGATCCCAGAATCTCTCAAGTCCCGAAGTAGCCTACATCCCAAAACCCATTATGACCCAAAAATTCCCCAGACACTAAAATCCCCTAGATTCAAAAATACTCTAAATGCTACAATCTCCTAAATCTGACAGTCCCTAGAGGCCAAAATACCCTAGATCCGAAAAATCCCCTAGATCTCAGAATTCCTTAAAACCTCCAAATACCTGAGATGCCAAAATCCCCCAGGTCCGAAAACCGCCAAAATTCCCTAGATCCAAAAATCCCCTAGATCTTCAAATCCCTAAACTCTCAAAATCTTCAAATTTAAAATTCTGTAATTGTTAACTTCTCAAATTCCTAACATCCCAAATTCGCAAGTTTCTAAATTTTCCCTATTCTAGTTACCAAATTTTCTAATTTTCCAATCTCGAAACTTTCAGATTTCCGAGTTCTCTTTATCACTTTCTTTACCGCTTGCTGCGTTAGCGGTAAGACGTTAGCCGAGCTTTATAAACGCATAAACCCACAATAAACGGTTGATTTAGAACAGTCAGCTTATCCGCTACTCTACAGCGACACCGTGAAATATCGAACTCGTGTTTTTCCATTATTTCGACAAAGTACGCGCCATCGTTCCGTGCAGTTATCATTTCCGCGGTGTCCTATAACCGAGGAAAGTTTGGACGAAATCCATGCGCCGAAGATCGCGCGCTTCTTACGGGCACGGACATAAATTCAGAATCGTTAGAGAAAAATGAAGTACCGAAAGATTTCGAAGGAAATTCACGGCACATAAATCGCGCAACAGCGGTTTTATCCGTTACGAAGCAACAAAGCTGAGAAACCTAGAAACGATACTCGCTTACGTAACCTGCAAAAGCAGTTATGATCAATCGAGGATTTTTATAGAAATCCGGTTTTGTTCTCGACCGAGAACCGATCGGGTCGTCTCGGGAATCGTGGAAAATGGCTCGTTAAATTTAACGATCGTTCAAGTTTTAACGAAACAGGATAAATAAGGGGAAGCGTGTGTGTCGTTCCGATCGGTTTGGAAAACGATTTCCTGCGATACAAAGTTTTAAGTGGGTGGCCCTAAAGAATCCGATGGAAACAGTAATTTCGTAAATCCCTCAGTTTACCCGTACGGATCGAGGATCCCCTATAATTTCGCGTTATTCGCCTCCCTATAATTGCACGGATACGCGGCTGGTCAAAGCACGTCCTTATGAAATCCAACGTGATTCCACCGAATTACATGGAAATCGACAACACGATGCTGATTTACATCGCGAAGTCAGAAAATGTTGAACAAACGATACCCGACGGTGATCTCGTTATTTCGGTATCTGTTACCTTTAATTACATTCAGTCGTTTAGCATCGAACATCGTTTAAAGATGTTAGCAGTTCATTCACGATGAAATTCATTAAATCGCCCGAGTACCTTCATTTATGCTAACTTAAATGAACGCGGCTGTCGTTTATATTATTGTTTTATTTGAATAATAAATGTGGAGATTTTCAAGTGGCTAAGTTTGTAAATTGTTAAAGATACAAAATGGAGTTTGAAGACTTGCTAATGTGAGAAGCTGTGTAACTGGGAATTTAGGGACTTGAAATTTGGAAAATTTGAGAATTTGATTATTTAAAAATTGGGTAAATTTAGTAACCTCGAAATGTGAAGATCTCCTAGGAAGTTGAAAACTTTGAAATTAAAAATTTAAAAATTTTGTTATTTCGATAGCGGAAAATATACAGATCATAAAGTGTGAAATTTCTACATTAAAATTCTGAATTCCAACTATAAAAGTTCGAAAATCTGTAAATTGAAAACATTCCCAGTTTGAATCCTCGCAAGTTCTCCAACGAGCACTCGAGTTGCACGTATCAGGTTGGATATTAAACAAAAGTTGTACGAGTAGAACACAGGTTGAAGTTTAATTTGAGAACGATGGCATCGTGACTAACAACACGAACGAGAAAACCACGATAACTGGCGTTTCAATATTCACGTGTAATCTTGCAGGGCACAAATTATCCGTGGATAACCGTGGCAAAGAGTATTCAATAATGCAGGTAAACCGGCTGAACTTCTCCACGGGGCTCGAACGGTTGGCTCCGTTTATAGCGCACCCTGGAGAACCGAGTTCCAAAGGGGGATCGAGGGGAACCGGAACGAGCCACGGTAACCTGCGATCGATGTCGCGTTAACTCTTGCCGCTGCTCCTAATCAAACTTTACCACCGTTCCGCGAAACCTTCCGTGAAAATACACCCTCCAACGACCATACCTTCTGACGGTGATTTTAATTCCCTTTTAACGACGTAACTTGCTAGCTCTCTATTAACGCGTTACCCATTACTACATGGGATACCATTAAACCTTGAAAATTTCCTGTGTCACGAAATGGCGTTAAATAGTTTATATTTACACAGTTTCTTTTCAAAATTAAATAAGTAATTTCAATTTGTATAAAGTATTGAAAAGTATCATAATTTGGACATTTCAAATACACAAGTTCACATAATGTATATGTACATAATTTTCAATATTCAGCATCGTATATCGAAACTGCGATTATATCCCACAGAGCCATTCAATTCCATTGTGTTTCTATTTCTCAGACCCCTTCGGTGCTATGTATCTTGACTGTATTTGTATTCTATATCTTCGTCCAGTACCACATATCAAGACTCCGCAGTACTCGTACTCTAAAACCTCAGCCAGTGTCATATATCAAGAGCTCCCTGTGCTTGAAACCCACAGCTGCATTCAGTACAATATATTAAGATTACGATTGTATCTTACAGGCCCCTCCAGTCCTATATGAGATTATGTTTGTATTCCACAGCTCTATTCGGTGCCATATATCGAGACACCTCGTGATTGCATTCCACAACCCCTCCAGTGCTATATACCCAGACTGTATCCCACATGATCATGTGCCACACATCAAGCGTACCCCAAAAGCCGCAACCAAAGTCATACATCGAGACTGTACTCGAATCCGGCAGCACCATTCAGAAAATCTGTGAACCGACGCTCCGAAAACAATTCACTGTTAGCAGAGAATCGGTGGAAACGCTCGTAGCCGGCTGTTCTCTTATTATCCGCAATTACACCGTATTCGCAAACAGTCTGGCCGTACCGAGTTCCGTTCACGGTGGAACAGTTGGCCATTAGAGCTCGCTCGATCGGCCACTTCGCTCGTCCGTACAAACGAGGCTAGGATAGTCCGGCGCTGGTAATCGAGCCGTATAAACCGGTACCAAATTACAATGTAACCGTTCCGGGGGTGGTGCCGTGTCTCGCGGTAGACCGCAGCTACACGACGAAGCGTCGCGTCCCGGAAGTGGACGTTGTTCTCGGACGCCCGGTCTCTTGCTCCCGTGCCCGATCGCGCCCGCCAACTTCTCCGCAAGTAACCGGACTATTTCCACGATGACGCGACCCCCGGATCACGTTATTCGCGACGATCATTCCGACGGATCTACACCGCTCGTTAACCGCTTTGACAACGCCTGCCGACTGCGGTCAAGAATGCGAACGGACAATGCACGTTTCCGCATTGCGGACGACCAAGTCGCTCTGGTTACGGTTTACTCTTTCCCGCATTATAACTGATCGTACACTATATACTACGGACATTCGGATACGGCCTTCCAAACATTTGGACCTCCAAACATTTTCATCCAAGTCAAAGATTTTCAAAGGTTTTCAACAATTTTTATCTGGGTCTCAAACTTTTTTATTCGGTCCATCAAACATATTCATTCAGGACCTCAATGATATTTTGTGCGCCTCTCTAGACATTTTTATTCCGAGCTTCAAAGATTTTCATCTGCCTCTTCGAGGACTTTCATGTGGCTCTCCAAAGATTTCTATCTGGCCCTCCAAACATTTTCATCTGGCATTCCAAACTTCTTCATTCGATTCATCAAACTTATTCATTCAAGGCCTCAAAGATATTTCATGCAGCTCTCCAAACATTTTCATCTGGCTCTTCAAGGATTTTCATGTGGCTCTCCAAAGATTTCTATCTGGCCCTCCAAACATTTTTAATCAGGTCTCTAAACATTTCGCCAAACATATTCATCCAGGTCTCCAAACATTCTCGTCCGGTCCCAACTTTATACATAAACATTATATACAGGGTGTTCGGCAATTGGCGATACAACAGTAAAGAGGAATATTCTACATGCAAAAATAAGTGGAAAATATCGTATAAAATTTTGTCTTCGAGAAAATCGACTGTGACACAGCAAGTAGGAAAATTCTGATTTGATTTTATTCCTTTGGGTTGCTTAACTCCTTGTCATACTTTGACAAATCTGTCTTGTGACGCATTTGCTGTTCACGTGTGACAAAATTTACTGGAATTTTTAACACACATCAATCTGTAGTTTAAGTCTAATTATAATTTGAACTTAGGTACAATACAACTAATAACACATTCACGTATAACGTGATTTTTTAGTAACAGTAAAAATATAATTCATATCGAAATTATAACGTAACCAGGAGAATACAAGAGAAAATTGCGATAAAAGTTCGATTTGAAAATTACGAAAGACATTCGAAAGATTCTTTGAAGAACGTAAGTCTGTTGTAAAAGGGAAATAAAGAAATTCTTACCTACGGTGGAACAAGCGCACTCGAAAGATTAGCATCGCGTTAGTCGCGATCGATGCATGCCTAATCGATTGGCGGGAAAGCGAACCGAGAAACGACGCGCACGGTTTCCAGAGCAAGTGCATCCTCCTACTTGGCAAACGACGCTAGGTCACTGGGGCGAATCGAGCGTCTGAACAAGGTGAACATATCGATCGTAGACCGGCGACCCACTAAGAAAGCATGCTGCTCTGCTCTAGTGCAACACGCAGGTGCAACGCACGAAAGCCGATGCACCGATTATGGTGTTTGCAGCTGCACCGAGACGATCGTCAATCGCTTCGTTGCAGTTTACGTCACTTAGACTAATCATTTTACTTGCTACCGTTTCTTAAGATCAGTATCAAACTTTCAAGATCTTCTATATTATACCTTGTATTATACATATACAATATTTTTGTATATCTTGTATGTGATATACAGTTCTTAACTTGTATGTGATATACAGTACTTAACTCGTATGTTATATACAGTATTTACATAACTTGCATGTGCTATACAATGTTTGTACATGATATGTATGTTATATACGATATTTTCTTGTTATGTAATTTGTGTAATATTTTTTTAACCCTGTGTTGCATGTCTTCAATTGCAAAAGACACAATATTTCTGAATTCCTTCAGATTCATATAAAATCTTGAACTACACTCACAAAGATTATCCTAATGTATCTTCAAAGTTCAATTTTCATTGGACTTAATTATACTGAATAAAGGTACTTGAAAATTTCATGGTTACTAATAACTATATGTTTACATGATCATGATATATCAAAGTCAGTATACCATATAATCTATGAGAATCGCAGCCTATACACGCTAGGTTTATACTTGCAGACCTCGATGTATCATGAACGGACCATAAATGTTGACGGTACGACATAATCTTCCGAACATACATAAATCGCATGATCTAAGGATTTCGAGGTATCATAGATGCATAAGCATGTCCAATCATAAATGCATAAACACACCCGGTGCAATTATAAATGCATAAACATAGCCCAATCACGAATGCATGAACGCACGCAGCCGGATCATAAATGCGGACTAATAGCCTCGGAAGTTTTGCAATCCACGGGATGAAAGCAAAGAAAAGAAATGCATGAAACAAACCGTCTCGGAGTAAGGTGTTAAGGTTTCGCGGACAAAGATCGGTTGTTGGAAAGCTTTCGTGCCGCACCCAACGAGATTTCTATCGAGGTGTTTCTGGTAGGAAGCGCATTCGACTAGCGAGCCTCGAGAGCAGAAACCAATTAAGCGCCGCTGCGTTTCCCGGAAAGCGAGGAGCCAGAGTTCCCGGTTATCCTCCAGTTCCCACAGTTTCTCTCTCTTTTTCACTCGGCACGCGTTTGCACACTCGGATACAATGTAAGCTTCCTTTGGACGAATTCAGGAATTTTCGTATTTTTGTATTCTCAACAGTCGCGTGTGTATGTACGAGATACACGGCTTTTTGTAGAATTATTATAAGTTTGATCATTTTAGAAGATGGGAGATTTGTAATAGTTTTGTAGAAGGTTTGTAATCGGTAGATTTCACTTTTACAACCCCTAGCTTGAGGATGTATCTACTAGATACTGAAGACTACAGTGGAAGGTTAAATATGCAACTTCTTGAATTTTGAAATTTTCAGATGTTGTGAATTTTGGAACTTCCAAACTTTTGAATTCTCACGTTTTCAAGTTTTATAAATTTTTGAATCTGCACATCCCAAGTTCTCAGAATCTTGATCTTAACAATTTCAAACTTCTTAACTTTTCAAATTTTCAATTTTCCAAATTCTCAATCTCCTGCAACTTCAAATCAGAATTCTATTCCCAAACTTCGAATATTGTGTTTCTTAAATGTTTCAAATTTTTAGACTTCGAAATCCCTAGATCTATATATTCATACGCCCTAAAATCCCTAGATCGACAAATTCACACTTCATGAAATCCCTAGATCCATAAATCCATGCTTCATGAAATCCCTAGATCCATAAATTCATACTTCCTGAAATCCCTAGATCCATAAATACATATTTCCTGAAATCCCTAGATCCATAAATCCAAATATCATCAAATGCCTAACACCCTAAATCATCAAATCTTCAAATTCCAAAAATCGACAGATCACAATATTTCCAAAATCTCCAAATCTCCAAATCCCTAAGTCCCTAAATCCCTAAATCTAAAAATTCTCAACTCCCCAAATTCCCAAATGTCCCCATCTCTAAAAACGCGTAAAAATCAACGAGTTCCTCGCAGTTTGCGACAATTCTCTCTAGGGAAAGCAGATTCGTTGTTGACTGCGCGTACACAAAAATCGCATCCTTTCTCTCGAGAACCGTGTTCGATTTCCTTCTATCCGGTTCCTTCTGGACGGCTCTGTTTCTCTCCGGGACGGTCTTTCTCGTTCGTCGATCCTGTTCGCTTCCTTCCTTCTTCCGTCGATTCTCCTTTCATCCTCCGTCCCTTTTCGAGCCCGTAGGCTCGTGGTCGGAGCCGGATCACTGGCCTCAGCTAGGAGAGTTAACCGACGGGAGGAGCTCGTTTGAATATAATGCTCGTCGTTAACGTGGCACGGATGGTTTCACGTTCCCTCCACGGCTATCGAACCCCTTCGTCCTCGATTCTGCAACAGTTTGCCACTTGCGACACACTCGCTCGATCTCGACGTCCTCTCATTAACGTCCAACGTTTCACACGCGATTTCGTCGATCGACGGCTCCTTTCACCGTTCCTCGATCGAGTTTTGCACCGATCTTCATTGGCGTAATGACAATTATTATACGAAGGGGTGAGAACCGTGTATTATATCGCCGTATGCTGCTGGTCACACGATAGATTGTTACTTGTCTTTGTCCATTTTTGGGATATTAAGGGTATGGCGGTAGATCGCCACGCGTTAGATCGCCGAGCATTATATCTCCTAAAGTGAATATCCGATACCCAAGATTTCTGAATAGTCAAGTTTTCTCTAGATATCCAAGTACCCAATCACTAGTATTTTGAATTTCTCGAAGCCCTTTCTGAATCCCTGAATTCCTAAATTCTCGAATTTCAAAACCCAAAATTCCGTGGGCTTAAATTTCTATATCCCCAAATTCTCAGTGTTCCAAATTTCTGAATCTCCGAATTACCAAATCCCCCAACTCATAGCGTTCCAAATTGGCAGGGGACCAAATTCATAAGTACACAAATTTCTATATTCCCAGATTTCCAACCCCCAATTCTCAAAATTCCAAATTCCCATGAGTTGAAATTTCTATATCCCCAAATTCTCAACATCCCAAATTTCTAAATCCTTGAATTACCAAATCCCCCAACTCCTAGCGTTCCAAATTGGCAGAGGACCAAATTCATAAATCCCCAATTCTCAAAATTCCAAATTCCCAAGGGTCTAAATTTCAATATTCCCAAATTCCTAAATCCCCGAATTAGCAAAACCCCCAACTCCTAGCGTTCCAAAACTTTCAGGAGACCAAATTCTTAAATCCTCAATTCTCAAAATTCCAAATTCCCATGAGCTTAAATTTCTATATCCCCAAACTCTCAGAATTCCAAATTGCTACATCCTCAAATTCCCAAAACCCCAAATCTGCAAATCCCCAAATCCTTAAATCCCCGAAATCTCTGAATTCTCAAATATAACCACCTGTTACAAGGCCGCGCGTTATACCCCATATTTAACATGGTCAGTATTTTCAAAAGGGTCGTCTACACCCCGATCCGTATCTCCTTACGCCAATGCTGATCATCACGGTGCAACCTGTTCGAGAGCGGTTCGAGACGTCCGATGTGCGATATTCATGAGATCAGAATGGTTGCTGATATGATCTTTATCGTCCGGATGAAGGTGTGAGAAGTGTACTTAAGGAAGCAGAAACTAATCATTATGTAACGCGAAACTGCTGAGAAAGTCATTGGAGATGATAAGTTGTTGAAGCACCTATTAGACGGTTATCGAGTTTCTCAATGATCATTTCGCAGATAGATCGTTGCCTGAAGCGGAGTACGCTGTATTATATTAATAAGGAGACCTGTATTGTTGTGAAATTTTTTAACTATTTGATTAATCACACCTTATTTATGTTAAGTGTCTGCATTTACTTTTTGCATAGACTTTTTAAGTTAATTGCACTGGTAGTGCAACGTTACACTACCTCTTCATAATGTGATGACGGGTGAATAGAGAAATAGGTAGATAAATATTAAAATACGCAGATGGATAAAATATTAACCTTCCTGGAATAAAATTTTGAATACATTTTTGGGAACATTTCAATTAATTATTTTTTATATTTTAATGTAAAAGTGAGTCTGTCCCTGCTCCAAAAATTGCCCTATACACGCCTAAGTATATCTGTTCAAAAGAAAGTATTAACCCTCTAAGCTAAAAGACATTGCTTTACTAAGCTGATCTACGTACAAGCTGTTTCATACAATGTGTCAACTGTAACTAGCTAAATATCTACAAATGTCCCAATATTTCACCACTGAAAAAATTTCAATACCCATGTATGAATACTTCCATGAGAAAGTGTGTCGCAAGGGGCTAAAGAACCGAAAAACTACACCGCATCTAAACTATAAATGTTAGGCATCGCGGAAAACGAAAAATCAGCTCGCAGGATGAATTCGTGTTCACATTTCCGCGTCCCGGGGAAGCATGAAAACGCGAAGCAGAGCGGTAGAAAAGGTTTCGTTCGTACTCGTTCAATTTCCGCGCGACGTTTCAATTTCTGCCGTCCGCGTCACACCCCCATTCGCGTCGAGATCCATTCAAACCCCTGTTTGTATGCGATCCCCCTCGCCGCCATTTTCGGGATCGAAGAACATTTTAGCCCTCCTTTCCCCGTTGGATATCGTTAAAGGACGAACGTGCCGATAAAATTCGCGCGGGATTTCTGACGAATTCTCGGACACTCGGATGAATTCGGTAGATGTCTTATTTTTATTTCCTGTTGACGCGACGTTGAAAAACGGGAAATTTATTTATGGACCCTCCGGAAATTCTTGCAATTTCGAATCCCTGCGGTGCAGCCGTTTGAACGCTGTAAACAGCGGGGATAACGAAAAGAATAACGAGTGAACTGTAATGATACCGTCGTTATTTCGAAGCAATCAACCGGAAATTATCTTCTGAGGAAGCTTACGAAACAAATCTTTTTATAGAAACTGCTGCTATATTGGACCGGTTGATTCGTTTTGATTCTTGCAATTAGGATTTAGATGTCCTCTGTGACACGAGCTCTATTTTCTTGTACATTTTGAGCATCGTTTCTGGGAGACGTGATAATTTCGTACACTTGACATGTATTTTATTGGAAACCATTTTATGTTGTGAATTATATATAATTTCGTTGCATATACGAAGGCTTATTTGATAAAAAATGATTAAATATAATAAACATTGTTCACTGGATATATTGGAAATACAATGACCATATTTGAGTATTAGTAAACAATTAAAAGAGATGAAAAAAATGTAGATAATTTGGACAGGTCTCGAGCTAACACTCAGTTTTATAGACCTGGCACTTTTCCATCAGGGTGCAATACATTCTTCATTTCATACTACTCTCCAACAGTGTAAGAACTTGAAATACAATTTTCTCGTCTATTTTGAAGAGTTGCACGCTATGGCTCTGCAAAATTGTTGCTTTTCGATGTCCTCTATAGCTACACCAAGTTTGAACAAAAATGGTGTGTCAAAGATCATAACGTCCCTTATAAGAAAATTAACAAAGAATGTGTAGGTACTTCATTAAACCTTAAGCTTCGAACGGCATTAAAACCAAACTCCAAATATTCCACAAGTGATACAATGCTATCAAAATACTAGAAGTCTAATGTATCATTCCTAAAATCCAACATTTCACAGGTTCAAATGCAGTAAACGCAAAGTTACTTGATCACAGTTTCTGCTGATTTAACGCGGCAGTTAGCGTTTAAGTAAACAGCGGAACGATTAATGAGAGTAAGAAGGATCTCGGTAAAAAGTTGGAGCGCAGGAATCCCGTTCCAAGGGGAGAGGCTTAAAGTCCCAGGATGCGATTGCAGGATGCACAATAGGCAACGGACGTTGTACGCTGTACAGCTCGCTAGATAGTAACAACGGAAGCCTTTGTTAACTCGAGCGACGCCTTATCTTCAGGCTGTCGTCGCTGCGACGAGTTATGACGTGGCGACGCTTTTTCCCCTATACCTTCATTTTTTTTTCCCTCCCCCTTACTTGCTTCACAGCTCGCCACGTGTTACAACGTTTCCCGTTCCGCTTCATATCCGACGATCTACCAGTGCGTTGTTCGTACACATTGTTCTCCACCGTGCTATCATTATTTTTTTCTTCACTTTTTCTTCCTGTCGAAGTTCGGACGCTTCTCTGCGAAAGTGACCGTGTTTGTCAAGCTTTAATTCTTTGAATTTCAAACATGAAGGATTGCTTAAGGTTTTTTGTAAGCGAAAATTTTTTGAAATTTTGGGTTGCAATGACAAGGGAAGCATTCGTAAACTTTATGAACTCTTGTATTCTTGAAATACGTATTCCCACAATCATCACGATTCTGAAAGGAAATCCACTTTCCCAAATCATCACATTCCTAAAATACCACGTTTTCGAATCGGTGAATTTCCGACTTCTCATATTCCCAAAACTAATATTTTCCAACTTCACATTTCCGAATTCCACATTGCCCAATTTTACAATCCCCAATTCCACATTCCCCAACTCCATATTCCCCAATTCCACATTCCCGAACTCTACATTCCCCAACTTCACATTCCCCAATTCCATATTCCCCAATTCCACATTTTCCAATTCTCAAATTCCCCAATTCCCACATTCCCCAATTCTCACATATGTCAATACTCACATTCCCCAATTCCCACATTCCCCAATTCCTACATTCCCCAATTCCCACATTCCGCAATTCTCACATTCCCCAATTCCACATTCCACAATTCCCACATATCCTAATTCCCACATTTCCCAATTCCCACATTCCCAAATTCCACATCCCCATTTTCTCCAATTCCACATCGCCGAATCCCACATTCCTCGATTTCACATTCCCCAATCCCACATTCTCAAATTCTTATACTTCTCAGTCCACGCATTACTAAATTCCTGAATTTGTAAAATTCACAATTTCTATACGTTCACCAGAGAAATGCATATTTGCTACCGAATGTACGTAACAAACACATTGAAGATGTGTTACAGTTCCAATACTCAAAGTACCTACAATTAAAATGAAATACCAGGAGCACATAAAATATCAGAAACAATGTAATGATATAGATCGAACTAAGATTAGCGTTGTATTACAATCATACGGTAGTTACATAATTATATGTTGCATGTTCATGTAGAAGTCTGAAAAGCAAAGATCAATTCAGTCTTCCTGCTCAATGATTACGCAATCGCTTGCAGGTTTATTGATTATTAATGAGAAGCGTAAGATAGTCGTTAAGAAAATGGATATCGAATGCCTGCGGAAATTATGGAGTTAACAGCGATCAAAGCAGTGATTAATCAAGTAGTTAAACAATTTATCACGGTCTCGGTAGCGTCTCCGCGATTCCTTAAGTAATCTTGTTGACACGCTTACTTAGCCGTTTTTACATCGAAGGTATACTTCTTTTACGATCTTATTATCGCGTGCTTCCGTCTTCTCGATGTCCCTTTACGACTTTACGATGCCCAATAAAATTAACCCCGTCCGACGAGCAAACGAAACTAATCTTTGGTTTGGAGTATCAATCTTCAACTTTGGTCCCGAGATCTTCCGTTTGCTTTAACAATTAGAACTACCAATTATTTTTGTTGACACAGGTTGTTAGAAGATTCTTCTCCGTGTCTAACAGCTAAAGTAAACTAGCTACTTCACCGACGTACACCGTTCGATACCCTAAGTTTTTAAAGGAATTCGAGAACTTGGCTATATGGGGATCTAAGGATTGTGAGATGTTTGACGAAATTTGACGACTTGAACGTTTGAGAATTTAAACAAGAAACGTCGAAAGTCCGCTTCGTAATTAAATTACCCCACGGTTCATGAATTAAATTGCGCTGCAGTTAAAAGGGAATTATTTTCACCATTACCGACGTAAAGTCTCTTAATTCTTTTTCGGTCGAGCGAGGCTTTAACAATCTCTCTATTACGAAGGATGAGGAAGCAATTCTCACTAGGGTCCGACTTAGCGATTTTATCGCCGCATTACTTATGTATCGCCGCGGTACTATGAGCATACCCTTTCGGTTCATAAGAAACTATCGTAATAATTCGTAATTCCACGTGCACCCTTCACAATCGCCTAGCAGCGCATTACCGAAGAAACTTAATGGCGAATGATTTTTAGAGCGGGTGTTTCTTAAAAGCAATGAAATCTAGGTGCCCCGGCAACGTCGATGCAGTAAGTTGATATAATAAAAGGGCTTTAAGAAACGTTTTATCGGCGCGAGATAAAGAAAATAAATGGAACAGCGGTGTAAAGCGACGTTCGGAAATGTACATCGACGAGTTAACGATTCGAACCGATGTTTTTTACAGGAGGCCAGGTAAAAGCTTGATTATGCAAGCGATTAATTATCGTTGAGGCTCGGTCGCTTCTTTGCCTGACGCGAAGGTTGCCGCTCGGCAGATTGTTATCGTGCCTGAACGAGCCAGCACGTCTTCGATCCAGTTTTATAGAGCTGTTTTTTGCCCGGACGGTAACCCGACCACGGTTGTTTCGAACGCTCGCGCACAATTTTCCCGTTCTATTTAAGTGCATCGTCGTCGCGTTTGCATTACGCGCCACTGCGCTTCACTATAGCTTGTTTCAAGTATAAATTCTACTCTCTTCGTTACCGTATTAGCAAATTAATATACATAATAATCCTAAAACTCACTTGTACGTGAGACTTCTACTTGTAATTTAACAATAATGTGTAATCTATTTGATTGTACCTTTCTTATCTTTATTTTCATTTAAAAATCAAGATTTCGTGTAATTGTCAAATGGTTCACACTCCTGCGCAAGCGTGGCCTCCGTATACTCTGCGCATGCGCTCGCCCATCTGCGCATGCGCTCATAGATCCACGCGGCTTTAATATGAATTACAAATACACATATTCATTTGAATAGTCGCAATATCGATTCTTTTGCTTTCAAATTCTACTGATTTATACCTTATATTTAAACACCTAATCAAATCTTTTCCTTGAAGATAATATTTAGTACTGCATACAACGTTTTCAAGTAATATTATCAGTTTCATGTTTCTATATAATCTGTACTTCACATCCATTTAATGCAAGTCCTAAACGTGAGCGTTAAAGTTCTTTATATTTGAATAATTTAAATAAACAATAAATTCAAATAAAATATTTTCTTATTAGTACTATTTAGCCTGTAGGAGTTCAGAAATGTATTTTCTATTAAAAATTGAGAGAATCGTTTAAGGAAGGTAGCACACGTGACGTGAAGCAACCTGTAGACTCAGACGCGTGCACGCGTTCGCAAACGCTCGTTCCCTCTCGGAAATTCGTTCGTGTGCGATGCACTTGGCGCATATATCTCTGCAGTACCCTGCACATGCGTCACTCTGCGTAGTTTCTATTTATGCGCGCATTTATGCTAACGAAGCTTCAAGGGGAACGTGTCAACGTTACGGAACGCAGCGACACTCCGTGCTCCCATTGTCGGGTGATCGCGCGAGAAATCCTGCTCATCGGACGTTTCCCTCTCGTTACGAGGAATTTTACGACTCTGAAACTTGCTGTTCTAGTTGGAAGCTTCCTTTCTGTGCACGATTAACCAGATATTTAGAGCGGCCATCAACTATACTCAGCGAAGATCACTTGCTAATAGCCTTGGATGGCTCGGTTGAAGAGATATTTAGGAGACGAAACTTTTTCGAATAAATTGGATAGTTTCTGGCGTATTTAAAGCTCTCGGACTCCTGCATTCTGGGATATTTTAATTTTAGATATACTACAGTTTCGAGACTTTGAGGGATTCGAAATTCAAGCATTGAAATTTCAGGATTTCGAAATTTCGATACTTGGAATATTCTTAGTTTTTAAATACCTTGCTACTCGTTTACTCTTCTATATTAGATATAGCTTTTATGACTATAAAGACAGCATAGTGTAACATTACAATGTAATGTCTGTGTTAGAACATCGAGTTCTCTTTTGTACGGGTTAGTTTATCGTTACTTCGATCGATCTAACTTCGAATACCTCTGAACAGGATGTTCCGTGTGTTTTGGCCAATGAGGGTAGTTAATCTAGCGCGCGTAAGGATTTTCAAGCAGAAACAGTTAAAGCTCTGCGGGGTCTTCGTTAGCACAACGATAATGAGTGGACTGCTTTTCGGTGAAAGAGAGTGGAAACGCGAATTAAACGCTCATGCTTTCGGCTTGTACACATACCGCGGAAATGGATTCCCGTAAGTTTACATACGAATTAGCTGGATATTCAGCGGGAATCGTGGCACGGTTTTCACCGGCTCCGAAAAAAAAAAAATAGAAAAAAAACGTGAACGTTTCCGACCAGGAAACAAAGTTACGCCTGCGTGAAATAAAATTTCGCACGAGCGTGCACTCTAAACTCGCTCCAATAACCTGCTTTCGCGCAAACATTTGTGGACGATCGTCTGCAAACATCAGCATCAATTACCTTTATTAAGCTGAATTTAAATATCTAACGATTTTAAATCACGTTTAACCCATTCAATTCCTGACGGATTCAGGATTTTATAGGACAGGTATTTAACATAGAAATATTTTTATTCGCTAATCTTTGAAAATATAAATTCCTACATTTTTTAATATTATAATGGGGGTATTAGCAAAGCTTTCCATTTCTCTTAGGATTTTAGAAATTGTTAATTGTTACTTACTGTTGGTTAATTAAGAGTTATGGAATTATAGAGTTATTAACTCATGACTGAAAAGGTCATCGAGAGTACAAACTTTCAGAATCTCAAATTCCTAAATTTCATATTTTAACATGGAAAGTTTGGGAAGGTAGCACTATTCTCAATGATTAAATATTTATTCTACAATCTATCTAATATTATAAGTCTATGTCCGTAGTAATCAATTGTAACTCTATATTTACAGACGTTCCATGAACCCTTAGATTTAAATTAAAAGTGAAGTACAAAAATAATGAAGTAATGGATAATATACATACTAGTTTACTACAATGATTTCTTATCCCGAGGTTATACCTTTTAACAAAAGCTTCCTCGTAATACTAAAAGCTAATACCCATCATTCAAAATGAGAAATCTGAGATCCGTCATTTCGCCAGGTTCCGTAAATCCACTGTTAACGTGTCCACATATTCCTCCTGCCGTGTTTACCACCGACAATAGGTACTCTTTTCTCAAGGATTCCATTTTCAATGGAAAATTATCGTGGCCCGTTATCCGTGACATCGTCGGCGCGTGTACGATTTAACGTTGCCGCAAGACCGGATTGCTTCCCTCGCGTGAATGGTTTCATGCGCAATCGGCCATGTACACGACACACAAGTCCGCGATGTGTGTACACACATAGGCCAAGCTCGGTATAGCACACACCTTCCACGGAAGATACGACGTCGTTACTTAGCAGGATGGCAAGGGCGAACCACGTTAACGATCTCTCGTGGCTCGTGTTACCGCGAACCTTCCTGGGTCAGGTAGATTTCTATCTGGCCGTTTGGTCGCCGCGCGAAAAGGCCGCGGGGCATTCAATTGCCCAGACCCGCCCGAAACGCTCCTCACCAATCGATATCGCCACTTTTATTTGCTCCCTTTCGTTACGCTCGTTTTCACGCAACCGTGCAGCGATCTTTTATCGCCACTTCTTTTCAGTAAAACCTTGGGTACCGATTTTGGCCATACATATAATGGACAGTTTGAACATAATTATAATGTTGGGTATATTAACTACTCGTTGTATTTTATGATGCAATGATAAGCACAGCTTTTGTAAATATTTTCGAGTCTTATATTCATAGAATGCATATTCCTAAAATCATGTTTGCGAAATAACATATTTCCAAATCATTGCATTCCTAAATATCACATTCCCAAATCACTACATTTCAGATTTCCTACATTCCCCAATCTCACATTTCCCAATTGCACATTCCCCAATTCTATATTCCCCAACTTCAGATTCTCGAATCCTAAAATCCCCAATCTCACATTCCCCAATTCCACATGTCCCTATTCCACGTTCCCCAATTCCACATCTCCCAATTCCACATTCCCCAATTCCACATCTCCCAATTCCACATTCCCCAATTCCACATTCCCCAATTCCACATTCCCCAATTCCACATACCCCAATCTCACATTCCCCAATTCCACATCCCCCCATTCCACATTCCCTAATCTCACATTCCCGAATCTCACATTCCCCAATTCCACATTCCCCAATTCCACATCCCCCAATTCCACATCCCCCAATTCCACATCCCCCAATCTCACATTCCCCAATTCCACATACCCCAATTCCACATCCCCCAATTCCACATTTCCCAATTCCACATCCCCCAATTCCACATGCCCCAATTCTACATCCCCCAATTCCACATTCTCCAATACCACATTCTCCAATTCCACATTCTCCAATACCACATTCTCCAATTCCACATTCCCCAATTCCACATTCCCCAATTCCACACTTCCCAATCTCACATTCCCCAACTTTACATTCCAGAATCCCACATTCCCCAATCGCACATTCCCCGATCTCACACCTCCTGACCAATCGATATCGCCACTTTCATTTGCTAATATAGTAAACTATACCAGTACCGCAGTTCACAGAAATATGCGTCACCAGCGATGTATACGCTCAAAATTGATTAGGGCGTTATCACTTGATTAGAGAACGTCTACATGTTTACGCGGGGCCCGTGCATCTTTTCTAATCGAAATTGTAATTAAAATCGAAGTGAACTCCGGTGACCTACCGTAACGGAACCTCCGTGCTGACCTTGCGACGAAAAAATTCAGAGGCCGTTAAAAACGGTGCAAGAACGACGGAATGACCGCGTTAATTTGATTATTTATTGAGTCAAGCTTACTTGTAGTAAACGAAGTCAAGAAGGTTATCGATGTTTACGAACGTTGACGAACGCAAGCGGAGTTCAATTGAAAATACTGAAACGCCTAAAGTACGTCGACTCGTTGACACGTTTGTTTTATCATGTTCGCGCTTTCGGGATGCACAATTTTCTTCGTTGATACTTTTCTATTACACTCAGACATTTTAAGTATGTATCTAACGTTTACGATATAGTGTATTAATTGTTTCGATAATTTTCTTTGCTGATGATTACTCTTGCATTACACTCAGACAATGTAAATATATATTAAATGTTTATGGTGGAGTATATTAATTGTCTCAGTAATTTTCTTTGCTGATGATTACTCTTCCATTACACTCAGACATTGCACATATGTATTAAACGTTTGCAATAGGGTATATTAATTGTCTGAGTAATTTTCTTCGCTGATGATTACTCTTCCATTACACTCAGACATTGTAAATATGTATCAAATGTTTACAGCAGAGTATATTAATTATCTGAGTAATTTTCTTCACTGATGATTACTCTTCCATTACACTCAGACATTGCACATATGTATTAAACGTTTGCAATAGGGTATATTAATTGTCTGAGTAATTTTCTTCGCTGATGATTACTCTTCCATTACACTCAGACATTGTAAATATGTATCAAATGTTTACAGCAGAGTATATTAATTATCTGAGTAATTTTCTTCACTGATGATTACTCTTCCATTACACTCAGACATTGTAAATATGTATCAAATGTTTACAGTAGAGTATATTAATTGTCTCAGTAATTTTCTTCCCTGATGACTCCTCCATTACAGTCAGACATTGAAAATATAAATCAAACGTTTACAACACAGTATATTAATTATCTCAGTAATTTTCTTCCCTGATGACTCCTGTCCCATTACACTCGGACATTGTACATATACATAATTTACAACACACTATATTAATTATCCCAGTAACTTTCTTCGCTGATTTCTTCCCCATAACTCTCAGACATAAATATATCAAACACAAAATATTAACTGTCTCAATAATTTTCTTCGTCATGAACAAATTTTCTTGCAAATAAATTTTTCCTACTTCGAAGAATTTTAAATTGCAATTTAAATTTTGTAAGATATTCTACATGTAATGTCGACTGTCGTCCATGACTTGTACGTGTCTGATTTAGATGTCCCAATGGGACAGCCTGTACATTGCAATATATTCAATGTCAGTGCGGTAATTCGAATCTCGATCTTCCTGTTCCCTGTTAACTTCTCGATGGTTATTCTTCAACGCGTTGACTGCCATAACGAACATAACTACGCTCTGGAAATAGATCCTTGAAATGGATCTGGTATCACTTTGACGGTCTGTGTCACGTATTCATGACTTTGCTACATGACTTTTTACGTCACCTGCCACGTGTTAACATATTTAAACCTTTAAATGCAATCCTTGTATCACTGTGCTACTTGTTTGATAACACGTGTGAAACTTTGACTGTCATGTCACTCATGTAGGTCCATTTCTGACAGATCTAATTTACATTATTAAAAATTTGTTCACTTCCCTAACTGTACTTTAAGTACAGATCTCCTAGCAAACTTATGAATGCAATTATGTACAAAACGTTAGAAAATATCATATTAAATATAATATTCTAATGTTCACTAATATTAGTGTCCATATTCCTTCATCTATCTATCGAACTTTTACTATTGCACTTTTTATTACAAATACAAATATATTTCCCCCTGTCTAACCCATTTATTTCTTCACTGCAAAGAGAAGTTTCAAATTCCTTTTCACAACCTAACTACAGTATAATCTATTAATATATATCATAACAATTTTACGTATTTATGTATTATGTGTTACGATATATGAATAAAGTATATGTATCATGCATTGCAATACAAGAACAAAGTAATATACAAAATAAAGTATACATATTTCACAAAGTTTAAAGTCTACATTTCAGTTCACTTTACATTTGGCCCAGTTTACCCACACGCGAAACACTTAAATCGAAAATTTAATAAAGCAGCTATTTGCAGTACACGCTAATCGATATCCAACTCCTCGAATATCAGATCGTACTCGACGAAGTATCCGCACTCGATCGCAAGTCGATCAACGTTATCGAACATCGTCGAACTACGTCGAGGACAGGATCCACTCCTTCGAAAACTATCCACCAATTTCGTTAGTCCTGGAGGCAACTGAGAGTCTCCTTTAGAAACATCTCTACAACGTCGCTACTAAGGACTTAACTGCATCGTTGTGCTTCTTTGACGACACGTGTACACAATACACTAAGATCTTCATGCATGCATATGGGAATATAGAAACATGATGCACATGCACGACAGTGGCGTAACTTGGTAGGAATCGCACTATTATTATATTTGGTTGAATTTTAGGATGAAGGATGTAGAAGTTTCAAATTGTCAAGCTATCTGGTTCAATTTCAAATTTTCTTTCGATAAGATTATAGACATTTTCAATTTTGTAAATTTTTGCGTTCTCTAACTTTTAATTTGACAATTTTTATATTCAGAAGGTTTGAATTTTTATATTTCTTGAGGTACGAATTTCTAAATTTCTGAAATTTCCTATTTTCAAATTACTAAATTTGCAATATTTCACTAGATCCAAAGTTTGCATTTCCCAATTTTTAAATTGCTAAATTTCGCATTTGATTGACCATAAATTTATAATTTTAAATTTCCCTATTCCCAAATATCCAAATTCCAAATCCCCAATTTGCACATTTCCAAATTCTAAGGTTCCCAAGTTGCAAATTTTCAAATTCCAAAATTCTCAATTCCCAGATACCCAAATTCCAAATCCCCAATTTGCAAATTTCTAAATTTCAAAATCTCTAAATTCCAAATCCCCAAATTCTCAAATTCCCAATTTCCAAATCCCCAAATTTCCAAATCCCCAAATTTCCAAATCCCCAAATTCTCAAATCCCCAAATTTCCAAATCCCCAAATTCCAAAATCCCCAAATTCTCAAATCCCCAAATTCCAATAGCCCCAAATACTCAAATTCCCAATTTCGAAATCCCCAAATTTCAAAGTCCCCAAATTCTCAAATCCCCAAATTCCAATAGCCCCAAATACTCAAAGTCCCCAAATTTCCAAATCCCCAAATTCCAAAATCCACAAATTCTCAAATTCCCAATTGTCAAATCCCCAAATTTCCAAATCTTCAATTCTCAAATCCCTAATTTCCAACTTTCCAATTTCACAATTCCTAAATACTGTACCTCCCAAATTCCTAAATCCCCAAAACCCAAATTTCGAACCCTAAAATTCCTAAAATTTCACCAACCACCAAATTCCAAATTTCCCTTCCTTAAAACTGTCAAGATCCCCAATTTCAGTAACGGTAAGCCTACAAATCCTCATATAAATCTGCAGATCGTCAGAAATTCGTAATTCCCAAAATTCGTGTACCCCAGCGAAAGGTGGAAGTTACGCCAATGTTGCGCACACGGAACATAGGTTAGGCCTGCGCGTGCAACCGTACACGGCTGAGAAGCAATTACGTGCCACGGGAATGATAATCCCCGGTTGTAACTACGCGGGTAACTATATCGCGCTGCAGTGTATATGCCGTGACAACTACACCACGCGTACTCTACACGGCTGCAGTTTATACGAGAGTCGGTCGTATAACGTTTACGTCATACGAGGCGGCCCGGCTCCTCCTCGGTGTTCTCCGTGCACACTCCTAACTCGTGACCGTGTATACTATTGCGTTTAATCGCATGCTGAAGGTAAGAGTTTTCAACTTTGTGATCCAGACAGTTGATTACACTTGTCTGGCTTTATTAATCGCTCACTTTGTATCGCACAGTTTGATACAACACGCTTCGGGAACACTCGATTTCATGCGTTTCGTTAAACTGCATTTTACACGATATCTTTCCGTTTCTTATCTTTTCCCATTTTTTACAATACTTCTCTGTTATTTAAAATCGTTTTATGAAGTTTAAAATTATTTTGGGACTTTGAGTATTTTTTAGAATTATTTTAAGGGGACTTCAAATGTTATTTGAAGAAAGGGTTGTCATGAAAGGTTGTTCTTAGAATTAGTGTAAGACTTCTACTGTTATTTAAAATTATTTTACAAGATGTTATATAAAATTATTTTGTGAAGACTTCTAGTGTTACTTAAAATTATTTCATGAAGTATTGTTCAGAATTATTTTATATTTTGATATGCTACATATCATAATTTTAAACTTCAAGTCCTGTTTACAACTACTTCATTCAAAGCTAAAATTACAGACATGTCTATTTTACACCCAACACTACCCCCGAAATTTCATCGAAATCCGTGAGGACGCAATCGCAGCCTTCGGAACGAAATCCGAATCGACTCGGCAAACAAATCGATCGAGGCGAATGAAACGGTACCGAAGTGGATCGAAGCAAATTAAAGGAAGTGAAACGCATCAGGTGAATGAAGCTCAAGGTTTTCGTAACGCCTGTTTCCTCCGGTGTTTTCATTATCTTGGATGTTCGACGCGAGACAATCTTGTAGCTGTCGTCGTACAACGAGTCACGTTTTACATTTCCCCCCCGCTGAAGCCTTTTGAGAGGCACAAGTACGAAACACGAGGAAACGACTGTGCCGCGAATGATGCAACGACATCGCTATACTCCATGGTAAACGACAATGGCAGAGAGACGCTGCTCCACGATAATCGTCCGTGGAATATTCATGAACAGCGACACAAAGTCACGGAGACGGTGAAAAAGAGACGCGATGGAAGGAAGAGGAGAGAGATCGTTTGAAGGAAATTCGATAAAAGGTATCAAACGGCCCCCGTCGTTTATGCCCGTGCGACCATGTTGTTCGCGAAAACATGTACACCAAGGGGGAAAAAAGGAGAGTCCCTTTGAACGGGCTGAAATGCACCGGCCGTTAATATTCATAGACATCAAAATTTCAACGATCGTGCTCGAAACTGAAATACAGATACAAGGAGAAAACGGTCTCCGCATGGGCTACCGCTTTTATTTCACGGCGTATCGCCAATTTCGTGAAATATTTTCAACGTGTAACTCGTGTACGAAATATGCTCGTCTTGATACCGAGTTAAAATATAGCTTGCTGCGAATTATGCGTTTGAAAATTAAACAACTTCATTTTTTAAATGTACGCTTTTGAAATGAACACGGGGAAAATTTCCTGGTTGGAATATTGAAAAATATGGTCAACGTGTTTGTAAAGTAAACTTAAACCGAGTTATTACGGTCATAAATAAATATGCTCTTTGCAACGTTTACACGAGTACTCTGTTTTTAAATATAACATAGAAACAATTGCTGTTGAATTCCGGTAGAATACTTTGACAACACTTTATTGAAGAAAACTTGTACAGCTGGGTCGACTAAGTACCACAGTCTTTCTGAACATTCTTCAATATTGCGAGCTTTTATAATTGCTGGAGATAGATAGAGGTAGGACAGTGTGACTCAAGATGGGGAGGTCCAGGATGAGTAAGAATTAGTGTGTTCATATGGGGATGAGTCTGTAATGTTTATGACGTGATTTGTATGGTCGAGTTGGTTCCGACATTTTCTTTTAACCTGTTGGATATACTGTTCAGTTTTCGGTATTTTTATATATAAAGTGGCCTACTGGGTAATTTATGGAATTTATTCAACTATGCAGTGACTGAACCTGTTGTTCAATATTTAAAAAATAGCAACTGTGAAAGTGAAATCAAAACCACTGAGAGAAAATAGATAGTATTTGTTAAAAAGAATACAGTACAACCCCTATATTTAAAAAATAACTGATCCGTAAAAGTAAAATCAGAACCACTGACAATGAGAGTAAATAGTGGTATTAAACCAAAATGGATCGGAATGCAAGAAATCATTATTTCAAGCAAGATACGAACGATGAAATGTTAATTCGGTAATTGGCGGGGCTAATTAGGTTGGAATCGATATTAATGTAATAGAGGGTGCTGTCGTTTTGTGGATGCAGCATGCGTGATGGACGCGCGCTGGCTCGAGCGGAATTCAGGAATAAGAAGTTGAAGAAGTCGAGTGTTGAAGGTGGTATGCGTGGAACGAGCACCGGCTGTCGTAGTTTACCGTTATATTTCCGTGAGAGAGAGCTCTCTTCGTAGAAGACCGTCTTCTTGTTTCAAACTTACGTTTCTTTTATTCCTTCTTTCTTCGAGATACATTCGCTATGATTTTCCTGGGAGGCAATTGCGGATAAATTCAAATTCCGTAGACAATTTAGGAAAGTTCAAATCTTTGGTAGTTTGCAGTTGGCGAAACTAGTTTGAAAATTTATTTATTGGATATTTGGAAGTCAGAGATTTGATGATGTACAGATTTGAAGGACTAGGACTTTAGATGGGTGGAAAGTTGGAAATTTGAAAATGTAGAAATGTGGAAAGGTAAAAATGTGGAAATGTGGAAATGTAGAAATGTATGAATGTGGAAATGTAGAAATGTAAAAATGTGGAAATATGGAAATGTAGAAATGTAGAAATTGAAAAATGTAGAATCCAGAAATAAAGAAATTCACTGGTCTAGAAATTTAGAAACTTAGAAATCTAGAACCATACAAAAATAAACTAGAAATTTATTAATCTAGAAGTCTAGAAATCAGAAAAGAAATCTGAACATTTAGAAATTGAGAAATATAGAGATCTAAAAATCTAGAAATCTTAAAAAATTAGTAATCTAGAAATCCAGAAATCACCAATTTAGAAATTACCATCCTCCCAAATTGAAAAACATCTAAATTTAAAAATAATGCAACATTTTTCCCCCAAAACCAGACATTCTCCACAATAATACGCGAATCCCAACAATCCTCGAATTCGTAAAAAAAAAGTATTCTCAATTCCAGAACAATGAAAGCAGTTTTTGAACTATAACTTGAAGGTTATTTGGCAAACTACCGCAGAATCTCAATTCTTGGAGAAATTTTCAGTGGGTCGACGGTCAACGGAAAAGAAAAATCCCGGTGTTAGTAGACTTTGTTAGACGGAAAAGCGTTTTTACAGCGAACAGCAATGGCAACTAAACGTCTGCGTCGTAAGTGAGCGTCGCTGGACGTTCGAGCTCAATTTCAACTCAATTACTGTAACCAAGCTCTTTATTATTTCTGCCAGCTGTTTTCTTTCGTTCCTCGGACCGTGTACACCGTTATACGAGCCGTACAGTATACTTGTTTCGATTCAACCGCGTATTTCACTGCATTCGACAGGTAGTCTCGCGAATAATAATTCTGCACGTCGCTCGTTCGACACTGAACGACGTTCAACTTCAACGACGATATACGTGCAATTTTACTCTTCTGCACTTAGTAACCGATCAAGCTTCAAATTTCGAAATATGACAACTCCGATACCTTTGCGGATTTTTCATAAAAATATAATGTAGCAAATAAACAGTAAGTTCACAAATTGTAAAATTTTCAAATCCTTAAGGTTCTAAATTCTCAAAATTCTTAAATTCCTAAGGTTTTCAGATTATCAAATTCCTAAGGTTTTTACATTCCCCAAATTCCCTAGATTCCAAATTTCCAGAATTCCGTAGATTTCGAATTCCAAATTTTCCCGATTCCCTAGAGTCCAAATTCTAAATTCCCCAAATTCCCAGGATGCCAAATTCGAAATCCCCTAAATTCTCTAGGTTCCAAATTCCAAATTCCCCAAATACTAAATTCCCCGAATCCTAAATTCCCCAAATTCCGAATTCCCCGAATCCCAAATTCCCCAAATTCTAAATTTCCCAAATTCCAAATCCCCCAAATTCTAAATGCCCCAAACTCCCTAGATTCCAAATTCTAAATTCCCCGAATCCCAAATTCCCCGAATCCCAAATTCCCCAAATTCTAAATTTCCCAAATTCCAAATCCCCCAAATTTCAAATTCCCTAAATTCTAAATGCCCCAAATTCCAAATTCCCCAAATTTCTACTTTCTAGAATCTCCAGATCTGTAAAATCATAAATTATTGTTCAATTTCGACCGATTTCGAGATAAATAGCTTCACAGACGAAGCGCAATCGCGGCTGTACGTTTCATTCGCGAATTTCACGCGTGGCTTAGCGACGTGCCGTCTAATCTGCGACAGAAACTGCACACCGGCAATCATCTGTGCAAATTCACGCGCGAGCTCGAGTTCAGCATATGTCTAGCCACAGTCGACCACCGAAACCGGTTTCTCCTGCTTTCAGACCGAGTAATTTCGTTAGTTCGCTATCCTTTTCTTTTCTCGATGCTCTCAGATTATTCTTCGCAATTAACTATAACGTTCGCAAATTTACCTTTGAAAAATTTCCGAAATGCGTTCAACAGACTCGGTATCGAGATCAGGAAATTAATTTCATTCTTTATTACTTCTCAGCTTCGTGCCACCAATTAGTCATCTGTGCGAATGATATTAACACGTACCTCCATTTAACAGGTGTTCACCAGCGCAGATGATCGATGTGCTCAACGGTGATTAGCATATAAGAACCGAATAATTGGAGAGCACAATTATTTACACTTTCACACGGTGAAACATATCTGTGGTTATTCATACTGCTCATATATATTGTTCTACATTTTTACGTAACGAAATTTCAACTTGAAGTCTCGTACAAGATTCAGGAGCGACAGGTTTAAAATATTTGAATTTCTGAAGATCAAGCTTTGCAAGTTTCGGACTATGGAATTTTTGAACTTCAAACTTCTTTAAATCCTAAAGTATCTACAAAATTGAAGTTCAAAGGTCTCAAAGTGTCCAAGTCTGAATTATCCAAAAAATGTAAATGACCTAATTTCTTGAAGAAGATAAATCCTCGATATCGTATTCGGCTCACAGTACACAAAAAGAATACGAATGCGCTAAAAAGGTATACAGCCACATTAACGATCGATGGGATCGATTAAGTACAAACTGATCAACCGATAATCGATCAACGGACATCAAACGGTGCTACGACGAGGTAACCAGAAAAATGGGAGCATAAAACGTCGAACGAAATGGAGAGCCCACGAAAAGACGCGGCAATGTTTTCGTCGTCGACGTCGCGGCGTCGTCAGCGTCGCGTCGAACATTATGGAACGCCTTCGAGTAGTTTACAAGCAGCTTGAAGAAGCAAGATTAATTAGATGCCGATGACAAAGCGGGAGCGTGTCTTCGCGCTTCGTTCGGGCTGACGTTCATGGACCGATAAACTTTGAAATTTTGACGACGCTCAAACAGATCCGCTCGTGGAGGGCTTCTTCTCTCTCGACAATAACCTGCGATAAGGTCCTATTGATTTGAGACCGGCTCGACCGAAGAAAATTGAACGCGACCGCTCGATTAAATCTTCTGAAACGCCTTCTTTACATTTCTCCTCCCTCATTCCCTATTCTCTTCTTATTTTCTATACTCGCTGTTTTTCTACGATTATGTACTCTTATACGTTTCGTTACGATTATATGACCTTACGTTTTAACACGACTATATACGCTTTTGTATCATACAGTGATACAGTCAAATATGTTCCAATTTGAAATGAAGGTCCAATTATAAATTGCATATTACAGCAGTGAATTTCTGGCAAGTTACACAATTTATTAAGATTTCTTGAAATCATCGTAGATTTTCACCAAGATAATGTGTGTACAATTTTATACCGAGACATTTCTCTATTTTCAACTTAATTTTATTTTCAAAACGAGTGCACACCATACGTCGATTTAGCGAAATTATGAAATTCGCAGGCAGTAGTACCGATAAAACTGGCAAGGTTGTCTGCTTAGACGTAAAATGGCGTTTTAAATCCGCGCGATAGAAACCACCACGTGACAGAAACCTGTCGCGCGTCGATTGTCGTCGGAGAGAAGCTTGCGGACGTCGCGAAGAAGACGAAGAAATGTCCGTTGGCGAGAAAACGGGATATACGGGCGTCGAATGGCTCGCAGGACGCCTCTGAAACCCCATCAGACAGTCAGCGAGGGTTCACGCGACACAATAACGAGAGACACGGACGTGAATGCCCGATGAGCTGTGTGTGTTCGAACACGATACGTGTCTCGAGGGTAGTGCTTCCTCGCTTCTCGTTCGCACCCTTCCTTTACCCTCGACCGTCTTATCTCGACCCTTTTTCTTCCGTTCACGACGATGCAATTTATATTACAAAGACGCGACCGGGGACTACCAAAGAGCATCGAGTACCGTGCTTTGACTTATTGACCTCTCCGCCTTTGATTACTGTAATTGTTGGGTTAAGGGTCGCGTTAACCCTACAGTCAACGGTTAAACGATTCTGGGGAATTTCTGCAACGTGAATCATCCTGGGATTTTGGGGACTTGGGGATTTGCAAATTTTAGAAACTTGGGGAATTTAAGAAACTTGGAGAATTCTGTGAAATTTGGGGAATTTGAGGAATCTGGAGGATTTGGGAAATTTGGGGAATTCTTGAATTGGGAGAAACTAGGGAATTTTGGAATCTGGGGAATTTTTGGAATGGGGAGAATCGAGGGAATTTTTGAATCCGGGGAATTTTTGGAGTTTGGAGAATCCGGCGAATGTTTAGAATTTGGAAAATTTGTAGAATCTAGGGAATTTGGCGGATCTGTAAAATCTAGAGAATGTAAAGCATTTGGGGAATTTAAGAAATTTGGAGAATTTGAGGAATTTAATAATTTCAGAATTTTTAAGTTTGAGAACTTACGAATTCGAAATTGTAAAGATTTGGAAATGTGGTCGATTTGGAGAATTTTTAGAATTCGGAATGTTAGAGATTAGCAAATTTTCAAATTTGGGAATCTTGGGATCTAGGAATATGTGAACTTATAATTTTGAGAACTTGGACATCAGGGGCTTCAGAAATTCTGAAGATTCGGTAATAGATTTGTAATTTGAATTTGGCAATTGCAAAATCTAAAAATCAGAAAAATTGAAAATCTGAAAATGTAATACTTAACATCTTCAAAAGCTTGGTAATTCCAAGTTTCAAAGATTTAAAGTTTACCAATTTGAACATTCGAAATGTACGAATAAAATAACTTCAGATATAGAAATTCCAAAGTTTATAAAAGAAAATCTTAAACGACCGCAAGGAATTAAACAAGTTAACGAAAAACGTTTAAAACGACGAAAGTAAAGAGCAAAGAAGGGAAAGAAATAAAAAGCAGCTTGTTCCTCGTTGGTCGTGTATACGTGTTGTATTCTCATTCATCGGTCGTCTGACTTGTTCCACGATCGTCCTTCGTAGACGATAAGGATCACGCGCGAGGTCTCGACCGCGAATTGCACGAGAACCACCAGGACTGGCAGGATGACGACCGTTAAGGACGAGGACATTGAACTTCGCGGCGTGCGGTGCTCTCTCCACGTTTCGTGCCAGCCGCGGTTCTCATTCTTTTCTTTCTTTCTCTTCTTTTACTCTCTCCCTCCACCGAATCGTCTAACGTTCTTGCCCAGGGGGTTACACAGACTCGAAACACGCCAACGATCGCTTTCTTCTTTATTCTTTTATCTTCGGTTTTTGATGATTCAGATACTTTCTGAGTTTAATGTCCTTGCGGACTGCTTTTTGTCGCGTCCACGTGGGCCTGTTAACCCTTACGCTTGATATATGGTCTCCAGGTGTAGATTATGTTTAATTCATTCCACTCTGCTGAGGTAATGTCACGTCGCTAATGTATTTGAGAACGGTTTTGTATTGTCGTTTTGCTATATTTGACAAGTTTTTAAATTTGCAAATCTGATATTTATTTATATATGAACCTGAAAACATTCTGAAGAAAAATTATGTTTCGATAAATTTTTGTATTTCATTTTTGATCATTAAAATTTCTAAATCTCCAAAATAACCAATTCCCACCTTCTAAACTTTACAAATTTCCGAATCCTAAATTCCCAAAACAAGCCCCATACCTCCAAATTTAAAAAATTCCAAATTCTTAAATACTTAATATCGCTTTTAATGCAATGTTAATTGCAGATCGGAATTTATGCAGAGTATGGTGATTCATTTATCAGCCCACGGAAAGAGAATGGTGCATACGATTTCATTAACAACGGTAATCTCGAGAAGAGACGAGGGAAAGGTGAAAGTGAAGCGAAAGTGAATGCAGAATATAAACGTAACGCGAGGTCGTACAAACGAACGCGTATAATACGATAAAAGGTAGACCCATCATCTTATGGTGGTTCACGATTCGACATATCGATGTTAAGTCAAATTTCATTACATCACATGTTCATGGTCATATAATTCTTACTTCATTGTGTACGATTTTCAGAGCGTTAAATGAGGCTCTTACTTCTAGTTATTGCAAATACATTGTACTTCGAGAATTATGTATAACATTATACTTAAAAATCTCACGAAGTATGTTACTGTTAAAACGTTAATAATTATTGCACAAGTATGTAAATTAGATTTAAATATCGTGAAAAACTTACGAGAACAGCTGAGATCATAAGTAAGAATTAACCCTCATCACACTTACCTGAAACCAGAGAAAACGTTAAATTAGTTAAATTATATATAACCTCCTCGATAAAATGTTTCCTGCAAAATGCAGCAATACCGACAAGGGCGATAAATATTACCCTAATGTTTAATAAATTTTCCTGTAAAGATATAAAATACATATAATAACATGGAAATACAGCGATGCAATATGAAAATAACAGATCTGAAATTCGTCATCGTGACAGAGTATAGTATTAAAGATATCGGAGCAGACGGTAAACGTCGAAAAGGGGGTGGAAGACAGTTCCCGTGGGGCACAGGGATGCAGAGACACGAAGACAGAAGGGTGCTTCATCCCCTCGCGTTTCCGTGACCGCAATAATCCGACAGGTTCGAACAAAGTGATCGCGCACGAACAGAACAAGAGAAGAAACAACGAAGAAAAGGAGAGTGTTGGTGTGTTCGAGACGAAAGCGACATCGCGAGGGGGTGATAAACGCGTGCGATGAAAGGGGGTAGTTTGAAAGGAAATAGGAAAAGATCGAAGAACGGGAAGAGGAAAAAAATGAGGATACAATGCGACGCAGGATACAATGTCGCAGGACTTCAGTTTGAAACATTAAAAGTACCGGAGTGTGGGGTTCGATAAACTAAAGGTGCGTTTCCATGGAACGATCTCCATTTACGATCAATAACTGTAAGTTGCACACGATTATATACATTTTCAGAAAAATATCACAATGTCAGCAAACACTACAATTTTTAATATCACGCTATTAAATATGTCCCCGATTGAATTTAACGTGAAAATGCACCCCAAAGGTATTATGGATTATTCTATTAAATTATTATTATAAATAATATTGTCACTCGAATGTATGATATTAAAAAGACTATCCGAAGATGTCACAATATTATCACAGCAGAAACTATACTGCTATTGTCATAAACGCCTTAACTTATTCTGGCCATGAGAACGTGCCTTAACGGATTATTGTCATTTTTAACGCATTTTGAGGGTACGATATTAAACTGCGAATAGCTAAAGTGTCAGAGTGTGACGGCAATAAAATGCATGATATTAAAATTGACAATTTTCCGTCACATGAAAACGTACCCTAAAGGATAGAGTGGCAGCATCATCAACAACCACCGGCGGCATATCGACACCGTAACGGTAACCTTCTCGTCGCCACAATACCGTGGTGAAACTACCACCAGCGACGCTCGCGTTATTACCTTACGTGCCTGCATGCCGACGAAGTAACTTCGAATTCCCTTGAAATTCACCCTCTCAACCCCTTGGACAACCCCCGTCTGGTGGCATCCGGCTTTAATTCAATGGACGCGAACGTCGCGACGAAACTCTTGATAAGTCGAGAACTCGATCGACTTTCCCCCCCCGCAACCCCGAGTCTCGATAAAAGTCTACCCGGTAAAAAGTTTCCAAGATCTCGATTCGAAGGGTTAACCGTCCTGGAAAGAGATACTTCGTTTCTCCGTTGTTCGATCGTGCCTCTTCGTTCGACGAGACTCGTGGCGAAGAATAATTTTCAAGATTTCTCGGCTTAACGAAGCCCTTCACAATGAGGATTTTCCTGACTTCAATTCGTCGGGCACCTCGGAGGGACGCTGAAGGATTTTTTGGTAAGAGGTTGTTAGCGAAAATTCGATTATGCGTTTCACGGTGGATAACTCGATTGAACCACAGCGAGGACAGAAAGTACGTTTCTTTGTATTTGTAAAAGATGTTCTATACAGTATACATAAATATAATAGACATTGTTATACTGTTATACACCCATTTCTACAAAAACTTTTACATGTACTGATGTTATTGTGGATCACGGAGATTCATGAAAGCCACCTCAACATTATTCTCTATTCTTTATATCGCCACACTATCTAATCTCACGCGTGGTTTTCTCCACACGTTAAAGTTGTTGCGCGTAATATTGCCAAACATAGTATTCGCTACGCGCTGTATTCTAAACGCGTTAGAGCCACCATGCGTTATATTGCCATGCGTTGAATTCGTAACACGCTGTATTCGTCATGCGTTGTAATCGAAACTCGTGTTATCGCCACGCACTATATCATTACGTCTTATATCGTCGCGTTGTATTCGTTACGCGTTGTATTGCCACGTATTTTATTTCGCGCGCGCTGAATTTGTCACGCGTTGTGTTCTCCACGAATTATAACACCTCGCGTTATATTGCCACCTATTGTATTGACCCCACGTTGTACCATCTCGTGTTGTGTCATCACTAGTATTTGAAGCGCGTTGTGAACTCAACATATTATATCACCTCGCATTATATCGCCACTTGTATTTATCACGCGTTAGATCTCCATTTATTGCATTTGTCACTCAATCACCATGCATTATGTCGTTTAACACTTTACATTACATATGAAGAACTTTTTGGCCCCTTCGATATATCGCCAATTCCAATAACTCTGCTACAGTTTCGAACCTGACAAACCTGTGTATCGTTCATTTGACAGTTTTTATGTCAATTTCATGAGCATAATTTTATCCGATAAAAGCATACTGTTATATTTATACGATATCGATCGAATATCACAGAAGGGAGGAAATTAACGAATGCGAGCATCAGCGGTGATAAATATTTATGAAGCAGCGATGTGTCCTTTTCTTTGCACCTAGCTGCACGCACGATCCGCTTCACCGAAAAGTTTAATGAACGGAGAAGTTGGACGAACAACTTCTGAAAGTTGTAGAGGGGTTTCGAGATCGTTTATCTAAATTAAAGGTCTGCTCACAGCAACGCGTGTCGTGCTCCCTAATCCATAAAATAACCGTTCCACCGAGAACGGTCGACGACCACGTTTTTATTTATCAGCGTTCACGCGACCCGTGTTCACCCCTCGAAACGACCGGATCACATTTATCTATCTGGACTTGCTCATACTTCTACGTCTAAGTGATTTTGTTCATACTTTCATACGGTTAAAGCTTATTTATCGACGTTTGTTTATGTTCTCCGTTTATTTACCGACGCGTTGAATCGAGCGAGCGCGATTTTAACGTAATTTCATGTCGAAAGAACGAGTTGCAGAAACAGCTGTTTCGAAACGACACATTTTCGTTGCACGGTTTTTCGCCAAGCAAAGTGGTTATCCTCAACGTAATTCCTTTCCAAAGCAACACCCTCTTTGTACCACACATTACGGAATACATCATGTAAATAACGTCGGAAGTGTTAGCAATTTTCTGCTGCATAAATTAATAAAAAAAATTCTCGGCTTTCATACGTTTTAGCTCTCGACTTTCGTTTACTTTCATACCAATTTGTATCGTATAAAGCTGTGTAATTTCCCTACACTTTATTTTCTGCTCCCACTCATTATAAACACAGCAAACATTATAATTCAGATTTTGAAAATGCCAAATCTGTTACAAGTTGAAATTAGAAGACGATCGACGTGAATTCCAACTTTAGTTTACAGAAAGGCTATCAATCTTCCGCCAAATCGATGTTTCAAGGGTGCATAAGCAACCGACTCATTTATTATACCAGCGTAAATCCAGCTTTAACCAGTTAACACAACAGCTCAAACAGCAAACGTCTCTCGCGCGTTGTTTGACCCAGTTAAGTATTTGAGATATTGCCCCGAGTCCCGTTTTCTACTATAATGACCATCGGACGGGCAAGTAAACATGCAATTAAGTTAATGGCGTTCGCGACAGCAGGTTTTTCATGATGCACGTTCGAATATACGGTCGCGTAGGGTGGGAAGACCTTGACCTTGACCCAATAACACGAAGATCCGAAGCGTAACAGAGGATCATCGGACAGCTGGTCGAAACAGATTGCTCGACGTATAACTCGACCATTAAACGTGTCACGTGACGACGACCAACGACGACTTAATACCGTTAACCCTATCGCAAGATCCGCTTCCGGTAAATTCTTCCCTCTCTTGTTCCGCCCACGTTACGGCTTTCTCCATGGCCCCACCATCGACACTGACACACCTCTTCTTCTCTACAGGGTGTACGTTCGTATTCTCGACATTTCAATACTTCTTAACGTCGTCATAGTCTTCGGCTGAATTATGTTCCGGTTTGTTTAAGAGATTTGGAAAATTGGCAAATTGGGAAATGGGAAATTGGGAAATGAGGAGATTGGGAAAGAGGAAATTGGAAATTGGGAAATGGGAAATCGGGAAATTGCAAATTTGGGGCATGAGAATTCGGGGAATTGGGAAATCGGAAATTAGAGAATTCGAGACATGAGAATTCGGGAAATTGGTAAATCAGAACATAGAGAAATTGGGAAATGGGAATTTGGGGCATGAGAATTCGGGAAATAGGGAAATTGGGAAATGGGAATTCGGGACATTAGAATTCGGGAAATAGAGAAATTAGGAAATGGGAATTCGGGACATGAGAAGTCGGGAGATAGGGAAATTGAGAAATGGGAATTCGGGACATGAGAATTCGGGAAATAGGGAAATTGGGAAATGGGAATTCGGGACATGAGAAGTTGGAAAATTAGGAAATCGGGACATAGGGAAATTGGGAAATGGGAATTCGGGACATGAGAATTCGGGAAGTAGGGAAATTGGGAAATGGGAATTCGGGACATGAGAATTCGGGAAGTAGGGAAATTGGGAAATAGGAATTCGGGACATGAGAAGTTGGAAAATTAGGAAATCGGGACATAGGGAAATTGGGAAATGGGAATTCGGGACATGAGAATTCGGGAAGTAGGGAAATTGGGAAATGGGAATTCGGGACATGAGAATTCGGGAAATTAGGAAATTGGGAAATGGGAATTCGGGACATGAGAATTCGGGAAATTAGGAAATTGGGAAATGGGAATTCGGGACATGAGAATTCGGGAAATAGGGAAATTGGGACATGAAAATTGGGGAAATTGAGAAATCGGGAAATTGGGAAACTGGAAATCGGGAAATTGGAAAGTCAGAAAATTGTAATTTGAAGCATTAGAAAATCGAAAAATCGGGAAATGAAATTTTAGAAAATATATAAGTAGTGGTAAAATGGAAAATGGTAACAGAGAAGTGCGAAATTGGAGAAGAATCATTAGGCTATGCATTATTGAATGAATTTAGAGTTCCAGCGAACACCCCGTACATATCTGATTCACCTCTCGTTCCCTCTTTCTCCTGATCCTTTAGCAAGCGCAACAGAGTTCATTACCCACGGACTGGGATCAACGCGTCTGCCTTTAAATCTACAGTTAAGTATCTACCTGTCGGGGACGCTAATTAAGGTCTCGCAGCCAAACCGCTCTTTACCGAGCTGCCACGAGACCGTCTTTCCGGCCTGAGAAAGCGAGAGGATTGATCGACTGACAATTATCCGCGTTCCGAGTATCGGAATCTATCTGCCGGATGAAGGGAGAAAATGTGACACGGTGGAAATTATGGAAACGAAAGTTAGATAGACTGTGCAAAAACCGGAAGGTTGGAAAATCTGAAGTTTAATCCTCCGTGATAGAAGGCAATTTATATTTCAACTAAAGTTCATTAACGTCTTAAAGCTCTGTAATTTGTTACTAAATTATCGGAGTGAATTTTGACAGTATTTACATCGACTCGACTCTGTTTCCTTAATTATTTTTGACTGCATTGAATTCGTAATATCGGAACTTCGTTATGCAGCAAAATTAACACGTCAAGAGTTACCGCGTAAACGAACGCTTGATAATAATCGAACAACACAAAAGCAGCGGATTACGTTCGCTAGAAATAAACTAGTTTGTCGACTTTCAAGATTGGAATTTCTTTCAGCAGGAATTTCTGTTAATTCATCACGACAAGTCAAAATGTTAATCGCGTTTGCCCGCACGGAAAACAAGAAAGATTCCGAGAAACCAGTGTTCCCAGTTTCGTAATCGCTCAATCATTTACACGGACCGGCCAACAGCGCGTAACTGACCGTAATTACGGCAAACACAATAACCGGAATGTAGTTGGTACGATAATGAGGAGAACGAGCGTGTTACAGGGGAAGGTGGGTATCTCGCAGCTTTGCGGTCTCTCCTCTGCAATAACTCGCTTCCTAAACGAGACGACTTAAGATTCACCGGCTAGATTCTACGAATCCATTCGTGGTTACCTTTAAACGATAGTACACTCAGGTGCAACGTTTACTTTCGACGAAGATACGAATTCGAGGAAGAACATTCGCTTTTTGTAAATTATAACAGGAAAAACTTGACAATTAGTCTTTACAAATTTCCAAGTGTTTGAATTCCCTAATTGTCTAAAACCACAAATTCCATAACTGCGTAAATCTAAACATTTAAATTCTTAATTTCCCAATTTCAAATTCCCAATTCCCCAAATTCCCAAACCTCAAGATGCTTAAAATTCACTAAATCTTCATAATCCCCCAAATTCTTGAAACTCCGCAAATTCTCAGTATCCTGAATTCTCGAACTACATAAAATTCCCTAGATGACAAAATTCCCCGAATTCTCAAATTCCCCCACATTTCTCCAATTTTCCCAAATCTACCAAATTCTCCTAGATCCCCAAAACTCTCACGTTCCCAAATCCCTTAGAATCCAAAAAGATTCTCCGACTGTCTGAAATTTCCCGAAATTCCCCTAGATTCCCCACATTCTCATATCCCAAAATTCTCGGAATTCCCAAAATTACTAATATCCCCTAAATTCTTCCAATTTCCTAAATCCCCCAAATTGCCGAAATTCCCCTAGATTCCCCAAATTTTTATGTCCCAAAATTCTCCGAATTCCCTAAATTTCTAATATTCCCTAAATTCTTCAAATTTCCTAAATCCCCGAAATTCTCGAAATTCCCTCAATTTCTCAGTTCTCCAAATTCCCAAAATCTGCCTAATTTCGAAAATTCTCAGATATCGAAATTTCCCGATTTCTAAACATCTCCACTGAAATATTTCTAAATGACCAAACATAAAAATTGACTAATTAAAGACGATCGAGTAATTGATTACATACCTTAATATTCCGTTTGGAAGGCTACTATGCCCGCGAATGTACAGTTTGCACCGTCGACAAGATACGCACGCGTTACGATGCAAAATACGCTTGGAAACGAGACTTTCATCGAGTCGTTCGTCGGAACTTTCGCTAAACGAGAACGATCGACGCGGATCGAAACGATCTTCGAGCTCGTTCCCGGTCATTCGAGGATCATTCGCACGAGACGTTCGCATCCAACATGGCGATTCGAATCGAGTTTACGGAGCCAGATAAGCAGGGGAACCGGTTCGGTACTGTACACAAGCTAAATTTCCCGCGGAACGAAACTACCAGGATCGAGCTAACGACGTGCTCCGTGACGAGGAAGGAATACGGTTGACACGAGACCAAACACCGACGAAACTGGAGCAAACTCGAACGGGAGAGACCCGCTTCGAGAGAAACGGAAGTGCACAAGTCTCTCCCGACAAAAACAACTTCTCGACACAGTGATTTTTACGCCTATCACGGAAACTTTCCCTCGGTTAATCGACACGATCATAGTTTTTTTCTTAACGGAACCGTTCAATTAGTATGTTGCTACGGACATTCTAACACGACATATTGTAATTACACTGATCCTTGTAATTACTAATTGTAGACTATTGTTTCTCACTCACGGTTTGAACGCGATGAATTGTTTCATCGTTCGAAGTTCAAGCCATAATTTGCATAGTCAGGAATCGTTGAATATAAAGTCAACATGTAACTATCTTTTTATAATACCGTAGCAGTGGTGACTGACGCATCCGACAAAAGCGATTAACAGCAACTCGTACCGTTCGAGTGGATGATCGAATACTTGCGTGACTCAGCGTGTATCGATTGCGAATACTTATAAAAGTTGCAAATAAGACGAGTAGTAGAAATTCGTGTGGCAAGAGGGGTTAAACAGAGAGCAGAAGGGCGAAGCGAGAAAGAAAGAGAATGCAAAAGAGGGAGAAAGAGGAGAGACGCGAGAAGACAGCGAATTAATCTCCCTATTAGCGGTCGCCAGTCTCAATTGCCTTCGTCCTCCCTTCTTTCCGCCTCTCTTTCGACCTCGTTCTCTGCCTACTACCACCTCCCCTTCAACGGCGAACCGGAAGTCGAGCAATTTATCTCGGCCGCTTCTTCTTGCCTGTGTGCTGCCCTGACGAAACTGCGCGCACGAAAAATCCTGCTAATTGGAGATCAGCTTTCGGCTACCGTTATTACCGGCCGTACGCGAACATCGAACGCCTACCTTTTTGCTTCGCTCCGACGGATTTACTTACGTCGTTCGATCGTGACACGGGTCACGTGAAATCGTTGACTCGCGTCAGATCCCCGCAAGCGAACCGGCAAATTCATGGTTGTCGAACCGGGAACTGCGACACGTTCGACAAAGAGGATACGTTTTCACAGAGTAATATGTACCGTGAAATTATAACGTAAGACGGATAGTGTGCGATCGTTCTGTGACATGTATGCATTTCCGGGTGGAAATGTTTCTCACACGCTTCTGGAAACTTTCCGTTGAACAGCTGCCGGTTTAACGAGACCTTCGTTGCAAATGCTACGCAATCAAAATAGTATACTCTCGTTATATTGCCATCGCGGTACAATTCGTGATGATGTAATTTGCGATGATGTAATGTAATATACGATGTAGAACGACGTACAATATGTGGCGATATAATGCGTGGATATGTAACGCGAGGCAATGCAACGCATGGCGATATAACGCGAAGAAATGTAACACATGGTGATATAATGCGTGGATATACAACGTGTGGAGATATAATACACGGCAATATACAGTATGTAGCGATATATAAAATGTGACGATATAACGCGAGGATATGTAATGTGTGGCGATATAACACGAGGAAACGCAGTACATGGTGATACAACGCGTGGATATGCAAAATGTGGTGTAACATGCATATACGATTCGCGGCAATATAACGCGCATTAATACCTACGAGACAATGTTCAACGCGAAACAACAGAATGCATGGTTAAACAACACGATTTTGTAACAATCGAATTGAGTTTGAATAAAAGACTATAACTAATTCATTATATCTAGCCGATTCTATCGAGCCGTCAATTATTCCAAAGTTGCATTTTACGCTGAATTAGTGATAAAACGGTAAAATAAAGTCTGTTAAATTATTGTGCATTCAAGAACGAAATGAAATTAATCGATACTAAGCGCGTTAAATCAACGATAAACGTTTAAACAAAAATGCATTCAAGAAAACTCGAAAAGTATCGTTAAATTACGAACTCCATAAAACCGCGAAATCAGAGTAAAAACTTGTATCGATGACGATCGATAAAATAAATAAATAGGGAAAAAAGGGAGAGAGAGGGAGATTGTCTGTAAACGAATTCTCTCTTGAAACGATAAAAAAAAACGAACTGTTCGTTGTTCACCGATTTCCAATCGTCCCGTTCTCGATAAATAAAACAAAGAGCGGCGCACGGTACATGGATTTCGCGTGCATTAAAAATCCCTCACGATCCAATAAATAATTCGAGTCTCGTTCACGCGTTGTTATCGATGTGCACCGTGTGTTTCCGACCATTATCGATCCTAACTCGGCTCGATACTCCGTAACGATGCCCCGGCGTACCTTTTATAGAAAGTGATCTGACCTACTGTTCTATTCCGAACCGTTTACCGATTCGAAACGCTTTACTGAAATAAATCGGCATTACTTGATAACGATTCTCTTCGAAATAACCGACTTAATCTTGAGACGTATCAATCAAGTGTTAATCAATGTCGACAGAAACCTAAGAATACTTTAAATTCGCTTCGAAAAATCCATAAAATTATATCGGCAATTTATGCTATTAGCATACGGTTAATTATCTATTCAGATTGCAAGATCCTAAAATAATATTAAATCTCGCAATATTTCGAGATTTTTAAATACCAGAATAGTTATAGATCCGTCGAATATCTGTATATACCTGGACATCTATATCCCTACCTTCCTGGATCCCTAGCCCTTGAATTTCCTACATTCATATCTCCATACCTCTCTATCTCCCCCGATCTTTAGATTTAGTCCTAGAGTCCTAAACCTCCCAGATCCCTAGACTCCTAGATCCCTAGACCCCAGATCCCTAGAGCCTCAGACCCCTCACCCCCCGATCCCTAGATCTCAGATCCCTAAATTTCTGGATTTCTTGATCCCTAAATTCCTATGCCCCTATCTCCCTATCTCTCTATCTTTCTATCTACCTAGATCCCTATTCCCAGTTCTCCGTTTTCCTATCACCCTAGATCCCTACCTCGATATCTCCCAAACTCTTCAGAATTCCCATCTCCCTATATCATACCTCGCATCAAAACAGATTTTTCTGGTTTATTCGAATCTATTCAGCGAACCGAACAAACCCGATAAAATCTTACGCAATGCGTACTCGTAAAACGGAAGCGTTTTCATTAAGTTTGGACGCGAACGTCCGAAATCCGCTGGAAACTCATTTATGTAATATCTCATCGGTGAACCGTTCGGCACGTTCGCGTGTGTCGCGAATAAAATCGGACACAACCGGTGTGTTACGGCACAGCAACGCGTACACGCTGATAAAATACGAGGTATCAAATTCGGAGCCAGGAAATTCCTGTCAATTTACACCACGATTCCTCTTGCAGCCGGCGTGGCTAGGCTGTTTCTCAATTAGCAGCGGTGCAATTTCATTTAGCAGCGATATAATTAACGACAGAGACGGGGAGGGGGCGAGAAAAATCCGATGCAAAGCAGACGCTCTCTGGCCAGACTCGAAACGTTCTTAATTAGACCTTCCCAACGTTTTCTACAACTGCGACATTGTTTCTATGGTGTTGCAGCTCTGGTCGACGTCGCGTTAAATCCTTCCGCTTTTAACGTCGACCTTTGTTATGAACGAAATCGAGTTTTTACGGTGCAGGAATTTGAAATGGGTAGAAGAAAAAAAATATTAAATTGATTGCCGTGGTGTTATAGTCAGTGGGGATGTAATACGTGGTCGTATAGAATGTGGAAGTAAATTGAACTCGTAGATTGCGTGGTGATTGCGGGGTGTGATGAATGTTTCGCGTGGTGAATGCAGCGTGTATTGATTGCAGTACATGGTGATTCTAACGCATGCTGAACACTACGCGTGATGAATACAGCGCGTGGTGAATACTACGCGTGGTAATTCTAACGCGTGGTGATTACAACATGTGGTGAATTCCACGCTTGGTAAGTACAGCGCGTGGTGATTCTAACGCGTGGCGATTGCAACTCGTGGTGATTCTAACGCGTGGTAAATACAGCGCGTGGTGATTACAATATGTAGTGATTGCAACGCGTGGTAAATACTACGCTTGGTAAATACAGCGTGTAGTGATTGCAACGCGTGGTAAATGATACGTGTGGTGAATACTACGCGTGGTGAACACTACCCGTGGTGAATATAGCGCGTGGTAATTCTAACGCATGGTGATTACAACATGTGGTGGTTGCAACGCGTGGTACATACTACGCGTGGTGAATATAGCGCGTGGTGATCACAATATGTGGTGATTGCAACGCGTGGTGAATACAGCGCATGGTGAGTACTACACGTGGCAAATATTAATCGTGGTAAATTACAACGTGTGGTAGTTGCAACGTATGGTGATGCAATGCGTACAACTACAACACGTCACCTATATAACACGTGACAAATACAACGTACCTAACATATAACAATAACATACAACAAATGCTATAATCTAACGCGTGGTGACAAAACGCGTTACAAGTAAATATGTCCCTAAACCTCAATACATCCTTACACCCTTAGATCCCACTATCTACCCACATCACAATTTCCAGAAATATCAATAACCCCAGTATCCCTCCATATCCAGCATCCCTCATTCATTTTAACAAATCTTTCCAAAAGTGTCGGAGCGAAGAAATCATGTTCGAAAGTTGTTCAACAACATAAATGAATCCATATATCCCAGTCGGGAAAGGCTGAAAGGGTCGGATAAAAAAGTCGGTCGGTCTAGCGTTCGAGTACATATTTGTATTCGTGTCTCTCGACGGGAATATTCGACGGTTAGTACCGTCGGAAAATTTCTCGAGGTAGAGAGATGCTCGATCGCGGTAGGATGGGCGATTCCTCGAGATACGACCCGGAGAAAAATGCGGTTCGAGCGGCGTTATAACGTGCGCCGCGTTGTAACCGACTTACGCGATCTATCGTAGCAGCCGGCGGCCACGATGGCGCTTCGACATCGATTTTCCGTCAGAAACTTGCTATACGTTCGCTGGGACCGTGCCGCGACGACGTGGCAAGAAAATCCTCGTAAACAAAATCAAACAGCGGAATAAAAGTCCTTAACGTATTTTTGTGAACAGAGACGCGTCCGTGGCTGAATCGATGTTTACAGTTTGTCTGCACGAGATAAATGTGCTCATTAACCACGTCCTCATTAGCGGCCACTGTTTGTCTCATTTTATTCAAAATAATTCGATATGTCGGTAAAAAGCTCGGGACGCGGTTCCATTTTACTGGAACTATCCGACATAACGAAAAGATAATTATTGTACTTGACCTGAATTTCGTTCGATCGCATGACCAAGTGCATTACTTCGATACTTTTTTGCTCCATGTTTTAGCGTTATTCAAAATTTATGATACGGCGTGATATCGATGAAAGATATCTAGAATTTTGTTCTTCACAAGCAAAGTGTCGGTTCTTGAGTATTCGGAGGGATTTCGAGCAGACGCGAAAGTGATCAGATTACGTGAAAATTTGTGTAAGAGAATAACGAATATTAGCTGCAATGCAGTGCCGAAGAACAAACAACGAGAGCTTACATCGGTACACGCCGATAAAACTGGTCTCGTTAAGCGCGATCGTGATTTTTTTTTTACGATCTACCCTGAAAACTAATTATCGAGCACAATGCGCGTACCGTGCACACGCCGGGTCTCGTTTTTTTTCCTCGCTGCTCGTTTTTCCTGGCTACGTTCTACCGTACAAGCGGAAATAATTTCCCTGGCGCGGAATATCGTTTCGAAATTGCAGAAAAACCGTGCGGAGACAGGTGGAAGTGGTTCTACGGAAAATTCCACGCGAAACAGGGAATAACCGATCCGATTCGAGGGCACGAACGCGACGCGAATTAATTGGATATTTAACGTGGAATTGATTCTGACTTTGTGCGAGCCGTGCAGAGAGGGGCTTAATGTAATTCCGAAACACGCGACAGAACGCACGATTCCCGATCTATCCTGCAGTGCAAACAGATACTGCTTTACCGAGACTGAAAATCGACTTCAACCCTTACTGTACACACGTAGCATAAAAGTTTCATATGGCACACGTGTAACATACCTCGACGACTTCGAAACTGCTGTTACCTTTAAACTATTTGTTATTTCGCGTCTCAAATATTTACGGAATATTCTAAAATAGGAGATGACTTTTTTTTACATTGTACATTGTGTGTGGGACACCTCGGGTTAGTAGAGACTAGTACGTTAGTTCTTTTAGTTTTCTTTCACTTTTTAGCGTTTGCAGATATCCAAATTTACGAAATATTCAATTCTCCGAATTTTTCATTTCCGAATGGTTCAATACCCGAAATTTTTAATTGCATAATCTGTCAATTCTCCCAATTTTCAATTCCTCAACTTTCCAAGCCTATAAAGTTCTAATTTTGCAAATATTCAATTTCCCAGATTTTCAATTCTCCCAAATTTTCAATTCCAGACATTTTCAATTCTCCCAAACTTCAATTCTGCAAATTTTCAATTCTCCCAAATTTCAATTCTTCAAATTTTCAATTCTCCCAAATTTCAATTCCCTCAGATTTTCAATTCTCCCAAATTTCAATTCTACAAATTGTCAATTCTCCCAAATTTCAATTCTTCAAATTTTCAATTCTCTTAAATTTCAATTCTCCGAAATTTGTTATTCCTCCAAATTTTCAATTCTCCCAATGTTCAATTCTCCGAATTTCAATTTCTTCAAATTTCAATTCTCCAAATTTCTAGTTTCCTAAATTTTCAATTCTCTAAAGCAAATTTTCAAATTATCAGTTCTCCAAATTCTAAATTGTTACAGTACTAAATTCCCCAAATCCAATAATTCGCAACTAAAGACTAACGAATAATAACCATTGTTTCCCTACGTCGCCATTTTCCCCATTAGAGGTTACGATACACAGCGGTATACAATCGAAACGAAATCTATCCAGATAAACACGGATGAAGAAAGTTTCGAGGTACGATATAATCGCGTGTCATTTCGATAAGCAGTTCCCGAGGATCAGAACAGTAGCAACAGACGGTGTTGGGAAGTTGCGCTTCCCATTTGGCTCTAGGGATTAATTCGAACGAATATTCCGCGCCGTCAGCCAGTTAAATACGGGCTTAAACGTTGTCTCGGTTAATTTGAACAGACCGTTTGGTATTAACTTGCCAAATACCTTGACAGATCAACCGGTTGGATTTTGAAATCGAACTTCCCACGACCGTGACGATGTTCCCTCTCGAACGCAATCGGCCACGAATCGACGCAATCGATGTTACTTACCCGAAACATACAAAAAAGAGAAGAGATCAGTACGGTTGTTTCCTTCGGGAAGATTATCGTGTTTAATCAATTGTGTCGATTGCGCGGTCAACGGTGGACGGTGAAGTCTGCCATGCGAAACTGTTCGACACCGACGCGATTGCTGTCGATTTTCACGAATGTCAGAAAACGTTTATTGCGTCACGAGTACGTGAAAAATACTGATAACTGTATATTAATAATTTGTAAATTCTGATATAACGCAGGATGATCGAGGGAGTACAAGAACTAATTATTTGGAAATTTATAAATTTAGAAGATTAAAAATATGCTAAAATCTTGAAATTTGTAAATTGAATATTCTGAATGTACAAATGAAAAATTTACAAATGATCGAACTTTGAAATTTGCACAGTTTCAAATTGCACCGCGTCGTGCTTATTCGAAGTTACTGCAATTAAATGTAGTGACTGGAAGTTTGAATCTTTTCCAGTTTCGTTAAATCGATTTTCCATTTCACGTTTCAGTCGGTGTTGATGGAATTACTCGCGTTGTTCTCGAAGTTACAAGTTGCGTCGGCGACGACGTGTAATTAGCTGTAAAGTACCGCTTATCGTTCGCGCATCTCGTCTTGGCGAGCGTTAAATTCGCGACAGGTGTCTCATGCACACGTTTATAATTTCATTATACGAAAACTTGATCCGATATAATACGTGTAGCGATCTCTGTTCGTCTAACTGGAACTCGCTCTCTCGTCCGTCGTTTCGTACACACGGATGCAGCGTAGGCCTCTTTTTCATCAAAAGAATTTTCTTAATTCGCAAACTTTTATGTTTCGAAATTTCCGAACTTTCTGATTTTAATGTTCTCAAGTCACAAATTTTAAATTTTCCACTTTTCCAAATTCTTCAAATTTTCCCAATTTTCAAATGTTCAAATTTCGTAGCACTCAAATTTAAAAATTTCGCCATCTCGATGTCCCTAGATTACAATATCTGAACATCCAGAACTCTAAATTTCCCAATATTGAAATATCCCAAGATCGAAATATTCATAACTATGGAAAATCCCCACATTCAAGTATGGACCAAAATATCCCTAGATCAAATATCCCTAGTCCCAAATATTTCTAGTTCCAAATACCCCTAGTTTCAAATATCCCTAGCTCCAAACATCCCTAGTTCCAAATATCCCTAGTTCCAGATATTCCTAGTTCGAAATATCCCTAGATCCCAAATATTCCCAGTTCCAAATATCCCTAAATCGCACCATCCTTATATCGCAACATTCCTAGATCACTCTAACGTAATAGCACAATATATCCTCGAATCGAATATCCCTAGATCATAATATCGATGGGTTACAATAACCTTAGATCTCGATATTCCTAGTCCCAACATCCCTAGATCTCCGAAACCTTACATTGACAAACCGCTATGGTCTCCAAATTCCAATATCCGTAAAGTTTTAAGGAATGGTGAGCCTGTTCCTATCGGTCCGCCATATTTTCCCTAGGGTAACCAGACTTGCCGTTGACTGTACCCGGCCAAAATCGGCCAGCGAACAAAAGTTTCGCTGAATAAATGAAATGCAGTTAAACCGATCTGGCTGCGGGTAGTTGGCTGGTTGTTTCTCTTTTAAGAAAACACCGTTCGCCTCGTTTCTCTCGCAGCTAAACAGTAACAAACGTCGGGTTCGCGGCGGTAGGCATTAAAACGTAAGAAGCTCCTTTTTAAACGGAAGCAGGGAATCCCGTTTAAGGATTACGCTTTCGTTAAGGATGCCGGAACAATTGAAGTTTTAACTTGTGCAACGAAATAAAGGAATTTTTAGTCGGTTAAATTTTGCTGCTTCTTCGGTTGTCTTCAAAGAGATTACTTTGTCGGAGAAACGATTCGCGATGCTATAGTAATCCTTGGAAGTCTCGTTTTCTTACATGGAATCATCGTTCGTTGCATCTACGACGTGCCGCTTCTCTTTTTTTCTTTTGCGGAGATACTTCGGGGTGTTCCAGTTTCATTATATCCGTCGATCGACGGTGATTTACTTGCCGATTCTCCTTAAGCCGATATCATATTTACGACGTATCATCCGAAAGTAAAGCTAGCGGCGCGCGCTTTCCACGGTAAATATTTGCTCGATGAAGTGGCAGTTATCGTGCAGCTTCGCGTTATGGATCGAATAGATGCCACGAATAAAGCGAAATATTTATTTTCCGCGAGTACGCGGCTTAAACTATTACTTCCCGCGTTACGGATGTTTGCCGTATCTTAAATGATCAACATTTTTTACCCCTTACACATATTGGTTCTGCATCCGGGTTTTTCGTCGAATTATATTAACGCGTTGACCGCCACAATGAGCTTTAACTTACGCGACAAACGTTGTTGCACAATTTCATTTGATAACATTTCTTTCCGCCGTTCAGATATTTAATTTAACCGAATTCGTTGCCATGGCAATTAACATGTTAATTACAATACCTCCCGGAGCATTATTGCTGCAGTATCGAATATTTCCGAGCGAATATCATATAACGTGTCGTATCTGATTAAAAGATCAAAAGCTGTTTAACATTTTTGATCGTTCGCGAAACACTAGTACGGTGTATTATCGGACAAAGCAGCAGGTATTTAAAATGTTCGACAACCTGCTATTACCGTCGTATAATCGAAACGAAATTTCAAAAGCGATTCTCGTTTTCCGTTATTCCGAGCCGCATGCCCGGAGAACCGTTTCGTCGGTTGTTTAACTGCGCCGGAATTTCGGAGCGAAATAAATTTTACACATTTTACGCGCGTCTCGAATAACTACTAGCTCTTTATTCGTTTCATGTATGTAATTAGCTGTTTCGAGGTTTCATTTATTTCGCGTGCACTGTTATGAACTACTGTATCGCAAAACACCAGTTCTCCTCTGCCGCCAGCTACAATATTTTCGCTGCAATTTTCAAGACCGCGCACTGCAATTACCGTGATTATTGTACGAATTAATTAATAAATTACAATTGTTGCGTGCCGAGCAACGAAAACATTCGTTGCGAATTCTGATTCCCCGACTGTTCCACAAATTGCTAACTTTAGCTTCATAGATGTTTTATTATTACGTTGGTCTGTACGAGTACTTTTTTATTTACTGGCATATTCTGTCGTTCTTGTCCTTTATGATAAGAATACAATTCGAGCAATTTATAATTCAATTAAATAAATGCATTCAAGTTTATGCATTGACGAGCACATCAATTTCAATTTAAGTACATACTTTGCAGAAATTTTATTTCAAGTACATACTTTGTAGAAATTTTATTTTAAGTACATAATTTGTAGCAACATTATTCTAACTCTATATCATACAATAAATGTGTTTTTATTTTAAGTACATACCATGTAGCAATTTTATTTTAAGTACATAATTTGTAACAAGCTTATTGCAAGTACATAATTTTTAGCGACTTTATTTCAACTCTACATCATAACGCAAACATATTTTACCCGTACATTGAAGCGTTATTAAAAGTTGCCAAACAAGCAGCACATCTCATGGTAAAACTGAAATAAGCCCTTAAACCACTTGAACATGTGTCACTGCCGATTAAATCCTCCGTAGATCGGCCCTGTCCCGAATAAAATAATTTCTCGACGCGACTTACAGCGACTTTTTCCCGGCAATCAAAGCGTTAAAGGTCACAGAGGGCATCGAGAAACCGCTCGGTAAGTTTCGAGTTGGGAAGTTGAGCGTCTCTCTCCTTCCCTCTCTCTCTCTCTCGTAACACGGCCACGCAAACTCTTTTGATTCCCGTTGCCTGAGTTCCCGCTGGTAATTAAATCCCGAGCTCCATCGCCAGCTCGGCCCGCCGCGGTATGACGCAGAGAGAACTCCCCGAGCTTTGAGCTCGCAAAGTCCGCGAACTATCGAACGCGAACCAATTACTGTAACTAATTAGCCATTCGAGCTCTCGAGCTTTCGAGTTCGCTAAGCCCCGTTAGCGTTCCCGGAAACACCGTTTCGACTAGGAGAGAGGAGGTCGACCGTTCGTTACCCACAGGTGGAAAAAAAGTGAAAATCGTGGCTGGTAACCTTGCCTCTTTTCGCGACCTTGATCCCCCTTCGACGGACTTCACCGTCTAGTTTTATTCGGTCCACTTTCACGGGTCAACTAACTCGACAAATCCACTATCTGAAAGAGGAGCGAAGGTGTATTAGGTCATATGGAGATCTAGGGATATTTCGAGACTTACGGCTATCGGTAAAGTTAGAAAGGTAAGAGTCTTTCGGTATATAGGGATACTTGTGAGACCACGGATATTTATAAAATCCAGGGATATTTGGGAATTTAGTGATATTGGAAGATCTAGCGATATTCCGAAAACATTAGGATATTCGTAGATCTATATAGGAATATTTTGGGATCTAGGGATATCTGGAGAACTGGAGATATTTGTAGACCTAGTGATATTGAGAGATCTAGAGATATTTAAGGTCTAGGGTTATTTGGGGTTATTTAGATACAGTCGAGGATCTAGAGCAATTTTGAGATCTAAGAATATAGAAATGTTAGGATCTAGATATCTAGAAACATTGAAACATCAGTACATAAAAATCTGGGGATATAGAAATTTAAAGGTATAAGGATTTTGTGATACAGAAATTGAAGGATATAGGGATTTGATAATATAGAAATCTAGTGATACAGGAATGTACAGATACAAGAGTACTGCTACAGATAATGGTATGACATAATAAAACCGATATTATGCCGTAAATGTAATTATAGAAAATATGTTCGAATCATCGTTGAAGCTATTTTGAGCTACCACAGTGAATATGAGATTTTGATCACGAAGTTCTGAGATTTCTGGTTTTTCAAATGTTCTGCACTGTTTCGTTTAGAAACACTTTCACCCGGCAGCGAGAAAGCACGTAGCATTAAGAAACATTTTTGCGCGAGGAAGTTTTTAATCTCGTCGCTGAATACAAGAAACAAAGTGCAAACTTCGCTCTGTTCGGAACAGTTCTTTCACTTTTTCTTTCCAACTATTTCGCCGCGGACGAGAACACGGTACACGCTTAAACAATTTCTTAACTCGTTTCTTTCCATCGACGCGATATCACAGTCGTCGCGAAGAATAAATCTTCGCGATTAGAAGGGAACACAATACGTGCTTAGTTTTCGTAAAAGCCAATCGACTTTCCGAAGTTTTCATGTTTTTTAAACGATTCCGAAGCCAATGTATAAAAGCGAAGTCAAATAAAACCGTAAATTCACGGGAGCTGTAAATACTTCAATTTGAACAAAATCCCAAACATCAAAATATTATACGTATACAATATTGGACGATTTGAAACGAAATGGCTCGATCGCGACGACCCGACAATGTGTACGTACAGTTTTCAGCACGTACGCAGCGTGCAATTGCATTACAAATGCCACCGATCAAAATGATTCGATTTCGTTGTCACGAAATCGCGAAACGAAATCTAATCTCATGACAATGCGATTTCCGCGACAACAAAAACGTGACACCAAGTCGCGATTAAGGACAGTACGTTATTATCACAAATGCGAAATTATCACATATCAAAATATATATATTTTGCTCTGTACTATATCAAAACAATTTGTTCTATACTATATACATGCCTTGTTCCGTACATACACGCGTTGCTATTCTATGGACCACTCGCAAAGTACGAGATGTATATTGATCGATCGTAACATCAGAATACCGAGAATATTTGTCGCAAGTGTGTCCGCGACATCGCGTGATTTCACGTAGCGATAGCAAGGTGGCTTTATCGTCACGTAGCCTAACTTTCGCGCAAAGTTGTTCGAAATCAATGCAACACGGCAGGATCGAAAAGTCGAAAGCCGAGGAGGGTGGAGAGTTGCCGAACGGCCATTTACCGTTTCGGCGCACGAGCGCAGCCGGATCAATGGCTGCGCCTCACTTTCACGATCGCCGCTCTCCCTTTCCAACCTCCTCCTTCACCCTTCCTCTCGCTTCTTCCCTTTCTGTCTCGATCTCGCGTTGCGTTGCTGTCTTCTCTTTCTCTCTCGCTCTCTCCCTCTGCGTTGCACGAGGTGCATCGAGTGCGTTCACCCTTCTGTCTCCCCCTGCCGCCCTCTGCCGCCCCCTGCTGCACGCACACGCACGTGCGGGCCCACTAACGCCTACCCTTCGCTCCATGGATACGCACCTTCGCCACGGGGTTCTTACAAAAATTTCAATATTCGGATAATCGTATACACTCCAACATTCGAATACTTCGAGTGATTCGAAGAATGAAATACACTCTGTTCGAGCAACTTTGACTAATCGTATACTATGATGTTCACGTAAGAAAACAATAATGAAATACACTCGTTTGTTCGAATAATCGAATGTACTTGACTAGTCGAGTACTATGATATTCACACAATAAAACAACAATGGAAGACATTCGTTTGATCGAATACTCGAATGTACTTGACTAGTCGAATACACGATGTTCACCTAATAAAATAATAATGGAATACACTTGTTTGTTCGAATAATCGAATGTACTTGACTAGTCGAGTACTATGATGTTCACCTAATAAAACAACAATGGAAGACATTCGTTTGATCGAATAATCGAATGTACTTGACTAGTCGAATACTACGATGTTCACGTAATAAAACAATAATGGAATAAACTTGTTTGTTCGAATAACCGAATGTACTTGACTAGCCGAGTACTACGATGTTCACGTAATAAAACAATAATGGAGTACACTCGTTTGTAGGAATAATTGCATGGTATACTTGATTAGTCGAATACTATGATGTTCCAATAATAAAAAGATAATAGCATACAATCTTCCGTTCGAATATACTTGACTATTCTAATACTAAGATAGAATAATTCTAATAATGGAATGCACTCGTTTGTTCGAATAATCGAATATACTTGACTAGAATACTAAGATGTCGAGTAACTCGAATAATGGATATACTTGTACACCCCTCTAATTTGCACACCACTCTGTCCTACTAATGAAATATACCTGACTATCCAAAAATTCGAATAATTGAATATACTTAACTACTCGAATACTACGATGTTCAAATAATTCGAGTGATAAATACACTCGAGTATCTAAGCATAAAATCTGAATGTAATAAAATGAGTAATACGTGCCATCAAAAAGAAGTCAGAGAATCGACATAACGTTTGCAACGTTCAAACATCGATTCGCATTCGAAAATGGATGTTAAACGATTTTTCTAAAGGTATATCGCACGCGGGACAGGTGGATCGTATTGTATATAGAAACGTTCCACTTGTTTCGTTCATTTCGTCCGTTAGAAAGGATAGGAGTCCCTGTTTCGCTTTACGCTCGATCAAAGAAGCACTCGCTCTCTCGATCGTTCCTTTATGCCCCGTAAATTGCACACCAGCACCTGATCCGGATATCGTCTAGCAGGTTTCACGAGGTAGTCGTTCGAAAAAAAAACGCTTACCACTCCATACTTATCAAACTTTCCGTAAGCTGCGCGCTGCCTGCACCTCTATTTTATGTTCTTTTTATCGACGTCTACTATGGCAATGCACATCTAATCGAATCTATAAAAATTACTATTTCGAGGACGAATACTGACGTAAAAGTGTTTACGACTTCTCTCTATTGACTTATTGTTGTCAAAATAGTTCTTAAAGTATAATAAAAGTAAAGTACTGGGTTGGTCAGAAAGATAGATCATTTTCTTAAAGGTTGTTCTTCTTGAACAACTTTTTCCGTTCAGCAAATACAATTCTTAGCTGAACATTTAGAAAATCAGACCTGATTCACAATTTAAAATTAATGAAATCTAAAACAGAACAAAATTATCCTAATCTAAAATGAAATAAAATTGTCCTAATCTAGATATCATCTATCTTATTGCATGTAAGAAGAAAATATACACATAACATAATCAAACTTAAAATATCCAGACTATAAAAAATAATCTAAATCAAACCTAAATCTAACTGGCCCAAAATAGCCTAAACCTAACTGGTCCAAAGTAACCTAACTTTAAACTATCCTAAACTACCATAAATCAAACCTAACCCAGTCCTACCAATGAAATACCAATCGTGCACCTGTATCGACGTCTAAAAAATGCAGGTGTAAAAATGCAGTAAACCTAACCTAAAACGATGAAGTATCAAAGGAGGCCGACCGGCGAATAAAAAAACGGTAGGGTGTTTAAAGTAGGCAAGGTCGTAACCGTGACCGTGTACACAACCTAACCGGCACGGATTCCAGCGAAAACGGCGTCCTTGAACACGTGTACAGCATCATCGTCGGTGCTTCTGAACCGCACGAGCATTGTCGTGACCCGAGCTCTAATGTCGTCGATCCCGCTGGGATTTCGCGATGCACTAGCAACGAGGCCGCATAAACACATACACAGGCACACTTAGTTACACTTAAGCAGCGTGTTCATGCAAACACGGGTCGAGAAAGAGGGACGCGTGCAAGCGAAACGAGCATGCAGAGACGGAGGGTGGCAGAAACGCGTAACGAGCCAACCATCGAAATCTTTTCTACGGTTCCACGGCTGTTTCTTCGAACTTTCTTCGAACTTTCTTCGGTAATTACTATCGCGAGCAGTTTTCTTCGCCCTTTCAAAAGACGACGTACAGAACGAGGTTGTTAAGCCACGACAAAAGGGGGAAACGATTCACCGAGCGATTTATCTCTCGCGATTAATTCCACCGACCCTCGACGCCGTCGCTCTTAATTGGATTATTGCGTTGCCGGAACGGAAACGACCGACTCGTTGCATCGTTTCGAAAATGATCGACGAGAAACGATCGCTGGAATTGTAACGCGATTCTGCTTTGCCGATGATGAAACGTGGGATACGCGCGAGTTATGTTTGAAAAAATTGGTGTGTAGGTGACAATGATTAACGGTGCAGAATTATACCGGAGAGCGAATGTGTGGATATGTAGAAAGATTAGGCAAAAGATATAATATTGATGCACTATTGAAGAACAATGCACATTTGATAAAAGAGAAGTTGATTCTCAGATTTCTGTAGTTTTAAATGCTAATATGTTCAGAACCTTAATTTTTCAACTTTTCCATTCCCAAATCTCCAAATACTATATCCCCAATTCCTAAATTTCCAACTCTAAAACCCACAATTCCTAAATCCCCAAATCCTGTATCTCCAATTCCTGAATCTCCAACTCTAGAATCCACAATTCCCATATCCTCAAATCATGTATCCAAATCCTATAATAGCCTAACTCCTATATCCCCAACTCCTATAATAGCCCAACTTCTATATCCCCAACTCCTACATCCCCAACTCCTATATCTCCAACTCCTATATCCCCAATTCCTAAATTCCTAACTTCTATATCCCCAATTCCTAAATTCCCAACTCCTATATCCCCAACTTCTAAATTCCCAAGTCACAAATTTCCAAATCCCCAATCCCTCTAACTCTAAAATGCGGATTCCCAAATCTCCAAATACCTAAAATCCCCAAATTCCCAAACACCCAAATGTTCAAAATCCACCCGATCAATCCTAGCACCCAATATCCCCAACACCCCCAGTGCTAATAAGTCTAGTGTACCCCTACAAAGAAATTCTAGTTGTAGGTACGACTTCCAACAAAAGAACTAAAACGAAGCTTTACAAAAGAGCCGAGAAAATTTGTCCAGGGTAGTCTATAATCGGTGCGAGCGAACGAGGGAAGTTTCAATGAAGACGTAGAGGAACACTTTTAGCCCACGTGCAGGTCCCACTTGCACGCCACGGCTGGTCGGGCAAGCTTAAACCCGTGTTTATCGGTTCTCTCTTGTCGTTTAACTGGTCGGATCCGTTTCTGTGGCGTGAGTCCTCGTGGTCGTGTCGGGGGTCGGTAATTTTTCGCTGGACACGAAGATTCGTGAGGGCGATAAAGGAAGGGGCGGCAGGGAAAAAGAAGAGGTCGCAGATGCGGCTCGCCGATAAAATCGCACGGCACGCACGAGCCAGAGCTCGCGAAATCACGTTCGTGGAAACGAAAACGAGGCGCTTGTCACATTGCCATTCTTGTAATTTCCCCGACGAAGAAGAGGTAACGTGTACCGCCTGTTCCTCCTCTGCCCTCTTGCTCGTTATACGATCGTTTATTCGAGGAAATTCTATATGAGCGGCGGCTGTTATTTAGCGGCCAGCCGGGGAAACTCGTACCCGCGAAATACGACGACGCTGCCTCGAATTTATTCCTATCGTCGAAACGGTTCAACGAAGCTGCAGGTATGCTGCAACGAAATCGGCGACGATACGCTTCTTCATGTTCTGTTCGCGTAACTTCGCTTTATCTGATTCCCCGACGTTTCGCGAGACTTATACCTTGATGTTGCTTTCGAACGAGCATTCGGAATTGCTTCTTCAACGCGTTCGGTCCCGAGTGTGTTTTAAAACAGGCGAGCTTCAGTGCTCGGAAGATCGTTCACATATTTTTATACTTCATAAATATTTCAGACAATTCAAATGATTATGTTCTTGCCTCGTTTCAAATAATTCAAACGATTATTCGCTCTCTTTTTCAAGTATCCGAAATGACTTGTACTTGTTCATATCTTATTTTAAATAATTAAAACGATTATTCCTATCTTTTCAAGTAGCTGAAAGGACTTGTATTCGTTCGTGTTTCATTCTAAATAATTCAAACAACTATTTGTTTGTGTCTTTTTCCAAGTAGCTGAAGTGATTTTTGTTCGTTCATACAATATATCAAATAGTTCGAACAATTATTCGTTCCTGTCTTTTCCAAATAACCGAGATGTTGTACTCGTTCGAGTGTCATTAAAAATAATTCAAAAGATAATTCGTTATCTTATCCGAAAGCAAGGCGGCCCAACCGTGAACGAGACTTTGAAGGAGAAAGAAAGGCGGTGTTATCTTCATTGCGGGTTTACAATCGTATCCGTGGCAAAGTCGAAGATTTTGTAATCCGTCGAACGAACGGCTAATCCAACATTGCGCGGGGAGTTTGTTATCGGGGCTCTCATCGCTCATTTTCTCCCCGGTATCCGGTCGCGAAACTTGCTTGACTCGATTCTCTAACAAGCCTCGGGCTGCCGTTGAACTTTCAGCAAACATTACGATCAAACGTGGCGAGAACGTCACGGAGCCCCGAATAAACTGTTGATTCGTGCCACCCGCAGCACTCTGGCCTCCTTCAAATTGCTCGAGGTTTCTTCCTGTCGCTCCGCGTCGTCTCTCCTTGCCACCCTGTTTATCTTATCCGCCGTTTTCTTGTCGTTTCTATTTCGTCTCGCCGTGAAACGACACGCGGATATCGACCGATTTGCTCGTTTACCGAAATTCCTATCCACGCAATTCTCGCTGACCGAACCGAATAATTCAACGAAATCGAACCAATATAACCGAATGAATTATCGAACGCGTGTGCATCGAGATGCTTCCGTTAAATATGTATCGGAGATATTCGCAAGCCACTGCCGTTTTTCCGACAATTTCCTGCACGTAAATATTTTATAGCTCATGAAATGTTAACATTTCAAGTTAGAAAACAGATATTTTCATACCAATCGAGGCGTATGTGCATTTTAATGTTCGATAGCAATGACAACGGCAAAAACAAGGACAGCAACAACAAGAACAATAGCAATAGCAAGTATGACAACGATGACAACAACAAAGACAGCAACATCAATAAAATCAATAATGTCAACAACAAGAATAAGAGCACGAATAATAAGAATAACAATAAGAACATCATTAACAAAAACAACATCAATAACAGTAAAAACAACAGCAACAACAAAAACATCAATAACAGTATGAACAACAGCAACAACAACAACATCAACAACGGTAAGAACAACAGCAATAACATGAATAACAGCAACAAGAACCAGAATATCGACAACAATAAAAACAACGGCAACAACAACAATAAAAACAACAGCAACAACAACAAAATGAACAGCGTCAACAACAATAAAAACAACAGCAACAACAACAAAATGAACAGCAAGAACAACAGCAACAACAACAATAAGAGTAATAGTGACAACAAGAAGATAACAAGAACAGCAGCAGCAATGAAGACAACAAGGACAACTACAAATATTACAACAACAAGAACAACAAGAGAAATGAACAACAGCAACAGCCATGATATCAATGACAATAAACACGACAATGACAGCAACATCAATAATGGCGACGACAACGATAATAACAGCTGCAAAGTGTGTATGCACGTCGCAACTGTTTTTTTCGTTGTTTCAATATTACCCGTGACTTTTAATTGAAATCTTAATGTGATTTTAATTGAAATCTTTCGAGTTTCACTCCGTCGGAATATAATGCGAGCCACTCGTTAAAGAACTCACGAGTTCAGTACAATGACGACGTTTACACAGTCACGAGCACTCGATTCCCGTTCACCTTGCGTTTTATTGTTCCATAATTACTGCTGCCTGTTGGCACGCGCGTCGAATTACATAGGCGAAGCTGGTTAAGCTTTAACGATCACTGATAACTCCTGCTACATCGCGTCGTCTAGGTATACCTTTTCATTTAAAAGTGTAGATATCTTCGATAATTAACAGGTTGCGAAACATGGATCTTGAATGCACCGAAGATCAACTTTCGAAACGCGAAACATTCTACATTCGATAATTGTCAGATTCTTCATTTCGAAATTCGAAACTTACATGTTCAAGTTCCACGTTTAAAGTCTTGAGAATTGTAAACCTGAAAGGACTGAATTCTTAATTTTGAAAATTTGAGACTGCTTAAAGATAAGGGTTGAAATGACCGAAGCGTTTGCTAAGTCCGTTTTCGAGAATTCAATATATTCTGGAAAAGCTGCGTTTCCGAAGGCGAAGTTACCTTCCCATGTTCTTTACAGAACGCCCTCTTCCTGTTCCGAGAGGTTTCCTTGTCCCTCGCGAAACTCAGGAGCCTCGGGGTTGTTTTATGGCCCTGACGTCCCAGCGTCGGGCCTCGTCACCGTGGTGGTCGTTAAACAGCCATGTGCCCTTCACTCTACTTTATTAGGGTGCGTCATTGAAAATTTTCTAACATTAATTTGAAAATTTGAAGGTTTCCAAATTAGAAAATTTGAAGATTAGAAACTTTAAACACTCGACAATTCCTAAATCTGAATCACAAATCTAAAACCTTGAAGTCCTTCGAAGAGCCATAGAACGAGACTATTGTATCACATCGAAAACCGATCACAAAGTCCTTCTCCCAACTAATGGCACCCTCCGTAAGCAATCATAATTTTTCCAATTATTTCGTCCGATAACAAGGTCCTGTTAATCGAACGTCTACCGAAGAAGGGGCAGCGTCGCGACGCCGTGAAAGAAACTAGCAATTAGAGTGCTCGAAACTGAGCGTTAGCCGTGTCATTCACCGACTTACCTGCATCCCAGTTAAAGCTAGACGGGCTAACGATTCAACAGGTGTTGCACAACGGATCGAGCGAGATAGAACGAGAAGGAGAGCGGAGGAGACGGAGGTCGTTTAAAACGCTAGCATTTTTGCGTTGCCTACTGAAAAGATCGCTCGACACGCGACGACCGGCCGATATTTCTGCGAGACGAAAAGAGAGACTCGTGACGTTCGATCCGGTGACGAACGTTCAACCGGGTCAAGGTTATCAGAAATCGACTCGATTAGCCGGCGCTGATTAACTTTTATTCGCTCGACGCGTTCGCACGGAAGGCCGGATTCGTTCCATTTTGTTAATAACGCTCGAGAGCCTGCTAGAAACAGTCCAATTCGTACGCGCGATTCAACCCGATCGTGTGAAATATCAATTTTTGTCGCCGGAATTGCTGTAGACCTTTTTTTCCATTATTCGATATTTGTTTTCGATCCCTGCTTTCGGAATTGGTGTGCGAAGCAGTCGACCGGGAAATTGTAGACCTGTAGTTCATTAACGCGTTCACTACCATGTTGAAGCAGTTGGAAATTAGGTGCTATCTTTATTTTTAATAGATCTTGCCAAATATTTTCATATTTGAGAACGTTCTCAAAATGAGCCAATATCCCGAGGAGAATTGTCAAAAGTGCCCAAAAGTGGCTAACAGGGGATCTGGAGGCGGAGAGCCCCCCAAAATACACTCAAACCTCATTCCACTTACATTATAAATGTACAAGCCAAACCGTGCCAAACACGACCTTTTGACAGAGAACCAAACTTTCTCAAAATGGGCCAATATTCCCATGAGAATTGTCAAAAGTGGCCAAAAGTGGCTAACGAGAGTCTGAGAGGCGAAGAATTCTCCCAACGAGCGGAATACAGATGATAGATTCGTATGGAAATTTGAGCGTCCATATGTGAATGAAGTGGCAGTCAAAGTGTTACTATCTTCTTAATTTGAACGGTTATAAAGATGAAATAGTATTCCTCAGTTGCGACGTTTAGCGTAATCGTCCACAATGTGGTAGTTCGAAACATAGTTCAACTGTTCGAAGTCAACTGATCGTACGCGATGATAAAATGACTAACCCGAGGGGCATAGGGTTGCCCAAACCAGGGGTTACAAGATTCCTCGTTGTTACTCGACTGCTATGTTACTTCAACTATGTCGGAATTAGCGAGCAAGTAAAAAGCGCGTGATCACGCTTCGTACACTCGGTGTTCCGGCCGTGTTTAATGGTTCGCTCCTGAAACCAGTTTCCGCTAGCTTTACCCCAATCCTTGGGACAGCTTTTCACAACGTCGCAACAAAACCAAGTTTTCAACATAAACCCGTGAGAATGATGGAAATGTTCATAGTCGAGTGACTTTAATCTTGATCCAAATGTGGCTATTGTGGCAGTCAACGCATTAACAGATCTAATCCATTATTTTCTGTGATATCTGCTAGCTTTTCATAATGGACGTGCTTTGAAGTATTTATAACAATTTAACGTATTTTCATGTATTTCACTTAATGTACTCTAAAGTATTTAAATGATGTATGATACTTTGAAGCATTTCTTTTAATTAATATGTTGCGTGAAAACGTAGACTGTTATTTATTTATGACTCCTCTATTATAATATTTATTTTGTCAATTATATCAAGTTGTTCTATAATCATGTTACGCTTGTCAAAGTTGATAAATGTGACCAGACTTATACAAACTCATTTTGTCAATTATATCAAGTTGTTCAACAGTTATGTTACACTTGTCAAAGTTGGTACAAGTGACCAAACTTCTACAAACTCATTTTGTCAATTATATCAAATTGACCAATAATTACGTTAAACTTGTCAAAGTTGACACAAGACGTACAAACTCATTTTGTCAATTATATCAAATTGATCAATAATTATACTAAACTTGTCAAAGTTGATGATGACCAGATTACTCCTGCAAACAACCTAAACAAAAATTTGCCTCGCAATTAAACCTTATGATTTCATAATTTCCCATCCAATTTCACCTGGAGGTTTTGAAGTTGAAATATGACTGAAAAATGAGAAACGAAGATAAACAGTGAGTCCTATTTATTAGTGGATGCGTATGGAGCTAGCTTACAGCTGGCTGAACTAAAACCTTCAACTAATAAACGATCTCTTCCGTGTTGCATGGACAGTTACGATCTCCTCGCTCGTCCAGCGGTGTATGCAGTATAACCACGTTGACGAGAGTCAATGGGGCAAACCACGTGAATAGAGAATGAGATTATTTTCACGTTTCCGTTGCCGTTTACGAGTAACGGGGAGAGAAAAGATCGTTATGTCCGCATTTCCCGTTGAATGGCCAACATCACCGATACGATTTCCCTCCTCATTGACTCACGGAGTTAAATTAAATTTACGTTTTAATTATTACTGCGTTAATAAATCAATGTGTATTTGGTACATATGGTATGTGGCACATTTGGTGTATCTCTACATGCTAAATTTCATTAATATGTCATAATGAAAGAGTGCATGTTGACGAGATGTGTTCTCAAATTCGTGTTGACTTTGTTGACAGAAAAAGAAAATAGGTACACGTACGTTACTGATAATTTTGTTTAGTTTGCATACTTGCAAGCTGCACTCGTTATGACAGTATTAAGTGAGCAATTTGGCTTGACATGGGGTTCTAACGTTTGACAGTGTTCCATTGTTTGACCAAATGGTTCCAGTAACTAATTTGAATTTGACTTTGACCAAACTTGCGTCTCCTTCTATATTGTAAATTCGTTAGTTCCCAAATTAAGAGATTATCATAGCCTACATTACGGTCTTTTAGTTTGAGAGGAAATGGATCAATTATATCCTGTATGAATGCTATTATCGTCGTACAAACGTTAAATCTAAAAATCGCATAATATTTAGCATGTGAGCACGATAACCAAGCGTAACGTTACATATGGGGATTTTCACAGTAGCACTCGACATGTTAACTCGATAAACGAGAACCAATCGCCGTTTACTTTCAATCTGCTTCCACCTGGTCGATATAGTAACACCGTTGCCGTGTCGTGAAACGAGATTACGTCTCGATCTCCTCTCGATAATTCCACTCGATAACTCAGCATTCAAGAACGGTGCTGAGCAGAATCTCGACAAAAAATTTTTGCACGCGTTCCGAACGCGAGTGTCGTCCGAAAAAATTGTATTCTTATTATTTGCTGTTTGTACGTAATTTATTTTGCAGAGAATGTCTATTTCGCGTAGAATGATTAGAACGGTGCTCTATCGCGAGAAATCGAGAACGCGTTCAAGTTCAATCGCGCCAATGGAACCGACGACCCAGATCCAAATTTAGACGACGGTTCTGCAGCGAAGGCGTCTCATTAAGCGTCGATCAAAGCGACAATACCGTCGCATAAATTACACAGCTTAATTGTGCTACCTCCCTCCTGTCGTATGCCGAGGAACAAGGGGAACCTTAAGGTTGCTTCCATCGTTTCTTCGATCAAATAGTTGAACATCTTTAACGGAACATTTTAGAAGATTTTGAAATGATTCATTTCACGATGGTATAAGGATCGAAATGTAACGATATAAAAATTGAGATACCTAATACGGTTTAATTAGGTTGCGATGTGGGATTTATGCATGATTTATGTAATATGTTCAATTTAGGCAGAAATTTGGAAATTTAGGGATTCACGAATATGCAAATTTTGCAATTTGAAAATACGAAGATTTGGAAATTTGGAAACTTGGAAAATTCAAAATTGGAATATGGGGAGTTGGAATATAGGGAATGTGGGAGATTGGAATTTGGAATCTAGGGAAGTTGGGAATTGGAATTTGAAATCTAGGGAACTTGGTGTGATGGAATTTCGGACCTAGGGAAATTGGGAATTTGGAAATTTGGAATTTAGGGAATTCCGGGGTTTGGAATTTGGAATCTAGGGAATTTGGTGCGTTAGAATTTGGCATCTAGAGAATTTGGAAGATTGGAATTTGAAATCTAGGGAATTTGGGGAATTCGAATTTGGACTCTGGGGAATCTGGGGAATTCGAATTGGAAATCTAGGGAATTTGGGGAACTCGAATTCGGAATCTAGGGAATTTGGGGAATTCAAATTTGGAATCTAGGGAATTTGGGGAGTACTTAATTTGAAATCTAAGAAGTCCGGATGGTTCGAATCTAGGGAATTTAGAAGCTACGCAATTTAGGAAAATCAGAATATAGAATCAGGAGAATTTGTAAATCGAAAATTCAGAAATTAGAAATTGGAATTTTAGAATTTTGGTAATTTCAAAATTTCCAAATTTTCGCGAAAACACAAGAATTTAGAAACGTGTACAAAAAATTTGCAGTAGAATAATTTTGCAAGAATTTTCTTTATCTCAACCTCATGCATCCGCACTGTTTTTCATGTCTATACGGAAAAACAGTGGATGCACGAAGGGGTTAAACCGTTTTACCAACTGAACAATTCTAGCTCGCCATTCTTTCTCAACAATCATTTCTCTCTTTGTCGAAAAGCCGGGATTTTTCTTCTTTCTACTTTTCGTCTCGTTGTTTTTCCTTTTCTCACGGCTTCGATTAATAACAGCGTCGATAGAACGGAACCCGATCCCCCGTCTACGAGTAATGAAAGTTTCGTCTGCTGGCTCGACCGTGGAGGCTCTCCTTTATTCCGCAGCTCGGCTCCTTTGTTCCTCGAGTGTGCGCGATCAGCCGAGGTGAAGAATCTCGAGACGTTCTCGAAACAAAAAGGCAAAAGGTGGGCGTAACGAAAGCCAGGATATAAATTTTGCCCGGGGATCTGGTATGTAACGATTCCAGTCTGCGTTTCGACGACCTGCAAATGTCCCTTCTGCTCGAATTCGTGTATATCGATCCTGAGAATCACTTGTAGTCAAACGTATCAAATACATTCCTTTATCTTACTTATTTCTGTAACGATTAACAAGAACCAATTTTAGGCTGGATCAATTTTAGATTGGGTCGATTTTATTAAATTTTAAGGGCCAGTCTTACAAAATTGTACAATCGTGTATGATCGCATGCAACGTGTATGATACTCCATTATATAATTCCTAGTTATAATCGACTATTAATAGTAGTACCGTTTGAATACGTATTTGCAGCGTTGTATTCAGAATTAAATACTCTGTTATGCAATCATTGATCCTTTATTAATCTCTCGTCAGTCTATTTTCGTTGATGTACAATGTTGATCAAGAGTCCAACTTTGTCATCAATAATTAATATCTAGAACTCCTTGAAAAGTATCTTCAAGAATATTTATTCAGATATTTCGTAGAATTACATTCGTAATTAAATTTATAAAAGTACACGACCGAGTCCATTCAATTTTCTCTGACAGATAAAAATCAACGGATTTTTATTAAACGCGCGCATAAATTTGACAAAATCGACTAAAACTTTAAACTTTTTACGAATAGCTGAAATTAATTCCCGGATACACGAAAATGGTCCGAAAGTCCAAGTTTCAAGCAGCATTCGCGAACTTCTTATTGCAAATGAGTCGCGAAAACTTGCCACCGTTAGTTGGGTGAACAGAGAGCTCGGGATGTTTCCCGAAAGACAACCTCGACTAAGAAGCCTGAAAAGAAGTTGAAACTCGGGTCTTTTTAACGATGCTGAACGCCGAGTGAAACGTAAAGTGCTTCCCTTTTAAGTAGCTCGCTTCGAGCTCGTTACAGTTTCAAACAGCTTAACCTTCTATTTACTTGAATCTTTGGAAAAGGAAATTGATGAACGCGATGTCTCTTATAGATAGCCCGATATCTACGTGTAAAATCAACCTTGGTCCGATCATTTCCTGGTAAGTAACGCCAGAGACATGTAAGTTACTTCGATTAATAGTTTTACTTTTATTATTAATCTTTCGGAGTAGTGATCACCTGCAGCAGTGCGGAAAAATAATGAAATTTTGCGTAGGAAGGTAAAGAAGTACTCGTAGTGCATATTTCGATAAAAAGCTGTTATTTAGCGAACGTTAATACATCGTGTGCTGCGTGTTCTATCGACATACCCTTTTGTTTATTCGTACAAGCATAAACTTCATAAGCTCTCGAAATGAATTCCAATCCGACATTCATACGCATCCGGATGATTATTAAATTTCATCGCAAAACACGTTCTCCCATTCGCAAATTAGCGTGCAAGCATACCATACGATTTTGCAAGTTTGATCCGCTTATCAAGGTCTGTAACGGTTGATCCTGCTCGAACAGGAAGACGAACTCGTCGAGGCGGGTCGCCCCGCGAGAACTACAGACGATTCTAACGGCGTGGCATGGCGTGACGTCGCGTTCACCTTATTACCCAGTGCTTTAATAATGCCGGCATTTTCGCCATTGTACCGGGCCATTGTTTCCCGTGAAATGCCGGCTGGCTTCTATTCGATCGCAGTTGCATAACGAGTCCCGACGATTCCACGATTTCGCCCGTCCCGCGTCCCGCTGGGCCGTCTCGATGGATTGTTGTCCGGGAGACGACCAATTACCGGCGAGTTTCCTCTCATCTGCGCTCGATCGATAGCTTTTTGTCTCGGGAATTCGTCGAGTCGCGTCGGGGATTCGCGTCGGTATGCGAACCGTGCGGCAATCCATAAATTTGCGAAATGACGAACGGTTTGCCCCGTTCCTGCGCCATGGAACTTTTATCGTTTCGTCCTTCTCGCGAACCCCGGCCCCGACGTTTTATCCACATTTTACCGTGGTTGCACTTCCTACGGTACAACGTCACCGGGATAACGCTGGATACGATGGAATAATATCTGCTCGAACGTGACGCGATAAAAACGGGATACGAGGTGACGAATATATATGGCCGACTTCTACTCGTTAACTTTACTGCGCGGAATCGACGAAATACGTACCGCATACATGCTCCGCATGTTAAGTATATTAAGGGTAGACACTCGTTACGTTGACGCGGACACGGGGTTATAATGGCGAAAAGTTTCGGAATCCGTAATACGGACGGAACTCGCTTGATGCGGCGTTCGAGAATGAAAGATGCGCAACGCGTAGCCGTTCGATGCATAACGATATATCGTGCGGCGATATTACACGTAGCAACGTAACGCGTGACGATACAATGCTCGATAATAACACGTACGACGGTACGTATAACGAGTGAGGATGCATTACGTGGTAATACATATCGTGCGGTGATATAACGCTTGCTAATATTACGTGCTGCGATATAACACGTAGTAATTCAAGCACGTGGTAATATAACATGTAGTAATTCAATCGAGTAGCGATACAATACCTAATAATTCAAACGCGTGACAATTCAACGCGTGTAATACACAGTGTAGTAATTCAAACGCGTGGTAACACAACGCGTGGCAATACGGCGGCTAATAACTCAAACAAGTGGCAATACAACGTGTTGTAATATAATTCCTGGCGATATAACGCGAGGTAATATGTGAAGTAATATAATGTGTGGTAATACAACGCGTGGCGATATAACGCGAGGTAACATAATGTGTAGCAATATCTGTGGTAATACAACGCGTGGCAATATAGCAAGTGGTAACGTAACGCGACGCACTATGTCTGGCAATGTAACGCATGATACTTCCAACATATAGTAAAACAATGGTAATATAATGCGAGGCAATATAATGTGTAGTAATATACCGCATGGCTATATAACACGAGGCAATATAATGTGCGGTAATATAACGCGAGGTAATACAATTCATATATGACGCAAAGTAACGTGTAATAATACAATTGCGCGGTGTTACAACTTCCTATAATACAACCGGCAATATAAAGCGAAACAATATAACGCAATTTCACTCTAAATGATGAAGGTATTATTAAAGTTTACCGTCGATATTCTGTAAATTCCAGATACTTGTCGGATTTGAAGTTCGATAAGAACGAGAAAGGAACTTTTCGCGAAAAGTTTTGTACCATATTGGAAATCGAGGTGCAGTAGTACAGGAGTATTTTTTAAAATGATAGTTCGATATTCGAACGCAAAGAGCGCAAATACTGGAACGATGTTGAATACGACGCGAAAATTTTGCGTGGCCAGCGTAATTCAATCTCTCGGCGACCAGTCATCGGGCTATTTTTATGGACGCTTGTGAAAACGAATCGGAAATCAGGGGGGAAACGCGATGTTTCAATAACTACGCATTGCGAGGATTTTCCCCTACAATTCACTCGAATAAAACATTCGTCAAAAGAATCATTCGGGATTCGTTCTTTCATTCGCTGATAAAAGTTCCAATGAACGTTCTATGGCGTACGATGAATTTTTTATAGCGTACATATTATCCGGATATTACTGTGGAATAAGTCTGGTCACATCATCGTTATTTATCTATTAATTATACATTTCACTAGAGATCGTTTACAAATCAATCTACAGTTTCATACAGCCATCACCATTTCATTGTAAATACAATAACGATAAACTGTCAACAAAAGCTTACTTCGAACGCGTTACTTACACGCGTGCAAAAAATCGTCTCTCCACGAATTCGTATTGTCGAACAAATCGTACGATATCCCGCGAACGAATAAATAGTTCCGCGAATGCGTTTCCCGTCCGATCGAAAGCGGTGGATAGCGAATAGAAATTCATAGGTTCGTTGCAGCACGGTGGCTCGTGAATATTTGAAAACAGCCGCGTTACAAGTTCCTCGAAATCGCGCAGTGCACGTGGAACGTCCGGGTAAAAGGTCCTTTAGACCCGTCGTCGTCGACGTCGAAGAAGACCCGTCGCGAAGTCGAGTGCATGCCTCGATGCATTATGCAATCGAGAACCAAGTCGCTGTCGGCGACGAAGATTCCCGTCGCGAAACACGGACATCGTGGACTGAAAATTTTGGGATAAGCGACTCCTTTATCTTCTTCACATCGATAACTCAACGATATCCTCTTACGGATATATTTTACTCTCATTCACACTCTTCTTTCCACTTTCATGTTTTTGAACTTTTTAAACCTGAATTTTTGAACTTTCACGTTGCTATTTTGGAATCTTAAGATTCGGAGCAATGTTAGAAAACCTTTTTCTCTCTATAAATGTTTCGAAATTCTGATCTAAAGAATCTTTTAATTCCGCAGGATACTTTAACTGTCTCTAACTGAACTCGCAAGAAAATTACAGTTAGAACAGTTACGAATTCAGGCCAAGTCCAAAGACAAAGATCTCGTTGAAATGGACGCGTGAAACTCGAAAATGGAGCAACATTAAAGCACATAGAACTCGCGCGGTGGTAACGATTATCGTAACTGTAAATATTATTTAGCCGGGCTTCGTAACAATAAGAACGTGTCGCGTTCTGCTTAGCGTGGTTTGCCGTCGTAACACAGTGATGTCAGATATATGACCACCATTCCAAGCCGTGCACAGTCATATATTCAGAGAAGCGAATTTCAGAAAATTAACCGTTGCTATCTGATTGCATTTATTTTCATAGCGTACTTTTTATTAAAAAATTGTTTAAAGAACATATTTTTCTTGTTTCGATAATTCGATTGCAGGATAGTCCGGAACTGAACAGAGAGTGTTTTATGCGATTTATGAAGAATACTGTCAAAGGTGTCGTCTATAATATGTCAGTAACTGGTGCTAGTAGCCAATAGGTAGTTTTTGCGTTTTCTACTTCGCCTGTACCAGGTCTATCTTTTTGTAACTACCTACTGTCAAGGCTACTAGTACCAGTTACATAGCGTAGACAATCCCTTAGTCAGTAATCTTGATCAAAACTTCGACTACCTACTTGCAAGGCTGCACCAGTTACTGGCATAAACGTAGACGCTCCTTAAGATGTCTGGGTACTGACTGTCTAGTGCGTTCGAGTGCGTTCTAAGGGACGAAAAGTCAGGGACCACTTAAGGGTACCATGTCAGGGTGGGCCGAGTCATAAAAATGTCTACACTTGTCCAGTGACCCTACGAGAGTATGAACTATGTTCAAGATTCCGAAGAGACTCGTTGAAAAGTCATAAATTAGTCTACACGATAATCTCCCCCAAATGTGCAGTTCGATAATCACTCCCGTGGTGATGACTGGCGGTCATATATCCGGACTTTGCTGTATCTCGTTCTCTCGTCGAGGTTGCTTGGATCGACGTGCAAAAAGGTCCAAGAACGACGGAAGAGCGGGTGTGGGAGGATCGGGGCGAAGAGGAGGCAGAGAATGGATCGACACAGAGGCGGTTAGATACCGCCTCGAGATCGTCTCTCTGGCGTTTCCTCTCGCGTTCCTGCGAGCGGATAGAAAAGAAAGATACGGAGCTACAGATGACACGATGGCGTGTTATCGATACGGGAGAAAGAGGGACGCCAGACGTCGTCGTCGTCGACGACGACAATGGAGCTGCCAGCGCGAGCGAGGAATGTTCGTTCGCGTAACGCGAGCTGCGACCAGCAAGGATATCGATTTTGCATGCGAATGCACGTACGCGAACCGTGTCGCTCGTTGAAAATCCGACGATTAATTGCCCGTACACCGGCCCATAATTCGGCTCCGCGTATTTGCACCGGCCTCGGGGAAAAAAAACGGCGTCGAATCAAGCGCGAACAAACAGCCCGGTCACGCTCGGATTTTCGAACGGTTCGCTTTCGATTGAACGCGAACAGAACCGTTTCCGAGCCGTTTGATCGATTCGGATTCAGTCGCTGTTGTTTCTTCGCGATTCGCTTTCTGTCGCTTTGGAAACCGACCACCGGCTCAGCTGATAGCTTTCGATACGTTCCGTTGCGGATCGGGCTAGTAGTATGATCGAGGATTTCGCGTACCGCTTCTTTTTCCGATTTTTACGTGTTTACTTGGCTTTCACGCGTTGGCGATCACGATGAACACTGACGTTTTTAGTCGGACACGCTTTCATACAGATTAGTAAGAACAAGGCTATTTAATCTTACAATTTCATCTTTTAATGTGGTAGCGTCGTTAAGAACTCTTCCGGCGTTCTTGCACGTTGATCCCAACGGGAGGCAGTCTGGTAGAAAGAACAGCGAGATGCGGTTGTGCCTGGTTATATGACTGATAGCCATCACCACTGATGTTCATTCGGAATGATTACTGAATTATGCAACTGAAAGATGCAACTAAATGACCAAATACCTAAATAAATTGTTCTTAATAATCTGTATAATAGGGTGTCTGACCACAAACATCAGTTTTTCCTATGACGGTCAACGTGTTAAGCATATTTTCTATTTAGTGAGCCTTGACTGTGATTTTAGAAATCATGAAAACCAAAATTAAATTTAAAGAGCTTCAGATCAGGAGTGCCATTATGTTACAACGTAAAGTATTTTCTAAAATACCTGTCTACTTCGAAAGGGAGATGGCGAATCACTTACCTGAAACAAAAGAGAAGAGGAAAAATTAACCACAGAGCTCGGTTATTATCGTTACTATAAAATTTCATCGGTAAATATCGCGGATTTGGCGATAGGTAATCGATAAAAAGGATCGATGAACAGGGAGGCGATTTCCAGGCCTGCAACGGTCAACCCTCGGATTACAGCGGCGAAATAAAATTAACGAGCGAACGTGGATCGCGTTATACGCGAAACCGCGCAACATTCATTTGTACAAAATAAACGCGTTCGACGGCGCGCCAGGGGATCGTGGACGGTCCGCTAAACCGAACGTCATCGTTTAAGCTCGCAGCGTTTATTCGACCGCGAATATTCGGGGAAATTCACGGTCCGTATTGGAGACGCGTGTTCTACCCGTCGACAAATATTTTTCCACCGGCACATGGAACCACCGACGACCGGAGAGAAAAAAAAACGATTAAAAACAAACGAACGACGCGCTTGATTCGTCTGCACGATCGGAAAATTGTCTCTCGCGAATCTTCGTTTGCTCTTGTGTCCCTTAGAAATCGTATCGAAATCGTTATCTCGTTCACCCTCGATATCCAACGTCGATCCAACATAGGACAATTTTCTAACATCTTTAGTCGTTTCAAAATATACACGGTGCATCACACAAGTGCGTCACTCTAGTGTATCATATAAGTGCGTCACTCAAGTGTATCATCCAAGTGCGTCGCATAAATGCATTGTACAAATGCGTCATAATATAAGTGCGTTATTCAAGTGCATCACATAAGTGTGTCGTGCAAATGCGTCATACAAGTGCGTCATGTTAATGCGTCATGCAAGTGCGTCACATAGGTGCGTCGCATAAGTACGTCCTGCAAGTGCGTTACATAAGTGGGTCGTGCAAGTACGTCTTATAAGTGCGTCAGACAAGTGCGTCACATAAGTCTGTCGTGCAAATGCGTCATATAAGTGTGTCCTGCAGGTGCGTCACACCAGTGCGTCCTGCAAGTGCGTCAGATAAGTGCCTCCTGCAGGTACGTCATATAAGTACGACCTGCATGTGCATCATACCAGTGCGTCTTGCAAGTGCGTCGCATAGGTGCGTCCTGCAGGTGTGTCATGTAAGTGCGTCCTGCAGGTGCGTCACATAAACGCGTCAATCACGTGAAATGGGTTACATTCGAATGTGACAATGTTTTAAAACTAATGATACCAATGAAGTTTCCAACATGAAATTAGCCTATTTTACTCGATTCGCGATTGCAGCAATTAACGGTAGGTTATAAAATTGAGCGAGATATGAACACGAAACAAATGACGCTATTAAGCGAATGCCCAGACAAAGGTGGTCGCAGTAAAAGCAATCAGTTTTGACAAGTTTCAGATTCGCCAGATATCAGAACTTTCCTTGAACTAGTTTAGCGTGACTCGAAGGTTTCGTCCAACTATTTCCAGACTCGCAAGGCAACGGGACGGGCTCGATCGATGGAATACGAGCTGTCCACGAATTGGACTTTTTACGTGTTTTCTCTTCGAGTACTTCTATCATCCCGTTGAGAAACAACACAAACAGAATCTTGCGTATATACCAACATACCGCGATCGTCAATAACGGACGATAAAATAGAGGGACATCGTTGTATCGCATTCGATCGACACAATTTTTGTTACAGGAAGATACAGGTAGAGGAATAATGAGAAGACTAAAATAAGATGATGCGAGTTAAGGAATGAATTGCAACATTCCAAATTTTCGAAATTTTCACATACCAAACTTTCAAGTACGCAATTTCCAAAATTTCCCAAATTTTCAAATCCCAACTTTCCCAAATTCCCCAACTTTCTCACATTTCCAAATCCCAAATTCCCCAAATTCCCAAATTCCCAATTTCCAAATCCTCAAATTCTCAATTTCCAAATCACCAAATTTCCCAAATTCCCAATTTTCAAATTTCCCAAGTTTCCAAAATTTTCAAAATTCCAAATCTCCAAAATCCCAAAAATGCAAAATTTAAAGTGCAAAAATCGAAAAGTCCGAAAATCCGTAAATCTCGAAATGTAAAATTTCTCGAAAAGCAGCCTCGGAGCGCAATTTCGCTGAAGTTCCGCTCGCCGCAAGTTCCAGTACATTAAGCAGAATCAATTTGAAAGTAACCGTGACACGATGAAGAGTTTTTCCGGTCGAACTGTCGTTGGGCATCGTTCGGCAAACGAGCCGTCGACGTTCTTTGTAGAACGTTTCCGCCGCTTTGTTGATCGCCGTCGCAAATATTTCCCTTGGACCGATAACGCGAAACACGTTCACGCGCTCGGAAACCGGACCAACGAGATTCCCTCGAAAAAGTTGTCTCTGCCGAGTTTCGCGACTTTCACGATGTAAATCGCAGGAAAGCGACCGACGAAATGGAATTTTCATTTCAAAGCGACCTCGTTCCCTTTCTCTGCGCCGTTCCTTCGTCCCTTCGTTTCGTTTTAGTTTTTATCGGTTACTCGAAAAGCCACTCTTTTATTTCAACGATTCGCGTACGTTTACGTGAACACAGAACGTGCACGGCCAATGCTGCTGGAACCTATGGCCGCGTACAGAAATTTTACTACAGCTCTTTATTGCTGATATTGCTCGATACGCTCGCAAATTATTTTAATCGGTAAAATATGTATCTGCAAATATAATTCGCTTTTAAACGACTACGAGCAATTTTTATTGCGACATACAGGGTGTATCAGTTTTTCGCAACTCATTTCATTCGTCGTTCTCTGAAACTTTAATATATTCCATACACGGAAAGATGTTGTTAGACATCTTTATTAAACGCTTTGTTCGAGAGGAACGCTTTATTAAAATGTTACAACGAAAGTATAAAATGACTTCGGACTACGTTTTTTCGATGTCATACAGTATGCCAGTTTTGTAAAACTTTACCAGCATGTTCAAAGTGATAAAAACATACTATAAGAGGCTATAAGTATGTACAAATGATTTATTCATGTTACGACAGAGAATCTTTAACGATTAAACGGATGATTCTAAGAATGTGGCTTCTAATTATTACATCGTCGAAGAATGTTAGTTCTCATCATAAATTCGCTTCAAGTATTAAATTATGAGTTCATGTTCAAGTATTCTGAGTTATTATGAAATGTTGGTAATTTTGTAGTCTTTTACCAGTCCGAAGTGTATTATACTAGTCTGAACGACATTTTACAAGGATTAATTTGTTATTAGTTAAAAGGCAGCATGTTGCGTTATCGATAGATATTTATAAATTTTTGGCGCGTGCATGTAAAAGGGTTGGGCGTAGGGCGTTCTCGTGTCGAGCGTGTGCATCGTCCGAGGCTGAAAAGGTCACGCACAAAGCGATAGGAGCTGAAATGTCAGCAGGGAACAGCAATTACTCGTTGCATCGGTGTTTCGGGATCGAACACGACCGACTTTCCACGGTAGCCGCTTCCATTAACGAGGAAAATCGCTCTGGTAATTGTCGAAGAGGAAGGAAAACTTTCCACCCCTTTGCAACTACCCTCTGTGTGTGTGTGTGTGAGTGAGTGTGTGTATGCTACCTCTCTCTCTCTCTCTCTCTCCTGTTCGTTCTAGCAGAACTCTGTTCCCTCCGCTGGAAGAAAGTTCGAGGAAACACCGACAACAAGTCGGGAAAAGAACAGCTCGCGTTTCTGCCAGACAATCTCCTCGCTCGAGTTGGGAATCGTATGATTCTCGTGCCAACGGGAATCGTAATTATCGCGACGGGATTGCAAAACAACCAACTTTTTCCCGGCAGATATCGCGAGAACGGGAAAACTAATTACGAAACGAAAGGATTTATAATGGAGCGAGAGTAAATGGAGAAGTACCGGCGGATTCTTTCAATGGGATTTCTTTTTTCTCGGCTGCTCTCTTTTGCCGGGTCGATCTTTGCTTTGTTGCGAATTTCGTGATTTCGGGATATGGAACTTGGGAATTTCGGGATTCGGGAACTTTGAGAATTTGGGAATTGGGAATTATGGACTTTATGAATTTGGGAATTTGTGAAATAGGGAATTTAGGATTTCGGAACTTGAGAATTTGGGGAGTTGGGGATTTGGGAAATTGAGAACTTTGGGATTTTGGTATTTTAGGATTTATGAATTTTGAAATTTGAGAAATAGGGAATTTAGGATTTGGGAACTTGAGAATTTGGGGAGTTGGGGATTTGGGAAATTGAGAATTTGGGATTTTAGGATTTATGAATTTTGAAATTTGAGAAATAGGGAATTTAGGTGCTTGGGGAATTGGGGATCTAGGGATTTCGGAACTTGAGAATGTAGGGAGTTGGGGATTCGGGAAATTGAAAATTTGGGAATATAGGGATTTCAGGATTTAGGAACTTAGAAATTCGAGAAATAGGGAATTTAGGTATTTGGGGATTTGTGAATTTAGGGCTTTTCGGACTTGAGAATTTGGGAATTTCGAGATTTCAGAATTTATGAACTTGGGAATTTCTGCAATAGCGAATTTAGGTACTTGGTGATTTTGAGATCTAGGGATTTTAAAGATTTAGTAGTTTGGGACTTTGAGAATTTAAAGAGTTGAGGAGTTGGGGACTTAAGAAATTCTGAGGACTAGATTTCTGCAATTTGAAGTTTCAGAATTAGGGAATTTGTGAGTTTTGATATTTGGAATCTGGGGAATTTAGGAGCTCAGAAATGTAAAGATCTATTTGAAAATTTAGAAATTAGGGAAATCTGTAAACTTTGAAATTTGATACCTAGAGAATTTAAGAAGTACAAAATTTGATACATTGAGAATTCAGAAAGTTCAAAATTTAGTTAATAGGAAATCTAACACTATCATTTGGTGATAAGAAACCTTGAGAATTTCAAAACAAAGAATCTAACAAGATCTCTGAAATTCATGAATTTAAAAATTGAAGGCCACGAAAATTTCAAAATTCGTCTATTAAAAAATGTTCACATCGAACTCTTCATCCCCAAAATTCATCGACTGACGATAATTTCCCCCCCTCATCGCAAGAACATCGGTCCGAAGAAACGCAAGAGCGAAATATGAGCGGGACGATCGTGGGTTAATCATGATTGTTATTGAAATTCAGCGTGCACCGAAAATTATTCATGTTGCCCGATCAATCCCGATGCTAGGTGCATTCTGATGCAAATTTCAGTGGGCTGACCCAGAAACATAGCCGGTAGCCTTTCGAGACGCTGAGGTAGCCGTACGATCCGCTTTAAGAAAGCGGAGTCGAGCCGAGTAAATCAGGTTCAGCCGAGCGCGAAGAAGCGTAGCTCGGCTCGAAGCACGGAAATTTCGAGCTGCCGCCACCCACTGTGCTTTCGCGTCTTCTCTTCCCATGGAATATCGTCTCCTCCTCATATAAACCCTTCCTCCCCCTCTCTTTCTCTATGTCTCTCTCATTCTGTCTATCTGTTGCTCTCTCGCTCTGTTTCTTACTCTATTTCTCCCTTGCTCTATTTTTCACTCTGTTTACTTCTTTCTCACTCTGTTTTTTCACTTTGTCTCACACTTTGTCTGTTCCTATCTCACTCTATTTTTCACTCTGTGTCTCACTTTGTCTATTTTTCCCTCACTATGTTTTTCACTCCGTCTCTCGCTTTGTCTATTTTTCCCTCATTCTATTTTTCACTCTGTCTCTCACTTTGTCTATTTGTCTCGCACTCGATTTTTCACTCTGTCTCTCACTTTGCCTATTTCTTTCTCACTCTGTTTTTCATTCTGTCCCTCACTTTGTCTATTTCCCTCTTAGTTTGTTTCCTTCTCTGTCTATTTCCCTCTCACTTTGTCTTTTGCTCTGTGTATTTCTTTCTCACTCCATTTTTCACTCTGCCTCTCACTTTGTCTATTTCTCTTTCAGTCTGTTTCTTACACTTGTCTATTTCTCTCTCACTTTATTTTTTACTCTGTGTACTTCTCTCTCACTGTTTTTCATTCTGTCTCTCACATTGTCTATTTCTCTCTCAGTATGTCTCTCATTCTGTCTATTTCTCTCTCAGTCTGTTTCGAGCCCCTCCGCTCGATGCCCTCTAGCCGGAAACCGGGAGTAACTTTCGAATAAAGATTACGCCCTCGAGAGCAGCTTGAAAGAGACGCGAATTCCGGTATCGTTCGTTCGAGGTCGCGTCGTTGCTCGTCGAATAAAGGATTATCAATGTTCGTACCTGTTACCGAACCTCTTTATTCTATCCGATCTCCTCCGCGTCTCCTTTGTGTTTCTTCTTTTCGTTTCGAGCTATTGTCTGCCTCCGTAAACATCTTCCACGGATGAGACCAGCCCTGGAGTATTAGACTTCGTCACGAGCAGCGGCGTAACTAACTTCCAAAAGGGATGGCTATGGTTTTCTTGTGTGGCGTGTGGTATGTGGGGTGTATGGGATAACTTATATACTTCCTATTGAGATTTAGGATTTTCTCATTTTTATCTCTTCAAATTTTTGAAAATGTAAGTTAGGAAATTTTCAAATTTCTTACTTTCCTAATCTTTCAGTTACTATTTCAGAAATTTTTTATTTTGCTAATGTTCAATTTTCCATTTCCCCGATTTCTCAATTCTTCAAATTCTCAATTTTCCAATTTACCAATGAGCAACTCCTCAATTGTCCAAATTCCCAATTCCCTAATTTCCCAACTCCCTAATTTCCCAATTCCCTAATTTCCCAATTCCTTAATTTCCCAATTCCCTAACTTCCCAATTCCCTAATTTCCAAATTCGCAAAAACCGAAATTTCTCAAGTTCCGAAACTCGCACTCTGTCAACAATGACGCACGCATTATGTCACCTGTAACAACATTCGCAGTGTAACGAAGCTTATATCCTCTAAACATTATTTGCTAGAGAATCTCTTTCCAAGGTTCCCTGTCGCGTATATTCGAGATCGAGGATCGTAACGATCCGGAGAACAGTTTACCTATGATAATTAGCACCTATTCCAGCACCCATCATTTATCATACCGAAGGCTGACTACATAGGAACCGAGGGCCGCCATAGGAGCGGAACGAAGGTCAACCAAAGGTGAGAAAAAAAAGCGAAAGGAACGAAAAACGTAGGGTTCAGAAGATTGAATGTTGCTGACTGGCTACTAGACGGTTCTAGCCGCAGATTCCTGCAGTTTATTAATCTAATCTTTCCGTTTATATTTCCGATTGGGATTCTAGCAATTTTCCCGAATTCTCAAATCCCCGAATCCTCATATCCCCGAATTCTCAAATTTCCAAATTCTCGATTCCCCAAATTCTCATTTTTCCAAATTCTCAAATCCCCGAATTCTCATATCCCCGAGTTCTCAAATCCCCGAATTCTGAAATTTCCAAATTCCCAAATCCCCAAATTCTCAAATTTCCCAATTCTCAATTTCTCAAATACTCAGTACTAAACTAATTTTCCCTCCAACAGCCCTCTTAACTAAAAACAAATTACTACTGTCATTCACCGAAAAGCCGTAATCACGTTTGAATTTCGCGCGCTTTCGACTTCGTTCGCGCTGTACTGAAACTTCCTCGATCTACGAATGACTTCACAACGGAATTGATTCCCGGTGTCAGTAGAGACTCTTCGCTCGATACTGACGTCAAAGAAGAGGAAAGACCGTACTATTCGGATACGCTTTTAATTACGCGCTCCGTTCGGCTCAAAGACGCTTGACGTCAACGCGACGAAGGTTTCCCGGCTCGCTTAAAAATATACGCGCACCTTCCTCTGTGGATTTCGGTGCTCGTGAAATATTCATCGCGTTGTGATCCGTGCGTGGATGTAAAACAGGTTTTCAAATGCAAACTCGCTGCTGGAACGAGGAGCCGTTGTGTTTGTTATTCGAGATATTTAAAATAAAATCGTGCTGAGCTACCACAAACTACACCATGACGAAACACTATTTTCTATCGGGCTTTGATAGGTGTACAAATTTGCTTCAGATGGCAGATTACAATGTTTTTATACTTTGTGCTAACGTTATGGTCTCATGTTGATGAAACTACGCTGACGATGTTAATAGTGATTTTGATTTCATGTTGGCAAAGTTACATTAATGATGCTGATAGTGTTGGAACACTATGGTCTCATGTTGATGAAATTACACTGACAATGTTAATAGTGCTGACACATTTTGATTTCATGTTGACAAAGTTACATTAATGATGCTGATAGTGTTGGAACATTATGGTCTCATGTTGATGAAATTACACTGACGATGTTAATAGTGCTGACACATTTTGATTTCATGTTGACAAAGTTACATTAATGATGTTGATAGTGTTGGAACATTATGGTCTCATGTTGATGAAATTGCGCTAAGGATGTTAACAGTGATGACACATTTTGAGTTCATGTTGACAAAGTTACATTAATGATGCTGATAGTGTTCGAACATTATGATTTCATGTTGATGAAATTACACTAAGAATGTTAACAATGATAACACATTTTGATTTCATGTTGACAAAGTTACATTAATGATGCTGATAGTGTTGGAACGTTATGAGTACATGTTGATGAAATTACATCAATGATGTTGATAGTGTTAGAACATTATGAGTACGTGTTGATGAAATTACATCAATGATGTTGATAGTGTTGGAACGTTATGAGTACGTGTTGATGAAATTACATCAATGCTGTGGATAGTGTTGGAACATTATGGTCTCATGTTGATGAAATTACATTAATGATGTTAACAGTGCATATCTACTTCGATCTCTTGATGATCAAATTACATTAATGATGTTGATAGTGTTGAAACATTTTGACTTCGTGTTGACAAAATTACATTAACGATGTTGATAGTGTTGTAACATTATGATTTCATGTTGACGAAATTGCACTAATGATGTTGATAGTGTTAGAACATTATGCTCTCACATTGATAAAATTACACAATAACCATGTAAACGTAATAGTGTTGAATATTATTGGATGTTGATAAAGTCACATTACTCCGTGTCAATGACTTCATTGATGAAAATAATAAATACGCGTCGGTAAACTCATAATAAATGCTAAAAAGCGTTGTTGCTTTCGCGACAGCGGGTGTAGTTAAAAAAAAAATATTGCCGGAAGTTATTTAAAGTAGTAATAGTATGCAGATCGCGTGAACGCGAGGCGTGCTTCGTGATTTAAACGAGACGTCGTAACGAGTAATTACGCGCTCGCGTAATCCGCTCGAAAACTCGCCAACTCCGGCGTTTTCATCGAATTTCTCATCCAGACGGTCGTCCGTTTTCCTATCTTCGTCGTCGCTCTCTCTTCGCCTCGTTCCTCGACGTTCGCCTCCAGAGACCCAGAAAAACTTCCAATTCTTCGGCTCCACGAAGTTTACGTCGCTTCCATTTTCATGAAATTCTCCGTCCGAGGAGAAAGCAGTCGTATCCTATATAGCGTCACGGAGAATGGGACATTTTCCCTCCTCGAAATCTCTCTTTCACGAGCTACGATTACGTTCGCGTCGATCGGAACGGTAATTAATCCTGGACGTATGCAAATGCGATTACCGGCCGACGGCCGATCGATTAAACAGGAACAGAATTATTTTAACACCTCGATGACCTACTGCTTCTTCTACGAAACCTCGTTCCGCGTTCGTTCGCTGAAATTTAACTTAAGCGATCCCGAGTATCGTCTTTGGAACCGCGTTTCAACTTCTGCGAAAGAGTTCAACTCCTCGAGAGCAATTTTCCAAAATTACCTGAACAAATCATGAAACATTTATGTAATTACACTTCGCTTCTCTTAAATTGATACCAATTATTTAAGTTATTAAGCACTTTGTACAGCATGAACAATATTCAATGAGAGCTTACATCCTCATATATGGCCATTTGTTGTTGAATTAATATTTTAACTACCGGATGAGATTTGATGAAAACAATTTCTAAAGCATCAATAATATACGTACAAAGAATTACATCCACGTGCATAGCCATTTGTCCTTGAATTAAAAACTTGACTACTCGATAAGGATTCGATGAAAACAATTTCTAAAGCATTAATAATGTACAAAGAAAAGTTGCATCCACGTATATGGCCACTTGCTGTTGAATTAATATTTTATCTACCGGATGAGATTTGATGAAAACAATTTCTAAAGCATTAATAATGTACAAAGAAATGTTACATCACATATATGGACATTGGTTGTTGAATCAGAAGAACTGAACATGTATGTACATGTGTGTAATGTCCTTACAGAGATCAATACATTATCGATAGATATATGTGAACAAGTATAATAAATAGAATCGGTACAAAAGAACATAATCATGCACAACTAACGTCGGTACACGTTCTTTACAGCAAATTTCATAACTGAGTGTTTCTGATATATTAATTACAGTCACAGATGTAGTTCTATAATTACGTTGATCAGTACTTTCGCGACCGATTTTAGATTGCAAAAGTTGCGAAACGTTAAAGCCGAACCGGTGAAAATCGTTCGTGGCGTGACTACTGGTGTGATCGCATGTTGATGAAGTAAGAAAAAGTTGAAGAGTAGCCAGAAAGTGTACGTACGAAATTAGAGAGCTAAAGAACGAGGTAAGAGAAAGTTAACGGACCAAGCATATTATTATCAGCGTTTTTAGCTGAGAAAACGCTAAAAGCAATCGTTAGAATTAACTTCGCTCTTTAAATACAGTAGACTCTCGTTATATTGTCATCTACGAGCGTATAAGGTTAAAATATCCTTTGAAACCGTAATATATTCAGTCGACTGTAAATTTTTTCAGACTCACTGCAATGCCTGACGATACAGTTCGTAGCAATTCAACGAGTGGCAATATAACGCGTGACAATTCTACGCGTAGCAATTCCACGGGTGCTAATATTCCGAATAATAATTTCATACGTGGCGATATAACGAGGGACAATACAGCGCGTACTGATTCCACGCGTTGCAATTCCATGAGTGGCGATATAGTGCGTGGCTATATAGCGCGTAGTAATTCCATGCGTTGCAACTCCACGAGTGGCAATATAGTGCGTGGCAATATAGCGCGTAGTAGTTCCACGCGTTCCAATTTCAAGAGTGGCGATATAGCGCGTAGTAATTTCAGGCGTTGCAATTCCATGCGTGGCGATATAGCGCGTAGTAATTCCACACATTGCAATTCCAAGAGCGGCGATATAACACGTGGCAATACAACACGCAATAATTTCACGCGTGAATATTTCACGAATGGCGATATAACGCGTGGCAATATGCATAGATAAAATAGTACTATAGAATTCAATATACTGCAAGCATCTAATAATCTTATGCACATTTTGTGTATCAAATGCATATTTCATAAGTTTGGGCGAGCCACTTGATATTATTATGATGAAATTCGTGATGATATATCATAATGGCGGGTCAGACGATCACACTAGCGACATTTTCAAATATGTATGTAGTATCGTATTACGTGACGGGACTGCACGATTATTGGATGACTTTTGACGTCATCAGGAAGACGATAACCGAATTAGCGACGCGATTCGTGCGTTCACTCGAATAGAAGAGGCGAAACGTGGGAGGATGACGCTGTCGTCGTTGGAAACGTGTGCGCTTGGAAAATTGGAAAAATCGCCGGGAGCGATCGCGAAATGTCAAGGCTTAAGGCGCGACACGCGACTATATACGCTTCTCGTTGGAAACGTGCTGCATACACGGTTTTCCGGGATTCGTGCACACGAATCAACCTTCTCATCGATCGTCGTTCGCTCGATCAGATGTTATACCATACGTACAAAAGAACGTTAACTACAATCTTATCGTAAATCTTATTGTTCTGTTCTTACGAGCTTGTGAACAGCTAAGGTGAATCGATTAAATTCTATCGGGATCTATGAAATCGGGAATCCACGGAACCTGACAGTTCTGACATTTCAGGATTTCTGTGGTTCGTGACTTTAAACATTTGAAAATATCAAGATCTGTCAAAAATTTGTAAATATTTGAAAATCTGCGATTTCGAAATTCGCCAATTTGAAATATGTACCTAACACATTTGAACGTAAACAGTGAACGCGCTCATAGTAAGATTCGGAATTAATCCAGCAGCCATGACGATATCGTCGAAGCATCGCGCACATCGATAAAAACGGATCAAAGAAACGAACACGGTGTGCAGTAAACCCGTTCGTTTTTATCAGTCCGCCGTCCATCGAGCTTCTGTTCGAACGATTGTAAAACATCCATGAACGTTCCCATCGTCGTCTCGCAATGGCTGTGACGTTCACGTTGCTCGGCCAATAGATTGAAATTTATAATCGCGACCGAGGGGTCCGAGAAACTCACGTTGTGGAATGTTGAGCAGGTCCAGGACAGTAGGCTACGGTGAGCCTATATCGATCGTAAGCTCCCTAGTTTCCATGGTCTCCGTCTCCATGGGATTGCTGCACCCACGGTTATTCCTCTCTCTCTCTCTCACCCTCTTTCCGTCTCTCTCTCTCGCTTCGTTGACTCTCGCTGCTCCGTCCTCGAGCGGAATTACCACCAGCTTCCGGGTAACACGACCGTGCGTCGTCGGTGTGTTCCCATGGTGCACCGTGTAAATCTTTTGGATTATCGCCGTCGACGATTTTTCATATAACGTCCAGCCACACGGAGCCGGAGACGCGTGTTTTTGAATTTTCCGTCCCTCCGTTTGCCGCCGGATTTTTAATATCTGCCGGGTGATCCTTGCTGTCCTTCCCGTTTCTCTGATTTTTTGCAACCCCTTTTCTCGGTGGCCCGATATTGCCACCGCGTTTTCCGGATCCTGTGTAACCCACCTGCGGTCTTAATGAAATACCACCGGTCAGTAATTAAACTTCGCTCCTCGATCGCTCGACACTTTCTAACTTTAATCGCTTCGTTCTTCGCTAATTTCTAACGTCCATGTTTCTATAAACGGCTTGTATATTCAACTTCCTAGGAATTCGGAACTTCAACTTCCTTAACACTTTAATGTTAAGAACATGTGTGTGGATTGATGCACGTAAGTGGGTGCTTTAATAATTGTCACCCAAAGGAAAATATTAATGTGTCGTAATTGTTGTTTTCGTTTCTTTTATGTGTACATACGTTGAATCATTTCGTGAATTTACATAAAGTTGTTTTAAATTAATTCTTCAGAAATATTGCCAGCCCCTGACGATTAAAGTGTTAATAATCGTTTAGAAATTTGGTACAAAGAAATATTTGAACGATGTCGACATTTAACCGACCTTTCCCACAAATATTGCAGTAATAGAAAAATCCAGACTTTACATTCGTACACCTCTATCTTATTAATCATACGATACTCGAATCATGTATCAACGCGCGATACAATCGCTCGATGAAAATAATAATTGAACCGCTAATTAATCAAGCGAATCGAACCGATACTGGAAAATAAATGACACACGAGCGAGTGTTCGCGAACGCGACAAAACAATTTATCATAATCGCGAATATTTAACAGGTTGCACGTAGCAGCGGTGTTCTAAAGCGTCAAAGAATGCGGCACGTTGATTTCAAATATGAGTCGAGCAAATAAAAGGTGTCTCGAGTGAAATGCGTGACCGTGAATTCTCCGCTGGAAAACGTGCACGAAACTCGCACGCTTTTGTGCGATTGCATACGTGTACGTAACTTTACCGACGCTTGCTTTTCTTCCACGGCTTTTCAAACTGCTCGCTACACTCCTCGACCGTAACGTTTACTCTTGCTCCCTGTTTTCCACAGCACAATCCAACAGACTTCCTTTCTACCGATGGGAGGGAATGAAAAAAAGAAGATCATAAAAAGTATTTTCCACGGAACGCTCGCTGTTTCGTTAATAGCTTTCGTTCCGCCGACAATGCTGATCTTTAATTTCTTTTTCAATGCGATTTAGACAACGTACAGATTAAATTCATCGAGGCATTTTTCCAAGCATTCTGTTTGTAATCGTACTCTTTTAATTTTACGGAGATTTAAACCTTTTGAATCCACTAATTTTTATAGTTTCACTTTTTCGGATTTTCATATTTGGCAATTTTATTGTTCGATTGTATATATTCTCAGATTTTTGTATTACCAAGTTGTCATTTTGGGAAACTGTAATACTGCCACGTTGTTATACTGTCAAATTATTAATTTGTCAAATTATTAATTTGTCAAATTGTCATACTGTCAAATTGTTATATTGTTAAATTGTTATAGTTTTTAATTCTTATGTTGTCAAATTGCCACATGGTCACGCTGTCAAATTGTCAAATTGACCGACTACCAAACTGTCAACTTGTCAATCTGTCATATTGTTAGAGTGTCAAATTGTCAAATTGACAAACTGACAAATTGACAAATTGTCAGATTGTCAAACTGTGAACTTGTCAATTTCTCAACTCATCAACTTATAAAACTGTCAAACCGTCAACCTGTCAACCGGTCAACCTGTCAACTTGTCGAACTATCAACTTGTTAAACTGCCAAACGGCCAACTTGTCAAACTGTCAACTCGTCTATCTGTCAACGTGACAACTCGCCAAACTGTCAACTTGGCAACTCGTCTATCTGTCAACGTGACAACTCGCCAATGTGTCAACTTGGCTACTCGTCAAACTGTCAACTCACTAAACGGTCAACTTGACAAATCATCAAAATATTGACTCGCCAAATTGTCACAATGTTAATTCCTCAAACTGTCAACTCGTCAAGTTGTTAAAATGTCAATTCGCTAAACTGTCAACTTGAGAACTCATCGAACTGTCATCTCCAGAAGCTGTCAATGTGTCGAAATCGTCAAACGGTCAAACCATCAAGTGATCAGCATGTCAAACTACCGACTTGCCAAACTGTCAACTTACAAAATATTTCAGACATACTGTCAACTTATCTATGCAATTATAAAACTGTCATTCTGCCAACTCCTCAAGTCATCAAATCCTTAAATCGTCAAATCCTCAAATCGTCAAATCCTTCAACTATCAAATTTTCATCCTACAAATATCTTGAAACTTGAACCGAGTACATAAGTCTCTTCCAAGAGAAGTTTCGTAACATCACTTCGTCTGAGGAGTCACCAAAAAGCCAGTAAGATCTGAGTAAAACATACGATCGGTGTCCGGACTCGTCACGATTGATATCGTATCGCAATGAATCGAGCTTAAAGGTGACGCGTGTGTCGTTGGATAGGTGAACCACCCCCGTGATAGTGTACCGTCGCCGTCACCCATTCCCGCGTCGACCACGATTCGTGCTGGGTTAGAGGATGGTTTGGAGGGTAGGCAGGGGGTGGATGAACCCTCCCGATCAATGCAGCAGCCCTGACGCTCCACGATCTCGTCGGCTCCGCTATCCGACCACCGTGCTATGGAGCAACGGAGAAAACAGAGGGAGAACCAAACGGGAATATAGGGGGAGAACCGAACGGGAATATAGAGGGAAACGTTCGCGTTAACACGTGCATGCATATGCGTTCGCAAGCTGATACGCGCCTGTATCGTGTACGCATTGTTCCAACCCCTTGTTTCTCGAGTGCTTGCAGATTCGATTCCTACCAACTTTGTGTTTCGACTCCTCCAAAGAAAACGAAAGTGTTCGTGCAATATAGTACTCTTTGTGAATATATTAATGGAGAATTTGTTGATTGTTGACGTACGCTTTTTTTTTTAATTTTTAACGTTGCTTTTTAGTTCGGTGAGAAATTCTGAAATGACTTAGAGGACTATGGTGAGATATCTTGAATTTAGTATGTGTGCGTAGAATATACGTGTCCATAGACCCTCAAATTACTAAATACCCTAATACACACATTTCCAACTTCTTAAACACCAAAACTAAACTTCCTAAATTCCCAAGTTCCAAAATCCCCAAATTCTCAAATTTCAAATCTCCAAATTCCAAAATTCCTAAATTCTCAAATCCCCAAATGTCAATCTCCTAATTCCAAAATCCCCAAATTCTCAAATTCCAAATTTCCAAATCCTCTAATTTCAAAATCCCCGAATTCCAAAATCCCCAAATTCTCAAATTCCCAATTTCAAAATCCCCAAATTCTCAAATTCCCAATTTCCAAAATCCCCAAATTCCAAAATTCCCAATTTCTAAATCCCCAAATTTCCAAATCCCCGAATTCCAAAATCCCCAAATTCTCAAATTCTCAAATTCCTAATTTCCAAATTCCCAAATTTCCAAATCCCCAAATTCTCAAATTCCCAATTTCCAAATCCCCAAATCCTCATATCTCAAAATGAAAAAACTCATACACCTCCAATTCCCAAATTCCCAAATTCCCAAATCGCCAACTACCACAAAGCAGAAAAGCAGACAACAGAAAAAATTGAAACAATAACGCTCGATGCTCGTAGCCAATTGGGAACTGTTTTCTCAATTAAACAGAGTGTGTCTTCCAATTACGTTGATATTCCGGTAATTCATTAAAATACGATTCTAATTAAACAGAATTTCCCAGTGAACGGTTCATCGAGCGCGCAGAATAATTTTTTCCCTGTCTAATAGACGCGACTCGTCGCGGCGCAACAAGTAGCTCTATAATTCAGCCGGCACAATTTAATCGAAAAACTTTCCCGTCCTTATCGAACACAGAATTTATAACGACGATTGGGCCGGCTCGTCTCGCGAATAATTTCTCGCAGGAAAGCCTACACGAAAACACACTTTCTTTTACTCGATCGACAAAGAGATTATCTTACGGCCCCTTTAAAAGGAACACACCCCCCGGCTACGACGAATCCCTGCTAACACGGCAGCAATGAAATTTAATGTCATTCAATTCGGCTGCTTAAAATGTACCCCGTGCCCCGGCAAGATGAAATTCCTGCTAATCCTGTTGCTTTTCTCGCAGGGACGTGATGTAATTTACACCGGAGTGCGTGCACGCTCGAGCATAAATTAACGCTCACGTTCCCTCGTTATCCTTAGTTACAACGTTTAAGACGATGCCTGACCCATACGACAATTTTAACGTGTCAACATCTTCGCAAATATTACCTTTCTATATTACATTCAGACTATCCCATTATTTACATTTTAAACATATTCATACTACATAATGCACTGTTTTCAAATTTACTTTTAACATGTACAATTTTTCTTTAAAATGTTAGCAATTTCTATTCTATGACATTTATTGGATGAAATAGACTTCAACCACCATTATTTGACAAATGTATTTATAATTTATAACGTGTTTCTGCAATAGGTGATTTATGTGACTTTGATTGGATGTGTTGTATACATACAACCTATGTCTGACACAAAATTATTTTGTATTTATACAATGCATATTCAATAAACGACGAAACTGTCGACAATTGTCAAAAAGACTTAAAATGCTTTCGATGCTACCTCAAAAATTAACCTCTTAATCTACAATTTTTTAGACAATTCAGAGCTACATAACGTGCGTCACGGGGCTGATTCGATGTTATAAACCTGGTTCGACGCGTAATTCTTACGAATTCCTCCTAAAATAAATTATAACGATCCAGTACCAAAGTAGAATAAAATTGTGTTTCGAAAAGTAAAAAGACAAAACGTAAATTTCCACAGCACAATTTTCACGAGTAGATTTTCATGTCGCTGATCATCGGAACAGATCGGCCCCAGTTAATATCCCGAGTTCCGTGGAAAAGGTGGTCGAGCGTAAAGACCGTGAACACGGTCAGAGAATCCATCGAACGGTTTCATCGAGGTTTTGCTTGGCCATTAACATTGTGCTAACAGCGAGCCGCGGGGCTAACGCACGGCCAGTGAAGCCGAATTAAAAGTTAACCGACTATAAAACCGAGCTTTGCCGGCTATGAAATATCAGCGAGCGCTCAACGAGGTGTCCTTCCACGGTTGTTTAACCGCGACGAAGGTCGACGAACGCGTTCCTGACCCTAAGCAGTCAACTTTGTCGGAGATGTAACGGAACCGGAAGTTTCGCCCCTTTTCAACCCCGTGATTCCCTTCAGGCCACTACTTGTTCGTCCTTTAAGCTGATTGCATCCTTACTAAACGTCAAACCTTAACTCTGATTACATTCTCGCAACCAGCTCTTCTATGCTAATCACTTTAACGAACGATGTAAATGTGATTACAAGTTACCTGGCTTTTAATGTAAGAGCGAAGGTTAGTAATGTATTTTGAGAATGAGGAATTACAAAGAAAATTCTCTTATAACGCTACAGCATGTACATGTATTTATTTAATAAAATATGTATTGTAAACACTATTCTGTTATTATAATGCAATACAATATGTGCATATATATTTGAAATATTGTATTAAATAAAAAATATTTGCTATTATATGTATGTGAGTATGTATGTGTATGCTGACCATTGAATAAATCTATAAACAATGCGAATAGAAATATACATACTCTTAGAATAATATAAATATATACAACATCATAACTAAGATGTTAAATAATGAACATATGAAAATAAAATTTGAAGCACCGATTAAGTAAGCGTAAAGTTGGGGGTGTATAGGAAAAGTATTGATCGGAGGATAGTCGATAATCGGTGGCTAAACGAGGCGAAAGCATGTCCGTGAAACCGTATCGTTGGAGAAGAGAATCGGAATGAATCGAGTCAAGATGAAAGTTAAGCCGAAGATTAAATCGGATGACGAGGAGAGGAGAGGACTCGAGGTTGGAACGGCGTTGCTCAGGCCGCCGCGACGCCGCAACTCGCCTCTCAACGACTCGTTTGCTCGATTCAAGGCTCATAATTAACTCGGCCCACGAAGTAGGTCGCTTTCTCCTCGCTGCTTTGAGAACGCTCGTGCCACGTTCCGCTGCCTCGCACGATCCACCCAGGACGATTAGCGAAAAAACACGCATCCTTAATCTTTTCATCGCGTATCAACCCATATACGAAATTATATTAATGTCGCGGACATTCGACAATTATCATTTTTCCCATTTTTTTATCTTAGAATTTCAATATTTGTCAATTTTCAGATTTAAGAATTCGAGATTTCAGATCCAGGAATTCGAGATTTCAAATCCTTGAATTTAGAGAGATTTATATTCTGAAATTTTTTAATCGAGGAATACAATATTATGGAAAATCATATTAATGAACTTTCAAATTTCCAAACTTCCAAGTTCTCGAATTTTGATTGACAAGTTTTGAAATTAAATTCAGAAATTTTCCAGGCATCTCTCAAATTTGCAATTTGACCATAAATGTCTGTAACAACCGACAAAGTTTCAATATACGTCTCCAAATCTATGAAAACCTAAAATCTAACAAAAGCGACGTAATTCAACGAAAAATGGTGAAATTTTACCAAAAATATTCCAATTCGAACAAAAGCGACGAAATTCTACTAAAAATGGTCAAATTCTAACAAGAATGGAATTCTACCGAAACCGTTCAAATTCTACTAAAAGTCCTCGTTTCCGACTGTGTCGAAAGAAATCGATCGACTTCCCCGACTGACTCATTAACTAAAAATTCGTTAATTGAAATCGTCGAATCGGCGCTGATTAATTTTAACGAACCGTTCAGGAACAAACGACAACGCAGAAAAGGGAAGCTGAGAGCGACGAGTTTGCTCTTTTTTCCTCGTAATCGCGTCCGAAATGGGCCGCGTAGACGCAGCGTATCTTTTAGCGCGCGATTCGAGACGGCGGGAAAAAAAAGGACAACGATCGTAGAAGAGGAAAGGAAAGGAAAGTAACGGAGCTGCTAATTGGCCAGTAATTTTTGCCAACCGCGATTCTCTGGCTCGACGAGCCTCAGGCTCGACGAAGATCCGGTAACGGTAGCGAACGGGTAATTACCTCGTTGGTAATGTTAACCCGCAGGAAAATTGCCCACCGGAAGATCCCAGCTCGCGCTGCTTTCCTGCCCGACGTACATCCGTGAACCGTTTGCTTACGAGCCGACGAACTTTCGAGTTGATCACGCGTGTGAGAACATTTAACTTCAACACTGGAAGACGAATTTTCCTCAAAACTGCGGAGCTGTTTACGTTTATTTATTCCATCACTCTTGACGGTCGCACATGCCGGATCTCATATGTGAACTCATGCGAACTCTCTTGTCACACTGTGGTTTCTATACTGCATATATGGAAATTATGTAGCACTGGATGTTCAAGAGGCCCTGGACGCGTGACCTAGCACTTGTAAGGATGGCTTATAAAAATACACAGGGATCGGTGTAAAACGTATTAGTTTGGTAATGGTTCGTTAACGACTGACCGTTCCTCGCGTGTTAAACAAAAGGCGATTGGTACCTTGGCGCAATAATATTTAGAACGCATACCGCACGCTTACATACTCAATTGAAATATCACGTGCAGTGTGACTCCGAGCCTCTTGGCCACCCTCTATAACAGACCACCAATTTTAATAATTTTCAGATACTGTAAACCCAGTAGTTGGTGCGTAGGCTGAACTAGGTCTGGTTGATCTAAGGCCCCAATTGGTCAGAATAGAAAAATGGGTATGTGGACTGACACGTATTTCCAGTAGTAAGAACTATTGGTTCGAGTGGTCACGTCGGGTTGAGCCAAAGAACAAGGACAGTTGACATACGTTTCAAGTCACCTTGAACGTCAGAAAGACACATTGGGACTGTTCAAGGTAGGCGGTGCATTCCTTAAGTCTTTGGGGCACGGATTAAAAATGTCCCGCCTTTTTCATGTACGACATGGTGAAACACTTTTACACCCGCCTCGAAATGTTGCCATAGCAACATGCGCATAGGAACCCATGTGGTGTGGAACTATTTGAACATGGGTCTATTTCGTTTTCTAACATCCTGTGTCTCAAAGAGTTACACCTGGGTGAACCTTCCTATATTTCTATATTCTTAGATTCCTAACTCTCTGCATATCGAGGTATTTCTCCAGATTGCTCACTGGTTATTGTTAAAAAATTTCGGGTTTGTATAAATGCGAACGGCGAGAGCCATGTGTGTTTTGTCAGGATGCTTCCTCTCAAGGGAAAGTTTTTCGAGGCTAAAAGGATAATGAATAGTCGTCAAGGGCCATGGTTGGTGTCCTCGTGGCCAATGTTTTGCCACAGAGCCATTCTCATTCTTATTGTGAACATGTAAACAGAATAAACGAAATGTACTCCCAGTGTACTCGTATGAGTACTACAGTTTGTAATATGAAGTAATGTATTTTTATTATAACAAAAGGTTCTATTTGTTCAATAAAGTATTGAATATCTGTACAAGCATTGCCCCTTGTGCTCGTGGGAACAAATGGTCAGTCATACCCGCTCTGCCTTTTCCTGATTTTCGTACACCATTCTAAATATTAGTATAGTTACATCGGAAAACCCGAAACAATATAGGTCGAATTTGGAGGATTAAATAAAAGGCAGCTTTGTCGGTACCTTCGAGCGTGTAGCACTGTTTTTCGCGTGACACATCAAAGTGGAAAACGAGGATCAAAGGACCGTTCCCCTTCTTCCCGTTTACTTGGTCGACCTAGGAAAAGGCCACTCGATCGGGAATGATTTAGTTTGCATAAATGCCACGGGCGAAATACCTGTTAGCAGCGGCGTGTAATTACAGTGGCTGAGTGTGGTCGCATTGGCGCACGGGTTAGCCGAGGTGTGCGGTGAACGCCAGACCCCTTCTGAGTGCACGCGTGTGCGTACGAACAGTACGTATGTGTACGCGCGCGTGTGGATGCGCGTGCACACCTGAGCACAGGTGTATCCGGTAACCAGCGACCAGTGGGAATCTCCATATGCTGGAATCCGTCAACGCGTGCGTTTCGAAGCTTCTTCTGGCTGTGAAGCTACCCTGATAGATTAGATCGCTATCCGGCTGGAATGCGAATAACTCGCGTGTATTCCCTTTCGACCAGACCCGTCCCGAATTTTTCCCGCTGCTCCTTGATTCATTGGCCGGCCGTGCCAGTTAAGAATCTCGGGCTTTCGTGTCATCGGGGATATTTATGAAACTGGTTCCTTTCTTATGTATGTACATACTCGCGCGTTCAATCGACTCACCATCGCGTGCACCGGCTTGATCAAGTGATACCGCATCCCCTAACGAGTCCTTGTTTTTAGATATCGTAGACAAACTGACACTGCTTTATTAGCATGTTACGATTTTGGAAATTCATATGTGAGAGTGGCGGGCCAAGGTTGGTAAAGTTCAATTCTTTATTACAAGTATGATATCGTTTGATAAAGAACACCTTGGTCAGAGATTGATTGATAGTCTGACAAGACTTTGTCGATATAAAACGCATGCTTGAAAATGTTTGTACTTGACGATAAAGTATTATACTTGAAAGTTTGTACTTGATGAAGTGTCATACCTGAACGTTTATACTTGATGGTAAGACGTTATACTTAAAATTGTTATATCTGATGATAAAGTATTATACTTGAAAGTGCTTATACTTGATGATAAAGTATTAAACCTGAAAGTGTTTATACTTGATAAAACATTATATTTAAAATTGTTGTATCTGATGATAAAGTTGCTTACATAACATGAAGCTTAAAGTTCGATAGATGCAAACATATTATTTCGTGGAAAGAATGAATCGATAGGCAATTACGTGAAACAATGAACAATTTGAGAATCTTTAATGTCCGAGCAGCGTACAATAGCTTTATTATCGAAGGTATTGGTAGTTGTTAGAATATTAGCGATTAAGAGAAGGAAATCTATAAATCCGATCTAGAAGCGGTGTAAGATCGTTAGAGGGATTGCATCGCGAGCAGAAGTTTCTAGTCTCGAGAAATCCATTACGCCGTTGATATTTCTCGATGCTTTTATTCCTGTTTCTCAAAGAGATCCAGCGTTCACGGTAATTGGAAAACGAAAGGACCGAGGCGACAGAAGCACCGAGACACCTACTCCGATGTGGGACAAGGACGTTGCTGTTCCACTAAAACCACTCAACGTTCTCGTCGTTTCCCTTCTGCAGACCTCTGCACACGTTTATCGCTCGCATTTTTCCACGGAAGTTACCTTCAAACGCGTCGGATTTCACAATTTTCACATTCTTTACATTCGGATATTTGGAAATTTGAGGAGGTCGAAGTTCTTTAAATTTCGAGATTTGGGGGTTTTGGAATTTTGGATTTTTAGAATTTTGGAATTTGAGGATTTTGGAATCTGAAACTTGAGAATTCGGGAACTTTGGAATTTGGGGATTTGGAAATTGGAAATTTCAGAATTTGGGGATTTAGATATTGGAAATTTGAGATTTTGGGAATTTTAGAATTTGGGGATTTGGAAATTGGAAATTTGAGATTTTGGGAATTTTAGAATTTGGGGATTTGGAAATTGGAAATTCGAGAATTTGGGGATTTGGAAATTGGAAATTTGAGATTTTGGGAATTTTGGAATTTGGGGATTTGGAAATTGGAAATTTGAAAATTTGGGGATTTGGAAATTGGAAATTTGAGAATTTGGGAATTAGGAAATTGGAAATTTTAGAATTTGGGAATTAGGAAATTGGAAATTTTAGAATTTTAGAATTCAGAAATCCATAATTTGAAGATCTAGGAATTTTGAAATTTAGGTATTTGGGAATTTGAGCATTTGAAACTTTTGAAATTTGAGGTCACAGAATTTAGAAATGTGGGAATTTGTAAATTTCAGTTATAAAAATTTGTAAATTTAAAGATTTGAAAATTTGGGTATTCGGGAAAGGGATAATATTTGCAAATTTTTCACGCATGAAAAAGTTGTCTACCGCTAAAAACAACATCATCCATCGCGTCGATGATGGATTCGCGTTTGAAAACTCGACAAAACTGAGTTTCGGTATCGATTATCTGCGTACAGCATATGTCACCATTTTACGAAAGCGTATTCCAATACAGATACACACAGTCTGCATGTAAAAGAGCAAGAAAAAGAAAGTTTTCCGTGGAAAAGATGCTATAGGCATGGACGGAAGCGGAAAATCGCGGTACTTGTCTCTGGGGGCTAATTTACAACGGGAAATTACCCACGGGAAACAGTGAACTAAACTTTTCTTCCTTTTCTGTTCTAAGACGTAAGTGACGTGCACGCGTACATCGATGGAAAGTGTGAATATCGTCGTTTGTTCTCATCGTTCAGTTATCAGACTTTATTATCAATTTGCCATTTATCATGTGTGTAAAATATCGAACTTTCAGATGCCAAGTTTTATAGTTTATACATTTTTTAATATCGAAAACTACGAAGCTACTGAACTTCTACAATTTACAAATTTACAACTTCCAAAATTAAAAAATTCTCAAATTCCAAATTCCAAAGTTGTAAAATTCCAAAATTCTCAAACACCAAATCTACAAACTTCGAAATCCCAAAATCCCCAAATCTCGAAATTCCCAAATCCCCAAATTCTAAAATTCTAAAATTCCAAAATCCTCAAATCCCCAAATTCCAAGATCCCAAATCTCGAAATCCCCAAATCCCCAAATTCTGAAATACTCAAATTCCTGTTAGAAAATTCTCAACTACCCACTCCAATAAATCAGGGCGAAGGGCACATGGCCGTCCAACGACGACCATCACGGTGACGAGGCCCCGACGCTGGGACGTCCGGGCCATAAACCAACTCCGAGGCCCTTGAGTTTCGCGAGGGACAAGGAAATCTCTCGGAACAGGAAGAGGGCATTCTGTAAAGAGCCTTGGCAGACATAACTTCGTCTTCGAAAACGCGACTTTATACGAATATATCGTATTTTTAAAAAGGGACTTCATGTACGTTTCGGTCATTTTAACCCTTATCTTACAAGTCAGAAGTGGGATAAACCGCGTGCTTTAGATCCGCTCGTGACATACAGTGCCAATTTTAGACGTATTTACGCGATTGTGCCTATGTGCAGTGTGATTAATTATAGTGTGTGTTGGTGAAAATGGTTCGACCAAGCGGGAAATCGCAAAAGTCTTCTCGGGATTGTTCACGGAGACGTTCGTGCGAACGTGAACAATCGAAGGACTCTGTCCATCGAGGATCGTGTAAGATTGCACGCGATCGTTCGCGAGACAGTTTGCGAAACCGTTCGCGAGACGATTCGCGAAACCGTTCGCAAGATAATTCGCGAAAATACTCGCAGTACGAACGGGAATATCGTTTGCGAAAGCGAAGGAGTGACTCGCTGGTGTACGATAGTGATTGTTCAAAAGACCGGGATCGTTATGAATCTCGTAATTGTGAACGCGATAAATTGCGGGGCCGAAAACAGGACGGTTCGCAAAGTCGCAGACGTGTCGAATTGCGAGATCGTCGACGTCATCGTTCGCGGGATAATTCATTGGAGAATTACCGTGAATCGTCGCACAACGATACGTGTGAAGTGCGAAGACGTTCGTGGGATCGCGAACGGAAAACAGCGTGTGATCGCTCGCGCCGACGGAACCGTTCGACGAACAGTTCCGAATCGGAAGATTTGCGTGCGACGGTGAAACAGTTACGTCAGGAGCTTCAAGCAGTGCATTACCGCCCAATTGATGAGGAATTTGTAATACCGAAGTTCGATTCTTCGAAAGATAACGCGGACGTGGAGCAGTGGACGCGGCAAGTGGATCGAATCGCGCGGCGATATAATTGGAGCGACAATAATATATTGTTGGTGGTTGCTCGAAGTTTGAAGGGGCACGCGCGGCGTGTATACGACGACGAATTAGTCAATGACCACACGTGGCGAACGTTAAAAACAATTCTTTTGCGGCGTTTTAAGAAACCCCTACCGTTTGCGCGGTTGTTGCTGGAAGCTGCAACGTATATTGCAAGTCCCGGCCAGCGCTTGGGCAATTATTGTTTCGAAAAGCTGTCGAAACTACGCGCGCTCAGATTGGATATCCCGAACGCCTACCTCGAAGACGCGGTAATCGGCGGTATCCAGGACGATAACGTGGCTAGGACCATCCGGTCGAAACGATACGAGGATGTAGACGAACTATACGCGGCGATGAACGAGATGGGAGCTATGCCGCAAAGTTCTAGTAAACCGGCGACATCCCGAATATTTCATGAAGGAACAGATAGCGAGCCTGTAAATAGAACATCTTCGCCGACGGGAAACCCCGGGCCTTCGACGACCGTGGGACAGACTCAGCGACCGGCGGTGATCTGCTATAATTGCGGGGAAATTGGGCATTTCTCCGCTCGATGCATCGAGATTCACATGGAAAAGTGATTGGAACACTGACGTTTACGCATTGGCAGCGACGGTAGCAGAAACAGAGACAACGATACGACCGGACACGACGAGAGGTCTGCAGGTATCAGCAGACTTGGTAATGGTCAAAATTACCATGGAACGAGCGACGGGAGAAAGCAGGTAGCTTTGCTCCAAAATCAAAGAGCCGTTCAGGACCCACCGGATCGGTAACGTAAATAACCGTTAGGAAGTCGAGGGTTTACGAAAGGGAAGTAGACGGATCAACGAGTTGAACTCGTTTTCCTGACTGAGCAATTGAAACCCTGAGTCGTAATCGGTAGATTAATATTTTGTTTTTGTTCTCATTTTGTTTAAAAGGTATCATGCATATATAACTCGAGGTAGTTATTGCAAGGCAGCAGCAGCGGTTGAAAGTCACCGAATACAGCTGTTCCTTGGGGATATCGTCATCTTCATCAGGGTGAAAGAAGTCATCGCTGGAAAGAAGATGCGATATCGTGACAATGGTGCAGGTGCCGCCACCATTGTACGATTGTTTTTGAGCCATCGTGTCGGGGCGATGTTGATCGGCCTCGGCCGATGATGCCGGTATGATGCTAGTATAGATGGCGTGGCCACTATTACAAGATCATACCGAAGCCGTCATGTCAGTGAGCAAAGTTGCTACTGAATGACGGAGGAAGGATCTGATTGTCAGCGGCGATTGTTGGTCGCCGTTGTTCGATGACGACCTTGTTGCCGTCGGGCCGGTAGTGATAGACTACTACTGGACGACGATGATTGACATTACGGTAATAGTTGCTATTGCGTGATGGTATTGTCATGGCAGTGGGCGTTTTCGCGACTGTCATGACGAAGACAACGGATTCATCGGACAGCAGATAGCAGAGTTGCAACTTGGCAGCCCTAACTCTGCGATCGACACAGCAAGGGTGTCACGAGATTTGGAGGTCGAGCGATGAACATAGTCATCGTCGGCAATTGCTGATTGTCAATTAGATGAAAGTCGTGACGAAAAAGGGAAGTGTTAACGACTACTATTTATTAATCATTCGTAGAGAATTTGTTCGGAGCTCGAATTGACATTTTCAATATTGAACTGCGTACTCAGGCAAACGCCGAATCTTTTGTTACAGAGATCCGCTCGAAAATACAACATGCTTGAGGACAAGCATATTTGCAGGCTGGCCGAGTGTTAGAAAATTCTCAACTACCCACTCCAATAAATCAGGGCGAAGGGCACATGGCCGTCCAACGACGACCATCACGGTGACGAGGCCCCGACGCTGGGACGTCCGGGCCATAAACCAACTCCGAGGCCCTTGAGTTTCGCGAGGGACAAGGAAATCTCTCGGAACAGGAAGAGGGCATTCTGTAAAGAGCCTTGGCAGACATAACTTCGTCTTCGAAAACGCGACTTTATACGAATATATCGTATTTTTAAAAAGGGACTTCATGTACGTTTCGGTCATTTTAACCCTTATCTTACATTCCAAAATTCCAAAATCCCCAAATCTCCAAATTCTCAAATTCCAAAATCCCAAAATCTCGAAATCTCGAAATCCCCAAATCCCCAAATTCTCAAATACTTAAATTCCAAAATCCCCAAATCCCCAAATTTTCAAATTCCAAAATCCCCAAATCCCCAAATCCCCAAATTCCAAAATACCCAAATTCAAATATTTTCAAATCCTCAAATTCCAAAATGCCCAAACCCCAAAATCCAAAGTTCGAAAAATTCTCTGCATCGCACAGGATAAAAATTTGCACAGCAACCTTGTTCCCCGTAATCCCAGTCTTCCTTTCGCTGGAATCACGTTGTAAATCAAAAGAGAGATCGTAAATCATCGCGTTAAGTAACATCTTTACGTTACAAATTCGGCCTTGATCTTGCGAAACGGCATTTCAGGAAGTAAGATCGCTTTAAAACATTCAAACTTCTCGATTCTACGACGAAAGAACCGATGAATTATTCACCGGGCTGCGAAGGTCTCAGTTTAGTGCCGTTTTTAAACTCGTTATCTAGCCTCGAGATAATCTTTAAAAATAAGGAACTCATAAAAAGTTGTTTCGATCGCTCCGACGCGCTTTAGCGAGTAAATTGTACGCGTCCGTTTATGCTGTTTCTTTGTTCCTCTATCGCTGCGCTCGATACAAGGAAGTTACACAAGGTATTAATTACCGTTCTATAGGGATTGCAACACTAAGCTTATTGTGTAACCTGTTACGTTGTGTTCTACTATTTTGATCCGTTAGTACTTGCAGACTGCAATTATAATTGTAACTCGGAAATCAATATTGCAGGCATTAATTGTGGCCGATATTGAAATTTTATTGGTAATTAAAAACTTCGAGCTAATGAATTCAATTACTAAATTATGTCGCAATAGCCGTGTCAATATTCATACATTTTCAAGTTTTCAAGATTTCAAGTTTTTAGGTTTTCTAGTTGTCAAGTTGTCAAGTATTCAATTCTTCGGTACTTGAATTTTTCAATTCTTCAATTCTTCAATTTTTCAATTTTTCAATTCTTCAATTTTTCAATTCTTCAATTCTTCAATTCTTCCATTTTTCAATTTTTCAATTCTGCAATTCTGCAATTCTTCAATTCTTCAATTCCTCAATTTCCCAAATTTCGAGTTTTCAAGTTTTCAATTGTTCAATTACTCAATTATTCAATTTTTCAAATTTTCAAATTCCTAAAGTGTAAAATTGGTAAATTATCTGTTAAAAAGGAATGTTAGAAGATCAGCTGCATGTCTACCATAGAATGTGTACGAGTCAGAACGGCAATGTTCGGTAACTTGCGACACGCAAACTGTTCTTATTTGCGTTTGTTGTTGTTACATTAAAACGTACATTAAAGACGTTCTACAAATAAAGAGTTTATTATAAAGAACGATAAAGCTGTTTTCCATCTCCGGTAATTAAAAATCCCAACATTACCAAACTCCGAAGAATTCGGAATGATCATGAAAAATGTCATGAACGTCGATGCATTATCGAATGGTAATTTTCCGCGATGACACGTACTCGTACACTTTTTTCCACCGGAGATTTCGGCGAAACACGGAAAATAAGTGGGGAATTAATTTTCAACGGGCCACGCTTCCACAACCGAGACATACCAGAGAGTGACTTAAATCCGGCAGATTGGTTTCGCTCGCCTCGTCGAGTCTGGCAACGATCCAACGACCGGAGGATCTCGTCGGTGTATACATACACCAGATACCTTGCTGGCCGAGTTTTACCCTCTGCTATACACAACCTCGTGGACCGTAACGGGACGCTAACTTCGCCTTCGAAAACGCAAACTCCTCCAACTCGCGCGAGAAGCGTGTGCTTCGACATGGTGAATCGACAGGTTCCAGCAACGTAACGCCCTGGAAAATGTGATACACGCAAGGAAACGCTGCTTGGTGCCTCTGGTAAATGTCTGTCATCGTCTTGGCGGGTGTCGTTCGTGTCACCTTTTTTCTCTTTTTGACGGAAACCTTTTGTCGATGAAAAATGAATATCTCTTGTCGATGAAAATTTCAAGATCTTTTGGTGACGAAAACTGAAGATCTTTTAGCGACGAAAATTGTAGATCTTCACACGAGATGGAATTTTTGTTCGATGCCCCGTGCGATTTTGTAACGCAAATATGTTCAAGGTTTATATATATGTATGGTGAGAGTTGCCTATGTGAACGCAGCGTGTGAGCTGCCTATGCGAATAAAACGGGTGATGGTATTCATATGGATTAGCGAACTTCACAAGAGCCTGGAAGTTTCGATTACGAACGGGTTAAGATGAAACAGTCGGAGAAAATTGAAAACCGGCTGTCAAGTTAAACCAACAGAGAACGTGTTGTAATTGTTTATAATCGGGCATGTGCAGGGTGTCCCTACATTTTTAAACACTTATAGAACATGTAGATAACCGTGTTGATGTATATGTATAAACATGTGGATGTATAAATAGTAAGTTCCATACCTAAGTATAACAACCATATCAAAATTATTTAATATATTTCAAAACAAATTTGTCTTGCATAACCCTGATCTTCATTCACGTTCAAGATAAAACTTACAAGAGTATCGGTATGTAGGCGAAGATAATTTGATATATGTTGACAATTTAAATGGAAAAAAGAAACCTACCTCCATCGTGTCTGGTCTATTTCTGTCGAGATGAATAACATTTGAGGGAAAGGAATCTATTGTCTAATTTGAGTGTTTGGCGCAAGAAGCGAGGTTCAAGATGCATTGAAGTTGCATTCTAACAGAGATGCTATATTTATGGTCGAGGTGAAAGATGTTAAACGGTCAAGGCCGCACGCCAGCTCTCCCTTTGTGTGCGTTGATCATCTCGTAACATCGCTCGTTCTTTCATTCTATTCACCGCGTATACATTCATACTCGCAACGGAGGAAGCGTAAAATTACGAAAACGAGTCATACGACAAAAACGAAAATTTCTACTACGTGCAAAATTTATTTCCTCGCCCAACGTTGTATCTCGCATACGAGAGATGTAAAATTCGGGAGACGAGTGATACGATAAAAAAGTGAAACGATTCCCGGGGAAATACTATAGTTAAGAATGCTACACCCTCCGCGGTGCAATAACTTCTGACACCAGTCGATGTTTCCGTTGTATTTCGCGAGTAACGTGAGAAAGGAAAAGGTGGAATTCGAAAAGCAGGTAAAACAATGAAAAATGAAATGCTTCCTCGAGAAATAATGTAACAGAAGATCTCTCGAGATTCGATAACTTTCAACGGCATTCAATATCTTACACAGATAGGTATACAAAAATATATCGTTTGAAGAAAGTAGGAAACGATAGTTCGTGGAACATTGGAACCGATAATACGGTTATGTATGTATTACTTGATAGCTTTTACTTTCGGTATTTTGTCATTCCACTATTTCACTATTTCACTATCTCACTATTCCATTCTTTAATGCATACTACCATAATATTATTGTACTATTTCCTGGTATTCTACTATTGTATTACTCTACTATTTCACTGTACTACTATGTTACTATAGTACTATATTACTATACTACTGTACTACTATTTCACTATATTGTTATTCGACTAAGTTGACTATCTCACCATGTTATCGTTCAACTATTTAATTACTGTATAGGATAGTGAAGTTTGGAATAGAACTTCACTGTTAAATGTTAAATTTGATTACTATATTATGTTCCTAACTTGACAAAATAAAAATAGAAAAAACAAGTAAAAGAGTAAAAATTGCATCAAGACGACAATAAGTACCGTAACTTCGAGCATCGGTTATTTTAAAAGAAACAATTTAACAGCATACCGTTCTCTAACGCAATTCAAACGTTTCCAAAAACGCGGTCGTTTATCGTGAACGGGTCGCTTGCGGTGGCCAATAACACGAGAATAATAAAAGTGACAGAGTGGATAGCAGCCGCGTTTTATAGCGGCGCGGTCTCGTGCTTAATATCGTTAATGAACTCCGTTACAGCGACCCCGGGGCTGCCACAATGCCGTTGCACACCACCCCTGACCTTTTTTCGCCCCGTAGTCGACCCACCCCGTTACACCGGCCGATAATAACCCGGATAAAAGGCAACCGCGATAAAAAGGTTACGTCTCTACATCGCGAGCAAACTTTCCCCTCTCGCATACGACTGATCGTTGTCAACGATTACGTTTTGCGAGTGATACGCGCCAGAATTATGCGAATTACAAATGACCCTCCGTAACGCGTGTGTCGCGAACACGGCTCGCGTATAACGTGCCCCGAAGATTGCGACACCGCTCGTATAATATTTTACGCGCGCAAGATTTTAATAGAAATATCAGACGTTTTATTTTCCGAGTGAAATACAAGGTGCAGAAACGAAATTCTTTATTCGAGATAATCTGTTCTGGACGCGACGAATTCTTCGAGTCGGCTAAGAAACTTTTAATCCGGGAGATCTGTTTAATTTTTGAAACGATGCGACAAATTTCGCACGCGTCCCGGATTCTCGTCGGTATTCGCCGAAACAATATTTTGTCTCCGTACAACGCGCCACGGGATTTCATGTTATAGGTGAGCTTAAACGTAAATAAATTACACGATGCTCGCGAGAACGGTGTCCTTCGCGTTGACACTGTTTGTTCTCGCGGTGCGAAAGAACAAAAATAGCGGGCGTTGAAAAATTCATGTCACAATCGCTGGGAATTGTGAATGCCGAACGAAATCACGAACCCGGGGCTGGATGAAAATTGTATCATATTCCAGATTCGCGAGAGAACATTGTGCTTCGATTTTATCCGAACGAAGCATTTCCAGACAGTTGGATTTCCTATGGAATTCCTGATAGCTGACGACGTCGATAAACATCCACGTCAAGCTTGTGAGCATCGTTCCTCGAATCTTTTTGCCTCGCAATTTCGGTGAGAAACAAGTGTGCAAATTTTTTACCGCTTCCCCGTTCAATTCTCGTCCTCTTTGAAAATCTTTACTATAAAACTGAAATATGGATTTGCGACTATACTCAAACGTACAATCAGGAATTCCTACATTTCTGTATCTTTAAATCTCTAGACGCATTTCTGCATAGGTAGAAACTCTCCAGATTCCAAATTTCTCGGTAAATAATCACTAGATCGCTTATCCCAGGATACAAAATTTCTAGATAATATATCAATGGATCTCACATCTCTACATTCAAAATCCCTAGAGTCCAAATTCCAAAATGGTAAATCCCTAGATCTCAAATAACTTAGATTCGAAATCCCTAGATCCCAAATTATCTAGTTTCGAAATCCCTAGATCCCAAATTATCTAGATCTGAATTCCCTAGATCCCAAATTACCTAGACTCCAATTCCCTAGATCCCAAATTACCTAGATCCGAATTCCCTAGATCCCAAATTACCTAGATCCGAATTCCCTAGATCCCAAATTACCTAGATTAGAAATCCCTAGATCCCAAATTACCTAGATTCGAAATCCCTAGATTTCAAATTACCTAGATTCCGAATTCCCTAGATCCCAAATTACCTAGATTCGAAATCCCTAGATCCCAAATTGTCTAGATTCGAATTCCCTAGATCCCAAATTACTTAGATTCGAAATCCCTAGATCTCAAATTACCTAGATCCGAAATCCCAAAATCTCAAAATCCTAGATCACGATGTCCCTAGATCCCGAATCCCCAGTTCCCTAATCACTATGACCCGAAATGCCAAGATTCCTAAATTCCTATATCCGAAATCCCTAGGCCCCGAATCCCTAAATTCGTGTACTTCAATTTCCGTACATTCCTATATCTTCCATAAAATTTTATTTTCTGTAATGACCCTATAGTGAATAGTTCCTTTTGAAGTGAGATACTCCAACGTATGTAACACGCGATTACATATGTAGACAAAAGCATTGCACATCGAGGTGTAAGAGATGAAGCGGTACTTTCGATTGTCCCGATATCTCTGGTAACAGTGGTCGAAGGTTAGAGGTGTTTCCCACAGCGCGAGGAGGAACTATAGAGATCCGTGAAAACACGCTTTCCATCGCGTGTAATAAAGCGACGTCTCACCTTCACCGGCGCGAACGCGCATCCCCGATGCGATCACGTGTATCCTCCGCGAGGCGAGACCTTGACACACTGCGCGACGCACCGGGCGAGAATCAGATGGATCCAGGTCGACCGTGCGTTGACAATGATCCTCGTTAAGGGAGAAACGTGATTGTTCAGAATCGTCGCTATGCTCGAATCCGATTACTCGCGAACATGCAAATTCCTATTTATCCGATGTCCCTATTGTTACGTACTGCTAACGCGTCTTTGTTTCCGTTTTTATCGTCATTCGCGTCGTGATCACTTTCAATCATTCTACCGGGTCGAATCGAGGTTGAAACGTAGACGCTTTGACACGATTTAGTGAGGTACAGTTAGCGTAGCATAGCACAGCACGGTGGAACGCGATATACGACCCTGGACCATATATATGCGGAAATCCTTCCATAGAATATTTGATTGGCTAAAACTCGATGCTAGCTATCGACCGTCGAAAATTAGATCTGTAAATCTCGACATTTCAAATCTGATACATGAAATTTTTAAACTGGAGAATTTCTATTTCTACCTTTTAAGCATCAAAAATTGATAAACTGAAAATTGAAGATTTGAAAATTTCAAAATCTGTAAACGTATCCTCCCGTATAAGTGGGTCGTAAAAAAATTACCGTTTTCGAAAGTAGGCCTTAGCCAATAAAACTGCGGCAAGTCCAGCATTAAACGACAACCGAATTCCAGACATATAAAAGCTGACACAATTTTACGACACAAAATTGCCATAAAACAGCGCTTGTTATACCTGTATCAATACGAGGCAATAACATTTAATAAACACAGACAGCGCGAAGTCGAGAGTCGAAGAATGGTTTCTCGATTTTTTGTCAGACCGTTTACTGTTCGTTAACGGCACGTTGGTCACTTTTCGTCGAGGTTATTCGCCGCTCGATAAAGTCCCTGCAAATCGTCGCGAGAAACGTGGATCGTTTAAAAATAACGGCAATCCGGCACATGGTAGCCTGACCACGTTTCAACCGGATCGGTGTTCCATCAGCTGCACGTACAGTCGCTACGTACAACAGTCCTCGCCTTCTTTTTATCGCTTCTGAAGAACGATCGACGCTGAAAACGGTAGATTGTGGACTGTAGGTTTAACAGCCCTCGAATAGATTACTTTCCTCTATTACACTCTTCAGTTTCGAAATTTCTACATTTCTACGCTTCTCAATTCTTTGATTCCCACATTTCCCAAATTTCTACATACACAAACGATCAAATTTCTATTTTTTCAATTATCAAAATTATCAAATCCCTAAATCCCTAGATTCTAAAATCTCCAAATCGTACAAATCCCTAGATGATAAAATCCCCGAAAACTGAAAGGTCCAGATCTTAAAATCAGTAAATCCAAAAATCCCTAGACCCTAAAAATCCCTGGACCCTAAAAATCCCTAGATCATAAAATATCTAGGGCACAAAATACCTAGATTGTAGAAATCCCTAGATTCTAAAATCCCTAGATCCTAAGTCCCCAAAACGCCTAGATTCTTAAATTCCCAAATTCCTAAATCCCCAAATCCCGAAACCACTAAATGCCAAAATCCCTAAGTTCTGAAATTCCCCAAATCCCTACATCTATAAATCACTAAATTCCAATATCCCTAAGTACCGAAATTCCTTAAATTTCCAAATCGTCAAATTACGAGTCTCGGCGTAGAACGCACGCATTCGCACATAGAACACTTGCTCGTCGAGTGAAAGGCACTGTCGAGGATACACGTAACGGAGTCACGAATCGAAAGTTAACGCGACGAAAGGTACGTTCGTAAAGCACATATTTCGCGTAGAAACGTGGTCGAAGATAGATAACAGCGCTACAAGATCGAAAGCAACAGCTAACCTTTCACGATCTTGCCTCTCCGAGAGAGACAATGTCAGGGTCGTTAAAGTTGAGACTAATGCTGTATTGCGCGATCGATTACTGATTCGTTCTACTCGCGTAGCGAGATACGTGTTTCAACGACGAGAAAAATTAGCGTATTCGAGACTGTGTTATCTATGAATCATTCTGCTCCGAGTGATATCTGAATGTTTACGGTAGTCATAGCTGTATTGCTTGAAAAGGGTACGACTGTAAAAGTATATGTAGGATCTGCAGAGATATGTAGAGAGTAAGGATACCAAAGAAGAATTATTTAACAATGATAAAAAATAAATAAATATCACGATCGAAGATAAATACACGTGTAATAGCCAGTCAGAGCGTAGTACCCTTTTGGGACCTGCATTTATCACCTAGTCAGACACGTGTCTAGCACCCTAAGAAACGACTTGCCTCCTCAAAAATAAATAAGCACCTTGATCAAAGATAAATACACGTGTAATGGTCAGTCAAAGTGTGAATACCTTTCTGGGACCTGTATTTATCAACGTGTCTGACGCGTGTCTAGCGCTCCAAGAAAATTGACCTACTCAAAAATAAAGTAGCTGCCCCGGGAGCACGAGTTGCCCGTGGCAGGTTTACAGCATCGTTTGCAGCCAAGATATTTCATCGCGTCACACACGATCGACATACTTGCGTGTGGAGGCAAGGTGGTCGAATGGAGCGAGATTGACTCGAACGTGGCGTATTTCCATGTAAATGTATGCGGCCTTGACATCCCGGCCGGCTGGCCAGCCAGCTCGACCGACCGGTATATCATATGCTGACATGCCGCCGTTTCATCGTCGCAATCGTGGGCCGTTTCGCAACCGGCGACATTCGGTTTGTCGTTGGCTTTAACGTCGTAACGCTGGCTTACGATCACCCGGTCCGAGTAAATGACGACACGTCTGCCATCAATTTAAGAGAGCTTTACTCTCGTTAACTATCGTAATCGTTCGATCATTTACACCCCTCGATAGTTGCATCGCAAGTAAATGGCAATTAAGTGATTTATTTATAGGATTTATAGTCCTGCTTATAGTGTTCTTACGGTGGATAGGAGGATTTTGCTTTTTGGGTATGTTCCAGGTCGGTATTGGCTTTGACATTAACAATTGGTTTGTTGCATAGAGAGAATACGATGAAATACTTTTGTTGCGATCATTTTTAGCTATTACTAAAGTAGATAAGAGATTAGGGTAAATTGATTAAATTTCTCGATTCTCAAATTCTCAGATTCCTAATTACCAAATGCCCAAATTTTCGGACTCTATAACCCTTCCTACGTCTCTAAATCTACAAGTCCCCAAATCCGCAAATCCACAAATTAGCAAATCTCAAATCCAAAAGCCAAAATTTTCCAAGTCCATCAAATCCCAAATACCCTAATTTTCTCAAATCACAAATCCCAAAAACCCAAATTCCTCAAACCCCAAATTCCCCAAATCCCCCAAATCCCCCAAATCCCAAAATTACCCAGATCTTAAATTCCCCGAATCAAAAATTCCCTAGATTCCAAATTCCCCAGATCGCAATTTCCCCAAATAAAAAATTCCCCGAATCAAAAATTCCCTAGATCCAAAATTCCACAGATCCCAAGTTCCCCGAATTCCAAATTCCCCATATCCCCACTTGCCAAATTCCCTAGATCCCAACTTCTCCAAATCCCAAATTCCCCAAATCCCATATTCCCTAAATCCCATATTCCCTAAATTTTAAGACCTAAATTCCCCAAATCCTAAAGTCCTTAAACTTCTCAGAGTTCGATATCTGTTTACAAAAACTTGAATAAAATATTTCACGTCAACATCTCTATATGCTAATGCAGATAAAATTGGAGTAAGCCTCGTTTCCATCGATCAAACACGCTTAATCCATTCTTAATTCCTCGACAATCACACTTAACCGGTTGCGAGGCTCTCCATTCGACTTCCTGTTCCCTTTGTTAATCCGTAGGGGCGAGAAATCGTGGCTCGGAACAAGCGGTCGTTTCGACACGCGCTACGCAGCCAGCATATCGAAACAACTAGCGAATCCAGCGTGCAGATTGCATACGTACATACGTACACGCTTCTCCAGGGATCCGCTAACGATTCACGCCAGGTACATTGTAACGAACCAACGGCTCACCGATAACGAATCGAGCAATGACGTAATCTTGCCTAGGGAACTAGAACCTCCGTAATCGTCCGGCCAAGATATCGCTTAACAAACAAAGAACTTTCATCGTTAAATTGCATATTCGCTGCACAAAAAGTTCGTTAACGCTCGCAACATGCTTCGAATAATATCCACGAAGTTCGTATACAATACTTGCGAGAAGTTTCCAAAGAGTATTTTTGCGAGAAGTTCGTAAACGTGTAAAAAGTTATAACAAATACTTGTTACAAAATTTGTTCGTAAATATTTTATAATTTTACACAAGTTTTTCTGACTTCTGGAATACTGTAAGTTCAGCTTCTGAATACCTAGTTGTTCTACTTAACGCGTACACGTATTCTTCGTTAAACTCAAATAAATTCTTATTATATTACAGGTTGCGCAATTTTCCTTTACATGTCTTTCTACACTGGTAGCACTTCTCTAATACTGTACAACACGAACATTGTAGACTGCTATAAGACACTTAAGTTGCTTTTCACTAATCGACGGTTATATATCCTGCGAGGTTGAATGTTACATCGTTACACGTTTTATCGCATTAGATCACGCGTCATAAGAAACGGTTTGCGTACAGCCCACAAGCAGTTCGCGAACATCTACGTATTTCGAGAACAGGGATATATCAATGCTATCCTACATTTCGCCCTTGTGGTATGCTTATCGCTCGTGGCAATATCGTGCAAGAGAATATTGAAAGAGATACAAGTAAAGTGGATAGGCTAGGTCCTCTACTTATGTTACCAGTTATGTTTCTGTCATCCTTGCCCCAAGGCTTATCTCGTGGCAAACTTTGGCGCCCTGAACCACCCGCCGGATTTCTCTCGCTTCGTATCCCTTCCCTCGCACAGTTTTTACAGAAAAAGTAAGGAAGAAAGAACGCAAGATAGAATTCTACCTCGTCTGTCATACAATTTATCCTTCGCCTATTTTTAGAGAAAAGATAGAGGCTTTTACTAGCGCAAAGAAAGTCTCAAAAATGAACAAGAGTTGTAACGAAGACAAGTTAAATAACTATTTTATTATATCGTTACTGAATTACAACCATCCATAGATTTTCATTCGATCCCGACTTTTATACATATATATTATATACGTAAGAAATATTAATTTTATTAAACGAATTGATTGCGAATTCACGACAGTATAATGCTTCCAGGTGAATTGGAAGATAATTCGAAATCATTCATTCTGTCGTACAAAATTATTTAATGTAAGGTGAAATCCAACGTGACCTGAAATCATGTAAAATTCTAAAAATCGAACAGACTTAATTAAATTTCTCCGTTTAAAATTGTTCTCCATTCAACATCCAGGTCAATCATTTTTATGAATATTACACAGTTATCTCTAAAGTAATTTGATCTATTATTACAGAATTCTTTCGTACAAATTTTCAGTTATAATTACTTAAATACATGTTAAAGTTTATTAAATATAAATATCCCAGTGTTCAAATGAAATGAAATAAATATTCAATCAAAATATATTTCGTCCTCGTATTTTTAAAAAGTTTACTGACCCTTATAAATGAAATAAAAGCATAACGCGAACAGGTGATTCGTGGAAAAAAACGATTCGTACGTTTGCGAGTATCAACGGAGCACCTTAAGAAGTAAGACGACGACGAAAACGAACGACGTTCCCGTCGCTCGGATTGCCAAGCGTGGATTTATGTTCTCTCCGGAGGATTCTAATCTGATCCTTTTTTCGTGCCGCCTATATCGAGCGGTAGCCCCGTTCAGCTTTGCGGCAACACCCGACCGCGTTGCTTCGTCAACCCATCTTGGTCTACAACCAAATCTGACCACGCTTTATTTGAAATTAAAATAAGTAGCCGTTTCATGCAATACTTCGATTCGCTACTTTCGATATCAACTACATTATGAACGTATCGATTCATTTTGAATAACAGTTTCAAACAACGAGCTGGATATTGTTCCTCAAGAACATTTTATCTTATAGACATTTCGATTAATCTACTTCTTCTTGCATTTACGAGACATACAATCATCTGTTGTTTCGTTTATCTACAGAATTATGTTCATAATTAATACGAGATTTATGAGAATGAATTAACGAGAATGATAAAATTAGTGAATCCATTGGACTCGAGAGAGGTTAGGTGAAAATATCAAAATTTTCATAATATCTTAGAGTACTAAAAATACCGTAGGTTACAAGATTATCCTTGAAAGCGAATAAAATTAAAAACGTCGCTGCGCGAAATGTTAAAAATAACAGCAAGATTGCAGGGGCTATTAAAAAGGATGATGTCACATAACAGTGTCTATCTACAGGCGAATGTATCTTGATTCCATTTTGAAAATTATTTCTTCAAATAAAATTGTGGAGAAACGAAATAGTGGGATGTTGTTTGAAAAAACATTTTAAAAGTGTCCAGGTGTGCGGACGAAGCTAAACGATCGGTCTCGTCGGAGTGTCTGGAAGGAGACGGAAAGCTAGACGAGGGCAACGTAGAAAAGTGCCAGAAGCTCGAGAGAGATAGAGGCGATCGTATAGAGAAGGTAGAAAGAATGGAGCAGACGATCGTCCTCTCGCACCGGATCTACCTGCAGATTATGGCCGACTCTGTGTACTCATGGTCAACCAGAAACGCAGCGCTCTCTTCGCCGTTGGTCGTCTCGCTTCGATTCTTCGTGGTCGTCCCCGTTCCACTGTAACCATTCGAGAGAGAGACGCCGAAAAAAATAGAAGACGTCGAGGAGAGGATCGACGGACGAAACTGGGAACGAGCAAAGGTGCGGCGATGCAACGGGTTAGGAGCAAAAGAAAGAACAGACGGTACCGAAATACCAACGACCGCGAAACAACCGTCGACTCGTCGACCTCGCTCTACGCGACGGTCTCTCGCGACCCAAACCAGACGTTTTCTCTCCTTCTCGGACCCTATGATTAATGTCCATTGATTACGAAACGCGAGCATCTATGTTGTCCTTAGAGGTGCGATCCCTTCGAGATCGGATGGGTAACATCGGACAAGATCGAGATCTCGTATTTTCTCGGATAAAGAATCGTTTCAGATTCAACAAGATTTGGGATCTCGACATTTGATCTTGTGGCACGAGTTGATTCCAGTTTCGGTTCGGAAAAAATTTCGTAGGTTAAGTTTGCAGATGCTTTGCATAGGATCTACTTAATCCCATAGCTCATTTGCGTAGAGTTTCTCTAGGTTCTTATGATCTTCCTAGACTTCCTGTAGGACCTAGACAATCTCTAAGTTTTATATAGGTCTTTGCAGCTCTTAGAATGGAATCTTTCCTATCCCTCGATTATTCTTAATGATCCCTAATATCTCGCTAGGATCTTTCTGAGATGTTCGTAGAATATTAATCGGATCTCCTAATAAAATAAGTAGTACTGTATCACTAAGGTATCTGTAACACTTGCGGAAATATTTCCTAAGGTTTCTGCACAACACGTCCGAAAATATCCTTAGAATATTCCTGGAATGTCTCGAGAATATAATATATCTATAATAACTCTGGAATATAGGTAGAATATCATTGAAATCATATCCTTCACTACCCTTGAGTATCCCTACGATATCGTTCTTCAAAGAACGTCCCTAGAATGTTCCTGAACTCAGAGCCTGTAATATTCTCTCTTTCCTCTTATTTTCCTAAAAATTCGACGAAATTTTCACGATGTCAAATGGCCCATCGAACGTCGTAGATCTACGGAGTCCACGCGCCTTCACATACGACACGTACACATACGTTAGGTATATTGTAACACGGTGTCATCGACTCGAGTTATCGGTCGACGATAATGGAGGCGTATTATCTCTCGTTACTTTACCACGCTTGTTATTTGCCCCCGGTGTATGTGGGTCACTCATTGTTCCACGTCCCCACGTTTCCATCTTGTCTATCCCGATTCCTCCCTATCTTCTCTCGTCCCCCTCGTTTTTCCTACGTCATTCCCGAAAGCTTACTCTCTCCTTCTATCGCGCTATCGGCCAAGTTTCGTGGCCCGTTTAGAAGCGGTTAGCTTAGGTAGGTATATATTTAGCGACATTTGTGGAACGGATGCTGCCGTTGGCCGGAGTCCAGCATTAGTCTCGGAGATCGCGTACAACGCCTCGTCTCTCTACCTTTCTTCGTCCCGTTTCCCTTTGTCCCTGCTCTCCCGCGATCTTCTCTCCCATCCTGATATCGCTCTCCCTTCGTTCCGTCGCTCTCGCGATCCTCTTTGTCCCTCCGTCGATCTCGTTCCTTCTTTTCCCGTGCACGCGCCCCGCGTCCATTGTCCCCCGTCTACCCACTTACCGGCGAAACTTAAGTGGCTACAGACACGGAGATAATGCCTTTATCCGCTGCACGTGTTCTCCCGTTATCCCTGTACATCGTGTGTACGTACGATTCGAACACGTTGAGCTTTTATTCGTTCCATCGCCGCGGCTGAACAGCCTCGTTCACCGACTTTTACGGACGAGCCAGTAAATTAAACACGCTGCAATCGATTACCCATTATCGATGTCTTATTGATAGTTAATGGCACATTGCTGGCTCTTGCAAAATTAAGACGAGTGAAACGAGGTACTAGGTAATGCTGTCATTGGTTCGATATATTCCTGAAGATAGCCTTCAGGATAAGAACACGCACACTTGTTAAGTGTTTCATGTTCAAACTTGTAAGTTTACAAATCCTTAAGTTACTTCTACTCCTCCGTGTCTTGTGTTTACATCGCTAGACACAGCATTTCGGAACTTCCTAGTTTCAAACTTTCCAGATGTCCTCATTTTCAAGTCCCACAATTTATAAATTCCTAGGTATTCAATTTCTAAGCCCCCAAATCCTGAGATGCCCAAATCTTAAGATCTTCAAGATCCTACATCCCTGAATTTTTAAATACCGTCAAATTGTAGGTGTATGTAGTTGTATCGATCAAATTCAGTTGTACATCTCAATATTCCTAAATTCCTAGTCCTCAATATCCCTATAGTCCGACATTCTTATATTCCCATAACCTAACTCCCCAGATCCCACTAAACCTAGATCCTTACATCTTAATATCCTAATAACTCTATCTCCCTAAATCACGATATCTCTTGATTCCCAAATCCCAACGTCCATAAATCCCTAAACTGCACATACTTGAGCTATCCCCAAATCTCCTAAAATCCCTAAAATTCATCAAGTGCTGATCCTCGTTCTCCCGTTGTCACATTTCCCTAAAGAAATCAGCTCCTGTGCAGATACAATCCCAGTAATTACATGAAAGTAAAGCGTCCAATAATTAGATTTATCCAGTGACTAAAACTTGTCGAATCAATGTAGCCGGTATGTTATTAGATGTCCGAAGGAAACACAAAGATTTTGTTGGCACGACATGACGCGTTCAATATGTTAACATAATCTGTTATCGTCTGGACGACTTCGCAATCGTGGAGACCAGTCGAGCCGAGTTCGAGTCAAATCGAGTCGAGTCAAGGAGTTCAAGGTCTCGAGAGAGGATTGCCAAGTGGTTGTACGTACTACTTCCCGACGCCAAGCCAGGATCGTAGCTTCCGGCGGAAACGACGTTAAGGCTAGGGTCGCTGGTCGACATTGGAAATCGATCGTCGCCGGTGCGACACAGCCCGCGTCTCGCAGACTCGATCCAATTTCTTCCGACGAACAACGCGACACGACCGGACGTTTATGCATCGTTTCTGCTGACATTGTTCTCCGCGCGTTCCTTCGCTTTCCGCTCGCGTTCGCCGGCTTAGAAACGCGTTGAAAACCTTTCGCCGGAAGATTAATGACTCGGTGGGAATTGTTTAACGCGACGTTTGGCGCTTGCGAGTCGAAACGTTCGTGTGCTTAAACCGTGATATCTGGGTTAACGTTCGCGGATACCGACTTTGAATGATAGGCTAATTAAACATGTTGCCGCGTTCGGGAATCTCTTGATTTAGCCGGGTTAAAGTTCGTTCGTCGTTCTTCAATCTTTACCGATACGTTTCAAATTACCACGAATATGTACGTACACTATACGTATCTACATGTATCTACACTGTACTAGATAGTGTAGTGGAATAGTAGAGAGAATATTAGTGTGGCAGTGTTAAAGTAAAGCGTTGTTTAATTAGGCTTTGGGTAAGTACTTCAGGTATCGATACTTGTATCACAGAATTTCAATAGTTCTTCCATCATTCGTTTTTATAAGTACAAGTATTTACTCTGATCTATTCCACGTGTTTATTTCATTTCACATGACCCCTTCAACAAGAAGCATAGTGGATCAGTAACACAGTCCAGTAATAGAGCAATTGTGCAATGGAATAATAGTGTAGCAGTATAGTGATACAGTAACACAATGAAATAGTAAAGCAACAGTATAGTGGAATAGTAATACAGTGGAATAGTAATGTAGTAGTATAGTGGAATAATAGTAGAATAGAATATTAGTGTAGTAGTGTAGCGGAATAGTAGTGCAGTGGATAGTAGTATATTAGAATAGTAGTGCAGTAGTATAATTGAACAGTAGTGTGGTAGTAGAGTCGACAGTAGCACAGAGGATAATATAATGGAATAGTAGTAGACTGAGATAATAGTGTAACAGTACAGTAGAATAGTAAAATCTAATTAATAGTAGTATCTATAAACAAATCTATGGAACGAAAATCCAGGAAGAAACAGTAATCGTCTCAGAAACGTAGGTTCAAAAGCCACCGCAAGCTCCCTGATTCGGCGCGAACGAGAAGCATCGGGATTCTCACGATACGGAATTACGAGCGTGCAACTTTTCATCGCGAGAATGATGCACGAGGAGCAATTCCATAAAACCGCAGGGACAGTTGGCCACAGCCGCGCGCTTCTCCTCGGCAATATCGCCGTTTGTTTCGGTACGGAAAACCACCGTTGCGCAAAAGCACCGAGAAGCGGTCTGCCGTTGCAGATATTACCGAATCACTGTATTAACGTTGCGTCAGAACAATTTTGACCTCGTTCTTCGAGTGGCCGACGTCGGAGAAATTTCTTGTTTTCGCTCGAAATTTCCGCCCGTAAGGAGACACCGCTTTTCGAGCGGGGAAACGCGCGCACGAAACACGATACGCGATTTTCGAGGGCCACGTAACAAGACGAACCTCGTCCCTTTGAAGGGCAACGGTCGTTAACGGAAACAGAGCAGGCCGATAATGGACGGGCCAAGTGCGAGCGTGTTGCCTAACGATGCTCGCGATGCGCAACGCAACCGAGTGCAACGCGACAAGTTATTCGAGGGTGCAAGCGAGGGTGCAACACGACCGTGTGCGCATGCAACTCGATGCAACGAGCCACGTACACCCTACAAGGTTTTTACCCAACACCAAATAACGTGACGAGTACTCGTATGCATTTGATGGAATTGAAAGGGAATCCTTTATTAAGTTTGCTTGAAAATCAAACTATTAACGGCGTACATATTGGTTTGTTTACGGCCATCTTGTTTGTGTACATTAGCATCTGTCTCAAACTTGCACCTTCTAAAATTCGGCTTTATTAAACATGCGGTATTTTTAGACAGCAATAAATACCGCATGTTTAATAAAGTCGAATTTTAGAAGGTGCAAGTTTGAGACAGATGCTAATGTACACAAACAAGATGGCCGTAAACAAGCAAGTGCGACTCCATGCCGTTAATGCGGAGATATACTGTTCCGAAATAACGAGGGAGTTCCCAGTGTCTGATACTATTATTAAGGTGATGAAACTCTGCACTGGTCATTAGACCTACCTCAGAATATAATCTAAATTCATTGGTGTCCGTTTTTGTTTTAAGGGAAAAAGCAACCCTTTTATCCAAGCCCGAACATTAAAAAACGTCAGATATTTAAAATATATTTAAAAAGTTTCATCGAATATAAGAAAATACTACTAGTCTAGACAAAAAGTAAAGAAAGAAAATGAGATGTCGCAATGTGAACATAAAAATAATGGTACAATTAGATAATTAGATAAAGCGAAAGAGGAGCACCGTGGCAGAAGCTGGTGGTGCGAAAGGTTAATCGTTTCGAAACGTTTTTAAATTCGAACGAGCGAGCAAATTGGTAGAAAATTTGTTGCGGGGGATACGAATGCTTACGGTTAGGGCTGACTGGTCCGAGTGTGGGAGCACTCGCCGAGCCGTAGAGGCTGGAGAACGGGAAGCCAGGAGAGAATCAGCCAACCATTCCAGGCATACTTTACGTCCGGCTTGATTTGCGACGGGCCCACGATATTAATAGCTTATTCGAGGCGGGAATTGGAGCGAGCATTGCTAGCCTGATACTCGGCATCGCGTTTGGCCCTGTGTTCTGGCTCGATGTCCTCCCCGGTTGCTTCATTCTCTGCCAGCTCGCGTTCATCCTTTATTTCTTTACGACTCCCTATACCGCGATCACACCGCCACGTGCATTGTTTTCGCGCCACTTCCTTGTATTTTAAATCGCGCCATACGTTTTCATACGGCGAGTGCTCTATATGTGGATTACCACTTTTATCTGGGCATGTATTGTACAGGCTGTTATATACTTTTAGGATGACTTACTGTTAGATATTTTTATAATGTGCTTATTGTTAAATATTTTTCAGATGCACGGCTTACATAAATCATGAAGTTTTAAATAATAATAGTGATAAAGAAACTTGCATCAAGTTTAAGTAATAATAACGATAAAAGACTTACAGCAAGTTCAATTAATAATAATAACAAAAACCTTACATCAAGTTCAAGTAGTAATAACAACAATAAGAAACTTAAAGCAAGTACAAATATTAATAATGAAAAAAACCTTAAAGCAAGGTAACGGCATGAGCATCAAGCCTGATTTGTTCTCGACAAAACAAATGTACACCGCGTTTTAATCGGAACTAACTAATCACAGTTGCAATATTAAAACAGACAAAGACAGTTGAAATGATATGTCAATTCGGTATCGATCGTTGACTATGCAAATAATTGGACTTGGACCCCAAATTGAAGCGTATTCAAAATTCGAGTGAAATTGATTACAGATGATGTACAAGTCCGTCAGTCAGAACTAATAAGAGTTGCAATATTGAAACAGACAAAGAAAGTTGAAATGTTATATCAATGTGGTATCAATCGTTGACTATGCAAATAACTAGATTTGGGCCCCAAATTGAAGCGTATTCAAAATTCGAGTGAAATTGATTATGAAATGAAGTACAAGTGCGTCACAAGTGCGTCGCGAGTGCATTACGAGTGCGTCACGAGTGCGTCGCGAGACTCGTCAAAATAGTGCAAGAGGTTAAAAGAATAAGAACGACAAAGGGTTGAAAGAGAATTTAAAAACGAGTCTGCGGGAGAATTGAAAAACGACGAAGATCGCACGCAGGTTTTTCAGTGTTTTCCTTGACGCGTTCCCGAGTGCCACCCACTTTGCAAGGGGAACGATATTTATGCCCGCGGCTGTGTGCCACAGACCCGCTGGCTGACCAGTCCGAGGATAAGCACCGGCTTCGCTCTATGATTTGTCGTTACGACCGACTTCTGGCCAGTTCCGTTTCCCTCCTTGGTTCGCTCTCCAACGACCGGTCTGAACCTCTTGGTCGTTCCTCCGCAACGGCTGCCGGTCTTGCGACTTTTCACCGTGAAATTACGCCTGTTCGCGTCGACAAACTCCGTTGCCGTTGGAATCTCGTCGTAACAGTACTCGCCAGCAACGATCAACCGGAACCCGAGTCCCTGCTGGCTTATGCAACCCGCAAAAACAAGAAAATGCGGTTTCACCTGATCTAGGAAGCGGCTGCGATCGACGATCATTGTTTGATCGATCGATAACGAGCGGAATACGTGTACGAGATTCGACTGTACTTGACTATTTTTGTTAAAATTGGCTTCGTGTTGCGAATTTAGGACGTTTGCGAATTTTAGATGTGGATTTCGGGACTTTTGGATGTGCAGGTTTGGGGATAAGGGAAATGGGGGATATTTGGGGAGATGGTATTGGGGTTTGCGAATTTTGGGATAAGAAGTTAGGAATTTGAGAATTTGGGATTTTGAGAATTCAGGGAATTGAGAATTTGGGATTTTGAGAATTCGGGGATTTGAGAATTTAGGAAATTTGAGAATTCAGAGATTTGAGAATTCGAAAATTTGAAAATTCGGAAATTTGAGAATTCGAAAATTTGAGAATTCGGGGATTTGAGAATTTAGAAAATTTGAGAATTCAGAAATTTGAGAATTCGGGAAATTGAGAATTCGAAAACTTGAAAATTCGGAAATTTGAGAATTCGGGGATTTGAGAATTCGGGATTTGAGAATTCGGGATTTGAGAATTTGGGATTTGAGAATTCGGGAAATTGAGAATTCGAAAACTTGAGGATTCGGGAAATTTGAGAATTCGTAAAAGTTGAAAATTTCAGAATTTCAGAATATGATAATTTTGAGGTCTTCTAAATTCAAAAGCAGAGCCCCATAAACATAAACCCGAAGTAAATAGCGTTTGTCCGTGGCTAGCTACAATATTGTTCAATTAGGAAGGAGGAATGCAAGATACCGAGGTTTCGTATACTTTCGTTGCACTTTCCGAGTTTTGAAACATTAACTCTTCCGACGCAACATTGGTATATTACACCAGCACGCAAAGTTTCGTACGCTACGCAAACTTTGACTCGTAAAATTACCTGAAGCTCATTATAGGAACCTTAAATATTTAGGTATGATAAGTAACTATTCAGGCTGTAATCGGGAAAGCTACCAGCAATATCTTCGAGAATATAATAATCCATATGTAACGAAATATATACAATTCACATCGTCGAAGTATCGAGTAGGAGAAATTATTAATCCTAATTAATCCTACAAAATTACTGTTATCGATGCTAGAATGGTTTAGTATAACTCCATAAACAATTTTACATTACCTAACGAAGAAATTTTATCGATTACTGGAAAAATTTATCGTGAACCATTTGTCGCGAAGTAATCAAAATAATTGCACAAATGAAATCATGTTTTACTGTAAATTAAAGTTACCCAGTTCCACTGGTAACGAGTGATCCATAATTTCCAGTAATAATCAAAGACAAAATTCCAGCTTCTAAAGACGGTTTTATAAGACCCTAGACTCGAGTGGTTGTATAAAACAGTAAGAAAACGAGGACACGAGGAACCTGTATGTACTTCAGAATGGCTGCGTGACAAGAGTAGTCGTGTTCCCATGTACGTACACAGGTGCACATGTGTGCGTATGTGGGATCGAGACTTCCTTAAGTATGATCGGTGTGTTGCACGAACGAACTACGACGGGTATAGTCTACCATAGTAAGCAGAGAACCTATCGAAAGGGTTCACGAAGCACGAAGACACCTGCGTCTTAGTTAATCGCCTTTTGTTCCTTCCTTCTGGCTCATGAAATATTCTTAAACCCGTTAAATCTTCTATTACTGTAATTTCTTGCGAAGCTCATCATTATTTCACTCGGAACTGCATAATTATGCGTGAAAAGTTTGTCCCTGCGTCAGCATATCCTAATACTAAAACCAGCGTGTGACATCTGCTTTCAAATACTGTTAAATTTACTAATTCTTGAGATTTAGAAAAAAAATTTACGAATTTTGTCACTTAAAATAAGAAACTTATGAAATGATCATTTGGACAGGTCTGATAGTTTTGGTGTTAAGATATGCTTGTTACTAACGTTGCAACAGTAACTGATTCATATAATCTGAGCTTGATCTAACTGATTACATGTAATCTAACTTCAACTGATACAGGTAAGATTGTGAATTGAAACGATATGCATAAAGTGATTTAACTCAACCGACTTAAGAACAGTTTGCTAATATATCAAATACTTAACCTCACCTAACTTGATTTTCAATAGAAAAATCATATTCACATGTAAGTAAATGAAAAGAAAAGTCATTGTCCTTAGATCAATTTCTTATATTATAAACAGAAAATGATTTGCATTGCCTCCACAGCGGAGTCCTCGAGTGTGAAGACAAATTTTAAATGGCTCCGGAGTCAATGAGAGCAAAGGGTTAAAATGAAAATTCAACACGGTCTCACCCCAACAAAAGGGTGCTCTTATTTTTCAGTTCCGATAAAATTCAATAGGAATTATCTGTAAAATGTTACGTTGCCGATACGGATATTGTATACGGTGGTTAACAGTGTGTATACACACGTAATCCTAAGCGGAGAGGCGAACAATGTTCGCAGAGATTTGCAGGGGACTCGCGTGGCATTCGTCTGGCGTCGAACCGCGTGCACGGAATCGAGTATTGTGCCCGTTATTCTCGCGATCCTCGTGTTCCAAGTAATGCTAACATTAGCTGAGACACGTATCAAAAGCGTTCTGTGTATCACGGCCGACGGCCGAATCACCGTACGAATCGTGCCGAGAAATCGTTGGAACGTGGCCAATCCGTGTCGGCCTTTTTAGAAGCGAATCCGTCGCGTCGCGTGCTACGGAAATCGATAGATGCTCTCTCGGGCTCTACCGGGCCAAACATTGATTTCGTCTCACCGTGTATTAATTTGATTCGTGCCACCATTCGACGCGTCGCTATCACAATATCCCGTTCGATCCCCTTTTCGTACAATTTGCTTCGTCCATTCACGGTAACCTCATTCGACCAATCACAGGGAAAACTCCTATAACGCGGCACTTCTGCATCGCGGATTCGCTATGACGCGCTTTGGAAAATTACGAAATTCTTCTATAATGCTGAGCTGTGACGTGACTCAGGAAATGTGGAAATTGTACAACGCGGCTCGGAAAATTTTCCACAAAGCTGTTTCACTAGTGACTCGGAAAATCCAAGGATTCTCCTACAACGCAATACGGAAAATGCAAAAATTTGCCTACAACGCGTATCGGAAAATGCCGAAGTTCTTCTACAATGCGGTTTCGTTACAATATGGCTTGTGAAATGTAGAAATTGTACAAAGCGGTTCAGAAGATTTGATCAACAATGCGATTTCTCTATGACATGGCTCGGAAAAAGTTGTTTCAATTAAACGTGTCTGAATCGAAAACCAAACACGATTACTATTGATTTTCGCGACTGACACCAATGACAAGTATTGTCAGTGATCAGTTATCTCTATTTTAATTAATCTGCATGTTCATTTATCTTTACTTTCGTTCAATCTTTCTATTACAGCTTAATATTTGTAACCGAATACCGCTGCGTACTCGTTCGATTTTCACTTCGATATTTGTAAAAGTATTACTTCCTACGTACAAATTTCCTATCGATCCACTCGGAAATAACTTCGTTATATGTTCGATGGAAATTCGAGAGTGTATACTTGAAAATGAGTTCCCCGATTAATCCGAAACACGCTCGAAACATTTTCAGCCGAAAATCCCGAACGATCCCAAAAGACCGGCTTCGTTATTTCGGCAACCGAACCGAACGTTCGACGAATTACCATGGAACGTGGAACAAAAGAGTAAATAGAAACGAGTGGAAATCGCCTGAGAAAAAGCAATCGGCTTCCGGTAGAGAACCTACGGCACGCGAAAGTCACCGAAAGCTTTCAATCTCGTTTGCAAAACGGTATAGAATCTGCTCGTTTTATACCGCGAATAAAAAGATCGTTCGAAAATCCGCGAATTAATCTTCCTCTTCTTTTCGTATCTATCGATGCCGTTATCGACTGCTCGTCAATTTCGAACGCGATCAATTCTAATATTCCGCGGCAATAAAATCTGTTGGGAACGAGCTATTAATCGGACCAGCTCTTCATAAATCTATTTATGAAAATCGCTATTAAATTACGGTATTTGTAAACTTGGTAATATGCGTGGCGGCGCTACTTCATCTATTTTGTAATTCTCTAACCGGTTTTAAATCGTTCGTGCTTCGGTTTCTGCGCAATTTAACTCTATTTCGCGTGTACCGTCTTGTTATTAATTATGCTGTGTGGTATCAAAATATGATTACCTGATTATGAAACGCGGAGATTTAGGTACTTGTACTTTTACTTATTTATGAGAGATACGCACTTGGAATTTTAAGTACTTTGAAGCTTTAGATACCGAGGGATTTAGGTACTCGAATCATTGGACACTCACGGATTTAGGTACTAGATACTTTAGGTACTTGTTTACGTATTCGGAGCAAATAGATACTCGCACTATTAGGTATTTGATGCGCTAGGCACTCAGGGTTTTAGGTACTCGAGATTTTAGGTACTCGGGGTTTTAGATACTAGGATTTCTGAGTATTCAAGACTTTAGGTACTCCCGATTTCAGCTATACGGCGATGGGAACGTTGGAATTTTTAGGAATCCTGGTTTTCAAGATACTTTGGGGTTTTAGGTACTCAGGGCTTTAGGTACTCAAGGTTTTAAGTACTAGGATTTCTAAGTATTCAAGGTTTTAGGTACTGCCGATTTCAGCTATACGACGATGGGAACGTTGGAATTTTTAGGTACCCTGGTTTTTAAGATACTTTGGGGTTTCAGGTACTCGACATTATAGGTACTCCGGATTTTAGGTACGTGGGGTTGAGAATACTCAGATTATTCATATACCGGTGTTTTTAGGTACTCTGCTGTGTTAGGCACTGGTGATTTTTAGGTACGTGGGGTTCTAGACACTTGGATTGTTAAGTACATAGATTTATAAGTTTTCGGCGTTTCAGGTACTTTAGCTACTCGAGTTTGTACATGTCCGGAATTTTAAGTGCTACAGGTTTGAGGTACTCTGAGTTTACTCCTAGGTATTCAGGATTTTAGGTCCTCGAATTTGTACGCATTCAAAGTTTCAGGCACTCGATATTCTATATACTCAAACATCTATTCTAGATCAAGTAAGTACAATGTTAGGTACTTATCATTTTAAGCATTTGCAATATTAGGTATTCAGGACTTTAAGCATTTAAAATCCCAGTCCAAAGTGCTCATAATTGCAGGTACCTTTTTTTTTTTTGTTTGTTTCTAGAAGAGGGAAATGCTTTATGCACACCTGGGAAGATAGCGAAGGTACTCAGGATTTACCGTATTTTGTGTTTCACTACTCAGAATTTTAGGTATTCAACATTTTATATATACATGTATTGGTTCTACAAGTTTGTAGTGTTTCAATAAAAATATGTCTATGTATTCGCCATTTCAGTGATTCACAGATCCTAGAGGAATACAGCTTCACCGTAAACAAATAAAAAAGAAACGAAATTATTTAATTGGCTAATAAGGCACTCGAAAATTGCTCATCGCAGAAATTGGATCGAAAGTTTTATCATCGGCAGGCCCGAGCGATGACGCGGCGCTAAGAATAAGTCGCGAAGCGGATTAATGACCCTGATCGAGCGAGCGGCTCGAGAGATCGCGAAATCGAGCGAATCGGTTAATTGCCGCGTAATCGTGGCGAAGAACCGGCGAAGGAAAAGGAGGGAACACCTTTTCAGGCAACGTCGCGGCAATATTTGCATTCGGTAATTGGAAGGACTACCACTAACCGAGAACACGAAGACGAAGAGAGCGAGAGAGAGAGAGAAAGAAGGCGAAGCGGAGGCTCGTTCGAGCGAAGAATCCGACGAGGCTGAAACACATGTACGAGATTCAACCTTCCGAGAAACCCTCCTTCCCCAAGAGGCCTTTCCGGTGTAAACGCCGCGTGATAAAAGATCCCGGAGAAATTCCGCCGTGAGGGAAAACTTCGTCGATCGTGGCCAGAAATTAAGCCGATTGATAAAAGTGCTGCTTGCACGAAAGCCGACAATATTCGAACGAGCTAATTCCCATTAAATATGCCGGATCTTCGTTGTCCACTTATTCGGAGATAGTATTTTCGAACGAATAGTTAACTTTAATTAAAATAAATAGTACAATTTTTGTGTAGAATCAACCTAACAATATGTCACTGCGAAAACTCGAGTGTAAAAATTTGTTCTCTGTCAATATATTGTAAGCCAAAATGCCAAGAACAAGTCTCCAAAAATAAAACACCGAATCAGATCTCAATTTTCATATACGGCAAGCTGATCTACGTATGAAATTACCATCTCCTAATGTTGGCTATTTTCGTTGCTTTCAGTATATTATTTATGTTAAAGATATTTAAGAATGTATAATATTCATGTGTGGCGTATCGGAATATTGTAGCCAGCTATGCGTAGACGTTCGTCTTTCGCGACACATTCTCGAATCTTGCCGAAGCGTGCTCCATAGCAACCGTTGCTACGCGCAAAATTTTGTTTATTCTTCGGTCAGTCTCCTCGCGACGCTGCTGCACGCTGCACCTCGCACGCGACGTCAAAGTTCTCATCTCCGCGTTACGCGACTTTTTCAATCAGCTATTGTATCGACTGTAAATGCCTTTGTAAATAGTGCTTTATATTAAAGACTAGTTTAACAAAATCGTGTGCAAGTTATTATTAATCCTTACGCTTCAGTTAACCTAAAAATATGTTACAAGAAAACTTGAGTGAGTAAAATCTTGCTAAAGTTTGCTGTATCGATAGGATGCATGTTTACGTTATAAATATTCTTCATTTGGCGGTATTTGAACACTTGTTTTTTGAACGAATGACATCGACTGAAACGTAATACTTTCATGTAAACATTTCATGCTCCGTCACAAAATTACATGGATCGTGTAAAAAAAGTAGAATGAAACGTAAATCTTCAAAACATGGGGAGTTGTAAATGAACAGTAACATTATTTGTCCGTGCAGCAACGTGAAAGACCTTTTGTAGGAACAGTTCCTATCTCGTCGAAATATTTGATCTTCAACCCGGAATATCGTTATCTGATCGTAATCTGTGAAAACTGACCTGTTCGGAACGTTTCCGGGAACACCCGAAGCTGCGTTTACTTCATTATCGAGTTATCGAAGTAATATTTCACAGAAGTATAAACTTCCCGTGAAAACAATTTATCAATTCATTAATTTACAAAAATTGCCGTGGAAACGGTGCTTTCGTGGAAACGACAGGGGATATTTACTTTTTCACGAGGACCCTTTATGAAAATCCGCAAAAACCAAGTTTGTCGATCGATAAATACGTGGCCTCGATACCTGACCGAGCCGCAATTTACATTCGCTTACGCGAGGTCAAAATTAATTACTGGTCCTTCCTATCGCCAGACAAACTTACCAATTCATTTCGTGTGCGCGCGCGTAACTAATTTAAACCGTGATTATTAATGGTCTACCGAAATACAATGTAATATTAATAAACGTTTATTCGAATAACACCGACCGATATGGAGATTACGACCGTGTAAAAATTATTCGGAATACAGCTGGCTTTTGTTATATTACCACTTCTTTATATTGGAAGGTAAGCGAGTTTTTAATGACACACTTTTATACTTTATATACCAACGGGTTGTGATCGATAGTTTGCTACTTGTTATATTCGAACAGCTTACTATGCGCTACATTGCTATGAATTGTATTTGGTGGGAATTTTAACAACGCATTAGGTTCACTATATTCGCTACATATATTTGTCTCAAATTAGGACATCATGCGTTATATTCGATTCGCGTTAAATTGCACGCTTTAAATTCCTCGCGCGGTCAATCCCTCAAGTATGGAATTCACTACGCGTTGAATTCTTCGTGCATTATATTCCCTACGCGAGGCATTACCTATACGTTGAATTCCTCGTGCGTGGAATTCTCAATGCATTGAATTCCTACGCGTGGAATTCTCAACTCCTTGTATTCCTTATGTGTGGAATTCTTCATGCATTGAATTCTCATGCGCGGAATTCTGAACATCCACGTGTGGAATTCTCAACACTTTAAATTCCTTATGTAGTGAATTCCCTACGCCTTGAATTCCTACGCGTGGAATTCTCAACACTATGAATTCCTAATCTAGTGAATTTTCTACGCATCGAATTCCTACGCATTGAATTCTCAACGCTGTGAATTCCTTATCTAGTGAATTCCCGACGCCTTGAATTCCTACGAGTGGAATTCTCAATACTTGGAATTCCTTATGTAGTGAATTCCTACGAGTGGAATTCTCAATACTTGGAATTCCTTATGTAGTGAATTCCCAACGCCTTGAATTCCTACGCGTGGAATTCTCAACACTTTGAATTCTTTATCTAGTGAATTCCCCACGCCCTGAATTCCTACGAGTGGAATTCTCAATACTTGGAATTCCTTATGTAGCAAATTTCCAACGCCTTGAATTCCTACGCGTGGAATTCTCAACACTTTGAATTCCTTATCTAGTGAATTCCCCACGCCTTGAATTCCTACGAGTGGAATTCTCAATACTGTGAATTCCTAATCTAGTGAATTCCCACATGGAATTCTCGACGCATTGAATTCCCACGTGTGGAATTCTCGACACATTGAATTCCTCACGCTGTGCTTATCACCCACCAAAAGTTATATCGCCGTCGACTTTCTAAAATGAGCCATTTTTTTTTTCCCCGAAAGAATCGAAAACAGCTTTGCGAGTTTCATCTGTCGCCCTTCGAAGCCCCAGGGAACCTGCAAACTGGACACAACCTTGAGAACTTTCGTGATTAATGTCCCGACAGCAAGATCGCCGGAAGTTGCAGGAAAAAAGGAACAACGCAAAGATATCAGGATCCACGAATTCTATATCTTCCGGGCGGGTTACACGGGACGGGCGAATGAACATCCTGTACTCTGTCGCGACGCTGTTCGGACCATGTATCAATGATGAAAAATTGCGGTTCGCCCTCCAGGACACGATAAATCTCCGGTCACCGATACAAAATCATTACGCTCGATTTCGGATTAATTGATTCGTCAATTGGCCGCGGGAACGAGCCACCGGTTACATTGTAACGTAAATGAACGACGCCTGTTAACATTTCTGTTTTGTCTGACGCGTACATACATCGTCAAAAATTATTCGTGTACTCTTTTATCGTGGTACACGAATACTGGTTATAAAATCGTAATTCTTTATAGAATCTCATTTACCTTCGTCTTGGCATTTGATATTATTGTACAAAGTTCGTAGCGATTGGAAAATGTTTTTCATGGGAAACTAGTAAATCGATATTTGATAAACGAACGAAATGAAAACTATGCAATTAGAAAAGGAAGACTAATTCGTGCCATCGTTCACCGTCGGCTAAGCAAAAAGAAAAAAATGATTGGAGTTCCAATTTGATCCGCTGTATCGATCCAATTCGGCGAACGATACACCGGAAGAGGAAAAGAGAGATTATTTTTCGAAAGCTTTTCCAGTAACTCGTGCGAGCTTCGATTTAGCCGGCTGTTCGTTAGAAGCCAATTTGCTCGCGAACCGACACGTGTGCGACAATAACTCGCGCGTCACCGTGCTCCGCTGCGAGAAACCAATGACCCGTGATCCTTGTTGACCCCTCGTTTTCCATCCCTCTTTTCGTCTTTCTGCCATTGCCCTGTCATCGATTGGCAACAACGAACACGGACGGATTATCGAACCAGAGTTATCCATTATTCCCCGACCGTGTATACACACTGACATTCTTGTCCTCTCTGTGTCCGAAACCCTCTGACTTCGAACAAAAGCTACCGCGTCCCTTCGGCCTTCGTCCCTCGCCGCGTTAACGAGTCCCAAGAATCTTTCAATAGCTCCGTGCTGCTTCGTTACAGAATCCGAATTGCGGCAAATTTCACGCTATGTATTCTGCTTTCCCGTCGTTTAACGCATCGCTCGATTCCATCTCTTCTGCTATTTCACTATACATACTACCGTTACTCTACTATTTCGCTGCGGTATCATATTACTATTCCATTTCATTCTACTATTGTACCATTATTCTACTATTTCACTATACTATTCAATTATTATTCCACTATTTCACTACACTATCATATTACTATTCTGATGTTTCACTCTACTAGCATAGTTTTGCTTCACTGTTTCCCTGTGGCACCATACTACTATTCTACTATTTCACTATACTATTATGCCACTATATGACTGCACTATCATATTACTATTTTACTGCTTCACTCTACTAGCATAGTTTTACTTCGCCGTTTCACTATGGTACCATACTACTATTTTGCTATTTCACTATACTACTATACTATTATTCTACTATTTCACTATACTATCATACTATTATGCCACTATATAACTGTACTATATTATTACTATTTTACTGCTTCACTCTACTAGCATAGTTTTGTTCGCTGTTTCGCTATGATACCACACTAATATTCTACTATTTCACTATATTACTATACTGTTATTCTACTACTCCACTATTTCCTTAATTCAGTATACAACTATAGGTACTACTATTTCTTTATCATATTACCTTACTCTTTCACTATGCTACTATTCTACAACTTCACTATTCTACGAATTCAACTATACAGCTATATAACAACACAACTATATGTACAACACAACTTCATCATCATATATGCTCACTATTTCACTACAGTACTATTCTACTACTTTATAATTGCACTAATTCAAATGTACAACTATACGCACTACTATTTCATTCTCATACTATATTTTTATTTCACTATACCAATTCTAGTATACAACAATTACTAGCATTTCATGATTCTACTTTAACGTATAACTATATATACAACTATACAACTGTTCCACTTAAATTATTCCAAATTAAAGCTATCCATTGTAATGCTATCTTACTATGCAACTATACTAATATACTACTATTCAGCTACGTCATTATTGTACTGACTTTACTAGACAATTGTATTACTACTCTGCTCCATCATACTACTATACTACTGTATTAGTATGTTACTGTTTAATCATTGTAGAATTGACAGTGTATACTATACAAATACTTGAACTATACTCATAGTCAATGACTATAAGTTTAAAATCTATTCAATTGAATTTAAATTAGAATTCTATTCAACGTGACTCAGAAAATGTTTAATGCCTGAGTCATCGGTAAAAAGAGATTCTTGCCTATCGATTAAAAATATCTAAAGGTACCAATAGCAAATGAAACGTTCCCCTTTCTCATGCTCCTTAAATTATCCAACGATTCCGTCGAGAATTTTAATAGATATACAACGTCACGAGAACCGAACTGTTCATTGGTACACGCGTTGCCTTTCAAACAGGCATATATCCGTTCAAGAACACCGGACAAAGCGTGGTTCGGCTTTGACCCCAACTACAAATTACCTATTCAACGATACCTGTTTCTGTTTCAGGCGCGTTCTTTTCCTCCTTTTCGTAAATCCAAGCCAATAGACTTTCCATAACGGCAGCGAAGTCAAAGAGAAACGCGGGTCTCGCGGTAAATAGGAATCTAGAAGCGGAGAGCTCTGCAACATCGGTCTTTCTTCTATTTCGATTTTTTACGCAGCTTTGCCAGCGATTCAAATCCAATCGAGCCGAGGTGAAACGCGCTGGTGGAAGAAGAAGCGAGCGGCCGAGAATTCAGAGAAGGGAATCCTGCATGAATAATTGATTTCCGGACTGTGAATGAAAGCGAGGCAGCGGTGGGTCGTGTTTGCGCCGGTTATATAGCCGATCACGGGAACCTCCACGGGAATAAGCTCGTAATAAATGCGAATGCCTTCGAGGGCTCGAAAAAAGATCCCGTATTTCAGCCGGAATATCGCGGCAACGTTCTCTGTTAGAACTGATTCAGCGGCCAGAAAACCGATCGAACGATTAATAGAAAATGAACATTCGTACGCGATTAACAAGAACAAACTGTATCTATCGACGTATCGACGATACGAGCCGATTAATTCGTTTGTTGCAACCGCCAATCTTTGTTATACGTATTAAAGTCTATCGTTATATTATTCATCATTGGTTATTGCGATGTCGCATGGAAAATGATTCCGTACGTTCATGTATCGAACCATTTAACTCGTATTGGTATAAATCATTCTGCTCGGGAAATTTAATTTACTGCGAGATAATCTATAATTGTTTATTGATCAACACTACTGTAGGGCATTGTAATTAATTGTACAAATAGTTATAGTGACTTATACTCGCATGTTAGGTTAGGGTTAGACTAAGATTAGGTTAGAACTAGTTGGTGGGTTACGTCAGAATTAGGTTATAATTAGATTAAGGTTAAGTTAGAATTACGTTAAGGTTAGGTCAGAATTGTGTTAAAGTAAAGGTTAGGTTAGAATTAGAATGAGGTTAATATTAAGTAAGAATCAGGTTAAGGTTAGGTTGGAATTAGGTTAAAGCTAAGGTTAGATAGAGCTGTGGGTTAGATCAAGGTTAGGTTATAATTACGTTAAGGTTAGGTTACAATTAGGTAAAAGTCAAGGTTAGGTTAAGAGTAGGTTAGAAGTAGGTTGTGGGTTAGATCAGAGTTAGGTTAAAAATACGTTAAGGTTAGGTTAGATTTAGGTTAGGATCAAGGTTAGGTTGAAAGTAAGTTAGAAGTAGGTTGTAGGTTAGATCAGAGTTAGGTTATGATTACGTTAAGGTTAGGTTAGATGAAGGTTAATATCAAGGTTAGGTTAAGAGTAGATTAGAAGTAGATTGTTGATTAAAACAGTGCTAATTAGAATTGTGTTGAGGTTAGGTTAGAATTAGATTCAGGTGAAAGTTAGATTAAAATTAGATTCAGAATAAGGTTAGTTTAGAATCACGTTAAAATTGGGCTAGATTAAAATTAGATTCGTGTTACAATTAGGCTAGTGTGTTTTGTTGAAGTTAGATCTAATTAAGATAAACTTCAATTGAATTAGATCGACAGTGGAACTAGTTTAGGTCAGGTTAGAATTAAATAAAGCTAAGGTGATGCTACTGTTAAGCTGGAATTCCCTTAGAATTAAGTTGAAATTGTTTCAAGTTAAATTTAGGGTGATAGGATTAGTTGTATCAATATTTGGATACAATTAGATTTAAGTCGAAGTTATAGCCCGGAACGAAGTTAGGATAGCTGGATTAGATTACTCGGTTTGCCGAGCAACTGCGATAAAACACAGTAATAAAACATTTAATACCACGATTATGTAATTTTCCAACTGAACCTGTTACTAATCATTTGGTCGCAGCAAACCTCGATAATAATCGATGGATTAAAGAGGAGTCGGACAAGTTTCACTGACTCAAAGGAGAACTTCGATCGAAGGACTCTAAGGACTTCCTAAAACGTATTCTCGCAGTTTCACTCAATAGACTTCGATTTCAATCGACTTCGATTAACTTTAATGGGTTTAGGGGTGCTTCTCGACCCGGTTCCAACAACTTTATCGACTGATTTACTCACTGACCTCATTTTTTGGTCACTTCGTGTCAGCAGAATGCACGTAATTGCCGCCACAATGTTTCAAACACTTCCGATAAATTTGTCGGAGAAATGTTTCCGACAAAAGTTGATCACCTGCGACTAGGCTATTTTACGGAGTCTTACAGTAGACTAAATTATAGTATAACCAATTATCAAACGATTATTTTTTCAATTATAGTGATTATGTATTTTTTTACTTCAGCGATACATCTCGTGTTTTTGACTTTAAAGTTAACTTATCATTTTAACATATAATTTGAGCTGTCAATATCAATTACCGTCACTTTCCTCATCACTTCAACCATCACGCTTTATCTTATTTTTAGTCGTTCTATCAGATACGAACTGCAATATCGAACTGAGTAATCTCGAAAAATACATTAACCAAAGTTATCGGATATAATTCCATCAAGAATCTTAATCAGGAATTAAATAATAGGAACATCGTAACCATTTATCCGACGAACGATAATGTCGCCGAAGAGTAAAAAAACAATTTCTCGATCCCGTTACAACTCATTCGCGATCCCCTTCGAAGAAGCCGTAAAACGATCCGGTAAGGCTAATTTCTCCCGGAAGGAAGCATCGAGGAGGCAGCACGTAACCGGCGGCGTAAAAAAATGGCTGGAAATTCCGGAGAAAGCGAGGAAAGAGGACCAGAGGGGTAGAAACGAAAGCGACACGTACAAATGCGAGTAACGGAGGGACACGCGGGAAAATGGGGGACGAAGGATCGCTCTAAGATTCCTCTCTCGGCATTTCGAATGAAATATCGCGCCACGCAGACCCAAACTGGTCGTCGATAGGGGTGGACAGAGATATAGCGGACACGGGAAAACGAACAAGCTCGATGGGCCGAAGGAGGGTGAAACCGAACGGGGGGAATGAAAGAGAGAGAGGAACGAAGATCGAGAAAGGTTAATAGGAATTCCGAGCATAGTGTCCGGATAGTTTCAATCGGACAAATTGAGGCGATCCATTCCACGTCGTTGTCGATTGCGTCACGGAAGTGCAACTCGACGATTTCGGATCGACCGCAGCTAATTACCGTTTAATTTCCATCGTTTATTAGCGAATCGGCCGCGCACCAGTTTCACGATCTCTTCGATTTTTTCGAAACGAGCTGCATTCAACAATTTTTGCGAAATTTCACTGGACACAGATGCATGGTAGATGTGAGAAGCTTTTTTCATGTTTCTTATGTTGGGGACAAATAAGAGAGTTTCAAAATTTAGACTAGTTCGAAAAATTACCGAATTTCCAAAGTTCCTAAATTCTAAAATGACCGAATTCAAGAATTCTCCAGATTTCAAAATTATCACATTTCCAAAATGTCCAAATTCGAAAATTCCCTAGGTTCAAAAATTCCCTAGATTCAAAATTACTAAATTCAAAAAGTACCAAATTTCCAAAATCCTTAAGAGTACAAAATTCCCTAGATTCCACAAATTCCTCAGATTCCAAAAATTCCCTAGATTCCAAAATTACCAAATTTTCCAAATTCCAGAGTTACCTAGTTATCAAATTTCAAAAACTTGTAAATACCTAAATTTTCATCATCCCGAAATTTTGAATTCCCCAAGTCATCAGATTCCCAAATTCCCAAATTTTGGGGAAAAACGTATTTTATTACAACCCAATATACATATTAGTACAATGCTGCAATCAACAAAACAATATCGATACCCTACCTCTGTAATTCATAATTAATTACTAATATGTTACCTATAATACAAGCAAGTCATGTTAGTATAGTGATCTAATCTAAAGAGATAAAAACGAAAAGATTTGTCAGTGTCAAAAAAAAAAAATGCAATGCAGAATTATAATAAAACACAGGAACGTGTTTCGCTTATTTCCGTGTTCGTTCGCTGGCATCGTTGCAGTTAATTCATCCGACTGTGTACAACTGCGTATACCGTTTGTTGAATTATACGCAGTTCGATTCAAATCGCATTAAAGATTTATCCCCCATTCCCCGTCCTCTTCCCGCGCTGGGATTTCGTGCTATCTCTCTCCGGCTGCTATTATCGGAGCTTATCTACGATGAGACAGAAACTCGTCGAAGTCGATAAACGGTTCATCCAACAAACACTGTTCCAAGTTTCGTCAATTAGTAAACGCGAGTTTACCTCCCGTAGCCTGTTACACGCACAGTTTCAACTCCGGCGAATCGTCGAAGGGGGGATGAAAAAGAAGATCGATCTTCTTCGACCCGTTCAACTCTTTGAAACTCAATCTATACTCGGAAAGCGTGAACGGGGAACTAGGCCCCAGTTGATTCGACGAGATTGCTCGACAAATTCGCTGAAACTTTCGATCGTTAGTTGCTCGCGGGTACAAAGAGAAACGCTTGATTACATAGGGGTGTCGATACGAGAAGGGATTGTCGGATGAAACGGGTTCAAACGATTTCGGACAGTGTCGTAAAATCGATGGAAATAAGCGGCGATTAATTGTAACGTACTGCTTATTTCTTGTACTTAAGTTGGATAATTCCAACTTAAAGCGATACGATATCGTATAACATTTTCGTTCTTTTCTTTTTGGTATAATTTTATTTCATGAATATCGATGGCAAAGATCAAGTTCGTAGTTACTGTAAAAGGATTGTGAAACTTTCTGAATGGATCTTTGGCAATTATAAGGGGACATAGAAGTGCGAGTTAACTGATAGTTGTGATAAATCACAAGTTTCCAGGTAAACGTATTTCATGGCCAAAACGACTCACAGACGCTAAGTCAATGAATAGAATCGTAACAACAAAGAGGATTAAAGGTACACTTAAAACACGTACGAAAGTGTAAAGAACTTAGAGGGATATACCGATCTAAGAGATTCACGCAGTGGTCAGAGCCGAAAAACGTTCAGCTCGCGGATTCGGGTTAGATGAACCTGTTGCTCCTGGCAATTAACAAGAGAACGCGAAAAAAAGGAAGGAGGCGAGAGGACGGAGCGTAGAAAATAATAAAAGCAGGTCAGGGAGCAGCAACGCGTTTGTTGCGCCGAGCTTTTATGAAATCCCGCCGCGAAGAGTATAATAATCGGAATGAATAGGGTACACGCGCGTGCGACTCTCGCTGTAACCGAAGAGAACGCGCTCGGAGACAGACAGACAGGTAGGCAAACGGAGAAACGTATGAAGGTGAGAACAGTGTGAGCTATCGAGAGAGAAACACACATACACGAACCGGTGTGGCGCGTTGGCCGGCATACCTGAAATTACAGATCGTTATTCGAGCTTTATGGCGAAAAGTAACATCCATTTCGGTTAACTGAACGGAAAATACGACTGTTACGCGGTTGGCTAATCCAGGACGAGCTGGTAAATTTAAATGAGCGATTACGAAATTTGTTCCGAAAATTCGGGCGTATATCATCCGAAAAAAAGGTGGTCGAAAAATGGGCAGACGAATCGGGTTATGTCAAAACGAGCACGTAAACGTTTCATCGATGTGTTACGATCATCGGTATAAGGTTTAAACCTGATCAGTCTTATATCGATAATATTGGTAGGATATCGTCAAGGTTAGAGTCTGCAGCAATAAACCGACCTAACAAGATTCGAGTGAAACGAGGTTAGTAAATGAAGCGCAATTTCTATCGGAAAATTGGTGATTACCACGATCGAGGTTCTTTCGAAGGTGATATCGCAACCGACAAAGCCAAGGAGAATCGCGTCCCCATTGTCGAGTTCGAGTTTCCCGTCGGGGTCGCAATAAATCCAAAGCAACGTCCTGGCAGCTAAACTACGTCGTCATTCTCCGGATGGTCATGAACGTGACTAACAACTTCCTCCCTTGCCACCAGTTCGCGGACCAGACGACTAATCCCGCTTTTTCGACTCGTACGAAATCCAATTTTAGACACCCCTTACATATACCAACATACAAGCCGGCGCAAATTTCGTTATCGTTCTTCTTCTCGCAACGAGAACGAGGAAGTCGTATCTTTCTCGATATACCTAATAAACGTTCGCCTCGCCAGCGTCCAGGAAATTCCGAATCCGATTAAATCGACTTCTTCGTCCGTTCGTTCGTTGGCTTCCGTGTTCTTAGTGGAACGGAATTAATTAAGCAGAGGATACGAGATCGGGTTTACGCCAAGATTTGCAAAAAGTCGCGAATACACGTTACTATTGATGAATTGCTACGGCTCTTATTAGGTCAGTAATAAATTCAAGTTTACCAACCTATTACTGCGCGATTTATACGCTATTAAACTGAGTGATATAACATGCGATAATATATGCCGCGGAAATAACACTCATGCAAATACTACACATGGCGATATAACGCGTGGAAATACTACGCAAAGTGATGCGACACGTGGAAATACTACGAATGGCGATATAACGCGTGGAAATATTAATCCGACGTGTAGAAATACCACACATGGCGATATAAGGCGAGGAAATACCACATGTGGCGACATAACGTGTTGAAATATTACATAAAATGATTTGACACGAGGAAATGCCACATACGGCGATATAAAGCGAGGAAATTCCACGCATGGCGATATAACACGAAGAAATACTACACGTGGCAATATAACGAGTAGAAATACCACGCATGACATAATTCGCGAAAATAACTCACGTGGCAATATAACGCGAGGAAATACCACGCATCGCGATATAACACGTACAAAGACTACACGTGGCAATATAAAGCGAGGAAATACTTTGCGTAGTATTTGTCACATGAAATTACCACACGTGGCGCGAGACTGCCACGCATTGCGATATAACGCGTGAAAATACTACACGTGACGATACATAGTGTAGAAATACCATACGTGGCGATATAACGCGAAGAAATATTATGCATGGTGTTAGTACGTGCAGGAATACCATGCGCGGTAATATAACGCACGAAAGTACCACGTTCTTGAAATATAAATCTGTTAATGCTCCAGTTTGAAGAAAAAAAAGAACGTAGATAGGATTAAAAGAGTCTGAACTCCCATAAAAAGCATGTGACCATGAAAGTATTAACGCGCGTACATAACGAGTCAATAAACGACGAAGAAAAGTTGTTTTTCTCACGAGGACACTCCTCGTTCGAGACTCGTTTCATAGCTCATCCATGATGATAGGAAAACGATCGAAGCAAGAACGGAATTCGATATAAAAAGAGCGAAAAAAAGGAGCGGAGATGATAAAAAGTGGATCGAACGAAAAGCAATTCGCGAAGAGGGGGCGGAGGTTTTTAGGACACGCTCCGATCGAGTATTTTTCCAGAGTTTTTCAACAGTCGGCGAAAATAAACGACAAAGTGGCAGGACGGCCGCACCGGGTCCGCGTAAACGTTCGGCATGCGGGATCACGACGCCGTGGTTTATTGATTCATCTCGTACTGCCGACGACGCCGGTTTATCCCGGCGTCGACGTATGTATTTGCGGTCTGGCTATCTCGTGATCCGCGTTTCACGATTTAATCGGTATCCCTTCAAGAACTTGCGTACAGAAATCGCCTTCTACGTTGCGATACCAGCAAAATCTTGATACGCAATATCTTTCGTTAACCATTTCGATTTCGACGAAAAGATCTCGAACGCTACGATAATCGCGAGTTTCTCGAAATCTACGGTCTTTGTAATATCGTGTTTCTATTTAGATCGAAAAGCAGAGAGTACCGATAGGATTACGTACCGGTAGAATTCGTATTTAAAATTCAAATACTCTCGTGTATTTGAATACCAAGGGCATTCGGATTGAAAAATTCGAATAGCTACTTAAGTAAAAGATTTCGATTTGTCGAACCTCTTGGTAAAACGATCGGTCCCGTTAACGCCGCGCATTTATAACGTTACTTCTTTATTCCGAAGGAAATCCAGGACCCCGTTCTTACCGTTGATCCGCGAGAGATCGTAGCTCGCATATTTTACCTCAATTTCACCGAGATCTCCGGTATCGGGGAAATCGTTGGCTAGGAAGGTAACACAGTGGGGTGAAAGCGATCGATACGCGAGCATAGCATAACCCGAACAGCCAGGATAACATCCGTTTTAGAAACGGGTCAGAGTTCGAGCGAATACGGACCAAGGAACAAGAACAATGCTGTCGCGAAGTGAATTCGCGTTTACGGACGACGATTATTTGCCCACGTAGGAACAGCTCGCACGCGTGTAATGGAACATCTCGGACGATCAATTACATTCCCAATATTTCACAATTTTCATAGCCAATATTTTAGTTCAATATTTTGCCAACAAATATTGGGTCAAAAATTCATCAATTTCTACACTTTCAAATTCCCCAAATTACAACAACTATCGAGAAACCTGAAGTATTGAAAGAACGTTTCCATATTGATCGTCCGCAGAGTGCATAAAAATTATAATAGAGTATCGGATGTTGATCGATCATTCAGAGATAAGAATGCGTATCGATAGCCCGCGGGATTGTTTTTCCCTTTCGCGTTTAAACGGAGACTGGCAAATGTCCAAGGATCCCTCGAACGAGAAGGCACTTTAATTTGTTAATGTAAGTCTTCATTGGGTATTTCCTGCTCCGGGTATTTCGTGATTCAATTTAATTAGGGTACCACGGGAGGATTGCTATCTCGCCGTTACGTCAAGAGGAGAAAACGCCACCAGCGACGCGCACTTGCCTCTCGCTTTTACCAATTTCTACCAGAGATTCCGCTCAACAGATTATTTCCTGGCCGGTTGACCCGTAACTGAAAAATCCTGCTCCTCCTTTCTTTTTCGCATTAACCTCGTTTAAACATCATCCTGCTCATCCCTCGGTTGCCCACGCTTCGGAATCTTTAATAGCTGCCCGTGAAAATATTACGGGATACGGGATAGCCGGCGAGGGCCGCGATGAGATATCGGCAAATATTTGATCACGACGATGAATACGGACCGCCGATTCTCGCCGAGTGATCGATATGATTATCGCCTGGTCACAGGGTATGTAAATATACCTTTCGCAGGGGGAAAATGTTTTTCGTGTGTGACTTCGAAAAAGGGTGTTTCGGTGTGTTGACTGTCCTGATGGTCGCCACCGGTGGGTAAAGAAATCTCATTAACACCTTCACCGTCACGACGTGCGTTTAATCAAATTATTAGTGGGAATTACTTTAAACGGCAAACAGGAGCAGTACGATAAAAAACCAGCTACTTATATTTTTTTATAATCTATATCGTATTGTAATATGCTAAGAGTTATTATTATTGTCAAGGTCAATGTGTCGACGTGATTAAACTTTGTTCGTAATTATAGCTATTCGGCTTACTATTCGTCTTAACGAATGATCGTTTCGGTTTTCAATCGAAGTACGTTTCCCACTTGTCACGCCGTATAATTAATAGTTTAATATTAACTTTAAAATTCTCTTTGAATTTCTCTTTCTTTAACGATACCAATTAAACGGAGAGTTGATGATACCTTTAAGCGTAATTAAAACTTACCACATATTGATCAACAAGTGAAGCGTCCTCAAGAGTCCCAGATGAAACAGGACATTACTTCCTTGAGGCACTGAAAAATAAAGAGAAAGTTTAACACGACTTGTGCTGATGGTGAGATATTTTTACACAAATATCGATCACAGTTCGTTGAATCAAATTTTAAATTAAAATTGTATAGGAACTTGATTATTAATGACTTAAAATCACCGATGAAACGAAGTTAATTAAAAGCTGTATAAATTATTACGAATAATTCTACATATATGGAACAACTGGTCGAATTTGTGGCATCTTTTCAACAATGGCGTATTAAAATTTTAGCCAATCGATTTTCAGCGGTAAATTAGCCACGAACGTACGGAACCTACCCCTCGTGCCGGTAATTCCGTTTTTGGTAATCACCTGTGCATCAATGTTATACGATACCGATACAAATACAATTAACAACCACGTTGCACAGCACGACACGCTAGCCTATTCAATTTGCCGGATATTTATTTCGCGAGTAAACTTAGCCACGATCGATACAGCTTTCCCAGCAACCGTATAATTTTGATCCCGCTCCACCGTCGTTCACCCGAAATCAACACGATTTCATCGAGTTCGATTAATAAACTCCAACAACGCCGAACCCTCGACGAATCATGTTTTCTGATTTCGCGTATCGTACCGTGAATTTCTTTTTTACAAAAATAACTCTAATTCGATGATTCGTTGGGCGATTACTTTAATACTACAGGGAACCGAAAATTAGGGCAATCACGGTACTCGAATTCTTACATGTTGCTTCAGTGCCACGCGTTGTATAACCAAATGTCAGATCGTTACGCGTTACTTCGCATCATATGGCCACGTGTTGCACGTTCTATACGTTAAAGCATCTGACATGGTATCTTCCACGCTATGCGTTATATAGCCACACGCTGTATTTGTAACGTGCTGAACTTTCCCACGCGTTATATTGCCGCACGTTATATTTCCAATGCGTTATATCGCCGCGCGCTGTATCAGGAATTTGTTGTATTCCCAATGCACTATATCGCCGCACATTATATTTTTCCTCGCGTTATATCGCCGAACACTGCATTTCCTCACGCGTTATATCGCCACACATTGTATTTGCAATGAGTTATATTCCTCATGCATTATATCGCGTCACATTGTACTGCCCTCGCGTTATATCGCCGAACACTGTATTTTTCACGCGTTATATCGCCACACATTGTATTTGGAATGCGTTATATTCCCCGCGCATTATATCGCGACACATTGTACTTCCCTCGCGTTATATCGCCACACGTTGAATTTATAACGCATTGTACTTCTCCACGCGACATATCACCATACGTTGTATTTTCCCACGCGGTATATCGCCATATATTGTGCTTACATTGCGTTATATCACTACGTGTTGTATGACCACGCGTTTTGTTTTGTATTCATCTAACAGCTATGGAACGAAACTCCTACTATATTGCCAATTCTAAGAAACATACGCTGCTCCAGCCCTGTCCGTGGCAATATAAGTAGAGTTTAGGGTACCGGCAAGAGTAGACGCTCAATCGTATCGGAAGTTAGTTCCAAATATGCATATCTCGACGTTTCATCAGTTACCTACTATATTCTCGAACGATAGTACTATTTAATACGAAGAAGACCACCGCGAGCGGATGTAATCTTTTAATAAAATCATCGTTTCGACTGCGTTAACAGTCCCTCGTCATCAAAGTTACAACTATAGGCCCCATTAGCGTGTGCAGTAAAGGCTCTGTCCGCTTTCCGCTACTACTTTTGATAGCATTACAGAGACTGTTTACCGGTAAATGGTTTCCCTCGAATTCCGCGATGGTAGCTCGTTAAGCGGACAGACGTTGGACGGTGAAAACGTAGGAAAAGAGAGAGAGAGAGAGAGAATATGGTCGGTTTTCGAACGTCGTCGTCGTTGCTCTGGCGTCGTTCGCGACGTGTCGGTGTGAAGCGTGTCCTTGCTTTGTAATTGTCGCATAATTACGGTACGCGAGCGAGCCAGGGAGAGAGAGCTTGTTCATCGTCGTTCGTGAGGTACTCCACGATCGGGTTATATTTAACCGCTGTTTGAACGTAGCCAAGCGTTGCCGCTCTGCCCATCTCGACCTGCCTAACCGCGAAGACGAGCCGACACGAGGAAACGCGAACCAGAAAAACAAGGAAGTACCGAATTGCATAAGAACGCGTAACCGTCGGCCAACGCCGGCTTTCGGACCTTGCCACGTTTTCGTTATCCGATGAAAACCCACTGTTCTTCCGCTCCAATTACACGCAATATGTTACCTGTCTATCATATGCTATCGTAGGACCTTCGTACACTTCCTCGCAATTATACAACGCTTCTAACTTCTCGAATTTTTCAAATTTAAAAATTCTCCTCGAAAAGAACTCGAAGCACATCGAAACGACGGAAAATTGAATTCAAATTGGGGTGATTCTCAATTTTTTGCATGGCACTATCTCGTTGTCGAGGAGCGCAAGATCGCAGTTTTCGAGGAATTTCCCTTCAATTTGAACAAGTTTTATCGAATACAATGCATTGGAATTCAGCCGCGACCCCGTTAACTCGACAGCAGTCGGATCGCATTGGGAAGAACGTAAAAGGGCACTTGAAAATTTTACCACCGAATGAGACGATAACAGCCACGAACAAGAACTACGAGAGATCCATGTATCATTCACGATACCAGTGTTCCGGCTATTCTCTCTTCAAATATCGTCGAAGATATCGTGAATAGACAAGTTGAATCGTTGCAGACAACCTTCAATAATATATCTGCATGAATAGTAACATGCGTTCTAAATTAACATCTCACTTATCACTGCAACACTTTTGCTACCGACGGTGATTATTTATCAAGTATCGATTCGTAAATGAATCAATTCATATGCAAGTTGATGCAGACTATAATAAGGTATAAGAAAAAAGTAAAATTCGATAAAAGGACAATCATTGATCTTTAGGGATTTCTGTGAATGTAAAATTTGAGAAGAAGAAAATTCTGAAATCGATGAATGTGGTAATAAAAAATGAAAAAATTGCCACATTTGCGAAGGATGTCTAGGTTGCATAGGAGCGTAATGACTCGTAACTACAACGTCTATCGACTATTACGAACACATAAACAATGTCTACGATATTGGGCGAGTTCCAAGAATCCAGGGAACTCCTCCACGTTTACGCTAATTACTGCCACCGGCCGAAATACTGAGCGTTCTCTTTAAAACAGCAACAATTTCGCGAAGCAAGAATCACGAGGCGGAAGATGAATGAAAATCGCGAATAATTTCGAGGAGACAGGAGGAGGCAGATAGAACGAGTAGGAAGAGCGGAACGTTAATGGTGACAGGTTCCGAGCGAACGGGAAAAAGAAAAAGGGGGATGAAAAAGCGAGAAAAAAAGGAGCGTTGCGTCCCGTTGCGGGCGTGCAGATATCGTTGAGTCCCGGTTTCCTCGTTATTTCGCCATCCGACTGTGTAGCATCGTTAATACTCCCCTTTCCCCTTCGTCGTGCAACGAGCTTGGTCTGCCAACGATTCAAACGGAATTCGATATTCGTCTCGTGCTTCGACGGACTATCGACAATCAAAGATTTTTAATTATTTTACGAACAACCCGCTCGAATATCGCGCGATGTATTTAACGCGATTCGACGCGTTATCGGAAAAGGTAATCTCGGCGCGATAACTGTTAACGAGTAGGGACGCCCGGAACATTATCGATTAACGACATTAACCGAATTAATTTGATTGCTTCGACATTCAGACGCGAAACGATCAAATGCGGCGATGGGTATCCGTATCGAAGAATGCGAATCGAGGAGAACGAGCAGCGTTTTCTTTTCCGATTATACCGATTATGTGCGCGAAATCGATCACTTATCTTGTAATGGCATTACGCTGCAGTTATTTCGCAATCTTTTACATGCATGATCCGCTGAACGAATTCATGCGGACTTTCACACAAATGATAACATCTTGTTTCTGATCGATAAACGTACATAATTCCTTAAATTTATATTTACCGATTTTCAAATCGAGTTCTCAAATTTATATTGTAATTTGTTATATATATAATATAAATTTGCAGCTCCGGAAGTTTTTCAATTTTTGAGAAATAGAAAAATGCAGAAATTTATACGGGGAGAGTAGTTTGCACGCTTGTTTGAAACATCCCGTATAATTGGCGAAGAAAATTGCAGTCAGTTTTACAATTAGACCTTGACCTCGATACGGTTAACGCGTTACGATGCAGATACATCGTACGTGCATCCATAAAGGCATTTCAGCTACACATTACGTAGCTGGAAGGTTTCCAGTCGTGTATCCCGGAGAACAATAAACAACGCCTATGGTACAATATCTTTTCTCGATTTCATCTCGAGCAATCTTTTGCTCGAAAAAATCTACTACCGCAACAATGTAAAAGGAATCGAGCAAGAGAAAGCCGGCGCAAAAGGAACAAGAGGAATCGATACGTACTCGCATCGGGAGCCGTTCGAGAAAACAATTGCAGTCTATGCCTTTCAAATCCGCTAACGTTACTCGGAATCAAGTTCCAGCAATACCGATGCACCGTAACTTCCACTTAGCGAAACGCGTGCCAACAGAGCCCGACGGAGATTTCACTTCTCGGCGAGTTACCGAGACGAAGGAAATTCATCCGACCCGAGGAATTTCTATCGGGACGCCTTCTTAACGTCCTCTCGACGATCCTTCGATACGCGGTGTAATTTAATTATCGCAACGCCTCGCGGAACGAAATCTCGCTTAATGGATTAAAAGGCAACTCTCGAGCGGATCTCGCGATCCATTTTGATCGTTACTTCCCAACGCTCTCGAAAGACCGCTTCGAACGTTTTCGCGATAAGGAATCTCGAAATAAAGCCTTTTAAAACGTTCTCAGACCTCTTTCGGGTTTGAACTTTCGCTTATGTCGTGTAGATCGTCGCTTATATCGAAGCTTTACTGCAGTACATAAATTTAACACGTTGACGACGGGGTTATCACCGGTAAAATACGTAGAAGTTAACTTGTTGACTGCCATATGGAAGCAGAAAACGTTGTTAGGTTTTTGTGATACTTGTGACATCAAATATTTTGACAAGATTTTGTTACATCTATTCACAGTTTCAAGTAGTTACTACAGGTATTTTCATCATGAATTTATTCATACAATTTCACCCATACACACTTGATGCGTCTGATATTAAATTAACGCGTCTGATAGTCTATGCACGTGACTCCAGAAGCGAATAAAAGAAAACTTAACCTTTTTGAGAATACTTACACATGTGTATTGCAAAATTTACGCTGTGTTTGAACTTCAAAGGTATCAACAGCCCAGCAGACGAACGGTTAGCTTTATCGTTTAGCACAGAACACGATAGCTTTCTAGGGTTAGAAACATTCAGAAAGTGATGTAACCATTTTCGGTAAACTTTGAGCTTCAAATTAACGCGTCACAGGTGGTACTTTGCGCTATCGAATCGCATCAAATTGTTGACATTTCAGAATCGAGCGTGTAATACCCAACGACGTAATGACAGAGAGAGACAAAATTGCACGAAGCGAACGTTACGTATAAACGTTTTTGATTATTTCGACATATCGACCGACATTACCGAAGTTATGCCGCATTACGGTACACGCTGTATTGTTCTTTTGCAACAACCGTGTAATCGTTTCAGATAATAGATTATAAAAGAACTTCCTGTTACGCTGTGACGCTTGCTGGAAAAGAGATTATTTCTTTCCATTCTGTTCGTTTTATTGCGCGTGCCACGGTAAATTCCAGTAGAAAGGTCAATTCGTTGGATGCAACGAAAAATCTCCGCCGGGATAAACGTGAATTCCCGAGAGCGTTGAATCGAACTTTTTTTTCCACAACGTATTAATTAATTGAAATACCCGAGTGTTCGTTGACGTCAACGAACCGGGATATTTTTAGCGTACCGCGAATTAATTCAATAAATTAAATATCGAGGAAAGGTGGACCAATTAAATCGACTTTTATTTTCATCGTCGTTCGCGTTCCAGTTTTCATTCTTTCCACGCAAACGACAAATAGTTTTTACGCGCGTTACCTCGCGTTATATCGCCATAGGTACTTGTACAGCACAGCTCGTCAGTACGTTAGCGTTCGAACCCGACTGTAAATATCAGTTGAAATTTCGCAATTACCGGTTGCTAGAAACAAGTGTGGTGTAAGCCGTGCGTCGCCGACTCGGTGGACAGATCCGTGGTATCTGCAAGGGGAGAATAGCACGAGAGACGAAGTTGGTACCGAAGCAAAAGAGCAAAGTCTAAGTTCCCCTAACCCAATTAGGTCGACCCGAAGATGCGATAAATTATCATCGTAAGCGGTGGTATTGGAGCCCGTCTGGCGCCGACGTTCTTTTCGATCGCTTAGTATTTAAAAAGACGCTCTTCGTGTGCCAAGAGACTAGCAACTTCTCTATTCATTCTTCTTGTTACTATGTAAGATACATGAATCCGTAGACCGTAGACGTATCGTTCTTTCCCTCTTATCGTTCTGTACGTTTCTTTTATTTTTAGTAGATCTTGCAACGAAGAGCCAATGATATCGACTTGGCAACTACAGATTCGAAGCGGTTCGAATTCTACTCCTGTCTGCTTCGATCAATTCGAGTTCTATCTGCTATTATTCAAATCGATAATACCGTGCCACGTGATCATGCGTTACTCGTTTCGATTCGGTTGCCCTTGCACGAACAAAAAGGTGCAATCACGGTAACAAATGATCGATAACAGAGAACCCAAGTTCCCGTGATACAAACATGAATCCGTAGATATTATAATCATGTTCCATTTGTGCTCGTTAACTAGACACGATTGTTCGAGGAATTTCCAGGGTGTTCCAGTTGCGAAAAGATGGAATAATGGTAGCGAATAGTTTTGCGGCGTCACGAACAGTCGGTTTCTCTAAAAAGAACCGTAGTATTATACATCCGGAGCTGCGTACCGTTACGTAGGATTGCTCTGACAATAGGGTCGTGAGAAAGCGGTCGACGCGACTCGAATTGTTGTATTTACGGCTCTCGGTGCCTTCTGTCGTAACGTAGTACCCACGGTGCACGCGTTTTAGATGTTTGTTCGGCTCATACAGTAACGATCCGATTTAAGGTGGTCATTTAATTTTATCTACAGATCGTAACCTAGCACAATGAATTTCCTCTTACGATGCCTTTACTTGAATCGAGACCGTATCGCTTCACAATGTTCCACTTTTTCAAGCTGATCAAAAATGCATTTAGAATTGTTGGCCAAATTCGAAAAAGATTAAATAATTCCTAATAACCCGTATGCTAATTGCAGATACACCAATCCACGAACGCAACAATATAGGAATATCGAGATCTAGTAACATCTAGATCTAGGGATATCGAGAACTAGAGATATCGAGATCTAGGTATATCGTGAACTAGGGATCTAGGGATATCAGGATCTAGGGATATCGAGAACTAGGGATATCGAGATCTAGGGATATCGAGAACTAGGGATCCAGGGATATTGGGATCTAGCGATATCGGGATCTAGGGATATCGAAATCTAGGGATATCGGGATCTAGGGATATCGAGGTCTAGGGATTTCGTTATCTAGGGATATCGAGATCTAGGAATATCGAGAACTAGGGATCCAGTGATATTGGGATCTAGCGATATCGGGATCTAGGGATATCGAAATCTAGGGATATCGAGGTCTAGGGATTTCGGGATCGGGGATATCGACATCTAGGGATATCGGGATCTAGGGATATCGAGATCTAGGGATATCGAGATCTAGAGATATCGGGATCTAGGGTTATTGCAATCTAAGGATATCGGGAACTAGGGTTATAGTAATCTACGGATATCGGTATCGAGAGTATTGGAATCTAGAGATATTAGTGCTTAGCAATATTGGGATCTAGAGGTATCACGATCTAAGCATATTTGACTCTAGTGGTATCGGTATCCAGTAATATTTGGATCTAGCGATATCATGGTCTAAGGATATTCCAATCTAATTACATAGTGCTCTTGAAATATGGGGATCTAGGGATATTAGAATCTATGATAATAGGATGTAGGAATATACGCATCTTTAGATTTACCTATATTACGATCTGGGGTATTGAAATCTAGGAATACTGGATCTGGAGATGAATCTAAAGATATAGAGATATCAAAGTTTAAGGGTGTTATGGTGTGGAGATACTGGGATCTAGGGACATTGGAACCCTGAATTATGTCTGAACGCAAAAGAAAAATGTTTGCAATAGGTTAAAGTAGAAGGATAAAATACACGCGGTGCAGACTGACTGTCCAACAGCAGCGCAAGGAAATTCATGAAAAATGTATAACAAGAAGTCACGAGGAGAAACATGGTGGCACGAGTAAAAATTCGTTTGCGACATCCCTTGTGCCGGTATCGTTGAGAAAATAATGCATCGATCACCGTAAATAATATATGTGCAATTTATGAGAACGGCGCTATATCATCCGTGTACTTATTTCGTTTTTCTCCTAACATTTCTTGCAACAACCTCTCGAAGATAATCCCATCATTCACTCTTCAGTTCGACTTCCATTTTCTTCATTTTTCTCTCCACGGTGTCTCGCAGTTTTTCGCCCTTAGATTCCATTTCCGTGTTCCCGATCGATGATTTACCGAAGTGGAACGCGATATATCGTCTCCCTTAATCGTTTTACTCCTCTTCATTTTACTTTCAGCTCTCGCCGTTTTCCTATCGTTCTCCGTCTTGTTTGTTGCGTTCCTGTTTGTTTCATTTTTTCCTCTCTCTCTGCCGTTTGTTCTTTCGTACGATTGTTCCGTCCTCTTTTTCCGTATCCTAGTTTCAAAGGTTTCTCTTCCACGAGGACTGCTCGACTAACTGGATGTTGGCTTCTCGGTCTTAGCTCCTGGCGCGGAACTTCCATTTAATTAACCGGCAACTCGCGCCGCAATACTTCGTCTATCGTCTCTCGTCGCTTATCCTCGTTCATCTTGACGTCGACGAGAAAGTTCGGCAGGAGAATGCTCCTTTTTCTTCCAGCACGATCAACTCTGGCGATTAGAGTTCGTTATCGTGTCTACGCGTAAATCTATTCCCGAGATACTTCGCGCGATAGAGATAGGTCTTTTCGTGACAAACTGTTTGTTGTTCTCCGAGGAATCCAGATGATAATTAACACTCACACCGCCACGAAACTTAACCGTTCGTTGTCACAGCGGCTATGGCGTAGCTATGATTTCTATAGCAACCATTGTCTACTTTAAACTGCAACGTGGAAATTAATAAATCTCGACGCGTGCTATTTCCATGAGTTATATCGCAGAATGAACTTTAAGCTCCAAACTGATATAACACGAGTTTTCAACAGTTTTATGTCAGTAAATTGCGTGTTACAGCTTTGGAAATATATCTTTGTTTACGATAACTTGTACTCGAAACATTAACGAAATGCGTATACAATCGTTAACTCCGAAGCGTACGATCGATATCGATAAAATAAATATTTCATCGCGAATTTGTGTCACCGAATTACAACAGGTTTCCGATGTTTTCACATCGACCATGTAACATGCAATAACCCAATATCGAAAGGGCACAAATTGAGTCATCTCGTTATAGGCTCATAATCACAGTTATTAACACTTCGTCGGAATCCTATTAATAGATTCCTTAATGGCAACGGTTATTGACTGAACCAATTATGTACTAAACCTTTGATGGTTAATAAAATTAAGATCTGAGGTAATGAAGAGGGTTTTCATAATGTTACTCCTTCCATCCAGCGATTGGTAGAATGCTAATAACCCCGGATTATATTAAAATCGAGCTGTATATTTTTCGAACAGCAGTTTTATGACTTTGGTAGAGCGTATAACATATAATTTCGAGCGATAACTTTTATGGATAATTTTATGGTTGATAATGCTTGACCGCACAATGCGATGACACGATATGTGTCGATACAACGCGCGGCCATATATGTTCTGATAGAACGCAGCGATAACGACGTATAGCAAATACAACGCATGGGAGATACAACGCGAACAGAATATAATGTGTGGGTTTCATGGAGAGTACGATTTATGGAGAATACGACGTGTGATGAATAGAGTGCAGCGCAAACACTAGTGCTTTGCTAATACAACGCGTGGTGAATTAATGTTTGAGAGGCATAGCGTACAGAATACAACGCATAGAGAACACAACGCGTAGAGAATAGAATACGTAGAGAATACAACGCGCGGCGAATTCAAACGTAGGGAATACAACGCATAGAGAACACAACGCGTAGAGAACTCGGCGCGTAGAGAACTCAATGCATAGAGAATACAACGCGTAGAGAACTAAACGCATAGAGAATACGACGCGTAGAGAACACAACGTATACAGAATACGACGCGTAGAGAACTCGACACATAGAGAATTCAGCGCGTAGAGAATTCAACGCGTAAGGAATTCCACGTGTAGAGAACTCAGCGTGTAGAGTATTCAACGCGTAGAGAACTCGACACATAGAGATCACAACGCGTAGAGAATTAAATGCGTAGAGAACTCAACGCATAGAGAACTCGACACATAGAGATTACAACGCGTAGAGAATTCAATGTGTAGAGAACTCAACGCATAGAGAATTCAACGCGCAGGGAATTCCACGCGTAGAGAACTCGACACGTAGAGATCACAACGCGTAGAGAATTCAATGCGTAGAGAACTCAACGCATAGAGAACTCAACGCATAGAGTATTCAACACGTAGAGAACACGACGCGTAAGAAACTCAGCGCATTGAGAACTCAACGCATAGAGAACACAACGCGTAGAGAAGTCAACACATAGAGAACAAACAAGTGAGTGACACAATCCATGGCCAATGCAACGCGTGCCAAATGTGATACGGAGCGAATATAATACTTAGCAAATACAACACGTAGTAAACAAATATTCGAGAAGTACAGTATACAGCATTGAATACACCATATACAACTTATGAGTGTCATAACTCATGGTGGATACATGTGTATTGCAGCTCGTAATAAGTATATATAAACTGCAACAACAGTTATGAATACTTTGAAAAACGATAAAGTAATGAAGAATAATTTGCAAAACAATAATGTGATTTGTCCAAATTCTTGTACATTTCCCTGTAAGTTTATCAGAAATTCTATCGGTTCGCAGCTCGTAACAAGGATGTTTGAAAACTGCAACGACAGTTTCTGCATTACGTCGCATCGCGAACGTCGCGTCGTTTCGTTCATGCGCTACTTATGCCGTGGCCTCGATGCTCTTAATCCTTTCGCTGGATTCTGCTCAACTTTTGCCCCGCTTTTGCGCCAGTTTTCTTCGTAGCTACCGTTCGCAGTTCATAAAATACTCCCGGCCGACGAACGGTTGACGTTTTACAGGTACATACGATTAATCGATAACGCGATATCGCGTTACGCGAGACCTCGGAACTCGTTGATTCCGTGCCACAATAAATTACACGTCGAATCAGTTATATTTCAAAGCGGGCATTATCCGTATAAACTATTTGAAAAATTATCTTTCGAGTAATATATTACCTTATCTGATCGCGTGTTATTTTGAATAATCGTGTGTTTATTTGAACGGACGAATTTGCTTTGGATTATTTCGTTATTTGAATTTCAAATAAAGCAATTTACCGTTTCATTTTTTTTTTTTTTTTTATTCGATTAAACGTTTATCGAAATGCTCTTTTACGTACTACGTTTTTGATGTTTTATCGCGTCGACGTAGACGGTCAAAAATACGTATAAATTTCTGTATGATGTCGCATACATAAAAGAACAGTATTCATATTAATGAAGAGTTTGAATTGAATACAAAATAAAATCGAATTCGAATATCACCGAACATCGCGATGAAATACGTGTTTTTACGTTTTTCATTTGATCCGACGATGTTTTTATTTACCTGCGGTTTAACTTTTCATCGGTTTAACCAACGACACTGATTTTGTTACACGTACTTTTCTTCTCAACGAGTCTACTTTCTCGTAGGAACTTGAGTTTCTATGGTTTCTGAAGCGTGTCTTATCCGGAGCGAAAGGGGATTTTAAACGAAATTAAATTGTGAAGTAGCTATCGTTGCACCGGCTTGAAAGGAAGAATTAAAAATACTCGGAAAAGATATTAACGCCTTACCAGAGTCACGTGTGGACGCCCTAATTTTTTGTGAGGGACCACTCTGTGTTACACGTGTTTGACCACCATGAGTTCAATGTGCTCACAAAATGACTTGCTTTCAAAAATAATATAACGTAATGTAATACACATTAGAACGGCTAAAAACTATAAATAATCACAATATGTAGGACTTTTATAGCTACTGACCTCCATACAAACTTTTTATAAAAAACGATTTTTTAAAGATAGTACAGTCTTTTTTATTTTCACTGTTCATGATTTACTCTATAACCGAGTATCTATGTAGAGTATCTGAAACGTGTGTATGAACATTCAATGATCATGAAGATATCCAGTGAACAGAAATCTTGAACGGTTTGAAATATCCCAACAGGAAGGTAATATATCTTCGGACATCAATGTGTAAATAGATTTACCTGGGTATTCTATTATTAACGCTAAAGCTAATCGTCCGAAAATTGTCAAGTTAGTAAGAAGATCAGGCTATTTTGGCGCGCGTTCGTCAACCATTCAAAACTTCTGTCGATTAAATCGCCAGTTTATCCAGCATCGTAACTTTCTTGATACTGAAATAAAATCGAATGTATCATCGGTTAAGATGATTAAACCGATACGATAGCGTTTCCCAACGTATAACAGCAAAGTTATATTTCATTTTATATTGTTGAAGGAAAACACGACCAATTTGTAGCGTATACATTTCTGAACGAGTGCTGGTAGCGAACGTGTAAATCAACAAACTCGAAACTACTGCTGAAACCGAACCAATTGACAGGCTCGAGTAGCCTTCATCGCATTGGATCCGCTAAACCTCCTGTTGAACGCCGATCGTGATTTAACGCTATTTTTTTTTCGATACTCGTCTAGTATAATCGTCGCGTATACTAGTTCTAATGCAACTGTATGCACTAGTCACTGAAAATGTATCATGAATAGAATTCATGGAAAACTGTTATCCGCTCTTGATCGAAGTTTACTGTAACAACATTGTCGCGACTGGTTCAAATGAATTTCGTTATAGAAACTGAAAATGTTCGATTTTCTCCACGCGTTATATTGCCACACACTGTATCATCATGAGTTATATCGACGTGTATGCTATTTCCACGCGTTATATGGCCATGGTATTTACAAAAGATATACTGATAGTTTCCTTGCATTATATAGCCACGCATGGTACTTGCTCGCGTTATATAGCCACGCACGGTATTTTTACGAGTCATATAGTCACGCTAGTATTTCCTCACGTTATATAGCCACGCATAGTATTTCCTCGCGTTATATAGCCACGCATGGTACTTCTTCGCGTTATATAGCTACGCACGGTATTTGTACGAGTCATATAGTCACGCTAGTATTTCCTCGTGTTATATAGCCACGCATGGTACTTCCTCGCATTATATAGCCACGCATATTATTCCTACGCGTTATATTACCAATCATGGTATCCCCACGCGTTATATTCCCACGCTTGATATTTCCACACGTTATATCATCACCCATGATATTTCCATGTGTTATATTACCCCGCTCAATATTCCCTCGCGTTATATTGCCGTTCTCGGTATTTCCGCACTTTTTATATTGCCAGTTATAGTACTCACGCGTTATATTATCACGCACGATATTCCCACAAGTTATATTGCCATGCATAGTGTTCTCACGCTTTATATCGCCATGCACGACATTTGCAAGCATCGTCATACAAGTTTTTCTACACATTATATCACCGCTCACGATAGTTTTAGTTCTTATGTTACAACACGTAGCAGTTTCACGGAATATATCTCCATACATTATATCGCCATGTGTTACGTTGTCAGAGGTAGTATATCCACGGGTTACATTTATAATGCGTTGTTAACGTCGCGTATTATATCGACCACGTATCACGATCGTGTTAGTGCACGATAAAATGAATAATCTGCACTTTACCGGACTTGTCCTGAAAGAAGATGATAGAGCCATTCTACGATGGTTCCTAACGTAACTTGCAATACAGCGCATATGCGTTCGAACCTAGATAGCGCGGTTAAAAGAAAAAGGGGGAAAAAGGAGAACGAAACATTTATTTGGGTTTCAGGATAGGCAGTGTCCCCGTAAAGGGATTAATAATAGCGGTGAGTGCAGAAGCGCAGCACGCTGGTGCGATATAGTATGCACGGAGGCAGCCAATCAAGGATAAGCCGGGTCGAGTGTGCACGCAAGCGCTTTGCCATGCGCCAGAACGTGCCACATGGCCGCCACCTTGGCAATGCGTTGACCCTAAAGTAGCGTGTTATACCACTACCACGTTGTTGTCTCGTTGCAGCGTCGACTAGGCTGCTTCGAGCGGTCGTGCTAGGCACGTTGCTTGTTTCGACGCATGCACTCGTGCACGGCGAACTTAGAGAGACGAAGATAGAGGAACCAGGCGCACACGTTGCAGTTTCACGCGGTTAGATTCGTCGCCAATTCGAGTGTTGCTCTTTTTGAAATGCCGCGAGCTCGCGCGGCCTCGTCTGCAGCCCAAACGATATTCTAAGATTAGGCTATACCACTGCGTTCGGTTTATTCTAACGAAAATATCACCCATTTCCCGAACGCCGTTCGACCTTTCGCTACGCTGCCACTTGTAATTTGGGATACACTCTATCGGAAAAAGATTCGACATACATCTTAGACCCTCGGTTACCTCTTGTCTCGTCAAGAATTTCTACTCCGAGAGATTCCTATGTCCCTGTATTCCTTCGATCATTATAACCCTTGTATGCACAACAGGAATAACAAAATTAAACAAATTAAACCACTTCTCATAAATACGAATGTGAATTACCACGATGCATGTGACGATAAACGCGCAAAAAATATACGTACACGTAGCAGAGGAATAACACGAATTGCTTCCTGCTTATACAACTTGTAGTAAGATGGGAAGGCATTATAAATGGGGAACAACATTCTTGCCAATTATCGCGCAAAACCCATGCAATCCATTCCGTTACTAATTTTAATATATTCAATTTATAACGCTTCTTGTATTTCATTCTTTTACTACATTTTACGTTCTTAACGATTACCTTAGAACATGCGGGGATCTAACACGCATTTACCGTGTAATGCCTGATGATCTGCAATCATGTTCGTCGGTTGTGAACGACATCGATCAGCCGTATAAGTGTCGATAGGAGAATCTACTTCGTACAACTGAATAGTTCCACCACATAGTTTTCCAAAAAGAACGTTCAATTGTGTTTAACACCTGCACCATGATTTTTCAGATGCGTCAGTCGGAAGTAACTAACAGCTGCAATATTAAAACAGGCAAAGAAAATTGAAATGTTCTGTCAATTTGGCGTTATGCAATGACTATGCAAATTAACTTCAACTCCAAAAGCGTATTTAAAATTCGAGTAAAATTGATCACAGCTGCAGTACGAGTACGTCAACCTCGTCAAAATAGTGCAAGAGATTAATCGGTGTCTAAGATTCGTTCCTTAAATATTTGACGCACGAAAATTTCTGCGATATCGAAAGCAGGGATAAGATCAAGAAGTTGGTATCAGTCCCGTACGAATTTGCTTGTGGTCAGCGTCGAGCGATACTTTGATAATGCGTTCGTTCCCCATCGCGTTATCTCGAACATGTAATCTTATCCACGATCTGTAAACACCGAGAGATAAGTAGCAACGGATAAGCGGTTACAGGTGGTTCTCCTCGCAATCTCGCTCCCTGCATTCTCTTTCACCCCGGTGTTTCTCGCTCTCCCTCGCTCGCAGCTTCTTCCCGCACGCTTCTCATCGTCTTCATTCGGAGCAACCTCTTCTCAATTTCCAGCTACACGAACAGCAGGTATTCGCGCATACCTTGTTCGCGAGCGGATAGACCAGTGATCCGATCGAGATTGAATGGCATGCGCCGTGTGTATTGAATAGTTTCGATAGCCTCGTGTTTTCGACGGTAAATCCCTGCGTCTTTTCTGCTTTAACGTTCTATGCATTCTCATGTTACTTTGCGGTAACACAGTCAACCTTTCCTTCGCGTTCTTTCTTTCCTACGCGACGTGGTTACTCACGTGACACTTTCTAGGATAGCTACTACGAATCGATAACTCCAAAAATATTTATTTCTTTATTTGTGCGATCCTCGGCATCACGTAGATGAATTCGAATACTGAATTATTCCAGTTCTCATTTTTTATTTATGTCAGGAAGTACACCGCAATGTGCCGTGATTTTTAAAAGTACTTTTAAACGTGCTCTCGCGAAGAACATTTCTGAACCATGACGCCGCTTACGAGATAAATCAGCATCGCAGCAGACCATCAAAAACATTGAATAACCTTGTACCGTGTTTGCGTAAGAGGCGCAAATTCGCAGCGTAATATAATAAACAAATACCGTTAATTTATAACCGGCTGTTGATACAGAAGTTCTCGATAAGGTAACGGTTGCATGTTTCATACATTACACTTCTGGCATTGCTTTCGTACACTTAACTATTCTCGTTTTCTATTTAATTTGTTCGGTGGTAAAGATACGAGCTTTCGACAAAAGAGACATATGATTACTTAGGGGTATATGAAGTTGGGAACTTAATGTGCATAATATGTGTGAGAACAAGTTTCATTTTTATCAAGTTAACAGGAAAATGTTCGACGAATGCAATTAAAAAATTGCTACATAATTTCCTCGAAGAGTTAGCGTACTAAATAAAATCAACGAACCCCTTCTTTATCGCTCCATTATCAAATTTCAACGGCGATCGCAATGCAGACACAGCGGTGCACGATGGTGCATTCGAGTTTCGTGTTTGTTCGTTGCTTTATCGCAGGTTTTGTGTACTTTTGCCGTTCAATTTGCGGAAAAACGATCGCCGCAATAGTTATCGATACGCGTGCCGGCGCTGTGGAAAAAAGGGGCCGAAAGGCGCACCGTGTAGACAAATTTTAATTTCCCCGTGGACGATAACTTTGTTCGATCGCGGTGTTCCCAGTTATTTTCGTGTAACGCGAAAGCAAACCCCGGGGTATCGACGTTTTTCGGATGCCGTGCGTTTTCGCGTGTATGTACACACCATCTGCGTTCGCGTTCCGCACAAAGCGTTCCGGTGCAATATTTAAAGCTTCAAGTATCGTTCGTTATTTTTTGACGAAATGAAAAAACATCGGAGAAAGCGTTGTTTCTAGAAAAAAATGCGACCAAACATTTCGTTGCAGTGAATTGCTGTTTGTTCAATTATAAAAACAATGTTTCCGCGGTGATATAACGCGAGACAGAGAGCGCGACTGGTTTTCGAACGAAGACGATATAGCGAGTTTAACGCGTTCCGAATAAAGTCACAAAGATAAAAGGCTTATCAGTGGGCACAACTTGCAGCGCAATTTTTATATTAGAGAAAATATAAAAAAGAGTACCTACGAGGTACTTTTCTACAGGCAATTGCAAAACGCCTACTCAGCTTACGCGAAACCTTTCTACAAAGTCGTTGCTCCGGCCTTCGTCCTTCGGGGCCCACGCGATTTCGCGAACGAACGCGGTTTGGTGAAGTAACTTTACACATTGGTCCAACAATCTCCGGTGTGTGAACGATCATACACGAGGAAACGCAGGTGGGTGGTGCAGGCGTTCGCGTTTAATTGCACACGTTTACAGAACAGCGATAAAATGGACAAATATTTTCTATCGCACTTGGATAAATTATCTTTTACACGTTCTATTTAATCGTTACTAAATTTTTACTACGTTACAAGTAGACCGCAACATTTATGCATTCGTGACACATCTTTTTGCAGATTATGAAAATTTGCAGTGTACAGATTGTATGATTTATACATGGTTTATAGGCTTCGTATCACAAACGGTATGAATAATGATTTAATAGCGTAATAACTTATTTCGTACTAAAACGTGGTATAAAGTAATGGTTCAGTTTCACTTTGCATCGCATGTGAAATGTCAGAATGCACGTTTCTCGGAAGAAATTATAAGAACGGATAAAAGTCAAGCCACACCAAGACCTCGCAGCTGATTCCATTGGCTGGCAATAAGTCACCGACCGATTTCGATCGAGTTTATTTATGTCCGAGTAGCGTAACCTTGAAGCTAATTACCCGACTACTCGTAAATAGCGAAACGGTCGCAGTCGATGACCGTGCAGGTTTTCGCATTCATCGACGCGTGCACCATGCTTCACCGCAATGCCGAGAATGCCTCTGGCTTAAAAGAATCGCGGTAGATCGATACTGCACTTTACTGTTACCGGAGTACAACGATCAATGAGTTACGCAGTCCAGACGATCGATATCTGCTTGTCTCGGCTATGCGAATAAATGTGCGACGCGAACTGAACGAATTGAATTTGAAAGATCAAACTCGGTAAAAATCAGCGAACACGAGCGCGAAACGATTGATGTGAACAAGTGCGAAAGAACGGACGGGATATAAATGATCGAACGATATCGCGAAATAGCAAATAGCGGATAAACACAACTGAGAGTAATTACTCGATTGCGATGTTTTACGCAACTATGACCTATCAAAGTATGTATTTAATTTTACAATTTTTTGGATCACTAACATACTATTGATCATTGCGTATAACTAGGTAGGGCCCAGGTCCAACTATTTCTACGCTTAAATACATTTGATTTCAAATGTTCCTCGATTGAAATCTAGAAACCTACATTTGTAGGTCCCTAGATTTAAATACCACAGGCTCTATATTCAAATATCTCTGGACTCGATATATCCCTAGATCCAAATAGCCCTGGGCTTTTATACTCAAATATCCCTAGGTCACCAGATCCCAATATCCCTAAGCCACCGAAAACAAATATCCCTTGATCACCAGATCCCAATATCCCTAAGCCATTAGATCCCAATATCCCTAGACCACCGAACACAAATATCCCTAGGTCACTAGATCCAAATATCCCTAGACCGCCGAACACAAATATCCCTAGGTCACTAGATCCAAATATCCCTAGACCGTCGAACACAAATATCCCTAGGTTACTAGATCCACATATCCCTAGACCGCCGAACACAAATATCCCTAGGTCACCAAATCCCAATATCCCTAAATCCTTAGATTCTCAAATGCAAATACCCCTAGATCGAAATATACGTAAATCTCTACATTCCTAAATTTAAATATTCCTATGTCTCTAGATCCAAAAATTCCTAGGTGCCAAAATCCGATTATGTCCCTCGGTTCCTATAGCTCATATGTGTATATCCCAAAATTCCTATATTCCTAGTTCTCTATACCTGCATTCCTGGACCCCTTTACCTATAGCGCTATTACTGATAATTACTCTTTATTAACTAGCGAACATGTAACGGCTGCGAGAAGTATCGTAATACGTTTCCTACGTCAAAATATTTCTGTCGGTGGCTATTACTCCCTTTCATACGTGCCTTTACGTTTCAACCAGGCTTTGAGCGTTATTGCAGTACTTTCATACCGAAGCATACCAATTAATCGGAACTGAATTAAATTCAAATAATACGTCAGTTGGAAATAATACGAGCGATAAAAGTACATACCGCGGAATAACATTCCGAATAGCCGATAAACTGGTTGCTTCATTTGGCGATAAATGAATTCAGTCCCGACACTCGACAGATACATTATCGCCGGAAGATTATTCGAACGAAATTACGCTCGAAAACCGTTCCTCCGTACGGAACTTTTTCTCTCTCTCTGTCCGCGATCGAACCTACCGAACAATAAATCGACGGATTCGTAACAACGTGTTTTTCGTTAACCAAAAATACAATGGCTATTAATATCCCCGTTTCGGTTGCCAACAACCAGATTCCATTACCACGGTGGAACTATTTTTATTATTTTCCTGGCTGCCAAAACGTTCCCGAGTTCCCTCGGGCGATTCTCGTGGATCGAACACGAGCGTCGAAACCGAGCCTCTTGTACGAAATTCAATCGCGCGACCGTGCAATCGTTCGACTCGCTTATCAGCCAACGAATTATCACGTTCTATGCTTTAACACCGTGATATCGCCAGAAAGGTTAACACCATCGGCGATCTTGTCGACCGTACAAACGACTCCGCTTGTTCCTTTGTAGTCTCGCCAACAGATTACACGTTGCATAAAATAACGATGACGTCATGGACGATTGCGATTCGTCGATGATAACAGCACCGACCAGACGAGTTATCGGGTCACGTTTTACGTTCCGAATTTAACCTTCGTTTTTCGTCGCGCTTTTGTTTACTTTGAGCAAAATTTACGATTAACTTCAACGCTTAATTTTAACGTCGTTAAATCACGTGACATCGAATCATGTACAACATCCATTGCATTAAGTGGAATTGAAACACTTCAAATTCGAATTGCGTTGAAATGTAGTCGTATAGAATTGAATTATATTTGAAACGAATGGTAACCTTGAAATTGAATGTTAGTGTGATTCGATCGCGTGAAGTTGAATTGCACGAAATTGATGCAATCGTGTGGAATTGAAAGTTAAATAGAATTATATTGAACTTCCTGTTAACAAACCTGTTTGAGTTAAGAAACTCGACTCGGAAAAAATTTCTACCAATTCCCAAAATCTCTAATCGAAAACGAGATATCAGTTACACAATACATATACAAGAATGCTAGATTTTGCAAACTATGTAATCGTCGAAGTGTTAACATAAGATTAATAAATCGAATAAAAAGATTTCTTCGAACAACGTGGAGTTCGTGGTACGAAAAGGATTAAAAGATAACGTTGGTCGAACGATAACTCTCACTTTTTTCTCGGCATTTTCCCAACCGTGTACGATTGTTTAACGTAGCAAGTTAAATGCGCGCCAAGGTGCAGATACCTGTATTTTGCATACAACGTAGATTGTAAAAAGCGCAGGGGGCTTTAAATTCTTTACGAGAAACGGTCGAGAAGAGCGCCGCGATAAAGTACAACGGTTATAACATCGTTAAATGCGTGGCTCGATTCCGAAGGTCTAAGGTCAAACGAGACAATAAATCGGCAATGAAAACTGGAAGCTCGTTACGGGAAGGCTCCGAAAATCGTACGCTTCGTTTAATCCACTTTACTTCGCAGCTTCGAAGCTACTCTTCGAATCTCCACCGTTCCGTTTCGCGGTGCTAGCTCCTTCAATTATCATATTTACGTAGCGCGTTACGGGACTTGCTATTTTTAGTCCGCGACTGAAATAACGAAACGGTCGTCACGCTATCCGGCTAAGTTCAATTTCGTCTTCGACCAAGAACAAACCGACGACCATGGATCGTAAACCGTGACTATGAAAATTAATATCGCTTTCCAACAATCCATATTAACGTTAGTTTTACAAGATCAAATCAGAGCGAACTTCGATCATTTCGCGGAATTTATGTTCCTTTTTATACCTACTAAAAAATTATACGGAGATAACGTAAGAGGTTAAGCATCGAAATTACGAGTACGATAACAGTTCGACTAAACCGCGAAAGCGCGGGAAAACATTTGAACCTCTTGCCGCGTGACTTATTCGTCGGGTGCGTCAGGAGCTAATCACAGTTATAATAAAAAACAGAGGAAAAATGTTGAAATGTTACAATTTTGTATTCAATGACTGTGCAAATTATAATTGGACTTAAACTCCAAATGGTATTAAAAGTTCGAGTAAGATTTGTCACGGTGAAGGGTGAGTGCATCACGTGTGGAGATGATATTGTAAGGGGTTAATCACTCTCCGGTACAATGTATCATGTGTCATGTACTCCCGATGCGTATACTGTTTACCAGGGTGACATTGTTAATAAACTGTTCAATTTAATCAGTGTAGTAAGAATTATTAGTTTTCTAACATAAACTTCTTGCGACGTCTTCGGATCTCGCACCGTTCACGCGGGCTAGAAGTTAAAATAACTAGGAAACAGAGAAGACAGAGCATACGGCCGATGTTAAATGGCCAATTAGCGGAAAATTAACAAAGAAACATTGTGGGTATAAGGAGGAAAGTTTAAAATAACGAAAACCGCAATTATTTTTGCAGCGAGCAGATAATTTCCGAGACGAAGAAGTTGTTTCCTCGTTACCAGCGCGATTTTCGTCGAAGAGAAAGACTCGCGAAGAGGACAATAGGAAGACGCCAGCCAGGTCTTTTCCCGTAGCCTCTCGGTTCCACGTCGGAGTTAGCAGACGTAATTTTCTCTTTCCCATTTACTCCTACCTATCCCCGGGGCTCTCGTCTCTCGTTTCTCTATTCCTGTCGCTATCCTAAGCAAATTGTTGTACGACTCGCTGCGTTCCAACGATACACGAACGGAACGAGTGTATCGTTTACCCTCGAGATGCATTTCCCGTTCCTTATACATTTCCCTCCCCTCCTCCTCGTCCATGGCGAATTTCCTCGCGAATTCTCCCTGTCTCGGAACGTCCGCGTAATTAGCCTTTCACGAGGATTCCGACTGACGTTCATCGAAGACGTACAATAGTTTTCACTCGCGTGCTTTATTACTTTCTCAAGTATCTAACGAGCGAAGTTTAGTAAAACTCCGTTTATTGAGTCTTCGCTGAATGACGGATTATCTCCTCACTGCGTCATTTTCTCTTTTCGTTTCTCTTTTATGTTGCTTCGAATTACGATCTATTCAAATTCGTTCAATTAAGTTTACTCGAATTACTGAATCTCGACGTGTCGAGTCGAATGCTGAATCGTGTCGAATTAAGATGCATCGAATTGACTGGTAGCGAACTGAATCACACTGAAAATTGAATTCCACTGAGAATCGAATTGTAACGCATTAGAACTGTGCTGTATGAGGAATTGACTCGTGTAGAGAATTGAACTGCAACGAATTGAGTTGGACATGGAATTGAATTGCAAATAATTGAAACGAAGGTAATTGAATCAAATCGAGAATTGAATTGCGATGAACCGAATCAAGTTGAGAATTGAATTATGATGAATTGAATCACGTCGAGGATTGAATCGTATCGAGAATTGAATTGTGGTGAATTGAATCATGTCGAGAATTGAATCCAGTCAAAAATTGAATTGAATCGCTCCGAGAATTGACTTGTGATGAATTGAATCATGTCGAGAATTGAATCCAGTCAAAAATTGAATTGAATCGTGCCGAGAATTGTATCCGGTCAAAAATTGAACTAAATCGCGTTGAGAATTGAATTCTAATGAATTGAAATCGCACCGAGAATACGAAGAATTGAATTATACCGAATCGACGTGGTGAATTGAATCTCATCAAAAGTTGCATCAAGAATGAACTCGCGACGAATGGTGGTTACAAAGCAAATGAAATAGAACGAATTGAACGGGTTAATATTTCTAACACAATAAATTACACTGGTAACGCAATAAATCACAAGTATTTTATCGTTTGTTATCCAACATCTGCGCGAGCGTTTCCTCGCCGAGCATCATCACGGCGAAAGCATCAAAAAGAAACGAATCATTCGATTCATTTTCTTTTTCGTATCATCATGCACCATCAATACCTTCGAATGGATCGAAGCAACGTTTAAAATCGATTTAACGGACCGCGATAGCTGCGAGGAGTTTCTTTTCAATCGCAAATTCCGGTTATTCGCCGTTGACGGAACAAAAGGAGGTGGCGGACGTTGGAACGTTCCCGAAATCAAACTTCTCTCCCTCTCTTTGTACACGCTCGATCCGCAAGAATGCGTTGCTTTCTCTGTAAAGTGGAGCTCGGCGAATCACTCGCGCGACTACGCGAAGAAGCATATCCATAATGCATGCAACGGCACAACGATATACAGAACCGACGCGGCGCGGCGTTCCCCGAAGAATTGCTTCTATTTTTATAAAAATTACAACCGTTCGTTCGCGCACAGGCGTCGCGGAGGTAGCCGGTTAAATTATGAAGCGTAACGGCGCTCCGAAACGGCGCTGATATTTCAAAGCGTCGCTGCGCAGCTTCCACGGATTTTATCGACTTCAATACCGGATAAAGCGACGCCGAAACGACTAGGCTCTATTTCCGCGCTCCATCGACGCGATAACTTCTCGTTTTCCTTCGTGCCGGCTTGACTAACGAAAATCGATCCCCGTACCATCGGGACCAACGAAAATTCACTACTGCTCGATCAATTTCGACCGCAATCAATTTAAACACCATTTCGGGTACTCCATATTTTCGAGCACCTTTTTTACTAACTCATAACCAACGCAGTCAGCGTTATTTCTCATAAAATATGGAACGAAAATTGCTTCTGATAGGTCTCTTCGCAAACTCATATTCGTCAACTATGACTCTTTCTAATTCATTTAACCCTCTGCACAATTTGTCAGGTGAGTCAGAACTATTCACATTTATGATATTAACATGAAAGTTTAAATGTTATGTCAATTTTGTATTCTAGGATCCTTAACTTTGTAAATTATATTTGGACTCAAACTTCAAGCTCAAACGTATTCGAAATTCGCATAAAATTCATCACATTTGTTAGTGCGTCACGTGTTAGTGTCATCAAAGAATAGTTAGTGTCATCATTAACTCAGACATATTTCATTGCAAGTTTGAACTCATCGCTAATCATACCAAGTCAAGTTCTAAATTACAAAATTTAAGAAGCATTTTTTTGAACCCGATCTTTCCTTCCTTATTTCATCTTTTGTTAGCTCCTATATTTTTGTACTATTCAAACTATGTGTGCATTATAGCCATAAGGTAATGCAGCAGCAAAGAAAGAATAGTTCGTATAAAAGACTTCCCGATGCAACTAATTGCTGAACAGCTAACGAGTTATTTCAGACAATAGTTACCGACTGTATACTTTCAGCGCGGCACGTAGCGTTAATGTTTTCGTCATAAAATGGCCGGCTGCCAATTACAGCAAACAATGACCGGCCGCGAGACGTAAAGTCCGACAACCGATCCGAATCGGCCGGATTAAGATCAGCCTCGAAGAGGTAAACCGTTTGCGAAACGTCGCGTAAACATTCGAGTAAGAAACAGGATGAAAACGCAAAAAGGCGTAACAACTATTTCACCCTCGGAGGCACGAACAGAGCGAGCGCATTAAGCGTCAAAGATCCCGAGGAGGCCGCGGAGGAAGCTGGAAACGCGTAACCGGTAAAGAACCGGCAACGAGAAATAAATAAAGCAGATAAAACAAGGTAGAACCGGTGTGGTGTTCGCGATGCAAAGAAAGAGACGAGTATAAGGAGGAGGAATACGGTGGGAGTTTATCTCGGTTACGGAGCACGTAGTATATATACAAGAGGTAAGGAGGCAGAGAGGAGACGAAGAAGAACCTTAGCTAAATCGATATTACTATCGCCATCGCCACGAGCGACGTAGCCTTTCAGAAGGCCAACCCTGAACCAGACCTTCGAACTAACTCGCCCCCGTCGATTATCATTAATATATATATTTTTTCCACTTTATCTCCCTACTTTCCATCGGATCAAATTCTCCCCCTATTCGAACCGTACTCCTTCCACAAATACCGTTACGTTATCGAACTGTGTCGCGATTGCTCTTATCCACTGTTAGCTTTCTTAACGGACCCACTTCAATTTACACGTCTTTCCATTCTGACTTTCCAAGTTCCACATAGATTTTACTCGAATTTTTATTAAGCTGCGTTTTTCATTTTTACGCGCTTCGAGTATTGTAGTACTATGTCCGTTGGTATATTCTTGCCTGGCTGTTGAACTTACTTTCGATACTTTGTTGTAAATTTTGTACACTTGTGAACGTGTCAAGCTCCGATCATAAATCGTGAGTTAAGGGTTTTAAATGTTTCCTCGGAACGAAATCTTCCCTCGTGCGTGTTCTCACGCAAAATGGCCGGGACCTCCGAGAGTCTCGAGCAATTTACCAGCGAACCACTAACGTTTACGCGGCCCGATAATCCGGCCGGGGTGGAGGGATCAAATTAGAAAAATTGTGATCAGGATGATTTACGAGTCGTGGACGAACGGTCGTGCAGAGGGAGAGCCGAGCAAGAGGGAACCGAAAGGTGGGACGTCGAGAACCCGGGGGTGGAAATTTATGGCCCCGCAACAGATGCGTCCCCAAAGGACGATATATTCCTTTCCGTAAGAATATAATACGGTAAGGTGGTGGATATACAACTGTGGCAAAACGCGAGAAACACATTAACTTCTCGTATTTCCAATTCATCGAATAAGCAATTTGATTTTCTTCGAATTTTTGTTTCTTTCCTTTCCATCAGAATTGTCTTCCTTTAAGATCTATGTCTTTCATTTAAGATACATGTCAATTATTAAGTTATATGATACAATCAAATTTTTGTAAAAATGACACATTCCGTGTCAAGACATGTAGAAACATATCTGTCTCTGTATATCTTTATGTATATATTTCTACACATCTCTATACATCTTTATATGCATTTATATCTCTAAGTGTCTCTATATCTCTATGCATGTACCTATATCTCTATATGTCTTTATATTTCTATATATGTATCTATATCTCTATATATCTCCGTATATGTCTATATCTCCAGTTCTACCGCATTTTCACTCGAATTCGTATGATCAGAACAATTCGACGGCCCTTTGTAAACAAATACGATAAAGCGGACGCTTATTATTGACGAGCGTGTTAAATCGCGTAGATTACTCGAACAGAAATTGTACAAACGATACGGGTTAAGGATATATTGGAAAAAATCAGGAACACGAGTGGTACAGCGATGAACAGGTGTAACGCTCTCGAAATCCGCTTGCGCGCGCTTAAATTACCCTGTTCTATCAACCGGAACGTTTGATGCCACAATTTTCAGCGATAATCGTATGCATTTGTCATAACGGGACCCGATAAAGCTGGTAGCAGATAATTACGCATCAGTTATACATATAATCTGCGAGCAATAATCGTACGCCGAGAATCGTCCGGGAACAGTACGTAATGTTTCTATCGTTGTTTGTCGAAAAAAATCAATTCAAACAGGTGGGGGCAGGAATCCGAGTAATTGTCATAGGGTACGCAAAATAAGGTTTAATCAATTTAACAAATTAAAATTACAATAGAAGATCAATGTAGGTCATGTAGATCACAAGGTCTATGATCGCAAGAACATGATGAAATATTTTATGTACATGTATAATGAATATTATGTAAATATATGTAAGGAGGCCAGAGGTATTTGTATATAATTCAATGAATAATTTTTTATTATTAAAAGTGTTGCGTATAAAATATTGTAGAAATACGTAGCAGTGTTGGAGTAAATAAACTAGTGATTAGGAACGATACATCTGTCGTATATATTCGATAGGACGAGAAATTGATGGATCTTCGGTATCGTTCTCCGAAAGGCAAGCCTGCGAAGAATCGCCACGGTCGAACGATCAATTTAAGCCGAAGAAACTTGGCGCAACCTCTTCGAGGGCTCGACTGTTCGAGATACCGGTGGCGAAAACGGAGAGGGTGAAAAAAAAAGAAGCAAACAGTGGGTTCGAGAGCTCGCAGGGCAATTAAGCCGAGGGATTTTTGGAATATCGGTCGCAAGGGCCAAACGAGAGGCTGGCAGAAAATTTCGAAGACATCTTTCTCCCTTTTTACGCCGTTCTTTGTCTACCTATGCGTTCGTTCGTCCCGGTGACGCCGGGTTCTACGTCCGAACCCGAAGTCGTAAACCTACCCGGGGATCCCTCTCATAAACGAGAAGCATTGTGCTCGAACCGAAGCGTTCCGCGAACGACGCACGCGTGCATCGACCACGAGACGAGAGAAGGATCCAGACAGCCGGAGAAAAAGAATAAGAAAACACGAAAAAGGTCAAGAAAACCCTTGGCCCTTGTCCTTTTCGTCTGTCGCGCGAGATCTTCTCTCGTCTTTGTTCCGATCGGATCTTATATTCTTGCCGGGTATATCCATTTCTCGGAACAATATATCCGTGGAAATTCCAAATGAAATCGGGAGACTCTCGAGACCGCGTTTGAACACGCTGTTGTCGAATATTATCGATATCTCAATAGTTGATACTGTTATTGAGATTTTGTTAAAACGTGAGTTAGAATAAAATGGACGATTTTATTCATTTTTTATCAACTTCAAATATAACCTGACATAGATAGATTTTAAGATAACCTCACAAAACGCAGTTCCAATTAGGTAGATTCATTATTATAATTTATATTTACACGTCTCCTCTCAAACTTTAATTCAGTTTAAACTTAAATTTAACCTAACTCATGATGTTAGCGATAATATCAAGTGAAGGGGTTGCTGCAGTTGTAGAGTGTGAGCTACCACTTTCTTAACCCCTTGCCCTACAATATCCACACTCGTGACTCGCACTACAATTGTCATGCGTTCAACTCTAAGTATAACCTGTATAATGAAGGATCGCTGAAAACAAAATGTGCTAGCATATTAACTTTCCTTAATCCTATTCTAGCAATAATTAGCTAGCTGTAACGCGCAACTGCCTAAGAAATTATAGGTTAAGGGGTTGAAAAGCTTAGAGAATTGAAAGAATTAAAACAAGGGGAATTGTAGAAAAAAGGTATCATAATATTAAATATCGATATCAAGTATAAAATGGAGGTGCAGTAAGCCAGCACCGCCGTTGAGAGCCGCGAAAATTGAAGATGCTCGATCGTTCGAGTAAATTGTTTATTCGAACGTGTGGCTCGTTGATTCCGTATTCCGACAGCGAGGTTAAGCGGAACGGGAGGCGGCAAGGTTGAAAACGGGGTTAGATGGAGCAGGGCGGGGGCGGGGTGCGCGTGTCTATGACAGTAATAACCGGTCCCCCGCGTTGCAGTTGTGTGCCGTCCACGAGGGCACTTGTCACCCGTGGCTCGAGTTAGTTCGAGTTTAGTTGGCATGCGCTGCTAATGCGTATACAGTCGCGGCGCGCCGCATACAATTATAAACGCGTTTATATCCGTGGACGTTTGGCCAACGAGTCTGCACGAACGTCAACTTTCTCCTCCACTTCCGCCAAACGAATTCTCGACCTCCTTTTCTTTCTTCCGCGGCGAGGACGTTAGCGAATCTTTCGGGTCTCGACTTTCGCTTACATCGTGTAGTTACGATTTTACCATTCAGTGAAGGAAACGACAGGTTGTACGGGATGATACTAATCTGACATTTTATCTTTCACTTTTTGTTATACTTTTGTCAACCTATTTATCTTTCGAGTCTCGACTTTCGCTTATATCGTATAGTTACGATTTTACCATTCAGTGAAAGAAACAACAGGTTGTACGAGATAATACTTATCCGAGATTTTATCTTTCATTTTTTGTTATACTTTTGTCAACCTATTTGTGACCTGATTGAAACGAAAGTATTATAACACTAGCATAACGTAATATAATATAAATGTATGTAAATGTACTTAATGTGAATGCATTCCAAATTATACATTGGACTAAAATATGTTTGGTCTCGTTCTAATAACAAAAATATCAAAAACCTAAATGTAAAAGTTCGATAACAAGAAAAATAAGAAAGTTTTGTATTTGCATTTGTATTGTCTCACGAATATACCCGAACACGGATCGCGTTACTCGGCGAACGTCCTTACCATCTCGAGGGATCTACACCCCAAGAGTGGGATAATTTTGTCGCTTATATCGTGTAGATCATTCTCTCTTATATCGAGACTTCACTGTACTACCTTCTATTTCGACTCTTTCTTTCGATCGACCGAAAGAACAGTACGATATCGTATCGAAATTCAAATTCAATTTGCTCCTTCAACTTTCAACGAAACACTCTTGTTCCACTTTTTTATTTACTTTTATGCGAACAATCATTTCTTCTATGATTGTACTACCTGTTTTATTCTATTTCTTCACCGACTTTCTTTCCAAATACAATTCTGAACTGACGGTCTCGATTGTATTGAAAAAATGAAATTGGAACTGTTGGCAACTGAAATTTTATCTTTGTTTGAAACTTTGTGTGTAATGCAATTTCAGGCAAGAATTAGACTTGAATGATAAATCAGGTCTAACTTATTAGAGTTAGGTTACTTGCTAGAGGTTAGGTTTAATCATTCAAATTCATCAAGGTTGGGTCATGTTTGGTTATATACTATCACCCAAGTCTATTCAGTATAAAATGAACTTAGATAAAGATCTATTATATTTGACTTAGGTTAAGGTTAAGTTATGTCAAATTAGACTCAGGTTAGAAATAAAATGAGTCATTGCCTGATTTTCCAATATTCATTTAGCAACAAATGATTCTGTTAAAATCAATATATTATAACTTTTATTAAAATCAATGTATAATAACTTTAGTAAAAATCAATGTTAAAATAACTTTTATTGAAATCAACGTAATAATGAGTTTCAGTGAAATCAACGTATAATATCTGTTATTAAAATCAACGTATAATGACTTTCCACAAAACTCAATTTATAATAACTTTTATTGAAACCAATGTATAGCGAGTTTCGCCGGAATCAACATACGAGATTTATTGTAATCAGCGTATAACGAGTTTCATTGAAATCAGCGTATAATGAGTCGTGCCGAAATCAATGTGTAACGCGTTACGTAGCTCTATTGTAATTTCAAGTATGCATAATCGCCGTGTCTCGCGCATTTTTGCGTCATCCTCGGATGACAGCATTCGATGACACGGAACAGTGTCATCCGTGCATACGTTTAACTACACGGCCGATTCACGCTCGAAACCAGGAACCACACAGCAGCGAAATCGTGTGCATGTAAATAGAATGGCATAGTTTTGCCGTTCGAGGCAACGAACGTGCCAGCACGTGCAGCGAGAAGCACACGTCGATCAACGACGCGTTTTTCTAATTAAGGCAATTTTCACGACCGTCGCGAGTCACGAGAACGACGCTGACGGCGACGCATGCGACCTCGAACGTGCTATTTACGACACGATTTACGACGAACGAAAGGAACTCGTCGCGCGGGAAAACAACAACGCCAACGACGTAATTTGTCGTTTTCCCGCTATGTACAACTTCGAGAAATTCGTATTATTCGTGCTAGCTAAACAGATACTGACGCGTTTTCTACAGAAATTCGAGCGAAGTCCTCTAAGGCTAAACATCGTAAATTTAAAGAATTCGATAGTTTATCTAATTAGTTGTATACAACCATCAGATATGTAGAAAAATTTCGCTGGTAAAAACCTTTCTGTAACCCTTCTAAAAAGGGCGGGAATTCGTTCGAATTTAAAACAGCTACAAGCCGAAAAGAATTTTTGTACGTATTCGGTATAATTTCCATTTCCAGTAAATGGAATTTATACAGTAAATATCGAATTACGGAAAAAGCATCGTTACATTCGAGTACTCGCAAAGTTCATCCGTCTTCGCGTTTCGAACGCGTTCACCCATTCGCAGTGCAAATTCGCGCCAGGCAAAATAGCCAAACGCGGCGCGATTAAAGTTTCAGTGTCTCCGGATGCAGTTGCGAAGGTAGGGAAAAAAAGCGGAACAGAGAAAAACACGGAGAGCGTGCCGAGCAAAAACGGTGGAAACATACCGGGAGAGAATCGTTCTGTATTTCACGCGAGAGGATAGAACGGGCTCGTACACGCGTCCGTTTGAGCGTGTGTTACGAGTCCCGGTAAGGTGTGCTCGAACAGTTATCGATCACGCGATACTTCCACAGACATCGTCGAGCCTTTATCGAAAATTCCGTACGACCTTCCTATAAACTTTTCCCAAGGAGAGAAACTTTCTTCGCGGATCTCCCGTTCCTCTGTGTATGCAAATCTCTTCGTAAGTTTACGATCGGTGTCATCCGTCTACCAGCAACTTATCCGCACGCTAATTACGCGTTACGTAACGTCTCTTTATCAGAGATAACCGACGAAGGTCGTGTCCGATACTACCGAGAACTTGATCTTCGTCACGTGTACCAGTTTCGTTAACTTACGTTACATTAGGCTTTGGTTGAGTATAGGTTTATCGGATCAGGCCAAAGTTAGGGTTGCAGGGTAACATAGGCTAGATTAAGTTACGTTCGATTGGGATTAGATTAGATTCCATTCAAATTACATTCGAGGTAAGTTTTGATGCATTAAGGTTAAGTTAGGGTTAGGTCGTGTCGAGGTTCGATGAGAGTTACATTTTTTCGTTGGATTAGGTTAGATTACGTTAAGTTTATATTAGGATATGATGGAGAAGAGTTAGGTTAAGTTAGCATTATATTTATGGTATGTTGTATCGTTACGTAGTATATCGGCCTCGCGGTATATCGCCGCACGTTATATTGCCGTCCGTTGTATTCCATATTCATCACACGTTATATCGTTGAACACTATATTCGTCACATGACATATCGCCTCGCGTTATATTGCCGTTCGTTCTATTCGTTATTCGTCCTGCATTATATCGCTGAACATTGTATTCGTCGCGTGATATATTGCCTCGCGTTATATAGCCACAAACTGAATCCGTCACGTTATATAGCCGTACGTTGTATTCACCGTGCGTTGTTTTCATCGCGCATTATTTCATCGTGTGTTACATTCACCATATGTTATATACCGCGCATTAAATCTGTCACGCGTTATATCGCCGGAAGTTGCATTTATCTCATACCGTATTTCCATGTATCGCGTCACTGTATATTACATCATCAAAGTTAACAATTACTACCGACAGGCAATCATTACTTAAGAACTCTTTCTATATCGCCAATTTCAAGAATTTTCTACAACCCCATCCTCCGCGACAGAATTAATCGTATCTCTATTAAGAATCTATTAATATCCAACGACGCATACAACAGAAATGCTAAGATTGCAAGATCAGATTCCACGAAGTACACCTACAGCAGCGAAAATGAATTTTCACCGAGTCCACGTTTCCACGAAACCGATGAAAAGTCGACCTCTCGAAGAAGACACGTTGCATCCTTTCGATTCTCAGGGCGATGCGGTACGTCGTTCGATACGCAGGAATTTGTGGAGGCTCGTAGATACACCGCTGGGACAAACCGGCCCACCCATCAAGATCGAAATATCCTTTACCTCCAGATATATGACGTTTACATCGTCACTCTTGGCACGCGGTTTTCCTTCTACCTCTTTCTTTATCCTGATCGCGACTTTCTTTGGTATTCGATGGAACGGGTTTCGCTCCCATCCAACTTCCAACTTCGCCTCAAACCCTCCACCTTCTGTCCTCCGTATTTTCTCTTGTTCCCTCTTTCCCGAGAAAGATTTATTCGTACCCGGAATAAGGATAATCGAATGATACGGAAACCTGCATCGAGTGATTTCTGGGAAAACTTGTGCGAACGAAAGGATGGATAAAACGTTTCCGTTATTAACTCTTACGGGAACGAACCTGTAAACAGTTATCCATCGAAACTTTTAATATTTCGAATTTATTTACGTCGACTGCTAAAGAATTTCTATTTCGTTCTTTATACTTCGCATTCAACTTTTATTTATCTAGACAAGCGTGTAACAGAATTTGTATAGAGCGAAGATTGGTGAACATTAAATAAAATAGAGTGTAATAATAACTAAGTAGCACAGCTGTGTAGAAGTATCAATGAAATAGTGTAATAATAACAAAATAGTATGGTTGTATAGTAATATCAGTGAAGTAGTGTAATAATAACTAAGTAGTATAGTTGTATAGTAGTATCAATGAAATAGTGAAATAACAGAATGGTAATGTAATAGAATAGTATATAGTAGTATGGCGGTAAATTAGAAAAGTATAGTTGTATTATGGTGGTACACTAAAATAATAGTACTAATGGTACAATAAAAGGGTAGTATAGTGAAGCTAGCGAGGAACTCGCACGATTAAATAAATGTTCGTATTTTTCATAGGTCAGCAATTCTCGTTGAGTAAATTGATCGAAGTTCAGAGAACTCGGAACGTGAAAAGACGACGAGCAACTAGCAGGAGAGACTGCAAAGGCGTTAAAGCAAAGCTTTCGTTTCAAATCTTCGAGTCCGAGCGAACATGGAGAAAGGAATACCTTCCGGACACGGAACTTTACGAAACTTTAGAGGATAACTGACGCTTTATTTCGCCCTCGTTTCACGGTTCTTCTCTTCCCATCTCGTTCGTTCGAGCAATTAAACGGAAAGGAAATTTCACCGAAAAACGAAGCTTAATCGAGTTCGGGTGAATCGCGCCGAATAAATCAACGCAACCGTTTGCCAGAGAATTCTATGAGAGCGAAGTGCACGTACGTGAGAACCGTACGTTGTGCAACAAGCATATACTGCGAAATCATAGTAAAACCCGCGATAAAAATACACGCTCGTGTTTTACCTTGAAGCCACAAACAAGAAAGCTATGCGACCTCACGTTCCACCAAGATAATGCAAAAGTTGATCTTGAGCAAATCCTGTCTCGTGCTAAAGTAAACGTTTCTCGCGTACCTTCTTCTAAATTCGATACGACGAATTACGAATAATTCACCGGTTAAATGACACAGAAAAAACATTCGTGTGGATGATACACCACGTTACACGTAACTGCAGTTATTTCGATCTTCTCATCTTTCGATTTACGCCTCTTCTCTGCCACTGTACGAAATTTCACCGTTCCAATTATTTCAAACTTCATTGTTCTTAAAAAAGATCGTCTCAAAGATCAGATTGTTCTGAAACGTTGACTTTTCCCGATTTCCATACGAAAACTGTTATCGATAAAAATAAATAATAATTAAATTAGTTACATAATATTGATAATTTACATATAATTTAATATTATAATTTAATTAATTATATCACACAATTTAATAATCGTAATTTATTCAATTATATCATATAATATAATAATCATAATTCATATAGAATTTAGATAATTTCGTAGATGACTCATAAAGCTGAAAATAATCGAAGGCTGTTCGAATTAATATTTATACCGCGGTATATTTTTCTCAGCCAGTTCGCGGATATTTTCTGACCAACGTATTCGTTTCGGTGGATGATGAAGCATCGCGTGAATCGCTCGAAAAAAAGGAAGGAAAAATAAATGTCGTGCGAGGAGGGATCGATCGAACAAAAATGAAACGCGTGGTGAATTAAACGCGCGTGGGCGACGTAGGGGAGCCGATGAAAAGGGTGAAATTTAAAGCTCGTGCATCGCAATTACGGAATTATTAAAACGTGTTGCCAGCGAGTTTTTGTCGCCTTGTTATTAACGTAACGCTGTTCTTAATCTCGTGACAAATATTCCTTAAGAATTTTACATATTCCAATTGTTCGTAATTATTCGAACACTTCAAGTTTCGAACATTAGCTGAACATTTATTTCAGTACTTGAATCTTAATAATTATTTGAACATTGAATATTAGAGTCTTAATAATTCACTGGACATTTATGTAAATATTTGAATCTTAATAATTAATCGTACAGCTATATCAATGTCCGTATTTTTATAATTAACCGCTTACACGAATATCCGCATTTGCGTAATTAATCAGGCAATCTGCACTTCGATAATTAAGTGAACGTGCTTGCATAATTAATCGAATTGTCCATATACCACAATCAACCAAACAATTATTCGTATCTAAATTTTCCTAATCCGAATACGCGAAGATTACCGAATAATCCGAAATTCGTATAAAGTGCTTGTAATTAAAATTTTCCGAATTACTGGAACTACCACTGCTAACATTCGTTCGTACTGAAAGAAGATAATAGGATAGAGATCACGGAAAGATATCAAGAGATTCGAGGAAAGTTTAGCGAAAGAAACAGCTCGAATAGCTTGTACACAAGTTCTCCTTTGAAGCAGTTGACTCCTAAAGCGAACACTACAGGAACACGTTCTCTGTTCGTGAGCAGTTTACGGATAGTTCGTGAACTTGGATGAATACAGGGGGTTTTAAGGAAACGCGAAAGCTTCGTTCACGCTAACGACCGATCGAACCTCTGCTGTTACGCTAATCGTCGATACTTATCTCAACTACAGGGGTACATGAAAATATTCCAGACGATAGTATGTTCGCGGCAGAAACAGTTGTACGTTTTGCTCCTAATCGACGATTCTTGTAGCATTAGCTGCAATTGCTATTCTATAAGGCTGCTGCATATCGAACGGCTAATTTCGATACTTAGAACTTTTGTTACTTCGATTAAGTCTTGAACATTGAATCAACTTTTTATTTCTAACCTCTCATATTTTCAACGATATCGTGTATTTCGATGAAATATGCACTGCTTCGATATGGTGGTCGACGTGTTAAGCAAGTACCGTTTTCAATGATGAAAACGCAAAAACTGTATCATACAGTAATTTCAATGGTATTAAGTGATCAGCACACTGCGGACGTTTATGTATTTATGGCATATCGAAGTCTGTAACGTATATATAAATCATGCGATCGATAGACTTCACATCTCTATATTGTGCAGGCTTCGATAGGGAACAAAAGAAATATTTTTTACGTTTGATCTATTTGTCAATCACCTCTAGAAGATATAAAAATCAGAATTATGTCTTAAGAAAGTATACTTATTGATATGCATCAAAAGCTTCTTCATGATAAATAATCGAAGATATGTGACATTTTCCTGCAGCTACTGATGCTTTAGACATGATAAATCAGAACGTAAGTACTGACTATGTCGTATTTGGTCTTATTCCAATAAGGAAAATGTCACAAATATGTCGGTGAAAGTTTCATAATAAAAAGATAAAGAAAGAACAAAGTTTTACTCTTGCATTAGAAATTAGTTCCACCGATATTTTACTGTTCGATTATGTTCGGTCGGATATTTTCTTCCCTCGTCTCTGTCTACGTTCGGTATATTTCAAATCACTGTAATCAATTTTAATTTCAATCATCGTAATAAAGTAGCAGTGTACTACACGATACAAGCGAAAGTTCAGACCCAAAAGATTGAACAGTAAATTTTTTAGCGAATGAAGAAGGTAAATAAAAATAAGTCCTTTCGTATGTTCAACAAATTTCAATCAATGTAGTAAAGTAGAAGTATAAAACTACACGATATAAGCAAAAGTTCAGACCCAACAGCTTGTGATCTGTAAATTTTTGAGCGAAAGAAAAAGGTGAATAAAAATAAGTCCTCTCATACATCCGGCTAATTTCAATCAATGTGTTAAACTAGTAAAGTAGCAGTATAAAATTGCACGATATAAGCGAAAGCTTAGACCCAACAGCTTGTGATCTGTAAATTTTTGAGCGAAAGAAAAAGGTGAATAAAAATCAGTCCTCTCATACATCCGGCTAATATCAATCAATGTATTAAACTAGTGAAGTAGCAGTATAAAATTGCACGATATAAGCGAAAGTTTAGACCCAACAGCTTGTGATCTGTAAATTTTTGAGCGAAAGAAAAAGGTGAATAAAAATAAGTCCTCTCATATATCCGGCTAATATCAATCAATGTATTAAACTAGTGAAGTAGCAGTATAAAACTACACGATATAAGCGAAAGTTCGGACGCAAAAGATTGAACAGTAAATTTTTGGAGGGTAAGCAAAAAGTAAATGAAAATAAGAGGAAAGCAGAAGGGCGGAAAAGACATTGCAAGCGTTGAAGTCATTGTGATGGCGAACGCATTACCTTGGTTCGAGTCAGTGACGGTGTTTGGTCCGTGGTAATAATTCCCAAAGGGAGGCACGAAGCTGGAAGAAAAGGCAGACGGTCCTTCAGCACGGAGGAATTTAAAGAGGACCAACGGAGACGACGCGGCGAGCTACAGAGAAGCCAGAGCCGTATTTGCATTTACATTGGCGCGCTCAAATCGTCGGAAAGGAGAGTGTGGAATAAAGGAAGCAACCAGGTACCAGGGAAAGAACTTTATCACGACGTGAAATCGATTTTACCCAGGGGCTACGTACCTCTTCTAATCCAAAATATGCTACACGCTACGAGATCGCCAAACGGAACGACTCAAACGAGATTTCATCTTTTTTCAAACTGCTACAACGTTATTTTTTCTACGAAACTCTTAACGTCACCTCTGACACCGCGTTTCTTTTACAATTAGTCGATAAAACAGTAGATTGCTTCGACGGAAACGTATGTGTACGTTCAGTTATTATTTTGACACGATCCTATCGTATTTATTCAAATCCTCCTTCCTACAATGTAGAAATATGTGATTTCAATATAGTTCAATTATGAAATATGCAAACTTGAAAGTTATTGACAAGCCGAAAAATTAGAGAAACGTCACGGTTGAGGACCGTAACTTTCATCGAATTTTCCGAGGCTCCACACATAAACTGCGATTTATTATCATTAAGCGGATAAAGATATTCCCAGTTGCGGAAGCCAACACGCTTTTCCGAGAACGTTTTAATCGCTCCTGTCGAAACACAAAATTCGCGGAATAAAATGGTGGAGCAATTTTTCAAATACAAGTTCAAGACACTTGCGGCAAGAGAAGAAGCAGACGCGATAAACAAATGAAAGTTATATCTAGAAACGTGTATACGTTCGGAGACTAACGGCGAAAGTATTCGGGCTAAGGACACGCCATTATTACGAAGAGTCTCGAACCAAGTCGAAATACGAGGGAAGAAAAGAAAAGATTAAAGCGGTTACAGATCCCTCGAAACACGGACAAAGAACGAGCCAGGCAAGTTATATACGAGGGTGGAAAACTAGGGAAAAGATTCCAGAAGAGTTGCTTACCGTGCGACAACTACTGAAATTAAAAACGAAAACTTTTGCGTCGAACCTTCCGCTCCAATTTCATCGTGTATCATAATTACACTGCGTCTGTATTTATGATATAAACGCGTCTGCTGAGTACACACGAATCATTCTATAAAATCCACAATTTACAGATTGCATCATTTATGTGTACTTTATGGATTTTGGCGAGCCATGAATATGTAAACATACGCGGTGTAATTATTGATAGCCTGTGAATACGACACAATTTATGAAATTAATGATGCATTACTATTTGTGGTGTGCCAACACCACTCTTTTTATGTTGTTCTGTCCTCTTTTTAGGACGAGTTAAATCAATTTCGCGAGTGCTTCTATATGCAACAATTTATAAATTTATTACACGTATTGTTACATATATATAAGTTTATCAAAATGTGGGGCTGAAAATTAAACAAGAGTTTATGTATGTAAAGGAGATTCACAGTTTGACAAATTGTGGCCATATAAGTGGGAACCATGTACTGACGCAATACATTCTTCTCTTAACGGTGATCTTCTCGATATATATTCGGACGATCAATCATCTTGATGTATCAAAAATAATAAACTTTTAATTGTACACATGATCAATCGTCACCTCGATGTATCAATAATAATAAATATTGATCGATATACATAATAAGATATCTTGTATAGTTTTTGCTCCTGCAATCGGAACTAGGAGGGAATACACGTAACAGCCGAGATGATCATCTTGGTACACGTGACACGAAACGAATCACTGATAACTGCTGTTATCAGGACGCCTTCGTTTAATGGCTGTCCCGTTTCTCTTCCACCTGATATCCGCGAAACGTTAATGAGCGGATTCACGCTCGATTATTAAATCCAGTTCGCCGTCGCGCGGATAAACACAGAGGTCTCGACGAGATTAATTAACGAGATTGGTAAAGTCGTGCCGGGAGTATTTAGAAGACACTCGAGAGACACGGATTACGCGTGAATTCGTAACGAATCGAATATGCTGCTCGACGAGACAGAAACTGTTATATTAATTTCGCGAGCTTGCACGTACAGATTGTATTCTAACGATCATCTTTCGCTAAGCTGAAAATAACGATGTCAAAGTTTGCCAATGCGAATATCGTACGTATCGCAATTCTGCATTTAAAAGCCGGTTTATTCCGTATCGATCTTTTCCTTTTTTCGCGTATGATCCTTTATGCAACAAACGTATGTTGCTTTCATGAAAAGTCACGGAAGGGGATTCCAATTAAAACTTGGATCTACCGGATTACCGAAGGAATTTTCTGAAGCGAATGAAATTTTACAAATCACTGTTAATACTACAAAGATGTACGCTGCAAATATAAACTGCGATCGACAACTAGAAGTACTGCAAATTTGTACCTATGTGTAACTATATCTACTTACAATACAGAATGCTATAGACGAATTGAAATCGGGGGATTAAATCCGAGTTGCGAAGGATCGTACGATCGTTCATTGATTTTCGTGAAAATGCTACCTTCGGCGGAATGCTAGAAAACATTACTAATAGAATAATAGCTCGTTAAGCCAATCGGATGCGAATAGAAAAGAACGGATCGACGAAGTAGCGGGGTGAATCGAGGCAAAAAAGGGAAATGGAAGGAGACGGTGGAAAACGAGGGGAAAAAAAGTAGTTCAAAGGATCCGATCGTGTGGCAAGGACTGCTCGTTAAAGTGGAAAACAAACTACAGAGGACTGGCTCGGATGAAAGCCCCGAATGAGTAGAAAAACCGAAACGACACCGCGCAAACCGTGTGTCTGTGGATGTTTTAGCTTTGTCTTTTGTCAAGTCGTCGCTTGAATTCGTGATACGATATTACTGCCTTGTTTCGAGCAGTAGTTTCAACTGTAACAGTGAATTAAAAGACAACTCTTAATGGAAACTTTATCATTTTAATAATTACGATGTTTTTCCGTTTCAAAAACAGAATAAATGTTGTTGGATGCGTTTTAAGTTGAAAATTAATTAATAAGCTAACTCCACGAGTTAATTAACTCCACGAAGTAATGACGTAAATATACGTTATATGGTCACGCGTTATATTACCACTTGTTATATGACCATGCGATATATTACCGCGCGTTATATGACGACGTTGTACGTTACTATGCGTTATATGACTACATGATATGTTATATTACGTTATATGACCACTCAATATATTGCCACACGTTATATTACCATTCAATATATCACCACGTGTTATATGACCAGGCAATATATCACTACGTGTTATATGACTACATGATATGTTACAACACGTTATATGACCACTCGATATATTGCCACGCGTTATATGACCACACACTACGTCACCACGCGTTATACAATTATGAGGTTTGTTACAACACGTTATATGACTACTCGATACGTTACAACACGTTATATGACTTCGCGATATGTTACAACATGTTATATGACCTTGCAATATATTACCACGCGTTACATGACCACGCGTTACATGACCACGCGTTATATGACCATACGATGTATCATCACTGTACTGTATTTCCACACGCTATAACGTTCTATTACATACTACATATTGTATTATCAGACGTAGTTATCACACGTTGTATCACCAATGCATTAAAAATTAAAAAATTTTGTAACTAAGAAATATGTAAAGCACAAAATGTTCGAATCTCTAAATACAAACGCAATAAACATATGCGATCATTGTCATTCACCAAAATAAAGTATCGGGAAAGTGCGCGTAATCATAGTATTTTCAGTTCGCAACACGTATCATTTAAAGCTCTGTACGTATAGCCCAAAATAAAAGTTCCTTTAAAGCTCGGTTATGACTTTTTTATTGCGGTACTTCAGGATCCCGCTATGAAGTTAACGTATTTCCATTTCACCGTAGCAGTTAAGGGTTAAAGCGTAAAAAAAAAATGTTTGATACTGTAACCATATCTTCTATTCTACTAAAACGGGCGAAGCATCATACTCGACCTCTCGTCGGGCGAGTAAACCAAACGATTATTAGAATTCGAGAAAGATTTCACGTCGAAAAGTCGCGACGAGCGGTTTCGCTGAAATACCACTTAATTCCAACAAATCGTTCCTCCACGGGAGCGAAGCGTGAATATGGACGAGAAAACGAAAAGGGAGAGCACGGGAAGCCGCTAAGATGCTCCGAGATAGTATGGGACAGAATGGAATGGGTGCCGACTCGATGGAGGAATAACCTTATTTACCGAAGGACCTACGATTATCCTTCGTTTCCCTTCTTCTACCTTCCACCGACTCGTGGAGTTTCTGCTTCGAACCACGCTCACCTCTCTGCCCCTCTTCGACCGAGTGATAAATTGTCCTAGTATCACAACCGCATAAACAAATCTCTGTGCTTTCTCTATCGCTACGGTTATCTTTATCTACACTGGCGTAACTTGCATTTTTGTGCGCCGTGAGTCAGGTTCCGCCGATTTACGGCGCCGACAACTTCGACAATTTTCAAGTTTACGAATTTCACAGTTCGGAAATTCGGCCAATAGGAAATATGGGGATTTCGGAACTTGGACCTCCGTAAACTTACGAGCTTGAAGATTTGGAAATTTGGGAGTTTAGAAATTTAGGTTTTTGTAAAGTTGGAAATGTAGTTTGAAAACTTTGGAAACTTGGGAATGAAAAATTTCGGTATTTCATCATTTGGAAATATTGAAATTAAGAGACTTAGACATATGGTAATATCAAAGTTACAAAATTTCACGTACTTGAAGAAATAAAAAAATTTTCAAGATTCTCTACCGAGTTACGCCAATGTTAATCTCCCTCCGCCATTTGCCTCCCTTTCCAAATTTTTGCTTCGCATTGATTCGCATCGATCTTACTGTTCGCGTATCTATCGATTTCACCAGTGACAGGCTAGAAGGGAAAGTTTTAGCTCGAAATGCACATCTGAGAAGAGACTTTCACACGAGCACACGATAAATCATGATATATTGCAAATGACTGTACAACATATATTGGAAAATAATCTCGAAAAATTATTCCAACGATGTATTAACATCATCGTATTAAATGCTGCTTCTCAGCTTCTATTTTAAAATTATCTTCCACGAATCACTTATAAAATAATATCATGTTAGACCACAATAAACTACTTATACTACAATACATATTTTTAAAATTACATTTCCAATACAATTGTGATTCCACACGTTACATAACTCTGACAACGTATTAATATCTAACACCTACACGTGTACAAAGTGCTAAAATAAAGTGTACCCAACATCAAGTACAAATAAAACTGGTATTTACAGGGAAGAGAAGAACTCGACTTGTAATTGGCATTAATTACGTAAAACGGAATGAAATAAAAAGAATCGGTAGGTTCTTAACGCGATCGTTCGCGCTTGCCAGCTGATAACGGGAACGTAAATTGAAATTAGTTTCCAGGAGCATAATTTTCCGCGAGTTAGTAGACACGCGAATAGCCGGACGGTTTTTCCAGGGCTCGGTTTGCCCCGTTGGGAAAACGGGTCCGGTTTTCCACGCTCGACGAATCCTTTATTGCGATGGTTTGTTCTGCCTCCATCCACCCAAACCGACGACCCTTCTCTCTACCACCCTTGAAATCGTCCGACAAGCAAGATTATACCGCCGGAAATATCAATGCTCTCTGTCTTTCCTCTCTCCTTTTCGCTCTACGATTGTTTATACACGTTGAATTGCATAAGTATTCGCATCCTCTTAATTAGTAACTGCACGTGCATAATACCTTTCCGAAGGAAACCGAGTGCTGAATATACATGTACCGTATTAACCCATTTGTATCAGTTAAACTGTTTTCGTATCGCGATTTGTCCCAACATATTGCGGAATTCGCAGAACGGTCGGGAAAGTTTGTTACAATTAACAGAAATATGAATTAAATAACACCAATTACATCCTTTACATACAGGTCTCTTATAGTCACATAGCTGTCCGCAACTTCTTCATTTAACCTTTGTGTGACGACCGCGTCACGCTACTGAAAAGACGCTGCTACGATAAATAGATTAACAAAGAAAAAACCATCTCGCGCGTGCCGCGACGATGACATAACCGACACGTTTAGATAGGAAAACAATCTCATAATACGATAAGTTTTAGATAAATTATAAATACACTGTATAATGTTCTTATCCTCGTTATTATCGCGTTCTTATTGATCAGATGTGTATCGGATACAACAGTTAAGCGTCGTAACGATTTCGTAAGACCGGAAAGAGGAAGGACACCGAACAACTTGGAAACTTAACAAAACTTTCCTTATACATATAAGTTAATACCAAACATAAAATATTTTCAAAATTTCCAGTATTTACTAATTTTGGTAATTCTCTCCAATGCCATTCGAGTTAACGCTTCATAAGCATGTAGATTTATCCGGTAGATGTTCTGAATCAATATACACGAAAAATATCATGAATGTGTTTCGCGTGACGCGACGAGCATGACGTAGCGAGATGGTAACGGACGGGAAACGAGGTCTTGCGAAGGTAGAGGTGCTGCTTCCCTCCATCGAATATACATATTTACCGTGAACCGAGCGTTTATCGAGCGAATTGAAAAGAGTTTGCGTAAAGGATCGTCGAAGCGAACGATTAGATAGCGAGTCGGAGCAGATAATGCGTCTGCGTGTCGATGATGCGGGTGGAAAATGGAACGGCGAGCGGCAACTGTTTTCACAAAGAATTTCGAACGGCACCCGTCTCTATTGATCTTGTAATTTACACTTTTTCAACGTTATCGACGGCAAACTGATCCTAATAACGCGCAGCATTCCCTTTGGATCTCGGCAACTCTAATTACTTCTGATAATTATGTTGCTGAAATCTCGTTACGCTCCGCTTTCGGTTTGATGGATTCTCACGATTCGCCGTAGAAGATAAACGTAACGTAACAAGGAACATTTTCGAGCAAAAAGTAAGAACGTTACGAATGGAATAGCTTTTCCATTCTTGAAAGCATTTCTTACGCTCGGTCGGTAGAATGAGCTTTGAATGAGTCACTTCGTTTCTTCAAACCGTCTCTCCTGCCTAGTTAGTCACAGTTGTTGTCCCCGAGTCGTTTGTGTACCGTGTCTTCGCAGTTTACTCTTGCGCATCGAGTGAAACGAGTAGAAAAAAAAAAGAAACGAACAAAATTGAATAGCAAAGGAACACGAGTATCTTTTCGATCGATGCTCTCTCTGTTCGTTAAAACGGGAAACGAGCATTTACCTTACTAATTGCGCCGTTATTAAACACGAAGACAGTAAAACACACAGAACGAGCACGGGGGGAAAATAAAGAAACTCCTCGAAGTAATTAAATATTGACCGTCCCGAAAGGAACTTATCATTTCTTAACATTAAGCACGGCGATCCGTAGAATTTCTAACGAGCGTAATTCCTTTCGTTGAAGTCCTTGCGAGAAGAAAAATGGAAAAAGAAAACACGGAGCTACAGGACGAGTTGCTGAAGTATTCGTTCGGCTTCTCAATTAACGCGTTAAATGCCGCGGTGAAAATGATCGCGTGTAATAAGGTACAATCTAATTGCAATTACTCAGAATACGAGCGTTTCATTTTTCAATATAACGTACAGCGATTTAACGCATTGCGGTTTAACGTGTGGCGAATACAACTTGCAACAATAACGATCTATCGCGTGACGAATATAATACGTATCTAACAACTACTACGCGTAGCGAATACAACGCGCAACAAGTACACCACGTGACAATCTAACGCGTGATGAATACAACGCGTCGCGATACTATGCAATATAACGCGAAACTATACAACGTATCATAGTACAACGAGTAGCGTTATAATAACCTATGATGGTCCCATGAGTGACTATAGAATTACTTTACGACGCGCGGCTATATAACTCGAGTCCATATAGCGCGCGGTTATATAACACGAGGTGATATAATTCACGGTTATAATACACGGAATTATATACCGTGTGGCTATATATCAGGTAGGTAGTATAACATCCGGCTATATAACGCGAGGTGGTATAATATCTGGCTATATAACGCGAGGTGGTATAACATCCGCCTATATAACGCGAGGTGATATAATATCCGGCTATATGACGCGAGGTGGTATAACATCCGGCTATATAACGTGAGGTGATATAATATCCGGCTATATAACGCGAGGTGGTATAATACCCGGCTATATAACACGAGGTGGTATAACATCCGGCTATATAACGCGAAGTAGAATAATGAGTGGCTATATAACGCGAGGTGGAATAATACACCACATGTAGTGTGTGACGTTACAACTAGCAGTGATATAACGCGAGATTAATATAGTATGCGACATTGGAACTCGCGGTGATATAATGAGAAGCGATATAATGCGCGGCTGTATAATGCGACGTGACGTAAGCTGCGTGTGGTACTACGCAATGCGTACTAATGCTGTACTACCCGTGGCGATGTATTATAATCCTTTAATTTCGTCATTATATTCCGGCGTTCGAAACCGAAAGCAAAACGCGTACTTATATACCGGTAGTATACGTTTCGAGAGACGATTCACGTGACGGAAGAGGAAGAGAGACCGTGGAGACGCCTGTTACGGTGTTCGCGAGCAAATTTGCATGGATAGCGTTCGTCGAGCGAGAGAAAGAGAGAGGGACAGGAAGAAAGCGAGAAAATGGCAGAGAGAAACGGTTAATGGATTGACACGGTGGATTGCAATTAAGTTAACGGTTGAACGCGATTCGTGGATTATTTCTGCGGACCGAGCGGATTATAAATATTGGAATACGAATTCTATTAATGTTAACCGTGACGTACGGTGTGTTTAAAATGCACGGGGGCTCGATCGAACGTTGAACGATCACGAATATAATGTATATCGGCCGGAATAAGCCGCGTTAAAAACTTTCATTTTGTCCCGCTCGATCCGTGATTCGTTGTTACGCGCCAGTTGTTATGTATGCTTGCGCTCGGATCGGAATCTCTGTTTCAATTAACGCGATCAATGCCGTGGGAAACGTCGGCGATTGGCCACGTCAAAATTTTAACGAATAATTCGAAGCGGAATACGGAATGAAAATTGCAGGTATCGTTCAAATTACATCGATAACGGGGAGGAAGCAGCGTCGTTCAACGACTAAATTAGAACCGAAACTTCATTTTTATCATAAATATTACGGATGATATATTAACAGCGAGATTTTATCGAATCGTCAATCACTGCTACGAATTATTTCATTTATTTACGAACGTAATAAATATGCAAATCATTTTATACGTACATCTGTAACATTTTGCTGCTAATGAATTTGCCGTCCGAAAATTCGATATAACAAATGTTCTCTTCTTTTAAGTATTTCATTCTTAAATATTTCGCTGCTTGATCCTCGTTGAGTTATCACATTTATCTAAGCGATTCGACGTACCTCGAGCTACCATTAATGACTAAATCTGCATTATTAAGCAATTATGCCATTAATTACGAAGTTCAACGAATCGTGCTTTACATACCACCTAATTATCGTCGTAGCATATATAATGTTGGTTCCGAACAGATATTTTACCAGCTCAAGAAAAAAAGAAATGTTTTCTTCGATCGTCGAAGATCGTTCACGAGAGAACATGAAACGAATCTTCTCAGATTGGATCCGTTCTTCCGAGTTCGTTCTTTTAAGAAACTCGCCCAGCTCCGAAGCATGATCGTATCCTAGTTGCGCGTTTCTTGCCCGACTTTCGCGTAATAACCGGAAGCGAGAACCGAGGGCAAAGTGGATCGCATCGTAAATCTGCTCAACGCTCAACAATGGAGAGCCTTCGTCTCTCGTGAACACGATCAAAAGAAGTTTCGCGAAACTGGCTACCATTATGATAATCCGTCTGATATGCCATAAAGGCCGTAAAAAATGAGCCGCGGGTGCCTCGCGTTCGCAACCTTCCCGTATTATATCCCCCTTTTGTCTCGTTGTCTGGCAAGTTTCGACCACTCCAAACATTCGTACGATCGATTCTCGGTGACTGGCTGTTTTATTCCGCGAATCGCATGTTTGTCTGCCGGTCGCTTCGAACGCGAAAGTGCATAGGTGACGGCGAACGTTTCGACTCGTGGGCGTGGGAATCGATGAACAGGCATTCGACGTCGATGTTCATACGCGTTTCGTGCGTTTTATCGCCAGATACTCCGTTCATTTAAATGTTTATGTCTTTGAGTGTACATTCGATAGCCACGGAAAATAGTGTTAAGACTTTCTCTATAGCGCCACGTCCCTAAGGAATAATGCTAAACAGTGTATCGTATCGAGTAAGAAAATATTGGTACATTGTATGGTACGTGGTGTATTACCACGTGCGTTATACTGACATTCGTTATCCAGCCATGCGTTATATCGCCAACTCGTGATGCATCAAATAGAGAGTGACGTAGTCTAAGGTCATCGGTAAGATAGTAGTGTGTAGCTGTACAGCAGAGTGACCCTGGACTAAACTACTAAAATGGTACAGCGAGACAGCAGAATATAGCACATGATTCCATTTAATCTCCAACCTTGAGCGTTAAATAAATAACTCCCAATAATTAATACGATATCGACAAAGAACGTTTGCTAATGAGAAATATGAATGACCACGGAATTATAAGGTCGAATATAATGCATAACAGGTACTAAGGAGATCAAAGAAAGTAGTAGGTATATAGGTTGAACGTGTTCGCAAAGGAAAAGACCAAATTCCTAGTTGCTTCGAATCGGACTGCAATCGAAAGTCGTCTGAAAAGCAAATGCTTTGCTTTCAACGACGAAAAGTTCAACGTCGAAAAGAGAACGCCATTAACGTTTGCCATCTCGGTCACAATTTTTTTCTTTGTGAGAGTTGTACGCGGAGGACCGTATACGGTCTAGCTAGGAACCGTTTTCATTGTACAAACGTGTACGATAATAAAAGATTACAAAGGTCAGCGAACATTCGACGAAGCCGGTTCCCTTTTGTGAACGAAAGAGCCGAGAAGAGCAGGGAGATTTTCCAGACGCTAGAAAAATGTCCTCACAATCTACGAGGCAGGTGTTGAGAATGGGACCTGCACTCGCCTTTTCAAACCAACCTTCGACGACACGTCGTCGTCGCACTTTGTGTTCGTGCCCACACGTTATGTACACAGTCATATGCTGTTCGAAAATGGTTAGTACACTGGTTAAGAAAAGTGGCGATGTTGGGAAGAAGACTCTTTAAACTTAGAAATTTAGAAGACTCGGAAACGTCTGGAATTGAAAGGTTGGGGATTTACAAATTTGAGAATTTGGACATTTATATTTGCGATGTGAAATATAATTACAATTTAATGCAGAAAAGTTATGCTTGCCAAGGACATTGAAAACGTTACAAACATCTCCTAGCAGTTCCTTTTCATTCAAGAATTAATCACAGAATGCTCGATAAAAATACAAGGTTAACGCGACGCGTGTACGCAACAGATAAGGAACTGGCCGCAATTGTGCGGGACGTAACAACTGGAAACTATCTTTGATGACGTTCGTAATGGCGAGACTAATAACACGAACTATGATCACGACGTTGGATTTTCTTGCTTTCTTTGATTTACGACGCTCGTTGAATAATTTCATAAATTAACCGACGGCGAACGATTAAAAACGAATCTACCGATCTCGCATTATTGTTGAAACTGAAAAGTAGATGGTTCTCCGCGTATACGAAGCGATCAACCAATAAATACATGGTGTGACGCGGGAAAGAGTAAACGATGAATTAGGCCATTCGACACGCTGTGGTACGCGTAACGCGATAACTGCTGAAAGCACGACCTCCGAACGAAGAAACGATACGGTTGATAATTCGATCATTTCGTCGACTGTGTAACAACGTTTTATGCCTCCCGTTTCTCGCTCGATCTGCACGCGAAAGAGATCCTTGGAACACGAACAGAGGAAGAAGGTAAAACGGGAGGAACAAGTAACGAGGTTAACGGGACGTTCCACGATTAATTTGCTTGCAAACGGTTACGATCTGGGAATAATTAGTCAGAGTTCCAGCTTCTATCCATATAACTACAATGATATTAAGTTTCAGGAAGAAAAATACAATTATGACGCGATTAACCCGTCTTCGGATTTCTAATTTTAGTTTCATACATAATTTACTAGGGCTATTATCTCATTTAAATACAGCAGAATTTCGTTATATTGCTACGTTCACACGAATCTTCAAGTACAATACCGGCGTATACTGATACTGTATCACTACTCGTTATATCGCCACTCGTATCATTAATGTGTTATACCACTCACGTATTATATTACCGATGCGTTATATCGCCGTACGTTACATCATCCACGCAATATATTGCCGATGTATTATATCGCCACGCGTTATATCGCCGACACGTTACATTTCCACGCGTTGTATCACTACGAATTATATCACTGACGCGTTATAGCGCCACGCGTTATATCACCGATACGTTCACATCGTCCACACGTTATATGGCCACATGTTATATCACCGACACGTTTATATCACTCTCGCGTTACATCACCGACGCATTTATATCACTCTCGCGTTATATCTCCTAGGCATATATATCACTCTCGCGTTATATCACCGTTGCGTTGTATTGTCCATACATAATATCGGAATGTGTTGTGGCGCTGTACAGCATATAAGTATGTACTCAATCAATGGCGATATAACAGGAGTCCACTATATTGTTTTACTAACTTTGTTTTATGACATCCACTGATACTTTCACGCTCTAAGTTACTTTAAAAATGTAGATTTACAAATAAAAATTATCTTCAGATTATTAAACATTATTCAAATAAATACCGCGGATAATGTAAAGCGCACAATGACACGAACTTTTTTGAACAAGTTAACAGTATCGTTCCCTTTCTTTTTTATCGAATTCAGGAAATCGTAATCGTCGACTTGATGAGAATATTATTTCCCAGGGAATATAATCGCGGTTCGTCGGTACGGTTATTGAAAAGCTCGTTGAAATTGAAAAATGTTCATTAAAACGTTAAGCGAGTAAAATGATAAGACCAGGGCGAGTATACCGATGAATAGGGTTGGAGCTAGAACGAGGATGTTTGAAAAGCTTGCATAGAAACGAGATTAAACTGAAGGGTCCCGCGATACGCGATGCGAAATTCCACCACGTGTAATTAAATATGAAAGGAACTTTTACTACGTAACTACTTTATTGTACAGTGGATTGTGCGAACTTCCTATTCTCTCTTACTTTTTTCTTTTCTTTTTTTTTTTTTATTTCACGGTCGCTTTCATGCGATCGAGCAAGTAGGTTTTTTTTAACGACGCACGTTAGACCAGCGGTTAAATTGCTAAAATTGCGATCGATGCTTTCTTTTTAATTGAATTTTAATGAAGCCCGCGTCGCTCTTTAATCGACGTCGATTGACTTTCGAGACTGTGGTAGTCGCCAAGCGTCGAGGAACACATTGGAATTCGACTTTCGTGCCGGGGAAAAGTACTCGCGCGATTGTTCGTCGTTTTTCTTTGTAATTCAAATGTTCCAGCAAACGGTGCTGCAGTTAGTAGTAAATTACGTACGAAGCATTGATTACTTTTCGATTACCACATTGGGTGTCTAGATAAGCATCAAAAATACTGATACTTTCGAAAACTTTCACAAGGAATTTGAATCAATCGTTAAGTTTTTTCGAGTACACGTCGTGTTTGCGAGTATTTTTGTTGATTTATCATCTTGCTGATATTTCGTAAAGATTGCAATTTACTCCTTTAGGGGAGGACTTGAAAGGTCATAATGTCACCATATCGAAAATCTAATCAGTTGATTAATTGCCGCTTTCCACTAAACATGGTAACTTCATATATGTCATTAATTTTCAGACATACACCTACAACCTTTGCTACTCATAAATGAGGAAAACATGAAAAAATGAATAAATAACCCCCCGTCGGGATTCGAACTTGGGGCCCTCAGATTACTAGTCGGCTACACTATTCATTACACCAACGCGTCATTAAAACGATCTTTGTCTTCAGCAAATATAAAAGCTTCCGATTCCACATAATATAATCTTAAGTTATATGAATTTCATTGAAAGGTTTTAATTCAAAATCGATATAGTGTCATCGGTCGATAAGATGTTAAGATTTAAAATGTCACTCTGTATTGTACACAAATGTCTTTGTACGATCGCGCACACAAGCACAAAGGGTCAATTTCCCAAGAAACCTGTCGTTACTACCGACACATCGATGGTATTGCACTTGCCGACAAGAATTCTTTGATAAAGGAACGATATAAGCCGTAAACAACGACGAAGAAAAGAGGTTGAAACGCTACGACGACTTTTCCAAGTTTCGCTTTCTCAGCGGAACGTTCTTTTCTCCGATAAGATAACATTTCCGCGCGAAGAATTTTAAATAGATCGTCGAAAGGCATCGACGTTTTCCCCCTTCCTCATCCAACTTGTATCCCACGGTGAGATTAAAACCTCTCTTGCTAAACGTCACTTCGGCAGATTATGAAATATAAATAGACCTTCCACCATCCGTAAACTATGAAACGAATTTCTACTTTCTACGCGCACGTTCCTTCACTTTGTTGACGGCGAAACACTTAACTGCTAATAACTAAAATTTCATTGTAGATTTCATTCATCTTCAATTTTTAAATTTGAAGTTATTTCTTTTGATATTTTTCGGCGGTGGTCTTGTTCAAAAATAGGGAAAAATTAATTTAGTCAATTAAGCGTGGGTCATGGTTGACCCAGCATCCACTGTTTGACGTTAACGATCAACGATGTAACACTGCGTTTGCATTGAAACGCTGTCACTCCGAATGGCGGGAATCTGGAAGGCTTCGAATTTGTCACTAGCTTCCATTTGCATTTGGTAGATTTGGAACTACTTGAACAGTTTCCTATCTGATCCGAGGTCATTTGAATTATTTTAGTTGTATTTTAATTTCCCGCCAATCGAGTGATAACACACTTTCGAATTCCATTTCAAAAATGAAAAAGAATTAATTACTCGTATAAGAATAACGAAAACGAAAAGTTATCAGGTCACCAAACGAAGTCGAGAAAAAAACTAAACAGAAGCATTCGAATAAATAACCTGTCAAAAGTTTCGAGAAAATTCTTACAACCATCTAGTCACAATTTACGAGAAAAAAGTCATCGAAGTGGAATTTATATGGTAACCGCCTAATATTCAACTTCAACAATGTCAAAACTCAATTCAATTTACCTACAATTAAGAACTAACTTTCAACGTGAGCGGTAAATTATTTCCCAACTCGAAATCATCGAATCGTACCGCGAAGAATGACTGGGAACGATACGTATCGATATGCAATCGATAACAAAATCGAGATCTCGACCGTAAGATGAACGTTTCAATCCTAACCTCGGAAACGTCGATGCTTTTTTATTCGGAGTTCGTACGAAATATGGCGAACGTGTTCAAAACGTACAACTTTGCCAATGACGCAATTACTCAAAGTTTCCTTATTTTTGCACGTCGACAAAATGTAATAAAAAGAAAAAGAATAATCTTCGAAGAAAGCGGATACGCAAGATACGTATAACGAATACGATAAACAAAACTTACTCACGATATCGACAACATCGATGACAACGAGATTCTCGAATCGATCGCAATCGCGAAAGTAACGTTTAAAATAGTATTTTAGTACTTACATAAATGGTGAGCGGCGACGTTGCGCTCCGACGGCAGATCGCAGCGGGTATAATATATCCAATAATCCACAAGAGAATAGCGTAGTACTGCACTGATAAAACTCTCACTTTTTCATTAGCCGAATAATCGGCTTTTCTTTCAAATCACTGATCAAATATTACACTTGAAACAGTTGCACCACTCGGAGGTTTGAACGATCAACACTTATCTCGACGAGAAAAGAAACACCACAAATAGGAAGTTGCATCAACGAAGAGTACACGATGCACTGGTCGACGATTTCCGACGTTCGTGGCCCACGGTTATGTATCCGGGCGACGGAATCTCCTTACTGAAAATCACGAACGGTTTACCTTTCGGCTCACACTCGAACGCGAACTGTGACGATCGCGGGACAGACGCGCGCTTCGCTCGGTGAACTTGGACGAAATCTCGCGACGAATCGGATCGTTTCGGTATCGACACGAACATTGACGAAAGCGCGAAAAATCGAAGCACACTCCGAGAGATCGACGCGTATCGCGCACGAAGTACGGCGAACGAATAGACGCGAAATCCACAGAGGCACTGGTTTTAAACGAAACGAAACGAAACGAAAATGACCGAACGACCGATCCAACGGGACACGAACACGCACGAGAACGAGTAGCCGCGTATACCATCGATGATCGAAGATTCTCTCCACTTGTAACCGACAAACAAGAAGGACAGAAATCAAGACGGATTACGTACGAGAGCGCACGCGCGCGCTTTTGTTACGTAAAAGAAGTGCGCGTCGGTTGAACGTCACCGTCACCACATCAGGATGATGGTACACACTCGCGGACTCCGGCTAAAAGGTGCACGGCGAAGTAGTCGTCGTCGAGAGAGCCGTGTTATATTTTACCGCGGTACGCGAAAGCCACCGTGTGCTAACCTACTTCTCCTTCCGTTGACTGAAACTCTTCGCACCGACGACCGACGACGATGACGAGACACACGCGGGCCTCGCTCGCTCGCGTTTGTCTTCTCCTCTCTCTACACGCGCGCGCGCACAATTCCCTCCTCGCTTTTGACTTCGCTGTTTGTGTCAGCCGCGACACCGCGAAACCAGAAAACAAACAACTGCCGTCGAGGACGCGTCTTGTTTGCAGGAAAGCTCGACTCTTTTTCACTTGGGCGGAACTCGTTGTCGTTGCGGGTGAAGGGGGGAACGACACACAGAGGGAGAACGGGGGAGACACACACATATAACAACACCACACTGGCGCCCGCGCGCGCGTGCCCACGGGAGGGAATGAGAGAAAGAGAGAAGGAGAAAGAGAGAAAGAGAGAGAGACAGCGCGGCAGAACGACACGATCCGACTACAACGGAGGTCCGACTCGAACTGAGCGCCGAGCGGCTGATCGAGGCCGACGTCGGCCGACTCGGCCGAACCGAGGCGCTCGCCGATAGCGTGCTCCTTCCCTCCCCCTCCCCCGCCGCTACCCCTGCCCCTGCCCTGCCCCATCCCACTCGTTCCCTCCCGCCCCCCGTCAACCATCCCTAGCCTGCCGCTTCACAACCGCCACCCTCTTGCCTCTTGCTCTTCCCTCTCTCGAACTCGCGGCGCAACCTTCCTCGCCGCGCTCTCCTCTTTAGTCCTCGCGGCTCTCGGTCTCGCGTTCCCGCTCTTTCCCCTCTCGAACAAGCTCGCCGTCGTGCCTCACCGTTTCTCCCCTCCCGCCCCTGCGTTCCCGCGCGCACGTCCCGCCCGAAGTTTCCGACACACCGGTAACTTATCGGAATTTACTCGTTACTCCGAATTCGTGAGCGACCGCGTGCGCCACCATAATACTGCTCACTAGAATACCGATAGATACGAAACGGTACGAATGAATTTAACGCGATCACGCTGGAGTGACGTTTTGGGGGTATTCGATGGGTATAATGAAATAAGTGAAAATGATATTAATGTTAATGTTGATTGAGCGTGACGTGGATCTGTGGCGTACGCACGTCGTCGAGATCAGAATTTATGTGGACCCGTGGCGTTTTCAATCTGTTAACGCTTTCGTCGGTTAAATCAAATACGTAAGTTAAAAATTCCGTTATCGATATGCCATTTAATCGAACGGTAGCGAGGTGTTTCTAGTCTTTTCAAATTTACATCGGATCTTGTAAGACTTATCACGTATTCGTTTCTCCATCTTAACTTTACATTTCTGTCAACCTTGCCTATTTATGTTCCATGAGGTGTTCTTCTGTGATATTCTCATAGCGATAACTTGAACCTTGTATTTTTTATGTTGTCACTTTTAAATTATATTCGTCCGACATTATATCTTTATGCGTTATATAAAAGCTTCATTTGTTCCGTTTTTAAAATCCTAATGGGACACATATGACCATGATAAAACCTTAGCTAAAACTCGCATTTCCAATAATTGTTAATCTTTATCGTGGGATTGATACGTGTCTGCACTGCCAATATCGCTGATACAACTTTCTAGATACGTTATAAAGCGACATAAGGTAAATCGTGTTCGCCTATGTTACGAACAGTGGAAAAACCTGAGAAATATCAAATCGAGAAACATTGGAGCGATTCCAAAAAAAGAGATCATTTCTTTGCCGTGGCTCCTGCTTGTCTCTGGAAACTATCCAGAAGATGTATAGCGTTGATTTCTCGTGTAATATCGTCAGAAGTTCCTACCTCGAAAAAAGCTGACACGAAGTTTATAACAGCGTGTCACATCTTTCCCTATGCGAGCACTTAACGCCCGATAAAATATTCTTACCGTTTCATAAAATCTCCACGTTTCATTAATTGAAATATTTTACGGTCGAACAGTTCGCTAGTTCCTCATTGTTTCATGCTTAATTGTAACCTACGAGTAACCGGTTCTACAAAATTGATGCGATTTACGCGTAATAACATTAATTAAACGTACACGCGCCTTTCATCGTTACTTGGCAGTAATTTGTATTCGCGTGACGAGTTCGGTGAACTACAGTCTCGTGTACGCGTAACATTTTTTTTTGTCAACAGTATCTAAAGTACGATGCGATGGTGTATACGCACGCGAAATCCCGTCGACTTACCAACGATGTTCAGTGAGTCTCCTGTGTATATACCAACGCGTCGACTAACGTCAATGTCCAACAAGTTGTCGACATCGCGTTTGTAAACAAAGCGACCGATACACTGGTCGACATTAATCACAATGCTAGCGCGTCGTTCCTGTGTCATCTTCGATCATAACAGAAAAATGACACGGTCAATTTTGAGGAACGCTCGTCTAAGGAGACGCGAATGAACTGGCACTTTTCCAAAATGTAAATTTTCCGTGAAAAGCACCGGCAGAAGTGCGGACAGCATGTTCGTTTCACTTACATCGCCGTTTAAAGATGAATCATTTCGTTAAAGCGAAACGATTACGAGTCCACCCGTAATCTAAGGGAAAAGCGGTATAAATTCTATTCCGCGAATTAATAACTTTGCTTTTAATTCGTTACTTCATTGCGAGGACCCGATTAATTAAAATACTGTAGTACATTTTAACACCTTTTATATCTACCAATTACAGAGATTTGGAGATTTAGGAATATAGGGATTTGTAGATAAAGGGATATAGGAATTTAGAAATTGGGGAGTATAGAGATTTGAGGATATAGGGATTTTGGGGGTCCAGGGATTCGTGGTTCTAGGGATTTTTAGATCTAGGGATTTTGAAATCTGGGGATTTTTTAGTATTTTCACTTTTGGATATAGGAATTTTGGGATATAGGGATTTTTGGGGCCTGGGGATTTTGAAATCTAGGGATTTTTAATCTAGGGATTTTTTTAGTATTTGCACTTTTGGATATAGGGATTTTTGCGGTCTGGGGATTTTGGAGTCTAGGGATTTTTTGGGTGTAAGTATTTTGCGTTCTAGGGTTTTTTTGATATCGAGATTTGGAGGCTTAGGGATTTGGGACTAGAGGATTGGGGATCTAGGGATTTTCGGATATAGGAACTTGGCACATAGGGTATAGGGACATTGGGATAAAGAGTGTAAAGACATAGAGACATAGAAATATAGAGATATAGGAATTAGAGTATCTAGTGTAATAGGGATGTGTGGTTACAGAGATCTAGTATTATGGAAATATAATATAGGTATCTTTCGATATTCGAAAATATAGAAATAGGGATGTAAATATACATCCCGAATCACAAATCTGAATCCGAATGAAGTTTGATCATAACTTTTATAACGGTATAATATCATCGGAAGTCGTTCGACGTTAACTAAACTTTTCATCTCATTGAAAATAATCGGTGATAACTTTTTCAATGTCGTGGCATTCGTTAAAAAAGTAAACAAACAGTCGCATGTTCGTAATTCGCGATAAGGTATCGGCATGAATTCGCTGAGAACCAAGAACCTTATTATCTGATCATCTTTGCGCGTCAGATGTTCGATAAGTCTGCAAGCATAATAATTTCCAACTGGCGCTGCTTCTGAAAATCAAACCGTCTGTCAGGTGAGACTGAATTGGGACTGATTAAAAGAGCGACAGAGAAGGAAGGTGTAAATGATACACTTACAATCAAGGACAAAAAGATAACACATTTTCAGCAGACGTGCATTGCAAATACAGTCATTTGTATGAATATTTTTTCGCATTATCGTTGCTAAGAAGTTTTAAGGTCACCTTTGATGCTTCGAACAGAAAAAGATAGAAACTATTTCTTATGTGAAGAAACAACTATTTTTGTCGTACACAATTGTTTACGAAATTTTTTCTGACATCTCTGATCATGAAAAATGACATTTCGATGGTTGTCGTTTCTACAAAAATCAATATTCTGACATATCCACATGTACGTCTGTAGTACAGGTCATGTAGAAAACGGAAGATTTCACAAACACCAAGCGCCAAGTAGTTCCAATGTCGCCACTTTGTTTCCATATAGTCGAATAACAAGGTCTTCGCATGCCACAGAATAGCGTACAACAAAAACTTTTAAAAACATTACTCATTTATCTATTACCTCGACAAAAGAAACTCCAACACATTTTAGGAGGTTCTAACTCTTTAATAAATTTCAGCAAGTTGGATCGAAGTGTTTACATTCGTATCAAGCTTATAGAAAATTTGTATAAAAAGAACAATGATTCTAAAGGATTTCTGCGAAGGTAGGCAGTTTGGCCGAGCCGAGAGAAAAATCGTAGTTGGGTCAAACGGTTCGTCGATCGGAAAGTTTGAGGCTAAAAGCGCGCGCTCTCGGTTGTATGGGAATGCCATGCCGGTGTGAACCGATGACTTGGCAACATCGCGCACGTTGCAGCGATGCACCCGCTGCACGTAGGGCAACGTTGCAATCGTCCGATGCACGGCTAGCGTCGCACGCGTGGATCGTTGTCGGATACGCGTGCATGTGCGTGAACGTAGCTGACGTCGAGAGATCGAAAGAGCGATCGACCGACGCGACGACGGAACTGTCCCCGAGCACGTAGATGACGAGAGCTTCCTCGCGTGTTACCTTGCTCTTACGAGGCACGCGCTCGCGAATCAAGTGCACTTTCAAGGCTGTCGGCAGAAATTTCCTTCGACCTCGTTCGGAAAACTCCGAAGAGACACGTGTTTCCGCTTTTGATCGGTCCCGTTCAGGAACACGACCGATTACAGAGTCGCGGATAAAACGACCAAAGATACCGCTGATCCGTGGGCTTTCGAAACGCTTTGGGGCACTTTCGTGTATTGCGAAAGACTCGAACGGAACCACCGGAACGATGTGGGTCGTGACCTAGATTCCCTGTTCCGCTCGCTCTTTCTTCTTCTTTTCCTTCGTTTAAACACCTTGCTCTATGCGCGCAGTTTGTTCGCGTTATTACGTCGTCGAACACCGTAATTAACTCTAATTGACGACCGCTCTTTCCGAGTGGGACACTGCTCGACATGCTTGGCCTTATCTGCAGATGAAGGTGATGTACAGGAAGGGGATATTAGAGCTGTTTTTACGGTCAATGGAAGTTTTGCGATCGTTTCACGTGTAGCGATATAATGAGCGTTGGATACAACGTATCGGGAATATGCGTGACAAATAACGCATCGAATACAACATGGCGAACGTAATGTGCAACAAATACAACATATGGCGATCTAACATGAGACTGTAGATTTATAGACTTAGATAGAGATCTAAGTACAGAGGTATTCCCGTATCTTCTCGAAATTATCTACATTGCATCTACAAGTCTGTATACCCAAACTTCTTATACCTTCTAACTTCACAGGACCCAAAATTCTCGAAAATATCCTACATCCTGACATCTATACATATATCTAATCTATACATCTGTATATCTATATCCTTATATTCCTGTATCCCTGAATTACTGCATCTTTACGATCCTATTTTAATGTACCTACTTATTTCACTGGATCTGTAAATTCCTAAATCCAGATGGCAACATTGTCTTACTAATGTGTCATAAAAATGATATACTAAATGTCTAAAAAATAAAATTGGTTCTCGATGTATCACTCATAGCGTTGATAGTGTTAATATCCAAAAAAGAGTATTAACAGGCATACAGGTAAGTGTCAGTCAACTTTCGAGCGTGTACAGGTAACCACAGAAGATGTCAAGCGCGGAAGATCCAGGCGTAGTATTTCAAGCGGAAGGTGTTGCACCGTAACGACATGGCGAAACCATGAAGCGAAGGGAAAGGAAGAGGAGATTGTAGCACGTCGTCAACTAGGAGCAGAGCGAGCGTTGGTCAAGGCAGGTCAAGTCACGTCTAAAGCTGACACTCCGATCGCGACTGCAATCCGTAGAGGAGGTCAGATCGAGCCGTGGAGGTCGGCACACGTGGCCTTGAACCACGTGCACGTCCATGACTTTATCGAAATAGAAAATATAGATTATACCGCGTTGCTCCTCTCTGTTTTCCGTCGTTCGTATTCCCCCGTGCTTCGCCTGTCTGTTTTCCACCCGTTCTCGCTTCAATAATTCCAGCTTCGATTAAAAGTAGTGTTGACACGTATTGAATATCGAACATCGCAGAACGTGATGCCTCGAATACACGTATTTGACGCAGAAATGAAATTGAACGGTAAAACGCAACTGGCTGGATGCGATTTGAATTCAATTTTTTTCTTTTTCCAATAATGCTTTATGGATGTACAAACACGTCTGGATATTGATAATTGGACGCAGGCAAATGTTTAGCTTTCGATCGAGATCTCCGTTTGCTCGGGAAGCATCTGCCGGCGAGAAGAAATGTTTAGACGCGTCGCGATAGATTTACAAGTTCGATTGAAAAAGAAAGGAATGATACTGCATCGTCGATATCTGTACTGTACATATTGGGGGTGTCGAATAGCGACAACAGTGGAATAACAAACGATCGCGTAAACTCGATAGGAAACAAATAAATCGTTTTACTGCCTTATAGATTTTCGAAACGTACCGATGCGGCTTATCGGTTTTCATTATTTGCCTCCCCTTCGTGATTTTACGAGTGTTTCCTTCGTTCTAACGCTCCGGTTACAGCTCTCTAGTTTATCGTAATCATTTCACCCGTTCATAACCGGCATATTTATGCTGCAATTAACTCTCGTTAGCGGAAAGCCCATCAAGTACATGACTACGTCGGTATATCAGCCACAGTACACCGCGGGCTGATTTCGTTATGCCGTTGCAACGTGCCGACGCAATTCTCTGCGTGAAATTAACAACGCGGCTCTCCTCGAGAACTGTCTCAATGACCTATACTTAAACGTCTTATTATCATTATTATTCACGATACACATTTAATGAACCGTGGAAACAGCGAAACCTTATAAAACCATTTCGCGAACGAAAGTAATTGCTGCTTCAAATTTTTATCATTAACAGGCAAACCTTTCGTAAGAAGATTGACCCAATAATCGTAAAATTCTGTTATCGATAATGTTCTCGATAAATATCGAAAATATTGAAATGTTAGGAATTACGCGATATATCGTTAGCATGGTCAAGATCGTTAAACCGAATGAATGGCTCAAGTGCATCTGCTGATAACAGCGAATTAATGGAACGAGTAATTTTGTTTTACAACTTTGGAATTCTGCAATTTTCAGGATTTTCAATTTATTATTTTTATAATGTTATTTATATTGTAGGTGGATTCGCAGTGTGCTAGATTATCACACGATCGGCAATATAACGAGAGTCTACTGTAGCTCTCTAACAGAACAAAATGATCTAATATATGAAACTTGTAGCGCTCCACTTACAGTCGAACGTGTCATTAACTACAACAAGAAATGCAGTATACTGACACGTAAACGTAGGTACCAACAAACTTACAATCGTTTGAAAATAACGCAAAAAAGATAATACAAGTCCGTAAGCAATCGAAGCAAAAGAATGTTGTTGTAAAATTACAACGAATTCTGTAACACCGTCGTCATTTTAAAAACCGCCCGTTTGTACAATTATAGGAATACACATTTCTTCAGGTTTATAAGAAGCTCGACGGTAACGACAGTACGCAAACATCGATCGTTTGAAACTTTCATGAAAATAAACAGAGCTTCGTGCAGGGTTTTTCCTCGTTCGGCAAGAAACTGTTGAAAGGTACAACAACCGAGTCGATTTCCGTAATCGAATGAAAGGTCTTTTAACGATACTGTCGCGAGAAATCAATCGATAAGTTTCGACGCATGAGTAATCTTGACCTTACCACTGGCAAGTTCGCGTTAAGTATGCCAACATAAAGCGCGCCATCTTTCCCGAAGAATGCGAGATACGAACTGTTCTCTAATCAACGCCGCGATAAATCACTCTTTCCTTCCTGAGAAACGCGTGACTGTATTTTATCGAGGACAAAAGCAATTTCACGCGTTCCTCTCGTTATTTACGCGTGTGCAATAAATCCGAAACCGACTCGTACGTCGCGTAATCGTAATGGAGGATTTTACGCGCGAAAATTAAAAGCGGAGCGCGGCTGAAAGAAAGAAACGAGATAAGACAGGGAAACGGAAAGAAGAAAAGGTGAAGAACAAGCGTGTGCTTAGCACTGACTAACCCCATTTGCTAGCGAAGCGAGAGAAATCCATTCCAAGGTGCGGAACATTACCCAAAGCATCGGCCGGGGCCCTGAAACCCAGCCATGGTTGCCATGGTAGCCGCGTCCATCCCCCTCTTCGTACTTGCCTCGTACAACCCTCCGTAGCCCATTTTCCACCCCTTGCTCTGCCGACGCCCACACCACCGCCATCACCACCACCACCACCATCGCTACCACCTCCAACGATGTCCATCCCCTACCATCCTGTACGCTCCTCGTCCCTTCTTCGACTATCTTTTTCATTTTTCATCCCTTCACGTCCTTGCGATACCATTCGACGACGATCGTTCTATATCAATTTACGACACCAATTCCTGTACGATCAATTATTCGTCCCGACTTTCTGACTGATAGCGTACTTCCGGTACCGTATCGGAAGTCGTGTATCGTTCGACAGATCTGCTGAGTTTAATCATAATTGATACAGGAAATTCGTTTGGAGATTATGGAGAATTTTGAAGTCTTCGGTTGTACGATTTTTTTTTTGGTCGTGTTAAGTATGGTGCGAATTTGATGAATAGTTTCGTTGGTCCAAAATGTTACGCTTCTCGTAACAACCCTGTGTATGTGTATCGCCTGCAGTGAAAGGATTATTGCGGTTTACGCCGAGAAAGAGGAAAGTTACTCGTCAGTCGGACAGATAGAGCAAACTTAAAGGGTATATCTGTTCGAACGAACAGTTCAACTAGAACTTGCGAGAAAGTTAGTATCCTAAATGGTCCCCCCGGTGGCGCATCCTGCCACAAAGTTAATCAGTAGTATTATCGGTTCTATTTGTGGTTATAATTATGGTAAATCATTAACAGGTCGATTGTAACAGACGTCGTAATATAGTCGAATAACTTATCGTAACAATCGAATCGTTTTATTTAATTAATAATTAACCTTTCGATAAACGCGCGGTTAATTTTACTGCGGTACTCCGCTGTCCAAAGTTTCAACGGAACAAATTGTTTCGGTCGCAACAAGGATATCATTTTACAGCGTACCGTTTGGAAATAAGAAAAATCAAAACGACCCATGTTGGTTTCGCAATTTTCTCAAGATTAGAATTTTCAAGAGGTTTCCTCGTTAGAACAGGCAAACTTTGTATCCGTTGCAAGTAAGACTAAACTAACCAGGCCAGTTAATAAGAAGTTGACCGAGGGGAAACAAAAAGAGAGAGAAGGATGTGAGTAAGAAAGTTTACGCGGAACTTTCGACGCATAATTACGAACTCAACGGCTACGAACGGAATTTAATTCTGGAATCGGGAGCACTGATTACTGTAACACATTTCAGTTCAGATACTTTTCCAGGCAATCGCATTTTCGAGAAACCTATTTCGAGACGGGAAACTGAAATCAAATGTGATGATGGATCTATTATACACACATGCATATATGTACATATGTTTTAAATTAAAAGTAGTCACACAAATAATCAACTATATAAGCAATATTCGACTGACTCACTCACACACTCATTAAAATGTTTGAACACCTTCCTACGTGCTAGAGATTTGTTTCTTACATTCGATTCCTCTTGCCAACAATTGGGTATGCAAAATCTGTGGAATGTTCAAATTTTCTACTTCAACAAAAGTTATGGAGACACGAAGTATGCAAAACCGTAAGGAGGCCGAAGGCCCCCTTTCAAATGGGGGCGAAGTCCCCAGCGAGCTAAACAAGTTATATGTATACATATGTGTACATATACATACACGTATACACACACATAGATATAGACACAGACATAGGCATAGACACATACGCATACATATAGTACGTATACATGTGCATGTCCTTATACACACATGTACGATGATGAAATGGGGGACCCAACAAAAAATGTCAAATTTGATGTAATTTAGTAAAACAAAAGAAATAGTAAAAATGACATTTAAATGATACAAAGTGGACCATAATTTACGAAGACGAAATAATTCGGAAATAGACGTAGGTGTAAATAGATGTAGTCAAAATTTGTAGTAGAGGATCGGAAGGTGATGCTCTGCGCTGATAAAAGGCGTTCGCGGGTGTCTAGAACGGAGCCGACGAGTCCGCTTAGGGCCGACGTCGTCGAATTAGTATCCAGGTAGACTGGGACAAGATTGTAACGGTACTCGCTCGATCGTGGCAGGATGGGATGGAATGGCATGGCATGGAGTTACAAGGCGGCGCGCGCGGTTCAGTGACCGACCGACCGACCGATCGACTGCTCGCCACGTCGGGAGAAAGAGCACGAAGAAAGGAAAAAAGAAGGAAGGAACGACAGAGACACACACAGGAGATCCCCGAGTACTCCGTTTCAGAAGTGGTACTCGTCTCGCTACTTGCGGTCTCGTAACTCAATTCTTAAGCGGATATCGTTTGCACCGGTACGACGCGTTGATAACAAAGAACAGCAACACGCTCCGACTATCGTAGATTAACGACGACAAACTTCTGCATTGTATGAGCAGACTGTGGCAAACTCGTTGCAACAAACTACAGAATGCTCAAAAAACAATCATCACGCTTTGCAGAGTTGGCTCCCTATTGTCGCGACGAATCCAGGTTGCAACCAAGTACAAATTGCTTAAGTTACGAGAATTGTTATTTTAATTAACCGACTAATACGTTGCCGTTTATCGAACGATCGTATGATTAATTAGCGCTCTGACGTTGAAGTTTCAAACTTTCCTTGTACCACGTGTAACTTATTTTTATGCTGTGTACCCGATACGTTAACTTCGAAACGAGTTCGTAAAGCAATTTTAAGATCTCGTGAGATTTGAAAAATGTTCGAAATGAAATTTTAATCGTTGCTACCCCGGTGGTTTGTTGTTCGAGAGCGTGGAAAGTGGATCCGTCGTATGAAATAAATGGATCGCGCAATATTGGTATTTGGTAACAGTAAGTATAATATTTGATGTAAGGATAAAAATAACGATAATTCAATAGAAATCCAATTATGTAAGTGGCCGAGAAAGTGTACCGTCCGCGTAAAGATTGAAAAAGCTCCCGCGCACGGTTTTCCCGTACAGTGTAAACTATCGAGGTTGCGAGCAGCTATTGCATTTGGTTCTGTTGCTTCGCCGCAAGTCTTGATGCAATTTTCGAAAGCACGCAAAGTTGTATTCACGATATAAACGTTGGCGCCACCCTTCTCTTACATCAGCCGATTCACCTACGCATACACACTGAATTGCGGGTGTAGCCCCTTGCTCAGCTGAATAAATTACACAATTTCCCTTCTTGTTCCCGCTTCTCTTTCCTTCTCCTCTTCGCCCCTTCCACGGTCCTTCCACTGTTTCCTCCTTCTCGAGTATTGTGTTTCGCTCCCAGGGGATCCATGAAACGAATGGAAACGACAGACGTGCCAGTTCGTTCGCGCCACCACCGAAAAGAACTTTCTTCGCTTTTGTTCGAAAATACGTTAATATGGAAACACGGAAATACAAATAATTCACCTTTTTCAACTCATTGATCTGCGTATCAAAATTATTGACTGATGGCAAATATAAATACACAGTTACTACGAAAAATTGACTAGGAAAATATACCTAGTTTAATCTAATTATCGAGTTCTAGAAATATTGGGATCTAGCTATATTAGGATCTAGGGATATCGAGATCTAGGGATATCTGGATGTAGGGATATCGAGGTCTAGGAATATCGAGATCTAGGGATAACTAGGTCTAGGGATATTTGAGGTCTAGGGATATCGGTATCTAGGGATATCGGGATGTAGGGATATCGAGGTCTAGGGATATCGAGATCTAGGGATATGGGGATTTTGTGATATCAAAATTTAGGCATATCGATATTTGGGGAGATCTGGATCTAGGGATATCGAAGTCTAGAAATACTGCGATTTAGGTATATCGAAATGTAGGCATAACGATATGTAGGAATATCGAGATCTACATACATCGATATCTAGAAATATTAAAATAGGAAACGAAGTACAAACTTTTAAATTGCCAAATTTCAAAATTTGAAAATTGGCCCGTCAAATGCCACTAAATTTTATACTGATTTATTATAAACTTCAAAAAACGGGAAAAATTTGTCTGAATAATTTAAAATATTTCAGACAAATGAAGGAATAGAATTTACAAGCCTCCTTTATCATCCTCGTGAGACAAATGAATCACCCGAGGAATGTACTTTTTCACAAGTCTTCACCTATTTATTCAGATATGCAGAGGTATCCTCACTGATGAATCCACTAAGCAAGTCCAGGATGAAACGTAACTCCGTTTCTCTTCCTTTTTCCTCGCGTTTTCTCGGCACAACTGTCGCACGTAACAGCGCTGAAGAAATTACTAGTACCCAACTGTTTCGGGTTAAAAAGCGGAATTTTAATACACTTGACACGTCTAATTTTGAGATTGTAGCGTAATTCTAAAATTTTAGAATCGTATATCCGCTACAGCGTTTCATATTACACAAAGTATTATTCTTTGCTACATTTATCGTGTTAAAAATCCATAACACCATGCGCCATACTAAACATGGATACTTGTACAGTGTCGCACGACGTATAAGTAGATTATAATCGATTGTTTCCCAGTGACTCGGAAGTCTGACCACGAACGATCCCATTTTACTTTCGTATCCTATCGTCGCGTTGCGGTGACACAAGCGTCGTCAACAAAGTTACAGAAAGTTTATTTTCGCTTGATCACTTTCGGTCAAGGTTAACCAATATACAAATTGTATTGAATATGCATGCTGTTATCGCGTATAATCTACAAATGTATTTGCAGATTATGTATTTTCCTTCAACGAACGTATTATAGGCTTGTTATAAACTATTACACATATCCTACACATCCGCTTAAAGAGCACCAGGAAGGTCAGACTATTAATAGAGCAACCTGGGATCATCGGGCTCTCGACCATCGAGTGTTCTATCGTTGTCTTACATATCGGAATATTGTGCTGACGCGTTTAAGGCTTCGACTATCGGCCGTACGAAACTATTAGATCGTATCGGGGAATTATCGATTTGGGAAATAATCAAATCGGAGTTGGAAAATCAGGGAATTATTGAATCGATGTTGGTAAATCAGAGAATTATCATAACAGGGAATCACCGAATTGGAAAATTGTCGAATCGAAAAGTTATCGAAATAGGGAATTGTCTAGAAATGTCGAATCGAGTTTTCAAATGTATCCAACTATTCAAATTAAATTAAATATAATAATAGACAAGAAAAATGATTTTGAAAGAAGTAAAGATTTCTGTTAAAGTATAGCATAAAGTTCGGAACGTATTCGACCGGCGTTCGATTCTACTTGGGAATACCTGAGCGCAGTAATAGTTAAAAGGTGTCGTTGTCACTTGTATCGCCGTGTCGTGACTTTATCGGCAACGTAACCGAGAAAATCGAGGGAACGAAAGAAGAGATAGCGTGTGTATAGCGTAAGAATCGAAGGAATGGGAGGGAGAGCCGGAGAATGCTGCAAACACGCGGCTAACTTCGGCCGGTCGTGAAAGTGCCGTAAGTCACGTTTTAACGAGCGCCCGATTTATACCGTCGACGTTCCACTAACCTCGCAACGACGACGCTGCTGCGCGCGTCGATTCCAAAGACGTTCGGAGCGAAAAGCTGCGAACGCAGCATGCAAAAATAAACGTTGTCGATCTTTTCGAATCGATCATCGTACGCTATCGCACTCCCGACTTTTATGCGTATTTTGCAGCGTCTTTGGTGCGAACGGTTTCTTATTTTATCCGACGTTATACGTTATTCCGATGGTCCGTCGGAGGGTTCACGCAAAAAAGGCGGGAGTTTCGTGCACACGGCTGCTGTTCAGGATACGTATTGCACCCTCAGGAACAGTAAACCGTGCAAGCGGTTTATTGTTAGATAAGAAATGCGGCTGAATTTTTAATATGAATGATTAATGTCGTCCACGTGACAACACTAGTACACATTTATGAAAAACGAAATTAAATGTCAATTACTTCTTGATCGCTGGTATGATAGGATATCTAATCAACGTTACGGGACTGAACAATGCCTATTCATATAATGGAAGTGTATAACGCATGCCTATATTACTCGAGGGTATTAGATGCTAGGCTATATAACATAAGGCTATATAAAGCGACGCTATGAAATGCTTGATAATATAACATGGAGTTATAATGCGTCGCAATGTAACGCGTGACAATATAACGTATTGCAATATAAAACGGAATAATGTAATGCGAGACAATATAATTCATGGCAATGTAACGCATGATAATACAGCAGATGGTAATATAACGTGAGACAGTATACGTGATAATGTAACGCATAGCAATATGACAAGTGGTAATATATCGTGTGGCGATATAACGCGTGACAATACAAAACATGGTAATATAGTACGAGACAATACACGCGGTAATATAACGCATGGTAATGTCGTGGCGATATAAAACGTGGTAATCTAGTGCGAACCAATATAACGCATGGCGATATAGTACGTGGCGATATAAATCGTGGCAATACAGTGCGTGACAATATAACGCATGGTAATGTCGTGGCGATATAAAACGTGGTAATCTAGTGCAAACCAATATAACGCATGGCGATATAAAGCGTGGCAATATAGTGCGAGACAATATAACACGCGATAATATAATACGTGGCAATACAGTGTGAGGCAATATAACATGCGGTAATATAACGCATGGCAATATGATACGAGGTAATAAAACGCGCGGCTATACAATGCATGGTAATAAAAGAATGTCTAAACCGAAATTTGACGATGCGAAAAAGCCTTGACCTCGATGTCAATAAAATTACTAAAAGTAGTATAATTGAATCGCAAACAATGGATGTTTTGCATTTATTGTTTTCCACGTACGTGCATTGAATCTCAGAATTAACTTGTTGTCACATTTGTTCCGAAATAGATTATTGTTTGTATTACTCTTTAATCTTCAAAAAGAGTTCTAAACGCACTTCGTTTCCATACTGGTAAATGCACGTGCTCGCACAGATATGCGAATCGATATTACCTGTGTCGTTACGTAGAATCTAATTGTCTGTCACAAACATGTAATCGTATTCTCTACATAAGTTTCTCTGCGCGGTATGTATATGTATAATACATGTCTGTAAATTGTTCATGTGCATTAATGTGTTTGTAATGCGTACATACGTGTACTAATCGTACCGTGTGTTTACATCTGTAAGCAGTGATTAACAATATCTGAATATACGAGTAATATCTAATCATATATACAGTGAATATGCTACTGCATTAATTTATACATATATGTTCCTTCAAACATTTTATCAGTGTTTGTGATAACAAAGTAACAAATACACGGCAATGTCAACGTATTGTTCACAAACGTATACGGCACTTTGTAATATATAGCATCATGTTTGACACTCGCGGATAATTCAAAGTATTCATATACTGCATCGGCGTGTTTATGATTCACCTGCGTTTAAGAATTTAATTTATACCCGCGTTTAAGTTAATGTAAATTACCCAACTCTAATAACGGAACTCTAATTTGTTACAATTTACATTCATAATTAAAGTACTTTGCATGACTATTGAATTTAAACTATCGTAAAATAGAACATAATGATATTTTAAAATGATTCAGTAAACAAAAAGTATTATGGTAGTTCTATTTTTACAGGTTTTAATTTGATATGAATTCAATTTTTAAATGGAATCGCTAACAGCATCTAGCGGTTAATTTCCGGTACTGACAGAATTACATTTCACTTACTTTGCTCTAAACGTACTACTGGTGCCATTTAGCGGATAGTGGGAGAATTAAACATAATCAGTGATACTTGTTATCATCCTTATCTATAACATATTAAAAAATCAATATATTATACAACATATTATAAAATCAATATTAATAAACATATATTAATCAATATAAGCATATTAATCAATAAAATCAATATTGATTGAATTTTTATAAAAATGGAACATGTGGCGCCATCTCTCCTGCGAACAGGGTGAACTACACACTTTTGAAACTCTACTTTAATTAGTTCCCGCCTCCTACCGCTAGATGGCGCACATAAGACAGGAACTCTTAGGGTAATTAGAATTATCCTAAAAAAGGTTAAAAATTTATAATAGTTTGGTAAAGTAAAAACAATTCGAAGTTAATTGGTCTTGCACTCCGATGTAATTCTATTCATATTATAGATAATTAAGCTAATAAAATCAACTACATTAATTGAACTGAACCGAAAACGATACAGATAACGCCGTCTAGCGGCAGCATGTGGGAACTAATGAAACTGCAGTTTCAAAAACGTGTAGTTCACCCTGTTCGCCGGAGAGATGGCGCCACTTGTTCCATTTTTGTGAAAATTCAATTAATACTGATTTTATTGGCTTAATTTACTATTATCTGCATCAAATTACATCGGAGAACATGACTAATTAACTTCGGAACATTTTGACTTTGGAAAAAACATTTCATCGATAGATGGTAATATCGTTCTGTACGTGACGGTCTCTTTAATTTACACATCTTACTGGTGTCCCTCTAGCTTTGCTCTTTACTTCATGGTCATATACATGGTGAACAATAATACATGTATGAATAATAAAAACCAACTTTGAAAACCTATATGACAAAATACTTAAAAAACGAGTATATATAACGAAAGAAAACAACTTCTAAGATACAATATTAAAAATGAGTCAATGGTTCGTAAGACACTTTGAATTCAAAAGTAAAGAACTTATTTTCGAAATATATGTTGAAAAGTGCGCGCATTACTTTTGATTGCGGAGTATTTAGAATCAATCAGAACAGGCGTGCGCAATATGAACGAAACCTAGTTGTCTAGTAATGTTGCTCCCAATGAAGAAACGTAACAAGCGCTATGAATCTTGAAGTCCTGTTGCAATGTAGGGTTCTAATTTCGGCAACTTCAGATAAAATAAATGCTGTCACAACGCGTACGATGAAAGCAGTTACGCACTGTTTCGAAATTGAAACGAAACATGTGTGAACGTTAAGAATTATCCTTAAAGCTTGTTTTATTTTTCTTAATTAAAGGAAAATAACCGGAGTGTTACACTTTCCCGGTGATGTAAAACACCGTAAAAACGTTTACCGTGCTATGACATTTATAAATTAATACTGTTTGTATAACAGTAATAAGATAGTGCAGCCTGGAACAATAGAAAAAATACTTTTAGTGTCGAAGTATTATAAATGGCCCTATTATTCACAAGCATGTGGGACTCTACAATGTTTTTAAGCACCTTAACCCCAAAATTTTATGTTGCCCTTACTGGAACATCATCTTTAATTTCTGGATTGATTCTTATTTTTGAATGGTGGTATTTTAGAAAATACGGCACCTCATTTATCGAACAAGTATCATTAAATCACATTTCTCCATGGATTGGGGGAGGCGACAGTGGGTCAGATGGGAATAATTCAAATTTGAATGGTTCCAATTCGAATCAACAAAATGTTCCAGAGTGTAAAGTTTGGCGTAATCCAATAAATTTATTTAGAGGGGCTGAATATCAAAGATTCTATTGGGCTACAAATAAAGAACCATTAACGTATTATGATATGAATTTATCTGCTCAAGATCATCAAACATTCTTTACCTGTGAAGGCGATACAGGTAACTGTATTTAAAAAGACAATATTAGCATGTTGTCAGCTTTAGATATTCATTGTTCGGTTTTAATAGGTAAAGCTGAATATGAAATAATGCAAACAGCTTGGAGAGAACGTAATCCAGTAGTGCGAATTAAAGCTGCGCATAGTGCTCTTGAACGTAATCCTGATTGTGCTCCTGCATACATATTACTAGCAGAGGAAGAGGCTACTACTATTGTAGAGGCAGAAAAAATTTTAAAGCAGGCTTTAAAAGTAGCAGAAAATAATTATAGGAAGTCTCAAAGTACTCAACATCAAGGATCGATCGCAGAAGCTATACATAGAAGAGATACAAATGTATTAATATACATTAAACGAAGATTAGCTATGTGTGCAAGAAAATTAGGAAAATTAAAAGAAGCTGTAAAAATGTTTAGGGATTTAACAAAAGAAGTACCACCAATTATGAATGTACTAAATATTCATGAAAATTTAATTGAAGCTTTATTAGAGATGCAAGCATATGCAGATGTACAGGCAGTATTAGCAAAGTACGATGACATAAGTTTACCAAAATCAGCAACTATTTGTTATACAGCAGCATTGTTGAAAGCACGAGTAGTTGCTGATAAATTTTCGACGGATATTGCTAGTAAAAGGGGTTTGACAACTCCAGAAATGATAGCAGTTGAAGCTATTCATAGAGCTGTGGAATTTAATCCTCATGTACCTAAATATTTATTAGAAATGAAGCCTTTAATTTTACCTCCTGAACATGTTCTAAAACGAGGCGATTCAGAGGCGATTGCATACGCATTCTTCCATCTTGCTCATTGGAAGCAAATGGAGGGTGCTCTTAATTTATTACATTGCACTTGGGAAGGTACATTCAGAATGTTACCTTATCCTTTAGAAAGAGGACATTTATTTTATCCATATCCAACTTGTACAGAATGCGCAGATCGCGAACTGCTACCTTCGTTCCACGATGTAAGCGTATATCCGAAAAAAGAATTGCCCTTTTTTATTTTATTTACAGCCGGTCTATGCTCCTTTACAGCGCTCTTAGCACTCTTAACGCATCAATACCCTGACACTATGGGTGTAGTTGCGCGATCAATGCTTGCCTGGTTTTCTCATCCATTTTATTACATTTTAGACAAGTTAGAAGCAATATTACCTTCTAATTTATTACAACAGCTCTCTAGAATATAAGACATTTGTATGATCTCTGTAATCATGACTTATTGTGATATTTATGATACTTATGCTTTCATTGTCATATACATCAATTATATATTTACATCCGTACTTCCCGAATTTCTTATGACTGATATCATAATACATGTGTATTTACAGAATTAACTATTTACTTAACGTTGTTAGTTAAAAACCTCATATAACGATCAATGTACAATCAATAAAAATTTGAATATCTTTGAATCCTGTTTTCTATTTCTTCGCGTGTAGTCTCGGTTAAAATTCTTATATAATCTAGGATTTTTGGGTATATCAATCAATGTTAGACTTGATTAAATTTCATATTTATTTAATAATTGATATTATCAATAGCTCATAATTGCTAGCGAAAGAACAAGGCAAATCAGAGATGTTAATGTTTAAAATTGTACAAGAAGACTGAAATTTGTCGTATGAAATTAATGACAGAACACTTACAATGGCGTGTAAAAAACGGTAAAATTGCACTAAACGTTTAACAAAAAAAATTAGCACAAAGATATTACGCAAACATACAATATTAAAATGCAGTGTATTGAGCGTTATGCAATATCAATTATTCCATGATCTCTGATCCGCCTTTCTATCATGAGACGGTTACGACAGAAGAAAGAGTTAAGACACTTGGAAGTCAGAGAGCCCAAATTTAAAACGTGGGCTTGCTCGCTGCGACTTTGATTTTGCTTCAAACATTCATTCTCAATTAATCTTAACCGATAATTGATAAAATTTGTCACTTTATATACAATACTCCTTTACTTTATAATTTACTTACTTAAAACAAACATATTATTAACGCGGAAATACTATTAAATAACTATCCTCACACAACTAAGATATTTCGCATTATGACTATTGATGTATGTATGTAATAAGAACATGTAAAAACTTTCAAATGTGATCCTTAAATCTTACTATATAGTTACTCTTAATTATTATAATTAAACGTATTTATAGTAATAGTAATCTATAAAGTAGGAAATATTTTTGAGTATTCGTCTTCTGCTAATATCTGAGCTTGCATACACGCTTCTTTCACTCGAAGATTTCATGCGAACCTTAAATACCATGTAATTCCTTCATATTATCATGGTGGGATTATTTATTGCCGAAAATTAACTATGAAAGGAATTCGACCAAAGTTTATGCAATATATTTATGTACAAAGTATAGATTGTCCTTTTTTTTTATAATAGATCAGTTTTTTTTTTCAGTAGATCAACACACGTAGTCACTTCACTGTGTTCAAATTTGATCGTTCCACCATTTTCTACAAATAAGGCACCTTTAACAAATTACGCTGTTATAGGCTATAACGATTTAGCAGTCCAACATTCAGTCAGTTTCACAAAGTCTGCACCGACCATAGTTAACTCGTTCTTGCCAATAAGGCATACATAGTCATTTTAACGTACACAACAAAACCAATTATACATATTTAATATTACTTAACGTAACGATAAAAATTTCATAAATTATTCCCTGTTTCGTTCGTTTCTTTTTTTTCTCTTTACAGATATACGTGGCAATAAGTTTTTGTAGACAACACCTCTCACAAATAATTCTTAATTACTGATAAACGTAGTATTTGTACAAGTTTTATAAAAAGCAACTATCATATTATTTTAAGAAACTAAGGAATAATTCAAGAGCAAATAAAATTAATATACTGAAATCAGCTTATCCTATTTGGAATAAATCTATGTTTTAGATAGCATTTCCTATGTATCGATCATACTCGCATGTGATCGAGTAATTAGGTTCAAAGATACTTTGTGCTTACGGAATGCTACGAGTTTAAACGTCTCTGGAAGGAATACCATATTATCAAATTTTGTTGCTTTTCTTATAAAAATCATTATCCTTGCCATACAAACGAAAATTAATGTTATTATTAAAGGGTGCCATTTGCGAAATATTGATACCGATCATATAATTTAGTTGACCACGAATGGATACTGGCTTCGACTAAATCTTCCACGTGTCGACGTAACTGATCCTCCGTCAATGTAAGGTGGAATCTGTTTTTTAATCCTTGAACGGTTGCTGCACCACCACTTCGAAAGCATGGAAGTTGTGATCCTATAACGGTAAACGATAATATGTAATAAGTTTTAACGGCAACACTGAATATCAGCTTTTGATAATCGGTTAACTTTACTTAGAAAATCCTTACCAGATAACATGATCTCCACGAGATTAACTATTTTTTCCATATGCTTTCGTGCTGCAATGAACCCTTGAAGAATCAAAGTTTTGAATTCTTGAAATTGTTTAGACTGGCTTCCGCCCATCACTTCCACAAACTCTGGGGTTAATTTAAATGGACTGGTCTCGAATCCTAAGTTTCTCGGTGAAGTCGAAAGGATAAATCCAAAATCTATATGTATTAGATGACCATCGCGATGCAGCAAAATATTTCCATTGTGACGGTCTTTAACTTGAATAAGATAACAAACGAGACAATACGCTGCACAACTTTGAATAAAATTTCTTTGCGCAATAGTAAATGTGTCTGACGTAGATGAACCAAACTCCCTTTCGAAGTATTGATAAAGTGTTAATTGGCACTGTTTCTTCACTTGATGAAGTGATACAGTATTTAAAATTGGTTCGATTAAACCACTATCGTTTGATAAACACAAAATTCTGTAAAATAAAATTTGATACTTAATACGTCAATTGATAATTGAATTTTTAAATATATAAGATAACAATGTCGTTCATACTTGTATGGTCGCACCCAAAGGGGTACATGTTCATCTTGCCAAATTTTTTGTAACATTGAAAGTAACTGAGAAGCAAGAAGTTCCTGTCGAAGATCATCGCCACATTTTACGATAACTGCAAGAAGTCTCCAAGATGCCAAATGACCATACGGACTGGAAGCTCTTATTCGACGTTGTTTCAGTTCCCATGGTTCCTTCAAAACGGCAGCTGACGGATCTTCCGGATCATGATTAAACGTTGCACTAGGCGCTGCCGCCATTTCGCTTAAACGCCGTTTTATATCACCAGGTACAAATATTGGTTCTTTACTATCTGATGATTCTTGACTTAATTGAGATATCGTATCTCTGTCTTTTGGTTTACGAAGTTGTAAATACTGCAAGAGAAATCATAAAATTGTTAAATTTGAGCAACAAAAAATATTTAACGTTACTTATATAAATAAACACCTGTTGCGTGATTTCATCGTCTTCTTGACTCCAACAGTCATTAGGGTCATCGTCAGGGAAAGTAAATGCGACTTCCGTATTTCTAACGGAATACGGAGAAATATTTTTAACCGGAGTTTGTCTAATCGGTGGCATACTCTGTTGTGTTTCGGAAGAAGATATGTTTGGTGATTCGATTACATTAGATTGTTCGCCTCCTGTTAAATTTTCTTCCGATTTAGTATGCCTTAATGAGCAACCCACTATTTTCGTCGGTACAGGCGACGTATAAATATCTTCTACTTCTAACACTTCAACATAAATTATATATGGTGCCTAAATATTTTAAAACGTGTTAATATATCTTTACGAAGAAAAATAATCAATTGTGATCGTACAATAATATTGAGTTCTCAAAATATTTCACCTTATCTTTACTATTGAGGACAGCAGCGTATTGAGGTGGCACTCGTACGATATGATGTGGTACTGAACTGTGCAAAGGAAGCCACACCCTTGCAGGGAGATTCAAATTGAGAGTATTAAGCTCCGCTATTAATTGAACAGTTTTACTTTCTTTTGTTGGAATAGTTCCAAGTAATTTACCAATTGATATTAATGCTTGTATAAATTCGAGTTCTGGAGCAAGACGCGGCGCCTATAAACATAAACATTCTTTTAATTAATACTATCAGAACAGTAAGAAAAATTATGATATTTAATTAAAATTATGAAATTACATTGCAGAAACAGTCGGTTTTTTGCCCTCGTAAATCATTTACCACACCTTGGCAGGAATAAAAACAGGTACAACCATTGTCAAATGCTCGACCAGAGCTCAGGTCCCCAAGACTTACTTTATTTATTGTACCTTCAAATAAATTTCAAACATGTAGTGAAATTTTAGTTTGCTAAATATTTAACTATTTTTAACTGTACAGTTTATTAGTAATATATCAATTTGCATTGTCTGTGTACCGGAATGGCTACGACGAAGAGTTTGAAATAATCCAGTGGCATCAGATTGAGATCTTTGGTGTGTCTTTTTATTAGGAGATGTAACACTTTGCATTGAACTTAACGGCGGTGGCGCAGGTGTTTGCAATCCAACTACACGCTTTCTATTCTCATTTCCTTTTGGCCTAACATTAAAAAGAAAAAAAAAATTAAACATAATATAATTTATACTTTTTCATATTTCTTTATTACCTGAGTTCATCTGAGAGAATAAGATTTTTTAGTTTGGTCCCATGAGACTTCTTTTTGGATGGTAAATGAGCATCGGAACTATATGCATCTAATAGCCAGGCACATTTTAACGAAAAATCAGCTGACTGCCTACACCTAGAATAGAAAAATTGTAACATTTTAAAAGCTATACATAATTTTAACACTAAAAATTTCACCAATCTTTTTCGTAATGTACAATTACCTATGGACAAGATATGGATAAAGAACTTCTGTAACATCGTGAAGTTGTATATACATTACAACCAATTGTGGCAAATAGAAGTCCACATCATTATCTGGGAAACTAAACATCTTGTTCCCTAAAAAATTTTATCTTTTGTATTTTTACATTCATTCATAAAGCAAATATCTGTTAATAACACTACTACTAAAAAAATCATCTTGCAAACATTGTGGGCTACAGCTAATTTGTCCACATTAATGAAACATATAAATTAAAAGTGAACAGAATCTTTATTATTTTTACCCAATCTTGACTACTGTCACATATATGGTTAATTCTCATAATCTTTACTAAACAAGAATAGTGGTATACATTTATATTTTCAGAGAACTGGCTAAAAATAATGATTCCATTATAATTACTCTTTAAACTAAATGCAATAATAGCAACAAAAGCACAAAATATTTACATACGTATACAAATTATTATACAATTTATTGTTGCAACTTAAAATATGAAATAATTAACATATGCATATACCTACCAAGATAGCTTTGAACTCCAGGCTCTTTAGAATTGAAAAGATAAGAGATGGCCATAGACATGTCAAAAATTTGACTCTCAAACAATCTGAGCAAACATCCTTCAGATGGTTTTGGTTGAACTGTCTCTTGTCTTCGACAAACAATACCAGTCTGTTTTTTGACAGCTGCCTCTACAGTTTCGGATTGCACGGTTGTACCGCAGCACAATGTCATAGCAGCACCGGTCAGTTCACTCTGTTTATCATTCACCGGTGATACTTGTAAGGGATTTTGGAAATCCCGCGCGTCAACCGTCACGCCCATTTCGTCGTGTTGTTCTTCAGGCGTATATTCATGGGTTTCAAGTTCTTTGACCATGCAGACCATATTAGCAGGCCGCAGTTCCTGTGAACTGGAGTCACTGGTCGCATTCTCATGTTTATGTGGCTCACTACAATCACCAGCCTTTATCGAAGAAGGTTCACTCGAGTGCACCAACTCCACAGGTGACACTGGTACAGACACTGACACTGAGACAGGAACACTATTTTCCTCGCCGTCCACCGTATCCACGCTATCCATGTCACCTGGCTGCGACAAGGATGAATCGAGACTCTCGCGACTGTGAAGGTGGTCCACACTAGACTCTCTGGTGGCCACGTTGGTGGTGTCACTGGTGCCGCTGTCGGAACCGCAAAGTATACCCGAGTCGTCGGAGCCAAGACTGGCGAGATCTTCGCGTTCCCGGCTGCGCGCTTTGCACGCCGGCACCGTGGTTTTAGCTACCGGCGCTGGTGTCGTCTCGCATTCTGGACTCGGTGTCACGTCCACTTCCGGGATTCGTTGTAACGCGGAATCGAGACTTCGATTTCTATGATGATGCGTCAGCGTGGTCGCACTCGCCTGTGGAACAGGCGGCAACAGGATACCCATTGACCTGGAAACATTCAATGCAATCTATACTACAAATGCCAAACATGAGAGTGTATTATATCTAGACATACATTTCTAAATTCTTATATCCTGATATCCCCAAATCTCTATACCCCTAAACTTCTGTATCGGCAGAACCTTATATTCAGTGGCAGTGTTAAACAAAAAGTATCTAAGAATTTCAGATTTTTATTCTGTTTACTAAACTATGCAAATGTTTTACATTATTTCTCACCAAGACTCTGATTCTTTAATTCACTCTACATTCATAATATTTGTTCATACGTGTAAACTCAAATGTAACTGGAGATTGAAAACGTAATATACCGTCAACATGGTCATGGAAATTGGTCAATAATACTTCATCGATTAGTCACTTGGACTGTTAATGAGTTATTACACAATACAGAATGAAATTCAATGGCTAGAGATTTTTCTCAGTGAGAAACTTAAAAAAATTGAAAACATTGAGTCACTATGCTGTGAACATAGAGGTCTGATCAGGAGTTGAAAACATGGTTATGAAATAACTCATGAAGAACAAGATGTGAGCAACAAGAACAACAGGTGTTTTCTTCTCTGAACAGGTTTTGTGTTTACATGCAGTCTGCTCCTGAAACGGAAAAAGTACTCTAAATAAAAAGAGAATTTCTTAAAAATATGGATATGTAGTCAGAAAAGCTTTCTTTTATACACAACAGAGTAGAAATTAAAGTATATTTAAGACTGGCTTATAAAGATTGAAATCCCTTTTGTACAATTTTGTAAACTCTTGTTACTCTTTATATTACATCAGAGTCATAATATCTTGCTTAAATGAATAAGATGTATAGAATTTGACATATAATGTATATACGGATAGATGTTCAGATATAAACATGTGAAATAGAAGACAGAAGATATATTAATGTATGTGTGTATATACACAAATATAAATATCTGTAGCACTGTATAAGTGTTGAGATTACAAAGATTATGTAAGAAAGAATTATGCTTTTTTTTCCGCCTTTCTGTAACTTGTTGCACAGAATAATTGCTATGGCAATAAAATAGAGATGAATTTGAAATGTACAATTTTTAATTAAAATTTCCTAATCTCACCTTTGTTACTGTTTACATAACAGAACATCCACTTCTTGTAGAAGTGGAAATTCAACAATCTTGAAGCAGTTGTAAATATTATTACACTTTCTTGTAATTTTTAACAAGATATTTTCTCAATAAGAAATACCTGAATCGTACGCAAAACTAATATGACCTCGATCGAAGCCCGGCTACATCTGCTAATACATCCGTAAGATAACGTTCTATCTGGTATTATGTATGATTATTATAAGTGATAGATAATATTGGCTATGCACAGATAATAATACAAAAAAAGAATACGTTATCAGTAGCTACAAATGTATCCCGGAAACATCCAACGCAACAATCGCACAAATACATCGGTTGATTTACATACCTAAAATCCAAACTATGATTCCGTTGATGCGTGGTCAGCCTATTACGGGTGTTGATCGGTGGATTTGAACGTCCGTGCACGAGAGGAACATTACAGTTGGCTAATTTATGCCTTTTGATGTGTGCCACGCTTTCCTGGCGTGTCGATCCACCACTAGGTGTTACAGCCACTACTTCACTCATATTAAAGTTGAACGAGCATCAGCTCGGCTAACAGTCATCTGCTGTTCATGTTGATCGTTCACCTACGAACACGATTGATTATCAAAAATAGTTGTGCATCGGGACAAGTTTACATCGGAAACAAATTTCGAAACGATGCGATAATGAAAGATAAACTCTGTGCGAAATACGATGAAAGATTGTAATTGTTTTCCAAGCGATTATTTAACGAGACGATAAATCGTGATCGACGCAATTTTGAAACGTTTAAAATATCTCTTAAAGAATACTTCAGCGGACTATCAGTACCATCCCAAATACGATAAAGAAATTCGTCATATCTTTAAAGTTTACCATGTACTGTTGACGATACCATTAAATAAATAACACATTCAATTTTATTAACCCGTAAATATGCATCCACAGAACGCCACTAAAATATTCAGGAATTTAAACGCAAATTACAGAAATCAAAAAGGGTATCGTGGATTACATTTGTTGCTAGTAGCAGCCATTAGTGCCGGGTAAATGGGGCACTTAACCAGACTCTGCCCTTAGGGACCGTTGCATTTAGCGAAAATTAGAAGAAATTAATTTATATTATTTTTACTCACGATGTATTAAAACATTATATTTTTTTTAACGTGGGACATACACGTTGACGAGTTGAAGATTATATCGCACAATGGGTGTTAATCAGGTTTGCGATTGTATTGAGTTAAATTCTTAAAAAGTTTAATTAATCGAATATAGTTTGAAATTTGGACTTCGACCGCATGAAAATTATTACAGTATTTATATTAGTCGGTTTTGAGAACTTTTGCTCCGGGCACCTCCAGCTTTAGTGACAGCTCTGTTTATTATTTTATTTAAAAACGAAATAAGTTATGTTTTTTTAAAAAGGAATAAAGGTTGCTACGGCCCCTATTTACGGGTTAATACGAATCAATGCTAAAAAAAAAAAGAAAGTAAGAAGACAAAAATAGAGTATTATGCGTTTACATAAGAAGTCAATCGTGCTACTTTGTAATCATATTACGATTGGAGTTCGAGCGTTGCGATTAACTTTTAATCTGACAATTGGTTTAAAACACTCTAATAGCGTGCGAGTAAAAAAGATCATACGATTCGAACGCATGCCTCACTATCTAAAATTCCGTTGATCAGTATCCCGATCATAAACAACGTAGCATCGGAATCGTAAAACTGATAATCGTACAAAGCACGGGAACATCGTATTGACAGCAATATCCGTTCGAAGCGAAATTCAAACAACAAACATATGTTTCAGAAAAATGCAAATTTCGTGAAAAAGTCATGTTTTAGAAATGCGCAATGATGACCAACTACGCAAAGCGGCACCGTGACAGGAGCGTGAAACTCGTGCTTGGTACGAGAAAGTTGAATGCCAGTCGGAACAAAGCGTACGTCAGAATTTTGCTCCCTACTCCGTGGCGCGCAGAGTACTCAAGAAAAATCCTCGGTTATTCGCTTGTTTTTCCTTCCATCCTCGTTCCAATTTCAAACGGGGGAAAAGAAAAAACGGAAGCCTTTTTCAACGAGAGAAAGAAAAAAGAATATTTAAGATCTATATCTATGTACGTGAAACAATTTCGCGCGTTATCGTGCCAGAAATCGTACGAAACGTTTTCCTTTCCCGCGAGATTAATCGACGAAGCAACCGGCCGAGTGAAATCCCTGGGAGAGAAATAATTCAATAAGGAGGAAAATGGAGCGAAGTCTAAGGTGTGGTATGCCGGCTTTTTACTCTCCCTCTTTTACTCAGGGTCTCGTCCTTCCGCTCGGTTCGTATTCACACGCTGACCAGCGATCGCGCAGCAATGGGTGTGCCAGAAGCACAGAAACTAAAGCTCTACCTCTATACTGACAGCCAATGGTATCCACACCCCCATAGACCATGTTGTGCCTCTCCCTTTATTCGTGTATTTCTACCTTATCAAAGTCAGTCGAACGTAGAAAATCCTTTTTTCCATTTCACGAAACGATAGAACAAATGCAAATGTCAGTGAGCTTACCTCGTACTTAAATTCGGAAGTTTGTTGCGGCTGGTACTGCACCATGCGTCGATCGTCTTCAATTTCGTCCGTACGGTATGTGTATAACGTAGTACGACGAGCAGTAGTATTACAGAACAAGGGGCTAGAAAAAAGAGACGGGAGAAAGAGAGAGAGAAAGGATGACGATGATGCAGCGAACCCACGAATACGCAAAATGCCACTGAGTGTGAAAAAGACAACAAGATATCCTTTCCAATGGCAGACGCAGACTGTCACGCACCGATTTGTCGTCGCTCGTTTTCGAGCGATTTTGCACAATGTCTGGCTACGCCCTACACGTTAACGCACAAAATCACACTTCGTCACTTTCGTTTTTTTTTACCCGTAGCACATTACGATGAACACAGAGACAAGTGTGTACACGGGTTTTCTCGGTCCGGGATTGCAACTAAAAACACGCACGGAGGAACCTCCGTGCCAATGCAAAAGGCGACCTCGCCAAGCTCGACTGCTTCTCGCACGACGCACTGAATACTACTCTGCTCACTGCTGCCAACAAAAGGGATGCAAAGTCCGGGCAATCGTAAGACAGTATCGTACTAATGCACTTAAGAACCCTGCACTTACGAACAACAACAAATTGTTATTATTATCATTTAAAGCTTTGGTATAACCGAAATTTATATTTACAATATAACTCGCATCTTGTAACATACTCCGCGCGAGCGCGGTACGTAACATTGATTCTGAAGTAACATTCGAGGCAAAATTTTAATGGTCCAAAATAACTGAAAATGTCTTACTATAAATTGAAGAAAACAAAATTATGAATATTAATTTGTATAATAATAATGAATATTAAGTAGTATAATCATAAATGTATTAAGAAGATTGAAAAGGTATGAAAGCATCCGCTCCTGATGCGCATCTATCATATCACACACGAGTGCACGAGTATCTCGTATATGTATTTAGATGTGTAGCTAGACTGACAGTATCAGTGTGTTTTTATTTACGTCAACGCGATGGTAGCTATGATGATAATATGGGGTGAGCTGTCAATATCAAGAAAACCGAGCCATGATAGCGGCGGAATGCAAATCAGCACGACAACCAGACGTGCTCAAAATTCATTTTGTTGTAATCTACCCCACAAAAGGCCACGCATATGTGTACATTATCGTGACAACCCGAAGTAAGAGTTTGTTAAATACATATGGACGCTAAGCAACCAGCGATCGCGCTGTTTTTTTTTCATATGGGAAACGAACTAGACTTAGGTTGGCAATGGCTGCACGAGTGTTCGAACGAGAAAGGTCGTACAACTGTAGGTGCAGCTGTACTCTGCGTAACAAACCGAAGACCGGCATCGGAACTACATCAGGAATTTGCACTCCAGATGTATCTGCATTCCATCGTACATAAACAAGCGTTAGCATTTTCGTTCCTCATAAGACACAAATTGTTCTTCTCATTTCGCACGTGTTTAAGGTAAAGTCATGAGAGGTATGCATATTTTATATCGTGACGATTAGTAAAATCAGTTGGAACCGTTAATTTTCATTAGCTCGTAAAAGAAACGAGTAAACGTGCCTTATCTTTAACGTACACACATGCACAATCAGGGAACTGTGACGTCATACGAATATTTCATATCGTTAGTATCTTTGAATCTGGTAATTACATCTTTACAATCAGCGCCGATGCGAACATTCTCATTGCAGGGTTTTAAAATTTTGTGAAGGCAAAGAACGTATTTATGTGTTAGTAGATTGTTTATTACGTTACTTTCGCTCGCTATTTCCAATTCTTTGAAGTAATGCACTGGATTAGCCACAAGGTTTTTCCAACAAAAGATTCGGTATCGCGCTAAGCTGTCTCTGCGAATTCTTGTGCTCTACGATAAAAAGGGTTTGCGATTAACGCGTGTACAAGTCTGTATGAATGGGGTGATATAACGGGAGTTTACTGAACTTAAAACTTTTAGAGGTATTCATACCCATATGACACTGTGAATAAAGCTCCGAAAAATTTGCAACGAACTTCTTTTAGATCGCGGGGCTTTCTAGAGCGCGGGGCCTGGATTCGGGGAACTCTGCGCCCGCCTCGCTCGGCCCTGTTTATAATCGACGAACGTGCGTAGACTTCGAACGTGGAATATTACAGAATTTCTTTTATATAATTACGTACGTTATAGAGTTCATGTTACAAGGATCAAATTTATATTCGCAGTTTCTTATAACTATTTTTATAACGGATCAAGTGTCTGGGAATCTTAGGGCAAAAGCGAAATATTCGATGCTGTTTTATAATTTTATACGCTTTCTAACTGTACGTAGAAGCGAATTGTCATCGATTGCCTGGCAGTCAAATGCGTTACAAGATGATTTCACTTGTTATCAAGTACTGTTCATCTAATTTCTATCGCGTACCATTACGAATTACGATTAAACGGTAACTTCTTATTTTTAATACGTATTACGAAACACCTACATACCAGTGAATCACTGTTAATATCTTTTCCCGTTTATCTGTAGTACTTACGGGAATAAATCCTTTATTTGGTTCATATTATGTTTGATATTTGAACGGTATAAAATAAACGTGAACTAATTATAAAAATATTTATGATTTTCGAAATACAAGAATTGTTTGTTTATTGTTAGTACTGGCAATGTTGTACGAAACATTGGCGTACGGCCCATAAAGACTATAACAAACTTCTACCATAATAATACATATGCTTACATCTTTCACTTTATTTTACGAAACTTTTCTCTCTTTAATTTTGATAACGGTTCTGGGAAATTATCTATAAAACTCAATTTGAAAAAGATTAAATGTTGTATAACAGTAGCGATGAATCAGACGCGCGAAATTTAAAAATAAAATCAATCGAGCGAACAGGAAAACTAGTCAAGGGTGCTGCTGAGGTTCTTCTCGTTAGCACTCGCGGGTCTTCCTCGAAGAATTAGTCACTGCAAGCAGCGTATAATCGTTAGCCAGCACGAAAGGATACTGCTCGCAATCTTCTAATGTAAACACAACCACCTGACTGACTATACTGCGCTTTGCATTCTACCCGTGCTTTTCAGGTTCGCCGTGTCAATAATCCTTGACCTATACGGCGTATTAATGAACGACGGAAAAGCACGGGAAAACTATAACGCTGATAAACTATATCCACGTGATCACGATTTAACCCCGACATGTTTCTGAACGTTTCAAAACATTGTCTGATCTTTCCGATTGTCCTGAATCGTTTCTCGGCCAGCACCACTGGTTGCATACCGAAACTGGTGAAAACGGGATATTCAAATGGCAAACCGTGCTGTACCGTGCTGCAGGATAGGACCAACGTGGACTTCCTTTACCTCTCTTCTAGCATTTCACGCTGTATAGTCTGCTTATAGTCAAGGTGGTCAAACAGCGGCTACCCTTTACTATATCTTTTTGTAAATAGGAAGAGTTTCTCTGTTTACTTTCTCTTACAGAGGGCACTTCAGTTGAACATATATTTTTTGGGGGGGACCTCACCGATTTGGGGACTTTGGTATTTTGGAATTATGAAATTTTGTGATTATAGGATGTTGGGAGTTGGAATTATGAAATTTTTGAATTTTAAAGCTTTGAGATCTTGGGACTTTGGAATTTAAAAATCTTGGAATCTCGAGACGTTGGAATTATGAAACCTTGAGATCTTGTGACTTTGGAATTATGAAACTTAAAAATTTTTAAATCTTCAGATCTTGAGACCTTGGAATTCTGAAACTTTGGTACTCTAAGAACGCACTATAAGCTGGTGGGTCTTGAAAACTGACAACAAAGGTTTAGGAAGTTATGGTATAAAGAATGCTTACGCTGGAGTATTTCTGATAGGTGATATATGATCCCTATCGTGACAAGGTTTGGCCACCACTGTCCTATAGTGTACAGTGACCATACGGCATATGGTATATACCCACACCCAATGATGACATGCAGTCACCTTAGCAGCGATGCTCATAATGATCGGTTCGCGTGTTATTGTTGCATTTACCGAAATATCGTGCAGTGCTGCAAAGTCATTTTTGAACACGGAAGACTTTGTTAGTCGCGTTACAAAGCAAATTATATTTATAGGATTAAAAACTGTCTACAATAATAAAGATAAGTCATATAGATGAATAATGCTGTTACTCGATACAATGTATAACGAAATTTTATACTTTGCATTATTATTTTAAATTACTTAATGGACGGTCGTTATTATAATCATTTCCAATGACCTAGAATGAAACGTTGAATTTGAAATGGTATTTAAGGTGATTGACCTTTAAAGATAACCAAAAGCGGTTGAATGAAAAGAAACTACTACGAACAATTTATCTATTGATGTGTTAATGTTTCTATTTCTGTGCGACGCGGCAGTGTTTCATAAACAGTCGATTATCTAAAAAAATACAAAAAAATAAGTTGGACTTGAAGCGTTAACGCAAGAAACGGGAAGATAAGCGTCGCGGCGGCTCGCTGAACCTTGCGTGTCGCCGCGGTGTCACTACAGCCTTGACCTTCTATTGCTCACCAATTAGATTCAGAAGCTTTCTTCTATTCCACATGATTTCATCGAACTGGTCGAATCCGCATACCAACAACTTTCGTTTCAACTTTACAGGATTAATAAAAACGTTCATCTTACGAGTTCCGTGCATGCTTGTGTCAATTCCTCAATTACGGAATCGGGTTAATCGTGATCCAGACCTTTGAAATGTATTATGTAACTCAGGCTCAAATTTTTAAATGAAAGTTTTAATGTACAAAACGCACATGGTATTTAAAATCCATAATTATGTACATTTCTAGATCCCTTCTTATTTCTATGTTTTAATATCTTTAAATATAGGATAGCTGTATATCCTTAGATCTCAATATTTTTAAATTCCGTATCAATATTTCTAGATCCTGATATCTTTAAATCCCGATGTCCCTATACGTCGATATTCGTAGGTTTCGGTACCTCTAGATCCCAATATTTATATACCTCGATATCCCTGGATCCCGATACCTCTAACACCGATATCCCTAGATCCTGATATCCCAATATTTCTAGATCCCGATATCCCTAGACCTCGATATCCCTAGATCGAGGTATCCCTAGATTCCGATATCCCTAGACCCCGATATCCCTAGATCGAGGTATCCCTAGACCCCGACACCCCTATATTCCGATATCCCTAGATCGAAGTATCACTAGATTCCGATATTCCTAGATCGAAATATCCCTAGACCCCGATATCCATAGATCGAAATATCCCTAGATCCCGATATCCCTAGATCGAAGTATCACTAGATTCCGATATTCCTAGATCGAAATATCCCTAGACCCCGATATCCATAGATCGAAATATCCCTAGATCCCGATATTCCTAGATCGAAATATCCCTAGATCCCGATATCATTAGGCCCGATGTTCCTATACCTCGATATCCCTATAATCCGATACCTCTACACCCCCATATCACTAGATCGAAATATCCCTAGATCCCGATATCTCTAAATCCTTGGATTTCGATATCTTTGAATATATTGCTGTAACTAAAATATCCCTAGATTCGAATATTCCTCCGTTCCTACATTTCTATATTCATTGACCCCTAGATTCCTTTATTCTTAGCCATTTAGTTTCCTGCGTATCTACTTTACTATATTCCTAGTTAAATTCGAACATTAAATCGTACATTGGATCAGTAAAGAGTAGGCTTCGGCATCGCGATAGTTAGAGCCATTGCATAACCGAAATATATTACGAATTAGACATGTTTTCTTAATTCATTCGTTCGATAATTGTAGAGTTAAAAAATGCAATAATTTTCCTGCTCGTGCATCTTTACGTAACATAAATTACCAGTGATTATTTACCATTTCCGCACTGGTATATTCGCATTAACGATTACGAGTTGATCGTGCTATTATTCTTCGTACACGCGTGGTGGTAAATGGTTGGCGAACGTTTTATTCCTTGGTTTCTTATCGCGGACATTCTTCCGCGCGTCACGGTTAATCTACCTGATAAAGGCTGTATCTCTATGACTTGCAGATGTATTTATGCTCGTCCTTCCTGCTTCGAGATGTATCATTGACACGAATCCGGAATTATTCTATCATCCACTGAACTTTAAAACAAGGTCCAACAGATGTTCCGGACGTTTAGGGCCATAGTTCGCCCTGGAGCTATGCCGCGAGGCAACGATGACAAAACCGACATTTTTCTTTTCTCTTCGCGTTCTTTATTAAACGGATCGGCTCTTTTGTTTCGGTTAACGATGATATCGGATTGCTCATCTTGCGCGACATTGCCACGAGCGATAAAACCACTATAACGAGGGCAAATTCTTGAACAGGTTTACGTGGACGCGTTCAAAGTCAAGCATTGTTGGATTTCATTGCACGCGAGCATCGTAAACAATTCGCACGCTAAACAATTTGCCCGAGTTCCCTCGATGCTGGCAAACGTCACGGTTGATCCCATATTTTGTTAAGATTTCTCTTTCTCGCTCTACTTTCGGTGCAGATGCTCCATCATAATAGTTTCTATTTTCGGTCGGAGGGTTGGCTACACGTTGTAAGTGCAGATGTTCACTGGCGAGCTAAAAGCGTTTGGGGGAGAAGGTCGAGTTTGGCGCTACGTATTTTCAAGAGACTAATAGACAAATAGATGAGGCAGACGCGTGCGATGCAGGGAAATACATACGCGCCAAGCACGGAATGCTAGACGAAGCTAACGCGTCAACTGCTGCAGTGAAAATGGAATTTAAACTTTCAGCTTGATAGCCCACGTTCGTAGGCAATATTAAATTATTCTTTCCAATACCTCCTTTTCATTACTTCGACACAGTTGAACCCCTTGTACACGATTTTAGTACCCACTGACATGAATAGGACTTTTTTTCGTGCTGAGCAAGTCGTTCTGTTTTAGAATGTGTCAACGTCACATACCAAGCACGACAAAGTGGTTTCTAGAAATTTGTGGAATTCCAAGCGTGGAAGCAAATCAAAATCCAAAGTGTGGAATTCCACGCATAGGAAGATTCAAAGTATGGTATTCCTCGTAGCTAATTCTTAAGCGTGGAATTCGGCACGTAACAAAGTAAATATGGAATTCCACTTTTCACAAAATCCAGAATGCGGAATTCTACACAGACCAAAATGTGGAATTCCATACATAGAAGAATTCACAATGTGGAATTCAACACATAATCAAATTCCAAGCATGGAATTCCACAAGTAACTAAGTCTGCAATGTGGAATTCCATGCATAGCAAAATTCAAATGATGGAATTCCACTCGTAGACAAAACTCGATTGTAGAATTCCACACATAGACAAATCTCAATTGTAGAATTCCACGCATAATACAATCCCAGTTATAGAATTCCACAAATACCAAAATCTCGAGTATGGAATTTTACACATGGTAAATCACCGATTGTGGAATTCTCAACTTATTTTTCACGAGTCGCATCGTCCCTCCACGAATCCTCTACAATTACCAGATTAAAGTGAACGTACTAATAACGGTAACAAAATTTACCAATTAACATATCAATTTCTGAATTACTTTATTATGTGCACATATTATGTTACACCATCTAATATACATCTCGTGAAATTAGATTTTGAAACGTAATACCCGCCATTACAGAGACCGGTCGTATATTAAATTTATATTACCAGTCACCGGTGACCCTCATACCAGATAACACGTTAAGAATGGACATTTTCTATACCGAGATTGAATTTTAGTGGGAAACAACGCGTGGAGTATAAAGACTTATTATTATAGTAACATAGAACGAGGACATGATTAAAGTGGTAATGAAAATACAAAGGGAAACTAAAGTCGCTGTAAAGGCGTCCAGCAAGTAAATAATGTAGTAAGCGTAGTAAAATAAAAAGAAAGACTGAATGAAAGGTACTGTCGTTCGTTAACTACGGTATTCGAGCGCACTCCAATAGGCTGCTTTGTTAATGGAACTAAAGACTCAACGATAACGTAGTCGTAAATTAAAGAACACTATCTACCATTTACTACTCAAATAAATCAAACTTTTTGAAAGAACTATGTGCGTCATTGTTCTAAAATAGTACTAAAAAATGATTTAATTACGCGACATTAATAAGGTTTCGAAACGAAATTCAACAGCATGCTGGTGTGATTTTTAACTTTTGCAGTGATGTAGTTATGCGAAAACAGAATGTAACAGAAGCAGAACAAGTAACGGAATGTATATTGTCATATTCTCAAGTTTCCAAATTCGCAAATTACCAGATTTCCTGTTTTAAATTCTCAAATTGGCAAAAATTGTCCAAATTCCCCATATTGTTCAAATTTCATAAATCCCTTAAATTTCTCAAATTCTCTAAATTCTCTAAATTCCCTAAATTCACTAAATTCTCCAAATTTCTCAAATTCCCTAAATACCCTAAATCCCCCAAATTCACTAAATTCCCCAAAACTCTCAAATTTACTAAATTCCCCAAAATTCTCAAATTCCCCAAATTTCCAATATTCTAAAATTACTAAATTTTCAAACTTCTAAATTCCCGAATTCCCAAAGTCTCAAATTTCCAAATTTCCAAATTCTCAAATTTCTTTTGTACTTAAAATTCCCCGATCGAACACTAAATATGTTCTCGTTGATATCTCAAAACCATACATCACAGTAAAGTAAAATTTCTTTTACCAGAGAAAAACGATGTCGTGTTTTACAAGTTGTAAGCCACACGGTATACATCCGTATAGGAATGCGTGCGTCATACACGGTCCATCACGAGAGTGTCGCGTGTCTTCCGAAATCCTTGTTCTGTCTGCCAAAAAAGAGCCCAAGAGAGACCCTCTCAATGTCTCTGTGACAGAGGACGTTTCCCAGATGCCCCGACCATCGTTTCTTCCATTTGACAGAAATTTATCCCGGAAAATTTATTCTGGAAAAGGCTTGATCGTTTCACTTGAAGTCGTGCGAATTCCAGGTCGTTGCTACTGTCGAGCAATCACGCGATACGAAGAACGCGACTATTAAGTGGCATCAGACTTCGCTTTTATTCGGTTAATTGCCTAGCATGTGTCACTGTGTAACGTTAGAACGACAGCATTCGCTAATATTGCTCTGCGGACAGTTAGAAAGCATGCCTATGTTGCACGATACCGCCAGATGTCTAAACTTTCAACTTTTAGATCTACTTACTTGTCACAAAATATCGTTCGACTAGAACGTTTGTCGCAGAAACTCGAATCTAATTGAATTTCTCGCGCGATATTTTCTTTTCCTTAATCTCGTGCTACGTACGCTCGTGTGCAATATGCGCCACAAACAGAACCAGCGTAAAGTTACAGCACCATACACATATCGAATTTCCGAGTCGTTCCCACAGACGTTTCTTATGAAATTTGCTATTGAGCTCATTTTCTGAGCTCCCTACAAGTTCTCTACCTTCGTAATAAATATCGTTTCGATCGAAGGAAACTGTTCGTTTTCACATTTTAACATTCGTCGCTTTCTTTTATTTTTACCCATCAGATGTTATTTACAGGTTACAAATTTCACATATCATATGCTAGACATATTTGCACGCATATGATCTGACACTCTCTATTTGGAAATAGCTAGAATTACCTATCAACGCAATGTGCCTGTAGAAATTCGAACGATCAATTTTCCACAGTACCCTCTAGCTATTTTGCATTTTAGTTTGATAGTCGTTAATTCTGAAATAGTGCGAGATTACCTTAACGCTGACGACTGGTATCACACATGAAACGTACGTCGATATAACGTATAACTATATGTTAGCGTCAACGTATTTTTAAGGGTTCTCTAGGGATAGACTGCGTGAGGTCTGAAAGGATGTTTATGAGTGGCCAAATGAGGCGACAGACGATGGCTATTGACTTGGAGTCATGTAGCTATCGGCTGTCGCAGGATTGCTTGTTTGTCAGTTTGTGAGACTGTGGAAAAAGCAGGCAGTTTGTTATTGCATTGCCTAAATGAATAGGAACGTTGTTCCTTAAGGATCTGTCCACGGAGTGGGGAAGGCGAGGATGCCTTTTGGTAACAGGACTGAATTGAACATATCGGCATTTACCCCAGAACCTGAAAAGGACACTGATCTCCTAGTTTGCTTGGACCTTTTTGAGAATTATTTCTAACATATACTTAATATTATACTGTTAAAGTATAGTAAATACTAGTTTTGACGTCTTAAAGCCTGGTCCTGAAGGTGCTCAATCCCCACATCAAAAATCGTTACCATGTCCGGGGTCCATTTGCTGTATCGATTTTACCAAACACGAAAAAATTGGCATATGATGAATACTGTAAATCGATCTAAAGTGTTATACATGACTTACACGTACAACAACGCTTCAGTAAATGTAGTAGATAAATTTAAAATGTAAAAAAATGTAAAATCTTCATGGACCTTCCCTGCATATCCCCTGCGTTTCAGTGCCCATGAGCTCTTGACGGACACTTTATCCGCCCATCCTTGGCCTACCACATCCATACTTAACTCGTTTTAAATTGATCTGAAATTTTACAAGTGTTCCGATGCTTCCGAACAGCGGCACATCGCTTTGTATGTACAACCAGCAACCGGTAGTACATTTTTCCAGTCGTTCACTTCCTTCGTTCGTCTCTTTCTTTCTTCCATTGTCTCCTCTTGGCTTTTCACGTACGTGCCTCGACCAATAATACGATGCACGTGCGTTCATTCATAGAACGCTAACGTGGTTTCAGAGTATCGTGTATGGTTCAGCCGTAATCGAACGAGATGCGAACACCATGAGCGGCTAGCTTGCAGACAAAATGACACGTATGCATAGGCGGATGTGAGCGGCATATGGTCACATTTGTACGCCGACCGTTAAGTAACAATCCCATTCATTCTTTCCAACAATACCGATTGACCATTATGGACGATCGATTTTAATCGACTTGACACCTTCAATGCTATGCTATATACCTTGAAAATCTTTGCGGTTAATTTTCAATACATTCCGTGCATTATTTTTAAGGTATTTTTGTGATGTTTAGATTAAGAGAGGTGAGATCATGTAAAAACTTATTCTGAATTCTTGATTACGAAATTTGCTGCTTTCTAAATTTCCAAATTCCTAAATTTCTGAATTTAATTCCTAATTTCTTAAGATCCTATATCCCCGATTTCCTACATTCACAAATTCCTATATTTCCAAATCCCTATACCCCGAATTCCTACATTCCCGAATTGATATATCCCCGAATTTCTACACTCCCAAATTCCTATATTTCCAAATCCCTATATCCCTTAATTTCTATATTCCCGAATTCCTACATTCCCAAATTCCTATATCCCCAAATTTCTATATTCCCAAATTCCTATATCCCCAAATTCCTATATCCCCGAATTCCTACATCCCCAAATTCCTATATGCCCAAATTTCTATATCCCCAAATTCCTATACTCCTCTATCTCTAAACCCCTATATTCCCAAATTCCTAACCTAAAAAATTGTTAAACTCGTGAATTCAAAACTTCGGAATTTTACCATCAGCTCAAACCAATCCCGCGTTATACAATTTAATCTCCGCTTCGCGTTAAACATATGCATCATTTGAATATTAAACGTTGACAACGAATGCACGCAATCGTGGAAAAATTATGCAAAGATAAAAGATAGATAAGGTGCCGGTACAAGACAGTTTATTAAGTATTTTGCATCGCGACGCTTTCCATATTCCAGAAAGTTCACCGTTTACCTCGTAATCGGATCAAATATCGGAGATGGAGTTACTTCTAGTTAAAGCGTCTATTCTCGGCCACGAAACACGCATCGTGTCGAAGTAACATTTAATTATTACACTGCACGACAACAATTTTCCAACGATAGTCGTTCAGCTTGTTTTTATCCGACGGTTATAAAAATAGTTGGTCAATTTTGCGTTAATTTTCCGGTATTAAAAGTAACCGGAACACGGTGTAACACCTGGGGAAAGGTGTACATGGTCGTTAAGTACTTCGAGAAAATTGCGCAAACGCGCGGAATGTTGTCTGAGGAAAAAGGAAAAGAGGGTGTCGCATACGTATCGCTTTATTCAGACAGCTATACGTGTCGCCTACTTAACCCCCGCATGAGTCAGGTGGTCATTTTGATTCATCTACGACTTTTTCCTGTTGTCCACGTTAGGCTGACGCAAAACGAATTTTTTTCACCCTCTAAACTTAGTATCTGATGTAAAAAGAATCCTCTCAAAGTCTGAACTCAAATATTTAAAAGAGATTGCTCTTTCACCATGTACTAAATTTTTAAAGGTTGAGGACGAGCAAGAAATCTTTTTTGAACCACCCTAATGTACATACATCGTTAAGCTTGAATCTAATAATAACACGGGACGTTTAAAGAAGATTTATCCAGAAAGTCGACGTACTTAGACTCCAGACGTGGAAAACTTTCGACTTTTGTTTCGTCAAACGGACGAAAGAAGAATTGTTGCCCGGTCGACGCGCAATAACGTTTCAGTCGTAATCTGGATCAAAATGGCGTTACATTCATCCGCGCCGGTTCTACAGTATTATGTTCATCTCCCTAGTGTTAAAATGAGAAAGGGGCAACGATTGTTTCGACGTTCCTACGAAATTTCATGGGTCGTGTAATCCAGATAATGCGAAACTCGTTGCTTAATTAAACCTCGAACGTTCCGTCTACACGCTCGTATTCTTCTGTTTCGTTCACGGTTCTTCGTAGAAATTTCGATCTGTCGAAATCGTGGACGTTACGTAATCGGTGTATCGTATCGTAAACGAGCCGTTCGCAGGTAAGAACGCAATTAATTTCCGAGTGTTACAATTCCAAGCCGAATGAGTGATCGTGCACTGTGAGCCATGCAAGTGAACATTACACTTGTTCCGCCACGGAATATCTACATTTAATTATTCTCCTGCACTTTCTATCAACGAATTGCTTTCACTGGGTATCAAATGCGATGGTCATTTGATATTTAAAAATATAAATAGTTTTCATTCAGAAGATACGCTAAAAGCATGTATGTTATGCGTGTACATGCATGTACAGTCAAGAGCAAATCCTATTTCCTAGGGGAAATTACCATAGGGGAAGAGACCTATATTTTGATTTTCAGAGGTTTTGGGGGGGATTTAAGAAATTTTTAACACAGTCCTTTGGAATTTTGTTGAAATGAATAAAGGGATGAAATCTAGAGATATTAGAATGTTGAGATTCAACTGTGCTAATATCTAGGGATGTTGAAATATCAGGTTCTAGGGATATTGGAATCTAGTAATATTGGAATACTGAAGTCTCAGGATATTGAAATAGTGAGATCTACAATTCTAGAGATATTGAAGTAAAATCTAGGGATGTAAGGGTATTTGGATCTAGCGTTATTAGAGTCTGGGGACATTGCGGTATATGGGACTAGGTATATAGAAATATCAGGTTCTAGGGATATTAGAGATATAGAGATATTAGAATCTAGTAATATTGGAGTACTGAAGTCTGAGGATATTGAAATAGTGAGATCTACAATTCTAGAGATATTGAAGGAAGGTCTAGGGATGTAAGGGTATTTGGATCTAGTGTTATTAGAATCTGGGGACATTGTGGTATAGGGGGCTAAGTATATTGAAATCTAGGATTACATTGGGATTTGGGAGTCTACAAAGGTGACCCATCAACTTGAAATAGAGAAACTTGAAAATTTGGATACTTCAAAACCTAAAAGTATAGAATTTAAAAATTTGTGAATTTTGAGAAATCGAAACTTTCCAAATTTGAAGGATTGAAAGTTTGAGAAGTTGAACAATTTATGAAGGGATTTGAAAATTTGGAAATTTGTTAATTTAATAGGTTTGAAAGTGTAAAAATTGGGACATATGAAAAATTGAAAATATACCACTTTTTCGAGAATATAGGAATTTGATAACTTCTAAATTTGGGCACTTGAAATATCGGAAACTTGAGAAACAAAAATTTCGAAATTTCAAAATTGCGAGGTATATGTCTTGAAGCCTGCATCGTACCCGAATGAATATATACATTCTCTGCATCCACTCTTCGGAAACGTATGCATACGTATAAATACGTTGTTCGAGAAGTGTAAGGTCACTTCGCATACGAATGTTTCTTAACAATTTGCGTACGTCATCATAGCGAATCCTTATCAAAACAAATTCATCGAGGAGTGTGTTAATTGGAGACCTAGATATCACGTTTGCTTTGCGCTGGCGAAGATCTTCGTGTTTGTCATCGGATGACAAATATGTGCAAAGTGCACGAGGAAATCTTTTTTGTCTCTTTTTCTTGGTACGAGTTCGTGTGCACCGTGACTGACTACTTTCACGAAAAGGTCTCGAGTTTTGCCAAAATGCACGCGGGCTCCGGATTGAGTTGTAGCTTGTATTTTTAACCGTGTGACGTAAAGGAGAGACAGCAACGGTACGGATGGTGAACGGTAGATCGTAGACGTGACCGTCTGGTTACGAATAGACTTATTTCTACGATCGATGTCATCAGGATCGTGGTCGGTTTTGTGAGAGTAACGGCTGCGACCACCTTGGCACGAATTCCCGATCGAGAAGCAGTTCACGAATAAATTCGTTGTTCCTGCATTGATACGTGGCCGCTTTTCTGCATCGCACGGTGCAGTCTCGATATATGATCCCATTGTTACTATGAGAGCGGAAAAATTGTGAAATGAGCCATATAAGCGGAACTTCCATACTTGATTCTCATCATCCTATCACCAAGAGTGTAATTCGGAAATTTTATACCTCTACATTTTTGAAAATTCGCAAATTTTTCAATCTGAACCGTCTAAATTCCTAAATCTGAAAATTTGTCAATTTGAAATTTTTTTATTTTTGATTCTGATGATTGCTACTCAGCAGGCTATATAAGTGAGAACCATATAACGAGACTGCACTACATACTCGTCAAATTCCAGCTCGTACAGTCCGCCTGACCTTGACCTTGATCCCGATTATACCGGCCGCAATTTTACAATTGCCCCGTATCTACTTTGTACTATATTTAATATCAATATTAGTGATATATTTTTGTCCACAAGAAATTTAGTGACTTTCTATGAATAAAGCAAACAAATATTTGCCACAGAATTGTTCGAAATCACAAAACCTCAAAGGGTTTCTAAATATGTTTTTACAAACTACCAATTTATCAAAGAATATTTCCTTTTTCATTTTCGATGAGAAACGTGGACGTCGGCTGCGATAAATGTGGTACACTTATTGAAACTTACATTAGGAATTCCTTTAACGTTTCATCTATCTTGACGATTCTAAGCATATTAACATTAGATATTAGATACAAACATAAAGCTTTGTCATAAACTAATTGGAACTCTGATAACCGCTATAAGACTGACCGTGTACACGCAGTATCAAAGTATCAATAAGAATGTTGCAAGGTATAAACACTGAGTTACTTAGAATCTTTCTTCTTCGTATTAACTTTGAATCATGATCAATTCAAATGTAACCTAATTAATATGTTAATACAAAACTTGCTCTCGAGTGGTCTCAAACTTTTAATCGATAATGTACACTGGACTTTCCAAATGACTGAATTTCGAAAGGTATTCGAGGAAACTTTTCTGTAGAACTCATATATATTCATTTATGTCTTCCGTTAAAAAAAAAGCGTGAGCGAATTTATAGTTTCTCCGAGGAGGAAAATTTTTATCGAAGATTCTGAGGAAGTGTCATCTCGAAAATGATGTTCGAATCGTATCAAATAAATATTTGCAGGGGATAGACAAGTTAAACGGTGCTTAAAATCGTTTCGTTTAGACTTCAGTGCCATCAAGAAATTGATCATTTCAAAGCAGCTTTGATCATTGAAGTACGCGTGCGAGTAACTGCTGCGACCTTGCCCCAGGTTTTCAACACTTGAACCATCTGCATAATTTGCATCGATCAATATTGCAGTGAATAATTGTCAGGATATTCTTGTTTTCGCGGACGTTCTTCACTGAATGACCGTATTCTCCGATGTCTTGTCAATAATTGATTGATTATCAATTAAACTGTCTCTCTCGGTCGAAGGATGTCTCTCCCGATCTTTTATAGATCTGATAAAGCTTAAAAATCTGTTAAAATTAGTCGCAAGCCAGCAGGGTCAAATCTTCCATCGAAAATAAATTTTTCAATTTTCACTGTGATTGATCAGATTTATACATTTTACTTATCGTTTATCTGTTCGTAATAATAACTTGAATATCAAAGAGAAAGATTAAATCGAATTTAAATAATTTGCAAACAAGCGAATGTAATTTATGAAATGGTATTTATATGAAGTGATACGTATATATATAAATAAACCGTGACCAGCGTTTTACATGATTCATAACGATTGGGTATCAGCAGTTTTACATAGCACCAAAACTGACGCCTAACCAGTTGTCTTTTATGACTCATGTATAGACTCATAGTTCTCGTTCTTCTGCTTCATTTTGTTTTTTACAATTCTGGAATCGTAAACTGATAAACTGAAAAACAAATTTGTTAATGGATGTTTATAGGACGAGGAGAAATATATTATATCTCCCTAATCGACTTCTACCATATTAAGTTTTTAAATGACATCAAACGTCATACTTAAACTATTTATTATATAGTCACATGTATTTGTATTTATAAAGTAATTCAGAAAATATATACAATTTTTTTATTTATATACAATTTTATTGTTTGAAAACATGTTATTGCATTGTTTTGGACGAAAATTTAATCCATTTGTGATAAAAGAGATTATTTTTTATTTTTTAAGTATTAAACAAAATTTCATTTATCATTTATGTCATATATATCTCTGCTGTTACTATTTTTGTTTAATAACAATTACAATATTTACGAATTAGCTATAACCCAATTGTATCAATTGAAATAATAACATATTGAATACATTATAATATAAAATACTGTTAATATTTTGTAATTTTATTGTTTTTTCTATAAACATAATACGAGACTTCTAGGGAGTTTGTATTCTTCGCGGTTCGTGCAACTTTCTGAGGCTTCCATCATTTTACAGAAAACCGCCTATCAACTTCACGTAATGAGCTTCTGACGTATAACCCAACAATTACGCAAGAGAATTGCAATGATGCAACCGAAATCTTCGTAAATTGTACAATAGTCTACATGATCATTTCGCGATAAATGTTCATCGTGATCGTACCTTTTTATTTAATTTAATTTTGTAATATTATTACTGTTCTTATAATTGTTCGATATCATTTTTTATATATTTTCCAGGTAAACTTTTATGTAAATATAGGTAAGTGTTAAAAAAAATACGTGACAAGGATATCGATCGGTTTCAATATAAAAGCATTTAATATCAACAATTTTTACATGATGAAGGACCCTTCAACGTTTTTTACCACTCTTCTTTTGACCTTTCCGACCTTTCCTACCATTTTTATTGCGCTTTCTTTCTAATAATTTCCGTGCTTTCAGAATCTGTTCTGGTCTCTTTAATTCCTTATTTGGTTTAATCTTTTCTTTCGTCTTTTGGTTGCGACGTGCCCAATGTGGATTTGGTGGTTGATCTAAAATGTAAAAAAAATAAATATATACAGTATATACATGTATAGAAAATAATAAACAATATCAAATTTATATATAGTATTCTCATATACATTTTTTCCTTTGTGAAGTTTCTTCTTCGCTATCATCATCGCTTGCAGCCTCTGCTTTGCTCTTTTCTTTCCAGGCCGAATAACGATTTGTTTTGTAACTAGCAGGTATCCAAACACCAGACTCTGTACGTATTTTCTTAGCCTTTCCACCCTTTAAACAAAACAGTTAGTTTGAAATATGATATTATAAATTTGTAAAAGGATACATACATCATTAACCGTAATCATTTTCTTTTTCTTGCGGTCCCATTTTTTGAGTTGTGTATGAAGACGTTGAGATTCTTCATTATCCGCGGTTAAATCCATTTGTACTTTGTCCGCTTCCGTGTTGAAAGAATTAACAGCTAAACTGTAACAATATACATCAGTATTATTTATTAACAATTAATATTATTAAAATAGGAAACTTACCCATCTTCTGTATGTTTGTCTGGAGCAGCATATGGAATGAAAAAGTCTTCATCTTGCGTTACGGATCGCTTTTTCTTTTTAGCAGGTTTATACAAATCATTAAAATTTCTTTTCTTTGGAAGAACAATTGTATTAAATGTTGCATTAATCTCAGCTGCTGTACTTGAGGGAAGATCTACTTTTTTGGATGCTTCTGTAACGTATTATTAATCATTAATGTACTGATGTATTGTTATAAAAGTTCTTTTTCCTTGTTACAATTTGTATTTACCTTCTAGCTTTTTCTTAGATATTAATTCTTCTGTTTTCCTATAAAAATTTTTAATATTTTGTCTATGCAATGTGCGTTTTGTCTTCATGACTTGATAGTCAGTAGAGGATGCTTTTGCTCCAATTTCAAATATCGTCTATTAAACGATAAAAATTAATAATATATCATGGTTAATATACCTAAAATTAAAAAATTTACTTACTCCTTGTGGTCTATAATTTACTATTTTCGACAACAAATTCAGAGTATTAGAAGAAACATCAGAATATTCTGGTATAACACCTGCTTGATTAATATTTAATTCTTTCACTCTCTTAATACTTTCCGACGAAGCTGTCGGTCGTGATCGAATGTATTGTTTGTATGCGTTCTCACAAACTTTCTCCATATTTTGCTACATGTGCATTAAAGGAAAATCTTCTTATTATAATATTACAATTAATTATAACAATATAACTAATTAAACAAGTACAATGAAAACACATACCAGATCTGTGGAAGAATTGTGCCAATTTATCAGTTCAGCAAGTTCTTCTTCTATCATTGATTGTGGCATCTTACCAATAGCACCATCAGTACCTTCTACAGAACCAGAAGGTGGAATAACGTGTAAGGGGCGACTGAGGAAAAGATGTAAATCTAAAAGGTAAGCATATTCATCTGGACCTATAATATTGTAAGCAGTTCCAGTGCGGCCAGCTCGTGCGCAACGTCCTGTTACAATGAATTGTTAGTGTTATAAAACTTTGGTAAAACTTACAGCTTATAATTCATACACCTACCTACTCTATGTACAAACAGCTTCGACTTAGCAGGAAAATTAAAATTGATTACATTATCTAAATGTGGAATATCCAAACCTCTGGCAGCAACATCTGTTACTACCAATACTTTAACTTTATTAGTTTGAAATTTAGCTGCATTTATCTTTCGAGCTGATGGATCCAAATTAGAATAAATAAATGTGTTAGAAATTCTTGCTTTATCTAATACCTATTAATAAAATATAATTTAATGTACAAAGCTATATATTAGTATTAAATTTCAGATTTGAATTATGTACCATATGAATATATTCCACATGATGCATTGTTGCAGCAAATATTACTGTCTGAGAATCAGTTTTGATAACATTTTTTAATAAACACAACAGTACTGCTAATTTCTCTTCTGGACGGCATACAATGAATGAAAGTGATAATTCTTCTGGTATTTTACTGTCTACATCTAAACGTAGTAAAACAGGATCAGTTAATCCAGCCCTTGCAAAATCTACTAGAACTTTGGGTAATGTTGCAGAAAATAGTAATGTTTGTCTAGATTCTGGTAATCTATTTGTAATTTCATTAATCTGTTCACCAAAACCCATCTCAAATAATCTGTAATTTAATTTATAAAATATGATTTACATAATTTAGGGAACATCAAACACATAATTTGAAAATAAATTCTTTACCTATCAGCTTCATCAAAAACTACATATTCAATGCTATTTAATTGTAAATCCATCTCAACGCATATGTGTAAAAATCTGCCTGGTGTTGCCACTAAAATATCAGGATTTCCATGAATTGTACTGAACTGATTTTCCATATTATCACCTCCCAATATTACGGCAGCTTGTAAGCCTGTGAATCTCCCTAATTCCTTTATGAACTTTAATGTTTGTAATGCCAATTCTCGAGTGGGTGATAAAATTAAAGCTCTTGCCCCAATTTTTGTTTGTCTTGCTTTAAGTTTTTCAAATAAGGGAATCAGAAAGCAAGCAGTTTTGCCACTACCAGTTCTAGCCATTGCAACCACATCACGTCCTTCTAATGCTAAAGGAATTGTCTGCGGAAATATAATATACAATAAAGAACAGTTTGTACATGCCAGCTGTTAAACTCCATAACTTACTTTCCGTTGTATAGGTGTTGGTACTTTATATCCTCTTCTTAAAATACCTTTCAATACAGGGTAGCTAAGAGCCATCGATTGAAAACCTCCTGACTTACTACACGCTTTCTTTTTAATACTAGTAATTTCATTTTCTTCCTCATCATCATTTATTTTCTCGGGGTCGGCAAACCCTTCAATATCTGTATTTTCCATTTTAAAAATTACAAATTTAGTATTCGAAAAATTTAACCTTAAATACAAATGATGGAACACGTGGTATCATTTAACAATTGATGCCTATTTAATACAAATTTTTTCAGCTTAATTCATCAGTTACAATAAGTATCACTAATGATATTAGTTGTATCAACTTTTGTAATTATTATTGCTTTATTTTAAAAGCAGTTTCATCCTATTTACAATTACATATTTATTGGCTATGCAACTGCTTGCAAGCTTGCAACTTCAAAAAGCACTTGCAAGTAAAAACGCGCATATACATTCTAGTGTAATTCTGACTTCCCTGGGGAAATTAGCTGCCAAATAGAAAGAGTCCCTTCCGTTGAAATATAACTATGAAATTCTAAAAATTTTTCTTTCAGAATGTTGGTAGTATTGGATAGACATGTGAACATATTGGAAGTTGAAGGTTTCGGCCATTTTGTTTGAGTCCGTCTGTTCTTTATAATTCAACATGAAGTAAGTAAAATTTTTATTGCGATGGCATCTGCTAATTTAAATGCAATCGTTTAAAATATCTTCAGTATGCACAAGTAATTATATCCATAAAATATTTTTAATGAGTATGTTGTCCATCTTTTCAGGATCGGACTTTGCGCATATAGCGGATACAAAATATATCCGGGCCATGGTAAAACCATGGTTAAAGTAGATGGAAAAGTAAGTATAATACAATTTTTACATTCATTCATATTTAATTCGATATTATTAAGTTGTTGTTACTTTTATAAGATCATTGTTGTCATGTGTCAACCTTAACCTCTGTGGTATTTTAGACATTCACATTTTTAAATTCAAAATGTGAGTCCGCTCATTTGATGAGACGAAATCCACGTAAAGTTACATGGACTGTATTATACAGGTATTTATTCTTAATTCCTTCTATATTGTTGAAAATATATAGCAGAGTAATGCAATCCAATTTTACATTACAGACGGAAACATAAGAAAGGTCAGGAAGAGGAACAAGCAAAGAAGAGAACTAGACGTACACAAAAATTCCAACGTGCTATTGTAGGTGCATCACTTACAGATATATTGGCTAAACGTAACATGAAACCAGAAATTCGTAAAGCGCAAAGAGATCAAGCTATTAAGTAAGTATAGTTTTATTAATAGTAACATAGAAATTTGGTAGTTATAACTTCATGGCTGTAAAGTATAAATGAACGACTAAAAACTAATGTTTTTGTAGTTAATTGTTTCTGATGGAAAATTATATGATAGACATCTGTTCCGTAGATGTGATACTCTATATCACATTCACTTTCAGAATGTCTTAGAGCAACTGAATTGCTTCACCCAAAATTGTATGCATTATATACACTGTTTGGCTTTTGCGGGTTCATACAGATTTAATATTTTCATATATTTTATTACTGCCTTTTATCCAATATTTATTTTGTGCTAATCTTTGATTTTAGGGCTGCAAAGGAACAAAAGAAAGCAGCAAAAGCAACAAAGAAAGCAGTTGTTGCTCCCAAGGCTAAGACTGCACCAAAACATAAAGCTACAAAAGTAACGCAAAAGTCAGCCCCACGTGTTGGAGGAAAACGTTAAAATCCTGATAGTATAAAAATAAAAAAAATTTAATTTTAAGCAATTCATTTTTTAATTCTACCTGAAAATACAATTTAATGAAAAATTATTTCAGATATTTGCTAGTAACACTATCATAATTAAAAATAAATATGAATAAATGTTGGTGATGATCAAATATTGAAACGTTTAAAAAGATTTTCATAATTCAATATTTTTATTTATAAATTTGTGTATAGTTTAGAAAACACTTTTATGTGTCATAATATAATCTTAATTTAGTAATAATTTTATTTCTTTTTGGCCAATTCTTTCTTTAATATAGATAATTTTGTTAAAGCTTCGTCTCTCCATGCACGTGCTTCTTGAAGTTTATCCAATGGAGACATTTCGTTTAATTCATTACTTATTTTTTCTGCCACCTCACCTTCAAACTTAGGGACAGGACCAAATGTCATGCTCACATTGTAAATCGAATTTTTATACGTTTCACAGTATTTTTTCATTCCTGAAGTAAATTGTAATAATATTAAAAAATTATTTAATATATTTATTTAATTCGAAGAAATGTACCTTCAGCATTTAAATGAGCGGCTTCAAAGGCACCGAGGAATGCGTATCGCATTCCAAGACCTTCACTCATAACTGCATCTATGTCCTTAGCGCTTAATACTCCATCAGCTACTAGTCTCCACGCCTCATTTAAGATCGCGTATCTAAATATACAGTGAGTTTTTTCATCAAATAGTTAAGAAATAAAAAATGTAGCAATCATTACATACTGTATTCGATTAAGTGCAAAACCATCAATTTCTCTACGCAACACGACAGGTTTTTGTCCTATTTCAGTCATAATAGCCTTTGTTTGTTCGGGTATTTCAGCACGGGTCCAGGGTGCAGGCACAATTTCTACAAGTGGTACATAATATGGCGGGTTCACCTATGTTTAAAATAATAAATATTATTTACATCCTCTTTTTCGGTTATCATAGGTATATAATATGCCCTATAGTTTCGTTATATGGCCGATTGAGGACTTTTCCTTCACGCACACTAGCAGCATTCTCTTAACATCACTCGGAAGAATGTCGCGATTTCAATAAACCGATATTCTGTTTCTGATCGGCGAACAAGTTACAAATTTTTTTACCATACATTAGAAAATTGAGATATTCTTGCACCACTAGCAAGAGATTGTCGGCAATCAAACTGCATAGTCTTTGTCCAAGGTCATATAGCAAAACTCTGCAGTACACATATATGTAGCTCATACATGTATGATACGTACGGGATGTGACACAATTATTTGTTCGCGATGTTTTAACTCTTTGCTGATTAAAGATGGACGGAAAGTAGACGTCGAAGAAGATAGAATAACTTTGTCATCCACTACTTTGTCAAGTTCATTATAAACTTTAAGTTTTAATGGTAGATTCTCAGGAACACATTCTTGTACAAGTTTAGCTCCTTTTACAGTTTCAGCCAAGTTTGAAGATCCTATTAAGGATTAGATATTTCGTCAGCATCTTTTTGTAATTGTTTCATTTATTGTGCTAATTACATATCAACGACAGCAACGTAAAAATGGCTAACTATAAAAATGGCAGTTTATAGTATAGCATTTTAGAAAGTTCTAGTATAAAAATGTGATATTTTAAAATGTTGAACGAATCAGAATAACGTAAAATGTTTCGTTCACAGAATATAATATTATATTTGGAGATCTAACCAAGTAAATTGCAGTTGCCCATTTATACTTTATTGCCGTTGATATTAGTTGTATGATATGAATGCGAACCTTTAATTAAATTAAATTGTTCATTCGCGTTAAGCGTGCCTCGTAAGAGGCCGCCACTTTCAAGTCGTTTCAACTGGTCACGAATATCATCAAGCGCTCGTGAAATTTGTTCTTTAACGATATCGTAAATAATTACCTCGTAGCCTACACTGGCAAAAAGCATAGCCCAACTGCGACCGATTAAGCCACTAAAATAATAGTAAAATATTTTTGTTATAAAACTAACATTGTTACTATTAATTGTGCACAGTATTTCATTAAATTTGTATTATCGATAAGATTTTGCATTTTGTAATTTAAAAATATGAAATTTCGAAATGTTATGACTAAAAATGAAGATGTTATTTTACTCTATCTATTACTTAATTCTTCTACTTTATCTTATCATAGAAGATATCTATTGCATCAGCGATTCAATTTTTAATCACCTAATAACACTAATGTTTTTGAAGATAAACGTAAATTTTATATTGCGTTTTGTAACCGATATTAAATCAATAAACGCGATACGTTATATTACTGCTTCGTAGAAATTAGAATATATTTAATTACTGGAATAATAACATGATTAAAGCAGCATGGTAAGTTTTTTTCCACGTATACATTTTATGATGTTGATTGATGTTTTGTAAATAATAACTACTAAGACTTTAAAAAGCGAAAGACATTATAAAGCGAAATTATATTAAATGTAATTATACGTAAATAGTTATATTATTTACTATTCACTAATCAATGATTTCTAATGGAATAAAATATAAAAAGAAATTATTAAATGTTTTTAATATAAACTTAAATATAATTAAAAATTCTTAATTGAATTAAATTTTATTACCTGCCAATTATACCAATTTTTTCATTTTTAAGCGACATTATTGAACAATTACTTTACGAAGCAATTTGCAAAATATACTGTGCAAACTCGCGACAGAGGTGCTAGTTACACGATGTCTGACACTATATAACTGGTCTTTCTAATGTTGTTTACATATATATATATATAATCGTCAGATAACCCTACCATCACCTTTTTTCCATGTCAAATCACGTAAGACATTGGCAAAGCCGTTATAGAACTTTTCAGGGCCCGTATCAAAACATTATTTTTTATGTTACTCGTTGATGCAATATGGTAGTGACGACCATTAAAGGATATGCATTTCTAATCACAACCAGCATTTAAATATTTGAAAATTCGAAGACGAAAATTTGGAATTGTAGAAATTGGAAATTTGGTGATTGATAAATTTGAAAGATTGGGAGGTTTGAAAATTTAAACACGTGAACTTCCTAAACCTTAGGCCCACAACAAGTGCTTTATTTGCTCGATACTAGCGACGGCACTGGATATTGGTTTTAATTTGTTCAAGCATTTGAGCGATGAAGATCTGGTTGAAATAAAAAAGTCTTATATAACGTCACAAATCGCGAATAAATCTGCTATCGTCCAAGTTCAGTCGAACAACGACTTATGAATACGGCCCTCTGATTAGAAGGTCTCTTATGTCTGATTCTTTTACACAATCGGTAAATTAGTAAATCAGAACATGAAATTTCATACAATCATAGATCTATTCTTGTATCTTATCTATGATAATATGAACTCTTATAGGGTGGTTGGTCTATATTACACTTTGTCTATGACACCGGTAATGAAAACGCTGTACTGCTTGTTCTTAACCGTTCCGAATATTTAATTTAAAAAATTTACAATTCTTTGTCAGGTGTTGAAAGAAACCTGACGAAATTTGCTATTGCTTTTAATGTGATTTCTTATTCGAGTAATCAAAATTTATCGTAAAAAAATGGGAACTGTTCATGCCAAGGTAAAAGCTTATTATTAGAAAATTGCGGAATAACCTAAAATTAAAGTCATTAATTTACAGCATGAAGTAATTTCTAATAATAATTTATTCAAGTCTGATGTTTTAATAAAAAGTTGCATTATATGTTGTGTTAAGTTCGTTTCTTTTAGTTTTGTAGTATGTCATTTTATGTGTATTATATTTTTCCATTAAATTTTATATAGAAAATTGTCATTAATATCATACATGCTCTTTCATTTTAGGAATCAAAGATATCTGGAAATATGAATGAAACTTCCAGTGAAAGTAATGAAAAACAGAATTTCAAAGGAAGTAATCCTGTAAGTAATATTGTTTGGATTTTAAACTAAACCTTAATTTATGTTTCTTGATAAAAAACTTTTATACATTGATTATCATTTGAAGAATATTTAATAACTTGAAAATTTTTATTTTTAGTCATCAAATTTTCGTAGAAAACTGAATTTATTTGACACAACAAAAGAAGAACATATTGACCTACATGCTGTGAAAGTATGTTTGTTACTTATATATTAAAACTTTAATTTATGTGCGATAGTTATAAATAAATTAAACATTAATATTTAATAAACTAGGTAAGAGTTGATAAAGTACATGTGGATGGGCTTGGTAGAACAAAGGATGATATAATAAAGTCACAAGTTACTGAACTATTCAAAGCTAAGGATTTTTATGAAGTTCTTTTACGTGCCTCCAGAGTTAAAGAAAAACTACGATCTTTAGGATGTTTCAAAAATATTGGAATTTTCATTGATACCAGTCAAGGTCCTGATGCTACCCCAGAAGGCGTTGAAGTGGGTCTATATAATTACACAATAATTCAACAGAAAATAAGTAATTTCTCAGATTTAATTATTTTCAGTTCATTGATAAATCATCTGTTTAAAACTTGATGTCTATTCCTGAGAGAAATCTTAAGTTGTATTCTGTTTCAGGTCACCTTTTCTGTTCATGAAATGAGACGCCTGACAGGTGGGATTAATACCATGGTTGGAAACAATGAAGGTTCCGTTATTATTCAAGCGAAAGCACCAAATTTATGTGGAAGAGGAGAACATTTGCAAATGGAATACTCTTATGGTTCTAAAAGTTCCACGAATATAAGCGTATCTCTTGTTAAACCATTTGTAAATAGTTGGCTTCATACGGTGTATGTAAGACCATTCCTACTTAAGAATTAAAACATTACTATCAATTATGAAATTAAATATATTTACTGTTTTTTAAATTGTTTTCTGCTATAGATTAACTACTAGTGTATTCAACACATTCAATAGATTTCCATGGTCTGGTTTTAATCAATATGATAAAGGCCTTTTATTAGACTTTGCACTCAATCCAGATGGTGCAGGTATACTGAAGCATAATTTACAGTATGAAGCTAATTATAGAGAAATTGTTTCTTCCAAACAAACATCGTTTCGTGTTCGAGAACAGTGCGGCCCAAATTTAAAATCCGCTTTGCGGCATATTTGCTGTATCGATAAAAGAGACTCATTATTATTTCCAACTGCCGGTAGTTTTGTACAGTTTTCAACAGAAGTAGCTGGTCTTGGCGGTGATATTGGATTCGTTAAAAACGAACTTACTATGCAAACTAATTGGACTCCACATGAATATTTTGTAAGTATCTTTCAACTTACGGTCAAATTTCCAACTGATATAATTTCTTTACAACTTTTTATCATAAAAACTTTAATATTTAGACATTTCAACTGGGTCTTCAGTCTGGATTGCTTAGAGGAATCAATAATGAAATGAAAGTAAATATTGCTGATCAATTCTTTTTGGGTGGTCCATTGAATCTTAGAGGATTTGAAATGAGAGGTTGTGGACCACGAGATGATGGTTATTCAGTTGGAGGCGATGCGTATTGGGCTGTCGCGCTTCATTTATATACACCACTGCCATTTAGGCCTGGTCGTAATGGATTCGGTGACTTATTCAAGTTACATGGTTTTATCAACGGTGGAAATGTATCGAATTTTACATTCAAATTTGGTACAAAGTTTTTTTAAATTAGTTTTTGTTTTTTTTTACTAATATAACTGTCGGGTGAATATTTTTTGCTGTTATACGAAACTAAATGATATCTCGTTATTTTCAGATGACAATTATAAAGACAACATGAAAATTTTTACGGAGAATGTTCGTTGTTCAGCGGGTGGGGGTATTGCGATGAAACTTGGAAATATAGCTAGAGTTGAATTGAATTTTATTATGCCATTATTATTCCTTAGAAGTGACGTATTACGACAATTCCAGTTTGGTATCGGGGTGCAGTACTTGTAAACAATTCATATTTCAGGATAGTAAATTATACATGTTCTGTTATTTTTTATGTATTGTATGCATTTAATGTAAAATAAATTACAATTATAAATTTGTTACATTCATGGAAATGCATTAGAACATTAATTAGTTAAAGAAGTATTTTTAATAATAGGTAATTAGCAATCGTATAAATTGTATATGGCACTGTATGTACTTGTTAGGTAAAAAAACTTGTTATCAGATTTGTTAAAACTGTTTACATCAAATAAATATATCTAGTTCATAATTTGCATGAAGTATGAAAGTGAAAGGATTTTCGCAAAAAGGTCTAAGATTTCGTCAGTTAAGTTATGAATCAGTTCGTTAGAAGTGATATGTTATTGCAAAATTATATAATTTTACTATACATGTCCTTGAATATTCAAATACTGTTTTTATAATCAAATTGCATTAGTTCTTTTTTTAAAACAAAATATATAAAATACAATTCATTTTCATTCAAGTAATATTGCATCTTCATTAAAAGTAATTACAAAAAATTATTTTACAATTTTCGAGTCGAATAAAGTATAATATGGTATAGTATATAAATCGTGTTCACAGCAGCGCCTCTATTTACAAGTTACAAACAGTTTGAGTATCTTCTAGTTGAAAATGGCCGCTTAACAGTTTCGTCAAAATGTGTGATCTGATAACGAGTGATATTACAATGGAATCTTACGACATTACCGAAAAATCGAAGCAAATTACTGTATCCGAAATAACAGAATTGATAAAAAATCCTCTGTTTAAAGATAAAAAGTGTGGTACAGCAAGAAAACAATTGTCATATTGTAAGGAAAAATTCCTACGTGATTGTAGTTGTCACGGTTGTGGAGGCTATCTTTGTTGTATGTATGCAGTACAAATTATCAGTTAGACATTTATTATAAAAGATAGCAGTACTATAACGATAAATTTAACATTCAAAATATTATTTTGTATTTGTTTCGTTACTTTAAGATTTCTGTATTAACTATATATGTCGTTCTCTGGAATGTACGTGATAAATCCTTGATTATTCGCATTATGATAGTAAACGTTGTATTGATTCATAAGTGGATACTGTAGAATCCAATATGATTCATATATTTAATTTTAAATTTATACAGTTATTAAAATATGGAATTCCAATATTATAATGTATCAAAAATTCCCTTCAAAATAGAAAAAAATGATCAATATTTAAAAAAAAAATGAACAAGAGTTATTTTAGTACAGAGAAGATATATTATAATATGAATGTACATTCCAGGAATTTTTACTTGTTATTAATGACTAAATGTTTTTTATCAAGAAGTAAAGTATTGAAATATTTTAAATATATTTAATTTTTTTCCACAGTGAAACAGAGAACATTTCTGAGAAGTAGAAGAAGTGGTAAAGGAGTACCAATTTGTTGAGAAAGGTATATATTTGAAAATATGTGGCCTATTACAAACATAGATTGGTGTTTCAAATTCAGTGTTCGTTATTTAACAATCTTTTTTGTTCTCCTGTAAGATTTCAATTCTATACAAAGTTTATTTGGAAAATCAACAGTAGAAGAAATGTATTCAATGAACGATACATTAAAAAGTAAAACAAACATGTCTAATCCAAAAAAGGACAATATGTTCCACAATGTCTGGAATGCTTTTAATGTTATATGGGAACGATTCTCTAGAGTTCCCTTTTCCTTTATAACAAATACCAATTATCCATTGTCCGTAACAGTTGTGCACAATGAAGGTATAATTTCACCTGAATTTTATAAAAATTTGACATCTAAAAAGGAATTATTAAATAACGATAATGTATATATTTGTAATGCTCAAATAAAAGAATCCTTAAACATTTTTGAAAGTATTCATCGTGATGTTCATGATGACAAGAAATCTTACGTAGATAGAATTTTTAATGAAGATGCAAAAGATTGTATAGGATTCGATTATACATGTATTGATAATGAAAATAGGGATGTGAGAAAGCGTGGTGAGAAAGAGTCATTCATGAAGGAGAATGTTGTAAATAACACAACTAAATCTAATTGCTTGCTACCATTTCAAAGTACAGATATGGGAGGACAAGACGAATTGTTCAAATATATTTATTCTGATACAAATATACTTAAAACACATGACAAAGCTATTGATTATAATTGCGAAAATATTCATGATAGTAGTATTAATAATAACGAACAGTTTTCTGATTATGTTACTATTGATGAGGATAATATATTCACACACAAGGATACTACTTTCTCAACATCTAGTTCCAATATTGAAAAACCACAGTCAGTTCCTCAAACAACAAAATCAAATTTATTAAATATGTGGGAAAAAGTTTGTAGTTTAACAGATCGATTTTGTAGAGTAGATTCGGACGAATCCGATCTATTAACAAAACGGTCATGTTCACCAAAGCAAAGAAGAAAATTAAATACTATAGCGAAAGGCAGAGGTAGAGGACGGGCTAAGTCACAGCTTCGACGTTCTGGAGTAAGTCAAACACGACACAGAAAGGAACGCATTAAACATGATCTCAAATTAACTATAGAAAATGATTTAAAGAATTGGGAAGAATTTGAAACATATGATACAAATGAAAACAATGAATTGGAAAACTGTTCTAATTTTGATGAAGATACAGTAGATGGATTAGATTCCATGCAGTATGTTATGAAGGAAGCAATTCATCCAGCAACATTTACATTTGCCGATGTACAACCTAAGAAAGCTCAGAAGTCGAAAACACGTAGAAATGTTGATCAAAGAATATGTAAATTACCTACAAAAATGAGATTTATACCTGAGTGCACAAACAAAGCAAATACCTTTGATCAGGATATTATTGACAATGGATACAATTTTCGAAAAAATACATTTCGGCCACGTTTAATATCAGAAAGTTCTATTGATTCAGAAGACAGTTACTGCATAGTCTTTGAAACTGGTTCCGAAGAAATTCACGATAGCGACTTTGAGGACACTGAAGACAGTGATACAGACCAAATAAGTGAAGATGAAGATACATGTACAGATACAGAATTCTTGTTTCCTACTCCTAAGGTAATTAGCTACTTTTTAAAACCTCTTATTTTTATTTCGAATTGATAAATAATTAAGATTTTGCTGTAGGTAAAATTTAATTTAAATCCAGTTGTTCACATAATGGTACAGTGGGATTATGCGTATCGCGCAGCTCGAAAAGGTCCATGGGAAGAGATGGCTAGAGATAGAGAGAGATTCAAAGGTCGCATAAACTGTATAGAACGTGTTCTTAATCCAGTCTTAACTGTACAACACAGGACTCATATTTGGCAAGAACGATTTGCATGTATTGAATGAAATTTTTATTCATTGTACTGTCAAGGTAACTCTATCACCAAAACCTGAAACATATAGGATAGGAGAAGAAGTGATGTATTATCGTGGAAGAAAATATGCATAATAAGTCTTCCACATTGACAAAATAGGCTGTGAAAGAATAGCATAGAGCATTTTACTTTAAATTCAATATTGTTTATAGTAGGAAAATACAAATTTTCAAATTACTTTTTAATATTGAATGATGACCACTATATATTTATTTTCACTAAAAATTTATAAAAGCATAAATTTTAGGTCTTCTCATCTTACCTACTATATTTATAATTCTATTTACACGTACTAAGGTTTATAAATTCGGTGGGTTGTATTAGGCGATTATACAATTTTAAAATACCAAAGTATTTTCTACAATTTCAATAAAGATAATTATATGAACAATATTTATAATAATTCATTATAAAAGCAAAACGAAATTGGAAATGTCATGGTATATTACCTAACTTAGTTCAAAGTACTGTTTTACATATGAAAATATTTCTGAAAAAAAAAGAAAAAAAGAAAGATAAAAATTTAAGTTCAATAAAGAAATATTTTCTCTCTGTATATTTCAGACATGTTTTCTTTGAAAGTGATACGAACAAAAATTTAAATACGTTTGTTATCTAAGGAAACATATACATATATATGTGTGTATATAATGCATGTATATATATATTTTAATTAAATTATATGAATTTACATACAGCATAAATTATAGACAACGTATTTGAATAAAACACTAGTCATTAAATGTATACATTACAAATGTTTTTTGTTAGATATTGGAAAGCATTCATTATCCATATTTTTCTTTTGCGATATATGTCACTATCTCTTCTCCATGTAACTAATATTTTGTAACGGTACCAAAATCTTTCTACCGCATTTTAGGTAACAAAATTACGAAATATATGCATTTTTTAAATACGCGAATGTAAATCGTACTCTTGAAATTATACGCGTTCGTATCATCCTTTGTATTTACATTACAATGTAAAAGGTTTAAGTAAATGGACATTAATTGTTAATTTTAGTTTATCAAGATGCATACATATTTTTAATTGTTAGCATCACTAAAAATGGTTTTTAACAAAGTATAGGTATGAAAATTTTTAATAACTACATTTACTATGCTTTGAACATTATAATATTAATAAAAACAAAAGTGTCCACTTATTTTACTTTTTACAGATCGTGATAAAAATTGCAAAGTAGAGTTTTATGTAAAAACATTAACATGTTTTGAAACATGTATTTACATTGAAAATGTTCAGTAAGTTCTTTTCGTTTGAAAGATTACTTATTGTAATTCCAAAATTGGGACACAAAATTAGTAGTTCACTACTTAAATTCAAGTTAATGGTTAACTGACTTAAGGTATTTTTATTTTATGTAAATGTTGCATTGAGAGATAGGACTGTATTAAATAAAAAAATTGGTACTCAGATGGAGATTTATTATCATCATGAAGAATAATTTTTAATTCGAGTTTTACTATTATTAGTAAGCAAAATGTAATAGGTCTCACATCGATATGGAAACTTGATTTCTACTCGGATGTTGTCTTGTATAAAGGTTACACATTTATCAATTTCAATAATTTACACTTATTCTGTATATTATGTATTAAAGATTCCTATGTGGGAACACACTGTAGTTAATGATATATGTAAAAGGTATATTATAGAATTCTCATAATTTATCTTGTATGTAATTACCCAATAATGTTTCTGTTCATAATTTAGCATTCTATCTTTATTTCTAATACATATGTATAAAAACATGTTAGCTTTAGGTTACTATTCGAGCTTGTATGTATTCAATTTTTACTTTTAAGGGAACCTAGAATTAATATTTACACATTGAAAAGTAATATGATAATATGTATTTAGGATGTAAAATAATATATGTATATATTCATTGAAATGCGCAGTTGTCTTGTTTTTAATGGGTGATAAAATGTCTTCCTGTCTTAATCAGTATTAAATAGCCATTAGGTAAAAGTAACTTTCACCAGAAACATGATATAATTAACACTGATCAGTTTCTAATTAATATTTCACAGCTCCTATTAATTCAGAATTTTCTGTATATCTTTATAATGCTTTCCAAAGGAAGTATTTCATGCTTCCTTTTCTTTTTTGGGAGAAAGATACCAGTTCTAAATATTAGATTGGTCAAAAAGTTATATAGTTCTTGTCACTCATGATTGAATGAAAATCCTGATCAACAATAATTGTCCTTATACATTGAAAAAACAAATAACATGTTGTACAATACAATTTTAGTTACATATGTAAGGTGTGTAATCGAATATTCGTAAAAAACGACGTAACTTTTTCGCCAATCCATAGATAACCCCTTTATAGGTAATGTCAGAAATTCGGGAATTTAGGGTTATGGATTTGACTATGTTATTTGAATAAATTAATTATTTTCGATGCGTGTTTTACTAATGTGGCATTAACGTGGAAATCGTTGCTAATTATCTGGTCGTAAATGACAAGAAAGTACTAAACACAGGTTCATGTCCATTACGATACTATTAATTGTACCTGTAACGAGTAACTTGAGAAGTTTCTCAGTACCTAACAAAGAAATAATAATAGAATCCAAATTATGCCAAGGGCAAGTTACATGATTACAAGGTACCTGATTGGTGGTCAGAAAGCTAACGTTGCAGTTACGGATCCTGCCCCTTAATTGTCCATCAGAGGATTCATTTTAACTGAACAATGTGTTCTTTCGACACGATGTTATCTCTGTTTCAACAGAATGGATACGGTGCTCTCTAATATTACGGATGGTTCTTTTTTAGTTCTTTTTGGCCGATGGAGATATGGTACATTAAACCCTTTGATCAAACTTAATGACTAAACTGTTTTTGCGAAAAAGAATGCTTGTGCAAACGTGTTTCTTACGAAACTTTTCATTAATGGAATGATTCATTTGTTTTCGTTGAAATAATTTTCATCATTTTTACTGCTCCAAAATGAAAGAGATAACTACTACTACTTTATAACTTCAGATGTAACTAAAAATTACAGGGGATATCTACTTTCAATTTCTTCAAATTCAAATTACTAAATTACGAAATTTGAAAGTTGGTAAATTTAGAAATATCAAAACAGAGACTACTAAGAATACAAAATGATCAGATTTTAATAATGGAATTAATCAGTAAGTAGATGATGACGTAAAGTGTTGCATTCTAAAGTCACGGCTATCGTAACAATGATTACCAAGGTAAATTGATTACAAGTAACAGTGAACATCTACGAGGACTGTTTTTTTATTATAAACGAACTGATTCATGCAATTGTAGTGTCCTTGCTAAAAGGAAAAAAATGGAACGCAAGATTTATTCATTCTTATGCGTTTTGACATTGAAGCACGGAAGAACATTTGTCCCGTGGGAAAGTCCGATTTGTCATTCATAGAATTCCATGAAAAGTCACTTCAACGTATTTGCATATGCTTTTTTCTCATCGGACGAATATACAAGGCGTGTCTGGACGAAGAGAAATCTTCCGTTGCAACATTGGGAACATTAAAATATTTAAATTTCTGGTACCTTCATTTCGACTTCGTCGTTGCATTTCATTTTCATTTCATTCAGTTGTAGGCAAATTTTTATTTATTCATTCATTGAATTTTATTTTCATTTCTCAGTTATATGCAAATTTTTATTCATTCGATTTTATTTCGTCCACCATTCTATCTCTAATAATTGTTAAACAAATATCATTCGTTTTAAATTGAACTTACTGTTAATAATTTTATAACGATTTACCAAGTTTCGTGAAATAACGAGTAAGTTGCAACAGTAGCAAATGCATTATTGAAAAAGAGTTTTGTCTGCGGTGAAAAGAGTAATGTGAGAGAAGGTAAACCGGAAGAGGATTGGCACCATTTTAGCTGAACAGTTAGTGCAATTGAATCGCAGTAAAGTGGGTTCTTACAACGCATTTGTACACAGAAGCAATCTTAACAAATCAGCAACCTTTCATCGATTCGACAATAAATTACTTGAATACAAACGCGGGGTACAGCAGTGTGAACAAGTCTACATTTTTTATTTTATAATAAATATTTCAGATTGTAGTGAGTTTATATATTAAAAGTTCTAGTAATTATCAAGTACTATATGTATTTATACTTGTTCGTAAAATGTGTGAAATAGTGATAGATAAGATAAAATTGCTTCTTTGGATTATGTGATAATTTTAGTTTATCTTGAATTAATTTTGATTTGAAATATCTTTTGCAATTGTGTTTTTCTATCTAACACATTTGCAATACATTGTAATGTTTTGTCTTTTATTTGATGAAAAATCATAAATGAGTAATATATAACTAATACAATGAACTAATATAATAATGTCTGTATTCTTTCTTCTATCCATTGTACTTCGTTTTTACTACAACAACAAATATTTTTTACGTCAATTTTACATTATTTTACACTAATGCAATATCAGCAAGATTGCAATCAGAGAACTGTGGTACCAATATGGCGTCATTTAAGTTAACTGGTACCAACTAAATATCAATATTAATACCAGGAATTAAAATTAATATTGTTACTGATAACAAGAATCCGAAACGTTCGCAGCGAACATATTAATTAACACAATCAACACAACGTTCTCGATGCAATGTTTTAACAATTTTTAACCATTCGGTATAATTATCTCGGTCGATAAATATGTGCACTGTCGTTGGTTTTCTTTTCAGGTTCGTACAACACTTACAAAAATATTGTATTTTTTATATCTCGTGACATAATGTTCCTTCAGTTGTTGAAATATTTTCGTTCTTACAGGTGGATATTAAATAAACATATACACGTGAAGTTTTCTCGATAAATACACGCTAAAGTTAACTTATTTTTAACTGTTATACCAAAGATAGTTTGCATTTTATTTCAACTTCAAACCCGAAAATAATTACATTTAAATGAAATTTAACTTTTAACTACTGACGTGCGGAAGTTAAATTTGAATCGTTTAATCAATCATTCATTCATGAATTCTTACAGAAATCTACTTAGGCAAATAGAACTTTGCGTGGTGATCCAACATGGCGGTCTCGGAGATTTCACGCTTGATGTTACGAAATCTACCTCGGTTAGAGACAATAACAATTCTCTAAAAATCGATACGTTTGGTGTATCATTGAAACAAATACAAATGGTCTCAACGCGCAAGCAAAGTGTAACATACTTTTCATATCAAGCTAACATGGCGGTCTCGGAGATTTCACGCTTGATGTTACGAAATCTACCTCGGTTAGAGACAATAATAATTCTTTAAAAATCGATACTCTCTATTTAAAAAATTACAAATGCTCTCAGTAATATATCGTAATATTTCAAGAATTGATCCCTGCTCGAAATTAAATGGGTACCAAAAGAGTTGCGTTTTGAATGATAGAAAAGTTTTGACAAAAGAAATCATGGTTCACGATGTGTCGAATATGATATTCGTAGTTCGCAATTCCTGTTCGATTGAAATGTGCAACGCGTATTAGGAAGAATCAGCGAACGCGTGTCAGATTCTAACGCGCGACCGATTGCAAAATCGGTTTTCTTGTCGGTGATTTCACGCGGCGCCTTTGTGTCTGGGGACGAATGGAAAAGAAAACAGGGAGAAAAAAAAATGATCGTCGTGACTATTCAAGGATTATTCCACGCGATCTGCTTTCACCTTTTCACGATCGACGACCACGCGTACGTGTACGAGCGTGTAAAACGAGAAACAACACGTGAAATCTCGAGCGTCGGGACATTTTTTGAAGACACGTCCGGCTAGATAATATCTAGACGTTGTCCCAGTTTCTTAAGTTAAACGGCAATGATAAGATCGTATCCGATATGTAACGAGATATCGTTTAAGACAGTGTTTAACTGGCACACCGATCACCTATGCAACAAACGCTTTCCGTTGATTAACGCTTCGATTGCCGATCCTCAATTATTGTCGGACTATACAAATTTTTGTTAAATAGTTGAAAGTTTGCGCGATTGAAAGATAATCGTAGAATAATTGTTTAGATTTATCAAGAAGAAAGTTGCTGTCTGAGAAATATTTTCGACTAATTTAGCGTGGGATTGTAGCGAAGATGCAATTATATAATTTGTAATTAGTTGATTAAGATGTTCGGAGAAAGATTTGAGATATTTGTGAAATTGTGATTGGTACTAGTTATAGTAATTAGTTACTCGGTAATTAATTTTTATTTATTAGTACATATTAAGTAACAAAATTACTGGTATTAATAACTAATAATATTATTAAATATTATAACTGGTACCATTGGTATGATTAAGTAATATTACTAATTACACAAATTACAAGAATTTAAAATGTAAAATTGAAGTATGAGATTAAAACTCTAGATAAACCTCCTTACACCTTTTATCTAATTTATCATCGTGTACCATGCTAAACATGATCATATCAACATTAACAATTTCATACAAATGTCATGTAGAATATTTCCATTAATGATTTATAAAATTGACGATAATATCGATTTTTATTGCCAAGGTGAAACTAAATCATGTATGACTGATTTCTAAACGGTTTACCTCCTTACGTGAATTCACGGAAACATGAAGTATAGAAACATAGTGTAAGATTGTAATATTTACACGGCTCTAAATTTTGCTGATTTCATTTCTCTCTACTCGAGAACATTCTAGAATAAACTTTCCAATTTTACACCGTAGCGGTTACTAGTTTATCTAGCAGTTCATCGAATTTACATTGTTATATAATATTTACATGTTTATTCAATCAAGTATGATAACAAATAGATAATGCATACAGAGTTTCAATCTTGATGAGAATAAAAAAATATTTGTCATTATTTCTAGAAAATTTATACAATCTGTGATTTTATCGTTTTTACCTTCTATCCATTTATTATTTAAATCGAATAAAATTCAGAGTAATTTAGATACAACTTAATGATGGTTGGCAGAAGTATTTATTTATACAGGAAAGTATTGCAATTTTTAAAAAATATTTCATGCTTCTCTTTTGCATTTTCCTTATTTTTTGCTTGTCTGTCTATATTTTGTTAACATTAAAATTTTCAAATTCATATCTGATAATTTTCATTTTTACATTAAAAATTGAAGAATATAGAAATGTCAAGATTTCTGTTGGCAAATGTAGAAGTTTACAAATATATATATTTGAAAATGCATTTCTAAAGTATGTCCACAGTCCTGCACCGTCATTTGCTATAATATCAATGTCAGCAAATTCTTATCTCAATAGATAAGAAAAAAGAAGAAAGAACTCAAGTCAAAGATTACAGATGCATTAAAAAACGCGTCCAATAAACGAAAATTGCACTATCAACGTTACACAACGAAAAAAAAGATGAGATAAATGTAAACGTGATCAGTTTTCAAAATTATTTTCATACAGCTTATACATATTTTGTTTTCACACAGTTTATATACCCGTTTGCGTGTTCGTTGGTAAAAGTACGTAGATCCGGAGCAGGCTTTATAAAAAAAAAATTGCGGAAATCAAACGACCAGATTAAAATAATTTGCGCTAGCAAAGAACAAATGTGACTTTGTGCCGGATATGCGGTTAATGTAATTTTTACAGAAGCCGGCAACCGGATATCGTTGCATTGTTGCATACACAAGCAATGTTCCGATCTAGTTGAATTGCACCCGCACAGGTGCTCGCGTAGTCGGACGAATTTTTCATCCTGGCAATGTTACTACGCCTAACATATAATTAACGTTTCGTATCGGTGAAAGGGAATTTATAGCCGACGGATTCTTGGATTTATGGGGATTTTTTGTGTCAATGATTTCATGCAATTTAATGTCTGAACGACTAGGTTTTTAATAGTTTGAGATATTGGGAAGCAGATATTAACAGATTGTCATGATGTGTGTTGTATTCATTACATAAATATTGAAGAATTTTTATATTAATCTATAGAAGTAAATATTAATCTATCAATGTATGCAACGTAGTACATTTACCGATCTTTTAATGTCACTCTATAGACAAGTTTTGTAAAAATGAAATTCTTCAGAAATTTTTACCGATCTTTTATATGTCACTCTATTGACAAGTTTTGTATAAATGAAATTCTTCAGAAATGTTTCAAAGAAATAGTTTGACTACAATGAATAGTAAATAATGATCGACAGTTTTTCATCTCTGTAAAATTTTTTTAACGATACGCGTCAAACTGCTAAAAATAATGTATTCAGTTTGCAAGGAATGACGGTAAAATAAAAGGAACAAAGAGTGACCTTCTGTTTATCGTTTCTGATATCAGCAGACTGCAAAATACATAGCGACTGAACGACGTTGGGAAATTTGTAGATACAGATGAAATACAATAATAGCAATTGACGTGTTGTAATAACTAGATAGATTGTAATTTAAGCGAAAATTTTGGGCACTCTCATATGACTTCAGTGTCACTTTGAGAGAACGAGCAGACTCGGAAATGCCTACATACAAAATTATATAATTTACTAAAAATATCGATGATTCTTCTAAAAATGAAATCTTCCAATTTTCTACTAGTATTATTTTGACATATAATATTTGTCATATTCAATATTCATTAATTTAAATTATTCAACCAAATTAATCAATTGTTACATTTGGTCACAAATTAAAGCATTAAAAAATTGAATAGTTTTTCAAATAATTACTAATGTCTTAAAGATACGTATGTATACACATACATTAATTATTTATTAACAAATAATTATTAATTATTTCTAAAAATTTAAGCTTCGAAGTTATTTCGAAATACGGCAGTAATTTTGGTAGAATTCCAGATGTTCTTTTTTGCACCGTTTTTTTAATTGCTGCTTCGAATTAAAATTCGTACCGTTGGTCACCGGTGACCCCCATAACAGTCGATACGTTGGCCTCCACCTTTCCTGGAATACTCCGAGACCTTTCGTTCGATGTTACCAAGCAGACAACTGGTTGCAACTTAAGTTGAACCTGACATTCCGGATTTACAACATCGCTTTAACAACGTGTCGATCGTTATGGTGATTCAGAGCATTCGTAACATTTTTTCTCCTCGAAAAGAACGAAAATTATACAGTATGGAGACAAATGGAGGTTGACTTACTCAAGGCGATTTGTTTGTATTTTGCGGTAAATGTTAGTGTTGAAGTACCAACTTTTTGTGGACAGATTGGTACTGTTTGCAATAATATGGACCAGTGTTTTTTTGGTAGACGGTAAGAATTTTGAAAAATGGAAGAAGCAAGAGAACTATACTTATATCAACGTTTTGTATTTAAATTATTTCAGAGGTTAACTTTCGGATTTTTTAATGGAATATATTTTGTAATTTTATACGATAGTGTATGTCAAGATATATTCATTCATATGATCTTCAAGGTTATTTAAGAAATGAAAGAAACATTCTGAAATATTGTATTTACATTGATATGTTGTTACTAGTAGATACTAACGATATTTTAGTATTATCAGCACAATGTTATCAATATTTTAGTACTGTCGATGCAATATCGTCAATATTTCAGCACAGTCGATAAATATTAAGAATGTACAGTGAAAATTGAAGGGCAGTATTAGACGTAGTTTTACTAATTGCTCAAATATTTCGAATAATTTTTACCAATGCAAATCGAACTCGTTCGATCAAAACAACTCCCACTCCTCGAAGGTAAAATATAAACAGCGTGAACGTATATAAGTGATGGAACCGGAAGGATTACGGTTCTTTTTAGTTTTTTTAATATTTAGTAAAATTGGAGATCGATAGACTATCTTCTGTACAAAAAATATTGATCCACACTCTGTTACATAAATATCCGTAGTAAACAATATTTGCAACATTCATAAAAACACGTTCGAATCAATTGTATAAAATTATAAATAAGTGCATTTACAAAATTGTAAAATTAATAAGATTAAAAAAATTTATTAAACCTTGTAAGATATCTTCTGCGTTACCTTCTGCTCATAACATTTTTTATTTAGCATCAAAAATGTTCATCTTGGAAAAATTTGAAAGATCCAACGTGATACGATGGCGGAATACTGAGGCAAGGAAATAAGACAAAAAAATACACTTGCAACCAGGCTCGGCGCACAGAAAAAACAATACATTTTGAAAAAACCGTCGGGTAGTGGGGTGAGACTGTCTGCAACGTTGTTATTACACGGAGCTTTATTTAAGGAAGTGCCAGACATCGAGACAGTATATGATAAAACACGAAGAGGTGTCCGTTCCAGAACTCTTCAGGCTACGAGCTGCGAATTGTTCTCTGTCGACCCACTTTTTCGAATAACTGTTATCGCGGCGCAAGACCTGTTCCTTTGTTTCAATAACATAGAGGAACGATCTCGAACACGTAAAACAAAATACTAACCGAAATCACAAAACTCGATGTATAATAAAAACCTTTTATAAAATAAATCCTTTCATTTCCTTCCTTTGTAAAATTCTCGTTTACCTTTTTCATAAAGATCCTTTCATTTCCTTGCTATATACAAAAAATCCTTTCATATTTCATCAACAAATTTTCGAACAGAAATCCTCTCGGTTTCCTGCTTTATAAGAAAATCCTTTTATTTTCCACGATCGATAAACGAATAAAGTTGGAAGTTGGGAAGAGAATGTTCAAGAAGATGCAGAGCTTCCTATTTTCGCAGACGACCCCTTGCGTCGGTCGTTGGAAAACAGCGGTGTTATTACAACTGTTCGTCACGGTATATAATTGACGAATCGTGCATCCCGCGATCAATGCACGTTACTCCATCGACGATGAAGATATTCGTCGTATGTTTCGTCACTTGGGCTCTGATAAATCAAGAGTCTGTACGCGCGAGCAGTCTAATCGACGAAGATGATCATCACTTATCTTCGAGTTCCTTGAGCCTGCTGGGCAATGCAGCGTTAGAGAAGCGAAGCATAAAATCGTCCACCGCCAGTATCTCGTCTTCTTCTTCTTCTTCTTCTTCTTCCAGAAAGGCAGAGTCAGCGTCGATAGACATCAGAAAAGAATTGGATGTGAAGAAATTGGTGAAAGATGTAAAATTGAGTAGCGGGAAATCCGTTCTGAAAGAATTGGACATCTCGGATAAAGATACGGACAAGAAGGTGATTATAACGAAAAGCAGCGGTTCCGTGTCGAAGTCCTCCAGTTCCAGCTCGGAGATAAGGATCCTGAAAGAGCAGAAAGCTCGAGCGGAGGCTCGCGTTCGCGAGGAATCGATTGCCCGATCGAGAGCGGAGAAAGAGGTAGAGGAAGTGCGGCGGCAATTGAAGGAGCAGCACAGAGAATTGAAGCGTGCCGAAGAGAAAGCTGAGTCGGAAGCGAAAGCTCGAGCAAGAGCGGAGGCGAAGAAGGTGGCGGAAGAGCGTGCTCTTGTCGTATTGCACAAGGAGATCGAGGCCAAGTCCGAGGAAGCTGAGCGAGCAAAAATCAAAGCGAAACTCGAGGCGGAAGCTCGATGGAAGATTCAGTCGAACGTCGTAAACATCGTGAAGCGAGCCATCCAGAAGAAGGAGACGGTAATCAAAGAAAAGATATGGAAAAAGGAGAAGAGAGCGGCCGAGGCTGCTGCAGCTGCAAGCGCGGCGGAGCAGAAAGCCATCAAGGCGCTCAGAATCGCCGTTGCTGCTCAAGCAAAAGCCAGCAAGCTCGCTAAAATCACCCTACAATCTGGCATCTCCGAAGCCGAAGCGTCCTGCGAAGCTAAAGCCGCAATTTCCGCTTTGAGTATATCTTTGAAACAAGCGGAAATCTCCGCGAAAGCTGCGACCGCTGCGCAGGCTTCGGCCTCGGCTATGGCCATAGAGGTGGTGAAAGCTGCGGTCGGCGAACTAGCGGCCATCGATTACTCCATTCAAAGGGCCGCCATTTCGAAGAACATAGCAATCAAAGCGAAAATACTGTCGGCTAAGGCGGCGAACTCTGCTTCAGCCGTGTCTGCTGCGAGCATCGAGCTAGGAAAGCTGCAAGCGATCACCAGCAAGCTTGCTAAGGATGCGAACGCAGCGCAGAAAGCTGCAGCCGATCAGGCGGAGAACGCGGCGGCGGAGAACAACTTGCTGGCCAGAAACGTGATGTCTGCTTCGGCCAGGTCGGACGTGCAAGGTTCCATCATCGAGGCGGAAGCTGCGGCTAGAGCTTCGGCGGCGAGTGCTGTCGGCGATGGAGTCGTCGTTGGATTGGCGAAGACTGCTGGGTCCAATTTGGCGCAGGCGAAAGCGTTGAACAATGCGGTCAACGGAAAATTGAAGCATCTGTAATACTGGGAAGATACCATATGATCATCATATGGGAAGATACCATATAATCGGAAGAGAAGTTTGAAATATAGAATTGTAGCATTGGAGATGTTCTTTTTTTTTTTTTTCATTTCCCTTGGGTCCTTTGATTTGGTCATTTTAATCGGGAGCTTTTCTTTAACTGCAATAATTTTGTTTGCGGACAAGGGGAGGGTAAATATTGCAGAATTTGTAACTGATATTTTGGATTCTTTTAGTAGCGGAGAAAATTGTGTATTATGGCATTGTGAAAGTTGATCAATAAAATTATTTGTTGAAAGATATGGTCTATTTTTGTTCGTTAACCTAGTATCGTAAATCGGGAAATATATAATAGTTAATGTATGTATATATATTATAGCCAGATGTTTTTAAATTTATCCCTATATCCTCATATCCGTGTAACTTTTCATCGTTATATTATTGAATTTCTATGTCTATACTATAGATACGAAATGTGTGAAAAACTAGATCTTTATATTCTCAGATCCAAATATCTTCAGATATCTGTATTTCTAGATCCAAATATCTTCTGATCTATATATCCCTAGATTCCTGTATCTCTATCCTTGTATCCCTAAATTTCTACATTTCTAGATTCCTATATTTTCAGGTCCCAATAACGCTACATATCTATTTTCTAAGATTCAAATACCCAGAGAGTCATCTAAGTAACGTAATCTAGTAACGACGTACAATAACACCATTCTACTTCCATGATCATCAGAAATAAAATTATTCTACAGTTTTAAGTCGAACCTCTTATCTTAATTGAATTGGAAGAAAGCGAAACTTCAGTCAGCCACTTGTGTTCTTTCTCCATCGCACAAAAGGTGGCCAGACATACTACTATATAAACACAGTATGCACACGTACATTTGTGGAATTATAATTTTTATCTAGATTGAGATAAGTCCAGTAGTTTTAGAAGCCAGCTGGCTTTCTCTGCATAGCGTCAGGATTCCAAGACGTAGAAAATCTTCTATTTTGCGAACTTGCATATTTTCAAAAAGTTACAGTGTTAAATTTCCAAATTCCTATATTCTCGACTTCCCAAATTTCTAAATTCCCAAATTTGAAATCTTGAAGCTTCCAAATCCTAAATTATGAAATTTCTAAAATCCCTGCATCCCTTATATCATTGCCACTACTACCGAAGTGTACGTCTCACCCACCACCTTGAACAAAAATCCCGGTCACCGCATCAATCGGCAACGTTCACATCGACGCGTGATCATCCACACGCCCGCTACAACAAAGTACCCGAGACGAGTATACATACCTCGTTAAAAACGCAAAGGTAAACCTAATCAATTCCAAATTCACCTCGGCATACCCGTCCGCCCCTTAACAAAACACGGCTCTCCGCCGCGACCACGATTCCTGAAACAATATTTTCAATAAAACCTCAACGACCCACGCGGATAATGTTTACACAACTGTCTACCACGGTATAAATCCGTCCGTGTTCTGATGCCGATCATCAATCCGCGAAGCGTCGTCGAAGATGAAGATTCCAGCACTGCTCGCAACGTGCCTCTTGGTCTGGGGTTCCGCGTCCGCCAACGATGGCCTTGGTCACGGCAAAAGCATCCCGCTGATCGAAATCGGGAAGGGTTCAGCCTCAGCGACCGCATCCGCCGCAGTGTCAGCCAGGGCGGGACTTAGAGCCGGCGAAGTAGCCGCAGCTTCCCAAAAAGAGGCTGCGGCCCAAGCAGCCGCAGCGGCCGCCGCCGCGAGCCAAGCTCGGGGTTTGTCCGCCGAGACAGCGCAGCTCAGTGAGAAGTCCGCGACCCTGCAATCGCAGGCGGCCGGTAAATCGAAAGCCGCCGAGGAAGCTGCTAACGCGTTGTCCAACTCTCAGCTCGAAGCCAAAGCGACAGCCACGCAAGCCAGAGCCGCAGCCGCGGAAGCCGCGAGCGGAGCCAGAACATCGGCCGAAGCTGTAGCAACGGCTGCTGTGCAGGTAGCGATAGCCGTTAAGGCAGCCAGACAACAGGCTTCCCTTTCGGCGCAAGCCAAGGAGAAGGCGCTCCTCGCCGCCAAGGAAGCTGCAGCCGCCAGTGCGGCAGCCGCGGCAGCAGTGAAAGCCAACAGGGTAGCGGAAGCGGCGGTAGGAGCTGCAGCAGCCGCGAAAGCGGAAGCTAGGGCAGCCGCTGCGGCTCTCGCTGCCGCGAAGGTAGCCGTCAGAGCTGGTGCCAAGAGCGCCGCCGAAGCCGAAGCCAGGAGCGAGGTTGCCCAACTGATCGCCGCCATCGACGAGAAGAGCAGAGAGATCGATGCTGCGCTCAACGCGAAAGCACAGGATGCTGCCAAGTCCAGCGCTAGGAACCACGAAGTGGCTATAATCGGTGCCAATATCGATAAGGCCTCGAAGATCGAGAAGATACCGCTGAAAGTGACCCCACCGAAGGGATGGCCATCCGAGCCAATGGAATGGTCATCTGGCAAAGGATGGTCATCTTCCCACAACGAGAAGATGGATATTAAGGAGGACCACCTTGACCTCCACGAGAAACACGTGGGTCTGAAGTCGTCACTTTCCAAGAGCGCAAGTGGTTGGGCTGCTTAACGGGGATGCATTTGGGGAGCTGCATGAGTCTGGAGATGCGAGATTTGTTTGAACAATGCTGTTTAGGCGTTGTAGGATGCATTTGGTATTTCACAGGAAATAGTAACGTGTCAATGATGCCTATAGTAAGAAGTTGTAACGATGATAATAAATTGGTTTAGCATGTACTAAGTCCTGTCGTGTTGTTACTTTGCGTCGCCTGTTCGTCTGTTAGTATTGTACTTTCACTCACGAATATTGTTCTATGAGGCTCCCGTTTCTTCTTGATATATCGCACCGGTACTGTGTAATATCTGACTATCGTTCGCAGCCATATATTTGTTTTGGAGATTAAATAAAAGATTGTCGGAAATAGAATGATGCTTTTCCTTTATTTCCCATATCTCTTTTAACTATTGTCCTGTATGGCGGAGACAAATTAATTAAATTAAATTAAGCAAGTCAAAAAAATCAAATAGATTTTTGTCAACTGTCAAATATAATGCAGAAAGAAAAATTGCCTTCGATGAATCACCAATAAATTGTATTATAAATGACAAACAAGATTAATTATTAAATAGTTATTGAATAGTAATATAATAATTAAGTAATTTGTGGGTTCGGATAGTTATCTTTCGACTACAGCAGTCTATTATAACACAGATAACTACCATTTTACCACCCTAAATTTCTTAATACAAGCATACTAATTCTATAGAAAAGGAAAAATTATTCGCACATAGTTTATACACTTTATTCGCTAAAAATTGGAATGTTATTTAGCCTTGTAAATGTTATGCGACAAGTACCTTTATAATTAAGGTAGTTGTTTTATTTATGATACTAATAAATTGTAGTAATTATTATAATAATGTATGATAGTAATTTATTACAGTCATAAATTTTAGTAATTTAGTATATCAATTGTACATAATATAACTAGATTTAAGAATTATTACAAAAACAAGAAGAACACTATGCAGTAATGTAATAAAACTAATCAAAAAAATTGAAATCGCTTTGTTAATATGTAATAAAAACAGTGACATCTTCCAACCCAGTAGATTATTGTTAAAAATCACCCGATTACGTTAAATTATTACCAGCACATCTGTTTCAATATTGAAAGACTACGATTAAGTTGTACTACCTTGGAGTTGTTGAAACAACACCATTACAAAAATGAATACATCCCCCACGTTATTTACACACGTGTTCCTTTTATTTGTAAAATGAACTTCCTTATTATACAAACATTCTTCAGATTAATTAATCAAATCCAATGCACTATCGCGTGGCTTATTATAAATATCGGAACTCGTGTGTTGATCTTCACTGATCAAACATAAGTGTGAATTACTGTACAGACAATACATGTTTGTAGAAGAAAACTCGACGAACGTTCAGAAAAGGAGGCTGCGAAACCATTTGGAATTTTTTTAAAGAAACTTTGCGCAATGAAGTTGTTGTTCTTCTTTTATGTCTAACAGGCACTGGAGAAAGGAGGGGTGTCAGAGAAATTTCCTGATCTTTATAATTATTTTGAAATTATATTTTACGGTTTATCTTATTGGTACCGTTTACTGCTAAATCCGTATCTACGTCAGCAACTATGTTCAAAGTCAGAAATGTGTTATGTGATTTTCAAATTATTAAATTTCCACTTTGACAAACTTTCGCATTCCTAAATTTCTATATTGTCAAGTTTGCACGACTTCAAATTTCGATGTTACCAAATTTTCACATTTCTAAATTTCTATTAAGCCAAATTTTCAATTTCTAGATTTTTTAATTTAAAGAATTGATATTCATATATTTCTAAATATATCTCACTTTTCTAAACTGTTAGATTATCAATTTTCTGCATCACTAAATTCGAAAATTTAATAAAATCTGAAACATCCATGAATCTAATTACCAGCGAAAGTGAACTTAAGTGCTCTTCAGCTCTGCTTGATGAATCCATACTTGAAAATATATCACAAAATCTTCACATTTCCAAGTTAAGTTCCTAAGTTTCTAAACAATTTAATTTAAAAATTAGATATCTTCATATATGTAAATATTTTCAAATTTCTAAATTACCAAGTTATCTCCAAATGGAAACTTAAAAAACTCGAAAACCTCCATGGATCTTGTTACATGCCCATCGTGCCCGTCAGTGTCCCTAAATATCTCTGCAATACAATCATATATTTTAAATACTCAATCTCATGCAATCGCCAACACCTAAAAGCCGTGAATTCCAGCAGCAGTCCCAAAAACAAGAAAACACTCCCCCAGTCAGAACACCTAAATAAACGGCAACCAACCGGCGAACTAATCTAACTCCCCTCCCTGTTGTAACAATATTTCAGCAGGTTAAATCGCATCAGATCTCGCAGGTTAGTCTTCGAAAGAATAACAGCGGTTGTTTTGACAACTGCGACAGCGGTATATAACCAGCGTTGATCGTCCCGTTGGGCATCAATCAGCGAAGCTGCGTCGAACATGAAGATCCCAGCAATACTCGTGACGTCTCTGCTCGTGTGGGGGCTGGCCGAGGGCCGCGTTGTTGTGGGCAAAGGAGGCGAGGGCCTGGAGAAGTCGGTGCATATCGGTTCAGCCCGGCTGGTGGGCGACGGATCAGACGCGTCCGGAGTTTCGGTACAGAATGCCTTGAACGTGGTCAGAGCAGGAGAAACAGTCGGATTGAACGTGGACTTGAGCGCTGCGGCAAGAACCGCAGCTTCGGCGGCGGCTTCGCAAGCTGCTGACACGGAGAACGCCGAGGCCGGTGCAAAAGCAGCGACGCTGTTGGCGATAGCTAAACGAGAACAAGCGATCAAGCTGAGCGAGCTCGCGCGCGGGAAACTGACGGATGCCGCGAAAGCCGCTGAAGCCCTGGTATCCGCGGCAAGAAGAGCATCGGAGCTGACGTCTGCAGCAAAGGCAGCCGCACAGGCTTCGGCAGCCGCGGCAGAAGCTGCTGCTCAGGCCCAGGTGAAGGCCAACGCAGACTCCATCATCGCGAAGAAAGCCCAGGCTGCCGAGGCCCAAGCTGCCGCTGAAGCTGCCGCCAAAGCGGAAATCGCCAAGAAAGCCGCAGCCATACTCTTGGCCAAGGCTCAAATCGCCGCCAAAGAGGAAGCCGAGGCCACCAAGCTCGCGGCTATCGCGGAACTCGCCATCTCGCGAGCTAGAAACGCCGTCGAGAAGGCTCAAGGTGCACAGGCTGTAGCCACCTCTCAAGCTTCCGCCGCTGTTCGCCTTGAAGCTAAAGCTGCGAACAAAGAGGCCGACGCTGTGGGTAAACTCGAGGCCCTCCTGGCCACCGCGGAAGCTGTCGCCGCCGCCGAAGCGGAAGCCGCGGCTAGAGCATCGTCGGAAGCGAAAAATATCCACGAGAAAAAGCCGGAGATCGAGATTAAAGGGTGGAAGTCCGACTAAGAATAAGAGTTGACGAAGAGCGAGGAAATTAGGGGGCCATCATTGGAGAAGAGCTGAGAGAGAGTTACTGGATCATCATCGTTGTTATCTGGCACAGATGCGATTACTTTTGGAATAATTTGATTTAATTATGAGAGATTTACTTGTGGGCTCGATTATGGAGACGATAAATGATTAACAGCTGATATTCGGCCGTGTAATGTATTAGCGGAAATAAATTGTCGTAGCAACCCGATCGTCGATTCTTTCTTTCGTATTTCTTCCTGTATTCGGCTCCCCTCAAGTTCTTTGATACTATGCAGTATGAAATGTGTAATAAAGTTGTTCGTATCTTAAGTATGTTTGCTTTGATCTTGATATATCCTGGGACCGCTATTCATCCGAATTATTTTTCAAACGAGATCTTAATCCTATCATGTATGGGAACACCTGCATGAACTCATTTTTCTTAAGCGCCGTTGATTAAATCTTCTGATCATGATATATGCTTACGAGAATGTATTTAATTAAGTATTTCATAACTCACTGACGGCAATATCCGGGGCTCCTTATAAATTCATATAAAAGAGATGATTGATGATAGTAACAACGGTATTAAGAAAGAATAGTTATTACACTAGGTTCTTTTTCTTTGATCTGACATCAGTTTCATCCTACTCTAGTATTATCTAGTATTAACTTGCGTGGCGACCTCATATACCTTACTTTTAATTATTACTTTCAACTGTTAATGTTATTCTCACTGTACTGTTAACTTCGTAGAATGAACACTGGGTTTGACTAGGGTCAAAATGTATTGATACTATAGTAAGAACAAAGAATAGAAAGAGAAATGGTAATGAAACGAAATTACTCGAAAACTAGAAATTACATCGAAACTTCGAAGTTTTAAACATCTTAACAGTGTTCTATATTATTAAATTAATTAAACAGATTGAAGAATTATTGTAATAATTAGTTCATAACAATTTTTCATAAGCTAGTTGTACAATGTTGTTAAGATCTTTTGCATTTACTTCTATATGTTTTTTACAAAATGTATGTATTTGTTATCGAATAAGATTAAAATACGTTGCGATGCACTCCGAGAATGTATATAATAATCACATTATATGTATACATAATTAAATATAATTAATAATAAAACACAAGTTACGCATTATAAATATCTCTATCTGTATGTATAGAAAAGTAATATTTCAACTTATGTGTAACGTAAATATAGATTCATTATTCAGTATGCAAATAAATATTAAAAATTCACGTTTCACAATCAACCTTGAAACATTACTTTCTATCAAAACCCCACGCCCGATTTTAAAGTAGCTTGGCATATTCACAGTATCTAGTTTATCAAGATAACTTAACCGCACATGACATTTTTATCAAAACATTTCAATCTAGTACAAAAAGGATATTATTCAAAATGGTTGCACGATGCACGTACAATCAGGGTTATGACAAGTATTAATGCAAAGACACGTTTCTCTGATAAGCCATTGAAGTAAAGAAGTGAAAACAAGGAACGAGATTATCTTCTGTAAAGAAACGTACAATAATAATCATATGATACATTAGTAATGGGCAGATCAAGTGCCCATTTGTGGAGCTCGTGGGCATCGGCGTACGTCTAGGGAGAATCTTCGAATTCTCAAATGTTACAAAATGGCAATGCCTGATGTGAGATGTTAACTTTATGTGTAAAGCTAGGGAATTAGACTCATATATACTAACTAGTCCTAGATATATCAATAGAAAATTCTAGTGAAAATCTAGGGGATATTCGGGGAAATTCTAGAGAGCATAAGAAGAGTAAGAGGTAACTAGGTAAGAGTAACTAGGTAAGAGTAAGAGGTTCCCACTGAGACGACAGAGAATCTACGTCTGAGGTTTAAGAAGAGTCTAAGAAAGAATTTAGAAAGAATCTATTCCTGCGAGTGCTCGTGGCTGTTACATTATTATTAAATGGCAAAAATTTGGTGTTTCGTAACAGGAAGAAGAGCAACACGAACCTCGTTCCCGATATTATTACGCTAAATATTATTGTTAAAACAACAATTGCCTCGATCAATATTTAACACGTGCTCGAAAGAAAAACAAATCATCGCAGCTGACAATACTACCGCGAAATGCAAACACGATCGAAAAAGGACGATATTGTTAGTCGGCAACGAGGATGAAGATATCCCGTAACAGGGGATAAAACAATATTTCCAAAGAACACGGTAAAGTCAAGATATTTACACAACTGCGATAGCCCGTATATAACCTGGTCTGTGCTCATAATCGGCACCAATCTGCGGAGTTCTATCGAACATGAAGATCCCAGCTATACTTGCGACGTGCCTGCTCACCTGGGGCCTCGTGGGCGCATCACTCGAAGAGCGATCATGGCAAACCCCGAAGGACAGCACGTGGTTGGAGAAGAACCTGCTGTCGAAGGTGGAAACTAGCGCGATGAGAAAGGAGAACGGTGCCCCGATGCTGGGTCTCGGCAAGAAAGTGCACATCTCTCTGGGCCGTGCTAAAGCTACCGCCTCAGCGGAAGCGAAGGCTGGAGCCGTGGTGAAAGCGTCCGCCTTGAGCCTCGCCGAGGCTGTCGTGAAAGCAGCCGCAAGATCGGCGGCAGCTTCCGCAAAAGCAGCAGCTGCCGTGAAGGCAGCTTTGGAAGCGCAATTGATCGCCCAAGCGAAAGCTTTGACAGCGCTGAAAATTCAGTCCGAGGAAGAGACGCTGTCCAGCCGGGCGGAGGCTGCGGCCGCAGTCACCTTGGCTGCCATCCAACGAGCCCAGGGCTCCGCTCAGGTAGGCGCTGCTGCCCAGAACCTCGCCAGCAACTACCAGGAACGCGCGAACGCCGCGGCAGCAGCCGAAGCAGCAGCCACCCAGAGGGCAGCGGAGAACGCTGAGCTGTCCAGGGCGCTCGGACAGGAAGCTGCGGCCCTCTCCGCCGCCGCGGCAGCTGCACAGGCTCAGACCACAGGCGCTTCGGAAGCAACCTCTGCAGCTGCCAACAAGGCAGCCGTACTGGCAGCTGACGCTGACAGCGCACAAGCTGCAGCCACCAGCGAAGCGCAAGTAGCAGCGAGAATCGTGGGCAGAGCTAACCGCGAAGGAGCCGCCAATTTGGCCAACCAGGATACAGCAACCGCGCAACTCGAAGCCACCGCGTCCGCCAAAGCCACAGCAGCCGCCGCCATTGGCGATGGCGTCATTGTAGGACTTGGACTCGACGGTGGAGCCGCGTCCCAAGCGCAAGCCCAGGCTAAGGCTCTCGCCAGAGCCAGCGCTTCTGTAGGAAAGCACGGGTCCGGCAAAGGCGGATGGTAATTCCAGGCCTGATGTAGACAGCACTCGGGAACGCATTTTCCGTTTAGGCAGTTGAATGTTTGGATTACAAAGACAGTAGAATTATTGTATGGCTCGAGAGGCGGATAGAAAGGGTTGATTAAAATTTAAATTACATTGTCGAAGTGAAACTTACCTACGTGACAATAAAGATCCACTGTTTTAGCAGATATAGCCTTTGATTCTTCCTCTGCGTTACCTTTTTTCCTTCCGTACACTTTACGATCTTCTTAGGGAAAATGCTTCCTGGAATCGATGTCCTACGTCGATGTCCCATGTCTTTAATCTGGAATCTATTTAACGATGTTATTATTTCGATCGATTAAATGTCGAATCTTTTTAACAATATTACCATTTCAATTGAATACGTCATATTTCTAGTGGACGTCGAGTTGTTTGAATTTAATGATTTTTAAACGGTTATACAATCTATTCTACATTTTTGCAGTATTTAACGTATCTGATATGGATAATCGAAATGTATAATTGAGTACAACAACGCACGTGAATTAACACAGTACTCGATAGATAAAAGAAAGTACCATGTCCTCCACTAATTTCTTTTTTAAATTTAATAAAAATCAAGTTAAATACTTCGTTATTGCAACTGAGGTATGAACATAAAGTAGAATATAATATTTGAGCATATTTCTATTTATCTATGTCAGAGAAATTGTAACATTAGAACAATAATATAGTCATGGTGCTAATCTGTTAATAGAGTTACAGTTACATAAAACTGAGAAATTAATTACTTAGCTAATAATAACAGTGATATTATGGATCTATATGAATGTTATTTTCCTCGTAAAATGTATTATGTTCGATCATCTAATTATTCATACCTGACATGATGGATAAATATTGGATTAACATGTGGATACATACAGGTGAACGTTAAAATACCGTGAGCCAAAGAGCAATACTTATTCAACGCGTGAAGATGAATACAAACAGCATAAAACAATTATTTTTTATGATAATATTTAACTACCGTAAACGCACGGGACTAACTAATATGTTGTCACAAGTGTACAAATAAATTTATTTTATTAGCAAATCTTTTGATAATACATGCATTTTATTTTTTTATTTAGTGTAACATTCTATTTTTCACCTATCCAATCCTCCATCTATTTTTAACTGTTTATTGACTTTGTAAATCTTTATAAATTTACATTTACAGTAAGTATTTGTAAAGAATTTTTATTTATATACTTATAGGGGTACAAATAGCGAGACACTTATACCTTTATGGTTAAATATCATGTATTTAATATAAATAAAATGAAATTTTATTGAACAAAAGTGGCTACATGGAGATTACCTAAGAAACTGATTACCTGAATCTACTTTATTTTATATGATCTTACATAATGTTATAAAATAACTTTGAGATGTCTCCCATTGTCAACGTATTTGAAATAAAATATTCGATAGAACAAAACTTTATTCTTTTGTTTAGGTATGCCTTGATAACATTGAAAGAAAAATTACTATTTGATGGACAAACTTCATAAGTGAAGAAAATACGGTTATTTATCAAGAACTTATTCTGTACGTGTGTAATTTATGTAAGCATCTAGGATTATGCCTTCTTCTGCATGGCAATACATTATAATCTTCGTAATACCAGGACTATAACAATTTTTATTAAAAATATAACGTATATTCATATAAAACAAGTTCTTAAGATCCAATCCACACGAGCAACTTTCCTTGTGATCTTTCTGCTATTATGTCTGTCTTCTGGTTTTAAGTGATAACACAAACACAATTTCTAATCATTACATTTATGTCATATTTGCTACTATTTCCTGTCAAATAGAAGAAAACAAACATATTTAATTAAAAACTCGGTTTCACAAACGAACATAAATTTCATTATGGCTTAAGAAGTACTCGAAAACCGCCTAAAAATTAAAAAAGTAGAGACTCATATTGAAATTGTAGCTATTTGTAATAGTGTGTAGTTCAAGGTCAACTTGAACGTGACCAAAGTTTTTTCTAAAATGACAATTCATATTCGATCAAAGAAGGAAAGATTTGCTCGATTCACGTGTCACAACGTGCAATTGAAACAACATCATTCAATTATAATCTTCCAGGGTTAATAAAAATCCCACCGCGAACATAAGAACAACATCCCGGAACGAAACAAACAGCAGGTACCAGAAGCGACGCCAGCTAAATAAACCCGCAACACTTAGATAAAGACATCGTTCACGTCCAACAAAACCAATATTTAGAGGGGTGCGAGACAGTCCGGGAACAGGCACGGGGAACCATCAACAACAAATTATTTTGACAATTGGCGGGTACAGTATAAAACCGCGAAATCCTGACTCGTCCGGCATCAATCTTGCGAAGTTTGCACGAAGATGAAGATTCCAGCGATACTCGCGGCATCCCTCCTCGTCTGGAGTCTGGCTAGTGCCGACATCTCGGCTGAGCGGGAATCGCAGCAGCACGAAGTTTCCAAAAAGAAGGTCCAAGTCGAGGTCCACGAAAAGAAGGAATGGAACAGGGAGAGCTGGGACTCCAAGAACAGCGGCTGGGACACCAAGAGCAGCGGCTGGGATCTTAAGCCCAGCCACGACTGGGATCCTAAGCCTAGCAACGACTGGGATCCTAAGCCTAGCACCAAGTGGGAGCCCAAGCCTAGCACCAACTGGGAGCCCAAGCCTAGCACCGAGTGGGGGGGCAAATCCAGCGGCTGGGACAAGGCAGATATCCAAGGACAGGGTTGGGCCGTCGAGGGTGCCCAAGTAGGAACCGGATCGGCAGAGACCGCAGCTGCTTCTGGAGAGGCTTTGGCCCTTAACCTGGGCATAGGAGAAGCTGCTGCGTCGGCACAAGCTGCAGCCGCGGGTCAGTCGAATGCCGCAGCCCAAGCTGCCATAAGCGCGAGCATGTGGAGCTCGCGAGCCGAAGCTTTGGTAGAGGCAGCAGCCGCCGCCGAAGCGAAAGCGGCCGCCGCTTCCGAAAAAGCGAGTCAATCGTCGAGTGCGACCAGCGCGGCTGCCATGCAAGCCGAGGAAGCCGTGGGCAGAGCCAAAGCTGCCGCTGGAAGGGCAGAGGTGCTCGCGAGAAACGCTGCAGCAGCTAACGCTCGGGCCGCCATTCAGTCCGAGAGGGCGAACGAGCTCGCACAAGCCGAGGACGCAGCCGCGGCCGAAGCTCAGGCCAAGACCGCCGCAGCAGCCAGAGCAACGAAAGTAGCCCTGGAGTTAGCCAATATCGCTGTCAGAGCTGAAGCGGAAGCTGCAGCAGCAGCCGAAGCAGCGGCCAAAGCAACCGCCGCTGCTGATGCAGCCGCAGCACGCGCAGCTGCAGTGAACGCCATCGCCGACGCGGAAGTCGAGGCTTCCGCCCAGGCCGAGAACACTGCTGGTGTCGCTCAAGCTAGCGCTTCAGCCGCCGCCGAAACGCAAGCTGTCGCCTCCTCCGCATCCGCGACCGCGGAAGCGTCAGCTGAAAGTGACGCCGGGAAAGGAGAGCTTAGTTTACCAAAAATGGACCAGCACGAGAGTAAGGAGGAAATTGTGACGCCAATTAAGGGCGGGAAATCTAACTGGGACTAAGAGGCTCCCCGATCAACGAGGTGAGGGTCTGGGTGTGTGATATACAGTTTGGAAACAGCTCGAGCAGATGCACACTTACTTTTCAAGCAGAGTATTTTCTTAGATCAGGAAGACAGGAGATGATAAAAAAAGCAACGATTACGTGAAATATCGATGTAAGGATGCCACTATTAAACTGTTGTAGCAAATGAACGAGCGTTTTCAATATTCTTCCTCGCAAACCTTTCTCTTTGACCCCTCTTGCAAGCCGATGGCAATAAACTCGTACGGGCACATAGCTGGATTTATTTCCTAATGGAAATTTTCCATTCACGTGTAGCGACGGTAAACGATGGTTCGCGAGCGACATTCGACTACCAGTTGCAAAGAAAATGGCGCTCGACTGCTCTTCCTTGCACCTTCCTTCACCATATACCACGTATCAGAAATTTTCAAACTCCACAATTCCCAAATCCTTAAATTTCTAAATCCACAAATTCCTGTGTTCTCAAATTTCTTAAAGAAATGTATCAGATTATGTCCCTGCATACCGTTTAGCCATACCACGCGCGATAATACACGTGACCATACAATAACGACGGTATAACGCATAGTAATATAGCATATCGCGATATAGCGCTCGATTAAACGCGAATCCCGTGACCATACAATACGTGAGGATATAACGCGAAGTAATATAACACCGAATTATACAACCCGTAACAATCTAACGTTTGACTTTCGGGATTCTGGAAGATGAGGACAACAAGCTGATATCGAAAGTCTGCTGGCACGAACGAAACTAAAGTTGAAATTCTTATTAGTTTCTGTACCCGTTTGGAAAACGATGTCAACGACAGTATTCTAACGCTTGGAAATACCACGAACTTGCTCTGAACCGGTGATTTAGAAGGTTACAGTCTCTTCTCTTCGAAGAAGGATGCCAGTGGGCAACTTTCCCTTTCTTCTTCACTTTCATCTCAGTACTGCACGATTTTACGCCATGATCACGCGTTTTCGTATCGTTTCATCTCTTTAATTGGATTCAGTACTAAGAACACTGTCAAGCTTGCGTTCTCCAAGAAAGAATGTGGTGTAGATAAAAGTATGCAATGGCCACTGCCATCGAGTATCGCTTGCTCGATATATATTCGGGGGTATTATGTTTGGTTTATGTCTGCGTTAGGTCTGGATTAAATTGCACAAAACAAGTATCCGATTTAATACTTATTGAAGATGGTTTATTCAACGCGGTTATTATGAATTGACGATGTATGTGTCACAGATTCATCAGTTGGAATTAGCTTTAATATTATCTTGTTACATATTATTATTTATAACTTGTAGCTACAAATATTCGAATTGCCACGCGCTTCGGGCGACATCGGGTGAGATCGGATAAGATCTCCGATGTTCGGACTACATCGGGCAAATCTTTGATACACGAGCAGAACTCTGTATTTTTTTGACATAAGTGTATAATTATAGTATATGTATATTACATACAGTATGACATATTAGAAGTATTACGCAGTAGTTATGCACATCGGATTAACTCGGAAAAAATCGGATGCACTCGGTTCAAAAACTTGTAACTCAACTACATAACTCTCGCAATTAACCCTTCAAACCTGACAATATTTTACAAGTCCATGTACTCAAATTTTTTATTTTAATTATAATGAGATATTCAATATTATTAGAATCTTGCAAATTATGAAAATTTGTAAAGAGCTTTCTCTCGACGTGAAGTGTCAAGTAGAAGAGGTCAAGACGAATAACGAGGTCTCCTTTAAAGTTTCTTATCCCGAAAGAAGGCTACCATACTCGGCAGTATAATCATATAATTGTCGCAAATTTTCTCCGGCTCCGTTTTACGCTCGAAACAACAAGAACTGTGGAACCGATCTCATTGAAGTTCCTCGTGTTAAGTTTCACGGCGTTTACGTAACCGTTATTAAACCATAAAGTACTTGGACTTAATTCCTTCCTACTTGTTACTTCAGACGGTCCGGAAGAAACACTATTACGATGGGTACAATAGTTTTCTCCGTTTCATTTCCAGTCATGACACTCGCGCGCGAATATGTTGCGCAGGACAGCGAAAGTCTAATTACAAAGCGTACATTAATTGCGTTTAACGAAATGGGAGAGCGACGGTTGCATCTTGATCGTCGGTTAATTATTCGCCACGCTCTTACAAGCTTCTGTAATCGCGCATCCTCAGCCGATTTCATCCTGCGAACGATTCGATCGTTCTTACTTTAGGATCCTGTGCGATAAAATGAGAAATGAAAGGTGAACGAGTTTGCTTTAGGATCCTTTTTTCCTTGTACATATAATTTCGTCACAAGTGAATTGTACGTGAGCAAACTGGACGTGAATAATGTATGATATGTATCCTGTTTTTGCATGAATAGTCTATTAATATTTAACTTTCTCTAATTTCTTCTTTTCTTTAGTTATTTGATATTAACACGGTTACTGTCATGGCGGTCATCAGCGACTGCCTCAAATATTTAACGAAATGAAAGATAGCGAAGGATTTTATGTTATACAAAAATAACGTCGATATTGAATTAATAATGTAAACTTAGATGGTAAGATTAAATTTGAAAATTAATCGATCGTATATTCGTACGTGTCTTGCTACATTGTATGACAATGGTGTGAACAAGTTTTTGAAACATTTTACAGTGGATACAGAGATAAACAGAATTTGTAATGAGTTTATTTATAATCAACTTCGTTAATTACATTGGAGCAGTACTGGAGCAGTACCAATATGGCGTCATCTTGAATGGCAGCGGGAGATTTTCAAATACTTTTGACGCTTCCTTGAATGGTAATTATAAATTACCGTATATTATTCTGCGAGATGTGAAAAGAGTACATGTCAAGGTATTTTTAATACTTAATAATTAATATATTTGTTCATAAATATCATAACTATTATGTATTTATTAACATTCATGAGTGTATCATATGTGATTCATGTATGTATATTTATAAATATTATTTATTTGTTGTAAAAAGAAGAATACTTAACACCGGATGTAGCAATGAACTCAACCGCCAGAGTAAAGACCCGCAGCTCGAATTCATAACCCAATTATGTATCGTAAGTGGCATGCATTCATTGTGGATTTGATTCGATTTACATATTTCAATGATGCGAGGGAGAGAGAGGACAGTTATGTACACGAACGCGTTTATGTACGGATGAGGTGTACATGTACGGTCTCCACGATCATGCCATCGGGACGTGAACGATTCTTTGGTGACGGGTGGTTCAAGAGGTGAGAGACCATAAGTGTTTTGGTGGGGACGCATAGGACCACGCCTCGCGAACAGCTATAAAATGCCAGTACGAGAATCAGGCCCAACCAGTCTTAATCGGTACACGAAGATCCTTTTTTACTTTCAATCTTCGGACAGACTTCAACGAGTCTTCTTCTCTCCTTCCTTCGCTCCGTGGAATCGTCCTGTAATCATGAAGCTAGCTCCGATCTTGCTGCTCGTCGTCGCGGTCGTCTTCGCAGCTGAAGAGAAGGAGGAAGAACGTCCAAAAACATTCAGAAGACTCATTCCTGCTGACGTTCTTCGCGGTGAGTCCTTTTCCCTTTTTTATTTTTAAAATCGTACAATTTTGTTTGTACGTTCATTGTTCGTAGAGTCGAGTATTTCTGTAGATAACGTTGTTGAAAATTATATTGTCATTGAGTACGATCGTATTCGTATAGAAGACTGTTAAAAGACACGAGAGTATTTGAAGACTTATTCTGGTAGTTTGAGGGTTTTGGAAATAGGGCTTTGAAAGTTTAGGGACTTGGAGACGTGGGAGGTGGCTGTTCGGAGATTTGGAAATTGGGAATTTGGCTATTCGGAGATTTGGAAATTGGGGATTTGGCTATTCGAAAACTTAGGAGTCGGAGATTTGGCTATTCGGAGCTTTGAAAATTGGGGATTTCAGAACTCGAGAATGTGGGAATACAGGCTTTTCAGAATTAGTAAATTTAGAAATATAGGAAATTGTTAGTTGGATCTTGAGGATTTCAAGATTTCACGATTTGCAAATTGGTAAATTTCGATATTTAGGAGTTAGAAGAATTGATAATTAGAAGTTTGAACGATTGAATAAGATTTTTCAAAACTTATGTTACTCAGGACAGAACCACATCTTTCCACCAACCTCATCTATTTCATCAAGAATTGAAACAGCCATGTAAACCTTCATTACTAATCATGCAAAAGAAGTATAAAGATTGATCCACATATCTCCCGTACGAATTGACCCAAGTTAAAAACCGATAACATTTTCCAACAATAGTAATGTCGACGAAATATCAGCATGGAAGGCACATCGCTGGAAGAACACGTGTTCGCGATGAAACATTGAATAAAAAACAGGCTGACTGATGTTCGTATAATGATATAACGGATCCGCTTGTTGTTGCGAACAACAAAAGTTGAAACTTTCGAACAGGTTAACTGTAAACTGTAATATCGTTCGATCAGTGTTTCCATTCATCTTTTGTTCGACTCGCTGCAGCGATTCTCAAACTTGTTCACTTTATACATACATAACACAGTACACATGTATGAACACATCGGGGAACCACATATCAAATAAGTAAACTTGACAATTTTCATGTTTGGAAGTTTGAAAATTTGAGAATTTGGGGATTTTGGAATTGGGGGATTTGGAATAGGGTGTTTTGGAATTGGGGGATTTGGAGATTGGGGGATTTGGAGATTGGGGGATTTGGAAATTGGGGGATTTGGGAATTGGAGGATTTGGGAATTGGGGGATTTTGAATTGGGGGATTTGGAGATTGGGGGATTTGGAGATTGGGGGATTTGGAGATTGAGGGATTTGGGAATTGGGGGATTTGGGAATTGGGGGATTTGGGAATTGGGAGATTTGGGAATTAGCGAAGTTAGGAATTGAAAGATTTGGGGATTAGGGGATTTGGAAATTGGGGGATTTGGAAATTGGGAGATTTGGGAATTAGCAAAATTAGAAATTGAAAGATTTGGGGATTGAGGGATTTGGAAATTGGGGAATTTGGGAATTGGTAAAGTTAGGAATTGGGTGACTTGAATATTAGAAAATTTGGGAATTGGGAAATTTACAAATTTATACATTTGAGAATTTGTAAATTTATGAGTGTATAAAGTAAACCTGAAAACTTGTAAACTTGAAAGTTTAATTTAAAAACATGAAAATACGATAATGTAGAAATTCAGAAATATAAAAATGCTACATACAGCGTTAAAAGCCATATGTTTAAATGGAAAGGCACTGTACACTCACGAAATAACCTGATATTTGAGAGGTGCATGCAAGGGTTAAAAATGAGTTCAACTTTTACGTTCTCTCCGTTTCCGACTTTCTTCTTCGTGCAAGCCTTGCATAAGTCGCATCTACCATCCCGTTCGTATATAACACTTTCCTTTTACACGAAAACCAGTGTCAGGATGACGTGGCTCCTCTGGAACGGGTGAACAGGTACGTGTCCAGAAAGTGGGACGATTTTTATCACTTCGGCTCTTCTTGTCGGAGAATACGTACCCGCAGACTTTCTTAGAACGATGACCCGTCGAGAAGTGAAACTGCCTAGAAGATGCTATACGTTAGCCTTTGTTTGAAGAAAAAAGCGCATTCGATACCGTATATACAAGGCGGAAGATCGAGAGGAAAAGTGAAAGAAGCGATCGAAAGTCGCTAAACGCGTTGTGCTTCGTCTTCCAAGCAACATTTACCTACTTGGTATAGAAATGTTTTGCAGAATTGCAAATCGAGCGAATTAACCGGACGAGTTTGCAGGAATGGACATATGGTTTCGTTTAACTTTACTGCCCATACTTTTGCTTTGTTTTCAAGAAACACTATTATTTCAGTAATATGTACAATTAGCAACTTATTAGAAACGAGACATATTGCATCTTGCGCTATTTGAAAGACCAATGTTCAATTATAAAACCATTTGAAAGAAAATAAACTCTTGTGAGTTAAAATATGATACATTAAGTGAAATATGTTTAACCAATTGTTTTAACTCGAACAAAAACAGAAAGATATGAATACCATTACTGTTATATTGACAATATTAAATGGCAAAGGAAAGGTTGCTGAGCGATTCTTTTATAAGCAAAAAACGTATACAGTTACATTTTCACGTGTCTGACAACTCGTATTCTATTGTAGCAATCAACCCGTCAGTCAAAGTGCCTGATATCAAAAGTAATGGTGCTTCTCGTTACTCGATTAAAAAATCTGCAAACTTGTTCCATTAAGTAAACGATACTTACCCCGTAATGGCATACATTTGTCAAGTAGTCATCGAATTAAATGAACGCAAAGCGAAACCCGTAATCAAAAATTATACGACGGGATAAAAATCGAAGAATAACGTAACAGAAACATGCAATCAGTGTCTGTCACAAATTCGGATCCTGGCTTTTACCGTCGACGACCCAGCCCAAGTTCTACATTATGCGATCGTCCTGTTTTTGAAACGGATATACGAAACGACGTTCGTGACAAAAAAGCTTAACGAAAACACGTATACGTATGCTTTGCATAAATAAATTTCTGTTTATGAATTTATTTGTGGATTTTAAGGTCAACCAGTTTCTACGTTTCTTATTCTATAGACTTGATTAATATGGTAGCTTAAATATAGATTAACATATTATTTCATTATAAACTCTAGTTATATTGCCATCTTTACATGCGATTATATGGAGCTCGCCATATGGCTGCGTGTTATATCGCCACTTATTACATTACTATGTCTTATTTCTCAAATTTTACAAATTTCCACATTTCTAAGTTTCCAAATTTTACAAATTCTCAAAATTCCCCTAATTCTCTATATTTCCCAAAATCCCCAAATCTTCCAAAGATCCGAAATTCCAAAAATTCCCCAAATCCCCAACCTTCCCCAAATTCCCCAGATTCCCCACCTCCCCCAAATTTCCTAGATTCCCCGAATTCCCAAATTTGTGCAATTTCCTAAATTTCCAAAAATACACAAAAATTTGAAAAGAATTCGTTTATTCTCCCTAAGTAGTCCTCTACCTCTAAACTCTCGATAAGTTACATAAATGATGTCCACTGTAACATCAATACGTATAGTAGAAATATAATTTCTTCTTTCAATCAATCAATTACATCGAATTCGAGATATCAGTCACTGTCACCGCACCTATTAAATTGCAAAAGCAAACGATGGTATATGTCACGTTACATACGACCATTTTCACAGTGACATGCATGGAACAAGATTTTTCACTCTTCCATTGTGTTCAGTTGTCTTCGCGTCTTGTCACGTTATTCATCGTACCGTGACACGCTTTCGACGAAGAGATTTAATTCTTCTCTTTTTTTTTTCTTTCGTTTTCATTCCGAAGACAATTGTTGCTGGCGAGAGGCGTGTTCATCGGTTCGTAGATCCTGATTCGCCGTAGCGTTATAATAATTAGGCTGACACGCGAACAGGATACGGTAACGGGTCGCATCGAGACAATCAGGATCACGTGAAAGTTTTTCACGGTGTATTGTACCCGTTCCTCTTGACCATATCCTGCAACCTGATTCATTTCGTTTTCTCGCTGGACGACTTCTCTTTATAAGGCACACGAAGAGCTTCGGCCCTCAAGGTGAAACGCCATTTGCGAAATCTCCTCTCGCTTGCATGACAAACACCTGAACCGTATCTTGTTGTAACGATTAATTTACACTGAAACGTTTTGTCGAGCAAAAGCCAACGCTTTCGTTACGGTGCACTTCGATAGTGCAACAATAGCGATGCAGTCGTTGACGAACAAGTTACTGGTAAGGAATTAACAAGCAAGTAACTATATATGTAAATGTAAAAGTTAAGTATGCATCGAACGCCAATAGCTTTACTGTTAAGGACGATCAGATCTTTGATTTATTCGACAATGTCGATTATTCCCCCAGGACATCGTAGCCTAGATGCTTCGTATTTTTTGCATTGAACCTAGATTCCAATGGATAACAGAATTGCTCATGACAACCTAGTTGCCATAAGCCCGCGGGCTTGGGTAGACTACATTATGTACATCTTTGTACATTAAGGACAATCTATTTATACGATTACGGAATAAGGATAATGGGGCTAGATCGTGTTACGAAATTTTTGATGGAAGAGAACATCTCTGTCATACTCTATCGTGTTTCGCCATGGACTAACAATTTTATTTTGTAATTGTTTGAAAACGTTGCTAACACAAAATATGATATAGGTACTTGTAAAGTTTTAATAACTGAAATTTTAATAAGGTTAATCGGCATCTAGTAGACTCTTGTTATATCACAAGAGTAGTAGACTCTCTAGTAGACTCTTGATATATCACCGCGAACGGAACTTCAACAATGAAAATTTCTCAGAGTTGACAATATACTCGATTAATCCAAACATTTTCTTTTATAATATTGTTGGTGCCTTCGTGCGATAGCGTTAGTTGGAATACAACATGTTATATAACGTATGGTGATATAATGCGAGGCAATATAACATGTGGCGATACAACGCGCGAAGATATAACGCGTGGCGATATAATGCGTGGCAATATAACGCGTAATAATACAACGCGTGGCGATATAACATGTGGCGATACAATGCGTGGCAATATAATGTGTGGTAGTACTACGCGTGGCGATACAACGCGTGACAATATAACGTGTTATAATACAACTCGTGGCGATATAACATGTGGTAACACAACATTTGGTAATACAGTGAATAGCGATATAACACATGACAATATAAAGCGTGGCAATACAACACGTGATGATACAGCGCGCAGAACGCGTAATATAACGCATTGCAATATATTATGTAGTGACATTACGTGCGATAATATAACGCACAACATTACATTAAATCAGTTTTTTAATTAGTATTCACGTTTCTCCACATCCACCTACAACGCGTTAAAACACGTTTTTCTGCCAGTTGATAAACCTTTCAAGTAATTACGAATCTAACATTTTGAATAGGAAATGAACTTTAAGTTACACGTATAACATTTTGATGTAAGTATAAAATCATTGCGAAAGTGTAAGCAAGTAATTTCACTTTCCCTCTATCGAATACATTCCCGCTTTTTCCGTAAAAACAAAGAATAAACTTGCGCTATCGAACGCTATTAGTGTTAATTAATAGACTACGAGATTATTCTTTGTATGCTAATTGTGGAAAAAACGCATACTTTTGAGAGGAGAAAGGGATAGGCTTCACCGTGCAATTTCGTTAATGATGTACAATTACTGGTAAAAGGCGCCCGTTTTTTGATAGATCTATTAAAGTTTCTTCACTTTTTGTTTCGCGTTGCGTATAGTCTGTTCGAAAGGTGTTATACAGTGAACCAACAAAGTAAATGGTTAGTAATTTTTAGAGGAGCATCTATCGTTTTTGAATTATAGAAGAAAACGACAACGGTGATTTCTAGACTTTCACCGGCACTAACGGATGTAGTTTATCTTCCAATGTAAACTTTCATGCTAATGGATGTTTACATCAAATGGAAGGTTACATCAAATCACTTGATTCTTTTTTCAACTACGTTCCCATGTGGTCAAATGTAGAAGTTTCCTACTTTGCACAACACTCGGTTGTAATATTTCGATATGGGAACTTGAGAATTTGGAATACTTGAACGTCGAGTTTAGAAATTTGACAATTTTAATTAATATTAAAATTTCCAAGATCATAGCCGACTAATTCGCAACGTTTCTCAGCGAATATATTAATATTTAACATCTTGAAATATTAAACCCGAGTGTCTCATTGATCTCGAATGTTCCATTGAACATATGATACGATCAATTGATACAGAGATACGCGGACCACTTTCTTGCGATCGGAGCGATCCGTAAAAATCCGATGCCACAAACCATAGCACGTTCTGGCGTTGGCGTAGACGCCTGTCGCTTTAAACCTTCGATGTGACAAAGCTGGCATTGAGAAAAACGGTAACGAACACGTCATTATTTAAATAAATCGCATTCGTAGAATGCAATCACTGATACATTCTAAAGCATAAGACGTTTCCTCTTGTTTTCTTGCACTTCACTCCATCTTTTGCAAATGTTGTTATTATTGATCCATTTTAAAAAATTCATTACAAAATATTCTATTGTAAAGATTTAAACCAATTATTAAGAAAAATACTCGAACGCGTATTTGAAATTTGAAAGCATTGAATAGATAATTTCTATATTGCAATACCATTTCACAATCGCATTTTAAGAATTCTAAGAAGCGAGAAAGTAAAAGTAGAAATCCAATTACTCATGTATTTGTTAGTACAATAGTTTCTTAACTTCTTCAAGGACACATACGTGGATATTTAGTTCTCTTTTTAAATTCAGAAAACAATGACCACGATCGCTTTTATACTATTACTGCTATAGAGTAAGTAATGTAGAATTAAAAAAATTTAACAAAAAAAACGTATGTTGTTTATATCATGCAAATATCAGGACCGATAAAAAACATATCAAAAGACAAATATCTACACTCCAAATAAAAAACACGGATCTATTTGTACATTATTCATCAAGATACAATTGTTTCGCAGAAAATAGGTGTTAATCCCTTATGAACAAATGCGTGGAGTTATAAAGCGAACAACTTAGTCAGAGCACACGATAATTACACAATAGGTAACACAATGTGACAGTGAAAGTGTTTCTCCTTGAAATTTCTAGCTCGAGCACCGCCAACGAAACTCCTCTGTCGTGTCAGCGATATATCAACACCCGTTACAATAGAATAGCATTATGCATCCGTATGAGCTGAAAGGCGAAACAACACTCGTTAGAGTAGTTGCATGTTAGAAAGTAACGACACTTTTCACGAGTGTACGGGTAACTGCATAATACCCTTCTCCATGCGTCGTGCACATCAACGACGCGATTGTTGAAAAAATGCAATCAGCACGAGTGGCTGGTCATATACGATGAGAATTCATTTTACATCATTGCGATAAGCGGTGAAAATCCATCGATGATTCACCTCGAATAGAAAACATCTTAGCAACACTTGATAGCAATAAACAATGAACATTTACTGTTTCTTTTTTAACCTTTACTTACGCATTTATTTATTTTTCATCGAATAACTTTTGTCGTTATCTTTATTAATACAGTAAACTTTTATTATATTGCCATCGACGAGGTCGTAAAAGTCTTTTGCGTTAGTTAAAAAGATTTCTTTTTCGATATTGTGACAAATACCTCGTGGCGATATAACTTATGGCGATGTAACTGGTAGCAATTATAACGCGAAGCTTTTGTAACACACGATTATAACGTGTAACGTTTATAACAAATATAACGCCTACTTATATAACGTATAACGATACAATCGTCGATATAACACACGATGATACAACTCACGAAAAATCTAATCGCACTCGCTATTATTCTACAATTTTTAACAATTCCGGATAGAAAATAATTGTTATTACCGACCACTTTATCAAGCGATATCGTTGCCTTTCCCCAAAAGAAAAGATACACAATACCTGTAAGATGCATTGTAGCATAAAATACCGTATGTTGCATAACAAAATCTAATGTTCCAGTTAGTACGATATATCAATCCGATACCTTCTTTATGTAATATATTTTATGTAATTCGGGAGCTTATATTCTATAAACTACGAACACGCCAACAGTCATTAATCATCGTAGAATGCAGTGATATTAAATTTCTTGTGATTACTCGTAATACGTTCATGAATAATTCGAGAACGATAATTTTATCAAAACTTCGATTTTGGAATTTGTACAGAATTTTAATTGTAGAATCTCCGTCTCCAGTACTATGATTCTGTGAAATATAATGAACAGAAATAAATTAAAGAATACTTGACAAGCTATTAAAAATATCTGCAAAACAAAAGACTAATGAACGAATATTTTTTTCAGATTTCCCTGGTAGGTGCTTCGCATCCACAAAATGCGCCACTATTGAACCAACAAAATCATGGGATCTAACCCCATTCTGCGGCCGTTCCACATGCGTGCCAGCCGATGACAATTCCGGACGTCTGTTCGAGCTCGTGGAGGACTGTGGACCACTTCCAAAAGCCAATCCTAAATGCAAACTTTCGGAGAAAACCAACAAAACAGCTCCCTTCCCCGACTGCTGTCCAATCTTCGAATGTGAAGACGGCGCGAAACTCGAATATCCAGAGATCCCAACTTTGCCGCCACCTACGGAAATCGTAGAAACCGAGAAAACACCGGAAGCAGCACCGGCGAAAGCTTAATTTTCAACGCGATAGAACGTGGCCTCTACAAAATCAATTTGAACGATCGATTGATTAACTTAAATCGAGACTTACATATCGAACAAAATTATTTACGTTGAAATCTTCTGTTTGTAACTCTTTTTCTATTGTTGAAATAATTGATGGTTACCGAACGTAGTATTCTGTAGGAAAAGAAAAGAAATATTGCAATTAGCAACACGGAGAAACTTAGGAACGCGATTTTGAGTTAATTAGAAAAAATAATCGAGATTGAAGAGAATTTGTGATTATCTTTGATTAAGAGAGAAATATTACTTTCGACGTTGCGCATCGGTGCATGTTGTTTCGTCATGAGGAGGCCACGCTGCAACTTCCTGTTACCCTTCGATGCGAATGGACTTCGTACATAACTAAAATTACACGTTTTATATAATTTATCTGTTACTTACAGTTTCTACGATAATACGAAATTGCAACATTCCACGTAGACAAATGTAAGGTTAATGGCGTCGTCGTTAATATGCGATAATTGTTAGAGTCAATAATTTGGCATCATTTCTCAGCATCGAATTTCTTCAGCCTCCTAGTCTTAAAAACGGAAATCAGATGCTCTCGTTCGTTCTGTAATTGCACCCTTTTATATAGTAATCAAATTTTTTGTTTATTTCATCGACAATAGAAGGTTCTGCGTATGTAATGTAAAAACATGTGTGACTGTAATTATATGTGATTAAATTAATATCTATTTAATTCAACAATATGTATACCGTGTATCTTTCCTTCTGTTCCCCCAAAAAACAAATAACGATCGTATAACTTCCTTTCGAAAACATTGAACCATTGTACTGATTAGATATGTTTAAAAATGGAAACTTAACTTTTGATTCCGATACTATTGATAGTATTAGAGTGGTTTCCCTGAATGACTTTAGATGAAACTGCAACAAATGTTCAAGTTTGTAAATTAAACAATTTTTAAATATCTAAATTTCGAAAATTCCAAGTTCATAATCTCAAGTTGAAAGTTCTAGTCATATTTATTAATCAATTGATAAATGAAATTGCGGCAATCTTCGTGGATTTTCGTGAGTCTCCGTCAAACTCCGTAGATCTTCGTGGATCTTCGTGGTACCAGAATTGGGCGTGTAAAAGGCAGGAATTTGATCAACTTGCCATATAAATGGAGATCATATAACAATATTACACTGTAATGTTTATTGTTGCTAAACTGTTTAATAAAGTGTAAATTGAATTTAAACTAATTGCGTACTACAATAATACATGTGTCTGATCACTAGTATATTTTTGACTGAAAACATCCTAAAAATAGTATTAAAAAAAAACGTTCAAAGTTATATTATATATTCAAAGTACATTATTAACTTTATATTGAATACGAACAGAATAAGTTCTGTGGTAAAGGAAATCTAAAAATTTGTTTGATATTATAGCTGTTTTCAATTTCGGAAATTTAATTTTTGTAATCCTTTTCCGTGTTGGTACCGCTGATTTTCATTTCATTTTCATACGTTGGCAACACGATAAAATTGTTCCAGCAAAATTCGCTATTTAGTCAAGTTTAGTCAAATTTAATGGATGTAAGTACGAACGTGAACTGATTAGAATAAACGTGAAATTAATCAAAGTGTTTGTTACGCTTAAAAATCATCAAATAATCTGCAACGAAAATGAGTGAACTCGTGTGGGGAATAAAAATTGGTGATATGGAGCAAGTGCGAGATATCATTGAAAATAAGGCAAATATATAAGACATTAAGTTATCTTTTCTTCTGTCGCTTTATGGTTGTTGTTAATCAAAAATGTTATCGATGTATTTTTTCGAATCTTCTTATTATCCACTAAACTTGATACACTTCACTGCATATGAAAACTAATTGTTAGCCGGTTAAATTAACAGTCGTAAAAATTATTTTCTTTTTAAATTCAGTGCATATTTTTCATAAAAGTGGGTATACGCCAAATCGTATACATATATTTTTGTTGATAGAATATTGACGTTAATCAAATGATCGACGGAAGGACACCGCTACATTATGCAGCTGATTATGGCCAGAGTGAAGTAGTCAGATATCTTTTGGAAAAGGGTGCAAATGCAAATGTAAATACATATCTTAAATATTAGAATTAATATTTGTGGCAAAGCTATAAGAGTAATTTAATTTAAATATTTGTATTTTTTTATTTGATATATTATAATCTATCACTTTTATTCTAAATCTTATTTGATATTGCTTCATTTATATTAACTTATGTAAAAATATATTTATTTTTAGGCTACAGACAAGCATGGAATAACAATATTATTAGCAGCAATTTGGGAAGGTCATACAAACTGTGTAAAATTACTATTAGAAAAAGGAGCTAAACCAGATGGCTTAACACCACAGGGAATCAGTTATTTAGATGCCGCTGAAAAAGATGAAATCAAACAACTGCTTAAACTTCACTAGCACAAAACCAAATGAAATTCAAACGATAATTTTGTTATTTTAGTATTTTAATGTTCCTCATAGGAGTATCACCATTGCTTTCCCTTAATTTTTTGCATATTGCTAGAATATCATATTTATGCACTTTAAATTACAAAAAAATATAGGTACACGTGTAGTTTTATAATAATATATTGCACATCTGGAATACGTAATCATAAACTCATATTATTACATGATTATTCATAAAGATTAAAGTATATATAATTTCAGCTTTAAAATAGTACATCATACAGATTATTTTGAAAAATTAACAGAAACAAATTTATTTTTAAAGCATGTAATATTATATAGCGAAAGATATTTTGATACATTTGTAAGAAGCAGCATTGTATTTTAAATGTTTGTTATTAATTTATAAATGTTACAAATTCCTTTTATACAATTTTTTTACAATCTACTACTAAAGCCATAATTCTGCTTTAGTTTAATATTTTTGTGAAAAAGAGCTATAAATATACAACATATTAAATGCTCCATTTAAGACGTATTCACATAATTTAAGTGAGTTTCAAGAAAGACATGTATAAATTATAGAAGGAGATTAAAAAACTTTATGGTACTAATTACCTAACATGTCTTAAGAGGTTTTAAAGGTGTACAATAATCAAAAATAATAAGCCAGTGTATCATTGTTATGTATATGGTTGTATTTTATTAAACCCATATTTATCTTTTATTTATTATTCCATGTCGATCGCAATATATTAATAGAGTTTACAAAATATCACCGAAAAATTTTATACGCCAAAATTTATTTATTCAATGTCAATTATTAAAAAATACAAAGACTGCATTAATTTTGTAGGTATAACATATAGATCTGCATAAATTTTATGTTCTTTGTAGCTACATAAGATATTGTAATAATATAATAAAAAATATTTCGGGAAGAAAAATATTACGTTTTATAAAATGCGATACAGTTTATTACATTCCTAAGTCCACTAGATCTATTTTACTTTGTAAACTAGCTTATACTTTAATCAAGAATAAAATAAGAAATTAAAATAATTTATTTATCGATTTTGTCTTACATACCACTCATAATCTTTTAATAACAAACAGAATATTTTATTAATCAAATTATTAGATACTATAAAATAAAGTTTTAAAAACTGAATTTACAAATTACAATTTTATTAATTCCATGGGAAGTATTTAATACATTACAAAAGTCGTCCCCTACAATTAGATGAACCACACTTACATATAATAACTTTGCCTGGTATACTTCCAACATCGTAACTATAATTCCATGTTAATTCCTGACCCGCTCGTATGTAATTTAAAGCGAAAAATGCTACCCATGGGAATCTTACATCGTGCGTATCGACAAATACATTTTGTACAAAAACATTTGGATCACATGAATGCTAAACACATAAATAAAATTATTTTAATTACATTACTTTTACAATAATCTAAAAATCATGTTTTACTTACATTTAAATAGCGACCAATATTTCCAGTTGTTTTAGCATCCATTATATAAACAGCCTCATCTTCTCCAAAAAAATCTCTTACTGATTTAAATTTAGGTCTTTCTATTTGTGTTGGTTCTACAGTTGGATCAAATCTACTTGGTTCTCTTCTACCACTTCTATTTTCTTCTTCATCACTGATAGTAATTGCATCTTGATCATTTAAGCGAGTTTCATTGACGGGAAATTTCGTAACATTCTCAGGAGCTTTTGTACCACTTCCATCTTCACTATTTTCTTCTGACCCATCCTGATTATTTTCGTCTCGTTTTCGTTTTCGAAGTCTTTTTCTAAATTATCATACTTGTATTAATATAAGTTATTTTGCTAATTAATAATTAATTTCTTTTTATCTACCTAATAGAAGAAGGTTCTGTAGAATCTACATTAAAATTCACGTATTTACTAATATTAAAATCTTCATCCGAATCATTAGTACTTTTTCTTGAATTATCTTCATCATCGCTTGTTAGAACTTTCGTCTTTTCTGGAGTAGATACTGGCAATTCCGACTCAAGAACATCACTTTCATAGCCTTCTTTAATTCCTTCTACTACTTCAACATAATCCAACTCTGCAAGATATTCATCTCCATAATTTTTACCACCTTCATTGGCTCCCTATAATACAATAAGTATATTAAATATTATCTTTTTAATTAATTTGTACCATTATTAACAAATTTTATTATTATCTACGTACCTGTTCTGTAAGTAATCTACCAGCATATATACAAATAAAAGATCCAAGGGGAATATCATTTAGGCAACGTATGCCCCAACCTCGAGGAGCTGTTTTAAATACTTGTAATTTTAATGTTAATGGATGTTGTACTACTCTATTTAAACAGGTTTTTACAGCACATTTACATCTTGAATTACATTCATAAATTCCAGTAGTTACTGGTTCTGGTAACCGTTTATACACATAACCGACAGATGTATTTGGTACTCTCCCTCCCAGAGTTGCACCTTGTATCGTTAATTGCCAACACTGACATTTTGTTTTATCCTACAGAACAATAATGTAATATCAATGAACTATCACGCTAATATTCAACGTGTAAACCAATGTATTAATAACTAAATGTACTTGACAATCATCTTCACAATCACAGCTACATAGAAAATTTGGATCTAAATTAAGATTGACTCCTTCTGTTGGTTCTCTTTGTGTACTATATCTAATAGTATCTGGTTGAGTATGATCTAATTCATTGACACATGGTATCGGTACATTTTCCACGCCATAACTGAGATCCTTGAAATTAAATTTAAAAATTTAGTTGTAAAGTATAATTAATTAACTCATTACTTAACTCTTAAAATTCTGTTTACCTTTATGTTAATAAAACATTTATCCAATACAAACTCCGCCAAACAGTGTACCCAGTAATCGAAATCAAATAGATCGACCGACATTGGACTACCTGTTTTACGAAGGTACTGATGCAGTTCTTCCATATTTCGCAATCTAACACCACACGGTGCTTGATATAACGTAATTTTTTTGCCTTTAGGATATTTGCAAAGCTGTCGATTCCACCCACAAAGTAGTGGTATTGAAAGAGGCGAATACCCTCTTAAGTCATCAGGTGTAAAGGATATGCCCTCAACACACTGTGGACCACATTTGTGCGGAACAAATTTTTTTGTTTGAATTTTGTTCTGTGTTTGATAATACTGGAATAAAATTACAGCATGAATATTAGTAAACTTCTATATCTTATACTAAATTTTCTTGCTAAAACTACATTTCACTCCATATACTTACAACTATACTATGGGAAGGTTTTGTTTCTGTAGTTGGATTATATGTACTTGTATCTACCACATTTTGCTTTTTACTAGTACTTTTTCTAGCAACAGCACGCGATTGTTGCGGTGCAGTCGAGATGAACGTGTTTGAAGTTTCATTTATTTCCGTTTGTTCTTTTTCTACTTGAGTAATTCTTCCCTCTTCACGTTCCATATCAGACGTATATTCTACATAAGGTAAATTACTTTTCTAAAATATTAATAAATTTAAATTATTGAATACTCTGCGATCAATTCGTCCCAACGAAAATGTGACACAAGGAATAAACAAATATTTGTATGTACATTGGAGACAGCAGGATGTCGATGCCGACTTGGTGTATTAACGGATGTATGATGTCCTTGTTGTCTGGCATTAGCTTTTAAAAGTTCGAGGTATAAAGGTCCTAATCTAGCGGAACCTCTATAGATCCACTCTGTTCTACCATCAGCATCAAAATGCATTTGTACTAAACTTGCATCAACCTGAACCACTCTTGCAATCCACCATTTACCGTTCCATTCTGTTTTTACCACTTGCCCTTTTTGTAATTTAACCATTGGCCTTTCAGGATATGTCTGAATGTATTTTTTTACAAAATCTCGGGATTCATTGGGTATATCTTCCCAAACTTTGGGAGAAAAGTCTGCAACTAAATAAATGTGTCTGTGTTCAACATACTGAGCATATCCATCATCAAAAAATACCAGGTACCTAGAATTAAAAAGTTCCTCTATTACTAATACATAAAAATATATTATTATATATAAACATACCTATATTTATTTATAGCTTTCGGTGGTTCAGCTATAACTCCGCTATAAAAATTGCTAGATGAAACATCTTGAAATATTGCCACTACTCGTGCACCAACTGGAATTATTACTGAACTAACTACAGCGGCTGCAATTTGTTTGCCAGACACAGACTTAATAACAGAATTATACTTTTTTTGTAACAATTTTACACGATACTGAGAAGAAGAACCTTTTGAAATTATAGTTTGTACCTAATAATAAATGAAATATTATTCAGCTATTAAATATTGAAATATTTAGATAAAATTTAGGTAAAGATAAATTTACTTTTCCTTTGACCCATGGCATAAGTGGATGCTTCATAATGAACACAATGTTATCTACTTCTATTTGTGGTTTCATAAGTACACCTATTGGAGGTAAATCCACATCCACGACTTGTGTGTTCTCTTGTTCTATTGGTAAAATTTCAGGCTGACTATCCTGCAGTAATGTAGCAGGAGGAAGTCGAATTTGTGTAACTTTTTTTGTTGCTACCAATGGATAAATGTTATTATCTACATAATCATCATCTATTTGAAGTTCTTCCAACATTTTAATTTGTGGCCTAAATTCATCATACAAGCTATTACGCAATATATCCATAGTACTCATTAAATCTTTAACCGTCTTAAACAAAACTTCATTTTCCTCTATTGTAAAAAATAATTACATATAATTTAATGTACACATAATAAATATGTATAGAATATAACTTTCAAAATAGTCATGTACCATTTATTTTATCCCATTGGTCTTTTAATTTATTATGCGCTTGTTTGACTTGATAATCAACATTATACTTTGTAAAAATATTTTTTAATGTGCTATCCAGCATTTCTTCCATATCTATAAGCATCTCTTCAGGTAAATACTTTTCTGAAATACAAAATATTTTTTTCTAAACATATTAAATGGACAATTATAATTAACACAATAGAATAAGATTTCAATCTTACCATCAGTACATATCTCTTTCTTTTTCTCATCATCTGAATCATCGCTATCAGAAATTTCTACTTCCATTGTATGATCTGGAAACTCACATTCTAATAATGGTTTGTGATCCACAAGAGCTGACACTAATTGCTGTAAAAATTATCATAATACCAAACAAAATTAATTATTTATTTCCAAAATGCTCATGGTAAATAAAATTAGAATTATAGTATAAACATAAAACCAGATAATTTAAAAATTATACCTTTTGGTGATCTAGTGCAGCATCAAAACATTTTTTACAAATTTTGCGTATTTTCTTTTTTTCTGTATTTACACCATAAAAAGCACATGCAAACGAAGGTGCAGATTTCATATCCACTCCAGAACAACATTGGAAGTTTATGCAGTTACTTTTATAAATTTTCGAACCGCTATTCTTTTTTACTTTATCCTCGGATGTCTCGTCATCCGAAACAAGTTCAATAATTTCCATTTTAAATAATATTTTAATAACAACAGTGTGATTCTGCAATACCTTAATTATAAAAGATTTTTCATTCATAAATGTACAATGATACATAGGTTAGGTGAACAAAATTAAGATAAAGATTGAGTATTTATATATAAAATGATAGAATTTATAAAGATAAATTGTTTTAGATCGATCAGACTAACTTTCTTATTCAATTAGTTGAAGTAAATTCTTAGTAGAATATGCTTTTACTTACAAGTTGCTATGGTATATGCTACTTCAATTCCAGTTTATACAAAAATGTTTACTTCTCGTTTCAAAAAGTTTATAATTTTACATCATTGGTTTTACTGTTATTTGCACGAAGCATAATTAAAATATTTAGTTAACAATGACACCGATAACTTAGTTTATGTACATATAAACAATCACTCTTTGAAGCAATATGAAATTTGGTTAAAATTCATATCCTCTTCCAAAGTGACAACAATAACAAAAATATCATTCGCTGCAGAAAAGGTTCTGTTCATTAAACAAACTTTTGTACATTTTGCACATTTTAACTTTGATTGGTTCTAATACCTCAGTAACTAAGCAAGAACAACATGTAATGAAAGGTTGCAATATCCGTAACACTTGATGCATATACCCAGTGGGCTATTGTTTTGTATATTTCTTATATCATCAATTCTTTCCTGTATTCACATATTTTTGTTCACTCTAGGAAGTGAACCTACTGAAGTTAGCCGAGATGCGCGAAAGAGATTATGATTACGTATGATCTCTCATTGAACGGAAGATACAATAGTTTTTCTAAAATTTTTACTATAAATCTTATCTAATAAAAACTCATAATACTTATTATTGACAATTATAAAGATCATATTAATGTTTCATATTTATTCTTTATAATAAAAATCTTAAATGCTATACCTTTTATGTATTATTCTAATGAAATAATACTATAAAACGTTAATTTATATTGTATTTATATATTCTGGTAATATCATACCCCATATCAGACTGAACTAAAATATAGAGTTATACAAAAATTTACAATGAATAATTAATATTAGCCTAATACAGGAAGAATGGTCACATTAAAAATGCAGAAATCTTGAATATTTTTTTATTTTATCATATTCAATCAATATGTATTGTATCTACCTAGCCATTAGTATATTTAGAAATCACAGTCTTAGTTGAAGAATTGACAGCAGAAAATACTATCTGTATCCTATCCATATAGTAAATGTTTACAATGTACATAGTTTTGTTTCTGCATACATACACACTGTATGTATCCTAAATGAATAATTATGTATAGTGTTATTTACAATAGTTTGAATTATGTCGATCTAAACTTTCCATTGGTATGCACTGTTGTGCGTAGTTGATAGTAATATTAACCCATTTTCCATCAATACATAATTGTTTTAAGTGCATACTTAAACATGTCACAAAAACATTATTAAAATAAGCGGATTCTCAATAATTAAATGTATAATCATTTAGTATTTCTGTTATATACATTTCATTTTTTAAGAGAAAATGAAATAATATTATTGATAACATTTAATATAATTAAAAAAATTTCAAATATAATTTTGTAACAGCTTTCATATCCATAGATAGAGCTTTATAACTTATATAATAAGCATATTTTATGATTAGATTAATACATAAATATCAGATTACATATTTCAGAACTGTAAAATAAATTACAATTTATAAGGAAGACCCAAACTAGTATTGTAAAGCATAAAATATGTTATAAAATTTTAAATTATATGCAAAATCTAAAAGAATAATCAAAATGTTATTTGCCAGAAATGTTCAAAAGCAATATTTTCGTTACAATGATCTATAACAGAATACATCACAGTATGTATTACACAATAAATAACTTTTAAGAAATTATTCAAGTATATTACAATATTTAGTGGTATATTCATTATAGAAGATAGCTTTAAAATAATAAATTAATTAATAAACAATTAATTGTTTGGTGGAAATTGGGCATTGTATAGTTTTAAAAGGCTACTCTCACTTGGCTAACTAATGAAATTAATTAGATCATACAATTAGAAAACACGTAAATTCATAGTTTGATTTAAATGACGCAAATACCATTTTAGGTTTTTGTTCATTCTTTCTTCGATTTTTAAACTGAACTGTGATTCTCATTAAATATATAGTTTATATGTACATATTCCCATAGGAAATTTTATAATAAAATACATTGTGAAAACATTTGTTTTAACAAAGGTTCAGTGAACTAGAGTATTAAAAATAGTTAGCTCAAATAGAATAGCCTGTATAATATATATATATATATATACATATATAATATATATACATGTATATATATATCTGTGTAATTTAGAAATTTCTAAACAGTATATATCATGTATTTACACTAAATTTCGTTATTTACATAAATATAGAAGTATTATTACTTCCAAAAAACTTAAATTAACCCATGATCTAAATTGGAATACTCAAAAAGAAAATGTATATTAGTACAAGAACTACCATGCTGCTTAATATTATTCGCAGAATACAACTTGTATTTGTTTGCTCTCTTACATTTATATATATCAGAAAACAAAGTTAATTTAAAAATGCTATATTTAAACATAATTATTAAATCTAACACGAGAGTAAAAACATCAATCACTAAAATATGTACTTTCTTCGAAAAAAGAAAAGCAAATACATATAATAACAAAATAAGACAGATAAAATAAAATATACAAGTTGTATTCTGTAAAACAATCATTGTAACTTGTACTATAAACAAGAAATATTTCTTTGTATATTTTTTTTGCTTAATTCATAAACAAATAAATTTCGAAAAATATTTTATGTTAAATCAGTTAAAACTTCTAGCTCTTTTCATACGCCGACACTAATATAATGTCTTTTACCTAATCATTGTAATATATAATTAATAATAATATGATTCAACCTAATTACAGTTTCATTTTATGATAACTAGTCATTTACTATGGATGTTCACATATTATCTTTTAGAATACGGACAATAAAAAATACCTTTCGTATTTAACAGTATAAAAGCAACTCAACTCTTTGGTTACACAAGGAGAGCTAGGTTGCATACTTTCCTTTTTAAATGATTTAAAATGCTTTACAAGCACAACAAGCGGAAAGTATACTTCTCCTGCATCGATTTTTTCCTTTTAGTTTTAAAATTAATAAAATCGTTGATTATGATATTAAGCAAATATCATACGCTTATGAATTGCAGTAAACGCAATGTCCGATTTTAAAAAAGAAAGATATACAATCATAACTCAGTCTATGTAGTTTTTTTTAACTACAAACCACAATAAAGTATTTGCACTATATAAAAGATTACATATATATACTTCTATCTATTATCCAACAAAATGATATTTGTACCAGAAACAAGAAGGCAATTCTTTCCAGTTCCAATAACATAAAAGAAAAAGGTTGCGATCATTATAAAACGAATATTTACAGACATGGAATATGTGTCAAGGAATTAAAACCGTTTGACAATAAAATAAACGTTGTAAAATCGATATAAAATATTTCCGTTATTTTAGAAAGACACGGATCACCGTTTACATTTTGCCATCTAATCCGGTACAAAAGACGTTTTCCTTTTTGCCTAAACTAAACGAAAGGGCACCTGCTGATTATTAAAAACAGTAGAATATGAATTTACTATCTACGAACTTCTAACACGAAGACAAACATTCTACAAAAAGGAATGGTATGTGATGTACATTAACAATTAAACTTTTATGAAAATCGTCTTGTTTTGTTAATACTTAAATCGTTTAAAAACAGCAAAACCGTACGTCCTGCTTACATAAAAGTATATATGTATATTTGTATATATCTTTTAAAGTCTTAATACCAAGACCTTAAAAGATTATCGTAACTTTTCTTTTCTAACTTCATATTATGCATAATTTAACGTGAATCCTTTTCTTTTTAATCTATAAATCAAAACAAAAAAAAAAAGAAAAAAAAAGAAACATTCAAAAGTGAAGCACACTGAATTTTATACATGTATATGAATGTATTAATATAAAGAATGGTATGCTTCAAGTACTTTCTCGTACATATGCAGCATGCATGTGCAATACTGTAATGAGTGGTGTGTGGCACCAGGAATGTAACGTAACGTATAAGAAAAACATTATATTATATGCTGGTTGTCGTCAAACGGTAATGCACGAGATCAGCTGTTGACAAAGTTGACTGTACTGTAATTGGTCCCCACTAATTCTTCGCATTTTAATGCCTTTTACTTCCTTCTCCTCGGATTCACATACTCTAAGTTCAATTTGAACACCACCTGGGTATTCTAAACTAAGCCCACTACCCTTCACTTCTTCTCTAGAGAAGATAAATCCTTTTGGAGGGGCTCTTGCGTCTATTATTTGTTTCACACGGCCTAATATAGCTTCAGAATTCAACCTACTCGATTCATCTGATAAAGTAACTTCAACTTCCGTAGGTATTGATGTATTTAATGGCCTACCAATACCACGTGTGATGCTGGGTCTCGTCGTGTCACACGGCTCGGAGATCATAAAACTGGGAAGTGGACTATAATGAGGTAACGTATCCTCCAGCGAGTCAGGGGATGGTGATGGCGATGGTGAACAACTGATAAGTGTCACTTGTCCTCCAAGATCTGTTACAGATATTTGAGGCGGTACCTATAACAAGAAAGCGTGGTATTTATCTGTTAAAAACTAGAATCACTTAGAATATATACTTTATACAGAAACTAAGAATATAGGTATATATGAGAATAGAATTTAAGGGTACAGAGATTTACAGGTATAGGAATATGAAGATATAGAATTTTTGGATCTAGGAATTAGTAAATTTAGACATACATACATGCATGCACACATTTCGCCTTTATAGAATAGATTATTACTTACTCTTGATATTTCTACAGGATGTTCTTCTTGAATCATATCTAAGGCTGGACTATTACTAGGTGAATAACTGACTGGCGTAGTAGCTGGTGATCTATGATGTCTCAATGGACTCAAATCTAATGGCGTTGCTGGTGGTTGCGTTGGAGTACCATGAACTATACTGCCCTGGACTGCTGTGGTCAATCCACTTAATCCTATCAATATGAATATTTATACAAATGAAATATAATTGTATAACATTATTTTTTAACTTTTACAGTAATAAATAAAAGTTTGAAAGTTTATTATATTAAGGAATACCTTGTGTGATTGCAGCCACCCCTCTTTCATGTACAGGAGATCCGGGAATACTTGCAGGACTATGTGATGGTGATGCTAACCTTTGCAGCTGTTGATACTCTTGTTGAAGTGCTTGAATTCCAGGGCCAGGTGGACCGGAACCTTCTGACGCTCTCCGGACGGGCGAGTATCGTTCTGTAGAAACGTGAGTACTTGGTTCTTTGTATGAATCTCTATTACCTACTGCAAACAATGAAATATAAATTACTTAATAAATTATTCAATTATTGAAATTGTACGAATCAAACTTCTATAGAGTCCATATATAAGTATATACGTGAATATGTAGTGAATAAATAATATTTAGAGCAATTTCTTCTATTTATACAAAATGCAAAATACCACACAAAAATTACCAGTGCTAGTATGATACAAGGAAGTCTTCCTATGATGTGGAAGTGTTGATCCTCTAAGGTGAGTTGGTAAGAGCCGTGATGGAAGATAAGCTCTATTCATCCTAGCTTCCACCTCCATTACCATTTCCGGGTTTATAACTACATGCATATTACCAACCAACGAGGCACGGCAGTGCAGTGGACACAAAAAAACCATGCAAAATCAAAAATAATATAAAATGAAACACTATAATTAATGTCAAAAAATTAAACATTTTAAAAATTGTGGAAAATATAGTGCATATGTGTACTGCATCAAAAAATAAAACATAATTAAAATAAAATTATTTAAAGTATAACATATTTACATTTAATATATAGTAAATTGCATTGTAAATATAAATATATTTATATGGATATACATATAATTGACAACAAGAATAATTCTTTTTTAAACGGAAACACTTATCATGCACTATGAAATTAAAAAATATCAATGTGCTAATACTGCAACAGCAAAAAAAATATGGACAAAGCATAATTATCATACTTACAGCTTTAAAACCGAAGAAATATACCAAGCTTTTACGTTAAATTATATAGCAAATCATAATAATCGAATCTCACTGAAGTGATGTGAAATATGTTATAATAAAGTGCATTGGTAATGTGCACACGAATACCTGAAAGGTATAATCCACAGTACCTGGTCTTTGCATGACGGCAGTAAGACCACTTCGTCTTCTTCTATCACTACCACCACTACCACTTCCACTGTTATTGCCATTCGCATCTCCATTTCCACTATTAACTCCCACATTTAACGACTGAGTACACGGTACAAGCGTTGGACTTCCACTTTGTATCTATAAAATATGATACAATAATAACGTTTAATATTAAGTTGTAATGGTTTTTAATAATTTCTTTTCTTACGGGTTGTAAATGTTCTCTACTCCCAGGCTGACTCCATCCTCCATCTTCACCACTAGAATTACTGCCATGTTGCTGGTAGAAGACATGAAGATTAGCTCCACCATCTGAAGCTCTTCTTCCGAAACCTCCCGCTAAAATGAATCCAATATTTATTACAAATAAAGAAAATGAATTATCCAAGATATTGAATGCGGAAAAATATTATTTCACTTACTTGCTCCCATCACAGGGGGTGGTTTCAACAGATGTTGATCTTTGATTTGAAAGTTTTGAGGAGGTTGATGTTGAACTAAAGGAAGATTTAGTGGCAGATTTGTATGAGGTAACACCTGAGGATCAGTGTTATTACACTGTAGTATAGGAAGGAGTCGTAATGTTGGATCGCCTGATGTATGATTATAGTTGTATGGATATTGTGTTGGTGGCTGATGTGCTGTATCACCAGGTCCAACTGTATGTCTTCTTGTTGTGTGATAAGGTGTGCCAGGTGATAGCTGCATTCCACTTCTTTCCTCTGTTTCTGCTTCTGTATCGCCAAACTTAATAAACAAGAAAAAAAAAAGATAAACAAAATAAGCTTTAAAATGTAATTTTATATAAAACTAAATATAATTGGATATTTACTTTTTCTAATTGGTGTGCTCCATCGGGAGCATAATCTCCAGTTATACTTTGTATACTGGGTAAACTAGACATTGTTGATTCTAATCGATCAACGAGAAGATTATATATTGCTGATACATGATCAAAAGCATTTCCTTGGACTGCACTCAATAATGTTTCTGCTGTAAGCCCGGGTAATTTCAACATATTGTCTATTACTATCTGATTTAATTGTGGTGGCACATTTTCAGGGCTACACCTACAAAATATATAATTAAACAATACCATAACATGGTATTATTAATTGTTTAATAAATATAATAGGTGTCATTGCTTGTATGTACCCTCCTGGTTCAGGTTCTGTTGTACCATCTCCACCCATCCAAGAATGTGCTAAAATTTGTAAAATACTTAAACGCCGTTCTGGTTCTACTACTAACATATGTCTAATCAGCTTTTCACATTCTGTAAAAACATAAAACAACACATGACAAAGGAAATTAGAATCATATAAAATATTTATTATTTAATATGATTCTGTTAAAATATATTATACCTGCAGACATAAAAAATGGTATCCTGAATTTCCCTGAGATTACTACAGAGCGTAGTACCTGCATTGTGGGACCATCAAAGGGTAATGCACCACAAACCAATACATACAGGACAACACCAAGACTCTAAAATTAATGAAGATTATTATTTTATTACTTACAAATATTTTAAACTGTAAAAAAAATATTTCAAAACAACATACCCACACATCAGCCCGTGGGCCATCATAATGCTTTCCTTCAAAAATTTCTGGAGCAGCATATGGTGGTGAACCACACCAAGTGCTAAGTGGAACACCTGGAGTATATTCGTTACTAAACCCAAAATCTGCAAGTTTTATATTATTGTCTGCATCAAGTAGTAAATTCTCAGCCTACAATAATAATACATATAATTGTATTAAAATTTTTATAAGCTTTCCAACAAATTAAAGAAAGAAATATAGCAAGAAATATATATTTAAACCTTAAGATCTCGATGAACAACCCTTTGTTGATGAAGATAACGAACAGCAAGAACAATCTGACGAAAAATTCGTCTTGCCTCTGGTTCTGGCATTCTTCCATTTCTTACAAGATGATCAAATATCTCCCCTCCAGGAGCATATTCAGTAACCAAATATATCATCTTTTCTGTTTCCATAACTTGATATAATCTTATAATATGTGGATGTCTTAATCGTTTCATTATATGTACTTCGCGAAAAATTTTAGCCAAAGTTTCTTCATTTAACTTCGTCTTATCTATAATTTTAATAGCAACCTACAAAAAATGTTTATTAAAGTTCATATGTATGTATCAACATGTATCATATCATTTAAGAAATGTATATCACAGAACAAATATGCTAGACTATATACAATTCAAAATTAAACATTATTATCAATAAATTAAAATTATGAAAGGTATAGTTATGTACACATTTAAAACTTTTACATATGTATACACTATTACAATATTTATAACAACAATTGAAAACTAAAGAAATTAATAATAACAGATTTACATTCTATTATTTACAAATATTTACTTATAATAAAACAACAAAAATGTACATAAATTTGTTCGTATTACTATTATCATAAAAACTACTTAAGTTATATTATTAAGGAATAACAGTATTATATCATAATACTATGATACTTATACTTTTTTATACAAAAACGAAAAAAATACGTTAAGAGAAAAAATCGAATAAAATTAATGTAAACTAAAAAAGACTACTACAATGAAAAATTTCCATATACACGTACGTATGATACTTGTAATTCAATTTTATATTGATACTTGATACATAATTAGTGGTAATGATTTGAAAAACATCGAAGAAACATATTTCAATCGATTTAGTAGTGTTTGTTAGTAATATCGGTTCGTAAACTATTATTTATAATTCATTCTTTCTGTGTCGTAGTATATTGTCGTTACGTAGAAACCTTTTAAAAAGCACTAAAGACGATGAAATTTATATTTTCACGTCGTTATTCAAAAATATAACGACAAAATGACGGATTCCGTGTTTGCAAGAAAAAGATCTTAACAATAAGCTTACCTTGGATTTAGTTACAACATGGGTAGCCATTTTGACAACAGCAAAATTTCCCTTGCCAATAGTTTTTTCCAATTCGTAATAACCGACACGAATAAGTTTATTGACAGAAAATTCCTGCGAAACCTCATTGTGCGACGTCGTCGCGGATGCCATTTTTCAATCACTTGTCTCACTCAACTCGTTACCAATCACTTACTGCTTAGTACACTGATATTTTCACCAGAGGTGCCACTAGTCATGAACATACCTGCCATCTAGCGAAATAATTCAAATTAACAAAACCAAATATTAATAATTACTATGTGAATATCATAATAATACCTCATACACATGTATTGATAATAAAAAATTATAAATAAGTTGTATAGTTCCATTTACTTTGATGTATATCATTCGTTTCATGAAAGATCATACTCATTGGAAGACGAGTTTTTACACATTTTGTTCATGTCAGTCCTGATAGGTTCAAACACAGACTATTATTTGTTTAATTAAATAAGAGTTTATATCGAATTTACATGATAATGCTAATTGCAATAGGTTTCCCATCACATGGTGTTGCTCCGCTATTTTCCTATCCAGCAATAAAACAGATTCGTTTCGCGCAACTCAACTAACTTCAGTAATCTCGTTTCCACCCAGAGATATCCGACTATGACTCTCTTTCAACTTGGTCGATCATATATATGATGGTCAAAAATTTGTAAAAAGGAGGAAGAACTGCTAATACAGAAAGTATACAAAATAAAAGATCACTGAGTATATACGATTAGTGTCATGAACATTGCAAACGCGCATGCACGTTGCTCTTGGTTACCAAACGTGCATGGACAAATCAAAGCCAAATTGCACAAAACGGATGAAAACTTCTATCGACAAGTATATTCTGTCTAATAAACTCGTACTTTTTAGAGGAAATTAATAAATAAATATGTTCTGTGTGGACTATATACGCTTTTTGCTTTGACTGTCATATGTAAGCGTATATACCTAGTGATTTTTTATTATGTACGCTATCTATATGAGCGTTTCTATTTTCCTATTAATACATTTTGGTTCACCGTGTATATGATGCGCGGAGTTGAAAGCACATTATATTGATACAGCATTAAATAGTAAGGAAACCGACTGAAGTTAGTCAAGTTGCGTAATTTGAAGTACGATCTTCCGTAGAATGAAAAATAGTTATAAAAAATTCTGATACGCCATCTACGTAAATAAATATTTTCCTTACTTTTTATTTATTTGTAGTTGAATTTATAAATTTATATTAAAAATTTGATGGATTATATACATAATTTTTTCAGTCATACATATTCAATCACATTAATACTTTTCAATGTTACAGTACACAAGAAGCTTCTTTTTTTGAATAAACAATGCTATTCTTGTTAAAAAATTAAATTCTAGTAACTATTTTAAATATTAATTATATATTTAACGAAGTAACAACTTTTTAAAGTAAATCAGTAATAACGTTTTCTATGGTTGTAAAAGCGGGTCGCTTTTATAGCATTCCCGTAATCACAGCACTCACCGCGAAAACTGCTACGTAGACAAAACAGATTGTTAAGCATGAATAAAAGTTGTTTTTTTAACTAAAATATAGTATTAAAGAAAACTAAACTATTTTAGAAAATACTAAGTAATCGATTGGTTAATTGCAAATTCTAATATAAAAATACCAAATCGATGAGGCGAATACTTGTATTTACTAAAAAAAATACGTCTTAAAAAATGGAAGAAAGTTCGGTTTTGTGGATGCTTTCACTTGTAATGTTAATTGGTTCTTGCATAGCTGGATCCTTACCATTAGTTATAAATTTATCTGAGGTAATGTTTTCATTGATTTTGGTGGTAGATGAAAAGACAACACCTTTTTTATCTATCAGTTTCTGTGATTGTCATGTACTTGAACTACTGGTTACAGATTCTACAAAGAACTCCATGATCATGAACATCATGAACCTTTAATCTTTCTAGGATAAATTACAACTGGTTTCGATACTCGGTGCTGGACTTCTTGTAGGCACTGCACTAGCCGTTATTATACCTGAAGGTATAAGAGCATTGTTTACTGGAGGAAGCAACAATGACCAAGGATTTCATAGTTAGTATTAAAGTAATTGAACTAAACTGTAGTAATAATTGTAATATCACAATTTATTATAATTAATAATATAATAATTTTTCATTTATTTGATACACTACAATAAAAAAGAAATATTTTTATCTTAGAAAGTTTTTATTTTGCATAATCAATTTATATATGTAAAGTTTTTATTTGGAACATAGTCTAATTCGAATATAATTTACTATTCTTGATTTTTGTTTTTAGATGATCCTCACTCCTTAATAGGTATTAGTTTAATACTTGGTTTTGTATTTATGCTTCTGGTTGATCAGTGTTCAGCTAGAAGAAGTGGTGGAAGAGAAAAAAGTGTTACTGCTACTATAGGTCTTGTAGTTCATGCAGCAGCTGATGGAGTAGCATTAGGAGCTGCTGCAACAACGTCACAAGCTGACGTAGAATTGATTGTTTTCTTAGCAATAATGTTGCATAAGGTAAACAACTGAATTACTGTTTAATAAACAGAATGTACAGTAGATACTAAATAAGTAAAAAATTTACCATAGGCACCTGCTGCATTTGGTCTTGTATCATTTTTACTTCACGAGGGAGTAGATAGAAAGAGAATAGGTAGACATCTCCTAGTATTTTCTTTTGCTGCGCCTTGTCTTGCTCTTCTAACATATTTTGGTATTGGGAAGGTAAATTATTTTAATTTTAAACAGTTAAATATTATTTGAATATTTTAAATATTTTATGTACTACTATAAAATAATTGTTTTTTTAGGAGGGAAAAGAAACACTTAGCAACGTTAATGCCACTGGCTTGGCAATGTTGTTTAGTGCAGGTACATTCCTATATGTTGCAACTGTACATGTATTACCAGAATTAATGACAAGAAATAACAGCAGTTATGCGCATCTACCCACTGCTGAAAATATTACAGTGTCTTCTGGACTTAAAGTTAAGGAAATACTAGTTTTAGTGACAGGCTCATTTTTACCTGCATTAATTACTACGGGTCACCACCATTGATAATATGTCATATAAAAATACATTTGTCTTTTCATTATATGTAATATAAAATGACCCTTTGATTATAAAGTATAATTTTTTAATGCATTCCATGATTTTTGTATAAAATCATGAAGTGACACCTAGATGTTTTTTGGTTTAAACATCTGTTTCGGAAGATATATACTTTCATGTATTGTACATAATTGTAGAAAGAGCATATCATAATTACTACATACATTTGTATAAATTCGAGGAGAATGGAATAGGATACAAAATTGTGTAACATACCGGGAACATTTTTAGTAAGGTTTCATTTTACAATGAAATTTCAGAATTATTATTTATTAGTAAATGAAATTTTTGATACATACAATAAATTAAATATCTTTCTTCGCACGGTGTTCCATTATTTTAGTCAGTATTATATTGTTTAAAACATTTCTTAAGAAGGTATATTTCACATTGTAATTTAGCAATACCAATTAATCAACTCATTTTTATTGATTTTTATATCTTATAAAAGTGGATCTGAATAAAAGCTACACTGCATGGTGGCAAAAACATTTTTATAAACAACGTCTCATATGTATTATAAATTCGGATGAAATAGTTATTTACATTGTCCATACATTATATTTTTTTGACAAATTTTCAATAAAAATCATTTTATAGACATACACCTACATGTGTATATATATGTTATACACGAGTATATTTTTCACAGAATAATAAAGTAACATCCTTTTATGACTGTAACTAATTTCCATTATAAAATGAATAATTATAATCATTAAAATACAAAAAAAAGCTTAAAATAAACAAAGAAGCGGAATATTATATTTCTAAAGTTAAAAAATAATTTATGTAAATATGAAATAACTAACTAAATTTTTTATTTTCTGTTAGAAAACCAAAATATACATTTTCAAATTTAAGCGCTAGTATAGTCGGTACACATGTGTTCCGGAACTAGGGTGATGATCGTGTCCTTTGTTATCACAAGCCGTGGTGGCATACACAGCTACAATTCACAACAATGGTGGTGCCGGTCGTGTTTTAGGTTAAAGTTGTGTGGTTTTCAGTGATTTTAGTCTGATTAGCATTGTGAAAAATGGACAATAGGATCACAATATGTGACCCAGACGAAGAAGAAGAAATCGACAATGAAATATTTCGAGATATTGAGCCAGTCACGTGGATCAACGATGATCCGAACTATGATTTGGATGAAATCAACATGTTCTTCCATAGGGTGGATTCAGATCAAATTATATATGAAGAAAAAAAGAAAAAATGTAAATTTATTGGTAAATATGTTATGGGTGATGTTCTTGGTGAAGGTAGTTACGGAAAGGTGAAAGAAGTGTTGGACTCAGAGACACTTTGTCGAAGAGCCGTGAAAATCTTAAAAAAGAAGAAACTTCGTAGAATCCCAAACGGAGAGCTTAACGTTCAACGGTATGATCAAGAAATTTTCATATTCTTTTAGGTGTTTCCACTTTTATAATAAAATTCATCGAAAGTAATTTAGATTGATAATATATTGGTATGCAACGCAGGGACACATGTATACAGAATGTTTCTCAGGTTTACATATAAAGTTTTATATTCTATAGATAAAAGAAGATTAAAATGTTGTATCACAAAAAGTTCACAAATGTTTTATTAAGAGGTTACAACAAAAATATGAAACGAAAAGGATCCAACATTTCCCCTTAGCCAAATACAAAACTAGCAAAAGTTCTTATTATTTTAGTTATCTGTTAATATAAAGTATATTTATTGTTTCATTCTGTGTTGTTAACTAATTAACTAATAGTTTAATTTCTTCCAAATGCCAAAAGTATTTTTAAATCAAGGATACGCAGATATGCATTTCATATACGGTTCATGCACCATATTTTTAGATTTTCTCATTGGCAATAGAAGACGTAGACAGTTATAAGGTGTTTAAGTTCTTTTTATCATAATCTTGTAAAAGTCATTAATAAACTTTTTAAAATTTCTGTTTCATTTTCTTCCAAAAGTTGGTAAGCTTTATTTGGAAATTTAGGGGATGTTCTGTATATATTTATTAAATTTTGTAAATACAACATCACATTGCTCAGTTGCTACAACAATGACATATCTCAAAATTCATTATTTTTTTAGAAAGAACAATTCTTGCTATTATTATTGAGTAATAAAGTCTTGAAAGCAAGTTTTTAAAAGTGAGCAACTTTTGTATAAGGTCTAAACAAATTCTAACGTATCTAAATATTTGAACTTATTTGAGTTATATCATTATTGCGGCACATAAATGATATATTTAGTACTACATTCAGTTGTATTATTTGTTACTTAACATCTATACTAGTAAAACAAAAATAAGAAATGCACAAGAAATTGAAATAACAAATCTGATGTAAACATCTACAGAATTAAACAAATGTTTCAATATGAAATTCACATATAAACTAAAAAGATATGAATTTATGTAAATATAAATATTTAATATTATAAATCTAATGACACGTTCGAACCAACTCGTTAATTTTCATAGGTCAGTTAACATTATCTTATAAAAGAAGTATATTGATATGCTAAAATAACATACGCTTTTTCTTTTTAAGTCATGTATATAATTACTTTCTATAATTCTAAATATTATTTGTTCGCATTCATTAACAGGGAGGTAAAACTATTAAGGATATTAAAACATAAGAATGTAATTAACCTTGTAGATGTTTTATATAATGATGAAAAGGAGAAGATGTACCTAGTTATGGAATTTTGTGTATGTGGATTACAGGTAAAGTTTAAAAGCCTTATATGGTTCATTTTAGAACATGTTGCACACATATCTTTATATAAATCAATACTTTTTTGTATTTGAAATTTTAGATATAATTCATGTAAAAATTAGATATTTGTAAAAGTTTATAATGCTTTTATAAAGATTTGTTAATAGTGTTTGCTATGCGTTATAATATTTTAAACTTGTTCATATCATTATATAAATTATATATTAATCAGAATAAAAACAATCATTTTGGAAAATTTAAAAATATCAAACAATATGAAAAGATGAGAACTTTTTCTTAATTTTGTTGAATGTGCTTTTTACATGGCATAACAGCTTTGTTTATTTTAAAAAATACTGTTATTTTATGCAAATGTCATATACATATAATGAAAAGCTGCATGGAATTTACAACAATTAGATTTCTATTTATTAGATTTTTTTCAGGATATGTTAGGGAGCGCACCTCTTAAGAAGCTTCCAATTTGGCAAGCGCATGACTATTTCTGTCAGTTGTTGGATGGTTTAGAATACCTTTATAGTAAAGGAATAGTACACAAAGACATAAAGCCAGGGAATTTGTTATTAGCTTTAGATGGCACTTTGAAGATTAGTGATTTTGGAGTTGCAGAGGTATACATTTACTTTGCTTTTATATGTTATATTATTTTTACAAATTGTATGCTTACATATAATAAAACAATGAAATATTAATAGAGTAGACCCTATTAAAATTATATATCTTATGTTATATATTTTTGTTAGGCATTAGACATGTTTTCTGAAGATGATACCTGTAAAATGGGACAAGGTTCACCAGCATTTCAGCCTCCTGAAATTGCAAATGGCTGTGAAACATTTTCTGGTTTTAAAGTAGATATATGGAGCAGTGGAGTTACATTGTAAGTGTATGTTCATATAATTTAATATTATATATAAAATATACTATAAATTCTTTAGATATTATTTTTTATAAAGTAAATGATTTATTAAACATTGTGTTAGTAAAATTATAAATATTTTCCAGGTACAATATAACCACGGGTGAGTACCCTTTTCAAGGCGATAATATTTATAAATTATATGAAAATATAGGAAAAGGTGAATATACAATACCTGAAGAGGTAGAAGAACCTTTAAAATCTCTTATACAAGGAATGTTACAAAAAGATGCAGATAAAAGATTTAATTTACAAGAAGTTAGAAAGCATCCATGGACTATATGCAGGCATCCTAGAACACAAGAAGAAGTGCCTATACCTCCTCTTAAAGGACACAAATGGCACAGTATGACTGTATTACCGTACCTGATGGAATATCATTATGGAGGTGACGACAATCCAACATATTATACTGAGCATCAGTTGAATGGTAAGCATTTTATATATTTGAACTTCGCACCATGCACCATGTTTTTATATTTATGTATTTAAATTTAAGCTCTTAATTTATTATAGTATCTAATATCAGTTAATATATTTTGAACTAACAAAGGTAAGATATATATTGAAACCTGCATGTACAGCAAGACTGATAAAAAGAGAAATACAGAAATTCAATATGAATTAACTCTCAACTATCACACTACATTCAGTAGATCATTAAGTCATCAACTTTGGTGGCACATATTTTTCAAGTGTAATCGAATTACATCATCCGCTATAAGATTAAAGGATCTTTTTTCCTTAAAATTAATTGAGTATTGAAAAAATTTAGATTTTGTCTTCTTATAGAAAGTCATCTTTGTTGGTGTAATAAATGCAGTGTAACAATCAAGCGACTGAAAAAAAGTGTGACAACCGAAAGTTAATTTACGACTGATTGGCATTTGTGCAATAAAGATTTAGTAGAAATATTCTGTGATTGTGTTTTAACAAAATGAATGTAATACTTGCATGTATCTATGAACTGGAATGTATGTTGCATTATTTCATTTGTTTTCTTCTGTTAGAAGAAGTTTTTTGAAAACTAATTTCATAATATTCATTGCAAAAGAGAAATATAACTAAAGGAGAAATACATTTGTGCAAATTTCAATTATACCGAAATAAAAAATACGTACGCTTCAGTAAAATATAGCTTTTGCTTTTCAGATTCTAAACGGAATACTGAACAATCTTTTTCAAATCGTCTACTAGTATTCTTATCAAAGACATGCACCATTCTGTAACAATGACATGTTTATATCTACCTATGATGTTGTGAGCTGACATAAACGGGTACTCTCTATATAGTGTATACCCTGCTTTGCCCATATGTATTTTGTAATATGTAAAACTGTATATAAATTAATCATTAGATCAATATTTTTGAGCAAAAGCACTCTTTTTAACATAAACATTAATCCTATGTATTAACTTTTGCAATGTCGCATATTTTGTATCATATGTAGTAATATGACAATTATTGTAAAAAATTATTTGTTTTGTATATCGCACAATTAAGCACAGTTAACATTTCGATCATATTAAAAAGCTAAAAATGAATTAACCCTTGTAATAAAAGTATACAAACAAGTAGTAATGAAAGTCTTCTTTTTATTTAGAAGAAAAAAGGCTTCAAGAAATGGACAGAATCAGTGAAGACCAAAAAGCTACATGGAATAGTCACAACAAACCAAATCCACATCAAAGTAAACGAAGATGGCGTAAACCAATTTCTTGTATTAATGTTAAGAAATTTCCATCTTGTAAGCCATCGTGATTTGATACGTTGTCATGCTTATTTTTTTATTACATATTTTCCTGACTATGTCGGATGCAAAGTTTCTCTTCAATGGAGATGACTGAGAATTTAATAAGTGCTGAAGTGCTAGGATAGATACCTAGCTACAGCTTGAATTGAATATAAAATTTAAACTAATTCGAAAACATTAAATGTCAACATTTGTGATATTAATATTAAATAGTCATAGTAGATAATTCATCATGCTCTGTTAATTATGAAGTTAACAACTCGACGCCCAAATAAAGTAATTTTCTTTCATGTGCCATAATGCAGTTACAATTACTAATATGTATTGTTAACAACATTTTTTTTGTTTAATTTTTTCCTTTTTTTGTTGACCTAAATGATAAAAAAATCAATTTAAAAAACTCTATAAAAATGTTTTAAATCGATTTTTAATATCAATCATAACTTGATTTGACACTTTAATTGAACTCGTACTACCAGTACATTGCAAATTATATTATTGTAAATTTAATGTGCATAGTACTTTTATTAGTTCAAATGTTGTTAAATACAAGCTTTTGAACTATCTTTATTTTTCACTAAAAACGAGAACTTTTAATTAATAAACTCGTTTATGTATTATGTTAACAAACTATTTGTAACATGCAGATTCAACAGTCAGTGTTATAATGGAGGATAAAACAGATTATTTGGTTATAACAAATAATGCTTGGTGCTGGTGAATACCAAATGCGTGTCACAAATACCATTTTTAATTGATATTGAAAATTTTCCTCCAATATATGTACATGTTAAAAATATTTTATATATAATTGTTATTTAGAAAATATGATCTGTGTTTGTAGACTCTATGTATATTATAATATTATCATTGCGAAATGACTTATAAACACTTAATGCAATACTTGTAACATGACTTAATATATAACAGATATTAATTCTCTTATGATGCAAGGATATAAATGATTGTTTTACATGCATACTTAGATATTATTGAAGCGTACTTGAATACTATTAAATCTAAACATGATATTGTTAATTTATATCTGCTTTTAAATCTCTTAAGTATTTCAAAATTGTGTTTTAATATTACATGAAATGATGTCAATGTTGTGCGATAAATTTGACGTGTATTAGTTAAAACCTTTGTATATAATCACGTACATTGTAAATTCAATCTGTAAAAAAATATACATTTGATAAATTTCTTTGGAAGAAATATGTATTATATGCAAAATACGCTTCAACAGTAAAATAATTTCATGAAATAATGTTATTAACGGTTAAAGAAATAACAAAAGATTTGTTATGATACGAGCAAGAAACATGCTTTTTATCATATAAACATGATTTTTAATATTTTCATTTTGATTACATCATTTTTACTGAAATAAAAGAATCGTAATGAAATGTTATAATATAAATATTACGTAACATTTAATTATAAAGAGTATAAGTATAAATTTTTTTTTGGAAAAATTGCGGTGCCTAAATACTGCCAAGTACTAAAAGATTATAAGAAATAGTCAAACTCTTTCTGATTGTAAATATTATACATATGTTATTTTTATCTTAATATCAACTGAAAACAAGTAAGGAACGACAGCTACTCTTAATTATATGAATGAAGATGGAAATGGATAATGTTAAAAGAAAGTAATTATTTATATGGGACTTATGAAATGATCTAAATCTTGTTTATTTACATACAGTCTTTTTACTGTAAAATTTATTACATATGTTACATTGTAAACACATATGAAATGTTAAATAAAACATGTGTAATAATTTTATAATGAAATAGAAGTACGTTGAAAAATAAGAAAAATAAGAACAAAATTTTTATACTACTTTGTTAATGTTCTCATTTGTACTTTTCAAATTTAGAAACATGCAAAATTTGACAAAACTGATAACAGATTTAAAACAAAGAACACATATACAATAAATATATGTGCATTATTTTTATATATCAATAATGTGTTATGTTTCTCAATATCTTTCTCCTGCACATGTTTGTAATTATAAAATTAATATTCTTTTACTTTGTGTTACTTAAATTGTAAATTTAATGTCTATACATCAGTAGAAAGGAATGTTATGAAAACAAAACTCAGCTTTAGTTGAAAAAGTTGGATAGGATACTAAATATGATAAACTGATTTCTTGGATTTGTTTATGTATTAACATTCTATTTCAGAAAGTAAATTTTAATGGGTTTTATTATTATTAATTACCTAAATTAATAGAATTGTTATTATCATCAGGAAAACAATCGGAGTTAAGCAAGGAATACAGAGCACAGTCTTAATCAGTAATTGTAGTTAAGTAAAACTCATTATTCATATTTTTAGTGTGACCCTAAATATAAATTAGTAAACGCACATAGGGATGGAACATTGTTTCTGGAAAAGTCAAAATTTATGATTGCAGAATACTGTATATTTTTTACTTAATGTTCGAAAGTTATTATTTTATATAGAAAACTATACGCCATAAATAAGTGTGAATTGTAATTTGAAGATGTAATATAACTATGTTCATGTAAAAATTATAAAAAGGAAATAGTACTGTAATAATGTAATAATTTTAAACAAACACTGACCCGTTTTTTCAATGGATTTTCCATTTGTATTGTAAATAACTTATATATGCTATTACTTTTAACAAGCAGTATGTTTGGATTTAAGAATTGTAGGAAATAATTGTTCTATGTTTCATTTAATGTTAACACGCATTACACGTGTTTTTAAGTTTATTAGTTAGCATATCAATACATACATATTTTTCATAAACACAGAGATATTCATATTACGGTATTTATCCCGCATAACAATAAATTTAATGTGATATACAACTTTTTTTGTAGAGAGTTTAATTTTATGTACATACAATAAAGCAAATATAATTGTTCAATAGTACATATACCAACTGCCATAAAATAAAATATTGAAATTACTACATTAAAAAAATATACTTGTTTATACATTTATTCAAAATTAAGATAATTTTCATTTATTTTTAGTTAGTCGAAGGTAAGCAAAATGTATTTTTATACATTTTTAACAAAACATTAACGATAAAATAAACATATGTATGTATTATGTGTTTGGAATGGCTTTACAATAAGATTCTTCAAAAATACCTATAGTAGGTATTGCTGATATTGTCACTAAAAACGTTAAACAACCGAAATACATATATACATTTACAACGAGATTGCAATAAAATTTTCAAATAGTATTAGACACACAGTAAACAGTTACATAGATGTACACTACATACAAATAGAGGCATAAAGATGCATGTATATACTATGTATAATAATATAAATTTTACTAATAACTAAGTATTTGTAATTATGAAACCAGTTGAAAGACTGCGTTATCAGTATGGAATAAACTTATTTTACTGTAGAATATAATAGTAAATTAAAATTAAAGGAAGCAATTTTTCATAGAAATGTAGAAATAATTTAACTTTTACGTAGATATAATAATATATGTCATCAATTTTCTGTATAGTATTGCTTTAAATATATACAGCGTAATTTTCTTACTAGAAGACACAAGGAAAGCGTATCCCATAGAAGGCTGAAATTGTCCTGTGTTAATAATCACTACCGTAACAGAGTCGATTATATTGCGTATTCGAGGTATTCTAATGTTTAGATTGAAGAAGAAAAGAGTAGTCGAATAATACTTTTAGTGGTACTTGATTTGTGTCTCCTAGCGAGATGATCACTCTGTATAAGTTATGTTTGCAAAGCTCTCATAGCAAAACAAATAATTTCTAGTTTATGTAAAAATATATTATAAATATTTACTGTTATTACCACCTAACAGAAATTTAAACTTTTCTGACTATTATAATTGCTTTTTTACATTTTGTTTGTACATTTTTCGTATAATTTTTCTTGAACTCATAAAATTCTTTCCAACATTTCAAATGTATAACAAATTGTCACCTAAAACTACATAACAGGGTATCGTATAATCAAAACAATAATAAATACTGTATACATGGTGAAGTTATAAAAAAAAACAACTAGAAATGCAATTTTCACAAAATCTAAATATAATATTTGTAAATAATTTAAATGCTTCGCTTATGTTTTTGTATGACATCATACATGTAGCAGTTTACAGCAACAATTCTATTTCATTTTTTAAACTGATTTATATTTAATATGCAAATCAGTTCATTACTTGTGTACTATATGTTATTGTTTAGTAAATGACATCTACTTCATTTCTACATAAATAATTTCTCTTTTAAATACTTATTATTCTAATCCACCCTCTTCCTCTAGCTTTGAAAGGAATTTTGGAACTCTGTAACTTGGTTCTACTTGTCGTGCCATATCTATTAGACCCAACAATTTCTTTATACCAATAAATACTCTGTAACAAAAATGTACAGGTTATGCATTCAATATTTATATATTTACATAAGAATATTTTCAATGTTAAACCAAAAATGTACCGTTTTCCTTGAAGTTTGGCATGCAAAGATGCTGTTTCTTCTTTAGTGAAAAGATCTACTTCTTCTAAAACACTCAATAAATGGTCAGGAGTTGACAAATTAGGTACATGAAGAGTTGTACTGAATGCTGATAACATCTCCATATCATCCAGAACTTGCCTATAGAAAATATATATTAGACATACTAATTGCAGTCTTAATTACTTCAATTTTAAACGATCATCATATTGAAGTCATATATATTACCTGCGGCTTGTAGTACAAAGTATTAATAATTTGCGACCACGAGGTGGTTGTTTCTTCAATAAAACTAAAAGCGCTTGCAAAGTCAAGTTGGAATACCTTGGTCCTATAGGACCATAGTCCAGCAAACGCTCAATATTATCAACTAAAATGCAGCTAAGTTGCGAACGATATGCATCGTCGAATATCTGAAAAGGAAAGTAAACTGAACATGTTTAATCTCTGTTGAAAAGAAATTTTATATTTGAAATAATATATTACCTTTCGGATTGATAGACATTTTGCAGATTCTGTGAAACCAACCATGTCTTCTGGTGTACATACTTTGACAAATGGAAAATCGGAATTTTTAGCTATTTTAGCAGCAAGAGCTGTCTTTCCGCTGTTTGGTGGTCCTTCTAACAGAACTGATACAAGGCCAGAACCTTCAGTAGAGCGAGCCTCTTGAATGTACAAATTACCATCGGACAAAATTTCTGCCACAGGTTTTCCCCAATTGATAATTCCACGTATAAGAAGCTGATCCAAAGCTTCTGCACTCGTTCCAAATGCCTAAAATAGGGATTTAATTATACAGTCGTTAAAATGTAATTATTGTAATAGTTCATTAGTAAGATATAAATTTTGTTTAAAATTCCTTACAGGTTTAACATCATTTTCCAAGGCATGAAGAAAATCAGTTCTAGAAACCATAAGTTTTTCCATCGCAGCAGGATCTACTTCTACTTTACTAGAGGCTTTAATTAATCTATTCATTGCAGTACTTTGGGCAGCTCTAACTAAACCTTCTAATTCTGCACCACTAAAATTTTTAGTTAGAGTAGCTAATTCATTCAAATCAACATCTGGTGATATTTTCTTGTAATCCCTCATTCTGGATGTATGAATATTGAGGATTTGGAATCTACCATGTTCATCTGGTAAACTTATTTCCATTTGCACCTTTAAATGGATAAAAGTTTTAGGTAAAAATAGTCTTATTTAATAAATGTTCAGTGTTGTACCATTAAAAAAATACCTCTAATCTACCAGGTCGTAACAAAGCTTCATCAATCATATCTCTCCTATTAGTCATACCAATTACAAGAATGTTGTTTAATTGTTCTACACCATCAATTTTTGCAAGTAGTTGATTAACAACCGTATCGTGCACCCCGGTATTGCCTGCGACGCTACCTCGAGATTTACAAATAGCATCGATTTCGTCAAAAATAATTATATGCAATCCGCTATTTGGCCCAAGCTGAAAATTGAATTATCACAGTGAATTAATGTTATATCTATAAAATGAATTAGGCAAAAATTAATTATATTATACCCTTTTTTCTTCATCTTCAGCATCAGCAAATAACCTTCTAATATTAGCTTCACTTTCACCAACATATTTATCCAAAATCTGAGGGCCATTGACGATTTTAGGTTCTCTAGCATTTAACATAGTTCCTATCTGTCGTGCCATTAACGTTTTACCAGTACCTGGTGGACCATAAAGTAAAATTCCTTTCACATGCTTACAACCTAATTGAGTAACAATTTCTGGTGGAAAAACTCTTGATGCAAATGCTCTTCGAAAGATTGCACTGAATTCTTTATCTAATCCACCAATTCCCATTTTTTGGAAGTCCCAATCTGGATTGATAATTGATTGCCGAACGACTTTTCCCTTTGCTTTACCAACAAGATTCAAACTCGAGTTCTCTGCTTTTTCAAATTGTATAACAGTATCACCCAAACAACGCCCCATTTGAGTTTTTTTGGGTACTGTATTTTGTCCAGAACTTATAGCAGAAAGGTCAGCAGCTTCCAAGCTTTTTACTACAAGACCAAGCATTTTTTTATCTTTAAACTGAAACACCAACTGCTGACCAACGGTGAATGCCTGCCCCGAAAATTGTAACAGGAAATCTTTAGCCATTTCATCTGTATTATATGGTTCCAGAGTAGTTCTAAAATAGATTATATCGTGAATGAGTAAAAAAACTTTCTCTTCTAATCTTTTCGAAATTTCTCATAAATATGGATAAATAGATAAATATTATCTACGTACGATTTCTTTTGTAAGAAATCAGCTTCCAATACAATAGTACATAAACACTCTGTACTTGAAGTAGGATTGAAATGATAAGGTCGAACTTCAATCTCTTGATTAAGGGAAAGGGTAGCCCACTTTCTCTGAGGTAAACTAAAACCCACAGTTCCTCTCGGAACTTCATGATGTCTTTTTACAGTAAATACAAAATGATGATTAGGTGCAGTAGTGACTTCAATATGCCTAAAAAGAAAATATAATTTCTTTAATATTACTTTATCATATTTGATTCTGATTTTTCATCATATGTCAATATATAAAGAATTTAACTTTTACTTAGTTTTTTGCATAATTTAACAAAATCTGTTCTGATATTTAGTTATATTCAAGTAAAAAGTTTCAAAATTGATAATTTTTACAATATCTCAAAATAATGACATTATTGAAGATCTGTACCAGAAGATTAAAACCATTACCTTTCAATATTAATAAATGTTATGGGATGATGAAAAAATTTTAATGATTAAATTTGAAATTATGAAATTAGGCTTAAAAGTGCAAAATATGGTTTGGTTGTATGTGTTTGATATAAAAAAGAAATTATTATAAATAAAAATGCAAAGATAGAAATAAAACTTGACTTTAATCAGTTAAAAGTTTTAAAAAGCTCTGCATGATATATACATATAACACTTAATCTTTAGATCCTATTATAGATGCCAAATCAATGAATTAATCACAAGGTGACATCTTTACCTCACATCATCTGGAAAGTCATCTGGATTAATAATAGCACAATTTGAAATGCTAAGTTCATCAGTAGGACACCTTACTGCTTTCATCCTCTGTGAAACAATAAACTTATTATTATTTAACAATTGGTTATCATTCATGAAAAGTATATAACATTCACTGTCTGAAGTATTGATGAAATTTAAAATAAGGAGGGGGTATATATTATCTTCAAATCTTTTGACTTATATTTTTCAACATACTTATTACACAGAATATGCAAGATAATGGATAAAATAAAACAGTAAGATATTTTTCTTAGAGAACTTACCATTGCTGACATTTTTTGACAGAACTTTATGGACACAGGCCCCTACACACTATGGAACCTGCAATGCAGGATATTAGTGCTATCAGAGTAACCAACGATGAAAAAGTAAAGTTACAAATTACTATACTAGAAATTTTATTTTATTTTGGTAAAAACTTTGTATATCTTTTTGATTAAATTTTTTGTTATTATTCTGATTGTCTACTAAATATACAATTATGTTGAATTATATCATTAAAACTTTAATAATTGTATTTCTTATAAAATACTGATTGCATGATTTATTTCACTAGAAATTGGTAATCACTTCTTGCATTTCGGCTATGTTCAAAGGACTTTTGATCACTAGTGTGGCAATGTGATACTGATCTACTGTTCTGTCTCATTTTATGGTTATACATATGGTGAACAAAAATATATGGATAAAGGAAAGAAGTGATAATACACGAGTATATACCAAATAAAAAATCACTGGATATACATCACTGATCTCTATATATGTATTTACTTTATATACTTCATTGGCTAAATAAGTAAGATAGAACATTTTGAAGTTGGCCGAATAGAACAAAATATATATGTAAATATATACATGACATCTCGTGAAGAATAAAGTACTATTTCAAGCATGTCACAAGTCATAAGTAATTGTGTTATGATGTAAACAAAAACACGTACCATAGTTGTTAAAAGTGATTATACATCAATCCAACAAAAATTTATTTAATTTGGAGCAATACCAAATGGCTGGGGAAAAAAGTATTCTTAGTTTACGATTTAATCAAGATCAAGGTAATTATTGCTTAACACATAAAATTTCTTGTGCGTTTCTTCTAAATTATTGCAAGATAAAAAAAATAAATAAAAATTGTTAACAATTGGTAAAAACTTATACATTTTATTTTATGAAAAATAAACATGTTATTGTAAAATAATTAATAATAAACTAATATGAAAACTGAAAAAATCATTGAAATTGAATTATTAACTTTAATTACATTTTCTCTTATTAATTATCAATTAAATTAATTTGATTCATACTGTTTCAGGATGTTTTACGTGTTGTATGGAATCTGGTCTTAGAGTATATAATGTTGAACCATTAGTTGAAAAAGCACATTTAGAAAATGATTTAATGGGAAGTATAGCTATTGCAGAAATGCTTTGGAGAACAAATATTATTGCTATAGTAGGAGGTGGTATGAGACCAAAGTTTGCAGAAAACACAGTACTTATTTATGATGATTTATCTAAAAAGTTTGTGATGGAAATTACATTTACTAGCCCTATTAAAGCTGTTAGATTACGTAGAGACAAGTAAGTTTATGAACTGAATCAATTCTTAGTTTTAGTTGATACATATGATACATTTACTTACTTATGTATAAATTATGTAAAATAGGATGATAGTAGCACTTCAACGTGAAATACATGTGTTCTCGTTTCCTATGCCAACACGAAGATTATTAACTTTAGAGACAAGAGATAATCCAAAAGGTTTAATTGAAGTTGCTACCTTGGCCACTGCACAAAAACAGCTTCTTGCTTTCCCTGGTCACAAACAGGGTAGCGTACAATTACTTGATCTTGGTGCTACAGAAGCTGGAAGTTCTAGTGCTCCTGCAACTCTTGTAGCACATCAAGTACGTGTATTTTATATAAAGATCGTTAAATTAAATTGCTATTTCGGTGTTCATTAGCATGTTTTTTCTTAGCATTTTATATTTACAAACAATACTGTTAGGGTGCATTGGCATGTCTGGCAGTTAACAGTAGTGGGACTATGATTGCAACTGCTTCGACACAAGGTACTTTAGTTAGAGTATGGGACAGTATACGCAAACACTTGTTAGTAGAATTGAGAAGAGGTGCTGATCCTGCAACGCTTTACTGGTAAATATGAAGCTTTAATTATCAAATAATAATAACTTCTACAAAACTGTATTTGACTTCTGATAGTTTTATATTATGAATGTTTCAGTATTACCTTTAGCAGAGATTCGGAATTTTTATGCGTTTCCAGTGACAAAGGAACAGTACATATATTTGCATTAAAAGACACACAACTAAATCGAAGATCTACGTATGTACATACAGCTAGAACTTTGACTCATTATAAAAAACACATTAATTAAAATAAACCATTAATTTAATTATAGTTTTTCAAAAATGAGGTTTCTGGGAAATTATGTTGAAAGCCAGTGGGCTCTGGCTACTTTTACAGTACCACCAGAATGTGCTTGTGTGTGTGCATTTGGCACAAGGAGTTCTGTTATAGGTATTTATTATATGATAAATCTACTCAGTATTATATGAACACGACATAAATATTTTATTTATTTTAATTTTGTATTTTACATATTTTACAGCCATCTGTATGGATGGAACATTTCATAAATATGTTTTTACTGCTGATGGAAACTGCAACCGTGAGGCATTTGATGTCTTCCTAGATGTTTGTGATCATGACGATTTTTAAAATGTACTGCAATAGTATATTTGTAAGATTCTATGTCTGTGGGAGTTTCTAGTCACCATAAGTATGAAACTTCTTGCAGCAGATGTCTGTATAATAATGTAATTATATTAATAATTGTAAAAAGAGTTACAAGTCATTATGTTTATTAACTTTATAACATAATATATTGAATATTGTTTAATCTAGTTTATATGCACAAAAGTTTTAGTAACATTTATACGTAATTATAATACATAAAATAAAAATTAATTTTATACAACAAATGCCTTTCTCTAACTTACTTTACTAATAAGACTATTGTCCCTTTTCAAATATTTACATTTTGAAATTCAATTTTGAAGTTCCGGGTTTGGCAAGCGAGGTTTTGCTTGTTCTCGTATTAATTCTAAAATTAATAGTATTACATAAAAGTAAATACTTTTACATTCTAATGTACAATTAAAATAGTTTATTAACTTCTTAAGGCTATATATATAATATTTAAAATCATTGTTGTTCACATATAAACAATTTTACATACTGTATGGTTCTGGATTCATTAGAGGACTTAGTATTACAAAATAACCATTAATTGCTACTGCTGTTAGAAAAGTTCCTATAAATAATCCAAATCGCCAACCTGTTAACCGCTTCATTACTGAAAATGAATAACATATGCAGATAATTATTTCTATATTTTGAAAGTTAATTAATTTTAACTAAAACTTAATCGATGAACATAAAATTAACCTAAACATTTTATTCAATGTTTATTGTTATATATATTTATATTTACCTGTAGGTCGATATTATAATATCAGTATTATATTTTATAATTCAGATGATAAAATTATAATATTGAACTTGTAATTTCTACACGAAAATAGCTTATAATAAACATGGAACCACTTCTCCTTCCGTACTATAGTTCAGAGTCAGTGACTACTTCGTTGTATTTAATATATAGTTGTACCGCTAGGTGGCCTATAAGATATAAGTTTTCTCGTTAGTTCTCGAAAAAGCTTACGTTCCCTTATATACGACAAGCGAAAACTACCTGTCGTACTTGCTTCGGCAGTACATATACTAAAATTGGAACGATACAGAGAAGATTAGCATGGCCCCTGCGCAAGGATGACACGCAAAATCGTGAAGCGTTCCACATTTTTTGCTCTTTTCTAGTAAAAAATGGAAAATAATACATATTGTTATCGTGTTTGTTGCAAAGTTGGAAATTTGAAAGCATGCACATTCAACGAATGTCAAGTAAATACTCATGCGTGTTACTCTTAGTTACAAAACGTGCTAAAAACAGTCAGTCGTTAGAACTAACGTACGCAGAACAGTGCGGAACAAATGAAAAATTTGTGTACATTGACTAAGTCAATGTCGTATAGATGAATATGGTCTCTTATTGGAGCAGAAGGGTTGAAATTGTGTGATATGGTTCGATTTTCTGAAAATAGGATGTATGATTTAATTTTTGTACAATAACATTAGAAAGAAGAAATTAGCTGTAAAGATATTCTGTTACTAAAGAGAAGCAAATGTATAAAATGTTTGTTTAAGTACCGGTTACATTTCCGTAAACACACTGCACAACGAATATATGTGAATGAATAATAATTTATTTAAAAAATGGTGAAACAATGGTTATCAAATTTTATATTAGCAGGAACTATTAGATTCCTGTTGATGAATTCTGAGTTTCAAAAAATTATTAGTAATCGCGTGGAAGTTTCTACTGCATTGAACTCTTGGAAAAGAGGTTAGAATATTTGTCAATGTATTATTTAAATTTTATGTAAAAGTGATATAAATTTAATATATAGTGTAATATTTTGTAATGTTAATGTAAACAATGTATATGTTACCGTAAAGACCAAAAGACTGGAAAATATATCGAAAAATATTAGATTTTTCATTTGAACATAACAATCTGTGTTTCTGAACTTTTACCAATTTATATTAGTTCGATTTAAGCTATACCGTTTGTACTAGATAAGAACTTTTTTTATTGTAGAATGATAAAATTACATATCATTAGCTTTTAATAAAAACTATAATTAAAATACTTTCAAGTTAGTGATCACCCTATCCAAAAATAGTCAATTAGAAAACTTGGAAGAGACAATAAAGTCTTAATTAGTAAATAAAAAACCTAATATTTTTCAGTATTCAAGTTTTTACTGTAATATATATATTAACATATTTATGATATTGGAATTTTTGTAACATGTTAGCAGGAATTGTATTATAAAACAAATATTTTTTTTAGTGACTGAAGGAGTATATTTATATAATTGTGGTATCGATCCTTATCAAGGAGATCTATTTCATGAAACTCCCATTGGTCTATACATTTTCAATCTTATACAGCAATATTTACCACGTTGGATTTTATTTTGCTTATTTATCTCTACAGATTTATTCACAGCTTTATTTCTTGGACTTACCGCAAAACAGTATGCAATTGAATTGGTTAGTTTATACATTTTCTAATAGATGTTATACAGAGTGATTCTCTCAGTAGACAAAACAAAGGCTGTATCACTTCTAAGTACCCTTTTATTTTATTTTCCTTTATACACACAGTTATTTCTACTGCAATCATGTTGCTCTTGCCTCATTAATATTGAAGGACCAGTTGATAGATCACATGCAGCAGTTCTTTAGAATAATATGGTTTTTGTGCGACAAGAGAATCAGTCTGTACAGTTTGATTAAATTATGTTATCGAAAATGACATTTATTGCAGGCCTCTAAAAGGCAGGAGGAAAAATCATGCAAGGAGAATATAAAAAACGAAGATGATACCTCTGTGGTATATACTTCAATGATGTATGTCTCAGCAGGATATTTGTTTAATCCATATGTAATACTAAATTGTGTTGGACATACAACAACAGTATTCACAAACTTGTTATATTCCATAGCATTGATCTCAATGATAAGATGTTCCATGTTTTGGAGCAGTTTATCAATTTCATTATTAACATTACAAGGACTCTATCCTATTTCACTCTTAGTACCAGCAATTATTTATATTGCTCGTTCTAATAACACAAAACAAAAAATGAATATTGTAATTTTTATTATGATGTTTGTGAGCATGTTAGCAGCTCTATTTTGTATTTCTTATTATATCATGGGAAGTTGGTCATTTGTTTGGAACACGTTGGGTTTTATTTTAACAGTTCCCGATTTGCGTCCAAATATAGGACTTTATTGGTACTTCTTTACAGAAATGTTTGAGCACTTTAAATGGCTCTTTATTGCTTCTTTTCAAATAAATGTCAGTCTACTGTACATAGTACCATTGGCATTAAGGTTACGGCATGACCCAATGCTATTAGCATTTTCTTATTTAGCAATTGCTGCCATATTTAAATCTTATCCTTGTATAGGGGATGTTGGCTTTTATATGTCTCTTTTGCCATTGTGGAAACATTTGTTCCAGTGTAAGTATATATTTATTGTAAATATGTTAATTACTTCTATTTTATTGAATATAGAACATAATAACAATATAAAAACTTTATATTATTTTATAGATACACAACAGGGATTCATCGTAGGCTGTTTTATGTTGTTCTGTACAGTTTTTGCTCCCACAGTTTGGTACCAATGGATCTATTCCAGATCAGCCAATGCAAACTTTTATTTTGGGGTGACATTAGCATTTGCTATTGCACAAATCTTCTTATTAACAGATATTCTGTTTGCAAGTGTAAAACATGAATTTGCGATACGTCATGGTATTAATAAGGATATTAGTGGAAGCACAGCAAAATTACTTTTAGAATAAAGTTGTACCTTACAAATTTTAGCATTAAAATTATTTATAAAGTTCCAAAGTTGAAAGAAGCTATTGTTAAATGTCCTTGAACTGTTTGGTTTGATTTTTGTTGGTTATAAAACAGAATAGTATATTCGTTATAACATTTTTAATCAATAGAATTTAAAAGAAGTAAAAATTTATCCATAATTCTTGTTTCACTTCATCTATTTATGTTATCGAAGTTAACATTCAACAAGATTTAGATAACATTACAAAATTTTAAAAATATCAGAAAACATAATATATTATGTACTATTCTTTTCATTAGAAGATAGTACATAGTAACATAGTACAATACATTTCAATAATTACATAAATGTACAAGACTTTCATTTATACAATATATATGACAATTTTATAATTATTAATTACATGTGTATATACACCAATAAAAATTCTTTTTCTGTAAATTAGTTAAACAAACATAAGCAAAGTTGCATTATTTTCAAAAATGATATCTTGGAATTTGGTATTAGCATTTGACTTACTATACAAGACGTATTTTTAAATTTAACTAAGGTACCGCGTTAATAATGCAGCATGCATTATTATTTTTACAATATTGCCATAAAACATTCCAATTCTTATCTTTACATAGTACAACTGGATTTCCTATTATTATTAAAAGACTTTTTGCTCTTGTTAGTGCAACATTAAACCTCTGAAAGAATAAAGAAATAAAATAACATTTCGCTTTTATGATACATATAGTTGTTATTAAACATTTTATAAAAAAGTAAATAAATCAATTAAGTTAAAACGAATAATATAAAAAATTATACTTTTGGATTAGACAAGAAGCCAATATGTTCTTTGCCGTTATTTTGAAAGACTTTCGATCGTACTGTAGTTAAAAGTATAACTTCTCTTTCTTGCCCTTGAAATGTTTCTACTGTTCCAACAGTTATATCGGTTAATTTGTATTTATTCAAATTCTGTTCGATCATAAATTTTTGTTGTCTAAATGGCGTTATAATGCCAATATCTTTTGGTTTAATTTTGCGGTCACCAATTTTGGCACGTACTAGTTTTTTTGTATAATTGATTATAGCTGCGACTTCTTGTTTGTTATAAACGCTACAAAAAAGAATATATTCTGTTATATCATTCATAAGAAAATATTTTAATTCAATAGCAATTTTTGTAATAAAAAAAGTATTACCTTCCATTTTCCATTCTCATTTCTTCACCACGAATTGCAAAAAAAATAATGGGAAATGTTTTATGTGATAATTCTGTCCAATTTAAAGTTATCTTATTTGTGTCATTTTTAATATTGCATAACAATTCATTATCGTAAAATAATTCATTTGGTACACGTAAAATAGCTTCTCTACTACGATAATTGCGAATTAATTTTATTATGTAACATGAATTGTATTTATTATTTACTTTCTGATATGGTTCACATTCCATTAATCTTTCTATTATTGATTTTCCTACAAATTATTTAAATTTTATACAAGCAAGTAAAAGTATTTGTACAAGATCAAGTCTAGAATTATATTCACCAAGCAAATGCTCAATTCTTTTACATCGAACTACAGGACCTAGTTGATAAGGATCACCAGCAATAATAATTTGAGCATGTAATATTCCTTTGCCTATTTTATTTTTTGAACTTGCAAGTGTAAATGGAATCAATGATTCTAATTCTACGCATTGGCTAGCTTCGTCAATAAATATATACGAAAAATGATCTTTTTGTAAATTGAGTGCTACCAATCTATATTTAACAAATCATAATCATTATTATTATAGTAACTATTATAAAACAAGTTGTAATAAGTCAAAGATATACCTTATACATGTCACTAATGTTGTAATAACAATCTTTTTTAAAATTAAAATTTCTTTCGGTGGAAAAAGCACCGAGTTGTCAATAAAATTTGAAGCAGGATTAATATTTTTATCTAAACTTGTCCTAAATATGAAAAAATAAGTAAGTAATAAATTAATAATTATTTGTGAAAATAAATATCTTACCAATGTTTAGATGGGGCATACATCCGAAATACATCTTTACAAGGAAGTGCAGTTAATAATCTTTTTGCAATTTCATCTGCAGCTGCATTAGAAGATGTACATACCAAAATATTTCTGGTCTTGTACTGTTTCCTAATCTTAATTTTAAGAAAAAATATTAAAAATATATTCCTATTTCATGAATTTTGTTATATAAATTGTACCTGACAAATGGTTTCGACTAATGTTGCTGTTTTGCCAGTACCAGGAGGGCCAAATAATATGAATGGTGCAGGATATGCTGAATGATTCACAATGTTCATTACTGCCATTTTTTGTTCTGGATTTTTTGCTACAGATTGATTTACCCAATCTATATTTCTATAACACAATTATAAAAACTAAATAAAAAGAAATACAATACAAACATTAAAAACAATTTATTATTATGAAACTTACTGTGTGTGTAAAGTGCAAAAATTTGTATTTATTTTAGGAAATAATAAATTAGTCAAATTATGTTTACATATATGGTGCAAGACATAATGGAAACACTTTAATGGCCAATTTGCAGGATAGAAATAAACATTGATTTTATCATCTAAAAGCTTTTTACTGTTGTTTCTGGATTTTCAAAAATGATTATTATTAGTTACATGTTCAAAATAATTTGTATTTCATCTTCTCATTGCTAAAAATAAGTTTAAGCATACTTACTCTCTCACAGATACATATATATTTTTTGCCTCAATATTTACAATTTTACCAGAACATATATATTTTGAGACTGTTTTTTGTAATTTCACCATATCACCAATATGAACAAATGGATCAGTCTCATCTAAAGTAGGTACTGTGAATACAAATTGATTGGAAATTTCTTTAATGTCTTGATTTATTAAATTATGTTCCTCCGCAATTAATTGAATTTCATGATCCTCCATATATAGTAAAATTTTAAATAATATTAAATAATGTTCAGCTTCTATTTTATTCATGTTCAAAAAATTATTAATAAGCTTGCTGTACTTTGTATGTAATTGATTATTTGTAGAATATTCTACTGAATGGTTCTTTATAGCCATTTTTAAAGGCGGAGGTGGTTCAAAATCATCTAATGGTAGCATTCCACACACACCATAGCTGGTACAATGTCTACAACAGAAGAGGCATTAAATCAAAATAAATAAACATATTAAATTTTATAGAATCAATATATATGAAGAGGTATATGCTTTTTTACAAACTGTACTTACGTGCTTTTTGCAATAGTAGACCTTTCTATTTTAGTTTTCTTATCGTTCATTGTTAAAATGGTTATTAATTATAGTACAATTATGTAATTGCATAATTTTCAAATAAAAAATAAAATCACAACCTTTATCGTCGAATACAGATATAATTTGTAGTCATTACCTCTATAATATAAAATATTGTCGTTATCTTATAAGAACTGTACATTTGTATCAAACTTATTAGAATAAGTAAACAGATTTGGAAGTACGAGACTTCCCATCTATTGAAACATTTTAACAGTTTCACCAACTGTCTTATTAAAATTGTCAACGCTTCAGGGGTACCATCTGCCTCAATTTTCCGTAAATATCCGGAAATCACGGAACGCAATTTTACTACATTCCAAATATGTACAATATAAATATATATAATACATATTTGTAGTCACTGAGAGCTTAGTAAACAGGGTGTACTAAAGTGAAATGATAAATTCTTTTTTTAAATTTTGAGAGGCGAATAAATTAGATAATGTTTAATGACATATCTTATATAAATATTTTTGTTTTTCTGAATATTTTGCTTGTAAATGTCAAATATGTTTTCTATCAGTTTGGTAACATTAGATAGTTATCAGTCAACTCCAATACCAGAATTGGATGTAACATTTTCAGAGTTTCGTGGAACAGAAATTAAATATGTTCCTGTTGTCAGAATATTTGGATCCACTCCTTCTGGTATATTATAATTTTCATATAAAATTTATCAATGACGCTGTAGTTACAGTAAAAGTGTGTTTTGATAAATATGTTAGAATAATTAAATAAACCAATTCTTATGAGAGTGATTGTTATAACTCGTTCAATTTCTTTCATGTCACCAATTTGTTGTCCTCATGATGTTTCGTAATCATTACAATTTACTTCTTCAGGGCTGACATGAATCTTTGTATTTGAAGGTTTAAATGCAAAACAACATGTAGTTCAAAAAATTTCTTGAACTTATTTATCAGGAAACACATCCACTGTGACAATGCCATACATCATTATTTGTTAATTGTATTTGGTTCTATATTATACATAGGAACAAAAACATGTTTGCATATACATGGTGTCTTTCCATATATATATATCCCATGTATAGTAGATAATAATGTGGATAGCTTTATGTACAAATTAGCTGCAGCAATAGATTCTGGAATCAATGTATCTTTGGGATCTACAATATCCAGTACTCAACATGTTTACAAAATTCAACGAATTTCTGGAATGTAAGAGAATATTACGTAGATGGTACAGATTGATGTACATTAATATGTCTTATTATATAAAATATTTGTTTCAGACCTCTTTATGGTTATCATGAAAAAGAACACTTATTTTTTAAAATTTATTTTTATAATCCTGCTATGATTAAGCGAGCAGCTGACCTGTTACAAGTAAGTAGTGTTTACATTTATAATTATTTTCCTTTTCTTAAAAAGCATGAAGATAATGATCGATGTTTTCTTCTAGAATGGTACAATACTTAATCAAAGTTTTCAACCACATGAAGCTCATATTCCTTTTATTTTACAATTTATGATAGATTACAATCTTTATGGCATGAGTTTAATAAACTTAAAACATGTTAAATTTAGACATTCTATGCACACTGAATCTAAAGAAAATGAGAGCTTGTTGAGTTTGTCTGATTCACAAAAATACCTTCCTATATCGATCATGAGGCAGAGTACTTGTACATTAGAAGTAGATGCACAGTCAACTGAAATACTGAACAGACAAGACCTCCAAAATGGTTTAGATTTGAATCCTGGTATTGCAGCAATTTGGAATGAAGAAAAATGTAGAAGAGATGCAAAAGGCTTACAAAATGCTGAATCACAGTTGTTATATTCAAATAGTGATAGCAGAATGTATGATTTAACAGACAATGATATATATCAAGAAGAAAGGTTGTTACAAAGACTACAATTTATTTCAGAGGTATGATATTTATATTTATTTGTACAGAAATACTAGTTCATTTTAATTTATTTTTTATGCCCAGACCACTGACAGTGTTACTTCCATGACACCAAAATCACTCAGTTATCCTTTGGAAGTAGAAAATGAACACAACTTATTTAATGCTTCAGATATTTTGAATCATTTTAAACCATTGACATCAAATAAGCAAAATAAGGAAGAGACAGTTTTAAATAATGAATTTTTAAAGTTTGAGCAGTCTGTGGTTGAAGAACCTCAAGATAAGAATATAGAAAGTAGTATTTGTAAGTAATTTATTAATTTTATCTTCTAGAACTGTCACATTTTACCAAAATTTTTGAATATTTCATGTACAGTGGATTCAGAAGATATGCATTTAGTGAACATATTAGCTAATTTAGCAGAAGCAAATGAAGAAGAAAAGAATGTAGATAATGACAGCATGCTAGGGTCTCAGTTTTCTACTCTTATTGATGAGATTAAAGAAGATAGTGAAGATGATGAAATCGATAATTTAAATATCACAAGTTTAGACTTAAATAGCCTTAGTTCATGGAATTCAGTTACTGAACCTCCCAATCAATTAAATGTTGAAGAACATACAAGAGCAGATTGCGCAATTGGAAATGATATTAAATGTTCTTCATCTATGGATATTCCACAATATGATGGTTTAAGTGACCATTCTTTAAAAGTTGAGAAGCAATTCTCAAGGAAAACTGTTATCGAGAACCGTTCATATGAAGATATAATGGTACTAAAATATTTTAAACTTTGGCAAAAACAAACTCGTGAATCGAAGAAGAAACGAATGAAAGCAATGCAAACTTTTAAACAAGGATTATCATTTCATGGAAATACATTAAATAAATACAAATTAGATCATCAAGACTTAGATGTCTATGACATAGATGAAATTGAATTATCATTAACTGATGTAAAAGATAAAGAAACTGGTTTCAATCAAATTAATCGTAATGAGCCTCATTTTATGACTAATAGTAGTGTAGGTAAATTAAAGATACCTGCATTAGATGGTAACGTTGATAGTTCTAGCGATTCTGATATAGATCAAGATGTTACTATTGAGAGGCAAGAGAAACGAATTTGTGTCTATAAATCGAGTACAAAATCCAAAAATGTAAATGATGTTCCTCGTTCATTGAAGAAACGGAAATTAGAATTTCAAGACATAGATTCAGATGTTTCTCATAAACGACGCAATGTTAACTTAGTTTCCTTACAAAATGAATCACCTTCTACTCCAAAGAAAACAAAAGTGTCGCAAAGTACATATTCATTATCAAAAAAATATTCTCCACTCAATGTAAAAATAATATCTCCTAGACAAAATAGAAATATTAAAAAGAAGGATTATATATTAAATCAACCTTGTAGTTCAAAATCCACTTATGATAGTCCAATACAGAATCAAACAACAGAAAGTAAGCATTTATTCTGTACATTTTTTTTTGTCATTAACAAAATATATCATTATTTATTATCCTTCAGGACATATCACGCATGGTGAAAGTGGGAAGATTAATCGAGTATGCCTTCTTGATAAATTCAATGATAGGTAAGTAATAATATATTTTTGTTTTGTAAAAGTATAATTATCATTTACAGTTTGTGCACTTTCAATGTTTATAGTACAGATATAAATAAAGGATTTGTTGATTTGGAAAGAAATCATTGCAGTGATATGTTGAAAACAAAACCTTTAGTACATATTGCTCCCAAAAGTAACAGAGAGGTTCGTAAAAAATTAGATTTCATGAATGAAAAAGAAGTTGATCATACAAAAAATAATATTGAAGAACAACATTTTGAAAATTCTCCTTTAACAGAAACAGTAGCAAATATATTACATGAAAATGATGATCCTCTTAATATATCTGAAATTAATCCCATTGAAACGCATACAGTACAGGATGGGAAAGTTAGTAATGAGTGTAATGAATCAGATATATTAAAAGAAAATATAAATACTTATGAAGACAATATTCAAACTAAGACAGTACAAACAAATGAAAATAATGAAGATGAAGAAGATTTTTGTAATATGACATATACACAGTACCTTAACAGTAAATTAGAAATTGAATTAAACGCTCCAACTTTATTGTCATTAGAAAGTACAAGTGATGCTACAAAAAAAAGTCTAGTTACTATTACTACCAAATTTAATCCACCGAGCAAAGAAAGAATTATAAATAGTATGAAAATGTATGGTCTCATGAAGGTGAAATCCGATACCGTATTTTTTAGTAATAAAGTTGATCTTGTAAAACAGAAAGAAAATTCAAATAAAATTAACGATGTAGTTCCATTTAAATGTTGTTTAGATAATGTTACAGGTATTAGAATCTGGCGTAGAGTGAAAATAAATGAATTTTATCCTTCTGGTGCAAACATAAAATCTTGTGATATCAAAAGAGTTCTTGCAGGATATAATTCATTAATTATTCATCCTCTTATTCGTCCGCCAACGCCAAAAAATGTTAAAACTTGGTTGCAAGCTAAAAAATATTTATTAAAACAGAATAACAAAAATAAAGAAATAAAGAACAAGACAAATGATACGACGGAGAATGTAGTTAATAAATCATACGTTGATGATGCGCATGAAAAAAAAAGTTCACAAAATTCTAACAATTCAGAACACTCAAGTGGACTTAACGTTAATGTCAATTCTTCTTTAAGAAAAATGCTTGAAAATCCATTGTTATATAAAAACAATGATAGTCAGCAATATTTAGGTATTTCATTTGGACAAATAGAATATACAATGAAAGGAAACAGTGGTGATGTTGAAGATGAAAATCTTCAGAATGCTCGAGGCCTAACTATGGTTAGTTAATTATCTCATATAAAAATCTGACTATATGTTAAATAATAAAATCCTAGGTTCTTGTATATTAATTATTTCAGCACCAATGTTTAACGATACTATCAGTGGAAGTCCATGTTAATACACAGGGTAAACTTCTTCCTAATCCAGAACATAATGCAATTGAAGCAATTTTTTATGCTGTTTATGCTGATGTCCCATCATCTTCTCAAGTGGATAGGATAGAACATGGTATGCATAAAAATATTATCCCTTTTATTTAATATTAATAATCAAATACAAACGTAAAATTATTTTAGGTGCCATTCTTGTAAATTCGTCTATACAGAATGAAAAAGTGAAAAACATTCATACAACTAGTAACATGTGTGCCATATCATATGTACCAAATGAAGAGAATTTATTAAACAGTCTTGTAAAATTAATCAGATATTGTGACCCGGATATTTTAGTTGGTTGGGAAATAGAATCTGCCTCATGGGGCTATATTTTCCAAAGGGCTTCTCATATTGGCTTTAATAATTTTATGTGGCAAATTTCAAGAATTTCAAATATTACTTCGGCATCCAAAGGACAAATGTTGGATAAAGACACTTTAAGCGATATAAAAATACCGGGACGAATTGTCTTAGATGTTTGGAGAATAATGCGACATGAAATCAGTAAGTTACACATTCTAAAAGTCAAGTATAATTTAAAAGATTTCATATGCATTTTACAGCATTATTAAATTATACATTTGAAAATGTTATGTATAATGTTATGCGTGAAAGAATCTCTTGCCCTTCCTTTCAAACTTTAAGTAATTGGTGGAGGCATAATAGTATAATGATACAATGGAGAGTCATAACACATTATGTTATAAGAGTTGTGGGTACACTAAGAATGCTAATACATCTGGATATCATTGGTTCGTATGTTACTTACATTTTTTTTATTTGTTCTCAAACGATACATTATGTTTTACTTGATTAAAACATTATAGGAAAAACGTGCGAACATGCGCGACTTATTGGAATACAATTTTATGAAATTTTTTCGCGAGGCTCTCAATTTCGAGTTGAGTCTATGATGTTGAGGCTTGCAAAGCCATTAAATTATATTGCAGTTTCACCATCTATACAACAAAAAGCTAATATGAGGGCACCGCAAGCTTTACCACTTATTATGGAACCACAATCTATATTTTATACTGACCCATTAATCGTTCTTGATTTTCAAAGTTTGTACCCAAGCATTATAATTGCTTATAATTACTGTTTTTCTACATGTTTGGGTCGTGTAGAGCATATTGGCATGTAAGACATGGTATTAGCATTGTTATATCTCGTTAAAAATATGATACATACTTATAATTTTCTTCTTATCTTTTCCAGCAATGAACCATTTGAATTTGGTGCAACAACACTACGGGTAAAAAGAAGTACTGTTAAAAAATTACAAGGAAAAATAAATTTTTCACCGTGCGGTGTAGCTTTCGTAAAACCAGAAGTAAGACTGGGAATATTGCCACGTATGCTTACAGAAATTTTAAATACTCGGTTAATGGTAAAAGCATCTATGAAACTTCATGGAAACGAAAATCAAGCATTACAGCGTGTTCTTCACTCACAACAATTAGGTCTTAAGTTAATTGCAAACGTTACTTATGGTTATACAGCTGCCAATTTTAGCGGAAGAATGCCCTGTATTGAAGTATGTTTGATATCTATAATACACTTATTTAACAAATAATAAATAAAAAATAATATTTGCAATTATTTAAGATAGGTGACAGTGTTGTTAGTAAAGGAAGAGAAACACTGGAACGAGCAATTAAAATAGTAGAATCCACACCCAAATGGGGAGCTCAAGTTGTTTATGGAGACACAGATTCACTATTTATTCTTTTACCAGGAAGATCTAAAGAAGATGCCTTCGATATTGGAGCTGAAATTGCTGATACTGTTACTGCTGCTAATCCTCCTCCTGTAAAACTGAAATTTGAAAAAGTTTTATACCCATCAATATTGCAAGTAAGATTTTTTTAATTATTCATAAGTAAAATTAATTATGTAATATTCTGAAATATTTTATAATATTTAGACCAAGAAAAGATATTGTGGTTACATGTATGAGTCGCTTGAACAAGACAAACCTGAATATTTAGCCAAAGGTATTGAAACTGTTCGTAGAGACGGTTGTCCAGCCGTGGCTAAAGTAAGTAATATAAATTAATAAAAATGACTAACAAAATAAATATTTGATACAAATTTTTAACAATTTTAGATACTTGAAAAGTCATTAAAAATTTTATTCGATACCAAGGACATTTCCTTAATAAAATTATATGTTATCAGACAATTTGACAAAATTTTACGACAAAAGATATCAATTCAAGACTTAACTTTTGCAAAGGAATTTCGTGGCTTGCGTGGGTACAAAGCCAGTGCTTGTGTACCCGCATTAGAATTAACACGAAGATTAATGCGTAAAGATCCTCGAGCAATACCTCGCACTGGTGAACGAGTACGATATGTTATAGTAGCTGGTGCACCAAATCAACCACTTATTCAATGTGTGCGAACTCCAATGGAAGTGATTTTGGATGAAGGATTAAGCCCAAATTCGATATATTATATAACAAAAGTTATTATACCACCTCTCAACCGATGTTTCAATTTACTTGGCATTGATGTTAATACATGGTATAATAGATACTATAAAGTCCCGCTATATGGTCCTGGACATGGCTGCAGGAGATTAGTAGTATTTATGATGAAGGAGATTACTAGTAATTATGAAAACCTTGTAAATAGAATATTGTTCCACAAACCATACAGCGAGACTACACTGTACTGAATTTTATTCTTATATGTGGATACATAAGATTTATATTAATGATTTGTAGGTATAGAGAAATGTCTCATCGACAAACTCCTGATAAAGCAGTCAGCTTGTTTACAGACAATCAAAAGCTAACTATTAAACAATTTTTTGGTACCATTGTATGTGCTGTTTGTGGTGATCAAACGCAAAAAGATATTTGTACGAATTGTATAGAAAAGCCATATCAAGCAGTTACGATTCTGCATGAAAAGATGAGATGGTTAGAACGTACATATCATGAGCTCAATACGGTAAATATAAAAATATATATTCTTTACAAATACATTCCAGAATTACTCCAAAATTATCATTAACAGTTTATACTATTTTCTTTTTAGATATGTCAGTCCTGTGTCGGATGTACAGATAAACCGGAGTGTGAATCTTTAGATTGCCCAGTTTTATATCGTTTAGCACAATCTCGAAGAGATCTTGTTAAAGTACCCTATTTAAATCAAATTGTTTGTAACATTGATACTATCTATACAGAAAGAAGAAATATATGACGGTGATTTATATTATGTTTTTGTTAAATCAATCAAAGTTATATAATTAGATTTTTTGATTACTTAAAATATTGTTTTTATTTATAGATGTGTATTGTTTATTTTACAATAGAATAGAGTTGCCGAAACATTTAACTTTTGTTCATTCTGTACATCTCACCTATGATTGGCTTGGTTTGATTTTCTAAGAAATTCAAAGAAAGCGCGCGTAAATATAAACTTTGTAAGAACTTGTAAAAGTAAGACTTTTTATGTTCAACTTTCTAAATTAATTACTTTAAAATAAACTATTGTTTATTTTTTTTACAAAATGAATCAGTTTGTTTTTAAAAGTTAGCATTTATTTAAGAAAAATTTACTGTTAAATTGATTCTTGTGAATTAGGTATAATGCGTGACAATGCACGAGTGCTTTGAGAGCGATGGGGAACTCTTCTCCTTAGTCGCCATTTTCCCTAGGAAAGTCAAATTTGCACTTGGCGGTACATATATAGTTATATACCCAGTAACCTTTTATTTTGTACTTACATTTTCTATTCTCTCATTTTCATCTCTTTTAGATTTACAAAATATCTTTATATATTTTCCAAATATTTTATTTGCGCAGATGTATACTGTATTTTATTATTTAAATAAATAATTAAATTCGTGTATTACAAATTGAATTCAGTTATGAAGCATTATATTTGGAAATGAAAAAATAAAAAATAAAAAGTAACACTATAGTTGTTATACCTCAATATAAAAAGCATTAGAATTTATATAATAAAATAATAACATACATATAATTTTTATTGCGGAAGAGCTATTCAATTAACACAGAATATCATTTTAATATATAAATTTATAATGGTTTAGTACACTTTTATTATTTAATTTAGCATAATAATAACATTAATGAGCTAGTTAAAATAAAAAGTAATAATACAATTTTACGTTTACAATTATTTGTGTATAAAGCACTGCGTGAGTGAACTCGGATGTTTCCCTTCCTTTTATCGGAATGATTCATTACTTTATAATGCTTGTCTCTTGTCGATAGGTATCGTGTTATAAATGTACGTTAGTTTTACTTCACATTTTTCTTTTTCAGAGCGCATGCAAATGTATGCACCATCTGTGATCCCCACTGATGCGTACGAATGAATTTCGTTTAATAATCTAATTGATCCTTGATATACATTTCAATAGCCACGAACATGTAGCATGCTAAGATTCCAACGTAAGGTAACTGATTCATTCAATTATTGGCTAAGAAGTGTTCTTATTTCTTTGTGCATGTGACAAAGAAAATCAACGTAACTTGGACTTCCATCGTTTCCTCTGTCTTCGATTAAGAAATGACGCAGTACCATTTCAAGTTTCTCACGTTGTCGCACTATAGTTAACTAAGAAAAAAAAAAAAACATTAAAAAATTTCAATTAATGTGTTTAATTTTTACATATAGAGGTCCTATTTCACTTTTTTTTTCCACATTTACAGCCTCGTTGGTCAATGTAGCGAGATTGCATTGTATTATTTGCTTGTTTACTTACCCTCATACATCGATGCCTTTCCACGCGTACACGATTAATAATATCTGTGATTCGTTTATTTAACGGAGTATCTAACACAGGTAACGCGGTACGATCTGTATCTACTTGAACTACTGATGGAACTCCGAATACTGCCTGTACCCATTGTGGAGAGAGTGCCACGCCTAACCACAGGAACATGTGGACACTGTTTTCTGAATTAAGAAAGAAAGAACAATGTAATTACAAATTTGAAAAATATCAAATATAGTTGAATAAAGTATTTACCTAGTAAGTACGCGCCATCGTCGGTGAATTTGTTAATAGAGCAGCGCAACATTTGGGGTAGTTCAGTATCTTGTGGATCAACATTGTGTAAAGGAAGTAATCTTGGATAGATATATACAACGGATATTGAAATGGGCATAGTTGCAACTGCTTGCATAACAAAAGACCTGTCATCGATAGTCATATCAGCACCTGCAAAATTGCGTTTGTTGTTTTTATAGATATAGTCGGTTATAAACGTGAACAAATAGACTGGAAAATAGTTTTACCTCCAGATATTGCATCGCATTTTACTAACGAGTTGATATACAGTGGTAACAATTTTATACATTCTGGTAATATTAATTGACCAACACTGGATGGAGAAGCGCAATGTTTTCGAAATGCAGCTAACGTATTTACACATCTTGTGATTAAGTTGTTCTTAACAGTTTTTGGAGTTGATTCAATTAATTTGAAAACACCTAAAAACGAAAAATAAAATTTAATTGTTGATATTTAAAATATATAAATTTATTATTGCATAAAAATAATTGATCTTACTTTGTTTGGATAAGTAGTTAATGATTGCATCTAAGTCGCATGCTCGGTACAATTCAGCCATTTGAGAAGAGGTTTGTAAACTAAAATTAATAATACGTAATCTTCTGATTCCAGCGCATGAAGTATACAACAAAGCTGCTTGAATATATACACCTTCATCGTCTGTCAATTTGTCATCGTGTTTTATTTCTACAGCAATAGCCTAAAATATATAATAATAAAGTATACATTTATATACTAGAAATGTGTGTATATCAGATATTTCGGAGTCGGGTCGGGTAAAATCACATACGCATCTTTAATATTTACCTTATTGCAGTCTATACTAGCTAATTTCATATCTGTTGTATTAGACATAAAAAAGTGTCCATAGAAATCAGTTGCACGAACACCAGTAGATGTGCGCACACGCATAATGGCATCGAATGCAATTGGTCTACTAATATTATTAATAACATCGGAAATTAAACGTTCGCCGTCTATGTCAGCCTAAAAATAAAAATAACATGAAAAATGTATTTTTTATTTGTACATATTAACATTGTAACTTTTGTTACCTGAAAATAGGTATATTTATAAACTTCTCCACCAGTTAATCTGCAAATCTGACCTATTGTTGCAATGTCTACGTATGAATTGTTAAAGACGAATAAATCTACGGAACATCCTGCTTCTACACATTCTTGACCCAAGTTATTATAAACGTTATTTTGTGGAGCTGAAAAGATTCATTTTTGGTAATAGCTGACTAAAAGAATGTAGGAATAAATAATGTTGCACAAACTATTTACCTAATACAGTTTTTTCCTTCTCTGTACCAAGAACTTTACGATCATCGCGATTTTTCAACTTTCCAGGAGCTTCGGCAATCGGTAAAGATGAATGGAAAACCATTAATTTTCCCGCACAGTCTGATGCCTTAAACATTAAAATTTCAATTTAATAATGTTTCAAGTTTTTATTATTAAAAATATCATTAAATGCTCAACATACATTTAATGCTTCTAGTCCAGCTTGTATCGCAGGTGCAAGAATAGTTTCCGTTTCGCGAGTATTAGCGAACATCTCTGGTATCTGTGCCATCAGGCTATCAATGACCGATTCGCTTTCTTCAACGTCACACAAAAATCCATCAAGAAGTGGCATAAATACATCTTGTACATCTCCCACAACCATCATTTGTGGTTGCGCAAGGCAAGGATTGATATTGTAAAAGTGTACTGTATTATTGTACGTTATAAATCCTACTTTCATGTTTGTTTTCGTTTGACCAGCATCAGTAGGAAGATGCCGTAAAATTGATTTCATCTGACCGCATAGTAGATTGATTAAACCAGATTTAACGGTGTTGTATGATACGTCGATCACGAACACGATAGCTGGTGGTTTTGGAAAAGTATTGTTCTAAAAATGAATGGTCCAAAATGTAGTTGTTATGATTATATAATTAGTTTACCCTTTCGCTACAGCTATCTGTGCCAAAGCTGAGCTTATATATCTAGACTAATAATCAAGTGTTGATGAGTCCAAATTTTCAAATTCTTTGATCATGTTTGATACAGGGTCAATGACCATTTCATAACCAATAACTATAGTTGTCTGCAATAGCGAAAGGGGCAACTATTAACTACTTATTATTTTAAACATGTGATTTACCTTGCAGTAATATTCGGTAGCAACATATTCGTATGTTCCTAACATTAATTCTGGCCTCTCATAGCGATCCATGCGTTGACCAGTGTGATCCAAATGTTGAAAGTATTCTGCTGGAACTGAATTAAAAACAAAATGATAATAATGACATTTACACTTGAAATATTAAATAAGAATAATTTTTACCTTCTGTTGTTGCTTTACAGAACATGCACTGAAATCTTCTGCCTGCATCAATGAATTGCATAAATGGACTCATGTATGCTTTACAACGTATACAACGAACTGGTCCAATCTCACCCATATCCACGATAGGTGGTTCATATTCGCCTTCTGCGATACGAGCCATTGGACTTATTATTAGACCAAACGGAATATTCGTCTACGGTAAAATAATTAATGCACAGATGTTGCGAAATTAAAATCATAGCTTTTGTACAAGATGTTTAACTTACTTGTTTTATAATATCTGCTGTGGTAGGAACAGTATACATAGTAGATCTTATAAATCTAGGAGACGCATTTCCTTGATCCTGCGTCACAAATTTTGTAGTTACTAATGGCGGAACCAGCCCCTTTTCATTTGTCACGAATACACCACCTCTGACACGTTGATCGTCCTGCATTACTTGAATTGGACTTGGCATGTGTTCAGGATCTAGTCGTTTAGCTTGTTGCGACTGCATATCCGGTTGGTATCCACCTCCTACACCAGGTGTATCCTGATATGAACCTCTTTGAGCACTATACATATCATTATAGCCTTGATATCCTGTATGTTGGTAGCCTGGCATTGTACCAGCTGAACTACGATTAAGTCCCACAGGATTTCCCATAGTCTGACCATGCATAGGAGATCCAGGAACATATGGTTTCTGACCTGTTTGTGGTAAATTTGCACCAGAGTTTATCATTTGTCTCGTTGGTTGACCAACTAATGGAGGTTGTGGACCAGATAAATTTTGTTGTCCTAATAATGGTGGCCTGTTGAAACTTGGTTGATTTGTTAACAGAGGTGGAGCAGCACTCTGTTGACCTGATACAGGAGGTGGATGTATATTTTGTTGATTCATAGGTGGTAGACCAGACAAATTAGATGTAGGAATATTTGAGTCCGGGTAAGAATGAACGTATTTTTGCTGTTCTTGTAAAGAATATTGTTGTCCCGGTAGAGGTGGCGCTGAGAGTGAAGGGCCAGATGAACCTGGTGGCCCTTGCAAGGGTGGGCCGGATAAATTCTGTTTTAATAATGATGGAGTTGGTAAGTTGTGCTGTCCAGGTGGTCCTTGCATAGGGGTATTGCTATGCCCTTCTTGATTCAACAACGGAGGCTTAGATAAGCCTGGTTGTCCTGGCATTGCTGGCTGAGAAAAGTTTTGTTGCCCAGATGAAGATGAATTAGATATATTTTGTTGTCCTTGTAATGGTGGAGCTGCAGACTTTTGTCCCATTGGTGGTCTGGGAAAGTTTAAATGTCCAGATGTATCAGTAGCATTCATTTGAGCAGGCTGATGTTGACTGGGAGCAGACAATCCAGCATTGAACATCTGTTCAGATGATAAAGTTTGTCCAGGATAATATTGACCAGAAGTAGGTGCTGTAGAATGCCCTGAAAATGGAAGACTCATGGGCTGTGGCATGGTGTTTTTTGAAGTTGTCTTTTGTTGTTGCATATCCTGCCCAGAAATAGGTGGTCCAGATTTTCCACCAGGATCAGTTTGTCCACCTGAGCCTGTCATATTAAAATACATTTATATACTATTAACAATACCTCCTGTTTAAAATTTTGTATACTTACTAGCTACTGATGTATTTAATGCATTATTAAAACCATTAATATTTGAAGGCGTTGATACCACTGGACTACTTTTCCCAGGTATAGGCAGTGGGGGATAATTTTGCTATACATCAAATGATATAAAATAAAAATGAATATATTAAATATTGATAAAAATATTATGACTATTATTATTTAATTTGGTTTTAATTACCGATGATGGAGGTCTTTGTTGATCTCCTAGAGACATATTTGTCATTTGATTAACTATGTTATTTTGACTTGATAGAGGACTCATCATATGTGGATTATTTGTTGATGATTCATACTGAGTATTTTCTGAAAAAATGTTATTTTTGTAAACATAAATACGTTCTAGAGAAAATAAAATAGAAACAAGTCATAATACCTTCTGTTTGTATGTTATTCATATAATATGGAACTTGAGACTGATGTATATTACTTAAAGGGGATCCTTGTATTGGTTTTTGAGAAGCATATGTTTGGGAATTCATGGATGATCCTTTTAACATATTTGGTGGAACATTAGAATTTACTTCTGCATATGGAGATGTTGTTGGGGGACCAGGAAAATACCCAGATTGTGGTTGCGTCTGCTGCTGCTGCTGTTGTTGTTGTTGTAAATACTGCGGATTCATTTTTTATCCTAAATAAAAAACAAAAATTTGATAAAAAAAAAATAAGCATCTCAAAAAAAGAATTTTATTCTTTTTTAAAGACTGACTGACAGATACACAATAAATTTACATTCATATATGTATATATGTTATATTATATATATATTTATATATATATATATATTATATATTATATATATTAGAATATTAATAATCTTTGTAAAAAATAGATAAAATCTGTATTTTGCAAAATATGTTTTTATTCTACGACTCACTATCATGCAAAACTATATTAGATATATTCACTTGTATACAAAAAGATACATAAATCAAAAATAAAAACTTAAAATATGCTGCAAACTGACAGTCAGAAGATAACCTATACAAAATCAGCTGTACGATTGCCATACATTGTATCACTTTCCAATTGAATATGAAATTAACGCGTTAATCACCGAAAGGCATTAATTGTATATGGTAAATTATCATTAAATGTTACTTCAGAATTGTAGAAAAGAATAAGCCATTTTGCATACGGTAACATTAATAATCGTAACCATCGAACCAGAAAATTGGGAAACATTTATTAAACAGTAACTACTTACGTTGTAATGTTAAATGTATTTGAACCATAACAAAAGTTAATATTTCCACAAATGTTTACAATAAATGAAGAAAATGTACTTCGCTGCAACAGTGACTGCTGCTGATGCCACGTAAGGTGGCATTGCGCATGCGCTCGGTGCACGCTGGACGAGACACGTCATGATAAAAAATTAGAACGCTGTAAAAGGGAAATTTAAATAAAAACTCGAGCATATTTTGGACCAATATACATTTATTACTGAAAAACAAATTAAAGCAACAATTAAACGTTCGTTAATTCTTAAGCAATCGACGGAATATTTACGTTTGAGGAAGTAAATGACACTGTGCTTTATTAATTTTTATCTAGTTAGTTGGTCATCGTGAATGCGCAAAATTTAAACAGCGTATGTGTTTAATAGACATTTTCGAATATAAGTTATTCACGCGTACTGTAAAACGAAATTTAATATCAGAAAAGATGAATTAGATCGAAAATAATATCTTGAAAGTTACCTGTGTGGTTAGAAAACGATGTAAATGGATCACACAAACGAATTTCGTAACATCAAGAGTACACCATATTAAACTTAATGCTGTATCAATTGCATATATCAAGTTGCTGCTTGTAGAATAAATGATGTTAATGTGTAAACAAATGTATATAAGATATATCATCGCTAGTATACGAAATCGAAACTCATACGTTTCGTTGACGAGTGATGCCGCCTTGCACAGTTCAAATCGAAGCACTTTTAGTAGCTTGAATCTAGAAACTAAATTTTACTCTAAATAATTTGTTTTCGTGTGAAATAATACGTAAAAATGTTTGCTGAAACCATACCGCTATTCACATCGGACGATTCGGAGAAAGAGATATAATTGTTCCCTTTCGTGATGATATTTAAATCCGTATTTATTTCTTTGAATCTAACTTTGATTTTATCGACAATTATAACGAATGAACATATTATTACGGTATTGACAAAATCGGCTAGATAATCTAACATCCACATAAGAACATACATGTAATCTTTTGAATAATCTAAGAATCCATAGTAGTTCGCTAAATTGGAAAGTATCACTGTTAATATCGTAGCAGTCGTTTGAATGACGTCATTTTTCATGCACGATGAATAATCAATTGTTTTATTGAAGAACTTAATATTCTTATCAATCTTGTCTATTTGTTCAAATACTCGCTTTAATTTCGAAATGTGTCGCGCGCTTAACATCGTTATTATAGGTAATAAAAGTACATTCATGTAATATCGAATTCGTGTGGCTACGATCGTCGGATTTATGCTAAGAGTTTGATACATATTCCATGCATAGTCATTTACTTCGAAAAATAAAACACAATAAACTACTTGCAACACAATTTCATATATGTAATTTATGTATGAATGTTTGGAAGATTTAATAGGATATAAACCTGAAACAAAGAATACAGTTTAAAATCGAAATTTGAATTAGTTGCTTTTATTACAATTTTCTAAGTAGGTAATTGCTTATTTACCTAGAAGCTTCATTACGCCTAATAATAACCAAGACTCGTCATACACGTTAGAAGGACGAAATAACATGGCTATTTCTTTTCACGACATTAGAATTACAACTACATCAATTTAAATGGTTTCATAACAAGTTATATTCATGCATTAAATCTGTCAATACTTTCAGTTGCGTGTCGAGCAACATTGAATAATTAATTAAAACGTTTATTAGATGAGATTTTTAATCTGTTGTAACTACGTTTTTTTTTATTTTTTACATTAAATATTTATCAACAAATTTGCATAAATAAGTTACGTATTTTCAAGGTTGCAAGTATTTGTGTCGACAGCCTTAAAACAATGGATTTATGAGTGTAATAGAATCTTGATATATTGCCATTGATAAGTCCGTTGGAGGAGAAAATGCTGTAAACTGGCAATATGTTATTCTTAATGTTAAGCGTGTACACTAAGGGGTTTTGTAATTCGTATACTTTGCTATATCAACACCTCCTCTCGCCATTCGTATTTATTGTCCACCATGTATATGGCCGAAGGAGTGGATACATATACAGAAACGATTGAAGTTAGCTGAGTTGCGTGAATCTGGTATGGTCTAACGTGGAATAAATAAATAGACAAATAGTGATTACTAACATATGTGATTATGTACCCATTATATCGTAGAAATAAATACTTTTGCTGGTCAAAATTCAATTACATTATCTCTATTTGTTATTTGTTTTAGTATCGCTGTCATCGTAAAAATTCTAAAGAACTGTCATTAACAATGAATGAGCAAGAAACAAGTAATAACAAATGCATTTATTTGTTTTTTTATTATAATAAATATTGATACTCATAATGTAATAGACATTATTTTACAGATCAAAAACTTTCGACCCAAAAGGTTTTGTTACCTGGCCATGATCCTGGATGGAATGATCCTCCAAAATGGGCATACTCCGGTGCACAAAGTTCTGTAACTCCTACTAAACGAGTATTGAACAAACGGGTGGCATTTCCATTAGCATCCACAAAAGCTAATGACAAAGAACCTTTATCTGAAACTAAATCGTTGAACATGCCACCTCTGTTACAGTCTTCTTCTAATTTAACACCGGTATCAAACAAAGTAGTAGATGTTGAAATTACTGATATAAAAATTGACAAGGAAAAGACCTTATCTAATGTCTTGGAAAACTTAGATAATGTGATTAATGAACATATATTGGAAAAAAACAGGGTAGAAGAAGTAAGAAAGAAATTAGATGTATTGAAGTCTATGTGGCTTGAAGACAAATTAAATAATGTGATATATAAGAATATTTTAGATTTATCAACAGGTTAGTTATATATATCGATGTATGAAGCAGATATTTGCTATTTTTGAAGAGCAAAAAATATAAAAAATCATTTTTCCAGCTTTACGAGAAGGAGATATTCAAAAAGCTGATCAAATACATCTTTCACTAATGATGCAGCATGCTAGCTTATGTAGTTCATGGATACCTGGAATTAGGCATATTATTTTAGAATTGAAAACCAAAACAGATACTTCAAGTGCAATGCAATCTTAAGATGCAGAATCATATTAATTTTCAGTGAAAAAAAAAAATCATTGCTATATTCATAATATAATGTCATTAATATATTTGTTTGTGCAAATTATTTTGTGGTATTAGTATTATCTTTGATTGTGATACAAATTTTATGAAATTAAAAATTTTATTTCTTTTTTGTACTTTTAGATTTTAATTAATTTTGTTAGTAACGCGATTTAATTAAAAATAGAAACAATGACGAAAGTATGAATATTATGAATATAATGAATTTTATTGGAATAAAATAATTCTATTACATTTATATAGAATTTACTGTAAAATTCTGTATAATAACGTTTCATTTATTCGAAGAGATTAATACAATATTAAATTGATATTTAAAAGGTGGTATATTTCCTTCGTTAATAAAATTGATATATTGTTCATTTAAAAAAAAGCAAGTTTCCATTTTTTAGGTTTATCTTTATTTTTGTATATATATATATATATATATATATATATATGTGCGCCATCTAGCGGAAAAAGATGAGAACTAATTAAAGTACAGTTTCAAAAGTGTGTAGTTCACCCTGTTCACAGGAGAGATGGCGCCAATAGTTCCATTTTTGTGAAAATTCAATTAATATTGATTTCATTGATTATTATGCATTATATTTATTAATTTTTATTATTTATTGATTTTATGTTGTTTGCAATATATTCCATGGGTCCGCAGATGCGGATTGTGTGTTCAGAACAGTTCGCATACTATACTGTATCTCGTCGGTGATATAGGGAATGACATAAGAATGGCAAAAAGATTTCTTTCGTGTCGCCAAAAATCATTCTCACAGATATCTTTTTTTGCAAAAAGAGCTTCTTTGTAAAATTTGGTCGATGTCGGAGCATGATGGTTTTCCGAAGTTTCGCCAGATTTATAAGTCTTTTAGATTTGGAACGATAATGTAGAACTTACAATATATACTTACTTGATCCACGCGCGTTTAATGCACGGTTCCTGAAATTCCAAATGGTGCATTTAGTGAGGGCACATATCTTCAATCCAAAACATTTTCGTAAAAGAAAATGTGGAATAAATGAAGTTTTAATTTAATAGTAATTCGTAGCTCTTAGCTCGATATCGTTTTCTAAATATTTTGTGGAAAATATTTAGAAAACGATGTCGATTACCAGGTCACACCACGTGGAGGTGGCTACGACAGTGACCCACCCTATCTCCAAGTCCCAACCACCCACCATTTGCAATCAGCTCATTTATCAGAAGGATAAATGAGTTCTAACTCTACTTAGCCCGTTGGCTCGCGAAAATATACAAGTTCTTTACCATAATATAGCAAAGAACTTGTATCGCACGCACACACAAGTTCCTTAAAACTAATTTATACAGGCACACAATACAATTTGACGCGCTTACATTCTAAGATTGCACCTCTGTTATCTAAAAACGGTACAAAAAGCAAAGGGAGAAGGAAAGAAAGTTAGAAGAACTTTCTGCTAAAAGGAAAGAAAGTTAGAAGAACTTTCTACTAAAAGAAAAGAAAGTTAGAAGAACTTTCTACTAAAAGAAAAGAAAGTTAGAAGAACTTTCGCAAAAGGGTGGACCAGCATTCTCTATCAAGTGAACCTCGCCCTCCTGGGTCAAAGGGTAGTCGCATCGTGACTTACGTGAACCACGAGACAGATATGAACCGAAAACACTGGCAAGAACGAGTGACACATCCGCGAAGGGTTTCCCATTTCTCCCCGCTCCCGTTGAAAGGGAGTCTGACAGCAGAGAGGAAACCCACGCCGTGAGGCGGCAAATCGAGATGGACCATCAATCAAAATGCCTCGCAGAGATGTGTCCCTGGCGCTACACCAGCATTTGCAGCTCACAACTGCCGCGTGTTCACAGCATTATGTACCCCCAATGATCCACTTGGGTTCGGAACAATCGACAGAGAATTACCGACTAATACTACACTCTATCGCGCAAAAAAATTCACGAATTGTGAAAATAGGTGCAAGTTAGAATTGTAAGCGCTCACGCAAACTCACTTATAAACTTAATACTAATTTCGTGGGATCCCACATACACACTCTGTTCTAAAATTGCACTCGTATTACGTAAAATGAAGCGATAAACGAGAGAGGAAGGAAAGGAACTAATACTATGATCTAACGCGGAAAAAGGTCGCGAATAAAAATGAGTGCAATTTAAAACAGCAATCGCATACGCACACGCTTAACATACTTATTCTAAACGCCGCACGCGTACCTCTTATTCTAAGATTGCACTCAAATGATCTATAACGAAATAAAAAGCAAAGGGGAAGGTAAGAAAGTTAGAAGAACTTTCTACAAAAAGGTAAGAAAGTTAGAAGAACTTTCTACAAAAAGAAAAGAAAGTTAGAAGAACTTTCGCAAGAAGGTGGGTCAGCATTTTCTGCCAAGTGAACCTCGCCCTCCTGGGTCAAAGGGTAGTCGCATCGTGACTTACGTGAACCACGAGACAGATATGAACCGAAAACACTGGCAAGAACGAGTGACACATCCGCGAAGGGTTTCCCATTTCTCCCCGCTCCCGTTGAAAGGGAGTCTGACAGCAGAGAGGAAACCCACGCCGTGAGGCGGCAAATCGAGATGGACCATCAATCAAAATGCCTCGCAGAGATGTGTCCCTGGCGCTACACCAGCATTTGCAGCTCACAACTGCCGCGTGTTCACAGCATTATGTACCCCCAATGATCCACTTGAGTTCGGACCAATTGACAAAAAATAACTGCGTATACTACAATCTAACGCGTAAAAAGTTCACCAATTGTGAAAATGAGTGCAAGTTAGAACAAGAGGCACTTACAAGGACCCACCCGCCCTCCCACGAGATTACAATTAACTTAGAATTAACGCACGCATCCCACGATGATCCCTCGATGATATCTTCAAGTTTCGTATATACGCATTTCATACATGCACTCATCCATACTACAATATTACAGGAGCCTCTTAGACGCAACTTAAAATAAACTTAAAATTAGCGCATCCATCGGTGAAATCTTCCTGTGATAGTCCTGGATGATTACCTATGCTGTAACAATATGCGAAAGAAGAAAGCAGATGCAAAATTAGTAATATTATAATATATGTCCATGTAAGGATATATAATTCATACTTTCCGTTCTGGTACGAAGATTGTAGATCTACTTCGGCAAATAGCCTCTACTTTCTTCGGGTAAAACCCTCACAAAACTCACTCGCGAAACACTCGATAAATAAGTCGAATGTTTAACATTTTCGGAAAAAATTAAATAAAATTCGAGTCGACTTGAGGAAAACATGCAAATGAAATAACAATATATTTGTGAAATACTCAATTACTTACTTAAAATCAAAACCTAAAATGTACAAATGTACTTAAGACAAATAAGAATCATTTCATTTTTTACTTAAAATCAAAACCTGAAACATACAAATGCAATTAAGACAAATATGAATTTTTACTTACTTACTTAAAATAAAAATCTGAAATATACAAATGTAATTAAGACAAATATGAATCATTAATTACTTACTTGAAATAAAAATCTGAAACATACAAATGTAATTAAGACAGAAAATTGAAGTACAAGGAATGAAATCTTTCTTCATTCGAAACAAAACTCTTCAAAAATCGAAATCGAGTTTAAAAACCTCAAAATACGAAATAAAATAACGATGAGGTTTGAAACCTCAAACCCAAAATAAAATTCCGGAGATGTTAAAAATCTCAAAACCGAGTCAAAGACACAAGGAGATGCAAAAGCCCCGAAACTGGAAATAAAATTCACACAAGAAATGAGAGTACAACGCGGAACTACGAAGCAGAAATAAAAGAGCGAAGAGAATTGAAAACTGTGAACCTAGAAATAGAAACTTTGAGACTTTACATCCTATATACTGTATCCTGTACTCACATTTGATTCACACTCACGCATACTGTAATAAAATACTTATTCTAAAAACCCTACATGTGCCTTTTGTTCTAAAATTGCACTCGTGTAATCTACAACTTTGTAAAAAACAAAAGAAGGGGATAGAGTAGAAAGTTGGAAGAACTTTCTTTTAAGTTTGGTGCAAATGGCAATAAAAATGACAGGCTATTACTACAGTCTAATATGTAAAAAGTTAAAAAATTGTCGCAAAGATGAGTGCAAGTTAGAACAAAAGGCACTAACAATTTGCGCAAGCTTTTCGCCATATATTGTGACGAAAAACTTGCGCCCGAGCCCACCCTTCCTCCCACAAGCTCGGCTTAACGCACTAAACACATAACTTACCAAAAATCACAAACTGAAACATACAAAATCTTATTAACATAGGAAGTTGTAGGAGAAGGAGTGAAATTTTACTTTATTTGGTACAAAATTTTTGGAACATAGAAAACGCAATGAAAATTGCGGATTTGAGAAGAGAGAACATAATAACTTACCAAAAATCAAAAACTGAAACATACAAAATTTTATTAACATAGAAATTTGTGGGAGGAGTGCAATTTTACCTTATTTGGTACAAAATTTTTGGAACACAGAAAACGCAATGAAAATTGCGGATTTGAGAAGAAAGAACATAATAACTTACCAAAAATCAAAAACTGAAACATAAAAAATTTTATTAACATAGAAATTTGTGGGAGAGGGAATGAAACTTTATTTTATACAAAACTTTCGGAACATAGAAAACGCAATGATAATTGCGGATTTGAGAAGATGGAACAACACAATAATTTACCAAAAAGCAAATACTGAAACATACGAAATTGTGGGAGGAGTGAAATTTTTCTTTATCCGAAACAAAGTCTTGAAAAATAGAAATCGCAAAGAAAATTACGAATTTAAGAGCAATGAACAACGAAATAAGTGATTTAAAATCAATCTCTGAAACAGAAAAATATAGTTAACACAAGAAATGATCAAAAAAGAGAAATCGCGGTGAAAATAGATTCGCGATTATATTTCGAGTTTCGCGATTGTATGACCGTGTGCTCGTCGAAATTCGAACAAAACGCGTTTGACGATACATTTCGTACCGTTTAAAAAAACACATGTAAAATACAAAATAATAATAGCGAGCATAGTGACAAAATGACTCTCCATCCGAAGATGGACAGCCATTAATAGTTCCCCTCTTCTTTGGCAAATTTTGCCGGGGCTCTTCGGCATATAGCCTCTTCTTTCTTCGGCACAGCCTCACAAAAATCACTCGCGAAATTTTACGGTAACTCGGACATTCTTAGCTTTTATATTAAGTACTTTCAATTTCGCTATCGATCTCCACAAACAGATAGCAGACAATTTTATAGGAATAAAACTGAACCACTCTCCATTTATTTCAATCGATAACGAAATTGAAATTGTGTATAATATATATCATAAAAATTCATTACTTTAAAAAAATTCTAACTTTAAAAATTCTACTTTAGTAAGAAAAAGAAATTCTACAAATGAAAAGGTGTACGACCAGCGATTCTCAGAATGCGCTGTCCGTGAAAGAATGTCCGAGCAGAATTTTTATTTAAAGCACTTCACTTCACTTCACTTCACTGTATACTTCATTTTTGCAATCGGGTCTAGAACCACGACTGCGACTTACAAACTAAAAGGCCTGGCCTTACGAACAATCGAGTTCAAGAGAATATTAAATAGAATAAATTCAAATTTAGATTTTCTCTTCTCGATTTTTCGTTTTTAACCCCCCAGATGCAAGCATCTCACGTGTGTTTGACGGAGGACAGAGAAACATGAAAGCTTGCTCTGGCCCTACCTACTTAAAACTAACTCAATCACACCAGAAGTAAGCTACCTGCCTGCCTATCGCTATATTTAAAAAATTGCAAAGTCCATTCTCACAAAAACACACTCCACGGTTCTCACACTCTCCACCCGGGTGCATAAAAGCCTACTCCTAGGGAGTACGTCCCGGGACGTCTCCGTCACCCGAGTTCAATACAACATTCACACTCTAAGTTCATACCTTTTTGCTGAAATCGATCGACAATCGACAGTGAATATTGAACATTTACATATTTCATTTTCTAATTCTTTCGAATATTCAATGTAATATGTGCATGTAATAATTTTGTAATTACTCAAACAATTTTGTAATTCTTATTCACTTTGTATAATTTGAAAACTACTCGACTTGCATTTTGTATGCATTTTTAGAATTTTGCAAAATTTTTATAATAAATCTACAGTTTGTAATCGACACAAGGTCCACGACCTAACCACACACACACACGTGTAACTTGTGTCGATAATTCACTGCCAAATTGTCGATCGCCGAAACATCTTAAAACTAAACCGTGTCCACCTGCCCTAACTCATGCGAGTAGCATCTAAGCACGCGTATGAGTTTAGAGCATAAAAATGAACACGGCCAACAATATTTTTACCTACCAGTTTTCTTCATGTGTGCTGAAAATCCTGAGCTAAAAAATGTGATTAATAACATGCTAATAAAGTGTCTCTTCCGAAAAAAATTTACTCTAAAGTTTCAAAAAAGAAAATGGAAGAACACTTTGCAAAAATCTAAGTATATCGATTGTTACATTCTTAACAGATTTTTAATATCAAAGTAAATTTACTAAATGATCAAAAACATTCATAATTAACTTTGATATCAAAATCTGTTTCTCGCGAAATTTTCTTGTACATATGTGTATATTTAAAAGAGTTCACGATACGCGTACAAAAAGATTAAACTACTATGAAATCGGAGGGTCATCCGACTTCTATGTAATTTTAAATTCGTTATATCGGTTCGTAAGAGAATTAAAACGCGATGTACAAGAAAACCCTAACCTGATCTAATAAATAAAATATACAGTTTGTACGATTATTGCACGATCGTACAGTCGTGGTCACTATGCTCGCTCAAAAATATAAAAATACAACCAGTTCCCGTGCCGTTTCGGACCATTCGTCCTACGACATGATGGGAACCGGAGGAACCGTAAAGCATGCTACTCACCGATCGCTGACTCGAACTACTCGGCTCGTGAGCGATCGGTTGCACTCGTACCACATCGTTAGAGACTGATTGGCTGCATTTCGGAGATTGACCCATGATCGGTTGGTTTCGTACGATCAGGATTAGGCACCTCGGCTTGACATTGAATCGTCCTTCTGGAAACAGAAAGAGTCATAGGACGTTAGCAAACTCTTTAACGATTCGTATTTCTTTCTCAATATATTCAAATTATAATAAATAAGCACATTTGCGAATAAGTAACGTGCAAACAAATACAAACACGCATGCAAAACTATGCAGAAATGACAGTTGAAACATTTCCACAAACGTATTAAAACATGTTAGGTAATTATAACGTAAACATACTACAACGTTTGAAAAAGTACGTTCAAACACTTTGTTAAATAATCCATAAAACCCAGTAAAAAATTCAAAAATGTATGCAAAAACACATAGGTAACCACACCATAAAACTGTCTATAACATCCACTAAAATATGTCAAAAGACATAGGTAACCACACCATAAAACTCACTATAACATTCACTAAAGTATGTCAAAACACATAGGTAACATACCATAAAACTCACTATAACATTCACTAAAATATGTCAAAACACATAGGTAATCGCACCATAAAACTCACTATAACATTCACTAAACTATGTCAAATCACATAGGTATTCACACCGTAAAATCCAGTAAAATTTGTGTAAAATACTGGTAAAACACTTAAATAACCACACCATAAAACACACTAATGTATCCGTATACACATGCACAATCACAAATTAAAACACACTAGTAAGCACGTAGGTATATGGGGAACCACACCGTAAAACACGTTAATACACTCCCGTATATGTACTAAAAAACTTGATAACACACACTAGACACTTGCACTAGAACACTAGATAACACAGGGATGAACACACGATCGGTAAATTATCACTTTTACTCGTACCGGTAAGAGATGTCACGGTCGATCCGAACACTTGGGCAGCTTGAACAAGACTGAACGTCGGTAACTCTTATTAGACTAAGAGTGATAGGCGAACCGCGGACCAATCAGCTGTCATATCAATGGCGCCAATACCAGGCAGCTTGAACAGTACTGAACACCAATGATCTTTATCAAGAGACAATGATAGGTGGTCTGTGGACCAATCAGCTATCATCTATCCACCAATACCGAGCAATGACGTCATTCATACCCGTATTTGTAATATCGATATTTTTAATTCAAATTTTTAATTTCTCACTTGTTTATTTAACAAATTATTATTAGAAATATTAAAATGTATCGTTTTTATTAACTTTTACATCGGTTACAAGATTTTGTTTCGTTATTACATTTTTATATATCGAAAGATAATTATAAATATTCTTTTTAATATTATTTGAAATTTGTCAGTAAATCTTCGTTAAATTATTATTGTATGTATCGAAGGTCATGTTTCTTTTTCAACTTTCACCCGTCTTTCTGTAGCATTCTTTTTTATATATAAACGTTCCATGTAGTTTGTTCGTGTTTTATGCATGTATGCATCCTGTTTATTGTTTCAAATAACAAATATCTACTAGTATATTGAATTTTAATTTCAAACAGTAGTGTAAAATCAGTTCCAATCGATATGGTAGTTCTGGAATTCTCCTTTACCTAAAGATGCAATTACAGTGCAAAGTCGACTGCGTCGGTAACTGTTAGTAATTTTTGAGGATGTTCAAACTATCATGCTCTAAATCAAATTTTGCAAATAAGTTTTAAGAAAGGAAACATCTGTGAAAATATCTTGCGATTCGAAAAATAGTTATACTATTTTCATGTAAATTCCCTGCTTTGCCGACGGTTCGTATGTAAACTATCTACATGGAACAGTGTCTGAGTAGGTTTGCGGTAGTTTTTAGCGAAGATGGTAATATCGTATAATGTGAATGTATTGTACTGTCCACACGAAAAGTGTTTAATAGTTGTGCAAAAATATTCTACATCTCTTTGGTCATATTGTTAATACATGATGAGTATTAAGTTTAATATCGATTAACACGTGTAGTGCGAAGGTGCAGTCTCGCTATATGGCCGATTCCGAGATTTTGTAGACTTTCGTCGATACTGATGACACTTTTTTATTATCGTAGTTAGTCATTATTGTTGTTATTTGAAAATTTGTTAATTTTAGGTTTTCAAGTATCAAATATCAGTTTCAAATTTAGGAACTTAGATATACCAAATTTTCAAAGTTAAGGTCTGCAAAATTTCAAGCTTTCAAATTTAGATATTCTAAATTTTTGAATTCCAGAATTGAAGAATTTCAATTTGCAAATTCAGAAATGTCAAACTTAAAAGTTTATAATTTTGGAATTTTCAAATATTAAATTTAGGAAACTAAGACTTTAGCAATGAAGTAATTTTTAATCAATAGATTTTCAAGTTCGCGAGCATAAAAGTGTTGAAATTTTCGAATTCCGTAATTTATAAATTTAAAAATGCATCTAATACCGTCGAAAAGAATCGTTGTATTAAAGATATATTTATAAAATACATATTTGTACAATGTACTTAACGAATTGAGCTAAAAAATTGAAAAGAAGTTTACCGGTATAAAAATCGTACTAATCGAACGTGTGCACAGCTGGTAGACGGTTACGTAAAATGATGAACTCCTTTTATCATAAAAGTTTTTTGTATTTCTCATTTCTCTCTTATGTATATTCACAAAGGACAATTACATCTTACTTATAACATATTCTTCGTCTAAATGTACTCTTATATCAATAATAGTCATCGATAGCAATGATCAGTTTAAATTACTCTATCGCTTATCGTCTAATGAATCGCTACTAAACTCTAAGCATACTGTATGTGTGTGTTTTCGCATGTACGTGTATGATCTTATGGGTTTTGTACGTGTATTCGTTCGTGTGTACGTGTGTTACGTGTGTATTCGTGTATGATTTTCATCGCTCAAGCGCACCCGCGTTTTCCGTATTTTTCCATTTTTCATCCACGTGTACTTCGTCATCCACATTCGTGTCGATCGATCGAAACGCACGTGGATCGATGTTCGACATATCGTTCGTCGCAATTCTCTTTTATCGCCTCCTTAAGCATAATACGGAGAACCAATTGAAACGTGTAGTGAAAAAAAAAACAAGAAATCTAATAATGTCAATAATAATAATAATAGTAATAGTAATAGTAATAGTAATAATAATAATAATAATATTAATAATAATAATAATGATAATAATATTAATAATAAAAAAGATACATCGTCACGATGATTACAATCAAATCGAAGATATCCTTCCTCGACGTTCAATTACAATAATTCTTTCTTTTCACTCTCGTTCACCGTTGATCGATTTTACTATTTTCGTTTTTTACCGAGTCGAGAATGAATTTCACATTTTTTCACCATTGCTTCGCTACTCCTTTCGCTTGTTCTCATTTATCCTTTCATTTTTTGGCGCGATCGAACATGGCGAAAGGCATTATTAAAACACTTTACAAGTAAATATATTTATATATATATTTATATATATATATATATATATAATCGGTATATATATATTTTTTTTATCTTCATTATAAAACTTACATTTTACACTTACGATCATCTATCTTTAAATCGTCAATATATTAGATTTTCTTCCATTCATCATTTTCATCATCTTTTTTTCTTTCATCTCGTTTAATCTCGCGTAAATAAATATTCATAAATACATCTCGGGGCCCTGAACGCGACGCGGAACGTTGTCCCGATGGATCGCGCCATTAAATATGTCCCCCGCCATTTTAATATCATCATTTTGTACGTCTTTTCGTGCGTCCCCGTTTATCGCCGAGAGAGTAAGAAACGCGTATTCCCCGGTGCTCGTCGATCGTCGAACGCGAAAGAAACAATCACGCTGCCGTTCGATAAACTCCGCCGAAAGTGTCCGTCGTTTTGTTTCGCTCGAACAAAAATTTTCTTTTAGGTCGACGATCGCGATCCAACGAGAAACGATCCAACGGGACGACTCCGTGTACGCGCACGGGCCCGAATTTCGATTTAAAAATTTCTTTTTTTCTTCTCACGGCTCTTTATCCAAAAATATATGTACACATATATGTATGCAACCGGTGTATACGTAACGCTATGCTTTTTTTTTCTTTCGTATGCCCTATCTCGGGGGTGGGGGGTGTTTGGGGGGGCGGGGCGGGGTTGGGGAGACCCGAAGGGGATATTGTTTTGGTACCAAAGTGCAAAAATTGTGAGCGATCCTTTACCTTTCGTTCTCTCTCCGCTTCCGACGTTTTTTATTTTCATTTTTACTTTTCTATAACGATCCCGGACACTCGTATATATTTCTTCTAAATTCTCCTCTTTTTCTTTTTTATATATATATATATATATATTTATATATAAATACGCGGCGAGCGTCTCACGATTTTCGCACCTCGGCTAAATCTCTGATGCTCGTTACAATCTACCATTTTATTTTATTTTATTTACGTTTCCGTTCCACCATCGTTTCCGTTCACAAACTACAATTACTTTATCGTTACTTAATCGTATTACCTTTGCTTTTGCTTTTTCGATCTGCTTCGATTTTTAGTAATCAATTACCTATTGTTAATTCTGCTTCATAAGGCGGACAAGTGTTTTATTATATTATCATTCTCACCAGATATACATTCGTGTGTATGTGTGTGTGTGTGTGAGTGTGTTTGTTCCGTTTTTTGTATTTGTATTGAATTACATCTAATATACGCTCGCTACAAACTATTTAAAAAATTTGTTCACCCTCTCGATTCGCTTCAACCTTCCACTTCCTCCATCATCTGCTTGTCACACACTCTCACTCTCTCTCTCTCTCTCTCAACTTCTATTTTTTTTTTTGTAAGTTTTTTCATAGCTTTTTTCGTACAAAACAAAATGGCATCTTTTTGGCATTGGAAGAAAAAATACAGCTTTCAACCTCTTTTTCTTTCTATTTTTGTTTTCTTCTCTCATTTCGCTTCGCTCGTTAGCATCCGTACAACTCGAGTCTCGTCATTCTTTTAGTTCTTTTTTGCTGACCCTCTTTCGAACCGTTTCTTTTGCTTTTTGTCTTCTATACTCGAAATACAAAAATTGGCAACATTCTCGCGTGACATTTGCAGGGACGGCCAGAGTGTTTAGGGAATTTTCGGATTTTTGCATTGTATTAATTACAATTTGCAATTTTCTAGTTCTACTATTTTTTGAAGTTCATTTCTTGAATTTCTATATCCCCAATTTCTGAAATTTCCTATTCCCATATTCCATATTCTAACTTTCTACATTTCTAAATTTCCAAATTTCTAATTTTTCAATTTCCCAATTATGCAAGTTCTATATTTCCAAATTCCTACGCTATAACTCCAACTACCGAAGTTTCCCAAATTCCGAAAGTTCAAAAATTCCAAGTTTGCCGTTCCTAATTTCTAAAATGCCCAAATCTGCAACTTTCCAAATGTCCAAACTCCTAAATTTGGAAATTTCCCAAATCCGAAAATCCGTAGATTCACCGAAAAGAAAAGTCCGCGAAAGTTGGAAAAAATTTGTCCCCGCCGTCCCTGGTAATTTTCCCCTATTTCCAAGAGAAAGAAAAGCGAACGATCTTTCGCATCGTTCGCACGATATCTATCGAGTGATATTTCTCTCGTCACTCGTTCTAATTTACCTATGTTTACCATTCTTTTAATACTATTTTGGCATCGTCACGACACGATGTTCGCGTCGTAGATAAAAAGAAAGATGAATACTAACGACAACGAGCCTATTCCCATCTTCGTTTCGATAACAAACGAGGGTAATACGATCGGTTTCGTCGCCACGATCCTCGCGAAGCGGAATTCGAGCGGATTCCGCGATTTTTCCTACAGGGGCGGATCTACAAGAGCCATTACAACAAATTTCAATTTTTTAAAACATTACAAAATAATCGGTGTCATATTTGTCTTAATATTTGTCTCAAATTTTACATGTAAGATCATAATTAATATTTTCATTAGTGATATGAACTTTTTAAAATATTAGTAAGGGTGTTATCAATGTTATATTTGACTTCTTTGATTTTGCTTATGAGATCATAATGAAAATTGAATTTTAGTATATGTTTGTTATATGATTTTTCGATTCATATGTTTTAATGTATCATATGTTATCAGTGTCATGTGTTTAGCCTCTTGGATCCGCCCACATATGACTGTACCGTAAAATCTCGTTTATAATAAACACAGTTTTTATCAAGTTTTGTCTGACAAACTGGAGGTGCTCGAGTAAAAGACTTTGTTTTCGATACTGTGTCAAGACAAATTTTTGAAAAATTATACTACTGTATAGATTGAAGAAAATATCGTGTAAATTTTTATGTTAAGAGGACATGAAAATTTGAAAATTTAGAAATTTGGGAATATGACAATTTGGAAATTTGAGAATTTGGGAATGTGACCATTTGAGAATTTGGAAATTTAAGAGTTAGGGAATTTTAGAATTTGGAAATTTGAGAATTTGAAAATTTGGGAATTTGAGAATTTGGGAAATTGAGAATATGGAAATTTCAGAATTGGTTATTTGAGAATTTGGGAATTTGAGAATTTGAGAATTTGGGAATTTGAGAATTTGGGAATTTGGGAATTTGGGAATTTGAGAATTTAGGAATTTGAGAACTTGGGAATTCGGGAATTTGGAAATTTGAGAACTTGGGAATTTGAGAATTCGGAAATTTGAGAATTTAAAAAAACTTGAAAATTCGAAAACTTGAGAGCTTGAAAACTCGAAAACTTGAGAGCTTGAAAACTCGAAAACTTGAAAATTTGAAAAATCAAAAAACGAATTAAGAAGTTGTAAAATTGGCATCGTTAGACGTCTATTATATCGGAGATTTTACAGTACATATCTCACACAGCACTCACGCACGCAAAATTTGATGACAAGCACGATTCCGGAAGTCGACGAGAGAAAAGAAACCTTGGTTCCGTGTTAGAAACGGATGCAAGATTACGATCGAGGAAAGAAACGTGTACGTGAAACTAACACAGCTTGTTTCTATGCTAACGATCGCTCCTAAATGTATTTTAGAAAAAAGAAATTGTTGTTGCTTTTTCTTTCCGATCGATGATCGTTAATCGATCATATTCCTGAACACGTTGAATGCTTCGGTAATTAGTACTACACGCTGCAACTTGAATTATTCAGAGTACGATCGTTTCATTTTATTTCAACTTTCAATTGCGGCTTAAAATTAAAAAATAATTTCCACTCTTCGATTATTCAATGATATCGAATTCATGATGCCGGCCATCGTTGGTCTTTATCGCATAAAACGTGATAATATAATATTAATGTTATTTACAATTTCATTTCTTTTCTTTCACTTGTTCGAATATATTAAATTTCATTAAACGTGTTAAAATACAGTATTCGTTACAATATATATAAATGATAACAACGTGAATACACTAAAAATAAGAAACGTAAAAATTAAAAAAAAAAAAAATTACCTCGTCTTCCTCGATCAAACAATTACCTGTTAATTATCGGTGGAGCGTTCGAAAGCATCGTGAAACTGTCATAAGAACGAAAGCGTTTGCTCGCGCGCGTTTTAACCGGGAAAATGTACGTTTAATCGAACCGGAAGTCATCGTGGAAGGTCGTCTCCGCGCGAACAAACGCTTTCGACAAAATGGCCGCAAGAAACAAGAAAAGTATCGCGCTCGAAACGTTTGCTTGCGGAGAAAAAAGAAACGGATGACGAAGCTGACTTACGGCGAATTTTTATTTTAACACGACTTTTGTTGTTTGCTGTTTAAAATGGATCAAAAATAGAAGTTCGAATTCAATGATTCCCAGGGTGAATATTTCTCCTCGGAGAATTTTAATTGACTGGTTGAGATCGATTTTCGCTCTCGGGGAAATTGATCGAAGAACGGCGCTCGACGAATCGTCAAAAATAATCTCTAATCGAACCGATCAATTTATCGATTCGTGATTGTATTCCTCTTTTTCGTCCTCGACAAGTTTTCTTTGTTATCATTTTGCTAAAAAACTCAAGGACTTTAAAGTCGCCGGTACGGTAAAGCGCAGATAAAAAGAGAACTAGGAAAAGAAAGCAAAGAGACAAAGAGAAGAAAAGGGGAAACAGACGACTAGCGTAAAGGCCCGAGCTTTTGCTATCGATGATATCGCGATTGTGCTCGAAAAGAATGTACAAACGATGATAAAAAAAAGACGAAACAAGGCAACGGAAGAAAGTGCGAACGAAAAGAATAAGAAAAAAGAGTACGACCTTGAATCGGCTGAAAGGAAAGACAAAGAGAGAAATCGTAAGAAGAGATAGAAGGGAAAGACAAAGAAAGATGAGCGAAATAAAAATTCGAACAACGCGTTCATCTCGTCAGAACTTAATCAATAAATAATCAGATTAAATTAGATTATATTACTAATTATTACTGTTTGCCGCTAATAATTATTATTACTACTACATTATGATAATAATGAATGATAATATATTAATGATTCTTATTAATACTCCGATGGGCGAGGGTTGGACGCGTCTTTTCACCTCCCATTCTTTTCATTTTCATTTCTACCTCGTTTCTAGCTTCATTTCTCTTTCGTCCTTTCACGACGCACCTCACACGCTCACTTCCGGCACGCGTTTCCGCCTTCCGGTTTGCATCGTGCCTCGAAGCCCCGAAGGGTACACAAAAACAAAACCTATTCGCAAACCTACGATTCATTGTTTCGTTCCGCGAACCAACCAACAAAAATGGAACATTGTCGAAACCGGAACATCGATTTCGACATTTTCAAGCGAGTCACTTCCGCTCGGACCCTCCTCCTCTCTCGTTCGTTCGATCACTTCGATTTTCAACCCTTTCGGTACTACCACCTCGCAATTTACAGATCCATCTGTGGATCTCTCCACGGATGATCCCCACTCCACATATGGATCGCTCATGATTCACGAATCTACTAATGTCCTATACACGATCTATCCTTTCGTGATTCATTTATGACCCACCCTCGTGGTCCGTTTACAATTTCACTTATGGTACCTTTATACCGATTTGTCCATGGGACCATCCGTGGTCCGCTCTCAATCCGCTCAGGATCCGTTTATAATTCGTTCGTGACCCATTTGTGATCCACTCACGATTCGTTTACGGTTGGACCAAAGATTGTACGTATTCTAACACATTTCTCGTTTAACTCGTACTTAATCGAGGCAAAAGTACGATCGAGTCATGAGTGGATCGACAGCAGCGATAATGGTGTTCAGACCCGTCCGTATCCACGTATGAGTGGCCCTTAATCCGCTTATATGGCCGACAGACTGTCGCGAACGTGACGCAAACTTTGAAATAAATATTTGAATCGATTTTACTACGCTAAAATTGAAAGATTACGTTTGTACTTGACGCGGAGAAACGGTCTACAACGCGCGATACTTGGGCGGAGTCCGGCCATATAGAGCGTCCATCGTCCCGAAAGGGTTGGTCGATTTGTTATCGAAATACGAAGAACGATCGAATCGACGGGTCCTGTCGGAGGGTGACACGGTAATGGACGTTTCGAGGGAACGTGGCTGGATTATTTACAATGAAAAACAAACAGGGATCGGTTCGAAAGACGCGTTTTTGGTTCTCAGACTTGAAACCATCCTTCTTTAGACTCGCTTGGCTGTTTCCTTCGCGAACAAACACCTTCCTGGCTCGAAAGAAGGCTCGTACGGAATCCGTGAAACGATGCGGGTTTTCATGAGACGGTTACTCACGAGCGCACGTATCGTTTCGGGGATTCGTGTACGTTCATTTAATTCTACAATAGGGGTTGGAATAAACAGTCGGAAGAACGTGGTCGACGAAGAAGACGGCACCATCCACTCTTCGAAAGTGTCGCTCTCGTTTAGGAAATGATTAGATGCGATTTATCGTGTTTTTGTACTCGATCGAACCGAAGGACGAGAATTAATTAATTAGTTATAGAAGTATCAATGTATGCGTGTATGTATGTATGTATGTTGGTGTGTGTACAGAGAAATTCTAACGTGACGGTACGTAAAAATAGATCTACGGGTGCGAACACGTGCAATCGTGACAAAAAATATAATAAATACGATGAATTAACAAGCGCGACATGTACAACAGGCGATTGAAGAAAAAAAGATAAAGAAATCTGGTGAGTCGTCGAATTATTCGCACAGTCGATATTTTGATAAAAATTCATAAAATGATATTTTAAACCCAGCATGTAGATGCTGAAAGTAAATTGAAAATTCATTAAAATTGTATCGAATAGATCTGATGTTAAAATACGTTGATTTCGTAAATAAAATTGATTTATAAGATAGATTAACCTTTTTGCATTGTTTTGTGGATACACAAAATAATATTTATATTAATATAATATCTCTCACGTATCATATATAAAATTTTTATATAATGTACAATATACTACATTATATATTATATTAATAATTTTATATTATATTATTGGTACTGTATTATAATATATGTTATTACAACATATAATGAATATATATTATGTATTATAAATTATATCGTGTTCTAATATAATTTATAATAATATATATTATTGTATAATATAATATATGTTATATTAATATAATATATTGTAATATATTTATTATAATACATAATAAATATGTATTGTATATAAATATATTATATCTCGTGTATCTAATTTGATCAGTAAATTTTAATCTGTATATTTCTATTGGATCATGATTCCAGTTATCATTACCCAGGGTTAATGCTTTTCTACAAAAGAACTTCATTTCAACAATCTTTCACGATCGCAAATATAAAAATTACGCGAACACCGACAGACTTGATGGAAAGTAATACTCGGATGCCTCATAAAGTAAAAAATCGCCAAGTATCTTCGATTATGCGAATAATTGTCTGTCCCACTATAAATAGAAGTAGAGTGTACAAGAGAAAGAGTGAAAAGAGAGAGAGAGAGGAAGAAAAAGGAATCAAACGTTCATAATTATCGTTTAATTAATTAGCTTAAAAAACTTGAGATCATTTTTCTTGTGTCTATATATATATATATATATATATGTACGCGTGTGTCACGTGAATCTATGGCGAACCACCGCAAAATTTGTTTGTATACGCGGTCGTCTCGTTTCGAGATTGTGCATGATGACCTGTACAAAAACAGAATCGATTCGAAACAAACGCGGCTCGAAAGGTGGTTGTATGGATAAAGGTGGGTGTGGGTGTTCGCGTAAAACCTACGGTGTTGATCGAACGGACAATTTGGTCGTAGAATAGTTGGCCGGGTGGATGGATGCGACCAAACGGGTACGTGTTAGAAAAAGGAATGCGCGGATAAAAAGTGTGCCTCTGCGTCACTCTAAATACAACGTGTGATCCAGCTTTGTACAACGGTACATGTCAGCGTTACGTGTCTGCCACTGCGTGTAACGTCGCGATAAAAACCTGTCGTCTAGGCTTGGACTAGCTAAATACGAATTACGACTCTACCAACAAACACGAAACCGTTTAAAAATATACAATCGGATGCGTTACACTCTTCCTTCCTTTCCTCCTTCGTTTCCGATTTTCAAGTTACGATCGATCGACGAGACCGCGAACGTCGTTTCAATTCGATGATCGCGTGCTACTCGTATCGTATTCCTCTTCGTTCTTCTTCTGCTTCGTGTACATCCTCGTTGGCCTCCTCTCGTGTCGGTACGCTCGCAACATCTCGTATGTGATTCGTGTAAAAGATCGATATAAAAAGGGAAGCCCCGATTAGAATAGAATCCCGTGTGTCTCTCAGTTTGCGAACCTATGTTCCACCTCTGCTTGTCCCTCATAGTTACTCGAACTCGTTACCGTTGATTCCCGTTTTCTGTTGCAACGTTTATTATATTCCCCGAAAAAACATGAAATAGAAAAATGGCAGTGCAAACGTGTTATCCTCGTTTCTCTCGGTAAACTCTATACTCGTCTAGGACAATGATGATAGTTAGAATAGAAAGCCCCTCGTGATGACGGTTTGTCGTTTTCTTTAATTATAACTACTATGTTTATTTCCTTGTATCCTTTTTGGTCTTTGATCCCTCTCGACAATCTCTGTCGTTCGTATCTCCGTTCCTCGCGATTCTCCTCGCGTCCTCGCGAACGCGTCGCTGTTTCATGCGAGCTTCCGTCCAGTGTTTCAGCCCGACGAGCTTGCTCGATCGACACTTGGCACGGTTCTTGGTCATCGATCGGAACCGTAGCCCGTGACGATCACTCATCCAATGGCCCCTCCTTCCTGATACGGGCCAGTTATCATGCAGGGATGCATGGGGAAGAGCGTGGTCCAGGTCATGGTGGTGTACGTGGGCGACCTCATCATGAACTGAGAGCTGGGAACGCTGGGTATGTAGGGAAGCGGCGTGGATTTTTCGTTGACGATGGCACTGGCAGGGCTGGTCGGAGTCGATGGCGTGGACAATGACTGCGAAGTGGACGACGAAGTGGTTACAACCGACGTGGACGTAGTGCTGGTGACGCCCAACTTGCGTAGTCTCATCTTCTCTTCCCACTCGTCCCAACCGTGCCTGGGTCTGTTCAGGTTACGGTGTTGATAGAAGACCAGGCTGATCCTGGTTGGATTGAGACGATTGGGTTTCTTCAGGGCCGTGGTGGCGTGCATTTCGTGTTTCGCGCACTCGAACAGCACGCTACCGTGGCCCAGAGCTATCGCTACTCCGCCCATCTGCGAATCCTTGAAGCATTCCTCGTTGTCGGAGTAGTCCGCCACTTCCCCGAGCGGTTCTGCCTTCGGTGGTGGTTCGGGAAGCACCGGGAAGTACGGTGGTGGTCCGTATATGTCCCACCTAGGTGTCTCCCACCTGGCCCAACCTGGATTCAGACCTTGGTACGGAGGTACTCCTTGGTAAGGATACTGCGGCGACGGAACGAAGGCTTCTCTCTTCGGTTGTTGATAGAACTGCGGCGGATAGTCCGGCGTTTGAGGATGATACGGGGCCTGGTGATAGTTGTAGCCTTCCCAGGAGTTGGAGTAAGGTTTCTCGAAGACGGGGTACGTCGGATAAGGTCCGTACTGAGGGAAAGAAGCGTGGGGATGTCCCAGCGCTGGCACCGCGTGGAAGTCTTGCACTTGTTTCATCTCTTCTGGCCACGGGAAACAGTTGGAGTTCGGATTCGCCACGTTCTGTCTGTGCTCGTGGAATCCTTCTTTCATCTTGTTGTCTTCTGGCCAATCCGGTTTCCGTTGACTACTCTGATGCATCGTTCCGATAGTCTGCACGCCGTTGCTCAGACTGTCCGCGTAGACGCCACTTCGCATCGGCTCTTGTGGCTTCAGGAACGTTCTATTGGAAGAATTTTGATATGTATTGTCTGCGTTCGGATTCTGGCTCGACGCCGTCCTCGAGGGTGGTCTGCCCTTTGGCACTCGGAATGGAGAAGGATCGGGAGGTGCTTCCCAACAGGGTGGCTTCGCCTGATCCGGATGCGACATTCTGTCGTTCCAGTTCAGACCCTTCTGATGGTCGACGGGTTGCTGATGACCTCTCTCGGAAGCGATTTGATCGTTGTACATCGGCTGTTGATTGTAAGCTTTCGATTGATCGGGATACCAGGTGCCCAACATGTTCCAACCAGCCATCTGATCGGAAGGCGCTGGTGACGCGTGGTTCGCCGCGGGTACCTTCTGTTCAGGTATCTTCTGCGCTTGATATCTTCTCCGATCCGGTCCGAAATTCTGAGCGCCATTCTGTTGGTTGTTCGGGGGAAGATGCGGCGCGCCGTGAAGCAATAGTTCCGTATTCGTAGCACCGAATGCTTTATGACTAGCGTTGTCCATGCACGGGGATACTGGCGGGAGCCCGGAGTACGCGTCCACGTTCGAATCGTGTTGAACCTGGTACGGATGGTTTCTGACCGACTGAACCGGGTGCGACGGGTAGTGAGCTTGTATTCTGTTCGCGTACGACTGCTCGGTCTGCGACTTTTGAGCCTCTAAGTAGTTCTGCGTCGTATGGTACTTTTGCTGACTAGAATCTTGCGCAGGTTTCGAGAAGTGGAATTTCGACTGTTCGCAACTCTGCCGGAAAGCGTTCGCGTTGTGCGGTTGGTTCGTACGGCCGAGAGCGCTCCTTTGATCCAAATGAGGCGGGAAATTTGTACAGCCTGTCTTTGGAGACGCACTACCTTGCCTGTTGTCGTACACGTTCGTGTAATTCCTGGAAGTTGGCACGTGGCCGTAACCTGTGTCCGGGTACCCCGAGCTCCTCGGCGAGGCTATCTTCTGATCTTGCGGCGCGGGAGGGCAACCTCTGGGCGACATCGCGTAACTTACGTCCCCAGGTGTTCCCGCGTGTGAACTCCTCGGCGAGATCGGATGAGCTCTCGGCGAATGGGGATAGCAATTCCTGGGCGAGTCCATGGTGGAGTTTGGTAAATTTCGCGAGCCTGGTCGATGTTCGTCCTGAGAAACGGCGCTCCTTGGCCTCGTGTCGTCCAGGCTGGTGCTGTCCGGGTCAACTTTCGCCTCCCTGTCCAAACCACCGAACGAGTATTCTCCCCATGGATTCAGCCAGTTGTTCTTTCGTTGATCCAGCCAACCGTTTCTACCCCACTGCTGTTCGTTCTGATAACCCCAACCTTGATACATGGACACCGGACTGTCAAGAACGGTAGAGGATACCTGAGAACTCTGCAACTGCGCGTCCATCCCTTCGAACATCGACGCCATTTCCAGGGACAGCTGTGCATCCCTCATTTGCGGTTTCGCTGCTTCTTGGTGACCCGGAACACGGCTCGAATCGCTCAGTTTCTCGCTCGTGTTCTTCGAACCGTCTTTTTTATTGCTCACCGTGTCCGGCTCATCTTCCTTCCGCTTTTTACCGTGACGCCGACAGGGCTGTAGTGGTACCGATCGAACTCTCACTTCGCACGGATACCTGGATCAAACGAATATCATTCGATTAGATTTCTTGTAAACTTATGGTATATCAATTTAAAGTTTCAAACTCGATTAAAATGACCATGCGGTGGTTTCACTAGAAAACTACTGACGGTATTTTACTATTAAAGAGGTAATTACTAATTATTGGAATAGATAATCGATTCACAAATGTACCATTTTCACACGGCACGGGAAAGGAAAACTAATAATGTTGTCCATAGCATTACTGTATCAAAGTAATATTTCTTACTTTGTTAATACTTCTACGGATCCACCTCGAACCTTCTCATCTTGTCCCTCTTTGGATCCATACTCATCCGTAGTGTCCATGATGTAAAGCGGAAGTACATGTAGCTGTTCGTCTTCGGGTTTAGATAAATTACGATGTTTCGTCAAGGTAACCACCTGGAAGCAATAAAGAACTACGGATCAGTCGTTTCGTTCAAAGTATCTTTAAAATGCAGTCGTTCATTAAAAATGTACAGACTCTCCAGTATACTTACCACGGTACACCCGTTGTTCATGTTGTGTAGATCACGATGCGAGTGCGCGCAAAAATCGATGCAAGCCGTAACACCGGAAAATGGTCGGCCAGGTTTGAATCCTAAACGACACTCGCTCGCTTCTCGCTCGAATTGTGTTTGATTGTTGAACGCTTCCGGTGCAAGGCTGAGATACAGAGGCGACAAAAGCGTAGCTAGGACGTGCATTCTTTCTTCGACTTCTTGTTCCTGCAACAACGTATACTTTACATTAATCGTTAAAAATATATTATTTAAACAATGTTTATACAATGAATGTATTAAGAATCGAAAGAAGATGGAATAATATCTCACCTCTGATCGTACTGATAGTCGAAATTTACGGACGGTTTTACTTCTGGCGTATTTGCAACCATTATAATACATGGACCAGGAACATCCAAAGGAAAAGCTTGCACCGCAAGTGTCTGGATCGAGGCCTTGGCAGGCACACGTTCTCGGTTCGTTCGTTCCGCATCTTCTGGTCGTTGGTAAACCAAATCGATTCAATTTATGGCTCAGGAGGGAATATATCCGATCGGCCTCGTGGGTCGGTACACCTTCCCAAGCTACCATCGCCACGACGATCCAGGCTGTAGGACACTTGTGACCTTGTCGGTGTTTCACTATAGTCAGGATCTTCTCTTCCAGACCAGATCGTCGTAGTATCTAGCGAATCACTGATATTACAATCCCATCACCAAAAGTGGAACAGAAGAGATATAATATAATAAATGACATAATAGATGAAGATGCTTACCCACTTGGCCATGGGACATCCCTGAGTAGTTTTTCCCTCCTTTCCAGTGTAGATGACCTTCTCAAATCTTATGGCGTTTCCCTTAAGGCCGGTTCTTCTTTCAAGATCGTTCCGTAGGTCAGGCAGGCTTGCAGCCGCCCCGAGATGAGTGTAGTACGAGCCGGGTTCTGGTGGACCTTGTAGTTGAACCTCATTTTACTTACGAAACTGGACGTTTCAACGGAAAGGAAGCAACAGAAGCGGAAACATTTATGCCACGTATGTAGGTATATCCCCTGGGAAAGGGGTGTAAGTTAGGTACACGTGCATTCCTCTTTGGGTCACTGAATCAAGGCGCATAATCGGTGTATTGTCGGCCATAACGTATTAGTAGTAGTAGTAGTAGTAGTAGTAGTACTAGTAGTAGAAGTAGTAGTAATAGTAGTAGTACAGTTTTATTTATTTGTTTTTTGTTTTTTTTTTTCAGGTTTTTATTTGTCGTGTAACAAATAATCGTGGTTAGTGTGTTCTCTCAATGTTAGTGTCGTGCTGAATACTCAATAGCAACTCACATTTGTCGGCGGGGAAGCAGTTGCAGTCCGGCACTTCGGTCCTGACATTGTTCTTCAGCTTGTCCAAATGATCTTGCAATTTCGTCGTGGTCGTAGCCGCGCTTCTCGGACTCTGAGGACCTTCGTTCTTAACGTCGGACTTCTCTGCCGAGTCGGCCAAGATTTCGTCCCTAGTTTGAAGACCTTGACAACAACCGTCTCGCAGATGTTCAGGTGTCGGTTGTTCGGTGCCACCTCTACGACAGCACCAAGAACCGACTCCTGGTGATACTTTGGCTGGACCACCGTCACCGCGGAACTTGTAATTCGAGCTGTCCTGCGACCTCTGGTCTGGCTCGCTTTTGATCTCCTTCGCGCAGCTCTCGCTCTTCGAGGAGGCCGCCGGTGAAACGCAATCGGAGCTCGAACAACCGTATTCGCCGATATTCTCCTGCTTGATGATCTGCGAGGAATCGCAATTCGTTTCCGTAGATGTTGTTTTATCGGTACTCTCCACATACGGTCTGTCCTCCTCGTTGATCAGCGACACCTGCGTCGCCTCGTCTTCGTTGCTTCGACGTTGTTCGAAAACCTCGTCGTTGTTGCTCTGATCCAGGCATAGACTCCTCTGAAACGACTTGTCGTCGATGGTCTGATTGTCGTTGCTCTTCGCGTCCTCCTTCCATAATTGTTGCTGTTCTTCTTGTTGTTCTTTCTCGCAGGGTTTCTCCAGTACGGTTTTCTCCTCCGAGCCGAATTTCATCAGACTCTCGATGACCGTCATACCGTTCTCGGATAAAACACCGCCGTTGTTACCTCCTCCGGACCATTCCCATAAGCCACCACCTTCGGGCAAACTATCGACCCGAGGGTGGTGGCTATGCAATAAAAAATTACCGGTCAAAGATTCGTTTGACTGCGCCATCGAGATGATATTCGACTGGCTCAAATACTGTTCCGTCTGTTGTTTCTCCGTCATCTTGTCCGAGTTATCGTGCGAGTCCCGCATCCGATCCTCGTTGTGATAATCCCGGTTCCCGCTGTTGCTGTTCACGTGCTGGGACTGCATCTGATGATGCAAATTGTGATGTTGCTGTTCTTGATGACTCATCTGATGCGCGGACTGTTGTTGGGATTGTTGCTGTTGAAGTTGTTGATGCTGCAACTGTTGCTGTTGTTGCTGCTGCTGCTGCTGTTTGTTCAGTATCATCGATTTTAATCGACTGTTCAAGTTAACACGATTGGATTGAGCAAATACGTTACTCTCCTGAGCATCCTGGTTATCCGGGAACCCGTTGGGTTTCCCGGTATCGGTTGTTTGTTGTTGCCACAACACTCTTTCCCCGGAATTCTGCATGTCTTGTTTGGTCGCCTGTTGTCCCCATGTGGGTTGATTCTCGGCGACCGAGCTGGGTGACCAGGACATCTGATTCTCCATCTTATTCTCTTGCGGCTGAGATTGCCACGCCGCTGGCTGATGACCGGGCGTTCTCCGTGGACTGGGCTGCGAATCGGGCCATTGTTGTTGCGGTTGTTGACTGCCGTCGCTTTTCATACTGTTCGGCGACCAATTCGATTGACTAGTTGGAGTGTCTGGCCAGGACATTTGATTAGACGGTGTCAGTCTGGGACTCTTCTCGATCTTCGTCTGCTGCGACCACTGCTGCTGCTGCTGCTGCTGTTGTTGTTGCTGCTGCTGCTGCTGTTGCTGTTGTTGTTGCGTCTGCTGCGGCGTTAACCTCGGATTCGATTGGTTCGAGTTCTGCTGCATCTCTGGACTACTCTGTTGCCAACTATGCTGTTGACCGGAAGGCGTCATTCTGGCGTTCTGGTGAGACGGATTCTGTTGATGGTCCGACAATTTCGGAGAATGCTGTAGCCACCCTTGGTGCTGAGGTTGTTGTTGACTAGAGGGTGTCAATCTTGGATTCTGCGTGTCCCTCAGCTTCGGACTTTGCCGGGACCAGTTTCCCTGAGTTTGTTGCTGTTGATTATCTGTATTGTCTGTCCACGACTGTGGAGTATGCGGAGTTTCTTTCACGCTGCCGTTCTCCCAGCTCATGTGACTGGCTGGCCTGGGTAGTTCTTGTTGCGTCTGCATTTGCATACTCTGTTGCTGCTCTTGTTGCTTCATACTGTTACTCTGCATGTTCGACTGTTGCTGTTGTTGAGAAGGTTTCTGCTGTTGGTGCTGCTGTTGTTGCTGCATCGTTCCATCCGACCAGTTCATACTGTTGTTCACGTTGTTCATCTTTGTGCCGGTACTAGTGTCGGACCATATGTGTCGTTGGCCAGCATCGGACACCGAATGTTGTCGCTGCATGTGTTGTTGTTGTTGCTGCTGCTGATGCGACTGCTGCTGAGCCACCTGGGGCTGCCATTGGTTTTGTACTTGTTGTTGACCCATTTCCACGTAGCCTGGATATCCGTTAGAGTTGTGTAAACTCTGTGGGCCCGGTTGAAGTGGATACCCAGGCATCTCGTTTCCCGACACATTGCTTGCTGCGATCGTCGCGAATCCTTTCACCTGAGTGTCGGTCTGTTGTTGCTGGGGCTGCGACGACGCTTGCTGAGATGCTTGCTGTTGCTGCTGGTTGTCCATGTGCACCGAGCTACTACGACTCGTCGGCGTGGTTGAAGGCGGCGGTGCCATCGTCACGTCCTGCAAAAGACATCATTCCATCTGTAATTTAAAATTGGTCGAGGTTACACGCCATCGTCCAGACTGTGTACGAAAGGTGTTTCTTTTATAGGGACAAGGTACTGTTTTCACGAGGAGAGATCGAAACTTGGATATCGGATTTATTTAATTCGTTTTAAATAAGCACGGAAACGGGGAAGGAATATTCGTGTCCGAGGAATAGTAATTTGTGGAACAGTAAATTTTTGTTTTCAATTTTCACATTCTAAATTACAAAAATACATGATTACAATTAACACTCATTCATGAAGTCCATATTCAAGTAACGATTTCTCCTCGTTGGTATTCAAACTCGTGTCCTTGTTCGATCAAAATCTGTAGCCCTCGACTATAATTAATTTATCTAGGCCGTCGACGAGTTCTATCTCCCTAAATCTTGTCGTTCTATAAATATATAACTACCGCCCACTGTATCGCGTGCGGATGACATAAATGAAGCTTTTACAGCTATTTATATATCAAAATGTTGAAGTGGTACATATTAGGGTGGTGGTTAAAATTCGACTCTGACACGAGTGAGTTTCAAATATTGGGTGCCTTCATATTTTTTTTATCACAAAAATCGTGATTAGTCCAAAGAAGATAGCATTCTTCCTCTAGAAGAACACAGCATTCGACTTCATAATTGCAAAACATAAAAAGATACAATATAATTTTCTTATGACGATGAACCCACGAAAAGAAATATTTTGTTGATCAAACAAGCACCCAGAAGCACATATTTGCTTGAGGTGGGCACTTCTAGCGTCGAGTTTGGGCCAGTACGAAATTCGCGAAGACACTTTTAATTAAAAACGATTCATTTGTAATTGTACCTGTTGTTGGTAACCATTGACGTAATCCTGCCTTTCATAACCGACTGATTGGGTCGCAGTAGCAGCGGGATCCATGAATTGACCGTTTAGTGGCCTCTGAGCTGTCGATGGTACAGTTTGCGGGGCGACTGGTGGCAAGGGCGAGGGCTGCCCGGTGATTGTGTATTGTCCTGTCGCTCCGGCTCGTTGAAATGCCGACTGATCCGTAGTAATGAAAGTCTGCTGCTGATATGCGACTGTAATCAGAAAATTCGCGAGCTGATTCCATGGAAACGCGCCGGCAAATCCGCGGGACAAAGACTCGCTAGTTGCGCGCTTTACATTCTGCGGTCGTTACACCGCGAGAAATTCGAAACCGTTTCGAAATCGAAATTGACCAAATCACGATTTTTATCGTTCGTTAACGCTTAAACTTGATATACAAATTTTCATCGAAATTTTGATCGATTTCAATGTTAATTACACTTGCAATTGGTGTATGCCATAATATAATCGCGAAATTTTTGTTCCCTACCTTGCTCGATTAACATTATTAATACATTAATGAAATGAATTGTCCTATTAATTCATATTTTTATAATATTATAGTGTAATAGTAATTTATCATTGCCATGAAGTATTAGAATAATATTATAGCCACACACTGAAATTGACCTAATCCTTTATATAAATATAGCAAGTGATCAGTGACCCAGATGGTATAGAACGTGTTAATACGTAATTCACTATTTAATAACAATGAGTCACACTTCTGAATCGCATCGATGATTCAGGTTATTTCATTTAAAGAGCAGCAACGCGCAGGGAACGAGTCATCCATAAATTTCTGAGAATGAATGAACGAATTAATTAATTCTTCAATTACCTGGCTGTGGATGGTACGGAGCGGCGGCGGTGTACTGAGTATGATACCTCAGCTCTTCGAGCTGATTTGGAGCAGGAATTTGTTGAATGAACTGCTGAGGTGGCCATGGTGCTGCTGACGTTTCAACCGCAACTGCTCCCACGGGAGTGACTCCCTGGTGCCAAACAGTATTCCCGAAACCGGCTGCTGGCCGGAAGCCGGCGCCAGAATCGCCGTAGAACGGCATCACTCCGGGTGACTGCACAAAAACATTCAACTTCATGTGAATCTTCTAACTCCGAGATTTACGAACATGCAGAATATTCAATTTGCAAGCTTTTATAGTCTCAAACTTTCTCATTTTAGAACTCTTCAATTTTAGCATACACGAATTCACATTTCTATTTGAACTCCTATGTATTCTTCATGTATATTCTTGAATATATCCTATCTTACATACATATCTTATACAATCCTACATATCCTACGACATATCCTACACAATCCTACATGTCCTATATACATATTCTACACAATCCTACATATCCTACAACATATCCTACATACATATTCTACACAATCCTACATATCCAACAACATATCCTACGACATATCCTACACAATCTTACATATCCTACGACATATCCTACACAATCCTACATATCCTACAACATATCTTACATATTCTACGACATATCCTACACAATCCTACATATCATACAACATAACCTACATACAAATTCTACACAATCTTATATGTATATCCTACATATCCTATAACATATCTTACATGTATATTCTTGAATTTCGACATTGCTGAATTCCTATATTACCGAGTTTCTATATGTTTGAATTACTGAACATTTGACATCCTAAGTTCTTGAATTCCAGAATTCCAAAATTCCAAAATCCCAATATTCCAAAATCCTTGTATTCCTTAATTTAATTCCTAAAATTTTTAATACCTGAATTACTGCAGTTTTAAATTCCTAAGACTGAAAATGCGTGAATTCCTGAATTCCCAGATCCTGAAACTTCTAAATCCCTACTTCCTCTTCCAAATTTCGAAGTACCCAAGTGATTAAATTTCCAAGTCCCGAAAGGCAAGTTCTCGTCGTAAACATTTAGTCGGTGCAGGCAAAGGACATTAAATCGGCGGACGACACTAATATTAAATTTACCCGAGCGTGGGTTAAGTCCATCGCTACGGTTCGGTCTCGCTTGTGGCCGGAGCGAGCGAGACGCAGCACGGTTTCGATCCGCGTGTGGTCGCTCGTGTGGTTCGAGCGGAAGGTTCACGGTGCGACGAGGACGCGAAATCCAGCGTGAAAGGGAAGCGTCGTAAGACGGAAAAAGAGAGAATAAACGAGAGTGAGCCACGAATAGATCGGAGAAAAAAGAATGAGAAAGATGGAGACAGAAGGCGAGGCGCAAGGGGGAGGAAGGAAAGAACTGGCAACCGGGCTATAAAACTTCGTACAAAACGAAAGCAACGAACACGAACGATCAGTTTGCTCGTCCTCCATACACCTTTGTGTCATTCTGTTTCACTTTCTCTGCTGTCTGCCCGTCTCGCTTAGAAGCGATCGATTTTTCAAAGTCTGACGCGTTTAAATAAAAGATGTCTCCTCGCGGACTTTAGGAATTTCTTTGTAACGTCTCCTCCTCTCTTCTTCTTCGATATTTCTTACCCACTTATCACCCAAACCGAACGTCCAACACGTCCGCTTCTTGCAATTTTTTTCCTCGTTCTTTCAATGCGAACACTATTTCGAATATTTCTCTCACGAATGGAACGAAAATATTTGAATACCGAGAATAACTTTTCGAACGAGTATTTGTAAATTTTAGAATAGATTTACAGTTCAATATTCGGTGCATTTTATTCTACTGGAAATGTTACAAAATTTGTATATGATAATAAACATAACAAATTGTGTTAAATTTTAAATAAGGTATAGGCTCCATGTTTGATTTTAAATTTAATGGGTAAACAACAGGAAGAAGATCGAAAACTGCTGTTACGAAATTAAGATCAACGAAGGCGGAGAACTTCAGAAGAAAAGAAAGACAAATACTCAATGAAAATACGAACGTTCCCGGAGAAATTTGACGTTTTAATTAGTAGCTACGAGGTTGCTATGTGTTTCACAGATTCACGCGAACACATCGGGAACGAAAAGATGGTTTTCCTTTTAGAGTGTCTTGAAATAGCTAGGTTGAAAGAAACGGGCCGTTTACCACATCAGAGACTCGTAATTACTGTGGTATTTTGAATTAAAATTCAGATCTCAAGAATATCGTGTTCCCTAAATAATTCATGGAAATTACAAAAATTACATATGTGATCGAACACAAAATCCACTTACTGGGCATATATGATTAACCCATTTATTCCCACGAGTATTTTTTGTGGGAAAAGGGGCAATTATGCTTGTACAGATATTCAATACAACTTTATTAAGCAAATAAAATATATTTTGTACTTTTGTTATAATAAAAATAATACAGCTCTTCATATTACAAACTTTATTACTCATATGAGTACTCTGCGAACACATATGTACATTTCACGTTTTATGAAAGTCAATGAATGTACTCAAATGTACACTGGGGCAAAATGTTAAGAAACTCAGTAATTTCTTATTTATCTGCAAGAACTTAATCCGCAATGCAAATGATATTTGTCAGAAAGCATTGCAACATTTGCAATGCTCAATTTTCAACATGTCCCAACTATTTTGGATACTTATATCCGCAGCAAGTATGCAAACAACATAAATCTCTCGAAGTATTAAAACTTAGTTTGGGACAATTTCAATTGAATTTCAATTCATCTTCAACTGCAGTTGACCTTGAATGACCTTCATAAGAGGTCAACATCAGATTGTAAAAAGCCGTTCTATTTAAAGAAGCATAGACCTTCGTGTCTCCTCCTCGTCTATAGAAGTCCATAGATATTTGAAGTAGAATATCAAGTATCGACGTTTCGATGACCTTGGGTTTCATACGGAGGACAATATATAAGAAAATTGGATTGCATCGAAGAATAAAGTGCAATTGCACTTAGGCGATTGCGTCGGTAAAATGAAAGGTCAAAGTTAGGATGCACTTCATATTTTTCTGTCATTTTCTGTATTATTACTTAAGAAAAAGCAGTAACTTCAGTTCACAGAATCAGCCGGTATTTTACGAGCTATTGTGTTTATCTGGTGTTGCACTGTGCACAGCACTGGACCGTTCCGCGGGTTATTACCCTTGTTACGCGGTACAGTTCAATTAAGTGAGTTACGATGGTAATTCCATCGGCTATGACCAAGGAAGTGAAATTTCCTCGCAATATTCGGCCTGGAAATTCGAGCAAGCTCGATGTCGAGATACGAGATCGAACACTAATTTACGCTCACAGGCATTCCTTTTCTGTGTACATTTCCATTTCGATAATTCTTCCATCGAATTGGAACCCACCCTATATTGCGTTTCCAATCATTTCATTTAATTCGTAACAAGAATTTCGTGGAAGTTTAATTAAATTTTTTATAAGAATCTCGAGTGCCGTATCAAAAAATACAGCTTGACACATTGACTGTTCTTAGTTCCCACTAAAAATTTACTTCATTCACTCGAACTAATAATTATGGAAAATGAACAGAACAAGACATTGTGTATTTGGTAAGATTTGTTAACACTAAACCTAAATACGTACTTAGTTGAAGTTGAAAAATAAACAAACGACAAAACATAAATTAGTGCATACATTTTATCTCGTTGGAAATCAATACTGATTTCAAGGAATGCACTTTAACAAAATGTGTACCTTATAATAAGAAACTTGTGGAGGTCATTTGACCGGTTAACAACGAGTCAAATTCGAAAGTTTAAATTGAAATTTTTTAGTTGAAACTTTCAGAGGATCTTTTCTGCACCGTACACTAACTTTTTGGAAAGTGAGAACGAAAAAAGGAATTGTTTCGAACCATTCTAGTAACAAAGTAAGCCAGCATGGCACACGATGTCGGTCAGTAAAAGGGTTAAGGCGAGGAATAAAAAAGAGGGTCGTCGTAGCGGTTCGTAAAGCATCGAAAAGGTGTTTGTCGAATGGAGAAACTACGGGTAAGCCCTGAATTGGCCGTGAATCGGTGTTTGTGGTCGAGGTTGATAGCATCGTGGAGTCGTGGCGGGCGTCTCGCCAACCGAGTCAGCGATCCCTCGAAGCTTGTAGCAACCTCCCTCGACTTCTCCTTCGTGTTTTCCTCCTTTCCTCTTCTACCATCTGGTATCCGTCTCACTCCGACCGAAAGAGTCTCGCCCGTGGTGTGCTCTCAGGGGGAAAATCCTTCCGTTCTCTTGACATCGTGACCTAGGGCAACGTAAACCCGAGGCGTGATAAAACGGGATGTGCCACGACAGCACCCAAACATAACCCTCAGGAGCAACCGCGTTTTCGTTTCCTTCTCTCTCTCTCTCTTGTTCTCCTATCCTCTCTACGAGCAACTTCTCTGTTCATTGACCTCGACCCCTTCCGTTACGACTCCTTTCTTTTCTTTTCTTCGTTTTTCCACCTTGCATACACCACGGACCTTGCATGATTCACCAAACGTTCCTCGGATGAACAGGGTGCACCATTATTGTTCATATACACGATTCGTATCTCTATTGTATTATACATATGTATATCCACATGTCTGTATGTTCATATATCTGCATATCTGTATGTCCATACATCTGTATATTTATATGTCCGTGTGTCAATACAATTTGTGTATGTTCATATGTCCACATATTTATATGTGTATATGTCTACATATTTATATGTCCATATAGCTGTACATCTATATGTCCATATTATATTTATATATCCATATATCCACATGTTTATATGTATGTATGTATGTCCATACGTATATTTATACAATAGCCATATATTCACATATTCATACATCACATACATACATATGATGTATGTCCATATGTCCACATATTTATATGTGTATATGTCTACATATTTATATGTCGATATGTCTACATATCTATATGTTTATATGTCCACATATTTATATGTGTATATGTTTACATATCTATATGTCCATATATCTGTATATCTACATGTCCACGTATCCACATATCTATGTATCTCTCAATCTATAAAATAAGAAAATATGTAGTAAATGCATGATAAGTATATATGTCTACATGTGCAAAATAAGCAATATAATATTAACAGCTCTGAATGAACTGGTCTGATATAAACGCAGTGGTGCGCGAATATTAATGCGAGTAACCGTAGATGTACGAATGAAGAGCGGATTGTCTGAAAACGTTGGTGGAAGCGGGGAAAAGGCGTGTTACCTTTGATTAATACTTTGCAGCGGCAGTTGAATAAAATTGAAGCATGCTGAATCCGAGAGAAAGGGTGGTGGTTGTCTGTAAGCCGATGAAGATGTTCGTTTGAACAATGCGACACGTGTATACAACGAGCTCGTTCACCGCCCCTTTAAGACACCACATAATTTAAACCCCTATTATAGCATTCACATCGAAGACGCGAGCAACAACAACGCCTCCTTTATTCACGTCAAAACGTCGAGGATCTTGTTTTACACGCATCCTTCTCTTCGGCTACCAGCCACTTCACGAATCAACCAAATAAAACATTTCAGCCTTTCAAACAAGGAAGAATACACCTTCTATCCGTGTTATGTATGCACAAGACGGTGTTTCTCTTCGCGAACGATGATAGATACACGCTTGGAGCAGTGACACACGATTTTCAAAGCTTTCGTTTGTCGTAATAATATTATCGTTCAGATAACGTGGATGATGTTGATAGTAAAATTATTTGAGCGGTTAATATGTTTCTTATTTCATGTTACAAAGTTTGCCAAGGTGATTTTGTGGAAATTTCTTGATTTTTATTAGGGAATTCCGTGTTGACTTTTATGAAGATCGCTTGAAATCTGTGTTGGTCTTTGCCAAGAAAAACACTTGGGGTCTGTGTTGATTTTTGTCAAGAAAGTGTACATTTATGCTTTATCTATTTTTCAACTTCATTTTTCATTTGAAAGTAGGTGTGCATACTGTCGGTAGATTCAGTATCAATATTAGACGAACATGGAAGTAGATTTTGGAAATTTCTTTGGGACTTGCAAGTTTTGAGACTCAAGATTTCAATATTTCTAAGTTCCTCGATTAGTTAAGGTACTTCAAATATTGTAGTCTATATTAATAAGTATCAGTATCCCTAACTCTCACCATTTTTTCTACTCTATCATAACAATAAAAATCTGAGAAGCTTCTGTACCACTTTTCACAGTTGCACAATAAAATCATCTACACTACTCCATTTAAAATAACAGACGACCGATCAGAGGGGATCACGAGAATCGACTCGCAATTCGATTACCCGCAGACGTATGCTCGCAATGTCCGATACACGAAAGCGTATTCGACAGTCAACCGAATTTAAACCGCTTTGAAAATCCAGCCAGAAATTAATTTCTCTTACCTCTCTCTTTTTCCCTCAACTATTTATCCTTCTCTCAATCTCTCTCTTTCTCGCAATCTATCTTTTTTCCGTCTCTTAGTCCCTCTATTTTTCTGTCTCTCCTACTCCCAACTCCTGTATTTCTCTCTTTCTTTTTTTTCTGCACTTCTTTCTCAATTTTTATTTTTCCCTTTTTCAACCTCTCTCTTTCTGCAACCTCTATCTGTCTCTCTTTCAACTTCTCTCTTTCTGTCAACCTCTCTCTTCCTCTTTCAATTTTTATCTCTTTCTATTCCTCAACCTCTCTCTTCCTCTTTCAATTTCACTCTTTCTCTTTCAACTTGTATTTCTCTCTCTTTGAACATCTCTCTTCCTCCTTCAACTTCTCTCTTTCTCTGTCAACCTCTCTCTTCCTCTATCAATTTTTATCTCTTTCTGTTTTTCAACCTCTCTCTTCCTCTTTCAATTTCTCTCTTTCTCTTTCAACTTGTATTTCTCTCTCTTTGAACATCTCTCTTCCTCCTTCAACTTCTATCTTTCTCTGTCAACCTCTCTCTTCCTCTATCAATTTTTATCTCTTTCTGTTTTTCAACCTCTCTCTTCCTCTTTCAATTTTTCCTTTCTCTTTCAACATCTCTGTTCCTCTTTGAATCTCTCTCTGTCAACCTGTTTCTCTTTCATCTCTCTGTGAACTATCTCTGTCTCCGTGCGATTGAAACAAGAGGGGCTGCAAATTTATCGACGAATTAGCCACAGCAATCAGTCCCGCATCGATACGTTTATTTCATTAAGCGTTCAACGTACGCGGATGATCGCGCGTTCGAACATCGGCTGATGGTTTCGCGTATCCGCGCACCTTGTTTCGTAGCGAAAATTCATTTATCAAACGCGATGTCCCCGATTCCACCCTCGGTCTCACCCTCTGTTTCAGCTAACAGCCAGATAGCGGTGTGAAACGTTGTATCTACACTCCCGGCTTTTTTTTCCTCTTCCTTTCTTTTTTTCTCTCGCTCGTTCGATGGAACGTCGTGAAAACCGATAAAACGGAATCGTTTGCGCAGTAAAACAGCTTTTATCGGGCTATTTATATATCGGGCCACGGTTACGGGAACGACGACCACGGCCTGTGACACGTTGATCGGTTTTCCGTGATCAGGCACGTAGCTCCGAGACGAGAAGGTGGCTGACGGGGCGACGGTAATTTTCCGTCAGATTATTCGGAAGGTTATAGAAACGGGAGATACTTTGAAACTGTAGCACTTCATTGTAGTACTCGAACAGCTTGTGCGTGCACATGTGTGCGCAAGATATTGCACACATATGTTTGCGTAAGTTATTGTACACGTATGTGTACGCAAGTTATCGTGCACATATGTGCGCGCGAGTACTTGTACACGTTTGTGTACATTATACGCCGGTAGGTTTAGTGTTAATATTAGACGACTGAGGAAGTACCGGGATTTTGGCAAGTCTGGAATTTTGGAACATAAACGTTTATAAAAAGTTCCAGACTCTAGAGTTTGTGATTTATAAATTTATAAAATGAAAAATTCCGAATTTTAGAGTTAATAAATTATAAATTTGCAAATTCAAACATTCCAAATTTTAGAGATCGTAATTTACAAATTTAGAAATTAAAAATTGAAAGTTCAAAAATTTTAAGGTTCATAATTTGGGCATTTGTAAAATTCAAAATTTTAAGGTTCATAATTGAGACATTTGTAAAATTCAAAAATTTTTCATTTTTGAGTTAGCATATTACATAAGTATAAATAAGGAAAAATGTTTATAGGAATATAGACTCTTAAAAGTGTTATTAAAGATTATTTTCAAACTTTGATATTCTCAAATTTTTACTCTTCATAAATTTGTAGATTTTAATATATCTAGATTCCAAAATCACCAAATAACAATATCCCCATATACCGAAGTACCAATTACATATATCCCTAAATCAGATACCTATATTTCCAAATTCAAAAATGACTAAATACCTACATCCTCAAACATTAAAATCACCAAATATCCACATTGCAATATCCAAAAGTCACTAAATACCTAAATCTTCAAATGTTAAAATCATCAAATACCTATATCTCCAAATCCCAAAATTACAGAATACCTAATTCCACAAGTCTCGAAGTCACCAAATACCTATATCCCCAAATCCTAAAATCCCTAAACACCTATGTCCCAAAATCCCAGAACCACCAACTACCTACATCTCCAAATACTCAAATGTCAAATCCCCAAAAACCTAATTCCCAAACTATAAAATCCCAAAACCCACAGATTTCCAACTTCCAAAATCCCCAAATTTGCCAACATCCTAAATTTCCGTATCAGTTAAAATTTCCGAAGCCCAATATCAAATGTTTATCTTCCTATAACCCTTTCAATCCCATCAGCCATAAAATTACCAAATTAAAAATTCTACATAATGAACGAGTAGTAAGAGCTTCTTCGTTTGTCCCGTAATATGTCTCGTAGGGAATGGAGATTTATCGTTGAGTGCAGACAGTTGGCGTTGTGAGTCGCGTACGAATCGGAACAGACGCGTTTACCCGGCATAGAAAACCGCACGTGCTTCGCGGTCGGACGCAATTCGTGCACGGGCAACGAGCACGGCTCGCGTTTCGTGGTTTCGGTTTACTGCATAATTGCGTGGCCTGTAACGTTGATTCCTTTATCGGCGACGATATTGCCAATTACCGTGTCGCGGGGCTGACCGCGTTTACGCGCGCAGATAGCCGCGTTTAACGCGGGGAAACGCACGATTAACGCGCGCCGGCTATACGCGGCAATTTGCACTCAAAACAACCGATTATACGCGCACCGGCCTTCTATCGTCTTTCTTCTCGTTTAACGTTTAACGGATGGCTTTTACTCTGCACCTCTCGGTTTGCGCGCGGTTTTTAACCTAATTACTGCCAAATTCTTATTTTTTGGTATATTGTTCAAAATGGAATTAGATAACCAAATTTAGGTTACTTTATTGGTACAGTAAAAAAATAGTTATTTGTTTGACATTATAATTAGGAGACATAGAAAATAGTGGTTTTGAACATTTTAATTAAAAATAAAGAAGAAGAAGTTATTTTTTAATTGATATCAAATAAAAGGATGAGTTAGTAGTCTCACACACGAGTATGCAAAAAAATATTTAATCCGAATTAATTACGAATAATACTGTGGTAGAGTGATTTTTTTATCAAAAAATTAGGTACTGAATTAATGTGGATTAATATACCTGTGGATGATGTATAATTTTCTAACTATGTTAGAGTGATTCCTTCATACAAATTTATTCGATGAACATTAAGTTAAACTACTTGTGAACAACGAATAATTTTTGAAAAAAAACATTGCGAACGAAATGAAATTATTTATTAAAATGTTTGTTTTATTTACTGGAATAAAAGGTACAAATATGATTAAATTATTACCGAATAATTAACGATTTTTTGTTACTGTGAATTAAAATTTATTCAATGAATATTAGATTGTATTAATACTTGCAAATAATGAATAATACATTCGTATGTTACATATGAATAATAAATCATTTTTTAATCAAAATTACGAACGATATGAAGCTGCTTCTAAACTGTCGATAAACTACTATTAAACGTTTTAATAACGGAAGTATACTTATGACAGAAAATTTTATCAGTTTCAACATTCATTTAGATATTCTAACAGTAATAGGCTGTAAAGTTTCATAAATTTATTTGAATGCCATTTAAATATTCTAAGAGCAGTAGATCGTAATAAAAAATTTCATAACTTCAGTATTACTTAAAAATTCCAATAACAGAAATGGGCTATAACAATATTTGATAAGTTCTTCATTATTAAATATTCTACTACCAGAAAAGACATAATAGAAAACTTCACTACTACTTAAACATTCAAACATAAAATTTCCTGAATTTATTCGAACATTATTTCAGCATCGATGGCACACGAACTTTCCCTGCGATCTCCATTCGCACCGAAAAACCAGACAGACAGATCGCAGGGTATCGGTCCTAATTACCGTGTCTAATTATCGCGTACAGAAGAGTCTAAGAAAATCGCGAGATCGAAAGAGCGTAGCCCTTACCCGTGGTTGTACGGCGATATCCGAGGCTGTTGGTCGCGTTTTCGCGGTTTTTTCCCTCGTGACAAGGGCTGCGAGGAGATCGTCCGCCGAAATAACAGCATAACGTCGGGGCAAGGGTAGACTACCGGCAGACAGCGACTATGGGGGCGGTGACCGCCCGCCAACGCGAATCAATACCCGCAGGAACAGGAACCACCGAGCGAGCTGGCAAGAGGGAGAAGGAGAGAACACAGGGAGAGACGGAGAGGAGACAGGGAACCGTCCCGGAGGTAGCGAGCGAGAACGAAATAGGGGAAGGAAAAGCGAGCAGTATCAAGAGGAGCAAGAGGTGGCGGCAGAGGCGGAGAATGACGGGCGGAGAGGAACAAGGCTGGCAACCAGGGGGTGAAAACGGCACGGGGTAAGTGCCGATACCTGTCTACGTTTCCTTCTGCGATTCCTTCTGCGGGTGCGCCGTCACTTTGCCCTTTTTTTTCTCTTCCCTTTTTTCTTTTTGCTCTCGACTTGCCCGCCACCGAGATCGAGTGCGACTTCAAAGACGGCACACCTTCGACAAACGCGGTTACCAACTGCGAAAAGAATTGCCTCCTTTGTGGATCAACGGCTACCCCACGGAAGGAAGTGGCAATTCATGCCCAGATTGCACCTAGACGTGGATCGCCGTTGCTATGGCGCGGACGTGCTCGGTATTTGGTCATTTCAACCCTTCAAGTAGGTTCACTCGGGTACGAGGGAGATATTGCTAGCAGCTTTTTCAACAGCTGATCAACTACTGTTCGCACTCACGTGTTCTGCTACCAGCATGTATTTTGGAGTTCTGATACCAACTGCTTATGGTAGTCACGTGTTTAGTTAGATCCAGAAACACGTCTACGTTGGTTAGTAATTTGAACACAAGTTGCTTTGATTCTGGTACGAGGGAAATATTGCTAGCAGCTTTTTCAATAACTGATCAACTACTGTTCGCACGTCATGTGTTCTGCTACTAGCATGTATTTTGGAGTTCTGATACCAACTGCTTATGGTAGTCACATGTTTAGTTAGATTCATGTCTACGTTGGTTAGTAATTCCAACGCTTGAAGTAGCTTTAACTCCGATACGAGTGGAGATGTTCTAGCAAGTTTTGAACAGATGATCAAGTACTCTTGTGCTGTTCGATGGCCACAAGTGGTTCTGGTAGAATACCGATATGTATCTTGTATTTTTGATAATAACGAACTGTTTATGTCACTTGCATTTAGATCGAAAAAGGAAGATATCTATGTTGGTTAGTAATTTGAACGCTTGAAGTAGCTTTGACTCTGATACGAGTGGAGATATTGTTCTAGCAAGTTTTGAACAGATGATCAAGTACTCTTGTGCTGTTCGATGGCCACAAGTGGTTCTGGTAGAATACCGATATGTATCTTGCTAGATAATAACGAACAACTGTTTGTGGCAGTCACATGTATCTCAAAGAAGCATAGTTGTGATTGGTTAAAGTGAAGTATACCTTACATCACACATCTCTCGTCAAAGTATATTTTCTCATCAGAGAATGATTACAGCGATATCAGTCAGATCAAAAGCAAGAAGAAAGTAGACATATTCTTCGAATTTCTAGAGTTCCTGTGCCAAGAGTACAATTTGGAGACATTTCAAAAATTCCTCAAATTGTCACTTCTCAATTCTAAATTAGACTGCGTCTACTAAAACAAGAATGTTTGAGGAGTTCAAATATTTATGAATTTTTCTATTAAATAGATCGACGGTACTTTTTTACGAAGTAAAGAAGTCTTGTTCGTTGACGAAAATCTGTTGTGAAATTACTGGGTAAATCTTGATCCCGGAGGATAGGTGGATTTCAGGTTGCTTAGCGGTTCCTCGGGCGTAATCCTGTGCATTGTATCGATACAGAACACGTAGTACACTTCAGGGAATAAACAGAACCCCATCGGTGTGACCCTACCGTGTACTTCGTGTATGCGAATGGTAAAGCTGGATCGTAGACCTTGACCTAGACCAGACCATTCTGGTTCATTACTTCAATTTGTCTTCACCCTCGAAAGAAATATCCACTTCTTCTTTCTATTCCAGAAACATTCCGCATTCCCAAATTCTCGAAATTCTTCCAGGTCGCTATTTTGAATACTTATATCCGCAGCGAGTACGCAAATAACACGTGTAAATCTTCGAAGTATTCAGAGAGAGTACAATTTAAAATTTCAATTGAAATACTTTGGGACAATTCATTCTCAATTGCAGTTGACCTTGAATGACTTCCATAAGAAATCATTCGTTTAGAAACACTATCAGATTGTAAAAAGCCGCTCTATTTAAAGAAATATAGTTGACCTTCGTATCTCACGTCCTCGTCTATAGCAGTCTATGTACACTTCAAGTGAAATGTCAAATATCTCGAGAAGTATTGACGCTTCAATGATCTTGGATTTATACGGAGGATAATAAAAGGTTTGATAAGAAAATTGGATTGCACTTAGCGGTTGCATAGGTAAACTAAAATATAAGGTCACAGGATGTACTTCGTAGGGTTTCTCTTTCATTTGTCGTATTTATCCTGAAGAAAGAGCAGTAACCTGTCCCAATTCCCAGAATCATCTTGTACGAGATTGTAAACGACAAGAAGGCGTCGCTGGCTGGAGCACCGGTAAAACGTCCCGTTGCAAGGGTGTCCCCGTAAACACGTATCTCGACAGTAATGGAGCAGTAAATTTTCTCCGGTTGGCCCGGTTCGGGGAACGCGGGGTTGTCAGGGTTGTACGGGACGACCTTGGTGGTAGCCGATAACCGGACAAGTAGCAGACGTGCTCGTCGGGCACTCTATGGCCGCGAGTGGAACACGCGTACTTTTACACACACGGATTATCCCCGCACGTGTTCGGATCGGCAGCGGATCGTCGAGAAACACGCGGCGTGTTCGCAGACTGGTTTGCCCAGTAACCTCGCGCAAGAGGATCCCGAGATACACGTCGAGGAACGAACGCGAAGAACCGCATTCCTGTCGCCTTTTCTGCTCCTCTCGGCTCGACTTTCCTCTTCCTCTTGGCTCTCGTTGAAAGCGAGAGGAACACCGGGATCAAGACGTCTTCGCGGTTCACCGGCTGTGCGCCGTCGCCTTTTTGCTCCGAGCTGGATCGAATGTCGCTTGGATCATCCACCGTGCTTACTTCCTTTTAACACTGACACAATTTCGAGAATACCAACCTCGATTTACGGTTGCCTCCAATTCACTGTACTATTATTCGATGAAATTGTCAAGGACACAATCGAATAAAGGGGATGAAAAGTGTCGCTGAATCAGATCCGTGATACTTCGAGAGATTGTTAAGAAAGAACAATTTGTGTTTTCCTGGATGTTATACTAAATTCTTAGAAAAATTTTTAGAAGGTGACGTACTGGCATAAAAATGGAGTTAGAAATTTAAGTATCCTTTGGATAAAGACACATATGTTAAATTTACAAATTTCTAATTTTTCAAGTTTCCAAATTTCTAAGTCCCTAAATTTCTAAATTTCAAAATGTCGAAATCCCAAATTTTTCCCACCCTTAATATGTCCAAATCCACAAGTCCCTAGATCACCAAAATACTTATATTCCCACATGTCAATGTTCTCAAATGCCGTAGTTAACAAATTTCTGTTACTAAATCCCTAGATTCCAAAATTCCTATATCTCAAAAATTTCCAAATTGAGAAATCCCTAGATTTCCAAATTTCTAGACCGGAAAATCCCTAGATAACCAAATTCCTAGATCATCATATCCTTAGATCATCAAATGTCCAAACTTCCAAATCCCTAGATTACCAAATCTTTAGATCACAAAATCCCTAGATTGCGAAATTCTTTTGTCTTGAAATTTCTTCACTCTCGAATTCCAACAGTTCCATATCCCTAGATCCCGAAATCCCTAGATCGTCTTTCTACACTGTCAAATACCTAGGTTCTGAAATTCCTAGATCCGGAAATTCTTATGTCTCGAAAATTCTAAACCGGTAAATTCCTATGTTCCGAAATTGTCAGGTTCCCAAATACTAAAATCTCTGGACAAGTATACTATTTCCTCTCGGATGTGATATTTTGTGTCGAGAAAGGCAGATTTGGCGTTGAGTGTACCAGCGAGAGATCTCTATTCGGTGGATGTACTCACCATAGAAACGACAGGAGGCGGAGGATTTCCGTTTCTAAGTGCACCGGTTTGCTGGTTCGCCGCGGGATTCAGATTGTCCTTGGATTGCTGCATGGGATCCGGCTGATGTAGCGTTTGTTGCGTTTGCTGTTGCGGTTGTTGTTGATGTTGCTGCAGTCCACCGATGCCAGCCTGTGGACTACCTAAGCCTGCAGGTGCGCTGTCCGGTGTACTGACTTGCCGTGCGATCTTTCGATAACTCTGTAACAGAAACGTTAATCTGCCATCAGAAATCAACCAACCGACCAACCAGTCACGTTCGCTGGAGGACACATTTACATTCGCGATTCAGCGAACGGTGAACGTTCTCGAGCATGATCGTAATACGTGTAACGAACGGTTGCGTCATTTTCAATCGTGTCGGCTATCGTTCAATTTTAATCGGACGAGAATGCACTGTAAAATCATGCGTGTATCGTACGGGACGCAATTGGAGTTCGTTTTAAACTGATCTATTTTTCTTCTGCGGATAATGAAAATACACGTGCTCGACTACTCGTTTGTCATGCTGCTTCAATAGTATCAATGTTATCGGTTTCGATAATTAATCCGATAGTAGTCAATTGTGGATTTATCGCGTTAGAATATTACAGCAATGTCATTACTAGATCCCATTGCTATTGCTAGTGGATATTAGAACACCAGACAATTCAGTTTCAGTAACTTCTAGATTCATATATTTTTGAGTTTTCCAAATATCCCTAAAATAGCAAGATCCTACACATTCCTTAAATTCCCAAAATTCCCTATATGCACAAAATTTCGTTGTTCCACAAATTCTTTAAATTCCCCAGATTCCACGAATTCCTCAAATTACCTGTATTCACACAATTCTCATATTCCCCGAATTCCCCAAATTGGAACAATTCACCAGATTCTTTATATTCACAAAATTTCTGAATTCCCAAAATTCTCAAATGTATAAACATCTCCGAAATTACCATAGTTTCAAAAATTCCCCAAATTCTTACATCTCCATATGCCTATCAGCTAATAAACTTCCCGTATCTAAAAGTCTTTAAATAACAAGGTGTCATACTGATCCCTCTCTACAAAGTATTCAAGCTTCTCTAATTTCTAACACAACCTATCACGAATTGGGTTGTCTAATTCCGATCCACGGAAAGAAGATTCTCCAGCGAGAGCAAGTTGAATGACACGCGGTCGAGGAACAGTGAACCGCTTGATCTCGAGAGGAAAGAGTCCCCCTGCAGATCACCCACGCATGTCGAGGGGACCGCGAGTGACGTGACGCGATAAAGAGAAGAATCGCTTTTGAAAGGTAGGAAGGAAAAGCAAGAACGAAGGAAGGAAGGAAGGAAGGATAGCGTGGAGTACGGTGGCCGGCCGTACGGCGGTGTGACCCCAATGCTAAAAATACCAAGGTAGCCTAACTAGGCCGAGCCAGCTGAAACGGTTTCCATAGTTGAACAAGCGTCGTTGCCCGAGAGTATAATCGGCTCCTTCCCTTTCCATCTCGCAAAAACTTCATCAATTATTACGACGCCTCTCGAGCGACGATATCGCACCGCTGTCGTTAAGCGTCGAGAGACCAGAATTATCGAACTGCTTCAAGATCTATTCTGCACCTCGAATCTCGGTGTCTTTGCGGTTACGCACCGTTCACCCAGAGTGCTTTCGAGGACTTTGCTCGGGAGGCCAGGGAGGATTATTTTGGACGAGAATCAGTGTATGGGGACCTTTTATGGTAGTTGGTCTTTTGCTTTAGGAAGAGAACTTGGAAGATTTTTCGTTCTTGAAATTATGAATCTTTGAAGCTTTTATTACTGAGACATTCAGGTTTTAATTTTTAAACTTTCTAGTTTAGAATTTGCAGTCTTATATTTTTAAATTTTAGAATTTTTGAGTTCTCAAATTTCCAAACTCCCAAATTACCAATTTCCCAATTTGCCAAATCCCCAAATTTTCAAATTCCCCAACTCCCAAATTCCCAATTCCCCAATTTCCCAAATTCCCCAATTCTCCAATTCCCCAACTCCCAAATTCCCCACTTCCCCAATTCCCAACTCTCAAATTCCCAATTCCCCAATTCCCCAATTTCACAATTTCTCAACTCCCAAATTCCCAATTCCCCAATTCCCCAATTCCCCAACTCCCAAATTCCCAATTCCCCAACTCTCAAATTCCCCAATTCCCAATTCCCCAACTCCCAAATTCCCAATTCCCCAATTTCCCAAATTCCCCAATTCTCCAATTCCCCAACTCCCAAATTCCCCACTTCCCCAATTCCCAACTCTCAAATTCCCAATTCCCCAATTTCTCAACTCCCAAATTCCCAATTCCCCCATTCCCCAACTCCCAAATTCCCAATTCCCCAACTCTCAAATTCCCCACTTCCCCAATTCCCAACTTTCAAATTTCCAATTCCCCAATTCCCCAATTTCCCGATTTCTCAACTCCCAAATTCCCAATTCCCCAATTCCCCAATTCCCTAATTCCCCAATTCCCCAATTCCCCAATTCCCCAATTCCCCAATTCCCCAATTCCGAATTTCCCAAATTTCAAAACCCTCCAACTTCCAACTCCTACATCTCCAAATACCGAAATTACTGAAATCAATGTCAGTGCAGTTTGTCGAAAGTTAAAAAAGGCCAATAGACATATATCAATCCATAATATGTTTTATAGCAGGGGACACTTTAAATGGACGCCATTAACATAAATGTCGAGGACTATAATGGTCCATCCTTCGTTCGTTATCTTTATTTTTATCAAACACAGCAAATCATCCTTGACATCGGTCGAAACAGGGTACAGTGCTACAGAATGTTTTCTAAGAATCTCCTAATTGGAGGAAGCGCATTCGACAGCGATGACTCACGGGTTCAACATACTACAAGAAATCCTGGTACCTTCTTTTTTCACGTCATTTAGACTCTTCTGCGCATTACTTCCACTCTTTTTAGTTTTAATCAGCTCAACATTTTTAATGAGCAGGAATGTTATAACTGTTGCAATTAGGGAGGAAATATTTAGGATTTGCAAATTTTCAAGTTTGCAAGATCTAAGATTTTTGAATTATTATGTTTCCAAATTTCATATTATGAAATTACCATAATTCAAAATCACCGAATTTCTAAATTTTCAAACTACATTTTTAAATGTTAATGCCTAAATTTCTAAATCACCAATTCTGAAATTTACAAGTCACCAAATTTTCAAATTTTCTAATTTGCAAATTCCTAATTCTCAAAACCTCAAATTCTCAAATTCCCAAATCCCGATTTTCCAAATCCCAAATTCTCAAGTCCTAAATTTCCAAATTCTAAATTTCCAAATCCCAATATTTCCAAATCCCAAATTCGCAAATCCCAATTTTCCAAATTCCAATATTCCCAAATCCAATATTTCCAAACCCCAATATTCCCAAATCCCAATTTTCCAAATTCCAAATTCTCAAATCCCAAATTCCCAAATCCCAATTTTCCAAATTCCACATTCCCAAATCCCAAATTTCCAAATCCTAAATTCTCAAATGCCAATTTCCCAAATCCCGAATTCCCAAATCCTAAATACTCAAATCCCTAAATCTCCAAATACCCAAATCCCCAAATCCCAAATTCCCAAATTTCAAATCCCCAAATCTCAAATCCTCACATCTACCTTTCTAGTCGGTAAAAATTCAGTTCGAAGCCATCCGTAGCATTTTGTTATTGAAAGTCCACGATCGCAATTCGCGCGGAGTGCATTCGCCAGGTTCGAGCTCGCACAAGGAAAGAGTTTCGTAATCCGATCGACGACGATGTTACAGAATATTACTGATTGTATCGGACCGTGAATTTATTGGGCAAGCCGGCCGGGAAATTTATGCGACGGAATTCAATTTACATTTATGACGGGCTGGTCTCTCTCGTCATGGTTGCCGCAACCTGCGACCAACAGGAATAAACAAGAGCCTCTTTAGAACCACGAGGATCGTTACTCGTCAACGAGATACGCCATCCTGACAAACGCGGGAATAATTCACACTCGTCGAGGAAACTGACCCTCTGCGAACACTCTTTTAAATTTTGTTCATTTCGTATTATTTGACAATTTTATCATTCGACGTTTTGTCATTCGATGTTTTTGTCATAAGACAGTTTTGTCTCCATAGAGGTGCTGTGGTTCACGTGTAGGCACTGTGGAACTGTAGCAACCCCTACTTTTCACTTAATGTTTAATAGAACTTTTCTGTTCTTAATTATTCTTGGATTGGATCAAGTATCTAAATAAATTTTTATACATGTTTGTGTCCTTTTACACAATTTTAAATCACAGGCTAAACATTTTCAGCCCCACCAATTTTAGCTACAAGTCGCTACTGTCTAGGTGATTAGTGACATTAATATTAATAACTGATTTATTGCTAAAATATGTGAGATGAAGCTACAAGTATTTTATTTACAGTTTCAATAATTCAACCCTTAGCACTCGAAGATTCTGGAAGATATCAACCTTAAAACTTATTAGTGAAAAAATCTGCAGAATTCTTTTACGATTACTATGTCTGTATTATTAATTACTACTGTCTATTCCACTATGTTTATCATAGATATAATATAAATTTTGTTAAAAAATATTTATTTGAAATTGTATTAAACTGAATGCGAGTGAAAGGAGAAGAGAATTTTGAAGAATGATCAATTTTCTGTATAAAAATAGATAAAGAAATTCCTGAGTATTTTTAAATTGGTTGTTTCGTTTTCAAGATGTCACTTTTAGCGAACGATAAGCTTCGCAGATAAATAATTGATCATTACCAGGGTTTTGAATAGTTTGGGTAAAGCTTGTTATCGATTTATGGGATGCAAGATTTATTCAGTCGTTCAAGGTTCATACGAACAGTATTAATATCTTGACGGCCGTGTGTATCATAGATTCATTTAAACCAAGTTAAACACATCGATCAGCACAGTAGAAATATCTATGTTTAGCGCGAAATATAATCCTATAAATTATTAACGATACTAACCATTTTGTAATATATTACCTCAGTTCTCCATTTCTAAATATTGTCAATAAAACAGGTTAAAATTTAAAAGGTTTAAAGTTTATAAAATTTCTATGTTTCTAAATTTCTGAATCTAAAAATTAAATAAATTGATACAATTTGGAATTCATAAAATCCTTCCAAATGTTCTGAATTCTGGATTTCGGATAATAAATAATATTTTATGGTATTCTTATATGTGCTTGAACAAACCACGTAACTACAAAATTATCAGTATCGGAGAACACATAGAAGCCCATGAAACCAAACTGTCCCAAACGATCCTCTCCAAATTCTCCCACTAATACGAAGCGACCTCCCGAGTCGTAACCGAAACAGAATACCAAAAATAGACTCCAGCTTTCTATCTACATTCTTATACATTTTAAAAACGGTAAATGACTAGAACACCGTTCATTTATCCACCGAGAGTAATATACGTGTAATAAAACCTCGCTCAGGCGCTCTAGATAGATACTCAGAAAACGAGGCACTAAAACAACTTCCAAGTTATCCAAATCTCCAAATTTTCAGATATTTAAATTTCGAAATTTTCGTATTCTCAAATTACCAAATTCCTAAATTAAGTTCTCACGTTTACAGTTTTACAAATTATTAAACATAATTTAAGTATAATTTAAAGTTATGTCCATTTTTTATTTATCTGTCCTTAACTCTTTAAATTCTAATTGGACTTGAATAATAAAGTATATTAGAAACCTCGATAAAATTGTCAAATAAAAGGCAAATTTTTAGCGGAGTTTTAACTTGTAAACGACGACTCTTTGAATTATAAACATAAATATCGGGGCGTAGTAAAAATTCGTGCAGGATCCATAACATTTGAATTGTGCGTCACGAGGATCTGGCGAAAGTATGGGGTTAAGGTAGCGTTAAATGTTCCTGTGCGCATATTTCTCAATTTTCCAAATCCCAAATTCAGCAAATCCCCATTTTCCAAATCCCAATATTCCCAAATCCTAAATTACCAAATCCCAATATTCCCAAATCCCAAATTTCCAAATCCCAATATTCCAAATTCCAATATTCCCAAATCCCAAATTTCCAAATCCCAATATTCCCAAATCCCAATAGTCCCAAATCCTAAATTACCAAATCCCAATATTTCCAAATCCCAAATTTCCAAATCCCAATATTCCCAAATCCCAATATTCCCAAATCCCAATATTCCCAAATCCCAATATTCCCAAATCCCAATATTCCCAAATCCCAATATTCCAAATTCCAATATTCCCAAATCCCAAATTTCCAAATCCCAATATTCCCAAATCCCAATAGTCCCAAATCCTAAATTACCAAATCCCAATATTTCCAAATCCCAAATTTCCAAATCCCAAATTTCCAAATCCCAATATTCCCAAATCCCAATTTTTCAAATCCCAATAGTCCCAAATCCTAAATTACCAAATCCCAATATTTCCAAATCCCAAATTTCCAAATCCCAATATTCCCAAATCCCAATATTCCCAAATCCCAATATTCCCAAATCCCAATATTCCCAAATCCCAATATTCCCAAATCCCAATATTCCCAAATCCCAATATTCCCAAATCCCAATATTCCCAAATCCCAATATTCCCAAATCCCAATATTCCCAAATCCCAATTTTTCAAATCCCAATAGTCCCAAATCCTAAATTACCAAATCCCAATATTTCCAAATCCCAAATTTCCAAATCCCAAATTTCCAAATCCCAATATTCCCAAATCCCAATATTCCCAAATCCTAATATTCCAAATCCCAATTTTTCAAATTCCCAAATTCCCAAATCTCAAGACCCGAAATTCCATATACCCAAAATTCTCAAATCCTCAAATCCCAAATTCCAAAAATTCCCAGATCGCCAAATCACCAAATTACAAACTTTGCCAAATTTCCAATCTCCAAAATAAAAAATTCAGTTGAAATCCGTATAGCATTTTGTTACTGAAAGTGCACGATCGCAGTGTATTGTAAAAGTATGGGTTTAAGGCAGCGTTAAACGGTCCTGTGCGTATACCTCCCAAGCAGCTGATTCGGTATCAGGAACAGAAATTCACGAGGCATGAGTCACCGGTTACGACTCGTTTTGGTCCGTAGGTTTAACGAAAAAATAAAGAAATCGCTCGACAACACCGTTCAACGTCAAACTCCATTACGGAACACAACCTTGCCCGGTGGTTTGATATTACCGTGTCTCGGGATCACGGAGGAGCGTCAATTTACGACAGGCTTCAATTTTCTCGTGCGGTATCCACTTTGGTCGTGCATATGGAATCGACGCGTTACGACGTATCACGTGCGTGCAGGCTTACATACGAGGTGCATTTATAAATAGACAAGGTCTTGGGCCCACGCTAAGCCCACCGGGAGAATGCATTCGCTTACCGAACGTCTCGTCGTCACCCGCTGAGATATTTTACTCGGCTCGGTTCGCGCGAGACGTCGAGTCGCGACGCGTCGCGACGCCCGAACACCGCCGGGCAAAAGCAACACGTGCTGCCCGAGAAATTTCACTTTTTGTCGAGACCACGCCTGGACTGGTACAACGGTTACGAGAGACGGAAACGTGACTTGCAGAGAGTAGAAAGAACGAGCGCCCGTTCGAGGGAACACGTTCCCGTCTCAATCGGTTCGTCTCCGACGAGATCTACTGCGCGAAACGAACACGCTACGATAGAATATTGATGACGTTGTATGTAAACGCTGCTCCTTCGCCCATTCACGATGGATGACGTTCCGATATCTACGTCACACACGTAGGTACTCTCCGCCGGCACCGGACTACTCTCGATGAGGACTCGTATGTAAACTTGTCAGTTCTCGAATCTTTGAGTCGCAGCCTCTCTGTATTCACGTACTTTGCAATTTTCGATTTTCCTCAACTAACAAATATTCGAATTCTTAAGCTCTTAAAATGCCATCTATAATGAGTACATCACTAGACTATTTTATTTCAAAATCTCTATGTGTAGGTCACTAGATTATTTTATTTCCACATTTAAAAATTTTTCAATTTCGAAGGTTTCTGTCCCAAGATTTTACAAATTTTCTAATTCCAAAATTTCTAGATTTCAAAATATTTCAAAGCCTCTACATTTGTAGTACCCTGAACAAGTTACTGGCATCACAAAATCCCTAGCCTTTGAAATTACTAGAAAAATCCCTATATCCCACAATTCTTTGACCTCAAAATCCAAAAAAGGTCAAAACAACCGCGCACTTAAAAAATCCCTAGATTTCGAAATCCCTAGATAAAAAATTCTATAGCCGAAAGTCACTAGACTAAAGAACTAAAGCCGAAAATCTGTCGATGTTAAATCCCCTAGACGTAAAAATCCCTAGATTCCGAAATCCCTAGACAAAAAATTCTCTAGCCGAAAGTCACTAGACTAAAGAACTAAAGCCGAAAATATGTTGATGTTAAATCCCCTAGATGCAAAAAATCCCTAGATCCTGCAATTTTGAAGTTCTTATTACGTACCCGAATCCTTAATTTATCTCGAAATTTTCAAGTTTCCCAAAATCCCTACTTTATAGTCTTATATATTTCCCCTATGAAAGCCAAACTTAGAAAGAATGTATCGAATCAACGTGATGAAACGAATTTGAAAAAATTTTAGTATCACCGTATAGATACTGTTATAATATGCGTTGTTTTACAAATTGCGCAAAGTGCTTCTGCCATGCAAGGAAGTTGCCATAATTATTAAGGACAGCGCTATTATTCGCGAATGTTTGCGTGATTGCATTTGCAACTTACTGAACCGACAGCGATTCGACCCCATGTAATAATTTGTCGAATCAACACTGCTGTAATAACGTTAAACCAACGTTCCATTAAGAAAGAGGAAAACATTAAAAATAATTGCTAACTGAAAAATATAACCATGAATATAAATCGTGTATAAACACGACAACGCACCGACGGAAACAAAAAAGACGTTTGCGATAAATACAAAACAGCAACGTCGTATATAACTCACGAACGCATTTGGATCATTGAACTTAGCCTCCCCTTAATGAATTTCCGCGCTCAGTTTCGGTCGTTAAGGGCAGGATGCACTTTTACTTATGCCCGTCATTAAAAAGCCTCGCTACGCGATGCAGATAAAGGGAGGACGTCGCTCGCTTCTTTTTTTCTCTCCTTTCTCCTGCTCTCCCTCTTTCTCTCGCAACACATCGTTTCTTTTTCTTTTTATTACCGGCTGTGGCCTGTTCCATGGCTCAGGGCAGATTTATTTCCGACGAGATAGTCGGAAAAATGAGCTCGCGAACAGAGAGATGTAAATGCGCTTCTGGTACCCGCCCTTAGAAAAATGAATACTGGCTTGGCTCTTTTCGAATCGCGAAAACTCTCCATGTAAACCTTTGAAGTTTATCCTTCCCGTTCGATCGAGACCCACTCAAAATTCCTTCTACCGGCGCAATTAATTTTATTACATCAGACCACATAACCGACGACCGACAATGTAATTAACTTTGTGACAGTGCGAGACTTTTCGAAAGATACGATAAAATACAGCGAATTATGATCTTGAGGAAAGTGGTGGATAGAATTCTTTTGTAAGAAAAGAGGCACCGAGGAAATTCGTTGAAAAAATGTGATATAAGAGAATATTAATTAACGATGCAAAATTCCTACGCTAGCAAGTTTTTGAAAATACCATGGTATCTTTAGACAAGCAGATATCGATATTTCCCGCGTAAACTTGTGACGCGAGCCGCCATCCGCGTTGCATACAGAAATTATTACAATTAGAAAGTTTTAATTGGACCGAGAATTTACGGTGTCGAGTCGAAACGCGTTCACGGGCTTTTCATCGTTTTCACGGAATGAACGGGCGAACGATAACGACGAGTGATTAAAATCAAAACAAATTACTAGCTGGAAGATGCCTGTTCGAAGTTAACGACGTACTCAATGACACACGACGCGGCCGGGCCGAGGGAACAATAAAATCGGCGGCGAGGGGATTCTTGCGGATGTTAGTCGTAGGTTTACGAGCGTAACCAGCCTCGACATCGTTAGTGGCATCGCGAAACTCATTTTCGACGACGATCGATGAAGCACTCGAAGCTCGTGAAAGCTCGACACCGCGCGAAGAAAGGACAGAACGCTTCGCGCGCGCGTAAAATACGATAGCGTTCTTGTGTCCTCGTTGCCCATTGTGTCCCTTCGTTTTCCTTTTACGCCGCGGCCGCGAATCGCGAATTGTAAATAACCGCCGGGAACGGCCAGACAGCCGGAGAAAAATGCGAAATGCTCCACGAGAAATATGACCGTATGTAATATACGCCTCTCCGTGTATTTTGATATTGAAACTGTCCAGCTTGTTGGTGAACGGTATTTAATGGGAAGAAAATCGAGAATGTACGAGCCAGGCTCCGAGAAGTTCAAGGTTCGAGAGTTCAGGTTCCGAGATTTTAAATCTCAAGTACGAAGATTAAATCTGTGGTATGAAATATACATCGTGGATACGAGATACGGAGTCCATTGGTACCGAGTACCAACTGTAAGCACGACGCGCAATATTAAAAGTTACAATCAAAGTCCTAAGTACGAAGTCTACAATCCAAAATTTAAAATGCGATTTCCAAAATAAAAATCTAGAGTGTAAAATCCATGGTATAGCGTTCAATACAAAGCTTAAAAGCAAAATAAGAAATGGAAGATCCAAGTTTTAAAATTGAGAACGTAAAGACTAAATTGCAATAGACATGCACGCGAGACAACGTATTTCAAATGTTCGTATTAGCCTTAGAATAATTTGATATACATAGTTAACTTGTTATTGTCGACTGAAACGTTACATGACTCATTCTCTAAGGAATGAACAGGCAACATTCATCTGAACAGAAAATTTATTGTTTCTATTATACATGGTAAATCGTCGAGCAATTATGTCGTAAAAGATACAATAGGGCGTAATTACATGGTTAATATTATATTCTTCGTATCGTGCTGCTTTACGATGCGATATAAAGATCATAATAACGAAAAGTATTTTATCGGCGTCTTTTATCTGTTCCAATTAATATCAAATTAGTTAACTAGACACTAAAAAATCTTACCAAGTTATTACTTGTGGGAATCTCTAATATTTAAATTAAGTTCGCATCGAATCGATATTCTAAAGATCGTACGTTCCACTTGTTAATTTTAACTGCGCTACATCACCACATGTTGTAACACCTTGTACATAATTGCTACATAAAGAAATATCACGAACAGAAATGGTAAGTGTGGAATTACTATGTGCTATATCACCTTGCGTGGAGCAACCACGCATTATGTCACCACACATAGTATCGCCACGTGCTATATCGCCATATACTACATTGCCATGAATGTAATTACTATGTGTAAAACTACCATGCGTAGAAATGATACGCGTGTAGTTGCCACGCGTTATATCGCCATCTGTGGAGTTGCCACGCGTTATATCGTCATTCATGGAATTACTACTTGCTGTATTGCCATGTACGAAATTGCCATGCGATATATCGCTATGCGTGGAGTTGCCACGCGATATATCGCCATCTGTGGAGTTGCCACGCGTTATATCGCCATTCATGGAATTACTACTTGCTGTATTATCATGTATGAAATTGCCACGCGATATATCGCCATCTGTGGAGTTGCCACGCGTTATATCGCCATCTGTGGAATTGTCACGCGTTATATCGCCACTTGTGGAATTGCCATGCGTTATATTGCCATGCGTTATATTGCCACGCGTGGAATTGCAACACGCTATATTGCAACGCGTGGAACTGTCACATGTTGTATCGCCACGCCTGGAATTGCCGCGCGCTATATTACCACGCGTTATATTGCCACGCGTGGAATTGCAACGCGTAGAACTGTCACATGTTATATCGCCACGCGCTATATCGTCACGTGTAGAATTGTCACGTATTATATCGCCACGCGTGGAATTACTAAGTACGAAATTGCCTCGCACTATATTGCCGCGCGTGGAATTGCTACGCCTCCGATTGTTAAGAGTGTAATTACCACGCGTTATATCGCCATATTATAAAAGTAAATTCTTTCTAACATTAAGTTCTTAATATTTCATTTTCATCGTAACTTTTTATTAGCCATTGTAAAAGCACGAATTTGCTTGGACGTCTTGTACAAAGAGAAGAACCGATAAACGTTTTGTGAAGTCTCGAAGCGTAACCTTGAAAGTTTTCTTTTACATAAAACGAAGTTGTCTACGGAAGATCGCAGGAAGAAAGCAAAAGAAAGAAGGATATAAAACGTATTTCGTCGTGGACCTGAACCCTTCTCCAAGATTATACGCGGTGTACCTCGTTATTATCAGTGAAATTACACGGCGTACGCGAGCTTGTTTAATATTAGAACGAAAAAAGATTTTTATATCGCGGAATATAAAGTCAAATTATTATCTCGATAAAATAACCACGCGATACTTCGCTCGTGTTATTTATTCGTCCTTAAAAATGTTAGCGAAGGTGAGCCAACCCATCGATTCGAAAGCAGGTAATAACGATACGATTTCTCCCTTCTCTCAAATCATCCCCATTGAATAATTTCCAGCAGCTGGAACAACAATGAATCTGTCGGTTCGCTTCCATGAAATCTTCCGAAAATCTTTGTGCTCGTCCAACGAAACGATTGGTTCAGTTTTCAATCAACGGAAAGTTTTTATGTACTAATTCAGAAATATTGATTTCAATCTTATCTTATGGGTGAAAGTTTAAATTTGAAATTACGAGCGAGGCGAACAATGTTTTCACTGTGGCAGAATGTTGAAATCACAGCGTTTGATTTATAATATCTTCGCGTGGAAGATGAATATCGGAATGTAAATTGGAGCGACAATTTTAGATTTATAGCTAGTCAGATGCGTCGTTTATCAAATGAAAATTTCCTAGTGAATCATACCTGAGTATAGAATTATGAGCTGAGTGAAATTCTGAAAGCGATCCGATTTGAAGATTTGCGAGTTTATTATTTCGAAATTTGTGCGTTTGTAACCTGAAGATTTTTGAGTTTGCAATTTGAAGATGTACGAGATTATAATTTGAAGATTTACGAGTCTATAATTTGATGTTTGTAGTTGCGAGTTTGTAACGTGTAACGAATACAAAAGAACAAGAACAGTAATTCCGAGACATTTACTCCAACGATCCTTATCTAGATCGCACATCGTTTTCTCCTCGAATCATCCATAATCGAACGGAGCAGTTTGCGAACAATATCGAGTCGATATTGTACTTGGTCCCGAAGACAAACTCGTTTCAAACGTCAGCGTAATTCGTCTTGGCCTTCGTGTTCTCCAACGTGCACGTGTTCGTCTATCTATCCGGGTCAGACAGAGAATTTACGGTCGAGTTATACGAGCGACGTAGCTTTATATCATTACACCCACCCCGAGATCCATCCCGGTTCTTTTACTACCAATTTCACCGGAAGTTTAGCCATCCAGGTACATATCGGCCGAAACGCGACGGGAAGCATCCATAAGTCTTCTTTTATTCGTCGTTTACCGTGGCAAATTGAATACACCAATGATTATTACGTGCTTGCTGGATTATTTTGTGAAAAGAATGAAAAAACGAGGGGATTTTTCTACCGGAATATGATGGATCTTTTCAGATGTCAATCATCGATTAGGGCAACCTTGCGAACGAGCTTCGGAACTGGTTTTCAGATTGTTAGGTTAGGAGGGTGGTGAAATTAAATTCAACGTCGCAATGTTATCACGCAAACAGGATTATGCTACACTTAATATACAATATTCAATAACTCAACAGTACTCAACAATACAATATTTCAATTTCTAATATATATATTCAATATATTTAATATCTAGTATACATATTTTATATGTACTGTTTTAAATAGTATCACAGGTAGCAGAAGCATCTGGACACCAATGTTACCCCAATCACTGTGTATCGTTTAGGGTGGCGATTTCTTCCTGTATACAACAGAGGGGTTACCTATATTTGTTAAATACTATCAAATTATGTAAAAAGAGTTCGAACAAAATGGTGTACCAAGGCAAAATTTAACAGAATATTTTATATCTGTTTGACATAGTTCTTATCTGGTGACAGGTAGTAAAGACCACTTAGAGTACAACATAAACTTGCATTCATCACTGTGCATCATTTAGGGTAACAATTTACCCTTCTGTACAGCAGAAGGATTATAACTCATATTCATTGAATTTGAAGAGTTAGAAGAAAATGGTGTAACAAAACGAAGTTTGACCGAACATTTTAAATAGTTTATATCTGGTCACAGGTAGTAAAGACCACTTAGAATACAACATAAACTTGCATTCATCACTGTGCATCATTTAGGGTAACAATTTACCTCACATACAGCAAAAGGATTATAACCCATGTTCATTGAATTTGAAGAGTTAGAAGAAAATGGTGTAACAAAACGAAGTTTGACCGAACATTTTAAATAGTTTATATCTGGTCACAGGTAGTGAAGACCACCTATAGTACATAATCCTGCATTCATCACTATGTATCATTTAGGGTAACACCCTTATGTACAGCAGAAGGATTATAACCCATATTCATTGAATTTGAAGAGTTTGAAGAAAATGGTGTAACAAAGCAAAGTTTAACCGAATTCATCTAATGTTTTAAATAGTTTACATCAGGTAGAAGAGACCACCTGGAGTGCAATATAATCTTGCACTAATCACTGTGTATTAGGGTAGCGATTTACCCTCGTGTATAGCAGAGGGGTTATAACGTGGACCACGTGTTCTGCCACGTGGTCGTTTATTGGCACGGGAAATTCTACTTTCGATTGGCTGCTCCGTTTTGTTACTACTCGTTCGTTCGTTTCGACACGCGTCGTCGATCGTTTACGATTACGCTTTGCGACCCTTTGAAACGCCGCTGACAGCAGCTCTCGTTTGCCTACGGATTTTTCTCGCTTTCCGTTCCGTTCCACTACCTTCGTTAATTGACCAATATTCTTCGATGATAGGGAATTAAAACTAGGTACATTCGATCCACAACGTTTATTTCAAATGAATGTTCGACACACTGTATCGAGTAACATGTTAATTATTCCGATTGCAAGTTTCTGATATCGAAACATGTTCATATTTACTAAGTTACAAGTTTGTATGAAACATATGATTACTTTTCTTATCTTGATACGGTTCTCGCATTTCTTATCGTTGTACATGCTGATTCTTTGACAACTATTCACTGTAACTGTAGATAGTACAGCGTGAAGAGTATACAGAACTTTTGTTTGCAGTACAACAAATAAAGAAATAAGTAATATTTTATGATGTGTTCATTTATGAATTATCAGTTAGTAAGCATTAAATTCTAATATGATTGGTACTCTAATAAATCATAATTATAACGAAGCGTCAGAAAGTATTCCCGCTAAAAATGATTTCCCGCCACAATTCAAAATGACGCCATATTGGCGGGTAACTCGGTTCTGTTCTAATTGCAATCTAGCTTGACATTGTATCAGTGTAAAATAGTGTAAAATTACTGTAAAAAATGATTGTAATTGTGGCAAGAATAAAAAGTAGCTAAAGAAGGAATACAGACATTAATATTAGAAGATTGGTAATTTTTCATCGCACTAAATGCAAAACTTGCACATATATTAGCACTGAAAAGGTCTATGATTTACAACGTGTGTAAAAAATATTTAAAAAATGAGTTCGTTGAAGATAACCACAATTCTGACATAATCCACTGAAGTAGTTTTATCTATTGCTTATGCGTTTTGCAAAAAATGTAATCTTGATAAGATATATATAGCACTTGGTGATTAATAGTATGACTCATAAATTCATTACAAACACCATTTTTTATCTAGTGTAACAAAGAAAGTATGTCAAAAATTTTGTTACACAACTTTATGTATGTAGCTATATTTATCATTAACTCGAAACAAAGCTCTATCGTGTTCAAAACAATTCTCTATAAAAAGCTACAAATTATTTTTGGATCTAGCGTCGGATGCTTCCGACACGTGATCAAAAGCGCGACAATTATTAACGATCGTTTTGACGAATGTTTGCAGCCGTCCACTCAAAAACTGTACGTTTCGAGTTTAGGGATCATTCATTCGAACCGGTTATTTCTAGAAAAGAGGAAGCTGAATGAAAATCTGTCAACCCACGTGGCGAAACGTCGTTGGCCAATGACCGCTTTGAAGCGAGGCCGTTACACTCGATGACTCGATTCGAATCGAACGAAACAACAGTATAATGATCTTTTAGTTGATGCAGAGATTCTAGTTACTCGGTCATTCGTCAACAATTCATTTCGTAGATGCTAATCGGTTTCTTCTGCAAAATATGTCAATCGACGGGATTTATTTATACCTCTCCATTCTTTCCCAGTCTAAATAAAAATAATGTCCTATTTGTAAAACAGGAATGCTAATTACTTATTAAGATTCAGAGGAAACGAAGCTTATTTTTAGATTTTAAATTTCGAAATGAAATTGCTTGGCAAAGTTCGAAATTTCAAAAAATTATTCTCCTTTCTTAAATTTTTTATCTCACGATTTCGAAATTGATTTCACCAATTCATCAATGCATTGATTCATCAATTTATCAATGTGTCGACTTATAAATTTATCAATGCATTGATTCATCGATTCATCAATGCATTGATTTAATAATTCGCTAATTCATCAATTCACCACTTCATCAATCCATCCACTTACCAATTCATCAATTCAACAATCTTTCAATTTATCAATTCATCAATTCATATATTTACCAATTCATCGATTTATCAATTAACCAATTCATCAATTTACCAGTTCATCAATTAATCAATTTACCAATTCATCAATTCACCACTTCACCCATTCATAAATTCATCAATTTATTAATTTACCAATTCATCGATGCATTCATTCATCAATCCATCAATTTACCAATTCATCAATTCACTCATTCCACAATTCATCAATTTCTTAATTTCCTAATAACTAAATTTGACCAACTTCATAATTGATCAATGTCGAAAAGTATCAATCTATAAATACTTACAACTGTAAACGTCTAAATTTGAAAAAATTTAATTTTTAAAATTTCAAAATGTGGATATTTATCGAAATCTTTCCGAAATCTTTGACCGAGTATCACGTTAATAAGGGTACCAGTTGTACATCAGTTTGCGCATTATACGGAGAAAACTGTTCGATGGAGCAAGTAGTTTCTATGTAACAGAGGATTTGTTAGTTCGATGGCCTTTTTCCGGCTGGTGTTCGTGATCGTCTCGAGTCACGAGAAGGAATCGATGCTCGAACGACGAGAAACTCGCGGCGGGACGAAGCTAGCCTATAGCAGCATAGGACACACAACGCTTGACCTGAATTCCATGACCACGATAGACGAACGATTGCGTAACACGTGTGCTTGGTGAACACGAAGTTTCGCGGTTCGCGTTGGTCCTTGTTAAAAAATAGTTCCTACATATCCTCTCGTCAAGGATTTGCTTATGTAATTTCAAATCGAACACATTACTGACGCCATACTCTTCGAACGACTCCATTTTTGTCCGATACCCTTCGCATGATTCAGATCATTCAACAAGTAATGCTTCAAATTGCATGCGCTTAATATTTTATGTACACTACCATTCATAAGTTTAACAAGACGGTCGAAAAATATAACGTGACACAGATAAATATTTTTAATGCAGTATCTAGATAATTTCGACATTTTCTTTCATTTCAAATAACTATATCATTCATTGATTTCTACAGATGTTTTTAGTTATGGTGCTACTAACAGGATGAAATTAAATTTATGAGTGACTGTGTACTTGTTTGAACAAGATACCGTTATCGCTAATATTTGATCTGTAGTTTGTGAACTTGAAATATGGAAGTTTGAAAATTTCTAAATTTGAGAATTGGTAAATTTGTTCCTATAATTTATCATTACTGCTCCGAAATAAATAACACAGATCCATAATAAATTTTCTTCTCTTCCTTCACTCTTTAAAGCATAGAATTTGTCTCAAACCGTTGGCGTAATAAAACGATTTCGTCATAAAGTAATTGAAAGACACGGTCAAACAGCACAGAGAATATAAATGATTTGAATTGGTTTAATATTTCATATATCTGATAGTATAAAACCATTATCATATAGCATTTCTATATTTAATTAAATACATCACAGTTTCGGATCAGCTTAAAATTTATTTCGTTAACCGCCATTTTTCACCGCAGACACACTGTTTCATAAATATATAAACCTGGTACAACCGGTCAACGTTTCTAAAAGAAATCTTTTCTGTTTATTTCCCTCAATTTTTCATCAATCTTTACGACTCCACGTGAAAGATAAAAGTATGCGATACTATATACATATAAACAGTACTCACGAAAAAGTGAAACGAAATTATTGAAAGGTTAAAAGGCAATGAAGATATAACGAAGACATAAACAATGAAGACGTATCTACAGAAAATTGAAACGTTGCTCGAACTCGTGTTTTCGAGTGAACACCTCCGAGCGCATAAGAGAAGAAACACTATTAGAAACCATGAATATCGATACAATATCAATATTTCCCTCGAGCGTTTATGAAATATCCGAAAATCCGGTTGGCTCGAAAGCGCGCGAACGTGCGCTAACGGAATTAACGAGTACCACGCGACGGGATTCGGCATCGAAATGAATTGATGCTCTATTGGTAGATCACTGTATCGCACTATCATAAAAAAAAGGATTGACGTACACAGACACGTACACACGCACGCCACCATAAAAGTTTATCGCGCGTCTACCATCTCCTCGAGTCGCCTTGAAGGTCCAAGGACTCTTCTCCCTCTATGCAACCATTTCAAACGCGACGAACCACAGTCGGTTCTGGTTCACGCAACAGTATTCCCCAAGGAACAGTCGGTGTATCGGTGACCAGACGGTTCCCTAATAAACAGGCGGGAAAAGTGAACTCACTTTGCTTCTGGATCGCGCAGAGACCTCGCGTTCAGCTTTTGCTTCACAATACCGCGTAACCAGTACGCCACTGCAACTCCGGGCACACACACAACAAATCACATATGCAAACAGAGAAGCACAGAACGTAACACTTTGAGTATAGTCTCTCTTCGGAGAACACTGTAAAACCACGAGCGATCTGGTAGACGCACCTTCCCGTCAAATTCAGCAAAAGAGCCACCCAAACGGAGCCCTCGCCGTGCACCGACTGCCCGCTCGTTCTGCCGCCAATAAGATCGATCGAGTCCACTACTCGCGAGAGATCACACTAGTCGCGCAGCGATCCGCCGAAAAACTCCCGTGGGACGCTTCTCCGCCCTCTGCAGCCCTCCACAGCCTGCTCCCCCCTCCCTGTTGCCCGTCGCTCCTTCTCTCTCGCTCCCGCCCCCTCGCGCCCCTCGACCGCCCCACTCCACTGTCTACGCGACTTCCAGCGTGTACGCGCAGCCACACGCTCGTGTGACCGCACACCTACACTCCTCATCCGCCCCTTCCGCCTCCCCCGCCGCGTCGTCCTCGCCCCCCACCGTTCTCTTTCTCTTCGAGTAATCTCTGTCTCTCTTATCGCCGCGTGCTATCACGAATTCCGGCGAACGACACCGGCTTCGTGAACTCGACACTGGTCCCGCGGTGTCATAACACTGGTAACAGCCTGTCGAGGGCTATTAAAAGCGCCCAAGCGTTATCGCGAAACTGCCCGCCGGGGTTGTGAACGACACACCCGCAAACAGCGGGACGATGAATGATCCACGATCACGGGAACGACGCGACACAGGAACGAACAGTAGCATTATTCGATAGCGGGAGGTCTTCGGTTTTGGCGTGATTATGGTTTGTTGGGGAATTAGCAGGAGGGATCATGGTTGTAGGCGGTTTGTGTTGAGAGGTTGGGGTGCGAAGTGGCCAGTGTGTGATAAAGGTTTTTAGGTGGGAAAATTGAGCTTTGGGAATTTGATGATCTGATAACTTGCAATGTTTTATTTTCAAATTCCCAATTTCCACATTGTCAAATTAACAAATTTCCACATCTCTAAATCTTTGAACGTACGAGTTTAGAAATTTGCAAATTCCGACATTCTTAAATTCCTTTAAAGTTCCTCAGTCTTTAAGTTTCCAAATTGTCAAATTGAAAAAGATGATTGAAAAAGTAATGAAAGGAAATGCCATACTATTTACTCATACGAGCGAACATCTTGACAAAGTGCTGCATGAAAATGTGTTCGATCATATAATCATTACTCTAATAAGCACATGGGGAATCTATATCTTAATTTTTGTTTTCTATACATTGCTGCTCCGAAGTCAGCTTCAGTAGCGCGTTAAGTGCGCGCTCTTTCTTCGCTGTAGCTCGTCACGCGTCGTTCGGAAACGTTCGTGTCTTTTCGTATCGCTTCGCTTTCGCGGTTCCCTCACTCCAGACTCCCTCCTCTTTGTCCCTCCTCCTCCTCCGCCCTTTATCCCTCTTCAATGTACCCGCTCTTGTTGTCTCTCTATCCGTCTCTGATTCATTCCTTTGCTTTGCCTCCCGTTTCGATATCTGTCTCTCTCTTTCTTCCTATTTCCATTTCCCCACTCCATCCGTTCCCCCACTTCCTCGTCGTCATCGTCTTTTCTTTTTAACTTCGCTTCATTTGGTCTCTTTCTCTTTCACCCAGCTTCGAGAATTCCTCTCCTCCGTGTCTCCCGCTCCTCTTTCTCTCTATCGGTGCACTCTCTCTCTCTCCCTCCCCACTCTCTCTGCTCTTTTCATCATTCCTCCCACCCTTCCGCCCCCTCCCACTTTCTCGTGCTTCGTAACTATATATGACTCCCCCACCAATTGTATCAACGTGGAAGTTCTAGCGATGGAAACGATGCCCTCGCAAAGTGTATCGATGTTCCCGCGGAAAGCTTTTATTTCTTTACGTCGGGGCTGCTGGCTGCTACTTGTATGCACGCTTGTTAGTGATTATGTACACTTTTCTACAAACACTACATAATCAGTAATAATATATTATTATATATATTTTTGTATTGACAGTGCACATTTGGTAGAAAAGACCAGGTAGCAATTTTTTGAAATAGTACGCAATGCATTTTTTAGGGTTATACATAAGTATTATGTAGTATTTTACATGTAGCAATTTATGGTACCCGTTCGTTTGTAATATGAAGCTACAATACAATGTTATCAACGCTAACACACTATAAAGTGTTATATGCATTTTATATCTCGTATTCATCATTTTACTCCGTTGTACAATATTTGACAATACAATATTTGTATTGCAACTGCAGAGTTCGTACGAACTATTTCAGTGAATGTTTTTTTTATTTACCTAAATAAAACACTGGTCACCCACCCTGCCAATATACGCAACGAAGTTAGCTTCACCTGACAGTAGAAGATAACACTACACTATTTAACACTGTTCTACAGACCCCTGGTATATCTTACTGTTATTCTGTGTCTCAATTAACTTAACGTGCCTGTAGATTTCATTCAAGCGCTACTGTTTGCTTTTCGTTTTTCTCAATACACGATCATTTTCTCTGTTGGAATCAGACAGGCCCCTTGAACCTCCGACCTGGTTGTTTCCCCACCTTCGGTTAGGATGACGCGTTCGAAACTCTCCTTTCTGCCTTCAACGTTACTCTAACCTCTCTGTCTTAACCGCGACGACGACCACCTGGTACTCATAACGTTCTCTGCGATAGCCACTGTCCGACTTAGATTCTCTTTTTGACTATTGTAATCGATTTCTAAGCTTGATGGGTTTGCAATGTTGAATTAAAGTCATGGAGATATGAGTGATTCTTTTACTGTAACAATAAATAACAATAATAACAATAATCTTCAATTGATCATTTTGTGTAAGTAATATAATAAAACAGCAATGATACTCAAAACTCAGCTAAATTATTCGAATACATTAAATTGGAAGTATGCACAGGGTTAAACTAAGCAGAGTATAACTGCAGTCGCTAGATAATTTCCCGCGTTGAACGCTCTAAAGGTGTGCGATCACAAGAAACGAGTTATTACGGAACGGTTACTGTACATCAACCTGAATCACCCGACTGAACCCATAAAACCTGCATCATCCCCAACAAGAAAACTAGGCATCGTTCTAAATAAAGCTCAGCTTTCCTGGTACTACATCCAACAAGCTGTTCCTCAAAAAAAAAAAAGGAAGAAAGTTCGACGCGAACGCGTCAGCCCGCGATTAACCGCTCAAACAAGCCCGCGTTCACAACAGTGCGCGACTAAAAAACAAACGACGCGAAAGAGCCGGGCTCTCCATCACGACATCGATATTTTAATTGTTCTATCTCGTCAGGGTGACGAGTGGCTTGCATCGTGGCGAGATATCGTGTGCCATTAACGCTCGATTAGGTCGGCAACTTTTCTCGGATAACCGTTCCACACGCCTGATCGAGTCGCGTCCCGATTTGACGCCTCTTTGATTTTGCTCCGTGCAATCCTTCTCTTTTTTTTTTTTATTCACCGGCGGAATTTTCGCCTGAAGTGCGTCGACAGAAGGTGTCAGCGAACGATAGAGGCCCGTTTCCCGACGGCGACACCGTAACAGAGAAAAGCCCCAGTCAGGGATTCAAGAGCCGGTATAACCGTGGCTGATGCCAGTTGGATATCCAACCGACGACGGGCAAAATGTTACCTCGAGGGTGTTCGTTTATTAACGTCGCAGCAACTTGTTGCTGAACGCGTTACCGCTGTTGAATAACACCCTTCTCTGATCTCTCGCCGGAAGTTCCCTGTCCACGCCACTCCTTTCGAGGAAGCCAAATCCCACCCCGACTGTGGCCGAGCTTCCGCGTTTGCCAAATCACTTCTGCCACTCGAGGTAATCGTGGTTGCCCCATAGACGTATATAAACGGAATGTAAAGTCGTTACTTTTGACCGAGAAAAGAAAGAAATATGATTGCAGCGGAATCGTACGGATAAAAAGTCGTACAACGGTTAACGATAAATCGGATAACTTCGTTTCTCTTCGGTGCTCTTCGGATAATCACGTGACACGTCTGACAATCGAATTCATGGACATACGATTAAAATGTCAAAACGTGGAAGAAGTGATTAATGAGGTTATTATGAAAAGAATGTATATGTAAATGGATTAAAGGTTAGTATCTTAAATTATACACGACTGAATGTAAACAAGAACAGAGAAGGACTCGAATAACTTATATCTTTTAAGAAAAGAATATACATTAAAATTCCGTACGTGTAGTTTATATACTGAAGCAGTACAAATACATTTAGATTATATATAATAACACAGGATGTGAAATGATGTATGAGATCATAATTAGATCATCAGGTGTGAGATAATGTATGAGATCATAATGCATGAGAACACAGTGTTTTAAACCAAAAGATGTAAGACAACAACACGTTAACGTAGCACTATCGTGTACGAAGTATTACTTAGCCGATGAAAAATGACTATACAACAGGCTTTCAATTGTTTCATTTTAGCGTTTATATTTACAGACACCATCATCAACATTTTCCAAGGTTCTTCGATTACGCTCATAGCTGTACACGGCGATGACACCACGATATTATAATTCAATTACATTAGCCAGGAATGTCGTAAAACACGAAACAAACAATTGAACTGTGAAATCAGCGACATGAGTCATTGAGTTAGAAGTTTCTTGAGGCAGTAAGTGCACTCGTATTTCGATTATCCTTCAATTGATCGAAAATCCCCCAACTGGAAACCACAGCAGATCTCGGGGGATTATAGTCTGTTCGGAATCAATTGGCCACTCAAGGCCGTCGAGAAACCACCACCTTACTTAACCACATTGTTACACTATTCTCTGTTCCCTGTTTTGCTATCTTCTGCGCTGAAATTTCATTTAAAATACTTATCGACGATGCTCTACCGGAATGTACACAAAGAAACCTTATAAGAAATAATAAACATATAAAATGTATGTTAGGTCTTTTAGGTTACTGTATTTGACACTAATTTAATATCTATTTTATGAACCGAAGTAAGGACTATTTTTCTGATGTTATTCAAAAATGAAAAATCTTTAAGTTTATATATGAATATATATTTGTATATCGTATCACTTTGATATCCCCATCTTTCAACTGAAAGGCTGCATCCAAAGATTGAAATATTTCTCGCTATATATTGCCGTATACTTACGTATGTTATACTTTGCTACTTAAGTCGTACGTTTCGTGTTAAGGATACGTTCGTGGTTGCAAAGGGTTAGGGTAAAGGATTTCTGAAGTGGTGCTAGTTACCCGTCCGAGAAATGGAGGATGGTATAACTCGAAATCGCGAGTTCTCTCAATTCCAGCGAATGGATATCGGTTTGATCGAACGTGCACGTGCGTTCTTGCACGTTTCACGTGGCAACGAAGCCTCGAAACGGTTCGATATCCTTCGCGAATCGCTCGGAGCTGTTTGCCGGCCGCTCGAGAAACCTAATCGAGCAGCGTTTATGACCGACCACCGATCAACTTTTCGTTTAATTTCGTTGTCGAGTCGTGTGGGGCCTCCGAGCGATCGATTAATCGTTCATGGAGCGTGATTCAATGGTTTACCCGGGGAAGATTGACCCCCGATCGCAGGCTCCTGTCAGGGATTCAATTAATCCCAGCTGCATGAGAAATTTGATTTCGTTTCGAGATTATCGGACAGAGAACACTCCTCCCCGCTTTTAAAAATAGACGGGTTTAATATCCTTTTAGCGAATCGATATGGGAAAATATTTCCGACAAGTGTTCGACTAGAATTTCTAATTGAGAACAAGATACTATAATTGTTCTATCTGTTTCTTTTAATTTCCCAATTAATCTAGTTTCTGAACTTATTTTATTCTAAATAACCTTCCTAACAGAGTTTAAATACCCTACCTTGGATTTATATGGTAAATTTCATCAACTTAGATCAATTTTCATGAATTTTCATTCATTCACAAGCACTTCTATCGATTTTCACGAATTTACATTCATTTTCGTCTATGTTCGTCAATCTTCGTTGACTTTCGTCAATTTTCGTCAGTCTTCGTTAACCTTCATCAATCTTCGTCAATTTTTATCAGTTTTCCTTGATTTTCGTCAATCTTCATCAATTTTCGTTAATTTTTACCAAATTTCATCAATATTCATCGATTTTCGTCAGTTTTCATCAATGTGCATATACTTCATCCACTTCACTAATTTCCCTAACTTTCATCACTTTTACCCATTTTTGCGAATTGTTACCGATTTTTATCAATCGTTATCAATCTCTATCAATCTTGATCAATCTTCGTCAACATTTATCAATCTTCGTCTATTTCAATCTTCGTCAATCTTTACAAATCCGTGTCAACCTTTATCTTTCTCTGCTTTCGTTGATTTTCATCGATTCTGTACAATTTTATCAATTTTGTCGATTCGATCAATTTTTTTAATTATCTCAATTTTCCAAACACTGCAAGTTTTCCTAAATTCTGCAAGAATTCCTAAACTTCCCAAATATCCAACTGTCCAAACTTTCCAAATGTCCTTAATTATATAAATATCTCGAATCGTTATTTTCCAACGTTTTACTGAAAACATACGCGTAAAATAATATCTTCCAATTTACTGTTCTGTTATATAAGTTACCTGTCCCACGACGTAACCGAGATTTATGTAATAATCTAAACATAACGTGGCATTTTTCTTCTTGTATCTGATGGTAAATATTTGTTCGCGGCGTTGGTGCAGCTCACTGATAACGACGGTGAAATTGTAACGTCTCATCGATCATCGTTCTTCAGGAATACCTCGCGTAGCATGTTCGAGAAACTTGTATCAAAATTTTTCCTCCCTTTTTTGTAGAAGTTTACCGTTGTTAAATATAATTCATTGCTACGGTTGTAAATTAATTTGTCCCTGGTACGATACTCTGTTATCAGTACGAATTTATTGCCAGTGGAGATTGCTCGGAAGATTTCAAGGTTGCTCCGATTTTCCTGCATAATCTGTTTAACGATGCGACGTTGATATCAAACTTAATTTAGTACGGATTAAACAGATAATTTATCATTAATTTAACGTGTAATTACCGTATTCTCATGGGACGGTCATTAGCATTTAGGAGTATAAAATAGTATAGAAAATAAGAAACAGTAAAATAACGAGATAATTGAAAGGGTGTAATAATTTTCTTGAACATCAGGAATTGTATATTCTTAGGAATAATGACAAGTTTAATCTCACAGTTCAGTAGAAAATACGAGGGCCATATTATCTTATCGACGAGCATAGATAAGACAAGAAAAAGGCCCACTACGAGACTCGGAACGGAAATGGTGTCCCAATTCCGTCTTCCATGCTTCTAGATTAATTGATAGTAGCTAAATAAACAGCGCATGTACATAACTAAATAAACCCATCAATTTCAGTGCAACTGTAAATACTTCGGTAGCCACGAAACAGTGTTCTCTGGTCACAATAACGAATCAATATTTGATCGCGTACCGAAGGTTAAATGTTAGCAATTATTGTTCGAAAAATATATTGGCAATGACGTTTATCGATTAAGTCTTGTATCGCGTTTGAGCGAATATGGGTAGAACGTTGCGATTAATATCTGGAAGTAGGGTAAGGAAAAAAGGGAGAAATTTTGAGGGTTGATGAATAGAAAGGAAGCAGTTGGCAGCATGCCTGGAATGAAATGGATGATTAGTGTGAAACTGAAGAATGGCACGGGATAAATCGCGACGGTGCACAACTATGCCAAATGAGCAGATTTTTCGACCTGAATACGTATCACGGATTCAATCGCAATTTTCCCAACGATTAACGAACTATTTATCGGTGTGATGCATCCATCACTTAATAATATTAAACTCGACGAATACGAGGATCATTATCGCGTAATTTTAGTATCAACTTCCATTAAATTATACATTACAGACACAGATTTCAAAATAAATTTTTCATTTTATCACGAAAATTCAACGCATACATTATCCAATATGTCACATTACGTCATTTACACGGTATGTATGTTAGCGAAGAAAGGCCATTAAATATTACACTGTAATGGAGCCATGGCGAACTCTCGTCTATAATTTTCGTTATTAGGATAATTAAGTTCCATACCGTGGAAAATAATCGAGTCAGAACGAACGGCGACATTATTTATGGAACGTTCACGCGAACTTTCCTCCCCCTCTTAGGCAACTATGATCGTTCCGAACCCTCTTTTCTATCTCAACGTGTTTCGATACTGTTCTCGTGCACGATCTTTTTCTTCGATACGGACATTACACGATTAATGAGAGATTAATTATACTGTACCACGCTAATTATACTTTACCGCTGTACTGTTACTTCATACTTTACTACTACTATACTAATACACTTTTAATTCTATTACAGCACTGTACTATATTACTTTTAATATTGGTACTGGGTTGTTTGTACTACTGTAGTATTTCTACTATATTATTTATAGTACTGTAGTATTATTTTAGCGTGTATTTTGCTAAGTCTAATATGGTAGTATACTATTATATTACTATGCTACTATACTTCCATACTACTATACTATTATGCTACTATACTACTGTACTATTATAGTATTATACCACTATACTACTATACTACTATGCTACTATACTATTATACTATTATAGTACTATACTACTATACTACTATACAACTATACCACTATACTACTATGCTACTATACCATTATACGACTATACCGCTGTACCACTATATCACTATACTACTATACTGCTGTACCACTGTGCCACTATACCACTACTTCGGTATACCATTAATTTTGCTGTACCACTATACTACTATACTACTGACAATATAATATAAACTACAGATATAAAATTTCGAAGATGCAAATAGTACATGATCTGATGTGAGTTAAATTTAATCTTGTAGACATCAGATAAAATCTAACTTTACTGTAGGTATTCAAGCTTAAAAATGGTACTACGACCGTTCGAATAAGGTTGTACATATGTATGTAGTGCACCAAAATCTACATAAAAAGTACTTCAAAAAACAATATAAAATTTGGAAAATGCAAATAACACAGGTTATGTAATCAGTCAGAGTATGTCTAACCGACACAAGGTTAGATGTGAATTTGCTATAAATATTCAGATTTAAAAATGGTACCACCACCGTTCACATAAAGGTTGCACATATGTAGTGCACCAACATCCGCACAAAGGGTACTTTAGAAAATAATATGAATTTTCGAAAATGCAAATAACACAGCATATGTAATCAGTCAGAGTATGTCTAACCGACACAAGGTTAGATCTGAATTTACTCTAAATATTCAAATTTCAAAACGGTATCACGATTGCTCGCACGAAGGTTGCACATGTGCAGGGTGGCAACATCCGCGCGAAGGAAGAGAAAAAAAAAGGATATCCAGAACGAGCCAGAAACGTGGTCTCGAACAGGGAGAAACGAAGGGGGTGGAAAAGAGACAAGAGGGAGAAGAATTAGCATTTTATTCGTAGCGCGACCGATCGATATTCGCGGGCAGGTTCGTCTTCGTTTTACTGTCGGTCGGAACCTTTGGAGCCGACACATTGTTCGCGAATTCAAGATGGCGCGCTCCGACACCTCTGCCGCCAACCCTCTGCAACCCCCGTTTCCACGACCTAATGCAATTTAGCTGCCGTCGACGGAAGAAGGGAGAGGAGACAGAGAGAGAGGAAGAGAGGGGTAAACCGAGGAAGACCGCTAATTATTTTACCTAGGATATCCGCAGCCTGATCTTCGGTACTTGCAGTCTGAAACCCGTGGATTGAGAAGCGTCATTGATTTTGGATTAAATCGTTCGGAAACGGGGAAATCCGAGGTATTTCGATTCAACATGCTCCAGCGAGAATTAGGGGATGATCGATGATCCAACATTTCGTCGACGATTTCCCATCAAATCTGAACTCATCCTCGATTCTTGGACTCAGATTCTTTCGATCCAGTGATTTTGTTATTGATTCGTTTATTATCGATTCATTGATTTGTCTCGTATTTTTCAATGGCATTGCTCATTTTTTTATTTGAATGGTATTTTTCAATGATATTAATGATTTATTAATTTGACTCGTACTTTTGAATGCTATTATTGATTCATTGATAGGTCCGGTATTTTTGAATAGTATCATTGATTTTTTTATTTCAATGGTATTTTTGAATGGTATTATTGATTTACTGATTTGACTGGTATTTTTGAATGGTATTATTGATTTATTGATTTGACTGATATATTTGAATGGTATTATTGATTCATTGATTTGAATGGTGTTTTTGAATGATATTACTGATTTTTTTATTTGAGTGGTATATTTGATCGATATTATTGATTTATTGATTTGACTGCTATTTTTGAATGGTATTATTGATTCATTGATTAGTCCGGTATTTTTGAATGCTATTATTGAATGATATTACTGATTTATTGATTTGATTGGTATTTTTGAATGGTACTATTGATTCATCGAGTTCAATGGTATTTTTGAATGGCCTTTCACTTGTTACATTTTACCTAAACATTTAAATGAAATATTTAAATATGTAAGTTAATTTATTTTAAAAAGTCCGACTATTTATAGTAATCCAGATATACTAAATATTCAATTTTCTTCTTCTTCGAAATTGAAGCCTTCTATCCGGAAGCGAGATGGTGATTAACTGCTCGAAATGGAGATTCGATCTTCGATGCAAATTCAATATACAATTACAAAGATAAATTTGCGCGAAATGATATACCGAATATATTATCGCAGTGAAATTGCAAATCCATCAATCATTTCTGGAAATAGAAACAGCAGGCTGTTAAATAATTGGCCAGACAATGACAGGGGAAGGAAAGGGTTGGTTTCAAGCGGCAGGTATCGATCGCGTGAACGAATCTAAATTGAAACAGTGAAAAAGTTGGATCGCGTTCTGTTATGAAGACGTTGGCGTCGGCACAGGTGCCGATACACGTGTGCACCGTTCGTATCGAGAGATCGATAACATTCCGCCGCCGCAGAGATATCAAAAGCTCGTCGAACGCGGCGCGATATAAATCAGCCTCTGTGCTATGCACCTATTCGTTTCCAATAGGAAAACGCCTAACTACCAAACTTCCATTATTCCTTTGCTCGAATACTGGAAAACAGATATCGCGGAAGATTCACAGCTTATCGATTCGATAGATCGACGCTATTTTGTGACGGGAGGGTTTAAGTATTTATACTTAAAAAGTATTTATGCTTAAAGTATATCTACACATAATATTTATACTTAAAATATATTTAGTATATTTTTCAAATGTAAGCATAATGTATATGCTTTATAGTAACTCACTGTTATTAATTGTTTATTATATGATTATTTGCACTTTGAACTCTTCGCGGTTTATCGATGATATTTTATAGCGGGAAAAATATTTATACTTAATACTAGGCCACTGCTAGTATTAATTGTTTTTTATACGATTATTTGCAATTTCTTTAATAATGTACTCTGAACTCTTTACGGTTTACCGATTATCGATTGAACAGATTGATGTAACTTTATGGCGGGAAAAATTCAAATATTTGTACTTGATACCCCCAGCTAATATCAACTGTCTCTTGCATAAATGTTTACAATTTAAAAAGATATATTATTGAACTCCTAGAAAACAATAACAAAAAAATTTGTAATTTCTCCCGAAGTACGAAAAACTCCATACCACCTTAAAATCCGCGACAAGAACGAAAGACTACCAAATATAAAAGTTCTAAAACCACAAAGCCTAAGATCTCAGCAAAAAGAATGAAAAAACCTTGAAAATGAAAAATGCTGGAGACAAAAAGAAATCTTACAATTCTTCCGGAGTTGGAAATAGTTGAATCGAAGAATTCTCGATAGAGAAAGTTTGACAGATCGTTTCACCGGAAGTGGCTCGGGAGCGCCGCTGAAAAATGGATCGCGCGGCGAACTTTCGTTGCGAGTAAAAGAAGCGTGTTGGCGCGTGTATGCCGGATAAATGTCCAGGGATAAATCGCAAAGGAATCGAAGAAGAGTTTAAGGGGGCGAGATATCTCGAGTATTCGGCCGAGAAATGCAACAACGCTCGCCTGATTACCGTACAGGCTGAGACATTTTAAACATGGCGGTGCAGAGCGCACACGCGCGCTCCGCGTCGATCAATACCAGCTTGCTTAATGTCAGTTCTCAAACTTCCTGCAGCCCGATGGTAAGTGGCAAGAAATTTATTCCAAATAGACGACCGGCCTCGTTTTTCCCCCCGCGAAACTTGCGCGGAACGAGAAAAACAAAGATATTATTTAACGCCGCCGCCAGAGGAGACCGGGGGAATATTTTTAAGGAGGGATTCAAACAGCGATCACTTCCGGCTTGGATTACGGCCGAGAGCAAATCTGGATTCTCTAGGGAAAATGCCGTAAATTGGGAGGACCTTTCACTCGTAATGCTTTCTACGAGGTTTTGGAGATCGAGACTTTGGGAACTTGGAAATTTAGGAAAGGCAATTTAAGAATTTGAGAAACTTGACAATTTGAGAATTGAAAAATTGGAAGAATTTGACAATTTGGAAATGTGGAGACTAGGAGATTTGAAAGTATAAAAATTCGAAAATATTGTAGTTAAGTTTGAGGATCTTGTGGGTGTCCCATATCCCATATCCCCAAAAATCCAAATCCTCAAATCCGAAATTTCAAAACTCCAAAATCACAATTACCCAAAATCTTAAGGTCACCAAAATCCTCAATCCCCAAATTCTTAAATCCACAAAAATCCCAAATCCTCAAATCCAAAATTCCCGAAATTTCAAATCTCCAAAATCACAATTCCCGAAATCTTCAAATCTACAAAATCTCAAGGTCTCCAAAATCCCAAATCCCTAACATCCCAAATTTCGAAAATCCCAATTCCCCAAAATCCCAATTCTCCAAAATCTCCACAGTTCCCTAAATTCCCACAGTCCCCAAAATCTCACTTTTCCAAAATCCCCAAAGTCTCGTAAACTCCCATAATCCCGAAAATCCCAAAGTTCCCAAAACCCTAAAACTGCCCAAATGGCCAAATGTTCCTCTAACTCTGCGATTCATCGGAATGTCTGATTCAGTATCAAATTAGCAAGAAATTTCGGCAGAGTGGTGCACGATCAAAGGTTAAACCAACTGCAGGTGTTACCACGAACGAAGGAACTCGGTTTTTCGAGTGGTTGCAAACATCAGAGCCGTTTACTCGTGCATTACCACGTTTCTAGAATTAGAACCATGACGGATAAGTGGCGTGGCGAGTGCGCTCGGAAACGACGAGTGGCCATCAAAGAGGAACACAGAAGAAGAACACGATGAAGGGTAACAAGAAAATACAAACAAAAGTTGGAAAAAAAGAACAAGAAAATTCGTATGGTAACCGGAAATGAAATGCACATTGAAGAAGGTAAATACTTGCTCGTAATGTATACGTAACAGTGTTTGAAATTTTACGCGGGAAAAACGAGAATCACGAACTTTGAGAGAGGATAAATACAATTTATGTCCAGTACATAATTAAATATGTAATAAACATATAGTATCAAGGATTTCATTTTATACTCTTTATGTTACTATTTCATATTATTTTTGAAAACGTAGTACAAATTTGTGTTCAAGCATTTCGTACACAGCTCTTCATAGATAAGGAAGATGTTTTAGCGAAATAAAAATTTAGTTTCTATTTTGTTAATAATTCACATTTATTTCTACTACGATTGCTGTTAACGAATGCATACGAATATGTATGCAATCCTTCAATGTACACATTTGTATTTGTCACCGTTCAAATTCGCCGCCAGAACGAGGGAATGTCGCAACCAACATGGCGACCTGTTATTCAAGTGAGAACATTGTTTTAACGTAGATTACCTTGTATAGAGAGGGTACTTTAGTACATATTGTATAAAGATCAATGCTCGAAACGCAGAACCAACAAAACGATTCCATACAAGAACAGAGAACAAAAGAGGCTCAAGTTACTTACCCTGGTTGCACCTTTGCCTCTGCCCCTGCCCCTCTCCCTGAACGCACCCTCGCCCGTCTGCAGATGGTACAGGTGCTGAAACACAATCGGTTCTCTTCAAAATATGCTCGTTGTCGTGTACACAAACAGTCGTACAATTTCTTAATCCCGTTACCATCGAATGTACATATCCCGTCACTCATTTTTAACCTCTTGTACTTCGACAAGATACTCGTGACTCGCAGTTCAAATGTAATAACTTTTATTGAAATCAATACGCTTCGTTTTAACGTTTAAGTCCAATTTTAATTTGGAAACGATCGCTGAAAATTCACGTTTTAAGTTTCTTTACTTGTTTTGATATCGTAACATGCGCTGACTGATCTAAGTGGATCGTATGACAAGGGGTTAATTTTAAATGTCTTCCTTCTCGGTAAAATATCAAGGTACATGCAAGCTTTATATCGTCAAATTGGAATCAGTTACGTGAAATGAGCTTTGGAAATTTATGTTTAATGCGGAAATTTGGAAAGTTCAGGAATTTGAGAAGTACTAAAAACTGGACCCTCTAAAACTTGCAATTAAAATTTTTAAATCCAAATTCTGGAATTTTTAATGAACCTCGAAATGGATCCTTAAGATAAAACATTCACCTGGCCCTATATTGCACCCAAATTCCCGTACCTCCTCAAAATCGAGAGCAAATGGTGATATAACTACAGTGTATCTATTTACTACATAGTTTCTATGTACATATAATGTAGTCTACATGTACAACAGAGTTGATAAATTATGTACTAATACTTGGAGATCGTCGACGGGCTTTCGAATCGTTATCGTTGCAACGATGAACGAACTATCGTAAAATCAAGGCAACCGTATCACCTCAATTGACCTCGTTAAGCCCAATAAACGTGCCAATAAAAGTATAACCTTTCAGGGCCAGCGGTATTAGATTAGATTCACCGCGACAAAACGCTTTAGATTATTCCCGGGCGAAAGATACCGCGAATAGCCCGCGGGGTCCTATACGCCCCGATCGTTCGATGGTAATTGACGCTCTCTCGCCTGCTCCGGGTTAATTAGAACAAGGAAATTGCCTGGTGTAATGACTATGAAAATTCGTGGCAGTTTATACGTAAGGAGATAAGCAACTTCCGAACATATTTACTTTCCAAGGTCAACCATTAGCAACATCAACGATTATTAAATATAAATTAAAATTTGCGTATCTTTGCCTGGGTTATTTTTGTGGGAGAGTATTTTTAAATAATTACGATTTGATATTTCATCGAGGATGGAAAGAGGAATTTCAGATTTAAAGATTCAAGGTTAAGTAATTATTGTAATTTATTTTTCATGCTCGTAGTTTGAACTCGAGTGAAAATCAAACTGGGCTTAATAAGATAATGCTCGAAGTCTATATTTGTATGATGGGTCAATGCACCGATGTGGGGTCGAAGAGGTTAATTAATAATTCTCTTTAAAGGCTTATCTTTACCGCCATAATCGTAAATATTTAGAATTGTTGCTCGACGATATTGTTTAGGTTTAATTCCGCAGATTCTTGCAAATCAGTGTGAACATTTTGAAATATTCGAATTATGAACTTTGGAATTCCCCCATTTTGTCTTCGAGAGAAAACGTGTCGTTTTCCCAATCGGTAATTGTGCAGCGTAATTCATTAAATGTTTAACAATACAACATTATAAAATATTGTGTCATTAGTAGTTTTTAGTAGAGATGTAGGGTGTCGAAATAAAAAAAGGAAAAGGAATTTTTCTTTTCTTTTTTCTTTTGTGAAAAATAGATCGACTGTTGTTGACAGTCGCTTAGGGTAGAGATCTGCGTTACCAACGGGAAGAAAGAATTACCTTCGATTTAAGTTGATAGATGGCGTCTGCTGTGAGTTTACTGAATCCACCATATTTTTTTTACCGACGTGTGGCGGGAAACGCGATTGAAAATCGACAAACACATTAGCTCATATTTTCATGTTTTTAAGCTTGTACCAGTAATTACGTACATTTAAACTTGTTTCTTTAAATGCGATAGTTTTTTCGATTTCTTTTCTGTAATTGTAGAATAAATTTACGCTTCTACAATTTTATTTTTTGAAAATATATGCAACGTTATAAATATTTACGAGTAAATTTGTCTAATACCGAATGGAAATCTTCTATCACATTCTGTTCCATCCTCAGGATTACCACTCATCGAGTCGTGTTTGCTTTCCAAACGAATTTCCTCGAATAAGAACAACAGAAGAAAGAAAAATACAATTCGAAATGTGTATTTGTGAAACGAGCGGAAACAAAAGAGAAAAAGGGGATCTAAAGTGTGTTTTTCCAGGGTCGCAGGATTAATAGTACGAAGGAACAGAAAAATAATTACACAACTCAGAAATAAACTATTACAGAATTTACTATTAGTTTGTATGACATATGTGAAAATTGTAATTTATCTTCAGTAAACTAATTTTTTAGTTGCAAACTTTTCTGACAATAGTATATCTGCAATATATTTCGTTCGACGAGAAATCTAATATTAATGCTTGTATCCTTTCCTTAGGTATATTATTGTACTCTGTTCTTGCTAAAATTGCAATTATTTTTCCAATTTTACACTGTGTCATAATAATACAATGTAAAATGTCAGCAAGATTGCAATTAGAACAGAAAGTTACACTCCAATATGGCGCCATTTTGAATTGCAGCGAGATTTCTGGTGGAAATACGTTTTGACGCCTTGTAAAAGAAGTTACAAATAAATAATAAAAGAAGTTCTAAATACTTTCTGACACTTTCTGACAAAGCTAGATTGTGTTAGAATATCTTTAATACTCGGTAATCGATAGAATTCTACATAAGTAGTCCCATTATAAATCTAATTATTAGGTACATCGTAAAATTGATGGTTAAAATTTGGCAGTTAATAGAAAGACAAAAGTTAGTAAGAAATCTGATACGAAGAGACACGATTTTGTCTCAGTCGAACATCCCCTATCGCAAATAAAAGGAAATAAGAAAGAAGAAGAGGAAGTAGTAGGTGGTCGGTAAGGAGCATAGAGAAGCGTAGAGATGACCGCGCGAGTGAACATCGAGGTCCGAGGCAGGCGGAAAATGTCCCCTTCGCCGCGGAGCGGAGCGGAGCAGAGCGGAGCGGCGCGTCGGCACACGCGTGGACGATTATGGTCTAATTCCCTTGTACGCGCATTCCCACCAACCTACCTAGCTTACCTACCAACCTACCTGGCTGGCTGACTCGCATGACAGAACCGTCTTCGTGAGCGAACGAGGAAAAGCGTAGTTGGTCGGTGCATTCGATAAGCGTACGCTCGAAAGATAGGGGTGTGTCCCCTTAATTCTATATCTCTCTCTCTCCGTTCTCTTTCACCCTCTCTTGCACTCTCTTCGTAACCCTCTATCGACACTTTTCTCCGCTTCTCTCTCGTTCGCCCTCTCTTTCGTCGCTTTCTTCTCTTTTACCCGCTCGCTTTTCCTCTTTCTCCTCCGTCAACAACCCCCGTTGCACCTTCGCAGCCCCTCTTGCGGCCCGTTCGACGTTGCTCTCGCGTAAATATCGCGGTTTCTCGGTAAACAGGAGAACCAGCTACGAGCAAAGGGTACGATACGCGTGCACGGTACACACAGGTGGCCGCTGCGTGCACGCACGCACACGCGCCGGTCCGCCGCGCCTGCACGCGCGTACTTACGCGGACCGCGAGCGAGAGGGAAAGAGGAAAAATGGCGAAAGAGAAGAGGGAGTAAAGGAAGCAAGGCAAATGTCAATATCGACGATGCATCGTCGTCAAGAGAGCCGCACTTGGGGCGGGAATGAGGGCGTAATTAATCGTGCAAGCAAAGAAATTTTTTCTCTCTCTCTCTCTCTCTCTCTCTCTTCTCTTTATCCTGTCCCCGACCACCGTAACTTCTCTCCTTAGGAGCACCTCGCGAGACCATGCTGCTATACGAATTCTGGATAAACGATGCTTAGCTTTTTCCGCCTCCTTTTTTAACAACCATTTCTTTTTCTACAAGAGAGATTTTGAGCTTCTCTTCGTAATCGGGTTTTTGTGCTTCGAAAGTTTCCCGTGAATGGTGGTTGAATTTGTGAGTGCTGTTTAGTGGGAAGTTTTAAACGTTATGCTTTTTTATGGTTTTGGAAATCCTGTTGGACGTGGGGTCAAATTTTAAGAAGTTTTTAGGTAGTGATTGTATGTGATCAAAATATACATGTTACTTGCTTTTAATATAAGTTCACAATTTGCAACTTCGTCGATATATTTTATGAGGGATTATGAGCATATTAAATAGTTATGAAGGATCGACAACCTGAAAGAGCGAGATGCTGCTACATGGCGACCTCGTTCGTAAATTATTAGATAATTTTAAAAACGATACTGATGTTAAAAATGTATGTCAATAATAACTTTTCTGAGCACCGTTTTATATCGCTTCTACGAAAGAAAATGAAATAATTTTCTACAGTAAAAACATTTTCCACGGTGCATTCATTTTACGAGTTAATATTGACAATAAGACTCGAAAGGGTTTGAGCAATTTCTTTGAGAAGTGTCACGCGAGGCAATAATAATTATCGAAGATATCCCTCAAGATCTCCCATTCGCTCTTCTCCCACGTTTCAAGTCCGGTTCGATGATTTCCTTAGAAGTTAACGAGATGGATGCACGTGTTTGACAGCATTATAATTAGCTTATTAGCCTTATGAGATGAATGCGTAACGCGTTGTACCGTAATATCCCACCAACAAGATTTTAATTTTAATAACGCACGCCATTTTCGCATTGAACGTCTTATCGATACGTCAAGCTGCGTCATCGATTAACTTTAGAAATCGTATCAATTTAATTAGTTAAAAAACTAATTGCTAGATTATTAATGATGTAATAAATTATAGTGATTAGCATCGTTATTGAAAGAATAAAAACGATGCATTATAACACGTGATTATATGACGTTTAATACGACGCGTGGCAATATAACTCGTAGTAATACGGTGCGTTGCGATATAACACTAGGCAATATCATTCGTGGCAATATGGTGCGTTGCGATACAATGCATAGTAATACGACGCGTGGCAATATAGCGCGTGGCAATATAGCGCGTGGAAATATAGCGCGTGGCAATATAGCGCGTAGTATTACAGCGCGTGGCGGTGTAACGCGTGGCGATATGGTGCGAACTAATACGATGCGTGGCGATATAGCGCGCGGCGATATAACGCGTGGCGATATAACGCGTGCATTACGGCGCGTGGCGATATAACACGTGCATTATGGCGCGTGGCGATATAACGCGTGGCGATATAACGCGTAGCATTACGGCCCGTGGCGATATAACGCGTGGCGATATAGCGCGCGGCGATATAATGCGTGGCAATATAACGCGTAGTATTATGGCCCGTGGCGATATAACGTGTGGCAATATAGCGCGTAGTAATACGGCTCGTGGCGATATAGCGTGTAACAACATAGCCCATAATAATACGGCGCGTGGCAATACATATAATGCGAGGCAATACGGCACGTGGTGATACAACGAATTAACATACATCCCATAATAGAATTGTCAATAGAATTTATTACTGTAATTAATTACGAATAGTAGATGAAAAATATTAAATTATAGCGATTTTGATAGATAAGAAAACATCTGCTCGAAATGAATTCACATTCAATTGGCAACACATTTCTGTTCCTTTCACATCTCCGAACGATGGTTAAATATAACGATGATACGAAAGTATTCGTGATTAATAGCAACAAAGAAAATTATGATGAAAGAACGAACAAGCGAGAGTTCCATCGTCATCTGAGACGTAGATCAGCAATTAGAAGCACGCGCTTCCCCGGCAGCTGTCATCGATTTGATGATAAGCTAATTAAAATATTTCGTAAGTACGTTTCCTTATATCTTGTCTCGACAGATGCACGGATCTCGATAAGAAACACGTTAACCGGTTGTAGCTTCGACAAAGAAAGATTTAACGTCTCTTGTAGAACTGATCGATAAAACATTCTCGTAAACGTAAAATAAAAATTAACATGTCTTCTGGGTAGTTAAAAAGATAATGCTTTTATTCACCGAAGTGGCAAACCTACTGTTTTACGCATCAAACATGTATCGCGGTGGAAGGTATACGTATTCATTATTCGGAACTCCATTTCGTTTCTTTCTCCAATTAAAATTCTTCATTTGCTGTCTTACGATATTATTATTGCGTTAATACTACTCTCTCTTTAACTTTTTATGCGAATTCTTTGTGTATTTTTTATTTAACAAATTGCAGTAAAATTTAGACACAGATTTAACGTATAAATAAGTTTGAATGATAGCCTCAGCATTGCATACTTTCAAGTTTGAAAAGGGATATAAATTTGTAAAAATTGTCAGTTTTACCTCGGCGGTCTGTTATAAAGTCCTACGAACACGATCTTGAAATACAAAGTACAAGACACGAATATAAGCTGAAAAAAATGGCTAATTACATATCGAAGAAGATCGATAGCTCCGTGGATTAGCAATCTCGCAATTTAGTTTTGTTGCATTTACTAAAGCCATATTATCAAGGAAATTTGCATTTTGGTATTATAAATCTCTCGGATATAATCCCGGTAATAAATTCCTTCCGTAAGAAGGAGCGGGTAGCATTAATTACATCTCGAACGATAATTGGTTAACTGGTTGTCGAATGAGAAGACTGCGCGAGACGTTGGAACGCATCAGGGGTAGATAGAGTCGTGTGAGCCCGTCCGAAACGTAGAAAGAACGGGTACACACTTTTCGGTGAGTTTCCAAACAACGAACGAAAGGAAACAGCACGGTGACAGCCGGCCCTCGTATTTGTCTAAAGTCGTCTCGACGCCGAACATTTGCCCAGGAAGATGGTATTATAACCAAACACGGGCCTCTGTTCAGATGAAATGATTAGCGCCGGGACATCTGCTTCTGTTGACAGTAAACGTTGCGAGGAAATAGTAAATTCTGATTTCTTCGCCACCGAAAACGATCCACGATCATTATCGTGTACCAGTTATTTTACCACGTTACGTCCCCCCTCTTTCTATCCCTTTTTTCGCCTCGCGTTCTTCTTCTCTTTCTCGCTTGTCTCCGGTTTGGATCACCCTCGAATTCTGATGGCAGATCGCGATATACTCGGCAGAAATTTCGACGGACGATTATGAGATAATTTCTCGCACTTTCAACCGGTTCGACGCTCGGAACTGACGCTGCTACTTGCGATGTTAAAATATACCTTCAACGGTAATTGGCTTTCGTGTAACATGCAAGATACTCGTTTCATCGCTGTTTTATTAAGTTCGAAACTTCAGTGTTTTCGAATTTTTTTAACTACTTCGAAGTTTTGAAACTTTGAAACTTCACGAATTTAGAGAATTTCAAACTTCTTAAAGAATTTCAAATTTCTCAACTTCTAGTAGAATTTCAAAACTTTCAATCACTGAATCCTTAAATCGCCAAGAAGCAAACTTCTGTTCATAGTGCAACAGATAAAGAAATAAATAATATTTCCGTTCTTGATGGGTTTATTTATGAATAATTATGTCAATTATTAAGTTTTAAAAGTATTCTAACATGATTAGTATTCTAGTTTCTCAAATCTCGAAGAATAATATTCGTTAAATTATAATTATCCGTCAACGAAGCATCAAATCCCGCCGGCATTCAAAATGGCGCCATATTGGCGGGTAATTCGATTTTGTTCTATCCTACTGACATTTCACATTATTATAAAATAGTTATTATAAAATAGTAGCAAGAATAAAGTACAACAGATAGAGAAAGAAATAAAAAAATTAATATAAATTATTATTTTGCATGAAACTAATGTACTGTAGATATACTAGCAACAGAAAGATGTACAACTTATATTGAAGACATAGAGTTCACTAAAGATAAATTACAATGTTCACATAATCTATCTATTTTATCTATTGTTTTGTCCACAGATTTTTCAGATAAATCTTGCCAAGAAGTTCTTGGTTCGAAAATTACAAAACGTTCCGAAAACTCGTGGCACTGTAAATCACTAAGAGGAAACGGTAGCGAAGGAATAAACGAAACAAACGTTAGAATATAAAAGGTAGAGAGTGGGGGAGTAAAGACGACGAGGACGGTACCGAAATCCCGGATTTCCGTGACTGGTCCTTCGGCTAATGAAAGAATTCGACATCGAGATTCCTCCTCTCCTCGCGCGTGTCCCTTTGTCTGCTCTTTTCATTCTCTTGGCAACGCGTCGCGCGATTCAGTGAAAGGGTGTTCGCGATAAAAATGTTGAATGCGTCGCGACGCGTTCCCCAAAACTCGTTCGTTTCAATGCGCGTTGCATGTCCTCGAAATCCGTGCTCGTAAAATGACTGAAATTCACCGGTGAACACGAGCTGCTGACTTCGATACAAAACATTATCTCCCTTCGAGTACGTACACGAAAGATACATGCTTTATTGTTGTTACATGACGCTACAACTCTCTCGACGTCGACCTAACGTCGACCAAATCTCAATTAGACTTTACGATGATTTGATGCAACATCGTGATCGTGATCAAACTCGATGATCTTAGTATTGAGTTAGACTGACAAAGTTGAACTCAACTTTTATTGATAAAACTGATCTGATTTAGTCGTTACAGTAAACTGATATAACTTGACTGCTGTGGTAAGTACATCAAGTCAGATAACTAATTTGGATGTAACCTTGCTTAATCTTTAAACTTTAACCCTACAGGGATTCAATTTAACCTAACTCTGGTTAAATATTAATTTAACTTAACCTTATGGGGATTTAACCTAGCATCCACCTAATCATATTCTGATGATGTGACTTAACCTTCACCTACAGCAAGTTTTATTTAACATTGAGCAAATGGTTACAATAACCTAATGTAGTTTGGATACAATTTAATCTTGTAACTCTGACCAACCTAAACTCTGAGTGATCTAACTACATAACCTAATCTAATGTAACTTAAGCTTGACTTAACTGAACCTGTCCCTAATTGAACCCGACACTGACCTAACATAATTCTGACCAAATTGAATGGTAGTCTAACTTCATTCTGACCAGGCTCGAGAATGTAACCAAATTTTAACCTAACCAAATAAAATATCACTAATATCCGAAGTTAATCTTGAACCTAACCTACCGGCCAGAAAATATAAACCTACCCCCGACCAAACAAAATTCCACCATCTCGCGATATTTCGCACGAATTATTTTCCCGATTGAAATGCGAAGAACGACGGTGAAATTCTAACGGAGGATTTTCCTTTATCCAACGATCGTTCGATTTGATCCTGTTAAACGAACAGTGCTCAAACAGGATTACCTGTTGGAGCAATTTTATTGGCTGGAAGGATCGAGCGTTGATTTAACGAGGTTTGTCGGACGCGAGGAACGGAAATGCGAGGACGCGACGGGAAGCGCTGTCGAAATTCCCGCGATAGTTAAAAACGTCCGCTTTCTCGGTCAGCTGACTTTAATTTCGTCAAAGCGTATCCAACGGGCGACAGATGGTCGGCGCGGCGCGTTCGAAAGAGCCGTTGCACCCATTAGAAGTGCGACGGTTAAAAATGGTAGGTACGTCCGAAGGACAGGTTATCGAGCGTACCATGTGCGCTATACGCTCGCAACCGCGTGCGTTCTCCGCTTTCGCGTTCGGCCCGCGATATACGTGCTTCGACACGCTACTCTGCGTACAATCGATCGAAACGATATCATTTCTTCCTCGATTCTCTCCGGTTGCTCCACTAATTCTCCCTTTACAGATATTCCTTTGCGAATCTTACGTCACTAAATTTTATATTACAACAATCGCAGTAGTAATAACTGTATAAGTAATAATATAATGCAGTAGCATGTATAAGTAACAGTATAGTATAATAGTAATTACTACATAAGCAATAGTGTATCACAATAGCAATTATTACATCGGCATATGACAGCAGCATTTTTTAGTAATTTTTAGTCACTGCTTTTTAACGTATATGAACTTGATCAAGAGCTTCATTAACCCTGTGTCTGCAAAAAGCGTATATATACATCTTCTAAATTTTGCATATTATAACACGGTTATTTTTTTATTAAATTGATCTAACATACAATATATCGATAGATGAAAATCGGTGAATAGTGCTTCGATATTTTACGGTCGAAAACATTTCACTTCGGTTATATATGAAAATGTGCTGCTACAAATCAGTTAAAATGGCTCGAAGTTTCACATTTTGTGTTGCATTATTGCCATGTGTTTGCCGAAATGTCTGTCATATTTTGAGATAAAGAATGCTTGTATATGTTCATATACATATGTATTTATATTACGCATAATTATAGATACATCTTTTCACTTTATTTTGAATTTGTAAGCGTGCATTTCACAATTTTGTTTTAACGAAACAGTCGGTCGAAGATAAATTATGTTCTTGTATTATCTATAAAATTTATTGAGGAAGTTAAGTTATAAGACAATGTAGATATTTTTGTGAAATATCCCGGTAACATTTATCGCGTCTCAGGGGGATTGAGGCGCAGTAAACGATTAAATCTGTTGTTGGCCGCAATAAACACGAAATATTGATCGCTGTAAATACGAAATACGCAGAAATGCGTCGACGTAGACGAACACGCAAGCAGTTGTTGCTATGGTATTGTTATTTAATCGACATCGCGACAAAAAGGAAACGTAGTCACGAACGAATCAACCCTTGTATAATCCGATCGAAAATAACTCTTACATCGTGCAAATTAATCATTTTCTTCTCAAATGCAAGTATATACGTAATCCATATTCAAGAACACAATTAAGATAAAAACATTTGGAAATTTCAGAATTTGGAAATATCTAGTTCATGATTTTTAAATTTTTGTACTTTTAGTTCTTTCAATTTTTCACTTTTTCAATTTGTCGATTTATGGATTTACGAATTTTCGAATTCTAAGCATTCAAGTCTTCAAGATTTCAAATTTTTAAAGTTGCAAGTAATTCTTCAATTCTTCAAGTTTTCAATTGTTCAGGTTTTTAAATTTTCAAGTAAGTCTTTAAGTTTTCAAGTTTACAAAGTTTCAAGTTTTCGAATTTACAAATTTCCAAGTTTTCACATTTACACATTTAAAGATTGTGAAATTTGCGAATTTTCAAATTCACAATATTCACAACATTCATGAAATTCGCAAAAATTGAACAAATTCACAAATCCACAAACTTAAACATTCCCAACCGCCCGAATTTCTTTTCGTTTCATTTACTAAAAAATTCGATGAACAACGTGCACCAATATTTCCTCCGAAATCAGCCGAGCCGTCGTTCCGAAGACTTCGGGTCCACGAAACGAGTTTAAAAGTTCCAGCATAAAATGTCGATAACAAAACGTTCGAAGGGATGTGTGTGTATTCTTAGAAATAGAAGAAGTTTTCAGGTCCGCTCCATCTGACCGTGAAACGCCCGAAATTCCCATTCGATTCGCTTACGTAAGTGATATCGATACTCGGTCGGATCGTCGACTGGTCGAGATCGAAGGGTTGAGTGTGTGTGCGATCGTTCGGGGTGGGTCACTCGCGATGGAACGTAATAATTCTGGGGGAATCGCAAGCAACGGGGAATATCCCGTTTCCCGTACGGAGAATTAACCCAACCAGGCGTTCTGATCGAAATGCTTTGCAGGCAGAAAAGAAATAATAATAATCTTCAATTACTTTCGCATCGCTGCTCGCCATCGATTTCTCTACATTCTTCTCGCTTTGTGTGCCATTTCACCCTCTGTTTCTAATACGATCAAGAAAAATCGTACAACATAACTGATTTCAAAACGAAAATGAAACGTTTTTTGACCGATACGATTTATTAATTTTTACTCCTTTAAATAGTCGACAAAAAGATTCTAGTTTTTATAAGGTTAATATAAAAAGATTAACCATTAATATCACCTGAAATAAAGCTCTGATAGATTAGATGAATTTGATCATCAATTCTATTGTTCAATTACATACAATTAGATTGATCACTTAGATGAATTTAATCATCGATGAGATTAATACGTTAGATGACTTTAATCGTTGATTTGATTGATGAGTTAGATGACTTTAATTATTCATTATATTGATCATTTAGATGCATCATCAATTAGATAGATCGATTAGATGACTTTAATCATCGATCAGATTAATCAATTAGATATATCATGAATTAGACTGATCTATAAAATATTTCATCAATTAGATGAATTTAATTACCGATTATACTGATCAATTAGAAAAATTCAATCAATTAGATTACTCGATTACATGAATTTGATCATCAATTATATTGATCAACAAAATCAATCAAATTGATCGGTAAGATATTTTATCAAACAGATCAATCGATTAGATAAATTCAGTGATCGATCCGATTGATCAAGATATTCCACTAATTAAATTGATCACTATATTTCGTCGATTGCATCGAAGCAGTATCTGATAAAAAATGAAATCAATAGTTTCCAGCAGCACTTACATCGCACAGTGAAAAGACTCACGCAAGGAACGTTACAAAGAAATCGATTAGACTTGCATTTCTCAAATGATATGTAATAACTATCGGAATATAATTGCAATTGCAATAGTACCTAAGTAGTAATAATATGCTTCCTGCAATTAAATTTGCATGCAAGTATTGTACCTTCGGTTTCATTCGCGGCGTCTCGCTGCATTGCAGCTGCATTGCAAAAAATGCAAATGCACAGTAGAACGTGTAATCGTTGCAGTTGCCATTACGGTGCGTTTTAATCATCGCCGACGGATGATAAACGCATTGGAAAACCGAATAACATTACGACGTGTCTAGTTAGTTTAACGAGTTACAACCACGTTGCAGTCAATTGCAGTCGGTCCGTGTGAACGGCTCGTAAACGCGCTACTTCGCCAGCGGTTGCAACTCGATCAACTTTGTGCGCTCGCAGCTGCATCGTAAAACTGCACTTTGTAATTTCACCATGATCATTTCCTTTCTTTCGTTTTCAATCAAATACAGCTGCGATCTTAAATCTCGCTAGGTTCCGCGATTGTCATGTCGAGATGCAATTCAAACATTAAATTATAGCGCGAGTTTGATTAACACTTTGGGCTGATTTTGGTGACGTGTGCGAGGATCAATTGTTCCGTTGAAGAATTATAATTTTTTATTTATATTGGGGGTTCTTGAGAAGACGTTACTATCATTTTATTGTAAATTATTATATCCGAACTGGTTTTTACTTATGTACCATACAATTTTTCAAGCTCGAACACTGTTATCATGTTTTCTAAGAGTACAAGATATTAAACTTAAAATAAACCTCTTTCTAATTAAAGTTCGTAGGATCCCGAACATCTCCATGAAGATAAAAAACAGTTGCTCTAAAATTTAGCAATATCTCCAAACAAATTTTAAGAAATCGTCCCAACTCGACCACCATAACAATTTGTTCTAACACTTCATATCAACCTTAAAATATCTTCGAATTAAAATTCGCAAAATCCTGAACATCTAAACGAAGACTAAAAAATCATCAAACTTTAAATCAGACACTGCAAATTTCGATGAATGCATAGTTCAAGAAAAAAAAATTGGAGAAACGGGAACAGATTTGTGCGTGATAAATATCGGGCAATATTTTGCATGCACGGATCGTTCGAATGCAGAACACCATGGTAACGGCTTTATAAATTATTTTTACAACGTTTCCGAGTATACGCGACCTTAGGTCCGTCTCGCTTCGCCGGCTTGCAGCTGCCTTCTCCATACAACCCCGTGACACCATGTACAAGGGTGCCCCGTACACACCATAGTACACACCAACCGCCGATTCACGCACTAACAGCCTGAAATTGCGGCTACGCTTCTCGAAACACGCACCGTACACAATTTTCCAGCAAACTCATTCTCTTTCTTTGTTTACTCCGACGTTCTACTTCGTACGATCTCTTGGCACCGCGCTTTATTCTCACTTTCGTCCGCCTTATTCGGCTTCTATCAGATTTTCGCTGTTAAACGTAATTGATACATTTTCCGGTGTTAACTTACGCTGTTCATTTTCAACAAATTGTGTGTCAAATATATCGAATATATTGAATATCGTTAATATCAAATGTATCGAATGTATTGAACGTATCGAATATATTGATGTATCGTATACATCGAATATATCGAATGCATCGAATATATCGAAAATATTGAAAATGTCGAAAATATCGAATGTATCGAATATATCGAATACATCGAAAATATCGAATATATCGAATACATTGAATATATCGAAGATATTGAATATATCGAATGTATCGAATATATCGAAGATATCGAATGTATCGAATGTAATTATGAGAGGAATATATTGATACACTTGTATCGAATTTTATTGGTGCATCTACAATCGAACGAAGTAACTCGAACTTTAAGATATTAGAACTAAAATCGAGTTGTCTTCAGTTTATCGATGGATTTAATGAATTAAAATTAGAGAAAATGTACAGAAGCTTCGAACGATTAATAATTTTCTAAGTGCAGAAAGAAGTAGAAATTCAGTTTTCGAATTATTAGTTAAAGGGAAGACGTGAAATGAATTATTAATGTAACTATGAGAAATTGTATGAAACTTCTTATGGAATAACTATTGTATACAACTATGAGAAAGTGTGTAGTAATGAAATACACGAAATGTTTGCAATAATTTTGTTGATTATTAAACTTGTGGAACGTTACAATGTATGTACGTACGTATACATATATGTTAAGGAAGCCCAATTCGAATCCCGGAAGCGAGGATACGACTGCGTTCTATTTTCAGCGGAGGAACAGGAAATGGAACGATTTATGGAAAATCCTCGAGAAAGTGTGGGGGCGTCATGCCCTATCCACCCCGTACAATTGACGACGCAGCATATGCGTCCTACATGGAAATCGATGTTATCTACTTTTGAACTCAGCATGTTTTCCGTCACTTGCCATATGGGAAAAATTACATACGATATGTTACAATACAGTAATCGTATACGTTTTAAAATTTATACAAGGGGTTCGATTATATCACTGTTCTTTCTTGGTGCATTATTTTTATTTTCTTTTAGTGCGGAAAGTAGACTCAATTTGATTTTGAAATTTAGCTGGAGAAAAATAAATTTGAAAGTGGAGAACTGCAATTTTAGAGAGTCAAAGTTAGAGAACTTGATAATTGGTCATATCATTAATTCATAGTAATGTACAGAAGTATGAAGGTTTCAAATAAATATAAAAATTCGGAAATTTGGTAATTTACAAATTTAAGATTAAACAGTATTTCTTAATCTATGAATCCATAAATCTAAAAACCTAAAAATCTAACAATCTACTCTGTGGATCTCTAAATGAAATTTAAAAGAAACGTAGAAATTGAAGCGAAAATTTGAGAAATGAAAAATAGTTATAAAAAAATGTGATTGTCGAGCGTGAGGAGAGTGCACGTGAGTGTTTAAAAGATCGACAGACGATGGCGAGAAATGCTCGAGGCTATCGTGTTTATCAGAAACATCGGTGTTTCAACGATTCGCTCTATAATTCAGCGAAAATTCCGTGTTTCGTGGAAGGGGAGGTTTACACGGTTTGAAAAGACGTCCGTTTACGGAGCGGATTAATAAGCAGTCGGATATGTAACAAGCCCTCCTCGACCTTCCAACCTTGTTCATGGGAAAATGAGCGGCCCAGATCGCTGCCCATTGTAGGCCTCCTGAGAAAATTGAACGTAACGAGCAACCAGCGGCATCATAGAAACGCGATTAACAAAGCAGACAAGAAAATCGCCACCCAGTTAAGTGAGCCCGGGGTCAACATCAGTAGCGAATAGAAACTCCTCCGAACATTCGCTATATTAATTAAAGTGACTCATTAACTCCATAACGATTGCAATTACAACGAAATCTGTCCTGTAATTATCTGTAACCCATCATTTTATTTCTCCCTAAAATTATCTCCCTCTTTTGTGCTCGAACGCGAACGCAAACACTCGCTTCTACGACTTATTTATTCAGAAATTTCAATCTTTATTGCGTGATTCTTCTTGATGTTGAATAAAATTGCGTTTTATCAGGATGAGTTTAGAGTAATAAGCAGTTTGTAATAAACTTATTGGGAAATTTGTACTTTCGTTATCCGCGTTTAATGCGGGTTGAATAAATTTGAGATGGCGTAGGGGCTGAGAGTGATTTGTTAGCCTTGCATGATCTTTTCATTTTCTAGAAAATATATTTAATATTCATTACGGTTTTAATTCACGAGTGATAGTCTTAACACTCATGAGAGATGATAGTAAGAATTTAACAATTTTTATCATTCAACACGCTAAGAAAATGATATTTGTAAATGATCTAACCTTTTCATGAAATTATATTTTACTTCTTTCATATGCGGAGTAAGTATATCAAATCATACTGAACAAAAATGGTAATGTCCACATATGTGACCTCTGGCGAATGAATCGAAAACAGAAACTGAACGTTCACATATGTGCAAGTGTCCCTGAAGAGGTTAGGGCGCTGAAGACTGAGAAAAAGATGGAGGGAAAGATATAAAAATATTGTAGACTTTTGTCACTTTGAAATATGAAAATATTGTAAATTTGTGTTATTTTAGTATGTAAAAATATTGTAGAATTTTGTCACTTTATTATAATCTTGTTACTTTCCACTGTAAAATTTGATTACGTTACAAAATAAAGTAGCTTAGAATATAAAAACGTGACGAGGTATTTTTTAATAGGAAAATAATTTCCTACGAAAGAAAATATGTCGGTGATTACAGTTAAAATGAAATGACGTAAGGAAGTACATCTTTACGCGTCTTCGTCCTGTTCGTCTGACGAGCAGGTGTAACTAATGGATGTAACGTGCTTTTAAAGTAGCAAGGGAATACTTAATACATGTTTTTCTGCACCAGCTATTATATCTAGGTACACACGCAACGACTCTGTAATTTCTTTATTCGATCGGTACACGCTCGCGAAATACCGAGTTACACGACTGTAATGACGCTTTGTTTACAAATTTCATTTTGCTTTATTACCCTACGTGTACAATTTGTTTGTTTACAAACACGCTTTTGAATATTAACGCGCGTATTCGTGACTTCGATAAACAGCGTTGATGCACTTCGACTTATTACATCGTATTCTAAAAATTCAGAATTTTATCCTGTATAATGACTTATGATCATTTTATGTTCGTAATGTAAAAACTTATTCAATAACAATGAATTATACGGTAAAATAGTTGTACTGCAATCACAACTTCGAATCATTTTATTTATGCAATATAACAAGAGTCTTCCTGAAGTAACAGTATAATGATGAAGCGAATAGTTTTATACTGTAATAATAACTTCGAATCATTTTATTTGTGCAATACAACAAGAGTCTTCCTGAAGTAACAGTATAATGATGAAGTGCATAGTTTTATACTGTAATAATAACTTCGAATCATTTTATTTGTGCAATACAACAAGAGTCTTCCTGAAGTAACAGTATAATGATGAAGTGAATAGTTTTATACTGTAATAATAACTGCGAATCATTTTATTTGTGCAATACAACAAGAGTCTTCCTGAAGTAACAGTATAATGATGAAGTGGATAGTTGTATACTGTAATAATAACTGCGAATCATTTTATTTGTGCAATATAACAAGAGTCTTCCTGAAGTAACAGTATAATGGTGAAGTAAATAGTTGTATATTGTAATAATAACTCCCAATCATTTTATTTGTGCAATATAACAGAAGTCTTCCTAAAATAACAATATAATGGTGCAGTAAAATAGTTGTATAGTAATATACTAGTATATTATAATAATAAGCTCTAATCATTTTGTATGTTCAATATAAGAAAAGTTTTCTTGAAACAATAATATTAGTAGTATAATCATTGTGTAATAGTATAGTAGTACATTATAGTGATAATTTTCAATCATTTTATTTTTGTAATGTTAAAAGATTTTTCTGGAAGTAGTAGTATCATAGTATAGTAGCATAGCTTTATAGTAGAATAGTGAAATAATATTGTAGTGAAATAATGGAATAGTACTTAGAATAGTAATAGAATGGTATAATGAAAAATTGTGATAGTAGAGTAGTAGGGTGGAAAAATAGTAAAATGGAGAAATCATAGAACAGTAGAATAGTGGAATAGTGAAATAGTGAAATAGCAAAATAGCAAAATAGTGAAATAGTGAAATAATCAAATAGTGAAGTACCGAAATAGCGAAATAGCGAAATAGCAAAGTAATGAAATAGTAAAATAGCAAAATAGTAAAATAATGAATAAAACAACAAAATTATCTGTGACCAAAAATAAAACTGTAAGTTCACCTAATGAAATCAGAATCGAATAATGGAGTTCCTGCAGTAAATATTTCTTAATGGTAAAATTTATTTTCCCTTATTCCCGTAGAATTTGGATGTTATCGAACACGGTTCGAGTATTAAATCGCGATACCAGCAGGTGGAGAAACGTTAGTAGGGTAAATGAGTTTAGCAAGAAGATTGAATGCTTTAATCAACGAGTTATATTTATCGCGCGTTACGGAATACAGAAACATTGAAGGGTGAATGAGAAATTCTGGAACGGTTAATAAAGCTTTATAGCACAATGGGCACGGAATAAAGGATATGGAAAGATATTTAACAACGCGGACTAAATGTGGTATTTATTACGAAACCTATAACCTACTGCAATATTGTTTTACGTCCTTCTTTTTGTTACCCCCTATTACGCAAGTAATACCAATACACCTATTTCAATTTATTTAACTCGAATAAGGTGACATTCGTTTAACTTTAAATACATTGCGCGTTGAAATGATTTCATTAACGCTGATTGTATTAGCCTTGTAAATCAATATTTTTATAATATTAAACTATAATCGATATAATCGATGTTCAATATAAACATTTCAGAATTTGGAAATATGAGATTCTTATACTTGTACATTTTTAAATATTCAATTATTTAACCTTGAAAATGTATATATTTGTTAGGTGCAAATTTCTATATTTGAAAATTTAATGTTTGTAAATTTCTAGATTTATAAATTTAATATTTGTGAATTTGGTAGTTGGCATTAAATAAAGTATATTTCGGTAATGCATAGTTTAATATAGTAACTCATTAACGTTTAACAACCGATATTATTGAAATAAATGAGGCAATGTAACATAAACTCAAGAATAGCGAAAGTATTAACACGTTAACATCTCAGAGTAACGATCCCAGGGTAACAGGTGCAGCTCTGCGGGAACCTTTCTAAGATGGCCGCCTTTCTAGTACACGTAAATGTCGAGATAACATGAACATTATCCTATAAACTGAAAACGTTTTCCTAGAAATCAGGGAAAATTACTCCACAATAAAAAAAAAACGTAAAAGAAGCGAAGGAATGAACGTGAAATGCAGATTTCTCTTAGATAACACCGAATATATCAATTTTAATACTTTTCAATTTTCGAATTCTCAAATTTCTATTTAAATCTTCATATTCGAAATTTTCATATTTCACATATTCCTAAATTCCCAAATTCCCAAGTCCCAAATTCCAAATTCGCAAATCCCAAATTTCCAAATCCCAAATTCTCAAATTTCCAAATTCCCAAATTCCTAAATTCTCAAATCCCAAATTCCTAAATCCCAAATTCTCAAATTTCCAAATTCCCAAATTCCAAATTCGCACACCCCAATTTTCCAAATCCCAAATTTCCAAATCCCAAATTTCCAAATCCCAAATTCCCAAGTCCCAAATTCCTAAATCCCAAATTCCTAAATCCCAAATTCTCAAATTTCCAAATTCCTAAATTCTCAAATCCCAAATTCTCAAATCCTAAATTCCTAAATTCCAAATTCCAAATTCCCAAATTCCCAAATCCCAAATTCTCAAATTCCCAAATTCCCAAATCCCAAATTCTCAAATTCCCAAATTCCCAAATTCCCAAATTCCCAAATTCCCAAATTCGCAAATTCCCAAATTTCCAAATTCCTAAATCCCAAAATCCCAAATTCCTGCATTCCTAAATTTCCAAATTCCCAAATCCCCAGATACCAACACCTCCAAATCCTCCAACATCCACCTGCATCCACTTCCCGAAACTCTAAAATTTCAAAATTCCCAAATATCTAAATTCTGAAATTCCCTAAATCCCACATTTCTATCTTGTCTCCAGACCTTCCTCCACAATTTTAAACGATATCTGCCAACAGTACTCATCTCGGTACTTTCGTAACCGATTCCTCCGTACCTAAGTAATGGTCAATTGAAAAGGAACTGAGATATTCCCAGAATAGGTTCCAGGTCGAAACACGTGGACAGTCCACGTGGTCATGTTATTGTTTCGAGCGTAAGGGTGTTCTCCTGGGCCAGCATCGTGGCAGGGGTATGGGTACGGAGGGTCAGGCACCCCAGAGTCGACCCTCCAGGAGGGATTTCATTCATGATCCCGAAACCCACCCCCGGTGTGTCCCGAGTTTCTCCAGGGGCTGTGAGGGCAAGCGATACATTACCGGAGAGAAAAGGGTAGCCGGCGTGACTCCTGTTCTGCCGGTGGCTCGTGCCTCGGCAAGGCACATGACATCTGGAAGAAGGGGGACCTTCGGATTTGGCCATTTGATATCTTAATACGGAGGGATGCTACGAGCTGAAACAAAGACCGAGATAGGGGAAAGAGAGGGAACAAGCATCAAGGACGACGCCCTCGCGTTGCATTCTACTTAGCGCCACACTGTGTTTTGCTCCGACCAGACACGGGTTAGGTCAGTTACCGTCCCGTGGATTTCGAGCCTATCCCTTTCGCCTCTTCCCGACTCCTTTTACTCCTAGTCGATCCCTCCACCGATACCTACAACACGATCTACCGACAAACTCTGTTTCGATACCATTTCGGGGATCTACCTACGGAGGTACTTAGGCTAGATCATCCGATTGCTCTACTTACGAAGATATGTACACTTAGAGACTTGGACGTGAAACTGTCAAACGATAGGTTTACACTAGAGTGAGTGAGTTGGTAGATTTTATACCGGTACTTGAACAATGATAAATTGTCAGCCGATGAATACAAATACAATGAGTGACTTAACCCCTTGCACTATGATTTATTTGTAAGGTGCGTCAGTCAGGACTAACCAATCGCAGCTACAATATTAAAACAGACAAAGAAAATTGAAATGTTACGTCAGTCCTGTATTCAGCAATTCTTGACTATGCGAATTATAACTGGACTTGTACACCAGATTGAAGTGAATTCAAAATTCGAGTAAGATTTGTCACAATTGAAGTGCGAGTGCGATTTACGTATGAAGAAGCAACACTTAAGTAACGAGACGCATACGGTGCGTCATTGTGCGAATCATGCAAAGATCGACTACTCATTTTTATGTTTGTTATCAGGTACATATCAATTAATCCTAAATATTTGTTTAGTTTAATTTCGAATCAATATGAACCTCACCTATCACATTTGTCTAATTACATTAGTTTAATATAATCGACAGTGATTTAATAAGACGCACCACGTGGGTCATTGAAATGATTTCCTACAGATCGAATTCTTGTTTCAGTGTTCGTAGTCATCGTGTACAGACACCTCGTTCAAAAACATTATATCAAGACAAGTTGAAAAATATTTTCAATATGAATTAAATAGTAGGACACACAGGGTGCGTCATGGAGTGAATAGAATGTGTAGTATAGGACGCATAGGGTGCGTCGTCGGGGTTGAAGATGTTTAAAGAGATTTTGAACGGTCGATTTGCTTTGGTCTTATGACCCTGATATCGGAAACGGAATGGATCTCTCGAAAGCAGACATCGGTGTCCCCGACCCTGCCAACAATCGTAACAGCAGCTTCGCAACGCCTCCATTCGGAAGAGGGCCTTTCCACAATCGAGGGTTGTACTTTATCACGGTTTCGTTCTCTCATCCCTTTTCCATTCGTACCCTCTTCAGTATCCATTCTCGCCCTCGTTTCTTTCTCCTACGAAGATGCAAGCAAATCTGCCGGTCCCATGCGAGAGATATTTCGACCCGTGTCAATGTATTCTCATAAACGGCAATCCATGGAAACGGTATATATATTTGATCAAAATTGCAGATAGGGATTTATTGCATTATATGTGGAAATGGTGCAACTTCGATTCGATGCAGTTCAATTTAAACTAATTCAATTTCATATACCACGATTCCACGCTATTCAACTTTTTGCGACTCAATTTCACACAACTTTAATCTCGTGTTATTCAATTCAATTTTGTGCGATTATATTACACACAATTTCAATTCGATATTATTCAATTCCACGCAGTTCAATTCTACGAGACTCAATTCCATACAGTTCAATTTCACGAGATTCAATTCTGCGAGAGTCAATTTTGCAAGATTCAATTCCATGAGAGTCAATTCCACGAAAGTCGATTCCGCAAGATTCAATTCTGCGCAAGTCAATTCCGTGAGAGTCAATTACACGAAATTCAATTCTGTAAAATTCAATTCCGTGACAGTCAATTACGCCAGATTCAGTTCTGAAAGAGTCAATTGCACAAGATTCAATTCCGAGAGATTCAATACTGTGAGATTCAATTCTGCAAGATTCAACTGCACGCAATCTAATTTAATGCGATTTCAATTCGCCAAGATCGGACGCGACGTCATTTCGACTCGACCCAATTCGACCCAGTACAAATCCATTGAATCCAACGCAATTCAGTTCCGAGCAATTTACCGAATTCGATTTCCGCGCAATTAACCTTATAAGACGACGAACACTTTCGATGATTAAAAATGGACGTATCAAATGAACAATCAGCATTCAACGAGGTTCTATCGAAAAAGTCTCTAATGACAGGATACAATCGATGTCGTTTCCTGACGAGAAAGCTTCTCCATGTCGGTACAGCTTTTTAACGCAGACGTTCACCGTTGCTCGACATTGTTTCACCGAACAATGACGCGACATCAGAATGCAAGATCGCAAATGTACGCGTTCAAAAGGATCCCTTAGGTCCTCGTAAATCGGCTCTATCTCGGGTCAGGTTAGCGGTACTGGCACAACTATATACATACATATATTCTATAGTGACAGCAGAAGAAATATTTTTCACCACCGAAATTCGAGTCAACGACACCTCACGAGGACCATTTCCCTTTTTTCTTCTTCGCCGATGGGACCCTTCGATGGTCGAAGATACTTAAAAGAGACGGAACACAGATGCAACGTCGGACTGTAAAGTATCATTTAACATATCGTGTGAGAGCTTTTCTCCATTTTTCTGTTATCCAATTTCGTCGATTATCACAAATTTCAAGTACACTACAAGTCGAAGCTTATCAACAAAATTTATTTTATACTTTTTGTTACCTGTTCATAAACTATTCTGTTAGTACAAAGTTAATTTGTGAACCAACAACTACATGAAAAAATAAGACACACATGTAGAATAAAATTTGTTCACATGTGCGTTCATATTGCGTATAAAGTTTGTTCACATGTGGTTTCGTTCAAAATTTGTTCATACGTAATTTTCATTTAAAATTCGTTCATATGTGATGTTTATTTAAAACTCGTTCATACATGATTTTCGTTTAAAATTCATTCATACATAGTGTCCGGTAAAAATTGGTTCATATATGATTTCGTTTAACGTTATTCATATGTGGTCTTCATTTAAAACTTGTTCATATATGTATCTTATTCAAAATGTATCCATATGTGGCCTCGTTTAAAATTTGTTCATACATGGTTTTCATTTAAAATTCATTCATATGTGGTCCTCGTTTGAAATTTTATTCATATGTGATTTTTGTTTAAAATTTATTCATACATGATTTCGTTTAACGTTGCTCATATGTGGTTTTCGTTTAAACCTTGTTCATATGTGGTCTTCGTTTGAAACTTGTTGATATGTGCTTCTTATTCAAACTGTATCCATACATGGTCTCGTGTAAAATTTGTTCACACGTGGTTTGCATTTAAAATTCATTCATATATGGTTTTCATTTCAAATTTGTTCACATGTGATTTTAGTTTAAAACTTGTTCATATATGATTCTCGTTTGCAATTCACACATATGTGGTTTTACGAATATTCGAATTTGGTTTGCAATTCTGTCTCGAAATGGAACGCGGAAGCATCATAAGTGGGAACAGTCCACCCAAACAGCCTTCGTTCTAGGGTCAAGGTTTCATCTCTCAGACGTAATATTGCCATCTCACCCACCCTACAAAGGTCAATACACGACCATTGTCCAGCGACGCCGACTATTGAAGCTCGTGGAAATGTTTGGCGCGCTGAATATGGCCTTTGCGATCGATTATTCGATCACTCTTCGTGCTCGCTTTTCCAAAGAATCCGATAAAGCCCCGACTAAAATCATTTCATAGAATACATATTTTCCAGATGAAATTTCGAAACTTTCTTACGATCATATTGTGCGAGTTAATACACTTTGTAAGAAAGTTCTATAACATCTTCCTGGATTGCTAAATCCATATATTTTTAAATTTATTAATTGTAAGATCCTCAAATCGCCGAAGTTGTCAAATTCTAAGCTTCGAAGTCCTCAAATATCTAAATATCCAAATCTCTAAACCCACATATTCTTACATTTGTAAAATCGTCACATACTCAAGTTTCCAAGTTGCCACATCCATGTATCTCCAAATTCTTAAATCCATATATTCTTACATCACTAAACTTGCAAGTTCTTGCATACCCAAATACCTAAACCTCCAAATTCTCATGTTTCCAAATCCCCAAACACCCTAAATCCTCAATAACTTAAATTCTCAAATATCCAAATACCTAAACTTCCAAATTTTCAAATTTCCAAATTTCCAAATACTCAAATACTTAAATTGCTCAAATTCCTAAACACTTAAACCTCCAAATCTCCAAAAACCACTAAACCCTCAATAACTTAAATTCTCAAACCCCCAAATACCTAAACCTCCCAATACTCAACTCTCCAAATCTACAAATTTCCAAATCCTCAAATACTTAAATCGAATTGCTAAATACCTAAACATTCAAATTCTCGACTCTCCGAGTTCCTAAACCCCGAATTCTTACGTTCTCGAATCCCCAAGGCCAGAAATGTCGAAATTTGCAAGTACCCAACTTACCAAATCCCCAAACTGCAAAATGACCTCTTCGTTTCGCTTCACTTCCCCGTCACAGAATACAAAGACTTCGAAAACAATTCGAATCCGGCTAAAAACTCGCGTCGATCCTCGAACTTCCTGCCCGAGATTAAATCCCGATCACCGTATCTCTGTCACTATAGCAGACCGCGATTTTTCCTGTGAGCGTTTTCGCGTGGCTAGGTCGGAAACCGTCGGAAAAACCCGAAGAGCAACTATACGCTTCGATCAGGGCATAAAAAACGCACGTCGAGCGAGTCGCAATTTTTCAACGACGTTGTCAGCAATCGAACCAATGAACGAACACGTTTAAGCTCGATATATCGTACACGCACACTCAACAACGTGTCTCTCCTTTTCTCTCCCGTTCGTTCGGTCAGCCGGTTACGTTCGTTCGGTCGATCTGTCCGTCTCTCTCCGAAGCGACATTAACTGTCTACTTCCTAACTTAATCCGTAACTTCCGACGCCGCGGCAATCTGACATCCTTTTTATTTTCATTGGCGTTGCTCTCGGGCCTCTTGTGCGAGCGAGGGTCTCGTTCCCAGGATTTTTCTATCCACGATCGCAAGCCGAGCTGGTTGGTTCGAGTTTAACCTCCTCTCTCTCTCTCTCCTGGTTCAACCTAATCAATTTATATCGTTGCGTTACGCGTACACTATGCTCGTGCGTCTCTTTTCATCACTTTCAACGGGTCTATCCTCGTCCGACGCTGCTTTGATCGCGACCAACAGAGAACAAGAGAGACCAGAGACATCGTTGCGATGAATTGGCCCGTGAGAGCAACGGAGAACGAAAGAACGAGAGACACTGGAATGCCCGTTGACACTGTCACACTTCCGTTCTCCGTGTTATGGATTCATAAAAGTAACGATCATTACGCGCGCGAACATCATCGTTTAAGAGCTGCACCCGAAACGGACACCCGACGACCTTTCTCGAGGCCCACGATTCGATAAAATCCTTCATGGTCTACTCTTTCTCTGTCACTCTCGGTTTCCGGGCACTTTTCAAGGGAATTGGATAAACATGTACCAGGCTTAAAGCGTTGCGGTTTTATCGAATCAAACAAATCTTTCGTACAATTTTATAAAGTTATTTATTAACGTCGTTATCGTTTAACCCTTTGCACTCCTTAGCTTCTATTACCTACCAACACCTGAACTTACCGGTGTGTCCACACTTAATTGAGAAATAAATGAACAAAATATAACATCAAATATTTTACAGATTGTCTTCATGAACGACAAAAATTCTAAAGAAATTGCCATAACAAATTTTGTAACTTAAAATAAAGAACTTGTAAAGCATTTGACCTTTGCTAGGTTTAGTGTTAATTTACAGAATAGATCAAGGTTCTTCATAAAATTGCAACAGTGGAGTATGTGACAAATACATAAATAGTAAATAAAGAAGAGTTCATTAACCCTTTGCGCTCCTATGTCCAGCTCGACATCACATTTCTTTCGGATCTTAAAAATAATTCAGATAAATAGATTGGTTAAATGTCACATACTCCACACTGTTGCAATACATTTTATCGAGGACCCATTTCTTGATCTATTTTGTACATTAAGAAGCTGGTAGGTAAAAGAAATGGAGAAGTGCAAAGGGCGAAGAGTGTGATGTTAGAAACATTCTTAATTGAATTGCATATCTTGTGAACTATTTCGTGTTTGCCACGTTGAAGGCTACGTACTAAAAAACACTAGTTAAAAAGCGATTACTAATATAAGTAAAAATGAGTATCAGAAAATAGTATTAGCAGGAAATAATAAAATAAAAATATAAATAAATTAATACCAGAAAACAGTAATAAAATACAAGTACATAAAAGTGGCGCAAAATAAAATTGAAATATAACAGCATACAAGTACCAATAAAATATCAATAAAAGCAAATATAATCGAAAGCATAAAAAGGGCAGTGAAATAAAAGAAAAAAATTCTGAATGATACTACTACGTACATAAGCAAAACATAAACACATTCTGTTCCGGTCTCAAGAGAGGTCCATTGAGGAAGCAGAAGAAGAAGAAGAAGAAGAAGAGGAAAGAAAAGAAAAGAATCGATCGCACCTTCGGATGAACAGCAAGTAAGCGTGTCATCGGTTTCTTATCTGAGCGGTGATGACGGTCCAAGTGTCCGCCTTTGATCCTTAATAGGCAACAAGGGAGGGATATGTTCCTGTCTGATCCTCGGGGATCTGGTTTTGCTCGGAGCGTTCATCGAGTTCGCGCCGTCAACTCGTGGAACCGTTCTCATCCTTTAATTTATCGACTCGATAAGGATTCACCTGCTCTCGAACAGGCTCATTTGCGGCTGAGCACACCCAACGAATAAACGGGCCGCCACCTTACTCGACCAACACGACACCGACGGATCCATACTTAAGCCTGACCTAATTTTCTTAGCCTTCGTTTTAACGCGATCTGTCTTATTGCCTTCTTCGACATCTTACTTCGAGGATGGTTAGACGGGTTCCTGGGTTATTGCGATCGTTATTGGCGTCGTTTCGCGGAACCGGCAAGAGTAAACCAGTTTATCTCGCGGGATTCACGGCTTTCGCGTAACGTAATTTCATGCGAAATTCCTGTATAATTTCACGCATTCGTGTTTCGGGTTACGAGCAATCGCCGGTACAACAGGTGGCGCGAGATTTTTTTTTATTTTACGGTTCAAAGAACCCATTATTTTCCGAGATTTTCAGTTCTTAAGATTCTTCAATTTTCCAATTTCTAGAATTATCAACTTTTTGAATTTGTAAAATTTTCGAATTTTATTACGTACAAATTTGTCGCTTTTAGAATTTCACATTTAAAGATTCTCAAATCCCCATATTCCAAAATCCCTATATACCCTGGAATCTTCAAATTTCCTACGTCCTCAAGATTCACAGTCTTCCTCAAATCCCCATATTCCAAAATCCCCAGATACCCTAGAATCCTTGAATTTCCCAAGTCCCCTAGATTCACAGTATTCCTGAAACTCCCACAGATTCTCTAGATTCCACATCCCTAAATTCGCTAGATTCTCAAAATCCTCTAGATACCCTTGACATCTTAGACTTCTTAAAGCTCTTAAATTCCCTAGATTCTGTGGATTTCTCAGATCTCTAAAATCTCGCAAAGATTCCCTAAACTCCTCAAAACCTTATATATTCTCTAGATTTCATAGTCCCTAAATACCTTAAAAAGGTTTCGATTCCCAAATCGTAAACATCCCCTAAATCGTCTAAGCTCACCAAAATCCCCTAATCTTGAAATTCCCTATATCCCAAATTTCCAAATCTCCAGAATCTTTGAAACCGTCCGAATCCCCAAAATTCTGGAATTTCGAAATGTTCAACTTGCAAAATTTGAAAATTTCCAAAAGCCCGAAACCCCCCACAAAATGTTCTAATTTCAAAATTAAAAAAGGGTGCGTAAATTAGAAGAAAACGTAAGAATTAATAAATCGATCTATCGGATAACGTTAAACGACACGTTTCAACGGTACCGGTCTCGAGATCTGTTCACATTACCGCACATTTCGCGTGTACCACAGCAAAACGATCGTTAAGGGGGTCCCGTAATTATGTTAATTAGTACGTACATACAGACGAAATGTACAAGCTAGTAATTAATGTATTAATGAGTACGAGAGTATAGTTTCGGCGTCACCAGGAAGGTAAGGGCAAGATCATCGACGGGAAGGCAGATAAATTTCACTGGCAAAGTAATTACTGGCCTCGAAACGCAATTTCATACGTGCGTGTGCATATCTGATCAACGCACCGAGCACATGTTACCTACACGCGTGACATTTAATGAGGCCCGATATCAAAATCGAGAATGCGCGGTGAAATTGATCGGAACATCGGGAAAAACGTGTGATTCATATTCTTCAATGCTACGCAATTTTGTTGATAAAAGTTAATTGCCACTGACACCTTACATAAACTTTTCGCATAAACTTCGAATATATTCTTGTTATCTACTGTTACCTTCGTTACTCGCATCTAATTAACGTCCATTAAATTTCAGTGTACGAAATATAATTTACGGTGATCATGATTTTTCTTGCTCACTGCTGCCAACGCGGAAAGAAGATTCTGATAATATGGAAATATCATTGTGCTATTGAGGATGCGATAGAGAAGAAATTTACAATTTTCAAAATTTATGAACCCTTTCATTTCCGAATATTCATATTCTACATGTTCTTCAGTTCTCATATTGTAGATTTCCATATTTCCAAATATCAAATTCGAAATTTTGAAATGGCAAATTTTCAAGATCTCAAATCCCAAATCTCCAATTCCCCCAGATCCCCGGTCCCAAAATCACTAGATCCCCAAATGACTAGATACTCAGATCCCTAGATCTCCAGATCACTAGATCCCCAAATCCCTAGATCCCAAAATCCCTAGTTCCAAAAATCCCTATACTCCCCAAATCCCTAGTTCCAAAAATCCCTAGATCTCCAAATCCCTACTTCCAAAAATCCCTAGATTCCCAAAATCCCTAGTTCCAAAAGTCCCTAGGTTCAAAAATCACTAGATTTCCAAATCCTTAGGTCCCAAATCCCTAGATTTCCAAATCCTTAGATTCCCAAGTCCCTAGATTCCCAAATCCTTATATCCCAAATCCCCAAATCCCTAAGTCCCCAAATCTCTATATCCCAAATACCCAAATCCCCAAGTCCCCAAATCTCTATATCCCAAATCCCGAAATTCCCAAATCTTCAAATCCCTATATCCCAAAATCTCGAATCGTTGAAATTTCAAATCCGTAAATTTTTCTATTTCCAAAAATGCCAATACGTAAAATCGGTCGAAAGCACGAATGCATATGTATCCGCTCGTAATCGTGAATAGAAGGAAAGAATAGAATCCATCGGATGTTCCTTCAGAATTCTTCGAGCGAAAACGTCTCGATTCCGATGTCTATTTCGCCCAGTTCGTTCCATTGTTCGACCTATCGGCGGATTTAATTAAAATCGTCCGAATTCTCGCGAATGATGCGCTCTGCCTCAAGAATTTCTTCATAACCCTATGCAAATGTCGGCGTGGATTCCACGCGATGGCTGTCGCGTGTAATTGGGTCCTCGTCGAGGACGATTTGTCTCGCTTCTCGATCCAACTTTCTATCCTGTAACTTTACCGGGTTTCATTTTACATCCCTTCTTTCGAACGATCTTATTTTTCATTCCCGATTCTCTTTATCGGAGGCTAGTATAAATATCTTCTTATTGGACAGTTTTCTACTTTCGATATTATACATATATTCAATAATACTTGTATACTATACTAAAAGAGTTCACAATTAGACATCAACTAATATACATTTATCTCCTGTATCATAAAAGTAAAGAATTATACAATGACTGCATACTTCTCATAGTATACATCAATACAATATTTGTGAAGACCTCCAACATTATAAGATTATTATTAAAATACCTCGATCGATTATTGTCCAACTCCACAAAATAAAAACCTAAACGCGTTGCGTTTTTACGTCCAAGAAATTCGAACAGCATGTGATCATATTCCTGTACATCCTGACAATCTCTTAGCGATAAAAGAAAAGAAGATGCAGGCCTGGTTTATCTGCTGTGCATAAATTTATCTACAGCTATTGGTCACTCGCGACGGTCTCGCTCGAATCTCGTGTCTTACCTGACACGGGTAAAAAGGTCGTACATAAATATTTGCCGCGATAAAACTTTCGAAATTTCGATAGCATCGACGGAAACATCATATGTAGTAAAGTATGCTATCTTCGCTCGTAAAGTCATCGCCAAACTGTTCGATACGTTCGGGGTCGATACTTTATATTGCGCTATATGTATTTATTCGTCTTTTATTGATATGTGTTCTTCATGAAATTTTCATCTTTTTCATAGAAACATTTCACTTGTGTATTTATTAACCTTTTCATATATACATGATATCATGTATAGAGACAGAGTGTGATATTTATATGTACACAGGGTAACTAGTGTAACTAGTGAAGTAAATTATTGATGTAACTAATGAAGTTTCAATCTTCATTGTTACAGTATAACATATAATCTGTATCAGTAATGTACTGTACATTGAAACACACACGAGCATGTACATACACATATGATTGTATTATGTAGTACAACATGATGTGTTATACGGTATATTCCGATACTATTATATTATAATGATCGTTAAAGAAAAATGTATTCGCAACGAACATGTCGAAATTTCCATCACAAAACGATTGTATAACCCTTTCGTATTAATAGTTAATTTTGGTACTCCGGTTTCGTCCAACAAATTTAATATTTGTGAAGGGTGTCGAGGCCAGTTCGAGACGCGAACTGAAAAGCTTCCCTACAATCTCCAAATCCACGTGATCCGCAATGCGTATGCGAACGTATGCGAGCGTATGCATATGACAAACGTGCCAGTGCATAATGCAGCGGCTGTTCTTCGATCGCGATGCTGAACGTGATTCGTCATTGGGTAATTCGTCGTGGAGACGGAAGTGCTGGCAATTTTCTAAGAGTCTATCATTTTAACGAACGCTCGTCTCTGCGTAATGTCGATTCAAAAATATATAGTCTCGTGCGATCAATCCCGTTTCGCCTTCCATCTTTCCTCGTATCGTTATTCTTTTCGACGAATCTAACCCGTTTTTTGCGTGGGCGAGACGCTTCTAACTTTTATTGCTCACGGAATTCGGTAATCTGCCTGAATTACTCGATTTTTATACCCTTATCGATTACCATTATTGCTTTCTAGTAACTTGAAGAATTGAATTTTTCTATTTTTATCGTTTATTGCTTTATGTTGAATACGATCTTCCTAAGTTATGTTCCTAATTTCAATGTAATCATGTTTTATATACGCAAATTGAGTTTAATAATAAATATATGTAATTTAATGTCAGCAACTCATTAATACAGACATGTAATTATGTTTAATTGTTCTGTGTACATATACGTAATTTAAATTTAATAATCTGCCATACACATACGTAGTGTAAACGTCACAAACGTAGTGTAATTCTATGTAAAAGATCTAGTATAAATTTCAAATTCGATATTTAATACATTAATATGTATCTGACTCGTATAATTTAACAATTAATATAAATTACTTGGCGTAACTTATGTACAATAGCACTGGCTTAAAACATTATTCCGACATCACGTATTCAAAATATCATTGAAGAATGAAAAAAACTGCTATCTTCGTCATCGATGTAGTTCTAATTTTCCGTTTACGCGTCAGCATAATTTTACGCAACGATCATTATCGTCCACAATGAAATGGCGGGTTTAAAAAAAAAATGATAATAACCCGTTGCACTACAATTTATACATTAACCACGCATTCACTGCCGCATTAAAACAAATAAAAAATGTTTTGTGTTCACCGATGTTTAACTATGGAAATGATAGAACTAAAACTGGAAACTAAATTGCGTTCAAAATATAATATAGGTTTTATTGTACCCCGAACGCGTCATGCGTCGTAGTGTCGAAGTGCAAGGGATTACATGCGTACATCGCGTGGTACAAATTTACAGTATTTATTTTTATCTTAAATACTAAGTGGGTCATTCGTCGTACGCATCGACGTTTCTCGTTTCTTCGGGTACGTTATATCTCTCTCGGTAATAAATCTTCGTAAAATGGAATTAAAAAAAAAGAGAGGAAAAGTGGATAAGAATATGAATAAAACATTCGAATATATAGTTATTAGGTGCTTAACGTTCACCCCTCGCATCGGGCCTTTAATTGAGCATTGAATTCATCAGTTCCGAGATCTCGTGAGTCACATTTTTAACGCTTCGAAGCGAGAAATGGTGTACGGGTAAGAAAATCATTTGAAATTATAATCGTAATCAGTCTTCCGAGGAAAGGGGGCGCAACGTTATTCAAGCCGAAGAACGGATTACGCGAAATAGCCACTAATTACATGCTTTTTAAACATTATCACACTCCCGAATAAAAAAAAATCCCAGTGTCTCAAAACAGTGCGTAAACTTAATCCGTGTCCGATGGTTAATCGTGAGAACAAAACGACTGCATCTTTCATCAAAAATTTCGTATGGCGTTGTTCCGAGTTTCGAATGTAATAACGATTTAATTTATCGAAGGGTGGCAGTTGAGATCGTTATTATCGAGGTAAAGTCGAAACGAGAAGGCGAAAAATGCAAAAATGAACGTGAGACAGTGGAACCTGGATGATCAACGTTACGGCGTCATCATCATCGTAATCATCATCATAATCATGATCGTCAATCCTTCGGGTGCACCGTGCTCGCGCACAGACGCGTAATGTATGTCTGTAGGTTAATGCAATTCACTCAGATCTCATTGGGTGAATTGTACCGGCAGAGAATTGATTGATTGGCTGTTTCGTTTCAGCCTCGGTACGAGCCGAACCGCGCGAGTTCGTCTGACGCGAAAACGACACGCTGATAGCGCAGGATAACGTCCCTGACCCTGACTACCCTAACCGTTTTAACTAGGGATAGCTTCGAACACGATTTTCTAAATTTGCTTTGTGAAATTTCAAGACTCTCCAGGACCGATGAAACTTTTGTTCATATTATCTAACTCTAATGTAACTGCTCTTTTAGGAAAAATACCGATATCGATTATACTTCTTGAATTATTAACAGAAATTCTGCTTAACGACAGTATTTTACAATTTTGGAATTGAAAAATAGAAAGAACGAGTTCGAATCGAATTTTTAAACTCCTCAAATATAAGCTTATTGTATAAGAATAAGACCTAACTTGACCTAATCTAACATTAACAAAACTTCATCAAACCTCAGTCACCATAACCTAACATAACTTGAATAGAACCTAACCCGACTAATCTCGGTCGATCTATGACCTACCCTAAAAATGTAAAAGTAGCTCGCGGTACAAAATAGTCCCGCGTCGATTACAGCCCTTTTCCGATAGAAACAAAATCGTGGAGATTAATAAAGTTCCCGAAAAAACGTGCGTGGAGATGTTAGGTTCGCTGACGCGTGCAACCGGACGCCATAACAATAGCTTTTCCCCCGATTTCATTATTCGTTCGCGTCTCTCGGGGCTGCACGAGGACGCGTGTGACGCGACGGTGTTGCGTGCACTCACGCGCGCATGCGCGGTGTACGCGCACGCGCACTCGCACACGGACGCGCAGGCGCATTCGTACATAAACGCGCACGCAGACAGACAGGCGCAGACGCGCGTGAACCGAGGCGGCAGATGTTCAAACGCGGAGTGGAAAACCGGTCGTGTTGATGTAGCTGCCGTCGCGAATCGCTATAAAAATATCCGGCATTGTCTGCGATGCCGAGCCTGTAACGGTCTACGCTTCGACCACCGAAACGCTTCTTTCTCGCTGTCGTTTCCCCTTCTTTTTTTCATCCCGTGCTTTTTCACGCGCCCGGGAACTCGCCTCCCAGATGCATCTTGGAAAATCTCTGCGACTCGGTAATCTTTTTACGGGACGAAGCTTACGGGGAAAGGCTATGTCACGACCATTAGTATAAACGGAGGGAAATGTATTTAAACATTTTGATTATGTTTACTTTGTACACGTATACGTGTAAACGTTATAATTACGTTTATTTCGAGAACGTTTATATTTGAACTTTTATTTTGCAAACATTTACATCTATATATTGCAAATACTTTACAGAAACGTTCATATTTAATCATTATTAATAATTATTGTTTTCGAAACATATATAGAAACGTTTTAGTTTGCTTCTATTTTAAAACACACTTTACTCATTTTAATTATTGATGTATAAAAAAAGAAGCTTCCTTACTGAAATATTGTATAAAGGTTGAAATGTGTACGACCGATCTAATTATCAGGCCATAGCGTGTGCCGCAACGTTTTGAAAATAGTGGACGTAAAAAGTTAGGCGAAAATCGAGATAATACGATAGAAGCACGATTTGGCCAACGCAGGACGCATCCTAATCCGTTTAACATGACAAAAAGGACGAGCTCGATGCTCGTGATCGATTCTAGGGCAAAATGCTAGCGCGGGTATAACAAAAGGCCAGGTATATATCTCGGGTAATCGGTACTATATGGAGGGAGGGGCTAACGAGAGAAGAAAAGAGAGAGAGAGACCCAGGTCAGAAATATAATAATTGTAGACAGCTGCTCTAACAATGGGAGAAGATCAGTTGCTCCTGACACCCGTGCTAAATTGAACGCGGCACTCTTCTATTAACTACTCGAGATTATTCATTTTCTTCCCGTAATTAGTACTATTTATTTGTCCTTTTTCAGTTACGTTCCAGTTTATCGATTTTTCTTTCTTTACCGGCATAATTACCATTATATCAAATATAGAGAAGAAAATATGTGTATTTTTTAACCAAGTACAATGCAATAAATTTAATTGCGAAAACTGTAATGAGAAAAAGAATGATGCCTCTATGGCGACATTGATCCGTTATGGGTTAACACGTTTATCGCCACACCACCCATTTTCGGACGCATAAATTTATATTTCAGTCGCCCATTTCATAAAGAACAATTTTAATTATCCAACGACAATGCCATTAAACGCTTTAATATATATCCAGTAAAAATAATGAAATATTGTCAGAGCAGGTATGTCGAGAATTTTTGACAAAAACGTGGGTGTTAATCCTTTGTACGCAAAAGATGAGTCACAAACACAACTCAATTTAATACGATTTCTTAACTAAATCTAGTGTTATACATGTGATGTATAGACAGGGTGAAATAGACAATAGTTACAGTTAATAATACAGAAATAACTTCTAAAAAATTCAGCAAATTTTTCAGTTAAGAAATTGTAGAACCTATCGAAAAATACCTATCCAGCAAAAATACCTTCGAGTGCAAAGGGTTAATACCAGCTCCGAGAGCTACCCTCACCCCCATAACAGTGAAAAATCTCAGGAAGCCCCGAACACGTGAAATTAGGAGGAACAATGTTTACGTTGGTCGCGACGAGCCGTTCTCGAACGGCGCCACGGAATTCTGGCGATCGAAATAAACATCCGGTCGCATCTGCGTTTCCTCGATGATTCCTGGCTCGTTTTCCACGAGTCCCGTAAAAGGAAATGGATTTCCTCCACACGTGCTCGTTTCGGTTCACTCAGCCTCCGTTCGGCTCACGAAACGGAGAACATCTGTCCGGTTCAGCCATCGGGACAACAGTTGTCGACCGATCCCAGACGACCATTATATTATCCCGCGCGTTATTTCGAAAACGGTGAACGAATCGATTCGCTGGACCACACTTACGATCGTACACGAATTAATATTGCTCGATCGTTGATAAATCATCGACGACCGATGGATTAACCGATTGCGAGGGGCACCGTGCGACCCCAGATGTGTCACTCGTTTTCGGGGAAAATCGATAACTTGTCTTGCCAAATCTCAGCGTTCGTCTTTCAATATTTAATGTGCATTATTTTCACATTTTAACGATAATTATGTATTTATGATCACTATTCAATTTTTAAATAATTCTGTTTTGGAATATAAGAGTGTGGTTGAGGTTTTAAAAGTTGTGTTCATCGAAGAGTTAAGATGGTGTTGTATTTTTAAAATATTGCTTCTTGTACGTGAAAAGAGGAAATATATCTGTGTTATAAATTTGAGAATTATATTTTTTCACGAATTTCCAGAATTTCTGTATTTTTCGCTTAAACGTGACAATTTAAAATCTGCGAATTCGAAGAAACAAAAAGTTGACAATTTAAAAACTTGAAGATGAAAAGTTAGAATAAACCCAATATTCGAAAGTAAATAATTCAGTCGCCCTAAGAATTGAACATCCGAGTGTAAATTGTGCAGCCTTCGAGCGTGCCGGGGTGAAAGATGGCGACGAAGAATAGCATCGCGGCGGGCACCGTAACAGCATAGCTGCAGCCGAAAACTTACAAAATCGAGGTGTAATCGGATTTGGCCGTTTTACAATCAGAAAGGGCCCCAGTCGTTAACCGAATCTGTGACGTGTAAGGTTGCCTACCCTTTCAGTGGAAGAATCGATAGCTAGGAACGGCAGGGCCCGGTTTCATTAAAGCCTAGGGCTTGCAATTCGATTTCGCGGTAAACATTAATCACTGGCTCGGCCCCGAGAAGCTGGGCAAACAGCAACCAGCGGAAAAGTACGATTCCATAGAGGCTGATCGATTCTTTTCCATTATTCCGTCTTTCTTTTCTTGCGTTCGTTCGTAGAGTGGTTGTGCCGACCGATGCAGGCCTAGAAACTAGATCCTCGCAGCTGCTGTCGCGGCGAAACCGGAAGCTCGTCAGCCATCGTGTTTGTACTGTTACTATGGTTACCATGGGAGATCCTTTTCTGTCACGATACACGGGGTTAGATGCCTTCTCGACGGCTACGCGCCACGGGGGTTTCGACACTGCCCTTAATGCCTCGCATTGTTCACAATTTTGCCCGATCTCGTTTTTATGTTTCCACTATTTATGACACTACCACTCTTGTAAACGTTCAATGCTACTAGGTCTAGTAGCAAATGCCATTAGGTCGCGTTTGAATTGGGAGGAATAGTTATGTACACTTACTGTTAGTAAATTAACTTGAAAATCTTCAAATTGGTAAATTACTACGTTTACTTTCCAAATGTCCACATCTCTAAATTTCCAAATCTCCTTACTAAATTTGCAAACTTTCAAAATTTCCAAATTGTCGAATCTTCAAATCTTTACATTACTAAATTTCCAAACCTCCACATCTCCAAACTCCCAAATTACTAAATTTCCAAATCTTCAAATTCCCAAATTTCCAAACGACGACCTCAACCCCCCACTCACCGCGCCAAAAGATCAACCCCCTTTGAATCCTCTTGAAAAATGATCTCATCAGGCAAATGATCCATAATCCAAAATCAGTATCGATCTATGGGATTATCGCGAACGATCGTAGTGTGCACGCGCGTCAATCGGTACAGCGGATCTAATTGGAGCGAGCTTGATCTATCCTCATGTAAATGAGCGTAATTAGCGTGCAACATAAATCAAGGTAGTGGCATGGTAGGATCGATTAGCGTGAGCGAGGGGAATCAGCAGGGTAAAGGGAACGAACGTGCACACACAGTCGGCTGGCAACCTCTGACCCGATTTTCCTTCCGAATAAAACTAATGGCCACTCGTAATTGGAATTAGCCGTGGCTTACGTCGTTGCACGCCGAATCGACTTGGACGAAATTAAAATCGCTATTGCTGTCCGTTCTCCTGGCTGTTCCGAGATCACGTAGGATCGATGTTCCTGCTGCTTTGACGAGCTCCGAGCCATTAAACGGGATTTCACTGTCAAATTCTCTCGGTCAGATTGATGGGCTCGATTGTGGGCGACAAGAGACGATTTGATCTATGAGATTCCGGGAACATCTTAAGATTATCACTGTTCTCATGTATACACGATAATGCGTGTTCAAAATTTTGCTAGTATTTTCTTAAATTCTATATTGGATGCACGGTGCATTTGACGTATGTTGTTTTTGTTGTGCGTTGTTTGCATCGTGTTGGACGTTTATTGTATTTGACGTATATAGTATTTAATACACGCCATATGACACATGTTGTATTTGACGAACGTTGTATTCGACGCACGTTGTACTCAACGCACATTGTATTTCACATATGTGGCATTTAGTACATATTGTATTTGACGTATGTAGTGTTTAATACTCGCCATTCTTAACGTACGTTGTATTTGACCCACACATTTGACGAATGCTATATTTGATGCACGTTGTATCTGACGCATGTTGCATTCATCAATATTAACTACGCGTGCTGCAATTTTAACGCGCGCTAATTTCAACGCACTGTAGCCTTAACCCTATTCTTATCTATGTACAGTACTATTGTTCTTTGCAATTTTATATCCCCCCAAAGATCTGGGATTTAAGAGCCCCAAGCGTAGGGAAATATCAAGGTTCTTCAATACTACTGTTATCTCTTCACTCTTCATATACTTATCAAAATTATACAGTCTTCATATACTTATCAAAATTGTTTAAAACATGTAAAATATTTCCCAATAAGTACCAAATCTATACAAAACTTTGTCTTCCAAAAATGGCAGAACTAAAAATATTTACAGGATGACGTTTTAGTGAAGCAGACTAATAAGTAGCCGATAAGAGTTTTAATAAAGTATTGCGAAAGTGATTAATTTGATATAATTGCTAAAGCTTAGCGCTCAATCGGTGAATTGGTTGCAAAATAAGTCGCAACGATTTTTCAGTAAACACGAGTCCTAACGATTTTTCCCGAGTCTGAGTCACCGGTGACCCCAGCTGATGAACTCACCGCGTACACTTCCACAATGTGGCTCCTATCGGTTCGGAGACTGTGACTAATAGGCAGATACAATGGAATAAATTTACCATTCAACATTTATTCTATATAGCTTTGTGTCAATTTACAGAGGAAAAATCAAATTCGTAGATAAATGCAGCAGGATTTATTGCACTTTCTTTCATTGAACTTATCGTTCCTGTAACTTTTCTTACGAATTCATAGAATAACAATTTTCACAAATTCTCACGTTGTACGTTTAAACTTGATCATTTATATCGTATACTATTCTTAAGATCAACACTCACTTTCGTATTTCAAGTGTAATTAAATAAAAATTTAGTCTGATATTACTCCACTTGATATTTTATAAAAATTATATTAGTGAACAGCAATGTTTCTGTACATGTACACACTCTGTTCAAAATTGTTCCTACACATATTCATCTATCCGAATTATTTGTAAGATTCAAGAGAAATGTCGACCGACATTCGACAAGGGATTAAAAATGAAAGATACAAAGATTGAGTGTAACATCACGTATTGCATCATTTTCATGAAGATAATATTTAAGCTTGAGAAATCCACATACATGATATACAATATTCCAGAATAATAAAATTAGTAGCGAAATTCGAGGGCAATGACAAATTTTGAGTTCAGAATTTGAATGACAAGCCTAATTAGTTGCAGTCGAAAATGAAAGTTCACGTGGATGCGTTGGACGTTTTTAATCATGGAGGTGTTAGTACAAATGGGTCAATTAAGAGCGGCGATTTGAAAGCCCTTCCATTTTCGCGCGAGCAATTTCAAGTCGAGTGTGTCAGCCGCCTCTGCGTTCTCCCTCGACTACTATACGGCCGGTCCGTGCCATGGTGTCCCATGGTGCAAATAAATCATACGTAAGTGTGCTTACGGGTTGCCGCACACCCGGCGTCCCGTTCGCGATCGAGAAACAGCCAAATTAAATCGTACTCTTATTCGACGATCTACGTTTCTTTAACTCTTACGATTCCTTCTCGATTTCGTATTATGATCGATGTCACAATTAGTCAAATGTCACGTGGATAGATATGGTCATAGCAGTACAATATATTTTACAAATAAATATACATTTACTTATAAATTTTTTAATACGATAGAAACATAATAATTATATTTTAGAATAAAAAGTCATATAAGTTTACCTCTGTTATTTTCGGAAGAGATATCTGAAAATACTGTCATAAAAAAAAATGAGTTGCGTGTCTGTTTTTTGTAACAACCGAGAACCGTGACGATCCTCGCGAGTTTTCTTCGTAAGTTGCGTATAATTTTAACTCTGGTTTGTTTTACGATCGTCGGCGTGCATGGTCGTTGTTCGATCGGTGATGTTCCTTGCAGCGATACTCGTTTCCCGTTTCTTTGGCCGTGATTTCTGTCGGAACTCCTCGTTCTATCACCTGTCAAGCGGCTCGCGATGTCTCCTTACGATCGTACCCTCATTCGTCACACACCCCTTCTTACGTCGGTTGCAATACGACTTACGTAACTATGTACCGAACGCTTTTCACATCGAAATAATGAACGCAGACCTTTTCCTCGACTGTGGAATTAAATGACATCGAACATGTCGTTCGAACGTTGAATCACCGTTGTACAAGCTTGAAAAAGACGTGTAGCTGCTGAGATTGTTACTAGAGATCGTAGGCAGCATTCGCGTATTTAGAATTTCGGGAATTTAGAAGTTGGAGAACTTGCAATTTGGGGAATTTGGAATTTTGGGAAGCAGGAATTTGGGGAATATGGAATTTAGGGAAGTAGGACTTTGGAGAAATTGGAATTTGGGGAATTTAGAATACGGCGAATTCGAAATCTAGGGAATTCGGGGTCTAGGGAATTTGGGGAATCCGAGATCTAGGGAATTTGGGGAATTCGGGATCTAGGGAATTTGGGGAATTTGGAACTTGGGGAAGTTAGAATACGGCGAATTCGAAATCTAGGGAATTCGGGACATAGGGAATTTGGGGAATTCCTGATCTAGGGAATTTGTGGGGATTCGGAATCTAGGGAATTTGTGGGATTCGGAATCTAGGGAATTCGGAACTTGAGGAATTTAGAATATGGTGAAATCGAAATCTAGTGAATTCGGGGAATTTGGGGAATTCGGTAGTGGTAGAAAATTGGAATTTGGGGCATCTAGTAATTTGGAGCACTTGAAATCTTGAGAATTCGGAATTTGGGGGAATTTCGAAAGTTTGGTTTTGGGAAATATTTAACAAAGGGAAATTGCGGTATTTGACATCTTTAATCTAGGGAAGTTGGGGAATCGATAATATGAAATTTGGAATTCGAAGATTCGATAATTAGAAATTTTGGGTAAGTTTGAAGAATACAGAATTTGAGAACATGGAAAATTGAAGAGTTCAGAATTTGAACTTGTACAAATTGAACAATCTTGAAAACTAAGATTATGAAAATACTAAGTCGATCTGTAAATAATAAGAAATTGTGTGGCATCATTTTGCGAATTTGAAACTTGCAAAGTCCCCAATAATTCTATAAGATTCGAAGGAAATCGAGTTGCTCGAATCCGATGCATCATCCGAGAACCTGTGCAATCGTTCGAGCCGTAGTGCACGACGCGATTTACGATCGTGAAATCGCTTTTCACGGATAAGTCCGGTCGGGAAGCGTGGTTCCGCAGGATCGCAAAGATTTCTGTTTACGGTGAACTTGGCGAATCGAAGGCCCGCACGCCTCGGCACCGATTATCCTTCATCGTCAGCGGTACGCTCATACCGTACCAACTAGATTCGCTTTTATGACGTCATAATGAACCGGCAATCAGCAGCATTGTCGACATAATTCCCGCGTCGTTGTCTCACTCGATCCCGACCCGGTCCGGCTCCATTGTTCGGCCTGTTCGTTCCTTTCGACTTTTCGTCTCCTTCTTCGTTCTCGTCCATCGAGTCGTCGCCGATGCTCCTTGATCCGTGACAAAGGACCAGCTGCCACGTCTCGGAAACGTGCTTTCGTAACGTACATCTATCTGATATGTCAACGATATCTTCTGCATTATACTATGTTCTTCGCTAATTCTGATCATGTTTGATCACTGTTTATGGTTGATCATTATTGTGGAGCATTGTTGATCGTTACTGCTCACTGTTCATTATTGTGGTTACTCTTGATGATTGTTGATCATTCTTGGTCATTGTTGATAATTGTTGATTACTGTTGATAATTGTTGATCATTCTTGGTTATTGTTGAGCATTGTTGATGGCTGTTAATCATTGTTAATCATTACTAATTACTGTTGATCATTATTCATCGTAGGTGATCGTCATTGATCATTGGTAGAAGTTGTTTAATTTTTGCTAAAAGTTTCCTAGCCTACGGGATCCATCGAACCTCCTCTGTTCCTGAGGTTTCGAATCCACAAACCAGTTTCAGGACAATCGAATATTTATGCGTGCTAGTTTCTCCATTCTCGTCGAGAATCGAACGAGCTGTCACGAACATTGATATCACGAGAATTACAAAACTACCAAATCATCGATACATGAAATATGTGTATAAATAGGACATGCTTATTGTTAGAGAATCATGCTATCAACCAGTTTCGATAAGCCCTATCTCTTCTTCAATGATCACATATAGTTCAGTGTACTCGTTACCAGTAATTAACAAAATATATTCTATTCGAAAATTACGATATTGGGCCAATTTTAATCTAAATTTCGATCAATAGTCTTCGATTTTGGAAATTTGGGGATTTAGGAATTTAGGGATTTAAGAATTTGGGGATGTGGGAATTTAGGAATTGGGGATTTAGTTATTGTGGATTTAGGAATTGGGAATGTAGAAGTTGGGAATTTAGGAATTGGGGATTGAGGAATTGGGGATTTAGGAATTGGGAATATAGAAATTGGGAATTTAGGAATTGGGAATTTAGGAATTGGGAATTTAGGAATTGGGGATTTAGGAATTGGGAATGTAGAAGTTGGGAATTTAGGAATTGTGAATATAGAAATTGGGAATTTAGAAATTAGGAATTTAGGAAGTTGGGAATTCAGGAATTGGGAATATAGAAATTGGGAATTTAGGAATTGGGGATTTAGGAATTGGGAATGTAGAAGTTGGGAATTTAGGAATTGAGAATTTTAGAAGTGGGGATTTAGGAATTGGGGGTTTAGGAGGATTGGGAATGTAGAAATTGGGAACTTAGGAGAGTTAGAAATTTAGGGACTGGAAATTTAAGAATCGGGAGTTTAGGAGATGGGGATTTAGGTATTGGGGATTCAGATATTGGAGATTTAGAAATTGGGAATTTAGTCGAATTGAAAACTACGAAAGAGAATTTAAATAGCAATTTAAAAATCTAGTACATAACCGCAGGCAACTCTCTCAGCAACAACGCGCAATAAATTTTCCTTGTCGAAAAATCTAATCAGTTTCGAGAATAACATATCGAGCGTGTCGATTCGGATGATTTCGCAAGGATAGATCACCAGTAGGGGGTCCGCATAGAATCGTAGAAAAGGGATGAAACGATGCTCCACTAATTCCGTTATGCCCGCGATGAGCCCCGGCGACGATTCGTCACGCATTGTGTGCCCGCTCGCGAGCTCGCACACGTGCACCGCGAGAGAGTGCATTTCGAGCAGTGTGCGCGCGTACGGAAAGTTTGCACGCGTGTGTGGACTCCGGTTCGGTCGTGTGAGTGTCGGGATAGCAGGGCGGTTGATCTTGTATGTATATAGGACAGAGGCGGCAGCTGTCAGACAGCTGTAAGGGCCTTTTTACCTGCTCCATCCAGAACGTGTGTACGAGTCCGGTAGCGAGCGCATCCGACGAGAAAAAAAAGGATCTAAAAGTGGCCGAATGTCGGGCTGGGGAATCGGGAAGCAAAAGTGTGCCGGCAACGAGGAAACGATGCTAGCACGTGCACTTTTGGGACACCGCGAAAATAACGAGCGTCTGCGACACCTTCGCACACGTGCTTTCTTTCAACTTTATAGGATTTTCTTCACACTTTTATTTTCTTTTAATTCTGCATAGCGTTGTAGTGTTATGTTGCATTATAGCTTGCAAAGATATCATCATTTGACATAGAAATTAAATTAGAGGACTCTTCGTTTTCTACGCTTTTCTTCTCACTATCATGTGGATTTGTATCGTTGGAGGTTATGGCACAGTGTTATATTGTATTATAGCTTGCAAGGATGACTTCATTTGACATAGAAATTAAATTAGAGGACTCTTCGTTTTCTACGATTTTCTTCTCACTATCATGTGGATTTGTACCGTTGGAGGTTATGGCATAGTGTTATAGTGTTATACGGTACTACAGCTTTTGAGGATGTCTTAAATTTCATACAGGAATTGGAGGACTCTTTCTATGCTGTTCTTGTCACCTCGTTCACACGGCTTACAAGCTTGAATTTGGTGAAATATTTAATATTTAATGAATTCCAAATATGGAATTTTGGAAATTTGATAATTTAGTAACTTGGAAATTTCTATACTCTCAATACGAGTTGCACACTTCATAGACCTATACTCTCTATGTAAGTGTATACTCTATACTCCTTGAACTGTATACTTTATGCTATACTCTCTGTGCTCTTTATATATTTTCTGTTCTCCATATTGTGTATACACTCTATGGATCTATGTTATCTATACTCCATACTCTCTGTACTTCACTCTATACTCTCTATAGATCTGTATTTTCTAAACTTCCTATATTCTCTACACCCTCTATAGTCTCTGTGCTCTCTATGTATCTATACTATCTGTAAAGCTACTATATTATATGTGTGTATACCATCATATATATATTATATGTTGTATACCACTATATGTTTATATGTATTGTATATTATATGTTGTATAGCACTGTATGTATATTGTGCACCACTATACGTTTATATATATAGTATACCACAATATGTATTATATTGTATACCATATACAAAGCTAATATATCTATACTCTCTGCAAATAAATCTTCCCTGTAAATCTACTCTGTACCCTGTACACTTTCATAAATATAGCGTGGTGCGTTTTTGCAGGCAGTTAACGCGTACGTATTTGTTGTTCCTCGAATTTTTGCAGGCGACGTGTGCGCCGCGTGTCTAATTTCGCGTTTGCATTCACCTTTTCGCTCGGTTTTGCGTTTGCGTCGAAGATACTACATCCGGCAGCCAGTCGGATCGATACAAGCGTGCGAGAGAGACTCGACGAGAGCCTGCTCTCTCTCTCTCTCTCTCGCTCTCTCTTTCTCTCTCGGTTAGACCGTGGCACCGACCCTGAAGCCAAGGCAAGACCTTGAGTTCGCGCGTCAATCCCGTGAAAGGGAAACTCAAGACACCCCCCGTCCGACCAAATTCCTCGCGAATTCTCTCGATAAAAACCGACGACCCTTAAAACGGCTACGTGGAAACGCGACAAAACGTTCTCCGCCCAATTCCATCCGCGATATTTTGTCCGTCAACGGACCGTATTTTACTTCCTATCCACCCGACCAAATGAATTCGCGATGGAGTACACGTGGCCAAAATCGATTTCCTCCGCGTTCGTTTTTCCTACCGTTCTTGAACTCAGACGTGTTTTATGTTGCGGAGTTGACACTTTTATTTTGAGGGAGGTTCGAGGGTGGTGTTGCGATATCGGCTGATTGAATTAGTTGGAATTTGGAGGCTTGGGAATTTGGCAGAGTGGAAATAGGGCTTGTGGGAACTTAGGAACTTCAGGTACGTTTTGGAAGTTCGAGAAATTTGAGTTGGAGAGCGGAGATTTGAGAATTGCGGCATTTTTGTGGGTGGAAGTTTGGGAATTTTGGAATTTGGAAATTTGGGAATTGGGAATTGGGAATTTTGGAATTTTAGAATTTTGGGAATTGGGAATTGGGAATTTAGGAAGTGGGGATTTAGGATGTGAAGATTTAGGAAGATTGGGAATTTAGGAATTGGGGATTTTGGAAGTGGGAAGTTAAGAATTGAGGATTTAGGAATTGGGGATTTAGGAATTTGGGGATTTAGGAATTTGGGAATTTAGGAATTGGGAATTTAGGAATTTGGGAATTTAGGAAGTGGGGATTTAGGAAGTGGGAATTTAGGAATTTGGGAATTTTGGAGGTGGGGATTTAGGAAGTGGGAATTTAGGAATTTGGGAATTTAGGAAGTGGGGATTTAGGAATTGGGGATTTAGGTATTGGGAAATATAGAAATTAGGGAATTTTGAAATCCAGAAGTCCAATATTTGAAAATTTAGGAATCTAAAAATTGAGAAATACGCAAATTTTGAAATCTGCCAATTTAAATATCTAAAAATCTGTAAGCACAAAATTGAAAAGTTCGAAAGTTCAGAAATTAAACAATTTGCTATTGAACTATCAAATTTAAATGAATTTATTCATCCTGTATTAAAATAATTTAATTGTTCAAAATGAACCTTGATCATACTTAGGCTGTACTCCGGGAAGTTGGTCATTTGTATTATTATACATATTTCTTTATTGCCAGCGGAAGTACAGAAAACATTTTTATCTTTTCAACATATTCACGATAAATATCTCTGAATCGTATAATATTACACTTATAAATTGTTGCGTTTCAGATATCCATAAAAACAGAACATAGTAGCGATTCTCACCGATTACCTCGAGTCTTAATTGGACAATACGTATGTAATAAGTATCATAAAGTTTCCAACCCTAAACGCGTTTCTAAGAAACTTTGCTACGTAATATGTCGATGACTTGCATTACCAGCTAAAAACCGTATGTCAGAACATTCTGTTGTCAGTCAGCGTTTTAGAAAATTAATGAACTCGCGATGAATGCAGCGTTTAGTTAAAAATAAATGTTTCGTTGTACGTTGATTGTTCTACAGAATTCGATATAAAAATATTCATGGAAATTCAATGAATTTCGATCTGCATTAAAATATCAAAGTTCACCTTTGATATTTCGATAATATAAATTGTAACGAAAAGCTAAAATTCTATATTTATATAGAAATTTGTTGTTCTTTCATATCGATCTTGTTAGCTAAATTCGAAGCAGGTGTTAAATTTATAACTTTCCTATGGAGAAATCAAAATTTCGACGGATTTGCCTGAGTAACAAATTTTCGACGATGCAGTTGTATACACAGTGAAAAATAATCCCTCGTTACGGTAACATTGAGAAAAACGCGGGGAAAAAGTCGGCTGTTCCCATCCAAGTCAAACAAACGAACCCTCAACGAGTCCACCATCGGCCCAATCCCATTAACCTCTCAAACATCTCTTCAGAAACCATCTCAAAAGCCATTAACGATCAAACGTCATTTCCCTCAAAGTCGAAAAATTCAATCTACCCATCGGAGTCCCATTATTGGATCCCGAATCGATCGTTATCGGGAGAATCGATTTAAAATGTTCTACAAAATGTGGCGTGCAACCATTTTGTGAGCGTGCTACACCATGAAATATATACGGTTCACCATGCTGCCGTTCGGTGCGTTGAGGTTAAGCACAAGTATATTGTATATTCATTTATTTTTCATTATTCATTACTGATTACTCATTCATTTATTTACTTATCTATTCACTACGTTTATTTTCTTTTTTTATTTAGTTAGGTATTTATTTGTACTATTAATTTATATATTTATTTACTCATTTGTTATTCCAATTATTTACTTATTATTTCATTTATTCATTTATTCACTATTTCATTTATTCATTCATTTATTCGCTATTTCATTTATTCATTTATTCATTTATTTATTTTCATATTCATAATTTTATTTATTTATTCATTTAGTCGGCTAATTATTACTTCATTTATCTATTTACTTTGCTTTTATCATTAAATAAATTTCATTTATTTATTCATCTATTTAGCTATTTACTATTTCATTTGTCTATTTGTTCATTTATTTATCTGGTTATCTATTTATCATTTAATTAACTAATTTATTTATGTAGCTATTAATTATTTCATTTATTTAGGTATTTATTCATTCGTTTATACATTTACCTATTTACCCTTAATTTCCCGAATTTCTTGAAATAAGAAGAAAATCCTACCAACTAGTAATTGACTAATATACCTATCGTGCAGAAGACTGGTTCTATTCGTTGTTTTTCTACCTGATATTTGAGATAACTTTTGTTGAACAGCATGAATCGCGATAGCACCACCGTGGGAGCGTGTAAACGCGCGTATAATGCGCGCGCAAGGTCGCACGATGCAGAAATACGCGCGAGTATTAGCGTCGGGGCTGTGTTGGTCGACACACACGCGCAGCGAGCATGAGTCACGCTCGCGTTTGAAATGCGCGCGTCTACGCGCGAGTACGCACGCCGAAAGGAGACAACCCAGCCAGGGAGACGCGTGTCTGACGCATTAGGGTGCGTTTAGAGTAGTTTAGATGAAACGACCGTTCGTTCGTGCTCGTTTAAATGCCTTCTACGGAACTGTCTACGTATTTTTGCTCGTAAACACGGAAACGAGTGCACACAAACGTTTCGGTCTACTCCTTGCACAGATCTATGTAAATACATGCAATACATACATTCCTCGCATAACATAGTTAACACTAAAACTACCAAACTTATAAGTTCTATAAGCTACTATAAACTATCATAGTAACCCAGTATCTATAAATTCTCATTTTAAGTTACAAAATTTGTTTTGCTGGTTTTATAGAAATTTGTTGCTTTTATCGAAATAAAGAATTAATGTCACTCGTGACGCACTTTGCAGTTCATGTACAAGAACCAGAAATATTTGCTGCACAATCTGACTGGAGTTGAATACCAATTATAATTTGCATAACCAAGAATCTCTCGATCCAAAATACTTAATATTTCAACTTTCCACAATTGTCTTAATATTGCAGCAGTAATTAGTTGGCTCCGGCTGACGCACCTGCCGGAGAAATAATAGGTCAAGACGTTAATTGGTTAGGTTAGGTTAATTAAATTTAAGTATATCGCAGTGATCCGACAGTAATATTTGTGACTTCGTGTAATTCGATTATTTGGGGGTTATTCGAGGGTTGCCGCAATTTTTAACCCTTATTCGATGGATGCCTATAATTTTATACTGCAACTTACTTTTATCCTTATTATCTAACTATTGGAAGAAATCGAGGGTTCAGAAATCGATGAATTGGTTCGAATTGAATCATGTCAAATTAAACAATGTTGTATCGCGTCGAATTAAAACATATGAAATGAAATGACGTAGAATCAAAGTGTGGCAAATTGTGTGAAATTGTATCGACCAGAATCGTAAACAGTCGAATCGAGTGGAATTGAATGAAATTGTGTCGAATTGAGTCACTTGAAAATCGTGTAAACTTGAATCACCTCGAATTAAATTGTGTGAAATTATAATAAATTACATCGTATGGCAGAGAATTGAATCACGTGGAATCGAATGAAATTAAATCGAATCGTGTTGAATCACGACGAATTGAATCCTATAAAATTGAACCGTATTCAATCGCGTCGAAATGAATCCCGTCAATCTAAATCAAAGTGCATCAATCCGTCTGCCAATTCCTATCGTTAAAGTAATCTTTCACGGTGCGAATAAAATGTACGAAATAAACAGCGTGCATTCGGTCGCTAAGGTTAAACGCACCCTTATGACGGAGAGAAGCGTGCACACAACATTCAAAATCGATATGGCGAATCTAGCCGGATTACATCCTTCAGGGGGTTTCGCGCATCCACGTAATCCCCGGTAAACCGCGGCCACAGTTTACGCCACGAGACAACATTTAGCGCGAGTCTCGCCTTCGGCGACGCTGATTACACGCTCCAGAGACCGGTTCGCTGCTCGTGGATGTGAATGGTTATTGCTGGCACGCTTCGATCGCGGAAGAAACGGGTCATTGGTGACTTCTAGGTTCTTTTGGACAACACGTGTTACAGTTAAACGTGTGATCCGACGATACAGGGTGGATCGCGCAAACGGGATCGCTTGAATATCTCCATCGCTTATCGTTGCACGATCATGGAGACGCGGTTACGCTACTTCAACGAACACTATTATGGGGAAAAATAATTCATTTTCAAAATCATTTTTTTATTCATGTTCGAGAACATATCTTTTTACATGAATGTACGTATGTGTACGTAAGTCGATGTTTTAGAGTATTCCGTGAAAAATTGATCAGGGTACGATATTAAAAACGTAAACAACTCATAATGGATCACCGTTTTAATACCGTGCTAACGCTTCTTAACGCGGAACGTTCCAAAAAGTCGGGCTGCGGAAGTAATATAAAATCATTATTGGAAAGAACATAGATGACTCTGGTATCTCGTTGAGGGGATAAATTTGACAAGAAAAATTCTTTCCACCGTTATAGATGCGTCCTAAAATAATCTAACTATATTCCGAGAAGCTTTATTCATAGATGAAATAAAGGATATATTTAGGCAATACATTTACGTGGTCTAGCCTATGTGGTACAGTGTAATAAAGAGTAATAAGGTATTTCTGAAATCGAACTCTGCAAATTACGTACCGATGAAGCTGTACTTCAACGGCCACGAATACTCTAATTTAAACCGGACAAAACGACCGTTTCTGAATAGCACCAGCTTTAGTAGCTTTTTATACGCGAACGGCAAATCTAATTCGAGACAGTGAAATATCGAATTTCAGATACATATAGCTGTTCGTCTAAACAATCGGGCACAATACGGTATTTATACCGACGACACAACTTTAGCCGGAGAAACAGCCTATAAATAAGTAGCATTCATAACGAAGCAATTCTTGTTCAGAAATCATTGACTCGTCGAACAATTAAGCTCATTATCGTCCACTTCGTTGCAAGGATCTCGGCACAATGGCCAGCTGAATTAGCCATCGACGATATCAATGCGAAACTCTGCCGGTTCGATTCAACCCGTTTAACTTGCACGGATTCACGTGCTTCGTGATCGATCCCTGAGAATTCTCTGGATGCTTTTCACCCTCCCGTTTGCGAGGAAGTCGGTAATTTTGTGTAACGATCGTGGTTACCTTTATTCCGGGGAAGTAACGATGAGTACCGTGAACGGTGACGACTCCATTACCTTCCGACGACAAATTTTCATCGCGTCGATACGTTTTTACACGGTAACCCCTCGTTATATTGCCACGGACGGGGATGTAAAAGCGGGACATTTCCGAAATTACCAATATCTTAGTTCGACTAAAACTTTTCATATATAATATCGCTGTGGTCTCGATTAAAATTGGCGATACGGCGATATAAGGAATTGCAATATAATAATATAAGGAACGGTGCATGGTAAAGCTGCACGAAACCATTTAACGCGTGGAAATATGGCATGTCACAATTTAACTCATGCAAGTGTGGCGATATAACGCGAGATGATACGGAACGTGGCTATATAACGCGAAGTAACACGATACACGGCTATATAACGCGAGGGAACACTACGTGGCTATATAACACGAAATAACATGATACACGGCTATATAACGCGAAATAACATGATACACGGCTATATAACGCGAAATAACATGATACACGGCTATATAACGCGAAATAACATGATACACGGCTATATAATGCGAGGGAACACTACGTGGCTATATAACGCGAAGTAATATGATACGCGGTTATATAACGCAAAGTAATACAGCATGTAGTGGAGTAATGTATAATGATACGACATATGGCAATATAATGAGCGTAACTACGAATCGTGACGATATAACGCGACACAGAAATACGCGCGTCAATATAGATGGCAATATAACGAAGGTATACTGTAGATTTCGAAGAATCGAAGAAAGAGAACGGGTTACGCTGCGTTTCGCCGAGTCAGAAACGGTTGTCGCGAACAGAACAGCACCGCGATACGCATGCACGTGCAACCGTTCACGTGCACCTAATTACAAGGTGGGTCACCCTTCTATACGACATGCAATTACAGTTGAAAAATGCAAAATACTTTGACGCTGGTACGCGGTCTGCGTTATTGCCTCCATTGGTCGTTTAATAGATTCAGGGGTTGATCGAAAACGAGGGAAAAGCTTGTATGCATTTTTCCTTTCATACTGTCAACAAATATCTCAAGGCTTCTCGTCGATCATTCGACCCTTTACGAACTGGTCTCATTTCTGAAATATCCAATTTGCGAACCTCGAAACGCAGAAATGTAACTTGCAAATTTAGACGTTGGGAAACTTCAAGGTAATTTGATCATTTTGCAATCATTTTGAATTTGCAACCCAAGTTATTCAAATATATGAACTCTTTATTACAAAATTGATCATTGAAAAGTCTGCAAATTCGTCGTTCAGATCCGTATAACGATAAAATTTCAAATTTCTCTGTAACAAAATTGACTACCCTTCGGTGTCCATGAAACAGCAAAAATTTCGCAATAAAGACGTACAAAAAGTGCTTACAATTGTTGAAAAAGACACGTCGATGCCTTTCACCGTAATCGATCACCGAGAGTACAAAAGAAGTAGCAATTTCCTCGTTTCGGAAGAGAAAAGGCACGGCGGTCAGGTGTGCGTTTTTGAATTCGTGGAACAAGGGAGTAATTCGATGTTGCAAACCGGAAGCGTCGGCATTGGTGACGGCCAAGGTTCCCCGATAAGTGTCCCGACGCGTCGCGTCGCGACGCGACAGCGTAACCAGCGAAAGCGAGCATAGAAACAAAAGGGAAACGGTGAAAGTGACGCGAGCCACGTATAGGACAGTCGCGGGAACGAGAACACCGGGCAAACTCGGAACGAGGATGGAAAGAACCGGAAACGGAGGAAAGTCGAGAAAACAAGGTGTTACGAGGCTTCGTGCTCAGCTTTACGTTTCTCCCTAACTCGTTTTTAGGGCTCAATCGATACCGTCCGATGCATCGATACTTTTACTCGTCAACTCGTATCAAATGTACCTATTGATATTTACTCCGTCTCGGTACGGTGTTGATATTTACTTGGGTATATGTATACACGTTTTAGTCTACTGCATTTGAAAATTGGGGATGGGGAATTTGACGAGTTTGTAAATAGGGTAGTTGAAGATTTTCGAAGGGTATAGGGTAGTTGAGAATTTTGAAATGTGGGTATAGGACATTTGAGGATTTTTAGATTTGTATATAGGGTATTTGAGAATTTTGAAATTTGCATATGGGATAATTAAAAATTTTGTAATAACAGTATAGGGCATTTGAGAATTTTGAAATATGGATATATACAAATTTTGTATTTTATCCTTATTATTTTGTATTTTATGTACTTAGAAAACTGGAATATTGAACATTTTACATATTTGAGGCTTGGCAACATTTGAAAAATTTAAAAGATTTGAAAATTTTTAAATCCAAGAATACAAAAAATTGAAGAATTTAAAAATTCAGACATCAGAACTTAAATATTAAAAAATCTCCGAATTCCAAATTAAAGAAATTCCATAATACATCCGAATCCGCATTTCAACCTTGAAAACTTGGCACAAAAGTGGTCAAAATTTTCGATCGTCCCCAAGGAAGAAAGAAAAGAAAAAAGCAGCAGCAGTGAAAGATTTCAGGACGAAATTCCAGCATGGAGCGGAGCGAAGCTGGAAACGGGCGGAATTTACAGTTTTGCGCGCATTTGTTCCCCGGCTACGGAAAGACTCGGTGATTGTTGTAGCAAGGGAAAAAGAGAGAAAAAAGGAGAGAGACAAAGAGGATAGAGAAAAAGAGGACCTTGAATCTACGCAGTCCTGCTAGCGGCAGGAACGTTTCTCGAGTCGATATATCGATCCCCGCCCCCACTCGGTGCTTCCTGCCACGGGAACAGGACTCGCTCTCTCCCCCGTCTCCTTCTCCTTCTCTCTCTCCCTCTCCTTCTACCTCTCCCTCTCCCGCAGGATGAGTCACAGCCTCCCCGTAACACACAGTCAGCCACGCTGATACGCTCGCGCGGGCAACCGAGCGATCTCGCGCGCGCACGTGTGCTTGCATTCGTGCCTTTCAGATATTAAATTGTCCAATAACTTTCTGTCACTTTTCAACCTTATACTGCCTTCCGTAAACTGTTTTTTTCTCCTTTTAAATTCATTTACGTATCGTTTCGATATTTTTTTTTATCCTGTACTTATGGACTGATCAATTTTTTATTTTATTGTATATGCGGTACTCCTAGTATCTTTTTATCACCTTTTAAGGTTGCAAAAGATTCTCTCATTTTTTTTGTTAAATTCATTTACAAGTCGTTTGAATATTTTCTTTCGTTATGTACTTATAGACTGATCAATTTTTTACTGTACTGTATATGTGGTGCTCCTAGTATCTTTTTATCACCTTTTAAGGTTGCAAAAGATTCTCTAATTTTTTTTGTTAAATTCATTTACAAGTCGTTTGAATATTTTTTACGTTATGTACTTATAGACTGATCAATTTCTTACTGTACTGTATATGTATGCATTGTTTCAAATATATTTTTGTTGCCTTTCAATGTTACACAGAGGGTTCTATAAACTTCCTTTTAATCAAATTATTTACAAATCATTTAAATAATTTTTTATATGTATACTTACACATTGGTAAATAATATTTTTATTTTACTGTATGTGTATGTGTTACTTCATAACTGTTCAAATTCAATTGTACAAAAATATTAAGATTAATTTTATTGTATTATGGAAGCATTTGTTTAAAAACATTCATGAATGAAATTCGTAATAAAGTTGAACGAAATTTGCATCAAGTTTATTTTGACAATGGTGCAATTAGTGAATACAATGATGTACTATGAACAGTTGTTTTAAAATTTTTATTTACGTTTATAATCAGATGCACGTATATTGTCAACATTTTAGGGTTCTCAATATTTATGGACAATATTATATTATCAGCACTTGATATGAACAATATTGTAACTTCAGCGTAAGCATGTACGAGTTACAACATTGTAACTTCACTGTAAACATATACGAGTTACAATGTTGTTCACATTAGGTGTCGATATATTGATCGTGAAAATATTGAAGTACGAACGACATACAGGGTGTCCGCATTGAAATGGACTAGAGATTTTCTATAGCGGTTCGGCATTATTTCAAATAATATCGACCTAAATTTGAAGGAACAAATAAAGAACAAATATTCTAATTTTTTAGAACGAAGAACTAATTTTTTATCTCGGAAAATAATTATTACGACATAATCTTCAGTCGAGCGACGTAAACAATTATGTTTGTAAAGAATGTCTACACAGTACAACAACATAAATGTTATTGACTGGAAAGTTTTCAGAGAAAATAATGTAACTTTTTCCGTTGCAAAATTGTCTCCGTTATAGTATGCATAGCAGTACCCGTCTGATTACCGAAGCGTGTACACGCAGTAACCTGTTTTGACATTTCAGTTCCTTAAACGCGTAATTAATTGCTCGCGCTAATTGCTCCGCACTTTCAATATCTTTTTCTTTACCGCGCTCCCATAAATAAAAGTACACGGGTGCAAGACCTGTGGACCTTGAAGGCCAAGCGATGGTTCCTCCGCTATCGAGTAATCATAACTATCGTTTAAAAATCTTCTCACATTTCGTCCGAGGCGTGGTGCGATACGCGTTCGCATCGCTCGACAATATTGCCATAACGTCACGCGAACGGGGTGAATTTTCAAATTCTCAAACTTTACTTCTTCAAAAACTGAGCCAAATATGAGTTCTATTCTACAGATTTTTTTGATTTTTCCACCAGGGATGTTCCTTTTATTCGACCGGGTATAAATAATAATAATGAATTTGCAGGTTTCGAAAGGTCATGCAATGACCCTGACCGCCACCGAAACGTTTCCCAATTTGCAATGCGCGTTTAATGGCTGAAAATCGACTCGAGACTACCCCGTAGAGCGCCTCGAGGCCTCGACCCCTAACGATCGATCCGTTCTCGTTTCTCGACGTGCGTTTGGTCGCGTCGTCGGAAGAATGTTTCGCGAGGATTCGCTGGAACTCGAACCTCTGCAATATACGGTGTATTCGACAACAAATATGGAAGGATCCAAAATTCTCTACAGATTAAATCTCGCTGTGGATTCTACCTAGGATCTCCCTAAATTCTATATGTAGAATCTCTGCAAATTCTGTCTAGGATCTCCCTAAATTCTACATGTAGAATCTCTTTAAATTTTACCTAGGATCTCCCAAAATTCTACATGTAGAATCTAGGATCTCCCCAAATTCTACCTAGGATCTCCTTAAATTCTTATGTAGAGTTTCTTTAAATTCTACCTAGGATCTCCCTAAATTCTATCCGAGATATACCTAAATTCTACCTAGGATCTCCCGAAATTTGATATGTAGAATCTCTTTAAATTCCATCTAGGATCTCCCTAAATTCTATCTGAGATATCCCCCAATTTTACCTAGGAAATTTTAACTCTTAAAATTCTATCTACCTCCCTAAATTCCAACTAGGATCTCCCAAAATTTGACTTAGAATCCCCCTAAAGTCTACCTAGAATCTCTCAAAATTCCACGTAGAATTTGCTAAATTTAATCGGCCATTTTGACAGCTTCCGTAAAGCGTTAAAAAAGTCTAGCGTTAAAATTGCATTCGTGAATAACATTATGACAGAATGAATGTACGCGATGTAACGCTGCTACTCGATGCTTGATCGTACGACAAGGTTTTATTTAACGATTTCGTTTCTATCGGAGGATACGCGAAGTTGAACGTCGGTGTATAATTGTGTAACTCGTTATACGAAAGAGAAGACTAATATCGTTATTGACGGAGGTAATTAAGATTCGTTCTGAGAAGAATACCAAGAAGAACGATATCCCGCACTGAATAATGGTAATTGAGATTTATTCGAGCACGAGACCCGATAACTGCGAGGAACGACGCTTTTATTTTTCTTAATGGCACAACTTTTAGTTTCGGATCGCTACACCGATCGTTATTTCACTCTGTGGTTATTTGCTAATAGCTTCTTAATCTGCTTGCTGCGTTATTGCCTATTTTTCTACTCAATTTTTCGATTCGCAAGATTTCTCATGTTTACATTCTGAAATTTTTTCATTTTTAGGTTCTCGAATTCTCAAAGTTTTACATTCTGAGATTTTCAAGTTTTTAGATGTACGAATTTTTTCATATTTAGGTTTGCAAATTTTCAGACTTTTTCATTCGCACATATATGTTCACGAATCTCAGATTCACTTTCTGCCGATTAAACTGAACAATTCTGAGACACTAAGTTCAAGTACACAATATTTCAAATACAGAAATGTAAAGAAAAGCGTCTCGGAATGTTCTCCATGTGATATTTCAAGGTCATTAAAACCGTCGAGTTGTATTCCACATTTCCACGTAAAATTCCCCATCATTTTTCTTCGTTCTTCGACATCCGTAATGTTCGAAACGCGTACTTCCATCGCGAGAATGAGGAAATCAAGGGAAGGATCGCGTCACTCGATACTGTCTCGCGTTACGGGAATCTAATTAACGTCAGTAAGCAGATGGCGTTTCGAATTTCGAAAGGCGATTCTGCCTTTCGAAAATCTCGCAACGGGATCTGCTTTTCTTCGGACAGGATCAACCATCTGCCAAGTGAACGGTGTGCCCTAGGATCGCGGCTGAACCTTCTATTTGCGAAACTGGTTAATGTCAATAGAGATCGTACTTGCTCGTATTCGCCTCGACAGCCTTTAATTTCACCCGATCCTGAATCATTTGCTCGCGAGTGTACACTCAACGGCAAATATGGCTTTTCTACGAAGAACATGACGACCGAGGAGCTACCTTCACGAGCTGATGACCTCCCTTTAGTTACCTTCTGGGGAATTTTTTAGAATTTCTTCAGGTAAGAATTAGAAGATACAGGCATTTCAAGATCTAGGGATTTGGGATTGAATATGGAAATCTAGGAACTCTTTTCATATCTGATGAGTTATGAATTTTGGGATGTAGAAATGGCACCTAGGGATTTTAGAATTCGTGGCTGTGTGAATATAGGAACTTTTTAGAATTTTAAGAGTCGAAAGTTTTGAAATATAAAAATTTCGAGATCTACCGATTTGGGAATTTGTGAACATGGAAATCTAGGGATTTTTAAATATCTGATAAGATGTCACGTGAAATATCACGACTGAAAAATTCGAAAAATTGTAAAAATAAAAATTGAAGAAACGAACATTCGAAAATTGAAAAATAATGAAGTTTATTTGTAAATGAAAAGATGCGTTGCAGCCGAGTGTACACTCGTACGTATACAGGTTCGGTATCGATCGAAACGAGCGAACGACTCTTTTTCGATTCGTCGTAGCAAGTCTGGCTGTAAATCCCAGGGACGCGTGTGCGACACCAGAACGAATTCGTGACGACGCACAGCGTCGCGTCGCGTCGCGTCGCGTCGTTTCGTTTCGTTTCTCGCATTGCCTCTCGGAGCATCTGTCGCTCCCTGTACATCTGCTCGCATTTCAATCGAGCGTTTTCCGATAATCTTTATGCGCCCGTTGTCGCTTTTGCCCGCCAATTTCGGTTCACCTTAACCTACAACGTTTCTGAAATCCGATCGTTGCCGAACTAGTCCGAATTGCGTTTGAAAATGCAATTCGATCATTGCTGAATTAAATTGGAAATTACGTATTTGTACGTCCATAATATTCAATTCGATCGTTGCTGAACTAACTTGTAAATTACGTATTTATACGTACGTATTATGTTATACACGTTATGTACATGTTAAATATAACATGTTTATACATTTATTACATACACATATGTATGTGTAATATTATGTTATACGTGTTATATACGTTATATACGTATTTACACGTATATATGTATACGTCCGCCATTTTATATTCGATCGCCGCTGAACTAGTTCGAAAATTACGTATTTATACGTCAACTCACAGATCATTTATCCTTGCAAAACTATTAACGATATTATTCGTCCCACGTCCTCTCCATTATCCACCACGATTATTACATCAACAAAAATTGATCTTTTCGTGCAATTTTACTGTTAATTTCATGTTTCGTACTAATTCCAACAAATTATTGTATTCACCCGTAGAATTTTTTGTTACCGAATTAATGGCTTCGAAGTTATAATCAATGGGTGATTATATATAAAGTTTGATCAGAAGGATTTCAAGGTCATCGAAATCGGTGAACCGTCTGCCCTTCTGTGAGTAATTACTTGGTTGAAGATACTTTCGCGAATATACATAGAAAATCAGGGCCGAACGGTGGTCATATTATTCAGAATAACGTCCTTCGCAACATATTTCAAGGTCGTAAAAGTCGTCGAAGCGTCTGACCTTTGGAGAATGTAATTTTTGTGGATATCTCTGAAACTATAGGCGATCGGTGATTATATCTACAGAAAAGAATTGTTCAGAATGATGTCCTTGACAGGATATTTCAAGGTCATAACAATCAGTACCACCTACTGTAAATAATTATCATAAATATCTCTGAAACTATAACCGATCCTCAGCTATATCTATAGAAAGAAATAGTTCACAATAATGTCCTTGAAATCGATCTATATTACTTTTTTCGTAAGAAATCTTTCATAATCCATCGACTTGCAAAAGTACCCATTTTCCAACAGAGAGTCACATTAAAGCTTACATCAAACACGAGAGCAATTTCCAGATCCGAAAACAAAAAGCCGATCGATAACTCGAGATTGATGGTGTACCCATTTTAATAAAGACCATTCCGGAAAACGTCGCGGTTGAAGAATCATCCCCGTAAAGTTTCACAGAGAATCCAACACCGTTAAAGGTAAGCGATTTGCAGATCTGATCGAGAAAACGTTTACGGAAACACGATCGGTAAGCCGATGTATCGGGATTCAGTCGCGTGGAATCCTTTTAAATTTGCTCTCTCGACGAGATGGCTCGACGAACCGCGGACGGAGGGCTAACGACCACGAAAAGTGGATTTCACACTCGGCTGATGAAGGCTGCGCTGGAAATCTCGTTGGTTCGGTGTCGTGGCACAAGGTCGAGAGAAATTCCTTCGTCAGGGTGGTCGATCGTTACTCGCGCGCGATCCTCGCGTCTTCGCTCGCCTTCCTCGTTTCCTCGGAAAATCGAGTTTTCCACTTTCCCTCTGGGCAAAAACCTTTTACCAGGCTGGGCAAGGGTGAAGCGCGAGAGAAGGGCTGGCCTGTTAATTTATCCGAATGTTAAGTCCGCGTCTCTTAATCGAGTCAATTGTGCTGGGCGACGATTAATCAACTTTTCCTTCGAGATACCCCTCATGCTGTATTCGCGACCAATCAATAGCTATTTTACACCTTTCGATATCTTCGCTGAAAAGCGGCTAAACAATTCCCGACATAGCTCGCAGGAAGTCAACGCTTAAAAACGTACCCATAATTACATACTTACTAGGAAATTGATGTAATATTTTAAATTAATAATCGAGTGACAAAATATAAACTCGTAAACTACTGTTTCTTTGATATTATACCTTAATGTTTTTTTATTTAAAATGTTCTATAGAATAGGTGCAGGTAAAAAAAATATGTAGTTTTGCTTAAAAAGAACATGTGACCTTGAGGATATTGAGGACCTTGTAAGTTTAAAAAATAAATGAGAATAGATATTTTAAATCGCATATGTCCAGTTGTACATTTGGAAATCTTCAGAGCACAGATGTTTAAATCCTCAAATAAAGAAAATTAGAAATTTTCAAATTTCCACAATCGATCTTCAAACTAAGATATTAATACATTTTCAAATTTTTACAATCATTCCTTGAAATAAGATCCCCAAATTTTGAGGATCCTTGAATGAAGAAATTAAGACATTTTTAAATATTCACAATCAGTTCTCAAATTAGGAAATGAAAAAATGTTGAAAATCAGCACATCAATAAAGCAACATCCAAATTTCCCAAATCTCGAGTTAAAAAATGACTAAACTTTCCCGATCAATTCCCAAGAAACTAATAAATGATCAGATTGTGAATCTGATAAATGGTCAGACCGAGCATCAATTCCCGAACGTTTAAATTTGCAGACGTAGAAATTGTGAAATATCCTTGAAATATGGTGACACGGAAGAAGTAAAAGTAGACGGTAAACGGTCGTCGCGCGTTTTAAATAATGAAACATTTCCCGAGCGACATAAATAAACGGGACAAAGATAAAGAGCGTCGAGCGGAGGAGGCTCGAAGAATGGAGGGGCAGAAAATTCACGGTTGCGAAACCGTCTCGGCGAGGAGGTTGCCAGGAAGTAGGACGAATTTTTCGACTTCCGCGGCTCGATCGATCCCTCGTGCCCTGCCAGACTCTCGATATCCATTATTACGACGAAATAGGCGCGGGCGCATCTCGCTGCCTCCCTTCTGGCGCCGAAAAAAAATACCCTCAGCCTCCACGTGAAATCGAAACTTTTAATTGTCTGCTTCGTTTACCCCCTTACAGGCGGGATTCCATTTTTTTTTTTTAATAATTCTCTTTCAAGGTCAGATTGTTACTACAGGTACACTATTATTATTCATAGGGGGTGAATATAATGGCGATGGTGAAGTAACATTTTTTCGAGAGAATTATTTTTTACAGTTATCAAGGCCTAAATTTCATGAGAAATATCAACTATTTTATTTATAGATTTGTTTGATTATTATAAGTGGAATTAAAAATGATAGAATACTAGGACTTTTTCATTAGCGATTGTAGGACACATTATATTATATTATACCGAGTTATAGTTAAAGGTGAGAACGTATAAGGTATAGTTAAGGGATAATTGTCAAGCCAATTACACTGGACTTACAAAATGCTTATACACATTATCATATGCTTCAAAAATTATTCAAACCTAGTGAAAAATAATATTTGTAGAAACAATCGAAGGATTAATAATGAAACACGAGAAGGAGTATAAATGCAATTTCTATTAAAATTTCAAAAAGCCCTAAACTCAAAACTTCACATGAAATCTAAGATCATTTGCTCGATCACATTAGAGTCCTTGATATCACCTTGATATCCAAGTCTCCCAAAAAATCTATCAAACTATGAAAAAATCTGAAAGGAAGTTAAAAAATGAGTCTAGAAATGAAAAGAAAGGTCGATTCGTTTTCGCGGTCCGAATCGATCGGTTCGCGAGAGGGTTGCTCCCCCTGGTCGTCGTAGCAGTTTCTACGCGAAACGAATAATCGGCATCGGGCGGGCTTTTCGGTTCCGGTTTCTCGATAAATCGAAACTGTGCGAAGCCCGTCAACGTCGAGAGGACGAGAGAAAGAGGATCTGACCCGACCGCGTCGTCGAGTGTTCGGTTACGAGACGGCGATGTTCGTCCCGACGCTACTCGACGCCTACCACCACCAGCACGAACGATTCGCGAGTTATTCGCGAAACCGATAACCGAACGATAACGGGTCACAATTCCCGGTTACTTGGGGGTTATCGTGCGTCAGGCCAATCAACCCTGTACGTTCTGCACCGTACAGTTCATCCAGGCTCATTCACTCTTTTGCTCGGCCTTGGATTATGAAAATAACGTCAACGACCCTTCGTATTTTCTCGGACCTGCTCGCACAATTGATATCGATGGGTTACGTTTTTCAACTGTATTCATGGAGCATTTTTGTAATTACACTGATGGGTTATTCACTTGAATTACAATGTTAATTTTGTACCTGAATACCTACACTGATGGGTTTGTAACTACACTGATGAGAAATATTTGTATTTACACTGATGTGTTACTTTTGTAGAATATATTGATTCTTTTGGAACTACATTCATGAGTTACAGTTGTTCATTTGGGCTGCAGTCTTATGGGTCACATCGTGGGCTACAGTCTCACTATTGAGTCTGAACAGATAGGCTACACTTGTACCTACACTGATGGATCACTTCTGTACCTACACTGATGAGAGATATTTGTGCCTACACTGATGTGTTACTTTTGTAGAATATATTGATTTGTTGGAACTACATTGATGAGTTACAGTTGTTCACTTGGGTTACAGTCTTATGGGTCACATCGTGGGCTACAGTCTCACTATTGTGTCTCAACTGATAGGCTACACTTGTACCTACACTAATGCGTCACTTCTGTACCTACACTGATGAGAGATATTTGTGCCTACATTGATGTGTTACTTTTGTAGAATATATTGATTTGTTTATAACTACATTGATGAGTTACGGTTGTTCACTTGGAATAAAGTAAAAAAAGAAATGTCTGTAGAATTAAAAAGTAAGAGTTTCTGTATAAGTCTGATAACGCGGTGTTTATCGCGCAAGTAAGCATGACACGCGAGCGAAGAGAGTGTGGTCAGAGGCTACCAAAACAAGTGTCAACGCCCACGCGGCCGCTTACGCTCGGTGTTACGTTGTATTACGTCGTAACGACAGACGAGCAAGTACGAAGGCGATTCACACGTGGCCGTGGACAATTACCCGATGAAACTGGGGGAACGAGAAGATCGCTAGAGATTGCACTCGGTGAACGAATGCCGCAATTGACCCGCCGCGCTCTGCTTTACAATGCGAACTTATCATTTCGGAAACTGGGAAACGCGGGTACACATGTCCTCGGACGGGAATGTGGACCGTTCGGAGAAATGGAAGAGAAATTTTGGGAATATGGGGATTTGGGGAGGTAGGGATTTAGGGACATAGGAATTTGGAAATACAGAGATTTGGGGACATAGGGATTTGGGGATATAAGAATTTGGAAGAATAGGGATTTGGGGAGATAGGGATTTGGGAGTATAAGAATTTGGGAAAATAGGAATGTGGGAATATAGCAATTTGGCAATATAACAATTTGGGAATATAGCAATTTACAAATATAAAAAAATTTGAAAACGCAAAGTACCAAAAACACCAAGATTTGAACGGTTCTCCAATTGAATCTAAAATCAGGGACACGAGGGTAACGATATTGGTGTCCGCGTAACCTAGGGGAATACGGTGGCACGTTTGCTAATATATCTAGAAATCGGTGGACAGTATGGGCGGAGCTGAAATAAAGTCACGCGGTGGGGACCACCATCGAATCGGTCAAGTATGAGTGGACAACGAGTAACCCCACTGAAAATGTTTATTAACGTGCTCCGCCCATTAGTTACGGCACATTTCTAGGCGAAATATCAAATAATGTACTAAATTTGCATACGGAGTGTCTGTAATAAAGCGCAACATCCATTTCAATGTTTGAATCCACACTTGGAGATGAAAAAAATTCATACGATATGCGTTTTCAACCTTGATTCGACCTTATTTACGGAAGATGGTAAATTTCGGTGGAATGTAAACAAAACGAGCCGTTATACATGATGTATATATAGAAAACATATGAGAAGGTATACGAGACATTTAACATGTGCAAAGACATTTATGTTGTATAAGATATAGAAGACATATAAGATGTACAAGATGTATAGGATGTATAAGGTACGCAGGACATATAAGATGTATAGGTATAAGTACGTGTATGTATAAGACACATAAAATGTATAACATATACAAGACATGTGAAATGTACAAGATACACAATACATACAGGTCATAAAAGATATACAGGACAGTCAAATTGCTTGTACATATTTTGAAATGCAAGGTACATAGGTAGGTATATTAGAACTTTGACATGAAAATTCAATTAATTGTTCCAAAACTGAGAGATCAAGTTTTAATAAGTTATTCAAAAACTCTGAGATGAAGCATAAACGCTGAGATAAGAGTTTAATTAATTATATAAAAACTATGAGACGAATGTTTAATTAATAAAAAGTATTTGATCCGACATGGGATGAAATACTTTTGAGCGTTAGTGTAGGAACGCCGTCACAACAACCCACACCCTCGCGGATCTTAACACCCTCTTTATCCCGAGGGAAAGCTCGCCCCTCCGGTGTCTTTCTGTTCGCGAAAGAGAAGGCGACCCTCCGGGTTCATCGTACACCTGGCGTCGAGAGGCCATCCGTGCCGCGATGCCCCAATTTTTATCGTCTTTTACCGCTGTTTTGACCCGTTTCCCGACCATGGAAACATTCCGACCCCGTCCTGATACGATTTTTCCCTCCTCTTTCATCTTCGACGAGCGTTCACGGGACAATCGAGAGCCACGCGACCTTCGCGATCCCGCTAAATCGAGATGAAATCGCGATGTGTCGCAGGCTCTGCAATTGCCACCCCTCGAGCCCTTCAAAATGTTCGCCACTTGCCCGGCTTCCTCCCGATTCGATCGATACGCACGCTCTTTCGAGATACGTCCCTTCGAGACTAACAATCGATTAAGAGCCTTCGTACAACCTCCGTTACTTCGTACAACCTCTGTTACGTCAACCCTTAACGGCTTGTTCTTCCTTTGTTCTCCTTATTTTAAGAGCATTAGGTAAACTTGTGTGTACAGTTACTATATCAAATAAATTTCATTTAAACAACGCTTCTGATCAAATTTTACGGAGTTATTTATTAATGATCGCGAACATCATTGTTTAAGAGCTGCACCCGAAATGGACGATTCGATTCGTGGACGATTCCACGATTCGATAAAATCCCTTCTTGACATGTTACGACTGAAGTGTAAGCGAGACTTCACTCTTCAAATTATACCCTAACTTCAAATCGAAGCGTACACAAAATTCCAGTAAAGCATTTCATAATTGTAAGTATGTCACGAGTCAGACTTATCAAAGTACAAGGGATTAATCCTTCATTCATCCCGCAATAACCTAAATCTTCAAATGGAGGCGAATTTCGAGCGGAACTTTTGAGAAGTTGTACGCAATATTTCACCCTTCAAATTATAATTAGACCCAACCTTGAGATTATAGTTAGACCCAATCTTGAGATTATAGTTAGACCCAATCTGGAGATTATGATTAGACCTAAACTTCAAGTCGAGGTACGTGAAAAATTCGAGGAGTATCATATTTGCGTCACGAGTGCGTCACGAGTATCTCGTCAAACTACAAGGGTTAATTCCACTGTCATCTCTCAATAACAAAATTTTCAGAGGAGAGGCAAATTTCGAGCAGAACTTTTGTGAAGTTGTAAGCAATATTTGACTCTACAAATTATAGTTAGACTCAATCTTGAGATTATGGTTAGACCCAAACTTCAAGTCGAGGTACGTGAAAAATTCGAGGAGTATCATATTTGCGTCACGAGTGCGTCACGAGTATCTCGTCAAACTACAAGGGTTAATTCCACTGTCATCTCTCAATAACAAAATTTTCAGAGGAGAAACATATTCCGAGGATTTTTAAAAACTTGCAAGCCCTTAACTCTTCAAATTATAGTTAGACTCAAACTTCAAATCGAAGTGCATGAAAAGTTCTTATAAAGTTGATCACATATTGTGAGTGCGTCACATGTCAGACTCGACAAGATACAAGGTGTGAATCCTTCATTCAAACCGCAATGACTTCAATTTTCAGACGAGAGGTAAATTTCTGGCAGAATTGTAGAAATCTCTTAAATGATATTTGACTTTTCAAATCATAACTGGACGCAAACTTCAGAACTTCAAACATCAAATTATATGAAAAATTCTCATAAAGTTGATCACATACTGTGAGTGCGTCACATGTCAGACTCGTCAAAGTACAAGGTGTGAATCCTTCATTCAAACCACAATGACTCCAATTTTCAGACGGTAAGTAAATTTCTGGCAGAATTTTAGAAATCTCCTAAGTGATACTTGACTCTCAAAATCATAACTGGACCCAAACTTCAGAATTTCTAACATCAAATTATCTGAGAAGTTCTTATAAAGTTGATCACATACTGTGAGTGCGTCAGACTCGTGAAAGTACAAAGCCTCTCTATAACCTCATATGTAGGTTCTGTGGAGAAAAAGTATGAAGAGGAAGAAAATGATAGTTTAAATCCCAGAAAGCGTGAATGTCCTGCGTGGATGTAAATTTCGATGATTTTTGAAAAGTGGTAATCTGATAATTACGGTAGCGAGCGGTGATGAGCTTAAGGAGTCGTTGCTCTCGTTGCAGCTTCATTCTATCCATAATTATGAATGCTCGAGGTCAGACGTCGCATGTTGGTTTTAATAAGGCGTAAAGCGAAGAGGAGTTTACCATAATCGGCCGTCAGGATCGTAATAGGACGCGTCGCGTCGAGGTGAGGGACGATATATATCGCGGCGGGGTCGCCGGTGACCGATCGACTTCGTGGATCGCATATTATTTGCACTCGACAGGCTATCATCGAGCGGAACAACAATTTTCTCGTTTAATCGCGGCTCATCACGAGATGCGGTCTGCCTACGCACGGCTGTCCGTGAAAGTCACGATAATAGCTGTCGGTGACTCACTTAAGGTCAGCTCGGAAAGCGGCACGATAAAGTCGCCAAGAAAGACGTCTTCGCGAAAAATCATCCCTCCTCTGTGTTTATCGTTTCTCGGCGAGCCAAGAAAAAAAAAAGCAGAGCAAGAGGAAAAAAGAATCGCCGAGTGCGTAAATAAAGGAATCGCTTCGTCAAAGCGTTTCAGGAAGCGAGCCAGGAAATAACTCGCGGAACTCGGTTGTTTCTTATCGACCGTCTCCGAGTATTTACCGCTTCCCCGTTCTTCGATTTTGCTCTGCGAAAATTTATCGGAAGAAGTATTCACCGTAGGAATTATGACCTAAAGAAATTATAAGTTATCTGACCGAGACTTGGGAAAATATAAAGGGAGCATGAGAGTATCTAGGGAATCCTAGAGATATCTAGGGAATTCTTTGGAGATCGTAGGAAATTCTATTTAGAACTACAGGATACTGGAGCTACCAGCATTCTAGAAAAATCATAGCAAACTTCTAAACGAAACCTTGGAATCTAGGAATATCTAGGGAATTTCCTAGACCCCGGATACTTTCTAGGAAATTTCTTTCTAGGAGATCCGAAGGAATCGAACCCTAGGGAACTATAAGATAACCCTAGAGAATTACAAGGGGTTTCTAGATACTTATAAAGAGACCCCTGCTAATTGTGAAGATCTCCGGACAAGTTTTAAGTATATCAGTGAATTTTAAGTGAATTATAGGGAATTTTAAGGACACATATAAGGAAGCTAGGGAATTATAGTAACTACTTGTAAGTTGATGTAAGGTGTTGCAATATTGCATCTATGGTTGCGAATGTCACGTTTCTTCAAATATTGTCGAAAACACGAGGCACGCGTTCGCCTGCGATCCAAGACGCGTTTATCGCCAGCCAGATAAACGCGTTCCGTCTAAATACATTCTTATCTACAGGGACGACCGGCTGTCCGATTCCCTGTCAACATCGATCTACATTCTTCCCTTATCACTTTCTGTTTCTCACTTCTCTCTTTTGGCGCTCGATAAAAAACCTGAGTAAAAGAAGAGACGAGAAGAAGAGAGAGGTATAAGCAAACAGAAGATGAAAGAAGAGTGTTCCAGATAGGAAAACACGATGAGAAGACGATTCATCGGTGTATTAATAATACTGTTTGTCGAAGTTTTTCATCAAATTTTCAAGTTCTTACATTTTCAAGATTTCAAGTTTTCATATTTATTCATTTTTAAGATTTCAAATTTTTTAATTCTCGAGTTTTAAATTTTTTAAATATCAAATTCTCAAATCTTTAATTTATGAATTTAAGAATTTATGTATTTCAAAATTTTTTAACTCTGCGAATTCTTAAATCCTCTCATTCCAAAACTCGAAAATTCAGAAATTTCAAAATTTCAAATTCTAGAATTCCAAATTCCAAATTCTAAATTCTCAAATTCTCAAATTTCAAATTTTTCAGTTTCCTAATTTCCAAATTTTCAAAATTTCAGATTCTAAAATTCTAGATTCCCAAAATTCCAGATTCCAAAATTCTAGATTTCAAACTTCCAAATTCCAAAATTCCAGATTCGAAAATTTCAAATTCCCAATTCCAAAATTTCAAAATTCCAAAATTTCAAAATCCCAAATTCCAAAATTCCAGATCCCAGAATTTCAAATTCGAAAATTCCAAATTCCAAAATTCCAGATCCTAAAATTTCATATCCCAAAATTCCAGATTCCAATATTCCAAATTCCAAAATTCCAGATCCAAGAATTTCAGTTTCGAAACTTCCAAATTCCAAAATTCCAGAATCCAATATTCCAAATTCCAAAATTCCCAACTCAAACTCCCAACTGCCCATTTCCAAAAAATGTCCAAATCAGAAAATTCCAAAGAAACCATACCACGCACTAATTCTCCCAAATTTCCGAAATATTTTCTGCCGCCGCGGAAATATGTTTATGAGCATATAACCGAGTCGACTCGTATTAATTGTCGGACGGTCGGTTTTATCAACGTTCGCGAGAAAGGAGCGACCCGAAGAGAAAAGAGAAAGGAGAGGTGTCCCGTTCGGTATCGCCGGCAAACAACACGTTTGTTTCCGAACGAGCCGGAGTTCGATACGCGATTATTATGACCCGCGACGAGCCTTGAACTTGCCCTACGATAAGCGAGCTGCTTACGAGCTACCGCCGTTCAAACCGTGGCTGTTTATTGCATGCACCGAGCTCTGCACACCGCACACACTGCCTTCGCGACTTTGCCATTAAATTGACTCGCGTCATCGTACAATGACCCCGTGCATTCGCGTTTTCGAAACGAGCTCGCCGCGACATCGACCTCGCTCGATCGCTTTCGAGATCGTACAATCGACCCGAACGCCGCACCGTTTTCCCAACTTCGATTCGATCCATCGTTTACAACGATCGTTTCGCGACAAAATTCACGCTTTCTGTATTTTAATGAGTATAGGCTAAAGTTTTCAAACAAAATGCGTATTAATCGTATTAGATAGGTGATGTACGTGTAGAGGACATTGCACGAGATATTGCTTCATTGAAAACATGTTTATGAGTTATTGTGGTAGTTATGAGAATGTTCGAAAATTACGCTGCAATCTCCGTCGAATTAATTGATCTCTTTTAAATAATTCAACTGCGTTGGAAATAATTGTAAATAACAGTAAGGAAGTTCTTAAATCCGTAGATCCATAAATCACTAGGTCAACAAATAGGACTCCTATATTCAACAAATTCCTAACTTCTTAGATTTCTAAATGAAAAACTTCGTTTTCCCCATCTCCAAATTTTTAAATCTCCAAATTCTTAGTCTCCTACATCTACCCAAACCTTGTATGAAATATTTCACATTTGCAAATTCGAAAACTTTCAAACTTCCAAGTTATCAAACCCTTGAATTCTTAGATTTCCAAATAGAAAAATTTCCACACCCCCATCTTAGAATCTCTGGATCTCCAACTTCCCCTATCTCAAAATTCCTACAGTTCCATATTCAGCTGAACCTTGTATGAACTATCTCACATTTCCAAAGTTGTGAACATTCAAGTATCCAAATTACCAAATCCCTAAATTGCTAGATTTCTAAATACAAAAATGTCCACACCCCCATCTTAGAATCTCTGGATCTCCAACTGCCCCTATCTCAAAATACCTAGAGTCCCATATTCAGCTGAACCTTGTGTCAAATATCTCACATCATCCAAAGTTGTGAACTTTCAAGTTTCCAAATCTCTAAATTGCTAGATTTCTGAATACAAAAATTTCCACACCCCCATCTCAGAATACTCTGGATCTCCAACTGCCCCTATCTCAAAATTCCTGGAGTCCCATATCAGCCGAATCCTATATGAAATATCTCAATTCTAAAGTTGCAAACTTTCAAGCTTCCAAATCCCTGAATTGCTAGATGTCTAAATAGAAAAGTTTCCAACACCCCCATTTGAAATGTCTAAATCTGCAAATTTGTTTGAAAATTCCTAGGGTGCACCGCTAAACGCTTAGTTATATAATAGATTTGCGTACGGTTCGTATCCGTTACTAGGAAAAGCAAGCGAGCAGCCGAACAGGCCAGCCAGTCAACCCACCAACCCCCTATTCAATGTCGCTACAATAATAAACCACCTCGGTTATCTGTATTTCTGTATTTCCCTCTGGGATTCTCGGCACATTCAGGCATCGGGGCCAAGTTCAGCCTCTATCTATATATACGCGGCGTTCTACAACGCGTACGGGCCGTGTCGGTGTTTATTCTACCCTGCCAACTGGGTGCTGTGTGCACCCACCCTTCACCCATTTCGCCCTCTGACGTACACACCGATACACCTGGATTTTCACCAATTTCGACCAACGCGACCCGCCGCTCGTACGACGATTTCGTTTTCCCGCCTGTTTCGCGACAATCCCCTTCCGTGAAACTGCCCCAGTTACGCCAAGGGATGATTAACGCGGACAACAACAGGGTTAATCGAAGGGACAGATTCGCACCGCGTCATAAACTTACACGCTTTCTGCTAAAACTAGGCCTTCTTGCAACTATTACACTTTTATTTTAGTAATTCCAGACAAATTCTTCTTTCATTTCTGACTTAATATTTTATACTAATTAATTATATATTGGACGACGATCATTTGTATGTTTGTATCTTGGATTCAATTATTTAAATAAAATTGCTATTTTATTTTATCTGTAATCTGCTGGTATTTACCGATTATTGGACGAGTAAATTATTTACATGTTTGTTACTTGGATTGAATTATTCAAATAAAATTGCTCTTTCATTTTATTCGCCATCTGTTTTATACTGATACAGTTGTATGCGATACATTTTTGTTAAGATTCAGATATTTATCATTTGATTTCAGAAATTGTATAAAGCTCTGTTTAGTACAACCTCTGGTACCACCCTCATTTTGTGTTACTAGATAAAGTCTATCGTATACAGGGTTATTAGGGCCACGCTCTTTGCACATGCGCAAGAAAACTCGTCCCGTCTCACACTGCGTAGTCTTTAATAATATTATATATTTAATCAGGTCGTTTAATTATTCGTGTCGCGTAATGATGAATGTGACCCCAAAAGACTTTCTGAACGATCAAAAACTTAGATGAAAATCCAGCTTTACCTGGATTCTGAATATCACGATCTCCCTTTTCCACGCGAATCAGCCAAAGATAAATTCGTTTAAACGCTAGGAGAAAGAAAGAGAATAACAGTAGACACTAACCTTCTTCTCGGTGAGTTTCTCGCACCGCCTCATCTTGCATATCTGATGGCTCTTGTCGTTCCTGCAAGGCGCGCAGTCCCCGCAGTTGTCCTTGCGTTGGCACCCGATGCACTCTCCGCACCTTTTGCGTTTCTTCTTGGCCGGCTTGTCGCTGAGGCCTCCGTCTCCGTCGGCGTCGGCGATTCCACCGCCCATATGATGGGGTCCCCTGTTCGCGGTGGACGAAACAGCGGCAACCTGTCCAGAACTCTCGACGTTGCCTGCCCCAGCGCTGTCCTCGGACTCCATCGAGCCAGCTCGTATTTTTCTGCGCTCCTTCTTCCTGCCGTCGATGCCGATCGGCCTCGAGGTGGGCGACGAGTCGAGCACCGTGGACATCGGGTTCTGGAAGTTGGCGTGGTGCAGCTGCGGATAGTCCGGCTTCACCACCGTCAGCACGGTGTGGTGCGGGTGACCCGGTGGCGGCGGTGGAAACGCCTGTACGGGGCTGGAGCCCAGTAGCTGTATGTGCCTCTCGTCGAGTAGCTGTTGTTGGAGAGCGGGCACCTCGCGAGCCTGTACGGGCGCCGGGACAAGCGGGTAGCCCACGCTGCCCCGATGAGGATGCGGTGCCGGTAACGGCGTACCGAGGGTGTGAAAGCTCGGCAGACCGACGGCCGACGTGACCGGTGGCGAGTGCGATATCGAGGCTGGCGACAACGGCGTCAGCGCCGTCAATTGCGGCTCCGCTTCGCTCGGGGCGGTGAATTGGCTGGCGAAGCTGGGCAGACCTTCTCCTGGTGGGCCACCTCCTCCACCAGCGTTCTTCGACTCCCAAGGCCTGTACTGGCTAGCGAGCACCACCTCGCCTCGGGAGTCGATCAATCGCCCGGTCAAGCCCTCGTAGTAGTCCCAGGAGGACGTCAGACCCAGGCCGACGTCCTGGGAGTGAAGAGTCGTCAATGTCGTCGAGCTGTCCATCGCGTTGTCCCCGGCGAAGCTGCTGAACGGCGGCAGGTGACGCGCCGGATCACCTGGACCGACCGAGCTCGGCGAGGTCGCTACCGCCGCCGGAGGGCTACCTGATACCCTCTCGGTGGCGACGACCTCCTTCGTGACCTCGGCGCTCATCTTCCTCGCCACGTCATCTCGACTCGAGCCCCCTGCTCGCAGGAGGTCGCGTTACCGTTCGAGAATTTCCTCTTCGGCTGTCTTCTATCTATGGAATCTCGTCACCTCGCGACCTTGCGCTCGCTCCTTCTTGCCCGTTCCTGTTTGCGGATCCCTGCGATCGTGACCGGATGCTCGTTATCGGGATTAGGCGCTGGATCTTCGACACCCTGACTTCTGCCGATACGGGACCGGTTCTTGCAGTAAACTCGACGTCTACGAATTCTGTGTTTCTCTGTGTCCGTTTCTGGCGTATGTACCCTGCGTGTATGATCGATTTTTCTTCCGTCTGATCGATTTTTCCTCGTCACTCTCGCTATCTCACGTGCTCTTTTTTCGCGATCTCGCTCGCTCGCTCTCTACCTCTCTCTATAACTCTATTTCTGTCGTTTGTACTCAACAGGTTTAGGCTACGAACTGAAGTAGATCGGTTTCTCTGGGAGTAATTATATGCGAGTCCCCTTTTCTGGATATATAGGGCGGCCTGCGTTCTCCGTCTCCGTCTTTCGCTTTGGATGGGACTCCTTCCTTAATTAGATACTCGCGTTCGCTCTCTTTCTCTCTCTCTCTCTCTCTCGCTCTGTCGTTCGCTCTCTCGCACTCTCTCTCTTCCTCTCTAGTAGGTGCGTCCGTTTGTTTAAAAAAATGAAAACTTTAATCTTACTTTAGTTTATTACTCGCTTATTACATAGAACTCCTTATAGCTTAGAAAACTTTGTCGGTTCGGCTATTCCCACTTAATTAATCTGTTCGCGAAGAGATTTCGAGCGATCGTTATAGCTCGCTCGTTTCCTCGCTGGTTACCGAGTGTATATCGTTAGCTTGCTGAGTGATTAGTAGAAAAAAGAAATGGTAGATTCTTTGGTTTACGGTTTTTTTTTTTCGTTATCCTTCTTTTTCTTCGCGCAATAGTTTTTATACTCTTCTTTTGTCTTCGTGTCTTCCTCTCTACTTTCTTCTTCCTCTTCTTCCTCTATTTTTTTTTTTTTTTTTACTTTTTGTTATTATAATCGTCTTACTTTGTTTCCCTTTTGTTTTTCTCGTCTTTCGATTTGGCACTGGCGGACTTTAGCTTTTTTTTTTCTTATTTTCTTTTTGTTTCAGATATACTTTGTACACTAATTAGATTACTATAGCTCTTAATGTTTTGTCTTCCTCTTCTGAACCTAAGCTCTTCGAATATTTTTTTTTCTTCCTCTTCTACTTCTTGTTTTTTTTCGTTTTTACTTTTTGTATCTTTACGTCGATATAAACACACTAATTACTTCTTTCGCGCTTCGTAAGAAAATAGAAATCACTTGAGGTTAATGTGGCTTGTTAGAAGGCGATTGATTTGTACGATCTGAAACAGAAAATATACATTTGCGTGTTAGATACGTATCATGGATCAAATTTGTCTTACTATTATAAAAATTTATTGAACTTTCAATATCATGCATCTCGCTTTCATTATCACGAACATGTATCGAGTACCATAAATCAGAAGCTTCCACATTATAAATCAGACTTCAACTATTACAAAAATTCGTTAAATCGGAAAGCTTTCGTAAAGGAAAAGCTTTCGAGTAAATTTGCAATCTCTCTAAAAGTAGTTAAGGACGCAGACTCGAATGCAAGGAAAAATATTTCGTAGACGACGAAGGTGCAAACGTATAGAATCGTATAACGGAATAGAAAAGAAAAAGAAGAAGAAAGGTATGAGGAGATAAAAAGGCCGATGACAAGGCTCGTTTAACCCTCCCCTTTCACCGTGGTCACGTGAGGCGATCGTAAGCTAGAACGTGACACGCGACTACGTGGGAACGTGTCATAGACGTTACCATAACGTGACCATCGCTAAAGCCAAGGTTACTATTACGTTCGGCGTGTCTGCACACCTACTCGCTCGCTTTGATACCCGCGAATGTTGTACTCTAATACCCGGACGGTTCATTCACGTTGCTTAGAGAACGATGACGATGGCTACGAGCTCTTCGCGTTTCTCGTTTCTTCCTTCGTTAACTCGTTTTATCGTCTTCACACTCGCTTTCGTGATTCATCGTTTTACAAACGTTCGGTTAGGCTCTTACGATCACGGTTTTACGATCACAGTGATCATTCGTTTTTATCACTATTTCAACTTCATGATTATTTTTTAAGGCATTATTGATATAATGTCTTTTTAGTTTTATGATTAATCATTCTTACAAATACAAGGTTTCATTCCTATTATTATTCATTATCAATACAAGGTTTTATAATTATTCCTACACATATCATGTTTGATTTTCATAGAATGTTACATAGAATTTTTGACATTAACTTTCCATCCCCTAACTTCGCTTTTATTCAAGTAACTCGGTCAATAAAAATTCTACAGACCTTCTGTATTTGTTACTTAAACAATAATTAGTAATATACCAACAATATCATACTAGTAACATAACTAAATCGCTAGTAAAATTTTAATTACGGAATGAGGTCCTCGGACTACGTAAGTTCAAGAACCCCTGTAAGGTAGCGAATAAAATAAAAGATACAAAATAATTTTGATCGTAACAATCGTCCTATCGTGTTTAAAAATACATCAAATAAAATATCTGTAAAATGAAGGAAACTGCCATTTATAAGAGAGGGAACGGTTTTGTTCGAGAGCGGTTCGAAGCCATCGCCGAAAAGCAAAGCGACATTGGTCCTCCGTGAGATATCGACCGGCATTTAACCTCCCTTTCTGATCCCTTGACGTTCTCTTTCTCTCTGGCTGGCGATGATGGCACATAGTAGTACACGGTATACTCTCAACTCCATCATGTAACACGTAGATTTGCACACGCGTGCCGGGTACACGGTGATGCACACCGACAGCGAGCTTTTGCATCGCTGCTGGATGCACATAATGGCTGGTGTACATAGAGAGAACGATAATTCTCTCTCTTTCTCTCTCCCGCTGTCTCTCTTGGCCGCTTTTCCAACGACCCGCCGCAAAACTCTCTCTCTAATAGCTTTACAGCTGTGGCCGCCACGTCGGGAGCTTTCGCTATCGTTGGAAACTTGCACTGTCGTTCGTCGTGCACTTTCGCTTACCACGTGGCGATTCAACCCTTTCGGGAAATTACCCGCTCCAACTTTCTTCGCAATTTTCATTTTCTTTTCTCTACTCATTTATTTACGCACTTCTTCTATTTCTTCTTTTAACTTCGAATCAAGCGTACATTATACACTTGTGTAAATGCACTTGGTTTAAATTATATTGCTTTAAGAAATTTAAATAGAATTCTCCCTAATTTTTTGATGCGTTTCGAGAAAAATTGAATAGACTTTAATCACTCATTTTTTAACCCTCTGCACTCCTGAATTTCTTTTACCTATCATAATTTATTACATATTTCACATCCTCGATTTACAAAATAGATCAAAGGGGTTCTCAAGAAAATTGCAACAGTGCGAGCATGTGACAAATACATTTTTCATTTATTATAAGTAGTAAATAAATGAAAGTATATACAAAGTATATACAAGCTATATAAGTATATTCAACCAATCTATTTATCTGAATTATTTATAGGATCCAAAATGTGTCGAGCCACAAAAGAATCAATTTTAAAAGTTTCAAATATTTTAATTATAAAATTTGCAAATTTTTTATCATGCCTTCTAAATAAACTTCAAACAATATTTCTTGTCTTAATTTTTCTTAATAAAAATTACTGAAGTATAAATACAAATAACTGATTTATTTATGAAAACTCATCTAAGTGTACAAATAACTCGCTAAAGAAATATAAAAATTGAAGATATATTTATTTAAATCGAAATAAATCTAAGAGAGTAATTATAAAATTCGTAGAAAGTTGTAAAAGGGGGTAAAAGCAGATAAATGGAAGAAAATCTTGGGCTCGACAGGGGACAAATACAAATTGTACCAGTTGGATCGAATGTTCCTGAAGGAGGCTCCAGCGCTTCAAAAATAACAACACTCGGAGCGAAGAAAGAAAAAGACTTAGCCAAGAATTCTGAAACGAACTACAAAACGCATCCTCGACGATCCTCGAAACGCGTTCAACGAATACCGAAGCAATTCTATCGAGAGAACACGGAGATCGATGAATATCAAGGATTCCGAATGGAAATCGCGTAAAACCGAGCGAATTCGGCAACCAGTTGGAAGTCACGAGACATCTGTCGATTTCGAAACATCTGCACGTGGAGACCACAGGCGATTGAACTTTCCTGCTTGTTCATAAATCGAGACTAGACTGAATACCGCGAACTTTAATCTTTAAAGGTCGTGAAACTCGCTCGACGCTATCACGGTGCACACTCGCGTGCAATGTAGGTTAAAATCAATTTTTAATGTGTTTTCTTGTTTAGGAAGTGGCATCGGAGTATGAGAACGTGGGACAACGTGGTCGGGATTATCTTACAAAGGGAGTTTAAAGATTTTTGTACTTTTCGAAGTTATATTTGCAAAGCTTAAAAATTTTAAAGTTTCAGAGCTGTTGGATTATATGTTTAACAAAAACTCACAAACTCTCAACAAAGTAAATTCACAAATTCTCATATTTCCAAATCTGAAATTACCATCCTCTGAAATTTCCAGACCTAAGTTTCCCAAATTGCAATATTTGCAAGTTTTTAAATATTCCTAAATGTCCAAAATTCTAAAACCCTAAAGAATCAAATTTCATAGATTCTTAAATTTTTATAATTCCAAATCCCTACATCCCCAAATTTCCAAACCTTGAATTTCTAAAATCCCCATGTCTCCAAATCTCTAAATTTCTCTAAAACCCCCAAATTTCCAAACCCTAAATTTCTAAAATCCCCATGTCTCCAAGTCTCTAAATTTCTCCAAAACCCCCATATCTCAAATCCCAAATTTCCGAAAGACATATTAAAAAATATTTCAACTAAAAATACAATTTTTAAGTTATTTTTAACCCTGTATTAATAAGTAAATATTTATATCCCACTCAGTTATTATAAATTATAAAATGAAAGCAATTGTTCGAAATCATTTTACTCTCGAAACATCAAGATCACATCGATACAAGGTAGAAGTTGCTTCCTATTATCGGTGACAGGAATGACGAAACCACGCTTACAAATCGAATCAAACGCTTTCGAAACTCAGTTGCAAATCGAATCGACATCTTTCGAGTTAGAATTTTATTTCCTGTCTGCCTACCAGCATATTTTAACATTAATCTCTAGTGGATCCAAAAAGGTCTGTAAACTCCACATCGTCTTAACTGTACATGATTCTGAGAGAGATCGAAATATTTCTTAATTTATCTTTTATTTCAAACAAATATTCTTCTATTTTACGTACATATCTTTACTTTTATTTTAAGTATATAATTCCTATCGAATATTGCTTTGGGTCATTTTCATTTTTTATCTTATCAAGTATTAGAATGATAGTTTATATCATAAGGTTAGATTCACTGTATCATAAATGCATCAACAAATATTTCAGCTGTACACCAAAGATGTATTAACTGCACCATACATATTAACTACATTATACATATTATACACATTAGCTTAAATCTTCAAGATAATCGACCTGACCTACACTATCTACCAATATGGATCAAAGTAATAAAAATGTATCTTTTTGAAAATGGAGAAAAGGACGTGTGGAAGGAGAGAAGATGGCTGTTGAAGGAGAATTTCATCGAATGGCAAGATCGATAGGTCTAAGCGGAAGAGGAACGGAAGACGAAACGATGACGAGACGAAAATTTCGAAAAGGCTAGGAGCGTCGAGACGCGGAGCAGCGGAAAGAGGAGAACAGCTGGCGCCTGGTCGAGTTGCACTTTCGTCGAATCGACCGTAGGCCCGCTTTGTAAGCGCGTACAAAAATTCAATAGCGCGCGCTCCTCGTCGTCGCGAGCGTAGCGACACCGAGCGATATATCCCGTCGTCGGCACGCAGGACGCGGCTTCCCAGAACCGTGTACAAACCAGCTGGCCAACAGAAAGAGATCGGAGATTCCGCGCGCTTGGAATTAATATTAGACGGCGACGAGTGCGCGCCATCGAAAAAACCGAGAGCTAACGAAACCTGCGTGTGCTCGATGCCCTTTCTGCCGCGCGGAATATAACTCCACAACCGCGTACAGACATCATCGACCTATCAGAACATTCTGCATTCGATAACGCTTCAAAAATGTTATATACAATTTTTTAATACGAAGCTTCGTTTTTGAGGAAAATTACTTTGAAGCAGACGTCTGCACAGAAACGGAGTACGTGAGATATTCTTGAATTGTGAACGATCTACATAACGTAACACAATAATGGAGGTATCAGAACATTCTGCATTCGATAACGCTTCAAAAATGTTATATACAATTTTTTAATACGAAGCTTCGTTTTTGAGGAAAATTACTTTGAAGCAGACGTCTGCTCAGAAACGGAGTACGCGAGATATTCTTGAATTGTGAACGATCTACATAACGTAACACAATAATGGAGGTATCAGGAGATTCTGCGTTAGATAACGCTTCAAAAATGTTGTATACAATTTTTTAATACGAAGCTTACTTTTTGAGGCAAATTACTTTGAAGCAGACGTCTGCACAGAAACGGAGTACATGAGATATTCTTGAATTGTGAACGATCTACATAACGTAACACAATAATGGAGGTATCAGGAGATTCTGCATTAGATGATGCTTCAAAAATGTCTTATACAAATTTCCAATATGAAGCTTCCTTTTTGAGAAAAATCTGAAGCAGACTCGTTCGAAGAAACGGAGTACGTGAGACATTCTTGAATTGTGAACGATGTACGTAACGTAGAATAGTAATCAATGTGTCAGTAGATTCTGCACTAGATAACGCTTCAAAAATGTTCTATACAAATTTCCAATATAAAGCTTCCTTTTTGGGAAAAATTAATTTGAAGCAGACTCGTTCGAAGAAACGGAGTACGTGAGACATTCTTGAATTGTGAACGATGCACGTAACGTAGCATGATGATCGAGGTATCAGAAGATTCTGCATTAGATAACGCTTCAAAAATGTTCTATACAATTTTGTGCTACGATGCTTCCATTTGGAGAAAAAAATTTGGAAATAAATTTTGTTTGAACGTAGTCAATAAAAAATATTCATGAACTGTAAATTATGTATATATCGCGATTGTTTAAAATATCCCGAATCTATTTACAAAATATTCAACAAGATGATACAAGGTATCTGAAATCATGTAAACAGCATCAGTTACATCGTCCGATTAAAACTATCGTAATATAATACCGAACACGAGCTTAGTTTTGAAATAAGATCAGATTATCATGTCGTGCGTAGATGCCTCTATTCCAGTTTAACCCTCGGATGACTTATACCATTTGCCAAACTGATAATACCTGTGCCATTTATTAAAATATTGATATCTTGTATCGATACACCGATAGAAAATTACTTTGAACAACCTCCTAAATTAAAACTTTTTAGCTCATTCTTTGAAAAATTCTTTTTACACCGTGTTAACTTTTTAGAGGGTGAGTGGAAAAAAAAATGTTGTTGAGCCACCATTCGTCGAATAACAGTGAATACATTCGTGTATGTTTCGTGCGATGTTTCTTCTTATGAGGAACGACGTCGCGGAATTCTGTGCGTCTCGTTTCGTTATTATCGCGAGACCGTATCGAGCAGTATAGTACACTATAAGTATAGTAGCGTATAGACGGCTGGCTCGAACTCCTTTGTTTCACTCGGGTTTAGCGTCGCGCCGCGTTATCGTGACGCGGGCGAATTTCGTGTCGACGCTTTTGCACGCGGTTTCGCGGTAACCGGCCGAACGACCGTTCTGGCCCTTTGCTCCCTTTCCAATACGCGACTACCTTGAACAGAAGCAGTCTTCGGAATTGCCGTACACGGACTGTACACTCGGCTGCTTAGTACATTCCAAATTTTTCAATTTACAAATTCCTATTTCCACGTTTGAACATTCTGTATTTTTAATTCTTCTTAATTTCTACCTTCTCAATTCTATTAACTATTAGCATCATTACATTTATAAATTCCCTAATTTATAACTGGAAATTTGTATTTTAAGACTTGAAAGTTCTGTATTTTAAAATTTCCAAATTTCTGTTTGAAAGTTTGGAAATTTGTCACTTCAGGATTCTTCAATCTTCTTTATTTTCATTCGTTGACTTTCATAAAACATGAAATGTACGCATGTGTTCCCAGTGTATATACATACGGTACTAAAGTTAGTAATATTGTAATGAAAAGATGCATTATTATTTTTATTATAAATAAATGTATTATTTGCTCATTAAAGTTCGAATATCTGTATAAGCATCATTGCTACTTTAAAAAACAAAAATGCTCGCGGGAAGAAATGGGTAAATAGAACAAGATAAAGAATGGGTCAGCCAAAGAAGCATATTCGTAACGCGAAGAAGGTACCTTGCAAGTCGATCGACGAGAATCGACGGGGTGTCCCCGTGATCCGTGACGGGGTCGTGGCACGGTTGACCCCGTCGTAAAACGGAGCACGACAGGAGGGTAATTGTTATTCGGGTGACGTCGGTTCCGCTTATCTTCGTTTCCGCGAGCGTAAATCCGCGATAAGGCGAGTTTTTCGCGACGGTGCAGGGCGCGCGCTAATTCCGGCATTACGGCGAAGCAAAAATGGCGGTGGCGGTGCTGGTCGGGCCGCTGTTCGCCCCGTTCGCTAGCCCGAAAAAAGGAAACGCGAATAAAAAAAAGCAGCTCTCCCGGCGGCGTCCGAGCAAAAAAGCTCCGGGTACACTTTCGCCGACCTCGTGGTGGCGAGCGCGCGCACCCGCGCCCGCTCGACTCTCGCGACAAAGGCTGCTTGATTCAAGGTCCCACGCACACACGCACACACCACACGATTTCTACACATGCGCTTCACGAATGCACGCGTTCGTACGAGCGCACGCCGACAACCCCGTGTCCATACAACTCGGTGCCCGTCGCTAAAAATCTCCGGTACTCGCTTCAAAATTCAATTTTACTCACTATTTACCCCATACATTTCGATGACCTTTAAATATATTGTCAAGGACGATATTCTGAACAATTTCCCTCTCTACGTACAACCGCCGTTGGGCTTTAATTTTGAAGGTATTAGCAAAAATGTGGACAATATGGGAATTATGTACAGGAAGGTACATACTGCACCAACTTCGATGACCTTGAAATATATTGTCAAGGACGATATTCTGAACAATTTCTCTCTCTACGTACAACCGCCGTTGGGCTTTAATTTTGAAGATATTAGCAAAAATGTGGACAATGTGGAAATTATTTCCAGGGGGGTGCAAACTTTGTCAATTTTTATGACCTTGAAATATGTTATCAAGGACATCATTCTAAACAATTTTCCTCTCTATATGCAACTGCCGTTGAACCTTAATTTTGAAGATATTAGCAAAAATATAAGTAATGTGGAAATTATTTCCAGGGGGGTGCAAACTTTGTCAATTTTTATGACCTTGAAATATGTTATCAAAGTCATCATTCTGAACAATTTATCTCTCTACATATAACCACCGTTGAACCTTAATTTTGAAGATATTAGCAAAAATATGTTCAATGTGAGAATTATTTGTAAGAAGGTACATGGTGCACCGATTTCGATGACCTTGAAATATTTTGTCAAGGACATAATTCTGAGTAACTCTGCTTACGGTAATGATCTCTCGACCTTAGTTTCTAAGATATACGCAAAAAGTTTTAAGCAAATGTACAATATACAATGGCATAGATAACATAGTATACTTTACTATTATGTGACCGTTATGTTGTATTTTTTTAATATCCTGAATGTAACGTCCTTCGATACGTATTAGCGTTCTTGACCATATCACCTATGGTGTAATAAATGTGTGACAGCAGAAAATGCCACATTAAAGCATAGTAATCCCAGATCCCATACTGAGGTGTATCGTGCCAGAGATTCTTCAAAATGAAATTAATATTATGGCGGATATCATGATGGTTGAAAAGTTGTTGAAATTTAAACATGATATAGCTCCAGAATTGCTGAAATCGAATATTATTCGAATTAAAACTAGATTGAGGCTAACAAGTTGAAACTAATAAATTGAGAGTAACAGGTTAAAAGCATAATTTCGAAGCTGCGAAATGAAAACGTTACAGCACCGAACCGTCCATACCGAAGCGTAACACCGAACCGACTATACCGAAATGTAACTCCGAACCGACTGTACAGAAGTATAACTCTGAGCCGACGCGGCTGAGGCATTGCTCGAAAGCAATGAGCCGATAAGAAAACGAAACGAAAGGCAAAATATCAACAAACCTAAATCTACGGCGTCGTACATCGGCAAACCCAATTTGCAGAAAATTTATCGTCGCGGGTCGATCGGGTTGGGGCATAAATCGTGGGCCCAGGTTGAACATTAACGTCGCGCAAAGTCTCGATAACGTTCGCGCGGTAAGATCGAACTTAGGGGAAGTTTATCTGGATCTGTAGGACGATAAATATTGTCCCAATGTCTGACGCGAGCACGTGTCGCGCGCATCGACGTAAAACGAACTGCAAACGAACAACAATGCGAAGCGAAGACGATACGAAACGCCGGCGAAGAAAATCGTTCGAGACAAAAACCGTAGCATCGTAAAACAGTATTTACTCCCGCGTTAAGTAGCAATAAATAGCGAAGAAAGAGACCGTGATAACTGACGTCATCCACTTACTCGAGTCATAACAATACTGTTTTTGTAGCGGCGATTACTAGCAACGTCGGGAATATGTATATAACTTATTCATCCGCTGAAAACTACAGCCACGCATACTACGCCATTGATAACCTCTCTTTGATGCCAGTGCCGAGGCGCACCGTTACACGCGGCACGTACCGTTTCACCACCGATTATCGATTCACGCGATTCGTCAACAGTCTTCGAGTTCACAGAATCGATCCATCGGTCCACGGTAATTAAAAATATATTGAACCTACGAGCAAAAGTACGGACTCGGATTTAATTCTCCATATGGAAACTAAAACGATCATGAAAAGAATAGAGCTTGTTAAGAATTATTCCATAATTCTAATTTCTCTGAATTCCTTTTACTTTTCGTTGCTTCACTGCGACGCGTCGCGACGGCGTGGTCAATAAAACCGGCCGAAAATGCACGACTGCCGCAAATGTGGATACGGTTCCCAGGAAAGACCGGGTCACTTGTTGCTGCCGTACACAAGCGTCGAAATCGCTTGGACCGGACGCTTTTACACTATGCACTGTATATGGATCGCCACATGTTCTATTTTCTTCCATAAACTTTTATTATAACGCCATGTTTTTACATACACTATACTTCCCCACATGTTATATCGCCAAACATTTTACTTTCATGCCTTGTATTTTAAGACGTTGTATTGTACCTGTTTCGCTACGTAGCGAACTTATACTGATCGTACTGTCACAACATGTTGCGACGCATAATATCTTCGATACGTCATATCGTAACGCATTCTATCACCACGCATTAGATCACCACGTGTCATTCATAGACGCCATAATGCCAAGGTATTATATCACACATGCATCGTATGTCTGTGCGTTATATCGCATCGCCACATATCGAATTTCCATTCGTTATAATACTGTTAGATCTCCTGTTATATCGCCACACGTCATACTTTGTATTAAATTATCCTTTTGCATGGTGATATAACGAGTGGTATTTCGACACATTTTATCACCACGCACAGTGTTACGACGTATATCTGAATTGCTAAAATTTCCAAATCCCATTGGTTCGTGCGATATAACGGGAGTCCGTATCCATAAATCCACAATTCGAACTCGCACGAATATATAACGCGCACCGTAATAAGGACTGGCAAAAATAACTCCTCGAGAAAGACGTATTTTAAAGTACGCACTCCGTATAGATGTTCTGTTCCAGCAACCACGGCAATCAATTTTTAATTATGGAGCTAATTATTTTAGCGATCCGAACTTGTTCTGTGTTACAGATAATTTAAAAAGTAACGAAAGAAATAAATGAATCACGCAGAAAAGTCACGCGACATTTTAACGTAATAAAAAGGAACAGAAAGCAAAGAATATCGCAATCGACCACGTATCGATGATCAAAAAGTCCGAAACGTAAGTGAACATACGGAGCTAACTAATCGCAAAGGTTCCTAATACGTACTATATCGCATTCCGACATATTAATACATTTATTTGAACGTGCAGAATGAACTCTGTAACGTGAACGATCTGGCTGCAAAAAGTAAACCATTCTTCGTAAGAACGCATGAAAAAGTCAAAATCGATTTCGCAGCTGAAGCCCATTTTAACAGAGTACACATATGGGACCCAAGCTTGTATATATACGCGCTATCCCTGAGTCGCTGCATCGTGTACCAAGAGCAGCGTGCATGTAAGTTATACACACGCACGCACGTGCGCGAGTACCGACAACACGTACGCGCGCATGCGCCCGTGCACTTTCACGCTATATACCGCAAATCGTACGTAGTACGTCGGGACGATGCGACGTAACTCGGCTCGCGTACCGGTCGATCACACACGAACGGCATGCTACGAAACAGAATAAAGAGTGCACGAGTACGAAGCACGGGGGAACGAGTGCAACGACGACGTTCACGAAGACACGTATCGATAACCGGCAGCGGGTGCTGTTCGCTGGCTATCCTCGTGCAACAGAGGTGCGTAACGGTCCGTCGAGGTGGACGGATAAATGGTGGGGGTTACGGGGGGCGGTCGCACTGTTAAACCCACCCACACAAGCACATGATATCGGAAATGATATAAAATTGCGTCGAGCGCGCCGCTGATATTTAAATTGGTTCGCTAAACCACGGATTAATGCGCGCAACGACGTCCGACAGCCCACGCAGAGGAGCTTCGAAAAAAAAAGGGCGAAACAGAAAGGGAACAGAAAAAATTCTGCGCGTCGTCGACACGTGCGTTCGAAGCGGGTTTTGTGTTTCTTATGAACCGAAATGCTTTCAGAAATTCACGGATTTGTCGGTACGGGATTTACGGAATTTGAGGAATTACGGAATTTCAGAATTCAAAGTTTTAAAATTTGGAAGTTTGGGGACTTGAGGATTTGGAACTTTCAGGATTTGTGGGTTTGGAAATTTTGGTACTCTGGAGGCTTTGGGGAGTTGGGGAATTTAGGCATGTGGAAATTTGGGGAATTATAGACTTGAGGAAGTGCGAATATGAGAATTTTGAAATATAGGAAGAAACGACGTTTGAGATTGGAAATCTAGGGATTTTTTTCATTTGGGTACTACGAATTGTGTATTTTGGAAACTATGATGATTTGAAAGTATGTAAGGGAATCTAAAAATGTGGAAACTACAATTTTTTAAATTAGGGAAGCACAGAACTTAGAAATGTGGGATCTAGAGAATTTTGAAAATTTGGCATTTTTAAAATACAATAACATTAAACTTAAAAAATTTACTAATCGGACTCCTGAAAATTGCAAATGCGAGGAGTTGAGAATAAAGTGTTGTTAGAAATGTAAAAATTTGCAAGCGCCGAATCACGCTGATAGAAATTTCAGTTCGGTAAATATACGCGTGTGCGCAGCCCGGGCCCGATCCGGAGCGGATCGTTGCTAAGGTTCGCATCGATACCTGTTTCCACGTTGGACAGGTGTTTGCTTCGGCCTGCACCGCTGCGAGCACCGTATATTTTGTTTCTTTATCGGCGTCGCTCAAAACTCTGTACATCTACTTAACCCCTTCCCTTCCACTCTCTACACGCCACGCGAATGTATCTTTCGCAACGTCCAACAGTTACAAACTTATAAATCATTTTGTTTGCATAAGACACGTAATAAGGTTGATATCTCATTCTAACCTTATACCATTTTGTGTAAGACAGAGTAAGGTTATAAGCTTAGAACTGGTTTAAGGTATGGTTAGGTCCCGCATTACAAATTTGAATAACGATGAGTTTGCAATGACAACTTGTCAACTTTTTACTTCAGTCACTTCCATTTAACCATATTTTCACGATATTATCAATGTGTCCAATTACTAGTAACATTCAGATATTACCAATATGTGTTAGTGTGATAACTCTATAAATGCAGCTCTAATAGCATGAGCACTTCGTCACTTTCTCCCCAATTCAATATTTTTGTGAACGTTTCATCTAACACTACTACACAGTAGTATCTAATACTACACAGACTAAATCTTTCAGACATAAATTCGAGATCATCGAACGATAATACCACACGAATCAAAGGAACTCGAGACAACCAAATAATGATTATAGATCCATCTATTGTCTTTAGCTGAAAAAAAAAACGTTTGGAATACGTTTCGCGTTCGAACGAATAACGCAAGTTCACCTCTACGGAATTGAGCAACGTAAGAGAAACGAAATAGATTGCCGACTTTAACAGAGATTCTGTAGCGTGTGTCAGCTAATAATACACTTATCAGTACCCGCGGAAGAAAAATACCCGATAAAAGTGTACTCTATTTCGTCTAAGTTGCGAGCAAAACAACAGATTGTTTCTCGGACATTCGTGAATCCACGATCGGATAAGACAGCAATGGCGATCCTATGGCAAGCATGGACATGTTTTTACGACACAGACGGACATGATTTTCCAGGCACACGGTATCAGTGCAGTTATTGCAAAACACACATTAGTGGCTTCGTGTAAATTAACCTCCGTATTTAACTTCATTTTACGATCATTCTGAACGTACGTTTAAATATTCCAATCTGAAAATGTGCGACCTTACTTCTCTTTTAGGTTATTTCAAGAGTAGCCCGTATTCGGATCACGCTTTCGATACCGAATACTTTCGCTTCGATTTTAAATACACAATAGGCAGCGAACGTTATTTTTGTTCAAAAAATTTTCTTTAATTTCGTCTCTGTTATAAGACGAATATGTTTTAGATACACAAAACGTTAGGTATAAAAAATATTTAACTCGGTGTCCTTATATAAAGGTAGCAGCCCATATATTGACCACTAGTTCCACTGTCCGTAAATTTCAGTCACGTGCACATAAAAATGTTCGCCAGGAGTGTCCTAGGAGTTGGTTGAAAACGATTCGCGGCGAACTTTCGCAGGCAACCCTTTGCCGGCCAACGAGCGCGCGATTCCTATGAGCGAGAGAGGGGGGACTGGACTGACGGAGGGAACGGGAGAGAAACATCGTCTAGAGAGAGGAGAGAGAGAGAGAAAAAAAAGGAAAAGAAATCCGTGGAACGGGCAAAAGGGATACTCTGTGCGTGCCCGTAAATCTCTTGGCGCCCGTTGTTCTCGCGGTCCACGACGTTAGTTCCTTGTCCATTCCGATCCGTTCCGCCGTTCCGTGAAGCGAGTAGGCCGAAATTCGCCCCCCTACCCCCTCCCCCGTAGCGCGGCTCGCCGACACAAAAAAGAAGGAACACCCACAGGAAAGGGAACCCGTGGAAAAAACGAACAAGACGGGAATAGAACGAGAGAAAGAGAGAGAGAGAGAAAGCGGGAGAGAGAGAGAGAAAGAAGAATTGATCGTATTCGCGACGGCGGAACAGAAAGCTTCGGCTACTTTGCATGTTTCCGTCGTCCGTTGAAAACGCGGCGTTAATTTCCATTTACCCGCGATTATTAGAGGTGTGACATCGATTATCGATATCTTATTGGTTCTTAACCCTGTTGGGCTTCGTGGCAGGGTCAGATTTGACTAAGCCGGAGATTTTGAGAGGGTAAATGCCAATATAGGGGAAAGTTACTTGTTGAGTCTCAATTAGTAAATTTTGAAATTTACTTGAACTTGAAGAACTCTTTGGAAGTTGGGAATGTGATGTGGAAATTTAGAAGCTTTCTGTTAAAGTACTAACATTGTGAACCTGACCTCTGAGTGACTCTAACCTAACCTCTAATCCAAGTAAGCCTAACCTGTACTCCAAGTAACTGTCCTACCCTTATTGCAAGTGAACCTAACCTCAATTCCGAGCGACTCTAACCTAACTTTATTCTGAATGTAACCTAACCCTCTGTTCTCTTTTGTCTGAATTCTTTCTGAAAAAAGAAACAATATCTATCCGAAACTCACAAACATCTAATCCGCAATCGGTTCTAACAAATATAAATTTAAAAACAATGAAGTAATGAATTTAGTACACGTACTTTACTTGAATTACCACAGCCCCTGAACCAAAACTTTTAATAAAACTGATCACAATATAATTTCCAGATACATACGTCAACTGTAAGACCACTTTCTACACATAATAACACTAAAATAAGATTTTCCAATTCTTCAGAAATTTCCTAATGATATTTCGCATCTTCTATCAAAAGATACGCTGTAAGGTTAAGAGTGTATCGATAGTCACACCTCTAATGGTTCTTCGCGCAAAGAACACAAAATGGAAAGAACTTGCAATCTCGGCGAAAAACTGAACGTAGCACGGGTCCCAGAAATCGGTCATTTCTTCCGTCACTAATTCGTCGGGCCGTTAAATCGACCGTTAACGACCCCGAGAAGTCGATCGCGTGTGTACTCGACGATTATTATCACATAAACTGCAAATTGCACGTTATTACCGGGTCGCGTTTTTCTCTGTACCCGTACGCGTCTATACATCAGGGTCAAATTGTTCGTGGCTTATCCTCGTGTGCCACCACGATACGTATTCCACTTCCGATGGCACTGGCAGTTACAGCTACGTCGTCGTCGACGAATTTCGATCGAAATTCCCGCCACGCGGTTTGCGATGCACCTCTTGGCTCGAAATTTCGAAACACACGCATGCACGATGAAAACACAGTCGGTTGGAGCGCGGTCGTGACACGGAATTTGAACGCGTTTTCGTTCACCACACCAGAAAAATAAAAACGACACCTTCGACGAACGCCACACCGCGCAGTTGATGACGCTGTTTAGAGACGAAAAACAAAATGAAAGGATCTTCTACGTACGCGAATGTACAAGGTGGCACCATATTTACCTGCGACTTATTTGTTGTGTTCAAAAATGTTTTAAAGGAAAGTTGTTTCGTATCAAACGCTCAGTGTAATAATTCACATACAAACGTGTAAATGTAATCAACATTGTTGGTTAAATATATTGAATAATTTATATCGTTGTTATTTATGTATTATATAATTTATATTATTATTATTATTGATATATTAAATAATTTATAGCATTGTTATTTAGATATTAAAAAATTTGTATCAGAATATAAAGAATTTTTGTATTATGTGTATTTGACCATACTTTGGAAAAATACTGCATGCCGAGTAACGTTACGGTATATGGGGGTGAAAATGAATAATTATAAATCTGATGCAAAAATTTGAATATGAAAGCACTTTCAGTGAAATGCAATTAAGCATGAGTCACTTGTTCTCACCGACCATTTATATTTATAAGTTTACACACTTGTAACAGACAGGATTTTGTACGTTGTTTAAATTAAAAATTGATTAAATACTCTAGAGTCCGTCCCCATAAATTTAAACAGTATATTACTGAGTATTCAATGTTTCTTCGAACCGCAAGGTCAAACACAACACGTTACAAATAATTCGACATCACGGCAAGAAAGCGGAGCGTTTAAAAAAAACTATCACACTGAACACTACGCTGCGAAACAACTTTCTCAGGAAACATTTTCGCGTAAACGAAACAGTTCACAGGTAAACTTGGGCGGTGCATTTAAATGACTCACCCTGTATACACGTATCCGTACGCGCATAAGGGTACGTTTACACTAAACGCAGAAACTCCGTGAAAATCGAAATAGAAAAGAGGAGAGAATTTTGTCGAAGTAAAACGTATTCGTACGGTGTAAAGGTACCGTGTAATATAGAAGAGAATGAAGTGTTAAGAACCTGTTTCCCATACACTACGCGTGCTATCGACGAAGCGTTTGAGCCGAGCCTCGAAAACACCGGCACCGGGAATCTCGAAGGGATGCACTTTGGCCCGTCACTCGTCTCGCGACGACACTACGCGTTTTTGTCTAACGCACCGCGCGAGACTCGTAAAACATTCGCAGCACGATGCGTGCACGCCGTGCTCGAGGACACTACCGTGCATCGCCGCCGGCTACCACAGGAGGCGTTCACGGCAATGGTAGTGGTGGCAGCGGTGGTAGTGGTGCTGGTGGTGGTGGTGGTGGTGGCGACCGAGACGCTGGTGGTGGTGGCAATGGTGGTGGTGGTGGTGGTGCTTACGGTGGTGATGCTGCTGGTGGTGGTGGTGAGATTGTGGTAGAGGTGGTGCCGATGCTGATGGCGGTGGTGACGATCGCCGGACGATGCAAAGAGACCAGGACGACGGAAACGTGTCGCGGGTGCGAACTTCCGCGTGGTCGTTTGCAGGAACAACGGATTTACCTCGGACTATCGCTAATAATACGCTATCGCCGTCTAATATGCCACTTTTCGATAATCTCTTAACTACCAAACGCGTCACTTCACTAAATCTTCCAGCGTATGACGTATTCCTTTTTAATTAAAAATTTTTAAGTAAAGTTGAAAAATAAATATATATACATTACTTTTTTATTTTCATGAAATATTTCAAGAACCACCTTAGCAAATTTCATAACTTCAGAAATTTGTAAAACAGTCATTTGATAGTTTAGTGTTAACTCTTTGAGGTTAGGTAGGTTATCCCACCTTTTATTTAGCCTTTTATGCAGGACATATTTTAACTCGAAAAATTGATGTTGTTTGCATATTAAATAATTTAAATCATTTCTCTACCATTTATTTATACTGAAAAAAAATTCTCTGCAACTTGTTTTTATTTTCTGTAAAATCGTGTGCCTCAAAGAGTTCATTCATTCGCAGGTTTTCTTTTTGAAATTAAAAAATTCTTCAACATGTTTTTCTTACATGCGTCGGGTGAAATTGGGATAAAGCATATTAATAACAATGTTTCATCTTTTGTTTATTTACTTTATTTTTAACTTCAAATTTTGTGTACATTATAAGCCAATAGGATAAACGTTAACCAGTTCAATGCTTTCGACGTGTATATTTTTTAATTTTATTTTTAATTGCGATTTATGTATGCATTATACGCTAGTAGGTTTATCGTCAACCAGTTGGATGTGTTCGGCGTGTGTACTCGTCGTTCCGAAAGTTTATTTCGGTACGATTGACGTTAACGAATTGTTAATTCCTTAGCGAATAAAAATTAAATCTTTGCTTTATTTTTCTCGTAACATTTATAATAGGATCATTTGCTCTGCTTTCGACGTGTATACTCGTCATTATTTGATCTTAATTACACATCCCGTGAGGGATTTTTCATAATAAATTCTGCTATTAACTGGTTAATTACAGTGATAACCGAATATAACATAAATGTACTCATTAGCGACCACGACCCCGTTAACGACCAACTGTTTACTTCTTTTTCATTAAAAACGATAAATAGAACGATTTCAGTCTCTAACTTCGCAAATCTTACAATTCTCAAATCCTCAAAACCCTAAAAGTTCCATCTTGAAAAATTTCTATAACGTGAAAAGTTCAGCCTGGATGCTATACGCGTTCTGTAAGTTGACAGTTGGGTGCAATGCAGATTTCTACGGTTCGTATACCAACTTAGTCTTGTACAGTACGTATGCCAATTTTGCAATTTGACGAGTACCTTTACTCGATTTCCTCCAAGTCGAACAAACGTAATCGGTCTACCCGAAACAGTTCGTACTACCCGAAGGTCCGTACGTCTAGAGTACCCGGACCGAAGGGATCCGAACTCGGCCGACTCGAGCCGAAATGTCGCGTTATCCGCACATCCCTAGTATCGCGTCATTGACGAAGCACCCTCCCGCGCAATGTCAACAACAACAGAGCGGACGATAACGGAGAAACGCGTAAGCGATCGTAACGCAAACGGATTCGTATCGTCCGCGCATCGGTAAATCTTCGGAAACGTTAGCTAAGCTGGTGCACTTACCCTTCTCCTTCCCCTCGGTTTCTTCGGTTGGACGAGCTGTTTCTCACTTTCTCCGTCTCTCTCTCTCTCTCTTTCCCTAGCACACGCTCCAACTTTGTCTTCCTTACGATGCTTCTCTTCCTCCGGCGCTCTCTCGCTCTCTTTCTTGTTTTCTCTTTCTCTCTCCGTTCTCCTACTAGCCGACGAGCAGCAGCAGCAGCAGCAGCCGCGCAAGCGAGGGAGAAAGGAGAGAAGCAGAAAGAGAGGGAGAGAGAGAGGGACAGAGGAGAGAAGGAAAGATAGAGAGGGAGAGCCAAACGAAAGCGAGAGTGATCCTCCGTGCTCTCTCCCTCTTGCTGCACGCTCCACCCGTCCGGTCGGCCTGTCGCCGTCGCTGCCGTTGCCGTTGTCGGTGTCGGTGTCGTTGCCGCAGCTACTGCCACTACCGTTGCCGTTCTTCTACCCTATCGACGTTACATTCCAAATTTCCCTTCGATCGGCCACCGGGAAACGAACGTTCATCCACGATCACCGCTGGCGTCCACGACAAACGAAACAACTCTCGCTCGGCACTGTTTCTCTTCCTGATCCTCGTGTCGTGTCCCTTCGATATCCTTTCACCGCGAGCTTTCGCTCTTTTCCCCGTTTCGTATCACCGTACGTATACATATACACGGGATCACCGCGTCGTTTACTTCGCCCCGACGACACTGGGCCCACGAGCTGGGCATACACGTGTACACGAGAGCCGTTACGAGCGTGTCCGTTTCATTCCCGTGCACCGCTCACCGATCACCTACAGCCGGCCTGCTGTTTATTCCTTTACTCTTTCTTTGCTTTTTCAAACGCTCGCCTACACGCACTCGCACTCTTGTTTTCGTTCGCGTGTTCGTTCGCTCCGACACTCGCCGACCGTAAACACGCGTGAACGTTTCGACCGGCTCCGTCGATCGCATCAAAACACTGTACCTTTGGTTCGGCGAACTGCCCCGTGGTGAGTGTGCTCGCCGCGCGGTGACTGTATGCTCCGAGAGTATTCTTTGTCCGTTCGGAGTCGCAGCTGCCCGCGTTTCGGCCGTCGGTCGCGATTCGGCCGCGTTCGGCAATTCTCGGGTGTCATCCCGTTCGTCATGGCGGGAACCCAGGATATAGCCAGGACCATCGGTGGAAAGGGAAAGGGAAAGGGGAACTCGAGCGTACGCTCGTGCACGTTTCTCTCCCCCCACTCCTCTCTCGCTCCCCCTCTCTCTCTCTTTCTCTCTTGATGGTAACTCGCGGGAGAAAAAGGTAGCGAGACGATGATAAAGGAAGAAAAAGAGAGCGAACGAGGGAGAGGCGAGCGAGTTAGTTGACCGAGTACGAGACGGAGTACGAAAGATTTCGATGCGTTTCTGGGGTGGGGGGAAGTGATCGTGTACTGGCGCGGAGGGGACGGGGGAGAACGCGCAGGCGCAACGAGACTGGCTGCAACCCCTTGCGTGATGCCTAAGCAACAAGGGGATGCTGCGAACCTGCTTCGACCGAATGCGAAGCTTTCCTCTTCTTCTGCTTCGCCTTTTACTCTCCTTGCTCTACTGCTCGTAACATTCTTCGCTTCTTTTGCTTCGGTTGCGAGCGACTGCGCAATCACTCTGATCCTGCGTGCAAAATACTACGAAAACTTTCAACATCGGCAGAAATATTATTTTTAAATTGTCGCGATTTCCTTTTTACCCTTTTCCACGCGTTACTAGTGGCGTTCTATAACCTATTGATTATTTTGGAATGTGCCAGAGAAGATGTAGAGATTAATAAAGCCGTTTATTAACGATAATATTAGGGGGATGATGTTGTTGACGATCGAAGAGTAATTAATTTCTATAATTATGAAGAGTAAAGTTCACCTCGATGATTTTAATAATCCTGGTACGTGGTATGAAGATTCTGTTCATTTTTTAACCCCAAAGACATATGCATACGTAGTTTAAATATTTTTAATACTTTGGGTTGAGTCGTATAAAGATTTTGTGTATATAATTCTTATATGTTTTTATTCTTAGATTCCAGTACATTTAGATCATTGTAATCCTAACTTTTTAGGCTCCTAAATTGTTCGATTCCTTTCCATGTCTAGATTCATACTTCCCTAGATCTCTATGTCTGTAGATCCATATATCCCTAGATTCACGTTCCATCAGTTTCCTACGTTCCTAGATACTTATGCTTCTAGATACATATGTTCCTAATATATCCCTGGATCCATGTCTCTAGAGGCCTCAAATATTTCTGTAGATGAAAATATCAATAGGGCCCTAAATGTCCCTAGATCAACAATTGTCATCAGTTGTCGAAGTATTCTCAGTTCAGATTTACTGCAACTTCACTTCTGGGTTATGTTGATTTGTACAGAATCATTAACTAGTAAAATAACATCCTGTCCATTTGTTGAGATAGTTTATATCGCAGCATGACATAAGGAGGATGTTTAACTTGTCGAGACACAAACACAGGATCGTCGTGGCTCGGCACGCAGGTCATCCCGACGGTGGTCGTGGGAAGGGTTAATCGGGTTCGGTAACCTAAATTTCAGAACGAACGCCCAGTCACAAAGGCGGCCAAAAAGGACACCGTTCGCCGCGTGTCGTCCTCGTGACGTTTTCGTAGCCGGCACGATTTCGGCGGAAGCGAGAGGGAAAGTCCCGTAGGAAGGGTTGGAGGTTGTGCTCGAAGGCTCGAAAAGTCGTTGATATCGAATCCGAGAGGCTCGTTGAAATAAATCGTTAGCGACAACGAAGGGGAAACGAAGGAAGTACGCCGTATCTCGATGCTTGGATTGGTTGCTACGAGTTCTTCAGGTTCTTCGAGGAAGTCGTGTCACGTTTTACGAGTTTTTTTTTTTACGAGTTCCCGGAAAGAAAGTCGCAAATTGAAGTCTAATTCCACGGGGCTCCCGTTCATCCCGTTTACGCAAAACTGCAAAAAATGGAGCCTCACGACGATAATTCGTGGAAGTTTATCCTTTCTATTAGGTTGTTAGACTCAATTTTAAATTTATCTTAAATTTTGATTCGGACGTTTAACACCTATTAATAATTCTGAAGAGAAATTTATATGCAAATTTACCAGAAATGTAAGTAGACTGTCGTTATATTGCCGACTTCGTACGGACTTCCACACACGCAATCGTGGATATTGCAATTACGCATATTTCTACGTATAACGATTATAGAATCGTTATGGGATCAGAGAATCCCACTGTGGGCCATATAGTGGGACCTACTATGTTATACACGTCTTCAGGTTGTCGAGAGCGACGATGAATCTTAAATTCGGCAAAGGAATGTCTACGGATACTCGAAGGATCGTAAGACACAGCTCCTGTTAAGTGGTTCATGAGGGTATCCTCCATCTACCACCGAGCAGTTAGATGTTTATCCAAGGTGTTGACGCGGAACAGGCCGCGTATACGGGCTGACTTTTTTTTAACAAATACCCCCGTAACTGGTAATGGGTGCGGGTACATTCAGGGATTTTTAAAGTCGCTAGTTAAGACAGATGTTTCGGTTGCACTATGTACGTTGGTTAATTCTATCTTTCTCTATGATGTCCTTGATTTTGTGTTATAAAATCACATTTACGTTTGCGATTTGGAGATTCTGGGGCTGAGGAAAATGGTCTGTAGCGATGAAGATTAGTGGGTGCATAATTGGTAAGGTTAATAATAACGATCATTGTAATTCTAATAAGGATGTCAATCGTAATACCAACGATAACATTAGTTGCGATGTTATAATGAAATTTGACAAAATTGTTTTCGTTCAGGACTTTTATTAAATAGCATAAAGTTTCTTCTTTTTAGTGTAACCATCTTTGTTTCTAAGGAAGAAATAAAGAAGTCCGACTTTGTACTCGAAGATAGATTTATTTATCAGGCTACTTGTATTTATGTACGCGAATTGAATAAATAGACGTTCATCTTGCGAAACCTTGGATCCCGTACGATCCTTCGGCCGACAAAAGCGTCGCATGACAGTAATTATAACGCAAGTCACACGTCTAATTAACCCACTGGTCCCTACGAGCAACGATAACACGAAACTCTGCGGTTGACGATGCTCGAAAGGGTTGAATTTACTCGGCGCATGTTTAAAAAACAGACCGAAAGAGAAGGTGAAACCATTTACCCTGACGGAGCTCGTGTTCCCTGTGGAATGCTCTCTCCGCTAATTTTCCCATGTCCTTTATCCGGGACTGAGGAACACATTTAATCGAGAGCACCTCGATGACGAAACGCGAAATGTGGTGGCAGAAGCACCCTGCGCGATTAACATAATAATGGACCGCGTATGCAGATACAAATTAATGCGTATTCTTCTAGGAAGGGTCGACGATGGCTTCTCTTCGACGGCGCAAGATGCAGCCTTCTCTTCGGGGTTGATTCACGCTCCCGCGAGGATCATTCGTTTCTCAGAGTGCACACTCGAGCAGAATAGCCTCCCTTTATAAGACATATGCAAACGTTAGTGCTTTTCAATTCACGAACTTTCGTATTTCTAAATTATTCAATTTTCATTTTTAAATTTATGCATTTATGAATTATAAATTTATAAATTTACAAATTCTTATTGTTAGATTTCTGAATATACAAATTTTCAGGTTTGATCATCCACTTTCTACGTTCTCAATTTTCTATATGTCGAAATAGCTAAACTAGGAAATCCCTAGATCTCCAAATACCTGGACCACGAAATCCCTAGATCTCCAACTTTCTACATTTACAAATTTCTAAATCTACTCATTCCTAGAACAATAAATCCCTAGATTTCCAAGTTCCAGGATTTTCAAATCCCAAGATTTCGAAATCTCTAGATCCGAGAATTTTTATATTCAGAAATCCCTAGATTTCCACATTCCTGGACCACGAAATCCCTAGATCTCCAACTTTCTACATTTACAAATTTCTAAATCTACTAATTCCTAGTAGAGTAAATCCCTAGATTCTCAAATACATATATCCCCGAATCCGAAGGTTCCCAAATTCCTAGATTTCGGAATGCCATAAGTTTCCAAATTTCAAAGCTCGAAATACCACAAGTCCCAAAGTTCTAAAATTCCAACTTGAAATTGTATAAGTCCCGAAGTCTCCAAATTTCGTGAATCCCAAAATTCTATCTTGAAATTGTATAAGTCCCGAAGTCCCCAAATTTCTTAAATCTCAAAATTCTAGCTTAAAATTATATAAATCCCAAGGTCCCAAAATTCCAACTAGAAATTGTGTAAGTCCCAAAATTCCAATTAGAAATTGTATAAGCTCCAAAATCCCCAAATTCGTAAGTCCCAAAATTCTAACTTGGAATTGTGTAAGTCCCAAAATTCCAACTAGAAATTATATAACCTCCAAAATCCTCAAATTACATAAGTCCCAAAATTCTCACTTGAAATTACATAAGTCCCAAAATTCCAACTTGAAATTGTGTAAGTCCCAAAATTCCGGCTCGAGATTGCATAAATCCCAAACTGTCGAAATTTCGTAAGTTCCAAAACCGCGACACGGGTAACTTTCCCCGCCCCGTGTCAAACGAAAGGGTTAATCGAACGAAGTGTAACGTTTCGCGGGCATCGAAGAGATTCAGCGAACGACATAGGAAACGATGGACTCGTGGAGGTTCGAAATTCGCTGGAACAGATGCGACCGGGACCGTACAATGATGTCGAAATAAATCAGTTTATCGAGACCAGGTAGGCGGGAACCTTCGGGCCGTACCTACAGTGCTCTACGAAAGCATTGTGTGTTACGCTCGATCAGTGATTCTCAATCATCGCGGCTCACGGTTTAGGGCCCCCGACGAAAAGAAGGGAAGAACTTTTTGACGCATGACAAATGCACGCGCATCTTAAAAGCCTTCCTTTGTAGCCGCGTACACGCGCGAAGCTTCTATTTCCACTCGGCTCGATGTAGACACGAGACTTTGCGAGAAACAGAGACGCGACCGAGAGGGCTGTTTTAAAAGAACATTTTTGTTTTCCTCCTAAGCGATGCTGTGCACTGAAACACGCCTGCGACGCGGGACGAGGTAAATGTTTTTATTGCGTTTCCTTCGGGGGTGATCGTTAACTTCAACTACTCCACTATTGTCGCCTCTTCTCACTGATTACCAATATTTCTACTCATTTTCTTAATACACTTTCGACAGGCTCGATTTGGATGAAAATTTAACAAATACAATGGGCGGTTTGTATTATTGGTACTAGGTTATCTCATAAGTTAGATACAGTACACGACTGATTTTCTACAGATTAAGTTAAATCTAGTGAAAATATAGTAAATTCAATGGAAGGTTTGTATTATTGGTACTAGGTTATCTGATAAGTTAGATACAGTACACGACTGATTTTAAATTAAATTAAGTCGAATAAAGATATAGTAAATTCATTGGAAGTTTGGTGTCATAGGTACTATGTTTGATAATGAATTTGGATATAGGTAATTATTTTTTGAAAATATATTTTCTAAATAAATGAAGAGTTACTATAGGAATTTTTGCTGTTGAAATGGACTGTTCATCTTGTTCATTTCACTACTCATTTTGTTTCATTACGATGTCAGCTAAAAGTTGATTAACTCTTTCAATCTCTGTGCATGTTTTAACGTTTGTGACATCTTTTGCGCTTTTCATTGAATACCATAGAATAGAACATATCTTTGTGAGATATAGTCACATATCATTCTCTTACATTCTGACATGATACTGCAAAGAGAAAAAATACTAGTACTACCCAGAGCAGTGAATCAAGTATAAATGAACCTATCCTACCTCTCTTGAACCTATCATGTCCAAGCTACAAATTTTACATAAACAGTACAATAATTCATTGTATATAATGACAAAATCTCATCTCATCTCCGCAAAGTACAAGTATCCAAAGGCGAAAATAAAGTGAATCTGTAATTTTAGAGCTTTGGTAAGTAATATATAAGGTATAATTATGAGCAGTAAAGGTTTACGCGAAGATTTTGACGTTCTTCGTGCAAGTATGACGCAACGAAATCTCTGGCCGAAAGGCATCGAAATCCCCGGGAGCTCGAGTCTACAAAATTTCCGGCGGCCTCCATGTGAAAATCGCGATCTCCGTGGTACTCCGTTAATTCGCCTCGGCGAAAGCTGCCGTTTGCTCGAATCTCAGTCACGCATCGTGTTGGCATCGTGTGCCATGTGCACACCAGAGAAATACAGTAGCAAAAGCAGCTGCAACTATCGTGACACGCGTCTATTGTCGGTGTTCCGTGGCATCGAGACATGAAAAATCACCTCCCCTCGAACGTCCCGTGTCCTTGCCCTTCCCGGCTGCCCTTAGAGCCTTCCTCGGGAATGCTCACCTGGACCGCGAGTGCACCTCTTCTTCCGTTTTCAGAAAAGACGGATGGAATCGGGAAAAGCTGAAACTTGCGTCTTCGTGTTGCGTACACACACGCGTAAATACCGTGTGAACCCGGCTACAATATCTTTTAAATTCGTATTCTACGTCGGAACTGACATCTGGACACCAATGATACGATCGAATTAATTGTTGCGGAATTCGAGGCGTTGGAACAGCTGGAATTTGCGTTTTAGTGACGTATGGGTAGGCACTAGTATTATTTAGTAGGTAGTATATTTAGTTTTTTTAATGTTTAAATGCTGACAATTTTTAATTCCTAAATTTTTAGATGTTTGAATCTTGAAATTTTCGAATTTTAACATCTAATTTTCAATCCTTTTTCTGAACTCCTCAAATTTCTGAAATTTCCATATCCTCAAGTTTCCTTTCCCAAAACCCAGTTCCACAAATCCCCAAATTCTCAAGTAAATCACTAGATTTCCAAATTCCCAGATTTCCTAAATTTCCAAGTCTCAAATCTCCAAATCTTCAATTCTCCAAATCCCTAAACCCCTAAATTCCCTAAGTCTCCAAATCCCTAAATTCCCCAAATCTTCCATTCCCCAAAACCTTAAACCCCTAAATTCTCAAAATTTTCCACATCTCTAAATTCCCCAAATCTTCAATTCTCCAAAACCTAAACCCCTAAGTTCCTCAGGTTTGCAAACCCTAAATTCCCAAATTTTTTGCATTCCCAGATCTCAAATCCCCAAATTCCTAAATCCTCAGACTTCCAAATTTCCGAATCCCTATATCTCCAAATGCCCAAATCCTGAAATTCTTAAATCCCCCGAATTCCCCGAAATTTCCTACCCTTTCAATTCGCAGATGCATAAATATCCAACAGTTGATCGGTGCACAACTCGAGCACATCTATGAGTACTTCCACATAACACTAGATTTGTCCGGCGTTCAGACGTAAATGTATTAAAATTTGACAAATTAGAAACGAAATTAATTTCGGGTTCCGAAACGAACGTGCTCATCGTGTTTGAAGAGAGTGCACGGCTAAAGTATCGACGCATTGGTTATTGTGCTGCTTTATAAGTTATTAAATGATACTCGATCTTAATGAAGTTTGCGATGAGCTCAGCAGCTGCTGCTTCACGACCCGTTCGGATCGATATTGGAAAGAATCCAAGGGACAGATAAAATCTTTCCGACGGATTTTGTCCTACGGCAGATATCGAGACCAGTCGATGCTAAATGTCAGGTAGAGAACGTTGTGGAAACGATTCTCATGTTGGAGCTAGTATATTATTTTTCTTTCTTTCAACTGTATTTATTTATAATAAAAGTTGAGAAACATCGATACTTTTAATAATGCATTTGTTGTGTATTTATGTTTAAAAATATATTTTGATATACAAATTCTATTACAATTCATTAATATAACTGTTACACGTTTAAAATATTGAATCATTTTTTTTCAACCTCAACAGCTGACTACCACAGTGATCATAACGTGACCAGCGATGCAAATCAATAAGATTAATTATTTCTATAAAAAAGCAAACAAAATGAACTTTCAAAGGTTCTCAATATCGAGACCATGTCATACACTAACAGATTAAAAGCTGAAACTGAAATATCAAGTATCCTTATTGTCAATAATAATAGAATCTCTCTAACAGCATGTTTGACCAGAAACGTCAGTTTGCGTTCGCTTTAAAAATTCATCCCAGAAGAGTATAAACTGTCAGTCGCCGTATAGGTTACCCTACGTCGCTTTATAATCAGTTGGGAGGATATTTGTTGAACCGATACGACACGTAGCAACGTGACCGGGAGTTGGGTCGACGTTAGCGCTCGTCTCACCTAACCCTCGGTTGATTTTCCACCGCAAAGGGTGGTCAACGCCTCGACGCTGGAAGAAAAGAGCATTTAACCCCTTTCCGATAGGGCACTGCGGTAATTCAGAGGCAAGCTACTCCAGTGAAGAGGGCACGCGCTAGCTATCCCGAACCCACAGGTCCCCCGATTCGGACGAAACCAACCCCTGCACCCTCGCATCGGAACCACTTCGTCCACGAATTCACTGACTTTTCACCGACCACCACACCCTTTTACACCCCTCGGCGCAAGGTGCCTACACTCCATCTCGTTCCGTAGGATTAGCCAAGTACCTTCCATCGTTTTCTCATTGTTACGCTTTTTGATAGCACTGCTCATTCGACTGGACGAGGGTTTACACGATCGACAGAGATACCAGAACATTCTGTTAACGGGTGAACGATGTGATTGGCTGAAGGGTCCGTTATCGACTGAAGGGTGTCATTGCTGCTCGAATGAGGAAACTTTCGGTACAACGCAGATTTTTGCGGGGAGACGCTATTTACTCCATTTGGGAAACATTTCTAAACGAGAGAGTCCACGTGGAAATTTCTACATGAAGGTAAATGTGGAAATTTTTATAATACAATATGAAACGATAAAATTCTTGTATTAATATTTCCAAATCTGAACACCTGTATCCTCAACGACTAAATCATATGCTTCAATGAAACACAATAGCTCATACACAACTTCGGTAACTTCTCGCAACTTTCCCATCGCGTCACGAACATTGTGCACTTATCATGGCATAAGAATGGCAATTTTTTCGTACAATACTCTTTGAGCAAGCGAGTTTTCGCTTTAATCCACGCTCAAGGTTTACAAGGAGCATTCTGAATCTGGTCTGACTGCACTTTAGGTTACAATTAATGCCGCATCAGGATCAATATTTTCTCATACTTAGGCCGGGCTCGTTCGTCAGAAACATCTGCCGAGCCCGTAGGTACAGGGCCCAAGAACCTCGTCTGACTACCAGCCACTCGGCCAACTTTTGTGCATTGTTCTTCCTTCGATTGATGTACATCTTCGCCTCTTCACATATGTACTTTTCTTTATCGTCATCTCAAATCGTCATGTACATTTCTACCCGTTTACATAACCGAGCTCTTACTTTCTCAATGTTTTCTTTAGTCATTCTTTAGTTCTAGAGATGCTATATTTTTATTTGGAAAGACTTTTAGTATTGTTTATAGTGGACAAGGATATTTATATTATATATTAGATACATTATTGCAAAGGCAGTTACATAATTTGTGTTTATGGGTATTTATATTTATAGTAGATACATACGATACAGATACATTCATACTACAGAGATATCCATATCAGATACAGTGTATTGGATAATCATATTGAAGTCCTCTGATTCTCACTCCAAGAAACAGAAAATTTATTATACCGATAGCACTTTTATTTCATTTATTTTTCATAAAAACAAATCCAGATGGGTGACTCCTAACTGAAGTATTTGTACAGTCACGTTCTTTGAATAATTTTCAGACACAAACTAAATTATGAAAGTAACTGAAGGCAGATATTTGTCAATTTCTAAAAATCCATCTGCTTAGATACATGGCCATCACGTTCGATCATCACTGTATTTATGTTCTACATGTTCATACTATATATGTATACTATATGAACATACAGACTATGTTCATACCATGTGTACTATATAAACATACAGACTATGTTCATACTATGTGTACTATATGAACATACAGACTATACTCATACTATTATGTACTATATGAACATACAGACTATATTCATCCATGTTGAGAACATGTTCACAATTGGGGCTAATGACCATAGTTTCAAACAATCGATCAAAATTTTAGAATGAAACCTAAATTCTTAAAGAACGTTTCGTAAGAGGTCCGAATGACAAAGGCAATTGTTTTAGCGCAGCAAAGAACAGTTCGTCGGTCACAGTTTCGTCCACGTTTCACACACGATTGCGAGGTGCAGGTATCCCCTAAAATTAGCCGGCTAGCATACGGGGGTCGATGATTTTTTCGAGGTTCCCTGACCCAGTGTGTCAACAGCTGTTCCAAATTTCCGCCCTCCTTTGGCTTTATGCCCGATGTTTGATTTTTCCCGCCCAGCCAGCGTTCCCCTCGCACCGAATCGGGCACGCGCCTCGTCCTGCAAAAACTGACCGACTCGGACGTAATCCCCGTTCTTCCTTCGGATCTTACACTTTCTGACGGGAGTGCTCTTCTTCCTGTATTCCTCCTTCTTTCCTCCAACGACGCTTCTTGTTCGTCAGATTGAAAGACTGTGCAGCTTGTACGCGACGGCCATTGGATCGCAGGATCATAGAGGATCATGGGACAGCTCTTGTTTCGATAGGAGAGAGCGCAGATGCGAGGAAGTTACGCCGGTGAATTATTGCTGTCGAGAATAACGCCATTTGGATATCGGCTTGCGTTTCCTTTTGGACGCGATAATCCTGCTTAACGCATTGCTGATCGCTAACGAGCATACTTCGACTTATATTCATCAATCTGTACTTGACACTGGAAAACATTTTTCCTGCTGCAATTATATTTTATCTTAGAACTTGAAGATATTTTTTCCTTAAATTTTAGCTTGGCACTTGAAGGCATTTTTCATACTACAATTATAAAATTTTATCTTGGCACTCGAAGGTACTTTTGCTGCTGAAATTCTAAAATTTTATTGGTCAGTTTTATTCCTTTGAAATTATTACTCTATTATTAGTTGACACTATTGGCTGTTTTGCTATGTTCATACATCACGTGTATAACATTGTACACATTGCTAGAAAATATTTATCTCAACCTGTTGTATTAACCTCCACTATTGTCATATAGAATATAATATTATAAAATTATTTAATTTGTTCATGGAAATCAAGTAAACAATTATTGTAACATTTCATTAAATTTCTTTATATGTATAACATTTCTTTCAATTTAGTACTAAAACAACATGTATAATATCAACTTTGAAATCACAATGTAATCTGAAATGTAAAATTTAAAAAGAAAAATGTGCAGACAAATTATTATCATAAATGGTCGATTTGATTGTTTGATTTGCGATGAACAATCAACGATTTTTCCGTATTGGTGTTAACGGGTCAATTATCGGAGGAATGGTGGTAAAAAATGGAAAGGAGAATAAAAGAATCAGTTGGTTATTCGATATTCTAAATTCTTTACGATTTCGGGTGAAATCGTACGCTTGAATTTAACGGTACACCGTGGCCCAGTAAATCCCGCATGGGGTTGAAATCGACACGAGACTTTCCACCTCTGTTCACTCCCCTACCCATTTCCGTGAAATATAGATATTAACCTTTTGCGGTCCGATGAATGTTTCCCGTTCCAGGAAATCGGAATACATTAATCGGCAAAAATGTTCTTCTTTGCTCCTTCGAACATCATAGTAACATCTATACTTATGATCAATATAAATACAATTTAAAGTATTAAATACTTGAGATGAACTTTCAATCATTTAACATATGACCTCATCGGTACTTAAAACGAAAACTTAAAAATTGATCAATGAAGAGATCAAATTATTATCATTATTATGAAAAATAAAATGTTTCATTAGAAGTTATATTATACACCTTTGCAAAATTTTTTTACGGTATATTCTTACAATAAAGAAATTGCAATCTTCTTCAGGAAAGCCTACCTGTCTACTTATCGCATTTTAGTTTCATCAAAATATTTTGAAAAATGAACAAATTATAGGTAGATTCTAACTAAAATAAACAATATAGTCATATGACACAAAGAGTCTAAGTTACGATCTGACTGTAGAATGATGAATTTAGTTACGATTACAATAAACACACACATAAGTTATGACGAAAGAAATCGCGAAAGTTACGTTTCCGAAGTGTACCGATTACTCCCGAAAGCGGTCGAAAAATGCCATGTTCAGAGCGCGACGAATATAGTTGCAATTACGATAAATATATGTATAAGTATCAATATGAAATAACTCGCTAAACGAAATTTGAAGCTAACAACGAAAGTTATATTTCCGAAGTACACCGATGATTCCTGAAAGTGTACGAAAAATGCTACGGTCAGAGATGAATGTAGTACTAATTACGATAAATAAGTAAGAAGATTAAATGGGTGGCTAACGAAGGGCTAAGGAAACCGCGAAAGTTAGATTACCGAGGTGGACCGATGATTCCCGAAAATGTACGAAAATGCCATGGTCAAAGACGACTGTAGTTGCAACTGTGATAATTATGTGTATAAGAAAATCAAATGTATGGTTAAAGAAAGGCTAAGAAAAACCACGAAACTTAGATTAACCGAAGTAGTTCGACAATTCCCGAAAGTGTACAAAAATGCCATGCTCAAAGACAGCTGTAATTGCAATTGCGACGAATATGTGTATAAGTAAGAAGATGAAATTTTTGGTTAAGGAAAGGCTAAGAAAACCGCGAAAGTTAGATTTCCGAGGTGCACCGACGATTCCCGAAAGTGTACGAAAAATACTATGGTCAAAGACGACTGTAATTCTAATTACGATAAATACGCGTGTAAGTAAGAAGATTAAATGGGTAGCTAACAAAAGGCTAAGGAAACCGCGAAAGTTAGATTTCCGAGTTGAACCGATGATTCCCGAAAGTGTACGAAAAATGCTATGGTCAAAACAGCTGTAGTTGCAATTGTGATAAATATGTGTGTAAGAAGATGAAATGTATGGTTAAGGAAAGGCTAAGAAAACCGCGAAAGTTAGATTTCCGAGGTGGACCGAGGATAGCCGAGGGCAAAGAAGCGTCGATTCGGAAAAAGTGTCGGACGACGGTAGTCAGTTAGACGAAGCAAGTCGCAACATACATGATCGGTGTTGGTACCTCTTGGTCGTAGGTGCGTGCGCTCGCGCGTACCAACGTCCCTTCTTCTCCGTCAGAAGGTTCGTCTCTACGCACTCGACTCGACGCACCGTCGAGCGGGAGTCTGCGATCAATGCGTGGCACTGGCACCGGTCGTCATGGTAACGGTGCGCGCCACGCACACCGAACGAACGATCCGCCTCGATCGTGCGTAAGTGCGTGCTCGGGGAAACCCCCTTTCCTACCCCGCCCCTCCCACAAACCCTCTGCGGGACGCGCGAGCGCAACCCTGCCCGTGTGTGCACGCCTCTGTGCACGCCTGTGTGTGCCACCGAGCGCCCGCGAACGCACGCATCTACTATTTCAACGCGCTCCCTGTGTGCGTAAGGATCCAGCTTGAAGTTTTTTAGAAATGCACTCGAGCCTGGCCGAGAACGGCCGACGGAATCGCGCACCGTCATTTGCAAATTGGAGATTTGCAATTTATACGGAGTATCTGCGAACCTGGATGCATACACTTCCGGTCAAAAGTTTCGGATCGTTTGCTCATTTTTTTTTGTGGATTCGTGTCTTTTATCCTGCGCTGCATTCTTCTGCGAACGTACTCTGCGCAAACGATGAAACGTATGGAATTCGTTTTATATTTAGTTCCTTTTGTATGTTATATACGTCCGTTATGTAAAATATGAAACGGATGAAATAAATCGATTGTAAGTTTCGTAATCATTCGTTCTTGTATTTCATTTTATGAAACAGTTACCTATACGTACTTTTACATTACATTCTACAGGTTCTTTGATTCTGAGATAGTAAGTTAGGCAAAGTTAACTGATGCAAAATTTCTTTGCCTTATTTATTAAACCTTTTTATACTTTTAAAATTATTTTAATTTGTAATATGTTTCCATTGAAACAAGAAATAAATCTGCAAAAAACATGTATATATCTCGCATAAATGGTAGATAGCATATACATATGTTAAACATTTTTGTGATTTTTGCGACACCCTGTATCCCCAGCAGGATTAAATCTATATTCCGCAATGTAACTAAATATAAGTATGAACTTGATCAATCCGTGAATACTTTATTCAGAGAACATTTGCTATAAATAAAAGGATCTGTGTTCCGCCTGTGTGTACGTGTATTAACGAAACGCGTAACAATATATACAGACATCTACACACACGAACAAGTGTAGGTAGAACGTGTATCAGGATCGAAGGCATACACGTGCGAAAGCTCGCGAGCGCAAGCGTACATTCGAGCGCAACGTAGATTTTCTTCGGATAACAAGTATGTAAACTTCACAATTTTTTTAATCCTAAACTTCCAAATTCCTGAATTTCTCAATTTTTAAATTGTTAAATTTTTAACTTGTTAAATTGTCAAATTGTCAAATTGTCAAATTCACAAATTCTCATATCACCAAATTTTCACACTGTCAAAACATCAAATTTCAAGATCTGACAATGTCCCTAGATCTTAATGTCGTTATAGCCAGTATCCCCAGACTATAATATTCCTAGATAATAATATCCAAAATCTCTACATCCCAAAATCCCTAGATTTCCAAATTCCTATATCCCGATAACTCTAGATCCAAATATCCCCAGATTCAAAATATCACTAGATCCAAAATATCACTAGATTCCAATTTGCCTAGGTATGTAAACGTCCAAATCCCCAAATTCAAAAATCTGAGGACTAAAAAATTCCTAGATACAAAAAGTTCCTAGATCCGAAAAACTCTAGATAAAAGCCGTAGATCGTGTAATCCTTAGATCCCTAGATCTCCGAATCCGCAGATTTCAATATTCCTTGATCCTCGTATCTCTAGATCTGCATATTCTTAACGATTTAAAATTCCTAACATATCAAAATGCCGAAAACCCTGAATCCGAATCTGAATTGATACGTTCCAAGAACCTTAGGTTGCTAAATATTATAATTTTGAAAAATCGGTAAAAAATCAAGGACTGTTCGTCGGCGTTCGCGATATTTTTCCTAGAGAATTCAGCTTTGCTGTTGACTGTACAGGACACGCACACAGAAGATCCTGCGGGCCACGAGGAAAGTCGCATAGAACCGCGTGTACGAGGCAAGAGAAAACGATCGATGCCCTGCAAAGTTCGAGCTGGAGCGCGGCAGCGAGCACGTGGCATTTGTGTACGTATCTATATATATTGGGCCGCGTACACACTTCCACGAGGCCAGAGGAAAAAACCGAGCAAGGAGAGAAAGAGACGGCCGGCGGTGTTTCAGCTTCCGGGTGCTGCTTTATCGCCTTTAGGGTGCGCGAATTTTTCCCGAAAAACTTCCAACGCGTCAACTTTTCGCCGCTTTTTCTCGCTTTCGGCCTTCGATAATTCTGCCGACGCGAATTTTCAACGAAATTCTCGAGCAACTTCGACGGAACAAAGTTCACACCGCCGAATACTTGGACAAATTAATGTTCCCGCGGAACTTTGTGCGGTACAATTCTAGGGGACACCCGAAATAATGACCGTGGATATTTACGCAAATGTTTTCGGAAACTTTCAAGAATTATATCCATTTTCGTTCTGTCGCGCAAATTTTGCAAGTTGCACTTTTCGTAAATTGTGCTGTATTTTATTAGAGTCTTCTACTTTTGTTTGTTACGAGAGCGGCAATTTACAAAATTCAAGCACTTACAGAATTTGAAAACTTACAGAATGCTTTTCCATTATCATATATGTAGTCCGAAAGTTCTTAACCTACCCCCTATCATATCCAAAAAAAACCGTAAAAATAAACGTTTAAATCTCCTCCCTCTTAGTTGTCCTATTTTTCCTAATCAAGCTTTGTACGAAGTTCAGACTTCATCAAAATATAAAAATAGAAGAAAATCGCTAAATATGAAATAGTATAAAATTATAAAGGGAAAATGGTAGTAATAGCAAGAAAAGAATGAGAAATAAAAACTAGTGTCTAGGTAGGATTAAAATTGAAGTGGATAGGCGGAGGGTGACGGGGATGATCGTCGAAACAGTCGATGCAGATATTCCCAGTGTGATACTGAAATGGCATGCAACGGAAGGGTCTCCCAGTTAGAGGGTGAAGGGCGGTGGTGGCGAAGAACAAGAGGAAGAGGACCCTACCTAAAGCAAAACACAAGACCGCGGGATGTTTCGACTAAACGGAAAGGGTTTATGGAGAATTGGGGTATCTCGTAAACTTGACCTATCTGACCACGCGTTTAGGATATTGTGTGCCGGTGTCATGGATGCGGAAGTGGGTCAAATTAAATATTAACTAAACCGAGGTGAAACCGCCGGACAAATCTATTTCCATCAACCGACAAATTCCTTCTCCTGAAATCTCCTCCGGATAAACCGTATTAGATATATTTTGCTTAAAATACTCCACGTATGTTTCAATACTTAATTCATACTTTGTGCATTTTTATTTTTTAGAATTAATTGAGATTTTGTAGAGATGCATTTTGATTAAAATATTCGTCGTACGATCGAACAATTTATTTATGTCATTTATATGGATCTTGTGAATTTTTAATTTTACGTGCTGTTTTTAACCCCTTGCACTATGACCTATTTGTCAGGTGCGTCAGTCAGAACTAACTAAACACAGCTACAATATTAAAACAGGCAAAGAATGTTGAAATGTTATGATAATATGGTATTATGCAATCGTTGACTATGCAAATTATAATTGGACTTGAACTCCGAATTGAAGCATATTCAAAATTCGAGTAAAATTGATCCCAACTGAAGTACCAGTGCGTCACGAGTCAGACCATTACAATACTCATTGATATGATTTTGATATAAGAAGCATATGTAGTTACATTTTTATTAAATTACTATTATCCTTTCAAATATTTTATCGGATAGTTTACGTTCTTTTGTTAATGTACACCTGATTATGAAATTCTCTTCTAACTATGCGAATACCAAATTCCTAATTCTAATCATCTCCAAATTCTCATTCATTGAAAAAATTTCAAATTTCCCGAATATAAAAATGTTGAAACATCCAACTACACAAATTCCTCAAATATCCCGAAATTCCAAGTTCCCTGTACGTCCTCGAATTTCGAAATTTCGATCGCCGTGAAAAATCCCAAAACTCCATCGATCTCCGATCTATTTTCCCGCGCGATTCCCCGAAAATCCCGGAACGTTTCATCGCGCCGCGTGAAAACCACCCTAAGACCTCCATCGATTGCTTAAAAGCTCGATTCAGAGTGTCGGCGAATACGCTTCTGGCACCTCGAAGCGGATTAAACTGTCTTTCTCAGTTTTTATTCGATCCCCGTGTCCGTCCTTCTCCCTCGACAGAAGAATTCTCGTCGCCCCTTGAGTCTCACGAAATCTTGATAAAAGGGCAAAAGTCGAGTCGTTTTCGTCGCGAAGCTCGTCCCTGTCCGATTTCTTTCGCTCACCTATTCCCCACGATCGGTAGCTCGGTCGCTGAAAGCGGAACGATGCGGTACGGAGCGGAGCAGAGCGGAGCGGAGCGAGGCCCCGGTCCAGCAACGTCGAGCGCCGGGATAAAGTCACGAGCAGTAATTATGAACGATAGCAGGGGCGAGAGAGGATATAATTGTGATTGATGGAGAGACGAGGAGGGAGGCAGGGAGGGGCGGAGGGGGTGACTTCCTTTTAATCTCGAAGCTAACCCTTTCGTTCGACCATTGCCGCTTCTGACGCTCCGCCGCGTCGTGCGCGCGATTTTATTACCATCGGAGTTTCTTTTTCCCGGAAACCGGAACTCGAGCGCCGATTGTTTTTGCGATCGATCGACCATGATGAAGAATTTTTGGAAAATTCGGTTACGTCAATACTCCGACATCGTTTCTGTGTTTTGCGTAAGTTTATTTTAGAGACGAATCATTCATTATAGATTACAAACTTCTTTTTGCTGTAATCTTTAGTTGAACATTTTAAACAAAATGTCGCATTGTTACTTCTTAATATTTGAACACTTTCTACAAACGTTCTACAGATGTTTATTATTTAAGTTGCTTAAAAACTTGATTAGAATCAAGTAAGTTGAAAGTGTGAAAATTTCAAGCTTTTGCTCGAAATATACCCAGCTCAGAAGCTGCTAAATGATAGATACATCCGAATAGAATTTCTTGTTAGCAGAGGTATACACAGTTTATTCGTTGACTATGGTCGGTGAAAATTACGGTTCGTCTTACTTTCCTCTCGCGATGTTGTGGAATAATCAAGCCTAGACAGAAGTAACGGGAACAGAAGGGATTTCAGAGCGTAGCTCGGGAAAGAGGAAGGATAAAAGTCGAGCTGCGTTGCGAGATTTCTTCCCCCTTTTTCTGATTGCGCGGCAACCAGCGGACGGTAAAAACCGCCGGTGAATAAACGGAACAGAGCTACGAACGCCATTAAAAAAAGAAGATTTATTAAGGAACTAGAGAACGTAATCCATCGACGATCAAGTACGCGAAAAAGAAACTTGACTCAGTTTCTTGAAATGTTTGTCAATCTTTCGGTACACTCTTCGGCGTCATGGTTTCGGTTTATTTATGTCCATTCAAATTAATTTCCACGGCAATTTGAACTGATTCGTGTGACAATTCAAAGTAATTCATATGGCAATTCAAGTTAATTAATGTACTTGATTATTCAACGTAACAGACATTAAAATTAATTCATGTAACTAACTATTCAAGGTAATTCACGTACTTGATTATTCAACTTAATTCGTGTAACTGACCATTAAAATTAATTCATGTAACTAACTATTCAAGTTAATTAACGTACTTGATTATTCAACTTAATTCATGTAACTGACCATTAAAATTAATTCATGTAACTAACTGTTCAAGTTAATTCACGTACTTGATTATACAATTTAATTCATGTAACAGACCGTTGAAATTAATTCATGTAACTAACTATTCAAGTTAATTCACGTACTTGATTATACAATTTAATTTATGTAACAGACCATTGAAATTAATTCATGTAACTAACTATTCAAGTTAATTAATGTGCCTGATTATTCAACTTAATTCATGTAACTGACCATTAAAATTAATTCATGTAACTAACTGTTCAAGTTAATTAATGTGCCTGGTTATTTAAATTAATTTATGTAACTGACTATTTCAATAAATTCAGACGAGAATTCAAGTTCACGTGGCAATTGAAGTTTATTCGTAGAAATTCAAATAGATTGCCATTATGGTTTAAATTCATTCACGAGGCAATTCGAATGAAATCACAAAGTAGATTAACGCATTGAATGAAACAACAATTGAGACAAGGGATTCATAAATTACTAGTGGAAATTCAATCGATACCTTATTCATTTCCCATGTGGTTTTCTCACGCTTACAATGATCCCTGTTTCTTGATTTACGCGTACCGTTCTGTAACTGTAAGCAACCCTCAGCGATTTAAAACTATCACCCTATACTACCCCGAAAAGCGAAACAGGTGTTCAACCACCTTTCTACCCTTCACCCAAATCCACCCCTGGAGCGAGGAAAATTCTATTTTACGAAATCGTGCAATATCCAGATTCAAGAACGAAGCAGAAACTGGGTAAACATTTGACAGCAGCCTTTTGGGGAGCTGAACATTTCAAAATTCAGAGATGTGAATTTAGAAATTCTAAAATTTACCAGTTGATGCCTTTAAAGTATCAGTAAATACAAAGTTGACATAATTTATTTTAAAATTGTGAATTGACGCGTCCAAAAAATAAATGATATAACAAGGGGTTGGTTCTTGTTGGCAGGAAAGTAGCTCGGTTGTTCAATCGACGAAAGGTTGTGCAGCGAGCAGGATAATTACGCAGGCTGACATAAGATTGGCCTATTATCAGCGTAGAAAATATTCTCTTTCTAAATTGTGTTATTGCAAAATTTGGCGATCCAGATTTAAGTAACTTAAGATTTCCAAAATTGAGAAATCGTCCAAGTCCATTTGAAGTATGAGTAAATACAAGCTTGAAATATTTGAATTTAAAAAAATTATTGACGCATCCGAGTATTGACGCATCTGAGAAATAAATGGTATAGCAAGGGGTTAGTTCTTGTTGGCAGGAAAGTAGCTCGGTTGTTCAGTCGACGAAAGGTTGTGCAGCGAGCAGGATAATTGCGCAGGCTGATATAGGATTGGCCTATTACCAGCGTAGAGAATGTAATATATAGTTTGGTTCGGTAGGCGACTTCGTCCTCTTCCATCTCGAAACGGCTACGATCGTTTCTGTTGTTTCGCTCGGCCTTAGGGGCTGCGTGCGCGGGCGCGCGCTCTTCGACGCAGGGTGCGTGCGCGCATATAAATGGAAACCCTTCAAGTAGCCTCGGTGCCCGCGTTGCCATCCACCTCGTGTGTGCGTGTACCCCCTCTGTACGCACTCCTGGATTACCGTGTAGCAGCACGGCCAGACACGGGGGTGGTGGAGCTACGGGCTGAACCACCACCACGATAGTGCACGACGCCTAGCTAGCGATGGGCGTTCGGTTCTTGTCCTTCTTCGAGCTTTTAAGGCAATTCGACCTCGGATACGACCTTTACACTTCTTTTTTAATGTTAAGCTTTTCTGACATTTTATATTTTTATAATCATTTATTTTCTAATCTGATTTGCGGAAATTTACTGTTTTATAGGTGTATTAAGGTCTAAATCTTATATCTTCTAAATATCTGAAGATTTTCTGAAATTTTCTATTTTGTAGTTATCTTGAAGTTTTCTGATATTTTATAGTTTTTAGATATCTTAAGATTGTCGGAAATTTTCTGTCTTATAAATATCTTAAGGTTTTCTGAAATGGTATGTTTTCTATATATCTAGAGATATCTTAAATTTAATGAAATTTTTTGTTTTATAAATGTCTTACAGCTTTCTGAAATTTTCTGTCTTATAAATATTTTAAGGTTTGTTGAATTTGTATGTTGTCAAGTTAACAAGGTTGTTAAGGTTTAATGAAAGGTTTCTGTCTCTTAAATATTTTAGGGGACACGTAATGGAAACGGTGACATAAAACAAGAACCTTGCTATCAATCATATACAGCAGTCTCTTATAAAAATAATCGTCATCTAATTATTATTATCCGAACGTGAATTGATTGTTAAACAATCGCTGTGTCATCGAATTATTGTTATTCGAACATGAGTAGCTTATTAAACAATATTCCTTCAAATCGCACTATATTGTACCACCTCGTGCACCTCATTACTCCCTCTTACCTTATTGTATCTTCCTATACCATATTAATAAAAATAGTACGAAAAGAAGAATGGAAAGTACAGAAGTAGAGAAATTGCATCGGTAATTTGATAATTCGGCGATTGAAATAAAAATTAGTCGAAATAAGAGCGAACACGGGTAGACGAAAGAGTAGCGTCTTGAGTCCATCGCTAGCTGTAGTTAGGAGGCAAGGGTGGAAGCGCGTAGCGCACAAGTGCACGCAGATAGTCGATGTCGGTGCGTTGCACGAGCGCTTACGTGCCTAGAAATTCACCCCTTTTTTTCTGCTCTCTCTCCGCAGGTGACGGGAGGGGGTAGGAGGATTGCGTAGGGGTGGCTCATGCGAGGGGGTCGTGAGTGAATACGGTGCACGGAGCAGCACGCACAAGTACACCGTTTCGCAGAGTGGAACGAAATCTATAGCACGCACTTACGCGGCCGTATATGCGTGCACGCGTACGCGTACGCACCCGCCGCACCCTGAGGACACCAACAAAGAGAGAAAAACGGGGAAGGAGAGAGAACGAGAGCTTTCAATTTTTCCTGCTACCTTCGCCACCAGTCGGAAGCCGAGATTCTCGCGGAAGAATACGCGCCTGACATGGGCGTAGCCTTCCTTTTACTCCACCTTCCAAGAAATACGGGTTTTTTACCAATTAATATCCTGCTGAAATATTTTTAAACAACACCTCTCTACAAATATTAACACTAGATTTATGGAACCCGTCAGAATCATAGATCTCTTATTTTAAATGACAAAACTTGTTAAGAAATTTTTGTAAAAATGTATGTCAACTTTCGTCAAGAATGTCTTAGCTCATCATCCCCAATTTATTTATCTTTCTACTTTAGCTCAAATTTAAATATAAGTGATCAAACGTCCGTAAACTTAGTGTTACATCCTTTTCTAAATGCACGAGAAAATTATGCCGATGTTAGAGTTCTGAACCTACTACTAGATCTTTGTATTGGAAGTCTATTGTGGACAGAATCTTCTACCAAGAATGTTAAGTTACGATCGATGTGATCTTGAAAGTCTCCGATACTTCGTATTTAACACATTATCACCTATATATGAAGCTTTTCTATGTGAATCACCCATATAAAATTACTATAAAGAAGAAATACTATAGAATTTTTCCACTTACCTAATAACAAATACTCGCATTACTTAGAATGACGAATAATAATTGAAACAAAGTATTGTATGAACGTATTTGGTGAGTTTTGTCAAAAATAAAAATACCTATTCTTTTCAACTGTTTCAGCGTAGCGGGCAATGTGTTAATAATTTCTCAGGAAATGTGTTAATAGGTTCTTCATAAGTTCCTCAGGGATGTCACATGTGTGTCACATACGTGTGCCACTTCAACACCAAGTGGTCATAGTTTTAGTTCCACACTAGGTGGTCATAGTTCAAATTCAACACTATGTAGTCACATTTCAAGTTTAGCACCAAGTGGTCATAGTTTTAGTTCAATACTAAGTAGTCATAGTTTTTGTTCAATACTAAGTAGTCACAGTTTTAGTTCAATATTAAGTGGTCATTATTTTAGTTTAACAGTAAATAGTCATAGTTTTAGTTCAATATTAAGTAGTCATTATTTTAGTTTAACATTAAATAGTCATAGTTTTAGTTCAATATTAAGTGGTCATTATCTTAGTTGAACACTAAGTCATTCTTCTATTCTTGTATAACATTAATCCTCTTGCAAATATTCCTACTTAATTTCTATCAATTTGAAATAAATAAAATATAATTGCATAAAATTCAACAAGTTCTTTAACCTTAAAGCATTATCGTCCTTGACTTAGATTAATAAATACCTGTATTTTATCAGTTTATCGTTGTACAATACTGAACAACGGAACAGGAAGTCCCTTGCGATGGACACCACTGCCAGTCCCGCTATCAAGCTATTTTATATTTACATTGAAACAAGAACAAACTGGTAATTTTCTTTTATTCTACCTATACGAAAAATGTCTATTCTGTCTTGCTCACTTCTTAAACAAATCCTAAATATTTTCAATGCAATAATTAATTGTATCAGTTCATTGAAGAGTTCATTACACTTAACGAGCAACCCAATATTACTGTTTAAATAGAATACATTTTCAAAATCAAATATTTATCTACAAAATCCATTTTCAAGAGAGCTATTCATCCTAAACACTTTCTCTTATAAATTCATTGCAACAAAAATTCCTGTTGCAAATAAAATTTCAATAAAAAGCGCAATCAGTGAACCCCAAGTCAGCAAAGTGGTCCATATACTTTTCTACAAGTATAATTTCCTATGTTCATTTTGCGGTAACATAAAATCGGTCACTCGATCGAATCTACGCAGATATGCCAGCATCCTTATCGAACAAACGCTCCTCTCGCTTCATCTCCTTTTCTTTGGGCATAAAATGTAGTCAGAAAGAAGCGCGTTGTTCCAATTAATTAATAAATTTGACGAGGCTCCGTCGATGGACTAAAATCGAAGGAGCGGAAGCGTGGAATCGCTGAGGGTTGAAAACTTGAACGATCGTAAATGCCGCGCGCAAAAGGAAGGGTGGTGCGTGGCTTTCGCAGCGAGAAAATTCCGTGCATCCTGCGCGTGTCTGACCTCCTAGCAGTTTACTTCCCTTTCCCCCGATAACCTCTCCCCAACAAACGCCATTCGTCTCCTTTTGGTCCTTTTTATACCAGTCGATGCGAATCGAGATACTTTTATTTCATGGCTGTGAGCCCGCGTCCGCGTTTTCAACCGTACCCGTGGCTTATTTTACATTTTTACTGGGTACTTTACTAGGCGGGATTCTTCTACGTTCGATGTACACGTTACATGTTGTATTCCATGCGTTGTATTCGCTACATAATGTGTCCTTACACGTGTAGTATCTTTCGGGCGTGTAATCGTTACAAATTGTATTTCTACGTATCGTATTTGCCATGCGTTGTATTGCTATGTAACTTCTATGAAATTCGTTTGTACATTACATTTCTGAGTTGTATTCGATACGCGTTATATTCGCTTTATGACGTGTACGCATATCGTCATGTGTTGTACTTGTTACGTGTTGTATTCATGGGTTGTATTCGCCATGGGTTAAGTTTGATACACGTTGTATTCGTCACGTGCTGAATGTGTCGCATGTTATATTCATCATGCGTAGTAGTTCTACGCTATCGACTTCTACGCGTTGTATTTCCACGTGTCCTATTTCCACGTGCTGAATTTGTCACGTGTGGTATTCGTCATGCGTAGTATTTCTACGCATTCGACTTCTACGCGTTGTATTTCTACGCGCTGAATTTGTCACGTGTTGTATTCACCATGCATAGTTTTTGTCACGCGTTGTATTTCCACGCATCGTATTTCCACACGTTGTATCTGCACGCGTTGTATCTCCACGCATCGCATTTTCACACATTATATCTCCACACGTTGTATCTCCACGCGTTGTATTTCCACGCGCAGAATTTGTCACGCGTTGCATTCGCCATGTATTGTATTTTCCACCGGTTCTTTCGCCGCAAATTGTATTTCCATATGTTATATTCTCTACACATATTCCCCACACGTTGAATTCACCACGTGTTACCTTGCCATTATACACTCTCGCATTATATCGTCCACGGACGTCAAGAACGAAAACTTTTCATTCAATAGCCTCTTCAACAAGCCTTCCAATCCAATATATAATCAAATCCAATTTCCCACTCTTAAAAGCATCGTCGATGACAAGAGTCTATCATAATTTTGATCTTCTGTATCTTATATCGCCGTTTCTCTCGCTCCTCTATTTTTACTCTTGATAAACAGTTACGATCACTCGTAAATAACTTCCGCTTTTGCGCGACACTCTTGAATCTCCTACCGGCTGTAAATTGGCCCTTGGATTGAATTTCATTCATTTCCCGTGGTGTGTAAATAAAATTTGTCGCGATTCGATCGACGGAAGCGGCTGTGCTTTCATAAGGATATTTCGGATTACGTCGGTTGAAGATGTATTTTATATAAAATTTTGTGTAAAGATTTTAGAAGGATGAACGGAGGGTCGTCGATGTAGCAGCACCTTGAAGCAGTAACGCGAGCTATACTTCAGGACGAGTTTTCATGAGTCCAAGTAACGATCGATGGTCCATGGACTCGCAGACCAGTTCGAAGTTGAGTTTTGTAAGATTCTCACTGTGGACATCGTTATTTCTGCTATTTACTAGGTACAATAGTACATATTTCAAATATTATACAATATTTTTGCTATCTTTTATATAATCTTAATGGATTTTGTGACACTGTGAAACTGACGCTTAATAAAATTATTTGTTATTCTATTTATCGTTAAATAATATAACATATTTTTATGTTGTCTCATAATACGAACATATTTTATTTTAATTTTTAAATTCATGATTTATTCTTCTTACATTCGCTTCATATGCTAGATTTATTTAATGTTCACGAAAGAATTTTGTTACTTGAGGTATTTATGGTACTGCATTGTTAATTTTAAAATACTATTTGTGGTCACCTTATTTCTTTCGAGAATTCAATTAACCTGCCTATTACATTTGCGTATATTGCCTTACAAGATACACGTTCTTTATTTCACATTATTGTACAATTTAGAAACAGCACCGCTGTCGCCACCTTACTGTGAACGCTAAAACTAAGCAAACAGTGAATTCTTTTACTTTTTTAAAATAAGCGTGTTGTACATATCGACTATTTCAGTATTTCTTTCCTTTGAAGTAATTAACATTACTAATTTTTATTTCTATCAGAAACTGTAAATGTAATCTCAGTTGATATAGCAGAATACGAATCGACAATGTACTTCCTCAGACGTGATGCAAAAGAAATTAATGGATTGTAATTCTTTTTACAACAGTTTGTGGTTCTTACGTCCTAATGAATTATAAGAGTTGATTATTTTAATAAAAAGAAAGTACTTTGTATTTTATTAATTCTGTCATTCGCCGCCAGTTGGCGCCAGCTGTCAACTCGTGCAAAATTTAAATTCGCACGATATTTTTATTTCGTCAAGGAAATTATTTTTCAATAATATGTTCCCGTCATATTTTCGAACAAGTTAAATTATAACAACATTATAAATGTATAAACTTTGAAAGAAAAGGCCATACAATTCAATTACAGAAATGCGATGATTCGCTATAAATCGTAAAATATTTATTTATAAACAGTTATCTACTAACTTACAAACTACTTTATAAATATTCGTATCATATCAGTACAATTAACTTACTCTTATTTAAACCGACCTCAAGTAATAAAAAACTAACGGTATTTTAGTTAAGTATTAAACGAATAATTAAATAAAAGTTTAAGTACATTTTCTATACTCAAATATCTTCCTCCGACTTGATCTTTTACGTTACAAAAATCCTGAACATAAATCTTCCTTTACTCTTTTATACATTTTCTTTGATTGTCAAGAATCAAAAGCGAGAACTCGAAATTTAACATTTCGTTGCCTTTGCGTTGCAGCCTAAATATTTGCTGAACACTTGCGATGAGAATCTTCGTTACGCCACTTATTTGCGTTTACGTATACATTCGACTCGAGTTTGCTCTCGAGAGAAATCTTTCTTCGACCTTTCACGATCCGGCTGGTCATAGTCCTTCAGTAATTCAACATAATCTGACACGTACAGCCGTGCGGGAACCAAAATACGTCGGTGTACAGCTGGTTTCCGCTTCCTTCTAGCGCTACTAACCTCTTCTGCACATATTGCTGTTGGCATCTGCTTGTGTAACCCGCAGGAACAGAGCAAATGGCGTTGCACATGGTCGTTCTGGAAAGATGAAGAAATCGTTCAAAATTCAACTCTTTCATCGCGGGACGGTATAACGTGAAATATACTTAAGTAAGAAATTTGTAACGGTGACGCATGGTCTTTGGCAAATAATACAATAATTACTTGTTCAGAAGACAATTTAATAGAATGGGGCACATGTTGTATGTGAATTCGAAGTTTCTAAATTTCTAAATTTTTCTTCAGCTATGAAGAAACTGAATTCAGATTACGAATTCTAAGTTTATGAACTTCAAAATTTTGTAATTTGAAAGCTGATGTATCACTCTTACTCCACATCACTATGTACTATATTGTATATCGTTATAATTTTCATTTGTGACCATTGATATTTCTAGAATGCCTCAAACACTTATTTACTACGTGTCCATATATTAATAAATAACTGTAGTTATTTCTATCAAACAGTAAAAAACAAAGAAATGCCAAATGATTAATATCCTTCAACGTTCGCTACTATAAAGTTTACAATTACAATCAGAGGCGATTCGTTCTGTCGATTATCACTTTTAGATTTCAGTATTAACGAGGTGGCGCTAAATTTTAATGGAAGGTCGGATATAGCTCTAAAACGTTCATCAGAGAAATGGTGTCACATTCAAGGTCCGTAGCAATTAATACTCAGCATATTTCAAGGAACTAGGTCAAATTCTGTCTCTAAATTAATTTGGAATAGAATGTCTTAACACACTTCCGTTTCAAAGTTCAAATTTCACACAACTACTCGAATATCAGATCTTTTTAAACTTTCACGTTCCTATGTTATTCCTAGGTTTTCAAATCCCTACACTGTGAATCTAGATCTTGAAATTCCTATGTCCCGAAATCCCGAAAAGACCCTGGATCCTAAAATCCCTAGAACTTGAAATCCCTGGGCTTTGAAATTCCTTATGCCCCGAAATCCCTAGATCCAGAAATCCCTATGCCCAAACTCCCTAGATCCAGAAAGCCTTAGAACCTGAAATCCCTATATCAAAAAATGCCTAGATCCGTAAGTCGATCCATAACTTCCTATATCACCAAATACCTATGTCCCTGAATCCCCCAAAGTCCAGAGATTTATACATTCCAGTTCCCCTAGATTCGCAAAATTCTCTAAAGATGAATGAATCTGTTTTAATTTGACGGAATGGAATATTTTCGCAATTAATGGCAGTATTGTCGTTGACCTTAGAAAAGTAATCGAATAAAAGTCGTAGCTCCACTTACGTGCATTTCTCGCTCTTTACAATCTGCGAGTATTTCTGATTCTGGTCCTGAAGATTCACCACGTACATCCAGTTCCCTTGGTTGTTCAGGGCTGCCCTTGGCGTGATATATTGAGCCTCCGTGGGACAAAGAGCGATCGAATCGAGATTAGACTGCCTTTTGTTGCGCACCTTGCTCGGTTTGCTGTACTTCAACAACGGATTCTCGTAGGCCGTGCGCGGCGCGGCTTTGCTGTTCCGCGTGTATCTGAACGAACAAAAACGTGATCGATCGGAGAAAAGGACGGAGCCGATCGAAACAAAAAAAGATTCTGTTGCACCGGATAAAAATAACGCGCCACGAGCCGACTGCATAATTAATTAACGCACGTACGATTCGATGCTTATCTTCGTGGTTTCCCGGTGTGGCGAGCATAAATTAGTCACTCGCGTTCACAAATTCATGCTTAAACAACGCGGTGACTACTGGCGAGGGTCATCGATGACTGGCGCTTCGATACGCGATATTTAGCCGGATATCGTGATTTAATGTTGCGATGCTAAGGATTTGGAGATTACTTTACAATTTCAGAATTTGTGGATAGAGGAATTTGGGTTTAACGCAACTTTAGAGAGCGTTTGCGTTATGGCATGAGTTGGACGCTAGTAGCCTTGCAAGTAGTTTTACGTTTCTTGCCTGTACCAGGTTTTTCATTAGAAAAAGAAAATGATTTCTTTTCTACATCCCCGAATTCTTCGATTCCCAAATCCTTATATCCCCAAACCTTTAGACTCCAAAATCGCTAGTTTCCCAAATTCCTGAATCCCGAAATCCTTATATCCCTAAATCTCTACAATCCCAAATGCCTATGTCTCCAAACCCCTACGCCCCTAAATAGCTAAATTCCCAAATTCCTAAATCCTGAAATGTCTACATCCCCAAATCTGCACATTCCCAAATCCCTAGATTCCCAAATCGCTGTATTACCAAATCTCTAAATCCCCAAATCCCTCTCCACACCTCCAAATTCTGAAATTCTCAAAAGTCCCAAAAACATGGTTTCTTCCCTGGAAAAAATTCCAAAATTCGACTACCTACTAACAAGAGTACCAGCACCAGTTACTGATATAACATAGATATTCCCTCACAGCAGCCAATGAGATCCATATTCCTCTCGTTAGCCAACATCTATGCACAATATACTCCAAGCGAAAGTAATAAATAAGTGAAACTGTACGAAGGCATTCGTCATCCTTGAACCTCGTGACAAGAGTTGAGCAAAAAGGCGGTAATAGAGCTCGGTAACTTAAACGGTATCGTCAGAGAGCAAGCAGCATTCGACACGTCTGAGTAATCACCTGTTTGCCCACCATGTTTGACCCTGTCCAAACGAGTTCAAGGATTGCGGCTGAGGATACAAGTGACGTTCGCCCGTTCGTTGGCCGGTTGCATATTTCATCGGTGTTCCGTCCACTAGAAATGGATTCCTTTGCCCAGGAGTGTTGTATTTGTATCTGTAAATGCGATCAATTGATTGTTCATACGCTACCGATCAAAACGATATTACGCGTGTAATTTCCTTGGGGGTTTCAATTTTTCAAATTTGGAAATTTGGGATTCGATAATTTGAACATTTGCAAGTTTGGAAGTTTGAAAATTTAGAAGGTTAGGAATTTGGAAATTTAGAAATTTGGAACGCTAGACATTTGGAAATTTAGCAATTTGGGACATTAGAAATTTGGAAATTTAGCAATTTGGGGCTTTAGAAATTTGGAAATTTAGCAATTTGGGGCTTTAGAAATTTAGGAATTTAGAAATTTGGAAATTTGGTAATTTGAAATTTTAAAACTTTGGAAATTCGAAAGTTGTGATTTTCAGAAGTACCAAATTGTTAAATCTCCATATTCAGGAATACAAAAATTAAAAAATCTCAATGTCAAAACTAAAAAAATATAAAACTATGAAATCTACAAATATGAAAGGTTGTCAGGGCAAATTACCCATTCTGTTGAGTATCATTGGAGGGAGAGCCATAAAATAAAGGTGGTTGTCCCCTGATAGGATACTGCGGGGGTAGAAATGGGAATGGTTGCGAGTGTAACTGCGGTCCTCCGTGTGGCGTGTAATCGTAACCCTCGGAGTAATCTGGCACCGACCTTCAACATTAATTGTAAAGACACGAATAGAACTCTCTTACAAAGAACTGAACTATGATCATTTAATAAATAGATCATTGAATACAAATGTACCTGTAAATGTTGAAATCGTCTTTCGATTCGTCCCTGAGCACCGAGCTAAAGTCGAAGCTGCATTTTTCCACGAGAAACTTGATCAACTGTCTGCAACAAACGAAACGCAAATAGAAAGTGAAGTATACAAAAAAATATGTAGGACAAAGTAATTTCTTTCATGTAACCAGCGAGTAGATCTTTGACCCGTCGCGTAAATCAAAGTTGACATTTGTCACAATAAAAATCCAGGTATCGTGCACAATTTCTTCGCTCAGCTTTAATGGAATCGTTACAGGAACGCGTAAAAAAATTACTTATCTTCTTATGTTTTATTCATCGGTTCGAAGTTCTACGACCGATCTCATAAGCAGCCGTTAATTCTGTAAACGTTTCAGAACGGGTTTCGTCGTAAATTATAATAAATAAGATAAACATTTTACAGAGTAGGTATCACACGCGCAAAAACGGAAGCAGTTATTCGCAAATATCTTGTTGTCTGACAATTTTACGACAAAAATGGTGCTTATGAAATTTGTAGCTCGCGAATTTCTCTACAAAAATGTTTATATGAAATAACTTCGTAGGAGTAGCCATTTTTTAGCAATGGTAGTTCAAGTTTACAATTTTGATGTTTGTGAAAAAACATCCTTTACACATACTGAGAATCAAATAAGTTGTTTCTTGATATACCTCTCTCAGTAAGTATAGTTCATAGATGTATTTCTTTATTAAAAGTAAAATAATCACAATTCGTGTACTTCTTCGAGATCTTCAAGATTAACTCCGCATCCATTCAGTTTCTTCGACCACCAACTTCGCATGGTATTATTTCCTAAACGGTGACTCCTACTAGAAAAACTTATAGAACCTTTCTTATCCAGAAGTTCCTAAGCTACAAACTTCGTGGTAACAATTTTTGTCGTAGAACTGATACATAACGAGATATTCGGAAAAGTCCATTTTCTTCACTCTCTAAGTAGCAGTCGGAGAACATTTGAAATATTGTTTAAACATAGCTGCGTAATTAGTTAAATATTTCACGCAGGGTACTATTTCGTAAATTGAGCATATTTCGTGTAATTTCACCGTGTATCGAGAACTAGAAGAAGAAAGGCGCGAAGTGTTCGTGCAAACGACACGAGTTTCGTGTGGAGCAAAATGCAAACACATCACACGAATCCGAAAAACTTTCTCCGCGGTGAAAGAAGCCTAGAGATGTGGCTCGATGTTTAATTCATGGTCCACGCCTAAAAGCTGTTCTCTCACGACCGGTCACCGCCATTCGAGCGTAGTCACCGGCTGCATCACGATCGGTTCGCTTCCTGTGGACGCTGTCCGACTTTCGAATTGATGTAATTCGTCAATGGACAGAAATCGGAAGACGCGAATTGACCCCGAATCCCCTCGTGTCGCTTTAACTCATGTCTCCCGACATCGTTATATATGACCCACGCGTTTTCGACCATTTTTTCTCCCGGCTCTTTCTCTCTTTTTTTATCTGGTGAGGATAGATGTGTTTTGCAACCGGGATAAGCGGGAATGTGTGCTTAGGACAGAAGCGTGAAAGTGACGAGGTAATTGCTAGGTGAGAAAAGAAGAAAAACCCGGGGATTCGGAGAGTGTAGATTTTATTATTTAACGCGAACCGCTGAAAATTAGTTTGCTATCGAATAGAGGCTCGGTTGAATCTCCGATACGAGCGGAAATGCATGGCTGTGACTAGAAACGATCGTTAAATTGATTATGTTTTCTGGACGCATCGAAGAGCGATCGAACCGCAGGAGTATCGACTCGGTCCGTAACGGGTCCGGTAATTATCAACAACAGGGCATGACCGCGTCAAGGCCACGGTCATGCTACGTTGATCAAGCAAAGAAACGTATCAAGCTCTTATTTACGTCGGCGTTCGGTTTTACGTAACCGTTAATCGCTGTCGAGTTAAAACTTCTGCAATGTGGAAAATTCAACGCCAACCGGCAATCCTCTGGATCGTAATGTAGTTGGTACTGTTTTTATTCTATGCAATATTAGCTGTCTTAAGAGACGATGAAAGTCGGAGATACACTTATGCAATATAATACGAGAAATTCTCAAATTTATGATTTTACAAGCTTATGAACGCACCAAGCTCCTAATTTACTGCTTTATTAGTCTATCAGTCTATCAATTTATCAATTTTTCAATTTTTCAATGTTTCAATGTTTCATCAATTCACTAATTTCCTCGGTTTCATTAATTTCATCAATTCATCAATCCACTAATTTCCTCAGTTTCGTTAATTTCATCAATTTATCAATTTCATCAATCCACTAATTTCCTCAGTTTCGTTAATTTCATCAATTCATCAATGTCATCAATTTCGTCAATTCATCAATTTTCATCAATTTTCATGAATTCATCAGTTTCATCACTTTCATGAATTTCATCAGTTCATCAATTTCATCATTGTAATCAATTCATCAATTACATTGATTTCGTCAATTTCCTCAATTTCATCAATTTATCAATGCACCAATTCATCATTCAACTTTTCTTATCAATTTTTTGGGGATCTAAACAAAAGTACACTTGCATTACCATAAAAGTACCCTTCGTTTATTCTTCAATGATCTCAACGTTGAAATCGGATAAATTGAGTGAAGCATAATATTTAATAAATAAAATCACGTAATACACTGAGGTATGTTAAACGCGCGTAACCCGTTAGGCTAATAACGCGATAGGCATTTATCGTAATCGTTCACTTATTAGTTACCGTCGAAGTTATGACTTTTTTCCACGTAACGATTTATTTCAATACATTGACCGGAACAGTGACGCGTATAATAAGGTACAACATTATCAAGTACACGGTCAGTAAAATTGAATAACACACCACCTCTCGCGTACTTATTCGCATTCGATAAGTATACGTTGGCAACTCTGCAACCAATTAGTAGGTAAATTCGGTGCATGACTGTAATGAAGTATAATAGCAGCCCGCGGTGTATTTTCAAGAGTCGGAAGAGGCGGATGCCCGAGACCGTTCATCAAAAGAACCCTCGAATTTCACGAAAACGTGTTATTAAGATTTTATTTCGTTTCACGAGCGTCGTATTCGTGTGTTCGCAACGTTATCTCTCCGGAAACGTTCGATTGTCTTCTGTATTTTTATAGGATATATCCTGTGTAAATATATAGGTTAGTGGGGTAGCCTCGGATTTGCAGGATACGATCACATAAACGTCGCGTTCGTTATCCTGGGACTTTCCCTTCCCGAAATTCGCCTCGACACGCACGATCGAACCATTCGTATGCAGGAACAGGAACCATGGTGCCGTCGGGAATATCAATAACAGGACAACGAACCGTATTTTTTATAAATTCCACGGTATACGCGGGACAATTTTTGGAAACTTCAAAGACATCGAGACAAAGAACTAAAAATAACCTCGCACTTTCACGGTGTCGCATTTCCCCGAAATCTTTTTGCAATTTCATGTTCCATTTATAGTTCAAGACTTTATGATAATATAATCATATAAATGATTATATCATTCTAGAATGATATATTCGGGGAATGTGGAATTGGGGAATGTGGAATTGGAGAATGTGGAATTAGGGAATGTGGGAATTGGGGAATGTGGAATTGGGGAAATGTGAGATTTTGGGAATGTTGGAATTGGGGAATGTGGAATTGGAGAATGTGAAATTGAGGAATGTGGAATTGGGGAATGTGGAATTGGGAAATGTGGAATCGGGAATGTGGAATTTGGGAAATGTGAGATTTTGGAAATGTGGAATTGGGGAATGTGGAATTGGAGAATGTGAAATTGGGGAATGTGGAATTGGGGAATGTGGAATCGCGGAATGTGGGAATTAGGGAATGTGGAATTTGTGGTATGTGAGATTTTGGGAATGTGGAATCGCGGAATGTGGGAATTAGGGAATGTGGAATTTGTGGTATGTGAGATTTTGGGAATGTGGGAATTGGGAAACGTGAGAATTCGGGAATGTGAGAGAATGTGTGGATTATATCATTCTAGAATGGTATAATAATGAAATTTTTAAAGGAAAATATACAGTAGTAAAGTAGCAGAATTTCGTGGGCAAATGTAAGGAGCTTAGAGCACCGTTTCCGGTAGGCGACGAGCGATCCAGTTTCTTTCGATCGTTTCGCATGAACAGTTTGGTCCGAGGACGCGCGATACGCGACCGATACCTTGAAACGACCATTTCTTATTCTCGCGTGGCTGTTAAGAGTTTCTATTATCATGCAAATGCGATAATAGGACTGACATCATAGATCTGACACGCAGTATCCCACGAGTATTGTGCGTTCGCCGCTAACACACCGTTACAGTGGCCCTTTTTCACGAATCTTGCAGAAACACATCCGGCGTACTGCATCGTTTCTTTTCTGCTTAGATAACGAACAGATCTTACGATATCTTTAACCACCGACTTACGATACTTGTTTTTCAATCGACTTAACAGGGGATTGTTTCTGGAGTTATTATTTCTGACCTCGCTCGGTGCTTCTGTTGAATTAATGTTCAAAAATGTAATTATGATAGTTTTGTGTACTATCTTCATAACGATGTATATTTGGATTTATTTTGCTTCTATTAATCGATCCGGAGTCTCAAAAATACGGAATTGTTATACTTCAATTTCTACATTACCAAAATTTTATCTTTTCGAATTCTCAAATTCCCCAATTCCCACATTCCCTAAATTCTACATTCCCCAATTCCACATTCCCGAATTCCACATTCCCGAATTCCACATTCCCCAAATTCCACACTCTCCAATTCCACATTCCCCATTCCCACATTCAGCAATTCCACATTTCCCAATTCCACATTCCTCAAATCCCACATTCCCCAAATTCTACATTCCCCAATTCCCACATCCTCAAATTGCCACATATCCGAATTCCCAAATTCGCAAAGTTCCCAGATCCCATTTTGAAATTGAAAATTCTCGAAATTGCAGAGCCTTGTCCCAAATTCTTAAAGTCCCAAAATTCCGCTTTGCAATCAGCCATTAACATTTTTGCGGTATCGCCAGTGATCGATACTCTCTCAACGTCTGGTTGTTATACAACGAACTCGTATATTACGGTCCATAAAACGATTCCTTATATGCATATATGTATATATGCACATAAGAGATGAATACGGTAACAGTTCGAACGATCTTAAATTCTCACCGAGGATAATGATCGGGAGTCTCGCAGAACGTTTGTCCAGGCTTCGCACAGTTAGGAGTGTGCCCAGGTGGTGCAGGTACAAAAGGTTCGTACTGCGGTCGTCCTGGACATCCGTATTCCAGACAAGGTTCCTCACGACTTTTCGCCAACGATATCTGCAAGCAAGTAGACGATAGTAAATGTTCCCTTCGAGTTCGAGTAGTAAATGTTCCCTTCAAATAATAGTTCAAATAATAAATTTTCCCTTCAAATAATAGTTCGTGTAACAAAGTTGCCCTTCAAGTAATAGTTCGAGTAACAAATTTTCCCTTCAAGTAATAGTTTGTACCTTCAAGTAAGAGTAACCAAATAAAATATTGTGATCGAAATATCCTGTTGCTAAAATCGCCTTCGGAACAATGGAAGGTTTCGCATACCGAAATGAAACGAGATAATTATACTTTTTACAAGATTATGTTTGTACATAGATCGATAAAAGAAGATTGCGAGTGATTAACGGAACTGGAACGGCATTTCTACAACAGTTCGATAAAAATTATTAGGAGAAATCTTCTGGCGTGTTATTGCGGAACCCCAATGAATCATCCTTCTCTGAAACAGTTTTATTAACATGCGGCACTCTATGAACGCAAAGGATTATGTCAAGCGCCATATACGCCCACACCTTCATTCTTTCGTTCTTTCTTTTTCTTTTTTACAAAAAGCTGACCAAGTTGGATGACGAAATTCATTTTCACTTTTATCGAAAGTGAAAACCTACTTCTCCGAATTAAATGTGAAGATAAAGTTCAGATTTAGTGTCTACTCGCGGTAATGTGCATCGAATCGAGACCCATTAACCCTTTAACATTCACAGTCTTTATGAATATTTGTTATTTTTACTGTAATTAATATTTGTTGTTACGTTTGTAACACGTTATGATAGCCAAGATAAAGTGGTATGCATTATGATAAGGATAAGGTTAGTCAAAATTTTGAATTGAAATAAATCACATGGAATTGAAACGTATGAAATTGAACGCCGTAGAATTGAAATACGTAGACCTGAATTGCATGGAATTGAATCGTGTGGAATTGACTCGTTCTACTCGTTCGAAGTATTTGGAATTGAAATCTATTGGTACAAACTACACGAACTGAATTGATATGGAATTGAATCTCGTGGAATTGAATTGTATGGAATTGAACCTTGAGGAATTGAATTGCATGGAATTGAACCTTGAGGAATTGAATTGCGTGGAACTGAATCTCATGGAATTGAATTGTATGGAATTGTATCTTGTGGAATTGAATCTCGTGGAATTGAATTGCATGGAATTGAATCTCGTGGAATTGACCGTTATGGAATTGAATTGCACGGAATTGAATCTCGTGGAATTGAATCGCGTCGAATTGAATTGCACGGAATTGAATCTCGTGGAATTGAATGGCATCGAATTGAATTGCATAGAATTGAATCTCGTGGAATTGGATTGCATGGAATTGAATCTCGTGGAGTTGAATTGCATGGAATTGAATCTCGTAGAATTGAATTGCATGGAATTGAATCACGTGGAATTGAATCGTGTAGAATTGAATCACGTAGAATTGAATCATATGAAATTGATTCGTGTATAGCCATATAGCGAATAACGTGGAACTAAAACACGAATAATTTAAAGCCGAATTCCGTAGAATTGAATCGCATTGAACCATATAAAAATTGAAACGATAAAAACAATGATAACTCCAATATTACTATTATCTAATAAATATATCAAAGTAAAAACCATGAATGAGTTATCACGGGCTTTCCACAGTTCAAGAAACTGTTATTATTCATCAAACGTCTAATTATGTAATTAAATAATAATTGGTTATACCATCGTATGCACGTGTACAACGTTGTTACTCGAAATCATTCAAAATATAGTTTTCTAAAAAAGATTATACTTTCACTGGCGAACAGATCGTTAGAAACATGTACATTGACGCCTGCTGAATTGAAAACATTTTCAGGAAACTTTCATTAAGGATCACCTCGCTTATCCCTACTTTTTATCGAATAATGTCGGATATATCACAGCATAAATTTCCCAGATTTCCCTGATATCAATCTTAGCGATTACGTTTCACGTACAGTGATTACCGTGTCGAAATGAGCGAACAAGATTTGGGGCAACTCTCGGTTTCTGAACATTTGATTCACCGTCAGACTAGAAAGTTACTCGTTACTTTTATCGTTCCTAATCACGTTACATTCATATTACTTCTAGTAAAAGTTTCGTTTTCGTCCAAGCAACGATACCGCGTCCACTTATTCTCTGATATCCGTCACTAAAACCAATCAAGTTTCCATTTACAATATACCGATATCATTAGCAGCCGTTAAAGCGATTAAAAATTCATTAGGGAAATCATGAAATATTTTCCGTATCGACACTGTTATAACGGTTTTAATAGCAACGTGTATTTTTACTTACGAGTATCAACAGACTTAAAAATGGCCTCATTTTTGGTCCAAGCATCGCTGTCACGAAGTTCTTACGAAAACACTTCACCACAATCAAATAAACGTATCACCACCAATTTATTGTTATCCGTTGCAGGCGGAACGCGACAGGTACAGTTTTCGCAACGATAGATGTCTCCACGGAAACGCAACTAAATTACATAATTGTTAATTGCGGAAGTAAGATTACCGTAACACGATAAACGGTTATCCGCCCGTGAGAGCACGTGCCGGTTACCCGCGCGGGAAGATGCGTTTCGCAAACTGGACGGATCGCGGAAACACTGGCGTGCAATCATCTAGTCATTCGTGATGTACGCGTTGACGGGTATCGGCGGCCGTGAAAACAGCATAAGTTTATCTCTCACAGAGAGCGATCTTCCACCAATGGACCGCGCCTAACCGAATTAAACGGTGTTTCGCTCGTCCGATCTATGTTCCAACGGCTTTTTCACAGACAAAAAGATTCGATATTTGAAAACGATCGCGGTCCAGTTCACGTTCAAAGACTACGATTACGAACACCACTGTGCAACAACACGGTCGAAGTGAAAAGAACGAGTGCGACCGTCGATACTTTAGTCACCGACACTGTCGCTGGTATATATGTATTCCGCACGGTTCGGTCCAGACTACGTCAGGGTTTGTCCGGTGCGATTTTACGCGCGACGATCTTACCTAGCAACGTGGATAATTCGGTGTACCGATACCGACGTTCGAGCTTGTACCCCTTCCTAGTGCACGCGTGCACGAGTTCCGATCTAACATCGGTTTGGTGGGGTACAGCCATTGGCGTATGCCCGTGATTTAGACCAATCGAGTGGCTAGACAAACGGTCAAATTTTGAATATCCCCCTTTCTTGAATACGTCAGAGGTGGCCTCACAAGTTACTTATTTGGACTAAATGCTTTTGGACACGGTTTGGGTCTATTGTTACTTTATTAATAGCGTTTACTCCACAGACCAGACATAACAAAGTGGTTTTTCGAAATTATAAATGTTAAAATTTTGGAGTGTAGAAATTTGTGAATGTGTAAATGTGGAAGTGTAGAAATTTATGAAGGTGTGAACGTGTGAATTGGGAAGCGTAGGAATGTGAGAATTTAAGATGTGGAAATGTGGGTTTCTGAGAGTTTGTAAACTTGGAAATTTGGAAGTTGTAGATTTAAAAATTTAGAAACTTGAGAATTTGAAAATGTGCAGGATCACCCTGGTCCCTAGCTAGTTACGCCAATGAATATAGGAATATATTACTTTCACTGGTGTCCGTGGTGCGTGATGCGTGGTGCGCGGCTATTCGACCCGACCTTACACGTTGACAAGATCGCGTGTTAAATTACCAGAATGAGATCAATGAAACTGTACTAGCAAAAACTTGAATCCGACTAAATCATAATGAATCCAACGATAATTCGATTTTTGACATGATATTGTAGTCCTAGGGATTATTATCCGGTCGATAATAATAGTATTTTTTATATTGAGTACGCTGTAAATAACCGGAAACCGTTCCTCATTATCACTGTTAATTTTACAAAATTTTGTCTTGATAAAGAAGTTAAATTAACAACATTTTTTAAATGTAGTTTGTTTCTCAAGATTGAATTTCTCAAATATTGGGGTTGATAGAGTGAAACGTCTTTTGAAATTCGTAATCAGTACTTGTAAATCTTCAAGAATTGCTTATTGCAGAACAATGTGTATAATACTGTAAGTAAGGAACCGCGATCAATAACAAAGTTGTTAACTTGTAACAAGCTATTTTGAATAAAAATGTTCTTAGTCACGCTTTCATAATTTATATGTAGCTATTATCTTAATTGTTCGTACTACTGCACCTGTACTTTGTAAATCTTTAGCATTAGTAGCTTTTAAAAATACTTTTAAATGATAAGTATTTTTACATTTATCATTAAAGTAGAGCAACTTACTTTCAAAAACACTTTTATTACATATCATTTTGCCTTTTATTGAGAATATTAATTCACAGTCAATTTATTGTCATGAAGAAAATGGATCTGCCCCACTTTTATAGTCAACTGCTCTAACACATTAACAATTTCAATAACGCGGTACACTAAAGTCGCAAAGTATCTGGTTGCGCCATCTATCCATATTAGGAAGAATCAATCCCTAAATATCCAAATTCCCAAATTACCAAATCACCAAATTTTCAAATTCTTGAATCTCTAAAATTGTAAATTTGAAAGTTTGTGAATGTAAAAATTGACCACCTTAAATAGTAGAGCCTGTTACCGCTACATCATGATTTGCTGTTATCATGATAAGAAACTTTAAGTTTTAGGTACGGTCGTAAGATGGCGCGATAGGATTCTACAGAAAATTCATTTTTACCTCATTACTGTAAATTAGTATACATATAGAGCACGAGGGAAAGGTGCGAAGGACGTAAACACATTTCAAGCACCTTTCACGTGCGTGAATTGTTACGTTTCTATTTCGTGGTGCGTGCTTGGTGTTTGTGTGATCAAATTTCATGTGAGAGAAACCGGAACCATTTAATATTAAGCTCCATACGCCCCTGTTACGGTATAGCGTAATCATAGCCATGGCGACTACTGCTTCGTCGCGGATAGACGAACTGGTACAGACTGTCACCCTTTACAATCCTCGGAAACTGTTGTTCACTGGATACATTTTACCCTCTGTGATATTACACACTGCGTGGATTTACAGTTGGATTTTTATTTACGGAATTGACGAGTACTATGACGCGGGCCTAGTGGGTATCGCGGCTATTGGTGTGTTGCAAATTTTTATATGTTTGTGTTGCCAATGGTCAGTGCATATACACACTTTTCTCAATTGTAGCTCGGTAAGTTGACGATCGCTTATCGTAATTGTAATTACACTGATTAAATAATTTGCACATGTGTGTTATTTTGTTCAATATGCTCGGTAAACGTGGCAGCCATTCGAACCGGCCTTCTGCTTGTTTGAGTCGTATGACTGATTGGCGGGAGGATTTAAATTGAATCGATGAATTCAAGAACAGTACAAATCAAAAATTTACGAAATAACAAATTAATTAGTGGTTTCTTCCTATTACGTTGTTTTTAAAATTTTCTGACTAAAACATGAAACAAGATTTGGTTCTATCACAATACGTTGCATTACTATTAAAAGAAATCATTTTAGGAAAAAAATCCTTATAATGCAAAAATAGCAAAAGTAATTCCTACTCCTAACAATGGAAGTTCAGAACTTGTTAAGTTGCACCATTCCAACGAACAAGAGCCATGGTTCATATTTCAAAAAACAAAGTATATTTGGAATTCACATAAAAAGTATTTCGAAGGCCTTCAGTATCCAATTAACTATTCTGTTAAACATTATTGCGAGTGGAAAGGATACTTGGATGAGAAAGATATTACGATAGCAGAGGAAAAATATGGCAAGAATAAGTATGCATATTGTTTTATCATACATGGAAATCACAACTATTCTTGCAAGTTTTATTCATTGTCACTATACATTGTTATATTACTTTAGGTTGGATATGGTTGTACCAGAATTTAAGGAATTATTCAAAGAAAGAGCAATTGCGCCATTCTTTGTTTTCCAAGTGTTTTGTGTAGCATTATGGTGTTTAGACGAATATTGGTATTATAGTATCTTTACTCTTATTATGCTCATTATGTTTGAATGTACATTGGTACAGCAACAACTTCGAAATATGGCTGAGATAAGAAAAATGGGAAATAAGCCATACATGATAATGGTTAGTAAACATTACAGATAAATACTGTTTACTAGAAACGTTTTCAATAAAATTGTTTTCATCAAAGGTCTACAGGAATAGGCGATGGCGTTCTATGTTTACTGATCAGCTACTTCCTGGTGACATAGTATCGATAACAAGATCTCAAAATGATAATTTGGTGCCATGTGATATGTTACTTTTAAGAGGACCATGTGTGGTTGATGAGAGTATGCTAACAGGTAAATTAAAGATAAAAGCATTTAATATCTGATTCTATTGCCCTTACATAATTTTATTGTAAATATATAGGAGAATCAGTTCCACAAATGAAAGAGCCTATAGAAGATATTGATGGAAGCAGGCAACTGGATATAGAAGGAAATGATAAACTGCATGTACTTTTTGGGGGCACAAAAGTTGTGCAACATAGTCCGCCTAGTAAAAATGTACCTGGCCTTAAGGGTACTTAACTGATCATTACATAATAATTTGTTGTTAGCATTACCATAAATATCTATATTTGTCCTCATCTAAATTTTAGCTACTGACAATGGCTGTGTAGCCTATGTTTTACGTACTGGATTTTCAACATCCCAAGGTAAACTCTTGAGGACAATACTCTTTGGAGTTAAACGTGTTACAGCTAACAATTTGGAAACATTTGGCTTTATCCTATTTTTACTAGTATTTGCAATTGCAGCAGCAACATATGTATGGATTAAAGGTATACTATCTATTAATATTATCATTTGAAACTGTTGATGTAAATTATTAATAAATTATTAATTTGATTATAGGAAGTGCAGATCCTACCAGAAACAGATATAAATTATTCTTAGAATGTACACTTATTCTAACATCAGTTATTCCCCCAGAACTGCCAATTGAGTTATCATTGGCTGTTAATACATCCTTGTTAGCTCTATCAAAACTAGGTACTGATAATACATTAAAGCTTTAATCATTTACAGATTCGTCATTAATATGAATAATAATACATATGTCTTTGTTATAGGTGTATTTTGTACCGAACCTTTCAGAATTCCATTTGCTGGGAAGGTCGAGATTTGTTGCTTCGATAAAACTGGTACTTTAACCAGCGATAACTTGATTGTCGAGGGTTTAGCTGGAATTGAGTGAGTATGATATGCTTATTTCCGGTTGCATACAAAACATAAATGTATATATATTAAAGTAATCGTTTACTGTTCAAGAGGAAAAGCAGATGTTGTTCAACTTTCTGATGCTCCTTTAGAAAGTATTCAAGTACTTGCAACGTGCCATTCTCTCGTACAATTAGATGATGAAATTGTTGGTGATCCTCTTGAAAAAGCCACGTTGAAAGCTGTTAATTGGAGCCTTACAAAAAGTATGACCACCCTTTATTAAAAAGTTATAGTTTATGAAGTGGTAATCTAATTTAATTTTATACCAGATGACTCTATGATACCTAGAAAAGGACAATCCCCTGTTTTAAAAATAGTACAGCGTCACCACTTTTCCTCTGCGTTAAAACGAATGTCAGTTGTAGCTAGTTATGCGATGCCAGGTTCATCGGAAATCAATTATATGACTACCGTAAAAGGTGCTCCTGAAATCCTTAAAGATATGGTAAGTGACAAATTATAAATATATTTTATTTAATTGCCACGTAATATCTTTATTCTTTGTTTCCAGTTATCATCTGTACCAGAGAATTACGATTCTACTTACCTATCGCTTTCTCGACGCGGAGCAAGAGTATTAGCTTTAGGATATCGAAAACTTTCTGGACCTCTATCATCTCAAGACCTAAGAGAATTAACGCGAGAACGTTTAGAAAAAAATCTGACTTTTGCTGGATTTGTAATCATAAGTTGTCCGCTTAAACCTGATTCTAGGGCGGTTATCAAGGAAATCGTGAACGCTTCACATTCAGTAATTATGTAGAAAATTAGGTTTATTTGTAACCATGTTTTTGAATTATAATAATCTCACATTATTCTTACAGGTTGTGATGATCACCGGCGACAATCCCCTAACAGCCTGTCATGTCAGTCGTGAATTACATTTTACAAAGAAACCAGTTACGCTTATATTGACTGCTTACGATCAAAAATGGGCGTGGGAAAGTGTAGATAAGAAGATACACTTGCCTTTAAGCGAAACAGATATTACTTCTCGGGGTAATGAAATTTGGCGAAAATATGCTCTTTGTTTAACAGGAGAGGTAAAGCAATATTGTGCAATATTATCTTGGTGATAATTATTTTTTAATTACTATTATTTTTGTAACATACATCTTTTAGGGTTTAACATATTTGAAAGAAAATCAACAGGAGCTTCTTCGCAAATTATTACCGCACATCGTAATTTTTGCAAGATGTGAACCAAAACAAAAAGAATTTATAATTGTTTCATTACAAAATTTAGGATATACAACTTTGATGTGTGGAGATGGTACTAATGATGTTGGTGCTTTAAAGCATGCTCAAGTGGGTTAGTTGATCAAGGAAATTAATAAATATCGTATTACATGAAACGAATCACACACACGTATTCAATTTCTGTAGGTGTTGCAATACTTTCTAGTCCACCTGAAAGAACGACTTCAGACAAACAAGATAATACAAAAAATGAAAACATGCTCTTAAATTCGATGGTTAATGGTTCAAGAATGAATACAAGAGGATCCGCTAACACCAGAATAAGACTACAGAAAGTATTGAAAGAACTTGAAGAAGAGTCAGTTATAGTTAAACTAGGAGATGCCTCAATTGCTGCGCCTTTTACCAGTAAAATGTCATCAATTCAGTGCAGTAAGTTTCATTGCATAAAAGTTGAAATCTTTTTAGCTTAACGCATCATTCTAATCTCTGCTTTGTTGCAGTATGTCATGTTATCAAGCAAGGACGTTGCACTTTAGTCACAACGTTACAGATGTTTAAAATTTTAGCGCTTAACGCTTTAGCACTCGCATACAGTCAGTCTGTTCTCTATTCAGACGGAATCAAATTCAGTGATGCTCAAGCGACATTGCAAGGTGTTCTTTTGGCAACTTGCTTTTTGTTTATATCAAGATCGAAACCGTTAAAAACATTGTCTAAGCAAAGACCACTTCCAAATATATTCAATTTGTATACCATAGCTACTGTACTACTTCAGTTTGCTGTGCACTTTGTCTCTCTCGTATATTTAGTAAAAGAAGCTACTGTATTATCAGCAGAGTAAGTAACAAAATTTATAATTCTTTAACATGTTGATTTTCATGGTAATGCTATGATATTTCTAAATATCTAAATTCTCGTATTTTCAACGTGTTGCTAAAATTATTATAAACTAATTTTTATTCGATTTGATAAGGAACGATATGTCAATACCAAGTAATTCATCCAACATGAACATGACATCAAATTCGGATTTGGGTGAAGAAGGTAAACCATTCGAGGCAAACTTGTTAAACAGTACAGTTTACATTATTGCTATGGCACTCCAGATTTTCACCTTTGCAATTAATTATCGGGTAAATCATACATCTATTTAGCTTTATGGTCGTATTAACAAACGTTATATTTATTCTGTTTTAATGTGTTGAAATTTTATTGTATAGGGTCACCCTTACATGGAAAGTTTACTACAAAATAAGTCTTTACTATACAGCCTTATTGGCAGTACTGCTGTTATATTGGGATTAGCTTGTGGTGTTTTACCTGAACTAGCAAAACAATTTGAAATCGTGGATTTCCCAAGCGATGTGAGTAGATATAAATACTATCAAGACCTTTCATCAGCCGCATAAATTTTTGGTATAACATACAACATTTTCTTTTTGCAGTTCCGTCAACTTTTAGTTCAAATACTAGTAGCAGACTTTGTCCTTGCGTTTGCAGTTGACAGAGTTTGCTTATGGCTTTTTGGAGAAGGAAGACATCAAAAACTGTGATTATTATGCTGTTTCCATATTCCATCTTCGAATTTAGAAATGTATGAAACAGTCAACATAAACGTTTGTTTTCTCGTATCACAAAGAATAGATTATAATACTTGTATGAAATATAATGGTTTTTAAAAGACTGACCAATGTATCATCGGGGGGATACTTAAAGACATTCATTTCATTATATGTTTGCATTAATGGTACATTTGTTATCCACCCAAAAGTTGTAAATAATTCTTTGTGGGACGAAGAAATTGAAGATAAAATTGGATATATACATGTATACATACGAGTACATAGTATGTGTATATTAATCAGTGTAAGTATTGTAGGGTTACTAAATGCAAAGTCCGAATGGCAACTGAATATGGATTTATTTATGACTAATAAGATAGAAAATTAGAATTACAATATAAGATTTAGGAATATAAGTAAAAGAAGATGAAATATACACGAATACAAATACAAGAATACAATACTACTGGAGATACTCAGTCTTAACAACAAATCGCAAGTGATTCAGTTTTCATGCCAACAGCTAAATAACCCCTTTTTCTTTTCTCACTATTCTCTTGAAAACAATTATTGCTTTGACACATGTTGTGACAGGATTTTTACACGTTTGCCGTTTTTTTCCACAATCTGTTCCACTCAGGACCGTGCCCTTTTCCTACAGTATTAAAATATAAAGTGAAATATACACTGTGAGAATGTACAGATGATAAATAAGTAACAATTACATAACGCTATAATTATTATGTATCATTCTTTAAAACCAGTGTAAGTAAAAAACAATGTACCTTGAAAATCTGATACAATGAGCTCTTGTAATGTATTGTAAGAGTATAAAAACATTGAATTGAAATATTATATTCCAGGGAGACATTATTACTAGTACAACTTTCAAATTCATACTAGTATGTTGAACATAGAATTGTTCACTACATTTAAACGTTATTTTTCATTAATGTAAAATCTGTTAGCTAGTAAGCATTAAATTTGATGTGTTTGATATTACGTTCCAGCCAATGGTCACAAAAATCTCAGCAAATGCACATGTTTGTGCACGTTTAAGATAATCACAAAAATCAAGAAATACAAATTTAGTTATACTTAAATTTTTTATTTTCGTTTCTACTAGTAAATAGTATAATAATAACAAGTAAAAAGCATATGTATAGTAAAATCAAATCAAGATTAACAATTAATGAAAAACAAAAGATTCTGCCAATCTGGTTTTTTATTGTATATCTAGTTAGATCAATTTTTAACTATGATAAAATAAATACGTTACTGTCACAGTTACAGCAGAAGTAATTGTGACATTTGTGAATTTTCATACGGTTATCACACTGATATGTGATTATAATTATGAATAAAATTTACACTTTTAATATAAACACTAAATTTTTACAGTGCTTCACTATCATGTTGTTATAAGAATGCATAATTGCGAAAGTTGCACACTTTGTAATTAAATTTCTGAAATTGCAAATTTATGGCATGTAACGTATAATTTACTTTCGTTTTACGAAACTGAGATGATTATACGTTTTTCTTAAGAATGTAAACTATTTTAAAGTCTTTATATTAACATTCCAATTTCGTTGAAATTTTACATTTCAGCAAAGAACATGTAACTGGAATAAATACACGCGTCGTTTGAAATGTATTCCTCCATTTTCGTTCCTATTTGAACGGTGAATAACACAATGTACATGCGATATAACGTCGCTGAATTAACAAATTGCGTATAGGTATATATTAATATTGCGGTCATTTACAAATCAAACGTCTTACGTTGTGAACAATAACGTTCAAAGTTTAATAATATTGTATCTATCATACGATAGTACAAATTTTTACCGCATTATTTTTTTCAATCAAAATTCTACCTGAAAGCTGATTATACATTGTTGTCTTACGAGTCTTTGTAATTATCTATAATCATTATGATAAAATAATTTGTTGTAAATATTACATTCGACGTTTTATTGACACACTCCCGTATTACTATAGAAAAATATATATCTCATCTGAACCATAAAAATACGTTAATCAATCACATGTAAATATGCATGGAAACATCGTGATTTTTCCGTACAAAACAGAGAATCACTATACATGCATTATTCATAACTTTGTTTCTTTTAATGACCTTGATAAAGTGTCCGAAAGCCTGTGTTTACACGTACTATATTGCCAACAAATTTTATATGCAGATTATTATACTAATGACGCTACCAATTACACGTATGTGACTATAAAATTATACAGGATTGGCATTGAATTATTCAGGACTTTGTAACATACGTCAAGATCATTGAAATCGATCAAGTGTATTACTCTACATAAACACCATGTGTATTTAATCAGATAAGGAAATACTGGTCGACATCTACGAATAAGGCGTTTATAAGGTTATTGTTTTTAATCGGTATTAAAGTGGTTTATACGTGCCAATTGGTTGCTTACCCAACATCACTTCGTTAACGGTTAAAAGAATACCGAAGCGTGCACAGTGTTCGTGACTACGATTGTTTAAATATAAAAACATTCCTTCGATGGAATTCGAAAACGACGGGTGGATCGTTCGAACGAGTATAATTTTGAATTTTCTTTGTTGTTGGATTCGAGTTGGACGAATTAGACCCAGATCGAGTAAACCGGTTGCTTCTGTCTCGAGTCCCGACAGTTAGTCGTTGGTCACGACCGACACTCGATCGTGACGTTCTCTTCCTTCGGCTATATTTATTCGCCCGTGTTGTTTCGTACTTTTTAAAAATATTCTGATCGTGCAAAAATTTTAGATTCACCGATTGGAACGTGCGTTTCGATATATTTCGAACGCATTCTTCGACGTATTTTCACAATTGTTAGTAGTCGCGGTGTCATCATTCGCGTCGAAGGAACACGTTCGATTGCTTGATCGATGTTTTTTATTTCGTGATGCGAACTCGTGCACCGACATCTTCAATATTTTGTTCTCGCGATACAAACTGTGCGCGCATAAAGGACCAACGACCATTTAAATGAACTGTTTTTATTAAATTGTTACATGTGATCATATAAATGCTAGCTTGAAAAGTTAAAAAAATAAATTGTTTTGTATTTTGTAAATCTCACCGAACGTAAAGCTGTTTGTGTTGTGCTTCATCGCATCTTGTTTAATGTAATTATTTCAATTATATTCTTATGTTTAAATATTATTACTGGTGTACATTTTGATTTCTTTCGCTTAAAATATTAAGCGAATAATATCTATATGTTGCCTCAAATATTTTCTGTCACATTGAATTTTTATGTTCGCCAATTTAGCTTTATCGTGGTTATTACAAATTTTATCGTACTCGGTTTCAAATTATACTTACCTACATTATGTCGCACCTATTAATAATTTGTTTTTAATATCGATAATTCGAAGAGAAAATGGCCTATACATAAACAAATACACGCAACATAAAAACACCATAGCATGAAAGAAAGTAGCACATTTTCTGGAGAACAAGGTGTGAAGTAAAATCGATTGGTCTACAGCAGTAAATTGCATTGAGAAAAGAATTTATAGATGCTAGTTAGGAGGGAGAAAATAAGAGTCATCAGAGAAGCAGTAATAAAAGGAAAGAAATCTTAATAATAGAACGAAGATACCTGTTTAAAGATTGCCGAGATCCTTATCGACCGTTGTTCAGAGTCCAGTTGATCGTGTGGGGATTAAAATCGATTATTCCGGAAATCGAAGAAGTGTGACGGTGATTTTCACCTGGTGAACGTGCACGAAGAACAGAGATTTAGATGAACAACGGTATGAGAAGCGGTCAGTACATCGTTTCTAAATATAGAGCAGTGATGTGCAAATGGTGGGCGCTAGTGGGTAGTTAATTCGAAAATGAAAAATTTCTAAACTTTCAAAATTTCAAATTTGAAATATTAAGAATACGAAGAATTGATTTGTTTATCAGTGATAGAGAACGCATTTTTTACGAAACGATACAGTCAACATATCCTATTTATCAGCAATCGATTTCTGTTTCGTTCGACAACTGTTACTTCCGGTCGGTAAATCAATTACCGTTGAAGTAAATACATTTTACAACTATTGAAACTGATCGTATGCAAGAAACAAAAGTTAAGAATAATGCATGATTATAGCACGTTAGAAAATTTCTTTTTAATTCGGTATTTTGTTTTCAGAAACTGTTAACGTGCCGAAGAGAGAAATCGTGGTATTGTCGTAGAACATCGAAACATTAAAAAGCAATTAGTGTCGTTTTCGAGGTAAAAAAGCCACAAAAAACTTACAGTGCTGACTATCGTGTTTATGCGAACTTCTCGTGTAGGTAATCGTTTTCCGCATTCTTAAAACAGCCTTTCATTAAATCCTTTTGATTCTTTCACTTCGTTTTGCTTCAAAGCAATAGTTTACTGACCCGTGACCGTTCGTATTACCCGGTGTATAATCAGGACTCTGCTTTCTCATCGATTTCTGCATGGTAGCGTCCTCTACGTCACATATCCTCTCTTAACGGAAACCGCGCCAAATTCAAACGTCTATTATGGGACTACGAAAATTTATGCAAATAAATACATGTTCGAATATTCGAAATTTAGATGATTTGTATATCAGAACTTTTGGAACACATTATAAATTAGAGTACTTTGAATATTTGAGATTGAAACACACATTCAAAATTAAAATTTGTGTGCTACAAAGGTTAATATATTAAATACTTGAAATTGCAATCTTAGCGATCTAATGGAAAAATATATTAGCAGAGATCGTTCAACTGGTATCTCACAATTTACTGAAATACACGAGAAACTATTAAAAAGGAACAGTGCACGAGGCGTTATACTCAGAAATGCAACGCTTATCAAGCTAACGAGCTTTATTGAAACACAGCTGCGACTCCAGCTAAGGTCGTGTGTCAAGTACCAATTACGAACATGTATGTAATCAGTCTAGTACCAATACACGCGGCGAAAAATACTTGCTACATCGCGAATTCGTCAGAAATTATTCAAATTTAATCATTCCGTGGATCAGGTATGGAGAAGGTTTTTATTCGTGTTAACATTTCTCACTCCGCTATGATTTGCAAATTTTTGCCAAACTTAAATTTCGAAATTGACAAATAGAAAAATTGTCAAGTTTTCAAATATTCTATAAGAACAAAAATAAACGCATTTACCAGAAAGATATGTTGCTACCTTAATATTATTGTTAAAATGATTTTTAAAAAAATATTACAACACACCTATATCTCGTGTATTTGTGGAATAATAGTGCAAGTATTTAGCGTAAGATAAATTTGAAACTTCCAAAGTAAGGATTACAATCCATCTGTTTGGAACTCGTTGAGAAAAATATGCGATATTAATTCTGTGTTCTGGCAAAGTAAATTTGAGGATTTTTCCGTGTGCAGGGGATAGACTGGGGGCTCATTTAATATCAGAAAACGAATTTTTCCGTTGCCTCGCGCCAGGGTTGAACAGCGACGGTGAAAAGTAAATCCTCGTTGAAGATCCATTATGCGTATCATCGTGAGAGCCATTAAGCTTTCATCCGTGTTACTTGACTTCCATTACTCCTCTATTATCGGCGTTATCAAGCAAATCTGGCTTTATAAATCAGGTTTTCGCTCGCTTCCAGCTTGCCGGGGTTAGAATGTTGGAAACAGCGGAGAGAGGATACTTTCATTGGGCAGATTGGCTGGTGTTCGCGCTGATGCTCGCCGTATCTGCCGCCGCAGGATTATGGCATTACAGGAGAGCGCAGAAGTCGAGCACGGAAGATTATCTTCTAGGAGGAAAGAGTATGAGCCTCTTTCCAGTGTCCGCCTCCCTCGTTGCGAGGTATATGCAACATATTTTTAATTGTCCACGAATTAAAACGCGTTCCATGTTCGAATGATTCGTCCTTGCTTATTTAATGTCTTCAACGAGCTTATTCGGGTATCTTCTGAAGGATACTTTTGTAAACTTTATTATTTTTACATTTCCAAAGTAGGAATTTACAAATTTTCCAAATCATCAGATTTCCATATTTTGCAGTCTTCAAATTGCTGGATTTCTAAATATATAAATCCTCCTCAAATCCAATATTTCTAGTTTGTCAGATGTCTAAATTCCAGAATCTCAAGGTTTCCAAATTCCTAGGTCCTCAAATCGCTAAATCCACAAATCCTCAACGTTCATATCTCTAGGTAGCCAACTTTGTAAATACTTATATCACTCACAATTCCCTTAAAGTCCGAGTCCTAAAAATTCTTAGATCTCGATCAGGAAAACCCAGAAACTTTAAATGACTAATTATGGCGAGGAATCAAAAGCACGTAAAGTACGTATAATTCTTGCATTATAAATTTGTTATTTTCAGTTTCATATCCGGAGTAACGATCCTCGGCACACCCGCTGAAATATACAACTTCGGGACCCAGTATTGGATCACAATTATCTCCATATTCTTTTCAGGACTAGTCGTAGCCACCGTCTATGCTCCAGTTTTCGTTTCCCTGGGATTGAATTCCGTTTACGAGGTAACGTTCAACAGTCACGATTCGATGTAACATAAATTCGAGTTACACGTAAGTTGATAATTTTGTTTCAGTACTTGGAAATAAGATTCAATCGAGGCGTAAGAACTCTCATATCGTTGATCTTCCTTATTGACGTGGTAAGCAGAAAATAGCGGCGACGAACTTCGAGCATGTCTTAAGGTTTATCTAGATTTCCAGCAACGTAAAGCTTGCCACGTGATACGCGTTCTAAACTTTGGAAAAAGCGATTAATCATCGACCGTAATTCAAAGAAAAATTACTTGCAACGTAGCCGTGTCACGCTACCTCACGTTACCTAATCTGCTCGACTTATCGCAGCTTCGACAACGAGAAAAAAGGAGCGAAAAAGGGAGAAAAAAAAAGCTGTTGAACGTTTCTTAATCGTCTTTGCTTTTACTGATTTTTCATACAGATTTCGAATAATTAATGACCGGAGTGTAATTATTTTCACGAACATTCAATTTGAGCGTTCTCTTTGAGAGTAGTCGCGTGCAATGATCGATTCGATGTTTCATTAATAATGTCGTAATGAACCAATTTTAGGTGCTTTACCAATCGATCGTGGTCTACGTTCCAGCGTTAGCGTTAAATCAAGGTATACGTGGCCATATTATTCATAGCGGAACATTAACCGGGCACTACTAAAATCTCTGTGATTAATTACAGTGAGTGGCATCGATGTGCATTTGATCGGGATCATTGTATGCTGCGTGTGCGTATTTTACACCGTTTTGGTAAGTTTATGTCTCGAACATCCTATTCGATATGCGTGAAATCGATCAATCGCTTACGATAAAGTACATCTTTGATACTCCGTTTCAACCTACTGTGTCTAAGAAGTTAAAATTCTATTTTAACATTTAATGCTGAATTTTAAATAATAAAGGATGTGAAAATTCATCTTAATAATAGGGTAATAGGTCGCATATAGGGTTTATGGAAATCATGTCTAAATTTTCTTATCACAACTTAAAGAATTTTTGTATTATACGTACTCTTCTGAATTCTTAATACACTGGCGCCCATTTTGGACATCCCTAAAGAAAATGGTGGTATGGAGAAAGAAAATGGCCGCCTGGATTCTAGAGTTATCACCCATACCAACATTTTGTTCGAGTAATAAAATTGTCTCGAATGATTTATACACGAGTGACAATGTCCTCTTCTATTATATCGGCATTTCCTATAGAAAAGCCGACGATATTCATCGTATTCGGTGTACCGTAATTACTCGCATAGAACGATCGTGACGAGGCGGATTCGTCGAGGCTGAAGAAGTCAACAAGAGGTACGAAGCGGTGAAATATAAGCAAAGCGTAGAGAGAGGGTTAAGTTGGTTGGCTCGCGGCAGTTAGGTATACGTCGGCTAATTTTCCAAGGACGGTCGTTCAGCGAATTCTCGAAGGGGATAGCTGAAGTTCCTCGAGCCAGGAGCACGCTGGTAGCTAGTAGGAAACAATTTTCGGTGGACAATGCCGCGAAGAATCTCTCACGCGGGCCTGGCTACTGGAAATGTTTATGGACGGAAACTGAAAGCTCGACAATGGCCCGCCGGAAACAATGGCGTGAAGCACGTCGAGTGCTTGTTGCCGTAGTAGCGGATCACAAAGCCAGCGTCGAAGTGATTAATACCCGCGCGCGCCTGTAATTATCCAAGCAATTTGTTGTAGCCCGCGAATTAATGAAAATTTATCGCGGTCCAATGACTCTTTGGAAATTTGTTTATTATCGTAACTCGTAACGACGGCCTAACGATCCTGTCAGAACAGAGTTTCCTTTTCAAGGATGTTGAAAGCTTCATACCCTTCTTGTTGTTAAACCTTAGAGCCAACTGGATTGTAGATATTATTGTAAAGGATGCGTGAATTAGAATTTCGAAATTCTTAAGTATTCAAATCCTCAAATCTTCAAAATCTTCGAATCCTGAAATTCTCAAATTTCCAAATTTTCAAGTTCCTAAATCCCCAAATCTTCACATTCTTATATAAACCTTCAAATCTCCAAATCCATGAATTCCCAAATTCCTAAATTCCTATATCTCCAAATCCTCAATTCCAAAATTTCCAAATCTTCAAATGCCCAAACCTCCAAATTCCCAAATCCCTAACTTCCTAAACGTTCAAGCTTCTCTTCAAACGACGAAACAATAAAACTAAGGAAAGACTACTAATGTTAGGGTGGCATCAGAGCAGTGGTGTGGACAGACGCTCTTCAGGTTGGAGTGATGGTTGCCGGCATATTGACGGTTAGCGTGTTAGGTACCTATCAGATCGGTGCTACAGAAATATGGAAACGAGCTCAAGACATCAACAGAATTGAATTCTTAAAGTAAGAATCTTAACGTGTACAATTAACGAGAAACAATCTTGATAACTGAAATTATTTGTCACATAGCTTCGATCCATCTCCATACACGAGACACACGGTCTGGACGGTGTTGATTGGATCGTGGTTATACAGTACTGCTTATATCGCCGTGAATCAAACCATGGTGCAACGATACAGGTCACTGAAAGATCTCAAAACGTCCAAAGTGTAAGTGAGTACAACTTTTGTCTTTTATAAATTACCGAATTTTACATCAATCACTGCGTGAAAAATAAATTATGGTCTCATATGAGAAATCGATGCTGAGTATGATATGGTAAATTGACTTTCATCTGAAGAAGAAATTTATTTACTTTATTATATGGTATTTAATTAGGCTGGAGAGACGACGTACGGTTAATTAGGAACATTTCATTGCAGTTTCAATAGTTCAATATAATTTCAGGTCGCTGGCGATATTTACTATCAGTATTATGTTGTTCATTTCACTGTGCTGCTGGTGTGGCCTGGTTCTCATAGCATGGTGGTCTCCGCCAAAATGTGACCCCAGAGCTTCTGGTCTGATCACTGCAGATGATCAATTGTTACCCGCTTATGTCATGGAAATAGCCGGCCAGTTGCATGGGGTGCCAGGCCTCTTTATTGCTGGAATTTTTGGAGCAGCCCTCAGGTAAATATTACCACTTCATTTTTTACTTCTTTAGTGATTCAATGTTCATTAGTTTATATTCGATAATTTTTATTTTGTATTAATCCATCCCATTGTTCACGTTTCAGCACCCTGTCAGTGGGATTCAATTCAACATCCGTGGTGGTTCTCGAAGATTTTGCCAAAGGTTTGTTTGGTATGCAACTGACCAATCGATGTTCCACCATTTTCGTTAAGTCACTGGTTGTCCTGCTGGGTCTGATAGCTATGGGCTTGATGATTTTGGTCGAGAAATTAGGAGGAGTTTTAGTCGTAAGTTTTATCGATCAATTTTATTATTCAAACTATACATTCGACATATTTTCATTGCTTTTTACGTTACAGATAACGGGAAGTCTAGCTGCAATTGCTGCTGGTACCTCTTTCGGAGTGTTTACGTTAGGTATACTTGTTCCGTGGACAAACTCAAAGGTAAATTGAACGAAACAGAGCATGCAAATGGTTCAACTCGTTTAATGATTCTAGATTCTGTTTTTGACTAGGGTGCGTTTATGGGAGCCGTCGCAGGTTTCGTAATTGCCGGATGGGCGAGCTTAGGTGCAAATTGGTCGATCGGAGCTGGGCTACTGGTCGCTAAAAAACTTCCGGTGCCCATCTCTCACTGTCCAGGCAACATATCCGAAAGTTTCCAGAAACAATTTGATCATCCTAAGTAAGTAAACTTTTATGGTGACCTAATGTTCGTGATTAATTTAACCTTGAATTAATCTTAAAAGATTAAGGCTTCTGAAGAAGGTTCGTATAACATAAAAGTATGTCTGATCGTGAACAGTGTTCTCAAAACGAATATTTGAATTTTCTTTCAGCGAAGACGACGTGTTTCCTCTTTATCGATTATCTTACCACTGGTTCACCGGTTTAGGCACGATAATTGTAATGGTCGTGGGTAGTTTCATCAGCTGGTGGACTGGACCCACGGATCCTGCTTCGATAGATAAAAGACTTCTTTCTCCTTTAATTCACTCGTAAGTCCACTCGTAAGTTCTTTAATTCACATCGACAATCACAAATACTGACACACCGTATATTTCAGATTATTACCGAAACCGAAAGATCAAAACGGTGTCAGTACAGAAACTGCACCACCCGCTCTACAAACAACAACAAACTTGTTACTGTCTGATTTAAAACAAAAACGAGTGAGTGATTGTAAAAATACGAAATTAATTTTAACGATGTAAATATATTGCCAATTTGATCGATTTTGTTTCAGAGACGTGAAAAATTCCCTAATGGTCTTACAACGTAGACCACATACAGCTTACGTACAAACCATTGTTATTTTAGGATAAAATGCTGTTTCCGATGGTTCAAATTTTATTCTCAAGATTGTACATATCCAGCGATACTTATAGACAAATACTTGTTTACTTTTCTATTCTCCTGTAATATTTGAGGGTAGATATACCATGACAAACAACGATATTCATGTCCTAATCTTTATCACTCAGTTGTGGACCGACTGATAGTGATTCCAGGTAGTTCAATTCATAAACAAAGATTGTGACGACATTTTTAATGCACTAGCGTGTTAGAACAGGTCAGTATTTTATTATGCAATTTGTAGATCAAATAGAGAGCAATAAATATTTTTTATTAAATTTTATCAAGTATAATTGTTACTTGTAAACGTAACTTTTGGGACATTCGAGAATTTTGGAAATTTCTGAACTCTTAATTTGGATAATTTTGGGTTTTGGAAATTTGGGGATTTAAAAATGTATAAATGTGAGATTATGAGGATTGAAAGATTCCAGAATTTGTAAATTTTTAAATTTGAAAACTTGAGAATTTAAAGATTCTTATGAAATCCACAGTATCCACTAATTCCTTATCCTCATCCCTTCCATCTGCCCTAAAAAATGCAACTTAGCACACTCAGCACAAAAACCGAGCGTACATCAACGTCCACAACTCATCGTCCCTGTTGTGTTCGGCGTAATTAATGTAGGTGGTTAACGAGCATATAAGACGAAACAAGGTTAGGCTGAATGCATCAAGTGGCACGAGAGAATAGGTAGATGACGACAAGGATGGTTTCTGGCGTTTCTATCAGCCGGCTGGTCCGGTTGGTCCTCACACCGAGTTCTCTAACTGAGTTTGTTCGGTTTTCAAGCTTTGGTGATTCTCGACGGTGTCCGTCGTGCGGAAGGTGAACGAGTCGACAGAGAAAGATAGAAGAACGAAGAGAGAAAGGAACGGTGGATGCGGAACGACAGAGAACGAGACAGAGTACACCGAACAGTCAAGGCCCCAGGATATTAGCTGGCTTGTTAAGGGAAAGCCAACGCCGTCAAACGTCCTTATTAAGGCCACGCAAATAGCTAGTACGCTTCTCCTCGCTTACCTCTTCACTTGGCTTCCTGGAAATTCAATTTTCGCCTGGCCGAAATGCGGTCGGTCAAAAGCAGTCTTGTCGCCGATATTGTTCGCCTTACCGATCCTCCAATCCCATATTCGTCACACTCTTTCCGCCGTAGACCCAATTACGAACATCTTAACAAGCGACATTTTCGTGATCAGCTTTTGCGTGATCAAAAGTACACGCAAGTCGGAAGGACAAATATTTTGTAACATCAGATCTACCTTTGTTTGCAAGTTCATTAGTATTAAAATTGAATTTGAACACTCTTGTTGACAGTAAAATGTGTTCGATGAGAAAGCCAACGCAAAATCAGTAGCAATCCTGAAATTCTCAGACAACTTCCTAGTTAAATCACGTTTAGAAATGAACCGTCTAATATTCAACAGTTTAATATTTATAGCAAACGCATACTCGCGTTGTAACTTCTGCTTCCGCGAAAAAATGACCCCACAAATTCTCTGGTAAATTAACTCTAAACCGTTCCACCGTATATCGTTCGCAGATAATCCCTCGACTCTGGGCGCAACATGTACTCGCAGCCACAGAAAATTCTGTTTACACGTTATCGCGAAAAAGAAACGATCGAAGTTTTTGAAAAGCAGGTTGAGCTCCGGTTTGCGCGTCACGAGTGCGCGCCGGAAATTTTCATGGCATCGGATTTGCTGTCCTTAAAAGCGGATTTCTTTTCACGGGCGAAGTTGAAATCGTCTCTCCCTACGTTCTGGAGCTTAACGACTAAGACCGACGCATTTTTTTATCCGCGGTTCGATTGTATCGCGTTCAATGGAAGCGCAACCGCGAATTGCACGCGGTGCATGCGAAGGTTTCATTAAGAGGAGCGTGCGACACGTAGCGTACGAAAGAAAATTGCGAGTTGCGGCCCGCGTGCGCCGCTTTATTAAGCGCGCTTCATGCGCGATTTGCATTCGTCTGGGTCGCTGATAGATTTGAAATTCCCACGTAGAACGTGCGTCGGTTATATAGGGTCGAGAATTCGAATCGGGACGAATACCGGTGACGCCAAACGGAACGTTCCTATCTAACCACGCGTGATCGTGTCAATGAATAGAGGGATAAGGGATTTCGTCAGAACGGGGGATAGAAAATGGATGAAGAAACAGAGAACGCAGATTTAAGATTATGGTAGATGCTGATCAACTTCAACGCAGTCTCGTAATTATATCTAAGACTTAATGTAAAAGGGACTTTTTAATGTGGGGCATGTTACCCTGAAGCAGTCGTAGACTTAAAGACCTGGTGTAACGTTGACGTCACGAAATCTAATGCTTTTCTCTGGTACAACTGAACTATAGGTTGAAGGTGATATCGATTTTTGAGAATTACTGCCTGCTGAACCTGTTGAACACGTTGACTAGTCTGGTAACTGGTTAGGCACAGTTTATGGACTTACTCTATGTATCTTAAGTTCAGCTTAACACATGAGTGTTAACATTCTTCATTTAAAACAGTAATTTGTTACCAATATATGCATTGTCTACAATATAACAATACTATGACAGAAACTGAAAAATGAAAGTCTCAAAAGATCATTGTAAGATCCATTGGAATAAAAGAAATACATTGCCAAAAAGTATCTACATGTCGCTGCAAGAAAAAGAACAAGTTTGCGAAAGAGACGCGCAGGAAGTACGACGCGCGTAAGCGAGAATTCATAAAACGAAGAACGATGAGAACCAGGTCGAACAAGATACAGCATCGATGAAAGGGAGATGGAAACATTAGACGAGCGGAAGTCCAGATAGCTGTAAGAAAGAAATCGCGGAGAGTCTCGGGAAGCAAAACGGTGGCGGAGTGTTGAATAGTGCGAGCGAGATAAAGGGTGTTAAATGGAAGGCAAAACATTGGTTCGCGCGCGGATAGAAAAGAGCCGGCTGCCGTATGGAGCGAGGTATCGCATTAGGAAGGGTAAAGCGAATAAAATAGAAGATTACGTGTGCGGCGAAAGAGCTGGTCGAAAATTAGAGCTGGATACGACGCGGTGAAGAAACGTACTGCAAGAAAATACACATCGAGTTTCGACGACGAAGATGGAGCTGCCTCAGAGAGGGTGAGAAAGAGAGAAGGTTGCGAAGTCGGAGTAAATGAGAGAGCAAGGCAGAGAGAGGAGAGAGAGCAAGGAAGAGAGAAGAGGGGGAAGAGGAGGTGGTGGCGCAAAACGAGGGTTGAAACGAACGAGATAGAGAAACACGATGGTGGATAGAGACGGATAGAGGGAGGTCGTGGCGGCTTGAATGGGGCTAGTTTGAGATAGTTAGCGGGCCTTCAGAGGCACAATCGGCCGCGATTGGCGGGCCTACAATCACACGTCGCATTATCTGTCCATCAGCGCAGCGGATCTTGCAAATACGTTAGCGCGTGAGCCAACGTGTTACGGCGTCCGCAAAAATCTTCAATTCAAACCGTCGCCGTCGCTGCGGATAGACCTGCGGTCAGACTGCATCCTTGGACGTGTCGCATTTAGCGTAGCTTGTGGTCTTACCATAAAAAATATTCAGCTGCTCTTACGTTTAATATTACACATCGCGATAAAAGGCAATACATTTTTTCTTATCACAATTTTTTGCTCTTTTCAGAAGTTTTACAAAGATTCATGCTGGACCGCTGATTAGTAAATGTGTATATTATAATAGACGGGGTTTTTGTTACAATTTTTTTTATTAAAATAGACAAGTTTGTACTATAATTGTTATATTATAATAGACAAGGTCTGTATGATAATTTTCTACTGCATTATTATAATTCTTGTTATTCCATTACATTAATGTTATAATTTTTGTGTTACAATTCTATCTTGTATTACAAAGTCTAAGAAGTTAAATATTTTTCTGTATACATTCAGACCTTTAACATCACACAGGGATACATTATATAAAATGTTTGCATCTATAACTTTTATTAATAACATCTTAATATGTACAGAATTATTTAGACTTCGTTGAATAGTGAAATCTGCTAATTAATTTGATGAACTTAATAAAAGGAAGGAACGAACAGTTGAGAAATGTAAATTTCTGTATCCCCGTGTTATGTACACAGTCGCAGACTTCAATTCCACGGTAGGACAAATAGTAACCGATATTAAGCGAAGGCACATCTGCGAGGCAATACGCGATTAGACGCAGAAGCAGCGAGACAAATATTGTCTTTTCTAATCTGCCGTTAGAGTCGCACTATCTTGGAATTACCATGGGATAGGATCGAATTCTTCGGGAGTTAATTGGGTCCTGGCTAGGGATTTCGTGCGAAGATTCCGGACGCAAAGACAAACGAGAATGGTCATAACCCTTAGTCTTGTTTACCCAAGGGTAGAGTTACATTCAAAGGATGTACTCCGGAATTGTTATCCCGTGATAAATGGGCCAGTTACACCTTCTATTAAAGATTTTCCAACTAAGTGAATATAATTTACGCTGTTCAGCATTTTGAAAGATTATCCGCCATTTTTCTCGAATTTCCGGTTCGAATTTCATCTTCCGCAGCGATTCATCAACGAACGGTGGTTTCGACGATAGTCTTCGGATCCTGCAATTAAATAATCAAGGTCAGTACATATTTCAAATTTTGTGCAGCTTTAATAGTAATATTAACGACAACTTTAATTGCAATATTAATAGTAATTTAACGACACATTATACTATAATACGTCATCGAGATAACCTCGAATTCGGAAATTTAAAATCCATCGGTAAAAATATTGATGTGTTAAAAATAATATTAAAATGACTACAACGTTTTTGAGGAATAACGTGCAAAAGGGTCCTGCAGGTCGCAGTAGAATGTTAGGGAAGTTCGAAGGGTTTCCAATATAAATAAGCATGATTATTCGAAACCTCAGATCAAACGTACCTGTAGAAACAGCAGCAGGCGACTGACGGAATAACTAATTTATCAATTCTTCGCTTCGGTTGACTCCGATACCTATGGCTATATTTGCGAACTCGTGTAAACAGACCTTCGAACTCCCGGGCTATGTAACTGACTCGTCGTTGTGTTTGGCGATGGAACATCTCTAGAAAGCTCAATGTTTCAATGTGAATCTATAAAATTACGTATCCCCTAATTTGTCCATTAAAATAGTTTAATATAATTTTAAAGTTAATTTCTAAACCAACGTGTCAAACTATTTGAAGTCAGATCGAGAAGAAGAGTATTGACAGTCTAGGATTAAAGTAAACAATATGTTACAATAAAAAAACGCGCGAAATATAATGCAGGCACGTAGACGTAAAATCAATTGACGCGATAAAAATGGAAAAAGGATGCAGGGAAATTAATGCAGATCGAGTAGCAGTAACAGGGATCGTAGAGGGATAACGTTTCGAAATATTGTTTGCGATATCGGTGAAATAAAAATTTCGCGCGTAAACGTGACGTATTAGCCAAGCGAATAAGTCATAAAAGGTGTGTAATTACCAGCACAGAGCGTTCGATAAATAGTAACGAAGCTCAAACGATGCATTCGTAAAAGAATCGCTTTTTAAAGGGATACGTTTTTCTAATTGAGGGAAACTGCATACACCAGACGGCTTTTAATTAAATTGAACCATCCAATGAACCGGTTGTATTTATCTACAGGTTTAATGAAATTAAAAAGGACGCGTATTGTTATTCGTTGCCATACGCTTTGTGTGCTGTTATGGTTTCTTTATTGACTCGTTTCTGACGGAATAAAGCTTGCCTTTCATAATGTCAACGATCGTCATTAATTAATAAACGGATGTGGAGACATTTAGTTTAAGAATTTGAAGATCTGGGGGTTAATAATACCCGTACTACTAAATATAGACTAATAAACATGTAATTTCAATTTCAAACTTCTCTCATTTCAATTTATTTAATAGTTAAGTGTTCTTCGTCTCTGAAAAGTGATAGATACACTTATAAAGTTGATCCGTCGTGTTGCGATAACTCGTAGTTTAATTTCTTTTCGATGCTAATGGCTGTCGATTTATTAAGGCAGTTTTATATTTACGTTGCCGAAGGCATGTAAATGCGTTGGAGAATTATAAATTCACCGGCGCACACTTCACAGTGAAGCTCGCACAAATTTTACCGACGCACTGCAGTTCAATTTGAAATTTTTTACCCACGTAAACGTGATCTGTCCTGAACGTGACTATTATTAATGGGGGGTAAAAAAAAGAGGGAGGAAGAGAAGAAAAAAAGACCGCTAACCGAATCGAACGCGGTTGTACAGGCGATTTTATCGTCCGTCAAGACGAAATTTATAACAGCCATTGAGGTTAATTTGTTTCAAGTGATCGACTGCCGCACGAATTTTTCTCTTTTCGCGATCATTTTATTTTCGAGAAGCTGTGGAGAAGCTGTGAGCTATTTCATTCTCCAATATATTCCAATAAAAATTTTACAAAAACTTCTATTGATACTCTAGCCAATTCACAAATTAAAGTGGATTAATTTCAACTGCGTTTGAAGTGACAAGTAAAACGAAATACGTTGCTTTTGTATACACCGATACAAAGTATTGATTACACGAATATGTACTGCACATTGTTTCTCTTGAAATTTAGATTCTTGCTGCAGGTTTGCAAATTGTAGAAAATAAGCACAGATTTAAAAACGATATTTATTTAAGAAACACACGAGATAGGACGCGATATAAACAAGGACTTCCATCGGTGACGTTCAGCACAACACCCGGAAACGCTCGAACAACAATTCACGTAGAAATTGGAACAATTCACAGCATACAACCCAATCGCGCCATATTCAAATACATGTTCAACATTTTCAAAAAATTCAAGCATAAGGCAATTGAAAATGTAACCACAGTTGCAGTAATTGATACTGCTTGCATTTTATTTAATATATTATTATATTATGTTCCGCCATATTAGTCTAAATCAGACAACAATTGGCGGTAAAGTTCAAATTTATTTATATGAGGAGTAATATAAATGCAAAAATTGCGTACAAAAATGTTTGTCATGTTGATCTTTTCCGACGTTTCACGAGTTTTCAGTCTAAAACGGTTGTTTTCGGTGAACCCATTATCAATTTCAGGGTTAATTTGTACGTAATTTCGACCGGAAACCGTTCGTTGTAAATAACCGCAGATGTAATTAGAACGACGACACGAATGAAAACGTACGTTTTGTTGATATTCTGTTTACGGTAGATCGATCAAACGAATACACGCGATATCGTTGCATTTTGACTTCATATTCGGCCAGGGAAAGGATCGTTTAATTAGATCACTCAACTGGAATCCACAACTTGTATCTTCTGTTTGCCAGACAATTGGTTATTTGTATGAAATGGTTTGTAGTTTAATAACTGTGTCGTCTAATTAAAAGTACCATCAATTATTAATTAATTGCTCTACTGTGATCATGATTCATAAACGCTCTTCATAAAACATTCTATTTTAATAAATTCGTACAAATTGAAAAGTTATTATTAATATTGTATGGAAATTGTGCTTCAATGCAGTATATTATGATTTTATATAATACGATGTTTGTTCGTTACATGATTTCTATATTATATGAAAAAGTATATTTTTTCATTTTTAGAATTGATAATAATAGGAAACAATAGAAAAGTGTATTCTGTATTTTTAATTTATAGAAAGAAAAATTGAATATTGTATGTTTGTTATATTAATGTGAAATAAAAATTGTAATTTCAGGACTTTCCTAAGAAGTCCTGAAAGTACAAAAATTAAAAAGTCTTCATTTCCGAAGTCCCAGTTCATTCGAATTTCAAATTTCAAAATCCCCAAGTGAAAAATTCCAAAGTACTAAAACTCCAAATTTCCAAGTACAAAAATTTCAAAGTCCAACTCCCCGAAGTTGAAGTTTCGAGAAAATGAGAAAATCTAAATTTTCAAATTTCTAGAATTTCAAAATCCGAAATTTTGAACATTCAAAGCCCCAACAAAAAGATCTCAAAGCTCCAAATTTTCAAATCTCGAAACTTGCTAAAATTACAAACCTAAAATTCCCAAATCCTCAAATTCCGAAGATAATCTGAGAATTTAGCCGCATATTTAGCCGAGAATTTAAATACGTATTTAGCCGCATATCAATGCGTTAACGACAAATCTCCCATTTTCCTCGCAGCGTGCGATCCTTCCGCGCGGAACTGTTAATAAAGCGAGCAATTAATCACAATGACGTGATAATTACTTAATGCATGACGCAGGCGTCGGGCGCTCCGTTATCGAGACGGGAGTTACGTGGATGACAAAGGGTAGACGTTTTCAAAAGACGGTACCAGATGATTTCTCGGGTAATTTTTTAATACGTCGAGCATATCCTCTGGGACGTAGCGGGTCATATAGAGATTACACGAGAAAACGGTATCGAGCATCTGCCGATCTGTATGGAGAACTTTCAATGAAAGTCCACTGGGATCTCGCGAATTCGAGCTGCTCGTAACCACGCTGGTTATCTCTTGTATATTGTCCTAGGGTTTCGTTCTTCCTATCAGTCCCGCTACGAAAAGCCATTCAATTCCGTTCTTTCAACCGACTCATTACTTTCACGCCTTCCGTAATGGACGGTGTCGCAGTTTGCGTTAATCTCGCGATCGGTTTACAGATTTCATATTTTAAGTGTTAATATTTCTGAGCGCTTGTGTATGATTTATTAGACGTTAGGGAATTCATTTAACTGAACGTTGGAACGGAGAGTACGAACGAAGGTAACTTATGAAGTGCGATTGATGATTAATTTGTACATTTTTTTAGAATAGTAGATTTCCGAATGTGAAAAATAATCTCCAAACTCTAAAATTTCGAAGTTAATCCCAAAGTCCGAAAAATTGTGAACTTGGAAAATATTAAATGAAAATTGCGATTCGTAAGATTTGCGAAAAGAGTCGATACCCTTTCCCCGGTAACAGTCGTTTAAATCCAACAGAAGAAAATCGCTGAGTAACTGGGGTTCGAAGAAACAGCTATTCCACCACTTTTCCATTAGATTCGCCGTAAAATCGAGCCTCAGAGCCATCGTCGGCCAGTAATTACATCGGGCGGTGTCCGTCCGTTCTCTCGAATAGAACAATCGGTATCAATTAATGTCATAATTATTCGGCTCGTTCCGATAAAATAAACGAGCGTGGAGCAAACGTTCCGAGGATCAAACGTATCCCGGGAACGAGTTCTGTAGCAAGGATCTGCTTTGTTAGGAGAAAGCAACGAGACTGCCGGATCCGAGATGGTCGTGGTCGTGGTCGTGGTCGGTAATATTTCACGGTAACGGTATTTAGCAGAACCGTCGCGACTGTCATCCGCGATGAAACGGTGGAGGCAGGGAAGACATTAAGCGTAATGAATTACCAGCCGGGAGGAGTAATGTGTCTTAATTACGGGCCCGCGGCACAATAATTGTGTAATTAGGCATTGTTTGCCGACCAGCCCCTAATCACAATCCCGATGTCGCAGCCTCGTCACGGCTCGAGGTGCTGCATCGCGTTATCGACCGGCTCCGTTTCAACGTCGTTCGTCCGCGTCTAGACGCCGACGCTTGTTTGCTTGCTCACTCGCTTGCTTGCTTGTCTCCCGTGTGACTCGGGCTTCGTGAACTCCAACTGTCCTATTAACTAAAGTTTTCGAATCGTATCAACTGTCTTGCCCGTTTTAGACATTTATTCTGATGCCTTGTCCGAACATCGATCAACTCCGTTGGAAGCTTCCACAACTTCTGCTCGGCCCAGCGTACTTTGTATTTCAACGTTCTTACTTACATCTTCGTGTTTCGAGATTTTGTCATTTTTGTCTTCGTTACATTTTTTTCGATTACTTTTATTACTATCAAATTGCATTTTGTAGCTTTTATTTTTGTCTATAATTGTATCTTATAATTTTCGTTTTTGTCAGACTGTATTTTACAATTTTTATTTTTATCAAAGTTTACTTCGTAGGTTTTATTTTTGTCTAACTTTATTTTATAGTTTTCATTTTTGTCAAACTGTATTTTAGAATTTTTATTTCAGTCAAATTGTACTTCATAGGATTTATTTTTGTCAGACTCCTTTAAGAATAATAACATATTTCTGCTAATATAAATCAATGTATTACTGCAGTTAACAAAAAATAAATTTCTATATTCGCCTTCAAACGACCTTGAACAAAAAATTCCCAATAGTTCACAAGATTTCAAGGTTGTCGATAGTTCACACTGATACATTCTACAACTACACACTATGTATAATACGGATACATGAATCCACTACCTAATATGAATATATCATACTACCACAACTAATTTCAATCTTGCTCAATTTCTAATCTCCAAACGAACTCCAACGAAACAATAGTCTACAGAAGAATGAACAAACTTCCAATTGAAATTAATTTTGTAAGACAAATTAGAGACACTGCTGCATCGTTCACCTTGAGAATTAATTTAGTCCTTCAATAGAGAACGTAACAATAAGAGGAATTCCAATACGAATTTCGTGTTCAAGATCTATTGGGATGTTTAGTTCTGTTGTTTTTTTACATAGTAAGATACAGTGCACGCAAATTGTGTTCCTATTCTCTCGTTTACGCCTACGCTTGTCAGAACCGTGTTCGCTTTAGTTAGAAACGATTATGTCGAGTTCAGGTGTCCTTTCTCCCTCGTCAACGTAGCGCCTTCAGATTCAGCCAGTCTGCTCGAGTCATCCCAGACTCTACCATCATAACCAGTACACAATTAACCCAACTACTATGAATGTCCTTTGTTTCCTTTCTGTTTCTGAAACGAACGCTTCTTCGGAAACGAGCAACACGTATTACGATCAAATTCAATTATTCACCTTATTAACAAACTGGAAAGGAGAATTCTCGTTTTTCAAATACTTACAATAACTCTTGAAAAGTGTGCTTCGAGTTGTTTAAATTCAAACATTTCAGTAGAATATATTAATTACAAGGATTTTAACACATAGTAAATTAATAACACATAAAGATCTGAAAATACGGTTATGAAATATTAAAAGGTTAATAATAGATAGCAACGTGGTGGTGATTGAGCTCGTCAACAATTTCCAATCGAATTCTCCGGATGGACTTTTCACGGAGTCAATCAGAACTTTGATGCTAATTCGAGTTAGGGTAGGATGATCAGGGTGCATTAATATTTATGCGCGAAATCAAATCCGTAAGCCGCGAGGTCTCGACACGATGGAAACGTAAGCAGAGGAATCGAGTCACCTAAAACGCAAGACAAACACGATGGTGTGTCATGGGCCCCCGCAGATTTCCTGCAGGTATTTGGGAATACCCCCTTCGTCGGCGCTCCATTCCAAAATTTACATCGTTCCCTGTGCTCGCGCTTCCTGCCATCCCGGTATCGCGTGGATTTAGAACGGACGGATTAAGCTTCCAGCTTTGTACAAACCGCCCGTAAGACGCCGGCAAAATACTGTGTTTATATATCCAAGAAATAACACTAGTTTCCCAGTTATAGCCCGAGTCTGCTCTTTGAATCGGTCGGGAGCCGTGCTTTGATACAAAAATAATGAAACGATCATTTCGGATTTAAGAATTTGGGGGTTTGGGAGATGGAGATTTAGGGTTTCGTGGTCTGAGTGTTGGGGATTTGGGCATTGGCATTTGAGAATTTGGAACTTAGGGAGTTGGGGACTTGGGGATTGGGGAGTTGGGAGTTGGAAATTTAGGGTATGGTGATCTGAGAATTGGGGATTTGAGAATTAGGGTTTTTGGTATTGGGATTTGAGAATTTTGGACTTAGGGAGTTGGGGATTTAGGGATTGGGAATTTGGGAGTTGGAAATTTAGGGTTTGGTGATTTGAGAATTAGGGTTTTGGGTATTGGGATTTGAAAATTTGGGACTTAGGGAGTTGGGGATTTAGGAATTGGAAATTTGGGAATTGGACATTTAGGGTTTGGTGATCTGAGAATTGAGGATTTGAGAATTTGGGATTTAGGGAATTAGGGACTTGGAAATTGGGGATTTAGGAATTTGGGATTGTAGGAAGTTGGGAATTTAGGGATTAGAAACTTGGAAGCTGGAGATTTAAGATTTGACGATCTGAGAATTTGGGATTAGGAGAATTAGAGACTTGAAAATTGGAGATCTGAGAGTTTAGAAACTTGGAAATTGGGGACTTTGAAGATTGATGACCTACAAATTGAGGATTCACAATTACAAAGTTGGGAACTGGGGATTTGATAGTTTGAGAATGTGGAAGATGTGGTTTTGGAGTTTGGTGATCTAAGAATTCAAAATTTAACAATTTAGGACTTGTAAATTATAAGCTAGTCTAACCTAATGTCACCTAACTTCACGATACTTAAAGTAACCTAAACATAAATAAATTTGAATGATGAAAGCTAATTTGACCAATCCTTACAGTTTACAGTTAGGCTTACATAGCTTAAATGCATCTAAATTATAAAACCTAAGATAACCTAACCTTAACTATCTTCACATAACGTAAAGTAACCTAAACTAACTTAAATAGATTCAAAAGATGAAATCAAATTTAACCTATCCTTACAGTCTAATGCAATCAAACATAAACGTACCCGAACGAGAAAACCTAAGTTAACCTGACCTTACAATCTAATGTAACTCAACCTTAACTATCTTCACGAAACAGTAACGTAAACTAACTTAAATAGACTCGAAAGTTGAAAACTAATTTAACCTATCCTTACAGTCTAATGCAATCAAACATAAATGTACCCGAACGAGAAAACCTAAGTTAACCTAACCTTACAATCTAATGTAACCTAACCTTAACTATCTTCACGAAACAGTAACCTAAATAGATTTTTACTTAACCTCATACTCTAATTAAACAGCGACACAAGGAAAGTTGAGCAAATCTCAATTATCATAATTTTCCGTCGTTTCGAGGTTTCTCGAAAGGCATCCCTAATAAAAAGCATGATCAAGAATACCGAGGGTGTAGCTCGCGCGTATTTAGCTGTGCAAACTGGTTTGTACGGATTAGTCCGAGCATGTAGAACCGTCTAAATACGCCGTGTTGCCTGTGCGTACTGAACTGCACAAACTGGTTTGTACTGTACAGGCTGGCTCTCCTGTAGCCTTAACTCTGCAAACCAGTTTACGCAGTTATTCCACGAGGAATAATTGACCGTGTAGGCCTGGCCTTTATATCAAATGAGATCAGGAAATAAATTAGACAAACATTCTGTCCCACGGTTTTAACTGTCGTTACGCTACATTTCCCTATGAACAAACGATCATTTTTCTTGCTGTATCAGATACGTTGATGAAATCATTTGTTTCTGCAACAACGGAAATGCTATGTTCTTAAACCATTTGTTATCACGATTCTTAAATGGGGAGACGCATATTTTTTTTAACTTGCACTAGAATTATATGTATTGACAAGTCTGACTCGTGCACTTACAAATGTGACAAATCTTATTAAAATTTTTAACTTGAAAGCTTCAATTTGAGGTTTAAGTCCAATTGTTATTTCAAGCATCATTGGATACAAAATTGACACTTTAATTTCTTTTATTTTAATAGTAGCAGTGAATTGTTAGCTGACTGACGCATCTGATGACGCACCTGATCTGACCTATATTCTATCTTTGAATATTATTTTTGTCTCAATTTTTGCCTCATTTCCTTGTCTGCTGTTTTCTGCCTCAATCCAAAATTAACTTATAAAAGTATTTCATGTATAAATTTACCCATGTGATAATAATTTGATAGTTAATAGATTAACACTGAAACAACCAAAACGATCAAATGACCTTTTCAGAAACTTCTTATAAGTTATAAAATTTGTCAAGGATGTTTTCTTCAAATCTATCTCCGCAAAATCCGAAATTTCCATATTATTCGATGAATATAAGAGTACCGAAAAGCTACCGAATTCGTTTAGCATCGATTTCCTTATTCCACTATGCGTTTCCCAGTGACTGTTCGACTGCCGGTCATCGATTATTTATCGATGTCGGAACGATTTATGACGGCAACGTCGGTCAAGAGTCGTGAAACCCAAACTGGCTAAAAATGGACACGGAGTAACGACTATATATGAGGCTCGTAAACGATCATTCGTTTCGAATGACCATTTGAATAACAGACGAATGTAATAGATTCATGGTAATGGTTTCGGACTTCATGAATCAGCCATACGAATGATATAAAAGGTCCATTTGAATCGCTAAAAATGCTCTATCGAAATGCTCTTCAAGATTCATTCTTATATGTGATATTTCCTTACCTTCGCTTTTGAAATTTTTCAAATTTTTAATTTTGTGAACTTCCTGGGAAATTGGGACTCTTAATTAATAAGTTTTTTAAATGAGAAATTTAAAAATTAAAGATTTGCAGAAGTTTTAGATTAGAGATATTGTCAGATTGTTTATACTTTTCAATTTTCATGTTGCAACAAGGTTAGACAACAATTTTCATATCGACAGTTTTATAAATTCTTCAGATATTAATTTTTGGGGGAAAAGGTATACAAGTTTTCGATGTTTAGAATTTTGAGGTTTAGGAATTTACAAAATTGCAAACTTTCAAATTCAGAAATGTGCAAATTCAACCCAGGAATTTTGAAGCTAATAAAAATGTATTCGCCTTTTCAAAGGCTTGAACAGTCTAGATCGAGTGAAAGAGACTTTAATATCTGTCGTGAATGTCCAGAAAGATATCCCTAGACATAATACCCCAGCTGAAACGAAGAGTAAAATACTCGGCGACTACCTCACGTTCTATCTCATAATAGACGTTGAAAAGTTTGTTTACTCTCGTGTAAGCATCGCAACGATTAACTGAACGGGGAAATATTGAATGCGACAGAATGAAAAGGGAATTCTCGGTGACATCTTCATTTTGCTGATAATACCGGAACGACTGTACTCGAAAGGGACAGAACAGGATAGTCGAGTTGGCGAGATTCGAGCATAAAGCCGAAACGGAAGGTACGGCAGCGTCGCGGAATGATACAATGGCACGGAATTATTCATAATTTTCGCAAGTTAGTTTAATAAACTTAAAGCGAAGGTGGGCATTCATCAGGACGGGGCGAGAAGCGTAGCTTCGGAGGAAGGAAGGAAAGCAGGAAGGAAGGAAGGAAGGGGTTATAAATACGTCGCGAAGACACTCTTTAGCCGACGAAGAAGGAAGAACGAAGAAGATGGAAGGAACGGGTTAGTTACATACACCTCTCTCTCAGGCCCTGATTTGCATGTCTAAAGCTCGAGTTTAACATCCACTGAGTGTCGTGGTCTCTAGTGGGAACAGCTCATTTAAACGTAAAAAAGAAAAGCACCTTTTCGAATAAAGGGAAAAAGGTACCGAGTTTAAGTTTGAACGTTTATGGTAACTGAGACCCTTCCATCCGAGACGATTAATCACGTCGGCACAAAGAAATCTTTTAAACAGATTTACCTGTAGATTTTTCCTACAGATTGCTTCCCCTTATCTAGATTTAAAGCACCCAACTTTCGAGAAACCTGAAATATCGACTATCAATTATCCTGCCAACTTTCTAATTACTGTCTGTTCCTTTCTTTTTCACTCTCTTTTATTGTACTCCTAAATAGTTTATAATCTTCTGCGGAAATCGTTTAAATTTTTAATCATGTACTTTGTGAGTAGTCAAAACTCTGGACTTATTATTTGTTTCTAAGGCAGCCATTTTGTATTATGGGTTTGGTGGCCATTTTTGTTAGACTTCATGCATCACATTTATACGCCACGAATGCCATTTTGCGATATTTTTATGGTATCAAATCAGGTTAGATTTTCTATTTGCATTTCAAAATTAGTCTCAGTCTGTTTTATTGTACTGGTAAATAGTTTATAATCTTTCGAGGAAATCATTTAAATTTGTAATCATGTACTTTGTTCGCAGCCAAAATTCAATGATCGATTTTTATAAATATGTTACTGGACTTATTATTTGTTTCTAAGGCAGCCATTTTGTATTAAGGATATGGAGGCCATTCTTATTAGACTTCAAACATCATTTATACGCCACAAGTGATATCTTGCGGTATTTTTATGTCATCAAATCGTGTTACACTTTCTATATGAGTTCCATAATCAGTTGTTTGATACATTTGGCAATCAGCCATTTTGTATTAAGGTCATCGATCAAGAGTTTATGCAGGTATTTTTCTCGAACTTTAAGCTATAAATTGACATATGAAAAGTACTGTCTTACGATATTTTTATGTCATCAAATTGTATCGCATTCTTTATGTTTCATAATTGTTCATTATTTGTTATAACTGACTGTCAGTCATTTTGTGTTAAGATGATGGACAAAGACTTTATATGGTCGTTTCTATAAAGCGTTCAACTTTAGATCGACAAAGGATATTTTGTAATCCTTACCTGATTATATATATTCTATGTTTCAAAATTACTTATTGTTTGCTACAACTGATAGTCAGCCATTTTAAGATCGCGAAATAGAAACTTTGCGCAGTTCCAACTTTAAGCTTCGACGTACGATTAGTGTCAATTCGACACTTTTATGTCACGAAACTAATTAAACTACCAACTAGTATATTAGAATTTCTTATGGAAATCATTATCGTTTTAAAATCTATCGGATAAGCGGCAATAATGAAAAATTCCCGTTCTAAATCTCACGGGGAACATTTTTCTTCGGCGAGTTATCATCGTACAATCAGCAGCGTTGAATATGGATAACGCTACCTCTGCTGATCTGAGTTAAAACGAAAATGGAGATTCCAAGCGATAAACTGGTATTGATTTATGAATGTGCCCAAGCGTCTATCAGTGCGAAACACAGATATCGCGATTCGTAGGCTGTGGAAAAGCATAGCGGTGATATGAAAGCGATATTTCTTCATCTAGATCCATTCTTTGTTCGAGTACGGTGTGTTCCCATATTGAATGGAATCAATAATGCAACATCGCTCGTGTTTCTTCGTTCATCGGCCGATACGCGGCGATTTTTATGAACGCCGGCCTGTTTAAAGTTTCATGTAACGAACCAAGACGAGGATACATATCGTATCAGCCCGATAATGTACGCTGGGAATACATTTTCTTGGGAGCGTAGGTAGATTACGCGATGAAACGAAATTCACTCGACGGAACAACTCGGCAACTTCTGCGTTAGATTCGGTCGCCGCAAATGGATGTAGGATGTCCCGTCACCCGCTCGCTGGGACTTTCGTAACTTTTACTTCGTTCAAGAGAGCTAACTTTTGTTTCCATAATGTATTAACGCAAACCTTTTAACGCGATCGAAGACAGAGGACACTTTGAAATGTGTATCTTTCGGGATCGTTCTTATATTGCTCTCACGTTCCATGTGTCGTGACATTTTCCAAAAAATACCGTAATTGCGACGTTTCACACATCGCATACCTCAAATTAAATTGTTATCAAATTCTTACGAAAAGCATTCATACTTTTGTAGATTTGTACATATGACAAATTCTTAAATTATTCAGGGATTCTAGTATCTGTCGTGTTAGGAGTACAGGGATTTTGGAACCTAGGTTCCGAATTCTGAAGACTTGAATTTTTAAACATTTCTATGAACAACGAGTTCTGTGAAGTTTGAAAAGGTTCTGATTCAGAGATTTAATGAGCCAGGGTATAACAAAGTCAGGACACAAAGTAGGCGCCATCTGAACGCATCGATATATCGTCGTTAACCGGTAAGAGGGTTAATTTCAATTAATAATGTGGCTGAGCAGCCCCCATAAGGGAGTTTGTCTATAGCTCGCGGTGGCGTATTATCAATCTCGACAATGCTAAATAGCGCAACAGTGGCCGGAAAAATCATGAATCGTAAATAAACGGTGGAACGGTTGTACGTAACGTAATGCAATAAATCTGTGCGCGGAGGAAGGAGGCGGAATAAATGCAGATTTGCCTAAGGCCTCGAAACGAGCCTCGTGTCCGAATACAGCGAAGACGCATCGCGTGGAACCGACACGCCGGGCAATATCATCGATATAATTGTATGGAAATAAAAAGTACACCTTATCTCGTTTGTATCTACGTGGGTCGACATTGTGTGTCGTGGCACAGCGTAAGAAAGAGACGGATAAATGCGAGGGGATAGACGAAGGTGGAGAAAAAGGGGCGCCATGGATTTATGTCTCGAGTAATATTGCTCTTAACCGTAGCTTATTATGGAAATTTCCTTAAATTGTCGGTTGCCTTCGCGCAGAACAATGCAAACAGAAAATGGATAATTATTGGACTGTAAATTGTGCCGGGCCATTCGGTAATTTATGTTAATACCGATCGTAAAGTAAATTCCAGTGTACCGCGGGAGCTGAGGAACACGCGGCGCTTTGCCACAACCGCACACAGTCGTTTCGCTTGTCTCGTTTTTACCCTGGACAACGTTCGACAGAGTTAATCGCGGCCTTCCATTTACCTACCTTGAAAACGCTTAACGATTCGATCGTTTCGATCGTCTGACACCGCGACGCAACTTTGTACGTGGCAAGTACCACACACGGAATCGAGTACGCTATGTAATTCCAGCCTGCTTCCGCTTTTAATTTATGGTACTCGAATACCGCTCATAAAAGGCGATACTTTATTCTATGCTCGTTTATGCAAAACACATGTCTGCATTACAACCGGTAGAGCCGAATTTGCATTTACGTTTCGCTGCAACTCGAAGTACCGAATTTTTCAATCTCCTCGTGTACACATTTTTTACGTCCTCCATGTAATTTTCGTGGTTCCGGAGCTTATTTTCTGAACATATTTTTGGTCTTCAATACTTCTTAAACTACCTACGTGGTTCACATATTTAACAGTTTGCAGATATTCAAATTTCTAAATTTTTTAACATGTGAAATTGAAAAATTCATGAGTTCATATATGAACTCTATATTCTAACTTCATAATTTATTAATTTATAGATTTTCTAAATACAACAGCTTTGGAAATTCGAAAAAGCTGAAATCTAAATTCGTAAACCCACCAACCAAGCAACCGATGCCTTTATAATAACTCCCCTTATACCGTTTACAACGCAAGCCCACGTGACCTCAAGTATCCGTCAGATCGTCAACCGGAAGACGCGGAAGCCTCTCAAGAACGAATTAAAAACCGCTTTACTGTCTCGAGGATAGAAACTGTCAGAGTTTGTCGCAGGCACTTGACCGACGTTGTAGCCGGTTACGCCGATCGCAGCCGACAATCGCAATTATCCGGTAGATAACGATTCCCGGAGGGCCGTCGCTAATTAATATAACCGGCGACGATTCGTTCGCGATTGACAGGAAAATGCGTGGAGGCCGGCATCGTGGCCACCGACTGCTCGTGCCGGTTATATGTCGCTCCTTTGCCCGCTCGTGGCCGTTCCCGTCGCTCGGCTTCTGTCCGGGCAGGGTAGAAAGAGGGAGACCGTTCGAGGGGCGACTGGGGGCTCGCAATTTGTCAGGTGACAGCCGAGAGACTGGAATAAATGGACAATTACACAAATACAATGTTTGACGTCATTTCAATGACGCGAGAGACACCTGTGATTGATTGTTAATTGCCTCGGTTTGTTACCCCGACCGGCGATGCTGGCTCTACGGGCGGAAGTGGGGGCAGGGTCGGCCGGGCAGGGGGCGACCGAGGTGACACTGGATGGGCGCGAATAATTTAATTGAACCGATCGATGCGCGAGCTGTTTTCAACGGTTTTTCCGCTACTTTGCCCCCTTCTTTTTATTCCGATGCTTACTAGTTCTATGCCCTCGGACAATCGATTGTCTACGCTTTCGATACTTTCGATATTGTTGTCTTTGATGATGAACCGGGTTACAATAGTCTACACAGTCAAAATTGACGTTCGTGATCGGACGCGCTATGATACAGGTCCTTAAGAATAAGGCTATAACTGAATTTACAATACTGCTCACATATGTCATATATCACATATGACATAAGAACAAGAGTGTATAATCTTTCAATATCATCTTTTAATGTCAGTGTATATCATTGTTTTAAAAGTTCTTTTCGTTTACTTTTCCTGTAAGTAATTAATTTAACTGAATTTACAGTGCTGGTCACATATGTCACATATGACATAATAACAAGGGTGCATAATCCTATAACATCACTCCTTAATCTACCAATACATATCATTGTTTTAATATTAAGAAACCTTGAAAGTTCTTTTCGTTTGCTTTTCCTGTAAATAATTCATTTAACTGAATTTACAGTGTTGCTCACATATGTCGCACATGACATACGAACAGAATACAGAAATAGTAAAATGGCGGAATAGTACTATAGTCAAAGAATAGAATAGAGGAATAGCGAAACATTCTAATAGAATGACAGTACATCAATACAATTTGCAGCGTTAAATCTCGATTTATCGAAAACGTAGAATAAATGTAAAAAAATAGGACGTTATGAAAGGAATAGGTTTCGTGGCAAGATCCAGTTGCAAAGGGAACCAGCTTGACACGTGGTACGCGAGAAGTTGTTCCCGTAGTTGTCTTCTGCTATCCCGTTCCATTTTGTTCAGGTTGTTCTTAACGCGTTACGACCGCGGGAACGAGTCCGAGAAGAGGCGCCACCGACATTTCGCTGGATGTTGGCTTGAATGTTTAAAAGCGGCGCAACTGGCAGGCCAACGGATAAATAATGGAGAGGCTGTAAAGTGTGCGGGGGCGAGGTTAAAAGATACCACAAAAATTATACCCTGGAACCGGTACAGGATGATCGCGTAAACATATGTACGCGCGTGTATCCGCGGCCGCGATCGAAATACGGCGACGTGTATGAAACAAATGTTTAATTTCCGCAACTAAGTTATTAATATCCGTGTTTTCAATAGCGGCGAAAATTTATTAGCGCTGCTTTCGTTTGCTTCCCTGTTGCTTCGCGTGAATCGAAAGTTTCGCTTACGTGCATTTGCCGGATATGACGAATAAATTATAACGGTTATTGTTTTCAGGCTGCATTTTCCCTTGTAATATCAAATATTTCTTTCGTTTAGCAGATTTTCGGCTTTTCGAGTTTTAGGGATTTTGAGATTTTGGGTTTTGAAAGTCTGGGATTTTGGGGTTTTGGCAGGATTGAATTTTGGGACTATAGAATTTTGGGGCTTGGGTCTTTGGAGTAAAGGTATTTTGGGACCTTGGGATTTTGGCACTATAGGATCTTCGAATTTTGAAATTAGGGGCTTTGGGAATTTAAGGACTATAGAATCTTGGTATTTGAAGGTTCTGCGTCTATAGGACTTTAGGACATTAGAATTTTGAGATTAGAGATCTTTGGGAGGAGCTATATTGGGACGTATGAACACTATAGGATTTTAGGATTTTTGAAGTTTAGAGAATTTGAGGACATTGTGAGTTGGAGACTGTAAGGTTTTGAAATTATAAAATTTCCTTGAAATTATTAACCTAACTTAACTGTTTTCTTTAAAACTTCCATACAGGAGTCCTTTTTTTGAAACAGTCATTGAAGTCATATCTTCTTCACACATTTCCTCACGTCTTTCACAACTTGAGAAGTTTTATTCAGGAATATATTTCTCCTAAAACAGTAATTGAAGTATGTCATGTATCCTCATCATGTAATATGAAGGTGTTGATAAACCAGGTAACTTGCCGTGGCAAACTATTGACGTATCTTCCTCGAATTGTTCGAAATTGAAGACATAAGAGAAAAGACAGAAATTAATTGATCGGCATATGGCAATAAGAGCGAAAGGAAAGTTCGTTAAGAACGCGTCGACTCGTTCTATCGTTCGCATCGGAACCGAGCGCAGCTGCCTCGATTAAAACTGCCAAACACACGTTGCTGCCTGCCCCACGGGCTATCTTTCTTCGGAACGTTGATATCAGCCGCTTATAACCATGCAAATTAAAACTTTTCATCGCGCAATGGAAACTTTTTCCTCGCCGGGCGCACGCAACCTTTAGATTACACTGCTTATTGTTAGTCTCGCGAGCCTACGATATTTTCACCATTCTAAACTGTTTTCACCTTGAATTTACTCTTTTATCTATTCGTGGTAACAATTTTCTTAAAACTAAAATTTAACATTTAGGATTAAAATTTTCACATTGGACTAATTATAGGATTATTAGGATTATAGGATTATTAATGTAAGATTGACCTGCAGTTTCATTTATTTGTCAAATGAAGTCAGAAGTGACTACTTTTGTATTCTTAAATAAAGAAAATTAAAAGGTTATGTACATTGTCATAGCCATGTGAAACTGTGGTCATATATCGAATATCAGTGTACCTATGTACTTCATACTTGTTCAACGTAATCGACTACTTTAATTCAAATTCTATTTTCAATTGCATCATTCAAAGGATAGTGTTTTTCAATACATATATTGTACCCGTTGAAATACATCAGAACGTGGACATTAATGCAGCTCTTCAAAACGAGGTATAAAACAAGATGGCGGACATGAACTGTGGTCACCTATCTAACATCTTCATACCTCTCCAACGCAATCAACTATTTTAATTCAAATTCTATTTTCAACTGCATCATTGAAAGGATAATGTCTTTCAATACGTTGTATCTGTTAAAACGCAGCAGAACAAGGATATTGATGGAACTTTTCAAAGTGAGAGATAAAATACGAGTCAGACCTAAACTGTGGTCATCCTGACATCAAATTTCATATTCCAACGCGATCGACTATTTCAAATTCCGTTTCCAATCGAATTATTTGAAGGACGGTGAATATGTTGTACCCGTCGAAACGCGTCAGGACGAGGACGTTAATGCAGCTTTTCGAAGCGAGAGACGAAATAAGGCGACCCGGGCTTTTTGCTCGGTCGCTGGCTACAAATCAGCGGCCCGCGACCCGTGTAGTCAGACTAGTGGAATACTCGCGCGAGAACAACACTGCTAATGGAGAAAAATCACCCAGGTATGATAACATGCCTCCGTACTAATGCAATACGCGATGCTACAACTACCGCGTCGTTGTGATGCGAAAAACTCGCTCGCTGTACTTCTTGTTTTTTTCGAAAAAAAAAAAAAAAAAACAAATCCGCGCATCGGACGCGTCACGTCGAGGTGAGCTCGTCGACAAAAAAAAAGGTCCGACTAAATTTCGGACCAGCTTGTACCTCGCGTTCGTTCGATTTTACTCGAAATCTATGCGAAAGAGAAACTAAATCGTCGTCCAACATCAATTCGTTTCTACTCTCATTTTTTGTGTCGAGGATTAACCTTTGAGAGAATGTTATAGTATTTTGTTGTTTGCACGCGTTTAACAGTTTGCGCTGTGTGATGTTAGGTAATTGTTTGTAACAGTGTGAGGATAAGTCTTGTAGACACTTTTCTGATGCAGGGATGATTTGATGATAGGTTAGAGTGAAAAATATTGATTTTGTTTTATTGAAACATTGATGGTGTTTTCAAGTTTCAGAAACTTTTCATTCAATTTTTTTATTTTCATACTCCCGTATTCTAGTAATTGAAAATGGTCAAATTCAAAATCTCCGGAATCTAAGAAAAATTGTAGTAAGAAAAAATTGCTACTTCGCAAATTCCAAAACTGCCTAATCAGCTCTGTCTAATAAGACAGACCTTTCAGCTACAACCCCTTTCAAGGAGTTCTACTAATTGTGAGACACCCTGTTCCCTCTTCTATCAATGAACAATCTTCGAGAAGAAAAAACCCATCGATTGCGTAAAATAGCAGAATTGTATTCGAAAGTTATGAAAGGCAGGTCATTATCCGTTCTAAGTGATAACGTAAACCTTCGTGCAGCGGTGCCGTCAAATTGTACCGTTTAATTAAGGTCCCGGATACACATAAATTTTATTCCGGGCAAGGTTCGTGCGCAAAAACGAAGTACGGAAGCGCAGTTAATTAATTATTCCCTTATTACGAGAGGGCACAGAAGAAGGGGGCGTGTGTGTCTGCATGCTGGCCGAAAGCGAAAGAAGGAGAAGGACAGAGAGAGAGAGAGAGAGGGTGAAAAGGGGGCTCGAAGGGTCTGACGAAAGAGCAGAAGAGAGGAAAGGGTTAGGAAGAGCGAAACGTGGTCGTCTCGTTTCCGACTACCTGGCGAAAATTTCGCTAAAGTGCTGCTCATGTGGAAATGACATAATTCGCGTGCGGCAAGGGCAATTGGCAGTAATTAAAGCGGGGCGGGCAGGGCCGGGCGGGGGCAGTTCGGTGCAGAGGGCATGAATGAAATTAAGGCGGGTAGCGAAGATGGCCGTTTACACGGGTCCACGTCTGCTCGACTCTCTGTGCCGCGACAATAAAACGAATTTGCATACGGGACAACTCGTCCCCGGACGGATGTCCTCTCTGTCCGACGGCCAGAGAGAATTTTCCACGGATAGATGGCGGATCCGGTCGAAATCATCGGCGGAAAACGTGGAAAGAAAATTGTCGAGGTTGAAACGAACGCGGCCCGAATTAAGGATATACACGGACATAATTGATGTCGCTGGCAAAAATCCTCGGACGATTCGCGAAATCGGATCACCTGCATACGACCGATTAAACATTTTCCGATATGTGCTGTGATGAGTCTTCTTCTCGGACTCTTTTGCGAGCAAACCCGGTTCGTTTCGTATCGGTTACCGACATGCTTCGTTTCGAATACTCTACGTTTCTGATCGCGAAGATACATGGACGTTTGACGAGGATCGATATTGTTCGAATTAACCCTTAACGTAAGTCATCCCTGAGGTGGCAACAGTACTTTGTCACTGCGGTCGAGGTGACATGACGGATCATGTCGAAACTTGCTGTCTCTGCTATGTCCTCACGATTGCCTTGTCAGTTAATCACCAAAGGAGCAATTAACATGTTCAGACTCATCTCTACTCCGTCAAAAAATAGAGAATTTGTAACAAAAATGCTGTTCTCACAACACTTACTTCAATTATGTTGAAATTCATACATCTCTACTCCAAAAAATAGAGAATTTGTAACAAAACAGCAAAACTGTTTTTACAATACTTATTTTAATACTAATTCGTCGTACATTTATTGAAAACAAGTACACATCTATACAAATCTATGATAAACAGCTATGATAAAAAATATCTATAGTGAAATCGATGCGAAACTTCAGTCAAACACTTCAAACGTAATGTCTAAACTTCATTGACCGTATAAAACTCGAAAGGTCAGATGCATCGGTCGAATTTCTGCTTTACGAAGCGAAAACGGAACTGTTGATGTAACGTGGGTCAGAAGTGCATCGTAGTTTGATTGAGACGTCGCTCAATCGCGTATGTTGACTGATAGCTTCGTTAACACTCCGACACACTATCTGTGTTGGCACGCGTGTCTACGAATCTGAGATGTACGCCAATTTGTATTACCTTGTATCTTGTTTCGCTGCTTGTACGATGGTACATTATAGTAGGGCATTAGAGTATTACAGTATGATGCTATCCTATAATGGATAATGTTATATTATTATAATATGTATATGCTATAATGTTATATGTTAGGTTATACTATAATGGATAATATAGTAGAGTATGGATACATATTAGTATCCATAAGTATAGTATAATACTATTGAATTGATGAGGCCGCCATATTTGGATGACACACGAAACTTGAGTTATTCAGCCATTTTGTGTCCAGCAAACTACTTATCTGATCATGAACAATTTTATTAAACACTTCAAAACATATCAAGTAAGAACAGTTAAATACTAGAAGCAATTGTGCAGTTTCAAAAACAAAATTGCTACTTGTTGATTTTTGCTAATGGAGTTGTTTGTGGACGTAGAAAATGGTGTCGAATATTGAACGCGTGAAAGAAGCAGCAATAGCGCACCGGCCGTCAAGATATCGATCGAGATTACAGGCATTAAAAGAGGACAATTTTAATAATACTCCAAGATAATTTATCTTCCGTAGCTTCGTAGGAAGTTGTTAAGTACTAAAGAGGAAGGGATGGACTTTGACAAGCATTATATCATTTGGTTCGTTTACCCTTCTCTTCTCGATTTCGTGGGGGGTTAACACGGTTGATTTATCTAGAATGTGCGTGGTAACTATCCGTCTAGTAAGAGAGGGATCGAGTGACCTGATTTTCCGCGAAATTAGCTTCGAATCTACGCTTTCGAAATTGTTCTAACGCTGGAATCGGACAGCCATGAACCTTTCTTCGTTCTTGAACGGCGCGTTCGTTAACTTCGTCCTTTTTTTCCTCCTTGCTTAATCGTTTTATTTGAACTCGCCGAGTTGAAGGATTCTCTTGTCGGATTAAACGTGCTCGTAGCCAAACGATCGGTTAAGCAGAGTCGAAAACATTGGCGTAAGTGGATTTTTAAATTTCGGAAATTCCTGGAATTTCGAGGAGTCGGTGACTTTGGGAAATTTCGGGAATTTGGGAATTTTTAAGAATTTTCAGAATTTAGAGTGCTAAGGAGCAGTTTAGAATTTGGGGATTTCGGGGTATTTAGATAATTTATGGAAGTTTTAGGAATTTCGAGGAATTTTGAGAACTTGGTAGAATTTGAGTAACTTAGGGAATTTTAGAAATCATAATGAACCTGGAAAGTTTGGGGGATTCAAGAGATTGGAGAATTTCGGGTTTGGTAAGTTTGGTAATTTTTATAATTTGGGAAATTTATTTAATTTGAAAATTGTATGAATTTGGGAATTTCAACAAATGAAAATGATGTAACCTGGAACCGAATTTTTAGAAATCCGAAGTCACTATTTTCAAAATCTGTAATTTCCTATTTCGAGTAATTTCTAAATTTCCCACCCGATCGAAAGAAATAAATTCAGCTAAACTGCCACGATATAAGAGTGGGTCCCGTGTCATTTCGGACCCCGTCCAGTTACGCCAATGCGAAAAAATCGGGACCAAGTGCAGGACAGCCAGAGATCTTCGAAATATCTCGAAATCGAGGAACGTGAAACTTTTATGAAGCTACCGTTCGGTCCAGTCGAAAACGTCGAAACTGGCGACCGTTCACGGTAGAAATTCAACCCTCTGTGTATCCGCGTTTAATAACTCGCCCGAGGGGTTGACTCGTGCACGGCTAACAAGGGTTAATTGTATCAACGTCTCCTAGTTTTTGTAGATTAAGCGATTTCGATTTACTTTTTCCCGTGAAGGATGTTGCTCCTCTACCCTGCGATCGTAAATTTCTCGTTGGCTTAAACCCTTTGCACCCTCTGCACGGGGGTAGAGTTTTCCTAGAGAGAAAGAGCGAGAGAGACACACAAGTAGAAAAGGAACGGAAAGAAAGAAGAAGAGGGGAAAGTTAAAGGATTAGTTAAAAATGGCGGAGAGAGCGTAATTTGCATCGAATCGGCTGGTCGCGTTAAATCGGGCCGGATAAAGAAAGGATTTGGGCTGATCGCCATTAATTGTGATGTTCGTAGGGCAGCGATCGGGACGGTTTCCCTTCTTCTTTTCCGGCAGGGAGGCAGTTTAGTCGTCGCTTAGTTAAGTTACTCGCTTACTTACGTTCCTTAGACCACTTACTTTAATCGGGCGCTCGTTCTCCGCGCCGCTTCAACCCGATTTCCACTTGTTTTTACGCCTTATCCCTTAAGGCTAATTCATTAATTAATTCCGTTAGTCCCCGTGCCGTCGCTTCTTCGTGTTCCAACCCCACTCCGGGAACCGACTGCCACGCCGCGAACCTCTTCGAGCACGGCTGGCTGCTCACTAATTAAAGTAATTACTAAATAAATTGCAATTACACTAATGGATCGGGCACGGCGACGGATACAGTCGTCAGGAACTGTCGTCGAACTTTTCCCGGGTTATGTTGCCGATTTACGCGATCGTCTCCCCTTCGGACCCCCTCGCCCATATTTCTCCGCCGATCCGATTCTTCGATTTTATCAGCTGCCACGGCTCTCTTCTCGCCGGTTAATAAACGGATCGTTTATCGAATCGACGATGGAAAACTGATTACTTCCTGTTTTTCAGATTCTAGGGATTTCGGAATCCAGGAATTTGAGATATTTGAGATTTTAGGTATTTCGAACTGTAGGAATTTGGGATTTTAGAAATTTGGGACTTTAGCAATTTGGAATTCTAGGGATTTGGAACTGTAGGAATTATGGATTCTAGGGACTTGGAATTTCAGAAATTTGGGGCTTTTAAAATTTGGAATTCTAGGGATTTGTAAATCTAGGGATTTGGAACTGTAGGGATTTGGGATTCTAGGGACTTGGGTTTTTAGAAATTTGGGGCTTCAGGATTTTGGAATTTTAGGACTAGGAATTCTAGGGATTTGGGATTTTAGAGATTCAAAATTCTAGGGATTTGGGATTGTAGCGATTTTCAACTCTAGGTACCTGGGAAACTAGAAATTTGAGAATCTAGTGATGTGGGATTCTAGGGATTCAAAGTTTGAGCACCATAGAACTGTAGGAATTTAGGATAATAGGAATTTCTTTTTCTAGTGAATATGGAACTTCAGAAGTTTGGGATTCTAGGGATTCCAGATTCTAGGGACTTGGAAATCTAGTGATTTGGAACTCAATGAACTTGTGAATATTGGGGTTTGGTAGTCTAGCGATTTGGAACTCAATGGACTTGTGAATATAGGGGTTTGAAAATCTAGTGACTTGATACTTAATGGACTTTGGCATATAGGAGTTTGGTAACCTAGTGATTTGGAACTCAGTGGACTTGTGAATATAGGGGTTTAAAAATCTAACGATTTGGGAAATGTTAAATTAAATTAAATGAAAAGATTGAGAAATGAAAATGTATATTTTGCAAATGTAGAGATTCTCGAATGTACAGTCCCAATTGTAGGATTTTAAAATCAGGAGAATTTGCAACAATATTATTGTTTAACGGTTGAACGATTTATTTGCACGGCTGCAATGCAATCGAATTAAATGGAATCACGAATCTATTTAAAGGCTAGACTAATTCGAAACCCATCTGGGATTTATGTGGTCTGACGTTCGGACGAGCGTAAAAAATGAGCTCAAATGCGGATTTAATTAGAGAAATAGAATTGTGGCCGAATTAATTGATCGAAAAGGTTGGTCTGGAAAGACATTTGGATATTTCATTATGACCGGTCACCGACTGACGTCAATTATGCAAATTATTGGCGAGTCGCGGTTCGGGAAAGGATCGACGGAAAAGAAAGATTCGTGTATGAGTTTTGTTCGAATGAAATTTTTCCTGGATAATCTCCTTTAGCGGAATCTGTCGTACAGAAATCGTTTAACGTTCAGACAATTTATTTAAAATATACATTACTTTCCAAAAATTTGCATTTCTACGCTAAGTACTTTTATTTCATTCTGACATAAATTAAAATTAATATATTTTATTTTAATTGGATGTTAAAATGAATGTACGTAGTACATTCATGTCATTGAATAATGACAGCAGCTTGACATGTCCCAGCACTGCAATAAACAATTATTAGAAGAGGAACTTGTTATCATGGAACAAAATTAAGTTTACTAAGTTACAATATTAGAGATATTCTTGTGTATTATCATTGAAATTAAAGCAGAATATACAGTGTGCTGTTACTTTTTAATCGCGATTAAAAATTTTTCTTTCATACTCAAATATTTCGACACTCGACAAAATCTGGCTAAAATGTTTATATTTTTTCTATAATAAAACAAAATTCGCTGAAAGAGGATGCAACGGGGTGGCTGCGAAGACAATTTGAAAACTGTACCTTAATGAGAAAATGTCATAGCAAAATATTTTCATCCTTCTTAATGCAGAACCACCCCCAACCCCATACGTATAATTCCTTCTACTATATTCTATATTATACGTATAATTTATTACATATGCATAATTCTTTCTATTATTATACGCATAACTCCTCCGAGAGAGTTAAATACGAAAGAAAATTGCATATAATAGAAGAATACAGAGGGGGTGCGGATATCGAACGGTGCAACATAAATTATTAAAATTCATACATCACGAGCATATTTTCTAACCGATTTAAACGGGTGGACGCGTCGCGACGGTGTCGATCGCGCGATTACAGGGGCCACATAATAAAATAAAATGCACCGGAAGGGGGTGCAACGGCGCGGATGCAAAAACGATTCGAAAACGGTCGCGAAACCACGATACATACAAATCGATCGTCTTCCTTCCGGGCCCGAATGGGGTGGGCGCAGAGGGTTGGTCGGTTCACGAGGTTTCGAGCGGGTAAAATCGCTCGACACCCGACACCCGGCATATTTCCTGATTTCCAGTTCATTTGCCGTCACAAAGCGCGAACGACCGGCAACGGACGATGCAAAACGCGAGCGCGAAATGCAAACGCGATCGTTGTCGCGATCGCCGATCGGAACCTACGGCTACTTCCGGACCGCGCCCGAAACCGATTTTTATCGAATTTTAAGCATCCATGAAATATCCGGCTACGATCCTGTTTTCAAATCAGCAAACAGAACACGCAATTTCGTTGTAAAAATCCCATTCATGATCGGGCCATGTTTCTTTATGTTTAAATTATGTCGTTGATGGTTACAGACGTCTGTGGACGTCTTTGATTATTATCTGGTTTATATTGCTGATACTTTTGCAATTGCTTTCTTTAATTGCTATCGGTGTAATGTAAGTACAGTATAACTCGAATTTAATGTGAAAATTTGATGTAGTGTATGAAATTATAATTTAACGTGAAAATTTGATGTAGTGTATGAAATTATCATTTAATGCGAAGGTGGTTTATCAAATTGTAATTCAGTTTAAAAATTTAATGTAATATGTCAAAATATAAATGTAATGTAATGCATAAAATTATGATTAAATGTAAAAATTGTATGAAATGTATCAAATTATAGTTTAATGTGAATATGTAATATATCATATAAAAATGGTCATGTACCAAATTACAACGTAATGTAAATAATCGATATAATATACTATAATGTAATGTAATATAATATAACGTAATGTAATGTGTCAAATCATAATTTAATATAAAGCGCCTACGTGAAACTATAATTTTATACAAGAAAAGTAGTATGTCAAATAATAAATCAAACTTGTCTTAAAAGTGACTTTAACCCAGAAACAAAAGAAGACAACTTTGTTTAATTTATAAAAATTGTAAAATTAATATCCCGCAAATTGAATAGAAAATACTAGATCACAACAGTGGAATTACACGTTGCCGGTGCTGGAAGTATTCCGAGTAACACCTGGTCGATGGAACAATAAACAAGTCGATATTACCGGTCATTACAGTTTAGCGGAAGTCAAACAGAGAGGACAGCCACGATTTATTTCCCTTTGTTTCGGGGTTGGCTTTTTTTTATCACGACGAGTAGAAATCAACCCGATGCGATCAAAAGCCTCGCTAGTCTTCCTGTACACGGCAATAATTGAAAATTGATCACCGAAAGGTAAAATCTCATGTGTGAAATTCTTTGTGCGAGTTCATTTTCCGTTCCAGCCACCACGGATTTTTTTCCCCTGTTTTTGTTTGTTTGTTATTTTATTTATGATACGCGTAATAGAAAAAAACTTGGAGCTGTACGAGAGATTTTGAGGTGGACGAAAAAAAGAGAGGGACGTTTTTAAAATGGATTGCCTTTAATCTTCGCGTTCAAACTGAAATATTTGGTCGGCCAAATAGAGTTTCCGACTGTCAATTCATTAAGTGAACCGCTCCATTTCGAAAATTGTAGACGGGATAAGGGAATCGATCGATGCTCGTGTCGCATTACCGACGAAAACGTTTATTCGACCAACAACGACCATAATTTCCTTTCGAGTTCGCGATATTATTACCTCGATTCATACGTTCGTACTTCGATCCGTTCATATTTCTTCTGACATACATATTTTCTCAACTCAGAATGCAGACGAACTAAAGCAGTTGAAGTACGAAATTTTTTAATTTGGGGATGTTGAGGTTTGGAGATTCTATGACTGAGGGTTGGAGATTTTAGGATTTGGGGAATTTGGGGGATTTGGGCAATATGAGGGCTTTCGGATTTTGGGATATGGAAATTTAGAAGTTTTGAGACTTGGAGATTGAGAGATCTCGAGATTTGGAGACTTTGGGACTTGGGAATTTTGGAATTTCAGAATTTTGAGGAATTTGGGGAATTCAGGAAATTTGGGGAATATGCGAACTTTAGGATTGTAGGATAAGGGAATTTGGAGACTTTGCAATTTGGGGGTTTAGAGATCTGGAGATCCGGAGATTTAGAATTTAGGATTTTCGGGATGTACCAATTTTGGGGACATTGAAATTTGGATAATTTGAGGATTTAGAGGTTTGGGAATTTTGAGATTTGGAGGTTTCAGTATTTAGGAACTTTAGGATATGGAAATTTAACGATTTGGGAATTTGAGGATTTATAAATTTGGAGATGTGGAAATTTTGAGATTTCAGGATCTGAGGATTTACAGATTTAGCGAGTTGGAGATTTGAGGATTTGGGTATTTGTGAATTTGAAAACTTTAAAATATAGACAATTTGATTGTGGATTTATCAATTCACAGTAATGTAACTTAAAAATATAGTCGACTTCTAAATTCCCAAACATAAAAATCAACAAATACATGTCTTCGCAAAGATGAAAATTCAAAAATTAAACTTCCATGTAAAAATCTGTAAATTTGCATATCCATATCATTGAAACATCGATGATACATTGGTATCATCTCCAAACACGAAGATACAAAAATAGCAATATCTCTGAATTCATAGTCTCACCCCTTTCTTGCCCAACCCTGCATCCCAACAAAACGCCACAAGAGAACCCACCCTCAAACCGTGCAACAGCTTAACATTCGCGCATTCGTGCAATCTCCAGCAATTTCCTTTCATCAATTTCTAGCGGACCGTCACATAGCCCGTCAGACATAATCATATTTGCCTGAATCTGGTCTGAGAGACGAAAAGAAACCGTCCCGTTAGCTCGTCTGGTTGTCCCGTTGAAAAGATTCCGAACAGCCCGTCGCCTTTGATAAGAAAAACCTTACCGTCCCATCGGTAGGATCGTCTCGGTGTCTGTTTCTTTTTCTGTGTCGGTGAAAATCGGAGGCAGAGACGGTACGTATTGAAGGAGCATTTGCGTTTTGACACGCTCGGTTGCCATAAGCCAACTTCAATTGAAAGGTGGCGAGAAGGGAAGGTGAACGAACACGGACGATGTGAAATGAATCAGGCAAACGGACAGACGTGACAGACATAATTCCCTGGTAAGCAGTACTTACGGGGGTAGCTAGTTACCCCGGGGACACCTGTCGATTCCCACCGGGAAATATTGCCGGGATACACGAACTGTCTTCTCACGTTTGCCTGATACTCTGCTACCCGCTGAATGCACATGCGTCTACCGATACCAACTTCTTGCGGAACGCTATCTGCCGTTTTGCTCTTCGTGTTCTCTCTGTTCGGCTGTTATCGCGCCACCCGAAACTACCCTGTCGACCTTCGCTGTTTTTATCATCCCTGCAACGATGAAATAGAACGCTGCAAAACGATCATCGTCTTCGGAAATGTTATATTTCGCGTAAAGATATTTTTCCTCCGCTTTGGTCAGAATTCTGTATAACGAATTGACAAATCTGTATGTACTTTTGTTGATAATTATGCTTAGAAAGGTATCAAACATTGTTTATTAGAATTTGCTGATATAGAACATTAAAGGACTAGGATTTTGTGCGAAGATCAAGATTGATAAATGTTTTCACATATCCTATTTTGATGAAGTTACCAGAATTCTGAAATGTGTATACTTTTACTGCAAACAAGGAGTCGAGAACATTGGCGTCAAAGTTCTATGACGAGAGAACCGCAACGTACAACAGGAAACACGATATTTAGATAAGGTATTCGCTAATTAAGCGGTAACAGCTGCCACGAACGGTGTCAGATAATGGCGTAAGGAAACTTACGACAAATTGAAGTGTCGTTAATAGGGCATTATTGAATATCGTTAAACTAGATTTATTACCCTTATCGAACACCAGAAAATGAATGGAGACTTTAATTTTCCATACAAAGTGATTGATATACTTTCAAGAGTACAGCAAGTATAAAAACTTGAAAATTTCACTAGACTCTGGTTATAGCACTGTCATGTATACTTTCATGCATACTGATTAAGCACTATGAGTTAAAGATATTATTACTGTATCTTACATTGCCGTACATTGTATTGTGCATTCAATGTTACCTTTCCTTGCGAGATATATTGCCATAACTCGTACTTGTCATATGACGTATTATTACGCGCCATCTTTGTACGCATCGAGTACTTACGCGTGGTATTTGTTCGCGTCGACTTATTACGCGTCATATTACTACGCGTCGAATTAATACGCGACGAGTTATTACGCGTCGAATTTATACGCGACGTATTATTACGCGACGAATTATTACGCATCGTATTATTACGCGACGAATTATTACGTGCCGTATTGGTACGCGACGAATTAATGCGCGTCGTATCATTACGCGACGTAACTCTACGCGCTGTATTCCTATGCATCGTAAGTCTACATGCCGTATTACTACGCGCCGTAATTCTACATGTCGTAATTGTACGATAATCACGCATTTCTGCGCACCGAATTGGGGCTCGTTCTATCGCCCACCATCATAGTACCATTCATTCAATCACCTCGCATTATATTACATTATATTATATTACATCAACCCGACACAGAAGCCATAGCTCTATCCGCGGCAATATAACGAGAATCTACAATACTGCACCGTTTGATCGAGTGTTTCTTGTTCTGCCAAGATAGATATAATACGTTCAGCATTATCGACACCGAGATATACGCTTCTCGATAGTGGAGAAGATTATTGAGTGTCCTTTGATTCCCTGGTGTCAGCCGGTTAACCTGTTTCAGATTTGAATAATGTCGGCAGAAAATTTGAAACGAGAACGAAATAAAACACGGGACCCGCGCACTTCCTACAATAAATGTCAAATTTTTACTTTATGCCGGCGATTAATATCTCCTCCCTTCCTTTCGCGAGATACGCGTAGGTGGCGGTAACATTTGTCATATTTCCTTCTCACAAATCTAACGTAACTTTGTTTAAATCATACGCGATCTTGAGAGCACTGCCGACCGAATTTACGGGACATCTTTAAGATTTGGTGCTGTTTAATACAGGGGAAAATTTTTGTTTATTTTCATAAATATTACAGCGGGATAAGTTATTAGTAACACGAGAATATTATTGATTAAGAAATTTTAGTCAATGATATACAAAAACAATAGTATAAGACCTTTGCACGATGAGTTTAAAACCACAACCGAAACATTCACATAAGTATCATTGAGGAGGTTAAATTTTGAGCAAACGTTCGGTTTCTTTTTGCTTCCTCAAACTTGTGTTTGCTATTGAATAATAAAAATATGTTTGCCCCTCGACGAGCGTTATCTGCAAGAGGGAAAGGACCACGAATGTACGTTTTAGGTACATGAGACGGTAGATACGGTACATACAGTGAATTTCAGTATGGATCTCACCACAAATGGATGTAGCTCTATGTTCTTGGGGGAATATCATATGTCAATAGCAGGATAAGCGGCTTACGTTCTTATTGTCGACACTGCGCCGTCTGTAGCTGTTGCGTGAAAGGAACTCCGCGAAATTCTCCGTAACATTTGGACAAGGATTTGCCAAGCTTTTTTTTACCGTATATCCACGTGGCTGTTCATCAAATTTATAATATTATTTCGTAGTATTATCCTAGTTCAAATATTTATTCATGGATAAATTACCTGCCTGAAACGGCGGAAACAGCCGTTTATGACAAGACACTACGAGCTAACATCATTAGAGTGAAATTGAATTTGTGCAATAAAATTAATTAAAATACATTACATACATGCTATTACATACATGCTATTAGATACATGTCTTACATACATGCATCAATTTCATGCATCATATAAATGCATTTCATATGTGCGTTATGTACGTGCATTGCATACATGTGTTACTTACATGCACTATATACATGAAGTATATTAATGCATTGCATATACACGTCACATAGATGCATCACATATTATGCATCATATACATGCATCACATGCTATGCATCACATGCTATCCAGCACATATAAGCATCACATATAAACATCACATACTGTCCATCACATATAAGCATCACATACTATGCATCACGTATAAGCATCACATACTATGCATGATGTATAAGCACCACATACTATGCATCACATACTATGCATCACATACATGCATCACATACATGCATCACATGCTATGCATTACATGCTATGCATTACATGCTATGCATCACATGCTATGCATCATATACTAACCATCACATATAAGCATCACATATAAGCATCACATACTATGCATCACGTATAAGTATCACATATAAGCATCACATACGTGCATCACGTACATGCATTACATAACTTGCTGATAAAAATTGGACCACAGTTTTCGCATCTGAATGAGGTTCTAGTTTCAGGAGGCTTTGAAGGTGTCCGTAAATTAATTAGTTATGCGTCTTCTAGAACGCGTGTATATCAGTTCCGAGCGTCTCGGTGCGTCTCCGTATAATCGCGTCGGCTGTTGGGTTAGGTCGAAAAGTTTAAAAGGGTGGAAGGTAGCGTGTCGCTTAAAAAAAAGGAAGGAAGGAAAAATCTTTCCACAAAGAGACTCGCGCCAGCCAGTCACTCGCGAAAGCACTCGACACGAATTTGTTCTATTTTACGATATTTGTCGGCGCTTAATATTTTCAGCAAACAGGTTAAGTGCCTCTAAGTGGTCGAGCCGGAGAAATGAAGAGGGCTTCGAGCGGAGAAAGAGAGGTGGAAAATGTGGGATAGAGGGAGAGACGGCGAGAGAGAGGAGAGAGAAGGGGTAAGAAACGAGAGAGAAATCGACGTGGTTCCAGGGAGAGAAAGAGGGAAAGATGTACACGCGCGAGTATGTACGCGTGTACGAGAGTGTGCGGGCGGTACAGAAAGAAGGAAGAACGGAAAAGGTGGAGGTAGATGCATTAGTCGGTTAGCATTTACCTACCTTTGTTCATTTTACAACGGCTGAACGCCTGCGACGTATGTGGAAACATCTACTTGCGCGCAGGCGCGCCGAGTTTCTCTTTGAATTAACATCTTTTTCGTGAAAGAAGAATCTTCTATCGATTTTCAAGCTGCCCGATATTTTAATTACAAGCTCTGCTTCTTTTTTAGCGGTGTGGACATTTTTGATATATTTAGGGGTACAAAGATGTTATGCTAGGAAGATGATAGGAAGATGCGAATCCTACTGTTTTGCTTAGACTATTTTCTTATTTTCTTCTACTGTCCTACTACTGTTCTATTGCACTGTTTCACTCTTATTATGGTACTCTTCATAACAGTATTTTACTGTTTCACATTTTCAGTATTATTTATTATATTGTTTCATTATACTACTGCACTATACTTTGCTGTTTCGGTATTAGAGTATTTTACTATTTTACTATTCTATTCTATTCTATTACTCCACCATTCTACCATTCTATTAACTATCCACTTTCTCACTATTCTACTATTCTCGCTTCGTTAATTTCATTATACCACTATTCCATTATTCTTCTGTTTCACTATATTATCATACTACTGCATCATAATTTTACTACTCAACTTTCACTGCAGTAATGTTCACATAACCTACTGCCTCATTATCATTGTTCCTCTTTCATTGCTCCACTGTTTACTACGTTACAGTACTATTCCACCAATTTATTTTCTTAATGTACTATTGTATTACTACTTTATAATTTTATGATCTACAGTTCAAATACTGTTAGTACAACAAATTTTTATGCTTCGAAATCATTGTTTTCTGTAACTGACAACCAGCCATTAATATAACAATAAAGGAACAAGGCTCCTTAATATTAATGAAACAGCTTAATAAAATAAGCAGTTACTTTTAAATTATAAATAAATAAGAGGCGAGGCACAAATTAATTTATGCAGTTACCCTTTGCCTCAACGAAGGTTGACATCCACTTTGACAGAAGAATCTCAATAACTTCTGCAATTTAAAACAAGGAATCTAAGATACGTCATTTCGCCGTGTTGCACAAACCAGGTACAACAAAAGCTAGCCCCCGGTTAATAGAATATAAACTGCAGTTAATAATAAACGCTAAAAGGCCGAGTTAATAATAAAAGATAAAGACTGAATAATAAAAGGAGGAGACAATATACGTAGTGTAAAAGGGCAGATATTGAAAGGCAAAGAAAAGGAGGCGCAAAGGATCGTGGAGGGGGTAAGGAGTGACGGGGGTGGTTGAAAATAACGAGAGAAATTTCGAAACGCGACGTTTGAGTCTGAGTCGTAGGAACGTACTGTACGTACGTACGTACGAACGTACGAACGAACGAACGAACGAGCTATTCGTTCCATGGAAACCTAATTTGAGCGTACGCCTTCCCTCTGCATGCAGGCACGTACCTACACCTCTATACATCTGAATACCCCCCCGCCATTGCCGCAGCCTTAATTAAACGGCGTTCCACGGATAATTAGCAATGAGTTTCGCTACTTTTGCCGCGTGCGGCCCCGAGATCCACTTCATAGACAATCGGGGTCGTGAGAACACCGAGGCAGTCATTCAAATACGAACGCCCGCGCTTATGACTCGAGCCGCTAATTATATTTGCAATTAACCCCGGAGCGTGCGCCTCGGCGGAAGAAAGAGAACCGGAGAGACGGTCGACGAGAAAGAGACGAGGAGACAGGCGGAAAGAGATCTCTCGCGAGAGAGAGTGAGACGAAGAATCGGCGAGAGAGAGCAAGTATCGGAGAGAGAAGACGAAGAAGAAGAAGGGAGAGAATCGACCCACCCTCCCGGCTTAATGTCTCGCGCACGAATTCCAGTTTACGATTGCAAATGAGAGCCGACCCCCATTGTGTCTCGAATTAAGCAAGTATGGCGGCCAAGTAAGTAAGTAATTAGTCCCCCAAGCGTGCGTACGTTTATGTACGCACGTCTCGGAGTTAATTAGCCGGATTGTATTCCGGAACGGCGTTATGAATCACGATTGAATTATAGACATTGATTGCGAATGCTTACCGCTGTAACAACCACGCAAACCCTCTCTCACCCCATTCGCGGCACTCGCAACCTGCTGTAATTCGTTTCGAAATTCCCGCCAATAAGGAAGAAGCTTCTTACACAGCTCGTTATTCATCACTCGAGCGCAACGGAGCCGTTTCCGGTCTGCTCATACAAAATGGCACTTTCGGACTAGTTACGTTAGAATTTACTAAGAATTGTTGCTTCTGGGAGTATCTTTCAATATTTTTATGAATTTAGAATTGTGAAGGTTTAGGGCTTTGAAATTCTTTATCTTGGAGAATTGTACGACTGTAGAACTTTTCATCTAAAATTTATTTTTTATCTAAAATATTCCAGAGTCCCAAGCTTCCAAAACTTCCAACTACAGTTGTAAAATTTTAGAGTTCCTACATTCATAAAATTTTAGAGTTCTTTCGAAGATTCTAAATACCCAATGTTGTAACATTCTCAAGTACAATTACCAGAGTCTCAAAGTTCAAAAATTTCAAAAGTTCTTTTGCAAAGATGAAAAACTCCCAAAGGTGAAAAATTCTATAGTCCTAAAACTATGAAAATTTTCTCTCAACACACCAATGGCTTCGGAAATCTCTGGCCACGATTTTCCGCGACTTCAGAGACGTCAGAAATTACTATTTCAGATGGTCAAACTAGAATAAACATTCGCTTCTGGCGTGTACGCAAACTTCACCTGCCGGTGAGTTCCCTTTTTTCCCCTTAAATTACGTATTCCCATAGGATAACGTAGTTCCGAGCAATCGGAAATCAAATAGTGATAGACCCGCTTTGAAACGGTTCCACGATCGTCGAATCAAAGGAATCTTATATCATTCTTTACATATCGATAGTCTGTGATATCCAGCCACGGTGAATTACTGTAACAAACTCCGTGGGATAATTAAAATATTTTCTTACAATTAATATTAGGGTGGGGAGCTGGAAAATGTAGATCGAGAGATGGCCTTTGATCCGAAAGGATAAAATCTTCTGTTATGCAACGTGAACAAAAATATATATGTTTTAATAATATTAAGATTTTCTCAAAAACCTCATCAAATTTTATTAGAATAAAGCTGACTTATTTTTTCATGTAGACCCGGTTGTACTAATTACAGAACATCTTGTATTACATATAAATTTATAATAATGAAAAAATATAACTTTTGTTGAATCTACAATCGAACATGACAATGCTACTTTGCTGATTAAAGAAGAACTTCGTTTCTTTACTCTTCCACATGTGGGCAAAGAGAGAGTACACGACACGTGGTCGTAGTCTTCTAACAAAAATAATCAAGAACTGTGTGTTATTATTTTTTATCAACCCCTCCGTGTGTCAGAAGGTTTAACAACTCTTAATATTTTTTATATTTCAACCACGCGCTTTGGTAACATACAATGAACAGGCTTCGATTAATCGTACACAGTGTGTCGCGAAAAGAAATATTACCTCATCTAAGGATGTCCATTTGAACACGAATTGTCCTAAACGTTTCTCACTGTGAAATATTCCTTCACTCTCTCGCATAGATGCTAATGGGACACCAAGTGTCCCACGTAGGCGGTTACGTTCTGTCAATGTTTGCCTACCCTTATGGCGTTCTGCTTGCACGGACTGCCTTTTTCCAACATAATTTTCTTTCTTCGGCAGAACCACGTATGACCGTTCGCGTTACCTCTGTTCCTTGTACGCTTCTTTTGATTCCTCCATGGATTCCTTCTCGTGAAATTGATAATATCTTGCTTACAGGATATTTTACAGGAAATTGAAATTTGGGAAGTGGTCACAGTGCTTTTCTTTCAGGTTCGTACACTTTGTGGACATCGGGTTTTTTTATCACTTCATACTTTTCTTTGTCGTTTTTAGGAATTTACATATTTATTTGTTGTTTTTACGAATTCATACTTTTCTTCGTCTAATTTTATGGATTAATATATTTCTTTATATTTTTCTTGGTCGTTTTTACAAATTTATAAATGTATTTATTGTTTTTACGAATTCATACATGTTTTCGTTTTTATGAATTCAGACTTTTCTTCGTCGTTTCTATGAATGCATAAACACGATCTTTTATTTATCATTTTTATAAATTATCGGTATGAGCACCTGGTAAAAAATTGAATATTTCAAGTGTGATGTAGTATTACCAATATCTTTGAACCACATCTATTATTAACAATTTATTCCTGTACCTGAATGCTCGTATTAAAAATTTGGTAAAGCAAGTAATGACAGTCATCTGCAGTAAAATTAAAGTATCAAATACCCCACTAACTAATTACGAACTTAAATCATTGAACTATTACCCGAAAAACATGATAAGTTGTTATTCAATTTCTGGGGTAAAATTAGCAGATAAGTATTTTTCGCACAATCTACACGTCAGGTAACACCTTCAGTTCGAGATAATTATTTTTATGACTATAAATAACACTTGTTCGAAAATCGTATTTCGAAATTATTACCTACTTCCAACCTCATTTTACCTGACCACTATTATATCCCTTTTATCGCCGCTTACAAATTAACGTATATTATTTCTCTCAACCATCGAGGACAGGTGTTTGCGAAATATTCCGTTCACAAATACCCAAGATGTCCCATATCGATGGCGCACTGGCTAATTTCGCGTGAAAAAATAAATGGATAATATAAAACCAACTTACATGAACGTAAAATTACCCTTTTCCCCGTCAATCAATATCAAGACCGAATGTAAATTTCCCAAAAATAATTCTGCATTAATGCGACGACTTTCCTTTCTATCGAAGGTTGTGTAATCGCGCAGGTGTTTTGTTGTTCCCCATAATACCCCGATAGTTTACGACGCTATTCTTTTCTCGTTAATTGCTTAATTCGCAAAAACAGCTCGATAGAAACGAGCCAGCGACAGCGACGAGAGCGAACGGAGAATTATAATTGACTAGTAATTAAGAATTGCTAATTATTCTTGGTCGGCGAACGGAGTATCTCCTCTTCACGCACCCTCCTCGTCTTTCTACGTTTCCGAGCCTCCTTTGTGAGGCATCATAATGAGAGGCCGCACACCATTCGAGGCTCGCAACTTTAACTCGCAGTCGTGCCACGGGAAGAGACGTGTTATTATTTCCTAATTGGGCCATTATTCACGAAACTAAGACCACGTGAGTACGGTACACGCGGCTCTGTGTTGGCCAGCGTTCATGGCCGTGCTATTTACCGACGATGCCTCGCGTTTACGGGTCACTTTCCTCACAATTATCCGCCATTTTTGCCAATTCTTTCAGTCACTCGCTGCTAAAACTCTCGGCGACCTTCGACTGGTCTTACAGTATTGTTTCGTACTCTTTCGCTATCAAATTTTATATCGTACCTATTTAAATTTATAATAATCGTAAACGTATATAGGAACACTGTTTCTCAAAAGTTGAGTCATGTAGAAGAAAAATTTGATATTGGAATCTGCTTGTTTTCAGTTTTACTCTAGATCAATTTGATGCATAAATATCCTTCGGACAAAATCATTTTTTACCAAAGGAAATTTTAGTTCAATCATAGTCAAGTTAAATTAGATTGGAAGTTAGGTTAAGTTGTATTTGATTAAATTTGAAGCTTAAATAAAAATAAACAAAGGTCGATAAAATTACATCTTTGGTTAGGTTAGAGTTACAGTAGGTTTCATTGAGTTTGATTAAGTTTTAAGTTCAACGAGAAATAAATATATGTTAACAATAAGCATCATCTAAGGTTAATTTAGGACTGTACAATCTTGAAGTTTCAGCAAAATGAATTAGAGAATGACAGAATAATGTGTTAACTTACATTAAATTCAAAATGTAAACACGTACATACATATAGATTAGATTTGCACCATGAAAGTACACATAACTTACCATTTTTTTATCATTTTTTCGACGACGACCATGTATTTCTAATTAAAAATAAAAATCGTATGATTTCGACGAGCTCGTCAAAAGAAATATTTTTGACGACCACTCGAGTCAAGTCTCTCTGCGAATAGTTTTCAACAATTGTTCGACGATTATCGGGCGGTTTACATAGCGAATGCGAATGGTGCGTAAAGGCTGATATTAATAGCAAAGCTGTTCGCTCAAATGATTTCGTTGAATCGTACAAACGAATGAGTGTTCGCATGCATACAGAAGTTCAGAATATATGTACATCTATGAATATATATACATATAGAGAGCGAAATATATATACATATAAATATATAGTTGTGGCGTATAGATATGCAGGAGCGTACAAGGGTAGACTAGCAAAGCTGATCGAACTGGAGATTCAAAGAGGGTGGGGATCATAGCGATGGGAATTGATTTTAGCACCGGGCTTTGTGAAATGAAACCTGGCCAAGCCATCACCATTAACAACGATAAAAATAATCCAATCCGACGTTTGTTTGATCTATCAACGCCTATATTTCGCGTCCCCTCTATGCGGCTGATTACGATCCTTCTCGACTTCGTTCGCGCTTTTTCCGAGCTTTCGATTGATTTTTACCGATTGCCATCGGCTTACAAACACTAGCTAGCTACGAATAACAATATACTAACTGTATCTTAAATTACGATACTTTTTCAACAATTATAAGCTCACTGTCAGAAAATGTACCGATATTTTCAACATCTTTAAGCGATGTTAAATAAGATGCGCAGTTGTTGTGTGTACGTAATAAGTATGCGCAGGTACGTTATTACGCTTTATCGATGTTTATTTATCATGTAAACTTTACTGCGCAGGTTCCTTACTTTCCATTAACGACTGCACATGTTCTTAAGGTCACAGTTAAGGTCATGGTACATGTTGCGTGGACGTAATTAAGATGACTTGTTAATTTCAATGATGAATGTTAATGTACATGGATGTTAATATAGATCTTTGACCCCAGATTCTCAAATCCTTAAGGTATTTAAATCCCTAGATTCCTAAGTCCCTACATCCCCAGGTTCGATCGGTTAGATTCACAAATTCATAGATCTTCAAACTTTTAGATCCTAATTAGACGAAAAATCCCTAGACTCAAATATTTCTAAATCCCCAAATTCCTAGATCTAAAAAACTCCAGGTCTCGACATCTCTGTGTCCCTAGACCCTTAGACCTTCAGATGCAATCTCCAAATCCTTAGGTCCTCAGATCCCTAGATCCATATCTAGACATATCTAGTTCCATAGATCCCTAGATTTTCAGGTTCCCAAATTCCTAGATCCTTAAATTTCTAAGCTTTGAAATTTCTAGATCCCAGCTTTCCATATTCAAAAGACACCAATCCACATATCCCCAGATCCCAAAACTCCAAGGCAGCTAAATTCTTGAAAACCAAGTTTCTATTCTCATTAAATCTTATTTTAATTCTCATTAAAATAACTAACTCTAACTTGGAAAAAAAAAATTCTCATGTCATTAATTCCTGAACACATCCCCAAGTTCTCAAACCCCTGCAATCAATGCGAGGGTTCCAGGTTGCTGTAATCTCCCTAGGGAAGTCAGATGTGCTTGAATTAAATCAGGTATCGAAGTTGTAAGTCGATAAAGAACAAAATGATCTCGAACGAAGAAAGAATAGAGTCGCAAAAACGATACTCGCAAGCTGACGCCAAGTCGTAGATTTTCGTGCGCGATTTCGGTAAATTACAGCGTGAACGGGCGAAAAACAATGTAGTAATTCTGCTTAGCCACGAATCAGCTATAAATTTGTGTAATAGAAGAGCCGAAAAGGGGGACCAACCGAGCGAGTGTGTGTAAAACGAAACGGCCATCGAACAAAAGCGCCGGTCGCGGCCCCGCCCTCGACTCGACTCGAATCGAGAGCCGATTTTGGCCTCGGCGGAACAGCCAGCAAGGTATATACGAGTAGTGCAAACACGAAAGAAGGACGAGAGGTCGAATAGTAGAAAGAGATTTACGTGGACTTCTATGGGATTGTCACCGTACCATACCCGTGAATTAAACATTCCATCGAATCGGTACGCCGCCAGTCTGCCGACCGATATTTTTCAAAATTCCACGACGGCCAACCCCTTCAAATATTTGACTGTGTGCTCTTCCATTGCCAAGATTCCTATTGACACGAGCACCACCGATCGCGGTATCAGTTTTGTCTTTCGCCAAAATTATTCACGATGCTACTACGCTCGACCGTGATCGATCAATTGATTTCGCTGACGGCCACAAACGACCGATTCCATTCTCTCTGCCAGCTCATGTCGAAAAATATAATAGCAGCTTTCGTGGATATGTCATTTCGACTTCCGAGTATTTGCACGGAAATGATAGCTATTTTCTGCGATTATGCAATTCCAGGGAATCGGAGGGTCTTCTGTGGGCTGGGGTGGTATGAGGTGTCATACCATGCGTATAGCAAATGTATCAACACGATACCTCGTGAGAGGACATTTTTGACGCACACAAGCATTAGGAAATTTGGGAATTTTTAAATTAGCAGAATTTCAAATGCGCAAATGTGAATTCTCAAATTCTAATTACCAGATTTCAGAATTGACCGAATTTCTAAATTCCAAATCCCTAAATTCCCAAATTCCTAAATTTCCAAATTTCTACACTTCCAAATCCCTAAATATCAAATCCCTAAATTCTCAAATTCCTAAGTTCCCAAATCCCTAAATTTCCAAATTTCTACACTTCCAAATCTCTAAATACCAAATCCTTAAATATCCAAATTCCTAAATAACAAATCCCTAAATTCCAAATTGTTCCACCTACATCACCCCCCAAAATTGTACCATAGCAAACCATAGCTCATAACTGGAACCGCGAACAACCCAAACGTGGAACATCCGTAGTTCGACAACTCCGTGTATAACAGGGGGTGAGACACGCGAACGTGTAGCTGTCATGGTTCGACGGTCACGTAGAATAATTTTGACGTTATCCAGACGTTACGGCGTCTGACGAAAAAAGAAGCAGGTAACACAATTACGTCAGGTACCGAGTAAGGCGAGCGAGGGGTAGTCGGCAAAACTCGTACGTGGCGGCGAAACGGGCGCAAAGTGGCCGAAAACAAGGTTATCATTTTCTCCGGGTAAGAGCCGTCAGTTGTACGAGGACCAGGAGGATAAGCGGCTTTAGACACTCGAAAAAGTTGACGGGAGAAACGTTTGACGGACGAATATCCAAAGTTTTGACGGGGGACGTCGGCCCGATACTCATGAATTACCAATGAATTTCCTGCCGCTGTTGCTATATCGTTTCCTCTTTATCGCTCTCCCCGTTTCTTTCTTTCCTCCCTTTTTATTTCTCCTCCCTGTTTGCTCTTCTTCCAGAAACCGAGCGCGAAACTCCGTCTATCGAGGAAAGTTATTTGCTCTGTCCATATGAGGCGCGAACCTAAAACGAAACGAAACTGCGCCTGGTCGACGTCATAAACAAGTCACGAGTCTAGACAAACGTTTCTCACATGGACCCCTGCTGATAAATCATTCACGGATAAGAAACGGTGCCTAATACCCGGCTATTTCTACCTGTTTATTACGTATCAACCTAACCGACTCCATACTTTTTATTTTAATGCAATTTATCTTGTATCTGCTGCAAAATGGTTTTTCTTAAATGTTTTTGCTAAAATGTTTTGATAAAATGGACCGTCAGGACAGATTAGTAAAATGTTTCGATAGAAACATTTATAAGGAATTTGTTCTAAATTGTTTGTATTGAAACGTTCATATTAAAATGTCTATATTAAAACATTTGTATCAAACCATTTATTTTAAAATGTCTATATGGGAACGTTTATAGCAAGATATTTATACAAAATGTTTGCATTTAATCATTTTTATTAAAATACATACATATATCACAACACTGGTATTAGAACATTTACATCGGAACATTTGTTTCTAAAACATTTTATATTTAAACGTTTATATGAAAACATTTATATTAAAACATTTATATTGAAGCATTTATAGCAAGACACTTGTATTAAAATGTTTATATTAAATCATTTGTAGGAAAACATTTATATACAAGCATTTATATTGAGATGTTTATAGCAAGACATTTACATTAAAATGTTTGTATTAAATCATTTGTAGGAAAACATTTATATAAAAAGATTAATATTGAAGTGTTTATAGCAAGACACATATTAAAATGTCTGTATTAAATGATTGTAGGAAAACATTTATGCGAAAGCATTGATATAAAAATGTAAGAAGGGGGTTGATGGTAGAAGGGTAAAGGTGAGAATCTAGTGTAAAGGTTGGATGCAGAAGCGTTTACTCGCGAAGTTGCAGGAAAATGTGCGATAAACGTTCGGATCGTCCCACGAAACCGTGAAATATCCTCAGGTTTCGGCGGGCCGGTAAAACGCGGCTAAAGCCAAGTAGAAATTACATTCGCGGTGGCCGTTTGCGGAACGTTTAGTGCCCGTGGAACGGCGGCTCAGAAACGATCGTGAATTTTTGAAAATATGCCAACAATAAAGTTCTCCTGGATAGCGAACGAAGGGAAATTCTCGTTCGGCGAATCTGCTTTCGTCGAGGTATTATCCACCTTCGTCTGGCATTACGACGTGCCGAAATAGGGGAAGATACTGGCGGAGAATTTCTTTTAACTTGTCGCGCGATACTTTACAATTCTATCGTATCGGAGAATTTCCGCATGAAACATATCCTAGATCTCGAGGAACAAAATATTAGGACGATTTTTACGAAGAAATTATCTCTCGATTTGTTGTAGCAGATCTGCGTTCCCTGAGGAAATATAGTAATCGAAGGAAGATTTTTTTTATTGAGAGCTTTTGAAGATTTATAAATCTGGTGTTTCTGGATCTTTGGATCCATATGTTCTCGTATTATGCAGGTGACGTGAAAATGGAAGGAGTCGGAGATTCCAAAATCTTGGGCCCTAAGGAAGATGTGTTTTTTCTTAATAACTCAAAAACGAAGCTTCAAACTCTAGTTTTGCAAAGGCAAATGTTATTCAGAGTCACATCAGCTCCCATTTCAGGGACCTACACTAGTTGTACACCCTGTTGAAATTTAGGGATTTGGAGGTTTACTTTGGGTACATAGGTATTTGGGACCTAAGGATCCCTACCCTTCAAGGTAGGGTAGGTACATCCCTTGACCTTGTGCACTCCTGTGTCGAGTGACATCACATTTCTCTTGGATCTTACAAATAATTTAGATAAATTGGTTGAATATATATTTACAAAAAAAATTTGTCACATACTCCACACTGTTGCAATTTTACAAAAACCTTTGATCTATTTTGATAATTAAGAAGTTGGTGAATGAAATGAAGGAGTGCAAATCTGGGTCAGCTTTCTACGAAATATATATAACGGTGTTCCTTGTAACCTCGAAGAAGTAAAATATTTAAAAGCTACTCGTCTTGATTCGACAACAGCATATAAGCAAAAGTCGAGAGATTGACGCGGACCTCGTGGAAGAAACATAGTGTCGGTTTGTTGTTTTTAACGGTCACTTTCGCGCGGCTGGAGCAGACGGTGTCGGTGTCCCGTTGTTGCCGTCTAATCGGAAGTTTATGCCTTTATTCGAGGGAATAAAGGGGTCCGCAGCTCCCTGGCGTGCAAGCGCCACGAAATATTCGCCGGTATGGAACATTTAACGCCGCGGTCCCTCACACCGCGGAACAGTAAAAACGACGAAACGGTGGAACGTACAGGGAATCGGGCGAAAGGGAGACACCGTGTCGGAAGAGCCTCTCGTATTTGTACTCCATACCGAAACCGGTATATGCTCTGTGAAATTCACCTGGTTTATACTTTCTGTCGTTTCCGGCGTATCGCGTAATTTTCCTGCACTCTTGCTCGCACGGTCGCTCTCTCGATCGCACCCCCGCCGCCATGTGCGTACACCATGGCTCCCAGATCCCGGATTTTTATGGGGATAATCCACCCACTCGCGGGTACACTTGTTTTGTACGGCGGTGAACGACGTTTCGTGCTTTTGCGTGTCCTGCCACTTTCGATGCGAGGAACAGGGGGATATCGTTGACGCGGGAACGACTACATTGTGCGTAAACGATCTTTTATTTCGACGCTTTCGCGTGATACTGCGCGATTAAGTTATTGCGGCTACAATCCGTAATTGTCGAGAGCCGTTTATGTACCGATTCGCCTGGGGTAATGTGTGCGATTATTGCCCGTTTTCGGTGAATTTAAAGTGTTCAATTTTTATAACATTGTTAGCAAATTTTATGGTATTTTAATCTTTAACACGTTGACAGCTACGTCATCCATAACGCTTTTTATACTGATCTAACATATGGATTATTAAATATCTGTTCACTAATAAAAGATTCTCGCATTAATTACATGGATCTGTGGAAAATGAATGTAACACATTGTGAAAATATTTGGTGAAATTTACTAAAAATTAAAACCCTACTGTGTTAACAAGTGTGCCTCTCAAGCACCATCGATGAACTAAGTCCACATTACTCGCTTATAATTAATATAAATATTAATTAGGGTTAAACCAGGGGTTAAACTAGCTACATTTTAGACATAAATTTGAATTTTCTTAAGATACGTCATTATTTTTTGTTATTTAAACATTTCTCAACAGGTATTTTTTCCAAAAAGAATATCGTATCTGAAAATCGAGTATTCTCCTCAATTGACCTTTTGAAGAAGAGGCAGAAATCGCGTTCGATTCCGGTAATTTTCTTGGTTGCCGGGCAAACACAGAGGTTCAATATTTAACCGATCTTGCATAAACGAAGGAGCGTCGAAGACGAGTTTAACCGACGACAGCCGCGTCGGCCCCGCGGGCGTCCGCTCTGCTCTCGGGGGCGCAACAGTAAAACGCTGCGGCCCGCGTTGTTCCCCGTCGAGCAAAAAGTCGGTGAAAACGCGTGTTTGCCCGAGCGAGATAGCGGCAGGTATTCCGTGGTGGGCAAAGAAGTCGAACTCGTGGCCCGGGGCAATGGTTGGCTGGGCCGTTCAGCCGCGCTCTGTACTTACCGCGAAATGAATCAAGTCTCCGGTTCCGAGGCGGGCAGGTGCTTATTACTCGCTCGCGTTTGCCCGCGTCCGAACCCCCTTTCGTCCTCTCGGGCTTCTTTCCCTTCGTATATCTTTACAAGAGGGAAACCTCCCTTGCCCTCCGGCTCCGTTTCGAAACTCCTCCCGTTATCGTTCTCACCTCCGAAACGAACTCTGAGGAGCTCTCGCGAACACGCGTGCACTCGCGCGATTATCGGGATGTTTATACTAAACCTAAGAACAGATCCTGTTAGATTTATTTATTGGGAATGGAACTCTGTCAAAATTGTATATTTCCTCTAACGTTGAAGGCTCAAGCGAAGAGTAGTGCTTCAGTTTATTTAGGCCTGTGAACTTCTTTCCTTTATATCTAAACTTCTACATCTTTCCGTATATTTTTACAGGAAAATCTCCCAGCTCCGTTTCGAAACTCCTTCCTTTATCATTCCCACCTATGAAACGAATTCTCAGATGGAGGAACGAGACTTTCCCAATCTGCTCTCGCGGCTGCGAATAATGTTCCTACTAAACTTAGCTGCGGAAACTAGAAGCACCCCGTTTCGATGCTTCCGCTGATACTTCCGCAGTCCCTTCTAATGGCGTTTGTTATCTTCGCCTCTCGATAGACGGTCCCTTTCGAACGGATTCGGTGAGTTAATATCGTCGCTTACAGTTCTCAAAAATTTCAGTCAAAAATTGATCTTCATATTTGAACTCGTGATGGAGTATTTGAAGAAGCTACCATACCTTCCCTATTACGACTTGGTCATCTTGACAACAGTGCGTCCTCAAAAAATTTTTCCCCAAAAAATTCCACATAAAAAGAATCAAAAGAAGTCACGATTCGAGTTTTTGAAGAACGAAGAGAGAAGTCGGGCAAAAATAAAAAATTATTTGAAAAATTGAACTGTTGTTCTATACTCTGTAAAACACAGCGTTACAAAGCGGCAATGCGAAATTGCGAGAGCGGTGCATGCGCGATCTGGCTATGAAACAGAAGGTAGTTGTCGTAGGTCATCGAGCGTGTGTGCAACGGTACGAGCAAGAAGGGCATAAACCGAGACAATAGCCGCCTTAGGGTATTCGAGATGACCGCCATTAGGTGCCCGTCCCTCATCTTCCACGTTCCCTTCTCCTCGTTCCTGCATCCCTTACGGCGTACAAACGACAAACGACTAACTCCCCGATGACGACATTTCAGGAGAACCTACTGGAACGCGTAAACGCGTGCCGAGATACTCGGACGTGTCGCGTTTTAACCCCTTAACCAAAGATAAGCACCGTAACGCGATTGGTGGGTGATGTTTTTGGTAAGTGACTCGGTTTATGGCCGTCGTTTTGCTCGCTCGGTAAATACTGCATCTTCGGTATTCGTTGGGAGGTGTATTGGCAGAGGATTTAGGTGGACAATTGAAACATTTTTGATTGAAAATTTGCGAGCATGGGAATTCGATGAATAGAGAGTTGGGGAAATTGGGAATTGGGGAAATTGGGAATTGGGGAAATTGGGAATTGGGGAAATTGCGAATTGGGGAAATTGCGAATTGGGGAAATTAGGAATTAGGATAATTAGGGATTGGGAAAATTGGAATTGGAGAAATTGGAATTGGGAAATTGGGAATTGGGGAAATTGCGAATTGGGGAAATTGCGAATTGGGGAAATTAGGAATTGAGGAAATTGGGTATTGGGGAAATTGGGAATTGGGGTAATTGGGAATTGGGGAAATGGGAATAAGGGAAGTAAGATATATTATATTTCAGTATTAAAAGTATTACAATATTGTAATATTTCAAAGTTAAAAGTATGACAATTATTCTTCAATATTTACAATCTTTCAATACCGAAGAAAGTAAATTATCATAGTTAAAGTATCATATCTCTGGTAAAAATTTAATCATCAAAAACTTGATTCGAATATACTCGAAAACAGCATTGTCATTATAGTGCTGTAATTCGAACTCTGCAGAGAAGCAGTAAAGTTCAGTGCATGAGGTTAAAAATTTGCTCGCGTGTCATTGAAAAGAAGTGTAGGTTACATCGGAATGTAACTGCAGTCGAGCGTTTGTGCGAGAAATTAGGGTGGAGAGAGGGTGCGACGACGCCTGAGGGGACGATTTCGATCTCTCGAACTATCATTCGCGGTGTAACCATAATGTTGGTTTGTGTACGTATCACAAGGTGCTTTCTATCGAGGCCCGTGTAGTTTCGCGTAATAACCGCGAACGGTTCGTTCCCGGCGTTCCGTGGATCAGATTAGAAGAGCCGGTGCTCTACGCTCGCGTATTAGATCCCGAGTGCGGTAGGCCGAGATTTTATCGGGAGGGCGGTTAAGAGGAAGCGACAACACCGGACCCTCGATCGGACACTTTCGACTGTCCTATAAAATCCCTCGATTAACTGCTTACACCTATGCGCCCGGGGATTACGGACGGATAACATCGATGTCGTCACCGTTTCTGCCGATTTACTCGAGTTATACTGAACGCTTTACAATCTGATTGGAGACGTAATTATAGGTGAAAACAAGTGTTGTATGTTCGCATATGTTGTTAGGTTTTGATATTGGATTTGTTGGACGAGTTTTGAGAGGGAGAGTTAAGTGGACAAGGGGATGGTAGGGAAAATTAGAAAGAAATTGTCTGAATGTATAGCGAATTCTCTGATTTGTAGATTTGGAAGTTTCAGGTTTCTATGTGTGTGAAATTTACAGCATTCCCAAATTATCAGGTTCTTAAATTACTAAATTTTTAAGTTAGTAAATTTCGGAAGTAACAAATTTCTAAATTACTAATTTTCCTATATTACAAATTCACCCAATTCAGAATTCCCATTTTTCCCAATTCTCATTTTCCCCAATTCCCACGTTCCTCCATTCCCATAGTAATATATAGTAACATATCAATAATATAACCGTACGATTTTATAATATTTTAACAGCGTAATATTGAAATACCATAACAAGGTAATGTAGTATAATTCTTACAATTCAATATCAAGAATACACCAATATTAAATATTCTAATGCAACATGAAATCTGTATATACCATAAAGCTAATTAACATTACAAGTACCTACAACAGATAATGAACCCCAATGATCCCTAACGATCTCCAAGCAAGAATTGTACACCATACACAAGAAGTTAATGTCTTTGCTCGTCGCGTAATGCGGCGGCAAATCAGAGAAAAAGTTTTAACGATTTCAGGTCCTAAGGCAATCTGTTGGGGTGCAGGTGCAGCCGTATGCACGAGTAATTTTGTAGGGCAGTATTTCAACGTATGATACGCGTAGATCGGGTAAAGAATTAACCGGAACATCCCGAAAATGCTGGAGGGTTCGCTTTGACGGGCCATGGCCGCCGTAGGGTGAATGATTCGAACAAACTCGCACGGCATTACATTTCAATCACGTTTGCGCAGCCTTTGATTACTCGCGATTCGAGAGGCGACACTAACTGGGAGACTAACGAACGATCTCTCTCATATTATTGATCGAGTTGTCTAACAATTTTACACGTTTCTACCGATCTTTCTTTTTTACGCGAAATAAATCTACGATATCGCTTCTCACACTTTCACGCTTTGCGGGACTGTTAAACATTTCTCATTTTGTCTTTCAATTTATTTTTATTTACTTTGGTGGTTTCAAGCGTTTTACGCGTATATTGGTACTTAAGTTATGCTTAAACAATTTTTGTTTATTTTAGGTATGTTTTTGATGCACTTCAATAGTTTCAATTTTCTACACATATATTGATAGTTACATATCTTAATAATATTGCTTACTTAAATGATCTTTTTAAATATTTTTTAAGTAGTTAATATCTTTTAAACTTTTTTTCATATATTTAATGTACTATGTTTTCATTTCAATGATTTAATATGAAGCATCTATGCTTAAGAATTATTTATATTCCAGATATATATTGATACTTAAATTGTTATTTAAATACATGATAGCTTTGAAGCACTTTTCCTTACATTTAATATATTTATTTTTATTTCTATCAAAAGTTTTGAAGCATACTCAAAATACAATCCTTCCCCTATAATTAACAAATAACTCGCGCAACAATTATTTAAACCCTGTTATATTTTCCATCCCTATCTCCCTGATATTTCGCATAAGTAACCCCAGTACTCAGCAAATGCATGTGTTCCGAAATAAACCTTCGAGAAGCACACGACTTGTCGGGGGTAATAATTTCATTTGCAAACTTCTCTGTACGTCCTTTGTTGAAAGTAGAACAATGTGGTAGATTTTTCCTTTTTTTTTCACTACAAACGCAGTCGTGGCGAGACGAGAAATTTCAAATTTACCGGAGTGCACATAGTCGTAGGTGCAAACGCGAAAAACCGATGGCGGGTAGAATTGAAACCGTGGCAGTAAATTAAAAGAAACACGAGCCGATTCTTCGCATTTAGTTTCCCGTAATGTATCCTTTCTATGCATCAAAGCATCATCGAAACGCGAGCCGTGCGTTTCTCTTAAAACCAGCGAATCCGTGGCTTCTTTAAAAGTCTGAATGAAACTTTCGCATCTCCATTAGCCTTTGCGTGGCTCGGCCCATTTTTGCTAATTTACAAGTGAGAATATTCCCGAGGAAGCCGGCACGGCATTAAGAAGTAACCAGCCGGATCCTTTTTTTAATCGTTCGTGCATTTACCACGGAATCGGCGGAAAAAAGCGTTTCACCAAGCTGCAAGAGGAAAGTAAGCCGATATCCTTTTCACTGAAAAGCTAACAATGGGATGGATTTTACGAAAGTGTACATTTACTTGGATGAAAATGCATTTGAGTTGCTCTCATGGTTCTTGTTATATTGCATGTTAGGATGTAGATGGACACTTTTGGAATTAATAATGTATTGTACATTATAAGATGTAGTACAATATGTTAGGTATAGTATATGTTAGATGTGATAGAGGAACGTGTTGCATTATTGGCGATATATTACGAGGTTGTGTACGAGTTTGTAATACCATGCGTTGTGACACAATGTGGAACGATGTAAAAAGAGGTTGTATAGATTATGTTTCGAGATTACTTCGATACTACAATATATAGAAATTACAAACAGTTTGAGACTACAATTATTATTTACAAATATTATTGCGTTGCAATTTCAACGCCAAGATCACAACGCTTTATCGTACGATTGTAACATTTTATTATGCAACATATATACAACATACAATATGATTGCAACGCATAAATATTTGATTGAATCAGTACAGCCTGTTTTACATTTAACGTCGATCAGAATAAAACATATGTAGGTGTCGTGCATTAAACGCGCGTGCAATTATTACAAAGTTAAAGCTCCTTAAATTCGACATTGATCTTTTTCAAAATACCAAATCAATCCATTGAATTATTATAAAAAATCATTAATTTATCATATGCATTAAATTACGTTGTAGCGTCTCTTTCCGCCATCTTGTTTTCAATCAGAAATTGCGTGCGTAACACACTGGTTCCTTTATCGTTAAGTAAACTAATCGCCGACAGGCAACTATATCGAACTATCTCGATAACAATTGACTAAATTGAAATATTTGAAACAACGTGATTCGAAAAGTGAGCAGGTTGCGGATGGTCCCGCTTACGGACGCACTTGTGCGTTTTCCGCGTGCCGAAAGGAAGGAGACGGAAGGAGAGAAAGGAAGATCAGTATAGATTCGGCGTGGAGTGTGCGAGCGAGTTTTTTAATCTTTCAATGGGCCTCCTACGCTCTGCAAAGTTCACCCTCTCCTCGTCTGTGCCTGTTCCGTTGCTCTCGGCGTCTTTCTCTCTTCCGTTTGCCTCTCTTTTCTCTCGATTCTGCAAACCCCTCTCGAAAAGTTCGTCCCACTTCAACCCTGGCCGGCGACCGCCCGGCTGCCTGTCTCTCGATATATTTACATATTTTCGTGATATTTCGCGACGTTAATCCCTGAGCCGGCCTCCAACCCCCTCTTCACTCCGACGAGCGCGAATTAAATGTGAAAACTCGCCTCCGGCTCTTTTTTTTTTCTTCCTCTCTCTTTTTTCTCTCTCTTCGACGAAGGTTTATTGTTAAATTTGCGCTCGGCTACGGCTTCCTCGCTCGACGATTTTATCCCTCGACTCTCTCCACCCCTCCTCATCCGTTTTTTCTCTCTATTTGCTCCTTTTTTTTATTATTTTTGTTTTACCTAGGAAGGTACGTCGATGCCGTCACTGTCGCGTCCTCGTCCTCGTCGTTGTTATCGTCGCTTTTGTCGTTGTTCTTCTCGCCGGTTCTCGTCGATCTCTTTTCCATCCCCGCTTTCGAAGAAGCTCATTCGCTCCGATGGTTTACTAACGTTTATATTACCTCTTTCTGCTTAAACGTTCGCAAACACGTTGCCCGGGATGAGGCTCGCGGTTCAAGCAATTGGATTTCCTTTCAGGCTAATTACCCTTTCAGTTCTAATAAAATTTTTATAATTAACGGTTTGTGGAAGGAACGGCCCAAAGAAAATATCGGCGAATCTCGAGGTTAATGACACCGGTATTTCGTTTTGCGAACATTTCATTGGACGTGGACGTTCGGATGCAACGTTAGCTGCGCTTTGTGCGTCGCGTGTGAAGGTAAATGGTTAACTTTCGTTTTCAATAGGGCTCCTTAACGGAACACGCCGCTTTTATTCTGGTAATTTCATTTGTTCTTGATCACAATTATTTATTGATTTATTCATTCCAATTTTAGTGTAACCGAGTCTGGGGAGGTCATAACTTCCTCACATCTCCACATTCTCACATCCCTACATTCTCACATCTTCACATCCCCACATCTCCACATCTCCACATCCTCACATCTCCTCATCCTTACATCCTCATGTCCTCACATCCCTATATTCTCACATCCCCACATCCTCACATCCTCACATCCTCACACCCCCACATCCTCATATCCCCACATCCTCATATCCCCACATCCTCATATCCCTACACTCTCACATGCTCACAGCCTCAAATCCTCACATCTACTCATTCTCACATCCCCATATTCTCACATCCCTACATTCTCACATCTCCACATCCTCAGGTCTCACATCCTCACAACCCCATCGCCAAATCTACATATCCTTAAATCTCCAAATCTCCAAATAAAATACCCAGTTCCTAAAATTTGAAATTTCTCCCCTCCCAAATGTCCAAACTCTAATTCTCAGTTAATCGAATTTCGAAGCAGCCAAAACTTCTGAATCCACAGAGAACCATATACGTGACCCGTTATTTCTTATCCACACACGGTATTCTTCATCGTCCACGTTCAACCCGTTCCTCATCCGCTGGCATTTTCTCCGCTACGTTCGAAAGCGATTGGAAAAGCGTATTTGCGGTTACGTGCTTTCCTTCCTGCAGCACGTTAACTTAGTCCGCACCGGAAGGCAAAGAACATCGCACGAAGCCGGAACTCGGTTCGCGGCTAGATCTTTCCCATAAAATATGAGATCCCGCTGGGACGAGGCTTCATGCTAAAACATCGAGCACACGTTCTGCTAGTCAGACAATGTATGTACAGGGTACAGGGTGGTAGAGGGTGGAAAAGAATGACGTGTCGTAAACCCACGAACGTGATTCTACACCTGTGAATCGGTGAAGACTTCTGGATGCAGCCGAAAAAATCGACCTTGACAAATTCAAGATCAAATTCTTTTATCTTCCTATCGTGGGATACTCGCCAAGAGGATGAGAAGTGTAGGAGAAGTCAACATTTTTATCCGGGCATTTTTGTCTGACTTTCATTTAAACAGCTGCATATTAATTAGCCGCAGACCGACGAGCGAGCTGAAGCCTCGCGAAGCAAGATAAAGCGACGGGGTTAAAACAATGCGTATCGTTGTGAGGATGAACACGAACGAAAGATCTGCGAGGCCTGGTTTTGCACGCGGAGATTCTCAAATTTCGAGATTGACACGGCCTCGTTTTGCGAGTTTTTGGAGATTGAAGGACAACTTTTGAATCGCGTGTCGATCTCGGAAATTAGAGCTTGCCATTCCACCCTCTTTATATCCTGGAACTACTTTACTGCTCAAAGTTTAATATTGAAAGTACAAGTTTTATCATTTATTTATTTTTTTAAATTCACTTCTAGTCATAGAATCATTAGTCAAAGGATCACGTGTTAGAATGATGAGTCCTAGAAACACGAGACCTCAAAATGAATCATAGAATTCTGAGTTATTAAACCTGTTATTCACAAATTCATAGGAGCTTAAAATTGTAGGTCACAGAATCTCATCGTGAAAACAGTACTTACCAGAAAATGATTATAAAATAACGAAATGTAAAGACTGAGTAAAAAAAGGATCGTAAACCAGTATTTTAACATAATCCAAATGAACTGGAACTTATCATTTCGCAGAGTTAAATCGCAGACCGATGTTCGACAAAAGTCTGGTTGTTCGGTGTTAATTCCGTGTGCAATTGAATCGCGAGCGAACAAACGGCAAATTATATTTCGGAAAGTAGTCTCGTTTATCAAAATCAAGAGTCGTGAAACGGTTGAATGCGGTCGTTGAGCGAAATGCATGGGCAATTCGTGTCTTTGGACGGAGAAAAATCCGAATAGAAAAAGAGAGAGAGAGAGAAAAGCAGGAGAGAAAGCGTGGAGGAGGCTCGAGAAGTTGTATTTTTCCTACGGCTTTTTATCGACCTCATTCTATACCGCTCAAAGTGGAAAGACAAAAGGAAAAACGCGGGAGAAGGCTGCAGGTTCTTTTCGAACCCCGACTTTATTCTGCGTCATTCAGCCGCTTTCGAGTTGCCGCTGTTTCACTTCCGGCCGATGATCGCACAGTGGATGAACATTTTGTCCCTTGCAATTCATCAACTGAAAACCGTGCTACGCGGATTCCGGAGAGAGAGAGAGAGAAAGAGGGAGAGTACTCTTTATCCGTTTGTTTCGCGAAATTATCAGCCACTTACCGTTGCAAATAGGCTAGTGGCGCGGCAAAATTACGGACAATGGCGCATTTAACGTTTCGATGAAATATAAGACAATCCCGATTTGTTCCAATCGCGGGTTATTAACCTCTGCGTCAACTACCACGTATACGTCCTTCAAAATTAACATTGAACGGTGCTGAGGATGTGGATGTGAAATAATGAGTAGAGTGACAGTCGTTCAATATGCTTATGGGATTTGGGGATTTGGAGATTTAGGGGATTTGAGGAATTGGAGATATAGGGATTTAGAGGTATGGGGATGTAGAGATTTGGAGATATGTAGATTTGGGAATATGAGGATTTGAAGATTTGGGAATATGGGGATGTGGAGATTCAGGGATATAGGAATTTGGGGATGTGAGGTTTTGGGAATTTGTTAATTTGGGAACATGGAAATTTGGGGATTTGGAGGTTTGGGAATTTCAAAATATTTGACAATTTGTGGATTTGAGGATTTGGCGATTTGGGGGTATGGGGATGTGGAGATTCGGGTATATGGAGATATGAGGATTTGGGGATGAGAGGATTAGGGAATTAAAAAATTGGGGAATATGTGAATTTGGCGATTTGGAGATTTGAAGATTTGAAGATTGGGAAAATAGGGATTCTGAGCTATGGCGAATAACACACATTTCTAAGAGAGATTCGCAGTGTCTATAAAATTGGGAATTAGGAAAATTGCAATCAGGAAATTGCGGAATCAGCAAAAGTAAGTACCGTGAAATTTGGAAATTGCGAAATCTGTGACATGAAAATTTGAAAACGGACAGAAGCTTAAAAATTGGTGACATATTGAAAAAATGTGTGCCATCAGAATCCAGGTGTACTACAGGTGGCGGAGTTTTACAAAGCGACCCTTCTAGTCGTAGAGTAAACCCGTCGGGCTCGTAGTAATCTCGTTAACGAAGTCTCTTCGGGTACTAGGACAGCTCTCATGCATCTCATCTTATCTCGTTGTCTTCTCCATTCGTCTCCTCGTTATCGTCGAATCGCTCGTAAATCGAGCGTGCTCGTAGAGGCCTCGTTCAAGTTGTTCGCTTCGGGAGAATCGATATCGGTCTCTCGTGTCTGCGGGACGGCGAGCTTCGACTCGATCTTACAAACCGGGGCCCTCGAGATCGCTCTTTGACTCCGCAGCCTCTCGAATCCACTACTTATCGGATCGAATCGCGGCCCGAAAGCTAAACGAATACCTAGATCCCATCGTTTTCGTTCGATCGCTGTCGGACACTGCGAAAAATCCTCGCGCTGCTTATCCTCTCGGATTTCCTCGATGTCTTCCCTCTTTTATACTTTCGATAACTAACAATCTTCCTGTCTTCCTAAAAATCGACGCTGCCTGATGGACAGCCCACCAGATAAATCACGGTTCTTACGAATCTTCGTCTGCGGATCTGGTACCTTGTGCAAAAATAATTATGGCTTTTCGACGATCTTATTCTCTTCTTTCGTGTTAGAAGAAAAATCAAGCTTGTTCAATTTAAGCCTTTTGATGTGTTAATGCTTATGAAATACGATCGTAGTTCCTGCAAAAATAATGATCTTTGGACGATTTTATTCTCTTTTCTCATTTGCAACAAAAAATAGTTTAACTCGTTCAATTTAACTTCTTTAATGTCGCACAATATATCCACGCTTGCGAAATTGACAATCATTTATTCTCCTTTTATCTTAAACAATAAAATAAATTTATTTATTTTTTTACATTAAAAAATTTGGGCAGAAACACTCGTGGTAGAGCTCTAGTGGCACATCGGTTAACTCCGCCCGTCTTCGGCGTTATTCGGTGATCACGTGACTCTGACTGAGTACTCAGCGACCACCCTATATAAACATCGCAATGAAACTATTCGTATCAGAGAAGCTCCAAATGCTGGGACATTTGTATTCAAATAATGTGGACATTGATATTGTAGTTGTACTGTATATTAACCCCTTGCCTTATAATATCGTCATCCACACGTGACGCACGTAACTGTTGAAATGCGACAAATGTTACTTATATGTTACCACGACTGAACCTAGAGTTCAATTCCAACACCAATGATCCATATCCAAAATATGCCTGATACTAGAACGTCCTTTGTCTGTACTAACATTACAACAATAATTAAATGGCTCTGTCGTACTTGTCGACAAAATTCTGAGTTAAAAGATTAAATTAGAAGGTGAAACACCGTAGCACCTTTCCGTTTGCACCAGCGTATATAAATATCGCAACGAAACTATTGGTATAAAAGTATTTCCGACTGCCGGAACGTATTCGGATAATGTGGACCCTGATACCGCGGCTCTACTGTATATTAAAACTGTTCGAAGGTGGAAAACAGTAGCGCGTGTACATCGAACAATAGGTCGGTCTCTATTCAAAAACAATGGGCGTTGGTGCATTAAGTAAATCGTCCTGTGAAAATTCGCCGGCTTACGAGGGGAATACCTGTCCCGGCAGGCGATTCAAAAATAAAAGGAATAATTTTAGTCTACGTATATCCTCGGGGCAGCACGGTATCATTGTCGGATAGGAGCGCACGGCTTATTAGAATAATACGGTCGCGGTACGTTCCGGAGAGAGGGACGATGGCCGGCTAAATACGGAGGTAATTGTTCGAGGGATTGTTGTTCCAGGTTATTCTTATGTAAATCTTGACCAAACCTTCCGTGAAGAGATAGAAAGGCAGCGGGGGTGCGCGGGACGGGCAGGGTGGGAACAGGGACGGAGACGGGATAGGGCGTGAGCGCCTACGACGAATATTTGCACGAGGTAATTATTTCGTCCCTGGAGGGAAAGCCGGATTTCCGCCGGAGAGTTTTCCACGTGTTATTTTGCGCCGCGGCACTCGGCCTCATTATATAAGCCATTGTTCTTTCCCTTAGCGCCTAGCCGACTTAACTGTGCCCCGTCAACCGATGCCCTCTGCGCACCCCGACCACGGACCATTTTATGCTTTTTGACTGTCGTTTGATTTCTATCGTTGCGACGCCGACGGAAATTAACGTCGGTGTTATGGTCACATTGGGTGCTCGTCGGAGCTGATCAGGGGCAGTGGATGAGTTAGGCAGTCACGTGTAGACGTGTGGACAGCATGTTTGGAATTGTTGAAAAAAATCGTTGTAAATATTCGTATCCAAAAATAGGTCCTTGACGTTACTGGGGCCATAAAGCGATTCGGAAAAATCCAGGGCCGAACGTGCAGTTACATGTATTACTCAATCTGGAAAAGGTCGACCCTTTTTAGCCTCTATCTAGAACTATGTAACTATCTACAACACTCTCAGTTCGACACGAGAGTCGGTACAGTCAGGATATACATGGTCATATCAATTTTTCTACATCTAATATTAAAATTCTTCATTTAAACTGTGTTTTCTTAAGTTAGATAATCCCACCTTTAATCATAACCTCAACAGGGATGTCTAGGAAGTCGAAAATTTGGGAATCGAGAGATAGAGGAGACAGGAAGATTGGAATTGTGAGGTTTGGTAGTTGTGAGGGACCTGAAGTTTAAAACGAAAGTTTGATTTGAAATTTGGGAATTTGGCAATTTAGGAACGGGGAAGTTTAGAAACTGGGGTGTTTTGTAATATCAGAAATTTAGAAATTGAGAAGACTGGAATTAGGTGATTTAGTAAAATTTAATAAAATTTATTATTGGGGAGGTTTGGTATTGAGAAGGTAATGGTAAAGTTGCAGTGAAGAAATTTAAGAATTGGGAAATTTGGGAATTGGGAGTTTTGGGAAGTCGAAAGTTTGCGAATTGGAACATTTAGAAATTTTAGTTTTAGAAAAGTTGAAATTAGAAACTATAGAATTTGGGAAAATTGCAATTGAACAAAATTAGGAATTGGGAACTTTGGAAAGTGGGAAATTTAAGAATTAGAAAAATTGAAATTGGAAACTTTAGAAATTGAGAAAAGTGGATTTGGGGAATGCGGAAATTGAGAAAACCCGATCTGGGAAATGTGGAAATTGGGAAAAGTGGATTTGGGAAATGTGGAAATTGGGAAACGTGGATTTGGGAAATGTGGAAACCGGGAAAAGTGGACTTGGAAAATGCGGAAACTGGGAAAAGTGGACTTGGGAAATGTGGAAATTCAGAAAAGTGGTCTTGGGAAATACGTAAAATTAGGAAAAATCGATTTGGAAAATATGGTAATTGGGAAAAGTGGATTTGGGAAATGTAGAAATTGGAAAAATTGGATTTGGGAAATGTGGAAATTGAGAAAAGTAGATCTGAGAAACGTGGAAATTCAGAAAAATGGATTTGGGAAATATGAAAATTGTGAAAAATGAGAGTTGGGAAATTTAAGTGCGAAAAACCTAGTAGCTGAAAAATTTCTTTAAGACTTCATTAAGAATTAAAGAAAATTTACCTTTTTTATCTAGGTTATCTAACATAACCTCACACTTCAAAATAACAAATGCATAACAAACTTTCTAAAAATAAACTCCATCTACTTCCATCATCTACAAAAGAATCAGAAGCATTTAGAAAAATTTCCTAGTAATTAATTGCATTGACCATAAAATAATCCTCGAATAAGTACACCTTTCGTGACACTCGATGATGACTTCTTTTGTACGGTAAGTTATTCTCATTCCGTGCGAACGATACGAAGGGAACAGATGTCAAACAGTTTGTATGTTTGATCATTTTCCTTGTTTGTCATTTTGCGAACGATTTAATAATATATCTGGCAGTGCAAGCTCAATTACGTTCTATGGAGTTGATTCGTGACGCGTATCCTGAGAGGGGAAACGCGTCGCGTGTACGTAATATTCTGACGTTTTAAATAATTCATGGCCAGAACACGGTGCTGGCCTAACGTTTGCTCTTTTTAAGGTTTATGGCACGAGACCATTGTTTGGTACTGTCAAGCCAGCTACAAATTCATCCCCTTACTTAATATATTACAGTATTTTCCCTGCTATTTCGTGCTTGTTGGATGGACGGACGTTCTTTTATTTTTGTCGTATAATTTTTCCGAAAGCCGCATAGTGCAATCGTTTCTTCTTTTTCCACGAATAACATTGTTGACGAAGTGACTCGGACAGAAATTCGTATTTTAATTTTCAAACTTTGTTTCATTTCGTGACTTCCTTTTATTACGCACTTGTTAATATCGATCATTTAGGTCTTGGTAATTCTTCGCTCTATTATTCGGGTTAGTTTGGGATGTAGATATTTTGGAATTTATTTGAGTGGTAGATTTTGAAATTTGGACGTTCTCTAATTTTGGAGGTGTACAAATTAATTAATTTTTAAATTGAGGACCGTTTGTATTTGGAAATCTTTTATCTTATATGCTTATTGACAATTATTATAAAATTTACATATCTTTGTGAATACAATTATTTGAAAATTTATTGTAAACTTACCCTTATCTAATATTTACACATCATACGTAACTGCAGACATAGTTAAAAAATACCACTCAAGTCATATTAAAGTTATAATCAAGTTATATTAAATCAGTCAACATGTCAAATTAAAAAGTCTTCGAAAAGAAATCTCAGTGAAAAATTGCCAGAAGCAACAGAGTTAATCGACTAAACGTAGAAGCACTCGATTAAATCCATCAAAGCTCATCGATGCGGATAGAACGGTTAGTCCGTGTGCGATCCCTCGGCCTTTCTCGCACGCGATAATTGATCTTCATAATTTCCTAGAAGCGCAGTAGTTAATAGCCGGCGTTATTGCGTGCGCTTTTGAAGTAGTCGGTGGTCGTCTGTCTGTCACGTAGGTTATCCACTGCCGTAGGTGGTTTAGCTACGACTTCTGCTCAAACGAGCAAAGTCGATTACCTTGGCCCTTACGTGGCTCGCCGGAAGCCAGTTGGACATCAAAGTACCGCGTCTGGCTTCCTGAATAATTAATTCCTCCTGCTGCCAACTTTCATACAAACCGTCGTAACTGTCCTCTTAACAGGACATCCTCGAATCACCCATTGAAAACAACCAGAAAAACTACTACCGTTTATGTGATCAGCATAAATACGGTAATTGGTGTCCTATGCTTTTCCCCACGAAATTATTGAGTAGGAAGGATACCTGGACTGTGTTTATCTGGAGGTATTATGTGATAGACTGTGGTGGTAGTATCATTCATTGGTAGTTGTATGGTCATTGGTAGCTGTTCTTTGTACAGTAGAGTTAGAAAGTGTTTGGAACTTCTGTTTGTAGGACAATAAATAAAGGGGTAAATAGTATTATAGGTCTGTTTAAGAATAATTATGCTGGTTATCAAATTTCATAATTTCTTATTTCCCCGGGTCTTAAATTTTCCAGTTCTACTATACCCAAGTTTCACAGTCACTAATTTCTTAATTCCCAATTTCCAATTTTCCCCATTTCCAATTTTCCCATTTTCCCAATTCCCGATTCCCAAATTTCTCAATTTCCAATTTTCTACATTTCCAATTTTCCGAATTCCTAAATTTCCCAATTCCCAATTTTCTCCATTTTCAATTTTCGCCATTCCCAATTTTCCCCACCTCCAATTTTCCCAATTTCCAACTTTCCCCATTTCCAATGTTCCCCATGTTCAATTATCCCAATTTCCAGTTTTCCCCATTTTCAATTATTCCAATTTCCACATTCCCTAGTTCCCAAGTTCCCAAGCTTCCAAGTTCTAATTTTCCCAATTCCTAATTTCCTTAGGCCCTAAATTTGCTAATTCCCAAATTGCCAAGTTCCCAAGTCTGCAAACTTCCAAATTCCTCTTGAAAATTGTCCAAATTCTCAATTCCCAAACCCCGAATCCCCAGATCCTAAATTCTGCCCAATCAAATTCCCGCGATCTCAAAAAAGCCCGCCAACCCCCGCCAGCGCGTAATCTCGCATCGAAATCAATTAAAACTTCCTGAACATACATCCGTACGTTCTGAATCGTGGTTCCTTGAATGGTATCCCTCGGGGCATCAGAAACGCATTGCATGGAACCGGCGTCGGCACATTAGGTGGCTGAATGCCTAATTATGATCGTGTAAGCCTTCGTAGCCGCGCGCGTAATAAATTTGTCAGCCAGTAGCTGGTTTATTATTCTTAACGGCGAGTTCTCAAGACGATACGTGTTCGCCTTACGGGGTCGAGAGTCGACGCCAATGGAAGAAAGGAGGATCAACCGGCGGCGGAAAGTAGGTCCTGGTGGGGCAAGGTGATTACCGACATCATGCAGGTGCATTAATAGATTCCAACGCGGGGGCGGGGGGCGGGGGCAAGAGAGGGTAGCCGGGGCAGCGCAGGGGAATGGGTGCAGGGCGAACGGGACGCGGACGGGGCAAGGACATGGGGGACCAAGCAGGTGAACAGAGTCGCCAATCACGAACCACTCTCCGTATGGTCTTGCGTCTCGCTCCTCCCTTAGAGAACTTGCGGAGGTGTGGTTTGCACCTGCGCTTGCGCCGCACGCCCCGCCTCCCGCACCTGCGGCTTTTCCGCGCTTCCGCGGACGCTTTTCCCGCTTGGTGGGGCTTGGATGCTGTTCGAGGAACCACGAGGTCTTCGATACCAGTGCTGTCTGGACCGCTCTGGATGAACTAGACCCCGGACTAGACTGCTGCTCGAAAGAATGCCTATGAATTTCATTGGTTGTTGCGACTAGAATGGTACATGGACTTTCAGCTAAATTGTATTATTACCTCAAGTAATTACGTCCATAAACCTTTTACTGTGAGAGACGACGATGACTTTGATGAGTTCATAAATGTCTAACATGTCTGTCAGTATATATGAAATGAACTTATATCATGCATCTATCAATGTATGCAAAATATGTGTACATATATACGCCTCCATGTGTCTGTTAACGTATATGTAAGGTGTGTACATACGTCACATGTGTCAATCGGTGTATATGAGAGGCGTGTATACGTCCACACATGTCTATCAACAAACGGAAGGATCATATGTACGTCGTATACATGTTTACTAATCGAAACTGTCTACAGCTGGAAGGAATGCATATGGCTATGATTGGTTGTAGCCTCTGTGACCAGAATAGTACATGGACTTTCAACCAAATATTATCATCAGCCGAAGTAATTGTAATTGCTTATTGTATACCACAATGCTATGGTAAAATATTGACTCTAGAAATGTAGGATCTAAAAAGATGTTTAAGAAGACTCGAATAAGTGGATTCGCATATGTTTTTCACCGCGTATTCACACTAGATAACGAACGTTTGTACATTTATATTAAAGAGCACATGAATCATTTAATTTATAGGTTGTGGATCTCATAGATCTGCAGGCTTTGATATATCATAAATGCATAAATAGTCGAAGTCTAGTTATCACACACAGTAACAGTGTGTGAATCTAGAGTGAAGTAGAAACTATCTGCTTGTTCTTCCTGAATCTAAATTCTGCTCGATCTGAATTCAAGTCTGGAGTCTAGTGACAATTATTGCGCAGGCGGAGTGTCGCTACAATGGGTGGGAGTTAAAGGTGGAAGTAGGAGGAGCCACGTGCATTCTTTTCAGCTCTGAACAGTACTCATATGATATTCAGTGTAGCCATATTAAATGTAATATTAAAATTACATTCAATTATTTTTATACATATTTTCTTTGGTCTTTTAAAAACCATTACAAATCTGCCCAATACGAAGAAACTTTACTGCGCATATTTATGCGCAACTTTTGCATATATTTTCTAAGCGTAGACAAACACTGCATAACACTATTAAAATTAAGACTTTGAATTTACGATATAATTTACGAGGATTAGTCTGAGTATTGAGGCCTTGGAAAATTACTGACATATCAATTGTTTAACATCGGTAGCAGTACTCGATACCATCACTAGTCGTAACAAACAAGTGTGTGGGAGCAAAAGGCTAACCGGGAATTTATCTAGGAGGAAATAACCGAGATTCTGGTATACTGGCAATGTATGAAGTTAACCTCTCGGTCTCCAGATGTCATTTATCCACAGACCGTCTCATCGAAACGAACAAATATTTTAGCATTCTATTCTCTGTTTACACGCAAGCATTGAATGCTTATTTCCATCGGAGATTCGTCCCCCGTTGCTCATTATTCCACGCAGGGTGCGTTTCCTCGCGAGGTCGATGATTTACCCCGAAACAAAACGCGAATCGTCTCCCAATAGCTGTGACATGTCAGACGCAGCTTGACTCCGATCTTCGGTATTGTCTCGAATCGCATAAAAGTTTCACCGGTAGCATTTAGAGGGATACAATAGCACGGGCATTCAGAACTATCCCCCGAAGTAACAGACAGTGGAAATGGATCGTCTTTCCCCTCCGTCGTGGTCCCCCACCCTCCCCGATCGAGGAGAAGGGTTGCGTTTTCCGGCGGGTCCCGCTAGATGGCATAGAGTCTTCCTTAAGCGGTTCTCGCAGTCGCTCCGCTGCGCCCAGACCGTGTGGTTGGTTCGTCTCTGCTCGAAAAAAGCCCGCCACGAGCAGGCGAGCATCGACGTTTCTCTCCGCTGCGAAGCGATACACGTCCACCTATTGAAAAATCTCAGCTGATCCGTCGATATCGACCGTCCCGATTGCCGCCACAGAATATCCTCTCGCGGAACGAGCCAGCGAGACATTCAAAGATTCGGCTCGGACGCGCTCGCGAGCGGATCACCCGGAGCGCACGCTCGCCGTTTCTGCTTTCGCCGTTTCAGTCAGCCGCGAGCAGGCGTCACGTGCTGTTGCCGGTGTCCTGCCGACCCGCACGTAATATTACGTCAGCCGATAGTCGGTTTTACATGAGAGGATGCCCAGATGAAATCAGACAGATCCTTGAATCGTCGACACGGGTCCAGGTGATCCGCACGCGATTATTTCCCTCTTTGGCGCGCTATCTCGCCTCCTATTGGACGGCTACGCTCCAAGTGATCGCCACGTGGTCGTGCCGCCAGTGCCGCGATCGATCAGTGGTGCATCCTGCCCGAGAAAGAACCAGCACGACGTGTTGTTGGCGCGAAGCGGATAAGCGGAGGATCAACACCAGTGCTGCTAGGAAACATCCTGCCAGCCAGAGTGAGTATCCTTCACACGATCCACACATTTGCTACTGTTTTCGTTTTTCCCTTTAAGCTCGTTTCTAATACCCTTACGGACCTCTCGCCGTATCTGCACACTTGTAAGAATACCTTAATAACTGAACGGTCGCGATGTACGGTAGTACGCTCTCTCGCGGTATCTGCACGTTTGTAAGAATACCTTAATAACTGAACGTTCTCGGAACTTGAATAGCTTCTTATCGAATTATAGCATTAGTACAAGAAATCTTTCTTTGCGTTACGATTGTAGTCGCCTTATAATCGTTAATTTTACGAATCTTACATGAGAACAAGATTTTCGTCACCGTGAGGACTCGTGTCTTATGATATTTCGAGGAAGGTATTTTGTTAATAGTTTCAACAATGTACCAATGATGCAGAATTTCTAAAATTTCTCTCTCGCAAACAATTGGAAAGTAATAAAATAAAGCAAAGTTACCGAGTAACATTTTTTGAGAATTTTCAAGTTGACAACTTTGTAAAATATTTGTAAAATTTGCAGCAAGGAAGATAACAGTTACAATTCTTTGGTTGATTCAGCAACTAACGTATTATACAAATTAATGAATACAGTAATTCTTATTGATAAAGTACATTATTAGTCAGAGAATTCAGTACAGTAGCACAATGGTGTAATAAAATAGTGTTATAAATTTGTAAAATAATGAAATGGTAGTATAATAGGAAGTGATCGAAAAAAGATTTGTTCAATTATTTAGATGAATGAATCATTCGATAATATTCAATTTTGAAATATTCCATTTTTCTTTTTTATGTGGATGCCTCATATTTCTATCAAAAATAAAAGAATCTTGACTGGATCAGTCGGTTTGGTAGTTTCAGTGTTAGATATTAATAACAAAATACAGGTAGTAAACAGTAAAGTAGAATATTAATAGAATAGTCTAGTAAAACTAAAATATTAATATACAGTAAAACAAAATATGAATGTAGTAATATGATGAAACAGTAAAATGTTAATATAGTAGTATATCAAAATATTAAAATGGTAATAGCTGAGTGAGAAAATGAAATAAAAGTCCAGGTATACAAAATTAGAGAAATGCTAGAATAGCAATAGCACATTATAACAGCTTAAATTAATAAACAATAGTAGTAGTACAGTAGCAAAGAAAAGTGACATTTTTAATTTTTTCGTCAATGTCTCCCATATTAAAAAAAAAGGCCGAAATTCCCGTATCTCGTCACAGTTGAGTGATCCAACCAGTTTGGCAATTTCAGTGTTAATGGGTCGTGTAGTTTAAGGATGGTTACGGTGACGCGTAACTGGTGGAAGTAATTAAATGGAACTTTCCGCGTATTTGGAGTGAAAATTTCGCAAGCTTATCGGTCCTTTAGCGGGGCGCCATCGATCTAATTGCATCGATTGTCAGCAAACCGCGTGAAGAGACTACAGCAAGGCCCGCGCTCACGGGCTTAGCCCTTTAAATGACTTAGCAGACAATTTGCCCATTAACTCTGCCAGTCTCTAGCCGTAATGGAAGCCATTGTTCGACCTATCTTGTCAGTAATACACGGGCTCTCGTACGTGCACGTTGGTGTTCGGCCGTGCACGTATTACAGGTAGAGCTGCCGTGTGCACGCACCAGGACATCGGGACATTTGCGATATCGGCTAGCCTACATTGTGCGTCAAGATGAGATCGTCTCATTACGATTACGTTAATTAATCTAACGCATTACGGCCTGATAGCCTGTGCTTTAAGAACATCTTTCGCGAAAATCGAGAAACCGAGTCTAGGAGGGTACAGGATCTGCCATTACGAAATAATTCGAGGCCATGCAATTACTCGACAGCTACACTTCTTTTTCGTGATAAATATGGGAACCGTAAGAAAAGATTATTCCTGATTTTTAGACAAGTGCTTAAATGGTTCATAAAGAAAGTATCGTTTTTTTATTCTTGTCTTCGTTTCTTTTTTATTACAATTTTATCCTGAGCTTTTCACATCCGTACATTTCTAAATTTACAGGTTTTAATATCGTTATGTGAGCAAAATATCAAAATTTATTTGTACCAATTGAAACTTAAGAAACTTAAGAACTTTATAAGTTCATAAATTTGTAGATTTGAAAATCCTGAAATTTTGCAGTGCTCCTGATTAAACGTTCTTAAATGTCACAAGGTTCACAAATTCTCAGATTTGTATACAAGGAGTCAAACTAGTCATGGACGGTTTCAGTGTTAACCTAACCTATGATTTTCTAAGCAGTCAGTCATAGCTAATTATCACTGCAATGTTAAAGTAAATGCAAAAAGTTGAAATGTTCAGTATATTTTTCATTTAGCAGCCTTTGGTTGAACAGATTGGTATTGAACTTAAAATTGAATTTCTGTGCAAATACGATTTGGGTTTGTCACATTTGCAACGTCTGACTCGATGTTCCGAGTGGTTAATATTCAACTACAATGTCACATATAAGTATCACCTAAATTTTCATAAAAATCTGTTACATAAATTATTAAGAACTTGTTCGTACCCAATTGAAAATACTCATATTAACCCAACGACTACATTTTTATTTCAGTTTTACCACATGAGTTGTAAATGCTTTCATAAAATTGACACAAAAAATAAAATGTGTTCACCGATATACTGCAATTGATAAAAAAATAAATATATTCTGAAATCCCCACTTGAGGACGATAGCAAATGAGTTAATTTAAAACCGTGGATAACGAATGTGAAAATATTCGGTTTTGTTAGAAGCAAAATGACCTAACGGAATGTTGAATAAAAGTAACGAAACCGCTTCGGTTAAAGAGGATTTAAAGCAGAAAAGGAAGCGACGAGGGAGAAACATAGAAGCGGAAGCAGGTCCGCGGTGAGGCGGGTAAAGAGCCGTCGAGCAAGTTTCGCGCGGATCCTTCGCGAGGACTCGATCCGCGAGTGGTTTTAGGAGTCGGTGGTGGGGTGGTGCCGGCGCCACCGGCGGGCGCAGAAGGCGCGAAAACGTCCTGTCGCGATTAGGCTGCCAGCTCGTCGCAGGAGGTGGCACAGGACTAAGCTAGATGGCGGCGGCGATCACCACCGACACGAAGGAGAAGGACGCGGAGTGGAGAAGAGAGGAAGGTTGCGAACATAGTCGAGCACGGTCCTTGAACGGACGCGGAACAAAGATGCAGGATGCGGACCGCGGCTATACAGGGTGTCCTCTCACTGCTACAACCGGAAAGACTCCACAAAAATAAGTCGATACTTATTATCAAGTCTATGGAGTGCACGTGTAATAGTACAACAGACAGTAATGCTAATAAAGAAATAACACTGGCAAATATTTTTGAGCCAAGTCTATCAAGTACATGTATAATAGTAAAACTGACAGTAATGGTAATAAAGAACTAATACTGGCAAATATTCTTGAACTAAGTCTATGGAGTACATGTATAATAGTATAACAGACAGTAATGGTAATAAAGAAATAACACTGGCAAATATTCTTGAACTAAGTCTATGGAGTACATGTATAATAGTATAACAGACAGTAATGGTAATAGACAAATGACACTGACAAATATTTTTGAAGTAACTCTATGGAGTACATAATAGTGAAACAGACATTTAGTAATAAAACAGTGAACACTTTAAAATAATTTATCAAACTTTACATGAAAAGTACTTCAAAGTGAGAACTCTTCAAGTTTTAGGTCAGCCAACAGCAAACTTCAAAGGATTAACATCCTAAAAAAAAATAAGAAAGAAATTACCCAAAAACGTCTATTTATTAAGAAAATATAGGTTAAAAATTTTGTAGGTTGCTTAGACTGCAAAGTTGTATCTGGGTGAAATAAAACAATGAACAATGAACGGCAGAATCGCAATATCGCGACAGTCGAGATTCGTTATAAATTCCATGGCTATAATAACCAGCCAATCTTCCATCGATTTAGGGAACGTTAAAGGACACCTACGTTCAATCGATTGTTGCCCGAAGCTCATAAAACTGGTTGGGTTCAATGGGTTACCGGTCTAATATAATTCCCTTTGAGAGTCTAGCGTGGAACGGAAGCATGCGGCGAGGGCCATTGTCCAAGCTCGTTTAAGAATGTAATGGAAGATGGGCTTGCAAGATCGTGTAAGAGTTTGATTTTCGACTGCGGGACACAGGGATCCTTCGAATCCTGTCAAGACTTATGAAAACTCCGATATTCGAATTACTCGAATAACTTCTATCAGAAATTCGGATAAATCTAACTCTTCTGATGCTCGAATATTATGGTAAATTCGAATATTTCAAGTTCTAGTGTTCGAATATTTTGGCAAATTCGAGTATTCAAATAGTCGAGTACTTAAGATGACACTGATCATGGTTCTGAAATTCGAATATTTTCTTTGAATATTTGAATAACCTTGATGATGGTATTGCAACTACTTCGAATTCCTTGAATATACGAACATTCGAGTTAATTCGGCAAAAACAAGGACTTACAAAGAGAATTATATTCTCGTATTCGAATTTGCTGAAGTATTCGAATAATTCAAAATATTCGGCCTTCGACATCATAAAAGTTATTGAAAGTGATTCAAATTATTCGAATATTCAAATTTGCCGAAGTATTCGAAGAACTGAAAAACCGAGCGAAGAATCGAATATCGGAGTATTCGAATTTGGTTAAAGAGGACGACGTAGTCAGGAGAACGATGAGGTTCGCGGATCAGGATTCCTGGTGGGGCGTTTATTGGATCGTGACAAGTGGAGGATGGTAGGAGGCAAGAACGGCGATGAAACGCGAGGAAGAGAGGCTGGGAAGGGCAAAGGGTACCGGGCACTCCATAACAGAGAGAAGACGAGCAGCTCTCATTAAAAGTCGAGTATTAATATTTTAACGGACGCCCGTCACTTGGACGTGGTTGCGGTGCCCAACCGAATTTTCCTTCGACCACTTTCTCGGCTTCGCGCAAAATTCTACTTTGCTTCCAATATGGATCCACCTGTACGAGTCTACTCTTATCATTACTAGATTTATTTTAGTATTTTGTGTTCGATTAAGGACCTGTATAATAACATTCTTCAGTCGTAACATTCTTTATTCCTCGTTGACCCATAAGTGACAGAAAAATATTTCTTAAGGATTCTTTAAGAGTTTTCTAGTATTCTAGTGCTGTATAGGTTTTCTATCACTAGGATCCTATGGGATCCGTACTTCTCCAAACCTTATCATATTTTCTTAGGATATTTCTAGAGTCTAGTACTGTATAGAGTTCTCTAGATCTTCCTAGGCTCTCTAGTATTCTTACGATCCCGTAGGATCTCCCTAGATATTTCTTAAGATCTTTATAAGATTTTCTCAAGTTCTTGGAATCTCTACATATACATAATTTTAAGATTCTCTAAAATTTCTTTGGTATTCCCTAAAATCCTACAGGTCCCGTAACATTCGTAGAATTCCCTAGGATCCTAGACACTTTGCAGTACTGATTAAAGTTCCCTAGACTATTTTTAAAATCTCCCTAAAATTTCTCAAGTGCTATGATGTCCCTAACATCTCTCTATCGTTGCTTTTACAAAAGATAACCATTCAAGGATGCTCGTTGGAACACGAATTAGCTTCGTTAGCTTCAGTGTAAAAATGAATCGTGTGCAGAAACACACTATTTGAGTAATTGAATAGAGAAACGGTGTACACCATGGCGCCGATGGGTCCCTTGGCTGTCCTACATGATCAAATAATAAACACGTCACATTTTGGACGTCATATTTTGACTGCTTTATAGTACAGGCTTTAAAGATCGCAGACACCCTTTTGTGCCTCTAAAATAAAGTCCCGAAAGCAGAACTATCAGAAAGTATTTTTCCAGCCATTTTCAACAGTCTTAGAGATTTCTCATCCAGTTCATAAATGGCTGTAGATTCGCGAGAGAACGCGAATCGAGAGGTGGATAGGGCAAACAAATTGCGGTGGGAGCAATCGCGAGATAAAATGATGCGATAATCGCTTTAGGGATTGACGGTGGAACAGCGTGGCAGGTGCAGGAACGTGTTGCATCGATGTACCGGCCTCGATCCTTTGGGAGCTTACGAAAGCAACGCTTGTTTCCGTGACGCTTGAGCACCGCTGCGCCCGCTCATATTACATCCGGGATTAATATTAAATTTCACACGATGAGTGCAATTTCATTACCCCCATCCGACGGCTTTCTGTCGTCCCATCGCCATACTTCCTCGGCCTTTTTAGCCGAACCGTTCTTGTCGCCTGCCCTGACCCCGCTAACCAATTACTTTCGCTCAAAAAATTGCCTAATCGAACGCTTCTGATCATTTCAAACTGACCTTTATATATACTTTAACCCTTTGTTTACACTGCTGTTTATTCTATTATTTACACTGTTTATTTGTACTGTTCTTTGTAGTGTATGTTTATACTTATACACTTTATACTTATACATAGTATGCACAGTTATGATCATATGTAACACATGTTAATACTGTTACACACGATCATATATTGCATCCATGCTCATATACGAGTACACGACAATTAGTGTATTGAAATAATTAAATAAGTGACTTAGATCTTTAAACTATTAATCGATGAATGTATAGCTGTTAAATATTAAAATGTTTCAATTCGAAAACCCGGGGATTTTTTTAGTTTGTTGATATAAATATAAATAAAAATTAATAAAAAAGTACTTAACATATTAAAGTAATTAAATATGTGATAACGGTCCTCAAACCAGTTAATTTTTAGTCAACGAAATTTTTCATTTCCAAATGTCTACGTTTCTAAATTTGAAACTTCAAAATGTCTCCACAAGAGATATTTATCTCTCTCCTGAAGATCAACTTGCATCAACGTGAATAGAAACGCGTTCATTAAATCTTGACAGCCATCTAATTGCACCAACGACCTATATCCACCTAATTACGAAACAGTAAAAGATACCTAATTTACTCACGATGCATCCGCCGTAATTTGATATTGAATCTTATTATAACAGCTTGATAATTACGCTCGTTAACGCGTCGGATATTCCATCCCGCATTCGAAAATACGCAGAAATTGCGTATCGCGCGAACTTCTCGTTTATTGCTGAAAACCCGGAAGAGATCGATCGCTAAACCGTTCATCTTCCGTCGTGAAATCCTTTCGCATCAAAAAGGGGTAGTAAAAATTTCGCGAAACGCGGTCGAAAAGCCGTTCAACGTCTTATGATTGGAAGAAACTAATTAAAAGTGTACCATGATCTGCACATAACATTTACTGACATATAAACTCGTCTCTTGAAAACGAAATCCAACCTTGAGGGGGTGAAATATTAGCTCGGCATCTCCCTCCAATTCGACAAGGTAACTGCGGATTGGCTGCAACCATCAGTAGCTTTTAAATTATTTACCAGTAAACGTAGAAAAATATCTGTAAATATAAGTTAACGCTGAATAAATGAGCAACTAATTTGCAGTGTTATCGACGAGTAACTTATCTGTCAGCCCATAATCGATTTCACCCTCGAATATTAGGCGTTCGAGAAAAAAGTGAGAACACAACAAGTCGAAAAGTTGAATGTTAGACATTAAACCTTCCACCTTTCGCGTTCGTTTGCTCGACCTACAGGCACGGATGCGTTGAACGGTGTGCAGGTGCGTGTACGTATATGATTTTACACGCGAAGTTTACGTACGTGTAGGGCCGAGAGGGTTGACTGGCTCTCCAGTCGATCAATAGCACCCCCACGTTTGCGTCCCTGGGTGAATGCATGCGATAGGCACCCCATTGCTATGCCACCCCGAAAGCCACTTTATATTTTAGTGGGAATGTTCTACAACCCTTCGAAAGACACTCTCGAACTGGTTCGAACGCTGGAGACCGACGGTGAGTGGTGCTCCTCTCTCTCTCTCTCTTGCTTCATCCACCGGTCGTTTCGAGCCTTCCAATGAATATGGCAAGGTCATTTCTCTTGTTTAATCCACGTAATTAGTCTGTACCTTTTTCCTGCCATTTTGCCCCGTGAAAATCGATATTTTTTTCTCCCTTCGACGGATCCATGTATTTAGGGATCGTTAGGGGATAATCATTTTGGTCCAGTTTTTTTTTTTATGGAACATCTTTTAATTACCGAGTAAGTCTTGACGTTTGTGTTACTAAGTTACGAATCTGCTCATCATGCTTTCGTAATGACCGGTGAACAGGGGCGTTGAAAGATGTCTGGGACCCTGTGGATAAATAATTATATCTCGAGTTGGAAAAAAAAATTGCGACAGGTGGGATAGGAGGGGGTATTGTTTCTTAGGGTCTTTAAATTTGACCTGTTTCAATATTTTTGTAAAGGGAAGTCTAATCTTCTAGATTAGACCTAGTGACCTCTTGGTACAAGTACACTTCAACAATTACCAGTGATGCACGCTGACATGAAGCAGTGCGACAGTACATCTTCATAAAACACATATCACCGTACAGCGTTTTTTTGTACACAACTCGTGACGATATAATGTATCATACAAGCTTTGACCATACAACCTATAATAATATAGAGAATGCTCAGATCATGGTAACATAACTATCCACATATGCTTCCATTAACAACCTGAATATTCCACAATCCGTATCTCTAAATATTAGAATAATATTAAATGTAATATGAACCTCATCGAAAACAATGAACTAATATCACGCAAAAAATAAATTTCGTCCCGCAATCCCATCACATTTCATGCTTTTGCGCGGTTCTTTTAATGCGTCCATCAGATAACGTCGCTCCGACAAAAGGCCAGTTCTGTAAAAAGAAGCGTTGTCACGGGCAGAAGAAACATTCCAGGTTTGATCAAAGCACAACAGAATCTAACGGAGGTAAACAAAGCAGCGGGGAAAAATGATCGTCCGTTCACGAAATGGTGGAAGATCGACGCGGTTAAACAACGTCGGGGATTCCCAGGGTGTTTTCTGCGAGACGGCCAGAAAACCCGGTCGGTACGACAGGTATCTCCGCAAGAATCATACTGGGTCACGTTTTCATCAAGACCTCGAGACTCCGAGACGAGGTCCCAGCGATCTGCCAACAAGAAAAATGCCGAAGAAAACGTAAAGACGACGATACAGACAAGAAGGGGACGGTGTACCATTGTTTTTTCGACATACTTTCTCTGATCCATGTCCTCTCGAGGACAATGCGTGCTCGCTTATAAACTTCTTCGCGCTCGAACGGATACCAGAGGCTGTTTCTGCGGGATTCGCTTCTCGCTCTGCTCATTAAGTAAATCACCGTCGTTGCCATTTGTTCTTGCAGCAAAGTGAAATTCGCTCGTGGACATGATTCCTATGGTTTATCATGTCTCCCACCGGTGGTCGAGTGTCAGAATTCCTCGACCGGAAATTCGAGATCATCTGGGACTTGCTCCGCTTTCTGCAGGTCACATTCTTGGTGTATAGAGTTCTGCATGTAATTTTCACAGTTTCGGAGCTTTCGAATTCTTATATTGCATATTCCATTTTTAGGTACGCATTTGATAAGTGCATCGAGTCTTTATGAGGATTAATCCTTTGTTAGTAGATACTCTACATTTAGTAGATACATTGGTCAAAAGTTTGATGAAGTCTTTCGAAGTCGTTACTCTATTATTAATTGCTGCTATTGTCCACTGTATTTATACATCACGTAACTACAGGTTATGTGACTACAGGTTAACCTTAGCCAGGTCACAGCTGTAAGACAATGTCAAGCTACCTTAAGCTACAATGTTAAGATAAAGTTGAACTGATATGTTTGGGTTTATAGATCTTTACAAAGTATAATCGATAGTGCCAAGTCCAGCCGTGCGTAAATATTCAGGTGCGTCGCATTTGAACAATACACGAGTCTGACCCAACGTCGTGATTCAGCAGATTAACACTTTGTTGGCAGATAGCAACTCTGTAAACTTTTGATTGAAGTTATTATTACTCTATTATTAATAGCTGCTATTGTTCCACTGTATACATCACGTGTAACTACAGGTTAACCTTAACCTACAATTTTGTAGCCAGGTGCGTCACAGTTGTAAGACAATGTGAGGCTACGTTAAGAATGTTAAGATAAAGAAAGTCGAAGTGTTATTATGGATTTTTGATAACGCAAATTGATGGTGAATTGAAAATTGAATCCGTAAATTGAGGTACATTTGAAGAATAACGCGCGTGACGAGGCCGACTGGACGTAACAAACGAAGGGGTTAAGGAGAATAATGCGTACAGTCTGTTAAGAATATTAACGGTGGGTCCGTTGAGAAATTTTGTACGCGATCTGTCTGGTTTGGAAGAAAGTATCATTTGCAAGCGAGCTCGAGAGAAATTAATGAGCCGCGCCGTTGATCGATACTCTCCGCGCCGCTAACGATGCAATTTCGGCGAAGTTATAAACGAGCCCGCGATCGATCAATGAGATTGAATTTTGCAACAGTCACGCTGAAAGGATCGGCCGCCAATGAAATAATATGATTCGATAGCTTGTAAATATTTCGTTCGAGCGATACTTTGCTTGAAGGTTTTCATACTTCTTCTTCTCTCGTTCCTGTTACACGCTCTCGTTCCCGTACCCCATCCTGTTCGCGTGTTTTCGTTCCTCCTCTCTCTCTCCCTCCATCTTCGCCCAATATACCTTTTCTTTCCTTCCTCTCACCTTCTAGATTTGATTGAATTTTTTCCCGGGGAAGAAATGTTTCCACCAAATGAATCCGTCGAAATATTGCATTCCGACAAGCACGATCCAATTTTTCGTTTAATAAAAGAGAGCTTTTCTCTTCGCAGACCTTTCATTTCTTTCTCGCGCCTTTTTCGTAACCTTCGTAACCCTTCGATTCTCGATCAATCGATCTTTCGACTACACCCTCGCTTCTGTATATTATTTCTACGGCATTGCTAATTTTATTGGCTATCGTGGTCGACTGTGAACTCACTCGCGTTTTCGATAACTCAGGAAATATGATCGTGTTCGTTTAGGTCAGTCAGAACAGATTGGGACGTGGTTTATGGGCAAGTGATATCTCTCACTGATAGTCTCTCAATTTGAATACTTGAGGACTTCTGTATTTGAACATTTCGAAATCTCTATTATCGATTTTGAATCACTAGCTCCTAGAGCTTAAGCATATTGCCTCACACATGACCTCACCTCTTGAGTAAAACTTCTCGACATTTTTGTACTTTTAATTTTATTATTGAAGAGTAAAGTACTGGTGCTTAGTAAAGAAACATAATCTTCTCATATAATAATCTTCTTCGTATCTGTTTTATATTTTCGAGACATCGTTCCAAAAATTAATTACAGTATGTCGTAGAACTACTCCATCATGAAATCTTTAAATTTCCAATTTTGCAAATTTCCAAAGTAAACTTCTAAATTGAAGTTGTCAAGATGGCCGAGAAAGTGATATTCCACGTACCTAAATTTCTAAATGACCAATCTCGAAAATGATCTCTGACACCATACCGCAGAATGTCCGCGAGTAGGGGGGCAATGTGGCCATCGTTTCAGATGAATCGTCGCATTCCTGCGAATCGATCGTGGAAAATTTCGCGGAAAGTCGTCCATTTAATCGCGAAGCATCGAGAGAGTCGTTGGCTCGTCGGTGGAATAATTTTTTATTAGTCGATTCCACGCAGTTCCTACTTTTAATCTACCCGATATTTTAATATCGCGTATCGTTGCTTTGTGAGCTTGTAAATACGAGCGTCCCTGTCTGTCGCGTGCTCTCCTCGTCGCTGTCCGTGTGCAACTTGGTCTCTATCCTGCGGCACGGAGGCAAATATGAGAGACAGCCGGTCGGTAGTACTGAATAAATATAAACGATAACCAATAATACCTGTAAAATTAATAATAATCATGATCGTATCGGCGAGGCTGGTCCTTGCGGCCCTCATCGCCGCCCCGTCAATCACATCAAAAATTCCGGATTGGTCGATACAACCCGTTTGCCTACGGCCAACTCATTTCGATGAGTTTGTAATTAAAAAATTAATTAAACGAAATCCCAGTCGCGGACTGATTTTTTTCTTTCTGTATACCTGCATGTGTGTGCGCGGCGGCTCGCGCGTGTGTGTACACTGGCGTCATCATTGTGTACACTCATACCACGTATCGTGAGGTCATTATAACGACTGGATTTTAACGATTCCTCACCCCGTTCCCCCTTTCTGGCCTGCAAACGTTCACCCCCTACCTTTCCGTCGACCGATATACACGCATAATTGCCTACGCTCGATTTGTTCGGCTCCTCTGTGCCTGCGACTCGCGAGCAATATCTTTCTCGATGATATTTTTTTAATCGACCTCCTGGACACCGTGAATCCTTCGTTCGAACACCGATCAACGACACGGGATATCGGGGATAATTGGCTAACGGTGATGGTAATTAGGCTACGATGAAATCTTCGGTGATTAGGGATAAATTGCGTCTATCGTGAGAATTGTATTCTGTTGCTAACTCTTTGAGTAGCTACATGAATATAGTGTTAATCTGACTCGTAACAACGGTATTCGTTTATGAACTGGAGTCTCGACATTGAGAAATACTATTTCTCTTTTTGAATGATCACGCGGAAGCAATATGTATGTTTATGACATGAATGTGTATTCACGAATTTCTACATATTAGATTTCTGACTTTTATATTTCAGTATCCTCTGATTTCTATACCTCGAGATCACTAGATTGTCTATATATCAAGTACTTCCATTGTTGGATCACTAGATATCCTTAGATCAAGTATCCGTAGGTCATTAGATACGTACATCCCTAGATCAGTAGATATACATATCTGTAGATCACAAAGTACTTACATCTCTAGATTCCTAGATACATCCTAAGATCATCATGTACATTGCTATATCAGTAGATGCCTGTAGATCAAATACTTATATGTCTGGATTATTAGATACTAATATTCTTAGATTATCAACTATCTACATCATTAGATTACTAGATACATGTATCTGTACCTGACCAAATACTGACATCTCTAGATTCCTAGATGCCTACATCCTAAGATCATCAAGTACCCACATTGCTGTATTGGTAGATACCTGTAAATCAAGTATTTACATGTCTGGATTATTAGATACAAATATTCTTAGATTATCAAGTACTTACATCGTTAGATCACTATCTATATCCAAACATCAGCAGATATCAAAATCGCCATATATCCTTAGATTTCCAGTTAGGGAACATTGAAATAAAGTCGGTAAATAATCAAATCTAATTACAGAGTACTTGAGTTCAGCGTTAAACACGTGTAATTGTAAGTACGGCGAAACGGATGGCATAAATTTTGTGGAGTGCACGAGCCAGGTAATGGAGTCTAGCGAAAAAGTCCTGAGCCCCGGTAGCAGGCTAGATCTGAGAATCGCCACGAAATTAAATAACTTCCCAGGGGGATTCGTCGGCAGAAAATTTACGTTTGCCAAATAAATTGTACGCGGTCCTGCATTCCACGGGCCGCTACTATTTTAACTATGTGTATAGAGAGCCGCGACGATGCAAACGGCGGGAAAGGGATAGAACGTGCCCAGGGACCGGACGAGTCCCGACTTATAAGTCGGTGGGGAAAGGACAAAAAAAATACAGGGTCACATATATCGGGACCATTTGGAGAGTCGGTCGACAGTTCGAATTGTTAGCACCCGACGTTGGAACTGCGATTTAATTTACTCGCGTTGTTACGAGCGCAATTGCGTTCAGAATCTACCACACTTGTCTCTCTTTTTTTCCTATCGATGGGAAATTATCCGATTTATCGAAGCAGCGATTTAAGCATATTCGATATTGTTCTATGGGTGAGGTATGCCTTTAACTTGGCGGGTTTGGACACATTTGGAGCTTAAAATATAGGTAGTAACTTACTATGACACATCTGGTATTTTATCTGAGCGTGACAAATGACATTTAAAGTCTTTTGATTAATTACCTTTTGGTAAATATTTCAATTCAATCAATTTCATCGACTTCGAGTCTCACAAATTTTACTAAATTGATCAATTTTATCAATTTCATTAAGTCTCACAAATTTTATTAAATTCATCAATTTCATCAACTTCATCACGTTTCACAAATTTTAAAAAGTGCATCAAGTTTAACAAATTTTACTAACATCAACTTTATCACGATTCACAAATTTTACCAGTTTCATCAATTTCATCAACTTCATCAAGTTTAACAGATTTTACTTATTTCATCAATTTCATAAATTTCATCAATACCATCAATATCATCAATATCATCAATATCATCAATATCATCAATGTCATCAATATCATTAATTTTACAAATCTTACCAATTTTATCTATCACATAAGTTTAATCAATCTCATTAATTTAATTACTATTTGCACAACATTCCATTACAGTTCAATGATTAATCACTACAGAAATTTAATTTTAAGTAAAAATGATCGACCATGAAAATTTGCTAGGTAGTCGATAAATGTGGTGAATAGCGATTTAAATTTCGATCCGGACTCGTTCCATTGATTCGACGGCAATAAAGGAATACAAACTGATTTTGTCCACTTGCCGGTATACTCTTCATCATAGTCGCCTTTCTTTTTCCATTCCTCTTCATGGTGCCTATGTACCTATTTCTCTTCTTTCTCCGTTTCGATTTCTTTCCTTTCTTCTCTCCCCCCTCGGCCCTGTTTCTATCAGTTTCTCCGTCTTCTTTTTCATGTTGCTCTTTCTCCTTCCCCCTTTTTTTTATTTGCCCGGTTCTTTATCTCTGCTTCTGTGTCGGTGTCTCTGTTCCCCTCGACGGTTCTCCGTTCATCCCTGTCTCGTTTCTTCGTGGCTAGAAGCGAGCCAGAGGTCGTGTGGGCCGAGGGTAGGAGGTTCGGATTCAATTATCCGATATTAAACTGCCCCTTACCACGTTCGTGTCGACCCCTTTAGCTGTGTGAGTTCAAATGGTTGTTGCTAACCCCCTAGAAGTATTAGATTGAATGGACTTGGTGTTGTACTCGCTGTTACCCGCTGAAGATACGCCTAAAGGTGGTAGTTATAGGATCGTGCTCATGTAGACCACCCTTTCTTTTCTTTCCAACCTTCTCCGGGTACCGTTCTTTTTCTCCCTCTTACAACCATTCTTAGATTAGTTTGTTATCGCACGATCCGGAAACGATAGATTTCCTATAAACAGGAACTTTGCTAGATCCTCCGGCGGATTTCGAGGGCTAAGGTAACTTCTGAAAGATTACGTACATCGATTTCATTCGGATTTGGGTATCTTTGAAGACCGCATTTCTTGTCAGATATAATTGATGATCTCTGTATTCTCGGTTCGGTGCTGGAGTTTTATTTCTTTACTGTATTGAAACGAGGCAATGTTCTAGGATTCTAAATCGATTGCGATTATGAATATTAACATTTTTAAATTCCTTGCTTTTCAAATTTTCGAATTTTTACGTCCCAGTTTTCAAGTGTCTAAATTTCCAGAATTTCAAATACCAAATTTTAAAAATTCGAAATATTTTGTTCCTAAATTCCCCAGTTCTCAAATTCTCAAATTCTCAAATTAAGAACTCTGAAATATTTGCAGTACAGATTTATGTAGTATTTATGTGCCAATTAAACACTGTAGTAACGAAGATATTTCTCAATATCGCTGATTCTAAATGATCTTTCCTCGAACGATTAAAAGCATCGAGCAAATGTTGTCCACGTGAGCGATAAATAACTGTTTGTCGTTGGAGACCTTTCGATCTACCCAATAGAAAAGAACACCGACTCTTAATCACTCTTCCAATCGGTTAATGCACCGCTCGTGGTAGCTAAATAAATGGGCTCTCTTTCATTCGTTCGCGAAACCTTTTAGAAACGTCACAGTGATTTGCATTGCTGCTAATGAAATTAAGCTTAGCATCGATAACATATGGTTCAATAAACTATCCATTGTGCCACTACATTGCTTTATGCTAACTCTTATTACTCCGTTACTCTTCCAGACTTAACATTACCCAAACAAAAAGAAAACTAAATCGGCTAACCTCCTCTGGGATCTTTAAAGCTAGAAATATTAACTATGTCACTCATTCGTGTAATATATTCATTTCAAACAATTATATAAATACAAACAGAATCCCAAAAGATTTGACAAAGAGTAGAAAAAAAGAATGTTAATATGCACATACACGACCTATAGTTGAATATAAAAGCGAGCTAAACATCCACATACATACACATATACATATAGTACATGTAGAGATTATAGAAATAAAAGTTGTACGGTGGAGTTAGTAAACTATTTTGCAGAGAGGAAATCTACTGGTGATTATCGGGTCGCAAATTTATCTGATTCAATCTATATGCAAATCAATTATAATGGTAAATTAACGGGTGACCTAGGCGGTCAGATAGATGTATCTCGAGCGACGATTATCTTGCCAGCATGTTTGTCGCTAGTCCCGCAATTATGACCTAGTCGTTGTAATGACTGTTTAGTCACTGCTGGCTCCGCGGGGCAATTTAATTATCATCGAGCCACAAGATCAGTGGTCTCGGCTGCTGCTGCTTCATCGTGCCATGCCATTGCCGGCACTGCCTCGACCAGTTTCACGAGCAAGCCAATCGGTACGTACCAAGGAATTATGTTGTTAATGCGCTACGAAAGGGACACGTAATGCGGCTCTATTAGTTCCTTCCACTGACGTTCCTATTTACTGCTAATATTTACACTCGTCCATCATTGAATCTACTACATATGCTGCATCTTATGGGGATCAAAGTACGTTACGGAAATACTTTAACTCGATCATGGTCAGATAGGTCTTATATCGCATTTAAGTTCACTTGCAATATAATGCATTTGTTACGGGCTGATATACCGTGATGCGATGTATTATTAATTTATATATCATTAAGTGGTATTCGATTGATAACCTTTTATCATATTTTTAGAACAATTGCGTGTTATATTGCCGTAGGAGCAACTATACATAGAGGTGTTTTCAGTTATATATTAAAATGGTCAATAAGCGCTTTTATTGATAGTACAGTGCTTCTTTATTTCGCATGGTAGTATTTTATAAAGCGCGTTAATGTCACGGGTGGCGATATAACGCGAGGAAATTGGTACGCGCGGTATAACTATTCATAGGTGAGATAATGAGTCGCGATACTACGCATAAGCGTTGCAATGTGTGGTAGTACGATATAGCGCGGCGATATAGCGCGTGGCGATACCGTGCGAGGTGATATAACGCGTTGTGATGCGACGCGTTGGAATTATAACGTGTGGCGGTACTACGAGTAGGTACTACAATTTCTAGTAATATACCGCGTGGTGATATAACTTGTGGCGATATAACGCGTGGTGTTATAACAAGAAGTGATATGACACGTGGCGATAATAAGTGTAGTATAACGAATGTTGATACAATGCATGAGGGTAAAACCTGTTGGCGATATAATTCATGGCGATGTAACAAATTACGATACAATGCCTAGCAATACGTGTAGGTATTAAAATGAATAGCAACGTTACACGCAGATTTTATTGCGTTGTGTTACTACATGTAGGTCATATAACGCGAGGGAATATTGTGCGTAACCATTACAACGCGTGGCAATATTTCACACAGGCGTTATATCGCATGATAATTCAACGTGGCGATACAACGGCCGATAATTATAATATATCAACGTTATTACGCATGATGTATTATAATGCGCGATAAGTGAACCCGCGGTGATACTACGCTTGTGCGTTATAACGCGCGGCAACACTACACGTGTCCCTTATAACGCGTGATAATTCAACCTGGCGATACAACGCGTGATAATTATAATATATCAACATTACAACTCGTGATAATTCAACGTCTTCATATCACGTTCAAATATCATTCAACGCGATAATTGATCGCGTATCTCCTCCAATCACGCACGGTGGAAGGATTAATTACACGAATCTTTTCCAACGTCGGCCCGTCGGTGTTATAAGGGCGAGTATACACTGTACGCTTTACAGAGTGTTTTGGAAATAGCCGAAACATCGAAGTTGCAAGGAGAGAAGCTGTGGCTCGATTAATTCAGCGATAGGCGTTAACGAGCCGTCGAGCCGGGACCGTTTCACGTTTCGTCGAACGATTTAAATTTTAACCTTGCGCCGGATCACCTCTGGCTACGATCTCCGAAGAGATTCGGAACGAGAGGTCGCGATTCTCTATTTGTGGACTTGAAATTTTACGACGTCTGCGCTGTAAAAGCTTTCGGCAAAGGGAAACACGGGTGTACATTTATGTACACGTTGCAAGACAATCTTTACCGCCATCGACTTCAAACGTGTCAGTGCACGAACAATCATTACATTTAATCCCATTTTATAAACCTGTCCAACATTTCAGTAAGAGGCTGGTGCAACGCGATGTTACTTAGCAACGTTTAAACGTCCACAGATTACAGGCACATTTATTATTATTCAATTTATTCGCAATTGTTGCACGATGTACGAAATACACGAAAGCACTTAGCGAACACAATTCGTTTAATGAATGTAAATCTTTCGTATATTTGGTAAGTTAGTAGGTTTTTTAACTGACCGTGGAAGCGAGAAGAGTGTATTACTAAAAGTATCGAAACATAAACGCGATACAGGACGTTTGGCATGCAAAGAAGTTTTATTCGAAACATTTTTCTCGACGGTGAATAATAATGACGTAAATCAAGATGGTGGTATCAAAGGAGATAGCCCGTACGCGTGCGTGTATCGGCGAATAACCGTGGAACAACTTCATGTAAATTTCCCGTAAACAATCCCGGCGAGTTAAATCCGCGGCCACCGAAATTAAAGCATCGCCCGGCTTTTTAATTTTCAAATGGCTAGCTTAGATAGAATGCAAATATGACAGCTGAACATAAAGTTTAATTACGTGCTAGTGATAAAACCGGCAGGCCGGTCGGGACAGCCCCAGCGACGCAATTAAAAAATATTAAACCCCGAGCCATCTCTCTCTCTCCCTCGCTCTCTTTCGCTCCCTCCCCCTGCGCCGCCGACCGTCCTCTATCTCCCGGGTTTATTCTATGGGCTTTTTTGAGTGGAAAATAATCGCTAAAATGGCTTTTGCCAACTAACTCGCGAGCAAATATTACGAGTATGCGAGAGAAGAGCACAGATTAATTATCCGATTCATTGCATTCGACGGGCTGGCTGTTTGTAACACTCGAACGATGCGGGAGTGCCACGTGTTACTAAAACCAACAACCGAAAGCAAAAATGCGCAAAAATGCGCAAAAATGATAACAAAAAATATGCCTTGCGCAAAATAAAAGATGGAGTAATGGCGGTCATTTAACTCATTAACAAGCTGAATGCTGGTGGTCATCGGTAACTCGAATTAGATGTAAACGAACAATCAAAACGAATAATAATGAAGTTATCAAATATTGCTCGTTCGGACAATCATTCGTTTCACACACGAATTTTTCATTGCTACGAATATAAAGATCTAGGTACCTATGGATCGATAGATCTAAGAACGAAACGTACAAATCTAGGGATTTTCAAATACTTTGCAACCTAGGCGTATTTAGGATCTAGCGATATTTAGGGATACTGGGAGTAAAATATACGGGGACCTAGGGATGTTGGAGTCTAGCGATATCAGTATCTAGGGATGTTAGTCTATAAGATTATCGGTATCTAGGATATCCGTACGAAGGAATATCGGTACGTAGGGATATCGAAATCTAGGGAAATCGGAAGTTAGGGATTATCGGAATGTAGGGATATTCGCATTTAGGGAAATCGGAACCTTGGGAAATCGAAATCTAGGGAAATCGGAATCTAGGGATATCGGAATCTAAGGAAATCTGAATCTAGGGATATCGAAGTCTAGGGAAATCGGGATCTAGGGATATCGAAATCTAGGGATAACGAAATCTAGGGAGATCGGTATCTAGGGATATCGGTATGCAGAGGTATCGAAATGTAAGGATACCAGTGTCTAGGGATATTGGGATCTAGGGATATCGGTATTTGGGGATATCGGAATCTACAGGTATCGATATAGGTATATCCGTATTTGTGCGTCAAGTGTTATCAATACTTAGGGAAATTGGGATGTTGTGATGTCATAATGTAGGGATATCGATATCTAGAAATGTGAATTGTCCAATACTCTTGAATTTCTAATCTGTCAAGAAGATGTGCATAGTTATAAATTACATGTGCATTAGCTAAGAAAAATATGAAGCGTAATATTTATGTGTAATAAATTTGTCTAATAAATTTCGGTAAGGTAAACGTATTGTATCGGTTTATTTTGTTCTTTGACAGCAACACACGTTCGCAGACCGAATGAAATATCGAAGCAGAGTACTATTCAAAAGAATCGTCAGCATGGCCCGCCATTTGTAATTAATTGATTTACAAGTAGAAAGAGCCTTTTTATATGGCGCTTTTCAATTAATGCCATTTAATGCCGATAATAGAAACGACGGAGGGAAAGAGAAGGAGCTTTCAGAAGCAGAACAAACGGTGCTATTGATTAACAGTGTTTCGTGCAGCTCGTTGCTCGCCGACTATTTTTCTCGTCGAATTTAACACATTACTTCTCGCTCGCTATTTAAACGGATAATCACTATTACTTTATAACTTAATAATGACCGAAGATTAAAACGAGTTATTCTTACTTTCGATTCCCTTTTAATCGACGCGCATCCGGTTTTCAATAATCGAAGGTATATTGATCGCCGTTCGAACAATAATTAATAGTATCGAGAAGCCTGTTAATACGTTCATTACCGCACATGATGCGGAATATTTGTTTTAGAACGTATTGGATTACATTAACCGCTGTAATTGTATTAGATATTTATATATATTCTAATTACGCTCGATGTTTGCCCGATATTGGGGCTCCAGGGGTGCACCCGTCCAGAAAACGGAAATTATCCAATTTTCATCGCAGAGATGATCGATATTTATATTAATGTATTTCTAATAAGAAACTTTTTGTAGTTAAGACTAGGTTATTAAAATAATTACAATTGTTTAAGCTTCTCATGATAATATTCTATAATATTGACTAACATTGCGATTAGTTCTGACCGACACACCCGACAAATAAATTATAACGGGGTTAAGAGTTCACTAAGCTTCCGGTAAACAGAAATATTCGGAGGAAAATTCGTAATGGAGCCATGCAAAAATGAGGGTGGAACAACGATGGCTACGATCGATTTATTTCGGGACAGGCCGTGTCATGGTCCTCAATTAGTTCTACAAATGTTTTCTCGTTAACCCCCCTACAACACAGGCCGACCGGTATCGCGCCATTGAAATACGACATATCAATGCGTCGGGGCTAAAAGCCTGCCGATATCGACACTCGATAATCTTTTACTGACAAATTATGGTTAATGGCGCGGAACATTCAACTCCGGATAGTTTATTGGACACTGCTTTTTAGTAATCGCTCTGCTCCTTTTGAATATCGTTGCTCAGCGTAAAACCTAATCAAATTTACACCTTTTATTGTATGACGCGAGCATGCGTTCGGCGGATTTGCTCGTTCGTGATTGAACGAATTTGTTGGGATGCATTATCACGATTAATTTATCATGATCGACATTACTATTTTATTAGGACTGACTTATTTGAATTTCGAAGTGATTTGGTTGAATTTTTTGTGGAGTTTCGTGTCGATTTGTGAATTGGGGAAATTATTGAGTTCTGAAGTTGGAGGTACGAAGATTTCGGAGTTGGAAATTATTGCCAATTCGTGAAGGTAGAAATTTTCAGATTTGTGAATTTGGAATTTCGGAAATTCATACATTTTTCTTTGTAATTTCTTGAATTGCCAAATTTCTCAAATTTCCCAATTTTCCCAATTTCCAATTTCCTCAATTCCCAATTTCCCCAATTCCCGATTTCCCCCATTCCCAATTTTCCCAATTTCAATTTCTCCAATTCCAATTTCCCCGATTCCCAATTTCCTAATTTCCCAAATTTCCAAATATCTAAATTTAAAATCTCTCAGCCCATATATTTGTTAAATTCTCAATTCCGAAACTTGTTAAATTCTCAAATTTCCAAATTACTCCAATATCTCAATCCCTACGACACTAATTCCGAGGCAGCCAGATTTCCCAATACTCTAAATGCACAAATTCCCAACTTCCTAAATCCCTAAACTACCGTTCTCTAATGTCTAAGTTTCCAAATATTTAACACTCCTAACTTCTTAAATTCCCCGAAACTCCAAATTTCGAGACTCTAAAATTTCTCAACCTCTCTAACTTCCAAAACTTAAAATACATTGTCTCCTACCTGTTTACAAGTAGGTTGTTTAGCCAAATAAAATTACAAAGATCTGCACGAAGTTCCTAACCACCGATATGTAAATGTTTCACATAAATCACGATTGTTCGATTTTTGAGCGGCGTTCGAATAGGATAGTAGGCCGATTGTACGATCTCGGCTTTAATTTTAAAACAAACGCACAGGGAACTCGGTTGAATCGCGCGGTAATTAGAGCTAGGAAGTTGCCGTTGACGTTTATTTTGGTCGCACGGAACGAGAACAACTTTTAATGAAATATGTCTGAATTATAGGAAGCCGTTACCGAAACGGGAAGACGGAAAGATTAAAGCACAACCGTAATTACTTCACGTTCATTAATTGCTTTTCCAAACCGTCGTGAATTAAATTATTGCGAACTTGGTCTCATGCTAAGCGAGACTCTCGTTTCAAATCCATTGCTAGACACCGGCTTGTATCTCGTGTATGAAACAATTTTCAGGATAAAAATAACCGGTTCACTCGCGAAAGCGACCTTTTCGACCAGACGGATTTTCACTTTCGTCTCGTCCCGTTTTGCCTGCGCAAACTACGGCTTATCCGTTAACCGAACAATTAAATTATCGCAATTTTCAACTCTGCGCTGTTTCGTTAGAACTTTATTAAACATCCTCGTGTTCCTCTCAGCGAATCGAGGACCCAATAAATTATCATAAAACTCTGTTTTTCCTTCAACACGGGGGACAAGATCAAAGTTCGAACACGTATTGCCATTTTATTACCCGCATTCTCCATATTTCACTAATTCAATGATACATGCGATTCATGTTTCTCTACATTCGTATTTCTAACACATATTCAAATAATTACGGCAATTATTCGTAATAATTCATATTAAATGCTCTATACTTGTTGAAGAAATTAAGATGTTATTAAATGTTCTTGAAAATTTATTGCAGAAATATTATTCAAATTAAATGTTCTTGTAGATTCATCAAAGAAATGTTATTTAAATATCATTACATGTTCCTCAATTTTTATTAAAGAAGTATTCTTCAGGTGCCATTAAATGTTCTTCAACATTCGTAATATTAAAAAGATGTAACTAAGATGTTAAATGTTGTCTAAAATTTGTTCAAGTAACATTATTCAAATATCATTAAATGTTCTCCAAATTTGTTAAAGGAATGTTATTTCAATGTCATTAAATGTTCCTCAGCATAAAAATGTCCTTCAGTTAAAACACAGTGAAAGCCATTGAACTGTTTCCTCATCATTAAATGTTCCTCAACATTTATTAAAGAAATTATTACCATTTGTTGGTTTCGCAACCGATTTAGATCTCTGCAGATATAGTACAATCCTGCAGATGCATGTACGTCTACGTACCCCTGATATCATTCCCAATGAAGGCTTACAGTCGAATTCAGCGAAGTAAGACAAGCTAATCACCGGGATACACTGGAAGTAAGTCGGAAAAGCGTCGGAGGCAAAGTCAGAGATGGCGTATTATCGCGAACGTGCTAAAAGCAAAATCTGCTTGATACGGCACGGAACCTTTTAGCGTGTCCACGGGTGAAAGTGAAACGAGGAGGGCCTCGAACGTCCCCGAAAGGCCAGCTCCTTTATTTCGATTCGAGATCGAACGTTCCATTAAAATTCCGTCGCTGAGATATTCCTGTCGGTTGAGCGTGTTCTCGAAACGTTGACGTTTCGATCCGGGGCCGATACTGTCTTGCGAAAACCGGGGAATCCCAGGCACGGGCTAACTAGACACGCACAGGTTTTAATTAAAATAAATTCCTAACCGCGGGATCAGGAAGGCGGCAGGACAAAAGGTGAGAGAAGGGCGGCACGAGAAGACAACGCTCTCATCGATGAGACGAACGTTCAATTATCGAGCCATCTCGTTCCCCGCCACGCAACGTCCTTTGCTTGTTCTTCCTTTCCTCTTTCTTTCTACGTTTTTTTTTTTACCCTTTTACCCACGAGATTCCGCTTCGCGCATTTCGCGAATGGCCGATCGCTATTAAACGGAACGAAACAGAGCGGGCGAAAGAGGGCGAACCGAAGGCAGACGCCGGTGATCGTGGGGGTACGTGGCGAGAGAGAAAGAACGAGAGATGGAATAGAAAAGGAGTGGAACGGTAATGGTGAAAAGGGAGAGAACACGGTAAACAGAGAGAGAGAGAGAGGAAGCTCGCGCATCGTGCCGGCACTTAGGCCTGGCTTTTAATCTTCGAGCCTCGAGAAGAGCTCTAATTAGAGCTGGCTCTAGCTCTAGCTACGAGCCCGGGCTCCGTTATAAGCAGGAGTTAGAGTAGGTAGGCGCACGGGGCAGGAGGAGCTGCTGGAGGTATGTTTAGTTTTTAGCCGAGCGCGCAGTTACACGCGGTGGTAATTAAAATCTTGATTAATGCACGTGTCCATCAGGACTGCCTCTAATGAACTTTCACGTCGCCCGTACTCGTAAGTCCACGCGAAACCGTGATCGTCTTCCCGGATGATCCTAATCGTTCTAGACGAGCAGACGGACAGCACTGCCGACGGGGAACACTCGGTTCGAGTATTGTTTTTAGCCTTCTTTTATACCTTTTCTACATCCCTCTTCGCAACTCGCATTTTTCCACGGTTTACGAAACTCCGACGTTTCGAGAGATGGCCGCGGAGTATCGACTCTTGCGGAATAAACCATTATGCTGATGGCCAAGAACGCTGATGTGCATGTCGCGTGTATGTTAAGCACTGTCCATTTTTTCGGTCTATACTTATATAGGTTCTCAATTTTTTATTTTTATACACATTTTTGTAGTTTAAGGTTTTGGTGATTTTAAGTTGTGGAAGATTTATATTTCTTTTTCGTTTTTAAATTATCAATTTTTTATGTTTTTTGCACTATTTCCACGAGTCTGACTCGTTCAGTTGTGATCAATTTTACTCGAATTTTGAATACGCTTCAATTTAGAGTTCAAGTATAATTTGCATGGTAAACGATTGCATAATACCAAATTGTCGTAACATTTCAACTTTCCTGTTTTTATATTATGGCTGTATTAGTTCTGAATGACGCACCTGACACATTAATCATAGACCAAGGGGTTAATAGTTGAATTGTCAAATTTTTGTACGTCGCGAGTGTTTTGTATTCGAAGTTTCTGTATTATAGAAGTTCTTCGTGTTCACATGATCAATTTATTACATGAAAGTACAAATTAATTTACTGGTCGCCATTGTGAAAATGACTATGTGACCTAATATTGTATGACGACATATTGCATATATGTACGTCTAATGTTGGAGTTTCATTTAAGGGTAGTTCATCTTGAAACCTCTCTTCAAAGAACCATATTATGTTGCATTCTTGTTTAACACTAAACCTACCGTCGTAGAATATACACTTAACTTGAAATGGAAAATGAAGTTAAAAAATAAATAGACAAATGACAAAACATAAATTAGTACACGTATTAATTCTTCACGTTGATGAAAACCAATGCAGATTTCAAGAAAAGTACTTTAACAAATTGTGCAACTTATAAAAGGAAACTTGTGGAGCGGTCATTTGACCGGTTTGGTAGTTGTAGTGTTAACCCCTTACAATAATGCGTCACACTCGTGACGCACCAACAGTTTGAATGTGATAAACTAGATTCGTATTTTCACTGCAATTGAATTTTTGGTTCAATTCTGATTTTAATCTGCGTAATCAAGGATCATCAAGAATGCGTCATCAAGAATGTAACATTTTAACATTCTTTAGTTGTCTTCACGTTGTAGCTAGCTAGCTGTGAGTATCCAGAAAATTGTAGGTTGAGGGGTTAAACAGTAACATACATCTTTCAGAATACTGACTTCGCAATTAATTTGACAATAATTGCAAAATCGAAAATAATGATATAAAAATTAGTTCCTCGGCAAATCCCTTTTCATAAAAATTCACTTTAACTCGCCATATAATTTAAAAAATAACATGGAAAGTGCAGATCGAAGATCTGCCGTTAAAATTCGTTAAAACGAACAATTCCGAATTAGCCGGACTAAAAGGAAAAACCGGAGCGTTTGATCTATGACAAATTCGACGATAATGAAGAGAAAATGAACGCGAATAATGATTATCTGAATGTAGATAATTAAACGCTACTTTGTCGAGTGATACCTGGAAAGCGATTTTCGTACGCGTTTTGCTACGATTTTCATGGGAGCGCGATTTTCTGCGTATTCGTAAAGCCGGCGCGCATATCGTTCGACTTAATTAACCACGGTCGACGGGTAACCGATTAAATATCGCTGGATTTTTCGAATTTCGACTCATTTATTTAATACAACGCGGAACAAGCGCGGCGGGAACAAACGATACCCCCGGTATTTTATTTCGCTACATGTTATTCGTTCGGCTGGTCGGTAATTTAATCACCTGTGTGAAAGTTTAATAAGCAAACCCCGTGCCCTTTGTCCTTTTGAATTCCATTTAAGCCCGGCCAACTTAAATCAATTCGTATTCGATAAAACGTTCCCCCGTTGTTACTGGATAAGAATCGACCGAAATGAAAATGGTTCGCCAACGACGTCGAACTCTCGTTCATTGTTCTATCCTCTTTCTCTCTCTCTCTTCTTTTTTTTGCGACCGGCGAATATCAAAGCCGACCACGGTAATTAAAACGATATTTAATTGAAAAGCGATGCTTAAAAATACACGCACGATTTTGATATCTCGCCACTGGTTAATAAACTCGGTATTTCTCGTTACGCCGGAAAATGTTTGGATGCAGACGCACGGAGTTAAACATATACAGCACTCAATGAAAACTCATTTCTGACTTGTACAAATGTAAGGGTTTGTTCGTTTTTGGTAAGGGAGGGTGAAAGCAATTTTGATAAATTACTGTTTAGACGCGCGTATTTTAATGTACTCTAAATACTTTTTATACATTTTGACATACTTTAAATATTTTTTATATATTTTAATATATTTTCAATTTTTTTATACATTTCAATATCCACCAAATTTTTTTTTTATAGTATGGTAGAAATTTTTTGTATATATTTTAGTATACTTAAATCTTGTTTATATAGTTTAATATACTCAAAAATTTGTTTCTGTACATCTTAAAATTGTTCGAATTTTTTGTACATATTTGATACACTAAAAATCATATTATGCATATACTTGTATATTATGTATCATGTTATACATATTATTTTTTATACACATTATTATATGTACATTATACTTTAATGACTTAAAATGTTATTTTAATCATATAAATAAACACGTACATCGACTAAAATGACATTTTTATCCCCAAAACTTTCTCAGTGACATAAAATCAAGATTGCTGTAATATTATTTGCTAGAAAAGTACAAAACTCAGAGTTGGTGAATTATGAAACAGTTAGCGAAAGAAGTAGAATTAATAAAAGGACGCCAGGAACAGTTCCTAAAATCGCGAAGCTAAGAGATGGTTGGAGTTTCGACGAATTCGTTTTCCCGGCTGAAAAGTGAAAACAGACAAACAGAGTCCCCTGGCATGAACGGTGGTCACGGAGGCAGATATCATTAAATCACAGAAACAGCCTCTGTTATTGACTCCGTGGACAAATTTATCGTTAGTCGGGTACGCGTTTCGTTGTATAGTGCTCCTCCACGTCCCACCCGTTCTACAACGCTCCCTCTCCTCCTCTGCACCCCTTCCGTTATCCGCAACCCCTACGGTTCTATCCCTTTCCAGGATCAACGTGCCCACGCTACGTCATTGTTCTGGTTTATTCGGTGATTTGTGGATTTTACTGCCACCCCCTCTTCAACTTTCACGATCTTCCTTCTACACCCACACGGCAACGTAGCCTTCCTTCGACGACACATATGTTCACGACTATTTTAATTTACCGACGTTTATGTTTTCAGAATTTTTAGCTTCGAAATTTTTATCTCGTTCAATTTTATATTCTTCGAATTATTGGATCGCAAATTCCTTAATTTCTCAATTCTTTTCCACATTCATAAATTATCTAAATTCCGAGATTTCCAATTTCCCAAAATCCTAGGTCTCCAAATTTCAAGACCTCCAGGTATCTAAATTCCGGAATTTTATAGATCTTCGGATTTCTAGATACCAAAATCCCTAAATTTTTCAAATGTCTACATCTCAAAATTCCTGAATTCCCAAATTTCTAAATTTTCAAAGTCCAAAGTCTTCAAATACCTATATTCTCTAATGTATATGTATATACCCAAATTTCAGGACTACCAAATTCCTAAGTCCCAAAATTCCTGAGTCCCCAAATCCTTAGGTCCCAAAATCCCTTGGTCCCCAAATTCCTATGTCCCCAAATCTCAAGCTCCCAAGTTCCTAGATCCCAAAATCCTAACCTCTCCAAATCTCTAGGTCCTCAGATTTCTAGCTCTCGAAATCTCTATGTCCCCAAATCCCTACGCCTCCAAATTCCTAAGTCCCCAAATCTCTATGTACCAAATCCCTAGATCCCCAAATCCTAACCTCCCCAAATCTCTAGCTCTCGAAATCTCTATGTCCCAAATCCCTAGATCCCCAAAACCTTAGTTCTCCAAATCCCTAGGTCTCGAAATCTCCAAGTCCCCAAATTTCTACGTTCCCAAATCTCTAGGTCCCCAAATCCCTAGCTCCTGAAATTATCAGGTTCCCAAATCCCTTTTCCCAAATTTCCCTAAATCTGTCAAAGTCTTCAAATTCGAAAACTCCAAAGTCCCAAATCCATAAACTTGAACAACTCTCTAGTGCCAAATATGAAAAGATCGAAAAGTTAAAAATTGTGAAATTGAATATACCTAAAATTTGATTTTTCTCTCCGTTCAATAGCACCGCCGCATTGCTCGCATTCGGCACGCGAAATCGCATAAATCAGCAGCATTGTCTCGCTTGTTGGCTTATTAGATCCTCTGATCCGCGAACGATCTTCCTCATTGTTCCGGCACGATTATCGATCGCGTTCACGTGCTCGCCGATAGACGCGAGGTTGTTTCACGCGCGTAAATCTTCCCTGTATGAAGAAAGGCTCGGGCCATTCGCGGCCTAATCTTGGATCGATCTTTCTCTTGTCAAGATTCGTAGGAACGGAGGCCGCTAGTTGCCACCTGCCAGCCAACAATGGCCCAATTATACCGGTCGGTTGGCATCTCGACGATAAAACTGCGACTACCGGCTCGATACCAATCGTTTGCTACCGATGCACAATACGCTTATGCGGCCATTTACGCGCCGAGACGGCGAGAGGGTTACGAAAACCGTACATAATGTCAACGCGGCCTGACTATGCGACACTCTTTTCAACAAGGTAAATCATCCAATTATCGATTATTATTTAGAAGAAGATCCTTTGAAAATTTCTCATTTTTTCTTCGTGTATGGAAATTTTTCGAACGGATCTTATCAGTTTTGGACTTATCCAGGTTTCATGCAAATCGGTTTTTGCATGCAACGACTAAAATTGTTCATTGTAAGTCTAAGTTGTTGAAAATTATATTCAATCTCAGGTTCTATTTTGTTATTTTGACATGAATAATTCATTTATGGTTAAGGGTCGTGATTAATCATGCACAACTACGATAAACAAATACAACTGACTACAATCACAATTTCAAACGGCGATTTCAATTGACAATTATAATCAACAACTACAACTAGCAAATACAATCAGCAGCCACAGTGATGAATTGTAGCGAACAGTTGCAGTCAACATTTACAATCAAGAGTTGCAATCAACAATTACACTTAACAACTGCAATCGATAACTGCAATCAACAACTACAATTAATAATTACAGTGAACAGTTGCAATCAACAATTACAATCGACATTTACAATTAACAACTGCAATCGATAACTGCAATCAAGAACTACAATTAATAACTACAGTGAACAATTGCAATCAACAATTACAATCTACAGTTACAATGGACAACTGCAATGAATAACTACACTGAACAATAACAATCGACAGTTACGATGCACAACTACAATGAACAACTACAATAAATAACTACAATCAACAATTGCTGTCGATAGTTATAATTCATAAAGAATTTGTAATAAAGAGTTACGAAAAATGATAACGAACTACTTTGTTGCTTAATATCAAATATATTAATGAACATAGAATACGAAAATTTGTTTTTGTATAAATAAATACAAATGAATAAATTTTGTCAAAAATGATGAATGTAGGTAAGTTTAACCCTGTACCGAGTTCGATACTTTTTAAAATGAAGTCGTCATTTAGTGGAAATACACGATCGGTATCAGGCGCAGAGACTGATAATTAGTCAACGAAATAACTAATTAGGCAAAGATTAAACCTTTAACGAGTGTTTAATCGGTTAATCAACGTAACGGCGTGAACCGGATTATTTCGACCAAACGATCGTTCAAATGGGAACCCATTAATAATCAAAATGTTTTCCGTACTATTAGTGTGCCCTCTGTCCCGATTAGTCGAATTTACCGTTATTCGTAAATGCGTCGCTTGTGCTGTAATTCCATTATGCTTTATTTGCTATGCTTTATTCGGGACGGGATAGCAATTTAGATTACAATGCATGTATTTAACAGTAAATAGAGATAAAATATTGGTACTAGTTATAATATTCCTTTTGTTTATACAATACGTTTATGTATGCTATTTTTAAGCATGAAATTGTATGCGGTGTAACATTTTTATAATTAATTTATATATCTTGGATAATGATCTATTTATTGATGAAAACAGGGTTGTTTCTTGAGTCATGGTTATGTAGGTTACGGTCATTTTGATAAAATTTTAGGTTATGGTCATTTTGATGCAAGTTTAGGTTACGGCCATTTTGATATAACTTTAGGTTACGGCCATTTTGATAGAAGTTCAGGTTACGGCCATTTTTAATAATTCTAGGTTATGATTACTTTGACTTATATTCGTAGGTCATAGTTACTTTGACTCATAATTCTAAGTTATGGTTATCTCCCAATTCAAGGTTATGATATCATTAACTCGCAATTCTAGGTTATGGTTTCTTCGACTCATAATCCTAGGTCATAGTTACTTTCATTCACAATTCCAAGTTATAGTTATTTCGTCCCCTAATTCAAGGTTATGGTTCATTTCTCAGTGACTATTGAAACATTACGCCATTTATAGAAACAATATCCATCTATATCCATTATAATTCGTATTACGATTACAGTTTTATAATTAAGAATATACTACCATTATAATTAACAATAAAGCAGCCACAGTGAAGGCAGACGACACAATAAACTTTTGACAGTAACATTAAGCTACACAAACAATAACATTCAGATTAACCTATCATAATTTAACGTACCATAATTAAGGTATCATTGAAAGAAAACAGAGAAGGAAGACATAACGCGTACACAATGGAATCATTGACAAGGATTGGCAGCAGGTCCTTATCGCATAGACAACGACAAGACCATAGCGAATACATGCGGTTCTCGTCCGAGCTGCGGTTTGATAGCGGATGAGGACGTTGTAGTGGTCCTTTCCGGTTCTCGGTTAGAAATCCGTCACTGTTCTGATTACTATGCCGGCTTCGAGCCATAAACGTTACTACCGTAATACCGGTCACCCCGGATGTCCTACTAGACATTCACGACCCCTTCTTCCGTAACCTATATATAATTTCACCTCTGTCACGATTGTCAACGACTTAATTGAATACAGTAGACTCCCGTTATATTGCCGCTGATATGTAGAAACGGTAGATAGGATCGGTGATATAGCGAGAGCTTGTGACACTGTAGAAATTTATAGTTGCTACGAAGATTCGTTATTTGACGAGCACTTTTTCACTTGGATTTTCTATAAATTGGTACGAAGAATTTCTGGTACAAAGGGTCAATGAAGAAAATTTGCAATGCATAAGTTGAGTGAGCAAATAAAAAATATCCTGTAGTATGGTTTGCGTTTATTTGCCGTATGCTAGGCTCATTTAATATGGATTTTCAATATTGAAATTATAATAAATACTGATAGATCTTTAGCCCTGGATTAACGGACGTGTATTGACCACTTTCATTTAAATTGAATAGTAAAAATAAATAATGATTCTCTATGTCGTTAACATTTTGACAAAACCTCAATAATTTTTGCAATTTAAAATAAGAAAAGATCCGCCATTTTGTCGAGTTCCGCAAAGTGTTAAAGATCAGAGATGATCTGATAAATAAAATAGCTCGAATAAACAGACCGAATTATAAAACCACCTTAATTTCGAATTTCTATCCAACGTGTCTTTTTCCCACCCGCAAATAGGATGAAAAGAGGAAAAAAGGGAGCCATCTTATAAAAGGTTGTAATCATTACGCGACACTCTCACCGTAATTATGTTCGTAATGATTACTCGTACAGATTCGTCTAACTCGGAGCGTTAAATAACCGTGGCACCCATCCAGCGCCACCCCCGCCCCGGGCCGTGCTTTTCCCCTTAATTAAAAATCATGAATTAATCAGATCGTTAGTAATCAAGCGCTCGTCTTCTCACGTGGACGTTCCTCCGTCTCTAAATCTTGCTCGTCTCGCCTCAAATAGACGTCGCAGTGCTTTTACGGTCCCTTTAGCCTTCCAACCCCATCGCCGCGGTGCGTTCGTTAAGGGCGGATTCATCCCCCAAATTAAATCAATTACCATACTAAGGCGGATTTTCGGAAAGCTCGCTCCCTGGCTTCCACCCCCCGGCTTTCATTTTAACGGCGCCTTTCGACGAGCTTGTCTCGTACACCCCCTCGACTCACCCTCTTTTGCACCCCTTGCTCTTCAAAAATAAACTTCGACCGGCGACCGATAATGGATACGACACTTTTGCTGGAATTTTCCAAGGGTTACGAATTCCACATTTTTTTATTAGGTGGTTAGTACGTTATTCTCTTTACTTTCTGTAATAATTCTAAGGGTACAAGTTTGTTATTTGCGGATTTTTGTATTAAGGGTTTATACAGCTTTACTGCATGGAGTCACAAGTTTTTATATTAGGGATTTACAAATTTTTTAAATTAGGGATTGACAAAACTTTACTTTATAGATTTACCAATTTTTACATTATAGATTTACAAATTTTCGATTCCTAAAATTGAATACTTGGGAAGTTTGACGAACTTAGTGTTTGGGAAATATGGGAATGTAGAAATTTGAGGTATTAGATGATAAACCAACATTAAGGGTAGTTTTCATTTCATCTAGGTTCCTCATACCACTATTTTCTTATCGAAAGTGATCATTTATTTTAAAATCGTTATTGCTTCATTTGAAGCCATTACTCCCTGATTTGAAGCCATTACTACTTGATTTTAAGCCACTATTGCTTGATGTAAAGTAGTTATTTATTTTAAAATAACTACTTATTGTTCAATTTAAAATTGTTACTCTTTCATTTTAATTGTAAATAACATGAGTAATTTTCAAAACACTTTAAAGTGATTTTCTACAATTAATTAAATATTCCAGATCAGAATATGACCGCATTCTTCCTCTTTGTTCTGCATCATCTTCCCAGAACCTAAACACGTCTTCTTTTTTCCACAAAAACAACACGTATATCGATGAGTAAACACAGAAAGACGAACGACAATCTGGTATATATTCGACGGCTAATTTGTATTCACCATTTCGAGCGATTAATCTGACGACTTTTGACCCTGTCAGGCTGTCAGTCTGTCAGGAGAACGAGCTGAATCGGTGTTCGTGTCGCGCGTCTCAACCGGTGATCGATCGATCCTCTCGATCCGTTATGCCTATTGTCAGATACAGATCTTCGGATATCGACGTGGATCACGACTCCGATCACACTTATGCGGATTTATATGGAAAGAAACGGAGCCGAAGAAAACAAGAGAGATCCATTAAAGTTTCATTACCGATCGGTTACGGGGATTTATACTGTTCTTCTATCTGATCGTTTCTACGAAAGAACGTTGTTGATCAATAATTCATGCTTTTGAATCTTCCTGGTACTGTTTTGGGAATTGGGGCGATTTGTGTTGCGAAGAAGATTTGGAAATGATTTGGTTGATTTTGGTGTTATGGGCGAGAGAATGTTGAGAAGGAAATTGGAAATTTGAAGATTTATAAATTGCAAGGGTGTTGATCTTGCATCTTATGATCTTCCTCAATTCTAATTTCCCCAATTCCAATTACCCCAATTCCTAATTTTCCCAATTCCAATTTCCCCAAGTCCCAATTCTCCCAATTTCCAATATCCTCAATTCCAATTACCCCAATTCCTAATTTTCCTAATTACCAATGTCTCCAATTCCAATTTCTCCAATTCCAATTTCCCCAATTCCAATGTCCTCAATTTCTAATTTCCCCAATTCCCAATTTCCCCAATTCCAATGTCCCCAATTCCAATTTCCCTAAGTCCCAATTCTCCAATTTCCAATATCCTCAATTCCAATTACCCCAATTCCTAATTTTCCTAATTACCAATGTCCCCAATTCCAATTTCCCCAATTCCAATGTCCCCAATTTCTAATTTCCCCAATTCCCAATTTCCCCAATTCCAATGTCCCCAATTCCCAATTTTTCCAATTTCCAATACCCCCAATTCTAATTACCCCAATTTTTAATTCTCGCAATTCCCAATTTTCACTGTTTCAATTTCCCCAATTTCTCTAATTCCCGAACCCCCCATCCCCAAATCCCGCAACTCCTAAATATCCAAATTGGAAATTCCAAAAATAAAAAAAACTTCCGACATCTCATCACAGCACTTTACCACTTACCCACAAGCTCTTCACCGTGGCCTGAAACTGCCCATCGCTCTTCGTACGTGCACGAGGAGCACCAGAGCAAAACAGTGTTAGAAACGTCACGAGAGTGTTAGAGAGAAGCGAAGGGTGTCTTTGTGGCTACAGTGGGTGGCGAAGCACGTTGTCAGAGTTCGAAATCGGGATATTGAATTCACGCCATTTCTGTTTTGACGCACCACGGCTGGTGATATGACCCATCGGAGTATATCAGCGGTCAGGCACGAGGAAGTGATTTTTTCGTTCTAACAAATAGCCTTTTGCGGTTTATCGGATTTCACCGGGATATCCGCCGGCGCGAAATCAAGCGTGTGTCGCTAACCAATCGAAAACCAAAGAGAAATCATCGAAAGATACTCTAGTTCACATTTACAAACGTTTCTTTCTTCTGTAATACTTTCTCGACTCTTTTTCTAAACGGTAGCCTAAACATTTGTATCGTCTAATCCCCTCGCTGTAATACGCATTCTGTGACCTAACAAGAGACTACTTCTAAGGTTAAGGGTCAGATGTCCTAACAACAAATAAAAAAATCGCTAGAATGTAATGACTCCTTCGATCTCATTGCTGCTACGGTAAATAATTGATTTGAAACTACAAATGAAGGAACGAGAAACCGTTAAAGCATCACTTGTACCGTCTAATCCTCTGTCTGTAATGTGCATTCTACGACCTGACATAAGGTCTGGTGGCATAGTTGCGGCAGTGATTTAAATGTGTCTCGCGCCAACCGATCGATGCCTCGTCCATCTGCAGAATTGGTTAGAAGCGAATAGGTCGACGGACAATCGGCAAGAATGAAGTTTTATTTGCCTGGTGTATTACTCTTGGCGAGATGGCGTTTCGTTAGGATCAGTTGCGCGTCCCTTCTCGGTGGTGGTGAGCGATTCGCGGATGGAAGGTTCGCGAAACGCTCTATTGCATTCTATGTCCTAGCAGATATCTAAGAAACGGTCGTGAGATCGTTGAGAAGAGCAACTGATAATACGGTGTTAATGCGTGCAAATAAAATTATACGTTTTATCCGTTGCGGAAATATTACGTTTAAATATATTACAATGTATCATGACATGGCAGTCACGATCCGTTCCGCTTTGTTGACTTCCCGCGCGGAATAAATCACTGTTCATCCGACGTTCCGCGATCGAGCGTTGTTCTCTTCGCTTGTTCTCCATCCGCGACGCGTTTTTTCTGAAGCTTGCGTAAAAAAAATAAACGAAGCTACTCGTGTCATCGTTCACGCGAATACGAGGTCTGTCGAGGACGTATTTCATCGCGTTTTTACAACGCGTAATTCTAAATGTATCACCGGGGAGATAGATTTTAACCAGAGCACGAACTACGGAGATAATATGTACTGCGACTTTTGACAGCGCGTATGAATTCTATCGTGAACGTTCGCCATGAAATATCCCTTGTCTATAGGGAATAAAAATCAAACCTTGTTCAACGAGCGAATATTAACCAGCAAGTTACTGCACATCGACGAGTTCCGAACGTGACTCCATGTTCGAAGCCCGTGGCTTCATTTACGCGGGAAATTTGAAAATCAGAAATTTCAATGTTCGTAAAATATTTTTTATCACGATTTGCTTGAGCTTTCGACGTTGATGCTGGAAGATTTAATTTCATTTTATTGTTAACTACAGGTTTCTTATTATTTCAGGCCAAATTATGGACTCGCATTTTTAATTGATATTTTCAGAAATACGTTTTGTTAATCTATATTGAAATCTGCGATTATAAAAATTGTATTGTATAGTACAATTACGTGTACGTAATATAAACTGTGCTGTGTAATTACAGATATCTATAATTGCAATCTGTAATTATTTTCGTTAACGAACGCGTTAATGAAATAGTAATCTACGAAGTAGTAAAATACGTTCAAACACGTTTCATCAGTTTTAATGAAACGAAATAAACAGACGCCGAACGGGAACATTCGCCGTCGCGGAAAGATAAATAATTGAAAGAGTAATTAAAAAAGTTGATTAAGTATAATTAAATCGGGAGATTAATTGTTGCTGGATACTGTCGAGATTCAACGAACTATCGCCATGGTGTCTCTCGGTGAAAATTTTTCGGGGCTCGCGGGTCGTTCGACCAATTTTCGTCGCGATTTCCGCCGTGTTGGCTCCCGCACTTCCGGTACACGCGTGGCTCGCTTCTAGTCGCGCAGGGGAAATTGTAGGGGAAATTCGAAAGTTCGCGCGATACCCTATGAATTCCAATCGACCTTGCCGCTTCTCTCGATCATTCGGCTCACCGTGTTCTCATCGAATTCGTGCCAATAAAATCGAACTTTCCACGGATCCTCTATCCTCCACTACGCGTTTCATTCCGATACGTTTCTTAACATTTTCATCACTACTTATTTATCCAAATCTCTCATTTTTATTCTACTTTCCACTTAGACACAATCTTCTACTAAAATTACTTTCTTTTTATTTTTAATAACTGTTTAAAATTATTTATTCTATACTTTTTTCTTGTATACATGTAACCTAATCGACGTTGAAATTATTATTATGCTTTGATCTTGTGTACGAAGAATCCTGGGGCGTTTAATAATTACAAGGTTATATTTTCAGTAATAAATACCAAATATCAAATCTTAAATAATTTTACACTCTACCATATTTAAATAACCACATGGACAAGAATTTTCAGCCGAAAACTCGCATTAGTACAAACAGAAATTGCTATTATATTTATGTAACGTGCAATCAGCCACAGTAATTAGTACAAAATGAAATTATAGCGAACTATGAAATCCTGAAACAAAGGGGAAGAAGGATTGGCCAATCGACATTTTGCTACATGATTTGCTAAACGTTGTTCTTAGATGCCGGTACTAGCTGACATTTGTCGAGGCAATCGTTTCTCGTTCGAGCACGCTTTCCTCTTACGTTGATTGCTTGGCAGTAAACAAGGCACCACGCAATCTCACGTTCGATTGCTTCCTTCTGAAATGCATGCTGCGATCAAGTTTGCTCCTACGAATTAACCGTATCGTCGTAAAACGTGCTCGAAAGTAATTTCTTTCCATATTTACTTACGCAAATGCTGTTGATCGGTTTGAAAACGTTCTCGAGGTGCTACTACGTCTTTCTCTTATCATTTTTCCATGAAATTCTCAGTAATTACATGTTCTGCAATACCTCCTATGTTCAGTTCTTAAATGTTCATTTTTCAATGTTCTTAAATATTTTAGAATTTTTTGTTCTGTGTCTTAATTGTTTGAAATTGTACAGGGTGGTTCAAAATGAGGGGTCATTTAAAAAGTTTGCTGTTGCTGAGTTTTATCGAGAAATGGGTTTATTCAATTTTTTACGTAACTTTGCTTTGATTGTTATAAACTTTGCTTCTACAAGAGTATCTTGGTTTTACTGTAGATTCTATTTGATATCGTTTTTGCGACACCGTGGAGTAACAATGTGGTACCATACATGGAAATGTTTAATTCCTTGACTTTCATATGTAATGTCAAGATAATCATTTGAGATACACTATATAAAAATTATTTTCTATTTCTGTTATTTACAAAAATACGTAAAAATATCTAAAATGCTTAAAAGAATGATATTATTCTCAAGAAATTTGTCACGATTGAAAACATCAAAGAGTACGAAATTATTCGATCATCTTGGAGTCCACACAAGAAATACAAAAATGAAATTATAAAAGAAAAGGGTAGTAGGGTAAAATCTTCGAGAAAGATCGATAACGGCAATAATTTGCAATTAGTAATCGATTGAATTAACGAGTCTAAACATTCGTGTTATTTCGTTTCAGTATCAAAGGGACTCGTCCATCGAAGGACCGCGTCAAAGATCGGTGAGTAACTCTTCGTTTTATGGTGGGCTAAATCGATAGGACGAGGCAAAACAATTAGAAAGGAGAGGATGTATTTCCCATGAGAGAAAACAAAGGGTAGTGGGACGAGTAAAGGTAAAAGAGGGACGATAGTGTGGCTCTGGTACGCTAATGGGAAGGGCCTCAGTACACGTTCATCGTCCACAGTCTACGTACTCCTGCCGATCGATCGATATATCGATAGAACCCTTCTGTTCGTGTATCTGCGCCGCATGCTTACAGGGGTAGTTAATTACGTTTAATACCCTCGATTATGTGTTTGCATCGAATACACATACTCGATGAATGCGTCATACTTCTCTTGGCCTCATCATTTCCTACGTTTCAATCTGTGTCTTGCGATACCATCGTTCTGTCTCATATTTTCTTTTTTCAAAATTATTACTTTTACGGATATTTATTGTACTAGTATGTTATCTTTGTACAGAGGTCCTGAATCTCTGAGTATACATATTTCGAGGTCCTCAGGTATATCTCCAAATTTTTACATCTTTTAATTTCTATGGTTCTACTAGGCCTCCAGATCTCTGGGTTCACAAATACCTGCGTTACCATGTCCTTAGGTAGTTAAATCTCTAGATTCCCATATCCACAGATACCCAAATCTTATGATCACCAAATTCTTACGTTCTTAAATTCAAAAATTAGATCTCTAGGTCTTCAAATCTTCAGGTTCGCAAATTCTTACGGTAGCAAATTCCTAGGTCCTCAAATTAGATCACCAAATTCATAGATTCTCATATTCATACATCTTCAAATTCAAAGCTCATCAAATGTACTACCAAATTTTTAGGTCCACAATTTCCCAGATCAAGAAATTCCTACATTCTCGTGTTCATATATCTTTAAATTCAAAGAACCTCAAACGAGTATATCTCCAACTCTACATGATTATTCTTTCGCGTCCTAAAAATCAGAAAGTAGTCTCGATTCGAGTCTTGTTTGCGTACAAAGTGAACTCGAAGACGTTGCTAGACACGTAGGAGGGGCAAACAGCAGGCATAGCCGGGACTAAAAGGGAAATGAGAATGAATGTAATAATATATTTAATATTCGTCGGGTCCCTGGCTCCTTCACTCTCGGTATTACAAGTCAACCAATATTCTCGCCCCTGTTCCAAACCACTCACTCTCTCGCCCTTCCTCCTCTATCCCTCTATTTCTTTCCCGTCTCTTCCGTCTCTCTTTCACGATATTCTTACCTACTCGCACAGTTCCCTATCTCCGTTCTTTCGACGTTTGTTCCGCGTACCTTCGTCCCTCCTCTACTTTCAAAGTGCACCGACATTATTTCCGCTGTAACCAACGCAACACGGCTCGAAGGTACACTCGGATGCAGCGTAGGCTTTCTCAAACTTCACAATTTTCTGAAACTTTTCAATTCTTCAATTTTTCAATTCTTCAATTCTTCAATTTTTCAATTTTTCAATTCTTCAATTCTTCGAATTTTCAATTCTTCAATTCTTCAATTTTTCAATTTTTCAATTCTTCAATTCTTCAATTCTTCGAATTTTCAATTACTTAATCTTAGAGTTTTTCAATTTCTCAATTTTCACATTTCCAATTTCTCGTACTCCTAAATTACCTACCCCGAGATGCCCAGATCCCTAATTTCCTAGAACCCAATTTCCTGGACTTCTGTATCCCTGGATCATTAAGTGCCTAGATTTCGAAATATCTGTGTTTCCAAATCCTTACATTCTCAAATTACTACGTCCCCAAAGTCCTATGTCCCCAAATTCCTATATTCTTAAATTTCTAGGTTGGGAACTTTCCGAAGTCCCATATCCGCAGATTTCCAAATGTCAAACTTTGTAAATTACCAAAACGAAAAATCGCCAAACTCCCACATCCCGAAATCTCCAAATCCCAAAATCTCAAAGTCCCCAAAACCTAACATTCCTAAATTCCTAAATTCCAATGTCCCCAAATTCCAAAATCCCCAGAACGCAAGGTGACCAAATTCCCAACTCATCCCCAACATTCGAAGTCTGCAAATCCCTAATCTTCCATATTCCTAAGAATGAATCTATGAACCTCGGCTCCATCCCCGCTCACATCGTCCCTAGGGAATTCAGATTTGCAGTTGACTGTACGCATGGAGATGGCTGTTACCTACTTCGAAACGCTCACGTTCGAATCGAAGTGAATTCCGTTGTTTGTATTTAACGGGCCGCGTCGACGATCGGCCGGCGCCTTCGGAAATGAACGGTACTTCGGGTTTGGTCCGAGTATCGCTCGAATCTATGATCCGGCTGATAATCTGATGGAAATAATCGGGTTTGTATTAACGCGTTTAGTGTTGCCAGAATTCGGACTTCTCGAACCGAGTCTGATCAATTTATTCCTGCATTGTAAACTGAGTATTACACTCGATTCACACGAACGACATTTACTGTGCGAAAAGCAACCAAGTATCTTCCTTGTGCTTCTCACAGACATGTAATTTGATCTCATATATTTTATGTTAACCCTTCGCACTCGAGAGGTGGCTTGGTCCAACGCGTGTGTCACCAGAAAGGGTTAAATAATTGCCAGCCGTTCGGTATTAAAAAGCAGTGACAATTTTGATTTTCCCATTCCGTTGGTGGCGAAGAGGGGTGAGCGCTGCGTTGGCATCACGTGCCACGTGATATTAGTTCATATATATCGCGGGGGTAAACATGCAGCAGCGGCGCGGAGACAGGTCGAGGGGGTAGAAGAAAAGAGTGTGTGGGTGAAAGTAGCTGGTCCCGCGAGGACCTACGAAGGAAGGGCACGTATTCGATGTAAACTATAAAACGTACCCCGTTTGCGGTCCTCCCATCCTCCCTTCATCCCCCTCGGCGTGCTCCGAGATCGCTAACATCGTCGCAGAGTCTGCCCCATCCCAGCCCTGGCAACCTGCTCGCTCGCGTAGCATATTGAATCTTATGAATTTGTGGCCCGTGCGGTCGGGCCACCTCCGGGGAAAAATTTAATTTCCAACGATTTCGGGCTTTACGCTGACGTGGGCAGCGTTTTCAGGCAACAGTATCTTCTTCCTTCCCTCTGCCTAGAAATCATATTCCTCGGTACTCTGTACTTCTCCACACCTCTTTCGATCATCCTGATTGTTACGTCTTCTGATAGTTTAATTATTAGATATAGGTAGGATCTGTGGGGGAAGTTCGAGATGATTAAATTTTAATCTTCTTTTATTGAGATCGCAGACTTGTATGTTTGGTACGTTGCTCCTCCGCCATTTTAATTCTGGAGATTAACATATGTGTTAGGGTAGAATGAGAGGTTCATATGTGGCACTTGACAGAGGTTCTTCTTCTTGTAATTTGTAGATCAGATAGATTGATGTTTTGCAGTATTAAACGAATTCAGTAGATTGAATACATTGAGTACATGGAGTACATTGAAGACATTGAATACATTTAGTACATTGAGTACATTGAGTACATGGAGTACACTGAGTACATTGAATACATTGAATATAATGATTACACTTAATTTATTGACTACATTGAATACATTGAATACGTGGAGTACATTGAGTGCATTGAAGACATTGCATACATTGAGTACATTGAATACCCGGAGTACATTGAGTGCATTGAAAACATTGAATACATTGAGTTCGTTGAAGACATTGAATACATTGAGTACATGGAGTACATGGAGTACATTGAGTACATTGAAGACATTGAAGACATTGAATACATTGAGTACATTGAATACGTGGAGTACATTGAGTGCATTGAAAACATTGAATATATCGAGTACATTGAATACATCTAGTACATTGAATACATTAAATTCATTAAAGTCATAAAATTCATAAAATTCATTAAAAGTTCTAGTATAACAGTCGCTCTTTCAAAAGGCCCGGTTGTAACATTACCATATAACAACGTTAATACACCGCATTAACAATGTATAGTATAAACTATAATAAAGATAAAGATCCGGTATCAAAGCGTAATTGGAAGTCGCGTGTCGTTACGATAAGAATATGTAGTGTTTAATAAAGCGTTAGCGCAATTCGATCGTGACTCGTTCTTGATGAACACAGAAAAGATAGCCGTTCATTGTGGGTCCACGAAAACGTTTCATGAACGTAAGTAGAGACTAGCCAGTCGAATTTGATTGTATCGTTCGATAAGGTAACACGCGATAGTAAATATCCGGCTGGGTATATACTTTCTTTGATCGGATCCATACTTATGCATTGAAAGATTGAATTTCATGTTTCCCGCGAAATTTACCACCCGGTCTACATATAGTCACATCCGTTCTCGATAAGCATCAGTCATTACATCGCGTTACAACGACCAAACAATTTTTGCCGAGTAATTCTAGAAATTTCGATCGAACGACCGATTATTTGTAAATTGGTACTGGTTTTTTCATTTTGTAATTTTTTGTGGCACATTTTGTGTTGGAGACGTATGGCAGAGGAAAATGGAAGAAAATTTGGATTTGTGCATTATTTTATGTTTTGGGGCATTTTCGTGGATTATGGCGGATTTTATGGTACTTTTTGGAGTTTTTACTGAAACTTAGCGAATTTCGTCATTCAAAAATTTGTACCATCAGAAACAATAAATACAATAAATCCGCAAGAAACGAAACCCCTGTATAAAATAAATATAGCCGAATATTTTTCCTCAAAATACCGATTTCTTTTTCCATAGCAAGCTAAAAATTGATAAAAGTAGATTCCATCGGTTCGAAATTTTTAATTCCTTTTAGCTGTTACATATATGTATAAAAGCAATATAGGAACTAATATCGTATTCCGCGCGCTAACACGTTCGTGCGTCAGGTTATAAAACAAATCTGTCAAAATCGAGGATCTCGCCATTTTGTCGTTATCTTTCGCGATGATTTTTCAATTATTTTTCGATCGTTTGTCCGCATTGTTCGCGCCTCTGCAAAAGGAATTACCATAGAAATTGAATGAGGTTCTCGCGTTTAACAAGAAACAGCAACGATCGTCGCGTTTTCCCGCCGTTCGGGATTTGTACATACATTAGAAACGTGGGCAATAAAGTAAACGGCCAATTTCAAGATGTATGATGTTTAGGGAGTGGAAACCAGTCTTCATCTGATATAACTGTAATTGCATAGCCGTTTAGACACGTAGGTAGATATACACCCAATACGTATTGGCCGGGCAATAAATCACGTACTGGCGTGGCTTATTACGACCGTTCGTTTATGTACGTAAGTTATCGCCGGCGAAAGATTGTACAAATTATTGACTTTCCCGCGTGTAACGTGTAAACGGCTCGTCGATAACACAATCGACACACCTCATATTTTTTACACCTATTTCGATTTACAAACAAAATTATTACCCTCAAATTTTATACACACTCTTCACCTACATCGATTAAATACAGTAGACTCTTGTTATATTGCCGTATTGATACGTGTCATTTTATAATATCTTTTGTTCTACAGATTTTTAGCTGCATTTTTATGAAAAATATGGTAATCATTGAACTGTACTTTATGAATAATTATTTTCTAAATTAATTATTTTGAAAATCTTGTTTGAAAAATTTTGTTTATAAAAATCAGCAGAACTTGTGTCAACAGGATATAACATCAAAAATATAACATCAGAAGAGTATATTAAAAGACTGATCATGTTATGATCACGTCATAATCATGTTAATATTACTATTCAAATTTAAAATTAATGTTCTGTACGAGAAAATAATTGACGAAGGAAAGTGTTCAATCATTATTAGAATGTTAGAACGTATTTTTAATGTTTCTGGTCGCAGTTACCAATTGAAATGACAAAATTGTTTCCGGTATATGTGTTTAGTTAATTCTTTGTAAACACTGTGTAGCGTTCGATAAATCGTTTTAGTTCTCGATAAGAACTCTCGCCAGAAGAACAATCGAGCAATCAGTGCAGCACGAAAAGGGGTGTAACAAGCTCAAAGCAATCTACGTTTCCATCGACTTTGATTTATTACATCGTGTATCCAACCCGCTTCAAGTGTCGTGTTATTTTATAACATACCCTGAAGAAGTCGTCTGTAAATTTTTATCATATCAAAGGAACATCCTTTTTTCAACGTTTTAAACGTTTTGTCGTTGTCGAGGAAAAATCGATATGGCAAAATCGAGCAGTAAATGTTATTTAATGTGTAGTTAGAGGAAATGGTGACTATTTTGGGAAGTCAATTTTAAAATTTTTCAGATTTTAGATATTGGAATTTTGAATTTCTTAAATTTTCAAATACATTTTAAAATTCTTACATTTTTTAATTTTTACGTTTTCAAGTCTGCAACTGCACAAGCCCCAAAATCTTAAAATTCCTAAATTTTTAAGTTTTTGAATACCCAAGTTCCCAAATCCCCAAATTTCTATATTCCCAAATCTTCAAATACTGAAATTCCTAAATTCCTACGTTTCACAATTCTCAAATCCCCCAAAATTTCCAACTCTTCAAATCCTCAAATCTTCAATTTTTGTAATTTCCAAATCCTCACCTTCCCAAATTCCCAAATTTCCACCTTCTCAAATTTCCAGCTTCCCAAATTTCCACCTTCTCAAATCCCCACCTTCTCAAATTTCCACCTTCTCAAATCCCCACCTTCTCAAATTTCCACCTTCTCAAATCCCCACCTTCTCAAATTTCCACCTTCTCAAATTTCTACCTTCTCAAATCCCCACCTTCCCAAATTTCCACCTTCTCAAATCCCCACCTTCTCGAATTTCTACCTTCTTAAATCCCCACCTTCCCAAATTTCCACCTTCTCTAATTTCTACCTTCTCAAATCCCCACTTTCTCAAATTTCCACCTTCTCAAATTTCTACCATCTCAAATCCCCACCTTCTCAAATTCCCACCTTCCCAAATTTCCACCTTCTCAAATCCCCAATTCTCCAAATTTCCACCTTGTCAAATCCCCAAATCCCCAAATTCCAAATATTCCAAATTCAAAGTTAAAAACCGACCACCCTTAAAAACTAGTCAGCATCATTTCCCCGGTCCAGGACAATTATCCGTTCGGTAGGCCAGCAGACCGCCATCGTACGCCACAAGTATCCCCGGCCGCTCAGCTCGTTACGAATTGCAATTTGCATTTACGGTGCTCATGCTCGTAAAATTATTCAGGATTTGTGAATCCTTGAAATTACGTTGTTACGAGTTCTTACTTGGATACGGGACACGGTGGAAACGGGAGGCACGCACGCGTGCATAAATATTTCACACGTGATGCGTAATGAGTGAGCGAGAGTAAAGCTTAAAGGGACTCCCCTCTTTCCACCTGGCCGTTCATCGCGACGGCATGTCTTGATTTACGTGAGAAAGGCGTGCCTCCATGGAAGCCACAATTAGTTTATTAATAATTAGTAAACGAGCTGCCGCTCGAATGCACGTGGCGGGAACTAGATGCCTGTCGTGAATACCAACGAACGTCAAACGCTACTGCCATTTATACTTACAAAAATAATTACTCTACTGTGCTCTGATACTTGCACTTATCAATTTCTTCTTTCATTTTTATTATCTTCATATTACCGCTTCGAACATTATTTATTTATACATATTTATTATGTTCATGTTTATAGAAATATTTCGGAGGTTCGTACAAGCCCTTATGATGTTCACATGTGTATGAACGTTAGTCATATTCATATCTGTATGAACACTTATAATGTTCATGTTTATGTAGGCACTTATAATGTTCGTGCTCATACGAACACATGTATGTTCATATTTGTATAAACTCTGGTAATGTTCAAATCTGTATATACACTTAAAATGTTCATATTCATATGAGTCCTAGAAATGTCTGTATCTACATATATGATTTATAATGATCATATTTATATAAATATTTCTAATAAACATTTGTAATGTTCATATTTGTAAGAACATTAGTAATATTCATATGTATAAAAACATTTTTAAGATTCATATTTATAGAAACATTTTTAATATTCGTAGTTATAAAGATACTTATAATAAAGCATTTTTCATGTTCATATTTATAAAAGCATTTGTAAAAATGGTGTCTGGTATCATCAATATAATAGAATTCATGGAGAAACTTACGTATTCACGTGACATAAATGTGTGCGTGAATATCGATTGTGCTCCAGCAATTTCTACATAGAATCAACACAGATTTACATTGTACATCGTATCAGCGAACCGTTTTCAGTGGTAATGCGTCAGAAAGGGCCGACAAAAGGACGCTAACTCGACAAATTACTTTCACCTGGCGACAAGATCGATGAACCAACGGAGCTCGAATATTATCCAGTCATTTAGTCGTCGTTAAATTATCGAAGATAATATCTTCATTAACTCGTGGAATACACACGACTTTAGGAAAACCGATATCCCGTTGCGGTGATGGTTTTTTCCACCCCTTTGCGAGCCTCGTGGCATCTTTACTTTAACTGTTATCTTTATTTTTATTTTTATCTTTTTATTTTGAGGTTCATTGGTACGTTGTTGTGGAATTTGGGGATTTGAGACAGTTGGAGATTTGGGAATTTAGGCACGTGAGAATTTGAGGACTTGAGAATTTGGGGACTTATTTTCTATCACTTTAACTCTTCTTAACCTACAATTTTCTAAACAGTAATAATTATACAATGTAATGTCCTAACATTGTTAATATTGTATGATGTTACTTACTATTGCAAAACATTCTATAAAGATTAAAATGTCATTTACATTTTGCATTTATTGATCGATTAGAACTGAGCCAAAAATTATAACCTCAAAAAATTGTCAAAAGTCGTGCGTAAATAAGCAGATGTAAACAGTCCATTTATAAAAACAACAAAATACGTATAACTAATAAAATAGAAAAATAGTAAATATTGGATAGAGCAAATTTGCAACGCAACGAATTATTTGTCTAAAAAGAGGAATATATGCGTCCACTTTGTCCGAGAGCAATAGATAAATGCATTAACCGTCGGCTCCACAAGAATAGAATCAAACTGTGGTCCGCGAAGTTGGTCGAGGAAGCAGTAAAGTGAAAAAAAGAACGGAAAAAAAAGAGAAAGAAAAGAGTATCCCGAGAAGCATTCTTCCCCGTTGCTTTCTCGCAGAGGTTACCCTCCGATGACAGCCACGTCTCTTCAGCGCTCTTCCGGTCGCTCGTATTCATAGCGTCGTCCTGCTAATAAAAAAGTACGCATAGGGACATTAAAGTCCTAGCTGGCTGAGTCGCGGTTTCGTTCGTGTTTCTCTTAACTTCACGCAACGAGGATCATCCTATATTCGTGATACTTTGTGCTTGTTGTACACTCGAGTATACGTGACAATTTTCAATTATTTTATAACTTTCTGCTTTTCTGAATTTGCAATTTGAAATATATTCAAGTTCTTCAAGTTTTAGAAGTTTTTGAAGTACCGACACATTTGACAAATTTGAAAATTATGGGGATTTTAGAATTTGGGAATTTTACAATTTGGGGATTTGAGAATTTGGGGATTTGAGAATTTGGGTATTTGAGGATTTGGGGATTTGAGGAATTGAGGATTTGAGAATTTGGGGATTTGAGAAATTAGAGATTTCAGAATTTGGGGATTTGAGAATTTGGAGATTTGAGAATTTGGGGATTTAAGAATATGGAGATTTGAGAATTTGGGGATTTGAGAATTTGAGGATTTGAGGAATTGAGGATTTGAGAATTTGAGAATTTGGGGATTTGAGAAATTGCAGATATGAGAATTTGGGGATTTGGGAATTTGAGAAATTGGAGATTTGAGGATTTGGAAGTTTAGAAATTGGGAGATTCGAAGTTTGGAGATTGGGAGATTCTCAAATTCCCAAATTCTCAAATTTTGGAACCCGAATCATGCAAATTTAGAAACTGGTGGATTAGAGAACTTTGAACTTTACAGATTGAGGGATTAGAGAATTAGAGAATTTGAGCACTTGAGACATGGAGGACATTCTCACTATGAGACCTTAAGAACTCGAGAACCCAAGATAACCTACTTAGCAACCCCAAACTGAATAGTACAAGAAAGGGTTGAATGCATCCATAAACTCGTCAAAAATACACCACAAAAGTGATTTCATCTATCAATCTAAGGTTTAATGAAGCGTACAGTTAGGAATGAACCTTTTCTAAAAAGTTGTCGCGTAGTTAAGAACATTAGTTTTTAAAGAACAAGTAACGCGAATCGGGCGTGGCGTAAACTGCTTAGGTCTCTTAGACAACGAAAAGAAGAACGTTAGCTGGATACTGGGTATGTACAGATGAAAGAAAACTCGTTACAGAGCGTACAAGTGTCCAGCATCCTCGTAATTATCACATCCCGACGTAATTACAGAGAACGTGCCTTATCCTAAGCTACCTAACTCCATAAACGACTCCTACGTGCACTCGGACCTCTTCTTTTGTATACCCGAGAGGGTGTTTAAATATCGAGCACCTCTCGAAAAGAGTATACCCAGGATCGTTAAGCCCTCTAAATTCCGTAAATACGTCTTTGAAACTTTCCTCGGATAATTTTGTACCCCCGGAAATCCTCTTTGTATCCTTCTTTATTCTTAAATTCTTAAATGGTTGCGTTAATCATCTATAGCAGAACGTTATTAGATTTCGACCAACTATACTGTTCAAAATTAACCGATTAGCTTTCGTTTGCTTTTCAGGTTAGGTTAATTTTCGTCATATTTATTAATCTTTAGGACAAAATCACTCTTTTTATATTCTTTGTTCTAATTCTTTATTGCGCGTGCGTTGCAGGAGATAATTTACTGTAACTTTTATTTATTTCAATCTTTCTTTGCAGTGCCTAAAATGTTGCTTTGCAACTCGAACTGTTGTTGTTTGTTGACAATATGTAATAACATATAAATCTGTCATGTTTACAGTATTATACACCTAACCTTACGACATAACCTTTATGTCGTTCTGAATCAATAACACAAAGAAAATTCAGTTCGTTCTGTTTAAAAATTGCACTCCACATTACAATAAGATCTCGAGAATTTTGTAACTCATCCAAAAACGTGTCATTGCAAATCAATAACGTAAAGAAAATTTCGTTCATTCTATTTAAAACTTGCACCCCACATTACAGTAGGATCTCGAGAATTTTGTAACTCAATCATTTTGAAATCTCTAACAAAAGAAAATTCAGTTCGTATAAAAATTGTATTCCGTGTTACAGTATAATTTGAATTTTGCAAAGCCGTTATCGTTGGAATTGTAGGAGGTGAAAATCTGTTGGAGCCGATATTCGTAACACCTGAATCGGAACGAGGATTAATGGTGCAGGCACGAGAACGGCACGCTTACCATCCTCCACAGTTCACTTTTCCATTGTCGAGGGCTCGTTTCTCGAGCACGTGGTTCGATGATCTCTTTGAAATCGAATTAGTTCCGATCTGGCCGGTAGATATACCACGAACGATATCTTCTCCTCTGTAAACGCACGATATAATGCTATGCCCAATCGCTTCGTCATTCTACGCTTGTAATGCCGCGTTATTAGGCTTCGTCGGTTTTCAATCGACCAATTAAACCAACCAATGCTCAGCAGTTTGTCTCTTCTGTTCTTTGTGCTTCCTATTTCATTTTTACAAAGAGGCCATTTTATATCTTATCGTATTTTAGGTTATTTTTCAGAGGAAAAAGTTTACGGGTTAAAAGTTGGGTTAGGTAGAATTTATCAGCTCTTGATGTTTTGCAACGTTGATATTTCGACATTTTTACACGTTTATGACTTTCAGGTTAGGGCGATTTTCAAAGTTTTTGAGGATTTACAAGTTTGGTGTTATGAAAGTTCAGAAACTTGGGATTTTTATATTTTAGAAGTTTGGGGTTAGGTTAGGTAGAATTTCTAAGCTCTTGATGTTTTAGAACGTTGATATTTCGGAATTTTCGCAACTTTGTGACTTTCGGGTTAGGTTACGTAGAATTTCTAAGCTCTTGATGTTTTAGAAGGTTGATAGTTCGAAATTTTCGCAACTTTGAGACTTTGGGGTTAGGTTAGGTGGAATTTCAAAACGTTTGATGTTTTGAAACGTTGATATTTCGGAATGTTCGCAACTTTGAGACTTTGAGGTTAGTTCAGGCAGAATTTCAAAACTTTTGATGTTTTATAATTTTTTAATGATGGGAATATGATATTCAGAATTGTTATAATTTCGGACCTATCAAGTTTCAGGTTAAGTAGGATTTCAAAGCTCGAGGTGCTTCGTGAGTTTTGAATATTTGAACTTCTGAAATTTGAGACTTTTTGATCAGACATTTTGTAGTACGAATGTGAACGAAGGATTTATTTCATTGAGCATTAAGAATCAAGTTAAGATAACGATAATGTTATTTCAAGATATCTTTATATCATCGATTTGTGTTTGAGTTTCCAGTTTCGAAATTGCTTACTCGATATGCAACAACCTAACATTATTAAGATAAGATTGAGGCGAATGGAAGCGAGTGAAGTAGAACGTAACGCGTAATTTTATTTTATTTACTCTTGTTTGGAGTTGAAACAGGCACTTCCTTGAAACGAGAACTTGCTTGAAGTTTAAATAAGAATAAATAAACTTGAACGATAAACTTACCGTTCAACTTCAGTCACTCCCATTAGCCTTAATGATATTTCAACGATAATATATATTGCCAAGTGTCAATAAGATACTTAATTTGTAAATAACTTCAACTATTTTGTTTCAAGATTTTATCGCCGTAAATTGCATTATGTTATCAAATTCTTTATTATACGAGATAACAAATTGTACCAGTTAACAAAGTTAAAATTGCAAACATTCATTATACCTTGCAAAATCTGCTTGCAAAAGTATTAATATCCCGAAGTCTTCAAGCTAAAAGATTTTAGAATATCAAAAGCATTGAAATCCTACTTAACCTCAAAGTTCCAAGATCGCATAAATTCTGAAATGCTAGTATCTTCGGCTCCAAACATTTACTTCTTAATCCTACCTCAGGATGCAAATGTTAAAGGTTTGACAGTTTTTCTAAGGTTTTCAGGTGATTTTAGGGGGGATCGATTCTATGAAAAAATGTCGTATCTCGTTAGATTTGTGAATTTGTACATGTGAGTCAGTCAATCAATCAGTAGGAAGGGGGTTTTATAATAATAGTGACTGTAGTCCTTCCATTTGTTCGTGAAATTTATACCAGGACTTGTTGCTTGAAATTACCCTGAATTTTTCCGAATGAACGATCGGTTAATCGATAACGATTGGAATCGTTACAAAGCAATGTCAGACGAACGATCATCGATAAAAGACGTCACAATTAAGAGGTTCACATTTCAGGAACATCTACTTGGGGGGATTACGTCGAATTCGGGCAAGAATGGAACGGTCTTTATGAATGGCCGAATCGATCGATGGATATCATGGCGGTTTCTCCGTCGTAACAGTACGCGTATAAACCCTCTTTCTCTTCCCTCTATTCTACCGTCTATCCGACCTTTCTATTTCTCCCCGTACGAGGCAGACGTTAATTTTCTGGTTTAATAACCGGGCTGCGTTTATTAACGAAGCTGCTCGGAAAGCGGGCCAACCGTGAACTCTGGTTATTTGTTTCTTAATTAGAAAGAAAACTTTGACTCGCTCCGAGGCGACGATTATCGTTCCCAACTCCCATTAGAACTCGTTAACGCGGTATTGGAACGATACGTCTCGTGGGATGGCGACCCGATGGCCTTCCGTTTAATAACAACCGTCCTGGATAACGCCGTTTTCGGACCTCGATTACCAACCCAAGAATGAATGATCAACCTTTGCTTAAGTTTCGCTTAATCGCCAACGTCGCCGACAAGTCGATTCAATTAAAACACCGACCTTACATCCTGCGAAAATACACTGACACGTAATGCTGACCCCACACTTTTATTCTTACCGCACCAACTTTGTGGTCACCTTCGGTTGACACTTTCATATTTCTTCTAAATCGGCTCGTAATTTTTTTTGGCATTCTTGAAAGCTTTTTTGGGTTGTTATACGCTAGGTTTGATATTGTTCTGCTCTAATATTCTTCTCGGAGGGCTGAGGTTAATATTAAGGATAAATAGTGAGGTTAGTTTTTGGATTCTATAGTAATTTGACCAATCTGCAATTGGAATCTTTATCGTGTTTATTAGAGATGGGCAAGTTAACCCCTTACCCTACAATTTTCTACACAGTTGCGTTATGCATAAATGACTAATTATTGCTACAATGTGAAGAGTAAAGAAAGTTAAAAAATTAGGTTCTGTATTCAACGACCTTTGAATGTAAAGATTATAATTAGAAGTGAAGACAAAATGCGATGAAAATTCGAGTCTGGTTTATCAAGTATGAACTGTAGTGTGCCACGAGTGACACGATGTTGTAAAGGGTTAAATGCACGTGGAAGAGTTCAAGGCCACTTGTGTACATGCTACGAGCGGTGATACGTGATCCGACATAATTTATGTCTGCAGAATGACTACATTTGTAAATTACCAACTAGCTAACTATCCAATTTTCAGAGTGTGAAATTCATAAACTTGCACGTCCGAGAATAAAATACTGTTGCATATCAGTGCAGAGCCGAGGCCAGGTCCCTAGATGTGGTCCCGATCGAAATAAACAACGGTCGAGCACAAAATAGCACACACGCAAAGATTTCAATCGATACACGTCATCCTAAACACCGAGCAAGGAATCCAGATCGCTTTAACATACACCCAATTAAACGTGGCTGGCGCGATGCTTCCAGATAATCAACTTAATTAATCGTTTCCCGTGGTGAACACGCCGCACGTCGAAAAAGAAGAAAATCGCGACGCAAATCCTTCGGATTTAAACCGCGATATAATTAAAATACATTTCTCAACGATATTATTTGCATAGCGTAGTCGAGCGATCCATAAATAACGTATCGAAGAGAGATCGATGACTGAACGCGGAGAGGATCGATAGGTGAAAGGTTAGCCGAGTCTCGTGAACGCGAGCACGCTATATCTCGCTAGAGCAATTACATATCGCGATGTTAATGCAAATAATTATTCGTTGCCCTCTACGAGCGGCGAACAGAGATATTATCGTGATTTATAAGTCGCCGCGTTCCGACCGGAACGATCGTGTTTCTCTCATTCGTTGCTTGGCTTCGACGATTCATCGCGTTTCGCGTGTGCACAAAGCTCCTTCGGGAACAGTAAGACGTTAATGGAAGCCGGAATCTCGACGCGATGACGCTCCAATTATTTCGCCGTTCGAAGCACACGGGGATTGATTAGACGACGCTGACCACGCTTATGATCAACATTCTTGAACGCACGCTAATCAGGAACCTGACACAAAGCTGAACCCACTGTGTGCGCCTCGATGACAGAAATTGGAGATTATCGATAACATGTTGTCGATACTGGTCGATATGTTGTGATTTAGTTAGGGAACCTAGACTTGTCAAACGCATATTAGTTCTTTAATCAGGATAATGAAAATGGGGGGACCTATTCAGTTAGAGGAACGAAGGGGACTGCAAGTGTTACTCACTCGTTCAATCTTTGCCACCTTATAGACTCCATAATTGAATGTCCTTAAACCCTAGTCTACTTCCTTCTAATGAATAGATGTAATTCTCAAACAAAATCAAATTAGTAGTCATCCAATCGGGAAGATAAAATTGTTCCTAAGTAATGACCATTTTCCTTGTCTCTTGTCTCGCCATTAGGTGTATCACCTAGTACAATATTTCCATATTACCTAACTTATGAAATTTTGTAACTTTATAGAGAACTGAACGTTATACCCCAGTCTCCTTTGAAACAGACGTAATTTACAAAATTTGCAATATTTTCGAACGTGATACAATATCATGTTGGTAGCCAATAAATTATATAATAACAATTTGAACAGGCCTTTTAATGCTGAAAATTTATGGCGGTCCAGTTCGACGACCAGGAACAGTAATGACACCGTTCTTTTCGCGCGTTAAACAGATTTGCCGAAAGTAAACGTCGAATAAAGAATTCATGGAAAATCTGTAGGCAGATCGGTCGATTATGGGCGTGCAAACATTTGGGTGTCTCGGCGAGAATATACGCGACGAGTCCGTGACGGTGATGTATCTGGGTTAATGTATATACACGCGTGTATACGCGTGCACGTGTACACGCTGGATACGCTGTAGGTAGCTGCACGTGTAATCAGTGCTAATGCGTCCCTAATGGTGACTAAATACCAAATCATAGTTTGATGTGCTCCCATCAACGGCGGTCCATCAACGGAGTGTTACACCGGCAAACAAAATCAAGCGAATCGACGCGTTCGCGTGCTCCCGATTGTAAAAACGAAACTGGGTGGGCCGTTCGTGTAAGCGGATTATAATGAAATTTATACGATGCCGATATTTCCGATTAGGGGAGTCGTGCTGCGCATTTGCGTTGGAAACGGACGAAAAAAAGAAGTACTTCCCCGTTCTTTTTCCGGGTGCATTTAACGGGTGTACTTGTTGAGTCGTCTGTTTAACGCACAATTATTAAGCATTGTATATGATTGATATAAGAGTATAATTATAGTTAGAAAGTACAGAATACTAATGACATATATAATTTGTAATTGTTGTCCCCTATTTTTCTGAAGGAACGTTTGGTCAATTAATACCAACAGGCGTCTACGAATCTAATGTTCTACTATTCGATGAATCTATCAATCTATGGATCTAGCGTTCTACCATTCTACCAATCTAGGAATTTACCAATCTACTTATCTACCGATCTATCAATCTACCAATCTACCAATCTACTAATCTACCGATCTACCAATCTACCAACCTACGAATTTACCAATCTATCAAATTCTCCATTTCCCAATTTATCAATTTACCAATCTACCAATCTACTAATTTATCAATCTACCAGTCTATCAATCTACTAATTTCCCAATTTACCAATTTACAAATCTACCAATCTACAAATGTACAAATCTGCAAATTTACGTAAGCCGCTTTGCACTAGATTGTCACGTATCGCATTCTTCGTATAATTCTTGGCAATATAACTAGAATCCACTGTATCTACTTCCTTCGACATCATTCTTCTCGTCCTTCCCTTTCCCCGCATTTTTCTTGCCCGATGTCCGACAGAGGTCACGGGCCACGACTCAACGCTATACTTACCGGCCTCCAAGCTCATCATCTCACAGACATTTCATTATATGAATCAGGCGTCCCACCACCATCCATGGTTCTCCTCCCTCTTCCCTTCGCTATGCCAAGAACGCTTCCATTTTTATCCTAGAAGTTTGTTGGTGTAGAAAAAGGTTCAAGGAGAAAGCGAAGGCCATTCATCTCGCAATCTCCGATAGGCCCAGACTTAATTTCTGATTGGAATTGCCTCGTATGAACACTATGCCGATCGTAACCTTAGCAGAGCCGGAGAGCACACCGTGAGACTCACACGTCGCGTTTTTTCGCACGCGTTATTTAATGCAACCGTATTCTCTGGATCCTTTATTTGACCATGATCATCTCTTGTAATCGATCAAAATTATATATCCGTACATGTACAATATGGAAATTATTAAGTGGCAATATTTATTTGACTGTTCAGTCATTTGGTGATACTTGAATCTGCTAGAAACATACGCTGTCTGCTAAAGTTTTATCCTTATTACAAAGTTCTTTACCTTAAATGGTGAATACTTCGCAACATATTCAAATCTTAATTTTACTATCAAGTTTCCAGAAGCTCGATTGGATTGATCGTATGCTAGCTGTATATTTGGAACTTACCCTCGTTAACAAGTATCTCATTTAAAATCTTGAATGTCGTAGATCGTATACTTGTATACTAGCATATATAATTTACCCTGGTTACTAATGTTCACATCCAAAACCTCGGATATCTCAATCATACACTAGTGGTATACTCGAATCTCATCCTCATTACCAATTTTCACATTCAATACCTGTAATATTTCAATCTATACTAACAGTATATTCGAACCTTACCCTGATTACCAAGTTACCAATTTATACTAGCAGTATACTGGAATCTGACCCCTGGGGTTGATGAAGAATTGCTAGTAATACGAGAGCCTCAAATGGTTCAATCGTACACTAGCCTTATACTTGAAGTTCACCCTCATTACCAATTTTCTCATTCAATATCTGTTATATTTGAATCTATACTAACAGTATAGTCGAATCTTCTCCTCATTAGCAATATTCCCGTAGCAAATGCCGAATACGTCAATTCCGTGACAAATGAATCGTTAATCAAACTATTTCCGCAGAGCGCAGCACGATCATCCGTCGTCGTTGTTCCTTTTTCTATCGTTTCTTTTCCGTCTCTTTCTTATTGCAGTCCCCGTTTGGTCGTGTACCCCGAGCCACGGCGAAATTGTCGTCGCGTGCGGATTCCCTTCGGGTTTTGGGAAGGACCCTTCCTCGAGGAAGGCGGTCTCGAATTTCCATACACGCACCGCAGACCGCCGCTGAATATACTCACTTCCGGCAATAGATTTCCTCCTCCCGCTACCCCGCCGTCCTGCATCAACCCCCCTAGCCGTTGGCTCACCCTTCTCTTGCCCGTCCGTGTGTCGGAACTACAGCGGGATAGTTAGTTAGGGGTTAGAGGAGTCGGAGGGGTTGCACAGTACCGTACACAATCGGGACCATTGTGCTCGGTGATTTGTGGGGACGATTTTTTGACTTCCGCCCTCGGCAGGGGGTGGTACGACCTATCAACCCCTCCCTGACGCTACCTCGTAGCCGAGTCAGGAGATACAGCTAAATTATCGGAAGGCAGCACGGGTTAAAGGTCGATCGCCGATTTATTCCGAAAGCGAAAAGAAACGGAGACGCGGAGGTGTGGCTCCACGGGATTTCCTTCCAATCATTGTGTCTATGTTTCGTGTTTGCTGCGCGAGCGAATTTTTACGTGTCTTTTATTTCCTCCTTTTTAATTTCGCCCCCAATGTACGCTTTCTTTTTGTACTTTTATCATTTTCTTTTCTATATTTTTAGTTTTCGGTCACTGTCAATGTACTTGTTCTTTGGAGTTATGAATTTTTAGATTTTTCGACTTTCAGATTTTTACATTTTTCGACTCTCAGATTTTTAGATTTTTAGACTTTCACATACTCAAATTATTATATATCTAGATACTCAGATTACGGAATTTTCAAATCTCTAAATTTTCTAATTTTAGAGCACTCAAGTCCTATATATTTTCAAGTTCCAAAATTTTCTATAATTACCAAATTTTCGAGTTTTAACATTTTCTAAATTTCTGAGAAATTACATTATGGTATTTCCAAAGTTCCTACTTCCCAAATTTCCAAATTCCAACTTTGCAAATTCTCTATTTTACAAATTTTACAATGGGGCAAATTCGCAAATTAGAAAATCTTCAACTTCCTACATTTCTAAATATCAAGATACCTTTTCCCCATCTTCAAATCCGTAGACCTTGAAATCCCAAAATTCCCAAATACATATTTCTCCATGTCCCCAAATTTTACCAAATCTCCCTAGGCTTCCAAATATTCAGATTCAAGTTCCTATGTCCCCAAATTCCTAGACCGAAATATCCCTAAATTCCCCTATACGTAGATCTTCCCATAGTTCCTAAATTCCTAAGCCACCCCCAATTTTTGTATCTCCAAAATTTCCTAAAACTCAACTATTATATTCTATAAAATATTTGATGATTATTATATTTTATGTAGCGAATCAAAATTTGATGTTGACTGTACGGAAGAAACATAGCGTGAACATTTGATATATGTATGAAAATTCATTTAACTTCATTACACGCAATGATAAATTACCAAATTAATGAATTCTGTTAACTAAAAGATATTATTCATAAAAACGGAAAATATTAAATTTTAATCTCGCGCGAAAGTAATTTAATCCGATGAATATTTCATAAATTAATAATTTTCAAATTTCGATCTTAAATTCGTAAATAATTTCAATCAATATGACGATAACGTAACATGTACATAACATACGTTATGTGATATACGTTGTATGTAAAATTACATAACACTATATATTACGTGACAATATTTAAAATGAAATAAAATTTATTTTGAAAAAAATTACAGTTCATGTTTGTTATCTAAAGTGACGCAAGATTATTCTCGAAAAATGACATAACATCATAATATAAAAAATAACACAAATAAGAAGCGGTATCCGGTTTTAATCACAAAGATCGAAATATGTTACGATTTATTAGTTTCTCTTTTATCCTTTTCACGTTCCGGGTGTAACAGTAATGAGACTGTATTTCATGAAAGTTCGCGTTTATTAATAGGGCCCGTTGTTTTTCGCGAAACATTCCCGTCCATCTCGGTCGTAATTATGACGGCATAACTGTAAATTTTAATCCCATTTTTGGAAGTGCTCTTTATCTTTGCGTCCACCCTTCGCCCCCGCACATAAGCAATATCGTAATTAAGGGAAAATGAGCAGCACGCGTCAGCATAACTCAACGTTACACGCCTCTCTTCGTGCACCGTGCACAGACAAAAGCTTAATATAAATTTATATGCATTATTAACGAGGACTCCTGTCCAAGCACGTATAAACCGCTACAAAAAGCCGACCTCCAGCCGAACAACTATGCCAAATATTCCTAATTATGTAACTACCTGATCCACGGTTACAATTTTCGTTCGAATTAACCCCCTACCGCATGCTGGGTCGTACACCGAAGCGAACAGGGTGTTTCGCGTAACTCCGGGTCTACGAACGTTTAACGAGTAATTTTTAGAGAATAAGTACTATAAGGAAGTTGTTTTTTCTTAGGTTTACTTTTAATGTAGAATCACTTAGCTTGTATTTCGATTTTTGGAACATCGCGACCAAAAATTTATGTCTTGGAATCTCGGTAACTGCAGGGTTGGAAAATTTGAAAGTGAAAAATTAGAGAAATTGGGAACTTGGGTATTTAAGTGTTTGGAAACGTACAAATGTTGAGATATGAAAATTGAGAAAGTTAACAAGGTGAATGTTTGAAAATCTGTGAATTGAACTTAGAAATTCTGACAACAAGAAACAGAAGAATTTGAAAATTGGAAACTTTGAAATTGGGGAATTTGGGAATTTGAAAATTGAAACTTGGATAATATAGGAATTGGCGACTCGAGAGTTGTCAGTTCGAGAATTGAAAATTTCAGAATTGACAATATGAAAATTGGTCCTTTGCGAATTGACAATTTAGGAATTGAAAATTTGACCACTTCACAATTGGTAGTCTAAGAATTGAAAGTTTTAGAATTGAAAATTTGAGAAGTGAAAGTGTGAGAGTTGACAACTTGAGAATTGAAATCTTAACAATTGAAAGTGAGAATTGAAAATTTGGGAATTGACAATTTGAGAATTGAAAGTGTGATAATTGACAATTTGAAAATTGAAAACTTGAGAATTGAAAACTTGAGAATTGAAAAGTTGGGAATTGAAAATTTGAGAATTGAAAGCTTGTGAATTGATCATTCGAGAATTAGAAGCTTGAGAATTGAAAATTTACGAATTGAAAACTTGAGAATTAAGAATTTGAGATTTGAAACTGTAAGGGTTGAAAATTTGAGAATTTGAAGCGTGAGAATTGTGAGTTCGTGAATTTCGAGTGTGATAACTGACAATTTAAGTCTCCACACTACGATAAATTTTTCGTGTCTAAAATTCATCTACTCAAACGAAAGAAAATAAAATATTTCTATTAATAATAAACTTCTAAACAACATAGCATCATCATATTGAACGACTTCCTACATTTTCATAAATATCCCATCCAGCGCTTCTTTATAGAGCACTGAAACGTTCTCATAAAAACACCTGTATTTCCTCATAAGAATACGCGACGTGATTCTGGTGTTTATTTCAGTCAGCGTTTGTACGCGTTTCATTTTCCGAGAAAACGTAACCTCGGTACACGATATACGAGAAAGAAGGCGCTAGTTAACCGTGCGTGTACCGATATTCAGCGATCGAACGGTCGAAATATATTTTCTTCGAACATGTCCCTCCAGGATCAACGTCGAGAGAACTCGAGCGAAAGAGTCTCTTAAGTATCTCGAAGGTGTCGAAACGTTCTTGAATAAATAGGGGTCGTCTTCGAAATCCCGTTCGAATACTAAATGGAGAACCCTGGCACGGAACAGGCGTGTCTATCCGATCAGAAACTCGACTTATAAATTGGTCTAAACACTCGTTTCGTGAAATCTCGGATCAAGGTACTTTACTATTTCCTTATAGTACCCCTATTTCCTCTTTCATTTCACTGTAATCACGTTTTATTGTTTCACCTGTTCGGAATGAATACGTTCACTTGGCTAAGAATTTTTCAATTTACGTCTTTCATTTTCTGTGATATAAAGAGGATAGAATCTATCAATTTTTAGCGCATTGTGTTATTAGCAATTTGTAATAGCTTTATGTATGACTTAAACATATTTCAAAGTCTCAAACTTTTGATATTTGTTTGTTAAATATGAATGGTGCAAAACTTCAAATCCACAAGGTCCTACAATACCAAAATCTACAAATAATAAACTAAAAAATTCCAGCTTCAAATCTTCAAATTTCTAAATTTCCAAAATTCAATGATTTTAATATAGTAAAATTCAAAAGTGCTATGGTATCAAAGTCTAAAAGTCCTAAAAATTGCAAAACTCTCGAAAATTTCGAGGAAAATCATCGCATCATCGAATCGATAAACCGAGACGAGAGAAATAACTTCGCCATACAAGTTCCAGAAGTCGTTGAAGATTCAGCCACCCTTTAATTTCCCGGACTTGTACTTCCGTTAGGTGGTTGCAGCCCCTGCGTCAGCTACTCGTCCGCACGAGGAACGTATACAAATTGCCCGACGAACGATCATCGGCGACAGAGGGGTGGAAATACGGGGACAGACAGAAATGCAGGATTGATGAAAGATACTTTTTTTACGATCGAGGAAAGACAATAACATTAGGAACATCGGTGGTTCGGGTTCGGTGCTCGTTAAATCCTTGTGCCAAGTTGCTTTGAAGCGGTCCCGGAGAACTCGAAAGTATCCACGCGAATTCGTAAGATAATATCAACCGAGGGACCCGTAGGGATGGGGGATGATTACGATCGTCGCAATCGTACATTAGCATAGACGAAAAACAGACTCGTAAAACAACTCGGCTACCGGGATGTCGTTTCTGTTTCCATGGTAATCGCACGGTGCGTACTTTTGACACTTCCTGTTCCTCGAACGTGGATGAACAAATGGAAAAAATCGGTTAAACCGATTTTACGTCCAAACTGAAACGTGTTTGTGTTATATTCGCATGTATATTTCAACATTTCTACATTCCTAGGTTAAAGAGTTTTCTATGTATCTAGGTATCTATATCTTCAGATCTTGTAGAGGTATTTCTTTGGATACTTCATAAATCACTAGGAATTCATATTCCCTAGATTCTTAAACCTCTACCTAGATCTCTATATTCTCTAGATCGCTGTATTGTCATATACATCATATATGCCTTATATTTCCTAGATCTTAGATCTCCACATACTCAAGTACCTACAACCCTTGTATAACCCCTAGTAGGATCCCTACAACCCCCAAATTTCTGTACACCCTGTTCCCTTCTAGAACTTCTAAATCCCTATATTCTTAGATTTCCTATATCCCGTCATCTGTATAGACGAAAATCCTTGCATTCACAACTTCACACGTAGTATTCCTGTATACCTACGTTCCTATTACCGAGTGTCCCTATATCTCTATATCTCTAGACGGGTATATCTACAAATTCCTGTGTTCCCGTGACGTCGAAAAAAAAGGGAGAAAAATGTCAGTTAGGTCCACGCAGGAAAATAAAAATGATTACACAGCCGGGGTACGCTTTGCTGAGTGACACAGAGGCGCGCGTGTACGCGCGCAACGTTTTATGCCCGCGTGCAGATATTGGTCGAGAGAGAGAGAGAGAGAGAGAGAGATCGCGGGGGTCGAGGGTGAACGCTGGGACCCGTTACCGCGATGTTTTGTAATTTAAATTAATTGAAAAATATGCACTGTGTGCGTTGTCCGATCGCGCTCGTGTCGCCGGCCACGGCGAAACCTGGAACGGACGCGAGAGAATAAAAACTAAAAAAAAAAAAGAGAACGCTGAGGGGGAGCAGAGGCGAGAAGGAGGGAGAAATACGGGGCCGGTGAAAGAGGACGTAGAAACGCGGGCAAAGTTCGGAGCCGCAGCGCGGAATCGAGAGAGACGTGCAGGTATACCGCGTGGCCAATCATTCGCGCCAGCCGGCCAATAACTTATTGGTTTTTCACGTGCGATTTGATTCATTATCATTCCGTTATTTATATTTGTCCGGCCTGCTGCGGATTTCGAGGATTTGCCGGTGATGGCGGAGGGTGACGGGAAAAAAAATTTGCACGCGTCGAAGGACCGAGTGGGAAGGGTGGCGCCACCGTTTCACAACGATCGTCCATTATTTCCGTGCTCGAATTTGCCGATTGCTTTTATTTTTTCTCGTTTCGAACATTGCCGGATAGGAACGCGGTTGAAAATACTACTAATCTGAATTATAGCTGTCTTTAATTTTTATTGGAACTCTTTCTGAAATACAGCAGCTGACCTTACCTGTGTCCTTATCTGATTATTTGTTTCGGAGTATACATTTCAATGCTATATATTTATATATCTTTTCGAACAAAAGGAATTTTGTCAACCTCTTGTGTTAAAATAATGATCTACACGACGCACTCGAAATTCTAGTGTAAACCTTTCTTATACTTTTAATACAGTTGAATGTTCGGTTGAAGTGTAATTGAAATTTGCACAGATAACCGCTAAATGCAAAACAGCCATGACATTTCAATTTTCTTGAGTCATCTTAGCATTGTAGCAGCGAATAGGTTAAAGCATCTACCGAACAAATCGCAGTGCAAGGTGTTAAAATAAAACATTGAACATTGATGTACTTTTGCTTTCTTAGTGTCAGATAAAATGAAGATAGTAAGAAGTTTAACCACTTGGCTTGTAACGTTGTGTCAGACACGTGACGCACATTATAGTTCAAATAAGATGAACCTAAATTGTATTTGTACAAGAATCAAGTTTTCGTTTCAATAATAATTATAATTTGAACAATTGAAAATTGATAAATTCGAAGTTAGGTCAACAGGATATTCTTTCGTCCATCATATTTGTTTCTAAGCAAAGTAACATAAGAAAGCTTTATTAGAAATAGTAAATTGCTAAAAATAGTTGATAGGTCAGCAAGGTAGATCAAGATCCATAATTCAAAATAAATGTCCATTGTTAAATATCATCCTAAATGAAGTATAATCCTAAATTGAATGTGGTCCTAAATTAAATATGGTCCTATATGAAGTGTAGACCTAAATTAAATATGGTCCTAAATGAAGTTTAGTCCTAAATTAAATATGATACTAAACTAAGTATAGTCCTAACTTAAATATGACCCTAAACTAAGTACAGTCCTAAATTAAATACAATAGACCTAAACTAAACGTAGTCGTAAATTAAGTATAGCCCTGAATTGAATATAGTCCCAAAATGAAATATAGTCTTAAATTAAGTATACCCTAACCCTGAATTAAATACCTGAATTAGATGAAGTCCTAAAGTAAGTGTAAACCTAAGTAAAGTATAGTCCTAAATTAAATATAATGCTAAATAATTAGGTAAAGAAGAATTCCCGCAAGGATAATTGAACGTAAGAATAAGTTATCTCGCAAATAACATTTATTCGGAAAGAATACCGGTATCAGTCATTAAAAGATGAAAAGAAGGCGAACGCGATCCATAACTCTCCCACGAGAATTCGAGCGACGTAGTTTCATTTGAAAGAAGGAGAACGTTTCAGAATCGTTTCTCACGACGCGATGCTTATGTAATATCAAGTTAATCGTACCTCTGTAATCCGTTCTCTTTGTTGCCAGTTAAATTTCTTCTCCCGGAAGACCCCGAGTTATCTTGAACGTGGCCTACAAACGTACAGAAATGTTAAGTAACGCGTTTCTTAACGTTGCTAAGTTCTTGAGTTACGATTATTGTGTTTTGTCTAAGACTTCTTGTAATCCCCTCGTAAATATTCAACCATTTGCTTTCGAACGCTGATTGTTTACAACGTACACGCTTACGTAATTTCGTGATTTGCGAACGGAATTGAATTACGTGCTCAAAGCGGTCTACTGTAGGCTACGTCCTTTTTTTCGTTCTTTTATACGTGTTATTTATTCTCACTGTGCTTTACGTTGCTTTTTCGTTTGCTTGTTTTATCGGTTCTTTGTCGTTCGCGTTGCTTGCTTCATCGTGCGGTGATTTCTCTATCAAAATACTGCTTTTCGATTTCTGTATTTGTACGCTTTTAAAACTTCTTTCATAGTTCTATATTTTCCAGTCTTTTCTACGTTTCAAATTTTTATATTCTTCAATTTCTACCTTTTTAAATGTTCAAACTTTCAAATTTTTCAATTACTAAATTTTTGAATCTTCAGAATTTCAATTTTACTAGTTTGTACATTCAAACAAACTTTCAGATTCTTAAATTTTTCAATTTGGGTGTTCTCTAGTTTTCATATCTTCAAACTCTCAAGTTTTGAAATTTTACAATTTTCCAGTTTTCCAGTTCTATTACCATAAGAAAATATTAAAAATGTTAGTCCTTAAACGACAATTAAAGCATTACAAATTCCCAACATTTGAACATTCAGAACAGTTTGAATGGCAACATTTGCAACAACGACTTTCATTATCATTTTACAATCCAAAATCTTGTGATATTTGAACTCTCCTACAGCTATTTTAACACTAGAACTATCAGTGTGAAATGCACACTTCTAAATTGAAAATGAAGTAAAAAAATAAATAACTACTGAGACATCAACCAACATGTACTATTCTTTGTCTCTTTATATATGACAGGCATTTCGACAGACAACAAAATTTTCTAATATAAAATATGAAACTTGAAACCCGTCATTTTGGTTGATACTTCCGGTGTTAAATTTCTATCCAATCAACAAAACAGAGTCAAGTTCACAGTCCCATTTTCATTCAACATTGAAATAGTTATTCCGCGAGTAAAATGTTTCTCTTTTTTCATTTGTTTGATGGAAGATTAAACGTTTCGCCCGGATCGATCTCAGATACATGGACGAAACATCGTTTTCGACTATATCGAATATGTCCGAAACGAACGCATGATTCACGCAGACGAGAAATCTCCGATGTCGTGCTAAATCTTCACTGGCTGCACGCTTTTACGTTATTATTCATCGCGGTGTGTTTGCCCAGCGAAAACATTTATCGAAGTTCGTGCATAAATTAATTACAGTATTTTAGTAGAAGCGATGTTCTCAAACACTCGGCCGAACGATGCATTAATATGACTCATTTATATGTGTTTTTAACGCGCGTTAATGAGCTATAAGTACGTTAAATATTTGAGAGAAAATTAGAATTAATAATTAACGGTTCGATGCAGTTTAATATGTTGATTATCGACTACGGTTCCGCTCTATTGCAGTTTCCGGTCATTGCAGACTTTCAATGCCCCGATCCTCGATTTTCTTTGCATTCTATTCTTCTAGTTTTCGGGGATTAATAAGATTCGCTTGTGCTCCGGGTAATTTGGAAATTTTCGGAAATTCGAGAATTTAGAAATCTGAGATTTGGGATTTGAAAAGGATGCTTAAAAATATGAAAATATAGAAATTCAGCGATGTAGGAAATTTCGAACATTTAGGAATTTGGGACCTTGGAAACTTTCAGAAATTTCAGAATGTTAACAGTGGAAAATTTATAAATTAGAAATTGCAAATATTTGGAAATTTGCATATTTGTGAACACGAGACTATGGAAATTTAAAAATTGGAAAAGTAGAAAATTGTAAAGTTGAGAGTTTGAGGACATGAAAATTCGTAAAGTTAAAAATTTAACAATTTGACAATTTGAAAATTCCAAAACTTGAAAATGAAAAAATTTCAGTATTTAAACATTCAAAAACTTGAATATTGGAGAACTTGAAACCGTAAAAACTTGAAACTAAAGAATTCAAAAAATGGAAAATATAAAAAACAATAATTTGAAAAAATCGTGAAGTTAGTATAAAGCTATATATGCAAAAGTATCCGTTGTATCCGAGAAGGAAAGAAGTTACGCGAGTACATAGGCCCCGTCCGGGTACACACGTGTGCACACGTACACGCGTGACGGCGGATGCATGTTCAATATTTGAGAGGATTTAAATTCGGACGTTGGACGTCCGGACGAATTTCAGTTGGATCGTTTAAAGGCACGGGCCGCCGTCAGGTCCTCGTGAATGATTAAAAAGGGGCTTCGTCCTGGAAAGGAGTACGCGGCTGCGTCTTGGCGAGACTTTTCCACGGAATTGTCTACGTGCAAACCGTATCCGTAGGAAATATCGGCCCGACGAGTACCTGGGCTCACGTATAAATAGAGAATTTTCTCTTTTTTTTTCTCTACGTCCGCTACACGGATGAAGCCGGAGCAACGATCCTACCGGCTTAGTTTACTGCGAGAAAGGACTGTAAATTCGACGTAGGAGCCTGTCGAAACGACGACGGGTACGTCAACGTTGAATTTTTACCCAATTCTCAGGGCGATCAAACTCTTTAACACCCTTGACTCGTATGATGGCGAGAGGAAAACGTCTGGTATGTATACAGACGATGTATGTAGACTTATACAGACGAAACATAAGGTTACCGAGCGAAGAAACCCTTGAGATCGGGGATGAAGTTGCAGAGTAGTAATAAATCGGTTACCTTCGGCCGCGTTCGGTTCGCGTCGGCTAAGTACGGTTGTGTGGCGTCAGGCGTTAGTGAACTTTGTAGACATCCTTTTTGTGTTAGTTGAAGGGAATATTTTTTTACAAGTATCAGTTTTTTCATCGTACTCGATTGTGCAAATCGTAAAAACAAACACTATGAATAGTTAGAAAATATGGATCAGAAAATTATTTATAGGTAAACCTCCGTATAACTGTCCATTTATGTATTTCATATGATCTTATAAAATTGTGTTGCTTCAAATTCTATACACTATAAGATGTAATTGTAATGAATTCTTTTCTTAAAAACAGAATTTCAGTCTTCTTCTCGTCTTAAAAGGTACGAGTTCCTTTTCTTATCATTAACCATTTATAATTTAATAACATTTTATAAAATGTATTTTGTAAACTATGTCCCACAAAGAAGTTAGCAAAAAATAATAAACCTAACGAACACGAGAGACGTCAGAAACGTAAACAACTGATTTTGCAAAATAACAATTATTCACGCTTTGTTTAATTAGTCAGGTTGAATCCTTACGCAATCTAAACACACGCTTCAAGTTAACACAGCAATTATCATCCTGTTGAAATTCAATTAACGCTCGAGCATATTAATTTACGTTCGAGCATATCAATTTACGATCGAGTAAGTTGAACCAAGTTCGGTAATTAGATACGGTAATAATAAAAAAAAAAGGAAAAAAATTGGTGAGTCGATTTAATAGGGGGATGTATAGAAGCGAAAATAATCTCTATAGAATATTAAACGCTAAACTCCGCTATATTTTTCAGATTGATGTACTCTGGACAGTTCAGAGGCACGGCAATATCGCCGGTGCTTTGGAACAATTGAAAGGCAAATATCGAAACTGATGTTGCAAAATTGCTTTTTCGAGCGGATCGGTTATCTCTTTTTTTCAGGGTCCTGATATACCTCGGTGATCTCGTTTCGAGGGTCGTTCATCGTGCCGACGTTACACTGATCGAAAAATAAATCCGAAAGTTCAGATCGAAACGATAACGTCTCGGTATTTTACATCGGGCATGAATACAGTTTAAATCAGAGAAGTGAGAGGATTTTTTAGTTTTCGAAACTGATCGTTAAAATCAACGAATACGAAATATATTACGCGAACGTGTCAGCAGTATAACTGCTGTCTACAATGCTGCAACTGATAGTGGGATCCAGTGTCACTACCTCGATATATGGCCGAAATATCGTACATCAAGAATTTAAAAGGCGAATTACTAAATTATTCGGAATTCTCAAATTTTTACATTACTAGGATTTTGGATTCACAATTCTGCAATTTTCAGATTACCAGATTATTGAACTCGATGTTCTCAATTTTGAAATTTCCGAATTAGTTTTCTAAATTTACAATTCTCTCCGACTTTCCTAAATTTGTACATTTTTGCTTGTACATATTCCTAAGTTCTCAAATTTCTAAGTATCTAAATTCTCGGATACAAGTTTCCAAATATTCGAATTTTTCAAATTTCCAACTGTTCCAAGGTTACATTCCAAATTTTCATTGAAAATGTCAATTTTCTCTAAATATACAAATTACTACATCCCTAAATTCCTAAGTGTCCAAACCTACATATTGGACAAACCTCCATCAACCTCAGAAATCAGCAAATCCCTGCATACCCAACTTCCCTAGATCCCAAATTTCCAAGTCCCAAACCTCGAAATACTCTAAATTGCCAAATCACCACAGCCCGAATCCCAAATAGCAAAATAGACAAATTCCCGTATCCAGGAACCCCTCGATTGTCAAATATCGCAATTCCCGCACAAAATTGCCTCGTAATTGTAGCATATCACGGTAAACGATTACGAAGTTCCGGGAAATGTGTCGCACGAAGCTGGAACACTCTCTTCAACATCGACCTGGAAGTCGGCTCGGTATCCAGGAACAAACTGTTAAACCCACTCGACGAAGGAACGGTTTGTATCTGGTCGACGAGCCGGGTCCGTTGCTGCGTCGAAAAGCGGATATAATAACGTAGGAATTATTCGAACGGGGGTGGGTTAACGGTGAAAACGTAAAAATATATATGTATATATATATATATGTATTTTGTGAGGATGATTGGAGAGATAGAGAACGACCGAAACGTTTTTGTTCGAGTAGGGATTAGAGATCCTGGTACCATGAGGAAAATACATACGCTGGACATCGTGCTCGTGTTTTTTGATCCGGCCTACGTTTCGACGATGAAACGAGCCACGTCGATCGGACCTTGTCGACCATATCCCCGTTTTCGACAAATAATTGGACCTCTTTCCATGTCCGTCAGATCGGTTCTTCTTATTGGAAATATTTTTATGGCAGCGGCCAGTGCGCGTCTTGCTTTTATTGATGTGATCGCGAGCTTGTGGACGATGCAAGATGTTCGGAGGCAATCGGATACGCCTTTAGGGAGTACCTAGGGACAATTTTAACAGTTTTTCATTTTACGAATTTGGTATTGGGGGCTTTGGAACTATAGAAGGATTTGAGGGTGTGGGAAGATGGGAATTTGAGGATTTGAGAATTTAGGGATTTGGTATTTGAAGATTCGGTAATTTAGTTACTTGATGACTTGGGATTTGAGCATTTGTGGACTCGAAAATATGAGGATCAGGGAATTAATGATTTTATTTAACAATTCGAGTATTTAAAAACAGAGTATTCAAAAGAACCATCTTCATCCCTTTCGAAAGGTTCACAAAGATAAAAAGTGAACAACCCTCGTCATCGAGCATGTACTTAATCGAAAGGCATTGTTGTTAAAAAATAAATTTTACATCGTTGCGGTTCCGTTGCACAGTCGTTCGAGCGGAAATTATTAATGAAGAGATTTTGAGGGTGGTTCGTGCTCTGGCTTCGTATCCGGCCCGCCAACTACAAGTGTTATTCGCGCACACATACACGCACACACGCATACGCACACATGTGTGTATATATATATACACACACGTAGAAACGCGCAGCATCTCCGGGCTATGCATCCCAGCCAGCCAGAGATACACGCCACGGCAGTCATAAGATCGGACTTCCACGAAGCCGCGTTTCCTAATTAATTAAAGTAATTAAGAGCCGGCCGAGTTATTGCTCGGACGTCCGCGCGATGCCACATCACGCTCGTATTATGAACCACCTAACGAAACGTTGCTGTTACTCGCTCTTTCTGTCGATGCAACGGGTGTTCCGTTTGTGTACTGTCCTTGTTCCAGAAGTCTTCTCAAGGTTACTATTGTTCACCTTCATTTTGATATGTTATAATGAATAATGACAATATATAAAAATGAACTTGTAACTGAACTGTCAATATTTCAGCTCTAGATTTATAGTTTAATGGCTACTTTAGCCTGAAACTAAATTATAAAAATATGTAAATAAAGAATGAACTACTTTGTACAGAGATTATCTCGATGAAGGTCTTGAATTTCATACAAGAATTCTAAGATCCGCCATTTTGAGTACCGTAAATCAAGTATTAACGAAATTGCAGAAATGTGGATTTGAGATAACTAATATCATGTGAAATTGAAGTAGTAATTATTATATGTATAGAGTTTAAACAATAATTAATATTACATGGAGTTTAAGTAGACAATAGTGATGGTATAATAAAGTTTAATCAATTTTCTGAAATGGTATATCGTGTATGAATCACGCATGTATCAAAGCGTTATACAATCATCTTGAAATCACTCCTAAACGAGCCCATAATTTATCATCTAACCGCATCATCGTGAATCTTTAAGATAACCCTCCGCTTGATTCAGTCTCCAAAACTAATTGATAGCTCAAAGCCTTTAGGGAGTGAACCCCAAACTATACCGTTTAATTGCTTTGTCTCTCTATGTCTCGTCTCCGTGTTCCACATTCGCTCTACCCTATTGCTTATTTTCAACACAGGTCTTCTACGTCAAACATATTGCACAATTGTTCTATTAATTGACTATCGATAAATTATAATCGTGTATTATTGGTGAGGTACTGACATATCGTATCTTGTATTGGAAAAGGAATTTTGGGGGGTTTTCAGTTCGGGAGGTTAGAAATTTGGGAATTTGAGCATTGTAAGTTTTGGTCATTTGAAAATTCGAGGATTTCGAGATTTGAGAATTTGAGATTTTTTAATTTGGTGATTTTGAGAAGTTTGAGAAACTTGAAAAATGTGAACAAATTAGAAATTTGGAGAATGTGGTAATTTTTAAATTTAGTAATTTGAGCGTTTCAACAATGAAATCTTTAGAAATTTGAGAATTTCCCAAATTATAAAAATTTCTGAAAATCCGAAAATTAGCAATTTAAATATTCGGATACTTCCATACAATTCCATAGGCAGCTGCATAAATCGCGTTATCAATTTCTGGGCAATAACACCATTGTCCACAATGTCCTCTCGATATGACATGTGATCGAAGACATGATGGTCTCTGTCGAACGAGGTAGTGCTAACAAAAGAGCTACGGGCCGCGTGCCACCGGCAGCAATTGAATTAACCTTAAAGAAATACGTAGCCCGAGGCGGAATTTTATCACGACCAAAATACCCCGGCGGAGAAAATCCTGGCGCCGAGGTTACGTTAGGTTAATGCTTGGCCGTGACGAGGAACGAGGCGAAAGGGCACGAGAGTTAACAGAGTCGTTTCTGTAATTGTGTGGCGGCACACACGAAAGGACAAGGAGGAAGAGCCGTGGAAACTTGAGCGGCGAAAGAGCGAGAGACACGCGAAGAAAGGACATACGCTTTAGTGAATCTCGGGGTATCCTCCTGCGAGCAGGATAAAATGTCGACCTCGTCGAAAGAAGCCGCACCGGAGAAAGGACGACGAGACAACGGGATAAAGAAGGAGCAACAACGACAACATCCATAAAGCGAGAAAGAGAGAACGTGGACGGAATGAAAAGGAGAAAAGGTGGAGGTGTGCTCGGTGTTGGAACGAGAGAGGAGGAAAGAGAAAGAGAGTGGAACGACTCGATGGCATCCCAATAAGAAGAAAATCGACACGATGGAACATTATAAGGCCAGTGTTGGTATTGCTACGTCTTAAACAGTGTCCCGTGAGAAAACGTTCGGTCCTTGCAAATATTACCTTGTTGCATATCAAATTTTACGCTGCTCGATTTTTTATATGATTTTGGTACTTGTAATTCTGGGGAGAATTTCATTTTTAAAATGTTGGGTGTATTGAAATTTAAGAATGCAGATTTGAAAATTGAGAAATTTAGAAACTTAAAGTCTCGGTGTTTGAAAATTAAAAAACGAAAATTTGAAGATACACAAAATTCAAGAATCTGTACGTGAAAATATAGGGATTTGGAATTTGAAGAATTTAGAGCTCAAAAATTTAGAATCTTACCAACTTCTAAATAGAAATTAGCAAGTTCAGAAATTGTCAAATTTCAAAATGGAAATATTTGAAAAAGTAAGTATCGATAAAATGAGAGATCATTTCATGAATTTTATACAATCATTTCATACAATTTTCGACATCATCGGACATAAAAAAGAGATTTAGGTTAATACACGATCCGATAGTGCAATGACGTTATAATTAATCGTGTACAAAGGGTATCCGGTAATCGGAACAATCGAAATTTCGAGCTTGCTAAAGTTTACTGCGCTCGGGTTGAACGAGGTTATAAAGCGAAACGTAATTAATCCTATATAACGTCACAATAAAAGTGGCAATAAAATCTGGAGCCAGGAGGGGAAAAGATACAACGCCTCGACGAGGAATTCAGGTTGTAATACCGGACGGCGAGATACGCCCGCGATATTATAAGAAAATTGGAACAGCATTACCCTCCGTAAACGTAACGATATTATATCAGAATTATTGCTGTCACGGTGTCCGCTATTGCGTTACTCGGCTATAGCGCGTATATTAAACTGCCGTCGACGCGATTCCCGATAATTTAATTGAAGTAAATTTCTAATTAAATAATTTCACCGAAGAAGCGGCCCGACCTGGGCGGCGGAGGGAACCAATTAATATCGCGAGTTCGCCGATAGTTTCCGCAAGGTCGCGTGGTTCCACGATATTATTAACTGCTGGGACGCTTCGTTAACCTAACGTGCCAACAATCGAATACGTACTCCTTTTTTTCAAACAAACCTCTTATTCTTAGGCTGAATTTTTACGCTGCTTCTCTGTACGCTGTTCTCTTAGCGAGTACATTGGAATCAAGTACTTTTCTCAAAAATTCGCAAAATATTTCCAAATGTTTCTAATGTATTAGTGCAAACAGCTGCTATCAAGATACCTAAGCAAGTGAGCTAGAAGAGTGAGCCACTATAGTGGCGCTATGTAACCTACCATGACATTCGAAAGCCACTATAGTGAACCGACATATAGAAAGATGGTATCTACTCCACTAAAATTTTTCTTTAAGTCTGTCCGTGTAAATGCAAAATTTACAAGGGAGAAATGTGGAAGATTGAAGAATATATAGAATGGTATCTAGATTTTCATTTTTAGCGTTCAACATATCAAACCAGGAATACAAAGTCAAACAGGTCGATAATTTACAATTGACGCATCTCTGTCATAATTGTAATGAAGAATTATAAAACGACATTATGTTCAAAAGTTATTGGTCTTTTTAAAGAATACGTGGCGTAATAAGAATGCTCGGTATAATTTTTGAAGTCATTTACAACGAAGGACTTTTTTCGAGGTATCGTTCCTCGAGAAAATACCATGTTCCAGATACGTTAGCTAACGTGTCGAAAGTATCCAGCGAATCAATCCACGAAGGATCTCAGTACGATAATCTAGAACATCGTCATTTTCAGCGGTTTAATACCTTTATGGCACGACAAGAACGTTATTAGCATCGACCACCGTTCTTTCCCTTCCGTCCTGCCTCGCTCGCTTTCGCGTTCCTAAATTTAATTAAATTTCACGGTTTTTCACGATTAAGGGACCGCGGCGACGCACGAGAGACGTTGCAAAATTAGTTTCGGCCAGGGATAATGAATTTCGTTAATTATGCCTCGCGATTCGCCGGTTCTCAGCCAACGACGTGGACCAACCGTCTTAATCTGTCGAGTCTACTCGTTCGAAACGAAGGATCCGCAGTTTTGGCACGTCCGCGAGATTAAAGGCGGCCAACTTTGCGTCAAATTTCGCGTTTAATCCGCCACAGTCGTCGAACAACGGAAACTTGCAAATTAACCGTAAACACCCGCGAACTGCCTGGAAATTTTCACCGGTTCGATATCGTTCGATCTCTTCCCCGAAGAGTCTTCAGAAATACTCTTCTTCGTTTCTTCACGTTCGTTTTGGGCAACTGTGCTTATGAGTGCACGTTTCTTATCCACGAAGATATATACAAATCCTGTAATTGGCCATACAGAATGTTTCAGTTTCAATGTTTTTAAATAGGCCAGTTTTTTAATGAAAAGAATTAACAAATTTCTACATACAGGACTCAAAATGCAAAAGATTAAAAGTTTCTAAATTTGTCAATTTTTGTATTTGAACTTTTTCTTTATAGTCTCAAGTTTTATTTTACCTTGTTTATGTTTTTATACATTTTATATTTTCAGATTCATAAATTTAACAACGTAAAACCTAAATTTCTTAATGATCGAAAAATCTGATAAAATAAAAAATACTTGAAGTTCCAAATTAAGAAACGATTTTAGACATTTCTGTACTGGAACTTGATGTAATGGAGTTGTATGGAGAAGATAAATTCAATATCGTTTTCTTGCCATCAGTGCAAGCACCGTCCGTGCTCGAGGGCACTGCAGCAACATTGGATTTGCCCATCGGTAATTTAGCTAATCATACAAGCATGATGTATTCGACGAGAACAAGTTCCATCAATAGAACACGACTCCTGTACGTGGCCAGGCAGATTGATGTCTTGGTGGTGATTAGTCGGTAGCATCGACGGGGTTTCTCTTCCCTATGGGGAAGCCTTTACGACACCGTAAGCGTACCCTCGGCCAACCGAAGGCCTTTAAGTCCTGATTAACGCAGCCTCGAATTCTCTGCCAATGTCATAATCCCTTTGATAAGACTATTCTGCGATTATTAACTTCCCGTGATTTCTGTAACCTACATATCTTTCTTTTACTGCACTGATCCAAAAATTCGAATCTGTCGATATAAGCTTGATTTCTTTGTCTTAGACATGATGTAACACCGGCATATAGCCCTACAGTACTAGGTAACAAATTTCCAAGTCCTAAAGCTCACAAGTAGCTGTCCTCAAATGTTTTGACTCTCAGAGACCTAGATACTCAATCCACAATCCCTCAAGCACTCGAATCGTCCTTAAATTGATCTTACAACCCCTGCAATTCTAAAGTTCTACAGTCGTTAAATCTACAAATCCGTATGTCCCCAAATTGGTTCACTCTTACACTTCTACGTTCCTAAATTCTTGACTCGACCTAAATTTCCAAATTCTCGAAGGTCCGTGCAAACGAATCGGCTTTTCTCCGTTGGCGCATTTTTTCTAGGGATGAGAGTAATCCTTATCTATCCGTAGAAAGACAACGAAGAAGGCGTTTTGCGACGGACATCGCGTCGAAGATTGAACGAGAGCGATAAGAAATAGTTTTATTTATGGTTGTTGCCCGTACGCCTAAAATTGAATCGCGACTTCGGCCATACAGGTAGTCGGGGCAGACTCCGACAAAGACTCACCCTTAGACGATCGCAATTAATTCGCGACTGTAGAGTAGGTGAGGGTGCAGTGGGGTGGGAGCGGGGGAGGTTAATGGATTTCCACGCCGCCATCCGTACGGTCGTTCCCTGGAAGCTCGTCAGAGGTTCCATAATGCAGCACTGTGTGCAATTTTAAGCAACCCTTTATCCTGGCAGCCTCTTCCCCCCTCCTCCCTCGAGCGGGCTCCACACGTATAAGACTCCGGTCCAATTACCTCCTTGCTACGCCGGCTGCTGCTGTTGGGAAGGGGTTGCATGATAGTTAATTACACCCCCTCTACACTCCCCCGCATCACCACCAGCAGCATTACCACCACCACCACCACCACCATCACCACCACCACCACCACCATCGCCCCCATCCACCGCTACCGCCGTTGCTACCTACTCTCCTTCCAACCCCTCCCGCCCCACCATCGTCCCCAACGTCATCCCCCTCTCTCGTCCCGTCTACCTCTTCTCTCACCCCTTTTCAACCCTCCCTTCCATCTCCTCTCCTCTTCATACATCTCCACCTCCTCCCGTTCGAGCTTCTCCACCAGCCACCCCCTTTTACTCCTCCGCCTTCTTCTTCTCTTGCCGCCACTGCTAATTACTATTTTTAAAACATTAAAAGTAAAGTTTGTTAAATGAGTGGGAGTTAATTATGAAGCTACCGGGAGAGGCCGGAGGTAATTGGAGCGAACGACAAACAAAGGCTCGTACCTACGGCCCCGGACTATACCTATACCAGCACCGCCAACCCGGCTACCTACTTTATTTTCGCGGAGAATTTCTGATCCATTCGCCATCGTTAATCCCGACCACTCGTCCTCGTCCGCGGGGCTCTTTCATTCGTCCTGCCAATTACGAGCTCGAGGCGAATGTCGAACCGGTTAAATTGCGAGGCTCCTCCGCAGCCCGAGGCGAGGGCTGCACGCGAGTGTGTCCTCGTGTGCGTGCGACTACGACGCAACCCGAGCAACCCCCTCGCCCCAACCGTACCCTCTATTTCCTCCGCAACCCCTTTCCTTTCCTTTCCTTTTCGTCCTTCCTCGCGCTTAGCCACCGAACCCCTCCTATACCTTTCTCTCTTCTTTCCCATCCACCTCCTCCTCGTTCTCTAACTCGTGCCGTACCTCCCCAGAGAACTACCCTCTCGACCACCCGCGACACCCTACGCCGAGCCACCGTTCCGTTCTCTTTGCCCGCGTTCTGTGTTTCTTTCTGCAATTTTACGGTTATTAACGCGTTTCCTCCTTAATCGGGGATAATCGATCGATTCTCTTAGATCACTACGTTACTGGATGACCTCGTTCGAAGGGTATGGACTTCTTTCTTTCCGATGGGCCAGTTTGGGCCGCGGTGTTCGAGCTAAAGCAGGACTGGGCCGATAGTAAGTGTCATACTAGGATTCTTCACTTCAAGGGCGGTTCGAAGGGCTGATGTTTGAAAAACATTACTGTTACTACTTTTTCGATTTATCGAGATGGAGAGGCACAAACTCGAGTCCAAATTTCCAAAATCTCGTATCTCGAAATCAAACCCCTCAATCTTCAGATCCCAAAATCACGAAAATTTTTAAATTTACTAAAATTCCTCAGGTTACCATCCCTTCACCGATGTGTCATCAATTAGGATTATACACTAATTTTCGATACGATCATTTCATCCCCTTGGTAAATACCCTTCCTCGCAGACTCGTTTCGTTTAAGTTTAGTCTATAGTTGCTTGTTATTATAGCTGATGGTCGCTTTATTTATTGTTCCTGAAAAGAAACGGTGTTCCAAGTTTATTGCGACGAGAATTTCTCGTCTTCGTACGATCGCCACGGACAGTCTCGGGGGTTAAACATTTATCTCACGAGTACGTCGAACCCCCCGGCGACTTATATCGCAGTCCCACGCACACGTACCGTGGAATTATCGATCTCTCCCAGTAAGCATATCGGCATAGCAAACTACGCGTAATACGCTGAACAACTTGCTAATAACTCGCGGTCTCGAGTTTCGGATCACCAAATTTATATTCGACGATAATCGATCGTCCGGAATACAAACCCCTGTGCTCTGCTCTCTTTCCAAAATTTTCCTTCGACTGCAAATGTAAAATAATGATTTTTTACATCTGTAGCTCCAGTCTGGACATCAAGTTTACTTAATTTGAATTTCTGACAGATTTTCATTTCGATACACTTGTGTTTGGTATCAAGCATAGAATGCTACAAGTATTATGAGTAGTACTATGCTGCTGTACAATAATATTATTCTGTAGAGTAGTACATTATGTTGTAAGTATAGTACCAAATGGTAAAATAATATAATAGAAAATTAGAAGGTTAAATAAAGAAAATTGAGTGAAAAGTACATTAATATCTGAAATGAACCGACTTAATTTTTCTTCCAAGCTCTTCAGCCGGAACAGTTCTTTAAAAACGAAAGCATTGTACGTAATAGAGTATAATTATAAAAGGTCGTATCCCGGTTGACCCGATTCGCGTAATTCGAGAGTTAATGGTTGATCCGCGATTGCTTGTCGGACGGAGCGACGTTAAAACAAACATTATTAAAAGGAACGGATAAAAAGTAAATCGCGACACAACGAAGAACGAAAGCACGAAACGGTAAACGGTAGGAGAAACGGGCGAGGAGAAAGACGAGAGAGCCTCTCTGTCGGACGATCGAAGAGACTGGTTGGACGTAGCGAGACTCGCGGTAAAAACTCGGGGATCTGTTTTTATTAAATAATTCGCTAATTAAGACGAGCCGGTACCGCGTGTAATTCATGGAAACGTTTCGCTGAAGCGGGAACAAAGGGAGCGGTAAGTAACGTTACATTAACGAGAAAAAGTATTAGGTTTAAAAAAGCCGTGAAAGGAACTTATTATTCCGGCAAGTTTTTAAAAGCATCGCGTTTCATGCCATTTGCGAGAGCGCGGTTATACCTGCCCCGGCAACGAATCAGGGACAAAGAAGGAGATACAGAAAGAGAGACGTATCTCGAGGAAATCAAATAACGCGGCAACGGTGCACGAGGCCAGGGGGTTTCAGTTTTACGGTTATTAATTAACCGATACCAGATTTCTGCATTAGCACTCTGTCCCCGCTAATGCACGGTATACAAGTACCCGGATAATGCGTGTCCTTTTCAAGACAGATGGATGCGCCCGATACGGAGACACTCAGGTGTATCGACAATAGTTATGCGCATTGTAATGCCCGTTCCATTCTCTTGTAACTTCTTCTTTGTCTAGCCAAAGTACTACTTCGATATCGCTGCTGTTTTACGATAGACGCTGCAATCTTTCTATTTGTAAATTACTACCAGTTCCCAGACACTTTACTCGCTAATATGTCGAAATCGAATAATAGCACTTCATGCATGTATCACTACATTTACACGTTAATAGATTATCGCTATATAATATCATTTATAGATTATCTCTATTGCGAATAATCCTAGTATCCTAGTGTCCTAGTGCCCAATATTCTTAGAACCTAATATTTCTAGGTTTCAGTAACAATTTAATATTATACATATAATATCCCTACATCCGAATATCTTTAAATTCCAATATCCGTAGATCTTGATATCCTTAGACCCCGATATCCCTAGATCCCAATATCCCCAGATCCCAATATCCCTAGATCGCAATATCCCTAAATCCCAATATCTACTGTGTGAAATATCCCTAGATCCCCACATCCCAATATCCCATATTTGAATATCCCTAAATTCAAATATAACAAGTCACCAGTAGATCCCTAAATCTCTGGAATGTAATATCTCTAGATTCCCAAAACTTTGTAGTTCTGTAGCAGTTTCCCTAGATTGTATAATACAACGCGTGACTATACACCGCCGTATCATACACCGCATAATGATTTAATGTTCAACATTCAATACAGGATCCATTACCGTACATATCAATCAATAAAGAGCATTATTGATCCTTTGTACGGCAGTGATGTACATAAATCTCCGCTTACATCTGTGATAAAATATCGCTACTGACGCGCATAAAAGTCTACGCGAAGCTGGCAATGTAACAAGAGACCATTGTACTGTTACATCGGTAATTAGAGCTTGAACGCGACGTTTAACGCGTCGTACGATTTAGCGGACATCATCATGCGCAATTGTAAATTATATTTAGAAATTTGTAGAAGATTCGAAAAGCGTCGTATTATACGCAGCGAGATGCTAATAGCTGCGGCGATACTTTACGAAGAATTTGTCCGACTGTTACGGCGATCAACGCATATTTACCGGATATAAAAATGTCGTTGGGCGACACGCGGCCCCGTTACAACACCTCGTTAATAAGACTTTTCTCACGTTGTTCACCTGTCAGGATCAAACGCGAGATGACACTCGTACGAGCGGCTCGAGCAGGCCACGCGGTTTAAATAGAAACCTCTTTGGCCGCATAGTCGACTGCGTGCTACGAATTCTTCGCATTTAATTAGCGGTTAAAATTAACGCGGCACCATCGGGGAAACAACGACGCGTTAAAAAAGACGCGAATAGAATCGTTCGGGAATAACGAACGGTTCGATCGAGGCCGCAATTATCCATACGGTTATCACGATAGAATATCGAAGAATGAAATAGTTAACGATTGAATAATAGAATCCGATGTAAGAGACGAGCTACGTCACGTTTCGCGCCAGAAACGCTTCGTCAGCGAGCGTTGATTCATCAACGCTGCCAAGAGACGACTAAATAAGAGACACGGGGGGGAAACATTATAACGCATAATTCATCGGAAATTGGTCGTGACAGACGCCACCTTTACTGCCGCGCTCGAGTTCCGTCAGGGAAGCATCGCGATTTATGAAATCTTATTTCGGAGTCGTTTGACGTTTCTGCCATAGCTGGCATATGTACGTCTAGATACGTCTTGTCTTTTATCTAGATACATCATTTCATTAAAACTACTCTCTAATACCTGACAACGTTAACAAACAAATTTCTACATATACATTATAAACATGTACATATACATTTCACAACAGTGTAAACAAATGTGTATATATACACCTGACAACACTGCAAATACATGTATATACACATCTGACACTGCGAACAGGTCCGTACATACCTCATGATACTGTGCAAGATTTCTATATACCTAACATCACAGTGAACAAATGTGTACATATACACATGACAACATTGTAAACACATCTATACATAAACTCCTGATAACACTGTAAGTCTGTACATATGTACTTGACAAGACTGTATACACACGTGTACCTGACATCACTGTAAAAGAACGTGTACATATACACTGGACATCATTGTGAGTAAATCTGTACGTATGCATCTGACAATACTGAGCGTATGTGTACATATACATCTGACATCACTGTAAAAGAACGTGTACATATACACTTGACATCATTGCGAATAAATCTGTACATATACATCTGTACTGAGAGCAAATGTGTACATCTGTCAATATCGAGAAGCAAATGTACACCAAACAACATTCTAAACAAATATGTCCACATACATCTGACAACATATTTATGATAGATAGCGTTGCTTACAAATATGTACCTACCTGTGATGCTAAGTGTACATTTTCGCAATATAAAAACATTAATGCACGATGAAAAAGTAGGTTGTTACATTGAAATAGTAATTATCCAGTAAGAAGACGGTAAATTATAATAATTTGATCATCCACCGACGTGACGGACTATTTACGAATAAACGGTTACAGTGATTACTGGTTGAGGAGTTGTAGAAGGCATTTAAAACACGGGTCTAATCAGACCCAGTCACGGTTCTTTGAGGTTAAACGGCAGCCACGTGCGAGCCAAACGCAAAGAGGGTTCAAGCGAAAGCATCTTCGTTAGCGAGACTTTTCTCAGGTTGCTAAGTAAGTGGCATCGAAAGAAACGAAGAGGAGGATCTTAAATGGAGAAACAGAAGAGGAGGAAGAAGAAGAGGAAAACGACGAAGGAGAGTACGTGTCGTGGCGGGAAGTGGTGATCTAAATAGAAACCTCTTTAGGGGCATAACTCGGCGCACACCGTCTGTGAAAGACGCATTGCCCTGGTAGAGGGGCGTTCTCTGGTGTCTTCGTAACCGGGGCTGACGGATAGCGCCGGAAATAGCGAAAAGGGCGATATCGCGAGTTAGAACATCGTGAGTCGTAAAACGGCGTCGAAGGTTAGGTGTCGAGCCGTCTGGGAATCCGAGTGTCGTTCGGATGATGCTTCGGCCGTGTCGCGTGCCACCTAAACCACTCGTAACGTACTTTCTTTTCGAACCATTTTCTTTCGGTTATCAGCCTCTTTTAACCACAGATGTCCTCCAAGCATTTATGGAGCATTTTCTCAGTTATTAAGTTTCTCAAGTTGGGAAATTTAGTTGTTTCTAAATTAAATTACGTAGACTTTCCAATCAATTGTTACGAATCACATAAATAAATATGCATTGTGACTGTAAATAAGATAAATAGACGGATTGCACATTATGAATAAATATGAATAATACCGTACTCATCGTCGACGATAATTTTGTTCTATCGAACTGAATAAATGTAACAAGTTATAGGTCAGGTTAATAATCGGTTACCACTTTAATATTAATTAAACGCAACAAACTAGTGTTAATAGAATAAAGAAAGTGTTTAAGGGCAGTAGAGCGAGTGACGAAATTCTAACCCGTGCAAAGCGTTTGATGCACGCGAACCTAACAGTTTCCGGTCGGCCATCGGACAGCCACGTTAACGATGCACGAAATGGACGATCGTTAAATCCGTAATTAACCGATTACATATTTTATTGTATCCCGGACAGTGTGCCACGTCCGTTCGTCGCATCCCGAATTATTTACTCGCCAATTACATTAATTATATCGTCAATAATTAATCCAATTACCGGGGAGTATTGTCGTTGCCTATTCGGTTAATAAGCGTTGTTTCTCGTTGTTGCACTCGCGTCGATCGCGTGACCCGACCCGTTATTGTTCGATTCGCTATTGTGCTGTTGTTCGCTCTCTAAGCTTGTTTCCCGTTCGCGTTTAACCGTTTAATTAGCCTTCGATGTATCGTCTCGTTTGTTATCGATCCTGGCTAACGTTTCTTCGACAATGTCGAACGCGTTCGAAAATTAGCGGACTCGCGGCAAGAATGGGAACCGTGTTTGCCTCGCCGCGGAAATAAAAGCGCAAAATGCAGCCTCGAATTGCCTTAAAGCGATAGTTTCGAACGCGCGGCGCCCTGTGTTCGATAAAGGACGCCCTCGGACTCGTGACTCACTGGTTAGCAAACAGTCGATCGGATTTTCTCTTCGTTTTCTTTCTCGATTTTTTCCTTTCTTTCTATCTCTCTCTCTCTCTCTCTCCGTTTGCCGGACTGTTTCGCGAAATCGATGATACGCCACTGGTCTCCGTGTCGAGCCACGATAACCGTGTATTTACTTTCTTGCTCGCCGTTTCGCTATACTTTCTCTCTCGTTTCTCTTCCCTTTTTCCTTTTTTACCTTTCTCTCGAGGGGACTCTCTCCTGTTTTCCTGTTGCTCGTTGTTTCGCTCTTGCCTTCTATCTCCTCTCCGATACTTTCTCGATCGTTCTTAATTTTCCACTCGTTTTTTCGTCGACAGTCACAGCGTGTCGCGATTCTAGTTCAAACATTGATGAAATCAAGAAAGTCGGATCTAGAGATATCGGAGTTTAGAGTGTTTAGGTGTACTACGATCTAGAGATATGGATTTCTAGGTAGATCGGGATTAGAATCTGGGGATATCGGGCTGTTGGAATTCAGGGATATTGGAATATCACTTAAGATACAAGTCCGTAGGGATATTGGTAGCTCTAGTTCTGTGAACATTGATATCTAGTGACATCGATCGGTGATATGTAGCTATTATGGTTTCGAGATATTAGAATATTGGAATCTAGGGATATTGACTTATTGGAATCTAGAGACATTTGGTCATGGGTTCGGGCCCTATGATACTCTAAGGATAGTTTGGATCTAGGGATATTTAGTATCCAGTGATATTTGGAACCTAGAAATAATCAGTATGGGACCTAACAATAATTGGGATCGTATTCGCAATCTTGAGATCTAGGGATATTTGTGATCTTGTGATATAGGCATGTTCGGTGTCTAGGGATGTTGACATGAAAGCTAGAGACCTAGAGTTTTATATATCAAGTATCGTCTGCAATCTAGTGATATTTCGAGTTAAGTACATTTAGAATATGAGAAATTTGAAAGCTCGAGATATTTGAACATTACGAATATTTGGGATCTAGGGATCTGGAGATATGAGCATATATCTCGATGTAATGCACCTCTTGTTTTTGGGGTATAAAGTTTTAGTCGAATTTTAATTCACATACATTCGACGATGCCGAAGAATCAGAGAAAGATGTATCGTTTTTCGATCGGAAAGAAAAACGAAAAGAAAAGCGAACGTAATTAATCCTGTACACGAATTTGTGTTAAATCGTAACGACGTCGATGAACAGAATGCCGAACATCGCGTACCCGTTCTCCGTTACACGAAAAGAAAAAAAAAAACAACGAAAAGTATGCGGGTAATATAACGAAATTTTACGATAATTTGAAAGCGCTCATTTTTAAAATTGCACGTTTAACGCGGCCGGGAACGGGCACGGTTAACAGCGAGGCTCTCGCAAAATTATTCCGTGCAAAAATTCAAAAATGAAGTTCAATATTTTCATTGCAGCTCACCGTGTCCGTAACGGTGCGCATTTTTGTCCGTGATACAGATTGATATCGAACGAGCCGGAAAACAACAGCACCATAACGTAAAAATAATACGGCGATACGGCCACTGTATTACGAATTATGTCGAAGTAAAATTTGAATTTTAATTAATTCGCGAAAAGGGTAGGGCGGGCGCGGGGGGTTCGGGGCGGAACGGGGGCGGGAAACATCGTTCGGTGGTACGGTATTCGGTAATTACGCGGGGAGGGTGGGTTACCGAGGGGGTGGTCGATGGTGGCGGTGGGTTCAGGGGGCTTGGGGTTGGAGGTGAAATTCCGTGCCATCGTTCGCGAAACTCGCCGTAATAAATATATTTGATTCCCGCGATCTTTCGTCCGGCATAGCTCGAATTTTGCTTTTATTTTTTATCAGCCACTCCCACCCCCTTCCCCCTCCTCCGCCGTTCGACTCTTTCGTTAATTGATTTATACGCGCAACGTTTTTAATTAAAATTGCAACGATTCGCGAGCCAACGCGACTTTCCGCCAATATTTAACATTCCTCTTTTTCAAAATAATAATATTTTTACGCGCTCGCCCCGCCCACGGGAAATCCTGTCGGCACCGAACGCGTATTTATGACGCGAGCCGATGGAAAACCGAATCGTACGCTTCATTAATATCGTTTCCGTTCGTTACGAATGTCCCTGTAAGAAACTAACTGTGTTTAACGATGATTTAATGGCGTTAGGGGTGGCCCCGCGCCACGCGAACGAATACTCGCCACCGTAAATTTACCGCGCCTCGTTCTAACGAATATGGGAATCAATGAATTTTACTATCGAACATATTTTTGATTATCGGTCAAGCTACCTTTACGCTTGTAACTGATTTATCACGCGCTATAGTTTTATTACCGATCTATGGGCTTGTTATTTATGGGGGTGTTCGCATGTATCTTAACTTGTTATAGCTTATTTTTCCTATTCAATTTATTTCTTCAATACCAATGTATTGATATTCGATATATTTATTTTAATCTACTTATTTTTTTATTAGTTATAAGCACTACTACTTTACAACTTAACATTGACAGAAGATAAATAAAAAAAACTGCATTCTTCGTTACTTCAACGAATCGATGTACATCAATTAAACCTCTACATTAATAATTAAATAATTGTCCCATTGTATTTCCAACTGAAAAAACCACCCTTGAATTCTCAAAAAGAAAATGTCCAGAAATTCTACTTAAAATCAAAAGAAAAGTGAAAGCAATTGTACAAATTTACATGTCGAGGGTAAAAAATCGCCTAGTAAACTTAATCCACAGAATGAAAAAGCATGAAATACGATTTGAATAATAATAGGAAACGAACGGTGTCCATTGAGCGATGCAATATCGCAAAGGGTGAAATCTTGACCGACATAATTCGCCGTGAGTAGATACGAAATTGCGTATTGTCGAGTTAAACAACGCATAAACCTCTTCATATATCGTTGTTGACGAGGCGGACGCAAACACTAGGAAACGTAGCGGGGGTAAAAGCCCGGTCTGGGGAGGGTTAGGTTTACTGCTAATTGCCGTTGTATTACAACGACCAGTCAAAGGCAGCTCTCGAGTTGTTGAGTGCCGACCGAAATCTCCCTCTCGGCTTCCGTCAGTTGCCTCGTATTATACGCAAAACTCTAACGGATGCTCGACAATGGCTGGAACGACGACAACCGGCAATAGACCAACACCGAACTGGTACTCCCTTTTGCTCGATTCTGATCCGCGACTACTTCATTTCGCCTAATGATCCAACGATTCAGCCGGAAGCTCGGCAGGGAGCTGAAAAAATCCGAACAAACTTCGATTCGCGTTTAACTTACAGGAAAATAAACCGCCATGGACGAATCGCGGTAATTAGTGGCTCGTTACGGTTAGGGGATTTTCAGACGGAGGAAAATTCGCGTTCTACTTTGTGGAGGGTGTTTTGGTCCCTTTGTGAAATTTGTTCGCGAAATTATACTTATGTTGTTATGTGGAGAAGCTTTGTATTGTAGTGTATGGGGGTTGTTATACATATAACTTGGGGTGATATAGCGAGAGATGTGTGGATGTGGAAGATCCTTGTGTGCTGCGTTGACTATGCTGTGCGTTGACTGTGCAGCACGTTGGCCATGTGTTAAATATTCTACGCATGGGTTATGCGTTAATTTTGCAGTGCGTCAACCATTTTCCATATTGAATATCCAACGCGTCGATTATACGTATCGAATTTGCAGAACGTTAACTAAATTGCACGTTAAATTTGCCACACGTTAACTGAGTTACATGTTCAATTTGCAGCACGTCAACTATGTTATGTATTGACTACATAACACAACATCTATGCAACGTTTCAAATTTAGGGTGCGCTGACGGTGCAACGCGTTGACTACGCTGTGCGTTAAATTTGCAATTCATCGACTATGCTGCGCGTCAAATTTGCCGTGCGTCGACTATGCTGCGCGTCAAATTTGCAGTGCGTCGACTATGCTGCGCGAATATAGAAATATGAAAATTTGTGAAAGAGTAAATTGAAAATATTGTAACTGTAATAAAAGTGAGTCATGTAACGTAACGAAAGAATCGATCCATATAAGAGGTCTCGTTACCGAATAGATCAAAATTCGATTTCGAAGTTAAAGACGCGAGTGGCACGTAGCGGTTAATCCACTATCACGTTCGATGAAAGTAATCGATAGTTATTATTTAAAGCGGCTAATAGCTCGCAGCTAATAGCCCCTTTCTTGATGCTCTTTGCCAGGCATCGAATCCGTGCAGGCTAATGGACGCTTCTCATTATGCAGATTGGCCAGGTGAGGCTTCAAACGCTTTTAAGATCTCGATCTTGGCTTCGATCGGGCAAACGTAACCAACCGTCCTCGTATCTCTGCTTAATTGCCCGGACATCGTCCACTAGCGCCCTAAATATTTTCGCTTTCTCCCGTTCGGAACAATGCGATCGAAACAGATGGGAAGACAATGCACCAGAAACAGGTGATCTCCAGATCGATTCGATTCAGATTTCGATCTGGAATTACCGCTTGTAACGATGTTATAAATTACCGGCGAAATAAAGAGATAAGCCTGCTAAGGGATAAACAACTCGTTCAATGAGTCCTTATTGCAGAATCATTGCACCGTTTGTTCGAGAGCTTCGCCTCTTTATACCGTTCATAATGATTAACTCTTTAAATCTGGTATCTGCTTGTGTGAGTCGAACAGGTTGCCAGAGTTTCATGAATCATTCACGGTTTTTTATTTTTCGGCGCGGTGTATGAATTTTATGGTGGGGTATGGGGGATTTGTTCGAAAAGGAATTTCAGAATTTGGGGATTCGAGAATTTCATAGTTTGAGAATATGGGGATTTAAGAATTTGACAAAATAGAAATTTGGGAATGTATGAATTTAGAAATTTAGGGAATTGGAAATGTAGGAATTTGAGGGTTTAGGGATATGATAATGTCGGAGTTTGGAAATTCAAGAATTTGCAAGTTTAGGGGTTTGTAGGGACCTCAAGGTTTGATTTCAGATCTTTCAAATACCGGAACGACTCGGTGAGAGGGATTCGTTTTTGCAACGTTTCAACCAACAACGTCGGACGAGGATGCTGATGTCGTTTTTAGCGAGAGCAAAGCGATAAAACGCGGAAAGTAATCGAGCGTCCGTCACAAGCTAATGTTCCAACAACCTCGAGTTAGCTTGGTCACCGAATACACACGGCGCATAATGTGTCCAAGACGTGGCCGTGATAAATTACGCGGCTGAACTTGCTAAGGTTCGGCCACATTCCGCGATCTTGCTGGGACGCTTTTCAGCCTGTTTAAAGAATCTCGCCAACGTAGACGTAATGCACTGGTTGATTAAGGTGAGCCGTGTTATTGGCAGCTTCAATAAATTACTGCCACGCGAATATCCTTGTGAACGGATCTCGGTTCGCGATCGTTCTTTGCGGACGACTGTTGCTTCCGAGGCTTAAGGGTTTATTTACACTAACGTCACGACACTTTTTTACGACCGGGATGAACAAGTTCCTTTATTAGTATTTATGGTAATCAAGGTTCAAATGATAGCATGATTTTAATTTATTTGGATAGATTTGGAAATTGTAGTCGATAAGTGGCAAAGGATGGAGGCGTCTGGTGATAATGCAAGATTCATGGTCATCCATGAAAGTACTTATTTCAAGAAATGTAAATAATACAAATTATGGCACTTGTGCTATTTTTAATTTCTTTCGAGAAAGATTGAAAATTGTAATAAATGATATACAAGTGTTGTGGCAAGGGGTGAGGGTGTCTGGTACTAATGTAAGATTTATGCTAACCCACGAAAGTACTTATTTCAGGAAATGCAAATAATCTAAATTATTGCTCATGAGCTATTTTTAATTTCTTTCGAGAAAGATTGAAAATTGTAACAAATGATACATAAGTGTCCTGGCAAAGGGTAAAGCAATCTGATTTCATTTATGCAACCCCTCAAAATCATTTCTTATTTCTTACTGTTCTTATCTTAAGAAATAAAAGTAATAAAAATTAGATCTCTTTAGATATTTTTACGTTTGTTTCAATTTTATTTAAGTTTCATGTTATCTGGACCTTCTTATCATTCCTCCCACCATCTTTTGCACCTATAAATCAACCGAGAAGCACAGTGTTACACCTCAAGTAGACGACCTCATTACTTCTTCACAGAAACTTGTGTGTCCCGCACGCGAGCCCAAAACCTTATCCATATTGTAACAGTCAGCTCCCATGAATGCTTGAAAAAGTTTATTTCGTACGCGCCTCCCCTTTTCCTCTTTATCCATGTATTATTTCCATGGTCATGAGTACAATTTGTAAACTCCGTTTTAATTGACACTCCAGTGAGAACGATGATATGAACTTTTTGATCGAAAAATCATATCTTCACCATTGAGTAATATGGGTTTTAGTGGTAAACCCTGAACTTCCAAATTTTTAAATCCCCAAATTCTCAAATTGTAAAATTCTCAAATCCTTAAATTCTTAGCGTCCCAAATTGCCAAATATAAATTCTCAAATCCCCAAATTCCCGAATCCTTAAATTCTCAAATTCCCCAAATCCCAAATATAAATTCTCGGATCCCCAAATTCCCAAATCCTTAAGCTCTCAAATCCCTGAATCCCCAATTTGCTAAATCTAAATTAAGAGATTCTGCTATCCCTAAATTCCCTGATTCCCGAAGCACGAGAATGCATTTTACCATTAAAAACAATAGTCCTCGAGAAAATAAAGCCGTAAAAGATCACAGTTAACCTCGATTCCTCCGATGTATGAATCTCATCGAGTACCGTTAGATCCGTTCCCTCAGTGTCTTTTGTTTCGCAGAAAATTCAGGCGTCTGGTAACTTTCCTGGAAGCAAAACAAGCCCTTTCTGTATTCTCCCTTTGCTATTTGCACCGCGCAATTATTGCATCGGGTGTTCGAGCGTCGAGGTAGGTTGAAAAGCGGTATCGATCGATCGTTGGTCGATCGTTCGTCGAACAAGAGGTCGTAGACAGTAGGCCTTGCGCCTTCCATTAGCTTTCATTTGTTTGGACAGCCAGCCTCGTGTCTCGATCTTAAGAGGGATAGACCGGACTATACGGGGAGGGTTTGTTTTCTATCGATACCGTGGTTGATCGAAGCTACTCGGAACTTCCGATTAGCATCGATGGATTCAACTGGCTTTGAATCGTCCCGCTTCTCTCAGGCTTTCTCTATTTGCTCGATTGATTGACCAGACCACCATTTTCTCGAGCGTTTTCAACGGACTCGTTTGTGCTCGAGTGCTGTTGCCTTTTGTTCTACGGATACTGTTCATAATTTCGATTATATCATCGATGTGTCCTGATTATTTTGAAATTTTGTTATCATCGATGTTTTATCGATGGTCAATGATAATATCGATAATGTTATTGATAAGTGCTGATAACTTCGATTATGCTATTGATAGATGATAATGAAATTTTATTAATGAATTCTGATATCATCGATATCTTGTCGATGAACAATGATAATATCGATAATGCAATTGATAGACGTTGATCATGAAATTTTATTGGTGAACAATAATATCGATATTTCAATACAATACAAAAATATCGATATCGGTAAATACTGATAATTTCCATTGTACTATCGACGTATGTTTTCGCAGTGTTAAAATGTTGTTCATAAACGCTCATAATATCGATATTTTATCGATAAATAGTGATCAAGATATTATCGATGAATGCTGATAATTTTGATGACACTATCGATTAATCTTGACAACTTCGATAATTGATAAGTGTCGATAGTATCGAGATGTTCGCGATAAATACTGATAAAATCAAAGTTTCATCGATATGATTTAATATGTCGATAACATCATTAAGATTTTGTCGCAACGATACAGCGCGAAGAAAAGTCTAAAGAAACAAAGAATGAAGCAATATTGTCGACGATAGAGGCCAGCCTTATTACGTTTTTGCCAGTTATTTTGCATCATACTTGTGCTGATGTACGGAAATTGCCGAGATCATTTGCACTATAAAGTATAAGCTCGTTTAACTCATTTGCCGTGAGGGAAGCTTGCCAAAAAGCATCCCTGTTCTACGAACACGTTGGAATCTTGATTACACTTCACACGGATACGGTATCCACGTGTTTCTACGATACTTCCCAACGTCTACCTTCTACGTTACAGAATTGCTGCAAATTGCCGAACGAGATGTTGCTGAAAAATTCATCGTTCACCGGCGAAATAGTTTCTCAAGAAATTGGCGAATTTACAACGAATACGGAAATGGTTTTAACAACTTTTAATCATGAAACGTCGCTCGAAATTATATCGAAACACCAAGGAAATGTACGAATTTCAAATCGTTGTTAGATACGATAGATCTTTAACTTATCTACTTTTTTTAAGTATAAAAATTCTGTTTAGTTAACTTAGTAAGATCATTTTGTGATAAATTATTTCATTTCATTCTATTTTACTAAAGAGTAGTAACTGAAATTGAGGGTTACAATTTTTTTAAAATTTGTTTGAATTAAATCTGGAGTAAGATTTTTCTTACATCTATAAAATAAAAATAGTCAAGTATTTTTATTTAAATTAGAAGTTTGTGTATTTATGATGACAATTCTATCGTAGCAAAGAGGAGTAACTGATATGTTTACTCATTCTTACAAGAATAAATGAAAGTAAATTTAATAGCTTAAACACGTGCTCTGATATTCACGTGGTTGTACGCAGGAGAAAAAGTCGGTAAAAACGTAACATTATCAATACATTCCATCGATTGAGGCTAATCACAGCAGTCGCCCACAGATCTAAACACTCGTTCTGTCAATTTACACGATAAATGATCGATGGAAATGGCATATATCGTCGATACCGCGGTTCTTTTTCTGAAAACGCCCGACACCTGGTCGAGCATAAAAAGGTGTCGTTGAATTAATTTGCAGGAAACCGAGCGGCGGCGTTAAGAGATCGAATTAACTCGCGTGGCTGTTGAAGCAGCCTCCGCTAATGAAAACATCTTAGCGGCGAACGACAGCTCTTAAATCGCCGCTTTCACTCTCTAATCTTAAACCTGTGTTAACCACTTAACCGCGTCGCTCTAACCGATTGACAAACTCCATCTAACCGAACTTCCCCTCGCCCCTTCCGTGGCTCATTTCGCCGCGGAGCTTTTATTCTTGCGACCGACTCGATATCGATCGCTGAAAATAGGATTCGACGATTCCGCCCACGAGCCTCGTCGATATCCACGGAACACTTTAGCCGTTCCGTTTGATTTGTAAGCGACGGGTATGCGCAAGGTGTATTTAGCGGGGGATTCTTCTTTCGAGAGGGATTTAAAGGTACAGCCGCAGCCTGCGAGACTAATTTGGGTTAATGGCGGGACAGAACGAACAGGCCTTTAAGTGCTTCGCCGAGCGACGTACGGGGTGAGTCGCTCGAAATTATCATCTCGATTCGCGTAAACGTTATTGTTCCTTGGGCAAAAAAAAACTGGGTTTAATGGAAGCTTCGTCGTTTTGGATATGGCCAACATTTTTTCTTTTTTTTCGTAACAGATATTGTTTCCCGGGATTTGAAAACAATTTTCATCTCTTGAAATGCGATATCTGCGATTTGTTGCTTTCTCACGGTGTGGAAATCGAAGTCGAAATCGGTTGCTCTCCGATGGTTTATTTGTAGTTGTATTTGGGAATTTTGGGAGGTTGAGATTTTGGGAACTTTCAAAATTTTAGAAATCAGGGAAATTATGAGAATTTAAGAAATTTGGGGATTTGGGGAATTTTAGGAATTTTTTAAATTTTGGGAATTTAGGGAGTTTGGGGAAATTAGGGAATTTAAAGAATTGTACGAACTTTGTGTATATTGGGAATATTCTGAATTTGGGAATTTGAGAATTTGAGAATTTGAGAAATTTAGAAATTTTAGAAATTACATATTTGATAATATGGGAATTTGGAACTATGACAATTTAGTGATACAGTGATTCAGATTCGTAAATTCAGTGTTCGGGAATTTAAAATTTTAGAAATTTGAAAATTCAGAAATTCAGAAATGTATTATAAAAAACTGGAGATTTTAAGTCTTCCTAGAAAGCTAGAAAATTGGTGATTTCCAAATCTACTCCGTGTCAAACACACAAAACGCCAAATTCCCCGAATACTAACCTCCCAACCTAAAAATCTTCAAATCTCCCACCCGCGGGTGTTATTATCCTGTGCAACATAAATCGAGTAGATGTCGTATAAAATAATCTTCTTACGTTATCCATACGGTGGGTAAATACATCAAAGGATAATAGAAACATCGTTCGGTTAATAACGCGGTGCGATAACGCAAGAGACAGGCGATTTTCGCGCAAATGCCAGGCGAAGGTTAGGCCTCTCCCGGACACCCTTTCCCCGCTTTGCTCCCGTCCTACTCTCAAGGATGAACAGACCAGGTAGACACGGCCCTGAGGCAACACCGCCGGACCTTGATAAGCATTCAGATTAGCGTGACGCCTCGAATGTGTTTACGTTTAATTACGCTAAGAGTCTCCATTAGGCTGGACCGCTGCCAGCTTCAATTCGGAGACCGGTCTGTTTTACCGAGCGTAGGTGCACCCACTTAACTTCTTTCTCTTCTCTCCCTCTCTCTCCGTCCCTTTTAACTCGCTGTTCGTTTCCTATTCGTTTTTTTCCATCCCTTAGATTTCTACTCTTTCGAACCCTATCTTTTTATCGAACCCCTTCGTCCCGCAGTGACGCAGATTTAACCCTAGATTTACGAACGATTAACTGACATTTAAAACTAAGTTATACTACATTAGTATAATATTTAATATAAGCTATTATAGTGAATAAGTAGCTTATACAATAACTTGGTGCAAGTCAATATACATTTTGGTAAATGTTTTTTAATTTTCGTATAACTGGAAATCTTAGGTCCGCCATTTTAGTGTTCTTTAAATCTACTGTTAAGATGTCCAGCGACTTATGTGAAACTTTATAGGATGTTAAGGTTAGGATATTCGAAATGTTTGAATTTTTAATTGTACCGAGTATTTTATAGATTTTGCATATTTTGTTGGTTGAATACGAGGTTATGTTCAGTCTTATGGACTTTCGAAGGTTTGTACTAAAACGTTTATGATCAATATGAGTATCCTTCATAATGACATTGATGACAAGTTTATGACCGCAGTGTTTAAGTTATAACATGAAGTCATGCAAACATACAGAACCTTCAAATTTATAAATTAAAAAATTTAGGATTTTGCTGAATTGAAAATTTGAAAATGTCACGAATTAAAAATTTAGAAATTGGACCAATTAAAAATGTGTAAAATACAAAAATACAAAACATCAAGTTCCTACACTTACCATAAACTCCTCCCAAGAGCTTCCGTGCACATATACGCACTAAAATGATTAATCTTCGACTAGTAAATAGTAATGGATACAGTAAATCACAAGAAAAAATAAAAATAGACTGAAGCAAGTCGTGTCATTAAGGGATCTAATATATCAGAAAACAACACTCGCGGTCAGAATGATGCACGCATACAAATCCAAATAATACTCTTACAAGCGGTTAATGCGAACATGCAACAAGCGCCACTTCCCGGTTGCCCGAGAAGCGTTGATTTATCGCGAATTCCAACCAACCAGTCCCATTAGGCGCGGCTCGACTTCGTTTTAACAAAACGCTCGTCGAAATGGATCGTCCATCTCGAAGAAACCTTGCAACGCAAAATCGTATTGCTTTTCTTCAAACACGTGGACGCGACACGATCGGGACAGGTGTCCTCTCGATGGACCTATCGATATGTGGACAGACTTCAAAGCTTTAATTTATCACTGCATTTGTTAGGCACGTCCATCAGAAATATTTATTCCTGAGATATGTATATTCTCTGAGAGATATATTTCTGGGACAAATCAGCCTCATTTCAGAATTTCTTAAATTCAGCATCAATTTTCTAAAACTCAAATTTTCAAATTTTAAAAGTTTGTAATTTAATAGTCACTCTTTGCACTCGAAAGGATATTAGCACAAAATTTGAACAATTTTTAATCTCTTTCACCTTGAACAGAGAGATACAACTTACCCTTTGGACCCAAAGGTACTTTTGCTACTCTGAAACTTTCCAGTTGAACGGTTCAATGAATTCTTTTGAAGTTACTTCTGTATTATCCTATTATTTATCTGTTAACTCTATCTGTGGACTATTTGTACAATCTACTACATTGTGTTTATCACGTTACATTACAGCTCTAGTTCACCCCTCGCACTATGATTTGTCAGGTGCGTGATCCATCAGATGCACTAATCACAACTGTAATATTAAAACATACAAAGAAAGTTGAAATGTTATGTCATCTTGGTATTGAACCTTTGACCATACAAATTATTGCACTTGAACTCGAAATGGAAGTTTTTTAACAATTCGAGTAAAATTGAGCTAAAGTACGATTGCGTCACGAGACTTGTCGAAATACAAGAGATTAAAGAATGCTTATGAATCCGTATCAAATTAAATGGTGTTATCCTTATAACGTTACACCCCGAAAATGCTAGTAAGCAATAACCTTTAACCGAGAAAGCCACGGCAAAACAAGTTAACGAAAATAACCACGAGTATAGTTATTCGCGGTCCAACAGTGTGACAAGGGACGTAGGAAAGCGGCACGGCAAAGTCTGTCAGAAAAAAGGGGATGAGGATGGACGTTAGAGGGGATAGATCGGAGCAGGGGGGTGGAGTTGGCGGAATTTAAAAGCGCTTTTAGCTTTTAGCTCGGGCGATACCGCTAAGAAAACGTTTTAGCGGATTTCATTTGCTCGTCGTCGTGGCCTCCGGAGACGATGGATCTTGGAAGATGGTGGACGGGGGGTGGTAAAGGGTGGAACGTGGCAGAAGGGTGAGAAAAAGAGGCGGCTGCAACGATGGTTGCTCGGTGGGACGTCGGCAACACCAGTTATTAAGTAGATGCTACATCGGTGGATGAATATTTAAGACGTTCAACAAGTTGCGGATTTTTCTTTAATCAGTCTTTAAACCGCCCTCCAACCTCGAGCCACTTGCTCGAATTATGGGGGATGAACGATTTGAACCGCTTGCGCGGAAAGATTCGAGGAATCTGGCTCGAGAATGCGTTTTATTCCTTGCGAACATCGCCACCCTGAATTTATTTCAACCCTTTTTAAAACGCTTTACGCTCGTCGTCAACCCTCCATGGTGGTCCGTTTGTTATTCATTTGCGTAATTTGCTCTTCGGCGGGGATGTTTTTACCAATTTTTATTACCGTGCATAAGTAAACATTTATTGCGCATTTTTTCAAATAAGAATTCTGGTATTATATTTTTTTGTTTAAGTATTTGGTTTTTTTGTACGGTGCTGGTCATTGGTATTTTTCTTAAGTGGTTGATAAAATTTTTCAGAGTATTATTTCAATATTTAATGTTAATATTCATATTAATTTCAATATTAATATTTTTAATATTAGTACCGTTGTTAACATTTATAATATCAATACATTTCATCAATTTTGACCAATACTGTATTTTCCTATATTTATTTTGAACTTCAAAATGGTACGTCTGAATATAATGAGCCTCCAGTTATTATAAATACTCCAATGATTATAAATATTTTGTAGTTTTCAAGTGATGTTTTACTGCATACAAATGGAATAGTTTCTAGACTCGTCGGATATTATTTACACAATAGAAAACATTGTAAAATTAATATCGAAAGTCGAAGAAGGTTAGGAAACGTATCGCTTATTCGAACCGCGATTGCTAATCGAAACAAAAGTTCATCCGTCGGTCACACCGGCTCACTTTTTTCCAAAGTTTCTAATTATTATACCATAAAGCTCGATCGTAATCAATCGACAGACTCGTCAAAGTTAGTTAGCTACTTATTATAAATTGTTCGCTACGGTACGCAGCTAATAACCAGTCGCTCGATCACGCCGTAAGTTAGTTTCAACTTCAATCCTGGTAAACGAAGGTTGAAACGTTCGTGTTACTGTACAAGTTAACGGTACAATCATTCCAATAATTTCACAAGACCAGTGAAAGTAATCTTCCAACAATTATTAAAAGTTAAAGTGTTAATACTTTAATGACCGTTCACACAACATGTGTCTAACGATTGATGAACGTAGGTGGTTGCATTAATAATTGTCACACAAAAGAAAATATTAAATTTGTTCTATTAAATATGTCGTAATTGTTGTTTTATCACGTTGAATTATTTTGTAAATTTATATAAAGTTTTTTTAAATTAATTCTTCAAAAATATTGCCAGACCGTAGGCTGCCATTAAAGTGTTAAGTAATTTTGACATATTATTGGCCATGGTAAGTCAATTTTTAAAAATAGTTCCAGTAACAAATATTTTATTAAATTTAATCCTATAATACCTGTAATTAATCTTTGGAGGGCCGGCATTTTTCCCTTGGAAATCGATATTTTTTGCAGGAATAATTTACCTGTCTATCTATAAATAACTAACAGGTCTGATGGAGTTGCCTGCCGTTCCCTAAAAGGGTCAAGCTGGCCCGGAAGATCACGACCAACGTTACAAATTTTTGAACCGATATCGAGTGCTGTAATTATCAATATATGACCCTTTTAGGGGACTCCCTCTAAAGGTAATTCTCTGTCTGTAATGTGCATTCTACGACCTGACATAAGGTCTGGTGGCATAGTTGCGGCAGTGATTTAAATGTGTCTCGCGCCAACCGATCGATGCCTCGTCCATCTGCAGAATTGGTTAGAAGCGAATAGGTCGACGGACAATCGGCAAGAATGAAGTTTTATTTGCCTGGTGTATTACTCTTGGCGAGATGGCGTTTCGTTAGGATCAGTTGCGTGTCCCTTCTCGGTGGTGGTGAGCGATTCGTGGATCGAAGGTTCGCGAAACGCTCTAAATCCCCCACGCAAATAGTTTTTCTTCGATAACCTGGGCCAGAAACAAACAGGATTCTTTATAAACGAACCACTATTCCATAAGTACATCCACCCGGTCGCTCGCTCTTTTTCCTCTCTGACCTGCTCTGTCTCAAACTTTGCTCGTGCATCGACGGTGGCTTGTGTTGGCGAGGAAGCTTAGAATCTGCAGGAAAATATAGCGAATTTCGACATTTTGGAAGTTGGAAATTTGGACGATTGGAAGTTTTGGAAGGTGGGAGCTTTAGAATGTTTGAGAATTTCAGAATTTCGCAACTTGGGAATTTAGGGATTTTGAATTTCAAATTCGAAAATCAATAAGCTCCGAAATCAATAATTTCAACAATCGACCTGTCCATTTAGAAATTTTGAAATTTAAAGAATTAGTAACTTGTGCATATGAAAACTTTCAAATTTAACAACTTGAAGAATTTATTCGGATTTTCCTCTTAGAAACAAATTATTAAGTTAGTACAAGCTGTGTCAAAAGATTTGATCAATTACAATAAAAACACCCTGTATCATGTTTTCCTTCTGCTCCCTCTCTCTGTTCCTCCCTGTATACCTCTTTCTCATCATGTTCGTACACAGTGCGTTCGTATAAGTGTCCGTCCGTGTGCACATGCATTTGTAAGCGTGTGTACACGCCTTTCCACCGCTGAATGGACGTACCCACACACGAGCGTGTTGTTTGCGCGCGGCCGCAACAGCTAGCCAAAGTAAAGTAAGCTTTTAGCGGAGTGGCTGATTTATCAATGTATTTATTCCGAGATATTGAATTCATCTAGTTAAGTAGTGGTGGAGGTAGGGGTCGGTTGGCCGCATTCTCTATAGCTATTTTCACCTATAGTTGTTCCACTATGTCTTCGTTCCTTCTTTCACCCCCATACCGAATTATTCCCGTCAATTTTCCTTACAATTCTATTATTTTGTTTTCGTACTTTTCTACGGATGTTTTTTGTATCGATAAATTTTCTAAGTTTTCCTACTTTTCAACTTTAAAACTTAAAACATATAGTTTTACAATGTTTCAATTTTTCAAGTTCTCAAAATTTCAAGTTTACGAGTTTTAAAGTTTTCAAGCCTTCAATTCTTCAATTCTTCAATTCTTCAATTCTTCAATTCTTCAATTCTCCAATTCTTCAATTCTTCAATTCTTCAAATTCCTAAGTTACCAATGTAGCGGTTAAAATAATAAATTTACTTCGAATGGTTTGAGGTCCTTGATTGGCCAGGCCTGTTCGGACGTTTCTCGTAGGCCCTTGTATTGCCTGTTAGGGTCGATTTTCTTAGACACGTGGTGTTTTCCAACATTCAGAGAAAGCTTGAAAAACGGCAGGACGAGACACCTCATCAGTCCACACTTTATCAGTCCATATTTACGTTATAGTTAAAGTTATTAGTTATTATTTATTATCATTCTTGTCATTGTTTAGTTGAAAATATATTCTTGTTAACCTTGGTGAAATGTATTTACCGCAGCACACGTCATCCTAAATTTTCAAGGAACGCACGTATGATAGTTTGCTCGGTAATCGATTCTTCCCAGACGAAGGAACCGATCTGGAGCCCCGAGCGCACGCATTTAACGGTCCTGTATTCAGATAGCTCGCGTGCTCTTCTTCCTTTCTCCGCTGTATCCATAACAATTCGAAGTTTCCATTGGATGGTACGCGGCTCGAAATTACTTTTTAAAGGGGGAGATATACGCGTAGGCGTTTCATTCGGGCAGGCGAAGCAACTTATTGGAATTTTTGTCCGCGAAACTGGGACAAACTGGCAGTCTAGTTTACAAATAAGCTTCGAACCAGGCTTTGCACCGCGTCCGTCTCGATTCGTTTCGCTCGTTTTTCGCGATTCTCTCTGTGTGTCGCGATCGTCTTCGTTGTTTGTTCGATCGATTCAACTGTTATTTCGCTTTGGTCGAAACAGTGACGCGACGGATGATATCGGGACACTCCTAACAAACTTTCGTAATTTCATCCGATGGCATAACACGTTCGAGGACGGATCGAAATTTCATCGAGAATGGGTCACTTCGTACAATGGACACGAACACCTTTCTTTCTTCTGGTATTGCATGATTTTCATCGCCCTTCAATCCACCTCTATTTTTAAATATTAAACAGGTCCTGCGGTTATTGCTGCTTGAACTAGGAAGACATTCTACATTAAAAAATAAGTCAATTTGTTCATATGATGTTTTTATTCAAATCGACTTTGATCTTGTTATAACAAATTTCATCGTAAAATTTAATGTACATAACCTTTAAATTATGTCTACATTCAATAAATAACCACAGTAATATCTCTGTTCTTACTTCCTCCATTTTTAACTACATACACAATACATAAAATATGAATACACGATTGTGATAAATTTCATCATAAATTTCAATGTAAATGTTCCAATTTATCCAAACCTACTTTGAAAATTTTCAGTCCAGTCTCTGTTTCCAAAAATTTCAATTCAACCCCGTTTTAAAAATGTCGACCATCGTTAAAAAAGTTTACTGACCCTTCATTTGCAATTTGATCGGTTCACCTATTTGGAGGTTATGTGGTTGGACAACCTTTCAGGGCAGATTGAATGAAGGATGTCGTCCATTTAACAGCACATCATTACACCTTCCAGCACGTTAATTTATGGATATCCTGTAAAATGACTCATCTTCGAAGAACTCGAGCTAACATTATCGAACTATTATCGCTAATATTATGAATTATCGCCAATGTCATAGTATTAGAGTTCCTTTGCCTTTCCACATCGCAACCATCAAGTAACTCGTTAGCAGGGTATTCAAACAGTACCATTTTTTCCTCCGAGTTTTTCAAGGGTTAATAAGAAAACGTTCTGTTCTGTTTTGCTTTTCGGTTGTTTTAGCGAATGTGTGGCGCAAACAGGAGCAAAACTTGACGAAACTTCCCTGGGCAAGGAGCGTCAGAGAGCCCGTAACCCTTCGGTGAGCGCAGTTGCAGCGGTAATTAACTTTCAACTCGTTATCGCGACAAACGAAGCAACAAAAAGCTTCGGCGAGCGCGAAACGAGAGGAGGGTAATCGAATCACGAGGATCCAGCTCGACGTCTTCGGGGTTCGAATCGATAAGGGGCCAGTGTCCTTGAGGCTTTCGCAAACGTCCTCTTTATCCCAGCTGTGAATAATTGCTGACTGCAATTGTCAGCTGGTTACACCGCGAAGGTTATCGTAATCGCCATGGGGAACGTACGAGCGTCGCGACGTTCTGGAAATGTATCATTAAACGATCCCTCGTGTCGTCGTCGACGTCGTTCCTTGTTATTAGCGCGACGAATGAACGCCCGGTAATTGATAGCCGCGTACTGCTCGTTTCACGACCTCGCTTCCGACAGCTTTCTCGTAATGGCTCGCACCCGGTATTTACATAATTTTAAGTAGCCACTAATCGCTATATTAATTAGCCATGCGTTCCGATCAGTTACTCGTCCATACGCTATGTAATCCACGCGCTCGTAATTGATATTTCACGCGTTTGATCTTTCAATTGCTAAATGCTTTCACGCAAATGAGCGTCATATTGTTACGTTAATTATTAATCTATTTGGATTAGCTATGCAATTTCATTGATGTCTGTGACGGGTGTTGCTTCAAATCAGTTGGTCTCCAGTTTTCAGTAACTTCGGGTGACAATGTGTTAGACTGTGGAATAGTTGTTATACGAACTCATGTTCTGATGACTACATCACGAGAAGAAAATAAATTTTAATGAGACTATTCATTCAGAATCTGCCGTAACCACTGTCTGAATGAAAGTATGCTTTGAACTAGTTTCAGAGAAACGAACAACTAGAGGCCTTGAAAAATATTGTGAAAAATAGCTGGACAAACAAAATCTTTCTTCCATTCCTTCAATATAATTGAAATTGTATAAAAACAAAGGAGATATGTGGGTGTTAGTTGAGACACCTTGTATACAGCATGTTGCATAAATATACGACCCCCTCATATTTTGAACGCTGCAACACCCTGTAGTACAAAAGTATTTCTTAATTCAGTTAGCTAGAGATACCCGGAAAGTAAAAATTCCTAATCAATGCCACGATTGCCACAGCAGTTAACGGCTAGTTAATGAACATCGTTGAGTTCGTCGACGAGTTAAACCGTCGGGTAATTGCATTAAACAACCGATGAGTATCAGACTGGCAAGACAGTTTCACAAAACCGATCGTTGGCTTTGTTGGCGTCGGTTGATCAGTCCATAGGATCTCTGTCATTGTTACCTGTGCCCGGATAATTACTCGAACAACGATTCTATCTGGCGGTCTGTTCTCGATCTACCTGCAGCTGATCGAATGGCCGGCCAGCACGTTCGAAGAACGGCCGAGTCATACGGCGACGAGCAACGGAATTATCGCCATTAACAAGGCAACGTCTCGACGTGCAGGCTATCGTTAATCGTCCCTGTTGGCCGCGAGCAGTCGATCTCTCGTTTCTCGGTTCGCTGGCATTTCGTGAGCGCCACGTGTCACGGTCTGTCCTCTAGTTGGCAGCTGCTTAATGCGTGTCCTAAGGGTAACGTCGCTTTCACCGTTTACAACACTTTCTTTCACGCTTTTCTCTACTTTGTTTTCCACTTCTTTCTTCTTCGATGATATTTGTGCATTAACCAACATTCGATCCGATGGTTGACTGTGGGTGTTCTTATAAGGGTTTATCATGATATAGAGGATTTAGATCGTATTAGCAATTTTTAACTTCGCAATGGCACCCGTATCGACCCTTTCCACTACAGGTGACTGTCTGGCGTGACAAAACTATTTTTCCCTAAAACAGTCACCTCTCGCGTGACACTTCATACTGTTAACAAAGTAGCGAGTAGCAGTTAAAAATTCTTGGAAATGTACATAAGTGTTGTATTACACGTTTCTCAGCTTAATATCTGTGTTCCTTATCGAATGTTAATTATAAACATTCCAGATTGTAAATAAATAATGAGAAAAATTATATAGTGGTATAAGCTGTATCATGAAATTGATCAAATTGATTTCTCTCAGAAGATAATACTTGTAACACCGTTTCCAACAAACTTTCAACAGTTCCACTTAACCCGAACTATTAACAGTTCAATCAATCGTTTGTAGAGTATTATCCAAGAATCTATTTATAAGCAGGTTCCGCAGTCTTCCGTGTCTGACCTCTTCCTTCATTTTTGTTCGCGTCTCTCCGTTTGCAAACGTTACTGTTCCACTCCCCTTTCGTGTTTCTCCTTGGTCCCCGGCTCGTTACATTTCGAGTCGCTTCCCTTTTTACGCCGGCCAGTTTTCTTTTCCCCCGGTTTCCACAGCTTTCCAATCCTCACCGGTCCCGTTTATCCACGACGTTCACCACGATTTTCCTTTTTCAACGACGCGTCGCGACGTCCGCTTTTCCTTTTCCTTTTATTTCCTTCGTCGCCGGCCATCGGACGCGAGGCCACACCTGGCCTTCATCGAGATAACGAGAACGCTGTTTTACGAGCGGTCTAGAGAACTGTTAATTCACCTATCGATCGCTCGATTAATTGAAATATGCGTTTTAAAAATCGTCGATCAGATAACAACTCCTCCGTACTTCGACGATAAAATAATGTCGCCAGTTTCCAGGGTAAACGTTGACTGTGCTGTTGAAGGGACTGCTAATCCCGCGAAACTTCTTTCGTATTCTTTCACATTTTTATTAGCGAGGACATTGTTTGATGGGGTGGTTATAATTATTCATCGGTGATATAACTACTATTACTCTTACTATTTATTATTATTTTTTACTATCACTACGTTTTACGTTTATCTCATATACAGATAAACACCAGCAGTTTAAATAATAGGAGCTTAAATGAAAGTAAGAAGGGAAAATTGAGACAATCAAAATGACGAAGAAAATGAAAACAGTTATCAGTAGAGTGTAAGAGTATAAAGATGAAAAGAACCGAAGAGAGACACAATCGATCGGAATTGGTGTAATTTGAAGAAAAGACCGTTGAAGTGCACCGTTTGATCAGCAGTTTCTAATCGTCGGTAAATCTGTTACACCGTTTCCCTTGTCGCGAGACGAAGCCCCGTAAATCAATTGAATTAATAAGGATCGATAATTAGACCGGTTCGCCCGATAACTTGGACCGCTTTCCACGGATATATTGGCCCGTACTCGAAGCGACGAGCGACGGTGCCGGATAATCGATAATACACAATTATTATCCTCCGGTTGCTATAATTACACTCGGCTACGATTTAGGGAATTAAACTAGAGAGAGGCACACCGTGTCGCTGTGGACCGCCTGTCGACTCTCTCGCGAGCACCGTCCTCCTCGAATTCCTAAGCCTTGTTATTATTTCACCGGGGATATTTAAAAAGCAGTAATCTCCTTTGCTCTTAATCCGATTACAGTCTGGCTGTACGATAAAAGGAGGACTCGCAATCTGCGGCCCGTCTACTACGGAGTTGAGACAATGAACCGGCCGTCGCTTGCAAAGTCGAGTTCATTATTGCGTGACACACGTGAAACGTGTTTTCCTTTACTGCCACGCGACCGCACTTCGATGACTTTCTACTCCAAACATTTCTAATTATCTTGCTAATATCAAGTGATCTTGCTACATTATTTTTAAATATCATCAAAATTATCTTGGTGAAAATATGAAAATCATCTAGATGATCTTCGTAAAATATGTAGCAAAATCAAGAAAATTATCTTGATCTAATATGGATGAAATTATCAAAATGATCTTGGTGAAATCTGCATAAAAATCATAAAAATTATCTTGGTAAATTATGTTTAAATATCATGAATATAATCTTGGTGAAATTTATGTGGAAATCATCTAGGTGATCTTGGTAAAATATGTAGCAAAATCATAAAAATTTTAATGTAATTTAAATAACATATTCACAGTAATAACCAACTATTTCTCTGATTTCAGGGTTCTGTGAATCTTCAGGAGCTGTCTGCCTAAGCGTCTAATGTAAGTGCAAAATAATTCCAAATAAATTGACTACTACACTAAAATTATATAATTTCCCCTGAGAGAACTTGTCATAAAACAAATTCATAAAATTGCGTAATCAAGTTTACCTATAGGAATTTAAAAACGTGTACTTAAAGCAATTTAAACTACCTTTCGAAAGTTACTTGGCTCTCGCGGTTAACATTAGACCTATTAACAAAATTATACCATCAGACGATTGTATCGAATGAATGATAATTTCGTATGATTCATGAGAGCCCTTTTGGAAGTTCCATTTGTACAAGTGAAAGTGGATTAGCAAATAAAGAAATGATAGGTAACACTTGTTAGCGATAGTAGCTGTTTCCATCATTGCTCGTGGTTACAAAATGCGGCTCCGTTTCACGATATCGATCTGTAAAGTGACTTACTTCATGGGTATACATCGGTCTGACGTAAAAACTCTTTGCATGTCCGTTTGCGATGCACGAGCCCAGAGTTTCGGTATGAATAAATGACACGCAGCCGGCGACTTTATAGCATTCGAGCTCGCCACTATCCATTAGTAACGAGCCAGCGTGCAGTTTGATTAAGTAAAACGTGGATCTGCGAAGAAATTCTTTCCGCGTTGCAAGCTTCTTTACAATCCGATAAAAAATACACCTTTTAGCTCATTGATTTTCTTTTGCTACCTTTGTTCGTTGCGTCGTAATTATATACCGAGCATAACCTCATAAGGTAGAGTAGGTGAAGCGCAATTATAGTTAGCAAGACTTTAATCAGCAGAAATAACATGGGCTGGTGCACTCAGGGTTTAGGTTAACAGGATAATTGTTGAATGGCAGTTTGGCGAGGATATGACTCGAAACTTCGAGTGGCGATTTAATGCCTGGAATAAAGTGTTGCGAATGTATGTGGTCGATTCAGGGATAGATAGTCTGTTGAAATTAACGCGTGATAAATTTGATACGCGTCGAATTTAATGAGTGACATATGTAATGCGTGATGAATTCAACGCTTGTCGAATTCAACGCTTGTCGAATTCAACGCATGTTGGATACAACGCAAATCTTACGCGTGGAGAATAGACTGAGTGGAGCATACAACGCGTGACTATCTATTTAATTCTTGAATATTTATTTAATTCTTGAATTCCGATATATTCGTATTTCCTGTTTGTTCGATCTCAAACAATTCCCCGCTGTTAAACGAATCGACGTAGCCTTGCGAGCCGAATATAGGCGGTGTTGAAGATATTTTTCGAAATTGACCGAGGCAACTGGCCAAGCCCTTTTCTCCTCGTAATTAGAGGGTTTGTCAGATCCAGTTGCGAAACATTTCGATCGGTCGATTCTCGAAGCAATTCACGTGTCCTGTGACGTTCATAATTATTGTAAACGTTGCCGGTGATCCGGATCTTGATCGCTTTTGACGCGTCCATTGCACGCGAGCCGAAAAGAAATTCCGTTGCGACCACGAATTATTTAAAATACCACAAACGGACTTTTCGTTACAGTGTTTTCGCTTCTCAAATTATCAGCGTAAGCGGTGTACCGATGTCAACCCATGAGGTGGCGCGTCGAGAGACTGACCTAGATGTTTAGAAGATGTATCGAAATCATACTATTCCTAAATACTATATTTTCGAATTCCTACACTTCCGAATTCCTACAGTCCTAAATACCTATATTTCCAAATCCCTACATTCCCGAATTTCTACACCTCCGAATTTCTACACCCCCGAATTCTTACACCCCCGAATTCTTACATTCCCGAATTTCTATACTCCCAAATCACTACATTCCCGAATTTCTACACCCCCGAATTTCTACACCCTCGAATTCCTACACCCCCGAATTTCTACACCCCCGAATCCCTACACCCCCGAATTTCTACACCCCCGAATTCCTACACTCCCACATCCCTACATTCCCGAATTTCTACACCCCCGAATCTCTACATTCCCGAATCCCTACATTCCCGAATTTCTACACCCCCGAATCCCTACATTCCCAAATCCCTACATTCCCAAATTCCTACATTTCCATATCCCTACAATCCCAAATCTCTACATTCCCAAATCTCTACATTCCCAAATCCCTACACTCCCGAATCCCTCCATTCCCAAATTCTTCTATTCCAAAATTCTCACATACCTAAATCGCTATATTCCCAAATTCATACATCTCCAACTCGGTATGATCATTATTATTTGGCGAAATGTAACTATAAGTGTTCACGGTGTTCTTTTATTTGGGTCTCACAACTCGTGGGTTGACATCTATACTCTGTGCGATTCAGGACTACTTCGGAACGATTTCCACCGGTAGGTAGCAGAGAAGCGAATTTCGTTTTGAAACAACGAGACGGAGTTTTACGAGATGCAACCGACTTCGTTCGGTTAATTAGAGTAATTGCCGCTGCGTCGTCGCCATTGGTGAGCAAGTACTCGGACAAATGTCTGTGGTATTTGGCTCACTCGCTACACCGGGAATTGTTAATGACGCGATTCTTTGAAGAGTCAAATCTTTGAATCCACGTGAACGCAACGGACTTATTTGTCTATTAAACGGGAGGAAGAAATTGGGGCTTCATGCAGAATCTCGCGTGTGTGTTGCAGGTTTGTTTCTCATTTTTAATTTCAATTTGCGCCCTTAATGTAATGAAGCCACGGTCTGATGCTTTTCAAAGGATGTCGAGTCTGTGACGTTCCATTGATGACACCATAGACATAGTTTCTATGGATGAAACTTTTGAAAATACGTTAAAGTTATGAAATAATTGAAACTCAGAAAGTCAGTACCTACGTAGGTCCTTTATTAATGCTTTTAATTAAGAATGACAGGATTGCACTTTATTCGGAACAAGGAAACTGAAGTAATTAATTATTTGGAATGATTTGTTGCTCTTACTTTACAAACGACATTGACAAATTAGATTTATTTTTGGGAACATTTAAATGAGTCGTTTTAAAGTTATTTATTATTTCAGTTATTTTTATTTTATAAACGACATCGATAGAATAGATTTATTTTACGTAACATTCAGATGAATTGATTTTAAATAATTCTATATCTGAATTTATTCATTCTTTTAAGTCAAATATAGAAGACTGATAATTTTGTTATTTAATTTTAAATTGTTAATTTTAGATAGTTACTCGATGTACTTAATTTTAATTAAGTGTTGTTAACAAGTCATTTTCCAACTCTGCTTTCATATCATCGAATCGTGTGCAACTATTAATATTTCGGAACCAGCCATTTAATAACATGTAGCATAAAATATTTAGAGCAGTAGAATTTTGCCAACTCATCCCCGTACGTCCATTAAATCCCCCATCGAATGAACGAGTCGTCGAGTAAGTGGTCTAAATATGGACTAGTACATATTATCAAGCTTATTAAATATTTTAAAAACGTACCTCATTAATGTGGAACTAAAATGTATTTCAGAAACGTAGAATGAACATGGGTACGTTTGCTACCATTTATTATTTACAATAAAAGTAAGATGATTTAAAAGTGTGATATATATATTACTTTTAAAATAACCTTTAGAATTGTACTTTTGGAATAATTTTTAGAATAACAGTTCTAAAATAACACTTTCTAAAATAAAAAGAAAGGACAAATTTTCAGATTAAAACATTTAAGAATATTCAGAATGGTTGATGCAAAAATTGATTTGACAATATTGTTATATAATTTTCACGAAGGAGAAAACAAATAAAGACATTTGTAATATGCACTAAAATTATATTAAACAAGTGCATGTGCCTGTTTAACAAATTTTGTACTAAAAATATTTATGTAATGATCAGTGTGCTGAACATAGTTACAGATGAAGATTAAAATCTCAATAATAATCCTCCATATTAAAATTGTAAAATTTTATTGTATATTTGTAAGAACATGTATAAGATTTGTACATAGGTTAAATTTACAATGGAATATCTCTGCCATTCATATTTTATTCTATATTTCTGTATTTCTTCTGTGCCTATTTCTGATAGAATTATACATATTTAGGGCTAGTATTTACGCTTTCGTAATAATTGGGGTAGTTAAAGATCGAAAAATGTCTTAAAGCCGAACGAGTGACCGTTTCGAAGCTGTCCCTCGGTCAGCCATTGCTCGCATAGCCGGTCGTCCGCCCCAAACCAGCCAACCCCCTAGCCACCTCTCGCTTCGCCTCAACCCCCTTCCACCCTCTCGCCTCTCTGTTTAATGCAGTCCATTAGAGTGCATTTAGATCGAGGGATAGTTAAAGCGCGTAGCAGGTACCACGGCATCGTGCAGCCACGCCGCGTCACCATGGAAAATACGTGTAGCGTGTTTCATCGCCTCGGCGATCGTGTGTATACCCCTCTACGTGAATGTATACTTAGAAATGACATTAGCCGAATGATCGATCTCTTCATTTTGTTTCCTTTCATTCCCTCGATGACTGTTTGTCGTATCACACATATAATTTCTTCTCCTGTGGAGATACGAAGCTTCAGATTCTTTTTACTTATCGAAATTAGATATAAACCAGAGTTTGGTCGTGTATTGGTACTCTATTGACTAGTTGGTACTACTGACAAGTTGGTACTGTATTATTGTATAAAATTATGGACATACCTACTCTTCTCTGGGCCATAAAAGATATTTTTGCAATTTACGAGATTTAAAAGATCACAATAGTATAAAATAATAAAGAATTCGTAATGGAGGAATTTTGTAACCGTCTGCTGGAAGTCCACAAAGTTAGCTAAAAGTGATTGCAGCGATAAGAGTGATTTCCAAAGAGGAAATGTTTTGTAGACCTATTAGTCAAACTCTTATCACGAAGAAACTTGATTCAAATCTCTACTAAATTAAAAGACAAAGCTTGCTCGACCAAACCCTCGATTTACTCCGAAAGCGAACGAGGATAAGAATAACACTTCCGCGGAAACAGAGTCCATTTATCGTCCGATATGAAGGCATCCAAAGAATTCGAAGAAACGGAACAAGCGTTTCAACGAAACCACCCTCGCGACTCACGGCTCGAGCAAAGTCTGGCGCTAACGAAGTCGGGGGTTGGGGGTTGGAGCTTGTACGAGACGGAACATCGTGTACGACAAGGGGATACCCCTAGTCGGGTCTCCAGCCCCCGACCATTGTATCCCGAAGGCCGTTATTCAGAGAAGCCGGCTCGATTTGAGAGCCGCCGCCGCGATGCAGCTGGCATTTAGCAGGCATTCAATTAAATATTGATCCAGCTCCGTTTAGCGCCGGTAAACAATTATGCACGCTAATTAATGCCCCGCCGTTGTCGGCGCAATCAAACCGTATCGTCCTCGAGTGCGTCGAGCCGAAACCAACGATACCGTGAGTCGTCGATCATCGATCCCTGCGGGATGTATGACTACGTTCACGTTGCACTCTTCTATCTACTTGTGCGCCTAACTTGTAGTAGTACTGCCACGAATCCACCTACTTTATCGATCGCTTTTAATTAAAGAACGCTGGGATCGGATTTGATCCTTATGGGTTTCGGGAGATTTTTTGCTGGAACTTCTTGGGGGTGGTAAGGTGAACAATTGTTATATTACTGACACTTCATTTCATAATCTTCATTTCATCAACTTCATTCATTTATCAACTTCATAACCATCAAAAATGACTAAATCATTTTTTATGAAGTCTGTACCTTTCAGTTGAAGAGTCTATAGGGTAGAGGTTGAAAGATTATAGGGTTTATCTTATAAGTTTATCAACAAGTTACAATATCGAGGCTGTGGGTGTACAGTTATACATGTTCTCTCTGTCACTCAATTTATGCAACTCACAAAGAGGCTCTTTAGAAGTTAGAAATAAATTAACCTGAAAAATTGTCCTGACAAAGATGCTGACAATGACTGACAGTAAGATTGACAATAACTAATAATACTAGCGATACTGTCAGATATTGTAATAACTGAAGTATGAAAATCGTTCGGATACTCCAGTGTTCCTGAAAATCGACAAGGTTATCCGTGTAGGGGTAGGATAAGGGTAAAGAGGTAGTAATTAAGGGAGGAAAAACGGGAAGATACGTTGAACGTGATCGAACTTGTTACTCGGCAGCTTTAACGCGGCTTTTTCCGAACGAATTAATACTCGAAGCGATAGCTGCTCGGCTCCATCGTCGACGAGCCACTCGAGGCACCCTCGTGTCGAGAATTAGCGATCATCGAGAATCGTTCTCGCTCGAGTCGATCTTCGTTGCTGCTGGAATACTTCGTTTGTTCGTTTGTGCTCCGTTTGCAGTCGACTGACGATCAAAAGACCGTGTTTCCTTCGAAAATTAAATAAATTACAACAAATCTACCGGATAAAATTACATAACCGTTTCTTTTTTTCGTATCCATCTTAACCATTTTATTGCTGATGTGCTGTTATATCATAGAGTATCATAAATTATACTGAAAGTACAAAGTAATATTACTTCTATAAAATATTTGTTCCACTCATCAAAATGGTTGACTAAGATTCACACGTGTTCTTCAACATAGCTGCAATTAATTCTAACCTCAAAAAGTTCTAATAAAAATTAAATTCTTAAAGTCCTAATAAAAGTTCAATTCTAGCCTAGAAGTTGTAATAAAAAATTGAAGAATCAAATCGCACGTAAAGAATGTTTGAAACGTTCAAGCATTTGAATCTGAAACGAAATTTGTAAAATGAATCTGCGAGGTGCAGCAGAAGATAAACAGCACCGAAATCGCAGCAGCGCAGGCTACGCACTGAAGGATTCATCTTCTTCAGGAAAGTTGAAGCTCGACCAGCAAGAATTGTTGGTGGACGCGTTTGTTCGCGAAATTCAGAGCTTCCTTATCGCGTTCGAAGCAGTACATTCGAGTACGCTGCAGAAAATTTAACCCCCCCGCTTAACGCCGTGGCGCATAAACACCTTGAATTCACCACGCAGGTGTGAGCCACTCGTTCTTAAACAATCTCCGACTGTTTCCTTCGTCAAATGGTACGTCAAACGCTGCAGCTCGCGCCTCGTCGAGAGATCTTCACTGTTTAATCGCTAGAAGTTGTATCAGGGGCGGTAAAGTTCTCCGTGATGCTTCTTTTCTAGAGATAAGCTCCGAGATGAGGAAGAACCGCGAGGTGAGGAAGAAAACCACGAAGAAAGGGAAATTACAGGAAGAGGGCTGTTGAGGGTGGCACGAGCATTCTTCAGCTACTTTTTATCCGGTATCCTAATAGGGTGCATTCTTCTTAAATATTTATTTGGAATTTTCAAAATTTTTTAACACTGAATTACTGGATGTTGACATCAGAGAATAGTCGAATTTTGTTGACATTAGAGAATATTCGAATATTAGAGGTCTGTTAAATATTCGGAAATAATTTAACAAGAGTTTTCAAGAACCCCAAACTTCATATTAACCCTAAACTTGGTATTAACCTCAAATTTCGTATTAACCCCTTAAGCTATGACTTCGACAGTTGCGTCAGAGCTAATTATTACTGCAATCTTGAAACAAATAAGAAAAATTGACCAGTTAGGTATCTTTTGAATTTATAAACCCTTGATCATGCAACCTATAATTGATATTAAACTCCAAACTCAATCGTGCAACGAATTTTGATTAGTTGTATCTGAAGAGTAATGTGCGTCACGAGTGTGATATCAAGGGGTTAATATTGTAATTTATCCAAGGATTTCATTGTCCTACCTTGCAATCATCATTCAATTTACTGTTCAAGTTTATTTTTAGTTATTAAATGCAGAAAGTTGATCGACGACTTTGGTGGTCTTGAATATTAAACATAGTCGGAAGGTAATCAACATACGCAGTCAACTTGATGCAATAAACACGTAATAACTACCCAACGTATAGTGTCATTCATTTCATACTGTTGCAAGTCTCCTGTTTATTTTATAGTATTATGGATTAAAGATTATATTTAGAAGTTTGTCTAGTGTTAAAATAAGAGACAGCATCGAACAGGATTGTAGAAATCAGAAAACTTGACGAGCCTCGAATGCTTACTTTTTTTCTGCACCCTTAAACTTTTATGCTCCGCTGATACTTGCAATACCTGTTCGCTTCACGGTTACACGCCCACACTGTGTGTCCTAGTACTATTCTAACCTCGCAGAAAAGAATCTTCGAAACAAGCGTAGATTGACCGTTTTCCTGGAAAATCTCGCCTCTTCACAGCTAATATAAAGTCGATAGCTCCATAGACCGCTCGAATAGATCACGTTTAAAATTTCATTGTTTACATATTTTTCTGTTTTTAAGTGTTTCGATCGTGAAATATCGAAATTTTTGTATTTTTAAATATTGCAATTTTGATTTTACTATTTTCTAAAAGTTCAAGTCCCCAAATTTAGATATTCTCAGTATTCCAAAGTCCCAAAATTCCGATTTTCCGAATGAACACATTCTCAAATCCCCAAATCTACAATTCTCAAATCACCAAATCCCTAAATCCCCAATTCCCAAATCTCCAAACCCCTAATTCCCCAATTCCCAAATCCCCAATTCCTAAATCCAGTATTCCCCCAGATAATTCCACGCAGAAAGCTGTATTCTAAATTTTCGACTTCCTTTCCACGTAGATTCAAATGTTGATCTTTATCACACAGATACCACGGTGACCACAATCTACACAATCGAACAGTAGCATTGACAGGTCTCCCCAGACCCAAGATCCTCCGAGGGTTAAAGCTTGAACCTCTCGTGCCAAGGGGTCTTTTTCTCACCTTCTCCCCTATTAGATTAATGTTTGAATAGGATACTCATCCTCGTTTCCCGTATCTGGCCAGGGTTTTCTTGAGTCTCGCAGAGGCCGTGAAAGCAACTCGAAGAAGAGAGACAAGAGAGAGAGAGAGAGGAGAACTCGTTGAAAGCGCAAAGCACACTCGAGTAACTCTCCCCCCGTGTGCTCTTGAAATAAGTCCGCACACGTACGCGAGAAACATTCAGCGTTCTGTAGCGGCGCTAGGCGGATTTAATCCTAGCAAATTAATTCCATTTTCTCGGAGCATCGCGCATTCTCTGTGTTTCGTCCTTCATCAGCTCCGCTATGCGCAGCTACCCCTTCAGCCCGAGCTGCGCCCCCTGCACCTTCGGCTGCTCACCCCCTCGCGCATCCGTCGTCGTTTTCCTCGGGTTCTGGCTCGGTGCCTTACACCCTTCCCCTCGAACGACGCTTACCCCCTCTGCTCAACCCCTACCCGCCTTGGCCACCCTTCCACACCCTCCAAAAGCTATACTCGAGCCGGTCTACAAGGAATTGTTAATTGCTCGTGCAGCGCCAATTTGCATAAATCAATTTTAAATCAACTCTCGAGAGCCCGCGAAGAGTGCGCCGCCTGGCTGCGTGCAGGTGTACCGCCGATGTGCACAGGTGTTTGTGCCTGCGAAACCCACCCTGTTTCCCACCCGCTCGCAATTCACAGTCTTTTTGACTACACGCTTTCGGCCTGTTTTCGAGCACCGACGGAAATGGGCTTCGGATCGTTCTCGATTCTTTCACTCTTTCCTTGACGTTCACTTTCAACGACCTGCTACGAGCTTAAACCATGCACAAGCTGCCTGATTACTATACCTATTTTAGAAAGATATATTATTAGAAATATTGTCTTCTTATGACGCTATTATTCATGATAATTGTTTACTTTCGAGGGGTCTATTTGGGGTGCTCAGCAGATTCGAAGGTCAACTCAGGTTTTTTTAGTAGAATCATGTGTTTTGGACTACCTATGGGAGATTTCAAGACAATTTTGATGAGTACATTTGAATGACTTTAGAGATAGTGACGGATTAAAAACTTTAAGAACCCTTTAATAAAATTCGGTAATTTGTTAAATTTGACTTAGACTAGAAAGTATAAACTCTAGCAAGTATCGAAAGGAGAGAACGCAAACAGCAATGACGATTTTCGCTCGCAAACAGCAGTCGCAACAGTCAGGCTCGCTAGCACGGTCCATCCTCGCGGGATAAAAACGACACTGCTCAACAGGAAGAAATGAAAACACGTGGGATGAGGTGCAGGTTAACGGTTTAATCGAGAATTCTGGCGTTGAGCGTCTGTTTAAGAGAAGAGGGGTTTGCACGCGGCAACAGGGAGCCTCGGTAAACGTCTCCGGCGAGTATTTCGCAATAACGGCAGACGCCAAGGCCCGGTACACACCCTGATCTTCCGACGTGTATCTCCGCTCTAATACAATATACCCTTTATTCACAGACATGTCAATTTCAAACTTTTTCAATTCGCATATTTTCATATTCCATTTCTGAATACTTAAAGTTTCAAATTTTCAAATTCACAAATTTTTCAATTATTATAGATCTATGTTTAATTATATTGGTGTTTGTGTAGGTCTTTAAATTCCTGGATTTTTTAGATTTCTAGGTTCCCAAATCTCCACATTTTCACATCCGTAATTTCCAAAAAATTGTCAAATTCCTACGTCCTAAAGTTCCTACATTCTCCCATCTCTAAATATCCTTAATTTAAAAAATAATCCAGACCCCAAAAAATTCTCAAATCCTATAATCCCTACAATATCTTCTCAATCTTCCATTCCCGAATATTTCAATCCCTAAATTGTTAAAATTCCTAGATTCTCTCATCCTTAAATTATGGCTTCCGCAATGGTCCCTAAAGATGAACGGGTGGTAGATTACCACCCCTCCGGTTGCGATATTTCTCGCAGGACGACCAGATTTGCTGTTGACTGTACACGTGCCTAACAACCCGCTTCCTTCGACAATTTTGTCTGGCGGGATACTAATTTCGTAACGTTTTCGTCTAATCATCCTAAAGGTCTCGCTCTGTGCACGGACGAGTGCTCCGTGTGTATTCTCGTTTCAGCTCGCACCAAACAGACAGACAGTCAGACAGACAGATAGAACGAGCGAGTGAGTGCGGGAGGGGATGGAAAGAGGGGCTGGAGGGAGGGAAGGATCCGTGGAAACGTAGGGAAGATGCGCAACTAGCGAGAGAGCCCCGGTATAATTAAAACAGCACCGAGGAGAGTCTGCGAGAAGAGACAGACACCGTGCTGATTTCATTAAACGTCTTACCTCAACGCAAACCCAGTCGCAGCGTTTTACTTCGTCGTACACCTTTGCTCGCTTACTTGTTTTATCGCTTACCCTTCCATCCAAAAAAATCTGTTCGATCAAGACTTGTTCACCCTCTAATTTACAAACCCTTAAATTTTTAATTAGATAAGTTGTCAACTTCATTTCTAGATTTCAGTATTTTAATTCTAAGTGATGAAATAGTTCAATCTTTAAATTTCCAATCCCTACATTTCCATACCTTTAAATTCCCCAAACCTTGAATTTTTAAATTTTCAAATTTCAAAAATACAAAATTTCCAAATTTTCAAATTTCCCAATTTCCCAATTCCCAACTTTCCCAATTCCCAACTTTCCGAATCTCAAAATATCAATATTCTCAAACTTCCAAATCTACATATACCTAAATCTCCAAATCCATGTAAACCCACCCTCTGCCCTCTCTCTGATCTAACATATTCTATAAGTGTAATTAAACTATCAATTTTCGGGTGAAACCTAATTTAACCTAACCTTGTCTCCACACATATTTCACGCCAAAAATATTAACTATTCGACATACTCATCTTGAACCTCAAAACAACTGGTCGCAACTTTCAAAAATTAACTCGCTTCTAAAAGAAAAAAGAATTCGTTCGCGACGTTAACCCTAAAGTTCTCCCAGTATCATAAGAAATGACTATAACATAGTAGGTTTTCGCAACGAGGGGATGAATGTAAATATAATGAATCGATGTACACGGTTAGAGGTCCCTCGGTAAGTATACCATTAAGCCCGGTAAACAGCTTAAGGGCGCTTTTGCACACGCGTCACTCGTAATCTCTGAAACCTATCCGGAAATCTCGATCGGGTAGGTAATCGCGTGTAACTGGCGTTTTACGTTTCGCGTTACACGCGTGAAAATACGCCTTTACACGCAGCTTCGTGGCGGCGGCGTGACCCGTGAATCACTGATTTATGCGATGGACGACACGTAGGTGATTAATTATAGCGTGACGGTAATCCGTGCTGGAAACAGCCACGGGACCATCGCGATACGCGTTATCGCCACCGATACCGACGATCGCGTACGTTTTAATCGAGTGTAGGCTTCTGGATCAGAGACTCCCTGTTTCCGAGTATCGAACCCTCATTTCCTTATTTATTCGCTCGTCAAACGTCCTAATACCTAATCACCCTTTCTGTGCGTAATACTAATATGGGAGTACTAAGCATATACAATCTCATCGAATTAGGACCACTACGAATTTTCAGCTTTTTTAAAATTAAACGGTCTATACAAATCATTTATTAGCTACTGGCTTGATACACTACTACTGTACATAACATTAACACATGTTAACATCTTGTATTTCCACCCTCCACGATCGTATGCCTTATATCTTCATTATTTTCCCAAATATCTGTAATTCAATTGAGAATGTGGACGAAGAGTTGTAAACCAATCTTTAGTTTCCATATTCTATGGCATTCACCAAATTTCGCCTCTATCGGTATTCAAGCCTCACACACTTAATCACCCACACAATTTGATTATCACGATAGTAACAAATAGCTATGTACATATCGTTGTATTCAGTAATAATTTGCATAACCTAAGACAATTTTCCATATATGACCTTATGTTACAGTAAAAGTGAAATTTTTATATGTGCTCCTAATTCGATGGTCAGGAACTGAGAAGTCTGGTTAACACACCGCTAAATACCAGATAATTGCGACATACCAGCAAAAATAACAGGTTTATGTCAAAAATGTATATAACCTATTTTGTACAGCTTTACCTGATCTAAATTTTTTGTTTCAAACTGTTTTCTCTGAAATGAATACTTTTTGATATATTTAGTAAGAACTGTAAAAACTTTGGAAGGGGCTGTCGCCAAAAATCCTTTCAAGGACTTTCTTCTTTCCTATCCGTCTTCCTATTGCATTTTCATACAATGCAACAGTTTTAGAAGCTTCTCCATATATAACATAATGTTATAGCCATAAGAGTGAAACTTTTATACGTGCTCCTAATTCGATGACCAGGTATTAATAAACTTCGTGATCTTTATTTCCCATTGCTCGGAACGCATTTCTGACTAAATAACGTAATATGTTTCTGACGTTCGTGACTATTGTTATGAGAAGTTTGTAGCGCAAATTAGACAAGATTATCGGTATCTACGTGCTCGGCTATCCAACACGAGATACCTTCTCTTCTTCCATCCGCGCGATTATCGGCCCGTTGCGGCCAAAGGAACTCGAAAGCTCATCGACACGAGAGCCTTGTTTTTCATCCTTGTGCTTCCCTCGCGTTCATTAATTAGTTAATTAAACCTTCGTTACACCGTAGTGGATTGAAACGATTGAACGAGCGCAGCTAAAGAAATCACGGCTTTTCCTGTTTATCGAAAATAACAGAGGAGGAAAAACGCGAGCGAACAATCTGAACGATTAATTAATTCTGCGAATAGTTCCAACAAATTTGTTTAAACGCAGAGGCGATACGATTTAAGTATGTACACTGATTTGTCGATTGTGTAAATCAAGTATTTGCATTTACATTTGTGTATTTGCAAGTTTAACGTATTTGAGTGGAACAAGAGATGGGGTAGTTTATTTTTTCTTATTTTACTGATGTAAATGTTTTATTTTATTCATGTCACGTTTCATTTAGTAGTACTAAATTGAGATTTGTTAATTTTACGAATTATGTATCGTATATTTGCATTTGTACATTATGTGCAGGTTGAAAGTAGGACGGGGTAGTTTGTCATCTTTCCTTTTTCCACTGAAATGATAACAATTTATATTTAATTTATGTCTCACTGCATATATTTTAAGAGCTCGAACGTCTACATAGCGTTTGAATGTTGAAAGTGAAAAAACATATTCATTATTCGGATGAAACTGCAATATAATTATTTAGCCTCGACCTAATTATTCAGCCTCCAAAATGAAACTAAACAGTCAAAAGACCCATCGACTCATGATGTCCTATCTCTCTATTCAATTACTTGAACAGTAATTCCTAATTAGATTCGTATTTGCATGTTGAGCTAATAAGAATTAATTTTCAAATACAATCGAAAAGTAGAAAGATAAGCGAATGATGATCGTTTGATCGAAGATCGCAAAGAACGAGAAGGATTCCCGTTAAAGTTCACTAGTCCACGTTCCGTTTGGGATTACGTCGGTATTTGTACGTTTCCTTTTTCATCCCTTCCGGTTTCGAGGGCAACGAGATCAGCGTCCACGTCGACTCTGTTCGTCGCTGGCAATAAAAGCATACAAAGCGATGCCTTGTCTTTCGTGCAAGCGTCGACTCTCCAGGGCTCACCAAGAATGTAATACGGGACCAATTACTTGTGCTACCTAACCTGACCCACACCTACCATTTCTACTCCACGCTCGACTACAATCGCGTCACCGGGACAACAGGCCTGCAATTTTCCGTAACGGATCATTTTCCTTTGTATTATATCATTTTTTTTTGTTCGATAATGCAGAATTTAGGGAACTGAGGATTTGAGGAGTGCGGGATTTTTTTCAAGTGGAAAATTTGGGGTACTGAAGATTTAGGGAATTGGGGATTTTCTAAGTGGAAAATTTGGGGAAGTGGAAAATTTGTGGCACTGAGGATTTAGGGAATGGGGAATTTTCTCAATGGAAAATTTGGGGAATTGGGGATTTTTTGAAAGGAAAATTTGGAGAACTCAGGATTTAGGGAGTTGGGGATTTTCTAAGTGTAAAATTTGGAAATTTGGGAATATGTGAATTTGAGATTTTGAGAGTTTTGAATTTGAGAGTATGGGAATTTGGAATTTTGGGAGACTTGGAAATTTGAGAGCATCGCAGTTTGGGATTCTGGGACATTCTGAAATCTGAGAATTTGGGAATTTGGAATTTTGGGATTTCTGGAGATTTGAAATTCTAAGAATATGGGTATTTGGAATTTCGATACAGCTAGAAATTTGAGAACATGGGAATTATATATTTTTGGGAAAATTGAAAATTTGAAAATTTGGGAGCTTGGAGATTTGTAATTCTGCAAATTTTGGAATTCGTGAAATTGGAAAATTTAAGAACTTAATTGAAAAATAAATCTAAAAATTTGCAAACGTGACAATATTGAATCAGAGAACACAAAAATTAGAGATTTGAAATTTTCCCAAATCTGAGATACAAAAATTGAAAAATGCAAAAATATAAACTTGTCACGAAACATGAAAGCCTCCTTAGTTACAATGGTTACTGTTGAATATTTGGAGTATGCAGATGAATATAGTTCATTCTTATAGCTGATTCAGATTTATTGTATTTTGAGATGTTTCTGAATGGTCGTTGTTCGTCGATGCTCCTGGTTGTTCCCACCCTCGTGATTCCCAGTTCCTGGAGTTGCGTAGCGAAAAGATTGCATGACTCAGGAGTCATGGGCACATCCAACTTTGATATTGAATTCCTCATGCATTCTTCCTCGTTAAATTTGAATTCTTCGAGTCCTCTTTTGTTGGACTCGCACACTTCTAAAAAGTAGTATTTCTTATATACTTGCTTTCTTCTTTCTCGTGTCTCTCTCTTATCTATTTATCTTTTTAACACTTTTATCTCAAATATACATATGTATATTTATATTGTGCACTGTGTGTATTATAAGTAAAAATTAAGTTATGTACGATTATATCGTGTATTATACGTAAAAGTTAGGTTATGTTCGATTATATCGTATATTATGACATGTACAAATTATATTATGTACAGTTACATTGTTACAATGTGTACAAATTAAATTATGCACTATTATATTGTGTATAATATTCACAGATAACATTTTGTAGAACTATGTTATGCATTATATGTAAAAGTTAGGTTATGTACGATTGTACATCATATTGTACATCATATGTAAAAGTTAGGTTACGTTATAATATAATGTTGTGTGTTATAACATGTACGAATTATATTATGTGCAATTACATTATACAATATCTACAAAGTACATTGTCTATAATTAAATTGTGTATTATCATACATGTATACAAGTTACATTACGTGTACATATTATAGTACATACAAAAAACATTAAGTACAATTACATTGTATATTATAACACGTACAAATTACACATTATTTAATGTATCACACAAACTAATTTTATCGCTTGTAAATAATTCTCCTTTCTTATTTTCCAAATCTTTTCTGTCATTTTTAAAGGAGAACGTTAATCTCTCGTAATCAATGGTTTCTTTCGCAACGGTTTATTTTGCATCAAGAAGTTGCTTAATATAATTACGAAGAATCCGTGGTACATTGTTCACTCGCTGTAAAAACTCGCAAGTCATAAAAATTCTCTTTTCCTCTTCTTCGGTATAATTTTATCTCGTTAGGGCGAATCGAAAGTTATTATTACAAGTTCCGGACGGTGAGTTTCAACTTTCGTAACAATCGTATTTTCTGCAACACGGGACTTCCTTGTTGAAAACATTTTTATCGCAATTAATATAATAATATTAATTCTCTGTTGAAGTCTGTAACTTTTAATCCAGTGATACCCGGCCGTTAAATTATTAACTTTTGCGTCGAGTGTACGAAATGATAGTCCTATAATGGCTACCCGATTGTCCACTTATTATTAAAACTTTCTACTGTAAGAGCTTGCAATACGTTTAAGTATTATTTTTATATCGAAAAAGAATGAAAATTTTAGTATTTGCGAAAAGTTAATGGGGTGATGACAAATTGCTTTGCGATGACTTTTGAAAAATTTTTTATTCTTTTAATAGTGTCAATTGAAAAAATAATTTTGATATTTTTAACATAAAAATATTGAAAATTCGACACAAATGTCTCTAAATTCGACAACTTAAAACTATAAATATTTCGAGGTTCCGAGATATGAAAGTTCGAAACATTCTCTAAATGTGACAACCATAAAACCTAACTTAAAAATGTAGAAGTCCTTCACAAGTTGAAAAATGCGATGAAATATCGCAACATATTTATATACGACCAGTACCCAAATCACGGTACGATATCAAGTACATAATGACTTAAATACTGAAAATATCTCAGCGACGTGCAATTAATTACCATTCTCCCGCGTTTTCCACGGTGCAGCGACTTATCGTTTCAGACAGGATCGCCGGTGAAACAACGTAGACGAACGCAGAGTGCGCACAGAGCGAACACAATTTTTTCTTGTTGTTTTGCTTTTCGTTTACTGCGTAGCAGCGTAAAATGCATTAAAATTTATGCTTTTCAGGATAAATTGTAGTCGCAAACCCGGGACTCTACCTGCACGGTCTGTCCACCTGTATTATATCCACTCGATCGGGAGGCAATGGTGGAATGGAAAAATGTTTCGGATAAAAGTTGTATGATTTAAAGCCTTCCCTTTTTCTCTCTGCAGTTTTTCGCAAATTCGCTTTCGACCAAAGTTTCGCGTGAAATATTATTTTTATTTTTTTCCTTCCTTCTTTTTTTTCGTCGTGTGTCTGTTTTTATTCGGAGGGCCTTTACGGGCGACACGAGCAGTTCCAGTTCGAGTTCTATAAATTAGATTTACGGGAATCCGATGACGTACGATTACGTAACCGTTTCGATAACTAAATTGTAAGTTACGAGTAACGATGTGTCTTGATTCGACTTAGGGAATCGCCGTTCGACCCGGCGACATTTGTCACTCGTTCGATATTCACTCTTTTTCGCGCGGGCTCAACTTTGCGAGCAGATTTATGGCACCAAGGATCGTACTCTGATAAAACGAATATAACCGAAGGATTGAATAAAAATTGGCTATGGGATCGGTGCGCGAAATTGTTTCGTATTGTTTTTCTGAAAACGCGATGAAAACAGAACGATTCATTGAGATGCGTTACAGTGGCAGGAATATTCTTTTTATGATAACGCTTCGATGACAGGGATCGTATTTATCGCGTTCTTCGATTCGAGACGAATATAATCGCAGGGAATTGGAAGGAATAGAATTAGACTGCGTAGGATTGGATCGTGTCGAATTAAATCGCGTCAAATTGGGTAAGACAGAATTGAATCGTATTGTACGCGTTGAGTTGCGGACTGGATTCTGTAGAATTGAATAGTGTCGAATAGGATTGTCAAACTAATTCACGATGAAATGAAGCGTATGAAATTGAATTGTGTAGAATCGAATCACGTGGAATTTAATTGTACGGAATTGAACAGTGTAAATTTGAATCAGGTGGTATTGAATCATAAGGAATTGAATAACTCAGAATTAAATCGCTAATAATTGTATCGTATCAATTCGAATAGCGAAGAATTGAACGACGAGAAATTATACCGCACAACGTAGAACCACGTCGAACCCAAATTTCCCACTATGAACATCGAAGTGAAAATCGTGGGTTCGAAAATAAACAGCACAATGAGCCGTGGGTCGCCGACTTTCCGGACAAGTGGTTAGCATCTATAGAGAAACATAAATCGAGAAAGTGCGCAACGCGCAAAAGCTCATTAGAATACAAGGTGGACAGTTGGCGTGGTTTCCCTGTAACGAAGCCAATATAAACAGCTGTCTATCGCGTCGCTAATAGAAACGATGCGAGTGTAAGTAACGTAAATCGCAGAATTAGCGGGAACGAAAAAAATTGCGGGGATTTAATGTGCACTAGAGAGAGAGAGAGAGAGAGATAGAGAAAGACATGTTTCTGGCGAAACGAGCGTTCGTTAGGGATCCTAAGCAGCGGATTATTTACATGACAGTCATGTCGTCGTCCCGAACAGTTTCGGCGGAGCAAGGGCGAGCACGGTCGGTTGACACATGGCGAGGTTGGCCGGCCAGGAATGTGCTAATGAGATCATTTAGCTGCTCCTAACCCTCCTCCTTTACACTCTTTAGCCCGCCTTCGCGTTTACACCGAGTCCAAGACCAGCTTGCGCTACCGGCTTGATTTACACTGGGCTTCCTCTCTCTGTCTCTTCTTTTGGTCAGAGTACACCGCTCTCGGGCGTTTTTACGGAGAATCTCCGTGGATACTGGGGCTCCGCTTCTTTTCTCTTCTATCTCGGCTTTTTAACGAGCCGATAGCTCGCGAAACGTACATATACGCGTAGCTAGGCGCACACGTTCGAGCCGGTAACAAGCTCGACCAAGGGAGGACCTCGTCGCGAGGGTGTGAGCGTGCTCGTGCGAGCACGTATAAATTAGCGTCACGTAGACGCGATATTAATGTCAGGTGGTGCGGGATAATTATATTGTCTATTCTTCAGGCGGCCAGCCAACGTTGCTGTTAGTTTTCCACGATAAGATAAGCCGAAGTTGGAGTGCATAGAAGCGAAGGATTTTAATTAACGCGCGTTGCATATTATATGTAGAAAATACGCCGTGGCGATGCTTAGACCGGCCCGGAATATAATGGCAGTCGCTTGAGAAATTAATTGGCCCCGCGACCTGATGTAACGACGAATCTCGCACCCTGTAATTCCGCTTCGTGCGTACCGACCTGTTCCTGCTAAATTATCACGGTTAGACGCACTTTTCTCTCGCACGTCTCTGTCTCAATTTTCTTCCAAACAAAGCTTCGTATAAAAACATTTTATTCCACCTGCCGTTCCCGACTTCACGCTATCTCATACATATTTACTTCATTCAAGACTATTCCTTCTTCTTTAATTCTGTTAACCTAACTTCCACGAATCCTACATAATTATATACTTGCTACGTAATTACGTCTTTTAACTTTTAACTTTAAATCAGAATTGTTTTGCGTGATGTAAATATGTGTCTCATTAAGTCACCCCCTTTGTAACTCTTCATCTAACATTCTACAAGAAAAATTAAATTAATATGTAATGAATAATATAAACAAGTATAAGGATACGTTAAGTCAGGTTAGATTTGGAGTTCAGACAAGAATTTGGAGTTTGCACAAAAATAATTAAATTCGAATGATGTGATTATATATGAAATTAGGTTAAATCGAGTTAGACTTGGAGTTACAAGAATAATTAAACTTGAATGACACCAAATGCATCAAGTTACGTTAAGTCAAGTTGTACTAGAAGTTTGCATACGAACGATACAAATTTTTATACTACACAACATTACCTGGTTGCCAAATGTATCTGGTAATTGAGATCGTTACTACAATATTCTTTTGGTAGCTCATCAGACCTAGAAGTGTTAAATTAGGTCTAAATTCGGAACTACAGTAATGAAATAATAAAATATTTGTTGTATGCGTCCCGAATCACCCCGCGGCACTACTTGAAGGTCCCCAGGGCGAATGTGGATGCAAATTCGGTTCAATAAATCGAGGGGAACGCGTTATTGGCCGAGCACAATGAGCCTTCGCAACGGCCACGTGTCCACGTTGAATCGCGAGCCGAGAAACTTATAAATTTTCAGCCATTAACGAGGGGTCCTTAATGAATTTCTCAGCAGGCAATCCGATGGACCGTGGTCCTTTGAACCAGCATCTCGAACGACTCATCGACGTTCTGATTTACATCCGGTGATCCTTGAACTTCGACTGACGCGCGAAATAAAATCTTCCTCTTTTATCATCCTCCTCCACCGACTCAGTTTTATCTCTCCTCGCGTCGCGCTCTTTAAACACAACCGACATAAATAATCCGCGCAAATTTATAATGACAATTACCATAAAAATTGTCACACAATAAAATACTTGGCGAAATTTACGACGTTGGTGCCGCTGACTCGACAGACCCAAACAGGCTCTCCTAAAGGCCTAACCGCGCACGGGGGGCTACGATAGACCCACCCCTCGACTACCCTCTAACCATGATTCTTCGTCCTCCTCGCCCTCTTTCGCCTTCTACCACTTTACGACCAATTATTCTATACGTTCCTTTATTGTATACGCATCTTGCCTTTAGCAAAAGTCTTGGACGCTTTTTATAGGAACGCTTTTACGAATACGTTTGCTGTGGAATTTATATAAAATAGGGGTTGCATTACTTGAGTTCCTTCTTGCAGACAAATATTATGACTGAGAACATTGATGACGATATTATTACTAATATTATACTAATAATATTCGTAACAATATTATGACCAATATTACCAACTGTACTATTGTTAAAATTATTTCTTGATATATTTAAAATTGTTGCACGAATGAATGATTGTTGCGTATTAAAAGATTCAATGCATTTCGAAGATAGGTGTAAAGAATTAGTTGACGCGGCATCAGAAATTGAATAGCAGCTGTTCAATGTTGCATTCGCTGCCGAGGATATAAGTGTCTACGTGAACACCTTAGCTCGGTTACGATCTCGCGGCAATTTCAAAGGTATTCCCTGGTGTCGCGGTGGCACCATTTAAACGAGAATTAAATAGTTTAGATCCAACGAACTCGACCCACGGTACCGCGTCGGATCGTAACGATTTTACGATCCTGTTGAAATTTGTCGTCAGAATCGGATGATTAGAATCTGTAAACGGATGGTATCGTTATCAAACGTCATCTGCCACTACCTTCGTGCATGTAATTATAATTCGAGATAGCGCTATTTCAATAAAACGTATCGATAACAACGGTCAGATCGACGAGATCTGTTTAAATATAACTCTATCGAGGCATCGAAGTAATTCGATAGATAGTATTAAGAAATAGTTGTTATTTTGCAGAGTTCGTCAGGCAAGTTATTTGGAACAGGTTGTTCGATAACAAGACGCGGAATAATAAATTCAGCGTATTTAACAAATAATTTGGTGATATTTCAATCGATCGATTTTATAGCGTAGCAGACAAGGCCGGAGAATTGTACGTTCGACAAATTGCAACGTTTAACGAAACCAAAACGCGTGGGAACGTATTGCGGCATGCAAAACGGCGTTCCGAATAAGCGGGCACGATGGTATTTCAAATAATAAGCGAAACAGAAATAATGTTTTCAATTTTTATCTCCGAATCGCTGAACACCGATGGAAAGCGGCGCCGATACGCGCGCCCCTCGGACGCGTCCGTCGAGTAATTTATAAAAATACGGGAAAAAGTGGAATGTAAATTTCCGGGCTGCATTTTGCATGAAATGAGCCGCCTCATAAATATTGGAATTTTATCCAGTAGACGCATTTCGGTAACCGGACGGTCCGACGCTCGTTATAGATCGTCCCCTCACCCTTTTTCACGGGATTGTTAAGCATCTGTTCGCGTTTCGTTCATTTTTTTCCGCTACGCAAAATCCGTCGATCGTATCGGGCCATTTTACGGAATTAACTTCCTACTGCTTTCGTATTTAAGCTAAATTTCAACTAGATTTATGACATCGACACTCGCGGACTTCCATTTCAATTACACTCAACGGGTGCGTCGATGCAATTTTTTTTAATATACATCACGTAGAATTGTAAATAGTTATATTAGGTTATCTTGATTGTTCGTCAAATGGCGGATTACATAGAGTATTGAATTAAATGCTACATATAACGAATTCTTATGTAACGTATGATCATATGCGCGACGATATGCATGGTCGCGCCAACGCGTACTACGATGATTTAACATTTGACAATAAAACACGAGTTAACATGCGGCGATATAACACGTGGCAACTTCACGTGCGGTGATAAACCATTTGAAAATACCAAAGTGTAATCATACTAATGTCGAAGTTCTGTCGAGTGGCAATATAACGCGTGGCGATCTAACACTCAATAGATAACCGTAATTACGAAAATAAACTATGAAAATATAGTAAGAGTATATTGCACCGTAAGTCTCGTACATGTACAAATAAATAATAAATAAAATGTGTACGAAATATTGAAGTGTGTACGTACTTTTCTGAAGTGTATCTTTAAAGAATGTAGAATTTTTCAGTAAACACCGACGCTTATTATTCAAAAATTTCTCATTTTCTGATACAGATAAACTAACCGCATTAAGCGCGTCAGGTTCGATAAGATAAAATAGTAGGAATTACGTACTCGATCGAAAAAGGGGAAAATAAGATGGAATGACGATATAAACGATAGGATCGCGATAAGCAGTCACGATAGAGCAGACAGAGACATTAATTGAACGCAGTTTTTGAGGCACCAAGATTGCACGTATGGCCGAGCAGCTCGGCGATCAATCAGCAAGATGACTTGGCGTTTTCGATTTTAATTAGAACTCTTCCGCGCGATCGGCCCGATCCATAAATAATGCTTGTATTTTTTCGCCGTTCCTTTGAGCACGATAATCAAATTCTGATAAATCCGGCCACGACGTAACCGTATGGAAAATAAATCGTTCCCCCGTGATAAAAACGTTCGCCGAGCCTTTAGCGAATATTCAGTTGGTCGTGAATCGTTTCCGAACTCAAATTCGCTGGAACGTGTTCTCCTAATCTCTTGACAAAATTAACGAGGCAGAAGACGCGTTCACCATTTTTTATTCATCGTTAAGCTAGTATCAACGAATACTCGAGAAGCATTTTGCAATGCATTTTCGACGCGTTTTTGCATTTGCGGCCACTTAACTCTCGATCGTATCGGCCCGGTAGATTATGTTAGACGGCGAGACTCGGCGAAAAATTGAATCTAGTCGGTTAATGGACGACGTCGGTTAGAAAATTGAGCAAAAGCCGGCAGATTTCATCGTTGTTTCCTCCCGGTGGCTTGACACGATCGCGGCAACATTCTAGCAGCGAGGTTACACGCGGTATTGCTGGCGTGTAAAGGTGGAACGTTCCACGTCTTGAGATGCGCATACATTACGGACACGCGATCCCTCGTACAGAGGCCCGCTACTGAAAATTACAATTTAAATGGCCGCCGTCCGTTCCCTCGTACCCGCTTATCTACTTGTTTTCATCTAAACATCTCATTTTTATGCGCCATTCAAATTCCACGTCCCTTCTTTCGCTCGCAACTCGGTTCCTCGGTCACGCGATACGCGTCGTTGTCACTTTGCAAAACTTTCTCGTCCTCACAGTCTCGTCGTTTCACCAAACGATCACATTTTGTCCTAAAATTCGATACAAATTTTTATTCCACATCCGAATTACGTGGATTTCGAAATTCTTATATCCCCAGACTCGTACATTCGTATCACGTTGTACACCTACATCCATCCCTAGACACCCCAATCGTTACACTGTTAGATCCCAATATTTATAGATCTATACATGCTTGTATTTTTAGATTACTAGATCTCAAAATCGTCGGGTTTCTAAATGCCATTATCTCCATACTATAATCACTCTAGGTCTGGAATACATCCAGATCCCGATTTCCCCAGATCTTGGTTTCTAACAGATCCCGATAGTCCTAGAACCAAATTGATCCGAAATTCCTAAATTTCAATTTCCCTAGGTCCCTAGAATTCAATATCCCTAGATCTAGAAATCCCTAGATCCCTAGATCCCGATATCCCCAGATTCCAATTCCGCTGGATCCCGATATTCCTATATTTCAATTCCCCTATATTCGAATTCCCCTAGACCCCTATATCCCTAGATTCCAATTTCCCTAGATTTCGATATCCTTAGCCGTCTAGACGATATCCGTGATATCGTAATATCCCTAGATCTGAATTGTCGGTTGACCTCCATATTGCGAAATCCCTAGATCGTTATCTCGTAATCCGTAAATAATAGTTGTAAATCGAAATTGATCGTAGCGTTGATGGAAGAATACTGTGTTTGGAGATAAACTTGTAAAAAGAAAAGGATGACATAACAATTTGCGATAAAGTCCTGTCTAGGAACATTAATTTTCTTTTTGGTCCATGAAATTGTCCGGCAAGATACTGCGAACTCTCATCTTCCGAGTAGAATTTCTAAAGAGCAAGCTGAAGATAATTGGGAGGTTGTAAAGTTTCGAAAGAGTAATTGAACATTCCGTTTGCCTTCTTTCGCGACGAAACTAATTGCTACATTTTATCGTCGATTTTCATCGTCTTTTCTCCTTTCAATCTTGAAGAACAATAAACGATATTCCGTAAAGTACGACGCTAAAAGTTTCTTACCCTTTAACGAACCATTTTATCTTTAATTAGATTACGTTCGGTACAATTGTCCACTCGGGTGCAACGTAGTCCTCTCGCACAATTACGGTAAAGCGCTGAGCCTCCACCACTTATTTTCGATTTTGAGAAATCCTACGGAACACCTAGGGAGGATATAGTTAACAAATTAAATAGCTGGGTCTAATGTGATCTGCAAACATAATCCTACAATCGTAAAAATCGTGGAGGCAGTACTAGGAAGAAACTGGAATAATAACTTTCCATGCACTCCCTAAAGAGAGCGTTGCACAAAGGTGTACATTCGCGCACACAAGAATGAAATATATTTCGCGTTTACTGCTCATTTTCAACAGATTTACACCGCGTATGAAATTCATAGTAACGCGTCACAGTTACTTGTCACCGGAACTGTAAGTTTTCAGATAATTACAGGTGATATACGAGGGTGTAACACGCGATCTCACGTACGTTACGTGGCTACGTGCACGCAGTAAGAGGCAATCGGTCGCATTGACACGAATCACGCCGAATTTCTGGCCTTATCGAATTGTAGGTTTATTATGGCCGATAACCGATAACCAAATACGTCGGTTAGAGATAGTTAGCAATAATTAATAACGCTTATCGGCATAGCCGCCCGTAAAATTGGACGATGGAACGAAACACCGTTTTAATATCCATGCTTTCCGATCGATTGATCTGCCAACGTGAACCAGCATCTGCTGGATATAACGCTATTATCGCGTATCGTTTCAACGCAAAACTGTGTATCCTACGTGTCCTTATAAATCATTTCTTTCGCAGCGGATGCACAAAATGTGATTTTATATTAGGGTACTTTCCGTAATGTTATATTGGGCTATCTATTAGATTAAAATGTTAGCCGGGGTGGTAGATATTACAATAAATATAAGATGTAGAAACTGCTAGAATTAAGTACTAAGATATGATATTTCACAAGTTTTCATACGTACCAAATATGGTCATAATATTTAACCTCTGCACTCGTAGGTATTTTTGCTAAATTAAGCTGCAGCTTTCTACTTGAGTTTTGATGAATTACAAATTACTTCTCCATTGGTATTATTGTATCTTCCACTACGTTTATCACCCATATAACACTTAAAAAAATACTTGAAATTATATAAACCTGAGTGTGATCTTTGCAAAGGACCTGGTTCGTGGACCCAAACACTTGTTTACATTTACATGTCCATATAAAAGTCCATTAAAAATAGAAAAAGTAACCTTTTGTTATAGGATTTCCACCTATCATGTATAACGTTAAATACGTTATTTCGTGTAGAAGGTTGTAAAGACCAGTTACGATATACGTGTCAGGTCTTAAGCAAGCAGTAGATATAACCGGAGATAGTCGGACCGGGAGACTAACAGAGGTATAAGCGCAAGCTAATTAGAAGAATTGAATGCTCGTTGCAATGGAAATGTACCAATAAAGGTTTTAATTTATTTTCCGTTTAATCCGTCCATCTGCCATTTATGCAAACCGTAATAGATGGTAATCGTTCTGAAAAATAAGCCAATTGATTTCTCGCGTGTTTCAAGTTCGTTTCTCCGAGTGAAATATAAAAACGGTGCCATGCATCGTCCGTCTCTTTTCTTTTTATTTATAATTTAGACTACCGTGTTACCAGTCTGAACGACTAAGCAACTTCTGCCGGTTGAACACGCAATGTGTACCTTCCATTTCCAGCTACGTACCGAATACTTCGGTAAACATCGATATCGAATAGACAGTTCTGTTCACGACGGACGAAAGTGTCCACTCGACGTTGCACCTTGCTAAAAGGACGAAATGTCCCGAGAATTTTCTTGCTTCACTTCGAATTCGTTCGCGATAATTCACGTAGGTGCGATTGTTTTCGATTCGTTGATGATTTACATACTTTTGGTTCGGAAATGAGGGCTCTTTGCAAATTTTCGGGTTTTTGAGCTTGTACATTTACCCATTTTGGGATTTAGGAATTTTCAAATTTTCAGTTCTCGCAATTCAAGTTCTGTCATTTGTCTATTTATAGATTTATAAATTTTCTAATTTCCGGATTTACAGATTTACTAGTTTGCAAAGTTATTTTACAGAATTCCAGATTTGTAAGTTTTCTCATTTTCAGAACTGTGGGATTTCCAAATTTCTATATTTCTATACTTTCAAATTTTACAAAGCAATAAATTGTCAAATTTGTGTATACAGTGAAATTTTCAAAGCAACACTAAAATGATCAAATTTGGAAGTATAAACTTAGCAAACAAATTTCATAAATTGTCAAATATTCAAGATTCCACGACTTCAAGTTTACACTCTAAAAAATTCTGAAATCTGTAGAATTGGATCACCGTCTAGGGGATTATAGGGTCTTCGAAATTAGTCGGCTATACATAAAGCTGGCCACTTGATTCCGTTTGAACGATAAATCCGATCGTTTCGCCGGTTCGAAGTTGATCCTATCAAAAGTGTACACGCGGGTGGAAAGTTACGCGTACACGCGTGTATCCGCGCGGATTACGCGGAAAGCCTCGGTCGTAGCCAGGTGTGGCGAAGCTTGGCACAATTTCTTCGAATCAAGCGAAAGCCAATTACAAGTTTAATTCGGAACTTTGCGCGGGCGATAATTAGCCGGTAAATTAAATTTACTTTCGTTTCAAAACAATCGCGGAAGTTTCGCGAGGCCGGCTGCCTCGACGTCGCGATGAGAACTCGCCGCACCGCTCCGGGACAATCGGGGAATTGTATAAAATTAATTATGCGGAACAACGCGCCCGGTAATGTCCACTCTTCATCGACAACACGGCTTTGCTAAACTGACGATTCTCTCCATCAGATTACATTTCATTTCCGACAGGCTCGTTAACGCACGCTCGGATAAAACGCCATTGTTTTTCCTTTGTAACTTGATAAATATTGGTTCGCGATCGAAACCGTAGAAATTGTAAATTGAACATGTAGTCTTTCCGTGGAAATAATATTTATCTCCACTCTTTTGTGGCTTAAACTCTTTATTGGAACTAGTTATACTCTGCTTTTCTGACACTGCAACTATTAGTTAGACAAAATGGCTGAATTCGCCATCGTATTTTGTTTCGAACATTAGATCTATCTAGTAGACAAAATAGATGGATTGATTCACGATCGAAAACCATTGTAGAAATTGTAAACTGAACGTATAGTCTTTTACTAGAAATAATATTTATCTCGACTGTTTTGTATGTAGATTTGATCGTCATGTCAGCCATATTTGTGTAACGTATGAATTTATGTTTATACTCATCCATTATGCAAGTAACGTCTTTGGTTACTCGATTATAAACGAATTTTATTAAATACTTGAGGGAATACGGAATAAAAAGAAGCTAAATCTGAATAATTAATTATGGTCTACGTGTTAGTTTATCCAAAGTTCCTTCAAACTTAACACAGGAACTACCAATCAGTTAAAATGACTGGTTTCAACTTCTATCGTAGTGTATAAATTGAAATTTGTAAGTCAGTTCTGAACCGAAACTTCAAGCTCCATATTTTACGCCATAAAATAAAAAAAAATTTCGTTCATTTTGCTTACTGTTTAGATCACTTAACCCAAGAATACGTCATCAGACGTAATAGGTCAGTAATAAGTTTCGTTTTCAGCGGGTATTCCGGGAAATTACAGGTTCTCGTTATTCGAAGGAAAGCACGTGGACAGGTCCGATAATGGCGCGTGTAAAAACGATCGGGCGATAAAACAAAACGAGTAGAACAGGTTGGATAATTTTCCAACGGGCCAAGCGCAAACAGAATAATCGATGAAAGCAGCGAAAGGACCGAGCGATTATTATCCTTGCCGCTTTAAACCGATTGATAATGATCAGAAGTAATATGGCGCTTTAATTGGCTAATAGCGTGACGAAAATATAATAACCGCGGTATCGATTAAAACGGTTCAGAAGCGAAATCTCCGAGCAACGCGTTCAGCTCGCGCGTTCGAGCGAACGTAGAGCAACGCCGTTCGGAATTTCTCATGGTAATTCAGTCTAAATTCCGGAATCTACTCATCCATTTAACGGGGAACGTAATGGCGTGAATTTGCCTAATTTTCTACTTATTACCAACTGCTTGTTACCGCGTTTGTAATTCGTTGTTCACCGAAATGAAATTAATAATCGGCCGCGAGCGTGACGCGCCGCATTACGCCGCCGATGATATACCGCGATCCGGGACGCTGGAACATACCTCTTCGCCAATTTATCTAACATCGGATCAATCGTGTACCTATGCCTTTTAAACGACGTTAATGAATTTTTAACCAACCTCGTTACCTCGCTGTTAGCGGTCGAAAGAAATATTAGATTGCTGGTGGTATCTCTTTATATGGCCGTCAGATATAAATGGAGAAGTTGACTGGTGGTACACCATCTTATATGATAATAAACAAAAATTTAATACTCTACTCTCGCTTATCTGCATTGCATTATCTGCGCTACTACATTAGCAAATCTTCGAAGTACATTTACGAAGTAAATTTTCCAAGTCTGTAAATGAGATTAAAAATTTGATAAAGTAAATGTGAGGAAAAAATGTCTAAATTTGAGGATTGGCAAGTTTGAAAATTTTTGGATTTTACGCTTCTAAAGTGGAAACATAATTTTTCAGTGGAACGAGTGTAATGAGAATCAGTGACAATTTGTCCCCTCTCCCCGAAAGAAGGTACGAAAGATCGTAATGTCGGTGAGTGAAATCAGAAGCGAAATTTCAGGAAGGTTTTCCATCGATTTCCGCGTTCCACGGGGACACGGAAATTTGCGAAAGCACCGTTAAGAAATAAAGAAACCTTCCGTTCTAATTTCCTGCAAGGATGTGCGCGAGGACAGGCTTTAAACGGCGAATGGCCGCTCGTCCCGATATTCAAATTGTACATTTATACTTGTAAATTTATGAGACGTTGGAAATGAACTATTGAGAGACCGGCTATACATATAACGAGCTACTGTAATGCACCTATAGCGTGAGTCTGCTTTTATTCACGAAGAATGGAAATCTACTTGTGTCACGGGCTTGAAGTATGGCTCCTATCTGTTTTCAATGCGTTCAAACTAATGCTGTCGTAAAATATGAATAACTCGGGAAACAATACCGATAAAGGTTCGCGGAAAGTACAACGCGGAGTGTGCGTGCCTCGTAAAAGCGAAAAAGCATTCGGAATTCACAGATAGAAAGAGTGACATCTATATTTGCTTATCTAGATAACGAATCATCCTGTGAAATCGCATGATCAATTCAACGATTAGCGCGTTTACTGTCGTGCCAGAAATAGTCGCGTTTAATACCGTGTACAACTATCTGAATTATTAACGCGTTGACTCATGCAGGGAATATTGATTCCCTTCAATTAGAAATCCTTGAACTTCTCTAGCGAAGTGAACAGAATATTTTTATTATTGGAGGGATAGAAATTATTCAAATTTCAAGTTTTCGAAATTTTTTCATTTCTAAATTTCGGGCCTTTGGAGTTTTTATATTACAGGATTTTAAGTCTCGGAATTTTTTAATTTTGAAATTTGAAGTTTAAGGATTCCTCAAATTCCAAATTCTAAGTTTTTCAATGTCTGAACTTACAATTTTTAATTTTCCAATTTCTGAAAATCTTCATCCTACGTTCCTCATTTTTCGAGTTATCCAAATTTTCATCCTACATTCAACGTTGTCCAAATTGTTCAAACCTTCGTCCTACGTTAAAAATTCTCCGAATTATTAAAATTTGCCGGTAATTCCGTTACAAGGTGAAGATCCTCGTAATTAGCGTTCGAAATCGCTCTGTTCTGGGAAAATTCCCTTTGTTTTGAACTATGCGTAAGTTGCAAGGTGCGCGGGCGTGCGGGCACCGCGCGTGTGCGTGTTCAGTCCGAATGTGCGTGCGTGTAACCGCGAGGTAGATACGCCGGGACAGATAAGGGGAGATACGGTTCGGTTTAAGGAAGCGGTTAATTACCAGAAGATAGAAGATTGCCGGTGGCACGGTCTTATGCTTCGAGTACAACCAAAAGAACCGATCCTCCATCTTAACGGTGGCGGAGGATGCCTTCCGGTAATAACAATCTTTCAGACATTACCGCTGTATCTATTGACTTCTACTCGATGCGGTTGTTAACCTCCCAGTAATCACCCTTATTATTTAAATGCACTCGAAGCGATCGCGTGAATGATAATGTCTATTTTAAAATTCTAACAAGCTCTCGTCCATAATCCTGAGGACCACAATATTCGGAGAACTTCAAATGTGCAGTACAAATTCGAATAATTTCTTTCTTACCAAAAAACAATACGTGTTTTATGATAATACATAATAAGAAATATGGTAATTTAATTATGTATAAATATGGACTAGTAAGCATACTGTAGTGTCCGTACATGAACCTTGCACTACAATATATTTGTCAAATGCGTCATAGGTACAACATTAAAAGAAAGTTGAAATGTTATGTCAAATAATTGGACATCTAAGCGTATGAAAAATTCAGCTGAGTGCGTCACCAGTGCGTCACAAGACTCAAAGTACAAAGGGTTAATAAGAGTTTATCGTGAATCGTAGATGATTACGAAAGTAACGAGATGTACTCGATATGCGAGATAAAAATCGTGCGATCGCGAGATGCGTGAGAATCAGAGGTTTTTGAAATTGGTGAACGTACGATGACGAGTCGCACGACACGCCGGGAATAAACGAACGCGTAATTATAGAGGCTGGACGGAAGTGGTTGAGAAACGAATTCCTTCGTCCGTGAAATTAAATATGAATACTGATTAGCAGTTTAACAAAGGGGTGGATCGCTCCAATTTTATGATTAATCAATGATAGTAAAAGGATACAACGTTCTTCACGTTTGAATACCCCGGTAACGCGATCTCTATCTTGAATAATTGTGGGTTGCTGGTACAATGAAACCTTTTGATATCGTTGTAACATTTGTTCCAAGTATTATTGGGAGGAGGGAAAATTGAGAATACGAAAGTTGAAGCGTACAGGTTTATAAATTTACAAATTTTCAAATTGAAGCACTTATGGAAACGGACAAATAATTACAGCACGAAATGACATTTTGAAGGGATACAAAAATATGTGAAATTTCATGTGGAGCGATCGTAAAGTATGCGTGGGCAGGTAACCTCTTGATATATATTTATTTCGAAGTGAAAGAATTACAAGAACACATGTTATAAAAACAGACAAACAGGAAATACACATTTTGCAATAATTTGAAAGGGATCGTAAAATGTCGAATTTCACAAAGAAGCAGGAACAACGGTGTTTGAATTGCGTGATTAACCAAAGGGAAAAAAGGAATGCTCGAAACTTGAATCGCGGGATTAACAGCTTTCGATATTTCCAGCGTTTTCCAGCCTCGTTGTTCACCGATACAAAGCAAGCCGCGATAGGCAAATATTAACTTCTTCGGTTCACGGTTCATTGTACCGGGTCGTTCCTCTTAAATCTTGCAGGATTTTGCAGCGGGAGACTTCCGTTTTCTTTCGCCCCCTTCCGATACGTGTGTACAAAAGCGCAGGAACAGGGGAGGAACGCACAAAAGCCCAATTACGGGGCTGCTCGAAAAGCGAAAGCCCGGAAAATTTGTGATTGTTTAATGTTTCGCGAGAGCGGCGACAGAGGCAGACTGCAAATAAAAAATGATGGAGTAAAGAGGAAATGCGTACAGTGAGCAAACGAGCTCCATTAAGCGACGGTGCGATTTTAAAGTCGCGATTAAAAAACCGAGCAAAGAACTCGTTATCAGAAAACGGTCGTTGAAATTTTCATTGTCCTCGAAACTTATAACTCCTCGGTGAATTAACGAGACAAGAATCGATTTTGTTCCTTAAGATTTTGAAATTGTCCAACGCGAGAATCTCTTGCAACGATTAAGTTTGATTGGAATGAAGATAGAATGAGATGCAAATCGTATATTTGTAAAACAGACGTTTGAGGTACGCTGACGTCACAGGACACGTCGCTCAAAGGCCGAGAATGGCCGGAAGTCGTGAAATAGGATTACCCGTTGGTACGTATGCGGCCGTTCCAAGGTGATAATTGAATAGATAGCCACGTCGTCGTTCCTTCCACCATCTCTTCTTCGATTTTCCTTCGTTAACGTGCCCTACGCTCTGCTTTTTGCACCCCGTCGTTCCATGGGAAACAATGGAAAATCTTGTTAATTCGCCGACAGGTTCCAGCGGATCTCCCCCTGCCTCTCTTTCGCGGTGATTTAATACAAGATGTTAGGAAACGTTTTATATGCGGCTCCTGTCCGATTTAATCGAATCCACCTGTCCTACCGTGAAACTTAATTATCCGTCGAGGAAAAGGTTGTTTAAATTTCCGTTGGAGTTTCTTTTATTCGAAACGCAAAGGAAAACATTGCACTTGTGAGGCGTACAAGGAGCATCGTATTCTACGCGTTTCATCAAATTTATTCGTGACACATTACTTCTTATCCTTTCTTTCTATATTTGCATTCATTCGTGTATACATTTGCATTCATTCGTGTATATTTGCATTTGTGTCAAATTGTAGCAATTAAGGAAAATTATAAATCAATGGTTTCGAAGGGACATTTCATGTAGCGTGATATTGTGGCATACAAAATATCTGTAAAAATCTGGTTTAAATATTTTAATTTAAACATGGTATATGGTACATTTGATATCATATAACATATGACATGAAACCATATACATGTGTATGTCATGTCATGACATATGAAATAAAAATATAAGAATGACCTTCGTTTGACCTTAATGCCTCTACAAAGTGACAGTTAACATCAAAGTACTATATATTAATTCCTAACGTAACTAATAACATAATCAACACGAATAAAAGTGTATTATTATTTATGAAGCTAAATATTTATAAAAATATTGATCGATGTAGGAACGAGATAATGATCGAAAGTAAATTGAAGAACACATCTTGAATATCCGAAGGTACGTTTTTCGGAATTAGCTGATACAATATGAAACAGATTTATTGAAAACCGACAAGATGTCTCAAGACTAGCGTAGGTGTCCGATACACGTGTTTCTGTATCGGTTATGGTGCTCAGCACGCAGACGAACGGCTGCAAGCCGTGTACGTGGATATTTCTTGCAAACGTGGGAGCCTCCTTTTGATCTCTTTTTAGCCGTCGAGTGCAATAGAGGCACCCCGTGTTCCCGTGGGCTTCGAGCATCACCGGAGCCTCGAGAGGGAAAGAGCGAAGAGGTAGAAGGGGCTCGCCACGTTTTGCATGTGTTTCGACTAATTAACATACGTGAAAATCCTCTTAATTGGGTGATTAAACGCCTGCGGAGACACTCTAATGGGGAACAGGGCACCCTTGCTCTCTCCCTGTGCTCCTCCCCTCTTTTTCAGCTCCTTGTTACCTCTGAACTCGACTCCCCTTTGGACCACCGACTCGCCGCTTTTATTTTTCGATCCTTATCGCCGAGTTATTTCCTAACATCGACGTAGCCGACGTTCGAACCGGAAGAGCCGTCGCCTCTTTCTGCCGAGGGGGAAACAAATCATCGCGATTTCCTGCGCAACGCTAATGCACCCTTCCGAGGTCCTGGAACGAGCTGTTAAGTATGACGAAGTACGCGACTCCGTTTTCTGAAGGGTTGTTGCGATCAAGAGGATCGTGCATACCGAGTCCTCCTTCAACGTTTCAGAAAACTTGCCAGGACATGCAAGCAAATCGTTAAAGCTAGCAACAGATGGATCAACCATCGTAACGCTCTGTGTCGATCTATTGTATACAATATTTATCATCCTGCTATGCACATAGAACAAGGTAGGCTTCCTCAAGGAAAATGCCGATTAAAGCTGTTTACAGAAAGTAACTATATAACTTCACCTTGCAATATGTACATGAAATTTGGAGATTTAGTCATAAAATTTGAAAATGATCAAAGCTAGACTTCAGACGAACAAATAATATCCAGGATGTCATCCAGACGTCACCAAGATAATATTCGTACAGCTCTCGTTAAAACATTGTAATTAAACGACCTCGCAACAGTAAACAAAACAGTAGAAGGATTCACATCGAACACATCCAATCAGACGAGTAAAGTTACCCACTTCTAATCAGATCGGTTGACGATTTTCTCCCCCTGTCCGATGTTCTCCCGTCCCGTTTCCTGTAGGATTAAGTAATCGATTGGACGTCCGGTGTATCCTTGTGCAGGAAACACGGGATTCGATTCACGAACGGAAAATCTCGGACGCGGAGGAGAGTGTTTAGCACGAGTATAACGAAGTATTTGCCCGGCTCGGTTTACTTGGCTCGCGAGGCGGCGTAATTAGGGAAGTTGAAGAGACTTTTGATGGGACGACGAGTTCGGCTATCCGAACTATTTACGAAACGAAGACAAATGGAAATTATGATTTTCTTGTTCGCCAAGAGGACCGACGAGACAGGGACAGGGAGACGGGCCAAAGACTCGAAACTGTCGTTCCGCTAATTTTATCCCCGAAATAAAATATTTACAGCGTCTTCGTTAATTTCCACTTTCGAAACTTTCCGACCGTTTTTACAGCGAGCATTTAATTAAACCGGTTTTGTTTACCAGTTTACTTTACGACCGGCCACCGTGTTACAACGCTCGTGTGTGTTCCTTTGTTAATTGCTTTCCCCGTTTTAATTTTCTTACTTCTGTTAATTATCCTGCTGGTTCTTTGGCCGTCGCAGAACTTCATTTCGATCGGTTCGCGATAGACAATTTTCGATTCCGCGATCCTGAACGGGATTAATCGGGACACGTTCCCGAGCGTTTACCCCAATAACGAGATAAAGAGAGTAGGTAGAAAAGTTTTGTTCGGCTTTTTAATTCCAAGAACTTGTTTCTCGTTCTCGTGATTCGATGCCACCGCTGCTGCTGTTGCCACTGCCTGTAATTATCGCCGTGTAAAATTAATGCCTCCTAATTGTTTGATAACGTTTCTGAAAATCAATCGATTCGGTCGGAAAGCGTAATTCGGTTAAGGATTCGCTGTAACAGCTTCGAGTTTAATTTCGCGTTTATACGTTAATACGTTTCAAGCTGTTTTTCTTTTTCTTGGATACCGGTTTCGCGAATCGTACGACAGTTGTGTTTATACCAGACCCAGATGTGTATTGTTCGGTACAAAAAAATGTACCGATTTCAATTATTTACAGCTTTTTAATAAAAAATTCGAAGAATTTAGTTTTACGAGTCCTGTATGTTATTCTACTCAATGCGCATGCGCCGAGACTAGCGGTCAGTTGCCGCGACATTTTGAACGCGCCGTCGCACGTCGGGATGAAATAATTCCATAAATACTCTGGAAATATATCACTGTCAGTACAAAATTTCTCTCGAATAGTTGGTAGAACGTTCAGGTAACGGACTTCTATACAATTAGTCGGCAGAGAAACTGGCAAAAAGGTTGTTTTCACTGTAACGTGACCTAACGCCGTCGAAGCGAAGCGCGATTCGGTCCACCGTAGGACGATTAGTCATGTTTCGGTATTCGTCCCGTAACGACTCACGTTATCGTGCTCCGTAAACACCGTACTTGTGATTGTTTCGCGTCGAACATAACGGTCAGTTTATTGTTAATATTCGTCGGATATTTACCGCGCGCGTGACAAGCGTGCGCGCGCACGCGCACATCTGTTGAAACACCTCGATCGTGGAGCTATGAAAATACATAATTTGCTGCATTACCTGTAAAGGTGAGTAAACAACGCAATTAGTATCTAGTAATTAGTTTTGCTGATAAGTTATCTTATTTACAATTCACGAATGGAAATGTGAGCATTTTAAATGCAAATTGGAATGAATTACATCATTTTTAACCATTTTATATACTTGTACATTGTTGTACATAGCATTGTTTGCCATGAATAATTCATAGTGAGTGTTCTCCAACAAAAAAATGTCATTGCGTTAAAACGTCTATCCAGTTTCACTTGTCATGAAGATACTTAAACTAACCTGATTTCAGCTAAGTGAAATGTAACTGTCAGTTAACCTAACCCTACTTTGAATACACTAACCTAACTCATTATAATATAAGGATTTAATCTAAGTTTGATCAAGTACATCTATCTCGTGATATACGACACTATTCTTAATTTTATTCTAATGGTATGCCACGTCCAATTTATTCTTAACTTAAGGATCAAATATGAGTGCACCTAACCTAACTTACCTTGAACCTAAGGATCTAATTTAACTCTGATCATATATACTTTTAACCTATGGAACTTGCCTTTACTTTGAGGATCTAATTTAACCCTAAATACGAGTGCACCTAACCTAACTTACCTTGAACCTAAAAATCTAATTTAACCCTGATCAAATATGAGTATACCTGCAACCTATGGAACTTGCCTTCATTCTGAGGATCTAATTTAACCCTAAATACGAGTACCTAACCTAACTTATCCTTAACCTAGGAACGGAATCTAATCCAAATCTACTATGAGTATGGCTAAGTTATTCTTAACAGAATACGAGAAAATCTGATGTACTAAAATTGAAATAAATTAAATCAGAAAATGCGATCGTAATCTGAATGATCGAATTGAAAGGCGCTGTAGCACAACAGTTTTCATTGGCGTGTAGCGAGTATTTCGTTATCGAGAATTTTAGCGAATTTTCTCGCCGACAAAATGCAGCGTCTAGAGCTGTTCTAGTAATCGGAGCCCGGCGTTCTTTCCAGCTCGAGTTTGTGTTCCGTCGTTGTTCGAATGCCGCGACTACGAGTGCCGCGTCTTTGAGCTCTCTAATTTAAACTGCTCGACGCGGGGCTCGCGTGTCGGACCGAAGTATTTTCTGCAATTAAATTGACATCTCGTATATCAGCGAAAAGTATGATTCGCCTCGAAGACACGCACAACGTTCAGCTACTAAATCGGTACCGCGAAATTCCTGGAATTTTGGCACGACGACAAACTTTCGTCGTTGTTCGTCAATCTTTTGTCATTTATCTCAACATCGTGCAACCGTAGGAATGCGTTCCGTCTTCAGCGATAAGCCTCGCGGATAATTGGCACAATAACGCGAGTAATTTGTTAGGGGGTCAGAAAACAACTCGGTTGCAAAGTCGTCGGGACAACGGGTTGTATTATGTCGACACTGAAACAGGATTTTTTTGCGTTTATTTATATACGAACGCGATAATTAAACTGTCGGATTACGTTTGAACGGAATCAAAGCTTCGTTCTTTCTTTTTCGTAACAAATCCTGTACAGTGATACGCGAACGTAATTGGATATCCGATATGTTTGTTGTTTCGTTAATACTATCAACGGTATAATTATGAATGTAGCCTTTTTTTCAGAGCCTCTCCCTTTGAACGATCGCGGTATCACCCTCGTCTAATTAAATCATGCACATCTACGCTCTCCCTCTATATCTTGCTCCCTGTAAATTACGAGGAACATGCGACTTCCAATAACGATTTTCGATGTTCCTTCTACAATCCTCGTCACCATTTCACCAATCACAATTTTTTTAATAATTTTTATTTGTCACGTTTATAAATAATCACGTGTTGCATCAATATTCTAAGCTACTTTTCTATTGCGAAACCTAGATTGTTTTTGCTTACAATCGATATTTATGTTGGTTATGCAGAATGTGCTTTTTCTAAAGTGATCATGCAGTATTCATATTCTGTAGAATTTCGTGTCTAGTATGTTGTGTAACAGAGTATTACACATTGTGCAAAAACTGTTAACAATTCAAACAATATTATAAATTCAAACGCGAGATTTTTCATGCAAACATTCGAAACATTTTACGAACTATTGATATTTTTAACAATTCACGCTAATACTTTTGTACGTAGATAGTGGCGGAGAATATATGTATGTGAAAATATTGTACTCTTGATCAGCTTTCAAAAATACTGCTGTAATACGAAAATCGGTGTGCACACTTAATTTCAAATTACAAATAACGTAGAAATATAAATTAAATTATATTCATATGTATATTGTAGAATATTGTACAATTTAGTAATGTATGAACAGCGTACTAGTACTACATGTTAGTATATAAATACTGTACATATTAATGTATAAATGTTATACATGTCGGTAAAAATCAACACAGACGAGCAGAAAGGCGTCTCAATAATTTTTGTCACTAAAGTAAAGTAAAAAGTTCGATAGTTTTAGCCTCTATGAATGATTTGGTGAATGGTGACCTAAATTATCTGAAAACATGCGAGCTGAATTGTAACCAGACGTCTAAATTTCTAAGCGACTCTCACAAAATGCAAAGTTGTGAGTTGACCAAAGTCGGAGAAGATTTAGGAACGAAAATTATTGGTGTCGCTAAGAGCGTCCGATGAGATGAAAACCGAAAATCTGATTTGTGTCTGGAAGCGTTCGTCCAACGCAGCATGCACTCGATAGTTTCCCTTTCTTTTGGTGGCCGACTCGTCGAAGTTTCTCGTTTTTTCGCGACGCAAAATCCCTTCCGGCCGTTCCACGAAAGGGTTGCAAGGAAAAGGGCGAGCGGGGGCTGACTTAGAAAAGAATCACGCCCAGAATGGACAAGAAGAGAAAGAAGAAGGAGCAAAAAACGCAACGAGGGAGGAAACACGGAGGAACGGAATCCAGGAATATTCGGTAAGGTCGAACCGAGGCAGGCATACATGTACGGGTTACGACGAAGAGCAAAACGAGACTCGAATCGCGGCAAAGAAATATCGTCGGTCAACGGAGAAAATCCGTATCCTGGCAGTAACGACCAGGATGGACGAACGGGATCGAGGAGAAGGCGGCTAGCGAGTCGGATAGAAAGAAATCGAACAGGACAAAGGGAGAAGGAAGGAACAGCCGAGTCGTTCGATGGAACGAGATAGAGAGAAATGGACAGAAAGAAAGAAAACGCGGGAGAAGAGAGCACGGGGAGAGAGGGGGGCAGGGAAAGGTACCCTTAGCTGGTTTCCCTCAGGAGATTTTATAATGGCATCCAGTTATTACCGCAGGACCTCGGGCCACGAACGCGATACGATTCTCCGACAAGGGACGAAGGCCGATTTAACAAGTGGTCAAATATACGGGCCGCACGAGTGGTCTGAGCATCCTCGCTAGAAAATGCACACCGACCAACCGAACACCGATACGCGAACAACGATGATAATGATAACGATCATCGTCAAATGATAGAGCAACCGTAGCTGCACTCCACTGCGACGCGGTCTTTCCTTTAGATAACGATACGTATGTAAACTTGAAATGTTCAGAATCCGCAAATTGCTACATTTTCATGTTTCCAAAACTCTTCTCGAATTTTTCGCATTTTCAAACTTTTACATCATCAAATTCTCAGGTTTAGAGGTATAGAAGTTGTCAAATTTCCAAATCCACACATTTTTAACACCCAAACTTTTAGAAATTTTCCAATGGAACTTCCAGTTCCCAAATTTCTAAATCTCCGCTACTCTAAATCCTGAAATTTCAATGTTCCCCAAATTCGTCGATTTTCATATTCCTAGATTCTGAAATCTCGAGATATAAATATTCCTACGTCTCAGTATCCTCACATCCCGATGTCCCTAGATTTCCATCCCCCAGTCCCCAACTTGGTCGAATGAGAACTCTCAGCTATCGATAGTTTGTCTCGCGGTACATTCTCAAGTGAACACGTATCTTAACAACTATCACCAAACACCCTTACAAAGCCCATTAATATCAAAAACTTGTTTTCTATTCGTTAGCGTTTGTAGACACGTTTTTACGCCTTATGTTTCTATTTTGATCACATAGACAACGCATCGGTTGTGAACGAAACAAAAGGGGTATAAAATTATCGGGAGATGAAAAGAGACGCAGAGTTAACGCGGGGATGCGATTCCGCCCAATTTATAGCGGGCCGGATTAAACGGTAATCCCCTGGTGCGGTGCCGCGTAATAATGATTCGAGTGAAAATATAACAAATATACCAGTCGGCCGAAAACGTCTAAATTAGAGTGGACTCGGCTGATCCGCGAACGAGTCGATCAGAGCGCGGCTTTCAGCCAGATCGAACGGATTTTCTCGATACCCGTCCCCTTTTAGCCCGTTTATGGCCCACGGCGGGAACGCTGGATCGAACATCTGGTCACTCGCGTAATTGTATTCCCGATCTACGCACCGACACTCTCCTCGAATCCCGATTTCTCAATGTTCCCGTTAGACCTAATTAACTGCTGGATCTTTGACGAATCAATCCACTCTGACAACCTCGTGTTGCTTGTTCGATGTTTAGCACTTCAGGGATAAATCTAAAATATTATTCAGAAATACATTTTTATGACGGTATATTTGTTTTCTCTAGAGTAATGTATATTTTACTTTCTTTAGTTATATTTTTATTTCTTCAACATCTTTGGTTAATGCAATTTGACCGAAGATGAAGGTAATTCGTTGCATGTCAAATAGAAAGTAACACAGTAATTGCATCATAAACACATTATCATTTTCTATTAGTTCAGATGTTTAAGTCTCGTTGGATGTTTCATATACATCATATACATTAGATGGTACATAATTTCTTCGTAGCATGGTTCTCTATTATACACACGCTATTCACTTAGGCGATATAAAGATAATCAAATGACGACACTCGTATTCAAATCACCTTATTAAATCGTATTATTTATTGTGTCGAGGTTTCCAATCGAGAGTCGTAATTATCGCCATCATTTGTTCCAGGATAATTGTATTTATTACGCGTGAAACTTAAACATTATGATCTTGAATAGACCAACTGATTCTTCGAAGCGAATGAAAAGAGTTCTTCCGAACAGCACACGCGAGTTAAAGCCCGTTTCTCTCGATCCTTTCCCGGCATAAAGAAGTTAATTATCGCGACGTTTAATTATGTATTTATTTTTAGAGTCCTTTGTCGAGGCACGAGTCCTTTACCGAGAAAAGAGTTACGCCGATTCTCGGTAACCCTTCCCCCATCGTCCATTGCTAGCTGACTGCTAATGAATTTTCACCTTTTTTCGCCTTATTTGCTCATTAGTGCCTTACCCTCGCCTCGTTCTTCTCCCTTCCACCTCCCGTCTTCCTACCCCGTCTCGGTTAATCCCGCGTGCAAGCAGCTCTTTTCTGCGTTCGTGCACGAGGACGGAATCCATGTTCCGACAGATTTTTATGATAACTAGAATCGTTCTTGTGGCTGGATATTTTCCTATTACCACCTTCTTACGTATCGCAAACCTACTATACCATGCATCTACATCCTCCACAATTCGTATGAGAATTTTGCTCGATTAACCCTTTGCACAGGACTTTTCTGGAAGTATTCTTCTGTATGTAGCGTTAAGTAGATGTTAATTGGTAAATGTTTCATGCAATTAGTTCACTAAAGAAGAAAGGTGACTTAGAAGTGTATCATACTAGAGTAACAATGAAGCATTGCCAAATATACTTATTATTTGCATAAAAAAATATACTTACTCGGTTGACGTAATTATATTTTGTGGACGATCTAGCGAATAAAAATTGCTGCTTGTATGACGATATTCGACCGCAAGGGGTTCATACATAACCTCAAAAGAAATAAACAGAACTACATGTGTGTACCGAGTCTTTACCCTTAATTTTGATCTTTGTAGAGATTTAAGATACACTTGTTAGCTATACGTAAGAACAGATGTAAGGTTAGCTATACATAAGAATAGACACAAGACTTATCACACATGAGAATACATGTAAAATTTGCGGTACATAAGTATAGGTACAAGATGCGATACACAAGAGTAGCTACCTAAGTACATGGTTTGTCATAAACAAGAAGAGATAGAAAATTAGTGGTAGCAGAAGGACCGCATAAATCCAGTTAATGTTTGCGGGGTGGGTAGAGAAATTATTATCGAGGGTGGAATAAGTTGTGCGGGGGGTCATTATCGGAGATCCAAGAGTCGGACAGAGGCAAGAATGGCCGCAAGTATCCCGACAAAGGGCCGTGTCAGAGAGCGAGGAATTCAGGAAGGCATTACGAGCGTTTTCACGCATCTCCGCGTAGAGGAGAGGCCCCGCCAGTGGAATTATTAATTAAGCACACTAATTAAGCGCGTTCATCGCGCTCGCCCGGAGGGGTCAGCCGTTGCGCGCGCGAGAGACCGAGAGAGAAGCGAGACGGCGCACTTGCGAAGGCAACACGCGATTACAAACGCGATCGATAATAAATTACCTTTCAGCTAGAAACGCTGCGCCACCTTCGTTCTCCCTTCCTTTCTCGCTGCTTTCATTTGGCCATTAGAAGTCGTTGTTTCTAACCGTTCATTACAGGCACAAAGCTCGCGTGTGTGGGTCATGCGAGAAAGCGTATCTCGACGCTCGAGTAATTACGCCTCTGTGGTGACGCGGGAGGATTCGAATGGCGGGCAAAAAACACTTACTTGAACCTCGATTTATTTCGATTTTTTTCATTATTCTTTCAAAGCTCCCTTGATAAAGATTTATAGTAAGGACCCAACGTTCTTGGATTAGTATTTAAATGTTATGTAGGTTCACTATAGTACTTTGATATTTTATTTCACGGTAAAAACCTAACTATTTACGAAATATTTACGTAGACACGATTAGATGTTTAAAGCTTGATCGCCAGCTCGCTGAGCACGTTCGGCTATTCGCGTTCTGATTAATCGAGCGTGCGGCTAATATTTCAGAGAAATCGTAAAGAAAGGTGTACGGGTCAGATAAGCCAGTTAAAATCGAAGTCGGACAGCCAGGGTTGTTCCCTTGTTAGAGACGAAAGCATAGCACGGTCGCGTAATAAATGCATGGGATTAACGAGGAATAAATAACGAGAGACTGTTAATAATGTCGTATACCCTCTGCAAAGCCCCCCCAACTACCTCCTCGTTTCGCTCTCGCCCTCCCTTCTCTTGCTGGAGTCGCTCCTCCTCCTGGTGACTCTTTTCTTCGTCCGGCCACGCAGCTCCCTCGCTTTCTCGTTAGAGCAGCGTGTCCGGGAACTGGTGGAATCGAGGGAGCATACGCGACGCGGCTCCCCGCGAGTCAGGAAACTTTCGAGAATCATTAAAAACGCATCTTCGACCCGTACGCTCCGCGATCGGCCGCTTAACGAGGCCGTTACGTTCCGAGGAACGAGCTTCGTTACTTTCAGCGTTCCTGTCGTGCTCTATCTCTCTCTTCCTCTCTCTTCATCTTTTTCTCTCTCTCTCTCTTCATCTTTCTCCTTTCTGCCCGACTCACAAGAATACGGAGTCTGTTCGGTAACGGGGAATCGAGAGCAACAGGGCAACGGAGCGGGGGCGGACGATTGATATCATCGCGGGGGAAAAAAACGTAATGAACGCGGTACGTGGTGGCCGGCCTGCAAGACCGCCGAGATTAAACATTTTCGCGGCCAACTTTTTGCCCGCGATTCGATTAAGCACTAGGGGATTTTAATAGCTTCCACTCGGTTTCTGTTTCTTACCGGATGGAGATGTTGCACGCGACCCGCTCGAACGGCACTAGTCTAACTTTCATACAAGAGAAAAACGACCGAGTCGAAACGAGACATCGTTCTCCTGTCGACCATGCGATCGATATTCGATCGCGAACCGATCTCGTACATTCGAGTTTTGCGATCTGAAAATTTGCAAAGTGTTCTACAGAATATTTCGGGACCTTACTGGGATGTTTTTAGAAATCTGTAAAGGTATTTAGGAGGTAGTCTCGTATAATTCTTAAGGTTTTATGAAATTCCCTAGGACGTACCTGAAGTTACCCATAGTTCCTCTGGAAGGTTTAAGGTTTTTATAAAGTTCCTAGACATCTCAAAGTCGTTTAGGTTTTCTTTAAAATCAACATTGGATTCCTAAAGATTTCCCCAGAATCATCATTGCATTCCTAGGGATTTCCCTAGGAATGGATGGATTATTAGAATCCTCTGGGACGTCTCTGTAATTGTATAAAATTCCCTAGGACTTAAAAATTTTTTAAGATTCCTTAAGAGTGCTTACGGTTTATGTAGGACTCTCTCACTTCTTTCTAGAAGTCCCTAGGCTTGTCAGAATGTCTTAGCATTCCCTAAGGTTACTTAGGATTCCCTAGTATCTCTTCTAGGATTCCTATCTAGGATTCTAGAATTCCCTAGAATCTCCCTACGATCTCTCAGTGCTCCATAGAATTCTCCATCCCTCTATGATTGTATAGAATTGTCTATAGTATACATTCGAATTTCGTACATGTACTAGCACTTATGTAGGACCTCCGATGATATTACTAGAATTTCTCAAAATCACCACAGATGAAAGAAAGCGTACACCGGAATGTATGTAGTCGGTGCACCTAAATATATAAATATATCTCCACATCCATTTGAAAGAAAACAGCATGGAATAGTGGAGGAAAGAAATTATTCGTAAGAAGATATTCGGAATGTCCATGATCGGAGAGCGCAGTAAATCGAAAGGGCAATAGCTAATGCAATAATGTTTACGGAGGCCAACAGTTCGTCGTGAGTTCACGTTTAGTGGCCGATTTGGTAAGGATCGCGCTGTATCACCGCAGCTTCCTGGCTCGCGACGAGAAAGGAGACGGTAAACCGTTGAATTGCGAGCCGATAGCCGAGACACGGCTACTTCTGAACGCCAGGGCGAACAAAGTGTTTGTTTCGGGAAGACAGCGCGGCTGGAATTCTGCCACAGAACATTAACCAAGCAGCCGGCATAACAGAGAACATCGTAATGTTCCGGCGTGGCATGCTAGGCGCATAATGTGACGTAACGTGATATAATGCGACGGGACCATCCGTATTCGGGTTGTTGCGCGAAACGGCGAAAGACCGGCAGCCAGAAACCACGTGGAAAGACGACGCTCGCGGAGGAAATGACACGCGAATCATACGCTCGACGGGCAATTCCATGGTTACAGGGTCAAAGGGATCGCGCGGCAGCTTGAAACGATAGCTGTATCGTTTTTTAAGCCCTTCGCGTTCCGCCAACTACGAAACCGTATCTCTTTTTTACATTTTACCACCGAATCCGCAATATTTTTCCGGGATTTTCGATGCGGGATTTCGTTCGCGTACGAGACAGAAAATTATTTCTCCTTTCGGACTTTTCATATACTAAGACACTTTATCAGCCGGTTTAAAGGCTAGGCAGAGATTTCATGTTTCATTCCTTTCTAATCTGTATCAATTGTACAGATGCATTTTGCAAGATAATTATTTAATATTAATTTTGGTATAATGCAACACATTGTAACATATGATATATGAATTAAATATTCACGTATGAACATATAATTTTTTTTTTAAACTTTTCAAAAAATTTTTCTGATCAATTTTGTAGGGTGTATATTAAATACATTTAGTATACTTTATTCAATTATATATGATATATCTATGTCGTATAGTATCATATATGATAACGTTACATAAGAAAATTAAGCAAAAATTGAAAATCAGAAGCAACCTAACCTAACATATTATCAATCTGTATAACGTTGTACAGTATTTTCCTATTACTCTCAGCCTTACAATTGTTTAGAGCCTCCACAAGAGCACCCTTACCTCCTTAAAAGGTACAGAAATAATGCGGTGATAACGCATGTACCAGGGTGCACACGTACCTGCGAAGGACGAGTAGTTTGCGGAGGGGTTGGAAAGTCGGGGGTTGCGAAGAAAGAGGGACGAGGAAAGTCGGCAATCCATATATGCAGATCCGAGATTCGCAGGCGGTCGGCTTCGATTCCCGGCTCGAAGTTATTATCACATATATTAGACAACTGACCCCCGACCACCCCTTTCCTGCCACCTTACGTATCGCTATACCGGCTCTCACCACACCCCCGCACCGTTTCACCCTGTAGCAGATACAATATCGTGCCGGCTGAACCGCGCACGGTTATGGTAAGAACCCTTTATTGTTTTATATTGTTTCCACGCTGCCTTTATTATATGACCCAGGCTGGTTCTGCGAGACCCGCAGCCGGGAGAATCGAAATAAAATTGCCGCCAATGCGAGGCCGGTATTGTACGGGGGATTAGGGGTCGAGGTTCCTAGGATCTGGAGCAACCGGTCCTTTATGGACCGTCCATGTTTGCGCGAGAGAGCGGAAGGATTCAAGGGTAAATGATAATTCGCCGAGGGGTGGGATTATGAGCAAGTGACTCCGCTTCGAGGGTGTCTCTGATTGCGTTTCGTTCAGTATCGGTTGCTTTCTTATTTTGGGACTTTGGAAATTTGTTATCCTTAAATTTTGGAATTTTGGAAATTTGAGACATTACATTTATGGAATAAATTTTAGAAGCTTAGGACCTTGGAATTTTGAAAATATGATCATTTCGGGAAGTCTGAAATGTAATTATAGAACTCTGGAGTGTTAGAATTTTTATATTTTTAAATTTTGAAGTGTTGGTATTTACGATTTTAGAGTGTCGAAGTGTTTAAACTTTGTGAGTTTTGAGTCTTGTCAATGTTTAACTTTATGTCTACATGAAACTAACTGAAATCGATGAAGTTAGGTTTCTTTATTTTAGCCTCTCACGACAAAGGCCAGTACAAGAATGTCTTCAACGACACAAATTGCTTTGACTGTTCGTCGCTTACTATTTTTCTAACATAGTACTAGAATTTTGGAACTACGACACTTCAAATTAAAGAATCGTTCAATTCCGTGATGCTATGACTTCGAAGCTCACGAATGTCCAAATTCTTGAACAGTTTTGAACTTCGTGAACTTCGAACATCATTTTCGAGTCATATGATTATAAAATTTGCAGACGAATGCATTCGCGAAAAAGTGATCAGTTTATTGGTTCTGTCCTGAAAATTTTGAAAATCCCTAGTTAGTTAGTCCCCAAGGGAGGTCGACGTATTAGGGTGTTTTACCTCGGAAAACATTGGAGAAAGGTTGCGGAGTAAATTATAAAGGTAGATGTTAAAAATTTATACTCATTAACGCGGTTCTGTTTGTCGTGACACGTGCAAAAGCTGTAACGATAAATGGCGACGATGCAGTGACGCGATATTGACGATAATGCTGGGTCGATGTTGCCCTCATTGTTTACCTGATGCGCAGCCATAACGCAACGTGAATCACCCGAAGTGGTTCCTCGAAAAATGACAATGATTATCGAACATTTTAATTACAATATTTACACGCCTATCAACGAGGACAAAGCTGTTTGTCCGCGGCACGTTTGTCGGAACGAATGGACGCTTACGCGTCGATTATCACTTGCTCGATGCCGATGGTCGTTGATGGCGCGTCGACATTTGCTATTCTCGCGGTTATTTAAAGTAAATAGTTGTTAATGGCACGGAATTCCAAATAAAACAGAATTGTAGGAGAACTGTAACGATAGAAACAATAACAGTATGGTACGTGTTTCAAGAATGACGGCATATACGGGCGGTATGTTTGTAGTTTCATAAACAAACGAGAATATTATAGAAAAGTTGTATGTTGAACAATATTAATAATAGGCTATTTTAGAGTTACGTCATGTTTAAACCTTCATTAAATCAGTCGATCTCCATAATTTCTAGTTTGAATACTTATTTTTAATAATGATAAGAAGAAGAAGGTGCGCAGTTATTTATTTCGATAATCAGTTTGCAATTTAAGGAATATTTAATCGCGTAGAAATTTAGCGAGCACATTCGCGTAGTTATCGATCGCATCGAGGTTGAAAACGCATCTTTGAGCGTGTACAATCGTATCGGAGAGCGTACCCCGCTCGTCACGCGTAGATTTAGACGCTGGAATGTTGGTTTCGACCGCGAACAACGCTCTCGCAATCTCGTGTAATTTACGACTATTCAGAGTCGATTCAAGTAAATCAAACGTTATTAGAACAAAGCCAACGTGATTCGGCTTTCCGTTGAATATTAACAAACCATCGGATTAAGCATCAAAATGCTGCGCGAGTGTATTTGATTAATTACTCGTTGATAATTCACAATATCTCCGCAAACGTAAACTAGTATTACGAGGTCGCTGCTGATTCTGCGACGAGATTTCTTAATCGTTGGATCAATAGGATAATTGCATTTAATTTAACTCAAATTTGATTTTTTTACGGTAGTACTATTAAAGAGACTAGTAGATTTGTATTTTTACTTCCAACAGTTCTTAGGAAAAATCAGGAAAAACCGAAGGGCAGGTTATATTAATGCAAAGAATTAACTAGGTGAATGTCTCGTTTATTCCGTGGCGTCCACGTCCACAGGCAGAACAAGAATGCCTCCTCGGCAAAACATTGGCCATGAGGAGACTAACGTCACCATGGTCCTTAACGACAGTACATTATTCTTTAGCCTCAAAAAACTTTCCCTTGCGACCAAGAAAGCACCCTGACAAAACGCATATGGCTCCCGCTGTTCGCATCTATAGAAACTCGAAATTTCTATTACTGTTGACAGTAGTTGTCGGTATCAGAATCCCCAACTGTAGTCGCTTGTAGTAACGAAAGAGTTAAAGGGATAAACGCGTCCGAAGATACCGCAACGATAAAAAATACCAAAGTATCGTTAACACCGCGACCGAAGTCCGAGCGAAGGAGGCACGGTTAGCGAGCAACAATGGCCACCTTTTCGCCGCGTCACCGTGCAATATCCAGCGAGGATATCCAGAGCGAGCGTCGGCTCGGATATCGATATCGATCGACGTTCCAGCGCAGATTATTATGTCCGTTGGTCGTGTCTTCTGAGAAATTGATACATCGCTGGCCATAGCCGACGCAAAAGTATATATAGGCCGGGTGTGGTGCCCTTACACTCGGCGTGGACCGAGTAGACCGACAATCTCGCGCCATTACGATCGCAGAACGATCGTTATCCGCGAGCACAAAAGGGACCCAGACAGCGGTGCTCAGCCGAAAGATCGATTTATCGAAGGGTCGTTCGTGATCGGCCGAACAACACCGCGATCACACTTTGCCGCAATTATGATCGGAACGATAGTCGTACGAGTCCCTTTTTGGGCGCATGCTCGATCGACGATCGAACACGATAATCGGCGCGTTCGGCTGCCCGCGCGAGCCCGCGAGCCCTCGTGTAATTTATATTTAAATAAGCCACGATCGAAACCGCAAGGTAAATACACGAGAGGAGCGTGGTACGAGCGTGTGCGTACGATTTTCGCGTGGTATCGCGGCTGCGCTCGATCGCGTTGCGGTCGGTGAGCGGAAGACGCGTCGATCACGGGGATATGGTGATCGATCAGGCCCACCCGAGCACAAATCTCTTCGACGATACAACGGGTATTTGCATAGAAATCGTTTCTTTGCCATCTTAAAAATCGAACAGCCCTGCTTTGGAATGTCAACCGACGCTTTAACTTTTCTGCATCTCCTCGTGCATCCTACGTACCTGATTAATCACCTTATACTAATACCTCATCCTACGTAGCTAATCACCTAATCGGTGACGGAAGTTTGGGGATTTGCTGAATTAAGGATTTGGAAATTTGGCTAGTTGATGATATAGAGATTTCTGAATTAGGGTAATTTAAGGATATGGGTATTTGAAGATTTGAAAATTTGGAAATTGGATACTTTGGAGATTAGTAGATATTTGGGTGTTTGAAGATTTGGATGTTAGGCAATTTGAATGTTTGAATACTTTTAATGTTTAATCGAGTTCTTTGAGAATTTGAACAGTTTGGATATTTCAGTACTTAATTATTAGTTATTTGCAAATTTAGAAATGTCAACATGTGAGGAATTTATGAAGTTCGGTAATAATTAATAATTCAAGGTACATTTGTACATTGTCCATATTTAACAATATCCAAATTAGGAACTTCATTATTTCAGAATCCGAAGTTACAATTTACAAAACTAGTATGGTATAAGTGCAGCTTTAAATATTTCTGTCCACATTACAAAATCCACCGTTTAATCCTCCATAACCTAATGATACACCATAAAAAAATACTTTTCGAGCATTTATGATCTTGCATGAACGTGGGAAAACAGTTGTTAAGTTGTCCACACTTTTTCATCTGTTTTCTCTCGTGCTTATCCTCCCTCTCCCTCGTGCAATTTTCCATGCAATTAATCATAGCACCAAACAAAAAGCACTCTCCCGCTAATGGCGTAGTAACAACTTAAACCTGTTTCGATGATTAAACCGTGTATTTCTATCCAACATCTGCAACCTTCAAACTTTTCTTCGATCGCTTTTTCCAGTATGTATCTATTTAAAATTTTGTTGCCGTACTCGCGCTGCATCATCTACAATTTTCTAGTCTATTTTACAAAAACCTGTTTAAAACTGGTATTTACATATCCTCTATTAAATGCGTTCACTTCATGAGTTTATCGTGGTTCGTTCAACTTCTTCAAGAATATTCATACCTGTGTGGACGCTTAGTTTGTCTTTTCAAATGCATCAATCATATGTGGATGATATATGGAGTTTACTATGTGGATATTATGTAGATAAAATGTTGATGTTACGTAGAGAGTATTTATGTTACGTATCATATGTGGACAATATGTGGATCATGTATAGATCATATGTGGATAACATGTGAATATTATGTGGATACTATTGTATATGGATAATATGTGTATATTACCACATGTCATCAATTCTTTTAGAATCTATTTCTGCACATAATTACAAGAGATTTGAAACGGGACCATTTCTTTTCCTAACTTCAAACCATCCCTGGAGAGGTTAAAGCTACCGATGGATGCTACGGTTGAAGTTTCCGGGCCCAAAGTTCCCAGCGTAAGGGTAAATTTCATTTCACGGATCGTAATAACGAGAATGACGGACAGGAGCGTAAGAAGCGAAGGATTTCTTAAAAACGCGACCTCGATTAAGGAATCAAGGAGCAAGGAGCGGGCTGTGGGTAGCTGGTAATCTGCTCGAGGTCAGGTCCGATGTTCATCCTCGAAGCGGAGCTGGTTAATTCGCGATCCTGGGCCATCACGGAGGCCGCGTGACACGCTCCACAATGCCCCTCAGAATGTGACTCGAGCGTGGCGGTCGGTGTTCTGGCGGCTTGGCAAAAAGTTAATTCATTTTCAGCGTTTTTACCCCGATACCAGTAATAGTAGTTTCATCAGGGGTTCTCAATCGTTTTTATCCGGATCGGTTTCGACGAAATGCCGGTTACTCGTGGAACGCGTTTCAGCGCTGATAGTAGTAGTCGATCGCGAATTCGATTTCTAAATAACGTCGGAGAATCGGTTGTTTACTGTGCTCACGAGGCGAAGAGATTCGTCTCGGTTAGGGGATCGAGGTTGATCAGTGCAATTCGAGTGCTATTGTATTCGAGCAGGAAATTACATGAGGAACCGGCTTCGACCGAGTTCCGGCCCGGTCGAGTGAATTTCAGAAGAGTCGAGTCTCTTGCAAACAAGCAAACGTCGCGTGAATTTAATGATCTCGATGAAGATTTCGAGGATCGGATCGCTTACCGATCGGACACGCGACAAACAGATTTTCAGTCATTTATTTGCTCTTCGGACCATATTTGCTAATGTACAAACCGAATAACACTGGTATCTGTTTACACGCATTATATTGCCATATGTTCATTTCAAGTGCGTTGTATTTCGTACAATTTGTCTTCACGTGTTATATTTTACACACATCATGTCGCCATGCGTTATGTGTTCCATGTATTATATCGGCATGCGTTATATTTTCTACGTGCTACATCACCATCTGTAATATCGCCATGCGTTGTATCTTACGTGCTTTACATTTCGTATCCTACACACATATCGCCATTCATTACACACATAATCAATATAATTAATATAATAATAATAATCTCACGTATAATCAATATAATAATCATTCACTAATATAACTCTACCTGAGGCAATATAACAAAAATAAAAGAGAAATGTCGAACATCAGAACAATTAATAAAATTTATTAATAAAACAAATCGAAGTCAAATTAAAATAAAAGTCGTGCTTCAACATGAATTACCAACACATATTTGCTAATAGAAAATACAAATTAATTATCTCGTGGATTTCATTGATTGTTTTACAAATTAATATTACCGTTGGAACAATATGAAACGCAGGATGCGTCACGAGTCTGGTTTCGTCCGCCATAAGGTGCAAGGAACGCGCAGGTGTACCAAAAACGCAGATGGTGTGGGTTCCTCAGTCTGTTGATTGTTCAGCAGGATTTGTTAACTCCTTTTTTTGAAACCAGAATTGCCGATTTTTTTATGAAATGTTTCTCATTAAGTTGATAGCCGATTAAACCTTGCGGGAATCTGGAAACGTTGGAAGGTGCTCGGAAACGCACCTGCGGTTATTACATATTTTATTCGGTTATTAATTGACTTACTAATATGGTAGTATTTATATTGCTGCACGAAAGGCACAGGGTGTTTTGTGCGAAACACGCTATTCATATATGTTCTCTGTAATAACCTTGAAAATAAATATAGTAAAATAACTTTCCTTTCTGTTTTTGGTTCGATTTGTTGAAATGTCTAAATAAGACTATGTACGTTAAGTCGAAAAATATTTTCAAATTTTTCAACGATTAAATACGCGTCCTATAAGGGACTTACCTTATTTTGTTGGAAGAGAGTTCGAAATACAGTTTCGAAGATAGCTGAAGCATTTAAAAGAGAGAAACAAAATGAACGACACAGTTCGCGCTAGAATTTGGAGCAGGAGGACGATACGATTTGAGGGATAACCAGAAACACTTTGGTCGGGGGAAATGACGCGACGAATGGCAGGCAAGGGTAATATAATGAATGCAGAAAAGGCCGGGCAGAACGGAAGGAAACGTCGGTGGGCGCGTCTCCTTCTGGCGGGCTTTAAAAATCCCAAAGAGTAAAACAAACCATAAACAGCCACATTAATTCAACGGTATGGCCCTTAAAATGCGCCCGCGTGGGAATGAAGTGCGGTACTAATTAAAATCTCAAGCATAAACTCGCGATTCAAACGCGTACAACGAAGAAGGCGGGAAAAGACTTTTGATCGGCTCCCTTCGTCCTTCGTTACGCGAAATGAGGGGCAAGCATACAGTACGGCCCTCACCCTTTGTTTTCCGAATGCAAATAAGTAGCCCTCCGCCACTCGTCTCCGCCACCCCCTCTTGCTTTCTCCCGTTCTCTCTCCAGCTTTGTCCCTCGTCCTGGAACACCCTCTCGTTTCCCGGCACCCTCTCTATCCTCTCTCTCTCTCTCCCTCTCTCTTCGTTCGTCGTGCTCTTCGTCTACGCTGTTCGTGAATACGGCCGGCACTCTCACACACCGCGAAACGTACAACAGGCCGCATGCATATTCATACGTGGGCCACGGCTATGTGTGCACGAGAGGTTATTAATTAACCGGAAGCCTAATCAAGGCTCGTAGTCGAAGAGGGTAACAGTCGCTCCGCATCGTTGAAACCCCTTCGAAATTGCGAAGCCACCGTGCACAGGTGACGCTCTACTCTGTGTTTGATCGACTCGCTCGGATAGATATTTGGAGAACGCTTCCGATTGCCTACTGGATCGACGGATTCTACTATTCGTTGATACGCTCGATCGTTCACTTTTTTTTACGCTTCAACGTTTGTAGGTGCCACCTATTTGGGTCTTTACGCAATTAGCGTTGTGTGCGCGTGCTGCGGGGAACTTTCGTTTTATACCGCGCGATGTGCCTGGCTTCACGTAGACGAGGGATAGCGTACCAAATTTACAATTTTCTTCGATTCATTTAGTATTCCTACATTCAAATTTTCAAATATGTAAATTAAATATTTACTTAATCTCCGTAATTTTGTAATTCATAATCTCCTTGGACTTCTAACATTCTGAAATTTCGAAATCTTTAAAGCTTGCAGTTTCTAACCTAAGTTTCTTCATTTACCAGTTAGCTTTGATACATCTTTCCTGTATTTCGCCATCGAAATTAAAAAATTCCGAACAAGGAGCTCGTCTTACCACTGCACTCATGCACCTTCTTGACACCTGTGACTCGATAGTGATATATGAACAAACTTACAAAATTCGAGAGCTATGTATAGCTACGTCAATGAGATCCGTACGGAGCGTTTTACAAGTCCGTGAAGAATAATTTGATCGGATCCCGTGAGCGACGCATCGGAAAAGCGATTCGGGTAGCTTCGAAATAATAATGGCGTAGAAAAACGATCGGGTAATCCGTCGGAATATAAATTTTGCCCGACTAGGTGGACCATTCAATTAAGTGAAACGACCGGTGCCGCCATATCCGGACGGCATCATTCGATTGGGATCAGGGAAGCCGAATTCCTGCTTTCCAATCGGTCCGATTGGCCGTGGCATTATTTCGATCGATTAGAAAGCGAGGCTTGCCTGGCTCCGACCACTGTGTTCCATGGACACCGCTCTTTGGGGGAGGGGGCGCAGCTCTTTCCCGAGTAATCCAATGGATTAATCAATTATGTATACCATTACGACTCCATACATTTGGATAGGTCACATTGGATGGGCGAGTGCAAACACACGCACACGCAGACACACGTATATGCACACACACACACACACACGTATAGAGATAAAGAGAGAGAGAGAGAGAGAACAGTAACAGAGCGTAGAAGGAAGGATCGTTGATTCGCGAGGACGATGGCGGGACGGGGGGTGGAATTGGCGCGGCTGCGGGTAGGTGGCGAGGGTGGAGGGTAAGGGTAGAGCAAGGGGAGGAAAAACCAAATGAAAAAGAGCCTTTGTGTTTGGGATTCCTGCGCAGCGAGAGTCGAGGGACCGAGAACGAACCGGGGATGCAACTGCAATTTGTACCTCTTACTGTCCGCGGGAAGAATAGGTATTGTCTTGCAGGAGAGAAACGAATTGAGCTTCTATGAAGCCCGGCGTGCGAATGGGAATCGATATTTTTAATTTCAGTAGAAGCCAAACATCCACCTTGCCGTCTCCCTTTCTCCGCTACGGCATCTTCCACACACACCCCCCCCACGACCACCCCGTTTAACTTACCCCCTTTCCGCACACACGCTTAACGGCTTAAATACTTGCGGTACTCCGTCCACACCTGACCCTTGGACCTTCGCCCCCTAATTGCGATTTCACGCGGTGCATTCGCCACGGGACAATATTATAACTCCCTCTAGCTCACGTTACGCTTCAGCATCCACTTGTGTCAGATACGGAAGTTAGTTAAGGCTCACGTTTCGAAATTGCAGAACTTTTAATGTTCTACATTCTTATATTCCTTGATCTCGGAATCCTTCCACTTCCCTATATGCATAAACCCTTATATCTCTATATTCCCTAGGTTCCTATAACGATGGATGTCTGTGTCCCAAGATTCAAATACCCCTTGATCCAAATATCTCTACACCTTCGTATCTCTGGATCTTAATATTATTAGTTTCTGATATACCTATAACATATCTACAAATCACAGTATCAGATGTCAGTATCCCTAGATTCCAATACCTGTAGATCTCTAGATTCGTAGGTCCTACGTTCATATAACCCTAATATTCCTTTGATCCATATATTTCTATCGTTCCTACAATCTCCATATTCGCTATATTTCCTATAATCCATTTGACATACTTCCTTTGATATAATTATTCCCAGTATCCCTACATATCCCAGTATCCCTACATCCTCAAATATCCCTAGATAATGTCAGTGGTTCGATTAAAAATTCTGGATGGTTCCGCGTTTTTAGAGGGGTCCTTTATTTTTCTGTCGGTTTTTCGCGCGTAAACACGCTGAATGGAGCGACTGCATCGTCCTGATTGCTTGCTCGCTCGTTTCGCCGTGGAGGAGGAAGGGCACGGAGGGAGAAGGACAGAACGAAAGGGAGTTAAGCAAATTGCGAATGAATGTTCGCAATTTAAGGTCGATTGGAGTTTCAACCTCATTGAAATATGGGACAATTTCGTCTCGTTTCGCCACGCCGGCCGATATTAAGAAACTTGGGCAAACACGTTTCCCTTTCTTCGCCGGTTCATAATGAAATTACTCACGGGCCGAATTGCGCTTGTTGCAGTAACTCGTTTCGCTCGCGAGCTTAAGCGTAGATTAAGCAATTGTGTCTGCCGGGAATTACACCGAAACGTTCGCGTTAATCGAGTCCCGTAATACGAGCGCCTAATGCATCGTGGCTCCGAACCCTGCTACAACTATTTTTCGTCGTTGCCTTCTATTAGGTCAGTCTCGTAAACATCGCGATATTTTTCGGTCTGCGTGCTGCACGCAACACCCCTTCCCACAATATCGAATCTAATTCAACTTCTCAGACAATTTTACAACGTACTTTTATACTCTAATGAACGAAGGACGTAGTAATTCTTGTCTAATTTATTTAACCTTAGAGCTAAAGAAATTTATTCAGCTTAATAATTACTCGTAGTAATTTTATTCAATCTTCGAGTTGAATAAATTAGCATGGAATATTAGTAGTAATATTCGTTCAGCCTTCAAGTTGACGTAGCACAAGTTTAGTAGGTATTTTAACATCAGCTTTTTATTCGTTTGTGTAGAAAATTAGTGTTTTGTAACCATCGTATTAAGAATAATATTTATATTCTGAGTCATTAATCAGATTACGTTGTGCTCGATTCTGACGTGGAAACGGGGCTCGACTCGTCGAAGATGGCGCGACCCGGGCCGCTTTAAGTTCAGCCAAGCTTCCAGAAGTTCGCATAATTAGGATGATGCATGTAGTATGCAAATTGTCCTAGACTTCGGCGCAAACTGCTATAAATTGCTACCCTCGGAATGGTACGTCGGTAATACAACGAATTCCGCGAATTTGTCGTTCAAGATTCCGGGAATGTGCTATAGACTATCTCGCCGCCATTTTTCGCTCCCTAGTTCTTCTGCCGTGGATCTTCGATACAAACACTCGTTATTTTTACACGTTTTATCGGTTTGACCTGGCGCGAACACGGCGGTGTACTGCAAATAAAAGTTTGCCTGCATAAATATTTGAAGTAATTCGATTAACGAGTATACCAGCGAGTCCAAAGGAAGATTTCGTAGTTAAAAATAACGGGCGATTTCATTCTGATGCAATCAGAAGGCTGTTTTATGATTGCATCAGTAGAATGATGTCATCGAGAGTACCGGATCGTTGTATCAATTAGGTTGCCACAAAATTATTCTTCAAAATTAAGTTTAAAGAAATGTAAATGTAAAAGTAATTTATTTAGTCCATGTAGAAAGTGATCGAATTTAGGAACATTTGAGAATATTAGACGGTAGAGTGCGAAATGGTGGATTTTGTAATTTGGGTATCGAACATGAGTTAATAATATAAAAATAATAATCGTTGGTTGGCATGTATTGGTTAGAATGTAAGTAGAAAATGTATAGGTTAAAAAATGTCAACGTTCGTACAATTTAAAACTTGAAGATTTTAATAGTTACAGGTTTAAAAATATGTGGATCTAAAGATCTTAAAGGTTGACGACAATTTAAAAATTGCACATTTGAAAACAGATTTAAAAATGTAAAATTTGAAAAACATCCTGAAGTGAAAAATTCGAAAACTCGAAAATGTACACACTAGAAGATCTAAAAGCTGAATCGCAGATCCCCCAAGCAGGATAGACCCAGCGCAGGTGGCTGTTCGCCCTACGTTAACGTCAAAACTGACAGAAGTAGTCACAAAGCAATCGATTACTATCCTCTCCGAAGCTTTGTGAGTATTCGAAAAGTAGATTCGATTCGAGTTGCTCGGAATTTTAGCATGGTATTCGATAGAATTACCCGGGTACCGTTTGGTCAGTTGTCGAATCCAAGCCAAAGATAGACAAAGATTCGGCCGTAAGAGGGAAGACAGAGGCAGGGCGTGTAGCACGGTTTCGATAGGGCGAGCACGAACGGTGCCGGGATGATTTCATTCCCCATAACTGACCGTTCCCTCGGGATTATTATTTTTTCATCAAGCCACGGAAGGAACGGGCCAAAGAGGGTCCAGACGGACGAGACGGAGCAAGCCAGCCGAAGAAATTGCATCTGTAGGGCCAGCAGTCGGTTCTCCTTCTCGCTCTAACATATCTTCGGCAGACCGACCTCCGCGAAATATATACGAGCCGGCAAATTGAAAACTAGAGATCGGCCCGCCTGAATAAAATATCGTTTAAATTTATCGTAACACCTGGTATGTATCGGAACTCGACCACGCCACCAACGCCTGAGTGCCTACGTTATATCGACGCTTTTTCCAACCTACGATTGCACTCGAAACGTGCCGCTGCCCGATACGTTAGCGGACCAATCCCCACCTTCCTACACTCCTGCCGATAACTTGCGAAATTTTATTCCTAGCTTCCGATATATTAACGCTTTGACCGTCGATTCGTCAAACCTGAGCACCTATTTTATTCTTAACTTGATCGATCGATCCGACGATGCTGAATTTACCGTGTCTTCGAGTATTCAATGAAATTATTTCTAAGTGTTTCTTGCGAAATAATTAGCTGAGGTATAAATTAGCACTCAGAAAGATTTGTAAGCTTCTGCAAGGATGTTCGCTGGCAGGCGAATGATTAAACGATATTACTGCAGATGTGTAATGGGTATATTACGCGGAGCCCACGCGTAACACCATTCTTATATTTCCGTTATTACCCGCAATTTGATACCGATCTCTCCATCGGCCATCACATTGTGCGGCTAAATTTAATTCCAAGGCTACTAGTACTTGGAAGCAGCTGATTCGGAATGGCCGCGATCCAACAACACGATACACGGTTACTAAAATATGCAACGAGCAGGCCGCGTTACGCGGACGTGTCGCGGATATTCGATACCGGTGGCTGGAAATCGAGTTCGGACAACGCTGGAGATCGTTAAATCGTCCGGCTCCGAATAAACGCGCTCTCTCCTCGTAATTTCCTTCTCGATTCCGTCGCACGAAAATTACACCGGGTACGCGACGCGACCGGTTAAATCGGATTTTCAATCTTTAAACCGACGCGCGTCTGACCTCTTGGCTCGGTGGATCACGATGGCGGCCAACCAGAAGCCACCTCGGAGAGAAACGTTGAGCTCCACCGCCGGCATTAACTCCGTTCTACCCTGGTCCGTATAATGTAACGCGCTCATTAAGAAAATACATATTATTTAAGGGGATGTATATTACAAATTACTCGAAAGCGAGTAATTATCGGGCTGGTGTTCTTCGTGCTGGCCGTCCGGCTGGCTGCTAACTGAGTAACATAATTCTGCGGCCGGAACACCAGAAACACGTCTGAGCTGTTATTGAAATACTACGGAAACGTAGAAACTCCTGGGTAAATTGTACGGTTTTAAATTAACGAACGAGTTATAAGGATTTTCGATCTTTCAACGACGGGATTGTTAGCGGTTTGTAAATGGAGCTTGTCGCGACAAATGAAATCTGCTCAGATTATTGTTACGCGGACGTTCTGTTCAAATGCTTTACATTTAAATTTATACGTGGTTAACTTTTCTTGCTGGGGTCATTTATCGTTCGTGTAATGGTGGTGGTGGAATTTTAAATTAGGATGTTGGTAATTTACAAGTTTGCGATGTTTAGGAATTTATAAATCTAGAGATCTAATTCATGGATTTGTAAATTTAGAAATCAAAGAACAATTTCCTGTTTCTTCCACACTTAACATTTTCACTTAACCCCTTGGCGTACTTTGACGACTCTGACACGTGACTCACAGTTCAAATACGATGAATTTCAGTCGAATTTTCAATACGTTTCAATTTGAAGTTCGAGTCCAATTTGCAAAGTCAAGGATCACTGAATACAAAATGGATATAACATTTACACTCTCGTTATTTGTTTTAATATCGTAGATCTGACTGACGCACCCGACAAATAAATTGTACGGTGTGGGGTTAACAAATTCCCCTGCATCATAACTGTTAATCCAGTCCATCATAACTCTTAAAGTCCTCGGTTAAAAATATATTTGCATCGTTACAAAATGTCTGCAAAGCATCCCCGAATTTATGGACTGACCTAATACCTGCCGGTGTCTAATATCCCATCCGAAGTTACCCAATATCGCTTAGAACCGAAACCCAGTTCGTACACGGGTTCTCTACAACGCGGTTTTCGTCTTTTCTGTTGCAGGTTGGTCGCGTGCTGGAAGCTGATCTCTCGAGAGGCTCGAGTGTCTTGGACGAGTTGGGCACCGCTTCGAGGAGTATGTGTCCGGGGATGGTTATTTTAATTACTGTCCGGCGGCTTTAAATTAAAGAGCTGGGTTATTCCGGCGCCGAGCAACCCCTCTACGCTTCCTTCCGCTTCGGTAACCGGTAAGCACATTGCCTCTTCTCTGTACGGTGAACGCGCACCACCGCCTATCTTTCTCTCCCTCGTCGTGAAACCGTGCGTGGACCGACATTACGCTCGCCATTCTTTACACCCGGCCAAGTGGCGAGGTTATGTTTGACGCTAACCGGCTAACCGCGTTAAATTGTCTAAACTGCGCCAGATTAAGCGAGGCTCCCACCCGTTCAAACACCATCGGTCCCCTCCGGCTCCAGAAATTAACCGACCCTCGGCTCTCCACCGACGGAAGTCGCGAAGAATTACAGGAATTGTTTCATTTAGCTGCGAACCTTGCGTACAACCTCCCTTCAAAGACAACGTTACTTTCGTATTTTACGCGTTTCATCGATGATCAAACGCTTGCGGTTAAGTTAGCTATTAGTCAGGTTTGCTGTGTTTGGTGTCTGGAGTTTCGTTCACGAGTAAGACACTGCAGTTCTGGAAACAATATCTTTCGTACGCAATTTGACACGATTATAGAATGGGTACATGGCTTTGAAGATGTACGTTTTGACAGAGCTTGAAAAGGTACACTCGAATAGCAACATATGGACTTTTTCGTTCAGGAGATATGTAAACCTAGTATAAGTTATTCGATACACATTTAATGTTTCATACAACGGTATACTCTCTGATTGGCTAGTGTGTTTTAATAACTCAAAAACGAAGCTTCAAACTTGACTTTCGCAAAGGAAGTTGTTCATAATCACCTAATCTACAATTCCTTTCCTGGAGTTACACTAGTTACTCATTAGAGGCAGCCAGTCTGTCGTTTGTATCGACACTTAACTCGTACGAGAGACACGTTGTCGAAAGTAAGAAAACGAGGAGGATTCGTCGAAGCGGTTTTTCTCGGATCGTTGGATAAACAAAGCGACGGCACGCGAGGACACTTTCCGTCGACGGTGGCGAAATCACCTTGTAGTCACGTTTCCTTTTCCTTTTCATACCTTTCGTGCAGCAAGTCAGACGGCCACGGCGATATTCTAATGTATTGTAATAAGGCTACGGGTGGGAAAAGCTTCTCGCGCGAGGAGCCATTGGCCCATTTTCGCTTAAGGCCGTCGCCGATTGGTGGTCGTCCACAGAAGAAACACTGCATTATGTATGTTCCCGTTATCTCCGGACCGAGAACGCTTCAACACGCAGATTACCGCCGCCTTCTGTCCCTTTTGCTTCTCTTACACCTTTTTCCTTCCTTTCCTTTTGCTCTTCGCTACTGCTCTTTCGATCTTTCAACGCCCCTCGTTCGCTCTTTCGTTAGCGCCAAGAAACACGACGGACACTTATCGGGACAGTCGTCTCTTAAGCGATTTTTACCGAATCTCAATTGTTTCCTGGCTGAAACGGTCACTTATTTTCCTAGCATTGGGAATGGGACACTTCTGAAAATGAACAATTTTGTTTGCGAGTGTTAAGATGGGCGGTGGAATTTTGTTTGGGTTAGCAAGATGGAAATTTCTATCTCCCAATCTCCTTTGACCCACTCGATCGTGTGTTCATCACACTTTGCGTGATCCCTCGAGTCAGTTTTACCACCGAGAATTCGTTTGTCCTGACCAACTGGAACCACATCTTCGCAATCACTAGCCAACTCCCGATTTGCCAACAGTACCGAACCATACGTGATTGTACGAATTCTAATATAAGAGACCGACACCCTCGCATTTTAGAATACCTACGAATTTTGCAACCTATAATATTTGTAGAATACCCGTTCCATTTCAGCGGCGAGTGTAGACACGGAAATCGTTGGCAATCAGATATAAAGTTCTTTCTAGCAGCTTTAGTCGCAGCATGTCGCGTATCGGTGGAAGGGTTGCTCGAACGCGGTCGAAGTCTGTCCGAGAGAGATTCCACGGTATAGTACGGTGGAGAGGGTGGTGGCTACACCATCGAGGGGGTGGAAGGGTGAGAGGCAGGGGTTGGGCAGTCGATGTTTAATACATAGGATAGTGGCGATATTGCGACACACAGAGGGGCTCTCGCAGTAGGTCCGTGTCTCGGTGACAGGGTGCGAAGTCGCAGCGGCCTCCTGGCGGGACGCGGCACTCAACCAGGGAAGTGTTGTCGGGCTTTTCAGGAGCTTTCAAGTGCTTTCGCAGTTGCCTCGAGTGCCGTAAGAGGCTTTCAGAAACGGAGGCAGAAACGGGCTTTTTAATAGGGCCGAGAAGGGGCCATCTCTCTCTTTTCGACTCGTTTCTGCTCGATGTTTTTTCTCTTCTATCTTGTCCTCCAGCTCCGAAGGCTGGCTCCTTCGCCTCGCCACCCTTCTATCTCTCCGCCAACCCCCTTTTCTCATCCTCGTTGCTCGAGCACGCGGCCAAACGATTTCGAGGTTATCGTTTGACGCGAAACAGAGCGTGATCTCGAATCCCAACGGGGATACTGATCAACTCGATCATAAGCGCCACCGTCTTCCGATAATACAGCCGAATTTTTCTTATCAACGATCTACTGATACGTCCAAATTTTTTACCCACCGATTCCTTAATTTACAAAATAGATCAAGAAAGGACTTCTCAATCACAAGTGCGGAGTATGTGACAAATATATTTTTCATTTATTATAAGGAATAAATAAATGAAAATAAATTCAATTATTTATCTGAATTATTTATAAGATCCAAGAGACATGTGAGAGCCACACTCGACTGCGAACAGTTAATTTTATTTCTTCTTGCATTTGTTCGAATCTATATTGTCATTTTGTTCAAAATACTGTTAAAATTTAAGTACAGCACATCTAATACCATAGGTACATTTCATTTTTGTTCCTATCCTTTACCCGCGTGTACGTTATTTTAATCAAAATATACATTGACAAAATTTCAGCACACAGCGTTTAATCAGACAGGTACATTTAATTCCATTTCTTGTTATGCTTTGTTTAAATCTGCGTGTATCGTTGTTTTGACAAAATATGTATAAACTGCCAGAGTTTGAATACACCACATTTGATACGGTAGATACATTTAATTTTAATTCTTCTTGAGCTCCGTTTCAATGTACATGTTATTTTATTCCAAATATAAAATATCAAAGTTTGAATATGCCACATTTAATCAGATAGGTACATTTAATTTTGTTTCTTGTGCTTCGTTTGATTGCACGTTATTTCATTGGAAATATAAAATGCCAAAATTTGAGTTGCATACTCAAATCAATTTACTGCACGTTTATTTACTTTAATTGAAACTTTTACTGCATGTTTCCGCTTCCTTTTGTTAATCAGTTCAAAAGCTGTTTTAACATTTGCCATATATTCTTTACACGATTTTTCGATGAATACTGATAGCAATATTTTTCGTTAAAATTCTAGAATTTGTAAAACATAATAATCGCAAAGAATAAAACGTGGTGATGTCATTAAAAAGTGTTACACTTCCATATTATTTGATTTAGTAAATTTAATTTAAAAGTTCACGGAATTTACACTGCAACGAACAAATTTTTCCACATCTTTTGAAACGAAAGTTTCAATTTTTTTCGTTACGAGTCTGCCAGGTACGTACAGCGCGTTCTTTAAGCAAGATTCGTATTCGAGAAGAAGAAATATTTCTCAGCCGCGTTTAAACCCGCTGTATTTAACGGGTGTTAAATACCATTTCTAGAGCGTAGCCTAAATGCTCGCTTTCTTCGTGACGGGTTCACGTTCGCGATGAAACGTTTCTCGAAAATGTAATGCATTGTTTGAGCGTGTAACTAGCGCACAGACTCCGTTCTCTTTTTAATTAATTACGGTGCGGCGCATTGCGAAAAATTGTAATTAATAGCACGATTTTCATTAACGTGCAGGAATTCAGCAGCTGTAAGCAAATATCAGGAAGGAAACGTTTGAAAGAAGCTTCGGTGAGTAAAAATTTCACGGAAATGTTACATGTTTGAAAACAATTTCTCGCGCAAAAATGAAATACCGAGTGTATTATTCAAATATATTTACACGTTTCAATCTATCGCATTAAAATATTTTTCTGTAAATTTCCGTATCGGCGAATGAGTTGAATCGAAACGGAAAAATAATGGAGGTTAAAAGGAATTTGTCAAGAAAATACGGGGACAAATAATTGTAATTAATTTTTCCCTTCGAAGCTTTACGACGACATGAATTACATGCAAATTGCACAAAGACTCAGAAGGATGCAAATACCGTTTAGTTGTTTAATTAAAGAGGTAGCAGGGAGAAGAAACCGTCGGATAACAGATTTTCAGTCTACTTAAAAGCTTTATCGTACGTGCAATTACACATTTTTCTGTTTCAATGGAAATGCAAATCTTCTTTTCCTGCTAAGTAAATCTTCAGAATATCGTGGATCGTTCCAAAAGCGAACAATTCGTAAGATTCTTAAAAAACGCTCGACACGGTCCGTGCTTCGCGTTCTATGTACACAAAATACAACAGCAAAACTCAAGAAACACCGGCAGTGATGTAGATTTACCGACATTCAAGCACATAATTCCTTTGTGAAGCTTGTCGACACTGTCACAAATTCTTCAACTCGCTCCCTGTTTTCCCTTTGTCTCTGCTATTTTTCTACCTTCGGAGTCCTCGGGATAAAAAGAAAACGTACGAACGTGTTTAACAGCGTTTCGCTATCTGAAAAATTTCTTCGGGAATATTGAACCATGATGTCAGTCCTTTTTGATGGACTTGTTTATTATTTTGCTGTTTTATTGTTTTACTGGTTTACTGGTTTACTCATTCAGGGATTTACTGGTTTACTAATTCACTCGTTTACTAATTTTATTTTACTACCTTACTACTTCACTACTTCACTATTTCACTATTTCACTACTTCACTACTTCATTAGTTTGCTATTTTAATACTTGACTACTTCACTACTTCACTACTTCACTATTTCACTATGTCATTATTTCACTACTTCACTACTTCACTACTTCACTATTTCACTATGTCATTATTTCACTACTTTAATACTTCCCTACTTCACTACTTCACTACCTCAGTAGTTCTCTTGTTCAAATACTTCACTACTTCACTACTTTAATACTTCACTACTTCACTACTTCATTACTTCACTGCTTTACTATTTCACTGGTTCACTAGTTCACTACTTCACTAGTTCTCTTGTTCAACTACTTCACTATTTAACTACTAGACTGCTTCACTACTTCACTGGTTCACTACTTCAGTACCTCACTAGTTCTCTTGTTCACCTACTTCACACTTCACTACTTCACTACCGCATTACATTACTACGTCACGACACTACTTGTCATATCTGAAAGATACAAGACAAATCTTTTTATAGATATTTATAAACAAATTATAAGATATGTTAACAAATAGCAGCTGTGCATAACACAATTATCAATATATTCACAAGCTTCCAAATGTATTTTTTATTTGTCCAAACATCGAAAGTGCATGCGACGGATTAAGAATACCGAAGTATGCAATCGCGAAGAGACACAACATCGGTGTAGAATTAAAATCCCTGAAAAATTTGCTCGCTTGACGGCGACGAAAGCGAAAAATAAAAAGTAAAAAAAAAAAATGGGGCGTTGTCCAGCGAGGAACTTGCACAGCCGGTCCACGGATGGGGAACTTTCCTTTCTGTTCGAATCTGGCAGCGTCCACCATCGGAATCTCGTTTTGATGGTACACGTTGTCGCATCGCGGGGTTTCAAACCCTTGCGTAGCGGCCCGCGAGGATAAAGTTAGGGCTTAAGCCAGTGAAATGCGAGTTTAAAATGTTGCTGGTCGGACGTGCGCCGCCGAAACCCAGCCCTAATACTCTGCTTGGCCAGGCAACTTTATTCGAATTTCGCGGAAAATTAAAAGAGAGTTTCCGGCCGCTCGGAACGTGCGCGAAATGCGAAAATCGGGAAAAGTCGCCCCTTTGTCGGGGGAAAGTCTCGGACTTTCCGCTTCCGGATTTTCGATTTTGCCGAACTTCTGTGTTCTGTCGTTCTTTTTTTTGTGGTTTTCACCAAGGAGAAACGATATTCTGCCATTAATATAGGGCTTCTTCGCTCAAGCCTGTTTTTCGTTCCGAGTTGACGGTGTTTAGTTTTGCGACATTTTTGGTTGTGGGTGTTTTGGAACTCGAGTAATAGATTATTGTGGGATTATAAGAAATATATATTATATTTCATAACACGTTACATTGTACATATGATAATTATGCTGAAATTGAAGAAACTTTTCGCGACGTTTAATGACAGCTTATTACAACTGAAATAGGCAAAGATACGAATGTCATTAATACAGATAGAAAATTATACTTAATACGAATATGAGTTCACAGGAACTATGTGTATTATAATTCTGTTTCGAGTACTACGTGATGCGTAATGTCTGGAAGTATGCCGTCCTTATTTTACAAAGTATTATTCATTTCCATATTTAATCTGGAAATTAATAAACTTTGCTGTCGAAATTCTTAGTTTTTAGTTTAATTAACAAAATGAAAAATGTCGGAGTTGGTGACCTGAATTTCAGAACAAGAATATGGTTTGATTTAAAAATAGTTGAGTATAAAGCAGAATTTAATTACCAGTTTAATCGACGAATTTTGCTATCAAAATTCGTCCAAACCTTTTAACTTAATTAACAAAATGAAAAATGTTGGGATCTGACTCGACGGAAAAGAATGATACGATTTGATCAAAAAGTAATTTGAATATAAAGCAGAATTTAATTATCAATTTGCTGATTAACAAACTGTACATTTTCATACGTAGAACGAGAACGTGACCTAAATCTCATAAACAAATGCATAATTTGTTATATAAAAAAAGTGAACACAAAACAGAATTAAACTCTCATAAAACTGGCGAACATTTTCGAAAATATACATCAATTTTTATCTCTCGAAACTGTCGCCATGGAAATCGAATCGCAGTGCCGATTCTAATAACGTGCTTTTTAAACGCCCGAAGCTGGCAAAAACATGAGCGACAATGTTAAAGTTTTCGAAACAAAATTGCAAATGGAACATCCGTTTAACTACCAGCAACTATCGTTAAAGAGAAACGTAACAGCGAATCGGGACAGTATGGTCGGTCGTTTTTGCGATAGACCAAGGATAACCGTGCCAAATTTGTATAGTCCGTTTACGATGCTGCGGAACGATTTGTAACGCGACAAGTACAAACGTCACAGCGAAAGAAATCGACTCTCGTATTTACCGAATTGTTTTCGACTCCGTTAGTCGGACACCGAATCTTTCGTACGCAACTGTGACGACGAAACGATTAGTTTTCAACGCAACCTCTATTCTTTATTCAGGATAGGTTCATTGCTTTTTTCGATAAAGGGACATTATAGTTTAGGTATTCAAACTGAATTTATGACGTGTTCAATTTTGGCACTGGACATTTTCTAATTATGATTTCTACTCTCGGATGCTAGATTAGTAAATTTCATAATTTTGGAATTACAAAGTTAATAAGTAATTTTTTTAAAGTTTCAAATTATCGAATTCACAAATTCTCGAAACTGTACTCTTGAATACAAAATTCCCAAAATATCAAAAATCCCTAGGATCCCCCAATTCCCATATCCGAAAGTCCCTTTAATTCTTAGAATTTTCAAAATCCCGAGAATCTCCGAAATCCTAAATTTCCCCAAAATCTCCCGAATTCCCCAAATCCCAAAAATTTCCAGAATCCCCCAAATCCTCAGCATCTCCAAAATCCTCTAAATTCTCCAAATCCTAGAAATCCCAAAAAATCCCTAAATTCTCAAAATCTTAAAAGTCCCGAAATCCTGAAATAGTGAAATCCGTAAATCCGAAGTTTCTGTCCTCTTCCCTGCTACAGAAAAGGTTCCATGAATCGTTTAGTCCGACGAGCGCTGTCCAGATGCTATAATAAAGGAACGTGTGAATGGTGCCTCGAAACGTCAGGATTATCTTGCATGTTGGAAACCGAAAAGTTTTCGAGTGTCCACAGAGATAGTCGGCTAAGTGGCACGCCAGAAGAATGGTTGTACCGCTAATTGCCTTAATTCGATAAACTACTAACCCGTTCTCTTTGGCTTCCCTTCATCTTTCAACCTATTCACCGACCTCTTTCTTCACGGTTTCGTCTCCTCTGCCCGATTCACGCTCTCTCGCTCGCCTCTTCATTATGCCCGCCAAAGGTCACCTGTTATTCCGATGTCCCTCTCCTTCGTCCTTCCATCTACGCTCTATTCCGTCGCTTTCTTCTTCTTCTTCTTCTGTGTTTCTTCGTCCGCCGTGACTAATCGTTCCACGCTTTTCTTGCCACCCGTCGATTCTCTGCCTCCACCAAATAAACCCCTTTAATATCGTTCGAATTCCGAGGCGAGAAGCCTCGTAATTTATACTCGGCTAATTACAGATTTAATCACTGTACAGCGTTACTCGCTTCGAGACCGTTGCGCGATGCTGCGATGTAATCGTCCATTGTTGACCCGCGGAATTAGGACGATTAAAATGTACCAGCACGAGCAAAGTTTCGACGTTTCAAGACCCCTGGAGAAAATTCGGCGTACAGAGATTCTATCGTTTGTTTGCATTTTCGGAGAACGGAAATGTTCAAATCCTTGAATTTACAAATTCAAGTTCTGATATTCCTGAATTACTAAATACCCCGATTCAAAATTTCTCGAGCCCAAATACCTAGCTTTTCAAATGTTCAAGTCCTCAAAATATTAGATGTTCAAATTCCTCAAATCCTCAAAATTTTTGAATCTCCAAATTCTCAAGTACTGAAACTTCTGAATTCCTAAATACCCAACTTCCAATATTCAAACATTTATAAATGACCAAATTCCAAAATCCCCAAGTTAACGAGTTCGAAAATCCCCAAATTTCCACAATACCCAAGTGTGAAAATTCGAAAATTTCTAAACTCACCAGTTGAAAAATCGATAAGTCATGAAATTTCGAAAGATGGTCCGCGCAGTATCTCTTGACCCGTAAAACTCCTTTCCCCTGCACCGTCATTTTCCCTAGCGAAGCTCCATATCGAACCATCCGTATTCGAGCCTGGAGAATCAGCATCGAAGAGGTCCAGGCGAAGAAGAGTCAGAATATAAACACGTACACGAACGGCAATTTAATTCCGCCTCTCTCGATCCCCCTATCCAATTACACATAAAGCACTAATCACGCAATTAATCTCAATCTATTTAATAACACCTTCATTACCAGCCAGTGCGGGTACCGAACCGACCAGACAGAATCTTTTCTTCTCCTCTTTTTCGTTCGTTTCTCCACGCACCACGGTCTTTCTTCGTTTCTTCCTACGTTTTCTCTCTTTCCCCGTTCGTTCTCTCGCCGGATAATTTGTTTGTCCGTCGTCGTTCTGCACGGGCCCCGTCTTCTTTCCTCGTGCACGCTGTTGCTTCTCTCGATCCTTCTCGCAAATCGTCGACACGCCCCTGCTATTCGCATTCCTCGTGGAACGCCGAGCCGAAGATGTGCCCTCGCGAGCCGGATTACACGATTCCGGTTAATTGAAACGGCTCTAAGGAAGCGCATCGCTCGAACGTCGATTACACGTCCAGATATCCTGCGCACCCTGAATATAGTTGTCACTTGCCTCCTGCCAACACCCTTTCGACTCGGATACGCGTCGATGCGTCCTAGAACGCGACAGCTTTCATCTCGCCAAACGAGTGCAGACACCGAGCCTTTCCTTCTACGAATCTTACTATCGAACGTGTCGGACGTGGTTGCATGGAACAGTTACCTAGGCTGATATTTCCTGTAATTAGAACCTATACGTCTGAAGTTCGAACGAATCGCGTCTGCGACCTCGACAATCTAGGGACTTTGTGGTTGGATATAGTTAAGGACGGGTTTTCAAGTTCAAGATTTTTGTCTTTCAAGTGTCTGGTACTTTCATATTTCCTAGATTGCTTAATTTTTAGACCTCTACATTCCTACATTCCAGATTATTTCAAATTTACAAATTATGAATTCGAATATGCCAAATTTTGGAGATTTAGAAATTTCAGATCTTCGAATATCCGAGAACTCTTTGACATCTTCAGTATCCCTATTGTCCTCGCAAAGTCATCCTCAGCGAACGGAAATCGAATCACTCGACCAAAGGTAAAAGTAGAAGGTAAAATTCCAATTTTTTACGCGAACTCGCAAAACAGCGGATAGTTAAAATCGAGTGAGAGTCTTTGGAAAAAAATGATTGCGACTCTTTCCGGATTGTTCAGAGAAAAGAGAAAATCCGAGGGAACAGAAGAAGAAAGAGAAGAAATTAGCTGCGGGATCGGTTCCGCGACACCTGGCGGCCCACTTTTTTTTCGACGGTCAATTTGATCGAAACCCGCGGAATTTTTCCAACATTGTTCAGCAGGTTCTCATCTTCCTTCCTCCCTGGTGTTTCTTCTCGCTGGCTGGCCACTTCCGGTTGCCGGTTGTGGCCATAGGACGATCGCGGCCACGAAAGTGGTATCGGTGCGCAGCGAGGCGCGAAACTGTTATTGCAGAAGAAATTAATTCCTTGGCCGATTTTGTTCCGGCGTCCTTGTTTCGCGTCTCACGCCACCCTTCTTCCGTTACGGACGATCCCGGCCGATCTCAATTTTCCGCTCTCGGGAATCGACGTTGCCCACTAAACCCAACTGCCCTGCCGCTTTTTTTGCGATCGTTAACCCACGTGAATCGTGCACTCACCTAATCGTTTCTCCAAACAATTTTTCTTACGCGGCACACTTTCGTTGTATTTCCCGCTGTTTGAATTCTTCCTACGAATTTTTCTTTACTTCGATGTTACTCGTTCGGTACTGCGAAGCAAGCACTATCGGAAGGGTATCTCTTCTAATCGAGGGCGATCGTAGATTAACTATATAGCCACGAGATATATTGCCACTTTGTATGAAACTGAACTCATCACGAGATCAAATGACATATTCTAGTATTTTATAGATATATCTTGTATCATCGCACGTTCAGTCACGCGTTATATGGTCATGTATTATACAGTCACTCGTTATATGACCGCACGTTATATCGCCACATGCTGTGCGTTATTACTGCCATGCGTTAATATTTCCACGCATTATACCGACACGCATTAGCATTTCCCCGTATCTGTTGATATCTTTAAATGTTTCATCATACATTCGTTTATTACTCGTTATATCGCATGTTAGTACAGTCATGCGTCGCCATATGTCAAATTACTATGCGTTGATCCCTACGTACTTCAAATCGTGACATATTACGTTGTCTCGTGTTGTTACGGTCATGCAATATATCATCACGCATTAGTACGGTCATATGTGCTATCACTCGCATTATATGATACTCGTTATACATTACTGCATCCCATTCGAAATCATATTTAATCCGACATTCGATATGCAATCATAATAACCTAACGGTAGAGTACGAAACACGTCATATGTTTAATCGAAGAATTAATCGAATTTGTTAATATTATATTACAATTTTTAATTAAGTTACGAAACTGGATACTGTTCCTTTCTTCTTTTTAGAGAAAGAGAAATAAACGAAGACCGATGAGTTGACCGATATTTGTCAGAATGATGATTTTCTTCGTTAACCACGCGTCGGTTCGAAACTCGCACAGTTTCGACTGAAATTACAGTTATTTTAAGGGCCCGTGTAATATCCTCCGGCATGGTTGAGAAACGCACGAATGGGCACGTTATTATTGTATCATCCATGTTCTGTATGGCGCTGCAGTAATAACAAAATTAATACTTGGCAGTGCGTCCATGTTAACAGACGTTAGGATATCGAAATGAAACTCAAATAATATTACGTCGATTCGACAATTATATCCTCGAGTTTCGATCATTATCGCATCGAAAACTAAAAATCGACGTTGATACGTTATAAGACCTGACTACATACACGATTCACGTACATACACGAATTCAATTAAACCATATTCTTGATATTCTGTATTATTGCGTATACGCAGGTGTGTCGATTCACCTCCGTGACTATCAACCATCGGATGCAATACGCAAAAATAACATTACTTTATTTCCTTTATTTTCACATATGCATATATATGTATATTAAAGCGATCTATACACTACAAAGTGCCATGTATGTCATGTGCCATCGCGTTAAAGTAGAAAAGTAGGTTCAATTTTGACAGAGCTAATCAAAGTTAAGTACCACTAGAGTTAAACTATCAGAATCAAGTACCATTAAGAGAACAATTCTCGACAGAGTTAAGAGTACTTAAGAGGTCGAGATGAACTACATACTTTGATAAATTGTAGTAATTGTAATTGTTGCGAATCAATGAAACGGCCGAATTAGTAATCGGATCGGTTGGTTCGCGACACATAGACACGTACGAACACACGTTCGTTCTTCCACTCTGCCTAAAACCGTTGGCAGGCAAAGCGTGCGAGGGTGTAGCGAGCGTATCGTACGTACATACGAGAAGGGGTTGCACACGGTTTCATTAATGGAAAAGTGGCATTTCGGGCTTTAAGTGCATATTCCAGTTCACGCAACGCTCGTGCCGCTTCTTTTCGCTAGCCACCCTGAAAACATATCGATGTCCTGCAATCGAAACGACGTGGAATGCGAACTTTTAATTACTCCAACAGCAATCTTATCGAGTACGAGAGTTACTTGAATTTCTGATCGCTGTTACAGATTTATTCACAATGTTGTATTTATATAACGTTAATATTATTAATATTACATTCGTATGTTACGTATCATATGTTATATGTCATTAATATTAATACATGTGTTACATGTTATGTTATACGTCATTAATGTCACGTTAATATGTCATGTATCATGTTATAGATCGTTTGTGTAACATTAATATGTTACATGTATATCATGTTATGTTATATGTCACATATATCATGTTACGTTATGGATCATTACTGTAACATTAACATGTTACATATCATGTTACATAACAATAACATGTTACATGTATCATAGGTTATATTAATATTATATTTTGAATAAATTTCATTAATGTTATATCAGCAATTTATTTGAAAAGTGTCTTCAATATTTAATCTGACTTTCAATTTTAAATAATTTGCAGTTTGTTACTGTTTTAAATAATTGTAAAATTTGAAGAATTTCACAAATTCTGATTATCAGATTTTAATATGAAATGGCAGATATTGGACAACGGGTAGAGCAAATACTAATAATGTGTATTAAACTTTTTCCACTAAGAAAGTTAGTTTTATATTTAGGCTAATAAACTCTTAAGTAGAATGCACGACTTTCGGAACAACGATTTAGCCAAAACTTTCAGCACAATTAGAGGAGACTCTAACGGTAATAATTTTATAAAATGATAGCGTTTACCCTTGGTTAAAGTAAGAGAAATTTACGTTGAAACTTTTTCAATTTCTACCTTACCAATAACATAGGGTACAGAAAATATACACACGATGAAATTTCAACATTCTTTTAATCTCTGGCTGAATTTCTATGCTTTTCAATTTGAAAATTTAAAACATTGAGATTCTTAAAGCAGAAAATTAGAAAATTGAAAAATTCGAGATTTGAAGGTTACAAAATTTCGATACTCGAAAATTTGCAAATATAAATATTAAAATTAGGACAAATTAAAGATTCCTAAATTAGAAAATTGAATAATTTAGTATACTAATATTCCTAACCTAGAAAGTTAGAAAATTACAAAATTAAAACTGCGATTTGAAAGTTGGAAAATCTGGACACTCAAAAATGTACAAATATTGTACGACTACCTAAAATAAAAAAATAAAAAATTTCTAAATACTGAAATTACAAAACTATAGAATCTTTAACACCTGAATATTCCTAATCTACAAGGTTATAAAAATAAAAAAGTAAAAAAAAAAACAGAAAAATTGGTAATTTCACAGAGAATAAAAGTTATCCGCATAAACGCATTACAAAGAGTCTCCAATTTCGCAATCAATCCCGAGTGGCTGCAGCCGAGTATCGTCGAAAGCATGAAACTAACTTTGGCCATTATAAAATTAGCGTAAACAGGTAAAGTTCATCCGTAGATCGTGGCGCGAGAAATTTTTTTCGCCGTTCGTTCGAATTTATTCGAGCAGGAGCAAACAATACCTGTGATTCTTTTTTTCTCTCTTCGCGTTGTTCGCGAAATTTTCGCGAATAAACTTTCGGCCTCGGCAACGGCCAGGAATTAAAGGGTGAATTTTCACCTGCGAGGAAAACAGCCGGCAACGACGTTCCCGTTTCGACGCGCAGTTTCATTCAATGGCGCGAAACAATACGCGGAAATAAGTTGATTCGATTTCCTATTAACTCGTTCGGTTACATCGAATGGCCATTAATGTTGCAGCCCGCTAACCTAGTTTGGCCCGTTAATGACGTTTTATTTAAACACATTCGCCGGGGCCGAATACTAAAAGGAAAACCGCATTTCGCGCTAGTAGAACGAACAATCAATCAAAATACGGAATCGAAGCCGCCGCCGCTGATTGATTGTTTTCTCTTTATTAACGAGCTTCGCTCGTTAATTGATTAATGATCACGTAATAAGCCAACTGACAAAACATGCTGATTAATATGTAATGAACATCTAGTCCGATAGGGGTGCAATTAACAGGGTTGTGTCGTAGGGATATGGACACTTCCTCTGGAGAACATCTTGGAGTGCGTGGAACATCCTAGTGTGGGGCAGCGAATAGGGAAATTTCTGAGATCATCAGGTTGATGGTCAAAATCTTTGGTGGAGTTTCCACCTTCTCAAATTCCTACGTCCTAAAATTTCCACCTTCTTAAATTTACGAATTTCTAAATTTCCATCTTCTCAAATTCCTACATCCCAAGTTTTCCACATTCTCAAATTCCTACATCCACAAATTTCCATCTTCTCAAATTCCTACATTCATAAATTTCCACCTTCTTAAATTCCTACATTCTAAAATTTCCACTTTCTCAAATTCCTACACCCTACAATTTCCACTTTTTCAAATTCCTACATCCAAAAATTTCCACCTTCTCAAACTTCTACATCCCAAAATTGTTACCTTATCAAATTCCCGAATTTCTAAATTTCCACCTGCCCAAACTCCCACATCCTAAAATATCTCCTCTACCCTCCCAAACCGCAACCTCATAAAATTCCCAAATTCACCATCTTCACCAGGGTCTGATTCCTGAGCGAGGCCATAATCGCGTCATGTTGTCGGGTACTTTTAAGATAGCGGTCACATAACCGCAAGATTTTCAATTTCCTCGTTATCCTTACGTGTCCTCCCCGAGAGGCGATATCTCTCTCTCTCCCTCTCTCTCTCTCTGGTCGCCTCGTCCGCTGCATTCATTAACGTAACACGATTTATCAATTAGCGTAAAAGGCAGCGATAGATAGTCGTTCTGATATGTTGCCCCGTTCCAGCTACGCGGCGGCCCCCTCCACGCCCCGTGGCCCGTCGCCGCACACTCGGTTGCCCGGCCGCGTGCACACACGCGAGCACGCGCTTCCGTGGCTCGGGCACACGGACGCTCCTGCGGGATCGTTCTACACGGGCACCGGATTCGTCTGCGGAAACGAACACCGTGTGCAGGGATGTGCGAGCGAACGCACGGCTGGCTGCATACACATGTGCACTCGTGTCAAGACGTATCCATGGGGTTGCTATGGTGTTAACGGGATACCTTTTCAACCGAGGCTGCTTTATAAACTGTGGAGACTTGTTTCTAAATCTTACTTAACAAATGGCGCTATTGGAAATCTTGCTTTGGAAATACTGGGATTATTCTGTTTTTTAGAGGTCAACGTTTGCAAGATTTTAAGGGTGTTTTAATGCTCACTGAGATTGTTGGTAACTCATTAATTTATGATCTTTTTGGTACGTATACTGGAGATAGGGAGGTCAAAGAAGTTGGATGAATGTCTGCAAGGTTCAGAGGGTGTTTTAAGGGTCACTGTTTGAGATTGTTGGTATTAACCCCTCAATCTATGATTTCTTTTGGTAAATGCACTGAAGATAGGGTGTTTGGAGATCGAAGAAGTTGGATGAATATTTGTAATGTTTTAAGGATGTTTTATGGGTCACAGGGATTGTTCCTAACCCATTAATATATGATCTTTTTAGTAAGTATACTGGAGATAGGGTGTTTGGAGGTCGAAGAAGTTGGATGAATGTTTGCAAGGTTCAGAAGGTGTTTCAGGAGTCACTGTTTGAGATTGTTGGTATTAACCCCCCAATCTATGATTTCTTTTGGTAAATGCACCAAGGATAGGGTGTTTGGAGATCGAAGAAGTTGGATGAATGTTTGCAAGGCTTTAAGGGTGTTTTAAAGGTCACAGGGATTGTTGGTAACCCATTAATTTATGATCTTTTTGGTAAATGCACTGTGGGTACGGTGTTTGGAGGTCGAAGGAGAAGTTGGATGAATATCTGCAAGTTTGTGAGGGTGTTCTAAAGCTGTCGAATTATTACTTGTGTATACTTGTTCACATTAACCCCTTAACCTATGATGTTCTCATCAATTAGACTGTACTAGAATATTTAAAGATCATGGAAGAAGATAAATGCTTACAGGGTTATGGATCACTGTTTGCGAAAATTGATACTAATCCCTTAACTTATGGCTTGGACAACTGGATTCAGGATAGAGTGTTTAGAGGTGAAGAAAGAATTTCTATGAAACTAGTATGATTACTAGTATTAACTAATATGTTACAAAGAAAGTGTGCATTACACACCTGTTTAGGTACAGCGTTAATAAATGACCGATCAGAAATTGATCTTCCGATTCGAGCAAGGCGGATCCTCAAACGTGGCGTTTCGTTTTAACGAACTCGCGATGGTCAGTTTTTGTTGAAGGTGGCCACGATTACCCGTTGACAGGAACGAAATGAAAGGCAAAGTCCGCTGTTCGTGGCGGACGTGTAATTTAATGTACTTTCGCTGATTTCGCAGATAACCGTTGATGGGCGTAATGTTGCGCGGGTAAAATGTTTCCGATGTCCAGAGAGAAGCGGCTTTGATAGCCGTGTCGTCTTTTTAATAAGAACGAAACGTTCGAGGGTGTGGGCGTTCGTTGACTTTCAACACCGCAAAGTGTCTCGAAATTAATCGACTCGTAAATTGAATTCCTATCTGTGCAGTTCGAACAGTCCTCGTGTCTTTTCGAGAACGAGTAAATCGAATTATTGTGTAGTAATACCGAATCAATTAGCGCTCTTTATCTGTCCAAAAACTTGAAAAAGGAGGACAAATTTTCCGTATACACGTGGTTAGAGAATAATGTCTAAACATATTTGTAATCCGAGGTTATTCGTGATTCATCTGAGGTCATTAAAAATTTTTCAAGTAATTTTGTGAATTCAAAATTACTAGATACAAAATTTCCTAGGTCCTGAACCCTGAAATCTACGCATACAAAAATCTCTAAATTAGAATTGCAAATATTGGAATATTAGAGTTGCAAGTCCCTAAAATCTTGCAGAATGCAGTTACTAACCTAAATTCATTTCTCCTGCTAATTATTTTCATGCAATAAATGTGTAAGTTTCTCCAGCTTCTTCGAGGAGCAAACGCGGTTTAATCCGAGAGACAGAAATAAGCGCAAATAAGCTAATCACCGCGGGGGTAAAACATCGAAATTAAACGTTCGCAACGATTTTCTCGTTGATTGCATTAAAAAGAATGGGACGAGGGTGAATGACACAGCCCGTAAAGACACCGATATCTTCCTCGACCGTGAAATAAAAATATCACGCTGTGAATTGGCCGGTGAACATGGGTGATTTATTAATTCGATTAAACCCCATAAGAAGCCGTACCGGTGGTTTAATCTTAGTTGAGTGCGACCGGTCATTTTTATATAGTGGCTGCTCTCACGCGAACCACTTTATACCCACAGATCCAAGTTCGCATAAGCGTTTCTCTTCGACAACTGCATGTCATTAGATCCTTACATTATATCTGAAATCTATTTAAACGCATTATATAAAATATTTTATACTGTACTCTGTACTTTTGTATGTTTTATATTTTGTCATTTTTACTGATTAATTTTTGCAAGTTAACTGCATATTTTATATAAAGTGTTCTGTGGTGGTAATATGATGAATGAAGACCAAACCTCAACACCGATACCGACAATCGAAAACTTCAACGCAAACATTTCTTAAACCGACCTAATATAACATAACATGAAACACGATAATTAATATAAAACTATCAGCTAATAAATTAATGTCCATATATAAGAAAATTTAATGTATTCAATATATATGGTATATTTTGAAAAATGTAAGAAATTGTCTGAAAAGGTATAACGAAATAAAACGAGTGATATAATGAATCATGTTGATGCAAACGTTTATCCTACGTATCAATTAACCAGGAATGTCCATAAACGAAGGTGCATCATGGCTCAATTATGTATCAAAACGCAACGTTGTTTTTTCAGCAGTTTTGCAACGGCATGGCCGTTAAAAAATGGACCGCTTCGTTCTTGAGTCCGAACAGAGATTTTATTCGTACAAGATGAATCTACTTTTTCTTCGACGAATTTTAATTGGAATCCGTGCATTGATTGATATTAACACGGGTTTAAAATTACATGATCCGCGTTTAAAATTACGAACGATATTTTAGGTACGCTTAATTAAGTAATTCCACTCGTGACGCGTAAAAATCATCGTTTCGTTTATCTCGAACAGTTACTTGTTACACTGTTTAGTGGTGTTACGGAAGAGGGAGGGAAGGAGAGAAAGAAAGAGGAAGGTGGAGGGAAAAAAAAGAAGCACTCACGAAGACACGGAGCATGGAAATTGCCCGACGAGGCAATTTCTATGCATAACACGAGAGTAATGGGAAATAATTAACAGGGCTCCGGAACGATCATTTTTTCTCACCCGGTACACGCGTATCTGCGTGGCATCGAACGAGTCCCTATTAAAATTATAAATACGACTATTATGTTTCATTATACCGAACCAATTAACGTAATGCCTCGGCGTCGATTGATGCCGATACTCGTTGAACTTACGAATATGGATTTCTTCTTTTAACTTTACGACCTCGTTTCCACCTTAATAACGTTAATTACGGCAGGATGAATTTTCAGAATTCTCTCCCTCGGACGGAGTACAATTAACACGTGTTCTCTTTAATATTATGGCGAAAAAAAGCTAATGTAAATCTCGATTGAAGTATTATAACGACAATTAAAACGTAATTTTCCACTGTATATAAACGATGAGCCGATTAAGCGACCGCGGAAGAGCTCATCAACGGCACGCTGTTTTTTATCGTTGCTCGGATGTCGAGTTTCGAATTACGAAATTAACGAAATTGGAGTTACGGAGAGGAATTTGGGAAATTTCCAGATTTTGCAATTCTGTGGAATTTCGGGAGTTTTATGATTTAGGCAATTTGGGATTTTCGGATTTGGGGATTTCAGAGTTTGAGAATTTAGGAATTTGGGGACTTAGGGATTTGTAGATTTGGGGATTTAGAAATTTGGGAATTTGTAGATTTGGAGATATGACGATTTTGGGATTTGAGGATTTGATGATTTCGAGACTTAGGGACTTTGGGATTGAGGGACTAGGATACTTAGGGATTTCAAGTAATTTTGGGATTTGGGAATTTGTAGATTTGGTAATTTGAGTATTCGGAGATTTAGCGATTTGGAGACACGAAAATTTGGATATTCAGAAATTTTCGGATTTTCGGATTTGAAGGTTTGGAGCTTTCGTGATGTGGGAGGAAATTTTAAATCACTGGATTTGATAATTTGGAAGTGTAAAACGAATTATAAAAACTCGGTAATCTAGTAGTTTGAAGACTTGGAAATTTAAAAAGTATGAACCCGCGACAATAGAGACAGTTCGAAATTTACAGTTTTGGCAACTCGAAAATTTGAAAACTTGGAACGTCCCTAAGCTTGTAAAATTATTACTTGAAGAATGAACAGAGGAAGTAGAAAATTTAAAAATTCATAAATTCTCAAATATGAACATTAGAGAAGTAAAACATACCCAGGTGTACATACGTATCTTGATCCACGGGAAGGGTACACTGTACTTGAGTGTACAAAACGACAACTCGTAAGTCGTTTCTCGGAACAACAACGGCGGAACAGTGTGTGATCGAGTGAAAAAAGGTAGAAAGGAAAACGAAGCGAGTAGGAATCGAGCAGCCCTCCTCGAAAAGGCGCACATTTCTTTATGGCCGGCGATCGAAAAGTTTGTTCGGGATTCGAGATGATGTTGCTACACCCACGCGAGATAGACTTCAAACCTCAAACCCTACATCTTCAAATACCGAATTACTTTCCATCGCCTAAGGCAATTTTCCATATATAGGCATAATGTTACAGCCGTAAAAGTGAAATTTTTATACGTGCTCCGAAGTCGAGGGACTGTGAAGTCTGATTAAGACACAGCTAAATACCAGATAATTGCGACATACCATCCAAAATAATAGGTTTATATAAAAAATGTATATAACCTTTCTTGTACAGCTTTTCCTGATCTACATTTTTTGTTTGAAACGTTTTTCTCTGAAATGAATACTTTTTGATATATTTAGTAAGAACTGTAAAAACTTTGGAGGGGGCTGTCGCCAAAAATCCTTTCAAGGACTTTCTTCTTTCCTATCCGACTTCCTATTGCATTTTCATACAATACAAGTTTTAGAGGCTTTTCCATATATAACATAATGTTATAGCCATAAGAGTGAAATTTTTGCACGTGCCCCTAATTCGATGGACTGTATATGAATGTAGGAGTCTCGCATATCGATTGTATCTATCCCGCGTTGCGGGCCGGTTGTCCGGAAAGCGGCCGCGTATCCAGAATCGCGGCCAATAACGATAACTCGAGGTGGAAGTCCGAGATCGAGCGATTTACTCGCGCCGTGAGGAATCTCCTCGGGTTCAGAGGGCAGCGCCCTTGCTGCGCGTTAACTCTCCCCCGCTGGGCGCACCGACATGCGATGCTACGGGCTTGATGAATGGATTGGGCATAACACCGACACGGCCACAGAACTTCGGAAGTGGAGATCTCCCACAGGCCATTGGGAATCGCGATGAGCGATCGGGCATTAGGGCAACACCACCGAACCACCCTGCAAAGCGAACCTCTAAGTCTTCGATACCGAACTTCCCGATTGTCCTCCTTTTGCCAATTCAATGGGAACTTACGTAAAGTACGGAAATTTCGGGATTTGGGAAATTGGGAGACTGGGAGGTTGGGAATTTGGGAAATGGGGAGGTTGGACAGATGGGAATTTGGGAGATAGGGAGGTTGGGAAGTTGGGAAATTGAGAAAATTGAGAATTTGGAAATTTAGGAAACTGGGGAATAGGGGGTTTGGGAAATTGGGATATTGGAATATTGAAAAGTTGGGAATTTGGGAAATAGGGAAATGGAGAAATTGGAAATTCTGGAAATTGGGGAATTGGAAATGAGGAATTGTGGAATTGTGGAATTGGGGAATTGGGGAATTGGGAAATTGGGAAATTAGCAATTTTGGAATTTGGGAAATTGAGAAATGAATAAGTCGAAAATTTGGGAAATTAAAAAGTTGGTAAATTGAGGATTTGAAACATTGAGAAATTAGGAACTTGATAATTTAAGAATTTGTGCATTTGAAGTTCTGAAAACTCATAGACCTGAATATTAAAAAATGTCAAAACTTGCAAATATGAAAATTTAAGAATCCAGAAGCCTATAAACTTGCCCCCAATACAATCGAAAACCAAATTTTTCTACAATAAACATCCCAATAATCCTCTCTTAAACAACGTGGCAGACTTGGAAACAGTACAATGTCCAAACAATGACATCTCTAATCTACCTACTTATCTTTCACACCAATTCTACCAAAATCTCTCTTTCCCTTCCCTTTTCTTTCCTATCGCGACAAGAATCTGACGCGGGGATTTCTCCGACTCTTCATGGACCCCCCATACTATTTTTTTACCTTTTTTCCGCCTCTTTTTCACGATATTCGACTTTCCCCTCGGTTAGGGCTCATTCATGGACCTCAATTATCGAGATTCGCGGATAGATTCGGCTTCGCTGCGAAGTGACCAGTATCTGATGTGATTCGCGCCTGGCTCGATTCTACTGCTAGGGATTTTCACCGACTTATCTTCCCTTTTACCCTTGGACAGTAGTTTTCGAAGAATCAGTGACTTGACTGCGAATCGTTCTTTCGAGATTTTGTGGCTTTCGATGCGTGATACGAAGTTGGATGCTCCCATTCCGATACTGCCACAGATATCTAGATTTCATGCGGTTTTTAGGGTGCTGTTTTTAGGTTAGGACAGAAAATTCTCTGCTTTCTTATATATGTATTTTACTCGTTTTATGTCAGTTTTGTGGAAATTATTTATTTGTATTCCTTTTTCTTAATTATTTAATTATTTTCTTTTGTGGAAATTATTTATTTGCTTTACTTAAAACGTCTTCAAGATGTAAATGTGTTAAAGAAGAAATCATCTTGAGTGTTCAATATAAATATACATAAAAATAAAGTCAATTTAAGTGCACTAGATATAAATATGTAAAAAGGAAAGCTACTATAATGTTCAAAATATAAATTCATATAGCGAATATCAATTTGAGTGAACAGAATATAAATGTATAAATAGAAAATCAACTTGTGCATCCAAAATATGAGTATATAAAAAGAAATTCAAGTAGTGCATCCAAAATATATGTTTATAAAACGAAAATCAACTTTTGTTATTGTTCGTATATGGTTAAATTTTTGGTAGAAAAAAATCGCGCGGTATCGAATGGCATTCTGCAGGTAGGTATTCGAAATAAATTTCGATTTTCCGCGTTAACTCCGTGAAACGTGAGCCAGTTGTGTTTAGACAAACACTCGCGAACGCTTTCGAAACACGGCTCTTGTAACTTTATTTTCGGCGAAATTTCCAGGACTCGCGACGCAACGCGTAGAAAAATCGTTTTCACGCGTCGACGATGAGATACCGCGTACAAAAATATTCCCGGTTGTCGCGAACGGAACAACACTCTGGCTGTCCGTTTTTCGCCGGCGAACAATGGTTCAACTCGAACAAACGGTCGCTGTCTGCGAAACAATCCGCGCGAACGTCTTGTTATCACAACACCAATCGCAGTTACTATACTCGTTATCCTCGCCGAAACGAAATTCTCCACTTTTGTTTTTGCCCCTTTTTCTTTTTTCATTTATTCGTCGCGGGGCTAACGATCGAACCTTCCGCTATCGATTTCTGAACCGCGATTCAATCGAGACGAGCCGCGGACGCGGCCATTGTTTAATCGTATCCGTCGTAAATCAAATTATTCGGAGCTCGTTATCCGATCGCCAGAATCGTCTTTGCACCGAAAATATCTCGAACCTGGTTTTCTACGCGGAGGAATCCTGATTGTTGTTTTATGTTGGGATAGTTATGGAATCTGGGATACTACGGGATTTTTGGGGATTCTCAGGAATTTCGGGGATTTCAGAGCTTATGTATATTAAAGATTTTCGGGGGTTCAAAAGTTTGTGGATTTTGGGGATTTCAGAGTTTAGGGATATCAGGGGTTTTCAGGAGTTTGTAGATTTTTGTTATTTTTGGGATTGGAGAGTTTAGGGATATCAGGGATTTTCGGGGGTTTGTAGATTTTTGGGGATTGTGGGGTTTCGGTAATTTAGGCATTTTGGGACTTTGAGATTCGGGGATTCAAGAGTTTAAGAATTTAGAGATTTGGAGATAGGAGGGATTTTTGGGAATATAGTAATTTGGAACTGTACACTTTGGGAACTTGTAGACATGGAAATTTGAAACTTGGAAACTTAGGAAGAATTGGAAAATTCAGAAATTGACAAATTCGTCAAATTCGGAAGAAAGAATTGAAAAATTAAGAAATTTGAATGTGTCGATTTATAGATTTAAAAAATTAAAAAGCTTGAGAACTAAGTCCCTAAAAATTTATAAACCATGAAACGTTTACTGTTAAAAATGTAGAAATTTGAAAACAGCAAATAGCAGATAATAAACTTGGGTATCTTAAAATTTAGCCAGAATTTGACCATATTTACCGTAAACATCCCCAGTCACCCCAACCTATCATCCTAGCTCTTACAAGCTCCCTCCGACTTCCTAATTAATTATACCTGCAAAACTCCCGTATAATCTACCCATAACGGTAATCCCCGATATTTAACAAGATCCGAATTCTCGTAGATCGGCATTTCCGTAAGCGTGCTCACGCTCGTGCTTACTCCGAACGTTAACGTGTCGTAGCGATCGTAGAATCCTAACGAGTCGGCATCTCTAAGCCGGAGTTCTCGATGTCGGCCATTTTCTCCGGTGGAAACCAATTAACTCTAATTATCGATATCCCGAGCATTAGCGTCGGCGATGTGCACGGGGGCTTCGTTGATGGCAATTAAAACGCGATCGAACGTCTCGGAAATTGAAAAAGCAAGGAGAGAAGACGATGGCTCTCGTCGGTGAACGTTGTTCACCTGGAACAACGGTCTCTCCTCTCGTGCCCCTCTCCCTGTCTCTCCTTCCGTCTCTGTTTCGCTGGCAGATTTAATTCCTCCGGAGAGATCAGGAATCCACGGGTGAAACGAAAGGAAAGAAGAAACACGGGGCAACATGGATATCAGAGACGTATGCACGGACGAATATAAATAGACGGCTACCTACGTAGACGTCCGTGGATGTCCTGGGTGGGTTCAATTAAGCCCCCATTACACTTTTACACGGGGCCGCATTAAAGCTCGCAGCTGGTCGCGAAGTCAGATATTATTTATCGGTTGACTTACGCCGAGCTCATTTGCCCGGCAAAACGACCAGTCGGAGAAAAACGACGGGGAGCACTTACGTTGCTCTCGGACGATACCATTGGCCGATCTCGGTTAAATCTCGAAGGTGATTGGCCGTGGGTGCCGGTTGGAAAGTTCGTCTCACGAAACGGCCCCAGCCACCGCCGCCACGACCACAGATGATAGAATATCTTATTAGTCGGACAATGGGCAATCAGAGACGCCATACAGCCTCTCTGTTAGCGGTCCAATCTCTCTCTCCTTCTCTCTCTCTCTCTTTTTCTCTTTCTTTCTTTTGGTTAGGTCGGTGCACGTCAGTTTGTCCTGCACACCGAGCTTCGTGCCTATTCAAGGTCGCCGGGATTCGACTTTTGACTCGCCTAATACACCGACACCTCGGTGGACACACCTTCGCGAATCGACACCGCCAAGAACAATTCCTGTAATTGGATACTGCTGAATCCTTCGCCGAACAACCAGCAGTCTTGTTTGGACCGCGGTTTTCTTAGGTCCTCGTTACCGGGAGTTATGGATCATGTGGCTTTTTTTATAATTCGGGTTGTGTTAGGGTTTGATATTAGTTGCAGATGCTTGGGACATAGTATACATTTATCCTTTACTTTTCGGTGATACGAGTTCTCTTCTGGATCAGTTGGAGTTGTAGAATCAGAGGATCTACATTATTAGTAGGACATTATTAGTATTATATTAGTAGCAGATTCTTAGAACATAATAATCATTTATCGTTTACCTTTGAGTGATATGAGTTCTCCTCTGGATCAGTTGGACTTGTAGAACCAGAGGATCTACACAATTGATATTAGTTGGAGATTCTTGGGACATAGTATACATTTATCCTTTACTTTTCGGTGATATGACTTCTCTTCTGGATCAGTTGGACTTGTGGAATCAGAGGATATTACTTACATGATTAATTTTGGGGAACCAAATGTGAAAGGATTTGGACTTACTACTTTAATGACATCTGGTTCCTAATAGTTCAATCCTTGAATTTCATGTACCAAACATAAATGTTTACATTCCCAACTTGCTAAGTATCCATTTTTCAAATCTCCAAGTCCCCAAATTTGTAAATCTTCAAATTTTCAACAGTCCAATCCTTCAAAGGTCAAACCACTCGTGATCATCACATGAAAGCACCATCTTTCACCGCCATTTTTCCCACATAAGCCTACCGCACTCGATACCCTGACTGCCTTTGCTCTCCGCTTCATTCATCTCTGTCCTCGTTCCGTATTCAACGATAATTAAAAGACGAATGATAAATTAATTCGATAAAGCTGTTCATTAACCACCTGGTAATATCTCAGTTTAGAAATTCCACCTATCTAGACACCTGTATCGTCCGAATTCTCCGTCTCGTTAAATACGCGTTTAAGATGCTTCCTCCATCTTCGGACTTTCTCTGATTCGTTCACGTGTTCATGCTATCTGCAAACACGGCGTCCTCGCTGCCTTTTTCTCCTCAGAAGTATCTAGATCTCGTTGGAGTATTATAGCACACTGTATGTCCGGATGATTAACGACTATGATAATCTCCCTGGGACTTTTCTCGCTTATGACCAACTTGACCAATGAGTAACACTGTAACTGAAATAAATGCTACTTTCTCCGACGAGCAAGTTTACCATGTTGCTTGATATATCTGAATCCTGCTCGACACTTTTCGTCTGCCATTATCTCCTCCTTGAAAGCTTTGATTAAAGAGTATTCTACCGTGAATTCATATTTCAGTAATTCTGTTTATTGAACACTAAATCTATAGTTAAATACTGAGACATCTAGAGTACATAGCTGTTCTTTGTCCGAGTGACATTTTGATCAAAGTATGACAAAATGGTCGGATATCAAATTTGAAACCAATCAATTGGACTAGTTAATGGTTCTAAAATGTAAGAGACTTAAATTGAAAAGCTTGCACGAAGAAGAGGGCGAAAATATTAGTGAAATTGTGAGACAAATCGTCAATGATTATTACCAGTACAACATCGATCATGTTTATTAATAATCGTTCCGAGATTAGATTGGTAATATAACGACAGCGATTTTAAAGCAATTTTACAAAATGAATCGCTTAAAGCAGTCGGTTCAATCCACCTTGTGTATCGAAGAGGACGGCCGAGAAACGAGAACGGATTTCGATTAATCTGTAGGCACAGGAACAAACACGAATCCGGTTTTGTAACTGAAAACCTTAACCAACCGACTCGTAAAACACGTCATTCCGTGCTCTTGCGAATTAAACGCGTCTCGTACAGGAAGTTACATTCGGTGAATCCTTAATTTGCAAACAGGGCTCCACCGTGATTCGCGTGCGTTCCGAGATAACCACCGGATACCTGGTGCTAATTGAGCGATAGTCTTCGCCGATATTTATAATCCTCTTAATGCCCCGTTTCTCCTCCCTTTTTCTCCTCTTTCTACGCTTCTCTTCGCTCCTTCATTTTCTTCGACGTTTTCGGTATACAATTTATTGCCATTATGGCAATTTTCAAACTATGGAGAAAATGTGTGATACTCTAGGTTATTGTTAGAAAGTTATACTTTTGTTAGTTGCAGTGTTTTAATATTATTATTTATTATGACTTTCTCGTGTTGTACGTTATAGTTGTATGCAGCTATTATACATATGTATACAGCTGGTATACGTGTATACATGTACGTGTATCATATGTGTGTATGATTTATAATATAATTTACTATGTTATCAGTACAACTTATGTAGTACAATTTTCACAATATTTTTTTATATATGTAAGTGTACATTATTTATGTAAATGTAGTATAATGTAATACAAATTATACTAGTGTACATATAGTATGTATAATATGTATAATACAATTTATATATTACGATGTAGCATAACTTACTTCATATAATATAATTATATAAATCATATAAACTATGTCAAAAATTTGGGTTAATACTACCAGAGAATTTACAAGATTTAGCAAAAGAATGGATAAGTTTGAAATTTAATTAACTTTAAAAAAAGTGACATGAAAATAGAACACATTATCTTTTCTTCAAATATAATATTACATTTATACAATATAATTATGTAAGTTATATAAAATTCCTTAATAGTACTTCAAGTTTGTTTAGAATTTGGCACAAATAAATAGAGTTGCAATTTATTGTAACGAACCTAACCTCTTTTCGTCGAATTACGTCCGATAGAATGTAACGATGGCCATCGCAAAAATGGCAGAAATTTGCTATGGGGAGAAGAATTTCATTTATCGAAACGATATAACAGAAATAAAGGAGCGGAATTTTGTTATTTACATCCGGGAACAGCAGCGGACACTCGCGTCAATGAACTTTAATAGCGTTGTAAATAATATTTGTTCGGAATTATTCCAGTGGTTGGCGCGGTTGAAACGTTCCATTGCTCACTGCCGGGTGCTGTGTTTCATTTGGAAATCTATTTCCATACGTTGTCGAGCTTCGAATCCGAAAAAAGAGTGACGATTTCAACAATGTCCAGGAACAAAAGCTATAACGCCTCTTTAATCCACAAAAAGAAAATACGTATCGATTTTAAAAATTGTTATGCAGGGTCAATTTGCCTCTACCTAAATATCTTCTAAAAGTAATTTCAATTTTGAAAGGTAATAGCTAGATTTCAAATGGAAAAAGTATTATGAAGAAGATCCCTTAATGATTTCTTCGGCAGCTGCGTCAGAGCTAAATAATTATTTATGCAATGTTAAATAAGGAAAATTGAAATTTTAGTCATTTTTTGAATTTAGGGATCTCTGTGCAAATTATAATTGGGAAACTTCGGACTCAATTGTACGAATATAATTTTAATTTAATTTATAATGTGTTACATCTGAAGTGAGACGATATTATAAGTCAAAGGTTGATATAAAATTTATTACTACGTTCTGTGTTACGTATACCATGTTTTACCATTAATGTTTGTTATTTGACAAATTTTTGTTTAGTTTTAGTTAGATGTTTGAGGCAGTTTTTAGTCACCCTGTATATTACACGTGCTCGATTGGAGGAAACCGAATCGTACGAAACGAAATGGAATAAAACGTAAAAAAAGGAGAAACCAATTGAAAATTTGTACCGGGACGAAATTATAAATTCTAATTTCGCGCGGTATTGAACGATGTATTTATTCGCGTTTCGGGCTGTTTTAACGAAAGCAAACAACGATTTTTGTCCACGGTTGATGGAAATTTGTCAGCGTTCCCCACTGTAAATAATGAAATTACACTGTGGTTGATTACTTATGCGTTGCGAATTTATCTGAAAATCCTTCATTAACTTTCAAATTATTCATTCCTTTAACTGCCAAACTTCAAAATTATCTAATTTTTTAAATTTCTATACATTCACTTTTTCAACTTGATGAATCATTGTATTGTAAAATTATTTTTTACTGATTTTTAAAATTTGCAAATTTTGTCATTCTTAAGTTCTTGATTTAGTAAATACTCAAATTAGTATAGTTTATATTTTTAATTGGTCAAATCTTTAAATCCTGAAATACAACATTTTTACATTTCGGAATTGGCAACTTTTTTAATTTGCAAGTTCTCAAATTTCCAAATTCTCAAATCTAAAAATTTCCAAATCCGCCTCGCTGGATCCTAAAATTCCTCAATTAAAATTAAAATTCGAAATCCCAAAATTCCGAAACTTCCAAATCTCCGCTCTCCAAATCCCGAATCTACAAGCTTCCTCCGTCAATCTGCTTCCCGAAATTTCCAAATACTCTTGAACATAATTGAAAACGATATCGATCCTCGTCCGGCACTCCACTCCATCTCCGTTCTCCCGCTAAATAATAAAATTACATCTCCCCGAGTTCGTCCGTAGATGCTACAAAATTCTGTCGCAGCAGAATCGCGGGTTTATCCGGAACGGCGCGGAATAAAATTAATTAAACGCGTTTGAAAATAGTGGGTCGAGTAAGGGGGCGGGGGGCGGTTATACGGTGAACGGTAGAAAAAGGAAGGGTGAAAACGAAGCCATTCGGTCGGCGTCCAAGGGGGTTACGGGAGAAAATCAGTCGGAGTGGCAGTTTCTGGCTCACACGGAAAGGGTTGTCGCATTTACGGCCGGTGTCGGGTGGGGGTTGTCCGGGGAAAAACGCAGCGGAGGATCTGCCTGTATAAAGGCAGAGATCGTTCGAGAAAAGAAAGAGGGACCGAATCGACGAAACGTCGAATTGAGTACCGCCCTAATCGTGTCGAGATCTGGTCCTATGGTGTGATGCACGTGGGTATATGGCGTACTTAGTCGACGGCGACGAGAGATCAACGCGAAAGCACGGGATCGGAGAGATACAGAGAGAGCAGGAATAGGGACAGCGAGAGAGTTAAGCGGGAGAGTGGGAGTGAGAAAGAAACCTGCAAAGTGCGACAGAGAGAGAGAGAGAGAGAGAGAGTGAAGAAGGGTGGCGAAAGGGAGGTTGGAGTGAATGAGAGTCCTGACGGTAGAAGGAGTATCGGAGGAGGGTAACATCGAGAGGAGAGAGAGAGAGAGAGAGAGAGTGCTGACGGTGGTCGAGAGAGTCGATCGAGCGTGGGTTGCGGGGCTGGCTAATGCGAATATGCTGTCGTCCAGATAGAAAGAGATACCCGATAGCGAATCTGTGTCCGACACGGATGTCGAATTAGCTTGGATTTAGGTTGCCCGGGGAACTGACAAATAGTTATTGCTTGATTAGGTGCTGGTACTACCGGCACCTACCATACCGGCGCGTCTACTCCCCTTTTTTTTTTTACCCTTGAACAGCACGATTTTTCGGCAACGGAGGGTGCCTCGGGGTAGTTTATCACCTGGCTCTTTATCGCCGAAGGAATACGGTCCGAAGGGATAGAATCGAACGGACAAAAAGGAGGTTACGCCACGGGTTCTGGAGAACGTTCGGAGACGATGCCATCTTCCTTTGCACCGTTTGTTTGCGGTTAAAGAACGTTTCTTCGACTTTTCTTTCCTGATCTGACTTCCGTTTGGAAATGGACACGAAGATGAGTCACGAGTTTCGTTCTATCGATCCTCTGGATTAAGTCGCTTCCTATTCGTTCCACTTGTTTTATTTCACGAGGCACAAGATTCTTCCATGTTGTTCAACTTGTTTTCGAATCAGTTGTTATTCGGAATTTTATTGACAGTGATGATTCTTGACTTTTCGAATTTTCCGATATTCAGATTTTCCTGTTATTTCTCAAGCTTTACTGATCTTTTTCTGAAACTACCAAAACGGTGAAATGACCGCTTCACAAGTTTCGAACTATAATGTACCCAATTTGTTAAGATTTTCGTAAAATCTACGTTGATTTTCATCGAGACAAAGAATTTATATGATTTCATGTTTAGTCGTCTATTTATTTCTCAACTTTATTTTCAATTTTAAGTTAAGTCCTCATTATACGCCTGGTTTACACACAATACAGATTAGTAATGACAAGGTTATTAATAATTTTATTTTGTGACTGTAATAGTCTGGTCATATTACAATTTACATAATATTAAAATTACAATATAAGGTAGAATAATAATAATGTAACGAGGTTACTTAATCTTTGAATTTTATCTTTTAACCTGTTACTGTGTGTCCCAGCAAAAAGAGCCATCAAATTTTTCTAAAAATAATTAATTTAAGCGAGTTCACCGTGGTCAACTTGTTAATATTCGGTCATATCCGATATAGAAGAGAAAGATACTTGGTACAATATTACAAAATAAAATAAATAATCGCGAAAGACTGAGGAACCGCCATTAAACGAAGAAATCTTCATACCCCGGAAGAGAGGGTCGTTCGAAGCGCCTCGATGGGTGACGGAATTTAAATTGAAGCAATTTCGCTAATTAAACGGAGAAAATAAACAACGGCGAACGCTGATTATATAGATCATTTTGGAAAATAAGTTGTGAAGCCGAGAGGCAAATGAAATTGTACATTCTCGATGCATTATTTGCCGGCCGCTGTATGAAACATTACACAAAAGGCGGAACGTATTGTTATTATCATTTTTTTTGCCCCCCTTCGCGTTCGCTTATTTTCTATCCAATTTTCTCGATACAATGCGCGCTCGCCAATTAGGGGCATTGAGTCGCGAGCAATAATGAAAATGTGTAATAATAAATTGTAATAAATCTGGCCTCGGTATAAAGTTTGATTTGTATTACGGACAGTGATATTCGATGCATTGAATTTTTCGAGATTCAATTACAATAACGAACGACGGCGCACACATCGCCGCGGAAAAAGCTTGTGTAATTGGGATGATTAATTTTTAATCGATGCCGTACACGCACACGCGGCGAACCGTGTATCGGTTGCATTATTTTTCCGCATCATCGCGGCCGCACGCTTCAATTAGCGTTGATTATTTTTCACCGGGACGCGACGCTTTTTATCAGTTTATTAATATTTTTTTTTTAAACTTCTGTTCGATACACGTTCAACGATATTCACCGGCCTATGGGTTTTCGATATTCGGCTAAATTCGCCGAGTGATACGATGCGCTCAAAATTAAAACGCATTCGTTGCTGACCCACGCTGATGACTTTCAAAAATCCCTCTCCTCCGCTACGTTTCGCGATCAATCATTTAACCGTCTTATTATTAGTAAGAAAAATTATATATTACTACTCGTATCTTCGAAAATGGGGATAGGTGCAGATAAATGATACATTTCAGGGAACATATTCATGATATCACCACATATGGTGATGGCTTTCTTGCGCAATTATAATGGCTGCGCAAATTGATATAAAATGATGCGAAGACCAAGCTTATTTTCTTAAATTGAATTATATGTACACTTTTCAATCCACCGTTGCAGATTTTCTGTATAGGAAAATATCGAGTCACTTTACTTTTGTCTAACATTCTGTTGAATCATCAGTTTTGAAGATATGTGAATGGGTCGTAAATGAGACATGTAGTATGAATTTTTTGCAATGAAATGATACATCACACATAACAATATATTAAATAATAAAGTGATATAAACAAACGCATGAATAGTGTTCAAATATTAACCCCTTAATATCGTGACGCACTCGTGACGCACTGGTGACGCACACTACATTCGATATGTGATCAGACTCGTATTTTCACTGCGATTGAATTTTGGGAATTGTAATTATAATCTGTATTATCAAGGATCACTTTAGACTGTGATTAAAATTTCAACTTTCTTTAGTTCTTCAACGTTGTAGCAGTAATTCTGTAAAATTGTAGGTTAGGTTAAATGAGTAACAGTATACATTCAACAATGAATTGTAGGTTAGGTTAATATGAGTAACTGTATACATTCATTAATGAATATGTGTGTAAATATGAATATATGTATATTCATTATAATGAATATATAAATATATATGAATATACATGAAACATATACGACTTAGAACTCGAAGACTATAATCCACGGAAGTTAGTTCAACGTGGAAGAACTAAATCGATGTCAGTATAAAAATTTGATATCTGAGCGCAGGAAATTATCGATCGGAGGGGAAGAAGTGTCGGTAACGAAAACAGAGACGTGTCACGTACGAATGGAACGATACAAATTAATGGTAATAACTCTTTTCCGTGTCGCGTGTTGCGATCGAGCGAAACAACTGTTGAGCCCAACTGTCGTCCTCGTCGAGGATCCGATCGTGGCCATGTCAGCCTCGTAATAGGCCTTTCCAAAACAGTGACCGTCATGAAGAATGGTTGTTACGTGCCCGATCGAGGACGCGACCTCCTCCTGAACCTGAAACCAGAGGACATGTTCTCGTTCTCGTGTTTCGCAAGACATTTATTGAAAATACGCTTTTTAATAGAACGCGCCGATTTATGTGATAAACTGTTATTGCTGGCGCATTTGTTTTTTATTCAATGGCGTTCGCATAGTAATTTTTAATGGCGGAATTACAGAGCTGGTTTAACTTGTTTCGGGTTTATATTGAATCGTGCAATTTATTATTTAGTCACGTAGTTTTATTTGTTTTAGGTTGTACAGTTTTATTTGCTTTGGATACTGCCATTTTGTTTATGTCAAATCGTGCAATTTGTTATTTAAGGGCACATAGTTTTATTTGTTTCAGGTTACGTTTTACTTGATTTGTAATTGATAATTAATAATATAATAATTTATAATTAATTTATTTTTGTACTCGATTATCAATTTAATCAAGCGTTAACATCACCTGAACTTGATGCGCTAAATGAATATAAGAAAATGATTTATGCAACTAATACCAGAAATTTATTTATCTATCATACGATTCAATTTGCACACACAATGAGATTATGAAAGCTAATTACAAGTAACGGTTACATAACGAAGGCTTCCTTTTATGTCGCTTCAGATGCAAGAAAATCCCTAATTACGTGGAGCGAATAAGCGCAAAAGGACCAATGACTACATTAATGGTGGTGTTCGATTCGAAATTGGGACAGTAAACGGTAATAACTCGGAAATTACAATGGCGGCCGAATAGGATTATAAATTTAAATCGCGGATCATATAGTAATTAATTTCGAATTACGCCCCCTTGTGTACACGTGCCGTAAGCTCGTCGACTAAATTAATTTGTAATTAGCAATTACGCTCGTGTTTGCCGTTAACGAACGGATTAATCATTAATTGCACGTAATTGAACGCATAAAATCGCGCTATCGATTTTTCTTTTTTTTTCCTTTTTAATTCTCGTAGAAAACATGACGACGAGAAAATTAGAGCAATCACAATCATATTGTTATCTGAAGTTTCCACTGTTTCGTTATTTTGGAAATAGCCTTGTGAAGTTAATAGATTGCTTCATTTCGAGCAATGGACAATCTTGAAATTTAGAAATATTTGTAGACTTTGTTGAGAGTGATCAGTAAGGAATAGTGAGTAAATCAGTGAGAAGAAAAGTTAAGTGTAACTTGAGTTCGAAATTTCAAAGAATTTTGCCTGATCAATATTGACGCTCTTTTTATTGTTACATGTTAATTGTGCACGTGTTAAATCAGCACACGTCATTTCACCACGTGATAATTCAATACGCGTTAATTTACTAAGCGACAAATTACAATGTGGAAATACACCATGCATCAAATTTTCACGAGACAGTTTACCACGCGTCAATTCACTACGTGACAATAATTCATCACGTGTCAATTCTCCACACGGTGATTCATCACGCGTCGATTCACTACGCGTCAAGTTACCACGCATCAATTCAGTACGTACCATATTACGACACGTTAAGTCACCACGCGTACAATTACTACGCGTCGAATTACCACACGTCAATTCACCACGTATCGAATTACCACGCGTTCATTCACCACGTATCGAATTACCACGCGTCAATTCACAACATATCGAATTACCACGCGTTGAGTAATCATGCGTCGAATTACCAGGCGTCAAATTACCACGCGTCAATTTACCACGTGTTGAATTACCACGCGTTAATTTACAACATATCAAATTACCACGTGTTAATTCGCAACATATCGAATTACCACGTGTAGAATTACTACCATAGCATTGCCACAAGTTACATCACCCGTCACTTCTTCGCTCATCAATGTCTATCAAACTCCCATATTTCCGGAATAAAATTTCAAAAACTGCCAATTCCTGCAAAAAGTGCCCAGACACAAAAAGAAATTCTATACAAAACCTCCCTGCGTGTACATCGAAAGCAAACCGATATACGAATCGAATGGAAATGTTCGAGTGTACTTAAACGCTAAGTTGCAAGTTCGCTAATATTGTTTAGCAAATGATTGCGCAATAGGGCTCCGGGCGAGTAGAACAAAAAGGGCGTGCGAAAAAGGGAGGGAAAACAAAGCGCAGAGATAAAGGGGGAGGATAGAGTTGAAAGCTGGACACGAACAAACGCGCGACGCGGCGCGAAAATCCGCCGTTATAAAACAACAAGCGGGAAAATTTGTTTCCAGTGTAGCAAAACTCGGGAGAGCGAGAGCGGTCGACTACATCAAAGTATCATTCCGTTCTTTTCTCTGGTCGGACCGGCGTGTGACGTTGGTAACCGAATGTACGAGAGAATGAAAAAAAAAAAAGAAATTCTCTTTTTTTCTGTCGAATAACCGATCCTCGAGTGTACCTACGTCGAAAAAAAAATCGGTAGAGAAATCGGAGAGCGCGGAGGCTTGTGATTTTTATCACGGAACAAGCTGCCGGTTCGGTTCTATGCATGTCTGAGCGATGTCGTACAAGTAATGATTACCTGATTACCAGAATTTCCCATGTGCCAGAACGCGTGTGTGTATCTCATCAGTTCGTGGAACTTCTCTTGGTGATCGATAACGAAGGGCGAACGAGATCGAAGTCCGATCCCCGTGTCACCTGGAGCCATTCCGGGAATCGTTTGTTCCGTGAAATTAACATATAAATTAGGCCTCGACTCGACGGCCTCGCGGAATTACCTTCTCCGTACTGGTCAGCCGGCTTTTTTCAATTATTTCGCCCACCTTTGCGCTCGATTGTTTCGTTCAACATTTGGAACTTTGTTTCGGGATATGGTGTACACTCTCAAGGTGTGGATACGCAAAGATACGTGTATTAGAGCCTAGGCATTGTCCGGAAAGTCGGCGATGCACGGGATTTAAGCTCCATTTCACATCTAAACAGTGGATCTTTGTTTTGTTTAAATTATTGAGACAGGTACGATACGACTTTACAAGATTCAATTCTATGTGGTGCAATTCCCCTCAATTTTTTGCAATTCAACTCCATATTATTTAAATCTCTTCAATACAGTTCTACATAGTCCAATTCCATTGAATTCAATTCGACACAGGTTCAGTTCCATTAAATTCAATTCCATATAGTTCGACACCATGAAATTCAATAACATGTAGTTCAATTCCATCGATGTTGAATCTACAGCTACAGATTTCAGATAAAAAATTCAATCGAACAAACAACATGTAACTCAACAAAGTGTTGCCAATTATGAACCATCAGACAGAAACTACAGTGTTGCAATATCATTTTCTTTTATATTTTATGAGTTGCCTTTGTGGCTTCATAACCGCGTTCCCGTCGACCGTGATTTAATATGGAAATGCCGGAACATGCTATAAAACTGATCTTCTATTACTGCCGCAACTTTGCTCGCGGTTTTGATGTTCCGTATAAAACTTCAAATAATTCTTTGGTCGTCGAAACTTCTCTATCGAACACGTTTTATTTATTCAACCCCCGTAAAGCTACCTTCTTCCATTTTCATACAGTCGTATCTCTTTTCTTCTTCGGCATCGATCAAACTAATTAACTTACTACGAATTGATACACTTCTTTACCGTTTTCTTTTCGCACGCGATCGGCCATTTTGGTGAGCGTTTCGGAAATTTTCGAGGCGCACGCCGGCCGCCGAATAAATCCCTAATGTTCTCTATTATGTTCAAAGCAGGTTTGACGCTCGTCGACGAACCGTCAGTTCATATAGGTTGGCCGGGCATCAATAGATAGCATGTAACGAACGTGTAACGCAAAGTTTCCATCATGTTGCACAAAGCACGGGCGCGTACGCGGAACCGCCGTTGCGGTGAAGCAGTGCGGTTCGTATCCCTGTATGTCATATTAGCCTAAAAGGTTAACCCCGACTGTTTTACCGGGTCTGTTCGTCGGTTGCCCGTCGATAAATAAATCGGCCCCGATTGCTTGGTTAATTGTAAATAGCACTACTCCGATGTCGCTATGTTCTCTAGAAACCCCGTCGGTGAAACGTCTCGTACGAATTTTTAATTTTTGGTGGTTATGGGGTGGCAACCCCTTTATGCGGTGACCCTTCTATTTTAATAGTTTCCACGTATGTTGTTAAGGTATGTTTCAGGTATGTTGTACTTTCTTAAGTAATTTTGTGAAGGTTTCACTCCGTCGTTTACGAAAAAGATTGTGAAAGATTACTGCATATCTGTAAAACTATTGATTTTAGGAAAAAATGTTTCCAACAAAACATGAAGGTCTCAGAAAACGGAACAAGGAAGGTTCTATACGTTTTTTACGTAGACTTGTTATTTTAACAGTTATGATCTAAAGAGTAATTTAAAAGGCACAACCCTCCAAACGTTACTTGGGGTGTCACTGTGACATATGTGAACAATATTAAAATTAGTGAGTGGTTCGTTATATTATATAATAGTATATTATACTGATATAATAGTGTAATAGTACAATATCACAATAGGACAGTACAATATTAGAATAATGAAATAGTACAACAGTAACATACTGAAGTAGTGAAGTATTTAAGCGGTGCAAGAGTGAACTAATGAAATAGTAAAGTAGTAAGACAATAATACAGTACCATAATGCTACAGTAAAATAATAGGACACAAATAGAATAAAATACGTGACAATTTAATACCTAATTTCAATTACCAAGGTCCCAAAAGTAAAAATGGCAAAAATAAAAAAGTAAGGCCTATCGTTCCTCACATATCCAGTATATGGCATGTCAGAGTGTTTTTCAAAAAAGAAAATATAGAAAACGTGAAGTTGTAAGAGCAGAAGAATAATATATTGGTCCACGACGATCGGACGAAGTAATTAAAAGTCGCATCATCGAATGTCACGAATTCTCACGTGTTTAATTGCCGGTCTACCTGTTTCTGTTTCTGCCGGCGACGAAACTGGCTCCGAAGCAATTACACGAAGCGTAAAAATCGTGTTTTATGCTCATTGAAATCGCGACCAGCGTAATATGGAGAAACGAGAATGGCTCGGTGTGTAATTAAAGTCTCTCGTACTTAAGTCTAGATGAAATTCCTAGGGGGTACGGCGCACTGATTTCTCTTGAATTAGTAGTTATTTTAGCTCGAGCGGGAATTGGCTACGGAGTAATTATATAAAACGCAAAGATTACGTTATTTAACTATAGTTTCAACTTATGTCTCGTGTAATTCAATTTCTTGTCGGGAAAATTTAATAAATTCGTTTCACTAATGCAAAGCGAACCTGTTTACTATTCAAGGTATATTCTACCTGTGAAATTTTATGTAACCTGTACAGTTTAAATTGAAAAATTGATTTTGAGAAGTTTCAAAGTTTGACAGTTGAAGGCAAAATTGAAAGATTAACAAGGTTACCAGATAGTAAAATTAATTAAAGATTGGAAAATGTAGAAGCTTGAAAATTGAAGGGTTGGTACAGCTGAAAAATTGAAGGGTTAGTAAAGTCAAAAAATTAGACGGTTACCAAAATTGAAGAATTCAAGAAAATAAATTAAAAAGTTTGACAATTTATAGATCAGTGAAGGTACAGAGTTGTAAAGTTAAAAAATTGAAAATTGAAAAGACAAAAAATTGAATAATTGAAGAGTGAGTAAAATTAAAAAATTGAAGGGTTAATGAAGTTGACCGACTGAAACATTAGCAGTGTTAAAATATTGTAAAATGAAAAATTTAGAAGTTTTAAATATAACAGATTAGAAAAATTATAGAATTGTACAGTTGAAAGTTCAAGAATTAAATGACCAATAAACTCGAAAAATTAAAGTGTCAATCAAAAAATGAAAAATTCCGCAAATTTGAAAAATGGACACCTAAAAATATGAAAGTTTGAAAATTAGGAAAGGTATTATAAAAGTTGTAAAATCGTGAATGCAAAATGGAAGAAATGAATATGACCGGAAATAGTAAAATTGAGAAGTGGATGATTTGGTTTAGCGTGGCGTGACGGATATTCGAAGGGAAGTTGATCGTGTCAGATGGTTTCCTGCGGTGACAGTAATCGAACGTAAACTCGGAGAATATTCGTATTCTTTCGTCGATCGTCGAGCGATACGTATTTGCGGTTTTCCGTCGCTGTCGGAATCCGTGTAACAAGGTTACGTCGCGGACGTGGACTTGTAAAGGCGGAAGAACGCTGGCTGATACGAATACTTTTTAGTGGTTCAATTTATTCCGGTTTTTACGGCCGGACGGAAAAATGAAATTTTGAATAGATCCAATTTACGTTTTTAGAGCTATCGCGTTGCGATAAGATCGATCGTGCTCGCCGGCCGGAATCGACGTATGAAAATTTTTACGTTCTATCGGCTTTGTTGCCGTTTACTTCTTCGTACAACTACCGGCATACAACGGGCCACGGGATTAATTTTATTCTCATCTTATTATTATATTTTATCTCCCGAAGAAATTGATCGTTTCTTTTTATTCGTTCTCGTAAATTTGTATCCTGTATCTTTGTATTCGGAGGTTTAAGAGTTCAGGGACGATCGTTGTGTATCGAACGTAGCGTCACCAGATTCAAAATATCCAAGTTGTTACAAACTTTTCGGATCTGTTTATCTACATTATAAAAGCAAAACATGTGTCTGTGTTGTATCGAGAGGTATGTTCTTAAATACGGAGGTTACGTGTCTAGATATTTCAAAATCTAGATATTCTGCAGTCACAAATTTCTTCTAGAGTTCTAAGTTTCTAGATACCCATCTGAATTCCCAAATTTCTAGAACCCCAATTCCACAGATCCGACATTTCCGAACGTTCCAAATCTCTAAATTCATAAATCCCGAAATTTCCAAATCTCTAAACCCTTAATTTTGTAAATTCCCAGAACCCTATATTAAAAATTTCTAGATTTCCCAATTTTTGAACCCCCAAATTGAATCTTCCATTTCATAAATTCCCAATTAAAATGTTTCTGGATTTGATTATCCTCAGATCACTATGCCTTGCGAGTGAATTAGTCACTGTGACGTACATGTTCTCTGTCCGTCTCTCGACATAATGCAGAACTCGTGCGTTTCTGTTGGCGTTCGACGTCCAGGTATCGTCTCATTAACGGCACATTGGTTTGCCAGCGTTTGACTACGCTCAGTATACTGTCGTGTCTCTAATTTAGAAGGCATTCATGCGCACGGTTCATGCGATGGGATCGCGGTGATTAGACGGCACACGTGTTAACATGTCCATTTTATGGACCGCACGGTCATGGTCCGTTCGGGTTTTGATTTCACACTCGGATCTTACGTCATGGAATTACCACATATTGTACCTAGGTATATCACGTTCATCACGTTCGATGCATTTCGTCCTGTTTTCTACTTCCATTTGCTACTGTTTCGCATACGATTGACAAGTTCTCTTTAATAATTTGACATGTTGGAACTTACCCAAGAACCTTACTCGGACTTATCCCAGAACCGTACGATTTGGAAAAATTTCCAATTGGAACCCTTCAACGTTGCAATCACCAACCAACTCTCGGGTTATCGACATAAATTATAATAACAATGCGTCGCACAATTCATACCATCATCATGTCTTGAGACGTTTGCCAAGTGTCATCGTCCTTTAGCCTAATTGGCGCATCCGATCGCTCGAGGCAATCTACCCCAAAAATTCGCACGTCTCGTGTTCCGACCAATTGGAACCTCTTCTAGATTGCAATCACTGGTCAACTCTCGACAGTCTAATCGTAGCGTAATCGAAGGGAGAAAATTCTGAATGGGACCTTAAACGAAGCGCAGGGTGGTCGAAAGTATCCGAAAGAGAACGGGGATGCGGCGAGGGTATTAATCGCGATATATTCCTCGGAAAAGGCGCGTGATTTGGCGAGAGGGGTACGCGTGCGGAATCGATGGAGCGCGGAATCGGTCGCGGAGTACCGACCAATTAGTCGGCCGATGATTGGCGCGTGTAAACCGAAACGATGACGTCGCTGGCGAACCAACGACCGTTCGTAAACCGGCCGGGACCGTTCGTTCGTTCGGCTACCTATCGTTCTCTGAACCTGCTGCCAGCACACCCACGTCCACACCCACGCACACTGTTCGCCAGAGAAACGAGCGAGCACACGCGGCCAAACAGGCCAGGCCGGCACTCTACCATCACCGAGCACCGTCAAATATCCGTGTGGACGGTTACAGGCCGGACTAATGGAATTGATTAAAATGTGTTCGATCAACCGAACCGCGGGCCCACCCTCTCCGACCATCCACCCATCGTGTTCGCCTACCATCCCCCCCCATCTATCTATCTACTCCGCTCTACTCTGATCCACCCTGCTCCTCCTCCGCCGGACTCCGGCAAGCCTGGTTGACCCTAGAACCAGTGGGGCGCAATCGAATATTTGCGTTTAGGTAGGCACGTCGACGCGGAAAATGCTATCTTTGTCAATTAATTCAACCTGTTGTCGCTCGTCGCCCGGACACTCGCTCTTCCTCTCCGCGTTAAACCCTTCTCGCTCGCTCTTCCCATCTACGGACGACGATCGGGAAAATTGGCGGTTTTGCGGTCACCGTCCGACCGGCAACGGACCAAGCCTGGGAAATTTGATTTTCACAAGGCAACTACGCGTACACCCACTCTTTTAGCGCTTGTTCGTCTCCTTCCGACACTTTTTACTTCTTCCCAGAGGGGTGCTTTAAACGTTCCTTATGTAGCTCGATCTTTGAGCTACATACCAATCTTACGCGATTACGCTTATTATGTATAAACCTATGTTACATTATCACTGGAACCACATGGATCATTTTCCTGCGAATTATGATACACAAATAGTCTTTTTTAAATATCTACAATTTATGAGGATTTTCTTGAAATTTGTGTTAACTTTTGATGAAGAGTTTATATTTTATTACTTGTTTATTCATTTTTAATTTCCAAGCGTGCACATCAGTGTTCATTAGTGTTAACATGAGTACATTAGCGTTAACTTGAATTGTACCAAACTAGTAATTGCTTCATACGTTTTCAATTACAAAATCTGTCAAGCTCTTTACCGCTTAGGATCACATTCTCAAACGTGTTGCCAATCAGTTCATCTACAGTAAATACACGACATCTAGTTTCAAAGTCTACCGAATAATTATGCAAAGTTTTACGAAAACCGTCACCCTCGTATTCACTTCGGACAAAAGATCCGCCCTGAAAAAAGCCTTGAACGTTATCCGGGTAAGTCGATAATTAAGAGCCAGGTGATCGGAGACGTTAGCCTCGATTGGTAGGCTAGATAATATTCGACAGTGCGAAAGTGGGTCTACGGTGTCCATAAAACTGTTGGCCGCGGTGAACAGCTCGGTTACAAGTTTTCCTCTCCGTTTGTACAGAGGGAACAACCATAAATTCATCGGGAACGCGTCCACGTGATATCGGTTAATTCCCGACGGTACGACACGGCGCCATGCTTACGTAGGTGCGTGCGCAATTAACGACAGAGAGCCGAGTATAATGAAGACCGGTCGAGTACTGTCCAGGAACAGCTGCGGACGAAGGTGAACACTGGATTGCCATGTCGGCTGGACAGAGACGAGAGAGACCAGTTCATTAGCGACACTCGCTAAGGCCTGCCTCGGAGACATCTGTTTTATTTATTCCCTTATTTTTCACCTCTTCTGTCTGCTACACCCTCTCCCCCTCGTTGCTTTCCTACGTTTTACGCTTTCGATCGCTCCTTGCCACTGTTGCGCTCACCGACAACATTTGCGGTATTGTGGGAACTTATGGTGGTTTACTTGTGAGAATTCTGGATAAATCTTGGGGAGATAACGTTGTGGAGGTTTTGTTCGATGGCTAGGTGCAGTAAGCTACGGATAGGTGCAAGATAAGGTGCAGTCTTTTTGTATTCTGGAGTGATGGGGTACTAGAGTGTTCATAGATTTTGAAGGATTTGTACAGATAGGTATTTGGAAGTTTGAAAACTGGACAACTTAAAAATTTGAGATGTTTTCAGGAGTTGAAAATGGAAAAATTCCAAAAAGCATTCAGGTTCAGATACTTCGTCTCGGGAGCTCTTAATTTACACACATGTTTCTTCACAAAATCTTAGAGCAAGATCATTTGTTACATATTACTCGCATTTGCAATGAAAAAGAATTCAGATCACCATTGCTAGAAGATTTAGAGATAGATCTATCCACTTAAATCTAGTCCCTAGTCTCCCGACCACATAAGAAAAAAACATCGGATTATTACTCATGTTTGTTTCATAGAAGGTTGTGGCCATAAAATTTAGCACTTTATATCGTAGTATGAATTCGGTGTCAAACTCGCAGCTGAATCTTTTATCTCGCAACGATTGCCGAGCCTAATTGAACTAACCAGACGAATCGCTTCATCAATGCGGATATCCTCGTTGCTATAAACGAAGGACTATAAATTATTCCTCGTTAACACTGGACGTATTCAAACGTGCGTCGAGAATTGAACGTCTATAAAAAGAAGAACACGTTGAAACACCTATGTACCGTGTCATTAACAGCTTCAACGTCTCTCGATGGAAGCGCACGCTATAGTCATTGAAACTGCAATCATCCTCCCTGGAAGAACTCGTGAATTGTGCTAAAATCGACGCATTTCACGCGTCATAAAACGCTTGAATGATAATAAAGCAGTTTCGTCGCGTTTTCCCATACGCATGCGACATAGCCGGATGATAAGAGAGTGAATACGGGAAACGATGTTTCGGAGAATTTACAGTTGAACCATTTAACGATCGAGTGGGCTCGTAGAAGCTATCGATTGCAGTTTCTCGATCGGATTCTTTACTTATGAATTGGTATTGAGGGTATAATGAGAACTGTTATTGCTGATCGATGTATTGCTGATTGATTATTATTCAATTCGGAGGACTAGAAGGAAATGAGAGGCGTTTATATATGATCTATTTATGTGGCCATTTGAACAAGGTATACTTTGCATATATGCATAATCTATAGAATCTCCCTTGCTATATTTTAAAGGGAAAATTTTCTTTGAATTGTACAAACTGTTCGGAAATTCTCGCTGCCCTAGCTCGACGTGTGACGATACGACGCGGATACGGAGGTCGAGGTGCACGTATTACAAATCGTCGCGAAGATATCCAGTTCCAACCTGTTGTGGAGGTTGAAAAATCTGGCAGGTACTCGCGCTCGAAGGAATTTCCTATCAATTAGGGACAGGTTTCCACGACGCGGCAGCGTCGGAGGATGCACTTTTTTTCGCCTCCTTCTCCCGATTCCCCTCTACACCTTGATCGTCCTGTTTCTCTCATTTGTACAGTTAGCCGCTTAAACAGTCCCGGCCACGAATAAAAGCGTCCATCCTCGCGGTCATTCTTCTTATTTACATTCCCACGAGCAGACCGCCAGCGTGCCGTGTTACTTTTACCGGGGCGAATTAATTTACCGTTGGAAAGTGGCTGCCCCCGGCCACGGGACCTTTATTTCCCGCGAATTAATTTCCACCGGTGTCCCCGACGGACACCGTGTTCTCGATTTATGGAAATTGATTTCCCGTTAGAAAGCGGATTTACGACTCTAACCATCCTCCCGCGCACCTTAGAAAGCGTCCTCTTATTCGATGTACTCCTTTGTCGACGGTGAAGAGTGGCGGTATTAACCCTGAATTTACGGCCGTTTAATGATCGTTTATTTCAATTGAAGCTAAACCGAAGATACGAAAATTATGGGTAATACGTAAATTTATAGGATGATTATTGACGGAGAAACATAGCTTGACGAAGGTCAACATTTTGACAAAAGCTCTCTTAATTTTCTTAACTGAACATGAGGCATTTAGGATCACCTTGGGTTCCAGAAATCTAGTGTTAAAATTAGCCTCGAGTCTTCAACTTTGAGAAGAGTTACTTCGAGGTTTAAGGATGTGTCTTGAAGGAAGCGTTGATTTTTGGGAACTAGTATGTGATTCATTTAATATTTATTAATAAACATTAAATGATATTAATAATACATACATAGGCAGGTATATTGTAAATGGAATATGAAGTTGGTAGAATAGTATAGTGAATTGTACAGTGATGTAGTATGCAGAGAAACAGATGACAAATTAAGTATATGATAAATGAAGTAATGATATGAAGTGATGATATAATTGTACAGCAAATGACTGGGATAGTGGCGTAAGAAATTTATAAAATAGTGAAACAGTGATACAGTAACATAATAACTTAACAGAATAGTCAAACAGTAATATAGTGAAATATATGATACATTGAGTAGATGATGGTATAGTAGTATGTGACAAGAGTATAATAATATAGTAGTAATATAACAAGTTAACAGAATATCAAAGATTACGTGTGAAGAGTGAAATAGTGGTATAACAAATGAATAGAATACTAAAGTAGTAACGTAGTGAAGTATACGATAATCTGAGCAAGTAGTGATGTAGCAGTACTGTAGTAAATTAGGAGAATATTAAAGTGGTAATATAGTAGTTTACTAAATGAATACTATAATAATAGTATAGTGAAATATGTGAATTGAGCAAATGACGATATGGTACTGTACGGGAAGAGCAATCGAATGATGGCATAATAAAGACATAGAATAACAAACTATACTAACAAACTTACAGTAAAATAGTAGAATACTAGAACAATAAGTCGTTGAAACTATAACTGATAACATAAAGTAATAAAACAGTATCGTACAAACGAGAGTATCGTCGAGAAGCAAATAAACGTAGAAACAAGTTTGTCGGAGCAAAATAGTAGATGTAAGAATAAATCTTGGTGAATGGTGGAAGGCGGGCGCATAGATTCCTTGGCAGAGGCGGTTAATAGCGAGCCGTCTCGATCCATCGAATTCACTTTACACGACGGTGAAACAAGATAACGTATCTGCCGCGTTCGCCGGCCGATTTGCAATTCGAATTCGCCGTTATTTTTTCGCGGCACAGTTTTACATCGCGGTCCGGCAGCTGCGTTGCTACAATTTAATTATCCCGCTATCCGGCCAGCTCGTTTGATTTTTTTTTTTGTCGGCCGGTCGTCAATGAAATCCGTCGGTATAAATTTATTCGCTAGTAAAACGTTGTCGAAGGAGCGGACAAAACGGTGGACCTGGAGAGGAAGAAGAGAGAGAGAGAGATAAAAAAAAGGTCGAAATGCCGGTGTACACACATAGTGACAAGGCGAACGGCGGATAATTTTTGTCGAAAGAGGTCGACATCAAAGCGTGTGCAGACCGGTTGATGCCACGGTGTCCCAGAAGGGCGTACACACACGACATTTTATGGTATCCCCTTGGCGAGCGAAACGCTTCGTATCTAATTGGCCTTTAATTGGCCGAATGTAAATTATACATTAATGCTCTTTTAACATTAAGCGGACGGAATAACCGTACGTTTGGCTGGCGAGCCACACAGCGGGAGCCACGGGTTGGATTTTTTTGAAAAGCCCTCGTAAATGCCGCGTGCGTGGTTCACTACCTTTTGATAGTTCCCTGACGTTCGTTCGCCTCTCTTTTTGATCGTAATTACGCCCCCTTACCCTCTCCACGACCGTTTTAAGATTTACGCTTCCAATTAGCTATACTTTATGCTTATAATGAATTTACATCCGTCTCTGCGTATAAATTAATCATAAACGATTCGAGAAACGCTCCCTCGTTCAGGTCACTCCTTTACGGTGCTCCTCGTGTTTTTCTATTTTATTCCTAGATATACTGCTCCAAATTCATTCGTATACAGTCTTCTGTTATTTATTTATTGCTGCAGCTATTTCAGAATTACTGTATATTAGTTCCTCATACATGTACCTCGTTCTATATACTTTATGATGAAAACTTATTTCCAAAAAATTTTCACAAAATCTCAATAATTTTCGTAATTTAAAGAATATAATTTTCGTCATTTTCCTTAAATCAAACATTGAGCACTTCTACCATAATTCTCCGAGACTATTTAGCAAGGTAGATGACAAAAGGTGTCTTCGGTTGTCAGCAACAAGTCGATTCGCGATCGATGAGGGTCGCTTTACTTGCAGCGGAGGGATTTGTACGGGGTTGGCGGGAAAAGGTAGACAAGGGATGGACGAGAGAAACGAAACGAGAGGGTAGAATTAGTTTCTCACCGGATTTGTTGCGTTTGCCGTGCGGTCGATACACTCGATGAAACGGAGTGCAACAGCGGCACCGTGGTCGGCCCGCGCGAGATTTCAATAATAAATTCTCCTGCACGCGTCGCGAATAAAAATCGACGCGGTCACTTTGTACGGCTTTTCTCCTCTGCACTGATTTTACCCTCAGAGATATTTATTGACGTCCGATATACAGGGTGATTTCGATAACTAGACTATGTCATTCTATTCTGAAACTACAAAAGTAATATTGCGCAACCTAACCTGCACTTTTACCGAGATACACGTCATTTTACTCGTCTTGACGTGCTGAATATGAATATACTTGAGTTTCATTTTTAATTCTTTGGTTAGGTAAATTACTGGATGTTGCGTTATTAAATCGGTCATTTTCTAGGGGTTTTCCTCTGTGTATTTCACCGTCAGAGATATTTATTGACGTCTTCTAGGTGCAACTAAAAACAATAAGACTTTTATAATTTGTAATATTAATATTGGAAAAGGAATAGGAACATTAAATTTCGAAAAATTTAACATCGTAGATAATATTAATATTGAGTAATAGGTAACATTAATTGCAAAAATTGTGAATAATGTAATCGAATATATTGTTGTATTATTATCGTGTGTCTTATGATTCCTACTATCATCCCACTATTACGTACAGTATCAAATAAAAATAATATCGCAAATAATGTTAAGAATAACAGAAGGATAAAATAAAGATTGTAAAAATAGCGAAATAAATATCAGGTTCAATCGTAAGGATAATTAGTATAATTCGATCCGGCACTCGATTCATCGCAAACTCGTTTTCTTTCGTTTATTTCTGGCGTCAGCGCGTCTTTGTTTAATTGCCAGTCCATTCAGAAAATGCAGGAAAATTGAAACGCGACTTTCGTATCAGGATAATTAACGCAACACGGTCACAATCGTCCGCTTTCGCGTATTCATCGGTCCCTTTCGTTTCCGCGGATACAAATAATCCATTGAAAGGCGTCTTTTTGTTTTCGATTTCTCGCCGAGACCGATTCACCGTTTGCCGCCACTTCCATGGGAGACATAGAATCGCACCGAGTAAAATACCTTGCAAATATTTCCACGATATTTTTGCAACCTTCTTATCGACTTCCTTCTCTTTATTCGCCTCGCAAAACATACGGCTCGTTACCTCCCTTCAAAAGAATACCCGCGGATTCTCTTTTTCCTGCAACTTTCTGTCACTTTTAACTGCGATCTCCGCTATCTGCCTCGTTTACCTTCAAATATTTTATTTAACGGTTTTAGCCACAGTTTGTTAAACTTAACCCTTTTCGTGGGAGCACCCTGTCGAAATTCACGCACAGAAAATTTGGATACAATTAGTACAATTCATGATATTGAAAATGGAGGCTAACAAATTGCTGCTTTACAAAATTTTAGTACTTTCAATCTCTTAGGTCAAATACTTTTTAAGTTAGGTTTAATAGCTTTAGTCTCATAGGTTAATTTTTTAAGAAGAAACCATTTAATTTATAGATATAATTATATATGTATGAGTTAAAACCTGTAACGAATAGAAGAATTTTTGATGTACAAAACAGTGATGATATATGGTCTTTGGTCGATGAGTGTAGGAACAGACTAAACTTATTTAAGAATATAAATTTGAAATTTTACACCTGTTATATCCTCCCTCGTCGATTATCCACATTTCTGAACACAATCTGTTCCTGTAGCCTAATCATCGTGAAAAATATCGCTCGGATTTCGCTCGAAACAGAAAGGACATTTAACTTCTGATTACACAACGCACATCCTCATTTTCAAAAGAATTCCAACGCTCTTCAATTAAATTCAGCGTGCATTAAGCGTCATCTTATTTCTGCGTGATCGTCGCAGAACAATGAGAATCACAGCGCGCATTACGAAACACCAAGCAAATTGTTTCGTGTTCGAAACGCATAAAACCGCCGAAATACACGCGTGCAGCGATACGACGAAACGGTTTTTTGTCATCTCGCGAAGATGTACGAGAAAGCATCGATTCATCCGAATTCGCCAGCTTTCCCCGCGTAAATCGCGAACAATGTCTTCGGAATTGAGCCGTTTCTGCGTCGCGAGGCTTTTCTTGTCCATATATTACGCATCCATTTGTATTTCTGTCCCTCGTGTAAGTAGCTTTATTCGAAAAAGCACATTAGAAGGCCGCGGCTCGTGTTCGCCCGCTTTGGACCGCGTCCAAATACGAAAATCATCCCCTCGAGGATACACCGCAGGATATAATGTTATATGCTGGGAATCTGTAATATTTGCACTTAGCGATTTTCATTCGGATTTACGCCGATTTTTATGGCGAGTATAGGAGGGGTGTGAGCTAGTGATTTGATAGAGGACACATGATTCTCTGTAATAGCAATTTTCTGTTCTGTGCAATAACTCAGAATGGTTATGGTATAAATTCATAACCTCGAAAGTTGAAAATTTCATCCTTACAAGATATCATCATTTACAAGATATAAACTAAACAGGTTCCGAAACCTCGTTCGTTTAAATACAAATGGATTTTTGTTTGTACAACTGCTCCCCTTCTATCGGCGATTATTATTCTTTTTAGGTGTTTTAAAGAAATTCGCGGCAATGTCAGATCCGTTTCGATAGTAGAAACGGAGAACGTTAAATGTGACGAATCATTTTCGAAACGTTTCCTATCGCCGACTGTAATCTGCGAAATGCACACGCAAGCAAAGAGGTTAGGTTCGCGAAAAACTCAGCTCTACGATTCCTTTGGCTGTTTACGTTGAATTCGACCAAGTCTATTACGTTAATGTGATCCAATAGACGAAGAGAATTTCTCTGCGACGATAGTTTTAAACTTTCTTGAACTTCTTGCTTCAATTTTTGATTCTCTTTAATCCATTACTCTTGATCGACTTCTGCATTGATTGCGTGACGTTACGGTATTATGATTTATTTACAACCTTCTTTTATATTTTTAAATTCTTTTATATTCATTTATCTACTTCCCTATTATATTTTTTCAATTTAAATTAATAGTTCCGATAAGAATGTTCACTTTGAATAAGAATTAGAAGAAGAAGAAAACATTTGGATCTTTTCAAATATTTACAATAATAATTTAGAAGATAATATTTTCTAAATATAAATATTTTCTAACAATATCTTTAATTTTATTTCAGATATCTATCGACCGGCCAAATTTTCGGTGAGTGATAAGATTTATTACACAAAATTATATTATAAAAAATCAAAGTTCATTTCGCAAATACTCGTATCTGCTCCAACCTCGCATTAAAATATCACAGATTCAACATTAGAGATCAAAACACTAAAGATTACCAAACAGGTCAAACTTGCTTCAGGTTTACTGTTTCAAAATACATCACTTTTTTAAGGTATTTTTATCGACATTAACCTTTGTTCCGATAGAATAATTACATAGCTGTACTATAATTACATAATACTACTTTGTTCCATTATGTATATATTGATATTTATTCAAAATTAACTACCAGAAACGGTAGCTCCGTTATCACTAACAGAAGTTAATTAGTGCTAGTACTTGCATTACCTGTTTCATTTTTCTAACTTCAAAGTCATGTTTTATTACAAATAAATATTGAGAAGTTTATTATAAGTATGATGCTTTTATAAGAAGAAAAGAATTTGACAGAATTTTTTAATAAATTCTCAGATGCTGTGTATCGTACCAGAAAATGATTAAAAATTAAACAGAACACATACACAAAGTTACTAGTGAATTATTGCCAAAATAAAGTACACTTTTCATTTAAATCTCCCTTTCATATTGAATTACTAAACGATAGTCAATCATAACCACAAAAAATGGTCGATTAAAAGTTAAACTTGAACGCGTTAAGCTTATCAGAATAGCAAAACGCGAAACATGCAAAAGCTCTCTGCTAAACAGTCCTAATTCTCGATTGGCGCGATTGTTTATGGTTTTTCAAATTGTTCTTCGTTTCACGACGCACGCAATTAGTAAAATCGTTCGCGGTAACACGTTGGCTATTCACAATTCCGGTCGAACGATACAAAATGTTGCCTCGAACAGACGTCGAGTTGATAAAGGAAATTTATGCAGAAGATAAGAAGTCGGCTGTTCTATTTAGCCGCGCTCTGGAAACCAGTAATCGACCGTTTGATATCAAGTACGTGTTCCGTTCGATACGATCATCGTGAATTATTGCCGGGTCGAGGTAACTTGTCACCGAGGCCCTGACTTTTTCTCTGCGGTTATCGCCGGCCTTGAAACCCACGACACAACGTCCAAGAACGAGGTTGCTTTTTCAACAACCGGACGCGTAATTGTGCCGTCAATTTCGTTCTGCTTTGGCGTTATCCTTTCTTAAACTGCAACGTACAATGTACGTCCTTTAAGGCGTCTCGATACTGCGCGATCTTCAACTTCAGACACCCGCTGATCATTCAAATGTCCTTTTGTGTATCTTTTGTTGGATGCAATGTGTCTTTGGATCTGTGGAAGCTTCCTTACTAATTTTCAGATTTCTCAGATAGAAAGTTTCTTATTTTTCAAATTGGAACTTTTGTTTTCTAGTTTTTAGTTTCTGTGGTCTCCAATTTTATGATTTTATACATTGCTGTACACCTGTTTCTTTTTCGAGTTTACAAACCTCCAAATTCCTCAATTTTTCTAATTCCTGAATATGGAATCTTCCAATCCCCTTTCTAGCTTGTCAATTTTCTATATTTTCAAATTTGCAGATTCCCAAATGTCTAATTCTCCTCATTTCTAAATTTCCAATTTTCTGTATTCCCAAATTTCTAAATTCGCAGATATCTCTCCTAACCTTAAAACTTCCAATTCCCAAATTACCAAAGTCCCCCATTCCCAAATATCTAATTCTTCTAATCTTGAAATTCCCAAACTCTAAAATTTCCAAATTCCTAGATATCTAATTCTCTTAACCTTGAAATTCTTAATTCCCCAATTTCTCAATTCCCCAATTCCCCAATTCCCCAATTCCTAAATTCCGAAATTCCCAAATTCCCAAGTATCTAATTCTCTTAACCTTGAAATTCCCAATTCCCAAATTTGTATTCTTCTCATAACAAGCACCAAAATTTACGTTCGACATCTGTTTCGAATTAAGAAGTTTTGCCTCTATAATTTCCTTCCGCATTCATTATTTAAATAACATCCAAGCGTGACTCGCTGAAACCATTTAGTCGGATAAAAATTGTCAGCGCAGATAGGTATCGTAAGAAAAAGTTGCATGTACATTGCAGTTCCAATTTATTGTATCACTTTACTTCCATATGTTGCTTACTTCCACATGTTGCTATTATCAAGCAGCTATATATTAAGTAGTCAGTTACGAAACAGAGAAAGTTGGTCGTATTTGATGACATAAACGTACCGCAAGATATCACTTATGCTATATCAATTTGTAGCATACGGTTCGATAAATAACATTTCTACGTACACATTCTAATAATATTTTTAATACGATGTGATTAGATAATTAAATCTATTGGGTTAATTGAATTGTTTCGCCTGATCTATATTCAGTTAATTATTTCAACTGATTTGATTTAACTAAATCCACTGAATTCATTGAAATGATTGTATTGATTGTATTGATTGCATTGATCGTATTGATCGTATTGATCGTATTGATGGTATTGATCGTATTGATCATATTGATCGTATTGATGGTATTGATCGTATTGATCGTATTGATCATATTGATCATGTTGATCATGTTGATCATGTTGATCCTATTGATCATATCGATCCTATTGATCATATTGATCATATTCGTGGTATTGATCATATTGATCGTATTGATGGTATTCATGGTATTAATCGTATCGATCGTATTGAAAGTATTGAACATATTGAACATATTGAACATATTGACTATATTGACTGTATTGATTCTACAGATTATACTGATTGTATTAATAAAATTCATTGAACTGAATGAATTAATTCAATAAATTTGATCGATTCAATTGATTCAATCTACTGATCAAATCATTTACTAAATTAATCAATTTACCAAAATTAATCGAACTGACCTGATTGGCCAGTTCGACCAAATTGATCAAATAGTTTGATTAAACCGATTAATTTTTCTTCATTACATCGAGCATTAATCTTCTCCTGATTATAGATAATACCAGAATGAATAATTTTATGAAATTATAACGTGCATTTGTCTGAAATTATAACTATAACGTAAAATTGACCGATTACGCAATTTCAATGATTTACACTTTGAAACGATAAAAGAACTCTTCTACACAGAACAATATTGAAATAAGATAAAAGAATTACCACGCGCAATCTCCGTGTCTGTAATTGTATCTCTCGCAGAGCCCTCGGCGCACGGAATTAGCGTAGCAAAACCAAAAATCGCAAATGGAGAACGAAATCGAAGACATTCGGTAACGATATTATTGGCCCGCGGATAATATTAAGCTATAAATTTATGGAATCATTGTTCCATCCGCGTCGTCCGAGGAATATTAATAAAACGTTTACGTGGTAATTTCCAGGAAAGTTCGATGATCGAATTGATACGCAATAAGCGTTCTTTTATCGGCGTATCGTGTCGTGGTTAAAATACCGTTGAAAATCGGCCGGTCGGTAAGCAACAAGCTAATTAAAAAAAAAGGGTGGCGTAAAGCAGAGGATCGAGCGAACTTTGTCGATTCGGGGAGAGGAATTCCAGGCTGTAGCAGGAACGATTCTCGTACAGGAATGTCTGGGAGAATCGAGTGGCCATCGACGGTGTGGCTCATTTTCATAAATTATATTAATTCGCCACGCCGTGGGCAACCGGCTGATTGGGTGACACGTAACTACGATCATCGTACCTTGTCTCATCTCGTCCGCCATCTTCTTCTTGTACGGCTGCGAAATTCCACGATACCCCGAACGAACGGGGGTCCACGATGTTTTTTTTTTACGAGATCGTTAAAACGTTGAAATACGGGGTGTCAGTGGCGTATCGTGATTATTACAAGTGGCCTAATCGGCGTAGAGGCGTTAATTAAGTGCGACGCGATCCGGCTCGCTCGAGCAACCGGCGGATTCCTCGAGGAAATTTCGTTTTCGAGACGGCAGCATCGCGAACGTGTTACGAGCAGCCAGCCAATCGCGATTTCATTAAGCAGCCCGTGCAGCCCGGAATTTATCGGTTAATCGTTTTCGAATCGAGCTCGGTTTTCGGTAAATTGAAAATTGTTCCATCGATAGGACGCGTGTTCCTGCGACGATCTGCGGAAAAAGAGGACTGTCGCTCGCTAATCACCGGTACAACGCTGTTTAGATTAAAACCGGTTATTTTCGCGTGAGAATCGAAGTCTTACAAGAAGGCAACCTTCTTATTTTTCTACTCTCGGTATGTACCGATGTCGACCCACGAGCTGGCGCGCCAATTTTAAATTCATTTTAACACATCCACTGCCACACTGAAGCTACTGAAAATCCAGTAGTGTTTTCACTTTTAATAAATCTCACCAAAAAATACCTTGTTATATTTTCCATAGATCCATGCAATTAGTGCGAATATTTTCGATTAGGAAAGTGAACAAATTTTTAATAATACGGATTTTAGATCAGTATAGAAAGTGTCACCCATATATGGTTGTAATTTGATAAAAAACCTATCAATATCACCCTGTTTCAACCTATATATTTTCTCAATTTTCACAAAATATACACCATATAAATATAACAATTTTGTGACAGATATAATATTTTACTCGTGCCATTATTTAAAGTAACATTTGTCCAATATCTTAGACAACATGAATGTACAATGTAATAACACGTATGAAACATGATTTCCAATCAAAATTCTAAACTATACTATCACATATTTTCTATCGTTTAACATTGCTCTAGTGACATTTAGTAAATGTCAAGAAGTAAATGTCATGACTATCCTCTTTTGAAACAAACTGTATACAATGAATCACATAACAACGTCGTTATAGGTTGCAATTTGTACAGTATACACGATACTATGCCTCTCCGTATAAAATAAGGGATAATTTAATTTGCGTCGTTTCATCGTCAACCAACTCCGTAAACAGTATAAAAAATCGTTTGTCAATTCGAAAGTTTAATCCCCACGATGGCTCGAGTAATTAATTCATTCAGTGGCACACCTTTCGAACGTAATTATCGTTCCATTCCGTCGGCGCCTTGCGATAACGACACCGTTCGTTTAAATTTCAAATTTCTGTCAGATTTTCTGTCGCTCTCAAGGTTATTTTTAATAGAGATGTTTCGCCTTTTCATGTCACGTAATTAACATTTTAATTTCTCAGTTTTCGAGAAGCTCTTGATTGATCAGGTATTTAACTTTCAAATTTTTGCAGTCGGCGATTCGGGGGTTGTCGAATCCTCAGTCTTGAATTTTTGGAATCATTTGAGGACTTTTAGGATTGGAATTGTAAGATTTTTGGATTTGCAGGTTCACAAATTTTCGAGTTTAGGAGTTTCCAATATCCTAGTTCTAAAGTAGCAAATTTAAAAATTTGCAAATTACCAAATGCTTAGACTCGAAATTTTTCAATTTCCAATATTTCCAAATTTCTACATCCCCAACTTCTCAAATTTCCAAATCCCTATACCCCCAAATACCCCGTCAAAATTCTCAACTTCTCAAATCCCTAAATTTACAAATTTCCCTAACACCAATTTCCCAAATTGCCAAACGTCGTCTAATAAAACACATCTCGCATATTTCACCACAGTCAACTTCGCCATTCGTATCCATCACTACATCGTCTACATAAAAAAGAATGTTAACAGTCCATAGCTGCAATTAAATAACTTCTAACAAAAACCTAAACTTATTAGTTAGGTAACCTATTAAAATTAGGTTTGGTTAAAAATGAATAAATTCGAGAGAATAAAATTTGATGATGTTGTTGCGTCGCAAAAGAGACTCGTTCAGTATGTATTCAAGTCACCGATCGTTGAATATTTTTTGGTCGTTCGAGTTCTCAGGCGCATCGACGTACTTACGCGATCCACGGGGACACGGTGACGTACATATACGTCGAACAATGCGGCACTAGTCGTTCGTCTTTCGAAGGGAGTCGACTCTTCTTCCCTTGGCTCTTTTTCGACGCGTTTCTGCGACGGGCCGAAGGTGGCGGTGGGGTTGGTGGGGGGCAACGATTTTTATTTCACATCGCGAGAAACCAGTTTGTAAATAATGTAAATCCATAGAAAACGACCATCTGGAATCTCCACGGGCCCCCGCGCGAGTCTTTAAAAGTGGAATGGTCGGTGGGAGGAAGAGAGGGATCCGGCAGGGATCGTTGGAGGGGAACGGACAGGAAGAAAACGAGAAATAAGAAGACCAGAACGAGGAACTCGCGATTGCTGCTTCGCAACTGTGGGAATTCTGCGTGTATGAAACGTTGAATCATTTCTGTTCGCTTACTGTTACCTGCACCGATGAATAATCCATTTATTTTTTTTTCCTTTATCTCTTTGCCGAACGTTTAGATTCATCGGGGGACAATTATGTAAGGTTTCCAAGATTTTAAGAAGGTACGAGATATATTTTTCATGCTTCAATTGTTATTCAATTTCAAACACTTTACTTATTTACTATTTAACCACTACATTTAGTAGTTAACTACAATTTAATTAGGTAACTACATTTATTACTTATCTACAACTTTATTATTTATCTACTACTCGGGTAAAAATTCGTTTAGGAAAAGAAACTCGGTGTCGTTTCACGTTATTTCGCTGATTTTATGGTAACGTGTATTTTGGGAATTTAGGGACTTTTGGGGAGTTTTCGGATATGAGGATTTTGAAGCTTTTAGGATTTAGGGACTTGAGGAGAGTTCAGATATTTAGGGATTTAGGGATGTGGAGATGTGAGAACCTGAGTATTCGAGGATTTGGGAGTTTGAGGATTTGTGAATATAGAGACTTCAGTTATAGCTGTGTATAGGGATTCGAGGATATTGTGACTTAGAGGACTAAGGATTTGAAGATATAACTATGTGGATTTAGGTATTTCCAAATTTAAGAATTTGTAGTTCTAGAAATTTGTGCATCTAGAAACTTGAGGGTCTAGGAACTTGTAGACCTACGAATTTGCAAATCAAGCAATTTGTGGATGCAGGAATTTCTGAATCTATGAACTTGTGAATCATAATGGATTTAGAACTTATGGATCTATAAATTTGTGAACCTACATACTTGCCAAGGTCAAGTGACCTTCAATTGAACATCAAATGAGCATCAAGTGACCAACTGAACATCAAATGATCCTCAAACGACCTTAAATTATCTACTACATGACACGTAACTAATCAGAACTCTCACAAGGATTTATCTATTTTAACAAACCCCACTAAACCAACTAGTCATAAGATTCTTAACCCCCATCAAGCTTCTTGAAACCCTTAATGATTCATCCACCAAAAGGTCCCCAAACATCACCAAAATTAACATTAACATTAACATTAACATTAACAGAATTAGCAATATACCGTGGCAATGAACAGATTAATCTGTGAAACGTTACTCCGGAGCAGAATGAAATTCTCGTCGAGCAAAGTAGCAAGAAATTTTGAACGTTCGAACGAGCGAACAGGTATAATTATCAATATTATTCATGCAACGGGTCGCAATTAACGGTAGCAAGTGGTCCGCGAGGCTAGATAGTAATAGTAAACAGATGCGTAACTGTTGGAGAGCAGTCGGTCCGTTTTCGACCTGTTATTTTGTTCCTTGAACGTTCGCCTCATTAGCATATGCAAATACTCGAGAAAAGAGGGTCAAGCTTATTTATGTATTTCGGTACCGTGCTTTTTCTCTTACCACCGATGCCGAACGATTTACTCCCGGCCCGGGCTCATTTTTACGAGCATCTGTTACACTCCGATTTACGTTCGTTTAATGAATTTATAATCCCGGCGAAATCCGACGTCGCTCAAAGAGAGTGCCGTCGCTTTTTTTATACGGTTACGAACGACCAGAGACGGACGAAAAATCGTCGAAAATTTTGGCCGAAACCGCATCAAACAGCTGCATTTGCTCGAAAAACCGATAAAATTCCAGCCGGGTGTATTTGAGGAAGCGTATCGTTTCAGAAATTTAAATCCTGTTTCGGACTTTGATAAAGAATATTTTTTGAATTATTTGTTGGTGCAACAGTTATTTTTAGGTTAGAAATGAACGTTATTTTATGTTTAGATATCTGGTTTATATGAATAACATAGTGGAATAGTAAAAAATCTCAAAATATACCAAATTCCTATAATCCACACGGGAAAGTAGCTTGTGCAGATTCCTCTGAACGCCCGTTCACGAACACCGGTACAAAAGCCGAGATATTAGAAATAGGTTATCTGTATGGCGCGAAATAATCGAAAAGTGCGAGAGAAGCGGTTAAAGTGGCAACGCTCGGTTGCAAAAAGGACCGGTTCTGAACGGTTGTCGCACACCGCCATTCTTGTTCGTCCGATATCTTCGGATCCGGCTAAGAAACAACGATTGTACACTTACAAATATATTTCGGACGTTTATTTTTCGAACACTCGAAAATGATGGACCTCTAAGAAAGAATTCTCTGCGACCTTCTGAACATTTTAGTTCTTACTAAACTAGGTAAGGAGTAACGTTAAGGCAATTAAAGAAAGTTAAAATGTTAAGCGTTTTTTGCCTTTAGCGATCCTTGATTATACAAGACTTAGGCTTATTAGACTAATTGGACTAAAAATTCAATTGTGAAAATACGAGTGTTGTTCATCACATTCCAATTGCAGCGTCAGAAGTTATTGTAGGGCAAGGGTTTAGTTCCCCTTTTTCCCAGAATCGTTCCCGTTTCTAATGTTTGCTGTATCCCAGTATTTCGGAAACTTATCCGTGTAGAATCTCTAGGTTCACCCGGCAGATATCTCTGCTCTGCTTTCCGTTAGTGGAGGTTTCGCGACCGGCGAGAAGAGGGAGAAGGGCCGAGAAAAAGGTGACCGTGGACGAAGGAAACAGAGGGGAAGAGAGTGGCTCTCGACACGATCGCGAGATTATAGCTACACCCACGCCAGGAGATAATAGATAGTAATTGCAGGGTTGTCCGGTCCGGCTCGGAATCGGCTCGACAGATCGATCGCCTGCAAGAGAAAAGAGGGAGATAATGATGCGGCCAGGAAGAAATCGTTCTCACATTATTTTCTCGCCGAGCAACCATCGCCATTATTATTATTATTATTATTACACATATGCATGCGCGTACGTGGCCACGGGTCGCTCGTTACGTGTGGAACGCACTGTGATGGCAGTCGATTGGAAATCGAATTCGAGGTTAGATAACGCGGATGTGGATCTTGCGATCTCGATGTTATTTCAGGGCATTCCTTCCGGGTAATTTCTTGTCTTCGATGATCCTTGTATTGACATTTATTTGTGTTCGGTCTTTTATTCTTACTAGTATGAATTCGATTGTTAATTTTATGGTTTGCAACATGGAGTCTTTGTGACGCATGTGACGAATCCAAAACATATGCACAAGAGCTTTGAATATTAATTATGGCTTGAGAGTTTGAAGATGGCCGAATATAAAATCTACCTAATATTTCAGCTTCATTATTTTGATATCTTTTATGATTTTTCAGGTGTGTCCTAACTATGCACAGCTCACAATGTTAAAACACATGAGGGTTAAATTGTGAAAGAATATTAAATTGTTATGACAATTTTATACTCGGCAATCTTCCAACAGTTAACTATTCACAGCTCACAATATTAGAACGAATGCGGGTTGAATTGCGAAAGAATGTTAAATTGTTACGACAATTTTATACTCAATCTTCCAACAGTTTGTCTCGTGACGTAGCAATAATATATACAATAGTAGCATAACAACAATTTTGTTGTAGGCAAAATGCAACGAAATGTTGTGGCAAAAAAGTTTCGAAGTGCAGCATTGTTTTAAATCGCGCATTATTTTTGGCAAGGTCCCAGACTGCGATTTAAAAGTAACAATTTCTAAAAGCTTAATTTATTTTGTAGCTCGTGTTGAAAATTGGAAAAACGCGAAGCTCGAAGAACGTTCTTGATGTTCGATTTGTGGCAGCAAATAGGTCGCGTCCAAAGCTGACAAATCGATTTCAATCTTTGAACTCTGTTGCACGCTCAGCAACAAACTGTTGCCAAAATACATTTTATTGTTACCATGTAAATTGCTGTTCGAACTTTTCGTTGGAATTCCAGCGATGTAATCTTCGTGCAATCAATCATATTTCTGTTTTCCACCTAAAGCTAACTTAGACGAGGGAAATGATTGATTTTGCAAAAATTGCGTGCGTTTCGGTGCCAAGGAAAATTTGTTTAGGGAGAGAAACTCGGTGTCGTTACACCCTGCTTCGCTGATTTTATGGTTATGTGCATAAATTTCGGAATTTAGGGACTTTTGGGGAGTTTTCGATTATGAGGATTTTGACGTTTTGGAATTTGGAGATTTGAGGACTTGAGAATTTGGGGCTTTCTAGATTTGGGGATTTGTAGATTTGGGGATATGTAGATTTGGGAATATGAGAATTTGGTTACTTCGAGATTTGGGGATTTCTAGATTTGGGAATTTGTAGATTTTAGGGATTTGTAGATTTGGGGATTCAGAATTTAGGGATTTGAGAATTTGGTTATTTGGAGATTTGGGAACACGTTGAGCATCGCTTGCAAGGAATATTAAGAGATAACGATGGCAATTCGAACCAATCTCATAGTCGAGTTATTTTCCGCGCGCTGAATCCGCGGAGATAACTAGGTAATTGCTATCGAGGCAAATGTTAAATGGCGTCTCTCGATGCAGGTGTAAGCTGATTATCGCGGATTTAGTCCTATTACACCTGCCCATCTACGACAAGTACGTTGTTTCTTTCGAGATAACTTCCAGACTTCCTTGCACAACTGTCCACAGAACAGTTTCTACTTGTAGAACAAATTAACGATCACTGGAAAAGATTACGAGTAACTTAACGCTACGGTAATTAACTGTTTAACGGAGAATGTTCGATATCTGAGCGAACATCTTTATGGGCAAAGTATCGTCGAAATTATTCGGTCGTAGAAAGCTTTCAGATCTAACGGTGTTTAAATTTATAGAAATTCAGCCCGCGAAACGGGGTCATCTATTCGCGATATTCGTTTGAAACGGTACACGATTATTTCGTATCGTAAACACGGGATTCCACGTCGACGCGATGGCAAATTATTATTTATCGAGCGATACGGAGCCTAATCGACTAACAGGAACGAACCAGCCACGACAATAAATTTCGGTTTTGAAATCTCGTTCGATTGTAAATCGCCCACGCGCGATCGATCTGCAAGATACGGTCGAGACATTTTTACTTCTAGGCTCGTTCTGGGACTTTTTCAAATCTAAATACGTATTGCATAGAAATACAATAGGAAAGGAAAGAAGAAAGTCCTTGAAAGGATTTTTTGCGATAGCCCCCTCCAAAGTTTTTACAGTTCTTACTAAATATATCAAAAAGTATTGATCTCGGAGAAAAAAGTTTCAAACAAAAAACGAAGATCAGGAAAAGCTGTGTAAAAACGGTTATATACGTTTTTGACATAAACCTATTATTATTGGCAGTTATGTAGAAAAATGATCTGGTAGCTGTCTACCTGGTATTTCTTAACACATGGACTACCATACTGATACAGCTAAAACTTGCATTAGGTATTTTCATTAACAAATCTTATAACAATTTTTACAGTATCTTGTTATATTTATTTTTCATACGTACAAGTAGTTAATACAAGTAATTTCGTTGAGGTAAAAGGAGAAATTTTTAATAATATAGCTGGTAGATCTATATGGCAATTGAAGTGCCATCCACATATGAGTGACATGGCAGTCAAAGTGTTAGACTTTAGTATTGTTTACAAATCTTGTTATATTTATTTTGCATAGTTACAAGCAGTTAATACAAGTAATTTCATTGAGGTAAGAGGAGAAATTTTTAATAATATAGCTGGTAGATCTGTAAGGTAATTAAAGTGCCATCCACATATGGGTGACATGGCAGTAAATGTTAATCAGACTTGTTTACAAACATTTGTTTATAAATTTGAACGAAATCGAAAAAACAGTGAGGTAAATGTTATTAGAGGGATAAGGTAATCGGATAAGTGGTTAAGAAAATGATAATAAAATGGAGATGGAAGGTAAATTGAAGGAATACTGTGTTGTGAAACCGGCACATTTCGCGGGTTTGCGTATCTACCCTCGCTCTCATCTCGATGATACAATAAGGTACAGTAGGAGGCTGTCAGGAACACTCTCATCGACTAAGCAAAAGTGTATTAAGGCTGTCAAACGCATTCTCATCGACCGACTAAAAGAATACTCGAAAATATTTCAAGTGTTTTCCAATCGAGCCGGTGGCCGTCACTCTTAAAACGTATCCTCCTCGTTTCTCGTTAACGGATTACGATCGATTGATGTATACTCGGTGTCCGTGGCAATTTCGATGGAAAATTGTTTTTAATCGATGAAAGATTATTGTTTCGTTAACTCGGTTGTTGCTGAGGATGATTTTTATCATTTTTCATTATGGGGTTAATAGATTATTATACTTCTGTAGTAGATATCTAGGGTTCTTTAGCTGGAAACATTTTTCAATTTTAGAATATCTAAATTTGTAAAATTAAAATTTCTAGAACAAGTTTGCAAAGTTTCAAATTTCTGAATTACTATATCTTCAAATATTAAAAAGTCCAAAATTCAAATATTCAAAAGTGCGCAAATTTTTGAATTCCTAAGTTTAAAAATCTCCATATCCCCAAATTCTCAAATTTAATAATTCCTAAATCGACAAATTCTCTATTTTTCAAAACCCACATTCCCAAATCTCCAACTAACCAAATTCTCAAATTCCTAAATTCTGAATCCCCAAATCCCTAAATTCCCAAGCTCCCAAATTTTCTATTCCCCCAACATCCACTTCACCAAATCTTCAAATTGTCATCGCTAAATTCCCAAGTACGTTATCTAAATCCCTAAATCTCCAAATTCGTATGACCTCCTAAAACTCCTAAAACTATGAATTCTTTAACCTGTGGCATTAGCATAACCTATGAGAGAGTTCGTTCGAAAAACGAAACAAGTTAAAAAGAAAAGTACCGTTTCGTTTTCGTGGAGGAATAACGTTTAGCCTCTGAATTACTCGAGCGACGAGCAGGAGCCCTGCAGCGACTCTTCTCGTCCATTTCAACCCCCACCGTTCGCCGTTGTTTTAACAACAATTTGAACTCATAACGTTACAATGTAGCCGTTCTCGTCGTTTCCGACGGCACCGGCCTGTCCGTGCGCGGAGGCTTTGCCATAATTACTCGACCGGTAATACAGAACGGCCCTTGAGTGGCAGCTCATATTACTCGCCTAACCCGCGTGAAAACTAACCCCTTGGGGAATGAGGTGGAATGGGAATTACCATGGTTCGTGAGGGAAGGAGAACAGCCGCCGGCAGGGGTCCGGGGTGAAAGTACCAGGAAAAAAGAAAACGAACACGTTGAAAAGGCCGAGCAACGAAACTCCTTCGTGCTAACATTTTGCTACACGTATCAACGCGCCACTGTCAAAGTGCTCGTGTAAGAAAATTATGTAATTGGTTATGGACTGAGATATTGGATATTGCTGATGGGCTTAATTGCCAATAAATTATGTAGCTACAATGATGTGGGATTTACCATACTAGGAGATTGAGGTATTAGGAAGTTTGAAGATTACGAGATTAAGAAGTTACGAAATTACGAAATTAGCGAATTAAGAAGTCCATAAGTTGGATTGATATTTAGGAAATTAAGGAATCAATAAATTTCGGTAAATTGAGAAATTGATGAGTTACGAAATCAATTTCGAAGTGAATGAATGAAGAAATCAGTAAACTAATTGAGACGTTGATAAATCAGAAAATTCGTAAATTTAGAAATTCGAAAATCAAAATATCAGGAAATGCAAACATCAAGAAGTCGAAAAATAAAAAAATCGAGACATCCAGAACTGAAAAAATTGATAAACCAAAAATTGTAAAAAAGAATCAACAAATCGAAGAGTGAGATAATTAAAAAAATCATGAAATCACCGAAGCAAGGAATTAACAAATTTGACTAGAAAAAAGTTATACACGATGTGCAAAGTTAAAAAACGCATAGTACGCAGTACTAAAAACAGTGAACGTAGAACGATATCGAGGAAGTTCCTAGAAACATTCATAAACCCTTATCCTATTCCCCGAAGGTTCTTAAACTGGAAAGTTGTCGGTGAACGCCTAAGGCCTAAGCAAACACACGGCAAGCATTATCAGCACGCGTTCCCACAAAATTTATTTCACCTGGAACTAATTCGAAGCGTTGTCGCGGCGTTAATTACGCCCGCAAATAATGCAGCGTGACAGTATGCCGGACAGGCGACAGCAAACACTAGAACAAACGAGAAGGAATGAATTCTGGGAAAAAGGGGGGACGACAATCAGCTAGTTAAATCATACTTACATAAGAGTCATCGTCCACCATTGCACTTCGGACTAAGGGTTTTTGCTCCTTCGAGTTTCCGTAGAAAATGCCACGAGAGTTAAGGGAAAATAACGCCAGTCACTGTTGAATGACCAACCTTTTCAACACGGATAAGCATATCAGAACCTATCCAAAATAAGTCTCGCGTTTCTGATGCAACTTGAAAATCCTGGAAAGTTTGCAGAAACGCTATTCTGGGACTAGGTGATCGAGTAGAGACAGCTTCTTATCTAAGAGGTCTAGTAAGAACTAAAATGTTCAGAAGGTGGCAGAATTCTTTCTTAGCGATCATTTCCGAGTGTTTATACCTGGAGTTGTATATAAACGAAATATTGCAAGTGTAGAAATGTTCATTTCTCAGATCCCAACTACTCCAAAGATATAACATTTTGTCCAAGTTAGGGGGTGTAATTCTAAGGGTGACATAACACTATACATATAACACTATATTTACCAACTCTTATTTTGTGAAAAAGTTAACCGCTATCGAATAGAGCGATTATGTCAGTTTGATCGTGAATGTTTCAGCAAGCGAGAATCGACGAGATAAAAAAGGTTCGAGCGTAAAAATTCAATTAGTCAGGTATTTGGCTGTTGCGAGGTAGACGGGGCTGGTTGCACGCGAGAAATGCTAAATATGGAACGTAATCGTTTCCTGCATGAATATGTTGATTCTCTGTATCTGGGCATAGATAAGAGCGCGCTACAATCGTTATCTCGTTCATTCCAAAGTTCCCATGAGTCACAGCGAAGACGCGAGAGAGGTAACTCTGCGGAACGACCGGATCGTACATCTTCGAGCGACTCGTAACGCAACGATGATTAAGTAGAAACCGCTTGTCGCGATCTAAGGACCCTCAAACCGACCCTTATCGCTCTTAATTATTTTATTACCTTCGCCAGCCAGATGTAGTTCAAGAATTTTTCAACTTCGGATTTTGGGAAATTAGAGATTTCGGAATTTAAGGATTTGGGGATTTGCGAATATGGCCGTTTTGGGGTTAGAGATTTGTGGATGCATTACGGTTTGATGATATGGGGATTTGGGGATATAGAGATGTGGGAATCTAGGCATTTGGGGAGGTCGGGATTTGGGAATATAGGAGTTGGAAATATTGGGATTTGGGGATATAGCGATTTGGGGACATAGAGATTTGAGAATCTAAGGATTTGGGGACATAGAGATTTGGGAATATAGCTGTTGCAAACATAGGGATTTGGGGACATAGAGATGTGGAAATCTAGGAATTTGGGGAGATCGGGATTTGGGAATATAGGAGTTGGAAATATTGGGATTTGGGGATGTAGAAATTGGGGAATTTAGAGATTTGGGGACATAGAGATTTGAGAATCTAGAGATTTGGGGACATAGAGATTTGGGAATCTAGGGATTTGGGCAGCTCACAGCGCTACCATTTGCCTCGGCAATGTAAACCGAGCTTAACGCGTAGCAAGAGGGTTCGAAAAGGTTGAAACGCTTTCGGGCTTTCGTTGACGCGTGCGATCTCTGCGATTTCGCGAGGTCCCGCATCCAGCTGGTGCAATAAATCGCGCGGCGAGCGTGGAGATTACGCGGCAAACGTAATTCTTGTTTGTAGTAGATAAGATAAGGAGTCTCGATGTTGAAGAAGAGTAGGGGAGGTCGAAGCGAGGCCGAAGGTGGCAGCAACGTTCGCTCGGTTGCAACCTAGGCTTCCTTTACACAAGTACACCTATGTAAACTTGAACATCGCTCAATTCTCAAACTTTCTCTGCTCGACTTCCAAATGTTCGATCTCCCTAATTTATGTAGACTAAAACTATGATTTTTAATTTTACTTTTAAATGAATTTTAAAATCTCTGTGAATTGTTAAACTTTTATATATCCACGATTTGTTGTTATGAAATTTGCAAACCATCAATTTTTGGGATTCCAAATTTCTCAAATTTTACAAAAAGTGTCTTTCAATAGGAACTTTCTTAAAAAGTCCCTGCATCCCAAAATCCGTAGATACCTAAATCTCTATAGTACTAAAATCTCTATGTCCCCGAATCCCTACATTGTCAAATCCTTACATCCTTAAATCCCAATATTTCCAACTCCTATATTACCAAATCTCTATGTGGCCAAATGCCTATATCCCCAAATTCCTATATCTCCAAATTCCTATACCCCCAACTTCCTATGTCTCCAAATTCCTATGTCTTCAAATTTTTATGTCCCCAAATTCCTATATCCCCAAATTCCTATGTCTCCAAATTGCTATATCCTCAAATTCTTATGTCTCCAAATTGCTATATCCCCAAATTCCTATGTCTCCAAATTTCTATGTCCCCAAATTCCTATGTCTACAAATTTCCAAATCCCCAAATTCCTATATCCTCAAATACTTATACCCCCAAATTTCTCTAAATCTATCTCTAAATCCCCACATTCCCAAATTCCTAATCCACCGCCAAATTCTCAGACTTCTAAAAGTCCCAAAAAAAGAACAACCACGTGGTCTCTCACCTTCGATAGTTCAATTCTCCCTAGAAAAGCAAGATTCACTCCAGACTGTACATCGCTATCGCGGCTTATCTCAGGAAGTTGTCGAGTAGATCGGGACAGCCCGTTCAAGACCGAGGGCCTGTTTAACGTGCAAACTTCTTCTCGGAAACGTGAAAAGTCCCGGCCAAAAATTCGTGTCGTGGATAACGTTCGCGGAAGGATCGTGAGCCTGTGGAAACGACCGTTCTTCGTCTTCGTCCGGTCTCGGTGACCGATGTTACGTGACTCAACAGGTTCCCATTGTCGAAGAGCAATGCGGTCGCCGGCTGCTCTCGGATGCTCTCTCTGGCTAGCGATCATCGTTACCGCTTGATTAATCGCACGTCGTTTCGCGCTAACTTGCACTCTTGTCTGTCGTGACAAGTTTCGAGCGCTGATTGTTGCCAGCCGTTACTTATCGGTACAGTAGCGGCAAAAAGGCACCATTTAACGCTAAACCTACATGTGGTTTAGCTTATGGTGCATTACAATCATAGGTCGACGTATGATTGTAAGAAGTAACCCAGTTATATGATTGATTAAAAACTATTACGGACCAGGTTTACGGACGTTTGATAGTCACTTATATTTAAATTTGCACACAATTATTGCACCATTTTGTAACCTGAGGGCAAGGTCAGAAAGTCCGTTTCAAAGGACTTCTTTCCCTTGAACTGTAAAGTCGAAGAAACTGCGTTCTTGTTCAAAATTGTAATTAATTGAGTTTCATAGTGAATTAACATTTTATAAGGTCCAATAATCAAACGTACAGTAGTAATTTGTCTTTTATTATTAACAATTGAAACCTATCTACAGGTTTCGAGACGACCATTTTGTGGATGAAGTTTAAACGCAAGTTACAATCAAACATAATGATCAGTAATTCGTTTAATCGACGGAGTCGACTGTTTTCTCCAAGTTTTCAGACTTGTCGTTGCATCCGCTGAAGAAACATCCCCGAAGAGTAGGAAACTTCTGTCCCCTTAGAAAAGCAATTACTCGAATCCGCTTATGAGACAAACTCACCGATCCTCCTGTAATTACACGAATGATATTCGCGAGGAAGGGCCGTCAATCTCGTGGATTCGAGTAAACGAGCTTTAGCAAAGACAAAGCAACCACAAACGGAAGAGAGCAGCGGCAAGCGGATAAAGAGGGAGGGAAAGAAACCGCGGGAGAAGCCGAAGGCTCCGATCGCGGAGGGAAAAAACCTTAGAAGAACGGGACGAATAAGCAGAAAGAAGCAGTGACTGCGGACTAACAACTCTTCAAATTCTTTGGCTTTCTATTTTCTAAAAACCAAACTTCACAAATTTTTATTTTTCGAACTTTACGTCTATATCCCAACATTTCTATGTACCAAAAATTTCTATAATGCAGATCTACATATGTATCTACAAATCTCCGTATTCAGACATTTTTGCAACCCCAAATCTTTATATCCCCAAACTTCTATTGTCCCAAAACTTTATGTCCTGAAATCGCTATATTCCAAAATCTACATCTTCAAATTTTTAAATCTCCAAATCACTACGTTCTCAAATTTCTGTAGACACGTATCCATAATGTAACGAAATACCTATATAACGAAATTTTTGTATCCCCAAATTTCTGTAGTCCCGAATCCCTATATCCCCAAATTTCTATAGTCACGAATCTCTACACCCCTGAATTCCTATATCCCTAAATTTCTACATTCCCAAATCCCTACATCCCAGGTCCCTACACCCCCAAATTCCTACATCCCCCAAACTCGACATTCTCGAATCCCTATATCCCCAAATTCCAATAGTCCCGAATCCCTATATCCCCAAACTCTTATAGTCCCGACACCCCTGAATTCCTACATCCCTAAATCCCTATATTCCAAATTCCTACATCCCCAAATATCTACAACCCCAAATTCCTACATCCCAAAATGCCTGAATCTCAAAATTTCAAGATCATTAAATCTGCATATCCCGAAATGTTCCACGGATGCGAGTAAACGAGCTCCAGCAAAAACAAAGCGACCACAGACGGAAGAGAGCAACGAAAAGCGGATAAAGATGGGGAGAAAAAGCGCGAGGAGAAGAAGAACGGTACGAAGAATAAGCAGAAAGAAGCAGCGAGCGCGGAGACGAGCTCGGGGCAGGAGGACGTGGCGAATAAGAAGAAGACGAAGAAAAAGAAGAAGAAAAGTCTGAGGTTGGTTCTCTCTGTCGCGGTGGGGGAGTAAGTTGTTGGAAGAAGGGTTTGAGGCGAGTCACCGAGCCTAACCGTGCACCACTCGAACTCGAACTCAAACAACTTTAAGCCGTGTGTACTCGCGCAAACAAAACAGCGCACTAATTGCTTACGTCACTCGGCGAGTCAATGGACTCCTTGACTGAGCACTCTGACTCATACAACGAGTCTCCCAGATGGAAAGAGAAAGAGAGAGGCAGAGAGAGAAAGGTGGTGCACCTCGGGTTTCAATTAAATCACGTCCACGCACTGTTTACCTCGTATAAACGCACCACAAACTTCCTTTATATGTGCACGCCGCGACGACCAGCGTCGCGTTAATGACGATGACAAGACGAAGACCCTGCGAGGAAAAAACGGGTACACCTGCCGGGTTGTTATCTAAATCGTAGCTTTTCTTCTTTCTCGAGCTGGTCAGTGATAACGTTTGAACCATATGACGAGAGGACGTCTTACTTTGCCGATCATTCTTATTTGCAAGTAGTATTGAAAGAAAACTGATATTTCTTCGGTTGACAAGGTTAAATATTTGGTTTTTTGGTACATGTGATATGAGAATTTAATAAGAAGGACATGTTTTGATATTTGAGAGACGTGTTAGACACCTTGGTTTAGCTTGAAATAATAAAGAATTAGTGAAAAGTATATAAATAATATAAATTTTCAAACTCCCCAGTTAAATTCCATAATCTTTATAACAGCAATCAAGTCATCCAATTTCCGACTACACAACTATGTAACTGTACGTCTAAACGTTCTAGATATTAAGTTTCATCCTCGACTACTTAATATGCCGAGGTAAACCTGATTATGATCGATGGTACGATATGTACGACGCTATTATACGTCGTGTTTTCTTTATTTTCAAGATTGAATCAAAGCCATAAAAATGAACCCGTTTAGCGACTTTGTTTTCGCGAACCGATCCGCCTGTCCTTGCGACGCGTCACGATCGGATTGAAAATTGCAGACACCGAACGAGAGCCTGTTCTGGTTCTGAGGCCGGTGATAATGACGCTGACGAGCTCTGAATACGTGTACCGACTCTATTTAATGGCCCCTGTCATCGATCTTATTTTCTTGCGACACCGGTAATCACATTGCCACGACAGATATTAATACGAGGGTCTGTTTTAACAACGAGGTGTGGCGTATCGTGTAGAAGATGGTCCAATATTTTTTTGCGAATATGCGATAGCGCTATTTTCAGACGTTAATGATCCGTGACACAAGAATCGCATTTCTATCTCGAAGGTGATCACGTATGAACTATTCATCTGGGACCTAGTTACTAGATAACAAACTTTTATTAACACTACGCTCTAGTTGCTATCCAACTTTTGTATATGGACAGTTTTAGTATTATTTAGAAATTTGTTATTTTTCATGATTTGCGATATTTGTATGAGTACATATGAGCACATATGAGTACATTAGACCTATCTACATGTGATCTGTATAATTACATGTGACCTCAATGACTACATGAGTCGTGTAACTCTTTATAATCTATCTGACTACATATGATGTGTATGACTTATATGACTACACATGATTTGTATGACTACATATGTCCCGTATAACTACATATGATTTGTACGATCACATACGATCTATACATATAACTACATATGACTTGTGTGACTACATACGACCTCTATAACTACATAGAATATGACTACAATTAACCTGGATGACCACATGTGATCTGTAGAACTACATATGATCTGTAATAACGACATATGTCTTATTGTAACTACATGTCACCTATATAACAACATATCTCTATGACTACATGTGTCTTTTATAACTACATGTAACCTATATAATAACATATCATCTCTATGACTACATATGCCTTCCATAAGTACATGTGCCTTCCATAACTACATGTGGCCTATAATATCTATGATTACATGTGATCTACATAACAACATATGTGTGACTATATGTGCCTATATATATGACTATATCTGCCTTCTACAACTACATGTGACCTATATAACTACATGATACCTGTAAAGCTACACATGACCTGCATTACTACATATGACTCGTACAAGCGATTATACCAGATTATACCTACACGTGATCGTATCAACCGATAATAAAGATGTGTCCAGTTTATAACCATGTGCCAGATGATCCCATTACGTTATAGCAAATCAAACTCGCATTCCTTGCACCAATCAACTCTTCATCTCAACCCGGTACTTTTTCGAACGGTGGTCAAGTGTCCGAGGAATAAACAGAGGGACGAAGCAAGCAGAGACGTCGAAGGAGCAACAGAGAGACTGAAAGGGAAGTTAGAGCGGAGCCTAGTCGCTTTACCGGGCTGGTTTTTTGCTAGCGGCATCCTGATTGGTGTTTTTGCCCCCAGCCCGATCCGATCGAGTCAGCACAGCTAAGGCAAGCCGAGAGGCTGCACGGTGTCAGTCAATTACGCCTTAACAATGGGGTTACGTTTCAATTACATCGACCAGGAATTGGGTATATCTGGTCTGAGAAGGGGCGTGTATATCGCCGTGACCCTGGACTTCCTTGCCATCCTACAACCTGATACAACCACCTTATACATACCTGAATTAGGTGCACAGTTTGCCTCTTTGATGAACGAGATCTTTTAGCGGATATTCTTGCGATTATCGATTGTCGGTTAGTGTGGCAATTGTGGAGCATAGAAATAGGATTTTTTCATAGTTTCTGCTTTTTGGTATGTGTTGTAGTTCATTTAGTGCATTCAAAAGGCACACTGTACATGCAAAGTCTTCGAAGTCCATGGTGATGGTTAAAATTACATTTTTAAATATTGCTGAGGTACAGCAATTATAGCTCTCATATACCCAAACTATAGCCTCGAGTTCCTACATCCCCAAATCTCTATAATCCCGAATCCTTACATCCCAAATTCCTGTATCCCCAATCCCTAGATCCTAAAATCCATATAGTCCCGAATGCGTACGTCACCAAATCCCTACATTCCCAACTCCCTACATCCCCAAATCTCTACAACCCTAAATCCCTACATCCCCAAATCCTTGCATTTCCAAATCCATTCCAAGTCCCGAATCACCCCATTCAAATACAAACGTAAAAAGCTTGATCATAGGTAGATCAAAAGCTGTGGAGTATCCTTGAACCTGTAGCACTGCAGTCTAAACGATAAAGCTTGCAGACTGATCTGAGCATGAAACTGATCATTGTATCATCGAGCCTAATAAATCATCTCTGAAGTCCATGTAGTAAAGCATAGAATCAGTTTGTCTCGTCCACACATAAGCGATGGTTCCTCCGTTGGACCGGTCACGCCCACGCACGTCTTCATAACAGACAATCGGAGAAAATTCATCGATGAGATAATGGCACAAGGATCACCGGTTACGAAGCACGTGTTTAAAGGACCTTCGAGCTTTCGAAGGCCGAGCAGACAGTAATGGAGTACCGAGAGCGATCTGGTGGGGATATCCCTAGCAGGTATCTCTGGCGGACAGACGGACGACGATGGGCTTCAGAATGGAAGCGAGAGACGATGGACCGGCTGGCCAGGGTAGGGGATTAATTAATAACGTCGGTAATTGGACTCCGTTCGATCTAAGATAGCTTCTATGGTCCCTTCGTAGCCCTGCATACCGCGGGGGATATGTGCTGCATGCTCCAATACACCCCTCGACATTTGCCCTCCTAGAGTTACCTTCTTGGTGATCTGCCCTGTATGCGTTTCGTTTAAAATCAGGCTTTTTTAAGGTCATATTTACTATTTTGGGACCTTGAGATATTGGGATTTGGGAATATTGGCGATTTGGGGATATTGGCACTTAGGACTATTGGGACTTGGAAATATTGGAACTTGGGAATATTGGGACTTGGGAATATTGGGATTTGGGAATATTGGGACTTGGGAATATTGGGATTTGGGAATATTGGGACTTGGAGTTATTGGGACTTGGGAATATTGGAACTTGGGAATATTGAAACTTGGGAATATTAGGACTTGAGAATATTGGGATTTGGGAATATTGGAATTTGTGAATATTGGGATTTGGGGATATTGGGATTTGGGACTATTGGGACTTGGGAATATTGGAACTTGAGAATATTGGGATTTGGGAATATTGAGACTTCAAGACTCTAACCTCTAACTTCTTCAACACTCCATAACCTTGAAACCTACAGACATCGGACTTCCAAAATCTTAGACCACCGAACATACATTTAACAATTTATAAAATTAAACCTATTAGAACCAAGTAGATTGCGATAAATCGCCAGCAGATCCACCCCCGACAAAACCGTTTTAATTCGTTCTTTTCGTACTCCAGAGACAGCGGAAGCGCGGAAACGTAAACTCGATTTGTCAACCGGTCCCCGAAGCGGTCGCGACCTATTGCAGCTTCGAAAAAGCGGCTCGTTATCGAGATCTCTCGTCATAAGTGTAGAAAAAAGGCTGATTGCCGTTAGAGGAACAAGGCGGACAGGTTCGAGAGCGAAACGTTGACGATGTTAAGCGACGATAAGCGAGAACATCGCAAGAAAGTGTCATCTTTAGCGAGGCGAGCGGCGGGGCGAAGCTTTTGGTCGACGATTATTACCACCGTGTAGCTTGCTCGATCGAGATCGTGGCAAAAAGTTAATCAAGATCTCCTGCCTTAACATCTAGCCTGCCAGACCATCACGATGTAAACAATTCCCTAGTGTTTGTGCCGATACTCGACTCTGCTTCGAATTCTTTGCGTGGCGGTTTTTTAACCCTTCTGATCGACGTGGCGTCTCTTTGCGGTCTTATTGTTGCATTATTTGTTTGTTCATGTTCAAGGTTAATTTCATAGAGAGTAGTGGTCATTCTAATATTTTTTGAGCTGTTTTACGTTTATGCAGGGCGTTTCATTTTTATTGTAACAAGTAATGTTGTTGTAAGGGTGTTACATAAATAGGGGGTTGTAAATGTTTTAGTACAAATTCATCGACGTGGAATTTTTTTTAAATCTGCACCTTATGATTACATTATTTGTTCATTATATATTTTTCTTCAATTTTTTTTCATTTTTCTGTGTTTCCGAATATGTTGACATACGTTAAATTACTATAAATAACCATTATAATATGATAATTTGTTGCAGGATAAAAATAAAAGACCCTATACACAATAAAAAGGAACATTAAATTGCGAGAATTTTGTGAGAATTACAAAAGTCTGTTAGGTCTGCATTGTCCTTGATATCTGACCTCTGAAAGTGTTCTGAACTTTTCAGATTACTACAAGGATTTTTACCCATTTCAAGGAATTAATCATTGTACGTGATAAAGTAATAACCGAGTTGGAATTTTTCAATTTTGTTTCTGATTGTTCTGCCTCGCAGAATTTCAAGACGACTTTCTTATTATGCTCGGGTGTTGAATTCATCTCTGAAGTGGTAATCACACGTTACGATACATCTTGTATCTCAGCCAATCATCACTTTATGACCTGTTGTAACCTCGATTGACCTTGACTTCAGCTCGTTGAACCTCTCACAACCCATCTTCATCGGGCTGAGTGTGTGGGAATCGAGAATACCAATGAAAACCAGATGAAATCATTTATGTACATTAATAAGAGAAATATTTATCGTTACAATTACATTTTGCAATAAAGATTCATTCGCCAATTTAGACACAGATTCTAATGATAACTGTGATTACTGTAAATAATTTGAGTGGGTGAATGATCCTAATAATTTTCTTTCTAATGGTTTAAAAGATTATAAAATTGCAGTAGGACTACCTTTCAAGTATTTCTTAAATCGATTAAACAACCCCTTGAGATCTGACTCTTTCCTGTAACTGGAAGAACCCGAGTGTACGACAAACACATTGAACGTGACGTTTCTATCTTCAATGACACTTCGACAAAAAATTGCCATTCACATAAAAACAAATGGAGATGTATAACAAATATTTTCAATACCTCATCGTTATGAACATCAACACCTCACTACGAATATTATCTTTATTTCCTTATGTTTATCGCCATTAAAATATCGTCATATAGAAAAGTGTCGTTTAGAATGTGGATAATAAATTACTTCCCAACACTCGAATTTATGTACACATATTTGTCATGGTAAGGTAAGAAATGTCGAAGTATTCTTTTCGTCGTCAACATCACAAGTCTACTTACGGTAGTACTTCAGAGATGTTTTCACGCGCAGTTACCATGTCGTCAGATCGAAAGAAATCGATACACGGAATTCAATTAGGGTTACGTGTCCCGTACGACAGAGAAGTGTAAAACAATTGAGCCAGGTGTAACGATTATTGCCAGTGCGTGTAGACAGTAATCGTGTTGGTAAGCGATACGCGTTAGATCGATTTCACACGGCTCTCGGTTTTTGTCCGATCGTTTCACGGGAAGATTCAGGGTCTTTCGATCGAAAGCGTGAACGATCGGGAACGTCTCTTAATTGTAAGTTGTCGGTGGCACACACAAAAGCCGAATCTGGCGTCGGTTCACGTAACAATACCGTGTAACGAGTACGATCGGAGGAAAAAAGCGAGGCAAACCAAAAGGGAAAAAGATCGTCGACCGGCTTTTTCCGTGAAGCTCGATCAATCGAGAAAAATGGCGTAGCATGACGTGCCCGTTGCGTGGGCCCGCAGATAAGACTCCTTCGAGGCTTGTAGGTGCAACCCATAAGATCCCGAAGTCGTCGAACCGGCAACACCGAGGAGACCCTGTGGTCTTGTCTCCTCTCTCTCGCTCTCCTTCTTTCTCTCTCTATCTCAGGTAAGAAGAAAAACGGAGAAAAAAAGGACGAGGGGGAGAGGAGCCCCCTAGAATGTCCTTTGTCGCGGTCTCCTCCTCTTCCTTTTTCCTACGTCCACCCCCTCCTCGACGACCAGTCCAGTCCTAAGGCCCTCTTCGGGCCCTTCGCGTGCGTGGAATGCGTTCTTCTATATACGACCAAACTATTGCATTATTTTTGCATTTTTTTTCATTTTTCTACTTCTGTGTTTATATACTTTTAAAGCCCTTTATTCACAAATTTCTGAAATCTTGAGGTCCGAAATATTTTTCTGAGGTTAATGGTTCTTTGATTTATAATTTATAGATTCTTTATATTTTTAATTTTGATGTTCTTTATTTTCCCAGCTCATACATTTTTTTGATATATCTACTCTTAGAATATACTTGATATATTTAATTATATATAATAATGTCTAATATCTATCTAGACGTATATAAATATTATACATTGTTGTCACATGCATACAGAAAGGTCCTGCACAAATCATTCACATTTCTGCTACCCAAGTACGCATTTTTTTAAGTAACGCATTTTGTCCCAGTGTACTCATTTAAGTACAGTGCATACATCTTCTTTCATAAAACATGAAATGTACACACGTGTCCCTGTGTGCTCATACGAGTACAGTACTAAAGTTTATAATATGAAGAGATGTATTATTTTCATTATAACAAAAGGTTATAAAAAAGGTACAATCCTCACCCCTTTTTCCAAAGAAATACTCATGGAAGTAAATGGGTACTGAAGAGAGACTAGTTGTGCTCTGCTTAAAATAACAAAATTCTTCCGATCGTTCGCAAATTCGTGATCATCTTATAGGAGGAAATCTATGAACGTTGATCGGTTGTCCGGTGCATGGTAAGCCCCTTGAAGAGGGATTATCGAGAAGAAAAGAAAAGGGCAAGGACGGGGCAAGGGGGCAGGATTTAGCCGCCATATACGAAAGCATCGTCCGAACTGTCGAATCGAATATCTGGGTAATGGCTTTCTGGGTCTCCCGCTGCCAGGAACACGGTCCCATCTACGGCGAGCTTAAATTAAGGGTGGACCCCTCATTTTCTTAAAATATTAAATCATCGTGCTGGTGTCGCAGCGGGGCTGCCACAGGGACCGGGACCCAATGAGGCCCCAGCCGTGGAGGAATTAAAATTCATTGGTCTCAGAAACCCATGTCACCGGTCGAGTGCCATCGTAAATACCTGAGTCTCTTCTCGGTTGAGCGAGGTCACCGTAAAAATTATGCTTCCACGGTTTGCCAAGGCCAACGGACGATGATCTTCGCCGTCATCTCGCCTGAATTCGCCATTCGGCATATATGGAAATGTCCTATACGTTTCTTTAGTAACAAAAGTCTGTTGATTTTTATTGCGGGACCACGTTTTTATCGTTGCTCCAATTTGCAGATAATTCTTTTCAGAATTTCAACTCTATGTCCACTACATTTTTCTACTTTTCGTACTTTTTTGGTAAACTTTATGGCATTTTTTTTTGTCGTTCTGATGTTACAACTTTTGGCACTTTAGCAAAGATAAATCTACAATTTAGAAAATCGCAATCTTTGCTATTTTATGGAGTTATACACGAGATGTATTAGATACGGTGTAGATATCATGAAACGATGCATCGCTTTCATATATCTCCTGTAACTCTTAAGATCACTATAATTAGCCTTGTTGATTCTCGCGTTATTTATATACTCATGAACGAGTGTCAGACAACCAATGCAATTTTATTATTTGAACTATTACTATTATTAAAATGATCTGTTCAGAATTTGTATCTGTAATTTGTAAGCAAATTAGAGGAAATTGACCATGTATACTATTAATTATGGCAACCAGTTACCTTAGCCAAAATTCATTATTCATAGTGAATGGCATAAGTAATGATTTTGTCTTCCAGACAAACAATGATGCGAAGGAAAATGATAGAATCCGAAAATAGTGACACGATGTGGTAACAGTTTAGCTTAGAATAGCCTTGAATGGCCAACTGAATTTAGACAGACTATAGACGTTACTATACCAGAGTTCTGTTTCTAAAGATACACGCCAGAATATTTAGCCATCGAACGTGTCTTTTCGTTTCTATTATATCCACTGAATCTTACGCATCATATGAGCAGGTTATAAATAGTGTCTACTGAGCTACGGATTCTCTGCATTCCTCGAATCTCGCAAATTTTTTAAATTTCTTAAGTTTCTCAAATTTTTAAAATTTCTCAAATTTCACAAGTTCTCCACACTCCTCGAATTTCCTCATTTCCCCAAATTCAGAATTCCCGAATTTCCTAAACCTGCAAATAACTAAATTGCCAAATATAGTTCACTGATTTCTATATCATCCCCTCGTGTTCAACAAATCCTGACATTGCACACAGCTCGGCAGATTCCCACCATATTTCCATAGGCGCAATTTGTTCTGACCGCTCTGTACCGCAGCTCATTACAGCTGTACAATAAATCGAGATTAAGCGTATAATTGTAGGCCGGTTTGAGGCTCGAAGCGTGCAGGTGCGAACTACGATTTCCTGTTAATCTCGTTCGAACGAGAAGCTGCTCCGTTCTCCGCGAAGAAGAAGCGTTGTATCGCATCTTAGACGTTTTGACTTGCTTTAACCCTTTCGCACAATAATATTTATAATCAATGATAATGATTATTTTCAACCTGTTGCTTGAAATAATTTTTGTGACATCACATTGTATTGTCCAAATTGTCAGTCAAAGTACAGTAGATTTGGGGATGTACCGAATTGGAGATGAATTTGGGAATTTAGAGATTTGGGGGATAGCGATTTAGGTATGTGAGATAATTTGGAATAGAAGAATTTGGGAATGGACGGATTTGGGAATGTAGGGATTCGGAAGTGTAGAAATTTGGGGATGTAGTGATTCGGGGGTGTAAGAATTCGAGAGTGTAGAGATTCGAAAATGTAGGGATTCGGAAGTGTAGAAATTTGGAAATGTAGGGATTCGGGAGTATAGGAATTCGGGAGTGTAGGGATTCGGACGTATAGAAATTCGAAAGTGTGGGAATTGGGGAATGTAGGGATTCGAAAGCGTAGAAATTCGGGAATGTAGGGACTCGGGGATATAGGTATTCTCAGATATACAAATTTAAAGATATCGTACCTCAAGAATATAAAAACTCAGGAATATAGGAATTCGAAAATATAGGGATTTAGTACTAGTATGATTTCGATATGTGCTCTTGTGAACACCTGGGTCCGCCTCTTCACGCGCCAACTCGTGTACTATGAACACAGGAAAGAAAAGATAGTTGAAATGCGAGTAATAGCGAAAGTTGGTGACAGATATGGATAAACATTTGTATAGGACAGACCGAGGTTATACATAGTGTATAACAGTTAGAAGTCGTCGGAACACATTAGTCGGGCCTTTAGCCGTGTCCCGAGCGGCCACGCAACGCGATACAATCTTCGGAGCCGGGGCTGAACAAGGACGATGCCGAAGGAGCGCGCGACTCGACTGGTTAGCATTCGCCGCGCAAGATTTTCATCTGTTTTCTTGGAAATTCCGGCGAATAATCGCGGCGGAGAGTCGTTGAAAACCCTTCGGGTGGAAGGACGGTGCAACGCGTATCGCGTTGAAACGAACACCGGCCAACTCTTTGGATCTCCTTAACGGAACCTGTTGGCGGACGGTGTTGCGGTCCACGCCTCGAAAATGGAGCTTTCAATTGTGAAATATGGCTCGATATATCTGCAAGTGCGACTCTGCGCTCGGTACGAGATCAATTGAATATTCGACCTTCGAACACACTCTTTTGATCTACTTGCACGGTACATTGTCAATGATGGGGCTTGTTTTCATTTGTGGACTTTTCAGGAAGCGAATGGATGCTTTTCTCTATTCGACAGAACTGAATTACCTTAATAATTATTAGGATACTTGATATATCAAGATTATTATTTGTCATTGCAGACATATTGAAGGTATTCATTGTAGTGAACATTGTGGTCACTATAGACATTATCTGTATCGTCATACTCACCATCAAGGTCATTATGATCACCACACTGGACATGGCATAATCGGTGTATCATATTAAGGTTACCATAATCAACATTATGGTCATTAGAATAGTTGTGAGCATCATAATCATTATTACGTATATCACAGCTAACGTCATGGTCATCTTCAAGGTCATTATAGTGATCATACAAGGTGATCATTATACCCATGATTAAAGGTATCATAGTTGACATTATGGTCATCTTCAAGGTCATTATAGTGATCGTACAAGGTGATCATCATACAGATCATTGTTTATAGAGAAAATGTCAGAAATCATCTGAAAGATTGATCAAAGTACACGAAACACTTCCTCGACTCCTAGTTCCTCGACTATCACTAATTAGCAGTGAACTCCAGAAAGTACATGATCGAATATAACTTGTGTCTCGAAAATGAGTGGAGGTCTCGGAACTTGTCTCGAATTGGCTGTCGACAGAATTCGAGGCACGCACCGCGTCGTACGGATTGGTAGATTAAATTCGGATTAAGTTGCCGGCAAATCGCAGTTGAGAAGCGTCGGCCTGTTAGGCGCGTTTCAGTTCCTGAGGTCAAAGCGTAGAGTGCGTAGGACGGCGAGTAGGTCAGAAAAGGTGAAGGGGCGATTTCTATGAAACTCTATCCCTGACGGTGTGTACGAGCAGATAATATTAAACAGCGTCGTCGGTGTTTCAACTGGACGAATCAGTATTCACCCCGAGCGAAAGGCCTCACGGAGGGGTTAATCGTTTTTAAAATTTCCAACACGCGAAAGAGAAAGAGACCGGATGACCCGGGGGCTCTCAAAAGAGCGTATCTCGCGTAAGCATGGAACACCGAGCCTCGGGTACCTGTTGACAGACATTTGCATCTGAATGGACCACGCTGTTCCACTAAACGACTCGCCTAATCTCCCCGAGATTATTTTCTCGAGGACACGAGTTTCCTGCCCGTTACCACCTCTTACGGCGCATTATTATCCTCCTTCTTATTTTTTTTTTACCCTTGTGCCCACTTGTTCCCCGGTTAATCCCTGCGAATCGAACCTGACGATCTGACGACTGTCTCGTTGCGTTTTTTACTCCCGAATCTAACCACGATTCTTCGACTTCAATATTACATGCATAAATTAACTTTTCAAGCTGATCTCGCAAATTATTTTGCTGATGTCTGTTATGACATCGCTGTATAATTTAAACGGATGTAGGACTTCGATGCAGGACTTGTTCTAATTTTGTGTATTAAATATACAGGTTAAATACACGTTAGGAATTTGTGAACCTCGAATATTTTTGAAACACGTTGATAATATTTTCTTCACAGTTGCATGATTTGCACATACGTTCAGTTTATGTACTACTTTTATAAGTGTTGAAAAATTTTGAGCTTATGTGTGTTTAAGAAGTTGAGGATGTGCATACTGAATAAACCACCCTGTGTATTCGATACATTAATTTATTAAATATGTTACATGTACATATATCACTACATAAATTTTTGAATATATTACATATGCTATATTGTTAAATATATTACACATGCTAAATTCTGAAATATATTACATATCCTAAATTCTTAAATATAATACATGTGCTAAATTCTTTGAACTATACGCAAAATTTTCAAACAGAAGTTCATGCACTATTTATGGTTATCAAACGTTGTCTAGTTTCAACTTGTTAGTATCGCACTGTAATCGTAGATAACCCTATCAGTTAATTTTATCTTCGATTATCTGTGAAATGATATTCAACTGTTGCAAAATTTTACAAATATTACGTAAGCTATTTATATTTAATAATCTGTGCACGATTATGCATTTATAATACGCGAGTCGTTGAGATAGACTCCAAATTGTAAAATTTATACGTTGTACATTGTAAATGTGCACTTTTATTTATGAACCATATAGATCTGCAGTTTATATGTTACATGATTCATTGCAGTCGATAAGTGTATCGTCATGGTGTATTAATATTAACTTTCACAACCAAGTTACAAAACGTGTGGTGTCCTAAGAGCATCATTTCTCTGAGAACGAATATCAATGAATTATTGGATGCATGGAGATTGAGCAAGAATTTAAGAATGTATTTATGAATACGGATGAATCATTAAGTGAATGAATATGGCTAAGTATGAATGTAATGAATGAATCTGTGATATGAAGCTGTAGTGTGCGTTGAAGGAGTTGTGAGATAGCGGTGCATGGTGATAAAGAGTCGAATGAGATGTTATTTAATGAATGGGACTTCTAAATAGAAACGAGAATTCGTAATAAAAGTTTAACAAAGTTTTTACAGGAAAGCTCACATTCGTGATGTTGGTATATTACGAAAGTACGTATGTAACATGTAAAAGTCTGAAAATTATATGCACTTGAACTACAAGACCAAGTAACCGAACTACTTGATAGTCAACTAAGTATTAAAACTCTAGCTAAGTACTCTATACGAGTTTATTGACGTATGTTAAAAAATGTCAACTCATTCACACACGCATAGATTATATACAATAATATATGTAGTGTCTAATGTAAACTAGATCTTGATACATACGTCGCCCAGAGCGACGCATTCGTATCGTTCAAACGCATATCATCCCCAACCTAAATCATCCGAGGGCATGGCACATGCGGCGATGCGTGAACCAGTTGAGCATAAAGGTTAAAGGCCCTTTGGACACGCAACAACAATGTCTCTTATTCACGATACCGAACTGTAGTGGATCGTAGGTTGAGTGATTTCGTTGGCCAGATGATACTCGACGGGCCCTATGGCGTAGGACGTAACCGGCTACGACCCAGTTTCTATTTATCTACGTGAAAAATTGATGACCATACGGTCCAGCGTGGCTTATCGCGTCGAGAAGAGGTCACCTCGATCCCACAACCGAATCGAGAACACGTCCGAAAGAACCTAGATAAACCTAATTTAATTAATAGGGTCCGCATGGACGCGCATTATGCGCGCACATCGGGATTAATGACCGGATAAGATTGTTAATTTCACGTCGGTCGTTCATCATGTCAATGCAAAGATAGGACATGTCCGTGTGCCGTGGTGTGCTACAACTTCGAGTGCGTGAGTGCTCGGAGGCGTGTGCATACGTAAACAGCCTCCACGATGCTTCACAAATTTTTTCTACGGACGGGTCATTGCTGTACCGTACTATGTAATTGACCTTTCGGTTTGTTGCTGCCTTTAGGCTGATGAATTATTCGAAGGCTCTCGATTCGTGCCGATGAATTACAATATTTAGCATCGTGCGTTCCGTTTGATTGTTCATTCTTGTGTGATATGAAAGTGCAATGTGTGGATTCATAAACTATGATGTCTGCGTATTTGCGAGACTTCGAAGTCTATAAAATAAACTATTGACCGTGGATCTGATTTCTGATATAATAATATTAACTTCTGCTCCTGCTCTCTATTTTTTACAGTTATTATTGATAATACGAGATAGTTCATCTCCGAACAAATAACGCAGTGGGTCCAAATAAATAATAGAGCATAAGGGTTAAAGTTACATTCACAGAGAAATAATTGTCGGAAGCAGTGAAAAATTTGACAGGGGAAAAATTTGAGAGACACGTTGCAATTTTCGAAACATATTTTTTTTAAAAAGCGCACTTGTTACTTCGACCGTGGAGTTCAGATATAACCATTGATATTTTTATTCCGGTTTACGAAAATGAAGTTCCACGCATGCTATTATCAGCCGAATGAAACTAAAACTCGGTTGACACACCGTTCAGAGTAATTTATTGAACAATTTCATCCGTGATATCGTTATATCTTTCGCGCAACACGTGCCGTTGCCCACGGTGTTATTAACAGCTTTTTAATTGCGACGAGCGTGCGGCTGCTCGCGAACCAAAGTTTTGCACGCTGAAAATCGCTATTTAAAGAATTTAACGGATACCGCGTTTTTGCTGTTGGATAGCGACTCTAAAACCTTTTAGTCGACATTTTTTCACGAATTCTTTTCGACTTATGATTCCTCTATTATCAATTGCCATTTTCACGGTGTTTAGACATGTCACTCCGTGTAGTTAAAAATATCTATTATACTAAATAGCTGGATACTTTAAAATATCTAGGAGTCGTTCATTTGTGGAACAAGTTCATTTTTTAAGAAAACGAAGACAATGATAACAAGGTAAAGTATAGTGTACAATATGAGATGAAAGAATATATTTTTACCTCTAAGCAATCTACGGTGAAAATAATTAAAGTGTAATAGTTAGAAGTTAGATTTGAATTGAATCTCATGCTTTTCAAGTACAAGGGTAGTTCTGTCAAATTCTGAGACTTCGAATGTAATAATTTCAGAACATAACATTTAGCCGAAATGATGAGGCATGTTAAAAGCAGCGTTCACCAAAGCGTTTTGAGGGTAAAAATAAAGGCGTATCGGCGTAGAAAGGGCTTCGGCAACAATAAGATAATAGGAAATTCTTTAACGTCGTCTCTTATTATGTTTCACATCTCGGCTGGTCCGCGTTCCACGAACGGCTCCAGACCGTAGAGAGGAGGCGACGCGATAGAGCGAACGGGACCAGGGGAGAGAACGGGATGGCGATATAAAGAGAGAAACGGCGGCGAAGAGATGTAGGGAGGGAACAATTAAAACACATTTATACGCCGGCCAATTCGTGATCACCATTCTTGTCGGCGCTGGGCCCTGAATAGGTCCCTGGATGACGTATTAACTCATATTTGTCTCCTGACAATACCCGGCTAAACTCTCTGCCCAGGTGTCCGACGTTTTACACTCTCTTCCATCTCTCTGGAGGACGTACGGACGACGAGCGTGCATGCTCGGAATTATAATGGGATAGAGTGTAACAGGACGAGAGACCATGGGCCATGGAACAAGCACGGGGAGTCCCGGAGGTAACAGGATTTCGTGAAAGGAAAAATTTCGTTCGAACGCGCCGTCAAGGATCTCTCGCAAATAGTCCGTTGTGGGATCGTAACAACGTTCATCGGATTTCTTGCGAATAATTGATCGATTAATTAATGTATGGAATACGGACGGGATACCAATTCAAGTGTTGTATTTGCTATAAGGAGGGTGAAGGATGAAGGAAGGTGGTGGATGAAGGAGTTTAGGGAACTAGGAACTTAAGGATCTGAGGATTTGGACAATTGGGAATTTAAGGAACTAGGGATCGAAGAAGCTGGGACTGGAGAAGTTCCAGTGACTTGTAAATTATAGAATTTGAAAAACTTGAAATCTGAAGATCTGAGAATTGTAAAATATGGAAGTGCCCATTTTCACGGTTGAGCAAACTGAGAAGACAAGAAAATTTGCGAACGTTAAAATGAAGAAAATGAAATGGACGCGTGATCGACAAAGGGCGAAAAAGCAAGTATTGCCATCCCTGTCGGTATAGTTCCACATTTCACGTTCACGACGGGTGGCCGTTTCTCGAGTGTCGCTGTCTTCCAACGGCTGATATTAGAGGCACGACAGTTCCGTTGTGTGTTTTTGTGATTGATCACGCGATGCCGTCATTCGATATAATAAGATTCGCTTTAATCTGCTGGGAGATGGAGCTACGTCAGCTTGGTCGCAGATTACTGCATACCGAGATAAAAACTGTTAAACATCGTTCTCGATACTTCCTCCGGTACGATTTCTTCGATGCAACGATATGACATTGCATCTTGGGACGTTGTGAATTGATCCGTCTAGTTATTGCAACATTAATCTCTAATTGTAACTCTGTATTTCATCGATTTATCCGGCTATTGTTGTACTGCTATCACGTGTTAATTTATTACGTTTTGTATCTTTACACATTGCTATGCGTACTTCTATGTGATAATTTGTCATGCGTTATGTCACCACGTATTCGCTACTCGTCAATTTCTTATACGACGAATATTTCTTATACCACACATTGTATCACCACGTGCGATATTGCAATGCTTCAAGTTACCGCGCGTTATATCGTCAAGCGTTAATTCACCAGTCGTCGATTTTCTACGCATTATATCAGCACGCATTGTGTCGTTACACATTATATTTCCACACGTTGTATCGCCATGCGGCAATGTACTACGCATAGTACCGCCACGCGTTAATTGAGCACTCATCAATTTGCTACTCGTTGTATGATCACGCGTCAATTTATCATTTTATCGCCACACGCTAATTTACCATAAGTTGTATTACCACACATTAATTGAGCATGTACCAATTCACATAACCAATCACGCGTTGTATCGCGTGATTTTTTCGAATTCTTAAAATTACTGGTAGCAAAGATTCCGACAGTGGCAATATAACAACTACAGCTATTCGAGTAAGTGGTTTCAAGAATATTAAAGAGAAATTCTCCCATTTAATGGTAAATTATACGCTCCATCGAGCATTTATGGTAGGCATAACGGAGCCCGCTAGAATCTTCCCACCAAAAATCGAACACGCCTTAGAATACCGGTGAAATAATGACCCGGGTAAATAGAATGATTACACGGGAACGTAGGCCAACAAGGTATACTCGCTTTCATTACGCCATAGTTTAAATGGTTCCCGAGGAAATCAAATTTAAACGTCTTTCCACGCGATACGCCGGAGATGGAGAGATTTAAATAGCGGAGTTGAATAAGCACGCCCCAGCCGGCCGCTAATTAAATTCCAACGCAAAGAATTAACACGAATGAAAAAAGGATAACTTCGTCGAACTACAACCAAAGCAACTTTCTCCTTTCCTTTTCCCTTCCGCTTCTCGGTACCGAAGAATTCGAACCAACTGCCTCGATCGACGGTTACCGGTTAAAGGCGTGACTATCGATATTCTTATCGGTAATCGGCTGATATCTTTAAGATATCGCCAACAGGCAGGGCTGATTGAAATTTGAAACAACGTATTTGCTAGCTTCTGTTCAGATGTTTTTCGATTGATCGATGTGGCTTTGTTCTTTCAACTTTCCAGTTTCCGAATTCACACATTTTCCTATTCTCCGGTTCTTCAATTTCCCAAATTTCTGATTTTGTTTACTAATTTTTACACTTAGGTTTTTGAATTTTCTACTTGCAAACTTTCTTATTCCCTAATTACGCAATTTCTAATAGAAGAAATCCCCAGTTTTTTTATTCTGATATTCCAGATTTTCCAAAGACGAGTTTCCTAATTTACTAACTTCCCAATTCTTCAATTTCTCAATTTCTCAACTTCCCAAATTCCCAATTTCTCAATTTCTCAATTTCCCAATTTCCTAAAGCCACCTCTTTCTCTGTGATTTATCTGTCAGATGCGTCGACCACATCTAAGTGACCAGACTTACAATATTAGAACAGACGAAGAAAGCTGAAATGTTAATTAGGTAGAAATTCGAGAAAAATTGACCACACCTCGAGTGCGTCACGAGCCCCGTCAAAAGTGGTTAATTTTTAATCCAAAAGTACCCGCATATCTGTAAATCTGTCGTTAACAGTATTACCGACATATCGTATCAGCAATCAGTCATCACATTATAGCCGATCGACACAGCCCCGTTACCTGTTATTTCGCGGCCGTTTTCTATATCGCCGCGAGCGAAACGTCCCGATCAGGTAGAAGCAGTTGGTCAGGTGGTCCAATTTCAGACGATGAACGAGGAGGCAAAATAAGCAAAATGTCGGACTGGACGAAACGAAAACGGCAGTAATGGCGGAGGAGGAGGAGGAAGGCGGAGGACAGTACGTCAAATTGATCCATATTAATAAGAACGATGGTGGTGGTTCGCGTTGTCGGATTTTTGCATAAATTTGAATCGGGCCCAGCCCGGCAAGGGTTGCGGATTTGAATAATCGAGAATAATTCCGAAGTTTTCTCACCGTGTAAACGCGGCCCGACGTAATCAGCGCTGGCTTCGAAACATTTCACGATGTAACGCTTCCGCCCGCGAGGATTCGCGGCTAATTAACCGGTGGACAGCTACCTGCCCATTGGAAAAAATACGCTTCGCTCTATGAATTTCCTTCCACGTCACTGTGCTCCTTTTTCTTCGTTTCGTACACGGCCGCCTCGTTTCGTGGACACCGGCGGAACCGGCTGTTTGCGATTTTAATGAATCTTAATCATGCGATAGGCTCGTTTTATTTCGCCCACGAACGCGTCTCGATATTTTCGCGCCGACGTTCTCTTCCGGTGTTGATTCAGGCTTGCTATTCGGGGACGATGGTTACGAATAAAATGAGCATACTTCAAAACCAAGGATTCTTTCTTTTAATAAAAATTCACTCGGTAAAGTGAAAATAAAAATTCTGCAAAAATATTCATTTCAAATAAAATGAAGGTATTTCAAAACCGAGGATTTTGGCGTTGAACAAAAATTCACTCGAAAAAATAAAAATAAAAATTCTGTAATGAAATAAAAATTTGCGTCACTAGTCAGATTCATCAAAATACAAGGGGTTAACAATTGAATTCACGTATTGCAACAAACACATAGACTATAACCGATACAAACGACTAATTAATGCTCAAAAAGCTGATATTTAAACAACGTATAAAATTAAAATATCGAAATATTCTTCCAGGAATCTAAAAATCGTTCGAAACTCTGCGCACGTTTTCATAAATTATCGATAATTATGCTGATAGCTTCTTAACAGTAACATCGGTTGCGGAAGCTCTTAAATACCGTTAAAAAGGACCCGGCTAAAGACTTGGTACCGAAAGTTGGGGGAAATTTAAATTCGATCACGATGAGGCTTGTTACGCACGCGTTATTCCGTAATTCCACTTTTCGGAAGTTAACTTTCGAACTTCGCGGTTCACCAAGAAACTTCTGGCTCGATCGAGACCGAGAACTTTATCCGGAGCTCGCGTGCACTTTGTTTTTCCTGATCCCTCGATGAAAATCTGTTACTACTTTTTCATCGTGTCTCTCGATTTTATGTTCCAGGAACGTCCGGGAAGAAGATTTCGAACTGAGCTTCATTGTTTGCTCGTAAAAGCGGAATCGTCCGAAAGTCCGAAGGTGAGTCATCTTTTTCACTCGAAATTTTAGCGTGTATCTTACGGAGCGTATCGAGAACTCCAATTGGAAGATCCCAATTTTTATTTCGATTTATCTGCTTTGGAGAGATTCACGAGTAGAGAGATGACTGAGTAGATTTATGACGAAGCTCTGTTATAATTATTGGACAAATATTTTGAGATTATTCGATTTTATCGTTCAATGAATCATATTTGTAGCGAGATAGAAAACATTTCGAGAAAGTAAATATATTAAGACTTGTTTAAATCATTCAGCAGTATGTTAAACCACTTGCTTTGAAATGGAAAGTGAAGTTAAAAAATATATAAACAAACGACAAACATTATCTCGTATACATGTGAATGCTTTACCTTGATCACTACAGATTTCAGAGAAATCACACTACTAAATTTTGTAAGTCAAACCAAGAAGTTTGTAGAATGGTCATTTGATCGGTTCAGTAACAGTGTTAGCGTACAGTTCCTAACAGTAGGGTCAAGAACGCACCATGAAAGAGCAAGGTTCAGTCCCACCTACTTAAAATTCTCCGTTAAATCGATCGTTGGCAAAACGAAGGAGAGGTAAAAAAAAAGAGACGTCGAAAGGAGACATTCTGAATACATTCGTCCGGCATTCGAGGGAAGTCGTGGACGCGAACGACCGCTAAAGGAACAATCGTTCGTCGAACGGAATCGGGAAACAAAGTATTTGGTCGGGAAAGAAAATATTTGGCGACCGCGTCACGCGTCCTTAGAGATTGCACGCGAAGACGAGTGGCGGCGACGGAATATCGCGGATTCGTCGAATTTCGTATTCCCGAATGGTAGGCTAGTCAGCTTCTGACAATACCGTCCAACTGACGTCGACGTATGTACCCAGCATGTACATCTAACTCTACCCTGACGAATGTCCGCCTGACCCTGTTCTAGCAATGCCTTTGAACGCACTGAAAACCTCCCATTTGTTCAAAATTTAAATATTCGATCTTTCGGTAGTCATTTATTTACCTACACTGAATTACTGGTTATTCGCGTTCGCTTATTTGATCAGTGATCGCTTCATATTTTTATGAGTTTGTCAACTCGTGTAGCGATTGAATTTTTATACAGACAGCTAAGGTCTCCGTACACATTTTCGACAGAAATTAATTTAAGTACATCCGAAGAATTGTGATTTGTTCAGAAGATTCATTATGGAACTATTCATTTCAATTTTTTGAAAGTACAATTTGCTACTAATGTTCAATTGTGTATTCACCCGTTTCATCATTGACCGCCTACCTTTCCTGAGTTTGTCAACGAAAGCTTGTAAAGCAAAGAAATTTTATAGAAAGGAAAATTTTAATAGATGTTCACGTACTATTCAAGCTTCACATATTCAGGAGAACTGTTCGCATCGACCATGGTTGAAGAAATAAAGTAAAAACAAATACAGACACATTAGAGCTTATCCTTAGAATTCATCTTGTGATTCATAGCCATCTCAACTAGTATATGTACTCGACTGACGACTTAATGCGTCCTGTTGATTAACCAGGTTAAACGCTTGTTATAATACCCTAATGCAAGCCCAAAAATCTAGGTTATCCACTTGCATGATGTCTTCCGTTAAGCTTGATGTCTTGAAATATTCCTCGAAATCCTTTGTCGTTGCACCATCGGGTAAAAGGAAAAAAAAGAGCGTTGCTTCAATGAATTCGCGCATGAAAAATTCGTGTGGGAGACAATGTGAGTTGATTTGGAAAGGTGTATCGATGGGCCACCGGTTGGGTCAGCGGAACGCCACGTATCCGCGAGCGAACAAGAGAAAAGAAGAAAGAGAGAGGTGGACGAGAACGAGAGAGACGGTAGGAGAGTAAAAAAGAGAGCGAACGGTCGCGAGGCATTTTGTTTCCGATCGTTGCACGAATGAGCCGGCAAATTGGAGCCGAATTTAGCCGGCTTTTGCGAGCCGTTTAAACCTTTCGCTATGCCGCAGCGCGCTCGTAGAGTTTGCTGCACGCAAATGAAGAATTGTCAGCCAAATACGGTTCGAGAGTGGTAAGGGGCGGCGGTAGAGGGATGAATGGGGCGTAATGCCGGGTCTACCCTGATTGTTGCCCTCTTCTCCCTTCCTCGACCTCTCGAATCCATCGGAATTTCCACTACGAATTTCCGTCGGTGCCTGCGACGTCACTTCCGTCCCAGGGACAAGCGGAATCGTCTGGTTACCGGTCGACGCGGCGTGTATCGACCACGATTTTACAAACTCGCCTTTGGACACCTTGAGACGGGGGTACAACGGGGACCTCCGATCGAACTGGGACTTCGTTGTGTAGATGAGATCGTATTCGATTCATTTTTGCTGTGACTTATTGCTGATAGATCTCGAGTCTACAACAACTCTCAGTTGCCCAGCTGTTAGTGATTGTTGTCAACTATTGTTATAATGACACAGCGCTAAATGTTATCACATACTAATGCCGACTGACACCTGCACTCTCTTAGTATAATGCACCCTACATAAATTAAGTCAAATATTAATTGAAATATCTCTAAACATACCTAAACGCGACTAACTCACTGCCACTTTCCCATTATACTTACAACCCTCGTAAATAAAATATTTCTAATTGTACCTAAATACGAGTATCCACCTCCAATATCCATACCACAAGGCTTAAATAAAATATTAATTATATCTGTAATTGTAAGTGAGTATCCACCCAGCCCTAATAGCTATACCACAAGGGTTGAATAAAATATTAATTAATCTGAAGGAGGGAGCTATTACCGGAGAAATGAAGGCACGTTTACAGGCATCAAACGATCTCACGTCGCGCACGATTTTCACGGAACCGTGTATTCGTGCTTTTCCCAGAGGCAGCACACCTGGCCACGCAACCTCCTCGACGAAGAAAGGCAGTCACGGTCTTTAAGAGCATTATTCGACGTTTTCGAGGTTTTTAGACGAAATTCACCGCGGTCAGAGCACGGCCTGTCAGCGATCGTTTGCCTCAAATTGACCGCGTTCCCTTTTCAACGGCGAGCGCGACCGATTGTCAAAGTTCACCGGACTGTGAAAGACATGGGGCGATATTGTATGGGAATTTCATTGGCCTCTGCGTACCGATCCCCCTCGCTGTCCCGAATAATCGAATAAATAGCATGACCGGTCAGCCAAATCGACGAGACGCTTCGTTTATACGAAAGAAACTGAATTTCGACGCCGGACTGCAGTTACGCTCGTTTCTTCCTACGATTATTATGTCTATGATTCGGTTTCCGGTGTCACGGTAGAGTGCCGATTGGTATTTGGATGAATTGGATGTGTCAATTTGGAAAGGTTCGAAATTCGGAGATTGAGAAGCTGGAGAATAGGCAATTCGAAGATTAGGGAACTTGGAACACTTGCAAATTTGGAAATTTCAGTATTTTGAGGTTAGGGATTTTCCAAGTTTGACACTTGGAAATTGGGAAATTGGGGAGTTAGGGAATTGGGGAATTAGAGAACTGGGTAACTAGGGAATTGGGGAACTGGGCAATTGGGGAACTAAGGAATTGGGGAACTGGCGAACTAGGGAACTAGGGAATTGGGGCATTGGGGAATTGGGGAATTGGGGAATTAGGGAATTAGGGAATTAGGGAATTGAGAAATTGGAAATTGGGGAATTAGGAAATTAGGAAATTAGGAGATTGAGAATTTGGAAATTGGGAAAGTGGGAAAGTGGGAAATTGGGAAATTGGAAAGTTGAGAAATTGGGAAATTGGGAAGTTGGAAATTTAGAAATTTGGAAATTTAGAAATTCAGAAATTCAGAAATTCAGAAATTTAGAAATTTAGAAATTAGGACATTAAGAAATTAGGGAGTTAGGAAATTAGGAAATTAGGTGAGTTGAAAAGTTTGCAGATTGAAAATTAGAAAATTTGCAAATTTGGCAATTTCACAATTTGAAAATTTGTAAGTTTCACAATTTAGCAATTAGGAAACTTAAAAATTTAGAAGCTAGCCTGCAGTCATAAAATCTCATATACACTAATCCAAAAATGTATAAATAGAAGAACTCGAAATTACCATACCAAAAAACAAGCTATCATAAGTGTCATCAATCATGGTAATATTTAATTTTCGAAGATTTGGTAAGCAACAAGAGCGAGGAGTATTTTCGATGAGAAAGAGTCGTCAACTATTCCCACGAGCAAACGAAACGAAATTAGCCGCCATTGGGGCGCGTTAACGATCGTAAAACGCGAAAGTAGCGTGAAACACGAAAGAGCCAGTTGGTGTGTCGATGGTGGAGGCTCGAGGGTGGCGCGGTAAAACAGCTCGGTGCCATTTTGCGACCGAGGATCACGTTGGAACATACCGGAAACAATGCCACGACACCGTGTACGTAATACAATATCGCGAATGGTTACGCGTGTCATTATCCTACGGCCGTTATCGCGAGTATATACGACGCGGTTCACGCGACAACGGAAAGAACAATTTTGCTACGAGTTTTTCTGTCGATGTGCGTTCGCATCGCGAACTCGTGAATCTGGGACTACCTTGGAGCCAGAGCTCTAAATCGGAGACAGAGAAAATCGCGGGACCTGTGAAACATAATTTCAAATCTTTTTATTTAAATTTTATTTGAAACTAATAGAATCTGTATTCTTTGTATATCTCTACATATAAATTTAAATGTGTAGATCAAGATAGAACTTCAAGATAAAACTTAACTATTGATCTTCAAGTTGAAACTTCAATGTTGAGATTATGAACTTACCGTCATTAATCACCAATGAAAAATATGAACTCTACTGAACTCTCTACTCAACTGAACTCCAATCGATCTATCAATCAATTACGAAGTTAAAATCTTCACTAATTAATATCCTTAAATATCATCTTACATCTTACGTCCTTAATATGGTTATTTATCCTTACGAGCATATGTCTCACACGATTATACTTCATACATGCAGATGCATGGTTGATATCAGTTATCGAAAGATTGCAAGAGGTTGATTCGTTAAGGGGCACGAAATTGGGGTAATGCTCGAATGATGGCTGTCTGATACGTTTGAAAAATGATTTTGAGAGGCGAACTGAACGGCTGGTTGACGAGGATGATTTTTGTTAGCGTGATTGAAGTGCTCGTGATTGATTTCTCGCTTGGTGATTGCGCGCTTGTGCCTGAAATTCGCGGAAAGTTCGGACGCGAGAAGGTGAAGTTCGCAAAATAATGTTTAAATTCCACAAACCTTTCGTTATTTCCTCATAGAATAAACTTGCATGATGTGTCGCAATCATAGACACGTTCCTGTAACATGTTTATACAATGTGGTTGCAACGATGAAAAGTCGCAATATCTAAGTTTCCGACACGTCGAATCTCGTTGAGACTATATTAAAAATATCTCAACGAGCAATCGTTTCCGAAGTTAACACCGCGATTCTCGTAACGATGAACGCTGTGGAAAACGCAGCATATGCGTTGGATATCAACGTTAAAACCATAATAAAGAGAAGAGGCGGCGTAAAACTCGAAACACCCTTGTGGAATAATGTCGAGATTGCCTTGTGCAAAACATAGTTGGAAAAAGATATCGACTTCTGCTAGGTGTAATAAACAGATAATTTTATATGTGATAATTATTCTAGAAAATATATTCAGAATAGGTAACAATTTCAGAATTTGGGATACTCTTTTAGGAGTCTTTTTGATGTCAAGTTCTATTTAAAATTTATGATATTTATAATATATATATTTTAAATAATTTTTGTTTAGAATGTGCATCTAAGTATAGAGCAGTCATAGGTCGATGTGAAGTTCTACTTAAAATAAAAAATTTTGAATCAGAAGAGAATTTGATGAATTCGGAGAGTAATTCTTTAGACAATTTAGAACACGTTCGCAAAATATAATTTTTGTTTAAAAATGTGAATTTAAGCAGAGGTCAGTCAGAGGTCTGCGGATGCGAAGGAGTTGTGCTTCTTCGACAATACAGCTCGTTACCCTTATTTTATGTACGTGAAAAATTCACCCTCGATCTTGGTAGTATTCGCTTGAAAGTCCAATCAGAGAGCAGTTGATCGTGCGAACGTGACCGAAAGGCTGCACGACCGATCGGCAAAGGAAGGTAAAAGGGTGTAGGTACTTCGACATCATCGTTTGGACTTCGCAAAACAGCTTTAACAGATGAGCTCGAGAACGACAGAGGGGTCTCGTAAAGAAAGCGTTTAATTAACCCTTTGATCTCGAAAACAGCCGCTCACTTAGCTAACAGGCTACATTGATACGGAAGTTCGTTAAGCACTTTAACCTTTACGAGGTTCATTTTCGAATTAATCCGCCCCGTCGATTCGACGTTGGTTCCACGGTCTTCGAAAAACACGCCCGTGACCCGCGTCTTCGACGTTCTGGGATTTTCGTGAAACTAACCAACGTTCTGGATTTGAAATTTCCCCAGAGGATCCTTTGTTCTTTCGGCCTCCACCGGTGAACCACTGTAAATGCACGCGATGTTTCATTAGCTCTCGCCGATTGATTCAATTTCGCGCTCACGGAATAAATTATATCCTTCTTTTTCCTCTCGCAGCATGCGGTTGATATGAAATTTCGTTGATATGGGTTTCAGGATTTCGAAATTAGGGAATTTCGCGGCTTGGAAATTTAGGGATTTGAGGATTTGGAGATTTAGGCATTGGGAAATTGACGAATTGGCAAACGGGGAATTGGGAAACTGAGGAATTGGCAAATTCGGAATTAGGGAACTGGGGAATTGGGGAACTAGGGAATTTAGAGATTTGGGGCTGTGAGGATTTGGGGATTTGGGAATTGGGGAATTCGAGGAGTTGGAGAGTTATGAGTTTGAGAATTTGGAAATTAGGGAATTTGATGACATGGAAATTTAGGTATTGGTGAATTGGGGAATTAGCGAATGTGGAATTGGGGAATTAGGGAATGTAGGGGCTTCAAAGCCTGAGAATTTGAGGATTTGGGGATTTGGCAATTTAAGAATTAGAAGATTTAGTGATTCGAAAATTTTGAGATATGAAATATCCTTAAAAAGAAATTCCTTGAACATAATTTGTCCAGCCACAACATCCAATAAGAAATTTCCCCGATGTTCTCCCTGAAATCTGCAAATAATCGGATCGTATAAACGCAAGATTGTATAGGGAGGATTTATTGGAAGATGCACGCAAGACGTAGAAGACGGCAGCGTCAGAAAAGGGGGCGAGTTAATTAATCGGAGACCCATTCAGTTCGATGTTTACGCGGGGCATTGTGATCTTCGGATGAAAACAAAATGGAGTAGAACCAGTGAAAAGGATCTCGTTCGCGGACCGTTGGAGATTAAATTGGCCAGTGGCGCAATCTTTACGGGAGCCAGAACCGCTGAAATCTTAATTCAAACTGGCGCGCGCCATTGGATAGGGGTAGCTCTTTGAAAAGCGGCTCGTTTTCATGAGAGAACCTTACGATTGTTGTGTTCCGCCGTAGCACGCTCGCTTACAAACACGTTACACACACACAGTTAGGTAATTATATTTACCTTTGCAGTTTTATTATTTACGACCCGTGACCGGCTGGTCTGCTTGTCATCCCTTCTCATCCCTTCCGTTACCCACCCTATCGTGCCCGCGTTTCTTCGCCGCTGATCGATCAATGCGAATTTGAATTTACAATGCGCCCCATGAAATCAATGATCATTCATACTTTATCCCTATGGTCAAAACATTGAATACACGACGCAAATTAAACTGTGCGATAATTACTTTTAATTTTAATTTATCCCCGATGATCAAAGCGATGCGCGACGCCAATTAACTTGTAGGATATAATAATTATATTTAATTTCAACTTTTCAAACGTTGAATCTACATCATGAGTATAGGATACATTAATTGCTTTCAATTTCAACTTCTCCCTCTGAACATTGAATCTACAATATGAAACCTATAGAATACGATATTAATTACTTTTAACTTCAACTTGTACCTCTGATCAAAATATTGCCATAAACCTATAGAACGCGATGTTAATTACCTTTAATTTAGACTTACCCCTTTGATCTCAACATTGAATGTACAACTATAATAAGTCTATACAATATCATTTTAATTACTTCTAACTTATCTGGGACCGCAATATTTGTACAAGAATAATCCGAATGTAATAATCATCGATCAGTAAAATTATTGAAATGCTCCATAAAGTAAAATTACAGTAAAATAAAGTAGTACATGGTAGTATATAGCAGTAAATAATAATAAATGAAAGAAAACTTGCACAATTATAGAATCGATTACAACCCTCAGTGCCGAAATGCCAGATTTTTCGTATCCATGTTCGTCCACGAAAAATCGAAGGAAGAAAGGGGAAAGAAACTCTCGTTTTCCCTTTCAGAGAAATGGTCTAGGTTGATCGGATAAATGTTCGCAACGATCGTGGTCGCGATGTATCCTTAACTCGGTACCGTTCTCCGCGACGAGGTACAGGATTGGAAGCGTACAATGGGCCCGAGCATACGTGGCTGGGCGAGTATTATGTGTATCTGGCTCCTCCAGAAAGAACGTACGAACGAGCAGGTAAATTCAGCAACGAACGTTCGAATGGTGTGCTCGTATGCGAGCACTCGCGGTGACTCGAGTGCGCTTCGAGTATTCGCGTAAGGCACGTAGATAAAATACGCTCGATGCACGTACGCGGGGGTGCACACCCCTCCTCTTCTCTCCCCAGGGTAATTGGCCCTCTTGATCGCGTTCGTAGGACGGCTTTTCAATATTCTCGTTGGCATTCCCTTCTTCTCCTAGCTCCTGCGTCCGCGTCTCTCTCTCCCTCTTTCTTTTTCCTTTTCTTCCTCTTCAACGTTCGTTCTTTTCACCTTGCTCCTCGATCCTGTCGCTTCATTTTACAATCTTGCGCATTTCTGCCGTCACCTTGTCTATTATCGTCGCGGTTTGTTTCACACATCTTCGTGTCTTCTTTCCAAGTACGTTCATTGTCGTGGATTCTTTCTGCAATTGTTGCTTTGCCATTTTTTTTTTTAGGTTTCGTTTGGTCATTTTGTGATTTCATTATTAGATTGCTCATTGTAATATTTTACTAGTTTACTGTTCTATTAGTTTAATATTCTACTATACTCATTTTTACCATTTTATCATCTTGTTATTTTCTTGGCTGTTTTGGTATTTTGGCATTTTGGTATTTTACTACTTTACTATTTTACTATTTTACTATTTTACTATTTTACTGTTTCACTATTTTACTATTTTACTGTTTTCCTGTTTTACTGTTTTACTGTTTTACTGTTTTACTATTTTACTATTTTACTACAGTACTATTTCACTATTCCACTATTGACGATATTGCCATGTGTCATTCCACGCCAAATCGATCACTTTAGACGTCATCATCAACGATTTTGTTTCAATCAAAGTATAGTCCATACGATATTTGGGGGAGTTTAAGTCATCATTTTGCCGGTTCCGAATTCTTTGCACTATCCCTTGCACTATTTTGAAGGGTCTAACTCGTGACGCACTCGTGACGCACTCGTACTTCAGCTGAATTTTGAATACGTTTCAATTTGAAGTTCAAGTCCAATTATTTGCATAGTATTGATACCAAATGGTCGTCAAATTTCTACTTTCTATATCTTTTTTAATATTGTATCCCTGATTAGTTAGTTCTGACTGACACACCTGACAAATAATGCAAGGGGTTAAGAAGTAGCAGGCCTTTCAAGTTTACAATTTTGACCAACTTCATAAAATAGGCTTCGCTTACGAATTTTTATCTCGGGAATTACTTGTCCGATTTAGCTACATCTTGTTTTGTTTTATTCGTTAAAGCTTGAGCTATAATATAATAATTCTTTTGGTTTTGATCATTAGTTTTATAATATCGAAAAATTTAAACAAATAGTTCTTTGCAGTACAGCGTAGGGGGTTGAAATTGAAAAAGGATTGTCATATTCTTCGAAGCTTCCCTTTTAATATGTACCATACACTGCCATATTACTATTATACTATTTTATTATTCCACCCTTCTATTATTTTTATTATGTTATTCCTCTCTACACATGTCTGTATCCAACTTTGACCACCCTGTATATTTGGAAAACTTGATCGCCGAAAAGCAGGTTGAAATTTCAGCGGGGACAGTGTTTTTCTCGGTGCAGAGAAGACGGGCAGTTCGAAGAGGGATTTTTTAAAAGTGGACAGGACCCCACGCTAAGTCGGCGGGTTGTTCAGCGGACAGGTCAGTTTGGAATTCGAACAGGCTGCTACCGTAGGAGCCGCTACGGGGCGGGGCAAACGTCAGGCAAATGGAAAGCATCCCTAATTTGAAACTGAGAACAGAAAGAGAGCTAACAAGTGGCGAAACCCTGCTCTTACAATGTCGATTTTTCAAGCGCACGACCTCGGACCAGTTGTGTGTATTTTGTCGATGGCACGACAATAACTTACCCGTTGTAACGAATTATACTTGGAGCTGTTTTTGTGTAAATCATCGAGATTTCTCCGTATCGGATCGAGAGGTTTTATTTCCAGCGTTTAAAAAACACTCGACACGCTTCACAATGGAGCTCGTCGATGTTCGACGCACCGCGGCTATGACCGTTGTAAATTTTCAACGGAAACCTCTGATTTTTAGTGGCAATGACTTTACAGGGATATGACACCCACCCACGCGACGTTGCCATGTTAGGTGCGTGTATTTTGGCGATTTTTATGACGGCAGTTTACGACGTACCCTTCGCGGCTTTGTAAATGATGTTCGGAAGTCTGCGGGAAAAAAGACGTACTGGATGACTCGTGTTCAATAACGTTCGAACCGAGTTACGAATATTTCAACGAAATTTTCACTTCAATACACAGTTTGTACAATCGATAAATTCAAAATATGTCTAACATTTCCAGTTTTTTTATTTATTTTAATATTGCAACAGTGATTAGTTGACTCTGACGCACCCGTCGAAAAAATCATAGGTTAAGGAGTTAAGAACAACAAGTTTCACATTTTATATTACAAAATTTTATTGTCGTGTTTGTCGAAGTGTTTGTCATATGTTGAAAGAATAGTTGTACATGTTCAAGTACATGTACATGTTTAATCTATTTAATGTACATGTTTAATAGTTGCACATTTTCTATTCAGAAATAAGCGTGCACACTGGTAGTTCTAGTGTCAAGAAAAATATTTTTGTCACCAACCTGGGACAAACAGTTCCAGAAACTCAAGCGTCTTTGACAAGATTTCACCATAAAAATTGAACAAAAATAAATGCCTATCGAAATGTAATGAAGTTTAGGTTAAAGTGGCCACGTCATTGTAACCACTGTATTAAAAGAGCGACCGAATGGAGCAAACTTTCGGATGGACGGAGGACAATCCGGCCTCGTCCGGGAATTTTATCCTTATTGGATTACGAAGAAACAATCCTAAGTCCTTCTAACGAGTGCTCGGATCCAAGGATATTCGGGATAGATATCCTAATGCTTGCTGACAAGCGTGCCAATCCTCAGCCGGTCGGCACCTTTTCGAGCTATCCGTTGCAATTATCCGAAACCACGGTGAGTTTGGTCGTCGTTATTGTTTTTTCTTCCCTTGCCTCTTTCTCTCTCTCTCATCTTGTCCTGGACCACGATCCCTTCCAGGGATTCGCCCATTGTCCGTGGGTTACAACAACGGATCCTTCGGGCTTTGCCGTTTTCCTCGCTGGTCGATGCAAGTCCAGATAAAACTTTTGACAAGATTACGCTGCCCGAACACTCGCCAGAGACCTGGTAATGAGAATCTTAGCGGGTCCGTTGTATCGCTAACTGTTCTGTTTGCTGGTCCTGTGTATTTACCTTGATGATTAGATACGAGAACAGTGGCGTCAATAGCTGGGGACTAGGACGGACCTTGCATACCCCAAAATGTCGATGTTCGAGTGATGTGGAGGATTTGGATATTACTAGACAGTTTTTATATATAAATCTTGATATTTTTAAATAATCTTGAAGAAATCTTGAAATTTTTAATTCGCACAATTTCTAAATTTTCATGTCCCTAATTCCTTAGAGCAGTTTACAAATTTACAAATTAATATGCAAATAGTCCTAAATTTTTACTTCAATTCCCCAATTTCTGAGCAATGAGTTCTTAAATTTCCAAATTCTGAAAATTATCAAATCTCTGAATTTGTAAATTTCCAAACTTTCAAACTTCCAAATCCCCAAATTTCAAAATTTGCTAATTGCCAAATCTCCACGTTCCAAAATTTCAAATTCTTCTTCAAAATCCCCCCATTCTCGAATTCTCAAATTTCCGAATTGTCAAACTCTCAAACTTTAAAATACTCAAATTCCCAAATCTTCAAACTCTCAAATCCTCAGATCCCCAAATTCCCAAATTCCGAAACTCACAAACTCCCAAATCCTCAAATCCTCAAATTACGAGATTTCAAGACTCTCAAACTCCCAGATCCCCAAATCCCTAAACTTTAAATCCCCCAAATTCCTGAATCCGAAATTTTCTAAATATCACAGCGTCTATATTCCCGAAAACCGCTCGGTCCACGCACAAAAAATCCCACTTACGCCAATGGGCCAAATATTAGCAAATTTCGATGAATGCGTTGGTAATGGACTTTTATTGATTTAGGAGTTTCGAGTCAAAGCATCGAGATTCGTCTTAATGACACATTTACTTCTGTTGTTTCGTGAGATTTCGAACGTTAAATGTTCTTCGAATTTTAGTACATTTCAGTGAATCAACCTTGAACTACCTTTGAATTAAACGAGATCAGTTTCTCTGCATGATAACGGGATTGTATTTACCGAGCATTAAGCGTGCAAATTTGCTAATCTTTCCTGGTATATTACGTGTATACCATGTAATATCAAACACTGGTTAATTCTTTGGGGTTATGTTATCTTAACTTCACCATTGGTTTACTTTCTTCAATTTATAGTATAATACTTTCGAGGAATATTATTCGGATGTATGTTAGTGATCATATTTTCGAGAATTTAATTCATATGTCTGTTAATGATATTACATTCACAAGAATATTATTCGGATGTATATTGAAGATATGATATTTACAAGAATATCATTTGGATGTATATTGAAGATATTATATTTTTAAGAACATAGTTCAGATGTATAGTAAAAATGTCATAGTTTCAAGAGTATTGCACATATGTACACGTAAGCATGTCATATTTTTAAGATTATTGTTCAGGTGTATATTATAGGTACCATAGTTCCAAAAACGTTATTCAGATATATATTAAATATATCATATTTTCAAGAATATAACTCGGATGTATATTAAAGAAATCATATTCCCAAGAATGTCATTCAAATATATTAGATAATACTTTTAAAAATATATCAATAATATACAACAACAATATCTAACAACAGTGAGAAGATTCCTAAAAGACATAATGAAAATAAATACCTGAGATCAATTAAAATATATTAGACCTCTATAATAAAAGTAAAAAGATGAATGTGCAAGTAACCCTTTCTTACGACTCGTATCAATCAAGTATCAATAAAGACGCAAATCTGTTCGTGTCTCTCCTTATAGAATGATCGAAGCGATCGAAGAAAATAGACGTGGATGAAGCAATAAAAAAGATTTGCAGCGTCCGCCTAACCGGTAATTATTCACTTATCCTCGGACGTGGACCGCGAGCATTATTCGCGCCATTGATCATGTCGGTAACAGAGAGAGGAATCCAAGAAAGCTGGCACGTCAGAAATCACGATTAACGAGTAATTGTTAGCCGGACAACACAATTCTCTGCCCACGATTACAGCGTAGCGTCGCGTGAACGAAAAATGTCCGGTGTTTGAATTTACTGAACGACCCGACGGAATAATAGAGACGTTCGTCAAACGATCGTTCGTTTGCGCCTACGGACGAAACGCGACAATGGCTGCGCTTTCGAACGCGACGTATTCCTACGCGGCTATGCAAATTGAAGCGCAGAGGCGAATAAGTTAGTCGGGGTGTATCGATACGTTAGCCGGATCCCTCGATCTAGCTAGGTAGCCGGGCGGTACTTTAAAAGTTAAGGATCAATCAGCCGCGGCCATTGTTCCGGGCCATTGTGCAACGACGCCGAGTTTGTTGTTTATGGGCCGAAACGCGAGGAGAAACGGTAATAATAATAGACACACGTTCAACACCGGTCCGCCGGACAACAATGAGAGCTTGTACCTGGCGATCGTGCACCCAGAGGAGGAAAAAAATGGAAAGTCCCGGCGTAAAATATCCTTTTCCGCGCGAAATTAGAATTTCAACGAACGACGCGGCCGGAAAATACGAGGAGCGGCCGCGTTTTGTCCGATCCGATGTTACGCTCCGTTGTAAAACATATTCGAAATTTTTCATGCTACCCACCCTTGATAAATGTTTCATTCGTTCTTTGTTTATCAACGGTATCGGTCGATTTTTCAGATACGTTTTTCCGCCGCGTTTCACGGAATATCGTTGTTGTTCAAGCAAAGCGTACGGAATGCTTCGATGCTCTTGAATTTCGTTGCTGCTTTTTGTTCGACCATTTGTTTTACACTATGTAAATTAATGACGTTCTAGGTACTTTCGTTTTTTGTCTGTCAATTGTAATATTTATTATTATTAATTACTACTTATATTGGCACTGCACGTTGTTAACAATAATTACTGCTTACCTAATACCAGCCTAATATTAAATACCTTATTGGATTGTATTTAATAATTGAGGATTGAATTAAACGACCATATACGAGTGAAACTTAAAGGTATACAAGGTATGTAATTAATAAATTAATAAAAAATCTTCGATCCATCATTCACACACACTGCACAACACCTTGAACATAACACCAAGAACATACAGTAAGAATAAAATATGAAACTTGACTATAAAATATACGTACAAAAATTGACGCAAAAGGTGCGTTTAATCAAATTAAATTCCTCGTTTAATCTTGATTATAACAAAATATGAAACTCGAGTATAAAGTAAAAAAATTGATATAAAAATGTGTAAGGATTTTCATCAAATGAAATTCCTCGTTCAGCCTCGAACATACCACTAAAAGAATACAATAAAGTATAAAACTTGACTGTAAAATATACCTGCAAAAATTGACGTAAAAAGGTGCGACGATTTTCATGAAATTAAATTCCTCGTTTAAAACCGACTAAAATGGTGTGCAACGATTTATCCGAACTGTGCGATTCATTCGACATAAAAAATACTTGTGTGAAACGTGTGACTCGATACACAGAGAGAGAGAGAGAGAGAGAGAGAGAGAGAGAGAGAGAGGGTGTCGGCCACCTTATTAAGCAACGCGATTATTCCATCAGTCGATTCTCTAATTATTTCGAGCGGTGTAATTGGAACGACGGATCCAGCGTTACAAAATCGGCTCACCGTCGACCTCAAAAGTAAGCCCGTCGATGTTTTAATCATTTCAGACGCGAGCGATACGTAATTCTGTTCCCGTTGCTATTCGCCGTGTTAATTATTAAAAGTGCATTATGATGGTGTGTCCCCGTCGCGCTCCGCCTTCGTCCCCGGATACCCCTGAAATAAGTAGAGCGGGATCGCAATTAATGAAGTAATTAATCATGGTATAATTGAACGAATTAAACGTCGCCCGTTCTACGACTCGCGTACGTACCATGTGTCGTTCGCCCACGATTTCCACCGAGTTCTTCTTTGTTTGCGAGCAAACAAAATAAGCGAATGAAGAGTGATTGGTAGAAGTTCGATTGGTTGTCGATCCACGACGAATTGCGCGTTTCGATAATTACGTCGTATTTATTCGAACTCGCTCGTAGAAAGTGTTATATCGAATGACGAAAATTACTGAAACTTGTTACGTACGAGCGTGTAGGACACAAGTGAATAGATGAAATTTCAATGAAACGCTGTTAACGTTTTGACATTTACCTCGGTATACCGTACTCTCTCATATGCTTTTACATTCTTTCATTCATTTCTCTCTTCTCTAATTCTTAACGCTAGATCTACTTGTTTCACTTAAATTTGATGGCCACTTATTTTTAAATTGAAACTCAAGTTGGAAAAGGAATTACACTCTAGTATCGTTAAGATATCTAAGTGAACAGAGGTTGACATATGTATAATGATGTCGAATGAAATAAATGTGTGGGGATAATGATCGAGTCGACCCAAGGCCTATTCGAATATTGCGAACAAGTTATAATTCACTCTATCAAGGTTATATCGAGAGCAATAACTCGAGACTGCGAAGTCGTTCGATATCGAGTCACGTGTGGAGGCGTTCGCGAATTCAAAGGACGCGTGTCCACGCGAACCTGTCGTCGACTCGCGTTCAGAATCGAAATTAGCAGTCGATTCTCCTCTACACGGTACGTACGACTGGAAGCGAGCGTAGTCGCGTGGCTAGAAGCACGCCTTCTATTTATATTCATCCACGTAGCGGCTTAACTCGAGCGAGTACGCTAAAACCCCGGCTAGTACACTCGTAGCCCTGGAAAAACGCGAGTTACGCGCATAAATAGCGCGGCGCGTGCTCCGGAAAAATTATACGACAGTTTGAAGTGCTTCCCTTAAAGCGGGATAAAATGATTACTCCGTTTACTGGCGAGACTTCCCTCTGTCTCCTCTCTCTCTCTCTCTCTCTCTCTCTCTCTCTCTCTCTCTCTTCGCGGGCTTCTTCATCTTTTTCTTCTACTTCCTCTTCTCCGTCTTGGTTTTTAGAACGAGCTTTACAAGCCGTGAAGGCTGCAATGCTGATACGCGAGCTTCTACTTACTCGAGGAAATAATAACGAAATAACGACGAAGGAAAGCTACACGATTAACGCGACCACCAACGGACTCCGTCTTGAAAACATCTCGTTCTCCTTTGCGTCGATGAAAGACGAGTTAACTCTGGCTGCGAGCCTGGCACTCATTAAGTTCCAATTTTAATTGCTGTCCGGCCGCTTTTTAGACCCTCGACGTTGTTTCACCGACGTTAATTGATTCGACTTTTGATACGCAACCATTATCCCTCGCATTTTTCACCTGCCCCTTCGATTAACTTTGCTTTTCTTGCAAAATGTAATTGAACGCCTATCAAGATCATACCTCTCCGAAGAACACCTTTAAAAACCTTGTATCCCTACAGTATCTATATTATAGTAGCAAATTTATGTTTATATTTAGTAGCAAATTGCACTGAATAGCAAAAATTCTCGTTAATTTTGTAGAGGGAAGGAAAATGTCCCAAAGCAAAATTCGTAATACAAGAAAGAACATCGATGTATCAAAACCCTAAATACATGGTAAAATTTGAAGTTGTAACCCTTGTTCCTCGGTGTTTAAAGACAAGGTGTCGAATGCGTGAGACATTTGTCAGACGGTGTCACTCCATTATTGTACTGCGGCATTCTTACATCGAAAAAGTGCTGTTCGCATAAATAGTTTTCGAAATCCAGCTGCTGTTCACTTAATGAACGACCCACGTAGATCGAAACGAAGTGGCCATTTACGTGGCAGGTGTTCACATCGAAGAAGATGAACACGGTCGAAGGAGGACTACGAACAAACGGCACGAAGAGGCGCAACGTTGCGTCTCGTCAGGGACGATAATTACATTGGACACGATACGGAATCCGTGGTTTCGAGTGGCACTTAAAAAACGCGATACGTATCAAAGACATCTGCAACGAGCTACGTCCACGGATGGGTCGGTAAGGACAGTGGCCGTGGTTGGCCAGCGATAAGTGACGTTACTCGTCCGATGGGAGGGGCAAAGAGGCTGAAAGTAATAAAAATAAGTAATTACTCCGAGTAATCGGCCACCACTCTGGATTCTCCGGGACCCGTGGTCGTTCAATTAGCTGAAAGTGTTCTTTCACTTCTACGGTTACCGCGGCAACCATTGTATGAAATCTACGGGAATTCATAGTTGGAGAACAGAAACGGAGACCGATCCGAAATAACGTTGCAACATCGAATGCCTAACGATTTCTCCCGCAACGTTCTTCCTGCATTATGATGGCCGGATAACGAGGACCAGACTCTACTCGTCATTTGTCGTCAATTGAAACACAGCAGCGTCGATTATCTGTCATTATATGTATGCAGGATCGATTAACGGAACAATCAGTCACGTACTTTTCAGGACATTTTCTATTTGGGACGAAAAAGTAAGCAAAAGGTGTTCAAGTATTTTCATGCGCAACTTCGGTTTTGGAGATTATTTTTGAACAAAGTGACGGAAAATGATAATATACTGTTTATTAATTCGACGATTAATAGATATCGAATGTCAGTAAATGTAGTTACTAGTAGCGTCCAAGTAGGTTTATCTTTTTAATTTGTTGTACATATTGGTATTTATGGAGGTTCTTAGTCGTCCACTGAATTTATCAAGTTTTACACGAGTACCTGTAACTACTATTAAATGATGGCAAATGTTAAAGTCAGTTCAGAAAATTTTGTTGAATATTCTAGTAGATAGCATATGGTTAGCGAAGATTGACTAGAAATCTTGATCAACAATCATTCTTATACGTTAAAAAATCAGTACTTTCTATAATAAGATATGAGTTACATGTGCTAGAGTCGTAATCGAATATCTCTTTGAAGAACAAAAGCTCAATCTGCTTCTCTCATGATCATTTCTTGAATTATGGTTTCATGCTGTTACTACTACCCTAATATGATCCTATGCATCACTCATCGACCACTTCCTAACAGTAATCGACAACATGGTTATAAGTGGTCGGTGAAGATTAAATATCTTGATCAAAAATGGATAGTTATTCGGTATAATAAGACTTTAGACTTGCAATCGACTATTTATAAGAATTATAAAACACTTTGTCCAACCCAATATAATGAAGCATTTCCTCAAGATTTCTTTCCTGATCATAGTTGCATAGGTGAAAGGGTATCTACCAGGGTGCAACCCTTGATCACTTGCTCTATCCCTACTAGCTCGTATTCAGAGGTCCACTAATGACGAGTGTCCAACCGAATCCCCGTCGTCGACGAGATCGTCATCGTCATCTTGGTCCTCTCCGGTGATGGAACACGGGTACAAAGAGGTGCGGTAGGGGTGGGAGAGGCCAGAGGAAGAGAGAGAGAGAGAGGCGGAGCGTAATAAAAATAAGTAATTACTGCGAGTAATCCTCTCCCTCCGCGTCCGGGCCCCTCGTCTTGGTTGCCGCCGCCAGCCACCCCTCTCGTTCCCTACGAGAGTCGTTCAATTAACGGGAATACTGTTGTCTTCCCTCACTACGTTTCCCTTGCATTCCCCCTCCGACAGCAGGAACCCCATCCCACGCCCAGCGTCCGCGAAACCCGCGAAATGTTTCACTCGCAAAGTCGCGTGGAGTGCGGAGTACGCCGCGGTAGGGCGAAAGAGGGGCGATATCGATGCCCCTCCTTCGCTCACGCCCCTGACGTCCATCTATCCGCCACCCCACCACCCCCGTCCTTTTCCGTAAAACCGTGCACCACCCCTACCGCGGTTCTCCTCGGCGTTCCCCTACTCCGGCTCGCGGCTATCCCCGCTCTCGCGGCTCCGCGGCTGCCCCTCGACTTGCCCCTCGACACCCCTCCGGGCCTCCACCCTTGAAACCTACTCGCTCGGGCTCGAGGCATGCCCGTTCTGACCCGTGCCACCGTCCAACCTGGAGTGGGGGCAAGCTCCGAAGCCCCACTCGCTCGTCCGCCGTCGTGCCGTGCGGTTCGTGTCGTGGCTCCGTTTAGGTGTTTCTGCTCGTAACGCGCGCGGTGTGCTCGCGATACCTGACCGGTTCGTCGGCCGCTTTTGACAGCGGCCCTTGCCACCTGCACGGCCCTCCCGAGTGAACAGTCTACGCTCGTCGCGTGCGCGCCAAGGTGACAGGGTGAAAGTGTACCGAGGTGAATATCGCGCGAGGTGAACGATCGAACGGGACCGTTTGACTCTGACGCGATATTAGCTGTAGCTCGAGGAAGAGAGACCTTCGGGGTTCGTCGACGAGACGCGTCGAGGTCCGCGAAGGGTGGGCACCGGTGTGCCCGCTTGCTTCGTAGCCCAACACCGCAGAGTGTTAGGCTTGGGATTCGCGATACAAAGCGGAACTTAAAATCAATAGTCCGCCGTTGAAGAGGCGGGTTTTCGAAGGTTGCCGCTGTCGGGTCCCGGTGGAACTCGAAGGGATTCCGAGGACCAGCATGTCCACGTCCGTCCACGACTCGGTTACAGTGACGACTGCGTAGTTCGCGAACGATCGTGTGGTGATCCGTCGGGGCGATCGTGGCTACGCGATCGTGGCTACGCGATCGCCGCGAGATAATCGGTGTCGTTAGACATAGTGTGGTTGTGCGACCAAGTGTTTGTTCGGTGTTTGCCCGCCGGGCAGCTCGTAGGGGATATTACAGTCGACCAGGAGCACAGCCTACGCATGCCGTGGATCGAGGTGAGCGACGTCGAGTTACTCTTTTGCACGCGCGAACGTCGTCTGACTCTTTATCTGGGCTAACGCTCGCGTCCGTTATCGGCGCGGCGTTATCTGGCGAAAAAATCGATGTCGTAGATCGCGGATAAGGCTGGAGAGCCCTCGTGTTTGACAAATTGGAGTCGTATCGTTGGCAGGGATCGTTAGGGAGAGTCTGGTCGGGTGACATTCGTGTCCAGTCGAGTAGCAGCAGGTGAAGGTGGCGGAGTCTCGGTGTCGGAGGGATTCGCGGCGAAAAGCTTTTTGCCAATATCGTCGCGAGGGTATCGTGCCAACTGGTGGACACGGGAAGACTGAGAGAAGAAATTTCCGTGTAAGGTCTCGAGGCTGGGGCACGCAGGCGCGTCCGTCGCCACGTGGTCGAACGGTGATCCGCGCTAGCCGAGGTGTTAACCTTTTTCGAAAATCGAGCGGATCAGCCGGCGAGAGAGCTGGCCGAACTGTGCTCCGAGGCGAGGGAGGGTTGCACACGCTTGGCAAAACAAGTAGTTAGTTACGTGAGCGCTGGCAGCCCGCCAAACGAGTCTCGAACTTTGAAATTGCGTTCGGGGCTTTCTTTCGCCGCGGCGATTATATGCGCGCCGGAGATAGAACCGTGCACGAAAGACAAAGAGAGAGGGAGAGAGAGAGAGAGAGCGAGCGGAGCTTATATTCGATGTTTCCCGGGCCCGGCGAGCCCCTTCGAGGGTGTCTTCCCTCACCCTTGCCACGCTCTATCTTCTTTTCTGTAATTCACGCGACTATCGTGGCCCTGTATCTCCTTTCTGGCCTGGCCAATTAGTTTGGTCGCCGCTATCGCTCCTGGTGGCGAGCAGATACCATCGGCTAAAATGTAATTGGCTCCTTATCGAGCCGTGGTGAGCTTACGATTTCTGGACTGGTCGACCCGGACCCTGCGTGTCCCGCCACACACGGAGATTTCGCGTCTCGCTGCGGCTCTTTTCGATGTCGTTAGCGGATCGAGACCTCGATGGAATCGTTGGAAATTCGCGCGAGACCTCCGGTTTGTCAACGAGCCTTCGAAATTGCTTCTATCTGGCACGCCATTAATCTTCTCGCTGGGAAACCGAACGGGGAGTTCGCGATGAATGGAAGCTGGAAAATGTTCCTTTATCGAGACTCCAGCACGGTTAATACGTACGACGTTTGTTCTCCGCGTTCCTTGTCGTCGTCGTTTGTATTCTTGTTCGAACAATCGCGCGATCCGGAGAGCAGGAACGTTCTGAGATGCCCGCGGAATATGGGACGAGCAGGGTGTTTCGAACGAACGCTTTGGTGCTATCGATAATCTGCTGTGAATACACGATCTTTCCTAACAATTAGGGTAAACGTAATTACGAGATTTCCACTTTATCACAACTTCTCGTGGACGTTTTGCGCGTTATATATCGAGGTTCGTACAAATAAATTATATAATCTGAATTCCACAGTCTACAGATTATATTGTTTATGTTTACTTTGCCGACATCACGATTGCATAAAACTTCCGCGATCTAATTATCAGGATTTTCTTTTCAAGTACGCTACTTTGTCGGTAAATGACTCGTCAGCTGTTTTCGATCAGAATAGTCACTACCTATATGTGCCATAAACTCCAGAGACTTTGAATTAAGTTTGTGCCAAAGAGAATTATCGTTTCGAATTTTGTTGCACTGCAAATTACTACAATGTGGTTAGCAAACCATACTATGAATCACACATGAATCACCCACCGCATTTAAAACGCTGATAACATTTTCTGCGGCCAAAGAGGTCCAAATATGGCCATCTCTTAATATCTCGAAAAATGAATTATTCTTATCGTAATAATTAGATCTTGAACGTATCTTCCTCCGTACTACATCAGTTTTTGCCATGGCAATTTCGAGCGAATGCTAATCAAATTTCTCAGCGATCAAGGAAGAGATGACTATCTTTTAATATCATCCTTTCGAAATTAATTATTGTTATCTTAATAATTGGACCTTTAACATATCTACTATGTCGGCTTTCACCGCGGTAATCGGGCTATTAATTAGATCAGAGATATTAGCTGATTAGACATCGTCCGGCTATTTCGTGTTTCAAACAGCCAGAGTATTTTCAACGAGTGCTCGCCTTCGCGACACGTTATCGATAGCATAATTTGTTTTGGCGTGAACGCAATGCGGTTGTAAAATATTCCCGAGACCGTAATATCGTCTCGAGCGTTATTTTGGCTCGCCAACTTCTGGCCCGTTGTTTTAACTTTGTTACGACGAAGATTTGCACGCGAATTTAGGACGATTCGGTTGTCCGAGTCGATTGCGTATCTAACGTTACAATTTATACAAACTTTATCAGAAATTAATTGGCTACGACGAGAGATTTCATCTGTTGCTATAAATTTCGTTGAAACAGAATTACACAACGCCAGCTTTATTTTGTAAGTTAAAATCGGCCTCGTTAATTGTGGCGTACGTAGGTGAACACTGAAATAAAACTCGGTAGGAACTTGTTATATTGTTATTTATCACGGGTTGCTTTAATTGGACCATTAAATGCCACTTCACACTCCATACGTTTAGGCAGTTTACATGGTACGGTAGACAATATAGGTATTTCTAAACGTAAAATCAGTTCATTTTAAAAATATAAGCGGTATATTTCTCTGCTTCCTTCTTTTTCGTCATATCCCATGACTCACGTGGGACGCTTGAATTTTTCTTAGAACTCATATTATTAGCAATTTTATTTGATACTATTGTTAACTCAAATTATTGACAACAATATAAATGGTACAAAAATGAACGTAAATAGTTTGATAATCATATTAACATTTATTGTAGATATAAACACTTCTTAATGAACATTTCAAGTTAGCGTAGCAGTCGACGTGTTTATTTCATCATCGAACTTATTTAACTTTAATGATATATTTCGAATGAAAATTTGAAACATGTAGAGCCAGAATTTGCAACAAATGTTTACAATCAAAATTTGAAGCAAATATTTAATTTTGATTTTAATGTCTTGGGATCAGCATTTAGAGTATGAAATTGCATCAATACAGTAAAAATTAGAAACAGTTGCAATAAAAATTAGAAATATGTAGAGTAAAAATTTGAAGCAAGTATTCGGAATGAAAGCGTGAAAGAAATAAATAAAAATTGGCAAAATATTCGATCGGTTTCTTGAAAATAATTCCGAGCGATCGAGTCCATCGAGCAGGTACCAAGTGCCAGATACGTCAATTACCGGCGCACGTAACAGGTTGCAAATAGAGTAGGCTACGAAAAATTCTCTCGTTTGACCAAACAAGTTTTTCGTTTTATTTCCTTGGACGTGCAACGAACTGGTCGGTAGTTAAAACAGGTTAGATCGTTTGTTCGCGAACGCGCGTTATATACAGTAATGGGGCGAGATCTGGCAGAGAAACAGGGCAGAGAGGGGGGTGAAAAAACAACTTTAGGATCCGTTTCCGTCCGTTCAAGGGAGAACGAGCGTGAACGTGCAAAAAACTCGAATCTACCGACTCATTGTTCCCCTGTACCGGGTTCGTTAATTGGAAAGTTTGACACCTGAATGAGATCGTAAAAATGTACCGTGGTGCAGGGTAGAAAAAGGCGCGAAAATAGTCGTCAGGCCGGAACAGCCGAGCATCGTAAAATAATAAATTCGGTCCTTGACCACCCTGAAACACCATAACCTGTCCTCGCAACCTGTCAAACGCTCGACCCAAATACTCCAAGGGGCGTCAACGCTTTCGTGTACGTACCTGCTGGACCCCCGAAACCGGGGAAATATCGTGTATCTTCGGCTTTCTTTACAGTGGGGCTCGATATTGTTCGAGGACCTATATAATTGGTTGGTGCCATTAAATCTCGATACTGTGTTTGTTTTGAAACGGATCTCCACAATATTTTACCTCTAGTTTATTGTAAATTTTATTTATGTAATAGTTTATTCATGTAGACATAATTTAGTATTTTTCTTAGCAAGATAGAAATGTACTTCAAGTTCGAGATTCATTGTGACTTTTGTAATAAAAATGATTTTGGACATTTTGAACAAGAGGGTTATTGGTAATTTGTAAAATAATACCTAAATATATGGTACAAGATTGAATTATAAGTATGCGCATGAATTATATAAATATGTAGCATAAAATTCAATTATACTATAAACATGCAGCATAAAGTTGAATTATACTGCAAACATATATTACAAAATTAAATTATAAATATATAATAATAAAATTGAATCATGCTATAAATATATAGTAGAAAAGTAATTTGTATAAACATACAGGATAAAATTGAATTACAGTAAAAATACATATAAAATTAAATTACACTAACAGATGTGCACAGAATGAACGCGCGGAGTTTAAGTTAATTCAGAGTTAGAGTAGAGTTAATAGTATCTAATTTTTGCTGTACAAGTGGTCGATGGTATCTACCCAGCAACGAGATAAAATGTCACCAAACAAGTAATCACAACCGATTAGGAAACTAGCGTGCGAACTTGGGACCAGTTTTTAAATCCCGTTCCAGCGATGTTCGTCGGCCAGCAATTCAATTTTAACCGTGTCTGTCATCGTGAAGGACGAGTTCGCGTCAAATGAAATTCAACAAAGGATCCAATTAAGTTCAATTAGAAACGTATTGCGGCGTAGAGTAACCGTCTAGCGAGATAAGCCGTATAGCCTTGCACCTCGGTAGATTAGCTTCGACTCTTACCACGAAAACTATGATCGTTGTTCTTTCAAACATGAAACACTTGAGTACAACACTGCAAAATTTCACGTATTGTCACAAGAATCAGAAATAATACCGCATTTGATATTAACATAGTTAATAAATACCGGAGAATATAATAATTAACTAGGTATATAGGGAGATAGGAATTCTAAAACATAGAGATCATGTGGATAAGATGAGAAGTTTGGTCCGGATGAGAAATAACATTTTTTCGCGTATTTCTTCTTATTTATTTTTCAATATAGTCATCATTCAACGTTTTAATTAGTCACTTAACCATTTCACTATCTACAGAGAATTTTTTTTATTCAAGACATTTTTTAAAATCAGGAAACAGGTGATATTTGACTCTGAATGCAATGAATATGACGTTGGAGTAATTCGTATTGGATCATTGGTCTTTGCCATCATAAAACGATGTATGAATACTATGTTGAAAATGTTTTAACGCTCCACTTTGACGGACTGTCATAACCATACCGAGAAACGCAGCAACTTGAAACTCTTATGATAACCTAATGAAGGATGAAATCATACGATGTCGAGAAACTAAGCACGATAACGTCACTTCTATATGAGGCCCCAACTTCTAACTTCACCTTCATATGTATGTATATAGGTGTCTACAAGTAGACGAGTAAAAGTATTTAGGGATGTAAAGATCTAGGAGTACAGGGATTTGGAAATGTAAGAATTTGAAGATGTAGAGAAGATGTGGATATGTAGACATGGACGTAGGGATGTGACGATGTAGAAGTCTAAGGAGATGGAGATGTGACGATGTAGAAATTTAGGGATACAGGTATTTAGGAACGTAAGTATACATAAATGTAGAGATTCGAAGTTGTAGAAATGTTGGACATAGAGATTTGAGACTGTAGAGATGTGGATAGCGATTTAGAGTCGCAGGAATCACATTGAAGACATAGAGATTTGGAGATCTACGTATCTGGGAATTTAGGTATAAAAGAATATAAATATTTGATAATATACCGGAGATGAAGAGATCTAGGAATATAGTTATTTGAAATCATAGTTATCTCAATATATAGAGATCAATCGATCCATAGAGAAGCAGTAACTGAGAGTGGTCCCAGCCTTAAACTTTGATAAATCGCTATCGCGTTACCCAATCCCAAGGTGTCTAGTTCTCTTAATCATTCGATACCATATGATTAATCAGTGAACGCGACCATTTTCGTAGCCCGTCCGTATGATTGTATCCAAATAGGCGAATCCATTACGCTTCGACCAATCAGACTCGCATTCTTCCCGGCCATCAACTATATCTTCGCTGTACTTTAATTTGATCGCGCACAATTCGTTATTCTAACAAGGAGATTCTTTGATCGTTCCATCAGCGTTGAAACTCACTTACTCTCCTCGAGTTGCTCGAACGCCCGACGATATTTTTCCCTGTCCGCATCTTACCGGCCACGTTTCAGCAACTCCGACTTATTATTCCTCCTACCCTTTATATTCCCATCCAGCTTTTTTTCTCTCTTGTTCTCCGAACAGACTAGAACAGACGTCTTGTCGTACGAAAGTGGCAGTTTGCAATTAAACGACGATGTTATCGTAAAGGACCCGTAGGTCGGTCGAGTGTACATGGCAGCGAATTAAAATGTAAATACTTGATTAAAGTTAATCCTGGCCAGGTGAACGAACCTGGCGCACGGGAGACCATAGAACCGGAGGGGGATAATGATGCCAGGAGAAGAGGATGGCTGCAGGGGGGTCACGGAAAGTCTGAACTGTTAGGGACCAGAGGGGACAGCAGAGGGGGTGAAAACGCGAGAGAAAGAGAGAGAGAGGGTCCTAAGGGGTAGTTTTTATTGCCGGTTTTTATTAGCTGAGTAGGTGTACTCCATTCTGCCTCCTACCCTTTCTATGGCTTCTGCCACCCCCCTCTCGTTCTCTCTACTCTGTGTCTAACCAACCCCTGTCTCTGCCGCGCACGAGCGAGAAGGGAGGAGCGAAGGGTTGATTAAAACTAACGTTGCGCCAAGAATTACCCCGTGAGGTTGAAAATTAAATTAATATACAAAACCCCTAGCCACCGGGGCTAATTAGTTGTGTGATACTGATTAAAAGTTAAGTGTATCTTCGGAACGGGGATGAGCGTCGTTTCGACGAAGCGAAAATATGCGGTTTCGCGAGAATGGATATTCGGCGACGGCGACGGGACAGGGGAGCTGGATAATCGATAGGCTCATAAATTCGTATCGGTTTCGAAATGTTGTATCTGTTAGAGCTGGGGTGGTATTATTTGTTGAAGTTGATATTTGCTAGAATGGACGATGAATTACGCCCGGCAATATTTTCCCGTTACGTAAGTCGTGCTTTAATGCTACGCGATGACCCAAAAACTTCCGAATATATTAAGAAGTTTGAATCGGGAAGTATTTGCTACCGCTGTCGATAAATATCGAAATGTTGCGGGTAATTCGATATCGCCGTCGAAAACACGCGAACGCATCGGTAATGCCTATCATTAAGATATCGTTAATCTTAATGCGTAATTTTATCGAATCTACAATAGTTCTTTCGAATTGGGACAGGTTCGAAGTTAAAAAATAAATTTGCATACTAAAATTACAGGTGTTGATCTTAACGATATCTTTAGGATCTTTGGCACCTTTGCTATTTGTATATCGAATAACTCATTGACAACATATTGATAATATATAGCAGCTTCCAGTATTAACACTCCGTGTTACGTCAGAGTGCTAATAAACACGTGTTCGATCATTTTTTCTCCGTTCACGTTTTAAAAATCTAATTTCAGTGTTGCGCGAAACGTGCAGTAATATTTTGAAAATTCTCCCGTGTGGATTCGTTGAGCAAACAAAGGGTCGCTGATTATCCGGGTGTTTGCAAATCATGCAACACTCGGACGAAATTTTTCGAAATTTTTCATGACGCACCGTTCTTTTTATTTTCTAACGGTGTTACTTAATCGTGCACGCTTAGTGGTTTTCATAATGCGCGCATAATCGAACAGCGATATTCAACGCGCGTTTAATGAGGCCGTTGCGGTCAAGACCGGTCCGGTTAATAAAAAAAAATACAAAGTTTTCCAATGAAAAATAACACGGCCCGTTATAGGAGTCGATACATCGAAGCGACGATAACGTTCTGAAAGTAATTAGAAAATAACTGAAGTATTCATAAATTTTCATTAACCCAACAAAGGAGAGTCCCGTTTTCTATGCTCGCGTAGAGAGAGAGCCGCGAACGAAATAGTCTTCTCGAGGTATTTTCAATATATGTTTCGCTGACATTAAGCCAATTGAATGTTTCACGAAGGAACGAGTGATAAATGAAATTCCTTGGCGGATTTAATAAGCTCGAATGAAAAATAGAACCAGAACGAAGCGGTGTACGCGGAACCGGGACGATTTCTCTTAATGAAATTAATCGAGGCGACGGAATAAATTCTTGCCGGCGGAGAACTTTATTTTCCAGAGAAACAATTTCAATCGATTATCGGAAACGCGTGTCCGTGGAACGGGGTAATTGGATTCAACAAATTTTGCCGCTGTAAATAAACGAAAAGTACATTTTACTACTTGCGATTGACGTTTAGTTCAAATTAATGTCGTTAAAATAACGGGATACGGTCTAATTAATGTTCAGAACGCAGTTATTCCAAATACGATTCGAAAGAAATTGCACAGAATATCAGTGTATTGTTTCTTTAATGATAACCTTATCGTACAGCTCTGTTTTATCTATTAGCTAAAATTAGAAATTCTAAAAATAACACTCGATAAATTTTTCACTTTAAATATATTTAAAATGCTTCGAGTGTAATTTTGAACGATTTGCAGAAATGCTTTAATTATTATAGCAGACACTTGTTGTATCGCCATTTATGACTCTGGACGAGCGTACAGATGTTACGTATTTCAATTCAAATGTAAGCATAAAACAAAGCATATTCCTTCTCATATGACTGATTTGATATAACTCGACGATATAACAGATGGCTATATAACGCGTAGAAAACAACTATACGAGAGCCAGTATATTATGAAACGAACATTTACTTATCAGGAATCTGTTCACTATAATTTCACTGCCACGCTTTTTGAATTATTTAGTCTCGCAAACGTCGCCTTTTCTAAATAATTAAAATTACGCCGAACAGAAAATAAAATTAACGGAAATAAGATTAATAAGGACAAGAAAATTTGTTTGTAATATTCGTTTCGCGAGATCGCGTTCAAGAGAGAAAATCGGTTCTTAACGTTCCAATTATCCGGTGATATTTTTCCTTTGAGTCCCGGGATGGTAGCCGGAGCCAAGCCAACCCCGTTCATTTCGATAATTAAAACGAAATTTCGCTCTCGAATACAGATTTAACGAATCGAACTTACGACCGGCGCAAATGAATTGCTTCGTTTAGCTCGGCTCGTCGACCCTGTTAGAAATATAATTTTCAATTGGTGCACGTGCCCTTTAAGATAGGCTGCTCGTTCGATTCTCCAAGAATCTGTCGGGTGCGTCTCGACGAGAAAAAAAAAAAAAAAGAGAGCCGAAGAAAAGAGGGAAAAAGAGGATAGAGAAGGAAAATAACGAAAACCCTTTAATCGCATTAAGCGCAATTCGAACAAATAATCGAGCCCGTGTTTCGCGTTCGGAGTTTCATTATTTTTAATGAATATCCATTATTTTTAATGAATCCTTCAGAGGAGACGTCCTCGGCTCGCTTCGATTCGTCGACGGGTTTCGAGAAACGTCGATAACGGAGCCGCTACCTGCGTTAATATTTGTATGGAATATGTTATCTAATGACGGTTATCTATTGGCTTGACAAGCGATAAATCCTCCTCGCGATATTAACGTTGCTCGTATTCTAATTGCGACTATGTCGCGTACGCGATAGAAGCGAACTTTTCTCCACCTTCCTGTTGGTAAAGAAACATTGCGCGTATTTCCGTAACTAACTTTATCTGCAGTTTTTTAAATGAGTCTCTTATGGACGAATGTTGCACGGAGAACGAAATGTAAATGCAGTCTATATTACCACTCTAATCTCGGAAAATTACTGAAGTTAGTAATGCACATGTCGAGTTCACAGAAAACTTTCCTCTTTTGATAACATTGCGGTATCCATATGACGATATAACGCGTCACGATGAACCACGTGGCGATATATGGCGTGTGATAATATATCGCTGCCTGATACACGACGCGCAGCAATATAATGCGAGGTGATATATGGCGCGTTGCGATATAACACGTGGTATTGTATCGCGCGTGACGATATAATGCGTAATGTTATACAATGCGTGGCGATATAGGGAGGAGCAACATACAGTTGGCGTATACTACATGTAGCTATGTAAATGTGACGATATAATAAGATTATTGTAGATTGCCATATAGCGTAGATCATTATAATCAACAACGATATACTAGTTCCGTGGAACTCTATGTAAAGGTGGCAATATAACTAGAGTCTCCTCTAACAGGAACCATTTGCAGCGTATCACACTGTTTAGAAACCAGCCAAAAGTTGTTTGTACAAATTTTTTGCATCAACTATTTTCATCGTCATAAAGTACGAAACTTTTGTCGTATATAAAATTGGAATAAAGTAGATGATTGAAAGAATTACGTAACTTGTCCCGATGATGTTTTTGGCGAAGGAAAAATCTCATTTTGAAATAAGATCTCGAAGCGGCGGCGGGGTAGCAGGAGGTACAGTTGCTTGGACGTGTTTTCAATCTCATAAAGGCGTCCGTCGTCGATTATTCCCGTTCGATACTTGGCAGAAATTTGTAAGTATATTAGGAATACACTGGCTGGGCCAGTGAATTATTCGAATGCTTTCAAGAAATTGCAGGATGCATTAGCTTACATTACACCGCTTCCATTACATTATGAATATTACTCCGTCGTATATTGATGAGAAGCGGATCTCCTGGCGCCCATGGGGTGTACCGCGTTTTATTATTATTATTTCTTGCGTTTCAGACCCGCCATTTACGAATTACCACGTTAATAGGGGCGAGACGCGAGATTTATCGAACTCGTTCCAACGGAACACCATGGCACGAGGGGAGAAGGGAACGACGCGTGTCGCGTCAATCTTCAATTATATAAAACAAGAAAAAAACGTTTAAACGAGAGCTGAGAAAAAGGTGTGCAAGAATGGATCGTAAATTTTCGTTCAAGTATTTCGTTTGAAATACGGTCTCTCAAATTATCCACTTCCCAAGTTTAAGAATTTACAAATTTTCATTCTCTCGTATTTTCAAATTCTTAACTATCTTACATTCTCAAATTTTCCCCGTCCCAAATCCTCATCGTTCTCAAATTCAAACTTTTACACTCTCGAATTACTGCTTCGTCTCAAAAATGTTGAAACTTCTCAACAGCCAAAATCTTAGATTACTCGATTTCCAAATAAGCAAATTCTGAAATTGAAAACTAGAACCTATCGTATCTCCATAACGTCTGAAAATGAAAACTCGAGATCTTTATGGATCTCCGATACTCGTTGCACGCGCAGTGCCCGTGATCTCCTCAACGTGCACTTGATCCACTCCTCTCGATCATACATACCAGAATCTACGAATGTACTTATATGCCTTTATATAACACACACGTATCCTTTTTATAACATAGATTTGCCCAATCAAACATTCATGACGTAATCGTCCAGAATTATCAAGGTCCCCTTCTGGCCTGTTGAATAGTTGATTAAACCTCGTGACAAAAGGAGAAAGAAATGTCGTTTTAACGATCGGGGCTCGCGTTCTCCGCGAGCATATCGGGAAGAAATATTTGGAGGGTGGAAAAGTCTGTACCGATTTAGGAGGCAATTTAAAGCGAGCATATATTGCCAGTCTATACGCGTTACTTTCAGACTTATTCGAACCCGTTCCCTTTCTCTGTCCAACGCGAACACGTTGCTTCTTCTGGTCCTTTTCTACGGGATGCCTTGGAGCATTAGCTTGAATACATCCATGAATATTATCCCGTACTTTGGCGAAGGCTGAGAAGGGTGTCTGGAGACGTGGAGGAGGGGTAGAGACCGGTGGTGAGGGGTCAGGACGGTATATAAGGTATAAGGTAGTCCATTAGCGTTAATATTATAAACGTTAGCTGCCCTCTGGCCATCCCCCTAACATACTCGTGTGCGCCTGCGCCCTCTGTCTCTCTCTCTCTTATTCATACCACCCTCTATATTCTCCTCGTTCCTCCTCTCCATTTCGACGACCGTTCCCTCGTGCTTTTCATCTTCCCTCTCGTTTCCTCTCCTTCTCATTCATTTTCTGCCTCTCACTCCCACCACAGGTGCAAACCTTCTCTCTTCATCTCTCTAACTTCTCTCTTTCGTGGCTACGAACTTTCTCTCTCATAGCTTCTCTCTCGTAGGTTCTCTCTCTCGTTTTGTCTCTCGTCTTTACGCTCATCGTCGTACAAACAACACACGCTAATATAGCTCTCGACTGCATAGAGAGGGAGCACAACTATACACCCCGCGTGTACACCGGCAACCTCTTACTTATCCCGGTGTTCCGTTACCGTGCCTTATCCACGCTCTACAGGGTGACCGGATTGAGACCTGACACAGCGACAGGTGGCTAGATACCCGATTTCTCGATTAGCCCTCTAGACACTCGTTGGGGATTTGAAATTAGCGTCAGAGTCGGACGCCAATCGAACGACGCTTGACTGATGAGTCCTAGAAAATGAACAAGTGTGATGAACTGAACGAGATTGAGAGAGTGATTGAGGGAGTGACAGAGAGAGATTGAGGGAATGACAGAGAGAGAGATTTTAGAACGAGTATGAGCAGAGATAGGTGGGTAAAAGTGAATAAAGTAACTGAGTAACTAGGTAAAACCTTAATGTTTAGAATAAAATGAACGAAGGTTGAGGATGTACAGCTAGAAAGAAGTCTCATTTTGTTGATGTACAATGTTATAGTCTTTCAGAAAAATAATCATGGAGATATCAGTCGTTTATGATGGAGCAAGTGGAAAAAGTGGAGCAAGTTTGTTCTTCAGGAAAATTTGTAACTTTCTGATTTGTGAATTTGTATACTTGTAATCTTAAATATGTAAATTTTTCACGTGTCTAAATTTTACCATCTGACGATGAACTGACTGGTTGAGGGAACGGTGAGAACAAAATGGTTCCTCAACAAATTTGTAATTTACAAACTTCTAAGTCAAAAATCTTGAAATCCTCACATTTCTTAAATTCTTAGCCTAACAATCCACAAATGATCAGTTACGATCGTAAATAAATAATTACCCTCTATCAGAATCTAAAAAATACTCGAAGTATCTGAATGATTAAACCCTACGAGGGCGTATCACGAATATAATCAAATCTTACGAACCAAGAGCCTTGCGTAACCAGAGTCCAAACAGAATATTTAATAATCTTTTCGCAAGCAAATACTGTCGGAGTTCGCTCGTCAATGTTTGCAACGATAGCAGGAAGCTTTCAGCCTGTGTGCCAGGCGAAAGAAAGGTGGAATAATAAGAACGTGTTAGCTTTTAGACGTTTCCAGGGAATACCATGGCGAAAAGTCGGTGTCCAGTATCCTGTGGCACGGTCGTTGCTAAGAGGTGGCTAATTTTCACCCGCGTCCACGATTGTTGTTTATTATTATGTATACTAATGGAGCGCTAAGGGGTCAGGGACCTCTCAGGTTACTCCGATTCGAGAGGATTTCGCTAATTCAACGGGCACCGGCTACTCGTAACGATGGATCATTGCGCGAATATGGCTGTTTCAGGTTATGGCGTATGTTGCCTTATGGACTTTACCCAGGAGATGCTTTCTAAGCGGAGATTATCTGAATGCAACAGCAATACACTCCTGCTGATTCCGTCTGCATGCGTCGTTATGCCTAGATTATACCTGGCCACTGTTTTGGTCAGGCCATTTCGTTTGTTATTCGCTTCAGCAAGAATTCTGATACGATTTACGTGAAACATTTTAATGTTTCTTCTTTGTCATCATTTCCTTTCAGTATCTTGACGTTAACATGACGAACACTGGCATATTCGAGGAAAGAAAACTCAGGCCCCGAATTAAATTTGGAATTTGAAAGATTGCAATTTTAAATTTATTTTCTTATGTTTTTAATGTGACAGTTTAACAGGTATTTTTCAATTATATACTATTGAACACAGTGAAACGGACATTGGTGACCATTAATCCCTTGCACTATGATTTCAGTGACAGGTGTTCTGCCTCAGAGAGTCAGGTGTCAGTCACAACTAATTACAATACAATATTAAGACAGATAAATGAAATGTGATGTGAATTTGGTATTATGCAGTCGTGGCCTATGATTTTAATCGGAATTGTGAATGATACCTAAAAAATTGTAGGCAGGGGTTGTCCATTACCATATACGTCATCCAAAAGCTAACCTCGCTATCCTTACCTTATCCTTATGACGCCAACAGTCCGAGAACAATATTAGAACAGAAAAGCAATATGAAATCGCATACAATAATCCAAAAAGGCTTGCAAGAATGATGAAATTAATGCGTTAATGGTCACAAGATATCGTGAAAGAATTTAATAAAAGAATAGTATGGAATAAAATGACCAACGTAGCGAACGCGTTAAAGATGATGGGTTTCCCCGCAGTAGGATTTTCCCTAGGGAGCCTATCGTGCAATCCAGCTACGTGTAACTCGGCGAATTGACGGGGAACGATCGATGAATGGAGGAAAGAAATAAAGCAAGCCCTCTTTCTTATCGGACACGGCGATATACACGCGTACTTCTCGCGCTATCCGAACCACTCTCAATCTCTTTTCTGTGCCGGTGCTCCGGGAAAGCGAGAAAGTGGATTGAAACGCGGAGAAGAACAAGACGGATACGCGCGACGACGCCCCTCCGAGCAATAACGTTAATTGCTGTAATTTCGATTGCCACGGATTCGCTGGCCACTCGAGCCATTTTAGCGATTTCACGGGAATTGAAATGCCAGAGAAAGATGGACAGAGAGGGCTCGGTCGCGTCGTTTCGCTCGGTTGCTCGAAACGGTTTTCCTTTTTTTGCGCCGTTCTCGATCGCTACGGAGGAAGCTCGCTGTATCGAGTTTTGCGCTGTTCTTTTTCTCTTGGTAATTGTTTATCGGTGTTACTCCTGCGACTGAAACAATGCCGCGAGAATGAATTGCTCGAAGTGCAAATAGACGATGCTTCCCACCTGACATTTTTATACCATCATCGCTTAAATTAACCGGTTCGCGGTTTAAGCTGCTGTTTAATCGAGAGATTGAATTTCGTTAAATTCAACTTCCATTAATTCTGCACCGAATCGGTTGATCTGTTCAGAATTTTCGAATTTTAAACTACAAAATTTATTGAGATACTTTTCTCGAAGTCCGTGTTTTTTATTGAAATAAAGAATCAATATATATATATATATATTAATTTTAATTGTAATTTCAAATTAAGTATACTTTATAGGTACGTTTAGTGTTAAAGGTTCTTTATTGCGTCTTCTTTATATTTTTGCTGTACGGTATATTCGTTAGATTGCCACATTTGTATGGACATTCGTGTACACCTATATTTCTTAAACTATGAATCCCCAAATGGGGTCGTACAGCAAAATGGAATCGCGAAAATTTAATTCAGATACACGAATTTAAAGAAAAATTAGTTCCCTTCGTTACTTTTAATTTAATCACATTTGCAGCGCAGTTATAAATAATATTTATATACTAAAATATACTAAAAAATATCACTGATATAGCAAATATGAAATATGAAATACTGTTGTAATAGCACTGTCGCAATTTCAGCACACAACGCGTTGACCACAGGAATTATTAATGAATATCATTAGAAATTTGTATTAATGTTATTCCAATTCCACAAGGTTAGCTTGTATTTAAAAATAAAATGACTCTGAATAGGCAATTGCGGTTATACCGTGCTATATGTCCGTTTGCGGCAGTCTACGTGGAACAAGTTATTGCTAACAGTATCTGCAACTACATTATTTACAATGTGTACAAATACACTGTAAAAGAGATGTATGTGCAAATAATTATCTTTCAAAATTGATGATTTTTTTCTTCTTTTAAAATTGACTATTTTTGTCTTCTTTCGAAAATCACGATTCTGTTTCTTCTTTCGAAATGGACAATTTTTGTCTTTTTTCGATATTGATGTTTATTTCCTTTTTCTGAAAAGTAACGTTTATTTCCTTTTTTCGAAATTGACGTCCCTACCCTTTCGAAATATAACCAAAACCGCGTGATATCCTGAGACGAATATTGGTCGATCGATAGACCACCCAGCGACCTTGCAGGCTGCTTACAATAAGTTGTACACGAGAATCAGGCATTATCTTGCGTCATGCTATTTTGAGAGACACTGATCGTTCACAGGAACAAAGAAGGCACCTTTAACCCAGGAGCAGACGAAGCAAAATCGAATCTTTTATTGCGTATAATAGCTTGATTAGCCATGAACCAATGAACTGCGTTCGACGTGTATACACGTCAACTGAAAATTTTATTTCGATTCGGTTAATCTAAATTATTATTAATTTTTGTAATTCTTCTTCGTTCCACTTTAATTTTCTCGTAAAATTTATGTCGTTTTGATTTAATTCTCTCGTAAAATTTATAATAGCAGTTGCCCTGCATTCGACGTGTATACTCGTCAATGCTCGATTTTAATTACGCACCCCGCGAAGATATTTTAAAACTGAATTCTGCGGTTGAACGGTTATGGGGATATTCCTTCATTATTTATGCAGGATTTGATAGGGAGAAAACTATCAGGGCCAGTTTTTTAGTAATTGTTTACGCTCTGTTTTAATAGTTTAGGTTTAAATGTTGTGTGATTTAGGTTAGAATTCGAACTTTGTGTTCATAATTTAGTTTAAGGTTAATATTTAGTGTTTACAAATTAGATTAAAACTTTGTGTTTATAATTTAGGTTAAAGTTTGAACTTAATTGTTATAATTTCGAGTAAAGTTCGAACGCAGTTTTTATAGGCTAGGTTAAAATTTAAACTTAGTGTTAATTTAGTTCGAAGTTCAAACTTTATGTTTCTCATGTTAAAATTTGAACTTAATTTTCATTATTCAGATTGAAAGAACTTTGAGTTTGTAATGTAAATTAAAGTTTGAACCCAGTTTTAATAATTCAGTTTGAAGAAAAGCAAAATGGAATTCACACAAAAATTTATACAAACCCCAATCATAGACATGCCCTAAAATAAACACAGTTAACAAGATAAGAAAGAATACTAAAAATAAGCGATTAACAAAATCTCGCTTTATATCTTATAAACATTTTGACCCATTATTTACAGTGGTCAGACTAGTTCTGTAATGTGCCTTACAAAACCGTGAAAGTAGACACGTGAATTCCTAGAGCTCATCTCGCGTGCAAAGTATCTGAACAAGTTCTCGATTTGATGGCCGCGGACTCGGAGAACCCCTGGCCGCGTAGGATCCTAAGATCTCCTCTGACGTCTGCTTAATTAATTACCATCCGCGGTTTTAATTAGCTGGGGCTTCTACCTTCTCTCGTTCTCCCTCCACTCTCGACCCCTCGTTCCGTTGGTTCGTTGTGGAAAACCATGTGGCAACCAACTCGTCCCGAGTGTGTTGTGACTCTGTGTAACCCAGTGTACAGTGCACGCACATTTGCTCGGTCGTGGACCAACCGTGACACGTCCACACCTTTCACGGGTGCACCAGGTGTTGTTGGACTTCGTACGCGTAAACGCGTAACCTGCGTATAGTGTCTTTCACGCTTCGTGTCGATTCACAAGAATTTTTATTGAGTTGTTCCAGTGTTCTCTATTCTACCAAACTACGGGCCGGCTCTTGAATGATTTTCGTCCCACAACTATTATATCATAAATATACAGGATGTTTCATAATTTCACAAGTGGGAGGGTTAGGTGATTCATTTTTCACATTCTTCAAGAGCCATGAAGAATTCGACCTTCTTAGAACTCCACCTTCTTAGAGCCACAATGTCCATATTATCCACATTATCTGTTTTAGTATTCGAAAGTTCTGTTACTCGAATATTTATATAGGTACTTTTTCTAAAGTGTAGTCGGTAATGAGAGGATCTACATGCAGTAATAAGCTAAAAGTATAGAATATACTTTTTACATACCAAGCTTTTCGAGAAAATTAACTTTGACCACATTTGAGAAATTCACGTTGACCACGTCTTGTTGATCATGCCAGACAGACCTCACTATAGACTAACTCCTGCTACATGTCAATCCACACGTTATCTTAATAAAGACCTAGTATTATAATACGTGCAACAAAATTCTAGAAGTACAAGTCTTCCTTTGCGTTATAAATTGATCAACAGTTATAATTTTACGAATTCTATGCGAGAAGTCACATCCTTACAGTAAGTTCACCTTATCACCATAATACAAGGACTCGTGATAATATTTGAAGAAAGGCATTCTGTCATTGGTTACTTCACGAGCTGTTAACGATGAACGGACCAAAGCGTTGAAGGTGAATTTGAACGTCGTGACACCTTGACTCTAAATACCGTTATCCAGGAAATACAATGCAGCGCAACCTGAACCTTCGACTAACACTCGATGTCTGTACGGGTCAGGTACTTGAGATCTCTGTCGTTTGTTGTTTTGTGGCTGTTGTAAGCTACTCTTTACTTCTGTACGGTTAGTGTACAGTGTTAATAAACTTAGTTACGCGGGCTTTACTGCACGAGCACGAATGTGAGGAGCTGAGGATGTCGGATGCGAGGATCTAAGATTTTAGATTTCAGAAAGTTAATATGGATGTTTAGGGATTTGGAGATTTAGGAATTGGGGAAATTACGAATTTGGAAATGTAGGAATTGGAGAAATTAGGAATTTGGAAATGTGAGAATTAGGCAAATTAGGAATTGACGAAATTAGAAATTGGGGAAATTAGAAATTTGGAAATGTGGAAATTGGGGAAATTAGAAATTGGAAATGTGAGAATTAGGCAAATTAGGAATTTGGGGATTTAGGAATTTGGAAATTTAGGAATTGGGGAAATTAGGAATTGACGAAATTAGAAATTGGGGAAATTAGGAATTGGGGAAATTAGAAATTTGGAAATGTGGAAATTGGGGAAATTAGGAATTTGGGGATTCAGGAATGTGGAAATTTAGGAATTGGAGAAATTAGAAATTTGGAAATGTAGGAATTGGGGAAATCAGGAATTTGGAAATGTAGGTATTTGGAAATTTAAGCGTTCTGACTTGCCATCGCAAAAATATAAAATTACAAAAGTCTTAAATTTCCAAATCTTCGAATTGTCAACATTCTACCATTTCACAAACCATAACTAGATCTACTTGTTAAGCACTTCGACTTATTTCGCAAGCACACGAACATGCTCCATCATTAATGAATAGTTGAACGCCAAACACAAAGGACTAAATATTATATGAAAACGTGACCACAATTCTTTATTTGCGAATGGTTTATTTGTTACCCAAACACATGTTCCTCGATGGGGAACAAAAAAACACGCTGGCATTTGTTTAAACGTTTTTAAATGAATGTTTACAAATACTCATTATATTGCTTTAACGCAGCTTTTATGTATTTGTTTTATCGTTTGCGAGAAAATAACATTTTTAAAAATGTACACAATAAACATGTATATGGATGTCCTACAAAATCAAAAAATTCATCTGACGTGGTTTGTTAAATCGACACTTTAAATCTTCAATTAGTACTATATCAATTCGGATTCGTAACGAATGATTTCATCGAAATTGAACGCGAATATTTTTCGCGATCAGGTGCGTAATTATTCCGTAGGTATAGAATTATGTTTGCAGCATTTGACGTGGAATAATCGTTTATTTAACCGAATTCGAGCATCGTGGACGATGTCGAATCCATAAGGATTACGGTTCCACATGAAATTTACAATAGCTTTCGCATCAAAGCCCATTTAATTCCAGGATTTTCTATAAATTAATTTCACCTTCCAAATTTATATTTACACATTTTTATATTTAAACCAAGTAGCTACATTTCTGGAGGATTTTTCTAGGTTGGATTTCTAGGTTAGGATTCTAGGGTAGGATTCTATATATTTATTTCATGTTCTAAAGTTATATTTAGTCTTTTTTGTATTTAAATTATGTAGACATATTTCTGGATGATTTCTCTATGTTATGATTTTAATGAAATGACAATTTTCTTGAAATGAAAGTACACATTTTTATGTCCAATGATAAATTGCTATTTATGTACCTTAATGACCGTGAATGGCCAGTTAAAGAATGGTACAACCATTCCCAATGAAAAAGAAATTTTAATATAATACATATTTTAACATAATATAAATTGAAACACAACAAAAATCTTAATATAATAATTTTTTGAATAAAATACATAATAAAAGTATTAAACATCCAAAGACCTCGGTTTAAAGCAGTCGTTGAATAAAATGAAAAGTATTTTCTGGAATGGAGCATAATTTCTGCATAAGGCAAGTTAACACCAGCGTGTTCTATTTTGAAAAAATAATTGAAGAAGGCATCGTAGGGTCGTTAAGAAATGGCGTGGTTTCGGAGTCGATGAAATGGAAAGGAAGGGTAACATCGAGGCTCATTTACCGAAAAAGGTAACCGAAAGGGAGTCGCGATCGTCGGCAAGAAACGAAATGGCGGTGAAAGAAGAAGAGACAGGGGCGAGAGGTGGTGCACGGGGCCCGCCCGGTAGAAGAAGGATACTCCGACTGCGCAACGATACAAAGACAATGTGTTTGTTGCCGATTAGCAGAAGGACGAGGTGAGGTTTTTACGAGAGTTCGAGGTACGGGTCTGGCAATCTGGTGGCAACGAGAGAAAGAGAAAGAGAAAAAGGGGAGAGGGGTGGCACGCAGTCGTTTACTGCCGCAGAGAATCGGGGCCCGTGGCTTAAATGACCCCTCTCTGCAGCCGCCACCCGCGGCTTCCCCACCTATGTCAAGATTTACGGCAATTCGCTTTTTGCCCCCTTTAAGAGCTTTCGTATTATCTTACTGCCTCTGTTGCTGCTTCCACCGCGAGCAAATGTACTTTGCTGCCTTCTTCTCGTCTCCTCCTCCTCCTTCTTCTTTCTCTTTGTAACCTTTCTGCTGGTTTCCTTGCTACTCGTCCTCGATACGGACGAGTATATTTGCTCGGCTAAGAAACAACCGATACAGGTGTAACACCAACACGAATACAGTCTTTCTCGGATTATTGTTAACGGACCCACCATGTCAGAATAAATCTCTCCTACCGATCACTACTCGCGGAGATAAGTGCGAACAGTGTTATCGGTTCGTAGTGGAAGAGCATGATATCCTAAGGATCTTTTAGTAATCTTCACGGATAGACTTTATTTCCTTGCAAACGGTATCCTGAACATGGTAAGGATATTCTAGGAATATTATAAGGATGTAATACTCTGTGTTATATTCTAGGGATATTCTGAAGACAGCGAAGAGATATCCTACGGACGGATATCGTCATGACATTCTAGGGATCTCTTGCTGATGTCCTCTCTAGGCTATTATAATATTCTAGGGTTTCCTTGCAAAATACCAAGGATGTCTTAAACATCCTAAGGATATTCTAGGAATATTCCAAGAATTTGATACGATTGATCTAGATTATATTCTGAGGATATTCCGAAGACATCGAAGAGATATCCTAGGGATATTCCACGGATGTCGTAACGATATCCTAGGTAATAGGCCAATAATATTCTAATGATATTCTATCGGTCTTCTCCAATATCCACCCCCAAATTCACGAATTTTCAAATTTGCAAAAACCAATATATCCACATTCTAAATCTCTAAATTCCTAAATTCCCTTATATTCCGTAGGAAGTTCCAAAATTCCCCAATTTCCAAATTTTCGTAATTTCACACCTGCAAATACCAAATAACTTGCAACTCCCAAATAAATAAATAAGTTACAAAGTTACAACTCACAAAGTGCAACTCTCACCAATAAATTCCCTGTGAACACACGAACGACCCTAACACACCGACTGTAACGATCTAGGGAAATCAGAAGCGTAATCGAGTTGAATATTTTTTGTCGAGAGCAGCACGTTGAACACCGTTAGCATTCTTTTCAACATATAAAGCAAGCGGTCTCATTAGTTTCGGAATAAACCGCGTATATCGACGCGAACGATTCTATCTGGGAATTCCCGGAGTTAATGCAACCATGTTTCACGACGTTTAATTATCACTGAAATTCCAACGGTGTTCTAATAACAGCTGCAAGCATCGCGTTATCGTTTGTTAGCATAAATCTTATTATTCTAATGCCATCATCGCGATCCTAATCTGCGGGGTATTCAGACTCGCAGTCCCTCTTCTGCTTCTCGTCCGCCATGGCTCTCTCTCTCGCGCTCTCTTCTCCCATCTCTTTTAGCTCTGTCTCCATCACTTTTAACCTTGAACTCCCTCGTTACCGTATCACGCTTCAGGGCGCACGGTTTCAAGAAGTTTTAGAGATCCTCGGGGAATCCCATTATGAATCCTGGCGCGGAACCGAGGCCACTCGTGGAAACACACGACAGTGATGAAACGGAAATCGTCCAATCAGTTCGTTCCGCGTGTTCGACTCCTCCTCGGCCCGTCCACCATAACCATCCTCGATGATCGCATCGTGCAACAATCCTGCGCTCTGTGCTCGCGGTATTTAACCGGAATAAACGATACCTTTCTTGTTTCCTCTTCCAGAGTTCCATTGTAAGGATATGCTTCCAATCGGTCTCACATTCGACTCGCATTTTCGTAGATTGCCTCTAGTCACATTCGATAGTTAGGCTAAAGGAGGACACTTGGTAAATATGTCAAAACTGAGTGATCATGTGAATGGTGTGACACAGTTATCATTAATCCTTGATGATCACATCGTGCAACAATCCTGCTCGCGGCATTTAACCGGAATAATACCTTTCTTGTTTCCTCTTCCATTGTAACCTAAGGATATGGTTCCAATTGCTCTCAGTTTGGACGTATTTTAATAGAGGTATTGGCTTCACACTCGTCAGTTAGTCAATAGGATGACAATTCATAAACTCGAGACCGAGTGATCATGTGAATGTGACACAGTTCTAATTATTATTAATCCTCGACAATCTTATCGTTCAACAATCCTGCGCTCTGTCGTTGCAGTGTTTGACAGGAATAAACGATACTTTCGTTGTTACGTCTTCAAGTTTAAAGTCAAGGTCTCAGATTGGACTTCACGTCTTTTCATAGAGGTACTGGCGTCACACTCATCAGTTAGGCTAAGGATGATGACAATTGGTGAACATATCAAGACTGAGTGATCATGTGAATTATATGACATAGTTGTTATGATCTCTTTGCACCGATACAGGTTAATGTTCAAAGTGGAATTAGGTGAAGTGATCTAGTGGGTCGAGTGGATACCTCTGGAACCATTTTGTTAGCCAACTCTGTCTAATAGACAATACAGAATCCTACATCTTGTGTCATCTGTTTTAAGATGCTGGAACAAACATTCATCACCTCTGAATTGGAGAATTTATCTTTCTGTATACATAGCTTTCACATTTTTTAAATAGCTTTTGTAGATTTCAGAACTTGTTGCTCTGGAAATAAACACAAGGTTCGAGACGTTGATTTGTACGAATATAAACGTTGTGTTTATACAATTCAGTTTGTTTTGCAGTGAATTATACTTGTGGAAGGGCGATGATCATGCAACATGTGGTCCCACGGTTTACCTCGTTTGTTCGTTTTTGACACTCATTGCTATATCGGTTGTCACATCATGCAACACGTGTGAAGCATATTGCGGACTTTTAATTCCAGTTCTCCTAACGCGAATATCTGTAATGTTGCCGAGAGATTAAGACAAGTTTTCACGTAACGCGATTCTTCGTATAACGGAGAGTACTGATTAATACCAAGGTTTCTTTAATTAGCTTCATAATAGTTGGACCATGACATGAACCGTGAATATGAGATGATTATTGTCAGCACTATAAATATGAGATGACTAGACTGTGATTAGAAGTACAAATAGGAAACGATTAGATTATGACAAGAATGAGATAATTAAAATATGATTAAAATCATAAATTTGAGACAATTAAACTACGATTAGAAGTATAAATATGAAACAATTAAAGTGCAATTAGAGCTATAAATATGTAACAATTAAACAGCAATTAGAAGTATAAATATGAGACAATTAAGCCATGATTAGCCATAAATACAAGATAATTAGGCTACAAATACGTTATAATTAAAATATGATTAAAACCATAAATTTGAGGCAATTAAACTGCTATGAATAGCATAAATATGAGACAATTAGACCATGATTAGAGCTCTAAATACAAGGTGATTAGACTACGACCAGGCCTATAAATACGCGATAATCAAAATATGATTAAAACTATAGACGATTAAACTGCTATTAAAGTGTAAATGTGAGTCGACAACACCATGATCAATTATAAATACGAGATAATTAAATGACTAGCACCATAAACATGAGATAATTGAAATCCGATTAATACCATAAATTTGAGACAATTAAACTGCAATTTAAAGTGTAAATGTCAGACTCTTAAACCATGATTACAGCTATAAATACGAGATTACGAGTAGAATAAATAGGAGATCGTTAAAATAATTGATACTACTAAAAATACGTGATATATAGATAATTAAAATAATATTAAAACTTCAAATACGAGAGCTTTCGATCACAGAAAAAAGAAATGGAAAGAGGAAAATATGTTAGTGACACAAATTCACCGGAATGCCCTTTCATAGTTCGCGTTTGGCAGGAGAGGGCAACGTCGATATCGCATCGAGTCGAAGAGCGCGATACAATGCTCGAACGACTCGGATAAGAGAGGAGACGGCGGTAGGATGGGGAAAAATTTAATTAGCAAAAGCCCGAAAATTAATTGCGCTCGGCGTCTTATTGTACTCTGGCCCTATGCCTTGAAGCGTTGCCGAGGACCCGCGGCGTCTATATACACGGGAATGTAATATTCACAACAGCCTATATTCCAGCCGACAGTCAGGGTGGCCACCCCTTTCCGTCCACCCCCGACCAGCCGCCCCTACTACCCTCCAACATCGACTCTGTCACGTAGTTACGCTACCCAACTCCATAGTTTTACGTGCAAGGGGCAATGTTCCGTTAGCAAGCTTTCTGATAACGATGGGGTGCTCGTGTGTGCTAGGGGTTGCGTTCATTACAACAATTTTTGTGTACATACTTTAATACATTGCGATTGTTTTATTGCTGTCAGATAACTAGTCTCTACATTCTTTGCTTTGGTATTTTTTTAATAACACGGGGGTGGTTGTGTGCAAGGGTTTGTGCGGATTACAAGGATTTTTGTGTATATAGATTAATAAATTGCGATTATTTTGTAGACTAAATTCTGTATGTTGGTATTTTTTTAAATAAGTCACGGGTGGTATGTGCAAGGGGTTGTGTCAAGTACAAAGAGCTCCGTGCATATATTTTAATAAATTGTGATTGTTTTATAGCAAGCAAGTATTCAATCTCTAAATTCTTTATGTGGATATTTTTTAAATAACGTGAAAGCAGTGTATGTGCAAGGGGTTGAATTAATAACCTGCAATTGTTTTACAGTAGCCAAATAGTTAACCTCTAAATTCTTTACGTTGCAAGAAGTCGATTACAAAGATGTCTATATATGAGAATTACTAAACTACGTCCGTTTTATAGTAATCGAATATCCAACCCCTAAATTCTATCTTGCTATCATCTTAAATAATGTATGAAATTGCTTTTCCTTCGCACCAAACAAAAATAAACAATCATCTGAAAGTCAATCTAACCCGTTCCGAAACACAATAGCAAATTCCCTCGTCCATCCACCCCCAATTCTCTCAACAGCTAAGATGCCTCATATAGAAACCTGTAGGCATGGTCTGGAGATATTACAGGCACGAAGGGATAGACAGGGGGCGAAGGGGTGTGCTGTAGGCTTTGTTCGCGCCTAACCAGCCAGTCATTCAGGGGTGGGTGGCGAGGCCAACGGAGCGTAGAGGGGTGGTCGGTCCCTGATCTAATATCTCCGTCAGGGTGGCGAGAGCACATATCATACTGTTAATCTGAAAACCGCGTCTATAAGAATCCACTTAATGAAATTTCCGCCGAGGCTGGACGGCCGTAGCGATCGGGGGTGAAGAACACCCCTTGTCAACCGTGTGCACGGTCCTCCACCGTTGTGGAGCAATTAATAATGTCCTATTGCATCCCTGGGGCACCGCTGTACACCCCGTTTACTAACACATTCGCGAACCAATGAAGCCACGATTGGTCGATATTGAAAATTGCTTGGCAGGAACGAATTTGGATGTTTGGGTGCTTGGGAGGTTGAGCTATGTGAAATTTGCCAGTTTGGGCATTTGGGATTTAGGGATTTGGATGTTTAGGAAGTTGAGGTATGTGGAAATTTAGCAATTTAGGGATTTGGGGGATTTGGATTTTTGGAAGCTGAGAAATGTGGATTTGGGAATTTGGAGAGTTGGAAGTTTGGGAAGTCGACATATGTGAAAATTTGGCAATTTAGGGATCTGGGGATTTGGGGAGGTGGATGTTTAGGAAGTTGGGGTATGTGAAAATTTAGCAATTTGTGAATTTGGAAGTTAGGGAAGTTGAGATATGTGAAAATTTGCCAACTTGGGGATTTGGGCATTTGGATGCTCGGAAAGTTGAGGTATGCGGAAATGTGACAATTTGTGGATTTGAGAAGTTGGGGATATGGAAGTTTGCGAAGTTGAGATCCCTGAAAATTTGGCAATTTAGTGATTTGACAATCTGAAGATTTAAACACTTAACAAATCTGAGAATTTCAAAATTTAGGATTTGGGAATTTGGTAATGTGGCAATCTGAGAACTTGATGATGGAAATTTGGAAATTAGTGTTGCAAGAGTATTAAAAAACTCTGGGTTCAAAAATTTAGCCCTATAGAAAAGTTTGAGACTGTAATTGAAACTCCAATAAACGCAATGAAGTAAATAGTTTTTCCTGAATAACACTTTCACGAGAAAACCTCTTGCTGGAATCATATCGAATGGTTCGGTCAGCGTTAGCTATCCGAGTATACCGAATACCCGATAAATTTGGCAAATATGCCGAGTAGCAAATAGTTGCTGAATATTCTGTGCGTCTCTAACAGCAATTAAAGGCAGGGATATTAACCATGAATGCAGCAACTTGGTCGGTCAAAATTGATTCATTATAGTCGGTTTCTCGGCGCAGAGGGTGGGGATGTTCCTTATTTAAGATAATGTACATGAATCTCTCTGGACCAATCTACCTTGCCACAATAATGGTCTTAAGTTTCCTTCCTTCTTGCTATTATTACTGTTATTACTAGACGTATAGTGATTTAGCAATTTCGATATTTGGAAGTCTTCAGAATATACAAGAAGTCTGATGATTTAACTTAGAAATTAAATGTGGAAATTATTAATTTACAAATATTTGCGTGTAGTTCTCTGAGGATGAGAAATTTGGGAATATAGTACTTTCAGGATGTATCTTTATAGGAATTTCGGAATGTAGAAATCTAGGGATTCAGTAATTATATGTATCTGAATATAACACGTCTCATTTATACACAGTCACTGTTACTCCTATCACACATTCAACCTCTAACTAAATCTTTTCATTAAAATTGCATTTCCCTAAATATTACCAGTATTTGTGTTCTCATCAGTATTCGCAATGTCGAAAATGCATCAGCAACATTCAGAAACATTATTCACGAAGAACAAACTAATAAATAGCATTGCATCAACAGTTTAGATTTTTCTTCGTTAGCGTATTCTCTTAGCCGACGTTCGGGCCGGTGAACGGGGGTGAGCTAACGAATGACGGGGGTTAGAAGGCCTTCGAAGGGAGGAGACGTGCAAGGGGGTTGAGGAGGAAAGTTGAAGGTAACCGACACCCTTTCGCAAAAAGTAATTGGTTAATGCCTCGGAAATGAGTTTAGTTCCTTTTTGCTCGCCGAGCGTGTTGCTCCTTTTTCGGCACCTTCAACCATCCGCTAGCCCTTCTTCTCTCTCTCCCTCTCTCTCTCTCTCTCTCTCTCTCTGTGCTTCGACCTTTTCCTACACACGTACAGTACTGGTCAGAAGTTTACGGTCATTTGTTAATTTCTACCAAAATTCATTTAATCCGAACAATCTTGAAGATGTTAATTTCTGTGTGAAAATACTATGTTTCACAGATACAATATATGTATGTTTCATAGACACAATAGATTTTCAGTGTCTTTAACTGGTGGTGAGTGTTTTTAATCTCTTTAAGAATTAGCTACACATTTAACTCGGATCACTTAGACATCGCTTGCACAGCTATTTGTAATTCTCACATTTTTTAATAAAATATCCTGTAGTACTTTGCATCGCTATTTTAAAGATATGGATACAAGACGATTTTAACTTGGTTACATCTTTCATTTGTTCAAAAATGTTTTTTAATTTATTTAGAGACGTTCTCTGATCTCTTCAGATGTTCTTTTAGGAAGACAAATGATCCAACTCTTTATATAATCACAGTTACATGTTTCATCTTTAACCTCTTCAGAGGTGTTCTTTTAGGTGAGGAAAACAAATGATCCAATCCTTTATGTAATTACAGTTACAGGCTACTCCTTTAATCTCTACAGCGATGTTATTCAATGTTAGAAAAACGAATGATCCAACTCTTTATGTAATTATAATTGCATGTTTCACCTTTAACCTCTTCAGAGGTGTTCTTCGATGTTAGAAAAACAAATGATCCAACTCTTTATATAATTATAGTTACAAATTCCATTTTTAACCTCTTCAAAGATGTTCCTTTGAGTTAGAAAAACAAATGGTACAACTCTTTATATAATTATAGTTACAGTTTACATCTTTAACCTTTTCAAAGGTGTTTAGATTAGAAAAGCAAATGATGCTACCTTTTATGTAATTACAGTCTACTCGTTCTAAATCTGTAGCAGTTAATGATCTTAAAAGTATAAATAACGTATTAAGAAAGAAAAGATATGCATATATGTGTCCATTAACTGGTGCGTCTATCTATACATCCACACGTGCTCAAAGGTTATCTTTACAGCTCCTATGGCTTCTAAAAAATTCTGCAATAAAATAACTGTTAATAAAATAATTCCCGAATGAAACGTGTTTTCATAAATAGAACTAATCCCAATGTGCCAATATCGAACAAACTATCAGCCTTTAAGAGAAAGCTAATTCTAAATTTTTGTGAGGTGTTGTACACGGTGTACACAGCTAGGTTACACGACCGGTATATTCTTCCACAAACCCGTAGCTGTTTCTTTCTTCGACCCGTGACGATCTCTTTTTCTCCAGAGCTTTCTTCCCGTCGCCCTTTCACCTTCCAGAAACGTACCTCTCTTTCTCTCCGAGAGGAGCCTCTCGTTCTCCCTTGGATCCCCGTTGCCGCATGCACGCGTGTGTTTTTATGCTCGCTCCAGGGCTCCGGTCACGCTTTGTGCCACATTGTGCGTGCCTTTGGAGCCCCATTATCCGCGTGTAAAAGTGTCATTATAGCCCGCGGCGGGGCTCGAAAGAGAGCGTAGAAAGACGAGGATGATGCGTTCGAGTATGAACGCGAGGGAGAGAGAGAGACGGAACATGCTTAAAGGATTTGTCCTCGTGTTCTGGACGATTCGTTAACCCTCCAGGGACCAGACAGATTTTCTTTGCTCGACGCGCGGACAAGACTTTGTTTTAAAATTGGATAAGCGTATCGACTTACGTCGCCTTATACCTACCTGATACTCTTCCTGGTTACTGTATAGTTTCGCGATTTTTCATACGTTGATCTCCGGGTCTACGTCATTTTCGGGACACGTGGGACACTGTGCTGGAGGGTGGAATATGGGCGAGATTTTTATGAAATTTAATCATTTCGCGTGAGGAGGAATTTAGGTATTATAAGTCTGTTTGATAATTTGAGAATTTGGGGATTTGGAGACTTGGAGATTTGAAGATTTGGGGATTTGGTGTTTTGGAGATTTTGGGAGTTGGGTAATTGGGGAATTGGGGATTTGGAGATTTGAACATTTGGGGATTTGGAGATTTGGAGATTTCGGAGATTTGGAGGTTTGGAGAATTTTTAATTTGGAGATTTGGGAATTTGGGGATTTGGTGATTTGGGAAATTTTGGGATATGGAGACTTTTAATTCGGAGATTTGGGAATTTGGGAATTTTAGAATTTGGGGTTTGGGAATGTAGAGATATGAAGTTTTGGGGATGTGTGTATGTGGGGATTCGGTGACTTGGAGCAATTAGCTATTTGAAAATTTGAGAACTTAGGAATCGGAGGGATTTATTTGTTTATATATATGGATTTAGGGGTTTGGTGATTTGGAGACTTGGAAATGTAGTAATTTGGTAATTGACAGATTTAGCAAAATAGAATAAGAAACAGGAGTAAAGGGATGAGTACATAGTATTTCTCTATTTCCTTTATAAACTTGATTAAAAAAGAGGAGACGAAGTAAAAGGGTGAAAATCTTCCTCTTTTATTTAAACTTCAATTTGCGTTAATTCTTTGTAATCACCCGTATAAAACATAACCCTTCGCACATTATGCACTTTCCAAAGAATCTATCGCCCAAAAGAAATAATGAAAAACGTAGCAAAAGAATGTAAAAGAATAGAGAAGGTAAGGGGGTGATATATTTGGTAGCCATTGGCGAGAGGCAGCAGCGGCGTGTCGGTAAGAGAAAGAGGTAGCGGTATTCGTTAACTCGGTGTATTTCGTCGGAGTCGTTCCCGTTTTCCTGCGGCTACCGCGATACGATCGTCATTAGCAAGGAAGAAGCAGCCCCGTCGTCGTCGTCGTCGCCCTTTGTGGATTCTCTTGCGCCTCGTGTGTCCCTCCGTACTAATGGTCTTAACGAACCCGACACTGCACCGGCTCCGTGGCGAGGGTTAATACATCAAGCCTGCACCGTGTGCGGAGCTTGAGCTTGATATTCCACGGCCGACACACAGCACGAAGACTTCGATTATCGCCAATTTACTGGCTGGCTCGTGTTTATTCGGTGACCACCGGCGTGTACCCTCCGGTAATGCGAGAGCCCGGAAATACTACCACCCCGACGACGATCGATCCGCTCGAAATCGCTTAACGAAATTAAACGGTTAACCGATCGCGCCGAATGCCAGCTCCAAGCTTTTATTCGCGAATTAATTCGTTCCTCGAGCCTCTGACTTTTCGATTAATTCCGTCGCGTCGATTTTGATTAACACCACCCTTCCAGAGATTGCGATTCTGTAACCATATTGTGCAAGGGTAGGTTTTATCGGAACTACCTAAGCGGTTAAATGATCGTTTTATAGGTTCTTTTATTTTACAGCATTGATTAACGGAACTTTTGTCGATAGGGGATGTTTTAAGATAATTTCATGAATTTCAAATTGTTTAGTAAATTTTAGCAGGGTTGTTCGATCAAACCGTGATATTTGCATTCAACTTTAATTAACAAAATAACATTTTGTCGATAGGGGATGTTTAGCAGAGAAAAAAAATCCTAAAAGATCATTAGCCACAATTTAAAACGATTTCACCCCTTACCTTGTACGATTATATTTTATTAAATGTTCTATGCAATTTTAACAGGGTTGTTCGATGAAACCATGACTGATATTTTCGTCCAGAATTAATTAACGAAATAACGTTTTGTCGATAGGGGATGTTTTTCAGAGAAAGTAGTCTTGTCATCTTCACCCAAAAATAAAATCCTAAAATGCGCCTCAGTTACAATTAAGAATCATTTCACCGTTTACATCGAGCTATTATATTTTATTAAATATTCTAACCGATTATATTTGAATACATATCCTAATTTTAGCAGGGTTCGATGAAACGGTGACCGATTTCGTCCAGAATTCATTAACGAAAGAACGTTTTGTCGATATATATGTTTTGTCTATATATCATGGATGTTTTATAGAAAGCATCTACGTTCTAATAAAGCGAGGTAGATCCTCGAGGAGTACGGATTCATTAAAAGTCCGCGCCGCCATTACGTTCTCGTTGGTCGCAACAACGAGGCGACTCCGACGAAAATGTTGCCGGAACGAAAACAGCTTCGCGTCCACTGGCTCGGCAAACTTTCCTCCCCCAGTCGCTAATTATTCTATTATTAATTGTTAATTATAATTAATTACGAGCAGGCCCGCGACCAGGCTAATTGACACTGATTTATGGCTTTAATTAAAAGCGGCGACACGACCGTTGTCTTACACGCCGAAGGAACGCTTTAACAACACCTTTTCAAGGGAATCCCGGCTTTGTGCCACGGCCTTTTAGACCCGGCAACCACCGCGCGGTTCACCCTTTTCCTTCAATCCAAATTACCCTGCGTTCATATTTTTCGCGCGAAAGTATCAACACCCCCTTAATGTTTCTTCCATTGTTCGCTTTATTGCGCAATGGCTATGATTTGACTAGGGTGGAAAATGTAGCGATCAAATTTATTGTTTTAGAATTCTCATCTTTTGAGTATCTTCCAAGTTTTCAATTATTATTTTGATATTGGTTTATTTTAGAAATAACTGTGTATTGCAATCATAGTTCAAGAGTAATTTCAAGAGTAACATTACTTGAAAAATTGTCAAAACGTTCAGGTGTCGTTCCAATAAATTATTTTCAACTACAATAAGGTCTTAATATTTCAACTCGAATGAAATAAGAAATTTTAACTTGACGCATAAATTAATTATTAAACGTAGAGCACCAAGAAAACAAAGAAAATATTTGTAAAATAAAGTAAAGTCATTTGAAAATGTTATTTAAATTTTTATGAAAACCAAGATCCTCAATTTCCCGCTCTATTTTCCGAAACAAAGCGCTCGAAGAAGGTACTCGTTGAATATTCATAATCGTTTATTAAATTATCACAGAGCAGTCTTTGAGATTCTGCCTGTACGAATATCTCAGCGGAGAGGGTGGCTGAGACGCGTGTCTCGAAAGATGTTCGACACATCACCGGTAAAATATTCAGAGCGACTTTCTATGAACGCGTGCGAACGCTCGAGGCAGAATCGTGCATAACGAGCACGCGTTCTCGCCTATTTTTGCGTAAACGACCGGGCGGATAGTGTCAATTACGGTCGTTAAAAGAAAAGAAAAGAAAGATAGCGAAACGCCTAATTGGCGGAGGCTTTAATTGGGCCGTGTTAACGTTAGATACGAAACGGGCACAGATAAGCATCCTAGGAACAGGTTATCGCGCTGCTGTCTCTTGGGAATGATTTCTTGATTCGAGGCGGTTCCGCTCGCGATAAACTAATAATGTTGCTTACATAAACCTGTTTAACGTATCTATTACACGCGCTGTATGCAAATCCCTAGGCGGTTGATCGGTACACGATCAACCCGAAGAACGACCATGTAAAATATTGATTTAATCAATTTCGAGTCTGATCAAGGAGCTTGACTGAGTCTTACTTCCTTGTACAGCCATTTTTATTATATTATTATACTTTGCGAAAATTAGATTCAGGTATTCGTTCAATTTGTTTCACGAGGGAGAGGATTGTTAAGTGCAAGTTGATGGGAGGAGTTGGATGAATTTATAAATTTTCAAAGAAACTTTCAAATCTCTAAATTTTTAATTATGTTAGTTTAAATACTTATAGATTCTCAAATTTCCAAGCTTTCAAGTTTTCAAGATTTCAAGATTTTAAGTTTTCAAATTTTCAAGTTCTCAAATTTGAGAATTCCTAAATACCCAAATTGCAAAATTCCGTATTTTCATGTTTCCAAACACGGAATCTCCAAATTTCCAAATGCCAGATTCCAGAATTTCTAAATTTCTAAATTCCTAAATTCCTAGATTCCTAGATTCCTAGATTCCTAGATTCCTAGATTCCTAGATTCTTAGATTCCTAAATTCCTAAATTCCTAAATGTCTAAATTCCTAATTTCCTAAATTCCTAAATCGCCAAATCTTCAAATCTTCAAATCTCCAAATCTCCAAATCTCCAAATCTCCAAATCTCCAACTCTTCAAAACTCCAATCTCCAAATCTCCAAATTCCCAAAACTCGAGGTAGGAAATAGGGTTAGGTTGAATGCGTCTATCCTCTCCCTTAATTAACGCCTGATCGTTTGTCCCTTAATTTTGGATCGAAAACCCCGCGTGGATACCCTGTCCTTAAGAACCGAAAGAAGAATCTTCTTAATCGATTAGATTTTCTTAGCTAACCCGGGTCGAAAGGATGAAAATTAATGGTCAGGTTATTGGCATATCGGTCGGTGGCCAGGTATTAATTGGACTGTAACGAAACAGGTTAAGCCGTCGGAGAAACGATACCGTGATTCTACTAATCGATCCAACTGCCGGTTCGATTTCGTTTACCGATGAACTGTTTAATTGGTGACGGGGGACGATAGCTAGCAGGTAATCAGATCGTGTCGAAAGCGGTACAGTTCCGTGAGAATCGGTGCCGAGTTTCTAAAACGAGTCGCACTTTTGATTCGAGCTAATTAGGCTACGTAACGAGTTACAAATGCGTGGAGCCCTGTGCCTTTCGGACACGTGTCTGAAAATTCCTATTAATTAGTGTCACGTCCTTCTCGTTGCTAAATCGAAGCAGAAAAAACTTACCTCTGATTTCTTTTGCCGACTCATTTGTGTAATTCGCGGAATTTCTACCTTGCGAACTGAGATGCTGAACAAGATATTTTAATATTTCTTAATTAACTGTGATGTAAAGGATGGTACAACCTGTGTCACTTCAAGCAGTATTCTTCTTTCATTCTTCTCGCATAAAAATTGCGTATACCCACGTAGATGTAGTTAAATAGTTAGAAAATAAAGCAAAAAGATAGCTGACTCTATAAGGGTGAATTTGACACTTTACGATATGGCTACTTATTAAATAAATAATTATTTTTAGGACCGAGGTAGAAACACATAGACTCATACGACTCTTGTTAAAAGTTAATATATTGTTATAAATCTCTGAAGAATTCCCATAATTTAAAATAATGAATGCACAAACAAAAATTGCACAACGTAATAAATGCGGAATTTTCTCTAAATTATTACATGTCTCGAATGTCCTTGTTAGAGTTATTGAATCTGACGGTGGTCAGCAGCGACCCTTACATCGTCGAATGCGTGGACCTTGCAAAACGAGCCGGGGAAGCTGATTCGTTTCGATCTCGCAGCTTAATTCGAAATTACACGTTCCGTCGTGCATGGATCATAACGTTAACGAGAATAACGAATGGCCACGGTTCCGGGCCAGTGACAGCTCGACATTCAGCAAGATTTAACGTCGACTTCCGGCCACGAGCAGCCACCACTGGTCGGTGATCCTGGCCGACTATGCTGCAAGTAAGACAAGGGAGGCGTATCTCTTCGACTCGTAAAGATAACCGCGAATAACCCCTTCGTCTTTCTAAATGGCTCCGTGTCCACGTCCGTGTCGCGTGCTATCTTCCGTTCTCTCTTCCTCCGACTGAATTCATTAACTCACTGATTTACCGTCGCCTTCCGGTGTAAACGAAATTACTAAGCACACCGGCCATCATCCTCGTTCGCCAGCAGCAACGCGGGAAACCGCGATAATCCTTTCGTATACGAACATAACCTATTTCGATCGTTGTATACGGTGTGGGTTCAAGGAGGAGAATTTGTTGACGGGGAGAATTGCGGAATTTTTTCATTTTCGGGTTCTGAGGGCTGGGGATTTGGGAATCGACTTGAGGATTTGGGAATTCGAGGATATGGATATTTGGGAATTTGGGGATTTGGAGGTTTGGAGATTTGGAGATTTGGAAATTTAGAGATTTGGTAATATTTTTTTATTACCTGCAATAGAATTATATCAGTGAATTAAACACTCACAATCTACCTTTGAAAGGACGTTTAATAGAAATTTACAACCCTTGCCGTAAAATTAGAATAAAAATTTGGTAATGGGTTGAACAGTTTATTCAAACTATTCTTAACTTCGAAAATACCTTACCAACTAATCAGTCAAAATGATTGAATACGGGTTTCACATTTTATATTACAAAATTTTGTTACCGTTATTAATATTTGAAGATAAAGAATGAACGAGTGAAACGACCTGTTTGGTAGTTTCAGAGTTAATACAACGAAAGAAGAAGAACTAGGAAAAGATGATTAACGAGCTTCATAAAACACGGTATTTACCTGATGTATGGATGATTTTCATTAATTAAAAGAAGATATTCTACGGTTCAACCGTGAAACAAATGGGGAAAACCGAATGGAAAGCGTAACGAATACGGTACTGCAGGAATTTTCTTCGTAATTAAGCATTGTAATAAGATTCGCGCATTTAACGTTAATCGTTTGAGTTCCAGGAAATGCGGTCTCGTTGTTTCGATTTTACAAATTGATAAGCTTTTGTGGGTTTCTTTTAATTATTTTTATATAATTATTCCATTTCTTCATTTTTTAATTTACAAATTTCTCTATTTTCATATTTTACAATTTTCAACTTTCCTAATTTCCCAATTTCCCAATTTTCCAACTTCCCAATTTTATAATTTCCAAATTTTCCAATTTCCCAATTTCAATTTCCCAACTTCCCAATTTTTTAATTTCCCAATTTCCCAATTTTCTAATTTCCCAATTTCTCAATTCCTAGATCCCTAAATTTCCAAATTTCCCAGTTCCCAGGTTCTCATTTCTCAATTCTCAGCTTTTCTAATTTACAGTCTCCCAAGTTTTCACATTTCTAACTATCCAAATTTCTGAATATAGAAATGTCTAGATTACCAAATTCTTCAGTTTCTATTCATAAACATTTGAGAATCAAAATTTTTGCTAATTTAACAAAATCAAAACTTGAAAGTCTGAAATTTCACATTAAAACTTGAAAATCTAAAATGTTCCTAATTAAACATGAAAATTTGAGAACACAAAAATTTCAACTCTGTTACACACACAAAACCCAGTTCTACCTACAAGGTGATCGTTCGTACGTTATCAAGTTCGAATGTAACCTAAATGTATAAATCAGGTGATTGATTGCATTATCGATACCTGATCGGTGCAGGAATTTCTTTGAGACACGGTTACGCGTTCGATTTTGACTCGATACGATTCGCAGCGCGATAACGAGATCCTTTGATTCCGTCACCACTGTTAACCGATACGAAAGCGATAGAAGAGAGGTTTTTGTGATCCCTCGTTTCTTTCCGTTCGCACGACACGGTTGGGCACGGATTTGGAATAGGATATTGGCGAACGTGGATGATACGTGGTACGTACGCGTTTGTCGCTCGTGCTTGTTAGAACTTTTCAGTGAAAGTGTCGTAGAAGGGTCGAAAATAAAAGGCATTGAATTTATTCCATGTATGTACAGTTACACAATAATCTTTTATTTGATAACACTTTTGTTAACATATTTTTATTGTGATAAATTGGTAATTGATGATTAGAACTACAGTTTGTTCAAAATTAATATTCATTTTAAATATACAATATTGTTTATACTTGGATATATTTTCTTAATTGACAATATTTGCAATTAGAATTCTGTGTATAAAAGTAGTTGGGTACATTGTCAAAAATAGTAACAGTTCGTGAGGTGTTTGAATAATTTTTCTAATATGTTCAGTTCATATATTTTTCTGATTACTGATACACTGAAGATATATCGAAGATATGCAGAAAACGTGAGATTGTTGTATGGAAGATATGTGGAAGATATGAGTCTGATACATGGAAGATATGTAGGACATATGTAGATGTGAGACTGATACATGAGAGATATGTGGAAGATATGAGACTGCTACACTGAACATATGTTGAAGAAGTGAGGATGATACATGGAACATATGTGGAACATGTAATATTGATATATGAGGGATGTGTAGAAAATATGAGATTGACACATAAAAGGCATGTAGAACATATGTAAATGTAAGACATACATCAGAGATATGTGGACGATATGAAACTGATACACTGAATGTTACACATATGAGACTGATATGTAGAAGATATGTAACATACAAGATTGATACATTGAACACGTGTAGAACAAAACTCACACATACAAAATATGAAACTGAAAAGATCTACAAAAGATATGAAACTGCTACATAGAAGATATATAAAAGACATGATCCTAATGCATAAAAAATAATATCTGAAATTGACAGAAAAAGTTTACCTTCCGTATCAATATTACAGTAATTATCAAAGGCATCATCAGTATTACAACAAATATCAAATTTGCTGAGAATCTTGCAATAAGAAACATGAAACGTAGTTGGAGGTTGACTATGCAGGTTATTGCGTGGCAAGTTTCGGACAGTACCGATGAGATTCGAATAAATTTAATGGCAGGGCTTCGTGTCGGGCCCGATGAGACCCTACGAGACTCGCTAGTCGAGCAGGTGGCCGGTGTGGTGGGACAGCAACGACCAGACCGACCGGTTTACATGGCTGGAGAACCGAGAACGCCTCTTGACTCGGTCCTGGGAGCAAAACAGCCCAACACACTGCCACATCCACGGATCTCCAACGAACACTGGACAGCAAATCTGGCTATCTTTCAGGAAACCTTAAAAAATTCTGACTTTTTTCATTTAGAGATTTTGGAATTTGCAGATTTGGAGGCTTTGGGGCTTAGAAAGTTTGTAATTTGGGGATTTGCGTGTGTGGAGATTTTGAGAATTTTGGGATTTGAGGATTTTGGGTTTTGAGGATTCTTGGATTTGAGGATTCTGGGGTTTGAGGGTTCTATGATTTGTGGATTTTGGGATTTGGAGATTTGGTGAATTGAATATTTGGAGTTTTGGGGATTTGGAGATTTGTAGATTTCGAGGTTTGGAGATTTGGTGAATTGAAGATTTGGAGTTTTGGAGATTTGCAAATATGGAGGTTTGGAGATTTGGAATTTAGGAATTCTGAATTTGAGAACTTGTGGATTTGGATATTTAGAAATTTGGGGATTGGAGATTTAAAGATCTAGTTTGTAGATTTAGGTCTAGAATTCTGAAACTATTTAATAACTTCTTAATTCAGAAATTTGCAAACTAGAAAAATCCTACCTTTCATAATATATTCAAGAATTTAACACTTTGCAAATATGCAGTTATTCAACTTTCAAAATATTCAAATACAGAAATAAAACAAGTTGAAAATTTACATGTCGGCCCTCCCAGAATGCAATAATGATCGACTCCCTATACCCGTCCTTATCCAAAGAAACCCTACGTTGCACTCGAGTGCACCAGTCGAATCGTGGTAGGGGAACGATCATGGGTACCAGTCACCAATGTATTGGTACACGTGTGTGTCAGGTGCCAGAAGACCAAACCCGAAGACGGGGCAAGGATTTGAGAACAGGATTCAGCTTCAACATTGTTGCAGGGTGATCCGATCGAGCTTGCCTGATTTAAATTACGTCCGATGCTATCAGATCGCGATTAAGGGAAGTGTTCGTTAGGATGCGTTTGGATTATTAATTCGACACTTTATTGCCACCTTGAACTTCTTTGCTACCTTGATATTCTCACGATATGAAATTTAGAGCGAATATTTTCACTTTTATAAAATTGGGTGCTTCGAGATATGACGTTGTGAAATCATTTTTCAAATATTTACAACCCTTCATTAGTAAGTAATTATAATTATTTCTCGATATTATTTCTCGACATCTGAAAAGTTAGTGTCAATAATATTAGGATATCAATGCTTGATAATCAATATGATTGTTCATAAATAAAGTCATTTTAAATTGAAATACTATTTATTTCTTTACTAGTTGTATAAATAAGGGTTCCAAATTTCAATTCTTCGCTAATGAGTAACATTTTTTGTCGAGAGTATACTATCAGATCAGTATCCTCAATACGTAGTAATCAATGTAATTATTCATAAATAAATTCATCTCAAATCAAAAATATTTATTTCTTCATTTACTGTACTGTGAGTTGTCTCAAATTTTCATACTTCACTGATAAATAATTATAACCTACCGAATATTATTTTTCATGTTTCAAAACATGGACTACCAATCATACTATTATAAATAATCAACATAACTGTGCACAGATAAATCCATTAAAAATCTTGATACTATACAAACATGTAGTAGAAACCATACAAATATTCGTATATAAATATGCGCCTTCACTTATACCTCAGAGTATATAAATATACATACACCTGCATTTGTACTACAATGTACTATAAGTATGTACCTTCATTTGTACTACAGAGTACTATATAAATTGACTTGTACTGCAAAGAACAATTCCGAACACTTACACGGTTTCGGTTGGTTATTCGATCCCATCACTAAACAAAGAAAACCAAGAAGAATCTATACCATCCGATTTCCTTTCTACTATTCCCTTTCCTATTAATTTTCCTCTCGATGGCCGTAAGTACGCAAATGCATAGCGGAAGGGTGGCTGCATATCGCAGACAACATCTACAGAAAATTGGCGTTCGATGACGATGGTGAAATTGTGCTTGAAAATTTGAAAGCGAGTCTCCTTTTCCGCTCGCGAAGGTTCGCGATTATGATCGCGAATCGCGTGTCGAATCGATCGTCGGAAGTGTTTCTTCAATTTGCAAAACGTTCCTCTCGGGACGGCCAAGGTGGAATGCCAAGCAGACAGATCATGTTAAGGAGGCTGAGTGGAATAAACAAACAAGACGTTCAGGAAAGGCTGAAGAGCGAAAGAGGAGGAAGAGGACGAGCGAAGGAGAAGAGTAAAGACGTCGATACGAAAGGACGCTCGAGCAGCGAGGATCGGGCTTAAGAATGGTAGAACGAGCGGATGAAGGCGGGCCAGGGGGGTTGCCAACGAAATGGACGAGTCTTGTTGGGGGTTGAAAGGGGCGAGCGAGAGGGTAAATCTTAAATAAAGTGATATGGAGTACTTTCGTATAAAAGCTCCATTTCCAGTGCTCCGTCGACGAATACCTTCAACACGGTCCCAGCGTTGGAGCCTTGTAAGGATTTCGTTTCTCCTTGCATCGACCTCGTCCCTCCCTCCTGCACCCGGCTGCCCCTAATGTTTGCCCCGCTGCCACTTAAGAAATTAAATGACCGATCGTGCCCTGCTATTGCATCTCGTCCCAATATTTCGCTTTTGAATATCAAGGACACCTAACATCATACGATAGTACAATTGATTTCTAGGTACGTGTGAGAGAATGTAGGTACACGCTGACATTGGGGGCAAAGTTTTGTTCATCTTTGAAATTTGAGGATTTAAGATTTGAGAATACTGGAATTTGGACACTTAGTGAAATCTGAGAAGTTACAAATTTCCAAAATTTAAAATTTGGAACTACGGAAATACAGAAATTTACAGATTTAACGCAACAATTTATTTTGAAGTTAAGAAACTTGGTGATACATTAGTTCTGAAATTTCAAACTCTCAATATTCCGAAAGTTCGAAAAGAGACCGAAATTCCGAAATCAGTGAACATGGCAGCGATCCATCAGCATCCACCCGATGACCTTGAGCGACGAAAACGTCGGAATCGCTATAGTTAGCCGGTCGTTAAGCCCGTTACAAGCTTTCTTCTCATTATCCTCATCCCACACTTCGCTCGTTTCTTGTTCCCCCTCTTTGTCTCCGTGGTACATCCCTCTACGCTCTGTTCCCCCTGGATTTTCTTTTTTAAATCGTCCTCCTTTCGGCGCGGCGACTGCGTCGTGTCACTTGGCCCCGGTAATTGATATCGGTGTACGCAGTATGCAAGCTCGTTGCAGCGTGGCGCGATTTAATTGGGAAGAGCGGAGAGGAAGAGCCGGTGAAACGATGGGGAGGTCGCCTCTTATTGGATCCACCGAAACAGGGACAGACTACGAACACGAGAAAGAGAGACGCGACTACTAACGTTATAAATACGAAGAGGCTGGCATTATTGGAGACCCCAGCTGCTAATTGGAGTAACTTTGTTCCTCGAACGATTGTTTACCGTTCCCCGTTGCACCAACTGCGATTGACGCGTGTCACCCTTTCCATACTGTGACATATTTTTCCAGAAATCACTGATCGTTTCTGAAAATGCAGCAAATCAACGTTGCTTTCAGTGTTACAAAAGTAGATTTGGTATAAGAAATCTGATGAGCCATACTTAACATAGGAGTACTAAGGTTAAGGCTTCGCCGAAAATACTTTTCGCAACCGTGAACCTGACAGGTTAGAGGCTGATCAAGTGCCTGTCTGATCTACGGCTTCAGTTGGTCAAAAGAGAAAAATAGACAGCTAGCAACCAGACTAAGACCACTTGACAAACATTTCCAATGATGATCTAGAACATTAGAATGTCTCATTGGGACTGTTCAAGGTGGTGTCCCGTCCCTTAAAGGTCAGCCTCCTACGCCAGATACAGGGTTGCGTACAGTACATGTTCCATCTACTACAGGTTACAAGATTATTCACCTACTGCAGCTATCTAATAAAAACAAGTTTAAAACAAAAGTTTCAGAGTACAGATTGTACTATACATATCAATAACAAATCAACTCAAAAATAGTTTGTTGGGATGATATGCAGTATGGTTGCTTCTAACACGCAATCTATATTTTCAGTCGAACTGGAAAACACAGAGGTATAGAAACTGACTCTGACTCTACTCTGATCTGCTGATCGCGTTGTCTATACAGAGTTAGACGTGATACTGTGCGTGTGTGTTGGCGTGTGTGACTGTTCCTAGCGCCCTGACAGTTTGTATGGAGAAGTCGAGATGATCAGCATGGTCAAAGATGGTCGTTGAATCGAGTAAACAATCTGGTACAGACCTGAGTCTGTACTGTGCGTGTGTTAGTGTATGTGTGTTCATATGCATGTGCGACTATTCCTAGGGCGCTGACAGTTTGCATGGAGAAGTCGAGATGATCAGCATGGTCAAAGATGGTCGTTGACTCGAGTAAACAACAGAGCTGGTACAAAGTAACAAACCCAAAAATTCGACTACTTACTGGTCCGTGGTAATAGCACAGCTTACCTAAGGGACCATCTACACTATGCCACTGGTGGTAGTAGACTTGCCAGTAGGCGAATTTTTGCATTTCTTCGCCTGTCATTGGTACAAGAAGGCAAGTAAGGAACATTTTCTCCTTCCAGCGACAGACAATAAGACCAAATTTGACTACCTAAGACCAGTTACTGGCATTACTGGTATTTCCCCAAGAAAGAACGGGCAAGAAAGGCAAGAATCAATAATCGAAGTTAAAACATAAGCCCCGTCGCTTCTGCGAGCAAGCGGAAAAAGGCAACTTTCGCAGCTATTGTCTGAGCTAAGTAAGAGAGAAATCTGTCAAGAGGGATAGAGAGGAGTCTCTCTTTCCTGTTCGGCCGAGCAACACGCTCGAGGAGCAGGAAAATTCGCAAGCTTCCCCGTTTGGTGCGCGAGGCGTTCGTCCGTGGTCCGGAGAGTGCTCGTCCCGCAAGAAGGACGGACAGATCCAAATTGAAATGTAATGTACACCCCTCTGGCGTCCCTCTGCCGATCAGCCAATCCCCCATCGGCGTGTTCCTCTTTCTCTTTCTCTCCGCTCCGTTTTCGTGCGCCGACGAAGACGCATCGTCGGCCTCGTTGTTCCGCCGGGCTGAAGGGGGTCGACCGGGGCTGCTATAAGTGCAGGTGATTTACTGCTTCGAGCTTAATGGAGACTGTTTACTGCTAATTAAAACGAAGCCCTGCTTTATACCGTATAGGTGTACTCGTGCGTGGGTGTATGAACCTCGAAAACCGATTCCGGGGAATCGTGTCGCTTTGGCGAGATGTAAGATGTATGGGTGTAGATGTGTGTGGACATATGTGGTGTAAGGGGATTGGGGTGCAGGGATGCTAGGATATAGGGGATTCAGAGAGCTAGATATGGAAGGTTAGAGATATGAAGAGATAGGTGTGTAGAGATATTAGAGTATATCTATGGTATCCATAGATATGCAATTGGATATTCAGGGATATTACTAGCTAGGAATGCGAGGATCCAGGGATATACCTTCGTATGTCTTGACACACACTAATCACTATAATTGTAAATACCTTCAACGTAAAAAATTAATTTGTAAAAGCAATGATATGATATCGTAAATTTACAAAACTATAAAAAGAAGCAACAGTTACAAAATACGAAAAATATTTTGAATATTTTCTCTAATGATGTAGTATGCAGTTCCTCCTGTTAAAATACAAGAATGTCAAAACATCTGCAACGCAACGAAGAAGTTCGCAACCAGATGCGATATTGAACGTTTTGACAGTCGGTGTCATTCGTGACTTAAATACTTAATTATTCGCCGGTAAAATAGATTAGCATTGTAGCTAATGAATAGATCCCGTTCGCAGTTGAGGCACGTACTTAGAAGACAACAACGCGTTATTGTACCCGAGTACCGTACAATTGTTTCTAGTTTGACGACAGCGGCGAAGATTACAATGTTGCGCCGTACAATAACGGCCGACGCAGAGGGAACGTCAATGTAGCAAATTCTTGTTACCAGCGGAATCGACGTGTTCGAAGAAGGAAAGAGATAAAGAAATAAAGAAAGAAAGAAGGAAGGAAGGAAGGCTCGACAGAGCTCGTTTTATGCGGCCGCATTCGCTGCAATGGAACCCTTTGTAAGCCCGAGGGCCCAACAAACGGGCCTTTGTCCTCCGTTAAAAAAAAGGGGACCCTAGAATGGAAAACGTTCCCTCGAACAAATCGAATCTATCGTTTGTGTTTAGTTTCGCGATTTCAAAGGTACCCTTCTTCCGTGCTACACCGATTTTGTTAGTTCAGTTGCTCTTCGTTTTTAATGCGTTCACTGCCCTAGGATATCTCATGATCCAAACTTATAATAATCGAATTGTGTTCATACGGAGATCGTGAAATGACAAATATTTATGTTGATCGACACTTATCGTTTTTGTGTACTTTTTATGAAGGCACCGTGTGTTAAATGTTACGTGTGAATATTAGTCATATTGATAAAGATTTTGTATGACTAGAATGATGTAATAGTAACATGACTAATTTTTGGTTGATATTCTTCTTCCAGACGCGTGCACACATTTCATGCAATTAATTTTCAGATTTTTGTTCTAAGATTTTTATGTACTTTTTTAAATATATTATAGAATTGATGTAAGGGAGTAAAGTAGCGAAGTAGCAAATATTTGATTGATTTTATAAAAATATTATTGAAATATTTTATACTTCAGATGTCTCCTACATGTATGATATAATTAATTATGAATGTTTAAATGTTTAAAATATAAGTACATGAATAAGTATCTAAATATAAGTTCTTAAATAAGCACCTAAATATAAGTTCCTCAATAAGTACCTAAATAAAAGTACATAAAGTGTCCTCTCTATCGAACGCAGAGCAAATAAAAGAAAAGAAACGTAACGAAATACCGATGAAAACTGTAAAGAGTTGTTCGAAAAAGTAGAATCGGATGAATTTCGAAGAAACAGGGATCCTCGGTTTGGTAGGTTGGCTACGTGCACGGAATGATGCCGCGGGTCTTGGTTCTCGGGTCGAGTTCAAGGGTTTTGAGGTGAAAACGGGACCGTGATTCCGAGCACAAACTGGATCGACGGGTTCCTGACTTGACGAAGCCTTCGACCTTCGACCTCGCTCATGGAAGAGGTCGAGATGAAGTTGCAGGATCGTATATCGTTGCTTCACTTGCAGTAGACCAATTCTCTTGCCCTCTTCGTTCCACCGCCTTTTTTCTTACCCTCTCTTCTTTGATCTCTTTCTCCTCTATCGATCTTTTCAGTAAAACGCTCGGTGTGTCTTCCATGATTCTCGATGCAGAAAGGGAAAGTGGCTGGCTACGTGCTGTATTGCCTTGAGTGACTACTTTGTTAAGAAATGGGTGGCTTTTATTTTATGTCGTGGGATGACGTGTAATGTGGTAACATTTAAAGCGACAAATTTGTTGCTTATTTTAATTCGTTTTTCATGTGTTCTTCAAATTCTGTGGGTTGAATGAGGTGATTTTTCAAGATTCGGTAGTTTGTGATGAAAATTCCCAAATTCCACATTTCTAATATTATAAGATCCCAGTATTCTAAAATCCCAAAATTCCAAATTTACAAAATTTTAAACTCTCAGAGTCCTAAAATCTCCAATTTTCAGAACTCTAATGTCACAAGATTTTAATATTCCAAAATACAAAAATTCCGAAGTCTCAAGGTCCCAAAATCCCAAGATCTCAAGATTCCAAAATTCCAAAAATCCCAAAATCCCTAGATCCCAAAATCCTAAAATCTCCAGATCACGAAATCCCTGGATCCCAAGATCCCAAAATCCGAAAATTCAAAAATTCCAAAATACCAAGATCCCAAGATCCCAAAATCTCGAAATCCTGAAATTTCAAAATTGTGATCCTTCATTCTACATTTCCGATCTCACAACTACAACCCTCACCCCCAAAGTGAAATTTCCTAAAAAATATTCACTAAAAATTCCGCAAACTTCATAAATTTCTGTCGACGCACCGCAAACGTTCACAAGTGACGAAAATGTCCGGCGATATTCGATGCGAGATCGCAGATTTTTCAAGCTGGCGATCAAGAACGACATCGTTCGTTCTTGAAGCTGAAACCACGAAATCGAGTAGAGTGCTAATCAATAAGCGATTGTCAGGAGGTTCGACGTAGTCTTGCTCGTTATCAGTGTCGTAATTGGTCGAACAACGGTATCGAGAGCACAGCCTGAGAGAAGCAAAGGACACTGGAAGGCTCGTTAATTAAAAAAAGAAGCATGGAAGAGGGATGTAAAGAGATAGGGGAAAGGAAAGGTCGTTCGCTTAATTCATTCCGCGTTTTATTAAACGGCGAAAACACAGACGCTTTGTGCCGGCTAATAATTCACATGGGTTCATTGTTCCCGCTCGTTAAGATTTTCCTTTGAGGCGACCGAATCTTTTGCATCGGCTTGTTCTACCGATTTAATGGTGTCTTCGTTAAAATTGTCGCGACACCGGCAACTCGTTCGATATCGTTACGAGCTGAACGTTTCTCTTCCGAAAGGTACTCATTTCTTTCTCATCTTTTTTCGATGAAAATCAAGACTTACGTAGATAAATATTTTCTTCGAATTTGCCTGATCTACTGCTTCATTAGATGTTTATGCAAAATTATACGAAGAGATTATGTCACACTTTGACAAATATTATCGTTACAAAGTGACATGTGTATGATGGTTTTCTTTGCGACGAACGGAAGAATTTATCTTTAAAGAAGATAAAAAAGTTGCACAGAATTTTATTTAATATAACGTTCCAATTACTTAAGATAGAAAGAATCTTCCGAAGTGAAATTCCACCGCGAACAAAAAATTGAACAAAAGATGTGACAGTTCTTAACCTAACCACAAAGAGTAAAGATTGTGAGAAATGACCCCAGTGATAACACGTGTTATATGTTATTTGTATATACATAAATATTTATGTTTTACTGCATTATTACGTGACGCGATTATTTATTTATTTATTTAATTTATACATTTATATTTTTGTATATCGTGTATGAATAAGGCATGAAAATTATTGGTATCGAGATATTAATATTCGGCCAGCACATAAATTAACATGCATTTAATCATATTTATTTTATCCGTAACTTCGTATTAATATTATATAAATTATTTATATATCCTCGAAGTGGGTAATTATCGATTTAGTATTAAAATTTTGATTATTAAATTGATTGTTTCGTCGGAGGATCTTATTTTATACTACAATTTCTTGTTAAACAACACTTTTTAGTACTTTTAGTTAATTCGCTGTCCTTAAAAGTTATTTACAGCCCTGAAATATAAATATTGACAGTGCAAGTGAGAATATAAATGCTGACAGTAAAATATCGACAATATATGTAATAATACAAATACTGTTATTATTGAAATACTGATAATATTAATCTTTCATACTAATCCTACCAACGTATAATGTAAATGAAATTGCAAAATAAACGAACGATAAAATATACATTAAGTCACTCGATGAAAATCTACACAGAGTTCAAGAATATCTCCTTCGCGACTTAAAATATTTTAAAAACATAACTAAAAACCAAACTTGTATACAAACTTTATAGGTTAACATCACTTACCTAACAACGAAACTTGTAACTTAAAAACAAACTACATGGTTTAAGATAATTTAGAAACTTAATGTAACTAAAAACTAGACTTGCAACTTAAAATAACCTAACATCTTACCTTGACCAAAGCTTAAACTTTGTAAAATAAGAAACTTGTTCAAAGATCATTGTTTCTTATTTCGTTCAATGGTAACTTCCAAAATTTCAGCAAGATCACTATCGAAACAAGCCCCGTCGTATGTTTCAAGTCGTCCGTTAGTGGGCCAGGAAAATGAAGGTCAGAGCGTGTCATCGTTCGAAAAATGCTGTGGTGTTTCCAGCTCGTCGAGCCTCCGCGGTAATTCCCAGTGCGACGTGACTGGCAGGATAGGGGTAAAGAGAGAGCGAATAGAAAGGGGTGGTCGGGTGGTTTGTCCTTTCCCCAGGAGACCGCAAAATCCTCGGCTCGCAAAATACAGGCTACTCGAGCGTCCCGGTTGTGGAAGCACGCCGTCCCGTAGTAGTCCTGCTTGAGAATCGTAAGCGGTGAGAGAAAGAGAGAGAGAGAGAGAGAGAGAGAGAGAGGTAGGGAGAAAACGTTGCAACGTCTTCGAGCGCACGTGCTACTAGCAAAGAGCAAGTTTCTTTCGTTAAAGGGGCGGCATGGCGCGTTGGCGTAGCAGAGGGTGTATCCACGGCCGATAATCCCTCCGGTGTTTTTCTTTTCCGTTCCCCGACCACGACCCACTTATCCCGGCATCGTAGAAGACCTCCAACCCTCTCTACGGCCCGTTTTATCGGGTGTCGCCGCGGGTTATCGTCGTGGTTGCTGCCACGGAGGGTGAAAAAGGGGTTGAGCTGCCGTGCTGAAGCGGAGCTGGTAGTGTGAGGTTGCTACCACCTGTTGGCAGGACAACGTCTTAGCCCCACGCCACTTCACCTCATCCTCCTTACCAGACACTCTCGTTTCCTTCTTCTTCTTCTTTTTTTTCCTTCTCTGCTAGTCTTCTTCTTCTTCTTCCACCCTTTGGCTCGATGCTATCCCCCGTTCCCGAGACCCGCCACGAGTCTCGCAGGCACATTCTTGACGGGGGATTCTCGTGGCACGAATTAATGCCACGGCCAGGGTTGAATCGTTCTGGAGGGTGAGTTGTAGTTAGCCTGAAATTTGGTATACTTCGGGGAACGAGTTTTGGTAATAGTTTTGATGGAGTTGGGGATCGGCTGACTTTCAGGGACTCGTGGGACGATGAGATTTTTAATTATGATTCCCAAGAACTGGAGAGCTCGGGTAGATGATTGTAAATGGTGTACTTTGAAATTGCTTTTTTTTGGGGGTAGATTGTGTATCGTGTGTTTACTTCGTTCTGCAAACTGTCGCGATTTTTCAACCGAGCTGCGTGCATGCAAAATATTTGCAGTTTTTGTTGTTCCAAGCTTGTATCCGAATAAATCCGAGATTAATTCAATAAACGAACTAATTAAATTGAGTTAACGAGTACGGTTAATGAATTAAATTTATGATCTAACGAGTGCACTTAATGAATTAATTAAATTTATGAGTTCATGAGTAGAGTTAATGAATTACATTCATTAACTAACGAATGAAATTAATGGACGAGTATTGTATGAATCTAATATTACCTAATAATAAGCAATTTAATATTAGATTGAATTATATTGCGTTAACCTAAATACGCAATCATGTGGTTTCGCAATACATTAATAATAAAATTACAGTTACAGTAACTGTACTACTAATTTACATTCTGGAACAGAATTTATATTCTGGTTGGATTACTTCCAACGAATCGTAAATTTTCCAGATTACGAATTCAAATTCGTATCAAATACATTTTTTTAATCATAAATTTATCTTGTTCTAGGTGCTGAATCCACCTTTATCTCCCATGTGCAAGCATGAAAGAGTATTTCGACAGCTGCATGTGACTTAGATCCTTGGGGCATAAGGATTCCAGGAGTTCGCTTGCAGCAAATCAACCTAATATCAACGGTAAGTTGCATGGTTACTGTACCTTTGTATCAAAACCAAAAGGAAGATTTTACCACTTGGAAGGTTTGAATCGTGGTAATTTATTTTACAATAAGTCGATAGTGTACATGCTTGGAGATAAGCTTCAGAGTACAGTAAACTCTCGTTATATTGCCATCTAGAAATCTATTACATGAACTTTCATACGACTCATCCGCTAGTGACACTCCCCACCATAAACTGTTATAGTGAACCACCCTGTATAGTAACGACTTTTACTAACAAGAGTAACATAATTTTTGCTAACAAAAATATTTGCTAACAAAGAATTATATAAAATATTATCGAGATTTCGCGCAGTTGATTCGTAGGTATTGCTGTTTATTCCTCTCGTGATCGAATTACACCGCGTGTCTAATTGGGAGCCGAGTATTTAGCGTAGTCAGTGTGGAGAACCTTGATACTCCATCAAGATCTATCAACCTGTTCGCTATTCTGTGTTTCGTAGCGTAGAAATACGGCTATGGGGGTTGGTGGTATGGGGTGCGAGATGCGCTGGCCCGCTATGAGGTCCGGTAATGACACCACTCGCTTCTGCACCGTTAGTATTTGACATCACGACACGGTAATGCTCCTGTGCATCCTGCTTCGCAAATGGATCTTGACGAGACCAGAACGAGCCATGTTGTCAGATAAACGTTAGATATGACTATTTACTGTCCAGCCTTTTCATCGAGAACACTGGCGTCGCGTTAAATGTGTGCATATCCTAAACATCCCTCGGGACCATTGATACCGTCCCTCTTTCTGCGAATTGAGGTGTCTCAAGAAAAATGAACAATTCTGTTACTTTCATTACTTCTGTTCACGCGATTGTACTTTTTACTTTGATGAATTTAATTAGTTTGATTAATTTGGTCAGTTTGGTTAGTTTGATTAATTTGATTAGTTTGATTAATGTAATGAGGGTGATTAATATTATTGTTTTCATTACTTTGATTCATTTGGTTACGTTAATTAATTGAATTAGTTAGATTAATTTGATTAATTTGATCACTTTGATTAATTTGATTTGTTCGATTATTTTGATTAGCTGGTTTAATGTCATTGTTTCTATCGCTTTCATTCATTCGATTTACCTTGATTATTTTGCTTAGTTTGATAAATTTGATTAATCGGATTAACTTGATTAATTTGATTAGTTTGAATAATATCACTCTAATGTGACTCTAATTTGAATAATATCTCTCCATAAGTATGGGAGTGAGGGTGTTGTACATACGTTTTTGCAATAATATGTGTACATAAAAATATTGATCCACCGAAAGCACTTAATGAAACAGTTTTGCAATCGATTGATATTGATATTTTAAGTACCCGTACACTTTTGTAATATTTCCGTTTAATATTCATATTTAATGTGTACGTACATTTTATTGAGATACTCTGCGTATCACCGCAAAACGGTGATCTGGTGAATACGGGTACTAGAAATAAAAGACACTGATATTTAGTCGATGAATTTAGGTAAATATGTACATTCACTATGAAGTTTATATGACGTAGGGAACGTGCAGTGCACGTTTTGATGCATCCATTAATATTATACTAATTATTATTAATTAGTGAATTTGTATATGAATAGTTAATACGTGAAGTTGTATGTGAATATATGAGATTATATATGAGTATATGAATTTATGTATGAACACTTTTAGTTAATGTACATTCTGTTCAAATTACTATTTTATTAAATTGACGTATATAATTATTACATACACATGTGTCTACACACCCATCAAATAATTAATCAATCGATTTAAAATTTCCTAGTTTTCGACAACATAGACCTTTAATTTCACAAATATTCCAGAATAAAATACATTGATTTTATATTGAATTATTATTAATTTGGAGAAATGTTTCCATCGTCGCAAATAATTATAATTGTAAGCGCGTTGTATCGATAAATAATTTTGATGGCAATAAATCTGTTTTCCCTCGTCAATCCCGCTGATGATCAGAATAATACAAAGTGCAATTCCTTGTAGATCTCCGTAAATACTTGACGTATCTATTTACGCTAAAAGTTAGCAACCTTCGAACTATTTCTGACCAACGAAATTGTCGGAACGCGAAGGCATTCTAGATGAATCATCATGTCCATCAAACTCGAACTCACGATGCAACTCCATCAAACTGTCAAGCTAAATGCTAAAACGATGCGAAAATAACAGATACATATATCAATGTACTGAATTCATTCATCAGGAAACGGTTTTACCTTCGGTAAACCGTTTTATTTATTCATTTCTCTACTTTATTTGCAATTTTACAGTAAGCACCTGATATAAGGAATTTTAATGTTAAACGCACACAGTTTTTGTTGATTCGCTGATCTTTTCTGATGAATGATATTGACACTACTTTTATGTTATGTTAGCTCGTCAATCTCAGTTATCTGATCCACCATATTATTTTGTCAGCCATACTTATCTCGTCAACCATGATTAACTCATTATCCACAGTTAACTCATCAACCTTAGTTATGTTATCAGTTACAGCTAACTCAACCACAATTAACTCATTAACTACAGTTAACTTATCAACCTCAATTATCTTGTCAGCCATAGTTATCTTGTCAACCACAATTAACTCATCAACCATTAACTCACCATATCAATCATTAATTTAGCAACCACAGTTGACTCATCAACTTTACTTATCTTGTCAATTACATCTAACTGATCAACCACAGCTAACTCATCAACCACAGTTAACTCATTAACTACAGTTAACTCATCAGCTTTAGCTATCCTGTCATAGTAACTCGTCAACCACAATTAACTCATTAACCACATTAAACCCGTCAGCCATTAACTCATCACATCATAAACTAATCACCCGCCGTTAACTCATCAACTTCAGTTAACCTGCCAACCACAGTTAACTCGTCATGCACAATTAATTGGTCAACCACAATTAACTGGTCAGCCACAGTTATCTCGTCAAGCATACCAATTTTAACCACAGTTAAAAGGACTCCAAGCGTCTGCGACCGCAGTCGAAGAATATAAATTTCAAAACTTGAGACACGACGTCCCAGGGAAAGAAACGTATCGATTTCAGTCGTAGAAAACGCATCGTCTCGAACGAGGAACGAAGCTATCGTTCATTGTTACCTGTCCTTAAATCACCTCGAAGCTGGTTCTCGAGGTGCAAGCGTACCCCGTCATTCAGTTTGACGTCGTAATAACGATCGTCCGTTGTACCTTTGGCAGCCGTTTGCTCGAGGACCATCCTCCAGCCAGCCTGGAACTTTAAAAACGCGATGTGCTAGTCATTGCTGGCAATGAGCGAACGAAAACGCCCGGGGAACTCGTGTTTCTTGTTTGCTCATTTTTTTCTACCACTGCGTCTTTGTTCTTTTCGTTGAGCCTCTTCTGGCTATACGTGTCGTTGCTCACAATTAGGAGGTGGACCATTTGAACGGGTCACGCGTGAGTCTTTTTTTAGAGAAGGAGGTTAGATTGATTTAAAACGGTGATGGGCAGATCAACTGCTCGTTGAGGAACTTTGGGCACGAGTGGAACGGGAGCTGATGAGTGGATTCAGCGATAATAAACTCTTTTCTGACGTTTCAAATTTGGGACTTTGGAAATTTCAGTAGGAGTTTGGATTTTGGAAGTTTAGGGTTTGGATATTTAAGGATACAACAGGAAGTTGACATTTGGGGGTTGGAAATTTGAAGTCTTAGAAATTGGAGTGTGGAAATTTGAGTATTTGGGAATTTAGGAATGTAAAAATTTGAGAGTGCAAAAATGTAGAAATTTGCTAACTTAAACTATGGAGCTTATTAGGTAGATATCTAGAAATTTGTACACCTAGAAATTCAGTAACCTTAAATCCTAAAATTGGCAAATGCAATCTTTCACGCCTCCAGCCATGTACATCAAACATCGGCAATCTCAGCCATCCAAATGAAACCAGCTCAAATGATCAAAGGTTCAAAAGTTGAGAAGAACAAGAGGATTTAAAAATTGGTAGAAATTGCGGAGAATTTTGAAAAGACTGGCAAGGAACGTCAGGTTGGGTCATCCTCGCCATGAGAGCGAATTCCATCGCTTCTGTGTTCCTTATTGTAAACACAAATAGAGAAACGGGGGACTCGAGGGGCCCGGGACCCGCTATTGTGAGCAGCCAACTCTTTGTTGTTTTTTCATCGAGCCTCGAGGAGGACCTTTAAGACCCCAGGCTTTGGGACTATTCACGAGCAACGAAGTGGAAGTCCCATTCCTTGCGTCGACCGCCTTCCTTCAACGTTTTCTCTCGTCTTCGTAATCCGATTCTTTGGAACCCTCTGCTTTTAACTACTTTCCTCGTGAGTCCTGGCTATTGGACGTAAATGGACGTTCGTGATACCCTGACGTAATATAAAAAGAATCATTTTATGTGATCGAGTTGCAATAAGAAGTGCAACAGATTCTGTGTATTTTCAATAAGAGCCTGCTGGTATTTTATCGGCGTGGAACGCTTCGTTTATCTTGTAAGAGTGTTAAACGCGGATAATGTACAGGGTGTTTCACTCGAGTCGAATATCTTAATTATTCTCGCTGCCGTTAAAGATAGCAAGAAATAACTTACTCGAGTTTATATTTTGTCAGGATGTAAGGGACGATCAGAAAGATTAGTTTCAGAGTTGTGGATGTCGTTTCAAGGTCGAGTTTGCGTAAAAACAATTTGAATGCAAGATTTAATTACCGGAAAAATTGTATGCTCATTAGGGAACTTAGGAGGTAATACTTGTTCATATTTAGGTAATGTATGAATTTTTGTAGAAATATATTTCTTGTTTCAGTGGGAAATATTTATCATAAATAATGATACAAGTAAGTGTAAATACGTTAGATACAGACGAATACTTACGAATAGTTACGAAGTCACGAATAGCTACGGATGAAGACGAATAATTACGAAGAAATACGAGCAAATATGAGTAAATACGAATAGATACCAATAGATACGAATACTCACGAACAGATACGAATAGTTACGAAGTCGCGGATAGGTACGAACGAATACGAATAATTACGAAAAGATACGAGCCGATACGAATACATACGAATGGATACCTGTAGATATAAACACTTACGAATTAATACGAATAGTTATGGAAAGATACAAACAGATATGAATGGATACGAATAAGTACGAATAGATACAAATAAATACGAATAGTTACGAATAGATACAAATACGAGAGAAGTTTACCCTTCGCTATTAAAAAACCTCATCCCTGTTGTGTTCACTATCCTATCAATCCTCGCTCACATTGACTATGCTCCAGTTTCCCTAGAAACCCCTAAAACTGAGAAGAATGCAGGTTAGCCGAAGAGGAGTAAAAAAATCAATCAGGTCTTATCTCGAATAAGATATTCAGAGTTTAAGCCCGTGGTATCAGTTGCCGAAGGAAGAAATGCTGGCCGTAAATATACGGATCTAATATCGCGCAACAAAATTGCATTATGGAACAGTAAATATAATATTGCGAGACTCGTCGGACTCCTCGAGCATCATCTTTCCGTCGGGTAGTCCGTGGCACGTTGCGCGTCGATATCGAGGCTTCTTATTGGTTCGAGCGTTGCAATAAATAACCGGGGTAATAACAATTTCGCCAGAACCACCGATCATCGACGATAAAAGAGCGAAGGGAACTTGTTTTCACAGAAGTCGGTGAACGACGAGGACGAAGACGAGGATCGCCGGTTTCGACGTCGTGGCTTCTAGGCCCGCTCGATCGGAACAGGGACAAATTGTACTCGCGAGCAAAGTTTTACGAGAAACGTAAAACGATCGTAAAGATCTCGCGAGTGCGTATTAATGGCCCACTGTGTACACTGTTATCGCGCCATTATGGAAATTCATTAATGCTCGGCCCAGGAACCGGGCATTCCTTCGACGAGCTCCTCGTTCAGCCACTTAGATACGAGATGATTTACGATCCACTAAAATCTTATCATCCCGACCGATATATTGAAACTTCTTGTAGAAATCGTGGGATACTGGCCCGAACCGGGAACCGAGCGCTCTTACGTTGTACGTATTCGGGCCCCTCGGCTTAATTAAATTGCTCGTAACTGCCGAGCAATAACATTTTCGATGCCGAGTATACCTTTCGTACAGAATCTGTTACTTGCTGGGTAATCTCTCGAGGAAATCAGAGCTCCGGGCTATGTTGCTAAGAAAAATCCTTGAATAACTTCGAAATTACTTTACGAAGATTCGATGTTAACTAGTGATAATATGGATAGGAGGGTTTGAATAATAGGGGTTTGGTAATTTCCTCTGAATTACTGTCATCTGCACATGTTGCTATAATATGTAGTGTAGAGTATACGTCACTAAAAAATGGGCCCTTTTTAATAACAAAAAATTGTCCATCTAATAACAACAAATTATTCATTACAAAGCAATCGAATGTGAATACCCCGAAAATGTTCATCCAACTCAAAAATTGAACACGTCCGTCGAGAATAGCTTCGAAAGTAACGAAAGAGGTTCGACGAAGAAAAACGCTCGACTTGGTGTGAACTGTTAAACTGTTAAACGATCGTCGATAAAACGTGCGTGACAGTGAGACGACACGTGACGAGAGTCTCGCGAGTGGCTAAAGCAAGTGGATCACGAGGGACGATCGGCGTGGTCGATAAGAAATCGCTCGGAAAATTGGCTTATTCCGATCGACCGCCTCTGTCTCTCTTCCTCTCTCTAATGCTGACAAACGACTCTGTCGGAAGTGACGAAATACCTGCGCATACAGGGCCGCTTCGCTCGATATATCACCGAAGATACACGGTGATCTTCTGTCGCGCTTTAATCAACGCGACGTTACTGGATTCACGATAAATTATCCATGTCTTATTAATACTTCGCGATTCACACGCTGAGTCGGTAAGATTTATTATTTTAATGTAATTATTATTACGATAAATATACAGCTATTGGTTTAAGAACGTACTATATAATACCATTACTCATTTTGCTTTAAAATTTTTCAAGTACTTGTATGTGTTATTTACCGACATAATTTTGTTCGTCTTTTTTTATTTCATCTACTTTTTAAATCGATACATTTTCCACGTAAAAGAAATATTCTGGCATCAAAACCCACAGATTGAAAGAAACTTCATCTATCCTAAAAATTGGGAAAGGAAATGAAGCAAATCGAAATTGAACTAAAAATTGCCGATAAATGACCCGTGAGTCAAAGATCGTGGAAATATTCTGACATTCCAGCGGGAGAAATTAAGTAGCCATTAATTAAAATTTTATGGAGATCGGTCGGCCACCATTAAAATCTGACACTTGATTTAGATAAAGTCGAGGCGTACTTCACACGGGTCACTCCTTAATAGAAACGAACGACGATTACAAAACACACGGCTTACTTCTGCGTCAATTATCAAGTTTTTATGACCGGTGTATAGTCATCGGTACATTATTGACTTTCCGAGTGGCGTTCAGCGTCGACACATAATCGTTTCATCTAGACAACACGTCAGACCAGTCTACTCATCCGAGGGAACGTTTCTATTATACGCCCCGTACGGGTTTTTATGGCTTTTATCTACCGATAGATGTACATATACGCAGCACCGAAACGCACCGAACGAATTTCACGATGAAATAAATCAATCGAAAAGGTGAACGCAATACGCGCGATAATTGCTGGACTCGAGACTTGTGTCTTTTATCGTTGACTCTGAGACAATATTTATTTCATCCTTTATTCTGTTAGTTATGTTTTGTTATGTAGCGGAAAATTCATGAAAATTTTAAAGATTCATTAAAGATTCATGAAAATCAAATTAATTTAAGATTCATAAAAATCAGAATTGATCAAAGATTCATGAAGATTGAAATTGAACAAAGATTCATGAAGATAAGGTTACTCAGAGATTCATGAAAATTAAAATTAATTAAAGGTTCATGAAGATTAAATTTATTCAAAGATGCACGAAGATGAAAATTAATCAAAGATTCATGAAAATAAAAAATTAATCAAAGATTCATAAGGATGAAATTAAGCGAACATTTATGAACACGAAATTAATCATGAAAATTGCAAAGAAGGTGTAAAATATAGAACATAATAATTATGGAACATTACTAAGCATTAATTAGAACATTAATAAAGTACGAATTAATTCATACACGAAGAAGCTACGCTCCCTACATGAATCCGTAATTTAACGTAGATACGTTCATATTTAAATATTTTATATTAATATTCGTATTGAACATACCACACACGTGTCATTAAACTATCTTGCTCGACACATGTAATATTATCAATATATCGTTAAGTATCAATAAGATATCGATAATCAATAGCCACACCTCGGTGTCCGTCCACGCAGCGGTCCACAATACAATAATTGATATTAATTGCACAAACAAACGGTCAGAGCCGATGACGCAGGCAATAGGACACTTTAGCACGGTTACGTAACGCTTAACGATCCGTATTTAGGTAGTGAGTCAAAATACAGGATTATCGATCGTTCGACGATGGTCGATAATCGAGGTACGCGTATCGGAGCGGACGTGAAAAGAGAAGAGAAAAAGAAACCACTCCTTTTACGGCGAAGTGGGAAGGCTCGACTGGACCCGATTAATCTGTAATCAAGCGAACGTTGCAACTAGTAATCACGCATTACGCTGGACACTCTGAGTAAACCATTTCGAACGTTTATGGCCGGGAAGGCCGGAGAGTTGGTTCATCTAAAAACGCCTTGCTTGATTTATGCGTCGATTTTCTATCAACGGTTATTTCATTAACGAACACGAACGACGGGAGAATCGTGACTCGCGATCGCTTGTAAATCGCTCTCGAATAGTTCCAGCAACGTCTTATTTCGATGCCCCGAGATTGTCAGCGACTTTCTTCGAATTATCTATACTTTTATCGCGTTATATATCAGCTCGCCTAACGATTTCCCTACGTTAATAACTTTACTGAAATTACCCGGTTACAAATTACGGAACTTGCAAAATTATCGGTAATACCGCTTATGAAATTGTGAAATATTCAATGTTTATTAAGTTTAACCAGTTTTCAAACTTCCTCGATTGAACCGTCCATTTTGAAAGCAGATGCATTTTGTCGCGAGATATTTAAGGGGTTGCATTTTAATAAATTTCAAAATATTAGTAAGCATTAATGGACTTTTCTGTTAGATATATGTTTAGTATCCAATATACCGGCTACAAAAAATTAAACCCCTCACTTCCACAATAAACTTATATATGAATTTAAAATAATTGTATATAGAGTGTATATGTATGTACTACTTTTAATATCTGTCTCAGCCTTGTTTTCATATCGATAATTCAAAAAGTCCTCGTACGAAGATATTAGACATCTTTCATATTGCTATATATGTATATTTCTCGGATGTGAACCGAAGACGTCAAGTGAAGCGTTCAGTATCGTGCTACTTTTAACATACAACTACGCACAATACAGATTGGCCGTTCTATACACGACGTATAATAGAATTAATCGTGGTGCATTCCTTCTGTATTTTCTGGAATTTGAATATTTCACAACAGCCGGGCTCCACAACACGCGAGAGCTTTCAAGCAAATTGGACCCCCTCGAGAGCAGCCAAAATCTAATTACTTCCAGCAATTTGCTTTGTCAGTGAAGGCCACGAGATCGAAATGAAATCAGTTAACCGTTTGTTAACAACGGAACCAAGTAAAATGTTATTGTAAAAGAATTACTACCCCTTTGTGCGTGACATTTTCGGTTCTTCGGCGGAACAGGTTGCTTTCCATTGTGGTCGACGTTTAATGGCCTCCGGTTTATCGCGTCCTGTCGATATTGACATCGGTGTCTAATAATCGACCACGTTCGCTTGATAATTCTCACTGTCAGCTGGCAGCTGGCCAATCCGATACTTCTGCATTTAGATGCAGATACGGATACGTTTGACAGTCGATTTTCTGTGAAACACCGGGTACATGTACTGGGGAGCTTGGATAGACTTTTTGTTGGTTGGTACAAATATTTCGAATTTTGGAAAATTTGTGAAATTAAGGATCTTGCAATTTGCGGAAGGTTTGGTGACCTAGGGAGGGTGCTGGGGAATTGGGGGATTTGGAATTTCGAGATTTTGGTATTTCGGGGGTTAGGGATTTTAGGAATTGGAGATTTGATGATTTGATTTAGGGTGTTGGGGAATTAAGGATTTGGGGATTTGGAGATTTGGAGATTTGGAGAACTGGGAATTTGTGAATTTGGGAATTTAGGGATTTGAGGATCTAGGAATTTGGGGATCTAGGGATTTGGGGATTTAGGGATTCGGTGATATAGGGATTTGGGGGGCTAGAGATTTGGGGATCTAGGGATTCGGAGATTTGAAGATTTAGGGATTTAGGGATTTGGGAATTTGGAAAATGTGAGATTTCGGGATCTGGGGATTTGTGATTTTGGGGATTTAGGGATTTGAGGATCTAGGGATTTGGGGATCTAGGGGTTTGGGAATTTGGAAAATGTGAGATTTCAGGATATAGGAATTTGGGGAATTTAGAATTTAGAGATTTAGAGATTTTGAAATGTAGAAGTTTGAGAAATTGGAGATTTGAGAATTTAGAGATTTAGGAAATCGGAGATTTCGGAATTTAGGGATTTAAGGAATAGGAAATGTGACAGCTTGAGAGTTTAGGATATAGGAACGTCGAATATGGGGATTTGAAAATTTGGAAGTTTGCAAATTCGAGAATTCTAGGCTTTAGGAATTTCAGGAATGTAAAAGTTAGGTAAACGAATTCAGTTTAGCGAGTTTAGTTTAAGAATAAAGTAACTAGTATATTTGAAAATTTAATAATCTGCACAGAATTTGTAAAATTTTCGAAATTCGAAATTCTGAAACTAAAATGTCTCAAACTAAAACACTACCACCAACATCCACAAAATTCTTCGAAACTACCAATCAAAATCAATCCACCAAAAATTTCACACCTTGCAATTAATCAGTGTACCTCATTACATCTTCAACTGATGAGAAAACACGATTTATCACATTTACCAGAAGTTTGCAGTAGCAAAATTCTTTTGGCAAGTCACTAATTCACGCACGAGCGAAAATCGATATTTCAAGCAGGAAGATTCATTTGAGAGAATCAGACGGGTCCACGGGAAACGCAATTACAGGTCTTAAACGAACCAATTAACGTCGGGTCGCGTTATCGAATCGGAATGGTTCGCCACGTGCGAAATAATGGTCCCGACCACGTCACGGCCCGGTATATATCAAAGATTCGCGCGAACCACCTTCTATAACAATAGTTGCAGCTACACGACAACAATAAGATTATCTTATGGTACTCGACGGATAGCGTTATCTCCGTGGCAACTGCGGGACGGGACACGATAAAGCTATTTCAACGGATCCCGAAATCCGCCGGCGACCGCAACAGGTTTAATGGTGCCACGTATCCCTGTAATGCACCATTGAAATTCGCGCCAACGTCTTGACCGTGAAACCATAAAACTCCCCTCCGATATCCGTTCGATGCTCTCTAACGTATCTTCCATTCGCTCTTAACTCTTCCACTGATCGTTTCAACTTCGGTAGCTTCTTACGTGAACATATGAACTCCACGTATAGCTTAACCCATTCACTGCTGCTTAAATTTAGAGCGTTGCAGATTTTATTCGAAGGAAAACAGATTTTTACAAAATATATTTAGTTGCGGATGTAATAAAATGGATTTACAGTAGATATCTTGTAGCTGGAGATTATAGTTCAAACTGGATTTGTTTATTTATCTTGTTGAAGATACAGGTATTTAGTATTTGAAATTGCGGATAATGAATGTAACAAACTATTTGTTGAGGTTTGTTAGGAATAAAGTCACTATCTAAAACTTTCAACAGCTTCAATATGGCAGTCAACGTGTTGAGTCAACCTTCAATATGGCAGATTTGATGTAATACTATAATTGTTAGTTCGTATCAATATGAAGCTTAAATTTGGTGGACATGGTTATGTAAACGCTTCACTGATGCTTGGGATACAAAATGGCTGACAGTTAGTTTTGTGACATTAAAACTTTGGCAAGATTTGATGACATAGAAATTCTACAAAATGACACTTGTTTTGTGTTAATATAAAATTTGCTGAAAATATATACTTGGTATACAAAATGGCTGCTGGATAGTTACACATCGAATCATGTTTGAAACATCAAAATTCTGACTAGCTTGGACAACAGAAAAATACTGAAAAATAACACTAATTTTGTATTAGTATAAAAATTTGTTGGAAGTGACAATTTCACTAATACTTCAAATACAAAATGGCTGCTGAACGAACATGGATTGCAACAATGACTCCTAAACATCAAAAGTTTAGCAAAAGATGACTCAAAATTTCAACAACTTATTTTTCGTAAATCTTGAGTAAAAGAAGAGCAATATTACCTAATAATAATAATAATGATATATAAAGTTAAAATTGATAACATATATGAACTAATAAATATTTACGTATTAATACAAAATCTTTCAAGGAGATTATATAATTGTTTTCTATACAGTTGATAACGATCATAAAGTTTTTAACGGCAATTCTTTTTCGTAGCGTTTGATGGGGTAGCAGCGAAAAATTCTGGTTAATTAGTTTCCTAAAACCCTGAGATTAAAAGATGGCAAACGTCCATAGATAGACAGAGCGTGTTTTCACGGGTTGAATTTCTCCCACTCTCACCGACTTGCAAAAGAAGCAACATTCAAACAACCTATGAAGCACCGTAGAATGCCACCTTAATTGGAACAACTTTTTGCTAGCCACGTTCTCTTGCTGAAGTTGCAGACTTTTATTGGAAAGCAAAATTGCCTGCGTTAATTGAAAAGCTTATTGAGCAAGGTAGATCATTAGTATCAGAGAATATATTAAAAAATTACAGAAGAAAAGGAGATTATTTCGAGTGTATAAAACATTGTACGGTACATGAAAAAAACGTGTATTAACTTGTATCAAAGTTTAATTACTATAGTAATTGTGCCCAGAAGGTAATTTTCTTTTTTATAAACATTGAGAAAGTCTTTTCTTAGAAATTCTTTTAGATTAGAATCCTTGTTGGAAATTTTTAAATATAGAAATGTTAACATAGAAGTAACTACTACATAGTTTTCACATTGAAAGATTGTTAAAATTATAAATGCTCAAATGTAATACCTTAAAATACAAAAAATTCAATAATCGAGTTATTTAGATACCCAACGAAAAAATTCTCGAGCACAGAAATGAAAAAAGTCAGAAATTCTTGAATAAAAAGGTTCAAATACAGAAATGGTGAAATACAGCGATCAAGAATTTTGAAATTGAGAAGTAGCAAAAATCAGAATCTCTGAAATGCAAAGATTCGAAAGTTCCGAGCGTGTAAATTTTGAAGCGTTGCATGGAAGTAGTATATGGGGAAAATGAAAAAATAAAAGGTCGGACGTATCGCGCAGTAAAAATTCGGCTTTTGCAGTAAAAATTGACCGTTCGCGTTTTAATCCTTCGGCAGGCCGGTGAAATTTCATCTAGCTGTATTTTTCCCAATATCGAGAGTTTTAAGAAATATTTGAGTTACAAACGGTTGGGTGGCTCGCGGCGTACAACAAACACCGATCCCGAGGCTTTGGCCAAAATAAAGTCTGCCCGTGAATTGGATAGAAATAGAGAGCGCGTACAGTTTTGTGCAAACATTCGCCGATTTACCTTCCTCCTCTCGTAACACGTATCAAATGATAACCCGAACAAATTTCCACCGTCTATTTTCCGGCAGATTAAATTCGGTTTTCGATACGTTTAACGACTACGATCGGCAAACGGAACGATTTTGCGCCGCCACTTTATAAGCCATGGGAATAACAGGTTTCCGGGCTCGCTCTCCAAATGAAATTCTCGATTACAAATCGTATCTCTCGAAGCTGCGATGAAAATGTATCGTAAACAAACGGCTTCCGTGATCAAAAAGAAAAAGGAAAGACAGAACCTGTTCGTCAACGATGTAATTAAAATGCAGTTTTAACTCGTGAACCGATAAAAACGAGTTAATTCGTCGTTTAAGAATGGCTCCTCGTAAAATTTCATCGCCATTTATGATCGTTCTTTCGAGCATAAATCGTCCGATCGAATTCCGTGTTTTAAATATTCGTCATTTCGAAGTATACTTTTTTTCTTTCTCTTAAATCGCGACACGATTAAATGCTCTCGAGTATTTTTCGAACACGTATACAACCGGTTTCACGATTTCAACATTGTAGGGGAATTTTTGTTTCATAATCGACGCTTCTCGCGCATCGAATTCATAATTCATGATTTCCTTATTATCTCGCAAATAATCCGTGCGCGGAGATCGTGATGTGCTTGATAGTGATTTATTTGATATAAAGAGGTAATTCAGATAACCAATTCTGTCGGAATTTCACCGATTTAGACGCTTCGAATACCTTAATCTTCATCTACAGCTTTCAGATACTGCCTCGTACTTTTTGCAGGCTTATTTATTGCTCGTCGAGTTTACGTACTGTTAGTTTATAGTTTCATCGCATTCTTCACGCACAAGGCCAGGGTCATGTAGTTCATTACATTCTTGTATATATATTTTATTGAAAATAATTTCGAAGTGGTTCTAGTATTATGAGAACCAATTACTATATTCAGCTAATAATATTAGCGGAACAGGAAAGACTTCAAGTTTTCTAATATATGTACAATTTTATAGAATAATATACATTTTAGAGCAGTTAGTATGAATCTGCTTAAAGTGCTAATAATAATTGCATACTCGATCGTGTCTCCTTTTCATATCATTTTCCATAATTTTATAGTGCCATCAACAACTATTTGTTTAGGGAGCGAATAGAGGTATAAGAATAAATTTTACTTCGTTCATAATATTCAAAATACATTGATTGTTGTTAACAATTTATAACAAACTTGTAATGTGAGAAAACGAAAATTAACTGAGATATTTATTATTATTACTGTTGACTGTTGCAGCCATATTATGACATCTTGGATATAGTCAGTATCATGGGATACAGTTTACCTAATACGTGGAGTACATCCATAAGAGTACTTAAACACTAGAAAAATGACTAAAATGATCTGGAGGTCTGTACGTCTTAGAGTGTTAACGAATTTTATTAATACCTAAGTCATTAACTCAACTTACTAATTTCTCAGAAAGTATCAATGTAAGTGAGAAATTCCTCAGAAACTCAATTCCAAAATTTTTGCCCATCCATGGCTCAATATAAAACATGAGCAAAAAAATATGCAAAATCTGAAAATTGAAAAAGTAAATTTCCACTGGTAAAGCTCTTAAAACAGTATAGTACAGTGTATTACACCTCGAACAGGGTTCACGATAGACTTTTCACGCGTGCTGTGGCAGGTGCAACGAACCGATCGGGATGATCAGGTCCCGGGAATGGAACCCGCAGGTTTGCATCGGGAATTTCTGAGCGGGCCGCGTTAACGGTCGTCGTTGTCGCCGTCCACGTCGCCGTTAATTCCGCGTTGCAACGTGGACGGCCGATTACCAACACACTTCTATAGCGATACTCGCGTTCGTGTGGCACACGTACGACCACGCACACGAGCACACGTGTGGGAGAGCCGGACACGCCAGATGCGGCGCGCCCACGCGGTGAAAGTCGCGGTAATTGATTCCGTGCTCTTAAGACATCTCTCGTAGCAGAGATCCCGCGGTGAGATTAAGCGCGAGAGAGGATCGCCTGAGAACACACCGTTCTTGGCTCGATAGAAATCTAATGGGAGAGGGGATACGACCGTTACGCGGCCGAAAAACCGGCCATGAACAAAATCGGACATGGTCCGACGGAAAATTTACCGCGATCGTGTCTTCTACCAAACAGTCGCGTTAATTGATCGGTAAAATCCCTCCGTAAACGAGCGCATCTTCGTCGAATTCCGAGGAACGAACCGTTGACGAGGCACATCGAACTGGAATGACATTTACAAGTTTCTAAGTTACAAGGTTTGTTGATCTTTATTGGGATAAGGAATTAATGTACGCATTGATTTGCGTTTTGTCACTTTCACAGTGAGAGAGTATAATGTTAGTGTTAGTGGGGTTGCAGCTTAGAACTGTACACATAGTATAACGCAGTGCATAAATACACCGTCTTGAACGGTTACATCCATCATAATCAATGTACAATGATTTTTTATTTCTGTGAACGGTTTGCTCCTCGAATTATACACCGTTCACCGTAACTGATCGCGCACAGATACGAAGGGTGGTTAACGTATCTTTTATTACATCCATGACACTAGCCCGAATACCTTACTATATGTTTTCCATAATGTCATTTCAAGTTTCAAGTATGAACATATATTTTTCTACAAAAATATCCGTAAATTATCACACATCATTAATAGCAACTACCCTTCGGTACGTATTGAATTTACTAATAATTCAGTAATAACATCGTTACTAACAATACAAGTTTTTCAGTAAAAATGAACGAATACACGTTGAATTAAGTGTTTTAGAAATTGCAGATCTTAAAATCTGATAACGCGATTTTAAAGAGTCAAATGTGGAGCGTGATGTACGATATGAATACGTAATGCATACAATATGCTCGCAGTTATTTATAGAATTAAATCTTTGCTTTATGGCCTGACCAGGGGATTGATTTGAACTTTCGACGGGGTTAATTGGCAATCGACTTGCGAGAAATTTATTGGTGAAAAAGCGGACGCTGAACGTCTCGGTGGGTTCATATTGTTGGGGCAACGTAAACTCGAGGTGTAGAGAAACCGTGATGGAAATTGGTCGGTATGAATGAACGTAGCAATACTTTACGAGTTTCTTTTTTCGATACATAATAGCGAAAACTTGTAAAAATTACATTAGGCGTTGATATTATCGTCGAATACTTTTTAATTTGGCGATGTTTTAAAGATGTCCTTTTAGTACACTTTGATAAGAAACTTTAATAAGAAAGTTTATTAACTACCGAGGTATACTGGATTTAAAGGGGCAACATAATGCCTTGTCATCTTTCTATATTATTTTTTCATTAATTAAGCTTTATCGTAACAAAGTCCTGAGGAAGGTAATAAAAAGTAACATCAGATAATTACATTCTAGATAATTATACTCCAACAGTCAGCATTTGTTATAGAACATGAAAATGATTGTCATCGTAGCTCGTAAAATATATAAATTTATTTCAAAATAGTATGCATCATTTGCTAAACATAAAGTAATAAGGTGCAAACTTCAGAGTTTATAAATAATTTTATACGTATAAGATTGAAACAGTTAAAGTCGTTTAAATTCCGGCATGAATCATAAGTTTTGAGCAGCCATTTTGAATTACAAGCGCTACCTCCCATGTTTTCGTTCACGAAGTCAAGTAGGTATCCGAGTCCCGAAGAATCGACTCTTGACTCGCAACGCTTTTATTATCGTTTATAATAACAACCGTGAGTCAACTATGGCCACCGAGTGAACGCAGTGGCTGTAGAAGAACGAAGAGAAGACTCATCGATGTAAAATGAATCGGAGGCGTATGCAAAATCACGATGTTGATATTACTAGCTTCAAGGATATTTGCTTTGGCGCGTGTGTGGACTGCAAATGTTGTAAATCAACGTTCTTTAACAGTTCAGTGTTTTTTCTTTGAAGTTCAAGGTCTTGAACTTTCTACCAAGTCCTCGTCTATTAATCTTCGTCTAAATAAATAAATATAAATTTTCTGAGTTCCCTCATCTGAGATTCCTCAAACTTCCGAGTTTCCTCGGATGAGAAAAATGGAGGGCAACGAGAGGACAAGTAGTCCACATGATTAATCCAGAGAATAAATGTTTGAACGGAACACACTGGTTCTCCAAGAAACAATTGTATAACAAAACTACATGGAATCGAAAAACTTGTATGACATACCGATTTTCGTTAGTTTTTCACGAATCCGGGAGTAACATCCCATACATCGCGCTGAATATACGTATTACGTTCAATAAATTTGACAGTAGGAGCGTCAAAAGGGTCGATCGAATGTGACCCCCGCGCGCCCTGCCCGACTATTCCACAATAGACACCAAATGTCGCGTTCAAAATTGAAAGCTAAAACGCGTTAACAACATTCCGGCCATCTGAATCGATTTCGTAACGTTATATTACAAACACTGCAGGAGGACGTAAATTTAGCGTGTCGAGGCTAGATTTTAGCGCGTTTTCGACCGATATCGAAATCTGATGGAACAGGCTTTGGTTCCGTGTGCGCGAGTGCTCGTCGTCAAAACTATCAATCGATGAAAACTACTTGTGAGTGGACGTAAGGTAAATCAAAATCAATTTCGAACTTGCAGTACAATCGTGTTTCATGTGGATTTCAATGATATTTTGGATCTTTACATCCTTGTATCGTATCCTTAGATTATTATATTATGACCTGTTCTGATACCTAGATATCGGAATGTCCAGGTACCAAGATACCTAGATACCTAGATACTTAGATCTATAAATATCTTAGGACTTCTAAGTACCTAGAACCTTAGTTATAAAATCCCTAAATATCGAGTTCCATAGATATTTGAATTTCTAGATACCGAAATCCATTGATCCCTAGATTCCAAGTTACCTAGACTCCTACATTCTTAGATATCTCAATCCCTAGATCTCAAGATACCTAGATACCTACACACCTAGATACCTATACACCTACATTCCTACATACCTAGATACCTACACACCTAGGTGCTTAGCTTGATAGACATCTATATCCCAAGATCTATATCCCAAGTCCTTAGATAACAAAATCCTTAGTAACCTACATACCAAAGTCCCAAGACACCTAGACACCATGTACCTTTTGACCTAGGTACCTAGATACCTGGATCCCTAGATGCCTATGTACCTACATGCCTTTCACATAATAAAACAATCTTTCTACATACCTTATATATGCAATATCAAGGTTGCCCTTGAAGAACATTATCCTGTTACTTAGTAATAAGAGTTTAACCCCATAAGAGCACATTTTGATACCATAACCTTTAATCGAAGCGCGAAAACAAGAACGTTTCTAAAGAATTTTGAAAGCGTATTTGCTCGAATCTCGAGCAGCTCGTGAGCGGAGAAGATTAATGCCCGCGCGGGCAAACCGAGGTAGTCCATCAGCCGCTAATGCAACGGGAATCTCGTTCGAACGTTAACGAAGTTAACACACGGTGGTCAGAGTCTCACGCAAAACGCACGTCATCGGCCATAATGACCGATTACGCGGGACGAGTGTCATCCTCACAGTCGAGCCAGCGTGACGATGGCGTCGCGGCGTTACGCGTCTAAACCACGCACGCGGATCATTATTGAATTATGCGCGATGCCCGTAATCGAATCATCATTATAACCCGTTAACGAGCCCCACTGGGTACACTCTCGCTCCAAATAAGACATAGACTCCAATCGATCTTCTTATTTTTCGGAAACTTTCGGAGATGCTATAGTTTGTGAAGTTTGGGAGGTGATTTGGATATTGTGAAGTTTGTGATGTGTTTCAGTTGGATACATTTGGGTATTTTGTTACATGGAATCTGAGGTTTGGAGATTTGGGGAGTTGGGCATGCTAGGATTTGAAGATGCAAGGATTTAATGATGCACAGGTTTAGGGATGCAAGGATTTTGGGAGTACAAGGATTTGGGGATTCGAAGACACAAGGATTTGAGGTTGCAAGTATTTGAGGGTTTGGGGACTTGGGGATGCAAGGATTTTAGATGCAAGTGTTTGGGGATGCAGGGATCTTGGGATACAAGGATTTGGGAATTTGCAAAAACAAGGATTTGGAGTATTAGGTATTTGGGCATTTGAAAATTTAAGAATTTGGAAAGTCAAGGATTGGGGATTTGGAGATTCGAGAAATTCTTGCATCCAAATTCCTACATCCTCAAATCTCTGCATCTCCGAATCCGTAGCTCTCCGAGTCCTGAAATTTGAAAAGCATCTGCAATTATCACTGTAGGGATGAAAGGATCGTAGGCATAGAAAAGGATCCAAGCGGGTGTCGTATTCCATGCAGTTGGTACAAGGAGGTAGCGGGAGACTTAGGACGAAACCGTAAATCGATAACAGCCGTCCTAGGCACCAGTTACATAATATCGAGCCGAGGCACGGGCACAGTATCCATTAATTAATTGGCATTATGCGCAAGATAGCGCACCGTCTCCCTTCGTCTCGTTGCCTCCTTTCCTGCCGCTTTTTCCCTTCTCCCGCTCGTCTACCCCCACCAGATGTTTCCCAACTCCCATGCGACTCCATCTCCCTGTGTTCCCTGTATCCCTACTCTTCAACCGGGCTCGTTTCCCTACCCGTTCGGGTGTCTGTGTACCCACTCTCTCGCGTTCAACCACTCTCCCTCCCTGACGTCCATTAGAATATTAATGCGAATTGATGCACACGTGTCATTACCGTAATGAGTTGGTTGGTACTGTCCATGGGTGTACAAAGTGTCGTCTGAAAAGCAATCACGAAATTGCGGGTGTCTCTCCGTACCATTCCTCTCCATTCCCTCCGCCTGCTTTCCCTCATCCTCTTCCCTCTTCTCGTCCTCTTACTTCGCCTCCTATATGCCGCTTCCCATGTACATCGACGTGTTTCTTTACTTCGACTATAGTTTTCTGCCCACTCGAGTATAGCACCCGGTTAACGCTCGCCCGGATATGCTACCTAATCAGGATTAATAGCCGGACATCTTTCTTCACCGGACCAGGGTAAGATTCTATATCTTGCCGTTTCTCGTGTATATTATTATATTTACTTGGGTTCTTATGTACTCTCTTGTAGATATTGTATTTGAGTTCTTCGTGTATATGATTGTATGTATTTGAATGTACTGGATGTGGAGATATCTTTGAGACTGGGTTGAGGGATTTTGATTTAGTGGAATTGAGAGTGTGTGCTACTTGATGGGGCATGTACACTCGTGTGTGTGTAGATACACGGGAAGGTAACGTAAGCTTTCAAAGTTGGGCAAGGATGAATGTAGATGGATTCTCAGCAGATAGGTGTCATTTTGGGAAAATTGTAAACATAATAATTTTTCAATTTCTACATTATCAAACTTCTGACATTTCCAGAGCTTCACAAATTTTAAATCCGTAAGTTCTGAAGTTTTTACATCTTCAAATTTCGAAGTCTCAAAGTTCCAACATTTCTCTATTCATTTTGCTCACTTCTTATTTTTCAAATCTTTGGTTGTACAGTTCATTAGTCAAATGTTTGGTTGTATAGTTCAAACCTTCGAAAATCCAAGAATTGAACATTTCACAGCCCCAAAGTCAAACTTTCCAAAGTACAAAAATTCGACAGCTGCACAGTATTAAATCCCAAAAATTCCCTAGACAGCAACCTTTTAAAATCTTCCATAGCGTAATGAACTCTTCGAACGCGTTTCAAGAATAATGAAACTGGTTCGAGAAAAATAAAACGAGTCCACTTGAATCTACGTGAAATCGAATGGTGAGGACTAATAAGTGGATTGTCACATATATCAACGGAAAACGAGTGTCATAGTCGATGTTCGAAGGATAAGCAAGGACGTGGAGGGCAACGAAAGGCGAACAACGAAGGAAACTTCGCGAGAGCGAGCTCGGTCAACGATTAACGAGCGTCACATTCGTCAAATCGTGCCCAGAGCCATCGGGTGATACGTGTAACGAGCTAATTAACTTAATTTATCGCCGTTTGACGGAGATCCAATCGCAGATGCGCGGCACGTTAATTGTACGTCCATTAGCTGCCGATACGATCGTATATACCATGGTCCGTACTCTCTAACGATCGCTTTACAGCTCGTTTCACCAATCTCTTCGACTTTTCATTTTTCGATCGTTTCTCCGCTCTTCGCGTAGCCAGAACACCGTGGAAAATCGTTGATACGATCCATGGGGCCCCCTTAACAATGTAAACGCGTTGAACTCGGACTTCAAATTACAGAAATTAATATTTTGTACTTATAGTTATTTTTGTTGCGATTTGACTTTCTGGTTGATTGTCGAAATGATTTTTCTATTATCAATTAGAATATTATTACAATTATTTTAAAATTATTTAGAATTATTAAAATTGTTTTTTAGAGTTACTTCGAAAATTAATTACAATTGTTTTGCTATTATTCTGAATGACTTTGTGTGTATATGTGACAGTTTAAAAATTGTTGAAATATATGTAGTATGATACGAACTAAATTAATTAGTAACGTCTTGATTATCATAGTGAGAATGGTGCAGTGTTCTGCACGCTATAATTGCAATTATTGAGGATCCTGTTTTCAGTATGTGCTTTCCATTTGCTATCATGTGAAATTAATACACAGTGTATCATGGCCGGTTTCAAATTGAATAATTAAAAGAAATTTTAAATAATTACACTGTTAGAGATAATTTATTTAAATGGCAGCTTAAAACGATAATACCATAATATTCAACGTCATACTGATCATTCTTTTAATTTAGTCGAACTTCATTTATTTGATTATTAAATTAAACTAATACGAGTCATTTGCATAATGTTAAACGAATTAACATAAAAATAAAATTGAAGTTTAACTTAAACACAAACTTGAAATATTCACGATATTTCCAAACTATTACGAATTAAATTATTAAACGAATAATTAAATCGTGAGAACTTCCAAATAATAGCGATACTTATTCGAGATCTTATATAATTATACGTAACAAAATAATTAATATAATAATTAGATTCGATCGAGAAAGGTATTATCCGTCGAGGATGGGTGTTGTAACACGCAGAGTACATTTAACTGAGGAGAAAGCACGAAACATTACATTAAAAGCTACCACTTTCAGACCGATGCATTATAACAGCTTCGTTAACGTGGTTGAATTCAGGTTCGTCAGGTTTCACTCGGCAGTAATACCGTGCATTGTACATAATAACATCGAAGTTACAGACAGCAATAGCAGAGGCATAGGCGAGGGTGCACATGTGGTGGACCTGTTATACCCGGCACGATCAATAAATGCTACCAATATAAACCCTATTAATATTTCCTTTTATCCTCTCGGACTGGTGTAATACGAGGCACGGTGTTCCATTGAATATCAGCCATGTTATCGAGCGTGTGACAAAACGTTTACATCAGATTTGTCCAAAATTTTGCTCCGGTGGCAGAGCGTTTATCGCTCCTGGCAGTTTTGTGTTACGTATTACCGGATACAACGTCGGCTTCCTGTTGATAAGAACAAACGTAGGGATGCCAGTCTCGTGTCGTTTCACTTTGGTTTTTGTTATCAATGGGGTTGGAGGGATTCAAGGAAAATTTTAATTCATAGACCTTCGATAGTTTGCCATTTTTCAACCTTTGTACTTTTAGCACTTTGCGATCTTTTCATTTCTATGCTTTAGAACTCTGGAATTTTAGATTTCGGAGATTTTACATTTCTGAAATGGAACTCTGCGTTGTTGGAATGTTAGAATGCTGGAATATTGGAATTTTGGAATATTGAGCTGCTAGAATTCAGAATATTGGAATGTTAGCATTTTTTAATGTTAAATCTTTGAAATGGTGGAATGTGGGAATGTTGGAATGTTAGAATGTGAGAATGTTAGAGGGTTAGATATTTCGAATGTTGCAATGTTGTGACTTTGGAGTTGTGGAATGTTACAATTTTGCAATGTTTCAGCTTTGGAATGTTAGAACTGTGCAATGTTGCAATTTCGGAATGTTGGAATGATTGAATGTTCCAAATTTGCAAGGATGGAGTTGTGGAATGTTGAAACTGTGGAATACTGATTTGGAATGTTGGAGTGCCGGAATATTATAAATTTGCAATGATGAACCTTTGTAATGTATATTAGAATCTTGTTACGTTGAATCTTTAAAATGTAGAAACCTTGAAATATCGATGTTTTGGAATGTTATACTTTTAGAATGATAGAATGTCACATTTATAATGCTGAAGTTTTGAAGGTTTGTAATATTCTAAGTTCAGAATGTTGAAATTACTCTTATTCCTTGTTGCTTGCTGCCATAACACAAGCAAAAAGCAGACCAACTTCGAGTCTATCAGTCATACGTTGTCTGAACCCAACAAAAATTTCGTGTACACCAGTTTTTAATGAATCCGTTTAATTAACCTGATCACGGGCTAATGTAACGTTAACTCCGCGTAAAAAGAGCCGGAAAGGCTAGAAAATTGAAAAATCGGATGAAATTACAGTACAAGGATTATTTTATTAACGGTAAGGTCTTTTTTCCGGCGTTCCCCAGCAATTGTACAAGCTGTAGGAGAAACGAAGCCCCTTTCATCCCTCCCTCGTTGCAGCTCGTTCAACTTGGAAATTGTTCTCGGCCCCTGCTCGGTCCTTGTCGGTACTCAAACTAATAAGCTCTCCGGATTAATTAAAATTTTGGCCGATGTAACTGGCCACCGTGCACGGCCAAGACCCGTGAGTTTTCGACGTATAAACAAGAACGCACAGTTCCACCCCCCTTCCTTCTTGCTCTTCATTCTCTCCTCTTTTCTTCTTCTCCTATTTTTTTTCTCCGTCTTCTTTTTTTTTTTAATTCGTCGATTCCAACTAACTACGACTCACACAGAGACCCGTCTGTATTGTAAACTCTACGTTTCGATGGCTGCTTCTCGCGAGTTCTCTCTCTCTCTCTCTTTTTTTCTTTTTCTCCTTCGTTCTCGTTGCTCCGTAACGTAGCCTTCGGCCGACTCGTTTTCCCCTCATTTTTTTTTCCGAATATTTTTCTCCTCCTTGCCTGGCTTTGCCTCTCCACCCGCTAATTGCCGTTCGAGCGCTAATTACTCATTAACTACGGCGAATCGTAGGAATCGGGGGATTTACGGATACACTCGATAATTTCATAGGCGAACTCACGAGCGAGCGTGAACGCGCGCCAGAGGCCGTTATCGAGGTGAAAGGATCTTTTATTTAGTAATAGAAGTTCGAAGTGGAATGGGTTTAAAGATAAACATCGTTAGTGTTGCTCTCGAGGCTACGCTGGATAATTATTAACCATTAAGCCGCCTGACGTAAGATCGTACTATTTTCCAGCCTCGTGCTTTCCTACTCTTCATTTGGCCAGATGCGATGCGATACAATTCATACATTTATTTCTACTTTTTACCCCTCTTAAAACACACGAGTGATTCGAGAGAATCAGCTGTGATTCAGGTACTTAGTAAATTACGGTTATTAGACTTTTCAATTTAACAGGCTCATTACTATTTCGCAGCTTCGTGCTTTTTTGCTCTTCGTTTGACCAGATGTACTCTATAAATTTATTTCTTCCCACTCGTACGAAAAGAAGTGGAATAGAAGTGAATAATCATTAACTTTGGTTGAGGTACTTAGTAAGTTACAGTTAATAGTTTTTATACTTTTACTATCTTATTAGTTTGAGGTTACTAACCTAATCTTACACCTCCGTGTAATCAAATATAACCTCAATGTTCTTCATAAATTTATTTCCCTCTTCGTATAAAATACAGAAGTGATTCAAAGTGTGTAATCAACTCTGCTTATATTACTTAATTAAGTTCGCGTTATTTAGTAAATCACAGTTATTAGACTTCCAGTTTAACAGATTTAAACTATCCTAACCTAATCATGTTTACTATTTCGCAACCCTGTACCTTCGTGCTCTATGACCAAATGTACTTCATAAATTTATTTCATAATCTTTGTTTTTCCCTCTTTGTTTAAATTACAGAAGTGATTCAAGGTGTGTAATCAACTCTGCTTATATTAATTGTGATCGCGTTATTTAGTAAATCACAGTTATTAGATTTCCAGTTTTACAGGTTCAAATTATCCTAATCATCGCATTTCATAACCTCGTTCTTTCTTCTTCGGACCAGATGTGATCGCGATATGCTCCATAAAATTTCATATAATTTATTTTTTCGCTGCTCGTGTGAAATCCGAGATGAGTATAATTAATTCTAGTTCAGTTACTTAATCACTGTTACTACACTTTTTAATAGATTTACTAACCTAATCATCCTATTTCTCAGCCTCGTACTTTCGAGCTCTTTCTTTAATCAGATATACTCCATAAATTTATTTGATATACCTTATTTCCTTCGTTATATAAAATATGAATGTAACCCTGGTTCATCTACTTAACAGCTATTACATTTTTCAATTTAACAAATTTACTTGGCCATCGTATTTATTTTTCAGTCTCGTGCTTTCGTGCTCTTTCTTTAATCAGATATACTCCATAAAAGTAATTTTTTTTCGTTCAAGTTCACAATATCAGTGAATATAATGAATAATTCTAGTTCAATTACTTAATAACAGCTATTACATTTTTCAATTTAACCAGCTTATTACTGACCTAAGCTAATCATACTTATTTTTCAGCCTCTGCTTTTGTGCTTTTTAACCAGATACGATGCGATATACTTCATAAATCGTAGTTTCTTTTTCAATCGTTGCGTAGAATCTAAAAGCGGAATGATCGGAGATTGAATATAATGAGTATTTTTGATCGAGATACTAATAATAGCAATTATTAGATTTTCGATCTAACAAGTTCATTACCGCAATGAAATCGTATGTTCCACGTTACATGACACGTTATTATAATTATTCATAATATAATTGTTTTGCACCGTAATTTCAACTTTCTACTTATTACCACGCGAAATTAGCACAAAATCAACTTCTAAGAATCTTGAATTTATTATCGCATTCGCGGTGCTTATCATTAACCTCCCCCGTAATCAACCGCTGATCTCGAAGCAGCAATTAAAAATCCGAAATTGAATATACAATAAATCATCGATCTTGAATAACTGAAAACTCGTTTCTTTTTAATTGCTTAAGCTTAATAACATTTTTAATCTCATTGCCGGAACAGGTATAATGAAATTTATATAATCGAACGACGAGATGAGTAGCACTTCCTATTAATTAAAAGCATCTATCTCATTGTACAACGTCATCGCAATAAGTTTAATAATATTTTTAATTTTCTTTCTGAATTTCATTGTCCGAATAAATATACGATGAAATTTCTGTAATCGAAGGGCCGAGATGAACGGCACTTAATTTCGGATTAATTAAAAGCATCTATCTCTAATAACGTACACGTCATCGCAATAAGTTTAGTAATATTTTTCATTTTCTTTCTGAATTTCATTATTCGAGCAGGTATAAATAACGATGTTTATGTAATCGAAGGAGATGAGTGGCACTTAATATCGTATTAATTAAAAGCATCCCATTGTATAACGTACACGTCATCGCAATAAGTTTAGTAATATTTCTCATTTTCTTTCTGAATTTCATTGTCCGAGCAGGTACAAATATACGATGTTTATGTAATCGAAAGGTGGAGATGAACGGCACTTTATTTCCCATTAATTAAAACCATCTATCTGTAATAACGTACACGTCATCGCAGTCTCTGGAACGATGACAAATAACCACGATTGACTTCGTGCGCACCGAAATGAACCGACGCAATCATCCTCGAGTTTTCCCACCCCATCAAGACGTATCCCCAACCCCACTTCTCCCTCTAATTTTCCATGGACTCTTGAATAACACTTCAATCCAGGATAATATCGCAGCTGTCGTTGCTAATGCGCTATTATTTCCTGTTTCGTAAACGAACACCGCAGGATGCACCCTCGATATGCACGCATTCCCGTTTTCCTCTTATCCCCTCAATTTCCTTCGCTTCCTTTATTCTCCCTTTCCCTTTTCATCATTTCTCCTATTTAATCATTTCGTTTCGAATCCTTACATTACATTATTTAACGCTATTACATTAAATAATATTACATTATTTAACCTTAGACTTAAGGGGTACGTCACAATGTGGTTTTATTTTAAATTACAAAAATTACGAACCTTTACTTTTATTGGGATAAATAATTGTAGAAGCTTGTTTACTTGTTTCTCTGTCATTTATTTTTGTACTTTAGTTTCGATTTAAAAATGTTCGTAGTTATTTTAAATCAACCCCTACAAATTTCTTAACTCGCAGTCTGTTAGAGATGGATGGGAAAATTTACTCCCTTCGATCAGATCTATCGAATGACAAGTTTTATCAACTGTCTAAACAATTTAGAAAAAATTGTCTTTACAAAAATGTTTCTAAAAAAAATTATTATTTCAACAATTCTCTTACATCAAATCGTGAACTCTACATATGTTCTACATATCAAGGTTTCATAATTTAATTCCTAAATTGGGGATGTTTCTTTGTAAACTCCAAGATACCTTTCAGTAATATCAATCTTTCTAAGTTATATTTTAATTTTATTAAAATTGAAGTTTTAAGTTTTAATTACTAAGGGCAGTGAAAATTTTATGTAAAAATTCATCAACCTTTTTTGAAAGATTTTGGCAGTTTCAAATATAAATTTCTATTTATTCGCATGTCTTTGAACGCGCAGATCGAATCGCGAAAGGTTAAAACTTTACCGTAGCTAAAAGGTTAAACGGATGATGTTTAAATATTCACATTCCAAGTAAAAAAGTGTGCCGAGTAAGCCGAGAAGCTGCAAACGTTGAAAGCCACGAGCGATCGAGGAGCAACGTCATGGCGGATTGCATCCACTGAAAAGAGTTCGACTCTCGTTTCATTATTCCCGTGGTGGCAGATGTGAGAAGAGGAAAGGAGGGAGAAACAGACATTTGAAAAGAGCATATACAGGGTGTATCGTTATATATCATAACTTCATCGATTAATTCACCATACATGAATAATTGCGTTTATATAAACGTTTGTCATATTTTACATGTTACGTTTCTGTTTTTTTTCTTCGTGTGTCAAAACTGTAATTTTTATGGAATATGATATGAAGTTTATGTTGGAAACGTCCTCAGATGGGGTGGTAAGTCAGCTTAACTTTGTCAGGCAAGTGATTTGAACTTTGGAACACTTACATTTTACAGTTTGGAGCACTCTTTGATTTCACTTTCAAGTATTGGATTTGTAAAGTTTCAAAATTTCTAAGTCTCTCAAGGTTAATATTGAAATTGTAAGGTTAATATTGGATAGTGAAATTGTACAGATCGTAAATTAAGAAATTGCAAAAGTGCACAAATTTTTAAAGATTCCTGAAGCTCCATTTTCGATGCACACCCTTCACATCAAATCATCCCTCATACACGTTCTCCAAAGACCCTATCAACTCTTGATAAACAAATGAAATCGCAAGTAATTACATCTGAACTATAACAAACTAATACAGTTATAAGCAAGCTATAAATAATGCAACCCATTGTATATATCATACAATATATAATTATCAACCTCGATAAAATATAGAAACAGATCCATGGTCTAATCACGACACACCCAGTATGTAACTAGAAAAGGTAGCAGAGTTAGGGGAAAAGAATTGCATTAAGCTCGACATAGAAAGAAAAAAGAGGGATGAAAGAGTGAAGGAATGAAAAGGGGGAGAGCGTGGAATGCGGGAAAAGAGAAACATTGGTTAGAGGAAGGGGTGGCTGCGGGCAAAAGGGAAGGGAGGAAGTCCTCGCTCTTTAAGGACTTCGGTCCTTTGTCGTCGCTGGGCAAATTAATTCGATGAAGGCACGTTAAGGATCCTGTTCACTCCGTCGTCCTACAACAGCGAGGGTAACATCGACTCGGATGACGACTCTTTTTTTTATGCCCGGGGGGTGATCACGTGAATTCGCTCGAGCATCGTTAGAGGGGATTTGCAATTAGCGTGTACATTGTACGCAGATGCAATTAGTATGTCGCTGGTTATTATAACAGGGGACTGTGGTAATTGGTTTCGGCTGCGTTTCACAGAAAGAGAAGTCAGTTGTAAGAATCCAATGTGTCATCTCGATTTCTTATCCTCTCATTTTTTTACTCCCACGCGTTCTTTCGGCTCTTTACGAGGTTATCAATTAACAGTACGATGAATATCATTTTCTTTTTTGAGTCGAAGGAATTTATCAATACACTTATTTAGGACTTCCATATAAGGAAGAAATTAAATTAAAGGGAGAAAGAATGGGGTGCAGCAATAGAAAACGTTGAGGAGTCAATTACAATTAATTTTTGTTATTGCATATTACTGCAAGTGTTGCATACTACAATGTTGAATACAGTAATACAAAAAATATTGTACTTACCCAAGTTTACCCCCATAAAACAAGGGGCGGAAATTGTTAAATCACGTTCAGTAAAGAGGAACGATTAAACGCTTCTATTCCTTGCAGAGATGATGCAGATTTAAGATTTATTTCCCGATCGAATAATCCGAATTCAGCGAGTGGCTTTGTATCACGAGCAAACGAGAGCACGCACGGCTCGAAACAGGGGTTGTTCGGCGTGGGCTGCGGCGAACAAATTAAATTGGGTCTGGTCCACGAACGAGACCGTGATAAATCTGAAAAAATATGTGTTTGACAGATATTGCTCCTCCCACCGTTCTCCTCTTTCTCCAACCCTCTTAGTGTTGTGTTTCTCCTCTTTCACCCTGTTCCACTTTCTTCCCGTAAAATTACCATACCTCCGGGTAACAGCTGTCGCAATCGCCCTCAGCATCTGATAAACTGATAGCAGTGACACATGCCAGCAGTTGAATAAGGTGCCGGGTAAAATCGACCCCTCTGTCTAGTTTCTTGCTGCACGATTTCTTTGCGAGGTCTCTCGACTTTGCACGTGGTCGGCCTTGCGTGCAACGTTCCGGGGCTTTTTCGGCTATAAATTCGAATTTATGGACGGATTTTCCGAGTTTGCACCACCGTCATTAGGTTTGTAAATTACCGAAGCCGAAGCATCGTTTCCGACGACGAATTGTGGTGTTTTATTGCCGTCGGTACCCGCTCTCGACCTTTTGTCACCAGATTCCTCGCCTTTCTTTGTTGCGAATCGACCTTCGGGTCGTACCGGTACGCTGTCGAAAAACCTTTGTCCCACTTCGCTTTATGGTTTCTCTTTCGTGAAAGCTTTCTTTCTATGCTATCAAGTACTTGGGGGCGGACAACTTATTTTTCGGGGTAGCCACAGGTGTCAACCGACATTCGGTGTGACCCTATGAACAGGAAATTAAGCTGTAACATTGGACACTTGAATATTTTTTGTTACTGCAAGAATAGTTTGAAACTTTCTTTGAATGTGATTGTCTGAAATATATTAGTGAACCAGTTGATTTCTAGGAAAAATGGCGGTGTGGCAGAAAGAAACTTAAGTGATTTAAGAAAAAGAACCTTTTAATTTTGCTAGGGACGATGACTTAAATTCTCATATTTTTAGGGTTCCAAAATGATCAATTCTTACAGTTAGAAATTTTGGAAGTTTAAGAAAATCGAACGAAAATTGAAGTTTAAGAATTTGATAATCGATGTTCGAGAACTTTGAAGCTTGAGACCTTAAATTAAATTTCAAGGATTTGAAAATTAAAAGTTAAATTTGAAAATGCTGAGAAATTTGAAAGATTGAGTATCTTACAGTTTCAGTGTTAGAACGAGAAGTAATAGATGAAGCACGAGGGTATTAGCAACGATAACCAATACTCGGCAGCATAGTTCTAAAAACTGGATTGGATAGGATGATTGTCGAGTGTGTGGAGACCACGAGTATAAACAGAATTTACTGTACATATGTTGTTTAGGTGTTCCGTCGTTCTATTTCCCACCTCTATACCTCGTGTTTGCTCAAAAGGTAGAAAGCGTAAATCTGTGAACACGGCTCCTCGGTGCGTTAAGCGTGTCCAACCTTGAAACTCTACTGATTTTAGACTAACTATAACGAGAGATTTCATTTCGAATTCTGATCTATGAGTTGTGCGATCTTTTGCAGCTTCTACTTTACAATTCTAAATTTACAATTTTTCCATTATGTTCTTAAAACACCTTATACATTCTGTAGACATATTTTTCCTGGGATTAGATAGTTTTGAAATTTGTTTAAATGTACGTTTTTGTCAGAAGGAACAATATGTGCAATAATACGTTTCAGAGCTTCATTTTTTGAATTATTTTAAACGGTGATTTTTATAGCAATAGGTTTCGATGATGTATTTTAAGTCCTGAGTAATATTATCGTTCTTAATTGTTTGTTTTCTTTTCTGTTTCAGGTAAGTGCCATCTACAAATTACATACTGTACATCATCAAAATGGGTGAGATGAGTTTATCAGTTATATGAACGAATGTGAAGGGATGTTATAACATATTAAATTAATAATTATAGTATATATCGTTATAAATATACATATCAAACTGACTTCAAGTGTATTTATCGAAGAAAATATTGATACATGATTTGTATAAATATGATGCACTGATAAAAGACTTTTCAATGCAATGCTTTCTCTAGACAAAGCTAAATGTTCGAGCAAAACCATCCATCAGAAAAGTTCGTCAAAAATGGACGGCTGATTAGGAACGATCGTTAGGGACGGTCTTTTTAGAAATTCCATCGGGATCCAGCAGGTGTGTAGCCAATTTTGCCGGTGCGCCAGTAAAGTAATGATTTCAATTTCGCGAGATCGCTACCCTCGTTGCCAGCTACGAAGGCTTTCAACCCCCTTCGTCCCCCTCCACCGGCGGTCCTTCCTCCCTCCGATTCTCTCTCTCTCGCCACCCTTACATTCTACCCGTTCCCGTTCGAGGATTCGGATTAAGCGACTAAGGAAATTCAATATCAGTGGCTGAGATGGGCACATAAAATTACTGACTGCCACTTCGCCTTAATTTGCGCAGTAAAGTTCCCCGCTACGCGGCCTTCCAACCCCCTCCGGAAACCGTCTGTCCCCGAACGTCGCGTTTCCGTGTAAAACTAAGGGATTATGATTCGGTTATTGGCTTCCGAGCCGCGTTTCGTTGCGTAATTCGACGAAATTTCCCGCGACCAAAGACCACCCGCCGCCCTCGATGAAATACGAACGGCTCCTATTACGTTCCGAAGGAACGAGAGAGGCCCGCTCCTTGCACCGATACACACGAAGCTTTCGTGATTTTAAACGTTCGCGCTGCGACTTCGATGAGAGGGCTCCAAATTGCCCTTGCGATCCGTGATAAATGAATATGCTATGGTAATTGGTATTGGGGTTGCAGTCAAGTTTTAAACGCTGCGACGTCGGAATTATGGACGGGGATGAATCGGAGGAGTGGCCGAGGGGTAATCTGAAGGCTAATTCGTTGTAACCATTAGCCCGTTTCTATTACGTTGCGGATAAAGCATTCGGCTATTAGGTTATCGGGGACAGTTTCAGAACCCATATTTTCTGGAGCATCAGACTTTTTGGCACTTTCTGCAAAGCTCTGGATGTGGTTTTATTAAGGGGCTTATATGATAGTGTGATAATACATTAATAGTTAGTGTAGGTTATTCGTTGTTCGGTATCAGAGTTTCAACACATGTCCCTAACTTCTGTAAAACCTCAACTATCCAAATTCTCGAGTGTCCAAACTTCCTAAAATCTGTAGTGTCCAAATAGCGTAGTAGACAACTATATCCACGTGAACACGGTAATCAATCTCCTTGTTTCAAAAACCTGTGAACCCACTTCACGGCCGCTTGAAACGTATTAAAAAGGAAGAACAAAACGTATCGAGAAAACAAAGACTGACACGTACAACATCGTTGCACGTTTCGAGTGGCGCCACGAAATCGCGGTGCAATTTTCTTCCCGTAATACCGAGGGCAGCGAAGTACCGAGCGTTCCGAGCGGGCACGTGATTGGTCGTAAACGCCAAAAATATGCGTCGATTGGCTGACCGTGCGGCTAGCTTTATGGTAGAGCGACGGCAATACCGGCCAGGTTTTATGGTTAATTTTTGCAATTTTGTAATTGCCTCGGGCCCCCGCCGGGCAACTATGGAACCTTCCTCCGTCCTCCTCCTCTCCTTTGTTCTGGCCGTGTCTCGTTTTCCATCCGGTTATCCTTCTTTCTCCGACACCTGTTTCGAGCAACGAGATGCACCCTTCCCGTCGTGTTCCGCTCGTTCCCAGCCACGGATAATATCCGAGCTGCACGGGAACGGGCATCGGTTCGCGATAAATTATTGTGCGGTGCACACGCCTGCCCTGCAAGCGAGCGTTAACGGTTCCACCGAACTAATTATGGCGAGTCAACGCGCGATGCAACACGTGGCTGCTGATTATCGAAAACGTTGCGTTGGTCCACTCGCTGAATCACCCCGCTCTCACGCGATTGCGAAAACCGATCATTCGGACAACTGATCATTCCGACGGAATTTTGCGGATTACCATTTTTTACTGCTGCGCGTAAATATCCACACCTCATATTTTCTCAGATCTTTTGGTAACCACTTTTGGTATTTGACATATCGTGACTCACAATTCAAACGTAATAGACTTTCACCAAAATTAATATCTGACCCAACTTTTTAGCTGCACAATGAAGAATCTCTAAATGCAGAATGCGCTTAACATTTTAACTTTAAGTGTATTTGCAAATGTCTTTCGTTCAGCATGAAATTAATTGGATATTCAGAATAGACGTTGATTCGTCGGGGACAGGTTCGATGATCGATCGAATCGGTTTTCGAGCGAATAGCGACATTTTTTGCAAGCGGTTTTACGGGCGTCGTAAAGCGACGTTACGCGTAATTCGAGCGCGTCGCCGAAATTGATCCAATTGGGGTAGGCCAATTCGAATCGGTCCAATTTAGCGAGGGAGTATCACAGATTTCTTATCGTAATTGTTCGAAAACGGAATTATTGCAATCTTTGGATAAAAATTTGATTATAATATCAGACATGTAATGATTGTCAGTATTTGTGCGACGAAAACTTGACAGACATAAAGTAAGGAAATGTCTAATTAAAGAGAAACAATTTTAATAACTGTCCTTCTCGTTGTATAGACGAATGGAAACATTTCAAGAAGAGGGTAATGGAATTACTCTTTAAATTCGAAACTGCATTAGTTTCTTGCTATAAGTGTTCATCATACAGTTTGGTCCACAAGTAGACTTTGGTCTACAAAATGGTTTAAAAAGAATTTTATTTCATATAATGGTACAAAAATTGCGAAATCTCTTGTCGCAGTATTATTTTTCCACCATTCTTACCGTAAAAAGCGCAATACAATAGAGTCGCGTTAACTGATCGCTGTTCGGAGTTTGACGCGATCAGTTACCGCGAACGGTGTAGGTTCCAAGGAACAAATCGTCGACAAAAGCAAAAAACATCACGTAACGGTCTCGATTACTGTATCCACGACTCACAATCGTATATACGTTACAACAGAACACTTCTTTGTTTCTAACCTCCTTAAAATTTTACGAGCAATAGCGTTCATTTACGGAGGGATATTAACAGTTAACTTACCGTATTTCCAAGGTCTAGGCAAAAATGGAGCTTACAGTTTTGACGAACACTGTTGCTACACACAATAGAATGGAATGAGAAAAAAAGAGCATCAGGGCGAATTGATTCAACGTTCCGTTCGAATGCACGGTACCGCAACTCATACAATCGTGTCAAACAGCTTTTCCTTGGCCCCCTAGCGATCTCCTCTTCGGCACAATAAATTTATGGCTCCATTCAACGGCTCTACTTACCCTACCACCCTTCAACCCCTCCCTCGGTGTGCGCACACGCGCGCGCAAACACGCGTTACAATAAGTCCGCGGCCTGTTTAATAGAATAATTAAGGGCGCTCGTACGGCAGCTGATGCCGGTTTGCCCGTCCGTCGTTTTCGTACGGCGAATAAACGTACATACACGCGAGCACGAAAAAGAGAACGCATTGTTGATTCGCAGGGGGTGCGTGTTACGCGGACAATGGGGTCACGAGGGAATTAAACATCGATCTAAATGCTGCCGGGAACTGGTAAGCGAAAAATTGCCTCGTTGTTTCGAAGCTGATTGCAAGAATTGTTAGAAAAATCTGGTTTTTATAGGTTGATCGTTTTTACACGTTTTCTATGGGGTTGAGATCGTGAACATACGGGTAAATAACATTGATCAGAGTAATATTAATACACTGATTGTCGAGGCTGTCACTGATGCACGGTTGAATAGTATTTCTCGATAATTGTCGATGAGTTTGTTAACAATTGGAAAATATTAGTACATAGAAAGTATTAATGCATGATACAAAATACAAAGTTGAAACGTTAAATTTGAAAATTGTTCTCACATCTTACTACATAAGTATTCGTTTAGAAGTCCTTGTCTAACCCCCTAGCAGACAAGATAATTCATCATCAGATCGATCAATTTTTAGTACGTCAACTTTCTAGTATATTTACTACAAAATTTCCACCCCTAATGTATCTATATATTTTTATTCAAAAGAAAATTGTATCTACATTTCGCTATGTTGAACAAGACTCTATTTGCTCTCATTAATTTTAAGTGCAAAAAGAGAATTACTTCTCTACCCTATTACAGTGTCCACGAGAAACTAATCTTTCCACTGATAAAAATGTGACATAAATGTCTAACAGAATAAGGGTGGAAAAATATTGTGTTATTTAGGAAATACAGTGTATACATAACAGATGTGATATCGAACGTGTCGACATTGTGCTAGTGGCAGTTTTTTGAACATATCCAGCTTGTAGGGTGGAAGAGGTAGTTAAGGTACTGCCTGTTATTGTAAAAGGTTCTCATCAATGTGGGCACCGGTCCAAAAGTTGGTTAAGAGTTTCTACGGTAAATACGGGGAATCGGGGACACGTTCGTTTGCATTCTGACCCACTGGACCGGGATAACGTAATCTAAATACGAGCAGAGCATTAGTCCTCCTCTCTAAGTTGATCGAATTGTTTGGATGTAAATATTAATCAACTTAGTACGGGATATTCGGCTCCAAATTACTACTAACAAACTCTCTTTCAATAATAAAGCAGAAAATAGTGCCACCACAGAAATTGCTCCGTATTGAAAATTTGAACGATGTTGCTTTCTATGTTACTCTCTATGTAGTAACGTAAGTGTCCATGCTGTAACGTAAATGTCCATACTGTCAACGTAAGTGTCTACATATGTTATAACATGTGAAAGGTCTGTATATTAAAGGAAATAAAATAGTAGACAGTTCATAGTGAATTCGCCAACTCTGTGAAGAATGACGTTGAAAATGACTTGTGCCTAGAGGGGTTGAAAAGACGAGTAATATGATCGAGTTTCCCCTGAGTGGCAATAAAAACTTGCACTACAGTGCTAGAAATATAACTGCAACTAGAGTAACTAAAGTAGGTAAAAATGCAGGTAATTAGCGTTCAGGTCCGATAAAATAGCAGAGTCGAGCTTGCGCAGCGTCCCCCGAAAATAAAAGAAAGGGTGTCACATCGTGTGACCCAGTGGAGGCGAAACTGCGGTATTACGGTTTAAATACATAGGACGCGTGAAGGCGTTGATATCGCGGCGGCGGTAAGGTGTAAAACCGCAGGATTCCAATGGAAACAGTTATTTGCGGTCACGAAGTGCTTCGTGACGTATCCTGGCTCGTGCTCGCTCGCTCGTTCGCTCGCCGCTTCGGCAGCGCGCGTGCAAACTTCCTCGTGTCACCTATACACACACATACGTACGTGTTAGCCGGCTCGTGTGTGTACACATCCACGTACATAGCCGAGAAGGTACACGTACAGAAGCGTATGCAGGCACCGCGTAATCCACGGTAGGTGTACACACCTTCCTTCCGTCCTTCCTTTCCCAGGAAGTGGAGTCAAGTGGACCCACCGCCACCGCCGGAAACTCCACTAATGACTAAACTTGCTAATTTCGACCAATTAGGCTCCTACCACCCCCCTCGCCTCTCATTTCGCGTCGCCCGCCTCGCTTTCACCCTTACCACCTCCCTTACTCACCCTACACCCTCCACAGCCAACTTGCAGCCCGTCTAATGCGCGCCGCATTTACCTTGACCGATAGACGCTCGCTCCTAATTTCGCGGTACATTGCGCACTGCGGACCGATTGCGGGTTAAATGTTTTCTTATTAAACACCACGGCTCTTTGTTACCACGGATCGTTGTTACGGAAGATTCGGAACTGATCGAAGTTGGCTACGTGGTTGTAGGCGCAAGGTGTTTGAGATTCATAAGCTGAGGATTAGAAAAATAGGGGTGTCTTGCAAGGGTGTTGGAAAAATAGCAAGTAGGTTTGGATTTTGGTATACAATCATGACTAGTTCAAATCTACATGAAGATTTCAAGTATATTGCAAACACGTTCCAAGTTGAATAGATAGTTACAAATAGTTTATGTGGACTTCGAGCATAAGTAGATACGACTTTGTGTAGATAGTTGTGAAGATAGATTATGACAGATAGATAGAGAACCAGATAGTAGATAGTTCATGAGGACTTCAGATATACATATAGCAAGAAGATGGTTACGAAAAGTTCAGGTGGACTCCGAATGCAGTGCAAGCACATTCGAGTTTGAACAGATAGTTACAAATAGTTCATGTGGACTTCAAGTATATTCCAGATAGATACGAGTTTATGTAGATAGTTGCTGATAGTTTATGAGGACTTCTTATATGGCAAGAAGGCTCAAATTTAGGATGGATGTAAAAAATTCATGTTAACTTCAAGTACAGACAGGTTCAAATTTGGATGAATTCATGTAGACATCAAGTAAGCAAATTCAAATTTTTATAGACAGTTACATCATGTATGTCTCATGTTCCAAATCAGTACGAATTAGTATGAACAGTTGCAAATGGTTCACAAAGTGAATTACCGCATACGAAATTGGATATAAAACTACGAAAAATTGAAGAGTACCTAAGAAAAGTAGTACTTGAGAATGTAGTTGAATCGCTACAAGATACTTTTGTTTCGAACATTTTATAAGTCCTTAGCCTAAGAGATTCGAGCACCAAATTTTAATCGAAATACCGTTTCATAAGCTCGGCTCACGATTGCCCCCGCTCCGCTATTTGAAGGTTAATAGAATACAAGTTAGTTCACTCGAGTTGGGTCGAGATAATGGAAAAGTAATTAACCTTTTACTTCCAGCAGTCACGCTCGAGAACGAAAGAAGTTGGTTAATGTACTTTCGGAATTTACACATAGTTAACATTATTTGTCGCTAAATGAAAACTTTATGCCAAATTGCGATACTTGAAGATGACAGTGTGCAAACAGTTAATTGAGGATATTTGACCCAACTTACTTAAGTAATATAAGTATTTGGAGATTTGGAGGAGGAGGTCTGAACATTTAGGGATTTGAATATGGGGATGTACAAATTCGGTATTTTGGCGTTCAGAAATATTTGAATATAGAGATCATTGGATCTAGAGATTTCAGAATTTTAAGATTCTGGAGATTAGGGACTTTGGAACATAGGGAAGGATTTCTAACTAGAGAATTGGAGATCTAAAGATTTGTGGAATATAGGAATTTGGGGACCCAAGGTTTTGAGGACATAGGAATCTGATAATGTTGGAGTTTAAAATTGTAAATACCTAAGAACATAGAAATCTAGACTTCTAGGTATTTGATGATATACCAAATTAAGGTATACCAATCTACGAAATATACAAATCTGAGAGCATGATAGTCCATAGTGTAAAAACTTAGAGATAAATCTTGAAATGTAGAGAGTTGAGAAACACTCTCCAAATATAGATACAGAAATATAAAATATCTCTATAGTTATATCAGAATATGACATACTAATGAATATACCTCTCATGAAATTCTTTCGAAAGGGAATACAAGATGTGTAATCACAGATCACCGTGAAAAGTAACTGATGGATTATTTGACAATTGTACGTGGTCGGTTAAGTAGTCGAGGGATATTGAACGTTGTGGTTCGTTTGAAGTTCGTATGGTGCAGGGAGTAACAAGCTGCCACCGTAGGATATTTATGGGGGCCGTCAGGGGTCGAAGCCTGTATCGGCCGGTGCTCACGCGAAGTCAAACTTCGAACACAAATAAGAGTTTTACACTTTATCTTCAAGTTCCTTCCGCGGCCATCTTCCTCCATCCGATTTCATCTTGAATATTTTCTTCCCCGTTGAAAATTCTAGCCAACAAATTACGGCTTCGGCCGACGCGCACTTCGTTGATTTACGCGGGGTAATGATTTTTAGCAACAAAGTAATGTCGACATTTAATTTGCGCCTCGCTAACATCGAGATTAATCGATCTTCGATTAAATTAACGCGTTTCGAGCCGCTTTTGATACGGGAATTATTGGACGTATCTTATCGGTGATAAGTTATCGCCTCGACCACCGGAAACGTACTAATAAGCTTGTTTTACTGTCATGGTTAATTAAACTTTTCGATCTATGTAGAAACTGATTTTTATATCATTTGTAAGCGTTATTGATTTTCAAAGTTTACGGAAGTTTAGTGTACATAGGTGAAATTAAACACGTAAGTTGATTCGAATATTTTATTTTTGTAAGCTTCTTGGTATATTGTCAAGCTTAAGTATTTTATTATTGTAAGATTCTTGGTAGACTGTACAGTTCAAGTTTTTCATTGTTGGAAGATTGATGCATTTTCAAGTTCAAGTTCTTTGTTGTTAATGGTTCCTGGTATATTTTCAAGCTTATGTTCTTCGTTGTTGCAAAGCTATTGATAGATTTTCAAATATTTCTTTGTTGTAACACTCTTGTTACATTTTAAAGTACATCACTGTTGTAAGGTTCTTACTTAAATATTTCATTCTTGTAAGGTACATTTTCAAACGATATTTCTATATTTAAATATACCATTCCAAATAATAAATCAGTACTATTATACAGTTTTTATTAACGATAAATCTTGATAATTCCCATAAACAAACTTTGCCCGTGTCCATAAAACAACTAAAAGCGACTCGAGCAGCAATAATTCACGAGCCACGGTCACATCTAGAAACCGGACAGATAAATATCCGTTTAATCCCCGAGCGCGGCTATTTATCGAGCGGTCACCGTTCGAAAAGCCAGCGCAAGACAAGCAACCGTTACTCGCGCACCAAAAATAAATCCCGTGTGTCAGCGAAGAATTCCCGATGCAAAACGGGAATCTCGGTAACGATCGTCGAAAGCGTAGGGCCTGCTATCAGCCGACACGGCCCAAATCCAGCGATTTATCATCGCGACGGATGTTCGTTTTCCGGGTCAGAGGTTAAGTGGCCGTAGGAGTAACGAGCAAAAATACACAGGCTTCGGAAAAAAAGAAAGTGGGTAAGGGTCGAAAGAAACGCGGTTAAACGACATCGATAAGCAGCTTTAGCGGGGTCGCGAGTGACCGTATTAAGGAGCCGCCACACCGAGTGTCGTGCAGGGAGAGGGTGGCGATGCAAGGAGGGATGCAAAGGGCGTTAATGCGTCAGAGATTTATGTCGTAACCGGCAGGATGAAATTCCATCGCGGTAGGTACGCGTACATAAGTGGCGCTGGTACCGGTGATGCTGGCGGAGGCGCAAGAATTATGGTGGCCCGTACTGATATCCACCATAAACCCCGCCCGTGTCCCACCAGCCGCTGGCCATACTTAATTAAATACGTATTAAGGGCCTGAGTGTGTTCCAATGTACGCCCGTATCGTGAGGCTAATGTACCGGGTCCCCGTGTGTGCGTGCGTGTGACTATGTTCCTCGCGCGCGTGTGTGACGCTCCATGGGATTCTATACCTCTTTCGAGATACTGCCTTCGAAATTCTGGAATTTCGGACTATTTTTCACGGTGATCTGGAGGTCTGTAAGATCGCAATTGGGAATTTTAACGACGAAGGTTAAATTATGGAGATTTGTTTAGGAAAGTTGGCGAAAATCGATGACGAGGTTTTTAAGAAGTTACGAATGGGAAAGGTCCATCTTTGAATAATCAAATTTTTAATATTTATTATACGTAAGTAGAGAGATATGTAAATATAGAGATGAAAAACTAAATTTCTGATTGCTGAACATCCAAATTTTTGGATACTAGAATTTCGAAAACACCACGAAATCTCAAGATCCTGAAGAGTAGACTCCCTTAGATCCTCAAATCTTGATAATCCCAAATTGCTAAATTCCCAAATCCTCGTACATCAGAACACTTCCCAAAATCTAGAAATTCTGTTCCCAAACCATCACACTCTATTCATTTCCTACGTTGTATACAAGAATTTACAACTTTCGAATTATGTCAACGAATAAATATCGGGTTATTTTACCCCACAATGATATTTTCCCAGATAGAACCTGTACAATGCATCGTAACGAGAACTCAGACAAGACATCGATAATTCGATACAAGGTCGTAGTCACGAGTTTTCGTCGAAACTCAGCGTTTAGTCCGGACAGGTGGACAATAATCCCTGTTGAACGAGGCTTTCTCGCGTCCCTTTTCGGCCCTTTGTTCCACGGTTGGCAGTGTGCAACGAAATACTTGGTACGTAAACGTTTCGAGGGAATGTCCATAATGATGGCAAAGAGTTCTTCGTTGAGCATCCAGCTCACCCCGTGTCCCTGGCTGTTTCGCAACGAACGCTCCACGGGGTATCGTCCGGACATTCCTGAGCAACTGGCCAACGACAATAAAATAAAACATTACTATCTTGGAATAGCGCCTTCGTTGCTCGGACGTTCTCACCCCTGCGAGAAGATTTGTTTTCAGTAATAAACGTTCCTCTGCCGGCGAACGCGCTGTACCCTGCGTCCGTGAAACGGACCCCGCCATTTTAGAATATAATCTTTACTGCGATTTGTCTGCGAAACGCACGATCGTTGGAACAGAAGCGAAAGGTAGTTCACGGCTGGTGGAATATTGCATTAAAGAAACGGCCGTTTTGCCCGTTTGATGAAATCCAACGGGAACGCTCGGTTATGCTACTGAAAATTTACACGTAAATCTTCCCGAGATGCGGAATGACGACGTAAAATGATGTTGCCGATAGAGGAGATAGAGTCGTAGACGTTGACGATCGCGATGATGAAATTGATTAATGCTCGCAATGATAATTTGGATGCCGAAGCTGTTAAATTCAGCTGTTTTGACACTTTTGAAATAGGTCGTGCAAGAATAGTAGATTATTTGAGACTTGGAGATGGAGGATTCTGACGATGTGGAGATCGGGATGTAGGGGTTTTGGGATCTTCGGATACCGATATCGGGGTGTAGAGATTTTAGAATATAGGAATTTTGGGACGTAAGGATTTCGGAATATAGCAACTTCGGTGTATACAAATTTTGGGATGTAGAGATTACGGGGTACAGAGATTTCGGGATATAGAAATTTCGAGATATAGGGATTTGGTAGTCGAACAATTTCGGGATCCAGTTTTCGGTCTGTAGGAATTTTGGAATATAAGGATTTCAGAAATTTATGTAGCTAATTTGGAATATAGCGAGATACAGGATTTCCAATATCGAAGGATTTCGAAATAATCGTATTTGGAAGTATGAACATAGGAATACAGCATAGGGTTATAAGAATATGTAAGGCTAGATACAAAAACTTGATGCAGAGGTACAAGAATCTAACGGAATGCAATTTTATGTATTATACATCCATACAACCTTTTCCCCCGTAAAATTACCAATGTACCTGAATCCCATAGAACAGCAGTTATCGAGACACCGAAACGCCTAATGGAATAACCCCGAAGGGAAAGGATACATAACAAAGTACCGTACGAAAACTGTCGAGCGGTTGGACCGGACGAAAGTGGGCGGTGAAAAAGGAGAGAAGGAGGCGCACGGGTCTGGGTCCAAAAGGAATCGTCCGAAACAGACATAATGATAACTTGAGACAGAGTATAATGACCAGAGAGGAACACCGCTCGAAGACATTGAAAATAATCTAATTATTAGCGACGACGATTATAGTAATTAGATGCATCGTCGATGGAAGAGGGACCGAAGCAAGGAGTTCCTTGCACGTCTATTATAGGGGATACATGATGCCTACGAGAACGCTCGAAATGAAAAGGTGCTCACTCAGGATCTTCTTTTCGAGGAATCATGACAACCCGAGTGCGAACAGAGACGCGAACGAACATGTTCTCAATAGAGATGTATCGTTTTTTGTGTTGGGTGAACGGGGCACTTTTTACTTGCAAATTTTTGGGAGTTAAGTTTGATATTTTTGTTCTTAAGCTTCGGTATCCTCAGATTTTTGTTTCTGTGCTCTGGTGCATACAAATTTTCACGTTTTTGTATAGGAATTTTCAGTTCTTTAAACTTTCTATGTTTTTATTTGTAAATATTCAATTCTTCCATTCGTTTATTCTTTTATTCTTCAATTCTTCGAACTTTCAATTCTTTAATTTCTCAATTTTCAATTCTTCAATTCTTCCATTCGAACTTACAATTCTTCAAACTTTTTAACTTTTTAACTTTCGCTTTTTCACGTGTTCGCGTTCTCATAGCGAAGTGAAAACTTGTGAGTTTTGAAATTTTCAAGTTCGCATACGTGTGATTATCCAAAAGGATGGCTACGTTGCAGCCGACTGTACGCTGTTCCCGCGGATGATTTTGTTGCAAGTGGATGCGTCGTTGCGCGACGTCCTCTGATTTAGATGTTCACTTCGTGGAAAGAGCAGCAGCCCCCAACTCGCAATACATTCGCTGCTCCTTTGTTCGATGAACCGCGAGTTTTTCGTTGATTCGCCGTTCTTCGGGCGTTTTTCGACGTGTTTGCCTTCGACGGGCCGGAAACAGTCGTTGAAAAGCATCGATTCACTTTTCCATTGCTCGTTCACTTTGATGCGAGGTGCCGAACGAGTGTCTTCTTTCGGAATCTTTTTGAACGGCGATAAGTAGCGTTGTATAATAACGTGTCTTCATATGTGGACACATATGATGTGTCCCCCATATTTGTCGTTTATATGACGAGTCTTTATGCGTGTCTGTATATGTCTTTATATGTGTCCTTTGTATGACGTGTCTTTATATGTGTTGTTTATATAACGTGTCTTCGTATATGTCGTTTATATGTTGGCGTTTAATTCAGTCTTTAAGAACAATTCATTAACCAAGGGTTACATATAAGAACACTATCGTATATATTATAAATTCTTGTATGATTCATTCATACACTCATTACAAATTTAAAAGGAGTAGAATATGATTACAACAAAGCATTTCTTTGTCTAACCTCAAGATCCTTGAAAAGGATGAACTTGTATCCGGATAAATTATATCAAGTTCGAAGTTTAAACAAAAATAATACAGGAAATCATGGTCTCAAGTTGTGATGATCATTTGAAGACACCCTTTAGATCCAAGGTGAAATTCAACAGCAGGATATTAAGTGCACAACCTCCGAGACGATTGAGGGACGACAATCTTCCTAAAAATGAATTTTACTATTCCTAATTTAGCAGCTAGAATCTTCACGCGAAGTCGATGAACTGAATTCTATTTGGATTCGTTTTTCGCGAGCTTTGATTCGGGGGATATCAGGTTCGCCATTGAACATTCGCATTTTGCAGAGAATCCGAGGCATAATAATCATGGCGGTAGATGGCCAGTGGACTCACCCTCGCGACTTCTTCAACGGGTATTCTTTTCGTCCACTACAAGCATCGGAACGGCGTCGTTATTGTATGGAACGAGGCGTCCTCGTTATCGTCGCTTATCGCTAATAAGATCGCTGGACCGCTCGTTATCGTCGTCGTCGCACTCGCCCTGTCCTCATTTTCGTGCAATTGCGATCGTTAATTATCCCTATCGCAGCTGATCGTCCTCTCCTCTTCCACTTCCACTTCATCCCCCAAACGTCCCGTCTCACAGCGTCGTTCCCTGTTGTCCTCGTTCGCCTTCTCTTCGTCGTCGCTTGTTATTATTGTTGTTGTTGTTGCTGTCGTTCTCGTCGTTATCATTCCGGTAATTACCGGTGTATTCCCTCGTTATCATCTTGTTATCGCTCGGTTGTCATGCTTCTCGCGGTTAATCGAATTTCGAGAGTGATCCTGGGTCGCTCGTCGCTTTGGGGAACTATAGGAACGTTTTCACGTGACGGCACGCCGTCACTGTTTTACCATTGTTTATCGGCACACATTCGAATACCGTAAGAAACTTGGGCCATCTGATTTAACTGTCATAAATCTGCAAATCTGATTTCCTGAAATTTTCTGAAAATTGTTAAATCGGTTTTCAAATTTTCATTCTGCTCTTCTAATTTCTAGATCGCGATCGTTCGAAAAGTATCAGCATAATGCAAGAATGTCTGCTTCGGAGATATTTGCACGCGCGTTGACCGTAGTTTTGCAACGATTGGCGAAGTCCGATTCGGTAGTCGACGATTGACCGGTGGATCGATCGAGTACACAGAATTCGAATTTTGCCACGGTATACAAAGTAGAAGTTGTTCGAAGGCGGGTTTCCCTTGATAGAAATAATTAGCGAAGTCGAAACGATCGATCGCGTTCAGAAATCCTCCCTTCGGAATTGTGTAACGTCGAAAAGTTGTCCGGTGACCGTAGTGTACTTGTTTGGTCGATGAAGTTCCGACAAACATTCCGGCGTCGCAGAATGTAATTTCGGTCGGTGAAATGATTCGATCCATCTTCTATATTCCGTTTGATCTCCGTATCTCTCGGTACTCGAGTGTTTCGCTACGAGAAGAACGACCATTGCCTGAAACCAACCGCTTCTAAAGCCTTCAATTAGCTCGAAATGTTTCATTGAAACACGTGGAAACCGTATGGCCCTGTATCGTTCCCTGATTCGCCTTTCATACGAGACCACTAATACGCTGTTCGATTTTAAGTATAGAGTTGGCCTCTACATCGACCGTTCGAAACAAATGTACCGCCGGATAATTTTACGGAGCGTGCGATAGACGATTATTTTGATGAAACGTGCTATTTGATCAAAAATTTGCTGGCTGGAGAAAGGAAAGAAATAGCTCAAGACTGATACTTTGCCTTTCGTTCCGTTTACCTACTATTACGGTGGAACATGAGTGCCATAAATCTACATTTCTTTCTTTTTGTCTTTTTTACAAATTTTTACATGCAAATATCATTGAATCTTAAAATACCCAGATCTCCAATTCCCGTTCTTCAAATTCCATAGATCCAAAGATTCCCATTAATCTCAACTCCCTACACCTTAAAGTTCTATGTCATCAAATCTAGGTTCCTAAACGTCTAGATCCTCGAATCCCTAGATCGAAATATTCCAAAGCCAAAAAATCCCTAGATCCCCAAAGTCTCAGATTCAAAAGTTCCTAGATCTCCAAATGACTAGGTGCCCGAATCCCTAGACCCCCAAACCCTTACATCCCCAAATCTCTAGAACCTCCAAGTCTTTAGATCCCTAGACTCCCAAATCCCTAGATAGCATTTTCCCTAGGTTGCTGAATTCTCAGATCCTTGTATCCCTAAATACCAAATTTCCTAGATTCCTACATCTCTATGTTCGAAAGTTCCTAGAAAAAGTTCCTAAAATGTCGAAATCTCTAAATTTTGAAGTTCCTAAATCTTCAGATCTCTAAATTACGAATTTCCGTGATTTTCAAGTGATAGAATGTCGGAACGGGTGAACGTATATCGAATAATTTGCGAAGCGATCCGCAACGAAGGAAAACAAGAACTCGATTCAGCATATCCGAGTACGTAGTAAATGCCCGCCATAAAGAGTTGAAGCTCGACTGGCTCCGCATTGACCTTCGTTAAATGGAACGTAAGTCAGTGTCTCGCCTTTATCCGGCCGAATAATCGTCGAACGTAATGAACAAACCTCGCAACTAATTGGAACAGATTGAACGTACGATCGTATTGTGTTCGCGCTGAGACGCGATTTACGCGTCGCGTTTCTTCGCAATTAATAGGCGCCGCTACGCAACGACAATCTGCGTAACGACTGTACACTCCTCTCCAATACTGCATTTCATTCGGCACCGGTATACGCTGAAATTTCACTGCTTTTTAATTACCAAATATTGCAGTATTTGAATTTTCGGAGCTTCGAAGTTTTAGATTTTTCAGGCAAATTTCAGAATTTCATATTCGAATTTTTATAATTGTGAAATCTGAAATTTGAAGGATGCCAGAAAATCTCGAATTCCACAATTACAAATCCCAAATTTTCCAGGATCCCAATAACCTTATCAAATTTCCAAAATCCCTGATATCCAAAATTTCCAAATTCCCACAAATTCGACATTCCCAATCTGCCAAGGTCATTCCCAGAACACCAACGAGCAATCCCGACAATATCAAAGTTCCAGCTGAAAAGAATGATATTTTGTTAGGGCACGTTCGAAAATTCAAGCGTGTTCCAAAAGACACCTACGTGGGTGGTCAAGAGGTCACACCGCATAATGGCGAAGGGCGAGGAGGCGCCTGGTGTTCTTCAAGCTCAATAGCGACGTCGCTGTTTCAAGACGTCTCAAGTGTTTCTTTACCTCGCAAGGAATCTATAGCGGCTCACCGCTCCTTTTTCTGACTCCTAATGCTCCTCCGTCCTTACGTGCACGAATATAAGTACTTCAATCCCTTTTTTTCGACTGCTGCCCCTTCGAGCGAACGACAACGAACAGACACTCGAGCTGCGTGCACGTTGAATTATCGTTAAACGTGGCTAGAACGTTTCCCTCCTTAATTAGGGAACGTGTTTCCTGGAGATCAGACGACGGCGGGAACGAAAGGACGCCGTCGCACCGCGTACAGTCCTGGGCAAATCTAGACTTCCTAGGAAAAATTTAGTAACCTAGGTTTTTCACCGGTTCAACCAGAGATGTCTGCAGATTTCGAGATAGAAGTATTTGGGGATCTTTGAATTTCGGGATTTGGGAAGTTTTGGATTTGGAATCGCGAACATTTGAGGATGCAATTTGGAGATATGGGGCTTTGGGGTTTCAAGGATTTGGGGATCCCAAGGATCTGGGTTTTCAAGGATTTAGAGATTTCGGAATCTGAAGATTTAAGAATGCATGGATTCGAGGATTTGAGAATGTGGGGTTTGCAGATTTGGCGATTTGGGGACTCAAGGATTTGGAGATTCAAGGATATGTGTAGAAATTTGAAGACCTAAGAATTTGAGGATCTAGAGATTGGAAAACCAAGAAATTTAAAAATCTAGGAGTGTAAGGACCTAAGAGTTTTAGAACACACTGAATTCTTAGATATAACTACTCGTATATCTAGGGATGTGATAGTCCATGAACATCCAACAATTCGAAAATCCAGGTATTTGATGATTACCATACCTGGTACCATAAACACCCTGTAGTACAATCCTAATAATCCCCAACCCTTAACAACCCCTAACAATAACAAACCCTAATTACCGCCAAAATTACAACAAAGTGAACCTATAAAAATACCAAACATCTCACATTCTATTACCATCCGATTCCCCATTTGCTTTCTCTTCGGCTACCAAACCGCCGTGATGCATAATGAAACAAGTGTTTCCCTTTGAATTTTCATGGGACGACCGATGGGCTGTTTAATGGCATTCCGCTAAAAGACCATCTTCCAGATGCGCCGATAAGCCGGGGACAGGTAATTAATAATTAACGGGTAACGATTAAAAGTGAAATTAGCGCAAGGTTTAATTGGACGTAACGCGAAAAGCAAGAGGGAAGGAAAGAAAGAAAGAATAATCGGCAGGTGGTACACGATGGGACGCACGATTCCTTTGATGTCTCGCTCTGAATTTAATTTCCTCCCCGTTACACATTGGCTGATAAATATTACGGCCCTGGACAGCCGCGGGTTCCTCAAATGTCCGTATAATTAAATCCGGTAAAAATACTTCGACCGCATCGTCGTTCAACCTCCACTCTCTCTTTCTTCCCTTCTTTCTTTACTTTCTCCTTCCTTCGTTTCCTTTTTCGTTACCCCACATCCGCTTCGATTGCTTTGTGATTCGTGTTAATAGATGTAACCACTGCCTTCTGTTTCGACGTTTCCGGATATTTTAGGGTGCATGAAGTACAATTTCATTTCGTTGCGTTCAATTTATGCATCGGGAGACAATTTTAATTTCTTAATTAATTTTACTTCTTATCGGGGAAGATTAACGCGATATGGTCACTTCGTGATACTACTGAATGTTGTTCAAGGTCAATAATTCGAATCTCCTATATTTCCAATTTTCTCAAATTTCTAAATTTATCAACTTGTACATTTTGTTATTGCAAATTTAGTCAATCTAAAGTCATATATTTAATTATTTGAGCACTGATACAATACATACGACACGTGGTGGTACAAAGTATGCTATAGAATTCCACTTTTAATATTTGTACAACTGCTTCTATATATTCATGAGTTTAATGTTTACCTACAGAACTGTAACTAGAGCTACTAAAATTGTAACCAAAATAATTAACAAAATTGTTATCAAAATGGTTACTAAAACTGTACCTAAGGTGGTTACTCAAATTGTAACCAAATTGTCTACTAAAATTAAACTAAAGTTCCAACTAAAATTGTAACTAACGTACCCTCTATACCTGCAACTAAAGTACCTCCTAAAACAGTAGCTAAAGTACCCCTACAATTGTAACTAAAATACCTAAAAAATTGTATCAAACTACCAAATAAAATCGTAACTAAAATACCCATTAAAATCATGAGAGTGATTTAACTAAATTCGAACTTGTTAAAATGTAAAATGCGTATGGTAGTTTTTATATGGCGTTTTTCGAATTGTGGGCAGAGATAGTGGTTTGAAAAGGACGCGGGTAAAAGGTAAATGGGAAAGTTGAGGAAAATTAAATGTTGTCGTTGTATAATATTAAGTTGATTCTGATGTTAGCGCGCTTTAAGCCGTGTACACAATTCGCAATGAAGTCTGCTAATGCGACCTCGTCGCGTAACTTTCTACTGTTTGCAGCGAACCCGGTAACTTTACCGGCTAACGCGACGACGGAGTGCAAAATGAAGTTTTGTTCGACACTCGTTACTCCTAATAATTGTTCTTTTTTCATTATTTCAACGAAACTACGCCCGGAACTGTTATAATAACTCTATTAACATAACCCATCGATCCTGTCCTACTCTCTACGATCATTCAATTTTATTACCGTATATATTCCTGTTTATTTTCATTTTCGTACTCGTTCATGACAAACATTTGTGTTGATCTTCATTTTCATATTCATCTATTTGTTATGTTACATGTTTATCACAAGTTGATGTTGGAGACACGTTTATGGATTTTCTGAATTTTCATGCATTCGCAATATTTGTTCGTTAATTATGCGTGGAAAATGACTATTACTGGTTACGCATAAAATAACTTGTACACGAAATAATTATAGTAGTATAATTAAAAGTATTATTACACATTAAAAATACACATTTGAAAAGATTGACATAAAATATTCGAAGATTACATATCTGCGTAGCTACTAATTCGCATAAGTTTTTCAACAAAAAATAATTCTGTGGTACGTTCTTTTCATCCCTTAAAAGCCTCAAAACTTCGGTATGAAGATATCCTCACCGTTGCTTACGTTTGCTATTTCTGCTCGTGTAAGATTCACCCTTAACTACGCGTACATCTACTTATAACACCCTTTCTACTAAATAATATATAACAGTACTTAAACCGAACACGGGAAGTGTTTATACGACTGTGTGCAAACATTCGGAACGGGTATTCGTGTAGCAAAAGTTTCGGACATTAGGGTATTCGTATAATAGTAGGGTCCATTAAATAAAACGAAATAAGCTCTCGAATGTATAATGGCAGTGTCAAACGAATGAAAACAAACAGTCGAAGTAGGTAACACGATATAAATTGGATATTCTGTTCGGCTCTACCTGGAGTTTCCATCGAAAAACGGTCAGGAAGCGAGCACCGTTATATGTATACCTCCGCTTGTCCTTAATGGCTGACCGGTTGAAATAAGGCGACGGTAGATCTATCCGAAAAGAAAAGGTACTCGTTACCGGCCGGACAAAAAGACAGAAGTTTCGAATAGGTAGACGATCGTGTCCCGAACGACACCCGCTGAGCTACCAGGAAGGACGATTATTGTTAATTAAGGTGGGCGTGTCAGCCGGGTCACACGCCGGTTTCACGGCCCTTAACGAAGGGACAGGTCAGCTCGTTTTATGAATTCTAATGCTTAGAGTGGCCGGTGTTTCACCAAATTTCCACCGGCATTTGCATTTCAGCAGCCGGACATCGACTTTTACGCGACCTCCTCCGCTTCGTCGTCCGCGCCTCTTAATGCAATTAGTCTTTCCATTCACTACGTTGCCACTAGCCGAACCTCCAACAGAACTCGAGACGTTTGATAACCAATCAAACGTCTATTGTTCAACCTTTCGTTTGCCTCTTGTTAACGGAACCCGACATCTGCAGACGTTCAACGAATTTACGTTCTGCCCGGTGCACCCTGGAGCTTGGCCTTCGACCTCAGAGGTTAGCTTTGCAGTTGTACTACTTCTTTCGTCGTTAATTAACTCGTACGTTATTCGTACATGGGTGTGATCATGGTCCAGTACTGCGACATGATACATTTTCACTATTATATCTTCAAATCTTATTAATTATTATTGAATACTTTAACCTCTGACTTGTTCGGTCAGACTGCTACAATCTTAAAACTAAAGTAAAAGTTAAAATGCCATGCGTATTTTGTATACGATCTTCGAATATGTGAAAATTATTGTTAGCTTTAAAATTCAAGCGTACAAAAAATATAGAAAAAGTTAGTCACACGTGCATCGTAAATGCACTAAATAATGTCAGTCACTAAATGTCTGATAGAAATGTTTAATAATGTCGCAACTTCGAATGAGTAATAATTGTGTGCAGGTATATGTTGATTCGAGTGAGTCAGTTAATCAGCGAATGATATATAGAAGATTCGAAAGAGTAATAATTGCGTGGAATTATATGTTGATACGAGTAGCCGACATGGAGAGGATCGTAAGTTGGAAGGCACGTTCACTTCCGTGGAACGACAATATCACGTGTCGAATCGTCGTTGGAAGGCGTTAGCTGGGACGAGTTAACGAGATTAGCTGGCAGAGGGCGAGGAAAACGAGGAAATCTGATTGGATGCCGGAAAAGATCATAAAGGGGAGTAATTAGAGCGGGCTTTGTTCACCGTCGCCGCAACGGCCGCTTCGTTTCCGGCGACGGAGCTTCGGCTGACGTGCTCCACGATCCAAATCATCTCGACGATCTTTGGCATCGATTTCCCCGGATCCTCTGTTTTCCACGGGCCCCGTTCGACTCGAATTAGCGCCCGGAAAATTAGACCTTTGATGCCGTCACGCCTACGCGGCCCGCAACAGATCGAAAATTCTCTTCCTTTACGCTGCTTCACTTTCATCTTCCATCGCTTCTGATCTATTCTTCCACGAAACTTTCTGATATTCTCCGTCGATCGTGGAGAACCTAATTAACGGAAACATTATCTTAAATTGATCCCGTTGAAGATAGTAATCTTTGCTCGAATGCAATTTACCGGTACAATCAATTTATTATCGAGTTTGCTCGATAACCGCATTAAACGTAATGTATTGTTATAATTCAAATACATTATACAACCTGATTTTATTGGTCGGTTTGTTGTGGTCGTTAATCATTTCTGATGATGGGGCACTTTTTTATTTGCGACGCTGACCTTGGACTAATTTTGGGATTGTGCGAATGATGATATTGCTTTTTTTTTTTTCATTTTTGAATTTAAGGGTGTGGGTATTCAGAAATTCGAGAGACTGAAAGTAGGGACTTTGAGATTTTCGAACTAGGGAACTTTGGAATCTTGTAATTTTTAAATTTCGGCTTTCGAATTTGGGATATTGATATTTAGAATTTTTGAATGTTGAAGTTTGTCATTCTGGCATGTAGATTTTGGGCTCCGGAATTGTACTTTTTCATATTAATAATTTAAAAATTATCCAACTTGCCACCTAAATACCTTGTAAATGTCCCACACAACCTCTAAAAGTACACAAGTATCTCCATGAGTCGTCAAGCTTGAAAATTGACACAAAGCGCAAGCTCGATGCACTGAAACGTTAACAAACCCCTAAACAGTGGGTCGTTCGTTGGACTTAATTACACGGCAGCTCGATAAACAAATAAACCGGTGGGCATCGATGGTCGTAAAATGTTTATTACGGCAATCTAGCGTAAATCCTCCTTCCGGTTAGAGCAACAATCGAGTACATCTTTATCGCGCGAGTCGAATCTGAAGGGAAAGAGAGAAGCATCAAAGGACTAGGGGATGGCGTTTACCACCCCCATGGACCACTCTTGTCTCGCTTCTACGCGTTGCTTTACAGCCGGTTGCATCCGGATTGAATTTAAATATTTCTTCGGCCGACGAACTCTTTCGCAAATTGCTCTGTCGTAAAAGGTCTCCTTCTTTCTATCTCCATCCACCTCCGCCAGATCGTTTTGCTACGAACTGCTGTTTCATTGGGATCGGGCGGCATTATGAAATCGTTGCGCGCCGTCTTAAGGGCCAATAAAATTGCACCGGGAACTCCGCTCGTCGGTGAAATTAATATCAAGCCGGAACGGCACAGTTTCGTCCTGACCTGTAATGCGCCGCTCGTCCTTACGACCAATTCCTGTATCGTCCCGGCCTAAATATTCTATTTCTCCGAGATTTTCACCCGATCGTTTATGAAAGAAGTTTCGGAGGATGTTTGAATTGCCACGATCATCGATCGGATATACACACGGTGATCGATAATACCACTAAACTCTTTACTGCTTTTCCGTCGTTGCGAATCTACTTGAAACTTTGATCTTTAGAGTAAATCGAAGTTGATAAAATCGATCGAGTTAACTGCTGAGACTCGATGTACATTGCGGTTGATATTCGTCGTGGTACTGGTTAATTGTGTTTAGTAAAATGTTGTGATAGTCGATGTAACACGTAAAGGAGATTAATCTTTGCGATTTCACAGCGGTAAAAGTGTTTTTGGATTGAACGAGCAAGAATGTAAAGTGAGAGTATGGGCAAGTGTACCCGCGAGGGCGCGGTGCTCGAATGTGAAAGTAAAGTTCTCCGGCACTTCTGGAAAGCATGTTTTCCAATCTGAAATTTTACCGAATTTACGATTTGATATTTTCAAATTTTGTAAATTTCAAGATTTAAGGTTCTAAGATTCTAAAGTTAAGCAAGTACGCGAATTTCCATGTTGCAGCATCCCTAAAGTAAATTCTCAAATCCCAAAATTTCAAAGTCCCTCATCGTCAAATCTCCAATGTCGAGAATGTCGAGTGAAACGTATAACAAGTCAACCTATCAAACCTATCAAATCAACCTATCGTTTGCCAATCAGCCTAAGACCCACAACCTGAATCGAGATATAATAAGAATTTTCGTTTGGTTTCAGACATCGGCAAAGAACCGGAAGAAGAGAGCCGGTTCTGTTAGAACCGAGCCCGACTAAGCTTCCAGTTAGCCAGGCCACGAGCTTTCATTTTTTCGCCGTGGGAAGCTGTTGGTGGGCTCGCCGGGCCCACCCTCTCATCGGTCAAGCTGGCGAGCGCTCTAACCGCTGGTATGAACCCCCACCATCCGGGCCATTCTGCAGCCTACCCCCATCACCCCTCGCTATCGAGCAGTCCCCATCATTCCGGGCCCCATCACGGCTACAGTACCGGTGGAGGAGGTGGCGGGGGTGGCGGTGGTGGCACCACCACGACACCAGACTTGCCGAGTCCACATTCGCCACCCCATGGACCTGCCATAGACCCGGCCACCCCGTACGCCTCGCTGCAACCTGGCCAAGGTATGAGCAGCAATGGACATCATCATGGCGGTGCTGGAATGATGACCGATCATCCGCATCACCCTGGACACCCACATCCACACTTGCCGGGACACCCGGCTTATCCTCCGGTCAATCACAACAACAACTGTACGCTTAAGGTAATTGCTATACTCTTCTATTTATTGGGATTACTTTTACTATACTTTCATATGGAGTGTCTTGGGTTAGCCCATTTGCTACGTTTTCATATGGGGTGTCTTGGGTTAACCGATAGGCTTCGCTTTCATTTCGAGTGTATTAGGTTAAACTATTTGCTGTACTTTCATATGGAGTGTCTTGGGTTAACCTATTTGCTATATTTTCATTTGAGGTGTATTGGATTAAACTATTTGCTATACTTTCATATGGAGGGTCTTGGGTTAACCTATTTGTTATATTTTCTAATGGGGTGCCCTGAGTTAACATATTTGCTACAGTTCTATATGAGGTGTCTTGGGTTAATGTATTTACTATACGTCTCTATACCTTGTCTCGAGTCAACGTATTTACTATACTTCCATATGGGGTGTTAACATGTTTACTATACGTTTCTGTGACTTATCGTGGATTGACGTATTTGCTGTATTAGAGTACAGTTCACACTATACTTATTGTATAAATGTAACGGAAATAAGAAGGCACTATATTAAACATTATGTTTTAAACCGAAATGAAAGGCCTCCACGAGGTAACTTGAGTGTCGTCGACTGTCGACACCCCCGTTTCTGAAGCAACGCTTCGTTGCGGAGTACACCTCGTACCTCGCGAACGGTTCTCCTCGTACGATTAAAATGCACTTTCTACGCTGGCTGGTCGCGCGAGGATGATCACGAGAAAAAGTTTTCAACCGGAAGGCTAGCGCACGTATACGTAGCTCATTGTTCGCGTAATAACCAACGTTGGTCTTTCATTACGTAAGCGCAGCTGTTCAATCCCGCTAATTTCTTATTAACAAGTAGGTACCTTAGAATATAGGCATACAGAGATCTAGGCAATCTATACATCTAAAGAGTATAAGAGTCTACAGAATACAGGGATCTAGGCAAAATCGAGGGATGTGGAAGATACAGGGGTCTTGAGGATGTAGGAATTTTAGGAGAGATAGAAGTCTAAGAGGTATGCTGAGATATAAGAAAGGTCTAGAGAATATCGGAATTATAATGTAGAAGCTCGAGAAATATAGTGATCTGGGGAATATAAGAGTCTAGCAATGTGGAGGTACCTGTATGTTGGGGAATTTAGGAATCATGAAGTCGCAAAAGATCTAAGAAACTTATATGTTGACATAAGTGCTCAGAATGGTCAAAATGAGAATTTAGAGATATATCTTCATATATGACATACATTCATGTTTCCCTTCTATCACGGTACGCGTAGATAAATACCCATTCATGTCTTCGAAAGTTAACCTCTCCTAAATGGCGTACGACAGCGTTAAATTCGAAAGCATCTTCAGCAACCTTTGCAAATCCCCGATCAGGTCCCATGAGCGTATCGACCGTTCCACTGAAGAGGATCCTGATGATCCCGTCAACGAATCAACTCCGAAACGACTTTCCACCCATCGCAGAATCGGCGTAACGTACAGGTGATGTTCCCTTCCATAATTCTAACGGGAGGTCGGGACAAACCGGGTCGCAGGCTAAAATTCAGAAGGTATTATCCATCTACGTGACCCTCACTTAGCTCGCCATTGACAAACGTAACAATATAGGCATTTACCATGGAGAAATATAATTGAATAGGGGCGGAGGGGACCGCGAGGAGGCCAGGCTCCCCCCGTTGCCCCTTTACCTCGACGACCGCCCCCTCCACGTTGCCCGGCGCGTTTCGCTCCATAGTACTTGCCCCGTCTCTCTCTCTCCCGTTCCTCTCGAACATATCCGCGTCCTTGTCCGACCTGGACGTAGCTATGGATGGGTCCTGTCCCCTTTCAACGTTAGTTAGGTCCTTTCTAGGCTCACCTTTTTATTCTCCCCACCAGACCCACTCCTGCTGGCTGACTGGCTGGCCGGGGTACCTGAACCCGGGGCCTCGCCAGGCATTCAGAGGCCCAAAGCAACCACGGACCAGTCAGTTCGCTGCTGACTTCGGTCGGGATCGGTTCGTTTCTTGTCTGCGAGTGCTCGCGTCGTCCGTCGTGTCGATTTCCATGGTGGGGCCTGATCGCGTGCTTCAGCAGATCCTAGAACGCGGGATGCTCCGCTCGCAACGTCTACGAGGAGAGCAAACCTGTTGGTTGCCGACGGCGTACCGACTCTCTTCGTCTTTCGTCGCGTTCCTCGAACCTATCCGGCGGATTTGAACGCGTTCGGATGATCGGAACCAGTACCGATCGCTCCTGGTCGCTGCAAGGTGGCCAGCTCGTATCGCGTTGCTGGAACATCCGCGCTCGAGGACGAATGATATCATCCGACCAGTGAATACGGGATTGAGACGTACACGGACGGTTAGTGGTTTTTCGGACACGTCGGAGGCTGTGCTCGATCATGGAGGTGCACGCGCATCACTACAGCGCCATCGCGACACGGATGAACCAGATGAAGTGCTTTCCCGGCGACAAAATTGTAAGAATCGCTTTTCTTCTTTCTTCCGTCGTCGTTTGAAACGTGTTAATCGAACGTGGTGAACCGGTAGACAGAGACTTTCTGTTACCTCGTGGTTGTTGTTAACCCGCGAAGGACACGCTTCTTCCTAGCGCAACCCGCTAACTCCGCCTTCGTTTAGACACGAATTTATTTTTCTGTGCTGTGCTGGTCATAGTTTTTATGGATTATTCGTAATGGTGTATGTCGTGGAAATACGTAGAGTTACAGGTAGTGTAGTTTCAAATATGTGTAGACGCTGATGATTCAGGGTGAAAAACAGCTTTCTTTTAGTAATTCAATTTATTAGATTATAGTAAGGTTTACTATAACTGAATTTTATGGGTATAATTGGTACGAAGTCTAGTCGTTTGTAATCGGTTAATATTTTGAGGGGATATAGTGATTGATGGTGCAAAAGGGGATGACTCTGCGTGGAGAGATTAATCGAAAATATGGAACAGTGTTGAAATTTATTATTATTCTACTGTTATAATTAATATTAAACGTTCAAATTTTTATTAAGTATTAATCGGTGAGTTTAAGCAAAAGTTTTGACTCTTTAAAGTAATCGGATTTCAACTTTTAACAAAAAGTTCTGGTGTGCTGTATTATTATTATTTAAAATTCACATTTCATCTTTCTTTTAATTATGTCAGTACGTTAAATATGTAAAACATCCCTAACGGTAATTTAATTATTGACTCGACAATCAGCGTGAAACTTTATATTCATATTTCACTTCATACTGCAAATATTCGTGAATCAAATCTCAAACAGAAATAATAAACTGCTTTTTTAACAGTAATAATTTGTTGGAAAATTTGAAATTGACTGGTCAAATACGAACATTACATTTTGTTCGATCCAATCCATAAAACGTATATCGAATTTAAAATTATAGAAAAACACTCGTATTGTACAACGGTAGATAACACTGATTCAGTTCAATTGAATATGAAATAAAGAGAAATTTGAAAGATACCAGCACGTATGAAAATTATGTAAATACACCAGACTTCGGAATTATTTCAAATAACCTTTTGACCCGAATCTCGAACACGAACATACGAATATTCAATAAGTTATTTATTCCAATAAATTATGATCTCGAATAAAAACTTAATAATTAAAAAGTCGTGTAGGTATTCGAAGACAAGTTTCGAATAAAAATGCACGCAAATTAGAACTTAACAAATATTTGAATATAATTCCAAATTTTTATTCCAAAGTTTACGAACAAAATGCTCGAAGAATTTTTATTCGACAATCGATATATTTTACAAATCAGATTAAACGAAAAGTAAATTTAAGTATCCAATTTACTCCTTAAATAATCGTTACAGGAACTAATTAAATTTTTCCAACGAGTGAACGATTGCACAACGAACACGGTGGTACGTTGCAATGTATCCACGTATTTGTTTGAAAACGATGCTGATTGCGTTCGAGTTTTTCCATTCCGATATATCACATCGATGGTACGTTTTTGTGTCGGTCGTTTAAACGCGGATATAACATGGACTCGCCTCCTACGAGCAATCGCGCGAGCTCCGTTTGATTATACTAAGTCAACGATTGTAATTGCGCGGTAATTGCGAAAGAACTGTCGTCAAGTCCGATAAAAAGCGAGCACGTGGAAGGGAAACGATCTTCCACGACAGAGAGGAAATCGATTTTTCCGCGCGTCGATAATTCCTCGATAAATTACCGTCGCTGCACGCGTTGCCCTCTATAGACACACTCTTTTTTCCTATCGTTTGCTCGAATGGGCCACCTTGAACTCTCTCTCTCTCCCTTTTTCTTCGCCTACTCGTTTTTACGGGAATCGTGGATTGATGTCTCGCGACGTTTCGGATCGAAGTCGATCGATTATCTGGGAAGAGTTAATTAGGGGAGATTTGGGAAATTTGTGAATTTTGGGATTTGATATTATGGGAATTCGAAAAATTTGAGAACTGCAAGATTTTGGGAATTTGAGAAATTTTGAAATTTCAGAATTTGGAAATCTGAAAGTTTTAAAATTACAAAATTTGAGAATTTGTAGTCGCGATGCAATAAATAATAATTTAGAGCACAACGTTGTATTGTGAACACTTTGTACAATTATACATCGTACAGTCAGCGCCTAGTGTAATCGATACGTTACATAGTCGACGCGTGGTGTAATTGATACGTTATACAGTCGTCGAATAGTCAGCGTGCGGTCTCATTTACGCTTTGTATAGTCAACACGTGGTGTAATCGACGCGTTGTGTACTCGTCGCGTTGTATTATCGTCCTGCTGTGTACTGGTTACGTTGTATAGTCGTTCTGCAGTGTACTCGTCGCGTTGTATAGTCAATACGTGGTGTAATCGACGCGTTGTATAATCCATGTGTGGTATAATCGGCACGTTGTATAGTCTACGCGTAGATATATAATCAATGTGTTGTATAGTCAATGCGTGGTGTAATCCACGCGTGGTATATTCGCCGCGTTGTACAGTCAATACATCGTATAGTCAATGTGTAGTGTAATCGACACCTTGTATAATCATCCCGTGGTATAGTCTACGCGTAGATATAATCAACGCGTTGTATAGTCAGCGCTTTGAGTAATCGACGCGTTGTATTGTCAGCGCATTGAGTAATCGACGCGTTGTATAGTCAATGCGTGGTGTAATCGACACGTTGTATAATCAGCTCATTGTCCAGTTAACGCATTATAGAGATAACGCGTTGTATAGTTAACGTGATATACAGTCAACATGTGGTATAATCTACACATAGTATAGTTAACGCGTTATCTTTTCATCGCGTTGTACAGTCGAGGTAAACAAGAGTAGTGGCTCTTAAACGCTATCTTCTGTATTCAGGAGAAAATAAAAACCAAACCAAATCATATTGTACAGTCAATGCACTGTTCGACATGCAAATCACATATTTTACCATCCTGCATTAGTTACATCGTCACGCGTTATTCTGTTATGTCGTCCTTGATCATACAACGAGAGTTCACTGTAATTCTACTTCTCAGTCTATGGTTAAATATAAAAAAAAGAATTATAATTGCAAAACTCGAAAATTCCGCGAAATGTTCAACCATCAAACTGTTAATTAGACGTTAATATTGTGTCTTGTATCATAATTTTTTTCGACTTTCTAAATTGTATAGTACGAACGTAACATTATTTGGACACGGTTTGCTGAGCTTTAATAAATTGAATGAAATGTTCCAAGCATAGATGCTAATCATAATTAGGCCTCCAGCTTAAATTATTCGTGTAATAATCGATGTTGTCTGATTAGTACAGACGTCACGGTTGCACGGGGTAGAAAATTGATTTCTTATTAGTTTTTAAGTTCTCTTATTTCGTTTCGTAAATTCTCCTTGAAAACCACCTATGCCATCGATAATTACCTTGTCGGTAGGTCGAAATTGAATATGTATCCTACATATGTGTACTTTAATACTAGTAATTAATACTTCTTTCAACGAATTCATTTCCTTTGGTATAGATTATTTATATTTTGTACATAGCTCTGTTTAAAAAAACTGAATTATAATTTTTTCAACCACACAAAACGTTTCTTCACGCAACTTATCAGACACACATCTAGAAAGAATGATTTTGAAAAATAATTATTCTACCCCTTGCATGGCTATAAAATGACTTGTACGTGAAATTGAATACCTTTTTTTAACAAAAAATTATTATAAACGTTTTTACAAAAATATTTTATAAACGTTTTAAGAAAAAATTGTTAGGTACGTTCGAACAGAAAAATTGTTACAAACGCATAACAAAAAAAAATTGTTAGGCACTTTTCAACAAAAAAAATTGTTATAAACGTTTCAACCAAAAAAAAAATGTTATAAACGCTTCAATCAAAAAAATTGTTAGGAACATATGAATAAAAACTTCTGAAAATTGATTTGGAAAACCGCGTGACATAAATTCGTGTATTAAAAACGGCAATTTTTTAACGCTCCTGACGTCGAAGCGTTAAATTACAAAACAGACGTCAACGAATGTTGTTAAAAGGACATATTAAAATATCCGCGAGAGATTAGCAAGCAATAAATATGAGACGCGTTTCGTAGCAAATCGTCGAGGAATAAAGAGGCAAGATACCTTGAGCAGAATTTATAGACGTGATCGTAGAATCGAACACGTTTTTACGCCGCAAACGACGAATTTTACTCGTCGACGTTTACCAGACAGCCGTATATTTTAATAATCAGCGACGTCGACCGCGATTATTCACGCTTACCGTCGTTTACATAATCGCGATTAAGTGTTCATCGAGATTGCTTGCCCGATGCTCCACGATGATTTATCGTCACTTAATGACTTTCGATTTCGTATTAATTACACCGACGATTGTCTCTTTTATTCTTTTGATTCCTCTTAATGGACCCATTTTAAGACGGGGTTCGTGAAAATTTTGGTTATTCTTTGACTTCATGAATCACAGCAGAAAACTGTTGGATTCACTGGACGGTTTATTGGTTAGCGATTTTTGTTTCAATTTTGCACGAGTTATGCTAATCGGTTGGTATTTTAGTTTACGGGTTGGGAAGACGCAATAAATCTCTTCTAATTCTTTGTATTGGATTAATATAAAATATTTGCAAAATTTAGTTGACTTGTGCCAAACCGTTTTCGTGAAATTAATTAAAGTAATAAAAATTGTATGCTTCACGTAAGTAAAAACGTGGCAACACTGGAATAGTGAAGTCACGTGGTAACATGTCTTCCTTGCACTCGTTCATACACGAATAATACGATCGAAAATTATGGATTTCATATGTTTTGTCTGGTTATTTCTAAAAAATTATTGTAAGAGTAAATTAGTGTATTAGTATGTATCGAACAAGTAAGAATGTAATTTCTATAAAATATTCATCCTAGAAATTTGGTCCTTTTGTATTTTTATATAAACCAATTTTATTGTGTAATATATAATAACAGAATTAATGACGAACAGTACATTTGATTTGATGCGCTACGATTAATATTAATTACCACGATTTTATCTTATTATGTATATGGAAATTGATGCTTTTACGTTATTTAGTGTTAATTGCAGGTTTCTAGTTAATTTGAAGAAATTATTGTAGACTTATGCATATTCTTCCCGTGAAATTAATGACCTTAGAAATTCATGTGTTTACTAACGCGTCTTATTAATTTTTTAATTATACTTCTCGATGAACAGATTAATTGCAAGATATTCTTTAAAACAGTTAATAAAATATCCTTAATTTCACTCTTTCAAGGATTTCACTAAGAAATCTATTTATCAGTTTTTATCACAATAAAGAATACATTAACAATGTAGAAATGTACTTGTCTGAAAGTAAATAATTTATTCTAATTGTTTTGGTAGATTCACTAATATTCACGTTTATGCTGCAGGAAGTGTAGATACTAATGAATATTAAGAAACGTAGATGTTAATGAATATGAAAAAACGCAGATATTTATAAATATTAAAATATCTAGCTATTTATGAATATTATGAAAATCCAGATTTGAATAAATATTAAAAAACGTGGATATTAACAAATATTAAAATACATAGATATCAATGAATATAAAAAAGGTAGATATTAAAAAATATGAAAATACGTAGATATCAATGAACACTAAGAAACGCAGATATAAATAAACATTAAAAAAGGTAGCAGTTGTTAAAAAATTATTAACAGATTAGTCTGTTATTGTAGGTTTGATAAACCCTTAATAGGAAAGCAGGGACTGGTTGTCTGACTAGATTGCAACGTATTATTACATCGGAACAGTCTCATTGCATAATCGAGCAGCAATGTCGATTCTTTTTCTGTCTTCCGCGGTGTTTCTTCCATTTGACGATTAGTCGCACGCAAACGTACGATTTCATGTAATCGACAGTGATACGCCTTTATGCACGATAACCGTGTAATTGTAATACACTTACCTTGGCTGGCTTTGAATCATTTACTATGGAAACCCTGTTCTGAATCGTTCGATTCTATAAATCACAAAGATATTCTGAGAATGGAAATTGCCCAGTCGTGACTGTTGAGGCACGATAATTCAATCTTCAAAATGAGAGCTACGTTTTCGAGATACAAGTTGCGGTTCGTTTATGAACGCAATTATTTGCTCGAATCTTTGTCAACAATTTTTATTCACTCGTTCATTTCTAAATATATTCATATTTATAAACATATCATACACTGTAAATATATCTATACACATAGCATTCACTATAGATATATCTATAAATATATCTTACGTTATAAACATATTTATGAACATACACTATGAATATGTCTATAAACATACGTACATATCGAATAATCGTACAAAATAATATATCCGATTACTTTAGTTTTAAACTTGCATTTTAGTCGTAAGTTGATTGTAACTGTGATAAAATTTGATCGATTTATGATAAAATAACTTAAGAAATGATTGGTTAAATATTAAATAATTGGTAGAAGTAACAGAGACGAAGTAAATGTTTGTTTACCTGTTACAGCAAGAGGGTGGTCCAAGCGGACCAACGGGGATCCAACAGTGTGCCGGTTGCGGCGGCCAAATAGTAGAAAGATGGCTGTTGCTCGCGATGGATCGGTATTGGCACAATGCTTGCCTAAAGTGCTCGTATTGCGGTGCAACGTTGGCGGAAATCGGTCACTCGTGCTATACCAGGAGCGGAATGATCCTCTGCAAAAATGACTACAGAAGGTGAGTCCTCGAATCTGAACAATTTCAAATTAGCACGATGAATCCTTCGAAATTGAAGCTCGTATAAACCGTCACTTCGTCCTTAAAACTAGTTTACGAACACACACAGACTACGTTTACTAACACGACTCGAGTTAAATGATTAAATACGAATTAACCTAAAAATTGCTGGCCATCATCGCAGGAAAAAATGTCCGAGTTAAATTATAGAAAATAATCGAGGCAATTTATAGTTGCTGAACCTCTCCGACGCGTGATCGTTGATTAATCGCAAAAGTGGATTAAACCTTGCGAAGTTCGCTTTTCGAGCTTCGTTAGTTCGCAGACGCACCTGATTACTCGTCCAATTAATTCTCTGATTTGTGTTCGTATCGATTAACACGTGTTTCGTAGTGCACCACCGAAGGATCCTCGTAGCCTGAAATATTCATCGAATCGAATAACGAACGTGTCTTACACGATGCTTTTGTTTCGAAACGAATTACGGGTATCGTGTATCTTCTTTTTCTTTGGTCGGTAAACGTTTAATGAGGTTAAATTAGTTGTGTCAGTCACGGCACATCGATGACCATCGCGAGACAGGTAGACACGTTAGCGCCAAGTATCCAAGAGCAATCAACATTCCGTCCGAGCGAAATACCTGCAATCTAGGAAGCTGTCACTGCACGGTGACACTCGGCCATTGATTATACGCTGTGTTCTTCGTTTAGTCTACTTCTGCAACCAGATATTATTTACTACTGCCTCGTTTGCATTCGAGCAACTTTTCATCGATCATGGATCGATATTAATTATTTTAAATGCGGCGGAGCTGGTTTATTGTGAGTGTAAAAAGAATCGTTTGATAATAGACTCAGGTTATATTGCCATCGGGTAGGTGGAGCAGTGGAATCGCTTCAATTATAAAGTGTGATTATTGTCTTACGTGTTATTTGTTTTTTGAGTGGGATATTTGATGTCGAACTGAATTTATTGGCGAGATATGTATAGAGTACCAGGAATGGTGATATAACGCGTGTGAAGTTACAGCTCGCTGATGTTACGTAGGTTATTACTAATGTGTAGTGATATCTGTGAAATTATAACGCAACGGTTATTACGTACGGCGATATAACCCTTGTCAATATAGCGCGAGGAAACACTCCGCGTAGTAGTGTAATGCATAACAATTCCATACGTGACTTTTCATCGCGTGGTAATACTAAGCGTCAGATTACAGCGCGTTACGGAATAACATATGGCGATATAACACGCGGCAATATAACGCGTGCAACTACCACGCGCGGTGTTGTAGTGCATAGCTATCAGATTCGTAGTATTTCAACGTGCAGTGATAATACTCGCCAGATTATAGCGCGTGACGATATTACGAGTGGCGATATAACGCGACACTAGGCATTACGTAACATCGCATAACAATATCACGTGTGATAGTACTGCGGGTAGCATTACGACACATGATAATTCCACGTGTGACATTACAACACGTGACGATACCACGTATGATTTATAACAGTATTACAACACGTGATATCATGCGTGACATTGCAGCACCTGATGATACTACACGTGACGTTACCACGCGTGACGATACCACACATGACGTTTCGGCACGTGACGATACAATGCATAGCTATATTACGCGTTGTAATACAAGGCGTGACATTATGAGAGGGAATACAATCTGCATCGTTTTAATTAACAATACTGTTGTTGATTATTTATACACTATCGATATCTTGACATTTAGTAATACAATATTAATATTAATAACATATAATTTATCATTCAAGTTCACTTTAACAAACTTAACCGAATCCACCCTTAAGGTGCAATTTTATTGTAAACCTATTCATTCTTGATAAAACTTCAAATACAATATAATTTAATAAGATTGTGTACGAATTTTACAATAATGAGAGCACTGCTACTGGTGTACGTAAAAATCCGTGCGAGGGTAACGATACAACCAGAGTATGCAGTAATTACAATTACTCCACATACGATCGTTTAATTAATTTTTCCAGTTAAGCTTCTCGTTTATTACCTTGCGTAAATATTAAGTATTAGTGCCGTGCTACGAACTCTTATTTTTATTGCGGCACTTAACGCGTTAATGTCATATCAAATTTTCCGTCATTTCTCTTTCTCTGATATAATTATTCGATAATGTCGTTCGCATAATTATTCACATTCACTCTTGCAATTATTATTATTATCATTGAACTGCTACTTACATCAACATCGTGAGAGACTTTTTGCAATACCTACAATTGAACCTTTATTATAGTAGAACCTTTCATATCACGTTAAATCTGTCGATAGTTAATGGATGTGGTTTGATTTTTAATTAACCTAATCAATTATTATGACGATGTTCACCTATTTTTATTATATCTATTTTTCGATGTATTTTTGAAATGCTTTCAAACATATTTACATTTTGCATGTAACATATAACTTCACATATGACTTAACATATTTACACATATGTTATGCATATGTGTAACTTTGTTTAATATATGACATAACATGTACAACTATGTGTAACATATGAATTAACAAATTCAACACGTGCATAACATATGTGTAACTATGTTTAACATATCACATAACATGCATATGTGTAACTATGTTTAACATACGCCATAACATGCATATCTATATGTAACATATAAATTCACATGTTTATATGTAACATATGACTTAACATATTAATGTGTAACATATGAATTAACAAATTTATATATCCACTACCTTGAATAGAATCGATTAATCGATCTACTCCATACGAATTCTTAAGTTGTACTCAGTATTCGATCGATAAATTCGAATTCAATAAAAACTATCATATACTTTCGCATGGTCTTGTAATCAGAAGTTAAACATTCCGTGTACGTGAATATGTGTACGTTGATACATGAAGTATACTGTATACGATCGGAAAAGTGGAGTCGTGTGGGTTCGATGAAGATACACCTAATCGAGGACCGTTCCAAATTTAGAAGATTCGAGGTCAAAGCGCAATTTAATGAGAAGCAGACGGAGAAATTAGTTAGCGTCTCTTAAAATAGAGATCGGCAGAATCTGTGGGTCGGATCTGTTGCGTACGGAATCTAACGAGTTCATCCGGATTTTTTTGTTCGTCGAGCTGTTAACTCGCGCCTCGAAACGACGGCTCTTTTCATCTCTGATTAAACCCCGGGAAATATACGGGTTCTGTCTCGAGGAAGACGATTTTCGAAATTTCGTGCGTTTATTCCCGTTAATGATCCCCGGATAACGCGATTAATTTTTCGGTTAATTGAATCGAGGGTACGCGTATAAATTGCTATTCCGATGAGCTTTACCATCGGGAAAAATGAAACACGGTGTCGCGCAAAGAACGGCCGGGGGAAGAAAAAAATTGATACATGATTGTAGCAAGATCGAATCGGTCGGCTTTCTGGAAATGGAATGAATTAATTAAACGGCCGACAATGAAGGAAAAATATTCAGCTTCGACTCGAAGTAAAACCGGCCGGTCCGTCATTATGAAATTTTATACCTCGTTTAATTAATTCCTTTATTACGATCTTCGACGAAGGTCGGTCCCGTTCGATGCGAAGGATTCGAGTGACGCTCGAAACAGGAACAAAGGAACTGCTCCTCTTTTGCAAGATTTCGTTTCGAAAATGGGAATTATTTTCAAAGAGGCTACTATTGAAGTTCGTAATTTAACAAGGCCGGAAAATATCGGTACTCGTACGCAAGTGTGCAACAAAGGATCTGAAATTTGACGCAAACGTTAATTAACTCATTGTCGGGTTTTACTTTGAGCCACAAAAGAATTGGATACAGATTTTATTACAAGCGAAGACAATCGCTTTTTATATTTGACAGGAAATGAAAAGGGTGTAAGGAATATTTACGTACAAATTTTAATTATAGTTTGATTAGCTGGTTATTTCATCATTATGTTACATATATTACACAAATTATTCGAACTACCGAAGGTACTCAAGTTACTCAGATTACTCAAATTACTCGGACTACTCGGACTACTCGGACTACTCAGACTACTCAGACTACTCAGACTACTCAGACTACTTGGACTACTCAGATTACTCAGATTACTCAGATTACTCAGATTACTCAGACAATAATTTTGAGGAAAATAATCACATTCGATTAAATTATACATTGCATACATTCTCCGTCACACGCACATCCGCCTTTCAATATCTTATCGATACCATCGACGTACCAAATTATCGATATGTCAAGTTGATAACATTCGAACATAATCGACATATCGAGTTATCCGTGACATTCCAATACTATCGATATTTATCTGTAACGTGATCGACAACAGTAGCATCAGTTTCTCATGAAACGCACCTAGGTCACAGTGAAAAATTTCGATTTACCGAATTTCTAGCCGTTATAAGATTTTCTTGAACATTTGTATTCTCGATCGTGGCTCTCGTCACTTCTCTCTCTCGCTCTCTCCCGCTCTCTCTCTTGTCGACAACTCGTCCGCAGCACACGTACGCCCTAATCTGTTAGCACAGTCGAACGATTTAGTCTAGCGTAGTATCAATATTTGATTACGAGGCGTCTCCGTCCCGCATGTCGGAATTGCAGACGGAATCGTCCGTCGAGATGTCCAGCGACGTGGTTCCTTCGTATTTTCGGAAGTCGGACATTCTACCAGAAATCGATCCTACTACGGAAAAACGTTTCGTTAATTCCGTACTGCTTCTCTTCTATTCTGCAATATTTACCTTGCAATTTTCGATTCAATTTTTGAATTTGGCTATTTCCAGGTTTAAAGGTTTCGGGATTTTACGAGAATTTTATTCGGGATTTGAGAGCTTAACAGAAATTTAAGAACCTGAGAGATAGTGAAGAGTTTAAAAATTGAAGAATTTAAGAAATTTCAGAATTTGATGATTTTAAAGTATGGAATGTGGAAATTGCAAAACATGGGATTTTTTCAGTTGAGACGTTAGGAATTAGGGGAATCGGGATATTTCAAAGTTAGAATTTGGGGTTTTGAGAAATTGGGGATTTGAGAATTTGATTACGATTTAGGAATTTGGAAATGTAGGTACTTGCGGATTTAAAAATTTGGAAATTTGGTGATTTGAAGGATTTAAGAGTTTGGGGAGTGGGAAGTGGAGAATTTTGGGGGGTTTGATAATATAGGAACTTAGGAATTTGAAATTTTAGTAATTTAAGAATTTAGAAATCCACTCGCTCAAAATTTTCATCACTTTAAACTTTGGAGATTGAATTTTCAACTTTACCAACATCAAAATTGAAAAATTTTTAAATTTGAGATCAAATTAGATCCTGGAAATCCCTAGGTCCTATCTAAAAATCCTCAGATCCTACAAGTACCTGTATCAAAATATCCCTAGATTCCAGTATTCCCATTCCAAAATATCTACAGACGTAGCTCCGTACGGACAAAATATTAAAAAATTCTTAAATTTTCCACCTGAAAGCACATCTCGAGTATCCAATAAAAAGTCTCCGGTGTAGTACACCTTCGCCACTGTTCCCGAAAAAGTTGGTGTAAAATCTGAATCGAAAAACAAGCCGCTATCCGAATTGAGAGAAGTAGCACTCCGTTCTCGCAGCGACGCGACAGAAGCATCGACATCAGGCTTGCGGTAGGGGTTGCTATAACGGGGTAGGGTGTATAACCGAGAAAGACGGAGCACGCAACAGAGACGGCAGAATTGCACGTCGCGACAGAGAGAGGGCAAACAGGACGGACAGAGAAACGGTGAAGAGAGACGGGTATCCGAGGAGAAAGAGGAGGAACGAGTGAATGGTGGAGTAACGGCGAAAGAGAAGGTTGATCCAGAGACAGAAGAGAGAATCGAAAGAGAGAAAGAGATCGAGACAGACAGACGATGGCGAAGAGATGAAAAGAGACGGCGAGAGAGATAGACGAGGGAAGGAGGTAGTGGTTCGTTTCTTTTGGATTCAAGGAATGTTTCAATCAGTTTGATTGAAGGGCTGAGCCACGGCAAGAGGGTAAACTCGATTTACAGCCGTGCACGAGGGGTGTGGGAGAGGAAGATGGGGGAGTTTTGGTATAGGTATGGGAACGGTTCGAGCTGGGACACGGGGGTGGTGGTTGGGTGGTAGTTTCGGGAGGAAAGAGAGAGCGAGGGGGTGCACTGTACAGGGTGTCCCATACAATTGCGACTTGTTATTTAACCCTTTGCGCCCGGACACTTTCTCTTCGCTTGGTACAATATTTTTTTCTAACCCTAAGGGGTGAAATATTCATTTCGGGGAGTTCTATTAGGGAAGCAAGAATGTAATGATTTATGAAGTATAACGCAATCATAAGAACCGAAATTGAATAATATGTTGTTGTAACAAAATTAATTTTTGCCACCCTTCTGGAGATATTCGACCTGGTGACTAGATATGATGCTCCTCGTATAGTTTCGCAAGGGGTTATCCCTTCTTTGAAATTAAAAATTAAGAAAATATATTGAACGTCCTATTTGAAGCAGCACATACGTGTAATGCACCCTTAGAAATTAAAATTGACTTATACCTATCTATGGATGAAGAATTTGAAATTAGAAATATAGAAAAATAAGCAAATGATAAATAAATTAATACACTTTTCAATTCTCATGAAAATATAGATAAAAATCTAGCAAATTTTATAATATTAAATAAGAAATTGTAAAGGATTTTAATGTCGAATTTTGCACATCTTCATGCGTTGCTGCTTTAGATAAGTTTGCATTACTGTCTTTTTAATGTGGTTCTTTTAATGCAGTCACTATGTAGCTGTAAGGATGTAATTTTTCTCTGTCCACAAAAGAGTACTAAGGCGTTCATTATTTAACCCTTAGAGGTAGAATGCTCTGTGGCTGACGTGGTAGTTGCGTGTTGAGTCACATTAATGCAACAATTATATATAAAATTTGTAATAAATATATCTTTGCTTGTAAATATATAAATTTGTATGCAACAAGATATGTAGTTATACTCTTAACTGGGGGGTGTAAAGGGTGCAATACGTGTAACTGTTGAATCAATATTTTTATTAAGACGTTTGTTATAATATATGAATTAATACCATTTTTATACTATATGAATTAATACTCGCTTTTAAATTACACGAATTACTACCTTATTCTCTTGACATACAAAGCCGTCTGAAATACTTTATTAACATTTTTGTTATTTATATTTTTCAGCTGAAATATTAGAGTTTTTTCGAATACGAGTTTCATGTTATTTACATGTCAAAGGGTTAATATTCTTTTGTAGAGACTGAAAGGCTAAACCGATTAGTGCATCCAGAGGCTTCACTATAAAAAAGGAAGTACAATTGTATTTTTCGGATGCACCGATGCATACAGATGCATGAACATAATTACAGAGTAAGCATTGTACTAATCATGTTAGCCCTTCTATTGTGAAAGATTGCTGAGAGAAATGCGAGTTGCAGATTGTAGATTTCTAACAATTTAAATATATTTTTTGATATAATGTAACGATTGCTTGTTGTTAAGAGAACAGGTGGATATTCATAGAAATTATCGTGAATTACAACTACGCCGACATATGTGCCTACTTAATAATGTAACTAGGTTATATTTACGTAAAGATACAATGTTATTCATATGAAGTGTTCATATCATCGTTAGACGAGGTATATTAACATATTTGCTGCAGGTGTATTCGAGCTGTAATCTTGACATAGTGTGTCATGTGAATTTCTGTCATATTTAATCATTATTAGTATTAATAACATTGAATGTCTGCGACTTTCCATTCACAGGTGTTGATATTGGAAGCTGCTGATAAAGAAATTGTAAATATCGATAATTTGATATTTTCAAGATTTAGAAGTTTAAAACTTTGAATATAAGATTTGCAGATATTGAAATATTGAAGAATGTGAAGCTAAAGATCTGCAAACGATATAGGGGCCAGCCAATATTCAGCTATAATATTCGACACTATTAATAAACCTAAATCTAACGTAAATCTAATAAGGAATAGGGACCAAAATAAATGAAAAATCAAGAGTGCAAAGACATCGTGTTCATCAACGCATAGCCATCTCTCCTGCGCCCGAGTTTGCACTCCTATTGGTCTATATTTTTCATTAATAATTCAAAAACTAAGCCTTCATTTTGTTAAAGGGAAAACTTGATCACCCTAGCTACTATCCCCTGCAATTATGCCCACCTGAACATTCTGTATAACCCTTCCACTCGAAAGGTGACTCACTATTCGTTTACAACCATTTCAAGTAAGTTTTTAACTTAACTCCCTGCCACATAATATCGTGTTACACTCGTGACGCACACTACGAGACCACGACTCATATTTTCACTGTAATTAAATTTTCGTTTCAATTCTAATTGTAATTTGCACAATCAAGGTTGTGATGTGTGCTTAAGAATTTAACCTTTTTCATTTATCTTAACACTATATCTTAATATATTTTAATATTGTCTTAACGTAGTTTAACCTAGTTAGCTGCGAGTGACGCAACTGCCCAGAAAATTATAGGTTAGGGTTAACTTATGGTATTACACATGTTCTCGATTCAACATCGAGGTCGCAATCGTTTCTATCACTATGATCTATCCAAAAATATTACACTATTATAATTTAATTTATTATCGTAAAATTGTTTCATTAAAATTTTCAAGTATATTTGTTCGAATACACATTTAAGTTTATTAAATTTACCCCAATCACGTAACAGTAAGTAACAAACAAACAGTAACAATCTCGATAATAATAATTTAAAAATATTTGTCAAACTTCAACCAGAAACTTTTAGAGTTGTAATCTGCTAAGGGCGAAAATAACTTCGAGTGTAAAGGGTTAATCCGTTTGACTTCTAACATTGATACAAACTCGTGACGCACATTATAGTACAAAGATGACGAACCTAAATCATTTCACTTTTAATATCAATTACAATTTGTACAACTGCAGGTCTGTAGATCCAATGTACACATAACATTTCAACTTTCTTTATGAATCTATTGACCCTTCCTTGCCCTACAATACCCTGTCACACTCGTGACGCACTCCACGGAAGGTATGGGGGTAACCGTGAAGTTGAGGCGATAGCAGTTGCGTGGAACACCCTATAGAGTGTCGGGTGCCACAATCACCGAGATGCGTCCAATCACCCCCAGCCTCCAACGCCATCGGGTTTCGGGTGCACGGACGAGGGCTGAAGGGATTGAAGGTGTACGGAGCGCGAGGGGGCAGGGGTTGCGGAGCGAAGAGAGCGGCCAATCATCGCTCGGCTTTCCGCTGGAGCGACGTCGTCGTGGTGCTGGTTTGGCCTAGATGTGCAATCAGACCGTTTCAGAGCATCTCTCTCCCTCTCTCTTTCTTCGTCTCGATTCGTCCGTTCGCGTTTTCCCTCTTTCTCTTCTTCATTCTTTCCCTCCCTCTCTTTCGTCTTCTCTCTACTCTATCGCCCTCCGCGGCTCCTCTCGCCCCGTCTTTCTGGCCGAATACCAAATTCCAGCAATTTGGGTAGGTGGGTACTTTGTTGAATCAACATGATTGGGCTTGACGGAGCTCGGCGACAGGGCACTGCGTCTGGTCGTGCCGCGACTCTGGCCGGCTGCAAGACGTCGACGTCGGCGTCGCGGATGCGTTCGAGCTCTCGCGGTGCGGGACCGGTTTCTGTACACCCGCGGGAAATGTACGCTCCGATCGCGACGCGCATGTTAAGTCCAACTTAGTTAACAAATTCTCCTATTTTGCTGATTAATCAAGTTTTCTAGTTTTTCAATTTTTAAGTTCTCAAAGTTTCTACTTTTACAAATTTTACAAATTTCCGGAATTTTCTCAAATTCCTAACTCCCTAAATCACTAGATCTTCAAATTTTCATGTCTCGAGGTTCCTAGACCGCAAAATCCCTAGATTCGCATATTCACAGATTTTCAAATCACAAAGTCCCCAGCTTCCAAGGTTCCAAAATCTTTAGGTCTAAAAATCACTAGACTTTCAAATTCCCTATACTTTTAGTACGTCAACTACCTAGATCTCCCAAAGCTAAAGTCCTAGAATTCCAAGCTCCCCGAATACCTATGGTCCTGAATTCCCCAGATCCATAAATCCCTAGATGCCTAAATTGTTATGTTTCCAACTTCCTACACCTCCTATCCTATATATTTATGATTTCGCAAATTCCAAAAGGGGCCCACCCCATTTGCAAATGCCTATGTCTCAAAATTCCTAGAGCAATATTCCCATATTAGCATTATTAATTAATTAATTTCTATACTGTCAATTTCCATCCCCTAAATCCCCCCACGATCCTTGAATTCCTATATACCTCTACATTCCTACATAATTTCCCAAAATCCTCAAATCCTCAGACTTCAAATACCTATATTCCTAAATACTTGACCCATCTCGAAATTGTCTGTCTCTCAGAAATCGGTCCAGGAAACAAAGTGTACACTTTGTAGAAAACAAGTAAGGTAACGAAACAATGAAACTCCTTTCTCGTATATTTTTCTAGGGAATCTAGATTTGTTCGTGACTGTGTATCGGTTATAGACGTGCAGGCGAGCAGAGAGAATTTCAGGGTTCAGATGCGGGCTCGAAGTTACAACACGCGGACCTCGGTGGTGGTGGAGGTAGGTCGCTGAAGAAGGTGGAGGGTGGTGGCAGCAGCGATAAGGGGTTCATTAGAGGCAGTTTATTACTGCCTTTGAAGTCTCTCGCGTGTTGCCGTTAAGTCGCTCGATATCTCGTAATATCTCGCTCTAATCTCGCGAGGAGAAGTTAATTGCTACCTCCACCTCTGCCACCTTCTCACCTCCGACCTACCTATATTCCCACCCCTCCACGAGCCACCCCTCCACGTCTTCTCGACCTTCCTTCAACCACCCTCTCCACCATGGCAACCCTTCCTTCTCCACCCTCGTGCCGCTTCGTGCTCGCACGTGTCGCCTTTACAATTAGACGCTTAATTCGAGCCACCATCGGGGCAAAATTTTCACCCTCGCTACTGGGTTCACCCTCTTTCTCGCCTTCTGCTCTTCACCGCACGGAAATTTCCTGTCCTCGGTCAGCTACGGGCACCGCAGTTGCCCGAACCCGTGACTTCTAATTATTGTAATTTTCGGTTGGTCGTTGGTCAAGTTTGTCGTCGAGCCACGGAACTCCACGGAGGGTTATGGCTTTTCTTTACAAGGAAAATTTTTGGGTTTTCCCTGTTACGGCCTGTGAACCCGTTTGCATCGGAGGACAGAAATGTTAGTACACGTGTAAATTGGTCCTAAGCGAATTTTATTTAAAACAATAAATCGTGAGAATTTTGAAGAATTATCTGTTTTACAGAATTTAATAAAAAAGAGGCTTCAATTCATTCTTCTTTCTACTACGTCACATTTTGCAATATTTATAAATCGTTCATAAATCAATATTTTATTATCCACAATATAGTCCAAGATTGTTAATAAACCAATATTTTATTGTTAATGAAATTATTTATAATTTAGATGAAACATATGTTAAGGTTTCAGATAAAACCTATAAAAATCATTGAAAGCGTTGTATGCATTCTTTGACAAATATTTACAACATATCGAAATTATCATTCTATTATTTTTAATCTTACCCATCGAGAGTTATATCTAATTAAAAAAAATGTTTTCATGCATATTTATGTATGTACGTTTTTATCGAAAATTTTAATACAGAAGCTCCACAGTTCTGTAATTGAAAGAGCGTTTTATTATTCCGCTGTTCAATTATTTAACCACCATGTTTAATTAAGGTAATTGAAGTGCTTAATTATTATCTTCCAACAATTTCGTCCGTTAATTTACAGCATCATAGCTTTAATTTCTACAAACTTCAGTTTCTTACGGCTTCGTAATTCGTCCTCATCAAATCGTTTATTCGATGATAAATGGTCGTAAACGTGTCTCAACATTACCCGTTAGTTACTAATCAGATAATAAATTTGCACCGGCTATTTTCTTTTTATTAATGTTGATCATTTAATGCCAGCATCGGTCGAAAGACATACAGCACTCAAATATAAAATACGTGATATATTCTAACGCAATTTATAGGTGTCATTAGCTCCACGATTATTTTATTCCTCTAATCACCACGTACACCAGTGCGTTCCTTAATTTCCAATTACACGACATTCGAGCTGTGAGTAGAAAAAAATGAAAGTTGATGCTCGTAGCAAAATAACGCGAATATTTCGTAATTAATCGCAGGTTCTGCCAATTACTGATCCTCGTAAAAAGGGGGTTTTAATGAAAGTAATATCTCAACGTTTAGCAAATAACGTCAGCGTGTCACGAACGATTGACAGCCGGCACTCTAATACGTAATACTCTACCATACGATTATTCTACATAGTACTACAATTGACTGTTACATTGTCACGGACACGATGGATGTGTACAAATTTTTGAAAATTGCCAATATATGCGTTATCAATCTATGCGTTACTGTACTACACGTGGAGATACAGCGCGTGGAAATACAGCACGTAGAAATATTACGCGTGGGAGTACGGTGCGTAGAAATATTACGTGTCGAACTACGATGCGTGAAAATGCGACGTGTGGAACTGCAACGCGCAGAATTACGGCGCGCAGAATTACGGCTTGTAGAACTACGGCGCGTGGAAGTATAACGCGTGGAACTACGGTGCGTGGAATTACGGCGCGTGAAATTCCGGCGCGTGGAACTACGACGCGTGGAATTACGACGCGTGGAACTCTGGCGCATGAAACTCTGGCGCGTGGAACTACAGCGCGTGGAACTACAGCGCGTGGAATTCCGGCGCGTCGAAGTACAACGCATGGAACTACGGCGCGTGGAGGTTCGACACGTAGAAATTCAATGCGTGGTAATCCAAAGCGCCGTAATTCAGCGTGGAATGATTCAATGCGTAGTAATCCAACGCGTAATAATTCAACGTGTAGTAATCCACCCCGTAAGTCAATGTGTGATAATCTAACGGGTGGTAATCGAACGCGTAGTAATCCAAATAAATCTTCCTATAATTTTTAACAACGTTTCAATTTGAAGTTAAAGTTCAATAATTAGCACAGTCAAGTATGAGTGAATAGTATAGTAACATTTTAACTTCCTTTATTTTGTTTTAACATCGTAGCAATGAATAGTTAGTCCTGAATGACGCATCTGACAAATAAATCATACTGCAGGGGGTTAACTAACGCGCGGTCGAGCGAGCTGCTGAGCGAACGTTTTAGCAGGCTCAATTTAGTCGAAATTCCGGACATCTGGCTAATAATGACCGAATAACAAACATGACGTTATTGGACCACCTTTGACGGCATCAGGCTTTGGGCTCTCATGTTTCGATCGCGGTACACCAACCGTATTATCGTTCATATGCAAAAGGTCGGTTGTAACCTGTAAGGTATTGCCGATTATGCGTGTATTATCGTTTGCGAAAACGCAAATGTGTTATATGTACTTGCACGTACTGGGTCTTCCATTTATGTAGAACCACTGAAATGTGTTTTTATAATTTAAAAGGTATTTATTTAAATTCTATCAAGTATCTAGAATATTTTAGTATCAATGAAAATTTCAAGTGATGAGGATATTTCAATCTCAAAGTTGTTTAAGTATCAAGGTTGTTTAGGTATCAGCGACTACATCAAGTATCAAGAGATAAGAATATTTTCTCAAGGTCATTTTTTCCTCTATTGCATCGTATGTTCTTCATATGTTCTTCAGTTTCGACAACTGAAATGTTCCATAAATGGCATGTCACCATAAATAATTCAAGTACAATCTTTGACGAATAATATTCATGAACTGCCATGAATTTGTCGATAGTGTCATATTCGTCACACACAATAATTTCTTGTAATTCACCCCTGTAAATATAGATTGCGCCCACCGTTATTACTCCTGAGTTAGGCTACCCCTTTCATTCTGGTTCAATTCCCCGATACTTGGTAATTGTCAGTTGCAACTTTAAATTGCATCATAATTTAATTAAACGAGAGCTACGAATTACGACTATCAACGTACTCACATGCGGCGTAATTGAATTACCCCGTAATTATGATTCATAGAGTAATTTAATTAAACTTTAGCGAAACTCTGTATGAGCTATGGTAAAAAAAGTTTCGCGAATTTCTCGATGGGAAAGAGGTGAATTGCGGCGTTTTATTCGAACGCGTACACGGGGACGACGTTAGTCTAGCATTGATTATTCCTCGAATCAATTCCGAGTGAGCCGTCCTGTCGCCCTGCCACGACGACCGCGTCGTCGACGACGTACAAGAGGAACGTGTGCAGGCCGCTGCTCTTGCATGCTCGCGAAAAACCTAATCGTTAAAGTAAAGCCCACATTACGTTCTCGAGGGGACGTTTACCTACGATCGAACTACACACACGCGCTCACAGGGCGGACCCTTTCGAACCGCTGAATAATAAATGCCACCGCGATCGTCGTGCCTAGAAACGTATTTGTCCCGATGTTGCTCGATTTCCTTTAACGTAGCCACTCGGTTACGTCGATACCGGCATTATGCTACGCTCCAGTATACGGTTGCTTTACGTTACTTCTTAACATTGCATTTACGGACGGTCTGTGACCACTTATTTTCAAAGTAGAGGGATGAAAAATGGCTAAATACGTAAACTAGTTTATATAGTTGTAATCGAAGGAATAGGGGTGCAAGATGTGGAACTCAAGTGGAGATGTGTGGAAATACGGCGTAGAAGTACTGTGTGTGGAGACAGAGCGCGTGGAGATACGACGTGAAGGAATAAGGAGCGTGGAATTATAGCGCGTGGAAGTACGGCGCGAGGAACTACAGTGCGTGGAACTATGACGCGTGGAATTACAGCACGGGTAACTACGACGCGTGGTACTACAATGCGTGGTGATAGGGCGCGTGGAGGTATAGCACGTAGAAGTACTTCGCGTAACAATATAACGCGTGGAAATACGATGAAATGGCGTCTGGTACAACTGGTGGAGATATGACGCGTGGAAATACAGCACACATCCATGTAACACGTTGTAATCCAACGGGTAGTAGTTGAATGCGTCGTAATGCAACACGTGGAAATGCAACGCGTAGCGATACCACGTGTAAGAGTGCAATATGTGTAGGAACACGCGGATATACTACGTGCATCGGTGTGTTGCGATTCAATTCGTGGAGGTTGAACGGTAACACGTACAACGCGTGATAATGCACCTACAAATACAAAACACTAAAAAGGTCATAGCACTTGCCTTCCCTGGCATCGATACTTAATTCGAAGGAAAAACGAGCATCGAAAATGGCGTGGCACTCGAATGATTTCGCGATGCGCCGTTCACGCGGGACAAATTGTTACGTGCTCGATGAGAAAATAATAAAAAAAAAAATACGAAACAACGTCGACGAGGAGGCAATTAGCCGCATCCCTGGCTCGTTATCTATCGTTTCACGAGCAACTTGGCGATTTCCCGGCTCCCTAATATCGATCTGCTTCGAACACGCGTGTCGCCAGAAGCGGAAAGCTTCAGGTTCGTGCAACATTTTCTGAAACGTTCTCGATCGCGCCACAAGATATATACCTGCCTACCGTCGCACTCGTCGTTATTGCTCAACGTTCGGCACGAAACTGCTTATGCAATTACGAGCAATGCTGGCGCAACTGTCACGAGATACGAGCGTCAATTAGTCCGTCTCGTGGAACGTTTCAATTAGTGAGAAACCCATCGCGAATCGGCACAGGGCGAGAGAAGATTTCGCCCTTAACACTAGATTCACGGAACTCGTCAAAATGATGAATCTTATCTTCCTATTTCCACGTATTGTATTTCCACGAGTTATATTTATACGCGTCGTATTTCCATGCGTTGTATTACCACGCGCCGTAGTTTCACGCGTCGTACTTCCACATACCGTACTTCCACGCGCTGTATTTCCACGCGTTATATTTTTACGCGTAGTACTTCAACGCGCTGTAATTCCACGCGTCGTAATTCCACGCGCTGTATTTCACGCATTGTACTTCCACTCACCGGAGTTCCACGCGTTTTACTTCCACGCGTTGTACTTCCACGCGTCGTAGTTCCACGCGCTGTATTTCCACGCGCTGTATTTCCACGCAATGTATTTCCACGCGTCGTAGTTCCACGCGCTGTATTCCTACACGCTGGAGTTCCACGCGTTGTAGTTCGACGCGTATTATTTCTACGTACCGTACCCCTACTCGTAATATTTCTACGTGCTGTATTTCCACGCGCTGTATTTCCTCATATCGTATCTCCACACGTCGTATTTCCACGAGTCCTATTTCTACGCGCCGTATTTCTACGCGTTGTATCTCCACGCGCTGAATCTCTAGGCGCCGATTCTCCTAGCAACCTATCCCCCTGCGTTGTATCTCCACGCGCCCTAGTTCCACGCAATCTCCACACTTGCCATCAGTACACGCTCTATATTGAAATCTAACACACCTCCCATTCTGCCACAAACCTATCACAAAACGTGCCATTCGCAATTACTGTCAAGTACCAGCAAGTAAATCCTTAAAGTGCTAATAATTCCATCAGTGTGTAGAACGTTGCGTCCACAAAAAAGAAATGAAATTTGCCTTTGAACATCGACAGATTGTAGGTTCGCGTCCGAAGCAAGAAGGTAGCACGTTTGTCGTCGCAAGCGTATTAAGCGTGCATTTACGTGGTCGCTGCGTTGACAGGGCGCTTTGAGGTTAATAATAGACAGCGGCTAAGCATGTTCTTAATATTTCAGTAATCGTTGCTCGACTTGGCTCACCTAATGTACCCCGGTTCGCTTGATCTTTGATGGCTGGAAATATCTGGACATCGTGTCTCTTCTCAGCGAATTTTCACACTCGTTTTGCTCGTTCAGTCACTGACATTCTAAACGTGTACGCGGTGTTTGCTTTAAGCTTCGACTTTGTAACTGTTTTGAATGGGGATAATCAGTGTTAGAGAAGCTTTCTGGAGAATTTATCCGTTAAACATAGGATACGACTCCGTTTTTCGGAGTTGCACATCCGACTCTGACGGGAAGTATATTTGGCAAATTGGATTGATATATCGTGGCACGAATTTGAATCTTTGTTTTAGCGGATTGTTGCGACCAGGGAGGTTATTGAACTACCCCCTCCAGATTTTCTGGAAACTTTGCACGTTTGTCGACGGTTAAAAATAAGAGACACGTAGCTTTTTATGGATGGATACTCCACTTTCAGAGATGAAATCTTCGTGCAGATCACAATCCGATAGTTCGAAAATTGTGGAGTTTTTATACGTTGAAAGGCAATAATTTCGGAAGTACTTTTCTGTTACATAGTTTTATATTACTCTTCTCCTGATGACCACAACTGGAAATGATATAATTTCATTCTTAATTCGACTGTGTGAAATTTCGACTTTCAACGAAGATTTTCTTCCCAGCTAATACTATACTGTACCGAACGGTTTCGTATCTTTTCGTTTAAAATTATCATCTGAAGTTGACTGAAATTGTGCTAACATTTCAAAAAGAGTTTGCATGTTGAATGTGTCTGTAACTTACCGACACAAGGTATCGGACAGCATTGTAATCGTAAGGTATTTCGACGGACAGTTATCGGAAGAGATTCGTTCCAGTTTGGTTTTCCCGAAACACACATTTCCAATAATTCCACGATTTTCGACTTTCAACCGTTGAAAACAAGCTCGTTCGTTTCCGTGGCCGCGTTCCTTCGTTCACCAGGCAGGAACACTCGACTTGAAATTCATGTTGTTCAGAGATTTAATTTGAGATTAAACTTAATATTTAAATTTATTCCGTCGAGAGCATTTGCCCGCCCTCCAAGGAGATTAAAGGAGAGGACCTCTTTCCGGCCAACAGTCGATACATTCTCCGCCGAACAAAATGTTGCTCCCGCCGATCGATACGTGCCACCTTTGCGATCGCGTGTTAGCAAAACGATGCCATCGATGTTCATCGAATATTCAATAATTCCCGGAATCCACGAAAATTCGCAGGCACCCGATCTCTCCGATGCGCATTAAACAATTCGTTTCACCCCATAAGGAAATCAATAAAAATACAACCCTCTGTGACGCCCAAATAGCGTACCGCGTATGATCAATGTATGTAATCAGATGAAATGAATCATACATCGTATGGTTTGCTCATATTGTGACTTTGGTAATGGTAGAATATGCTGCACTTTTATTTTGTTGATATTGCTAGGGTAATATAGCGAGAACCTACTGTATGACACAAAAATAATGTACTGTAAGTGATAACAGTATTATAATATTAATATAGGTGGGATATAGTAGGAACTTACTGTGCGACACAAAAATAAAGGACTGTGATTGAATAATGTACTATAATGTTAATATGGGTGGGTAATATAACAAGAACCTACTGTATGACACAGAAATAGTGTACCATGATTAAAGTACTATAGTCACGTAGAACAAATTATATATCTTATGTATAAAGTGATACTATTACTTCAGTGCACAAGTCGTTACGCTACAACGGCAAACACAGTTTTAATTAAAGATATTGCGGGCTGTTTTCGAATTAATCGACCTATATAATAGAAAGAAATTGTTGGCGATCAAGGATGTTTCTTGTAAGATAATCAGAGGCGCAAAAAGGTTGCAAGGATACAGTAGAGCTCTATCGTCCGAGGGATCTGAAACGAAAGCGAAAGAATATCTTCGCGGACAAAAATATTCCCCAAGTCACGAAATAACAGAGGTGAGTTCGAGAACCGGTTTCCAGGAAGGAAAACGATACGCACCGTGTTAAAGGGTTAATACACCGTCTGAAAACTTGGAACTTCGCAAAAGCGAATGTTCATTCCTCATATTTCCGTGATTTTTGCTCAGAAAATATTTTCTATTTTTCCATCGTAACATCGTTTTCTCAAATAAATTAACACCTGCTACTTTTAAACATTTATACGACTATATATTCCATTTCTCTTGTTCATTTACTTAATTTTCTTAGTTAACTTAATTCTTTTAGTTATGAAGTCCATTCGAAAGATGATAATTTTTTGTATTAAAAAACACCTTCGATGTACTAAATTTTTTAATACAATTTTTTAAATAATTTTCATCTTTCAGAGTCGAATATTGTTGAAGTGGCAAGTGATTGTTAGTGTAAGTTATTTGTTATGAAATTTTAATGAAAACATTTTGCATCCTTCCATCTCTAAACAATTATTAAATTATTAGTATCGTTAGTTAATACAGATTAAATAATTATTTTGTACTATAGATAATCATTATACATAGTAGTATTGTATAGTACTTATTTTATATATCATATATATTGTACATTGTTAAATACAATTTTGAACAACTTAACTATTATCATTACCCTAATACTTTTTATATCTTTCGCCGATTTAGTTGAATATAATTGATTGATATTGCCGTTACAAGCATGTAACAGTTATTAATATTCGTTCAAAAGTTTCAAAACGAACGATAGTTTATTCCCTCTCGTTTGTCGTATTCGATTTAAATTAAGTGGCAATATCAGTTCTGTAAATTTGCAATCTTGTTCTCGAAAGATTAATTGTGTAACGTTGAATGGCGGATTGAACATTGATTACTTTTCGAATTGAATTTTCGCTAAGCGATCGAATTCGGTACTCGCGATTTATCGAGCTGTCTCGAGCTCCCGCCAAACAGTTAGAAAATTCTAATTAAACTGATTGGCAAAGTTTTAACAAGGTATTACTCTAATGAAAGTACGAACTTTTTAGTAGGTTGGTACGCGTCAGGCTGACTTCAGCACGAATTATTTTCCTATTCAACAACTGATTCAAAAACTGATATCTTTCACATTCTCTGCCAAATGTGCAGTATGCAAACACGCGAGTAACAGTATGTAGTACTCATTTAATAATTTCATACATTTTGTAGAATTTTATTTTACGGACGCTTACGTTTACTTTGAAGAATAAATTTCACTGCGTTCAATTTACAATAATGTCTCTTAATTTCTATCTTGAATTTTATTCTTTTCTTTTATGACCTTGAATGATGTCTTATGAAATTATTCTTCTTTCCTGTCTTGCATTGGATTTAATAAGATATATTAACAATATATCATAATATGATATAATAGTAACAATACACGATAACAATATGTTAAAGTATTAATACATGATAATAACAAGAAATGATAATAGCAGTATACAAAAATAATACATAATAAAATAGCAAAGAAAAATACGTAACCTCTTACAAAATTGTCGATGATAAATAAAAAAGGGAATACAGAGAATAATTTCTGTCAGTAAATTTGTCGAATTGCAACATTACAATTTGTGCCTCCAACATGGCGTCACTGTGATGACGTAGACGCAAACGCGCTTCAAAGAAGTCACCTCGGAGGTCGAATCCGAGTCATGTTCAAAGAATTAACGTGTAACACGAACGTTTGTTACCGTCGTGTCCGTGCAAACGTGGAAGCCATCGACGACCCATTCCCCGAATATATTTGCAGAAGTACGACTCAAATATCACGTTTGATTCCGCAGCGGACCGAGTGATGATATTTGGATAGCGGGTTGGACGGTTATTCAGAAAGGGCTTGCTTGAACGCGTGCTGCCTCATCGATGTGTGTCGAATGTCTTTGTGATAGTTTATCGAATAATCGTGGATAATGTTGCTGTTTGCAGCTTCGAAGCGAACGCAGAATTAAAGTAACTTTAACGAACGGATTATTTTTTCTCTTCCCTGCTTTCCAGGCATGTTTGGAAGAGAATTAAATAAGCATATGTGTAGGGCTTTAGATTGTTGTAGCTATGTTTGGTATTTGACTGAAAACATTACTAACAAAAACACTATAAAGGCTTTATCAGTCGTTTTATTATGAAAAGATTCTTTCCTCGATATTTGTATACATATACAAGCAATGCATTCTTAACAAACGACAAAATCACAATGTCAAAATATGAGTATCAAGGTTGACAACAGTAAAAGTACTTTCAAGTGCTAAGGGTTAATGAACTAGTAATATAAAGTTAGTAATAAACTACAGTTTAGTCGTGAGATACAATAAAATTTGCAACGTCGAGTACGAGGAATAAATATAAGAATAATGGACGAGCGACACTTACAGCTTACGAGATGTGTCTGCGAAATCGCAACGGAAATTGCACGCGGAAGTTGTCGTTAAAATAATAACCGCATATGGAGGGAACAATCGGTTTTCCGATCGTGCAACCAACACCGGTGTTTTCTAATATTCCTTCGCCTCGTAACCGGCTTTCGATGTGATTGCCTGACTCCCCCTCCGAGCTCCACCCCTCCCAGCCTCACGACGGCGAATGATGGATCGACGAAGGTTAATTAGTTAGTGAACGTTGCGTTCAACATCCGCCGCAGTTTCCTGTATGGAATTAATTAGATTTTCGCGATTTTCAAGCTTGATCATGGAGAACCACCACTCGAGACATGGAAAACTCTTTCGGAGAAGTTTAATTGTTAATTAAAGAATCCTCCAATTACCTTCGTGCATTTTTATATATTTCCTGCTAGTTATTTACCATGACGACTAATTTCGAAATGAAAGAACACTTTTTAATTGCCGAGGACACATGAAATTGGATGGAAAAATACAGAATATACTAGTAATTTATTATGTAAAACAATCTTTAGCAGTGCAATTACCAAACAAGTCAAATGACGGATTCATCATTTTTTTGTCTTTACAAAACTTGTTAAGTCGAGATGAAGAACCAATATTTAATTATATTTTATAATTTAATTTTCTTCCTACTATAAACCATGTGTGCATCATATGTTACATATTCAGCAACAGTTCTAGTAGCAGAAGTAGTTCCACATTTGTAGACGTTCCTCCAGATATTTTATCCTCCAGATACTATTGAATTTTCTCGGGAACCCGAACAAATTTTATTCCACGCGTCCAATTACTTTTTCACGTAGAATCTCCGGGTTGCATAATTTACGGAACACCCCTTGATCGTTTTCGTGGCATTTGAATCTCTCGAAGCTGAGGCAAATCATGCAGAGATGATTTGCAGTTAAACAGTCGGCTTGAGGGAACACGAAAGATGTAGAGCGAACGCGTGCCGCAAATAAGCGTCGGTAAATCCGAGACGTAATGCAAGCTGGTGAACCAAGGGACAACTTAATCCAGGGCCAAATTAAATCGTGGTCCGGACAAATCTGTGCTTTTCGACTGATTTGTGGGTTCGTTTGATGCCGCCACCATATCGGAAATAACTTGAACCGTTGCTGCCCTCTCGAGCCGGAACTCTCTGCCCGTTTCCTTTTGCCTCGTCTTTTCTTTCTCCAGGCTCGTTTCTCGGAACAGAACGCTTTTGACCAACGTTTGCGACCTGTCGGTCTCGAATTTCGTAAAACTCGATCGCAGCCCCCGTATTTTATGCATTTTCAAGCGTCCCTTCGGCTTCGTTGCGTGCCCTTCGCTCACGAGGACTCGATTTGTCACGGTTAATCGTAACAGTTGGAACACTTTGTTGACCATTGCGCTGTGTATGCCAGCAGGAGTTTGGGACGAGGGAACAGAAGTGTTCGTTATAGGTTTCTATGGGTTTACGTTCCAGAATTTTTCTGCTAATAAATCTACTTTTGGGTATATTGGTAACTGAACAAGTTTTTCTTCACAGAGATTTAAAACATAGAAATTCAATAATGTGGAACTTTAGGAATTCAGGGACGTAGGAATGTAGGAACTGAGGAATATATGAATGTAAAAATATAGGAATGTAGAAATGTAGGAATCTTGGAACATAGGTATGTTGGAATGTGTGAATGTTAGAATGTTGGAATATAATGTATATTATTTATATTTTCAAGCAATCAATAAAGATGACTCGTAAATAAATCACTGGTTTTTCGATAAAATTAGCGAAGAAGCGATGTGGATATTCGTATATCATCCAGATCTATCTCGTTCGTTCGTTTCTTTGACACGTGATAGCTTTTTATTTCTGCTGCTAGTTCGATACGACTGGCACGAAGCACGATTGGAAATCGAGTCGAAAGATCGGAAACACAAGGCATACGAGAATCGATGGAAAAATCACTAATGACCGAGTATCGTCAAACGGGTGGGTGTACCGACGTCACGGAACCATTTTCATTTTTAACGAAGTCAAGACTTTACTGTCCTTATTTCAACGACTGATTCGAAAAAATACTGTTTCTCTTAGATAATACTCGACGGAGAATTGTTTGGGCGCAATGGAATGGAAGTATCGATATGCAATCAATTTCTTAATTTGAACTTTTCATACTTTTTCATTTCTAACTTCTCAATTAGAAAATTTCTCCATTTTCTTACTTCTCGATTAGGAAATTTCTAAATTTTCATACTTCTCACTTATAAAATAAACTTCGAAATTTTTTAACTTTGCAATTATACAATTTTTCGATTTTGAAACTTCGAAATTTTCAAACTACTCAGTTATGATATTTCTAGGGGCTTCAATTCTTCAATTATAAAATTTCTAAATTGCTGAACTTTTTAAACTTCAAACTTCTTAGGAGCTGTAATAACCCCAAGCTATAGCTGCGATAAATAATTAAAAATTCTTCACATTACATAAAGAATTTTTAAATAGTATAATTACAATGACTATTCGATCAAGCATGTAGACTGTCAACGTTTGCATTATTTTCGCAGCAAATAGTTGATAAATCTTCGTGTGCCATCTCTTTTAAGATACGCAGTAAATTAAAATATTCATTGGGAAGCGGAAGAAAAAGCGAGACAACGCTCGATTAAAATGTTTTACTGCTCTCGAGATTTATCGGAGTCATAAAACTTCGCTGATGAATTCGAATGTATTTTTCGTAATCGTAAGTTTGTAACCTTGTTCGACACGTTAACTCCATTGATCGCTTCCCTATTCACTTATTTATATATTTGGCGAGAACACTTCGTCTACCGTGTACGTTGAATATAATTAACAGTATGTATCTGTGTATGGATCTGAAAAAAGCTCGTACAAAGAAACTGGATTACTTTTTCATGTTGTTGGGCCAGTATAATTGAAACGCGATGCAAATAAAGTGGCAAATAATAAAGTTGTATTTTCTGCGGTTTCTGAAATGGAACGTTAACAAACCGTGGAAAAAATACATATAACGATGTAATGATAGTTCGACTAAAATTAGACGTTCGAGTTTTTAAATCACTTCAAGTTTTACTATTGCAAAAATATTTCACGTTTTTATATTTAGTAAATGACGATGAAAATAGGTTTGAAAATTTAAGGGTAAAGAGGGATGATAGTCCAAACTCTTCTTGAAAGCAATTTTATTATATAACATTCAGTAGGTTTCAAAAAACAACGCATACGCAGTTTCAACCCTATACTGAGAGGGTTGTTAAAAACGAATTCCAGGTTTCATCCTATTTTCTCTATTTAGTACCATGAATATTTACAATCCCTTACAAACTAAACTGATAAATATAAAATGAATAATAATTGTTATGCATATAATAAAATGAATACATTAATCAACTAATAGAATTATCAGAAATAATTAGAAAGCAAATGTTCGTTTTTAAATGTCGGTACGAAATCCCTCACACAGTAAAACGGTTCTATAATGCATTAAAAGAAAATCGAAACAAAACGTCCCCACCGATAAAACCGAGCTCCTCTCCCAAAGAAGGGCCGCTCCCCGGAAGCAGAAAGAAGAGTAAATTCGTGAAATCGGCGAATAACGAACCGTGTCGATTCATTCGGCGCAAAGAAAAATCAACATGAATTTGCACAAGGGGTGTGACGTTAACGAAACAGCCGGAAAGGGGCGACAAGCAAAATGAACGACGAAAAAGAAAGAGAGCAAGCAGAAGATGAAACGTACGTCGAGAGCATATCGTGGATTAAGGGCGAGTGACCGTAAATTCGGCAGTTTTTGCCCCGAAATGCCGGTATTTTCACAAGCGAACGATACCAAACCGTCCAAGGGCAAAACGCGCAGGGCGGTTTACTTTGCTCGCGGGCTTTGACCACGTCGGCCAAACTTTCTACAATCTCGCGATTCGTTTGTGGTCGAAAGAAAAAATTTCGTCTGTACCGAATCAAATCGTTCGACCATAAAAATAACGAGTTTCTCCAAAAAATTGATGAATATTGAACAATTCTAGGGAGTTCCTAGATTAGGGGCTCTTATGTAGTCTCGAGCATCATTTTTGTCTGCGAAATTGTTACTGATTATTGTTTAGTTAGGTTAATAGTTAAGTAGCAAATATATTACAAAAAGTCTTGACCATATGTACATCAAACATAAAAAATGTGAACATCAAACAAGTGGATGATCCAGGGAGCTTCTGTACAATAATGAGTTTCTCCAAAAAGTCGATGAACATCAAATAAGTGGATGGTTTAGGGAGCTTCTGGATGCTATCGTGTTTCTCTAAAAAGTCGATGGATATCAAACAAGTGGATGATCTGGGGAGCTTCTGTATAATAATGAGTTTCTCCAAAAAGTCGATGGATATCAAAGAAGTGGATGATGTAGTGAGTTTCTGGATAACAACGAATTGTCGAAAAGATCGCAGGGTGTCAAAGACTAGGACGATCTTTAAAATTCCGTCGGTAGACTCTGAACGTAGTAGAATTCCGAAGGTGGTCGTCAGCGGACTGCCGCTCACGACTATAATAATAATCCTATTTTGCGGCTACGAGCCGCATAGCAAATAGCCTCGCGAACGTCTACCCTAAGCGCGAGGGGGTGTTTCAACCCTAAGAGAGAAGGGGTACGTTCGGAAAGAGAGAGGTGCGCGCGCTTCCAGAGGGTTGAGAGGGTTGAGAACGGTTCAAGAGGGATGACAGAGGAAGAGCAACGCACGAAGGGTGACGGGGCGAAGACGAAGATAGCGAAGGACAGCGAACGAACGGGTCAGGGGTCGCTGGAACGGGACCCGGGGGTGGCGAGGGTGGCGTTTGGGGGTGGCGGTGGTTGTACCGTGTACCCAACCTAATAACCGCGATCAGCCGTCGCTTATGTGTACCTAATATATCAAATTATGGCGGCGTGCCTTGAATGACAAACCACCGTGCGCTAGACGTGCAACGAGGGTGGAGGGTGCAGGAATTCCTGGACGTCGCTTGCACCCGTGCTCCTCATTGTGGTTGCTACCCTTTAAAATCAACTTCGTTGTGTTATTTTCTATGTAGACAATGCGGCTGACTCGACGTTCTGACATTTCTTTGCTCTGCTGTTTATTACTATAGACGCTACATGCACAGTTTTAAGATGTAAAGAGAAATGAAATGTAGAAAGTGGAGCATCGATTAACGTATGTAACCATTCTTTATCTTAAGATATAGGACAACAAAATTTTATTATATGAAATGCGAAATCCGAAAGAATTTTGCCTGGTAAATCTTGTCATCGTCATATTTATACTGTTATATTTGATTAGATTAAAAGTGGAGTACCTAAGTTCAGAAATTGAAGAACTGAAAAATTAGAATAATGTCCCCAAATTCTAAAATTCTACACTTCTACAATTCCGAAATTCCACAATTCTAATTCCACAACTCTATAACACCATCAGCTTAAAATCCTCAAATTTCACAATTTCGAAGACAATCTAACGATCACACAAATCTAAAATTCCAAAATCCTTAAATCCAAAAGTCAGTATATTCTAAAATCCCAATGTCCTAAAACGCCAAAATCAGTCGGATTTTCTAATATCCTAAAATTCCAATCTACGAATATCCCAAGATCCCGAAAATCGAAGCATCTAAACAAAAATTGTCAAACTCGCGAAACTTAAAGTTAAAGTATTACAAAGCTATAAACGTCGCGGTTGCGCTGGCAATTTGCACCTCGCTACAAAAAGGTGTACGAACGGCAGGCATCCGAATGATAAAATTGAAGGTACACGTGTACGCCATAGAGATCAGGTTTTTATGACATCGGTTTCAATCTACATGGAACATAAGTTTTAATGTTCGAGCAGGGAGAAAACGAGGCAGCAGGAGCGATTTTACAAGCGGGGACAGTGTCTGTTACCCGTCGAATTTTAATTATCATCGCATTCCGAAGCGAGATCTTCGGGATCGGCTTCCGTACGGCCGTCGAATTATAATCAGCCACAAAGTTTCCGTCTCGCGATTAATTAATCGCGACGATCAACGATCGTCCCGGTGTCCCGAGCCGTGCGCTCGTTTCCAGCTTCCTTACGGGGTCAGGGAATCCCGATTAAAAACAAATACGAGCATGAATTATGTAAGAAATTGGCGAATCAAGGGAGTACGGGGCTCGGAGTTGGGTTAATTGGCAAATCTACCCAGGCCGCTTTCATCCTCGGGACGGTGATCCTCGCTAACGAGTCGCGTCGTTTCGAATTTTTGAGCTCCTTTTTCTGCCCGCCATCTCGTCCTCTTTTTATCCCATAATTATGCGCCACTGTTTCGTTACATCCCCAAGGAAAAATATCGGACAACCGGACACGCTGAATCGCTCGTTTTTTTCACCGACGTCCGCCGTTGATCTAGTTGTTATGCGACCGGTTACTTAAGGGATGTTTCAGGACGCTGAATATGGTAGCGTCGGTAAGAAAAAGGGTGTTCGAGATTCTGTGTTGGCGAGCGGCATCGATGCTTGTGCGGCTCGATCATGTAATTTAAGTTCCTCGGTTTGTTACGCGGACAAGAAGTCGAATTTCAAGTATGACAGATGTAAATTAACATGGGTATGTTCATGAGTAGACTACGGATGTTTATGCAAATGAACATGTTCATGAAGTACAGTCGAGGTAACGACGTCGGGACAGTAATTTGTTTTGTGTAATAGTTGCTAAGGTTGCATGAATGTAGTTTCGGATTAGCATATTTTATGTATTTTGCATGTTTTGCATATAAAGAACACATCGATGCCTTTCTTCACGGTTATCCTACGTTCGCCTTTTGTGAATTTCGAAATTTTATTCCCAACGGATATCCTTGATTTCTTTATTCTATACGAAAGTCACGTTTGTATTTTCTTCGTAAATTTGTTGAACGATTTTGTTAAAATTTCTTCATTGCTAGAATTTATTGTATATCTTCGTACGTAGCGGTACTAATGAAAACTTTGCGTTTCTATACTCTTTGTACCTTTTCGATTTTGAAGTCTACAGGACTGCAATGTAAAACTACATAATTGCCGGTCGTACTAAAAACTTGGCAAAGTTGAAAGCACTTCGATCGGTTGATTGAAAGGGACTGGAAATTGAAAAGATTCGAAAACATGGTTTAGTCCGCTTTATTATTTTGATCCTACGTAGAGACTATAGTTGGGACAAAATCTGCCTTTCCTAGGAAAAATGGAGAACAGTACAGGAATAACTAGCACGGAAAAAGTTATTCGGAAGAATTGCAGAATTGAAGAATTTCAGAATCGACGGATTGATGAATTGAATAAAAAAATCGACAGATCAAAAAGTCGGAATTTCAAAAAATGAAAAAATTGGAAATGTGAAAATTTCTAATTCCCTGATACAACAGATATGGACATCACGCAACATCGTATAAATCAAATATAAATCCTTGAAGCAGCATATACATATTCTTGGGGAACTCTCAAGCAACGCGAAATTGACAATTTGAAAACCGCACAAATCAATTAACGTCGCAAAAAACGTCAATACAAAATTGGACGTTTATCGTTGGCGAGAAAGAAGCGGAGGCTCGAACGTGTGTCCCTTTCGACGTCCAATCGACAGCGGTTCGTCATCGCGCAAATAGCACGTTGGATCGATCGTTGAAAAAAAATGTATCGGCCCAATTAGCGATAATCGTCGATTCCGATGTCGAGCCTCGTGACGGCCGTTTCTCGTGAGAGATTTCTAGCTACCAAAAAAACAGCCAACGATCGACGCCACTTAATGGTAATGAGTCGAGCGTCTAAAAGGCTCGCTAACGCGAGACGTTGGACAGCAAAACAATTATCCGCCGCGTCCAATTACGCGCTCGTCGATACACTCGAAATGAGAGGCCGCGCAAGGGTGGCTCGTTCGCTTTGAAATGAACCGTTCGTTTGAAGGATAAAGGGTGGGGGAAGTCATATCGGTTGAAAATGCCGGTGAAACGCATGGACCGACCCGTTTTCGTGGTTAATTGACCGGGTCATCGACATACGTATACTCGGTTGCAACGTATGCCCCTTTTCGACGTCGACAGATTTCCAAATTTGCAAATCGACAATTTTCCAATTTCTTCAATTATCTCCCAATCTCAGAATTGACGAAACTTCAAGGTTTCAAATTCTCTTACTAAAGAATCTCGTACTTTCCTAAATTTCAAAGCTTTTCAGTATCTTAAACTTCTAAATCCCCAAATTTTTCAGAATGTTAAACAGCGTTATCTTCAACGGCCCGACAAAATGATGGCGTCATTAAAATACTCGTTGACTGCAACGATACAGTTCGTTAGCAGAACAGAGGCTCCATTGTAGATACACAATTTTCCGAACAAAGATTTTTCGCATCCTTGCCGTGTAAATAGTGCAAATCAAACATAATTTATTGAGAATATTGTGTACCGGGTTCCTCTCTTGTTTCTCCCAAGTTCCGTCAGAATACACAGTTTCGCGGCTGTACCTACGTTCCCGCATCCCTTTATCGCCCTCTCTCTTTCTCCCCTCCGTTAACAGTCCACCATCTCTTTCTCCTTCGCTTCATCCCTCTGTTTGGGTTCATATAACTCCTCTTGGTCCCTTTCTCTTTCTCCCTCCTCTCTCGGCACACTGGCTCTCGTTATACAGGTACACAGATGCGTCTCGTTTCATCCCTGGTAATTGCTTATTAAATTCCTGGGGGGTGAGGCAACAGCCCCGAGCCCCGCCAGCCCCTTGTACCCGTCGTTTCACTATTCTACCTAAAGGTATGTACCGGGCCAGAAGGGAAACGTCCGACAGAATTGTTTTCCAGTTACCGTGAAAATATGCCAGAGGGAGGCGGATCTCGCCGCGTAATTGGATTATTAATTAGATTGTTAATGAGACAGATTTCGCGTTAAAAGGGATGCCGGGCTAGCTGAACTCGCGTGCTCCTTGCGAATCGGCCACGGATACCGATCCTAACGAATCCGGTTATGCACGCTACTATACACCGTTAATGACAATAATTATTGTTCGATACGACAGACTAATCGAACGATATTCCTTCGGGGAACACCTGGTCGCAACGAGACTCCTATTTCCATAAACATCGATGACGGAAAATAATGTCTGTTAATGAACGTAAACACATTTTCTCCGTGTTTAATGGCTGAACTGTGTAATGTAATCTTACATTCAAATTGAAAATTAAGTCGAACGATCAATTAAATAAATTGATACGCACATTAGGCTTGATGAAAAGTAATATAGATTTCGAACAACACTGTGACAAGTTTAATAAAATAAATTAAAAAACTCGTATAATGTTCATGTTGATCGCTTGCGGCAGGTTTGATGTAAATTAAAATTGATCGTCAATGAAGAAACAGCACGTCAGTGAATCGTGTTTGTTATAGTATATAGATGAAAAGACGAAGCTAGCACAGTTAAAAGGAGAAACTAGATGAACATAATTAAAAGAATCAATCCGAGAAGAGAATAGTTAGAAGAATCAACCCTAGATGAACATACTAAAAATATCAACATAAAATTATCATAGTTAAAAGAATGCTTTGTTAGCACAATTAAAAGTAAAAATGTTAGGTTACCAAAGTTGAACAAAGAAATATGAAATGAATAAAATGTTAAGCATTGACGAGGTTTATTTTGTGAATACGATAACCGTCATTGAGACAGTTGAAAAATATGATCCTGAGAACGAAATTGGTGTAAAAGATTGGAGACAAGTGTACGGCGGGAAAAGTAACGTTTAGCAGGGCGTGCTGGATTTTCCAGGCTCGCCTCATCGAACGACAATGACCCCGAAACAGTTTCACGCTCAGCTTCCGTTCGACGATCTCGACGAGAGTCGACGCGACGTACCGAGACTTTCGATTCATCGGTGGAAATTCGATAATACACGTTCCCAGCAGTCGGTAGCCCGCAAGGTTCGAACGGCTCTCGAAACGCCATGCCACAGGTGGTTGCGAAGTGTCTCATCCAGCGGACCCTCAAATTTTCCACACGCCCCGACGATTATATTCGGTTCGAGCGTTTTCTTCCGGCCCAAATACCTCTTCCACGACGACCGTTCATATTGCCGCGATATTTCAATGTCATTGTTAATTTAGAAATGTCGAAATCAAACGCGTTTGATACGAGGTTATTCTTTTAGAACATTAAAATGCACTTGATACACGGTTATTATTTTAGAACTATCAAAATTAAAATTTGGTTCAATTTTTGCTTGAGACATGGTTGATGCCACGACGCAAGATGTAACCATCAGTGAATTACTTTATTTCACTTCATTAACATTGTTCAGAATTTCTAAAATTAAAATGCAACAAGGTTTTTCAAATTCTAAAATTCTCCGCTAAAACAAGCTGTGAATTATATTCGAATATTTGCTCACCAGATCTTCAAATTCACGAAGAATTCACTGAAAATCTAGCGTTCTCCATTTAGCATCGAGGTTTCATAAAGGAAGAGTATAACAGCAACCGTACCGTGATTAATCCGGCCGAGTAATCATCGTCATTGAAAAGCAACGAAAACAGCCGACAAAATCGTTATTCCAATCTCGTGGAAACGTGGCACGGTCAAAATCACATTTTTCCCCGCATTAGCAGTTGCCCGCCCACCCTTTCAACCGAAGGTGTTAATTACTATTTACCAGGCTGATTGACTCGCGCATAAATTGCCGTTCGAACCGGGTTTCCGTCGTTGTCCGCTCGCTTTCACGCGGTTCTGTGTGTTGGCCGTTGAACGCGGGGGCGTCCGGATGAGAAAAACGAGAACGACGATAAAAGAGAGGAGAGAAAGAGAGGACTGGTTACGCGTAGATTGTCGTTGCCGAGAGAAAAGGCGACGGCTCTGTGAAACAGCGTGTTCGCGACACGTAAAACATCCAGGCGAGATCGTGTAAGGGTGTGCACCATAGTGTACTGGTGGGCAGCACGGAGCTAGGCGAAAAGGCATTAACAGCCTCTTAACATGCAGATTGCCCCCTAAAGACTTTGGGAGTTGCTCGAACGTTGATTGGACGATTATTTAATACCTCGTCGAGAGGCCTCCGTTATTCCACGCACCATGTGTGCGCCAGTGTCGATTCACTTGCGCGATTCCTGTCAGTTTCCACGCTTTATGGCACCCTACGAATTATACCCCTAACTTGGACAAAGTGTTATATCTTTGGTAGATCCTGAAAAACGATTTGTACGCTTACAAATATATTTCGGACTATAAACTCAGATACGAACACTTGAAAATGATAGACCGCCATACGAAAGGATCGAAAGAATTCTCTGCCACCTTCTGAACATTTTAGTTCTTACTAGACCTCTTAGGTAAGGAGCTGTCCCTACTCGATCATCAACTAGTCCCAGCGTCTCTGCAAATTTTTTCTAGAATTTTTCAACTTGCATCAGAAATTCGAGGGTGACTTATTTTGGATAGATGCTCTTTTTACTCTGTGTTCTGATTTTTCTTTTAGATCCTAATTTAAATGATTTGCTTTTGATTTTTGGAGAAATCGGGGAACACTTAGGACTCGAGAAACAAAGGGAGCATATGGAGAGGTTAACACCTTGCGTTATAATGACGATACAAAATTGTGATGCACTCGTTCCAGTGTGGTGAACCCTTTTTAGCATGGTTAGGTTTTTGTGTTCAGTATGTTTCATTTGAGTCTAATTGTAATTTGCACGGTTAAGGATACTTAAACGCAAAATAAGCATGACTTTTAATTTTCTGTAATTGAGTTAGGTTTTAATATTGCAGCAGTGAGTTGTTTGTCATGTCCGACACATGCAGAGGGTTAATATTTATTTTTCAATTAATATGCAAATTATACAAATTTGAATATAACATAAAAATGAGAAAAGGCTAAATCAATAGAAAATATTAGAATTACGTTGGTCATGATACACAATAAAAATGTGTAAATATATATTGCACATATTAAAACAGAACATCTCCATGTGTTCCAAAGAATTTCAACGAGAAAATTGATCAAGATCCATGAGACATCATAACGTTCGTGAGGATACAAAGTTCATCCAGTATAGCACGAAGCATACAAGGTATAGATCAGCAGCGATTATGATCGTAAAATGATCGTCGAACGATGCTCGTAACGAGGTGAAATCTGCCAGATGTTGCGATACACCTTTCCGCCATGTCGGTGAAAGCGTTAAATCAAGCGTTAAAACGACGTATCGAATCGGTGCCTTTAAATCGGGTCTAAGTAACCCGCGGCGTAAACTCGGTTACGATTAAAAGGATATTTCAATAGTAATCGACACGAAGATTCACGGTGTCGAACGTCGGAGTGTATAGAAAGATCGAACGGTCGATTACCGTGGGACATTAAATTTCACGGAAACGGTGTCGCGTCAAAGAAGTTGGCGAACGGGGAGGAGAAGCGAGTTAACGAGATGGGCTCGATCGGGACAAAAAGACGAGCAAAGGAGGAGCATAAAGAGTCCGAAAGAGGTCCAGACTCGGATTCTCCGCGTGCTGAATCGTTAATTCGTGAAACAGCCGGTCTAGGGTGCGCCCGACAACGAGAAGGATAGAAAACGGGGTCCTAACTGTCCCGTTCGAGAGAGACGGCTAGAACGAGGCTGGGCCCGATCGCATTTAATAGCACGAAATTACGCCGAAATTGGATTCTAATTTAGCATCCGCGAGCGAAATGTATTCAAATTAGCCGGAGGGGAAATAAGGAGACCTTCGGCCACAGGATTAAATAAATTTCCTTTCTGTTAATGATTATGTAGATTGAACGACATTTCTTCCAGGCCGACAGGACGACGTTGCGCCTTTTTTACGGGGACAGGGTTGTATGGTGACCGCGGCTCGCCGCCCATGGACCAAGGGTGCTGGAACGGGCGCAGGAGGGCAGGGGACGGGGCCACGGCACCGAATTAAGGATAATTGCCTCGCGGCGAAAGAACGAAACAAGACCGAGACTCTGAGGATCGAACGCATTGGCGTAACTAGGAATTTTATGTAGGCATTTGCTTTTCTAGCTTTATTGCGACGATCGTTGAAGGATTTGACTTTTGGACAGTTAGGTATTTAGTAATTTGGGGATCTAGAAATTTGTAGTGAAAAAGTAACGAGGACTTTGAAATTTAATAATTTGGAAATATAAAAATTTGATGAAGTGGTGTAATTATTTAAGAGCTCCATAAATCTACAACTTAATAATTGAAGACCTCCGACAGTTCAAAGGAAAATGTATAACTATTTAACTTTGAGAAAGTTTAAACTTCTAATACAAAACACCCCACATCCTGCATTCTGCTAATTAAAAAATTCCACAATTAAAAACCATCGACAATTCGAAAATATGAAAACTGAAAAACGTGCAGCTTCAAAACTTTACAAACTACGCCACATCCCTCAGCTTCCTCTAAATACCCTAATCCTCCTACGAATCCAGTTAATTCGTAGGCCCATCCTAGTCCCTATTTAGTTACGCCAATGCTCGAAGAGGAACGACAGTGGAACTAGCTGGGCGATATCGGACCCCGAGAGACCATGGTCGCCCATAAAAGCTGCCGGTCACTCGGTGAATTGATTCTCGACGACGCGTAAGGGTTTCTCGATTTTTACCCTTCTATTTTTCTGCTGGTCTCTACCATTTTCCGTTTTCCTCTCGGTCCACGACCGCGATTTCCATCCATGATGCCTTTGGGACGGCTTAGAGCTTATAAATAATGCTTCACGCCGTACATTTGCCGGTCCACGCGAGACGCACTCATACATTTTGCTACTTAATTTTCCAGGGAGATTTGCTAGACCGTAATGGTGATTTATTCGCAAAGTACTGTAGACGATGTTGTGTCTATACGCCTCGTGACTTTAGTTTCTATACATTTTTTTATTTTGAACCTTTACATTATCTGAGGATTTTAGCAATTAGGTTAGGTTAGGTTGCGTTAAGTTCGATAGTACTAAAATCCGAACATTGACACTCATTTGAGGATGTAAAAAATATCGATGACCAGATTTCTAAAACCTGTAAATGAAAAAATACCACCCTTCAAAATCTTAGATCCACAAATCCCCAAAAATTCCACAAAGCCAATTTTTACATGTAATAATTATTGAATCTCATTCCCGTAAAATAATCTTCGAAACAGTGACATCAGAAGTTTCGGACTTAATGCAATAAAATGCGAGGCAAAGCAACGTTATATCTTCGGCAGTGAGTAAGCTGGGAAAAATAGCGACTACAGAGGGGTCAAGCCAGAATTTATACTCGTACTCGGTTAGGAGTTGTTTGCGTTGATTTTTCGACGGTGAAACTTTATTCGACGTGGGAGGAGAACGAAACTTGGACTGGCAACTGGCGTTCGGAGATGGAAACGTTACGTAAAAGCGAGTGCCGGGCTTGAAGTTGTTTTCCCCGTTGTAACTTCGTTTCTGTAATTAATTATAACACAACCGACTATCGTTAATGATGCTTTTCGCAAGAACAAGGGAACACTGCGGTGGCATGCGCGTTTGTAATTATAAATATACACACGCGTACGTTCCGTGTCCATTAGGCGTCTTGATGGGTCACAGGCTGGCTTTATGTAACGCGAACGTGGCAATACCAATCACCAGGCTTTAGCCAAACGGTTTATAGTAAATTCATTAACGAACTTTTCTACCGTCGACGTGCTTTCACGAAAATGAACGGGGAAACAATAATAAATGTAATGGGCTCTAGAGTCAAGTACCGCGTTTGTTTTAGTTGCTTACGGGAAAGGGGATGTTTTCGAGAGGGATCAAAAATATTCTCTGCTGATAGCTGTATTCAAATTGTTGACAGTTTTGTCAGATCTCTTTATTTTACACATCTTAGTGTCACAATATTCTTTATTGTTCATAGTTTCACCTTACACATTATTTTAACTCTTAATATATTATTTTAAACTTTACATATTTTACTTTAACACAAGATATTTGTAGTTAAGTAATTACTTGTCGTATAATTTGTATCGAAAAAGTTAGGTAATTATCGTATGATTTTTTTTACCTGAAAACAAGATATTTGCAGATAAACCCTTGTGATTCTATTTTATTCGAAGAAAATGTTAGAGACTGATTTATAGGAAAATATTAAGCAAATTAACTTCAGAAAGTGTTTATTTGTTGAAAAAACTGGGACTTGTTACATAAGACCTTCAGAGTGGTCATAACACATAATAATAAGAAACGAATGAAAACCTGTTTGTGACATATGTAGTTCATAAGGGGTTGGGACAATTGATGGTACAATTCCTACAGACAGTTCATCTACTTTTTAAATGATATTGCATTTAGTTCTCACTTCTACATCTCTACGTATATTCTTTACTACTCTAAGTAGCCACCCTCGGTCACCCTAAATTTGACCTTATAGATACACATACGTTTTATAATAACTTGATATTCTATGATGTAAATATAATATTACAACTGTCGAATTTTCTCTGATTATTTGTTTACTCACCCCTTCAAATTGTAGTCTGTACCAAAACTGCCAACTACGTCTCTATTTTTTGTATTAATGTAAATTCACTTGAGTGCTATAATTGCAACTAATATATTCTGCAAAAATCTATTTCCTTAAAATCATGGCGCCCAGAAAAAAGTCCTAAAATCCGAATGTGTAAAAAAGCAACGAAGGGCGAATGCGTTATCATTTACACTTCCGTCGAAAATCGGGCAGATTTTTCGTTGGGAAGATAAGGGAATATCGCGGATATAAAAAGGTGAAAAAGTTGCGGGCAACAAGGCCAATTAATAACAGGTTAAAAGCGTTATCGACGCAGACTTGGTCTGCCCAATAAAGGCATATACACAGGGGTCGCAGTGTACGAGATCGAGCCGTGAATCACTCGCTCGTAACAATTTAATATCGCGACTGGCCAGAGCGGAATGGCGGTCGGTCGGTGTGATAGACGGAGAGGAGTATGGGGGGCGTAGGTGGGATAGCAGCGGGGAATTAATTGCAATTTGAAAAAAAGCGCGGGATTAATAACTTCGCGTTCGGTTTCGAAGAAAACCGCGATCTCGCTCGGTTCTGCATTTCAACTAATGACGAGAATCAGCCTTTCTAAGAAACTGCACGGAACTAATTGCGATAAATAAGAGGCCTCCAGCGTTTCTGCTCTACGTACGCGTGACTGGCTTTTTTTCCCCCTCTATATACAGAGCCATCGTGCTTCCAGCCGCGGGCAGAGAACCTGTAATTCAGGCTGTAATAGCCGCTACATTATACCTCGGTGTTCTCGCAAGAAACCGCATTTGTCCCAGTTCCAAAAGTTTCCTGCGTTTTATCGCCCGACCACGGCTATACAATGTACAATTTGCAATAATTCATCGCCGTACGCGACGACGCTCGCGTTCGCTGAAAAAAAGAAATTGCATTTTGCGGCCTGAGATATCTACACTTATGGACACTTCTAAATAGATAGGGATTGGACACATTTTTACATTTTTTTATACTTTTCTGTACGCTGGACAAAGTTTCCTTGTGTAGAGAAATAAACTGTGGACATATTTTTGACTAAAATTTTTATGCGACATCTTCGACGGTTTTTTTAATTAATTCTTTTCAGAATCTTGTTGTGGTATGGGGTGATTTTAGACTTGGACATAACCATAGAATGCTACGCAAGTTTCATATAGAATATTTATTTACACTTTCATGAGAACATTTAAATATTTATTTATACTTTCTTAAAGACTGTCTAAGCACTTTCTTAAACGTACAGAAATGTAAGGAGGGTGTTTGAATTCTTATGACATCGTGACGTGTGCACATGATAGTTCAAATTTGACAAACCAGAAACGTCTTTAGATTCTAATTGCGTTCAATTCTGATAAATTACACAACGAAGATAATCGGCCATTTGAACCGTTTGGTAATTTTAGTGTTAAAAATTTGAATCTATTTCTCGAAAAGTTTCCTGATCACCTGATCAGGATTTTATTGTGGTTTGATAGGCCTACATCGTACGAATCGAGAGAAAAGAAACGAAAACGAGTCGACAAGGTGAAAACGGGAACGTAATCGCGTGACGCAGTGTGCGTCGCGATGTAAACACGAGTGCACCGACGCCGCCATGAGATACACCCTTATCAGAAGGGTGGCACGCATTCCCTCATTACCGTGCTCCCCGACTAGCACCCTTCTTCCCTCGGTCGCACCCTCCGCCACTTTCATCCCCCTTTTATCCTGGTCCCACGACATTGGCGTAGGGAAACGAGACGAATGCGGCGAAGATAACGCACGTGTCCGGCAACCACATAGGACTTGAAAAACGCCTGTTTGCCAATCTTTCTTTTCCACATTTTCCACCGTGGACACGTTCCATTCTTATCTGTATTCGCAACGAATATTAGATGGATTAATTTGTTAATTTATTGTACTGTGTTTGCTAAATTAAACTTGTGTTATTGGTATTGTAGCTTTGTGAATTGACTGCTGATTGCATCGGGTATTGGATTTGTAAGTTTCGAAAGTAAATTGGTTTCATGTTTGGGACTTTTTACGTGTTCGTTACAAATTCTATAACATGAGTTTGCTATACATTTGGGATATTATTTGTTGCATATTTCTTGTGAATTTTCTAGTTTACACTGCTTGTGCACTTCAGTTATTTGAGGTATATTTGTTATGAAGTTTGTAATATAAATTTGCTATACATTTGGGATATTGTTTCTTGTATATTTGTTGTGAATTTTGTAATATTTTGCTATAAATTTTGTAATATAAATTTGCTGCAAACTTTGTAACACAAATTTGCCGTAAACTTTTTAATATAAGTTTGTTACAAATTTTGCAATATAAATATGTTATACATTTTATAATATAAATCGACAGTGAGTTGTCCCAAATATCTAAAATTCCTTACTGAAATCTATCTGACTAATCCCTAAGGTATCAAATCTGTTATACTACAAACAGATCGTTAAACTAGTTAACAGAATTTGACTTTAAAAATCCCCTGGGGGCTGCGTAATTAAAATCAAACAACGACGAATATACACGTCGAACCCCGAACAAGTGCTCCTATTATAAATTTTACGAAAAACGTAAAACGAAACGAAGATATTGTTACTCGACAAAAAGTGAACAATCATCATCGAAAAAATCAATTTATTAAAACCTTCGAAGTGTGAAAAAAAAACAATAAAATTCATGCACAAGAAAAACGAGCGAGAGTAAATAATTTTAATAAATGTTGATTTCAGTGCAATATTTTTCAAAAGGTTTTTCGAGGAATATACACAATAAAATACGCAAAGCAATTCGTAGAATACAAATTTCGCGTAGTAAAAAGTAATAAACTTTTTCCAATATACCAAAATACATATCAGTTTTATCGATAATAGAATGAAAACACGTCGAATGATGTTACTTCTAACTAAAATTTCAATTTTATACAGTAAACACTAATTATTTCTCACGAGTGTACGCAACCGAACTGAAATAAAATTCTGACTTACATCAACATCGAAGTTTAACCGGTTTGTATGGATTATTAGCCAGAATTAATCACGGCTACAATATTAAAATAGACAAAGAAACTTGAAATATGTAAATTTGGTATCAATTTTTGACTGTGCAAATAATTGGACTTGGAGTACATTGGAATCAAGTTTTTGATGAAAATTCAGAAAATAATTTCCGCATGTTTCCAATATTAGTGCAAAGAGGTGCTCCTATGGTGCCTAAACTTGGCGTTACCTTTTCTTTACGTGTAATGTACTTTTGTGGAATTTGTTAATACTCTTATAAAACGTGGTGAAGACAAAAAAAGTGCGAATCAAAGGATATGAAAAGGATCATTGAATTGAAAGGGTGCGCGAGTGAGCCAGTAGAGTGACTATAGTGACGCTATGTAATCCACAATGACATTCAAAGCCACTATAGTGGTCGTACAGAAAGATGCTATCCGCGAAACTCTAGTCGTGCCTAAGAGGTTAAAAATTCGGGTAGAATTGATCACGAAGTACGACTCGTGAAAATAGTGCAAGGTGTTAAATCGAAAAAAGGAGCATCAGAATCGAGGAACCGTGGTCGAAAGACGTCAAAGGAGTTCGGAAACGAACGCAATGGCGGCCATTACGGTGTTCGTCGTTAGCCGAAAACGAAGAGGCCAGAAACGACGCGTAAATTATGGCGATACACGTTAGGTGCTCGCGTGTGTGTCGACTAGGAAACGTAAAGCAACCATTTCTCCCTCTTTCTATTCGCGTATCAGGGCCCAGATCCGTGGGTTCGCGAGTCTGCACTCGTTTATATAATACTCCGCGTCGAGTGAGTATTATGCTAGGCGGCTGGCGCAGAGATAAAGCGGAGTCGTTATCTCGGTTAGGGGTTTCAACGATGCCACCCCCTCCCGGGGGGTGGAAGGCTCGAAGAACGTTGCTTAAGGGTTGTGAATCGTAATGGGCTGCGCCCTCGGGCAGGAGTTGACGATGTCATTGGAATACGTTACGCTCGCGCCCTGCTTTTCTTTTCTCTTTTTACTTCTAACGATAATAAATCCGACATCGACTTACCGACTGATTCGGCCCTGATGGACGCACCTTCGTTATTCGCCGCCATTTAGTACGCCGTGGATCCTTCTTACTCGTCGACATTTAGTACGCTGTTCGAAATGTTACGCGAGAGATTAACTTACAATCAAGGGTTTTATTGTTGGCGATTGTAAATCTTTATGATTGAAATGTTTCGTGAATTCTTTTCATATTATTTGTCTGTCGTTATGTTGCTTTGACATTGCTGCTGTTTCACTATGTTTATACATCACATACACTGCAGATTTGGAAAATACTTCAGTCCAATTATTTTTAATTGTATTAAGCGGAATGTGTGCGAGTCACCTTTCGTTATTTTAATAATTAAAGGATGTTATAAATTGGTAAATATAATTATTTTAATTAGTACATATCATGAATATAATTACTAAATTAATAAATGCAATCGGAGTAGCAAATGTAATTAATTAATAAACGTAAGCCAATGTAGTAAATATAATTAATAAATTATTAAATACAATAAATGTAATTATTAATACAATTCTTCATATCTATTGGTACACAGCATGATTTTGTTCGAAAGTATGATAAATACATAAGTAACATCATAAAGAAATAAAGATAATAATTTTATCGATATTAATAATTACACGAATTACATCCATTAATTACAGAATTATCAAAAGAATGACTGAAATTGCCTTCCTTTCTTCATCTCAAACAAGAAGAAAATATTCAAATATGAATATTACTTTATCGTTTACTTCCTTTGCATTTCGAATGAAGCATCGACGTTAAAAAATTCGATAATCGAAACCGTGTACGAGAAGAAGCAGCATACCGGAAGCATAAGTTGCAAGCGTAATTTCCCGAAAATAACACGGCAACAACGTCGCGAACGATTCGATTCGAAAGTTTTCGAGAGCCAGGGCTCGATCGATTTCCCGTCTACTTGACGGCGAATCAATTAGCGACGACAAGTCCCCGCAGTGTAATATGCAATTAACGGTTTATTAATCAGAAGCAGCCGGTGTAATCGGGACGCGCGAGTAATTAACGTCGCCAAACTCTGTTTAGCCCAGGGAAAACCGTTAACATCATGCAAATGTTCCAGTAATGACGCGTACTGACAACGCACTTTTGTTTCGCAACCTTCATTTAGCCTCCCGTTCATTCCCTGGCGACGACCCACCTCCTCGACCACGAACAATATGGGGAAGTGCCTTGCGACTCTCACGTACCGGGTGTTCCTTCCGAATGTCACCTTCGACTTACTCTGATGGATATTCGATACTTGCCGGACAGACTTCACTTCATTTCTTTTCAATTACCTCGGTGCACCCTTTCGAGGTGCACTAACTTCGAATTTGCAGATGTCTTGTAAATTCTTCTGCTTTTTGAGTCTTCAATATTACGATCTTCAGATTTTTGTGTTTCGATACTTGGAATTTTACTATTTTGTGGTTTTTACTTCGAAATTTTGGAACTTTAAGGTTCTGTGTCTTGATCTTAGAATTTTTTAACTTGCATATTTTTAAGTTTTTGTGTTTAAAGCTGTGGAATTATACAACTCTGAAATTGTTAGATTTTTTAATGTTTTTTTTTAATTCAGTGACATTTTTCAATTTTTGTTATGTTCTTTACTTGCCTATTCAACCAGCTAACTGCGTTGAACGTGTATAAACGTCAATCTAAGATTTTATTACTATGGGATTGACGTTAATGAATTGTTAATTTTTTGCCCAATAAAAACGTAATCCTTTCTAGTTTCTCTGTACTTTTTACAAAATATTTATTATAGAATTTGTTCTGCGTTCGACGTGTATACTCGTCGATGCTTGATTTTAATTACGTATAACGTGAGTGATTTTTAAAGCTAAATTCCGTAGTTAACCGATAAAAGGAATTGGAGAGCGATCCAATAATTGGGAAAATAATGATTCGAAGTATTAATTATTTGAAACAGTAGCGTTTATTTGTTACTGGAACATTTATCAACTTCTGAATAAATCTATTATCTCAAACGAATGTATTTATTTCGCGGAATACTTCAGGAATTAACTACGCTATTTCAAAAGTACGTTATTTTTAAATTCGTTATTCCAGAAACGCATTCCTGAAATAAACTGAAAAATCAATTTCAAAATAATATTATTCGAAAAGTTGTCAAAATTCCTGTTTGTCCGATTCAAATAAATTATTTTCAAATATGCAACTTTTTGTATGTACAATTTTTCATTTCAATAACATCGTCAAAATAAAACAACGAAGAAAATTAATTTTACATTTGCATTTAATTCAAACAAATTATTTGCAAACGTGTAAGTTTTTATTTGTACAATTTTTCATTTCAGTAACTTTACTCGAATAACGAACACAATTAACCTCACTTTTGTATGTAATTTAAATAAATAATTTTCAAACACGTAAGCTTTTATTTCGATAATTTTTGACTACAATTAATTTGTTCAAGTAGAATGAAGAATTTAACATCCAAAGTTATCGAGAGGAATTATTAATTAAACTTAGAATAGGAGAATTTCAAGTAACTCGTGCAAATAATGTCGGAGATTCGAGAAAAGAGGAGGACGATTATCGCGTCGCAACCCTTTGACGAACCCGGAGAGCACATGGACGTCGCGACGCCGACGCACGGACTTCCGTGATTTCACCGCTTGTAGTATGTTAATGTACGAATTGCAAATGAATCTCGTTAGGAGATTTGGAAATTGAGGACCACTTTCGAACGGTCCTGTCAGACTGGTATTACGTTTTTTATTATGGTCATGGAGAACTGTTTCGAAACAGGTTTATTATAAAGTAAGTAATTAACGCCGGCGAATGTTTCACTGACTCTTAATCAGCTAAAGGAATGTACATCTCTGATGTCATTAAATTCTTTATTTTCATCTTAAAATACAATCATTTTCGGAAGTTAACAAAACTTTATAAATAAATTTTGTAGAGGGTGAGGCGCTTAAAACCAACCAGTTAAGCAACAATAACCGGCCAAGTAATTCTGGTGGTCGGTTCTAAGTGTCTATATGTATAAATATACATATTCACATTGACTTTGTTTTTTTCATTAATCTACAAATATTTCAATTTATCTAAAATCTGACAATCTCGACAAATTTAAAATCATCAAATTCTAAATTCAAAAATTTCAATCCGTAAGTAATTGTAAAAATATCGAAATAAAGAAAGCAAAATATATTACGAGCAAAACAAAATACCTCTATTAAAATAAAAAGGCAAAGTATATTGGTACGAAAATAAAGACAGTACATCATTGAACAACAATCTGAAATTATTATTCGAGACGTGTATCATCTTCAAGAATATACCGGGAGGGTTACAGCGAAAGATTGTGGTCGGGCAAAGAAGTGCATGTCGAAGCAGAGTCCTCGATCAAGACAGGAGACGCCGTGGACGAAGAAGAGCGGTGGTAGAAGGTGTTTTGAATCGTAGGTTTGCAGGTGTGCGTCACGAAGGAGAGGATTCGAAAGAAAGAAAAAGAGAGAGTCAGGACCATCGGGTAGAGAGGGATGGTCCGAACGAGTGAGAAAGACAGAAGAGAAAGAGAGTGTACTAAGCAGAGAAAACGAGCGTGCAACGTAGGAGGGGATGGGTGTGCGACATCGCCTGCTGCAAATTGCAATTTTGTTGTGAGATCATTATAAAATACATAATGCCGAGTCGCCTACTGCTCCCGCTCCTCTTTCCCCTCCTGTTCGCGTTCCGCCGACCAAACTCGCTACTTTCCTTCTCGTTTTCTCCGCTTGTGCCCGGCGTTTCAGCCCGCACGACGGTGCTTCCCTCTGCTGCGAGCTCGCATCCTCCCCGCTTGTACGGGCTGAAAGAGCGAACGAGAAAACGACAGAGAGAGAGAGAGAGAGAGAGAGGAGGCAGCGTCTCGTTAAAAGTTTCTAGCGACGCGTATTCTTAATAGTCTGCGCGCGGACACGCCGTCATTAAAATTATAACCAACCTCCTGTATCACCACCCCGACTCCCACATCGCCTAGCACCACCGGCTGCCGCCCACCCGGAGGCCCCGTTTCGTATTTTCAACCCCCTTTTCGCTCGGGGCCGCCGCGAACCTCCTCGAACATTCCTAGACCTTTCTGTCGCACGTTTAATCGGATATCGACGATATTCCGAATCCTGTTATACACCCCAGTATTTACTTCCAGATTAAAACCATAATTTCAGATGGTCACCGACTTTCAATTACTGGACTTTTCAATTCTTTTCGTATTTTGCCTGGACCTTTCTATCGTATTAATGTGCACGATATTCCTAATTATACTGTTATACTAAATTTCTAGAATATATAACTTCATCTTCGGCTAGTCAATTACTCGTACTGCACTTTTGGACTTCAAACCCTTTTTGTATTTTTCTGTAGAAACGTTCTTAGACCTTTTTATCGTACATCTAATCGGATGATATTACTGATTAGACACCTGAATGTCTACTTCTAGAATCGGTCATAATTTCATCTTCGACTGATCACTTTCATCAGCTGTTCATACTAGATTTTTAAGAGTAACTACATAGTAACAGAACCAACTGTTCAGACGCTACATAAGTTTGACTCACCGAATAAAAGACAAGTGCAAGTATGATCTATCTTGCATAATAGCAACATTAACAAATTACGAGGGCAATAGCGATTCGTATCCATAAATGAATTCACGAATGCAACTACATTCCACAAGTATTTGCTGATACCTGTTCAGTGTACCAAAATTCAATGATCATTTAATTTAAAGGAACACGAGCTCTGAACCAGCGATCTCACTATTTCACCCTGAAGGTCCCCTAACGTCACTTAGCTCGTGGACTATAAATCTCCGGCGTCTCGGCAAGGGGTTGAAATCGCAGTAGTCGAAACAAAGAAGTTCGAAAGGAGGGAAAGAGGTATCGCGTAAAACCTATTTCCTCGTGTAGAGTCGAGAAGAATAGAGTGGGCAGCGTCTGAGTATCTCCGGGCAAACAGAGCCATTCGACCGGTTTCCGTCACGGTTTTTACATAACGCGACTGCCGGGACAGCTATCCGGCGAAAATCATTAATCACAGGAACCGCATCGTTCGCTCGTAAAATGTCCCGGCCGATGGTGGTATCATAGCCCGTCGAACAACCGGGCAAAGCTCCGTAGCAGTTCCAAACTATCTCCATTCTCCGGCCAAATCGTTAAAGGGTGGTTGGGGCTCCGGCGTAGGCGTACAGCGATCGCGAAACTGCTGCGCAAGAAGCGGCGAGAAAACGTATACTTTTTCCCGGGTCCCGGATAAAGGCAGATTTAAACGGAACTTACGCGAACCGGTGGTCTCTGTAAATATGTAAATATGAGGCCAGTCGATGTTATTACGTGTACGTAGCCCGTTGCGTAGAAAATCCTGGAGATAAAGTAAAAAGGGAGGGGGCTGGAGGGCTCGCGGAAGGGAAAGCATCGCGAGGTCCCTGGTAATCGTTCGATATTTAAGTAGCAAGTTTAGGTACACCGGGTATATTTAAACGCGCTTATTATCATATAAATACAAGTTGGACGTTCAATTTACGCGTCGGAGAGCCCCACGCCGCTTCCTTCTGCCCTCCTCCGAGCTTCCCTGGCTGGCAGACCTCGTCTCGCCCGACTCCATCTCTCTGTGTATGCGTGTGCCCCGCCAGAGTTACAAAAGTTATTATTGTTATTACCGTACCGTTTAGAAACTTTTGTTGCCCGCGATGTATACCTACCTTACCCGAGCCCACCCACACCCGTCCACCCACCTACCCATCTTCCTTCGTGGCCAGACTCCTGCCTCGCTGCCCACCTTTCCATGGCCACGATTCTACTCTGCCTCTCGGTATCCTGGGATTTCGGTTCTTACGCGCTGAATTTATTGGCCGGAGATGCTCGCTGCGACCACCTTTCGAGTCGTACGCTTGCTTCAGAAACAACCGTGTTGGTAGTTGTTCGCAGCGAACATCCTGCGTTCCGTGTACTTACGTGCGGTATTTTATCACCGATGTCTAGTAATTCGATACCACCGAACACTATTTTTCTTCCGAACGTCTGACTTGTCCTCTGACAACATACCACTGACTAGTAATTTTAATAATCGCTAGCACAGGTGAAAGTACACTCACCCGCGCGTAAACTTGTCAAAATAATCACCAATTTTGGGACAAAGTCACACGTAACTTCGAACCCCATTTTCGTCGACAGGTTAAAAGGCGACTAATATTTAAAAAATTGCCTAAAAGCAGTGGAAGTACTGTAAAATGAAAGTGAACGAGTATCTTAGAGTGTTTTCGCGTACGTTTGAATCGCTTTCGGTAAATCTTATTGACTGCGCAGTCTGTTGTCCTGTCTCGTCCTTTGGTCCTTTCCGCGACATCCCATCAAATCCTGAGAAAGCTACACGGTTCTTCGATTGCTTTTAAGACGGACTTGCCTCTGAGCGGGACCGGGGCTTTATGAGAAAGTTCACTTAATAGAACAGATCGATATCTGCGGCCCGCATGTTTCTCGCCCCGGAATCGTTTCGCCCGAGAAATAAGTGGATCGCAGAAATGAAGGAGAGAAGATAAGTGAAACGCGGCTCGGTTCGTTTCGTTTAATGATGTTGTCCCATTTGCGGTGGTAAGAGGATCTGGTGCCGCTTATGATTACGAAAACGAACGAAAAACTTCCATTTTTTTCGAATCTTTTATTTACACTTTTTATTCTCGTTCGTTATTGCAACGTTCGGGATACACTATCCTTGAATTCTCGAGTAATGTATAAGGTACGGGTTTTTATAGTTAACTCTCGAATCTGGTGATTGATGATGTAACGTAGATGTATAGTGTGTGGCGATGTAATACGAGCGTATGGTATGGTGATACATGGCGTGGTGATATGCCGTACCGATGTTCGATCTGTTCATATAAACCTTGTCGATACATGTTTTAATATGATTAGGCGATAGTATACAACACGTGGCGGTACAACGCAAAACTACGTATACAACATAATCGATGTACCGCGTTGATATGCAACACGTTGCTACAACGCGTCAGTGGCTGTATAATGTGTGGTAATGCGTTGTATTGTAACGCACGGCAGTATAGCGCGCGGCAATATAACAAGGGTATTAACCAGCATTCCTTTTTTTACGTTAAACATACATAAACAAATGGCTAGCTCTATGTTTCTGTCTCCTTACTATAAACGCACCGTAAGATTGATACGATTGCCGGTATGAAAATGTTCGCAAACATCGATCAACGAAAGAAAGCGAAACGAAAGGAAAGAAAGAGGAAAATCGATTCCGGAAGAGTGGACTCGTGTTGTTTTCGATGTTCAGTTATTAATGAAACCTTCAAATATTAAATGGACGGTGAGTTTACAAGCGACGGGGGTTACGTTCCCTCGTCCTATTGATATACATCTAGAAACGGTTTAAACCCGGATAGAGAAAAAGAGCGAGAGGGTGAAAGAGTGAGAGTTACACGCGGGACGACCACGCGAGGAGAAAAAGCGTGCGTGCATCGTAATATCGAGCGGGAAGGTGCGCGTCGACCTCGATGCTCGAGCGGCTTCAATTTCTGCTGAAAAATAGCTTGCATCGTGTTCTGAGGGTTCAATCTGCCGGTGTACGCGAGAAATCTGTTATCGCTTTTATGCGTCGGAAATATATATGTACACACACTGTTTCATAACACGTGGGTCTCGGTTCGGGAATGGGTTTGTAGACAACGAGATTTTGATAAACACGTATCCTATTTTCTCTTCTTCTTCAAGTGTCTTTCTGTTTTAATTATTTCAGTTAATTAATTAAGAAATTCTTTCGATTTCTATCAGTGTTTCTCAGCGATAAACTGCTATGGTCAATTCTTACTATTTTGTTTATATTACGTGAACTACATGTCTAGTGGATTTCGAAGTTCAAGTTCGATATATAGAAGCATCATCAAATTGCATCTTTGCGTCGATGTAAAGCTTGAAATCTAATGCAAATTACATAAAATTTCCATTAATAATCTCGACAGAAATTGACCCGGCGACAAGACCTAATAGCGGCAAATTTAAATGTAATCGCAATTCCGCAGCAATTTGAAATAAAATATATTTTTGCAGAATTCGCCCCGTAATAAAATAGAAGCCGTACTTTATGGAACAGCTTGTACATTCGTCTATAATAAATTCCGCCAAACGCGCGTGTTGTACCCGTTATTTTTTCTCGCACTCGCACTCGATACACGAATTTACGAGTTTTTAGGCAGAAATTTTTTTCCCTCGCGGTCTGGTCGTAGCTGATTGGAATTGATACGCGCGATAAACGCGGGAAAAAAATAATTCGTTGGTTCACGATCCACGCTCGACTACAAAATCTGCTCTGGTCGGCCGAGTAAATTCGTTAGCCTCCGACCCGAAAATCCGCTCGCAATAAACAACGCCAATTAGCGTGCGATCGAGACCGTTGCTCGCTCGTGTTCCATCGAACGTGTGCACGAGAACAGGAAGAGGAACGGGTGCAGCCAGTGACCTTCTTCGAAGGACGTTCGAAACAGTCGTATATTAATAGCGTAAAAGTGAAATCAGAGAATTTTAATTTCGTGCACGGAACAATGCGCTTATTGTTCGCCGGTATGGTAATTATAGTAATCGTTTGTTAAACGCGCGATCGCACAGGTAACCGTTTTCTCTTCCTGGAGAACGCTTATTGGATGGTGATGTGTTAGTTTACCATTTTCTGCCTCTGTCAAATACTTTCATTTTCACCTTTTCTACTTCTCAAATTTTTTAATCTTCAGATTTCTCAATGCTGAAATTCTCGTATTCTTCGATTTTCGGAATTCTCCAAATTTTACTATCATTATTCTATGCATTTCCAAATTTATAGATACTAAACTACTGTATTTCCAAATTTTCTTGTCTGAATTTCAAAATTTTCAAGTTTTCAAATTTCTGAAATTCTCTTCCATTTCCGAGTCCCGATTTCTTGAAATTTGTTGACCACCAATCCCTAGATTCTTATAACCCTAGCTCTGACACCCCTAAATTCCTTTATCTTTTGGTTTCCGTACCCCTAAAATAAAATATCACTAATTTCCCATATCCCTACGTTACTATATCTACAGATTCCACTATTCCTAAATCTCAACATTACTAAATTTCAATATTTCTAGATTCCAGTCGTCCAAATTTCAGTACCCCTTTGCCACATCCTTAAGTTCTCATATCCCTATATTCATATATCCCTATATCTCTAGGCCCCTAAATTCAAAACTTGCTTATCAAAACAGACAACTTTTAATTTGTAATCTTACAGATTTTTTAATTTAGAAATTTAGAAATTTTTAATGTAAATATTTTATGAATTTCTGTCTACTATTACTCTTAGAAGAGCCTACATTGCTCTTGAAATATATGCAATATGAAAATACAATAAACCTCATCGGTTTCAATGACATATATATTGTACATACCAATTCTCTAAGTAATTTTATTTATTCAATCACTTTATTTAATCGTATGTTTTTTTGTGTTGCAGGTAAGAGCTCACCAATTTGTCACAAGGAAAGATAAATCGTTTTACCAGTGGGTGAGTCGTGTCCATCTGCAATAAAATGCTTCAACTTTTATTTGATTTTCGTTAACAAGAATTAGAAACTGGGAATCCAGATTCACTATAACAACAAAAATATTGTGTATTTCAACTCTAGTTCCTCGTTATAATACAATGTACAGCAAAGTTTAAAGATTACGTAAACTTTTCACTACAATACAGTTTTTAGGACTGGAATAAGTTTGACCATTACTTACTAAGTAAGTTAGACTCCATGCGAATTCAAACTTCAAAATAAACAGCGTGCACTGCGACGAATAACACTTGAACTATTAAAACTTCAAATATACTTACAGCTTTTACTAATTCTTCAAATTTCATTTCTTTATTCTTCGTACGACTTTAGCATGTATTTATGTGAATTGTAGCTGACATCGTTCATTGTTCAATAGTTAATTATAGTTTATTGAAGATGCACTTTAATGTTCCTGAGAGGATATTTTTAAAAAAATTATAATTTAGTGCGTTTGTTAGAAACTTTTATAAAAATATATAATGTAAAACGTTGAGAAATTATTATATTTAATTCTAGTTTATATTGTATACACGTATAAATGTACATGATTATAGAATTATAGAACTGAAGTTAGGATTTCAATCTTAATTTAACTTTAATAAAATTGTGCAGAATATTCCGTGAACGTAGAACTGTTCAACTTTTAATTATCCAATAAGTTTCACAAAATTTTTAATTACATAAATCTATAATCGATTCTACAATTTTGAAACTTCAACAAGTATTTGATTAACTCGGCAGTCTCGTATTCGCATTAATTCTGCGCCTAACAGTAAAATTGTTTAGTTTTATTAATTCCCAACTACTCGATAATGGCTCGACTTTATTAAAACTTGAATCTGCCAATTTCGTAATTCTACCATTTTTGAACTCTTTAATTCAACGATCCGATTCTATAATCACGGTGTTTGAATCGGAATTTAATTCCAGTCCGCGTTTACCTCTAATGAAGTTCCATTTTAATTTGTACCGCGTAATTATACATGCACGGACTGTTTTATAATTCTATAATTCGCGATAAGTACGCGAAATTATAATACGATCGGTTGGTATAAATTCGCAGTCGAAACGCGGTCGGATGCCTCGAATGGTTGCAATTAAACTCGACTTATCGACGACGTTATCGTAAACTCTAGGTCGACGGGGAGAAAAGTGCGTGGCTCGTTGAGAACTAATCAAGACGTATTAATTGCGATGCGTTCATTCCCTTTGCGTTGGTTCGTCTGTGAAACGTGGCTCGATCGCCTTGAGCGCCGTTGCGAATCATTTAACGAGTTTGCACGGCCCGGAAATGGTTTGCCAGCCGCGAACTATGGAACGTTATTCGTTTTACAAATATTTGCGGCCGTGTTGTCGGTCGGATTTATCGGCGACGATGTTTAACGCGGTCGCCAGGCTTTAATCAACTCATTTTTAATTGCAACGACTCTTCCCCGGTTTCGCCACCAAAAAATCTTTCATTTTCGACCATTTCTCAATCTATTGCAAATCATCTATTCATCTATCGGCACTTGCTCACTGCTTCTTTTCGTTATTAGCTTGCGTTTACCACAGAAAGTTTCTTTATTCTTCTGGCAGCACTTCTTTCAATCACTGCTAATAATAATGAAAATTAGATGTGGACAACCGATGGTTCGCCAGATGAATGCAGTGCCTGTAGACCACTGGTGGACGATAGATTATAAAGTTAATACAAAGAATTAACTAGATGTTTCGTTTATTCTGTTTCCACGTCCACAGTCAGAACAAGAATACCTCAAAAACATTGGCCGCAAGGACACCATGGCCCTTGACGACTATTCATTATCCTTTTAGCCTCGAAAAACTTTCCTTCGCGACCAGAAAAGCACCCTGACAAAACGCACATGGCCCTGTGTAAATGAGAATACTATATATACAACGAAGAATTTAGAAACACATGAAATTTGCGTAATTTTATAAATTTTGAAACTCCATTTGCATGGAGGAGGAAGACAGGCGGAAATATTTTAGATTCGAAATTGAAATACCACGGTTTCGACGGCTCGTAAAATCCTGTTCGCCGTTGTAAAACAACAATCACTTTCGAATATTCTTCTCCAGGGAAATTCGGACTTTTGCGGGGAGGCTTTAATTTTCTATGGCAACGCGTAACGAGCATCGAAATTATTAAACTCGTTGATTTGTTAGAAAGTTCATGGAACGCGTGTCCGGAAAGCGATCGTTCGAAAGGTGGTCGACTTTTTAATTTGCAAATACAGGATCACAAGTAGTGCACGATACACTTTCCAAGCCGAGTGCTCGGCCGATGGTTATTCTTTCACTTTTATTTCTTTCACTTTCTGCCGAGCCGAGCAGCTCGTGATGTATGTACCATTCGCACGCAATATAGCAAAGAATTCGCGTTCACCTACTTTTAGAAATCATACATCGTTGGAATCGTCTTCTACGATCGGAGACAAATTTACAAAATTTTTCATTTACATTCAACCTGAAGTGAAACGACCTTATATCAACGGACGATCGATCATAAATTAATTAGCATGTTAGTTCTTTGTCCCGATTAGAAGTTAATAAACGCGTCAGTTCTTTATCTTGACAAAAAATTAATTAACACAATGATTCGCTCGATAAGAAATTAATAAGCACATCCATTCTTCATTCGACAATTAATGAACACATTAATTCTTCGATAAAAAATTAATAAACGCAATTCTTGATGTCGATACGGAATTTGTGAACACATTATTCTTTGTCCATATAAAAAATTAATGATAATACATAATATTCAATATACATCTATGCCCATGTATGTTCAACATAAATTAATAATGCAGAAGCAATAGTAACATTCAATATCATTCAGTAACATTGAATAGTAACATTCAATGTGAGACATGTATGTCCTCATGTATGTTCAACACGCATGTATGTCCCAATGAAACATACACACACACCTTTTACTTTTGTCACGAATTTATACAAATCTCGTATAATAATTTTCATCGAACCTTGAATTCAAAATTGATGTATAATATATACGATTAATTCAATATTCGTCCTCATAAAATTACACGCACGTGTTTCTTTTGTCACATATCTGTAAAAATCTTGTATAACGATTTTCATCGAACCTTGAGTTTCAGATTGATAAATTTTGTAATTGTTAAAGTACAATTTTGTGACGTAATCAAGCAGACCCAAATGTTTCATTCGACACGAAATATACGCGTTTAACGAGCATAATCGATACATGAAATTGTTCCTGGAGAAAGTGTGTTGAAGGTGTTAATTCCCCAGAGGCCGAGGTTACGATTCGTAATGAGAAATAAAATGAATTATTGTAATTATTCGTTACTCGAATACCTGGCGATTTTTGAATACGGTCGGAGAAAATCGATAAGATATCGATAAACTTTAATTTGTATACATTGACGATATAACGTATAAGGAGCACGCGATATGATTGACGGTGGTAAGTAGCTTAATTATATTCAAAAGCCTTCGGCATCGCGGCAATTATATGCAGATTAACTAAATTGCGCTGTCGGGACGTTGTTGGTTGCGCTATCAAAATTTATACGAGCGTATCGCGTTACACGCGAAATTCGACGGACGCCCGAAATCGCCTCCGTTTTATCTCGCGAATTAACCCATTTAGCTCGCCGCAAGGCTCGTGAAAGAGCTACGCAATCTGAAACACGAGAATCGAGAGGCTGGCTGAAGAACCGTGTCCTTAATTATCCTTTCCGGTCTCTCTCTCCGGAGCAGAAATAATCATCCTAATAGTCTTGAGTGCATTTCGAGTTAGAATACACGTAAAATAGTTGATTACACAGCATCGGCCGTGTATTTAAAACATGCCCGATGTAATAACACGTAAGATCGTTAGTCGGCCGTTTTAATTGTGCACGGGGCTTTTACGAGCCGATAAAGAATGTCCTTAATGCCCGTGCAATAAACTGGAGATGAACATCATTTACCCACTTTGTGATTCATCATGTAGATTTATTAACCCTTTGGTTCTTGCAACTTTTGTTGCTGCTCCTTCCCTCTCGTACGCTGAACGATTGCTATATTAGAAAATTACACTTTTACTCTACCCTTCCTGTGCATTGTGTTGCTAATACGTTATCTACATGAAGTAGCATGTTACACAATTCTTCTATCTTAATAAACGGAAATGAACTGCGTGCTGTATCGCTAATGAGATTGCAAACAACTTCTTTTGCATTCTATAATTATTATTTTTATCTCTGCTCGGTTATTTATAATTGATGCTTAAACTTTATACCTAACATGATCTAAGGCTTTATCGTTCAGTATTTGCTCTTTAAATTTTTCATTTATTTTATTCATTTCATCGCAAATTTGATGTAGTTCAATCTGTTTAATATGATTTTATTTCAACCGCGAGTAATTGTGCCGATTAATTGCGTCAAAGTAATTGTATCAAGTAAGTGCATCAAACTAAATATGTCAAAGTAAATGTATCAAAGAAATTGCATCAAAGTAATGTATCAAAGTAAATGTACCAGAGTAAGTGTAATTCTGTCAAAGTAATTGCATCAAAGTGTTGTACGAAACTAATTGTGTCAAAGTAATTGTATCAGGTAATATGTTGCAAAGCAATTCTGTCAAGTAATTGCATCAAAATAAGTGTATCTAGTTTGTTGTATCAAAGTAACTCCATCAAAGTAATTCTATTAAATAGAATGTAACTGTATCAAAGTAATTTTATCAAATTGTCAACATACATATTAAGTTACATCATAATTTGAAGTCCAAATCAGAAAAAAACAATTTCCAACAAATTTTTGTATGAGATTCTATTTAGGTTGTTCTCATTCATCACCATATTATTAATATTTATCATTCCACTGCTCCTCTATGATTTATATTTTAAAGAAGTACAAAATGAGTTTCATTTAAGCGGACATCGCAATACGGGGATGTAACGAGTAGCCATTGTTTTTCGAATCTTTGTGCCTTCTAATCGTGTCCTATGGGATCGTAAACGACAGATGTCCTACACCGGCAATAATTGCTCGACTTGGTGAAAAGCATGAGTCCCGTCTGGCTACGACTTAATTAATCTATTTAAATTAGCCATTTCCTTCCGGCCGAAGAACGTTCGTTGCAGAACCTTAATCCCCCCGTTGTCGACAACGATCCCGCGGGAGTACAAACAGCGAGATGAGAAAATGTTATCAGAGGTAATCAAAATTATTTCGGAGTCTATTTTAAAAAAGTTACCGTTTATTTGCCAGTCTAATAGTAGTCGAAGAGACAAGCATGTACTTTTCTTGACGTCAGACATCAGTTACTAATGTTTTCTATATTAGTTTACATTAATATAGCGTTGAATGTCAGCAAGATTGCGATTTGAACGGAAATGAATTTCGCGCCAGTATGGCGCCATGTTGGATAATGGCGGGAAAACTTTCTGACGCTTCGATGAGTAATTGTAATTTATCGAACATTATTTCTCAAGATTGGAAAATTATGAAGCATGTTAGAATATCGTCAGTACTTAATAATCAACATAATCATAAATAAACCCTTGACAAGTAGAAATATTATTTATCTCTCTATTTATTGTACCACTAGGAGGAGTTTCATTTTCTGACACCTCGTAGATGAATATTCACAATTTTTCGAAGAATATTCTTCAAGATTGAATAATTATAGAACGAATCACGTTAGAATGTCTACAGTACCTAATATTCAAGATAATTAATCGCAAATAAACCCGCTAGAAGCCTCGATACTTATTCATCGTGCTAGAAACAGAACTCGCGAACAGTTTCTCCCACCATTGCACTACATTTTCAGATTCTAATCTTCGCGTCGAAACTTTCTAATATTAAACGCAATTATCTCCAATTCGTCACGGTCAACTTTTTCCAATCGCACCCAGCGTTTATCCAGCGTTATTATTTATATCTAATCAAATGAAAAAAGTACCATAGTGTGTTTACGATCTAACAAGTTTAAGAGGCAAAGGAACGGTAATAATAAAGCAAATCTATCGCGTATCGAATCGATGGTAATTAAATAAAAACAGCGGCAGGAAAGAAGGAGAGAGAAAAATGGAGGCGAAGAGACAGAAAGGAGACAGCGAAAGAAAGGGAGAAAGATGAAATTAAATAACCGAGTGTAATCGTGCTAATTTAACTAGAGAAAATTGCAGTCGGCGATTCGACGAATTCGAGTGCCGATATCGCTAAACAAACGATCACCGTGTCGCTAATTTCAACGCGGACTAATTGCCCGACCGGAAGGCGTCTTCGAGAGCGCCGTGCTCGTTTCCGCGTTTTTCATTTTTCCTACATAATAACGATTAATCGTGACCCGCGAGCGAGCGGGGCCGGGGGCAACGGGAACAGACGGTTTAATTAAAAAAAGCGACACGGGCTATGACGAACCCCCTCTTTTTGTCGAATTCTCCATTCACACACGCTTCTTTTCGCGACGGAAACGGTCGACCGGCAAATTAAATCGAAATTGACTAGGTTCGGTAATGAGACATGGCTCACCCGTGCTACTTCGTTCTAGAAATTTGCTTCAGATTTAACCCTTTTACTAGTAAGGACAAGATGTCTACGTGGTTAAAATTTGAGATGAACAAATTTGAAAATATAGAAACTTAGTGATAAATGTAGGGTGGATGTACCTAAAAATTGCTGAAATTTGAATGTTTGATTTATAAGTTTCAAAGAAAAATCAAAGTTTGACAATTTCCAAGTTTCCCAGTTTAGCAAGCTTGAGAAAAATTCGAAAATTTGAGAAGGTCAAAAAAAAAAAGTTTGAAAATGACAATTGCAAAGTTGTAAGTTTTCAGAACACTTCAGAAAATTTACAAATTCAGAGATTTGATGATTTCAACCTAAATTTGATAATTTTTGAAATTATCAATGTTTTGAAAATGAAATTTTAAATTTCATTGCGTTGAAATGACAAATTCCACTAATTCGAATACATGAAAGAATACTTGAAAATTAGTCGATAGAAAAATTACTCAAATTTTCAAATTTCCATATACGTATCTAAAAAAAGAAGTTATTTGCAACAAAGTGCACATAAATATCAAGTAATTAAACTACGGATAAGATAAATCCTAAGTATAAATAAGTCATGTAATCACCTGCAGTCTACAGATTACATAATTTATATTTATGGAAATTCTAATATGCTATAAGTCGTAATGTATGATATCTGAATGCTCGTAAAATTTCCTTTAATTCATTTCTACTTATTTTATCGGTAAATTGCATATACTGCAAGAACCTCGTGCAAGAATAAAAAACTTCCAAGATCCGAAGTCATATTTAAAATGGCAATCGCAATAATTCTCACGTGTTTCCTCATGAATAATTAAAGCAATTAATCCAATCTGTTAAACGACATTCGAACCACTTTAAATCAACTAATTTGTCATGCAAAACTTCAAACGTGTTTTTCGCACACACTTTTTCTAGCCAATCAATATGCGATATCTTTTTTATGAAATATTCTGTACACGTAAATAAGATATCTTCGGTATCGAGTGGGTTTTTTTCGTTTTTTCGTTTTTGAAGTTTTCATCGAACGATACGGTAAAGTAAATAAAATCAATTTCAAAACCTGACTCAATATGTTTTCACTACGTACACGTATGTTTAATTCGTGATTCACTTCATCTATTTTTGTGCACCTAATTCTAAATATTACATCACCTTTTTATTAAAATACCATATATAATATTTTACACGTCTATAATATAATAATAATTTTTATCTTAGCATGAGATGTCCAAAAATTGTTGTCATCATCTTCAAAGATACCTTTACTATTAAACTTAACTCAAAGATGATTGTCAATTTAAATTAACTTTAGATCAGTCTAAGTTAGTCTAAGCAATATTGAACACATGTACATTAGCTACCGTTACTGTTACTACCATTATGTACCCAGCCATCAAGATGGCTTCCGAATGAATCATAACAAAGAAACCGTTCAATATGTCGCAACACCTCTCGCAACGTTTTCAATTTATCGAGTAGTTTTTTCGTAAATAAATCGTCGAAGAAGCGTTCTCTTTTACGGTGCAATAACAACAAATTACTTGGATGAAATTCTTCCCCCGTTCATCCCATCCCCTATTCGTGCGTTGTTGATCCATTCTTTCAAATCGATTGGTATAACCCAGCCCTCTCACCCGTCGACAATTCAGACCTAATATAGCTAATCGATACAAAAAGCCCGAATTTCCAATAACTATTTAATTCAGTCAATCAAAATTCCTATTAGCTCCCAAGCGCAATTTGGCCGGATATACCGAACATCGCGCTCATATTAGAAGTTCGCTGAGATATTGGATGGGGCCTAGCGATGGCTACGAGCCGCCCATCAGATCGAATCAATTTAATAGTTTTCCAGAGTGAACGGGCTCAGTCGTGAAACGAAGCTTACGATGGGAAAATTGTTCTATAACGTTGCACGAGAGTAACTGAGTTTCAGAGAAAGTAGTGGTAATTTGGGAATTTGCAAAATTTTGCATTAGGGATTTGGGATTTGGGGATTCTGCATTTTGGGGAAGTTAAGGAATTTGGGAAATTTGGATTTCGGGATTTGGGAATTGGGGAATTGGGGAATTGGGGATTTGGGAATTTGGGAAATGTGGAATTGAGGATTTGGAAATTTGGGAAATTGGGAATTGGGGATTTGGGAATTTGGGAAATTTGGAATTGGGGATTTGGGAATTTGGAAAATTTGAAATTGGGGATTTGGGAATTTGGGAAATATGGAATTAGGGATTTGGGAATTTGGGAAATTTGAAATTGGGGATTTGAAAAAGTAGGAAAATATGAAATTGGGGATTTGGAAATTTGAGAAATGTGGAATTGGGATTCTATAGATTTTACTTAAAAAATCTAAAAATTAATGAAATACAAATTCATCAACATTCATCGAGTGCTTCCCAAATTAAAAATGTTCCATCGAACAATTTCTTCTCTCTAGCCCCTACATCCAGCTAATGAACAGGGGATGAAAGATTTTATAGGCACCTATAAAAATTCGAGTTAATGAAATTGATTTAATAAAACTCCGTGAAATCGATGAAAATTATAACGAATAGAAATTTATATCCACTATATACATTTTGTCTACTATAAATATAAGAAAGCCATAAACCAATGGAATTGAACATACTATGATCCGGATAGAATTTACTAAGATGATGTTCGTTCGGTAAAACGCACGAAGAAGTAACATCGTGTTTCGTTCTGTCTCATCCGCAAGCATGTTCCTTCTTCCGACTCATCTCGCGATTTTACAACCGAATCGTAAAACTCAGCAGTCGTGATGTAGCTCATAAAACAATTCAATCGCGAGGAACCGCCTACGTGTCGATTTCCGAACGACAAATCGCACAGTGCAGTCTCGATGCTTGTAATCTGCGAAAGATTAAATTGATCATATTTTAAATTCTTTTTCCTTGTTCCGGAATTTAGGCAATGTTACTCAAACCCATCGCTGGACAGCTCCAATTATTCTAATGGGACTCATTTTAATATAATTTACATTTTTTTTACACGTACAGGAACGTATTAAAGTTAATAATTTGATCTTGTTCATCGTTTGTTCAACTCGAGCATCGTTCAAACCCATCGCTAAGCAATTCTGATTGGTCCAATCTTCGATTCGTTCTCGTGTGTATAATTAACATTTTACTTGCATGTTTTGGAGAAGATTAAATTTGATAGTAATTCATTTTTCTCCACCTTTTCTTTCACTCGGTTCTTATATACATTGTTCGAACCCATCAGCAGGTAATTCTGATTGATCCAATCTTCGATCCGTTCTAATGTATGTAATCAACTTTTTCTGCATACTTTGTAACAGGTTAAGTTTAACAGTAATTTTATTCGCGTTTTGTTTCTTTTGGTTGTTATATAACATTCAAACCCATCACCAGATAATTATGTACATAATTAACTCTTTTCAATCTTCGACGCATTCAAATGTATGTAATTAACTTTTTCTCTGCATACTTTGCACTAGATTAAGTTTAACAGTAATTCTTATTCACGTTTTGTATATTTCTTCGTCCAGTAGTTTCATACGTCGTTCGAACCCATCACTAATTCCGACTGCTCCAATCTTCGACTCATTTTTATGTCTATAATTAACGTTTTCTTTCTATACTTTGTAAGTGACTGAATGAAGTCGTAATTCGGTTCTTATTCACAATTTGTATCGCTTCTTATTCGCAAGTTTTGTTGGTTCTTTCACAGTCGGTTCACACGTCGTTCGAACCCATCCCTAAGTCATTCTGACTGCTCCAATCTCCGACTCATTCTTGTGTATATAATTAACGTTTTCTTTACATACTTTGTAACAGATTGAATGGACTCGTAATTCGGTTCCTATTCACAACTTGTATCGCTTCTTATTCACAAGTTACAACAGTTCTTCCGCATAGTCGGTTCATGCTTCAACCCATCACTATGCAATTGGTTCAATCAGCTAAAACTAACATATATAATTAACATTCTTCTTATATGCTGTGTAACAGATTGAATGCACTCTAATTACGTTGTTATTCACAATTTGTATCGGTTCTTATTAACAATTTGTATCAATTCTTCCGCATAGACGGTTCGTACTTCAATCGAATCCATCACTATGCAACTTTAATTGGTTCAATCGACTAATTCTAACATATATAATTAACATTCTTCTGGTATGCTGTGTAACAGATTGAATGAACTCTAATTACGTTGTTGTTCACAATTTGTATCGCTTCTTATTCACAAGTTATATCAGTTCTTCCGCATAGTCAGTTCATGCTTCAATCAAACCCATCACTATACAGCTTTAATTGGTTCAATCGACTAATTCTAACATATATAATTAACATTATTCTTGTATATTGTGTAAGAGATTGAATGAACTCTTAATTATGTTGTTATTTACAATTTGATTCGGTTCTTATTCACGAGTTATATCGGTGCTTCCGCATAGTCGATTCATGCTTCATTCAAACCCATCACTATGCAATTCTGATTGGTACAAGCAGCTAATTCTAACATATATAATTAACGTTCTTCTTACATACTGTATAACAGATTGAATGAACTTTTAATTATGTTGTTATTCACAATTTCATTCGGTTTTTATTCTCAAGTTATTTCAGTTGCTCCACAAAGTCGGTTCATGCGTCATTCAAACCCATCGCTAAACAGTTCTGATTGATCGACTAATTCTAACACATATAATTAACATTCTCCTTGTATACTATGTAACAGATTAAATGAACCGTCAATTCGGTTATCACTCAGAAGTTGTATTGATTCGTCCAGCGTGTTCACACGTCGTTCGAACCCATCGCCAGGCAACTCTGATTGGTCTGATCTTCGACTCATTTTAATGTAATTAACGTTTTGATTGCATGCTTTGTTTCCTCGTCTAACCTTCCTCACCGTCGTTCATCTACCGCCCCTCGTTCGCCATAGTCGAGTCCACCCCCGTAACAAGGGGGACTGTGCTGTAGGTAGGAGGATCGATCAGTCGTGACTGGCACTCTGTGTCCATATGTGCGTGTCACACACACACACAGTGTCACAAATACACATCGACACACGCAGTAACATAATTTCACTTCCATGTAGCTGTCGTTTTACACCGTCTACGCATTGTCTTCGCTCTGATCTATTTTATTACACCTGAACATCGTGGTCGATGATATGTATACACATGTGATCATTACGACACGAAACGTATATGATGTACGAAATTGTTTACGAAATTTACATATTGTCTACGAAATTTACGTATCAAATTGCATATGATATTTACATATGAAATTGTTTATGAAATTTATATATGAAATTTACGTATCAAATTGTACATGATATTTACATATGATATTGTATATGATATTCAGATATGAAATTGTATATGATATTTACATATGATATTATAGATGATATTTACATAAGATATTGTATATGATATTTACATATGATGTTGTATATGATATTCACATGTGAAATTGTATATGATATTTACATATGATATTATACACGATATTTACATATGAAATTGTACATGATACTGTATAATATATTTACATATGAAATTTTTGCTTTATACGTTACTTTATAGTTGTTGGGAAGAAAACTGCTCATCCAAGAGCTGCAACATATTTTACCCTAACCTCGCTACTCACCTAACAACTATTCACCATATTTTACCCTAACCTCCACTTTCAACTAATTTTATTTATTAACCTGTACGATAATAAAGCGTATATTTTATTAAAATGCTCCGTGGCATAAATATTGCATTAATATCGTATACATAATACATTAACAGTGAATATTGCAATGTTAATATTAATATGTATAAATAATAGAGGTAATTACGCAAAACCCGCATAACTTTCTGCCCCCTTGCACCAGCGAGTAAGTTCACATTGAAAAGGCGTCCCGGTTCTCGTTCAGTTCTCTCCGCGTATATCGCAACACGCGAAGCAACTTGGCCCCGCCATCTTTTCCTCGTTCCTCGGTTTCTCTCTCCCTTTTCTCGTCCGTCCGTTCGTCTGTTCCCCTTTTCCTCGGGCAGATGATCATCCCGTAGGTCTGCCGCTAACAAGAGGGAATAAGAGGGAAACATGGAAACGCGCGGGCGCGTCGAAATGAACGCATTCACACACGCATTCCCGGCGTGCACACTCGTCTACATACACGCCGGCCCTGTTAATGAGTTACCCACCTTACCCTCGCCACTTTAATTGTCTAAAGCGCAAATTGGGCGGCTTTAATTAGCGTAATTATTTGGTTCGTTTGTCCGTTTATCCAAGATCCCTGTATCGAGCGACGGCGGAGGGGTTGGCTTTGGCCGGCTACGCGAACGCCAGCGATATAGGGTGGGATGCTGCACCCTCCTAAATAGATTCGTTAGTGATTCGCGCGATTAAAAATCCGAGTTCACGGACCGCGTTTACCACCACACCTTTCACGGACTTGTCCAATTTATTCCTAGGCCCTTCATTTTCCAAATCCGCTTGTTACCGGACGTGAATCAACCCTTCGAACGTGTGGATTCTAAGCTTCGTGTAAGCAGGATCTTCATTTAACACTAGGTGGATTGTTATTAGCAAAACGGAATTTGAAATCGGGGATTTGGGAATTTGGGAATTTGAGAATTTGGGAAATTTGGAATTGGGGAAATATGGAGTTGGGAATTTGGGAATTTGGGAAATATGGAATTGGGGATTTGGAAATTTGGGAAATTTGGAATTGGAGATTTGGGAATTTGGGAATTTGGGATATATGGAATTAGGGATTTTGGACTTTTGGAAATTTGAAATTGGAGATTTGGTTATTTAGGAAATTCGGAATTGTCAATTTGGGAATTTGGGAAATTTGGAATTGGAGATTTGCAAATTTTGAGAAATTCATAGGAAGGCCATAATAAACACATATTCTTTTCGGCAATAAATTCTCCATAAAAAAAATATGCAATCTCTCGCTGCCCTTTACCTCGTAATATTTATAACAGAAAGATTTGCCTTCGAGGAGTATGCTCGTCTCGAAGGTGTTTTAAACCCCAATTTTCCAAGTGCAGAATTTGACGATTTTATTCTAACTTACTTCTCCCTTAATAATTACCACGTTTCTATATTTATACATCATGGAGTTAGTGTTATTGTATGAATATCAAAAAGTATTTATTTCAAATTGTATTAAATTAAACAGGGAATAAAATAGTTGACGTAGATAGTAGGAAACTAATTCGAATTCTAGCCCTCAATCGTCGAATTCACTTTTGCGCAGGTTCAAGCCCTCTCCGCTAGCCGTCATTGAAAGCGATACTCATTTTCCCCACTGTGGAATGCAATAATTCGCTATTCAATCTACTTGATCCGTGCGATTTATTCGCCGATAGGGGAACACGAAATGTTCATTCGCTCCGGTCACCGAATATGCTATACAGTTCGCGTATGCATTTTTTGCTAGTTCGGCTACGATAGAAGTGCATAATCATTCGCGGTCTATTAACTGGAATAAAAATCATATATTTACGTCTCATTTATTATTTTTAATCGCGTATTTACACGCAATCTTTGACGCACACATTTTATGAATCTTTGTAGGAGATGAAATATGTAAATATGTGTTCATGATAAGATCCTTCATTAATTTATAATCGGTATGCTGTATAATTGACGCGCTGTACGTGTCACAATGTGTTATATAACCAATATGTCGTATGGTCATTGTGTTATAATATTCTACACATTGTGTACTGAATGGATCGTATAGGCTATGAGTTTTATAGTAAACAAAGTGTATAGTCAGCACGTTATATAGTCATTGAGTTGTATAGTATGTTCATAAGATGTACTGTCAACGTGTTGTATAGTAAACTAGTTATAGTGAATTAGTAACATTTATGAGACACCCTGTATAGTCAACCAGTTGTACAATCAGCGTATAGTCAATGTACTATGTAATCAATGCTTTCCACACATTAGATAGATACAGTGAACGTATTATACAGTCAATAAGATAATACCAGCCACGCGTTATATGGCCATATAGCAAATCGCAGAAATGTTACTCTCGTGTGATATCGAATAACAACGATAATAAACTGTCTCGTTACGATATCATCATTTGCCGCCATTGAACAATGAGATACAAAATTAAGTATCTGCTCGAAGATATCAATCTTAACTAAGTACCGATTGTACGTACAAAGAGATCGAATAATGGAGAATTAATTTGCAACAGACGATCGACGAAACCGTGAAATCGTGTTTCGCAAGATTCGTCGATTGCACAATTTCGCGCGGTGTTAATTAACCAAATTCAAACGGTGGCTCAACAAACGTGCCAGATAGAGGACAAAAGAATAATCGTGGAAAAGTGTTCCTTAATCGTAAGGCCGTTTAATAACACAATGGAGGAATTTCACGCGGAGATGGGTGGCTCGTTGCAAAGGCACTTAATTGAATACCGCCCCACTTCCCTCTCTCTCTTTCTCTCTCTGTCTCCGGCTCTCTCGTTCTACAGATGCAATCAAATTTCAATTAGAAAAGGGACTTTTTACGCAAAACGTACCGGTGTCCCGGATCGCAATTTGATTTAATGCCATATTATTACACGGAGAACGTGCCAGTAATAATAGGAAGCTCAAATTGCCCGTAATAGTAACATACGCGTGGATACAATATGGATAAGACCAACGGATCGCGTTTCGTTCGAAACATATTTTACTAACGTTATTTGCATAATAACCATTATCGTCGCTCTTAAACGTAACAAACTGGCCAGCAATAAATACTTCTTTCTTCGCGTGTGTCTTCTCGTTTTCAGAAGTTAAGTTAATTAGGGGATGTTTTTTATGGAAGAGGGTCAACATTACGAAAATTAGTAACAGTTTTGTTATTGATTAACTGGTCGGTTTGAAAATTTTGAAAATATCTATGGTTTTTGTAATTTGAAAATTTGTATCCATTTGGAATTTTCAAGGTTTCGATATTGCAAGATTAGGGGGTAGAAAATTGGAAATTTAGAAATTTTGGTATTTAGGGATTTGGGGATCTGGGAATTGAAGATATGGAATTTTGGAGATTTAGAAATTTCAGAGGTGGAGATCTGGATATTTAGAAATTTGGAAATTTCGAAGTTGGGGATGTAGGAATTTAAGAATTTGAAAACTGGAAATTTAGGAATTGAAAATATGGAAATTGGGGACATAGTAATTTGGAAATTTAGAATTTGGGGATTTAGGAATTGAAAATATGGAAATTTGGAAATTTAGAATTTGAGGACTTAGGAATTTAGTAATTTAAGAATAGGAAATTTAGAAATTTGAAGATATATTGATTTGAAAATTTAGAATTTGAAGATTTAGGAATTTAGAAATTCAAGAATTGGATATATGGAAATTGAAAAATATAGAAATTTCGAAATATAGAAGTTGAAAACTTGGACTTAGAGAAAATTTAAGAGAAATAATTATTTTTCTAAACAACTTCCATAAGTGTACATATTATTTTGATCATTTTTTCACCTCAACCAATATATCACCATAAAAACATTATTTCAATAATAACCAAAAAATTGAACGATTATCAGTTATTAAATTTCCTATACCAAAAGGGTAAACATCGGTCATTTTCCGTTTACCGAGAATTCTAATCAAAGTGGGTGGTTACATCGGCAGCATGGCGTACATAAGAGCAGATCTGGTAAACTAATCGACGTAGCAACTTTTAATTACTCCTGCCTTATCAAGCTAGTCGTTGACGTCCTTTGCGGCTTAATGAGCGAAGATACTCGACCGGTTGACCGAATCGCTCCATTTTCGATTTCCTCTTAATTACTAATTAGAGACCGCCTCGCGTCGATCGGTTAGAACGAATAGAATAAATTACACCGTCCAAACGAATACTGATCTCGTATAAAATTCTCCTCTCTCTTTTTCCCCCGCGGTTCTCCCGTTATTATGCTTTTTCCTACTTCTTTCGTCCTCTAATTAACCTCTGGAATGTCCGTTTCCCGTGGATACTCCATGTTCTTGGTACATAGAGGTTCTTTCTCGAAGATGATTTAATGCTCTGACACTGTAACGGGACCCAGGGTTCATTCATTGTTGATTTTTCGTATAATTAGTTACAGTATGTTAGTACATAATTAGTGCATTTGCTCGTGTCGTTCTTCACTTATTAACTCTTAGTTGAAATGCTCGTAGGTGCTGAAAGATGCCTCTCGTTAATTAACCCCTCGCATGGTGCTGCAAATGTGCAACATTATGACGTGAGATCATATGACAACCGCAAATTTTAAATTATCATGTGTATCTTGAAAATGCAATTAATAAAATTGTCTAACATATAGTCTTGTGATTCCAATTTTTGTTACAATAAAAAAAATTAATAACACAACAGTTAGGTCAAGAGCTGTAGAGTATAATTTACCTCGATGTTCTCTTTGGTATGACAAAAAGATCACATGTGTTCCTATGTGTACCTCTAACATACTCTGCTGACCTTTGACCTGATCATATGTACCTTATATAAAACCTAAGACTTCGATTTCTCCAAAAAATCTTCAAAATTTCTTTCACTATCTATCGCACACTCACCCCGAAACTCTTGTTCCAAGCGCGTTTCACATATCTGAAATTTCAGATATCTGATCACCCTGTAGATACAGAAAAATAGCTGAGAATAGGACATATATCAAGGTCATTTAAGTTGTCTCCTAATTACGAACGCATAACGATACTCTCGCGAAAGACGTGACAGAGATCCGTTAACGAACAGACAGATTGATTAATGGAAAATAAGCACAGAGAGGGAAGAGATAGAAATTCAGTCGTCCCTTCAGGCTCGACCGCGTGTATCAAGGTTAAACACGGACTCTACACGAGCGAACGTTTAATAATTTTAATGAGCGAAGTTCAGCGCGCAGCTTGCTTAAGGAAGTAATTGGTGATTACAGCCGGCGGGTCGATCTTTAACGAGCAATCCGCGCTATTTCTAATTAGTTGATTTCACTAATAATAACGTGAAACGGTTGGGAGTTACTTCACCACCGCCACCCTTTCTGTTCCACCTTCCAGTCTCGCACGCAATTCGTTTCGTGTCCTTCTGTTAGACCCCTCACTCCACGCTCCTCGCGTCTTAATTATATCCGCGGTGTCAATCTTACCGCGGTTAACGAGAATTCGTGCCGAGCGGAACGGCGGTTTGTCCTGGCAACCAGCCGCTAATTAATACGACCGATTTACATACAATCCATCGAGAGACCATGGAGTTATACAGACGGAACATAAGGCATTTAGGCGAATAAGCCCTTAAGTTTGGAGGGAAAGGGTAGTGGTAAATCGGCTGACTTCGGCCGCGTTCGGCTCGCGTCGGTAAACATCGTTGTGTGGACGTCGATGTACCACTACTCGTACCCTTAGAGTCGTAGAATCACCATTGCCTCAACTAATTTGTCGATACAAATATCAATTATGAAATAGAATGTCTCTAAACGAAAATAAAGAAGTGTAACAATGGAGAGATTGAAAAGAGTGAAAGAAATTTTGTATTTGTGTAATGTAGAAATTTTGAGAAGTGAAAATTTAGATAAACGCAGAAATCTAAAAGTGTACAAACATCAAGATATAAAAACGAAGCAATTTAATAATTAAAACACTCCAACTGTTTCAAAGAAACAATTCAAATAACACATCCTGTAAATTACCAAATTTCTCAAATTTATCCGGAGAACCCGAAAATATCTGAAAACGAAGCATCGAATCCCTTGTTCGTTAAAAAGTAATCAAAATAATCGAAGTAGATTGGAAAAGTTGTGTTCCAATCTTTTCGAGCTGTAATCCATTCCACGCTCCCCCTGATCCCTAAATCGGAGCGATTGTGCGATCCGTAATAGCCGTAATTACGGGCATGCCGAGGCCCCATCTGCCACGCAAGACAATTAATAATCTAATCAGACGGCAGTGATTAACACGTTAGACACGGACAAATGCCGGGCGAAGGTACGGGCCAGATGAAAAGGCGTTGTGCCAGCGAGAACCTCTTTGTGCGTCTTCCACGTTCGCATCGACTATATCCTCAGAAAGGATACACATACGCAACAAACTTATACACATACGTATATGCACGCACATATATGTGCCTATGTACATATTCATATTCATATGTATACGCATACCATACTCATGTGCACATGCATATATGTATTCATATACATGTACGTGTACATACACATAAACATATACTTATACATAAGTATACACATACATATTCATATTCATTTACATACACGTAAGCATATACATGTACAATGTATACACATACATGTTCAGACACACTCGTACGTGGACACGATACGAAATAATCGACAAAATAATAAAATTGAGAAACTCTTTAATGAACTCTTTGCTAATTGCTGTTCATATATTCATATAAAATTAATAATAATTGAAGATAATATTTATTTACATATGTGAACCGCCTATTCAACATTGTGAATTGCTTCCTCAGTGTTGCAACAGCCTTTTCGACATTGTTCAACGCTTTCTCAGCATCGTACTTAAAGTTCTCATTCACAAAAAAGTATCCAAAAATGTCGAACAATTTAACGAAAGTTTCGTACGAAGGCAACATAATATCCAAGGAAAATAAGCAAGTAAGATTTGTAATTTCTTTCGACGGAGAGAAACCGTGTAACATTTAAGGCTTCATATTGTGGCTAATGAGAGGGGTACATCGGTAAATTACATTAGCAGCGTGGAACGTTTACAAGCGGCTATACCTTTCACGAAAAGTATCCACAGCAACTTTATCTTTCCCCGGTCGTGTTATTTGTCAATTAATCAAGTGAATCGAAGCGACCGGCAGCTTGTTACAAAGCCGTTCGGACGTGGCTGGAAACGTAACGAGAAAGGTTAACGGAGAGAAAGGCTCGAAACGCGGGCAGGGAGGTCTTTCAATTAATAAGTCGCGTTCCGTTCCCCCTCCAGCCCCCTTCTGCGCCGTTTACCGCCTGCCGATATAATTAATTGCATTTCGTCGTACCGATCGACGATTCTTGCGTGGCGTTATAACGGTGCCCGGAAATTACTCGACCCGTTAAAGGAGGGAACTCTTCGCGCTGAGTATTCGTCGAATCGAAAACTAAGCGACACGATAGCTCGACGGATAATAAGTTCGTGGTGATACGATCGGTTGATCCACTTGAGTGGGATTCGCGATTCTTTCATGTTGCCAATTGAATATCGGAAGGAACGCCAGCGTAATAAGAGCGATACGAGCGGACGCACAGTTACATGTGTCCTATTCCTTTTGCTACACTGACTTGGGAGGTTTTAGAATGATGGATTGTATAGATTCAATTTTTTCCAATTTTTGTAGAAAGTTAAAATGTGGTACATGTGTAAGATGAGCACGGTAGGATCTTATATCGCCGTGGATGGAAGTGGTACAGTGCTGTATGTTGGCTTACAGATCGTTGAAATACAACGGTTAGATATACAGCGCATCGAGGTATAGCACTTCAATACGCAGCGAGTTAGTACACAATGCATTGATGTTTAAGCCGTCGACATACATCGCGTCGAATCACAACGCAAGGAATTACAACGCACCAAAATACTTGTAATTATAACGCGTGAAATCTCAACGTGTCGAAATACAGCGCGTCATATAACATATCATTGTTGAGCGTATGAATATACGGCGCATAAATAAACAGCGCGATATATCAGCACAAATCATATAATTTACTTTTAATTAACGATCTCAACGTTCAAAAAGATATCGTAAACGTGATCGTTCGTAACAAAAGGATTTTTGATCAGCTGCATAAAGTAATTAAGAGCATAGAAATACATATTTCCACGAAACACGATTCTAAGCATGACTCGTGGCAACGTCCACTTGCTCAAGAAAAGTTGATGCTCAAGAGAGGAATCAAGTACGAGAGATCGTTGAGTGCAGAAGAAAAGCAAACTTTTTTTTTACCAAGACACAGAAAACGAACACTCGGTACGTTCTAGCACGGTATAAATCATCGAAACATCGTTATCGAGCCGAGAAAGTTTAAGCAGACTTTCCCCGCATCATGCCTGTTCGGTAACAAAAATCGTTGCTCACCGTTTCTCCATTATTAAAACGAATGGCATATTTATAACGGTAAGAGCTAGGCAACGTTCGAAAGAGAAACAACGAGAAAAAGGGAACGAGTATGATTCGCCAGAAGGGAGAAAAAAGAAGCGGAATAAAGAGGTGTAGAGAGAGAGAGAGATTAAAAAAACGGAAGAGAAAAGAGGGATGAAAATTGGAGGAAGAATTGAAACGTCATTCCGCGAGCAATCATCGAGCTGCCCGGTACGTTCGCGATCAGCCTGATCCTGGACAGATAAATTAGCAATTTAATTATGGAACTGTCAAGCGGTAATTAAATTAATAACGAGAAACCTCGAATCCAATCCGAGCCACGTCGTGGCAACCTTTTCGGACCCGTTCGACGATCTCGTATCGATGTTATACAGCCGTGTGTGCGCACGTCGTTTCCGATGGCTGTCAGAAACTGCACACGATTTTCTCCTACGCTTCGCTCCGAACCCCTGCTTCTTCTTTCGTTTGTTCGTGCTCGTTTCACCGTTCGTTTTTAAACAGCGCTGTTAGTTACCTTGTTCGGTCGTCGCGAGTTTTTTTTCCCAAACGATCTTCGCTTCTGTTGCTTTTCATCGTGCGTCCTCGCCGACGCGAACTCGCGTGAAATCCTTCGCGAATCAAACAGCTTTTTATTTGGAGCGGAAGAACGCGCCCGTTAGGATCGCGGACCGTGACTAATGAAAATTCAATTCGATAATCAGCGCGATCGGAGATGAAAAAAAGCAGCGATTGAGACCGATGGAAAATGATTTACTCGAATTTCGAAGCGGGAAATAAAGGCGTAGGCTGCTTTCAAATCGTCGCTGTTTTCGCTTCTTTTCGATAAAGGTGATGCGGACCTTTCGCGATACAAACATTTAAGAATCCTCAGAATTAGGGAATTTGGGGATTTTGTGGAAAATTCCGATTTTCAGAATCTTGTGAATTTCTAAATTTGGAAAATTTGCAGAACGAGGAGAATTTGGGGAATTTCGGGGAATTTGGAAAATTTTTAGCTAGGGAGTTGAGTGACTCAAACATTGAGAGTCCATGGAATTTTGAAAGTTAGACATTTTTAGTCTAGGGAACTTGGACAGATGGAACTTCGGATCTAGGCAAATTTAGGATCTAGGGAGTATTGTAGTTTGGAAATTTAAGATCTAGGAAGTTTGAGAGGTTGGAAATTTAAGGTCTAGGGCATATCAGATCTAGGGACCTTCGAGATTTAAAAGTTAGGGTCCAGGAAATTTAAGGGTTTTCACATTTGGATCTAGAAAATATGGAACTAGCAGTTTAAGATCTAGGGAATTTGAGGTTTGAAAAATTAGAGTATAAGGAATATTGGAATGTCATAATTTTTTATCTATAGAATTTCTGGATTTAGAATTTTTGTTATTAGATAATTTGAATATTTGAGAAGTTGGAATCTAGGGATATTGGTGGTCAGAAAAATTAAGGCCTAGGGAATTTTTGTATAGAGAGAATTTCGGTTTTTGGGGATCTGAGCGTATAGGGCCTAGAACATTTGTGGAATTATAATATCTAGGAAATGTGACTTTTGAATTTCGGATCTGGGAGATTTATTCAGTTAGAAATGTAATGTTCAAGAAATTTAATTTTTTGGTCTCTTAAGATCTACGAAATTTAGGGATTTGGAATTTGGAATCGTGAAAATGTAGGGAACCTATAGAATTTGGGAATTAAATTTTTAATTTTTAAATTTCCAGATTTTTGAATTTTTAGGTTTGAAATCTAACTGCAATCTAAACCCATTTGCCTATAAACCTATAAGAAAATCTATTGTCCTTAACATTGTCTTTATTGTCTTTTACAATGTACACGTAATGAAAACTGTAGGACAGTAGAAAGTCCGTGAGAAGTAGAAAAGGTTCTATCCGACAATGATTCGTTCGACGCGACGCGGCGAAATTTTGGCGGGAGAATCAACAGGTACTACCGCCGCTTCCCAAGCCACAAATTGATCCTGTGCGTTCGCTCTATGACGACAGTTTCTGAATCGACTTATAGCTGTGCCCCATATAAGAGTATCCGATAAAGTATCGCGGTATGCAACGTTGCACGTGTATACAGGTGCGGTATCTATGTTCGTGTCGTTACGCTCGAACGAGCGCGAGATCTTGGACGTAGAGAACCACGTGTGTTCCGTGAACGACAGATGGAAAATACTTGACGTCGTTTCGTTGAATCGAGATGGAATGCACCTTGCGTTTTCAACGGTTACTTCGACGTACATAAATTCTACGAGGTGTGACTAATGAACAGCGAGACCGATATTAAAATCTCGTTCCAATTAACAAGTGCGTGCACAGATAGTTCAGGTTCTTTATTTTTCTTATTTGGCCGTATTTTCAAGGCCACTTGTTTGGAACAATGATATTTCATTGTAGGACAGGAAGAATTATTTCAGTTTTATGCTTTGGTAGTAGATAGATTATATGTTATGTATATGTTACGTTCATGATGTGTGGGTGTATTATGCATATGATGCATTGTATAGCTATACTTTATGTATATAATCGTATGGCTATATTACGTTTATGATCTATAGACAGGAATACTATGTACATGATGTACAAGCACAGTACGTATATGATATACATAATACATATATTAGTATACGCAAGTGTGTGTGTATACCTATATAATATACAGATAGATATATTAATCAACGTGTCTATGTACAACGCGTGAATATTTAATGCGTCGATATTTAGTAAGTCAATATGCAACGCTATATTCACTGGGTTGATATCAACGTCCCATTATATAACGCGTCTTATCTAACGCTTAAGTAACGAGCGCGCCGATATCTGACACTTAAGCAATCAACGCGCCGATATCCAACGCTTAAATATTGAACGTGCCGATATCTAATCTGTAAGTAATGAAAGTACCGATATCTAATGCTTAAATATTAAACGCGCCGATACCCAATCTGTAACGAACGCACCGATATCTAACGGTTAAGTAACGAACGCGCCAATATCTAACGTTCAAACAATGAATGTGTCGGTATCTAACGCTTTTACGTCTTGACCGCGCCGACATTTAACGTGCAAATAACTAACACACCAATATCTAATACCCAAATATAGAACGTGTAGATATCTGACGCTTAACTAATAAAGTAACCGATATCTAACGCTCAAATAACGAACATGCCATAATCGCATAAATAATTCGAATTTTTACAGTGTGCTTACCGTAGCCAGTTTCATTGGTAACCAAAACAAAATACAAGCTGTTGAAATTGTAAACGAGAAAGTACTGTCGAACGTACTTGTATCGTTTGTTAAATCAAAAACGAAGCATAATGAGGCTTTCATCGAGGGAAACGTTGGTTTTATGAGAACGCTCGATCGGCCGAGCAGCAAGCGGATCTAATGAGAGCAACGAAGCATCGACGAGGATCATTGCGCCGCGATCCGAACGAATCGAAAATCGAGCAAACCATAGTGATTTCAATTGCACGCGCACACATGTACACACACACGCGCGCGCGCGTGCAGTTCGGTCGATTCCTTTCGTCACGGACAATGTCGGTGCGTGAAGGTGGAACGCTGTGTGCACCGGTGACGTACACACGGAACCATGGAATGTAAATGTGGGAGGCCTTTCACATTCCGGAGAAAATTTTCTCGGCAAACATTTTATGCCGGTAGTTGGGAAAAAGTTTGTTTCAACAATATTCACAACTTACGCTTACTCTATCTCCGGAATCTATCTTCTCGTTTGGAATGCGTGTGCTCGGGGTCACTTGTAATTCTATTCGTTAACTACCCGGTCTATGTAATGTCGTTGACGCGCCGAAAAAAAGATGGTGCTCGAACCGTTATTATACCAAACGAACGAAAAAGAGTGAAACGATCGCTGTATCGCGATAGTAATTTGCACGTTGCGAATTAAAATTGTTTACGTTTCGTTGTAAATCACGAAGCGTTTAACGGGACGTTGAGCGGAGATTTCTAACGAGAACGATTTATTAACAGATTACGCGGCTCGATAAAAATACAGAAAGAGAAACTTGTTCGGCGGCCGGTAACTCCGAGTTTGTTTAATCCACTTTGTGTCGCCGGTATCGGAACACCGTAATTATCGTGGCGACTCCGATTTCTCGATAATGAACTGTGATGGGCGAAACGCAAAAGAAAACGGAACGAATTAATTACAAATTGCGCTAATCGATTGACGGAAAGCGATCCGGGGGAGAGACGCAGTCGAAATTCCCGGGGGATCGAAGAAAGCAGGCGTCGCGGCCGATTCGACGTGGCCACGTATCGTTACACGGCTAATTGCGATATAAACAGCGGAGTTTACGAGGCACCGGTGTACGGGCTGGTAACATTCAGCAAACATTAGCCGCCATTAACGAAGATACAAGGCTCGCGGTATTGATGCGTCCACGCTGGAGATCCGCAATGTCAAGGGAAAGGCTAAAATGTTAAGATCGTCTACCGTAATCGAACACCTGACGCGAACATTCCAGGAAATTGGCCCGAGATAGGGCCTCGCATAATGCTAATGGATGGATATTAATTTGACCGTGGCGAATACATTTTAACTAATCTGCGTGGATATCGTGACACAGGGAAGATCGAGAGAGAGAGAGAGAGAGAGCGCGAAAAAGATGTCTTCGAACTTGTGGCCAGCCTCTGTCGCTAATCCGGAAACGTGTATCCCCGATATCGTCGAGATCGTTTGGTAACTCGACGTTGCATCGAGAATTCCACGATGGTCGAAGCTGAACGGGGGAATCGAATAAACTTGCAACTTTGATTTTTAATCCGGTGCCACAGAATCGCTTATCGAATGCATTAGCACCGAAGGTAAGAGTCGTAACTGCATAAAAGTAGATGTTCGTTGGCTGCGAACGAGGCACTGAATCGTTGGATTTGCTTTTATCTGCACTTTCGATATTTCATTATGTGCCGAATTTGGAGATCTGAGGATTTGGAACTTTAGGGTATAGGTAGTATGGAGATTTGGAAATTTAGTGTCTAGGGAATTCGATATTTGAAAATTTGGGACACTGAAAATTCAGGGTTTTGGAAATTTATTGTTTAGGGAATTTGGAGATTTGGAAATTAATGGTTTATTAATTCGGCGATTTGGAAGGTTGGAATCTAGGAAATTCGGGGATTTAAGGGAAGATTTAATCTAGAGAATTTGGGTATTTGACAATTTGGGGATCTAGGAAATTTGACAGCTTCCGGGTTTTAAATTTCTATCTATGGAATTTACCACTTTTGGAATTAGGAAATTTAGGATCTGGTAAATTGGAGAACTTGGAGAATTAAGATCAGGAGATTCGAAAGTTAGGAGACTAGAGAATTTGGAGATTTGAGAATGTTCCAGGGAATTCAAGGATCGAGCCAATTGAGATCTAAAGAATCTTGTTATTCGAAAATTTTTAATCCAGAGAATTTCATAATGCGGAAAGATTAGCAGGAATGGAATTTTCATGTTCAACAACTTCGAAGCAAGAGGTTTTGAATATTTCAGGATATAGATATTAACAATCTTGAAACTCAATTTCTTACAAAACTCAACTTCAAACCATTTGCCTTTACCGTACGCAGTTTCCGCTAATCTGATTACTTACGCAGAGATCAGAACTCCACTTAGGCATTTCATCCCGTACCACAATTACAATTGTAATACAATAAAAATAACTAAGCGAAAAAAACTGTGCAACCCTGAGATGCAACTCGATGTTCGAAGTATCAATTTAAACATCCAAGGATCAGCGTTCTTCCAACTTTCATCAAGAGAAACATTCTGGTACGATCACGAAGAAGTTGCATCGATTCGAAATAAGTGCAACATCGTATTTAAATTTCCGCGATACGGGTGCAACTATTTAATAATCGTTCGCGAAAGAAAGCCGCGGTTATAAAGCGCGGAATTTTGACGAGGGTAGCCGTTCGCGAGGAGGAAATATCAGGGGCGCTCGTGTCGCCCCCATTTAAAGATTATAGGAACGTATAAAGCTTTGGTTGCACAGCGCGGAACATTTTATAAAGCCGATTATTCGGTATCTCGAGATAGCGGCTTTATTCCTCTCGATTCTTCGTTTTGCACGGCGTCCTGTACAATCTTTCTGGAATTCGAGGCGCTACCGGGATGTTTCGGTCGTTTGCCTTCAAACAGCTTGCGCTACAATGTACAGCATTACAATGTATTCTGTAACAACGGATCGACAAAGCCGGACAAAATGATCGTTCGCGACGGATGAAGTTTCTCCCCTTTCGTTAATCCCCGTTTTTCGACGGACTTGGATTCCGTTCTCTCCTCGCGTTTTTGGCGCGCGGAAAACAAAGTCGCTACAGCTGTTTGTAACGAAAGAGTATTGTCTGAAGAAGCGATCTGAAACGCGAAGGGAATTTACTGAGATTGAGAATTTACGGAATGTAATTTCATGATTATTTGCTAGAGTAGTTGGAATTTGCTATTCTGGATTTCTATTCTCAAATCTCTGTATTCTGATTCTTCGATTTCTTGCATCTCTATTTTCTGATTATTTAAATTTTTATATCTTTTCGTATCTTTTCGAGTCTCGAGTCTGATTCCTAGATCTCTCGAGTTTCTATATCCTTTAATATTGTTGTATGCCAACCTAAACTAATGTCCTATTCAAATATTCTGTAGCTCATACTGTCAATACTCAGTTCTACATCCTCAACCTTGTCTTCTGCATCATTTTTCAACTCCGTTCTCATCAACTCCAACTCCTTCCACCATTCTTCCGAACATATCCCTGCTTTTCCCAAAACAATAGTCAGTCTACACGACAAAATATCAGTCTTACGTGTTAAATAATTGGCCTAAAATACCGCTTGGAATCAAAGCTTATCTAATACCCTGATCCTTACGGAATATAGCTAATATAGTATTGTATAATATATAACAATATAGTTTAATATAGTTCAAGCATGTTTTCTATTTGTAGGCAAAAGAAAATTTTGTCCAATTAATAATAATATTAAATGTTTTACTTCATCATTTTTCCTCTATAAATAACACGCTGCTAGCATGTAGCTTGTAGCTGGTAATTTGTCTGTAATAAACATTTTTAGTGACCAGGTCTTAAACGCCGCAGCCTGTCACGTTATTCGAATGTCCCCGTTTATTAAAATAAACTTGTAAAACGGTGATTTGGTTTAGGTATCAGCACAGCGAACCGAACGATATCCGAGAACATCGAAATCTCCAACACACTTGCACCATAAATAACAGAGTGTGAAAATCGGCAATTAATTGGGTGGTCTCGAACGCGCGTTAAGCCGCCGTCACTGTCACGTTCGCTGGCAATCTTGGTCCTTTCAGCAGCGCGAACGAGTTACGATCAATTATATCGCCGTGTATTAATTGCGAACGGGAATAACAAGAGGCGAGTAAAGGGGAAGGGCAACGTTTATTAACCAGACGATCGGTGTAACTCGCGCGTCGCACTAACGACGTTTAGTCTGAAAGGAGGCGTGCTTGTTTCGAGGGGATCAAAAGCGCAACGCGCGCGCGACAATCTCGATGTAAGCCGCAAAATTCGCGACGCCGCAAATTTCTACGTGTTCTCCCCTCTCTCTGCTTTGCTTTCCCCCCGTCCTTTTATTCCCTCGGCTCTTTTTTCCGCGGAGACTAGAAGCTTAGGGCGCGAGAGAGAGACGGGCGTCGAACGAAAATGTGTCGCGACAATTATATGTGCGACGCCGTTATTATAATCGAGTCTTTTCGTCTCCGTCGCTCTTGAGGGCTGTTTTGGCCTCGTTTAAAGCAGCTGGAACGTCGACGTAATAAGGGAGGAGAGAAAGAAACGGTGCCGGTTGAATGTGGGATTCTACACCCGATACACCACCGTTTGGCCTAACCTCATTTAGAAAGTGCGACGAGACGAACCGGCGCGAAATTTAATTGCGAACGTACCGTCTCTATCGCGTTCAAATTGTAACGAGGTGTCTTCTTAGCGTTGGCTAGTTGCAGTTGCGTTGCTACTCTTTTCAGTTTATGGAGGGATGTGCTCGGATAATTTTGAGATTTGGGAATTTGGGGAGATAGGAGTTGGGGACTTAGGAATTGGGGAGTTAGGAGTTGGGGATTTAGGGGTTGGGAATTTTGGGTTTGGGAATTTAGGGGTTGGGGATTTAGGAAGTGGGAACGTAGCAGATGGATATTCATAGATTTAAAAATTTCAATATTTAGAAACCTGGACTTTATATAGAAAATTAGAAAATGAAAGAACAAAATTGAAAATTAGAAAGCTGAAAAATTGAAAACTTGAGAACGTAAATTGAATAACTCGACGAATTGAAAATGAAAGTAAGAAGATTTGAAAATTGAGAGCCTAGATTCGAAAAGTGAAAAGCTTGAGTATTTGGAAATTCAAAAGTTACCTTTACAACTCCTTAAATCTCTGATGCTGGATAAAGTTAATTAGCATTTGACGTTATAGCAGGCCCAGACTGGATCCGACGTAATTAACCAACGATCGAGAACGCATATAAAAGATTGTGCAACGTTTTAAACTGCCGATGTTCGTAGATATTTTTAATTACCTGATCGAATAAATCGCAACGAGTTGTAACCCGTTGCACCAATCGAACGATAATTGCTTTGTTGATGATTCTGTAATGCGTGTAATATACATCCAATACTTATGTTTTCGTGAAATATCAATTTCCAGTGAACATCATTGAATTGATAATACGTACTCGATATAAATTCTGGACTCGTTAGTGCACCCATCTACCCGTACGATCCAATGAAACATTAACGAACGTAGAAATATTCATTTCTGCGAACAAAGAGGAACTCTGTAATTATTCCCATTCTGCTCCGCTCTAAAACACTCTTTCCGTGTAATCGTATCGTTTGATTACGTGATCGAATCATAGTTTTTCATTTGTATCTCTTTTTCTGTACTATACAATTATTGCAGTTTTATTTTCATCGGATTGGAATTACAGTTATTGATTTGGATACTTTCGGATCTCTGAATCTTCAGATTATTTTCAGATCCACAAATCGATAAAATATCTTTAGATTCCGAGGTCTCTAGAATCAAGAATACCAAAGTCCCTAGATTTCTACATCCACGCTCGACGTATGCCCAAGTCTGAAACAAAGGATTCCTAGATATTAGAATCTTTGTATACTAAAATCCTTAGATATTGTTTACAGAATTAAATAATTAACGGTGTTCCCAATTGTTGCAGGCTTTTTGGGAGCGGTGCTTGCGCGGGTTGCGGCAACACGATACCTCCCAGCGAGCTGGTGCTGAAGACGACCGGATTGGTGTTTCACCAGAAATGCTTCGCGTGCAGCAAATGCGGCAGCCAGCTGGTTTCCGGGGATAGGTAAGATACGGGGATTTAGGAACGTAAGGATTTGGAGACATAGAGATATGGGGACATAAAGATTTTGGGACGTAGAGATTTGAGAATATAGGCATTTGCTGATATAAGAATTAGGAATATAGATGTTTAAAGATACAAGTTTCGTAAATCTAGTGTTTTTCATCTTGGAGTTGAGAAGTTTGGGGTTCAGAAGTTGAAGGTATACAAATCTGAGGATTTGAGGATCTAAATGATCCAATTATTTGTATCTATGCATTTCGGAATATTGGTATATACTGACATAGAGGATACATTTACGAATCTAATAATTGGGAAATTATTTGAAGGTGCAGGTATCTGAGAATCTAAGAATATCTGAAAATGCACAGATATTTAGGTCATGTTATATTTGGTACATCAATTTGCACGTAATGGAAATTTGCATTCGTAACAAGTAAAACAATTCGTGAGTGAAACCAGATCGATAGCCGGTTTCGAGGTAAGCGGGAAATCGATTGGATCGTTCAGGGAAACAAGGGGATTCGGGTGATCCAGAGGGGGACACAAAAGAGATACACGCGAGTCGAAGAGGAAACGCGGCAATTAAAGGTTTGGAAAAGAGGCGTGTCGGCGCTGGGTTGTCGTTTAATTGGCGGGGATTGCAATCGGGGATTTTGTAATAAAGGAGGAGGGACACAATTATTCCGGTCTGTAATGAAGCAATCTTGTTTATGAGCATCGATTTCCGCGGATATTTGTGCGCGTTGTAGATTACGGGAACGAGGTCCCACGACTACAAAGTTTTTGTTCTCGTAAACGGATTAACGGTTGTGATTCGCGTGTGTGTGCATATACCGACACATATACAGCGTGATAATTCAGTTCACGGACTATAAAAAGCCAGCGCGTAATGGATTTCAAATATTTATTAACACTTCGATAGACGCGTATTGCGCGAAATCTGATTCTTGCAATTTTCTGTTTCCTTTTCGCTGCCGAACAACTGGTTATCGATGCGTTCATTCGATGGATCCGAAAACGTACATTTCTACAGATTTGCGGATGTAGGACTATAGGAATATAAGAGGCACATGTAGGGATTTCGGTATACGTGTAGAAATTTAGCTATTTGTATAAGGATTTGTAATTATAGAGTTCTAGGGATAAATATAATGGTGTAGATGTGCATGTAGAGATTTAGGTATGCATACGTAAATTTAGGTGTTCGTATCAGGATCTGTAGGATCAGTAAATAAATACCGCAGTAAAAGTCGTAAATTTGATCCCGTCAAGCTATAAAAAGGATATGAAATTAATGTGGAGTGTTTTTATGTCGAATTAGGTACTACCTGCATTCGGGGTCACCGGTGTGCGAAACGGATTGGCACAAAATCGTGAAGTCGTCGTCGGTCGCGGCCGCAGCCGCGGCGGCGGCGGCCGGAAACGGGGGTGCACCTGTGAGAAAAGGTAAGGTGGGTCGGCCTCGAAGAAGTCGCGAATGAGGTGGCAACCCGGTCGGTCGCCCGAAGAAGGTACAAGCCTCTCCACAGCCGACGCCTGCCGTCGTACCGTCTCAGGTCGACGTCGTGGACGTCGCCGTAGGAGGGGATCCCTATTCGCCGCCTCCGCCGGGTCATCAGCAGTACCACCATCACCACCACCACCATCACCATCATCACCCGATGAGCCTCGTACATCCGGGACTGGCGGTACAGCAAACTCACCTGCAGGCGTCCACCTATCAGGATTGGTCACCTTGGCCACAGGACACCTGCGATTGAACTTCCGTTCGAGTTCGGGGGTCGAACCGTCCCCGCTCGACCCTGGCCGTCTAGGGTCTTTCGTTTCCGCCGCGGACTCTGTCGTGCTCGTCGACAAATCGAACGTTTCGTCGTGTTTTCGAGCCTCGAAAGGACTATCGAGTTCGCGAATAAGCGTCAAAGAAACGGAAGATCATCCGGGTGGACATGGATACGGTGAACGAGTTTCGTTACCTGTGACAGCAACAGCATCACGCTACCAGTGCCGTCGTTAGCAAGGACTCCATTCGGACGCGTGTTTCTACGACGTATATGTACGCGTGAGGATGTGGTGCGTGCGCCCTCGTCGATCGCTGACCTCTTCAGCCTCCTCGATCGAGACACGAACTTGAACAGACGTCTCGCGTCGCGTCGATCGTTCTTTCGGACGCGCGCGACTCGCCGACGGTAATCCTTAATCAATAATCTTTGCTCAATCACGGAGAATCGAAGATGATATCGAGTCGTGTCTGGAGGGCACACGGCGCGGGCCGCGGGCAAGTCGCTGCCAGCGGCGTAACGGCAGTTTTCTTCGGCTTCGTCCGATTCTTTGATGCTCATCCGGGCCTTGGTCGAGCGTGTTTTACCGCGCGATCGACCACGGCCATTTTGCTTTTACGTTCGCGTTCCTCGACGCGCTGTTTCCTTCGGTGACTGCGTTTCTTGCAGATTCGGCTGATCCTTTATATCGTTGCTCATTCTGTAAAATTAGTATCTTTTTTTCTAACTGAATAGATCTTTGGTGCATTTTCAACAATTCTCTACATATTTTATGCATACTTTTAGTACATATTCTATCTTGGATTGTGTCAATTTAAATCAGGTTGAAATTGTATTATTATTATTAATTCATAATAATCTGTGATGCTCTCAGTTGATCAATCGTTAATATAATTGAGATTGTGATTGTTTATTTTATTAAAGTTTTATCGATTTCTGAAGTTAATCTTTAATGTGAGTCAAGTTTTGTCAAGTAGTATACATTGTCAATATTTTAAGGATTTTAATTTTGATTGATAGTACCGAAATATCGTCAGCGCTTAAAATTGTTAGAGTTCTAAAATATCCACGAATTTCGTTAATTTTCTTGTGGTTCTATTAAAGGTGCATTTAGATTGAATTAATCTAATCATTTCAAATTGGATCTACTGAAATCGATAAATTTTAATCAGATCTAGCTTATATTACATTTGACTCGTATAATGACAATTATACTAATTGAATTTTTCCAAAGTTCGCTTACTTCAAACGCCTTACAAAAACTACCACGAATTGAAAAGGACGAAAACTGTTAAAAAATTCGATTTCTCACAACATACTCTCATAAACGTCGCTTTCAGTGTCACAGTCCTATCGTTACCGTTTGACAAATTTTCAACCGAACGAAGAAAATTTGATCATCAAACCGTATCGGTAAGTTCCACGAGCGAGAGTGCAATGAATCGATGGAATCTCGAGAATTTACATTGGTCGAAAGGTCGAACGACAAAATTGCAAGAATTGACGAAACGTTGAGTCTGTGACGCCGGTCGAAAACGTGTCACGTATGCGACGAAGAAAATTTGGTCGACCCGGACCAAATTCGGACGGATAATTCGGCGATTGAAACGATGGCCCGCGTCAGCTTCCCCGGCCCTTAGAAAATTATTTTTCTTTCAAAATCACCGTCCCCTTCTCTCGTCTCGGAGGGTTCCGTAAACTCATTAACCGTTTCTTGTTCCCGCGATCGTTAATCGAGCTCTCCTTTCTCTACGAATGAAAAAAGGTCACACCGCCTGTGAAATCGTTGAACCAGCGAAATTATCATTCGAATCCTCCTTGTTAACGCTTCGGACCTCCATTTCCGGCAATATTTGATCCACGTTATAAATTCAGTGATCGACTGCATTTACGATGTTAATTATCGACGAAGTTTCACATTTTTTATGGATGTATCCATGTATCGAATGCAGTCGAAGAATGTAGTAGAATGAAGAATGAAAGTATTTCATTAGTTGTTCTCGATTTTGAGAGATCAAATACGAAAATTTGCAAGTTTTCTTGTTTTCCAATTTTTGGAGAACTAAATTTTCACATTTCCGAATTCTGAAATTTTCAAATTTAAATCACTGACTTTCAGAATCTCTAATTCCCCAAATTTGCTAAATTTCCATATTCTCAAATTTCTAAATTATTCAATTCATGAATCTCGAAATTTCGAAATTGTACTACATCTCTCAGATTTCTAGACTTTCAACTTCTTAAATCTTCAAATCTCCAAAAGTCCAAATTTCTAAGTGTTCAAATTTTCTAAATCCCTAAATTTAACTTTCCAAACTTCCCAAAGTCCCAAACTTTCAAATCCTCCACATTCGTACATCTACAAATTTCTGAACTATCAAAATTTCTCTCATTTTCTAATTCTCAAAATTTTAACTATCTAAATTTCCAAATCCCCCGAATCCCGAAATCAATCTTCCAAATGTCAAAATTTATTCCTCCGTGTAAATCCTTACAAATCAAACTTGCAACCAAAAACATCCAACAATTCCTAATCCCTACACCGCCATTTTCCCAAACGTCCTCCCATTTTCCTCAATCCACCATTTCCTCCGTCAGCGAACAACCATCGAATGGACAAACAATAATATCTATAAAAAAAAATTCTCATGAAACACGCGACGACACGAAAGGGCGTACAAAGACTCGTTTATTTTTTCAACGCGATAAAGGTTTCGTTTCAACGAAACCGAGGGAAACTGTCGTGCGATGAGAACGCGAGCGCACCGATGTGTCCAGGGCACGCCGGTGAAGCTTCAGCCGTGGATGAAGCGTGTAACAATAGATTTTTTCTAAGTGGCAGGGTTTCGACATCCGCAATAAACATTTACGTGAATGTAATAATTGTGAACACGTTACGATGTGTATCTACTGTCGACGCTCGAGTCCGGTGTCGTTCGAAATTGATGCGTCTCCTCGTGTTTCTCGTTTCTAGCTTGTATCGAAATCGCTTCCTTTCCGTTTCCGTTGGACACGTTTCACCCGGAGAACAAGACGATCACGAAGAGAGGAAACGACACGGGCTCAGGCACGTTCGAAGCTCAATGCGAAACTAAAGACACATGTTTTCGGTGTAAATCATGCGGGGATGACTTTTTTGGTTCGCTTCGTGGCATCGATCCTTTTCTTTAAACCTCCCTGTTTAATCAACATGGAAATTACTTCTTATTTTCAAATTTATTCGACAATTTCATTAGTTACAGCCGATGTAATATTTATTATTACGATCTTTTGGCATATGAGTTATTTTGGGGGTTACAGAATGGTCACATTTTTTGGATTCAATTGTAATATTTATCATTATGATTTTTTAATGAACTGACTATGAGTTCAATTCTAATTTTGGGGTTTATAAAACGGTTGCACTGATCAGAGTCAATTGTAATATTTATCATTAAACTGCGTGACTGGAACTTCTTATTGTATCATTTATTCACGAGTGCACTTATCAGAATTAATAAAAATATTTATTATTATGACTTTTGAATAAACCTTGTTAGAGTTAAATTCTTAATTGATGACTCATCGAACAGTTTCACTTATTTGACTTGATTAGACTATTCATTATTATGATTCCTGAATAAACTGTATAATAGTTAAATTCTTAATGTTTGCCTCATCGAACAGTTTCACATATTTGAGTCGATCAAACTATTCATTATAATGATTCCTGAATAAACTGTATAATAGTTAAACTTGTATTTAAGAATTGATCGAGCACTCTAAGTTAATTACTAAAGAACCATGACCAGTTGTAATAAATAAATTTCTAATTTTAACGATAAATTCGGATCGAACCCATGCAGCGAACCATCATCTCCGCGCCGTGCAACTGATTGTTACTCGTTTATCCGTCTCGTTCTTAGCGAAAGTTTTATCTGTCAGAACGCCGCCGCGCGCTTACGAGGTATTCCAAGCGGAAACAAGAGAGAAAGAGAGAGTGAGAATGTGAGAGAGAGAGAGAGTGACGGCGATTTTCGACGCCGAGAAATGACGCGAAGTTGATCGTGAATCGGCGACGCGATGTCCGGACGAAGAGAGATCGTCCTAACGAAATCTCGCTATATTTCCGCGTCGATTTCTCTTCGGTCCGATTCGTTCTATCTTTCGCCGTTGAACGAAAGACCCTTCGATCCTGGCGCGTGTTCGCGTAGCGGAACCGAGATTACCAACGGAAGATGAAGCTCGATCGAAGAGGGTCGCCGCGACGCGCTGCGTGTTGGATCGTGTAATTTAATCTTGTACATAGGGTACATTTTGTATATTGTTAAAAGTTTGTGTGATATAAATGGTTATGTATTTACTATTAAAGCGGCGATATAATTGGGGGCTTCGCACGGCCCGCGGGCGATTGCGAGTGCGATGGTTACGTGAACCAGAACCAGTGGATGCAACTGAAGTTTACGATACAGGATCCAAAGTGTGCACGGAATTAACCCTTTCATCGTGACATCCCTCGTGTTGTTAAATGAAAATCGTCCATAATCGTGGATGAAGTCTAATCAAGGATGAGGGTGACAACAAAATTTCTTTTCTTTCTCACCCCCTAAAAAGTTAGTACATGGTGTATCCTCTCAAAGTTTGAACTCATAAATTGAAATTTAAGACCAATTTAAAAGTTGACAAAATCAAGTGTACAATTTTTTTTACTTATTTATTGTTATCTTCTGTCAAATTTATAATTCCTTCACGAATTTACGTCCTGTAGTTTCTTTGCCAAATAATCATTTTTATTATATTATGCTTTTTTGTTATCGCTTGTAACAAATATTGCAACTGATCTTAGATTAAACATTTAAATTTATCTATCAACTCGTCATTTTCAATAATCCTTGACAAGTCAACATATCATTTGAAATCCATAAATCAGTAATAAGTCGTAAACTGCACAAACTGTCGTAAACATAAAATTGACCTTTTAAGTCGAAATATTTTTCCATACCAAGTCCTGAGTTTCTAGAGGGAGGGAAAAGAAGGAAACTTTGTTCTGAGCCATCAGCTAATTTTCTTCTATCGCAGTTCAAATTTCAAGATTTTCATTGACTAACACTCTGACGACTGCTCGCACGATATCTCGCGATTATTATAATTTGTAAAGCGGCCATTTCTCGCTGTATAATTGTCGAGTATACAGGGTTCAAAGAAAGCAATCCGAATTGCGGTGCACGGTCAAAGTGTTTTTTGATCAGCCACGAAAGGGTTAAGAGAATTGTACCTTGAGACTGAAGGATAGGTGTCCTTCTAAAAGAAGAAAAATGTTCATTCGCGTCCAGTGGTGTTGGACAGTTTCCAAAGGATCGTCCTCAGTTGAGCGTACACGCGGTTGGATCAGCACGATCTTTTTCGCGCGTTTAGTTAATTTTGTTATTTGATTTATCTCGACTTCTTCAACCGGAAGCCGGACATCTCTGAATGGTTTCGCGGCCTCTTGTAAAATACAAAATACACGGACACACATACAAAACACGTTTATTAATTAAATAAAAATCACAAGTTTTTAGAATGTTGTGCATTTCCTCCGACACGTTTCTCGAATAAAATGTACCGTAATATGTAAACATAACCTCCTGAACTATAAATTAAATGTTTCTCCTATATGACCCTGTCTCTTAATTACAGACATTTTGTTCCACTTGTGCAATCTCAAATGTGATCATTCAAATATTATATAAAAATGTTTTGAATAATCCGAAGTTTTTGTCAAGCAAAATTCCATATTGGACGATTTGTAATGTTTCGAATTGAATGAAAATATTTAGAAATATGGATCTGACTTTTTATGTTGAATTCGAGTGGTCGAAACAATGAATTTTTATAGTAATTCAGAATTTCAATGATTAAAAACTATTCGCTATACACAAACATAAATCGGTAAACGTAATTATTATTATACGAAAATATGTTTATCTTGCTTGTAATACATATTGTTATTTATGTGTATTTTCATCGATTAAATTCATCACATTGTAGTATCATCGATATTATGAACATCATATAATCATATCAATAATATTAGTATAATGACTAGATTTATTTAATAACATCAATTAATTTAATATGTCCTCCAACGAAGCTACACACGAAATTTTATTCTATATCTCCACCTTATTTTATTTTTACGATTTCACTTTTTCGATTTCGATTATTTAGGAGTAACCTAAAATGTAACCGGAATAACGGACCGAAAATCTTTGCAATAAATATTATTTGAATACAGAGACAGCTCGAAGACAGAATGAAATAGAAGGAGAAGCATTTACATGACCATATCTTTATCGTATGCGTACACCGAAGTTATGTCCACATATTATGGTACATTCTGTATACGTCCCACATACCACAAGGATATTCCTTTCTCGCTTACGAAGTTGTTTCCTTCCTTCCTTCCTTCCGGCGTTCTACAACAAGAAAGACACGGATCGATTCGAGGTAAGCGAAATGTTACTGTCCAATTTAAGAAATTGAATCTCGCGAGATCGCGGCCCTGCGCGGCGAGATTAATGAGCAAGCTTTTCCAAACTTCCCCGTGCTACTTCTTTTGGAAACTTATTGGCCACGTTTTCGGAAACAGCCAGAAAACTTTCCGGCAAAAGTTGTTTTGCCAATCCAGACGACTGGCTGGCGACTTTTTATGCTCCGAGAGAAAATGTTTCAGGGTCAGGATTACTTCTCTTAAGCGAAATCAGTGATTGGTTATACAATATGTTTAGCTGATTGATTTGGATCTTCCAAAAGAAGAGTTGTACAGATGTCAACCCACGAGTTGGCGCGTAATGAAAGAAGCTCCCCACCGTGAACACTTCCAGTTATATACAGACAAATAAGAATAATAATGATCATAACTGATGAATTCGCACTATCTCGTTCACTTGACGTTTGCCAACTCCCATTTTCACCTAATTGGGACGTGAGAGTACCGCCGAAAATACGTGTGCGGCGTCCATTTTTCTATTCTGAGCAATTGGAGCCGTAGCTATTTGGAGACGTAGCGATTTGGGGATGTACCGATTTGGAGATGTATGCATTTGGGAATATAGCGATTTGGGGCTGTAGCGATTTAGGCATGTGAGAATTTTGGAATAGAAGAATTTGGGAATGGAGAGATTTGGGAATGTAGGGATTCGGGGGTGTAGGGATTCGGGGATGTAGGGATTTGGGGATGTAGGGATTTGGGGATGTAGAGATTCGGGGGTGTAGAGATTCGGGGGTGTAGGGATTCGGGGGTGTAGGGATTCGGGGGTGTAGGAATTTGGGAATGTAGGTGTTTGCGAATTCGGGGATGTAGGGATTCGGGGTGTAGAAATTCGGGGATGTAGGAATTCGGGAATGTAGGGATTGGGGGGTGTAGAAATTCGAGAATGTAGGAATTTGGGAATGTAGGGATTCGGACATGTTGGGATTGGGACGTGTAGAGATTCGGAAGTGTAGATATTCGGAAATGTAGAAATTCGGTAATGTAGAAATTCGGAATATTTGGAAATTTCTCAATTTTTAATTTGATAATGTAGAAATTAGTACATTAAAAAATTTCTAAATTCCCTAAGTATAATATAGAAACTGGTAATACTGAATAATCAAAAGTTGCTAAATTTGTAAATTAAACTTTTTAACTTGATATCGTAGAAATCTGTAAATTCGCAAAATCCTAACATACGAAATTCGGAGACTTCTGAATTCCACGACGCGAATATTTCTAAAATATCGAAAGATGAAGAGAATTCGGAGATCTATCATTTTCAATATTTTCTTTTTATAATAAAATATTGATCAGTGTTCCGTAAAGGATTGAGGTTGCAGGATTGATTTACCGACAGAGTATTCGTTAATATTTATTCTTTGAGCGAGATTACGTACTGCATTTTTATTGAACCAATATTAAGATTTAATTTGCAGAATCAGTAAATACGTTACATACGTTGTAGCGAATCGTTGAAAATTGTTAATAAAGGATTCCATCCTTGCCGACAGGAATATCAGCAGCAAGTAATAACTTTTCAATTACTGTTTGCATTGCGTATACAATTAAATAAAGCAATTACGATTCGTTAAGGAAAGGAATGCAATATATTCCGTGTATTAATAAACGGTACTTACATTTCGCGTACAATTTTGCACGGTTTCTATTAACGGCGAAACTTCGTGACTTGAAATTTCGCGAATTTTTGAAAAAATTGTGAACGTGAAATTGGCAAGCGGACGTATGCAATCAATTTTTTCCTGGTAATCCGATTATATTGAAATGCCTCTAATAAAACACAATGGAAATCGACATGCCTCTAACTGTTCTCCTCGCGTCTACAATAAACGCAACTATTTGTTTACCGATAACACAATTCAAATACGTCCAACGTGCATATAAACGCGTGTAGCTTGATTGAATTTATGTAAACAAACATTGCAAACGAAATCTGTTGTAATTGTAAACCATTTTTTGGAATTACTAACACGCGCGACGTGATATGTTTCTAAAGAAAAGAATTAATCTTACCATCAGGAGACGTCAGTGATATAAACTTAGGTAGGTAAAATCGTGTGCAAAATAAAGTTACTTTATATTATTTTATTAAATTAAAATTATTAAGATGAAATTAAACCTCAGTAATGAAAGCATTACCTGTACAAGCGAACATTAGTAATATTAGTAACAACGAATAACCTAATAAAAACAGTATTAATATTCGACAATTTAATATTTTCAAATAACAGCATTGGAATCAAGCTACTTAAATGAAATCAAACCAATATAGAAAAACTATCGATTACCAATATCAGTGGATCAGTATGTGATAGAACCAATAGCAATACCAATATGATACTACCAACTACAGGAATAAAAACACTATCAATAACAAATAATCTAAATCAATATCAATGTACTAATATGAATGTACTAATACTACCAGTATTATCAATGTATTCAGTAATATTCAGTAATATCAATGTACAAACACCAGTGCCAATAACAGCAGTGTCACTTCCAATACCAATATTCGTGAAATCGGTATCAACAGCAACGAACCAGGTACCAATACCAATGAAACTAAATATTATCAACAAAACCAGCAGTCGCTTCCAGTATTAATATCGATACTAATACCAATGAAATCGGTGTCAATATCAACCGGTTGAATGAATTACCGGTTTCAACGAAATGAAATATCAGTGCTAATAACATTAGTACCGGAGTCACTTCTAATATCTCTACTAATACTCATGAAATCGGTATCAAGACACATGAACCAGGTACCAACGGGACCAAATCCAGCAACAATCCGACATTGATTATCCTACAACACAAAGATCGCCGCTGGTTCAGGCGAATCGAGTATCTCGTTAAACAAGCCGATTAGAGAAATGGTATATTAAAAGAAGAACAATTGTCGCAGAGGGTGGCGCATCCGATGGCGGTCCCCGAAATAAAAGTTTAATAATAGCGTAAAAAGTGCAGGGTTTAATGGGCGAGCAGAGGACCGTAATACATTATTTTCGAGCCGACACTCTTCTTGCGACGGAATCCCTTTGAGGACGCAGAACTGCTGCAGCAAGCAGCTAGGCCGCGCTTTGTTGTTCGGCAGGAGCGCAAAAAGAGCAGAACATCGGGAAGGGATACAGAGGGCCAGGGGGAGGAGGGGGTAGTAGCGGGATCCGTGTAGGGGCAGGAGAAGAAACGAAAACAATCGATACTGTCGGAACAGGAAAGCAAGGCCAATCGGTCCATGCTCTATTCGCGGAGTGGCCAATCAAAATGCCTACTACGTCGTCGGCAGGCCCGCTAATTAGACGCCACGTAAATCAGTCCTGAAACTCAACGTTAATTAACACGGGTTTCTGTTGGAGTTGCTTACCCACCTATTTATCGAACGACACAAATGCAATATGGTCGAACACGTGCGCGTCCGCTAAATGCCTCCTCGAGAGTGGAGAACGCCAGATACCGGTGACTGCTGTCTGCCCCTCGGCCTCCCCCGGCCCGCCCCTCTGGCCCTTAACTCGCGTGTCGCGTATTATATCCATAAGTTTATGCCACTTTAAATAAAAGTTTATAAATAGACGGGCAACGTCGTTAGAGGACCGGTGTTGCCTCGCGAAACGCGACGGGACGCGGCGTATGGTTGTTACGCTCGTTAGAACTGTCACCCTTGCCTGAACCTTCGTCTCCTAACGATCCTCGATCTCTAATAATAACCTTATTCTTCCTATTGTTCTCCTACATTCCGATCTTCGCATTTCCTTTTTCTTCAATATCCCTACATCCCGATAATCTTGATACCGATATTCCTAGACCTAGATGACGACATCTTCGCATCCTGATATAGGTAGATCCTGGTACTCTTCAATCCCAATATTTCTAGATCATATCTGTAGGCACCGAGATCCTTTTATACCGATGTCCTTAGACCTAGATATCCCTAGATCCCAATACTCTTCGATATTGGTATTCTTAGATAATATCCCTAGGAACCGATCAACCTATATACTGAAATCTTGGATCACGATAATCTTCGATCTTAAAATTCCTAGATCATATACGTAGCCACCGATATCCCTAGATACTGATATCGCTAGCTACCTAAATTCTTCTGTCGCAATATTACTAAATATGTGGATCCTTGTATCCCGAAATCCCTAGCTGTCTCTCTTTAAATCTCTAATATCTCCGATAAAATCCGTAAAATCTCGAAAATCTCGAAAATCTCGAAAATCGTAAAATCCCCAAATGCAAATGCACAGTAAACATAAATCAGCACGTCCCCCGCTGGTTCGTGCATTTCGAAAGAAATCGAAACGGTGGTGAATGAAACACTATCGAGAATTCGTACAACTTTAATTATAATTTCCAGTGGCAGAAGCAACGCGTTCGATTTTTTCGCGGGCTCGAAAAGGGGTAACTCGTAGGAAGTTGATCGTTTCGCGAGCACAGAAGCATCTTTGTTTTTCGTGGAACGTCGACGAGCGGGAGACAACAGAACGAGAAGCCACGTTTTCGACATGACCGGCACGAATTCGATGGAGCCACCATCAGTTTCTCGAACTTTAGACGGTAATTAACAATCGTCCGCGTATAACAAACTGAATTTAATTAATTGCATAACTGCACGGAGGTCCGTGCTTCTAATCGAACCGGGTACATATTGTTGCAGCCACCCTTCTCTCTGCCCCTCATCAGCCACCGGCAATTAATTATAGCATTCCGGGTTAGCCGGGGAATTAATTACGTCCAGAAGTTGGACGTTGCCGAGGGATCGTTAGAAATCGTCCTTCGTTAGGAGTTAAGCGAGCACCGGCTCCCAAGCTAGTTATTGATGGTTTCTGCTTCTTCCTCATCGCCCTGATACTGACAGGCCCAAGTGCTCGCTCGTCCGGTAATTCTGCATCCGCCAATAGGACGCGCTTTCGTATTTTAATAAGATCGAACCTTATGAGACCGGGAAAATCCTCTCTTTTTTTTCTCCCCTTCCGTGGAACGCGATCTCACTCGTTATCGATAGATTATCGATGTCTTAATACCCGATGAACACGTCGTTATCGTATCATCCGCGCTGACATGTGGAACCGAAATACCATACAACGCATTATTTTATCCTCAAAATCTACTTACTTTTGTTTCCTAGATATTCCTACATAGTCCCAGAAACCCACGAATATCCCTAGATACCTTTAAATATCCATGGATGTTCCTAGATGTACGAAACTATCCCTGGATATTCATAAATATTCCTAGATATCTCTGTATACAATTAAATATTCCTAGATAGTAACAAAATTTCTCTATTCCTGTATCTCTAAATCCCTATGCTCCCAGATCTCTGGTTACTATATCGTTGTTCAAATGATGAAATTTTGCGTTTAATTCTACTTCATTCACTTATTAGCCCAACCTGTAGTATCGATAATGTTCCGATATTGTAGATACATCATCGATGACATTATAGACGTCAGCAACGTTCGTGCTGTATTTCAGTTTAGTTGTGATGCTTCGTTTTCGATGATGAGCAAATTGATGAGTTTCGGTTGCCTTTGGCGTTGGTGGTGAAAGTAACAATGGCAGGCTAAAACAGAAGCAACGATTGATAATGGAGATTATTGTTCGGAGATTAATTGGGTATCTAATTAATATTATTTGGAACTTGAAACCAAGGATATCTAGTATAGGATGTAACAATAGATTTCCAAATCTTCAAACCTCTAAATTTTCAAATTTCAAAATTACCAATTATCTCAATTCCCAAATTTCCAAATAACCAAATGTCTCAACTCAAAACTTCAAAAATTCCACGATTTCCATATTTCTCAATTCTTCAATAATTACTGCAACTCTAAGTAGGAGACTTTGAAAATTTTAGACCTCCCTGCATCTCTCACATCGCCCTAAACACCATAGACTCGAGTACTGTTCGTAAACTGTCCTATAAGCACTGCATCTGCCCGTCACCACGTTAAATAACCTCCCAGTAACTGACCACCGAGTTCAAAAACCCTCTACCTTCTTATCTCCCTTAGCGACTTTATCGCCATACAATAAACCTCGTACCCGAACAATATCGTTTTAGACTTGACACGTTTCGTCGTACAAAAAGTTTCGTTTCACGTAAGATCTCCGCTCGTTCGATAGAAGGCGCACGGACGGGTCGTTCATCTTTAGGGCGTTAATTAACGACCCATTAAAAGGAGAAACAAACGAGATTACAACCGACTCGTTGTCCAATCTCTTGCAGACGTCTTCGACGCGGCAGAGCCTTCTGCTCCATTTCTATCCCATTCTACGGTATAGTTTAACGGGCAGCCGTTCGTTGCGTGCAATTCCGTGAAACAAGGGAGAGGGTGCACCGGAAAAATAAAAGGAATATATTAAGAGCGTCTCCGTCGGCGTTCTCTACTTCGCCGGGAGTCCGTTCGGTCTAATTTCTAATTATTCCGCCGGAGTGGCTCTAATTAGCGTAGGTAGCTATGCAGTGTACAACTGTTTCCCTCGTGTCAGGGGTGCGGAGCCGGCGGAGCCTACGTAAATAAGTTTGCGGCTGTGTTCGTACACTCGACTACAACGTAGGCTTCCTTTGCGTAACTGCGTTACACGTACACTTCGTCGATTCGTCGATTTCCAAATTTTCTCGTCTCGGAATTTCTATAATTTCGAACCTTTTGAATTCACGGGTTTCAAAACATACGAACTTTCACATTTGAAAACCGTCCAATTCCCAAATTTCCTCCGACGTTATTAGATTAAATTCGCAAGTTCTCAAACCTTATCAAATCGCAAATTCAAAAATCCTTGTGATTTTAAAAAATCCCTATGAATGCCAAAAATCCCTATACCATGAAATTCTTACACTACAACTCTCATGGTTTCTATATTATTATTTCCACAAATCCCTAGGTCCTATGAGAACCCAAAATCCAAAAATCCCTATGGCTTTAAAAAAATCCCTAGATTCAAGAATACTAACTAACAAGATTTCCATAGCCTTAGTTCACCCAATTTCTAATCACTGAAATCTCTAGATCTCGAATATCCCTAAGCTCAAAAAGTCCCTAGATCCAGAAATTCTAGAGTCTAACTTCTTAGATCCCCATATTCATAGGTCCTATGCAACTCTAAATCTAAAAATCACTCGAATCGAAAAATCCCCAGTTCACGAATTCCCCAGATATCAACTCCGAAGACTCCAATATTCCTAGTTTCCAAATCACTAGCTCATCAAAATCTCTCGGTTAAAAAATCCCTAGAATCCTAACAATATTTGGACCAAATAGTCCTAGACACAAAGAACCTTTAATAAAAAAAATCCCTAAATCTTCAAATTCCTAAAATTTTCACAAATTTCCTTTTTTAAATCAGAAAATTTATTAAGATGCTATTCTTCAAATCCATGTTGCTTTCTATCGAGATAAGAAATCAATGTATATTAATATATTTTATCGTTCGTTCATCTATTTTTCCGCGTTATTTTCAATTTGAAATTGTACGCGTCCTATAAGGCGACCGGTACAGCGTTAAATTAAGTAACGAGAATTTGGATGATCGAATACATTAGGAAGCTGGAAAAGATGGAAAGCGGATGGTTTAATAAAACCGCATGATCGGTGTTACGAACACGATCCAACGAATCGGCATACATATTCAATAATCGTTGCAGGGGAAAATCTTGTTTCAGTCTTTTGCCGGGGACGGTTGAATGGAAAACGAATATCCGTGGTTTCTGAAACTTTTACACTCAATATTCGCGGTGGTTCGCCGGGCTTCGTTTCAGAATCGCCCACGGTACCTGTTGCAATTGCCTTAATAACGCTCACAGGATCACAGCGTTCGAAATAATTAAAAGTACAATATTGTGTCGCGGTGGTTCGATGTGGCAAAAAAAAAGAAACCAAAGAACAGAAACGAGTTTCCTGTTCCCTGGATATTCGCCGAGGTCTCTTTATATATTTTAATTGAATCTCCGCCCGGCTGAATACTTCGCGGAAAAATGAAAGGTCGTGCAATTATTAATTACTGATATCGTGCGTATTAGTTTCGGTGTAATAATATCTCGTTTACCGTTCGACGTATCATGGCGAAAAAAAAACAGGACGAAATAATGAAACTCTGACGAGAGAATCTTTCTGTTACAACCTTTTGTTCGTTTTCATAAATTTCAATTACGATTTATGATATTCTGTGCAGCGAAAATATCAGCCATTTATACGAGCTTCATTTCGGTTGTTAATTTTTCTGGATTAATGATGTCTGCGCGATTTTATTGCATACTGCAAAATGATCTATGGACAAAAATAATTAGTAGGAAATAAGAATAAGATTTTTAGCTACTTTCGTTTCGGAGGGAAAAATTCTTAACGTATGAAGTAAAATTGATCAGTGAAATAAACCGCAACAATTTCGACTGTATTTAATAATTGTTATAAATCAGCAAATATTAACATCAATATCGTTGAAACGCATCAGTCATTTTGAACATTTGAATGCACGAAAATTTGGAAACTTCAAACATGAATATTAGAAAAATATGAAATTTAAATACGTACCTGAAATCCCAGTTAAAAAGCGATCGTTCAATCGGCAAAATAAAATTTGATCCATAATTCACGAACGCCGCATCGATCATCAGGCTAGCGAGGATGCATTAACCACTTAAGGGATGAAAGTCGAGTCTGAAAAGTAGGAGCGATACAGTATTCTGTTTCCAAAAAGGCGTATTCAACATTTGAGTTCGAGGTTCGTTCAAATATTCCATTCCACGTGTGAAGATGTCAGGGAAAGCTGACGAGGGTTGAGACGCGAGGGGTTGAAGATGGTCGGCACCGGTGGGAAGACAATTATTATTTTGAGTGGTTGGCGACGGGATGCTGGTGATATTTTATTTAAGATACAATCGCGTAATAGCTCGCTTCAAGTGGATAGATAACGTAGCGTCCGAGACGAAGGGTAGAAATAACATTCGGACGAAGATCGCGAACAAGAAAGAAACTGTTCGCAAATGGCTCGGGGGTTGAAAGTAAAGACGAGTGGAGATAAAAGGTGAAGGGGATGATTCTACATTAGTAAATTACTCGGTGTATCCCGAAACTTCTACCACCGACACAAAAGTGCCCCTCTAAATACCTAATCTTTATGAATAATTAAAAGGGTTCACGCCCAAGATGAAACAAGGGAATTTTAAATCGTGTTTACGGAGATGCGGTATTCGATTTATATTTTTACTTCCGCATTATAAAATTCTTTATGAAATTGTGTTTTTATTGGGAAGCATTTTGTAATTAGAAAATCATTATAAAACCCTCTTCCCATTCACGCATACAAATTCACAGGCCAAACGGTGCAGGTTCGACATTTTTTTAGAGAATCGACCCCCTATAAAATCACCTGAAGACCCTAGGAAAACTATCAAACCTTTAACATTCGCATCCTAAGGTAGGATTGTGAAGTAGACGAGGCTGGGGGCAGAGCCCTCCAGCGAGTAAAGTAAGTTTATTTCTAAAGACGAGAGAATTTAATGTAGTTTTATGATGATTAAAGCTATTTAATTATGACATATGGAGTGCTACAGTTTTTTAAATTGACGTAGTAATTTTGCAAATTTTGATAATCTCACAAGCTGCAAGTTTAAAAATCTGAGAACTCGAAAATTAAAAAATCTGACAACTTGCAAATTTAAAAATCCGCGAGACCAAAAATTGAAAAATTTGTCAAATACATAAAAATGTGAAAAATTGAAATTTCCCAACTGCAGAAAAATGGTGTAATACGTTACGAATGGTGATGCACAGTAACCGTACCGGAGTAAAAATTGAAAAATACAATCGTATTCTGTGATGCATGGTCCCGTTGTATCCGAAAACCCTATCGATGAAGGATATTGTATTTTTCCAGCAGCAGCAACACCGCGAGGAACTCGAGGGACGCTAACGAGTTTGCACGTTCGACGGTCGCGTATCGACACGCGGAGGAAGAAACGCGACAAAGGACACGTCCCATAGTCGTCCGATTTTTTATGGGACTGTTGCATAGGTAGCCGCTGGCGAACCGGACAAATCGATGGGAAAAAAGTTAGGATACGCGTGCGAAAACGTCGATATGACGTTATCCAATTAAAAACAGCCACCTTTGTGTAACCCGATCTGTTGTACCCAACAGCATTCGCAGTTATTCTTCCAATCTCTATCTACTATCGCCTACATCCAATTAGTACATTCGAATACAACTTAGGATATTTCTAGATACCTGAGCTTAACAAATTTTCTTTCTATTTTCGTATCTACATACAGATGTCAGTTCTCGAGTTGGCGCGTGAGAACCAAAGTAAAAGAAGCTCCCCACCGTGAACACTTGCAGTTACATACAGGCAAATAAGAATAATAATGACAATAACTGCTGAATTCCTACTGGAGAGACGTTTTCCGACTCTCATTTTCACCTAATTGCGACCGCGACAGCTGATACTACCGCTGAAAATACGTGCGCGGCGTCCATTTTTCTATTCTGACCAATTGGAGCCGTGATTTGGGGATGTACCGAGTTGGAGATGTTTGAATTCGGGAATAGAGCGATTTGGAGCAGTAGCGACTTAGGTATGTGAGAATTTTGGAATAGAAGAATTCGGGAATGCAGAGGTTCGGAAGTGTAGGAATTTGGGAATGTAGGGACTCGGAACTGTTGAAATTCGGGAATGTAGGGATTTGGAAATGTAGGTATTCGGGGGTGTAAATATTCGGGGGCGTAAATATTCGGGGGCGTAGGGATTCGGGGGTGTAGAGATTCGGGGGTGTTGGGATTCGGGGGTGTAGGGATTTGGGGGTGTAGAAATTCGGGAATGTAGGGATTCGGCGATGTAGGAATTGGGGGTGTAGGGATTCGGGGGTTTAGGGATTCGGGGGTGTTGGGATTCGGGGATGTAGGGATTTGGGGGTGTAGGAATTCGGTAATATAGGGATTTGGGAATGTAGGTATTTGGGAATGTAGGGATTCGGGGATGTAAGGATTCTGGGATGTAGGGATTTAGAAATGTAGGTATTCGGGAATGTAGAGACTCAGAAGTATAGAAATTCGAGAATGTAGGTTTTCGAAAAAGTCCGTATTTCTAAATTTGAATATCTACATTTGGATAATTGAACTAAGATGACTAAACTGCACGAAAACAGCACTGCAGTCGCCACCAAGCGGAGAAATGTCGAAAAATCTTGCCAGGGGACTCTCTCTGATCAAACAAGCGATTCCTGTGTTATATACAACGAGTAATGCAGATTTTCACTGTACCGGCACTCGTTGTTTCACCGTTAAATAATTTGCATTTCATAATCCATAAAATGAAACTTTGTAATTATCAATTTCAATTTGTTAGATTAATAGGATGCGAAAACCACACGTTATACAAAATACGGTAATTTTTTGCTCAATTAGTTTCAGCGTTCGTAGAAAGATGGCGGCACCGATGTTGTCCTGAGTCGGTCTTTTCCAAACACCCGTGAGATCTATTCTAATATTGTATTGCCTTCTAATCTAATATTCAATATTCTTATTTAAAAGACTATCATATGAAATTCCTGCCTTATGCGTAACTATATTTTGAAAGTGGTATACCTTATTTTAGTTCTTTAAATTAGCATCAAGTAGGAGGGAACGCTTTTTGTTGCAATGTCAAGATTTTAATTCAACACTTCATTTAATACAGTTCAACACTTACCTGGTTGATCATTGTTCTCGTGGCACACTAATCTGTCCTATTTGAATGTTTCCAAGTCCTTTTTTTATATTTTCATCAACCGCCAGTGATTTCTTCAAACAGTCTTATTGTAGTTCAATCTGACATGTATTCCTCTCTGTAGCACTCGTAATATCGACGAAGATATGCTGTCCCTAGAAAAATTCAAATTATGTTGTAAATTACTAAATTTTCAAATCTCTGATGTAAGACTATTAGGAATATTTCGGTAAAATGTGGGGTTCGAATAAAACTTGTGGACGTTTGAGAAATATTCAGAGGTTTTTTAATTGTAACCTTCCTCGACAAAAGCTAATGTAAAAATGTCTTCGAAGGCACGATCTCCTGAGGACGAAGACACAATCTCCTGAGGTCGTTTAGGGCACTTGAGCCCGGTGAAACTTCCTGGAAGGGAAAGTGCACTGACGAAAGGCCTCGACTGTTGATTTCTATTTTCTAACACCGAATATTCACTTTTCCTAATTTTCAAATCCTCTCGAAATTCAGCTGCAACCGTATCCAGTATGTAAAGTAGCGGTACACATACGAAGAATAATATCGACCGATGTGAACGCGTTCGCGTACGCGCTGTTAGTGTTATTTTTCGAGGGCTAAGATGGAAATTGGCAATTTACTGTTCTTATACCCCGCCATACATTTTAATCGATCCACTTACATTCATCCGAAACGGTTCATCCCTACAGAGCTACCGTAAGCGTTTCGATGCCAAATTAAAAGCACTATGTTACCATACATAATTGACGACACTATTCGACTATCCATCTCAACAATGTAGCAATGCTTTTAGAAGCATTAAGAGTTTCGATATTAATGCCCAATTATTTGCCAACCACTCGCAGCTTTTTCTCGTACCTGCGAGTGCCACTGTTCAAGCATTAATTTGATAAAACTGCGTATAAAAAATGTAGCACTAGGAAAGAGTATAGAAGTGTTCGAATTATTATTTCCGCCATAGACCTCGCATACACCATTCGAACGACATTTCATGTGGTATCATGGATACAGTTGTGTTGCAACGCGGTTACTTGAAGACGTCGAGGATCTATTTTAATATCGTCGGAATTTGGCCCGATCAGAAGAAATCCAACCAGTATTTTATGCGATCTGTCGTGTATATTGTTATGATGTCATGTATTTTAGCGCAGGTAGGCATACGATGTTGTAAGTTTCGTTTGCATGCGTGCATATGAATATTTGAATGCCACATTTTGCGAAATATTGAGAATCGCTGCTGTTGTAAGAGGAACCATATGCACCTGGTAATTATGCACTTTTTCATGGTGCATCGAGATATTTATTTATTTTTTTTACATTGTGACCATTTTAGTGAAAACGAAATTAATTTCGTATTATGATGAAATAAGTAAATGGGGATTTAGGAATTAGGTTATACGAGAATTTTGAAATCTGAGAATTTGGTAATTCGGTACTTCGGTAATTCGAGTATTTCGGAATGCGACAATTTGGAAATTTCAGGATTTAGCAATTTTGGGGGCCAGAGAAGTTTGTGAATTTGTGAGTCACAGCGTTTGAAAATTTGAGAATTTGAATGCTTGGAAATTTAAGAATCTAGTTTTACTAATAACTGGAGATAACATAAGAATTCGTTAAATTCAAAATTGAGTACATAACATGTAATATGTCTAATCATATTTAACACGTGAGTATTACGTATATTTAATATCAATTTCAGATAGCACATGTGGTATGCTTCTTCGATATAGATACCCTGATGGACCAACTTTTTATACTTCTCACTTCCTCGTTGGCACTGATAAAGCATGGCATTCACACCGCAAAAGGCTCAGAAGTGATAAAATACATGTTATCCCCAACTTTCTCCACATTTATACGAACTGAACGATTTCGATGCAGTTTAAGGTACTTCTGGACGGCATGATCAAAGACTTGGAAACGGATAAGACAAAAGAGGAACTTGCTGTTATGATGCCGTACATCAATAGAGCAGTCTTCTTGACGACATTCTATGCGTGTAAGAGAATACAAAATGTGTCACATTTACCAAAAATTATTTGAAGTGTGTACACTTATGAACACGTTCCTCTGCAACCTTTGCACTAAATAATAATTGCAATTAGTTTGTTGATCACTCTTTACAATTTCCATGACTATCAACGTTTTGCGATACATCATTCATTTTCTATACAGGCAATACTGTTTTTAGATGGTGCTATCATTTGCGTGTTAATACTTTTCCAAGCACCACTTTTGCCAATTATCATGGACATTCTAATTCCATTAAATACGTCGAGACCTCGAGGATACACTTTCCCAGTATACTATTACTTCTTCGACATGGACGACTGCCATTATTGGGCGATGTTACATATAAATATAGCGATCATTGTGATAGCGTGCGGATCTATTGCTTGCGACACATTTTATATATCCACTGTACAACACGCTTGCGGATTGTTTGCGATAGCTGGGTAAGTTTATCACGGCAACAGATCAATAATAGTTTAAGCGATTAACAAATTGTTCTGTCTGATTCCTGTCCAAGTGATATTGATAGATGTCTAACATAGACAGATTTCATTAACTACATTTATAATTGAACTCATAAGCTACTGATACTGCTTACTAGGTATAAAATACTGTAAATTTCGATGATCACAAATGCTTTTAGATATCGATTCAAGGCTGCAATCGAAGACATTTCTGATGTGCGAAAAATTGCAGGAGCGTCGAACAAGACGCACAGGGAAGTCTGTCGCTCCATAATGGCGCATGATCGCGCAATAAGGTTAGAAATCAACAAACTTTTTGATTTTCTCGTGTTACAGATGTAAATCGCTCAAACAATTCAGTAGTCTGAATAAGCTCTTTCCGAGCTTATAGCAGTTATTAACAAGTGGAAATTATGTACTCCAAGAAACATCTTATTGCGTATCTCGTTTCCAAACTAACTTTAAATTCTCCAGGCATGTAAGAGAAATTGACAACTTTTATTACGGTTTGCTTTTTGTCGCTGTCGGATTGACAGTCATAGCTTTCAGTTGCACGTTATTTTGGGTAAGTTTGATAAACTTTCATTTTATACGATAATAGTAACCTTCTTGAATGTATTTTGTTTGACACCAGCTATCGAAATTGACACTTTCGGGACAGTTCTACGTGCATGCGATTAGTTTATTCCTTGAACTTGCGCACATATTTTTCCTGACAATTCAAGGACAGTTCGTAATTAATAGAACCAACAGTTTCTACGAAGAAGTGTGAGTACTATGTCAACGGCAATACCTGCTGTTCGATGAAATAATTACAAGTATTAAACAATGCACCTACATTATTGATATTTGTATATTTATATAGAGTCAAGTTATACTCTGTTGTTAAGTTATATAGTTACATAGCAACGCTTTGTATCAATGTACTCGACTAATAATTCCAGGAATTTTTCATTCATCCACGAATTGAAAACTTTCATTTATAGATACGAAGGACAGTGGTACAATAGCGTGCCCAAAACACAAGCATTATTTATATTAGCATTAAGGGCAGGCATGGATCCACCAGAAATAACAGCAGGAGGTGTCATTGCAATGAACTTGCAAACATTCGCAGAGGTAATAAAGTGTTATTTGAATTTGTGACTAATTAGAGTATAATTTGGACATTTTTTTAGATAGTAAAACTATCGTTTTCGTACTATACGGTGTTGCAAACCGTCTGACGGAGACAATGCCAGCTATTATTACAGAAAATAATAATGATAAACGAAATTAGTAATGGAACGTAGAGTGCACGAGAAGTACATGATTGTGACATATATCTGGTATCGTGAAGAGTGAGCATAGCATAATTTTGTAGTGTGAAGTTACTACTATCAATATTGGATCAAATCTTCTGGCGTATGATTTAAATTTGTTCAGACCGGTGTGAACACAGGAATTGATGTATTATACTGTATCATACATTTTATTACACTGGAATTTAAATTTTATGAATTGCTTTTTTAATCATGAACAACGATCCTCTAAGGTAAAGAAATCATTTACAAGGAAGAGGGGCATTCTGTCGCAATGTTAAGTTTATAATTCAACACTTCGTTTAATACAGTTTAACACTTACCTTCAATGTTTGATCACTGTTCTCATGGCACACTAATCGATCCTATTTGAATGTTGCCCTATTTTCTTTTGTATTTTCCTCAATCGCCAGTGACTTCTTCAAACAGTCTCATTGTAGTTCAATCTGACACGATATGCATTCTTCTCTGTAGCACTCGTAATATCGACGAAGAAATGCTGTCCCCAGAAAAATTGAAATTATGTAGTAAATTACTAAGTTGGCAAATCTCCGAGTAATCGCATTCATTGATTTATCAATACTCTGGAAATTCATTTGCAACGAGCAGTATTCAGCCTAACAAAAGTAGCGATACACGTATGAAGAATAATATCGAACGACATGGACGCGTTCGCGTGCGCGATGCTACTGCGATGTTTTTCGAGGGTTAAGATGGAAATTGGCAATTTACTGTGCTTATACCCCGCACACATTTTAATCGATCCATTTACATTAACCTGCCACGCTTCATTCCACTGCACCTTCTAAAAGGAGGCTAAATATACGAGCACTATGTTGATATGCATGATTCACGACCCTACTCGGGCAACTATGTTAATATTGTAGAAAACCTTTCAGGGATAAGGAGGGTTTTGAAAATTAATGCCCAATTATTTGTCAATAAGTGCACTTTTATCTTGCATCCACACACGTTACCATTAGTCAAACATTGATCTCGTATAAAAAATGTAGCACTTAGAAGCAGTATAGGTGATCGGATTACTATTTCCGCGGTAGTTCTCGTCGCGTACCCTATACAGATGTTCATTTCGCGCCTGTGAAATCATGGATGCAGTTGCGTTGCAACATCGTACATTGAAAATAACAAGTACGTATTCGCATATCGTTGGAATTTGGCCTGGCCAGAAGAAATTCAATCAGTATTTTCTTCGGACCGTTGTATACATTTTTCTGATATCAACTTTGTCGGCACAGGTACGCATATCATAATTTTGATTTGCATTCGTGAATATGAATATTTGTGTGCCTTCGTTGTACTTTGCGAGAAATTGAGGATTTGTGAATTTGTGAAACTAAGAAATTCAGAAGTTTAGTATTTCAGAATTTAGAAATTTGACATTTCGACAATTTGAAAGTTTGAAAGTAGCAAAGATTCATTACGAACTGCAGAAGTCACATGAATACATTTTATTAAAATTGCGTATACTATTCCTACTTGTATGTTGCACGTTAATATTACAAATATGTAATATCGATTATAGATCGCGCGTTTGGCATGCTTCTACAATATGAACAATCTGATGAACCAGCTTTTTCCAGTTCTCATTAACATAATGGCACTGACGAAGCATGGCCTTCACATCGTAAAAAATTCAGAAGTGATAAAATACATGTTATTCCCGACTTTCTCCTCATTTATTCGAACTCAACGACTTCGATGCAGTTTAAGGTACTTCTGGACGGCATGATCAAAGACTTGGAAACGGATAAGACACAAGAGGAACTTGCTGTTATGATGCCGTACATCAATAGAGCAGTCTTCTTGGCGACAGCTTATACGTGTAAGAGAATTCAAAATGTGTCTCATTTACCAAAAATTATTTGAAGTGCGTAAACTTATGAAAACGTTCCACTGCAACCGTTGTACTAGATACTAACTGCAATTAGTTAGTTGATCACTTTTGACAATTTCCCTGACAATTCACGGCTCACACTACATTGTTCATTTCATACTCATCGGCAATACTGTTCTTAGATGCTGCCATCATGTGTTTAATAGTACTTATCCAACTACCATTACTACCATTTATTGCCGATTTTGTAATGCCATTAAATGAGTCACGAACTCGAGTGTACACATTCCCAGTGTACTATTACTTCTTCAACTTGGACGACAATGATTATTTCGGACTAATACATACAGATATTACAGCCATTGTAATAACGTGCGGATCTATTGCTTGTGACACCTTTTATATATCCACTGTGCAGCACGCTTGCGGACTGTTTGCGATAGCTGGGTAAGTTTATCACGGCAAAAGATCAATAATAGTTTAAGCGATTAACAAACTGTTCTGTCAGATTCCTGTTCAAGTGATACAGGTATATATCCAACATGGACAGATTTAATTAACTATACTTATAATTGAACTCATACGCTACTGACTCTGCTTACTAGGTATTAAACGCTGTAAATTTCGATGAACACCAATGCTTGCAGATATCGATTCAAGGCTGCAATCGAAGACATTCATGATATACGAAACATTGCAGAGATGTCGAACGATACGTACAAGAAAGTCTGCCGTTCTCTTAAGGCACATGATCGCGCAATAAGGTTAGAATGCAACAAACTTTTTGATTTTTTCGTGTTGCAGATGTAAATCACTCAAACAATTCAGTAGTCTAAATAAGCTCTTTTCGAACGAATAGCAATTAATAACAAGTGGAAATTATGTGCTCCAAGATACATCTTATTGCGTATCTCGTTTCCAAACTAACTTTAAATTCTCCAGGCATGTAAGAGAAATTGACAACTTTTATTACGGTTTGCTTTTTATCGCTGTCGGATTGACAATCATAGCTTTCAGTTGCACGTTATTTTGGGTAAGTTTGATAAACTTTCATTTTATGCGATAATAGTAACCTTCTTGAATGTATTTTGTTTGACACCAGCTATCGAAATTGACACTCTCGGGACAGTTCTACGTGCATGTGGTTAGTTTATTCCTTGAACTTACGCACATATTTTTCCTGACAATTCAAGGACAGTTCGTGATTAACAGAACCGACAGTTTCTACGAAGAAGTGTGAGTACTATGTCAACGGCAATACCTGCCGTTCGATGAAATAATTACAAGTATTAAACAATGCACCTACATTATTGATATTTGTATATTTATATAGAGTCAAGTTATACTATGTTGTTAAGGTATATAGTTACATAGCAACGCTTTGATTAGCAATGTATTATATCGTGTGGATCTCGAATTACTAGATCGAACCGCCCGACGATTATTCATTGTATCAATGTAATCGACAAATAATTGCAGGAATTTTTCATTCATCCACGAAGTAAAAACTTTCATTTATAGATATGAAGGACAGTGGTACAATAGCGTGCCCAAAACGCAAGCATTATTTATATTAGCATTAAGGGCAGCCATGGATCCACCAGAAATAACAGCAGGAGGTGTCATTGCAATGAACTTGCAGACTTTTGCAGAGGTAATGGAGTACTACTTGAATTTGTGACTAATTAGAGTATAATTTGGACATTTTTTTAGATAGTAAAACTATCGTTTTCGTACTATACGGTGTTGCAAACCGTCTGACGGAGATAATGCAAGCCATTATTACAGAAAATAATAATGATAAATGAAATTAGTAATTGAACGTAGTGTGCACGAGTACATGGTTGTGACATATATCTGGTATCGTGAAGAGTGAATAAAGCATAATTTTGTAGTGTGAAGTTGCTACAATCAATATTGGATCAAATCTTCTGGCGTGTGATTAAAATTCGTTCAGACCGGTGTGAACACAAGGATTGATGTATTATATTGTATCATACATTTTATTACACTGGAATTTAAATTCCATGAATTGCTTTTTTAATTATGAACAACGATCCTCTAAGGTAAAGAAATCATTTACATCGCAAACCAAGATGTTACTATTTCAATAGTTTCAGCCTGCGCTGGAAGCTGGCGGTGACAATTTTGTCCTGTCGCGGTACATTTAAAGCATCTTTTAGTTCAAATAACAAATTTCTGATTTATACGTGCAATTGCATGATCTTGAAAGCGGTGTACATTATTTTAGCTCTTTAAATTAGCATCCAATAGGAAGGGGCGCATTCTGTCGCAATGTCAAGGTTATAATTCAACACTTCGTTTAATACAGTTCAGCACTTACCTTCAATGGTTGATCACTGTTCTCATTGCACACTAATCGATGCTATTTAAATGTTGCCCTATTTTTTTTTGTATTTTCCTCAATCGCCTGTGACTTCTTCAAACAGTCTCATTGTAGTTCAATCTGACACGATATGCATTCTTCTCTGTAGCACTCGTAATATCGACGAAGAAATGCTGTCCCTAGAAAAATTGAAATTATGTAGTAAATTACTAAGTTGGCAAATCTCCGAGTAATCGCATTCCTTGATTTATCAATTCTCTGGAAATTCATTTGCAACGTGCAGTATGCAGCCTAACAAAAGTAGCGATGCACGTATGAAGAATAATATCGAACGACATGGACGCGTTCGCGTGCGCGATGCTACTGCGATGTTTTTCGAGGGTTAAGATGGAAATTGGCAATTTACTGTGCTTATACCCCGGCACACATTTTAATCGATCCATTTACATTAACCTGCCACGCTTCATTCCACTGCACCTTCTAAAAGGAGGCTAAATTACGAGCACTATGTTGATATGCATGATTCATGACCCTACTCGGGCAACTATGTTAATATTGTAGAAAACCTTTCAGGGATAAAGAGGGTTTTGAAAATTAATGCCCAATTATTTGTCAATAAGTGCACTTTTATCTTGCATCCACACACGTTACCATTAGTCAAACATTGATCTCGTATAAAAAATGTAGCACTTAGAAGCAGTACAGGTGATCGGATTACTATTTCCGCGGTAGTTCTCGTTGCGTATCCTATACAGATGTTCATTTCGTGCCTGTGAAATCATGGATGCAGTTGCGTTGCAACATCGTACATTGAAAATAACAAGTACGTATTCGCATATCGTTGGAATTTGGCCTGGCCAGAAGAAATTCAATCAGTATTTTCTTCGGACCGTTGTATACATTTTTCTGATAACAGCTTTGTTGACACAGGTACGTATATCTTAATTTTGATTTGCAGCCGTGCATATGAATGTTTGTGTACCTTCTTTGTACTTTGCGAGAAATTTAGAAACTAAAAAGTTCAGAATTTTAGTATTTCAGAATTTAGAAATTTGACAATTTGACAATTTAACAATTTGACAAGCTGAAAGTTTGAAAGTGGCAAAGATTCATTAATAACTGCAGAAGTCTCATGAATTCATTTTATTAAAATATGTGTATACCACTTCTACTAGTATTTTACACGTGATTATTGCAAATGCCTGATATCGATTATAGATCGCGCGTGTGGTATGCTTCTTCAATATGGACAATCTGACGAACCAGCTTTTTCCACTTGTTACTAACATACTGACATTGATGAAACATGGCCTTCACATCGTAAAAAATTCAGAAGTGATAAAATACATGTTATTCCCGACTTTCTCCTCATTTATTCGAACTCAACGATTTCGATACAGTTTAAGGTACTTCTGGACGGCATGATCAAAGACTTGGAAACGGATAAGACAAAAGAGGAACTTGCTGTTATGGCGCCGTACATCAATAGAGCAGTCTTCTTGACGACAGTTTATACGTGTAAGAGAATACAAAATGTGTCATATTTACCAAAAATTATTTCAAGTGCGTAAAGTTATGAAAACCTTTCTCTGCAACCGTTGTACTACATACTAACTGCAATTAGTTAGTTGATAACTTTTGACAATTTTCATGACTATCCACGTCTTCCGATACACCATTCATTTTGTATACAGGCAATACTGTTTTTAGATGCTGCAGTCATGTGTTTAGTAGTACTTATCCAAATACCGTTTCTGCCACTTATTGCCGATATTGTAATACCATTAAATGAGTCGCGACCTCGACTTTACATTTTCCCAGTATACTATTACTTCTTTGACATGAGCGACAATGTTTATTTCGGAATAATACATACAGATATTGCAGCCATTGTAATTACGTGCGGATCTATTGCTTGTGACACCTTTTATATATCCACTGTGCAACACGCTTGCGGACTGTTTGCGATAGCTGGGTAAGTTTATCACGGCAAAGGATCAATAATAGTTTGAATGATTGACATACTGTTCTGTTAGATTCTTGTTCAAGTGATGCAGGTGGATAGCCAACATGGACAGATTTAATTAACTATACTTATAATTGAACTCATAAGCTACTGATACTGTTTACTAGGTGTAAAATGCTGTAAATTACGATGATCACCAATGCTTGTAGATATCGATTCAAGGCTGCGATCGATGACATTCATGATATACGACACATTGCAGAGATGTCGAACAAGACGTACAAGAAAGTCTGCCGCTCTATTAAGGCACATGATCGCGCAATAAGGTTAGAATGCAACAAGTTCTTTGTATTCCTTATATTGCAGAAATATATATTATCATTGGTTTTTGCAAAGAATCATCGTTTATACACGGGAAGTTTTTTTGTTTTACTTTTCTGATATATAATTGGTCCATTATTTTACGAGTATTTTACCCTGTAATTCGTTCTCAAATTACCTTTAAATTCTGCAGGCACGTACGAGAAGTTGACAATTTCTACGATAGTATACTTTTTACTGCTCTCTGCATAACAGTCGCATCTTTCAGTTGCGTATTGCTTCGGGTGAGTTTGTTGTACTTCATTTTGTTCGATGATCGTAACCTTCTGAAATATATACTTCGCAGCTGGCGAAAATGAAATCTTCCCTGCAGTTCTACACATACATAGTATATTCCATTATTGAGCTTAGCCATTTATTTTTCCTGACAATTCAAGGACAATTCGTGAGTAACGTAACCGACAGTTTCTACGATGATTTGTGAGTACTGTGTCAATACCAACACCTACTGTTCCATTATTGACATTATATTGATATTTGAATATTTATATCGAACCAAGTTACACTCATAAATACTCCGTTAAGCACAATGAGAGTAAAACTACCATACGATGTACGTTCACCTGCTATAACGCCAGGAGTTATACATATAACCACGCTTTAAGTAGCAATGTATTATATCATGTGGCTCTTGAATTGCCAGATCTAATCGCCCGACGATTATTCGTTGTGTCAATGTAATCGATGAATAATTGCACGAATTTTTTATTTATCCACGAATTAAAAAACTGTAATTTACAGATACGAAGGACAGTGGTACAATAGCGTGCCCAAAACGCAAGCATTATTTATATTAGCATTAAGGGCAGCCATGAATCCTCCAGAAATAACAGCAGGAGGTCTCATTGCAATGAACTTGCAGACTTTTGCAGAGGTAATGGAGTACTACTTGAATTTGTGACTAATTAGAACATAATTTGCATACCTGTTTCTAGGTGGTAAAACTATCGTTTTCTTACTATACAGTGTTGCAAACTGCATGATCGTTTATTGGAGAATATGAATGCCATTATTGCAAGAAATAGTAAACGATTAATGAAGTCAACAATGTCGCAACATAGTGTGCATGATAAGGACATTACAGCAAATCTTGTAGCATGAATTTAAACTTTGTTCACTCATATTAATGTTGTATATTATACATCTTAATTGATATATTATAGTGTACTGTATTTCATTACACGTGGCATTGCTAACTACTTATTGGAATTAATTACCTGACGCTACAATGTTTGGAATGCTTTTACATGTGCCCATTTTACAAAAAGGAATTTCAGACTCCCAAGTGTTGTACACAACAGACTTCCTTTCACTAACAACGTTCCGTTTCGAATGACAACGAGTATATCTTTTCCTCTCCATTGATCACTTCCACACGACAGAACTTCGGAAGCAACGAATGTCGACTGTGTCAATCCAATATAGTCGATGTAGCATCGAAGTAAAAGTAGCAGTAATGATACCAGCAACGATATCAACCCTTCAGTCGTTCGCACATGCGCAGTTGCCGCAAAATTATTAAAAGTCTAACGTTCAAATTATGCAATTTACTGCTCTTATATCTCGTCGTACATTCGAGTCAACCCATTCGCATTTACTCGAACAGTTCACCCTGTTCAAACAGTAGAGAACATTTCAATTTAATATGTCATACACTACATTAATACGCTTAAGTGGACGATCATTTTCATGGAACGTAGGTTTGTAGAAAAGTGTTAGAGCAGTAGAGAGCGTTTCGATATCGTTGCGAAATTATGCGTCAATTGTCTGCAATTTCAATATTGTAAAAACGATAGAGTCTCGCGAACGGAGCGGCAATTTACTCATCATGCATGATCGATACATGATTGATACTTTACATGGAACACCCAAAAGTAAGAAGGATGGTAACATGGGTCCGAATACTGCTTTTGCTGTTGTCCCCCGCGGGTCTATAACTTGGACACTTGTTCAAGCAGTGGACGTCGCACCATGGACGCAGTTGCGTTACAAAAACGATATCTGAAGGTTACGAAGAAATACATGATATTGAGCGGAATTTGGCCTGATCAGAGGAAATCCACCCAGTTTATTTCTCGAATTATCATTTATACTATTATGGTACCGTGTATCTTGGGACAGGTACGTTTACGACTGATAAACGATTCTGATTGCACCGTGATATTACAATCGCTCACTTCATTTGCACTTTGTGACTATTACGTTGACCCTTCGTAGTTTGAAATGACAGAAGCGTTTAATTAAAATATCAATATTACGTATTTCACATCTACTCGCTGCTACTTCAGCTCCAACCGTCATTGTGCTGCATTCTGTACACGAGTGTGTGTAATTGTATAATATAACTGTTACGATTGTTTGACATTGATTACAGATAGCAAGAATCTTACGGTTCTTCAGTATGGCTACGGTGTTACAACAACTCTCTTTTGTACTCGCGATGACGTTGCTGTTGGTGAAGCAGGGTAATTACATCGTAAATGACGCAAAAGTAAGCATCCACAAATGTTTCAATCTATTGTTTCTTTAATTATACGGAGTGGAATGATTTCATTGCAGTTGGAAGCACTTTTGAAAGGTATGTTCAACGACTGGGAAAAGGACAGGACAGAAGAGGAAATCGCTATTATGATTTCGTACATGGACAGGGGGACTTTCTTTGCGGCGATTTATTTGGGTAAGAAATTACATGTTAACAGTATATCAATCGCACGAGATTTTCATTATGAAGCGTAATATATCTATAAAAAAGTTCCTTTCATGCAACGCTTGTATTAGATACTGATCATAATTTAGAAATTTTTGCAATTTTCATGGTCACCCATGTTCTATGATATTCGACTAACTATGTACTTATGAATAATCCGGTTTTTTAGCAAATGCCTACTTTTGCACGACACTATTCGCCCAAATGCCGTTTTGGCCACGCATTGCCGACATTTTGATGCCGTTGAATGAGTCTCGATCACGAGGTTACATCTTTCCGGTTTATTATTTCGTCGACGATGACAAATACTATTACTGGATCATAGCACATACGACTATTGCAACTATCACAACTATGTGCGGATACATAGCTTGCGACATCTACTTCATATATGCCGTGCAACATGCTTGCGGATTATTCGCGGTGACTGGGTGAGAAAAGTGTATCAAGAGATAGTTTAACGAATAGTTGCTAATAGATGTTCAGATATAGCTAGATCTAGAAATTTGGTGATTTGGTAATTTGGACGCTTAGACGTTCGGTGGTTGAGGAGTTCGGTAAATTAGGAATTTGATGATTTGGAACTCGGCAGATATATGACTTAGAAAATTTCGCAGTTGGTGCTTTCAGAATTTTGGAACTTTAGAACTTCCGAATTTGAAAATTAATGACTTTTAGAATTAAAAAATTTGAACATTGACTTTAGAACCTTCAGAATTCCAGAATAGAAGAATTCATAAATTTCAACTAATATTAATATAAAATATTTCTAATTTTCAATGATCACAAACATTTACAGGCACCGTTTCAAGAATTCGGTCGAAAACATCTATGATGAAAAAAGAATTAAAGAGTTGTCGAATGAGACGTACAGAAGAATATGTCACTCAATTAAGGCGCATGATCGTGCAATAAGGTCAGTGTACAACAATTTGAAGTCTTTGTACCGTATTTGAAAATACAATACTACTGCTGATTCATTAGTCGCTATAAACTGTTTCCAATTCGATTGTAATTAAAATCAGTTGCACATTATGTATTCCAAGATATCGACAGGAATAATTTTAAACAATTTCCGAAACGTGTTTCCAGAATTTTCATACTCGACAATGTAATATGAAATATTGATAATTATTCTCCACTCTCCAGATATGTTAGAGACTTTGACGACCTTCATTATGGTTACCTTTTAATATGCATGGCTATGATCGTCGCAGCCTTCAGTGGCACGTTACTCTGGGTACGTTCATTAAATGATATCATTCGATTTCGGTAACCTTTTCAAATATCACTGTTCGAAACCAGATATCAAGACTGCCAATTTCCTCGCAATTTTGTCAGTATTGCATCTTTCTACTGGTTCAACTGATGCATATATTTTTCCTGACGCTTCAAGGGCAGTTTGTAATTAACTCAATGGATGAGGTCTACAATGATATGTGAGTAATAAATCGATACGAACAGCTAATACTCGATCAGACCAATCGAAATTTCCGGCAATATACCATGTATGAACATGTTACCAATGTTTACGAATTTAGAAATAAAACTATGAAATCAATATGTAAGGTATATGTATTGTTAAGTTATGTGATACATGCAATTCGAAGAAAGAAAGAAATGTATAACTGTGTCATTTACAGATACGAAGGACTATGGTACAATACTAACCCCAAAGCTCAAGCACTGTTCATGTTAGCGTTAAGATCGTCCACGGTTGCACCCCAAATAACAGCCGGTGGCCGTATTCCAATGAATCTACAGACTTTTGCGGAAGTAATACATCTGCCATTATTTGCATTTTCGTGTTAATAGCAAAATAATTTCAATGTCTATATTGTTCTAGGTTATTAAAGCATCAGTGTCGTACTTCACAGTGTTCCAGTCTATGTAGCTGACTGATGGCGACAAGAAAAGGTTTTATTATAAAAAGGCAACACGTGACTATACATGAAACTTACCGTATTTTGAACTAGGGTGCGCGATAAACTCATACCTCGTATTGCATACGAGATGAATTCAACTTAATTTAAGACTTATTACAGTTTTCTATATTAGATATAATTGTACTTTATGAAACGATTTTTATAGCATGTAAAATGAAACTTACTGCATAATTTCGTCGTAATTAATTAATAGAAGCCTCGATAACTTTGCGAGGGATGTTTTTTGTCAAAAAATACATTTACAGTCATTCAATTTTCATGGTAAAAATTTAGTTCGGTCGAAATGGAAGACTCATATATTTTTGTATGAAATTAACTTAAGAAGTACATCCCAACAACTTATTTCATTAAAATCTGCTTAATCTGATCTTCGATTGACACTACGAGTCTTCTTCGATCGAACAAATAAATCTCGAAATGTAGTGTATATCGGAGCATTAGATTGAAACAATTAATCCTGAATATCGTTGACTACACAACAGTATACTAAGTAATTTCTACAGATCTACTTATTTGACAGCACATGTACACATTCCGTTTATCACTAACACTAGTAAAGAAGAATAAATGTAACAGTGTGAACACGACGAACAACATTCGCTAACTGTAATCGTCGATGCGTTCGCGTGCTCATTATCAGCGCATCAATTTCTCGTGTCCAAGATGAAAATTGCAGCATTTACTGTTCTGATACTTTACTACACCGTACAATCGAACTACTCACATTTATTCGAAACGAGTCGTCGAAACTATAGAAATTGCTTCAAGTACAAGTTACAGAACGGGATGCGTTTTGTACATTGTTACACTAAAACAAAGTCGGTACAGGAGATAGCATTAAGATATTAGGGTCCAATCATGCATGCACCGCTTCCAGTTTCAATGTACAATCATTAGCCAGGCAACAATTTCGCCGTGATACGTATGTGACACATGATTGACGGTCGATACAAAGAAATAGTCTGCAGCGTCGTTCGAGGTTGAGATTGCAGGGCTGTCCAGTTCATGACAAATGTGTATATGTCCGCATGTGATGTCGATTTAGTCTCCTGTTGTCTCACCATGGATGCAGTCACGTTACAACAACGTTACTTGAAGCTTACGAAAACGTATTTGTTACTCACCGGGATGTGGCCTAACCAGAACAAGAACATTCGATACCTTTCATTTATCGTTATTCAGATTATTTCGTGGACATCGATATCGGTACAGGTACACATATCGCATACTATTGATTTCTGATGCGTGTGATTATGTATCCCTGGCCCTTTTTGGAATTACATTACTCCTTGAACGTTCGGATGTGTGGCAGATCTAGCAACTGAAAAGAAAACGTATGTTATTGATGAGTTTCAAAATTTCAAAAATTTGCAAATGTAACAAGAAACTCATGTTGGCAAGTTTAGAATCTGAGACTGTTCAAATTTCAAAATCTCTGCCCATATTTTTCGCGCGTACTTCTACGGGACCTTTGCCCTGGTAACTCGGAAGTTCAATTTAAAAAATAATAAAATTATAATAACGTTTCGAATTTGTTAAACTATGTGACCAATTAAATTTTTGGCTACAGTACATCTTTCAAATATAGCAACCATGTTGAATTCTTCCAAATAATTGTGGAATATCGTATATTTGACATCTGCAACAGGTAGCAAGAGTGGTACGGTTTTTTAGTCTAACTGTTTTGATAGAACAACTTTCTTTCTTACTCGGAGGGGTACTGACACTGACAAAGCAAGGTACTTACGTCGCTAACAAAGCAAAAGTGAGTAAACACAAACGTTGCACCACTTTGTGTCTATAATTACACGAAATAAATGATTCGACTGCAGTTTGAGGCACTTTTACATGGAATGTTCAACGACTGGGAAGCAGACCGGCCGAAAGAGGAGTTCGCCATTATGACTTCGTACATGGACAGAGGAGCCTTTATCGTTTCAATTTACGCGGGTAAGACACCTCATTCTTGTAGAAGAACAAAAAACTTTCACCATATAGAACATCATTTTTCAAGTTATATATCATCAGTCATAAATATCTGTATCATTCTAGAAGTTACAAATTCTATATCTACTGTTACTATTACTCCTTTAATATTTATGTTGTATTTGTAATGTTTAAATTATCATTCATTGCGTACATTATTATTATTCATTGTGTACATTAATATCGCAGAATTATGTGCACTTGTCATCGTTCTCACAAATTTTCTTACAACCGTTTGGACAAATTTTCGAATTCAATTTTCTCGCAAAGGCATGAACAAATCTGATGCTTTTAACTTATTTTCTCGCGTATAATTCGTTTGTATCGCTAATTACATAACGCTCTATACATTTTGTTTCCAGTAAATGTATTTGGTTGCGTGTTACTGTTCATCAACATGCCATGGCTGCCGCGTATCGCCGACATTTTGATGCCGTTGAACACCTCTCGCGATCGGACGTTCATTATCCCGGCTTATTACTTCACCGACGAAAACAAGTATTACTACTGGATAATAGTGCACATGACTCTTATAATTTTTACCGCGGCATCCGTATACACCGCCTGTGACACTTGTTTCATATACGTTGTGCAACACGCTTGCGGATTACTTGCCGTGGCTGGGTAAGAACATTAAAGAATACTTCGCACAACAATTGCATCTATAGTTTGTAAAATGAGAAGCAGGAAAATATTGGGCACGATATTCGTTACACTCTGCACATATAAAACTCTTCAAATTATAATAATCGCGAATATTTATAGATATCGTTTCAAGCAGGCGGTCGACGAGATGTCTGAAGGGAGAAAAATTGCGGACTTGTCTAACGAGACGTACATGAAAGTGCGCCGTTCTGTTCAGGGACATGTTCGTGCGCTAAGGTTGTCGTATGATATATTTAAACGTTGTACAAATAAACACAATATTTTCATTCATTTTTAATTACACTCGTTCTGATTGGACGATGAACATCGTAACATCGCACTGTTTGTGAACGTACTCTTAAACATGGTCTACTCTGTGAATTTCATAGTTGTGCTATCCTGTAAATTTCGTGTTCCTGTTCTGTTTTGTAAATTTCGTGTACTTGCTCCACTTCGTGAATTGCCTAATTTTATTACAACATTCGTACTCAAGTTCTTTATGCATAAATTCTGCAGATATTTGAGGGAAATAGACGACGTACACGACGGTTATCTGTTAGCTTGTTTAGCTATTATAACCGCAGCCTTTAGCGCTACGCTAGTTCTGGTAAGTTTGACAAACTCCACACTGTCGGATGATAACAACTCCTACAAATATCAATTTTTAAGATCAGTTATCGGAACTGGACATTTGCCTGGAATTTTATCAGTGCGGCAGCTTCTTAATTGTTCAATTGGTGCATCTGTTTTTTCTCACACTTCAAGGGCAATTTGTCATTGACTCGAATGAGAAAACCTACAGTCAAATGTGAGTCGTTAATTAATGCAAGAATAAACAAAATCGAAACCACGAGTATCTTCGATCAGTGAATATGTACCAAGTCGTAACAACGATATTCAAAGTATACGTGCAGGAAATAAATTCATGAAAATATATCAAATATTCGGATGAAACGCAACATTACCGTAACCAAATGTCGTAAGATCATAGAAAATATTACAATTAATATAAAGATTCTAGTAAATATCACAATTAATGTAAATATTACAATTGATGTAAGTGCAGGAAATTGTTTGCTAAAGGATATTAAAGGGTACATAGGCTCATTGTACTGTTCACTGAACTCATTATTTTTTAAAATAACTTAGAGAGTCTGCTATAAAAATTCGTAGCTAAAAAATGAAAAGTTTAATTAGTTCGCGTTAAATGTATTATTTACAGATACGAAGGATTGTGGTACAATGCTGCGCCTAAAGCACAAGCATTGTACATACTAGCGCTAAGAGCATCTATGGCCGCTCCTCGAATAACAGCTGGAGGACAAATTCCAATGAACTTGGAAACCTTTGCAGTCGTAATGCAATAATATTATTTAAGATTAACTATTGCCACCTATTTAATTATTTAGACTAATTTAAGACTAACCCGAAAATAATTTGATCATTCGTTTTCAGATCATAAAAGCATCAGTTTCATACTTTACGATGTTGAAAACTGCGTAACCTGATGAAATATATAGTGTCCTAAGTCTAGTGTTCAAAATCTAGATTTTTCAGCCTATTACCTAGACTCCACGTAATAATTTATTAAATTTAAAAACAGGTATTTAACGGTATTTTTACCGTTATCATTAATGTTCGATTATAGAATTATAAAATATGGCGGTGGTCGATAAAGGGAAAGTCAGACCAGATGTATTTTTTGTTAATAATTTTGCAGTAAATATTCGATGTTATACCTAAGAACTGACGTACTTAGAAATTTAATGTATCAATATAGAATTGTCGTTATTTTATAGGAATGTGTGTGTATTTATAAAATACAATATTTAAACGGTAACATTCTTATACGTCCAATAAAACTAGCATTACATACGAATAGAATTTCTTGAATTATGTTCATTCTACAGAAAATAACTTCAGACTTGAAATTATTAAACACTGCAAACATGCTTTCATTTGCAACATTCTGTGTCGAATAACAACCTGTACACTTCTGATATCTTTTTGCCATCACTAATCCACACGTTAGAACTTCGGACGCAATGAATGTTGTCGGCGGCAATCCAATATGGTCAAACTGATAAAAGCAATAGTAAGGATACGAGGAGCGATATCAACCCTTCAGTCGTTTGCACGTGCGCAGTTACCGCAAAATTATTGCAGGCCTAACGTTCAAATTATGCAATTTACTGCTCTTATATCTCGCCGTACATTCGAGTCAATCCATTCGCATTTACTCGAACAGTTCACCCTGTTCAAACAGTAGAGAACATTTCAATTTAACATGGCATACACTACATTAATACGCTTAAGTGGACGATCATTTTCATGGAACGTAGGTTTGTAGAAAAGTGTTAGAGCAGTAGAGAGCGTTTCGATATCGTTGCGAAATTATGCGTCAATTGTCTGCAATTTCAATATTGTAAAGATGATAGGGCCTCGCAAACGGAGTGGCAATTTACTTGTCACGCGTGATCGATACATGATTGATACTTTACAAAGAACATCCAAAAGTAAGAAGGATCGTAACATGGGTCCGAGTACTGCTTTTGCTGTTGTCCACCGCGAGTCTACAACTTGGACACTTATTCAAGCAGTGGACGTCGCACCATGGATGCAGTTGCGTTACAAAAACGATACCTGAAGGTTATGAAGAAATACATGATATTGAGCGGAATTTGGCCTGATCAGAGAAAATCCACCCAGTATATTTCTCGAGTTATTATTTATATCATTATTGTACCGGGTATCATGGGACAGGTACGCATACGACTGAAAATCCATTCTGTTGGAAGTGACAGACAGAAATTTTCAACTAAAATATTAATATTACATATATTATACCTGTTCGTTGCTACTTCAGCTCTGACTGTCATTGTACTGCATTGTGTACAAGAGTGTGTGTAAATGTATAATATAACTGTTACGACTATTTAACATCGATTACAGATAGCAAGAATGGTATGCTTCTTCAGTATGGCTACTGTGTTACAACAACTCTCTTTGATGCTCGCGATGATGCTGCTGTTGGTGAAACAGGGTAATTACATCGTAAATGACGCAAAAGTAAGCATCCACAAATATTTCCATGTATGGTCTCTTTAACTGTACAGAATGGGACGATTCCATTGCAGTTTGTAGCACTTTTGAAAGGTATGTTCAACGACTGGGAGAAGAACAGGACAGAAGAGGAAATCGCTATTATGATTTCGTACATGGACAGGGGGGCTTTCTTTGCGGCGATTTATTTGGGTAAGAAAATTACATGTTAACAGCATATCAATCGCACGAGATTTTCATTATGAAGCGTAATATATTTATAAAAAAGTTCCTTTCATGCAACGCTTGTATTACATACTGATCATAATTTAGAAATTTTTGCAATTTTCATGGTCACCCATGTTCTATGATATTCGACTAACTATGTACGTATGAATAATCCGGTTTTTTAGCAAATGCCTACTTCTGCACGACACTATTCGCCCAAATGCCATATTGGCCGCGCATAGCCGACATTTTGATGCCGTTGAATGAGTCTCGATCACGAGGTTACATCTTTCCGGCTTATTATTTCGTCGACGACGACAAATACTATTACTGGATCATAGCTCATACGACTCTTCTAACTATTACAGTAATGTGTGGTTTCATAGCTTGCGACATTTATTTCATATACGCTGTGCAGCATGCTTGCGGATTGTTCGCGGTAACTGGGTAAGAAAATTGCATCAACGGATTATTTCCGACGATAATTTATCAAATAGTTCGTAATAGATATTCAGATATAGCTAGATCTAATTACTGGGTGATTTGGAAATCTGGACGTTTGTAACATTAAAATTTTTAATCATACTAATTACAAAGGTGGAAACTATAATTTTGAAATTAAAATTCCCTTTGAATACCATACACTGATATTAAATTTCAAATTACGATGATCACCAATATTTGTAGACACCGTTTCAAGAAATCGATCGATAATATCTACGACGAAAAAAAAATTGCAGAGATGTCGCATGAGATGTACAGAAGAATATGTCATTCAATTAAGGCGCATGATCGTGCAATAAGGTCAGTGTACAACAATTTGAAGTCTTTGTACCGTATTTGAAAATACAATACTACTGCTGATTCATTAGTCGCTATAAACTGTTTCCAATTCGATTGTAATTAAAATCAGTTGCACATTATGTATTCCAAGATATCGACAGGAATAATTTTAAACAATTTCCGAAACGTGTTTCCAGAATTTTCATACTCGACAATGTAATATGAAATATTGATAATTATTCTCCACTCTCCAGATATGTTAGAGACTTTGACGACCTTCATTATGGTTACCTTTTAATATGCATGGCTATGATCGTCGCAGCCTTCAGTGGCACGTTACTCTGGGTACGTTCATTAAATGATATCATTCGATTTCGGTAACCTTTTCAAATATCACTGTTCGAAACCAGATATCAAGACTGCCAATTTCCTCGCAATTTTGTCAGTATTGCATCTTTCTACTGGTTCAACTGATGCATATATTTTTCCTGACGCTTCAAGGGCAGTTTGTAATTAACTCAATGGATGAGGTCTACAATGATATGTGAGTAATAAATCGATACGAACAGCTAATACCCGATCAGACCAATCGAAATTTCCGGCAATATACCATGTATGAACATGTTACCAATGTTTACGAATTTAGAAATAAAACTATGAAATCAATATGTAAGGTATATGTATTGTTAAGTTATGTGATACATGCAATTCGAAGAAAGAAAGAAATGTGTAACTGTGTCATTTACAGATACGAAGGACTATGGTACAATACTAACCCCAAAGCTCAAGCACTGTTCATGTTAGCGTTAAGATCGTCCACGGTTGCACCCCAAATAACAGCCGGTGGCCGTATTCCAATGAATCTACAGACTTTTGCGGAAGTAATACATCTGCCATTATTTGCATTTTCGTGTTAATAGTAAAATAATTTCAATGTCTATATTGTTCTAGGTTATTAAAGCATCAGTGTCGTACTTCACTGTGTTCCAGTCTATGTAGCTGACTGATGGTGACAAGAAAAGCTGTTATTATAAAAATGCAACACATAGCTCGTATTGCATACTTGATCGATTCAACCTAATTGGAGACTTATTACAATTTTGTATATTATATGTATATAATTGTACTTCATGATACGCTTTTTATAGCATGAAAAATGATACTTAACATAATTCTGCCATATTTAATTAACGGGAGCCTTGATAATTTTGCAATAGGTGTCTTTCCTCAAGGAAAAAGTACTCATATGTATCTAACAATTTATGTTATTAAAATGCGTTAAATGTTTAATTGGAATTTTGAAATGTTATTACGTGTGAGTACTTTATTTTCACCTCTTATCTTTATTAGATTGAAACAACGAATCACAAATATAGTTGGTAATACACACAAAAGTATTATTCATACAGCAGCTTTACAGCATATTGAGACATTTCCGTAGATGTATTCCGTTTCGACTAATAACTTCTACAGTTCTGCTGTTTCTTTCGAAACGAATACATGAAGAGAGCTAGCATACCATGGATGTCACTAACACCAATGTATATGAGTATAGGAGGTACAAATCGGAGAGCGATATAAGCTGAGGATGAGCGATGATGACACACTCGCGTGTGCTATACTACCGCGACAGTGTTGTACGTCCAAGAAGAAAATTAGTACGCTTCCTTCGCCACAACTGATAACTCACGCACGACAGAAATTCGAATGCGTCGAGTGTCAATGGCGTCAAACCAGCAACCGCAGATGCGAAGAATAATATCGACCGTTCGATATTGACGTGTTCGCATAAGCGTCGCTACCGCATTACTTTCCGAGGGGCTAAGACGATAATTGTGCAATTTACTGTCTTTATATTCCACCGTACCTTTTAATCAACAGATTTATATTAATCCAAAACGGTTTATTCCGTTAGAACTGCTGAAAGCGTTTCAGTACAAAGTTAGAGGCATCATGTTGGCATACATAATTCACCACCCTCTTCGTGTACCCATCTTTACGATCTGTTAAAGACTTTCAACGGTAAAAATTGCTTCAATGTTAGTGTCTAATTATTTGTAAAAGATCTGCTGTTTAATCCTTTAGATACAAAGAGAGCCATTATCGAGCTACTAATTTGCCTTTAATACAATGTTCGCGGCACGATTAAAAATCCATATGAAAAATATAAAGCACTTAGACAACAGTATATGAGTGTTCGAGTCACCGTCTCCGCGGTAGTCGTACATACAATTCAGACGTTCATTTCGTGAATGTGGAATGATGGATACAATTGTGTCGGAACGTCGTTACTTCAAAATAACACGATTGTATTTAAACATCGTCGGTATTTGGCCTTACCAAAATAAATACAGCCAATACTTTTTGCAGAGTGCCGTATATATTATTATGGTATCATGTATTTTGGCACAGGTACGATGCATTAATTTTCATTTGCTTGCATATTACGATGTGTTCCTGCTGTTGTAAAGGAACCGTGTCATTAATAATACAGGAATTTGTGAACAATTTTGAAAGTGTCAGATGTAGTGATAAATTTTCACTAATGATTTAAACTAACAATTTAATTAAAAAATGAGTACGCTTGCTAGTATATTTCAAGCGATTCTTACGAATATTTAACGTCGGTTTCAGATAGCGTATGTGATATACTTCTTCAATATAAGGACTCTCACGAATCAACTTTTTATAATCGTCACGTGCTCAATGTCGCTGGTGAAGCATTTTATGTGCTGCGCAAAAGGCTCAAAAGTGATGAAATACATACGTTACTCTCAACTATTCCCTCATTTATAAGAACTAAAAGATTTCGATACAGTTTAAGGTACTTTTGGATGGCATGTTCGAAGACTTGGAAACGGATAAGACAACAGACGAACTCGCTATTATGATTCCGTACTTGACTAGAGCGATCTACATGACGACATTCTATGCGTGTAAGAGAATTTAACATGTGTCGTTATGCTAACGATTAGCCTTGCTATGAGGCGTATACTCTCGTGCAACATTTGCGTTAACCTCTTAGACACAACGCGCCACTATAGTGGCTTTCACGGATAGCATCTCTCTGTACGACCACTATAGTGGCTTTCGCGAGTGTCATAATAGATTACTATACTATAGTGGCTCTACTGGCTCACTCGTTCACCGTTCCAAATCAATGATCCTTTTCATACCTTTTGATTCGCACTTTTTTGCCTTCACCACGTTTTATAAAAGTATTAACAAATTAAAGTACAAGTATCTTTGGTAAAAATTTAATCGTTAAAAACTTGATTCGAATGTACTCGCAGAACAGCATTGTCACACATTACAGTGCTGTTTACGCGTAATTCGAACTCCGCTGTACGAAGAAGCAGTAAAGTTCAGCCGTGCTAAGGATGTTAAATATTGTCAATTTTCTCGACTATCCACGCATGTACGATTCAATTTGTGTATAACAGCAATATTGTTTCTAGATGGTACAATGACTCTCACGGAAGTATTTGTTCAAATGCCACTTTTGCCGATCGTAGCAGACTTTCTAGCGCCATTGAATACGTCGCGACCTCAAATACACTCGATGGAAGTGTACTATTTCTTCGCTGACACGACCGACCACTCTTATTGGACAATGTTACATATAGATCTTGCACTTATAATAACTGGGATCGCATCTGTTGGTTGTGACGCTTTTTATATAAACACCGTGCAGCACGCTTGTGGATTATTTGAGGTGGCTGGGTAAGCTTATCGCAGTTGCAGATCACTTTCGACATTTGCTTAATTCTTGACAAAGTGTGGCACAGATATGCAAATATAGGCAGATTTAATTATTTGGGGTTAAACTATTCTGACGTTTGGGGGACTAGAAATCTGAGGTTTGGGAATTCGAGAATCTGAAGGTTTCATTATTTTACAGTATGGGAGCTGGGATTTGTAGACTTCCGGAAAATGGACATCCGGGTATTTAGTGCATTTACGGATTCAGTATTTGTGAATTTGGAGATTTAGGAGCTCGGAACTTCGCGTGTTTGGAAAGTCAGAAATGAGGCGGTCTGGGAATTTGGGATACTGAAATTTCACGATCTAAGAACTCTTGAATTTTGTACGAAAACATAGTCGTAAAGAATTGTAATTTCATTTGACCTCGTCATACGAATTTCCATATTATTTTTTTTCTCTGCATTGCATTTATACAGAGACTATAATTGCATTCATAGACTGCACCCGTGCAATTTTCTAGCTATTAATATGAAATACTGTCGATTACGATGATTATAAATGCTCGTAGATATCGATTTAAGCATGCGATCGATAATTCTGATGTGCGACGAATTGCGGGGACGTCGAAAGAGACGTACAAGACAGTTTGTCGCTGCATTAAGGCGCATAGCCGCGCAATAAGGTTAGTATACAACAATTCGAGCCTTAATACTTCTAATTACAAAAGCTGATTCATTATTCAATTGCAATTCGAAAAGACTTCGAAACGTATTCTCAAAATCTTCATTCGTGAATAGTCCAAATGTAAGAAATTGATAACTTGTAAGATAGAAACATCGGTAGGCAATATCTTCGAAGTTAAATAGATTTCGAGATGTTGATTTTAACACCGTCAGCTAGTACGTGTTTATACAAGAACAGTAAAGATTGCATCCTCATAAATACAAACTGAAATGAGAATAATTGCTATGATTTTACAAACTCCTATCATTTATATGTAGAGAATTCAATAGCGTCCGCACGACGTGATACACTTTCTATATTTCATACGTGTCTTACTATGTAACTCGTTTACAAATTATTTTTATATTCTCCAGGTATGTGAGAGAAATTGACGACTTTTTTTACGGCATGTTGTTTTTTGCTGTCGGTATAACAGTCATAGCACTTAGTTCCTCATTATTTTGGGTAAGTCCGACAAACTACACTATGCTCGATAAGAATTATTTTCATAAATATATGCTTTTGAGACCAGCTATCGAAACTGAAACCCTCCGAAGAGTTCTACATGCATTTAACTTCTCTCAGCGCAGAACTGTGGCATATACTTTTCTTAACATTTCTGGGCCAGTTAATAATTAACAGTACTGATAACATCTACGATCAAATGTGAGTAATAATACGATACAACAATCTTATGTTTAACAATTCATAATTTGCAACATTTACAGATACGAAGGACAGTGGTACAATAGTGTGCCAAAAACTCAAGCATTATTTATATTAGCATTGAGGGCAGCCTTGGATCCTCCACAAATGACAGCCGGAGGTCTTTTTTCAATGAACTTGCAGACTTTCGCAGAGGTAGTGAATTATTTTTTTGCAGTTCAGAACTAATTAGAATATAATTTGGATACCTGTTTACAGATAGTAAAAGTATCGTTCTCGTACTTTACGGTGCTGCAATCAGCATAATGGTCTAACGAAGATGATGAAATCTATTGTTAGAAAAGATGCGCGACTGTTAACGAAGCTTTTTATCATCGTAAGAGTGCGCGATAAATAAATGCTTGTAACATGTATCTGGAAACAGGGACAGTTAAGGATATGTCATAATCGTGTAGTTAATTAGTTAGTGCAATCCTCGAAAATATTAGAGCAAAATGCACTCATATGTTATTCAAATTGTTTCACTCATAATAGTATTACTATCATAGCTGATGTATTATAATATACTGTATCACATATTTAATTATGCTTGGCATTTAAATTGTGTGAAATGCTCCTTCAATATCGGATTTTGTCGATCCTCTAAGGCACAGAAATCGGTTAATTCTAAATTTCTGCGTCAGTATTAGAAAGAAAGTATGAATGTCGTAGACAATACGTAAAATAATTTATTAATTACCATAACATTATCCACGATCATATAATGAGAATCTATTGTAGACTTATTCCGGTCATTCAAATCTGCTACTTCGTTGGACACGATATTTATACATGCATACAACTAGCACATCATGAATATCACAAACAGCAATGTTAACGAGTAAAAGTAACAGTACGAATCGAAGAACGATATAAGCTGAGGATGAGTGATGTTGATGCACTTGCGTGCGCGATACCACTGCTACAGTTTAATATGTCCAAGAAGAAAATTGCACGCTCCACTGTTCTCGTACATTGCCACATTATGCGATCGAATTACTCAAATTTAATCGAAACGATTCCCCGCACGAAAACAGCCGAAACCTTTCTATTTCAAATTGCAAGCAACGAATTGGCGGTACGCAGTCACGTGGCGTTTCGCGTGTATGGTAATAGCGAAAGCAGCGAGATAATAGGTGTACCAATATTAATGATCAATTTTGCGTCACTTAATGTGGTTAGAACAAGGACCGTTAACGTCCCAGTAATTTTTCCACAACGCGAGCTTGTCGCCGGACAAATGGTTTGCATGAAAAATGCATCGCTTGGAAGGTTATAGAATCGTTCCAAGCCCGGATTCAGCAGCAGTCCTCTTCATGGCCAGATCGTATATATTCGATAGAGAAGAACACGCATTTTGTTGATGTGTCATCATGGATACAGATATGTCGGGGGAACGTTACATGAGGGTTACCAAAAAATTCTTGTTAATCAGTGGAATTTGGCCTGGCCAGAATAAAGCCGTCCAGTACATTTGTCGATTTATTATAGGCGTTATCACTGTAATATCAATTGTGTCACAGGTACAGGCACGGCATAGTATCGATTTTGTTTTTGACCTATGCATAAGTGCTAACATTGTAGCTAGTCTGCGTGCCTGAAAATGGCTTTTGCAACTATGACAGTGAAAGTGTTATTTGCGGTATTTCTGAAACTGTACAACCGAAAAAGTGCAGTCCACGTGACAAACTAAGTGAAAAATGTACACTAAAGTTCTTCTTTATGCCACTTAATTTTCGAGAAAATTGAATGCAAGTTTTGTAACTATTTGTAAAAATATTTACTACTCAGAAAAATTCTAATGAAATTCGGTCCTTTTGGAGACAAAGCTGTATTTTTGGTTTTTATTTTCCGGTCCATTCGTCCTTCTTCCAATTGTACCGCCAGATCAGATATTCCCTGTATTTTAATTTTGATATAATCGTCCGAGTGCTGTGAAAATTTGTAATCGATTACAGGTAGCAAGAGTGGTACGTTCTTTCTGCCTCGATGTCTTAGTAGAACAGCTTCCATTTATACTTGCTCATTGCTTGGTACTCTTGAAACAAGGCACTTACATCATGAACGACGCAAAAGTGAGTATAGATGTCAACCCACGAGTTGGCGCCTGATCCCGTTCTGTGCCCTTCAATGGACGAAATGCATTTGTAATTGCAGCTTGAGACGATGCTAACTGGGATGTTTAACGACTGGAAGACCGATCGATCGAAAGAGGAACTTGCTATTCTGTCGTCATACATGGATAGGGGTTCATTTTTCGCGACAGTTTATACAAGTAAGCCGATATAATGTGCAACTACATATATTGTGTAAATTCAACTACATAAAACATAAATAATTTTTTTTTAATTCGAACAAAAATCAATTTCTTAATATTTGCATTTTTATAATTCTGTTTACAGTAAGTGCGTACGGCACCACGGCAATATTTACCCAAATACCATGGTGGCCACGCATTGCCGACATAGTGATGCCATTAAATACTTCTCGACCTCGCGCGTATGTTGTTCCAGCTTATTATCCCCTCGACGAGGACCGATACTATTACTTGATAATATTCCAAATGACTATAGAAGTTGTAGTTTTGATGTTCGTGTATGTTGCCTGCGACACTTGTTTCATATACTCCGTGCAACACGCTTGCGGATTGTTTGCAATGTGTGGGTAAGAACGTTGAAAAGGGAGAATACATTGAACAGTTTAACCCATAATTAATAAGATGAACATTAGCCGCGACTATACACTTTTAAACTTTTCGAAGTTAAAATAATTATCGCTAATGTTTGTATACAGATATCGTTTTAAGGAAGCGATCAAAGACGTGTCTGCATCAAGCGACATCTTAAGCTTGCCGGACGAGACATACGAGAAGGTGTGCCGCTCTGCTGAGGCTCATAATCGTGCAATAACGTTGGTATACAATATCTTTTCATTTTCGTTGCATTAGAGAGAAAATTGTCTAAATCTTATACAAGATGCCTGTATGAAATCAATAATTTCATTGATTTTGTAAGGAATCGTAATTTTCATCCGAATGAAGTACCAATGTGACATAATGTCTATATCGAAATATTTATTTTAAGAAATATTTTGTAGTACTTAGTAATGTGCACGAATTCTGTTTGAATTCCCCAGATTTGTGAAAGAATTCGAAGAAATTCACTTCGGTTACCTTTTGCTCTGTTTGGGCACCATAACCGTTGCCTTCAGTGGCACATTAGCTTTGGTAAGTTTATTAAATTCGATATTCAGTCCTAACAACTTTCTTTAAATACCACTTTTCCAGCTATCGAAATTGAACATTTGCCCGCAGTTCTATGAATGCGTTGCATTCTTAATTGTTCAATTGGTGCATCTGTTTTTGTTAACGGTTCAAGGGCAGTTTGTGAGCAATTCCAACTGGAAGACCTATAATGAAATGTGGGTATGAATGCATGAATGAATACTATTAGCCTTTTCAATAACATATTTTGAATAGTGGATTGAAAACAGTGTTATGTACAGATACGAAGGTTTATGGTATCTTGCAGTACCTAAAACGCAAATGTTGTACTTGCAAGCGTTAAGAGCAACACTAACAGCTCCTCAAATAACAGCCGGACGACGTATTCCAATGAATCTGGAGACCTTTGCAAGCGTAATATATTAATATTATTACTTTAGACCTATTTAATCCTAATCAAGACCTATTTAATTACTTAATCTCATTTAATCTGGAAATAATTTGAACATTTGTTTTCAGATCATAAAAGCATCCGTTTCATATTTTACGATGTTGAAGAGCGCATAATGAAACGTCTAGTTTTCTAAGTGAAGTGTGTAAAATACAAATTTTTCAGTGTACTCTAGTATCTAGTAGTTTATTAAATTTAACAAGAAACAGGTATTCAACGGTATGATAACATACATTAATTTTCATTTTTATAATCATAAAATATCGCCGGTATTGACAAAGAGAACGTAAGATGCAATGTTTGTCAATTTTACACTATTCAATGTTACACCTAAGGACTAACTTAGAAACTGTATCAACATTGAATAGTTATTTCATAAGAAATGTGTGTCGATAAAAAATTACAATATTTAAACGATAACATTTTTATATGTCTAATAAAAGGATCACTTACATTACATACCAATAGAATGTCTTGAATTATGTTCATTCCACAAAAAATAACTTCAGACCTATGATTGTTAAACATTACAAACTTGCTGTCATTTTGCAACGTTTCGTTTCAAATGACGAATACACTTCTGTTATCCCATTAATAACTCTCGATAGAAATTCGAATGCGACGAGAGTCAACGGCGTCAAACCAGCAACCGCAGATGCGAAGAATAATATCGACCGTTCGATATTGTCGTGTTCGCATAAGCGTCGCTACCGCATTACTTTCCGAGGGGCTAAGACGATAATTGTGCAATTTTCTGTCTTTATATTCCGCCGTACCTTTTAATCAACAGATTTATATTAATCCAAAACGGTTGATTCCGTTAGAACTGCTGAAAGCGTTTCAGTACAAAGTTAGAGGCATCATGTTGGCATACATAATTCACCACCGTATTCGTGTACCCATCTTTACGATCTGTTAAAGACTTTCAACGGTAAAAATTGCTTCAATGTTAGTGTCTAATTATTTGTAAAAGATCTGCTGTTTAATCCCTTAGATACAAAGAGAGCCATTATCGAGCTACTAATTTGCCTTTAATACAATGTTCGCGGCACGATTAAAAATCCATATGAAAAATATAAAGCACTTAGACAACAGTATATGAGTGTTCGAGTCACCGTCTCCGCGGTAGTCGTACATACAATTCAGACGTTCATTTCGTGAATGTGGAATGATGGATACAATTGTGTCGGAAGATCGTTACTTTAAATTAACACGATTGTATTTAAACATCGTCGGTATTTGGCCTTACCAAAGTAAATACAGGCAATATTTTGTGCGAACTATCGTATATACTGTTGTGGTATCATGTATTTTGGCACAGGTACGATGTATTAATTTTCATTTGCATGCATGTGTATGAATATTTGTGTACCTTTATTGTACTTTGCGAGTTGCTTATCGAAACGTGTATGAATCCCTGTTGTGAAAGGAACCGTGTAATTAGTTTGATATTCGTCAAGTAATTATACAAATTTGTATACTGAAGATAAGTAACTAATGCAGAAACATTGCAAATTTATTTGGAAGCACTGTTTTATCGCCTAACAGTGAATACGTTATAATTTCGTTCACACGATGGTCAACATTGTAATCGTCGATGGCAAGTATTTGAGAATTTTAGAATTTGGAAATTCGACAGTTTGGGAATTTGGGGGTTTGGTAGTTTGGCAAATAGGAGAATTACCAGAATTTGAGAAATTGAGAAATTGAGAATTTCAGAATTTCAAAATTTGGAGTGTCAGAATTTCAGAATTTCAGAATATGACAACTTGAAAGATTCAAGACCTAGTGCTAAAATTTCGAAACTAGTTTCAAGTAACAAATAAATTCATTTAATGAGAATAAGAGTACATTATGCCTATCAGAATTTTACACGTAATTATTACGAATATTTGACTATTACAGGTATTATACGTGGTGTGCTTTTTCAACATGGAGACCTTGACAAACAACTTTTTTACGATCAACACACTCGCGTTAACACTGATGAAGCATTTTATGTGCAGCGCGAAAAGCTCAAAAGTGATAAACTACATACGTTATTCTCTACCGTCCCTCTTTTATACGAACTGACATATTTCGATACAGTTTAAGGTACTTTTGGAAGGCATAGTCAAAGACTTGAAAACGGACAGCACAAAAGAAGAACTAGCTGTTATGATGCCGTACATGAATAGGGCAATCTTCATAGCGACAGCTTATGCGTGTAAGATAATGTGAAGTGTGTCATTATATTAAAGGTTAGCCTTGCTATGAGGGATTCGTACACTCGCGCAACAGACTGTGTATATATAAAAATGTTTCTCTCATGCAACACTTGCATTAAGTACTAACTGGAGTTTGTTACTTGATCAGTTTTGTCAATTTTAACGACTGTCCATGCATGTACGGTTCACTTTTTAACGGGAACATTGTTTCTAGATGGTACAATGTGCGTCGCGGTGATATTTATCCAAATGCCACTTTTGCCGCTCGTTGCCGACATTATACTGCCATTAAATACGTCGCGACCTCGAGGGAACCCAATGGAACTACACTATTACTTCGTTGACACGGACGAGCACTTTTTTTGGACAATGTTACATATTGATATATCCGTTTTAATAACAGCGACCACATCTATAGGTTGCGATACACTTTATATATGCACAGTGCTGCACGCTTGCGGATTATTTGAGGTGGCTGGGTAAGCTTTTCGCAGTTGCAGATCACTTCCGATAATTGCTTAATTCTTGAGAAAGTGTGGCACACATATCCAAATATAGGCAGATTTAATTATTTGGGTTAGGCTATTCCGACGTTTAGGGGACTAGAAATCTGAGGTTTGGGAATTCGGGAACCTGAAGGTTTCATTATTTTACAGTATGGGAGCTGGGATTTGTAGACTTCCGGAAAATGGACATCCGGGTATTTAGTGCATTTACGGATTCAGTATTTGTGAATTTGGAGATGTAGGAGCTCGGAACTTCGCGTGTTTGGAAAGTCAGAAATGAGGCGGTCTGGGAATTTGGGATACTGAAATTTCACGATCTAAGAACTCTTGAATTTTGTACGAAAACATAGTCGTAAAGAATTGTAATTTCATTTGACCTCGTCATACGAATTTCCATATTATTTTTTTTCTCTGCATTGCATTTATACAGAGACTATAATTGCATTCATAGACTGCACCCATGCAATTTTCTAGCTATTAATATGAAATACTGTCGATTACGATGATTATAAATGCTCGTAGATATCGATTTAAGCATGCGATCGATAATTCTGATGTGCGACGAATTGCGGGGACGTCGAAAGAGACGTACAAGACAGTTTGTCGCTGCATTAAGGCGCATAGCCGCGCAATAAGGTTAGTATACAACAATTCGAGCCTTAATACTTCTAATTACAAAAGCTGATTCATTATTCAATTGCAATTCGAAAAGACTTCAAAACGTATTCTCAAAATCTTCATTCGTGAATAGTCCAAATGTAAGAAATTGATAACTTGTAAGATAGAAACATCGGTAGGCAATATCTTCGAAGTTAAATAGATTTCGAGATGTTGATTTTAACACCGTCAGCTAGTACGTGTTTATACAAGAACAGTAAAGATTGCATCCCCATAGATACAAACTGAAATGAGAATAATTTTACAGACTCCTATCATTTATATGTAGAGAATTCAATAGCATCCGCACGACGTGATACACTTTCTATATTTCATACGTGTTTTACTATGTAACTCGTTTTCAAATTATTTTTATATTCCCCAGGTATGTGAGAGAAATTGACGACTTTTTTTGCGGTATTTTGTTTATCGCTATCGGTATAACAGTCATAGGTCTTAGTTTCTCATTAGCCTTGGTAAGTCCATTAAAATATACTACGTTCGATAATAATTAGTTTCATAAATATATCTTCTTGTGGCCAGCTGTCAAGATTGAAACCTTCTGAAGAGTTCTACATGCATCTAACTTCTATGCTCACTGAACTATGGCATATGCTTTTTCTGACATTTATGGGACACTCTATAATTAACAAAACTGATACAATGTACAATGAAATGTGAGTGACAACACAATACAATTATCTAATTTTTCACAATTCATAATTTTAAATAATATTATGTGACTATATTGCCGATATTTACGTATTATATCGTATGAAGTTATAAAAATATTATGTAGAGAAAATGGCGCATGAAGGGAACGCACACTGTTCTATAAATTCGTAACCTATAAATGCACGTATAAATTGTAACATTTAGTGTAAGCTTCGAATCATTGTATCAATGTAATCGTCAAATAATTTCAGGAGTTTTTCATTCATCCACGAATTAAAAAACCTGTCATTTACAGATGCGATGGACAGTGGTACAATAGCGTGCCAAAAACTCAAGCATTATTTATATTAGCACTAAGGACAGCCATGGATCCTCCACAAATAACAGCCGGGGGTGTTATTGCAATGAACTTGCAAACTTTCGCACAGGTAGTATACGAATTATTATTTGAAGTTCAGAACTGATTACGATATAACTTGTATACATGTTTACAGATAGTGAAATTATCGTTTTCTTACTTTACGGTGCTGCAATCCGTATAATTGTCTAACATAATGGTTGTAAGATAGAGTGCACGATAAATAAATGGTTGTACCTTGTATCTGAGAACACGAAGACTATATGCCATAGTCGTGTAGTTGATAAGTTAGTGTAATCCTTGAAAGTATTAGAGCCAATGTCTGACATGTTAATCCAATTTTCTCACTCATAGTATTACTGCCGTCGTTGATGTAGTATAATATACTGTATCACATATTTAATTATGCTTGGCATTTAAATTATGTGAAATGTTCTTTCAATATTGGATTTTAACGATCCTCTAAGGCACAGAAATCGGTTAATTCTAAATTTCTGCGTCAGTATTGGAAAGAAAGTATGAATGTCGTAGACAATACGTAAAATAATTTATTAATTACCACAACATTATCCACGATCATATAATGAGAATCCATTGTAGACTTATTCCGGTCATTCAAATCTGCTACTTCGTTGGACACGATATTTATACATGCATACAGCTAGCACACCATGGATATCACAAACAGCAGTGTATAAGAGTAAAAGTAACAGTACGAATCGAAGAACGATATAAGTTGGGGTTGAGTGATGTTGATGCACTCGTGTACGCGATACGACTGCAGCAGTTTAGTATATCCAAGAAGAAAATTACACACTCTACTGTTCTCGTACTTTGCTACATTATGCGATCGAATTACTCAAATTTAATCGAAACGATTCCCCGCACGAAAACAGCCGAAACCTTTCTATTTCAAATTACAAGCAATGAATTGACGGTACGCAGTCACGTGGCGTTTCTCGTGTATGGTAATAGCGAAAGCAGCGAGGTAACCGGTGTACTAATATTAATGATCAATTTTGCGTCACTTAATGTGGTTAGAACAAGGACCGTTAACGTCCCAGTAATTTTTCCATAACGGGAGCTTGTCGCCGGACAAATGGTTTGCATGAAAAATGCATCGCTTGGAAGGTTATAGAATCGTTCCAAGCCCGGATTCAGCAGCAGTCCTCTTCATGGCCAGATCGTATATATTCGATAGAGAAGAACACGCATTCTGTTGATGTGTCATCATGGATACAGATATGTCGGGGGAACGTTACATGAGGGTTACCAAAAAATTCTTGTTAATCAGTGGAATTTGGCCTGGCCAGAATAAAGCCGTCCAATACATTTGTCGATTTATTATTGGCGTTGTTACTGTAATATCAATTATGTCTCAGGTACACGCATGGTATAGTATCAATTCTTTTTTGGATGCATGCATTGGTGTTCATATCGTAGGTACTCTAAGCGTATCTGACAGTGGTTATTCTAATCGTGACAATGAAAGTGTTATACAAGGTGTTTCCGAACTTTTACGACTGAAAAGAGGGTGAATCTACGTGAAAGATAATTTTCACATTTTTTATCGTGCCGTGAATAGTTTACAAATAATTAAAAACTGTTGAAATTCAGTTCTCTTCAAAACGAAGCTGCAAATGAATAAATTTTGTTACAAATTTTTGACTTATTTTTTCGTGTGGATTCGTCGTTTTTACAATTGTACCGATCGGAAACATTCTGTATTTTAGGTATAATTATTTGAGTGCTACGAACACTTGAAATCGATTGCAGATAATGAGAGTGGTACGCTATTTCAGCCTCGATGTAATAGTAGAACAGCTTCCATTTTTACTTGCTTCTTGCTTGGTACTGGTGAAACAAGGCACTTACGTCGTAAACGACGCAAAAGTGAGTAAATACGAATGTGATCCTCGCCTGGGTCTTCAATTCCACGAAATGAACTATCTGACCGCAGCTTAAAACGCTGTTGACTGGGATGTCTAACGACTGGAACATCGACAGATCGAAAGAGGAAGTTGCTATTATGACGTCATACATGGATAGGGGAGCCCTTTTCGCGACAATCTATTCAGGTAGGATAATATAATGTGTACATCCACTACAGTACTAAATCAACTACACAAAACTTAACGATAGTCGATTAAAATATTCTGATTGTGAGTATACTATAATATTATTAATTGCTCTATAATGCAGTACAAAGTAATTTATGCAATAAGAAATTTCTACTTCAACAATTCTGATTGCAGCGAATGCATACGGCACCACAGTCCTGTTTATCCAAATACCATGGTGGCCACGCATTGCCGATATAGTGATGCCACTAAATACCTCTCGACCTCGAGCGTATATTATTCCAGCTTCTTTCCCCATCGACGAGAACAAATACTATTATTGGATAATATTACAAATGACTTTAGGAGTTTTAGTTTTGACGTGTGTGTACGTAGCCTGCGATACTTGCTTCATATTCTCCGTACAGCATGCTTGCGGACTATTTGCAACATGTGGGTAAGAATATTGGGAAAGGATGCTTTCACAAACATTTAACTTCTAATCGACTAGATACTCCTTAACAGCTTGTATATTTTAAATGCGTAAAATTATAATAGACTTTGCAAATTTTTGTATACAGATATCGTTTTAAGGAAGCGATCAGAGACGTGCCAGCAGGAAGCTACGTTTCAAACTTATCGAACGAGACGTACAGGAAAGTGTGCCGTTCGGTTGAGGCTCATAATCGCGCAATAATGTCGGTATACAATATGTATTTATTTTCGTTCCTTTGCTGAGAAAGTGGTTTATAAACAGTCTAGTATCTATATAGGGTGTTATCCCTAGGTTATTTTAATTTAGAAACTGCGGATGACTCCGATTACCTTCGATTTGATGCATTATGCATATTTATAATTGTGTCCAAAATGGTGTCTCTAGATTCTAGAATCTAGCACAGGATCTAGTGGTCTCACGCAACCGACATGAATACTATTTTATTCGAAAATAAAAATCGTTTGTTTGAAAACACCAACTGGAAACGCGAATAATTTCATTGCTTTTATATAAAATAATTTAAACCTGAATGCCGTTGAAGTACCAATGTGATATATTATACTTTCTATGTTTTATTTAAGCATTGATTTGTTTGCAAATTCTGTTTAAAATTCCCAGATTTTTGAAAGAAGTCGAAGATATTCACTTCGGTTATCTTTTGATCTGTTTGGGTATTATAACCGGAGCTTTCAGTGGTACACTGGCTTTGGTAAGTTTATTAAATTCGATACTGTCCGATCATAATAACTTTCTTGAAATGTCACTTTTTCAGCTGTCGAGGTTGAGCATTTGCATGCAGTTCTATCAGTGCACTGGATTCTTGGTTGTGCAATTGGTGCATCTGTTTTTCTTGACGATTCAAGGACAGTTTGTGATCGACTCGAACTGGAAGGCGTACAACGAAATGTGGGTATCTACTGAATACGAGTCAAATAAAAGTATAAAATATCATTAGCGATTTTAATAACATCTTTCGGACAATTCGTGGATTGAGAACTGTTCCATTTACAGATACGGCGGTTTCTGGTACAACGCGACACCTAGAACGCAGATCTTGTACATACTAGCGTTGAGGGCAACCATAACTGCTCCTCAAATAACAGCCGGAGGTCGTATTCCGATGAACCTGGAGACCTTTGCAAGCGTAATACACTAACTATTTGCAACTTTTGAAGCGTTTTATTTAAATCAAATTATCAAAACGTGGATAATCATATGAAAATGAAATTGATAAGTTTGGTTAAGTAAGAAATTTGGGCAACTAATGCGTTCGGTAAACGTGTACAGTTAAAGAGATTCAACGACGAAAATAAAAATTATATTTACAGTTTTATACTAATTCGATAATAACAGATATATATTTTCAGATTATAAAAGCATCGGTTTCGTATTTCACGATGTTGAAATCAACGTAGTCAACTGATGGAGATAAAGGAATTATTAAGAAACGCAACACATGAAACATACAAGGTGCACGGTAAACACATATTTGGTATACACGTTACATACAAAATCGACATAATTTTGTAAAATAAATTGCAATTTTACGCGTTGAATGTAATTATTGTAACGCGAATGGTAGCATGAAGAACGAAGGTTAGAAATAGCTCCATATGTAGTGTTTAATTATCGGAAGTTTAGATAGAAGTCATCGTTTCACCGTAATGTATTCATTTCATCCCTTAAATGTTGCGAATTCTGAGAACTTTAGAATGTTATGATATAATGCCTGAAAATACACGTTATAAACTGTTTTACTGAATTATTTAGTAGCCGATGTTAATTATATTCTGTTATTTATATTTCAAATGTATTTCTAATTAGTTAATTAAGTTCTCATATGTTGCATATTTGCTTTATAACGCACATATTGTTATATATACATTTTTCTAGATATTATTTTATGCTATATTGTATATTTTACTTTCATTTTTGTATATGCACATATGTTGTTGCATATGTGCTGTATGTATGTGTGCATACATTTCTGTACATACAATGTATATGTATACATATATTTACACATATGTGTTGTAGGTATTTATGCATACGTTTCTGTACATGCAATGTATATGTATACATATATTTGTGCACATTTTGTTGTATATATTTTGCATATATTTTTCTATACAATGTATATTTGTGCATATAGCTCATGCACATTTTCTGACATATATTTCATATATTTGTTGAATAGCTTCGCCATCATTCGACACACCGCGGAAAAGCATGAAACGTACAAGTATTACCTGCGATAACCATCTGAATAATTCGCACACTTATCGTCGGACGCTTATTAATCTCGTTGCAAATATTAATATGGAATCTGGACCGTGGGATTAGGTCAACTTAAACGGGCACAACCTCGCGGTGACTTTCTCACAGAGCTTCGTAGCGAGGGCACGAATATTTCTGAACTTATTTCAATCCTCGTAACAAAGACACCGTGATTTATGGTTTACATCCACCCGAACAGAAATTCTATAAAATATCTACTTTTCCTTCGCGTTTGTAACTACTATCGCTATACAAATTTCTCTATCATGCCTTGCAATAATCTTTCGTATTGTTCCACGATGAGGTAACTCGACACATTTTCATTTCATCGAGTAAACATTCCTTAATTTATTTTCTGCGTATTCTTCTTGCATTTTTACAGAAGAGACTTCAACATATCGTATATTTCAGCATATTTTTTATTAAATAATTTATTGAAATAAAAGTTTGCGGAACGAGATAACTAATTGATTCGAAGATAACCTATACATTTTTCGAACGTCCCCAAATTATAAATTTGTAACGATATATTAATTCTTTTAACAGCGATCTGCGATTACGTTGGACTGTAAAAGTTAATTAATAAGAGAATAAGTGACTTCGGCAATCCCAACATCTGTGTGTCGCTGTTACTGCCAACGTCCGCTGGCAGTAGGTATCTCCCGATAGAAAAAAAAACTTGTTCTCCTTGCCCCGGTGTGGCCAATTACTCTAGATTCTTGACTCTAGCGAAAAGCGTAGTGTACAATCAAGAGCAGATCTGGTCTCCATAGAAAAACGGAATAGGGTTGTTTAGGGACTTTTAAGGATCGGAATATTTCTGGATGGGTTAACGATTTGGCTACTTTGAGATTTGGGACTTTGAGGTTTTGGCAATTTTGGGATTTGGGAAATTTAGTATTTGGGGACTTTGGTATTTGATGAGTTTAGGACTGGACAACTTATGGATTTAGGGACATAGAAATTTTTGGAGTTTACCATTTGGGAACTTTGAGTACTTCGAGATTCGAGGAATGTAGAATTTGGAGACTTTGGTATTTGTAGACTTTTGAATTGGGAAACTTATGGATTTAGGGACTGAGATTTGGAGAATTTGAAGAATTTTGCCAAGAATCTTGGGATTTGAACACTGTAGGATTTCGAGTCTCTGGAATTTAGGAACTTCAGGAATTTGACGACTTTGGGATTTGGACATTTTAGTGTTTGAAGACTTTGGAAATTTGTAGACCTAACACTTTGAGAATCTATTTCAGACATCTCTGAAAGAAAGATCATATTTGACATATCTATTTCAAAACATAGGAATCTAATTGAAGTAACTAAATCGAAAGTGAATAAACACGTTAAACCAATGAAATCGAAATCGATTAAATCTAACTTACCCAATGAAACCGGAATCTGACGAATCTACTCCAACGAACCGAACGACCAGACGTCGAGTAAATCGGAGAACACAAAATTTCGTGAAAAACATCCCATGATCGGATGTAGGATAGTGGTGTAATTAGTGTGGAAAGTATGCAAGGTCGGATCTGGTACGAACTGGCCCAATCCCACGGCCTTCAATCGATGTTGCTGCTTGTAACGAGAGTAATAAGGCTCAGCCAACATACGAAACTTGCTTCCGTGAACCAAGCGAGTACACGCGAGTACACGGGGTAAGGCGATGTAGGTAATTGAAATCGTTATTCACGTTGATTTAGAAACGTGCTGCTCCTCTCCTAACACGAATGTACAACGCGGTTTCTAGGAGGCTTTCAGCTGTCTCGCCGCTGCGCGGATGAAGTTAAACGTTTCACCAAGAATTGCCGAGTAAATTGAATCGGGCCGTACGAAAAATAGAACATGTAATTTTGAAACGTGCTACGTGCGAGTCGATAACGACCGATCGAAGCTCTACCATGCGTGTCTGGTTGCCGGTCGACAGAATCCGCTGTTTCTGCAGCTTTTCGATTCTCTACCTTCTTGAATTCCTGCATCTGACAACTGCTACATTTCTAGACTCGTAAACTTCAGGTTACTAAAGGTCAGTTCAGAGTTGCCCACATTCAACAATTTTTTAATTCCACAAATTCTTCGAAATTTCAAGTAAACGTACTTCCAAATTCTTAAACGATCAAATTCCTGAATTATCAAGTTGACTAGCAAATTACTAAATTATCAAGATGTCAAATTTACCTATACAAAGCTACCAAGCTACCGAGTTGACAAGTTACCAAGGTAACAAGATATCAAGTCAAATTAATCAATTCACCGATCACGCTACTAACCTATCAACTTGATACCCAATTACGTATCTACTACACTGTCAATCAACCAGGTTACCAAGCTATCAAGCTGTCGAATTACCAAGTTATCAAGATATCAAGTTATGAACTTTTCAAGTTATTAAGTTGCAACAGTACCAAGCCATCAAGCTACCAAGATATCAAGTTACTAAGGTACCAAGCTATCAAGTTTCCAAGTTATCAAGTCACTCAGCTACTAAGCTACCAAGCTACAAGGCCACCAAGCAACCAAGTTACCAGGTAAACTTGCAAGCTTAGAAATTATTAAACTACCACGCTATCAAGGTTTTAAAATACTAATCTACCAAGCTACCAAGGTACCAAGCTATCAAGCTATCAAGCTACCAAGCTACCAAGTTATCACGCTAGCAAGTTCCAAGCTGTAAATTTATCAATAGCTCAAGCTAAGTTGTAACAGTGGTACATCCGAATATACAAAATTCTTCAATTTAAAATTAGGAAATTTCTAAATTTCGAACCAGCTGAATTCTACATCTCCAACTGTGAAATTTCGAAGTTACCGGTTGTGAAATGAGCAAATTTCCAATATTCCATAATTCGAAAATCGTAAATTCCGAAAATTCAGAGGACCTTAAACCCGAGTTGGAGCAACGAACTCCGTGAAAGGATCTGCTCGTTCCTGTATCCAGTCGCGGCATCGAGGTGCATCCTGTTCGCAGTCGTTGCGTGAAGATTACGACCATACGTTTCGCGCGTCCATAATTTACACACGGCACAAAACACACAGGTGTCTTTGTCCTGAATATCGGCAGCGATCGCGATCAAAGAGGCCTCTATCCGTGGCTCGTCTCTATATATCTCTGCACGTAAACCGCGTTCGCGAAATATAGCCACGGTTTCACTCCGCTTTCTCGAGCCGCGAAAAATCGCTGGCGACACCAGCTGAACCAAGAATTTCGTCTTGTTCAACGGCTTCCGTGTTCAACGAGCCGGCGTACATATCTGTTGATAGGAATCTTCGAAGCGCCAGTTACCATAGCTCGTTCGATTTCACGGACACATGTAGTAATGTACATTCGAGCGCAGCCTTTCATCTGCGTACGATCGCTAAACTTACTGATCATTATTTTCCAATTTATTTTATACGAACTTGACATTTTACAGGTATTCAATTTTGCAATTCTTCAATTCTTCAATTCATCATTTCTTCAATTATTCAATTCTTCAATTTTTCAATTTTTCAATTTTTCCATTTTTCAATTCTTCATCTCATTAGTTCCCCGATTCTTGAAATTTTTATTTCTGCAATTTTTTAATTCTTCAATTTTTCCATTCTCTATATCCTAAGTTCATCATTTCATCCATTCCTGAATTCAATTCTTCAGTTTGCCAATTTTCAATTTTTTAATACAATTCTTCAATTCGTAAATTTTCAATTTTTCAGTTCGTCAATTTTCAATTCTTCAGCTCGTCAATTTTTAATTCTCCAATAACGCAATTTTGAAAAAAATGTCTACACTTATCCTCCAGTACCAATATACGTATCCATTGTAATTCCGCTATGCTCGCCAATGTACAAAAAGAAGTCTGTCGAAACATCGACAAGGAAAAGTTTGGCCACGGTTCGTTCCGTGCCATATATGGATTAGCCTAATTTCTGCCATATCTCGCCAGCCACCTCGAGGAATTTCTCGTCGATCTTGCGACAGACTGACCGTACGTATTCATCTTCGTGTTTCGGTATTGCCGTACCTTTATGCGCATCGAGGTATCCTTCCAAGTGGGCCATCGACTCGACCGCGGTAAATGTACCGGCTTAACCCCTGTACTTTATGATTTTTCTTGGCAGTTATGTCCGTCGTAAATAGATCGGCGATTTTTATGTACCAGCTTGTTACATGTCGACTGACCGATTTAGGAAATAGGAAGGTACACATGAATACACTGTTAGCTGATACATATGACACGTCAATTTAAATATTGAAGTTACATTAAGGTGACAGTATAAACTTCTGGTCTTCTAACACAAAATGGCTGATACAATTTGATGACATGCAAGTATCACAAAGTAGCACGTATGTTAAATTAATTTAAAGCTGAAGGTTCGATTAAAAAGCCTTCATAAGCATTCTGGTTATATTTTTAAAGACAACATGGATAGCCAGTTACAACAAACAACATCAATTTCAGAACTTCTGAAGTTGATTCTAAGCTCACTGTAAAAACATAGTGAACACTTGTTCAATATATCGAACATATGCAGTAGAATTGTATTAAAAATCCGATGATACTTATTTCAAGTTCTTAGTACCACTGTCATTTGTAAAACATAAATATAGTCCTTAATAAAATGTTTGAACTCGTGTTCAACATTTGTCATCGGATACTTTGTCTCAGCGTGAGATCGAACAAACAATTTGAACAAAGTGGATGTTCTATTATTGGAATATTCCTTTATCCGACCATTCTCATCCCCAATCGATACAAGCTCGTTGTACCATAATAAATAGGAAATGAAATGTCGGTAGAACTTAACCGTGCAGGTTTGGCGATTTCGATGGTCGAAATTCTTGTTCGATAGAGAAGAGCAATATCTACGACATCCAATATCAAGCTAGGTTCAAAGAAGCGTCCAACCTGCCGCAATGCATCATTCTACGGTGGTTGGAAAGGGCGGGGACAACTTCCACCTACGCAGAGATATCTTAGACGCAGACGTCGAGGCATTCACGGACTCGCCAGGATCAATATGAGAAAGTTTCAGGATGCCGAAATCCTCGGCAGTTCCGCGAAACTGCCGACGTGCTCTTCCTTTTCCCTCGTTCCACCGGCCTAGCCGAACTCCTTGCCTTTTTCGGACTCTTACAAAGATCCAGGGTGCTTTTTCGTTCCCGTAGCGAACGATAGTAAATTCGTTTCTTTGTTCGGTGATTTGTTACGTGGCCGGATGACATGCGTTTAGATTCTTCGAATTCTATTTTCGATGGCGGGAAAGACGGAGAAAGGAGTTAACTCTTGCGCTGCAATGTGTATTTGTACATATATGTAATTTGGAACGTTTAGGAATTTAGACATTTCAGAATTTGGGACATAAGAAGTTGGAATTGTAGAAAATTTGGAAATTTGAGAAGTTGGGGCATGAGAATTTGGGATTTGACAATTTGGGACATGAGAATTTGAAATATGAGAATTTGGAATATAAGAATTGGGGACATGAGAATTTGGGATATAAGAATTTGAAATATGAGAACTTGGGACATGAGAATTTGGGATACGAGAACTTGGGACATGAGAATCTGGAGCTTTAGAAAATTTAGAAAAATAAGAATTTCAGAAATTTAGGAACGGAGCGTTTCAAAAATTTGAGTAACTGTGAAATTTAGCAAATTGTCAACCCTAAGAATGTGTAATCGTAAAAGAATTCAGACATAAAAATTTGGAAATTTGTAAAACTTGAAAGATCCAAAATTTTCAACCCTTATTACACGTGCAGAATTAAAAATGATTAAAAATGTAAGACAATTAAAGAAAATTTGAAAATTCGGAAATTGATACTTAAAATGTCGAAATTTCTGGTAACTTTCCAAAGGAAACTGGCGTAAACCTCCAGAATAATTGGTCCCCAAGTGCCGATAACCGCAAGATTCGCAAAGACTGAAGCCATAAAAAACACAGTCGTTCATTAGGTAATCATCAAGATGTACAGACAAGTGCGGAGTCGTATTTCCAGCGGTCCCCATAAAAGTACCTTTACGAGATAGCAGGGTTTAAGGATGGTCAGCCAACACTGCGACGACAGGCATGTTCTCCCAAATTGTTCCCCGACGATTTTATTGAAAGTTTCGCGGCTATCGAAATGACCAACATAAATCTTCCGTGCTTTATTATCTATACTCTGAAGATTTTCGTGTTGTGGTCACGTTTGAAGTATCCGATTCTCGTAGAGCATACATAACACGATCTCAAAGAGGGCCATTTTGCGAGATGGACTTCGAAGTTTGACCGTGTAACACTTTAGCGTCGCGATTATTTTTATGGACATTCATAAAAGAATTTTGCGACTGCGCTGGATACATTGCGTCCATGAAAAGGATTCTTAAATGTAATGATCAATTTGCTTTCTTGGAAATTTGGGTCTTCGAGAATTTGGGGAATTTTTGAAATTTGTGCAATTTGCAATATATCAGGAATTTTTGGTATTTACAAAATTTGTCGAATTCAGGGAATTTTATGTCTTTTAGGAATGTTGAGGATTTGGGGGATTTGGAGAAATTGAGAAGTGTGAGCGATTTTGGGAATTCTTGGAAATCAGAGAATTTTGGAAACAGGGAAGATGTGGGAAAATTTGGAGAAATTGGGGAATTTGGAAAAATTTAGGAACCCTAGGAATTATGTTAGGAAATAGGGGAATTTTAGAATTGCTGAACTTGAGGAATTGAGAAATCTAGGGAATTTTACATTGTCACAGTGTAGCACATAGAATTTGTAAATTTAAGAGTACGGACAGATGAAAAATTAAGAATTTCAAATATTTGGAATTCTAAAATCTGAAAATGCAAAAATTAAAAATATGGAAAGTTGAATATATCTTAAACTTCTTACACTTACAAGTCTTGGATATAAAATGTTACAATCACGTTCGACAGCTTCGAAAAAGTACATATGTACACGTAGTATATTTTAGAGAATATGAATTTCACCTGGCAAACAAAGTAAGTAGTTATTTGATGGGAATTTTGCCAAGGAAAAAAGATATTTTTCGAGGAAAGTAGTATCTACGAGAGCGTAAGGTTCGTTGAATCGGGGTTCCAGGATGGGACGGGTTGCGTCCCGGGTAGTCAGACAAGTTTTAAAAATACTTTACCAAACCTGTGCCGTCGTGTCGGAGACTTTTTGCATGATTTGGCGCCGGTTACCGATTCGCACTGGCGAATCTGGACTTGCTCTCTGCGATCTGCCGCCCAACCAGGTTCAACGAACTTTTACTCGCACCAATGAAACTACAATTCTAACCACGATATTCTTTCATCACGAATTTTGCAATTTAAACATTTGCAAATTTTGAAATTCACAAATTAGAGACTTGGGACTTGGGGATTCAGGGATTTAGGGATTTAGGGGATTAGGAATTTAGGGATTTTGGTATACACAGGTTTGGGGATTTAGGGATGTGGTTATTTGGAGAGTTAGATGTTCGAGGATTTAGGGGTTTGGTTATTTGGAGATTTACATGTTTGGGGATTTAGGGATTTGGCTACTGGGGCATTTAGACATTGGGGAATTTAGGGATTTAGACATTTGGGAATTTACAGGTTTGGATACTTGGGGATTTAGGGGTTTAGTCATTTAGAGATTTAGATGTTTGGGGACTTAGGGAATTGGGTATTGGGGCATTTAGGCATTTGAGGATTTAGGTATGTGGATATTTAGGAATTTAGATATTTGGAGATTTGGAGATTTAGACACTTTCACTATATCGAAATATAATCACTTTTGAAATGTTGAAGTTCACGAATTTAGAGACTTGGGACTTAGAGATTTAGGAAATTACGGATTTCAACATTCACAGGTTCAGAGATCTAGAGATGTGGATATTTGGAAATTTCTGAATTAAGGTATTATGGATTTGGGAATTAGGGGACTTCTCTATGTACTTTCCTTCTACAAAAACTAATAAAAGACCCATATTCCAATTTTATATTAGTTCTGGAATAAAACCGAAAAGATTCTTGTCCATTCAAAACGCCCTCGTAGCTCGCACTAGGTTCCACCCTTTCTGAGCACGACACGAAGTCGCGTGTAACGTAGGTAGTGAAATGAATTGCGTTTAACAATCGTCTGCGTGTACCCGTCCGGTCAACGGGTCAGGAGGATGTAGAAACAGCGAAATAAATGAAGGTGAAAAAGAATGGTGGCTCGCGGAGATAAACTGTCGGACGAAAATAGAGTCGCCGGGCAAACACCTGGATTACCATTAACGTCGAGACGCTCTATAAATATGGCGGTGCCTCGACGCTCCGTTACATACTGTGCGGCAGGCTAATTTGTCACTTGCCGCGAAATTCCATGGGACCCCTTTATCAGTCTCCGTTCCCGTGTTTTCGTATCGCGACAGCGAAAATAAAGAGTGTCTCCTGGAACGGAGCACGAAACGGCTCGGCGAGCAACTTTTGCGCACGCGAAAGTCTGTGTAGGTTTCGTTACAGCTGCCCTCGGCTCCGCTCGGTATTAAGCTCTTAAGAGCTAGCCATATTTGGGGAGATCGGTTTTAGGACATTTTTAGAAACACTGCTTGACTCATTCTTTATTATAGTTCAGAGAATTGTGGTGAATTCATATTGATTGCCGATATACTTCATCAAGGTTAATGACAATAGTATTATATGTAAGTTGTACAATATGTCTGCATCTACTGTGGTGTGATAAGTTTTTCGAGCTCTTATAGTGTATTCATATCGATCAGGTGGCGATATACTTCATCAAGGTTAATAACAATACATGTACACGTAAGTTATACAATATGTCTGTCTCTACTGCGGTCCGATTTTGGAGCTCCTATAAGGGAACCCAGTTGATTATGTCAATAATTATATCACATTGTAGCAATAATTAGCCACTTGTGCATGCCTAGAGAATTGTTAAAGGGTTGATAGAAAGAAAGATATGATATTTAGATAAAGGGGTGGAGATTTCTAAAATAAAATAAAGGAAGCTTTATTCGAAAGAGTAGAAAATATTTATCGTTGCGTGAGTAGAGTTTATTGAACTCAACGATCAGAAATGGTCCTTGTCGGGGTTCGCCCCGCTCAAAAAGGATCCTCCTCCTCGGTTCGGTTGAGTCATCGCGCGACTTAGCACAGGATGAGCCAGTTTCACCGGTGTAATTCAACGGCGAACGTGTCGTCAAGCTTATGGCTGAGCGAACTCGTCGAACCACGGTGCGTAATATTATGTAGGTGGCACTAAAATGGGTGAAGGTAGCCCCGGGCACAATGGCTGCAGCGACGCAACAAGTGTTAGCCCACGCATTCCGACGCACGAAACACGCTGGTGCGATGAATAAACGCCACAATGGCGGATCCTTCCGTTGTCCCGACGAAGTCACGGATACACCCTCCATTTCGAGGAGAAAAACTTTGTAAACGTTCTTTCCCTCGGAATGAAAGTCCTCTATTTTAAGACACATAAATAAATTTATAAATTATTTCCAGCTCGCGTTTCATGTTCCAAGAATGGAACTGGAAATGTTGAAAATCATTTAGACATATTAAAAATCATTGTATTAAAAATTGTATTAAAAATTGTATTAAAAACAAATTTTATTTTTGTTCGTATAAAGCCTAAACTGGACCCACATACTCCACATACGTATACATGCAAACGAATGTATGAATTTTCAGTTTCATTTGTAATTTAGACCTGTACAATAACAATAGAATATAATAATAAACCTACTGTATAAAAATGCTTGCAAATTTTTGTATGATATTTAAACAATTTTCATACTATTATGAAACAATTTTAATGTTATATTTGAACAATTTTTAAATATTTTTCTTTGCGTTTGCAAAAAGTGTACACATCTGATCAGACATAAGATACTTCTCATATTTGTAGTTGTTCGAGCGTTATGTTTGTTTTCGCATAATACTATTACAGTCTACGAGCGATTCAATGTCATATTCTCCTTGGCATTGCGAACTCTTCTGCATCGGACCTTAAATGGTCACCTTTACGCTTATGCGTCCACGAAAAATAAAGGATCACCGTTGGAGAGCGACGCTGGCGTCGTGACGACAAAACTGTTGGTCCATTTGCATAGAGAGCGTCAGTATTTCACCTTGGAGCTGTTTCTCGGATTTCTAAGCCGCCAAGGTGACTCTGACTACGGCTTCTGTTCGTTGCTTTACCTTCCGGATGGATTGCGATCGAACGGTATAGCGTGAGAAACACTGAACGACTTCGATTTTTACATATCCTAATTATTTCAACTATGGAACTTATTGTTCTTAAAATGTTGCAAATCTGCGATTTCATATAATTTTTCTTTCGACAAATCTTTAAATAGTGTAGTCATGACTTGCTTATAGTTAGAAAGATACAATTTGTTGATATATTTTATTCGCTTCAAATCGCCACTAATTATAGAAATAGGTCGATAGGAAATTGTTATAATATACAATAATAGTAGCATCATGTAACCTCTGATTAATGAATTCAACAGTAAACTAAATGTCCACATACGAGTGAACATTCCACATATCTCTATATTCCATCTGTGGATAGAGATCCACATATGAGTTAGTCCATGATGCATCGAATACGGTGAATAAAATAATAATACACGAAGATTTTGCATTTTATTGCTCGAAGATATAGTTAATTAAAAATTAGTTCTTTAATGGTTAGCCTCGCCTTGTTTCTCGTCCCGTATTATTTTCACAGCGCTTAAAACTTTCACTCGAGATACTGCGAAGTTCCTTTTGTTGTGGGATCACGTGCCTCGTGTCGCACTTTATCGTTCCCATGTATTTTCCATGAAACTAGTCATTAAACACGAAACCGAGACACGCAGCTATTTGTAATTAAATTGTTTTTACATTTTTGTCTCATGCCTAAACATTCGATGGATTGCTGTATACAGGGTGTTCATTTTGATTATGGTCGCAAGATTGTCTCATGAAATGTGCATCATTCAACGTATGGGCAAATTATTTATTGAATTCGGGGAATTTGAATTTATGTAATATGGGGAATTTAGGAATTTGAACAATTTGCGAAATTTGAAAACCTTAAGAAATTGAAGAAATTTTATAAACTTGAGAAACTTGAGAAATTTGAAGAAATGTAAAAGATGTGTAAAATGCAATAAATTCTAAAAATTGAAGAAATTCGAGAAATATAAAAGATTGCAAATTTATTTTAATTAAGTAATGTAACTAATTTCATTAGCTAATTGTACGTATCGTGCATAACACCTCGAATATGACTAATTTCCAGCAAAAGAAACATTCATAACAAGAAATATCCACATACTTAGAGACAACATAATTTCGTCTGAACATAATCCGGCAGATTCATCCGAAAGAAAGATTTGATGGACAGGATGGATGACAGAGGTCTAATTCGATTGATCTGTTAAACGGTTGATTGAAGTGGTGAAAGTGTGAAGAGTCATATCGCGATGATTTACCAGAGCCAATGAAAGATTTTCACCAGACGGAACAGCCGCTAAACGAGATGGGTAATTAACGTTTAAATGAACGTTTAATCAACGTCACTTTAGGACAATGTAAAGTGCTAAGTATGAAACACAGTCAATTCCGGTTTCGCGTCACAAATGCTACTAAGAGCAAAAATATCTTTACGTATTCGCAAATTTTAGTTAATTTCAAAGTTGTAAAAACTAGTGCAAATAGATGTTACTAAATTGTTAAAAATGTTTAACAAGCCTATGTATTCTGAAATAAAAGTTTGAAATAAAATAGTTCATATTTGGACAATTTTCTCTACTTTTGTATAATGCTGCATAAAACTTCGGTACTGTACGGTCGAGGGTACAATTGGTTTTCTTAGTGAAATTCCTAGGGAGAACGTAGGAATATATCAGGTGGAGCATTCAGTTATTAATATTCAGGGATTTTTGGGGATTTGAGAATTTGGAGACGCCGGAATTTCGAATTTTGGGATTTAAAGATCTACTGATTTGGAATCTAGGAATTTGGAGATCTAGAAATTTGGAAACCTTCAAACTTGGGAATCTACTAATATAAGAATGTAGGGATTCCGTAGGTGACAAATTTTCTGATCTAGGGATTAAAAATCATATTGGGGGCTAGATGATGGAGAAATTTTACAAATATGTGAAATATGTGAAGTTGGAAAATTGAAAATTATAAAATACAAAGAGTTGAGAACTGAAAAATTTCAATGCAAATACGAAAATGTAAAAATTTGCAAATGTCAAAGTGTACATCGCGTGGTTATCGAAGGAGGGCAGCAGAGTGTACGAGCGTCGAACACGGTACCTCCGTTCGCCGTGCAATTTTCGTATCGCAGGAAACGCGAGATTCCATCGCTTAGCCGCGGCGTCCAATTAAACGTCCACGTGTTGCTTAATTAAAGATCGGCCGCGTATATAGCGGCCGGTATCCAGCGGAGCGCCGGTAACGATATACAAAAGCGACATTTCGTCGGATTAGAAGGCGAAGCAGCGCTGTGGTTGCTTCCCGTAAAGAAAACAACGTTCTAAGCCGGTAAAATTAACCGCAACAGGTGTAATTTATACTAGTAAATTACTGTCTCTACGCGTACACTTCGCTATCACGCGAACGCGTGTAATTACACGGCTCTGTCAGTATGCGCGTACACGTGTCCACGAAACTGCTTTCAACGCGTACACCGTCGTACGTGCCCCGATGCGAAAAGCTTCCGCGCGATTAACATTTTAATATCTTATTTATAGCCTAATCATTGATCTTTGCCAGATGCTAGAAGCTCGCGATAAACGATGCTGCAATGTTGAACCACCATAACGGGGAATTGGTGCTTCTACGCTTCATTTTGTTAATGCAACAAGCTGCGCGAGTACGTGAGAACATTGGCCAGCTCGATGGGATAGGCCAGACAAAATGGCGGCATAGGGACGACGGGTGTGTACGCTAGTCGACTTTTTAAGTTTATGGCTGATTATATGACAGATTTGGAGGACTTCAAGTTTGTAAAATGAAGTGTCCTCCCAACGAAAATTGTACTTAAAAAACCTCCATATCGAAAAAGATTACAAGAAACTATAGACACACAATTAATTTCGAACAACCTGATAAAATCGAATCGAACCGAAGTAAAAACGCGTTCGAATTTCCACGGCAATCACGAGAACTTCTCTCGGGCCGCGATAAAGTAGGACGTTCGATCTGACAATGGAAGCGCGAACGAGCGTGCTGTAGCGAAGAATTGCATTTCCGTTTCGCGGCATGCGGCAAAAGGCGAGTATACGATCCGTGAGACGGGGTTTGACGTTGTACGTCATCGGGTATCCTGCTCGTCGTTTGAAAGAGCGGTATTGTTTCGTTAAAAACGACCAGAGGTATCTCAGCGCGAGGTCAACCGAGGATCCTCGGCCTCTTCTGCTTTCGCAACGACTCGCGACGACGACGTCCGCCCACAGGGTCCTCCTTTTCTCGATCCTGACCTCGTATGCGAGGCTCGAAACACGCGTATCTCGTAGTAGACGGTGCGCTGTCGCGAACGAATCGTGGCCACGAGGAGACTATCGGCCAGTCAAGTTCAAGGAGAAGCTCCGGTTCTTCTCTCTCGAACGTGTGTCTTCGGGGCATCCGTACGATTCCCACGAAACTGACGTGAGAAAGGCGCGAAACGATCCTCGATCAAATCATTTTGCAACGGACTAGGGAGCTGTATCGTCTAAGGGTAGCCGCACACTGCACGATTTTTAGTACCCGATAATTTGACACAACTTTTTAACCTCCGACCTTTTTTCGATTATACTCTCGTTACTGTATTTACAAGATTTTTCCGATTCAAACGAGACCAAACACGATACGTTTCGGACTGAGTTTCATTATTTCCGCATATTGCTATATAATGCGAGAATATACGATACGTGACTAACTACGCATTGCTATATAACGCGAGACAAAACAACGCCACACAACGTAAGCTAATTATGCTTAAAAGTTCGAACGAAATAAAATTCGAAGCAATAATAAGAGAATTTGTTATAATGATACATGAAATATATTGAAATATATTTCAGTCGAACAACGTAATGAATAATATTAATACTTTATGAATACATTCATAAATCAGACAATAAATTTAATGTAGAATAATATTAAACTCTTAACTGTTCGTACTTGAAAGGTGACACTGTCCATTCCGTTCAATGCAATTTGAAATATTTGTTAACTAAACCTACAGATTATAAATGCGATCAAATAGTGAGAATTAGTAATAGAGAAATAACTTCGAAATTGAAGAGTTGCTATGTACTTGCTAAGAGACGAAGTATCTTCGAGTGCATAGGGTTAATCCAAGAATAATCTCCGAGGGAATAAAAGATCGACAACGTAGTCGGAGAAATCGCTGCAGCGAAACGTAAATATATCGAGTTTACAAAGGATCGATGTCGTCGAGTATGGCGACGCTAAAGTGCATGGTAACATCGATGTAATGGTGTAAAATACTCGGGATACCCGCAGAGCGAATCGTTCCAACTTTGGACCAGGCTGTAAATTTCATAGCGTCTCCCGAGTGTTACGATAACCGTATATAAAATCGGGGGACATTAAGTAACGTTACGCAATCGAGGCGCGTCTCGTCACGCAATATTTGCATACCGGTACGATCGTACTTCCTTCTCGATCGCTGTTTTTGCGATGACATAACGCTCTCTCTTCGGGACGAGTGTTTTCTCGCGTGCCTATTCGTCGTGGAAACTCTTCGGATTCTCTCCGAGAACGGGGAAAATAGTTATTAAAAAGTTACGCGATCCGCCTTCTTTCATTCTCCTCCGACGTTTTTGCGCAACCGACTCGCCATGATTATTGCAAATGTTCGATATCCCCGTTCGATGTTCCCTTTCGATGCTTCTCCGCTAAAAATGTAATTACACGCTGCCGATATTGCTTTTCAGCTGCTCGTCTCCCATCTCGTACGTTGCCTTTTTTCCCTCGGGAAGGAACAGCGCGATTGCACGGTTCGCGCTAAATAGTTTATTAACGTTTCTTCCTCTCGTAAATAAAGAAATATTGTGCATTTATTGCACCGAGTTTTGTACGGTTATGCAGACATTCCCGTTTAAATCCCACTCGATCTTCGAAAGTGTTTTAAACGAATGTTACATAATTTCGGGAGGTAAATTATTTGGGCAAGATAGCTTCTACGTGTATACGTAAAGGAGATAAGGTCTATGATCACTATTCTGTTAACAAAAATAATAACTTACTATTGTTAAAGATATTTTACTCTTTCAGTGTGTAGGAATGTATAAATTATTACAAATACAGTTGTAGGTGAAAATGACCCGTTATTATCGCGGTGCCTTTGAATCGTTGCGACGAGTTTATCTGTCGTTTAAATAGGTAAACTGATTAACCGAGATTATCACTCTGGGTCACCGATGACCCTCGGTGACAACGCGTTCAGGTACCTCCGCTCGCGTCACTTAACGATGTCGAAACCGCGGACAAAGTGGGACGTCTAACCATGTCGAAAAATACGACGCGAGACGGAACGATTGCACGAAGAGAATTGCGAACGACCCTTATTTGCATACAGTCTCTGCGATGAAATATCCCGCAGCGAGGAAACGTAAAATCGAAGAAAAATCGTCGATGTTTTTCGCGCGGTCCTTGATAAAAACGGCAACGCTGTTACGTAAAATTGTCAGAATCTGCAAGTGGCCGGGTAAAAGAAGACATGGAAACCAAAAACAGTCATGTCGAATGAGCAGAACCGCCATAACAACCGGTAATCGCTTCTTAATTCATTCGGGATCCGTTAACGAACAGTTGTCCGATGCGTTTTAACCCGAAATCTTGTTGGACCACGAAGCGTGACGCGTTATTCGGGCAGCCATGAAATCGTTAAGGCGAAAGACATTTACTGTGCAAGAACTAAACGTCGTTCAGGGTGCAAGAATTTATTTCATTCAATTTTAATTGATTATTTAAGAATTTAGAGAGTTGCAATTCGGGGATTTAGAGTTAACGGATTTAAGAATTTAGGGACTTGGGAATTTAAGGATTTAGGGGTCTAGGAATTTAGAGGTTTTGGGGTTTAGGGCTTTGAGGATTCAGGGATTCTGAGATATAGGGGTTTGGGGAATTGGGGATTCAAGGGTTTACGAATTTAGAGATTTAGGGGTTTGGTGATTCAAAAATTTTTGAGTATTTAGAGCTTTGATGATTTAGGGGTTTGGAGGTTTGGGGATTCAAGAGTTGAGGAATTTAGAGGTTTCAGTACTTAGGGGTTTGGGGAAATAGGAGTTTGAGGATTGATAGATTCAAGGGTTTAGAAATTTAGAGGTTTAGGGTTTTGGGGATCTATAGGTTTATGGATTCAGGTGTCTAGGAGTGCAGCGGCTATGGTTTTAAAGACTTTGCGGTTTGAGGTCTGAGGAGTTTGGGTATTTAGGATTTTGAGGACTAAATGATTTGGGGATTTGAGGATTTGAAGGTTCTAAGGTTTAGAAATTTAGAAGTTAAGTAGTTTGTAGATTCAAATATTTAGGAATGTAGAAGCTTAAGGGTTTAGGGATTTATAAATTTCGAAATGCAGAAACGTGAGATCTTCAACTATCCAAATTGAAAATTGAACACCCATCAGTACACACGCCACAGGCATATTTGTCCATCACCGACCTAACTAGACATAGCAAGTGCAATAAAATCCTTGACATGTTAATCGAATTATTTTTCAATCAAACGAATGGTACACCTAATAAAAACACATAATAAACAGCAGTCAATTTATCTTCTTCCCCGCACTGAAATCGGTATATCCAAGCTCTAAAACGATTCGATCCTCTTCCTCAATTAACGCGCAATTTTATAATATCGTTAATTTAACGAGCCACGGTTGAATTTGCGTTCAAAATCGATAATAACGAAGAGGCGGTGATTACATCGGGATGACGCGATGCTGCGAGCATAAATCTTGACGGCTAATCGTTTCACGGGACGAATCCAAGGCCGTTTCGTGATTCAACGATGAAATTATATTTGAAACGTGTTACGCGTATCCTGCCACAGGTGCAATGATATTTAATTTTAGCACGGTAGGCGTTATCCTTGACTAGCCTTGCGTGCCACTTGAAAGGTGTGTCTGCACAGGTTTCGCGTACGATCACTAAGCAAATTCCGTGCATTCCTCGACGTCTCATTAAAGCGTTCAGCAGAAATAATGGAAGACGTCCCGCGAGTACGTTCGAGATATTTATGCAATACTCGGCTCGTTAGCGGTTAACGCCATGATTCTCGTTCGTGCCAGTTATTCGAAACATTTGCAATTGACTCATATTCGAGAATTAAATAACGCGAGCGCATCTCATTGAGTCTCACCGTTAACGAGATATCGGTGTAACGAAATTAATAGGAATGTTTCCTCTTTGTGATGCATATCCTTGCGGGAATAAACAGCTAGGAGGAAAAGAACACGTTACAGGTTCATAAAATTGCTTGGTTTTTAAATATTTCTGTGTTCGATGCGATCGTTCTCTTTGGGACTGTTATTATTAATTATGGACTCTTGAGATGGCAATATTCTATAATAATTCTATTACTATTTCATTCTATGATAATTTTATAATAATAGAATGAGATTAGATGAAAAGTTGTTTTTACATGGAGGTGGACGCTAATATAGCAATGCAGTTTCAACCGCAATGTTTCGAGACGTAATTTTGATTAGATGTTCAATTTTGTGTATGAGACACAATCCTATAGGAATGTTACATATGGTACTATAGAAGTACATACATGAACATACATGTATAATCTGATCACATAGCGAGTAATTAAAAGTCATAATGATCATTCAAAGCTAGTTGGTGAAATTGAATTGTGCTAGTTTGCGCTATCTAATTCTAATTCACTTTGCCAAGATATCGACTTAGATATCAATGACGCAGCAGATGTGTCTGCAGCACGTGTTCAAAATAACTCGCGAATAGAATGAGGTAAGAATAAAAGTTGATATCGAATTTCGGAATTAAAATAACAAACGACTGTGTCACGTGCTTCTAACAAGTATAAAATAACCGTTCAGTTGTATCGGTCTTATTGAAATTGATTACTAGCGCGATTAAATGATAGGTTCGAGGTGAGCTTAATTGCGATTTCTACAATGGCCGGTCTCCTTATATTAGGAAAGCGAGCGGGTGTCGGTCGTTTCCGTTTTACCTGTTGATACGTGCGTGTACACACACGTACGAAGGAAAAGGAGGGTAACGTGAGCGTAACTCGTCCGCGTTGTAAACGGTGCATTAGTGAAAGTGGCGCGGCCGATTACACCGATAACACGTTAGGTACACTCGCCGGCAACGTAGGCTTCCTTTCGATAACGACATGTACGTAAACTTCACTATTATTAAATCCGTACACTTCTAAATTATCAAGTTCAGACATTTTTTCGTTCATAAATAATGCAACTTCCAAATTTTTTAATTTCTAAATTCCCAAATTGTATCGTCACCAAATATTATCTTCTAATTTCTTGACAATTAAATCACTAGATTTATGAATTTTTAGGACACGAAATTTCTTGGCCATCAAATCTAGATCTGCACATTTTTATTCCTCTTTCAAGATCAGTAAATCCCTAGACCCTCAATGAAATCCCTAGACCCCAAATTTTTACAAATCCCCAGACTTTCAAATCCTGAAATTCTCAAATACCTACATCTCCAAATACCTACATTTCCAAATTCCTAAGTCTCCAAATCCGACGAGTCCCTAGATCTTCATACTCCTAGCCCCGAAATCTAATCCCCGCGTCTCCAAATCCGAACAAACGTCCGTTTATCTTGCAAAACGAAAATAATAAAAATTTCCGAGAGTAAAGTTCAAGGACCGAGTCGCTAGGGGAAAAATGGCCGGCCGCTGCCGAACAAAAGGAAACTCGTGGCATTCGTTAGAGGAGACGAAGTCAAACGACGCAGCCAGTGAAAGTAATTACGTAAATGTACGGTATAGAACCGTTGCGACGACGGAAGCTGAAAAATTCGTGTTAATCAACGTCAGCGTCGGCTGGGTTAGGCCGCGGTGATCGCTGAATGTCCTATTGTCGCGTGATTTTCAACGAAGCGGCGAACGGAAGCCACGGAGGGGCACTCGACGGAAAATCAAACGACTTATCCATTCTTTTCATTAGCCGATTTTCTATTAGCGACGTCGGACCTTTCACCGGGAGTCCGTTCGTTTTTCTTGTTCCCGTGAAATTGTTACATCGCGTCCGTTATCTGGGTCTCCGGCGGTTTCACCGCCTTGAAAAGGTCGCATCGTTTGCGCGATAAGCGAGCACCGTGGTAATTGCGTAGCACAGGAAGAGAAACGTGAAGTAGAGGAAAGCGTATTTGATGCGTACACTCAACGGCAAATCTGGTTTCCCGTAGGGAAAATCTACCGATCAACTGGGGAACTTACCGGTCCTCCATTTTTTACATATTTTTAATTTCGGCATAGGTTGAGAATGTGGGGTTATTTGAGATCGATTTCAGAACTTTCAGATTTGGTCGTATATTCATATGGAGGACTATTGCTATTGTAACTTTGCAAATTTCTAATTCGCAAGTTTCCAAGTAGCAAAATTCTAAATTTCCAAATTTTTTAATTTTTCTATAATCGCAAGACCTTGAAATTCGGAAGTTCCTAAATCTGAAGATTCCCAAACTAGTCACACAAAATCCCTATATTATGGTAGATCTAATCCCTTAGAAATTTTGACATGCCTACATCTCTAAATTCCAAAGTTCCTAAATCTAATTATATCCAAATTCATAAATCTCCAAAATCCCTAGATCCCTATATTCCAAGGTCCGCAAATACTAACCTTTTTTAATTCCTCGAAAGCCCGGATAAACGAGTTGGACATTTGGTTTTCTTATTGTTTCCAATATTGTCCCTAGGGAAACCAGATAGATATGTTGTTGACTGTACTTACGTACGCGAATCGACGAAGGTTGATTTTGACTCGAAACGAGCTTAGAAAGCGGCGGACGCTCGAAGATCGAACGCGTTCTACCGTGATAAACGTTCATAATTCGTCGACGACTTTCGCGAAGCTGAGTCGCGTTTGCTTTCAACGAATTTCACGGTGATTCGTTAGCCAGGGGATTTAACGAGCAACCAGTGTACCAGCAACGATAAACACTCCCACGTTGCGAATCAGAATATCGATGATCGCCGTTCGATGTTTCCGTATCCACTCGGGATGTGAAACGCATCGCCGATTCTGATACAAGCTCCGTGAAAGAGATTCGGAATATGTCGGAACGATCTGATCACTTTCTGTACGATATATTTTCACAATAGTATTTTAAAATCAATAGGCTACTTTCGAGTACAGTGACTTCAAATACACAGTTCGAACTGTCTTTTTAAAGTTTTCAAAGCGAAATTGCAGAATCTTTCACTATAATGATGGTAATGAATCATCATGAATCATGATAATGAATGTATAACGATCTCTAATAGCTCACTCTACTGACTAAAATTTTTCTCCCGTACTCAATGTCGTTGGTGAAGCATATTATGTGCTGCGCAAAAAGCTCAAAAGTGATGAAACACGTATTCTCAACTATTCCCTCATTTATACGAACTGAAAGATTTCGATACAGTTTCAGGTACTTTTGGATGGCATGTTCGAAGACTTGGAAACGGATAAGACAACAGACGAACTCGCTATTATGATTCCGTACTTGACTAGAGCGGTCTACATGACGACATTCTATGCGTGTAAGAGAATTTAACATGTGTCGTTATGCTAACGATTAGCCTTGCTATGAGGCGTATACTCTCGTACAACATTTGCGTTAACCTCTTAGACACAACGCACTACTATAGTGCATTTACTATCTTTGGTAAAAATTGAATCGTCAAAAGCTTGATTCCAATGTACTCGCAGAACTGCATTGTCACACATTGTAGTGCTGTTTACGCGTAATTCGAACTGTGCCGTACGGAGAAGCAGTAAAGTTCAGCTTAAGAGGTTAATTAAACTTAGCCCACCCTTAAACAGGATGAAAAGTTGAAAGTACGCGAACGCTGTTCCCGTTGATAATACGTGGCAAAGCGTGGAAAGTAGGCGTTACAGAAGAAGGGGATTCTCGTGACACCGGTATCCATTCCGGAAGATGGACTGGCCAGTCGCGTCCGAGATTAATCACCGGCATTAGTAGGATTTATCGGGCGTGCATCGTTTCGTTTCGCGATACCGGACGAGAAGGGGGATTAGCTTCCGCGATATCGTCTCGTTATTCAAAACGACGTTTCGACCATTTCCACGCTTCTTGCCTCTCAATGGAACTCCATGAGAGGCTCATTCTTCGGCCACTCGAAATCTCACGGTACCGACCGTCCCGATGTGACATCTTGATGAACCCTGCTGATGCCACATGGGAACGTGGAAATTTCATGTTGCACGTTTCACTGGCGTCTACAGAACGATTCAAAAATGCACCAACCCAATTCGAGGATAAAGAATGGTCGCGGAACGATGAGAACGGTTTTAATGAATATTAATTGCCTTTAAATTGCTTCCTACGGGAGATAAACATTCATAATGAAAACGATCGTGTCATCGTGAGTGGTCTTCCGTTTAACTCGGGAATTGAAACGTTTCTGCGGTGTATAACGGAACGTTCCTTTCGGTTTTAACGCGATAACTGTTACGATGAGAACTTTGTAATTACAATCATTCGCGATATAGTCGTTCCATTGTCGACTTTGATATTGCTACTTTCTATTTTCTAGAATTAATTGAATGTTATAATTCTGCTTAAAATTCACTTTCGTTTTTATTACTTTACTTGATTAATTTTATGCAAGGTTATTCGGAGAGTGATGGCTTCATTTTTAAAAAACCATATATTCGGTCTCTTACTCTATGTGTCATATATAAAGCAATAATATGTGATACTCGAAGTTACCGTAATAAAATAAGATATACGTATATGAATCATAAATTCGTACAATATTTGTAATATTTATTGAACTTGAGGACCTACGGAACATTTTTTTGTGGGCCCCATCCCACAATTAAATTTTTACTAATTATTGTTTAGTTATGTTAATAACTAGTTATATAACAACAAATACAAAAAGTCTTGCCATCCTACCATGTCAAATGAATTATTTGAATAAAAGCGAAAAGTGGGGGAATGTAAAGTTAATATCAAAATCGTTTCACGGACCACAATTTATGAAACCTATGACCTAAATGATTAAAAGTACTGATCCATATCTTGTTCTCGACGATCGGATAACAACCATATTAAATTACAGTAGAACCGTATCTGTCTGGAAACGATCGTTCATCTTTAAGTTCCATTGCGAACGTCGCTATTCATTATGTCACAGTAGAACCAACCGTATCCGTGTTAATAGGGACCCAAAGGATAAAGGACTTATCGAATAACGGAACAACTTTCTTTTATACCAAACTTTATTTATCTAAGTGAAAATTAACGAAATCGACGCTTCGTTTCGATATTTAAGGATCTTTTCAGCTGCTAAATCGCGTAAGTTTTTACCAAAAATAATTGTGTGACTCTTTCAAATCGAACGCTTCGACATGAGGCACGTCCTCATTGCTTTCGTTCGCTATTTCTGCTCGTGTCAAATTTATGTTCATCGCGTTATCTCCGTCAGAACCGTCAGAATCCTTCCACCTTTTTCGAGCTCTCTCATTATTTTGTATTTCGTTTCGATAATCGGAAGTTCTTTGCGTTCTACGTGTTAGAATGGAGTATCTTGGAACTGTTCTTTCATGACTGTTGATACCATGTACAGATTACATGGGATTCTAGGTTAGAGATTATGTGGAGTTCTATGGATGCCATGAAGGATCTTAATTTTCGTGTAGACTCTACTAGTTCTGTATGGATCCTATAGGATATCTCAAATTTCAGGATCCTGTAAGATATTTCAAGTGTGAAGATCCTATAGGAAAGCTTATGTCTTGGCTCAGTCTTGTGGGGAATTTTAAGTTTGACACGGGTATCCTATAAAGTAAGCTTCATACGACTTCCACGAAGAATTGTAAGTTTCGTATCGTTCTTCGAATTTCTACTTCGATTTCTACTAATTCTATGTTCCACACCATCACAGTAATTACTAACAAGTTGTTCTATCGAGGTTAATCAGCACACTTCTGCACCGTCGTGTAAACAGTACGTATATCCTGTCCCGAACGAGGCAAGTTTCATTAAATGTATCCTGAATCCGTTTGAATGCCACATTGTTCGGTAGGTACCCTCTTCTCGAGTTCTGAATTAAACGTGGAACGTGTGACTCAACCTGAGAAACAAACAGATTTATCTGTCCGACGGAGAATGCAACGTTCGTCGCAATCTCTCGCCATCATCCCCCATTCACGATGTTCCTAGATAAGGATATTCGCAACGTGTTCGTTTGCGTTGCTCGAGAATCCTGCATCAGACGTATTCGTATGACACGAAACCCTAGCGTCAAACAGGAAACCCTACTCGATGAATATTAATGCTGTTGCATTTTTCATTTCGACTTCCTTTCGCTCATATATAGGGCAAAATGTAGTTGATGATATCGCTGAAAGGAGAATTTCAATACAAAATTGGTTAACAGGTTACTAGATCTACGCTACGTTTACTAAATTTTTAAAGTGTAGCATTAAATGTTTATTGTTATGTAAGAATTTTAAACGGACAATTGTTATATAGGACAGAAAATGAACGTACAATGATTCCACACCGTCGAGTAATCAACAATTGCTGCTTCGAAAGTTGCACAAATCAGGTCTGCCAAATCAGCGACCTGTACTACTCAAATGCACCCAAGACCGTTGAATTCGAAACAGAAAACAACGAACAGGGTATTGCAATTTCAACTTATCTCCCCGTCATAAATTATTGGCGCGTCTAACTTTCCATAAAAAGTAATCGAATAACAGAAGCTGCAGTCCGAAGAGAATAAAAACTTGAAAGTTGTTGACGGCAGAAAATTCCACTCGTTTTAATGGATTTTCATCCGGGCAAAAATGTCGCGTTAGAACAAGGCGTGTATACCTTGTCCTACTTGCTTTTAAACGTAATTTTATCTAATTACAGAGCGATAGACGCGTAAGCTCATCGTTGAGCACCGTTATCGGCGTACGGGACGAAGTTGAATTCTAATCGAGCGGTAAAAACCGCTTCCAATTACCGTTTGATAAATCAAGATGCGCACGTTCGGCGTCATTAACGACGGCCATTTTTTTTTTGTCTCTCTCAGCGTGTCGATATCATTAGCATACGGTCTCGGGAGAAAGGTGATCGTATTCGAGACGCGAACGGTTGCCGGTCGGTTTTTCTGCCGCGTCCTCTCATAAATCAACGTTATTTTCGCAATTACGCGCCGCTTGTCAAATTAATTCCTCGTCGCGGCTTTCTCCATCGGCACCGGAAGTGGCCGCTGCACGATGCAGACGGAACGACCTTGACTCGTACGAACCGATCGAGCAATTACGCGTAGCCGAGCCTGGTGCGCGCGGTCGACGCGCTGGTGCCTCGAGTTTACATGGGTCAACCGGTCGAGCCACGAAGAGCACACATTGTGTGGGAAATGAACGCGCCGGAAGTTTCGTAGCCACCGTAGCGTGCATTAGCTTTCTTATTATAACCGAGTGATACGACTGGTTGTTGCCTTATCCGGTTCGTGGACGACTCCCCCGTGATGGGTTCGTTCACTCGTTCTTCGGCCGGCCACGTTAAATAACTCGTTTTGCCCAAAACTTAGTGGTACGAGGATTGTCCTCGATGGTGTTAGTCGATTTCGTTCCGTCAAGCGCTCGCTTCAACTTCCGGTTTCGCGCACCGTGAAGTTTTATTCCTTCGCTGTCGATCTGTTGTTTTTAATTACTTCGATATTTCACTGTTCCGCTACTTCACTCTTTCATTAAATTAGTGTTTTACAATTCTATTACTTTATTGCTATATTATACTACTATTGCTTCATTTCTTCGTTACTCTAGAATTTACTATTCTGTTATTTGACTGCTCTACTATATTTCCATTTTACTGTTCTACTATTCTACTATTCTACTATTCTACTATTCTACTATTCTACTATTCTACTATTCTACTATTCTACTATTCTACCGTTCTACAATTCTATTCATTTGCTACCATTGTACCATTCTACTCATCTTCTATCGTTCTACCATTCTAACATTATACCATCGTACATTTAGTAATCTACAAACATTTTCGAATCGCATCAGACATTCTGGAACTCGAAAAATAAAATTCTTTAAATCTGAAAATTCAGAATTCGAAGAATTTGCAAGTATAAATATCCGGTATTAAAAAAATTGTCAAGTGCGCATAGTACGTGCCGTTAAAAGGAAATGACCGTAGCAAAGGAGCGTAGCGCATAGCAGTAAAACGCATACTACGTCGGATTATGATCAAGTTTGCGTTGCGTCGCGGTGTTATCGACATTACCGGTAGTCGTCGACATTAAGCGAAGTTCGCGCGGACGAGGAAAGCGCAGCAAACGGAGAGTTTCAGTCGCTCGAACGTATAATTACGCTTAACCTTGGCATTGAAGTGTTTCCCGCTCGTTCCCTGTTCCCGGTCTCTCTTCCTCTTTCTGTGTGAACGGCTTCCATTCATTTACGTAGTCGGAGTTCCTCGAGCGTTGCGGAGGCACACGTTCGCTCGCTCGCGAGTTCGCGCGTACTTTAAATCGCGTGTTAATCCGCGCCGGAGAAATTTCCATGAACGGAAAGGGACAGACATTTATATTTTAATAAATGTTAACATACAAAAAACATACTGTAACATGCAGGGACAGAAGACATATAGTAACATACAGGGTCAAAGACATACAGTAACATACAGGAAAAGAAGACATACATTAATACTTAATAATTTGTACAATTTAAAATAACAATCCGTTACTTAAAATAAAATGAAGTATCATTTTGACAAGTTTAGTGAAAGTAGTATTAAAGATGTTTTGTCCACGGTTCTGGCGAAATTCGCCACTATGTGTCTCTAGACCACGAGACACAAAGTCACGTTTTACGAACGAGACTTTCTTACGAGTCCTCCGCGTACAATTCCGTCCGTGAACCTGCTCGAACGCTATCAAGTTTATGCGAGAATAACCGATTGGCACGTCTGGTGCAATCGTTTCCAAGAAACGACTTTGTTTGTCTGCTCGAGAAATTATGTTCTCGATTCGATTGCCAGGGGGTTTAAGGGTTATAAAAATTGATGGCATTGGAAGAATGGCATTAACAGGGGTACTCCGATCGGACTGAATCAACTGGAATTGAATCGTGTGAAATTGAATCACGTCGAATTAAATCGTGTAAAATTGTACCACATGGTATTGAAGAGCGTCGAATTGAACCACGTGGAATCTTCTGAAATTGAAACGTATGAAATTTAATCGCGATTAGTTGTCTGTACGAATGACAAGGACGTTTACAAGTTTTACTAAGTCAACTCGAAATAATTATCTAAACGTGATAGATGCAAACTTTTGCGAGCTTCTAGTACTTTCACGAAATCGAATGCCCGACAAAACGTTCGAAATTGCACGGTTAAAAGGTTAATAAGATTACATTTACAAGTAAACGTGTCTGTCTGTCGATGATTAATCTTATCCTTTCTGATGTTTGCGTTCCATGATGACTGAATGATATATTCCCGCTGACGTTTCACTCTATTCTGATCCCTAAGATATTCGAACTCGTCTTCGAGGTTACCACCAACGTCTTCCTACCATTATTTTTCTTGTTAGAGTGAAGGTACAGTCAACAGCAAATCCCCATGAGAAACATACTACTTATTTTTAGGAATTTTTGGGAATTTCACAATTTCGACTTCATGGGATTTGGTGATCCACGAACATCAAAATGGGACTTTACTATAAATCCGAAGTTTTTCATGTTCCCAATATTCCAAATATTTTTATCTTCTAAAGTTTTTCAATTTATTTCACATTTCTCAGTCTCTATGTTTACAAATTTTCTAAAAAGACTTGACAAATTTCGAACTCATATTTCCAAATGATCAAATTCTGAGATTCCTGAACCTCTAAGTTTCCAAGTATGCAAATTTTCCAAAGTTTGTCAGTTTTCAAATTCTAAGGTCTCCAATTCTCCATATTTCCCAATTTTTCCATTTTGAAGTTCAATTGTTAAGTTGTTAAATTTCTTCCATGTCCAAATCTTTAAACTCACATATTCCTAAATCATCCAAATTTTTAAACGATAATTCCTAGGTTAGTCAAATGTCCATATTCCGAAAATTCCCTAGGAAATCCATATTTGCCTAAGACTGTACACGGCGATAACCGTTGTCCAGAAGGTGCGACACTGTGAGAGAAATCGACGTACTCGCGAAAGTTCTAGTTTTCACTTTTAACGATTGTCCTAGGAAACAGACTGGCGAGAAGCAATTCCGCAGGTCCTTCAGATACTTGATTATGTGATTAGCGACGAACAAGCGTGCGTCGTAACTTTGATTACCCCCGAAGACGAGTCTCAAACGGTGTCCCGACATTTCGTGACGGTGAAACTGTTCAGAAAATTGTTTCGACTGCGTAGAAACGTTAAACGCCGCTTCGTAACGATTGTGTTAACGGAAAGTGATGGGTCGATCGCGTGGAAAGTTGTCTCTGGTACGTGAGAACGTTGAAACTGTACGCGATTATTTCGAACAATTTCGTCGTCAAATTATCTGACAAGATAATTCCGCTTGCAATGGGATTAGAATGTGCAAAGGACATTAATTAGATTGGTTAACTCGAGAATTATAAAAGCACAGACTAATTATACGATAAAAGTCCCGTTGCTGAACGCTGTTGAAACTGCACATTCTTGTACAATGCGTTAACAATTAACGAATGCAACTGTCGAGTATAAACTCGAGATAAATATTTTGCATCTGCTGTCGGTCGAACGTAACGTTGTCGATGCAGACGCAACATTTTTCGCCGAGATAAACGTCTAATTAACAATTTCAGGCATCTTGGACATAATTGTAAACAAGCATATCGAGAAATAATTATGTGGATACCGTTAATACAAACCACCGTAATTATTGTACATACCAATCTTGCTAAAACAACCTTCCTTTTTTTGGACGGAGATGTAAAACGGATTAAAGAACTAGTTTGATACGTTCGAACGTTGTAAGTTCCGAAGCGGCCTGACCCGAATTACACGATTAAATTCAAATTAAGCATCGGCCGCGTTTTCCATTCGTGAAGGTGGCGGCGTCGACGGAACGAGCGCAAAAAATCGGCATAGTAGAGAAATACGCACACGCGTACTGTACTTAACGCGGCACGACGGAGAAAGTCCGCGCTGAACAATAAGTGGCACCATTATGGCAAATTAGCCGGATGAATAATAGACTAATGTAGCGGTTCGTTTTTTTTTTCACGCCGGAACAATAATTATCGCTTGCACGCAGGAAGGTCGAGCGGTTGCAATCGCTTTTTGTTCGGTCATTGCCATAATATTCCAGCAATTTTCCACGCGCTATCTCTGAGAAAGTGTAGAAGCTGCGTTTTACTTAACGCCGATATCACACGTCGACCGATGCGAACGGTGAACTTTTTTCGAAGAAGGCACGAGTAAGGAAATATTTGGTGGACGAAATTGGCAGATTCATTTTTTGAGAAAATCATACGTTAACTATGCTAATCAAAAATTTAGTTTGTGTGCGAAAATAGTAAAAATTAATACAAACTAATAGTCGATGACAAGTTCGTAAAATGAAGGTAAGTAAGAATAATTGTAATTAACAGAAAATAATTGAAAATAATTGAAAATAATTGGAAATAATTGAAGGTAATTGAAAGTAATTGAAAGTAATTGAAAGTAATTGAAAGTAATTGAAAATAATTGAATGTAAATGAAAGTAATTGAAGGTAATTGAAAATAATTGAAAACAGTGAAAAATAATGGAAAATAGTAGAAAATAATGGAAAGTAAAGGAAAGTAATTGAAAATAATTGAAAATATAATGAAAGTACTTGAGAAACAAATGGCAAACAGCTGCCATTAATACTTTCCATTGTTTCAAAAGTAACTGGACGCGTAATTAAACAGATATTTAAGAAAAATAAACTCGGTCATAGCAGCAACAAGACATAGAAACTACTTGGTTGCGACGCAATTTCCTGCAATCTGAAAAAGGTAATGATTTCTCGGAAAGTCGCATCTAAGTCGACCATGCGGCAATTGACGATTATTCAAACTTCCCGACTACGCAAACAAGCACTAAAAAACGATTGAATATTCTACTACCGTTCCAAGAATAACCTTTGACTATCGTAAAAGAGAACCGCAATGCAGCCAGGATTACGTAAACGCGTTCGATAAACCGATATCGAGGAAAAAAGCAGGTCAGGACGTATGATATTACCATATCGTTAAACAAAAGTCCGGATATGCCCAGGATATTCCGCGCAACGAGAAACGGCCACCGCAAGAACCGAGTTGGCTCCCCCAGAAGCGACACAATTTCCTAAATGATTGCGGAGTTCACGAGAATACCGGCCGTAAATTACCGGCTAAGAGGATGCAGGCAAGCAAACAGGACAAACCAGCAGAAATAATTTTAACGCAAACAGTTCCACGACGACGCTCACGGAAAAGCAACGCGAAGGTGTTGCGGCACTTTGCAAGAAAGAAGTCATCAAGACGGGTCTATCGAGATAGATCGCAAAAAGATTGTCGTTACGTTCACCGGCGAGTTTTGTTGCGAACGGTTCTTCCTTTTTACACGTCTCAGTCCGTTTATAATTCGATTTGTACTTCTATTTAGCCATAGCGAGACGGTTATCTTCGGACAGAAACACTTAGGTGCTAACAGCAAGTTTGTAGTTCAGTAGTGGTAATAGACCTGCTGCGTACTTGTACCCGGCTTACAAACTTTTGCGCCGTAATGACATTGATATACGACTGTGGTATTATCGGAGTAAAAAAACTGTCTGGCAATGATGCATATTAACTAGTTACATCCGGGGATATTTATACGAGTTTCGACAGATCGGATAACGTGTATTTAAACACGTTGCAACATATACGGACAGGTTCACTGTGACACCTGTATCAAATGTTTATATCAAACAGTTGCAAATTAAGCAATCGAACTACAATAGATTCCTTCATCACCAAATCGCTACTTTCCGAAATTCCTAAATACTGAACTACTTATACAATCTCTACCTATATGCCAACATTTCTATAGCCCAAAATCGTTACAACCAAAAATCCCTAAATCCCAAAATGCATATATTACAAAATCCACAGATTCGAAATGTCGCTGTAATTCAATACAGGATTCCCTAGGCCCTTAATCCCCAAAGTAGAGGATATCTTAGACCCCGAATACCTAGATGCTCGTATCCCTAGACCCCAAATCCCCTATACCCCAAAATCCCTAGACTCCGAATTCCCTAGACTCCAAAATCCCTAGACCCCGAATTCCTCAGAATCCGAATTTCCTAGACCCCGAAATCCCTAGACTCCGAATTCCCTAGACCCCGAAATCCTAATTCCAGAATCTTTAGACCCCAAATCCCCAGTATCCTGAATTCCCTAGACCTCGAATCCCTAAGTCCCGAATTCCTATATCGCTAAATTCTCTATTGGAATATTCCTAGATTCCTAAATCCCTAGATCCCGCAAATCCCAGATATCAAAATTCCTATTTCTCCGAATCTTCAAATGTTTAATATCCTAAAGCTCTATGTTGTTGTATCACTAGTTTCATTAGAATTGATTGTCGGGACATTGTTATCGTCGAATCTTGATTCGAGAAGGTCGTGACTCACGAAAGATGTGAAACGCGTTAGCCCGAGGGAACCGGAAACACGTGGTCGGTGTGTCGCATCAGAGTGGACGGTCAAGCTTAATTGCGAACCTTACCAAAATCGAGTCGCCGCGCCGGTTTAGAATCGGAGATCGCGCGAAAGCGATGCCACGGCTAATTGGATTTTACTAATTAGCTTTCACCTTTGCACAATTAAGCCGACTTTTTCAACCACGAGACGGAAGTCGAGTACTGTTTCTCCCGTGAACGGCGCGCCGAGACGTTTGCATAGATCTTCCTGCACGCTTTTGCTGCTCGATTGTTCACGCGCGACTCTTAGGCCCGTTTCAGTCTTGCCTTTCGTTTCGTGATGTACAGCGTCGTTAATTTCCTTTTCTTTATCTTCGCTGTGTTCTCGTAATGGCTACATCTTTTCGAAGCAAACGTTTCTGTGTTGTACAGCGCGTTCAACCCCTTGCCGATTTATTTGTCAAGCGCGTTACAGCTGTCTATGTATTCCTACAGACGAATAAAGGAAGATAAAATGTTATATTTAGATCGTATTCGATCTTGACTATGAAAATTGTAATTGGATTTATACTTCGAATTGAATCTCATTCAAAATTCGAATAAGTGTGACTCATGACACTCACAGTCCAAATGTGACAAATCTTATTCGAATTTTTATTATTTATATAGTCAAGATCATTGAAGACAAAATTTACATTACGCATCCTTCATTTGCTGCAACATGTTACAGTTCAATCGTGACAAATCTAAATTATATTGCAAGATCAAATTTTCAGTTCAATACCAATTTGTATAACTAAAGATCGCTAAATCCAAAATATACACCTAACCTCAACGTTCTGCATTTTTCTTAACACTGCAGTAATAAATAGGTAGCTCCGACGTAACTGTCGAAAAATTTGCAGGTTAAGGGGTTAACCCATTTTGCCCCGGTGTACTCATTTCAGTACACTGCATTCATTGACTTTAATAAATGATGAAGTGTACACATGTGTTCCCAGTGTACTCATATGAGTAGAGTACTAAAGTTTGTAACATCAAGAGATGTATTATTATTTTTATTATAGCAAAAGGTTTTGCTTGCTCAATAAAGTTGTATTGAATATCTGCACAAGTATTGTCCCTTTTTCCAAAACAAATGCTCGTGGGAACAAATGGGTTAATAATGTAACAGTGAATAGCGTTGACTGACATATTTGACAAATAAATCCTACAGCAAGGGGTTAATGATCAACGAACAAGAAAAGCTGATTGAGTTAAGGTTTCGTACAAAGTTTGACGATGTTATTGCAGAGGTTCCTTGTCCCCGATAAAAAAAGTACATCGAAACGTGGCACGAAGAGCGATCGGGCGTTGATTTCTCAAAGTCAACGTCCGGCATTGTTCTTCTCGATTAGCGAGGACGGGCGTGAATTTTTCGGCCGGGTGTTGATCACGGTGAAAGCGGAATTAGGGTCTGGAAAGGGAATTGGAAAGGTCCGCAAAGGAGACACGGTCCGGTTTTAGGTCATTTCGCGCCGGGGTGGTCCGATCGGCAAGGGTTACGTAAAACGAGCAAAACGAACGGGGCTCCGTTGATTACGCTTAAAATTAAATCGAAAGAGGTGAAGCGTATCGTAAAAGCCGGCACCGGATTGCTCCGATGGGCACAATGAGCGCAACGCGCGTACACGAACGATACTGACGGCCAAATTTAGCGAAACGTTCGACCCAGTTATCTGAAAGCCTCATCAGCGCGCCTTAAATTACTTACAAAAGATGCGGTTTTTGCTTTGACTGACAACCTTCTTGTGCTCGCGTCTCGAACGCTCTATGATCGATTAACGCCGTGAATGCCGACCATCGAAATGGATAATCATTTGCTGCGGCATGGATTTACGCGGTGACTGCTAGACACCTTGGTACTCGATTTATTATGAATAGGAATAATTCAATTGCTAATATGTTTTCAATTTTATACGCGATGTTAAACTATAATAATACAATGTTGGTATTGCTAACAACTTACTTAATTTCATCTAAATTTCAAACTTCTTTTTGAATATTTAAATCCCAAAATCCCCTGGTTTCATAATTTCGTTTCGCTTAAAAATATTCCAGATGACCTGTTTCTTGAATGTAAAAATTTCCTAGTTTCCTCGGCGGTTTAGAAATTTCTAAATCTCACAGTTCGAAGATTAAAAATTCCCTAGTTCCCACATTTCTAAATCCCCTGGTCAAAAATTTAAAAAATTCCCTATATCTCAAATGTCTGAACCCCTAGCTCAGAAATGTAAAATTCCCCTAGTTCTCAAATATCTAAATCCTCTAATTTCCAAACTGCCCAGTCTCTGAATACGAAAATTTCCCAATTACCGAATCTCGAAATTTTCTAATTTCCAAATACGAAATCCAATAGATCCGAATGTATAAATTCCACTATTTTTAAAACCACCCGTGCACATACGTGTTAACAATAAAACAGTGCTAACCAGCACGACGCAGAATGCATAATGCAGGTTATATCGCGGTGTCCTAATGATTAATTTATGAATCGAATGCAACAGTTTTCATCGTTAATGCGTTTTCTCGTCGGGATACATCGTCGTTACGTGCTGTTTCTAATTTCTAATAGCCGATAGCGACTATTTCTCGATTTGCATCGTATTAGCGGCGCATGCAAAGGAGGAGTATTGTCAGGTGTTACGTCAACCGAGTACGTGACGAGTACGATAATTAAACCGATCGTCTCCTTCTACGGGAAATCGCCGCTCGTTACGTGTACAGCGCATACAACGTGCAAATTATTCCTCTTCTAACGATGGAACGATTCAAATACGATTATACGTGCAGCAAGCTAATCGAATTATAAAACGCGCACAACCCAAGAGTGTGCTATCGAACAATTATAACTGTAACTGTTTACGATCTCATCGGAATATATTTAGATTCAGAATTCCTTCCTTAATTATTAGATTTACAATTTTTTCTTTAATGTTCCACGAATGTATAAAAATTGTCAATTCCGAAAGGTGCTGGAATTTCCAGAAGCATACAGGTTTGCTTTTTAATTTATATTTCACGAAATCTGAAGATATTCATGTAACAGTAAATCTTGTACTATCAATTTATGTGTTAACTTATTCATCGATTGTTTCATATTCTTTGAACTTGTTCCGAAGTACTCGAATTTCAAGCCCACATTGAAAATTATTCGAATAGATGTATTCGAATTTCAAAATCGCATTTAAAGTATTCAGCATTTTCGAAAGGTGTCCCTCTGATGAAGAATTTGATAGTAGGTCGAAAACCGTGGCGTTGAGATTTCTCGATGGCGAAGAATTTCGAGAAGCAGAAGAGGAGATCCGGTTGATGAAAACGGTCCCGGTACATGTGCCATTTAGTATCTGGATGCAGGATCTGCTAAGCTACGTGGTAGCATGGCGTCGCGACGATGAAGTTACACGTGGGATACGGGCCTACCAGACGAGGCACGTACTTGTCCCGGAGAAAATGTGCTAGAGCATAATCGCGAAACGACATTACCCGACGTTGCATTCCACGGAGGGCGACGGGCCCAATTCTTGGTACACAGCCGCCGGTACCTGAAATGCATTCCATCGAGGACGTCGGGTTCCAACCGGGTATACGTCAGCGACGTCGCGGCAGAAAAACGAGAAAAAGACACGGGAAGGGCGTGTGCGCTCGCGCCAGGATCAAGGAACGCCACTCTGCAACATGGCAAGCCTCTTTGATCCTGCGATTTCAAACTTTATGGGATAATGTGGTCCTACGGGAACGGTGAAAGTTCTCCGTCGAGAACGCCTATCGACTTTATTATTCCTGACACGCGATACTTTCGGTATGATGCGATAAACTTGGACAAATTTCTATGTTCAGATATTCGAAAAACTCGAGTGTTCATATATTCGGAAAATTCTAATGTTCATGTAAATTCAAACAATTTAAATGTTCAAATATTCGAAGAATTCGAGTGTTCATATATTCGAACAATTCTAATGTTCATACATATTCAGACAATTCGAATGTTCAAATATTCAAGGAATTCGACTGTTCAAATAACAGAAAGAATGCCAAATGTTCAAATGTTCGAAGAATTCGAATGCTCTTCTGTTTTCGTCAAACATAAAATACATAGTTAATAATTAAGAATACCTAACAACGATAAAACCCTTTGTATTCAAAGTCGATTCACGCTCACCATTCGATTTAATACAACAATTTAAAATAAATGTTTCTCAACTAGATCTATGCCATCGTACATGTGATGTATACAGGGAAAGAGACAATAGTAACAATTAGTAAGAAAATTAATAACTTCAAATGATTAAACTTTCCAACTAGAAAGTTTTAAAGTAGTTGCCTGACAGCAAAAATGCCTCCGAGTGCAGAGGGTTGAAATATCCCCACAGCATAAAGTTCAGCGATCGATATCGTATCGCGATCTGTCCATACGAGAAAAAGAGCCCGTAATAGAAAAGCTTCTAAAACAGTGTTACCTTATGACGCGAATTATGGCGGATGTAGTTTCTTGCAAGGTACATAGGAATCTCGATTAACCGATACATAATGATGCTGTCTCGGCGAAGCGTTAGAGTCGGATCACGTTTAACAATTGGAATCCCGCTGGCAAATAAATGAGCTCGGCGGAGTCGGCGAGGAATTTAAAAGCGTCGGAAGCCGAAGTTGTCCTTCGGGAAAACAGGCTCGAAGCGTGTCCTCTGTTCGGACACGCAAAAAGCGAGGAGGGAAAATTTTCTACAGTTCTCTTTTTGCCGGTGGTCATTTAACAACGATACGCAGCCAAGAAGCGGACAGTAAATTAAACACAAGGTTCGTCCGTGTTTACGGCTCGATCTCGATTCTTCTTCGAAGCTTCTTCGAGGTGTCGAAGCGGCCGTGGGTTCCGCAAGGTAGCGCTTTTTCTGTCGACGTAATAGCGTACGCCTCGTTGACTCGCGTAGATATCAGTCAAGCGACTATTGCGGTGTTTGTCGGTTTGAATTTCTTTGCCAGCCGCTTTTGTCGTTGTCCTTGCGGTAATCGAGACGGAAAGCGCGTTTCTTGCCCCCCGAGCCGTAACCTCAGACGTAACGCGAATTAAATTATCATCAATTCTGCGAATCACCGGAATATTAGATCAAACGGACGCTTGTCAAACTTAGACGATCACGTTTCTATCTGCTCGAGAAATTTCTACAGTTTTGGCTACGCATTAATATTACGGTACTTAGTTGTATGTTATTTTGACTGACTTTATTTATTATATGACATTTCAAATTTGAGGTTGAAGGGAGGAGGTTGAAATTAGGATTTTGACTGTACAATTATTATTTTCGGTTTGTGTAACTTTTAAATTCAGGAACCTTCAATCCTCTAAATTTCTAAGCCTCTAAATCCCTAAATCTCTAAACTTCAAATACCCAAATTTTCAAATCCCAAAATTTCGATAATCTACTAAGCAAATTTGCAAATTCCCTAATTTCCAAATCCCTTACTTTACAATTTGGCAAATTAGTTGAAAAGTTATCAAATTCCCTAGGTTCCAAATTTGCAAATCCCCTACTTCACAAATTCCCTAGTTCCCAAATCCCCTACTTGACAAATTCCCAAATTCCCTAGTTCTCGAATTTCCAATTGTCCAACTTCCTGAATTCCCTAGATTCTCCTCGAATCCCCTAATTTACAAATTTCTAAATTTACAAGGTCTGAAATTTCTAATTCCCCTAGCCCTTAAATGCCTAACTCCCCTAGTTCCCAAATTTCCGTCGTCAAATCACTAAACTCCGGAATTGCCAAATTTCCCCAAGCAGTCGATGCATTAAACGTAAACAACATTCCAACGCGAGCAGCGAAAGTGTAAAGACATTCCCCGTTGGCATAAAAGTCAAATCGATCAAGCCGTTAAATCGTTCGGCGATATCGTCCGGGCTGGGATCGAGCAAGAAAACGGATAATCGAATCGAAAGTAACGGAGAACGATAGAGAAACGCGGCAACAATATCGACCTATCGACGCGAGCGGATGCCTCGACCTTTCGTCCAGGTGACAGCACGAGGCCGCGGGCCACGGCCCGTTTAATCGTGAAAATAATAAACGAGGGGAAAGTCCAGGGCGAGTTATCCCCTGCACGATTATGTCTCCGCTTACCTTCTGACTCCCACGTTCTCCAAGATTCGCCTTGCTCGTAATTTACGGTCGTTTGACATTATCCCGTAGACCATGCAGGCGTGACTCGTGTGTTCACCGCCGGCTACGCTGTCACCGTGCCAGCAACACCCGTTACATCGGCCTAGGGATCATACTTTGGCTGGGAAATAAACGCACAATCGATCGTTTCACTCTGCACCAAATACTCGAACGGTAACAAATTTACTTTCGACTCGGATACGAGTGGATTTTCGATCCGTAGACGCCATATTTATTATGGGCAAACTTCCTTCGAATTAGAACACGTTTTTTTTATTTTCAACTTTCTACCCAGGTCAATAATTGTAGCTCCCTAAGCAAGTAGCTCCCTTCACCCTGTTCCCATAGTTTCCCTAAGAAAGCTAAATATGCTCTTGACCTAATTATGGGGACTCGAACAATATCCAAGTAAACTATTTGAAAGTAATCCACTAATCTTCTTGCGTTAAAATATTCGAACCGATCATTTCAAATAGTCATTCGTCATCTTACTTGAAACTATATTAATTTTCGAATCGAAATTACGATTTTTGTCGAATCTCGATGAACTCTGCCCTTTATATCCGCCAAGTTGTCGGCGCGAAGGATCTTCGTAGAAATCGTTTTGCCTGAAACAACTATACGATGTCTGGCACAAAAGAGACAGACTCAATGCGAACGCTGAGTTGGGTCCGATACTACGATAGTAATTGACAACTGTATCTATTTAAACGATGAATCCGGCGGTATTCAAGGTTCATGTACCAAGGTCTGTGTATAAACGCGAGTCGTTCGTTATTGAGCCTCTATAATTCGAACACAATTAAAGCGGGCTGTTAGCGGCACAAAAGGGAACTTAATAGAAACGAATGCAACAGAAAGCAATCGTCAAATCGTAGCGAGCATATTCAACGGCGGTAACGCGACTCTTCTTCACCCCAGTGATTCTTTCAACAATGGCCGACGAACAAAGGAGGAAACCGCACAGCTCGGTGCCAGGTCACGCAGGATAACCAGAAGAAGTTGCTGAGAAGCTCGAGTACGATGCCCCCCGACGATAAAATATACCTTCGCTCGTCCTCGACGATTAACAACGACGAAACTCTCTCGCTAGCGTGTAATTAACACGTAACTCACCGCTTCTTCGAGTCCCCTCGCCCCGAATACACTAATGTCAGAAGTCAACGTTTCATTTTTCTCTCCTTTTTCGTCCTCGTATCCTCTTATTTTTGTACACTCGCCGTTACGAGCGGAGATACCGCGAAACGTCGATGACTTCTTCGCGTTATTATGTCACTAACAAGTTGTCAGTAACGAGGCGTTTCGAACTCTCACTTTTACGAGAACGAGCGGATTTCGTAATCGTGTTTTGAGACCACTCGTAATAGCATCATTTTTGTGATGCCTCGTTGAGCGGCGATATATTGGACATACTTTGATACGATGACTGCCATTTCCGAGTCATGCAGAGTGATTAGCACGGCGCTCGACATAGAGATGCAGTCGCGATTAGCGCACCAACGATTTCTTTATGTTTTTTATGAGACATCTTTTTTCTACCATTTGCGAATCAGACTTATTTTGATGGCGGAGTCATGTACGGTTGAATTAAGATACGTTTACGTTTCAGAATTTCCAAACTCCAAATTTCTACACTTCTCAATATTCAATTCACCAAATCTCAATTTCAAATTCTTCAATTCTTCAATTCTGCAATTCATCGATTCTTCAACTCTTCAATTCTTCAATGAGCAAAGTCAGTTTGTAAAGCATTAAATATAAAAATCTTGTATAAAAATTGCGTACCATGTACCACACGTTTTCTAAGGTCATGACAGCATCGATCGCCCCTAATCTGTCACTTGCACAAACGTTGTTATTTATGTAACCTAATTTTGCAAAATCATCGAAGATCATCACCTCGTCGATGTAATGTCTCCGTTAGCCTCGATCCCGCGCCCTTTTCGAGTCCCTGAACAAACGATCGTTCCTCGGCTTAGATTTTCCGTTTCAAGCAGAAAAGCTTCGCGCGATTCCTTACATTCACGATATTGCACCTTCATCAGCCACTTTCTAAACTGCACGCGGCGAATGAAGCGGCGCTAATGAAGCTATCTCTCGAAACGAACGTCGTCGATGTAAAAGTTAGTTAAACTCGCTCTTACGCGGAGCCAAGCCATGTTAATTAAGAGACGAGGTCACCTACATTGACAGTGAGACACCCGTTGCCGGCGAAATGTCGGGCAGACGTTTACTTTCCGCTTCCCAAGTCATGAATCTCCTCGCGATTCCACTCTTTTCCCGCGGATTTTTCATTCCTTTGAAGGTGTCGGAGAACTTAGCAAGTAGCAACGGCTCGACTTTGTACACGCCGGAAACCGTGTTGCTTTCTAATTTGAATTTTATCGAATCGAACGTGCTCCTCGTTTTCTTCCTCCTCGCGCCAATATTTTATTGCCACGGTGAAAATGACCGTGCACGATAAGTTTGGTAAAGTGTATTGACTAATTGTTTATTTTAATATACTTTTTACGCCACGAATAGGTCAAACTAACTTTTATCTCGAAATATTTTTCTGTTCTTGTTTCTATACAGATGCTGGTTAAATTGTCCCATTTTCGGGACATCTTGTACATGTCTATACGGATGTCGAAAAGAATCTACACGAAAAGAGAAGTGAAAAATATACAATAAATTCTTTTCTTATGTGGCCTCATTCGTCGAGAAAATTGAATTCGAACATTTTTCAAATATTTGTAAAGGAGAAAAGATTCAAGAAATTGCTTGAATTTCGTTTTATGAACGCGCACGAACTTTTTGCGGTAGCAAATAAGAAATATTTGAAAGAATGATTCGAATAACTATGACCGTTTAATGACTATACGAGTGCCTCGACAGGGTCCCCTTTTCTCGATGCGATTAGCTCACAGTTTCTCTTTCCGGTCGACCCCTTTCCCGTCGATTTCCTGCGGCACCTGCGTATATACTCGCCAAATAAGCCGAATAAGGCCGTCCATCTGCGTTGCAGACTCTCGGAACGTTTCCAACCGGGAAAAACGAACGCGAGTGTACGCGCATTCTTCGCGAATCGTACACTCGTGTGCAATATACGATTCTTTTGGATAGGAATACGTATACGACGAAAAAATACCATCATTCTTATTTTATTTTCAAAGATAAGATACGTACATTCGAAGCTTGTCTAATATCCATTTCTCAAATTCCAAAATTTCTATACTTTTTAAATTCTCAAATTTCTCAAATCAAATTTCCATGCAGCCAAACACCAAAACTAAAGAATCTTTAAATTTAAAAATTCCAAAATCTCTACACATCCTCAGAATTCGAAATATCACTAGATCCTAAGTATTCCGAGTCCAAACCCTAGACCACAAATATCCATTGATTCCCAATATTCCTAGACCACACGGATCCCTAGATTCCACAATGTCTCCAGTTCCAATATTAAAATGTTCCCAAATACTCAAATCCTATAATCCCCGAATGTCAATAATTCCCAAAATCTCTCAATCTCAAAATCCCCATATTGCAAAATTCACATATCTCAGAATTAGCCATATCTCTATTCTTAAACGCCTAAATTTCGAATTTCTCAAATTCTCGTATTTCGAAATACCCGTATCCCCCTATTTGAAAAGTTCCTCCCTATCTGGAAAGTCCTAATTCCGTGCGTGTTAATCGTTTTCCGACACGCATCGCATAGTGTTTTTTGACAGGCTGTTACGATACGCGTCGTTTCACAACGACCTTGGTGGGTTCTTAAGAGCGTGTAAAGGCAAAAGGTAGCGGCAGAAAAGTAGGAGGAGGACGTAGGTGATGTTAGCTCGGCTGAAGTGCCATCGGCGAACAATGGCGAACAAGTGTTTTCTTCTGCGTTCGTTGTACTCTTGGTCCGCGGCGTTGTGTTACATTGTGTGTTGCTATTATTTTAACCCGTTCCGAACGGCGTTGCACTCGAAAAGAAGCGGTGCTCGAGCACCGACGACAATAGGATTCAGGTCGATGCATTATGCACGGACATACTCGATTTCGATCTGACTTATTATCCTCCAATAAGAAAGTCCTGTTGCGCGCGTTTAAATGCTAAATTAATTTATTACGAAATTAATCGTTGTTCTTCGAAGATATAACATTCTCTTTCATTCCTTTCGGCACAAGGGTTTATCTCCCTGCCATACTTTGACGAGTTTGACAAGTCCATGACGTAAGTTTTAAAAGAATTAATTTTCACCGTGACAAATGGCTCCAAATATTTGGAATTTAAATTACATCTAAGATTCGTTCAAACTAATGGGTCAACTCTACCATTAACATGTGTATCCGAAATAATCAAACATGTAATACATCCGTTTAATTATCAAAAACAACAAAGTACTGGAGCAAGATTCGAAAAACGTCAACAGGTAATTAGAGATTTATTCCACGATCGAACAGCACCGTAATTATTTAACGCGATCGAATTTACGAGGCTATATTTCCAGGTCGAAAGGAAAATTTTCACCTCCTATTTTATCCACGAAATAACTCGTCGCATGATTACGGTCGTACGACATCCTGGTACTAGGCTCGAGACAACTTGACAACCGTGAGTTGCGTAACTGGCTTTTCCCGCAAGAAAAATCTTCGCGGAGGTTTTCGAATTTACGATTCTATTCACGTGCTGCTCCTCGACGAGGAATTACGCCGATTAAAGGGGTCATTGGACGAAGTAATTAACGTAAAACCAGAAGGAATCGATGTCTCGAAGCAGCAATGAAATTGCGGATTGTTCGGAAAGTAATTGCTCGGTGCTCACGTATCCGCTGGAAAGAAGACAGGCGAATTTTACGACGCTTCGATTGGCTCGCAACGTTAGAGAAACATCTTTCACGTGTCGTCGGTCTATTCTTCTCATTAGCGTGCTCTTGACACGCTTTCGATGCGTTTGCCAACGTGGCTTGAGAAACGGGCCAACATCGATCGATAATGCTCGAACAAAACGATACACGATTTTCACGATCGCGTAAACGATGTCGGCGGTCCTTCAATTTTAAAAGCGATTTACCGACTTTATCGCCGGACCCTCGTAAAACGGGCATTAGCGACGTGAATTATTGGCCGACCGTACGGCCACTTGACTCACGTTATATTACCGTGGTGCAAGTAATAGTGGAAGTTTATTGGACTGACTATATGGATCTAACTATCACGCAGTTTAAAAAATTTCTACAAATTTTTAGATTCTTTCATTTGTGTATATTGATATCTAATTTTGTTATATTAAAAACTCCCCATATGTCGAAATTCCTATATTAATTTATACCGCACATGTGTAACACGTGATATTACAACGCATGCCAATAGAACGCACTTTGTTTCGAAAACCACATAGTTGCTTAACGATCCTTGACAATTTATCGATCGGTTTATCTATCCCGTGAACCTTGAACCCCTTTTTTCACCACTCTACAGCGACAACTAAACTATGAAACGTTCATTTGAGCACGATCGCGCTCAACAGCCGTTTTGTCAGTCGTTGAAATAGAAGCGCAAATGGCGAACGAGGAAAGAAAAAACTGTCCTCGACGCTTGGACATAAAACGACTCTCTACGTGGATCTTTTTGCCCAGAACGCTCTATTATACTCGTCGCAGACGAGACATTAAAAAGGAAAAACGAGAATTATGAATTCTAAATAGCAACGTCATTGCTCTTAAATAGATGCGTCGATGTTTGTCTCGCAGTTACAAACAACTACTTGAAATACTGCCATCCGCTTCATAAATATCCAATACTTTCCTGCAAAGGTTTCTTGTATCTCTTTCTGTAAACGTCTGATTTATAGTAATGTGTTAACTTTTGGCGATAACATTCAAAACACGATTCTGCCAGGAATGTCTCGAATTTAGCAAGAAGTCGAGGAATATTTATAGCAACACATTTATTTATCGTGAGATGTTATAACATTTTTATCTCGAGTTGTATTATATTCCAGTTGTATTTCATTTAAATGATGAGTGTAGTCTTCCGAGTGCAGAGATTTCAACAATTTTACTGATACAATCATAAGTCTCGCCATTTTATATGATCTTTTTTTCACGTTTCGTTAGAGTTATAGGTTAGGATTCGTCGATTTTTTGAACTGTATGACACGGTTCAGGAATCTGATAACAGAAATATGTTTGTTAGGAAATTAGCCCGATCGCAATGATTTCCACGTTTTCGTTCATTTTCGAAGGCAACGACGTGAACCGGTAAAAAACGTAGGTGAACGCCGAGAAAGTCCAACGACGTAGAGAAGAGATGCTGTGACGGGAAGAAGAGCGAACGGGTCAAGTTCTGCGTGCCTCGAAACCAGATCGGCTGAATCACGGCGATCCATTTATGGACGAAGCGCAGATTGCCGTTTAAAATTAATATCGGCCGCGGTCGAACGACGTAACGATCAGAAAGAAGCAGAAGAAAGTCCAGGATTATAGTTCGCCATTCGCAACGGCGCAATTATTTCGAGAATCCACCATGAAAATTACAGAAGCAACAAAACGACTTCAAGATACTTCGCTCTAAGGTACACGTTCAAATTAAAATGCCCTACAAATTTTATACGCAACCCAAAATTTCCCATGCTCTCCATACAAAACACAAAATTTCCTGTAAATTCCTCAGGAAGTAGAAGATGCGTTGATCGGAAGTTCCGAGTACAGTAGAGCCTCCGTATCTGCACCCCCGTTATCCGAACACCCTAATATCTGAACGTTCTAATATCCGAAAGTTCTGTTACCCGAATAAGTTTCGCAGCGACGTTTTCATACAATCGTATAGACACTCCCCGTATTTGGTCGAACGGATTCCAGTTATGTACATCAATTTAGTACGAAGCTGACAGCGTGCGACTACAACGGCGACTAAACGAGAACGCGCAGTTCCGACTATCGAAACGAAATACAAAATAATGAGAGAGCTCGAAAAAGGTGGAAGGATTCTGACGGTTCTGACGGAGATAAGGCGATGAACATAAATTTGACACGAGCAGAAATAGCGAACGAAAGCAATGAGGACGTGCCTCACGCCGGAGCGTTCGATTTGAAAGAGTCGATAGTGACGCGATTTAGCAGCTGGAAAGATACGGGATCCTTAAATATCGAAACGAAGCGTCGATATCGTTGATTTCCACTTGGATAAATAAAGTTTGGTATAAAAGAAAGTTGTTCTGTTATTCGATAAGTCCTTTACGTTTGTGTCCCTGTTAGTACAGATACGGGTGGTTCTACTGTACAGGATAAGATCATATTCTACTATATAGGAGACGAGAAATAATGAACGAATCGAATGGAAACTAAACATCCGAGCTTGGTAAGAAGCATCGTTCCCGAAAAGGATGGTGACCGTTAAGGTCCGCGACCTCGGCGATGAACCTTCCACTCGAATCATGGATATTCGTACAAAACTTTCGTGACAATGGTGCCATTCATTAAAATTTCTTTGTTGACCACATTTGAAAACGACGTGGACAATTGTAAACATATAGTTGATAGTGTAAAGACAAGGACAAGTTGATACGTCTTTTTATAAATTTTTACAATACCTGTTTGAATGAATTATTCAATAAAATATATGTTGAAATACATTTTATACGTTCTTATCTTTCTTCATTCGTTATCCAAGCTTTAATTTCTTAATTAAAGACATGTATTACATGTTCGGCTTGATATACGACATGTTTTAGATATGTTTTATATAATGTTACATTACAACTTTTCTGTAATTATGCCTCTTATCTGTTCTGTCTTTATAAAACTGCAAGACATCCCACAATAAAATGTATAGAAATCGTTCCGTACATTATATGTGTTCTCATATAGAGACGTTTAAATTGCATATAAATAAATATGTTGCAATCGAGAGATTCCTCGGAAATCTTTTTGCCCCCCGGTGTCGTAATTACGTAGCGAGTAATTAATTCTTCCCATGGACGCGTTCCAGAAGATGGTCGCATACGATTTCGCAATTCCCGTAAAAATCCGCTCCGGTCCGTTTCGAGTAACGGGCAGTCGGCTCGGAACGGGTTTTCATTTTTGGCTCGGATTACTATTAATGCCAATTAGCTGCCGTTATCGACGGTGGACGGTCGAGTGTGACGAAACGGCGCAAAAAAAAAAAAGGAAAAAGAAGAGGAAAAAGAAAAGAGAGGAGGAAAACACGATGGAGTCGTCGCCAACGCTCGCTGGCCAGCTAATTGGCCAGTTCGATCGCAAGAACACCGTTGATATTTACGCAAACAGCTCCATTCTTGGCGAAACGATTATTAGCGATTATTTCGTGGCACTAGTGTATAAATCTCCAACGTCGTGTTCAATTACTGCTGTCGTGTTACGCTCAAATATAGCAAACACGAAATTTGGGTCTTGGAAAATCAGGATCCTCTCTTTGTGCTGGTCAACGATAGCCATTTTGTCGTTCAATGTGGAGGCTACAGAGCCCAATTTTTACTTTCAAAAATTTATGGTGGAATCTTCTGTAAAATATGATATGAACCTGTATGACAAATAAGTTCTTTTTGTATATTCACCTGATTTAATTTTGTTTCTGAAACTACCACAAGTTCAAATCCTGCCGTGTCTTATATATTTTTGTTACTCTCATCTTCGTATCGTTTCAAATACATTTACCTCCATTTTTGTATGATTTATTTTCGAAATATCAGTAATGTTTATACATTATCATTGTAAGAAACCCATGGCGAAGAACGAGTCTCCAAAAATAAAAGACGACCTAGACAGATCAGATACCTTCCTTTTTAAATATATTCCACATGTAAACTTCTGTGAACTTGCTGTCCCACCCGCATATCGACTACCTTCGTTACTTTGATTATACAATTGAGAGAATTTGGAAAAATTTCGTAACCGAGGGTGTTATGACACGACCACCAGAACAGTTATCGCTGCGTCTTATAAATCAGCGAGCGCAACAAGTCAAGGTTGTGTCGGTACAGCACGCTTTAACAGAGAATATTAATCATTTAAACGTTTAATCAGCAACGCGGCTAATTGTAAGACAAACTGCCCAGCTCACAGGAATTTAGATATCCGTATGCATAGAGAATCGTAAACAGGTTAGGTAGAAAAATGATTTTAAAGACACCGACTCGACGTCGCGAAGTTCAGCGTCGACGCTGAAAAATCGTGAAATCCCGATGTTGGAATGCAGCTTTTGATTTATGCGCTTTATCGCGTCTAACGGTCGCCACGTATAACTGGTCACCTTATTGCAAACAATTAATTATCCGTTTAACGCAACGGGTTCGTCGCCGATGCGACGTTCAGTTCCTTTTTGCGATATTTGCATGCGAGTACGTTTCGTTTCCACGGATGGAACAAGTTGCCGATCGTTTTGTTGCTTCTGCGCGACAAGAACGCGCCTGGAAGCTCGTTCAATTTGTAACTCGGTGCACGGAAACGTGTGATAACGATTTGTATATGTTTTGTATGTTATTGAATTGCATATTAAGCAAAGTGATATCCTTCTTACTGCGCGAATGTTTTATTGCTAATTAAGCGTGTATAGAGGGGATGTTGGAATTTCGAAGGATTCTTTTTTCTTTCAGGTTTGATACTTCATTTTTAAAATCAATTTTAAGATTTGATTTAGGAAGTTCTGAATTTGAAAATTTTAGAGTTTCAAACTTTTCGAACTTAGAGATTTCAAGACTTTGGGACACTGAGACTTTTAAGATACCGAGACTTTGAGACATTGGAATTTTGAGACACTGAGACACTCACTGAGACGCTGAGACTGAAACACTAAGATGTTGAGGTACTGATACTTTGAGGCACTGAGAGTTCAAGATAGTGAGACTTTGAAACATTGAGACATTGAGGCTTGGAGGCTTCGAGAATTTGAAACCCTAAGATTTTGAGACTTTGAAACTTTGAAACTTTGAGAATTGGTGGATTTGAGAACTTGAGAAAATCAAAAAAATTTGAGACGATATTTTGAGAATCTAGAATCTGTGGATATAACAAGAGTCTACTATATCCTAACTATGATTATAAATATTAAATCAAATAAGCTAATATCAGACCCCAATTTAACCAACTTTACATTTAACCTTCTAAAACGTAAAATAAGCTGTAAATATCGACCCTCTGTTATATCGCAGTGCAACCTCCCCGTGTATTGCTTCTTTTCCCTATGTCGTTTATGGTACATCAATGTGGGTGTTGCATGTACATTGGGTAAATGGAAAGCTTCGTTTACGATAGCTGGAGATTTCTGCGATGCGGCAGAATTTGCAGAGTTCGCGGAACACACCGGCAGGAAATTCCGCGAACGAGGCAATTTTTGGCGACGGCTGATTGCACGAAGTTTGCACACGCGAAAATACCACGTGATGGATGTGCATGCGATGTTTCGTTGAACTGCAGATTTCGTGCCGGATAACGGAAATTGCGAACTGTAATAATATTTTCTTCCGTTTAATAAGCTTTCACGAATATCGAAGTTGATTCGGAACTCGTCGAAGGCTAGGTTTCCATTAAACTCGAGTACCATTACCTTTTCAGCAATTTTTCGCACGGAAGCCTCGTTCCTTTTCTATTATCTCCGTTCTGAAATTGCAACTTTGTTCTTAAAATGCATACAAGTATGTTCTCGTGTTTTATATCCTTTCGCAGATATTCAATTTCGCAGTTTCAACATTTTTGAGCATCAAAATTCAATTCCTCATTTTTCAAATACTCGAAATCCCAAACATCCAAAATCTAACCAAATCTAAAAATTTCCAAATTACCCACACATAATAATTTCACCTAAATTTACAATTGTACGTAGCCCATTATAATTGGACCGAAAAAATTCGAGCAATATTCATCGTGTCTGAACACGTGAATGCGTCACGAGTCAAACTCGTCGATAAAAGTTTAAAATAGGAAACCTGGTGATTTCGTTAAATGATCACTAAATTATTATTCGGTATTTAGCAAATGAAAGACATAAACTAACGTGGAAGCTCGGCGAAGCGTGGCGACACGAGCCTCGGGGCCAAGTCAACGCACTCCGATCAAATAAACGCAACACAGTCCGGATCTCTGTACGCTGGTGTCGTATCGAACAATCCAAAGATCATTGCGCAAGTACGAGATCGATCCAGGACTCGCTCGTTCGCCGTTGACAACTTATTGTGAAATCTGTTTCGCCTTTCGACTCGCCGCGCTCCTTTTCATTGTTAATTGCTGCCACTGTCGCGAGCATCTCTCTCGTTTTATCGCCTTTTCTCGCCCCGTTACGCTCACCCTCTTTTCGAATCCGCTCGTAACTACACGGCAACTCTTTCTTTCTGCATTTCGAAACTGCTGTAAACTGCTGTTCAAAAATTCTGGACTCTGGTTTTCTGAAAATTGCTCGTTATTCGCTAAAAAAGATTTTTAAGAAACGTTTGCAATGTCTTCAATTTTCACACAGCAATTTATAGCAAAATTGATATGAACGTTTCGTGTGTTCTTTGTGTTGATAAAAATTTTTAAATTGATGGTCGAAAATGGGATACTTTAGGAAACTTTTTGTTTATTGAAACGGTACAAAGATGAATGTCAGTGTCGGACACACAGAATACGTGTTGAATTGTTAAATGTTCTAGTTGCAAGATAAAATCTTGACGTTGAGAGACACTGAGTACACTGTAAAGAAAAGAGTCTACCTTGGCAACCAGAGTCAATGGACCTCTGGTCATGTCTAGACCTACAGGCCTCTGTAATAAACACGTTGCAGACTCAGGTTATTTTCCTTCGTGGAACTTCCACATTTCTGCGTGCATTTTCAGAAAGTCTTAGCTCAGTCTTCATTTCAGCTTCTAAAATAAAAATAGTTTCACTGACAAGTATGTAGTGTTTCATTAAAAATCCCATAATCTGAGACACATACATGTAAACATTATTACATGTACAGAAATGTTACAGTATTTCATGATTCGTGTAATAAAGAATATTCTAAAGAAATGCCATTTTAATTATTAACATATGCGTATAAATAACATGTACATATATTTATATGCACAGAAATGTTATAGGAATTCATTAACTAAATTTTATAGGAATGTAATAGCAATTTTCTTAACTAAAAACCGAATGAAGTTGTCCAGAAATGCAGTGCGGATAAATATCCGATGAATAAGCGATGAATAATCGTGGGAGTAACGAGCAATCATTCAAGCTGCGCGCATGAATCGATGATAAGTGGTGTACTGTATCAAGATAGAAAGCAATCCGGGCTGGCTGTACTGTCCCAGATGTAACGAGGAAAAAAATGTGCTATTAGGAAAGCGTCGAAGTAGCGCCGTTTAAATACGCTGTTCGGTTTGCGCAAGAGGCACGGGTTAAGTTAACAGAGGCAACGGTATCTCGTTTGACCCCGTAACAACGACGGCCATTTTATGTATCCGTGTATTAGGAGCGCGTTTCGAGATTCCATCGATGCCACTGGAACGCAAATACTCGAGGAACGACGCCGTATAGGCAGGGACGACACGTATTGGCTGAATCTCAGCGGGCGACGAGGCGAACAGAGTCTTCGGATGATTGCGATAACTCTATCGAATTACGTGCCCTTCAGAATCTCCGACTGGTAAATGGCCGTCGAACTCGCCTACGATTATTCCTTCTCTATCGTACATTCAGACTGGATCACTAGAATTTCCTCGGGAACTTCGCGTAGATCCCTCGGAAGCTATGCTTGTTTTACGATCTTACATTCCCTAAAATCTTCCTGTATTCCTAAAATCGCAGTCTTCTTAGGATGTTTGGAAAAGTTCCCTAAATTATATGAAATAAGGGGAGACATCCCAGATTTTTCTTGAAATTTCCCTGCAATCTCTTTGCAATTTTCCTGGAATCCATTTAAAATTATTATAAAATGTTCCTAGTATTTACGCAGAATTTTCTTCCTTTTCTTATTTGAATGGCCCTGGAAATCCATTGGAATATTATAATTTTCTTCGAATTATTCTACGATCTTTAGCAAATTTCTTTCGAATTCCCCTAAGAAGAACTTTTGATAAATTTTCAACATACAAAAGACATGGCTGTCGCCAAGGGAGTATTTCAACGGCGCTCGTTCCGCGTCGAGAGATTGAAAATGGCAGCGAGATTGAATATATCGTTTGGTAGGTTAACGAAGCGACGGTAAATCGACGTGAACAGAGGAAATAAGAGGAATAATTGATAAATCGAGAGACGAAGATGGGTTACCAGGGAACGACGGTGTGCGCACTCTAACGACTGTGTACGTACACGCGTTTTACAAGGAAGAATCTTCAACAGCCGGTGATTAATGCCACGATCTAGAAGAGGAACGCGAAAAAAAAGGAGGAACGAACGTACGGAACTAGCGTGTCCCGATGATTCAGATACGGAGGAGATAAATTACTATTTTCAACATAGCTACCATCCTACTTTAATTATCGACGAAAGTCTGGAAGACTCCTTTAACCGGGCACGTAATGCGCGGTCTCGCGCGCCCTACAGCCTCTCCCTTCCAAGGATAACAAGGATATTTGCATAATGATTATAATAATCCTGAACACGGCTAATAAGCGATCTATCGAGGTACATAGCCGCGGTGTACGCGCCCTGGGAAATTGTGAAAACACCGATAACAGTGTAAATCTCCGAACCAATGAGGATGAAATCACTTGGTACTTTGATGGAAATTACATGTTAGGTACGATGATTTTCGTGTTGAGGATACCGTCGAATGACATGTTGAGATTAACTACTTACTTTAAATAACGCTTAATTATTTCGCTTTATTGCGTTACTATTCTATTTCGCTATGGCACTATGTACTTACCCTACTTACGATGAAGCTTGCTTTCAGGAAAAATTAGTTTATAGGGACAGGTTCAGTTTGAAATTTAAACGAAAGTAGACTTGAACATTATGTGCTCAATTATGCTAGGTAATTTTGGGTTTTAGTTGTGATTAGATTGGGGTTGTTAGCTTAAGGTAGATTAAAATTGGGTTATGATACGGTCGAGGTTATGCTGGTAGGATAGGATTAAGGTTAAGGTTAACGTTAAGGTTAAGGCTGGTTAATGTTAAGGTTAAGGTTAAGGTTAAGGTTAAGGTTAAGGTTAAGGTTAGGGTGAGGGTTAAGGTGAAGGTTAAGGTGAAAGTTAATGTAAAGGTTAGGGTGAAGGTTAAAGTTAAGGTTAAGGTTAAGGATAAGGTTAAGATTGAGGTTAGGGTTGGTTAAGGTTAAGGTCCAGCTTAGGTTGAAGATTAAATTTACAGTAAAGTTTGATTAAAAATGAACGTATCCTGCGAAACATACACTACCAACGTATCTAACACATAAAACTCCTGCTTGAAGTAGATTTCTACAAATTCTGACACGAAAAAATCTTCTAAATTGAGGTATACCTGTGCAAATACTGTAAAATACACGAGCAATGTAAAGCGTGCAAAATTCCTAAATACAAGGCATATTCGAATAATCTACAATTTTCCCGCAATCATAGTCCGACGAATCAGGATCAGCCGGTAAGCGTATTCAGAAGGTAGAAAGTGCAGAGTCCTCGAGTATATCGGCGGTTAAGGTATTTCGCGATGTATCGCCGGTGGAAGACAACGGTTTCTGAAAATCAAGCCTCGGGCACGAGGACGGTACCAGTCTCTTCCCAGCGTGTTGCACGGAGCTATAATAGTATTACCCGTTCCCGTCGTTTATGCTAATTTTTCCGCGGGGCCGTTTGAAGAGAAGGGACCACGGCGAATAAGGCCAAGTAGTTTGTATTCGTACAAAGTCGTTCCCGCCAGGTAAACGAACGAAATTTTCCGCGGTGTTTCCTGTGGAGCCCGGCCAAAGAAACTCCGTGGAAAAAAAGGAACGGTAAAATTAGCCGAGGTTTCAGTCGGAATTGCTCGTTTTCACGCCACTCACGCGCCGGAACGACGAATACACGCCGGAATCTGCTCGCGACGATTTCTAGGCTGGCATGAGCCCGCTCCGACCGAGAGAGCGGCAATTAAACGGCGAAACGAAAGGAGCGCGGGTCTTCCGATATGGTAAACCGAGGGAAACTGTGTGAAACCGTGGATCAACAACAATTTCGATCGATAGCGATCGGGAAATCTGCACTCGCTCACGAAACTGTCGGCGATATAAGTAACGTTCAGATATTCAAGTGAAGTTCCCGTACAATCGACGACAAATCGATGTTCCATGTGTTCATTTATAGGCTCGCAAATAAATTAAATCAGTATCTATCTGTAATATCTACTAATATTTATTAATTCATAATAAATAATATTCATTTATTGCTAGATATTATTCGAAGATTTAATTATAAATTTAAAATTAAAACAAGGTATTTTGCAACAACTCATTTCTTCTATTAACGAACGTATATTCCACTACTGTCTCGATGTCTAAACCCTAGACTCTAGTGACTTAAATTGACCCTAAGCCTTTAAAACTTCGGACTATAAACTTTACAGATTTTAAAGGTACGAGACGAGAGGATCTTTGAATATCCATATCTAAATTCGAAATAAAGTAATCGGAATACTTTTGCACCGAACTGTACACGTTCGTGACGTTCCTCATCCGCGACTGTGCTACTTCACAAATTTTGATAGAAAACAAAGAAAAGTTACGATTGTCTTAGCGAGTGAAACGCTCGTTTCTATTAGAGATTCCTAATGAAATTTAGATATCCGAAAGGATAATAAACGTCACCTAATGAAACTGATATTTAATAAATAGAGGGAACGGTTCGGTCCGCTTCTCACACGTTTCTGGAACAATGTTTAATTACCGAAGGCAATGTATTATTCAGGGACGAAGCGGTATCGCAACAGATTCTTCAAATATTTGAAAGCGGTTCAGCGTTCGAGTTTCCCGCTACCGAGGCTTACGCGATTAATAGGACACCGTTGTTTGTTCAGGTGCCCACCAAATTTTTCAACGGCAAACGAACGATCCACGTGGATCGATATCGCGTGGCAAGGAAAATTTATTGACGTTTCGCGGTAATATTTACAGAATCCGTGAAAGGGTATACGCCGAAGAATTCCTCGATGCATTTACTCCGGATTATTCGGCGAATCCGAATCAACAGTTTGAAAGATTCAAAGTTCAAATTGCACAGGATTCAAGAGGGTTACGTTCCATTTAGAGTGCTACAGCAAAGAGCAGAGATACAAGACAACATTCGACGAGAAAACTACTTTTTAGAGAGAGACAAAGGACACAATTTTAATGTCTAAGCTAAATGAATCGGGGGTGAGTGTACGATGCGGTATTTCGAAATGCGCGTGCACATATTGTACAAATATGGCGGCCGGCGAAGAACGATTCAAACTGCACATTCACCAATAATTTATTTGCAATAAACATTTTGTCATTTCTCTGTAACATCTGTATTTTCTTCTGATAGATAATTTGTCATTTCTTTAGTAGTTGTTAGTAATAATCATTTTTGTAATATATGTGCTTTGTAATGTTGTGTAGAGTAATCATTTTAGCGTGTCTTTCTTTTTCAACCTTTCGATGTTGTAAAATTGACATAAATACTTCGAAAGCTAATATTTCCTTATTATTTCATTTCTCGCAGCCAGTATTATAAATTTGAAACAAGTCTTGAGTTCAACGAACTCCAACTACCGAAAAGGAGTTACGAGTTTGGCTATTCCGTACACATTGATAAATTATGCAATTTCGAATGAATATTCATAGTTGTCGATTATTTCAGAAACACGCAACAAAGTGTATACTATGTATATATTATCAGAACGCATAGTGTTCTGACAAGTTAAGCCGATCCAGACATATTACGCCGATCAACTGCAATACCGCGAAACAGTATCCACGTCGTTTTACCGCTGTAATTATCCTCAGCATCATTTCCGGTTTACAGCACGTTGCGATCCATCTATAGGCAGGAAGTTGAGCAGTTCACATACTAATCTCGGCGAATTAAAATGCAACACGCGCACGCAGCTTCGTTTTTAGTGGCGCAATGCGACGCGCCGACTCACGCACGTCTAAATAGTTGAATGGCGAAAAAAATATTAAGCGGTTAAGGGTCAAATCTGGTGACCGAATACGAACAGTATTATTTTTCGGGACGTTGGAATTTGAGAACTGTAGGATTTAGGAAATTTGGAATTTGGGGGTTGAGGAATTTGGGGTTTGACAAATTTGGGATTCGTATATTAGATCTCAAGGTTTGAAATTTTTGAATGCAGGGACCTCATGAGATCTTACAACAGGAAAATCAGGAGATTCTACGATTTATGAATTCAACCCTTTGCTAAAGGTGGTCATCGTTATATTTAATACAATAATTAAAAATCAGTATTCGTAACTACATCTATAGTCCTACATACGTAATGTATATATATATTAAAAATTAATAATAGGAAAATAACTTAAAAAAAAATTCATGAATCTTTAGTAAGTGTTAAAGTTGCTGTCAAGCTTCGAATGCAAATTTCAAGATTTTAAGATCCGAGAACACCCAAAACAGTAGCATAATTTCCAAATTCTCAGAGTCCAACTAGCCCTCATAAATATCCCGAAAGAAAAGTTGTAACAACGAAGATGGATTCCGTTGTTCGCGTCGGCGAAGCAGGAACAGCTTAACGCAGAGCTAAACAGGTTCTGCGACAGGCAAAACCGTAGATCCGCGAGATGTCATTGAGGCAAATGGTGTAACCAAGCCTCGGCCAGAATTTCACTGTAAATGTCAAGCGACGGCACGTAAAACGTCCCGGCGATTTGAAGGAAAGTCGTTCGTTCGGGCGGGGAACGTTCGCTCGGTGCCCCTCGTCGCGTTTCGTCGCTTTGCGAACGCGCCAACAGTCGACGACTCGTGAAATCACCGGCGACACCGGCACGTTTCCGATCTTTACGCCGATAGCCGGCCAAAACAAGTGCAACTGGACGATAAGCGGCGTCCGTGCAGCCTGTATCAACGAGTGCGAAAGTTATAAATTCCTCCGTCCACGCAGCGATCATTTTCTTCCACTCCTCAGCCATCTCTTTCTCGCCTTATCCTTAACCTCCTTCATTGGCGTCAAGTACTTTATTGCGATCTTCGTGGCGGTGGGCCGCGTTCGTTATCTTCGCTGTAAATGTCGACTATTTTGCGTTCTTTCGTTTTAACTTAATTATCCGACCTGTTTAACTTAATTATTGTACTGTTGGGATAAAAACTAGGTTCTTAATGGTGGATGCACGCGATCTAAATCTTTGCATAAATTATCAATATAGTATAACACCCCTGACCACTCACATATGTGTACAAACGTACAAGCTGTGCCAGATATGATTTTTTGTCTGAGAATCAAACTTTCTTAAAATGGGCCACAACCCTCAGGAACGTTGTTAGAAGTATCGAAAGGTGGCTAACTGAGAGTCTAGGGGGTGGAGGACCCCCTAGCGAGTGAACGCTAGTTCTAGGAATAGCCACGAACTCCAAACACATATTATACATATGTATTCATAAGGGCTACAGTCATCCTCCAGTAAATCAATGATATACGAGGCCCAGTTAGGTGGTCCCTAACCAATTAGAAACAAGTTCCTAACCGCCGAGTCTTTGCGCTCAATGAACATATTTCCCATAACACGCTGAGAAAATTTGATTGTGTTCCTGCACTTTGATGCAAATAATTACCAATATAAGCTGACAATCTTTGGTTGTTACTTTATATTAATAATGCTTAGTGGAGAAATCCCTCTGGGAAGGGATCAGTCCCAGTCCCTATCCAGTTACGCCAATGCCCTTTTCTCTTTCCCTGTTTCCATTTCTTTCCGATACGACCTCTTTCTCTATCTGCCTGCCCCTCCCACTTTGTCCCTCTACCAGACAGTGCGAATACCTTCGTCAGACGCTAATGCCTTGAATGAAGTACGGTTACTCCGGCTCTGGTCTTTGGTATTTTATCAGTGACATTATTATTCCAGCATCGCCGACGCTATTTCGAATTTATAGGCCGGTAAGAATGTCTAGGCGATTTCGCAATCGCCGTATTTTCGCGTTGGCTCAGAAAACCTCGAGAATCAGGTATCTGCCCTTCTTCTGTGCACGGTGATAGGGAAATACATAATGAAACTTTGGTAACATATTCTGAGAATCGTGCACATATACTTCCTTTCTTGCAAATCCTTTTTGAAATAATAGGTCAATGCTAAAGTGGAGTTTTAGAATGGAAAATAACCTCTGTCATGGTGGCACAGCTCTCTAGTATCATGGCTAACTGATCGAAACAAAGATAAAATATTTCAAAGGTTCTCTCTTTGCACACGATCTTAGAGAAAATGAAAAACCAGGTTCAGCAGAATTCTTGTTAATATTGTGAGCCCTGTGAAGACCTGTGTGAAGGCAATTCGATCTGAAGGCCCACTACCTTCCAAAACGTTTGTACTTTGAGTTGAAACTATGACTCGAATAATTAATATCTTGTTAAAAGTACAATCATGATTGATCGTGAATATAGTATTGCTCTCCAATTTCAATAAAAAATTCAAGCCACCCTTATGCAACAAGTTCTCCGAATACAAACTGTTACTTTAATACACAAAACTTCTTTTTTAATATAAAGAAGTATACAAGAATTTTTCTCAATGCAAACAAAAATGGAAGAAGTTTATTTCAACATAAACGAAAAATAGGAGAAGTTCATTTCAATATAAAGACAAAATGGAAGAAGACGATTTAAATAATGTAAGAGGTAAATATCGACGAAAGGTGGTAGAGTTTTGAAGCTAACCCCAAAGAACCGGTGACTTCAGGATCCAAAGTTGACGCGTACATTCGCCGGAGTGAGGCCGTTGTTTGAAAGCTGACCGAGGGCATATGAAAGAAGAGAGGAGGGAGATCGACGAACCCGGTTCGAATGGTCCAAAAAATCCGCATTGGCCGACCGGGGAGTCAAGGATCCCGTGGTCGGCGCTTCCAGACGTGGCGCGAAACATTTTTCCAGACTGTAAAGCCCGTGGCAGGAGCGGTAGCTGCCCGAAGCGTTTCTGTTCTCCCTCATCTCGAAACGCAATCGTTTTTGCAGCCGGTCCGGTTCTCCGGCCGGCACCGACCTACCGGAACGCGTGGAACTCGTCCAGTATCCATCGTGGACCGGCTACGAAGTGCTGGAATATCCAGCGAGCCCTCGGTGTGTCCGTGAACACCGGAGAGAACTCACGACTCCACGGGCTCTCGACACCGGAATGAATCAGGGAAAGGGAGTGTTCTGTACGGTGGATAGGGCAACTACGGCGGGAGGGGGAACGCTGGATGGAGAGGAACGAGAAAGAAGGTGACGGAGGAGGGGCACGCGTGGAATCGAGGGGAAACTGGACCCCTCGCTATCGTTAAGTCGCCTGTGCTACGGGAGAACGTGGTATGCTTCCCTGAGGAAAGTGACGATGTACGGAAAATTGTCATTGTCGATCATGCTTGATTTTTGATTGGTAGACTAACGAGCTTGGGTATCTGGACATTTTTCGACTTAGACATTCAGGAATGTGGAAGTTATGGGATATGAAAATTTGAAAGTTTTGATGCCGGGAGTTGAGGACTTGGAAATCTGTGGATTTAGGGATTTGAAAGATCTGTGGGACTTTTAATTTCTGATAAATTTGGCAAATGGGATTCGTTAGTTTTGAAGATTCGGGATTTTGGAATATAGGGATCTAGAGATGTAGGGATTTAGGGATCTACGAGTTGAAAAATCTAAGGACATAGAGACCTAGAGATTTAGGGATTTAGGGATTAGGGGATCTAGGACAATAGAAATCTAAGGATATAGGGACCTAGAGATTTAGGGATTTAAGGATTGTTAAATTTCGAGTTTTGGGTACTCAGAGACTTTGATATTTAGATATCTAAGTATGTATGCATTTCGAAGAAAGAAATTGTGAGTTTTCAAAATTTAGAAATTTAAGGATTTCAGGAATTAGGAATTTTGGAGTTTTAGAATAATAGGATTCAGAGACTTAGTAATTCGTTTTGACAATTTTTCAATCTACACATTCCTAAATTTAGAAATACGTCATCAACGTTTACTGTTACCATTTTGTCAAACTTTGCAAATGAAAAATATTGGGACACAGAGTCAACCTGTAGATTCAATTCCCAAGTTCGTCATCGGTATTCATTAATACCATCGCCTTCTTAGCTGTTCTCAAATATTGACAATACCGTCTGAAACCTCCGTCACGTCCTCGCTAAAAAATTCCAACATACCAAATGTTAGAAATCATACCATATAGATTCTCAACTGCATCATACATTTGGACTAGTCGAATACCATATGCAACCTCTGTTACACTCTTACTAAACAAGTTCCAACTTGTTTAGTACAAATTTCCAACTGCATCATACATTTGGACTACTCAAAAACCATATTAAAGAGCGTCTAAAACCTCCGTCACGTCCTCGCTAAAAAATTCCAACATCCCAAGTGTTAGAACTCGTGTGGTAGTTTCCCAACTGCACCATACATTTGGACTGTTTGAAAGCAATATCCAAGAATGTTTAACACTACACCTACCGGCATGTGTACGTAATTTGAAATTAAAAACGAAGTTGAGAAATAAACAAACGACGAAACATAAGTTGGTACACACATTTATTTTTCATCTTGACGAAGATCAATGCTGATTTCAAGGAATGCACTTTAACAAAATGTGCACCTTATAATAAAAAACTTGTGGAGCGGTCATTTTGTGGTAGTTTAGTGTTAGAGAATCCAATACATTAGAAGTTGCACGGTATAAATTCCCAATGGGGAATAACGTTTGGCCCATTTGAAAAGCATATCCAAGACCGAAAAAAGGTAGAAAGGAGCATTAGAAGAGCACTCGATCTCCAGGCACTCGATCACGCATTCTCTCGCGCGCTGGCTGCATCATCCGCTTTATAGGAGCGCGTGCGGCCCCCACCTCCTCTGGGATCCCTCGGGGAGAGGTAACAGGACATTGGCGGAGAGCAGCGTTGTTCCCGGTTAGTGGCTGGCGAGTTTTCGGTGCCGTCGCCAGTGGCAGAGAGCCAGTTTCTCGCAGCGTCGAGTCGAGCCGGCGGCGTCGAGGCGCCCCTTCAGTACGAAGCCGACGACCGTGGCAGCTGCAACCGCTGCACCTGTCGTCTCGTCGTATCGCGACAAACTACGCTCGTCGTCCGCTCGGCTGATCCTCCCTTTGGCTGCCGATCGTGGATCCCGATCGACATCGATACCCCATGGATACCGTGTTCGTCGCGGCTCCGATTTCCCCCGACCCGAAACAGACTGAGCCGCCGACACTTCTGGATAATCGCCGATGAGAAATCGTTCAGTGGAATACGCGTTCGGTCGCCGATCGGTAAAATAGCCACGGGATTTTTCTTCACGTGCTCCGTTTTCGCTTGGATCGGCTTGTGTTCCTCCAGTGTTTCTCGTTCCATCGGCTACGGTTGCCTTCTCGCTCCGGCGTCACGAGGTGATACGCGAAGAAAGAGAGGACCCCGTATAAAAGTGAAAACTTGTTTCTCCGGTGTTCGTGGTTCGGGCCCCGTTTGGATATTTCGGACTACCAGGAATTCGTCCTCGGATCTGGACTCGAACGCTGCCGAGGTGAGTCTCTTCGACGATGAATTCCAGCACCCTGCCACGAGGGTCAAGAGCGGTCAGCCATCTGCCTCTGCACCGCTCTGTCCACTCGTTACACGTCCATACAATCCTTTTTCAGTTGTAACACTTTTTTTTACAACTTTTTCTTACTTCCGATTCTTACACGTTTTTCTCCGCTCTTTTTCACGGATTTTTCACCGGTTTTAAAAGGAGAAATTATTGTATACTGTGATCTTATATTGTTACGTATATTGTGGACTTAAATTATGCTGTTGGTGGTATTCGGTTAATACCATACATGACGCATCGTGACGCACTTGCACTTCAAATATCATCAATTCTACTAAATCTTCGAACACGCTTCAATTTGAAGTATTTTAATTTATTATACTATTCGTGGTATTTGGTTGACTCCTTGCCATACATGACGCATCGTCACGCACTTACACTTCAAATATTCCAAATTCTACTCGAATTTCGAATTTCCTTTAATTTGAAGTATGTACTTAAATTATTATACCGTCGGTGGTATTCGGTTAACTCCTTGCCATACATGACGCATCGTGACGCACTCGCAGTTCAAATATCCTAAATTGTACTCTGATTTTTAATACGCTACAATTTGAACTTCAATGTTATGAACTTCAATTATGTTAACAATATATGTCAAGATCAAGGTCACCAATACATAACTAAAGGAACAGCTACGTTATATAAGATTTTTGCCTAACAGACATCGACCGAATAACATATAAAAACGAACACCACATAATTCTAAAAAAAAAAAAAAAATAGGAAAAATAGAAAATTTTCTGATTCACAACTTGGGCCTAGTTTTCTAGAAAATCATATTTGAAGAACCGCTGCTGTTATGGCAATGCACGACGTAAACATCTATTGTACTTGCAAACAATGTCAGCATGCGAATGCTATGAACTCGAAAGAAAAACACGAAAAAAATGACCGATAAAAAGAATTTTACTTTCTCGTTGCTCAAATTATCCCTATTGTCGAACGCACAGCTGAGGCGTGTACACACGTGTTTTGACTTTTCAATACCTTTAATTTAATTAATTGCTCTCACTAATTGGCCCGCGCTTTCGATATCTTTACACTTGTTCTTTAATACATTCCCGTATATAAAAGTCTATAAGTGTAACATATATGGTCCAGTGCAATAATATTCGTATGAAATATCTTTTTCAATCTCTCATCGTTTAAAAATATTTTCACATTTCGATCACAATGGAACACAATCTTTATGTTGTTCAACAAAATATTGCCGTAGCAGTACAGTAACGCAGGGAAATTTCAAGCTTGATTTTATCAAAGATTAGCCTGAAAATCAACAAATTTTATTCTACATTTTTCCTTCCTTATTTTTCCATGTGTAATTACGTGCACTCCGTGGTAGTAACCGGTGTTAGAGGACCTCCTAGCTGATCGCTAATAGACGTGGCGATTTGAGGATGTACCGATTTGGAAATGTATGAATTTGGGAATATAGCGATTTAGGTATGTGAGAATTTTGGAATGGAGGAATTTGGGAGTGGAGATATTTAGGAGTAGAGGGATTTGGGAATGTTGGGATGTGGAAATGTAGGTATTCGGAAATGTAGCGATTTAGGGCTGTAGCGATTCGGGTATGTGAAAATTTTGGGAATAGAGGTATTTAGGAGTAGAGGGATTTGGGAATGTAGGGATGTGGAAATGTAGGTATTCGGGAATGTAGGGATTGGGGAATGTACGGATTCGGGAATGTAGGGACTCGAAAGTATAGAATTTCGGGAATGTAGAGATTTGGGAAAATTGGGATTCGGGGGTGTAGGGATTCGAGGGTATAGTAATTCGGGAATGTAGGGATTCGAGGGTGTAGGGATTCGGGGGTATAGAAATACGGGAATGTAGGGATTTGGGAATGTAGGGATTCGGGAGTGTAGGGATTCGGGGGTGTAGAGATTCGGGGGTGTAGAAATTCGGGAATGTAGGGATTTGGAAATGTAGATATTTAGGAATGTAGCGACTCGGAAGTATAGAAATTCGGGAATGTAGAGATTTTTGTGAAAATTGGGATTCGGGAATGTAGGAATTGGGAAGAGTAGAGATTCGGGAAAGTAGGAACTTGGAAATGTAGGTATTCGGGAATGTTGGTAATCGGGAATGTAGTGACTCGGGAACATAGGTATTCTCTAGAAATTTGTAGATATGGTACCACAAGAATATGAAAACTCGAGGATATAGAAATTCGGAAATATAGGGATTTAGCACTAGTATAATAATTTCGCTATGTGCTAAACACCTGGATCAGCCTCATCACGCGCCAACTGACGGGTTGACTTCGGTACATAACATTGTTCCGATTGCATGACGCACCTCGTGTTTCAACAGCGTCGGCTAGAACGGGGTTGCGCCGAACTGGCTCGAAAAGTGAACGCGTGATAACGACGCATATATACGCATGCTCGTGAAACGGTCTCGACGGAAATTGAGATGATGAAATTGAACGCGAGTATCAACAATGCACGCGATCGTTCGATTATCCTACTCGACGCAGCTGAGCAAATAACTGGGATAAAATGCTCGGCTCATGCTGCTTTCAGCCTGCTGTTTCGGCTTCCTTGCTATAATTTCACTTGTTGTTTCTCGTGTTTGCCGTTATGTACTTACCTTGCGTCGCGATAACTTTCCTCCGCGTATCTCGCCGATTATCTTGCACGATAATTCAGACGAAATTAAGGACTGCACGATTCGACAAAATTCTAGACGCTCGCGTGATTTCTAGTCGTAGAAAAGTGGATTTCGTAACGATCGATCGTAAGTGTGACAAGTGCGAGAGGTACGATGATCTCAACCCTAACAATTCTCTACCATTTCTCTTTAGTCGGAATCTCGGGGATTCGGTGATCTAGAAAGTTTCAGATTTGCAGATTTTGATGGTTAGAACTCTTGGAGTTTGGGCATTTAGGGATGCAAGAAGATGTGGATATTTAGAAGTTGGAGAAACTGAAGATTTAGGAGTTTGGTGAAATTTCGGAATTTGGAAATTTGAGGATTTGAGAACGTTAGAAACTGATGATCTAATGATTTGCAAATTTTAGAATTCGGGAATTTCAAGGTTTGTAAATTTGAAAATTTGAAATTTTGGATATCTTGAAAGTTTGATATTTAGACATTTATTTGTTCAAGAATTTAGGAACGTAAAGTTTTGAAAATTAGGAATTCGACGTTTTGAAACCGTTTAAATTTCCATCCATTTCATCAGTTTCTAATTGTCATTAACTTGCACAATCCTTTATTCCTTACATCATCATTTTCTCTAGAAAAAAATGAGTCTTCAATGCTCAATTGCCTTGTCTTCGTCCTCTGATTATTTCTCTTACAAAAGTCTATTTGTAGTTTAGAGAAGTCTGTAAAAAAATGGTAATAACAGCACTCGTAAGGAATACCGCGTCGTAAAAAGCGTCAAAGCCGAACGTCGTTAAATCGATGGTGAATAAATCACCCTAACTGCATTACGGAGCTGGGAAAATTACCGGCGTGATCTTTCATCTTCCTATTATCGTTCAAATAGCACGGTCAGGATCGCACAGGATCCTTGGTCCAAGAAACAACTCGATTCAATTCACTCGAAGCATCACTCAACTTTGATCAACGAGGTCTTCCATTATATACTTCCTTCGAATACGTGCAATAATGTCGATCCCTGAAATTCTTTATGACATTAACTTTCGACTCTAAACTTACAATTTTTCAAATTTCAAAATTTATTTTTCATATTTTCGAAATTTCGAAATTTATGATTCTCAACATTTCCATATTCACATATTGCCAAATTACTACGTTAGGTTAGGTCAATATAATTACTTACTTATTACAAATTTCCAAATTTTCCAAATTTCCAAATTTCCAAATTTCCAAATTTCCAAATTTCCAAGTTGCTTTCGCTAAATTTCTGCCACATCCTATTTCGCCATCTCAAATTACTCAAATCCCCATATTCCCCCAAATATCTCAAATTCTATATTTTCAAATTTTTGAAATAGAGAATGTAGGGATTTAGGAATGTAGGGATTCGGGGGTGTAGGGATTCGGGAGTGTAGAGATTTGGGAAAATTGGGATTCGAGGGTGTAGGGATTCGGGGGTATAGTAATTCGGGAATGTAGGAATTTGGAAATGAAGGTATTTGGGAATGTAGGGATTTGGGGGGGTAGAGATTCGGGAGTGTAGAAATTTGGGAATATAGGTATTTGGGAATGTAGTGATTCGGGGGTGTAGAAATTTGGGAATGTAGAAATTTGGAAATTTAGGTATTTGGGAATGTAGGGATTCGGGGGTGTAGGGAATCGGGGGTGTAGAAATTTGGGAATGTAGGGATTTGGAAATGTTGGTATTTGGCAATGCAGGTATTCGGGGGTGTAGGTATTCGGGAATGTAGGGATTCGGTAATGTAGAAATTCGGGAATGTAGGTATTCTTCAATGTAAATTTTCCAAATTTCCAAATTCCCTTTACTAAATTTCTATCACATCAAATGTCCCCACCTCAAAGTACCCAAATCCCCATATCCGAACCCCACCTTGAAAACCCTAAATTTTCAAAATTTCATTTCAGATCTAAAAATTCCGAAATTCAGTAATCACAATAGTCCCAAAATTGATTTCTAAAACAAAATTCCGCCATTGACCGACTAATCGAATTTCGCAATGGCGGATCGCAGGTTTTGACCATGAATCGGCAGATTGTGCAAACGTTACGTAACACACAATCAGAGCTATCATTTGCATTCTTCTTCCGGCTGTTAGATCAATCGGCGATTAGTCCATGATTGCAGGGCAGATCGTGTTAGGTGTTTCACGGTGGTAAATGAAAATGGCTACGTTGGAATCAGCGGGACATTAACGCTTAAACAGCTGGTCACGCATTAGTGCGTGATTTTGTTCGCAACGTTTAACATTCGATAACTAAGTACTACTTGTAGTATTTTACATCTTTCAATTACCGGGTAGTTACTTATCACGTACTCGTAAAACGTAGTATTACACTACTTCGTTTACTTGAAAAAAAGATTCCGTTAAAGACGATGGTAATTTCCTTCGTTTACAACGTTAACCTGTTATCTTATAATCTTGCTCGGCGGTCGGCGGTTTTTTCATTTATTTATTTATCACCTGACTTAAAATACACGCACACATCGTATGTACATGTATTTAGTTTGTATTACACAGGATGTCTCATTTTTTTATAAAAGTGACATATTTTACGACAAAAGATAAGATTTTATTTTATTACAAGTACCTTACTTCAGAAATAAAAAGGTATTATGTATTCGTATTTCCTGTAACAAACATACCAAAACGAAAATAAAATTAGATAAAGTTAAGTGAAAGATTAAGATGAAATTTGCATGACAGACTCAGTTTATAGTCACAAGGACTTTATCTTTAAGAGCTTATAATTTCGATATTTCTCTTATAATTTTCTACTGAAACTTTTCTATTACTTTTCTACTACCTTTGCATATTTTATCTTACAACAGAACTTCAACAATTTTTGTCTCAAATTGGAGATGTCCCAACTTTCCGCGTCCAACAGTCGTTTGAAAAGCGCGCCAAAACAGATCGAAACAAGACAAGTTTATACTTAATAAACTTTAAACGGCCACTTAATAAGTTGGAAATGGCGTCTTTGTTCGTTATTCCCTTGATGTTCCGCAGAAGAATAGATTCTCAGGGAACAATCGAAAGATTCGTGAGGTAACAGATAATTGAAAAGACGAAAAGTGGATTAGGCCACTTTCCTGGGACAAGGGATGCAACCGGGTTTAATTATTGTCAGCTCCGCTCGAACTTAATAACCCTCGTCTTTCTTCGTTCCCTCGCAGGCCTCGAAGAGTAGATTACGCTTAATTACTGTTATGACGCTCGCCAGAATGGAACACAATGTAAATAGGTTTCGAATGGGGCCGTATTCCTCTAAGAGGAAATGCAACTCCGATCTCCCACCGCTAACTTTTGCATACAGATTGCGATGCGCCTTTGTTACATTGTCTCGGTGTACACGCCTCAATTTCTATTTAACGAGTTAACTGACATAATGAAAATGGGCTTCTGCGGTTAAACGTATTAAACCTTCAACTTTATCGCATTATATCGCCGGTGAGCGTACCGACGGTTGCGATGTACAATTACTGAGGCTAAAGTTTCTGCAGCACTTCAATATTAAATATTCATTTTAAATGTTCAATATTAAATGTTCAATATTAAATGCTCAATATTATATGTTCACTATTAAAAGTTCAATATTAAATGTTCAGTATTAAATGCTCAATATTAAAGGTTCAGTATTAAATGCTCAATATTAAATGTTCAGTATTAAATGGTCAATATTAAATGTTCAGTATTAAATGCTCAATATTAAATGTTCAGTATTAAATGTTCAATATTAAATGTTCAATATTAAATGTTCACTATTAAAAGTTCAATATTAAATGTAACAGTGTGTGATGCATTAATTTGAAAATGAAGTTGAAAAACAAATAAACAATCCAATGTACATATTGATGTTAACCCCTTGCACTCGTAATGTGACTCACACTCACCATTAATACACCGATTTGTAATAAACATTTTTGAACATCATTAATATTAATATTGACATAGTTATTAAATACAACCATTGTAAAACTACAGTGGTTTAATACAATTTGTAATAGATATTTTTTAACCTATAGAGTAATGAACAAAGTGAAATAATAGCAATTAAATTCTATTAGTAGATAGATAGATAGTAGTAGATATCGCCTAGCATCAACATACATCTGCACACATTACCACACACTGATAAAATTTCCATTCTGGGAAAACCCTCTTTCAACGAGTACCATTTAAATACATATTGCACAATGACCGACATTTTAGCAGCTGCTTTCGCGAGCATAGAAAACTCATATTTAAAACTCAGTTGAAATTGAATGGAAGGTTCACGTAATTAGCGAGCAATTAACCTTCATGATAATCGAATTCGAGATCCGTCACGGTGTTTTCAACATTAATCAATGCAGCTTCATGAGTTTCACTCGCAACGCGATCACTTCTGGCCTCGAGACCTTCCGTTACGTTACGTCGATTTTAACTATCTCATCGGAGGGTAATTCGCGTTACATCTCGAGGTCGAGGTCGACGGAGTTCCGAGTTTTATGGTCCACGAACGAAGAAGGTCACTCACCTTATAACCGACCTTTGTGCCGCGAAGGGTATGAGATACTGTCTGTTACTTCGGCTAACAGTAATTTCTACTTCTTCCGTTCAACCTTGCAACGGTAATTCTACATTTTTCGCTGATGTTACATTTTCATTAGTGCATTTACGGAACCCGTCAAAATGACGGATCCTAGATTTCTTATTTTAAATTAACGAGCTTTTGTCAAAATTGTTCACCTTTGAGGTGAAGAATTATTCTATAACCTAATTTACCTTAATTGTTTTTATCATTCATTCATGTCATTGAATATCCACAAATCTGGAGTTAACACATTAACTGCAGCAACTGAAAATTAGGCTGTATTTTCATTTTTAACAAATCAACAAATGTCTTATTGTATTTGCTTTCTATAGCTCCAAGCAATTAATGCGAGAATTTTCAGTTAGGGAAGTGAATAAATAAATAATGTAAATGTTATATCTGGACAGAAATTTGTCACCCATATATGTGACATGACAGTCAACGTATTATTATTACATATCATCTTTGGTAACTGTGTTAGTCTACTATTTTAACCAGTAAACTGCATCAACGTATATACACCTTAATCCAAACCTATTGTGGAACGGTCGACATACGCGTATAATATATTCTTTTATATTACCAATAGAACTGCAATATCTTTGCAATACATCTTTGTAATTCTTCAGAAAAATATAATTTTTGGCACAAATTGATAGTAAAATGACAAAAGCCAGTTTGATGGTCGCGATAAACACCGATCTATTCACGGTAGGATTGAGGAAGTCGTAAAGTTGTGTACTACCGATACGCATATTCAAGTTCACGATTGCGGTACTACGAGTCGTTGAATTTTCATTTACATTCGCTGAAACGTATTCGAAAAGGTCATCGTCTTTAACTCACGCATGGTTTGTATATTAAAATATTTCGAAATCTTAGGACTGTTTTTACGACTTCGTTTTATGGACTATACGCTCGTTTTCGAAAGGAAGGAATTTTTGAAGTAACGGTGTAAAGTGACTAGGTGATTTGTCTGCGAGTCGAGTCATTCTTCGCGAATCGATTCACGCATATTCCGCGTAACACTATTATTTATCTACTGTTTGGTCAACTGAGGGACATTCTTTGGGTAATATCTCATACTTCGTGTTAATAAAAAAAAATTGACATAACCTTAAATTTGACATCAATCTGTATCTAATGTTAGACAATTCAAACTAGGACGCAAGAAATGATAAGGTGTTGTGAGGTCTAAGTGGGGCCTGCATGCATCACTTTCACAATTTCTTTCGACGAAATAATAAAATAAATAATACTTTTCAAGCATATAACTGCATTCGATGTGTTGCTCGACTTTGTCGCTGTTATCTTAAGCTCTAACGCAGCTACTGTGTTTTAAAGTATGCAACAAAAAATAAAAATTTGTTAAATAGTTCAAGTGTACGAAACCAGAACAACACTTAAGATGAAGAAAATAAATTGTTGAAAAAGAAAAATTCTTGAAGCGTTACAGATGACCTAACCGCTCAACATCAGTAAATTGGAGTCAGTAAACTGGCGTGTCAGCAATTCGAATGCAAAATCCTTCTAATTGAACGCTTCAGAACACCAATAACGTATCGTGTCCTGAAAAGGATCCCCGTTTCGAAGAACGACCGATGGTCAACAATAGACGAAACGTCGTAAAAGATTATCGGGCAGGAACGACTATCTCATCTGGTCGTTGGTAGCGAAGAAAATTACGGTGTACGTTCAAGTGGCGAGTCGTTCGTGTACCTTTTACGCTCGAGACGAGAATCGCCGTTTAGGCGGTGTTTACATCGATTCTCAAAGCGACGAGCAAAGAGCACGCGGTGAGGCTGCTTGTAATTCAGCCGCAAGATCGACCGAGTGTAAGTTGTCGGCGACAAAAACCGAACTAACTCGGGCGTGAACGAGAAATCTGTCTGGAAACCATCGTTCATTCTTGAGTTCCATTGCGATCGAACGTCGCTATTGATTATGGTACAGTAGAACCACCCGTATTAATAGGGAGACAAAGGTGTCCAGATGAGGGACTTATCGAATAACGGAACAACTTTCTTTTATATCGAACTTTATTTATCCAAGTGGAAATTAACGAAAACGCTTCGTTTCGATATTTAAGGATCCCGTATCTTTCCAGTTGCTAAATCGCGTAAGTTTTTTACCGAAAATAATTGTGTGGAAGTACATTCTTTTCGCGTCACCATCGACTCTTTCAAATCGAACGCTCCGGCGTGAGGCACGTCCTCATTGCTTTCGTTCGCTATTTCTGCTCGTGTCAAATTTATGTTCATCGCGTTATCTTAGTCAGAACCGTCAGAATACTTCCAACCTTTTTCGAGCTCTCTCATTATTTTGTATTTCGTTTCGATAGTCGGAACTACGCGTTCTCGTTTAGTCGCCGTTGTAGTCGCACGCTGTCAGCTTCGTACTAAATTGATGTACATAACTGGAATCCGTTCGACCAAATACGGGGAGTGTCTATACGATTGTATGAAAACGTCGCTGCGAAACTTATTCGGGTAACAGAACTTTCGGATGTTAGAACGTTCAGATATTAGGGTGTTCGGATAATGGGAGTGCAGATACGGAGGCTCTACTGTACTCGGAACTTCCGATCAACGCATCTTCTACTTCCTGAGGAATTTACAGGAAATTTTATGGTTTGTATGGAGAGCATCGGAAATTTTGGGTTGCATATAGAATTCGTAGGGCATTTTGTGTTGTATGTGTTACAGTGGAGTATCAAGGAACTGTTCTTTTATGATTTTTGATCCCATGTACAGGTTACATGGAGAATCTTAATTTTCGTGTAGACCAAGTTCTGTATGGATCCTATAGAATATCTCAAGTTTCAGGATCCTGTAAGATATTTCAAGTGTGATGGTCCTACAGGGAAGATGTCTTGGCTCAGTTTTGTGGGAAATTTTAAGTTTGACATGGGTATCCTAGGAAATGTGCTTCATATGACTTCCATGAAGAATTGTAAGTTTCGTATCGTTCTATAGGTAATCTCAACTTCTGTTTCACAGGAATTTTGAATTTTCATGTAAATTCTATGAGGAGTTTGGTTAAAGAAATTGAAATTGTACATGAATTTTATGAAAAATTATCAAGTCTCATAGATCCTACATAGATAGAAATTTTTTCATAGGTCCTATAGAAAATTTGAAGTTTCATATAGGTTCTACAGATCATTTAGATTTTATAATGAGTTTCAAACATCAAATAGCACAGAAACCCAAAACTTGTCAAAGTTACTTAAAATAAAGATGACAAAATTCTGCTCCACGTTTCTTACTTCTTATCTACTCTTTTACTCATTATTCTATGTAATCAATAAAAAAGAAGTATTAAAATTAATAAGATAGCAATCACGAGCCCGCAATCTCCGACAGAATCGAGTCTGAACTTAATTAGCAAGGTATCTTGCCAAGAGTACCTTTATTATACATTAATTTCTGTAATAAACATCGAGGAATCATACCGATTGGAATTAGATAAGGGAACAAAGAAAGGCACGAAGTTGGTTGGGGAGGAAGAAATTGTCGAAAGAAAGTCAGCGTTGGCCGACAAGAACGTTTGTTAGGAAGGTCGGTGTACCGAATAAAGTCTAAGGGTTGAAAGAGAAAGGCAGACAGGAAGATCGGCGACGTTGGCGAACAATAAACGCAAAGCAACACGGCAAAATCGGCCGCAATTAATTCAATTACACAGTGAAAGGAAGTTCAATGTCTACTAACAAGACGCTTCGCGGACGACATCGTGACTGCAGAGTAATCGTGTGCACGCTTGCTCGTTTCTCTTTCTTTAGAGTTGAACTCCGATGGTACGCCGGTTCCATATACATCGTTTATGAATAGTTAGCCACGCGTATGAATAGTTATACGTCTACTGAGTCTAACAGGAAAACGCGAGTTGCCTGAAAAACCCTAGTTTCCACGTTTGACCTGGATTCGTGAGATACGCTCGCGTGATATACATACCTTCGACGTGGCTTGCATATCATCAAAGGAATGAATGTTGCCTGGAAGTTGCAGGAAACGGGACTTTGGTCGTACCTTTTCGCTAGAAATGGATTTATCAAATTCACTCGGATTTTTAATATTGCTTCAGATATTTTAGTTCCTGATTTTTTAGATTTTTGAGTGAACCTTTTTAGGCTTAGTTATTTAAAGGACTGCAATTTTAGACTCTTTACTCATTCGTTAGGCAGAGCTTCTAGTCTCTAAATTTTTTAATTTCGAAATTAGGAAACCTCCAAATTCGTAAATCTCCAGATTACCAAACTTGTTAATTTCCAAAATCTCGAGTTTAATTGTGAAATTCTCAAATTTCTAAATCTGTAAATTGTCATATTCCCAGAATAAGAAATTTTCAAATTCCCAAAATTCCAAATTTCTAAATTCCCAAATTCCCCAAATCTCAAATTTCCTAATTCCCAAATTCCCAAGTTTCTAAGTTTCTAAATTTCTAAATTCCCAAATTCCCAAATTCCCAATTCTCAAATTCCCTAATTCTCAAATTCCCAAATTCCTAAATTTCTAAATTCCCAAATCCCCAAATTTGCAAAACATTAAAATTTCCTAATTTTCAAATCCCCAAATTTCTAAAGGCTATTTACTCCTACACTATTACTCCTTAACACTGTTACTAAATCTAGGGACCCTAGCTGATCCCAGCCAAACTTCCTACCTTCACCAACGACCAGAATCTAAACAGAATAAAAAGTAACATACTAATTAATCTTATTAATAATATATTTCATTCTATTATTTTACTAAATTCTCCTACAATTTTTCATTTAGAAGCAAATCGAAAATGTTTGGCATACTCCTTTCACAAAACATGAATCGCTCGACCTCCGCAAACACCAACGTCCTTGCTATCCATTCGAGCCGCCTATTCACTCTCTGACTTCGTTTCCGGTCTCCATTGATTCGCACCTGCATATCCGTTATCTGCAATCGCAAGAGTTGCATATTGCACATATGCACACATACTGCGCTCAAATGAAGGATAATTGTCGCTAAAGAGTACTCTTACAAACACTTTCATAGAAATATCTTATTGGTTACCATAAAAAGTTCTTGTGTCCTCTTTGTCGAATTTGTTAACTTGTTGAAATTTTCTATTCTTACAAGTGGTAAGAATAGAGTGGTTACATTAGAGGTAATTTTGAAAGATGAACGGTGGTTATTTCATTACGTAAAATCGTATTTGAAGGAAGCATAAATCGCTCGAATATTATTCCACAAATTAGCACGATCTTTTTCACGATCTTTTATCTAATAGTTATATGAGATTCCAGCATATCATAGAGAAGTGATTTTCTCCGACGATATGGTCGAACAAGGAGGCAAGGGTCATCAATAAAATCGCATTGCCGATAAAAAAGGTATTCCGTGTTGCTTTTCCAGCCCGAGGGTCTGCGCTCGCAATTACTTCTAATCGGTTTAGAAAATCCGCGTGCCGAAACATCGTCGTCCAATTAAGGAACGTCCTCTGCGATCGTAATCGATCGGTCAGTTCTTTCGTCCTGCTTGCACCTGGACTGTAAACATGATTTGGCCCTTGATTTCACCGATCACTCGGACCGATCTTCCTTGACAAGCGTTCGTCTTTCTTGGGAAGTTGCTACGTTAACCAGTTGCTCTGGTATTACATATGTACACTGGTGAACGTGGCAGACTTCACTCGGATAATTGGCAAGATAGGAAAAGAAATATGGAAATTTGAAAATATCGACAATTTCAGACTTTTGTTAGATATTTCAGAACTCACAGAAGTTTTGGCAGTTTTCAAATTTAGGAACTCAGCAGTTTGTGCATATAGAAATTAGAATATTTACCAATTTTCTCATTTCAAAGTTTAGAAATTTATAAATCGGTGCATTGATGAATTGGCAGATAGGTGGATTGATGGATTGATAGATTGATAGATTGATAGATTGATAGATTGATAGATTGATAGATTGATAGATTGATAGATTGATAGATTGATAGATTGATAGATTGATAGATTGATAGATTGATAGATTGGTAGATTGGTAGATTGGTAGATTGATAGATTGGTAGATTGGTAGATTGGTAGATTGGTAGATTGATAGATTGGTAGATTGACAGATTGATGAATTGATGAATTGATGAATTGATGAATTGATGAATTGATGAATTGATGAATTGATGAATTGATGAATTGATGAATTGATGAATTGATGAATTGATGAATTGATGAATTGATGAATTGATGAATTGATGAATTGATGTTTAAGACAAGTGGTACATTGATGAACCGAAAAGCTGACAAATTTTTAAACGTGACAAAAATGTTTGTTAATTTCTAGGCTTACCTGCCGCTTATCCCTAGGTTTCCCCTAGATTTTCTCTCCAGCTCTCCCTAGACCCTTCGAAAGTTGAAAGCAACGACAGCTTTCAAGAATGATATATTACTTAGAAGAGAGGAATGTCGCTACAGAAACGAAACAACTTGAGCAAATAACAATTTTCAATAAACGATCCTTCTCGCGCAGTAATCAATCAAATCTCCGATGTGTACAACATATACGTATTTATCTTGAAGCGGATATCATATATCGCCCACGCGACATTCGAACAAGTTAATAAACAGCAACAGTTTCTGTACATTTCACTGGTGCACACACGATTTCTACTCGAGCGTAATTTCCATGTTGTTACATTATTCGTGTACAGAAAGTGGATGCCAATTAGTCTTTGGCCGCAACATCGATAATCGTGGTGTGTCTCGAAGCTGATCGAGGAGCAGGCCACTCGAAGCGCGTTTCACAATTAGAGGACCGGGAAAAAAAATGAAGTAAAATGTAGTTGAAAAGTTCTTGAAAAGTGGGAATTTTTCAAAGCTGGACCGCTGTCAATCTCTGTTCGAGGGATAAATAATCGACACCGAAGAATATATGTATCCGTCCCAGACACTGTGGGCATAACTCATCGCAGCGGATGCAATCGCTCACGTTGCCGAAGAATTCAACAGCGTGCTTCACGTAGCAATGAAACTCTGAGCAAGCTACGCACGATGGACGAAGCGTGATTAAATTTCGGTACACATTCTTCGAGTACGTACTTACGTAGGATATAAGGGACTTCTGTTCAAATAATTATTCAAAGGTAACAGCCAGAATTTTTTTATGATGTGCACATTGCAAATACTTCGCGATAAATCAGAAACTGGGGGAAGATATCGAGAATATTAATCAAAAAATTTAATACAAAGAGATACGAATATATTGTATTTTGTATTATCGCTCTATAATTCCCTGCTGTTCGGGCTCTTCGCAGCTGGATTCGTCTGAGAGATGGTAGACTTTTTTGTAGTTTGGAAATTTGGAAGTTCGTGGAGTTGTCATTTTGAGAAATTGAGAAATTAGGAAATTGGGAATTTGGGAAATGTAAATACTTGGAATCTTGGGAAGATGGAAATTCGGAAATTTGAGGATTTAGAAGTTTGAGAATTTGAGAAACTACAGATTTGGAAATTTCAGAACTTGGCAAGATGCAGATTTAGAAATTTGAGAATTCGGCAAGGTGGGAATTTGGAAATTTGAAAATTGGGAAATTGAGAAGTTGGGAAATTGGAAAATTGGGAAATTACAAACTTGGGAAATTCGAAGTTTGGGAAATTGGGAAATTGGACATTTGGGAAATTTAGAAAATTGTGAAATTGGAAATTTGTGAAATTGGGAAAGTGGGAAATGGAGAAATGGGGAAATTAGAAAGCTGCGAAATTGAGAAGTTGAGAAATTAGAAAATTGGGAAATTGGGAAATTGGGAAATTAGAAAATTAGAAAATTGGGAAATTAGGAAATTACCAAATTACCAAATTAGAAAATTGCTAAATTAGTCGATTAGAAAATTGGAAAACTTGAAAGTTAAAACATTAGGAAATAAGGAAATTTGAATATTAAAACCTTCATAATAAACCATCTGCAACACTACAGTCCCAAAACCATACTTATCCTTGACAAAACATTTTCTCCGTTTGATTTCACCGCCCACAAGCCATGTAAATTTATCAAACGCAATTTCCATCTTATCTCTTGTCAACGCATAATTACATTATTTACCAGAGACTAAAGATCTATCAGAAATAAGTCACGTGATCGGTATAAATTTGCCGTGCACAGCGTGTATTTTCGTTAAACTCTCCCGCAGTAAAAGAGTCAATAAAATGGTCGATCTCATTAGTTATACTATAAATCAAGTATCTATCATGAGCGTAAACGTTCTCTTCCGTTGGATAGACTGAAATGAATGAAACACGTTTTGTTTTACATTTACAAAATTGAAGTTAATGCAATTTAAAACACACGTTAGTAAGTGAAAGGATAGCGTGTAATAATAACGTGGATATTTTCTAATGGACATCAGATACGTTCGTCGTGGTTTCTCATCGCTATCGTTTCTTTCGTCGTCGAATACAAATTACTGCATCAATAAGCGTCAAAATATTCTTGCATGCTCAATGAACGGTTACTTTCCGATCATCCTTTTTCGGTATTATCCTGCAATTTTTCATTTCCTCCTGATTGATTACAGCGAAGATGATTTATTGCTATTTTCTCCATTTTTTCGATTTTTACATTTTAAGATTTTTAAGTTTTAGTATTTTTGTATTACTGGATTGAAATTTTGGAATTGTTGAAATTTATTATTTTTGGAATTTTTAGAATTTTGGATCTTGGAGTGTTTGGAATTTTTGGATTGTTGGATATTTGAAGTTTGAATACTGGAATTTTGGATTCCGAGATTTTGGCACGTTTGGGTTTCCGAACTTTTTAAATTTTGATGTTTGGGATTTTTTTAATTAAATGTAGATTCTTGGGGTTTTGGAAGTTTGGAATTTCGAAACTTTGTATCTTTGAAAGAATTTTTACATTTCACTTTGTATAATTTTATGAATTGTATAATTTTTGAACATTTCTCTTTCGATCTCGAGAATTAACAAATATTTTCCACTAACAAAATTCACCATTATTACGATAACAATCGGTACAAATGAAAACAATTAAAGAACATAATTGACCATTATTACAATAACAATCGGTAGAATCAAAACAACTGGAGATTAGATTTTCCGAGATAAGAGATCGACCTAACGAATGCATTCGAGGCGAAAGAAATAAAAAAAGATTGTCACGCCTCGAAGCTCGCGATCGTTGACGAGGATCGCTTTAAACGTAATTTCTCCGCAAAGTCAGTTTTCTTTCAAGAACAAAAGCAAATGAAATTGTGAGAAAGTAGAAACGTGGAGTGTTTAGGCTCTGTTAGGATACATAACATCGTCCGATCGTTGGAGCCGGCGCAGATACGATCACGCGAAATCCTAGAGCGCGGCAAAACGAAAAGATGGCCGACGAATAACTCGTATCGTATCACAAAATGGTAGGCGGATATCGAAGGCAGCGCTGCTGGGTTCGTTTCACTTGCTACGATTCCGCGGGTAACGAGCATCCTGCTTTGGACTTGGCGAATTCTAATGAAATACGTGATCGATCCCGGTGAAACCCGAGAAACGTTCGCGGCCGATATCGAGGGCGCTTTTAATTGAAACTTTCAAATCCGTCGAATCACGTAGCCGTGGATTTTTCGCGGATAATTTTCACGCGGACAAACGAGCGATTTGTATTTGCAAAAACTCCTTATCGCTTCTGGCCAAAGGTGCTCAGCGTGCGGCGATAAATAACGAGCCGATTCGTGCCTCGATAAAATCCATTCGTTGCTTTCTATCAGACGTAAAATACATTAAGGGAGATCAGTATACATTTTACACTCTTTAGTTTTCACCATTTTTAATTACTTCGTTTCTTGGAAAGGTAATATCTACTGAAAGGTACACCTCAACGTTTATCTTGAAATTGACCGATTTCATTGATCTTCAAATTGATCTACTTCATTGATCTTCAAATTGATCTGCTTCGTTGATCTTCAAATTGATCTACTTCATTGATATTGAAATTTACCGATCCCGTTGATCCTGAAATTGATTGATTTCATTGATCTAGAGAAGTTGGCTGATTTCATTGATTCTGAAATTGATCGAGTTCATTGATTTTTAAATTGGTTGATTTCATTGATGTTCAAATTGATCTACTTCATTGATCTTGAAATTGACCAATTTCATTGATCCTGTAATTGATCGATTTCATTAATCGTGGAATTGATCTGCTTCATTGATCTGCAAATTGATCTGCTTCATTGATCTTCAAATTGATCGATTTCATTGATCTTAAAAATGGTCGATTTCATTGATCTTGAAAAATTTAAAAAAAAATGTATATTATTAATTTAAAAAATTAGTGCTAGTAAAACAAACGAATGAGCTATATCATATAATGTCTAAAAAATGTCACCACATTAAACTGTCTGTTTTCCGTCGATGAATCGTACAGTTTTAAAGGGCGTTCACCGTTTCTGTGTATTTCGTAAAAGGATTGAAGAATCCACAAGAACGAGCAAACTTCTTAACAAGGTATTCGAGTCGAATGAGATCAGCCATTCTTATCGAGGGAGGTAAAGTTTCCCTCGCGAACAAACTTTCAAAGCCTCGAAGAATCTTTCGACAATGGCCGCCGATAGAGCCAACTTTCGCATCGCTTTTGGAACAATTGAATTTCAAAGCATGACGCTCAATGAACTTGTCGAGATAGTAGAAAACAGTCTTGACGCGTCGTCGACTGAGATTTGTTGCTGGAGCCCTGAGAACTCTTGGTTGTTGAAGAACAGTTTTAGGAAGTTGGATGCCGTCCATTGTTACTTGAAAATTGTTACTAGAATAGGTTTCTCGAGTTCTATTTGCTCGAGGCAAAATAACCTCGATAGCTTTCAATGTTTAAAAATTTTAGTTATGCACTATTCGAGTATTTACAAATATAACCGTCGATAACGAGTGGAAATTTGAATAAAAGAACGAACGTGTTTTGCTAGATATCATCAGAATCTTTAACGTATTAAGTTACCCCGAAGTTATTATAAAAAAAATTATTAGCTCAGAGTGTTAATATTTCATGGAAAATACTAAATGGAATGTTAGCTTCCTTCGTATCGAGGCTTTCTCGCAATTCTCGCAATAAGGCAGAATAATTGGCGACGTTGGAAGCAGAAATGGGATGCAGGGGGACAAAGTGTCGGATATAGAAAGAGAGAAAAGAGGGAAAGAGTTCCTCGACCTATTCTCGATCGTAACGAGGCTAATGGGAGAACGATCGTCGGTCGGCTTTTCGAAATGGCGAGCCGGTAATTTCTCCTACGCTCGATTCCTCGGGAAAAACAAGACCGGCTGCAGGAAGAGGAACGATCGACGATTCTTTGCTACACCGGTGTCTTCCTTCTATACATAACCGCTGGCAGACATTATTCGCCAGATATGGCTAAGGCAAACGCGTCGAAGAAACCTGAACGAACGAGAAACCGGCGCGTATCAGAACCAGAAGGACGGCTTAGTCACACTCGAACCCATTGGCGTAACTATATAGGCACAGGTCAGCAAAATCTGTCAACCTTTTTACGATTCATATTATACCTCTCTAAATTGATGATATAACGCGCGGTAATATAACGAGTGGTAATGTTACGAGTGGTAATGTAAGCTGTGACGAACTTACGAATAGTTGGATCGACAACACGTGAATTCACGTGTAGTTATACGATGCATGGTAATATAATGGGTGGCGATATAGTGCGTGGCGATTTAAAATTGTACTATATGAAGTTATGTAATATGTGAAGATTTAATGCATGGGACTTCGGTAGGTGGTAATTTAATCAGCTTAATTGCGTCACGTATAGTGACCTAATGTGTGGCGATATAGTAGGTACACAATGCGTGGTGATATAACGCTTGACTACGTCACGCGTGGCAATCTAACATGTAGCTATATAGCGCGTAACAATCTAACACGCGGCGATATAGCACGTGGCATCGTGACACGTGCCGATATAATGCATGGTACCCTAACGTGTAGTGAGATAACGCGTAGCAATCTAACATGTATCGGCGATATAACGCCAGGTGATCTAACACGTACCCTAAACCATGCGTGGCGATATGTATACCACACGTGCCTACAATGAGTGACGATATGACATATAATACTCCATGTGGCGATATAACGTATAATTGATGAGATAAAAATCTAGTAATAGTTACGCCAATGGTCGAATCAACCGGAGTCGAGGACGACGAGCGACATAGCACGGGTTTTCTAAAGTGATTAGAAATAATTGCGTTCGCGCGAGCGTCGCCATATTACAGACTGGAAAACCAACTCCACCGGGACGGAAGCTCCAATCTCGATCGTGTGTTTCTTTATTAATCGACTCGAGCTCGCTAATTATCTTCACTAGAGTCTCCCTGGTCATGTTGATACGAACGTCAAGCTTTTCCTCTCGCAACTCGCGTCTTATTAACGAGCCAACGAACACCTGCTTATTTTTGCTTTTGCAACGTGTACCGGACTTGTACTTATACGCGAAACGCGGACATACGTTAAACCTGCCTTTATAGTTGCCATTTTAGAGACACTGATTGTGATTAATGCCGAATAAATTGCCGATATCTTGTTGATATGTCACGATACGCGTATTGATAGTATTGTTAAGATCTTGTTCGGGTTAAATGGAATTCCGTTATTCGAATTAATTTGTTTCTGTACGCTTCGAATGGAACCTAAACTGACCTCGGCTTATACTCGGTACAATTCTATTAGGCAAGTCTGTATACCGGTGTTCGAGATTGATATCTGAGTTAACCTAACTTCGAATAAGACGCTTGAAATTGAATTTCCATACGAAACACGGAGATCTATCAGTTTTGAAAGTATTAAACTTACAAATTATTAAATATCCGAAAGATAAAAGTTGTGAATTTTTATGTTTTAAATCCTCGAATCTACAAACCTTGAAATTTGTAAATTTCCACAATTCTCAAATGTTCACATGCCTAAAATCTGAAAATCGTCAAGCTCTACCGAAAAATTGCATTCCGGCTAGTATACTTATCGCTGACGCGCAGTGAACGCCGACATAAAATGAGCCTAACATTCTCTGTGCCACGGGACAAGAAGAAAATCAATGATTTACGTAATTTCCTAGGCACGCGTATTCGTGGATCGAAAGGATCGATCCAGGAGAAACGAGCGTTGATCTTGGTCGAAAGGTGAACCGTAAATTTGCCAACGCGGTTTCCCGATTGTCGTCTTGCTCGTATCCGGTTATTTATACGTAATGTCGGTAGAATTTACCGGCAGCTTCGCGCCAGAAGTCGAGACACGCGACACTTGACGAGCTCGCACGCGTTAAAGCGTAAACCTATCAACGCGACACTGAACGACGTTTGATCGCGAAAACTACGCCGCTAAGATTTTCTAACCGTGCAAGGTTATAAATGGTTCCTGACTTTCTACGAGAATCGTTCTTAAGAACCGACACAAATCATCCCCGCTTCTTTGGCTTCGCCGGCGATCCCCGTCGAGATTTACGTCCACCATTTTTCCGATTCGCATGCGAATCTTTCCATCTTGAACTGGAATCGTGAATCGCCTCGTATTTCGCGGATAATCTACGGTAGAAATCGTTCGACGACCAGCTGAATCGCTCTCTATCGACGATCTATAATTTCAATTGGTTAAGTCGACAGGATATTCGTCTCTAGGATTCACTTCTGCTACTCGTTCTCGAATAGCCGAGATATTCATATTTTACTGCTTTCAATAGTTACGTTACCCGAATTTTATTCGAGGATTCAATTACTCAAGTATTCAATTATTCAATTATTCAATTATTCGATTATTCGATTATTCAATTATTCAATTATTCAAGTAGTCAAGTAGTCAAGTAGTCAAGTATTCAAGTAGTCAGATATGCAAGTATAATAGTATTTAAGTATTCGAGTTTTCAATTGTTCAAGTGTTCAAGTATTCAAATCAATCATTTGAACGTTTTCAGTAATTTATTCAAACATATTTACCATTCTTCTTATAATTATATTTTTTCCCAGCATAATTTGTTATTACAGTTATTCATCCACGAGAATTATTACAATATAATAGATTAATACATGAATTATAATATAACAAGTTGATTATGAATACAATTCACACAGAGTCTTAGAGGGTACAGATAAAAACTAATTAAACTGAAATTAAACTTTCCACCCGTCACGTTCTAATCAGCGATTATTCGTATTGCCTACTTTAGTACTTCCTATTCGACGTAATTTTACTACGCTTTCCTCATATTCAGCACTTTTCAACGAACAAATTAATACGTTAACTGTAACAGTCGACGCGTCGAAATCGAAAGTAACAGCGCATAACTCGACGATAACATATCGCGCATAAAAGAAAAAACGAAAGTAAATTTTTTTCTCGAAAGGATGGTTCATTCATGGGTGTATTTATCATCGTAGCAGATACATTGATAATTGCTCCACATTAACGGGAAACGAGTATCATCGTAATTAGCTCGATTCGAAGTTTCATCGATCTGGTGAAAGGTTCGATAAACACATTCCATTCTTTTTGCCCGAGTTATTTCGTTTGTTTTTAACCATATATTCCGTGCTTTCACTCACTTCTAATTTAGTATACACTTACGGCCAATAACATAATTCCATTAGCGATTTCCTGAAAAGGGGTAATATTAAGATCCGTTCCCATAAATTGCAACTTAGTTTTCTAAGCGGACTTTCGGTTTAATAGGCTCATCGCGTGGGAAGAAAATTCATTAATCGATCCTGGAAATTTCTGACGTCGAATGTGCTCTTTTCTGACTAATTAACCATATAACGAGGAGATTTCCAGTTTGGAAATCCGGTTTATGGATGAAAAGAGCAACATCGTTACAGGCGTAAGAAATGATTTGTTTTGACGTAAATGCACGAACACCCACGATACAGCTGGCTCTCGAATTGCATGCTTTCTCCGTAGTAAAATGCAATTCGAGAGCCTGTCGACATGAATTTCCGACACATTTTTTCCGACCATATCGAACGTTACCTTCTTCCGGAATAATCGTTTCATTTTTATAGGGAAATTTTATTTGATTTTCTACGGTTTATAGTACCATATATGATCAATTGTTGGGAAAATATTTGTAATTTTTATCTTTCTGAAATTAAATCAATTTCTGAATTAGCACAAAATTAGCAAAATACAAATTACAAAATTTTCATAATAAGTTTGTACATATTCAAATTTCCAAATATTCAAAATTTCCACATTCCCAAATTCCCAAATTCCAAAAATCCCCACATTACCAAATTATCAAATCTCCAACTTTTCCAAATCACCAAATTACTAAATTATCCAAACTACAAATCCCAAAATCCCTAAATCACCAACCAAATCAGCAAAGTCCCAGATATAAAAATGAAAAAAACATAAAATCTCTCGCCAAGAAAAAACTGAAAATTATCGTACGTTAATAACAAGTTTCCCTATAAATTTTCTAATTTGCTCCTTCACCGATAAATATCTGAATACTTACAATAATTACAGGCCCAATAATTACGTGGATAAAACGAGAACACATAAATTATCATCGAAACACTTCCTTTCGTACAGCACGATTGTCAGGCAAGATCGCTGAAAGGCATTATTAGATAAGCATCGTTTAATCAACTTGTGACTAGAGGGCTCGATAAAACTAGAGCAATAACATGTAATCGCGAACCGCAGTTATTCCCAGAACGCAGTTCTTTTCAGCAATGACGTCAACATCGTCGCATTGCGGCTTTCCTACTTGACACCGTTGCGTATTGGAACTGCATAGTTTTTCTATCGGAATTATATGTACATACATATATATATATATATATATATACATATATACATATATATATATATATATATATATATATATATATATATATATATATATATGTATGTATGTATATGCATGTATACACGTGGTTCTCGCTCGCAGGGGTCTAGAGTGCTTGCGGACTTGGGGCTTAGAGTACTCGACAAACGCTTAACGTTAATATTTCTCGAGAAATTCATAAACGTTGCTGGCAAATCTTTATATTTACTGATTTGCATGTTTTTATGGTATTCTTATATTCTGTAATTTGTACGCTTCGGAATTTGTATATTCATAAATTCGTACATTTCTGAAATTGTTTATTATGAATTTCTATTTTCGGATTTCTGGTTTTGTCACTTTCTGCATTTTTCAATTTCTACGCTTCCTAAATTACACTTGTGAATTCTCAAGTACCCAAATTCCCACTGCTGCTAAATCTCCAAATGTCCAAACTTCCAAATTGATAAATCTTTCAAACTTCGAAATTTCTTGCTTTCTACATTTCGAAATCTCCATATTCCAAAATTTGCAACTCTCAAAGGAGAGATCCAACATTTCCAGTTTCCAAGTCAAGTCCCGAAATTCCTAAAACCCCAAATCCTCGATTCCCCAAATTGCCAAATCCTCACACCCTCGATTCCCCAAATTTCCAAATTCCTAAAACTCGTGAAATCCACAAACCTCCAAAATCCCCAAATCCTCAAACTACCATAAATTCCAAAATTCCCAGAACAGCTTAAATCCCGAAATTCCCGGAACACCATAAATCCCAAATTTCCCCAAATGCGTAGACCCATACACGCAGTTAAACTGGTAAAAGGAAAAAGCGATACGAAACAAAGATAATTAGTAATAAACGAGGTGGTCATTACGCGTTCACGATACGAAACGAACGGAAATTGAGCAACTGCATCGAGCAGTCCCCTCGTCTGGAGTATCAAAAATAATCTCGTAATAATGTAGATACGCTTAACGCGTTGTTTTAAGGGGTTACGAAACCAGTTTCCCTAAATTGCTCGATAACCTGAAAACCCCGGTTTATCGTTTCGTTTCCTGCTGAAGAAACAGTCGGAGAGAAATCTTCTCTTTTTTTACGCAATACGCGCGGGTTAATATGTAACAAAATGAAAGTCGAAACTCGGTATTCTTCGTACTTTCCATACTAGATATATTGCATAGATAGATGGATGGGTAATTAATTTTTCTTGCAAATTTAGGATCGTATTCGAACATGATATGGTACTATTGTAATTATTTCTGATTTCGTGATATAACCTAATAAACCTTCGTGTAGTACGGTGTTATATAGAATTGCTGGAGAAAGTCATTATAAAGGTGACATATTTGTACTTGAATATGAAATCATTGCACTCAGACAGGAATCCATACGTCCTCCTCTGTCTATTCTGCGTATCTGTTCTATAAATATCCACGTCTGCATTCATGTCCCCTTCTATCTATTTTACATATCCATTCTACATATGAACTAAGAACATAATTGAAAAGAATGCTCTCTGAATATCGTCTACTAATCAGAAGTGACAAAGACTCACTGTAAAAGATCACGACTGACAAGGAACGTGATCGAATGACGAGCGATCGAAGAGCAGTCGACGCCATCTTAAGTTTCATCGGAATAAGAGATTCGGCAAGTGTCGATTATGATCGCGGTGGCGGAACTCGTGGAGGAAGGAGTTTCTCGAGGTGCACTGGAACCGGTCAACAAAGAGCAGCAGTCGTTGACTACCGGTAATCCTTGACGATCCCTTCTCGTCCTGCGGATCGGATAAGTCTCCATAAGGTAATTCACGCGGCTCGCTTGCACGCGACACAGGATATCCTTGAAGCCTGCTAACGGTCCTGCCGTGACCGCCCTGCGTCCCTCGGCGATGCCATGGGAACCACGCCGTAGTTTTCCCATAGGTGAACACGCGCGCGTACCGCTCGTGTACACACGAATAGATAATACCGAGTGCCGAGAGAGCTTGTCAACGGCACGCTCGTGCACGTGTACACACCTGAGGGAGGAGGGACGGCTCGGAGCTAACGGTCGACACTTTGCTCTCGCCGTACGGCCCTGCCTTTACACCCGGAGAAAATGCGGAAGACCACCCGTAACTCGATCGAAAAAGCTCATCGACAACCTTCGCTCTACAATTATAACCGTACTTAGTCCTTTCAACGGGATTTTCGAATGTTGCAATTTCCGGATCTACGGATTTCGGGCTATTGCTATTTCGAGACATGGGGATTTCGGGGTATGAGGATTTTCGAATATAGGGATTCTAAGATATGTAGAGGTCCTGGGATACAAGGATTCTTGGATACCGGGATTCTGGGATATAGGAATTTTCGGATATAGAAATTTTGAGATGTTGGGTACTCCGAGATTTTTTAATATGCAAGAATTTCGGGGTCTAGGGACTTTCTCATGTACGAATGTGGGGACCTAGGGATTTACAGACGCAAAAATTCGGGGATCTAGGGATTTAGGGATGTAGAACTTGTGTATCTAGGAATTTTAGGATGTAAGAATTTGAAAAAAATTGTTGTATGAATTTGCATATGGGAATATTATGATTTGGAGATTTATATGATATAGGAATATCGAAATTTTTTAATCCTGGAATTTGTACATGTACCATAATAACAATAACCATTTCAAGTACAATCTAAGTTATATGTTAAGTAAACATAATCCGCTATAGGTAGTAATGCGCAGTGAAAGCAATTTACTAGCAACCGGTAAATCGTTTCACACAAACATAATTTTTTCGAAGAAGGAATGTATAATGAAATCATCGAGGACGCTGCACGGATGCCTCGTACCCTCGGTGTTTACCGAACGGGAAAGCAAACATTGACGCGTTTCTTGGTTCCATCGTGCCGGCACACCGGATTAAGTACGAAAATAAACGACGCGCCATAAGTTTGGAAAGCATTCGGTCGCTTTCCTCTATAAATATACCGGTAACCGTGATCTACGGTGTACCGTAGCGGTAGCATTTTCCACATGGTCGCATCGTGCATCCGGAAGCGGCAGGATATTAATGGAAACACTGGCCTTGACTGCTTTAAAACCCTTCGCCTCACCACGGTCATTTATTATTTTAGACGCGATTGTTTGTAAATCTAACGAGCTCTTTTATAAATTCACCGATAACATCTACATCTCTAATGGCCGCCAGTAGGATCGCTATCTTGTTGCAGTTTAATGATAATGGATAGTACGTAAATTGTAAGGGAAGAAACTCTCGTCTGTAACGACGGCTCTCACGATAAAGCTCCCTATCTAATTGACCGTGCCGTTTAGATGAAGATATTAACCCTTCGCGCTCATATTTGCCCGACAATAAAACACGCATACCACGCTGCTTCAATTTGTTTGGCAGTTTGTATCTAACAAATTATGTACTCGCGATAAAGGAACTAATTATCCATTTCGCGTTTAGAGTTATGCGTAAAATACTTTCGAAAAGAATATATCTTCGGAATAGCGCATTGTGTGATAATCTTGTACAGTGTAAAAGTACCTGTTCCTTATTTCTAGATCCTTCTCACCTGGGTAAGTCTATCGTTGCTATTTGTATTGTAATATGTCATTGTATTACACGTGTTAATGAAACAATATTGTATATAGAAATTATAAACCCGGACGCGCTTGAACCTCTTGATCTTTATATTCCCTACCCCTACCTAGGAAATACCGAATAAATACCGATATCCCTAGTTACTGATATCATTAGATATCGATATCTCAAGATCCGATATACCAAGATACCGATATTCCTAAGTACCGGATTTCCCTAAATATCGACATACTCCCAGACAACGATATCCCTAGATTCCGATTTCCCTAAATCCCAATATCCCTAGATTCCGATATCCCTAGATATCGATATTTCTCAATGCCGTTATCCCTAGATCCTTAGATCTCTAAATTCCTAGATATGCGCCTTCTAAGGATATAGGGATATTCCTAGATGGCTTTCGACGACATCGCAGTTTCATACGAAATAGAAATGAATCGATTCGCACGTTCGAACGTCAGAGTCACGTATGAACGGTGTCGTGTTATCCAGAAGAGAAACGAACGTTCTCTCGGGAATTGTCTGCCTAATGAATAGGTGGTTTTGTAAATTGCACGCGATTTCGTGAAATCGATGAGTGTGCAGGAAATAATAAGGCGAACGCGTAAAGGACACAGAGGCTATTTTGTGCCGGTATCTTTGTACAAAATCGTTATGAGTTTTTGATAGAAGAATAGCCGGTTCTCACGGGGGCATACGCGCGATATAATTACTTAATTGCACGACGGGACGCGAGTCGAAAGGAAGACAAGTATGACAATTTCGATCTTGCATCTGACTTCGTCTGCAACGGATAATTACCGTGTCTCTTTCGGTTCTTTTTTTTTGCTTCTGTAGAAACTGTAGTTTACAACATTGTCCGTCTCGTTGCTTTGTTCCTCGTGTTTTATTTAGACTCGAATTCGTTGACGTTCTCGAATAAAGACTTACCTTAACTAACTGGGAAATTGAAAAGTGCGGGGTGGTCAGTTTGGAAGTTGAGAAATTTCGAAAATATTCTAGTACTGTCAGTAAATACACTGCACGTCTTGATTCACTATACTATAGTTACATACATGTGTACATGTGCGTACATGTATATGTATATGCATAGTTATGTATACGTTGATGCGTCATATTCACTAGAAGTAAATGATTACTGCTCAAAAAGATCGAGCGATAAACGGACAGTAACATTACCTTCACACTCCTTAATTTCTCTTACCTACCTTAATTTACAGAATGTACCAAGAACGGGGTTTTCAATCAAATGCACTGCAACAGTGCCGGAGTATGAAACATTTTTCATTTGTTATAATTAGTAAATAAATGAAAATATATTTATCGAAATTGGAGTGGACGTAGAGGTGGTAAGGGTTAAAAAAGTGGTAGCGAAAGAGTCAAGTGGAAAAACGGGAGAGAAAGAAGTTTGTGGCGGAGATTGGGACGATAAACTCGTCGTGAACGCGGCACAGGTAACAAGTTATGAAATGCAATTTGCATGCGACCGAGATTCGCGTACGTGGACCGACGCGATGCCACGGGATCCAGCGAAGCCACGGGATTTCGTTCGGAACCAGTCCTGAACTGGATTCCAGAGAATTCGGGGCCACGGCCCGGTCTCCGAAACGGATCCGCTTTCGATCATACTCGATCATCGAAATTGGCACGTCAGCCGGTGCAAATCGGCCTGCAGAATGCTCGCCGCGGTAGCGGTTCCATTTTCCGTCCAATGGAATTCGACATCGATCAACGACCGATGCAACATCTTCTTACTCGTTCGCGTCGGTAATTAAAATTCGACATAGACTACACCGGTCGTTCAACTTTATCGTTCGTGTGTTAGTAATATCATTTCGGGAAGATATGTGCATATATTGTAATCCACAGATTACAAGATTTATACGTTGGGGTCTTTTATCATGGATTATTTCTAATTTCAATTTTCAGAAATTTTCTAATTTCCTAATTTTCCATAACTCTTCGATTTGAAAATTATTCGATTTCTCAGAATCTGACATTTTCAGTTTCTATAATTTTCTGGACAGTTGCTTCATGCATAGCTAGCTGCTTATTCCTACAACGTGAAAACAACGGGAAGGTAAAATGTTAGGTACATTACGTATTCAACGATGCTTAATTATACATACTATAATTGGAATTGAACTCAAAATTCTATTGCAATGAACATAGGAAGCTAGTTTATTACATTTTATCTGTAGCGTGCGTCACGAGTGTGACACGTTATTGACAAGGGGCCAATTTCCGATGTTTCAACATACTCATATTGCTCTATTTGCCAATTTTCTAGTCTCCTAATACTCGAGTTACCCAACTGCATAATTTTCGACAATTAGGAAAAAGAAAGAAGGGGCTAAGTGTTGTAATGAAAATAAAAAAAGCACGGTGTGTAAGATACGTGAATGATAAGGTAGTTAAAAGACGTTCGACCACATCCGGTTCCCTCAATTATTGCCGCAGCTGACCCGCATACCATTAATTAGGTCGGTGGATCGTGCAAGATCAAAGATCTGCTCGAAGTGTTTCATCGTGGATCTATAGGCAGCGCTTCTTGTTCCCTCCTCGCTCCTTATCTCGGGAAACTCCTACTCTCACGACTGTCCTAGTGTTCACCTCTGGCCTGGCTCGTCTCGTCGCGAACGAGACCGTTGAAAATCGATTAATCGACGACTCGAATTTTCACGGTACGCCACCATGCAAGAAACAACGAACAAACGGTAGAACGGACGCCGAGAATACGTGACGAGAAATCTCTGTTAACATTGAATCATCGGGGGAAGTAACGGGATGACCTCTGTACAATTTACAAACTCGCAGCTTCTCTAATAATCGATAACCGAATTTCGCTTCTAAATTCATAAATTGGTCAATTTTTCAAATCTCGGACATGGAGACAAGTATGTAAGTTACCCAAATCCCAAATTCCCGAAATTCCTAATTCTCCAAATCCCAAATTTCCCAAACCCCAAATCCCAAATTCTAAATTCCGCAAAATCCAAATTCTCCAAATCTGTAAATTCTGTTGCAAATCAAAGATCCCTAAATTCGAAAATCTTCGAATCGAATATACCCGAAACTTGGAGATTCTCATAGTCCCGTGGAAAGCTACGATTTAACCTTGATTCAGAGGATTCGTCGAAGCTACCTGTGGCAGGATTCGTGCACGGAAAGTTAGGATAGGTTGAAAGTTCCAGGTAGCGGGCGACCGTTTTACGAAACGGACGCTGGAATATCTATTTAGGGTCTAAGCGTAGGCGGTCCCTTTGGGACCGTGGAACATTTGTTACGATCCTTCTGTTCGTCTCGAAAGAGTTTCGTTTTCCGTTGGCCTTGGATTTCTGGCCTCGGGAACATACCATTGGGAGATGCTTCCTTCCAGCTGGACCCCTTGAATAATGGACTCGGACAGCTGTTTGCCATTTGCTGCAGGATATGGCTTGCTCGTGACTTAACGCTCGCACGGCCACAGAACTCCCTTTTCTTTCATTCATCCTCCTCCTTTATTTTCTACTTATAACTTAGCTGAGATTTCTCTTATTTCTTCTCCGTTTCATGATTCTCCATATTTCATTAGCATTTTTCAAACACACTCCCTACAATCTGTCGTTATGATGTAAGGTCTGATTAAGCTAATAGGTGTGCTCTTGTGGTTTAGGGATATTACAAATTTCGGATATTGAGATCTTGGGGATGTTAGGGATATATATACAGATCTGAAAATCTACAGAAAAATATACATATACACACACATTTCATAAGGATACAATAAGGATAAGGATTATAAGGATTGTATAGAGATCAATTATCAGCGATATACTCTATTAGTTTGACTTATTTGTCATTTTTTCTGGAAAGAAAGCGATAGAGTCGAAGGTGTGATCAGAGCGTTGCTCCTGTACCGTCACGCTAGCCAACTTGTGATCCGTGCACGGCACACGATCTTATGGAAACAAGTCGACAGAGTCGATGCGGTTTCGAGCGGTGAGAATCTAGCCAAGTAAGAGAAGAGAAGAGAAGAAAAGAGAGAAGAGTCGAGATGTTAGGTTATGCGAGGTTGGGTTAGCATAGGGCGCGACCACCACGCTCTCATGCCACCCAAGTCTCTCCGCTCTGTCGGGTCGCACCGGGTAGAACCTGAATCTCGAAGGTTCTCAACCGGCTCTCTCTCTCTTTCTCTCTTTCCCTCTTTCCTCGTCAACGAGCCGATCTCTCGCGGGAGGCTCGCTAACACGAATTTCTTCTTCGTTATGAACCGAGCCAACGCGGCCGAACGTACGGTGAATGGGAAGCAACTTTCGGCTACCATTTCGTTCCTTTGCAACGAGAACGTTCGCCACGATTGATGGGAAGAACACTGCCGAGACTTGTGTGAACTTACTTTCTGCTTTTCATCCTCTATATTCACCTTTGCTCGAACTACGTGCCTAGCTTATTCAGCGATTTTCAGCTCTTAACCCTGCTGTGGCCAATTGGCTGCCCGTTTCCATCTTGCTTTTAACGCACTTTTATGCTCTTCAAACGCCTAACAAATCTCTAGCTTTCACTTTTTGCTCGGCGAATTTCGTTCCACATTTTAGCCAACCGTTTACACGATTTTTGAAATGAGGACAAAAATAGGGGTTAAAGTGTGCATTTTGACAATGCCATATTTTTTTCCTTGAGATCTTACCAGGAGGCTTTTAACATTTTTCTTATCGAAAGGAAGTCGGATTTCATTTCGTTTCGACTATGTTTACCGATTGATGATAATTTTGGTTTACATGATTTTTATTAATATTGTTGTTTTAAGGAATCTTTAGTGTAGATCGAGGGATAGGTGTACACACATTTTCGTCAATTTATTAAATTAATAAATTATCATGAATTCGTTACTTTAATCATTTTTTGTCAATTTACTAATTTGATCAATTTTGTTCAATTTACTAATTTAATAAATTTTGATCAATTTACTGATTTGTGAAATTTTGATCAATTTACTATTTTGATCAATTTTAATCAACATATTAATTTAATAAATTTTGACCAATTATTAATTTGAGAAAATTTGATCGATTTACTGGAATAATAAATTTTAATCGATTCATATAAATTCCATCTAAGAACATAAATCTCCGATGAACTGGTTGATTTACCAAAATAATGACATTTGTCGTTCGTAAATTAGAGTGATCTGTTTCAAGATGCGCTGGTCTGTGGCGGATGTATCGCATTCAAATTGACACACTCCTTATATGGGACGACGACGCTTTATGTAACCGAGAACGCGTTACACCACTCGCGGCCATTTTTGGCAAGGAATTGCTCGAGCGTCGTTAATTATCCTCCTTTTTTTCTGACAGTGTTTCTTTTTCGCCTTGGCACGAGCAAACCGAAAGGTGTGGCGGTGATGCGAAACACCGGTGAAACAAAGTCAGGCGCCTTTCTACTTAACAACACCGACGGCCCATAAAAATGATGAGACCTTACAAAAAAATTCTCTCGTTTTTGGTCAACGGGTCGCGCCTTAATAGCTTCACTTTGCACCTTAATAGCTCTGTTTGCTGAAAATTAAGGATTCACCGTTCGAAAGGGATGATAAAGTGAACCAGTCATTTCGGTCATGGATTTGGAAACTTTTTAACTGGTCCATGAAAAAAGTTTTAACTTGAAATACAGATTGTAGATAATGAGGTCTTTGTAGATTACGGGGATCGTTAATCATGCGATGTGATAAGATAACGTTGTCTGGAACAGTTGGGAGTTGAGTTCTCAATTTGGCGGTTAACAGGTTTTGGTGGTCGTGAATATTGGAATTTTCAGGTTTAAATTTTTTAATTTTCAATTTTCCAACTTTTAAAATTTCCAAAACTTTCAATGTCTAAATTATCAGATTACCAAATTCTCAATTTGCCAAACTCTCAAATTACCAAACTCTCAAATTACCAAATCCTCAAATTACCAAACTCTCAAATTACCAAATCCTCAAATTACCAAATCCTCAAATGGACAAATTTCTAAATTTACTATCACCCAAATTTACACTTTCTCAATTCTCCAAATCTCCAATTTACCAAGTTGAAAATTTCCAAATTTCACACTCCCAAATTTCCAAATTTCCAAAATTCCAAATCTCCATATCTAAAATTCCAAAACTTAAAAATTAAAAATTTTTACATTCCCAAATTGCTCAGATTTCACATTTTTATTCCAGCAAAATTACACAATTTTTCAATGTACTCACCAAATTACCAAACTTTAATTCTAGATATTGAATTTCCAAGGTGACGCGTTCACTTCGTCAGTCCACATAATTGACGAACGATGACTGTTAACGTCTAACTTTGACGAACTACCGTGATTAATGATACCCGCTAATTTTTCTTGTGCATTGAATTTCGCTTGTTGTCACACCCATATTCGGCTGGAACGTTGCATCACACGAAACGTTGTAAATGTTTCTGATTGGACTTTCAATACAGCAACGTCTAGTTAGGTACGAGATTTCGTGTTTCATTAGAGCATCAAACGACGACTGCCAATTCGTTTCGAATATTTTGATTGGTTATCGACATTTATTACAACGATTCATCCGTGCCATTCAATTAAATCTATACAACTCTTCCTACGGAGCGAAAAATGTAGGTTGAGGTTTATTGGCCTTTGTACTGAAATTGCATTCAGTAATCGATGTATACCGCAATGGGTGACTCGAGCACTATGAGTCAGAAAACAGGATGTTATTAATAATTTGGATGATTGAAGTTAGCTGCTCCAAAAATATTTCGGTTCATCGGTTTACTGTTAAACAAAATATTTGAAGCTCCAGGAATTTGTAGATATGGGAGTTGGAGAATGATTTGCGGTAAGATTTGTGTAAATATAGTAATTTAGAGACTAATTTAGAAATCTGAAAATATGATTGACCTTGTAAAATGAAAAACAAATGACAGGAAGTTCGTTCGAAACATCAGTCCTCGTCGAAAGAAGTTTGCTCGACATAAATGCATAGCAAGAGAGTTAAACGGATTATCTATGCAAGTATTAATACCCGCATCATGCAGCGCATTAAAATGCATCTTCCATGAATTGCATCAATTTTTCAAGGCACATGATAGAGAGGCTTCCTGTATTCTGCTGAAACTACCTACCATTACACACCCATTTAGTTATGCTCTAATAGACACCTCGAAAACTAGCCTCGTCATCTAACAACCGTAACCGCAAGCGCCATAACCCAGTGTAGGAACACTGTATGTATGTAGAAGAGCAGGTCACCCGTTCGCGGAATCGATCCAGCGGAATCGCAGCTGTCGCGGAACGTTATTCACCGTGATTTCGCGACACCGTTAAAACCGTAACAGCGTTGGAAACACGACCGCTCCGATCTTCCGATCGAACGATTCCTAGGAGAAGGTTCGGCTTCTGCTCGATTGCTACTTTCCTTCCTGCATTTAGGCACGCGTCGTCCGGCAGCTGGGTACACGACAACCGTGGCACGGTCGCGTGTCCACCCAGGACGGATAGAAAGTACGTCCCGGCGCGGAAACGAACCTCCGGGAGACTACCTGCCACGCTGTTCCCGAGAACAATGCGACCGCCGTCGAACAATGTAGGCTGACGTTCGGGGAAATCTTTGGGCGCCGCTTTGCTACAAATCACACGTTTCTAACTCCCTGCATTCCCGAATCCACCGTACTCGAATCGTCGCGTCTCCTCAGACTCCATACACAAATTGATACATGATTAAACATATATTACTCCCACATATCCAAATTACCACCTTCCCGAATCGTTGCATTTCCAAATTTTGACATTTCTACGTTGAACGTTCTTCAATTCCTGAGTTCACAAATGTCAGGCACACAAATACCTACAATTCCAAATCTGACATTCCATAATTCCACATTCCCAAATATCACATTCCCTCATTCCACATTCTCCATTTCCACATTCCCAAGTTTCACATTCGCACATTCCCAAATACCCCTTATATACATGTATTGTAGTAACTGCACTAAGGATCGAAGGTTTCTAACGTAACGAATATAAGGGTTCTAAGAGAAACACGTTTTGGCGTTAAGGAGTCTGTATTGGAACTGATATTTATTCATCATTCTCGTCTCCTACCCTCTCGATTAATATATTATACAGACATGTATTCTTATGTTACCGACTCCCAATACACTATAGTATAATGCACATAGACGTGTATATGTATGTTACAGGGAAATGATGAAAATAGGGATTTCGTCAAATAAAATCCCTATTTTTATCATCTCCCTGCGACATACACATACATATCAAGTATGAATCTTCAAGAAATAAACACGAAGCGTCAACAATTTCCTATGGACTCGTAACTTTCACGAATTCTGTCCGTAATCACACAGCTTCCTGCTTTCTCGATAACGACCCCGAACCTCAGGATAATGGCTCGTATTGTTCGGTTTCGATGTCGATCGGTTTAATTGTTATTTAATTACTCATTGTTACAACCGATCGAATGGATCCGCGAGTTCACCCCAACGTTCGAACCCCAACTAATGTAACCTTCGTGACTCTTTCACATGATAATCGATTTATATCGTCATACCAGCATGCATAATAGGTATTCAATCGATCAGCTCGATCAAAGCATTCGCGTAGGATGGATCCAATCGTTCGCTTCATTCTCTAGCATCACCTATCGGTATTATTCATTATTCCCGTTGCTTTCACTCGTGTGCTCTACGATTTAACTATGCACAGTGTTAACTATAATTGCACAAGTCTAATGCCCGTTTGTCCCACATACATGTAATTACGTTAACACGGCCCGTGGCTACTAGAGAAAACTTGACCATCTGACCTGTCAACATTGTCGACAGCTGACAATATACATACTAGAAGCTCGGGAATGGAGCGACGTAAGAATCCAGGGATATAATGATCTAGAAATCGAAATATATCGGAAACGAGGGTTCAGAGATGAAACGCGTTGCACCGACGTTCTTCCCGGAAGAAGAAAATCGGAAAGACACAGCACGAAAGAAAATCTCGGAGGTGGTTACACGTGCGTGCATGGATATTACTACGCTGGAGGGCTTGGATGTTGTAGCTGATCATAGAGGATAATAATCGTGAGAAGTTGGACGAAAAAGAACGGGGAAGGCGGTTTTCACGAACCGGTAGAAGAATCACGCGAGCTACAGCGAGGAGGTTTACGGGCGACAACGGGAATCTTACGATCGGCAATCAAATAAAGGGATAACGGTAACTTAGGTAGCTATTACTAGCCGCGTTAAACTTTAACGTCTCCCCCGTTCGTAAGTGGAATTTTTCTACAAGCAATTTTCTCATTAACTCGTGGAGAGTATTGGAAACGGTGATGGGCATATCGCCCGCTCGATAAATACCTTTCGGACACATGCGTGCACGGCTGATGATCGATTCTGGGACAGATATCGAATTTATTCATCTAACACGAACTTTACAAATATACAAATTTATACATTTACAAATATACGTACCTATTCATTTAGAAACATACGAACATACAAATCTATGAGTTTACAAGCATACAAAATGTACAAACATACAAACGTACAAACGTACAATTATACAATCATACAAAGATACAAACATACAATCATACAATCATACAAGCATACAAACATACGAACATACGAACATACGAACATGCAAACATGCATAGAAACATGCAAATAAAGATGAATCTATGACAGTGTAATTATAGATGGTCGTACAGAGCGAACTAAATGAAGTTATTGACATTAGTAGCTCTCGTGGCAAAACATCGAAAAGAAGCGTTGACCGGTGTAATTATGGTAAATAAGCGTTCGACGAGTAACGTTTTGCGGACTAAAGAAAATGTACTAGAAGCCTGATTCGCCGATATCTGGTATTCCTTAGTCGGTTATCGATGCCGGCCAGAGTATAGGAGCTAAACTCGTCTCGCCTTTAGGCATCGATCTCGAGAAGCTTCCCTCTCGAATCTCCTCTTTCGTCTCCGCTCGCTAGCATTATCCTACGATCGACCACACCCGGGCCCCGCAGCGAAATCCGTCGTGGAATGGCAAGCGCGTACATCTTCCTCCGGGATTCCTCTTTCGGCCTGGCATCGCCACCTCTTCCCTGGCTCACCCTCTCCTCCACCGATCGAACACGAACCAACAGAACGAATCTCCGACCGACGGACGCTTGTTTCTCCGTATTTTTCTTCTCGATCGTTGCACTTGCTCTTCCGTGAGAAGCCTCGCGATCTCCGGCTTCGATTTTCCAGGTTTGCCTGGCGGGAACGTTCGTCGACGTAACTTCCTCCCGAGGAAAAGTTTGCCACTCCGAACACGCCTAGGCGCAGAGAAAGCTTTCGTGATGTAGGAGGCGGATGGAAGACCGTTAAGACGCGGTGAAATTGAAAATAAAGGAATCGACGGTCGTAAACGCTTGCAGGTGCAATTGTTAACACCTTACTTAAAGCAGGGTTAATGCCGGTATAAACGCAATCTTATTAAGCGATCAAGAATTAGTACTGTGAAATGACGTTGGGATTTAGCAATATGGAGATGTAGGGATTTAAGGATGTTGAGATGTATGAGTACAAGAATTTAATGGTATAATTATCTTAGGATCCTGGAATCTGGCAACATAGGGATCTATGTGATCAAGAATTAATACCATGGAGTGACGTTGGGATTTAGCAATATGGAGGTTCAAGGATTTAGAGATCTAGAGATGGAATACAGAGATTTAATTGTATAGATCTCAGGATCTATGGTTTTTCAGATCTTCTAACATTGGAACATGTGAATATATTATTGTAATTTAGAAATATGGAGATGCTTAGGAATCTAGAGGTGTAGGAGTACAGAGATTTAATGGTATAGTTATCTCAGGATCTATGGATCTTGGGACCTAGTAACATCGGAACATGGGAATATAGTGGTCTATCGGGCTCGAATTATGAAAATCTAGAAATATGGAAATTTACAGAGCTAGGAACCTGGTTTTGAATTTTCATATTTCCAAAAACCTAAGATACATACCTCACAACATCATATATCAGTTATAATGTTTATTGTGTAAAGAAACAGAATGAATCAACACTACGCAACTTTATTTTAATACAGTATTTTTGCTTCCGATTGCAGATAAAACCGGCTGCGAAGGGGTTAACGAACTGGGGACCGCAAAGTGAGAAGGTTCGTTTATTTTCATTATCATACCAATAACTGTTTTGCGTAGAAACATGAATGATCCGTCGTTATCAACTAGCACGCGTCACAAGACAAGCTCGAACGAGGCTAATATTTTTCGAGCTGAAAATTTCCGCCAAACATTGAATTCGGCCACGCCCAGATCCAAAATAAAAATCCTCGAAGGGGTTCAAAAATGGACATTTCTTTCTTGTTCAGCGAATCGATTCATCAAGTTAACCGGACGCGATCCACGATACGGGTGTACGTCAAATGTTTACAAATCTGACAGATCCATTCATTACATCCACCCACGCCGAGCGGAGGCAGCTGAGTACACAAACGTTGCCTTATTGCCTATCGTTCGGCGTCGAAACTCGCTCGTCTTTCGTTTCGGCGGATTTAACTCCGAACGATCGAGAGAGAGATGATCCGCTTCGATCCTGTTCCGATCCTCGAGCGGAATAGCAGAACTGGGCAAAAACCGTTGGTCGATGATTCCGATCCTGAATAGACGGCCATTCAATTATGTAGAGGCCGCTGTTTAGCACAGCCGTTCAAACAAAAGATAACGAGCTCTTTTCCTTCGGCTTCTTAGCTCTTCATGGGCGTCGGTTTACCGATTTTTCACCGTGAATCGGCTTTTTGCCGATTCATCTCGCTGCGCGCCTCCGGCTCTAAGCGGCCGGAACGGTTCCATTCTCCTTTAACGGATCGATAATCGTTTTACGCGCGAAAACGATCACTTTTTGCGGGATAATACTTCTGAATTACAAACCGGTACGGATGCTTCGGACTTCGGCTTCTTACCGAAGCGAGCCTTCGAGGGGCAGAACCTTCGTTCAACGATAACTTCGGAAATTCTACTGATCTTTATGTCTTTTAAATTTGCCGCGCGTTCAATTTTATGTCAGTTTACCAACTTTACACGCTTCTCATCTTGGCGATTTCGCAACTTGGGAAATTTACATTTTCGGGATTTTGGAATTTGAGGGATTTGGGGAATTTTAGTGCATTCGAGGAATTTGGAGGATTTGGGAATTTGATGGATTTGTGGAATTCGAAAAGTTTAAGGAATTTGGGGAATTTTAAGGGATTTGAAGAATTTGAGGGATTTGGAAAATTTGGGGAATTCGGTGAATTTGTGGAATTTGAGGATTTCGAAGATCTTGTATCTTGGAATTTTAGTGATTTTATTTATATTTAGTGATATTTAGTGATTTTATGTTTTAAATTTTCTAATTCAGAGATTTTAAATTTTGAATTCTGGAATTCAGAGATTATAGATTTGGAAATATCAGGATATGTGAATTTGTATACAACTAATATAAAATATTGAAATTTTGTAGGAATTGAGAGACTTCGAATCGTTCTTAGTTCCCAAACACTCTAATCGACCGTATTTTCCCACACATTTGCAGCAATAGCTATTACAGTTGTCTTTGTAGGTTAATTGTAGAAGCGGAGACAAATAAAACGCGGATAGCGAGTTATTTGAATAGCCGATGGCCTACGGCTGTACCGTCGATTTAAAACCACCTTATTTTAATGCGCGATGTAAAGTTTTTGTATACTTTCTCGGAGCTACTAATGGTCGTAATAGTTTACGACGCGGTGAGAAAGACAAGCAAAAACCATACAAATAACAGGAAATGTGCTAAACGCGCCCATGTACAGTGAGAGCCGATGTACAAACATGAAATTTTAAGACTAGAACGCGTACTCGACAGCAATCATGACAAAGGAGTGGCTTATTGCATTCTGCTCACATGATGCTGTGTACAGAAAATATTTTCAAACCTGTCAATCTAAATTCATTCATTGGTAACTGAGAATATTAACATTTCTGGATACAGACATTTCGATATAAACATTTATGCATATAGACATTTGCATATAAACATTTGGATATAAACATTTAGATATAGACATTTGGATACAGACATTTAGATATAAACATTTGAATATAGACATTTAGATATAGACATTTGGATATACACATGTGAATATAAACATTTTAGTATATGGACATGTGAAATATTAGAACTATGAAGATATAGAAATTTGAGAATATAGAATGTTGAAAATGTAGAGATTTGGAAACATGAATATGTGAAAATATAGTAATTTATACGAAAGGATATGAAAATATAGTAACTAATAAATATAGAAACCTGAATAATATAAAATTATAAATTGAGGAATGTAGAAAATTGTAAACCTTGTAAATACAGCAATTGGTAAATATACAGATTCGATGGAAATGAAAAATGGAGATTCGGGAGTAAAACAGTGAGGAGATACAAGAGAACAATTATGAATGAAAAGGTGTATTTGATCAAAACTATGATAATATTGTATGAGTAAAGGAGGAAGAACGGAAAGTGACGATTTGTCAGGCGTTTTCACCGGATCTTTTCTCCGCAATCCGCCGCGTTAATCGTTCGTCTCGTGCGTTCTTCTGGTCTCTCTGTTTGTCGATCGTGCGTGCACACCGGTGCTCGGACTATAAGGTTACAAGAGAGGCCAACCGCACGTCAGACGAGAACCAACTGGTAGAAATCTCATCGAAGAACGTTACACGACGGCCGTTAATCGCGTTCGACGGGCGTGAAGCGACGGTGTTAAGGAGGGAAATCGCACTCTGGTCCTCTGCTTCTCTTTCGCTTTCTTCCGACTTTTCGCTCGCCACTATTCGACGCCTGATCGTCTTTGTTCCCGAATTTCGATCCAAAGTCTCATTTACCACACATACGCAAAATTTACTCGTTTATTGCTTAGTCGCTTCATTACTCGCATTACTATTCGGTTCCGTGTTTTTTCTTAAGCTTCAAATTCCATTTTTGCGAAGGAAAAAGTTCAGAATCACGTCACAAATCCTCACGGGAGTAACACTAGTTGTGAGACACCCTTATCACTCCTAGTCGTAGAGCAAATATACCCCATGATTATAAGCACAATTTGTAAAATTCATTCACCGCTGTGATTATTACTACAATCTTTTTTTATAAGCTACTTTATGTATGGCATCTATGTTTGCTCTGTTTTGATATATCGAATGCACAAATATCCGCAGTTTATTCATAAGTAATTCCTATTATAAATGTTTGCTGAATCCTTACTGGCCAAGTAAGCTCAGTGGTATTTTCTAATATGTAAATACAATTTACAGCTTAACGAGTATTATTACTTTATAACTGCAGATGATATATTAAATTAAAGATGAAATGTTTCTTTAAATTGACATATCCGAATGAAATGTTCGCGAACCCACGCTTTACGACGCCATTTTGACGACTCCGTGGTCATAGACAGTATTCGTATCCTCCGCCGCCTCAGAAAACGGAACGAAACGCGATAAAATTACATAAATTGCCGTGGACGAAAACGATGGAGTCGTTGGAATTACGGTTCTGATGATTTCGTGGAAAGCCGGACATAATTGAGGCTCGATATCACCGTATCTCGCGTGTAATTTAGCACGTTCGATAATGAGCGTGCGAGCTCACGATCAGCCCGATTATTTTCCAGCCACGCGAAGAACCCAACGAGACTCGCTCTATAAATTTCAAACGGCGAGGACAATCCACGATAAATCATTTTACAACGGCAGCGAACAACTAACGGTAATTGGTCTAGTCGCTGCATAAGCGTCTACGTGGCCCAAGGAGGCAGTGATATTAATGGTCGTGGACCGACGTGTCCAACAATGACCCGTTGTTCGTTTTCTAGTAACGCGCGACTCGTTTCCCTCCTACGAGCCACTTTCTTCCGCGGAAAGTGGTCAACGGAAACACTGTATCCGCGGCTATTCTTACGTGACGTTATTACACGCCCGTGGAGACAATACTGTTTAATCGCTGCCGATTTTCTCGATGACGAGTCAATTTCGTAATTACGACCGATATTGGAGCTAGCGGGATATACTACGCCGAAATGGTAACCTAAATCATCGTGTAAAGATACCGAAAGGAACTACACATCTATTGAAAAAATAATTTTGAATTTTGAATTTACACTGGAATGACGATAAAAATCAGGATTTGACCTGTGACTTTACATAAGGTTAAATAGATCTCGGTAACTTGACATAACTTAACCTAACCTAAATTTAGCTGTAACCCAATGATACTTTAACTTAACCTAATCTGACATAATCTCAACTTAGTATAATTGTAACTGACTTCAACCTAACTCCAATCTAATACTTCTAAGTTGATCTAACCCAAATGTAATGTAACCCAAATCTCAAACATCTAGTGTAGCCTAACCTAAACTTAACTTAATATAGCTATAACTTAATGTTACCTAACTATAATTTAATATAGTTCTAATTTAATCTAACTGTAATCTGACGACGCTAATCTAACCTTAATTTAGTATAATTCTAATCTAACTTAAACCAATCTACGGTAAAACAACCTAAGCCTTAACTCAATGAAATTATACCTTAACGAAACCCAACTCCAATTTAATAGACATAATTCTACCCTAACCTTTACCCAATATAAATTCACGTAACCTAACCCTAACCCAATACATATAATTTGAATGGCACCAAAACGTAACCCCGATCCAATATATCCGTGACAGTCTGAAATTCGAGATCCGCGATGATTAAAACTGCCCAGGAACGATTAGGGTGATCGGTGGTAGGTAGAATGGAATGGAAACGTCGAATAAATTTCGATTCCAACGAGCAAGTGCAGCTCGGGTCCGGTTACGACAATCGAGTAAATGATTTAACGATCGCGCGAGCCTATTCGCGAACCGCAGGATATTAATGATAGCGAGTGGTGTGCAGAGGAACTACTCGTCTAGCTGGTCCCTTTGCAACAGGAGAACACACGCGGCTAGCAACCGGATTGTTTTCCTCCTACGGCCGTCACTTTCCTCTCCGTTACTCGCCGCGGTAATAACAAAAAATCCGAGTCTTTCGAGACTCGATCCGAGTCCCCACTGCAGCGACAACTTACAAAGCCTTTGTGCACGTCGACTGTTCGGCTTATAGCGCTTCTGGCTGCATACGCGATCCTTTGTGCACTTAATCCTTTTGTTTTATGTTATATATGTAAAGGGAGGTACAAGGATAATGGTTATATGAAGGTAATATGGACTGCGACGTATTAGCTATGTACAACGCGAATTATAGTCGCCATTACCATAAATGCAATACATTATAATACTTGTGGTTGCTACGCGTTGCGATAGAAATGCGTTGTAACAGTCACATGTTGACGTAACAACACTTAATAACGGTACGTTGCGATAGCGTTGTTACAATGCGCTGTAATGGCACGTTGTGATAGCGTCGTGTTGTAATGTTGACGCGTTGTTCTTCAGCGTTGAGATCGTGGCATGTTGCGGTAATGCTGTGATAACGGTGCGCTGTAATCATGAAGCGCTCTGGTATTAATGCACTGTTATAGCCTTGCACTCTTATAACATTGCGTTATGATGACAGCGCGTTATGACACGCTGTTATAGTAACGCACCGTGATTGCAATGCGTTTTAATAAATATGCGCTGTGATGCTAATGTGATAATATCAATTCGCTGTGTAACAAAACGTCATAACAACACATTGATATATCGCGTATAACACTACGTGCCACATCAGTGATATAGCGGTCCTGTTAGAAACACCATACAGCGCCATATAGGGCACATCCTCATATAAACGCGACTCCGCGTAGTAAATGCTCTCCTCGTATACAGGGTCATCCTCGTGATGAACGGGACACGCGGGATTATCACGTCACTCGGTGCGAAAGAACACCGTGATCGTAGAATCACTCTAACATATCACTTTCGTCTCTCACCTAGCGTTTAAATTTCGCGGGCTATACTTGTGTTCGCATTGCGCCATTTCTGCTGCAACTGCAGTTACGCGAATGATCCTGCATGTCGCACGACAAAAGAGTATTAAACAATGCATCAAAAGTTGTCAGTATTTTGCATGATAAAACTTGAAGGACAATTATGTGCACGTTCGAGCGTTTCCGCGGAATAAAATCGCGATATTCGATCGAAAGAATAGATAAGCCGTCCTTCATCGAAAGTTCGAACGATACGGTTTTTTCCTGTTCCGTTTCACGCAAAACTAGATCGCACGCGACACTATCAAACGTGGAACAACCAGATCGTAATTATGCGATAAATATTCGGAACAAGGTTACATGAGCAAAGGTACACAAACAGGATTACTCTATCGTTAACCATCTGAACCCATAGATAAAGGCGAAGGAACACTTGCATAGATACGTATCTCCCGCTGACGTGTGCAACACGCGAAAAATATGGAGGTCGGCGTCGAGAGGTTCATCTATAAATGGATATGCTTTGGAAAGTACGTTGCATGGAATGGATTGAAACTGCGGGGGCGTGCGGAGAACATATTTCACGGTGAAAAATTGTTCGATGGAAGTGTCGAGGACGTTTCAGGGTCGATAAAGATTTTCCAACCGGAGTCCGGTCATGTTTCTTCTTCAACGTAAACAGGTTTCTTCGGTACAGTTTATCATTAGCTATATAAAGTACCATATACAAGGTGTCTTATTCAGCTTTTGATAACGTTATAAATTAAACGAAACGGTAAACTGTGCTGAGGTCATTTTTTCGACATTTTTAATGTCAGTTTCTCCGTTTAATCTGTTGTGTGTCGTAATATGCACATATAGAGCGATACCGAATTACTCTGAATATATTCTGTAGTTTGAAGGTTACGGAAAGACTGCTGACATTATGTCATAAATATAACTCTACATAATTATAAATATATCTCTTCTTTAATGTACAATTTTTTATCCGGCTCGAATGTAGAAAATATTCCAGATGACTGACACACGAGCGTACACGACCTTGAATAAAAATGACCTTGAAATAAAAGTGTTCTCGACAGAAATATATGCATCGACTTTATTGTAATAAAAGTCTAACTTAACAATATTAAAAAGTGACGTACAAAGTTTTTAATAAAGTTCAATTATAGAATAGTTTCTGTGTTCTATAGAATGGTATAGAAATTATAGAATAGTGTTTGTACGAACATAATTGAGGAAGATATTTAGATGACCTTGTTAAGTTAAACACCATATGTAGACGTCTGTATGACTACACGGACACGTAATGTATACGTTAAATGGAACGTCCTATATGCAAATAGGCACTTGGACGGTAATTACACGTTCAAAGCACGGTGTATCGTTAGTACCTCGAAATTTAATTTTATTACCCGAGCCATCAAGAGGGCTGTAATTAACATGCATATCACCGTGCATAGTTCACGATCCTCTGGTACTCGATTCTGCCTCACGAGCTCCATTTAGCGATGCTCCTACGATTAATCAATCTTTCGTAACCTACATTCCTCTTTCATGATTGAAACTGATTTTCTCAATAAATTATCGAACGCGGATACCATCGCCTCGCATTATTAAACGTATCTCCACATCGCGAGGACAGAAATTATATGTCGCTTAAAAAATATGAAGGTGTTGATTTTTAATTAAAACAGTGATCAATGGAGAAGTATAAAAATATGAAATGCCAATCTTTATTAGAAAATTTACACTTTTTTACATTAGTGTATAATTTTTTGGTTGAGAGAAAGTGTATGTTCTATCTTCCATTTTGGGGAACGAAGTGAGCAAGTTTCCTAGATCCACAAATCCCTAGATATACCTATGTCCATATATCTTTAGATTTACAAATTCTTAAAAGTACAAATTCAACTACACAAATCCCTGAATCTCGCAAATCACGAAAGTCCCCAAAATTGGCAAAGTCTATACTCACGAATCCACAATTTTCCATATACTGCAGATCGCAGAAATCCCTAACTACCATGAATCCCTCAAATTTCAATATTTTACAAATCCCAAAATCCTCTACAATGTTAAGAAAAATCTGATATATAATTTATGATGATGCAAATTTGTCGATTTCCAAAAGACAAAATTAAAACTGGGAAATTTCTTAATTCTCGAAGAGTATTCATTAATTTGAGCCTGATCTACATTGATTCGAGAAACACGGCCCACAGTTAATAGCGTTAGTCTTTTCTCTTGGACCGTGAAATTCCTTAAGGAAACGAATTCGGTACCAAGGCACGAATTTCTGAACATTCGATTTGCTCGATCGAGCGTTCGCTGGAAAGTGAAAACGTCCGACTGCTGTATCCATCCGAAAGCCTGTCATAGTCAGCGATGCACGACGCGTACGACACATCGATAATGATCCACGCGCCTATAATTAGCCCTCTAATCTCCGTATCGGCGATTAATCGGCGTTGCAACGAAGAAACGCTGGAAGAAATCGTTGCTCGCGAACGATACCGAGTATAATGATCGTGGACTGTGTACAGTCACGAGCAAAGCTGTTGTTGGAATTTCGGGGTCTAGGGATATTTTGAAATCTGAGAACTTGGGGACACTAGAATTTAGGAATAGAGACATGTGTATCGGTATTTTGAAATCTAGAAATTTGGAAATTTGTGAAATTTCAACGACAGAGATTTTAACAATAAAGAAATACAAAAGTCCACTCATTTTGTGAATTAGAACATTGAAAATTTGATTCAAGGAATTAGCTATTTTGTGAATTTTTTAATACCTTAAATTCTAATTTAAGAAATAAAAAAATTGCAAAATTCTCGATAGAGATTTCGGTACATATTGAAAATTGAGAGATCTGTAAATTTTGTGGCCTCAGCATTCAAATTCGAACTTGAGCATTTGCAAACTCGAAGAAATTTTAGAAATTTGAAAGTCGTCGAGCTTACATAGACGTCTTCTGCAAGCGTAGGTTGCAGCCGAGTGTACACGCGGTGGACTCCCGCGATTAATAACGCCGTGAGTCTTTCACGATCCTGGATGTTTTAAAGATCTTCCACCGATGAACTTCGACCCTGGCGTCGCACGGAGGTTCAAGCTTTCCTCGTCGAACCCGCGTGACACTTATTATTTCCACGGGCCACGTTGATCAACTAATGATTCGTTCGTTTCCGCGTTCGCGCTTTATCGTGGCTCGTCAACGCTTGAAAAAGTGTTTGATCTGTTGGTAATCGGATGGCAACGTTTCCTCGTAAATATCCGTCGAGGACGCTGTCTTGTTTAGCTCCTCTTGCCTACTCGCTACTTTCAATCGCGTCTTAATTTGTCTTCCGATGTTGAGGGGTGCAATCTGTCTTCATCAGTCTGCGGATTTCTAAATGATGCATCTACCTTACCGCTTTATTCGGTTATACAATTGTATTCGGTTAACCAGTCTTCTGGTTCTTTAACCGGATATGTAACTGTTATGTGTGCAAGTCATATCTAATCACACAGGTTCTTGTTTTTTCAATGTATCATGTAGGTTTGTTTGTGAACGTTATTTACCGACAATAGAACAATTGTTTTAATCTTTTTGAATATACAAATTATTGAATGTGAAAGAATAAGTTATTACAATTATTAACTCATTATATGTAAGTAAAATTCTATTATTGAACTCATTGTAACTTTATACAAATATTGTTATATTAGCAACGTTCTATAAAAATTGCAAGACATAATTCGTGAAAAGAGGAATCGCGTGAGAAACACTCGGAATCTTGAACGCTTTATGGAATTATGGAACTGGGTCTCGATCAACGATAGGCAAATGCAGCGATACATTATTATTAATTGCGGCCGAGACACGCCACAATGTTAAGCGCTAATTGCCTGGCCGTAACATTGTGCTTTCGATCGACATTGTAGTCGATGGCTTTCCATGAAACTTCTGCCACACGCGAAGGCCAACGAAACAACTATTCTGCTGCTACGTTCTATTCGAGAGATGTCGTTTATAAATGTCGTCTGAGCTACGGAGACAAAGGGGAGGCTGTCACTATGTATCTCTGTATTTCATGCTGCAAGTCCTATTCTTTTATGACGTTCACGTGTATATATTTATTGAACAATTTCTGCTTACGACGTTTACATGCATATATTTATTGAGCAATTTCCTATAATAACGTTCACGTGTATTCATCGAACAATATCGTATTATGACGTTCACATGTATTCATCGAACGATCTCGTCTTATGACGCTTACATGTATTCATCGAATTTCATATTATGACGGTCACATGTATCCATCGAACAATTTCATATTATTCACATGTATTCATCGACAATTTCATATTGTGACGCGTGTATGTATGTACTTCTTGAGTAATTTCATATTGTAACGCTCGTATGTAGATATTTATTGAACAATTTCGACTATCGACATTTATATGCACATATGCACATTGAGGTGTGTACATTCAAGTATGTACATTCATTGAGTGATTTCATATTGCGACCTTCATATATATTCACTGAACAACTTCATACTGCAACGTTCACATGTATGCATTTGTTAAAGGATTTCATATTATGAAGTTCACACGGACATATTCATTGAACAACTTCAGAGTGCAGTACTCACATATATATATTTGTTGAATAATTTCATATTATGAAGTTCATACGTGTATCCTCATTGAACAACTTTATACTGCAACGCTCACATGTATGCATTTGTCGAAGGATTTCATATTATGAAGTTCACATGGATATGTTCATTAAACAACTTCATATTGCAGCGTCCACATGTATGTATTTATTGAACATCTTCATATCGTGATACTCACATGTATATATTTATTGAACAATTTCATGTTATGACATTCACATATATATATTCATTGAGTAACTTCATATTGAAACGTTCATATGTATGTATTTGTTGATCATATTCATATTGTGACGTTGATATGTATATATTCATTTAACAATTTCATATTGTGATATTCATATGTACATGTTCATTGAATATCTTCATATTGCGACACTCGTATGTATACATTCATTGAAAAACTTGATTGTATGTAACGTCTCCTAAGAAGGGTGCCTAATGAAATGGCCTCTATGAATATGGCAAAAACGTAGCAAGAGTACTTGCACGAGCATTCTTCGGGTTCAGTACGGAAGACGAGATTCATTTGTTGAATGAAAAAAGACAAACAAAAAGACAAGGATCCGGTAGAACGGAGAATCGGTGCGAATATCGTTAGCGAGGTAAATGGTGCGCGAAGAAAACGTGGATCCACGTTGATGCCGTTTGAACGAGGTGGTTTCGTAGCAACCGCCTTCGAACGATAGAAAATGTCATCTACGTGGATCAGGTTCTGCAACTTGCTAACGAACAAACGTAAATAAATCGAGGAATATGAAGTAGCCCGCGTATCTCTCAGGTAAAGGATGTCAACTGCAGTCGAGTGTGACTACCGGTTGTCGGGAAAGTAACACTAGCCACCGGGATAAATTGCATCGGACATAACGAGAGACGAGATCCTTGACGACGATGGTGCAACGTCCCATAGTTCGATAACTCCGACCTCAAATCATTTCAAATAGTAGATGTATATATACCGGGTGTTTCAACTAGTAAATTAATATATTCTGGGTGTTTCAAATTGTGCATTCATGTATATTTCAAATGAAGAGTGTGTGTATACTGGGTGCTTCAAATGGTAGATGCACATATGTGAGGTCGTCCAAATGGTAGATGTGTATCTCGGGTGTTTCAAATAGTCCATTAGTATGTGTAGGGTGTTTCAAATAGTAAATTAATATATTCTGGTTCATATGGTAGATGTGCATATGTGAGGTGTTCCAAATGGTAGGTGTGTATATCACGGGTGTTCCAAACAGTCAATTAATACATGTAGGGTATTTCAAATAGTAAAGTAATATATTCTACATAGGTGTTTCATGCAGTTGTACATATTTAGACTTCTGGAAATTTGGAAATATTGAGCCTTGAAATTGAAGAATATGAAAATTTGTAAATCTGAAATTTTGAATCAGTCGAAGATTTTGAACCAAGAGAAACTTAACATACGATTAAAAATAGTTATTAAAATGTGGTTGATTTACGAGAGTACACCTTGTATATGTATTCGACGTTAAATAACGTTTATATTACATAAACCTTGATAAAATAATCGACGAGTATTGCGGTAAAACCAGTGTTTCGACTTATTATATTTTTATGACACATACCTGTCAGTTATTCTACATTTTTCTGGTTATAAACTCTAGTTTACGTTGCTGTAGACTAATAAAAAACATTTAATGCGATTGAGTAAATGGTATGCAGAGTATTAAAAATAACATCGTGGTCTGGATACAAATTCAACATTTAGGTTAACGAATATAGTAATTTTCATGAGGTCGATTACTTCACATTTTCTATCACTATTCTCCATATTCTTCGCTCGTTAAATTATTTTATGATATTTACACTTAATCTTCAAATACAACCTAACCCAGTTACAAGTTCTATTATTCAAGTTCAATAACTTCTGTCTTAATCTTTGTTTGAAATTATATTTAACGTTTAAACTGAAGGACATAGAATTAAATAATAAACTATTTAAGGTTAGGTTATGTTTAAGGGTTACATAAAGATTCTTTCGAACACTTACATTACTATCAGCTAATTGCATCTCGCAAGAAGCAGAAAAATTTAAAAAGAATAAAAAAGACGTTTCGCCGTACTCGTTGATTGATGGAGCCGTGTATTGCATCTCACGTGTCCAACTTCAGAAATATCCGGCTTGAAGCATCCATCAGAACGATATAAAAGTTAGCAACAAACAAGCGAACGAAAAAGTTGCAATCTTCCCGCTGACGTGTCCAGTCGTGTAAAACGTTACTTTCGTAGGAATCGAGCGAATGAAAAGGGAGGAGCGAATTCCCGTGGGTCGGAGAGGGACCTTTCTCGTCGTCTCGTTATTTCAATAACGTTCGCGCCACGGTGCAATTTATATTGTTGTGCAGTATTATGGCGACTGCGTGTACGCTAGCAGCTCCGGTGCAATTGACATCCTTTAGTCGAGAATGCATCAGCTTCTCTCGGCGTCATCCTCGTCATCCAGCGTTTTACCGTTGCTTGTCATTATGGAGATACGAAGCCTCGGGTACCGTGGTATCCCCATCGTGACCCCATCGGTCGCTGCCTTCCGGAATTTTTTCCACGCTCGCCGTGTTCGTAAGCATCCACGATTCGATGGTTTCCCTGCCTTCGTCGATGAATCGGCCAACAGGTTTCTACGTGGCCGATGTCTATCGGCGATCCTGCTAAAAATCGTTTACCACGCTCGTGGAAAGTTCTCTTCGATCGTCGGATCGTGGCCGGTACAACGTTTCTGTGACATCATGTTTTCCCTTCAACTTTATTGCGATGTTCATTTGGAAACTTGGAAATTTCACGATTACAATTTTTCAAATCTTACGTTATTCATTGCACAAATTTCGAAACTGCTCAAGTTGCAATTTCGCACATTTCTAATTCACAAATTCTCCATTTCTTTGGATCTCCAACTTATGGAATTACGGATTCATAAATCCCTTAATTGTCATATCCCCAAATCATTATATCACCGAACCTTATATTCTCAATTCCGTGTATCCCAAAATTCCTAGATATCCTGTATCCTTAGATATCAAAGGCCTAAACATCAGAAATTCCCTAGATCTCTAAATCCTTAGATCCCCAAATCCCTAGACCTCCAATTCCTTAGATCTCAAAATCCCTAGAACCCCAAAAACTCCTAGACCCCCAGATCGCCAAATCCCTAGACCCACAAATCCTTCGATCTTAAAATCCCTAGAACCATAAGTCCCCAGACCTTAAAAATCCCTAGATCCAAAAAGTCCGTAGGCCAACAAAATACCTAGATCTACAAATCCCCAGATCCAAAATGCCCTATATCCCAAAATTCCTAGTTTCCACATCCCTAGATTGCGAAGACACTAGATCCGCAAATCGTTATATCTGAAACGCCAATATCCAGAAATCCCTATATCCCCAAATGCCTAAATTCCGAAATTCCTATATCACCAAATGCTAATATCCTGAAATTCGAATCTACCGAAATTACGAAATCTAAATCTCCAGTTCTGAAATTTGTTAATTGACAACTTTCTAAATACAACCACGATAATTCTGAGAGTAAAATAATTCTCAGCAGAAAGGATGTAACATCCATGACGTAATTGGTCGACGTAAAAATAATCTCAATGCTGGATCAACCGGTTACGAAACTCTAAACAGCACCGTGCAAAAAGTTGCTAACGGGCCTATCGAGTTCTGTTTACTATACTTATCAATCCTCTTCTCATGCAGCTTATATAATATTCACCGTGGCCGGCGAAAATAGAATACATAAAGTTAACGTTTAAAGAAACCGTGTAGTTTAATTTAATCTTATTTCGCCATTTCCGAACGAACGTACCGATGCACAACGTATAAGAATGGCCGATAAGAAAGAGTAATCGCTTATCGCATATTTTGCAATTTACCGTTGTATCGCAATTTACACGACGTACACACACGTTGTTCATCTCGTCCGTTAGTATCGATCGCATAGACCGCGTGTATACAGCGATATCCATGAATCTCTGCCTCGAAAAGCAGATTCTATTCTATGCAAATACAACCGTTTCAACGCCGTTGAATAGAAGGTAGAAGGTAGAAGGAGAATAAATCTCTGTTCGTAATTCTTATCTCTGCCTATTCAGTGTATGCAACTATGTATGGTTAGTGACTGGAATGATATTGATACATATCGATGATATTCGAACAATTCGACATTAAATTGCTTAATAGGAAGTATCGATTATTATCGTCGACAATTCTTCTTCGATTGAATTGATTGGATCAAAATTGACTATTACACTGAATCTAAACCCGTTTGGGAGTGGATACGTAATTACCTATTGATACGGTTATCGGTACGTACCGATAACATCGGAATGTTACTGGAAATTAGTTATTTCTATGAAATATCATTAAGATACCCGTTAAGGTGAGTAGGTAAAAACAGCAGCGATTGCTCATTTTGTTTGATCTAAGAAATAAACCACGAATCAAAAAGTCAATCTATGATATTTTGGCAAGTTTCGTGCGAAATAAGCTACCCGTTTATTCGCTATGCGTTATATCACCGCACAGATGGTATTTACCACACGTTATATTGCATAATTTGTATTTTTCATAGATGGAATGACCAATCGTTATATGGACTCGCTTTACATCTCCACGCGTTATATTGCAACACACTGTTAGATTGTAACACACTGTATTAGTCATGTGTTGTATTCAGCATGAAATTATATCGTCACTTGTTATATCTCTCATTATATCGCCGTGAATTATATTTGTCACACGTTACATCGTCGTGATTTGTATTCGTCATGCATTGAATGACCAACCGTAATATAATGACGTATTATATGGCCACGCGCTATATTGCCACACGATTCGATACCAAGAGGTATTGTACAGTATTACCGATGGCAATATCTCGAGAGACTACTATATCCTCCAATCAGCGTTTAACTCTAGAATATTAGCTAGAAATAGAAGGAACCACAAAATTGACGATTTCCATTAGCACGTAGTCGCTAATGCTACTCGAACGAGTAATTTGCGCTAATCATTCACAGCTAGTCGCGAATTACCAACGATTTGAAGCTTCTCGTTAACGTTCGTCCGCGAATCAACGTAAAGCTTTGCGTCCGTTAAAAGCAGCCGTGTGTCGTGTAAGAGAAAAACGTGAATGAAAGATTCGTAACATAATTTATATGATAATTTATCCAAGTCGACGAGACGGTATTTTATAATTATCGACTCGAGCCGATTTAATGGTCGCCAGCTTTCCCGGTTGGATATCGTTAACGAGGACCGAACCGTGGCACTGTTGCCCGCAAAAGCGTTAAGGATAAATAAAACAACAAATGAAATGAAAGTAAATGCATAATGCATGCAGTAAGAGTAACGATAATTCCGTGCTCTATTTCACCATCGAGGACGATCGTTTTAACGGACAATCGCGAGCAATTTCGCGGGGTTGAAATTATACTGTTCATTATATAGCCGTCGTCGAGGGTACGGTACGCTTAATAAGAGCAATTTTCTATGTTGACTTCCGATCAATTAGACCACGGGGAAAATCGATTAACGATTGATTAAATTAATTGATCCACAATATCCAATCGAGATACTCGATATTGCGAAAACCACTTAACGCGTTCTTTATAGCAGTTCGTTTTTTGCGCCTACGAGACAAATAGATCCTGTACGATACTTTGTTAAATATTACTCTTTTACGAATTTACCTCTTGCAGAGATTATGGGCTCTTACGAAAAATTGTAGAAAATTAGTTTGACTTTCATACGGTCAATCGGTGCTCGTTTTAACGAAAACCAGAAGAAAATCGGTTTGACTTTCTAAGTCTCTATTTGAATCTACTTTAACGCGAAATGTCTAGTTGCAAATTGGGTGATCATATAAAGAGTCGATTACTGTTTATTTTTCCGAAGAGCACTGGAAAATTGGTTGAAATTTCAAATAGTCCACTACAAATAGCGAGAAAGCGGTTCTACTTTCAGAATAAATTTTTAATACCTATTTCGGTGAAAGTAAATTTAGAAATCGACAAATTTGTAATTGCTGAATCTCCACGAGGTATACGAGGTATATCGTAACGCCACATATTTTATTAGATCACTCGTCACTCGCATGGAAGCAATTCGCGTTCAAATTTCCCGTCGAATTGGGCCGCAGTGAAAACCACGTTCCATCGTGAAGTTGAAATGAATTGAAATTTATTGAAATAAATTTCATCCTGTCCTCCGAGTTTCCCATCGAGTTTTCTATTATTCGAGTCGTATATTTATGCGCACGTACACGTACGCGTTAGCAGTAATTGACTGTCGGAGGACGTATATACACGACGTTCGAGTAAGAGTAAACGGGCTTTGATGCGTGTCGGATTCACTATCGGGACAACACGAGCACCAAGGAAGTACTTACACGTTTCACAGCCTCGTATGAAAATGATTTCGCACCTATCGCAGCCGTTTAGCATTGCCGCGAGAGAAACGGTAGGAATTCGTATTTATTACTCACCTTCTAGCCGGACTAATTTGCACTTGCTATCGGCGCCATCCTTCCAGGAAATTTTCAATTAATGCAGATTTACGCTTACTCACTGGAGCATTTTCGAGACACTTTCATCGACAACTTCTCTGTTTTCATTACTTATTAAGATCTGAAATTTTGTTTCCGTTTTTTTACGACCGTACGCTTGCCATCGCATCATAATTCTTGATTGCTCATATTTTAGTAATATCGTTCACACGGTTTATTGCCATAGATACCATTCGAGGATTTTCTACGTTTATCGTCGTAATCTATTTCATTTTATTACTTTTCAGTGTTTATGGTTTTCAGAGCTCCTTCGGACTTTACTGCCTCGCGTGGCAATCACGATCGGTTCAATATATCCAATTAGAAAATATTCGGTTTAAATTAAACAACTTTTACTCTTTTCTTACTGCTCTAGTCGCGCACTTTCGAATTTAAGAATTTAGCAGCACGGCAATTTAGAAATATAGGAAATTTAGGAATTCCAGGACTTAGGAATTTGGGAATTTGGGAATTCAGGAATTCAGGAATTCGAAAATTTAGGAATTTACAGATTTGGGAATTTCAGAATTCAGGAATTGGGGATTTCAGGAATTCGCGGATCTAGGAATTCTAAAACTTCGAAATTCGAAAATTTGTCGATTCTGGAATTCCCGAATTTAGGAATTGAGGAATTCAAGAATTATGAATTTCAAAATTTTATTCGAAGGTGTCGGAATTCAAGAATTCAAGAATTCAAGATTTCGAGAATTCAGGGATTTAACGAATTCAAGATTTAAAGAATTCAGAGATTTAAGAATTCAGGGATTCAACAATTCAGGGATTCAAGAACTCAGGAATTCGGGGAATCGCAGATTTACGAATTCAAGAATTTAGGAACTTACGAATCTACAAATTCAGGAATCTATAATCGAACAGTTTCCATAATGCAGTCCCACAAATAATAAAATGTTCTAATTAAACATTAAGAGATAAATGAATTTGCGATGGAAAAAGTCTGGATCCGGAGTTCTCGAATGACGGAAGCAGCTCGCCACAGGAAACGCTGAAAGGCGTACACCTGCCGGTCGCGTTGTCAGCGAGTTAACGGACGAGGATAGGCAGAGAATCGAAGACGGCCGATCGAAGTAGCGAGGGGAGCCATAAGGAAACGGCGAACGAAGCGGGAGTACCGTGTTCCTCTTCTCTCTTCTCCGCTCCTCTCGTTCGGCCGAGACCTGTACGAGAACCGTAATGGACGAATGGGCAGCTGCTGGCAAGGATTTAACGCGAGGACCTGGGTGGTCCCGGATAGATACGTATTCACGAGAGTTATACGTGCTCGCGGCGCTACGTATTCATAACCTTATCCACGCTCCGCAGAAAATAATGCCGCACGCTATTCATTATGTATACGTACTTACACGTGTACGTATATAATCCGTGTACGTGTGTGTGTGTCTGTGTGTGCGAGAACGACAGCGTGCATCGAAGCGGACCGCATGCGGCGCGACTTTTCTTCTGCTCGTCGAAAGGGAGCGCGTATCCGCGTGTCTTCGACTTCGTTCCGCCATCATCGAAACCGAGTTCCGGTGAATCGATGAATAACCTAATCGCGAACTGATACTCTCCTTAAGCTCTACATCAAAGAGTAGGGATACAAGGAAACTGCTTTTTAACTACTTTTAAATTTGAATACCCGAGCCAAATGACGGCGGGTGTGCAAATATGACGGACAGCAAACCGCACGTTCACCGGTAATTTGTTTGTAATAAATATTTTATCATTTCTCTGTAACATCTGTATTTTCTTGCGATACATAGTTTGTCATTACGAGTTGTTTGTAATAATCGTTTCTTTGTACTACTCTAGTAGAAATATTTGTTGCCCCCTTTGTGAAGTTGCGTAGGGTTACGAAACAACATTTCGATTATTATCGGCACTGTGGAGTGCTAGTCATAGCGAGCACTTGTGCTCTTGAAGGCGTACAGCATAGATCTGCAAGTGGATAATCAAGGTTTCACTCAGCAAATATCTGTGACCGACAAAAGTGGGATAATGTTTTCGGTTGATGAAAATGTATCTGCTGTATAGAGATCGACTATGCTCTTACGGATGAAGTGATACATTTTTTCTTATGGTACTGAGAGATTCTTTACAGGAATACAAAGGCTCGTAGGTGTAATGACTTCCTTTCAGTGATCCCTCTGTTCGCGAGTTTTTGTTTTCCCTGAAGGTATTCTCACGACATGACACGAGGAAAAATTCGTTTCATTTAGAGAAACAAGTACCTAGCTATGTAGTTACAAGCCTTTGTGCGGGTACAGTGTGATCGTGACATCTTTTAGATTTGTGAAACTAATCAGCAAAAGTTTCTGTAACGAATAAAACTACGTGACCTGATTAACCTTATCTTTTCTGGTGTCTCAAATCTTATTATGTTATTAACTATTTAAAGAATTACATAGAATTTTATATATCTGACTATTATATTGATATAATATTTTACTGTTAACTTTGCACTTTAATACACCAGGTGTTCGTGTATATGGTTAACAAAAATAAATGAAATGAATATATTTCTCGTTATCTACATGTACGTGCACTAGAATCAAGTATCTATCTTGCTCTCTAACTCCTATGATGAGGAGTAGGCAAGATATTGGAGTTTTTTGTTCTAGATGACTTCCTTCGTTAATTGAAAACGATGTTTTAATCGATCAAGTGATCAACTGGAATAACTGCTAGTTGTCGATAAGTGATCCAAAACACGAACTCAGACGATGTACATAATTACACCAATTAGTGAGTCATTGAACTCTGAAACAGTTAACATTGCAATGTCAGAACAATAAAAGATACAAACTATACGCATTCGAAGCAATAATTAATTCTCTATTAATACGTAATACCGTTTTGTAACGCAAATGTATACAAAAAAATATTATCACCTTCAATATCTTCTAAACTATAGAAACTATAGGGGGGTGATATGTAGCTTTGCAATACAACACGTGGCGATATAACTAGCGGTGTTATAACGTGTGGTGAAATAATACCTGGCGATATAGGCGTGGTTAAATAACATTTGACGATAAAATAACACTTGGCTATATGACAAGTGGCGAATTAAGTGGCGATATGATTATAGCAAATTATTGCAATTATAGCAAACACGTAGCAATATCGAATGCGTGGCTACATAGCACGTGGCGATAAAACACGTGATAGTATCGTGGCGATATATCGAGCGGTGAAGTAACTCGTAACTATGTAACGCGTTATTACAGCGAACACGTGGGGATATAAAACGTGGAAAAATGATGCCCGGCGAAATAACACGTGGGTATAGTGAACGCGTGACATGTTCTATGTAGTAATCTACATGCTTTACGATAATAAACGTCGCTAGTAGATATAAAAACTTATCTAAAATCGGCAATATAACGAGAGCCTACCATGTAACTCCGTTCCTCTCCATTATATAAAAAGATAATCCGGATAAGACTTAAATCGTCACGAAGTACATACATCATCAGAAAAATCGATTATCATTTAAAACTTGCCTCTCGGTACAATCAATAGCTTTGTCTCGGTTCCTTTTACCAGTCGTTCATTTTTTTTTCCATCCTGAGCCGCGTATCTGGTATATTTGTCAAGTATCGCTCGAAGGGAAATTCGAGCGTAATTATACACCGCTACGGTCATCGGTTATATAATTACACCGTGCTGGATACGAATTTAAGCTGGTACGTACACGCGTGCACGTATATACGTCGAGTGCAGTTGTCCGCTATCTGCATACATCGGACAAGCACGAGCCGCACGAGGGCGAAACATTTTTCCAAAGTGGCTCGGTAGGTGGATACGTCTCGCGGTGGTACGGATACGTAGACGAGGAACTTCATTGTTGCCTCTCGTAATGCTTACAATGAAGTCACGTTGAATCGATGAATGCGATACAAGCCTTGGCGTCCGTGCTTTCTTATCACGGCACTGTGATTTAATAAATCACGAAAACGACGCGTTTAATACGCGCATCTGTTACGTGCGGATACGTCAACGTACGCTCGCCAACACAATACACAGGGTTTTTAACCCCTCGCAGGGTGTCTACAGCCACGCAATACGGGGAGCTTTTGTGTCTTGAACATGACCATAGTCACGTAATATAAAGTGCCTTCTACGTGCTAACAGTGACTGTACTCGACGCAGCATACTTTCTATACTTCGACAATGACTGCAAGCACTTGAACTTAGCCTAAAATCGCTAGATGTCAATGCCTATAAATCTTGTTATCCTTGGGTCTCGATATCTATAGATAGATAGATCCTTGGATATAAACGATCATGAATCAACAATGTTTCTAGATCTTACGAAGCCCTAGATAACAGTAGTTCAAAAATTAAGAAAATATCTCACAAATCTTTCAATACCAAGATTGATGAGATTCAAAAAGTTCCCCAAGTTCCAAAGGCCTCCACATTTTGACAATCCGAAAATTTCTAGATTCTAGGTATTCCAATCCTGAGCAAAATCCATAGATTCAAATATTGTCAAGAAGCCCCTAGTTCGACAAAATTCTCCAACCCAACGAATGTCTAAGCCAAAAACCTTACATTCCCTAAATACAAAAATATCCCCGAATATGAGAAATTCCTAGATGTCAAAAATTCCAAGAGTCAAACAACTCTTGTGCGATGAAAATTTCGGAATTAGAATAAAAAAATTTGCAAACCCTCAAGATATCTACATTCATATCCCTAAATCCCCAAAAATCTGTAGATACCAAAATGTCGGTCCCAAAAATATCTAGACCTTTATACGCCTCGTGCACCATAAGGCAGATCTATCTTACGTTGATATCTCTCCCCGCGCTTTTTCCCCTAGGGAATGCCGGAGCGTCCGACGCAAAAAAAGAACACACGGTTGTGCAGGGGCTAATTTGTACCGTGATCGCGATAATCAATATTCGGTTTTTGTCGCGTCCACTGGTAAATGAAGTTCGGCCGCGAAACGAAGAAACTCGGGGTGGTAATCTCTGAGAAATTACACAGTACGATGCATCCACGACGGACTCGCTTTTAATTACCTAATTTCTCTTTACGACGAACGTCTGGCTTTATTTGGCGTTCCATTAGCGGCGGTACTCGGCCGATCTTGGCCGTTACACGCTTTACGAGAGTGTATACGAGAGGAATGGTCCGCGACGTGCTTTTTAGACGTTCGACGAACCTCCTCGTTCCGTTCTGAGAGTGCCGGTGCTACATCAAAGCTCCATGGCACACGGTTAATATATGCAAGCCTCGACTCCGCGACCGGCGTACGCGATTCGACACCGTACCAACGGATGGATGAATAACGACAGACTGGCAAATTGATGTTACAACGAATCGAAAGCGCCGAGTGATTTATATCCCGCGTAAAAATCCTACCCTATGCAAATACATTAGATTTTCTACTTACTCCGTGCCGGAGAGGCCTTCACGAATATTTATGCGAGGGAACGGCTGCGCGTTTATTGACCGCTTCGAAACTATTATGCTTAACGTCTTTGAACATACTTAATGGAACAAGTGCTCTGGATACGCTCGACTACTTTTATTTCTCCAGGTTATTGCCAGGCCTGTTAAACAACCTAGATGTATCTATTTTGTTTAATTTCATTAAAAGTAAATAACCTACCTAAAACTGGAACGTTCGAGATTTATTATTTCAGTATTTTTGCATTAAGATGTTAAGAAATTACATCCTATAAGAAATTACACTTAAATAGGTATTTGTGTATGTATTTTGTACGATTCTACTATGTAGTTTATTTGAATTAAAGCTTTCCGCTCGACATATTCCCCTCGTACACGTAAATTATATAAAATCGCTACTTGAAATTCCGAACAATTTATGCATTATAAATCTTACAAATTTATATCCGTATTACACAGTTAATTAATTAGAAACGAAAGACTATAAACATCGTTTAAGAGTGTTAATTGCCTTCACCGCTATAATTTCCATAATTTGCTAAAGTTTCATGGGAGAGTGATTCTATACTTTAACTAATACTTTACCTTCTCCGACGTCTGCCTTCTACACCAGGAAATCTCGGACATTATTATCGCGATACGTGTAAAATGATATTTCATACGTCCTTCGGGAACAATTACGTGGAACGTGTAAGTAGGTAAAGTAGAATCTCCTATTTCCGTATTAATAGGAGGAAACATTCTTTTGTAGAAATTTTACAAATTTCTTTTGTATCGAGGTTATACATTTAATTAAAAGTTCAAATAACATATTGAGCCCCTGAATAATATATTGAAATTGACGCTTCGTTTCAATATCTGAGGAGTATAGATAATTCTCAGGTCCATATATCATTTGTAAAACGTCTTAAGTTTCGTATGTTCTAAGGAATGTCTTATGTTCTAAGGAATGTCCGTGGTTCTAAAAGAAAGAAGAGAAGCACGAACGGCGTTCGCGTATAGCCGTAAAGTAATTAGAGACGTAATTATCGTGTAGAACTTTTAGGCGGTACCGAACGAGAAAGAAATTGCAGGTCTTATCCGAGTTGCGATCCGTCCTCGCCTTTCCCAAGGTACGCTAGTCTTCTTCAGCGTGGAAGATGAACCGTGCGGCCTACTTTTTCATCGTACCATGGAACACCAGAAGCAATACACCCACGATATTCGAACGTATAGCCTGTGAGATCTTGATCGTCCCGTTATTGTACGCCAATTAATTGCAAGTTCATCGTGCCGCGGAGGTCGAAGAGATTCTCTTCGATTAATTCGACGCGAGAACGTCGGCCAGAGAAGTAACAAAACACAATGAGTGTGAAGGATTTATTTTTAGAAGCTCCAAAAGAAAAGGATACGCTGTTGAACAAAATTATGGTACCACATTCTACTCTTTAGTATTACGTTTTTACTCTTTACCCTCTTAAGTTGTACTCTTGAGTACACTCACGAGTTAATTATAGTTAACCTCATCAGGATGTTACGAAGTGTACCACAAATTTTCACTCAATCTTGCAGCATAAATATTCATTTTGTCAGGTACTTTTCTACGTTGACATTGTCTTTCCTTTTTTACTTTATTGCTTGTCTTTACTTCTGTAATTATAAAAGAAGATGAATTTGTTCATTTTTCATTGCATGCGAAAAATTTCTGGCTGGACAGCGACACAGTAAAGTTAGTACACGTTCACGAAGAAATCGTGAAAATAGATACATCTTTTGCTAAGATCTAAAAATTGAACATACACAAAAATTCCATGGAAGGAAGGTACATAAGTTAAGCAGTGTCACTGACTCCGTTTCACCTCGTGCCAGTTTAAAGAACGGAAGACGTCCGGTCTCGCTTTTGCACAGAGGAGACTTCCTGCGGCGTGAGTCATCGTCGTGTCTTTATATCACGACGGATCTCATTAAGTTGCCGTCAGTCATGCCGACTCCGCTATAACCGCACGTTCCTTCAAACTGACCAGATCCAGATACGCCAATAGCTCAGCCACCAATTTCGTTCGGCAACGTGTGGCTCGAGAGAAAGCGTTCGATATACGCGTTCTTTCAAAATTTATCGAAACTTCGTTAAATCAAAACTGGCATAATGTATCTTCGTAATTTATAGTCCGTTAAGCAGTCAGCTACGTTCGACGTGCATGCTCGTCATTGCTTAATTTGTTATTAGAATTTTTAACCGTGTCAAACACTTACTGTTGGCAACATCTTTCAGCTGACAAGTTTGACAAATTCAACTTATTATTTCTGTAGTATTAATTACTACTCTTGTCTGTTTTACCGTGTTTATACATCATAACGCTGTCGTTCTAGTTAAAAAATATTACAATTTGTTGTATCGAAGAAAATGATGAGTCTTCTTTTGAAACTGAATTCTTACCGAATTTGATCAAAATTTCTTCTTACTGAACTTGATCAAAATTTCCTTAATGTTCCCCATGATGATAACGTTATCGATACAATATTCTTCGGGTACATTTCCCTGCGTTTATCGTATGGGAGGTTTCCTCCCTACAGGCTTTAGCATATGGGATTTTGGAGAGTTCATGAGGGATTGTCACGGCACTGGAGTTTCCGCACAATCGACCGATTTAAATGCATTCCTTACGTCAACCGTGCGTCTTTCTCAAAGTCCTTGTCTTATCGCAGACGACGATCGCGTCGTTTCACGAAAAGGTTTCCATAGAATTTATTTTGATACATTCACAAAGGAGTTTTACCTTCCGTTTTTAGGAACCAAACGTGCAATTTTGTAAGAAATTTTTAGTACTTGATTCTTCTTGAATGTCTGAAAATGACCATTTTCGAAATTGCGAGTTCAAAATAATTTGCAAATTGTCTCGAGGATGAACCTAATGTTAAAGATGAATTTCGATCATTCTACTTTATCGAACATCATCGTTTCCAAGTATTAAAACTGGAACGAATATCGACATTTAACTCGTTAACGTGAATCGTTTTTCAGTCAACGATTTCTCAAGTACAGGTAATAAATCTCTCAAGTATCGATAACAAAAAGCATCTAAAGAGGAGTTAATTTATATCTCACATAATCCATGTTGATACGCAAGATTTTTCTTCGAATCGAATGGAAATGAAACGATCAACGACAAAACACGATCCATAAATGCATCATTGCTTTCACTCGATTAATATAATGGGCCAGTTTCCTGCAGTTTAATTAATCTATAAACGTGCATTAACAAAACAAATTCATTATTACTATGTCATTGGTATATTTGTCGCTTATTAAGTCAGCAATTATCGATATCGTTTCACGCGTCACAGGATAAAAACGTATACATATGTTACACGTTGATAAGAAAGTGCACACGTCGATGAATCACCGCGAAGGAAGTCCTTTTTCTTCCCGCGATTTTCAGCCGAACCATTTCCAGGCAAACTGGTACAAGGTGAAACGACAGAAATTAAACGGTCGATATGTACAAAAAACACATAACGGAACAATTCTGCCCGGCAGGTATCGCGTGTCTAACTGCCGTATACGTCAGCATTCAGTTTCTAACGTTCAATTCCACCACACGGGAGAAAAGTTTCGCCCGTTCTCAAGATCCACTCGATAATAAAATATGATGAACGGACCGCTAATTGAATAGTGAGAAAGTCGCATTGTTATTCCGTTAATCGCGCCGATGGATCCTTTTATTATTTCGTCTCGTTTTCTGTTCACTGTGAAATGGACTAGTATATCGATCGAATGCCGTAACGAAAACGAATCTATGTCCACGTTTCCGGAATTTCGAAGTTGCGATTTCGGAATTGGGGTATTGCGATTTTGAGACTTCTGAAACTGAGAAATTAGGAAATTAGGAAACTCTGGTAGTATTAATACAATTTAGAGGGATGTGCAATTGGAAGACTTGAAATCCGGGGATTTCAAAATTTAGGGATTTTTGAATTTAGATATTTTGGATTTGCAGAATTTAGAAATTTCAATATTTTGGAACTTGGAGATTTGAAAGGTGAACATTTTTTAATCTAGGGAATTTTTCAAATCTAGGAATTTTTTGATGTGCACATTTCGGAATTGTAGAGTTTTGAAATTTCAACATACCACAATCCGAAGATATGGAAATTGGGCATTTTTTTTTGATCTAGTAGTTTTCGAACACCGAATGCTTGGATCTAGAGATTTTTAATCTGGGGTGGTATCTACCTAGGAAATTTTCGGATTTAGTGATTTTCTATATAGGGAGTTTCGAATTTAGGAACTGTTTAGTTCGAGGCTTTCGAAATTGGAAAATTTTTCGATTTTGTTGATTTTTCGATTTCTATGGTGGAACTTTGTGATATATGGAATTTAAGAATGTTGAATTCGAATTTGGGAATTTGCGATTTTGGAAATTGTAAATATTTACAAATTTGTATTCATTTTTATTCAGTTCAATACTCCAGTCATCGCGCAATGTTATCCAACAAATTGGCAACTCAGCAAACGCGTATACAGGAAAGAAATACCGTGAAGAAGTTATTTTGACGGTAACGAAAATGACCAAACATCACGAACGTTGTTTCTTGCGTTCCTTTTCCGTGTGCAAACGTCAAAAAGTTTGCGACGACGATAAATTCCGGCTGATCTCGAAGAACAAACAAAAGTTACGGACGTTGAAAAATACTGGTGAACGAATGCCGTGGACGGTCGAGTTTCTTCGAGCGAGCAGAAACTACAACACTATATTAAAGGAATTGTCTGGATCGACTGCACCTTGGAACGTTGCCAAAAGGTGCGAGATTGCTTCGCTGATTCCTTCGAAGGGGCTGCAATTCGCTGCGGCCATAATTGCCAGGCTTTCGTGCCAAAGTTAAGGCCGCCCCGTTTTTCTAGAAACGGTGTAGGCCGTGAACCTTGCCGCGATATAAAGCGATGCGATATTCAAGGATGCTCGGAGAGTCATGCTATCACCGAGTTGTAGGTAGATTCTATTTCTAGATAACCTACATTGTGACGGTCAAACGTGGATTAGGATAATCAAAGGTTAGCTATATTCCTTTAGAAGAACATGTCTTGAGAATGATTTTGCGTTTGAACCCTACAATTTCGTAAGCCCCATTTTTATTAAGTTACAATTTGTATCTTTGTCAGAGAATAATATCGTAAATAAATTTACCGAAAGAGGTGATTTGAATTTCGAGATTCTCCGAGTCCCCTTTGGGAGGACATTATTAAATTACTTCGCGCCGTGTTTCGGTTACAACGAAATTTCCAAAGCGTAACATCTCGAGAAAGAACGGCTCGAAGCAATTTTCGTCCGACACTCGTCGCTCTGATCCAATCATGGTCCCTTCGCGCATCATTCTTCTGAGAAACGTCTGATCCCCGAGTTTCTCGTACCCTTTTCTCGTCCCGCAAGGCCACGTGGATTGCCCTGCACGAAGATTCCTTCAGCCGGCTGATGACTGGTGGAGGGCGTAAATCAATTAGACGGCCATCGTGGTAGTTGTTGATACAATAAAAAGAAACGTGACGTTGCCTTGTGGCTCGCAGGAAATGAGGAACGATGCGAGAACCGGAGGGTGACTGGAACGTGTCTCGACGGCAACGAGCATTTCCGCATTTCTGGATTATTTTTATACTGACCTTCTATCTTTAATCAGCTAGTCTAGCCGTACGTATCGTGCTGGTCTTAATTGATTTGCCACGCGATTGCAACTGACGTGTCCGCTTATCCTTTATTTTCTAGTAATAGCAACGGTAAATTTTCTTCGCCGAAAATACCCTTTTGTATCTACTTTTACGAATTTTCTCAGTTTTGGACATTCTAGGGAATTTAAGGGTGCAGGTAGTTTCAGAATTTTTAGTGATATAGGGAATTTAGTAAGTCCAGTAAAGCTGAAGGATATAGGGGACCTAATTTAAGAAATTTGAAAATTTAATCGTTCAGAAATATTTGTAAATTTAGATCATCGAAGATTTGACAACTTAAAATATCGTATAATGACGATATTTCTAATATTATATTAGATATAAATATCTAATATTTATAATATCAAAATATGCTTTGAATATACATATATGCTTGATAAGTGGCTATCATCAATTTCAAATCTATAAAACAAATGAACATATACTTATTCCAAAGATTCGTATCAGTATAGTTAATTAGACCAGTCGCAAATATCAAATATTATGGTACCAAAGATACATTTACTTTGGACGTCTTCATAGACTGACTGGCGTGTAAAACGTTTTAACACATGATCAATTAATTCCGTGATGCATTAATTACTGCACATTTAAACGTAACCGAACGACGTTCGTCGAAAGTCGAGGATCGTTGAAGTGGCACGAACCACTCGGAATAATGTAACTAATGCAGAGTGGTGCTTTAGCGACCCATCCATTCGTTCGTCCCGCCTAAGTGTACGTTGCACTTGTGCTCGTACGAAAGTTTTGCGAACGCGGATAACGGTACGATGAACTCTCTCGTAATCATAGATAAGAGTAACCGCGAGGAGATGAAGCGCAAACAGCTTGGCAAATAAAATGAAACGATATTAATTATATAAAAGATTCATCCATTGACGTTTCTGTCTTTAACGATTAATCTCGGCTAAACATAATTTATCTTAGAGTTTATCTTGTGAATGTCTAGTAACCTTGTTACTCTGACAGGATCAGTGCTGTTTTAAATATACAACCAAAATAAAATAATATAGAATAACTTACCATTGAATTACCGCAAAAAATATTAATATTTGATCTCCTATTAAAGTAGTAAACTTTCGAACGGTCCTGCAGTTTGTAAATAAATATGGACTGAATAATTTCGATAAGAGTACTGCAGGCTGCAGAAAAATGATAAATTGCACACCCCACATTCTGACAACGTGTATGTCTCCACGGTAATACTGAGCGTACCTCGACAATAGATCGTGCAAGAACTTGACAGACGTATTCGTTTGTTATATTGCAGAACCCGTGATGCGACCGCCACCGAGTCGTCGGAATCGTTAGCAGAGGGCCGCGAAAAATGGCCTCGATCTTGGGAGACGGAACAGGCCCCGGAGGCTCGGGACCGTCCCGATGCCTCCTGCTTCTACAAAGGTCCCTGGCGATTCAGTTGACCAGAGGCCCGCCTCCTCAGGTTCTGAACGCCAGCCAACGGGAGAGTCCCAAAGAGCATCCAGCCGACGAGATGTGGATGTACGATAAAGGCTACAATTTGTTTCAGGTGAGTTAACGCGTCCCATATTACCGTACATTATCTAGCTCCTCTAATCCAACCTACAGTATGTACATTCTACACATCTATCTTTCTTTTTTTACTTTCAGTTGACTATCATTCACTTAGGTATTTATATCGCGACCTGGCAATATTGGAATCTACGGACATTAGTATCAAACAATATTGAAATTTCGAAATTTCGAAATATGACGGTGTTTGTGCCTAGGGATATTCGAAAATACCGATATTTGGATCTAAGGAATTCGGGATCTGGGGATTCGAGACTATAGGAATTCGGGATCTAGGAATTCGGGACTATAGGAATCGGGATCTAGGGATTCGGGACTATAGGAATTCGAGATCTAGGGATTCGGGATCTAGGAATTTGGAATCTAGGGATTCGGGATCTAAGGATTCTGAGATCTAGGAATTCGGGATTTAGGGATTCGGGATCCAAGGATAGCGAAATTTAGAAATATCGAGATCCAGAGATATCGGAATCTAGGGATATTGAGATTTAGGGACCCAGCAATATTAAAATTTAGTATAGTTTTGCTTGTACCAATAACACGAAATCCTTAACCTAATTTATTTGACCAAGGATGAAAAGTTCGTGTAGGAATGAAAAATTAAAGTTGAACGTGAATCAGAATTGACACGAATGGTGGAGGAGGACTCGCGCGTTGACGTAGGCTCTTGTCAGAATAGCGGAGTAAAAATGAAAGAGGAAGGATTACGACACGTCGAATAGTTGGCAAGACTATAGAGAACATCCGCCACTTAGCTCGTCTCGTTCTATCCCCCCCGTTAAGTTTGCTACGCAAAATTGCTCGTAATTCATATTGTCTCATTCCGGCGTAACGGTGCATCCAATCAACGCCAATCTTACTTTGGAAACGCCGAGTTGTAAAAACCAGCGAACAGACGTAAGAGGAATGTATCGTCTCCTATGTCAAGCGTTTCCGAGAGCAATTTCGAGTTTTATACCGCCCGCGGTAACTCGACTCGAATAAAACGTCCATCCTCTCTGGGCCATGACGAAACGCACCGATTAACTTAAACGAAAAAGAGACGCAAAAATATGATCTACCGAACGTTACGTAATTGATTGAGATCCTACACGAATCTCCTAACCTTGTAATTTGTACACTTTTTGTCACACGACAATTGTATTGGTACCTCTACGTAAGAACGTTCGTACCAAAAAAAAAGTCGAGAATACTCTGTATTTATCGATCAGTTGAAAATATGGAAAGCAAAGTAACGAATTGTTGCTACGTACCGTGTATGAAGCACGCAAAGTTTTATTCTATTATCGAAGTGAGTAGTTGGTGGTAGTAATGGAGACTGTCGACGCCAGGCAAAGGAAACAAAATTGGGACACGCCTTTCAACGGGAGAGTGCCCTTCAGATTCAATGAGCACTCGCCAAGGGTGGAGCACCCTCCGGGGAAAGTTAACCACGGCACAGCCGTCGGAAAAGACTCGTCGATGGTACATAGTTTATGGTCCATTGCAAAAGCGTCTGGTTCGATTCATGACAATAGCATCCTTCAAGCGAGCGTAACCGAGAGTCGCTCTTTGCTAGCTGCATCTCGTTGTGGCTCGACTTCCTCTGTTAACACCTGTCTCCGTATAAATTGCACTTACAGAACTTCTTTACGCTTGGTGCTCGCGCAAGGATATCCAATCGTGAAAGCGTTAACCTTGAGCAAACGATATAAACCCTTGGATCCTCGAAACAGTTTGAAGAGCGTAAGGAAACTTCTTCGCGGGTGAAAGTTAGGAAATCGAATCAGCCGAAAATTGGCGAGAAAACTTTCTCGGCGCTCGTGGGAGTGCCAAGTACTTTTTCTTCTTTGAAGATCGACTAAAAGTCGTTGCTGTTGGAGCATTGTACGTGGGGGAACGAAAATATAGATGGTTCGATGAATCGGAAATGGAAGACGACCAAAAGCTGATCGACTATTGGGACATTCGCTCATTTTTCTTCTTTCAGATTAAACTTTGATACGTTGATACGAGGGAGACATTTGTTATATTGCCATTTTTGTACTGACATACGAACACTGCTGATTCTCCACCATTTAGCATATCGCTGTGCTGTATCGCGGCGTAATACATTCACTATATATTGCAACTCGTTATATCACCACGCATCATATTGTAAAACTGTACATATCAGCGTGCATTGTATTGCAGAGTGTTCCATGTTGCCTCGTGTTATATTGCCGCGTATTATTATCATCTCGCATTATATTCCTGTGCGTTATATATCATCTCGCGTTGTATTGCCACGCGTTGTATAATATTACTCGCATTATATTGCCAGTTGTCGTACATTAAAATGTGTTACATTCTTAACACATATATCACCATGCATCATATATCACGCGGCGTATATCACCAATCATTACGCTACACTTCATAATCACGTGATATACTATTATTACATATGGCCACGTGATCTAATAACCATGCGTTGTATTTCGCCACATATACTAACGACAGATTTGCACCGTTGTAGTACAATAAGAAACTCTTTGGTTATCTCTAAATTGTTGATATATTGCCGTAAACGGAGCTAAAGTAGTGGGAAACCCTGAAACCACATGTAAATGTGGCAATATAACAAGATTGTTCTATATTACTGCTATTTAAAACATTTCATTTCTTTTCCTTAAAATTATTCTATTAGATATAATTCGAGAAGTCGTTTATCTTTAACCCCGCATAACAGTGAACGCGTTAAGAGAAGTTAAACCGTCTTCCATTTTGCATATCATTGCGTGATCGCACCATATGAGAATTTTTCCTTCTTCCTTTCGCAACTTCCTCGAGGCATCGTGCCAAGAAATGCTGCAAGAACGCGGCTTGCGTGCCGCTAAACGCGCGACACAAAGTACGACATTCTATTTTCCGTTTCCTGTTTCATAAACGCCAAAACGCACGGCGATTTAAATACCGGAGAACATAAACGAGATCGAATGTTTGAAAACAAGTGCGCGTAACGTGGTGCTCGTACGATAACGATAAGAATAACGTAACACCCGGTGTGTCGGCGGGTATTGGATCAATGGACTGTAATTGGCAGACTAATTAGTGCCACGGCAGAAACCCGCTCGTTTATGGCCACTGTTATCGTTTCACAATACCGATATCGGCTTATTTATTACCACGGTTAATTATTGTTCGACACAGTTCACTTTTAAGATGTTATCGTACGTCGAACGATCGAGCCGCTATAAAGATTTCATCTCGTTCGACTCGATTCGGTTCTCCTCGTCCAATATTACCGATAAACGTTGGACGCGTTTTAGATAAACATCGTGAACAAATCTAATTTTCTACTTTTACGTCGTAAATTCGAGTTAATTACGAGCAGACCGAACTTTAGGACCAGTAGGGAAGTTACCTGCTAGCTTCGAATCGACTGAAACAAATTCGCCAATTATTGAGACGTTAAATTAAAGGAGCTGGAACAGTTAAAAAAAGACGTAACGTATTATAATTAGTAATATCTGTGAAATGATCGGACATGAAATTAAACCTGTCCCGTCGAGTGAAAGCGCGACACGCGAGCTGAACGCTGTCACGGTGCACGGTGAATTTTGTTACGAGTTTGAAACGATAGAAGAAACGTGGTCGTTCAAGAATGAAAATAAAAAATTTCAATCACCCATTTTTTCTTGCAATAACGTAAAATACATATTGACGTAATTACGATTTTTGCGCGAATAGACCAGTTTGAAATCGGCACACGTTACGTTACCATGAATTCTATGACCACGTGTTGAATGCACAATGCGTTCTATTCCTCGCCTATTATATTAATCACGCGTTATATTGCCATGTACCACATTCACCGTGCGTTATATTTGACACGCGTCGTATTCGAATCGCTCTGTTCGTCACGGACAGCTTCTGGAAACAATGTTCGGTGTGATTATAAACAGGTCGAATTGCAACGCGTACGCATAGGTACTCCATTACAGCGAGTGAAACGTTCTTTCGTTTTATTGTGGATATTATGCCAGGAGCACACATACTTGCAATACGTTTCACGTCTAAGCGTGAAACGCGATCTTTGCAACAAACACCATTGCACGACGGCAACACGGCGCAACGTGCATCTCTTCGGATGCACCGTGTGGAATCGTGTTACCCTCCGGTACAGATGAACCGTACGCGGAAATGGCTTGTAAATAGAAGCAAAACCGCTGGATTTATATAAATATTGTGGTCGAACGATCTACAGAAAATATCCGATTCGAAAAACAAAGCTTAACACTTTTAATCTTTACAAAAAGTGTAAAATACGATTATAATGTTACAATCCAATTATACCGCAACGCGTTATGTGGCTACGCGTTATATCGCTACTCGTCAAGTTGACCATGCGTTATACGGTCACGCACCAAATTCTCCACGCGATATATTGCCATGCAACAAATTAACCTCGTGCTATATTGCCATGCGCCAAATTGTATTGTGGCGACATATCGCCACGTGTTAAATTCAGCATGAGTTATATCGCCACGCGACAAATTGACCATACGTTATATAACTCCGCGCCAAGTTGATTACGCGTTATATCGCCACACGTGAAATTCATCACACGTTGTGTCTGCGTCGCTCCGAATTTACCACGCCATATGTAGCCAATGGTACATTCACCACGCGTTGTGTAACCAAAGATGATATCGCACGCGATATATCTGTGTAATAATATAAATTGAGAAGCTTGATAAGAGTGCACAATTGGCAACACGATTGAAACAACTCAATACCGCATCGAAAGTTTTCGCGTACATATAAGATAAACATAGATATTTAATTATGTTCGCAGGTGCAAACACGCGAGAGGAAAGCATAAAGTATCAACTTGTTCCGTGGTTCAATTATCAAACATGTTCGTTATCGATCTATGCAAATGCATCGATGTCTGTAATCCCACATTTCCGGCCGGGAAACGCGAACGGACGCGTTGATAAACGCCCAGATACTTGAGTAACGCCACCAGGGACCGCTATTGTTTATGCATTCAGATAATATCCGGTAACGGTTGTTCGGTTAAATTAAACCACGATCCACGATGAAATAACGTTGAAAATCTCGACGGTAGATACTGCAGGCGGTTGCACGTTTACATTTCGAACGTTCGAGCGTGAAAGAGCAGGTTAGATAAAAATCGAAGTTCAGAACCGACAGATCCGCGAATCGCCTGCGGCAACACGAGTAATTGTCCAAAAGCTTCGGTACGAATGATTCAATGGTCAAGGTTCACCTGTCGCAACCACTCACCGAACCTAATTTCTCCGTTTGCTAGCCAGCACTCGGTCAAGGGTATTCGATATCACGCTTTCGCGAAATAAATTCGATCGGTGAGTTTGCGTGGAAAAATCCTTCGGTACACGTCTATTAATATAGTCGGCACGTCGATCGTTTAGATGGTTAGAACTCTGTCGGAATCGTCGAGATCGTTTCTAGATTAGTTCAATGGCGTGTTTCGGATGCGAGACACACATGGAATGTGATCTACACGCGTCTTGCATGTTTAATGAGTCGCTGCGGTACTCTTGCGCAATACACGGTGTACACGGACTGCCGCTCAAAACTATGCATACTCATCAATTGTTTCGCAAGCTACAAGACTTTACGTTAGAGAAAATAAAATATATCTTCTGGGATTTAAACGAGTGTTATAGTTTCTTCGTAATAATTGACCTGTTACTTCTTGGAAATGGTCAGTGATAGATGTTGCAACTTTATCAAAGATCTTCCTCTTTGTCCGACATTTCTATCGATACATTGAAAAATTCCGATACAGTGCGATTCATATATCATACCGTATCAAGAATGAATGGTGCATCTGTTCTGCAAATTGCTTTCCACTTTATACGTGACCGAGCGATCGTTGCTACTATGCATTGGCAAAGTGCAACGTGCATACGATCTTCATTCTCAAGTACGTAGCAAGGTTCTGTTATAGCCCGCAACATGTTGCAAACATTGAAAATAGATGCAATTGTGGGGTACAAGTTGTAACATCTTGATAAGACGATAATTTCCTCGAGCACGGAGCTCGTTAAACCGCATCAGTTCCTGGTCGATCTTGGAAATAGTATTCTTGGTAACTGGTAGAGCAAGTATTACCCTTTGAAACACGCGTATGACTGGCCATGTTCGAGCAATGGCGTGCGCTGCACGTGCACGCTGGATCTCCGGAAAGCTTTCCAACGCGGCCAACTCGTAAAGATGCGATACACACGCGGTCAAGTTCCCCGCGAGGACGCAAAATACTGTGAAATATGCAGAAGGATAAGAAGAGACGCCTTCTCGGAGGCGAGGGAACTTATGCAGTCGCTTTACGCTTGTTCATCGATCCAAAAGACTCGCAGTCCGTCGGCGATTTAGGATCCGTGCAGGCTGATAACCCCGTGAACCTCGTAACCTCTCTTCTGGTGTCAGTTTGAGCAACAATGCACGCGGCTTTGAGGAAACACAATGGATGGAATATAAAGAGCTCGGCCGTAATAACGATACAATCGTGGAGGTGTTGCTTTGCACGGATATAAATTGACCATGTATAAGGCGACATTTGTTCGATTTCATTTTGGGATTTGGGGAGTTGAGAATTTGAAGATTTGGGGATGTGGGGAGTTGGAAATTTGGGGATTTGAGAATTTGGGAATTTTTGAGATTCGGGGAGTTGGAGTGTTGGGAATTTGGGGAATTGGGGATGTGAGGATGTGGAGATGTGGAGATGTAGGGATGTGGAGATGTGGAGATGTGGGAATGTGAGGATGTGGGGATGTGGGGATGTAGGGATATGGGGATGTGAGGATGTGAGGAGTTGGAAATTTGGAGGATTTGAGATTTTGGGAATTTGAAGATTTGGGGAGTTGGAGAGTTGTAATTTGGGTTTTTGGGGATGTGAGGAATTGGGAATGTGGGGATTTGAAGATGTGGGGAGTTGGAGAGATAAGGAGTTAGAAAGGGGATTTGAGGAGTAGGGAATTTGAAGATTTTGGGATTAGGGAATTGGAAAATCCGAAAACTAGGAAATTTAAAAATTAAGGGGATTTATAGAATTTAAGTATACATATGAAAATTAGGAAATGTGAAATTCCACGAAATTAGGAACTTCAGAACTTCGTAAATGAGTAACTTAGAAATTTGTAAATTTAAGTAATTAGGGATCAGAAGATATGAGTACTACATGAAATTTATCATGCAAATATGAGAATTCGAATATATAGCAATTGAAAAATTTGAACCTCTAGAATTACCAAATTTCGAAGTTCATGGTAACCTCAAAATGTGATGATTCGTTTGCAAGAATAAAAATTTGAAATCTACCAATTAATTTTCAAGTAGGTTAATCTAAAAGAACTATTAAAAATACATGCTTACTAATGACTGAAAATGAGGAGAGCGTTTCCTAAACGCTCTAACGGGTCCGTGATAAATGCAAATTACCATGTTGCCTCGGATCACCGTTATTACGCTTAATCGTATTGCCTCGAAGACAACTGCAATCGTGGATGACGATTCGGTTACTGACACCAGATCGACCCGCGTTGTACCCTCATTTGCATAAACGTCCGAGTATATACATAGAAGCGAAAAAGAAGACGATCGTTTACTCGTGCGACAGGTTATCCTCAATTAAGGATTAATTTTCTCGACGAATCATATCGTTGTCGATCTAGCAAGAAAACATCCAACAAGGAACGAATATTTACTCTCCAGCCTGTTTCCTCGTCGATTCACGACTACGAATCGCCTCGATCTACTCTTAAATGACCGTTATTACGATACGTTGATCACGTTACCTTGAAGATGGCCGATGCAGCAATCGGGCGGACACTTTCCATCCGCATGGCGATTTCTGCCACGAGCACAGCCGCAAAAACACCGTGCTTTGTGCCGGCCTTCCCCGCCCATAACCGCAGTCTAACCAAGGATACCGGTTTGTTACATTCGCTTCTTTTAGAACTCTCCACTGTCCGGCCGATATTTGATTACAAACATTTTCTATCGGCCATGATCGCCGAGTATTTCGAACGTTCGATCTTCTACAAGGTTTTATTACTGCTCTATAGGTGCCTCGAATTCGAATGCGTATTTAGAACGAGCTACTGTTAACGTATAGGTAGAAGAAGAATGAGTTGAGATTTGAAAGTCGTTCCAAACGATTGAACTATCGAAAACCAAACAGAGATTATTCTTGATTGCATTGACGTCAATCACGACCATATTTCAATGATAGCTTACTGGAATTGTTCGCATCATATCGCAATAAAACGCATTTAGAAAGAACGACCTTGAAGCTTTCACCCACGTAAAAATGTTTGTATCATGGACAAGTGAACGATACAGATGAATGACATGAATGATGGCAAAATTCAAGGTGGACCATTGCACCTGTATATCCTAAGTGGAAGAGAATGATCTCTTAGAGGACGTCTACACTATGCTAGTAACCGGTGCTAGTGGCATTGTAGGGAGTCGACTTTTTGCGGTTCTTACTATGAGAAGAGAATTTGAGAAAAGAATTTGAGAACCTGGGAATTTAGCTATTTGGGATAGCTATTTGAGTGGCTGGAATTTTGGGGCTGTAGGGATTTGGAGATGTACCAAGTGGAGATGTATGAATTTGGGAATATTGTGATTTGGGGCTGTAGCGATTTAAGTATGTGAGAATTTTGGAGTAAAAGAATTTGGGAATGTAGGGATTCGGAAATGTAGAAACTCGGGAATGTAGAGATTTGTGAGCCAACCTAACAAAAAATACCGGTAAATGCATTCGCTCTTAATTTCCAGCGCAAAAGTATCCAAGAACCGGAAAAGATCTTTCACTTGACAATTACTTTTTCCTCGAATATCCCGGATTAAATTGGTGTTTTGAAACCGACGCAAGAAAGCGAGGCAAACGCAACAACTAAACGGAATTATTTGAAATTTCTATCGGCTCGCTGAACAGCGACGGAATTCAAAGTCACTTAACATAATTGTCGGCAAATTTCTTTGTCAAACACTAAATTTCGAAGGATATTAATCACCAGTTCACCCCGAGGTTCTTAATTGAAGCGTCGTTTACCTCGCGATCGAGAACGCGGCCGAACGTTCCATCAAGCTCGTCTAATCTAATCGTTACGCGTACACAAAACAGGAAGAAAACGAACGACGGTTTCGATGTTGCTTGGCTTGAATCGGATATTAATTAGGAAAAAGGAAGCCATCGTGATTGGCTATTAAACGATCGATGTATTACTACATCGTAGCTAGCTTCTCGATAAAGCTTATGGTATGTTCTTGCGTGTACAGGGTGGTCTAAAGATCATTCTTCGTCATTTTTAATTATTACATTTTTATAAACGATAATTTCAAGTAAAATAGTAAGTTAAGGTTATCACGAAAGCATATTAATTTATACAAAATTTTGTTTTCAAGTTTGAAAAAATGGCAGCAAAGAAAATTTTCGGTCAAGCACAAATTGCAACAGAGTATTTCTCAATAAAATATCAGGGACACAATTTTTCTAAATGACACTATCTGATCACATAATATTATAGATTTAAAAAAAAATAAAAAGTGCCGAGACCTTGAAGTGACCTTCAGAATATTGTATCAACATGACCTGATGCGGTTGCTGCAATTATTTTTAATCCAAATCAATGAATCTGTATAAGTGAAATTGTTTTGAAGTTCCTTGAAAGTTTATGAAAGTTCGACGAAACAAAGCAGACAATTCGACGCCAATGTGGAGTAACCGGGCACCCGGTTACACCCAGTTAGGTCCGTCGCTGTTGCCTCGCTCCCCGCGAACGTTGGTCTCGCGATATTAGCATATAAATTATGTTATCGTGATTTATGTGCGCGTGCCCACACACGCGTCGAGGGGCTACCGATTAAAATTCGCGACGACCAGATCCCACTGCCGTCCACCGGGACGAATATGTTGGATTCCGGTGGAATTGGCATCACTTTATTTAAGAAAATTGGTATAGCTTATATAGCTTATTTAACCTAATCTAACATTAACCTAACCTAACCTAACTGTTCTGTTCATTATTTAACTGCGATTTGACAGAAGGATTACACGTTTACACTGTTCCGGCGCAAAGGCTTGATCATGATCGCGCTCAGTTGCAAGGCTCGAAGCTGTCGCTCTTCCGGGCGCTAATCCTCGCGCTCTGATTGGTCCGTGTTTTTCCTTAATAATTCAAAAACGAAGCTTCATACCCCACTTTTGCAAAGGAAACTCTTGTTCAGAATGACGTGCCCAACCACACATTACCAATAGTTACACTAGTTGTGAGACATCCTGTATACTATTGCTGGTAGAGGTAGGTACAGTGGTCAAGGGACAGTGTGACTCAGAATGGGTCCAGGATGAATAAGGACTAGAAATCGTGATTAGTGTGTTTGTATGGGGATGAGTCTGTAATGTTTGTGATGGTCGCGTTGGTCATCCTGGTGTGTAGGAAAAAATGAGAAAAAACCGAGTGATATAAAGTTAATACAAATTAACTAAGAAAAATGTCTGGTTTATTCGGAACAAGAATGCCTCCTTGGCAAAACATTGGCCCTGAGAACGCCAACGTCACCCTTGACGACTATTCATTATCCTTTAGCCTATCCTTTAACAAATGCTTCCATGTTTTTTCCGTGGACTTTCTGTTTCCGAGGGAAAAGTGGATTTCCTTGGTTTCGATTTCGTACACCCTGTCGATCGCGACCGTTTCTTTCCAATTTTAAATCGTTCCGTGACGCAATCGATTCCAGTGAAACTGGCTCGTTTACGAATCGATAGATTTCCCTCGACGCGCTCGTTAGCAACACTAATTTGGTATAGTCGTCCGCTATAAATCGCGCAATTATAAACTTGTCCAACTTTTTACTTCCAGAGTTAATTTAAATAATGTTGCATTAGAGATTAGTCTCGTGCCGGTGATTTATGAAATTGCTTATAATATCTACGCGTTATAATATTAAAGGAGATTCAGAAGCTTTGGATATTCGAATCAGTCTAAACGAATTCAAATTTGGTTTCGTTAGAATTGATCAAAGGATGACTGTTGACTTAAGTACTATGGTATAATATACTACGGCAGTGCAGTAAGTATTGTATACTATGATAATTGGATAGTAAAATGAGTTCAGTAGTGGTACAGTGGAACAATTGTATAATAGTATAGTAGTATGGTGGAATAGTTAAATAGTAAATATAGTAGTATAATGAAATAGTAGAATAGTAGTACAATAGTATAATAAAATAGTAGAATGGCAGTATAATGACATAGTGAAGAAGTGAGATAATGAAACGGTTGCACAGTACTATAGTTACACGGTAAAACAAATAAATGGAATAGTATTGCAGTAGCGTGAAATAGTAAGATAGTGCAATATAGCAACGGAGTATTAAAATAATAGAACAACAACATAATGGAATTGCAGAAATATCATACAATAGAATCAACAAGATATTTGTAAAGATACAGAATTAACAGTGACAGTAATTTACATTTCTGCCAGCGATCGTGCAAGTAAGCATAGAGCGACGCAGTACGTGACGCAGTTAGTCATCAGGTTAATCAATTGTCCAGGATTTTCTATTATCCGAGAACGTTGCTGACTCGTCGCTCGTCTGAATAACGCGAAAAGTCCTCGGGGACGAAAAATAATATTCGAGGTGTCAACGAAGTACGAAGGCAACGTTTCCTCGAGGTTCGTTTGTACAGCTCCTCCGAGTGGTCGCGTCGCGTTCATAAGCAAATCCTCTGTCCGAGTACTCTAAAAGGATAAGCATGCTCGCGAGAGCATGGCTAGCATATTGCATAATAATTAGTGGGCAGCCAACGACCGTATACCCTGTAGAGCGAATTGCCGCAAGTTCATTGCCGGCAAGGAAATAGCGATATGAACGTAACGTGCACCGGGAACACCGAGCCGATTAGCAACGCTATTGCCGACCAGGCCTTTCTCTCTCTCTGTGTTGCGAATCGTTTCGTACTTTCTGTTTCGCTGTCTCCTTCGCTCGCTAGCATCGCTTTCTTCCTTTTTCTCGCTGCCGCGCCGGTGTTATCGTAAGTAATGCTTGCCCGTGAAGAACGACGATCGAGTTTACGTACTGTTTACACGCTCCCCGACCGCTTTCTTTATGCACCAATCTGCGGACAGCCTTTTTTCCACGCCGACAGTTTATGCGACGACTCTCCTCTCTCGAATTCCTTTCCGCGTTGCAGTCGTATCCCTCAGATTACTGCCCAATGAAAGTTCGAACAATAACCAGATGTGGCTAGAACCTTATAGCCAGGGTATAACATACTATCGAATTAGGACCACGTACGAAAATTTCACTTTTATGGCTATAACATTCATATGTGGAAAATTGTCTTGGGTCATGCAAAATTATTACTAAATACGTTGATAACGATATATAGTCGCAGAGAAATGATGAAAATAGGGATTTGCCTGATACAAACTGTGACCCAAGCGAAGGGTGGAAATACAAGATATTAACATGTGTTAATGTCATGTACAGTAGTAGTGTATCATGTTAGTAGCTAATAAATGACATAATTACAAATTGTGCAGGCCTTTTAATTTTACGGAAAACGTGAATGTCCAGGGACCAGTAATGTAATACAGTAGTAGCAGAAATTCCGTAAGTCCCAAGTTCCAGAATACAAAATGTCTTCGATACGCTTCGAAGAATCCAAAAAGATGATCAATGTCGATGAACGTGTTCCTCAGAAAATTTGGTGAAAGGCTAATTGAAGACAATATTTCATGTTTTATCGGACCGTTACTTAACGCGATGATTTAACGAAATTATTGGTGTCAAGGCGTCGCCAAGAATAACCGAGGATCTCGTAATTCTTTACGAATGTACCAGCGATCGATTTCAGGGTAATCGCGATCGCGTTGATTTCGGCGAGTGAAACTTTTTCGATTACGTGAATGATTCCGTTCCTCGATACGTAACAAGGAACACTCGGACCACGATATTTTGCGGGTTCCTTCTTTTCCTGAACTCTTTCTTTCGAGATCTCTTCCTATCCGCGGCGAAACCTCATTTTTCTTGCTTGGCTGCACAGGCTCGCCGAAAGAAAGCGATTTCTTTTGCCGTCACCGTATCATTTTTACGTTACATTGTCGCAACCGTGAAGTCGTTGCTTCCTACGACGAATTTCATCGATTTGTCTCGACATCAAAAGTTACAACGACACTTTCTCGACTTTCTCGAAGGGCTTTTTGACTAATTTCCAGCGGAGGGATTCACCGCTTTCATGGACGAAGGTTTATCGAATACAATCTTCGTCGCGAGTCTCACTCATAAGCCAAGGTGTTAAATGAACAAATTGTATTAGTGTAGAATTCCAGGTAACCTGAAATTTAGGTCCAACTATAGGTTGCATTATCAAGAATCCTTCAATATAAAATCCTCATAACATTTTAATTTTCTTTGTTCTAATGTTATAGCCCTGAAAATAGTCTTGACTGACGCATCTGATAAATGGCACGGGTAGGGGTTAATTTGTACTGTTATCGATGAGTCGGTCATACATGTCAATAGTACAATTTCCTTAGTTCTGAAAAATGTTCGGTACGTAATGTCAAGCCTTTCGGCGCAACCAGTTTACCGATCAGAAGTATTTTAGATAACAGGTTGCATTATCCGCGAAAAGATTAGCTTGTAACTCCCCGCGGAACAGGTTAATTTGCACCGGTACGTCGGGCGCATGAAGTATATACCGATCGTGCGGCAAGATCCGAACTGAAAGAGGAAAATAAACGCGAATAAGGGACGGAATAAAGTAATTCCCTGTCACCGAACTTTTATTTCCCGACGTCCGGTTTGGCAAGGTATCGCAGTTATCGGAACGATATCGCGTGTACACTGTATTCATCGCGGAAACGGAAAATATTCTACCCGAGGGCTCTCGGAAATCGAACGAGCCTCCGAACACGCGCGAGTACACAGGAAAGCAGTTATCCTTTATATCGTATCGCGGGACTTTAAAATATGTTGGAGTTCCTTGCCCTAGCCGTCTCGATTCGAAATGTACGGTACACGGGTCCTCTCGAAGGGAGTTTCGCGTTGGTCGACTGCGCAGATACAAAACGTGCCTCGTTGCTCCAGTTCGATCGCCGATATAATTTACAGGATGGTGGTTTTAACGTTCGGAAGTAAATACGGTACTCGGATACCGATTACGCCTTCGATTTTCAGTCGGTTTAAGCGAGAACGGGTAGAAGATGATCGTACCGAGCAGAAATTACGGATGATAGATCAATGTTATCTCGTATCGAGAAATTGCGATCAATGTTCTTTTGTCTAACGATAAACAAGGCGATTTAAGTTCTTTGGGACAATCATGTAGCAATACCAAAATTATAAAACTAAGTTTTAAAGTTGCAGGACCTAACATTAATTTCAAGCAATGAAGGTATGGCAATAAAGTTTCAAAACTCGAACAGTGGTATAATAGTACAATAGTACAATAACGCAGTAGTAATAGAACAGTTGGCTGGAATGTACTGTGGTATTATAGTACAGAAGTAAAATACTAGAATAGTACTATAGTAGTATAATAAGAGTAACAAATTCTTTATCTTCGCCAATTAAACTCCCGATCAAAGAATTACAAATGAAATATGTTAAATTAAAAATGTAAGTAATTATTTTATGTTTGCACAACGAATGCGTGGAAAGAAAAGAAGTTTGCATGCTGACCGAGCTCGATTTGGCCCTATGAGAAAATGGAGTGACGCCACTAGAGCGTAAGTGCCATTACGGTCGATACACGGTGGAATTATCCGCAAACGTTTCGGGGAGGAGCTCGTTGAACGCTTTCAATCGGAATACGGAGTGAAAAATATCCTGTCAGGTGCAGCGTGCCAACCCAGTCGAGGGTCCTCCAGCGTGCTCCGCGTTCAATGTGCAAATAAAGAACGAGGGTGCAAAAGAAAAAGAAAAGGGTCGCTCGTTTTGTCAGTGTTCCGTTCCAAATTGGTCGAGAGATCGATAGCGCCGAATGTCACGGCGAGCGTGATTAAAGTCGAACAATTTTTAAGAACGAAAACAAAGAGCCCGCGAACGGACTACAGCCGTCGAACAAGAATCGAGTAAGAGGTGAAACTGCGTGTTAAACACGGCTTGTATAATGGGCACCGGTAATCAAATCAGAGCCGATAATGCTTGAAACGGGATACAAAGTATGTCTGGTCGCTACAAATCTTCCAATACCATCAATACTTGTATCGCGGAAGTAAAAGGAAAATAACGCGAGATAAGCCACAACAGGAACGTTTCTATTTATTCCAACCTGTACGCTTACGTTGAAAAATAGACGACATCGACGTCGCTATCTTGATCGCGACTCCGAGAAAAACATCTCGTACGATCACTACTCAATTCTGAAACGAGTCCTTCTCATAATACGTTGCATAAGAAAATGTCAACTTTCTAGCGTATTATATAAATCATTCTGTCAAAATAAGTTTGGAACCTTTGATAGCTACAGCTCTATTGCTTTGTATCGCAACACGTTGTATTACCACTCGTTACATTGCTTCTGGTATATTACCACGCGTTATATCACTGTGTGTTTTATTATCACGCGTTATATCACTGCACATTTTATTACCACGCGTTATATTGCCATGCGTGATATTCTCTATGCATACTCGCTTATATAGCAACGCGTCATATATCGTCGCGCGTTATATCGTTACATGTTATATATTTTCAGCGCATTATTTCGCCACGTGTCATATTTACAACGAATTATATTTGCTATGCGTTATATCGCCGCATGTGATATTTGTTACACATTATATCGCCACGCATGATATTTTCTATGCGTTAAATTCATTACAAATTATATCGCTACGCATTGTACTTCATCGTACATTATATTTGCCACGAGTTAAATTGTTACTCCCTCTATTGCCACGCATTATATGCTACGTTTCGTATCAGCACACGTTACATCGTCACTGATTAAAGCATTAGAAATACCGAACTCGATAAATTTTCAAAGCCATTGAATCTTCCGTCGACATGAAAAACATTTTGATTTATTATACCGCACGAGAACTCATGGCTTTATCTCGAGTGGAGTTACGAAAGGGAAGAGAACGTGATACACCGTGTGTTCCACACATACAAAGGTCACAGTGAATCACGATAGCTTCATGAATCGACCAATCGATTCGAACACTTCTCTCTAATTTCATGGTTTACCGTGAAGCAGAGGGAACTAGGCAACGCGACGAAGAACGTCATGATGAAAAGAAAAGGGGGTAGAAAAGGGCGACGTTCGGTGAAAATCCTACGGGGACGTTCGTTTATGAGCACTGTCTGGCTTATTCGACCCCCATCATGGCTTACCCCCGTATAACTACCCGGGGATCGAGGAGCACTACGAGGGTGGCACAGTTTCGCTGCGAGTTACGAGAAGGGTGAGCAACACCCCTGGCAGTAAACACTTAACGGCACGACCGTATTTTACCGAACGAATCCTGAGATTCTATCTTCCGTACGATCGTCGTCCTCGTAATGGAAGATATATCGCTGTTACGACATTGCGGACGTCTATTTGTGGGACTTGTTCCTTTTCCGTATGTTACGTAACAATATGTCAACATTCCGATGTATATCGTGCGTATCCCTGATTGATACGTACCTATTTTATCTTATCGTTTCTTTAATCCATTCCTTGCGTAGCAGCCATCAATTTTGGAACTAGTAATTTTACGATATATGCTAATCGAATGTATCAAATATTTATTAACTTCTTGCACAACGCTGATTTTACAATGAATAGCTATGTAAAGTACCACTTACGTTGCATTCGTTTGAAATTGAAAATTTAATCGCATACATACATATTTCATTACTGTTTTTCATACGAAATAGTAAACCTGTGCTTTCACATAAATAATTAATTAAAGCTGATGTTATTTATTTAACATTACTGTGTGAAGCGAATACATATGTATACATATGTTTTTTGGAAGTTCCAGATTTTGAAACAGACATATTTCAAATTGCTACAGGGCATAGATTCGGATGTTAGAAAGATCCTTTGTTCCGGAAGATTAATTAGAACCTTGACTGTTAATAAAGTGATCAGAGTAGTAATTTTCGTAAATGTTCGTGTTGCAGGGCTTTTTGGAGGCAAACTCCAAATGCTGGTGGAACGCAGCCTTGGTGGACGCAACCCGGCAATTAAGGTACAAGGGTCACGTAGCACCTGGCGTGTTGATGGTCGGTGGACCACCCTGTGCCCTCGAGGTCTTGAGGGCAGCCTGGGCTCGAAATGTCCTGCGACCACCAGCCGATCATGCGATCACCTGTCTTGGTAAGTAACTCGTCTCCAACCTACTAACCAGTACGACTTCAACATTAAAAACGAATAAATTTTAATCGCGAATATCACTTATAAGCAATGATAGTACAATACTAAAAATACCCAGATGATTCTGATCAAGAATACATGTACATCCTTTAAAATGTACCGCTAAGTTGTCCATATCATCGAGATTATCAAAGAAATTCAATAACGATTATCAAAAATGATCATTATCGACACGGTGATTAATGAGCAAACTTATGATAATTATCGACAAGATGGTTATCAAATAAACTTGTGATGATTATCGACACGACGATTATTAAATTATGATTAAGATAACACGGCAATTATTAATAATTATTATAATGATTAAGTATCACAGAAATAATGAAATAAAAACAGTGACCGGTTGTGACTAGTAGAAAATGAAGAAAAGGAAGATGCGATAAATGAAATAGTTAGCGCGCACGGTTGTATCCCGCCTATTTCAGGGAAATCGACGATAACGCAAATTGAACGTGGCGTTAAGTCCTCGCGTGGATAAATAGTCGCAACCGTACGTTTAAATCGAGAAGCCCTCGTATCTGCAGCTTTATCTTTACGCAACCACCGTTCATGGTTTTATCAGCGTTTACTTCGCCGCGTTCCTTGTACGAACTATTCGAGCTACAACCGGAAGGGAGGTTGTCCAGTGTTTTCATGCTGGTTCTTGCCATGGAAATTCACTGGGGGGTTACTCGCTGTTCTCTGTGGTATTTCTTATGGTGTGGTGAGCATTAGAAGTTTAGGTATACTGCCGAATTTGATTAGGTTTTTGGTTAGATTTGGTTCAGCCGGTTGGTAAATTTGGAAATTTACAAATTTTCGAATTTAGAGGTTTAGCCGGACTCGTATAGAAATGAAGGAATTTGGAGATTTGGGAATTTGGTGACTTGGGAATTAAGAAATTACTTATTTCGTAACTGTTTAATTTCGCAGTCACGTTGTCAACTTGATAACTTATTAACCTGTAAACCTATCAACTTGTTAACTTGATGTGTCAACTTGTCAACTTGTTAACGTATCAACTGCTCGACTTGTCATCTGGTCAACTTGTTAATGTATTAACATGTCGATTTATCAACCTGTCAACTGGTCAGCTTATGAATTTGATGCCTTGTTAATTTATCATTTGTTAATTTGTCATTTGTTAACTTGTCAACTTGTTAACTTATTTAATTGTCGACTTGTCAACTTGTTCACTTATTAAGTGACAACTTATTCACCTGGTAGTTTGTTAACTTGTTAAGTTCTTCGCTTGTTAACATATTAGTCCATTAATTTATTCGTTTATGGACATCCTAACTTATTGACTTCCTAACTTCTTCATTTGCTAACATGTTAATGTGTTAATTTAGAAATTCAAGCGTCTTGAAATCTTGAAAGTTCGGGCAATAAATGTAAATACCCAAAATCGAATAGAACCACAAAATCCTCCTACCCCAAACTCGTTCGTATTCAAAGGAAGTCCACGTTCCACCCGACCGCACGTTGCGCGGTATTTTTAGCTGTCGTCAATCTACCTGTCTCTACGAAAGGCCAGGCGAAATTTTCTTATAACGACATCGCATAATAACAACACGTCGATCGCTGTGTCGTGTCGTGTCGTGTTTTGCGCCTTTTATTCGTCAACCCGTTCCCTCGGGCCCGTTTTCCACCTTCTTTTTTCATTCCTCGCCACCTTTGCCATTTTTGTGCATCGCGTTCCCGCGTCTATATACACCTACGCACTACTACCTCGCATACCAAGCGTATGCTAATGCATGTAAGTTCCAACAGGCATTGGCGTAACGACACAATTAACCCTCGTATTACCGACGGCCTATACGGGTCAACTTTAATCCAACTTTTATTACATAAACGTTATGACTATAATTTTATCAAATCTTCTACGGTAATATTATCCGTTTAATGGAAACCTATAGGTACGTGTACATATGTATGTACTTTTAAGAGTTTGATATCATTAAATTTGAGAAGTGGGTAATTTGGAAATTTACAGATAAGAATATTACAACGATAATGTCATACTTTCATAGCTAACCTTGAGAACAGTTATCAGAACACCGTATAAAATTCAGTATTCTGTTTCCATCTGGAATGAAATTCAAGCTTGTAACGGTCGCCAAGACGCAAAGTCATCGAATTCTTCGATTTGTTCCGCCACGTTGCCTGGAAATTTAAGAATATGAAAATATGAACATTCGAAGAATTAGGAATCAGTGAATGTGGAAACTTAAAAATTCACGAAATTACAAAATTGAAAATTTAAAAATTATGTACTTTAATCTTGTCTCGTATAAAAAACTTGTTCGGTGAAAAAGTGAGAAAATGTAATAGCTTTTAGTGCAGCTTGTACACGTTTAGCCGCAGGGTCCCGTAAACTGTATGGCCGTCCCTGTACCGCTTGCACGCGCCTATGCGTCGCTGCGATTCGCTTCCTCTGTTCTCTGCTGGCGTTTCCATGTAAAAAAACGTAACAACGATAGCCTGGTACGTTCTACATCGTTTATCTGTTAGGATTATAGAGCATCCTCGGTATCCGGGGACCGCTTTCCTTATACGATCCCTTTCCTTCTTTCTTCATCGTGCTCTTCCTTTCTCCCGCTATGCTCTCCTTCCTCATTTCCCTCGTTTCTCGCATTTTTCTTTCTTTTTTTCATTCTTCTCTGCGGACCAACTACACGCTTGTATACACCTACACGCGAACTATCTCGCGTATCGGGCTTATGCTAATGTATATGCATTCCAACATGCCCGGACACGGGCATATAATTAATGATAGCTTGTTCTCGCGGGGACTTCTTTCCACGGACGGCTTTAGAAAATTATTCGTACATTGTTCGCGGCCTGGTTCGTTACACCACCCCGATCCTGCCCCCCGTCGAATATTATCAACGATCGGGCCCCTAATACGAGCGTCATTCCGCTCACCGACCAACGCAGGCTTGAAATTGATCGCGTGTCGCGGCTCAACTTGCTCGACCATGTAATAAGCTTATGGCACCGATCCTTCTACACCCTCTGATCTCACCGTAGCTTTTTCTGCGAACACTATTTTTCACCGGTCCCTCCTAGATTCTAATCTGACTATCTATTGCAAAATTCTACCCAAGAAACATCCTGTAACACATATTGTTTTATTGATGGATTATGTTGTTTTATTTATAGAAGCAATGGTTCACTCACAATCAAAAATATTGCAAATTGTGCTGAAAAAGATTCGTAAAGATTTACCGTTGAATTTGCCTACCTGCAAGCTTCGTATCATTTAACGAAAGGTTCTATCAAAGAGTAATTCACAACATATAATTATCATTTACAAGTAACATGTGTTTTATACTCAGGGTCGTTTAAAGAATAATTCCTGTGAAATGCATCTTAACTTTTACCTGTTAAACACACAGCTTTTAGCTGTTTATACACCTGACAGCATTAATATTAACATACAGTTATATCCATTTGTGTTGTTGCTACGACAACAGCGAAACCTGTACATTAACCCCTTGGTCTACAACGTCGAAACTCGTGACGCACGTTACGAATGTAACAAAACTAAATCGTATTTGCATAACGATTTTTGTGTATGATACCAATTGCAATTTGTATAATTAAAGGTCGCTAAATTCAAAATATACCTAACATTTCGGCATTCTTTATTACCGCTGCGCTAATGATTAGGCAGCTCTAACGCACCTGTCGAAAAACTTGTAGGCTAAGGCGTTAATATGGTTCTTTATATTGTATTCTTGAAATATTTGATGCCTAATAGAGAGCGAGGGAGGTTTCAGTCGTTCAAGGCATATCCGTCACGGTGAATACTTTGTGCAGACTATCGAGAAAAGCGATCAGGCAAAAAAAGAGGGGAAAAAATGAAGCATTCAGTGCGACGACTTTATCGTGGATCATTAAAGAGGCAACGATGGTGATGCAAATGAGGCATGGCGTGAAGTTCCCGCCTTCGAGGAGATCCGTGCCAACGGCAGCAGGGGAGTGTTTAAATCGCGAAGTTAGCTTATCTTTCGCAGCTTATCTTCGCGCGAATACGGTTCTCGGTTTATCTGCGCCAGTTTAACCGCGGATAGACGACTTTGTCCGGAGAGGGAGATGCGTGAACGCGTTTGAGATCGATAAGTTATCTATCGTTTACTACTAGTCACTGGATAAACAGTTTTAGGATCAGTTAATAAATTATTATAGTTTTGACGTTTCGAAATTTTCGAATTCCCAGATTCCTCAAATTTCTAAAATTCTCTACTTATTTGTCACTTGCCCCTTTCTTTAGTTTTGAAATTTGAAAATTCCCCAGATTTCCCAATCCCCAAATTCATCAACTTCCTCAGTTTCGAAATTCCAAAATTCTCCGAACTCCTCGCACTTCTCAAATTCCCCAAATCCTCCAATTCCCAAATTCCTAAATTTCCACATGCGTAGATTTCCCACTATCTCGAATTTCTCATATTTCCCAAAATCCCCCAATTTCCTAATTCCCAATTACAAATTTACCATTTACACACTCCGATTCGGAAATGTCTAAATCTTCGAATTCCCCAAATCCTCCAACTCTTAAAAACCCCAAATTCCCGAGTTCTCCAATTTCCCCACATAGCTCATACAGTACCTAAAGTTCCGAAAGTGCAAAAATTTCCGAACGGATAAAATTGATAAAAATTCGATTGGAAAGGTAGCAGCGTCTGATCACCGAGACACTTGTCGCCAAGCTGAACCGGGCCTAAACGGCCTTTGCGGAGGTTGGCAGAAACTTGTAAAGCTAGCAGGTAGAAAAGAAGTTAGCCTTGCTAGGTTGATTGCGTGCGTGGTTGAACGAACCGATCCGACTCGCTTTCAACAGTCTGACAGCCTCTGTGACGTATTCTTCGTGATTTTGATACCCAACTATCCGCGTCACTAGCGTCCATCTTAATTTTACCGATTAATTGCATCATTTATTACATTCCTCTCTATAGTGCTTTTAATCACGAGTCATCGATCGTTCATTTTGTAACATTCGAAAGAAGGAATTATAAAAACATTCTTCCTATTTCACGAAATGTAACTGGAAGTGTTCACGGTGGGTAGCTTCTTTTACTTAGGGTCTAACGCGACAACTCGTGGGTTGACATCTGTACACTAACTTATGTGTCGCTATTTTCAATTTCGAAGTAGGTGCGCATGTTGGTGTAGTGTTAATAAACGCATGGTTGCATCGTTCGAGGTTACACGGTTGAAAAGAAGAAGAGAGAATAGAGAGATCGGATAAGCCGCGGCTGTCCACGAGTTGGACGACAGACCAATTATGTTAGCCGGTGTGAAACTCGCTTTGCTTAGCGCGTTAGATCTTCCTGCGAGTTCGTGTGCGCGTTGCCGGAGAAATCGGGAATTTATCAGGACATTAGCATAATACACGCCTGTGATTTCGACGAGACGATGGCTCGTGCAACGAGTCAACTCGTGTAAACAAACGGAATCTTTCACTTAGGAAGATTTTCCGGGGAAGTACCGTTCTATTGAATTTCTCGTTTGAAGAGACTTAAGACGATATTAAGTTACGAATGGTTATACATTAATATTCCTATATCTCTATTATCTGAATATTTTTATATTCTGAGGTACGGATATCGAAGATGCTCTTTCGTGGAACCATCTTGTAAAAATAAGGTCACACCAGGCTCGGATAATATCGAGCATGCTGCTACGCCAGTGATACGTGGCTATGCGCGTGCATTACCATAAGCCTGGTATGCGAGATAGTCGAGCGTGGGCGTACCTATATGTAGATACCGGCGGACATGCTGTAAAAATGTGGAAAGAGAGTGAAAAGAATACCGACGAGGAGAGGGAGGCTTCAGGTGAGAGAGAAAGGTGGTATGAGACAGGAGGAGTCAGGAACATTTCTGAGCAACGAAGGGCAACTGTCTTACACGAAGCATAGTTCGCGTATCTAGGAAAAATGGCGACAGTGAGGTACTAGCTGTTGGGTTTTGAATGTGGAATTTTCAAGTTCAGGAAAAATCTGAAATATAAAAGTCTTCGAGTTTGAAAAATAGAACTTCAGGATTTGATGGTTTCAGGGTCTGCGAGTGAGTCTGGGTGAGTGTGGGTTTAAACATTTGAAGATACAGATTGAATATAACCATTTGAACATTGATTTCGAAATACAGAAATTGGACAATTGTGATTCCTACACTCATCAATAAGCTTCTATCCCAGAATTAATTGCAGAAGCTTGAACGCGTTGATCATTCAAGATGGTTCCGTGTGGCAACGCGTGTTCCAATAATCGAGCGATAAGAGTCCGCAATATATATCCGTCGAGGCCGAAGTCATACGAACCTGTCCTGTCAAAGCCATACGAAAACGAGGCTATCGTAATACAAGTTTGATCCTTTTGGACCCCTCGTGTTCATGTTCCGGCATCGAAAGGGACGTTGAATGGCGCGAGAAACTCCTCTCGATTACCCTAACCGAAACGCGCCTGGTGGACAGTGTCTCGGCGATAAATCAGACGGGATCGTGTACGCCGTTGGCTGCATTCCGGGTCAATTGATTAAGCTGGCACGCCGTTGGATAAATACACGCGACAAGCGGCGCGTTTCCATGCATAATTTTCATTGAACGACATATCGAACGTTTAGGTGGTCTACCGATAATCCGACTGTGAAGCGACGTATCAAGGAACCGAGCCATTAATGATCGCCATTGACGGCTGTTATTCATTGATAAGGTCCGGAGAGATCAGAGTTCGATTTACGAGAACGATGGTTGAATCGAACCGATTCGTTCGCTAATTAGGATATCTGTGTCGAACGATCCTGCCGATACACGCTTTTATATAACCGTGACGTAAATAACTGTCCGTGATAGCTGTTTTGCCACTTTTTTCTCTCTCTCTGTAACTCGATGAATCTTCCAGGAGATCTGTCGCGTTCTTGGAAACTTAATAGTATCGTTGACACCGAGCACCGAGCATCCGATCCGCTGTATCAGCGTTACCGAGTCACGTATTCCGAGCGTAAGCATCCGCGTAGAAAGTCGTGGCGTTAATGGCTCATCTTCCTTCGCGAATACGAAAATTCTACACACGAGCCATCGAATTAGGACCACTAGAAATTCTCAGCATTTTCCGTAAAACTAAATTTATTAGCTACTAACATGATACGCTACTACTGTACATAACATTAACACATGTTAATATCTTGTATTTCCACCCTTTGGTTTGGTCACAGCTTGTATTCATGCTCCGCATGGTCATATGCTTTATATCTTTGTTACTTTTCCAAACATCTGTAATTCTTTTCAACTCGGATAACATGGGAAGTTGTAAACTAGTCTTTTGAGTAGGCAGACATATTCTATGGCACCCAAATTTCACCTCTAGCTCTTAATCACCCACACAATTTGATTATTATCACGATAGTAACAAATTAATAACTATGTACATGTCGCAGGGAGATGATAAAAATGGGGATTTAATGATATCCCCAAGCTATATGATCAATTCACAGATGTTAAAATAACAACTCTGTGGGGTGATTTCCCTGAAGAAAGTAAGTGGTTTGACCAAATCCCTCAATTGTTTTAATGTAAATAAACAAGTGAAGCTCTGCGTTTCCACTCCTTATCTCGCCTACAATTAATGATAGAAATCGATCACATGGAGACCGTCATCGATGTTCTTCTGAATATTTTATTTCTTGATTTCAATATAATTATACGTGTTAGGATATCGATTATATCGATACTTTATCCCCGATCAACCATCGATAAAATTGAGCTGTACAAATTACTTGCAAGATACAAGATGTACAAATAGATATAGCTCTTCAGGCTGCACAGTTTTTTCCAAGCTTTATCGGATGTGAAAATTTAATCCATTGAATATTGGTGAAAATTTAACCAGCTCTCTAGTAAACCATAAATCAAACGGATGAGAATTAATCGATTATCCATGCACGTTTCACGCTTTTTCCCTGTTTTTTTTGCAGCGGGTCCCGCTCAAGCCGGTAATTCCGATATCGGAATGATCAATTATCACTTTTATCGGTTGAAATCGACGCGTCGCGTCGCGTCCACCGTAATGGACGGTTGCAACGCGGTTTTCATTCCGCGGCCGCTGTCCACCCTTGCACCTGCGTTTACACGTAGCGTCGCGCGACAATGAAACACGGCTGACAGACGGGATTGTACAGCCCAGAGCAAATCTCGTTTCCCGCAGAAAAATATGGTAAAAGCGAGGGAGACTGCTCGTTTATTTTAGGGATCTTTGAGGATTCGTCTATTTGGGGTTTATGCCGTTGGGGACTTTAGGATTTGGTGATCTACCGGATATAGGAATGGGAAATTTCCAAATCTCAACGTTCAATTTGCAAATTTGCATATTCGATTCATAAATCTCCTAAATTTTCAAATCTTCAAATCACCAATTTCCAAAATCTTGAAATATTTCATTTTCAAATTTTCTACATTTTCAAATCTCCTGTATGCAACTTCGCAAATTTCCAAATCCCTATAGTACCTAGGTCTCAAATTTCCCTAGTTCCCAAATCCCCCTAGTTTCAAAATTTCCCTAGTTTCTTGATTTTCCATGTTCCAAAATTTCCCTAATTCCGAAATGTCCAAATCCCTATGTTTCCATCGTTCTCCAATTCCATAATTTGGAAATCTCTACATCCTTAATTTCCGAAATTCCCAAGTCCCTATTCTCCAAACCTAAAATTCTAGATTTGCAAATATTCGAAGTAGACGGTAATTAAAAATCGTCGCGTAGAAGACTTCCGCCGCGTCGATCGTCAGATTTTCCGAAGGGAAGTCGAATTTGCCGTTGACTGTACCTTCGTCGGCGCTGCGATCCGGTCTGGTCGCGGTGTTTCCGCCACGAACCGGGGTAAAATGTCTAATTCGCCATAAATTTCATCGAGCGGTCCGACGGTATGCGACATTAGCATACGACGCGTTTAGAGACACCTGGAAAGAGGTTCTCCGTTATCGCGCAACAATGAGCGGCAGAGCACGACTTGGAAAGTGGTTTATGAGCGTCCGCGATATCCCGCCGATTGCTCGGAGCCGATTCGATTCGATTCGCTTCGCTTCGCTTCGCTTCACCACACGCCATGGAATTGTGGCGCATACCACCCAGACATATCGACAGGATCGACGGTACACATTTTCCTCGGGTACGATGTTTCGGAATTTTCCAATTTCCCCGTTTCGAGATTCTCAACAAAATTTTAACGATTCGGCCAATTAAATGTACCTTGGAACTAGGAAGTTCTTTAACTTTGGATATTTTGCGAATGGAAAACTTGCTCGAATTTGCGGAATTTGGGAGACTTGGGAATTCGGAATTTGGAGATTTGGAGAAATCTTCAAATTCCCTGAACTTCCAAATCCCTAGATCCTGCTATCCCTAGATCCCGAATCCCTACGTCCCGAATCCCTATGTCCCGAATCCCTACGTCCTGAATCCCTACATCCCGAATTCCTACGTCCCGAATTCCTAGATCCCGAATTCCTATATCCCAAATCCCTAGATTTCGAATCCCTAGACCCCCAATCCACATTTACCCAATTCTTTGATGTCCAATCCCAAAATCCCAAATCCCTACATGTGCAGTTCCCAAATTCTGAAATCCCCAAATTCCCAAGTTACCTGTTCTTCACTTGCACGCTCATAGAAAGATTCCGCCTACCTCGACACTAAATAACAAATTGCTATGCGCGCAGCTACCTATCTTAAATCATGTACATTGCATACTTAAGTACCAGCCAGCCTAATAAACGTGCTACAACTTTTGCGCACTAGTGTACACGAGCTCGCTAGACGAACATGTCAGCCGAGCAAGCATTAAACACAGTCTTATTCGGAATGCGGCAAGTTATGCGTACGAGGGTCCATGGATCACTCGCGATCAGCCTGTATCAAATCGTTTCTAGCCGCGTATTTATTTGTTCTGCCACTCCGGAGAACGGCCCCCGTGGGACGTTCATGTAAATTGCCATTAGGACGGAGCGAACGCTGCCTGCGAACAACCATAAGACTTGCCTCTGTTCTTTAGACAAGGAACAGAGTCCCACGGTTCCTCCGTTTGACTCCACCGCCGACGCGACCACACCGAACAAAATAACACAGCCGTGTCCTCCGCCGAGTAGCTATCCATTTGCCCTGGTGTAAATGTTTATGGGCACCCATCAGCCCTGGCACACGGCGTTTTCGAGTGACAACTTCCTGCCGAATGCCAGCCGCTTTCTCACCGACCCGACGGGTGACAATTGGAACTGATGACGGTGGGATACGGACGAGTTTTATGCCATAATCTTCGCTGCCGTAATCTTCTCTCCGTCCTCGTAATACGCTGCGCGATCAGCGCTGATAGCTTGGCTGATATTACGCTTTCGGTGTTGTTTCGGATTTGCTGGTCACTTTGGACATGTTACCGGTTCTTTTTAACGACTAAGCTTATTTGATCAACTATGCTGAATTATAAGATATGGTGCATGAACAGTCCTTAGAACCAATATGCTACTGCATGTCTATCACTTAAATACATGTTAGAGGTTAACTTTGTGGGAATATATGGTTATCAGAAAATTACTGGAAGACTTTTGTTAAGAACCTTTTCAAACTACCTACTTTCCAGATTTAGAAATGTGAGAGTGTTTAATTTGTTAAATATTCAGCTTGTAAATTGACACTCCGTTACATATCCAATTAACCTAATTCGAAAAGGATACCAAGTACATAATGCCAGCGATAAAAAACAGCAAAAATTGAGACATAAATTTTCCTAAGCTCGTGTCTAAAATAAAACATCCAGTTTTCTCGTCCACACGTTCCAGCGCCTCATAATTGAACTAATCTTGTAACTGTACTTCTACGATACCTATAATCCACGTCCAGTTATTTATATCGGTCGTGAGGATGAAACGTTAGTTGTGTCAGTTGCGCTAGTTAGTTTTCCGTGGCAATCCGCTCGTAGATTAAAACAGAGATTAACTGAAAAGCGATGCAAACGGAGCGGAGCATAATAAGATCGTAATTAAAGGATTATTTAAAGACAGGTAGCGAAGCACCTTTCGTCGAGATAGAACCAGCTTAACGGCCTTAAATCAACATCGCATCACCAAGATGCAACACCCAGAGTGTGGTACGCGAATATTGTAGGCAGAGAAACATTGAGTAACGGATAATTGCATCGGCTAATAAATTAATCCCAGATCTCCTTAAGACACGCCCACCGCAGCTGCGTAGTATCGTCTAATCGTCTAATTGGCACCTTGCATCCGTGCGATAGAACCTCCGGGTCAAGGTGACCGATTCAGAGGAAAAACACGGCGACGTGAGAAAACGTCGACTTCAATTGTATCGCATTAATTAAGAGATCACACTATTGATTCGATCAGAGAAATGCAAAGTAGGTTCGAATTATCTGGTGAAATGAGTGCTCTTTTGGATGGATTGTGTGGGACAATTTGCATTTGTGATTTGATAGGAAGGGGAAATATTTTTTTGTGAATCTGGGTTATTGTGCTGTGGGGGTTGCATCAAGATTTTTGAAATTTGGGAAATTTTTAATTTTTTAGTTTTTAAGTTTTGACAAATCCTACGTTCGAAGTTCTCAAATTTCCAAATTCTACAATCTAAATTTTCAAATTTCCAACATCTTTAAACTATCAGATGCCCAAATCCAAAATTTCTCAATTTCCAAATCTCCAAATTATCAAATTTTCAAATACCCTTTCCAATCACACAAATACCCAGATATCCAAATTTCCAAATGATCAAATTCCCAAATCGCTCTCAAATCCCCGAACCTCCAAACTTCGAAAATATTCAAAATCCCACTCAAATACTTCCAACAATGATACAACTTCCCCAAAGATATATACCTAAAGAACAATAACCGCTCAGCACCATACAATTCTAATTCCAATACTCTCCGAACCTACGATATTTAATATTCCTCTCCACGTGAATATTAAACGATATTAAACTCGATCGGTCCACGATAAAAATGAAAAAGTGTAATGACGTGGTTCGTTGGCAAATTTTTATTTCTACCCGTAAAATGATTCGCGTTATTTGCATGGCGGCGCGTTTGCCCGACGATATATCGGCAGCGTTCCGTTTACGTGTTCGAATTTCATCTCTCATATCTTTCGAAGGGTAACTCTTATTGCGACGGAGTAATTTAAGGGCCGTGTTTCTCGGCCTGCAATTTGGATTAATACTAAATGTAAATCAGCCTCCCCTTGGCGCGCTTACCCGACTACATAAACGAGCTCGTTGCTCCCGAACGCGTTTTCTCACACGTTGTTTACGACAAGCTGTGGCTGCAGCTTTATTTGATTATTCTCAACGAGGGGTAATACCTTTACCGCAACCCAGCACGGTTTAAATGTAATTCCCCTGCTGTGTAATTTCCTCTTTGTCCGCGACACCGATATTTTCTTTCTTTACATTTTTTCGTCATCAACTGTTTATTACGTTAACGCTAAACCTACCGGCCTGTAATGTGTACCGATATCAACCCATGAGTTGGCGCGATTATGTCAGTTTGGTATTGTGCAATTATTGACTATGCAAATTATTAGACCTGAACTTCAAAATTCGAGTAAATCTAATCACATCTGAAGTACGGGTGCGTCAAAATAGTACAAGGAGTTAAATATTCGATTCTGTATTTGACTTAATCTACAAACTTGTTAAATTGTATTTCTAAAAATAAAATTGATGTAATTTTCATTAAAATGTTATACGTTTCAAAACCACTCGAGTATTTCTATTCGTTTTTCGAATAGCGTTCATAAATAGGATCGAAGAGAACTTCCTGTTCGAATCAGACACCATTCTCGTACATTCGGTCTAACTTTATCGTAACGTTAAAGTCAAACACAGAAACGAGTTGACAGCTAATCAGCTGGATTCAGGATCAAATTGAATAAAATATATTAGACGTTGCAAGTATAAATCGCAATCAGCTGCGTTTCGAACGTCGCGTTGTATCGTACAACTTGACTCGCGTAAAGGATTTAACGTTTTTGTTATCGTATGACGATTCTATTTCTATTTATTTCATTGGCGATTTCTATTTCCTTAAGACGTAACAAGTAAATATGTTCAGAATTACGTCGTATGTGGTGTCATTTTAATCAGGAAAATGTCACACATACGTTGGTAAAAGTTTCGTAAGAGAAAAGTTTACTACAAACTTCAATCAATATAGGAACTATACGATATAAGTGAAAGTTCAGTATCAAGAGATTCACTTGTATCGAGACTATAGTACGCTACTATGCTACTTGTTACTTTATTTCCAATAATGTGCCAATAACACACTTTACTATTACACAATTTATCAGATAAAACAAACAGACGTTACATTAATATCGTATCAGTTGTTGTAAAATTACAAATGTTTAACATGACCATCATCAAGGATTAAAATTATCTACTGTCTATTTTATTATTGTTATATTTGCGCTTACGTTGTCATTATGTTTATGATATATCATTTTTATGTTTATGCCATCATTATATTTATGATGTATCATTTTTATGTTTACGTTATCATTATGTTTATGATGTATCATTTTTATGTTTACGTTATCACTATATATTTATGATATACCATTTTTATATTTATATCATCATCAATATAGTAATATTCGCATGCATGTACGCACGCATTTTATTGGCACCCTGTGTATTATTTTACGAAAGGAAAAAACGAACGATGGTTAAATTTGTAGCCAACAATAAACGGTGGTAGGAAAGAGATTAAGATCGTCTGGAATCAAAGACGGTTAAGATGCGATCTTCGCGCGGGTACATTTGTGGAAATCCTGGAGAATCTCGGGAATCTAGGCGATCAGAAGATCCGATCGAGGCGGGTAATAATTTTCGATGCTCGGAGAAAACGAGTGGAAAATTACAGTGCAGAGAATGCACGCATCGGTCAACGAGGAAAAAGGAAGATCTCGGCATTCTGTCTGCGAAAGGGAAACTCTTGCGAAGAACGTCCTATCGTTCGTGTATCATGGCGTTCCACGATTCGAAGGAGCAGAGGCTCCTCCGTGTACCGTGACACGCAACTTCTCATTCTTCGTGAAATAGAAAATATATTTTTGTTAACGAGAGAAAAGAGAAACCGAGTGCTTTTCGAATGAATAAAACGATCCGAAACAGAGTGTGCTACCTTATGATTTCGATACGAAATGCAATTTTTAAGGTGACTTTACAGTCAATCTAGTGGAACGACTTTATTTATACGGTAAAAGACATAACTTTCATTGATCAATTTTTTTACCGAACATTAGTATATGAATTTTGGACCTCAAGGGTGGTTTAGTACCTTACGGAAATCTTAATATCTGAACTTTTATGAATGAAACTTCTGTCACTGCTATTATCTTCCATCATCGTAATCTGCAAAACTTGAAATAATAATCAATATACCGCGATAAAGAATGGTAGATATCAATTTGTACCCGTATCAATTGGAATGACCGTGCTTCTGCTATAGGAACGATCAGAAAGAAATAACTAAAATAGGTTTTATCTTGGAATCGAGACAGTGGTCGATTATTTTCCTGGGCTGCATTTTCACCTGATTGTTTATCGTCTGGTCGGAACAGATTTGTAATAAATGGGCCTTTTACTTTGGCCGTGTTAGACACATAAATAGCAACGGGTTGGACAGAAATCTGGGCACGTCGACCGGCCTGCTTAATAAGAAGAGAAGGATAAGCTCTCGTTTGTCGAGGAGGCATGATGCAAAGAGTGCTGGCGAGTTTCGTTTATCTCGCGCCAGCTGAACAACGTTCCGTTTACTTTCGAGACCGCGTTTGACTGTTGTGTTATCGTTGCATCTTAACGAGAATCGGCGATCTTCACTCGAATGTCGTGCATAGACGGCCTTGCCGTCTTGCCTGCCAAGGATACTGGGTGTCTGCGAACTTCTCGACATCCCGCGAACCGCCGTAATAACAATTTCGAAGCTGAACAAACTATATTATTAGCTTGCAATATTATATAATGCAACGTTATTAGCTAATGTCGTTGTATAATATCGGCAAAAGTGCATTCTATAGCTGACGTATAGTTTGTCACGATTACTTGCCTTCTAACGATAAACGATATTTTAATCCAACATTCTAATTGCTTTCCTACTATTCTCAAAAGCAAACATTCCCTCGATTCCATAACCGTAGATCGCACTATTCCAAACGTGCATATCCGGATATCCTTGGAATTCAGTATCCCTAGATCCCGAATCACTATATCCCGATATCCCTCGATGTAATATTCTTTGATCCCAATATCCCTAGATTCCGAATCCCTAAATTTCGAATCCCTAGATCCCGATGCACTAGATCCCGATATCCCTATATTTTGAATCCCTATATACCAATTTCCCTAGATTCCAATATCCCTAGATCCCGATATACCTAGATCCCAATGTCCCTAGATTATGAATCCTTAGATCCGATATCCCTAGATTCCCGATCCCTAGATACCGAATCCCTAGATGCCAATATCCCTAGATTCCGAATCCCTACATCCCCAGATTCCGAATCCGTACATCCTAATATCCCTAGATTCGAATATTCATAGATCTGAATACTCCTAGAGCCTAATATCCCTAGGCTCTGAATATCCGTAGCTCTCTATATAATTATACTTTAATGTTCCTAGAATTAAATATTTCTGTATCGCAATTTTCCTGTGCTCTAATTTTCCTAGATGGCAATATTCCTTGGTCGCAGAGTTTCTAACTCGTAATAATCGAAATTTCAATATCCCTAGATCGTCGTGTCGGTAGATAGCAATATTTCTCGATCTCTTTAAGCGATAAATAACACCCAGTATACGGAGCCGGCAGCTAACGGTATGCAAACATTTGCGTATTTAAGCGAACCACAGTCTGTATGAAAACCGCAGGAAGATCTATGCACCGATTCAGGTTTCCATCGGATTCGTAATTGGAGAGAGTGAAAGTACACTTTCAAAAGGTACGATCCGATATTTATACAAATTTTCCAAAACCGTACCCTCGTTAACGGTGCTCTGATTGTCGGCAATCATGTTCGCGTATCGAGCGTGCAGGAGTCGAACAAACAGGAACAGTACGGGACTCTCCGCCCGGTGAGATTTAACCAATTATTCTTAATAACAGAAGGTTTCGTTTAATGAAGCTTAATTTTAACTGAAATTATCGTGTTGCTTAATTGAACAATCATTATCCTTCGCGAACCCTAAATCGGTCGATGCTACAAGTTGCTAGATGAAATGTTAGTAAATTGATAAATACATTGATCGATGAAGAAGTAATTCTTTAAGTTAATTAGTGGATCGAGAAATGAGTACATTGGTAAGTTGGCAAATCGATAAACGAGCGAAGTAAATCCAAAAGTGGATAGATATGACCGATAAATTATCAAAACACGACTCCAGTTTGAAATATATAGAAGATCGTTGTAGAGTCTCGAGCGCAAAGAATCCCACACAAATGATCAATGATTCAGATCGGAAAGGTCAGTCGAAGGAAGACTAGGGCGGTGCAGAATTTACGGAGAAAGTTTCGCGAAATGTTTACTCGAACGGGATACATGAGAGACGGCATAAGGGTTGTTGCATACGGTGTCATACCCTGCTACGAGAAGGAAACATATTTCTCGTTCGACGGAGATACGAGGAGAAAGAGCTGCGTAGTTAGAACGATCCAGTTCCCATGGATATTCGAACGTGTACACGTACCTACACACGACTTCTCGAGGCGCAATGGATATTTGTTATTCATAAGCCTGTCGATATAACTTCTGGCCGGCTTCTCGTTTACTGATACTGCCCTGCACCAGCCTAGGTGCTGCGCCATTCGGTTCATGAATCTGCCACTCGTAATTTTCTTCTCGACGATCGACGAGCTTCTAACCTAACCCTTTCGACTGCAAAATCACTCACACGCCGGGGTGTGTTCGACCACGTCGATACTCGCGCGTACTCGCGAACGATTCGCTGCAAAATTCCCGGACTTTTAACCTGCAATTTTTCACCAACAGACTTCTAGGCATTTCACTTAAAGCACCGTAAAGCAATGTTTTCTTTAAGACTCGACATTACTCGCTCAAAGCAATAAACATTTTACTTAAAACGAGATATTGCAGAATACAGCGGTAATTTTATTTAACAGATAATCTAGTAGGATACACCAATGAACATTTGATTTATCAGCTGATGCAACGGAATACAGAGAGAAACGTTTTATGTAAATCAAGGAGTAAGAGTAATTTGATATAACCATACACATATTTCAACGAATTTATCGTTTTTATTTCAGTGACGTTATTTTTTGTTACATCATTATTGTATAATTTTCTGTTTGAGAGAAATTTCAATTAAAAGATGATTTAAAGTAACCTCGAGAGAAATCATTTTTATGTTAAACTGATGTGCAATCGTTCTAAACGACATTTAGGTAAATAAAGTAGCGTGTTCTTTAGATAATCAGTTTTTAGATATATCGTTGAAGTAACGTGCAAGATCACAAAGGAATAAATAGTCGGTTCAAACAAGGATTTGGCAACGGCACGAATTTGATGGGTTTTTGCGCTGCAATTCATTGAAGAGTCGTTGCAATGTAGGCTGAAGGTTTGGCGCTGGTCCAGCACGAAAATCGTAGAAAACGCGTTTAATTTTCATCGTGCGACTGCACCGAATAATTGCGAGCCGCAGTAACACTTTCGGTCGTAACCCGACAAGGTAAATGGGATCGGGTATCACGATGCAATGCTCGTCTACTGGAAATTCGATTAAACTGTTTCATCGTACGCGAACGATCAAACCGTTACGCGCCAATTTCCCCTGTATTTTTTCTTTGTTTCGTTTCCTAACGAAACGTTGTTGAATTTGAATCGCGCGCTGGCACAGAAAACGCTACGAGTTTTACCAATAGAATCGTAACAGTGTTTGCCGAAAGCTTGAATTTTAACCAAAGCGAGATCGCAAATTGCTGTGAAACGTTTGTTTGTTAAACACTAAAGAACAGCTGTTGAATGAACATCACATTTAAATAACACGGAAAGAAGTGTTAGGTGGCAAATCACTTCCTTAGGTTTTATATGTGATATGAGAATCTAGGAATTTTAGTAATTTTACAATAGAGGACTTTGAAGGTTTATAAATTTTAAACGGAGCTTTCTTTTCTATATCGTACGTATTACCTAGAGTTAACAATAAATTTAAAGTAGATATTACAAGCGTATGATATATCTACACTCATAGCTCGCTGTTTCCATCAAAGACACAATAAGATATTTGTCAAACGTGTGCACGTAAGTTTATAGGCGATCACGGGTTCGTTGGCCTCGAGGGGTTAATCTTCATCGTCGATCGCGTTTGTAAAACAGTAGTAGTATTCGATATACATCGAAAGTATCGTTCCAAGGGAAATGTTCGATTTTCGAGCCAGTTGGCTGTCACCGGCTGAGAAACAATGTTTTGATCAAACACGAAGATTTTAATCGGGAATTCACAATCGTCTTCACGGCTAGCCCATAGATCACCTAATCTGCTTCGTAAATCTTCCAGATCTTCGCTCATCTTCGATCTTCGCAAATTTTATTACTTTAAACGACTGTACGATATTGCCCGATAAAATATCTGCATTTCACTACGATCCCGCGATGTAGCCACGATAATTTTGGAATTTCTCCTAGCATTGTCCGTTATGTTGCCTCGATCGTTTATCATGCGCGTCAAATCATATATTGCAGGGTCGCGAGATTTTGCGATTAACACCATAGAAACGATCTCTGTAATCAATAATTATGTTACACAGTAAAATTCGGTTTTTCATAAAAATTTGTCAAAGTAAAGGTTAAACGTTGATTTTAATTGAGAAGTTCTTTAATGTACTATTAACTTTTGATGCTCGATTAAAACTTCTGATAAAGAGAGAAGTTTAATTTCTAATTGGGTTGAGGCAAATTTATTTTCTAATTTAACCTCGTGCACAAACATTAATTTTTATTTTTTCAAGTTCGCGATGAGAATCTAATTTGTAATTACTAGTGAGCCGTAACGAATTGTTATAAAAAAAAAACTAATTATAAGTAAAATTGATCGACGGTTATTTGCAGAGAGATAAAATTACTGAGGATGTTGACCTTTGCAACATAATACACCAAGGTCGTCAGAATCGACGAGAAGCCGTGCATAATTACCGAGGAAACGAATTAAAAGAGAATTGGAAAGTTCAGTGGCGCGATTGGTTGTTCGCTTTCTTCGAACAGAAAATAAAGGAAAACTTGAGCGATACCTCGCAAGGTCGCAAATAAACTTTCCTCGGTCCGTTGGCGAACACCTGTTTGCATAGTTTCGCGTCCTTGAATGTCTGAAGATCAGACGTTCTCGTAGAAGTATTCTTGTCGGCACTGTTGCTGCACAGAAGGCACCTCCGAGTGGATTTCCATGTCTCGCTTTCACCCGCGCGATGTCCTTTAAATCGAGTGGCTTGTTTCGTAGCGAGAGGGGAAAATAAAGAAAGGAAAAAAGAAAAAAGTGCGCCACGACAAAAGGTATACACTTTTAAAGCGGTGCAGAACGTTACGTGAAACCCGTCGTGCGGTTTCGTAATTGCAAAATTTGCTCTTCCATAAATCCGGCCTAAATTCGAGCCGTTTCTGCAGCGAGGATCCAACATCCTGTCGTAAAAATGTCCGAACAGAGTATAACGCGAACCTTCGGTTTCCTCTTAATCTTTTTTCCATCCCGAACCGCTTTCAAGAAATCGAAACTCCGGGAACCGGCACAAATGTCACGTCGGGGATTCCTAAATATCACGTTTTAATGGGCTCCGGTTGAACTTCAACATTCAGCCAAGGATAACTATTCGAGTCTCTTTAGAATAAACCGGGTGTACTTTGTATCGGGCGAAAAAATACGAAGACTTAGCGTGGCTCGCTGCGAGAAAGCAGAGGATGTAACTCGGTACAGCGCGAAAATTGACCCGAAAAAGAAATCGCCGTTCACTCGTCACACTTATGGATACTAGCTGTTTAACGCGACTTAAATCGCGACCTCTCGATAAATAATCTTTCTCGATTATTAGAGGTGAGTTTTTTAAAACCGTAAGTATGGTCGAAAATAAATTGTTCGTTCGTTAATTTTTGGGGATTTTTGAGAATTCTTCTTCCTCGATTCGTAAATTTTTACATTTGAGAACTACTCAATTTCTCAAAGTTTCAAAGTTCAAAAATCCAAAAATTTCCAAATTTCAAAGTCCTGAAATTCCAATATTCCAAGCTTCTAAAGTCCGAAAATTCAAAAGTCTCAAAAATGACTTGTCCCGCGGCGAAATTACAAACAATCAATCAGTTTTAAACCACTTAAGTCCCTGGCTTATGGGAAAAATCATTGTTTCGTGCCGGGGCAGTAACTCCCTGTTATTAGTACTTACGGTTTCATTGCTCGGACCACTATTGTTTTCTTGAGCAATAGGTTGCGCAATCACGTTGTTGTTGCCGCTTTTCGCGCAATACTTTATCCATATGGCAGGTTTGAATTATTGAATTCAGAATAATCCGAGCCGATTCGCCGTTTACTTTAAGTCTCGCACACTGTCCGTACCGACTCTGCAATTATTATCGTTTCTTTCTCTTTTTTTTTATTTTCGCGATCGCTTTGTGCTCCGACCATTGTATGATTTATGAAACAAGCTTGTTCGAGGTAGGATGGGAACGCCGCGATCGATTTCCGCGTACCATTATAGAAGATGTTTCTGTCGGTAAATTGAAATCATTATCCTTATCGCTCGACTCTCTCTTTTTGCTCCGCTTCGGTTCTCGAACCTGTATTTATATCCTTATCGTTCCTGTCGATTAATCGAGTAACCACTAAAGGATTCATCATTTTGACAAGAATATCCCACTCGTCGCGTAACTTTTTTATATTTTCAAAAGGAACACATTTTTAACTCTCGCGAGTTAACGAGTCTTTTATTTTACAATTTATTCGATGAAAAATTATGTAATATTGTTCGCAACATTTTTAACGACGCAAGCAATTTTAATTATGTCAATTGAAATTCTAATTCCAAGTCTAATTTTCATCAATTGTTTTCGTTCGTTTTATTTAACTTAACATTAAGTACTAACTTGAATTTTAGATGAATTATCATTACATCAATTTGCTATTCATTAACATTCATGTTTTACGATTTTATAAAAACAAGAGTTCCACATATTTCTGAATAGAGGTGAAAGACTTAAGTCTTCTTCAATTTTAATATTTAACAATTAATTTTTCATCCCTCCAAAAAAAATTTGCAAAAATTTAACTCCTCAAACTTGTACATCGCTATATAAAAATGAAAGCGTTTCAATCGACATTGCGATTTCCGGTTTTCGGCAATTTGAAACGGTAAAAAGTATGTTAATATTAAGAAGAAATTTTTAGCACACCTTTTAGGCTATTTTGTAGCGCGACACTTAAGGGAGAAAGTTCGCAAAAATTCCGTTGGCCGAAATCTTTCTAACGCCGAACGAGAAGCTTTTTTTGTCTGGCACTTTCTACTTGTTCCAGTGTAATAACGGTGACACGAGCGCTCGTCCCGAGTGCTTACTTGTCTCCTATCGAGGTATGAGCGCTCTATCGAGCACCAGACGGAAACTTGAACCTGTCCCGACAACGTCGATTTCACTTTCCGCGATCGAACGTTCGAATTGTATAACGTGAAAAATTATTTCCCCGCTGGGACCACCGCTAGTTTCTAGTTAACGACGCCCGATGTCGCGACACGAACGGTATCGATAATTTCGATGTAACTGGACAATTTGCATCGCTCGCGCGAACATTGTCGACGTTTAGACGTTATTAGACCAATTCGATAGCTCGTCAACGCACTTCACAAAATTACTCTGTCGATTCATTCTAACACGACAGATAAATATATGTTTCTTTAAAAGTTTGTTCCTATATTTTGATACCTATATCGTTTGTAAGAGTTCAGAATGTTTCATTGGAAGGCAACGATAGGTTAAGGCAATCCAATTATCGCGTTACCGCACTTTTCGATTCGAAGCGCGTGTCTGTGGGATCAAATCATTCATGGTAGCGCCTAAACGCGATCGTAACAGAGTTGAAACTGCCTGTTACACAGGCCAAGATAATATATCGTTAGCACGCGTTTACATGGGAATACGGTGCCGGTTATTAATAATAGCCGCGGTTCTGTCGTTACTTACGTTATCCTTGATGCATTAACACGGCAATAAGCGATGCATAAATTTAACAACAATCCGTAGCGAACGTGTTTCCCGCGGAGCAGGGAAACTATGGTGCATGATCGCAAATGAGAAATTCTACGCGTCTGGCCTACACGCTGGACCCGTATAACGTCCCTAACCGCGATCGCGCGTAATTTACCTTACATAATGTAAGTATCGTTTGACCTTTTCCATCGTAATTTACGGAAATAGTGCGAGAAACATTTCCATGCCGCTTGATAATCTACGGCGTGGAAAAGTGAAAATTATTTATTCGCGACATCGGGAAAAAATTCATGTCTACACTTGATTAATTGTACGATACATTCTACAAAACTATGATTAAAATCCTCGGTAAATTGTCAGAGATCGGCAACTTCTTCTTAAACAATTAGTGTCCTAATCATCGATCGAACGAAAATACAATGAAATCTAATCAAATATTTGCAGATTAGATTCATATTTCGATGTTCAAGTGTCAATAGTCTTCATAAGATTATGTGTATGTCTGTCGTTATTGTGACAGATATAAAGGATGAATATTATAGAGTATATAATGATTCGTTTAACAGAAAAATCTCCATTTAGTATTCAATTATAAATAAACAAATTTAATTTTAATATTATCGGAAAGACACTACATGTGCTCAGAGCGGTGAACGCATGCGCCTGCCGACCCGCGCATGCGCAGATCATAACGAGGCTACGCGTGCGCAGAGCAGCGCGCAGAAGAATTTGACAGAAATACAAAAATTGTAACAGGAATTCTATTACACGACATGAACACAACGTACCAAAGAAACGATGTAAATCAAAATTCGTGGAATATATCACAATTAAAGTACACGAAACTACGAGACATGTTCAGTAAATCGAAGTGCGAGTCCCAAACGGCGAATAACGTCTTAACAAGCAATTGGCGGCGTGAATTGGTCTTTTCTGGTGGTAAATTGGACATTATGGAGTGGGCGATGACGCGCGTCATCAATCACATCGCGCTGACTGTCATGCTTTCTTGACATTAGCCTACATATGGCATTAATGGAGGCCGAACGACCCGTTTTACTCAACCTTCTGCCACGCCTCTCGACTCTATAGACATGTTAGCGTACCGCCGATGTAATTACGTTCCTTGTTACGCGTGGTCACACCTATGGAAATTATTGGCATCGGACAATTTCGTTTACGGCCAAACCAGTCGCCTCTGTTCATGTCAATGACCTGAATTCTTCGCGGTTGCTTCCGTGGTCGCGAGCAACGATGGAATCAAGTTCAATGTATGCACATGAATCGGACCCGATTTAAATATGAAAGTTTTGTTACACATTGAATGGTACCTGAGAAAGATGGGTTTTGTTTTCTGTATTATGATGTGCTAGGTCTCTTTGGGAAAATGGCGATATAGGGAGATACATCTTGTGTCCAAAATCTTCGAATTTAATTTGAATATTTAGGAATTGGGAAATTAGGAAATCGAGAAATTATGTAACTGGAAAATTAAGGAAATTAATTGAATATTTGGGAAATTTGCAAATTGAGGAACTGAGTAATTGGGAAATTAGTAAATTGAGAAATTATTGTAACTGGGAAATTAAGGAACTAGGTAATTCAGTAATTGGGAAATTTGCAAGTTGAGGAACTGAGTAATTGAGAAATTAGGAAATTGAGAAATTATGTAACTGGGAAATTAAGGAACTGGTTAACGAATAATTGTGAAATTTGGAAGTTGAATTTGAGAAATCGAGAAATTGTGAAATTATAAAACCGAGAAAACGAATAACCGCAAATTATGAAAGCGAAAATTTCATGAATTTAAAAATCTATATAATTTCGAGATCGAGATATTTCCTTAATCTGAAGTTAAAATTGAGTCTCCCGTATTCCATTCACGATTCCATTCAATCGGCACGTGGTTAGTTCACGATTCACCCGGATCGTTACCAATTCTCCCGATTCAATTTCTGCCCACGATTCTTTCGATTACACCCAAGCCTACAATTTATTTCGCCGTTGCCTGATCAGCGGTCTTTGTTCATCGTATCGGGAGTCTGTGATAACACCGCAACAGAGGAATCGAAGTCTCGATATCTCCGTTTCACCGGCGATCCCAATAACCTATATATCGAACGGTTACGTGAATCGGTTCGATTTTCTGCGCGATACATGGAAAAGGGGAGAGTGCAACTTCTCTCCGATATTCAGCGACGAAAAAAAAAAGAACAGTCGGTTAACAGATCTTTGTGCTCTTTGTTGGCAAACCGCCGGTCAGACGATCACGATCGATCCGTTTTCGATAATGGCGAAGCCACTCGAGGCAAAAGGGATCGGCCTCGGATAACCACCAATAAATTCCGTTGCATTTGTATCGATACAACGTGCATCGAGCTTTCCGACGATAATTGGTACCCTCCTTTAATAGTAATAAAGCTGTGGATCAGGTGTTAAGGACAAAAGGGAACAATTGGAACAAAATTTCATGTTTACACATATGCAGTATCATTAATAAACTATGTAAAATTAAACAACTGTATATGACTATAATAATTTTCTTAAACAGCTACATACATCTATATACAACTTTACATATATTCATATACATATGTATACATAATAATACATTACATATACATATAGTATACATACATTAAGAATAACACAGCATAACATATAACACATATATTTTAATAATAATATTACAGTACACAATACTTATATAAACATAATAATTATAATCTAAATATACTCATTTTTGCCAAGACCTTGAAGGTCGTAGTACATGGATAAACTTGTCTTGATGCATTCATATGATACTAACCCTTTGCACTCCTATGTGGCTCGACATCACATCTTGGATCTTATAAATAATTCAAATACACAAAAGCCTGAAATAAGTCGTATCACTAGTAAAATATCGTACAATCGCTGTTCAATTTTGTTGAAATACACTGAATTCTGTATTCTGCCATAGCAAGAATACGTTCGAGTGCAAGGGGTTAACATTCGCGAACGAAGAAGGTGTATCTGGTGGCCGCTAATAAACGTATTTGGCGAACGGGGAGACGCCATTTCCAGCAACAGACTACATCAGATATACATAGGAATCGGCGGCTACGCCCTTATCGGAAAGAGCTAATGGTACCGGTACACGCGGTGCAGCCACGGACGGCGGAATCCAGGCTAACAGTCGATTCTCATGGCCTCTCTCGTATCCTCGTTCCGGTCGACGAAAAATCCTCGCAATCGAGAGATTCGGTTTAATTGAATATTACAACATACGCGATATATTTCCGTGACCAACTGTACCTGCGGACATCGTAGGAACACGAGGAAACAGGACGTTAAACGGCTTTTAAGTCGTTAGCCACTTAAGTCGTGTTACGGCGCGGCGGGAAATTTGAATGGGAGTGTAACGATACTCGCCCGAAGGTAGTCTACGGCGTTAATGGGTACATCGAGTAACCGCTGTAGAAATTGTCGGCATGAACAGCGCACATGAAATGTGAGTACAGAGATGTCGAGGAACGTTTTTTAGTTTAGAAATTTAGGGATGGTGAATTGGGTCATTTGGAAATTAGGAAAATTGAGAATTTGGATTTTCGAAAATTTCAAGATTAAAAAATTGAAAACCGTAATCATAAGAATCCTTAAACGATGGCCAAGGCATATGCCCAATTTACCCAATGCCATCAACGCGCAACTGGTTACAGAAGTTGCGTCATAGTTTGAATTGACCCGCGCTGTTTTTACTGAAATACTTTCATTCGTCGCGATTGATAAACGTTTCCTGCGCACAGAAGGGTATCGCCGCGAAGAGACGAAAATTTATGGCCAGCCTGAGCGTAGGTTGTTGTTAACTTTAAGCTATCTCCTACGATCCTGTTCTGCTTATTTCTCATACCTGCCATTTTACGTACTCCCACATGGGGTTGCAAGTGATGGTTACGCAATTTGAACCCCGCTGAGCGGAATGAAAATGTCTCTGAGATTCGATGATACAGGCCAGGTGTGTCGCTTTAACGAATTTATGTTTAACTTGTCTTTCCGCCTGTGCAATAATTGAATCGATCGAGTGTATCGATGGAAACGTAATTTCATAAGGTTCAATTGATACATTCACGTTGGTGCGTTGCATATCTACAGAATTTAGCAATCTCTAATCATTTTTAAGATTAATTTAATTTGCAAAGATCCAAATATACCCAGGTACAAATATCCCGGTTTTCCTAGACCACTATTCCCCGGGATCATTATCCCTAGATCATCAATTCCCAGAGCCCTATTCTCTATACTTCTAATTCCCTAGATTCTTGTTGCCCTACATCGGTATTTCTCTAGATCAATATTTCCCTAGAATCCCATTTTCTGAGATGCCTATTTCCCTATATTCCTACGTTCCTATCTCCCTATGTCACGCGAATATCGACCCATCGTTAACTTTTATTTCCGTAGAACAATGACCGCGAGAAATCGGTTGTTTTTTTTCTCGCAGAAGCTCGATGGTTACGCTCTCCCCGAGAAGAACGTTAGAGCAATAGACCGGTACTGAAACGACAAAAAAATAGACCCAGAAGCGAGATCAACTTAATCGAACTTTTAGCACGTAAGAACTCATTAGCCTGGCAGACAGGCTCACAGGCTGGCAATCGGATTCCGAGAGGCCTTTCGAAACGGCTCCAATCCCTCGCAGCTGATTTATACGACCGACAGATCGAGCCATGGCGACAAAAAAAACATCTCTGTGAAATTCTAATTTCTCCGTTTGGTATCGAAAGAGAGAGGATGCAGCGCCTAACGATCCGACGTAGTCGCTCGTCGACGCAGAGAGATAGCCTAAGCTGAACCCATGGATCTTTACGAGGCCTTAACCGACGATCATTAGGAACGCGAAGATCGTCCTAACCATACGGTAACCACATTGTCGCGACCCGGATCCAATCGCAGAATTCTCCTCGAGGATCACGACTCCCATCACTCCTCGTGACTGTCGTTACTCAAAGGTTACCTTACCGAACAGGCCGGACTATTTGAATCTGGGCGACGATGTCGGTCAGTAGTTCCTTCCGAATATGTTCCCGAGATCGAAAACTCGTTTCGCTTGTGGTCGACACGCTCTTTCGGATAATTGGGATACGAGATCAGTTATACGAGTACGGTCTCGCTCAGGGAAAATGGACGAGAATAGGGAGTCCAGTTTGCCACAGGAAAAATGCAAGCAAAAGTCTTACTGCGTGTGTCTAGTTGGCAGGAAGGTCCTACTGGACCATGTAACTCGTGAAGAGTAGTGCAGTTTGGAGATAATCTTCCGATGAATTTTCATATCTTCAAACTTTAATGTTTTTGACTTTTCAGAGATTCGACCTCGAAAGTATGCAGGTTCCTAAACTTTCGTAATACACGAAGAGTAAAGAGAAAAATATGAACAGCTCCCGTTTCTTGAATAACTGCATAAAAGCGAAACGTTCATTAATAATCTGCGTTGCATTTTCATTTTAATTAACGAGCAAAAATGAATCTATCTGTTGAGAGTCACTGGGTCAATTGGGGAATACGTTGCAGACCCAGACTGTTACTTTTCCTCAAGAAGTTGGGCACTAGTTTTAGAAAAGTCTTCACTTTTAGTTCGATCCTTGAATCGCGCAGACCTTCCAAGTCGCTTCAATAAATTCATTTGTTTTCGAAGATACTGTTTTATTTAAATAAATGACCACCTCATATTTCAATAATCTGTAATAAAAGCATGTGTGCGAAGGCAATCAATTTGTACGTACCTATAGCAGCTGAAAATATAGTTTAGCTTTGTTGTAACGATAAAGGTAGAATACGGTATCCTGCCGGTAGACACGGATGAACACCTGCCAAGCTCGCTATTATTACCAGTTTCCCACTCCACCTTTCTATCATTCCGCGAGGCCTTTATTATAATATCCGTGCGGCCCACACGTAGATACCGCACTGGCTCTCCAGGTAACAGGCAGACCCGGTATTCGGTCGATTCGCCCACGCGAATATATCAGTCGAGTATCACCGACGACCAGAGAGACAGCCCGGAGGCTATATAGCCCGAGAAGCACACAAAGTGAAACAGAGAGAGAGGGGGGGTCGAGAACGAGCGCACTTCGAACTTCGAGACACACGGTCGGATCACTTCCGGTGTACTGGTACACGCTGCAGAACACGATGCATATATCCTTATCGCCGTGATCCATCGTGTCGGTCGTGTTGGCCGACCTCCACCGCTTTATGGGTCTGCCCATGGGAAATGGCAAAGACCACTTGCAAGGAATCACCTCGTAACAAGACGACCTTTGAGTCCCGGCCTATCCTCTACCAGCCGGCGACGCTGTTCTATGCAAATCTAAAGGATGCTAGTCGCATTCACAGCCCTAGCTCGGGCAACCGCCCTCCTTTCTCTCTCTCTTTAGTGCCGTTCCTCGTGATCTGCCTTTCCAATTTCGATTACCGATACGATCGCGCTTTGTGTCGCCTTGATTTCGTGCCAAAACACACGCACGCACGGAGACGCTCGGAGGAATGCGGCTGCGATTGTTTAGCCGATTATTGATACGGGCGTCGTTCGAGAGACATGATTATTGGGACAAGATCGTAAAGATACGCATGCCTGGTTATCGATACTGTTTAACCGATGAGGTGTGCGACGGAGACTGCGAGTAGATCACTGGAATGGAGCAGGATTTCAGGACTTTTGTGGACCGTGTCTCACTTTCGAAAACGGTATTCTTTCGTAACTTGATTGTGATGGATTATTTTGCAAAATACCAACGTTCCGATGTACCAAATATCTCGTAATCGGAAACTTCCTATGACCATTCATTTTTATTTCTTAAGATCTCTAGATTCCTACATTCCTAGGTCTCTATTTCCGTAGATTCCATCCCCTTCCAAGATTCCTGTTACCTTATATTTGCACTCCTAGATCCCTAGATCCCTAGATTCTCAATTCTCTATATCTCTAGATCATCATTTCCCTATATCCCTATATCGCTATATCCTTACATCCCAATATCTCTATATCTCTATATCCCTATATTCCTATGTCCCTATATCCCTACGTCCCTATATTCTCAGGTCCTCGTATGCTTATATCTGTAATCCGAAAATCCCAGAACGAGAGATTAGTATCAATCTCATTGGGCGAGAAACGCTTCGAGTACCCGTCGCCTTTTGATCAGTCATATACACGGTTTACCGCTGCGTAATGAGTTTTACCGTCGAGCTTGATGGATTATATTCGAGACGCGTGTTTGCGTGGTCGTCAGTCTGCCGTATTCATTAGGAAAACGTTATACCTTTCACTTCGAGTCGCGAGCAAACAGCGTGTCTCTGCGGGTGTACGCTAGTCTGGCCGGGAAATAGCAGCGTGATTAGAGGATATTAACAGCAATTAGAGACATATTCTGGTGACGTTAATGCGCTGTACAGACACTGTTCGCGGTATTTCCTTTGCTAGATAATCAAATTTCAATTAGAACACTCTTTTTTATTACTGCCTTGAACCTGATACGTACGAAAATAAATTTAAGAACAAGGAACAATTTGTAGACTTAGCGATTTAAACATTTGTTAAATTATAGATTTTAAAATTTGATATTTCGTGAAAGTGAAAATTTATAAATGTGAAAGCTTGAAAAATTGGTATTTCGTGAAAGTGGGAATTAAAAATTTGTAATTTGGAGAATACCCAAAGTCGGAAGGAAGTATTGTACGGAGAGTCTGAATTTCTCGCGACTGCACGAAAAAGGCTTGATAGAATTTCGCGATGGAAGCTGCGTGCGACTCCATTGTGTCGTACGACCGCGAGTTTCACGAACACCGGTGAAAGCTGACAAATTCACGGAAAGTCAAGATTTGCATGAAATTTACAACGACAGACCTTTTTGTCTCGCGGTCTCTTCCGTCGACGATTTTATTCTGGAAAGGTCGTGGGTACCTCGATATGTTTCAGAGGAGATATCATCTTTCGTGACCGTCCGTGCAGCTACGGTGCGGGCACCAAGATACATAGACTCGGTCAATTTCAACGAGAAGTGCCAATCATCCTCGCGAAGCGCCACGCTCAACGAGCCATTGTTCTCGAATCAAATGTCTGTTTGCACGGGATCGCTTCTGTGTACTCGAGCGTATTTCAGAAATCCATGGGAAACCGTGTCGCTAGAACTCGATTGTTGTTACGGGATTACAACGAGCTCCGGTTACGTCGTCGTCGAAACTTTCGATTTCCAGTTATTCTCCCCGATACGGAAAATTATCGATTATCGAACGGAAACTCGAGAGTCGCCAGGTGGTAAATTCGAGCGACGGAGAGATAAAAGCGGGAAAGATCGATAATTCAGTTGGCGAGGCAAAAGATTCGGTAACTCGGATAAACGATTGCGCGTTCGAACAAAAGTTACAAGTGTTGTCGGTGCACGGAGACGGCGAGCTCCGGTGTGTTTCCTGCTCGTAACGATCCGAACGATTAAATCGGGCAACCGTTTCAGACAACACGGTTATTACACGACCGGGCAAACACGTGCTTCTATCGACGATTGACTTCTCGCGCCTCTTACGCAACGTATTTGCATTCCGCGCCTCGGATAACAAAACGATCGGCTGTTAACTCGGTAGTAGATATATTGATCGCCGACAGTTACACATAAATCGGACCAAGGAATCTAGCGTCTGGCCAAGGTGCCACCAACCACACCTTTCTCGAGGGAATCGTACATAAAAGCGCAGCCGTAGTTAGACCGCGGATCTAAATCCGAGAGACGTGCTCCACGCGTTCCTTTCCTTTCTCTATCGTCTCTCAACCTTGCTCTCCTATTCGCGTCTTTATTCCTTTTAAACCAGACGTATATACGGATTTACGGATACGTAAATCAACGAATCTACGCAACCGAGAATATAGACACAAAGAATCTGGAGAGCCGATAATATTTAGACTCGATGCTTTTTACGATCTAGGGATATTCGGATTGTAAGAATATAAGGACATATGAATACTCGTATCCGATTACGCAACTGTCTAGAGATATTTGTCTATTGGCGATCTATGTATCTAGGGATATCTGGAACTAGCGATTTATGTATCAAAGAGTATTTGTAAATGGCGACTGATGTATCTAGCGATATTTGGTATTAGTTCTACGTGTCTAAGGATATTGGAATCTACAGACATCGAGATCTCAGAAATTTATATATCTAGGGATATCTGTATCAAAGGACATTGGTATTTAAAAATCTTGAAATCTAGTTATATCGATATCTAGAAATGTTGGAGTCAGAGGATGTTGGTCTCCTAGGGATGTAAGAATATTCCGATCTAGGAACTTAGGAACCTACAGACATCCGTTTAGAAATATCAGGAATCTGGCACCATTTAAAAATTCTCTATAAATCCTGTGGTATAAGGCTCGAGAGATATCTAGAAACATGGAAATATATAGTTTCCACAGACTTTTTCTCGAGTACTCGAAAAATATCGAAACTCGCAAATGAACCCACATAAGAAACAATATTATACTCTTAGCTCGTTATGCTTGTTCGTAAGCCCAGATCGGGAACAGCCTGTAGAGAACGAAAAGCATCGAAAACACGTCCGGGACAAGATTCCCAGGAGGAACACGATGTTCCACGGGCCAGAAACTGACGTATCGAGTTCCAGGATCCGAGCAACGGCCTCTCGTCCGTGTGTGTACACGTACACGTCCGTGTCCGTGGTCGTCGACAGCCCCTCGAAAATTGTGCAACCGAAACGTTTCTCGGTTTCTTCGTGATCCCCGTGTTGGCAGTTCTCGATGTAACGACGCCGGGTATTATCCTGGATCTTTTTCCGAGCGTGCTCGCGCCGGATAAGATCTCGCAAACGAGATCGAAACTGGCCTCTCCCACGCAGAGCATTACGCGGTCTTAGTTGGGCCATTTACTGCCCCGTACACTTGTACACACGCTTCCACGTACGCGAATAAACCGTCCACGCTCGCGAATAAATTGCGAGATACAACGTAAGCGTCCGTCTCCGCCCGAAACACGGCCGAACAGAAGAGACATCCAATAAATTCCGTGCGAGCATTTTATCGAGAAACTTTATAACTTTCTTCGGATTCGAACGGCGAATAAAGTGTTCGCGGATTCGATGTTACTGTTCGATCGAGATTGTTGCTGCGTCGACGACCCCGGGAAACGTTATGTTCTTTTTACACGAAAATTCAGACATTCCTATCGCTCGATCTGAAATTCTCTTTGTATCATGGCGGATTTATGCTTCTCGGAGTAGCGTTTTGTAATGGATATCGGTTTATGCAGATGCTACGGCAGAAAAAAAGGGGAAAGCAATGAGAGCTGCATAGAAATTTGTATACCGATTAGACGATTCTAAAAATATAGATTCTATTTCGCACTGTCTGCATAATGCATACGTTTTGCATATTTCCATGCGAGAGAATGCGTTGCGTATGTTACTTGCAATACGTATGCTAATGTGCTTATGTAAAATATTTGACACGACGGGTTATATAATTCTTTCTGGCCGTCAACTTTTGTATCATAATTGAATTATAATAATAATAGCAATCATTCTGGATCAGTGACCATACCGTGTTCTTGCAATATCGAGTCGCTAATTGTTAGCAACTGCCTTTCCTTTTTTGAATCGAGAAAGACCTGGCCGAGGTAAAGCAAGGAACACAAAAATTCAACTATCTACCGGCAAAACTACTGGCACCAGTTGCTGGCATAGACGCTCCTTTAAACCTGCACACAGCCTAACATTAGAAGCATTAAAAACATTTTTCTTTAATAAAACTATTATGTCTACTGTTATGCCCTCGTTGCAGGACGGATTCTCATAGCAATAAGAGAATGCACAGGATATGTATGTGTGTGTTATGTACTTGGGTACGGAGAAGGAAGCACAAAAGTATATTTCTCGTTGTTTCCGAAGCTAAGCAAAATTCAGACGAAATGAAAATAGTGAAACATTTTATCTTACCTTACGACTAGACCCTGAACCCAGGATACAACACCCACTTAATATTTTTTTTAATAATCTTACAGCTTAACCTTCCGTGTGAAATAGCCGTTATGCCCATGTGGCCGAAGTAAAAAAGGTCGAATACGGTTTAAACCTTAAACGATCGTAAAAATGCCATCGGAGCATAAACTCGAGAAAAATTTCGCTTACGTGTCCCGCGACGGTCGTAAATCGAAGATTTCGCGCACCTGTCGGTACCGTGTCCAGTCTGGTCGGTGGTTCCTTAAATGGCACGCGTGGGTGGCTACCTCTTTGTGTAATTACGGCTCCCTCCGTGGGCCGCGGAGAAATTCCAGGGAAGTGGGCAACTGGACCTCGCGCAACGATCGTGTCCGAACGTTTTCCATCGAAATGGCCGCCGGTGTATGAATATTCTATGAGAAAGTCGCGAACGAATCGTGATCATCGAACGATCGCACGATCTCACGGCGCGCGCGCCGGTATGATGAGCTCGGAACGACGCTAGAAATTGAAAATCTAATATTACCCGATACGTCGCGATCGCCGCGAACACGCAAACAGGTTCTCGCGCGAAAACCTTTCCACCGGGATATTGAGGAGGGAAACGGACAGCCGCTCGTTAACGAACAAACGAGAAAACGACGGTAGCCGTTCCGAGGCCTTGCCGGTAATTCGACGCAGAACTTGTCTGGCCTATTTACGACAACCCTTTAACAAGAGCGGCCGAGTAGGCGTTTTCTGACGTAGCCTGGACACGTAATTACACATCTGTTCCTTCCTTCCTGTCTGCCTGACTGACTGCCTGTTCGCGAACGAGGATTCAAAGCAACTAGGGGACTAGAACAGCGAACGTGATCGTATGTGCACGGAAATGCCAGCGATCCGTGTTTACCCGACAACTTCCACGCGATACAGTCATTGTTATACGAGCATTTAACCAAATTAAAAGGTATGTCCTTTGAAAAACTGCACGCTAGGCGACTTCACGCGACAGGTACCTGATAGGTACACAGAGGTGGGTGCAACCTAAGCTTCCTCTGAATGTAGGGGAATCAGAGGTATAAATTACTCAATTTCCTGAGCAAGTTTCTGGAATTTAATCTTTGCAAATTGAATTTCTAGTCTTCACACTTCCTAATATTCGAATTCCTTAGATCCAAAATTTCCTTGTCATTAAATTCTTTAACTTCAAATTCTCTAGTTCCTAAATTCCGTAGGTCCAAATTCACCGGTCTCAAATACTCTTTACAAATTCCTTAAACCACAAATCATGTACTCTCCAAATTCCCTAGACATCGAATCGCCTGTTTCCCAAATTTCCCGAATCTTAAATTCCCGAGATCCCAAATTTTCTAGAGCTCAAATTGCCTATTTACCAAATTCCTTAGATCCCAAATTTCTCAAGTCTCAAATTGCCTACTCCCTAAAATTCCCAAATCCCAAATTCCTACGTCCCAAAACTCCTACAAAACTCCTAAAATTCTCAAATCCCCAAATTTCAAATTTCTGAAATTTCCAAGTTCTCAAATTCCCACGTTTCCAACACCTCCGATTTCCAATTACTCAAGATCCCAATTCCCTGAATTCCAAATTCCCTACGTTTTCATATTTCTAAATCCCTACATTTCTTTCATAGACCCAAATTATCGTGCACGTTATACGTAGCCCGTATCAAAACAATAACCGAATTGTTTAAATTGAACCAAGGGAAGTGGTGTAACAACGTACGAGTGAAATATCTACGAATTAAATCGGACAATAATGTTCCAACGCACGTACATCTGCTTAGTGTTCGACGAGACACTCTCCAGCCTTGGGAACGATCAATATATCTCTCGCGGGTCAACGCAATATCGCGTATAGAAACTCAAGCTACCCTTCGAAATCCCGCATATGGCACGCAGGGCTGACGGCGGGATATATTAAAATGCATTCGTGGGTCCAGCACGGCTGAGAACGTCGAGGGTGAACGTATGAAAGTATTCGATTCATATTTTTATCGTGTCACGAGGATCAACGCGCGTACACACACTGTCCCCGTATACATACGTCGATAGTTAACTTTCATAGAGCATTATCCCATCGAGGTGAATTCCCGTGCCATCTGTGCCATCTGTTAATCCAACCATGTAAAAAACCATATCGTTGAATTTATGACGTACCGTTTCACGTGTCACCGCGAAGTCGTACAAGGTTCTAACAAATTGCGATTGCTGTTGGGAATTCAATCAGCGAACGTGAAAGGACAATGCTAGAAAATGGTTGGTTTAGTAGCAAAGTGAACCTGATTCACCATGTTCACATATGTTTACATTTATTATGATTTTCCTGTCACTTTTGAAACACCTTACCTACGAATATTTAAATATTACCTACCTATCTTACCTACGAATTTCTCGCAATATCTATTGTAACAATATGTAATGTACAGAGTCAACACGATACGTAGAGTTGTCGCAAGACTTTCCGTTTGTAAACAATTTCTTTTTCTGGTATATTCTAGAACTCTCAGTGACCTGTTCAGCATGTGTGTTTATTCATCAGCGCTGACCGTGGTGCTCCACTTCGAAGATGATTTGGCGAGAATTCAGTTTCCAGAGTAAACCTTGCTAATTTACCTACTGCTAATTCCCTTTTAATTGCTCGCGTACGTCACGGACTTTATGTACACTCTGACGTAGGAAATTCGGTTGGAAGGTGTTCCACTTCCGATGAAATGGATGTTCGTTCAACGTGTAATTATCGCTTAACACGCTATTCGTAGATGGATTCGTAGCATCAATGATAAGTTTCGATCTTATCAACTGTACAATTTGTTTGAGACTACACGTGGTTGCTGAATAAAGAACATTCAATTATGTACCATTTATAATCAAATCAATCAAACGAGACGTGGACAATGTATTTATTTACATGACACTTCGAACTGTAACAACTTGAGTGCTAAGTGTTAAATTTTATTTAATTAAATATTTCTGTCATTTCATTTAACTGATTATATTTTTATTGTACTTTATTTAATTGATTAATTTTCGCATGTCATTTTATTTGACTGGTTATTTTTATTATTGAATTTCATTCAATTGATTATATTTTTTTATTCGATTTTATTTAATCGATTATTTTACTGTTTGATTTCATTTAATTAATAAGCATAATTGAGACAGGTGACACATGCTCGTGCTTTACAGGTGGTTGTATTATAGTACACGCTGTAGACAGATTGCAACAGAAAGTTAGATAACAAGCCCGTTTGCTACACATTGTGTTCGCAATGTCATTATATATTCCTAGCACGATGATGCGAATACCACGGGAATTTCGGAGACCTTCGGAGTCGCGAGCTTAGAATAATCCATAGTCGTGGGCGTGGATCAGATGTATGAGAACGAAGGCCTCGAGGGGTTGGAAAGTCACCTTAAAACGTGACCGGAAGAATAAAACACTTGAATTTCGTTGACGACATCCACGATCGTTCTGTGTGGAAACGTTCTGTTTCCGACCGCCTTAATTAACCTCGTAACGCTGTTTGATCGACGTTCGAAACGCTAATTACTAATTACGTATTGTTATCTGGAAACTGATTTGTTCTGCCACCGCAGAGTTTCTCTGCTCCCAGTGTTGCCAATTGATCGTTACGCTCCGTATCGGCTTCAACTCGCGTGAGAATGCATCACGTGCGGGCGTTTTCATGAAAATTGAAATCGCATGCCGTGATACACGTACCTACACGTTTTCTTCTGTCTAATCTTCCAGGAATCGAAGATGCCATTCGAGGATACCAAGTGGGTGGAGAACACGTTTGTCACGAATGGAGAACTACTGTGGCATTATCGACGATTACTTCGCCACTTATGGTTCCGCTTTGGGCGAAATACGGGAATGTAAATATTCGGAATGAGTACCGTGCTACGGAATAGGCTAACATAACGGATCTTTTATATGTACACATATCATTGCGCCATTATTTTTATACTGCTTTATAGTACTAATTTATTACATCCGAAGTCTAACCTCGACCAAAAATATTTTACAAACCTTTAAGGGGGTTGTAGCGAAAAAAGGAACGTTCCATTTTTATATTGAGTACAGTTTTATCTTCTATTCTTTGCAACACGTCTCTCCTCTCTTTGTCGTCGATTCTGCAACACCGTGTACTTTGGAAATATTTCAGAAAGTGTTTGAAATTTTACGGAGAACAGTGTTCAGTTCGCCGATTCCGTAATTCGAAGGAATTCGCAATATCCATGGAAATGAACGAGATACCCACGGTCGCAGACGATATCGTACACTTTGTATTTCAATTTCAAATCCCGTTTGATCCGCTTTTCAATATCGTGCAGAGGTCCGGTCCGATGAAACTCGCGCCCCCTTTGTAAACGATTATTCTGCATAATCCCAAGACGGTCGCACAGATTGAAACTTTAATACGCCGGCTTACGTGGAATTTCATTTTCGACGAGGACAAGGTGGCGACATTAGCTTCGTGGACGAGTAGGATGTCGTAGACCGGTGCATTCGCATGCGAATCGCGCACTTTCGCGATTCCACTTGCAGCATGTTCTCGCGGATCTGTCGTGCGTTGCATCGGTGCAACGCGCGCGGAGGTATGCCTTTTTATATTTGAAATTTTTAAACGTTCCGCACCTCGAGTGATTCTGTAGCCAATTTTTATCGCGATCGATCGAATTACGAATACCCGGCTTTTCATTAAAGCATTTACATGGCAAGTGTGGATATGATGTTCGAAACATTGATTTGGTTAGAATTCACATAATTCTGAGGCAATCATTGGGCCAACTGCAAGTTACCTTTGGACGGACATTTTATTACTTTATTATTTTACTACTTTACTGGTGTACTATTATACTGCTCTTATCTTATCATTCAAATATTGGATTTATCGATTGTTCGATTATTCAACTATTCAACTATTCAATTATTCGACCACTCGATCATTTGATTGTTTAATCGTTCGATTGTTCAATTGTTCTACTCTTCGATTTTTAATTTTTCAATTTTTCAATTTTTCAATTCTTCAATTCTTCAATTCTTCAATTATCGAACTTATTCCATTATTCAATTTATATAATTATTTCAATTTTTTCCGATTATTGAATCGTTCAATTATTTGATTATTCGATCGTTCGATTATTCGATTGTTCAGTTATATTACTACACTACTATACGTCTATTTCAGTATTCTACTATTTCACGTATTTAAATTAAATAATTCCATTCATTCGAGTCAGTGAAGCTTCACTGATTTAATCAATGATTTGCCTCGTCAATACGATCAGCAACTGCACCTTGTTTTGCAATGGTATGCTTATAATTAGACTGCAGTTGTTTATGCCTTCATGATATACCGAAGTCTGCAGACTATGCCATAAATCATATAATCTATAAACTGTGGATCTCTATACTTTGTAAACAGATGTTCATGCATCTATGATATATCGAAGTCTGCAAAGTATACCATAAATCATGCAATCCGTGGACTGTGGATATCTGTATTTTGCAGACCACGATGTAACTGTTTTGCAGTTGTGCACTGATAATTAGACTGCTGATGTTTATGCATTTATGATATATCGAAGTCTGCAAACTGTGCCATAATTCATCTACTTAATCTATAGACTATGATGTATACTCAGAAATGTATGCTTAGAAACTTGGAATTAGAAATTTCAAAATTCATAATTTATTAATCTAAAAATTTAGGTACAAAGAACATCGCGGTGTTTATACATCACGTAATACTATTCAATTAAAAAATACTGATTTCAAATTTTCACATTGAATCAAGTGTCCTTCGAGTACAAAGACTTAATGATGGAATAAGGTAATTCCGTTTATCGGACTAAAAATGAAACACCCAGTATATAAAATTACAGTCGTAATCCAATTAAGTCAAGCGTCCCGTACATTTTTGGAGATCCAACCAACGCGTGGTAGCGTATGACGTATAAAAAACGCGCCTTCCTGCATAGTTTTCGCAAAAGGAAACGCGATCTAACCAGTCCGTCGAGGACAAGCCTTAAACATTATGCGTCGAACAAGCAGAAGGTTACATGTGTTCGTTAATGAAACGCTCGGTTCGTAGCCGGTACACGCATTCGGAAACCCGAACCGCGTCTCTCAGTTAGAACTAGAAAGGCAGCTGCCTGAATGTCGCCAGTTCCTGGCAACCAACTAGCTATTACGGTTTCATTCTGTCGACCGAATATGCCCGGAGAATTTCAATGAACAGTTCCTTAAAAATCCGATAGCCTCTGATCTTGTCGCCCCTTTAACAACTTTTGCACTTGCCTCCTTCAACCAACCTTGATCCCTTTTCGTGCATCATAATTACTTTCTCGACGTCGCTAGTTAAAAATTAGGATTCATGGGTGGAAGCAGAAATGATAATAACAAAGTTAAGTCATGCTTTCTTATAACTCTAAGAACTTAAGAGCAATATCTTTTATTTGAGATCCTTTGACTGATCGACTCGAGACTTTGAAGCGATTGTAAGTTTAGACTTGTTATCGCCTTCGACTTCTTATTTAATTCTTATTCATTTTGGTCATACTGAGTTATCATACTTGATCCAATTAATCCAATAAGTTTCGCCATGGAAATGTTCGGTGTATCAGCCATATGTGAATTTAGAACTAACCTCACTTCGTACGTTTGCAACAAGGAAATCTTTCAATGGCGCTTATTACTGTGACATTATATACTTTCTATTTTCTATGTATCCATTATTACAGTACACTGTTGTTTGTTCACTACTATGTACTTCAGTTTATTGGTTGTCTTCATCACAAGGATGGCGCTTGAGTCACAGTCTCATTTCGCACAAGAACTGTATCATCCATGTTATTACATGTATGAACGTTTCTCAATACGTTTGTTTCACTTCGTAATTGGCTCCAGTGCAAACTATTCGCACGTTCAATTACAGAGAATGTTCCGACTGGAGTTGCAACATCAAAGGATGTGGCGCTAATGTTTAATGCGAGACATGCTCTTGATAGTAATTTGGGGTTCTGTGATAAGATGTCTGTACATAATTTTGTTGCTGAGCGTTAAGGATGCATTTGGGGACGAATTCGGGAAATTTAGAATTTTAGGACTTGGAAATATGAGAATTTTGAGAATTTGAGTAATTATTGGTAATTTTAAGGATTTAGGAACCTTGAAACTTGAAAATTTTTGGGAAGTTAGAAATTTTGGACATGAAGAAATTTGAGAAATTGGAAATGTGGATATTCCGGAATATAGAAATTCGCGTTTTCTAATCCTAAAATCTAGAAATTAGAAATGTCCCAATTTCTAACTTGAGAAGTCTAGAAAACTTAAGCTCTCTCGAAAGCTAAACTCTCTCAACGATCCACCTAAGAAACGATGTCATAGCCGATGTCAGATCACCTGGCAACAGGTCTAATCTATTATCAACCCACTCGTCAACTTACACAATGAACAAAAAAAGAGTTACTCAAGGAACAATTGCCTTTGCTGTTTCAGGCGATATCGAGGATTGTTTGGTTGCCCCGGTAGCCCAAGGTCAATTCACGCCGCTACCGGAAGCTCTCTGCTGGGCCATTCTCGAGTTAACATCACAAAGGCAGGCAGCCACATTGGACACTCTAAGATCCGCTTTAAGAAACGCTTTTCCTGCGATGCAGAGACCCAGTCGCGAGCTGGTGTACGATGCCCTCGCGAAACTCATGCAAGAACGGAAGATCTATCACACGTCACAGGGATATTTTGTCGTGACACCCGAGACCAGGAGGCTCAGACGCGATTCCAGTAATTCCAGGAGATGCTCCAGGGAGGTGAGCGGATCCAGAAGTCAGGGGAGCATGCTCATGTCCAACGACGAGGCTATGGCGCTCGTGCATGGGGAAATGCTCACCCTTAGGGATGGCGACGTGACGCATCAAGCTGTGCAAACGAATCTGGCGGATGTGATATGTGGAGGTAAGAAAATTCGATGCTACAAGTATTTCTCGTTCGACCTTTCATATTTTTATGCAGTGAAAAGGTCAGAGGTGTTTGGAGAACTGAAAGAACTGTTTTGAAAGAACTGTTTGAAAGAAAACAACGGATGAAAAATTAATTCACACGTGGATGATAACCATGGAGAGAAATATGGCGATATAAAATATATTTAACAATCTAACCTAACACCCTCTTTACATATTTTTCGAGTAAAGATAGTCTTCAAAGATTTGGAAATGACGTCGCGAAGTAACGTCGTAAAACAGCCTCGCTTTCGTCCATGGTGTAAAAGTACCGGCAAAGGAAACGAGGCGTTCCCGAGTCGAAGTAACTCGCCCAGACGCGTACAGACTGGTCGATCCGGGCAAACTCGTTGGGCACGTGTTCGGGAATGGTTCCGAGTGTCCAGGAGTAGAGTTGGCTAGCAGCACCGGGAGAGATCTTTTTCTTTGAACTCGATGGACGGGTCCGGTGCGTTTATGTTGTCGTCGTCCTTGGCAGCCACGCAGCTCGCGCCGGAAGATGTTGCATTCCTTCGCCGTGGTTCGGATCAAAAAATCGTCGCGATTCGATTTAAATTGCGCCACCTTATCGCTGTATTTAGAGTGGCTATCGTCTCGATGGCGAGTTTATGTACCCTCCTCGTATTGAAAATTCAAATGGAACACGCTCGCACGGAGAAAAGCAAATAATTTCCTTATCTAGTGAGGGCCGACACTTCTCGAAAGGTACTCGCGCTGATTGGATAGACAGCTTGAAAATGGACTCTGGATTTATAGAGTAGATAGATACTAGGAATTTACAAGTTTAATTTGAGATCTACGCATTTGGGAATTGTTTCAACTTCTGAATTTTTGTATTTGGAAATTTTCAATTTTTCATATTACCTAAGCTCGAATATTTCGAAATATGTGAACGTCTCCATTCTAAAATCCCTAGATCCCCAAATCTCTAGATCACAGAATTCCCAAACTCTCGAGTCCCTAGATCACAGAATCCCCAAACTCTCAAATCCCTAGATCCCCAAATTTGTAGATAGAAAAATTCCTAGACTTCCAATTTCCTGTATTCTAGATATCCATATCCCTAGTTCTCCAGGTCCCAAAATACTTGAATTAGCGCAAAATTCCTATGTCCTCAAATACGTTACACAATCAAAAATTTCCAGATCTCAAAGATCCGAAAAAATCGACAACCGTGTTGTCTGTTGGTTGCTATATTTATCCTAGAAGAGCTGAACTCGTTATTGACTGCGCATTGTTACGCGGTTCATCGATCGTCAACCAAGCAACGCGAATGTTTGCGTGCGACCAGTTGTCCGTGTCTAAAAAAGAAAGAACGACGCTCGTGGTACGGTCAAAGTTTCGGTGCAACGAGCAAACTGGAATTTTCTGGCGCATTGACACGGAAACACCTTCGGCACCTTGCACGCTTCCTTCGCCTTTTACCATACATCGTGAGAGACGCGTATGGAGGACGTACACGCGAACGGCCGGTATATAAATACACGGGCAACGTGTACACAGAAAGGACAGAAGAGAAGAGAAGAGAAGAGTAAGAGACCGTCCGTGGCAACTCGACGATCCCTGGAAAGCGTTTAGCACAACCGATATATTAGCTATTGGTCACGACATTGTCTACCGTTACACACGCTGTCGGGATCACGTGGGGGGCCACGTATATAATCTTCCTACTTTTCTCTGGCTCGTTTCTCGAGTGATTCTCACGCTGGCGAACCAGCCAGCCAGTCGGCCGGTCGTCGCCACCGCCTCTGGCTGTGTACCACGATGAAAATCAAGAACGAGGGTGTTCCACTTTTTGAGCACGCGGCTCGAGTTCGCGACTCTCGCGTCATGAGAATCGACGGACCGACAATGATTCATCGATCGAACCCTCCAAATTTATTCCATTATTTTTAATACCGATATCGAGTGTAGTCTGACTTCATTTACCGGATTTCAACCGAAATTCGGTTGTTGTCACATAAACTTAGGTCACCTCTGAGGACTGAACAAACTTCCAGTTCTTGTGGCAAAGTAATAAGGTTGCCGACTTTGTTAACGTACTCTGAGATATATACAAAACTTGTCGATCATATGGAAACACAATTGCGACGGAATTTGGTACTTGTCCTTTTTAGGATGACCTTTTCATGTCAGATAATATGGCCGCCTCGCGTTGTCCTCTTGTGTCCAAAAACATTGATCCCGCAATATTAAACTCCGTCTATGTCTTCCTAGATCCAATACATTTATTACTCTTATTTCGATTACCAAGTAGAAATGTCAAATAATATTACTAAAAGGAGATACGATTAATCGAACATTCTAAAGTTCTATTCCCTCGAAACTACTCGGATGTAATTCAAATTTATACTCCGTCCACGGTAAGAATAACCTCGATTCGCGCAGAAGCTGAGTTTAACTTCGCAAGAATCCTCGCTTAATCACTCGCGACCTTGTTTCACTACTGGCTACGTTCTCTATCACGCTTGACGTATGTAACGCCATGATTTTTAAACATTCAGCTAATTTGGAGATCAGTAGCAACGTTATACTGATCAATAGTAGAAGACAGGTTCAGGTTATTCTTGGAAAGTAGCAGAAGAGCGAAGAGAGATTTAGATGTGAAATGTTGTTGCAGGTAATCCAAACGACAAGGTTCTGTTCGCAAGATGTCGATCGATGCCGGGCCGCCTCGAGAGGCGACACTCTCTACGACTTTGGGGATCCGCAAGACGTTTACACCGAAGCGGAAGTTCGCGGTCTTTGCCACGAAGGCCGGAAAGAAGCGACACCTCCTCGAGCGCGGAATACGCGAGCACCGACAGCGCACCCCATAGCCCAACCAGTGAGTCGAATCGGGGAAGGGATTGTTTTGGTGCTGGGTGATTGATCGCTTAATCAGGACGCGTTGGCTTTCCTTTTTATAAACAGATGCTTCGATATGTGGCTCAAGGTGTTTGATCGAAGAAAGCGTGTCCTGTTTCGCGCGGCACAATCGAATGGGGTCCGTTTGAGTTGACCGACAAATCACTTCCTCGATACTGTTTACAATCGACGTCACTTCAGCCCCGCTAATAGTAAACTATTACAGAAAATTCAAATGTTATGTCTCTGAATTGCTTAATTTTTTACATTAGATTTTTCAAGTGTTCAGATACCAAAATTAAGGAGTCCTTAAGATTCCCAAGTTTCATTAATTCACCACATCTGCCAATTTTCCTGCATACACAAATTTCTGACTTTTCAAACACTCAAATCCTCAAATTCGAAAACTTCTAAATTTAGAATGGTCGGTAATGTAATGAAACACAACCTAAACTCACAGAAAATGAATTATTAAGAGCGCAAAGACAACGTTCATTCGTAAGTAAACATTCATAGAGGAAGTCTTTATCGAGCAAGTTAAACGTAGCCGTCAAATAACCACTCGTAAGAGCGACGTTTCTTTTCAAACAAAATTTTTGCGCACGGTCGCAACAGAGAGGCGTTCGAAAAGAACATGTACACATTCGTACACACTAGTACCTAGAGATAAAAGCAAGGCGAACGCTTATCGAGCGCAGAAGTGCACGAGTATCGTGACTTTCAGTTAAAACGAAACTTTCGTTCCAACGAGTTGGACGTCTTTATCCGCGACAAGCAAATCATTTATCCACGGCTTTCTCTACCGTCCGCTTCATTTATCTCCGAAATAAAAGCTCTTACAGTCTGATGTATCCGTGTTAACACCCTGCTCCCAATCCGCGACGCTACAGCCAAACATCCAACAACTAAGCCTCTTAGTCACCCTTAGCTGGCAAGCCCTTCCTCGATCCCCGATCTCTCAGTAACGAAATGCAACGTCGGTCTCCCTTTCTTCTTTTCTTTCTCAAGGTTTCTCCGGGATTTTTTCAGAGAAGATAGGTCTACTCTCCAGGCTGTTCCGACGCAGCACAAGGAGGAAGGGCGCACCGTTGATGGGCACGTTCAGCGCCCAGTATCCTCCTACCGAGTGGTTCAATCCTCGCGTCGTTCATTTGCACAGCGTGGCCACGCAAACGAGAGCTGCCAGCCCGTCGGTGAGTTCAACATCGCACAAATTATAATTCAGACACCGTGCTTTTCACTGTTCTTCCAAATGCACCCTCTAACCTGCAATGAAATTTCTTACATGTCATAACGTAAAGAAATACTCTCTTATACCGAATTGTTCAAACAATAATGTCGTTTTGGTCAGTAACTATTATTCGAAGTGTCTATAATTACTATCTATAATTTCCAATTTCGCTGTCGCTAAGGTGTATATGATGGTCGTCTGCGTTTAGTCAGTTTCCTCACGGAAGTAACGTTTTCAGATGATGGAGGGTCTAGATCAGTCGCAGGCCAGTTTTCAAGTATGGGACGATTCGAGTTCGGTGCGATCAGCCACGTTGCCCAGGCGACATCGACGCCAGGCCAGTGGCGATTCCTCCAGTTTATTGGCCAACTCGACGCCGAGGAGTTCCAGACGACACCGATCACCGTGCTCGACACTGCCCAGGTCGAAATGCTCCAGCCTGAGTAGATGCACCTCCAGGGCCAGTGTGCTGCCACCGAGCGCAAACCAGGAATCCTATCAGAGCCGCAATCAAACGCAAAACGGTAAAAACTCGACGAACTCCTCGCCCAGTCGAAGCGGCGGCAGTTCCGGTTCCGTTCGAACGGCGAACGCCAGTCCCGCCAAAACCGCAACCCTAGGGAGATCCAGCACCCGACAATCGAACTCCAGGAGACCCAGTCACGATTCTACGGTCAGCGGAATGAAGACGAACGGATCACCTCAGCATAAGGTAAAGAAATGTGGAGGTGTGATCACTCCATATACTTTAGCAGACATCGTAGTATTATAATTAACCCATATTTTTGATCTTTCAATTTTCCCAAATTTCACGTACTCCCAAATCCGAAAATTTCTCAGCGTTCCCAAATTAGTGCCTTATAATATTACCACACAGCATGTGAGAAGAAATCAACTAATGGACCGTCTCAACAGGTTCTGCAAAAAACATCGTCCGGTCATTCGTCCCACTCCAGCGGAAAGTCGATCTCCAGCGGTAAACTATCCTCGTCGCCGTTGAAAACGTCCACGCTTCCGGCCAAATCGTCCCCGTTGAAGGTCGTCCAGCAAGGATCCCTGACGCCGTTGCAGGAAGCGCAGAACTCGATCACCCTACAGGTGTCGACGAATCTGACCCCGGTGAGTCCGTCCCAGGATCAACGCGCGATTCAGAACAGCGTGACACTGGCCTCGAACGCAACCAGCACGACCACTATATCCGGTTCACCGGGCACGAAGATCTACGTGCAGCAGAATAACTCTCCCATGAGATCGGTGATCACGTTCGAGAACGGCACGGTGAAGACGAAGTTGGCGGACAAGGAGACGCTCGACTGCAAGGAGAAGCAGGAACGAGAACTGATCGGCGAGAAAATCTACAAGAGCAAGATGGACGACGAGAAGCTGTTCAAGTCGAAGCTCGACGACGAGAAGCTGAACAAATCGAGCAAACTCGAGCGGCCGTCCTCGTTGTACTCCTCCAAAGAATCGAAACCCAGCCACCTGTTGTCCGAATCGGACAAGGAGAACAAACCGAAGGTCGAGGAGGAGATCCCCAACAAACTGAAGCTGACTAATCGTCTGAACAACAGTCAAGCACACCTGATCGACGGATCCACCAACAACATCGACAAGAACTCTCTGGTGAACGAGCACCCTACCTCCGCTCTGTCCACCATGAAGAACACCAACGACGCCATGAATAATTCACGGAAATTGAGCCTGTCCTTGTCTAAAGACGCTCTCAGCTACAGGAATCTCCTGCGTCCGGACTCGAAGAACAACATCGCGTCGAATCCACCGTCGCCGACCAAATCCTTCGACGGTTTCGGTGGGTCCTTCAACAACGTCTACATCGAGAACCTCGAGAGCGCGAAACAGAGGGCACCGCAAGGTTCCGAACCGAATCTCGAGAAGACGGTCAGTCGAGGTGATCTGTATTCGTATCCGAGTCTCAGCGACATGCAGGTGCAGTTCACCAGCCTGGCCGCTCAGAAGATCCTGAAGGGATGCCCTATCAACAGCGTGGACACCTTGGTTGAAGTAAACATGGCTGCCGCGGAGAAACCGAACAACTGCGACGTTACTGTTCATACCGACTTTGGGCTCGTTTAAAATTTTTCTTTAATTTTTTTTTTCGTTAGCTGAAGTTTCGGATGGTGAAGAGATCGAACTTTTAACACGATGATACGTTTTCCCGGTGGAATTCTTAATGTATGATTACGGAGTGGGAGATATGGGTGAATCTTGATGAGATATAGCGTGGTTGTAAGGTTTGATCTGTGACGAGATTTTTGGTGAGATTGACTTCGTCAACTTGACTAAGTTCGAATTGGTTAGAAACAGTCTGGGTAATAGTGTGGTTATTTGTTAACTGTTCAATTTTAAAAAGAGGGTTAATCTGAAATACGTATGAACTTGAGTGCTACTACTTCAAGCGATATCTTCATTTCATGATTTAATTTGCGAGCGCACTATATCTCGCAGACTTCGTATCTTGAATGGTCATAAATAGTCGTAATTTAACATAGATTGCGAGTAAATCTACGGTGTAACTACAAATCGTCCCAATGGAGTAGACTTGTTTCCAACAGACCAGATTTACGACCACACTATATTTCACCGAGAACCATACGCGTAAAACGAAAGAACGCGCTGTACTGCTTAAGCATATAGAGAGCATTGTAACAGTTACCAATAAATAAAAAATTTGTTATGTTCTCACGTACATGGTACGGTCACATCGTTGTCTCTTACACCCAAGTTAGTTCGATCAGGAATGACGATAATCATCGAAATGAGTTTCGAGCACCGTGCTTCCATTGATCATCTATATGCTTACGCGGCTGAACGTTCGACAGTGTCCGAATGAGAATCTTCGGAACTTTTTCACTTAACACTTTGACGGCCATCGCCATTGACGTAACTAGGATTCATGTTTGAAGTGAGTCTGCCGACTTTACTAAAAATAATATACTTATTTCTAACATAATGTGTATTCAGAATATTATTGTATTTTTCTGTTGAATAGTATTGTACAGGGTGTCATTTAAGTCGACCTTATTGAATATTTTTAAAAATATTTATGACACAACTGGATGTTTAAGGTACATGATTTTAAGGAATAGAAAGGTCAATTTTTTAAAGGGAATTATTTTTTAACGCTTTCTACATTTTAGAACTCCTAATCTAGTTATGCCAATGACTTTGATATACATTTTATGCCAGTATTCACTTATGTTTATTTATATAATTATTATATAACTTAAATTTGAAAACATAATAGTATATTATAAAGACTCCAGTAATCTACTCTTTCAGTAATCTATTTTCTTACATATAAAATTATGAAAAGCACGTATTTCACAAAGTGTGTGGCCGTCGAAGTGTTAACAATGTTCAAAGCTTTTGGATGTAAATGGTGTCTGTTCAAAATAAAATTCTTTCCACCATTTTGTTAATACGGTAGCTACAGTATCAATGTAAGTTACGATATTGGCAAAATGCGAAGAATTTCATTGTGGACATAATTTACGTTCGAAAACCTCATACAGTGTTTAGTATGATTCGATAGTATCGTAGAAATAACAATCGCCATTCCACGGATAGTATTCGTTAATTTAATCCTAACCTTCGAGCTTACCACTCAACACAATCCCGCAGAACGCGTACACAATACACCTTATTCATGTAAAGTTTAAGTCTGAACGCTCGTTGCATTGTCGTTTGCACTTCGTCACTCGTTGCAATCATTTTCATTTGGACTTTGTGCATGTTCAACCCTATAATATAATTTTCAATAATTTTAGTTCCAGTTTACTATGGATGCTTGACTTTGGTATATACAAAATTCAATTTAGTTAAATGACAAAGGTGGGTATATTTTAGGGTACATGTATACGCATAAATTATTATTACGAATTGTACCATTTAATTTAATCTGAATCTGATACTTCGGAAGTATCTCAGTTTCTGAATTTGAAAAGTTGAAACTTTTAAATGAAACCCGAGTATAAAAAATATCGGACAAAATATTAGATTCTGAAACAATGCATCGCGCGTATTAGACTTCATAGTGCCTCCATTTCCTACTTCAATTAATAGTATGCAAAAGAAACTATAAACGGGTACCACAGCGTCGTAACGTTGGCAGTTTTGCATCGCTTTACCGAGTTAAAGCGATTTGCTAAAGCAATATTTCGCACGTACGATAGCCTGACAATTTGCCTTACTCGAACAAAAGAGAGAGATATAAACGAGAAAAGGATATTTTATGCGAATCCAAATACTGCCAATAATCGTAGCGTCGACGTGTAGGATAGCGATGAACCTAAGGTAAAAAGAAACTCGTGAACGACGTGTTTAAAACGTGCTAATTTAACAAGCACCATTTCCAACGTCTAACGATCATTTCGTTTCGGTCGATATGCCAAAGTAGACAGAGAAAGCGTAGTGTAACGAACTATGCGTAGAATTTAGACATAGTCATTGAATTCGCGAACGCAAACAATATCATATTATTAATTAAAAACATATTAAGACTATCGTATTAGAAAATTATTATCGAAACGGGAAGAATCATTTTTTTAACGCGAAACTTCGATAACTAGGCTACCACGCTCAAAGAGTATTCGTTGTAAAAGTGATTGTTTAAATCCGATAATGTTCTGGACTTGTAACATTTTTGAGAACTGAAATTTTGAAGAATTACTTATTTACAAATCTGTCAATTTATTATTAACCGAGTGTTTACATTCTTTTTATACGATTACGACAAGGTATACGAAGAAAATATTCGAAAAGAGTGTTCGTGAAGGAAGAGTGATGAGTTTGCGCATGCGCGGAACACCTATACCGAATGAAATAATCGGGGCGCGAAACACAAAACCGAACAAACGAACTGTGTCGCAGGATCATTACGATTCACAGTTCGTGCAAACAAATAGGTGCATTTTCATGTTCAGGAAGTAAGCGGTACCATTTTCTAATTAGTGCAATCGTAAATCTAAGTGCCAAAACCGTTCATAGTACTTAAATCGCCTTAAACCGCTTGCAACGCGGCCTCGTGACGTGTCGCGACAACGAGACATCGCGATGTAAACGGGATCAACCGTTTAACATTCGAATCACAATTATTAACCTTTAAAGGTAAGAGATACAATGTAGTCGTAAGACGGTAGGTAACTGGACACCGATCACCCGGTGTCTGCTTTGTATATTTCGTACGTTGTATTACCGATTAACACCGATAGTAATTTTCGATACACCTTTGCGTCTTCCAGTTTTTATCGGAACGGAGACACGAGCCTTTTACGCCCTTATTTCTTATCAAAACTAACTTGTAGAGTACTATTGTGTAATCTTGCTCTATCATAATTATAACAACGAAAGCGTATGATAATAAAGAAGGAAGAAAAAGTATATGATTGTCATTTGTTAAGTTATTTTATCAGTAATTACAAAAGCCTCTTCGACACTCATCAATTTTTCCCACCTGATCAGATCCCAACCAAAAATTAAGAATGTCGTTATTTTTAATGATATGAAATAGCGTTATGTACATCGTTTTTTATATCTAGTATATCTTAAGTAGTTTTATAGTATTTTTGAAAGCCTCATTTTTATATAGTTTTAAAAATTTATGTTTACGTGTGGGCAATCTGGAAAACATTAGCACCGTCTAGCAACGAGGTGTGCAACCATTGAAACAAAATAATTGCAATTTTGGCAGAACTTCAAAGCAAATTTTCCAAATAAGCTCTTTTTGCAAAAGAAGATGTGAGAATGGTTTTAGGCGACTCGAAAGAAAATTTGTTGCCACTCAGCAATCATTCCCTACATAATCGACGAGATACTGTGTAGTGTGCGAATTATTCTGAACATATAATCCGTATCTTTGGGCCCACGGAATACATTGCAAACAGTATGAAATCAATATTAATAAATATATTAGTCAATAAAATCAATATTAATTGAATTTTAAAAAATTGAACAAGTGGCGCCATCTCTCCTGCGAACAGGGTGAACTACACACTTTTAAAACTGTAGTTTCATTAGTTCCCACACACTGCCGCCAGATGGCGCCACGTGTATCGTTCTCCGTTTAATTCAATTAATATAGTTGATTTTATTAGCTTAATTGACTATAATATGAATTACATCGGAGTACAAGACCAATTAACTTCGAATTGTTTCGACTTTACCAAACTATTATCCATTTTTAACTATTTTTAGGCAAATCCTAATAGGCCTAAGGGTTTCTGTCTTAATTCCCGCCATCTAGTGGTAGAAGATGCGAACTAAATAAACTACAGTTTCAAAAATGTGTAGTTCACCCTGTTCGCCGAAGAGATGGCGGCACCTGCTCCCTTTTCCTAAAAATGCAATTAACATTGATTTTATTAACTTAATTAACTTGAATATGTATGAAATTACATCAGAGAGCAAGATTAATCAACTTCTGAGTGTTTTGACTTTACCAAACCATTATAAATTTTAAACAATTCTTAAGCTAATTAGAGTTTCTTGTGTGCTGCCATCTAGCGATAGAAGATGAGAACTAATTTAACTAGAGTTTCAAAAGTGTGTAGTTCACCCTGTTCGCCGGAAAGATGGCGCGACTTGTTCCTTTTTCCTAAAAATGCAATTAACATTAATTTTAGTGATTAATATGCTACATACATATTATATACTAATTACTATTGATTTTGTGCTGTTTGCAATGTATTCCATAGGTTCGAAGATGCGGATTATGTGTTCAGAACAATTAGCACACTATACTATGTACTGTCGGTAATATAGAGAATAACATTGGAATGGTCAAAATTTTTCGTTCGAGTCGCCAAAAACCGTTCTGACAAATGATTCTTTCTGCAAAAAAAGGAGCTTATTTACCAAATTTATCCAGAATGACCAGTATGAAGATTTTCTGAAGTTTCGCCGAATTTTTTTTATTCTAGTTCAGCATTTCGATACTATGTGTCAGGGACGGTCATTTCCTAGCTGTTTAAGGGAAACAACCCTACCATATCTACTTGTCTGCTCAAATTTTAATTTGCAAATTTTCATTTCAATAGATAACGTTAACTTTCAAAGTCAGCTTTCGTAAACTGAAATTTTGCCTCATTGTTCACATGTACAGAATAATTGTGTACAATACAAGGCTTTAGTCAGACAACGTGAACTCTAGAAACAATAAATAGGAGTAAAGACAACGTCATGTCTAGTTAGCGTTCTTAGACTCTCGATAAATTGCACAAAATCAGAACGTTCTATACGAAAACTTGAGCTATTCATTTCTTCATAACACTTTTGTAGTTGAAACTTTCGTGACAATAAATCTGTCATTAACGCAAACAATGAATTTTTAGAGTTAAGTCTGACTAAACCATCAAATAGAAACAACTGCAAATGGGTTATACATGAAACTTTCATCTAATTTTACAAATATTTTATTATCAATAAACTGACTCGGAAGAAAAACTGTTTCTATGTAGAAATGAAGTTGCGATCGTTGAAAAAATTCGGCGTTCAATACGCAGCCTAATTTTACCATTACTATTTCAATATTCCGTGTATTTCAATTCATTTCATTTTTTCATCAAGAGTACCAGTGTCAAATAAACCAAAAGGTCTACCATTGTTTCGGATAAATCGTTTGTACGAAAACCTCAGCGTTCGGATCGCTCCGCTTACCCTGCTGGTGCCGCAACACAATTACGACGTGATTCGTTGGCATTTCGTTCGTATAAGGAATTCCCATGTTCCACTCCTTCATCGTCGGAAAATTAATAGGCAGCTCCCCGACCGAAAATGTCAGCGACGCCGAAAATTCGCCTCTGTTCAAGATCGCCATCGCTCGCTGACTTCTTTGAGATTTCAGAATAAAATGAGCCACCACGTTCTGCTCGTACCTGCTTAAGAAGCCAGATTTCCTGCTCCTCGTGGTACGAGAATAATTTTCGACGCTGTCGAGGGGTCCTTGTTGCGACGGATCGGACGCGTGTCCTCTTGGATGGCCAACGGCCGTGCATCCGTCACACATGGCGTTTTGCGAACGATCGAGCACCGCTCCCGCCGAATTCGCTGATACTCCACTGTATTTGGCGCTGTCTGCATCTGTCATTGATATGTTCTTTTATTCTTTGAATATTCGGAGGTTAGGTTTAATGCAAGATACAATCGTGCCAAAAATTATATGTTACATATGGAGTGTATGACTTTGGAAATTGAGAAATTCGAGGATTTCGATATTTGGGGCTTGGAAATTGGAAGTACAATTTAGAGATTTGGTCATTTCTGAATAGAAGAATTCGCAGATTTGGAAATTTGAATGTTGTCACATGTGATGTATGACTTTGGAAATTTAGAAACTTGAGGATTTTGATATTTGGAGCTTGAAAATTTAAGATTTTAGAAATTGGGATGTGTACAATTTAGAGATTTGCTCACTTATGAACAAAAGAATTCGCAGATTTGGAAATTTGAATGTTATTACACGTGTTGTATGACTTCAGTAATTTGGAAATTTAAGGTTTTGGAAATTAACAAGTCTGCAATTTGACAATTTGGTAATTTCAGATTAGAAGAATTTGTAGATTTGGAAATTTGGAACTTGCAAATGTAAAGTATTGGATATTGGAAAAAGTAAATTTAGAAATTTAAAGATTTTAATATTTGGAGCTTGGAAATTCAAGTTTTCTGAAATTGTCAAATGTATAATTTGGAAATTTTTTAATATCCAGATAGAAAAACTCGGAGATTTCGAAATCTGAATGCAGTTAACATCGGAAATTTAGAAATTTGAAGATTTCGACATTTGAAACTTAAGATTTTAGAATTTGAAGAGTGTACAACTTGGAAATTTAAGAACCAGAGCATACAAGAATCCATAAATTTGTAACTTTGAATGTTGAAAGATTTGGAAGTTAATAATTTCGGAATTATAACATATGGAAATGTACCAATGCGTTTTCAAATGCTAATTTCAAAGTTGTCGAAATGGAAAACTTGGAGAACATCTGGTACACGTAGTTTGCAATTAATTATAAATCAAACATAAACTAATGCACATGCTTTATACCACGATAAAGATCATTCTAAGAAAATTATCTTATCAATTCTCGGAACATAGTAAAGAAATACCAATAGAAAACGAACAAATCATTAGTGTATTACTCCTAGGCTTCCAGGAAACAGCATTACACATTTCTGCAATGAACTATTTCGCATTTGCAAACTGCCTCTTACATTAACGTTACATTATCGTGAAAGTTTCGAAAACTGAATTTAATAAGAAGTATACATACTTTGTAGGTTCGCTAGTAATATAATTGCACAGTATGCGAATTGCACGTGGAACATCATTTTTCCAAATGACGGTCCGCCAGAAACTCCCGACCTTTTATTAATTCGCCATTTTCGAAGTTTAGTTATGAGATAATCCCGAGATATGACCTCTCCCGATATGATAACAGCAGAGATATACAGGGTGTGTCACCTAACGTTTGAACCTCAAATATCTTTGTTGTTTCCGAAGATACGTCAAATGTCTTGAGAACAATGTTGCATGGCTCAGTGGAGCTCATGTTGCAATAAATTTTTTCTTTTTCTGTCGTTTCTTTTCAGTAATTTTCATTTTTTTTTTATGGAACTCCTTTGTTGAACACCTAGAATTTTAGTCCTTCCATTAGGAATACAGTGACTATATTTATACATGGTCTTTTAAGATCACAGACAGAGGAAAACATGTAAAACTAAAATATGGAAGCGGAATATTTTATAAATTTTCGAAATAATCTAACAACAATTTTTTGTGAACACCACTGAACCATTCAACTTTGTCCTCAAGATATTTGCGGACAAAAACAACAAAGATGGTGTGAACGTTAGGTGACTCACCCTGTATATAAAATAAGTGATTTTTCTTCACACTTACTCTTCTTTCTTCGTTTAAACACTCTCTCTGTTCTGTGAATGATCTAAAAAAAAGAGTATTCTCAGAACAGTGATAATGAATTTTCCTTGTATGATAACATTAACCCTTTGCACTCCCTAATTTCTTTTACCTACCAGCTCTTTAATCTACAAAATAGATGAAGAAAGGATTTCTCAATCGAATGCATTGCAACAGTGCGCAGTATGGGACAAATTTTTCATTTCAATTGTAAATAAATGATAATATGTATATTGAACGTTGTCTATTAATATTGCTCATGTATCATCAATATTGAACCATTGTCTATTTTTTTAATTATCTGTTGAGATTTATTAAGATATTTAATTGGGGAAAGTGGGAATCGGGGAATGTGGGAATTGGGGAATGTAGGATTTGGGGGACGTGGAAATTGGGGAATGTGGGAATTGGAGAATGTGGGAATTGGAGAATGTGGGAATTGGAGAATGTGGGAATTGGGGCGTGTGGGAATCGGGGAATGTGGGAATTGGGGAATGTAGAAATTGGGGAATGTGGGAATTGGAGAATGTGGGAATTGGGGCGTGTGCGTATCGGGGAATGGGGCAATTGGGGAATGTGGGAATTTGGGAATGTGGGAATTGGGGAATGTAGAAATTGGGGAATGTGGGAATTGAGGAATGGGGGAATTGGGGAATGGGGGAATTGGGGAATGGGGGAATTGGGGAATGTGGGAATTTGGGAATGTGGGAATTGGAGAATGTGGGAATTGGGGAGTGTAGAAATTGGGAAATGTGGAAATTGGGGAATGTGGGAATTGGGGAATGTGGGAATTTGGGAATTTTTTGAATTATCTATTAAGATTTATTAAGGTCTGAGATAAATGTGCCACACTCGACGTAGGAGTATTTTCATATTATTATTTATTATTTATATATGTACTAATTGTTACTATATTTTCATATTATTGCACGATAGGAAATGCCAATTTATTTTTTATCGGTCAACTTTCGCTGCATCCTGATTACGCATTTCCACAACAGATAGACGCATAATCTTTAACAACCAATTCAGCACGAATCTCATAAATAGACTAAGTGTGTACGTCTTCTAAAAGGAATATTACATATTTCGAGATGTCCTATAATTGTCAGACACTCGCATCCATATGTAATATTCACCAATTACAACTAGGTTATTGCAAAATTTTTGCTGAATTAAACAAATGTATTATTCTGCAATTTTCACGCTGACCAGATTTGCTACAAGCATTAGGTAATCGATGTGGATCATCGTTACTCAATTGATGTTCTATTGGTACCCGACGAAAATGTCATTAAGAGATCGTTAAGTCTAACGATCACTAATGAAGTAAAATATAATGCGTAATTGTGCTATTTAAATTTTGTTGAAGCTTCAAAACCGCACCTGAACATGATTTTATTATTCAAATTCGTTCGACAAAAAGAAAATGGCGTATACATGAGTAAGGTAGGAAGTATCGGTGATCGATGCGCGGGAAATTTAAACCCTAGTTACTTGACGACATTTATGTGACCGTTCGGTAAGTAGCCAAATACCTCTCGTTAATAATAGTTAGGATAATAGTTAAGTACTAATACTACCATTAGGAAGAAAGTTTATTATATTGCCATACCACTGTTTCAGGTATTCCCAAATGATTCAAACAACAAAATGTTCAAACAAAGAAAGAAGAAATGTGGTCAAGGATAATCACGTCTTTTATATATATCATTATCGTTATCATACCTGTGAGGGGCATATCTCAGGATAATCTATAAAATACATCTCACCGCTCGGAAGTGGAGGATTAATAAAAGGTCGAGCACTCCTGACAAACCGTCATTTGTGAAAATGAGGTTCCAGGCACACTTTGCCTATTGCTTCTTAATCGTCTTATTGGTCAACCTTTACGGTATGTATTCTTTTTATTTCATACCTCGAATCTTGAAATTCAGAAGCACTTTAATGCAATTATACCGATTACAGCGTGATTGAATATTTAGGATTTTATGAAAATTGGTACTTTAACAAATATCGTGTAATTGATGTTGAAACTGGCACACTATAAAATAACTGGTTCACAAATTTCTTTTTTTTTTATTATAAAATTTGTTAAGGCATTCTTGAAATGTGCGATAATTTGATCAAGATACAAGATTCATCAATCACATTCAATTAATGTGTATGTTCAATATTCAATTCTTAATTTATCGTTTGCTTGTTTTATCTACTTTATTTTTAATTCCACATCGCGTGTGAATTATACTTTGTTGCTACGAAGATAAAGTATCTATGAACATGTTTTGACACTCTGGAACAGTGATTGATGTACCTGATGAAGTATTAATAGGGAAAAATTGTTATTGCGAGATATAACATTGATACGACACAAGTTCTACACGTGAACAATATCAAACACGTAAACTTTTATCACAGAACACTTTCCTTCTTCAAATTCAATTTTCTTAAAAACGAAATGGTTACACCCTTTGTTCGACGTATTTCTGCACGATGTCTTTTGGAACATTATGTATTTCTAAATTTTCAAGTGGCTATACCTGAATTATCAAATTTCCAAATTATCGAATGTCTAACAATATCAATACCTACATCTCACATTCCAACATTTCAATATTTCAACATTTCCAAATTCCCACCTTATTCAATTCCCACATTCCCCAATTCCCACATTCTCCAATTCCCACTTCCCCTAATTCTCACATTCCCCAATTATCACATTCCCCAATTCCCACTTCCCTTAATTCTCACATTCTCCAATTCCCACATTCCCCAATTCTCACTCCCCCTAATTCTCACATTCCCCAATTCCCACATTCCCCAATTCTCACATTTCCCGATTCCCACATTCCCCGATTCCTAGATTCCCCGATTCCTACATTCCTCGATTCCCACATTCCCCAATTCCAACTGTCCCCAATTCCCACCTTCCCAAATTCCCACTTCCCCCAATTCCCGCATTCCCCTAATTCTCACATTCCCCAACTCCCACTTCCTCCAATTCCCACATTCTCCAATTCCAACTGTCCCCAATTCCCACATTTCCACTTCCCCAGATCACCAAATTTTCACTTTCACGCATGCCCATATCTCTATCCGAAAATCCCACTCAACAGCCCTCAAACTTCGAAAACCCAAATCCTCAATTTCACAAATTCCTAATCATCATATTCCAAACTCCCAAATCTGCAAACTCAAAAAAAATTTAGGTTACCGAAAATGAAAGTGTATCAGAATGGTGCACCAGTTACCGGTGACTTGAATATTAAGGATGTTGTTGTTGTATTACGACACCAGGCTGGCAAGCGTAATAATAGAAACGCTGATGTTTTTGTGCAGACCATTTATCCGAGGAAAGTGTAAATTTGTAATTGAAAAGATGTGGAAGATGTACGGAATGTAAAGTTATGATGTCAAATTTATATATTTTGTACATTATAAAATTTATAATGTACAAAATGCCAGTCTGATTAATTGCAGTAAATATATTGAAAGTAATTGTAGTAAACACGTCTGAAATGATTATTGTAAATTTAAATTGTAAAGTAAATACAGTAAATAGGTTTGAACGTCGTACAATTTGTAAGTCAAGGTTACCAATACGCATTTTCCGTTATCTCATAATTTGCCAGACTCATTAATAATTTTGTACCGTTATCGCTTTAATATAACCGGTTATACCATGTAAATCGTGTTTTCTTTTTCAAAAATTTCCTGCACACACGATCTTAAATAATTATAATATTGATTAATTGATTATAAGTAATTATAATTAAAATTGCAGTACATCGAGTGGGGGGAATATTGGAATTGGGAAATGTGGGAATTGGGAAATGCAGGAATTGGGGGATATGGTAATTGGGGAATGTGGGAATTGGGGGAAGTGAAAATTGGAGAATGTGGGAATTGGGAAATGTGGAAATTGGGGTATGTGAGAATTGGGGAAAGTGGAAATTGGGGAATGTAGAAATTGGGGAATGTAGGAATTGGGAAATGTGGGAATTGGGGAATGTGGAAATTGGGGAATGTAGAAATTGGGGAATGTAGGAATTGGGAAATGTGGGAATTGGGGAATGTGGAAATTGGGGGAAGTGGAAATTGGAGAATGTGGGAATTGGGGAATGTGGGAATTGGGGAATGTGGGAATTGAGAAATGTGGGAATTTGAGTATGTGGGATTTGGGGGAAGTGAAAATTGGGGAATGTGGGAATCGGGGAAAGTTGTAATTACAATATGTTGGTAATATTTTTTCAAAAAATGCTGCACTTCGAAGATTTCGAGTTCACTTCTATTTTTTAAACAAGATGTTATACTTTTTTATCTTCAACGCAATAACGTGTATTGAAGACTATAATAAAATAATATAAACTACAATAAATATGGATGAAGTACAATGAACTAAACTATATTAAATGTCGTTGAGTTACAATAAAAGGTCATTCGGTATTATATCAAGAAAATAATGGTTCTTTTCTCTCAAGAATTCAAGTCGATGTTTACGTCGCTGCAATCTCTGAATTCTTGAAGCGCGTCTCTTAATATTTCCGGATTCTTCCACATACTGCGATAATTCGTTGCTTCACATTTTCATTTAGGAATTTCATTACGAGGTTACTTTCTTGTCATTTTGTTTGAATAGTATCTGCAGCAGTAAAACAAAACTAAACTATTTCAGTTTATTTTTATGATTATTATTTAGTGGTTAAAAAATAATAAGCCTCAGAATTGAATTTGCAAAAGTTGTAACAAAGAATGTTTGACAGATAACATGCATCGAACAAACAATGGTTTAAAATAGAAAATAAATTATTCTGGTCAGAACGACTTCGTCAATTACTTTTTTCCTTGGTTGCTTTAATTTTCGATATCAACTGAAACTAGTAAATAAGTATTACGCGATAAGAGAACTACAATTAACAGATTGCATCGACGACAAAAGCGTAACGAAATTTAGTGTCATTTCTAATAAACACATTTTGAAAATTAATTAAAGAATGAAATACAATTTGGACCAATTAGACATGATTTACATTTTATTTTAAATAAAAAGAGGAAAAAAGAGGTACAAGAGATATAAGTGCAACATTTAAAAGACGCGGGAAAGAAACCAATATGGAGATGGTCGTGCTCGATGCGCGGGAAATTTAAATTTGAACTGACTTAAATATTTTTAATTATTACGCTATTAGTTATGTTAATGTCTAAAGTATTCACCTTAAAAAAGAATATATAAATAGAAAAATATGGAAAATAGACCCGGAAACCTACTTTTACTGTTTATCTTTTACTATTTATTATAATTGTCCTGAATTTTTATTCGGTAATGGCTGGTATCGGACATAGAAGTTCAATATAAAAAGGCAAACCGCCACTAACGTACCATCAGTCATTCAGAATGGTTACCCGTACTCCCTTCATCTTAGGCTTCTGCCTCATATTATTAATTAACTTTGAGGGTATGTGTTCGTCTTATTTCTATCTTTAGAACTTCGAGAATTTACAGGTGCTTTCTGTACAATTAAAAGTACGCTTTCTAAGTTTAAAGGAATAAAATTGCATTTCTGAGTTTTAAGTTGTTATATTTATTTGTAGATTTCTAAAGTTCTAAATTTTTAAATTTCACAATTTCCACACTGTTCAAATTCTACTATCCTAAGTTACTAGAGTTCCAAGCTTCTACAATTCTATATTTCTACAGTTCTATTCTAAAGTTTGTAGAAATTCCAATTTTAAATTCCTCAATACCTAAATTCGCAAGTGTCTACCTTTCCAAATACCTAAATTTCCAAATACCTAAATTGTCAAATCCCAAAATTCCCAAATCCTCAAATTGCCACACCCCCAAATTCTCAACTACCCAAACCCCAAATCCTAGCTTTCAGAATTTCAAAACTTTCACCTCCACCCAAATAGCAACCTACCTTACCTGCACACCTTGAACAAAATCTGAATCACCGTTTCCACACCTAAATTGTTTAACTGCAACTTCGATGCGACTTCAACGATAGGTCTAGACAGCGCCCGCTACATTGGTAGATCACCTAACGCTGCCGCAGCTATCCTCGATAATTCGCAAGGCAAACTGTGCGACGGGTGCAAAGCACCCGGTCATCCAAGAGGACACGCATCCTTTCCAAACGCCAATGGACCGCTGGACAGCGTAGAAAATTATTCCAAGTCGACAAAATCGCAGAAATCTGGTTTCTTAAGTAGAGCCGACCAAAATGCGGTGGCCAATGCGGCTTTGCAGAACCAAAAGAGTCAACATGCGATGGACGAATTGAACAAGGGCAGGGACTCTGAAGCAGTAACATTGTCGGCGAAAGATTTCGGTAATTTCAAGTTACCGAAAATGAAGGAGTACGAAAAGGGTCACCCATCCAAGGACGAGTACAATATCAAGCAAGTGGTAGTTGTATTACGTCACCAAGCTGGAAAGAAGAAGGACAAGAATGCCGACGTGTTCGTGCAGACAATTTATCCGAAGAAATAGAAGCTGTAACGCTCAGAATGGTCCTATACTGAGGCGACAATCGAATCCTTAGTTTTGCATTATTTGTATCTCGATGATGAAACGTAAACGCGACTGTGATTTTTGTTTCGTAATCACGGTAACGTGGATCGTTTCATATTGATTTTACTGTAACAAAATGAACGTCGAAAATAAGTGGTGGAGTCGGAGGAAAAGTTTTAACATTACACTTTTTGATATCGATTGAAATTGTTGGACTCTTGCCTCGATCTAGCACAGTATACGGACAACAATCTGAATGTACAGACCCTACTTTATCATATAACTTGCTACATCCTTGTGCATGTATGTACATATGCTTCAATAATAAATGTATCTAGATACAAATTTTTAGTTTATTATACTCAATTTGACATTTCAATTCTCCTAAAATAAAAATAAAATAAAATATACTGAAATGACTAACCTAACCGAACCTAATCTAAACCTAACTTAACATAATATAACCGTGACCTAATCAGACCACGACATAACAGAAACGCAACCTAACATAACTAACCATTGCCTAACGAAGTCTAACCTAACATAACCTAAATCTATCCCAACCATAACTGACATAATTTAACCTTAACCTAATCTGACCCCGGGTAACCTAACATAATTTATGACCTAACCGTCACCCTAAACAACATTTAGTAATATGGGAGTTTGAGAAATGTGAAGTTTGTAAATTTGAGGATTCAGAAAATTAAGATATTTGGAAATTTAGAAACTTAGCCTGTCTGTAATTAATATCCCATTTATCTATGATTAGTTTTACCGACGTTGAGTAGATTTCAGATTGTGTAACTGACACGCGACAAAGATACCAGTACTTCTGGATTAGACTTTTATCTCTAAATAGCAGATTTTATCATTAACGTTTTATCATTAACGTGTCGCAATAAACGTCCTGCATATATTCCTCTTCCTACGTCTGTAAATGCACAGTTGCGAGGGACCCAACATCAAAAGAACTAACGATAGAAAACTTGAGTCAATTAAGGTAAGAGCACCAGTAGTTGACACTGTACCAGTACTTGACACTTTTTCAAAAAAAGTAAATAAATAAGGAAACCACAAGTTGGAATACAGAGAACCAGAAATCTGTATTCAGTCACCAAACTAAGTTAGATTTTTTGTCAAAGTAACTTCTAATTATTAAATATTTTTTTTGTAAACTTACTTAAGAATAATATTTTTTAAACGTTCAATAAAATTCTGTATTCATACATTATCAAGACTAGTTCATTAATTGGATTTTCTCCCTATGTCAACTACTGACACAAAAAGATGTCAACTACTAAATTTTTTGTTCTCGCTGGGTGTCAACTATTGAATCAAATTTTATGTTTAGAAAAAAAAAAGAAAAAAATTTACAACCGCCATCAGGAATGAATATTTGTTGTAATATAATAGAAGAATAGTTTGTGCAGCGACTGCTAATCATAAATTCTCCATAAAGTGAACTTAACCTGAATTACGTGAACAAATAGACAAAAAATTCCTTAAAGTGTCAACTACCGGTACCTTCACCTTACCTATCTAACGTTTAACTTATCCAGTAATCTTCTTACAGAAAAACTGAACAATTGAGGAGACAGAACTAATAAAAAGATGAACTTCACGGATATACTTCGCGTCTTCGTTACCTTGTTCTTCATAATACTTATTACCATTTATGGTATGTATTCGTTTATTATAAACTTGGGCAATATTTCACAAAATCTTTTGAAATATTTATGAATATTTAATCAATTTCAAAAATTTCCTAGATTCCCTAAATTTCGTATATTTACAAATTCCCAAAGTTCTCCGAATTTCTAAATTTAAAAGTCGCCAAATTTCAATATATTTTAAGTTCCGAATTTCGCGAGTCTTGCAATTTCAGAAATTCCCAAACACTCAATTGCTCGAATCTCCAAGTATCCTTATTTCGAAATTTCCAAATCCTTAAATTCCGAAGATCCAAAACATCCTGATCACCAAACGATAATAACGATATTGATAATAGGTGCAAACGGTGCCCGATACCTTGGCAGATCGGCAGATGATGCTGGAAAGTATCTTGATAATTCGCAAAATGCGAAATGCGAGGGATGTCTGGCACTTGGGCATCCGAGAGGACACGCATCTTTTCCAGACGCTATAGGCCCTGCAGACAGCGCAGAAAGATATTCCGAGTCAACAGGACAACCGAAATCTGCTTTCTTAAGTAGAGATGACCAGAATTTGGTGGCCCATTATGCTTTAAGTCATAGTCAGAGCCAAGATGCAATAAGACGTTTAAACTTCGGTAAATACTCCATGAATGTAACATTGGCAAAAGATGATTTTCCCGATGATATCTTACCGCGAATGGAAGTGTTTTATAATGGTCAACCGAGTGGAAGAACATATGATATTGGGCATGTGGTGCTTTCATTGCGACACTATGAGGGTAAACGTTTAAACAAAAATGCTGATGTTTTCATCCTCACAATATATCCAACGATAGGCTAGATGACTCTGTACATGCAAGCAAGGAATGTGACTTATTGGATTATAGTATACCGTTTGACTATTTTCCACAAATAATCTATTAAACACAGAGATATCGGCCAAACTTCCGAAAACCTCCATGCTCCAAATTGGCTGAAATGTTGGGAATGGGTTTCTTTTTAATAAAAATGATGATTCCGAGAAGGATTTTTGGTGACTCGAGAAAAAATTTTGTACCATTTGGGTATCACTCCCTATTTTATCGGCGTAGTATTTGCATCTACTGTTATCTACGCTTTCTACAATGACCACTCCAACAGTTAACCTAACCTAACCTAATTATACACATAGTACTACTCTTGATATATTGATACCTTTTAAAAAGAATTGAAAATATCAGATTGCATAGCATCAAAATTGCCTTCAAATCTGCCACAAGTATTCCTGCCGGTAATAATTGTGTCGGGAAAGTAGGGAGCGACACCCGAATGATACAAAATTTTTTCTCGAATCGCCAAAAATCCTTTTCGGAATCATCATTTTTATTAAAAAGAAACACATTCCCAACATTTCAGTAAATTTGGAGCATGGAGGTTTTCGGAAATACAGCCGTATATTTTAAAAAGTGTAGCAAAATCCCTGATCTTTCATCGTTCGATAATTTAGAGACCTCCTTTATGCCGCTAAAAATCAATCGGTACAGTAAATCAGGATTCTGTCGGTATAACAGAACGATGTAACAGAAATTTGGTAAAACACATCCAAATAGCAAATAATGTACAAAAATTGAGTGTATATACAAATTAATATTCTAATCGCTGTAATGAAATTATGATTTATTTGTGTTCCTTCATCAGTTACATTGTAAAACATAAAAACTGCATACATTTATACATACATGTAACAAATTGATCATATTATATTAATCCCATAAAAATATCTATATTGATCAGGATGGCAGCTATGCGTATGAAAATATTTATGTATTTTAATTGAAAATGTTCATAAGTGTCATAGATTTTATAAAGATCTTTATAATTAATTCATATGTAGTAGAGGTAGATTTTAGCTATGAATAAAATATATTTTATTAAAAAGAAAATAAATAAAATTTATCATTTTTTAAATAATAATTAATTGCTACATTCAATAATGAGCATAATATAGCAAATTCATCCTTGAAAATTAATCCCGCATATTGTAACAATTATTTACAGGAACTTTAAACAAAGGAATACTTATGAATCTATTCATAAATTAAGATCTTGATCAATATCTGTTCGCTGTAAAGCTCCATAAACATAATAGTTAACAGTACATACAATCTTGAAAATAATTTCAATTATATTTTACTATATATCCAATGTAACGAAGTTTATAGAAGACGTAATAGTAACGGAGTTAGTTGCTTATATCATACAAACGTTCTTATAAAGATTGAAGAATTTAACATAGCATCTATATATATCACTTTGATATCAGTTAAATTGTTATAATTACTTCGTCTTATTTATAAGGAACAGAGTTGTAAGATTCAAAGTTTTTAAAAGCGTTTTAAAAAGAGAATACTTTCTCCTTTTCAGATCAATTACTTTCCCTTAATCGAAAATATGTATACATTATAGCGTATATCTTTTATAATGATATACCTCTGTTACTTGATAATATTAGTAGTATTCAAATTTGTAAATAATTTTCTCGATACTTTCATATCACCTAAAAAGCAGTATCAATAAAATTGGTACTTAAGCGTGACTAGCATCACAGCTATAATTGTAATAGTTCGTAATATCAATAAATGTTTCAATTATGTCGTATTCTATAACGACTATAACGCGGCTGGACCAACTAGTGTATGTGTATTAGCAGGAGACACCGGAGTTCCATGGACTTCTAAATCAAATTCCGAATTTGATAAACTATTTCTCATTACTCTATTCCATCGATTGGCATTTTCGTTTAATGTAGTGAAATGTTGATTCGCTTCTGCTTCATCTGTAGATCTTTCACAAGCACGAAGAGCTTCTTGTTGAATAATTATTTCATTAGTTATATATGCTTCGCGTCGAATTTTATCTCGTAATTTTGGATTTATGTCGGGAATACACGACCGCAAAATTATCATTACAAGAGCAACAACGTTCTAAAAAAACAAAAATTATATTAAATCAGGAATATAACATTTGTTCTGTTTTTTATAATGAGAATGTTGAATTTATACCTCAAACACGACAACGAATGCTAATCTGGCAGCTAATACATGCCAGAACATAATTGTATATTGATATTTATGTGGCGAATCTGGTGGTTCTCTGTAATCTGGATATCTACATACTTCTACATGTTCATGGCTAGGTATATAATGCGGTTCAGTCCCATTTTGCAGATCACTTGTATTAAACTTTGAAAGAGAATGTTCTAAGAAACCTTCTAGAGAATAATTATCGGAGACAGTCAACCGATAAACTAACCTTGGTATAAAGTTTGAAGTAAAAGCAATAATGAATGCCTGAAATATAATTCTGTTGTTTAATGTATTCACCAAATATAATATAATTTAGAAATACTTGTATATGATTCATCAAAGAATACTTACATTAGTTATTACAGATAATTTGGACACGGAATCAAGAATGCGATACCATATTCCTATATCCGTAACGCGTTGTCCAACTGGCCTTCTATACATTGTTAGCAACTTTTTGGCATCTAATCGCATTTCAAAGATATTATTCAATAATGCAAAAAATGGTGCTAATGGAAATGCAGCGACGAAAATAGTAACAAATCCATACTGTAGAACTACGGTTAATAGCAATATAAAAAGTTAAACAAAATATAAATACATTTAATAAATTTTAACAGATACAAATTATTACCCATTTCCAAATATTCTGGAAATAAACTTCTTGGACCCCATTCCACCAACTTATAATCCTTAATCCATTGAAGATACTTTCTGGAAGAGACTTTTTTCTTTCCGTCTTTCGTTTTCATTCCGACATGTACTTTCAAAGTATTTAGCCATTTAAAAAATAGCGGGAAAAGCATTTCTAATATTGTATTCATAGCTTGCTTTCCGATCATAATAATGCTTAATTGAATACATAGTTCCATAAGGCAACCACCTGGACCACATTCTTCTTGTCGATAACGGAAGAAGCGCTTATACTTTCCTGGATAACCAACAAACTTTCCTTTGAAAAATGCTATGTAAAAAATGGACGCATAGTAATTGACAAATTCTAATAAATATATTTTTAACGTTAAACTATCATCGAATTCAGTCTGAGTGCGAAGGAGTTCGATCTGTAAAAATAAAAACAAATATTATTACAAATTGTTGAAAATCACTCCATTGTTATAACATTGATATTTATATAGATACCTCTGTTAAATATTCAGCCAGCCAAACATAAACCCAATTAAACACAATAATGCAGCACAAATTAATACTAGCTGCAGTGGCTGTAGTAAAAAGAATTGCATAACTTGTTACCATGGGATGGCCGTAAACACTTAATGCAGTTAAAACGGACATTCTATATAAAACAACTCCTAATACAGCAGCCATCGCTATAGCAATCTAGAACATGAAGTTCAATTAAAGAGGATTGTGTTATTAAAGGAATATTGCTTGATAAGTTCTTTTATATAAGCACAAACAAACCAGCAATAAAACAACAGAGAAGCTGAGGATCGTGGCTGGGACTCTCATTTTCCAAAATGGAACCTTTGGTTCTTCTGTATTTGTAATAACATTGACAGACTTTTTCTTTATATGCGCTAAACGTGCTAAGTACTGGGGTCGAGGGTGTTCCTCTTGAGCATCCAAACCAGTCAAGTCCCATCTATGAGTTATTTCTACTGAATATCTTTTCCACAATTCCAAGAATAATGTAGCTGATAAAAACAACATAAAAAATAAAACATCTAATCTAATAATAATTATATGCAGTGACATACACTTACCCCATAATGACATAAATATTGAGAAGAATACAGTAGATGGGTTATCAAATAGATATGTAATCCTTGCATGCAGGCAAGTTTCTTTTAAATCCCAATATCCGCAAAAATGATCGCACAATGGGCACATTTCAATAGTACCATTGCCATTACAAATATCTTCACTTGGTTCATTGGAATACAAAGTTGCACAGCTATATATAAAACATAAAAGGCCAACAATGCTAGCAGGTATTAGCATGTGTGTATAGAATCCAAGCCAAGCAAAGTAGAGTCCAATTTTGACACCAAAATACTCTTTGATATAATCTAAAGGTTGATAATGAAGACATTTTCTTAGGCTTGCCCATTCGTTGTATAAAAGAGATCTCATACAGTCCTGTGCATGTAGGTCACCCTATAAATAAAAAAATACATACTGTATTTTACTCCTACAAAACACACATTGAGTTTATGAAACATACCGGTATGTTTTATGTTATAAAATATATATTTCTATAATTACACTTGAATGTTCGGGCAAAATAATTTTCATAAAAATAAAAATAAATTCTTATACAATATTTTTTCCATGGTGTTTATGCATTTTGAAAACCGCAAATAGCAAGAACTGTCATCCTAACAACGTGCTTTGGTTCGGACCGTAATAAATTTTACAACTGTAGTAAATTTAAATACTTTTGTAGAATTGATAGTAGGATAAAGTATTAACGGTAATTTCGTTAATCGTACAGGTACGAGGGACCAGACAGGTATGAGCAAAATATAAGTGCAATACTATCTGGCCTTTAAACGTGAAGATTATTGCAATTCTTAAACTACCCCAAACAATCTTTAGAAAAAGGAAATTATGGAACCTTTCTTTTATGGCACCCTTCGATGTAATAAAATTTAGGTCTAGACTTACAGACCTTTCCTAAAAAATAGAGAGAATGATGTTCCTCTGCAAATTTTTTATATCTTATTCAATGTTTGTCTTATTTTTAATTAATTCTGAAGAAATAGAAATAAATATAAAGTTACGTGTAAAATTCAGCGTTAAAAAGAAATTCAACCTTGCGAAAATGGAATAATTATTTGTTATTTCATTTAATGTTACTCTTACAAGTTACTTTTTACGTTAGTTCTAAAATAAAAATAATAAATTAATTGGAATAATTCATGAAATAAAATGTGCGCAATCGTGGTTTCTGCTGTACCTTTAAACTACGATTTAAAGGTACAGTTAAATGTACAATTTAAATCCTCGGTCCGGATACTATGAATCGGTAGACAAAAGGAGGAGTAATACCAGGTGGCTGTATTATAGACCCAGACTAAGGTACCGCCATAAACCCTGTCCATTTAAATACGTATATAAAAATTGTTTAGAGTAATAAACAGTAATCCTATAAGCCGTTTTATGTCCGTAAAGTCAGGTCGTATTTTCGAAGACAAAAGGCTAGACACTGATGAATTATCGTGAATAGATCCTACGAGGATTCTTCGATGAATAAGCTCTGTGGAACGTGCGAGCAAACAATAACTTGGTAAATACAATAAAAGTTTTAAGGAATACACAACTTAACGGAAAATCGAAATACAGATTATAAATTTAATATTTAACAATATTGGTCATCAAAACGAATAAATCATTATCCTTATCAAATTATGGAACTTACGTCATGAAGGGGATATGCTGCTACATATGCTTTTTCCGAAATTAATCTTTCCATTCCAAATGCAAAATCGTCATTCTTAGTCTCAGTAAATCTGGTTCTATCTAAAATAAATTGCACGATTCTGGCACAAGTTGCAGGAGTAAAAAAGTTAGGGGAATCTAAATCAAACAAATATTCTTTGTCGCGACTGTAGACTGCTGTAAAATTGTGCTTCATGGTTGGAAAAATGGTTTTATCAACATAATATTTTTTCATGAATCTTCTAAAAAATGTATTGACTTCTTCGATTAACGTATTACTACGATTTTCAGAAATTACCATGCCAGGTAATTCCTTCATTGGCAGTCTAAGCTTTAATATTTCAGCATATCGTCTTAATACATCTCGAGGTGCATGTATTTTTATAAAATGTAAACCGTTTGGTTCTGCTTGTTCATATTCTAAATTTAAGCCTTCCTTTTCTAAATTCTTTTCAAATATCTATAAATGACAAATAAATATGAAATATATAAAAATTATTTACTTATTGACTTACACATAATTATGTACTTACACGTCTGTATTCAGTGTTGCGATATGTTTGAGCTCCTGTGTCATATTCGTCCCAAACAAGAACAAAATCAATGGTTCGGATTTCATCGCGGAAATATAAACTAAACATTGCACCATAATTTGAAATCTGCAAAGGAGGACAATTAATATTTTATGTTTAATGTTACATTCTTTTGCTACTGTCAATGAAGTTTTAAATAAGTATAAATTCTATGTATAAACAAATTTTGATTTACCGATCTTGAACCTCTTCTAATGTTCCGCAGATCTGTACAACTGCCTTCAATTACTGTTTCATCAGTATCATTAATTATTGATCCATCCTGAGTATGTGTTTGTTGAATCTCTTCCATAGAGATTACACTGTGCATGCTATTCAAACTGCTCATGCTTGCAATACCATTGAGTGGAATATTGCGAAGACTTTGATACAAAGTTTGCAAGGATCCTGCATTTAAACCACTTTGTACCGACTGATAAACACTTACTTCGGATGTATTATTTCTACGATCTCGTATCCATGGGACAGAAACTTCCTCGTCATCCTCCTTCATTTTTTTTGTTAATTCAATTGATCAATATCCAAATTCTACTTACTTGTATCAAACAATGTGTACTACATGCAAGCCAAATAAAAAGATATGTGTATACTCAAAAGAAAATGTTATAACGTTTTCTTCTATACATATATATTTTATCTAATCTCAAATTATAACTTTACAGCAAGCTAAGTAAATATTACATCTAAGCAACATAATAGACACAAGCAACAAGAATAAGTAAGAACTTAGTATACGGTTCATAGATTAATATTACATAAAAAAATAAATTACTACACATATATTATTGCAATAAACACATAAAAGATGCTAATTAAAATACGTGATAGAAAATATTACATGATTAACTTTGCGCAAATCTAACCACAATTTTTGTTAAACTTTCTACTATAAAAAGCAATAATAAAAATACGTAATATCCTTACAGAATGATCATATTTCCATCGGATATCTTTAACTCCGGATGCTGTTTAGATATGGAGCAGGAACTTGTCACATATTTGTATTGATATGTGATTTCATTGTTACTCGTATTCTTAACCCCCGTTTTACTACATTACATACACCTTAATTGCGTTTTCTAATTATATTAAGTACTTAATTTTTTTGCATTTTCGCGTGCATTATGTATACCAAGTGTATTAACTATAGTGCGTATACATATTAATATAAAAAACATGTAATGGTCAAGATGGATCATAGTCCCTGATTCACATTACTATCTATAGTAATACAGCAGGACCGTCACAAACGTATTTACAAACGGACAAAAAACACGTATTTATGTGCAGTTTATGCTAATATTTGAGGTGTAAAAATATAATAAAAGTCAATTTCGATAGGTAATCTAATATTTTATTTAACTTTTAACTATAAGTACAAATATTTTTTATAAAATATTAGCAATATACAATTTTTTTATTTTTTTAATACAAAATAAATAATGTATAAATTTTTTCACTTCATAATGTAGTCACATAATTTAATATTATTCGTACTATTCTTTCAACAATAAAGTACATACATTGTATCATAACTTGTATCTTTCCTAAATGTTAACAATATAAATATTTTGTGTCATATATACATAGTATAAATGTTTAATTATATTTTTGCATTTATATAATCTTTATATCATTTAAAAATCAATTTGTATATACATCTATTATAATACAAGTAATAGAATTACATTATAATACAAGTCATACTTCTTGCATGACTAAAGAATTGAGTTCATCTTCCCCCGGGCATAACACAGAGTCAATATTATAAAGTGCTGCGTGTAAAGTTATTAGAAACCATGACACACCTGAAACAATTATGTACACAATTTAAATATAGCTTAAAACTATAAAATTAACAAATTATGTATAGCTTATTTACCAAGAATCCAAAAGAGAACTTGAGCTGCACCGACCAAACAAAATATTGGTATTGACACCATTCCAACCAAGCAATAAATTTGAGCTAATGTCAATTTATGATTTAATATCATAAATTCTTGCCTAGCATGGCGTTGTGAAATTTTATAACAAGTTCCAAGAAAGGCTGCTACAGTCAATAGCAACAATGGAGAAGTAATCCTAATATTTGAAACATATTGTTTTCAAAAAAAGATTATTATATTTCAACAAAGAATAAGATCAATACAATAACACTTACAAGCAGTATATGATTAATCCAATAAACACAAATAAATAGTTGCTCTGAAAATATTCAATATTTTTCACAATTCGTTTACTTAATCTTGGGAAGCTAGGTGGACGCCTCAGATTGTTTGTATTAAGGAATAAGGACCATGGCCTAATATTAGCCTTTCTATGTTCAATCCATTCATGAGCTTGTGGATATTCATTGATAAATTGTGGTATTTGTAAAAATTCAAGCCTAAATAAAAGAAAACATAAATTGTCATCATTAAATTATAATATAAGTTATAAATAATTGAAGGATTAGTATTGTATATTTTATAATTTAGCTACAAATTACAGTACAATTAAATTAAAATCTAAATGAATTATTTAAAACCCTGATCTGTATTAAGGTAATAATAATTCCACATATGTGATTACAGGTTAAATAACCAAAATCTGTTACTGAAATGTCACTGCCATTGCTATCAAACTTTCCTGTAGATAAAATTGCGAGTACCTGAAATTTAATTTCTGATCAATTTTAAATAATTACCCATGACTAGATTTTTGTTTTTGTTGTGGTATTTGCATATCACCCCCGACATCAATTTCCACGCTTGCCATATTCCCTTTTTACTGTACGAACTTTTGGAAATGACACGCGAGAGGAGGAAGCGGCTATCTTATGTTTTAGTTCCTTACGTAGAACCTCGCGTCCCCACCACAGAAACAAGCACCGTCTCGTTTAGAAAAAACCCGTCGTAGGCAGTAAAATTCCCATCATATCGCACATTGAACTACTATGTTACCCCTACCATCGAGCATCCCTGACTCCAACACATCCGAAAATGTTCCCATACAAACGCTACAGGTTGCAGCTGCTCGATAAAAATTCTTTCACTGCCTTCGTAAAACTTCTTTCACGAAAAGGGCTCTTTGTCTGAATAGAGTAAGGACGCGAAAGATTTTCCTTGCTGGCGTAAGTTTTTCGATACCCTTATTTCAAAGACGTAAAAGAAAATCTTCTCTTTCTTAATTGTATAATACGTTGTTTGCATGCAATTTTAATTGAATTTTCTATTTAAATTCAATATTTTACATTGTTCTTATTCAGGAAAATGGAACACATATTTCTTTGTCTAAGTTTCCTGAATCTTACGCTTTACGAGAGGATAACATATATTTGAAAGAAATTTATGTTGTCCTAATTAATAAATCCATATGTTTATTAGTTTTAATAACATTTTATTGATTTTAATAACACTGTACCAAATTTTGTACAGTGTTTTCATTGCTTTGGGAGCTTGAAAAATCTATGTAATTTTGTTCATTATTTTCAGATGATCTCATAAATATTGTTATTATTTCAAATTTTTCACGATCAATACGTATTGTCAATATAATATTGTCAATAAATATTGATTTTAAATTTTCAAATTTACAAATTCCCAAATCCCCAAATTTTTAGTGTTTAAGTCGTCAAATTCCTAAATTGTCATATTCAAATATCTCTAAATTCTGAAGATTTCAAATTTTTAAATTTTCAAATTTTTAAATCTTCAAATCTTCAAAGCTTCAAATTCCACCATTCTGAATTTCCTAATCTCTAAATTTTCAAATTTAAGATAAATATGGATAATATACCAGAAAAATCGACAAGTATACATATGCATATGTATATGTCGATCGTCCGTGATCTCCATTATGTTATGCATGTGTGTACATATTGATGATTTATCTTATTAATGATAATAATACAACGTTAGCCTTTGTTTGTTACAGGAATACGAAATTGTTGAATTCTGAAAAAAACTAAGCGGAACATTAACAAAATTTATTTTCGCCTATTATTCGCTGAAAAATCATCGCTCCTTTTAGTCGTCCTTCAATCTTACGTAAAACGCTCGAAAGAATAAGTTTTAGAATTTCACGAGGATGCTTTCTCCCTTGAAAATGTGTGCAGATGACGCTACTATGTGCTACCATTGTGAATAACCGCAACCAATAGGAGAACGCGTTACATCGAATTCTATAGGTAGCAATACTTAAAGAGCGTTCTGATTGGTCGATCTCAATTTTCCCGAATAACATCGGGGCCACCCGCCATAACGAACGTAGCGTGGTACGTTGTTTGAATGAACGTGTTCAAACGTAATTGACAAGATTTCTTAATTAGTATCGATTTTACCTTAGCGTATACAGTGTACACAGGACGATTGCATGCTCAAGAACTTATGGTGACAATTTAAAGTCATGGAAGTTGCACAAAAGTTGCATTTCGACGCGTGCGACATTCAGGACGAGGAGCTGAATATCAGCTGTCGTACGAACAGCTCCGGTTGTGATGTTGACGATATTTTAGATTCATCCGCAGAGGATCTTGGATGTTCACCACCTCTTCAACCGAGAAAATTATCCTTTAGTCATACCATGGACTGTAGTGACAGTGAAAACAATCAATCTGTGTTAATTAATAATAACAAAACTCCAGTCAGTATCGTGACAGGTTAGTAAAATTATAAATTTTATAACTCTTTGGGTATTGTTTTTACATGATGTTTCTTGAGTGCAACATGTATTTTAAATCATTATTTACCATCTTTGTGTCTTGTTCGCGGATTTGATGGTTATGTTTGAAAAATTAGAAGCTTGTTACAACTCATTGGTATTTAATGTAATGGATGCTGTTCAAGTCGTAAGTATTTAAATTTAGGATCATATACATCTTTCTTTCTATGTTTCGCTATCTATGAAGCTGTCTCTATAAGTTTTGTAAATTATTTTGATAGATTGAAGTCTCTGTTTGCTTTGTTATTGAAGTGTTTGTGTGTGACCACAGTTTATACTATTATCTTCTGCTTTGAATGTCTTTATTTTGGATTATCAGTTCCTAATTCTTTATTTACAAATTCTGTTTATATGCTTTGACAGATTTATTAGGTACTTAAAATAGTAGTAGTGCATGGTGTGAGAAAATTGATATTTTTGTTGGGCAATTGTTTTACATCATGTGTACAAGTTTATACATACTAATTAATTAATAACATATTGTCAGTAAATAGAAGTGAACTGTGTACTGATATTATCTCAGAGTTTTTAATTAATTAATATGTCAAATAAGGATATTTAAGATACATGTAATTTTTAAGTGAAATTAACAATTTTTTAGAAACTTAAATTCATTTCATTTTTAATAACAACGTTATGTAATATATGAATGATTGTTTTAACATATGAATAAGAAAGTCCATATTTAACCTTTATGTAAAATTCATACAAAATTTCTGTATTTTATTCATTTTTTAAGCCTAAGTTCATTTTTTATGAAATAGTAAAATTTCACAAAAAAATATATATGTAAAAAGGAGAAAAGGTAAGGAAGTAATATTTGGAAATTATATAATTAAGTATTGTCCATGGTACTTCCCCTTCAAAGGAGGTCCTATCTACAAATCAATGACCAGTCATATAGACGTAAACGTATAAGGTACTGTCATGCATTGGTCTCTTGTTTTATGTGGCACTTGTTATTTGTGGATAAAATGTCTATTCTAAAATACTTTTTATATGTGAATTGAGACCTTGTGTAATATAAGAGACCACTGCAGTACTAATAAGTGTTTAAAGATTTAATTTAAAAATGCATTAATATGTTTAAATTGCATCAAGTTTTTAGCCTGAATGAGCTAAATATCTGGACCCCAGATCCAGAATGTGTTAAAACTTCTTTCTTTAAAAAAATGATATTTTTCACTCTTTCCAATGGTATAAATTATTTGGTTTAAACAAAGAAAATATACAGCCTTCAGAACATCGATTTGGTTCAAATTTGCTACAATTATAAAACCTTTTAATCCACTGATAAGGAACTTTTTTAATTTTCCATGTTTCCAAGAGGTGTGTATTATAATTCTAGCAAAATTATATTACTTTTTCACTGTGTGTCTGGGGTTCGGATATAGTTAGTAAATTTTATGAATGTTATTGAAAATATGCTTATTACAGGTACATCAAGAATTAGAATTCCACCTCGTGAAAATGTTTGTTCACAAAAAATATCAATGGCATGTAGTCCACCATATAAACGTGTTAGAGCTTTACGTCTTTTTGACTCGCCAGCTACCCCAAAAACTTTAATGGAGAAAAGCACAATACATACTCCGTTTCCTACTAAATGTACTAGACTATTTTCATTAGACAAACCAAGAATCTGTAATTACCAAAACAAATCCGATAAGCCGGCTGCAAATGTAAATCCTTTTACACCAAATGGAATGTTGTTAACTGCAAGAAAACGCACTAGGTCTAAACGTAGTCTGAACGGGTGAGTTTTAATAAATAAGTATTGTTTCATTGCATACAGTATAATATAAAAAATGATTTTCTTTATGTGTTCATTGCTTATATATATAATATTAATATATTTATAACCATATTAATATACATTGTCCTTTTTATACCAGTTCCCCTGATATTCAAATTCCAAAATTTGATCTTGCTGATTCTGAAGACTCAGATAACGAAGTCGAACAGGCAACAAAACGCGTAGCGTTACAAGACTCGAACATTCCCAGATACCATCAGGAATTTCACGAGTTGGGCTTGATTGGTACAGGCGAATTTGGTTCGGTATACAAGTGCATCAATCGACTAGATGGATGCATTTATGCTATTAAAAAAAGTATTAAACCTGTAGCTGGAAGTATTAATGAAAAGAATGCTTTAAACGAAGTATATGCTCATGCTGTTCTTGGCAAACATCAGCATGTTGTACGATATTACTCTGCTTGGGCAGAAGATAATCACATGATTATTCAGAATGAATATTGTAATGGTGGTAGCTTAGCAGATGCAATTGTCAATTTAGAGAAAGAAAAAAAACAGTTTACTGAAGCGGAGATACGACAACTGTTGTTACACGTTGCTGAAGGTTTAAGATACATTCACAGTATGCAATTAGTACATATGGATATCAAACCTGGAAATATTTTTATCTCGAAGGAAAAAAGGTTACTCGCAGTCAATTATGATTCAGCAGATGACGGTTTTGATGAAGAAGAAACTATAGAAGAAGAAATTACGTATAAAATAGGTGATCTAGGTCATGTTACATCTGTTAATAACCCTCAAGTCGAAGAAGGAGATTGTAGATATTTACCGACAGAGATTTTACGCGAGGACTTCAGTCATTTGCCAAAAGCTGATATTTTTGCATTAGGATTAACCGTTTATGAAGCAGGTGGTGGAGGTCCATTACCCAAAAATGGACCTGAGTGGCATGATATTAGGAATGGAAATTTAAAAGAATTACCGCATTATAGTCGTGATGTCAATGAATTACTGAAAGTAAGTATTTTTTTTATAAACATTGTTAAATTTCTTTGTATAAGCATTCTGATTGTCAAAAAAAATATAATAATTCTATTTTCATTAAAGTTAATGGTTCATCCAAATCCTGAAATGAGACCATCAGCAGTATGTCTCATTCAACATAGAGTACTATGCCCATTTGGAAACAAAACGAAAGCTCAACTTCGACGTGAATTGAACGCAGAAAAGCTAAAAAATGAAATTTTATCGAAACAACTACAAGAAGCGGCTAAATGCCTAAAAACTATTGCCCCGAATGTAGCGGCAATTAATAATAACATAAATGCCGGAGGCTATAAGTTAAGGTCTACGCCAACTAGAACATCATCTCGAGTAGTGGGTAAAAAGGTCAATCGAAGCAATAGCACTACAAATTTTTGAATGTTCTGTGTTATGTTTATGTTGGACTAAAGAAGAAGGGTAAAGGTGCTTAAGGAAAAAGTACTTTTCTTTTTAAGTGCCTTGACATTGTGATATGAAATAATTCTAGTTGATAAGTGAAAAAATGCGATCACTATTTGCTAATATGAGAATAAAATGCTACACAGAGTGAAATTGTATAATAGTTATGAGTAAACTCTTGCAGCGATGAAGATATTATCTTAATAAAGTAAGTTACGAATTGCAGACGAAAATTATAAGCAGGTAATTTTTTCACTCTATATTTTTTACGTTTCATCGCTAATTAAATTTTTAGATGGGTAATACAGTAATTTGATACTGTTCATCTGTATACATTTTTTGTGTATAAGATGAAAAGTAACTGTATAGGATTTTGGAAGAATCTAATTATTATTAATATTCATTAATCTATTAGATTGTACAAGATATAAGGTATATAAAATTTCAGAATACGTTTCATTCGGGAAAGTAAGAACAATTTTATTGCATAATGTATTATGTAGCTTGGTTGTTCTTGTTACAAGTTTTTACTTATGTACTTTTGTACATTTATGGTATGCACTCATTTTAAAACATTACCATTTTTTTAGTCTAACTAATCAGTATTATAAAGAGGAAGGAATTCTTTTTAACATCAGGTACTAGTTAACATTTTGACATATAATGTGATATTTCCGTTTTCTTTCTTTCCATTGGGTTTGAGGATTTCTATAAGAAATAATTTGGGAATACTAACAATAGACTGTAACAAATTGTTACAAATGCATTATAGTTTTATAAATAGATATTTACGTATAATGGTTTAGTGTTGTGTATTGTCTGATGTTTAAAAATAATACGAATCTGTATTATCCATCATTTGTTACTTTCAAGTTCTTGTCAAATGTTCAAATAATTATTTTCCTTTATTTATTGCTATTTTCATACTCAGACAAAAGACTGTTACTTTAACATATCATATTAAATAATTTTTATATATTTTCACAACTTAAATTCAATAACTTTAAGGAGCATATACAACTATCTTTTAAATTAGCATTGAAAAATCAATATTATTTACTGCCATACATAATTTTTTTTTAAATAGAACTCATGGCTGCCATTATAGAACTTCATCTAAGCATAATTCCTAGCCCTTAAAATTACGATTTTACTCTGTGTATAATTTATATAAGAAATTCGTAACTCTTAAAATCACAAGTGATTCAAGAGTGAATCTTTGAACGTAAAATATTTTGAGTTTAAATTATTTTTATACTATTTTTTTATAATCCTATTGTCTTTGGCATGCTCTAAAATTCGTATTATACAATGTTTCCTTGTGTTTTTATTATATATATTTGATAAATACTGATGTATAATAACCCGCGTTTCTAGCATAGGTGGTACTACTGATTAGGTGTTTCTTATTTTATTTACTAATATGAAAATTCACAAAAAAAAATATATTCAATTCATTATCGAATACGTATCCAATTTAAAGATATTACAAATTTTTCACATTGGACAGATCAATCTGTGAATTTTTCTATTTCACTTTTTTCTTGTAACATATTGTGTTTCTTGATCAGGAATAACAATGAACAATGGCTTATCATGATGTAGTTTATTCAACTGTATCATACAAATGCATTCAACGAATACCTTTGTTCCTTAAAAATCGTCGATTAGATGTCTTATGTACAATTCTTTGGCATTTAGCTAATAAAAAAAATCAAAGTCTTTGTACCTTGATTTAATATTCTCGTGTCACTGAGCATGCTGATATGTGATTCTTTTATATTTGCGTTATCGACGCATTTGTATGTTTATATTTAAAAAAGAGGGAAAGAAATATATAGCATGTGTAATGCTTTGCATTACAGTTTACAGAAACTGAGAAAGAAAAATCTAGATAGAATTTTTTATATCATGAGTTGTTTATTGTAGTTTGCGGTACAAACTACCTGTATCTTTTATTTAACATATAAACTCGTTTTTTAAATTATGGTCTATTAAAAAAAAAATTCTTTTATGTTATCACAGTGTTGAAAGGTAATGCAGTTAAATACTAATTCTTTTGAGTGTAACCTTGTTTACAAGTCAATGTTATGTATTTAGTCATAGACCATACTGTGTATAAAAGTTATTGAAATTCTGTAAGAAAAAATGTGAATAAGCGATAAGCAAGCTGTATAAGCTTGAAAATATGTGCCAGAAAGGGTAGACCCCGACATATGGCAGTAAAGTATTCCGGTAATATGCCATGTTTACATGCACTGTGAACTGTTGTTTCATTAATCTTATTATTATTAATATTATTATTGTATTATTATTATTATTATTATTAATATTATTATTATTATTATAATAAATGATAATTAATGAACTAATCTCTTATGATTATTCACTTTCATGTACTAAAAGCTTATGATATTTCAGAATATTAAATGGAAAGCAATGTAAATATAAAATGTATCAAACCCTTATTATATTTCTTTTAATAATACAGTACAGTCTATGTTCCTTTTGCAAAGACTGTCATGTATTCCAATAGTATTTCCCTACCATTACAAATCCTTCATTAAATATAAAGTTTTAAATTTGGAAATTTGAGCGTCGATGGACAGTCAATTTTTCCTATAGATAATCAAATGTCCTTATTCGTGACCCATTTAACGGTCACTTAATGTGCTCATTATTAGTTTATATGACCTATTCAAATTTCTTCGTTTTTACGTCCACCCAAAGTCGTATAATAGGATCCTACTGTATTTAGTAGAACAAGTGGCATTTAATTTATGGTATGTAATTTAAACTTAATTACCTTTCGAAATTATTAGAAATGATTTAGGGAGGGTGTATAAATCAGGGAGGGTATATCCTCTAATATATTTATATGTATTATAAAGTTTTAATTACAACCCATATTTTTGCATTATCTGAACATGACGTAAATTTTTGTCAGAATAAATTCATCACTTTTTAATAAAAAATATTTTTTTAGCAATAGTAACGTACTGCGGTTCAAACTATTTATTTTAACCACGCATGCGTGATGAAACGAAAACTACATTCTTCATTGCGATTTGTTTGTCATTTATTCTCTGTCGTATTCGTACAGATATTTTGATGCGATGTAGAAAACAATATATTGTTTATTATCTAATAGTTGAATATTAATTAAATGTAATAGTTTTCAATCATCGGAAACTGTATAATATAACATTATAATTTTTTAAATATTTTAGGAAACTGTTGACAAATGTAATGAATATTAATTTTTAATTCTTGTTATATAACAAATAATATCTTTCTTTTTGTGCAACATTTTTGAATTTAAACAACGTTTAAATAATAATCAATTATCTATCAACGTGATAACGTGTAAATACATAATTATACCTTGAAGTATGGAATTGATTTTACTTGGCACCAAGCACTTATTTTTCTAGTCATTTTGAATGATATAGGATTAGAATAATAGTGATAACAATCATCGTTTTATTTATTTACAATGAATGGTAAAAATAAGTAATTTTATATGTACCATAGGAAAACTGTTATTTAGAAAGATATTACTGCATTCTTTACATTAAAAATTTTGCAAATAATGCTTAAATTTAAATGCATCTATCTTTTTGATTTAATATACTTCTACAGAAATGCTGATGACAAATTCATGACATAGATTAGTTTGTAAGAGAATGATTATAGATCCTATATTTAATACATATAGTATAATATTATAAAGGATAAGATACGCTTGCTTTATTTAATCATAAAACTTTAAGCATGTTCAAATAGGATTGCAGTATGTATAGTATTTCATCTTAAAGTGCACATGTACAATATTTATAAAGGAGACATAGCATGAAATTGTCCCAAAGAAGAACCAGAAAAATGTTATACTGGCTGAATTTGCTCGTAGGCAGATATAATTTAATTTTCACAAAAATGGTTTGAATCCCTTTTATTATTATCAACATTTCTTCATTCTATTAATCACATTTTATTTGCTTTGTTATGCAACTACTATTATTATAGTAAAATTGCAGTATATATTAAGATATTTAAATCGTTACAGGAATATATTAAATTAAGGAAATATGAATTTAAAATACATAGAAGAAAACCAACAGATGAAAAAACATAGCAAACTTTTATATCGATATGGATATTTTCTATCAATGCTGTTGTGTATGATACTTGCCTCTATTAGACCACACTTTGGCAAAACAAATGGTATTTCTACTGTATTTATCATAAGGCATTTATATTATAAATTTTTACCATATATTTTAGGTATACTTAATGGGAACATTATTATCCGATATTTTGCTGTGCCTTTAACATATCTGGAAGCAGGTTTATTATGTGATCCTAAATCGCTATATTCAACATTAAATAATGGTTCCCTTTTAGTATTTACAATGATTTTTATATATATACTAATGCCCTTTTTAATGAAGATTGGAGTATATTTACTTCTTTATGCTGATGTTAATATATGGTTGTTAAAGGGAATGGAGGTAAATAAGTAAAAATAAAGGTACTTGTAGAACAGCTATGAATCAGCTTTTTATTCCAGGTACTTTACTGCATGCCACCTCCATTCAATACAAGTTTTGTTCTATGTCGATTAGCAAAAGCAGATTTATCAACAAGTATTGTAATAACTTTAGTTTCTCATTTTGGAGGGTTATTTATATCTCCTATATTATTATATTTTGTGGTAAATTATATATGTATACATTTATTATTTTATAAAAATCTAAATCTTTTTCATGCACTGATTATATGTATATGATTCCTGTTACAGTTAGGAGCATCCACACCTCCTCTAGTTGGTGTAAACATTAAAGAAACCATTTATAGTACAATTATACCATTGCTCATTGGTATTGCAATACAAATTATTATTTTAAAGTATGATTTCTGTTTCAAATTTAAATCTCCATGGTTTTCTCAAGGGTTGTTATTAGCTACAGCATATCACTGGTTTTGTGATGCTGTTTTAGTGGATGCATCATCGTTACAAGCTACAGATGTATTATTATGTGTATTAATAGGTAAGTTTAGTAATACTAACTTTACTAACAACAGATAAATGTTTACCAATGATTGTTGTAACAGTTGTATAATTTATTTGCATATATTTATTTCAGTTTAATGTAGTAAAAGTATTACTGATATGAAATAACTGTAAAGATATAATTTTCATTAACTCAGTGTGGCATTAGTATCTTTTATGTTTAAGCTTGCGTGGGACAACTCTTTGTTAGCTGCTTATGTTGGATTTTGTGCTCTCAATGGTTACCTCGGGATATCGTACTAGCTACACTTTTTACAAGTACTCACAAATCAGTTGGTCTTGGCAGTTGGATTTTACGTGGTGCTTATCATGGTTCAGCCCATAGTCCAGCAGTGAACTTACCATTGTGTGTACTACCGGTTGCACAATTATTGTTGGGTAGTTTATTAGCTAGCTGGTTATCTCCGTAATGTAAAAAGTCATATGTGACAAACTTAAATAATGTTGTATACATTTTATTTTTTGTTTAAAATTGCATGCATATAGCATTTATTTTTTTAATGTAATTTATTTTTAATTCTCTTATGGGATTTTTAATACATGTCTCAATTCATTGCTCTCTTAAAATATAGTACAAAAAGTACATGTTATTTTACAGTAATTTTGATTCTGAAATACTGTACAATATTTTGCTTAATATTATCGAAGTATGAAACCAAGAAACAAGTGATTGTTTTACATACTACGTTTGCTACATTCAAAACACACTTCGTAGGAATGGAGTAAAAACTTTATTTTCTTCTTGACTGAATAAATTAACTTTTTTTTTATTCTTGTTGATTCAATTGATGTCGAATTTTTGTAAAAAAAACTAGTTCTTATAAAACAGTTGCCTTAGTAACTAGTATTCGAATTTTAAACAAGAGGAATTTCTTAAGTAGATAACGTTTTTTAGAATGTAACATTTAAAAGCAAATTATCACCTACATCGTTTAACATTTAAAAATAAAATACTTAATGAAACATCGGGTAGGATTTTACTTAGAATTATTTTCAAAATGTATCAAATAAGTTTATTTCTATGTATATTGTAATGCCGAAGGCATTAAAAACATAGTCTGTGATTTTCTTTTTCCCTAAGTTCACACAGAGTGTACACGAAATTCATTTATTGTAGAATTCAATACTTACCTTGGAAACTAATCTTAAGAATTTGTATGTAACAATTACATCAATTACTTTTTTTTCAGTGTATATTAAAAAACACTAGTGTAAAATTATGCACGAATAAAGTTCTCAATTCTAATCAACTTAATTTCATTAACATTTGACAAAAGGAAATCGTGACAATGATACATTATACTGTACATCATTACAGAAATAATTTTAAATAGTACATATCAAGTGAAAGTAAAAAAAAAAGAAAAAGGAGAAACCAATTACACTACTAGAAGCGTTGTACGCTATATGTTTACGTGATAATTATATAATAAATTGTATTTGTATCTTACAAGTTATAAATATAGTTTCCTCACTTTCGATTGTAAAATTTTTGAAATTATAAGTATCTACTTATTCTAGAAGTCTGGCTACAATTATCATAGTTGTATCTTAAAAGAAATAACAGTAGACAATTCACAGTACTACACACGAAAGAAAAGGACTGAATTCAGAATAAGATGTTTCCCATACAAAACATAGCGATTTTATTCTACAAATAATGGGATAAATTTGGTTAGTTTTTTTTTCTTGTTGTAAACTTGCATATCAGTTTTCTATTTTGCAACGCGCAACTCGGTACGGTATGTTTTTTTATAATACCGATATAATGCGCACGCGTATATATTTAATAATATTAACAAATAGTGTAACACTCATGATAACGTGTATGAGCTCATAACCTGATTTTTTCGTGAAAATCATGGCATTTGATGCATCAAACGACAGTGCAGTAATGGCGCAAGTGGTGGGCACGTATTGTTTTGCCCAGGTCATTACACAGTCATTATAGCTGGTACCAAATTTTTGTCACGAATATCGCTGACCCTGCTATCGCCGCCAACTTCGAGATTCGCCATCTTCATCCTCTTCCTCTTCGTTTTCTTCAAGAAGCAGTGCTTCAGCGTTACCCTGTTAAAGTTTATAAATCAACATTTTAATGAAATGAAATAGTATAAAAATAAAGTAGGATAAATATAATAACACCTATCAATAATTAGTGAAACAGACTAATACCAGTTCCTAGTATGTAACAGTCTAGGTCAGAAATTCTTAAAGTGTGGATTGCGATCCATGTTGGAACTTTGAGGCTTTTGGAATTTTGTGACTTTGGAACTATGGAATTTTGAAACTTAGAAAGGTGCAGATTCTAGAAATCTAGGGATCTGGGAATATAGGAATTTAGAAATATACGTCTCAATATATCACACATATACACGTTATACTTTTTACAGTATTGTTAAAGAACTCACTTCCAAATCAACATCTTCATCGGTGGTAGGTGGTGCTTGTTCAGAACGGGAGGTAAGTTGTACAGACGTATTTGTATTACTACCGCTCCCGCCACGATGTAAATGATGCCCGGACACCCATGTTATGGATAATAATCTATCTTGAAATGTGCGTCCCTTTGCTAAAGCCACCTCGGCTTCTTTCCTTGATTTATAATTGATTACAATCGAAGGCGTTGCATCATCTACTATTTGACTCACTATTTCTCCAAATTGCTGTAACACGACGAATGTTCAAATGTATTACAAAAACTAGTATATGAAAACAAGTGTTAAAGAATAATTTAATCCTTACTTGAAAATGCGCTAAAACTTCAGCCTTTTCTTCGGTTTCGTAACCAGAGACTAGAAGACTCGTCGGTCTATGATCTACCGAAACATGAGTAAAACTACCTCTACCACGGCCCCTGTACGATAATGCGTGAGTACCACGTATAACTCTACTGGATCTTGTACCTCTACCGACAGCTGGGCCTGTATTTAAACCCAATGCAGCAGCCTGAGCTCGCAGCTCGTTTAATCTCTTTTGTAACTCCCCAGCGTCTTGTCCCTCTTGTTGCGCAGTCATTAAATCTAACTCGGCGTCTAAAATCTCTTTTTGCGTTTGTTCTCTGGATTTCACCTGCGTCTTGTTTCCACCAATTTGTCCGTTTGCAGCTAAATCTTTGCGCAAATTGTCAATAGATTGCTGCATTGTTTTTATCGTTGCCATAATTGCATCTTTTTGTTCTGGATTTTTTTCGGCTTTGTCGATCAAAGCTCGTATCTCTATCAAATGCTTATCTAGTAATTCTTGTTTTCTCTTACGCAAATCGGCCGTTAATTTTAACGCCTCTTTACGTTTCTCTTCTTGTTTTTTCTTTAACGTTTCCTTAGCAGCTAATATTTCTTGTGTCTTTTTTATTGCGAGAACTTTTTCTTCTCGTGTAGGAACAGTGGTAGTTTTTGGTGATGTGGGAACTATGGTCTGCGTAACTTGTTCTTCGGTCGAACGACGAGTGGGAATATATTCATTTTCTTCGGTTTTTGCTGGCACGTTCACAGCAGCACCTAATCTTTCCTTCACAGATGGACGGCAACCTGAACAAGTAAAATAGTGTTACATTGAATATGAAATATTTTCATCCAAATGCTTGCAAAATGTTTCAAATAACTAGAAATGTGCAGGTAAACGATAATTAGGACTTGGGTAGTGTCGGGTGAAGTCGGGCAGGTTTAGAAGGATATACGAGACATTCGATTACCCACACATCTTTAGAATTAACGATCGAAAAAGCTAATAATTAACAATTCAGGATATCAGCTTACCTGGTGGCACATTTTCAATAGCGCCACCGGCTGCATTGTTATTAACATTGTTGTGCCAAAACACTTTGATAAATCTGTTATTCAACACAGCCTCTGTACTTCTATATGCAGCCTTTGCTTCAGCTGGTAGCTGGAAGGTAACCAACGCTCCCTCAGGATCTCCGCCGAAATTAACTTGGATATTTACAATTTTACCAAATTTTGAAAAATGATTATTCAATTGGGTTATATTGTTCAGGCTACGTGGGACTTTTTTTAATTCCAGAGAACAATTAGCTGGATTATGTACCACTCGTTGTTTTGGTCCAAGACGATTGAAATCAAATGCTTGTTTACGTTTTAATGGATTTGTTTGGGTATGCGTTATTTCAGAAGAATTTGTATGCGGAATTACTGGTACGCTGATCAGTTCCCTTTGACCTCTACCATAAATACCAGGTCCTGGTTGGGGATGCCTTCCCCATGGCATTCGTGGTTCCATGCTTGGTGCATCAGGATTATATTCAGCAAATGCATCTATCAACATTTATTTTACGTTACAAACTTTTAATAATATTCTAAACAAAAAAAACGTAAACATGAACACAACCTTTAACATTTTATAAATAAAAATTGAAATACTCCGCGTAAAATATGTTCATAATATTTCTCAATTCCATGATTTTTCGTTCGCAAAAGTAAATATTAAGCTTCGCATTTAAACAACCTTACCCATGTTAGAATGATGTTGATTCCTTAAATGGGGTGGAGGTAAACTTGCAAGCGGAAGGTGTTGTGGTGGAGCATTTCCATTAGGTCCGGGAGGTGGTTCTGGTACGGCTGTTACAGGTACTGTTCCTGGTGCTTGAGCACTATGGGGACCAAAAGTCAAGACCCGGCTTAAAGCCACATCTTCTAATACAACTGGATCTGTACCATGATCGTAAGGGCAGAGGTCTCCTCTCATGCAATATCCTTTCTCTGCAAGAACATATTTTTAAGTACATAATGTTGTACATCGTATTGATCGATTTCTAACAATTCAAACGATACAAACCATCAAAATCTCTGCACCTCCTTTTTGTTTGAAATCCTGGTTGGCTATTTGGAACGCTAGAAGCAACAGCGACAACGCTTTGAATTGATTGACTAGTAGTAGACAGCCTCATGTCTACGTCTCCATGATTACTATCTTGCGTTGGTGTGCCACCACCAGGACTTCCTTCAATTCTATCTGTTCGATCTACTTCCATTCTTTCAGACCGGTCTATCTTCTTGCGATCTAACGATCGCGATCGAGATCTAGATCGAAGAGGTGTTGGAGATCTATTCCTAAATCGTGCTCTATGATCTCGATTATCAGGACCATCTCGTATCCTTGGTCGTATCGGTGATGTACTACGACTTCTGCTTCGTCTATTGAAAATAGGATTAACGTTACAAAAGAAAAAGAAAAATTATGAGTTAAAATATTTCATCTTTCAATATAAACATTGTATGAACCTCCTATCATGCCGTCGTGTATTTGGTGGTGATTCATTTCTCCATGGTCGACTCCTATCACGTTCTCGATCACGTCGGATATGTTCCCTGCTTCTAGATCTACGTCTATCCCTTTCCCATGAACGTGAACGTGATCTTGTTCTGGACCTCATTCGGCCGCTTCTATGAGCATACACAATAAATATTTTTAAATACCATGGAGTCTCACTATGTGGCCCTAAGCGCTAATAAAAATAGAACTTACCGACTTCGGGAACGTTTTTCTTTTTCTTTGTCAACTTTTTCAGAGTCTGATTTCCTAGTTTCACGTTTACCTATTGTCATAGGTGCAGATCCATTCATTTGGAGGGGAACAGGAGGATTTGTATTCACAGAAGCAATTGGAATTGTACTTTCAGTTACTTTTTCTGTGGCCATTGCAGGTGGTGGTGGATTTACACCTGGAGGTGTCCCACCACCATCTGGATCGCTCTTTGCTGGTGGAAGTACATATTCTTGAGTTTCCAATGTTTTAAACAGTAACTCCACAAAGTTTTTGGTTTCTGTAAAAAGAAAGAATATTTACATTGCAACTAAAATAATTAATTAATCATTTTTATAGATATTATTTTAATGAAGATATAATCATACCTTGTTGTAAAAATACATCAAGTTGTTCAACCATTCCACCTCGTAACTCTTCCAAAGTTTTGTCCTTCTTGACAAGAGCATATACATATTTTGCTAATGCAGCAGGATCTGCATCACAACTAAAAAATGAAACACATAATAATTATTCCTTCTATTATAACATTTCTAAAATAAATAACCTCTCAAATGGTTATTTATAATTATTAAGTCATAGTTTTGACATGGCCAACGCCATCGTAAATTTAAGCGATGTTTAGTATCATAATGGTGTTATTCTTTTGAACCCGCAATAATTATAGTTACTTACAAATTTTTTAATTATGTGACATAATTTCAATATGTTTACAGATCACAAAATGGAAAAGAAATGATTATATTAATTGAACAAATTATATATGAAGTTAGTTACAAGTTTTTAACTGGTCTATTGTAAATCAATGAAAACATTTTCAATGATTACCTAAATGTATTCAATATTTTTATAAATGTATGACTTATTTACATATTTTTTCCTTTTGAACTTCTATTTGTTTTTACGATACCCTAATCTTTATGTTAACGTTTCTACCATAATTCATTTGCAAAGATAAAATGATGTTTCGGTTATTCATTACTGTCAACAGTCTCTTTATGAAATAAATAATTCTTATAGATTGTTTATATGCCAAAAAGTATTTTTATGATGTAGTATTTCAAGGATATAGATATGAACTTTACATTGTAGCATAAAATGCCAAAGAGTTAAATACTATCTGATAATCATCTGAAAAATGTTTGCTATGAAATACAGATGAAGCAGATCATTAAAAGACCTATTATTATTGAGCTAGTTGTTGTTCAATGCATGATAAGGGTGATGAAAGCAGTTGGACTAAAATGACCTATCACGAATCATTCAGAAACAGTCAGGTAATACATGTAAATAAAATTCTGCATGGGGTGTAAAGCACAGCACATGTACGGCCATTTACAATATCAAATGCATACACATACAGCTAAAACTGTACTCGGACAAGCTGGCCTACTTACAGTGGCTCCAAGACGGCTGTGAGCCACGCCTTGAATTGATCTGGATTCTCTATTATCATTTTCAGTGAATATGCGACGAAAAACACATGGAACTCTTCAAAGACACGCGTTAATTACACAATTTCTGGGCGGGAATAAGTACTCTCCTAAGTAAAGACAGTCGCCATTCTGAAATCTCGCTCCTATACATGCAGTATTCACATAGATGAGATTTCGTTTCTAGAAAATGTCACAGGAGTCGCTGGCTGTAGCCGTGTGTCAGATAAGCTAGGTTCCTTTGCTACTTTATCATCATAAACTGAATTGAACGTAGCTACGATTTAATATTTTAGGTTAGTTTAGGTTAAGGTAGGTTTATTTTTCCTCTTATATTTTATCCACGAAAGATGTTTTAGCAAAAAGAAAATCTTGTATTATTCAATGATTATAATCATTTTCAAAGTTTGTGTTTATTTTTTGGACATTTTAGCATTTTTTTCGGTTTTGACAGTTCATTTGTTTCTTATTTTTCTTTTCCTTTTGCAATATTTTACAATATTGGCATTATATTGAAAAAATAATAGTGTTTTTTAAAAACACCGGAAATTATCGATATTTGTTTCCTGAACAGTTACTCGTTCAATGGTTATGAATGGGCGATTATAGCTCGCGCATTGCGGCTAATTTCAGTATTATACGCCTTTCACTTTGTACATTATATACATGGTGGACGGAAATATATAAACAGGGAAAAGAGATGATCTAAATCTAGAGTATACAAAATAAAAGATTACTGGATACATATATTTGGTATCGCGAAAATCGCAACCGAGCATGCGCATTGTTCTTGATACCAATCGTAGTTGAACCAATCATATTCTATATGCGCAGATGAACAAAAAACTTATCGCGTGAGGAGTACGATCTTTCATGGAACAAGTAGTGATGTGATTTTTTTAGTAAATAAGTGACATACTATATTCTTAATAGGAAATTTGACGAGAAATGTTAAAAGTAATATTTCATAATGTTAAACAATAAAAAGGTTACAACTAATTGAAGATCTGCAGCTTACGGAAATTTATGTATCGTTCCTTATATTTGAATCTTCGATGTAAAAGTTCCCGCCATTTGTTCAGTACGATATAATTTAAATAAGTATTCCCAGTTTTGAATAGGAAGTAAGCTTTTAATAACATTTATACATAAATGCAATTCAAAATATTTTTATTTAAATAGATACATATAAAACATTTTATCAATATTTTATTAAATGAGTATATCGTTCGTGTAATTCTTTCTTACATCGTAAATTTATATTTATATATAATGTATTTTGATTAATGTTACAATTTTAATTTAATTTAAAGACAGGTCATTTAGTCTTATGTACACAATTCCATTTCTTCCTGCACGGAACTTTGCTTATTTTTGTTGTAATAATGAGTTATTATCCCAGCACCTAAGGCATCAGCTACGATGTTTAAGGTCGTTCTAAATCGATCTCTAAAAATATGACATTATATTATTATGAATGAACATTTGCAATTATATAAATATGAATGGTAAATGCTTACACAAACCAATCGATGGCGATAATTAACGAGACATCTTCTACAGGGACTCCCACAGAATTTAATACCATTATTAACATTACATAACCACCACTAGGTAAGCCAGCAGCACCAATGCATGATATAGTGCAAGTTATGCTATAAATGTTTCCAGTACATTTTACTATTATTATTTGATATTATTCTATGATAATTATAACAAAAAATGATCATAATACAGACCTGATTATTATGACTTTGAATAACGAAAATTGCAGTCCATGCAATTGAATAATAAAAATTGCACCAATACTTTCGTATAATGCTATACCATCCATATTTATGGTGGCACCAATCGGTATAATAAATCTGCATATTTTAGAAGGCATCCCAATGCGCTCTAAACATGATATCGTTATGGGAACTGTAGCTGTACTGAAGAATTTAACTTGTATTGTAAATATCATTGATTACATAAATTTGAGGTATTCTGTATTAAATATGTTTTAATTAATTACCTAGATGATGTACCAAATGCTGTAACGAAAGCTGGTCCAAGTTTAGTTATAATTTTGTATGGAGATTGGCGAGTGCATATAAAATATATTAGAGGAAGTACTATTAATCCTTGTATAAGTAATCCACTAAAGACAGTTAAGATATAAATTCCAAGCCGTTTTATCACACTATCAAAATCTTCTACTTCCAGAATCTTTCCAGAAATAAGAAATAATGCACTTATTGGTACCAGCCTATAGAACATCAATTTTTATATTATAACTATTCATTATCATTGCTTCATTAGGTAGTAAGTGATATTACAATATTGTCCAGCTCATGACCTTCATCATTGCTTCTGATAAAGATCGAAAGAAATTTATTAAAGGTTCACCCATTGACTCTATCTCTCCAATTGCTAGACCCAAAACTAAACTGAAGAATACCAGTCCTAAGACATTTGTTCCCATTATACTTGTATGATCTATTTTCCACTCATATATTGGAACTACAAAGTCATGTTTTATTAAAATTTTGTATACTTGATATTATTTTATATTGTTATTTTAACATACCTGATTCATTTTTTGGTTTTACTAATACAGTTTGATACTGCAACAATGTTTCATACATTTTTAAATTGTTTGAATATATAATTTTAGCAAAAATTAGGGGAATAAAATTATATTACCTGTGATAAGCATGCACTCATAATGTTATCTGGTACCAAATTTCTATAAAATTAAAAAAAGTAAAAATAAATATGTCAAAAGGAGTACTCAAATTTAACCATTATATGTATTATAAATAAGATACCGAAATAAATCTAAAATTGTATCCACTGTCATAGAAAATTTGGTTGAATTTTGTGATATAATGTATTTGTTTTTAAGTAATTCACCAGGTTTTATTGTTTGAACAAGTATGACACTTAGTATTATTCCAAGTGATGTTGTTGTCATATAATAATACAGTGCCATTGATCCAATCTGTCCTACATATTAGAAAATTGGTCAGTCTAAAAGGGAGCTATTATATTATAATAAAAGTAACATTAATTCTTTTAAGTTTACCTGATTTTTTTATGTTGCAAGTAGAACTCACAATGCTGGTCATTACAAGAGGTAATATTAAGCAATTTACCATCCGCATAAATAGTTCCCCAGGAAATTTTAGGTACATTATATTCCTTTTGGTCCATGGTTGAGGAGTTGAGATTTTAAGAAAAAAACCTACTGTGATTCCAGCACATACACCAGCAACAGTTATTAATATTAATTTTTGTCGTAGTATTCTCTTTAATATATTCATTATGTTCAAAAATTGTATGAATGAAGAATCTACTGCAATCTGATAGTACAGTATGTTATCACAAACTTGTATTAAGATGTTTGAATTATAGTTCTATTTTTAATGTAAACTTTTAGAATATTTTATACATACAAATAATCAGAGTGATTTTTCAAGACAAATTTTTTTGTTGCACAGTTTTCTAAAAAATCTGACTTTATGAAATCTGCCGTCTTATCTAAAATGTTAGGTAGGAACATTACTTAAAAATAGTGGATATTACCTTGGGAAAGATATCTTATGACAGTGGATGTATTTATGACTCTTTTATAATCATGATGGAAGTTATAAGGGAGTTCTACTGTTATCTGCTACAGCAAACTTTTTCTTATAACTAGAACCGCTCTGATTGGATATCATCATTGAATTACGTCGTTGAAAAACGAGTCACGCTAAATAAATAAATCGGTAGTATTGATATTTTGCTTTTTATTTATTTTGCATCTATTACAATATAATAAATATGATCGTGCACAATACATGAAGGATGTGTATTTACACACGTTTTTAATCTTCAGGCCATAATTTTACGTATTTGTAACTGAGTTTCACATTGTATCGCTATAACTTTTTTTTTCTTAATTATTTAATATAATTTATACATATCTTTACAATTCTGTATCATTCTTTGAGTTAATCAATTAAAACATCACATTATGCATTTTATCTGCATCCAGTCTTCTGAAGGAAAAATCTCATAACACATTGTTCTTTCATTAAACTCAATGACTATCAATCCTTAAGGTTTCAATAATTAGTTCATCGCCGTTTATATGAAGTATTAGTGAGATCAATAAAGAATTTTTTATTAACGTTACATTTATACAAAGTCATGTTTTGTAATTGTTTACATGTCTAGATCTACATACTTCTCTATGCTGTTTAATATTTGGTTTTGTTGTTTGTATAGTACGCACTTCTTTATTTCTCATATTCGTCGCGATTTTTATAAATCTTTTTCGTTCATTTTTTAATGTGAGGTAATTTGATTTTGCTCAAATAAAAAGAGAAAAATTTATTTATTGACTTCCGCTTTTTGGTAATTACGATTCGCCAACCGCAATAACGGATTCCAGTGTCCTGCTGAGATGGTGCTTCTGACAATACAACCTATGTCATAGAAATGATAATTCTGATTAGTTCATTATTCTATTCGTAACTTATTACAATTAATTATTAAGTAAATGATAAATAAACTCGACATGACACAAACACACTTAAGTGGAGATTAGTGAGACCAGTTATTCTGAAAAGATTAGAATATTAACATTTTTTTAAACTCACGTTTGCTAATTCCTAGTCTTATTGCAAAATCTAATGTTATACATAGTTATCTTCGATCATGCAAAATCGATAAGTTATGCTTTAGTAAAAAAGGAATACAAAGATCTACTGATACCACTTCCAAAACTGAACGCTGTAATTACAACGTGTAAGGATCAGCTACTTCTATTTTATTCTTTATAAAATTGAGTAATCATTTGGATACTGTAATATCTTAAAATATTTAAGAACTCGTCATTCAATAATCTTCGAAATTAAAATTGAAAATTGGATCAAATGAAATTTGAGGGATGGAAATATTTAAATTCTAATACTAAGTGTATGATTCAATAGAAAATATTGTATAATATTCATAAAGCATAATGGAAAATCGTGTGGTGCATTGTAAAATAAAATATATATAACACATTGCTCTGATCATTTATACAATCTTATATGAATTGAAAGTTTTGTTAGGTCTTTTATAGTTTATTTGTTCTTTACAATTGTTTAAATTACATCGGTTTTTTAGCATTAGAGATACTTTTCTTTGTGGCCCTCAAAAGTGAAACTGTATTAATACCTGTCCCTACAAAGGTGTTTCCTTTCGTGCCTCTGCTTTCCACTGAAATCCATTTACTCGCGTTGTAATTGGTTTATTTCTATTAGTTGCATTCTCAATTCCATTTCTAACACCTGCTACTAATCTCATGGCTGGGTTGGAAACCAGTCCATTGCGCTTTGGTTTAGCATTGCTCGCACTGCAATCAAAAATTATTCCATTATTTACAATGAAGTACAATAATCTCTTTGCAATATGACTTTAGAAATATCTGTCCATATTTTGTACACAGTATCTGTTCTTACTCAATCGCTACTTTACAATTGTATTTTCCAAGTATTTTGCTATTCGACTACAGCACTGCTGTTTAAATTGCGAATCTTATATTTTAAGCACATTGCAAAGAATTATTTCTATCAATTCATGTTTATATTGTTAATAGACCATAAACATTTAAATAAAGATAGAAACCATACCTGGCAGGCATATGTTCAGAGGTATGTTTCACGCTTCTGCCAACACCAGCTCCACTGTTCCCTAGTATTATCCTCATATGGGTGTCCCTAGTGAAGTGGGTATCAGCCGAGTTTCTCTTCTCGTCGAGGCCATTTTTCTTGTCTTTTGTCACGCTCAAACCTAACATCTCGTTCGTCAGTTCGAAGGGTTTACCGATGTCGTTCTTGTCGATGATCTCGGTCTTTATGTTGATCGGTTCGTAAATCGCTGATGTGTGATTGTATCCGCCGATCTGTGCTTTGTACGGCATATTCTGATTGTTCGCAGTCAACAAAGAGACCCCTAGCTGGCTCTGTATCACGTTCGCGGCCGTCTGAGCACTCGGTGGACTGGTGTTCGTTGGCGAGTACGGTATAAGGCTGTCGCTCAACGGTGAATGAGGCGGCGAAGCATAGATTGGACTTTGGGGTTCGCTTTTCAACGGTGACAACAGTTTGCTCAACGGACGACTCTTCGCACCCCTCGAGCATTGTTGTAGTTGTTGCGTGAAAGATAATGGTGTCTAAAATTATAGGAGTCAGATAATGCCTTGGTTTTCGTGCGGCGAGTTAAATCTGAAGCTTGTGTATAGATCGCCTTAATATTTACGCTCGGTAAGACAAGTCTTGAATGTGTTAGGTTCGGGTTGTACTCGAGAGAAATAAATTCGATGAAAAGTGATTGCAAAAAACGATCTGTACACGAGTGCGTGAGAACGGAACGAACAAAAGCATGCGGCAGAGTTAATGAAACGTAATGGATGATCCCATTGGAAGTGGTATCGGAGGTCGAAGATTCTCCAAGTACAGCGTTAATGGAAAAGAAAGCATTAAGAAACGTCAGTGTTACCTACTTTGATTACCTGATTCACCATCGAGTTCTGGTTGAATTTCCCTTGATCGCTCTTCGTGCTGCCGGTTAGATTGCTGCTGGATTTACTGTTGCTGGAATTATTGCCCAGGGAGACGCAGCTTCGCCTCTTCGTTGAATCTGGCGATTCAGCTGGACTGTATTGGGTTGACAGCGGATTCAGAATCGCGGATGATGGTTTCGTTTCTGCTGTTGAGTTTGATGTTACCGAGGTAGCACTGCTACTTCCACCTACGACAGCAGTACATGTTAAAATAATTATCAGTTATTTATCAGACATTTCTCGATGTGTCTGACACATGTGATAGTGTGGATAGTGTAGTTAGTATGAAAACACCTAGTCACACCTAACATGTATAAAATGAACAAACCTCCGTTAATTCCAGGTCTTAGACTTCGTTGATTAGCCGAATGTTCCTCGAGTAGCCTAACCACAGTGTCATGGCCACTTTTGGCGGCCACTTTGATAGCATTACGACCGCAGTGATCAGAGTGACTCGGATCCGCGCCATGATTCAGGAGAGCTCGTACGCAGTGTTCATGACCTTCTTGTGCAGCAATACCTGATTTATATTTATCCACATAAACATTTTTGCATGCTAATATAACTTTAATATAATCATTTATTCTCTTAACATATCTCGTTGAATCACTCATTTCAAAGAAATAAAATATGATTACATAAACAATTAAACTATTTCTTCTTGTAATCTTGAAAAAATAATCCTTGAAGAAGTTAACTATTAGATGACTGTTTTACCTAAAGCAGTTGCGCCTTGATTACAGGTATGATCAGGAGTAGCTCCATGTTCCAGCAGCAATCTGACGATAGCAGCATGACCTTGCCAGGCTGCTGAATGAAGAGGAGTTCTATTCTCATTGTCGCAGGCGTTCACACTGGCACCACCCTCGGTTAGCAGTAAAGCTACCATCTCCACATGCCCTTGCCAGGCACTCACGTGCAGAGGAGTTCTGCCCTAAAAGATCACGCGACATTTGTACATTCTTAACTTATAATTTGTAAAAATTTATGTACTTCGAGTTTGAAATTCATTGAAATACAGTGTGAAGCTTCAAGCTTGTCGATAAGCAAAGCAACCGTTGACAATTAGACTACTTATTTAGGTCCAGAGAGGCTATATTATTTTTACTTACTTCTGAATCTCTACTTTCCACATCGGCACGCGCATGTTCCAGCAAAAATCGTGCCATCGCCAGCCTGTTCTCCAACGCAAGGATATAAAGAGTGCTCCTGCCATCAGCGTCCTTCGCGTTCACGTCTGCATTGTGAGCCAACAATACTCTGACAGTGTCATAATGCCCCTCCAACGCTGCAACCCTACAATCATTTCGTTTCTTCATAAGTCATTTTGCAAATTGAAACAACGTCGCGATGTTTTACTCGATGAACGACAATATCATTGAATCACCTGAGAGCAGTTTTCCCATCATGAGCGTGTTGATCGATGGGTGCACTATGTTGTTCCAGTAATCTTTCAACCAATGTAGCGTGACCCTCTTGTGCTGCCAGCATCAAAGCACCCTTCCCATCGTTATCAGTTTCGTCGATCTTAGCTCCAGCTTCCAGTAGAGCTTCGCAAACGTCGATGTGGCCTTCAAACGCGGCGTAGTGTAAGGGTGTCCAGCCGGAGTTATCTCTATGCTGTTCGTCCAAACCTAGAATATAAGTGTGCACTATAACTTTAATCATTCGTCTATAACCTTAGTGGGTGTCTGACATTATTAGTAAACCCAGAGGACCTCGTGTCCATCTTAGACAAAAATTCTGGTTGTGGAAACGATTGTATACCTCTATCTAATAGCTGTTTCACAACGTCAGTGCCACCCTGTGCAGCGGCCACGCTCAGAACGGTTCTGCCCTCGTTATCGATGCTATCAACGTAACATCCCCAGAACAACAGAAGAGCGACCACTGATCCGTGGCCCATACTGGCAGCTGCCCACAAAGGAGTGCGTCCCGTGGCATCACAATGGTCCACGTCTGCCTCGTACTCCAACAGCAACTCGCACACATCTCTGTGGCCTTCAAATGCAGCCACTAGCAACGGGGTCATGCCATCTTTGTCTTGGTGATCAACTGCGGCACCTCTTTCTAAGAGTATTGTAACAACCTGCGAGAAAATAATTAATTACATTACAAGTACATTTGATAATATACGTTTTAGGTTAAAGCTAATAATCTAGAGGCTTTTATGGCAAGGTTTACACCGATACTGTGTTTTTCAAACATTGTGCTAGTGCCAGTGAAATATTGGGAATCTCATTCTTCGGGATATGATTTGCATTCAAAGCCTTACACAGTGTTAAGTGTGGTTTGAGATTCCTCAGTATTTTGCTAATTTAATTTATCTACATTCAGACTTAAGGTTCTTCTGCTTACTAAATATTTTACTATAATTCTGGATGAATCATACAGAAAACTGGATGGCAGAGTAGGAGAAAAGTAGGTGTAAAGATAACAAATGAAGAGGCAGAGAAGAATTGAAGTACAAACAGACACGTGTAAAGTTAGAAGCAGAATGAACTTTTGCATAATGATGCAACCACATTTGACGATTAGCATATTAGGTTAGAAGTGATGGTCCTGAGGCTTTCATGACATGGTTTGTCACACTTAACACTTAAAGCTGATACAGTGTGCTCTTCAACCTCTGAGTTAGCTACAATACTCTGACAATATTGTGGACCTCATTCTTCAGCACATGATTCGCATCCAAAAACAGTATTAACTGTGATTTGAGGTTCCACAGCAATTTGTTAACGTAATCTATCTAAACTCATACTGTCTCGGTACTTGCTAAATGTTTTACTTTTTAGGTTTTACAATTTTGGATGAATCACGGAGAAGAGTCATCAAGATACAGATAAGTGGGCAACGAATGACAGGCAGAGAGGATATAAATGGACACGAGTAAAGCCAGAAGCAGAACTAACTTTTGCATAACCATGATTGGAAGGGACACATAGAGCAGCTACACTGAGAGCAGTCCTTCCGTCGCTATCAGCATGATCGATCTCAGCGCCGAAGTCTAGAAGGTGTTCGACAATCTCGCTGTGACCCATGTAGGCAGCAGCAATTAAGGCGGTTCTGCCCTCGTCATCCGTTCTGTTGACGTCGGCGCCGTGCTGCAGAAGTGCTTTAACGATGTCCTCATGGCCACCCCACGCAGCTGCTCTGAGAGCGGTTCGTTGATCCCAGTCAGCGCAATCCACCATTGCTCCGTGCTCCAACAGCATTTCGACCACCTACGCGATTTTATTTTCGTATTTTATATTACCTCTTGCAATTTCTGGAAACCTATTCGTCCTGACGCCCCGCACGCCAGATATACATTTAATTACATACAGTTTAGTACAACTTAACAGATACAATTAACCCTTTCTCGAATTTTGGAAGCGACAGTGGTGTCTCAAATTTTTTAACTAACAATAAGAATGCCTTAATGTACGTTGTAAATGTAATTAATGTAATGTACATATTTGTTTGAAAATTTATGCAATCTTTCATTACCATATCAAGTTGTCAAATGTTGCAAAGTAAATTTGTTTACACTTACAGTTGCGTTTGTTGGATTTGTTTGAGCTTGCAATTTAGACAAATAATGAACCTAGGAAATCATTTAAATTTGATCATTCGACAGAGGGTTAATTACATCTTAATAGTTGAGTTTAGTATGATAAGCTTCAGAAACAAGTGTACAGGTTAGGGTTTATGTAAAATACATAGAAATTAGTGTGTCAGTACAGTGCACAGATGTTGCGTTCAAAGGGCCAAATAGATATTACAGTGAAATTACAATGTTGGATCGAATATTCGTTTAAGAGTTTATTATAAAATGGTCACCTGAGTGTGTCCACCCCAAGCAGCAGCTCTAAGGGCAGTCCATCCATCGCAGTCAGCATGATCTGCACAAGCTCCAGCAGCCAAAAGTACTCTGACCACCTCTGCGTAACCGTGTCTGGCAGCAAGGTTCAAGGGTGTTTGACCATGACGATCGGTAGCTTCCAATTTTGCCTGTAGAATTGGAAAATTCTAATTATGTGGTTCAAAAATACATTGCAAACATATACATTGTTCTAACTAATTTTTTTCAATTAATTAACTTCTTCAATTTTTTGTATTTATTTAATTAATGAATGTTATATAAATTGTACACTTTGTTTTATATGGTTAAAATAATCAAGCATTGTTATGTGTATAATTAAAAGAAAGTGATGTAATACACTAATGGTCAAAATCATAAGTTTACTTCATTTGTAGCTACCTGAGTGTGATGGGCAATACAATTACTCGAATAATTTTTCAATCGAACAAGTCCTAGTGGAACACGTGTTAAGATGCTTTTAAGAATTGTCAATGTTTACCTGGGGGCACGTTGCCAGAGCGAGTTCCAATAGAGATGCATTACCGTCTGCAGCAAGCGTGTGCAGCACTGTTCGTCCGCAAGAATCAGCTTGATTGATGTCTCCACTTTCACCGAGTAGTTCCGTTAATGGCTCGCTAGGAGACTCATCCATAGGGCTCACATCTTGCGAGACCTTTTATAAAAAGGCCACATAATCGTTATACAAATTTCACTGATAATCTTATCTCGACTGTTATCAATCAGAGATCATGTGCCATTTGAAAGAGACGCACAAGGAACATAGGAGGTAAAGAATTAATATCGAGTTAGAACTGTCTGCGCTGACAAGACAAGATCAATAACAATATAAACTTAACTTATGGCGTTTCAATTGATGAGAAATGTATTACCATAAATTAATAGGGGGTTCGTCAAATTTCTAGTCAATGAAGAAATAGAAGAGGTACCTGACTAGAAGAAACAGCATCCTTGCTGGCGTCGTCTTCGACGACCTTCTCGGATGGCTTTGCACCCGCATCGATCAGTAGTTTCAGGAGCTTCACTTCCTGCCTAGGCCAGAGGATGCATTCGGAGCTGTCCAGATAGCAATCCTCGATCGGTGCCCCGCTGCCTATCATCCAAAGCACCTGTAGCGTGTGCACGTCCAAATTGCAGTTGGTGGTGGCCACGCTGGTTATGGCTCGTTGTAGATGCTGACCCAACACGCAGATCTCGTCGGGATTCAAGTCGGGACCACGAAGAGTGTAATAGGCGGCCAACATGGCGTGTCCTTCGACGGCCGAACACAGATACTTTTGGGTGCAGTGTTTCACGTCGAGCAGCCACTCGGCGAAGCTATGGTGGAACAGCATCAGGGCTCCGGCACGCGAAACGGAGATGACTCTTCGTAGAAGGTGCAAGCGTCGATTGAAGTCCTCGATGGTGATGCTGACGCAGGCGGTCTTGACGCACTTGTACAGTATCTCCTGGGTGATCGGCAGTTTCGCGGCTAGGATCACGTTCAACAGCGGTTGTACTTTGGCAAATTGCTTTCTGCTGAAGAGTCTTTGACACAGCCATAGGTAGAGGCCGTTCAGGGTGCCTGGTATCTCACGGACCTCACGCAGCACGATGAAGTTCTCAGCCACGCCGTCGAGAACCTTCTCCAGGTACAGGAAACAACCGTTGCTCTTGATGTGCAGCTGGTTTAGCATCTCGGCTGTGTCGCGCGAGATGTGCTGCCTAAAATCGACAGAAGATTTTAGATTAAAGATAAACTAACACTAATCAAAAGCAACACTCCTGCGATTACTGTCACAACATCCATCGTATAACGCTTATTTGACCCTGTCCAAATAATTAATGTGTGTACACCTACCTCAGAGCATCTTCTTGATCCAACCGTGCCAGAATGTACTGTTGAACGTCCCTGACGACCTGTGACTTCCTCAGATCGTCCAAGGAGATCTTGCGGAAGCCGGTGAACATCCTCGAGATCGTTTTGCTCTGACGTCGAGCGGTACAGACCAGCAGCAGCCATTGTGGGAACAAGTGGTGATGATTGGCTAGCAGTTCGGCGATCGTTCTACTGACGTTCTCGTTGTCTCTTCTGGAGTCTCTGGTACCGGTTTGCGGGGGATTAAGCGTTTGTCCTTCGTCGATCGAGTCGACTAACAAGAACAAACAACTTTTTGGTGGCTCCACCTCTAGCAGGGGTATCAGCAGAGCCTTCTTCAAAGCGTCGTCGGGATCTCGATCGAGAACGTCCGGTTGCAAGGCGGCTTGTATATCCGGATCTGTTCTGAGTTTCTCGGCGTACGCTTCTGCCACGGCTTCCCTCGAAGTTAGAGGAACTGTTGTGGTGTTGGTGGTTGTGGCGTTGCTCGGAGTTGGCGAACTTGGAGAGGCTCTGCGAAAACGATGGAAGCTCCATTACTACTTCTCTGTTCTTGTTCACAATTTTTCTTTATTAATAAAATATTATATTTCAACTATAGATCCGTGGATATAAACTATCTAGGGATATAGAGGAAGAGGGGTAATGGATCTAAGGATGTAAAGGATTTGAGAATAAACTAGAAACTAGAGATATGGAGATTTGTGAAATTTTAAGATTAATTCAATTTTGGAATGCAGTGTTAGGCAACACGAAACAGGCTTTTATCTCCATATAATTTTTCCTAAAATCTCCCTAGGTTGCCTATAGCTTCCCAAAGCCTACCTACAATCTCCCAACACCTCCCTAGAATATTCTTAGAATTTCCATAAAATTTTCTTAAAATCCAACTATAATTTTGTAAGATCTCTCAAAGCCTTGCCAAGATATTGCAACAACCTGTCTAGAATCTGCGTGGAATTGTCATGGTATCTCCCCTAGGTTCTCCGTAGGATTCTGCTCTATTTTAACGTACTCAACCAACCTATGAATGCCATCGGAGCTAGCCTGCAGGAGCTGGGCGACCAAAGACCTGACGAACTGAGCCGGGGATAAGGATGCCTCGCTCCTTGCCTGGCAGAAGTGCCTGGCGAGCAGTCTCCTGTTCAAGGACCTCTGGTGTCTAGCGTTGGCGCCGGTCGACGGCCACGCTAATTCCGCGCACAAAGCTGTCTTGCCGCTTCCTGGTCCGCCGACGATCAGAGCACCGCACGTCTTCGAGGCCGGCCTCTGCTCCAGACAATGGGACAGCTTGATGAACGCCCATTCACGGCAGAAGAACCGTTTCTTCTCTATCACCGGTGCAGCCATTCCGACGTCTCTCGGTGTGTCGTTCAATCGATTAGTCGGTTCGCGTGCTTGCTCGTTGACCACGGTCTCATATTAGGTACGGTCTCTCTTCGTTGGAAACTCGCAGCTTCGGGGAAAGGGAGAGGACGCGACACGCGGAGGATCAAAATCGTTGCTGGCCTCGGTTTCGACGGATCGAGCTGTGGAAAGCCTCGCGTTTACGCGGATATTAGCTGGGGTCTAGATTGGCTGCGATGTGGCGCGGCTACGATTGATCTCGATGTACACGGACGAGGGAACACTGGTCGGAGCCCCAGGGGGCTCTGAGGCTTCCTCGGCCTCCATTCAGCCTTCTCATAGCCTCGTTGCGGACGAGCACCGCCGCGTCCCGTATCGCTGCATTCTACCTGCAACAGCAAAAGGAGACACCGTTTATTGCACCCCGCGGGATACGACTCGTAAGACCCGCCCGATGATGTCCGCGTGAAATCTGCATGAATTCTTTCCACATGACAAGAGTAACTTATCGACTTGATATACGGCCGAATGCGTGATAACGACGACGAAACCTTTTTCTAGTCATTTTTTGCGGTTTCTCAAATTATTTGCAACTTGTTCGTTTTGGTTGTATACGAGAACAAATTTGAATCTTTATGAAATTGAAATGCTGGGAGTAATTTTTATTTGGGATATGTTCATGATTGTAATCGGATTTCTTTAAATCGATCAGCACAAGCCCTACTTGCTTAAATAGAACAAGATGGGAAAATAGTGGAATAACAGAATAATAGTGTAGTAAAGTGATAGCATAGTAGAATGACACTATAGTGGTATAGTAGCCTAGTAATACAATAGAACATTAGTGTAGTAGAACAATAAAATGGCGGCGTAGTAGAACAGTAAAATGACAATCTACTCGAATAGTGGTATAAAAGAATAGTAGAATACTGAAACAGTGAAATAGTATAATAATAATAATAGTACAATAGTGCACAGTATCCTATAACACTAAAGATAGCGAAATAACCAAGCAGCAAAACAGTGGTGTAATAAAATTGTAGAATAGAATAACAGGAGAATATAACGCGATATAATTTTCTCTCTGCCAACGAAGGGAAGCAGCCGTTTAAATTCTCCAATTTCTTATTTTGCCCACTTACAGAAATTCAAAGTGAATTTCGCAGCGGAAGAGAATCCGGTAGATCCCTGAAATAGAGTTCGTCCGTAGTTCATGTTCGTTGAATACGGTGCATTTGCCGTGGCACTTCGTCGAAAGAAAGGTGGAGAAATCCTGTCGCGTCTAATGGAAAGCTTGAATTAGGTTTCCAAGTTGCACGTTAAATGATCTGAAATTCGTATTAAACGGGCGTAATAATTGTCTGTTGGTGGGCGACAGGTGGGACGAAATTACGAGAGAGAATGCCCGACACGGGGGGAAAACGCGGAAGGTTAATGACAAACTGGTCCCACTAATGAGAAGGAGATACCTAGGATCTTCTGCTGTCTGACTTTTCTAATTACTAGTACCGCGTGTTTCTACCTGCTGTCACGTTGATTTCAACTGTTTGTCGCTGCAACGGAAACGTGCTTATCAAAATCTTTGTAAACGGTATCGTGCCATTTGCAAAATTATTACGAACATGTACTTGAGGATGTACTTGCAACTCTTTATCAATAATATTTCATTTTTTTTAAATTATCTGTAACTGAATAACGTAGTTGGGGATATTAATACTAGATCCCAACATTTGACGTTTAAAAATTCTCTAGATTTGAACATTTTCCCGGACAGAAACCCCAAAGGTTCCCTATATCTCAATCTTTCGTGGCAGAATTCCCTAGGCAACTAGCTCGACTATATCATAAAATATCCTGAGAATAAAAATTCCCTGGACCTCAAGCTTACTTGTCGAAACTTCCCTAGTTTCTACATTCCCTATATCTCGAATACCCTTAATGGAAGAATTCCCTAGACTACTATTTTCCCGCGAATGAGCATTACTTAGATTTCCAAATTCCGCAGATCTGAAATTTTCTAGATTTCAAATTTCCTATATCCTGAATTTGCAAAATTTCTAAATTCTCTGTATCTCCAGGTCTGCTACATCCCTAGATACGTGAAATTCCTTAAGAGACTTGAGTTTCTTATATTTCCAAATCCCCGGTATTCTAAAATTTCCTGTATCAATCGTCGCGTTTCGAAAATTTTGTCGACGTTCGTGGCAGCCTAGTAATAATAGTAAGGTAAGGTTGATGGAGTTTTGGAACAGCGTTAAAGTTACTCATGCCAGATGTTCAGCGGAGATAATACGCGGCAACGGAGTGGCTAAATTGGACCTGTTCGAAGTCCCCGAGGGTCGTCCATTCGCTGCGAATTTAATGAAGAGAGTAGTGCATCGGCTAGACACACGTTGGCCAAATACGGAAGCCACTGTTCGATGTCAGTTTTAAGTGGGTCAAGTCTGCCTTGACTTCGCTTCGTATGAATTTTAAACGGGCACCGAGCACAGCTGGATTCTGCGGCATTTCTGTCCGGTTACGTGCACCAACGCCACCGATCACGGTTTCACGTTTGTCGGACAGATGTTTCGATCCTCTGCGCTCGTCAACCATCTTAACGAGTCAATACTTGATCACCGCGCTCTTTATGGCTAATTACGCGTTCAAACAGACGGAATTCCAGCCGTAGCGGCGGAACGACGCGAATTTGTCTGCTCGTAATTGCTTTAATAAACTTTTACATTCTTTACGCCGGTTAAGTGCCCCTAAGAACGCATTCGAGGAGGCGAAACTTAACCGAAAGCTTTTAATCCGCGTTTCTTGCGACATCAATTCAGCAGAGACGAACAGAGAGCTGGAACATGAACACACAGTCTTTATTGGCGTTAATAACTGATTCGCGCTAATAATTTGTAAACATTCGACGTTGTAATTGTTAACTGATTTACCTAGGCAGCGTATAATGACCATCTTGCGCAAGCGACGTTACGTAAGCAAAGAGTGGATGTTTGAAAGATCATATCCGTACGTGTCCGATAACGAGACGATTCAGCTCGGAGCACTTTTCCCACAATTTGACGAGCAAAGAAGCGAAACCTTTAAATCGTTTATCCCCTGTAATTCCATCTCGCGAAGATTGACGGTCCCTGATTGAACGTCGAATAAATCACGAGCCGTTTATCGGCGTGCATCGGAGGATGAATTTTCAGCTTAGGTTTAGTACTAATTTGTCGGGTTCGACGTGTTCGAGACGACGTCACGACACAGATTGCACGGGAAATAAAAAAGCGACACGAACGCCGACAATGGTTGAACCGGTGTCATGGTTTATCGTTTGTGAAATGGCTGTTAAGGCAGGTCGTCGTTCGGATCAGCCGATCGGTACAAGGGAATCCAGCACACGTGGTATCAGTAACAACGCGTATGACACGTGAGATAAGCGAGAACTGGCAGCTCGTATTGTGCGACTATAGCAGTAAATTTTGAGAGAATGGATCTTTGAACACGTGACAACGAACACGTTTGATTCGCGTACATCAGTTTAGGATGATTTGTGATCGTGGCCGGAGGTGTGTGTATCGTTCCTCTTTTTCATTCTACCAAAGGTAGTCGCATGCGCTTGCGACTGAAGTTGGGAAAGTTTTATGTCAGGAACTGTTATTTCTTTGGAGATCTAGGAATTTGAGGACTTGGAAATTTTCAGAGTAAGAGTTTAAGAAATACACAAATTAGACTTGACAATTTTTCATTTTCAAATTTATCAAATTTGTAAATTGGTAAGTTAATAAATTCGTCCACTGGAACATTGATGAATAGGTAAATTGATTGTTTTTTAGATTGGTATAATGATGAATTGGTAGATGGTACATTGGCTAATGAGTAAATTGGTTATTTGGTAGACTAGTATATTGGTAAATTGATACACTGCTAAATTGGTATATGGTTAAGTATTCGATTATGAGTAGAATTTACACATGAACATATTAATATATTGCCATATTAACATATTAACATATATGGTACATACTCTTTGTTTTTTGTTATCATAAAACGTATCCTCTCAACGAATCTGTAAATATTTTTTATTTAAATTAATTTGTCGAGAAACGATGCATTAGAAAATGTATTCTCATATCGCACAAATATTCGGACATTTAATATTCTACGATGCATTGACAAAAAGTACATGTATACATGTATCCACATACATGTCACAAATCTTGACTTTATATTTCAAGTCATTATCTTAAATTTAAATTTGTTCACAGTATTCGTTGCAATTACACTCGCCTCTAGATCTTCTGCAGTATCTAAACACTTATTTTTGTCCATAATTTACAGGATAATATATATCCGCGTCGCGCACGGGTTCGTCGACGCTGATTTCAGTTTCCCATAAAATTGCGATCGTCGCCGAGGAATCTCTCGGATCGGTACATTTTAATTGCGTTTCTGAATGGTGTCGGTAAAAGGGGAGGGCAGGAACAATTGATCGTCGTGAGAAAAGCCGAGACGGCTGAGTGCCAAGGGAAAACGCACTTTCACGTTTTCGCAGAGCTCTCTCACGCCCGACGTGGGACAGATTTACAGCAATTAAAACGTGCGAATCCGGGGAAATTTCGTTTCGCGGCTGCGGGATCCTCTCCATTCGAGGATCGCGCCGAGCTTCGTTAAAATCATTGTGGAAATCTGGAACGTACCGCGACGACGCGACGTGTCTCCCCAGACGCTTTTAAACGGGCAAATAACGAACCCCGATGTCTTATTTCCATGGGAGTGCCGGCTATCAAACAAATTACGATTGACAGCCGAGCAATCTTCCTGAGTGCGCGTCATTTTACATCCTCCACAACTTTGGTTGTTTGAAAATTTTCAGTTATCCATTTTTTTTCTGGGCTCCTATGACTGATCCGCGTTTGTCTGTACCACGCTGTAGGCTGCAATTTTGGGTCTTTTCACTTGAAATTTTAGGGGTGGACGTTCGCGAGCATAACTCATAGCCTAACTCGAATCACGGTTAGCGTGATACTCGTTTCATCTTCATTAACCCTCCCGCTGATATTTAATACCTACTGCTATTCAATCAGTTTTACTAATCGCAACTTGAATAAATTATCAACTCGTAAACGAATACATAAATGATTCGAATTTTATGCTAGCACTCGACCAACAGAATAGTGTAAACAGTACTCGTGCGTAAATGCTGATTTAATAATCTCATGAATTGGTATTAATTTTTACAGGAAATGTTAACGATACATTTTTAACGAGGTAAGATTTTTTTTAACTCAATTGCAACGAAGCCAATTTCTGCGTTCATCTTTCAAGCTGCTTTCAGCAACGTACTTTCATTAAATGCTTATTCTAAGTTCTCTCTCTCTCTGTCTTCTCACTTCGCTCGCTGTATTTCCCTCTTCAGAGCATGTTGAATACCTTCAAGAACACTTGCCCGTTATACATGCACTCATAACCGCCATTCTATTGTTACTAATCCTTACTTCTAAATATTATAACGCTCCGAGATGCGATTTACCCGTTACAATTACGGGAATATTATTATCACAGGTTTCACGGGTGAAATTTAATCGTGATTTCTAAGGTTCGTTCTTTAATAAAGGGTCTATGATTTAGTACTATAATTTCGGTGATATTCGGAGCTTTAATTAAAATTTCAATTTATGGCGTTGGTAACCCACATACATAACTGAACCTATTATTACGATAATTGAGCTGTGCTTTTTTATTTAAGATTGTAGTTCTCTCTTCTAAATTACTAGCATAATATTAGTGATATTTTGAAAATTTCTTTCCGATGCATGTTTATAACAATGGGATCAAATGTGTGTTATAGTAGAACATATACATATACGATCACAAATATATCACATATATGTATACATTGTATATCTTATACGACATGTATCACACGCATCATATATCATATATTGTCATATACCTTCATACATCATCATATGTCAACATATGTAATGTACCATATATTATCACATCATCATATGTCATCATATATAACATGTCATATATCGTATATCATCATACATTATCATACGTCATCATATATAATACCCCACATATTACATCATATATCATAAATCATCATATGTATGAATTATCACATATCATATATCATATGCCACATATAATGTAAATAAATATATAGTAAAATAGTAAGTAAGTTTCCAACATCCAATAGTGTAAATTCCGTGCGTCGCCGACTCTCCGTACGAATGCGATCCGTCGAACCTAATCACCAGCATTCAATTAACGGAGCAAAAAGAACTTCTCGAGCCCCCCACGATCCTCTGGCAATTATACGAAAGAAGATTTGAAATTCTTAAGCTGCGGTTCCCGAGTCCGACTAAACAGTCGCGAGGTGTTAATTGCAGCATGTAATAGGCAGCACTTAAAGAGCCAAGAAGATGACGGTTAAAGCGTGTCCGTATTATTTAGCAAAATCTCGTCCCGCGGCGTCGCGAATAGGAACATGACAGTCATCTTGAAAACGTCGCTCGGTAATTTGCGTCGACCCCACGTTACCTGACAAATTGCTTTAATTACGCAGCGGTCTAGTTAATTCCCGACTCGATTCACGCGGCGTCGGCGCGGAAGAAGAAGAAGAAGAAGAGGAAATAAAGCGAACGTACCGAAAAAAAGAAGAATAGAATGGATCCAGGATAATTATGAATAGTCGAAAACCAAGGCGTACGTTTGTTCTTCGATTTCTATGGACAAAACGTCGTCGACATCGAGGCTTTCGAGTGTCGGGGTCACCTAATTACTACACGGCTCGAGGTTCGGGCGTTTTACGCTTCGTTTGCTGCTTGTCTCGCACCAGTGTCGGACATTGTTCCGTCGCAACGGCTGGCACATCCCGTTCACAGTTAATGTAATATGCAGTTAATTAACGCCGGCAGTCGATGAGCCAGCGGGATCCGGGGAGCCCGTGTCATCTTTTTCCTCTTTTTACCGTCGACGGAAACTATTGATCGGCGACAATGGTTAGTTGCTGGGTTAATCATGTACGTTTGGGATTTGATGGATCGCTCGAACGCTGTTCGTTGCAGGTATCGATTCCTTTTCTCTACGATGGAGTTCGAACGACAGGAATTTTGTGGAGGTGTCTGATGCAATTCTAAATGAATTAAAAATCGAACTGTCGAAATGGCATACGACCTAAACACATGTGTGCATTTATGTTGAATATTCCTAAATTAGATCTTTAGATTTCTAGATTAGATCATAGATCTCTAGATCCCTAGGTCTATGTATTCTAATTTTCTTGATTTCATATATTTAAAAATTCCCTAGATTACCTAATTATCTATACCTAAAAATTGTCCAGACTCGCAAGTTCCAAAGTTCTACACTCGCCAATTCGCTAAATCTCGAAATCCCGCACATCCCCAAGTCTATGTATCCCGACTTGGTGATTTCCTCAGAATATTTATTTGGGGAATTTGTGAACGAGTCTCCAAACATATTATGCTTCCAAATGACTGATCTGTTTGCAACTTAAAGAAAAGGAGATGAACTGCAGCGTCGAACAATCGTTTTCGAAGTACGCGGACCTGATTGCTGCGAACGATAACGGTAAAGGCAGCGGATTGAAAGGGAACGCGAGACAAAACGGGAAAATAGAGTTGGATGCTTAATAGAGCCAGCCCGGATAGAAGAGACGGCGCAGAACGAGGAGAAAGAGAGAGAATGTATATCGAACAATGAGGATCAAAAAGCTTGCACGCGACGAAGGAAATCGAGCCGAAGTTACATTGGCGGAATGACAATGCTCGTTCCACTTTGAATTCGCTGGTTAATAAAGCGGCGCATTCACCTGCCGGAGGTGGCAAGACCAATGGGGAACACGCAAATTGAGACGTCTCGACTGAATGGGGAAACACGGGACCAGGCTAGCAGGCCTCGACACTATTATCACCGGTTCAGAGTCAATTTTACACTGGACTGACAGGAATTCAATTTCACAGCGGATTTGTCTTCCGGCGCTGGCTCAGGAACGTGTTTAGAAATTGTCACCTGCCGTTTCCAAGACGTCTCGATAGATCTTACGAGCGAAAGATCGTCGTACAAACTGGCGGTACGTTATATAAACGGTGCTTCGGCTTTCGAACTTTTCACCCCGCTTTTCGTATCAGGTTAAGGACCCTACTGTAACAGATTTAATTACAAAACTTCCTTATGGATACTACTTAAGCACGCACTTCGGACAAAGTGGCAATATAACGAGAGCCTATTACACTAAATTTTCCGATTTTCGGAATTAATCATTTTTACATCGCCAAATTTATACATTTCGTAAATTCATGAGTCTCTAAATAACTAAATTTGACAAATTATCGCATTTAAAAATCCCTAAATCACAAAATCCTTGGATGTGAAAATTCCTAGGTCGTGAAACTTCTAGGCGAAAAAATCCCTAAATCTTGAAATATACAGACCTCCAAATCCCTAGATCTCCGATTCCCTATTTCCCAAAATCCCTAGGTCTCCGATTCCCTATTTCCCAAAATCCCTATATCCCGAAATTGTTATATTCCCAATTCTCTAGAGCCACAAATTCCTAGAAGCCCATATCCCCAGGTCCGCAAGATATCCCTAGACTTCCACATCCCTAGGATTCGAAATCTCTATATTACCAAACTCCTAGACCTCTAAATCTCCATATAATGAAGTTTCTATGCCAACAAATTCCTATATCACCGATTTTCTATACCAGCAATTTCCTACGACCACAAAACCCCAAATCCTTAAATCTTCAAATCTCCAAACATATTTCGCAGCAACTTTTCAACGAATAAAAGGCGCAATTTAGAAACATAGGGCATTTCATGCGAAGAACTGGGTCAAGTGGTTCCTTTTTTTTTTTATTTTTGTACCCGCCGAAAGTTTCAGAGACTCTTGTATGGAACGTGAAGCGAAGGCAACGAGAAGAGGTGGTCGAAATCTGCGCGAGATTCTAATCACGCGTTTAGTTAGCGTCCATTCGCCTCTGTCCTTCGTCGTGGTCGCCCCATGAAAAATTAAACTGCCGAACGAGCATGGTGTTCGTGGTGAAAAGCCTCCCTCAAAAATCCACCGTAATTTACGAGCGTGTGCAGCTTATAAATATTTCAGAGGCAGCTTTCAACGGACCCGTCCAAACGGTGCCTCGCAGCCTCGGCTGGATTCCGTCTGTTGAATTCTGTATCATCGATCGAGCTCGATCACGCGCGTCCACTTTTGTTCATCTTAAATCTCTGCGTTTAAATTTGTACGTGATTCCCGGAGTTGCTCGCAGATGCCCACGGTAGTTTATAATCGGCGACGGACAACCATGTCCGTGAGGGTACGGTACACTCGACGCTTTCCGACCTTCCTAAATTTCTTAACTTAGGGAATTCGGTAGCTCAACATCTTGAAAAGACCCACATTTCTAAATCTAGATATCTGTATCCTTCTACTCCATATTCTGTAGTCTCTTAGATCCCCAAATCGTGTATTCCTAAATCACCTTATTTGCATTCACAATATCTCTGGATCTTCCTGTAACAAGGCTTCGTGTCATTAGAACCTCGTATCTTTAGACTCAAATGCGATTATGTCCACATATCAATGTCTTCATATTCCTAGATCTACAATATTCCTAGACCACAAAAATCATTCATATGCATTTGCCTTCATATCCCTAGATGACACAGTATTCATAGTTTCACTCTTAGATCTGTAGTATGTCTATGTCTCCAACATCCCTAGGTTCCAATATCTCTAGGTCAAATATACGTAGATCACAATGTCCCTGGGTTACAATATCCATAGGTTACAATGTAACTATACCACGATATCCTTGTATTTCAATATGTGTAAGTCTCCATTCCATAGATTCTCATATTCCTAGATTCTCATAGCCCCCAAATTACCATATCCCCCGATTTTTATATCCTTATATTCTCGAACCTATATTAGATTCTTGGACAACAATATCCCTATATAACAATGTCCCTAGATTACAATATCCTTAGATCCGAAACTCACTGGGTTACATTGTCCATAGGTTACAATGTAACTATACCACGATATCCTTGTATCTCAGTATCTGTAAGTCTCCGTTCCATAGATTCTCATATTCCTAGATTCCAACAGCCCCAAAATTATCATATCCCTATATTCTTATATTCATATATGCTTCATGATTCCTCAGGAATTCTTATATTCCCAAATCACAGTAACTGTATATTTCTATTGTATTCTAAATGAATAGGAATCCGGAATTTCTCAATTTAACAATATAATGAAGATTAATTAATCGAACCCATTGAGTCGACAGATTCCATTGAAAGTCCTTGTGGTATTTTGGAACGTCCATAGAGACGTTTCAATTTCCAATACTAATCGAGCCGAATAGCACATGTTCCGATTATGGCAGCCGTGTACGAGCCGGCTGACCCGAGAATGATGTCCCGACCTAACTGAAACCAGGTCGTTGCTCAATCAACCAAATACGGCGAGCCACGAACGCATTAACGATCGGGTGCATCCAACGTCTAACAAGATAACCGACTGTTTCTCCTTATTTAACGGAATCTTTACATTGTTTCGTCGTGTCAGATTCCGATCGTTTAATCCTTCATTTATAACAAATTTTTAGATGAAAATCTTTGAAAAGACGCTTCAACTTCTGCCACTGTCTACTCTTGTTCTTCTACTGTTCATCTACTCTTCGGTTTTTGGGAATAATGCTGCCTAAAATAATGTGGTAATTCTTTTAAAGCTTCCAAAGTTTGATTCGAGCAGTGGAAAGGAGGAATTTTTAGATGTTACTAGGACCGAGAGGTCAGATGTATGATTCAGCTGATGAGTAACGGACTCGATCGTGTGCGACTTCAGCAAGAAGACAATTCCGAAATTTTTTTTACCGACATACATATATTGTGCATTCCATACCCTGAAATTCTTGTTGTAAACTTTTTTTCGTCGGATAGCTACAAGTGGGTGGAAAATCGTAAAGGGTAATATTCTGTATATCGATGAATTCGTGCGAAAGTTTCACAGTCAAAGGCACTCCTTAATTTCTTTTACCTACCAACTCTTTAAATTACACAGTAGATCAAGAAAGGGGTTCTCAATAAAGTGTATTGCAACAGGGCAGAATATGTGATACGTTTCTCTTTCTGAATTATTTATAAGATCCAAGAGAAATGTAATGTCGCGCCACATTCGACATAGTGCAAAGGGTTAAAGAAGGAAATTATGTCGATACTTCGATATTCAATAACTGTAGACCATAGTATCAAAATTCTAACGATATCTTCTGACCTTAATTACCCGATTCACGTAAATTAAATTCACGCTAACGTATTAACCGATCTACCCAAAATCGCTCTCATCTCGAACGAATCCAGCTCTCGATTAAATCCACACCAGACTAAAGCCATAATCTCCTCTCCGCAACGTAACACGCGTTCAACACTATTATCTTACTATTTCAACGGTATAATCGCGCGAATTCGAGGACGATACTGCCTAGTCGCGTTGCAATAACGTTATTCACCAAAACTGCCTACCCCTGCAACCGAATATCCGACGAAAACAGGTAAAGAGAGAGAAAGGAGGCGATTAACAGAATATTCTCGTCGTTACTTGTTCAATGATCCTCGCATTATTGTTATAGCGGACGATAAAAAAATTTAAGATAACAGAGTTATTTAATTTATTATACTGTTTCGATATCGATATCTACGCGAAGCAACATTTCTCTCTGGATTACGTGTTCCGCTATTGATTCAGACGTAAGGATTCCTTCAGGCCGGGCTATTATCGTTTCATTTCCAATTATAATTAATACCGGGCGTAATTCACGCGGCATGGCTCAATCGAGCGCGATAATTAATGAAGGATCCCAAGTGCGAGCGTTCACGCGTCGCTCGGAACCGTGTTTGCTAATTAATCAATTAATTCGACGCCGTTTCGCGATATCTTCGCTCGATCATACCGACGCGAGCCGGTCAACTTTTGTACGTAGAAAATGATACACGTTTATGGTAATCGTATTAAAGAGTTACGCTAATGTTTCTATTCGAGTCAAAGTGTTTAATTCTCGGGTAGGTAAGACGAAATAGAACGGCACTTAAGACTAAGCTATTTCCAAAACCACTTAAAATGATAGAATATTTGTCAACATATTTGTATATTAATCTCTTCTTTTCTTGGCTCGGCATATTTTATCACTTACACATCAATAAGGATAAATATAATAAAGAATATATGCTTTGGTAAGGAAATTATTGAAATAAATTTCCATTTCGAAGTTCAGTTATTCTTTAAACAGCTTGTTCTTAGGACAAAGAGTAACCTAAATAGATTCGAATACATCAAATTATTAAGTAAAATTATATTTGCAAAATGACAATTATATCTATGGAAATTATATTTGGAAAATGACAATATCTATGAAATATCTGGTCCGACGACCGCTATTTTGTCCCGTGTCTTGATGCTTGAAACTCGCGCTGATTTCCGCGCGGGAAATTCGAATATCTCAAACTAAGAAATGTATTTACAAATTTCTAAAGTCAATGTTCTACAAATGTAACCTTTCCTATTATTTGTATTATTAACTCTCAGCCCAAAGAAATCAATTATCATTAGATTCCAAAATATCCTTTATCAATTTCCGCGTAAAGATATCCAATTACATTCGTTCCTAATAAATTAGTATTTCAATCTCCAGTATCACACAATGGTTTCCGAATAATAATTCCGAATAATAATGGTGTCTGAATGGTTTCAACGGAGCACCATCAACGTCGAGTATATCGTTTAATTAAAAACACGTTACAGAGGATGTGTTGAAAAGGCAGGAATTCAGCGAAAATACCAACTCTCTCCGGTATTCGCGGCTCGTCGATAGAGAAGAGTTATGAAAAAAATTTCCATAATGTGCGTCGTGGGTCGGGATTTATGTTCTTCGTGTGTAATCTGCTCAGCCATGGCAAATCATGGCCAAACAAACGTCGAGACGAGAGCAAAAAAAAGGGTTTAATTAACGAATTACGAGGTATTAGACTGATTGCAGTCCTACAGCGAAAGAGATCCTGACAATCGAGTACAATGCCTCTTCATTTTCGCGATCCATAGTTAGACTGGTTAACTACGGCTTTTTTTTTATTTCTCGTTTACAGAGAAGAGAAGTGGATCTGGAGTTATGACAGCGGAATGATTTTTCGACGGGGTTTAATTGCGACGTCTGGTCAAGACCGATCGATCGAACCTAAAAATTCGTTGTACTTTATTTTACCGGTGATTAAAGTCAGAAGTTTACTTCGTTTTTTATAAAAACGTTTACCTTAAATAATAACAGTCTTAAAGTTTGTTAAAAATGGCTAAACGTTTCATAAACCGATTTCAATTAATATTGTCCATTAACGAGTATCTAATATTCGATCGCAAATCGCGAAAATTGCCGAGTCCCACGGAATAATAAAAAGTCCATTATCATTTTGAGATATAAGCGAAATTCGATATTCGTTAATGGGCAATAAGCTCTAAATTGGTTGATCGAATATTCCAGCGAAGAATCAGCCATTTTGTGGTAATCGGCCATTCCGTATCGACGAAACGTTTGTACCGCTAATTTTTAGCAAGCCTTAGACGAATCGTTGAAAAGTAAACGCCATCCTGAAACACTTCGTTACGACTTGCCGGTCGCGAATGTAATTAAAAACTAATCGTACAAATATTTCTAAAGAGTTAGAACATCGATACGTTGCGTGAGAGAAATCCTACGCAATACGAGCCACGAGTGTTGACAATAGGCAAAAAATATATTTACACGGCATAAAAGTGTTAACGCGTCGGCACGAAGTACAGGTATAAAGTTCGACGTGTTTATGGGTTGAAACGACAGCCGGGTGTATCGTTAATGGAAATTGATACGCGACGAACAAATTGTCAGATTTGATCGTTTTGTCGACTGGTTTACGTGTCATCTTTAAAATATGATCAGGATTTATACGGCTCGTTTAACGCGTCTACATTTGTCATTCGAAGCACGTGCAGTATCTCATCTTGTCCGGAGGTCAAACAAACGGAATGCGCCGAGTTAACTCAGCTCCAGATACGTTTCATCTTTACAGACATCGACTGTTGCAGTCGTTTACGCCGACACCTACGGTTTCGTATCTAAAATAGCTCAATTTCTCTCGGTGCAATCTATAATTTACATCTTAAATTTCATTCCGACTTTATATTTATTATTCACTCGGATATCAGTTTTCCGATACAGGAAGCTCTTTTATTTCAAAATTAAAGTGTCTGATTTTGGGCCCCGTTATATAATCCATGTTTCACAGATTATATTTCTACATTCAAATAATTCTATATTTTAATAATGTTATATTACAATATCTCCAGATCAACGTATTCGTATATTTTGATATCCTCGAATAGCTATATGGCTAAATATTAATATCCCTAGGTCAACATATCTCTAGTCTTTAGTATTCCTAGATCACTATTTCCCTGTATTCTTAAATATTAGTATCCTCTGTATCTCTAGATTCTAATATCACTAGATTCCAATATCCCTAGGCTCTAATATTTGTACATCCTTAGATTTCAACAACCCTAAATCCCAATATCCTTAGGTTTCGATAAAATCGGATAATGGAAATCACCCAAGTCCCTAGACCGAAAAATTGTAAGTCTCAATAGTTCCCAAATTCACTAAATTAGCAAAATTCGTGTGCTCCGAAAAGACTATATTTTCAAAGTCTCGTATATAGAAATTTCTCCGAATTCCCTAGTAGCCTATCATCTCTAAATTCGTAAACGGTCGTGGTCAAAGTGTGAAATAGGTAAAGTCGGTCACCGATGACCCTAATAACGGTAAACTTGCTAAACATCCAATTCGGAGTGAATTTTAATGAATTTTACTAATGAATCGTATTTCGTAAGTGGAGCAATTATTTCTCACACGAAATCCTCGAGTTTCTTTCCCATCATTGTTCCTTAACAACTCGTGCCGTTGTTTATTTAATCGCGATTGTTCTCACGAACAATTGCTCCCAACAACGAGAATGCTCCATTTTATTCGGAAGACCATGCATGTGTTTTCATAAAAACGAGAGGTCACGTATATTGTATTTTTTCAGTACTCGAGTCAACGCGAAGTAATTCGGAACGAAACAATAAGATAACATGGTACCAACAGATTTTTGGAACAACGGATTTCATTTCCAACTAATTCTAATGCCGCTTAACCGAATAAAGAGCAAGCCTAGTAATTTGGCAACTAACGAAGTAAAACTAAAGGCATTCAACGACTTGCATACATTTAGCTTCTCTAATTGCTACGCCCAGTCTTTCTCCGCGGTACTGAAACGGTTCCCGGCAATAGACATGCTAATTAGATTACTATTAATTACTCTCGTAGCTTTCTTTTTCGCTGCAATCGCGTCGTACGTGGACATTCGCCCTCTCGACGGCCATAAATTTGTTTATCGCGTCGCAGAGAGAGAGAGAGAGAGAGAGAGCTTGTCCCTGCTGTTTTATCCGGCACAGCGATTAACGCCGTTATTACCGCGAAGAGGACGATTACAATTACGCAGGACTACGTTCGGACGGGGAAAATACCTGTGGAATTTATCGTACTTAACGCGAGGTTATCGCGGCGAAATTTGCGCTACAATTCCCGTTGCTTTTTTCCACCTTATCCCCGCGGCCACCTTTTTCCCCGCTGCGAGAAGGATCGGTTGACGCTTCGTGCACGGTCGTCTCGACGACGAAACAAATAAACTGCGAATCGTGAGATTGATGATGCTACAGTAACGCGTTGGACGGCTAACGGAACTAATGAAATTTGCGAAAAACGTCCGGCGGGAAAATAGCAGAATGTAACGACGGAACTTTCAAGTTTCGTTCATTCAACTTTTTCAATTTTCGAGTAGAGTGCAGAACTGTGTCCGATGCATCGTCCTTCAGACTCTGTTCAGGTAAAGTAGAAGAACTTCTACGGGAACGATACGTTTTTTCTTCGCGAAAACTTGTAACTTTTTGCGATACACATTCGTTGCGAGATCAAAGATTTCGTCCCTACTTCGAAATATTTTATAACATTTACCCTGACTTTTGAAGTTTTCTAGAATGTCCCTAGGACGTTGAATTCCTCAGATTCCTAAATTCCCTAGATACCCACTTTCTAGATTCTGCAGTTCCCTAGATACGGAAATACACCGGGCAGTAAAGTTACCCGAGACTTTGGAAATTCCCTAGACGCCTCATTCCGGGCTTCTGAAATTCCATAGACACTAAAATGTCTGGGTCAAAAATTCTCTGAGTGCCTAGTTCCTAGAATCAAAAATTCCCTAAAACAAAAGTTCGCAAGGTATAAAATTCCCTACATTTTAAAGAGATGCAAATTCCCTAGGTAGCTAATGTCCAAATTCTCTAGGTATGAAGTTTCCCTGAGTACTGAAATTCCCTAGATAACTAATCGAAAGAATATGAAATTCTCCAGATAAAGTTCCTAAATATAGAAACTGTCTGGGTAGAGAAATTGTTTAAATCCCAAAAGTGTTGGATTTAAAAATTCATTATATTCACTAGAATCTCTGTATCCATATAGTCAATGTGTCTTCGTATCCCCAGATCCCTCGTACACCTAATACCGCATAAACAGGAGATATGTTGGAAAGAATAGAGTCGATCAACGGGGGCAGGACGATGAACATCAATAGCGTTATAGCTAGTGAAACTAATAATTCAGCAGTGGCAGCGAAACGACGAAATAGATTTATCACGTTCGCGAAACGGATCGGATTCACAGAGAGCCCAGGTGCTTTATCATTTATTATTGGAATCTCTGTCGCCTGTAACGGCGTCCCTCGCCAAAAGCACCGGCACCAGTATGGATACTTTATTCAGGAAGTTGACTCGCATTAAAGCTGAAAGTCTACTTTGCTTCTTTATTAAGGCTATCTTCACGATGTCTTCTTTTTCTTTCCTTTTCTTGGCTCGTGGAACCGCTTATTGAAAGTTTCTCATAGAATTTCAACGCGCTCTTTGACACCGACGCTGAAAGTGGTCGTGTGCAATCTTATGTACGATTATTAACTCGACATAGACTTTCAAATTATTTAATATTCTTGTCATTGTACTATTTTTAACATAAACAATATTCATGCGCAACTTCGAGATGATTCTGTACAAAGGATATATTACCACACGATTTATAGCCATGTCTGGTAATATAATGGATTACTGTATTGTACGCACGCTCAGTTGATGCTCGACACAAAGTATTAAAAATGCTGTGTATTCTGCTTAGACTGCTTTTATTATTTCTGCGCGATGAAGAAATATCTGCGCGCTCTTTCTTTCACCATTTCGTTCTCGTTATGTCAACAGACACGGAACGATTACGTCAGTTAATTATCTGTCTGTCAAGAGCAACGCGACTTAATGAGACATCATTCGTGTAATTACCAAAGTTGCGTGATAACGACCGAGCGAAATTGCTAGGAATTTAGATCGACTACGAGACGTCAAAGGAACACTTGGATTTTTGCACAAGTGCACTGATTAATTGCCAATTATTTCTTTAATTGCGACCATTTCTATCCTGGTTCAGATGTATTTTTCCTATTTCGTACTTTGTGATTCTGGGTAATTGGAAATACTACGGTTCAATGTGTACATGTGTTTTTTGTTCACGTTATAATAGAGAAGGATTTTCTTCTAGATATAGACTGATTCTTATAAAATTAACACAATTATCCAAAATTGGATGTTAGGAGTATATAATGTAACGATTTCACAATTGTATCTTTAAGGACGAGCCATTAGGAATTCAAACAGTTCTCAAAACAAGGCTGGAATTCCACACTCGGTTAAATTCTGTGCGGAATTTCGTATGTAGTAACATTTCAAATATAGAATTCATCGTGACAAAACTTCCAAACGTGAAATTATACACATAACACAATTCCCAAGTATCGAATTTCCTATAGAACAAAATACCAACATGGAATTCCATATAAAACAAGATTCCATAGTGGAATTCCACATGTAACAATATCCCACGTGTGGAATTACATACACAACTAAAACTGGAATGTGGAATTCTGCACAAAAAAAACTACTAAACACAGAATTCCACGCATATCACAATTCCCAAGTACGGAATTCCACATACAGCTAATCCAATCGTGGAATTTCATGCACAACCAAGTTCTAAATGTGGAATTCCACACAAAACAAAATCTCAAATACGGAATTCCATCCAAAACTGCATCGGTGGAATTCCACATGAATCAAATCCCAGAATATGGAATTCCGCCCAAAACCAAATTCTAATAATGGAATTCCATATAGAGCAGAATTCCAAATGTGGAATTCTACATAAAATTAATCTAAGTATACAATTCCATACACAATAAAAGCATACTTTTATTAAAGTTATTTTAAGAACATAGCTATCGACTAAAATATTTAACTATCTCTTGTAGTTTATGCAAAATAAATTATACGAGCGCGACAAGAAATTGAGCAATAAGGGCTAAACCTTGATCTAATAGAAATTCAAAATGAAAGAGAACAACGAAGAACTTATTCGGGATGGAAGGTCAATGCAAATAGGACCAATAAAGATTATGCGTCGAAATCGAGGACAATTTGATCGATAAACCATCTCTTGACCTATAATAACTCGATCCGTCGTTCCTCGAAGTAAAGAAAGCAAAGCTTTGAGGGCACAGAAAATCCTCGATACAAAAGCTCTCTGTAATTGAATAGAAGCTAACCCAACCATACCCGGAAGCAATCTCTACAAAAGCTCATCTACGACAATAACCTAGAATATTGAGCAAAAGTATTTGTCAACGTTAGCTTTTCAACGTTCTTATCCGATAAGTAGTTTCCGTGAAGGAGTATAATCTTATTTTATCGGATGAAATCGATGTAAAGTAAAATTGTACGGATTCGCGGAACAGAGGATCGTAATAAAGGTAATTATAATACGATAATATTATTCCTATGATATAATTTACATTATTATGACAAAGGCTCGAGAAATTTCTCCAGACTGTTCTACGAATTTTCATCTTATTAAATCAGAACCGAGATTCTGAAAGTTACTGATTTCTTTCCACTTTATCGGTTTAAAGAGACCCTTCTAATGTACCCTCCTAAAGTATTTGCTACAACTTCAACAACTTTTCTTTTTAATCTTTCATTCGAGTTTAATCCTCTTTAAATATTTAAGAAAGATTTTTTAAATCGTTTGCTTTTGATGTAACCTCATTATAAGTTCAACACTCCATTAGACGATCAAAGGAATTCGTGATGATATTAAATCATTGCTTTTCTTTGATTCGTTCGGTATGACTTTAGAAAGAAAAACATCTTGATATCCTCGTTAATAAAAATTGAGAAATTATCGATAAATTTTTGTTAAATAATCCCTTTATAAAGTTAGAAATCATTTTTCAGGACATTAAAGAAGTTTCTTCAAGAATCAAATTTTTACAGAAATTATTTAATAAATCGAATATTCCTCTTTCACAGTTTCAGATAAAAGACTCGCAAAGAAATACGTTCATTGACCAGAGTTAAAAAAAAGTCACTCTCTTCGCCAACAAAAATGCCCAATATCAATAAAATTTTCTACCAAAAACTCTTCTATGAATTCAGAACCACTCTTCCACGTTATTAAACAAAGAAAACAAAAACTACGTTCACCGATCACAAAAAGAAAATCACCTTCAACAAAAATTCATAAAAACATGAATACTTAAAAATCCTTCTCTCGCAATAGGCAATAAAAAGGATTCGCAAAGAAACTAACAAGGAAAAAACGTCACTAGGTAGTTCACAAAAATTCAGAAACACCAGAATAAGACAAAAAGCTCAAATACGTGTAGGTTACGAAATAATTCGGCACAGTTTAATGTTCAAACGATAATTTAATATAATAATAATACAGTATGAGTTAGAATTAAAACCGGTAGTTCACTGAGTCCACATAGAAACTGCACGTAATAAAATGCCGAGTGTTTTCGATACAATTTAGAAGCGGTCTACTCGACGCTGTCCTGAAACGTAATGGCTTTTTCGCGGGAAACCACAAACATTTGCCGAACGCGTTTGTCATAGCAACGCCATGCACGCAGCGCGCGCAACACGCACCGGTATCGCACTGTAACGGCTGGTTATAATTTCGACACACACGAATTTGAACGTTGAAGTAGGCAAAGAAGATACACGAAGAAACGAAGTTGCTTCCCGGTTCATCGGCCAGAGATTAAAGAGGAAAAAAAAGAGGACCCTTATCGATGCACCCTCGTCGACAAGAATTCGCGACGGGTTTGTGAAAGACACAGCGACGTGTTTCGAGACCGCTACTCGTGAAATTAATTAACAACGCGTCCGTGGATAGCGTCGCGTCGCTCCGCGTCGTGACACGGAGTCAGCGTCGCCGGAAGCCGATAGGTCATGCACGTGTCGCCAAGCTGAATCGTTAATCTACCGTGACACGCGCGGTCGAGCTGTATATCGGAAATAGCGGTGTTCGAGAGGGTGCTCGTTTTCCGCGGCTTGCAGCTAGAAACAGCGAAAAAAGTTTTCAACGTCCGAACTCGACTATTTTCTTCTCGCTTCGACCATAACTCCGCCTTCCTTCGGATCGTCAGCGAAAACACTGAATGAAACTCCGGGACTTGGTCGAAACAAACGAAAGCGTTGATTTTCCAACGGGTTTACCAATCTGTACCCGTGATTCCGTTCGCTTTTTTTTCGCCTTGCGTCCCGCCGGGATTTCAACGACGGAAAAAGATGCAGTGAACGTATAACTGGTTTGAAATTTTTTATTCACCACTTTTTGCGCTATTATCCTTATTTTCACGAAATTCTGGACACGTTCCGTTAAAAATGAGTGAATAATTCTTTCATTTATAATTAGGAATTATAAAATTTTGCAAGCGTTAACAATTTCAAAATCAAAATTCTAATTTCTTTAATTTACAAATTCCCAAAGTCCTAAAACCTCAAAGACCCAAATTTCTAAATTCAAAAACAACAGCGTCATAAAACATACAACTTCAAGATCAAAATATACATTATGATTCAGTTTTCAGATCAAACAAATTATTAAGAAAACAAATTATCATTTATCAGCACAGATTACTTATCACCGTTCTTCTTAGAATAGCAGAAATCACGCGATCCCTTCGTGCTATGTGTTCAAATGAACGATATCAGCAAGTTTTTCTTAATTTAGCATTGTAGAATATCAGATGACGTTTTGCACGGGGCTGAATGCTTAATCAAGTATTCACGACACTTCCGGATGATGGACGAGGTCAGCGGACGGGATCCCAAGATGAAACTTCGCGAGAAACATTCTAGATTAAAGAAGGATTAATATTTTCGAAGAGCAGAATAACAGAGGAGGTCTAAAAATGAATCCTTCTAGGAGACAGATCATGATTTGAGAATGTACTTATATTAAAACTTCTATTTCTGGAATATTGAAGTATTATAATCTTGATGCATTAATACAATTGCGAATCTCAAATGTGAAATTTCACACACATTTCAAATATAAAATTCGTTCGCGTAAATTCCAAACGTAGAATTTCATGTACAGGAATTCAAATGTTGAATTTTATATACAGTGGAATTCCGTATGGAGCCAAAGTTCAAGAATACAATTTCATATGCATCAAAGTCTCAGAAGTGGAATTCTATATTGAATGCAATCCCCAATGTGGAATTCCACACACAGCGAAAGTACAAGTGTCGAATTCCACGTACATTCAAATCCTAAGTGTGGAATTCCGCAGACGGTGAAACTGTAAGCGTGGAATTCCACAACCAGGAGAATTTCAAACACGGAATTCCATATACTTACAAACTTTAAATATGGAATTCCACACGTTGCGAAGTTCCAAGTGCGGAATTCCACGCGTTGCGAAATTTCAAGCGTGGAATTCCACACGTTGCAAGAATCCAAATGTGGAATTCCACACATATCCAACTTCCAAGCATGGAATTCCACACACAACTCAATTCCAAATGCGGAATTCCACACAAAACATAATGTTAAGCGTAGAATTCCACATGCATCTAAATTCTAATCGTGGAATTCCGTAAGACGGCGTCAAATATATTACGCGTTATACGAGTATCCGCGTTGTCAGAACTCGTTAAACGAGAGGCTACAGTAAAATCTCAAGTGTGTACTTCTCGTAGTTCTACGAGTGAAATTCTGCGTACGTTTAACCGTTGCTTCTTTCCCCGCGATATTTATGTATAAAAGATATACCGGTTTCCGAGGATTGTTTCGCATAAGCTTTTAGTTTACGAACGGGTTAGACCGCAGGAAGTTCGCGGAAACAAAGTAAATGAAATTGAAAATCCGTATAGAGGTTGCACGTGCATCTGCAATGCGGCCTACAGTTTGGCAAGAGTCGAACTCCATCTGACCAAACATTACTTGCCGTCTCTCCCTTTTGCCCCTTATTCGTACCTCCACCCCTTCGTCTCTGTCTCGCGAGAGGGAAGAAAAGGATAATTATCGGTCTGGGTCCCGAGATGGCCGAGGAAATTGGTCGACTCGTATTCGCCGAGTTTGCAACCGGGAATCGATGTATCTGCTTTGGAAAAACGCCTCTCATTGTCGAAGAAACGGCGAAATCTTCGTGATCAACGAAGGATGCTTCGGAATGCGGTTCTTTATTCCCACTCGATAAATCTCTCTATTTTCTATTGAAATTCCATTTGCGACAGAAAACGGGTATACTTTATCCGATTGAAGGTATTGCTAGTAATTTTGATACCGAAACCTTCTGTTCTGTTAGTACACTACATAAAATAATACACGATTCTTGTACGACGATAGTACTCGATTTACGTGCAATAAATAAACGAGTAAAGATTGAAATACGATCGCTGACAAATATATATATAAATATTATTGTATCGTTAAAAACAGACGAATTTAGTAGAGAAACTTTCGGTAAGTGGATCAATAAAGAGAACTCCATTTCACTAAACTCGAGCAATTACGGATAGAAACTTGGAGATAAACTTTCTTGCACATCAATTTAGTAGAAGAGCAACGTGCAAATGACGGGAATAGAAAGGGGTATAACCATTATTGTACCGTATCGAGAGTCTGACGGTAATTTTCTCCTTTCAGACAATTTATTTACACGGTCTCTGCTTTCTTTGCCAGATATTTCAGGATTTACCGATACACTGTACCAAACAGCGGAAATTGTGATTCACCGGTGCGTACACGGTGTGAAACCTCGTCATTTTCGTCGAGAGCAACCATTATAAATTATGTGCGAGCACGATTCACCTGTGATTCATGTTCCCAGAAAAACATTGCCTTACTCTTGAACCTAGATTTCTCGAGCTAATCTTTCATGCAAACGCGTAAATCTCCGTTTCACAGTCGATATAAGCAGTAGGAATTATCGCAAGAGATTCGTACGGGGAAATTTTCAGTGAAATTGCGCGATTCTTCTTCGTTCCTTTTTTCGTTTTCCTTTCCACGCGACTATTTATTATATGGACGGATATCGTCGAGATAAGAGAGCTCCACAAGTACGGACAAATTCCTCGAGCGACCTTTTAATTTGCAACTGCACAAGCCTTCTATTGACCGAGTCAAGTGAATGACTCACCGGTTTCGAGATATTAATTAATGATGCGACTTCTCGCCTCGTACTTCTCTCTTCTTAGTTTCTACCACTTCGATAATGTAGCTGTACTTCGGCTCTGAAAATTATTATGCAAGAGAGGTATCACATTTCGTCTCGTTCTACAACATCGCATGTAGTAAATCTGGGAATTAATTAAAAAGTTCATGCTGGTTGAAATCGTGGAAATTTCATTCGTTAATGTGAGATTCGTGTTTCCGCATTACCAGGACTGAATAACGGATGAAATAATTTTCCGTGCACATACTAAATAGAGAGATAATATATCCTTAATATATTTTAACCGTAAATGTTATAGTTCACTTCGTTATATTTACTATTAAGCAAGTTCACGTGTTGTATAATAGTAACATAATAGTAACATAAAGTATGAATAGTAACATAATTGCATAATGGAATTAACGAAACAGTCCAACAGAGAAACTAATTTTCGACTCCCGGAATCTGCAGCTAGTACGTTAACTCAGTTCATCGTAATCAAAAGCCTAAAGCACAAGTGGACAAAAAATGAAACATATGTTTCATTCTGATTCTTCTATCGTACAATTCGATCTAGGTAGCCGAAAAACACAAATCCCCGATTCATCGAGCGAGCAACGTGTTTTAACTGCAAGCAGTCCGCCTCATTTAACTCCGATACGAAGTCGGTATCAAAACAGACTCAGAAGCTTCGCAGTCTTCGTGCTACAAAGGCCATCTTCAAAAGCGATTTCAGCAGAACGTTTCAACCGACATTCCGGCAAACACAGTGCACGTCCACCTTGCACTTCTGCGCTAGCGAAGTGCAAAGTACATAGCAGGGTGTTAACAGGCTTTTACTTCGGGGTAGAAAACTTGTAGCCACGTATTCCTGAAGTGGTTTCGAGCCGGTCCAACGGCACCGCGAAACTGTACAGGAATAGAAGCCGCGAATTCTAGCTTCAACGTTTACCAGCTTGCACGATGTCATAGCGAAAGATATATCGCCCGGAAGAATTCAAAGCTGCGGGAGTTTATTGCCTTAATATTAAACTTGCTCCTTTTATCTTCTTCCCTCGTCCATTCGCCGCGCAGGAGATGAAGTAACGCGAGAACTGTTCTCGCGGAAATCTTTCTGCTCTGTGAAAGCCACTTCAAAGATTTACAACTCGCGCGCGCGCGCGCGCACGTGGACCACCACCGGAGGAAACTAAGTATTACTTTATACTGGACCCGGGGAAACGTTCGAGTTTATTCGAAAATTATGCGCAAACTTTTTAGCACAGGATCCGCTGATGTACAGTCAAGAACAAATCTGCCTTCCCTAGAGGAAATATAGCAACCGCCGTGCATCCGGGCTTTCACTCGCGGATTTTTAGAGATGGGAAACGGGTTAAGAACTTAGAGACATGGGAACTTTAGAATTCCGTGGATTTAGAGATTTTGCAACTTTTAGAATATGAAATTCGAGGCATATTGGAAACTAGGAATATTGGAATCTGGGGATATTGGGGTCTAGGGATCTAGGGATATTGCCAACCGCGGACATTGGGGATCAAGGAACATTGCCATCTGTGGGTGTTGAGATCTAGGGATATTGCCATCTGGTGCAATTGGAGATCCGGGGATATTGCTATCTTGGGACTATGGGTATTTGAAGATAGGGATATCGTGATCTGGGTATTGTCAGATCAAAGGATATCTTGATTTATGAATGTCGAGATATATGCAAAATAAGTTTGCGTTGCAGGCTGTCTGTACGCGGTATGGCCATGTAAACGATCTCTTGCTAAGGGAATCTCTGTCATCCAGTATTATAATGTAATTCGCCGTATAATTCAGACTGTACAGTTTGCGGCCTCATCGTGCTCTCCGCGTTACAAAGCTAATGAGTTATTCCTCCTCTCATCACCGTTCACCCGTACCCTGCGTACTCAACGTGCCGCCGTGTTTAGACCACGTCGTAAACACGACATTATTACCAGACGGTAGTTGCCAAGAACACGTCGAATTGATCACTGAATACTTAAGGACACGTTCGGCTTCTCGGCACACAAAGAATGCTGATGTAACATATCGATTACCCCTGCTAGACCTTCTGTCGTTCGTGTTTCGAGAATTTTTCATTGGACGAATGTTTACGAAACAACAAGCGAACTAACATTAAATACAATCACCGGTAGAGTATCGGTTACATTGACACGGAACGAACTACAGAAGTGAACAGTTCTTGAGGTGTACAATATAGGAAGTTGTCCTTTTATCTGTTAAGATCTACTTTTCACGGTGTACGATTCTTACGAGACCCGTGGATCTCACGGATGTAGAAAATCAATGTAAATTGTTTGCAGATATCAACAAACTAGATGTAGTTGGTTCGTGGTTGATGACGGATGCGTAGTGTTGACTATTGGCGTAACTGGTAACTAACCAATTTACTGGGCTTGGTCAGACATCTGATTACCAACAGTAATTAGTGGTGGATCGGCGGACCTGTGTTGACTGTCAGTGAACGAGTAAACTTTGTCTCTCCTACTGCATATAAATACAATGACTCGATTGACGTTTACAATGCAGTTAAATTGTTTCTATTCACGGGTAGAATCAATTACTGGTTTGTTATCGATCACTGGGTTATTATTAACCCCGTTTGTTACCGCGCAGTTCAATCAAAACCTGCACATGGTACAGCAATCGCAATTCCGTGCTTGGAACACTGAATATCCGTTATTCAACTTACTCTTATACCGTTAAACAATATTTTTGTTCTTATATGCTTTCATATTAATTCCATTTATTGATTACCAGTGGTATATGTTTAGTGATCAGAGTACAGAGCAATATTAAAAGGATACATGTACGGTAGTTTCTCGTTATCTTGTACTTCATGCCGACATAATAGTAAGTACTCTTTCACGGATACACTGCAATAAAACGATGGTAATTCAGTGAAGTTATTTCAGCAATTTAGAATGGGGAAGTGGACTGCAACTTATTGCCACCTGCGGCGCCACAACCGTATGTGTCTTGCCATCAATATTTTGGCTGCGTTCTACAAACGATCAAAACGACCACGACAATCGTATTGCAGTCCACTTATCGACCACAATCGTTTTCCCGCGCGAAAGACGTCAATATTCATGTCATAAACAATGGATGCGCGTTATTCGATTTGAACGAAGCAAAAACACGAGAAATTTATTGCTGCATCGGATAATAAAACCAAACTTATATAATAAATAAGTAAATCAGTCAAATAGAAATATGTATATAAATTGGTATCTGGTTGAAGTAAAGTAGCAATGTCAGATTGCTAAGATATGTTGGTGCTGCCCTCTGTGTTTAGCTTTACGTCAACATCCTCATTGTTGTCACGAATCTTCATTTTACAAAACGTCAGTTGCCAGTTCAGTTACTACTAACCTGTACTAATTGAAGTGATTATTCTTAATAAAAGACTACGCAATCCCTTTTCACGGTAAAGTTAGTGTACTTCTCGCAAAGTCTCCCTTATATTTTTCCACGTTACCAACCGGAACGAATCGGTTCTTTACGATCCCGGCTGCTACGCCGTTTACGTTCGACCGGCTCTCTATCGAGTCCCAGTTGGATTTACGTTTCCACCTTCCTGGAAGCTTATCCTGACTCGTTCCTAGATTTACTTGAAAACGATTTTGACCGCACTCTTCGAGGAACAGACTTTTCTATACAACAGAAGTAAGCTGGACTTATTATTCATTTACCGTTGAATACCTTTATCACAGTTAACCTCTTACGTGTTCAATCGAGTGTTAATTTCCATATACACGATTTTAATATCGTACACGGTTGGTCAAGATGATAAATTTGTTTCATTTTTAGCTGCACTCAATAATACTATTAAGTGTATTTTTTGCTCTATCATGTTAAAACGCTATTAATACTGATCTTATTTTTTAGCACTGTCTTACATTCTCGCGTGATATCGTGAAGGAAGTAATTGCACACAATTTGGAAATAACAAAGGATACTGAAGAATAATTACAGCATAATTTCTTATTTAACCGTAATAAACCATGCAATACATTGTAACATTGCAACTGATAAGCTACCTTGTAACTCATTGACTTGCAAAGTAGGAAAATGGCGTTTAATGCGATACGTGATAATATGAATTATTGAGAACATTACAGATTAAATATGTAATTGTTTCCGCAACCGATTCGCGCCAGTTCTAGCGTGTTCCGTATGCAATCAACTAGCGACGCTTTATTTTAGCATGCAGCCATGCTGGTCGCACGCTGTTGTAAGGGAGCATTAAATCGATAAATGCTTATAGATTATCGCGCTCCAATAAAGTGTCCAGGCGATAAGGGACAGCCAGTGATGTAATCTGCCCGTGAAATCTGAAAATCTCGGATACAGCCCCGTCAGAATTAATTGATTTACCCGCACGAATACGTTGGCCGAACAAATAGCTGATCACCGATAAAAAAGGTTTAAATGACATATCCGTATATATATAGTGTGTCAATATTTCAGTAGAAATGTTTCTAGTGAACTTGAAATATTTCTAAAAGCAACTGTATGAACGAAATATCCCTAGATGTATATACATCTCACAAATTAAATATCTCCTGAACAAAATATTCCTGGATCATATTATACAAACATCCCTAGAATATTCCTAGATGCAAAAATTGATGGAATAAAGTATTTGAATAATTTAAATATCTGTATTAAAAAGGACAGGTTCTTTGTTTTGCATTAAATTTTGTAGTATAGAGAATTTAAATGATATTTTATACTTAGATGAACCAAATACTTTCATAACTATGTTGAACAATAATGTTGGTCTTAATTAAGAGCTTATAGATGGATGATAGCGAAGGGTTAACTACTCAAAGTGAAACCTGCACGATAAGACTAACAGCAGATTTAATCTAACCGCGAAATCTGGGAAACCTTGTCCCGTTTTAATAGAATTCCGTCGAAACGATTAACGTTGGTGCGTCTCTCGAGCATCGTGTACCTATTAACGTAACGTCGATTTATATCCAAGTCTAATATCGCCGTAATTACGAGCAGGCTTTGTCCACGGACTTAATAGAAACAGCCTTTTATATGTTGAAATTAATTTGTGAAACTTTATCAAAGTAAAATAAACTTGGAATATATGTATGCATACAGTCGACTGTATTCTAGACTTTAATTATGGAAAATGACGATACACGGATATGAGAACGTTGTATTTGTATAGGATATGCATGCAAATTTTCACAGCTTAGATTTCTAAATTTCCAAATAGATTTATGCAGTTCTAGATTCTGAAATTTTCTAAAAACTGGAATTTTGATAAATTTTCAAAATTTTAAAATTCCTAAATTTTCTAAAATTGCGCGATTTTGAAATTTCCAATTTTCTAAATTCTAAAATGTCCAAACTTTCGAATCATCAAATTCTCAAAATTCCCCGAATTCCCAATTTTCCAAATCTCCAATTTTCGAACTCCCCATTTTCAAAATCCCCAATTTTCCATATCCCAAAATTCCAAATTCCCAATTTTCGAAATCGCTAAATTCAAAAATTTCCTAATTAGTCCCCCGATATTCCAGCTCTCGTGAAAAACCAATTTCACGAAAATAAAATAAAAGCTGGAGCAAAGCGATCGAGTCATCAAATGTCCGTAAATGTTCGGAGAGGAAATATAGAAGGTGCAAGAGGATATAATCAAGAGAAGAAGAAAAAGAGAGTAAGGGGAGGAAGGCACGATCATTAGTAAAATTGTAGCGACGGAAGAGAAAGAGAGGAGCATTGCGAATGCACTGCTCGCGTGCCGTGTAGCAGCGTCGACGACAATCGTTAGGCATTCGAGCGAGATGCACGTGACCGAATCGGGAATTCCGTGGATGAAGTTGGCCGGCGCTCGCTTACACGATTATTTCGGGGCACGTACGGCCGTTGGACTTTTAACCACGGCTTGGAAACGTCGAAGAATGTTCCGGAGGGAAAGGGTCGCGGGAAAATAAAAAGGGAAAACACTGGACGTTCGTTATGGTACTCGAGGCTGCAACAGAAACAACTTATAAGTGACGCCGTGTTCTGCGGAAGTCTGATGAACGTGTTCCTTCCTACAGAATTTCGCGAAACTGTAAACTACGCGCCGCGAGAAACAGAACAGGCGCGTTTATACGTCGTCGTTTAAAATAGAGTTCCACTGTTGGCTGCAATAGAGGCACGCTTTATTATGCAATTACTTCGATATTCAATCGTGTGCGAATACACTAATGAAGTTCTAGAAGTTCGATTGTACCGAACCGGAAATAACTGTATTTTATATACGCAGGAAGTATGCAAGAAAGCTGGAGGTACATTTTTATGTGAGAATGTTTTTTATATTTTCTACTATCTCGCGATTTCAATAGCCATAGAATCCAATATTTCAGATCTGAATATTTCTAGAATCCAAGCATATCTACACTGAAATATTTAATAGAAACTTTCATTTCGTGAAATAATAAAATATTTAATAATATCCCTGGATTCCGATATTTTTAAATTCGAATACGCCTGACGCGAACATTCCTAGACCCAAATGTTCCTAGATGCAAATACCGATAGATCCAGGTATCATTACATCAATATCATTTAATTCCAGTATCCCTAGATCCAAATTAGCACTATATTATAAATCCCCTAGACCCCCATAAGCGTATGTCCAAATATCTCTAGATTCAAATATCCCCACATAGAAAAATCCCCAGACTTCCTAGATTAGGAAATATTCCTATATCAGGAAAATCCGAATATCCTTAAAAGAAAGGATAAATGAAGAAATATTTTCATATTCCTCGACCATAATATCTCTAAACCGCAATTATAGTGGTCTTTGGAAAAGCGTCAGTGTATAATCAAACGGAAGCACGCGCAAGGAATACAACTGGTGGGTTGTACACTTGAACTGATTATAAGGTGGCCGCCGGTATAGCATTTATACTGATCAAAAGACTAGGCAGAAATTAATCTCCGACCTAACCAATTTCGAGATTCCGTGCGTTGCATTCCACAGCCGCAGCGTACCGGTCAAAGAAAAATCAATAAAGCAAAGATAGCATCCGCAGGAGGGTTTTCGCGACACGTGTCTCAGCGAACCGTTCGAAGAATTTCTTTGTCTCCGTCCGTTTCAGCAGGTGGGCCAATATTGAAATTCCCCGAGATATTCGTTGTCAGGAGGACACTGCACCTTTTCCCGCTTACGAACCGGCGAGAGACCACGGTTCGGAGTCGGCGAATTTTTCCGAGGTTCGTTTCGTGGTTGGTTGGCTGGCCTGGCAATTAGCCGGTCAGCCGGCCAGACTAATTGATTCGTCGACTGCTAATCTTCCCGGAGAACGGAAGACTCTCGTGAAAGCCCGCGAGACTTTAATCATTCCTTAGCCTTCTTCAGCCAGGGCCGGCGCCAGCGAATTTACCACCCCCCTCTACCAATGCTGGGGTGGAAACTTTTTCAGATTTTAATACGAAACCGAAGATTGGGATGTAAGAACTGTTAGTCTCTCGAAGTTACGATGGGACATTCAATTGGGAGAATTTTGAAATTTAGGTTTTTCGTTTTGCAAGTCGTACAATTTTCTGTTTGCCAAATTGTCTATCTTCAAATTTGTTCATTTTCCAATAACTATGTTTCCCAATTCTTAAATTTCCCAGTTCCTAAATTTCCCAATTCCTAATTTCCCATTGTCCAAATTGCCAATTTCCTAATCTCTCAGCCATTCGAATCTTCAAATGTTCACTTCCCCCATTTGCGATCTCCCAAATCCCGCATCGTGCAATTGCCAAATTTCCGAGCTGAGAAATTGATGAGGGTAAAAGTATGCGAAGACCGAGGGATATAAATATTTAAAATGTACAAATTGGGCGGAGAGAGCCGTCCCTGTTTCCCAGCAACGTTTCTTCTTTGCGCTTTTCACGAGCTCGAACTAGAATTTGCAAGCGGCCCCGGAGGCCACCGTTGCGATATTAACTTAAGACGACGGACTTCCGTTTAGCGCGACGGGATTACCACAATTTCGGTAATTAATATTCACGCGACGCGGCTTGAATTCGCCTGGCGGCCTTGGGACGAGACGCGTTTATTAGCAGACGACGACCGGGAACAGGAAAACGGTCGGTCTGTCTTGCTTATCCTTTATTTATCCTTTTTTAACTCGGTTTTATTGCCGCGTATTTTACGGAAATGTGTTCTGTCATTAGAGAAGTGGAGGAAATTCTTCTTCTTTTTCGAGACATTACTCTTCTTGCTTTATGCTCACACCACTATTTTCGAACAATTCTAGGACGTGTATACGTGTGTACAATGCTTTAAACATTTGCCATTGTAAATCTTAACGAACAGGAGTCCTGAATTTAACGGACTCCTGAATAGCGAATTGTAGTAGAGGAAATTGTGCGAAGGACCATGTAGGTGGGAAATTGTAAATTCATTTTCAAATATAATTGTCTGCAACTTTATAATTTAACACTATGTTCTATAGAAAATGAACTGCAATGCAGATCGATGAATATAATACTTCATATTTCTGAACTTATATTTGAATTTCTTTCAAAGTAGTAGTCTAATATACGTATGTACATAAAATGATATGGAATGTAGAGCGTTAAGAAAGGGGCTGAGTTAAGACGCTCTCACACGTAGACTAATTACTAATTATTTTATAAGTCAATAAACCGACGTAATAGAAGGGCTAGGTAAATCTAGTCGGAGCCGATTTCCACCACCTTCGCTAAACGCCCTTGCTGTTAATGTACGAATCCACTTAGGCACACCCTGCTACGTCTGATTAGATTAATTTTAAGGAGCCCTTTAAGATGGCCAACATCCCTTCTACGCGAACCGTGTCGCTACTGAATGCAATTCTTGTTCCATCTTTTCTTTAAAACGAGAACCATGCATACCATCATTTGGTAATTATATTGTACACGTGTAATATGTATTTATGTATGTAGTTCATATATTAGATGCAAAATTTCAGTAGAAAGTGCAGGTTTTGCTGCACTTCTTTGCAACGAAAACCACGTACAGCATATGTCACAATATATGTATGTATAGCATTTTAGAATAAATGTACCGCAAAATAAATCAGTACATCATACATCATACAATGTATGAAATATCAAACTTCAAAATATATTTAAAGAAACAAAGCGCTATCAAAGAGGAATAAAGAGGATGAAAATCGTGGTAACGTTTCGATGAAACGAAAGGAGTGGACCCGACGGGGAAGAATCGTAGAAAATCCGGTACAATACACGCGACAAAGCGTGTCACGTATCAAAAATTGATTCTCCAGGCAAGTAGAAGCGCGACAGCTGGTAGCGCAGGCAAATTGCAACGGCGAATCCAGGAGATGGCCGTCTTTTATGGCCGGCGCCAATTTTCCTAAGAAAGCGAGCTTGGTAAATGGTAAATGGCAGACACGTGGGTTGACTCGTTAACGGCGAGATTTCGACGCCCACCGCGTCGACAACTTGCATTAGAAACTGTCCCTAGCGTTATTCGATAGCGCGCCGTGTAACCTGTACCCGTTTAGCAGGTACAGTCAACGGCAAATCTGTCTTCCGTAGGGTGAATATGCCAACCAAAAGGGACCAGAACTTTCGTTCGTCGATTTTTCTAGTTTTGCCAATTTGAATATTTCGGAATTTGGAAAGGGAAATTTGGCGATCTGAGGATTTGAGAATTATGGAAATTTAAGAAACTAGAAATGTGGAAATTTGTGAAATCTTAGAACACATGGATTCGGAAATTTGGGGAATTTTCCGGCATAGGAATTTGAAAACCTAGGGATTTTGGAATTTGTGGAATTTTTGAACGCACGAATTTGGGAATCTATGCATTTTGGAATTTGGAGAATTTTAAAACAGGAAATCTAGGGATTTGAGAATTTGGGGAATTTTCGAAATCTAGGGATTTTGAGGTTTGGGCATTTTCTAAAGTAGGAATTTGAGGATTTAGGGATTTTGGAATTTGAGGAATTTTAAATATAGGGATTTGGGAATTTTAAGAATTTTATAACATAGGACTTTATGCATCTAGAGATTTTGTAATTTGGGGAATGCGCGAACGTAGAAATTTGGAAATCTATGAATTTGGAGAATTTTGTTTTGAAAAATGTTCAAGGTTTATATGCGTTTCATCCTGTCTTGCACCCGAGTGTACCTCTCATCTATTAAACGTTACGTTTTTGCACGGCAGGACAGTGAAATCGTACGATCACGTTTTCTGTCGTAGCACGCTAAATTCGAGACAAAAATTCGCCTGCACGAATATATTTTTATGCGAAACACGACACACGTGAACATCGACAGGAGATTTTAATCGGGTTTCAATAATTGTTCCGATAGAACCTTGTAGAAAATCGTTCGAACGATTACGGAACATTTTTTATCGTAATTGTTATTGAAATCGCCCGATAATTTGTACGCGCGATATGGACACTTTTTGCAAAATGCAAATTGTTTTCCTTGGAGTGGTAAATATGATAAAGTTTAAACTTATTTTTAAACGAGCAGCTAGAAGGATGAAAATATTAAAATTTCAAATGTTCCAAACTTATAAATTTCCATTTCCCAAATTCGAATATGAAAATTCGATAAAAAAGTTCTAAACATTCAAATCCGAAAGTAGACCATGTAAGAATTAATTCCATTCACTAGGTGAACGTTCAGTCTGCGATATATTTCCCGAATTTTCCCAAGGAGAAACCAGATTCGTTCGTCAGTATGCATAACATTACAGTGCACAGATCATGTCACATTTTCACACCACATAATCCGCGCGTTAATTGCATTTGACGGTTTCAGGTGATACATTCGCGCCGATAGATGTAATCTGTTACAGCTATTCCGCTATCCATAGCACACTCGCTTAAAATTCAATGTGCAACAGCTTCCAATTCATTAGCAACAATGTTTAAATTGATTTAGACGGTTGAAACGCGTTCTGATTGAAATATATCCGGGGTCTTAACATCCACGTAGGACGTTGTATCAAGCAAGTCAATCTCGATCTAGCCAGACAGACGCCGGTAACTTTCCGTCTGGCCGGTAATAATCGTCCGTAGTATATTCATTTCCATAGTAATTTCTCGAGGGTTGACGCGATAACACTCGGCCAACACTTTGCCTACAAATTCCGTGGATATTATACACTGTACGAATTACGGTTTCGCGTATGTACGCGTATAAACGGTGTCCCGGAAATAGCGAACGAACCGGAAGACGGTGAAACAGATTCTCTTCGCGAAAATAACTGGAAAATTATTACGTCGTACACCGCAATTTCGTTATCAAGATATAAGCAATATACCTAGATATAAATATCTGTAAATCGAAGTACCCCTGCATATGGATTTCCCTGGAACTCTAAATATCTCTATATAGGTGAAATATCTCTAAATAAAAAATATCACTAGAATCCAAATATTTCGGAATCTAGATATCCCCTGAAATTGAATGCCCCTAGATGTATAAATCTGCGGATTCAAATATCCCTAGATGTAAAATATCCCTAAATATAAATATCACTATAATTCAAATATTTTGTGGTCCAGACGATGCTCTCGAATCAAATTATCCCTAGATACGATCACCCATGAGTCTAAATATCACTAGGCTCAAAATATCCCTAGAGTGAAATATCGCCAGAATGCACATATCTCTGGATCCGGATACCCTCGAATCCAAATATCCCTAGGTGTATCGCCCACGAGCCTAAATATCCCTAGATCCAAATATCACTAGAACTAAAAAAATATTCCGCTCGAAATATCTCTAGATGCGAATATCCTTAGAAATCAAATGACCCTAAATACTAAAATGTGTAGATCCAAATGTTTCATCCCTAGAGATTGTCCAAGTAGAAAATGGAAAAAGATGATTTTGGCTTCTGTAATTGTAACACCCAGTATAATTTTGCGCTCTATTACACGCGACGCACTGTCAGGTGAACGGACTTCAGTGTCTCTGAATTAATTGGCCCGCGAACACGGTCCAAGCTATTCGTTTTCCCGTGGACAACTGGCGTTCCTCCATTTTAGGACAGACAAGTTTGAAACGGGTCTCTGATATGCCCCGAGATATTTCGCCGCTGGTTACCTTTAGTAGCTTCATTCGCGGCTGTTCCAATTGTGGTCGCGGAGAAATCACTGGTTCGTGGTTTTGCGCAGGGAAACGCGGGTCCTAGAAACAACGACTATTATCGTGCCAGAATGTTTACTTTATTCAAGTAGTACCGTAGCTGTTTCAGTGTTCTGGATAGCGCGATTTAGGTAGACGAAAGACAGATATTCTTCTTCCGCAATTTCCACTATTAGAAATTTCAGTCTGTTTCCACACAGTTTCTCTCTTTATGCGTTAAATACATCCGAATTTCCTCTTATTTTTATTTATCTGTGCGAACCAAGTCCCAAATAATTATCAGAATTAATCATTTCTTTACCTTTAAAAATTAAGGTGTCATCATACATTGGTAGATTTAACATTAACACGTGACGATAATACCATGTGTAGAACTAGTATCATGGATAAAGTATTGTTTACAAACGAGAAAGTAATACGGAGTAATAACAACACTTCCGCATGAAAAATAAGTTTACGATTTTCCGGGACTCGAACTCGAGACCCTCGCGCGGACTGTGAGTCGAGTACTCTTTACACAACACCAATAAACTTTCCTCATTTTCGTTTCATTCTTCCGATATTTATTTTACAATGATTGAGCTTTCAATATAGATATTTGGTACCTGTAGCAAGACTAGAAGAGCTATACGATGGAAACATAAATTCTAGTTACGTCAATGCTGTACGGTCGTCCGGATTAGTATCCCATTCCACAGTCGCAGAGAATAAGTAGCCTATCTGCACGAGGCACTTTATAAACCGAGAGCACACGGAGTCGCCATGAATTGCAAACGTTCGCTCGCCGTGTGCCTTCCGAATTACTCGCCGATTCATCGCAGTCACGCCAGACAAAATGGCTGCTAATTATTGCTGGAGAGTATTACCGGAAGATCGAAGACCCGACGGAAGTGCACCAACGTACCTAAGACGATTGTCTCTAGCTACTTGCTTGTTCGGTCCATTCACCGGTATGAATAACGTTTCTGACGTTCACTTGAATATTATTCTGCCGATGTACTTTGGCAGCGTCGAGAGTACATTAATCCCTCGGGGACTATGAATTCTGTATATACTCTACAAGAAAATTATTATACCGAGAATTCTAATAAAACGTCCATGCACACCCGGCTGCGTTATCCGTCTTATTTGGTTAAAGGTTTATACGTAAACTTGAATAATTTCCGATTCTTAACTTTTTATATTTACGAGTTCCTACATTTATAAATCTCTAGATTCTCAAATTTCTAGATTACCAGAGTTCTATGTTGTCTAATTTACTAGTTTGCGATGTTTCGGACAAATTTGGAAATTTTCTATTTTTCTTTCAAATTCCCAAACTATTTTCGAGTTTTGCAATTGCCGATCTCCGCATTTCCCTAAATTTTCAAATCCCTAGATCGCCTTTGTACAATATATACTCAAATTCCAAGACCTCACATCCCTAGGTTCTCGAATCGCTAAATCGACAAACCCCTAAAAGCCAGAAATCTGTAGAAGTAAAAAATTCCTAGAATTAAGAATCCCCAGAACCTCAAATCCCTATATCCTTAAATTCGCAAATCAAAAAATCTCTACAAGTAAAAAGTCCCTAGAATTCCACATTCCTGGAACCTCAAATCCTTAGTTTAAAAAATCCTTAGGACTCCAAACTCTTGGAATCTTGAATCCCTAGATTGCCAAATCCCTAGGCCCTGAATGTGGTCTAGTGTAAAATAATATTATAATAAAGTACCGAAATAGATAATTCGTTGGTTAACTCTACATTAAAGATATTCGCGTAGCTGGAAATTTCATTTCGGGGTCGAGAACGAAATAGGAAGAGTCTGAAAAAGATCCTTTGGCGAAATATTGCGGTAATTCCTTGGTGAAACAGCGGGGAATTAAATCAGAGGGCAAGAAAGTAGCCCGAGCCGTCTAAGCGCGCTCGGAGCGCACTCCATAGACACGTGGCTCGTATACGGTGATATTTAAAAGAGTAAGAGATAAAATGGTACCCGGTGGAAAAAAAATTCAATTACAACCGGGAGATCAAAGGAAAATAGACGGGCGAGTTTCATACGCGTATCCTTTCCGCGTCTATAGCGCTTAATTAAGGGAACGGCGATGATGAGCAGCAAGATACGAGAGGATGAGAAAGGAAAGACAGAGACGATATGTTCATTAGTCTGGTAACTCCTGCGAAATACACTTTGTATCGGATAACGTTGTTGCATGCCTTTCTGAAAACGTGCAGTCTGTTCCCTGAATAGTTTTGTACTTTTTATCGAGCATCCTGTCGGTACGTGCGTGCGCGCCAGCGCGTGTGTGTGTGTGTGTGTGTGTACGCTTTAATACGCGGAAAGAATAGATATTTCATATTTATGTCAAGAGACGATCGATACAGTGAGGTCGTGCCATGTTCAGAATAACAAGAACACTCTCTGCTGCACACACACACTATTGGAATCAATAATCCTTTGCCATATTTGTTTTACAGTCAGTTTTTGTTGCCACTGCATCGGAATTTCGACAATTTACACGTAAATGGAAATGCGAGGCAAAATATATGAACTTAATTGACAATTTGGCTTAATACGAGATACTTGTAGGTAGAATTTTACACGGTGATGCAACTTGTTGCAAATCTGATATATAATTTAATGTAGTGGGTGTACGATGAATACGAGTAAAAGACACAAATGTAAAATAATATAAGCTATTTCTATATGCAGTTTTAAACAGTAAAATTACATACGTAACTTCTCGCAAATTTGATATGCAAACATAAAAAATTTGATCTGTGTAGTTAAGAAACGCCATAAAATTTTAACGAGAAATAACCGTGCCAGCGTACAATACATCGACTGTTCATCGAGACGTCGAAAAAGAGAGAAGAAATCCCGTTTCATAAGAAGACGGCTCAGACCGTGAAGAAGAAGACAATGCAAGAGCAGGGAATACTCGATGGTTGGGTCTCGGTGGTACTCCGTTCAGCTTCCGGTTCTTTGAAGTCCACTTTATAAATACAAGGGTCCCGAGGTCTCTGTTTCTCCTGTAAAAGGGGTTCCTCGGTCGTGTTCCTCGTAACTCTTGTTTCGTTCAGCTTGCCGGTGTGTTCAGGTTGCCCGTGGACCAATATGTATCACAAGGTGGTTTCTATACGGGACAGCGTTGTAATTCACCGGGACTCGTGTTTCATCGTAGCCAGCCCCTTTCAAAGACTTGCTGCCCTTATGCTACCGTAATTGGGAAACGAAATCTAGCGAGCAGAATAAAAATGAAAAAATATTCATAGGGCTACTAGTCGACATTCATGGATCTGAATAATCGTATTTGATCGAAAATATTCGTATAAGAATTATCTGTTTATTTCCATCTGACAACGAGGGACTCTATGTACCGGTCACTTTCTGACTCATAATCCTAAGATTATTTTGAGGTTGTGGAACAGTAACACTTAGGGTACCTTCGCAGTATATCAATTAAACGTTAAACCGATTCGATATGCATAAATGGTAATTTGTTGGAAAACAAAGTAACATTCGAAAGAAGAACATAGCAACCCCTTGGCTTATAACATAGAGTCGTACGCACGTTATCAACCGTGACAAACCTAATATTTGCACAAAGATCTAGTTTTGAGTTCGGCACCAATAAGATCGCTAAATCTAAAATGTTCGTAACCTTTCAACTTTCATCCCTTATCTCAACACCGCAGAAATAATTAGCTCCGACTGACGCAACTGGCGAAAAAATTGTGGGTTAAGTTTTCACTCCGTGTAAATGTAGGTACGGTTATTTGATCTGGCAAACAAGCTGAAAGTCTCCGAAATTGTGGAAGAAAATCTAGCGAAGGGAATAAAGAAACGAAGCGCAGAAAGGATACGTAAGGGAACGAGTCCAAGGTGTATCGTTAATCGGCCGAAGAACGACTTAATCTGACCACGGGCTGTTTCATTAGCGGTCGCGTCGTTGTTAATCCCGTCCAGGTAAAGGCCAGGGAGTTGAAACAGACAGTGGCAGTTTCGGGATACAAGGTACGAAGGAACGAAGAAAAGGACAGACGGTATCACGGCTCACCGGGGAACAAAGCTTCCTCTATATCAGCTTGTGTTACCTGAGATGAAATTGCTTTCGTCCTACCGAATGCGGCTAACCGAGCACAGACCTCGATAAAACGAGAAAATACATCTCCTTCTTCTCTCTCAATTTGGAAACTTTCTATTTCAGGACTCTTTCCGTGCCATTTCGTTCATGAATCACTTGGAATATAGGGATCTTGAGGGTGGAAGGATACGAGAATAGAGGGATCTGGGGATATTGGGATCTGTGAATATTGTACGAGGTGCAGATGTATCTCAGAATTTAGGGATTTGAGGACAGAGAGATTTGGCGATGTGAGGATCTAGGGATACAGGAAGCTGAGGATAGTGCATAAGGATGTCGGAATATAGGGATCTTAGGATATAGGGGTACGAAGAGGGATCTGGGGATGTTACACGAGTATGTAGGAATATGGAAATTCAGGGACATAAGTGTTTGAGATGCAGAGATTTGGAAATTTAGGGATCTAGGAATTTGAATATCTGGGGATGTAGACATCTAGGCAACTATTTGGGCATCTTGGGGTCCGATAATTTGGAGATCTAGCAACTGCCAAGGAGCACACAAACTTAGAACCTAGGAATGTAAGAGTTCAAAAGCCTAGGAACCTTGGAACCTAAAAATTTAGGAAACCTAGAAATTTTAGAATGTGAGGAACATAGAAATCTAGAAATTTGAGAACGTACAAATCTAGAAATCTAGATACCTAGGAACTAAAAAGTCGTCGAACGTAAAGACGAAGAAAGCCGAAAAAGTAAAAAGTGTGGAAGCACGTAGACCTAATATGAACCCTAAATTTATCTTTGAAAGTTCTAAGACACGCCATTAACGCACAGCAGCAGATCCATTCAGCCCTAATCCTGACAAACGTGGTACCACAGTCTTTAAAAGTGTCGCGACGGAAGGGTAAGAACGCAACACGTTCGAAAGTTTTCCGTTTAATGGCAAAATAACCGTCACGTAGTACTACGTAGCACGTTCGTTGACACAGATTGCGTCTCCAGAGAAGGATTACATCGTGTCGCAGTTTCAAAGTTACTAAAAAGCAATTTTCTTGCCCGTCGAGATTCATCGTGCACGATGGTGGACAACAGGGATGAGGGGACGAGAGGGGGTTGTAACAGGGTGATATCTGACCAACTGTGTTTCGCGTAACTTTATGCAATGACGAACGAGGCCAGAGACTGGGCACAGTTTCAAATTCTTGCCTCGGTTCCTTGGCCGAAATTTAAGTCAAGGAAACGACCGGCACAGAGTTTGTAACAGATGTGTCGTTCACTTTGCTTTTCTCTCTCTCTCTTTATCTCGGGAGACTCACTTAGAATCGTGGGTGTGCTGCTCGCTACGGTTTCTTCTTCGTCTTGCAATACATTCGCCGCAAAAACAACAACGATAGGAGAAAACAATTACGTTTGGAAATTGGGATGCCGGTAGGTGGAATGAATAGAACGACTGCGTCGCACGAAATAGATAGTGGAGCAACTGGTCTAAATAAAGGCTGGGTTCTAAGTACAAAATTGTTGAAGTGTACGATCTAGTCTACAGGTATTTGGACCTAGGAATATTTGGATCTAGGTATATTGAGACTTAGGAATATTTGGGTTTACCGATATTTGGATTGAGGGATATTGTTACCCAGAGTTATGATGGCCTATAGATATTTCTGTCGATAAGTACAGTTATCTAAAAATATTTGAATCGATGAGTAATGGGATCTAGGAATATTTGGAAATACAAGGAACACTGAAAGTGAGTATACCTCCTGAATATCCTCGATACAAAATGGCTGATCGACATAATTTATCCGTGCGGTTATCGCAATACGAAAGGTGTTATACGAATTCATGAACGCTCCCGAATGATTCCCGAAAGGAAAGAGAAAACGCACGAAATTCTCGCGGTACAAAGGGCAATCGAGCGTTCTTCTCTCTCTCTCACGGTTATCCCCCTCCGTTTTTCGTTTAATTGAGAAACCAGCGACGAAATGAAGTTATTAAACTCGTTGAAAGAAAGGAACGGGTCTCTTCCCACGAGTGTGGCGATGTTCCACCGGAAACGGGGCTCGGGCTATCCTCTGTTACGCGACAGATAAACTGTGAATTTATCGCGTCAGTTTCGCTCAGAGTTGGATTTGCGGTCGTTCGCACCTATATTATCGGATCTTTAGTTCGCAAGCCCTTCACGAGAAAGGAATTTATCGTGTCGCCCACGCGACACTTGGATTTGTGGCTTTTCGACGAAACCCAAGGGCTACCGCCTCTCGTTTTCTCGTTCGACCACCAGCTTCTTCTTCCCTGCACCCTGATCACCCTGTTCAACAGATACTCCCGGTAATTTCATTGCGAGCTTGATAAACGACCACCGAAGAATCCGACGTCACGCGGACGGACGTTACCTGGTACCGGTACGAGATACGAATAAAATTGCAATTTGATGAAACCCTGGTACTGGCGTTGTTATAGCCGAGTTCAACGATGGTTTCTTCTTTTGCACGAGTGCTACGTGATGGAAATCCACTGCCATTTGCATTGGATTTTTGAGGACGCAATATGGAAGTGCAAAAAGAAATCTGTGTTTACAGGTCTCAAGAAGTTTCATAAATATCTCCAAGTCTCGAATCTCTAAAATTTATCAAATACCTCCAGTTTCTCAATGACATGCTCTAAGTTCACAGAAGTCTGAAAAACTTGAAATTTTTCAAATCTTCAAATGTGTATATTTTTAACTTACTAAATTCCAAATCATTAAAATTCGAACATTTTCAAATTTATAAATCCCATCCCTCGATCCTGAAATTCTAAAATTTGCAAATGTGCTAATTTCCACCTTCGAATCCCGAAGCTAAAGTTCCCAAATCCCCGACTCCCGTGATCCAGATCAAATGTCCCATTATTTGGCAATACATTCACCGAGTTAAGTCCCGTGGAAGTCGTGTCGCATAAATTCGCGGAATCTCGATTATTCCGCGAGCAAAGAGCACTCGAAAATGGCACGGTTCGGGGGCAGCTGCGAAACAGAGACATTCACGTTTCACGAGTCTTGACGATAGCTGGAAAGTTCGAAACTGTGTCGATTCCTGAGCGCATTCATATTCGCGTTTCGCCGCGTGTCACCGTTCGGACAGCTCTCGAGAAGGCGCAGGTATTATGCAGCTAGTTGCATCGCGATGGGAAGTGGCTGCATCGTGTGCATGTACATCTAGTATATAACGTGGCGACGTTCGATACATCGGGCAGAGATGCCGGCCGTGTTCGACCCATTTTCCAACAATGCTCGACCCGTTTATTATTAGATGCGGAGACTGAGATACAGCTTGCATGCCGTCGACCAAAGCTTTTGCCTGAATAAAGACGACACGACGACAGAGTACTGCGGGTATCGAGCTCCCGACAACGTTCGACCGGGGCAACGCGCAGAAATACGGAAACGGACGAATAATCTGCGGACACTGCGTAATTTCTTATCGCGAGGAAGACTGGGTTTCGCACCGAAAAATAAAGTTTCATTTTTCGAAATAAGTTTAAATTCTACCGTCTCTTCGAGTCGAAAAATGTCTCCCCGTGCTTCTTCGATTCTTTTATAGGAAACGAATGTTCATTCTTTGGGCAAAATCCATCATATAATAAATCCGTTGTATGTTACCGGGGTAAGGACCAGATTTCGCATAGTCTCATCGAGAATAATTTGATATCTCGTGGAATATATTTTACCCACCTCGAAAAGTTGACGTTTTCATGTTACATAATTGAAATGTCTTTTTCCGCTTGTTTGTATTAACAACAAATTCTGTGCAACTTGGATTTTTATCATTTTTATAATCGCGAACTTCAAGAAGATAAAGTATACGGTAAAGATATCGAAAGCGAGGAGCAATTAGTGCAAACAATTAGTTACGCGTTTAAGCAAGTGAAAAGTGAACACGTTATCAAGGATACATGCTTCGGCAATTAGACGAGCTATAGCTATACAATGGGAACAGCAATTGCAACACTTTTGCAACTGAAAAAATAGAACTCCTTTCGCTCAAACGTTTTCTCGTGTATTTCATTTAAGCCAATGGGATCTGGGAATACAAGAATATTGGAATATTACGAATCTAGGAATATTATTATGTGACGATGACATATTCTTAAATTATACTGATCTAAGATTATATTCGAATCTAGGGATATTGGAATTTGTTAACTACGAACATTGAAATTTTTTATCTAGGGATATTTAGATCTAGGCGAATTGACATCTAGAGATATTTGACTCTGAGAGCATCGGGCTCTAGTGATATTTGAATCTAGGGATATTGGGCACTAGGGATTTTGGGTCGACCAGTTCCTAGATTTAGTCAGATCAAAAATAACTGGGATCTAGTGATATTGGGATCTAGAGACATTGGGATCCAGGGATATTGAGAACTAGGGATATCGTAATCTAGGGATATCGGGATCTAAGGTAATTGCGATCTAGGAATATCGTGATCTAGGGGTATTGTGATATAGGGGTATCGTGATCTACGGACATTGTGATCTATGAATCTAGAAATACTGAGATCTAGAAGTGTTAGGTGTATTTCAACGTTCAACAATTAACATGAAAGTAAAATAATATAAAAAAGGAAATTCTTTACATTTCTGTGCCCGACATTTATACTTTTCAACGTTGAATGAAACTGTTCGTCAACAGGTGAGAAAATGAGCGCAGAAAATTGACTCATTGAATAACTAAGCGACTCGAGCACCATTATCAAACGTGAAGCAACAAACGGCCGGTTATCTGACGCTTTACAGCGACGTTAAAATCCCTAAATCCGATAGACGAGCCTCGACTCGGCTCTGAACAGAGGCTTCATAATATTTTCTATCCCTTCAAAGGGAAACAACGGTTGTTTACGATGCACGGGCGAGACGCGGTTATCGCGGATTCACCAGCAACATCGTGCAACCTACTTTGGCACGCGTTATGCAACCAGGAAGGGTGCTGCAACTGCACCAGATTCAAGAGGGGTCGTGTTTACACAAGACGAATATGGACAGGGAAAGGAACGAATAAATCTTCGGCAAACACGTTCGGTTCGCTGAAAAATCGTGTCATAAGGGAAATTTCGTTTCAGTTTGTTAAACGTATTTCATCTAGCAAATATCGGCATGCGGTCTCGAAATGGCAAATTGACCTGTTATCGAGTTCGTTTGCTACTCTTTAATGGGATATTTCTATACTGATCTTGAAGTTACACATTTTTAGTTATTTAATCTCGAAGATGGGACAATCGTGAAAAATATGTACTGTATTTATAGTAATGTAGTATTATGAAATATGTATTGCACTACTAGAGTTGGATTTGGATTAAATTTCGGTTAGCTCCGATTTAGAATAGAGTTAAATCTGACTTAGAGTTAAAGCCAGGTCCATATTTTACCCAAAACTAGATGTACATCAATGTGGAAAGTTCATGAATCATTTTCACTTAACAATAAATATATATTTAATTTTGCAACGAATTTGTGAATAACTCTATTAATCATCAAGTACTATACTTTTAATCGAGATTATATGTTTCTGCAAAACGTAGTTTTATAAATTAACAACAAATGTAGCAAATGTTGAGAGTTAAAATACAAGTGTCGTTACTCACCCTGAACAGCACCTGGTTGTTAAATGTCTACCTCTCCTATGTGCGCGTACAGGATCTGAAACAAACGAAACCACTCCACGTTGTTAAACGGAACCGAAATATCGTTCTGGTAAGTAAACCAGTTTCCAAGAAATATAGCAGGATGCTCCGAATGGTTTACTTAGTTTGACTTTCGGTGCAAGTTACACTGAAACGATAAACCCCATTGAAACTGCGAACAATCCGTATCTGTACAATATACATACAGATTTTACGCTAGATTTTGTTCACGATATAACTCTACGGAATTTAACAAGTTTCAACGATAAACATTAATATGTAACGGTACTTAATTACAACTGGAGGTATAGTGATCAATGTACCTTGTATATACAGAATAATACATGATCGATAAGAAGTGCTATTTAACGCATCACTGCCAAATTTTACGTATCGAAAGATAATTTTACAACATGGGTCTTAAATACTCGTATAAGTTATGCACGTTGAAAGAAAAAATAATTTCGTAAACTAGAATGCAAGAACACGGATATTGTACACATTTCATTCGATATGGTCTTATCGTAAGCGAGGAAAAAATATTGAAATTCCCATTTGGGGATCGCGGCATCAAATGGGATAGAATACCTCGTTACTTATAATGGTTGCACAAAGAGACGTTAGAAATGAATAAAAAAACCGCGTAAAAGCCAAGTCATATAAACAGAGTAGCAAGCCGGGTAACGAGGGAGCGAAGAAGTAAACGAATGCGGACGGTCGCGTAGTCGAAGAGTCTGAAAGGAGCGTGGCGGATTGGGCCGGTGTTGCTCTCGAGGAAACAATTGGTTCCAATTTCAGCATCGAACGAATCCACGTCGTCATAGATCATCGGCAGACGAAGGCGATATAGAAAGAGAGAGAGGAGAAGGATCTCGTCGGGATCCTCGGAGGGGCTTGAACGCGACGCCGATCGTCGGCGTGGTTGGTCGTCGAGGCACGGGTTCAACGAGCTGGCTAATCGAAATCGCTTGCCGAGCTAACCACTTAACTCGAGAGAGCCAGGCGAGAGGAGAGGCCCATCATCCTGCCCTCGTTTCCTTCCTCTTGCCCTTTCCGCCTCCGCCGCACGCTATTATTCTTACTCCGAAGGACGAACAATCCGGTAATGTCCTCCTAACGACGTGTTGCTTCCTATTAACTTTACCTTCGCTTTACTAGTCCCTTTTGTCACGTGTACGCTGGGTTATGATTAACAATCGATCGCCCGTGTCTCGCACATTATTTCTTTATTACTTATTCCTTACGATGTGGAGCTGACCGAGTAGTTCCACATACGTGAGAGCAGGTTGCAGGTTCAGAGATCTACGCATTTAAGAATCTATGTAATCTAGAAATTCAGGATTCCCGTATCTCCAGATATGGGAACATGGGGTTTTGATGATGGAATTTTCGCATTTGGGGATATAGGGTTTTGGGGTTATACGGAACTGGAAATATAGGGGCTACGGGATCTAGGGACTATGGGATCTAGGGATTATGGGAATCTACGGATTATGGGATCTAGGGATTTCCTGAATCCCACGGAATGAAACCACGGGAATCTAGGAACTTACGGCTCCAGGGGATCCAGTGATTTTTTCGAATCTGGGGATTTTTTAACCTAGGGACTTCCGCATCTTCGGATTTTTTAATGTAAGTATTTCGAAATCTGGGGATTTCGGCGTCTACAGATATCAGGAATCTGAAAATATTAAGATCCAGGGATTTTGGGGTCCAAAGTTTCTGGAGAAACAGAAATTTTCGGATAAAGAAGTTTATTGGGTCAGGAATGTTGGTTCTCATCGCATAAAGAGCGTTAAAGGTATAAGTGGCGATGTAACAAGAGTCTACTCGCGATAATTGTTCGATTCCCCCGTGTTAAAACTGAAACAATTTAAAAAGAAATCGAGCGAGAAGTCATCGATCAGGTAAGCGGCGTAACAGTTTGTACCCTTAATACTTAAAGCGCAGTGAAAACCGCTAACAATAAAAAAACTCGTTGACCTAGTAAGGGCATGAATTTTCGCGATTTGAATAAAAAACGAGCTCTCGTAGGTTGACAGCGAAGTACAAAGGTAAAAGACGTTTCATTTCCTTTTGTGATATTCAGTTTGCGAGGTACAATGTGTTCGCTAGTGTGTGTGCGGGTGGGTGGATGCGGTAGGGTGTGTTACATGTACGCGGAGTTATTAATTGAGGGGTGGCGGAGAAAGTCCGATTCGGTATAAAAAATGGGTCACTTCCCTCTTCTTTTAGAAGTGAAACTTGAAATTCACCGAACCGTGGCTGCGAATGGCTGCACGCTTCGACGAGAATTGTATCGAGGGAGACAAGACCTTTTTACGGGAACGAAGATGAATTTAATGGAGGTCCCTCTTCCCTCTTCCTCCTTCTCGCCACTTCGTTCCTTCAATTTCCTACATTTTCAAGAATGCAAGAGGGTCTAACATAATTGCAGCTGCGGTAACGAGGTCGAGCGACACTTGTGCCTGTTTTCTCGCTTAATGAATACGTTTCTCGATAAATCGTGCATTTCTTTCCCTCATAATAACATCCTGCTCGTAATAATTATCGTTATCCAGTGGTTCCCCGCTCTTCGAACACGATTCATCGACTGTTCCCGTCAGATATTTACAAATTTATGCAGCATCTTCTTATACAACATTTTTTATACGATTTTTGCGTATCGATAGATACACCAAAAATATACGCATACGTAACGATACAGCGGTCTATATGGGAACATAAGGATCTAATGGATTTGAGGGATGCAGTGATCAGCCGATCTAGGGATCTAAGGATTTAGGAAATCTAAGGAATCAATGGTGTCTGGGGAATATAGAGAGATCTAGAAATTTCAGGTTCAAAAATTTGCTAATCTACAAATGAAAAAATTAGGAAAATTATAAATTAGAAAACGTGTAAGATTGAAAATTTGATACGCGAAATACTAACAACTCAAATGTGTTATTTCCTCTCGAAAATTTGACAACGTCCATCTTTAATCCAACATAATCGTGTAAGAGTTCATCAAACAATGCATGAATCTTGCATGTGTACTCTAGAATCTGGAATATTGTTCTAGAAAGTCGGTTCAAGTACAGATAAGAGCAGTTCGAAAGATGGCAAACATTTGTATCGCGAAAAGATAACACGATACGAAAACGCATGTGTTCATTCATAAAAGTGGTCGCTAACAGGCACAACACGAAGCACGTCGACGCGCTTGAAATTCGCGTGACAATAAAACCATCTCGCGAGCGTTGCTTTTTACGAGTTTGATGGATTATTACGCGGAGTGATGCATTAGCAGCTGCTACCACCTGATACCTGCATTTATTTATCGCGGCTCGATAAGCGTAACGAAAACAACAAAGCAATTGTTACCGCGGGGCCATTAATACCACGCGAGATAAGAAAATCTTGATGTTCCCATTAATTTTTTATAATTGTCCCATCGTTATTGTAGTGTTCGTTTTAAAACAGCTCTATAATACGAATGCGTGCGAATGCTACAGGAGCTACAGGAGGTTGCCACTGCGTGAAAATATAACGACGCACAAAAAGTGTTTTAAAGAAGTAAAAATATCCTTAGAAACGAGAATAATTCTATTCAATGACGGTACGAAAGGAAATGTATAAAACACGGCTTTCTGGGAACTTGAAGCAGCAACATTTAATACCGTGCAACTTCCCAAATTCGTTTCACGGTTGGAGCAGAACCCGTAGCCTGCCAAGAGTTCAAAACACTTGGAATTGTTTTGAAAATACAGGAGAAACAGACTTTTCCTTCATTCAAGGTGTTAAAGTTGTTATACTGCAATTTAAACACCTTCAACACCTTTCGTATAAGAGAAACTCATTTTTCAAAATACATCATTCACGAGTATAATGAAATCCTGGACTCGAGTTTTATTCACGTTGCAGAATTGTACAGAAAGTTCTTTGCTATTTTTATAATGTCGTTTATAAAACCGCAGCGATATTGTTCTTCCCTTTTACGGACATAACGAGTAAATGCATAATGATTCCGTGCGGGACGATGTATAACGCGTAATGATTCCACAGGTGACAATATAATGCGTAGTTATTCAACGTGTGGCAATATGACGCGTAATGACTCGACGCTTGGCAGTACGAGTAGCAATTCAACGCGTGTCGATATGTACTAATTTACTATGTGGCGATGCAATCCGTGGCAGTACCTCATGCGGCGATATAACGCGAGGGAATACAACACTTTACAATACCACGCCAGTCAACTTCACGTGTAAGGATATAACACGTATAGCAACGCAACACGCGCGACGATATAAAGCGAGCAGATTCCGCGCGTGTCGATATAGCGCGAGACAATATTATGCGCTACGATTTAATTTACGCAGAGATATTACGCAGATGGCAATGTGACGCGAGTAATGTAATGCGAGATAATACCCTGCGTGCGGCAATATAACACGAGACAATACCACGAGTGACGATACAACGCAAGAAATTACCGCACGCGGCGATATATCGCGAAGCATTATTTCGTTTAGAAGTATATCACGATCAGCAATATAATGCGAGACAATACCACGCGCGACGATATAACGCGAAAAATTACGATACGAAGAGATAACGTAAAATAATAGCACGCGTGGCGATGTAATGGGCGCTGAAGCAATACCATGTGTCACGATATAACCCGAGATTAATATCTGCAGCAATACAACGCGGATATTGATATAACACGAACCTGTATCGTAATGAAAATAATTATCGTAAAAAAAAAGATAACACAGTTGAAAAAGTAGGACAATCAGAGAGTCATTGTTATAACGTTACACGCAATTCTTTATCGTTCCTATACAACTTTTCGATCAATGCCACTCACCGGTCTCCCGGTTTATTCAGCTCCTAACGTGTTAATTCAGTACGTGTTCGCGTGTCACGCTTTCGTGACACATGATCTGATAGGACATCTATTTACCTTGTCGCTTACTCGGCCGGTTAAACGGTCGTTCGAAACGGCGAAAGTCGAAGCGCGTTAATTTTACTCAAGGATCACGGATTATTCTTCCTACGTTACGCCATCTTACTAATGTTCGTAACGAATCGCGTATGGCTAGTTCACTCGCGATCATTTAACTCTCCAATTGCCACTTCAGCAGTATTCTCACAATGCGTACTAAGATCCACTGAATTATAACGTCGAGCGTTACCCCGTACTGGACATCCGCAGCCATTAATTAACTCGGAAATAAGAAAATTTGATTCACAATAAACTTAATGAAAATAATTCTCCCGGGTATCATAGATCATCGTGTCTGTATCGTATCCTAAAGTTCTCGTTGAATCGCGTCTAGTCCGTTTCCTCGCCAACAACAGCACTTTCTCGTGATTTGTAGGGTCAGCCTGGGATCAATCTTCCGAGAGAAATTACGTAAGGAAGAAGGAGCGATCTTAAGGCGCGGATGATAGCGGCACTCCTCGATAATTCCTAAACCAACTTCTACTTCAATTACACGAACTTTGTCGATATAAAATACCACTGTTACACGATATTTCACATACGTATTTATACAAACATGAATTCCTATTCTTTCACTCTAAAAAAGTAGAAATCTACGGATCTACTGGATATCTAAGTAACAAATGTTTTATGTCGTAAGTGAAAAATGATTTCCGAGTAGCCCATCATCCGACACTACGAAAAAGGAAATAGGCGAAACGTAGTGGCGCCATTTAAAGGGCAACGAACTCTGATCTCGGCAAATAGGAGTAAATTTTTTCAGCTAGCCGACAACGGGAAGTAGTCCTTCGGGCTATTGAGGGAACTGCTTGAAGCTGAATACGTAGATTTCTGGAAAGTCATGAAATTTTACAGAGGCACTTCTAACAGCACACGCGACGGACTTGATACACACGTGTCTCTTTCGCTCGTAACGATATCCCATTAATTATTCCGGGTTAGGCGGACTAGTTTGCTCAAGTATGCAGCAAGTTGGCCGATGTCTTCGGGTTAGCAAGCGCTTCCGGCGATTTCTGCTAACACGGATAATTCAGCGACTCGAGTTTCCAAGTCTCGTGTGTTTCAATGACCCGGAAGGTTAGACCGTGCCTTCGTCACGTTTTGTCCAGTTATCTTCGGTACGTGAGCACAGAAATCTGCCCTAAGATTATTATTACGGGAAATTCTTCTCGACTATCGGTCAAATTTTGTGGGGACGCACAGAAATTCGCCGGAATTTTCTATACACATCTCGACAGAAATTTACCGCGGTTCTGATGAAATTTCGATTCTACCTCTATCGAATTCCAATGGAATTCCAATGCGATTTAAGTGATAATAAAGTTATACAACTCTGATAAGACTCCGTTTAAATACTAACGGAATTTCATTGTATGAACAGAATTCTTACGGAATTCGAGTAGAACAGAGTGTCAGTACATCTCTAATAACATTTCATATAGATTTTAATGGAATTCCAATAGAATATCAGTGGAATTCCACCTGAAATTCGTTGCAGAATTACCCCACCACAATTCTATGAAAACTGTAATCGTGTCTCGAATGGAATTCCGAAGAATTCCACGAGTATTCGACAAGATCATAATGAAAACGGGTCCCACAAACAATTCCTCTAAAATTACAGCGGAATTTCGCGAGAATTTCACCTAAATTCTTGCACGCATTCAATCTATCACCTAAATTTCGACACAGTTCCATTTCACAAAAGCTGAAACGTTTACGAGCGTTTTTCGTCGACGAATCAAAGAATTCCACGACCAACGCAAGTTTAACAAACCCCTTTGAGCCCGAAAGAGCAGGAAAGGGGTCAATCGTTCAAACTCACGCCCAAAAGAGCGTTTCATGGTCACCCTTCACGTTGCGTCGAGTATCGATTTAAGCAGCGGCGTCGCACAGTCACTTGCAGCGTTTTGAACCTGTTTAAAGAGAGGGGGCCGAGGGCAGGTCTCAAAGTGTCATAAATAACATTTCCCACATTCTGAACATTCAGCAAGTTAATGCAGGTTTCAGCGCTAACCTCCAAACTAACTAACTTAATTAGACTGCCACCGACCGGCCACTTAACTTCATCAGGCTGTACTGTTGATCCGTACATTTCTGCATGCAACCCGAAACGAAACTGCCCGGTTCATTGTCGCAAGGCCCTGGGCTAGACGCGCTTCATTCGGTTTCGTCGCTGCACAAACGTGACTTCGTGAAATCCACCATTATACACTCGTTAATATTCGTCGAGTTTACGAGTTATTACAAGTTTACGAATTATTACAAAATATAGGAATCTGGAGATATATCACCACGCATTGCAATCAGCCCACGTGTACAAGTTAACCTATATCGTTACAAATGTACGTATTGAAAGTTTTACGAACAATAAATTACCCGCAATTACCTTAACAGTTATTTAACATGATACTGGCTATATACAGTTGAGCTCCATTAAAATAAATTGAATTCATTATTAAATCGAATCCAACGCACAATATCATTGTACCATAAAAGGTTAGAGTTCGTTGTTTCGTAACTTTCATTATTCCTTCCTTCGCGGAAGCTATATACTCAGCGGTGATCGTTCGATCTGCAGAAGGTGTTTCCCGCCGTTTATTTAAACTTTTTATCGAGACCAGGTTAACGACCCCTCCGGCATTAGAGTTCGTACGTTTCTTCATCCCGCACGGGCTTCTCTCAGCCCTGTGTGCGCGAGCTTCCACCCTTTATCCGCCACAGATACACAGAATTCGGCATTTCATTAGATATTCTTCGAAATAAACGCGTGGTTTTACGCTCGAGTAACAACGATTCCACCGCGAGAGGGATAATACCGAATTCCACGGATGCCTCGAAAAACGCGTTGTAACAATACCATTCCCATGTAAAATAATCGTATTCCGATACAGCGCCGGCATCTTTCCGCTGTTGTGCATAATGCAGCCAGGAAATGGAAAGACTCTTTACGCTCGCTCGTTTCCTTTTTCCTGTAAGTACTCGAAGCTGCTCAAGGCTGGAAAATGCTTTTCTAAGCTTTCACTCGGAAAAACGTTGTTCCTTGCCCCGACCTCGCCCTGTTAGCTCCGATATTCCGACCGCTATTGTAAACGTAACTTCACAAAAAAAAAAAACGATGAATCATTTCTTGATTTCTTTCGAGTTCTCGTCGTGTATATTTTCCTTCGAGACACTCTGTATATTGTACGTTCGTACTCTATCGCGGGCATCTTACGTAAGTATACATTTCCTTTCACGAGGTAAACATCTACTGCAAAGAATCTACGATTTTATGTGTGGCGATTCAAAAATATTCTTTCAAACCACTGCGGACATTAATGTATACAACCTATCGATAATCGATACACTGTCGATATTTTACCGATGTTTAGAGATGTATCGGTGACTGACACATTTAACCTCATTTCAAGTAACGCTAATTAAATTACGAGAATTTAATTTAATAGGTTAGGTTATATTAAATTGGGATTAGAGTACTAAATCAGGTTAGATTAATTCAAGAGATGTTAGACTATTCAGTTAGGTTAGACTAACTTAAGTTAGATCAAGTTAGGTTAGATTAATTCGAATTATTAATTAGGTTAGGTCAGGTTAGACTTAGAGCAGTTACTGTATTAAGCTAGATTAGGTTAGATTAAGCGCAGACAGGGCTGGTTAGGTTAGTTTAACTCAAATCAAGTTAGGTTAGATCAGATTAACTTATATTGGGTTAAGTTGGTTACATCAAATTTTTCATTCAAGTCAATATTCAAGAGTGTCTTGTCGAGTTAGGTTGTTCGTCTACGTTTGATTTTACAGATCTAGTAAAACTTCATATTAAAAAGTAATATGTCTTCGATAGAACATATACTTTTGTCCATGCATCAGGCAGAAGAAGTACAGGAACAGCGCAGTGATTGAGGTTGCGGTAAAACGTAACCGGAAGTAAGTGTAAGGTTGGCGGGTACGGAAAATCGCAGGCTCGACGCGCTGTCAGATAAATCGTCGGAAATACGTTAGTCTCTATTCGAAGAAATACGGTCGGAAGCAAGCCAGATACTCTTCATTTCCGGCGAATTCCGTGACGCGCGTTGCCGCGTGATAGCGTCGCACGTGAACTTCAATTGGATAGTCGGTCTACCCCTTTTTTAACCACCCTTCGACCCCGTTTTTCTACTTTACTCCCCCTGTACGGCCGAGAATGGCAGAGATATCGGTTGATTGAATTCCACGGAACTTCTCAGCGATGCCCATAAATTTCGTATCCCGGCTTCGCCCGGATAGAACCGACGGGAATGAAATACATGGAAATCGATCGAGTATCGAGGCGAAAGGGAAAAGCGTCCCGTGGAAAGGGAAACAATCCCCCGGGTTCAACGAGATTCTTGCGATTCACTGTTCATACGAGCCCACCGAGGACGCTTCTTATTTCAGAATCTATTTATGGTTTCCTTGCAGCTGCTGCGATACTTTTTCATCCTTTTATCGCCTACATTCCGGCGACTGATGATATTTGCCCGGAGCACTTTCTGCTAAATTCTTTTTTTACCTGGATGGAGTTAGGTGCGCGCTAATGAACCTGCAAGCATCCCTCGGCATGGTGTAGTCACGAGGTATTTTTTAATTTCGAATTTTTAAATGCGCGTAGGTGAAATTTTTTAATACGTATATTTGCAAATATACGGATAGGTCGGAATAACAAAATTTTTGAATACATTTGAATTAATTAGCCAGAAGGGAACCACATAGTATGTATCGAAAATCTACCGATTATGAACTTTTATATTTACTAATAAAAAGTAACAAATTCGTGAATTCATAAATTTACAAATATCAATTTACAAACTCCTAAATTTACGAATCGAAAAATATCGAGTTAATAAATTTATAAAATTACAAATACAAAAACATGAAGTTGACAAATTTCCAAATGTACAAATACAAGAATACGAAGTAAAGAAAATAGAAAATTCGTAAGCGAAATTTCGAAATATCTCGTTCATTCTGTCGCGAAGTGTAGAAGACTATTCCGATATTGCAAGAAGTTCGTCTAGACCAAGAGTGAATTGCACAACGGGCAGAGAAGCCAGCGGGCGCGTTTTCTATAGGGAAAGATTGCTAAGCTCCGCTTAGAGAGGGTAATTTGCGAGAAGCCATCGGTAGGACGTTAAGAAAGCGGACTAGCTTCCAGAATCCTCGCTACCTAACACAAACGTCGATAGTTTGCTTCCAGTATCGAGTCTACTGGCTCCTGTGTTCGTCGGAATAAGTTAACCGACTTCTCTCTAAACTCGCGTTACTCGAACGGACATTATGATCGATTCACCCCCGGCCAAACGCCAACTACCATCTTATGCATTATAAATCTTCTTTGATGTCTCAAGATTTCAGCATAGAAAGATCCCAGTTCACGAACAACACAATTTTCACTGCTCGACGAACTTTTATTATACGTCATATGTGCATTTGCTAACTTGTCGGATAGGCATATTAGGTAAATTGATAGATTAGATAGGTAGGTTAGACAGATGGGATAAATAAGAGATTAGGTAGGTAGGTTAGATAGGTAACAAAGTTACGTAGATTCGTTAAATACGTAGATTAGATATGTTCAGTTAGTGGATAGGTAGGTTAGGCACGTACGTTAAATAACTGAATTAGGTAGATCGGTTAGGTAGGTAGGTTAGGTAAGTAACAAAGTTAGATTCGTTAAGTACGTAGGTTAGATATGTTAGGTAAGCAGGTTAGTAAGGTATAGATGTGTTGTATATATAGGTTAGGTAGTTACGTTAGATATGAATTAAGAAGATAGGTAGGTTAGGTAGGGAGGTTACTCGAATTAAAATAAATTTGCAGCCAATTAATAAAAGTTTTCTCGGCGGAATGGAAATAAACGAGAAAAATGTTCGCTTTACAGAGGTTCACGAGTAACAGAGTTTCGAGTTATCGAGATTCGACTGTAATTACTTTTTGTCGGTAAAAATTAGTGGTCGGTTGCGTCTAGAAGCGTAACGCGTGCGAGCGAGCGCATTCGAGCGCAACGGCGCCGAGAGAAATTAAAAAGCGGACGAGAAGTAGAAGAAGGGGTTGGATTGAAGCGACGCGAAGCTGCGGGAAAGGGAAGGGGGGTGAGAGTTCGCATGCTCGTCCTCTCTCGACCTACCCCTTTTCCTCTCGTAATCTCGTCTTTCGCCACGTGTGTTCGCATCGCGTGCTCTTTTCATAGGACCGACGGTGGCCCCCGTCGTTTTTTTTTGTTCCCGCTCGTTCAGCCCCGACCCGTGAAACGTAACGTTGTTATTGCACGATTTCTGCCGCCGCCCGCGCACCGAGGCCAACTTAACCAAAGCGGCTCGCAACGGCGTGAAAAAGGATCGAGTAGCTTCGCTCTCTCTGTTCGTACGCTCGCGCGCGATGTAGACTCTCCTTTTAAATCGAGTATTCGTACGTGAAATCGAACGATTTCCGAGCCCCGACATTTCGCTGGAAACTTTTTCGTTTCCAAAGTTTTCGGTTTTTCAAACTTTCCAATGTTCGTGTTTTCGGATGATCGCATCTTCGCGTTAACAAATTTCTATATTTTCCTACGTATTCCTGGATCACGATTTCTACGGACTGGAATATCCCTAGGTTATTACTAGGTTGTTATATCCCTAGATCGCGTTTTCCCTATAATCACATATTTTCACAATGTTTCTAGATCGTCGGAATCCTACATCGCAGTAACTTTAGATCGATGTATCTCGAAATCCCAATATCTCTAGGCCGAAAATTTCCTAGTTCGAAATATCCCTATATCCCTATAAATGCTCTATTCATCCTGACAGTTCGAAGTTGCGAAAAATTCGGAAAAATCAACGAGTGGGTGGCCACTTTTCCCTTGGTTATCATGTTTTACGTAGGGAGAGCAGATTTGCTGTTGACTGTACGAGATGAAACTCTCGGAGAAGTAAATGAGAACGAAGATTTTGGACGGTGTGCTCGGGTGCAGAGTGTGTTTTCAAATGTCAAGGACGGTGAATAGAGTCGCGGATTCGAGAAGTCTCAAAGAGATGTAAAGGGTGTTGCCAAGAGACAGGGAGAACGGAGTTAGCGAGCGTAAACAGGCGTCTCGGGCTAAAAGTTCCAGCGCCGTTTCTCTGCAGGGTTCGTCACGCGATTGGGACGAGTTGTATCTCGAAACTTGTTAACAGACAGGGAAATACTGTCGAGCAAAAACTTGCCTGATACGAAAACATCTACTTTTCTATGACCACATTTTTTATGCGAATGCAACTGTGTGTGTATTCGTTCGTTTCTTTACTTTATTCTTTAATTTCAAGGTACGTGCGTGGTATATGCAGGTTAGTGTTAAAAACGCGAATACAAAATTATCGCGCATGTTAATTATTTTTGTAACGGTAGCCGTCAGGGTATTATTCTGAGCCTACAATCTGGAGTCCAAAATTTGGAGTCGAAAATGTAGAGTCTGTAATCTGAAATCTAGAGTGTAAGATCAGAAATCTAGTATCCATAAGATATGTATAATCTGCAGTCTATAATCTGAAATTTATAATCTATACTATACGATCTGTAATCTTTAGTCTAGGATCTGGGATCTCTATAAAATATGATCTATAATCTGTAATCTCTCATTTATAACCTATAATCTGTATAGCCGAGGCTCTATAATCCAGAGTCTATCGTCTGAAATAGAGAATCTAGAATACGCGGAGTGTAGAAAAAGTCATCAATGCACAAGACTGGCAAGAAAACTGGCGTTTCATGCGTGACTCGTATCAAGCATGGTGAAAAGCCATAAGAGATCCAGTGTGCTCGATGATAACTGTACATATGTGTATCCTCGTCGCGGATGTAACGCGAAATTGAGTTCGCAGCCAGAGGTCACCGAATTCTTCGACCACGCGGACGTGTTTCTGCTTCGTGTACGTGGCACACATCACCGACATTTCAGGACGTCAGGATCTCGAGGTGTGCTGATATTTGGAGATGCGAGATGTGCCGAGATTCGGAGATGCAAGGACTTCAAGACATACCGAGATACAAGGATCTGGAGATATACTGAGATTCGAAGACGTACAAAGAGTTGAAGATGTAAGGATCTGAAGGTATACAAACATTTGAAGATACAGGGATCTGAAGATATGCAAACGTTTCAAGATGCAGCGATCTGAAGATGTACCGAAATTTCAAGATGTAGATTTTGGGATATGGGTAATCATGGATACGCAGAGATCTGAGGATCTAGGGACTCGAGGACGCGCAGAGATTTGAAAATGTGCGAATCTGGGTATTTAAGGATTCGGAATTTTCAGAATTTAGGGATTTGAGGAATCGGAAGTTTGAGAATTTGGGGATTTGAGAAATTTGGGATCTTGAGAATTCGGAAACTTGGAAATTCGGGGATTTGAAAATTCGAAATTTGGAGAATTAGGGGATTTGAGAATTCGAAAATTTGGAAATTCGGGGATTTGAAGATGCGAAATTTTGAGAATTTGAGTATTTGAGAAATTTGGAAATTTAGGGATCTGAGAAATTTGGTAACTTGAGATTACCGTAATTAGGGATTAGTATCGGAAATTTTCGAATTTGAAGATTCGCAAATTTGAAAATCCGAGATATCAAAAACGAGTAAATTCCAGTATTCAGAAATTAGCAAAAGGAAAGACTCACAAACTAGAAAATCTAAAAATTCTAAAATTAAAAAATTAAAGACTTGAAAATTCAGAAATTCGAGAAATAAAATATCGTGATGTTTACATACGTGTACTTGTCTAAGGGAAATCTAAGTTGCATTCGACTGCAATCTCTTCCCGGTTATGTCAACCGCACGTCCACACGTGCAACGAGCACTTTTGTTACGAGGAAGATTTATCGGCGACGTGGAAAATGCATTTTCGCGTGTACTCCTGGATAAATTCGTCGTAACACGCCGGTGTTGAATACCTAACGATTAAAACGTGAAGCGACGGAACAACGTATGCGCGGCTGTCATTTCGAACGTTTGACAAATTTCACTGTGTTACGGTTACGTATTAATTCTGCGTTGCATTGTATTGCAAATATACGAGGTAAAATAATATATTGTGAAATCCTTGTATTTTGTCGAACAGAAATGTACAACACATTTCATAATATTTCGTGTTGTTTGTAATTTCATTTCATAGTATTATGTCCCGTAATTATTATGTTTTTTTCGTGAGTACTAATTGTTAATAACGGGGTCATTTTGAAATTGGGGCATAGGTCACAGGTCACTTTTTAATCGGGGACCCCTAAATTCAAAAATGACCAACTTCCTAAATTATCAAATATCCAAATCCCTAAAATCTCCAAGTGCCTAAATCCTTAAATCTCCAAATCTTAGAATCCCCAATTCACATCCAAAAATCCTTAAACCCCAAACTCACCAATCCTCAAATTCCTAAATTGTCAAATATCCAAATCCCAAAATCCCCAAGTCTCCAAATTATCAAACCACCAAATCTTTAAACCTCCAAATCCCTAAATCCCCCAATCCCACAAGACTCAAATCCCACATTCCTCAAAGCCCAAAATTTGCAAATGCCAAAACGACTGCATCCGAAAATCAATGACTATAAAATTTGAAAAAATTGCCGAACACCCAACTTAGAAAATTCTCCGACAAGAAGTACACGAGCGATAAAGTCCCTTTCGCGCAATTATCAACAAAGTAATTTTACCTAGAGGAAGCGGACTTGCTGTTGACTGTTACCGGTTCTTCTAATTGGAAAACAAGGGAAGCATGGTTTGTAGCGGTGTTCGAGCGTTGAGCGCAGACATCGCTGTTCAAAGAGGCAACAACGTTCGCTGGTCTATGGCCGATCTACTCCTCCCTATGAACGACTGGTTCAACCCGATTCGAACAAAGGTAGGCGTTGCGTGTGCACACGCCAGTTTATAGACAGTCTGTTCCTCCCCGTATTTCACGAACACAACCGAGCTGCATCAACCTAGACAAAGGGCCAAACACGTTGTGCTCCGAATTCTTCGCAAACAGTTGTACACCGCAGACCATTCTGGACTAATGTGGGAAAAATGCTGGTGCAGGGGGTTTGACGTTTCAAAGTTCGAATTTTAGCCATTTGGAAATTTGGGATTTTCACATTTGAGGATTCGAAGATTTTGGGGTTCGAGAATTTTGGGATTTAGGCATTTGACGATTTGATATGAGGATTTTAAGATTAAGCGATTTGGGGACTTGGGGATTTGAGGACATGAGGATTTTCAGATTAAGTGATGTGGGGAATTGAGGATTTCGGTATTTAAGGATTTGAGGATTCAAGTATATGGGGATTTAAGTATTTGGGAACTTATGGATTTAGAAATTTAGGGATTTGGGCATTTAAGACTTCAGAGTTTAAGGAATTTAAGTGTTTGGAGATTTATGGAGTTGAGGATTCGGGACTTTAATGACTTCAGCATTCAGGGACTTGAAAATTTGAGAAATTGCATACATAGAAATTCGAGTATTAAAAATCTAAAGTTCACATATTTTACGCGTGCAAATTGCAAAAAAAAAACGATGGGGTTATTCCCCCCATGCCGTCATTGTCTCAAGGATAAATTCATCCAAGCAGCGTGAATGAAAAGAGTAAGAAAGCGAGTTCCGCTCGTCAACTCACGCATGACGTACTCTTTTCTGCGGTCGACCAACGCCTTTTCTCTAATGTTAAGTCAAAGCGAACGATGGTTACTTAACCCTAGCTACGCGTCAACATTCTGGATTCCCTTTCAACGACTTTTTGGGTCGAAATGTTCATCTCCCTACCACTCGACAAGTACCGAGTCACATAATAATTACACCTACGATATTAAAACAAATTTTCTTCTATCTTCACTGAAAACGATAAAACGAGTAAATCTTCAAAAGCTTCGACAACCACGATGTTTTTATCGTTCACCAAAAAATTGAACAGTGAAAATTTGCAATATGTCAAAGTACCATATTAGAGGTATAATGCACTATTTATTATGCATATGAAGTTTCATAAACAATTCCAACGCACGCGACGCCAGTTCTCGAGAGAACGTAACTCGTTAAACTGTAAAACTTTCCGTGCTTTCACTTAAAAAACTGCTATAGTTCGTCGCAGGCTTTTAGACCCATCTCGTGCACACGGCTACCCTAACGAATACAAACGAATACTTGGGTGCACAAATTTCACCTGGGCTTCTCAAACTTGCAGTATGTTTATGAAAATGATAGTTCGGTTCGCAGTTCGGTCGCGTAAATTGCTAGTTTCGCGCAGGAAGTGAGAAACAACCCAGGCAACTGGCACAACGGTGTCGCGCAGTATAACTGAAATATTTGATTTATGACAATGTCGTGGAAATACAGCTACAACTTAGTTCACTGTAATTTCCTATTAAGGTTCTTTAATACCGAATACTTTCAACTCTCGACAGGTATGTAATATCGTTGCGTTTCAAAATTGAATAATTGAAAAATTATGTATGTATAACTAGGTCGATTGGTAATTAGATAACAAGTATTAATAACTAGGTGCTTATTATTCCGCATTTTTAATATCTCCCTACTTCCCTATATTACTAGACTATAACTGCGCCAAGCCTTTTTATCTCTAGATCACTATCCCAAATTTCTGCTTCCCCAAATTTGCTATTACCCTAGATTTCTAGTAGGAAATGTGTTTTGAATGGATGCTGGAAATTGCAGTATTTAAATGTAAATGGAAAACGGTGATTAAAACATTGTGAACGAATATGCTGCACGATGAACGCAGAATGAAAAATGGAAACAGAAAATGGTAAATAAAAGAATATAAATGAAAGTGCAAAATGGGAAATGGAAATTGTAAATGAAATATGTTGCAGTGGGTAAGTAGTAGATAGTAGTAAAGTACAAAATGGAAATGGAACGTGGTAAATGAGAAATGTCTACTGCGAATGAAAAATTTTGTATGAAAAGTAAAATATAAAATGTTATATATAACGTATGTAATGAATAGGAAATGGAAAATGGTAAACGATGCATCATAAACGTAGTAAAAACTGGTAAATAAGAAATCATTAATAGAGATGAAAAGCGGATGAAAATAAAAATGAAAATCTATCGGTGGAAAATTTTAATTGGAAAATGACAATAACAAGACGGAAAGTAAAGTAACTTTCCGCCACGACTTAACGTAATAGAAAGAAAGAAAAATCCAGGAAAAATAAACGTCGAGACAGCATAAAGAGTCCGCAAAAATGTAAGTAGTGCGAAAAATGTGAAACGAGAGTAGACGGAGGAACGTGGTAGAACTCCGCGTGATCATTATGAAACCGGTGGCTCGGCACAAAGAACAGGAAGCCACGGAGGACAGAAAGTTAGGCGAAATTTTTGTCAACACGATCAGCGACAAAGCGATGATGTTGGTAGTTAACGAACGCTGTTTAATTAGAAAAGTTGTCTAGCCCGTGGGCCCGGATAATTACACAAAGCGTTTGTTCTGAAATTGTGCGAAAAGCGATATAACTGCCGGTACTCCGTAAACTTCAATTTCGTCGGCGATAAACGCAACTCCGCGCACGTTGCAGCTGTCGCATTCAGAAAATTTCGCGCGAACAAAAGGCGGACGTGGCGAAAACTCGGTCGCCGCGTGTACAATGTTCAAAGAAATGAAATGTAATACATGGCGTAACGTAATACGCGAGCATAACTTCACTCGGTAAACGCACTCTGCGTCAACGATCATCTCACCCAACAGTATTTATGAGTTATTATATCTACCGATATTATACTCTATAGATTTAAGGATCTAGAGGATATAAGGATCTAAGGAATGTGGGCATCTATATATTACGGAGTTCTAGAGAATATGGGGTAAAGGGTGATTTAGGGATACAGGAAGCTGAGGATCTAGCTGGTCAAGGGATATTGGATTTTTTCCACGCTTTCATTTCTTCAACGCAATCATTGAAAATAAGAAGCTTATATTGTTCCCAATTTCTTCTATTATTTTCAATTTTCTTTCCTTTCTTCAATTTACGACTCTTCATTTTCAATCGTTCCTTTCCAATTTTCTATCCTTTCATCCGATTCCCTTTATGAACTATTCTCTCTTTTCATTATCTTTCGAGTCTCCGAATGCGATGAAAAATATTCAAAGATATAACAATCCTCGGAGCCCTTCAAATCGACCATAACAAAATTGAATTGAAATTCTGCGCAACAAATCGAGATACGTTGATTGACAAAAACGAAATCAGCTAATTCGACTACCGCTGCGAAAAGCGTTGTCTTTCGCGAAATAATTCGTCGGAAATTCTTGCAACGAGGAGAAAGAACAGCGTAATTATGTTCTTCCCCTCGGCGCTCGTTTTCGTTCTTTCCGCGGGGTTTTCAACGAAATTGTAATACGATCCTAGGGGGGATACAGAGTCCGATTTTAAATCAATTTCACTACGTAATTGCACAGAAGCTGCGGATGGTTTGATTACGGAAGGAAAAGGCGATGGAAATTATGTTTGCGGGGGTCGGCCGGCTTTGAATACGGTCCTGCACGTACACACGTGTCTACCAACCCCCTGACCATTTCAATTTCACCCTTTCTGCCCCGTTTGTCGGCTTCATTTGCGTTACATTCGACCTGTGTTCGAATACCGGTTACCTTCTACGCTGCTTACCTGATCCTTTCGTTTAATTGGAAAGCTTCTGCTCATCCCCTGCTAACACGCTCCTTTCCGGGCTTTCCAATTTCTCCCGAACATCTTTTCTGCGAGATATAATTCGGCTGTTATAAGCTGCTGCATCGAGTCGATCATCAGCTCCGGATAAATATTCTTAGCAATCTTGTTTCGAAAGCCTGGAGAAGTTTTGTTCGCAAATTTTATGTAAACGTTTTTAGCGATTCTTTTTAGAAATTTTATAGAAATATTTATAGCAACAGGTGATAGAATATCTCTCCAGCATGTATCAATAAAACGGTTCGAGTTAATAGCCAATCACAATAGTAAAGTGCTAATGCGAGGATTTAGCGGAATAATCGCGCGTCGAGTAATAAATCCATAGTAACAAGATAACTGCAATAAATAGCAGTACAGCTTTGGTTATACAATTCATTAGGATCGAGTGTAAAGAGTTGCAATGGTGAAAAACATCGTTTATCCCGATTATTAATGGATCAACTGTATCTAGTGGAGCATAGAGTCGATCTCGGTTGCATTATCTTGTCGGCAGATCCGGTCGACCATAATTTCGCGTCCACGTCTAAATCCGCCGTAGTCGACTGGTTTTTCGTCCACGTCGCCGTTCGTATTACGTGGCTAATATTACGATAATGCTAATTTATTATCGATTCGTTCGACGGACACGTGGCCGGTGTGGGTCGACGTCCGTGTGCAAACTGTAAAATATAAAATGCAAAACTCGCAGGTGTCACTTTCACGCCTTCTTTGGCAGCGATGCATCCAGCGTGCAGAGGACTGCTGCGTACAGGTTGATGGTGTAAGGATCGCGTTACGGGGGACCAGGAATCCAACGAGCAACCGCAATCTCAATTCTAGCGGAGAATTTTTGCGACGCGAGGAAAAAACGACGACACGACGGGGGACCGACGAACGAACGCGATACAAATCGCGCGCACAGTCAACGGCAAATCTGTCTTCGCCGCGAAAAATATGCCAACCGAAGAACACCAAATATCCCGTTTGTCGATTTCAAGAAATTTTTCAACTTTTTGCAATTTCACGATGGATTAAAAATTTGGGAATATAGGAACTTTGAAGTCTTGGGGATTTACAGATCTGCACATATGAGAATCTAGTAACTTTCGATTAAGTTGGAGATGTAGGAGAATTTGGAATTTGAAAACAAAAATTGGAAAATTAAAGGATTCGAAGACTTGAACATTTATGAGCACTAAAACTTGTGAGTCATCGAAGACAAAGACGAAGATAAAGAGCGTGAGACAGGGCATATCGTTCGAAATTTATCTGATAGTATTATGCGAATCAAATTAGACGCTCATTGCTCGCGATATATGTATAAGAGTACAAGTGATTAATTTATCTGCAATCTTAACTATCACGGTACGAATTGAAATCCCGTGTATAACGGTCACCGTAAACAAGGAAAAGCAATTATTTACCCAGGGAATAGAATTTTCTCGTTCCTGTAGGTATGTATCTGCAAGAGCAATCTTCTTTCTACGTTACACCGCGCCGGCACGTGTATTCGCGACTATGAATCTTCTCTTTGACTGTGAACTAGCTGGTGATCGTATGAAACTTGTACCTACCTCCGTGTCCCGACTTCCTGCTTTGCACCTGACCATCGTGGGACTAATTAAGGAAATCGTTTACCTGGTCGAGGAACATCTGTTCCCTGTCGCGACTGAATAAAGCTCTAGGAATTCGATCGAAAATCTTCGATAGTTGCAACCTTTGCAAGAACGCGAGCTCGTTTAAGAACAGAAACATGAAGGAAATTTAAACTCGATTCATCGACGTATAAATATATTGTAGTCGATAATATGTCTATAAGAGTTTCGAAATGAAAGGAATTATAACAGGAATTTTATTACACGACGTTAACGGTGTTATGAATATGCAATGCCAATTTATTAAGTGCAGGAATGAATTCTCTTACGATTGATTTGGTCGTATAGTGCTAGGTGATGTAATGCGTGGTGGTATAACGAGCGATAATACAGTGTATTGCAATTCCAAGCATAACTCTGTGATTGACGATATAGTGCATGGGAATTTCATGACATAGTAACACGTGGTAATACAACGTATGATAGCAATTCCATGCATGGCTATATACCGTGCAACTGTACGCGTGGCTATTGTATAGAGCGTGACAATTCCACAGGTTGAAATTCCACGCAAGGCTATACTGTGTGTAAAAATTTCACGCGTGGCTATATAGCGCGCGACAATTCGGCAGACGGCTACATAACGCGAGACAACTCCCGAAATTGAAATTCCACGCGTAGCAATGTACTGCGTTATAATTCTGCGGATAGCAATTCCACGCATGGCTATATAACATGAGGCAACGTCGAGTATCAAAATTACACGCGAGACAATCCCAATGAGCAACAATTCCACATGTGGCTATATAACACGAGACAATTTTCAATGTTGAAATTCCATACGCATCAATTCTGCGTTTAGCCATTTCACGTATGGTAACTGCAGGCAATTATTAACGATATAGTGATTTCTTCACTTCAGTCCGAAACTTCGAAGATATACACAATCGTGAATATCCAAATTTGAAAATATTCCTTTAAAATCTGACATAAATTTGAAATTGCTCGAATCGACATAGGTAACTGACCCCGAAAGAGGTTCAAATAATCCCCGCGATAATAAATGCAATCGCGAAACAGGACACAGCGAGCGCAGCTTTCAATTCGAAGAAAGATTAATGCAATTAATACGAGTCACCTTTGTAAGAGCAGCGTGTCGACACAGGAACGTACATAAATCGAACAACACCGTCCGTCCTAAGTCCTACACTCGCATACGCACACTGCAAACCGGTTTACAGTGGCATTTAGCGGTTCTGTATGTAAGTCTGTACGTAGCTGCATAAGGTTCGATCTCGCAGCCAACAAATTAACAGGTCGTTTATCGACTTCTTTCTGTCGCGTGGCCAGCCTGTAAGCGGGAAGGAAATGGCCGAACTAAAAGCCGCAATTAATGGCCCCTGCACCCTTGTAAACAATAAAGTCGCGCGTGGCTGTAACAACGCACTGTGATCGTAAATAAATTCACTCTCACGCGCACCGATACACGCCTCGACGTTGTACTTTTCCCATGTTCACGCGTACACGTGTCGATACTCGACAAAGTCGATAACGTCACCCGCGGGAATTCGTTTGCAACCCTCGGAGCTCTCGTGTAACTTCTAGACAGCATACGCAATTTCTGCTTTTCACTCGCAATTTCTTCCTCGCTATTTTTCTCTTTGTATATCGCCGTGCGGTCGTTCAAGTTTTGTTACAAAGAACTCGAATGGATTAAACTTCATAAATGCAGGTTAGTTTTACGGATATGCGCATTTAGTGAGACGACCGATGATGAAACGTACAACGCATCGAAATTTATCAGATTAGGATATACATCATTGGATTACGGCGCTTTAATATACAACGTGCCGAAGTATAACGCGTCGAATTACAACGCATAGAAATACAACTCGCCGCATTACAACAACGCGCTGAATCATAGTGCATAGAAATAGAACGTATGAAATTACAATGCGTCGAACCGTAGCGCGTAGAAATACAACGCGTCAAATTACAACGCGCCGAATTAGCGCGCATCAAAATACAGCGCAGCGAAATACAAAGCTTGAAATTGCGACGCATCGAAGCAAATGCTGTAAGATAAATAAGAACGATTGTCAATTGTTGAAGGATAAATGATTTCACTACATCACAATTTGGTACAAAAACCTACGAGCAATTTTTACCAATTAACGTGCTCCTACGTGTAGCAATTCAACCGACACGATGTTCTACATCTAAACGCCAGTATTTTTCAACATTTTGTCGTATTTCCAGCAGTTTCTATCGCGTTCGAAAATCGATCGCGCGATCGTAGTAACATTCGTTTACACATTTTCAGTCGGGAAAAGCTGAAAGCTTTCAATGCGTTCGAATAAGAGGATTGAAACGGACGCGCTTATAAACCGCATACGTGTGTTATTCAGTTCGGTCGCGTGCGCGCGCGTGTAATGGGTGTTAGAGGATTTTCCCTCGTAATGGGCGTCGATGCACCCCAACACGATTTCCCACGTTTTCACGAAGGTACGAGCAAGAAATCCGTGTAATTCCCTCGGCTTTTCTCGACTTCTTGCAACGATACACGCAACGTCTAACGTTTACAGTGAAATTTCGTGTTAAACAGGTCCGAAAGATCGCAGCGGATGAATTCCGTTTAACCCCTTACCTTGCATTATCGAATATACACGCGATACTCTGTGCACTTTACCCAAACGTGGTAAAGGATATTTTCGGTGCAATTGAATTTTCTATTCATTTAAAGTACCCACTGTTTCCATGTGCAATAATTTGATAAAAAATGTTAATATAACTCACCGAATGTTCGAAGTGCAATTTATCCTTGTACAATGGATGCTTTCCTTTCGATCCACGTATTCCGCAGACTCTGAAAACAGAAAAAATTCAAGGTTTCAGGAGAAGAAATACTTGCAACTTCGCCAATTTAGAGAAATATCAATTGAAAGTCCACGAATAACGTAATGACACCGCTATTATTTCAATTATTTCGAACGAAATTAATCTCTCCTCGTCGTTAAATACCGTCATTATCACACAAGTAGAACTATTCCGTTGAATCGGTTCAGAGAGCAATAATTGCCGTTCGTGTCAGTAGACAACTTCAACAAATTACACTGTTTTTATCGAGTTGGGTATACAAGCAACGATCTCTCCGATAAGTTCCCACCGACTAATGGGCTACGCCATTTTCGATCGAGTTTCCTGATCGTCATTCGCTTGCTTCCAGTGGTTACTGGCAACCATTAGTATCTGGTGCGCGTCCGCTTTGAATCGCCATTTCCGCTGAACCCGTGGAACCAACTGCAGACGACAGCGGATTGATATTTTTCTTTAATAAGCTGCTCGCTACCGTTCCCATTATAATGGCTGTCGTTTTATGCACCGGTTGACGGTTCCAGCAACTTCGCTTCTTCCAGTTACATTGCTCGAAATTGCTTCGCACAATTCTGTAACAGTGATCTCTACAAGCTGTAGCAATTTTTCATCGGCCGGAAAAGTGGGAGAGCAAAGTGACGCAACGGGAAATGAATTTCGTAAGATTTTAACGTACCGAAGTACGTTTATGCGTAATTCGATATACATGCCATTTTCCTCTATCGGTTTAGTAATTATAAGCTTTCGGATCATAACTGTATTAATATCTTTGTCCCATGCAAGGACACGAGTAGCGTTAGATCGGGTAATTCCGTTAACCTTCGGTGCTATTCGTAGAATCACATACAACAGTACTCAACCTGTACGACAGTCGAGTCGATCGTGAATTACAGGGGTTGTAAATGTTGGGATCACATTTCCAGTTGTTAATAATTCAATAAAAAAATAAAGGAAGGAAGTCTGGAGAAATTTTCATAATTTAAGGTGATGTACATCGATACGGTGTACGTAACAATGTCACGGACAATGCGAGCTTCGTTAAGAGCCGAATGCATCCGAAATTAATCGACAGCGAAGTGACAAGGTATTAGACCAGTGTTTTCCTCGTATACAATAACGTTTTAAAAAAATGGAGGAGGAAACGATTGTAGAAACGATAACTTGTTTCAACTTTTTGTATTTGTGTTATTTCTCGAGAAATCAATCATTTCTTCCTCACTGTGTCCGAGAAAAACACCAGACCTAACCTAACCTAACACCGGACCCTATTACCGCAAATAGCCAGTGTATTGCAATAAATGTCTGCTTGATAATGGAAGAGTGGAGTACCACAACTGAAATTCTTATCGGAGAGAACGATCAAATTGAGCGAGTGAAAAAGTTAATGGAAAATTTTCCATCTGAAGTTGTCCAACCCGCTCGATATGACACAGTTTCGACTTTTCCTTTGTCCCGTTGGACGAAAGCTTTTCGTGTTCGCTGGTACACACACCTGTCCGCGCGATGCACTTACCTCTTCCCACGGGGGAAGGGAGGGTACTCTCTTGAAAAACCTGTAACATCTCGCCGGTGAAACAGGTTGGAAAGAAAAGGGCATCGTTCTCTCGTCTCGCCAACCGATACGTTTTCCCGTGCCGGTTTCGTATTTCCGGTCCGTGGCACGGCAAACAACACACGTACATACGCGCCTTAAACGTGTACGTTTCCGGCGTTCGTAGGCCGTATTTCCGTCAGAAATGTGGCGACAAGATTTACGTTCTTATCGCATACACTCTTTTTAACCGATACGCTTGCCGCTTCTTAACGCATTAAGATTTGACATATTTATTTATTACGGAAAAGTTTTATGTTCCTAGTATTTTTAACGTTATTCATTATCTAAGTCTATAGAAATATAATGTGATTGATATAGGTGCAGCGAACGGCGAATGTGTGGATATTACAACGCGGTAAGGGTGTGTCGAGATACAACACGGTCAATAACAACGTATAGATATACAACGTATTAAATTACAGTGTAACAGTATACGGTATGTCGAAATACAACGCAATGAATTTCAATAAGCTGAAATACAACACATGATAAAACTCGTCAAGATACAACACGTTGAATTACAACGCATCGAAACATAAAGCGCTGCGTCACAACGCATCAAATAAGAACGCGTTGGAACACAACGCATCGAGTCACAATGCGTCGAAACACAACGCATCAAATAGCAACGCATTGAGACTCAATGCACCGAATAACAACGCGTTGGAACACAATGCATCGAGTCACAACGCACCAAGTAACAACATGTTAAAATACAACGTGTTTAATTACAGCGCATTGACGTACAACACGTTCAAAATTCTACGCGCTGAATTACAGCGCAGCTAAGATACAACGCACTGAACTACAATATTTCGGTAGACAACGATGTTGATAAAAACCATACCTCGATACAATGTCTAACGATTGAATGTTTGTCTATGCAATAAACGGCTATATAATGCGAGGTGATTCCGGTACGTGACTGCCAGTATACCAAATTCCTTACAAAATACATGAGAATATAAACGAAAATATATTGGCTTATAAAATATTTCATAAGAGTGCAATAACACGACAGGATACCGTTTCGAATCTGAAGTACGCAATATATTACAATTTAATTAAACAGATTGTCAGAACGATCTTCTTTATTATCCTTGACGATAACGAAACATCTTCGAATGAGATACAAACCTGTCATCAAAAGCGTATTTTACGTTCGTAACGAATCGCCATTTACGGTATTAAGATTTCACTTTTCGCGAAACGATATTGAGGCGGCAGAGTTCACCGCGATCGTGATAATCGTAAAAACAAAGTAAGTCAACGCAGAAAAAACTGTCGTTGCATAAATGTTTTTCGAGATGGCGAGCAACCAGCTATTATTCAAATGCGTCCGATTGCATAACAACGGGTCGAATAAACTCGCCGGGGTGGCGTCGAAATATTACGCAAGGTCCCAAGGTGAACCGTTTTACGGTACCCAATGAATTACGCGATTTCTTGTAAAAAAAATAATAACAACTCCTTAATTAATACCTTGTCTTTTTTTGCGCGATTACCCGTGCACACTTGACTCCGGTTAATTTGCAACAGCTTAATTGGGACTCGAGGATCGTCGATAATTGGCGGTAATCGTTTTCGAGAAATCCTGATTTAGCGAGTTTTCAACGAAACGAACGGCCGCGGGTATCGAAAACGAGTAAACGTATTAAATCGTCCATTTTATATCGATGAACCGCAAGTTTTTACTCGGCAAATAACTCAGATACCCTTGTCAGGAGATTATCTTTCTTATACAACTCTGCTGTCTCTTTAAAATACTTCGCTGTTTTTCTCAGATACAATTTATTGTATTTCTATTTATAGCTTGCGTTATAAATGGCGGGGGCAGTCAGCGACGCAAGTTTCTCGTTCCACGAAACGAAGATTTTTTAAAACTTATCTGCTTCATTCATACGTTCTGGTACTTTCATTTTCTGGTACTTTCATTTACAAGCAAGTTTATCATTTGTATCAATCTATTTTCAATAAATCATCAATTATATTACAGACAGTTATAATACAATATATATTATGTGTGACCCGAGTCAATATTTCGAATAAATTGGTATAGTTCAAACTTTCCCACGTTACAAGTGGATCTGCAGTTTACTTCTAACAAATAAACGCAAGTATAGCTTATGTTTACGTGCGCGAATAAATATTTGAAAAAATTCTCCGTACACGACAATGACCTTCATCCCCCAAATGGAGAAGTAGTATAGTATTTATAATTCAAATGGTTTCTGAATAATTCAGAACTATCCCGAAAACGTTACGAAGCCATAAGGGTGTTAAAACAGAAGAAAAACATCGATGAGAATGTTTCCAACGTCCATGGTATCATGAATACTGCATGAGTATTTTGCGCGAGATACGCAGTTTATGCAACGCAGGAAAACATCGCATTTTTAAGTTACTCGAGAACTTTCGACGGGTTTCAACTATCGCGTTTAGTCGATTTTAAGTTGTCTTATCAATTCATGCCTTGATCGCCGCAGCGTAAACGGGCTGTACTCAGTAAGACATGTTAAAAGTGCTATTTATTACGCGTACATACACTAACGTTAGCAAATTCCAAATCTCTCGTGAATACAATAACCGACTGACGATATCTTCTGTTCGAGGCAACGTTCATTTCTGAACCTAATTTCAAAATTGTAAAGTATCTACGTATTAAAGTCAGATTTACGAACATACAGATTTTCCAATTACCCCATTCCCAACTCCCTAGATACTCTATCTCCAAACGAATCTATAATTCTCTTGATTCCTAGGTATCGATACATCCAATCACAAAAATATCTAGATGAAAAGATACCCAGACACAAAAAACCTTAGATCCCCCAGTATCTCTAGATAAAAAAACTCTTAAATCTTAAAATTCTAAGCTTCCAAAATCCCTAGTTATTCAATATCTCTAGATCTCTAAATCCCTAGACCTCGATATCCCCATATCTCAATAACCTCAGATCCCAAAAATCCCTAGGCCCCAAATCCTCAGAGCCCAATATGCCTAGATCGAAAAATTCCTGGGTCCCAAAATACCTAGACAGAGACACCCGAAATCTTGATGTCCCTAGATCGCGATATCCCTAGGTCCAACATTCGTTGATGCCGATATCAAAGGTCCCTGTAAATCAAAGAGTGAAAGGCTTCTTTCATCTAAGTTGTCATAATTTCTGTAGCGAAGCCAGATTTGCTGTTGACTGTACCCTTATCGGTTAATCGTTACAGAACAGGATGATCGATGTTTGAAAAGCCTCGATACGCCACAAGAGTTAGATGGTCGATAAAAATGATACAATGTGAAGTAGCATTGTTCACGAAACTCGAACAACGAGTTCTATTGTGATAATGGAATATACTTGGGCAAGTTTCTTGTCGGTGCGGCGAGTGCAATGAAGTTTCGAGGATAAATCATGTCGGCGGGAATTAAGTGCCACCGATGCAAACTCCGTCTGCCATCGTGCAGTTTTTGGGAGGAATTCGGTGTGCGTACAATGATGGTCCGAGGTGCTAGGATAAGTGTATGTATTCTGCAGCTGGAAGATTCAGCAGAAGCGCGAGTTTCGTTTCACTGTCTGACACGAAGTAATTAGACGGTGACTAGTCGCCTACTTCGTACATGTTTTATATTATAAAATCGAATCCTGTGCATAGATCGAGAGACCCCGGTTACGTTAAGTTAGGTCGGTGTATATGCCGAGGTTACTTCGAAGTAAGGTTAGGCCGAAATTAGGTTAAATCGGAGTTGCATCAGAGCGGGATTTGATTACGTTAAACTTGAATTAGTTCGATTAAACTTGAATTACATCGACATTAAGTATAGTCGAGACGAGGCTATGTCAGGATTAGGTTATACCCGCGTTCGAGGGTCCAGGTTCTTATTTATGGCCCATTATTTCCAAGAATTTAATTCGAAATAAGCTTTCTACCAAAAGATAACGTCGCGATATTATACGAACTTAGCGAAGCAACATCTCGCGTCGAATTTATAGTTCTGTAAAGGTGTTTTGTCACCCATTAAGACGCACGGTTTCACCGGAAAGGAGGAAAACATTCGGATAATCGTGTTATATACAGGTGACATTCTCGCAAGCTCGCTACATCCATTAAAGCAGGCTATTTCCATGTATATTACATAAATGTTCCGTTTCGCGGTGTTTCCGGAATTTTCCCTTTCTTCGGATCTCGCGAAATTACGTTTTAATTCGAGACCCGTAACCCGTGGACGGACACCGACCGTGTACGCGTAATATTTCCTCGTTGTTTCTGGGACAGGGACACGCGGACCCTTTGTCCCGAACGCAGAGACGCGTGAACGAGTTCCGCGCGTTTCATATTTTCAGCGTTTAATCGTCGTCCAATTAGCATCATCCCAACTCGTTTGTCTCGTCGGGCGAGTTTCCCCGAGAACGTAAGACACCGTTCGAAATTAATCTCTCCCTGTTACCAAGTATTTCGCCCGAAATCTCTGTAAACAAATTACTCATCCTCCTGTTTTGATTCTGTTACGAAATATTCTTACCGTGATTCGTATCGATTACTAAATTTATTTAAAACATCTCACGAACTTGGTATTTGATACTCTGCCTTGACTCTCGAAGTTGAGGACTTTGAAATTTACGCGCGTGCTCGTTCATCAAAAGAAGTACACACGAAGCAGTAAAGAGCGTAGATACGTCGTAATTAAACTCGTAATTCATCGATGCTCACAACCTGTCTAGAACAGCACGTAGGAAAGTAATAATTTTTCAGACAAGATTACTGTCGGTATATTTATCGTGGAAACTTGGGAAAAGAAATAACGGCTTCTACGAAGTTCCCTGATCGACACCTCGCGCGCAGCATTTATCCGCTGAGAAATGAACGATCGAACGGAGAAAAAGGAAGTAAATTGCCGGTATAGAGCGGTCCGTAAAAGTGGGATTACAAACGAAAGTTCGTAAAACAGGATTAATCCGACGAGTAACGTCATTACACGGGCTTTTGTCCTGATCGAATTAGGATCGATACGTTACCGAAACGAGAGAAGAAAGGAAAGATCGTATCGTTCTCGACAAAGGGGGGAGGAGAGAAAGGTTGTCGAAAGATAGAGAGAGAGAGAGAGAGAGGCGGTACGGTCATCGAAGACCTTTTATCCGTGAAATTGTCCCTAAATAAATCTGTCCTCTCGTACATTTAGATAATACCGAGACAAATTTACGCCAACAAAGATTCGAATTCGATAAATTTCTTATTAAGTTTCGGCCAATTTTCTGCCCGATCGATTTCGGTAAAACGAAATCACTTTGTAAATCAATTTTGGTAAGTACCAATTTATTGTCCCTTTCACTTCGATCAAAGGTAATTTAGAGATTAAAAAATTTGGAAGTCTGGAAGTCCAATAATTGTAAAGTTGGAATATTTAAAAAATTGTGAATTTGGAAAATTTCGAATTTACGAAGTTGGGAAGAGTTGTGAATTCGATCTGGAGACTCGAACATTTGGAAAAGTATAAAATGCGAAAATCCGTCTCGAAAACATGAAAATTCAGAACTTTGCGAACGCGAGAATTCGGGAATGTAAAAACGATCAGATTCATATGCGCGTGTTTATCCGAGGGAGCCAACGTTGTAGCCGAGTGTACGGCACTCAAATCGAAGTATCTCGATTTCGCGCGAAAAAAAAAGAAAGAAGCAGGCTGTGCAACGAAATCCATCCTGCGGTGTTCGCGACAGAAGCTACAGGGGTCGTTCAACCACGCTGCTAAAAAAAGAGAAGGAAAATAAAAAAGCACGAGGGAAAGTGGAGAGGGAGGGTGAAAAAAAAAAGAAATCGAAGGGGAAATTCAATCGATATCGGATTACAGATTGAGCGCTCGAACGGGCCGAAAGTTAGGGGCATACGGCGCGCAAAATCCTTTCCCGCCTCTCTCAATCCGCTTAACTTCGCGGATTCAACTGCGAAACTTATCGGATCGTTCGAGCAACGACCGATACGAAATCGGCCCATATATCTGCGGTATCGATAATGTATTCGTGGCTCCTGGACCCGATCGCCAATTCGACTATCTGCTCCTCTTCGCCACGACAAACTTGCGGCTTTGTTTTTATTCCTCTGTTGCAATAGTTACCCGTGTACACAGTTTATCCGAATCAGGAATTCCCAGCAAGTTATGCCGTTAGCGATGTAGAATATGTTTATTGCTTATTGTTATTGTAGAATATGCGATGAAAGGTCGGAATTTCGGAACTATCATAGTCTCTAGTTTCTAGACTACCGCAGTTCAAAATTATCACATTTCCAAGATCTCAAATTTAAAAATTTCTGAATTACCAGATTTGAAAGTCGATAATCTCAGATTTCCATATCTCCATATTCTCAAATTTTACAAGTTCCTAATCTTTCGAATTCCTACATCCCCATACTCTTAAATCCCCTAACTTCCAAATTCCTGAATTCCCCAATTATCCAAGTCTGAAAATGTTTAAATACCCAAGAACCTTGAAACTGCCGTCATCAAGTAATTTATACATGACAAATGCCAAGACAACTTGCATCACCGTTCCAGTAAAGAAATTTTCCTAGACGTCTGCCAAATTAAATGCAGTATTCCGGCAAGACATTACCTGTATCCCTCTTAAAATTAGGTAGTATATCCACTGTAGCTGGTGAAAAACGGCTGCCGTATTAAGCTTCATAAACTTCCGACGCAACCTACAAAGTTTTAAATGGGGCGACACCGGAGACAAATTTCACTGTTTTCTCATCAAGCGTCGCCTCTATCTTTGATTTCACAGAGACAACGCGAACTTTCACGATTCGTCAAGAAGGAACGTTTTTAAACGAAATAACCCGAGAGTAAACAACCGATCTCGTATACTTTTACGACGGTAAATTATTTTACGTTCGCCATCGTCAACAGTAATTTCTTTCCGATTAATCAAACGCTTCGACCTCTCGTTTACGATCTTGCGGCGCCATTAATAGCTCGGGTTTTCCATTTCGTCGTTTGATCGTTTTCTCAACGTAATCGAGAAAGGCGAGTGTTCGATTTCGAGCTCGTTTGCGAACACGTTCTCCAATTTTTCCGTCCTCTTTGTCGATGTTATTTCGGCCGCGATAAATTTTTCATTCTCATCAACAAGTTATAAGGATCTTTCGAGGAAACGAACGAGGCATAATAACGTTGGCCGGAATTTTTCAAACGATATTCTTCGGGGAGTTGCAAAGTGTAAAGTAATCAGTTTCTTGGCTGGAAACTTCTTTGACTGAAATTACTCTTTCCCTTCTTCTTCTTCTTCGTCTTGATCTACGGATGATGTTCTTTAATACGGAATTATGTAGGGAAAAATTGCGTTACTGTTTAGCAGATGTAATCATTTCCGTTGGAGACTGTCGCTCGCAATGTCAATTTATTCAGAGATTATTTTCTTTGGAGACCCGACTTGTATTACTACTGTTTCGTTATTACATTCTACGGTATTGGAATATGTACTTGACTTTCTGAATAAATACAAGTTAAGCGAAGTCACTGTCTAAATACGTACACCACGAAATCATTAATCGGTCGAAGTCAGATTGGTGCATTACTTAAATGGTATAAGTTGGTGAAAATTGTACCAAAGAGAATCTCTTAAAGAACTATATATTACCTTGTTTATAATAACATTAAATATACACTAATTAGATATTCTAACATTACCGATACCTAAATATCCGCCAGATATATTCAAAAGTCCACAGAGATATAGTAATGCCTCTATATCGCGCCGTTAGTATTGCAGCTAAAATTATTAGCCAGAAATTCTATCATTAGAAGCATAAAATAGGTACCGAGATAAGGTTTTGCCTAAGTATCCTTGTTAACTACCCTAAATTTATTATTCCCTCAAACTATCCTGTTCATCAGCTCGTGCCCGCTATCAGAAAATACTACAGTCATAATAAAGCTCGCGAATGTATAACTGTAAAGTACTTACTTCCATAATCACGCTGTTACAACCGTTGACTGCTTCAAAAACTCAGCTATCCGACGCAGCACTTTAAAGACCCCCATTTAAACCTCACAACGGCAGCCTAAAGTACCATTACAAACCCATTATCGTAACTATCGGCTACTACCAGCCCATTTAGCCGTTTTCCTCAGCTACGTGCATCTAACCAGATGTTCCATCTTAATTTCTACAGTTACATCTCCGCGTTACGTCACCAATTTTTATTCGCGAAACTCGTACGTTTCTTTGAAACGCCAATTCGATATTTTCCGAACGAGAAACTTTCGTTCCTAATCTTTCGAATCTAGGGATAGTGTGAACCTAGAGATATCACGAATCTAGGGACATACCGGTTCTAGGGATATCCCGAATCTAGGGTTCTTCTGAATCTAGGGATATCCCGAAACTAGGGACATACCGAATCTGGGGATATCCCGAATCTAGGGACATTCCGAATACGGGGATATCCCGAATCTGAGGATATTAGAAATCTACGGTTGTTAGAAATCTTGAGAAATTAAACGTCTAGGGATATTCTCAGCTTTGGTATATTGACGATTTAGAGCTTTAGGGATATTAGCAATATAAGAATCTTAAAGATCTAGGGATGTTAAGCATCTGGAGATATTAGAGATTTAGGAACATGAGAATGTAGGGGAAGTGGGATCTAAAAATGTAGGAACACGGATTCTGTATTTAAAATTTTTCAAAGTATTTGGAAGCTTAGTAATTGTGAAATCTAGTAACTTACAATGAATAATCAGCATCCTAAAAAGTTTCTTGCAATTATTTACTAGAATATCGCATTCGATGATTGCATGATACTTAGTTTACAGCTTCGTTCCATTATCTGTGATAGAATACAGCGATATCATTTTGTAATAAAAGTTGGGTCAGAACAATAAGAGATGTATAATATTCAGATCTTACAATTAGCAAAATCGAAACGTCTCTCTTCGTACATCTGACAAGTTCGTTACGGCTGCAACGCGGCTAAGAAGATTTCATCGGCCTTCGTAACGAGCTCTCGCTCCCGAGCCGTAATTCAAAAGTTGATTCGAGTAGCAGCAATTTATTGGCCCGGGCGAGATTTTTCTCCTCGGGGATGGTTACTCTCGGAAACACGGAGCCCGACGACGGAACTTGAACAGAGAGATAAGGTCGCTGAAAATTGCATTAAACGGCATGGGCACGTGCCGAGACCGAGAAAAGAGTTTCACGATGAAATACGGTCACGGACTCGCGTCGAGATGCTTCGCTAAAGAGACGTTGTTTCTTTCTGCAGCTTCTGCTTCCTATCTTCCGAAACTTTCAACCCTGTGTTCGCCTTGTTTTACCAACTTTGGCGGCGTACTTTGCTATTTTATCACTTTCTCATTGAACTTCGTGTAATCGCTTATATCCACTTAACGATCCAATGTTGCTGGGTTAATTACAACTTCAAACTTGTGACATGTACGTACATCGGGCGAGTGAATAAAAACGTCTAGATTAATACTTATTGATTAGGTAACAATAGGTAATACAATTCTCCGAGATGTTACTTTCAAGATGCAATGTATACATATATGTAGAATGTTCTTCGCTCTCCGTTTACTGAGCCAAGTTATGACCGCGTGTATACAGTGCACCGTCAAGATCAAGAAACATGATACACTTCGATGGTGTATTACTATAACCCAAACTCTTCGGTTCAAAACTATCTAATACTTTTTAATTGCAAAACTCAAGTTTGAAAGGAGTAAGTTCTAAGTTGATATATCATGTGTGTTTCATAATACTTTCATATCACCAACAATATCGAACATCCTACAGTTCCAAAACAATGATGTGATAATTATAATATTCCCAAGTACGTCATAAGAAATCGCAAAAAGTCATACGCGTGATCCGAAAGTAAGAGGTCGCTTTACTTCATCGACGATTTGAAGGGTTGAACGTGCTGGACCCGAATAAAGGCAGTCGAACCTGCAGCCAAACACGAGCGATTTTAGCAGGAAGCATCGACTCGGAAGTCGATCGTAAAGGTCGACGCTGAGTTCCCACGTAATGATCAGGGAGGTAGATCGACTCTCTCTTCTCCCTCTGCATCCTTTCCGTACACACGCGTGCTCAGTTTTCGCTCGTACGCGCACGCGGAAGCCGCCGTTAATTAAAGCTTCTTAGGACAGTCTGGAGTAGGCGAGCGTGTATGTAATTGTGCATTCCCCTGTTGGCAGGCCTGTTAAGAGAGGCTTTGTTTCAAGGAGGGGGCAGAGGAAAGGGTTGCGTAGGTCTCCGCGCGCCCGCAGACAATGCTTGGTCGAATACAATGCAATCCTGTGTTTGTATTTCTCCTGCACGAATTCTGCTTCGATATCATCTACGATCCCGGACTCTCTGTTTCTCTCTCTCGACCGCGTACGTCTATTATGTGCGTCTTTTTCTCCGGTGTGCCTTATACAGGGTGACCCGCAACTGTTGCGGTATAATCGAAAAAGTAGATTCTGGGTGATATGACAGAATGAATACGTCGGGGTATTTTTGTTTGTACATGACATTGTTTGCGAGGAAATCAACTCTGAATATTAATCTGATAGAGTGGTTGCGCCAAGTGCTTGTACATCTACTTTATCTGTAAATGACATTCGTAACGAGTAAAACATGCTTTCATTTCTGTAGACAAATTTACTTTTCAAGCCAAGTTTGGGAATTTTGTAATTTAGAAGTAGATGATCTTTTTAATTTTCAAATTTGGAAATTTAAAGTTTTGTAATTTTTTATATTTCCAAATATTATTTGGAATTTCTAAATTTCCAAAAATTCGCATTTACAAATTCCAAAATTGAAACATCGAAAATTTCGAATTACACGACACTACAATTTCAAAATTTCGAGTTCCAAAATTCCAAATTCTAGAATCCCAAATTCAAAAACTTCCAATTCAAAAATTTCGAATTCCAAATTTCCGAAATACAAAATTGTGAATTCCAACATTCCGAATTCCAACATCGTGAACTCCAACATTCCGAATTTCAAAATTATAAATTACAAAATTCCGAATTCCAGGATTGAAAATTCTAAAATCCCAGCATTCCAAGTTCGAAATTTCGAAAATTCAAAATGTTGAATCTCGAATTGCCCAAGTTCTGTACTTCCAGCAGTATATCTTACAGCAAACGTAAAATACTGGCCGTCGGTATGCTCACATTCGAAAGCTCCTATATCAAAACGTCATTCTACATTTCCCACGGGATTTTCGCGTAGAATGTAAAAACTATCTTCGAAGTTGTAACGACACCCCTTAGGGTAGGTTGTTTGTCACTGCACAGATCCTCTTTGTTCCTCCAAGTTCTCTGCAACACAAGTTTCTATGCAGGCATCTATCTCTTCGGCTTTCTCTGTGCGCTCATTTTCATTTCTTTCCATGTGGTTCCGTGTCGTAGAATCGTCATGTACCTCTGTCTCCGTTTCGATGATCATCTTTCTCCATTCGTCGAGCTCTGTATTCTCTCCTCTGCTGTATCTCTTCTTTGTACCTAGCTGCACCCTCGTGTTCGTTCTGGTTCCGCTTGTCTTTTTGTCTCCCGAAGCTCTTCTGTTCAATCGGTCCGTCGTCACTTTGTCGTCTCGCCCACGCCACCGACACACGCTCCGGTTTCCGCCTGTTGAAGTTTCGAACTTCAGGGTCGAAGAAGTCGCGATGTACTCTCGTGCAGTTTGGCCAAGGTCAACGAAGCTAACGAGCTTCGGGATCGTTAATAAACGTCGCTGATTCGCTCTTCCTCGACATCTTCACTGCGATAACTCGATGTTGAAACCTGCCCTCTACCATCCACACCGTGATCCTCAACTTATAACCTTTTGTAACATTTACAATTTCTCCGATGTTTAACCCTCCTCATAACATAACATATTTAACTAAAGCTACGTTAACCTCGTGCATTACAATTTATTCGTCAATATTCTACAATATTAACACATAGTAATATTCCTTGACTTTGCAAATTGGACTCAAAATTTGAGTAAGATTCGTCACGTTTGAACTGTGAGTGGATCACGTGTCAGACTCGTCAAAATACGGCAAAGGGTTAATGTTGTCTATACTCTTGATGAGACAATTACCGAGAGTTGTTCCTTGTCTCTCGAAACTTGAGTTTCATCTTGAATCTTTCAGAAATCTGAGCTCGTCTGCAGGTACATCCCAAATAAGAAAAGTGGAATCATTTGTTCGAAATTGGGTATGTGAGTCAAAGTATCGTACCTTTTTCTTCGTAGATCGGTTGTGAAATAATCGAATCACCTGCTACTTCGAAACTTATACACCGGGACATCCTGGACAAATGGAGGATCATCGGTCACACGACTGAGCAATTGCTTTCGATTATCCGTAAGACTTCTCCGAGGATCTAGATTTATCTTCAAAACGTATAATCCTAGAGATTTATCGTCGCCTGTTACCATCCTTTATTTTCCACCGGGATGCTTCTAGATTTATATCGAACGCTATTCGTTTTTATTTCTTCCTGTATTACGATCCCATTTTACCGCTTCCGCTTTTGATTTTTTACTATAAACAAAGTGCTGGTCATCGCTAATGATCCGGATCACCCTTTGCGATCCACCCAGATCGAAGGGTAGATTACCAGCCATATTTGTCTACCAGGTTGGTGTTCATCGATTACTCGTTTGCTAGTACTATCCCCTAGGTTGATTCTTTATCTGTTTCTTCTTGATCTCTAGGAATTCTTAGAAATTTAAAAACTTGGGGATGAGATTTGATGACGTAGGTATTTACACCTGGATGTTTCGAAAGATTTGGAGATCTAGGGATTTTGTATTTAAAAATGTCCAATTAATTTTATCTAGAGTCCTGGGATTTTTAAATCTAGACATTTCTGGATCCTACAATATTTTACGTAAGGGTGTTCTACATTTTTTAAGACGAAAATTTGTACGTTCCATAAGCGAAAGTTGAAAAATTATGAAACTTATACACGTGTTCGTAATTAGAGGAAGCGTAGGTTGTAACCGAGAGTATATCTCACCGTATTTTAGAATGTATTTATTAGAAATATTAGTCTGATCGCGAGGCAATATATTGGTGGTCTGAGAATTCAGACTCAACGCACGCAGGAGCACGTAAGTTATCCTCCTACTATCCAAGAATCCAAGATAACAAGAAATTCTTATTCCTATTCCGCGTCGATCGCTATCAAGAGCGGAATTTACCGTTCCCCGTTGTCTTCGTGACTAAGCCTAAGTTTGGTGCGAACACACCCTCGGAATTGCTCTTATCGGCATCCATGCGGTGGCGCTACTCGTTTTCCACCCCTTTGGCTTATCTCGCTGGCTGGAAAACCCTCTTTAGCCCGACGATTCTCTCCCTTTCCTCGCCGAGAAACAATACCTTCTAAAAAGGTATCAAAGTTTTTAGCGACGGCAAAAAAGGAAGAGGGGTAGGAATAGCTTAGAAGGGTGAGAACGCCGAGAAACAGAGGCTAGTGGGAACGCTTTATTTCAAGGCACAGTAGCTGTTATCCCCTTCTCCTAGCCATCACTTTCTCAGGCAAATCCTCCGACACGTAAAATCATGTTAAGCTTCGTATTCAATGGCATACGGTTCGTCAATACTATCTCAAAACAATTTTATGCCGTTTCTATATTGTTTTTAATATTGCATCTATTATTTGCTGATTTTATTAACATTTCTATGTTCTTACGATGATGTCGAGATACTTATGTTGAGGGTCCTATTCGATTATTACTTAAGAGAGGCGTAAGTGGCGATATAACGCGAGGCCATATAATCTGCGTAAAGTTCGAATTTTAATATATCTAAATGTATATATTTCAAACTACAAATTCCGAATTTCCGAATGCAAAATTTCTGAATTCTAAATTTCCAAATTCCAAAATTCCGATTTCCAAAATCCCCAAATTTCAATATTCCGAATTCCAAATTTCCGAATACCAAAATTCCAAATTCTACATTTCCAAATTCCAAAATTCCGAATTTTAATTTTCCAAATTTTGAAATTCTAGGTTTCAGAACCACAGATTTCGACATTTCAAATTCCCAATTCCAAAACTCGAAAAAATGAATCGCAGGATTTCTGCGCGTTACTGTGTAAATCAATAAACCCAACGCAAACAAATAATTCCGGTGAAAAAGTGCACTGTATATTATTCGCGAGCCAGGTATTTACCAACAGCAGTGCAAACGCACCTTTAAATGCACTCACACATTGTTCCCAGGGTGCGTGACTGTTTAAATGTTACCCCATGGGCAATTCGAACAACTTTTTCCCTCCTTTTTTCTCGTATACGCTTTTATCGCGCTCCTTACTCGCTCGTTCTCTCAATATTGTCCTCTTCTTTGCTTATTCGCACTTTCGTTCGTCTCCGGTACACACCCTCTTTCTGGCGTTTGCATTTTTCTCTCGTTTCCATCCCTTTTTCCACTTTGTTCGCTCGCTCGCTTCTCTACTCTCCAGCTGTTTTTGATTTTTCAACTTTTCAACAGTCTCCGGTGTTTGTCTGTGCGTAACGTTGACAAAGCGTTGCGTTGGCCCGTTCGTTTGCTTCTCGGAATAAACATTGCAATTTACGAAATGCACACAGCTCGTCAAATATTTACGTTTGATATACTGCCGGCGAGATTCTCTTCAATATCTGTTTCTACGCTTCGTGACAGGTGAAGACGCGAAGAGAGAATATAAGAAAGACCGTGAGTGTATATGCTTTTTATTCGTAAATAAAGAACGTTTTTCTTGGAAATTTAATTCTGTCACATATAACCTTCTTTACTTTCGTTTTTCGGTTTTTGGTATTATTAATTCTGCGCGAATGATGGAAAAGAAAAATAAATCAGTACGGCACAAAGGCGAACAATGTACGGGTTTCACGAGCACAGAAACAATGATCGTGATTTTTATTTCCCGAACATCCTGCAACGAAATCTTTCTTATCGGGGCTCGCTTTATCCGTTTCCGGGCGAGATCAAAAAATTTACGAGGATGCGTCGATGTCGTAACTTCCGCTCGGGCGAAAGGGGCGTCAAAATTAAAAGCGAACGACCGCTGCAAAATGTCGGGCGGAGAGCGTGAAAAAGCCGGCAGCCTAGCCAGAGGAAATTGAGTTATCCTGCAACTGTATTGCGTGACGTACCGTTTTGATAAAATTAAACGCCAATAATGCATCGCGTGAACGTTCACGGCTTTCTTTTTTCCCCGAAACCGGTGCTATTGATCACGATGACTCGACTGAAGCCGAAATATACGATTATAGTCGGCTCTGCAATAATATTTATTTCTCATTAATTCGAATCGCGAGTTAACGCTTTTATCAACGGTACATTAAACAAAACTTTCAAGCTTTTATACAATATAATCCAAACCGTACAAATTTATTTATACAAATTGCAATTCAAACACAAATTTGCGATATTGCCAATTATCATAATTATCGATAGAGGAATATGGGAATATAGGGATTTCCGGAATAGGGGGATTCTTTTAATGTAGAAGATTTTGGGGGTGTAAAGGTTTCGGAATGTAGGATATTTTGGATCTAGGGATTTCAAAATTTAGGAATTTCACGATTTTGTTAGATCTAGTGATTTTTCGATTCTACTGATTTTTATGTCATCTAGGGATTTTTATGTCCAGAGATTATCGCGATGTAATAATTTTCGGATTCTGGACGTTCTTCGAAATATGGTAACTTTCGAATCTGAAGTAATACTCTATTCGGAGGTTTTCCGAGATTTAGGGATTTCGACATAGATACTTTTCTGCATTTAGAGATTTTTGGAGTTAAGCAGTTTCGTTGTCCGAGGCTTCTAAGAGAAGCAGACAAATCCAAACGTAACACGTAACTGCAATGATAATTAGAATGTTTGTTCGAAGATTTTTTGTACACTAAATCGTGTTAACGATACGAGTTAAAAATATCATAAATTTTTCATGTAAAATTGCGAGAGCCATAAAAAGACGCAGTATTAAGAACACGAGCATACGTTAATCAAAGAAATTTCCTCGTTATTAAAAAAGTTGCCGAAAGTTATTGCCTACTAAACTTTATTCTTCAGAGTTGGGTGTTGGATCTGAGCAGGTGTTCCTGCGAGTCAAAGGTATTTATAACTTGAAAAGCAAGCGTTTCTGAACAGATGTTTTGTATAAACTTTTCTACGCGGAAATAGCCCTGCCTATTATTAACAACACCGCACACTAATTTCTCTCCAAATTATTATTTTAATTGTTATAAATAAATTTTCTATTCCCCATAGTAACACATTCGACTGGCGTAATCTTTAAGAATATTAAAAAGTTATAAGTTTATAAATTCTCAGAATACTCTATGTCGCGATTACCAAGTTCGCTGGAAAACACTACATAGAATAAGAGGTTATTATATTGTTCGTTACATGTCCATCGTTAATACGTACATGTATACTATTTAAAAGTGGAGGAACTTTCTTCTTACGTCCGAGACTCTTTTTCTAATTTTTCTATCATCCTGCCTCTCTCAACTCGGTTCTTTCTTTCGACGCAAACCGTAACAGTCTCTTCGCGTTTATTTCTTCATTACTTGACCAATGACCTCCATTAGAGTCATTCTATTAAAATAGCATCAGGTCGGCTGAAAGTCGACGGCCAATTTGTTACATGCACAGCCGGGGCATCGGTCTCCCGCGTTCAGAAAACATTTCTAGTTCTGTATCGGGCTGGTGATCTTCGCGGGAGTAACGGGTTCAATGGTTCAGATCCGAGAAGGGAATCAGGCTGTTAAGTTGTCGCTACCAACTGCAGATCCGCAAGAAAAAGAGAACGAAATGCACGGAGGCCGTTAAGTGTTTTTCTCGAGCTTTTGCATCCTGAACATTTCCAGTTTCTAACGCGAACTAACTTTCTTCTCGCTTCGGCGTACCTCGCCTCAAAAAATTAACTATTCCCGGTTTTTCCTTCGGGTTAATTCCCCGGGGAAATAAAAATTTTGCGAAAAGTTGAAATTGATGAGACGCGAAACGGTTCGTTCTCTTTCTCGTTTAGTTATAGCGGAACAACAAAATTGACGATGAATCAACTCGCTCGTGAATGGTGGCCATATACGGGGACTTTTATGCAAATTCGTGTTCCTCGGCCGTCATCCGCTAAATATATCTTTTGATCGCGATGTCTACGTATAAGAATATATTTAAGTATTTAACAACCAGTTGGCAGCGATGAAACTCCTGATATTACAAAAACGCAAAAAAATTCGTATACGAAAGGGTTGACTTCGAGAGATATAATCAAGGAGTTGAAAACTGTTTTTAACTGTATCGGTACGGGTGATCAAATTTTTTATGGAAAGGCTAAATGGAATTATGAGAAGATGGTGACTCGTAGTTTCGAGGCGTACCAAGTTACATAAAAAATTTATAGCCGTCAACTAATTTAATAACTCCGTTCACCGGTTCGAGATATCCAGATGAAATAATTAAACGAAGAATAAAAAGAATAATTCCTACATTTTCTACAGTTCTCTCAAACACGGTTCCACATATACCGATTATAACATAGGTACATTTAGACATTGGTCAATCGATAATTGTCTTACCATCTCTCTTCTACGGCGTTTCATTTAAATTTACATATTTTCACGAAGAATATCTTTCTATTTTCAAACATTTTCTCGTTAGGCCAAATTACCGTCCCAGGTTGTCAAGTGTCCATATAATTACACGCGACATAAATCTCCATATACCCGGCCGTTCTTCGACCAACTTCGTACAACATGCTTCGACCATCGAGCTGGCTGTACAAGAATTTCTTGTTGCGTCTTCGAGGCGAGGCGTCGTCGCCATCAGTTTCTTGTATACTTGTAAAACACCGTGCTACGAGGACGCGTGCAGTTCAAGACGTGACAAGCATTGACGCAAGTACTATCGTGCACAGCTGGAAAGAAGTCTCGCGACTCGGAACAGGCATAAAAAGCGTAGTTCGGTCGATATTGAAAATTAGAAATTTTGTAACTCACGAATTTTCACAGTTTGAAATACGAAGAATTTGGAGTTTGCGGATTTGAGATTTAGGGATTTCAGGATACTGGGATCTAGGGATATCGGTGTTTAGGATATTATATCTAAGGGTATGGTAGTGATTTAAAGATTTTAAAACATAGAAATCGCGAATTCAGTATTTGCAATGTGGGAATACCAAAATTGCGAAATTTCGCTTTAGAAGTTCAGAAATCTTAATGATAACATATGAGCAAATTCCAAATATAAATATCGACTACCTATCTAGTGTCCATCACCGAGTTAGCACGCACTGTTGCAGCAAGCAAAACGTGTTATTTCACAAAATATTTAACCGTACTCCGTGTGATCGAGCGAAACGCCGTTATTTTTCGAAACGATGTAATCATGTCCGAGCTCATCAAGGGGAGTAGCCAACGAATACGATGTAACGCGACAACATCGTAGAATCGTGATAACATTATCACGCGAGACAGAGTAGGCACAGTGTAGGACGTAACTCTGTCAGCGACAATGCACACGATTGATATCGATTCAACTCGATCAAGCTGTGCCACGCTTAGATAGGAGGTTCTCTCATCTGTCAGAAACAAGGTTCTCGCGTGAATCATCCGAGCGTGCACGCGATGCGTGAGTGCACGCACTGCGCACCGTGGATCGGTAAAGTGTACCCGGAAACAGGTGTCGACGGTGACGTTGCATTTACGGGGCTTCGACGAACACGCGAACAACAGGTTCGAATCCGGGTGTGACACTTTTTATCGATCGCCAACATGCTAACAGAGTAAATTAAGATGTCCAAATATCGCGGAAAAATATACGCCGCAAAATTAATCTCTTTTTGTATATTGGATCGTAAGTACAAGTCACGACTTTCGTTTGTTTATCGTTACGTACGCAGGATGTTCCTTTTAAACCCATTCGAATATCTTCGAGAACGTTGATGATACAACAAAGTGTTTTAAACAGAAGTTACACGAATTCAGAAACAAAATTATCTGGCGAAGATAGCTTTCTACATTGGACACATTTCGGAATCTAAAAATCAACTGTATTTCTCAGCAGAGCTTAATTTCGCAGTTCATTTCTCAAGTCGAATAACGTAGACATTTCGTGCAACTAAAAAATACAGCAAATGAAATTTTCTTAAAGAATGGTGCTGTTTCGTAAGAAACGGCCGATATTACAGACGAAATAAATGTCCGATCGTAGAAAATATCGTAGTACGCCAGCGTCATTTTCTGATTCAATTGCACCGACATGCGCACCGTGTCGTAAAACGTATCTCGTTGTTATAAATGGTTGGATGTAAATTAAAATAAATGCCACATACGTTACAACGCGGACAAGGTTCGAAGGGGTTAAACAAAGAAAGCGTGATGCGGTAATAATCGGTAGCCCACGGTCACAAGGCTCGTGATACGACGTTGTATTTTCGACGTTCTTTCTATCGTGGTGAACAATCGCCGGAACTCGTTAAAAGCCCTCGCGTCTGTCAGTCGGTACGACGTACATTAATAATGTACACTCTTCTGCATAATGACTACTCGTTTCTTTTCTTTGTCTCTTCCCCCTAGCTACCCCATGCTGCACTTATTTTAGCCTCGACGAAACGTCAAACGCTGTCGAGGTATACTTATTATCGGAACACTCGATGTATGTATTGATTCTTTAATCGCCATTCGGATACCTTCATTGTTTCCTTCTTTATTTATTGGGAATTGATACGTCACTTGTCGAACTAATGGATCGGCTGTGAAGGATACTTACAATATCTAGAAATGCACTGTGGCTTTTCTGAGCTCTCTTCGATAGCGACATATGTCTATTCTATTAAGGACTTTTTATTTCTAACACATTCTTTCTGTAATGGGAGAAACAGAACAATCTTTCTACCGCAGTCTAAAATTTCTTTAAAATCAGTTGAAACTTTCATTTAATTACTCGTGTCTCTACAGACCAGTCCCACACCAATTCGAATTTCGAATTCCTACCTGAAAGACCAAGACAACATTTGAAATGAATCGTATTACCTAGACGAAAGAATCGTAAAAGAGTATTGGGCAGATAAATCGAGCGATTATTTCTGTGGCGGTCAGTTCGATCCCCGGGATCAGACAGGGGTCGTTCTCATTTTGATGTCTCGTCACGGTCGCTCGTGGAGGCCGGTGATTGCCGTTTGCCACGTAGCCGATTTCGCGGCAGAGAAATGGCACGCAATGCGTCCGGCATTGCAAAAACGTCGAGTATCGAGCAGCCGCTATCACCGAAACGGAAGCCGGCAAATAAAAGCTCGGAAAATCGTTCGGTCGGTCCGCCCCGTCGCGAGTCCGGTGTCGTGGAAAGGTCGAACGTGAGGAAACGACGACCCCGAGAGCCGCAAACACGGACGTTTACGGAGTATGTTCACGTACGACATCGAAGACGCGCGCACTTGACACTCTGCGCCATCGACGAGTTCACGCGCGGCAACGCGCGCGGAATACCAAGCCGACGAGCGAGACGCCAGCGATCTTCCAGCGAGCTCGGGCGGGATTTAGAGATGTTGCGGGAAACAGAGTGGACGTATCGTTCGATACGGCCAACGGTAAATCTGGCTTTCCTCCGGAAAGTATAGTAACGGACGGTGGAGCGCACCGCCCACGCGTTCGTTTCCACAAATTTATTGGACACATCGGGCCTTCGGGATGGGTTAATATCTGTTTGATCTTGCAATTTCGAGATCGACAGATAAGAAATTTTCGAACGCAGAGGACACTCGACGATCTATGGATTTTCCATCTAGGAATGTGAGCACATAATGATATAAAAGATTTGTTATCTAGGGATTTTCGTACCCGGAGGCAATTGAATCTTGGGATTTTTGAATAAAGATCTATGTCCCTAGATTGGTCCTAGGGATTTTTAAATTTCGAGGTTTTTATGCGTATACGATTGGGTACAGAGATTTTTGCAGCCATACACTGTTGCGTCTACGGATTTGTGGTCTCAAAGTTAGTTGATCTAGCAATTTTATAATCTATTCGGTATTTAGCTGCCAAGTACTAAGGATTCAGTACTTAGCTGCATTTTTTAACTGTCAGACATTCGTAAACTGAGGAATTTGAAGATTTCTAATCTTGAAGATGCATCCGTCAAATATCAATATCGGTTATAAAAAACTGCGACACAAAACGTCGCAAGAAATAATCAATAGATATAAATATAACCGTGTATTATCCACATGCGTAAATTGATATCCGTACAGATATGCGAAGAAAATATCCAATTCCCATACGATACGTCCTCGCTAAACAGCCAAATATTCATCGTCCCCGAAGAGTATCGTATCGAACGAGGAAAAATGAATAAGAATTGGTGTTTCCTTCGGTATCCGACCCTCGAGCGGGGACACGCTAGCAAGCATATGTGTATCATTTCGGCCCGTAGAAAGCATAAACCACGCAACAAAGCGGTGCGTATAAAATTATGTCCCCGTACGTCCTCGAGACCACGTCCATAAATGCAGCGTACGAGAGGGACACGAATTTTCGTGTCGCAACTCGTCCCTGGAAACATAGACATTCCCTTCGATCGCGTGTCCTCCAACTCGCATAAGAATAGGTGGATGGAAGCTCTCGAAGGTAAAGTAGCGCCGAGGGAACCAACCTCGAAGGGCGTGCCACGAATTTTTGATAGATACACCTTTGGAACCTGACTGAGTAGCAGACCCTTTTTACTCCCAGACGCAGAAATACGCAAGTCTTATCGGAAAGGATATTGAAACACGGACGTTAAATCGAGGGTTCGGTGTCCGACAACTTTAGGGTGATTGCTTGTAAACTATGTCTTCTCAAAGGTAATTGTGTATGAACAGTATTTGGTCAAAAGCGATTGTGCATATATAGTATTTTGTCAAAGGTAATTGCCTGTAAACAATCATTGTCAAAAGTAATTGTCCATAAACAATATCTTGTCAAATGTACTCATGATCAGTATTTTGTCAAACGAAAACGTCCATAAACAATATCTTGTGAAAAATGATGTTCTATAAGACAATATCTTGGCAGAAGTAATTGTGCATAAATATCTTGTTTATATACAATTGTCTCTTTTGCATAAAATATTACGCCACGTTTACTATAATAAACTGTATTGAACGGTCTAGCAACGGATGCTATAGAACATTATCAAATTTCCAGAGTAAGGGTCTGCTAAGGATTGTGTAGGGTTGAAATTTTCAATATCCTACCAGCGAAATTTATGCCAGCCATCGTAACGATCCTCTGTTTCTTTTTTCCCCTTTATTTGGATTCCTTTAGACTCGAGACTTTCTGTGAAAAAAATCAGCCCACCTAGTCGTTCGAACTTCTCGATTGAACTTCTTTCTTCGAGTATACTATTTACAAGTTTTCCCTTTTCTTACGAATCAACTGAATCGAACAACTTTGACAGAATAATGTATAAACACAATTATTCTTGACAAGATATTGTTCACGTACAATTAACTTTGACAGGATATTGTTTACAGGCAATCACCTTTGCAAAGACATTGTTTATACTCATTTACCTCTGACAAAACATTTACAGATAATTAGTTAATTTCGAATACCTAAAATAATTATTGGTAGAGTAAAAAGTTTCGCGAGACACATAAGTGTTGCAATCATAAAAGCAGTGAAAGTGTCATTTAAGTTCGTGTTGCCATTTGGTTACAAATATGTGACACAAAATAGAGTACTCTGAAAGATATCCTTTGAAATAGTATATCTCCAGTGAAATGACGGTGCACGTAAAATAATTGTCCGTGTAAAAGATATAATCGATCCAGCGAAGAAAAGTTTCAGCTGTTTGGTTTAATTGTATCCAGTAAAAGTTAATTACCGTAGGAAGCATCGACAGACAAGACAGTTACCGTCTGTAAGCACGCGAACGAACTAGGAAAAAATGAACCCGTGTCGTTGACCGGAGAGTTTCGCTCGAGTTTCACCAACGGGTGTTACTCTAATAGAATTCAGTAAATTACTTACCGACAAGTCCTGCAGTGCACTTCGATTCCCCTAGGATTCACCGATCTAGAAAGAACAAATCAACGATACGTTATTATATGTTAATCCATCGTGACGTAGCATTAAACCAATCAATTACTGTATTATTATCTATTAATTAAAATCTTAATTAACGTGTGATGCGTTCTGAACATTAGATCTTCGCGCGTATTTATCACCTATACTGTTATGTCAATTATACTTTGGATCGATTGATTGTGTTGATTTGACGATTCAAAGGTTGTATAACGAGTGGCAATATAATAGATGAATTGTGTAATGCGAGATAGTAGCATGTGTTGATTGCGCAATGTATAGGAAAACAACGGGTCGATTGTACAACGCGATGATTACATAACGTATAGTACAACAACGCGTTGATTACACAACACATAGTACAACAACGCGTTGATTGTACAATGCGTCTATCAAACAACTTGCTTATACAACGTGTCTAATAAACACTGGGTCGAGTATACGAACCGTCGACAATACTCCATATCAAATAAACGACACATCCATTATACAACACTCAGAATAAACAACGCCCTGTCGCTCCACTTCCCAACGGAAACAAGTAGTTTTGTAGCTACGGATAGAACTATGTTTCCAAACAATGTACAAAGTGTAAGTTCAATTTGTCCAGCAGATTATAGGGTCGACGAACAAGAACGAATGTTCGGAAATCGACTTCGGACAAATCTTTCGAAACGAGAAGTTTTTCACGGTGATAAAAGAAAGACAAAACGCGAATACAACAAAAACGTGTAGCTATTAGTAGCAGGAACTCTCTCTTCCTGTTTCGCCGCTAAAAACGAGCTTCCATCGATCATCGAAACGGCTATGCAAATTTATTTACGGTAACTCGCTCGTCGACTTTTTTCTCGCCTCTGAAATTAACGATCGACAAGCTCTGCTCAACGAGTAGTTAACACCGGAAGCGCACGAACCGCTCCAGGAGATTGACTTCGCGACGAGAACGAACTTATTGCTAACTGGTACTGTAATCCTACTACGGATAACACTGCCATTTCTATTTAATCGTTTCGATAAAACGAAAACTTCGGAACCGAGAATCGACAACTGACAGTTTTAGAAATACAGAAGTTTTTATACTCGCCAATTTTGGTGCAGGAATCGGAATTGGGAAATTGCGAAACTCAGGAATACGAGGATTGTAGAATTCTGGAATTGTGCAGTTGCGCGATTATTAATTTAGCAAGTTGGAATTGGGGTATGTAGAGTTGGAATGTGTGGAATTGGGATTTGCGGAATTGGGATTTGTGGAATTAGGAATTGTGGAATTGGGGGTTGTGGAATTGCAGATGCTGGAATTGGGGGTTATGGAATTGCAAATGGTGGAATTGGGAATTGTGGAATTGCGGGTAGTGGAATTGGGGGTTGTGGAATTGCAGATGGTGGAATTAGGGGTTCTGGAATTAGGAATTGTGCAATTGGGGGTTATGGAACTGAATTTTGTAGAACTGGGAATGGTAGAATTACAACTGGTGCAGTTGGTAATCGTGGAATTGAATGTTGTAAAATTGGGATTTGCAGAACTGCGAATCGTGGAATTAACACGTGTGGAATTGGGGATTGTGTAATCGGTATTTGTGGTGTTGGGAATTGTGGTGCTAGGGATTCTGAACAGCGTAATTTGGAATTGGAAACTAAAGTTGTGGCAATTGCGAAATCGAAAATTTCCGAATTTCTGTATCTATAAATCGAAAATGATAAAATACGGGAATCGGCGAACTGTAGAAATTCATAATTCTAAAAGTGAATAGAGAAATAACGTTCGTACCGTCCGAGGTCTGAAACGTTCCGCCGAGGTTATTTACGACCCCCGAAGTAAAAGGGCAAATTTAGCCGGATATTCGTCATTTTTCGCGTAGATGCCGACCATTTCCAGACGAGCGGCGACGATCGATCAAAAGGGCCGATCTCGAGGAGGGACGTCTAGCGTAAACACCGACGGTGGTCAAAATTAGCGATATTCCCGGTGAAAGGAGTGACAGCAACGAGACAGATCGTATGTAGAACGTCGCTCGCGATCGAGGACAGAATTAGCGAGCCGTGCAACGAGACGAACCAAGTGACAGGTTCTCGGCAAACGGTCGAGGAAGGCGGTGGGCGGCGTAAAATTAACGTCGTTTCCTGCCGACCCAGCGAAACAGAACGGATTGAACGCTCGCCACCGCTTGTTTCGGCCAGCAGCGAAAATTAATACCAACCGCTCTGGCGAATGAAATTAGCAGCAATCGCGAGGCAGCCGCTGAAAATATTGCCGTTCGCGGTCGAAACTGGCGCCGGTTCGAAACCGTACCTGACAACATCCGCGCCGCTGATTAAACAACCGGACGATAGCTGAAACGATTCTTGTCTCTGCCACGCTGATCGACGCTCACGCTTTCTATTATGCCGATGTTACCTCGTTCGGTTATTACACGGAATACCTACTTTTCGCAATTATCGCTCATTACGCGGGATAGCTACTTTTTACAATTTTTATATCTTTTTGCAAATTTTTTTCGTGAAAATGTGTGCTATCAATCGGTGCAATGATACTTTTCAGAATTTGTATATTATTTTCCAAATTTCTTGATAAAAGTGTATACTATGATTGCAACAGTGATAATAAATTGATTCACTGCTTTAAACCCTCCGGGTGGAATCTGCTTCGCGTGAAAGTCGCACATCCATATGGAACAGGATAATTACAGAGCTCGATGAAAATATTTGTGAAGACACCCCAGTCGATTTAAAAGGCACACCCCGTGTATCGTCAATATATCAGAACTGTCAATATCGGTGAACGTGTAGGGGAAGATATTGACGTACTGTCAATATCTAATTGTAAATACGGACGGGATGACAATTGAAATATTTTTTCTTTCGATTAGATATCGTTGAATACAATTTCAGCAACGAACGTATGATCGACAAATATTGAACGGACGAGGTAAATATAGTTGCTCGATAAACGTTAACAGTATAAACGATATTCTATCTACTGTACTGTGTATACAACACTTTTTAACGTTGTGCTAATAATATTGTATTATTTTACTGGCAATATCGAATCGAGTATTGATTACATTTTAATGAGAATACTCTATCAGTACTGTATTGAAAATACATTGGACACGTTGTAAACAGTATTTTATTTAAAATATCGTATTTACAACATTGTGCCGACAACGGACTATTAATAATACCGACAACGTTCAATTGAAAATATGTTGACAGTATTGTACTAACATTATCGTATTAGCAGTGATAGTATGTTGATAACATTTGATCGACAATAATACGTCGATAAGACGATTAAAAGAAAATGCAATTTCAGCCCGAATAAAACGCAGCAGTAAATTATAATGCGAATTACGCGGAGCTGAGTAGTAAAAAGAAACGGAACAAGAATTACAGCTTCTTTGTTCCGTGAACCTTTTACGTCGATTCTCTTCCGTGGTATAAATGGATCAATCGAACGGTGAGCACGAAAAAAAAAAGACGAACAGCGTGGAAAAAAGCGGAGAAAAGAAAAGACAGGAAATGAAAAAGGGAAACAGCTCCTCCGTTGAGACAAGAACTAAGTACGTCGAAGTAACCAGACCGAACCACGCTGATTTATTATTTTAATTGGATCGTTTAATTACCGATCCGATTATCCGCGCATCGACGTGATGGCGCGACGATTCGAACGAAACGAGTTCGAGTAGATGAATCGATACGCACGGGTGCATTGAAGGCTTCCTTCGAACACGAGCGAGTGTCGAGAAAGGCATTCTTTAGCGTTTATTTTTTACTTTCAAGGAAATGCAAGTTTAATATTTTTAATATAGTCAACTTTTCAATGCGAAAGCATTCGAATCTTTACATTTCTAGATTATTAAATTCGGGAATTCGCATACTACACAAGTTCTTTCAGGTTTGATTCGAAAATCTTGTTTCCTATTCTTTAATTTTACGTTATCACATTCCTAACTTTGCAAATTTTCAGAATCTTACATTCCACATTCCCACATTCGTAAATCATACACTCCCGAATTCTATACTAACACATTCCAAAATTCTACATTAGCGCAGTCCAAAATCATACATTCCTAAATACCACATACTCAAATTATACATTCCTACATTCCCCAGGCCAATATTTCCACATTCCCAAGTCTCACAATCGCAAGTTCTGCCATTTCTACATTCTATAGTCCCAAGTAACATTCCCACATTCCAAATTCGTACGTTCACAGATCATTCCCAAACCCTACGTCTCTACGTTCCCAAGTTGCATATTTCTACATTCTCGATTCTGCAATCTCTCTTGGTTAAATAAATTTCCTCCAACGAAAACCGTTTCGTTATCATTACTTCCATATCGGTATTACTCGCCGGAGCGCAAATATTGCACGTAATTTTGACATTCGGAAAAACGACGCAAATCCTCTAAAAAGATGTAACGCCGCAGAAGGAGAAATACAAAAGTTAAAGAAGGAAAGAAAATAAATTGTAAGATAAAAGGCGAGAGAAAATGGATAGCGATTTTCCGTGGCGTAATGTCCGGAATATTCATCGGACGATTTGTCTTCCGGTGTAACGAAAAATCGTGCTTTACCCACCGGTAAATTATTCCCGAGGGATATTTATGATTTTTAGGAACGGCGAGCGATAAAATTCCAGCCTCTTTAAGCTGGCACGCTCCGAACCGCGTCCACCTGGAACGCGGACCGAGAAAGATCGGGCAATTAAACGGTAGATTTTATTGCCCCGATACCATGCAGCTTTTCGAATTAGCATAACCTCGCGGCTACCTAAGGGAACACCATCTGTGTATTTCTACATACTATATTAGTACTCCTTGTGTATTTAATAACACGCCAAACGGGGCCTTTCTATTAGGACCTTTAAACGCTTAATTTATTCGCATAGGTAACAATTCACTGATAGGATATATTATATGGAAATTTTTTTTTTAGTTGGTTTTTATTGTTTTTGGAAATGTTTGTACGGGGTTTGGAAATTTCAGGATTTTGGGATTTGGGATGTTGGTAAGTGGCAAATTTACAAATTTAGGGAATTTGAGAATTTCGGGAAGTTTGAAATGTGGAAATTTGAGAATGTGGGGAGTTAGAAATTTGGGGTGTTGGAAATTTGGGAATTCGAGAATTTCGGGAGTTGACAATTTCAACATTTGAGAATTTGGAGAGTTGCAAATTGCAGAATTTGTGGATTTGTGAAGTTGGAAATTTGAGCACATGAGAATTTGGGCAGTTGGGAATTTGGACATTTGAGAATTTGGGGAGTTGCAAATGGCAGAACTTGAGGATTTGTGGAGTCAGAAATTTGGGCACTGAGAATTTGATAATCGAAAAATTTGGAAATTTGTGAATTCAAGGACTTGGAAGTTGGAATGTTACAGTTTGAACATTTGGAAATGTGCATATATCGAAATTTAGGGAACCAGAGATTTGTACATATATTTTAGAATATGAGAAATTTCAATATTTGTAAAGTTGAAAATTCGGGAATCTTGCAAAGTTTGAAATTTCAGTATTTGTGGAGTTGGAAATTTTTGACTATTGAAATTCTAAAGATGTTCAAAGAAGAAACTTTTAAATTCAGAAGTTTATAAACGCGGAACCGTATAAATCCAGAAAAGCGCAACTTCAATGCTATTACATGTTCCGTGTAACATTTCCGTGAAACTATTGGTAACATAGTCGTTATAAACTAAATTATCGCGTTAGTTGTACGGTGAAGCAATCGACGCAGCGCAAGCGAGTGGCAACATCTGCGTTGTGGTATCGCTAGTTCGAAGCAATTTCTTGAGCATTAGTTACACTTGAGATGTGGTCAAAGTGGGATTGTACCGTACTTCTGACTTAAACAGAAATCTCAGAAACATTTAGTTCAAAAATATTTATTTCATATTATATAAAGCTAAATGTTGAACGTATCACCTTTCAAGTGCAAAGTATTAAAGATAATTAACAATCTCAGCAATATATCCTATGATAAAAATGGTAGCCCACATTTAGCTTATTTCACAGAAATCAAATGATTCTACAAATCGGACACGATTAAATAATGTATAACCCCATTCGTGATTGTTATTCCGTTATACGGTGAAGAAAATAATTGAATCGCTGTTGGCATAATAAATGAAGGGATATTTCTGAAAGTCACCGTGTATAACTCTTTTAAAAACGCCTTCGAGGCAGAGTACAGTGAATTAACCGGTCGTTTGAGAACGCGTGACTCGACTAAGCGATTCGTCATTCGAAAACGTGCTCAAATTGTGTGTAATGAGTTAACTCATTACTCGACTACGCGTACGATGAATTAACCCGTTACGTGAGAATGTTTCGCCGGTCATACGCGATGCGTAATTGAGAACGGACCGTTTGAAAAATGAATTCGCGTCGAAGATAAGCACGTAGCTCGTGGTGGGGTAATAATATTATTTGCGGTGGTGGAAAGTTGGCCATTGAAGAATTTGGGGTGTTGGAAATTTGGGCATTTGAGAATTTGGGAGTTGGAAGTTTTGGGGTTTGGAATTTTGGGATATTGGAAATTTAGGCATTTGAGAATTTGGAGAGTTGAAAATTTGGGGGTTGGAAGTTTGGGGTGTTGGAAGTTTTGGGGGTTGGAAATTTGGGGTGTTGGAAATTTGGGCATTTGAGAATTTGGGGAGTTGGAAATTTAAGAATTTGAGAATTTGGAGAGTTGGAAATTTAGGCATTTCAGAATTGGGGGGAGCTAGAAATTTGGGGGTTGGAAGTTTGGGACGTTAGAAATTTAGGCATTTGAGAATTTGGGGAGTTGAAAATTTGGGGGTTGGAAGTTTGGTCATGTAAGAATTTGGCGAATTAGAAATTGTGAAATTTGAGGAGTTGGAAATTTGAGTTAATTCGTTAAGTTATTAACGTAAGTTTATAATATCAAGTTAATATTATTAGTAAGTTGATTAAGTTAATAATATCAAGTTAATATTATTAATAAGTGAATTAAGTTATATTAAGTTACAGATATAAAAAATATTAAATACGCTTTTAAAACCACATAAAATTTTCATTCGTCCTTTTCAATAATTCCGAAAAATATTAGGGGATGAATATAGATCCTGAATTCTAAATAAACTCGATAAATCGATAAATCGACATTCCCTGAATAAAACAAACTTGATGAATTTCTTCAGAAAATAAATTTAACCAATTCTGTTATTAAATACCGAAACAGGGGTCGATATCCAGTGTGTTCGACGCGAAGCAGTTTTACGGGGACGATTTAATTCGTTTTTCGCGCTGAAAATATTAAGGGATTAATATGGGTCCGAGGGAAGGGAGCGAGAGACGAAGGGTGCGCGCAGGGTCGATTGAATTCGATAACCCGAACGTTTAATCCAGATTTCAGCCGGCGTCTGATGGGCCGAAATGAACTTTCGGTCGATTGATCTCGGAATTGGTTCGATGAAGAACTTTGATGCGCATTTCTAGCCATCGATGTCTGCCTGCTTTAATATCGCGTGTTATCGATCGATACACGGCTATGCATATAGCTACATATTTTATACAGGTGCAACGCCTCTTTCTGTTGTACTTGTTGTTCGAACCTGACAGGAGATACAATGATGGACAGATGATATATTATTTAATTCGCATGTCGTATATCATGTTTTCGTTGAGAACACAAGAATTGAAAAGGTCCATGAGCAATTTGACGAAAGTTCATGTATCTTTCAATTCTCCGATTTTTTCGATTCTTTGATTTTTCGATCTTTCAATTCCCAGATTTGTCAATTCTTCTATTTTCAGATTTTTCAATTCTTCAATTTTTAGATTGTTCAATTTCTTGATCTTTCAGCTTTCTGTTTTTTCAATTCTTCAATTCTCAGACTTTTCAATTTTCCAATTCTTTAATCTTTCAATATTTCAATTCTTCAATCTGTATAGCAGAAGCAAATTCGGAATACTTTTATAGTGAGCAAATGGCTATTCGATATATACGGTAGTATCCATAATAATACATACGTAGTGTGAATTGCAGAAATTAGTGGTATCGTATCGTAAGAATGTAATAGCGTAGTGGGAGAATGAAATAGTGAAACAGTGCTTGCATAGTAGTATACTGCGATCGTACTAAAATAGTACAGTGATACAATGTAGCAGTATACTGGAATATATTCCAGAGAGATAGTTGAATAATAAAAGTGACACAGTAATACAGCGAAACAGTAGTATGATACTATGAAATATAGTAGTATATCGGAACAGTAAAACGGTATAGTATAGTAAAATAATAAGATAGCATCACTATAAAGCTGAAGAATAAAACAGTACAGTAATCGTACATATATTAGAAGCACAGTATTACATAGTATAATTCTACAGCGTTAACCCACCCATGTAAATGAATTATTGTAACCCCTGACTTTGAGCTTTACTTTTGCAATCGCGCGCAGCGTTTACGCGAATTAAATTCGCGGCAGCAGTTACCGACAGGACTACAATGCCGACCGTATTTAGCGTAAGCAAATGGCTGAGAGAGAATAATTTATCGGCGACAGTGCGGGCAAGAAGGGAAGGATCCTCTTTCTTCCCATGGTCGTCACGGTACGCGACTTTCGCCCTTTGTCAGAGAATTGCAGGCCCGACATAATGCGACGTCCTCGCGTTAACTGTCGTCAATGAACTTCCTTATTTAACGGTGCTCGTGTGGCCCCGTTTGAATTCCCTTAATTCCGTCATACTCGGCCTCCCCAACCCCGGCTTCCACGGAGTTTCTCGTTTACACGTTGCCAACTCCGAGTGGCTGGTTGCTTAACATAAATTGATCATTTGCATTAGGCGTATGTTTGCTTGTTCACCAACCGTCTGATACCAATGACACTCTCGAGACTCGACGTATCCACGCGTGTTGTGCGCGCGCTCTTCTCTCGATGCCACTCTCTGCAGCTGACTCGCGTTCAATTATTTACGATTACGATCGTTTCTGCGCTTCGAGACTAGAAACTCCCGTATTCTGTTACTCGAACATCGGCAACTCGCGTATCGAGACGTTCGAATACTGGAAACTCGCAAATCGAGATGTTCGAATATTTGAAGCCTGCGTAGTTAGATATCGAAACATTCGGTATACTCGAAAGACACATACTTTCGATCGGAATGATACAACGTGTGTACAGTCGGAAGCAAATCTAGTTTCCTTAAGGAAAATATAGCAATGGAAAGTTCAGAGGCGTCTGAACACGTTAATACCTAGATATTTGTTGGTCTACTGATATGGGACTTTCGGATTTCGAGATTTAGGGATTTTTCGACTTGAAGACCTTGGAATTTAGGAATATCGTGATTAAAGAGTATCGAGATATAGGGATTTTGGTAGCTATGGATTTTTACGTCTACACTTTGTACCATGGGATTTTGAGATCTATGGTTTCGACCACACTTAAATTTATGGATTTTAGGATTGAGGAATTTTTGGACTTGGACAATTTCGAAATTAGGGATATTGTGGTTTGAAAGTATTAGGATGTGGGGATTTTTGTATCCAGCGATATTTGAGGATTTTTGTGGCAAGTGACTTTTGTATCTAGAGATTTTCGTATACAAGGATTTTTGTATCTAGGGATTTTCGTATATAGGGATTCTCGTATACAAGGATTTTTGTGTCAAGTGATTTTTCGTATCTAGGGATTTTTGTGTCTGGTGACTTTTTGGCCCAGGGATGTTTGTTGTGTATAATGGCATTCGAGTACCTAAGGATTTTGGGTGTACGTATATCCGAGTCTAAGGATGTTTGCAGCCACGAGTGTTCATATACGTAAGACACGTAGATGTAACGTCGAAGAAAGAAATATGATTACATTCTCTTTGACATTCGCTATATTTGCGCAAATAGAAAAATGTTAACTAAAGGCTCAATAATCTCATAGCTTACAAAAGACTCTCGAAATAAGAAACACAACACAGCTAGTCTGCGAAATACGTGGATGCGAGGCAAGCAACCCGTGCAATAAAAGGGACAATCGAACGGTCGATGAGAGAGAATGACGACGAGATGACGAGCGAGAAAATGCGACGAATTCTTCGTTGGCTGCAAATGATTCGACCGCGATTGCCACTTCCCGAGAGCGGAAGAACAACGAATTAGGAAAGAGCAGTTAGGCTGGCATCGGTTATTTTTAAAGTTTAACGAGAGTTCTTGTACTTTCCTCTGTGCCCGGCTGAATTACGAGAACGCGAATTACTCGAGGGATTGCTTTGAATGGCCTCGCAACGAGCAGCTATTGAATAAGCAATTGCCCCTGGCCGGCTTCGGAGCGCGATCGATCGATTTTCAAAACTCGTTATCCCCGTAATGGAATCCCAAAATTACCGGAATATGATGTCCCGGAACTGCCGCGTCCTTTGTCCTCCCGTGTCTCGACAACGATCGCTACAATGATGTCGTTAAGAATATCTTGAACTTTGTCTCGTTCAATAATTACTAACAGGGCGCCATATTCCTGCATCCCGTACACTTAATTAAGAGCGTCACGTAAAGATAGGGATCTAAGGGTATAGGGACACAGGGTTACTGGAATTCGATGGCACCGTGATGTTAGAACATTGAAATGTCGAGATCTGGGAATATGGGGTCGTTCGGATCCATGGATACCGTGATCTAGGGAAATTATAATCTCAGATTTTAGGACTCGAATATTAATAACTGGGGATACTGGAATCTAGATATATTGGTACATAGGGATATCACTGCGCGAAGATATAGTATAGGGAAATTCTAGTGTAGAACATTATAATATAGGGAAAAAGTAATTTTTGAAATTAGATGTTGTGATTTTAGAAGGGGGGGACCTAAGGATATTGTGATCTAGTGACATGGGGTCTAGAGACATTGGCATCTAGGGATGCGGAAATCTAGCGACATTGTGATTTAGAATGGGGGGATCTAGAGATGTTATGATCTAGCGATACGGGGATCTAGGGACATTGGTATCTAGTCATATTGAGATACAGGAATATAGAAATCTAGGGAGATTGATGTGACAAGATACTTTAATCTAGAGATACCTAATTATAGGTATACCGCAACCTAGGGAAATTGAAATCTCCAATTGGTGTATACAGAAATTGGAAGCTAGGAATATTAGATGTTATGGAAATCGGAATCCCTACAAATCGAAAAGTACTCCTATTTACGAATATAGAGGTTCAGGTCCACTAGAATCTAGAGAAATCCAGGTATAGCACCTACAGAACTTAAAATCTGGGGCATATTGCAATTTGAAAAAATTATGATGTAGAGAAATAAGGAAGTATGAATAACTGACAGAATCATAAACGAAAAAGTGCAAATGTCTTTGGAGGAATTTATAAAAGCATGAATCATCCGAGTGGAATGTCGAAAGAGCGGAGATTGAGGTGGGATATTAAAGTTTAGTAGAATATTAAGCGAACGCATTAGTAACCGACATCAGTGGCCCGGGGAAGGCGTAAAACGTAACAATGCCATATAACCCGTCTTTTAGCACCGTCTAGCGTACATAAATCTCCATAAAAAAATCTGCTCCAAGCGCAGTTTACGTGTTCATCCCCGAACTCGTCGGGGGAAGCCGCCCCCCTCGAACGCGTCCCAATTTCTCGGTCAACCGAGAGCCCGTTTCCCGTCAGCGGACCGCATAATATCCTCGTAACGAGAGATTACGATTTCTCATAAGGGGAAATTACGATTTCCCATGAACGAGACAAGGGGGTGCACCGTAACGTTTCTGCAGAATCGAGGGGGCGACACTCGGGAGAGCGTAAGCCGGTGATGGAACATGTTGCGAGCACATGGCGCTCCTGAGGACATCATTGGGCGGACAAGGAGCAACCCGTAATCACGCACGCACTCGTACACGCGAATTAACGAGTGTGTGCCTGGGTGTGAAACACGGTGTATCTATACAGGGTGTCACCTTTCACATAGAGCATCGAACGGTGCATCAAACAACTCCATCTGAAAAATCGAACTTGACCTTCTCCTCTACGTCCCCGTAGAAGTCTTTACCACATAATTTGTCCCCCGAAGTCAAGTAACTTGTATCTGGAATATTTTTTGGTATCGTCCATATTTTCAAAGAAATTTCAGCGAGTCTATTTATTTACCGAAGTTGATTTTTCAAAGGACTCGAAGTCGACAAATCGGTCGACGTAGATGACATTAGAACACTAACAATTTTTTCGAGCATTCGCGATAATTTTGTCGATTCCTTTTATGGAACACGGGTATCGAGTATTTGTTGTCAATTGGAGGCACCTGGAGCCCATCCGAGACCAACCGCTACTCACATCGTTTCTAACACTGCTGCGAATTTTTATTTACGACCATACTAGCCAATCGCATCAGAGCGTTCTAACATTTTATTTTTCTTCCCCTTTTATCGTCCCGCATCGAAAGCGTCACTTACAACGAGTCACATCAAACGTTACATTAAAAAACATATAATTTTATCTTTAAAAAAAAAAAAAAAACTTGACTTCCGTATCTGCTCTACGTGTCCACAAAGAAAAAGGCTACCTTCACCAGACAATTGGTTCACGAAAGTCAAGTGACATGTATCGAAAACACTTGTCATGAATATTTTCGGAGATATTTGAGTGGATCGATTGAAACGGGACACCCCATATATGTAGAGGCGAACTGTAGACCGCTTTCGTCGGGGACATCGTGTGCAGCTCGAGACATCCGGTACAATACCCTCCGGTTATAATGGGCCGCTAGTTCCTTGCATTGTTCGAACGATGCGTTATACGCGCGTACAGCCTGCAAGCCACGCGATTCGCTCACGACTCGTGCACGCATCGTGTGTTTTTTCCACCACGATTTCGAGTTTGATGTTATTATACGGAGCGTTCCGTAGTCGACAACGCTTCCAGGTTTCCAGAATATCACTCTATCACGAGGAAAATGGAAACTTTAAATGAAGTACAAACATTTTCAAATTCTCAAGTTTTCATGTCACAGAACATCACTAACTTTTCGTATTCTCAGCTTTTGGAATGCTTGAATTTCTAAACTTTAGACTTTCTGAATTTGTGATTCTCAAATTTATTGATTCTAGAGTTTCTGAATGTACAAATTTCCAAATTCCAAAATCCCCAAATTCCAAAATTTCGAATTCCAAAATTCCAAATTCCAAAATCCCCAAATTCCAAAATACCGAATTCCAAAATCCCCAAATTCCAAAATTTCGAATTCTAAAATCCCCAAATTCTAAAATTGCCCAATATCTTCAAAATCCAAAACGTCCAAATTCTCAAATCTTCCAAATAGAAAAAAAGTGCAACTCAACACCGAACGCTATGACGCTTAATCATTGAGATCAAAGTACTCTCGATGCTTTGCATCGTCCGTGACAGAAAACGCGTAACTTCTCGTCGCGTCCTAGCATGCAAAAGTCGATCAATCACAGAGATTGTAAGTTCGCTGTTCGAAAGCTGTAGACTCGGTTCACGGCGAGGGTATGTTCCCGGATATATTTAGACGTCGGTCTAGTCCCTTGCTGGGGAGTTTTATTACTCCCGAGGGAGGTCGATGAAAAACCGGGCCGCGCCGCGTGTGAATTACAGAAACGTCTTCCAGCCGTGCAACAGTTTCGCTACTGTACAAACACAAAGCCATGACAAACGCGTGTTCCTTCCCTTGGAACGTTCCAAGGTAGCCATAACTCATCCAACAATCGCGAAACTGGATGTACCGAGTGGATTAAAACGTAACGACGAATTTATGCTACTGACACTTGCACCACTGTCTTCTATTTGTGTAACAATATTTCGGCAAATAATCGTTAGAAATTGTGACGATGATATCTGAGAAAAATAATTGTTTGTTTTGAAACGAAAATGATTTTACTGTAAACTATTTTCTATGGCTAGGTTCATGCCTTGATCAACGATTAGCTAATCGATATCGATGACGATAATGGTTATGACAGTAAGTAATGTTGTCGCAATAGAAAATATTGTTTAAACGACAAAAGATGATCCACACTGATATACTTGTAACTTCCATAAACATTTTGTATAACAAAAATAGCTTTTAGATTTGAATTTCGCTTCGAGTATTTCAATAATATTTTAATAAAGAATCACTCAGATATTTTGCAAAGGAGGTGATTATACTTTCCCAGTAAATAAATTAGAAAATGTAGCGAAACTACAAGCTGTGCTCGATACTAAATGTGTGCAAAAGATGCTATCATAAAAACACACAATTAAACTTGCTTTTTTCCAATTAATTTCTTCGCCCGTTACGATCTTGTAAATAAAACATGCACTTCCCCTTTTTTATGCTCGGTTATCTTGTTTTTTCTGCCTCGCGTGATACGTGAATTTATGAGAAATTCATTATCCTGGTAAAACACGTTAGAAAAGTATAGCGATTTCTAGTATCGTTTACGCGTTAAACTTTCTTTCGCTCGTCGCTGCAGAGAACGTGAACACCGAATTTCACAATTTTATAATTGGGTTCATTTGGTGTAATTGAGGAACAACGGTTGTGGTAATTAATATTATTCGAACGGAAAATGGTCGTTCCGAAAGGATTGGTCGATGTTGAACATTGAGTGGCACGTTCATTATACATGATGTCAGGTACATGAGCATTGAACTTTCTATGACGTTCGTTATTATTGTCCGATTAAATTCACTCTGTGATAGTTGTCAGAACAGAACATTGTATTGCTAGTACTATGACCTAGCAAAATTCTAAATCACCTTTCAATAAGACCCTGATTATACTTGGTAATGTGGATGTACATATAGTGACTCATAAGCTTATTTGTCTGAGACTGACATTTATTTTTGCAGGGGAACTGAATTCTATGTATTTGAATAATGGTCCATAAACATATGTTTCGGTTGAACATTTGCCTTTTTGATTTAGAAATAAAATATGACCTCTTTCGAAATTTCTTAAATATAAGCACAAATATGTGAGTTACCAGAATTCCAAAATTTCCACATTCCAAAATTCCGATTTTTAAAATTTCGAATTCTAAAGTTTCCAAATTCCAAAATTTCGAATTCCAAAATTCCAAATTCTAAAATTGCCCAAGATCTCTAAATTCCAAAATATCCAAATTCTCAAATATGTTACTAGATTTGAGTTATATTGGGTCCATACAAAAGGTTCACCTCATATTTTCATGCAAATTGAACCTATTAATCTACTAAATAATATTCATCGATCGAGCTAATTATAATAATTAAGTATCTAATAATCAGCTTCGATACTTTGCATAAATTAATATCGATTAGACTTTAATTAATTAGCCCTCGATTTCGTAGAAAAATACGATTTATTGAAAAAGTAAATGCTAAAAATCTAAAGTAAAACGACCTATTTATAGTGAACAAATTACACAGTGGAAATAACTGTGCTATTCTTAATAACAATCATTATGTAATCACGATAATCGCTGATGAAAGTTTAGAACATGTCATAAGCTTTGTTCAACAGCAAAACTTGCGAGAAAGCTTAATATTGTGACATGTTCGTGTAGATCTTCAATTATCTTTGTAATACAATATCGTGTACACCGTGTGCACGAGGGCAGTACGCACGCGTCCGTATGTTTAATTCATGACGATGCATTACTCATTCATTCATGCAATCGTGCAGAAGTCACTTCCGAGAAGAATGTCCTAACAAGTTTCTGGAAGATGACACTCTCCTCTATTCTCCTTTCTTCGTCTTTCGACTGCTGTTCGTGAATCTCCACGAAAAGATAAAACGTAAACACGGAAAATGTCCGAATATCCTCTGTGCACGTATTTATTATCCATGGGTTTTATCATGCGTGTATTGTCGCGCGTTATATCGCAAAAAGTTCCTTTTGTTACATGTTTCAGTTATCTCGCATTATATCGCCACGTGATTCTATCGACTCGTACTATATTGCCACACGTTTCCATCGTCTTGCATATCTATTACCATGTGTTGACCTCGCGTTATATCGCCAGTTGCGTCTCGCAACCCGTTTCTATCACTAAGTGTTATATCACCTCGCACTATATCGCCGCGTGCTATATTGCTACTCGTTATATAACGACGCGTTGTATCATCGTGTACTATATTTCGACTCATTATATCGCCACGCGTTATATTGTCATGCATTGTAGTTGTACACGTCATATTGCAACCCGTATTGTATCTCAATGCGTTATATCATCACGCGTAGTATAATTCAATGTTATATCACCGCGCGTTGCATCACAATGTATTATATCCCAACGCAATCTCTGATCCCGCGTTTTATCGCAACACGCAATGTAACTGCTTATCAGATAATCACGCACTACTTCTCATTATATCGCACCGAAGATCTATATATTACGAAAGAATCGTCAAAGCCGACAATAAGATCTTTAGTTGATCGAGTTTGCTCCGGGCTCCAGGAATTTTAGCGACGGTACCAGACAGAAATTCTTTAAACGGATACCACGCTACCGGAAAGAATGTTCACGCTACAAACCTCGATATTTGGGCCGAAATTCGATTCCAGTTCAGCACACCTTCCGATATCTATGCTTTGTTCCGGTCAAGTTATCGTATCGTTGGACGCGTGTCACGAACCGCTCGAAGATCCAACCGATCGTATCAATTGCATTCCATCGCTAGAATTCAATCGAGTCGCCGCATCTGGCCCTCGAAACTGGCGCAACGATACCAAAGCCTCCCACGCCCACTCGGATCGAAATAATCTATCGATTCCTATCGATCCGACTGCGAAAAGAACGACTGCTTTTCCCGTTCAACGGGTGAAAAGATACAAAATAGAGCAACGAGTGTCCTTCGACGCACCCCATCGCGCCAACTGCCATTTTGCAATCGCTGAAAGCGGAAGATCCTTTTTATCCCGTTCGCGATGGTACACGATGCTCCTGTTTTTCGAAAAGCCCGACAGAATACAGCTTTTAAAGTAAATGACATCTTTTCCGTAGTATGACACCTTCGGTACACGTGTTATCTATTTACTTTTATTATGTACATATTATGTAATAATCAGGTACATCAGAATTTATTATTAAAATTCGTGATAAATATAGTTTAATTATTGAAATACGTGGCAAATACGTACTTCGATACATTTGAATGAAAAATATCTTCGAATATCCTCTTGTTTATACCTCGTCGAAGATGTCATAAACGAACGAATTTAGAAATTTCGTCTAACACTGAAAAATGATGGTATCGAAGTTCAAGTTTCGAAATTGCACGTTTCCTTCGCAGACGTTAAATTCGTCTACGAGGTGGCATCCTCGCGGGCGGACCGTATTTTCGCGTTTCTTGACGGTTCTCCGGGAACACGAGAATCGAAAGGAGAGAACATCGAGAAAGATAAGGCTCTCGCGGGAGACGTTATCCGAGTGTTCGGAATCAATTTTACCCTTCTTGAGATATGTCGAGGAAAATGTGGAGCCCGTAGAGTAGGCCGTGTTTGGTCCGAACGGGCGAAATAAGATGTCGTCAAATTATATTCGTATGCGAAGAAAATAAAGAACGGATGGGTTGATTTACGAAATACGGCCAGAGGGAAATAAAAGAAGGGGTGTGATACCAATTCTCCACGTAATTGAGAATAAGTTCGAAGCTGATGTGAAAGGGTGAAAGTTCGATGTGAAGGAGGAGTTATGGAACTTATTCATAATTAATAATTCTCTAATTTTTCAAACTAAATCGAATGACAGAACATAAACTAATATGCGCGTTAATATATTTCGGCACGTTCGGCAAGTTGCGATTAAAACTGATTGAATGGCAGTGGGTATTAAATATCAGCGAGAGAGTTAATGGAGGTGAAACGAGTATCACGCCGGAAGCATTAGCAATATTCCTGGCGAAACCGTGATTCAAGTTGGGCAATGAATTATGCTCGCGAACGTCCTCGCAACAATCTCGTCTCGAATCGGGTCGTATCTTATCGAACTTCACGGGACAAGCTTCTCTTTGAACACGAAGAAGCATGCTAAGTCAGAACGGGAATATCGATCTGCAACATCTGCGACATACTCTGCTATCGAGAATTATTCGTATCACGAGTTCGCGTCGCTTTAAGCTGTCTATTTCGTTTAGACAGCCAGATCCGAGATTTAGGGGAATATACGGAACGTCCCACCGTATTTACTGCATCCGGGAAAATGGTGATACTGCGTCAAGAAGTAAATTGAAAATATAGAAGCAATTTTTCTCGCGCGGAGATCCTCTGGCGGGAAAATTCACTTCCGAATTTATCTCGAATATTTTTCAGGATATTTGGTCACCGACATTTATCCATTTGGTACGTTTAATATTTTGTAATCTTTATTTAGGTTTTTTAAATTTCAAGTTTTTCAGGATTTTTAAGTTCTGAATTTTTTTGAATTCTTAATTCCTGAATGAAAAATTTCTATATTTGTACATTTCCAAAATTTCGAATTCCAGAATTCCGATTTTCAAAATTGCCCAATATCTGCAAATTCCAAAACGTCCAAATTCTCAAATCTTCCAGAAAGCAAAATAAAAAAGTGTACAACGCAACACTGACATCGAGTACTATAACACTTGATCATTGAAGTCAAAGTACTCTCGATGCTTAGCATCGTCCGTGACAGAAAAAACGCGTAGCTAGCCGTCGCGTTAAATAACTGAAATTATAAACGAAAAATATCCACGTTTATACACTCGCAGAAATATAAAAACCTAGAGGAAAAGTATGCATAAAGTGAATGACTAGTCGAAGCGTCGGACGTTGTAAAACGGTTTTACCGACGTTATTAAGGTTCCGAGTCGAGGGAGGAAAAAATTCCGCCTACAAAGGGTTATAGGGTTGGTTTAAAGCGTTCATCCGGTATTAGATAACGTAACGTTTCTGGCCGGAAGCGTAATTTCCTCCGTTTCATAAATAAGGACGATAAAATTCGCCGGAGGAGCACGATTCGACACCGTTCAGGAACGGTGCCGCGCGAATCGACGTGACCATTTCGATATCGTTATAAATCACTGACTCTCGCGATCGATTAGGTGAAAGTATCGTGCCCCGAATGCCCGGCGAGCGATCCATCGCGAGGAAATCGTTCGTGGGAGAAAATTCGAGCCGACGTTCGTGACACGGCGAATATAGTACGTGTTTACTATCGAATGCGAAAGAGCGAGCGGAAAATTTATTTTGACACGACGACTGACACAGTGAAAACTGCAATATATCGTGCGGCAGATATACTCTGACACGTTGGACGCCATAGAAATCACCGGTGATCGATTAACAAATAAATTTTCTAGTACAAGCTGCTCAAGCAATTAAAGTATCGCAAGTTGTTGAATGTTTTAAATCAAATCGTTAATTCAACGAACGAGATAATTTTATTTGATTTTTTTATCGAATACGATTGAATAAATTTGAATAACTAAATGAAATTTAAAATGAAGTCCAAATTTTCCTCGTATTTCATATTTCATATTTAACACAACTTAATGTAATGTAGTAATAAATTATTTTAATTTCGTGTTATTTTGGACGTTTTGTAAATATCTGTTCTTGCGATTATAATAGAAGACGAGGAAAAAATGAGTAATAGACGAAAAGTAGGAATTTATTAGGAAAACTAAGTTGTGCCAACGTTCGAGTTGTCTATTTGATATTCATAGGAAATTATAGATGCAATAGTGCATGCATTCGCGGCACGAAGAGGAGCGTCGAAATAACGCAAATAATGCAATAATAATTAATACCGGTTCGCTCGATCGCGATATCCCCTTTAATAGACATGTAAATTCTCGTCCTCTGGTGGAATTACATAAGCATCGAGTTCGGTGGTAGGCTCGCCAAGGCGAACGATGCAATTTCGTTTGCTAAAAAATAAGTAAAAATAAAAGTTGGTGATTTCACGGTTCCTCAGGAAAGTGGGACGCTCGTGAGTACTTACAACGGGGACGCTCGACGTTATAATGACACGCAAGCAATATCGTTTTAAATTTTAATTACAAGCACCGATGATTTCATTTGCCGGTAATAATGGAATCGATGCAACAGGGCTCGAGTACATTTTTTAACGTCAATAACATACTCCATCAGTTAGATTTTAAAATACTTATAACGATTAAAGGAGTGGAAATACATATGTAGGGAACGCATAATAACTTCAAAATCCTACATTTGTAAATTTCTATTTCAACGTGTTATATTGCCCTGTATTTCTATAGCTTCATGTTTTATCGCCACGCGTTTCTATTACCTCATGCTATATCGCCACAAATTTGTACAACCTCCTGTTATATTGCCACGAGGTTCTATTGCATCGTATGCACCTCGTGTTATATTGCCACCTATTTCTATCACCTCGTGCTATATCGCCACAAATTTTTATAACCTCGTGTTATACTACCACGAACTTCCATTGCACCGTATTGTACCTCGTGTTATATTGCCACGACGTTCTGTCGCCTTGTATTGTACCTCGTGCTGTATTGCTACGCGTTTTAAACAGCTCTTGTTATATTGCCACTAGTTTTTATTGCCTCTTGTTATATCGCCAAAAATGTTTGCTACCATGTTTCACATTTTTACAAGTTCCTATTACCTCGTGTTATATTGCCACAAGTTTCTATAACATCGTGTTATATAGCCACGTGTTTCTACGACCTCTTGTTGCATTGCCACGCACTTCTACCATCTAAATTCCCTAGATGAAAAATGTCTGAACTCCGAAATTCCCTAAATAAAACACCGAAATCCCGAACTTCAGATTCATTAAATCGAAATAGTTCTCAATGATTGCAGAAAGAGCAATTTCGAAAGTTAACGAGGTATCCTGTGTTAAGCTTTTCCCTTAACATACTTCAACAGGAAGTGGATGTTGAAAAATCGGAAGAAAGCCGTGTAGGTTTTTATCGTGAGAAAAATTCGTTTCTGTAGGTCGAAGAGGGAGAACGGGAAGAGGGAACAGAAAACAGAGCGAACGAGAGAGAAGGAGAAACAAAAGGAGGAGAGACCTTTTCACGAGAATACCGCGAGCATCGAGGCCACCAAGTGCAGTTAATTCATGCGAACGCGAGCCTGGCTAATAAACTTTTTATCTATAGGGTAACTTTCGGTGTTCCGGAGAGCGAATTACAAAACACAACGTTTGGTGGCCGACTTTACGGATGAATACTCGACACGGAATCGTGTTCTACATACCTGTCTACCTACCTATCATTCCTACAGATAACAACCCACTTCTACATTGTCCGATCGATCACGTGCTTCGCTAATCTTTTCTCGTCGAAATTCCTCGAAAATATTGCTTCTTCTTTTTCTTACAGCCGTGCTCCACTTTTTTAATCACGCGGAAATTATCGAGGCTAATGGTCCTGGTATCTTGTCATTTTAGAACTTCGGATAGCTATACTTTCGACCACTTTTGCCGAGTTTATTAAATTTTACTCTTTCGATTTGCAATATCATAACATTTTTCATGGAATTTCTACGTTTCGCTAAATATCAGGTAAAATAATTGAAAATTGGATCGATGGAGTGATATGTTACTACATTTCCAGACGATGCGAAGGGTTAAAACTCGATATTGTTTTTTCACGAGCTATCGAACGGTACATCGCCAGGTGAAATCGGTTCAAGGACGGTTTTTATTAGGACCATTTTATCTTGATACATCTTTTGTGCGGTAAATGTATTTTTGATTGATCGCACGAAATCGTGATCGAAGCGTTAAAAAGAGAATACCGCTCGGGTAATTGCAATCGGTTCTCGATCGTAAAAGGTTCGGTGCAGTGTTGCGATTGCGCCACCCTCATTTGGAATCGCGATCGCGAGCCTCCGATCCCGTTACGTTTTAACGATCGTGCCTTTTGATCGTCGCGATAACAAAGAACGTGGCGATCTGCTTGCTGAAATATTTCCGTCTTCCCCTTTCGATCCTGTCACGGTGTACGATCTTTTTATTACATCGACTCTGCTCGTGCTCTGAACGTTTACATTACACAGACAGAAATTAACAGAAATTCACAAAGTGATTAGTTTGGAAATTTCAGGAACTAACAATAGAAAATTTGTTATTTTTGAAATAACGAGGTAAAGATCTGTATTTGTAATGTGCAAAGATTAATTATTTATTTAACAATTAATAATCCGCTGCGTCGAAATGAAAGGAAAATATTAAATCTTGACATGACGATCGAGGCAAATAATTACGTGAGCATTTAATCGTCGTGAGTTAATAACGCGGTACACATTAGCCAGCAAAAGTCCGTTGAAAGCATTTTGTTTGCATTTCGCAATAGCGAGAGAGAGCTCATTTGTTGGGACTAATTGACGGAAATTATTTGATCCTCTGGTTACCGGTGGTAACGGTAAGTTGAAACCGACCGGGCCGGTAAAAACGGGGATCCAATTAACGGGAGCATTATATTAGTCGAAACAGGAGCCCCGTCATTTTTCCGGGCAAATACCGTTTTCGACGAAATCGTTTACACCCCGGGCTCGAGAGGCACGCGGGGGTTGCAGCAGATTTCGCAGCCGACAATTTGACCATCGTGCAAAACGTTCAACGAATTTCGCCAGCGACAAGCGATTCGCGAGCACGCGCCATTTTCGACTATCGATTTGTCGCGCACACCTACGCTACATTCAGTATCGGTCGGCGAAACTGGAAATATTAAAACACGATATTTACCAACGCCACTTGCTGCCCCTCTATCGTCGGGCTCGCAATCTGGACTAAATTCTGAATGGAGAACACGCTCCACTATTTGCTCGATCAAGCATGAATATGCAGTTTATTTTGTCCGGTCGTGAACACTCTATTCTATCGACGATGCTTCGGCTATTTTCCTTCCTTCGTCTCGAACAACGGAGATACCAACTTTTCTTTCCAGCGAAACTTCCTGCTCTAATTATGATCTCGTTAAAACTTTCATCCGATCGCGAGTAATCGGGGAAAATCCGATGCACATCTGTTCCAACTTTCAATGATCGGCTCCCTTTATCGGATAACCTTTGACCTATTATACCTTTCCAATCTGTTCCTTCTCGTTTTCATAGATCAATCCCCCATTCGCGAAGGTTACGTTCGTTCTAACCCAATTTTCCTATAGTTTCACCATCTTCGCAGTTTGCCTTCTTGCGCGATTCTTCGATCAAATTTTTGCCACGGTCGCAGTATTCGAACCTACACGGTATAATTCGTGCGATACCGAAGTTGAATGTTACAGCAATATTTTGCAGCGTCAAGATCCTCGAAATTGTAAAAGTCAACGATCCCGTCTTATAAACGGGAGTTATAAATATTCTTCGGAATATTACGAATTTTCCGCTGGAATAGTGCTAGATAAAATATAAAAGTAGAGAAGCACTTTGCAGCAGCTCGTATCACAGCGAAAAGGTTAAGCGTTCGAATACATCGCAGGAGATTGAGGTAGACACGTTAACGCCATGAATAATGTTTTCCTAAAAGGCGAAAGCTCTATCGGAGCTAGGATAATAGGTATTTTTGTACGCGAGCACCGGGCAAGTCGCGGCTCCCACGGCCCATAATTATGGATAAGAGTAGCAATAAATAACGTACGCAACGCTCGTACATAAAGTCGGCGAGACGGGAATAATTCGTGCATAATTTACTCGTTTTCGATAGGGAAGGAATAGCGTTTTCTGCAGTTCCTAAATCGACGCAGCACTTTAGAAGGAAATCGCGGATACGTACACGGCCCGGGTAGATCTCTCTTTACATATTATACCCCATAGAATCGAAATAACCGTTCAGAGGGATGTTTGCCTCGAAAATACCGGCTGTGCTTGAGTTACGACCGTTTTTATCTCATCCTCTACCGCCAGGTAAATGGCCTCGTTTTTGCATTCGGCCCTGCATGCATCGACGTACGTACTCCTTTTATACATCCACTATCAACATTTTCTCCACTTTCCTCTTCAAATTGCAACATGGTGTTCGCCAACAATCCTTTAGAATCACGAATAAAAAGGTTGCTGCATAAATTTCTTCTACTTATTATTCATGAATATGTAATTCGAATTCTATTAAGAGAAAACGCCACGATATCGCGTGTTATATCACTCTATACGTACACGTTATATCAACACGTCCCATATATCACCATGCGTTATATCACTACGTGTTATATCGCCACGAGTTTCAATCACCGCGTGTTATATCGCCACAAGTTTCAACCACCACGCGTTATATCGCCACGAGTTTCAACCACCTCGCGTTATATCACCGCGCGTTATATCGCCACGAATTTCAATCACCACGATTTATATCGCCACGAATTTCAATCACCGCGCGTTATATCGCCACGTGTTATATCACCACGGGTTCATCTTATCACGTGTTATACTGCTGCATACTATATCACCAGACATTTCTATTACCACGTGTTATTTCACCGTGAATGTTTATTCCAACGCGTTATATCGCCGCGTACTGTATATCTGCATAATATACCTACGCGTTTCATCCGACGCATACTATCGCAATATGTTATATCACCGTGAACTATGTTGTCGCATATTATGTCACTACGCGTGGTACAATTACGCGTTATATCGCACTATATCGACACATGTATTTGAAATGTCCATATCTTGAAATTTCCTGGTTTCAAATTTATTTGGATTTTGTAGAAGTGGAAACGTTGGGAATTCAGTTGTTATCGCGGTATAATAATTAATTTTATTCGCATGAAATAAATGAAAATGAAATGAAAATTACTTGTTATTCGATATTTTCATATTCGTAGGACGAACAAAATAACCTGTTCCCAAATACATATTTTTCTTTCATCCACTTTTATTCGGACATTTACGAACCGGTAAAAGTTTACTCGATCGAGCAAGCCTCGACAGACCGATTCCACGTACAATTGCACGCCTCCGCATGAATGAGACACTGCCAATAAATAAAAGCATATTATGACCGGCAGCAACTGGTTCGTAATGCTTTCACCGGTATCTAGTGCAAACTGCTTATAACAGACGCGTTACAGTCACGTATTATCCCGCTACCATGTACATCAATATTTTACTAGTTATCGATCCATTACTTTCTCATTGATCCGCTACTGCAACAATTTACTCTTCCTTTCGATCATACAATTTTCCATACGATTGCGCTACCATCGTTCCTGTTTACGATACGCGTGTAGATTTTAATATAGGATGTTTCTCAAATGATTATCCGGTATATTACAACTGGAAATGTCCATAATAATTTATGTCTTTGTTCCTCGACTTGTTCAAGATGTTATCCTTTGACCAGGGTTCAATTAACTGTCGTTATCCGATATAGCAGAAGATTCAAATATATTTAACAAAAACATTGTCACACTCTGTTCAACTGTTCAGAAATTTTCCACGCATGGCTGAGTGGATATTTTTGCTCGACCACAAGTGATAGGAAGCACGGAACCCCGGCGAAGTTCAATGAAATATCCAATAAAGCAAAATGGAATCGGTGAACCGTAACTTTTGAAACGATAACTTTCATCGGGGTCTAAAAGAAATTCATCCATAAAAGTTGCCGGTATATCGCGTTGTTACACTAGTCACCGAACGAAAGTTGCACTTTGCTAGACGAGTTCCGGTGTTCGGCGTAGGTCGAGCTTGAAAAATTCATAAATCTTATCGTTAACATCTGCCGGTGACACGTTCCCGGGCTCGTTCGTCTTGGCCGTCTCTCGCGCTTCGCCTGTTTCTTTATTCCGTCCGTTCCTTTACTCGCCACTTTTTCCACGAGGTTACCGACCAATTCCCTTCCTCCGTTACTTTTCCGCTACCGAACGAAGAAAATGAGAGATTACAAGGAAAGGTTTACGTTCGGGACAGCAGGTGCGAACGAGCTCGAGCGTCGCGTAATAAAATTTTCTAGAAAGCTCGATGCGTTCGCTAGCTACCAAATGTGTACGTCGGGCTACGCTTTCTCCGTGAATACGAGAACGTAAAGTCGAGTTGTGGAAATTGGAGAAGTCCATTTGGATTATCAGAATTTTCAATTGGATATGTATATCCGGCTGTATAGATTCTCACGGTGACTCGGGTATACGGTAGCGAACGTATAATAATTTAATATGCTACGCATTGGCGCGAGCAGATAAGGATAAGGGTGGATAGACTTGCCTCTTCGAATATAAACTGGTCGTATCCATGCATCGTTGGCTAAAGCGTGGAATATCTTAATCATATTGGATACTATCGAAACTATCAGACCTAAAATTACCAAATCCCTAAATCGCAACATTTCAAATTTTCAAATCTTTCAATCCTGAATACACAAATCCAAAATCACCCATTATCAAATACCAAAATCTACATTCGCTACACTTTTAACAAACACAAATCTTGATATTCTGAAATCCCTAGATTCCCCAAAATCCCCAAATCACAAGTTTTCAACTCTAATAATTCTTAAAAGCACAAATTTTTAGATTCTCATATCCCTAGATCCCAAAATCCCTAGATCTCTAAGACTTCCAAACCTCCTAAAGCTCTATAAATTTGAAAATGTACAGAAAAATCGCAACATTTCCTTCGCTTACCATGAACGCTGAAAAGATCTATGTATATCGCCCTAATTGTCGATATATCAGAAAACCACGCAATCAATTAAAAGCGAGGGTACGTTAAGGCATGGCGTGTTCCACGGAAATAAACATTATATTTACACCGTCACAGGAGCTTTATAAAGTGCTTGAGGAAAGTTTTCGCGGACGTTCGTGGTCGATTTATTTTCGCGGGCGATGCTCGAGAAACGGGCGAGAATCAGAATAAAACGAAAGTCAACGCGACGTCGACTAACGGCGAACGCTTTCTGTACGCGTATCTTTGGCCTCGATGACATAACATCCGACCACCACATGGTCCATGGATCATTTTGTTTTTTAACGTCCGGTCCTGAAACGTTAACGTCCGCCCGACGCGTTGCGAACATCTTTTTTAACCCTCCGCGAATATAACAGCTTACGAGCTCGAACGTTATGCATGCACGCCACGTTTTTTATTTTAATTTCTCGTTTGAAACAAACTGCGTATTATAATTAGCGGACTGCGAACATGTATGCTGCAAAATTCAATCGCATCATGTAATCCGTGATTTTCCATGACTCGTACGTCAATTAATTTATGTTTACTTTGCAGATTTTGATACACCATATATGCGTAACCATTCGCAGCCCAATAATTACGGTTCAATGCTTCGGGCACATATTATATTGCTACTTTATTGCACATTTAATCGTTGCACTGTTGCAAATACATCAAATAACTAACCATACGATTCTCGTATCTCTTCGAACATAAAATTCCGGACATAGTGAACCAATAAACGGTGAATAATCGTACAATAAAAAAGTAATTGCAAGAATATCAAACTTTGGTAGAGATGTCAAGAATGTTTATAAAGGAACACTTACTTTCGTCAGAAGAGTGTTTCAACAGCGGCCGGTTTATTTTTCCGTCAATTTAAAATTACATGTTCCAGATGGTGCAGCTACGTAGTTCGAAGTTCTGCTAGCAGAAAATTTCTCACCTATTTTATCCCTGTAACAATCAAGAAAAATATCTTGCTATAACATTTAATACGTACAGCTTACTACTTAATTATCAATCTATTTTACTCCTTTCATTTTTATGAACAAATGAATGCACATCATACATCGATAAAGAAATTAAAGTGCTTTCTAGTATTTCAGAAGATTCATGTTAGGAATTCAATATAACGCGTTTTATAGGTGTCTATGAGATATGCATTGACGAGTCACAGTGCTGAGGAGCTGTTAATTGACAAGTTGTGGAGTAATGCATTGATAGTCGATGCGTTGTAAACTGACACGCTGTACTATTGCCGCGTTGTCAGTTGGTACGTTGTAATATTGGCGCATTATCGGTTGATGAGCTCTACTATCGACGCGTTGTAGGTTGCTGCGCTGTACTATCGGCGCGTTGTAGGTTGCTGCGCTGTACTATCGGCGCGTTGTAGGTTAGTGCGCTGTACTATCGGCGCGTTGTAGGTTGGTGCGCTGTACTATTGGCGCGTTGTCGGCTAATGCGCTGTGCTATTTGCGCGTTCTCTGTTAGATGCACTGTACTATCGGTGCGTTGTCGGCTGATGCGTTATAGTATTGGCGCATTGTTATTTGTTGCGCTGTACTATTGGCGCGTTGTCAACTGATGCGCTATATAGTTATCAATGTGTTTTACCATGTCCGCACTGTAAGTCACAGCGTTATCGATCGACGCACTGTACTGTCAAAGCGTCATACTGTCTGCTGTCAATAGATGTACTATCGATGCGTTACACTGTCTCCACGCTGTAGATCGATGTGTTGTACCATCAACATGTTGTACAATTTACATGTGATTTGCAGCGCAGTCAATTAACGCACTATCCTATCGGCACATTATACTGTCTACGCGCTGTTGCGCTGTAAATTGCACAGTGCTGTGACTCGGACTATAAATCGATGTACTAAGCGTCGTTGTAAATCCACACGTTGCAAAGTACTATATTAATAAGTGTTATAAGGCATCGTACCGCGCATCAACGCATCGACACTCGATACGCGTTATATCACAGCGTGTCGAAACGCTGGGAGAAAATGTGGACTGATCGACACACATCTCGCGCAAGTTTCGATTAAAAAAGAAAGACGAATTCACGAAAGAAATTAATCTTTACAAGAACGTTAAACAGTCCGTTTCGTCGAGAAATTAATCTCTCCTGTTTCAATCAACGAGCCGCGATGTCGAGGAGCGTTCTCGGTACGGCGAGCGACGCGGAGCGGATTATTTCACGACTTTCACGCGCGACGGGCTACGAAAACGGTTCACTGGCACAATTTAACAAGGACGTTAAAATTGCGGCCTGTTAACATCGAGCAAATTGGTGGCATTATTGCTGGGACCACGGTCAAATTATAACGGCTGCCTACGTTTACAGTGTCCCCGTGGATCATTCGCTTCGGTGCCGTAAACGTTCGCCAAGTATTTCGAACCTTGTGCTCTCGTGTGCAGTGACGGCTCGCGTACGCGAAGCTGCGGCACCCCACATTTTCACTCGACAGCATCGATCAAATTTAATATAACGAGTCCTTCTTTCCCGAATTCTTTCTTTATACGGCAGAGATTAGATACGGACGAACGTTCGTTTCCTGTTGCACAATTTTAAAAGGAAGGCTGAAAATTTTCTGCAGCAGCAAGCCCCGCTAATTTTAGCTACGAGCCGCCACTGATCGTGCGTCCACTTTTAGTAGCCCCGGTTAGACGTCTCTTACACTCGTATCGCTGCTCTCGGCTATCATGGAGCGGTGTTACGCGATACCGGTCGCCTATTATTTTATTACGTTCGTTACGTCGCCGTGGAGAGCGGAGAAAAAGAAAGTAGGAAGACATTTCATCGTGGCTCTAGTGGATTCTTTACGGAAGTTACTTAACGTGGCCGCAGTATAATTAACATACTCGCTAGGTGGTCAAATAACTTTGGTCGCGGTAATTATTTTTCGCTAGAGATAACTAGGAACATAGTGCTACATGTATACATGGTTAATATTCATATAGAGATACCGAGATCTAGGAGAGATTGCAACTAGAAATATTTAAATTGGCATTTGTATATTGACATCTGTATATTGGAATTTGGGAATAACCAGATGTTGGATTCTAAAGATACTTGCAACTAGGGATATTGCAACACGAATATTGGAATTTAGAAATAACCGAGAGATGGTCTCTAAGGGTGCCGGAATCCAGGGACATTCGGATCTAGGGACATTTGTAATGTACAAATATCTAGGGACACTGAAATCTAGTGACATTCGGATTTAGGGATACTCGAATGAGATATTTGAATGTAGGGATACTCGGATCTGTAAATATTCAGGGCTAGGAATATTGAAATGTAGATATATCTTCATCTAGGAATCACTGGAATTTAGGGATAATAAATTCTTATCTATATTCGGACCAAAATATATTGGGATCTAGGTATACCGATATCTACAGAGTTTTTAAGTTTTAATCTAGGAGTATTGAGAATAAATCTATCTATTAACTGTTCCCGTTAATGATCCACTTAAATGATCCATTTCGATTATTAATTTCATAATCGATCTCATTTTATAACGTATCAAGCGTTATACGCGAGTCTACTGTCCATAGAAACAACGCAGGGATTTCGATGAACAGCAGGTATCACGTTGTACAAAGGCAGAACAGCACGTGTCCGCGAGGACGGTAGTGAAAGGGTCAGAGTTGAAGAACGCGTTGTCACGGTAACAGTACATCTCGATTTTTCGCCGTCATCCGCTGCTTTTCCCGTCGATCCATCGATCGTCCTCGCCGTCGTCGCAACGTTCTCGGCATCCAGCGACCGCCGCGAAGCTTATCGCCGGCAAAACGCTTAATTAGCATAGAATCAATTAGCGGTGATTAGCATTCTTCGCGAATTAATTAGCGCTAATTAACACCTCCCGAGAGTCCGACGATCCATCGGCGGTGTGGCAAGGAAATCGTACGCGTTTCGTGCCGCTTTATCGCGGTCTCGCGTTATCAGCGACGACCGCCGCGCCGTGTGTCACGTTCAACGAGGAACATGATAAACGACTTCGTTTCCGTTCGTTCATAAACCGCGATGCTTTTCATCGACCGTCATCACGCGACAGACATTTTTCACCATCCTTAACCCTTTGAGCAACAACAGCCGCTCGTACGCGCTCTCTATGAACACGGATACGCGATTCTCTTTTAACCCTTTCATTGCGCGTATTATATTTAACGCGTCGCTTAACGCTCTCTATTATTGCCGAGCTTTTCGTGCAGTCTGTTCGAGTTTTATTGCTAGAAGAACACCGCACTGACGAGTTTTAAAGAGCTCTGATGCACGCGAGTATTCGTACCTACGCTGATAACATGATCCATCGATTTCTACGAGATGTCGAGAGTACGAGATTTATTACATTCTTGAAATTTATGGATGTTCGCAGATATACAAACTTTTTAATTTCGAACTTTCTAAATATGGAAGTTTGGATATTCGAGGATTGGCGGATTTGGAAACTTGGAAATGTGAGAATGTTGAAGGTTAGTTCTTTTGAAACTAAGAAATTTGAAAAGCTTGGGAAATTAGGCATGTTGGAATGCGAAAATTTAGGAATGTGGTGAAGTAGTAATTTTCGAACGTGGAGATTCGAGAATGTGAGGATTCGGGTATATGAGAATATGGGAATGTGACGACATGTGAATATGTGAATTTGGGAATGCGAGCACTTGGAAATGTGGCACTTGGGAATGTGGGAACTTGGGAATGTGAGATTTGGGAATGTGGGAACTTGAGAATGTGCAAACTTGGAAATGTAGGGACTTGGAATATGGAGACTTGAGAATCTAGGGGATTATAGAATGTGAAGACTTTGGTATGTGGGGGATTAGGAAATGTGTGAACTTGGTAATACGAGGATTCGGGAATATGAAAATTTTGAAATGTAAAAATTTGACAATCGAAGAATTGTTGAATTACAAGTTCGTATATAATCTGAAAATCCTCTCTCCACGCTCGTGTCTGTTGAAGAAAAGCCTATCACGAACGCACCTAAATGTCATTTGACGACGAAAAAGCGAAATCGGTATGAATTAAAGAGAAGAGGATGTGGAAGAAGGTAACAGCAAGGGCGACGTTAATCATCCTGATCTGTCGCGGAATTAATGCGTGTTCTCCGGAGTGTTATCAGCCCGGAAGCTATTAACCTGGTAAAACTTACTTTTCCTAAAACTGGGTTAATCATCTGTTCCGTGAACCGGCTGAATTAACCGATCCCGCGTCCTAAATTCCTGAATACGAACGGCGAAACGGACGAGTGTTATCCCCCTTGTACCCGTGGGGCAGCCTCTAATTAGACGTTAATTGGCCGACCGAATGGATTTTCCGATTTTATCGATCGTTAAAACAATTTCACCTACGGTTTCTACAAATAGAACGAAACTACGCGACCGTGAGTCGCGCCGAACGAATTTCGACCGATGATTATCGTTTTATCGCCTCGTTCGCAGTCTCTGTTTCTCTCGTGTATTCTAGCATTCGCTCGGAACAACATCATTGCAAACTGCTTTCGGCTGAATTTACTTTCCAGTTTCCCACGTTCATGAAACGCACGTGTTACGTTCTAGATCCGAGAGAATTTGCGGTTATGGCCATGAAAGGATTCGCTCAAATATTATTACGAAATCGTGCCAGAACCAACGTTTCGTTCTTATCGTCGAACACGTATAATTACTCTAACGTTCTTTAGTTACAAATAACTTTCTCTATCAACTTCGTTTGATAAAAATGATCGAGAGTATCCTAATTCGTACAATCTTTTATTTGCAATGCTGCCACTACTTTATTATTATCGTGCATTGTATTCACTTTTGTTATATCGCCAGACACTGTATAACCTCGCGTTTTATAACAATGTGTGGTATTACTACGCGTTATATCACTACGTGTTATACGACCACGCCCTGTATATCACCGCGTTGTGTTTCTACACGTTGTATGACCTCGCGTTATATAGCCACGCGTTGCATATCACTGCGTTGTGTCACTACGCGTTATACGATCACGCGCTGAATATCACCGAGTTGTGTTTTCGCAGGTTATATGACCTCACGTTATATAGCCATGCGCAATATATCACCGTGTTGTGTTTCCACGCAATATATCACCATGTCTTATATGATCACGCACTGCATCACGTAACATTACATCACTACGCGCTGTTCCTCTACCAGTGGCAATATAACAAGAGTCTACTATCCACCTCGAACTTGACCCACCTCGAATTGTCAATAATTAACCCACGTTCCAAGAGTTCGTATACAACTCGGCACGAATTTTTCAATTAGAAGGCGAACGAAAGTACGGTCAACGACCGTGACACAGTTTCGAATTGGAACTTTTCGACCGTGAAAAGTCGCAAATTCCACCTCGAGGAAATCCGGCAGCCGAAATTAAAAGGCTGCTGGTCAGGTCCCGCGACTAACCCAGTTTTGGACTTTCGACTCGCTATCCACTGTCGCAAACTTAATTAGTTAGGTTCGCAGGGAGAACGATTTTCCAGCGTGCGAGGGTGGCTATCTGGTCCGCAAATATTTGTAGCTCGAGAGGACCGGTTAGTTCGTTAATTCGGTCGCGAGGGAACGAAGGATAATTGAATCTTCGGTGTTTCCAAGCTCCTTCTCCTGATCCCTGGTTCATCGAACAGATTCGCCTGAATTCGAAAACGAGAGGGTATGGTACCGAGCTTCGGCTAGACGGTGAAACACACTCGGGTGAAGCGCGAGCTTACTTTCTATAACGATACACCAGACAAATGTAACCATCCGCTACCACCTTCTCGTTTATGTTCAATTATTTGTTTCATTAACAAACGCTAAAATTGAAATATGTTTGATGTTCGTCGAGATAAACAATTAATTTATGCCTTATCGTTTGTTTAGTATTAGACGATGTATTCATCAAAAGATCACAGTTACAACTATTTTATTTACTATTTTAAAGACTGTTCATTTGTGACAAGGTACAAAATTGGCATGAATTCTTCTTTCATTATCAAATTGAATGACACATCAGAATCTAATTCGACGTTTCTCATCCCCTCGACCGACTATACGAAATTAAAAAATGAATTTTAATTCGGAGACCAACGATCAAGTTCCGTTCAAATTCAACATTTTATTAATTATTTAAATTTGGTATAGAATTCGGCCTATTGCGCGATATATTATAATTCTCCCATAAATTGCAGCCTTTGTTCGCAAGTTTCGAATATTAACGACAAAAGTTCCGCCAATTCGTTTATTATTCGACGTTATCGTAAAACAAAATCACATCTGATACGCGCGCCAGAAATAAACCTGTTAAAAGTTGAAAATTCGCGACCGCGAACAAAGAGCACTCGTAACAATTTGTTAGCAAAAAAATTCGCTCGCTACCGTACGGAATTTTCAGGAAATTCGATCGACGTTTCGGAAAGTTGCCGTTCGCGTGACCGAGAATGAAATTTCGTTTCGCGTCGACTGCGACGTCGAAACCTGTCCATAGAATTTCGATGCGCGCGAAAAATAATTTCCTCGTGCGGTTATCGAATGATTTCTACATAAAAAAAAAAGAAATGAAAACAATTTTTCGAAACGCGCTTTTCTTCAAAATATAAAGGTAAAACAATTTTTTGCAAATATCTATCTTAACAAGGTTATTTTCATGAAAGTTACATGCATATAGTTGTACACTCATAAACAATCAATTGTTTTCATTTTCTTTATATATATATATTTACTTTTATAAGAAGTATATGTCTAATATATCATTAATACGAAATGGCTGACAGCACCTGTCATTAACGCTGCTTGTTCAAGTGGTTGTTTAACAACAATTGTGTTTATTATTGGAATATTGTATTGTCGACGTATCTCTCTGAAAACGTTTCATTATCCTTAATTGTCTAGGAGCGTGTTAAAATCAGGTTGTCAAATGCAAGATTCCATCACACGAATGAAACATGTACTAGCCGAAAAGCATATACTAGCCGACAGATAAAGTGCCGCCACTTAATATGCCGATAGGAACGCCCCCATCTCACGTATTACTTACACACTCTGTGTACTCCACACTTACTGTAGGAGTCACCACACGCAGAGACCTAAAGTTTGCACTAAGCAAGTATTGTAGGCACCCTTATTTCTGATGCGTAGGAGGCTGATCCAGACTTGCCTGACCTACGGCTCCAATTAGTGAAAAGAGGAAATATGGACACCTAGACTCACACGTAAGACGGTAGGAATTGTATTGATTCAGAAGCAGTCACGTCAAATTCAGCCAAAAAGAACAAGAACAGTCACCAAACGTTTCGAGTGGTCACCTCGAACGTCAGAACTGTTTTGGGACTGTTCAAGGTGGGGTTGACAAAGCGTCCCTTTAACCTGGATCAGCCTCTTTAGGGATCGTTTACGCTATGCCAGTAACGCGTGTTAGAAGCACGGGCCAGTAGTCGAATTTTTACGTTTCTTACTTTACCTATACCAGATCTGTTGTTGGAAAAAGAAGATGGTTTCTTTCCTTTGTTATCCTTCCACCAAGCATTACGTGGTCATTTGAACCGCCTTGTTTTAGCACAACTGTGAAGATTCAGGCAAAGTAAGAAACGCAAGAATTCGACTACCAGGTCTGCTGTTGAAAAAGGAAAATTGTTTCTTTCCTTTCCCACCTTCCTTCCACCAGGCACTGCGTCATTTGATCCGCCCTCTTTTAACACAAGATCCAGGCAAAGAAACGCGTGGAACAGGCAAACGCGTCCGAAATAGGGCTGTTTACAATGCTGTAAGTAAACGGCCCAACCCAAGCAACACAGGAACAGAAATTAGAGTTTTAGAAGCCTAGCAGACCATGTGTGAACACCTCTTAACAGCGCGGTACCATCGGTCGACAGACAATATGTCGACTCTTGAAACCGACCGCCCCTTGCGCCCCGACAGCAGGATATTATCTGTCGGGTATAATAAAAAAAAACCGCACCGACACAAAAAAACAGCCCCGTCGTGCTAATCGTCGAGAGGACTCCATGAAACGCGATAATAATTTACAAACGTGGCTCGACGGGGAAATTCGTGTATACGACGAGACGATCGAACAAAACGATAATACGCGGACCGTTCGCGAACAAAACGCTCGCAAAACGCGTGAGAAATTTTCAATTTGAACGGGGCTGAAAATTTTCAGCGAGAATTTTACGACGTTTCGTCCGCAAACAACGCGGAATAATAAAAAAAAGAGAGCGCGGATGACGAGGTCGATCGAGGAAAAAATTCGGTGTCCGCGCGATTTCGAAAGCCATTCGTCCAACATTATTTGCGCGATCGTTCGTGTACGACTACTATTTTTTTTTTTATCTTTCTATTTTTTTCCACGGGTGCAAACAGACGAGCGATTCGGCGATCGAATGAATTTGCACGCGCAAATTGGCATCGTTCCTACGAGCGAGCTATATATCGCGAGTTACACGCAACGAGCGCGTTCTACCTCGTTGAATTTTCACGGCGACCCCGGTCAAATTCCATGAAACGATGGGGGACCATCGTAAAACGCGTACTGATCGATCTACGGTGTAACGTTACCCTCTTTTGGTTGTGGCAGAGTTTTGGGGGAGACAACCCTCGATTCTTCTCAGTTCTGGCAAATCGAATCATTTTATAAAACCTCGTACAATTTTTCCAATTTGCAAGGCACAAAAATTTAGAATTTTGGAAATGAAATTCTGAAATTTCAAAATTCCCAAATTCCTATATATAAAAATTCTCAAATTTCCAAGTTCAAATTCCAAAAATCTATAAATTCCCAAATTTTCAAATCTCAAAACTTCTAACTCCCCGAATCCCCAATTTCCTATATTGTTAAACGTCCGAATTTTCATATCCCGAAAGACCCTTTCTAACATCGTCCGATCGGTTTCCCCAGCAAATGAACGAAAACTGAAATTGCTCGCGTGACAGCGTAATTTCACTAATTACACTGACGTCACACGGCAGTGTGGTTGTTCTCGGATAGGCGGTTCTTTGTGCGATTCGCGGTGTCCGGCGATACTGTTCGCCGATGACCTCGAAAGAAAATCTCAAAGTCTGTCGAGCACGAACAATTCTCGCGGAGAATACAAATGCCGGCCAATTAATCTACCGCCGTTAGTGTTTACGTATTCCTCGCGGTTTATTGCTGGTCGCGTATTTTATCGTTTCAATGCCATCGTCAATTGCTCGCGCAGCGAGATTTCTATTTAATCAGTCGCATCCCTTTTCCCTCTTCCATCGTTGCTTGTTTTCAATTAACGCGCGTCGTCGATAACGATTGATGTCCAAGCTGCGAGCGGATGTGCTTTAGTGTACGACCGGATAATTACACTGTCGGTTGTGTACAGTAATTTGCTGAAATTCTGCTGTAACGGTCCATCATTTTACGATTCGGGTGCACGAAACTGATATTTTAGATGCTTACACTTCAGTACACTAGTGTACGCTTAATTCGTTACCTCGTTTTCGATGGAGTTAAATACGTTTAAGAAAGCTTCTCTTGTTTGTAATTGCAGAAAGTTTCAGTAACTGAACACTATTATAGGGTTTAGTGTGCACTTGTTACGCTGAAAGCACACTATTACAATTCATGGTTAATGACATATAGATACATTAAAATAAGTTCATGACACTGAAACAATAGACTGGATGTTCAAGATGTCTATATTTTTGCTGTGTTACACTACACTATGTTGCTGCAGTGTACTGTACACTATCTCGTTTTCAATAAACTAATTAAATTGTATATTCACAAAAAAATTGACCTTCCATGTCAAAGTAACAAGTTTTAGTAACTGACTGCACAGTATGATTGAACACTATTTTCCTAATATAACATGTAGTGTACAACACTATATAAACTTGTAAAATTTCTTGCATAGCTAGTTATGATGAAAACAAAATAGTGAACTGTCGACGAATTTCAAAATTGTAGCACATTCAACACTAATGTAGCACTACATTACTTACTGATAATTTCACTATTCCCATTAAAACCTAGTGAATAGCAACGAATTGAAAGAGCTATTCGATACAAAAGAGAATTAATAATTCTCCCCATAAACCTCAATGCCCCGAGTAATTTATTCGGCATCGAATTAGTGTACAACGGTGGTTACACTACCCTCGTTGCAAATTAACGCCAAACAGCAGTACCAAGATGATCAATTACGACGACGGCACAAAAGAAAATTGAACGATTAAAGACTGATTTATTGAAGATCGATGTTGGCTGGATCGTCACGTAATAGTCAGAGGTAGAAGTATAATTAATGAAGTTTTCGCATTTTTCATCGGTCGAGACATTGCTCGGGTACATGTCGGGCTGTGTAACTGATCGAGAGAAATTGCTTACGAAAAACTGAAACGCAATTGGCGGTGACGAGTTGCTTATGCAGCCTGAAGGATGATTGCAGAAGGAACTTTCGGTTGACAGTTTGATCGATTGTTGTACAATTTCTTGCCGGGAAACGTGCCTCGAGTTTCTAGTATTGAAAGTGTTACATTCTAGAAATCGTGTCCGATTAACACTGAGGTAATACATTATTAATAATCGGTGTCGCCGTATCGAGTACTTGATATATTGTCCATGCTCTGAATACGTACATGTGTACAGTGGAAAGCATAGTAGAGTTTTTTTTTTTTTTTTAGCAAAAATGGCAAACTAAGGATAAAAACACTGCTATTCACGAATTTGTTTAAAATTTAAGAATTTAGAAACGCGAGAATCGAATATATCTGCAAATGTTCAAATTTTTATATCGATGTGTATTTTACTAAAAAGTTACTCGTGAAAGGTAAAAACTAACTTTCCATAATTATAGGGAGAATACATAGAAGAGCTACTAAGAAACTAGCATAAAACGTCGAAGAGTAGAGAATCAATAATAAACTGGCGTAGTGCCACAGACTGTAATGCGGATGTATCTTTTACTGGTCTAGCTCGGTTTTCGAACACATAATCGAAGAGAACTCACCCTACTTTTATTCACAGAAATTTTGTCTAGTCAGTGCAGTATACTTGATAAATCACGATACAGCAAAACTAAATGTCAATAATGATTTTCCTCATGGTTACGGAAGTTATGAACAAATTATTTGATACCACCACTGCAACAATAAACTTCACCAATTTCTAGCATCGCAAATTAAGCTAACAGGTTAAAAGAAAATATAAAACAGCAAATTATATCGATGAATTTCAAAACTGTAAAACGCTCAATATTAATATAGTACACTATACCTACACTATTTCTATTTGAACACTACCTCAATAGCATAGAGGTTATCGAATCGGGTATTAACGGACGGATCGATGATCGAGTAATGAATGTTTGCAATATAACGTATACAGGGTGTCTCACAACTAGTGTAGGTCCCGGAAATGGGGGGTAGCTGACATTATTCTGAACAAGATTTCCCTTTGCAAAAATGGGGTTTGAAGCTTCGTTTTTGAGTTATTAAGGAAAAACACTGACCAATCAGAGCGCGAGAATAGCGCGCGGTCAGACGCAAGAGCGACAGCTTCGAGTATGACGGTCGATCGTGATCGTGAACAAGCATATCGATAACGCGTCGGTATAACAGGAAACTATTAGGTGAAAGTTGCATCGAATAACGAATAAAAACATCTGGATTATTGTTGAATTATCATTCATTAATGGATAAGAAATAAAGAAATTAGTCCTTACTCACGTAATCAGAATAAATCAAATTTATTCGATACGTTTATTCGTTATCGCAAAGAAATAATAGATAAAATATGGAAAATTATTCTTGTTAGATATTGTGATGATGAAAACGAACAAATTCTAATTTTTGCAAAATTAAATAACTTTTCCATTCAACAAATAAAAATTTAAATAAAAAAATTAACAAATTTCAATGTAACTTACCCATCGAACCGTAAATAGTCACGATGAGAATGCATCTCTGGCACCGGGACTATCCACCGATCCTTACCGTTAGAAAAAATAAACCACCACACAGAAACTCTCAATTTACTTCATTGTCACCAATCACTGTCATCTTTCATTATTAGCTTTCATTATCACATTTCCCTGTCACTTTTCACTAATTGGTCACTGCGAGCCCGAGACGTAAAGAGACCGAATGAAAACACGTGAACGAATATTCATAAATAATTTTAACTACATTGTCTTGAAAGCAAGAAAGCGGAATTTTCGATTAAAAACTACGATACATTTTATTTCGGCTGGTTTCTTTCCACAATAAACAATGACTGTCTCGATCGACGCCGTATTCGATCAACAGATCACCGTTGCATAGCAACCGTGTGCGACGTACGCCTCGCGATCGAGAACGAAACCGAGATCCGTGGCCCGTTCAACAATGTCTTCTATTAAAATATAATTTAATATCGATTTCTCAATTCGGATACCTTATAATGAGAATACAGTGTATCGTTAAACATACGTATCTATGAATAATCGTTCACGCGTTTTCATTCGGTCCGTTTACCGGTCGTGCTTATGTTGTGCAATTATTAGAAAGAGACAGTGAAATAAATTGGGAGTTCATTGACCCTGCCAGGACATCAGCTGTTGATGCTCTGATCGGTGGATCTACCCGGTGACACAAATATTTTTTATCTAAGCTAGTTTTTTCATGGATCAATGGGTAAGTTTTATTTAAGTTGTTTGTGAATTTTTACAATTAAACGTACGCAGGAATTGATTTATTTCACTTCAGTGAGTTACTGCATTAGATATTTCATTCCAGTTCTATCTCATTTCATAGACAAGATACTCATTCGTTTTGAAACGTATTGAAATTTATTCGTTTGCTTCATTAGAATAGTTGAGAAAATTAATTTTCGAGAATTTATTCTTTATTCCTTTTCGGAGGCATAAAAAAAATATAATATACTTGGTCTGGATAAACAATAACTAATTGGTTTATCTCCTATTTAAGAATAATGAAGAACTTAATATTATTCTTAACTTCTTAATTTGTTATTCGATTTAATTTTCACCTAATAGTTTCCTGTTATACCGACGCGGTATCGATACGCTTGTTCACGATCACGATCGACCGTCATACTCGAAGCTATCGCTCTCGCGTCTGGCCGCGCGCTATTCTCGCGCTCTGATTGGTCAGTGTTTTTCCTTAATAACTCAAAAACGAAGCTTCAAACCCCATTTTTGCAAAGGGAAATCTTGTTCAGAATAACGTCAGCTACCCCCCATTTCCGGGACCTACACTAGTTGTGAGACACCCTGTATGTACGTCTATCTACAATGGTCGAATATCGAGCAGTGCGCGGTTACGATATAACGTATATATACGGTCATTGGCAATGATAGGGCATCGTGCAATACGAATTTATAGTATGACGTATATATACGTCGGTGATCGATAATCAAACATCGAACATCCCGATATAACATATATATATATATACAATATACGTCAGTAATCAAGGATTGAGCCCCGAACAATGCAGATTCGCTATATGACGTATATATACGTCGGTAGTGAAGAATCAAGCTTAGTGCAACGGGAATTCGCAGTATAACGTATATATACGTCGGTGACCGAGGATCAAGAATCGAGCAGAGCATCGAGTGTTAGCGATGTAACGTATATATGCGTCCATGATCCAGCATGGAGGTACACGATACATATAAGAAATGTACGCGTCAGTGATCGATGATCGAGCAGAGAGCGTTCGCGATATAACGGATATATACGTCCGCGATCGAGCGAACGAAGAGGAGGCACACAGGTTATTGACATTGAAGGAAGCGAATCGATAGCCGGAGCGCCTCGATGTCTAGTCACGGAAGTAGAATACTGATTGCTAGCATAAAGCCTATTGTGTCGGCTCGGCCCGCTTAAATATAGAGTGCAGAGGAAGCCCGTTGGAGTGGCGTCCGCCCGGGCGTCGTCGTTACTTGGGAACACGTAATGCGGCCAAAGGTGTCTAAAGCGTCGAAAAGCTTTGACTCCAGACGACGCCAGACGACGACGCAACGTCGCTCGTTATCGACGACAATTCCTCCTCTCTGCCGCTTCTTGCCTGTGTAATTGGGAATTGCACGACTAGACGGAGAGGGAGGGGAGGACACTTCTAACAAGCTAAGTTTCCATGGAGAAATTGTAATATTAACATGTTAACTGGGAACGTCGAGGTAATCCGTCACGTAGCTACGACGCGAATAAAAGCTTCACGGGCTGCTCAATCTTTCCCCGAAACGACGCGGTTTCGAGTCTACGAGTTTCGATACGACTCGATTCAGTGCCGAATTTCGAGAGACTTGATGCAGCGCGATCTGAATTATGCGATTCAAATTCGAGGAATGCGATTTCGCGGGATTCGATTACGTGGAAAGCTCATTTCGCAACGTTCGGTTACGTGTGCATTCAACTTCGCGAGATTCAATTCCGTATGATTTAGCTCCGAGGAATTCAATTCTATAAATTCAAATTAACCAGTATATGGAATACAAGCAATTCAATTCCACGCAAGTCAATCTAAGACGACTCAATTTCGCCCTACTCGGATCGAAACGATTCAATTCCGTGTAATTCAATTTCAACGCATTCAATTCTTTTCGTATCAGTTCGATTCAATTAATTCAATTCATTTCAACGTTCATAGTAATTCAATTCAACTTGATTCAATTCCGTGCAATTTCATTTCAGATAATTGAATTTCAACCAATTCAATTCCACCCATTTCAATTCGATTCAATTCGGCTGAATTCAATTTGGTCAGATTCAATTATTATTCAATTCCAAATGAATTCAATTCTACGAAACTGAAAATGACCTATTTCGATTCAACGCGATCCAGTTGAAGGCAATCAGTTCAGTTCGATTCAATTCCCGAAAATTGAATTTCTCGCCATTCAATTCGATTCGATTCAATAATACTCAATATATTTTAATACGATTCAATTCGTTACAATTCAATGCGACGCGATTCATTACGATACAATTTGATAGAATGCAATTTAGTATTGCATACGACTCAATTAATTAAATTGCACAATGCATTTGTCGAAAAATTTGTGTTTTTAATCGCACCGTTTCCCTCGCATTATGCGGAAAACCTAAATACACAGAGACAACGAAATCTTTTCCGTTAGTTTAATATTACATATGTATCGCAGAATAATTATTGTTTTCGGATTAAACAATGATCCACTTAACGAGTTAACGCTACGAATGCGTCGATAAAACAACAGGTTTCTCTCGCTTCGAATATTGCATCCTTCGTGGAAACTGTGATATTTATTTACTCGCTTCATATTGATCTGCCGTCATTAATTAATTCAATTTCACTAAAATTATAATCACTTCTCGAATTACGATTGTAAACATTGGTTCTTCGTTTTAGCAACATTTCAACTTTCGCTCCGCTTTGTCTCGGATATTCACAATCGTATTAAGAAATAAAAAATTAAGTAAACGAGTCGAGAAGGAAACGTACATAAAAGCTCGTGAAAAGAGGGAAAATTCTCGTAGCGCGTATAGCGAGGGCAAAGTCGATAGAGTTGAACTTGAAAGCAGCAATTGCCACTCAAAGTGAGTTTCGCTTGTTTTGCTGGAAACGTGGCCGAAGGAAACGCGTTAAATCTGTTTCGGGATGCAGTTGAAGAAATCACATTTTTCTTTTCATCCTTTTAAGGGGAGAGAAAAAGGCAACGGCAAGGAGAAAAAGAAACGAGGGCTTGAAGATAAAAATATTGTAGCCAAGCCGTGTGACGGAGGGGCAAAACGTAAACAGGATGATAAATAAGACGGACGAATCGTAGGAAGCAAAAATGTGACGTTAAAATATTAATACCCGCGGAAATAAAAAAGCAAAAATCTAAGATTTTCTTAGGAAAGATTCGATCTAATTTAAAAAAGAGGCATCCTGGAAACTTTTCTCTTCGACAGAAATGCTCTTTAATGCAAGATAATTATAACTTTGATTGCTCGACGATATTTACACGGAAATTTGCATGGAAGAAAAGAGAATAAATCGCGTTCTACGGTAAAAAGCGAACAGATAGCTCAAAGAATTAACACTTAAATAGACTTGAACGGCAAAGTGTTTACGAAGGATATTAAAATTGAAATTTGTTAATATCGCCGGCAGCTGAGCATACGAGGAAAACATCGATCGAGATATTAACCATTGAAAGCTTTGTCGGCGACGAAAATTAATAAACAGGACGCGATCGCTTGATTATCGAAAAGAACTCTTAATCGACGCGCATCTCGATTCGACTGTCAATAATTATACGTTGTTATCATAACGTGTTTATTAAGAATTACCTGCTGTCGCATCCACGGTGCGGCGGTAATATAACAAAAACTCATTGGACTAATTAGTGAAATCGATCAGGGACAGGACATTAAACTGTGACGGGACAATTAACACCGAAATGCAGCAAGAAAAAAAAATCGTTCAGGAGAGGCAAGCTCAGCGAGATGTAATTTAAGACACTTCCTGTGAATAAGGGAACATAGGTATGTAAACTTTGAAATTTCTACTTTCCGACAATTCACACTTTCAAATCCCCAAATTTTTTAAAAACCCAACTCCCTAGATTTCCATAATGCTGCATACAAAAATCCCTAGATTCCCATATGCCTAAACATATTGAAGTCTAAACTTCCATATTCCTAAATCTGCCATTTATTAAGACCAACAAAATCCCTAGATCCAAGAACTCCTAGATTTCCAAATCCTTGGGCATCAAATTCATACGTAAAAAATCCCTAGATCCCAGAATTCCTAGACTTCCAAATCCCTCTAAATGAAATTTCTACGCGAGAAAATCCCTAGATCCCAGAATTCCGAGGTTTCCAAATCCTTCGACACGAAATTTCCACGCGAGAAAATCGCTAGATCCCAGAATTTCTGAATCCTTGGACAGAAAATTTCAACGTAAAAATCCCTAAATCTCTACCCTCCTATATCCCTCGACCCCTGACTCCCGCGGTTTGAAAATCCCTAGGCGAACACGCTAGTCTCTAGTATCCATATGCCAAAAATCCCTAGACATTCGAATCGACATGTGACAAAATTTCTAGACGCCATATCGCTACACTCTAACATCCCTAAATCACCGCTTTTCAATGTGAAAATATCCCTAGATGAAAATCGTCTACACTATAAAAGTCTCTGTATGTCGAAATCCCCAGATCTAACAATCTTACATCCAAAGATCAATACACTCTGTAATCACTTTATCTCGAAATTTGAAAGTGAAGAAATCCGTAGTTTTTCAAATTCCTGCTTATCGAAATTCTTCGGTCGATTCGATTCGAGTGAAAATTCTGAAAAGATCGGAAAAAGCGAAGGACCACATTCCGCGAATACCACATTGATAGGCATATAGGTAAGGCGAGACTTGCCCTCGAGTGTACCGTCGCATAATTGCTCCCCGTGGCGGGCGAAAATATGATAGAAGTATTATTTTAACGAGAGTCATTTGTTCGGTCGGTTAGTCGTAGGAGCAACTCGCAGGCTTCTCCCGTGCATCGAACTCGTTCCAGAAAATCGCACGGTAGATTAACCAACCACTTTTCTCGAATTAACCGGCGAACCCTGGCAGAAATGAGCAAGGACGTTTCGTGCAATTTCTCTCCGGACACGTATCCAGGTGTTCCAATTCCGGCTATGCAAATATATTCCTGTCCCCGATCGACCCTCTCTGTTTATACCGTTCCACGTTCGTTCTCGTTCGCTCTTCAACGTCCCGAATTCATCATGACACGCTGTAAATGGAAAGATAGCCGGTGCCTCGTCTCGCTAGATACGCCTCCGTGTCCTCGTGGAATTCCCTGGTGGATATGATGGAGAGCTCGATGACCCAACTCCGCGGGGATCCGTACAACCGTGTAAGATGGCTGTTTCACGTCATTGACCCGGCTGCTCGTCTTTCTGCTGCTTCTGCTTCTACTCCTGCTGCATCGAGTTCCTTGCAGCGATCTTGCGCACTCACACTCGCTCTGCGGAGACGTAAAAAACTCTTCGCGATTTCCTTTTCTGGATGTTCTTGGTACAATAACGTAACGAAATAAATACCGATTTCTAATTACGCTTCTATTGCGCCAAGTCGTGAATATTATTGCGTGATCATCGACGATGTCCGAATATAATCGAGTTTACCGAAGAGAAGAAGCCTTTTATGCATCTTCGAGTTTATCTCGGATAATTCTACCAGATTCGATATATTCAGTTGCATAAAAGTTGAATCCTATAGAATTGACAATCGACAACAGTTATTGTTTAAACGTACAAAGTTTATTTTTAAACTTATCAGCGTGTAACACGCCCTCTACTGAAAAATTCATATCGGCGTAATCGCGACATAAAGGGTCTGTTCAGGACTTGGAAAATTTCTATTGATCGTACGCATGCTCCGATTGATTTTTCGCTTTTGTCCGCGTTTTATGCGACTGTCAGCCACGCTTTCCGCTCATCGAACGTCAGAGACGCTACCGGATGCGATCGAGAGATCCGTCCTGATATATTCCGGGACAATTGATTCCGTTCAACGAATAGGAAAAACCATTATCCGCTGGACTATCCAACGGTCGTTCTTTGTATAGTTAAAGCCCAGGAGAAGTTGGAACAACGACGACGAGCTTTCAATGCTTTCGTCCGATCTCGCGTTTTTAATTTCGTTCGCATAGAATTATAATTGCGACAAGGAGCTTCTGGTTCGTATCGTTCAAACAGAAGTTTCTTCTGATCGTCTGTCGGTCACAATGAACGATCCAATTAAAAAGGAAATCGGTCCGCTTTAAACGCTTCGAAAATATTAAATTAACTATCAGTTTTAATAACGAAGCTGATTATAATTCCGTAATCAGGTTTCTAGAATTCGAGTGATAATTAAACGCGATGGAAATTATTGTACCGAGAAGTGCAAGTTATTAATGGTTTAATCAATTCGAAACGATACCATTCAATTTTATATAATTTAATTTTGCAGCAAATTGATTTCCATACAATTTCATTCGTCAAGATTCAATTACATAACATTCAATTGGACGCAATTCAATTCGATGATATTCAATTCCGTGCGATTCAATTCGACAAGATTCAATTCCATACAATTCAATTGTACGAGATTCAATTCCATGCGAATCAATTCCACATAATTGAAATCAACACGAATCAATTCTGTGTATTTCAATTCCACGAGGTTGAATTCTTTCCGAGTCAATTCCACATACTTGGAATCAAAGCGATTCAATACTGCGAAATTCAATTCCACAAGGTTCGATTCTTCGCGATTCAATTCACGTAATTGAAATGAAAACGATTCAATTCCATAAAATTCAATCGCGTGCTATTCAATTCCATGCAATTCGGCTCGAAATTAACTGGATCAAATTTCTGGCGATTCAATTTGTCAGATTTTATTTCAGCACGGTTCAGTCGAACGCGTTTTAATTTGACAAGCCTCGATCCGCCCCCGAGTGATGCAGTTCAATTCAACACGTTTTAATTAAATGCGATTCAATTCACCGTACCGAGAATTCGGACATTTGGGTTAAACTCCGCAAACATTCGTTCGCATTCAGCTGTTAGGTATGACCTAACAATTCGTTCGACCATCGCGTGATCGAGCATTTACCTTTAATAGAACACGCGATATCGCGTGATTAGATTGCGTACTACCAGTCGATACATAAAATTCTCAATCACTTTTTTATCAATGTAATATCGACAAATCTCATTTTCGATTAAACCTTTCCTCCCTCAATTATTATGAGAGACATACTTTTCTGTTATGCATTTGCAAATAGAAACTATTCGTTACAATTTCTAAATATTATTTCCAACAATGTATCACTGCAAACAATTTGACTCCAAGGCCGCGTTTACACTATGCAAGGCCCGTGCAAGTAGGTAGTCGAATTCTTGCGTTTCCTACTTTGCCTGTAGCAGGCCTGTCACAGGGCCTGATGGAAAGAAGGCAACGTTCCTTTTCTCCAACGACAGGCAAAGTAAGAAACGCAAGAATTCGACTAGCTACTTGCACAGTGTGAACACGGCCTAATACAATTCCATCCAGTACGAGCCATACGTGCTAAGTCATCGATTTCGACTAGAAAGTAAAAAAGAAACGATTACAGGTACAATAACTGTGCACGGAAAAGTACTACGATATCGCACCGATAAATCCGTGAATCATAAAAATTTGTATCAAAACAGATACGGCTCGTAGCGTTAAATTTTGGGTAACAAAAGCGCCTGGACGGAATTACGGCATGTTCGGGCATGGTGCATTTAATTGTATCGTAAACCGTGACGAAGAGTTTTCTTGCCTTCGCGACAAACTCATCCATTAACGTAATACCGGAAGACATGTTTCAACGGCTTACAGGTCTGGCGTCCCGCGAACGGCTTAAGTCTCTCCCTAAGAATTCCCTTTAATAAGGCGAAACGAGCATCGACTTTAATCGCCTTGTTTCGACTACTACCTTCATTTTGTCCTACTATTACGTCCATAGAAAATAGTTGCGTAAACAGCGTTAGTCGTGTACGTCTCAAGACGGCAGCTTAGAAGATAATACCGTCAGAGTTGCAATCAATTATTATTATAACCTGTGTTATTGTTGTAATCTATTATTATGATATATAGGATAAATATCAATTTTCATTACTACGGAATATTGTATTTCACGATCGTGTGATCTTATCTACTCGATAACTTGATAAGTGCGATAATATTGATTTCTTTATAAGACGCATCTGGTGCGTCGTCCGATAGGATAGCTATTTAAACGCTTTCGACGTACATATTTCTTACTGTCTCATTTTTCAATTTTAACGCGAACAAAATTAATTACACGATCGAACAAATATATTCGAATGACAAGTTGGCAACATTCTATGAAACTCGGTAAACATCTTAGAAATTGTTCATTATCTAAATAAAACTAGAAATCGTTGACGTAGGATTTCTTCGCAAGAATCATTTAACCTCGTTTCGCCAAGGAACATCGAAAACCTTCCACGTACTTACTTTTCCAATTCATAAAATACCATCGTGAAAAATCCTTGGAAATCCGTTGACGTTGCACTACGTTTTACCATTTGCCGTGACACGAGCCGTACGGGCGAATGAAAGGTGATATTTAACGTAATAAATATCGGAATAAATATATCGCAATACCGAAATAAAACGGCATAACCGGTATTTTAAACACCGCGAGTCATTATTAGATCAAACGGGTGAACGATGCTGATATGAGTCCCGTTATCGCAACCGATGCCGCGCACAAATTGAGCCAGGTGCAGCCTACACACCTCTCTTTACACAATGTGTGAAAAAAAAATAATAACCTTAGCATTTTTAAGTGATTCTCAATTTTCAGTAATATAATGCACAACATACGATACATATACTTGAGAGATCATATAACGTATGGCGATATAGCAGAAGACTATAATAATATTATGTGGAACCATATAACACGCGGCGATATATCGCGTTGGCAATATAACATGTGGCGATGTATCGCGTTGGCGATATAACACGTGGCGATATATCACGTTGGCAATATAACGCGTGGCGATGTATCAGGTTGGCGATATAACGCATTGCCACTGTAGCGCGTTGGCAATATAACGCGTGGCGATATATCGCTTGGCAATATAACGCGTTGACAATATAATGCGTGGCGATATATCGCGTTGGCAATACAGCGTGCGGCGATATAATGTGTTGCGATATAAGAAGAGATATAGCGCGAGCTAATACAATTCGTGGCGATAGACACACGTAGGGATATAACGCGCTGCAATATAACAAATGGTAATAGAATCGTGGTACGATATAACGCGTAACAATCGACACACAAGGTGATATAATCTCGGTGATATAAGGTGTTACATAAGATGCGTTAATACAACGCGTAGCAACATAACAACCAAGAAACAATCATAAAAAATATTGGAAGAAATGCTAAAAATCCAAATAACAAAATAGCTATGCAATGAAAAAGAGTGAATCTTTTGGGCCGAATGAAAAGTTTGAAAAAGTAGAAGCAGGAGTTGTTAAAGTTTGAAGAGCGAGAAAGAAAAGAGGTATAGAAGGTTTGGGTAAACTTGTAGAAATAAACGAAAGATGACTGGCGGCCGGGTGGACATAGGCAGAAAAGCGAAACGGCTTGGGTCGATGACGTCACTACCTGTCTTACAGCTCTGCCGTAACCCGGGGGTATGGGTCAGTCTTGGCCGGAATACGCGGAGCTTTCGTCCAACTATTCCAAGTGGTGGAACTTCATTTGCAAGTGAGCTGCATTTACCGAGAACGAACGCGATACGAACGCGGCGCCGGCCTCCTCGCGAGCTCAACTTCCACGAAAGTATTTAACGGAACCTACCAGACCACCGTTCCTTTACTCTCTACCCACCTTCCGACGAAAGGAAAACTTCTTAATACGCTTGCCACGGTGTAACGTACAAGGAGATGAAATTTTCTTACGTAAACGTCCATTTTTAATGCATTCTTTTCGCGCCACTCCATGAAATCCGACATTTCCCACGAATGCCTCGAATTAAGTAACGAATGTCGTTACGTTCAGGAAACGACTCGCGAAAGTGTTGGCTTATGTACACGTCAGGCGTAGCTTAGATCAATATGAAGTTCGAGATGGGTTAAAATTAGGTTATTGTTACATTCGGGTTAAATTAAGTTTAAGCTACATTAACTTCGGTTAAGGTAGTTGGTTAAGTTAGGTCGGAAACAGCTAAGAATTAGATTTAACGACGACGGTAATAAAAATACGTATCAACCGATATGAGAAAAGCTGCGTTCGTCGAATGAAATACAAAAGATAAAGCAATCGAAGCAATGAGAACGGAATCATCGAGTAATCGCGATATTGAATGGCAATTATTATACAGTATAACGATGGAGTTTCACAAAACGCGAGTGGCGAGAGTCGTGGCCGCGAACGGATCGACTCGATTCACGGAAGGAAATGTTCATTAAAATGCCTGGCGTTCCTATCGTTTAATCGATGCTCGGTTAAGGTCAACGATTTCCTATCGTCGATACGTTTCTTTGAACGTTGCTGCTCGTTGCAAATTATCTATCGGTAATCCCGACGTCACCCCCCTGTGCTCAACCTCGAGACGAGAACATCGAATCGAATTAAAACGAGAGGCACGCTATCGACCGTACCGCGAATGGCTAATTAGTCGACGATAAATTCGCGTTACGATGTTAAATCGCGTCGATTCGAACAACTACATCGACGAGAGATTGATTAGGTACAACGACGACCAACGGACGACGCTCGTTACCGACCCGACAACGTTTCTTTTCAAGACTTTTTTGTGCACGGTTATCGACCAGCCAACCCGCGCAAACAAAGAGAGTCATAATCTTTTCCCGGTATTTTTGACTATCATCGTTTCGAGGAATTCGAATCAACGTTTGTCTACGCTGCGAGCATAATTGAATTCATCAGACGGACAATACACTGATCCGTGGCTACCTCTTGCTAGAGAAATTAATCCTTCGAATTTTTCCTGGTGGTAGATAGCAATTTTTTAGTTGACAAGTTTCATCGATTCAAGATATTATTATCGAAATCATGAGAGGTACAATACACTGATCCATAGGTATAACTATCCCCTGCTAGAGAAATTAACCCTTCGAATTTTTCCTGGTGGCAGCAGACAGCACCATTTCAGTCGAAAAGTTTGGTCAATTCAAGTTATTTAATTATTTTTGGGGCGGAAAAGCTCCGGCAATGCTTGTTTATCTTATAGTGTATTGGTCAGGATGGAAAGGGATCATAATAAAATATAATTAAAGGAGCTAAAATATCTGGGCCATCAAAGTATAATTTTGTTTTATTATGTTATAACAGTGTAAGAATAGCTTAAATTTGTTACTGAATTTAAACTATTCTGTATCCATGATTAATCATTACTGCAGTCTTCGTTTAACAAAATATTGACTGCTCGAAGAAAATATTAACCCATATTCCAAATGTTTTGAAAGATGGATCTTCGGATGAAATATCCTTGACACAGGTCTTCGACTTACAAAAGCATATTACATTTTCTATTTTTTTAAAGAAACGGTCAATCGTTGTATAGGGACGAATATCTGCACATCCTATCGAATATATCGATATGTAGCTGAGGTTTAGTAGCTCATAGAAACGAGCACATTAAAATTGTAATTTTGAAAGAACTCGGTAAGATGTTACTTCCAGCGAGCATGTTATTAAAGCCTCCATTAAGGGGGGTGAACTTCCAGAAAATTTTCGAAAGTTTAATGGAAGGCCTGTGGGAATATGGAAGCCGTTTGCGAAGGAACTGAATGGAGTATTATGCGAATAGGCCATCTGGGCGGACGAAAGTGTGCGGGTTTCTATATTTGATACAAAAGCTATTCTACCGAACTAACGTTCCTTTCCCCCAGAAACTGTTTACGCATACCATCCGTTTTATTATACGGATATAATCAACGACACCGGGTTTATCCGAAATACAAGTTTTAATTCCGCGTTAGAAATGTACGAAAATAAGGAAAATTTAGCAAATCCGATAAATGCTAAAAATATTGTAATAACTTAAAAATATTATCATCGAGTTAGAACGAGTTCATCAACGATTAATATCGCTGATCGGTAACTCGATGATTAATGAACAAGGGAAGCGATCGAAGTGGTTGTAATCGAAGAACATGATTAACTCGATAATCGTTAATCACTTTTGATCATGATTGAACCAATATAATTTTCATTTTAAATACTGTACGAGAGAGTTCATGTATACGTACGTGTGAACATTATTGTTATGTACGAAAACAAAATTAATCACTCATCGAATGATAATTGTAATTGCCAATTACAGAAATTGCTTATGACTATGGATTACTATGATTTTATTAATGAATGAGAAAAGTGCTCACGAAACAATTAATTACAGCCTAATTGAGGATGTAGCGGTCTACGGATATTAGAATATTGGGGTCTAGTGATTTTCAGAACCGAAGATGACGTCAGGGATATTGCAATGCAGAAATATTACTATCTGTGAATCTAGGGATATTTGGTTCTAAGAATATCGGCATCTGGGGATATTGTAATCTAAGAGTATCGACATCTGGGGATATTGTAATCTAATAGTATTGGGATCTAGGGATATTATAATCTACAAGTATTAGGATCTGGGGATATTGCAATCAACGAGTATTGACATCTAAATATATTGCAAGGATCTAGCGATATCGAAATGTTATGGTCTAGGGATATTTGGATATTAAGATCTAGGAATACCGGAACATTCAGATCTAAATACATTCCAGTCCGGGGATACTGAATTGAGATCCACAGACCCTAATCTAGAGACATTGAAATATTTGAATGTAGATATAATAAATTTCTTAAGATGTAAGGTAGAAATGTAGAGATCAAGCGATTTAAACGTAGCCAAATTTGGCGATAGAAAAAGTAAAAATTACAGGGATGTAAGACGCTGAAGAGAAACATACGCCTCGACAGAATACAAGTATACATCTCCTTTTTAATAGAACCAGGAAGCGATCGAACGAAACATGATTCACGAACGAAAAAAGAATAAAAGATATCGCGCGCTCAAAGTCGAACACGCACCTGACTCGAGCGCAATAATCGCACGCGTCTCTGCCGATCGGCAGATCGCGACGAGCCTCGATGACACACGATCGACGATCGAGAGACCCGGCGCTATTTCTCGAGATCGAGATGCAGGAAGACCGGGAGAGCACGAAGAAAACCAGTTCACCGCTGGTAAAGGGCTACGTGACGCAAGTAAAATAACACGGTTTCACGGAGAGTGAAGCGTCGCGTCATAGCCGCGTTGTTCGATCATTACCGAGTAAAGTATGAAATTCATCGACTTACGTCAACTGCAAGAGCACCGTTCTCGATCGATACCACCGCGATATCTCGTCTCTCGCTTCCTCCCACGACGTCCCTGTCCCTCTATATCAAGTAACGCTGGTTCTCGTCCCTTTGTTCTTACGCGCGATCGTCCGGATTCGATGGATCCGGCACAAGCACCAAAACAGAACTGAACAACAGACAAGTTTTCTTTTGTCACGGACAGGTCGGAACGCGATACGGCGACTGGTCACACGCGGCAAAACAAGGGAAAAACGTCGAACACAACACACACGCGGTCGTGGCACAGCTGGTACAGAAAGGAAAACGTCGTTGCGTCGTTGTAGTCGAGGACTCGGGACTCGAGCGCGTTTCAAGGGCAAGGCTAGCCCTCGTCGTCGAAGGAACAGGATAGTTTCATCGCGTTAGCGACGGAATACGAGAGCGTTTAGACGGTGAAAAGCAGGCGAATCGCGAACGAACGATCTCTCGCGTTCGAGCGAATACGAACGAACCGACCGGATTGACTTTCGTTACGCGACGAGAGGGGCAAAGCGCTCGTCGCGAACGTACTCCCTCGATGGACGCGACGATACTGAGGCGCCGGCGTGTTTATTGTCCCCACCACCGACGCCCCCCACCCGCACCCGCTCCGCTGACGAACCATCCCCACCACTACCGTTGCTCTTTCCATCTCTGCTAACCATGCCGGATTCTTCCCCTACTACCGTACAGTCAACAGCAAATCTGGCTTCCCTAGGGAAAATATGACAACTGACAGTGAATGGACATCGAGTCCGTTCGTTTCTAGACATTTTTCGCGACTAGGAAATTTGACGGGATATTTAGGCGGTAAGGTATTTAGGGATATTGGGAGTTGGGAATGTTGGGATTTGGGAATATTGGTCATTTAGAGATATTGGGATTTGGAAATATTGGGATTTAGGGATCTATGGATATGGAAGTGTAGGGATTGATTGTTTAGAAATTTGGGGACATCGGAATTTGTCATCCGAAGGATTTTAGTACTGGTAGGAATTTGGGTATCTAGAAATTTTGGAATCTTGCAATTTTGGAATCTAGGGAGATGGGTATCTAGAAATTTGGGACTTTGCAATTTTGGAATCTAGGGAGATGGGGATATCTAGAAATATGGGAATCTAGAGATATGGGAGTCTGGTGAAAGGAGAATCTAGGTGTATAGAAAATCTAGGGATATAGGAAATATAGAGATATGGTAATCTAGGGATTCTAGATGTATGGGAACTAAGAATATAGCGATTTAGAGATATGGGAATCTAGGGATTTAGAAATTCCTAGATACGAATGCCGAGAAATTTGGAAATTGTCCCATTTCAAAGTCTAGGGATTTATGGGTTTCGAAGCATGGAAAATTTCCAAATTGCGAATTTTGTAAATCTAATTTAATAACGTAAAAATTTGTGAAATCAGAAATTTGGTAATTCAGATATTGAAAAGTTTGTAAACTTGCAAAATTTGAAAATTTTTGCTTTCACAGATTGAAAACTTGTAAATTCGAGAATTTAGTAAACTAGCGAATTTGTATATCTATAGACGTAAGGGTTAAAAAATGAAAAAATTCGGAAGCTAGAACATTTAGAGATTTGTAAATATAGAAAATGGTAGGAAGTTTACATACGTGTAGTTATCCGAAGAAAATGAACGTTGCATCCGAGTGTACTCACCCCACCTCACCCTATCATTCCACCCTCTCTATCCTTCGTCCCAGGCTCTCAGCTGTCCTATGGGTGTTCTGCTTCCTACCTTTTCCCTCTTTCACCCCTTGCTCCCTGTCTTTCTTTCTCTTCTTGGCTTTCCGACAATGACTTCCTTTCCTGCTTGCGCACCCCCGATATTCTTCACGATGCACCACTGGTATAGAACTGAAATTTAGATGGTCATGGTTTTAAATAAAGATAGTCTTTAATAATCCTTAATGTGACTTTTCTTTCTTCAAGATTAAACGAAGAATGGAATTGAATTATTTTACTATCCAACGAGGATAAATTGCCATGCTACCGTCGACTTCATAAATTATTTTAAATTAACGTAATTGAATTTTAATTGGTATATGTACATTAAAAAAGTTTCCTACGTTCTCAACTCTTCAAATTCCCTAGTTTCTAAATTCTTAAATTTAATAATCCCTAAACTCCCCATTTCTCAACCTTCCAAAACCCTAAATACAGAGTTCTCTATATCCCTAATCCCAAAATACCCAAATTCCTAATAGCCCAAATCCCCAATTTCCCAAAGTCCCAAAATTCTCGAGTCTCCGACTTCCCTAGTTTCTAGATCTCTAGAGCCACAAATTAAAAAAATCCTGTACGTTAAATCCTGAACCCACTATATTCCATATTCATTGAAACAGCCGAATATCAATTGTGGAGCAGCGATGGCGACGTCCTTATTCACCGTCACCCCTAATGTTGATGTCCCTTTATTCTACCGTCTCTTTCCGACCGACGAGTCCGTCCTTCAGCCGTGTCACAGCTTTTCTCTCTTTGTCGGTCGAATCGGAAGTACAAACTGGGTCGTTACCGTCCAGGGTGGCACGCGTGTTCCGAGGCCGAATCGTACGCAGGGTTTTTCGAGTTTTCCCAGGGACTCGCGCACAAACAGGACGGTGCACCCGTTCGAGAGCATACGAGGCTTCCGTGAAAGCGTGTTGGCTGTGCTCCCGTGGACAAAGAAGGGCCGTTCTCGACGACAGGGATCGCTAAAACCTGACCGAGGATTAGCCGAAGTCTCTTCGTAGCGAATCCTACGGTGACGTAGGATTTACCCTCGCGAAAGTGGCTGCGCGACGAACGGGGATGCAAATGTCGCTTGCGATAGCGAGGAAGAAAAGAGGGTCGTCGTGACGTACATTCGGATAAAGTACGAATGCCACGCCGAAACTGTTCAAATCTTTGCAAAAGTATTTTCAACGCGGTGATTATTTACAGAAGAGTGGACAGTTCTCGGTGACCTTGAAATATATTGTCAAGGACGTCATTCTGAACAATTTATCACTATACACATCACCGTTGTTTCACCTCAGTTTCAGAGATATTCGCAAAAATGTTATCGTGGTGATAATCGTTTACGAAAGGACACGCGTTTCACCGATCTCGATGACCTTGAAATATGTCGTCAAGGACGTCATTCTGAACAATTTACCACTATACACATCACCGCCGTTTGACCTTAGTTTCGGAGATATTTGCAAATATGTTATCAAGGTGATAATTATTCACAAAAGGGCACATACTTCACCGATCTCGATGACTTTCAAATATGTCATCAAGGACATCATTCCTAACAACTTTTCCTTATACACAAGGACTTCATTCCGAACAACCTTTCTCTATACATATAGTCAGCATTCGACTTTAATTTCGAAGATATTCGTACAAATGTTTTCGACTTGATAATTATTTAGAAAAGAGTAAAACGCTAACCTCGACGATCTTGAGCTACATATGTTGATGTATGCAAGAACAGCAAGACTACGTCTACAATTGACGATTTCTACGCTGAATTTTGATTGTTAACCCTTAGCGCTATAACATCAGGCTACGCCCGTGATGCGTTCGCGATCCACATACGGCAAACTGTCTTATATTTTTCGTACGCCCAATTTCTTAAACTAACAAATCCTAACTCGCGTATTCAAAGTCGAATACAAAACACGAAAGATATTTTCACTTTGTTCGTTCGTTTCAGGATCGTAGCGGTAAATGGTTAGTTACGTCTGACGCAACTGTCGAAGAAATCGCGGCGCAAGGAGTTAACAAATATTTACCAAGTTGCGAAGGAAAAACAGTTACGTATCGTCCCGTTTTACCCCGGTGCGTGACGCCCGGATGATTGCGCCCGAGGATTGCCCGGGATTTTATTCTTCCTGCTGCCTTTCTGTTACGTAATAGCGACGGAACGCGCGTTGAACTTTTATCGACCGCCCATGAACATCGAATCTACGATCCGGGAGCAGCCGACTCGAACACGCTGACGTGATTCGAGCCAACACCGGCCCGACTCGTACACGATTCTCTTTCACGGCGATCGATGCCTGTTTATCGTAAATTTTCAAAGTTTGCTTACCTCGAGCAAGCAGGTATTTGTTCTGCGTATTTCTTTGGGAAAACGAGATATCGTTATCCCGATGACCGTGATTACTGTGTCGGTAGATAAAGAGAGGAACGTGACTTTTATGTCGACGAATTTGCTTAGTCTGGCGAATAATTGACCTGCGGGTTTAAATCTTTTCGAGTCTAAGAAAGATTTAGGACCCTCTGATTTCCCATTTATGCACCGAGCATCAAATTTTCTAGGTTAATTTATCGTTTTACTGCCTACGTTACTATTCCGCCATTTTGCAGCTTTACTGTTTCATTATGTCGTTAGTGTATTATTTTGCGATACCACTGTTATACTCTTTCTCTGGATCACTCTTTTATTTGTCCACTATTGTGGTGTGGATCTATTGTACTACTCTGCAAATTCTACTCAGCTATTCTACTATTCCACTATTTTACTATTCTACTGTTCTAGTAGTCTACTATTCTACTATTCTACCATTTTACTACTCAATATTTTACCACTCTACTACTCCACTATTCCACCGTTCTATTATTCTACTACTTCGCTATCTTACTACTTTACTATTCTTCAACTCCACTATTCTACTACTTCCTCCTGTTCTACTATTCCATTATGCTGCTATTCTACTAATCTACTACTACTTCATTCTACTATACCACCATACTACGATTATATCGATCCACTATTTTACCGTTCTATTATTATACAAATCTACTATATTACTATACTGCTATACTAATACTGTACTATTCTGCTATTTCAATATCCCAACTACTATTTTATTCCACTATTCCACTATTCTACTACTTAACACTCTATTGCTCTACCATTATACTATTATTTTACTATTTCATCATTTTATTCTCTAACAACTCTACTGCTTCATTATACCGCCATTTTGAAATACACGTATCTACATATTGCTTGTCAAGAACTCGCGCGAATATTGATACCGTAAATACTTCTTCCAAAGTTGATCCTCGCAGAGAAATGTCCCGTAGCAATAATTTTATTCGAGACAATTCATTAGCCGTTAATGGAATCGCGCAGGTAACTAAGAAGAAACCGATGAAAATCGAGTAGACATGTCAGAATGATTAGGAACGTAGCCGCGAAGTCCATAGATCTTGACATCGCGCTATCATGAAAGTGTCAGCGGCCGCGAGAAACAATAAAGTACGCGGTTAATCGAAAATGCATGGACGTAATCTACGTTGGCAACGATAAAGATGATATTGTGCAATTATCGGTCGGTTTCTCGTGCTTTAAGCCATCAAACCTGACCTTTTCCCGTGCGCCAGCGACACAGTCATTTATTACGGTATTCATTTATTAAGACCACCTGGGATGTGTGCTGTAATTATACGGCCTGACTGTATGAAACCAGTTCGACAGCGAGCGTGGCGATAACTAAGGACAGCCTTATACGTACTCGACCGATTCTTTTATTTCTTTGCCGAGCTTTACGAGCATGGAATTGCAGCAATTAAAGTGCTGCTCGGCGAAACTTGACAAATTCGCGGTGTTTTGCCCGGTCACGCATTCCCCGTTCACCGTTTCTTTTCTATTAATATTTCAACCGGGCTGCTTTATAATGTAATTACATTTTTCATGTCGACGACGGACTTCTATGCAAAATATTATTTTATATGGGATTACTTCGAAAATCAAAGGCGAAATTAGACTGTGTTTACTGGTATCGCTTTTGAGAATGGGAAAGGACCGATGGGTCACCATTGTTTCTTCTGAGAGTGCTGGGTAATAAACAGATTAGGGACTCGGGTAATTTTTCTGTGATGGGAGTATGAACTATTCTTCTTCGGTGTTTAGGGGTATGCGGAGACGTTGGAACTTGGGAATCTAAGAACGTGGAAATCTAGCGATTCGGCGGTTTAGGAACTTGAAGGCATTGGAACTTTTGAACCTAGGAATTTGGCGATTTAGAAATATGGGAGTCCTGAAATTTTGTGGATTTGAACATTTAGGGATTTTGAAATATTGAAGTGGTAGGAATTTGCACTCCTTAATTTGACCAGTTGTTGGTTGTAGCAATTATCTTGCATTCGGGTTATTTCACAGTTTTTCACTTTGTATTACCTTCGCTTTTATAGTCGAGCAATATAACTACCGTTCATTGTCGCTTTGAAGTGGGACTTGGTATTTGCAATTGGTGTTAACCACTTGTTACCGTTGCTATTTTTACCTTCGTTTTTAAAGTAGATTAGTCACGTTTCGTATTCTTTCAGCTATTTCTATGCCGTGAGTCGTTGGTCACGCTTGTTCCTTTTAACCTTTCGTTTCCGTTGCGTGTTACGCTGATGTTACAAACTTGCAAGTTCTCCAATTTTTAAATCTTCAAAAACACTAAATTTCACATCTACGAATTCCTAGATTACCGAATTCGATTCAATTGTTAAATTTTCATATACCACAAATTTTCAAATTTTTCAAATTCTCAAAACGTCGAATTCCAAATTTCCAAAATGTCCAAATTTTTAGAAATATTCAGATATCGAAATCACTTAATTTGCAAAATTTTCCGATTTCCATATTCCTTAAATTCTCCAAGCATGAAAATGCTAAAATTTACGTTTCCGATACCGCTATCAGATACGTCGAACAGAAACAATTTGATCTGCCATTACTCGAATAGTTTCGCTAATATATTTGAACTTCTGTGTGGATTTCTTCACGTTTTATGTTCCCCGTACATGTCGGTTTAATATTAATATGCGCATTACGTAGGCATCTTTGTTAGTGTAGTTGAGTAACTACTTGCCATAACCGTTTCACTTCCTACAGCGTTGATTAATTCCTAATGAGGTGTCCGTTACGAAGATGTATATCAGTGATCAGCCGGATGAACTCATCGGACGATGCTGGTATTTTTAATATACAAATAACTTGTGGTCAAGATCGGTGGATTGGATGATGACTATATTAAAATGATCTCGTATGCTAAATTACTTTTAATAAGAAACTTACTTACTTGTAATAAAAATGTGACTACCTCAAACTGATGTTGCAACGAAAGTTATAATATTCAACTACCAGTTGAAATCGGATTTAAAATTTAATTATTCTAATAGCGATGAAGTTTGTTTCACAAATTCGTCTAGTCGTGTACCATTGTAATTATTAGCGAATAGCTAAATACTAATGAGCATTTCATACGAATACTTGAATTATTCATACGATTCACGTGATTCAAAGGATTCGACTAATTGAAATGATTCAAGTGATTTATGTGACTCGAGTCGTTATTATTTTCAGAAGAATCGAGTAATTAAAATAATCAAAATAATTGAAAGAATTGACAGAGTTGATGCAATTGACAGAATTGCTAGAATTGAAAGAATTGAAAGAATTGATAGAATTGACGGAATTGACTGAATTGACCGAATTGAAAGAATTGACGGAATTGAATATTTGACGGAATTAACATAATTGAAAGAATTGACAGAACCGAAACAATTGAGAGAGTTGAAATATTTAAAAACACTGAGATAATTCAAATATTCAAATAGCAATGAAATACTTGTTTGAAATTAATATTGAAGTAAGTTCGATATTAGTATAAGTTGCATTTGCATTTTGGATGCGCGAATAATGGGAAAAGTAAAAATTTCCCATTTTAGTTTGAAAGTTAGAAGTTGAAACGCGGGATCCGGCGAGCAAGAAATTATGAGTGGATCCGGAAACAATAGCCAAGCTGAGCGCATCGACGGCACATTCCGCATTCTAATTTACTAGTGCGTAGACAAGCCACGACTTTATTGCTCTCACCTCTTGTTAACGATGAGTCACCGACAGGTTCTGCTTCAAAGCGACCGAATTTTCGAATAATTTACGCAATTTATTCTTTCGCGTGGCACACGATGCTGTCATCGTTTCAATTTTACGCGATACGCAGCGGAGAAACGCTTCAAACGAATCATTTTCGCTCGCGCAGGAAATATTTATTAACCGAATGAATTATTTACAAACGTTCGACGCGACCGACAGAGTACAGCTATTTTACGAATGTTTTTTTTTTTAAACGGAACAGGCTCGCAAATTTGTACTTTTTGAATGATAGATTTAACCAAACCTCGTTGCAAATGTTGATCTTTCGAAAACATGGTTAAAATCGTCAACTGCTTTTATTTCGTGCTTCGAACAATTTTAGAAACTTTTACATCCGATGCGATCGGATCGAGTTTTAAACGATTAATTACCGAATCGCTGAATTTTAACATTCGCAGAGTTGTAATTCGAAAATGAAAAATATTTCAGAATTAAAGAGCTGACTGTAAGCAAACTTCGCCGAATGAAAATAAATCTTTATCGATTGGTTTATTTTCAAGCAGTGAAGCTGAACCGTTGTCAGAGCAATTTCTGTAATTCGCTCAGAAAATAATATTTACGGTACACGTTATTACTCGCACGGTTACAAAACTATTCCACCTGCCAATGAAAAATCCGATTTGAATAATTTTCTTCCCGATTCTAAACAGCCGATAAGAAGGCAATATTCCGAGTGTCCGATAAAATCAACTTACGAATAACGTTTCCAAGACTAATATTTCTGTCATAAAACATGTACACTCGATGTTTCACGCTACGGCCAAGTTAAATACCGTCAAGAAGTACCGATAAAGCTATCTACAGTTAAAATCGAAAGTGCTCGGTACGCCTAAGGCTTGAATTACATTAGCGATTCAGTCATGGTAGGTTCATGGTCCGTTCGAACGTTATTCAATGTTCCTAGGCGTGACCGAAGCGTGAACGTTCGAACAGAATTATAAAACATGGTCCAAGTAACCGGAACCCTCTCGTGAACTTTGCAAACATCGCTTTTACCGTCGATTGATTTCAATCAAAAATCCTCTAATCCGTTCTATTTCATCTCTTTATTGCTTTCCACCGCTTAAACCCTTGTTTACGATCGGTTTCGATGCCAAACGTTTACTGTCCTTTTATTTATCATCCAAGGATCATACCTGATCGAATAACGCCGTGTCATTTCTTAATAAGACAAAAATATAGAATAGAATTTTTTCATTTTCGGTTTAGTTTTCCGGGGAATTAAGTTTGAAAATTCCGTTCTCGTGATAGGACAATGTTTACTGTCGAACACGTTACTGAATATTAGATATTAAATCGAAGTAACAAAAATACTTGTTAAAATATTAAATTAGAACGCTTAGAACAGACTGGTTGTAAGTTGCAAGAAAAAGGAAGGAAAATGGGGTTGAAAGACCTCGAAGTCATCAAGGTCAGATGCAATAAAAGCGTTGTGGGCGAACGTGTTAAACAGGATGCCCCATTAACGATAACGCGAGACGCGTTTCATCACGATTCATGGGGTCATCGAGTTTTTGTCGGATAAATCGTAGCACGGTAGCTCGGTTGCTTATCTACGTAACCGATCCCTGGGACTTTATTGGTCCCAGCTGTCTTCCGTTGAATCCCTCGCGGGTACTGCGCTCCATGCTTCCACGAGCAAGAGTTATTATAACGCGTTCGGAAAGAAAAAACAGTCGATCGAAGCGCATTAAAAGTTCCGTGGAGCACATCGAAGTCGCGGAATGATTTAAACGAGAGTGCACCCGAGTGCTACGTAGGCCTCCATCCGATAAGTAATCATAGCTACATTCGACGACTTTTAACACACGTCATTTACATATCTTGATTTATAAATTCCGAACGTTCTCGAATCACATCATTTTTACGCTTTCAAATTTAAATTCGCAAATATTCAAACCTCGAATTCTGGGATCCACATCTAAATTCAAGTATTTGTTGAATTCCCAAACGTTTCGTCACAAAAATCCCTAGATCAAAGAATTCTCGAATCCCAAAATACCTTAATCAAAATATCCTAAGATCGAAAGAATTCTTAGACCTCAAGATTTCTACATCTATAAATTTAGAAATCGCCACATCCATAGAACCGCTAGAATCCCCAGAAAATACTACAATCAAAAAATCCCTAGAACCTAAGGTTAAAAAAATCCTTAGATCTTAAGATTTCTACATCTCTAAATACCTAGAAAATACCTCGATCAAAAAATCCCTAGAGCGTAAGATTGAAAAAAATTCCTAGATCTCAAGATTTCTATATCTATAAATTCGGAGATCATGAAATCCCTAGAACCGAAATCCTTAACTCGCCATAAGTGCATGTTCTGCCTCGTTCTTTCATAAATGAGCACTCCGCACATTCGCCGCATTCGTTCGTCTAATCGTTCAACCGTGTTCCCTGTTACGATTCATTCGCGTGGTCGTTCGCACGCGTTCATTCTAGCAAACTTTTTTGACGAGAACTACGCGAATCCGTATTTGTTATCGGACGAATCCCAGATGTACCGCGCGATTCGGTTGGTAAAGTGGAATTTGTTGGTGCGTCAGCGTTAAAGTTTGGCTTTCGAGTGGGCGGCAGGCTCGTGCTAAAATCGATTAAACCGTGTGCTGAAATTTGCATAGCATAAATACGCGGTGCGAAAGCCCGCTCTAAAACGAGATTACGTAACGAGTCGAAAGGCTGTTCGTTGGATTTCGTCTTACGTTTCGTTGATGCTGCAGCAACCAGGGAGGGGGTGGTTGATGTTCGTGGCAGTTTTACCGAAACGAATCGTTATTCGCGGAAAATGCAACCGAACTAAAGTGTCTTAAGCAGCTGGTCTATAGTTCTTGAACTTCTGTAAACGATGTTACGATATCCGGTTCATAATGTACAATTCAGAGTTTAAGATTTATGGTTCGCCTTCCAAGAATGGCGCACAGTGTTCGAGAGCAGAGGTACACAAGGCTCGTGTACTTTTCCAAAATTAAATGCGCATAACGATAAAAATGGTACCGCGTTTGAGGTAATTCACGGAAGGTCACGTGAAAAACGGATTACACTCGTTAACGATGATCTGAAATTCTGGAAACCGAACGATGAATCACATCCGATGTAAGCCGTCTTTGCAGGATTCATCGAGAATCTGCGTATGCATAATGTATGTACACGGGCAATGATTTCATTCTGTTCCGTATAATTCAGCCATCGGAACCTCCGACTAAAACCACCGCATATTTTCAGCGAAATTTTCGGATATTTCGTAGACACCAGCCTATAAAATCTCGAATATTGAAATATTCGAGAGCGGCTCGCCTGTTTGTTAGTCCAGCGAATCATACGGTACGATAACATGTTCGCGTATATTACGGTAGCGAATTTTTCGGGGAGTATCCGTCGGTGTGCCGGTTCCTCGCAGGAGAAGGAAAAGATGGGACAGGCAAGATCACGGTCGTATTTTACACACCGGGCAATATTCCGTTGGCCTATCGCGTTCGTAATTCGCGTCGCGATAAATCCGATGAAATTACATATCGCGGCAGTTGGTAAAACAAATTGGCCGTGGGTACGGGTAGAAAATTTCGAAGCGTTCCACGCCGGGTGGCACAGTGTTGGCGTTAAGTTAACCGGTGGTGGACGAACGAGCGGACAAACGAGGCCGATGCATGCGAGGCGCGAGTGAATCATTCCGCGGAAGTGCCGGGAACATTCACTGACCACAGTCACGGTTTCTGGCAATAAGCGTTAAATGCACACGACCGTGATGCGACTCGCAAACCTGTTGTGGGCGTAATAACCCGACGCGTGTTCGCTCCGAACCGCTTAACATTGTTTTCGTCCTGCCAGATGTCCGCGGAAAAATTCGTTTGATTTGTTGACCTCGAACAGCCGGATAAAGATCTCGAGTCGATTTACTGCCGACAGATATGTCGATGACTTGTTAATGGCTTTTCACGATGAATACTTATATCCTTTGCTTTCAGCTGCTAGTTGATCGTATTTTACCGGGTACAAAGGCTAGCTTTGGATGACGACATGTATGTGAACATCGTAACTTTTCAATTCTCAAATTTTTTATATTTATAAATTTTCTCGCGGTTGAATTTAAACATTTTCAAATTTCTAGGTTCATAAGTTTCCTGGATACCCAAATCCCTAGATACACATATCCCTAGATAGCCATATTCCTGGACACCCAAATCCAAAGATATCCATATCCTCGGACCTCGAAATTCTTATATCCCGAAAACCTCTATTTCTATATCACGAAATTTTTAGGTCCCGATATCCGTAGATCCCCGAATTCTAATGAACGTGTAAAATTCCCAAAGCGCTGCAATATATAACGTTAGCGATAGAACGTACCAAAATATATGTATATTAGTAATATCTCGGTCACGAGAACGTCGAGAGTTGGGAATATCAGTGGACAAATAGCATCTTCCAGTCGATCGACCACGCCAGAAATATGAATGTCGATAGGTCGAGTCTTCCGGCGAAAAAACTTAGCGAGCACCGCGCGGCCCGCAAGAATAATTACTCGATTAAACGTTTAATGAGCAACCGTGAGGCAGGCGCAGCCGCATGCATGAATTTACATTTTGAGGGTAGACCGGCACGCGGGGAGATATCAACGACAACGTGCGCACACTGTATGCATATTTTAGGAGTTGGAAGGCCGCGGGGAAGGCGTACATCAAAATGGCACCCACGCTTGTAATAACATAATCGGATGACCGTCTCGTTAAGTCTGGCGAGCATCGTATAAATTATGATAAATCGCTACGTTTAACGACACGCTCGAAGATCGCGAACAGGACTTGTACAGTCAATAGCAAATCTGTACTCTCTGATGGAAATATGGATTTTTGCGGACATTCGCGGTTTTAAGTTCGAGATCGTAGGAATATTTGCTGCTTGCTACTTGTTTTGGTATTGAAATTTTGGGAAGTAGGGATTTTAGGAGGCTAGAGACTTTTTATATTGTGATTACTTTGTTATTGAAATTTTGGGGAGCTAGAAAATTTTTATATTAGGATTTTTCTTCTTATTGAAATTTTGGGAGGTCAAGGATTTTTATAATAGGATTTTTTTTTGTTATTAAAATTTTGGGAAGTAGGAATTATAAGAGAGAATATTTTGCAGGAAATAAAAATTTGTAGAGATCCACTCTCGATTAGCCATCGCTGTCTCCAGGTATCGTTGTAAATCTACCAAACAAGAGTCCCACGCAAAATTCCAACGAAGCCCAGGGAACGAAGAGAAAAAGCAGACGCCATTTCTAGGGTCGTAAAAGAGCCATACATTTCCCTAGTATCAAAGCGTAACAAGATTTCCAAGGCAGGAGAGAGGTAGCAAAGCGTTCGCCACGCTTTTATCATGCGTTGCGTACCACTTTTAGCATCGTCTACGCGTCGCCCTGCAAGTGCAATTGTAATCCGTGGCCTGTCGAACTCTTGTAGCTTTCACCCGCTCTCACGAGCACGTGTTTCAACTCGAATCCATTTAGCCCTTGTCTAAACTCGCCATCTACGATGGAAATCTCGCCAGCAGATTGCCAGTCTCCCCGACGGTGAAACCTTATCCCTATGTCCGCGAAATTGTGCGGATTATTTTCGATAAATCCCACGTGTTAAGTTTTTATGAACAATAGGACGGATGAAGGGCTAATACCTGGGATTTACCTTTACGGATTCCCATTCTCCTTGTGTGTATCACAATTTTCTTCAGCTTCTGAATTTAACAGCTTGGTTTCTTTAACACGTTCAACTCGCCGCAATTTTTTCAAGTCTGGCGGCACTGGGATCACTGCTTGATTTCGTTATTAGCTTACTAGTTTAGCTTATTAGTTTAGTTTACCACAGAAATTTGTTTATTCTTCTGGCAGCACTTGTTTGAATTACTGCTAATAATAATAGAAACAGTAATAATGATATTGTTTAATTTGAGCTTCTGAGGCCAAGGGGGGTGGTCCGCGCCGTACCCGAGCTATGAGCTCATACCGGAAGGTGTTCGAAATATCAAGGGACAGGATATGGTCAACCAGCGAGAAGAGACCCTCAAAACACCACCACCACTTGGACTTTATATTTTGCTCTTTGGTTCGCATTTAATTCTATTGAGTTAGGGAAATATCCCTCATAAAGGTTTTTGGAGAGAGCCGTGGCATTGAAAAACCCAATAGATCGCGCCGCTTATAAATCGAGTGGTCGCCTAAAAAAAATCGAGCGGTCACACATCCTTCATCACGACGCGGCTACTGCGGCTTGACTTTGGTGATCGGACGAGAACCGATATTTCCTACAGGGCTATCCCGTTGGGTTAAACAATAATAATAACAACGATAATCTACTGCTCATATAATTAGAAACATATGTGAACCACCGGTGGTCCACGTCGGGTCGAACGTGTTAAACTTGTCACTATAGTATAGTAATCTACGATGACATTCGCGAGAGCCACTATAGTGTACAGAGAGATGTTATCCGCGAAAGCTAGTCGTGCCTATAACCATACTTAACGAAATGCAACCACTCGGAGAATTTAGACGCAGCACGCGTGCTATTGTTTGAAGCGGAGTGTATCTGGTGCACGCATTGCGCGTTTCTCATCGGTTCGGTTGGTAGCAAAGGTCGCCATTAATAGTCGAGGTATAGATGGTTATCCGTGATTCATAAGTTCTAGACGCGTAGTCCTTCCCCAATACGTTGTAATATTATCAACGAGCACTGAAAGCGATACCGCCCGCGGGCTGGGACACAATGCGGCATTTGTGCCACGAAAAATGCCACGTGGGTGTCGTCGCCTCTTTCTTCGCCTCTCGCCTCTTCCGCAGAAAAATGGAATAGTGCTGCTAGTAGAAGCTTCAACTTTTGTATTGCAGCTAGCTCACAAGATCGCTCGTGAGAGCTGCTCGGGGTCACGAGGCAATTTTTCTTTAGCGTCTTTCTAACGCCGTACTTTTCAGATACGCTATCATCGTTTTTTTTTTTTTTTTAGAAAAATAATGTGCGGGAGAATTGCATGAGAGGTAGAGATTTCGGGATTTCAGGATTCGGAACTTTAGAAATCCGAGGACTTGTTCCGAAATTTTAGGTTTACGAAAATAACGTAGAAAATATTCGAACAGCCATATTTATCCCAAAAATGAAATATAATTCAATGTGCTTCCAGCACCCTACATACAACATATGCAAATGATCAATAATGAAAGAGATATATAATATTAGAGTTGTAATCCTACTCGTAGTACTATATAATAGTTTCCTCCAGGTAATTCATTACCTACAGAGAATTTTGAATTAGATTTCGAAATCGGCCTCGGCTGGCCAACCACAAATCTGGTCTGAGACTCATTTACTAAAAGCCGCATCGTTAAAAATGCTCTTTATGAAGGCAACTACGTATCCATGATGCTGTAGTTTCGTCAATTTCACCACCGAGTTGTTAGTTCAAAGGAGAATGCGTGATAGAGTTGGTTAATGCTTTTGATCCTATATGCGAGCCTCTTCGGTATAATGCATTTAATCAAAAGCAACTTACTTTTAATTCGGAAAACAAAGTGGGTTGTACTAATTAATTTCTCTCTACGCATTTTTCATTTCTTTTAAAATCGTTATAATTAGCCGAATATGTATAACTTTTTAATTAATCAATAAAGTTAAACGAGTCAGAGTTTAATATATCGCTAGACCGGAAATTTCATCATATGCACATTTTTTCATAAATCTCTGATTGCTCTAGATTCTCGAATCCGTAGACTTCCAAAGCCCCGAATTTCCCTAGATCCTTAAATAAGTATACTTCCAGAGTATAATTCCCTAAGATCTCTAGATCCCAAATCCCTAGATCTTCAGATCCTACAGTTCGGAAATTCATACTCGCCAATATTTTGAACCCGTACGTAAATTTTGTAATTCCAAAAATTTGCTAAAAGTTAAAGAATGCGGTACTTTTCTTTTGGACGTCATGTTTCCCCTAGCGAAGCCAGATCCGCTGTTGACTGAAGGGAGTTCCGCTAGCGCAGCTCCCAATCAACCGTCCGGGGCATGTTCGTTCTCGAACTAATTAAAGAGTAAAGCGAATTAGCGGACGATCTATCGATCGATGCTCAGGCAAGTGTTTCCGGCGGGTGGAAAAAGTTGCGCGAGCAACGGGGCAAAGTTGGCGAACCCTCGAAGCGGAAGGCAACGACCACTCGACTAATTTCATTTTCGGTCCGAACGTAAAACGAAGACGGAAAGAGCCGGTGGCTAAGGAGCGGAAATAGTTGACAGGTAGGTCACGCTTCGAGGCGCGTCAGTTCGTCTTAATGCTCGCGGTTGCTGGAAGACGTGGTCAAAAGGTGGGCGAACGCCGCGACCCGAAAGAGCCGCGACGAGAAGATAGCAGGATCGTCGGAGAAGATGTCGGGAGAAGGGGCGAGACAGTTGTTGGCCGTTCGAACAAAGCGGCCAATCTACCGGAGCCTTCCTTTCTGCGGCACGGACGACAAACCGTCTCTCGGCACCCGGCTCGGTTTCGCGAACGTGGCACGACCGGCTGTCGATCGCGATCCCCGGACACCGTTCAAATTCTAACGAGACTGCCGAATCTCCGCAAACCTGCGGGACTCGGGAGTGCAAGCTGCAAATTCCGCTGCGTGGGAAAATCGGAAAATAACCGGGTGCATTTCGCTTTAGAACTGTTCCTGCACTCAGCGGCAAAGCCTGCTTTACGCCAACTGATGATAGATCAGTGTGTACATTATTACACACATCAAATTATACTTACATCAAATATTTCCGGGAATTTCGAAGGAGGAAGAAATCCTCTTAAGAACTCAGGAACATTCGGTTATGGGGATTTCGTGATTTAGAAATCTAGGGATTTGCGGAACCAGGAAATTGGGAATCTAGGGATTTTTGAAATTAGGGAATTGGAATTGCTAGGAAATTGGAGATCTAGGGATTTGGGATGTGTGGATTTTTGAAACTAGTGATCAGGGAATCTAAGAATTTTTAGAACCAGTTATTTGTGAAGCTAAGGATTTGGGACTCCAGGGAACGGGAACCTAGGGAATTGGGAATCGAAAGATTTAAGAATCTAGGTAATTATGTAGAAGTCTTCAAGTTGAAATCTAAAACTTCAAAAGTTTCAAACACCCGAAATCCAGTTTCAAAATTGCAGAACATGGTCTGAAAACTTCGTTTGCTATTTGTCACTGGACTCATGACCTTAAGCACGATGAGACACCTAGCTTGATCACCTTGAATCGCTCCTAAATTATGTGCTATATAAAGAAACGTTCCGCGCACAAAGCATTTGCATAATATCAAGGATATAACATTGTTGCATTGGATTGTTTATGGATAGAAGGTGCACCTACAGGAAATACGAAGGTCAACGTCATTCTTTTCAAAAGGAAAAGAACGTGTTCTCCTCGCGTGCGTGAAATAGTATTCAATTTTGAGATCACGGCCGTGATCAGTTCTAGGTGAAAGTCAGTATCGCGTCTTTAGTTTGAAAATTATCGCAACATTCAGAAGTTCATCCGTAATCTCGAACGAGACGAACTCGATCGACATCTGGCTCGATTTGAACCCTTTCGTTGCTAAGGGTGACCGTGGACACCCATCGCCCTTTGGGTATCACGGGTGACTACGATCTTTCATCTCTCGGTGTACGAGGGTGTTTCAAAAATTACGACGCGGTCGAAAGAGACAGAAAACCGCGTACAAAAATAATTCCAAAACGTAGAGGGTAGTCTTTTCATTCGTACGCGTAACATGTTACGTACATATGTAAGAGATTCTTACGCGTACATAACGTAAGATTAACGTATATGCCGTGTGCGGAAATAATTAAAAAACGTAGAAGGTGATCTTTTCGTTCGTACGTGTAATATGTATGTATGTACATACGTATGTGTAAGTATCTCTTCCGCGTACACTTACTCACACGTACATACATATGTATGCGTAAGAATCTCTGACACATACATAACACAAGATTAACGTTTATACGTTTAACATGCTCGCGAAGTTAATTGTTCTTCCAAAATCGAGGACATACGATGGGGTTCGCTGTTATTCAAAGCAAGCCCACATTACACCCGAGTGTACAAGTGCATGCTATATACCACGTGGTACGTGACCGTTTTACATTATAGAGCATTAATTATCTCGCCGGGGTCCTTAGACTTTAATCGAAGCATTATCGATGCCAGTGTAATTCCACCGGCATATCTTAACTTTTCTTCGTCGGTTTTAATCGACGCCTGGCGTACACGTGTTCGTTCGCGTCGTCTCGAGAAGAGGCAGCTCTCAAGTTTCCTGGTTCGACCTTAAAAAAGACGGGGACCAATTAGACCGTTGACGGACCTTGCATTTGGATAGGTGAGCAAGAATACGGAATCACTGTTGCGACTGTAGAGTCGATTTAGACTCGGTGAAGATTATTTAGAAATTTAGGGATTTTAGGAATTTTTCGGCTTTACTTGAGAGAGTCTCAAATCCTCGAATCACCAAATTCCATAAATCTTTCAATATCCCTCAAATTCTGTCAAAACCACAAAATTCCCTAAATTTTTCAAATCCTCTAGATCGGTAGAATTCTCCAAATCATCCAAATCACCCAAATTTTCGAAGTTCCCAAAATTCTCCAAATTTCACAAATCCATAAAATGTACAAAATCTTCTAAGTCCTTAAATCCCTAAAATTCCCCAAATCCACAAATCCGTAAAAATCTTGCAAGTCCTAAAATTCCCCAAACTCTTAAAAGTCTTCCAAATCCTTAAACTCGAACACAAATCTCAATATGTGCAAAATTTCTCAATTTCAATGTTCCACATTCCGAAATTTCCAGACGCGTAAATTTACAAATTCCCGAGTCACCTCTATTACCGAATATCTTAAATAAAAGTAATTGCATCGATCGTTGAAAACTACCCTCATCCCATAGACGCGTGAACGTATCGCACAGTGTTTACGGTAAAAGTTTGAAAATTTTCTGCGATTCCAACAAAATGCAAAGAAGTCGATGTCCGCGAGAGTGGTGGGAAGGTTAAAACATCGAAAAGTCATTGGTCGATATCCGCAGCGCATTGTCGTGGACGAAAGGTCGGGGAAACGGAAGATAGGGGGCGAGGAAGCCCGACGGTATGGGGCTTCAATCGGCGAACAGGACTGTTAACCGAGCAAGTTCGATGCCACGGAGCCCGGGTCAGACGATTCGACGAGATTAGGGAAAGACGTTCGATCGGACGAGCGGTTTTTCTCGTTTCTTTGCCGCCGCGACTTTCGTAGAACTTCGCTCGTTTACCGAACGTTGCAGCGCGTCCAGAACGCCAGCTCCTGCTCGACCTCCAGCTCGACGAGGCCACTTTGTAAACTGTCGCCGAGCACTGGCTACGAATCGACGATCTCGGATTCTGCAACTCCACTTTATCGATGCCTGATACTTGCAACAAGTTGCGATAACGCGTAGACTGTCCGTTATGTCCTACCAAATCTTCGTCCACTTTTATCGTCCTTCGTGGCCTCTCTGCTAGATAAATTCGCAGCCGAGAACTCTTTTTGCTTGTGCATTAGCCGCGGAGAGGGTGTATGACGGGTGCTTTTGTTTAATGTTAGAAATTGGGTGTTTTGGAGATAGAGAGGATTTTGATTTGTTTGGTGGATGACTATCGTATTCAAGATTTTAGCAGAGCGAGACCGTAGTTGGGACTGGCAGTGGAACGGTCAATAATAGAACAGTAATGCAGTAGAGTAATAGTACAATAGTAATGGTATAATATCGTAGAGTAGTGGGATAGTGAAGTAATAAAGTGGTAGTAGTATGATAGTACAGTGGAATAATACCATAGTGGTGTAATAGAAAACTAAAATACTGAAATACTAGAATATTGAGATACTGGAATACTCGAATACTGGGAAACTAAAATATTGGAATAATAGAAAAGTAAAATCCTCGAATGCTGGAATACCGAAGAACCAGAGCACCAGGAATAAATAACGAGGTTAAAAGAGGAACTGACAAAAATATGTTTCGTCTGAAGAAAGTTTCCGTGCTTCCTCCTTCGTTCGGCTCCACCGAACGATTTATACAGATGTTCGCTTAACTTCATTATTCAAAGAATTTTCGCCATTCTCGATGGTGTCGTATGGATAAAATATGTCAAGGAGAAACTTTCTGTTTCTGGAGGGCGAAAGAAAATTGGCCGGCGAACTTTTCTCTCAGACTTTCCCTTTATACTTTCGGTTATTACGAAAAATCTCTGAGTAATGACACTTCCACGATCTTTCTAATATGGAGAAATATTTGCATAATGAACTCCACTCTATCCCATTATGATTGAACATCGAACGAAAAGTTTCTCTGCTTTGATACTTAAAATGGGTGTTACCACGGCAAAAGAAGTCTGCCGTTTCGCTTTCGGTCACCCCCTGAACAAAGTAAATCCATTTCATTCGACTACCTATAGAAAACAAAACTTCCAACTGCTTTCAGTCGTTTCTACGAGGGATGTTACGCGAGTTGGGCCAACTATTCATTTCGTTCTTTCAAACACATTCGTTCACGAATATATTCTATGAATTCTATGTCAAAATGTTAATTAACGAAATTTATTCTTTACAGGTTGTTTCACGGTGTACGAATACACTATTTTATTACTACTACGATATGGCTCTATTATTTCATTGCTCTACTATTTTACCATTTTACTTTTCACTATTTCACTATATCACTTTTTGCTAGTTAACTATACTATACTATTGTATACTGCTACTATACGGTATAATATTACATCAGCATTCTACTATTACATTGTTACACTGTTGCACTATTCCACTATAGGATACTATATTACTATACTACTATACCACTGTTCCATTACACCACTATACTGTTACATTACTGTGGTGCTATACTACTATAACACTGTGCCATTACACCACTGTACTATTATATTACTGTGATACTATACTACTATACTACTATACTACAACACTACTATACCATAATACTACTATGCTACTGAGCTACTATATTACTACACTAATGCAGGACTATATCACCATACTATCATATGTTATATGATTCCACTATTCTACCACTCTACCATTCCACTATTCCATTCTGCTAACAATGGTAGAACAGTAGTAGAGTCGAACCATAATCTCAATTTAAAAATTAGCTATATGCAAGTGATATTGATCGTCATTTTGAACATCTGTAATTTTAAGATACCGAATAGAAAACAATTTCCATGCATTCCATTTGTTAGATTACAAGCGTGATAATAAGATATTGGATTTTCATGGGATTCCCTGTATAACAGAATCCTGTCCGGATACGAAGATTTCTCGGCTTGAATAGGGAGCACGTAGAGCCCGTCGGAATAACAATAAACACTTCCATTAGAATGATAGGAGTAAATAGCATAAAATACGTATTGATTAGGAAAACATGGCCACAGGTCAGGCCGTTTGTCCGTTTAATGGCGAAGATCTCGAGAAAAGCTCTACAAATCCTGAACAGAACGAGGTTGGCCTCACGGGACTAGCGGTAGCGACGAAACGAGGGCAGTAAATCTACGGGAGAACGGGATTCGGCTAGGAAACTCAGCGGGAAATTTAAAGTATTTATAGTTTATAGTACGGTACGTACGAGACGCGAGGAGCCGTTGAACAAGGGTTACATATTTTATCCCTCTCGAGTTTCCCTCTTTGGTCAAGGTTTCTCCAATCTTTTTTCCGACCTATCGATCCTTCATATCGAAACGAACGCGTTCCCACGCCGCGGATATTCCTGGCTCGTATCTACGCCCGGCTGAGAATACGCGGACATTTTTAGACGTACGCAATCGCTCGACTTTGACCTTGCACTCTGCCTTTCGTTTTTACACGCGCGATGCAGAAACGGGATGGAATCCCATATGCGAATTAATTGAACCACTCGTCGTAAGCTTAAGCTTTTAAGCCTCTTTACGCGTGGGCTAATTGAAAATTCATGTGATCCAGCTTTTTTACGCGTATTAACGACGGGTAGAGTCATTTACGGGACAAAGGTAAACAGTGACTTTTGTGAAATACGCTTGTGCTTTCAGCGTCTGTTGCTCTTGTACGCCTTTTGCTAGAAATGTATTGAAAAATGTTTAACCCTTAACGCTCCGACTTTTCATCGTGAACTCATTCTCATCATACTTCAACTTGCAAGTTTTTAAGTGTTAAATGCTACAATCACGCGTAAATAGTAATATTAAAGTCATTCAAAGTGATCATCTCGGAAGTAATATAATTTTGATTGCAACATTTATGGTAATTATAATCGAGTAATGTAACGCTGCACATCGGTGGTGCTTGAGAGGCACACTTGGCGCGTTAAGGGTTAAGTAGGGGTGTTGTTGTAATAGTGTAATGAATTAGTGGAATACTGATGTAGTAGTATGGTGAAATAGTGCGGTTGCAAATAGCAGTACAGTAGTATAGTATTATAGTGAAAGAGTAGAATATTAATATAGTTGCATGGTGGAATAAAATAGTAATGTAGTAATATGAGACAGTAGGATAGTGGGACAGTAGTATCACAGAATTATTGTATAGTGCTATAGTAGAATAGTAGTACAGTGGTATAGTGGAACAACGAAATAATGTAATGATAATCCGGTAGTACACTGGAGAAGTAAGCTAGTAAAATAATGATATATTGAAATATTGAAACAGTGAAATAGTAAAGTAGTAAAACAGTACTATAGTAGAAGAGTAGAATACTAAAATAGTAAAATAGTGAATTAGTGAAGTAGTAAAATAGTAAAGTAGTGAAGTAGTGAATTAGTGAATTAGTGAAGTAATGAAGTAGTGAACTAGGGAAGTAGTGAAGTAGTGAAGTAGTGAAGTAGTGACGTAGTGAAGTATCGAAGAAGTGAAATAGTAAAATAGTAACTTAATAAAGCAGCGAAATAACAAAATAATAAATCGCAACCTTAAAAAGAAACATATCGAGCAATGTCCGCTTTATTTTTCGAAAAATTGTAACGCGTTGTACGACGTTACCAGGATGGGTCAGAAACGGTCGCAGCCACCGTGGTGCTAGGTTTAATGGATGTTAGAGTCTCGTGTTTCTCGTAGTGCATACTTGTATGTGGACGTTGCGTCGTGTCGTGTCGCGTCGCGAGATACTCCATGGTATCGTGTTTCGATGTAACGTAAGGAGCATGAAAATGAAACCGGACATTACACTCGCGGAATAGAGACCATTGTTGTATGACATAATAAAGGGATTGCTTGAAAACACGGCCAAAGATTGTTGCTGTTCTGCGGTCGAAGACAGGTGACGCTTTATCGCTATCTTCATTCTCCTCGAAACTCTTCGTTCTTTATTATTTTACTCTTCGTAGACACGCGATACGTACCGCGTACTACGTGTTTGTAGCGTCGAAGAAAAATCTACTACTACGTTTTTGTTTGTAATTAATAGTCTGCAAATTCCATAATGGTTATTATAATGCACTATCAGATATCCCGATTGGATGTTCTATATCGATAATTCGATATATCATCAATATGTCATTCGATATGTCTTCAGGTCATCATTGATTTGATAGTTTAGATCTGATTATTGTCTGTAATTATATATCAGGTTAGGTTAGTATTAGCTTGCAATTAAGTTGGCGTTTGGTAATGTTCAATTAGAGGTAATCCAATTAGATTCCGATTAAGGTTATGTTCGATTACAGTTAGATTGAATTAGAGTTATTTTCAGGTTCAGTTAGGGCAAGTTAGGTTAAGTTAGATTAGATTATAGTAAGAGTTCTCTTAAAGCTAGGTTATGATTTAAATTTTGACAGGGTTAGGTTAGATTACGATTAGATTTCTGTTAGTAGATGACAGTTAGGGTTCTGTTGGAGTTAGGTTACGTTATGATCCAGATTTTTATAGTGTTAGGTTAGATTATGATTATAATTCTGGTAGATAAGTTACAATCAAAGTTAGGGTCACGTTTCAATTTCGTTTTAATTTAAGTTAATTTGGATTCAATTTAAGTTAGGGTAAGTTAGGTTACATCGGTACAGTGCATACTAGGTTATGACCAGATTGAAGTTACGTTAGGTTCAGTTAAGATTAGACTGTATAAGCTGAAGTTTAAGTTCAGTTGTAATTTCGAAGTTTGTTAGATTAACCGTATATCGGACGATGCGAGATATCCGTAGCGCATCAATAATCGGCAGCACCAACTCCGGTCCCGCCATAAGTTTGATTCATTGGAGTAATTGCAAGTGGGTATCTCTCGTTGGTATCGGTTGGTAGGGCAGTGGTCGGACCTGGTGAATCGTAACACGTGTAACTACTGCTCGGAAAAGGAAATTCCTCCTGGCGCAATAACGATTCTCGAAGGTGGAGGCGCGTGGAATACTGTAACACTCCGTAGCGAAGGGTACTGAATAGACCATAACGGTAACCGTTATCGTTACCCACCTATGTTGCTATACGGCCAATCAAACGGTACCTGTCCGTACACCTTCTTACTCGAAAGCTCCGTGTAAATTGAACGGGGTGTCCCACTTTGATTCGAAGATCGATATCGTGCCGATATGGCGGTTCCCTGTGTGTGAACTCTCCGTGGAAATTGAACAGAGTGTCTCATTTTTTATTCCAGCCTCAATATCGTCGATATTGATTCGTAAGATTTGCTTGTTTAGAAAAGATTGTCCGCCGGACAATCACGAATGCGAGATGTCCCGTTTACACACTCGATCTCCGAAAATATTGATGACACAAAAAAGTGTTTTCGATCGAGGTTGCTTGATTTTAGCGGACAAATTGTCTGGCGAAGGTTTTTCTGTGAGGACGCGTAGAGAAGATACGAAGGTCAAGTTCGTTCGTTTAAATAGAATTGTATATTTCTTAACCCGTGCATTGTGATTTATTTGTCGGGTGCGTCAGTCAGAACTAATCATAGCTACAATATTAAAACATACAGAGAAAGTGGAAATGTTATGTCCATTTAGTATGCAATCGTTGATTATGCAATTGGAATTGAACTCCAAATTGAAGAGTATTCTTCGAATAAAATTGATCGCGAAGTATGAGTACTCGAGTACATCGAACGGTGCATCAAAGAACTCTCTCTAAAAAATCGAACTTGACCTTCTCCTCTACGTCCCCGTAGAAGTCTTTACCACATAATTTGTCCTCCGAAGTCAAGTAACTTGTATTTGGAATATTTTTTTGTATCGTCGATATTTTCAAAGAAATTTCAGCGAGTCTATTTAAGACACCCTGCACATCAGACTTTGCACGTATTACCGAAGTTGATTTTTCAAGGGATTCGAAGTCGACAAATCGGTCGACGTAGATAACATTAGAACGCTAACAATTTTTTCGAGCATTCGCGATAATTTTGTCGATTCCTTTTATGGAACACGGGTATCGAGTATTTGTTGTCAATTGGAGGCACCTGGAGGCCATCCGAGACCCACCGCTACTCACATCGCTTCTAACACTGGTGCGAATTTTTATTTACGACCATACTACTTGCCAATCGCACCAGAACGTTCTAACATTTTATTTTTCTTCCCCTTTTATCGTCTCGCATCGGGGGAATGAACAGCGTCATTGTCGAATAGAGGTTATTTGCTAAATGCGAGATTCATGGGAACACGGGTCATAATAAAAAGAGGGAGGTAGAACCTTTTCCAATAGAGGTTATAAGGTTTTTGCGTCAGAACAACTTTTCTGTTTCTTCGAGTTGGTAAGTGCCATAGTTTAAAGGAGAAAATGATTTCCTCGTGTTCTATGAACGATATATAATTTTATGACAACAACTACACCTTCTAAATAATCAAAGTATAAAAAGTAAACGAAATAAGAGAAAATAATGCCACAAATGAATAATATACAAGCAATATACCTATTGCTTATGATTATACAATAATTAAGACATAATTAAAGGATAATTCGGGTAAAAAATAATTACACGGTAACGAAGAATGAAGAACTGTAAAGAAATATCGAAAGCGTGAGATTCATCTTTATACGTGGTACTCGGGAAGAAAAGCTTTCGAAAGTTGTAGAAATTAAAGAAATGAAACGCCGTCCAACCGGAAGCAAAGAGAATGCAATTATGAACTTTATTTTATGCTCTCGCGGTGAGATCGAGCTTCGCAATTAACCCTTTGAATAAAAGTTTACCGTTGAGTTCCCGTCAGCGTGGATATTTCGTACGAAAAATTTCTCTTACGGAATTACGTATTATTAGCAAACACGATGAAAAAGAGAAGCTCTTACGATCGTGCTTTGTTACGGAGAATCACGGTCTGATTGCGCACTCCGTGATACCTGTTCCGTGACGGGCCAAAACAATAATTCTATCTTTTGATTCTATTGTCGGACGAAGTTATTAACGCGTTCCACGCGATACACCGTTATCGACATTTCATATTTCCGCGTCATCGTTATTTGAAGTATGCTAAGCGTTTGCGATATGAACTTTTTTATTTGAAACGTATCAACGTGCACGGAGCTTACAAACTTTTAACTGAACCTTGTAACATTTCGTATACGTTGCAATATAATATGTGCAGATGTAACGATATGATAATATAACGGATACGTTGATAAAATACGTATGGTGATATAATACCAGAAAACAGAATAAGTGGTCATATAACGCGTGGTGATACAACGCGTGATAATACAGTATGCAGTGAAACATCGTATTGTATGATGCACAGTAATATAATATAAGACGATACAATATACCGCGTGGCGATATCACGTAGTGCAATATAACGCGTGGCGATACAACGCGAAGAAATACGACGCATGGCAATATAGCGTGTGATGATATAGTGAGTGATGTTATCATGGGTGGCAATGTAACGCATGGTGATATAACTCGTGGCGATATAACGCGAGGTGATATAACGCGTGGCGATACAACGCGAAGAAATACGACGCATTGGCAATATAGCGTGTGATGATATCACGGGTGGTAATATAGCGCGTGGCAATATAGCGCGTGGCAATGTAACGCATAGTACTATCACACGTGGTGATGTAACATAAGATGATGTAACGCGTGGCGATGCAACGTATGGCAATATAATATGTGACGATATAACCCGAGATCAAGCAATATATGGCAATATATCGTGAGGTAATGCAGCGTGTGGAAATACAACGTTCGTTGATATATCACGCGGTGACACAAGGAATTGCGAGAAAACGCGTGGTAATACAATGCGCAACGATACAATGCAGAAATCAACAACGTGGAAAATGCAACGAGTAAAAATGAACAGCGTGGAAATAGAATTCGTGGCGACATACCGCATGGCCATAGAGCTTGTAGCGATACTCGAAATTGTGCTCGATTAATCTTATTATTTCCGCGCAGAAAGATCGAAAGAGAAAAAAAAATGGTGGAAATCCGCGAGATAAAGGATTAACGGCGACAAGAAGACGACTCGAATCGAGCGAGTATCACGAGATGCATACATGATCGCAGCACGATGCAAAAGACAGGTGCATAGACAGATTCGTCCGCGAGGGGTTGTATATTCCCATAGCTCGGAAAATAGATTGCTTTCGCGTGCACGCGCGACGAACGATCCTGCAATTTCTACCCTTTTCCTGCGGACAGACAGATTCGCGTCGAGATCTCGTCGCGAGATTCACTTAGCGTGTTTCGATAACACGACACGATCTCGAAACCCCTAGACGATCGGCAGACACGGTACGTGGAGGTTTTCAAGAATATCGTTTGCCTCCCATTCGCGTGTACGCACATTCGAGTGGAACGTGAAATTCTTTCGATTAAGAGTAACGGTGGAATGCTATCCATCGCTCATTTTGATCGATGAGAAACAACGTTAGAATTACTTTTAGCAGAATCATTAAAAGTAAGTACTTTTTCAGGACCTCGCTGAAATTTTCGAAGAATGTATCTATAATGATCCTAGATTCTTCTTATCAGTGTTCTCCTAGGGTTGCGCTGAAATACCGTTTAAATTTCTCTAGAACCTTAGAAGGCCATCAAAATATCTGTAAGTTATCTCTAGAGTATGCCTGAGATCTACTATGATTCCCATAGGAACTTTAATATTGTTAAAATTTCGTCAAAACCGAATGACTAGAGGAAAATTGTAAAAGTCATAGTTTGCACGAAGTTTGTCGAGGTGAAAATGTGAAATTTAAAAAAAACGAAATGGTAGACGAAAAATTTTCGCGCGCTTCCGTACACTTGTCGCTCCGTCGCGTTTTATTTGATAAATCAACAGAACGTCGGGCGACCACGCGAAGAAACGCGAGGCATTTCCGAGGTACGAGGTTTGTTCGTCACAAAGACGCTGAAAAGTGAAACCGGAGAGAAAAGTCGCGCATTCGGTTGCTCGTAATTATTTTGCACTTGAATTGAAGCAGGAAGAACAGGTGGCACACCGGTTGCAACAGTCCGCATCGCCGGCAATATTGTGCAAAACGTTTTTCTTTCAGTCGGAGCTAGCTACCGAGCGAAGATTTCATTCGCAAAGAGATATTTTCGCCAGCTCCTCCTACCGGCCCCTTCGACGGTCGCGATAAAAGGGGGAATGAAAGAAATTCCTTGAATCATTGTCCCGCGAGTAGAAAAGATCGTAATAAGTCCGTCGTTAAAAGACGCTTCTTGAATACGATGCATTTGCCTTCGTTCAACCCGCCGGATCACAACGTTCTCTTTCTTTAACGCGTATTAATACGTTTTTATTCATCCACCTTGTAGCCCCGCGACTCGGATCCCGATTCAGCGCGCGTCGTTTCTCCCTTTCGCTCGTCTTGTCTCGGCCGGAGTTAATTATTAATTACAACGAGTTTATTTAAACGATTCATCGAAGACTGTTTGGCTTACCGGATCAATTTTTCAGTTCTCGCCGCTTCGCTCGTATTTCTTCGTTTGAAAATTTAACGATGATAAAGCACAACCTTGTAGATTGTGGACTTTGAAGTAACGAATTAAACGGCCGAGAATGAACGAACGTGGAGGGTTCCTTGCGTTTTTTGTGTATCCCTTCGACGAAACTTTGCAGACCGCTTCTGGTGGTCTTAAATCAACTCTACCTTCGTCTGATTATAAATTAGCTTCTCGCCACTGTTACAAATTGCAAGTCACCCTCGCAATTATAAATTATACCTCATATTTTTAATAACATTATAAATTCCTAGTTACCCTTTCGGTAATCGTAAGTTATGTTCCCGGTAATAATACTGATTACGAATTAAATTATTCTAATCTTATATGGAGATATAGGGATCTAGGTATGTGGAAATCTATGGACATGGGGATCTAGGGAAATTGGAACCTAGAGATATCGGTATCTAGGAATACCGGGACATAGGAATATCGAGTCTAGGGATGTCGGTGTGCAGGAACATCGGGGTTTAGGGATATCAGGATGCAAGGATATCGGTATTTGAGGATATCGGGATCTAGAGATATCGGAATCTAGGGATATCGGAGTTCAGGGACATTGGTACCTGGAGATACCGGTATTTAGGGATATCGGTATGTAGGAGATATCGGTATCTAGGGATATCGGTACGTAGGTTTAATGGAATATGTAGAGTTATCAGGGCCTACGGATATCGGGATCTAGGCATACCGGGATCCAGAGATGTCAGGACCTAGGAATATCTATGTCATATAGGACCTATGTCTTATCGTGTACCGTTCATATTCCCACCTTTGCTATTCGAATAAAATTCCGCTTGCATCCGCGAAAGTATGAACCGTTTGTTCTCTAGGAAGCTATTTCGAGCCGTAATTATAATATCGCTCCCCCCAGCAGAATCCCATTATATCTTCGAAGAAGTAACTCCATGATCAATCGGATCCGAATGTCCGCGTTGGCCGTCTCGCTGTCACGAAATTTCTTTATTTTTTCTTCGATAAAACGAACAAAACATCCGTTCACAAAGCGCTTACACGCTCCATTAATCTCTGGACGACGACAAAGGAAGTCGCCGTAACTGTGTCAATAATTCTTGCAGCGGACTTCGGACGGGATCGATTTTCGCGAGAAGGAGAACAACAATGGTGGCGGCGCGATCTCGTCGTTTCCATTGAATAAATGATAAACGCGGTAAACGGGGTCCTTTCGTCTCTTCTGCTGTTTCGCCGAGTCGAATGAATACCGTTGAAACAGCTACCCGCGCTGGATCCGATGGAGCTTCTTTTTCTTTCTGTTTCCTTTTTTTTTTTTTTTATCTTTCTTTCTATCCCGGCCTCGCGTGTTTTTTCAGTCTGCACGGATAAATAGAAGTTTTATTTTCCCCGCGGTTGAAAAGGTATAAGCTTGCCGGTCGCATTCATGCTCGGGTACCGTTTAACGTAACAGTCGCGGAATGCGTGGAAATTGCGCCGGTACCCTCTTAGGATCAAGATCAGGATAATTACACGGCTGACGCGGAAACGTACGACGAGGTCCAGACGTTTTCGTCTGATCAACGACGCTTCTTCCGAATGAAACCGAAACCCTTTACAGTCCTCGTAGCTTGTCGCGCGAAATTACACCCTCGTTCACTGATCCCGCTATGCATTTCTCATTCGACACCTTTTCTAATCCTTTTTATTGTAGTTGCTGCAAAAATAATTTCTGGTTTTGTTATATCAATCTTCGATATCTGTTTCGATAGTTTGATTTTAATGACCATGAAGTATATTGTCAAAGATATTATTTTAAACAATTTTTCTCTCTATATATAGCCGCCGTTCGGCTTTAATTTCAGAGATACTTGCAAAGATATTTTCACCATGGAAATTAATTATAAAATGGCATGTGCTTCGTCGATTTGGATGACCTTGAAATATGTTGTCAAGAACGTCATTCTAAACAACTTTGTATTTGTATGTAATCGTCTCTTGATTTTGGTTTCTGAGATATATGCAAAAAACCACAGTTACATTTACAATACACGTACATGTATAATTGCATACGTAACAGCATATTGCTATTATACATATATTGCAATGTATGCTAAAATAAATATACTCAAATATGTTGTATTTCAACATATCGCATCACATTTTAATAAAAAAGATGCATATATGAATGAAGATTTGTTTATTGTTCCAAATACACTTGTATTAAGAACAAATTATCTGATTCTGTCGAATATCGTCGTTAAATTCTCCGATTTTGAATCTTATATTCACCCAATCCGAACAATATTAAATTTCCTTTCAAGAGGAAATATTCTTTTAAATACAATATTGACATCTGTAGTTACATATGCACCTTGTAAACAGCATATTTGATTTTCTACTAAATTACGAGTAACGTAGTTATTTATTTGTCAGAATCGAGTACGAATAAAATAATACAGCATGTTGGCAAAAATTAATTTAATTAACCGTACAAAAGCGTCAACTTTTTTTTCAGAAGGATACGTTCATCGGATGCGGGTTTCATCGAAAATATTACGCGCGTATGAAAAATTCCACCAGTTTCAATATCCGTTTCATTATTTGATAAAGTCGTATGCACAGAACACGCATGCTATATTTGTTTATTTGAAGTACGATCAAATTGAATATTGACGGGGAAAAAATGATGCAACAAATTCGGCTGGTAAAACGTAACTTCCCTCTTCGGCAAATATTTCATAATCGTTCCGGTGTTTGATCACGATAGCATGCAAACATCAATTTGTTGGCTTCGTAATTTTTCTACCGTTCTAAATTGGAACTTTTCGTTTGCGTCTACAACCATCGAGTCTCGATTACTCGTCTGAATAAAAATGCAACGTTAAATATCTCCAACAACGGTTCTCGATTAAATAACGTTTCAGTTACATGATGCTCGATATACCTGTGCAAATAGGTATATTGAAATGATATGTAAATATTAACTGCTTATTATGAACATGAATAATGTGTACATATTAATTGCTAATTTCCGCTGCAAAATGTTAATTAATTTTCGTAAATATTTATAGATCAGACGTTAATATGAACAATTTTAATTTTTCAATGTTGGTCTTTATGTTGATTGGTGCGATTTGCTGTCCCGTTTGGAATGCATCAAATTCCCTAGATTTACACTAGATGTGACTATCGCTATGACCATCACTACGGTTATCGACTATCGTTATAACTATGTCTACCACTAGGACTATCGTTGTAACTATTACTGTGACTGTCGCTATGACTATCACGACGATTGTTGCAACGACTGTCGCTATAACTAACGTCGTGACTATTACCGTGACTGTCACAACGATTGCTGCAACGACTGCCGCTATAAATAACATCATGACTATTGCCGTGATTATCATTGAGACTATCACCGTGACTATCTCTGTGACTATCCCTATGACCTATATATCACTATGACTATCGCTACAACTATCTCAACGACTGACTATCATCATGACTATCGCCGTGACTATCATTGTGACTATGATCACAATTATGATTATCATTAAAGTCATGACCGTTACTATAATTAAGTAATTATACACGATCGTATACGTGGCACCACACTCATCAATAATCACAGAAGCAATAGTAAGTATTTTTCGATAATCAGCAAATAGCATAGCACTATTTCTGTTCCGATACTCGTTTCCAAACGAAACGCATCGTAACGAGGCTCATGCATAATTCCGATTCCAAATTCGTACGTATATCATTTAAAAATGTTCAAAGCAACTATCTTGGTACATTTACGAGTCCTCTCCTTCTCGAAAGCATATTTCTTCGTTGTCGAAAGTACGACACTGCCTGCGGTTCAAACTGCGGACCGATGGGAATAACCCACGATAGATATAGCCCTCTGGAAGACATGAACTAGCGCGAACCCGTTTCGCTCTTGTATTCCCCGAACCATATCATTATAACAACGTTCTAGACATCGTTTATTTGTTACGGCAAGAGATTCGGTTAACTTATGCGCAATTTTATACGACCCCATGCCCCGATGGGGGTCGTTCTCGTTCCGCGAACGAAACGGCCACGCGACAGTTCGCTCGAACACCGAGTATACGAGTTTTACTTTGTTCGATACTGTGCCAGCATAACGTTGGAATGTTACCACATCAATGGAAACAATGAATTTTACGTGTCTCCAACAAATTTCCTCTACCCTGCATACCATGATTTTACTTTCAAATTTGCTATTTCGATGGTCGAAACAGTTGGCTATACAAACCTCATTCGCACAGATTCATTTTATTTGAGTATGTTGTGCTCGGGGATAGAGCCCAAATATTAACCCTTTACTCGAGAGGTGATTCATATGATCAATATGGAGCATAGAGTATTCTATGCGAAGGGTGGAAATACAAGACATTAACATGTAATGATGTTATATACAGTAGTAGTGTATCGTGTCAGTAGGCCTTTTAATTTTAAAAACGTGAATGCTGAAAAATAGTGGTCCTAATTCGGTATATTGTATAATTTTCACAGGAAACGAATCACATCCATAATACTCATACAGTAGGAATAATATGTTCGTACGATAAGAAGTAACTCGGAAGAACAAGTAATTCGGAAGAAGAAGAAGATATTCGGCGGTAACCAAGTCGTCGACAGTACATAGCTCCAGTGTTCATTCCCATCAGGAGACTTTATTCGATAGCTGGAGCCAAGAGAGAAACCCTTCGCTCAAAGTTTAATAACGCACAGGCCAGTATTCGAAGTTTCCACGCAAAGCAATGCTATGGAAATCTCATTCTCCGAAACGTAACGAAATTGGCGAGATCGATACTAGCGAGGGGATCGAGATTGTTCCGCGTTGGAGGGAGAGCGTCTTGAGGCCATCACTACGGGGGTTCGCTGCGATGGTGTGCATCAGTCTATGGGTGCACACGTATCGCAGCACATGGAACACGGGCGTATTCGAAGGGCAGAATAGCTGGAGGACGCCGCGTCGCGAGCTTAATGATGTACCGACCAGCGAGACAAGAGGGGGTGAATGGAGGGAAACGTGGCGGGAAATGAGAGCCCGGCAGCCGTTGATATGCATTATGGAACGCTGTATCGTTATTGTTTCCCGTCCGTTTTTACCGTTCTACGCTTTCTACGGCCGACCCGCAGTCAGACTAGAAAAGAACCGTGATTGCACCGCGCAGCCAGGGATTTAGGCGAGTTAACAATTTTTCCTTTCGAAGGATCTCGAGTACCTTCGACGAACGATCCTGCAGAAATATCGGTAATTGCGTTTCTGCTGACCGGCAAAATGTATGCACATTTTCTTATCGTGTAATTTCAAGGATCCTGTTGTTCATTTTTATGGTCTCTAACATTTTCATGCTCGAAAGGAATGTACTTTTAGAAAGACAGACGGTACTTTCTGCTACTTTACTATTTTACTATTTTACTATTTTTCTATGCAACTATTTTGCTGCTTCGATACTTCGCTAATTGACTGCTTTACGGTATCAGTTTTCGATTGTTTCGGTATTTCGCCGTTTCAATATTTCGCTGTTTCGTTATTTCAATAATTCACTGGTAGTTATGCTCACGCTTAGTGTTAACGTTAGTATAATCGTCACTGTCAAGATGACTATAGCTATGACTACAAGCACGTGCGTAACAGATTATATAAAGCATCGAAATTTTGTTAAAATTGCACTGATAAAAGTTAATAGCGTTAACGCAATGAGAGTTAATGATACATAAATATTAAATTGCGGTCACGCAACGAACCCGTTAAAATATCGTTAACACTCGATGGGCGGTAAATTTCATCCGGTACGATTAAACGTTCTCCGAAATGTTATTCATAGAATTTTCAATATTATTCGCCACGTCGCTTTATAACGTAGCTTTTCGAATAATTACCATGCATGATGTACAAGAGAAAAACAGGAATTTCAATCAGTATCACAACATACATGTATATTTCAACTACACCGTGATATTGCTTTCGCGATAATAGCATAATAATTGGGAAGCTTGCATTTAATTAAAATCGCGTTCGAACTCGTGCCTTTACGATTCTTGGCAAATGATGAATGGAAATTCTCCACGCTATATTTCTCTTTGAATTTTCTAATTATTCGGAAATTACGAAATTCAAATTAAGAAGTACTTACACTGCAAAATTTTTACATTTCTAAATCTGTTCAATTTGCAATTTCAAAATCTACAAATTTGAAAATTTCCAAACGCATAAATCCTCAAATTCCAGATATCCAATTTCTAAAAGTCAAACAGGCGACAAATTTTCAAATTCCACAATTTATAATTTATAGCTTCCCCAAATTTCAAAATTCATACATTCAAACATCCCTTGAATTTAGAAATCTCAAGATTATAAATTCACCAAATTCAGAAAACCCTAAGTTCCAAAATTATAAAATCCCTAGATTCGAAATTCCCCAAGATCCAAGGTTCCAGAATCCCAAATTCCAAAATCCCTAAATTCAGAATTCCCCAAATTCCAAATTTCCAAAATCCCCATATTCCAAAATCCCTAGACTCAGAATTGCCCGTATTCCAGAATCCCTAGACTCAGAATTCCCCATATTCCAAAATCCCTAGACCGAGAATTCCCCATATTCCAAAATCCCTAGACCCAGAATTCCCCATATTCAAAAGTTTTGGTACCTGTCGATTGAAAGAATTTCCAAATTTCCTAGAGTATCTAGTTCCAAGAGTAATCGTAACCAGAAGGAACGATATTCACCGTTTCGATGAAGTATAATCGCTCAAAGACTATGCAGAGATTGTTACTTAAACCAGATTCAAAGTTATTGGTTCTCGGTGAAAGCAGGGGAAATTCATTTCCGTGGAAATTGTCGAATAATGCGGGTCCAATGGTGCACAATTTATGATTAAACGGTTCGCGATCAAAGTGGAAAGACTTCTTCTGTGGTACGTGTCAGACGCAAGCAGCCGGGATGAAGGAAACCACTCGGAACGGGTCTTCTGTCTGGTTTTATCGAGTTGTCGCGTGGAAAGTCTCGCATAGTTTAACATTGTTAGACGTTAATTAGAAGGAGATCGCAAATTCCACGGATACCTACTGCTTACATTAATGGTGACTAGTAACAAGCTTTCGATGGCCTACTCTGTACATGCTATCCCGTATAAGGATATCTACGATCGTTGAAACACTTTCAGTAAACTGTCGGACAAAGCTGATACACGATACAAGTTCATTTTTAATTGGCCATAAATTGCCAACACTGAAATTTACTAAATATTTCTGTTTCGTCGTTTCGTCTTCTCTTCTGTTATAGCATCGGATACTGTTTAGTACATTACTCGATACCCCTTGTTATTTTTTTACGAACATTTAATTTAAATATTGCACTGTTACTAATACGGTAAAGTCTCGATATATGGTCAAAAAATTCAATTCGTATAGTCCATTTTATAATACTTTCCACTTCTACGTACATCCGCTACATACACGTGTATATCTGAGGCCATATAACGGGATTCTGTTGTAATACGGACAACTTTCAGTTGACACGTTTACCTTTTTACATGCAACATTATTTGCTCGTTCGCATATTTTAAAATAACACCGAAGGCGGTACTTCGGGTTACTACAGGTTGACTCGATAGCAACACCTTGATCGAAAACTGCCCGCTTTGAAGGAGTAGCGAATATCGGTTAAAAAGGAAAAGAAAACAATTTGGTGGAAATATTTGTTCTGTACCGCTGATTGCAACAGAAGAAGCAAGTTAGATGAAGCATCGTGGAATAAAAGTGTGCGTTCGTATAGAGACACAGGGAGAGTCTGGGAACGGAGAGAGAAAGCTGAAATTGCAGTTGGCAACGACATTTAATCTTCGATCAGCAGAGCCAAGGAAGCTCGAACCGCGTTCGGATCGATATTCGAGGCCTGAATTCGCGAGCTAGCGCGACCAAAGTGGATCCAAGCGAATCTCGAACTCGTACGCGTACTCCTGCTCTTACTTTTCGGATAATTCACCAATTTTCAACGTCTCTATGTTCCCAATTTTTTCCTTTTTATATCTTCAAATTTCAAATTTCATCATCCCTATACGCCAATATCCCTGTAACCCAATATCCCTATACCCCAATAACCCCCAATTGACAAATTGCCAAATTTCGAAGTCGTAAAAAAAAGAAGTGTTTAAATGGTAGTAGTTAGCTACGGTCGTAAGCAGCGCGGTGGTGGGAGCTCTTTGTTTCGGTGACGTTCCATGCGTCCAACAGGGTAAAATAGAGAAAAAGAAGGTTCCAACGTGTATCTTTATGTACGGTTCGGCTGGATATCGAGCGTTTCACGTGTATTATTTGTCCCGGAATCCCGGCCGGTGAACTCTTCCGTCGAGAATTCTGCATACGTTCGAGCGAAAAGGTTGCGCTAAAGCCGCGATGCAGAATACATTTTCAGAGTTGACCGGAATGCGAGCGGAATCGAAAGCGCTTCGTTACGTTTCCGCTGTACAACCCGGTGCAAGGATTTTGCTATGAACTGAACCTCCCGTCGCTAAAACTACCAACTTTAAAGGGATTTTTATCGTTGAAACTTTGCCACTTCCAAACTTTTAGATTTCGTAAAGTTTCATTGCTGAATTCCTACGCTTCTGTATCTTGGAATTTGCAAACTTTTACATTTTTAACATTCCACATTTATACATTCCCAAATTCCCGTATTTTCGAATCGCTGCACTAGGAATTATCTAGATTCGCAAATAATTAAATACCCAAATCCCTAGACCTACAAATAACTAAATACACAAATCTTCACATTTCCGAATTCCCAAATCCTCAAATCCCTAAATCCCCAAATTCCCAAATCCTTAAATCGTGAAATTTGCAAATACAAGAAAAGACATCGTTGTACGTCACTGTACATAATGTAACGTTTCGCCGAAATCCAGTTCTCTGTTTTATCGCCAGCGATACTCTTACATTTCTTTTTGGATGGAGTTCGTCTGTTTTTGCCTCGCGTTATTTCCTCCGTGCGATGCAATTTTGGAAACGAGAAACACGGATGCTTTACGTGACAAGCTTTACGAATTGCGACCGTTCGATAGCAACAAATGTACTACGCTTTTTGACGAAGAATTTCCTCCGTCTTCTTAGCGCAACGAAAGTTACGAGCTTATAACACACGCCGTATACGATGCGACGCAAGATTCACGGTTTATGGAAATAAGGAACTCGTGTCGCCAGAATTTTTCAAATGAAGGAGATTATAGCAGATTACATTATGCTTACGTACGTAAATTTTCCACGTTTCTGAATAATCTTAGAGAATAGGATTAAGTATACGCAAGAATAAGGAACCTTTGCCTATTTCACTGCTTGCGAGAACATAAACTAACTCTTGCGTCTCGTACCGCCATCTTGTGAACCATGTAGGCTAATATGTGTCACTTTTTATTAAAACTAAGATCATGCTACGTGTGTGCGCGATGTAATACTTTCGAAGTAAAAACATAACGATGTATTTGTATGGCAAAAAGTTACCATATAATGCAATATTGGTATGATGAGCAGCGATGTAACGAGTGATCGTATAACACATTGAGTATACAAAACGTTCATTATAAAATACGTCGACTGCACGATGATTTTATGATGCATAGTTGTATAGAGCGCGGCTATATAACACGTGGCAATATAACGCGTTACAATGTAATGTGTAGATATTCAACGTGGCTATATAACAAATCGTAAAATGTATAATACGACAGTAGCACGACGTATAGTCATACAACGTGTAGTAATTGCAACGAGTAGAAGTCCACATGCAGAAAAAGTTCCCCAGTCGATAATATACGTAATGTACCTAATATACCTACTATAAATAATATACCTAAAACCTACTGTACTTAAAGTAAATACAAGACACACATTTCAATCAAGTTTAATATACAACAATAATAAAAAACAAGCTCTCTTTGAATTCCAATTACAAAATTTGTTGTCCCTCGATAATTAATGTGGCTTCGTCTTAAAAAGCGAATATTATAATTTAAATAGGAAGAGTACGAGGTGATTATCATTGGGGATTTGTTTTCACCGCGAGCGTGACGAGAATTAATAATTAATGAGTGTCGACAAGAATATTCGTGGGTAGAAACGATACGAAGGAAGAGCGTCTCGTATCGGGATCGATTGTTTCAACGAATGAATCCTCCTCTTGACGGAGACGCGTCCTTTCTATCGTCTACTTTCTATTTAGAAACGAATGAATGGAAACGACTAACTCCTGATCTTCCGTTCGAGCGAGATAAAAATACAGCGCGATGAATTTTCTCATTGTTATAACGCTCGACAATGCGCATTATTCTTTTTCCGCTTTTGTGCTATATCCGGTTTATTCGTTATCCTTGCCTTAATTAAGATTCGAAGACCGAAAAGAGATTCAACGCTGGTGAAACGAAAAATAAAAAGCTCAAAAAAAAGGGAGGAGATTACGTTCGTTTTTATATCTCTTGATACCGGCCACCGTTCGTTCAAACAAATTTAAAAAGCAACCGAGTAATTTGCTCGGGATTTTATTCCTTTTCCTTCGCTCGCTGAATTTACTCCGCCATTTTATCATGCAACCATATGTATCATACAAATGTACTATAACAGAACATTATTCTGATGACGTGTCAATATAAGGTTAGGTAAAACTTAGGATTAAATCATAGATAGATTGCCTCGGCTAGGTTAAGTCGAGTTAAGTTAAATTAAGTCAGGGTTAGATTAAGTCAAACTGAGATTCAGTCGAGATTCAGATCAGGTTTAGTTTAAATCGAGGTTAGGTAAAGGTACCTTTATGTTATATCAACATTAGGTTAGGTCAATGTTAAGCCAACTCGATGTTAAATTGGAATCCCTCCTTTTACTACGGTACTATGCAATTCATCCAAAACACCACGTTACTTGCAATCGGCTTTGCATGTAATTACTTCTCCTTCGACATCCGACAATCGTTCAATATTTCACGCGGTAATCTCGCGAATGCAAAATTCGCAACGTAGACGGAGATTTCGTGATTCCAGCAGCGGAAGCACAAAAGGAAAGGACGGAGAAGAGGAGCAAGGGATCGCGTACGCAAACACTCGTGCACGCATGTACACGTATATTAGTTGGGGCACATACATAGAGGGAAAGAGAGCAGAAATACGTACACTCAGGTGCAACGTAGGCTTCCATTGAATTAGAACACATACGTCAATTTCTAGGTTCCCAAATTCCTATATCTCCGAATTCCTAAATCCCCAAATTCTATATCTCCAAATTTGTAGGACTCCAAACTTTTCTATGTACTATTCCCTGTATCCCAAAATTTCTAGCTCCCTAAATTCCTATATCTCCAAATTGCTAGATCCCCAAATTTCCAAGTCTCCAAATTTCTATATCTCAAAATTGCTACGTCCCTAAATTTCTATATCTCCAAATTTGTAGGACTCCAAACTTTTCTATGTACTACTACCTGTATCCCAAAATTTTTAGCTCCCTAAATTCCTATATCTCTAAATTGCTAGATCCCCAAATTTCCAAGTCTCCAAATTTCTATATCTGAAAATTGTTACATCCCCAACTTTCTATGTCACTCAATTCCCGGATTCCCAAATTCCTACGTTCCTAATTGTCCTCTAAATTTGTATATCTCCAAATTCCTATATCTCTCAAGTCCTTCATCCCCAAATCCCTCTCTTCCCTAGTTTCTAGATTCCAAAATTCTTAAACTCCAAAAATTCCTATATCCCTACAATCCCAAATCTTGATCCTCAGCTCCAAAACCATAAAACTTCCCTAATCCTTTAAAATCAGCAAGTGGAAGAAGTAACAATTTTCGCGGAGGCAGATTTGCCCGTGACTGTACGCGCGCGCGGGCGCGCGTTTCAAGAGGATGCTCGCGCGGGTCCATGGAACCGAAGGCGGCCCGAGAGCTCTCGTCGTAAAGACGGTAGGCTGGGAATATCACGTGCGAAACTAACATGTCCTCAGGGAGCCAGGAGGGTGTCTCCTATGTGTACATAACCAGGGTATCCAGGGATGCGTGTGGGTCCAACTTCCTTTCCACCACATCCATAGATGACCGTACACACCGTCTGCACGCGTAAGCTGCCCCAAGCAGCTTAGCTCATTCTTCCTATTTTTAAATGTCGCTAGACGTCGGCTCACGAATCGCGTCCCGTCGGGTCCCGTCGCTTCGACGGATCTCGTGAAAACCTTACGTTCTGTATGCACATCGTTGAATCGCTGAGCTTACGCTTTCCATTCGTTTACCTCCTACAGGGTTTGATTCTTCGACCTACGGGCACGATTCGTTGTTCCTTCCTCCATTTTGCATTTTACCATCTCGATGTCTTCGGATTCCCAGATTTCGATTTTCTCAGATCTTTACACTTGTATATTCTAATGTCCTGCTATCTCTGCATCCCTATTTCTGCTGAACGTGCTGAGCCTCTTGGAACTCTACGTTTGTACCTCGAATGACACGGGCCGCCATTATGGATCTTTTCGCCTGATCATATATTAACCCTTAACTTATGATTTCTTTGACAGTCAGTCAGAACTATGTCTGCAATGTTAAGACAAGTAAGCTTGAACTGTTAGGTATATAATTTAAGGATCCTTGATTATGCAAATTATAATTGATATTAAACTCCAAGTTCAATCGTGCTGCGAATATAATTTTGATGCGTTGTATCTGAGTGTAACACGTTATTATAAAGGGTTAAACTTGAATTTTCCACAAAGTTTAATGTACAAGTATACATTTGTATGTATTGCATTCTTCAAATGTTCTTCTTGCGTAATTTTATCAAATATGTATAACTTAAATATTGGACATCAGTTGAATTGCATTACTTTTTTAAACATACAAAACAAATTTTTGTTGGCATTAGTCAGATTGCTTTAAGTTATCCGTTAGGGATAGACATTACGTTGTATATGAACAAAGTGATCGGTGATGCAAGCAATTTCTATGTAACTATGTACTTGTGTCATCGCTTCTATGTACGATTTGATTTTCAGTCAGTCTAATGTTTTCCCTTGACCAGAACAAAAAGTACGCATTCTCCTAGTAATTATAATAAATAATTTATTAATTTCTCTGTTATTAAATATTCTATTTAATAAAAGTTCTATATTTTCGCGTATAAATTTTCCCCAATTAACTCGCATCGTTACAAAAATATTGATTACGTTACGAGAATGTGGTTTATGCAACGACCGCCACGCCTGCAAAGGCGTGACAGATTTGAAACAAGACGACGAGTGGAATCGGAGATCAGTTCGTATCTAATTATCGGTTCAGTAACGAGCTCGATAGCCTCGTTAAGCACGGGAGCCAACTTGCTACAGCTGAAATTCGGATCTGTGCCTAAACCATATGGAAACTAAGCCAAGCCGTTATATCGGAATATCGGCTGCACTCCGGGAATCTATGCATGACCCAGAATAAATTAATAAACTCCGTTTCCGTAAATTAATAACTCTCGTGTCCAACGGGACCTATTTAGTTCGAGAACGCCTGCATATTAAAATTTCAATCGAAAATTTAAAAGCTGTTTCACGATGAACTGCAAATTAAATAACTTGTACGTGAAGTTATTAATTTTGTTCAATTGTACCGATGTCAACGGGTTGGCGCGTGAAAGAGGCTGACCTATGTGTTTAGAAGAGCACATATCGAAATCATTATACTAGTACTAAATCCTTATATTACCGAATTACTGTATCTCCGAGTTTTCATATTCTTGAGGTACAAATCTCTCCCTTCTATATACGAGAATACCTACATTCCCGAATACCTACATTTCTAAATTCCTATATCATTCGAGTCCCTACACCCCCAAATCCCTACATGCCCGAATCCCTACACCCCCCAATCCCTACACACCCAAGTTCCTATATTCCCGAATCCCTACACTCCCGAATCCCTACATCCCCGAATCCCTACACCCCAAAATACCTACATTCCCGAATTCCTACACCCCCGAATCCCTACACCCCCGAATCCCTACACCCCCGAATTCCTACACCCCCGAATCCCTACACCCCCGAATCCCTACATCCCCGAATACCTACACCCCCGAATTCCTACACCCCCGAATCCCTACACCCCCGAATCCCTACACCCCCGAATTCCTACACCCTCAATTCCTACATTCCCAAATCCCTACATTCCCGAATTTCTACACCCCCGAATACCTACATTTCTAAATCCCTACATTCTCAAATCCCCCATTCTCAAATTCTTCTATTCCAATATTCTCACATACCTAAATCGTGGAGGTTCTTTTACTTCGGGTCTCACACTCGTGGGTTGATATCTGCATGTAGTTCTTACGTAAACTACATTCTGTTTTAAAGATTAGAATTTACTCTGCTATCGCATAACTATAGCGTATTTTGAAGATGCATTGTCCCTAACAACTAGTTTAAATCATGCACGTATCTAGTTTGAAACTGGGAATGAGACGGTTGCTGAACGTCGCCATGATTTGTTCGCTTAGTTCAACACAAAGCACAAATAACGCGGCACGTAGCTTTATTTGCTAGTATTTATAACATATGTCATCTTACGGAACTTTCTAGACCTGAGAGATAAACAGACACTGTTTCTCTAAACTTGAGAGTTTAAAGGATAGATATTGTCCTTTTGATCTATTACAGTTCATCTATTTTTGCTAAATGATAATAAACGATAATTAATAATGATAAAAATGTACGATACTTGACGGTGTTAAATTTCAATGATAATTGTGATGATAAAAATGAAGTACGATTAACGATGATAAAATTGAACAATAATTAATACTAATAAAATTGAGCGATAATTAACGATGATAAAATTGAACAATAATTAATAGTAATGCAACTGAGTTTAACCGTAATCAAATTGAATGATAATTACTAATAACAGAAATGAATGATAACGAACAGTAATAAAAATGCATGGTTATTACAAATAAGAAAGTGAACGACAATGAATAATAATAAAAACAAACAATAAAAATAATAAGAACGAAAGGCAATTATAGTAAAAATAATTATCATTTATAATTTTGAAAGCGTAGCAGCAACATCAGCGAAGCATTTTCTCAGAATTGTTTAACAGGAGGATACTCACCGCGGTTTATATCAGCTGGAAAAAGGCGTTGAAAGGTTGCAGGGTTTAATGACTTGATCCAAGTAAAGTAGGATACTTGGCTGGAACCATGGTCACTAAATCCGTCATAGCATCGAGCTGGAACAAGAAAAAATCCACGCGTTTTACGAGGGTTGGCGAATGCAGGTTCGCCTTCCGAGGAAATTGCGGAGAAACACGACTCCGAACGATCGCCAACGGGAAAGCCGATTGAATCCCTATTATCCTTTCGAGACGGCTGCTTAAAGGCGATTTTATTACTCCCATTCGCTATTTATTTACGCGCGGCCGATTTATTTCAAACTGATACATTAACTCTCGAAATGAATCGTGGCGAGAAACGCTCAGCTAAATTTTTCCCATTTTTCCAATTTGTCCAATTTTTCAAATTTTTAATGGCAAACTTTGAATATCGATCTTTGTCGAAATCATTATCTTAATTACTATTGAGAATGTGCGATATCTGATATTTTTTGTTTAACCATCCGACAGTTGGTGTAGTATTAGATTTATTAAATGAACGATTCTGAGAAACACGATATTTAATTTTATTTTATATCTGAAAAGTGGCGAATTTATAGACCTTGCAAATATAGAAATTTCTACATTTATAAGTCACCAGATCCTTAAATTTATAAGTTACAAAGTCTCTAAATTTATAAATGACATAGAATGTTTCAATTTAATGCTTTCGAAGAGGAAAAATTTGAAATTTTCGAGTAAACGATCTTCTGCTAATTTGTCCAGATTGAGGAGAAAAAGAGTATCAGAAGATAAGAACCGTGGAGAAGATACAATGGCAGAGATAGTTTGATAAGCCTGTTTCGCTAGATTTATACGAAGGTTTAATTAGAGCAGCAAGGATTAGTTTACGACCCTGTTATCCTGCATCGCGAGAAAATTACCCTTTAATCCTAATCACTGAAACGAGTTCGATAGAAATCCATCTGGCGATTTCGTATCGATTAGAAAGTAATGAACGAAAACTATAAAAGAAGTGCTTTCCGCAAAAACGCACGAAACAAGAAATTTGATACGCTCGATAATTTATAATAACGAAGAAATAGTAGATGTATAAATGAACCGGTTAGACAAAAAAAGAACGTTGTTTCTTGCGCGTTCTGTAGCATAGTATAACACAATTAACGAGCCAGTTTGTTGTTACTTTTAACGAGGGCCACGTTAACTGGAGTATACGCAAGAAGACGTATCATTTTTCGCAATTCACGTCCGTTGCCCTCGGTCTCAGCTCGTTACATTGTAACTCCGCGTTTAGTCCGGTTACATTAATGTTACCTGACACAATGGACCACTAAATCCTGCTAAGCATGACAAAAGACGGCCAAGGAGATGTTGAGGTAAGATAACAATTAATATTCGAACAAATTTCTTGACGCTTTAATGAGAAAATTTTGCTGTGTAATAATGGAAAATGTGGCACTTAGCATTCTTAGTTTATACGATGGTACAAACCGATGGTATATCTATCGACAGCACAACAATACACAGCGCGACTATTGACAGCGCAAGAACTCACAGCACTCTAATTGTTAGCGCAGTCGTTCACAACGTGTATCGTATTAAATTACAACGCATCAACTTGTGGTGTGTAAATTTACAGCGCAGTCATTCATATTTATTTACAGCGCTTCCAACAACGCAACAATTCGTAACGTATCAACTTAGCAACTGCTAACAGCACGATTCACAACGCAAAGACTAACAATGCATTAATTTATAAACATTTAGTAACATATTTGAAAATTTGTAAATGACGTAAGTATAAATCGTATCGGATGAAAATAAAGTTGAAGAAACCTCGTAACTTGAACATTAAAGTACTTAAATGACGTAAACTATCGTATACGATAAAAGTATATTAGATTTGCTCGAATGTCAGCCCAGTACCCGCGATCGGTTGAAATATCTTTAAAACTTCCGTCGAAACTTTTAATCCAAATATTCCCAATATCTGTCCCAATTTCAAAGAAGTTATGTTTCGTCGACCAAGACATTCCCGTATTTAATTACAACTTTGTTCCGCAAGGAGTATCCCGAGATATCGAAGAGTTCGACGATAGAGATATGAACGAAACGGCGAGTTGGCGGTGACCCTCGTCAAATTTCTCATAAAATTCTCAGACGGAAAATTACTTCTTTCTTTTTTCGCCAGCAATACCGTTCTCTTCTATAGCGCGCGAACTTCCAGCTCAATTTCAGCGACGCATTAATCCATGCGTTCGCTTTCGCTCGTTCGAACTTTCAGCAAGGGTTCGCTCTGTATTATCCAAAGTGACCCGTAAAATCCTGCGGGTGCGACATCGGCGTAAAACAATTCTCCGGGGACTGTCGCGTAGATTAAAGGGCGTAAAACTTCGCGAAAGCGTAATAAACTCTCTCCTTCTCTCCCTTCATCTTTTCTCCTTTCCTCGCCTCGAGAGCTCGTCTTACTTCCAGTGGGCAGTTTTCCTCGTCAAACGCGTTCCTGCTCTCCTCCTTTCTCCTCTAACTCGAATTACTGCTACTTCTTCTGTTTTACAGTGCTTACTGCGTATCCGGATACCACTTAACACCCGTTAAAATATCACGGGACAAATGTATGTAGAACGATTACGGCTGTTACCAAGAGTGAACATCATTTACACTTTCTTTTCTATGGTCAACTGTTTCGTCGTATGTTCTGTTAGCTGCATTCTGTTTTCAACATCTAACCTGATTTTTTTTCAGACACATAAAATCCGCGTTGTAAGTCAGGGTGTTGTAAATTGACGCGTTGTAAATCAACGTATCGTAAATTGATGCGTTGTTAGTATATGCGTTGTAAATCGAAAAGTTACAAATCAATGCGTTGTAAATTGCTACGTTGTAAATGGACGCGTTGTGTGTCAGTGCGTTGTATATTGAAATGTTGTGGATCGACGCGTTGTGCTTCGGTGCGTTGTAAATCGATGCGTTGTAAATTCGAGCGTTGTCCCTCGGCGCGTTGTAAATAGATGCGTTATAAATTGCAGCATTGTGGATCGACGCGTTGTGCATCAGTGCGTTGTGGACTGGACGCGCTGTAAATAAGTGCACAGTGAATTAGTACGTTGTAAATTGGCGGGTTGGGAATCAACGCGTAATAGGTCGAGCGCTGTGAAACTACGCGTTGCAAATCGACGTATTACTATCAAACGTGTAATATGTCTATGTGTTATAAATAAATGCGTTGCAAATCAATGCATTGTTAGTATACGCATTGTAAATCGACGAGTTATAAAACGCGTAATCGCTCGCCGCGTTGTCGGTTAAGCTCCGGTTAGTTAGTTTCCGGCTGGAATGCAACGCGTTCCCGCGAGTCTTTTACAGAGATTAAAAATCGATCCACCCTTGGCCCATTCTAATTCGCATGAGCCATCGACTGATTAAAATCCGTTCCCTTGGATGCGATGACAGGGCCGTATGCTCGTGTGCGTGTCACCCTTGCTTCTTTCGTAAACCGACCTCCGACATCGTTTCATTTTTATCCACGAAAATTGGAAACGATTTCGTCGACGAGATTAAGCTTCGCTCGGAAGCCAGACAAGAAGAAACGGCAAAGGGTGCGTCGTCGTTTCGCGAAGATACCAATATTGCTTCCACCTAAAAAACTGCGATCCTCGGCAAACTTTTTAGGCCTGCTTTTTTACATACAACCCGCCAATCGGATATCCGAGTCAAATTGGAACAGCGGGCCAATGGGATGGACACAATTTACCTTTACTTTACACTCTACTTTATTGTCGATTCTGCGAACTATCAAATTGCGGAGCTATCAACTAAACGCTAGAAAATTTTCTCTTTTATTTTGGTCATTCAAAATATATTGTTCGACGAAATGCAATTCGGTATTATACTATTCAATGGATAAAACGAATGTTTAAGTTGATCTCACTTTCAATGTTTTAAATATTTGTAATTGTAAAAATGTAATTTTTCCAACTACACAAATGTAATTTGTGATTCTACAAAGTACAAAGTGATCATCGGTAATAAAAATGATCTGATATATTTGTTACCATTTTTATGTTCGACGTAATCACACATGTACGTGAATATTTTATCGGCAACCATATGTTCTCGTTTAAACCCGTACTACGGACGAAAAGACAAGAAGAAAATTGTTGCTTTTCATTCGCTACCAATCACCGACGTCCTTCGATTTATCCGAGAAGGTACTCGATTTTAATAAAGTTCCGCCCTTAATAACCTCGAACGTCGTTTACCATTCGTCGGGAGCCCTCGTGCCAGTTTATCGTCGAAGTTCGCGTTCCTCTAATAACCAAAAGGTCCGATCGAAATTGTTAACGAAGGAGTACGAGCCGAAAGAAAGGAGGAAACAGTAGCGAGCAGGAAAGAGGAGAGCAGAGAAAAAAAAGCGAATTTCAAGCATCGACCGTACTTCCGTAAGCAGCTGATGCCTGAGAACAGGCGCCGCGGCGTCTAGACGCCGGCGGGAAAACCACCCCCGTTGTTCGCCCCCACCCCTCACCGCCCTCTCAACCCTTGCCGCGAACCCGGCGAAAATAAAGCTTCGACCAGATTCAGATATTCAATGGCCAACGTACGAATAACTAGTGAACTTTTTCGCCCTCTTCTTTTGTTTTCTTCTCTTTTCTTTTGTTTGCTGCTCGCTGTTTTCCATTTTTTTTTCCTTTTTCGAACGATCGACAACGAATTTCACTGTTCACGCTTTCACGCGCGGCGACAAACGTAATTAATAACGGAACGTAATTGTGCGTTCGAAACAATTCGAATACGAGGACAATGGTAATTGGTACAATATTGTGAATTTTCATCGTTTTTCATTTGCGATTTCCACTACGCGTACACGAATCTATGGATATGGGAAACTAGTCGTACAGCGATCTAGGGACCTAGGAATTTTTGATTCTAGGGACACCGGTACATAGCAATATCGAGATCTAGAAATATTAACATCTAGAGATATCGGGGTCTAGGGATATAAGAATCTAGGCATATTGAGATTTAGAGATATCGGGATCTAAGGATCTAAAAATATCGGAAAAGCGAGATCTAGGGATATTGGAATCTAGGGAAATCGGGATCTAGGGGTATCGAGTACTAAAGATATTAGGATATAGAAATATCGAAATCTAGGGAAATCGGGATCTAGGGATATCGGGGTCTACAGATATTAGGATCCAGAGACATAGATATTTAACGACATCAGTGTCTAGGGACATTGGAATCTGTGTGTCAAGGGATTTTGAGATGTGCGAATATGGTGATCTAGGGTTTTAGGGGTGTACCTATGTAACAATGTAGGAATATACATATTGATCCGAGGATATAAAATTTTAAGGACCCGATGGTGCAGAAATATGGTAGTCTGATAATCCCTAACATGATGTTCTTTCAATTTTCAAATTACTCAGTTTCCACATTTCTGAATTTGAAAACTACAAAACTGTTAATGTCTCGTTTCTAAATTCCAAACTTTTCGAATTTGTAAATGCTTGAACTACCGAATTGCCAAACTTTGAAAAATTGCGAAGATTTTGCAAATGAAACGCAGAGATCAACGCCGGTCGTTATGTCGCAGGCGTTAATTATTAACACGTTGAATGTCGTGAGAGTCATCAATCGCTGATCGAATTGAAGTATACCGTTAAAATATCGTTTTAAAGCGCGCGAAGGGAGAAGGAAAGAGGGTATTGGCGTATAGTCTGCGCCAAATAACCCGTAAATTTACAATACGAGAGGCCAGGGGTGGCTACGAAAAAGGATAAGTTATTAATCAATGTTCCACATCTGCGAATAACGATTCCCGTTGGTATTAATTAAAATCCGATACACGGACCCGGTCCCGACGAAAAATCGCGTTGAATTATACATGGCTGGTCCACTTTGCCTCTTCCGAGTTTAAAATATCAATATCGTATCAAACAAATTGGAAGTTTAATATATATGTAGAATTCAATCACGGCGCCGATCGGTCGCGAAGAACTACTCTAGCGAAACTGCAATAAACGTGTTTGGATACATTCGTTACTCGAATTTATTTTATCGCTCGTATTAAATTGTTCCACTATTTTACGCATTTCTCGTTGTATCCGCCAATGTTCTAACCTTTGATTCAATCTTGCGCAAGCTCGGTAATTCTTCCCATAACGTGTCGTGATGAATATCAGATAGCGTCGGACGAACATTTTACGACTCTTCTATTCGATTCTCGCGAAAAACGAACCACGAGTGCTAAACAACTCGAGTTTCATCTATCGCTTGATCATAGACGAGAAATTTAATCGAATCGTGCGTTTAAAAGCAACGAATGCGCATCTGACCGGGCGACGCGTGATTAATTAAAAGTGTAAGATAATTAGCAATTAGCGGTCTCTTCTGCTAGGACTAGACAGGGGACGACGTCGGTTGGTCGTTGGGGCGAGGGTTTGCGTAACGAGCATGCCAAGAGTTAAAATGTCAGAGGGTGAGGCACGTGCGTACGTCGATAACCCTAATAAAGTCGTTATTGCATTACAGCTTTCCGCCCGACAACGGAGGAAACTCTCGGCTCCTCTAATAGAGGTTACAGACAAGGGAATCGAACGTCCGACCGACTGGTCAACAAGATAAACTAGTTTATTTCAATGACCGCAACTTCTGGCCCTCCCTGTGCTTCCACGCGTTTCGTACACGGTGTGTATGCACACTTCAACCTTAGCTTCCGTTTAACGTTTTAACTATCGTGAGGGTTGTTGATCATCGGGACCACCGGTTTCATGTAATCGAATAATTCGGATAAATAAGAGCGCTGTTGTTCTACTAATACTGTTACGAATTCAAAGTTTCTACGCATCATTCTATCATGATTGTCCTTATAAAATCCCTTTACTATGACTATGTGACTGCGTAACTATATGACTACGTGACTATATGACTACGTGACTATATGATGAACTATGTCACTGTGCGACTATGTGACTATGTCGCTACACGACTATATGACTGCGTGACTATGTGAATATGTGAGTATGTGTGTATATGAGTATGTGATCAACCTACCCATGAAACTGTCTGAATATGTGACTAATCTGATTGTGTAACTGTGTGAATATGTGAGTATGTGACTATGTGACTATGAAACCTATATGACTATATGACTATGTAATTGTGTGAATATGTGACCGTGTGTCTATGAGATTATATGAATATATGATTATGTGACATGCGACTGTGTGACAATGTGGCTATGTGAACATACGATTATGTGACTATCTGTCTCATAATTGTAATCGTGGTTGTGCTTTGTGACGATGCTGTAATAGCCTTTTAACTATTAAGTTCTTACACGAATAACTGATTTCGAAGGCAAACATGATTTAATTACTAACAATAAGTATATCTAGAGACTTAGCTTGTATAACAATCATCATATAACTTGTAATATTGCATAACGCACTAGTATTGCTCAAGAAAGTAAACATTAAGTTAAACCTTGATTATCCGAATTGAATATAATATTAAAGATGTCACGAAGTACAAGATGTTCATTTGGCGTTGTTATGAATCTTATCGACACATGGGAATACGTCCGATGTTTATTCGCGTAGACGTGTTCGCTTTGCATCCGGAGCGTTGATCAGGAAAATTAATTGCGGCACTGCAAGGGAAATCGGTTGTCGTCGATTCACGCTCGTGCAGCTACAATTAAATATCACGAACGGCTGTGTCCGATTTATCGGACGAATACGGGCCACGCGAACACAATAATCCGCGAACGTTGCGAAATCTCTATTAGAACAGCCTCGTTCGCCAGGGAATTAATGGCAAACCTCGAGTTAAAACTTCTCGGACAAACATGTCGATAAGCGAGTAGGAAATTCATTTTCGCGATACGGAATCCCGTTACGTATTATCTATCTTCCTTTCAGTACAGTTATTAACTTGTTGGTTGTAAATCATAACTTGTTACTTTGTTTCAAATTTGTCACAATGTATCTACAAAGATAATAATTTATCGAATTGTTCGTTATTTATCTTTATCGTATTTATCGTATTTATCGTATGACTTTATACGTGGTATCGATTTGAGTTTCGCCAGTGAAAAAACGAGAGACCGCGAATTGGTAAATGTTGAACGTTAAAAGTCAACGCAACATTTAATGAAACACCATTAAAATTTCGAGTTCCCACGGTGACGTCGACTGCGTGCTCGACATTTTTAATTAAAAACGTTATGCCAGTGGAGGTGTTGTCGCCTCGGTCTCGGACGAGTGGATTTTCTTGTAAAATATTTCATTTCTTGAAAACGAAGCTTCGCTTAACGAGACGGCAAACTACCATTAGTAAAGATTACAAATCTGATTTTCTAAATTGCAGGATATCCAGAATCCGCGAGAAATACATTCATTCGAACTGATGCTCCACTCGAGTAGCAGCGGTGTAAATATTATCACACCGTTCCATTACAAAACTGCAAATGGCAATATTATTTTACATGTAGGGTGAAAGATGCAACACGACATTTTCATTAACATTTCCATGAACTTAATATCGAATTAAAATTTTGTAAAATATTAATCATCGCAATTTAATTATAGTAAGGATCATATAGTCACGAACATATAGTCATGAACATATAATTGCGAACATGAAGTCACGATCATATAATCGTGAACATATAGTCACGACCATATATTCACAATCACAATTACATAGTCTGAATCACAATCGTAACTATATAGTCACAACCACGTTCGCATAAAGTGAACATTTTATTAATCTTAATACAATTGACCAACAAACAAATGTATACGATAAACTATCTTATTCTAAATACTCGTATGTAATTGAATAAAGTCTTGCAATTGGAGACTAATTAAAGATATCGATTCCCGACTTCTTTATTTGTAGATTCGATACGTCTGTCTGTGCCGTGGCAGTAAATGTCTAAAGTCCGAAGCAGTTGTACGGGGAATCAAAATAATCGCCGGGAATTCGGAGCTGTCTCGTCTAGGAACAGTTTGAACGATGGCTCCACGCGAGTCCGTAGTTTTCGCAAGTTCCAGAATTACCCAGACGGCGTGCAAGCTGTATTATCGTCGGTTTTCGAGGTAGTCGTTTATTCGCCAGTCTAGTCACACCGACCACCAGCCGAAGTTACCAAGTAGTTGAGGGGGGAAAAAGAAATAGTTTTTCGTGCTACGCCACTGGACGGAATATTGATCGACGGGGTGCAAAGAGACTCTTACAGTCGACGCCAGTCGTGAGCCAACCCTTACGTAGGCCCTCGCACGTTCGCGTTATACCTACCGAGCTACCCGACATGAAATCGCTATAGAACGTTCATTTTTTTTCGACCACCACCTTTGTCGATCACAACGATACGTTACGAGAAACTGAACGAACTCGAGAACTCCGTTTACGCGGTAAATTGTAACACCGCTTACGCGGTTGTTTCTCTGCGCGGCCCTAATTCACGCGCTCAAAATTTTCGTACGAGAGACATTACATCCAAACATTTAACTTCAAATTTTTAATCGATTTTACTTGCAAGATTTAGCGAAATACGAACATCAATTTGTGAAAGCATCGGCCTTAACCTTGGATAAACAATTTAAACGTGTATTATTACTCGAAGCTTGACTAATATATAACCATATTTTGTCTTCAGTGCTATGAATATTTTCCTCTTATTTGAAATTTTAATTTGAACTTCAGTACGAATAAATATTCATGCAAGAATAATTATTTGTTTATTCCCATGTGACAGTGAGCGAACCTTCACCTCGGTCACCTTAGTGAGAATAAAATTGTTTTTCGGTAGCGAAATAATAAGCAAGAAATGAATGAAAATAATAAAGTTTGTTCGTAAGAGCTGTTATAATAAATCAATTAACCCGATTCGATATTTGCGAATCATAATTTGTTGGGAAATAAGATAACGTTCGACGAAACAGAAGAGCATAAAAACGATAGAAATATAAAATATTAACTTGTGTTTCATCGCGATTGGCGTGTAACGGGAGAGCCATCGGGAGGATAACAAAACCATAGGACGGAAAAGTAAATCGAGTTCGTTTCAGTTGTACATATTTGCGAAAGGACAACACACAATGTTGGTTCACGTCCAATGTTCATACACCGCTACGAATATTATGCATTTCGCGTATATATTCTATTCGGAATGGTTGCCATGAATATGGAGGAATTCAGCGTCTCCTTTCAACCGCGGCTCGATCGTGCCAAAAGTTTCTTGGAAACTTGCAGTTATTGAAACGGCTTTGCCAGGCAACTTTCAAATTTTGTTCACCCTCGTACGGGGTCATAAAAATGATAAAGATACGTCCTTTCTATCTTCCCTATCCCTTTTTTAGTTAAAAGCCTGCAGTCCAATTTGCACGACAAACAAACGAATAAAATAACCGGATGAATGATTCGTTTTCTGTTATATTATTGCTTCACTATACTACTGTAATACTACACCACAGATTGGATTATACATAGTTTGCTATTGTAGTAAAGTACTATTTTACTGTGCCACTATTGTACTATACTACTGTACTATCTTTTCACTATATTACTATACTGCTGTACTGCTATATTACATACTACTATACTGCTGAACTACTATAGTGCTGTACTACTGTACTAATGCACTACTATACTACTATACTAATATACTGCTATACTGCTATATTACATACTACTATACGGCTGGACTACTATAGTGTTGGACTACTGTGCTGATGCACTACTATACTACTGTACTTCTATACATATTGCAATCCCATTGTAACACTATTCTGCCAATTTTACTACGCATACATACTACTACTCCACAATTTCGCTATATCATTATTCTACACTACCAATATGTCACTATTCCACTAATTCTACTACTCAACCATACTACAATACTACCTATTCGTCATTCTTTTATTGATCCATTCTATTGTCCTACTAGATACATCCATCTTATTATTACTACTGTCTTTCCATCTTACTATTCCATTTAAACGAACATCTTGTACTTACTGTACTTCAGCGAGTACGTATATTTTACTATTTCAGCGAGCACGTTTTCAGCCTCGTACCATGAAACAAACAATCAAGAATATTAAACAAAGGTATGATATAAATAGAGGGATTCAACTACGACGATACGAGCGTTAATGATAATGCGATAAATACGAACGCACGAGCGAACAGAGAGGGAACTCGAATTCCTCCCTTTCGAACGATCGCGAAAGAAAGAGAGGAAAAATTGTTTCGCGGGAATGGCGCGATTTAACGCGGCGTTTGAATTGATATCCGTCTGTCGAATCCACGGTGACCCTCGCGTTGCCTACGGCGAGACATCATCCGTTCTGCTTTTGAGGATCGTTACCACTGCAGGTACCACCAGTTTCCCCTTCGACAAGGGGGAGAGGTGAAGGGTTGCGAGCCGCCGTCACCCGTGCTTCACGTTCGTGGTGCACCGCGATAATTGGATCACCAAGCTCCTATGACTCGCGACTATGGCGATACTGCCAGATACAGCGACGAACACGTAAGTTTCCGGATTTTCATTCATAATATTATGCGTTTCAAAAAATATGTACACACGTCTTTTCAATAATTATGCACGTTCAACTCCTTGCATGAGATCTTTCTAAAGTACCTGGACTTTCAATAGTTGCAACGAGGTAAATCTTAATTCAACACGTACCTATTACACTTTTCGGAGTTTATTTTTCAACATAAATACTTTCTCGGATAAAAATTTTGTGTGTGTATGATTCTTTACACGCGTTACATAACATGTGTAGAACATATTACGACGTGTATGTACGACGGGTATGTTGTAGTATAAGTAAGGGTGTATCAATATTAATAGGCATCGTTCAGTTAAGCACATTTTAGAAATTGTGCGGAGCAGCAGATTTTTATACCGGCTGTTTAAGGAAACGACCTCGTATTTATACGACACAAATATTTCTCGCAGTAATCTGTATCCTGTTACGAGGCTGTCGCATCAGAAGAACTTAAGCCGCCGAAATGGCAGGGCGGCAAAGAAATCGGGGTGGGAAAAGCTTCTTCGGTGGAAGAGCGCTTTGTACGAACGAAAGTTACATGCTGCTAAAGCCAGTCGACTGGTTGCTATCAATTTCTACCGTATCTAAACCTTTCCGTTTTATTTACAAATCACTCGCATCCGTATTGAACCGAAATTACGACGGAAACGCTGTTTGACGATTAGATAAGAGCAATGTTACACGGTCGATGCATTATGCTATCACGCAGTACATTATACGCTGCATTATATTATATTACCATACATTGTACCGACGATATTCTAATTGACGCGTTGTTGAATGATGCGTTATCGATTCAAGCGCTGACATATAACGCTATAAATGCGTTGTACATTGTTGTATTGTATCGCGCTGTAAATTAACGCGTTGATATTTTGAGCGCTGAAAATAAATACGCTGCTTATTGACGCACTATACATTAACGCGTTGTAATGAAAGCGTTGTGATGTCGGCGCTGTTGTTCGACGCTTACGTTAACACATGTTAAATTTCTGAGTCGTATCAATACGCCTTACATCCCCATGCTACACCCTATGTTATATCACAACGTTATGTTTTCTGAGGCAATATAACGAGAGACCAATACAGTGTACATATTATATAGCAATAACGGTGAACTAATATTACTTAGCATCAAACAATAGTTAGCAAAACCCCAATAAATAAAAGAACAATTCGATCGTAAAAATTCTGAACGATACCCGTTCGAGAGTGATAAATCGATAATAGAGAGAATGCTTGATTCTTAAATTTGATCGATCAACGTCGCGATATTTACGAGCGCGGAAAAATCTTGAATGAAGTTCGACAATACAATTCGCAGCTTCGCGGGGCCAATTGATTTTCCTCCGAGCAATCGTATAAATCGGATTGCAGTGGGCGGAATCGTGAATGCTCACGATCAAGCAGACGTATACTTATTCGAGGCGACGTACACACAATGCGACGGCGAATGTGTTTTCGATAGAAAATAGAAAGCTCGCTTACACGCCGGGGTGAAACGATCTAGAAAACTAGGAGCTATACGCGATAAGAAGGGAATCGTTTGTACGTGACCGTAGCCACCGACGTGCATCCGTCGTTCGAATTGTCAGGGAAAACTTATTATGATCTTTGAGAACCCTTTTCCGTCCGGGGGAAAACTACGTAACCGGCGACCAGAACAGGGAGAAGGCAGAAAATAATATATCGATAAAAGAAGAACCTTGTTTTCTATTTATTCTCGATTCGGGTAGCTATGAAGTCTGAAAGGAGTTATGCCTCGAACTGGGCGACGAAAATTGAAAAGAATTTATACGAAACTTCTACCTCTGCGTATGATAAATAGAAGATAAAATATCGTGTCAATTTTTATAGATTCGTATAAAACAGGAATAAGTGAGTGTATATAAGTGAAAATTCTGTTGAAGACCGGTAGAGTGAAAGGGTAATAGTAAAGTAATATTGCAGTAAAATCGTTAATTGGTAAAATAGCGGAATAGTAGTACAGTGAATTACTAGAAAAATATTAGAGTGAAGTGGATGAAACGGTACTGTAATAGTAAAAGTGTGGAGTGAAGAAACAATGATGGTACAACGGTGTAATAGAACAATAGTATGGTACCATAGGAATATAGTAATATACTAGTACATATAATAGCACAGTGATATAACAAGATTTTGGCATACTAGTATATAGTACAATGGTACACTAGTGTAATAGCATAGAGGTAATAGTATCATAATAGTATAATACTAACTAGCTAGTATAGTAGTACAATGGTATAGTAGTACAGTGGTATAATAGTATAGTGGTATAGTGGTATAGTAGTATACAACAGTAGATTTACTGTATAGCAGCATAATGAAAATGTGGAACAGTAGAATAGTAATAGAATACAATATCGAAGTAATAAAATGGCGAAGATGGTAAAAGTAATAAGAAGGCGAGCCTTCGAACAAATATCGGAGCAGAAACTTTTACGATAATTGAATTATTAAAAAAATTTGCAGAGTAGAATATCGAATGTCCTTCGCAAGAGAAACTCTTTGAAAATATCTAACAATAAGTTTCGATGTATACAATATATTAACTATTCACAAAAGAGAATGTATACGGGTACATTGTCATCGAAAAGATACACGAAACGCGATAATATTACCACAACACGTATATGTACGCAACGTTTTGGCGAGCGTAAAATATCGAATATCGATTTAACTGCAGGCTGAAACCTTGGCATTGAATTCTCTTCCTCTCGCCTCCACAGCCGCTCCTCTCTGACTTCGCTATCTTCTCTTTATTTTCCGGTACGCTTTTCATGCGTCCCGCTTTTTCTTCTCTTTTCATACGCGCCATTGTTAGACTAGACGATCTGAAACTACTTTTCACCCGGGGCTGCACCTACACGCTCATCCCGCTGCAATATCTACCTATATTTTGTCGTTACGACATTGTGGTCCCTGCTACAACCTACGGTACAGTTCTTTGTTTCCCCTGCTACTAGCCTTTGCGGTTCTTCTTAATACCTAAATGATTCGTTCTCGGGCAAGAGATTTTATAATCTGCGGCTATGCCCGACCAGTAACATGAAAATCTACTGTCACCCAGACGTGTATGCAGGAAGACACGTTAACACTCTGATGGTCGTGAGCTTCGTGGAATTTTATTTGTGCACGAGTACAGCAAGCTGAAATATACACGTAGAAAGTTAAAACAACTTAAAAATTTGAAAGTTTCAGACCTTAAAAATTTGTCTATTTGGAAATTAAACATTAAAAATTTAAAAAACCTCACCAATTTTATTCGATATCACATCTATTTTGAACTAGATATTGAATACTGCAAAATTTAGCTCGTATAATACTTTCCAATCCTGTTTTCACTCGTATTGACCTCTGAGTTAGGAGCAAAGAAGCTCGAGACCCGAAGAATGGACGAAAAGTAACGTAAAAGCAAGAGCAAAAGACAGTGTCATTCTTAAACTCAGCAAAGGCGATTTATTTGACACAGGAGGTTCCACATCTCCTGCAAAATTCATTCGAAATTCGAGAGACAACGAACAGACACGGAATGGAAGAAGCTTAGGCGTTACTCGATAGGGACATAGAAACGGCAGATTGCTTGCTAAAACTTTCAGAGCAGTCTGAAACGAAATCCACTGTTTTCAGAAAATCATCCCGACTACAAGAATACAATAACGAAATAGAGCCGTGGAGCACGCTGTGTTTTTGCAGATGAGACCTCCTGTATATACACATGTCTCTTCCTGGTTGTACATCTGTACAAGGTGTATAAAATGTTCTGTGACATATGATTTCCACGCTTTAAAGTTCTCAAACATTTTCGGACAAATTACGATCCATCGTTATTTCATTATAAACTTTGTATAACAACTAGTAACTGATAATTTGTTTAATTACCTAATCATTATGAATATATTATATGTATGCTATAGTGCGTTATAATATGTATGTTCTGTATATGTTCTATGGTATGTGTTCTATGTCCTATAACGTATATGTTCATATGATACATGTTATTCGGAATAACCCTATTATAGATTCTGTTATTCAAAATATCTCTAATAACCCGGTTTGTCACACTATTTCTGAAACATCGTATGCACATCATTACGTGTTACAGTATGATACGAATGTCGATAAAATCATCTTTAGAAACGAATGACACAAAACTTGTTTTACACCCTGTACACATAACATTCGCGGAATAAACATGTCTTGTCAAAGTGTTGGTATCCACGGTTTTCAGCTTCGTGACCATTGTTCAATGTACACAAGAGAGGCCGTGTTCCAGCGACGTTCCACGAATCCTCCTTGTCTTCTTTTCGAGGCTCTCTGCAACGAGCTGTGCCATCGACAAATTAAAAACTATGCAACCTTTCGCGCGATCCTACATACATTATCCCAGCCCACGACAAACAACGCGAGAACTTAATACAACCACGGTGGCGGTCTGCCAACGAGTCTCGACAACCGCGACCGCCGCGGCAAGATTGAATTTGTTAAATATTTAAAGGCCATACCGAGCAGAACCGAGCGCGTTAATACCAATGCTCTTTCATTGTACCCGGGAGATTCATACGGTTCTTCGTTTCCTTTTATTCGTGCATCCATTCGTAAAATATATGCTGATCTAATGTCCGCATATATCTATTTTATAAGCATCAACCTAATCCCACAACATTCGTTATTTAATACACGATCAGGATACAAACTTGGAAAGTAGATTATAAAAGCTATTAAATACAGTCCTATAAATAATTTCCTTATAGATGTAAAAAGAATAGAGGTAATAGAGGTAATATAACGCGAGACAAATGCAAGGCTAAATTACATATGGTGATATAACACGAGATGTTATGGCGCGTGGCGATATAACGCGAGAATACATTGCGCCGGTGATATAACGCGAGATTATGCAATCTGTGGTGATATAACACGAGGATATAGCGTGCGGTATTACAATACGCAATTATACCACACATGATGATATAACGTGCAAATATATGACAAGCGGTGATATAACGTGCAACTATACCACGCATAACGATGAATACGGTATTATTCATTTTATAATATCTGAACAGATACGAGTATAATTGAATTCCCCTCATGATTACAGTAATTAGCTATTGAATTAATTACAAGATTTAAATTATGCAATTCAAATTACAACGTAATTGAATTCCTATATAATTAAAGTACAGTGCAATTAAATTGCGTATAATTCAATCGATGTAATTACGACATACATACCTGTATAACGCGAAGCTATACACGCGTAGCGATAAAACCGCAAATCTATTCAATTATTGTTATTTTTACTTATTTTATTTCAGTCGTATAAGTCTGTGAATTTACGGCGATTGTTATTTTCTATTTTATAGAGGAACCCATTCGCAGAGGTAATCCTATCTCTCCTTGACTCTATTAGAAAATACCGTGATCCTTTGCCGTTGTCCTTTTGTTTCACGCAACCGGGTAAACTAGAGGCGATTCATCAGCTGGTTATCTATGGATCATCGTGTGTGACTCACCGTATCGGGATCCAAGGACGCCGTCACTTTTACCGCTTTCACTAAAAGGGTTCCGAGGCTGGCGTGGACGAGTACAGGCCATAGGTGAACTCCAGGATATTACCAGCCGGTGCTGCGGGCAAGCCATTGTCTGTAGAAAAGCTGACGGGAGATACCAGACAGAGAGAAATGAGAAACAGAGAAGAATCGCCATAGACCGCGACGTTGCCTGTGAAAAGTCCGTGCAAGGGTTACTTTTAATTTGAACTTACGGGACTGGATATAATCATGAAATAGAGCAAAAAAGTTCTTATCGACTATAATCAGCAAAAGATTAACATTTAATTATTCAATATATAATTATCATTTTGTACTTTTACTATTTGTAGATTTAATTTTTCGGTATCTTTCATTTAACTTTATTCTGTGCGTCGACAGGGCTGTTAGTTTCCCTGAATTTTATGTGTCTGCCTAATATGTGCATGGTAGGCAAGCCATGCATACAAAAAAGGATAAGGGAGGGGGTGGGAGGTTATGTTAGTACGCTATGCCATATACGCATAATAAACCACGTAAAATGTTTCAAATAGTTTCACCATTTTTAGAACAAAGTATTATGTTGTATTATCCTGATATATAATTTATATTTGTCAATTGCTTCATAAACAAAATAAGAATAGTCAAAGTAATATAGTTACGAATAATGACTTCAATTTGATAATTTACGGAAGTACCAATGACATGTACGTTACGGATACGTTGATGTATACGATAGGCTACTTTTTATTCTTATTAACAAATATTTTAACTTTTTGAAGAACTTACATCCTTTTCCTATTTATCTAGTATCTGAAATGAAAAACACAATAAGTAAGACGAATTAATTGATACAGAACAATCACTTTGCCAAAACGCTGCGCAATTGCAGAAATGCGCGCGAATAAATGACTACGTTATTCAAATTGATTTACGATACATATGTACTTACAAATATTTCTCAAAATAATAATATTAATGTATATATCTTTCTATGAAAATATTTTGCTAATTTTTTTAATCCTACAATTGCATTAACTTTTCCTAATTTGTAAGTTCATATTTATTTAAATAACATTATAAATTCTCGATAAGTAATACGGCGGATGTATACGCTATAGAAATAGAATTAAAATCTTCGATATATCAAAAGTATAACACGATGGTAGTTAGTCATTATAACAAAAGCTATAAAATTCAAAGTAAATTCCTTTGTTATTAGTAATTGAAACTAACCATGTGTTATCGGGACAGTTTGCGACTGTTGCAGCATCCGATGCAGAATAACATCTGACCCACGGAAACCTTGAATTCCTTCCTCTGGGAGAAACACCGCGAAACGTGTACAGAATTCATCGTTAGATCTTTTCAGGTTGCCGAATAGATTCTCGGATGGTTGTCCCATTGACTGCTTCGTGACCATATTTGAAATTTACAACCTGAATCCCGTTGCTTCGATAAATATATTTCCACACTCAAGATTCCGCGGGCCGTTACAAGCCAACGCACTTCTGTTTGAAGTATCGATATGGTACGATACGGTTCGTATCGATTATATAGATTTAAGACACTTACGAAAATATCGAATGAAATTGGCGCAATTTATTCAAAATATTTTATTACATAATTAAGGAATATGATGTTTTAATCGTTGTATTTCCTAAAAAAATTTGGGATGCTCATCAGTATGTATTACGGATGGAATTAGAATAAATTTCCATTGAATTTGATCGAAGCAAACACTTGCATAAATGTATTGTATATTATTCGGTGGACTGATTAATTCCAGGTCAACGCGCAATACCGATGAGGTACAATTTATTATTAGTTGTCAACTCGCGGTGAGTCGTGCGTGAAATATTATGCGCACAGTAGGTCCAGAATGTAATATTTCTTGGGCGAATGTTTATTCATAGTTTTCGAAAAACTTTAATCTACAAGAGGAAAACAGTAAATTACCGATGCACATTGGACCATCCTTCATATTTAGTTTTATGTTCCGTGAAAGAAATTGGTTTATGTCAAAAATAAAATTTATTCTCAAAACGATTACAAAAAAGATAAAGTACAAACTTAGAGATTATGTAAAATACGGACATATACAAACATACGGCAACAGATCATAAAATATTAATTAATTCTAAACTAATCCTATTGCGAGCCAGCTCTATTGAAACTACCTTCACTTCTACGCGTTGACCTACTGAAACAATAGAATTTTTTAACCATTTAGTTGGTATGAGACCAGCTCTACCTACTCCTATATCTACAAATGCCCCGAAATGTGTGACATTCCGTACCGCACCGGTTAATACCATATCGGCGCTTATGTCATTAATACTAAGCATGTTTTTCCGAAACAGGGGACTAGCGGATTTAAACCTTATATCTTCATCTTTTTTCATGGACAAGCCTTTCACTATTATTTCCATCGTTGTCTCGTTCGTATCAAATTTCTCCGCCAGTACGGCATATCCTTCAGCACGCGACTTTATCTTTTCAATGAACGTTGCAGTTCCAAGATTTTCCAAATTGCAGTCACAATATTCTACAAATCGTTCAGCTATTCCATACGATTCAGGATGTATCCAAGTTTGATCCAATAAATTAAAAGTATGCTTAGATTTTTTTGAATCTTTAGGTTTTACTGTGTTGTCTATCATTGAGGTTTCTGGTAATATCCTAATAAAACCAGCGCATTGTTCAAATATTTTCTTTCCAATTCCTTTAACGTCCAGCAACTGTTGTCTGTTCTTAAATGCTCCAAATTCAATTCTCGATTGTATGATATTTTTTGCTCTGGCTACATTTAAACCAGCAACCCTTTTTAGAAGACACTGAGATGCAGTGTTCACATCCACTCCTACAAAACTTACAGCCTCTGAAACTACCTGCAATCATTTTCATTATTACAAAAATGTAATGGCTAATTCTACTTTTGACATTCAATACATGAAATTTGATACTTGCTTCATTTAAAGCTGTTAATAACTGTTTCTCTGGCAAATCATGTTGGTACATTCCTACACCCAAATGTTTAGGTTCTACTTTCACTAATTCAGCAAGAGGATCCTGTAAACGTCTCGCTATAGAAATAGCAGAAATTACGTTTGTGTCAAGATCAGGAAATTCTGATTTTGCCTCTCCACTGCAACTGTAAATTGATGTTCCTGATTCGTCAACTATTGTATATGAAACATCTATTGAACCAAAAGCCTTAGATTTAATTAATGTATTTATGAAAGATTCCGTTTCTCTGCATGCTGTAGCATTACCCAATGCTAAAATTGTACATTTATGCTTATTCACTAAATTTACTAGTGAATTAGCAGCTTCCTCATAGGAGTGTTTCGTTTTGCTATGTGGATAAATTATACTTGTTTCAAGTACATTTCCATGTTCAGAAATTGCTGCTAACTTACAACCATGATAAAATCCAGGATCTATACCAAGTATAATTTTTCCACGAACTGGTGGTGTAAGAAATAATTGTTTAACATTAGTTACGAAAACTTCGATGGATGCAGTTTCAGCTTTCTGTTTCAATTCATTACGAACACGTCGTATTACCAACGGTTTAACAAATTTTGTATAAGCATAGTCGATACTACTATTTAATATTTCAGTGTGTAGCTTGGATACTGTCATAGCTTGCCTATATAATTTAAAACAATACGCGTGAAACCCTTTTTCAAAAAAATCAGGCAATGTTAGTTTTACACTTAGAACTTTTTGTGCTTCTCCTCTATTGATAGCTAATATTTGGTGAGGTTTAATGATTCTAGTATTTGTATCAAAGTCATAATACATTTCATATTTTCTGTCAGTATCCTTTCCTTTTTTATCATCTGTAGATTTATGACTTTTACATTCAGTAGTTTGTATCTTTATTATTGATTCATTTTGGAGTTCCTTAACTCTGTCGAATACCAGTTTATCTTTATTTATAATATCTGCTATTATATGTATGATACCATCTTTAATCTGTTGTTCAGTTTTTAAACCATCTTTGTCAGGAACAATCAGAGATGATAAGTAAGGTAATGGTTGACCTTGTAATATAGAATCACTAATAGGACCTAAACCTAATTTTCTAGCTTTCTCTGCCAATGACTGTTTAGATGCTGGTTTAAAAAGAGAATATATATGTTCTAAATCATCCATACATTTAGCAGATACAATAGCAGCATGTACATTTGGTGACCATTGTCCCACTTTGTCTATACTTTTTAATATGGTAGCAGCACGTTGCTTAATTAATTTAGCACAGTCAAGACTCTCTTTTAAGGCTCTCAGTTTATCCGGTTCCATACCACCAGTCATATTTTTCCTATATCTTGCAATGAATGGTATTGTGTTGTCATCATTGAAAAGCTTTATAACATTTTCAGCAACATGCCTATCAATATTATTGGTCTCACAAACATAATCTACATCAGTCCATTCTTTACATTCAGTGGAATTAAAATGTATATTTTTTAATGACTCTTTAATGTTCTCTTTATCAATAGCTTGTGCTGCTACCTTTTTACTTTTTGTACCTTTACTTTGTACCTTCTTTTTTAAGTCTATTGATTCTTTGGCATCATCTACATGTGTAGGTTTTATTTCTGTACTTTCATCCTCACATTCTATTTTTATTTGCTCCTCTTTTGCTGTGTTAAGTTTTCTCCTTTTGTTACCTGTATTAGTACTATCTTCCCCAATTCGTTTTTTCCTTTGATTTGTTTTCGAAACTTTCTTTTCTGGAACATAATCATCATCACTTACAACGTTGTGATTGTCGTCTTCAGAATCACTTAACTCAATTGTCGTTTTTACTTCACGTGTTTTACGTAAAGTTCTTTTCATTATGAAATTTGATTTAAATATCAAGCAGCTTTTCTAGAAAATAAAATTAGAAAAATAACATGCGAATTATTTAATGATTACATAATTTTTTTCAAACACAAGCAATAATATATAACATTACATACATTAAAGTAGATTTTGAATGTATCGATACATTTATTAATATCGTATAATCATGTATACTTTTTCAGATGTGTTTTTCTTTATACATAGCAGGTGTCAACAAAAATTTCTAACCAAACCTGACGTACAGTCACGAATATTAGCATTTCATGCAACTTGAGTCAGGAAGTTCCCCTACTATTTACATTATCCCCTCCATGGCTCACTTTTCATTTTATCAGTTGTATATACTGTGGACAAAAATATGTGTATAGAAGAAACAGATGATGTAGATTCGTGTATTAAATAAAAGATCACTGGGTATATATGCTAGACGTCAGATTCTCGTGATGCATGCGCACCTAACTAACTTTTGTGATATAACCTTTTAGAAATGTTCTTTACGCACCGGGAAAATGTTATGTTTTTCGTAATCTTATAATATGTTTTGAATATTTAAAGTAAATTTGTAATATATTAAAAGAGAATTTTTGAAATATAAGTTTCAAATTTATTAAATATTTGATTTTTATTACTACATGTATTTTAAGTAATTTACTGTGTACATGCTTAACTTTACATTAGAAATTTCACATATGTAATAATAAATAATTCTGTATTTTATATAACTATGATTCTTACTAATAAGGTTTCTTGAAAAATGATTTGTATTTTGTGATAAGTATTAAACATATAGAAATGAATAAATATGACCATAATTTGGAATAAAATTTAAGTAAATTCGTAAATTTACTTATCATTAATTTCTTATCTACTGTAAAAATATGTGTGCATGATGGCAGAGAAAGTTAGATCGCTAATTAAGGTTGTAACTAATGAAATAAATAAACAACGATTGTTTAATAATGCAACTACAAAGTTCAATACAGCCACAGAAAAAGCACAAGAAAAATTTGTTAATGTGCAAAATGCTGTTGCTGCAAAATATGATGTTCTTTCAAAGGTATTCATATATATTCTTCTTTTTTTTTTTTGTTTAAACTATTTACAAGTATTGATATCATGTTTCAGCAAATCAATAAGGATATAACAATAATGCAAAATTTAAATGCTTCGCAATTAGAACCAAGTCCATTACCAAAAGGAGTTATAAAATGGTGGCAATGGTATCAACAATTAACAGGTTTAGATACAGTTGAGTTGGCCAAACAACAAGTAATTTCAGCTCAAGATAAGTTATTCAAATGCCAAGATGAAAGAAGGCGTCTCAATCGTGAAGCAACAATAATAAATAATAAACTAAAGGAAGTATATTCTGAACTTATTCAAACTAAAAGAGATGATCCAAAATATGTACAATTAACAATAATAGAAAACAAAAGTCTTCAGGATCAAACAAGGATTATAGGACAGCTTGATTTATTAGAAAAGGAAGAAAAAGATTATTTTACATTATTAGCAACTGCTATTAAAGAGTATCATGATAGTCAAACAATGAATGCGCAGAAGTATAAATATTTATCTATTCTTGCATCTGCTGTATTAGCAATTATATCATTGGTTGGTTCAATGACATATAATTATAGTAAAATATCAAATATTCGAAATGTTATATCTGAAGCACAGCAAAGGAATGAAAGTGTGCTTGAAAATAGTTTGCATTCGTTAGAAAACGATATGAATACATTGTTTTCTAAAATCCTTGAAAAATTAGATGACAATAGTAATAGTAGGCCAAAAATAAGTATAGTTAATGAAGAACCAAACACAAATAGCTTGGGAGAAATGAAGAAAACGTACATTGTATTAGGGCTATGCTTTGCTGGTTTATATACCATAGTTAAAGTGTTGACAGGTTAAAGATTTACATAGTAGTACATTAAATTATTATATAAATTATCAATCATTTGTAATTATTTTACTGATCTTTATACATATAATTTGTAAATAAATGTTTATTAAAATAAAAAGATATTAATATTATAAAGTTCTATTATGAGTTTATTGTTGTACAATGTAATTTTATTTTACCATCTATTCTTTACATAAGGAGAAGGAATTATAAACTGTCCAAAAGATACATACGTATATTTAATAAACTGGATAAATACAACATAATACTCAAATAGAGATAATTATTTAACTAATTAACTTTACAATAGACAAAATGTATCCTCAGGATAGAAAATATGAGACAAATTTTTAGTATTACAAATAATTATGAAACAATTTCCCAGTGAAAACAAAATAAAATTAGTTTGTTAAATAAAAAACAACTTAAATATCGATTGTATTAATTCTCTTATGTATTCCAAGGTTTCCACTCCATACCATCTGGTGGCTTTCTTTCAACTTTACCTTTGCTAACTTCCGACCAATTTGTGCTTAACACAGTACCGCAAGATTCTTGCTGTTTTTGAAAATAATCCAATATTAAAACCAAAATCAAACTTTTATAAGAGTTTTTATTAGAACTGCTTGCAACCAATTTACTTACAAATGACTTATTCATTGCACGTCTAACTTCATCTGAACTGCTACCATATATCAGTTGAAACATAGCATCAAGAGCAGCTTCTCCTTCCGGTGTTTCTTCTGCCTCTTGCTTTTCTATTTCTTTTTCTACTTTATCCCAGTCCCGTGACTTTTTACTAGAACTAGGATATTTTGGTGGTTGACTGCCAGCTTGTAGAATTTCTAAAAAATTATTTCTTTTTTCATCTTATGATTCTAAGTATTATTGGAAATATGAAGTCTGATTAGGCACACAAATTTTATTATAGTCAACACGTTTGGTATGGCTCATTTGAATTCTCTGGATCAGCTAAATAAAGTTCTAAACTGTGAAAACTTAACCAGACTTTACTGTAGTTTCAAAAAGAATAGTCCAATTTACCTCGAGGTATAGGTTGCACTGGATTTTGAACAACTGGGTTCCCTTCTAAAGTGTTCCATCTAATGCCATCTTGCTTTTTTAGTTTGATTTCTATTTTGGATGGAACTACTTTGTGTGAGCACTGATCTGGTACAATGGGATGAGCTAGATCTAACTCCAAGGTATATTCATTCCCTGAAGGTAACAAGGCAGATACGCTTAACTGAATAAAAATATAAATTAATGTTATTTTTGTTTCATAATAAATAACTTAGCAAAAGAATATAGTTTGCTCCACTAACAATAAATATACTTACCGTATTTTTTTCATAAGCAACCTTAACCTTTTCAGAATTTTTTGCTAGAATTGTAACAATAACATGAGTTTCAGTTTGATACCAGTCGTGTCTTATTTTTGGAACTGGCATCTGTAAAAAGTATACAATTTTGTCTAACATAAAAACATCGTTATAATTTGATTTTTTTAATGACATTTAATTAAAATTCTTACTTCATTATTGCCCATTTGGGCTGTAGTTTCTTCGGTAGCCATTGAATCGATTTTCTTACAATAATTAAACACAAATCATTCAGAAGTTTAACAAAATTCGTGTACACCACACTTCTCGAAAGTTCGTATGGATGACAAGTCAGGAGTGTAACAAGTGATACGAGTATTCGGATAAAATGAGCATTGTATTTTTTAGTCTTTTCCAAGATAAAATTGTTATATATATTTACAGTTGAAGCAACGTATATTGTTGATTAATTATCATAATTGAAAATTATGGCATAAAGTAGGTTTAGAACAGAACTTCGAGTCGCATTCAAAAATAAGTTTACAATTCACTGACCAGTAACAATACTTGGTTTCTTGGAAAATCACACTCATCGGACAATAAAATTTCATTCATTCTGCGCATTTTAGCCCTAATTGGTCTAGTACACTTTGTAGCCAATAGCAACGCGCATTCGCGTTTGTGACTTTTACGACACTAAATGCACATACCTAGTAGTCTTATATTTTGTATACTTTCTGTATCTTCAGCTCTTTTTCTTATTCACACATTTTGTTCACATTGTATATGACAGGCGAAAAGAAAAACAACGGGTCGAGGAGGAGCCTATTGAAGTTAGCCGAGTTGCGCAAATGAGGTACGGTCCCTTGTTGAACGGAGAACACCGTAGAATGAATTAATAGAAATGCGACCAAAATGTTCTTATTTCCGGTAAACCAAATACGAAGAAACGAACTTCCGGTGGCGCTTTGATATTTTTCAGAAGTGTTTGAAATTGAGTTGCATTGAATGTAGTTTTTTAAACAAGACGATTAGATGATATTGTTTATAAAAAATGAAACGACCAATTGAAGCAGTTATCGAAGATGTAATTATAAACCCATCCAAGGTTCAACCGATCATTGGTATATTCATTAAAAAGTTATTTAATATTTCAGATACCCATGCTTAATTTTTTCAAGCAAAGTAACTAAACTACACCTTGAAACTACTTTTTTTAAATGACTTCAATGATTATATTCAGTGTAGTCTTTAGTTATTATTAAGAATTCAATTATAGTATCTAAATCAAGAAAATGTAAATTTGTGAGTTCACATTCCGTATTTGTATATTTCAATTTTTAAATTATTTACATGTGTTAATATTTTACAGTGAATTTTCAGAATGGTGAGCTTAAGGATGAAGAAGCCAGCAAAATGTCATGCGGTCTATATTATGACCCAAAGAAGCAGAAAACGTTATTGGCTTTATCAAATGGGCAAATTGTTTATAGAGGTTATAAACCCGACACGAGTCAAGACTTGATGCGTACTATGCTTGTACTTCACAACAGAAAAACAGGAAAAGTTAGATTGGTTCAAGCTGAACGCTGGCAAGTAAATGCAGTGTTAGAAAAGCCAGTAGCGGAGGAAAATAAAAGTGCAGACAGTGACAAGATTGTTATGTTGAACAGACAGTTTGGATCAAAGAAAGCGAAACGGAAAATAGAACAGTATGAAAGGTTGAAAATAAATGTAGACACTGTTAAAGAACAACTCGAAGAAACGGTGTCAAGTAAGAATTTGTTTCTTTAATGGAATAAAAATTTTATAGCATTATTTATAAAATGGCTAAATTTGAAGTTTATTTGTTTTACAGATGTGGAAGTTGATAGAGCAGACTTATCGGTAGATTTAGCAGAAAACGATGACATTACAAACACAGCCTTACCACCTTGTAACAGAGATGCAACTAACGTAGCAGATGTGTATAATGTACATGATATTATACCAGAAGACAAATTAGAAACTTTGTATACTAAAGCCAAAAAAATTTTGGATGATAATGACAGTGAATTTGAAGGGTATGTTTACTATTTAAAATTTAGTTTTTCTTTAGTATTGCCATCAGTTATTTTAATATTTATTATGTATATAGGAAGACGAAGTTCTTTGATCGAATACTGAAGCAGTTAAAATCTGATCCAGATAATGTTAAGAAAACTGCATTATTGCTGTATGTTCAAGCAGTTATGACTTGGCTAAATTTGCCAATAAGAGAGACTAAAAAACGTGGTATTGTTGTTTGCCCATCTTCCTCAGTCGTTAACACTCATATAGTAGATACGTATAGTATTCAAAGTAATAATGGACGGTATGTACTAATAGATAATACATATATTATAAATACTTGTATGTTATTAATTTAAAACAATCTGCAGGCTGAGACCAAACAGTGTAAAAGATAAAGCAGTGATACATTGCATGATATTGGCATTGATAATTTGCAATTTTGTATTAGATATAGAATTGTACTCAACAATATTTAGCCATCGTATTGGACAAAAAAAGTTAATGCACCTTGCCAGAATTATTGGTGCTTTACCTAACAAAGAGGATAAGAGACTTGTTACATTGAAGGTTCCATTACCTGCACCTATCTCTACTGTAAATAAGACGAAGAAGAAGAAATAATTGTCAGAGCAGTACAATATTTAATATACCGTTATTTTATAACTAATAAAATATACTTAAGCAGTTCAGTACTTTCTAAGATTGAAGAGGATGAATTTATAACATGAAATAAGATATATTTCTAAATAAATACTATTTTTACAATTTGTTTTTGCATGTTTTATTATATGGATAGTATTTTAAAGTCATGTTAACAGTTACAGAATGGTATCATTTTCACTGTATTCATGACGAATGAAACGATTAATAATGCAACCATATACCTCGTACAATGAATTAACACATGTAAACAATACTTCTTTCTATAAGAGAGATTAGTAAATAAGACTATTAACCTTAAGTAAATGCGTAAAAAATAACATTGCATTTGAATTTTTAAATAAAGGAAATATAAGATTTAAAGATATGGCAAAGACAAAGTGTTTTAATGATTTAACGTAAACCTTATAATATAGTAAGAAAGAACATTAGGAATAAAAAGACAAAATACAATAGATAAGATCACGGAAAGGATATTTGGAAGATGCTGAAATGACTTTATATATGGGAAATTGGAATCTATGATTACAAGAGTTTATAATGATCCTAGAGCATTTAGCGCGTCTGAACGGAGGGTAAGGTTGAAGAAACTGGCACGTTGGCCGGCCCTGAGCGACTCCCTGCAATGTGGGTCGTCGTCTAACTGTTCCACGTACCGTTCCGTCGACTCTGTGCTGTCCATTAGTCAGGTCCAACTCCTTCTCTTTCTTACCTCCACCACTGGCAATCAAGAAACGGAAAAGCATCTTGCCTCTCCTCTTTCTTGATTCTATCGACCGCTACTATGTTCCTCGGAATCTTTTTAATCGATACACGTTGAGAAAATCTTAGAAAGTTTGTCCTTGATCTTGTGATATTGTAAGTAGTGTCAACGTTACAAGCACACTCAAGAATTGAAAAACATACAATTCGGCTAATTACAGGAAATTTATCTTTCAAGAAATGCTTAAGTAATTTAAAATTATTTAATATCAACTATATATTTATTTAATGTTTCATGAATATTAAAGAGTTCTATTGTTTTTCAGTGCAATCAGTACCATAAGAAAGAAGAAACATTTTGTTGGACATTCAGTTTCATTCAATGATCATAATGCTGATTAAACAAGGAGTCATTCAATTTACAATTATTGACGCTTGAATTTTCATAGGAATACATAATCCTCTCATGTAGTAATGCAACTTTCAACAGCTTTACCACGTTTACACTTTGAAAGGTCATTCTATTTTGACTGCTAAAGGATTAAGCTAGTTTTATTATTTACTGTTTTAGTAGGAAGATGAAACTGCCATTTAAAAATAAAATCAGACTCGTCTCATAATGAAACTAAAAATTCAAGAAGATTCTTAATCAGTATGAATACCGCTATCATAGATGGAAGAATAAATAATTTGTCTTAAAAGGTAACAAAATGGGGTCCAACGAAAAATTATTTCTTTGAAAATTTTAAGTCTTTTAGAATTTTATTTGAGATGAGTCTGAACTAATTGTAAAAAACACTTATGTCATAGAGATTCAAAAGAAAGAAAAAAAATATAGTAAAATTATTACCTACATTGTAACAATGTTTTTATATTATTTATAAGTATAGTAGTTCAGTACATGTTATGAAAATTTATTTCAGTATACATATTTATTAATAACGAGAAGAAACTCATAAAAGTAGCTTAATTTGTTGGCTATCAAAGTAGGCTTAAATGATCCTTTAAAATTCAATGAAGTTGTACTTTCATTTGTCACAGGAGAATCTCCCGGTTCCCTTTTCCTTGTATCCCCATTCTTCGTACTTTCCTCTTGCTTCTTGCGACCATTTCATCCATGTCCCTGTACTTTCCACCTCTTCGTCCTCGTGCCATCACCTCGTCGTTTTCCTTCTACTACCTGGAAGTCGAAGCTCTTCAGTCGACAAGTGATTCTCTGGCAAGGCTACAAACTTCCGTGGCCTCGTCGCACGTTCAATCACCTTCGTCGTACTCGCGATTCGATCTCTCTTCTTCTCGTGAGAAAAAGAAAAACAAACCGAGAGTAACGAGCCGAGAGGTACATAATTGAAATTCTCACATGGGGCTGTGAGTGACCGTCAAGTCGAGGCCAGGGCGTTTATCGACGACCGGAGGATATCCAATTTAATTCTTTCATCTCATTCAGGTAAACTTTTCATTGCACTTAATTAAGTTTTAAGGTGGATGATTTGTAGGTTGATGTGTTTCACGTTTATTGATATTTTCAACACTGAAATTGATAATATAATTACAAGTTCCGTGATGATTATAGGAAGTTTGTTATGCTTTATCAATTTTTTAATTTTTATATCTACCTGATTATTATTATGACATTCAATTACAGGAAATTTTGAGTGATATTTTGGAAACGTGTTTTTAATGATTGCCAGAAATTTTAATCCTTGCATGATGGAATAAAGTTAATAATAACCAGGGCCGGCGCTCAAAGGTGATAAGGGCTACTTGGATGGTACAGAAGAATTTTTTAATCTTCACTAACAATGAAAAAATGCAAAATATGTATCAAGTATTTTGTTACCTTTCATGGGGTGAAAGTATATGCAAAATTATTTGTCTTGAAGAACTTTGCCAGTAGGCTTTAGTTTCTAAGATATTAAGTCTTAAACTTTTATCTATGCTTTCAAGTATATGACAGTTCTGAATAGTTCAAAACAAGAGTTCAGTAGTGTAATAACAATGTTCTATGGCTAATAATTCGCATCATATGAGACCACATTTGCATTTATTTTCATTTTATCTTTTTCATTCTGACTTTTTTATATGTCTTTAAATGATAAAAGCATTATATATGCCCTATTTATTTAAATTTATCTATTTTTATATATTGTAACAGATATTGATACTAAATATTATGATAATAATAATTGTAGGGTGTCATATAACTTTTGTATAAGGATCCCGTACCTTAACGCCGGCCCTGGTAGTGACCCAACACGTGAAATGTATACAACGGTGCATCAACCAAAATTAGCCATTCAAATTTTTAAAGGAAAGATTTCCATTCATTGGCAAGAGATACCTTCTTCGTATTCGTAATTTCATTAACGAAAATTGAAGGGAACATTATTATAAAAAATATATATAATTAAAACATGTAAAATGATCTGATAACACGCAATAACGTAAGTCGAAGTACGAATACGTTCAACGAACGTTTCGAAATAATAGTTATTTCGCTTAGCTTATTAAAGCGATCGAGAATAAGATGATACAATTACCCTAGGAATCCCACGTAGACAGCGCGTAATTAGAATATTCTGCAATCGTTGTACCGTTATAATTAGGCCGAGTTTGCGCTGCATTAAAAGTCTCTCCGACCATTCGCTGTAGAAAAACATAAACGCAACCATGTTCCAACGCGTCAAAAATTGAATCTGAAACCGGTTAACTTGCTACCTGTTTTGATTAATCGGCGACTCGATTAAAAAGATGTAACGTGAAAGAACTTCGGTTATTACTTGTATTTGAGTGTATTTTTGCAAAGTAACATATCAAGGTGTCTTTGGATGTTGAGTTTCATGAAACTTTTTATGTAGACTTGTTAAGACACTTTGTTAATAGTGATAATAACTATTAATTATCTTGTAAAATGCGAAGGATTGTTAAAGAAGATTGATTAGGTAATTATACAGTTTATTACTAAGAGAAATCTATGAAGAATGTCTAAGGCGTTGTAGACGATAATTTGAAGGAAGTGGAATCTAACTGTCAAAAAATAACGAATAATATGATTATTGTCTCTGAGAATTACATAATAGTTCCAATAATTCTATACATAAGATGAATTGCATGAGATTGTGAGAAAAATAGCGATTTAAGATTTCCTGAATCACTAAGGATTCGCTAGTCATTTTTATAAACATCTCATTTATATCATAATTGCATTAAAAAGATGAAAAGTGACAAATTAAAAAATGAGTCCTTCATGTACACTACTTACAACAATTATTCAAATTACCAGATAAATTACAAGCTGAAGAGAAGTTCCTATAATTCTTTGTACTCAAAAGAACTACAACAGTGGTTTCGGTTATTCTTGCGAGGATAGTACGTCTTTCTCCAAAAACTTCATACAATAAATTCTAACGATTGTTAGCTCCGTTATCGTCTGAATATTCACGAGGCGAAGAATGGAAAAAAAAAGAGGTCGTACACGAATTCCAGGAACGGAACATTACGGTTCGCTTCCGTGGTGCTGGTTACGGAAAAGCGAATGATTCACGGGCCTATAGCCGAAACTGCTCTCGAGGATGAAACCCCGAAACGAGCGTCGAAGTGGGTCATCCTGACCAACAGTACACAGAACGTTTCTGTTTCGTGTACCAGTCACCGAGTTAGGAAATGCCGTAGCCGGTCACGGTCACGAACACAGGCTAGGAACGAATATTATCACGATATGATGGACCTTGGACGACTTCAGGGGTCCCTGAACTGACCGAAGGCTGAAAGATGAGGACTTATTCAATGAAAGTGTGCTCACGCTGACCGCTATAATACAAGTACCCTACTACCTGCAATACATTACTCACAAAGTTAATACACAAGATTGATTTTACACCTTATTGAGTATATTGTCGAATATTCATTTTTATTACGTATTTACAGGTCATGGTTAAGTTTGGAGATGTACGCGACTTTTATTAGGTGGTGTAATATTTAAATGTAGACAATTAGCACGCAGTATCGCGTGAGCGGTCATTTAACGGTGGATGTCGTCCACGTGAGCGGATATCTAACAATAATTCTTAAGTACTGTAATTAATGAGTACAATCACACGCACAGGAAGTAACAATGGAGCTATAAATTTGAAACTTCAGAACTCCATGCGTGCAATGAACGTCTCAATTTGTAAAGATCATCGGATTTCTGTAGAAACGAAGAGTTATACATGATGAAGAAGCATTCCCGGAAATGTTCTTCAGTAACAAAACACCGATTCGCACGGTGTTCGGTCTGTGACAAGGAAAGCTCTCACGAAAGTGCGAGTAACGAAATGCTAATGCCAAATACAGCGACCGAGATTGTGGCACAGCCTCGACAAAAGTTGCTGGAATGTCACGGAAGAAGCACAGATGAGGAACAAGAGAGCGTGGAGAGAACGAGAGGAAAAGAGGGAGAGAATGAGAAACCCGTTAGGCGTTGGAACGCGATTCCGCTCGATGAAAGATGTAGCAACTTGTCCCTGTTTATCATTTCATTGTGAAGATGATTCTCTACGATCCAGGGATCCGTTAATTGCTATTAGTAGCTGGACTACTTTTAATTTTGAATCTGAATCTGCTTAGGTTGGGAAAACTTAAGAAATTAATATTATTGTAAATGATTTATTTTTTTTATTAGTGGTGCTACAAATAATATTCATACTGTAAATACTAATAATGTATTATAGATAATTAGTATTTAGAAATTTAGTATTATCTATAATACTAACACTTGGTACAAGAATACTAATTTACAGTAACACTAGCACAATAATATTAATTAACATTAACAGTAATATCTAGTATAGCAATGATAATTTAAAATAATATTAATTTCTTAAGTTCCACTAAAACAAGAAAGTTAAATATGCCAGTAAATCTGAATATCATGTACAAACAATGGCAAGAAATAATTTAAATGTAGTATTCCAAATTGTCCATTCGTGTAGTGACAGTTAATTAATTTATATTCATATTCGACAGCAGTGATGCAAGAGGCGTGCTGCTGACGCGTTTACAGTAACTTCGATAGTACAATACAATTCCGGTGGGCGTTTCATAAACCATACGTGTATCCCGCATGTAAGCTTGAAACCAGGTCCAGATATATTCAATGTAGGACGCGAAGAACAGAATTCTTTTCCGGCAGTTTACTTTATCACTCCATACACTTTCAGCTCAGGAAGAAACTTTCGTTAATTCAATATAGCGGTGCAACTATGTAACTGAAACATTTTTTTTCTTAATAATACAGTGGAATCTCGTTATATGGCTTTGAGCAAGGCAATAGAAACAAATTTGCGAAATAGGTCATATAAATAGGACTTCTTGTATACTATATTTGATCACAATCTCATCCTAATGTTATAGCTTATGTATTTTAAATTCTCAAATGTTTAAAAAAGAGTGTAGGTACTTAAGACGAATGAAAGTTTCAGTTGTTTATAAACAATAAAATAGTATATTTCACTTCGAGTATAAAGCAATTTCATTATAATGTCTTGTATAAATTACTTCATAACATAAAATATAATTTCAGATATGTCAAGCAAGATGCAATCGAGTCCATGGACTTTGCTGATGGCTCTGGCCTGTATAGCAGGTGTATCTTCAGAGTACCTGATGGGCGGCCACATGGACAACAATTCTCCAAAGTCCCTACTGGAAGAGATGGAATCTTCTCCGACTTTGGCAAGGACGGCGCAGCTGGATGACCTTGACCTGGATCTCGACGCTGAAGAGAGCACTGTTTTACCGTCGACGTCTACCGACGAGGAAGCGCCACGTTACCATCTTCCTTATCCTTTCGCCTTCAACGGTGGCAGACCGTTCTCCCTGGAGAAGGATCCTATCAGTGGGAAAATCGACTTTGAAAAGGCGCCACCTGTAAAAGCCTTGAACTACAGCAGTCGTTACCAGGAACACGCGAACAACGAAGAGCAAGCGGATAAAGAGCCCTTAAAAGAAAACACTCAGAAGAAAACGGAGAACAAGGAGAGTGTAGACGTTAGCCCCAACGAAATCAATCCTTACTCGCCCAATTTTCACGACTTCCTCAACCTGCCTGTTCATTATTCGTCCGATAAGTATGGCAAGGACAAGTACCCGTTGATATCGAGCTCCTACGCGAACACGAAGGTCCAAAGTGGTTCGAACAGCTACAGTACTTATAACCATAAACCTTATCACGGAGAAACTGTGGCTTATTACCATACGAGAAAACCGTATGTACCTAAAACAACTTCTACGACAATTATGAGCAGTACTCCTACAACCACATCGTCTACTACCACTACTACTACCACCACCACCACTACGACAACTCCCAAACCAACTACAAGTACGACGACTACGACTACGACTACCACGACCACTCCTCCACCGAGTAGCACTACGTCCACCTACACGAAGACACCTTCTGTAACCACATGGAAACCTTCAAGCTCCACATCCAAACGATTCATGGATCACCTGGACGAGTACGATGATATTCTTCCGATAGAGAAGCTCCAAGCATCCATGTATAATAACAATCACCAGGGAGCGAATAACATAATGCACAACCGCGATCCTCCTACGAATCATGAAGAGTACATAGATAGTTACGAAGATTATGAAATGAACGATGGAGAAGATTATGTTTCGAAAGACTCGACCAATGAGATTGTCAAGACCAGTACCTTACCTGCGACAACGTCAACTGTGGCAAACGTGACTGCGACGACTGCTAGGACCCCGGAAACTCCTAGTTCCACTACCACTGTTGCAAGCACAACAACATCATTGTCATCCCATATGCACTTTTCGTCGATGCTTCACGAGGACGCTTATCAAAGCAGCTCGGTACCATTCCAAAGTCTGCCGCAACGTCCAGTGACGTCCATGCCCTTGGATAACGATCACCGATTGCCATCGGCCTTTGAAAACGATAGCCGAAGACAAGGTGTCGCGGACAACGTCATCGTTAATCAAAATTATCGACCAAATATGATCGGTCAAAGACCAAGCGGATTAGGAGGGATTCTGGTAGAAAGTACAAGCAACATTGTTATACCACCTGACCAGGACACGGTGTCCTTCGTCCTCGGCAATCGACAGAACGTCGAAGGTGGATATTATTCGGTAGGCACCGCTATCGGAGAGAATCCCTACGGTGCAGAAATCGATACCTCGTTTCGACCGCTCTATGGTGCTCAATCCGATAAGGGCAATTACGACCCACAAATGGATCATCGAGGTACCATCGGCCTGCCTTTGATGCCTGCTCCGGAGAACCCCAGTTATGCTGCCCAGACCTGGCGACAACCGAATCCCTCTGCCACGCAGAAATTAGCCAACGAAATAGAACCTTCCAGGCCTCAAGGTTCGTTCGTGAAGGGCACCGTGCTTTTTGACCAAATCGACGATAAGAAAGACGATAAGGATGTTAACTACGTCGTGTTCCCTAAAGATGAACCTAAACAGCCAGTGGAGGAGCACATCGTCATTGTAAACGAAGCTGATGGCACTGTACACGAGATCACGCCTTCCTCTTCAACGATGAAACCCATGAGAGTGAATCCACCTGTTCCTAATGAAGAACATCTTCCACAGTTGTCTGAAGATTTAACTCCACCGACGGAGCGACCAAGACCACCTTCGCAATTTCATTACCACTACCATCATGGTGGTACAACAAGACCTGATCACCTTAGACCTCAGAGGCTACCGGTACCTCCTCGTGGAAAGCCATCACCTGCTTTTCCTCCACCTCTTCCTCCTCCTACAGACCCTGTAGGGATAAGAAGACGTCCTTACTCTCCAGATTCTAATTTGCCAAATATTCTACCACAGTTTCGGCCAAACGCTAAAACGTCTCACGGCCATCGGGGCTCAGAAACCATTGGCACCATTCCCGCTGGTCAAACTTACTCCACCAGAATCAGGCAACCTGTGCAATCTCATCCACCAACCAGAAGACCCCTACCACCACCGCCATCCTATCTTCAAAGGCTAAATCCTCCACCACCACCAATTCACGCGCTCCGACTTGCAAGTGCAGCCTCCACGAAAACGGAGAACGTGATGCCTCTTCGAGACACGGAGCCAACCGTCAAAAGGTTTCGACCTCCACCGATACCAGCTACCTCCAGAGGAGAGGATGACGTAAAGCTGGCGCAACGATTGTCCAGTCAGAAACTGCGCCTGGAAGAGGAGGAGAGGTTAGAACGTTATTCGGAGGAGCCGCCCCAGGTACCTCCAAGACCACCGTTATTTCCTAAACGGAGAACAGCGGATCACGTGGCGACTCTTCAGATGATTCAGCATCATGGAGAATTCGAGGAAGACGTTACAGAGTCTACAGGTAACGACGACGAGTCTGATAGAATAGTGACTGAACAGAATGCGGACAAGAGAAAGTTCGACGAAAATGAACCTATAGCCGAGGCACCCGTTTACGTGGTATACCCCGTGAATACTGCCGTGAACATCCACCCTGACGACTCTAGGGAAAAGGATGAAAGCGTGGTAGTCGGAACGAGAGGTCCTCATCGACCTTTGCCACCGGAAACGCTTCTCCAGGATAACGAGGAGCAGGAGATGGACGAAGAGCAAGGTCCAGTTGTTCAGAATGTATTCAGCAGTCGACCCGTTGCATCGGACTTCCCGTATCCCCTGGAACGTCCAGATCCTTCGGTCCTCGTTACAGGAATGAGAGAAACGCCGCTGTTAGTACCCAGTGACCAGCGACGAGAGGACTCTATGAAGGAAGGCAGCGATGAGAAGGACGAAAAGGATTCTAGCGTGAACGTTATACCTTATTTACAGGACTTCGTACCTTTTCCAGCAAGGAAGAACGAGGCCATATCTGCGACTCTTTATCGACTTCCGCCTACGCCGACATCCACGCCGATCGCATTTGTTTACACACCGACGGCGCAAGCGTCTCATCGACTGGACGTGGACGTACGAGACGACAAAGACAATTCGAAGACCGATAGAAATGACCAGAAACCAGTTCTGTTACCTTCTCAGCAACCGTCCAGTTCCTCCAGTTCTGCGCCATCTCCACAGAACTTCATGGCGCCGTTCGTCGCTAGCGTGAGCGCTGAAGCGCCTTCGAAAAATGGCTGGAGCGTCGTCATGGTAGAACCTGTCGTGAACAGGAAGTCCGACGAGGACCGCGACTCGATGGAAAATCCCTCGGACACGGAGGAGTCCCAGACGGAAAAGAACGAGTTCGATGCAGAGAACTTTAAACCGCAGCTGTTTGGTGGATTCAAACCCATTTACGAGTTTCCAACGCAGGATGAGGACCAGCCGGAACGTCGAGAGTCCAGCGATGCTAATTCGGATGTATCCACGTCTGATTCACAATCTGTTAATTCGACGGTTTGACGGACACGTGCTTTTGTTATGTAGAGGATACGTTGAACGAAGATGATAAGCTTAGCTTTGAATATTTTGTTGACTGTTCTTACGTTCTTCTTGGCATTGTTGTTCTTTTGAAGATGTATCAAGCTAGATCTGATTGAAGTCTTGGTCAGATTCTTTGTACTGAAATAATGCTGGGTGGTACGTTCTTCCAAGTAAGAACTAAATATTTAGAGAATTCGTACACTGGTGATTGGGATGATCTATTGTCTTTGTTGGGAGAGGCAACAAATTAACCCTTTGAGGTCGATAAATCTATACAGAGTGTATTCTCTGGGATTAACTATTTGTAGGCATTTACAATAATCTGCCAAAGGACTGTTCTAAACAGCAGTTTGTCAGCATTTGGATCTAAGGACGACTAACTTTTGTTTAAAACATTCCTTACAAATTCCTGAAAAATAATGATTAATCTTAGAAGATACACATGTATAACATGTTATAATACCTATATGATACCTGTTTATAACTTTGATATGATTTTACATTCCATACTTTGAAGACAAAATTATTATTTAACTTATATTAAATAAAAATAAAGTATGTGTGCATGGTGTCAAATTTAGGAATATATCGTCCTCAAAGGGTAATCATAAGTCTGAACAGCCACATTATTCTTAATGATTCTGAATCGTTGAGCTTCAAGCGAAGGATTAAATGCAACGAGGTGCAAGTATTTTGAAGTAAACCCTAAAAGGAACTTGATAACAAACAATCTGTTTATAACACAATATTTTGTAGGAATTTTTGTTTGTTAAAAAAGTTGTATTTGCACAACTTTGCATGTAATCCTCTTAAATGCCTAAAAATATTTACTGTATTAAACAATTGTTATATTTATATTAATTTATGTATTTTATTGATAGGCTACATAAAGTAATTTATAAAATTTCATCTATACATTATAAATTTTCATGTATTGTATATGTAGATTTGTATCTTGTTCATATTAGATATTCTAAGTATCTTCACGCATCAGTCAGCATGAAAAATGTATACATTATTTATTTCGCTTTAGATTCATTAACGTACTTAAAACTATTTTTGTTGTTGATCATTACAATTATGTTTTAAGTATTTTATGTAATAAATCGTTTTTAAATTATTTATTTTATGCCCTTTTATTTATACTAATGCCCACCTAACATATTTTGTACATATTTTTATATAAAAAAATAAATGCTTTTTACTTATATACTATAAATATCATAACAATAACAATAATACTGTACTTTGACAAGAATTTAAATGATTCAATGGATTTTTATATGTATACGATTTGGAAATTAAAATAATATTTCTCTTATAAATTAATTTCCAGAATTACACTGGATACCAGTCCCATGTAATTTAAAAAGAAAGCGTATCAAGTAATATCTATCCTTACAGGTTTCATAATGTATAATAAATACCCTCGTATCAAAAAATCGTCGTTTTGTGCCCCCTATTAATGGTATGTAATGAATAAATCTAGTTAATTACACTGAAATATGATTTTACAAGTAGAAACAATAAAATTGTATTGGCAGTAATAAGTGTAACTGTATACTGAAATCACGTACTTAAATAATTCAGTCTTTTTACCGATTACCAAACAGTCTAAGATCCAATTTCAAAACAACGATGCCACTTTCAACCTCATGCAATCGAATGCGCTTTTGAATTGGTCCACACGAGTCTCTACTATCTCTCATTATATCAGCAACTCTAATCTCCGCTCGACCAAGGAATTCTATAAATAGTATATGTAAAATTTCTAATCTACTTTGTAGTTGTACTTAAAACAAGAAAATTAATTTACCATCTGGACTATAATAGCCTTTGTCGAACACCGTGATGCACAAAGTATCTTCCAGTAAATCCTTTACTTGGAACTGCATTGATGTATCCCACATAGGACAATCCGTTCCTGATACCACACCTGTCCTCTCTTCTTGGGATCCCATGCTCACTTTACAAAACGTGTTGCACTTGCCTGTTAAAATGACTTTCTTTAATTTGTAACTCTTCAATCACATGGAAAAGGTTTAGTGTGTATATTGTTAGGAATCATATGAATTGCATTTGTAAATTGCAGCTGCGAAGCATTGTTATAATCAAAGCCAATATGTAATAGTGTTACTGTATTAATGTGCTAAATACTGCAGTCATCTAAAAACATATCTATTTAAAAAATATATTGCTTTTAAATGTTACAACTACATAGAAGGTGCATGCGAAGACCGAAAAAAGAACAAATAATAAAAAACTAAATAAATGTTAATATTATAATTTACAATATATCAGTATTGTAATACTTCCATGTTCGCAGAAAAAGATTTCATCAACTTATGAAGAACTTACATGCAATGAGAAAATTTTACCTTTCTTTATCATAATATCTTCAGCTTCCACAACTACTAATTGAAGCCTACCCTGAGGTGGTCTCCTGCGAACTATAATCATGCCAGATTTTTGTTAGTAAAAATGCGTCGTGCAATGAAATAGCATAATTGTGTTAATAACTTTGTAATTTCTATCGATAAATGATCATCGATGATTGTGTTCTTCTTTATAGATAAGATTGTCCTGGTTCCTGTTTTAAGCACATACAGAAAAGCAAGCAAACATAAGCAAACTAAAAACACATGCAAAAAGAAAACAAGCATTTAAAGCGCACATATTTGCTTACCAGGTATTGTCTTTAAATTGAAACCTTCAAGCACCGTAACGAGAATTCTGCCACACGCTCCAAATTGCGCCTGCTCTGTTTACTCACACACATTATATGTTATTGTATGTCAAATTTATTATACTTAATTGTAAATAATAATGGCATAAAGACAAACTACTCTGGAAAAATGACACTTAAACGAACATTAACAGCTGAGAAAGAATGAAAATATGACTTACTTGATCGTTGTCTTTGTAAACGTGTTTTCTCGTTTTCTATAAATTTCTTTCTTGCCTCTGTAAGTCTTCTGGTCCACAGTGAACATTCACTTGGAGACGGGGCCAATAATATTATTGGCTTCTTTTGATCCCTCAGTCTAAGTAACCTAGATGAATTTTCAGTGCCCTCGCCCCAACTTAAGTTAAGAGTTCCATTTGTATCTGAATCTCCTAAGAAGGATAATTCATTTAAGACGATTGGCTGCAAAAAGGCAATTAAGTTAATATACTTGTATTTTAATATGAGTACTAACATGTTATCAGATACCTTTCTATACATTTTGAACTTCTGATGTTCATTTCGCTCAAACGAGAATTGTTGCCCACTAGATAAAGACTTCTTAGTAATCGTTGGTTGAGCAAATAATAAGAAGTCATTTGTGAGGAATCCAACAAGTTCCTTTCCACTCTTTGCCTAAAATAGTATACAAGCTATTATGTCAAATGAATAGTTTTAATAAGTGAAATTCTGTACCTTATGAAGTATACCAAAGTGAAGAAGCTTTCGTGGACCTAAAGAATTAGTTAAAGAATTAAAAATAAGTGGTTCCTCAAGTCCATCACAAGCCACATGTGTTTGTAACCATTCTAATCTATCACTATTTTCTTTCTCTCTAACTCCTTCATTTACCTACAGTGAAAAGTAAATCAAGTTTAGATTAATGTTATAAAACTTATTTTTACTAATGAGAAGTATAATAAAAGTTGTACCTGGGTACAAAATTCTTCTGCTTTAGCCAGAGCTTCTTGAAGATATTGTCTGTCAGGATGATCAGCCGGAGTGTGCTCTAGAATCTGAAGCAATTTTAATGATAAAATAATAACAGATATAAAATAAAATGAATGATGCAAAAATGACAAGTACTTTGCCAATAATAAGGGGATATTTTGTTATCCTTTGCATTGGTTTTATTAAAAATGAACTTAAAGGCATTCCTTTCGTACGTGGATCCTGTTGACAAGTGTGCGCAACTTTGACAAATTCTGGTACAGTTTCGGTCAATCGTTGAAGATAAACAGCAGCTGATATCTGACAACTGCAAAATCTGATGTAAGCTGACATTCTAGGTATCTAAAACATAAAAAAAAAATGTATACAAAACTACACAGTGTAATATTAAACATATGATAAAAGTGTCTGTTTACGTTTTCACACAAAATATCTCCAATCATTCTAACTATTCCTCCTTCACTGTTATCTCGTCGTATTCGCAGTGTTCTGAAAAATATCCACTGATGAATAATCAGAATTAACATTACTATCAATACATTTTTTGTACATAATATATAATAATATTATACCTTAAAAAATTGTCATTGCAGGCAATAATATCCCTCCAGTTAACAAATATTTTGTCCACTTCATCTACAGTTAAAACTAAACTTTCAAGGAGAGGTTTCTCAAATACCTACAAGGATATATTTCATTTATCAAATATAAATTTAAGTACAAAATATTGGAAACTTGCTTACAAAGATTTGCAAATACCTCATGAACAAGTCTCATATCTTCTATATATGCTTGCTCTGTTGTGATAAGTTCTTTGATGTATTCTTGCCGTTTTTTTTCCATGGTATCCAATCCAGCCATTAACAATTCAGTTGTCATCTCATTAGCTACACATAAAATGTACACAAGAAATTTTTTCTACTTCATTGTCATTATCCTTTAGATATACATTGTCTTTGTTGTATAATAAATTTCTTTTAGTTCACTTAGAATTTATTTTTGTTTACCGTAAACTAAGGAATTATACCATCTTTAATTATAGTGAATTGCCAGGAGTGAAACACAATAAGGTGAAAATTAAAATGTTTTTCAAAATAATACTTAGATATTTACTTTGGTCGTTGGGTTACACTAAAAGATACAAAATTGTTATACACAACAATAGTTTACAACAGACAGATACTTTATTTTAATCAGCAGTTTTGAGAACACCTCTGTATATTATGTATGGATATGTGTACATATGTATAAGAACGGCGTGTATATGCATGTGTGAAATTTAGAGTATATTCACATAAAAGTGTGAACAAAAATCCGTAATAAATACATAATAGTCTGAACTTGTTCACACCCTTATAGTGTCCTTCGCTCAAAGTACATCACACACAATCGAGATTCATAATGAGATTCCGACATTACAACAAACAAACAATATGGATATTTTTGCAAATAGTAACAATCTTAAGGATATAGCACTCTACACAAGTATCTCATCTAAGAATAACCAGTTGCATAACTTGCTTTACACGTTGTCAACATGTTTAGATAAAGATTACAAGATTATGGGCGCATCTAGAATACTTAATATTAAGCACACAATATTTATTGTTACAATCAGACATATTTATACACCTTGCTTGCAAAGAGTTATATAGAACGTGTAAAAGGATCAACCAGTGTATAAATATGCTGATCTTCTGTGCGCTTGGTTCTTGCAATTATTTGAAACTAGTTATTCCATCAAGTTCCTGAATTATTCAATGGAATGGACAATAAATACAAACGACAGATTTAATTATTTGATCAAAATAAATAATTAGCACTATTTCACAAAATGTATGATAAACATTAGAAAAATAGAGAATATTTTACAAATTTATTCACAAAACAAAATTTAATAGAAAAACAGTAAATCGTTTCACACATGATTGTTATACCAATACAGCAGTCAAATATCTTATACTCAATTGAGATTCTTTAAAATTATATTAAGATAATAAATATAAATAATAAGGATAAAAATAAATCAGCCATTAAACATTACGTATGTTTACAATATTTATATATCCTATTTTTAAATAAAGTAAACTGGTTTTCAGGAATTAATTGATGGAAAAACTGGTTTCCATATAACATTAATTAACAAATTCTTCCCACCAGTGATAATAATATCTATCTATAACTTTATGATTTTTTTTTTATTATTAATGATTGATATTTTAATGATGATTTAGGCTCTATAATAAAAGGCTGCGAAGAAGGAGCACATCATCTTCCATCACTACTAGACAGATAAAAAAAATAAAACAAATAATAACTATATATGTATATATATATATATGTATATAGAATAAATAAATAGGAACAACAGATTTGGTTAAACATGTTTGTATTTTAAAGAGAGCAATATTTTAATTCTCCTTGCAAATATTATGCATAATCTCTCAGTTTTTTTTTTTTAAGAATATAAAATTTTGAATCTAAATAAAAAGTAAAATGTATAATTATTAATAATTTCAAGACTAAGTAAATATTTTTTTTATATGTCATAACAGATTCTTTACCCGTTTTTATGGTAAAGAAAAAAATCTAATTGAAAAATTCAATAGGTGATTTAACAACTCCTTCTCCCTTTACATTGAAGGCAAGCAGAAAAATGATATTCGATTGCCCATTTAAATTGCTGTGAAACACTTCCCTAGGCCTTGGCGCAGTATAACTGTACAAACCATCTGTATTGCGCACCAAATGATATACTACAGTATTTAATAAAAAGAAATCTACAAACAAAATGGAAAAGGCAGCACCTAAATTTGTTCAAAAATTTTTCTCGAAGACATTGATTATAAAAATTTAGGACTATTATTAGTGCTTGTATATCTATTTATTAATCTAACACTTTAAGCCCGATGATAAGGATTTTTACACATAATTATACTTACTATAAAGTTGGTTTATTTTTTGTATTTTGTATTTACACACAAAGCTGTTTAGATGACTTTAAATACATAGAATAGTATGAATGTTTTAGAGATACGTAGTTTTGTGTTTATTGTCTTTGCCCCTAGCAAGAAATGCTTCAGCTCTACTACAACTATGTTCTCAAATATAACAGTTTCTTTTAACATTTCTCTGATAATTTTTCTCTGTATGCGTAAAAAATAAAAGTCCGGGCTGAAAGTGCTAGTATAAACAAAAACTGTAATTCATTCTTCCTATCAATAAAATGTCTTAAATAAATACATATTTGGTTTTAATTTATATTTTAAATACTAAATACTGGTGGTAGTAAATATTATTACAAGTAGATAAAAAAATTGTATCCTTCGATTTTTTAAGCTCTATCTTAAATCAAAGTAGAAGATTGAGGTAGAATTTGGTGCACATGTCAGGTGGTTGTAATTATATTCATGACACAACTTAGCGCTCCTGTGTAAACATATGTTTGTAATATACTGCGCAATAATATTCGGGTTGAAACCGTACACAGAGGTTCAATAACTTGGGGAATAATAGTCAATAAGACGCATGGTAACAATTTGAACAGCAATTAAAACAAAGGAACGAGCAGGATCCCGAACCAGAAGAAAAAGACTTGCACAATTCAGAATAATATCGAAACGAAGAACCAGCCCTGAGTCTTTCTCTTTTTTCTTTTTGTTTTCATTTTTATGCTCATTGTCTCCACCAATGAGACTTGTTGGTTGTAACACGTCGTATTCGATGTAGAGACTGCTATCATATTTATTGCACTTGAGATGCTTTTATTTTAGCCTGCAATGCTGCGGTGCTGCTCTGCTATCCTTTATGCTGCATGTTAAGCATAGGCGAAAGATAATAATTAGTAAAAAGATTTGACTAATTCCAAGTATTGTAGATAAATAACAGACGTTTAAATTGCTCGAAGTAGCTACTTCGATTTGCAACATCAATTTAAAAACTATAACATATAATTTTGCACAGATAACTTATAAAGTTATACTAAGAACAGTTAAATGAAGCAAATTAAACTAAAAACGAATAATTATTTATTATAGAAATTGTACCTTATAATCTTAATATTGAAATATGAAATAAATTATTTATGTATGTATACGTTTAAACACAGATAGCTAAAGATTGAACTACAATATATGTATATGAATATTTCACATTTTATATTATGCATGTGATAAATATTGCAAATAGTTTACTGAAACGAAGCAGCTACCTCAAACGGATAGACGGACGGACAGGCAGGCATGCAGGCAGACAGGCAGGCTGTATAATGGAGAAAGTATACTCCTCTAATGATTTATTTGGAAATCTATCTGTTATAGACAAACCAGAAATGAAATAACGATTATCTGAAATTACAGATATACCGCTTTCCAAGCCAAAGTGCGGATTTTAATGCAGGCATATCAGAGCAGAAAGCACACGCAACGTCTGACATAAATAATAATACATATAATAATAGTTTCCAATTTAAATACACTATTTATATATTGTAAATAGTTGATATTTGTGTCTAATATAACAGCAATTGACAGTTTAATGTGATGACACGTATTTAATAAATCCTACTTATGCCTGTATAGCTAATTTCAGTTGTAAACAAATGTACAATATTATTTTAAGACAAATATTATAAATATGTGTATGTATATATGTTTGTAGTGAATCACACAACATATTTAAAAATATGTCTATTTATATACATATGTATATATTGAAAAAATATATATACGACAATAAATCCTGATGTATAAGAAATTGTTAAGTATCTGATCTTATTAAACGACCGTCGTATTAAGTTATTATATTACCAACACTATGGAAATTGATACTGTTATAATACTGTTTTACATATTATGATTACTGGTGAAAAATAAACCTGACGGTCGTCCGTCTATCCGTATTTAAAAAGTTGAAATTACATAACGATCATGTTTCATATTATTTCAATTGACTTTTATATATCAGTTTGTTATACAATTTCTTTATAATTGTTCTAAATGAACATTTGTGAGCAAGATGTTTGATAAATTTTGTAAATGAATTGTGAAGCTATGAAAAAGAAGAAATACTTACACATAGGAGATACATAATTACTGGGGAAAACTCCAGATACACCATTTAATTCGCCTTTCCACCATGCCGCTTCCTGTTTTGCAAGCACGGTTATAACGTCACCTTTTTCAAAGCTTAATTCGTCTTCATTTTGTGCTTGATACGGATATAATGCCATAACACGCTCTATAGATAAAATAAATTGTGTTGTTTCATCTCATATTTGATATGTTTGAAACATAACTAATTATACAACGCTTGAGAGTTACTTACCAACATTTGGATCTGTAGGAGAGTCTTGATATCCATGAGAAACAGGTGTACTTCTATTGCTACCACTAGTTAAGGGTTTAACATAAGATGCTGGGAACCAACCAATTTGTCTCTTTTTACCACGTGCCTAGAAAAATGACATATAACACGATGTTTGTAAAGATTAAGTACAATAAGTACATCATATTAAAATGAAACATAATCAACAATTATACCTGTAATTCTCCTTCCCACCAACCATTATCTGTTTTCTTGCGTATCATTATTAACTGTCCCTTTTGTAAATCTAACTGTTCAGAACTCGTAGCTTGGTAAGGTGCGATAACTTGTACAATTTCAGGTTTCCTTCCTCGCTGTATTAAAAAAAGAATATGTTAATAAAAAAGCACTACATTTTTTCGTATTCAACTACACTACAAACATTAAAATTTAAATTGTTATTTACAAAACTGCAAGATCAAATGTTAAAGGTAAATTATGGAAGAAACTAATTAGCAGTTACATTTTATAAAAGGGAAAGTACCTTGTAATACTGCAGTAACAGGATGCCAGCGATAAAAATCAAATAGGGAGCAATTAAATTTCATCAAACAGTACTGTACATATATTCTAAGGTCATGCATACAGCGTGGGCAAATGTAATATTACCTGCTGCGCAGCCATTGCTGTAAAATCTGGCAATTCTGCTCTATCTTCTGCAGCTGCTCTTTCATCTTCAAGCTGTTCAGCGGTTTTTTCTGTTTGCTAAACGTATGATACATATGCGTCTAGCTTACTATATATTTTACAATCTACTAACTTGATACTCGCAAAGTTAAATTTACTATACATCTTAAAACAAGTTTTATGTACACGACTATAAATTGAAAATATTAGGATTAGAATATTACAAACCAATGTTGCCTGGGCAACTGTAGCACCTGTGTCACGAATACTCGTGGTTGTATCTGTAGTTACCGTGATATCCGTAATTGTCTCAGACACGTTAGTGGTTATAGGGGCATCCTAATTAACGTTACATACATCAAACTTCACTCGGCAACGAATACAGTGTAGTTTCGTTATATGATCCGCTAAGAATTCCTTTTTAGGTCTTTTACATTAATGGCGAACAAATTTACCAACTGTATCTACGGTCTCTCTCAGAGCCATATAACGAAACTCCACTGTATCGAATGTAATTAGAACACAATTATAAAAAGGCATGAGACAACTATCAATTTACCTGACTTGGGGCGTCACATTTTTCTACGTAATTTGCGGGAAATACTCCAACTCTGTCTTCTATAGTACCAGTCCACCAATCGCCCTCTTTCTTAGTAACTAATATAACCTCTCCTTGATTGAAATTTAGATCACCAGGCTCGGTCGAAGCATATGGATATAACGCCATGTAATATTCGTTGAGACCATCAACAACTGCAGGCTGACTAACAGAAATTTCTTTCACATATGATTTAGGGAACCAACCAGTCCCACTGTTAGATGAACCGTACCACCAATCGCCCTAGACAATAAATTATAAAATGTAAAGCACATATACCTTAAGATATCAAATATCATAATATTTTTTACACTAACTTGCTGTTCAATAACTTTAATAAGATCGCCCTTCTCAAAAAGAAGATGCTGCTCCGTCGTAGGACGATACTGAAACAAAGCTGTTGCCTGTACATCACAGGCTACACCTAATCCAAGGGTAGGTATAATAGGTTCAACAACGGGAGGTTCACCACCCAATGAACCTGCATCAGATACATTTTCGGGAACTTCCGCAATTCCTCTATAATGTATAAAAAAAAATAAATGGTATGTTCTTCCAGTAATTATTGATCAAAGTTTTGGTTTATTTGACTAACTCTAAAGTCCTCTTTTCTACGCTATCTTGTTGTATAAAGGCGTTGTCATTTGTACTTCCAGCATCTACTGGTTCTACGTAAGATTCAGGGAACCAACCGGTATGACCCCTTATTTCTCCTGCCATCCAACCTGGTTCCGTATTTTGAACAGGAGGTACCTATTTGAAATATATGTTAATTTTGTATTTTTTGTTTATATGAATTTCTTGTATTTTATATACGTTTATAATATTACCAAGATAATATCACCGGGTTGAAATGATATTTCATCTTGATTTCTAGCTACAAATTCATACAGAGCTCTATATTTCATAACTCCAGGGGTAGTTTCTTCCACTGCATTCGTTGTAGTAGTATCAGTAACAGGCCAAGCATTGTCATCGACTGTTTCTGTATTATCATTCCATGCACTATCGCCCCACGCAGAAGTTGTGTAGTCAGTCCCAGTTCCAATACCACCGCTAGCTCTAAGTTCTAACACCTTCAATTTCTTATCTTCAAAAGTAACGTAGAGATTCTTGCAATCAGATACTAAATTTGTCAATTGTGTTTTGATATCTTGAAGCTGACCATTGTTATTCTCTATATCAGCCATTTTTGCGTTAATCTATATAACAAAATTATAGTAAATTTTCTATTCACAATATACTTATACAAATTGTTATCTTGGTACGTTCATGTATACCTGTTCTTGTAAATCAGCAATTTTATCTTTCATTTGTTTGAGAGTAATTTGCTTATTGTCAAATGCCATTTTGATAGCTTCTTGACCCGCTGATTCCATAGCCATATTTAATTTGTTTTTAGCTTCAATACGAGCTTTTTCTTGGCTCAAAGCTAGTAATCTTTGGTTTTGTTCTCGAAGTTTATTCTTTAAGGCAGCCATTTCTTGCAACTGTGCATCCCGAGTTGATCGCATACCATCTATTGTTGTTTTTACGCCAGAAACACCCACTCGAGTGTCACAAATTTTTTGTGACAGTTCTTTTACTTTATCGTTCTGTACAAATGCGTATTCTATAAAAATCAATCATTTGAATTATCAATTGTTTAATACTTACAAGTGTTCCAAGCTCAATAGTTAAAATTTGATTCCTCCCTTTCAACTTAAGTAATACATCTTGTTCTTTTTGTCTCTGAGTTTGAAGCTCTTGTGACTTTTGTCTTTCCCATTCTAACTGCCGTTGCCTTTCCATTTCTCTATAGAAAGCAATGAATTTGTATCATTACAATTGTTTATGATCTTGTAACTCAGAACTACAAAAGTTTATAAAAAATTTCACTTGCTTTCGTGCCGCTTCTCTTTGTTCCTGAGCTCGTTTTCGTTGTTCTTCCTTTTCTTGTTCAATTTCTTTTTGCCTCTGCATTTGTTTCTCAATTTCTGCTTGTCTACGTCTTTCTTGCTCCAGTCTGCGTAATTTTTTTTTTATTAATGGAAAAAGTTTTAACGTGAAACCAGATTTAATTACCTAATTTTTTCTTGTTTTTCTGCTTCTTCTCTCTCCTTTCGTTCACGTTCTTCTTGTTCCTTTCGTTGAATTTCTAACAGTGCTTTACGTCTGCGTTCTAACTCAGCTTGACCTTTTTCAAAGTTTTCTTTACGTTTGTCCTCAAATGAGGTCTTAAAAAACAAAACAATCGTATTGTATGAAATGTCATCTTTAAGTTAAAATCTTAAAATGAAAGTAAAACTTACTTGTGGCATACCAGCTGATGGATCTACATTTTCTGTTCCACCTTGTGAAAGCGTTAAACTACTTTGTCGTTGGCGTCTGAATGCAGGTGGAATAAGATCTATTGGAAGCGTAGCGGGTATTTGCTCGCCAATCTTAACTAAATCACACAAATGCATTGCTAATACGAATTCGTCGCAACTCAGACGACCATCTGAATCCATATCTGCTAACGCCCTAATAATGCAATTACATTCTATAGAAATGCTAAGAAATATTCTTTTAACAGTTATTTTCTGAAATATATTGTTATATTATTATACCATATTTCCGCCAGCACTTTCTTTGGTAACTGTGATTGCACCATAATATTTCTTGCTTGAGGGCCAGACAAAAATCCAGATCGGGTCCGATCCCACGTGTTGAACAACTGAGTATATTTTAACTTTGTTTGATGAGGTACAGCCCATTCTACAGACTGTGGAGAGCCTACAGAATGCTGACTATGTTGCGAATCAACCGAGCCCACCCTATCTATGCTTGGTGGACGTGCAGTTGTACTTAACGGAGTACTAGTGGATACTGGTGTCTGAGCGATTACACCATTTACTAATGCACTATTTGCTGTTGTCGCCGATACTAAAGGTAAACCTACAACTGGAGGTGTTGATACGACACCAGTTTCTAAAATAATATACAATTAATATCAAATCTGAATTAAACTTGGCATAATCTATGTTGAAATATGTATATGTATACCAGTAGACATTAATGCAACAGACGGAATCATATTAGAACCAGCTGTAATAGGTGCAACCATGCCAGTACATAATGGTTGCATTGGCATTGTTTGTCCCATACCGAAAGCGGCTACTGGAGCTGGATTTGTATTTAAAGGTGCAATTGGTGCTACTGTAGGCATACCTGTTTGAAAAAGGAAAGGCTATTATTAAAATTATAAACTGATTACATAAACTGGTTTCCTTTAACCAGCTAAGAATGCTGTTATTGTGCGAGTCTCAAATTAGTAAGTTCAATACTTGTGTTACCTACACAAATGAATGTCGAATAACTTGATTAATATTTTGTTAAATCGATAATTATTTTTGCTACATATTACACATACTTATTAATGTTATGAAAAATCACAAATGTTACATAAATTAAATTTTACATTAAAAGAATAAATCATAACAAAATCACAAAAAATATTCAAATCTTATTACATATTAGTTAAAACTATATACAAAACAATAAAATTATATTTTCTACAAATTCATTGTTATGATATACCTGACAACTCAAAGTCAAGTAAATCTGCAAAGAAAGAATATAATATGAATCACAACTTAACAAACTTTTTAATACAGATGTATGATATTGAATAAAAAGGTAAATGAATAATAAGAAAAGAAGAAAAGAAAATAAGAATAACAAATTATCGTTTTACCTATGGTAGAAGATGTAGTCATTGACTGTATAGGTTGAACTGGCGGAGCAACAGCCGTAGCAGGAGGAGCTTTCAGTGGTGAAATCCCAGCCGCAACAGGGCTATTAGGAAACGATGGAGGTGCTGGTTTTGGTGGTGGGATACTCGTAACGGGTGAAAAATTTGCTCCTGAAATGATATTATTCCAGTTATTCAGTGAAACTAAACAAAAAATAGACTACGAATAAAAAATATACATTAGCAAAGTAAAAATAACAATTAAAAAAGATGAAACAACATATATGAAAGCTACAATTGGTGGAGAATGTTACAATAAATGCAAAATTAATTCATAATTACACACAAATGTATGGTATGTAATACAGTGGAAATAATGTACCTTTTGTATTGATGTAATACAAAAAGGAATCATTTCTTTGTTTCAAAATTGAAATCTAAAATATGAGAAAATACTATCTAAATTTACATGCGGTTTTATCTATTGTACTCTTAGGGGGTGGTATCTATTTTCCAAGTTTCTCTTGCACTTTGAAACATACCAATATTTGTGGGTGGTGCAGGTCTTTGAGGAGGACCACCACTAGAAGTAGTGGTAGTAGCAGTACTTGTAGAAGGCACGATTCCTTTTTTTGCGGCACAAATATTATATCATTGTATAAAAAGTTGTATTGGTGTAAACATAAATATGTAGAAGAAAAAGTACTAAAGTAAAATGTACATGTGTAATTATAAAACGAAGCCACTGAAATACTGATTATATGAAGTTACATATTTCCCATTCAGTATATTTATTTAAAATAGTAAACTTATATTATTAACAAAATTGTATTTTTAATAGATCTTCCTTGCTGTGACATAAAAATGTACATGTAGACAAAAACACAGAGTGGACAAACCTATAATAATGCAAACATTTATACAATTATAAACATGTTATACAAAGAAATATCATATAAAAACAGAATAGCTTAAAATATACTTGTTGTTTTATACATTATACTTGTAATTTTTATTTTGTGCTTGAGAATATTGTAACTTTTTATTATTTCGTTTTTATCAGTTAGATTAAGTATAATACAACAAATAAGTAGTTAAAATATAGCAACACTTCTCATGCGAAAATGAATTTGCATTCAAAACGTTAAAAGTAGCATATTATAACATGATATTAGAATTGCTGATTATGTGATTCAATAAAAGAAACGTATTTTAAAGTAGAATAATATTTTAATAAGCCGGAATGAAAAAATTGTATAGAAGGAAACCGAAATATAACCATTCATACACGAGCATCCACGTCTTATAACATACCCACAGAGGGTGGTGCAGGTCGAGCAGGTGGCTTTGACGCTGTGTGAGTTGTGGCATGTGTAGTGGCAGCCACATTCTGTCTATTTTGTCGTGATGCTGTGTAGTATGATGCATAAATAAAGTAACGCTAAATAATGCTACTTGTTAATTAAAATGTTGTTTAATGAGCAATGACAATAGTTGATGTAGATATTGTCAGTGACAAAAATTTCTTTGATTTAGCCTTAATAGTGCAATGTTTAGTTATTATAAAATGCACCAGCTGTAAATTTAACTATAATACCATTATATTTGTTATAATATATAACACTCTTAACATTAGTGTGAGATTTTGATGATTCCTATGAAAGTATGTTCTTTTCATAATATGTACCTACTTATATGTTTCAGATACACTAATTACTACATCTATAATATAATTACCTGGTAAATTCATAGGTGAGGCAGGTCTAATCACATGCCCTGGCAATGGTCCATTTGAAGGTGGAGGACCTATAAGAGGACGTGGAACAGATCCAGCCATAGGTACTCCACCAATTAAAGGTTGTACTGGCTGTACTGGTTGTACTGGAACTTGTGGTAAACCAGATAAATTCACTAAGGAAGCAACATTATTTTGTGGTGGAATATTGGCAGCCCCATTTGTTAAATTTGTCGCCTTAGCATCATCTGTACATACAGTAGTGTTACAAGATGCGAATTATGGTTATTTCATAAAATAAAAGTATCCATTTTATACTGACCAGCAGAAAGTAACTGTAAACTCTGCACTAGACTAATTGGTAATGTTTTCGGAATTTCAAAGCCACGTAACTTTAAATTAATTAATTTACATGCAATACTAAATTCATTTATATCCATTTTGCCATCTGCGTCTGTATCTGATAAAGCCCTGTATCAAAAGAAATACATTATAAGTATGATAATGATAGGAATACTACTAAAATAATACAAAAACAAAAGATAAATACCATATTTCTCCAAGAACGGCAGGCCTAAGCTGGGACTTGAGTAAAAATTCTTTTGCTTGTTCTCCAGTGACAACACCATTAATCGGCTTTAATGAGTCAAATTGTTCTTGATATCTTGCACGTTCCCTGGGTTGAATTATCCAGGGATCCACACCTGAAAGGATTAATTCTTTCCCTTCTATTTCCATAATATTCCTTTAAATGACTTTTTCTGAATGAAAGTTACAGTTATTGTGAAACAAATTGTTATTTATTTGATAATATTTGTCAAACGGAAATTCATCAACGATTTCTGGTTACTTCTATAGATAATTACTGTCAACATGACAGAAGAATTGGTACAGGGATGTCAATTTCATTGGGAACAAAGAAACAGTTACTTACCTGGAGTTCGAAGGATGGCCATCTCTATTCACCCGTAGGTGACCACCGAACTAAATCTGTAAAGAAAGAAAATTATAATCTTTTCCGGAAAATTCTGTGGAAAGTTGGGGGAAAAGATTTGCGATTTCAAGGTTAGGTCACGGTAATCGATCCCAACTCCGATGACTCGTGATGTACCTCACAAAAGAAGAATTGTCGAAACACTATCAATTTAGCGTGAATTCTGTTACGGATAAACTCAATTAATCGAATAAGCGTGGGGTCGTGAACTTGAAGATTGATCGGGGCCCTAACGCACACGTATGAGAGCTGAAATTTGTCTCACGCCAGTTATACGAACATACGATAACGAGTCGTTTCCCTTGTTCGCGAGTCCTCCTACAACTGTACTAAAGGAAATTCATGATCGTGTATCGCGAAGTTAGTAATCTTTTCGCGAGAAATCAAGTGCAAAAAATTGTAGAACTGTACCGACGATACGCGGGTCGGCCCACACTACTGACGTACATACGTCACTTTCACGACCTCGGTTATTTCCGGAAATCTTCGGCAAGAATCGATAGCTCACCCGGAACCATTTCGTTGATCTTCGGCAGAGATCGCTACCTGCGCAACCCTTAATTTGAATTTCTCAAACTTTCGAATGGAACAACAAGAAATTACAACAAATATACGTTTATATTATCAAATATAATATAGAAAAAAGTAACAGGGTACCATGTCAATTTTACAATGCATTGTGTCTTATTAAGGTATCAACAAATATATTACTTTTCTCAATTCAGTCACTAACTGAATCAACCATCTTAACCGTTACAAAATACATTTGTTTAATTTAAGATTAAATTGTATGCCATTACTTGAAGCAAAATGTACACATACATGTTTGTGTCTAGAAAAGTAAAATTGTTCTATTGATCAGTTAATGCTCACAAAAAAGGAAATCAGTTATCGACAGTTTATAGCGGCGTACTCATGAAACGTCGCATTTGATATGCACGACATTTGAAACGCACAATTTGTATACGGTGAGTAGCAATACGTATTATACAAAATTACAAATAGACTGTGTTTGACATGTCCTTGATAGTATGCGTTTCATACCTACTATAGATACATAGGTGCATACGACCTGGAAATTACAAAGCCTCATTTCATTGTCAGTTAAGCGCGTACGACCTCTCAAACAGGAGCATATCGTAGTGAACCTACTTAAATGCACAAAAAATTCTACGAAGTATGGATTATAGTGTACTGTGTACTAATCGTGATTTTGCAATTTCAGAATTATTTGATACTTTAACGAAAACTGAATGCTATAAATATTTAACGAATATTTAAGGATTTCTAAACTTTATAATTTGAAAATTTACATTTAACGAAGCGTCACTATCGTAGGGCGGCAGTCTATGTGACTCGTGCAAAAGGCCATATAGTGAGATTACATTCTATCGAATACTGTGCTATTATTTCCGGTATCATTTATCAATTTAAATACGTGTGTGTTTCTAGGTGCTACATTCGAAGTGTTTGGACAATGTGACAATTGAATCTAATTGCAAGAAAGATTTTATATTGTGCGCCGTTCGAAGTGAAATAACGTATACAATAATCAATACTTACAGAATATATGATCGATGACTGTACAACGGGGACAATTAAAGTTCCATAGGAGTAACAATCTAGGTAAGGTTTAGTACATGCTTATCATCATTCTATCGCATATCAATGTTTTCGGTTATGCACATAAACAAATGCAGCATGTACTTGATTGTTTCGTTACACGGTTGAATTATCTTTTTAAAGAAATACATTTTCATTTACTGAATAGTCCTTGACATACAATTCAATTATATGGATTTTTATAGGAAGATTGATAAATGACTGTGTATAGTAATCTTCTCAGAAATTAGTATAATTATTGGTCATACTGTTATCTGAACACTTCTGTATAATGTTATATTATGGACGGTAAAATAGCAATGCTTTGTAACTGTATCATTGCAATAATAAAAGTTTAAAAGGAAAAGATAAACTGTATAAGTAAAAATGATAATGTAAACACGTACGCTCATTTATTCTATATTTAGGGTTTTCATTAATAATCAATAATTACTGTATATTATTGTTTATTTAAATTTACATAGTTGATTAGCAAATATAAGACTGATTTAGTTTTTGAACTATTTACATAATTATCTACAATACTTTCGTTGCTATTCACAGGATGGTTAATCTTGCAGATAAATTATTCAAATGTTTACTTACCGGTAATATTGTTAGCTTCGATATTGGAGAAAGGTGCGTAAGTTCAACGCTTGATATTGTATTAGACGTCGAAGATATTCATACATTCCATATCATAAACAAAAGCCTTATAAAATTTAACTAATTGTAACTGGAGAGTTAATTTTGCTCTTATACAACGCGTTTGTTACAATTCTCTTATAATGTTGTCGTACAACTGGGCTGTAGTCTCATTCAGAAGATATACTGTTAATGCGAAGCGATTACGCGTTTGTCACCGGTCAATGCCAATCGTTTCGAGTAGAGTCAGCAGAGTTCTACATTACGAATTAACATTTATAAATCGACGCGATGATAACCAAACACGCTAACCTAAACGAAAGAAAGGAAGAACACGTGTTCTGCAAGTGCAATGCGACTTAAAAGTATCGACGTTTGCCTCCCAACAATCGTCTAGTCGTCCAGGATATCATTTTTCATCTTTTTACTGCAAGAGTAATGGTTACACAAATAATACATTATACAAAATAATACAAATCAATATCTTTATCCTATACTATATATCTAAAAAAAAAGTAAAATTTTATAGAAGTACAAGAAAAAGTATTTCAAATTAGCTTTATATTTTGTATAACTATTTTTAGACTAAAATAATCGGTTGTACTTAACTTTCAGATACGTGCTGTTAAAGGTATCAAAATCATAAATATGCGATTACATTTTTGTTTATTTATGATAAACAGATATTTCACATGAAACGGTGTATGAACATATTACCGTACCCTGATTAGGATTGTAAATGAGTTCACGTATGTGGTTTACATTAGAATCGTGTATTTAATGCTGAACATAGTCCTATTTTGTATGCAATGCCATAAGATCAGGGCCGGCACGAGACGCATTTAAAACGTTCCTCGGGAGTCGGTCTTGCGCTTTACCACTTTCACACCCAACTATGTAATATTACACATTTCAAAACATGAAGCTAAAAATATGTTATAAACTCATACAAAAGCGATATGTTTTTCTCACGCATATATTATCCTTAAATAGTTATATACAAATTACAAGGAGATAACACAGTTGAGCGCTATGAATTTGCAAAATTATTGCTTTTGGTATCCTCTACAATTACTCGAATATCGAATGAAATTGGTGTTTGGAGGGTGGCAATATAGCACTCTGTATGTAATAAAAACACGCAATAAAATGTAAGCTAAGAACTGATGCTCCAAGTATAATCTTTAACTTTTAACATACGTTGTCGGTGACATAATTCTTTGCTAAAGTCAGAAAATATTTCTCGTTTTTACGGTTAAAGAGTAATTTTACTATCTTGATCTTTACTCGGTTGGAAACGACAAATGCTTCATATATATATTCCTCTGAATGATATCAAGCGATGTTATCCGTATGAATCAATGATCAACTATGTATGTATAAGCATGGAACTCGTCGAGAGGTCAAGTGCAAGTGTAATGCATAACATCAAAGTGCAGTGGATGAAACGCATCACTCGCTTTTATTGGGTAATTTATGATATTCATAGGAACACAGTGAATATTTTCACGCGATACAAATATACGATACAACTGAACAGTTACACGAAATTTGAAAGATTTGACAATCTTTCAAATTAAATGTTTAAAATAAGACGTTCGAAATAATTAAAATAAAGAAATATTTTCTGTGTACATAGACTCAAGTAGCTGACCGCCATTGTAATGGTACTAGCATAAAATGTAAAGTTCAAAGAGCATCCTAATTATATAGGGTATATTATAAATTGTCAAGTGTTCGATAATTCATAAATTGCGTGAACTGCCATCTTCCGATGGCTTCAGAAAACATTCAGTATTGGAGGGTCTTCGACCTATCCTTCTTCTCGTTCGTGTATGGGAGAGTGCATGTGTGTGTTTGACGTTTTACTGCACGACGTGAACCCCTCGAACTGCCAGTGAATTATCAAGAAATCTACAATTCCATGACAGAAACAGACAGGTATAAAAGGTTGACATACATTTCGTGCACGATAAAGGTGAAAGATCGTTTCACCTGTCGTGAAATCTTTGTCTCCAGTTCGTTTAGCTTTATCGATTATCTTGCATATTCGGCCGGCCGGCAGACAGTCGACGCCAGTCAACTAAACGTCTACTAAAATCCTTCTACAAACGATCATTGGCTCGATCTGTGATCATAGAAACATGTGTTTGGACGTGCAGCGTGCCAGGAAATAATATTTCAGGAAATTCACTGTGAAATAAGTAAATTTATCATTGAGCATTTCTCCCCAATAATTTGGGTCACTGGCATGTGAACGATGCGCGAGCGTCTGCTCACTGCAGTTGGCAATGCGCATGCGCGTAATACAAATTGGGCGCGGGAAAATATTTCGACTAAATATTTACCCAGTTGATTAACAAATTCACTTGTAACTTTACAATCTTTTATACCATTTACACTGATATATTACCGTGTGAGATACGATATAAAGATTAAATTAAAGGTAAAACATACTTTAATTGTTTGAACAGTATGTTGAAGACCTTGTTCTTATGGTTAAGATAAATTCTCATTTTTTATATTCTTTTTGCGAATAACTAACCAATGTTCCATAGCGTGTAATGTAAAAAATCAATTCAGCCTGTGCATTGCACGCAGAGGAATGATGTGTTTCCTGGCGCAGAGACATGTTAATAAGGAAATCAATTTCATAAAAGCCATCTGTCGTCTCCCAATATTATTCATTGAAAGACATCACAAGTGTTCTGAACTGTCGATGTATAGTTGTGTCGGGTTAAAACACCGTTTAAACGTCGAATATCTTCAGCTTCTAAAAATATCTACGTGTAAAATGAAACTTTAACACGTTATCATGGTAGAATGTTTAACAATTTTATTAGACAATAATAGTAACTACAATGTTAAAGTACCACCGGTAACTAAAGATTACAGATTCAAGTAGTAGGTTAATAAATCATTGTTCTTATATTCTCATTTCCAATTGTTCAATCACAATTATATTGCTAAAAATGTTACATAACGAAAGGTGTTTTTTCTAAGCGATGTCCATACTCGTACAAACATTTATCTTACTACTCATTACGGAGTAAGATCGCCGTGTAACAATAATTCAAACATTTACGAAGTCAGTCAAGAGAGGAAACGAATCGCATGAAATATCTATACTGTAAAAGCGAAACATGTACGTGTATGTACATGAGTTATATCCGAATGTTATTTTTAAAATATTCCTTTGTTCTTATATTCCTAGATTACCCCGATACCTCGTAGATCCTGATATTCTTAGATATCAATACCTTCAAATTCCAATATCACTAAATTCCAAGATCTGAAAATTCCTAGATCTAAATTTCTAAATTTCTAGATCAGGAAATCTTTAGAATCCTCTAAAAAGATCTTAATATCCCTATATCGCAATATTTCTAAATCTCATAATTCGTAGATTTAAATATTCTAATCTCTCTAGATTTCTCGATTCGTGTAGTCCCACATTCCTATACCCCTATATTCTTAATTTCCGATTAATTAGCTGTTTCTCCTACCGTTCTCTTCTACCGTGATTCCGTACAATTTAATCGGGTTTTTTCTGAAATGATATTCAGAAGAAACTTTCGGTCGCATATAGTGAAGAATGGCGTTGGTACATACGACGCATTCAGTTTCCCGCCAATAACGAGCTGTATTTCTGCGCTGAAATTCCGCAGGGGGGATATGAACGGTAGCTTTCTTGTCCCCCCGGCGGGTATACATAGTTCACGATAACGCCCTTGCAAGGACAGCGGCCTTCCAGGGCTTTCAAACCTTTCGGGGTAAACGCAATAAACGATGCGAACGGATAAGAGAATCAAGACAAGTATAGAGTCGGCGATTCTCGGTTTTTCATTCGCTCTGTCTCTCCGCCGAGCGACTAATTCTTCTCTTCTTTCGTTTACCTCCCTCCAAAGGCGGCCGCGTCCCTTCTCTTCTTTCGTACTCACTCTCTTCTTTCCTTCTCTCTGGCTCGCAGGAAACCAGTCGCGATTTTTCACGCGGTGGGAACTAGAAGCCGCTCCCTACTATAAATAGCCTTCGAGTTCGCTCTCGAGCTCTGCTCTCGGCCTCCAACGGCGATGGGAGTAGCTAAAAGGGGGTAGCCATCCATGGGCGCCGACGCACTGACGTTTCACTAGCATTTTTTTATCACCTGCGTTTCCTTCGGCTTTGCATTTTACTTTGACGCGTTCTGCTGTATCTATGACTCATAATGTAGGTGTAATCGAATGATAGAAAATATACCCTAGAAAGATATCACTTTGGATAGTACTATCTGTATTGATAATGTAAGTAGCACGTTGAAAGGGACCAGCTGTATGTCGCGTAGGCTCTTTCGTTAAGGTTATGAATTGTCATTTTCAGAGAACCTTATTATTTAACTTAGAGACTAGAGTCACTTGTTTTATTATGTATACTTATCTACTACTTTTACTGTTATACAACCATGATATTATGCCACTTTTTATTATGCTGTTCTACTATTTTTAAATATTTTAGGGATATTTGCTTCGGTAAAAGATGGACAACCAACCTATCCCCTACTCGTATCACTCGAAGGATACCTTACTTCGAGGAAGCAACGGCGCTATTAGAAATTGTTAGTTTCCGTAGTATGCACGGTAACTGTAAAACGTGAGCGTTCCAAGAGAATGTACTATGTCCACGTGGGTCGCAGAATCACGCGCTTGGAGAAGGCGTGGTTCATACGAATCTATGCAACACAACACCCGTATCAGGTTGATGTACTTTTAATCATTCCTGCGATTTTTAAACGGAATGTTGCGCAGAGAAAATGCTTCATGAATGTTTCATTAATTCGTCCCGATACATTAATGAACATTTGAAACATGGCAAAATTTGTAAATTTACAAATTTTTTAATTTGAATATTTTTTTATTTTAAAATTCGTACTTTCGTTCGTTAATTCGTTTCAAATTGAAAGTTTCAAAGTTTCAATATTGCTAATGTATACTAATAATACATATTAATAATCGTAATAACAATCTTCATAAATTAATGGGTGAAACTAAAAATATTTGTTAAGCATAGTTATGTTATATTTCAGAGTCTTGTACAGTTGACAACAGTAGTTACGAAGCTGATGTTTGTCTAGACGGATGAAGTTCGCAGCGTTTAATTGCATAGATTGTACAGATTGTCTAGGAGAGCTCATGCTGATTAGATTAGAAAGTGTAGTTTAGACTATGGGAAGTTTAATAGGTCTCATTGCGAATGATGGCGTGTTTGAAGAACTGTTCAACCCTCGGCCTCTTCTCTGAATAGAATCCCATCGACGGCTATGTAAGTCATGAGAAAGTGAAAACAGGAATGGGAGTCGGAGTTTTTATGAAAGAAAAAAGGAAGCTTGGTATCTGCGACTAATTGACAGGGCGGTGAACGCAAGAAATGGCCGTCAGAACCATCGACGAAGCGAGATAACTCGGAGAAAAAATTATATATACAGGGTGTTCCAAAAGTTTCCGCCGAACCTCATTTTCAAATCTCTCAATTTATAAACCATTCTGAACCTTCTATATTTCATTCCTAAAAATCCAAATTTCCATATAAAAAATTCCTAATTTCTCAAGTTGCTCAAAATCATAAATTTTTAGTTTCTCACCTTGAATCTCCAAATTTCCAACAGCTTGAAATTTGAAATTTGCTTTGATCGTTCAACTTTGAAACACTCTGTACAATTGTAACGATCGCGCCTTAAAAAGACATGCGAGTCAATACACTAATAAGATCGTTTCTCTGAAATCGCGGCAAAACAACAGGTTGTAGCGTTATATAACATAATTCTACTACTTTATTAGAAAACTCCTAGGTTTGTTCATAGTCTTCTAGCAAACGTAGCGCCGTCACGTACGTCTACATGCCATGTTTAATTATTTCTTTTGTTGTCTGTAGAACTGACTTCACCGATGTAAATTTAAGCGGGATGAGTCCATTCAGATGCGTATGATCGGTGCACGTTATTTAACATCAATTATGCGATGCTGTTCGTTGAATCTCAATCAGCTTGATCGGTATCGTTTAATAACTTTAATTACTTTTTTTTATCTTGTTGATGCTTTAATCTTTCGTAATTGCTTGTTCAACGATCATCCAGTGATTTTATCGTGTATATTTATTCGTCGAGATTAATTACACGAAATCCTTTCAGTTTGTTGTATATTTAATCACCTGTCGACTAGTTGATACGAAATAGTTGCGTCTTCGATAAAATATTGCTTGCTATTAAATCATTAGTATCCGCCGACTTAAATTGTCGACACAAGATTACATAGATATCAACAAACAAGTTGTCGTATTAAGTAGGTGTTTAATAAATTCATTCCAAGTTACACAGATTTCTGCAACCGATATTCTCGATTATACACTCGAAATAGTACAATCACTAATTCCGACAAATCTGTTCGAAAATGAAAGTTATTCCGAGAAAGAGTATCAAGAATTCCTCTAGTTGCTTAAAATAATGAACTTACTCAAACCTGGTAATACTATTTTCAAGATGATATTTTGGGAACTTCCTCTTAGAATTACAAACATCTCAAAACAATACTCGATAGATACATCTATTTAAAAAAATATTTCAAATAATCTGAAATTGTTCAGTAAATCTCAAGCATGAAAAGGTCAACATTCTTAATACAAAGAGCATTTATAAAATTTTAATAAGATTGTATTCCAAATAAGAGATCAGTAGAAAGGATTTGCTTGAATAAATATTAATTTTATATTGCAGAAAACAGTCAGCCGAAATGTTTAATCATCTCGTTCCAAGACAGAAAGCTCTTCTTAATCAAGACAAAACGAAGATCTTCGTCTTTTGCTACCTCGAGAAACTTCGAGTTCTTCAAGATTCTTCTGCTGAAATTTCACTGTAGAGGATTCATTTTCAATCCACCAATCAATTTTTCATTCGAGAATAGTTCTGAAACGCGAAGACGCTAGCGCATCGCTGAAAGAAGGTTGCAATTGGCACGCATAAACGATAACGTAGCGATTTGCAGGCCAATCAAACAGAAAAACCAGTTGGACAGAAGCACAATGTTTTTCGAGTCAATTCGCACTCGCCGGGAAACGCACCTGTAGCCTGGATTCTCCCTTTCACGCTGACCTCTCGGTACTCGTTGCAAACTCGCATAAACGCACACAAACTATTTATAGATAACGCAAGGCTGATTATTTCTTTTACTCGTCTTCTACATATGTACTACGAGCGCATGTATCAGGGTAGAATCGTAAAGCAACCGGGTCATTAAACACATAGACATATTGGCAGGAGGATTATAACTTGTATTACAGTAGACTCTCGTTATATTGCCATAGATGTGGCTGGAAGAGTGGGAAATTCTTGAACTTTATCTGTACAATTTCTCACTTGGTCATACGATCTCTGTAACTCTAGATCTGAAGTGTCTTTAGATTCGAAATTCTCCTAGGCCACCAACTTAGCTTTCTCTTAATCCGAAATGTCACTCAATTACGAATTTGCCTGGTTACTTCCCTAGGTTCCGATTTCCCCGAGATCTTAAATTTTCTCTAAATGTAAAATTCTCTGTATAATCTCCCTAGATTCGGAACTTCCGTATATCTGTTTCTCTAAATTTCGAATTTAGATTCCAAGCTTTTCTAGATTCTAAATATTCCTAGGTCTCCAATTGGAAAATCGTTCTAGGCCTCAGATTTCCTTAGTCTCAGTTCAAAATTCCCCTAGACATAAGATTCTTCTATATTTGAAGTATCCTTATGTCAACAGATCTCAAATGTCTCAAAGTCCCGAGTTGCCCTAAATTCCAACTTTGAATACGTATATCTAAACACCTACCTAAAAAGGTCCCTCAACACGTAAGTTGTAGATGCTAGTTCATATCTAGTGCGCGATACCAAGATGTAGAAATGATAATTTCGAAACATTCTTTATCATAGAACATGTAGAAGCTGAAAGTATGTTGTAACCGCAATATGAAGTACTACAAAGCTAATTCTGCATTTGAAAAGCATACGTAGAACAAGTGGAATAAATGAAACGAGGCTTCGTACATATTAATTACTTCAATTTCGTCCCTGGATATCACAATTTGCCAAGAATTAGGGTAACTATCAGGCATCCGGTTATAGCGCAGAGAACGTGCAATTACACGTTTCTTTTTAATGCACCGGTACAGCGGGAGAGAAATGGGAAGCTGGCGACAAGAGAAAAAAAGTTATATGTTATGACAAAAAAGTCCATAATGTTGCTGGATGTACGTATAATCCAACCAACCGAACGAGTACTGTTTCGCTCACGATGGCCAACGTTTTTCCACGAACGAAACCTGTTGCAAATTACATCTCTTTTGTGCTCGTCCTTCGAGGGATGCGCCAAGTATTCGTAATTTATCAGATCTCGTCCCACTTCTTTCTTTTCCTTTCGCAATCGACTATTTTAAATAATTTACGTTCACTCTTTCTTTTTTCAGTACACATTGAATTATTTATTTTGCAACAAGGATCACATCTATTCTGTGCCAATAGAAGGCGCTCGGTAGCATAAATATCGCTTTTGGCTCGAGGATTTGGCGATATGAAAGGAGACTGCTGCTCAGGATCAGGGCCGGTATTGTGCTGTTATTCTCCTGCGCGTTAGGGATATTTCGATACTTCTATTATTGCGCCAGTTGGTATTTTTATATTTGCCAGTTCACGAATCTGTGGATTCAGAAATTTCGAATTTACGCTGAGATTTAGGAATTTAGGATTCTGGAGACTTAGGTATCCAGAGATTTAGAAACTTAAGGAAGTATTTGGAAATTTTGGTATTTGGTAGTTTCGAAATTTGGAGATTTGTAACTTGAGAAATTGGAAAGTGGAGTTAGGATCTTGTAGATTTAGTCATTTGGGGATTAGGGATATTTTGGAATTGGTAGATTTAGGAATTTGGGTATAAAGGTTACAGGGATATAGAGATTTCAGGCTTTGTGGATTTAAAGATTTAGGGATTAGGGATTTAGAGATTTGGAAATCTAAGAATTTGAATTTTTAAGAATTTAGTATTTCAGTAACAGAATTCAAAATCTGAGAATTTAGGGATTTAGAAATTTGAATATTTGGACGTTTTGAAATTCTTAAAGAAACAGCTGTCCACATGCACAGCTGCCGAATGCAGCCCTGTCGAGGATTTATAATTCCTCGCAGACTAACGATAATCGCGTTTGAAACGCGTCCTAAGGTTATCATAAATATTCGAAGAGGTTGGTGGTAGTATTTCGTAAGGAACGAAAAGTCGGCGGGCCCTGTTTGGGCCGCATTCTCGAGCGGTCCTAAGCCTTCTGGATCGCGCGTCGAGTCCCTCTTCCAGCACGCGACCGGATCGCGCTTGGTATGCCGCGAATGCAAACGACCACTTTTTACCTTGTCATCGTTTCAACCGCGTTATACGCGGTGCAATCAATTCGCTGACTCGTTGTATTATCAGCGTGCCTCTACGCGATCCGTTTACATCCGAGAACCGGCATAATTCAATGCGCATAATCGCGACGGCTCGTTGCACTGGTTTTATTTGCTCGCTTAGAACGGCGATGGTAGTCGTCCGTGCAACACCGTTCTTTTTTCTCACACCTTTTCAGTTGTACTACTTCTATTTGCAACCGTTTGTTTAACCGTTACACTCTCATACGACGTCACGTTATATCAATGTACACACCGATGCATGATAGCCTTGCTTAGAAAAAATTGCGACATTGTGGAAGGAGGTGGCGTTTGAGTGTCAACATTTCGAAGGAAAACTTTGAGAAATCTCAGGGAAATTGTAGGGAATTTCTTGGGAGATCCTAATTAAATCCTAAGCTACATTTTTCGTATAAACTCGTTGTCTAAATAATGTCAATATGATTATATAATATTGATATTAAAGTGACCCTGATATTAATATAATATTTAATGTCTTGCAACCTTTAAGGTTTGCAACATAATTTGGTAACGTGAAGAATATAGGTGAAAAGAGAAGTTTCCCATCATACAAATACGTGACAGTGGTGAACAGTGTACACGTTGTTTTAAAATTTAATTTTCTATTCCTCGACTACAGATTTTAAATGATTATCATTTTAAGTCGGGCTAAAAACACCGATAAGTATACTGACTGCTTTTGAGCCAAAAGATGTTTGCATGGTGTTAACGGTATTCGTTGTACTAATTAGTTTTACATAAGACACTTGACAGTAATGCTTCCAACAGAAGGACAATCTAATCGTTTGTTTTAGATGTTAGCATATAAAATATTTGCTTACAGATAATTTCAGAGTCTCCGTATGTATAAATAAAATTACTATTTGCTAATGGTTTGTGTGTGTATGATGAATGAGACATAAGCTTATATGGTTGGATTTAGAAAAATGACTGACTTTCAACCTTGAAGTTAAAGTTGGGCAATAACACCAACATTTAAGCAGGGAACTTTAATATATTTTAAAATAAAATTTAATTAATAAACACTCGACAATTAAACAGTGAAAATTGAACACTTATTTTATTTAAAAATTGTCTAATGTATATACCATAATGAAATACATATACATATAATAGTAATATAATTAAAATGAATCTATATTGAGAAATAGGTTTGCAGATGATTAATCAAAACCAATCAGGATGATCCACAGAGAGGAACTAAAGATTAATGATCTTCTACTTAAACATTAATGATGATGGATATATAGAATCAGAGAAGACAAAGAAGAATTTGTTACTATCAAGAGGAATGAAATTAATAAAAACTATAATTTTAGGAGTATAAAATTTTTTAATGTAGAAGATACATAATAAACTGAAAATGAAAGGTAATATTTTTATATATTAATAAAAATCAGTTAAAAGAATAAAAAAATCATAAAGAACCACAACTGAAAGCTAACATTTTTAGTAAACAATAAGGATAAACATGAGGAAGCAAAGAAAAACAGGAATCACAATTAGAATGTTTAATTCATGAATCTAAGAAAGAATTGAGAATTAGTGGAGGAGAAAACATGATCAGTGTATATCATGTGCATTGATAGATTAAATATTATTAGGTGGTCATGAAGATAATAATCAGATCAGAATTCTGAAAAAACTCAAACCATGATAGATATTATGTATTCAATCCTAGAAATAGAATTCCATCCATCTTTAATATTCAAAGCAAAAAAAACCTGAGAAGAAACACAAGATCAAGAGTACAATCTGTAAAAGTTATAAATAACCACAAAGCACTCAGAATGAAAGGTAAAATCACGCAAAGTTCAGACTACTACAGACATTACATAGGTACTCAGTATTAAAAGTAGAATTGGACTCATCGTCAACATTAGAAACAAGAGAAGTAAAGAACCAGAGAAACCACAAGATCAGAGGTAGAATTTCTGGTGATCTTAAATAACCACAAAGGACATCAAAATAAAACGTAGAATTCTCAAGAGGTTTGGCCACCATAAATACTGCATACTTGATACTAAAAGTAGGATCCCATTAGAAAGAGAAGAAGCAAAGAATGGAAGAAACTTCGGGATAAAAATGAGGGTTTTTAAAGATTGTAAATGATTACCGAGCACCAGAATGGAAGGTAGAACCGAAACCACCATCATTTTGCGCGAAACGAGTTAAAGAAAGGCAAAAAAAGAGAGGAGATTAAAAGATGAAATGTAGAATTTTCAGCCACGACGAGTCGCTGGTATTCAGACACCCATTTGGGACAGATGACCGTGGTTGCAATTGGGGGTAGGAGAATGCTGATGGGGGCCTGGATCGTCAGCAACGTTGACCATCAGCACAGGGATAACCAGAAGAAGTAGGGGGAGGGTAGACTCGCAGAACCGATGGTGGTGGCTGCGGCGCCACTGCTATCTCCGAGGAAGGGTCATATACTTCTGTTCCCGTGTATTGCTAGCCAAAGTGCCGGCAGTCATCGTCCGTCCTTCGTGCGTGTGGGATCGTTTTGCGTTCCTCCATTCAACGTCGATGCTCTTTTGACAAGTGTGAGACCGTGAGCTCAGTGAATTCGTCACGCGAGGGAACATTCTCTGGGAATTCACTCTTCTGCAATTCATATTTTTCAAGTATGCAACTCGTCAATAAATTGTATAAAATCAGTAGAAACTATTTTCTAAAGTAGACACTGCATATTCATTGTAATCAAATAGCATGTGACATTGAATAATTCACTGCATTGAGTGTTTGAATAGTGTACGTTTCTCTCTAAGGGGCTGCATTCTTATGATTTCATAGTGTAGTGTTCTATGACTTGTTAAGAGATAGTAAATACAAATTTGTATTCAAAAGCAATATTAGAGTATTAGAATATCAAAGATGTTCTAGAGTTTTTGATTTCTAGAATTTTAAAATTCTGTAATTTTACAGTTCTAGAGCTTTTAAAGTTCCTTAATTTTAGAGCCTTACAGTTTTACAATTTTTGAACTCTAAAGTTTAGAAAATTTAGAATCTTATAGTTTTAAAGTTCTAGAGCACTACGGCGCGAGGGTTTTGGAGTTCTACAGTTTCAGAGACTTAGTATTCTAGAGTTCTAGAATTATAGAATACTAGGGCTCTAGATTTTGAGGACTCTACAGTTCTAGAGTTTTATAGTTGTAAAGTCTTAGAGTTCTAGTTTTTTTTTTTTTAATTTTAGAGTAATTTAAACTTTCTACTGACTTAGGAAGTATTTGAAAAAATTGAAAATGGTAAAACAAAGTTTTAGTATTTGCTAATAATAATATTAAAATATAGTAGATAAAGGTATAATTATGTAAATACAAAACGCATTAAATATTCATGTAACTCGTTAATTTTTAGAGATAAAAAATTCTTAAATTAGTATATATTTTGTAATTTAAATGCAATTAATAATTAACATTTGTTGTTGCTTACTTAGCTTACTCATACTCGTATATTGAAAATTTCTAAATTTGAAAATTAGGCGATTAGAAATTTCTGAATCGTCTCATGGAAAACTTTGAAATTTCTAAATATAAATTATAAATTATAAATTATAAATTATAAATTTGAAAATCTGAATTGTAATGTTCGGATTAACAAAGTCGGTACAGTCTATGCTGAAGTACTGTAAGACATAAATTTCCTTATTTTGGGAAAGCACACTCCATTATTTTGCAAAGTTATTACCGTTCGGGTTCGCAACGATTGTGCTAAATTAGGAGCAGTTTGGTCGCGTATATACAACTTTGAGTATTAATGAGTTAAATCTGGAATGAGAATCACGGTAGACAGTACTTCCACTTATACGTTCGATTCACACGTTTCATTGAATGAAAGGTGGGAACGGTTATCTCACAGTTCTTCAACGAGGCACGCTATTTCGCGTGCACTTTCTTCGGGTGATTTAAATGAAATTGCATAAGGTTTCCATACAGATCGGCCAGGACCCCAACGCGACCGCTTATTCGTGTAAATTGCTTATGCATTTCACAATAAATCTAATTTGTTCTCGTTTACATGCTAACATCTCCGATCTATCAGCCAATGCGCAAAGCTGCAATTTCGAGCCAATTGAGTTCGTTTCGTTCGTGATTTATCGCGCGAATTTAAAAAATATTGCACACGCGGTTCATCTTAAGAATTCGAAGAAATGCTTCCTCGTTTGCATACGTTTCGTTAAAGTTATGTACATTTACATACATTGAAGTGTGCAGTTAATGCCAGTCAAGGACTTATTTAATATCGTTTTCAATTTTGCTGAACGAGAGACTTATCGTTTTTTAAATCGTTTTCAAACACCTTTGCTCGTTATCGTAATTCTTGGCTGACCGTTAGTTATGTTCGGTCGTTCAAGGACAAGGTGCTCGTATACTGTTCAGGAATAATTATTCAATTGTGCTAAAAGATTAGTTTCTTTATTTAAATGTCTGGCGCCTCGAGTAAAATTAAAATTTGATGTTACTTTCAAATGATATTGTACACATCACCCACAAAAAATATTTCTGGCAAAAGTAGACATTTTTCCCGTCTGTCATTATACTAATTAGAGACAATATAGCATATGTAGTTTTCCTTGAAACACGTTGGCTGACTCATATCTTTATACGATACAGTCGCTTTACATATTATTCCATGTAAACAAATTCACACACATGAACTGTTTTACTGTAAAGTTTACATACAGGTACGTGTTTAATCATGATCATTCGAAAAAGTTGTTTCCGTGATTAAATTGAAGCCGGTAAAAGCAACCGTGCGTGTAAAATTCATTTGCATTAGTAATGGTTGGATAATGTGTGTCGCAATGCTTGTTGCCTCCTGTGACGTTACAAGCTTTATCTCCGTTGAACAGATCTTTGGTATCGTCCAGAACAACTCATGATCGTTCCCTAAATTATCCAGCTAATTTAATCGCCTTCATCTTCTCAAGATCATAGGTTTATTATTCATCAATTGAAATTCGACAACGTTGAAGCATTTCAAAGCTTAATGAACCTTTGACTCAACTTCTTTTCAATTACCGAAGCGTCTCTTCAATAGATTCAATAAATTCGAATTACCACTTGTATATATTCACACTTATATGGTTCATATTTGCAACATGACTGGCATTGAATCGTATTAAACTCATAAAAGTATAAATAGAAACTTTTAAATTCGAAGATTTGGTAAATTTAGAAATTCGAACATTTTTTAATCTTATCCCTTAAATTAAAGCGAAATAATGAGAGTTTCTCGATCTGGTAATACGAGTAACGATATAACGTGTGATAATACTATACACAACAGTGTGGCACATAGTAATATCGTATATCGACGCGTGGCGATATAGTACGTACTAATATAACGCGTCATGTTTCGAAGTCTGGAAGTACGGTGTGCGGCGATATAACGCGTAGCAATTCTACACATGGCGACATAACGCGAGGCAATATGACATGTGGTAATTTAACACTTGACCGTACAATGTATGGTAATATAACGCGCGCAATATAACACGCGGCGATATAACGCGAGGTAGTACTACACATGGCAATATAACGCGTGGTAATGTGGCACGTCACACGATGGTGATATAATATGTCACAGTACAAGGCGTGATAGTATTACGGGCGGCAATATAACGCGCGGCAAAATAACACGAGCGCGGTAACATTAACGCATTTCAATATAACATATAACGCGCGGCAACATAACGCGTAATAACGAACCACGATATGACATAGCAATACGATGTATAGCAATATAACGCGTAGCGATATAATTTAGAGATCTGCAGTTCTTTCAATGTAATTTTATTCATTGAAATTTCTTTGTTTTTTTTTTTTTTACAAAATTTTGTACGCAACTAAACTGGGAGAAATTGCGCAATAACGTGATTTCTGCTTTTTACTATTACCCCAGTTGAAATACAAAGTCGAAACTTGGCACAAGTTGTTCTTTCTCGACAAACTATTAAATGTCACAAGCCGAATTTGATGCTAGGGCCCTTTTTTCCCTTTTGTCCGGCCATGGCCTCTGACGAAGGTAATAAGAAGGAAAAGCTGTTTGGTGAGGACCACTGTGTAGCCGGCCTTGAATGGCTAATTAATTTTGGACGAAGTATAGTATTAGGCTCTATTAACACGTTCGTACGTACACTTCCGAAGTATCACGAAAATGTATTAGCAATTTGACAGTACAAGGTGCTGTAAAAATAGTATTGGTGCGAAGTACAATCAGGATTAAAATTTAGTCGAGTACAGAGTATTGATAAAATGAAAACGTCGCCAAGTAAAACATGCTATTAAAATGAAACTTTGATCGAGTAAAATATATGATCGAAATAAAAATCTGACGAAGGAAAATATTTGATCAAAATAAATATTTGGTCAAATATGAAATGCCAAATAGTACGTGTGTACAGAATTGTTTTCGAAGCTAATGCTATCCAAACAGTGGTAATCTTCTTTTATAAAGAATGTGCACTTCACAATTGCACAAATGTACACAAATGTTAAAAGACGAATATAGAAAACCTTGAATCATTTAATTTTGTCTTATAAGACTCTGCTTCTATTTTGATAACTTGCTCTAATTGCCTAATCGCCTAATTTAAGGACTTCCCGTGTTACATTCAAGATAACTAAACAATCTCCCATCTTGATAACAACGTAACACGTCGCATATTACAATTAACAGTACATCGAACGAATACGCGCTAAAAGTATTTCTATTTTAAAGCTATTAACTACTTAAACTATCACCTTGAATCTAATATAATATTATTTTTATGAATTTCAGACTGAAACAGAAAAAAGAAGCTGCAATAATATCCAAACCAACCATGTCAATTTGTATCTGTTAAGAAGAACGTTACCTCGAAACACCAGGAAGAAACTGCAATCCTAACACGTCATCAGGAAGATATTTTCTTCATAATATTATTGTTAGTTAATTTAACTTGCTCTCTTAACGATGCAGTACGAGAAACTGTGTCCCAGATCACACAAGCTGTTCAGCACTATCTCCGTTTTATCTAAAATGACATAAAATCCTGAGAGAAGTTTTACTCGAGCTCCAGGTAGAAATAACTTTGCACAATTTAAAGATTCGAAGTAGTGACTGCAAAGTTCTTCAAGGATAAATACGAGTAGAGGAAAACAGTTGGAGAGGAAGATAAAGATATTTTTCAAGTTTGTGAGTCAGTAATTTGATTCTTCGACGCACAGTATAGGTCTGAGGACCTATTCGTGGCAAGAAATCATTATTTCCATCGAGACGGATTCGACGACAGAAAGAAATTGCTTCAGGAGCGTATCCCCGAGCAGAAGGACCACGGGGATTCGAAGACGTAAACGAAGAAGAATAAGAGGAATCAAGGAAAAATGGCATACGACGATGTTATACTACGAATGGGCGAGTTTGGCCGCTACCAACGCAGGATCTACCTCATGCTCTGTCTTCCTGCGATATCCTGCGCATTTCATAAGATCGGAGGTGTCTTTTTGAGCGCCAAAGTGAACGCTAGGTCAGCATCCAAATTGTTCATTTTCTCTTAAAATAGTCTTTAGTAAATGCCTCTGAATTAATTTCATATCAATGATACAAATATTTATTTCAGATGCGTGCTGCCACACGAGGACATAGAAAACGCAACATATTGTTTACCTGATAATATAATGAACGCTAGCTATCCCTGGGACGACGAGCAACGAGGTCCGTCCCAGTGTTTTAGATACGACGTTCCTAGTATCGTTAACGAAACGACGATGAATAGGTACATCGATGCATCGACCAACGGCACCTTCGTCCAGAAATCTCTTTCCCCGGATGGTCCTAATGCTCAACGGGTCAAGCCATGCGAAGGATACGTCTACGACAGAAGCAAATATCAAAGTACCACTACTTCTGAGGTACATCTGAACCTGGCCTTTCTGACACATCCTGCTATCCTTTAACGTTAGGTCCTGATACAAATTTTTACCTATTAGATGGTACAAATGTTTCTTCTACAAAATCCGAATTGTTCATGTAATGCAGTCTTGCTATGTGGTTCGTGGACCGAGTTCTTCTTTACGCGGAAGAATTTCTACAGTTATTTCCAGACCAAATAACTCTATCCAAGGCCATATATCAGGACTCCACTGTACCTATTACTGTATCAAATTTGGGGAGTTAACATTAATCCTTCTTCTTTCTTTTCAGTGGAACTTAATTTGTGACAAGGCATGGCTGAGAGCTACGGGGGACTCTTTGTTCATGGTAGGAGTCATGCTTGGCTCGATGATATTCGGTGGTTTGTCCGATAAGTTTGGACGTAGACCAATTTTCTTCCTGTCTTTAGTCATACAGCTGGTCGGTGGTATACTAGTCGCAGTTGCACCCGAGTTTATTTCCTACGTTATCTTCAGATTGATAGTCGGCTCGACTACCAGTGGAGTATTTCTGGTGGCCTATGTTATTGGTAAGTCTCAATGAAATCCATCAATCGAATAAGATAAATAAACAGTACCTTGCAGATATTACTCGATACTGTAAGAGGCAGCTATTTGAGCCTTAAAACATTAGGGAGAGCATATACGTCCACTGCCTGGATAGCTTAATGGTTAGAGTTAATGGTTAGAACCGGGTTCGAATCCAGGTCCAGAAATCTGATCAACAGAATATCATTCTCTCTATGCAATACTGCTGTTAATGAGAACGTTATTTTACAGCCCTGGAAATGGTAGGTCCAAAGAAACGTTTGGTAGCTGGGGTCGGTTGCCAATTGTTTTTCACGACTGGCTACATCCTTACTGCTGGTTTCGCGTATTTTATAAGAGATTGGAGAATGCTACAAGTGGCAATCACAATACCAAGCATAGTATTCCTCCTTTACTGGTGGTGAGACTTAATTACTTTATCGAACATTTTTAAACTGAACTGTATTTTATAAGAACCTCTCATCTTCTCCAGGTTCATTCCTGAATCTGCTCGCTGGTTGTTAACGAAAGGTCGTACGCAAGAAGCCAAAGATCTTCTTCAACGTGCTTCCCTAGAAAATGGCGTGGAAATGCCGAGTGAAGTTTTGGAAACGCTTCTTAACAATAACAGCGAAGATAGCACACCAGACTATAGGAAACCATCGTTATTTGACCTTTTCCGTTATCCAAATTTGAGGCGGAAAAGTATTCTACTATTTTTCAATTGGTAATGTTCATTTTAAATGTTTCTTCAGTTTTTTATATTTCCAGAAAATTCACGTGTTGTTTGAAAACGATTTTGGACGCAAAAAACAAAGTATACTAAGATTGAATTGTTTCCTATGACCCATACATGGATGAAAATACTCTAACCAATATATGTATGAATCAGGGGGCTGTAAATGCGTTAAAAAATTGAAAAGTACATAAAGCTATATGAACTTTCTGGAATTTAAAGTATAGCATTTTAAGAAACCATAATCTCTACCTTTTAATATCTTTGTATTCCTTTCTTTATTGAATTCAATAAGTCCAACAGTATACACAAGTATAATATCACAATTTACCTGTTTGCAGGCTTGTAAATAGTGGTACATATTATGGACTATCCTGGCATGTAGCCAACCTTGGTGGAAATGATTACATTAATTTCCTTATTTCTGGGTTGGTGGAAGTACCAGCATATACGTTTTTAATTTTTACTCTAAATCGTTGGGGTAGAAAAATCATTTTGTGTGGCTGTATGTTAGTATCTGGAGTAGCATTGCTGGGCATTTTATTTGTACCTGCTGGTTGGTAGAACAAAACATACAATTCAATTATTTTAACTCTGATTAATGGCATGAGATGTAATTGCTCTATTAATAATTGCTTTCAGATGCTCCATGGGTAGTAGTATGTCTAGCAATGATTGGCAAACTTACGATCACATCGTCTTATGGTGCTATTTATGTTTTTACTGCCGAACAATTTCCCACGGTTATTCGAAATGTCGGTCTTGGAGCCAGTTCTACTTTTGCTCGAATTGGCGGTGTCATTGCTCCATGTGTTATACATCTGGTAAATACATTTTTCTTGCAATATAGTATTAACCATGATATTTTTAATGTCAAGCATGTTGTTTTATAGTCTGAAATTTGGATGCCTCTACCTTTCGTTATTTTTGGAACATGTGTACTCCTTGGTGGAATGTTGTCGTTGCTACTACCAGAAACATTGAACAAGAAACTTCCTGAGTCTATACAGGATGGTGAATTATTTGGAAAGTATGTTGTCATGTAACATTTTTTAATGGTTTTAATATAGTTTGTATGTTCACTGTATTCATCTATTCTTCCAGGAAAACTTCCAAGAAGAAGAAGAAACATCAATTAGATATGGAACAGCCAAATGCAATTGATGTGATTAAACCATTGAAACCTCAAGAGAATGGTGTTAATGAAAAGCAAAATGGATGACGTTAATTTTTACGAGAGAACATCGGCTATGGTCAAAATATATACTTGAATCCTGTCTGATTGTACATATATTAGACACTCTTGTATACACTTCTTATGCGTATCAACTTAAGAGTGCTAATTGCAAGATTGCAATACCAAAATAAAAAATTACATTGAACTTCCAAGTTGTATAACCAACATAGATTGCTTCTAATTCAACAAAACATGTAAAACGATCAAAAGATTATGGGAAATGTACACGGTACTTTCTGCTTGTCTTAAAACGTATTGAAAGTAAGGAGGTAGTGTTTACCTTCTGTTTATACACGTACAGAACACACAGCCTTTGTAATTGATAGCACATAAAAGCTCTGTCAGCAAACATATCATTTACTCTAATTTCTGAATGTATCTATATACGTAATTAAGTGCCCTTGAAATATAAACTTGTAAAAGTTTGATCGGGAAATCCATATGGAAAGTAATTATACATTAATATGCATCGAATACAGATAAAAGAAATACAAAGACTTCGACATTTTAGTTGTTTTTCGTTATTTATATCATTACTGCATAAAATATATCCTATTATTTTCCTTCCTCTTTGATGATATTTCTATATCTTCAGATAACAATATTTATAGATCTCCGTTTACGGGTAAATTCTGAGATGTAACGCTATAAACAAATATTTTAAAAAGACCGCCGAAAGTAACAGTTAGTGACATCTGTCAGAGAAAATCGTAATTTTGTTCAAATATCGAAATTGTCATTCGATCTGCGATATATCCTCGTTTTCCCGCGAAAAATTATAATGAAGGCACGTTGATCGCTCATATGTATATCAACTTAATTCTGCACTCGTGAAAGATATTTCTAAGAATTTCATTGTGTTAAAAAAGACAGTGTAATTGCAGTTAAAATGGATGCAATCGATAGAGATCAAAGATTTGAAGAAATTCAAAGAGAATATATGGATTTTTTAGATGACATGGTAAGTTGCATAACTGTACAATCAAGCATTGAATTACTTTTTTTACAATTACCCTTTAGGAAGATCAAGGAATTTATACTACCTATGTAAAAAATATGATTGAAGACAATAGGCGTAGATTGTTAGTAAATATTAACGATTTGAGAAGGAAAAATCCTGTTCGTGCAGCAAGGTACGCATAAGTATTGTTTATGTACTTTCTTTATTTTTGTTCCATGAAAGTGTTTTAATCTCATTAATATTCACTTTACAATATACACCTTTTCTTACAGCTTGCTGGATAATGCTTTTGAAGAACATCATGCTTTTGAATTAGCATTAAAACAATTTGTTGCAAGTATTGACACAGAGTACGCTAAAGAAAATATAGATTTATTTATAGGATTTGAAGGGAGTTTTGGAAATAGACACGTTACACCAAGAACCCTTACATCACGGTTTTTAAGTAACTTAGTGTGTTTGGAGGGTATTGTTACAAGATGTAAGTTAAATTTATCTTGTACGCATTTTGTATCTCAACTTTGTTGTAACATAATCTTACAAAATAAATATTCTAAATTTTTGCAGGTTCTTTAGTACGACCAAAAGTTGTAAAAAGTGTTCATTATTGCAGTGCCACTAAAACTGTAATGGAAAGAGCTTATACTGATTTTACCTCGTTCGAGGCATTTCCACAATCTGCTGTATATCCAACTACAGTAAATATTTTTAATATAATGTTTTATTTCAGGATGATTTAAACATTTCTTATTTCACTTTTGATATGTAAAATGTAGGATGAAGATGGCAACTTATTAGAAACAGAATTTGGCCTTTCTACCTACAAAGATCATCAGACATTAACTATACAAGAAATGCCTGAAAAAGCACCAACTGGTCAGCTACCAAGGAGCATTGATATTATATGTGATAATGATTTAGTAGATATTTGTAAACCAGGAGACAGAGTTCAGATTGTTGGAAGTTACAGATGTCTCCCTGGTAAACAAGGCGGATATACAACAGGAGCTTTTAGGTATGACAAGTATAAAGATGTCCACATAGTCTACTTAGAACTATATGCAAATAGATACACATTATTCGTTGAAGTAGAGTATTAAAATAAATAAACAATAAAACTTTTAAATAATAATAAAGTTACTTTGATATGAAAATTTTTCTTCTACAGAACAATTTTAATTGCTAATAATATTATGCAGTTAAGTAAAGAAGCCAATTTAACTATTTCTCATAATGATGTTGCTATGTGTAAGAAACTTGCTAAAAATAATCCATGTAAAAATATTTTTGAATTGCTCAGTAAATCACTAGCACCTTCTATACATGGTCACGAATATGTGAAGAAAGCAATTTTATGCTTACTACTTGGTGGTGTAGAGAAACTATTACCGAATGGTACAAGATTAAGAGGGTAAAGATTCGTGTACACAATTTATGTATGAAATGAAAATTGTCCAACAAAATCTAATTCTAAATTTTTGTAGGGATATTAATGTTTTGCTCATAGGTGATCCATCTGTTGCAAAATCACAACTTTTACGTTATGTTTTGTGTACTGCACCAAGAGCAATACCAACTACTGGTAGAGGATCTTCAGGAGTTGGGTTAACAGCTGCTGTTAGCATGGATAATGAAACTGGGGAACGCAGACTTGAAGCTGGAGCTATGGTGTTAGCGGATAGAGGAATCATTTGTATAGACGAATTTGATAAAATGTCAGACATTGACAGAACAGCAATACACGAAGTTATGGAACAGGGAAAAGTAACTATTGCTAAAGCTGGAATACATGCTAGCTTAAATGCTAGGTGTTCTGTGTTGGCTGCTGCAAATCCAGTTTATGGAAGAGTAAGAGTTATTTACCCAGAACAATTATTTAATCCAAGTAATAATATTTATTTTTTTCTTATACAATATGTTCATTCTTTGCAGTATGATCAGTATAAAACGCCAATGGAAAATATTGGTCTACAAGATTCACTACTGTCACGTTTTGATCTGTTATTTGTCATGTTAGATATGGTTGATTCTGAACAGGATCAAATAATTAGTGACCATGTTGTGAGAATGCATAGATATAGGAATCCTATGGAACAAGATGGAGAAGCATTACCACTAGGTAGTAAAATAGATATACTAACTACGAAAAATCCGGATGAAATAATTTCTGAAGGCACAGAAACTCAAATTTATCAGAAATATGATCCTTTATTGCATGGTTCGTCCCGTTTAAAAAGGTATAATTTCAATTATTATAAATATAAAATATTGTTTAATATAACATGTTATATCATATTTCAGTGATCAACTTTTAACTATAAGTTTTATGAGAAAATACATTCACATAGCTCGTTGTATGAAACCAAAACTCACAGAAGAAGCTAGTGAAGTTATTGCTAGTGAATACTCAAAATTGCGGTCAGAAGAATCACTAGATTCCGATTTAGCGAGGGTATACATTATTCAACATTTATTTAGAAAATCATCATGCTTCTTTCTGTATACATTTTTTATTTTTCCGCTATTAGACACAACCTGTAACAGCTCGTACTTTGGAAACATTGATCCGATTGTCTACTGCACATGCAAAAGCTCGTTTATCAAAAAATGTTACTGCTGAAGATGCGCATGCAGCGATAGAACTTATAGAATTTGCTTACTTTAAACGAGTACTAGAAAAAGAAAGGAAGAAACGTAGACGGAATGATAGCGAAGAAAATGTATTCGCAGAAGATGAGACCGAGAAAAAGCAAAAGCGTACGAAGAAAACAGATGGAACTTCGGATGATCCATATGACTTTGATAGTGATGATGACACTCAGATGCAAGAAGTTACAAGAAAAATGACTAGATCGCAATCAAGAACAGCTAGTTCCCAAAAATCAACAACAGATTCTGATCGAACTGTTGTACCAGAAACTCCCACAATTATTACCGACGAAAGGTGAGTGATTGAATTGTTTTAAACCTTCTATGGACGTATTGATGACGATCAATATGTATACTATAGTGTAGTTTTGTTACATGATTTCTTATTAAATTTCATTACTATCATTTGATTTTAGGCTGAAAGTCTTTAGAACACTTTTACACAAATTGTTCCAACAACAAAGGGCACAATCACTTCCGCTATCAAGAGTACGTGAATACGTTAATACTCAGCAATCTCAAGAATTTACATCGGGGGAAATTACCGCTGCAATTAACAAAATGTCTGATGCTAATCAAATCATGGCTGCAGACGATAACATTTTTCTTATGTAAATTCTTCTATTATGTATGTAAACCGTTTTATACTTTTTTACTATGCTTAGCTGTAAATTTGTCATGGACTTTTATATTATTTTAAATATTTTAATGAATTTTTATATGCCAACAACTGTATTTCAATAATTTATACTTTTACATGTTTTCCATTCCATGGTATTTGCTCATTACATTTCATGTTACTTAAAAATCCATAAAAATGTTCAATTTATTTTTTATCCTTTTTATCAAAGTAAATGAGTCTTTTATAGTTGGAAATTAGTTGTGTCTATCAACATTTATTATCTTTCCATATTACAGTATAGCACATTGGCACATAAACTAGCAACAGTGATCAACATTTATTACAATACTGTAAACAATATTTATGTTTCTAAGGCTTTTTGTTTTATATTTAAATATATATATAAAATTAACTCATATCACATAGATATAAATAGTTGTGCTGTTTCGTTTAAATATATATCTCTAATATTTAGGCATTTTTTATATACAGTTTCTTCTATTCACATTTTCACTTAGTTAAAAAAATTCTTAACTTTTATAACATCATACACTTTTCTTTTGTGTACTAGTTGGCTCAAATTTAATGAGTAATTTGAACATATACTATTTTCATAATTGTTCAATCAAGTTATAAAAACTGGTTGCCTGCCATTCAACTTTATACACCTGAATTGTTAAAAATGAATCTATGCACAATATGTTTAATGGTATTCAATTTAAACATATGTGTTGACATTGTATTATGATATACTCTGTTTTATCCAAGTAACTTGTATTCTTAAAGTATTATTTATGGAGTATATCAAATTATTCAGGTTTTATTATATCTATATGTATAACAAAAATGCTACATTTACAATCATATGCAAAAGCTTCACAGCTTCCAGTATTAAACTTACTACTTTCTTATCATTATAATAGAGGCCTTTAGGACGTAATGTTTCTATTGGAAATTAATAAATTTTCGATAATTTTTGTTCACATAAATATATCAAATTTTCAACAACTAAATTAACTTCTTACAAAAAAATTATCATTCACATTCATTGTACTCACAGTTGTACCTGACAACATCAATTTGGTTTAACATTTCTTGTTGTATAAAACCTATCATATCTAAATCTATGATTCTGTACAAATTTTATACTTCAACACCGATAACTAGCACAAAATATATATAACATAATTAACAAATTATTTTCAATATAATAAGAAACACGCTGTGTTGTCTACAAAACATTAATTTGCGTGGAACCTGAGCATTTGTAATAGCAAGCTGCAATACATGAGGGGAAAAAATCAACAGTCGTCGTAAATCTTGATATCAAATAATATGTTAAAATAGCTCAAAAACTAAAACTGTATATTACAATTCCCTCGTGCATTAATAGAATAACATTTGTTATCGTTCCAATATAATGTACTATTACTAAATTTTCTAGATATTCTAATTTAAAATAATAGTTAAAAAATAAATGCAAATGTTTCTATATAATCAGTTTTATATAATTTTGACACATGAAATTATGTTGTGAAATGATTAGACTAGGAAGGTACACTAACAAAAAAATAACTATACTCTAAAACGTTTGACAGTTTTACAGGTACTGTAATATATAATACAGGTCTCTCTTCTTGGAATATAAGTTTAGCAAAACTTGACAGATCAATTAATGCTTGCAAAAAAGTAAAAACGAAATATGTACGAAAGACAGCAAAGTATGATCTATGTTTGGATCATTTTAGTACTTCGTTTAAAATATTAAAAACATGTGCTTCATCTTTATATTTTGCTGCAATATGTTTGTAATTAAAAATACCCGTTGTAAGACACGAATTCATTTAAACCTCGTCTTCACTGGACTCACTACTGTATGCCAACTGTTCTTTCCACCATTCTCGAACTTCTAGCATAACGCTGGAAGGTTTTGGTACAGTTGTCTTTGTATTAACAACTTCTCGCTGTTGTCTGCTTGACTCTGTGCTTTCTGCGAGATGCGGTAAATTATTTTTGGCAGCCGCTTCAAATGGAAAGCTCACATTGGAGGAAAACACCACATAAAAGGTATGGATATTTAATCCAAGAATATACTTACGTGGTGGTCTGTTGTTTCGCTTCTTAGGTGCTGCATTCTTATCTTTTTCAGATCTAATGGAAGCTGGATCCGACAGTGTTGGAGTCAAATACTTTCTTCCTGATCCGCTGCCTATACTATCTGACCTTGGAAGAACCCCAGGTTTTTTTGCTTTGTGCCTAGCTCCATCAGTATCCTGTTTAGCAACAAGTATGTAGGAAGATTTAATCAGAAATACAACATTTTTTAAATTAGCAAACTGTGGTAAGTATATTGACCAATGAAATAATTTACCTTCGTTTCAGTTTCTTCTTCCTTTGCTACTTCCTTTCCTTTTTCTTCTGTATGTTCTTGTTGTGGTGTGGGTTGATCAGTGTTAGCTCGCAGACGTGCTACAAGGCTATTTTGTTGCTTCTATGATAAATAAAACGGGTGTTTTATTAAAAAGAGAATCATCTGTGCACGTATGAGTACCATTGTCGTAAAAACTTACTCCGCTTGCTCTAATTTTCTTCAAACAACCCTCCAACCAATTTCTAATAGTTTGCTTTGCAACTTCTTCCTCAATAATGTATTCAAATTCTTCTCTTGCTAACAATTCTTCAAGTTGCAAGGCTTTTCTTATATCAACTGAACGATATGATAACATACTGAAGAGAAAGTATTGTGTAAACCAAATAATATTTTAAGGAGTATTATACTATGCACAGAATAAAGCCTTACTTGATAACATCATGGAAAGTAACATCTTCGCCATTGTTCAACTTCTCTAGTTCATAGCACATATGCTTAAAAAGAAGCCGATCCTTCTGTGGGTCTGTCTCCAGTCTACCTTTTAATAACCGTAAAATAAACTTTACCTGAAACAAACTAATGCATCATTATTTCCAGTCAATTTACAATAATGTATTAAACATGTAACAATTTTCTCCGATGTACCCGTTTCACTGGTATAAAACCCTTCTGATGATTATCAACAACGTTCCAGGTATTTTGGAAGTTCCTGATGTCAGCATAGGACAACAATGCATCTTCTTCATTGGAGTAAAATAGAGAGAAGTTTTCCATGATAATAGCTATTGCGGAAGATCAGCTTTTACAATGTCAATTCGAAAGAATGTGCTATGTAACGTGTCTGGTGGAGAGGGTCATTCAATACTTACCCACGAGAAGATTTAAAACGATATAGGTAATAATGACGTAGAAAGTACAAAAATAAATTAAGGAAGCATGGAAATTGCCGCAATCTGTCTCCCAATAATTAGCAGCCGGAGTGCAATACGGCGGTTGTATCATGCAATCGTGCATTATTTTATTCCAATCTTCTCCCGTGACAATACGGAAGAGCATGGCAACGCCAGTTACAGGTGATTCGAAATTGGCACGCCTAAATGATAATCGTCTATCTTAGAATCATATATACAGCAAAAACGGCCTTAAATTTGTACACTTTAACGTTTATCCCTTTCTCTTTTTTGTCATAGGTACACGTAACATTACCTTCCTATACCTTCACCGTATTTGACCGTTCCAAAGATGATAGTGCCTGCTAGCGCATAAAAGAAAACAAGAAGAAACATGCCGAATATAATGAAGAAACTTTTACAAACGGATACTCCAACCGTCAACATTAACATTTTGAGAGTCGTATGTTTGCCAGTTATCGTGAAGAATCTAAGTATCACAACCATAAAGCCGATTACGTATGATAAATCGTTCTGTAAGAAAGCACTCCTGTCATTACGCTGCTTAATCACATTTAATAATTTAATTGAAACAGTCATTGGACGATGACTAACTTTATCGACGTACCTTCATTGTACAATGAATGACGATCCAAATAACACCCACGACTGTCACCAGCAAATCATATCTGTTTCTTCTGGACTGCCAATAGCCACGTGGTGTAAAAGCAATGTTTTTCATAATTACTTCTACGAGGAAGATCAGTGTCAGAATCGTGGACACCGTAGCGAGTGCTTCCGTGTGTTCTTCCTCGATTCTCCACTTTGGGGAAAAAAGTAAAAAAAAGTCAGTAACGCAAAAAAAAGGAACAGTAAGTGTACGGTTTACTTTTACCACGGTCTAATGGTAGCCGGCAAGGAACAAATGATTCAGAGTAACAGTCATTGAATCCTGTTCTTCAGCGAAGAGTTGTGTAATTGGTTGTGTGGTGTATTGTTATTGTGACATTAAACAAAAGGGAATGAGAAATTATTCAACTCACAGAAACACACAGAAGAGCACTGTTCACTAGTACCATGACTGCGATGAATCTTTTGAAAGAGATGTTTTGAGTGATGTCATAGATAAAGGCTCTAAATTTCTTTCCGTCTGGTCTGGGTGGTAAGTGCAATGGTTGAGCAATTTTCAATCGTTTTTTTAAATCACACCTAGTCACATCACAACATACATTTGTTTATCTTTCCAACGTGTTGAGATATTTCTTATGAAATATCGAATTGACCAAAAAGTTATGCTGTTTTTATCAGTAAACGATTAAAATAAAATTTGAATTGCGTATGTTAGATTTGTAATCGTATATCTGCTTAAAAAACGGCAAAACGTTTTGATCGACCCAATAATTAATTAACGCATTACCATCGTCTTTGATCGACTGTGAGTAACGCAGTTCCTTTGTTTTCAGAATAATTAGCAATAACGACACCAACAAACAACGTCAAACCGATCATACAGCCCAGGAAAATATAAATATGGATATAAATCGCATGGACCTAAAAATTGATCAAGCTGTATCATCATACGAATGATTTAAGGTATTATAATTGACTTACGGGACCAAGTGCTTTGATAAGAACGTCTCTAACGTCGAGCCAACCTTTAAAGGAGAGTACTTCAAAAAGTGCCATCAATGCGTCACCGATATTGTCGAAATTAAACCGTCTAGGATTAGCCCTAAAATATTTCACTGTCTACTTAAAAATATTCTTTTCACCTAACGATTGATATTTTCATATACGATGTAGCCTCGCTACATTTCACGCAAAGAAATTTTCAAGTTTCTAAATATTAAAATTTCAAGAGTCCCAAATTTCTATATTTGAAATTTGAAAATTTACCAAGCAAGCATTAACAAAGGTTTCTCTCTCTCATATTCCCTTGTTCTCACAGAAAGCTAATGTGCTTGTTATTATACGTATTTAGTTAAGAGACCGAATTTGTCCAGAGCCATATAACGAGACTCCATTGTATCTTCATGTTAATGAGCCTACCAAACACGTGGCACTAGTATAGATGGATAACTCTCATTTTGGCCTGGTCGTAGTTTCATTTTCGTCACAAAAACTCTTCTCATGAATACTCCAACGCAATCTTCCCGTTTCAGGATGGTGGGATCATTGCAACGAGCTAATCTACCTCCATAAAGTTGTACACCATAACTCGCAAATATAAACATCAACAGAAACAACAGAGTAGACACCTAAAAAGCTTCTTATTCATTTTTTGTCTGAACTTTGCGTCAAACCTCACGCATCAAGTATTATCAATAATAAATACTCAAAGAATATACAAGGTATCTCAAGAACAGGATATGTCGAGATAGAAATCAAAAACTGAGAAATAGATGCTCCTTGTCAAAACAAACTGACAACTCTTTCACCATTTTACAATCTACGATTTTCTTTTCAATTGTTTACAGTTTGAAAATAAAACCGCTAATTGCAAAATAGTGAAGGAATGTTTTATTTGTTTCTGTGAGGAGGATCTGTTTTTCGAGTTGTATGCTACTTTTGGGATACCCTGTACATTTAATCAGGATTAGTTACCAATAAGATCTCTTTGAAGCCTCTACATAGCTCGTAAACAACCTTCCTCATGTGTGGTACAAGAGTGAAGATTCTTAACGGTCTAACGCAGCGTAAGATCATGAGAAGTTGCGCGCCAGAATTCGGTGGCACGCTCTTCGGCATCCAACAAAGAAACACAAGACTGACCTGAATGTTTACTTGAATTAATAATTAAGTTTGTCAAGTAGTCAAAAAACTACAAGTAAATTCTTTGATTGCCAACGTACGACGTAGATAAAAACGTCCAAAACGGAGGCGACGTCTTTGATATACGCTTTCGGCGTGAAAAACAATCCGTCCGCCAGAATCTTTAGAGCCAACTCGATACTCATAAAGATCACGAAACCGTATTCGGTAATCTGCAACGCCGGTACCTCCATTACGCGATATCGTGGGGTTTCGAACATCATGGAGATGCAAGACATCGTCGTAGCGAAGATCATTACCCAATCGAGATACGTAACCAAACCCAGAAAGTTGCTATAAAAGTGCGTAATTACTGGCTATTATTAACACTATCTTGGAAGTTCAAGCAAATGCTTTGTAGCAGACGCTGCAAGATTCTCTAACTTTCAAATTTGAGAATTTTCAGATTATTTCAAATCTCTAAATTTTTGTATTTTCAGAAGCTAAACTCCCAATTTCTCAAATTTCTAAATTCACAATAACCTAATATCTCAAATCATCAAATTCTCAAATTTCAAAAATGTACTCAATAGTGGAGTCTATTGAGACCACATATCTATCAGCAAACGGGCACTTGATCATGCCCATCTGTGGAATATATTAAAAGCAACTACGTTTAACGTAGAAGCACTTACTGCAAACTTTTATATTGAACTTTCCTCTCTTTTCCAGTTAACGGATCTTTTACGTTTGTATCGTATCTTGCATAAACGAGCGATTGGCAAATTTTACGGAATTTACTCTCGCGCGGTACCGCGAACAATGGTGTATCGAAAAATGGGTGATTTTCACGCAAATCCTCCTCGCGTTGGTTTCTACATAAGTGCAATGTGGTAAGCGTTAAATTGTATACAGATGCAAGTGTTGAAACTAATGTGATAGATCATTGTTTCTTACCTTCTCATCTCAGCTTGTTGCCGTTTAGCTTGCAATAATTTAATGTCCAAATCATGCGGTCTACTTCGAGAAGAACTAACTCTATTTATACCTCCAATATCACCATTTTCCATTAAGTGTTCATACGTTTGTTTTAACTTGATTGATCCGCTACGAACGCTTCTTCTAATTGATCTGTTAACAATGAATAATGAAAATGTTTAAATAATGTTAAATAATTTGATAAGCGTGAGCAATGTATTAAACTTTGAGAAATCTTACTTTTTCTGATCTATGCGTAACTGCTTGGCACTGCTGACTGTACCCTGTGGCTTCAAAAGACCTTTTCCTGGTACTGGTATCATAGCAGAATCACCTAATAATAACCTCTGGTTGTTCGAATCGCTATAAAACGACATAAAGTATTGCTATATGCCAATTATATCTAACAAGTGATAATAAATATTTTAATTTCTATTTTCTACTTACTTTATAATGTAAATAACAGCTGCTTTCTTGAGACTTGTAACAACATTTCTTACTTTTGGTGGATTATTTAAAATTTTTACTGGACGTTGTTTCCTGTAAATCATTTTTGAATCAAAAGTTTCATTTATTTTTTTCACTCCCTCATTTTCTTCATTTTCCATCTCAAATACAAATTGTCTCATGAAGCTTTCGCGTACCTAATTAGGCGTACAGAAAAATATGTTTCCATTATACTATTCATGATAAAATCCATATACATATAAATAATAAAATGCAATATTTACTTTTGGGAGATTGAAGTCCGATGGTACTTTGTGTAGACATGTCATTTGAGGACTGTCAGGAAATTTTTCAAAAATTCTTAATCTGAACGGTAGAGTTTCTTTTATTTCTGCACTTTGTTCACGAAATTTCAATTGCTTCAATTTCTTGATATCTTCATCCAATTCAAGATTGTCCAAAATAACAGCAACGAACAAACTGAGCACAATCTTAAATAATAAACAGTTACCAATCACACACTATCATTAAAGAAAATATGTATATAAAAATATATATGTGTGTTTTACCAGTGTGACAAAAAGATGATATAAAATAAAGTACATAGCAACAAGAGGTGCCATTGTCTCGTGTGTTCGTAGCATTGTTTCATCCATGACATCAACCCAAGCTTCTTGTGTTAGAATTTGAAACATGGACATGAATGCCTGAAACATTTAGTATCGATTGTTTATGCAAAAAAATATTGAGCAATTTAACTACGCAGTATTCTATATTTTACCTCTGGAAACGTTTCGAACTTCGTAAAATCGCACAGGAAACAAAAAAGCTGCATAGAAATACTAGATGATATAACCAGTAGGCACATTGTAAAAATGATGAGGCTGCCCAATTTCTTTCCTGGGCCAAATATCTTATATACAAAATCTTCTAACATTGGAGATGCTTTTATGAGTCTGACAACTCTAAGAACCTAATACAAAAGTAATATATCAATTTAAAATTATCTGTTTCTACCTTGTCATTTCTTGTAATTATTCAATTTGTTCTTTTCTAGGGCTGAATGAAAATTGATATAGAAACCTGAAAATATGTGAATCCAGAAAGGTAGAAGAGTGGAATGATGTGAATGGTAGTACCAATTGCTAGTAGCAGCTCGAATTTGTGAATCGAATGCTTGTAATAACTGCGAAATCCCAGACACCAGATTTTAAACAGTGTTTCCAGATCCAAGAATATGGTGAATGCAATCTCGGCATAGTAATAGTTGTCATAGTAAGTGTGACGTGGCTTTTCATCATGTTTGAATCTCATGGTCGCAGTAGTGATACCATTTGCTAAAATTGCACACATCACTACCATACGGAAATGAGGAGATCTAAGAATGGCATGACATATAGGTGAAGCCAATCCTCCGTGTTTATTTTCATCCAAAGTTACCAATTTCCAACCATTATCGTCACCAGTTAATATCTAGCAATATAAATTAACTGATTAATATAAACAAAGCTTGAATTCGCTGATCTATAATCTACAATTTATCACTGACTTGTGATGCTGTATTATTACTGATATGTCCTCTGACTCCCCACATCTGTTGAAATTGTACCCGTATTTCATTGAATGTTTCTGTGATAACAGCAATGAAAACATTTTTTACAAGCCATGCAAGAAAAAATATCATTGTGCTGAAGTAGAGAACAGCACGCCAAGCAGGTAAACTATCTATGGCACGGTACATAATAAAAACCCATCCTTCTTGAGATGCAGCTTGATAAACAGTAAAAATGCTGGTAACTGAAAAATACAATTACTGTTACTAACATTTGCTTTCCAATAAGTATTTGAAATCAAAACATGTGTTATTACCAAATTCGTCAAAACCGTTGAATCCTATAATATATTTAGACAACTGGAGTTTCATACAAGTCATCCCCTCTGGACATTGATATCCTGATTCAGGATCAGTAGAACAAAATGTGTCAGGTATGGCTAAACTGTTAATTGTTATGTGTTTTGGATCTGTTGTATTCAAAACACAGTGATTTTTTAATTCACCGAAAAACTGAACACCTAACAGACCATACAAGGACATGAAGAAAAGGAAGAAAAGAGTAACATTGTATATCTGTTGGCCAGAACGTCTGAAAAGATAAACAACAGTAAGTCGTGAAATTAGGAAAAGATCTATATTTTCAAAAGTGCACGCAAGTTGGTTGCTCACTTGAAAATTTGATTGATTCTAGCTTTCGGCATAGAGAACTTAAGGAAGACTCTTAGGAAGCGTATCATGATCAACGGACGTGGTGCTCGTAATATCGATACGTAACTGAATTTCAAAACAAAGCCTAACATTTCAAACATTTGTAAAATTACAGATAACCAAAGGAAGACAACCATACTCCCATCAAATTGGCACCAGTGATCCTTTAAGTAAGATTTATCCCTCTGCAATGAAACATTAATCAGTCAACATTAAGCTTTATGAATTAGAATTATAGTACATGTTACTTACCTTCAGTATACCTCGTATATGCATTTTGGCAATCATTTCAGCAGTAAATAAGAATGTAATAATTAAATCGCAAACAAAGGTTACATACTGAAGAGGTGGAACTTTTTCAAAAGTCTTTGGAGTATTTAAGCAAACAGAAGCTAAAGACATTAAAGCACAGGACCTCATCAACCTTCTTACCCATAGCTGCAATGATTAGATAATTATGATATGAAGTAAGATAAAATGGTATAATATAAATTACCTTATTCACCCACTCTATGTCAGCGCTCTCATTGAGGGACTCCTCTGGCCCATAATCGGCCAAGACGGGTTCCCCTTTGAGGCTCTGCTTGCGCCCCAACATCATAATAGGAATTATGTTCGCAATGGTGAGGCCTGTAATTGTAAATATTTGCAAATAATATTATCGAATGTAGTACTATAAAACATAAAATTATACTGACAGTAACTAGTGTTAAAATAAATAATTATATAGCTTCATATTAATATCAAGTATGCACAATAATGTACACAAATGTTATTTAAACAAAAAAGTAATAAAAACATTATGAGTTCATGTTGCAATCCAATATAATTATATAATGGAAAAATTAAATAGATATGTAGAGTATACATAATGCAATGCTCAGTTTTTACAATTACATTCTTATGATACAACTGAAGATACGTGTAAAATGTGTGACCTAAAACATCGAACTGTTCTAATTATTTTGTCTATAAATGTAATCTGATTGACCTACCTTTTTTTAACAATTTGGACGACGACGAATACTGCCTTTACGGCAATTCATATAGACTACATTTCAGTATAAAGCAACAATAAAGCTTAACGCGTAATAAACATTTTATTAGTAACAACAAGCTAGCGGCATGGTGAACATTTTTTTGGTTGAGTTTCGAGCTTTCAAGCGATAGTGAAAGCTTAACGAGCATGAGCAGTAGTGTCAGTGTCGCCAGCAAATCAATATTTTAAATCTTGAATGAAACGCGCGCTGCTCGATATAATCCAACTTACTGTAAGTAATTTGTTTAAAATAACAAATTGTAATGCAAACTTTACATTATCTTATTGTCAATATATACTGCTAATATTTTTTTTTTATTTGAAGCAGCTTTTTCTAATTCATTTAAGGTTTGATGTAAATAATTACACACACACATCATCTTATTATTTTTATTTTGAAATGACTTTATATAATATCTATATATATATAAGTTTATAGTATGATATATTGTAATTATAGTATATAAAAAAATATATATATATTTTTAAATCATAGCATTAATTCAGTATTAAAAAATATTTGTTTTTCTTTTAAAAAAATGATGCAATAAAATGTGCGTAATATACTCTCAAAAATACTTATCGTTTGTAAAATAGAAACACTTGTTAATTATAATACTATTGTTAATATTGTTAATTGTTTTATATAGCTTTATTCGTAGCAGCCATCATTTTTGAAAATTCCGAATTTGGGTTGGATAAAAGTTCGGACGGTGCATCAAATTCAATTATTTGACCATTACTCATTACAATAATACGATCACACGATACAACAGTCTTTAGACGGTGAGCAATTGTTAATGTAGTACAATTTGAGAATTCGTTTTGTATTGTACTTTGTACAGCAGTTTCAGTCTCAGGATCAACAGCAGCTGTTGCTTCGTCTAACACCAACACCTGAAATTTATTTATTAATTAATTATATAAAATTTTTAAATTACTTCGCAAGTTTAATATACTTTGCAATCTCGTACTTTGGCATTACGTAAAAGTGCTCTTGATAAACAAAATAGTTGTCTTTCTCCGACGCTTAAATTGTTTCCACCAATTTCAACGAATGCATCTAATTGACCTGATATTGTTTTGACTTTTTCTTTTAACTTAGTTTTTTCCAAAACACTCCAGATCTCAGAGTCAGTATATTGTTTAAAAGGATCTAAATTTGATCTGCAATTTTTATAAGTATAAACATTATCAAGTTTCTGACCCGGAAACTTATTTTACAATCTTTCTGTTTATTTCTACCGTATAGTTCCATTGAACAAAACTGGATCCTGAGGAATTATAGACAATTTGCTTCTTAGTAGTTCTAAATTCACTTTTGCTATATCTATATCATCAATTTTAATTTTTCCGGCGGATATTTCAACCAGTCGAAATAAAGCAACAATCAGAGAACTTTTCCCAGCGCCTGTTCTTCCCACGATACCTACAATTTATTAGATTATATAACAAATATTTTAATAATTTTGAAAATACTTTTATATTACTGATACCTATGTGTTCTCCAGGTTTAACAACAAATGAAATATTATCTAATATTGGTGGTAATTCTTTCCTGTATCTTAACTGAACTTTGCGAAATTCCAATTTGCCATAAGCAGGCCAGTCGTTCGCAGGATTTATAGCATCTTTTTTGGGAATATCTTCCTTTTGCAAAGTCTGTACATATGGTTATTCGTAGAATTATGTTGTAACACAATTATTAATCATAATTGTTACATAAAGGTACACATTTATTTACCCTTAAATAATAGCTTATTCTTTCAATGCTTATAAATCGCGTCTCTGTTTCTGCCATTAATCTTACGGTGTACTGAAAAACGCCTGTCATTTGCGTAGCATATGCCATTGCTAAACCAGCTAGAGCTGGAGATAGTTCATTTCTGAATGCTATTACAAGAAATGAAACAATAGAAGACGAAGCGATTGCTAGACTATCAAGTCTCACTGCGGACCATCTCATTGCTGATTGACACAGATAAACGCATAGACTGTTCAAATCAAATAATTCCTCAAACCTAAAATATTACAATACAAGTGTCCATATTTTTATCCTTTTTAATTAAAGATGCACATTACTTCACAAAGCATACTTGGTTACAAATATTTTTTCTTTTTGAAATGCATGAATTGTACTTAATCCATGAATTGTAGTTGTGATGAAACTCAGAACAGGAGATCGTGAAGTACTTTCCATTCGCTTGAAATCTCTCATTGCTACCCTAAAATAATTTTACTTTTGCTATGTATTAGATGATATAACATAACGCATTTATAAAAATATCAATCTTACCGAAAAACTTTGCCGACGTAAAAGAATGTGGCACCCACAATGATTAATAACAAACAAAACCAAGGTAGTATGGAACATATGAAAATAATCGCAAAGCTGCAGGTAAAAATATTTTGTACCATATTTTCTACAGAAATTGGTATATAATTGTCAACTGCAATAAAAAGAACAAATATAAATACATAAAAATTAATACCTATAAAATCATTTCAAGTACTTTACCTTCGTCGATGTCTCGACTAAAAATGTTTTGTATTCTTCCAATGGGAGTCGTTTCAAAAAATGTTAGCGTGGTTTTAATCATTCTGTTAAAAACTTTATTATGCAGTGCTGTTGAAGCCTTTATTGTAGTGTATGTAATAGCTAATCCGCGTAACAAACTCGTAAACAAAATAACTCCAATGCAGGAAGCATAAATGTTTTGATAATATGTGAAATGAGGATTGTCATTCAAATTATCAGATACTGTAGTTTCATTCGTTTCAAGATTAGTGACGTTCTTAAAAAGAAGAACAAATATAAAAAAAATATAATATACATACATACATGTTACATATATTCATGAAAATATAAAACATATTTACTCCACCGCCAGCCTTAATCCATACAGCTAACCACCAAGTACTAAATGCAGAACTTCCAACATTTAGAAAAAGTGTAAAAAATACTAAAATAGCCACAAAATAACCACCTGCAGCTTTCACATATGTATGATACGTATGTGCTTTTACCGTACCCGTTTCCGTTTTCTCTTCTGTTGTAAGAGATACTCCTACGTGATATATTGAAATTTAATATTTTGAAGGAAATAATATATAGTTTTATGATACATACCTTTTTCATGTGTTTCTTTTGACATATCACCGTTTCCATAATTATTTGCAGACTTGAATTCTATTTGTTTTGTCACATTAAAATGTCCACTATCTGTTCGAGATATCATAGAATTTTCGCTACATAAATTTATAATGAGGAAGATTACTTACATCGTGAAAATTATAATTTTAAGAAGTAGTTTACAGAATATAGCATACTCTTTCATATTATTTTCCGTTTTTAATACTGCACTGTTTACCATTGTAGCATATTCCCCATTTAAATGCATCAGTTCATCATGTGTACCTTGTTCCACAATTCTTCCTTTGTTCATTAAGTAAATTTGATCACAGTGTTTTAAAAACTGTTGTTAATAAAGTATTGTATTAATTATCTGTGATTGAATTTTATATATGTTAATAAAATATTAAATTATGTAAATACATACTTGAACTTGGTGTGTTACAAAAAGAACGCATTTATTCCTAAGTGCTCCAAGAATTAAATTCTTAAAAATATAAGAACCTACATGTGCATCCACTGCGCTCAATGGATCGTCCAGAAAATAAATATCTCTTTAATTAAAAAGAGGCATTTTTGAAACTGTAATAATCAATTTCCAGAAAATGTTAAAAAAGTTCTCACCTGTTGGCATAAAGTGCTCTGGCAAGAGCAACTCTTTGCTTCTGCCCTCCTGAAAGATTTATACCTCTTTCTCCAATTTCCGTCTCATCCCCCCCTGGTAATACATTCAAGTCTTCCTTTAAATTACAAACTGTTAATGCTTGGTAATATCGTTTGGCATCGAACGTATTTCCAAACAATATATTTTCTCTAAGAGTTGCATTAACAATCCATGCTTGTTGGCTAACATAAGCACAGGAACCTTCTCTCAGTATATGACCACTTATCATTTTCAATTGCCCTAAAGCTGCGAGCAATAGACTAGACTTTCCACTTCCTACAAGACCACAAATTCCTATTAATCCACCTTTTGCTGCTCCAAATTTAATATCAGTCAGCACTTCCACGTGTTCAGTTTCTTTAGAAGATTCATTGAGATTTTCTAATTCGCATTTATCTTTTGAACTGCGAGCAATTTTTCTAAAATAAATGTAAAAGTGTATTAATTATCAGGATAGAAAATAACATGAAAATGTCTGTAAGTAAAAAAACTTACTTTTTATCTTTACTATTTTTTGACTGGTTAGTGTTTAAAGTGGAGTTTTTATAAACAAATGTACCATTAGCAACAGCTACAGCTTGTGATTTCACAATTGGTTTTGATATTTGGCATGTGTGCTCTTCTAAAAGCAATACATTCTGCACAAATATTACTAATTATTAGAGGTGTACATAGATAATCAAAATAGTTTATTATACAAATCAATGCAATTTTAAACATATTTTCTCAAATAACTACTTTCTACAACAGAAGCTATTTAACATTTAATGCAATGGCCTGTAACTTGAACAGTTTAAAGCAGTTGATTAGTATCAGCATGTTAAATTTTATTTAGTACAAAAATGTATAGCCATGACTTTATTATAAATGACATTATTTCAAACTAATAAAAATTGATTATGATAGTAAGCCATTAACAATAAAGCGTAATATTCATCATGCTAATATATGAAGCATAACATGTAGTATGTGCAGATACTAAACGTAAGATAAAATGCAACAAACATGCATATGCAATAGTACTAACTTTAAAGCAATACACATTGTAACAATATTCCCATATTTCTTAAACGAATACCGAGAATAAAATAAGAAACACCAAATAATTTATAACGTCTCATGCACCGTGTTAGTATACGATTAACTTTTTAATTTTGTAAATGTTTCATAAATGTTATTTGAAGTGACAAGAGATTTCATACTCTATTATTAGGATTAGTAATAATGATTAATAAAATAGGCAAAAATATACACCTGAATTCTGTTGAGTGCTATATTTGATTCAGTGATATTAATTAAGGCCACTTGTAAAAACATGAAAGAGGAACGGAACTGAGAATTGAGTAATGATACGAGGGGAAACACCTGGAAAAGTAATACAATTTAAAATAATGGCTCAGATATTATTTTCATAATGAATTGTTCCCAAACATTTTCACGTATATTGTTATAGCCTTATTTTACTTTTAAATCGTTAAATTATACTGTATATGTTGATTATCACAAGGAGGAGTAAGAGAAAAAGCAATTGTTCTAAACTTATTTACACAACATGCAGCACTTTCCCCTTTACACCTGCGACTGTTATTAAAAGCTCCTTAACCGTACGTTATCAATGAAACAACTCCCGTGCAAATTATATCTATTTCCCTATTAACTTCACAATAATTAAACAAATTAGTCCCATTTAAAATATATGAGAACTTGTTCGTAAAAACTTTCCAAGACCTTGATTCTTCTAAGAGCAATACGAGCGTCGACAAAATATCGTGTGGTATCCTTAAGGGACGAAAGTGCCAATCTCAGCATATTTCCAAAAAATGTTATAATTGGGAAAGCCTGCAATATATTTATATTTTGTGGAAGAAACGTTTCTAATCATCGAAATACTGATAAATTTAAAATTACTTATTCCAATATTCCTCCGACACCACTTAAATTAACAGTTTAAAATAATTCTTTTTTAAATATTAAAATTAATCAGTGACTATTCATAGATTAATTTATACCTGTGCTGCGGTTAAACTACTGCCTGAAGATAAATGAGCTAAAAATGTAATAATTGCTGATACAACAGGTACAGCAGGTGTTAAAGAAATAGCGAGACTTTGAAAATATACGGTTTTATGTAACCAGTATTCTTCTTTTTTTCGTATATCTGAAAGATAATGATTGCAATATAGTCAAATAAATGAATTAATGATAATATTTGTAATAATTTATTTAAGAAATACCAATCATACCAAAAAGTTTGTCACTGAAATATTTCTCCCAAGAACACATTTTAATTAGTTTTATACATTCTAAGATTTCACTCATTAATTTCACTCGTGTATCAGTTATCACGACAGTCTTGGAACGAAAATACCCTACTACACGAGATATTAGGTACTGTGAAAGTAAACATTGATTTATAAAATCATTAACGAATATGAAATAAATAAGGCGTTTGAAAAGAAGAAATACTTACCTGACAAGGATAAAATAAAAGAAAAGCCATTGTTCCAAACAGAGCCCATGGACTTAACACCCATAATATATAAATTACACCACAAGTAACAATTATGGGACCACTAATTATCATAGGTCCATAAGTGATTACATCAAAAAGTCTTTGATTATCATTGGTAAATAAATTAATCATCTACAATTGTAAATAATAATAAGTCCTAACTGAAAAGTAATTATTTAGTAATGTTTGTGCTTAAAACAATACCTCTCCTGTACTTTTATTCCCAAGACTATTCAATCTAATGATCTTTTTGTACAACAGAGTAGTACAAGCAGATTTTAATCTCAATGCTGTTCTAATATTTGTATTCCATGTCCAAGTAAAAAATACTATTCGTAAAAGATCACAGCAAGTTAATAAGGATGCCCATTTTATACCTGTCCATATATCTTCCTCAGGTGATTGAACATGTTCTAATATTTTTTTCATCAGTATCATCTAAACAATGAAATTTAATAAATTAAATTTTAACACTGAATTTGTAAGTGACATAAAGTATTCACTGTTTTATAAATAAATGAAAACTCTACAGGACTTATAAATCCAAGAATTGTAGAACAAGTTAACAACAGCCATGCTATACATATTCTTGTTCGCACAAATTTCCAAGCAACAGTTGGAAATGATGCAGAATGTGGACCATGTTTACTTAATTCCTCTTGCCAAAGTACTTCCAATCTAAACATGAACATGTTATCATAGAAAATTTATTATTATTAATTATTTTAGAATAGACTGTATAATTACCTTCTTGCATTATATTTGCATGTTTCATAAGATGAAATATATGGTATATCTGTTATATCAATGCCCTTTTTGTATGCTTTCCATATGTAAGGTGTCATCCATGTATAAAAAATGTATGAAAATAAACCAGCACTATCTGCAGGCATACTTTCTTTGTTCCTGCAGTATACAATAAAGTTATACTTAAAAACACAATTCTTCTGAGGAACTGTACTATTAAATATACACACCGTTGTCCATGACGTACTGGTATAAGATTCTTCAAAGCCGGATTATATCTATTCATATCAGATCTTCGAATATATTCTACAGCTATTTTTGGTGAACGTGAATGTACACCAGGAAGTAAAAAATGTTGTCCATCCGTATCATTGTATCTGAAAAAATATTAACTCCTTATTTAACATTAAAATTTATAAGAACTATAACTTTATAACTTTCATTGGTAACATACTGATTCTCATTATCTTTGTTTTGGTCACTGACAAAACTGGTGTCTCCTGTTTTTACTTCCATTACTGTCTTGTAACACTGCGTATTAGTTAAATAAAATTTAATAAACATAAAAGGTAAATAACATAAAACAATTTGTAAAGTGATATTTAATAGCTCTCAATTTGTTAAACAACATAACACTGTAACACATGTCAGCATAGATATCAGTACAATGCACATCCTCAATTATATGCTTTGACAAACTTATCAGCAACAATTACAGTTTCAATAGTACACAACCATAATTTATAAATATATGAAAATTAAATTACCAATATTGATGTGAAAAATTAGTACCTCAGTTATTGTTTACATTTAAGTAAAAAAAAAAAAAACAAGGAAATTTAGTTAATTTATAGAGCTACGTGCGTATCGTATAACTTACTTGAACACACTGTAATATATCCGACATACATGGCATATATTACTTGCGTTGTAACACTGATAGACAATCTAATCTTTTCTAATCAACAACAGGTAGATCAAAATATGTAAGACTGAACAAATAACTGCTTTTAAATTTCCGCGTAAAATTCTGCCCTCTAATGATAAATTGAAAAGTCACAGATGAACTCACATGAACCATACACGATAGCGTGTGAGTGAGTGCGATATATGTAAATAAATACACATACATAAATTTAAAACGTAGGACAGAATATTTAAGTGTATGTAGGATTATTGGACGAGGAGTAGTAAAGAGAGAGAGAGATCATAATAGACGATGTCCAAATTTAATTGGTTGCTTATCTTTGTATAAAGTACTGATTGATACAGATTTTTCAGTTAATATACAAGATTTAGAAATATTGAATTTTTACAAATTTTCAAAGTTTCAAACTTAGAAATTTTCGAATTTTTACATTTAGAAATGTCAAATGTTCAAAGTTAGGAATGCGTACTCGTAAGCTGCGCGCGATATTTTGAAACACTCTATAGAGGGAAATATGAAAATCTCACAGTTGCATTCTCTTAATAATATATAATTATAATATAATTTATAACGCAGGTTACATTTATTGTGCTAACACGCATGTGTAATTAAACAAGAATATAAATATTTCTTTTTCCAGTCAACTCACGCACTTTATTCTATCTCCATGAATACACGTGACGTAATGATCATAAATTAACCTGATATGTTGACAAGCTTTAAATGTTTGATTTAAGCGAACCAATGATGCCTTCATTTAGTGTTTCTAACTACGAAAAAAGATTAAAACACAAAAGTATAAGAAGTACTTTAACAAAGAAAGATATTAAAGACGCATACGCGATATCAAAGTAATGACAGCTTTATGAAAAATGGGTATTATTCTTTCATGATTCAATAGAGATTCTCGTTATATATTTAAACATATTTAATATTGGAATTAAATTTAAAATAATTGAATTGAAAAACTTATTTTATTACGAACACATATTTAAATAATAAATTTACTTACGTTTCATTTAAAAAATATATTAAATTCTTCCGAGCTGTCATACAAAATCTGCTGTTACAGATTCAGTTGAATTAATTTAGATAACATTAATAATCTTCAGTCATATCAAAGAATACTTATTTGCTCATATATATACCTTACACACTTTTGTATCGCGTGAATTGCATGACGAGGTATTTACGCAGGTATAAATTAGAATTACTTGATATAGTGTGGCATACTGATTGTATACGACGACCCTCCTTATTTCATGATCATATTCATCAGAGTTTAATATAATCTGTACACTGCTCGCTTACAATTAAATTATAGTGTCAGCACAGTGGAATCTCCTTATATGGCTCTGAGACCCAATTTTCAATCTTACCGTCAGTGGCGTAGTTCGGAAATTGAAATTTTTATTTCCTTAATTTAAAAATTTTGTGAATTTACGATCATATTCATAATTGAGTATGCAGAGTTTAATCAGTTATGATTGAAATGCATGTCAGTTCTTAATGCATTATATGTAAATTAATGATGACAAAGAAGATATAATGAAAGATCTTTAGTTATCAAGATAATATTTATTGTTACGTTTTATAAAACATGAATCACATCAAACATACTCCATTCCTAGTAATTTCATGCACAAGTTAATAATTTCTAAGGATACATTTTACCTTTTCAATATAGACCCTTCTCACGTACAAAATATAAGGTCCTAAACGGATACAAGCATCCCCACATTGTTTACAACATTCATTTCCATAATGAAAAAAGAGTATTCTATTCTTGTTAACTTATGCATAGTGAAATATGTTTAAGTTGTCTTCAAAAAACTTGTGAAGCTAAACACACTACGAGAGAACTGAAATTCGTTTAAAAGCAGAACTACTCGTTTAAATGCCGAAAATGGAATATAGTCCAATAGTATTTAAAGTACATTAAATCATTTATCATACTCGTTTTCATATCTTTGTATATACTGTTAAATATTTCCATTACCTAACTATACTCTTATCACGTGTATCATTTAGAATAATAGTATTTGATTTAAGTCAACGTAAACTTTATAAATGTAACTGTGAATTATTATTCGAATAGTATATTACAGAATGGACCATAATCGTTGAGGTTCCTTTGAATATAATCTAATTATATCCTGTACGAATGCAATCGTTATCTCTAACTTTATCAATAACTTGGTGTTGAAGCTGTTATATAATTTATAAATATGCTTATTTTCTAGTACTATTAGAATTTGGAACACTTTTATGAAATCTTAATGAAACAGCAGACGTACAATGTACAATATGTAAAAGCAGAAGAATGTAAGTCATAAAAGTTATACGATATTTTATGAAAGTGTGATGTCTTTTATAAAGCTGTACAAATTTATAAATTAAAATACGCATTACTCCAATGGTTTGAGAAAGTTCTTTATAATTATAAATTTTTATACAAACGAATGAAAATGAAAAAAGAAATGGAACATAACTTGTGACCTACCAAACTCGTTCACGAACATTTTATCAAAACCGAAACATAATCTTTATGTTTTGTTCACGAGTAATATGTAAGTAATTTGTAAAATAATGTCTAATTGAACGCAATACAAAACAAGGTTCGGCTGATATAATTCGGTGTGTCAAAACTTTGATTTGCGAAACACTTTATCGTCGGTAGCGTAAGAAACGCGAAACCCGGCCTCAAAAACTATTGTAATTGCTTCCTCCTAACTGAGAACCGAATCCTCTATTATTTGGGGAATATCCTGGCCTGAAGTTATTGCCCAAACCTAATAACGTAAATATTTCTTTTAGTATGGTGAAAACATATTTTTTAACAACATACAAAAATGAAATTAAAAAAATGGGATATATAACAGAAATTTTTCCTGCGAAAAACGTACCTCCACAGAAGTTACCAATACCACCTAATGACATTCCACCTGAACCTCCAGTTGAATTTAGGAACAATTCGATGTACCTGTGAGACATGTGACTCTTATCCTGTAACAGATTTTTATAATGATAATTTATTAATTAAAAGTCAAGTCAGTAATTTAGTTATCATTTATTAAACGAACTTTGGACATGGCTTTCATAGCTTCCTCGTGAGTAGCAAATTCGACGTCAGCTTCCCCAGAAGGACGTCCACCATTTTCAAGAATAATTCGAACGTTTACTGGCTCAATGGGTCTAAAGAACTAGAATCACAATAAAATTTGTGTTATAACAATGGCAGACATGGTTGCTGTGTTTATTTGTTTGATATAAGGCTCTTACATCAGCTATATCTTGTTCTGTAGCTTTAAATGGTAATCCGCGCATGTGTATGCTATGAATTCCAGAACCACCACCCCATGCATCTCCATTGCCTCGGAAATTTCCTTTCATGTCCATACCACCTCGCATACCCATACCGCCTCCACGTGAGTCGAAGTTATTACCTCCCCAAGGGCCACCATCAAAATCTGCATAACATAGTAGCCAGAATGTTCAAATTTTAAATAATATATAAAGCTAAAAGGAATTTAAATCAGAATTCGTTCTTTGCAAAATTTGTAAGATTAAATGTTTATGGATTTATATTACCTCTATTTCTAGAACCTCGGCCATTATTGCTAAAGCGGTTCATTCCACCGAAACGAGCACCCCGGTCATAGGGAGCGGGTCTTTGATTAAAGCCGCCCATTGGTCCTCCTCGCATTTTAGGTCCAATGCTAGCTCGTACTTCAGACAAAGTGCTTCGGAAGATTTCGATGTATCTGTTAAGAGTTGATATCAATTATTAGAAATCTTCGTATCATATTATTGCCGCTTATAGCCGGCTGCCTTCAAACTGGAGAATTCAATGCAAAAGTATAAGTGAGCACAAGTCCGAATTTTTAAACAAACAAAGAGGAAATATGAATATCCAAAAGAAATCTGCGCGTAGCAAGAGTAATCGATGTATACGTATATGAAAAAGAAACGATCCGAAGGAAAAGTCCATATTGAAGATTCTATAACAGATAACTGTTCATACTACACCTCCACGTATTTATTAAATCTGTGTAGATACCCTCCCTCGGTGACATTGCATTTTGATGTATTTATGTCACCCTAGCCTTTGAGACGCTGATGATCCTCAGGTATATGACAATTACAATTGCACTTTATGCAATTTTAATTTCATCAAAAAATAATATTGCAAGTATCGAGAAGCGATACAATCAAAACAAAGTATTTGGAATCGACAAAGTTTAACAATCTTGAAGAAAGCTAAAATGTCAGAATTAGTGTATACTAGGAATATAAGGATCTAGAGATCTAGAAGTGTTGGAATTTAGAGATACTTGAAAACAGGAAAATTTAAATATAGTGTAATAAGGTATAGGAATTTAAAAACATTTGTTTCGATACAACACAAACTCATGTATCGCTTCTATGGTATAGATTCTACTATATCATTACAACGAATATATCCGTGCAATGCAAGCTATATTTCACTATAGTGATCTTATGAAACTGTGCAAAGCCTTTCAGCTTAAATTGGTACCACTTTTTTGCATAAAACGTACAATTGTGCAATTGTCAAACTGATGTGCCAAATTAGATCGATGGTTACCACCTCTGTAGTGCCCACCCATCCTGGGTTAGCCCTACCCACACTCCCATGGGATTTGGTGACGATGTAAGGGGGTACCTCCCGCCCGGCACCCACCCACAGGTATCCGTTTGGGCCAACAGTACTTTCGCTTACGTACGACTAACTTTTTTTTATTTGTGTTCACAGAGAAGCAGTTTCTTTATATAATATTGCAACATAACAATAAATGTAATCAATGAGTATTCGGACTGCCAGTTACATTTAGAGTAAATTTACTTTAGTAATGAGGTACATTAAAAGATGATAAAGAAACTGCATCCGTTTAAAAACTCGTTCCCGCTATTTACTAACAAAATTTATATACCTACGTATACTACGATCATAAAATGATATTGAAAAGTCATAAGTATACCCAAACCCAGCTAGCGTCAGTGCCCCACCTGTGTCCTATCTTTTCCTTGTGTTTCTGCAGAGCGCGCTCCGCAACATCTTTGTTAACAAACTGAACGTAAGCCTCCCCAGTACTGCGGCCCGTGTAGTCTGTCGGTAGTGAAATCCCGTTCGGCAATATCTCCAACCCTGACCCACACATAATCAAACATCGACATTGTAGCGAAACACCCATTATTAATTATAGTATCGTCAGTTTTATTAAAACCCTTATAAAGAAGCAAGATTTAAATATCCTTTGCACATTATGTGCAGAACTTCTCGCTCCAACAAAAAAAAAAAAGAAAAAAATATATAAATATATACTTTATAATTAAGTTAAGAAAAAAGATGTTACTACGCCGTAGTTAAGAATTAAGTTCTACCTTTAAAACACAAAGATATGTTATATAAATAAAATATAAAGTACATGTAAATTATAACAAAAATCTTTTAGTCTGTACAGGGTAGCATAACAGGAACTTTGGTCTTCAATCTTAAATCTTAACTCAGGCTATTTAATAATAATGAAACACAAAGACAATGCTTGAGATAGATATAACAAAAATGTTGTGAATATTAATCAGCCTTTATTTAAATATTATGAACTTTGGTGCAAAATTATTATCTTATTTTTAATTACTGATAACACTATTGCATACATGCATTATAATCATCAAAAACATTAAGTCTCTGTGATTCAAAATTTCTATTAATTAATAAAATACAACAAGGAGATAATGTAACTATAAAAAAAGGGTATACTGGTCTTCAACAAGGTTGATAAATGAACTAGAAATATATTGTAGTAAAAGATATAAATATAAATTTGTACAGATTGTACAAAATACCTGAGAAGAATTGTGCTATCTCCTCTTTAGAGCATCCAAATGGTAGACCACGTAATCTCACGCAAGCATCATCCATTGCATTTTCCAGATTGAAACCACTTCTTTTGACTACCCACTCCATTTCACCTCTTTTTGCTTTAAAGACTGTAATGAAAGAAGACAGTTAAACATTTGTATTTTAACCCCTTTCAATTCCTACACTTATGATGATAGCAAGCACTGGCATTTATAAGAAAAATGATAATGCAATGGATAGAGAATATACAACCATTGGTATACACAAAAGGCACATACATATACCTACTGAATTTTCCTTAATCGCATTTATCATGTTAAGTTCTACTTGTTAAAATGCCATACTGTATGTGCTATTGGTTTTTTTCAGTGCATGCTATAACCAAAGAGTAAAATATTGGAATATTTATTTTGTTTAACCTTCTATATAACGATGACCCATATGATCTCTATCTCTTTTACAAGCCTTTTCAATATCTTCAGGTGTATCCATTTCTACATAAGCCTCTCCACTAGGACGACCTTCTCGTGACATAGTCATATGAACACCATTTTTACCATTTGAGATTGAACAGTCACTGAAGAATTTCATAATTTCATCAACAGTAGTGGACCATGGAAGTCCACGCAATTTGACTACATAGCCTTCGTCTTCGTGATCTCCACTACCGTTTGACATGGCTTCTTTCTATAATAAACTATGTTATAAATAATATAAACATATTATAATATTCTTTTCTTCATTAAAAAATAATGTTATTCAACAATTATTTATTTTTTAAATTTGATTTTCATTTTATGAGTTTCATGATTTTAAAGATATTTTATTGTAACTAATTACTTATGCTTAACTTGCACTGTTATGTACAACTTTATTGATAATAATAGGGGTTCGTAAACTTGAAGGTCATACCTAAGTACACAATGAAACAAAAATATATATACAAATATAGATATTATGAAAATTATCATTATGTTTCACAAATTGCAAAAAAAATGAAAAAAAAATACATAGTTTAAGAATTAGCGTTGAAAAACGTCGGAAAAAATCTTTATATAAAACTCTTAATATCATTAATATTCTATTAATTTTATAAAAAAAATTTAGTTGCTTTTCAAATTATAAATATTCTATGATTACTTACGGACTTTTGACGTTGAAATATGACTTAAGAGAAATTATAAATTAAGTTAATTGACAGGGAATGCTGATCCGCCACCACGCTCTCCAAACCCAGCAGTAAAATGGCGCAAAAATGGCGTTCGCTTCAACGAACTTCAAAGCTAGTTTACATCTACCAAAATAATTGACTTGCCGATTTGTAATAGCGTACAGACTATTTAATATTTTATAAACCGTAGAAATTAATACAATATTTTAATCATAACAAGACGTTAATAAATGGGAATATTTAAATGCTTCGTTTCTTTGTAATACAAAATAAGAAAATTAGTGTTTACAAATTATTAAATGGTTACTGATTTATGAACGCATTCGATAATTCAACAGAAATATTAATTCAAGTAAAAGTTTGACAAATGCAGTAAACTAAATATAACGCATTATTCAATTATAAAAACAAATATATATGAACATATAAAATATAAATTGTTTCATTATCGATAGAGTTAATCGGACAATGATAGATTACATTTGCTTTGCGCAACTAGGCTGATTTCAGTAGACCCCCACTATCTAACGTTGCTCCACTACCATACGATTTTTACTTCTTCAATCATATACATGGAAGACAAAAATATGTGAGTAGAGAGAATAGATTGTGTAAACCGGAAAATAAAGAATATATAAAGTATAGGATCACTAGGTATATACGCTCAATGGCAGGAATGGTGTAACTGCACATGCGCGTTACTCCTAGTTACACTGTTGAAATGTGCAGAACGAACAAAAACTCGTCATCTGATGAGTACATTCTTTCATGAAACGAATATTTTAATGTTCCTAAATGCATCATATGCAACGAAAAACAATAGTATTACGTATATTCTGTTTCACGAAAGATTGCACTAACTATACACAATGATTTGCACTGCTCTAATCACAAGTGTGAAATCTCTCTATAGTCTTCTTTGGTTTCGTGGTTAAGTATATGGTGTGAGAAAATAAACGGACAACAATAATCTCTGATGTGATAAATGGTCATATGTAAATTCGAGTGCAAATCTATAAAAAGTAGAAAGTGTTTTAAAATTAATTACTTTACAATTGTGGTTCATTTTTTGTTGCAAAATGAAACAACTTGCTAGAGAAAAGTACTTCAAAACATAATGCGACTGACAAGAATTAAAAATCATGAAACTTTCTATCCACTGGGTATATACCTTTAGCGATACAATTGTCATAAAAGCGCATGTGTGTTGCCATAGATTGCAGAGTAGATAGAAGCGAACATAAATGCGCAGAACAGATGAAAACTCGTCGCTTAGTTAGTGCATCTCTCGTGGAACAAAGTATACTATATCGATCGTGTTGAATATAGTAAAACATTTAGACTATAGGTGTTTAACAGTATATCGGTTGAATTCAATACATATTTTTCTAAATATATGAATAAAGAGATAGCATAAATCATCAAGTGATAGAAAAATAAAGTGTGTCTACAGTCACGTCTGGACAGAGGTCGTGACTGAATCCAAGTAGAATCCCGTTCGGTACTGGAAGGATTGAAGTCGGGAGAGATCGTAGGGAAGGTAGTTGACAAACCGTCTACACAGTGCTGTCGTGGGTGAATGCATGGTTGATTTTAAGAAAATTCGTCGACAGCTGAATCTTGTAGTGTTGTATAGTACGAAGACAAATCAACTATACGTACAGTTGTTTGGCCGTAAATCGAATTTCATCGACAGGTCATCCACGAGCGCACGATGAGCTTCCTATTGTAAGTGTTTTTTTCATTTCAAATGAAGATCAACTATCCTTTAGTGTACCTTAACTTCGTTAATATTCCGTGTTGACTAAGCTGCGAAATAAATTATACAAACATCCTCTTTCGCAAACATTTTCTTGCCGATTAATCATCCGATCGTTCAATGCTCTCGTCCGCGATTGACAAATGACAACGATAGAGAATCGGTAATTTATTACCGTGAACCGGTCACAATGAGAACAAATATTGACAGAAATCGCTTGACCAGTCCCGTTCGCCTGCCCGTTGGCTAATTTAGGTTCTCGACCTGATGTACTTGAATTCGTGTACATCACGATCGACCAATCGCTGGATACCTAAAAATAGCGCGATGCCATAATTTCTTTTTAAAAAATCTTCGTTTTCTATGATCTTGCTCTCTTATTCTCGCCGCTTTCACCCGCGGCCGTTGCACGCGCACATATTTATCGCACGTCAAGTTTATCAGTACAGACATTTCTTATCTACGTCGTACCAAGGAAGTAGAATGTATTTGCAACATACTGATAATATGACGTTGAGAAAGTTTTTAGCAATTCCTAAAAATCAATCACGTCTTTACACTTATTTTAATTGTGTAATTTTTGTTATTTATGCAATTCATTCAATTTTTTTTTATCGTGTTCATCTTGTCCTATTCGATTCGTATAATCGATTATATATTTCAAGTTTTGGTATAAATATAATTTACTATGTATGTATCAGTCCTGAATGTATAAACACAAATTTATGTATAATACTAACCTAACTACAATGTAATTTATCCACGACCTAACCCAACCTTTATCCAACTTGATCCAGCCTGACATAACCTAACGCCGAACTAACCTAACCCCAATGTTCTGATGTATACACACACTTTTCACTTTTATTATACTGTATACAAACAAACCAATACTAATGAGTCTGTTCAACCTTTAACCATTTTTTTAATATCTTATATATAGCATTATTAATGTAATTATATAAATTTATATTAAAAATTTGTATAATTTTTCTTTTTTTCAATCAATACAAGCATATATATATTGGCTCAATTAGGATAAATTCAGGCACTTTGTTTAGAATTCTATCATTCTTTCTTGTACAATGTTTAAAAACAAAAAGTTCTTAACATATTTTTAGAATATAAATTTTTATCATTTTACTCTGTAGGTGAGGCACATTGATTTACAGATAAAGATATATGTATTAATATAGGATGAAGCATGATATTATCTCAATGTGATAATGTAAGGTAGAAGTATTGATATTATACTTACTTGCAGATTTTATTGTAGATAAATGCCACCTGTTATTAAATATATTAGTAACATTTATTAAAAATAAATAAACAAACAATAATACATAATTGACTATATACATTAAGTTTTTATCTTGATAAAAACTATAGAACAACAGTATACTGTGGTATACCCTATACCAAGTTATTGACTGCATAGTGGTATGCAATGTTTTAAAACAACTGCTTATGAAATGAACGGACAACTTTTGAACTCTTAATTGTTCATACATATCGAATTACTATTAATGTATCATTGTCTCTCTTACATCAAAGAATGTCAATTATGATTGTTATCATCTTGTAATATAAATGTTCAAGTAACCTGTTTTTATATGGCATTTGTGAAAGATGAATTATTACTGAGAAATATTTTTATAAATTTGTTAAGTGGAAGCAGGTCCTCGAAAACCTTCAAACCAAAGAAGAATATTCCTGAGGGAACTCATCAATATGACTTGATGAAACATGCAGCTGCCACCCTTGGTTCTGGGAACCTAAGACTAGCAGTTATGCTTCCAGAGGGTGAAGATTTGAATGAATGGGTTGCAGTAAATAGTACGTAATTAACATATAGAAAGATATAGTTTATTTTCACAGAGGTTCAATCAATTTGCCTCCTGTTCCAGCTGTTGATTTTTTCAATCAAATCAACATGTTATATGGTACTATTACGGAGTTCTGTACCGAAGAAAGTTGTCCCATCATGTCTGCAGGACCAAAATATGAATACCATTGGGCTGATGGGCATACTGTTAAGAAACCAATTAAGTGTTCTGCACCAAAGTACATTGATTATTTAATGACTTGGGTGCAGGATCAATTAGATGATGAAACATTATTTCCTTCAAAAATTGGTAAATGATGCATTATCTTATTAACAACAAAATGCATTTTATTAATGTTTCAATAAAAATGTTGGTTTTACAGGAGTCCCTTTCCCGAAAAACTTCTTGTCCATTGCCAAGACAATACTAAAACGATTGTTTAGAGTATACGCACATATCTACCACCAACACTTTAGCGAAGTTGTACAACTTGGAGAAGAGGCACATTTAAATACATCATTCAAACATTTCATATTTTTTGTACAGGTAAAGGAGTTATAATCACATCAATGTAAACTATTGAATACTTAAATGATATTCTTCTAATTATTTATTTTATTTACTTTTATTGCAGGAATTTAACTTGATAGAGAGAAGAGAATTAGCGCCGTTGCAAGAACTAATAGAGAAATTAACTGCGAAAGATGCCCGATGAACGATCTCGACCATCGGTTTAAAACTCCTCCAAAGAATCTCACCCGTGCTATATTTTTAACGAACGTGTAACCGCGCATGTTATTTATCTAACCCAATCATTGCTAACGTGATTATTATTGCCTCGGACCAGGATTTACTGGTTATAATACAACATATTTTAATCATTAATAAGAAAAGAAGTGACTGATACGTTTTATAACAAATTGCGGACATTCGATTGAAAATAATGCTCGGAAAGGAAAGATTTTTGACCATTTGCGAAGCAAGAATTGATAGAAGGTTAGGAGTTACGGGGGTGAAGATTATTAATGTAGACTTTTGTAAAATAGTTATACATCCAGTACACATCATAGTACTCGCTTTGTTTCATAATTTGAACAGAAAGTGTTGTTTTTTTAATTAATCAAAGTGTTTCATCATAAATTATAATTTATTATACGCAGTCAATTTTTATATTTAAAAGTTAACGTTCCAAACGCGCTCTAGTTGAAAAATGCAAATCACAGCGTGGATCACACACAAAAAGACTAATTCATATCGGCTATGGAACAGATGTAGCTTTATAAAAATGTTTAAACAACGATGATACTCGGTCTCACATTTCTATTCTCATCGTTTGTTAATACTATTTTGAGCTGTTACGTGATATAATTTTATTGTAAAACATTAAAAAGTATCATTACTTTATAGGTAGAGACGAGATACGCGTAAATGTTCGAGAAATAAAATGCTACCGTTAGCCGTTTTCACTCGACACAATTTTGAAACGTTGCGTTTTTATTATCGAATAAATTTTACGATCAGGAAATAACGTTTATATCATTGCTAACTGCACATTGTTGGTACATAAAGTTATTAAGTTAATACTACATTATTTCGTACTATGTAATTAGTTTGGACGATTATTGTCGTGTTAAGCGCTTGATAGAAATTATTTATAGAGATAGGGATTTTATTCACACCCTTGTACGAGTGAGTTTTGAGTCTATTCTACTTGAGAAGTGCGTATTATATTTGAGCCGTTTGCGTTGTATTACTGGGAAAATTGTTCATGTAATTTAGTAACTTTTTCATTTCGTCAAAGTTGTACGTTCTTTTAGCAGCACGAGATTTTTCTAATGCTTTTGTTTTAAGATACAACTGTTACTTGATCAAGCTGTTTTTTTATGGTTTATAACAGTGATGGGCAACTGCGCATGCGAGGGCGCGGTTGCAGGGCCGTGCAAGTGCAGGCATCGATGGGAAGTTAATTTCTTAATTTAAAAACTTGTAAATTTTAAATTTCTGTATTTTCAGATTTTTAAATTTCCAAATTTAACACATTTCAAATTACTGAATTATTCAGTTATCAAATTTCTAAATTTTGTTTACATTTCATCACTGCACGCACTATGCATGTCTGTGACTACAATCTCTTCAGCAGACATTTGACCTGTCCATCACTTGTTTCGAATCGATTCGATGGATACAGGGTATCCCAGGAGAAACGCAAAAGGCAAACTTTTTGCATATAAATATACATAACAATATACACAAACGTGACACATGGTAACATATGAGAGTGTGCACGTTTTCGTGATTGATTTCGCTAATAAGAGTAATTTGATAAAAATATCAGATAGGATACATATTCGTTTATAGCGCGTTCAGCTACGTACGATAGTTTCCTCGCTTTTAGGAGACCAGATGTTAATATATATGATATTATATTACGATGTTTACTGTTTCCGTATACGGCGAACCGCACTGTTGCATTCAAGTATTAAACGGATGCATTTGTATTCGCTTTGTAACTAGAAATACTCTTCACACGTTTTCTGTTCACACTCTGCCCTTCGCTGTGATCTGCTGATCAGAGTTTGCATTTGTTGTGTAAAGAGCTATATCTTTATGTGGGGAGGAATAAATTATAAGCAAGCTTTTGCACCGCTATTAATGTAAATAGTCATTCGAAAGAAGACAATGATAGAAGGATGAGAGGTCATTGCGCATCATCATAGAAAATAAGTTTGCTTTTAATGGACAGCGTGTCTCAAGATAAGTGTCGCATAACGCAATGACTGAATCCTAACAGATACAAAGAAATGTAGTAATACTTTTTTGATATTGTTTATCTGACATTTAGTATTGATTATTGTTAATTCATTGTATATAAAATGCAATCATATTTATTAACATATATTTCTCATATGTAATGCAAAGTGTTTATAAGCTAAAGAACAGAACCATTGAAACGACATTGTTGCAGGTTCTTTCTATTATGAATTAGATTTATTTACAGTATACTTTTTGAGATTTGAAATAGAAGTAGCATTTCGCATTCGTGACATTTTAAATACAAGCTCTAAATTTAAACTTTTGCTACTGTTCCTAGAAATTCTTCGAAGCAACGATAAGTGTTGCGAAATAAAAAACTTAGAGAATCTTCTACGGAAGCATTTCTTTGTATCTCTTATGCATTTAACAAATTATCTGTAATCGCGAAACTTATCTGTAAACCGGCTAGATATCCAGTGAGCTGAAAGTTGCGAATTTAAAGAAATACAATGGCTCTAGCCTTATGTTTATAAAAAATTTGTAACATTCAAGTAAGAACCCGAAATCGCGGTAGATCTAAAACACGTTATTTTTTTAAAACGAAACTTTCACGCACCGGAAACCGGAAGCTTCTGTTTGTGTCTTTCAGCATTGTAATACCAAGAGACGAGGCCCATTGTAACGTTCATGTGATACAATTTTTTCATGTAAATCGCGAGGATCAATGAGAAATTTCACGAGGTCCAGGATTGAATAATATAGATGTATTTTATTATAAACAACGTAAAGAAAAACGAACGAATAGCTTTTTCCATAACGATATTTAACCGATTGCAGAGCAGGGAAAAAAGTTAGAAAAAAAAAACAGAAAGATGGACGGTCATTAGGATGCCTTTTGCGGTGTTTACAGTCGCGTTGAATGTAAAACGTATATAATTAACAATAATAATGGCTCGTATCGACGATAATATTGTATTCAGTACTTAATAAGAGGACCGGAGAGTTGCGTACCTTATAATAACTTTTTCTTTTTTTTCTTACAAGAGAGAGGAGATCATTGAATAGCATTGTCAATTAGAAATTATTTTACACGCGTGTAATGCTGTTATAAATTACTTTTATTACTATTATTACGATTAGTATTATTAATATTATTCTCGCTAACGCCTTTATTGCTATTTATAGATATACAGTCGACTCTTGTTATATTGCCACTCAACAAGACTGTAGGAGTGGGAAATTCGTGGTGTTAGCAATATATTGCAGATTTACTATATTGTTTTGCACAGGAATGGAAATGTAGAGAATGTGCATTGGGCTAATATACGTGGAACTTTCAAATACTTCTAAATTTCTCAATTTGAAAGTTGAGAAATTAATAAATTTTAATACTGGGAAGCACCACTATTGTAACTGAAAGTCGGTGCGAAGGTGGCAATATAACGAGAGTCTACTGTACTATTTTTTTACACGATGTACCGTGTCACAGCGCTAAACAGATTATTGTTAACATACATTTCAATCATTTTAATAATTCTTGACTAAAAAGAACAAGTATAAATCTGATATTTGTTACGTTTTTGGACAAATCGAATGAGAAATTTTTTCTGTTTTTTTTTCGTATATTGTCAATTTGGAGAGAGCAATAGTCATTTTTCGCATCTGAAGTGACCTACTCCAGGATTTGCTTTCCATTTTATCAATCATATACAATGGATAAAGTAGACGAATAATGAGAAAACAACGTATGGCAGATCAAGTGCCCGAGCAAGAGCTAGAGGGCAGCTGCTTCCACGGAGAAACACAGAAATTTAAAATTTAGAAATTTAGTAACATGCGCAGAAGGAACAAAACGGTCATTCAAATCCTATTCTCCCGCCAAATCGACATTATTTACATTTAGATCGAGTTCGTTTTTGTAAATCTAATTTTTTTAAATTATACGCTGTTTCGTTTTTAGGGATCGTTTTATTTTATTTACTGAAGGCTCTTTTTTGATAGTGCGATAAAGGAACTTTTATTAAGATTACACGAGCGTCTTTTTTAGTTCGAAACTAATTAACAATTTTCTAAAATTTAATGAATTATGACGAATTCAATTTAGTTAAATTACTAAAATATATGTAGTAATAATTCGGAACAGGAGACTTGATTATTGGGTTCGATGAATGTTATTAACTGCGAAAAGAAAAGAAACGGGAGACGTTTTACCTTTTTATAAATCGCGCCCACGCTTGCGCATGCGTATACGTGCTCCAATCGTTCGCACCGAAATTTGAATCGTAATAGTAAATTTACATTGCATTTTAATACGCTTATGGGCACGGCATTTAAAAGTGATTAATGCGTACAAGTTCATTTTATATACATAATCTAAAAGCAACGGAGCTAAAAAAGTTACATTATTCCATACTTGATTTATGTTATCGTGTCAATCACTTGCTACTTACAATTGTTTTTCTGTGATAGTAAGCGTGTTAGAATTGTGCATAGTTATGACGTTGATAGAGGTTCGAGAAAAGAATTGATAATGTTTTCTTTTATGAAAAAATGGAAGTCAGACAAACGCTCGTGTAATTATTCAACACTTTGCATAATTTATACAGAAAAAGTTGATTTGCGTGTACGATGAGTTTGATTCTTGTCTTTTATTCTTCCAGAAACAAAAAGTAAAGAACTTTAACATAAAGAGCTTTCAGAACATCGATTGTCCATTTGTTTTTAACGACGCTAGTGATATATCTGTGCAATGTAAATAATATTTTTCTCAAATAAACGAAAGCTCACGCATAACCAGGAACCAATGTTGTATTCTTATGCGTTTCGACTTATTTTGCGGTCAGCGATCGCTTTTCTTCTTTTCTTTGAATTATCACGTGCACGTTTAGGAAAACTAACGACGCGAAGGACCTGATTATTTTTTTTTATTAGGAACTCGTGTGACGTTGCAGCTACCGGAACGTTGTTTACGCATGCGCACAGAGGTTTCTAGTGAGAAAAACCTCGCGATACAGCATTATTGCAGCGTATGGGATTTCTCTCGTAACCTTTGTAATTTTTCCCTAGTATTCCTAAGAATCTTAGGTTACTAAAATCCCTAGGGTCCCTAGAGTTCGTAAATATCCTAGAATTTTTAAATGTCACAGCATTTCTGGGAATCTTCAACATCTTAGAATCTTGGGTTACCAGACTTTCTAGGATCCCTCGAGTTTTTAAATTCATATAGCCTTAAGAGTTACTACGTCCTTAGATTTTCTAGGATGAAAGATTTTCCCAGTGAAAATAGTGATGTAATGGATGAAAGTTTTACTATTTGAACAAAGATAATACGTATATAACTTCGTCATATTGAAGCGACCAGCGAAGGTGTTATAAGGATCTAATTGAGTCCCGTCAGAAATAATGATAAAAGTTCGGCAAACGAACGGGCAGCAAATAAGTCTGGAGAATTTGATGAAATGTTTTGCAACGTTACGGTGTTTGAGTAACGTGCATTCGCAACTTCCTTCCCGATCTTGTGGATAGCTTTACGAAACGTTAGCGTGCAATTTTCAGCGTTACGCCTGTCGAGGAACAGAAAGTTGCACGCGCAAAAGGACCCTTCCGACACCGATTGTTCGTCGGACCAGCCAGCTAGAAATCTCGTCAGCGAAACTGTTCGAATGTAAATTTCGAAGGGTGACAATGAAGCGAAACCGACGGTGCGTTAATTACTTCGGCAACTCGAAGGAGCACGTTGGTAAATGAAGACGCCGCTAATTTATACTAATTTTTTCTTCGTCGTACTGTTTCTCAGCCCTATTCTTGTACAAGGTGTTGCAATCTGTTGAAACATTGAAATTTCCAAATGAACATTGAAATATTAAAATTTTCAAATATTAATATTGAAACACTAAAATTTCTGAATACTTGGAAATTTTAGAATTTAGAGATTTATACAAACAACATATGACTGTTTGCAATTTGACATATCTATAATGACGTATTAGTTACAAAACACAGTTATCGACACATTAATATTATGTCAGTCATGACTGATTGTTTATCTCCTTCATTACAACAGTCCCGATGCACGCATGTTATTTCCAACCTCGTTTTCATGCTATTATCAAGTCGAAGAAAGACCTTTGTCTTTATCCGAACGAATGCCAACATGAATCCATTTACCCCACTCTATAGAACGTTGGAAACCGTTTTCTTTTTGTATTCAAGCGTCGGAGGTGTTCACGAATTAGTCTCGGATATACCGTTCACCGTATCCTGTCACCACGACATCGCGTCCCATCGCTTCTGTTCACGGGACACCACGACATCGGTCATATTTTTGCATAAAATCTCGATATAGGCGAATCTCTCTGACCTTTCGCTTATATCGTGTAGTTCTTACATCGATTGAAGTTTTCCGAACATAGAACTGGCGGAGGAAACGTCCGACGACCGAACGTAACAAACAATAACATATCGGTTAATCCTAATGCAGAATGAAACTTCTTTATCTCTAATTCTTTTCTTACGAAACTTTCATCAACATATTTCTCACACTTTTCTGATTAAAACGAGTCCAAACACGACGTAATTCGGAATATATTTATTTCTAATTCCAATTCGCTTATATCGAGAATTTTGCTTCAATAAATTATTACTGGTCTTCTGATCTATACGGCCTTACTTCTAGCCTTCTCTTCAGTGTTAGTAATATTTCGCTTATATCGTGCACATTGTTCTCGTGTACATAATTTTCGCTTATATCAAAACTTTATTTCTCTTTTAACTTACTTTACCTTCTTTTCTTAATCGTATTCGAGAACCGGCGACGATCGTACTCCCATCGCTTCGTCTAACACAAACCGAGGAAATTGTTCGCCTTCTTTTCACGGTTCCGAATTTGTTCTCCTTTCCTTTCCTGTTTCACGCGACAAAACGCGACGGGCAGCAAACGTTACGAGCCGGCGAAAGAGAGGGAGAAGAGAGTTTGGCCGGAAGAGAGTCGAGAAAGCGTCACGGACCAACAGTTGGCCCAGATGATAAATTCGGTTGCCGAGAAAGTTGCGACCGCTCAGAGATTTCATTTTTCGGGATTCCTCCGCGTGTGAAAAATCGTTAGGTCCACCTTTTGGGACTGCGACACTCCGCAGTTTTGCAGCTCTCCGATTTTCAGACTTCGGGGTTTCGGAAACGTGGGCTTCGGGATGTTTACGTTTTGCAATTGTGACTCTGAGGTCTCGGGATTCTGGTGCTTTGGGATTTTGGAATTCTGAGAGACTTCGAGGTTTTAGGACCGTGGAGTTCTGGAGGTTTTGGAGACTTTGACGTTTTGGGACCGTAGGCTTTGAGATTTGGAAATTGTGCGAGTGCCAGATTGTAAGGTTTCCGGGTTGCGGATGTAAAAATCTTGTGAGTGCTTTGGGATTTTGAAATTCTGAGAGATTTTGAGGTTTTAGGACCGTGGAGTTTTGGAATTTTTAAAGACTGACGTTTTGAGACCGTAGGCTTTGAGATTTGGAAATTTTGCGAGTGCCAGATTGTAAGGTTTCCAGGTCGCGTATGTAAAAATCTTGTGAGTGAGATTTTCAGGTTTTGAAATCGTGGAACTTTGGGATTTCAGAACTTTGTGGCTGCAAAACTTTGGAACCGTGGAATTGAAACATTTTGCATTCGTGAGACTTTGGAAGTTTGTGGATTTTAGAATTTTGCGAGTGCGAGACCGAAAGTTCCGAACCGTGGGACTTGGAACTTTCGAATTTAAAAATTTGCGATTTTATAAAATTTATACAAGGTATGTTTGGATAAAGGCAGCAGAATCGAATGCTGAAGAGTTGGATCACACAAACCGGAAGACAGGAGTCGGCAAAATGCAGTCGAGGGTACGTTACACTTTGTAAATAATATAATTAATTAACAACATACTATAATTAAAAAGATCACAATAATGTATTGTAGTCAAAGAAAGTTACGGTAAAAGAAATGAGAACCGTAAGAAGAAGGTAAAAGTGCAATCACAATTCGAAAAAGTGAGCACAAAATCGTGTACTGTCGAGTAAAATTCAATGTTGTTCACAATATATTATCATTCCGATTGCGACATGGTATCCCATGAAATTTTACACGAAAACAATCAATATTTTCGTAATATAATTATAACATCGACCGCAAAAGCATTTTCCCCGTTTTTATGTTCGACAAAATTTTTGTTGTCGTCGTTTAAAAAACACCGTCCAATGCCACTGAATATTCCGAATAATTATTCAAAACGACCAAATTACTTTTTAATACTCTCTTAATGGCATATATAAATAAAAAGCTATAAACGATTCTATTGAAATTATTTCGGGACAAGCGAAAAGTCGAGTGACATATTTCCATAATTTTTACATTTATTTTTTTGATCGTGTCTCATCATCGAGACGAAACATGATCCTATCGATCACTGTTGATTAAACATCTTGTAAATACTCGTTGCGTGATATAGCGTTCCACTCGAATCAATTTTTAAATTCGAGGTCAACCGAAGAGCGTGTTATTACAAATAGGGAAGCTGCGAGTCATCGTCATCGACTGACATCATTATTCACTGCCTGTCAAATTTAGAGCCTTTGTCCTTGGGCGCCATAATGTTATTCTAAGAAATACACATAGATTTTCCAGTCAAAAGCCCAGTCAAAAGGGCTTTTTCTTCCTGGGTGCCATCATTTTATTTTAAGGAAAATACATAGATTTTGTCAGACAAATTTAGGGTACTTTTTTCCTAAACGCCTTCATTTTATTTTAAGGAAAATACATGGATTTTGCTAGTCAAATTTAGTACTCTTTTTTCCTGCAAGCCGTCATTTTATTTTAAGGAAAATATATGGATTTTGCTAGTCAAGTTGAGGGCTCTTTTCTTCCTGGACGCCATCATTAAATTTTAAAGAAAATACATAGATTTTACTAGTCAAAGGGGCTCTTTTATCTTAGACGTCATTTTATTCGAAGAGAAAGAAATTTTCACAAAATATAATATTTAATTGCAAATGTAGTAGTAAAATGGATTGTCAGTAACAAAAAAAAAAGATGAAAGATAACTCGTTGTTAGCAGTTTTGGTACAGATGTTTACTACGAGATATCTCGTCGGCAGTGAATGGATTAAGGGTCAAGTGTAGTGACCGAATACTTGGAGTATTATTTTTCCGGCGGAAAATTGATAATCTCCGATCTGTGCTTATCTTATTTTAGTCAGGAGAGTTAGTAGATATTAAAAAAAAATGCGACTGAGCAATTCCAGATTTTATCATACCTCCTTCTCAGAGATATTCTTCATACAATACTTAAATAGAACGGATCTTCGCTTTAAAAACTTGTAAAAAAAAATGTTTTTATACGATTCGTTATAAGGTTTTAAAAGCGAAATTACAAAATTCCGGTTCTATATGGTTTTTAAGTATAGTATAAAAAGTATCTCTGAATATAGTGTGTGACACAATGTTGCTTGTTTTCAAAATCTTAGCAAGTGACATTTTTACGCTTTTTTGGAAACCATCTTCGCTTCTAACAAAAAAACACGAGATAAACAAAAGTTGCCAGGATTTCGCGAGTCATCGCATCGGCACATTCAACTCATTCGGGTGTTATCTTTGTCACTGGTTTTGATCCTTATAATACAACCTAGTTTTAATTCGGCGCGTCTCTTTCATTTATCACGTATTTATCATGTAATTTGATGGCCAACGACTATAAAGAAAGATAAAGATTATTTATTTTCCATCGAAATATTCAGTCCCTAAACTTCACGTTGAAATATCAATGTAAAAAATCTATGAAACTTAAAAGAAACAATCTATGACCGCTTCGGTAGCTGTAATATTAAAAGAAATACATTATGTACATTGATCATATCGATGATTGTAAACCCGTTTGCTAGTTTAATAATTCACGGTGTCCCCGTAACATCTTTTTTTTTATTCATTAGCGTGCTCTGAGTAATCACACACGTTATTCATCTAGAAAAATCTAAGTCTATAATTTCTGACATAATTAAATGATAAGATTGAGATAAACTGAATTTCATAATACAGTTGTTTAATCGTATTGTGTAACTCAGTTGCATCTCTTGCTAAATGCCTTAAGATTCTTTGGTTTTCTCTTAGTTATCGCAGATCGAGGAGCGGATGGTTTTTTATAAAATCGATGCACATTTATAAGTTTTCATAGTCGCCTTATTTCAAAATACTCCTATTCCCAAATGTTTGAATCTCCAATTTTCAACATTTCTAAATTCTTCAAACATTTCCAAATCTTTACTCCCTAAATTCAAAAATGTCTAGTTCCCCAATTCCATACTCCAAATCCCAAAATTCCGCAAATTCCAAAATTCCCGAATTCCTTAATACCCCAATTCCTTAATTCCCAAATTCCATACTCCCCAAATTCCAAAATTCCCCAATTCCATACTCCCCAAATCTCAAAATTCCCCAATTCCATGCTCTCCAAATCCCAAAATTCCCCAATTCCATTCTCGCCAAATCCCAAAATTGCCCAATTCTGAAAGGCCCAAATCCCAAAATTCACAACTTCCATTTCTAAACTTCTCGGTTGGCACATCTCCCAATTCCGAAATTTCGTAAATGTACAATTCCGAAATTTAAAAGTCAATCGCAGCCGTAACATCTTAAGCATTCTAATTGCTCGTCGAAAGTTTCGCTGTTAGTTAATTTTGCTTTCAATGCCATTCGTGTAATGCATGCGTTACGTTCGGTTATAAACACTTCACGAATGTACGTGGTTTACATATGTAATTGTGACGCAGTAACAGCTCTTGATTACTGTAGAATGCGATGCAAGAATCCGTCGAAACGTTTTAGCAAATAATAGGAAAAAATTGTTTATCATTTTGAATACTGCGTGGACCGTTGGTAACCTATGGCGTTCACCAAATATGCAGATACATATAAACTAAGAGAATTTTATATACATATGTACGTACGTACATATGATACATAATCTGTACGTGTCATATAACATACACATATGTGTACATCGGATAAGTATAAATGTACGTAGGATAAGTGTACACATATACATATACGTATACGTACGTAGGATAAGTGTACATATACACATATGTACGTATGCATACATAGGATACGTGACATATGGTAAATCATAAAGTACACCAAGCATGCTATACTTGGTATAAATTATAAAGTATAAATAGTATAGTAGTATAAGTATAAATAGTATAAATTATCACACTGATAATAAATGAAATTATTGGTCCGCACATCGAGGAGGTTAAATCACTCTGGTCTCCATCAACGTTTTCACTAATAATTTAGGGATTTATTATTGTTTTAATTAACGCAGTAACTTGTTAATACATACCGTAGATGGTTAGCGCAGTCAGCGATAAAGATGGCGGTCGATCGTCCTCGTATTTGCAAACTTGCAACACCATCGCTCTCCAAGAAAAACTCTTCATTCCATACCGTTCGTCCTTCGAGGAAGATGGTGCAATCGTTGCGTTCTTCGTTGTTGAGTTAGGCTCGATGAAAATCTTCGAGTTGAAAGTAAAATTACAAATGTCAAAAATATACAACGTATCCTATTTAAATGGGCACAAATATACTCGAAAACGTTGATCGTACGAACGTTTTGGACAAAAGTTACATGACTTCGACGAGAAAATTATCTGGCGAAGGTATCTTCCTTCCGTACGAAGAAACTTAATCTTCGTAGAAAAGATATGAAAGTAAAATTCATCTTTTTTTCACGGAATTATATATATTTTAATGCTGATGAATCTGCTTCAATAAACACGAAAGACTTGTTGAACGAACGAAAATATTAACGAAACAGAAGAATATACCACAAGCTGCAACGAGTCTCGAGCGAGTGTTTCAAGAAAACAGAAAAGATCAATGATTCGCGAAGTTCTCGAGCGAAGATTCTAACACTCCGAAGCAGGAAATCAATTATTACGAAATACCGTCTACGAGTACCCTGAAAGAATGCTCGTCTCGATCAAACGTACGAAAGTACTTTTGAGACGTTCAATCAAAGTTCACGTGGTGACGTGAGTCATCGTTGATTAAAATTAAAACATAGCTCGTGCTGCTCACTGAAGTTGATTCAATGTAAACATAATTGACGAGAGTCCCGTTAATCACCATAAAAGACATGAAAGAAATCAGTTCCCTTCGATTTACATGGTGGAAGGTCAAGTTGACGTGACAGCGATGAAACGAAGGTCGATTGAATTTAATGTGAAAATAACGAGTGTCAATAACTCGATTATCAACTTCTACTGATTTCACCGTAACACGTTTCTTAGTATTCCTTTTTGTAATTAGTACTGATATCGTTGGAACAATACCGACTTTCATTTGTCTTGACAATATTAGATTTATCGATAACTTAATATTTTCGATTATTTTTTGGGTAATGATCGACAACGACTCTAAAGCTAACTAAATATTAATTAATACAACATATCGATATTCTAACGTGTTGTAAAGTCGAGCAAAGCGTTGTACTACTATGTGTTATATTACAACGCGTTATATTGCCAAGCGTTATATATCGCCGCTCGTTACATTACATGTTATTATAGCCACGCGGTATATCACCGCGCGTCGCATTATGACATGTTACATTGCCACCAGTTACATCGCCGCTCGTTGTATTATGATGTTTTACATTGCCATGCCTTATATCGCCGCGCGTCGCATTACGATGCCTTATTATAGCCTCGCGTTATATCGCCGCGCGTTGCATTTACGACGCATCATGTCACTACACGTTATATTGCCACATGTTATATCGCCGCGCGTTGAAACGCAGATGTTGCGTCATTGGTTTTAATGGTGAAGGTGTCCGGTGTAGGTCGTTGATTTTCAATGCGTTACTCTAGTTGATTGACTGGTCGATGGTAGCTACCAGTTTTCGATCGCAAGTTCTCTTTTACTAGTTGCAGAAGGTCGTCGAGGGTTTTGCGAAACGCCCCACCATTATGATTTTTCATTTAAGTATGCTGTAAGCCTTACGATCCGGCTTAGTCCGCGCTGAGACTACTGAAATAATGTACGATTCGGACAACGCATCATAGTAATATTCTTTTTCCGAGTTCACTCGAGTTCATTTAACACGACCGTGAATAAAAAACGGTATATCCGGAACGGAAAGTCGTACAAATGATACGCTAAATTCGGTAGAGGACCTCGTTTGAAATTTAAATAACCGCCGTGATCGGATTCGATAAAGTCGACAAAAATATCGGGCAAATTTAAATCGGTTCTAGGGTAACAATTTTTACGATACAAATGTTAAAATTATAACCCGTATCGATAAAACGGATAAATGTCGTTCGAGTAGCGATGATTGCGGTGAAAAAATGATCCAAAAAGTGCGGGTAATATAAAATCAAAGTTTCATGAAGAATAAATTATGATAATAAATACTAGAGAATTGAAGAGGAAAGATAGCTTGAACATTAAATAACTGGAAAGGAAAGATAACACTGACATTATTTGCACACATTCAAATAACTTTTAAACCATAAACACATTAATAAATCAAAATGTTTTGTTAAGATCACGTATTATAAAAAAATAAAACTATCACTGATAACCAAGTTGTAGTTAAAAGAAACGAGACAAAAAATACCACAATATACCATTGGCGTAACTGTTTTTTTTTTTTTTTTTCTAGAATAGAACTAGTTCCTTACATTTACTAGAAATGTTAAGTACCCATAAATCACACAACTCTGATATAATTTTTACACATAATTTCTATCGATAATCCTTCATTTCTAATCGCGTTATAGATTGTATTACGAATCAAACATTTACTTTGATTTCTATTATATCGCCAATTTTGCACACCCTTTCGCGTACAGCAATCAGTGAATACTTTTCGAAAAATACCCCTTGACCAATTCAATATATTGCCAAATTCGGGAATTTTCTGTAGCTGCAATCTTATGCAGTGGCCATCGGCAATATAACGAAAGTCCACTCTAGTAAGATGCGGTTTAACGAGGTTGTTCAATGTTTATTATAGAGAGATTAGGTTTATCCTATTTGGTATTTAGTTACGCCAATGAGTAACGTTTTGACCTTTAATCTCAACAAAATATTCAGCGCTACATCTGTGTGAATGTGTATTGAAGTTCAACGATGCAATTAATCTACCAGGAAACGCTCGATTTGAAGAACCAATTAATTTCTTGAGAAATAGAAGAATAATTGCATAATCGATCGCATAATTGCAATAATCATGGAGACGTTAATATGCGTATTACCATTGATACATCTAAAAGTCATGGCTAATACTACGGTGAGTAATATAAGAAGATTTAAATTATTAGCTTGGATTATCGCGTGCTATTAACAAACTGACCGATGTTACGGTTATTGGCAGTGCAAATGTAATTTAATTAATTAATTTTTAGGTATAATACGCTTTACGCTTTTCCGATATTTATATTAAATTTCCGTTAAATATTTTCTCAAAGTAAGCGTCAATGACTTAATAAGATTGTGCAAAAGTTTTAAGAACGAACCGTGATCGCGGCCAAGCAAATATGGGACAAGTCAATTAAGGAAAAGCATGCGTTTACGTTCCCTTTCACGTCCAATACCCTTTAATAGATACAAATTGTTCTCTTCTTTTGGAAAACCTGACTTTCTCACGCGAAGTTGCACAAATTTTACGACTTGGTAATTTAGTAATTTAGTAATATGATAACTCAGCAAATTCGAAATTTAGAAATGTAGAAATACAATTTTATTATTTTCGAAAGCGAAAATTGGGAGCTTAAAAATTTGGGGATCTAGGGATTTTCGGATCTAGAGATTCAGGGATCTAGGGATTCGGGGGTTTAGGGATATGTTGATCTAGGGATTTGGGAGTCTAGAGATTTGGGGATCTAAGGATTCGGGGATGTAGGGATTTGGGGATCTAGAGATTATTGATTTGGAGATCTAGGGATTCGGAGATCTATTGATTTCGGGATGTAGGGATTTGGGAATCTAGGGATTTGTGGGTCTAGGGATTTGGGAATCTAGGAATTTGGAGATCTAGTGATTGGGGAATCTAGTGGCATTGAGGTCTAGGAACATTGGAGTCTAGGGATTTGGGGATCTTGGGATTTGAGAATCAAGGGATTCAGGATTGAAAAAATTTCGTAATTCAGAAATTTAGAGATTCAATAATGTAGAAATTTATGAATGCGGAAATTTAGGAATGTAGAAAAGTAATACTTTAGAAATGTAGATGCGTAGATGAATTATAGACGAATATGAATATTTCTATCTACAAGAGATTAGAAGTTTTAATATTATGGAAATACAGAACCACAAGATACGTGGACTGGATAAAATATGCGAACCTGAATACATCGGCAGTTTGTCATCTCCTGATTTGTGTCTCCTCGCTCTCTCATTTTTTACATTATTTCTACCTATCGTATCGCGTGTTAATTATTAATGCAAATAGTCAGACGATGATATTTATGCACGCGCTATGAAAGTTTTCAAATATAACTGTATGAACAATAATCTTCTATGTAACATACATGGCCGTCAAAACGTAAAATTAATGTTTAATCTACACGATTTCAATTCCAATATATACGAGCTACGAAAACATTATCTTTTCACGAAGATCGCGAGATCTGAATAATAAAAGAAGGCATGTTACTACTTGCAGAGAGGTCTACCAGGATCGGTGATAAGGTTAATTGATAATTATCGGCGGTAAAGGCTGGTATCGAGTTGTCGGGAAAGTTAAATGGCCGGAGCAGCAGTGAACAATTATAGACTGTTTCTCTTACATTTATTATACATGATTTATCGACTTATTATACATGTTCGTTCTTTACGATTAGCTCATATTGCAGAATTTATATATTCCTTCAATAACAGAGAAATTTTATTATGATACAACAAATTTTCTATTACAAACCTCCACAGTTAATCTGGATAGTTTAGTGTCTGAACATTTGAAGATTAACACATTCAGGTATCTGGGGACGTTTGGACTCTCAGGTAACTGTGGATTTAGGGAATTTCGAATTTAAGGATATAGGGATTTGGAGATTTAAGGATCTACGGATTTTTCGAACTAGGAACTGTTAGGTCTATAAATTTAGGAACCTAGGGATTTTTTAGTTATAATGATTCTACGGGTTTTTGAGGTCTAAATACCCGGCGTCTATAGGTATTAGACACACGAACTTGAGGGCCTAGGGATTTTCAGGTATGGGGATCTTTTATGGCAGTGATTATTGGAAATTTGGAAATTAGAGTTTCGTAAGAACTAGAAATGTGAGATACTCTAAAAATTTCGCGCAACTCGCATAGATCCTGCGAATGAATTATAAATATTTCCAATGAATCTCCGTATGCATATAGCACGAAACAAATTAGTCATAATTATAATTAGTAATTTTAATAACGTCTTTTATCCTAAGGAAACGATGATACTGATCACCCAGAGGATACTTAAGGCCTTATTGTTTCTTCTCTCCTGTGTGATCATACCGTTTACGTTGTTACAATGCTTCAACGAACGGAGACGGTTACCACCGATCAAGAGCAATGTCCTTTTCCTCTCGGCCACAGAACTCGCAAAACGAATTCGTAGCAGACAGGTGGGTAAATTTAAACGTAAAATGATTCTGAGTTATATTATTCCTGAGCTGTGCCCATAAAACGTGATCAACTTAGAATCCTATGTTATTCCTCTACTAATTAGTACCAATCACGTAGTACTAATAATAACGATATCTAATGACATTTGATACGAATAACAACAATATCTAATAACATTTAACATGATTTAATTATGAAAGTAATATAAATGATATTAGCGTTGAATGTATATAAAGATACATTAGATATACTAACGAGTAATAATTTTCGTATTACACAAATTGTTATGTCAAACGAGATTTCTGCTCACAGATTAGCAGCCAAGAAGTGGTCAGAGCGTACATACAGAGATGCAAAGACGTGAATCCGATTCTGAATGCAATTGTAGAATCTCGATTCGACGCTGCGACTATAGAAGCGAAAGAAGTGGACCAGTTTTTGTGTCGCACCACAAAGACAGAAGAGGAATTGGCTCGTGACATGCCGCTTCTCGGTGTTCCCGTAACCGTCAAAGAAAGCATCGCGGTACAAGGTCAGTTTTACATTTCTTTCCTCTAATTTACACTCAACGTAAACGAATCTCGCGATATACTAATTTTTGATGCTACTCAATATGTATATCAGCAGTCGCCATATATCACCACTCGCTATATATCGTCACTCGCTATGTATCGCCACTCGTCATATATCACCATGCACCATATATCGCCACTCGTCAAATATCGCCACGCGACATATATTGCCATGTATTATACATCGCTATACATCATATGTCGTGAACTTTTTGAACGAGAATCGTTGGAAATTCGCATGTTTGTGAGTTCAATTTCTAAATTCGTACTCTCACGCTTCTCAAAGTCACGCGTCATAAATTTCTAAAGCAAGGAACACCTAGAAAAAACAGTTTCTCTTTCCTCGCTTGGATTACTTTATCTGTGTCATAATTAGAATATTTCTTATACGTATCAAAGTAGTAAAAAGAGGCAGAAGGAAATCGATTAACTATTCTTCGAATTGCTAGTTCGAACTGTCTCTATTGGCGAACGGGTAATAAAATAGGAAAGGGAAAGAAAATTGAATATGCGAAATATGTGGGACGCAACGTTTCATTACGAGGTCTCTCCTACACACCATACAGGAGTAAAACACGAGTCGCCGTAAACTGTTAAACCGGTTCTGCATCGACATTGCTTCGAATGGGTTCAAGATCCGTGGCAATCGGTATCGCTATATATTACATACACATGTGTACAAGCTGTTCGCGACGATTTTTAACATTGTCTTCGCAAATGAACGGTAGAAAATATTAGGACAAGAGGGAGTTGTACACATTGACCATATCGAACCCCCTTCCTTATTTTTTATTACAGAAGAAACTTATTCTGTAACAAACTTCACAGTGTATATACAAACAAAAATTTAAAGCCAGGGTATTCCAATGAAATGTATTTCGTTACTGGAAGTTCCTAACTTTCTCCAAATGGACACTTGACAAATTTATACGCGACACTGTTCGAGTCCGAGAGCTCTCTAATCGTCGGACTTTGACTATGTTCTACGTATTAGTATTTCTATCGCCTTTGAACGTATTGAAATGGCCAAAAAATGTTGACTATTTTGAAAACGTTAATATTTCCCCTAACTCGGTAACGACGATACTTGAAAGATTAAATTTTGCCAGGGATGTCATATGGGGTCGGAGTGAAGAAAAAAGCGAAGGAAGAAGCTTCCGAGGACGCGCACATTGTGAAAAAGGTACGCGACGCAGGCGCCATTATTCTTCTCGTCAGCAACACACCCGAGTTATGTTTGTTCTGGGAAACCGACAACAAAGTGACTGGTACCACTTGCAACCCTTACGATACTAGGAGAAACAGTGGTGGTTCTTCCGGTGGCGAGGTCCGTATTCGAATCATCTTACATTCTTCATTACAACTATAAACAATTGAATAAAACATGCATTTCAGGCCGCACTTTTGAGCTCCGCTGCATCGCTCGTGGGTTTAGCGTCGGACGTTGCTGGTTCTTCAAGGCTTCCGGCCATGTTTTGCGGCATTTTTGGACACAAACCTTCGGCTGGTAAGTTATTTTTAAACATACATAAATAATTTTCTCGTAAATAATCCTACTTATTGCAGGTTTGGTGTCGGTTCACGGTCACAAACCAGGTTCGATCGATAAAAACTGGCCATATTATTTTACACTTGGAACGATGGCACGATACGCAGACGATCTTCCGCTTATGATGAAAATCATATCTCAGTCAGAAGATGTTCGACAACGTTTCGATCAAAAGGTTCAAATTAAATATACGATTATCATCAGATTTTCTAAGTTCTATATTCCTGAATCTCAAATTTGAAATTTTCTAAATTCTCAAACTTCGAAATTTCCAAATGACCAAATTCTAAAGTTCCTCGATTTCCGAATCTTCAACTTCACCAATTTGCAAATACCTAAATCTCCAAATTCCCTAAATTCCCCAAGTCCCAAGACAAGATAAGTATTAAAGAGCCTACTGTACCTAATTGCAGCCTATAAGTAATAAAAGAATGATATTAAATGCAACTAAATGTTTTCTTAGGTATCGCTGAAAGATGTAAAGTTCTTTTATCTGTACAACTGCTGCCCAATAACTAATTCTATCAATGGAGAAATGAAAGACGCGATACGGAGGGTGAAGAAACATATTGAGGCAATGTTTGGAGTGCAAGTGCAAAAGGTTTTTGCGAATACTTAAATTACTTATATCTACACTTCCTGAAATGTGAAATCTTCTTTCAACAATCGTTATTTCCAGGCAGAATTGAGTGACATGAAATTCGCCTTCGACGTATCATCGCATCTTTTGCTGGACTTGAATATCGACAGTGTTGGGGACAGTGTGGTATGTATTTCTAACGCTAATACGTTCTTCAACTTCTCTAACGATTCAGCTTAATCGGTGTGTTTCTGTTTGTGCAGTTTTCGAGTAAAATCTTCCTGGAATTTTTGAAATTAATATTCAATGCGTCGTTACGCTCGCTTTCGTTCGTTTGTTATGGAATGATCCGTTGGTTCAACAGTAAGCGTTCAACGGCGTATCACAAAAAAGTGGTTGAAAAGAAAACGTCGTTGAAGAAACAATTCGAGGTAAATTCCGAGACGCTGAGTTAGACACAAACTCGTCATATATCACCATGCGCCATATATCACCACTCATCACCACTCGTCATATACTACCACTCATCACTACTCTCCAAATACCGCTACTCAATAAATAGCACTCGCTATATATCACCACTCTCCAAATACCGTCACTCGATATGCATCAGCGCTCGTCAAATATTACTATGCATCAAATATCGTAACACAGCTGTATTGCCATGCACCATATATCCCTATACTTCGTATATTGCATACACGGTATACCCTCGTGTGTCAAATACCGCAACACATCGTGTATTACCACATGATGTATACACATTGCCACGCGTTGTACATCGTCTTGTGTAAGACAAGTTTTAAATTTGCAGGATCTTCTAGGTGACAATGGAGTTTTAATTTATCCTACATTCATAGCACCAGCTCACTATAAATATCAAGCCTACTCTAAAGTCGCTAATTTTACTTATCTGATGGTATACAATGTGTTGGGGCTGCCGGTAACTCAATGTCCAGTTGGACTCAATAGCAATGGCTTGCCCGTAGGCGTTCAAGTGAGTATTAATCACGAATAATAATTAAAATTCTGCATTTGATAATTATTACCCGTAATGCATAGCTCAAAGTATCATTTAAATATATGCAATATGTATACAACAAGAGTAGTCATAATAGTACTCAATCGGTACTTAACTGTTTTGCGTAATGTAACTTTTATATAACTAATCGAACAATTACAATATAATTTACAATAACGATTACTGCGCACAATGTGCAAATTAATACTATAACACGATGAAAAGGAAATACATCAAATTCTTTTGCCTCTTTTTACACGACTCAAAATCTAATTGTGATTACCATTTTTTACAGATTGTTGCAAATACGGGCAATGATCATTTGACGATCGCTGTAGCCCAAAATATCGAGAAAGCATTTGGCGGTTGGCGCCTGCCACCCACCAGTGAAATATCAGTTTGACCGTTTGACCGATACTTAAACACATAACGGGATCTCACGCAACATTCTCACGCTATCAGACAATATTTCGGATCGTTCGTAGCGGACATGTACACATATCGTATCACGTACGGCCCTGGCCATCGATTTAGAATAAACAGAATGTAAATAGTTTGACAACCAACTTGACAGTTCATAAACATTGTTGTCATACTTCCAATTCTAATTCTATGGCCAGGAATTCTACATCTTCATTTCCTTTAGCGATAACTAAATAAGTCTTTTCTAATAATACCATGAGTTTTAATTTATTACGAATCACAAACATTTGTTTCTGTAATTTCATTGCGCTGTGTTCCCGAACTTACTGTACCAATGATACAACTGTCGAGACATATGTAGCATGTAGATAGGGTGATTAGTGTAAGACGTGGAGTTATAGATCTATGTTATAGATCTCTGAAACGATATAGCAAAATCGAAAAAACCATCCAGAAGGAGAACATTCTGGGAATTTGTAATAAAGAAAAATTTCTAGCTACCTAAACTTCCGTATTTGTAAGTTTTGGTAATTTTCCTATATGTATTGAAGAAATACTTAATTTTCGATCTCGCTGTATCTACGACTATACATATTTCGCCTTTGTACAGTTTTATAATCATTCTCAATAGAGATATAAGAAAATTGACGAGTGAAAAAAACAAAATTTTCTACAAGAGGATAATAGTGTACATACTTCATAAACGGATTGCAGAAAAGTCTCGATATTTTCCTCCTACATATATTCACGATAACATATGTTCTTAATTTATATGATCTTATTTTTTCTTTGTTATTTATGTAGTATAACGGTGTTTTTTATATAAACAATAAAGTTATCTGTTAAATTTAAATCCCCGTAAATTATTTTCCCGCCCAAAATGTTCGCGTTGCACTACAGAGAAAGAATACCATTAAAAAGAGATGGTAATGGATGCAAAACTCAAGAATGTCGTGCGATTGTTTTTTGAATGCAAGACATTTCGTTCAATGTTAATTCTGACGTGATTCCTGTAAAGCAACTTATCCTATTGTTCTTTTCCCGTTCATTTAAAGTAGAAAATTCTTAGTGACATATTCAAGGCTCTAGTTTAACAATATGGAGGACAATAAGGCGCACTTGATAAATATAAATTACTAGCAAATTACATTTCCGGTGTCAAAATTGGGGGTTGCCACTTAAAAAAATGGACTTGACCTTGAAATGACCTTGAAGGTCAAGGTCACGGCCGAGGTCGCGATTGGATAGCCAGCGAAATTTTCTACAACTTTTGTCTCAATCATTTTTTTTAGCAACGCCTACGTTTCAAGTTATTCAACCGATCCGGGACTTTTTGAAGACCCTGTATACATATAGATATAAATATTAAATGGTAAATTGTATAAATAGAATACTGAGTACACATTACAGATAATAATGATATTGGAATTATTATAGCAACAAGATGAAATGACAGATATTTAAAAGAAATATAGGTTGTTGATATGCTACATACGTAAGTTTAGCATGCGCTAAGTAAATTATATAAATAATAAATGCGAGATAACATAGTAAACATTACAGATAACAAGTATTGGTAATCGAATTCTTGTAATAACAACATGAAATGATAGACATTTGAAACAGATAAAATATAGATAAATATAAAAACAAAATAGATAGAATAATGTTTAAAAGTTTTGCATACATTAACCATCACATACCATTGTAGCAGTATACTAAATATAGTACTTAAATTCAAAATCGAACAAAACAGATTGATAACCTGCAGGTTACTGATTACATAATTTGCAACCATTTAGTACATTTAAATGTTACTTAAAAAATTTAACATAATTATGTACCCTATACACAACATTCACACAATATGAAGTAATAGATTATAATAATATAGTATATCAAATATAGTACTTCAATTACATACTAAAATATGAAAAATATAATAAAAGAGATTTATACCCCCTACCCAAAAATATTAATTAAATATAGTAAATGATTACAATAATGTAGTATATTAGATACAGTATTTGTTAATAAAAGTGTTATAAATTTATTATTATTATAATATTAAATTACGGAAATAAAATAAATTATACATCCACCATGTGAAATCTGCTCTTAGAGTTTTGATTAATTAAAAAGTTCAATCTTATGCAACTATGCATTTCGATAAGTAAAAGAATCGAAGAGAGTTTATAGAAAAAAGTTTTTCAGTCGAGGCATTTAATTTGTTGAAAAGAATTGTTCGATTTCTCTTGGAACGACAACCAAATTACCCCTCGAGAGTGCGTTTCAACACTTTCTCTGCAATCGCAGCTGCACTAACCGCGAAATGCTGCGGGATCTCAGTAACGTCTCAGAGTTCGAACACGCAGGAAGTCGAACATGCAATAAGCTGATTATGAGCTTCAATTAAAAGCGTTCGTATAATTGTGACAATCTTTGCAAGTGAATCTTCGACATTTATCACCGATTTTAAAAAGGAGTTCGAATAATCAGGTAAAATTGAACACCGTTTAAAACAACCAAACTCACGGATTTTTTACCTTTTAAAAATAAATGATACCTGTCAATTTATTAAATCTTTTAAAAGAAATACTGTGCAAAGTCCACTGTTCTTTAAACGATACTGCGTTTTTATCAACTGGTTTCAAATGCAAATATAGTAATTGATAAAATTCACGCAGGCGATATCAGGAAGTTTAATTTTTCTGAATATTTTTTATGTTGACGCACAAGGAACGCGACCTTCTAACAAAATCTAAAACTTTGACGCAAACATGTACAACAAGTAACGTTTCTGCGCATAACCGTTTGTTTAATTTAATGCGCATTGATGAGAACAGCAAAAAATTTTAATAACGATTTACATAATACTTACTGTGGGTTTCCTGGTTCAAGCCTGGTCGGTATTGTCTCCGTGCCTAATAATATCCATATAATCACAAACGGTCACCTTTCTTCAAAAAGAAGAGAAACAAAATAATGTCACTGTTGACAACTCGACACATTTACTAAATTATAACGCGAAGCTACTTTATGCGAGTTATGTTTAACATATAATTACGTCTATCTAATTTCTGTAGTCACTATATCTGTCTTGTATAATTCGAAAACTTCGCGTCAGATGGGATTCGACTTCACTTCGTCATAATTGTTTTGCCGGGGTGAAAACTGCCTTAATAGGTTAAAGAACTGTTGGAGGTCTAACGGACGCCCTCGGTAACTAATTTTTAATGGGGGTTTTCCAGTCTAGCGGAAGCCCGCGATCCGTGAAGGACGATCCTACACCATGGCGAGCCATAAAGTTAGGAAAAAACATTGGAAAATTTGAAAATTGAGAATTTCTGAATTTGCATCGATTTTATAAAGTACCAAGACCACTCGAATACAACAGTTTTGCGTCATTAAACAAAGATTGTGAAATAACCTATATATTCAAAATATGTATTTTATAACGAGGATAATTTTCCACAAGTGACGGAAGCAAGTGAATCAACCAAGTATTAAAATGAAATTATTTCCTGGATATCATATTATGCAAACATAATGAGATGACATAATAAAAAAAATAGGAATGTGTCGTCTCGATTTCGCAGACGACGATTTTCAAACGACGATTTGCATAAGATAAGATGCATAATGATATTAACATACGAACAGTTTGCAATAAAAAGTATAACAACATCTCATTATTACGAATCTCATTGAATGAGATTCGTGATTAATTCTTATCTAATACATTATCCCTTATTACCACTGTTTTACGTAACATTAGATATTGAGTATTTACGCAACTCAGTCGAGCTCTGCCGACTACAGAAGATAGAAGAAAAAAATTGAGGATTGTTCGACTGGTTCGAGAATTCTCATTAAAATTATCGGAATGTCTGATTTCTCGATTTGCATCACGAATAATCGAAGGTGTGTACCTGTAATTTACGAACGCAGTGTTAAGAAAACGTATGAACTAAATTAACGTAATGTTCCTATGGGCAGTATTATGTTCCATACGCGCGCAATTACTGCTGATACATCTTCATGAATGTCAGTTGTGGAAATAATTATACGTTTTCGTTTTGATCTTATCTCTAAATCATTTATTTCCATTGCATCACGCGCCAGTTCTCGCAAAAAAAATATATCAGCATATCAATTTTTTACAGATTAGCACATAAGTGTGTTAGTTCAGGGTTACCTTGTATATACATAGAAGAGGACCGGTTCATGGAATTGTACATAATACTTCTGAATAATAACATCGTTAACCTAACCCATCGTTAGTAATGTAATTTCAGTAACAATAATTTTAGTAGTGACTCTAAGCAGCATGTCAATGAAATTTTCTTATTTGTTCAACCCTTTCGGTCCTCGTGTACATATCAAACAAATACTAGCTGTATTTAAATTTGGTAAATTCAACTGAGAAATCATAATTTGATTCAAAGAACTGCTTAGTAAAGCCATGATCTTTTTTCAGGTATAAATTCTTATTCATTTAATTTTATATAACCTTAAGCTTTTATAATTATTACTCAGTTCAAAGTAGTAACCAACTGATCCATTACATATTTTCATATTAGTTTTCACTTAAATTTTTACTACCCCAACGCGTTACGTGACATAATTTAATTTCGTTAAATTTGTGACACCGTTCGCCATCGGAGCAGTTAATGTGATCATCTAATTCCTCGTCACGGTTTGTGAAATCGGAATGCAATGTCGTTATTCGACATCGTTGGAGGTCTATTACTAACTCGTGCATCAGCAATAAAGGAAAGACGGATACGTCATGAATTGATCGTCACTCATTCGTTTATCCGATACTTTGACCAATATTCTAGACCTTTTCGTTTGTCGAACGTAACATATCAGTGGAACAATTTTATTATAAGAATAAAACTTTTTCATCTTTGATTTTTTTCAAAAATCACTTTCACCAACATATTTGTGACATTTCCCTGATTAAAACTAGGCCAAACCCGATGTAATTCGGCACATATTTACTTGTAATTCCAAGCGATTCGCTTATATCGAGGACATTGCTCTAATAAATTATTACAAGTAAATATGTGCCGAAATATGTTGTGTTCGGTCTCATTTTAATCAGGAAAATCTCACGACTACGTTGGAAAAAGTTATATAAAGAAAGGACCGAAAATAGAAAAAGTTAGCAACGCATTGACATTGTAAATAATAATAGGACGGACTATCGATCTTCATCTTAATCAACAAAATACATATTGGTTCAAGTTTGGTAAGAGAAAAATGTAAAATTAAACAATTTTATATTTGCACTGCAATTACCTCACGCATATATCCGAAGCCGATCGTTACATTTCTCGGGCAGCGCTTTTCCTCCCAGTGCTAGGGATATTTCGCTTATATCGTCTACATCATTTTCTCTTACATCAAGGCTTCACTATACATTTTCTACGCTTGCAATTCGCAGTATTTCCCATGACAAATTTATACATATGTATAACAATTTATATAACCATTTATTATTCCGTATTAAAAGGATTAAAGAAGTGCGACGTGCGATGAACTGAATCATTTACACGCTGTAATGATGCTTGACTAACCGCTTAACTTACAAGTTTCTTGGCAGTTGCGCCAGTCAGGGCTAGCTAATTATTATTAATGCAGTGTTTAAATAAATAAAGAACGTTGAAATGTTAGGTATATTCTGGATTTAATGATCTTGAATTATATAAATTAAAGTTGGTATCTTTATGCAAGTTGGTTTGCCACATTTAAACTCTAACGTCCCGAATTTGACTCGTTATAAGTCAAGGGGTTGAACAACGATTAATATCGATGGTACAAACAATCGAAAATTTGGAAATCGAAAGCTAACCTGTGCAATTAGACCGGGAGTAAAAGAATGTAATAAATTGCAAGTAGAATTCTAAAAGAAACAAGGCGAAGTAACCGAGGACTGTGAAATCTCACTACATCACCTTCGCTTATATGGTCATACTAGTTCTTACGTAAACTTTTACGAGCAGCAATTCTGCTCTACGTCATTACATAGAACTAAATTTCATTGCACTTGTTATATGTACAAATATAATCACAAATCACTCGTCGTACATTATGCGTTATATCGTCATACGTGACCCGAGAAAACGTTTTATTGTCACGAGCTACATCGTCATGCATTATTAATTATCGTTAGAAGCTGAATAACAAAAACATATTTTATTATCTTCTGATATATCACCATACATTGTATAGTAATATAATTGTTAGGCGCAGTATGGTAACACGTTGTAAGGTTGCATATTATACAGTAAATGTTATATCGTCATGACTTTTATAGTAATGCATTATGTCGTGTAATATTGTATCGTTGTAGCAGTTGACATAGCAATGCGTCGATATAGCAATGCGCCCATATAGCATTGAGAAGCAGCACAACATTATAGCAATGCAACCATATAAGCAACGAGAAAGTATAGCAATGTGTCGACGCAGCAACTCATTGATACAGCAATGAGAAAATATAACAGCGTGACGTTGTAACAATCCGTTGATATAGCATGTCATTGATACAGCAATGAGAAAATATAACAACGTGACAATGTAGCAATGCGTCGATATAGCAACTCATTGATATAGCAATGAGAAAATATAACAACGTGACATTATAGCAATGCGTTGATATAGCGATGAGAAAGTAAAGCAGCGCAACATTGTAGTAATGGATCGATACAGTGATTCATTGATACAGCTAATGGGTTGATATAGTAACTTGACATAGCAATGCGTCGCTATAGAAACCCGTTGATATAGTAATGAGAAAATATAGCAGCCCGACAATATAGCAACGCGTCGTTACAGCAACACATCAATATAAGCCGTCGTTATATAGAGCATCGATGTAGCAACCTACCGTTATCACAACGTGCCATATAGCAACCTATCGTAATAGCAACATGGGTAGTAACCTATCCTTCTAGCGTTATACAGTAACTTGCCGTAACGACGCATCATACAACTCATTACATAACTACGCGTTGTTGTTCCACGTGACATACAAGCAACTATTAAATAATAATATATTAAATGAGTTAAACTATGACATGATGAATGCAACGTTAACACTAAAACTACCAACACGGTCAAACGACCACCTCACAAGTTTCTACGTTGATTTTCATCAAGACAAGAATGAATACTTATACGATTTTATGTTTAGTCGTCTATTTATTTTTCAACTTCATTTTTAATTTTAAATTAAGTTCTCATACGCCGGTAGGTTTAGTGTTAAAGTTTCAAAAACAATTCAGTATTCTTTCTTTTTCTGTAGGAACGATGGCTGAACTTCTAGTAATTATAGGAATAATATTACTTCGCTTCTGTGATATGCTCGTATATCCTTTCTACGCAATTGCTCGCTGCAGGAAAAGGCGAAGTATACCTCCAATTAAGAATCCTTTGCTAAAACTGAGCTTAACCACGGTAGCCAGGAAGATCAGAGACGGTGAAGTAAGTACATACTCCGCACATGAACTATGCACTTTTAATCCAGCTATTTATCCAGTAATCATATGTACAAACAATATTTGTTCTTCGTCAAAGAGCCTCTGTACTCTCTCCTTCATTCTTCAAATCTTCCGCGGTTTTCTCGTGAAAGTTCCGTTCTGTTCCAATACTTTTCCTACAAAACGATACTAATTAAATTTGAACGATCGCACTTTTAAAATTACTGCGTGACGTCGGATTTCTCTTTTAATTCTTTTTACGATATCAGCAGAGTCCCTAACTGAACCACTCAGATGACTTAGAAAATATTGATGATTAGGAAAATACCGAAAATATTTTCTAAAGTAACGTGATTTAATTCTCTTGTAAAGAGAGTAACGAGCTGCATCGAACGGTGCGTTAAAAAATATACCATGCAAAAAACGAACTTAATTTTAAAGTTTCACCAATCTCTCTAAAATAATTTACCTGTAGAACATTTTTGCGTATCATTATTTTCGAAGACACTTCACATAATGTAGCAACGTTTCCATTAAACAAGGATACACTACTCGATCAATATTTTTTAAGTAAAATGTGGGCCGAATCCACAATATGTCTACATTTATTGCAAATCTAGATCTAGCTCTAGAATAATCAAGGATGAATGTTGACACTAATTTAATCGCTACAATTCTTAACTGTGCATGGACTCTGCATAGAACGCAGATCTAATCCGTATGTAACTAACCTTCTGCTATCTCCAAACCTAACTTGAATCCAACTAAATCAAAAAGATGCCGTTACATTATTGTACTTGTTCTAAAACCAAATAAATTTCATTATCGTTCAGTTTCATAGAGTTTCAGATCGCTGGTTCATTCAAATGAACCATCGTTCAAATCTAAGCTCTCAAATATGAAACAAGTAGTAATTGGTAACTTTCCTGCATTGGAAAAAGCTTTCTAGCCAGAGAGTAGTGGAGGCATTTATCGAGCGTATTAAGGAAGTGAATCCTTTCTTGAACGCAGTAATAGAGGACCGATTCAAAGAGGCTTTAAACGAGGCGAGAACATGCGACGAAATGCTGAAGAGCGGAAAAGTGATCGCCTCGAATGTGGAAAACGAGAAACCGTTGTACGGTGTTCCAATTACAATTAAGGAGGCATGTAGCGTCGAAGGTAACGTAACGAAAGTATTCGTGATATTCTACTTAGTATCTGACAAGAATTACAAATTTTACCAGACCTGTTTCTAACTAGTAAAAAATATCGAGTTTCGAAGTATACGAAAATTTTGGTTCGGTGCAAACCTGATTGCGTGTTGTAGCACGACGGTATTTTGTACGTTGTTCCATTTTCGGAACTGCGAAGTAACGCTTCATATCGCGTGTTATGATACGATGATCGTTATGGAAATAGCAGGGTGTCCATTTACCGCGTAAACAGTCTTCCAAGCATTTAATTTTCAAGGTGATCTCTGCGAATTCAAGGTCGACGCGTGAATAACAATTCAGTGTTTCAACACTTTTGTTCAATATTTTTAACATTGAATTGCAAAAGCATCTGTACTGAATTTAATCTTTTGCCTTATATCAACTTACGCGATAAACTTGGATTACAATTATTATATCACAGTTTTATATTACAATTCAGTTGTAAATGAAATGTTAAGAATCGTTAAAGTATGAATGATATTTATCTCATTGTTTGGCTTAGCAGTAAATAAATTAGGTGTGATGTATCACTCGCAAATGATAACAGAGTCGTAAGTCAAAAGATTAAACGTTAAAAAAATGAAGGAGTTATTAATGTAAAGAGATCAATTTTTACCGTATCAGGAATGAGTATGACTGGAGGTGTCTTATGGAGGAAAGGCTTGAAAGCTGAGAAGGATGGAGATGGGGTCAGATTGTTGAGGAATGCTGGAGCTATTATACTGTTGGTCAGCAATACGCCAGAATTATGCACATCAACCAACAGCTTCAACTATCTTTTCGGGCAAACGTATAATCCTTATGATTTAAGGAAAAGCTCAGGAGGATCTTCAGGCGGTGAGGTAATAGTCCAACTTATTGCAAAATAATCTGAAAATTGATTACAATGAATTAAAATTTCTAAGATTTATTGTATACAGTGTATTAAATATATACAATTTAAAGCTTAAACTTTGATAAAAATGTATAAAGTGGCGAAATAAATTTAGTTTGGTTTCATAGGGTGCACTGATTGCTGCGGGAGCATCTATGTTTGGCCTTGGATCAGATTTCGTCGGTTCCATAAGAATACCTGCCCTCTACAATGGTATCTTTGGCCATAAACCTACTCCAGGTATTACCGAAAATAATTTTCTAATTACTATGGCCTTTTCTATATTGGAGATTGTTTAACGACCGATTAAATTGTAACTTATTTTCTTTATAGGTTTAATTTCCAATGCGGGACACTATCCCGTCCTGGACGGTCAGAAGTTTCACGAATTTTTAGTGCTTGGACCATTAACCAAGTACGCGGAAGATCTTCGATTGACAATGAAGGTTCTGTCGGCCGAATGCGAGAAACCTTTGAACTGGGACCGAACAATCGATCTGAAAGATCTTCGAGTCTATTATTTGGATAATATTGATTATATTTTCGGTATAAGGTCGACTACATCAGACATCAGACAGAGCATCCATAACGCTGTAGAGTTTCTCTCCAGTAACGGAGCTCAAGTGCAACAGGTAATACTTTTAATAGAATTAACTATTTGGGCCTAAAGAACCTATTACTTGTACCCAAAGTTAATTGTAATTTTATCAGATAATTATTATGGAAGTTTTACTGCGGAGTCACATTTTATTCTAACAATGTTACATGTTTCAGATGTCGCAAGATTGGGTAAAGTACACGAGCGAGATAGAACTATCCGTACTCACTGATCTAGACTTATCTACACTGATTAAAGATCCTAAACAACCAAACGTAATGATTTCCATTCGCGTTGATAACTTTTCAATGTTTATTGTTAGACAAATTTTTATCTTGTTTAATGTTGTAATTTATCATTTTCCTTGCAGAGGAAGACGAATCCATATATAGAAATTATAAAATCCATATTTGGTTTGTCACAACACAGCAGGTCGGTCAATTTTATACGAATACTTACTGCAAGACATGGATTAATTTCACGTTCTAAGTTACCAGTCTATCAACAAATGGTGGAGGACATCCGACAGAAAATGATAGTATGTTGCGCAATTTATTTAATAAATATCTGTTTTATTTATCTCTGAACTGTTATTATTTTGAAATACCGTTTGCAGAATGTACTCAACAACGATAGTGTGTTTATATACCCCACCTTACCACAACCAGCGCTTTTTCCAGAATCTGTGCTATCCAGATTCGACTACAGCGCTAACACCGCGATTGCAAATATGTTTCGCCTACCATCAACGCACGTACCAATGGGTCTTAATAAAGATGGGTTACCAATTGGATTTCAAGTAATTGTTACATAGTTTAATTATATTTCCATTATCTATATTAACTACAGTTTAGAATTAAATTAAAATTAGTAAACTTGACAATTTGGTAACTTGGAAATTGGAAAGAAATAGAGAGAGTCACTATACTATAACTCTTATACTTATATGTATATTTTTTATTTGGGAGTTTCATTCCTGATTGATTGTGTTTTAGGTGACAGCTGGACCGTATCAAGATCCTCTTTGTATTGCAGTTGCTAAAGTGTTAGAGAAGGAATTTGGTGGCTGGGTGCCACCCAGCTAAAACATTGCTTCATCGATACTGATGTATATTTACAGATTCTCCTTTTGACAAGGAGAACTGATCACATTTTGTTATGTTATGGATATTTAATTACAAAAATATTTGTTTTGTAAGAATTTTTAGAGTTACATTTAAGTGGATTGAATGTTACTTATACGTAAACATGTGAATTATACATAATATTTATTCATTAAGATTTTTTTTTGTATTCACATTAGGCATACCTATGATTTGTGATAAATGTGCAATAATACGACTTATAAATAGTAAAAATTACCTTTACTGTATACAACAGAATACAATATTTTTATATCAATTAAAAGGAACCATGATACTTTTTTCCATTATGAGATATAAAGAAGGTTTATATACTAAGAATTTATAATTCTGTTCTATCAACTTTAATGTTATGAATTAATTACAAAGGTGAATTAACAACAAGGAAACAAAATACAGTAAAGATTCGATATAAGCGACTCGGGTCTGAACTTTCGCTTAATCATATAGGTCCTACATTGATTTATGTTTTGCTAAACGGTAGAAAAGGACAGCAAGCAAAACAACACATCCACTGCTCGCTTATATCGTAAAGATCCTATGAAAATGTCACGAATATGACGGAAAAAGTTGTATAGAAAATAGCAACAGGCTTTTGACCCTTTGATTTTTAATTGCTGCATCTCTTTCTTTTGCACTCACTATTCACTTGGTGATAACAAAAAAGTAAAAAATAAAAAAATTTTATATTTGTATATGTATCACATTACGTTTCTCGGCGAACAAACTTCTGGAAGTCTCGGGGAGTGTTTCCCACTGTGATGTGGATAACTTTTACACTTATATCGAATCTTTATTGTAAAACCAATTTTAACGAGATCTTTTTTTTGCGAATATTCATTCCTTGTCTCATGCTTCAATTTTCTCATCACGTTTTCAATTATAAAATTTTCCTTGTGAATTTATACTAACTTTCAATACTGAATATATAATATTTATCATTAGAAATCGTTGTCACGTGCATCCAAATCGATCATCATCTCATTAAGATGTACATGCTTACGACATGTCTCAACATCCGTTTGTTTCAAATCATACCATATCCCTTGATGCGCAAATTTACAAATTCTCATTATCAATTTATATTCTCAACAATCAACAGCAAAATAAGTCAATACCATTATGCTTTCCGAAAATTTGCCTTTTCCAGAGGTCAAACATAAATTTTAAGGCACTCTGTTACATGTAATATGGATCGATATAAAAACTTATAGTTCAGGCTTAGAATTACTTTTGTATGTACGACGGACGTTCAAATGGACTTTTCATTTCTTACGATCGCACGGGGGAATGTATGATTTACCACCATGCTTCTCCCATTCACGATTGAACTCATGTTCCAAAATCTCGGCTCCGCGTTTCCTGGTTAAACCCGTTTCGTCCAGGCTCAATTCGCACATTTGCATGTCGTCAATACCTTCCACAAAAACGAATATGCTTTTAATAATTGTTCACGAATGTTGATTTACACATACATATCACACACGCACACTTGTTGCGCCTTCTAGTAAGAACTGTTTTTGTTGTAGTACTTTTAAAAGATCAACAATACATACAAAAATTTATTGCAAACTATGAAAGATACTGAATGTAAAACTAATGAAAAGAAATTATTAATAACACGTGTACAGAGAAATGATAAAAAAAATTTTTGTTTAACACATACAAAACAATGTAAACATGACATGAGTTATATTGAATTTGTCAGAAAGTATTAATCATGTTATGGCATTGACATTCAACCTTCATATACTGGATTGTAAACAAAAGATATATACAACAAATAAAACTTTTTACCTGCAACTAGCAGAATTGGTGCTTTATCGGGATGAAGTTCCATTTGCCTAGCAACGTACTGACCATCAAAATGAGCATACCACCATCCTCGCTTAGCAGATGTGTGTGAATTGTCATATTGTCCAGGTGCAGCTGGCCGCACAAACGGTATTCTGAAATATCGCTGCGAGGACTCGACTATCGTTTGTTTCGTCTGAGTTCTTGGTGTTTTAGCAGCTGGAACGAATAGCACATGTGTGTTAACATAAAACAAATATTTCATTTATTGTTTGTGAATCAATACATGCACCTAACCTTACCAGCTTCCATAATCGATTTCGGAGCTCTTTCATTCTCATCCATGGTTATTCGTCTGCGATTTCTTGCCTTCCATGCATGATAAACTTTCAATCTTCGATGGAACTCGTGACGACAAGCCTGTTGAAGAAATTAAATACGTTAATTACATCTACCATTCCATGAAAAATTGACAAACATTATATAGAGGGTGAAAGTACACTTTCCCGAGAGAAAGTGAAGTTTCGACTGCGCAGAGCGAAAGAACGATGAACGACGAATTTTTGTTCGTTCTGCGCATGTTGTTTCTGATTGGTTCTTTCTTATTAAAACATCATGCGCAAGCACTTTTAAAACGTAGGCGATATCTAGCCTACATATCCAGTGATCTTTAACTTTGTTTTATACATTTTCTAATTGTTTATTATTATTCATCTACTGTATATATATTCAGTAAAGATATTCACTTGGAATAATCACTATATCTTTGATTGTTAGGATGTACTAACAGCTAATATTCAATAAATTATAACTACTAAATAAAAGAAATAAACTATACCTCTAATAACTCAATATCACATGATGTGTTTATAGCATCTCGTAGTTCCGAGTATTTCCACTTGGATAAATCGTATTTTTTGTTAGACATAGCAGCTTGATTGTTGCGCACCTGCTCCGACCTATTATTTAAAAAAAGGTAATTAGTTTATACATGACAAGATGTCCGCATCAGAAAGTATAATCATTAGAACACTGTACACTTAATACATTTTTTGTAGATGTCTTATATAAAATGAAAGTATCTTAGCGTAGAATACTAATTTATAACCTTGTGATCATGAGAAATATTTATCAAATATGCATTTCTTTTTTCTAATTAAACATGCATAATAAATAGGCGCCATGCAATGATAACTTTACAAAGTTACCAATCCCTATACACAGTGAAAACCAAACACTTTTAACGTTAAAAAGAATATGTTAACAAGTTAGTCACAGAAAATCAACCATGTTACTGTAATGTTAGTTGTAGATGCAGTAAACCTCAACAAATTTTACGATACCTTGCTAGCCTGTTGTTGTTCGATGGTACTCGTACATCGGAACCGCTATATGTACATATTCAAGAAAATAATATCTTATTGATTGTTTGAAAAATCCTTGGATTTGCGAGATTAATTTCGTTAAATTTTTGCTGCTGTTTATCATTCGGGAAAAATTTGTTTATTATCTAGCGTAGCTTGTTCTACTTTCCTCCAATTAGTATAATAATGACATAAGATACTCCAGCTATTTAACTTTCTATGAAAGCGAAGCACGATACGATACCTTCGAACAGGAGGCGGTGAATCTTCAACTTGGCCATTGGATTCTTGAGCTAATCTGACTGCCAGTTCATGATCTCTTCTTTCCTGCTCCAATAATTCACGATATCTGTTCTCTTCCATCGCTTCTCTCTCCAATTGTACCTTGAAAACAATTCAGTTCTCGTTTGATCGAATCAGCGGTATAATGGGTAGCGATGTAACTTGAAGCGGTATTAAATAAATTGTACTGAATTTAAAAAAAGATCATTGTTTACATAAAATAAAATATATACTTGCAAAGCTGCAGCAGTTTTTTTATCCTCCTCCTCTTGCCTTCTCTTCTGTTCTTCTTCAGCTTTTCTTCTCATCTCAATCTCGTGTTTCTTTTTCCTGTTGTCTTCTTCTTCTCTCTTCTGTCGTTCTTCTTCTTCTTTCTTCTGTTTTTCAAGCTCCAATTCCTGTTGAATCTTCCTCAACTTTGCCTGTTCTTCAGCAATCTTCTGCTGTCTGACCATATCCTGAAGCGACGCCATTTGTTTGTTCATTTGATTAACCAAACTCGTGTAGAGAGAATCGATTTCCGTCGCTCGTATTCTTGTGTTGTCCTTAATCTTCTTAATCGCCGCCTCCAAATCATCTTGCAATCTCTTAATATCACTCATGGACTTTTCACGATTCTTCAATTGCTTCGACGTTTCTTCCATACTAACAAGTTGCGTCTTCAGATTTTTAATTTTCATGATACCCTTTATACGTGGCCGATGTTGTTTCTTGGCTATGTACATTCTTGCTGTTTTCTGTAAGATTATTAAATGCTGCCTTCGATAAATGATCTTGTTCTTCAGTTTGATCACGGACAACGCGCAAAACTGCATCTTGTTCCACCGGGATTTAAGCAGCCACTTCTTTACATTAGCTACCAATTTCCTCAAGTTCTCAGGATCAGACTTCATGATCTTATCGAATTCAGCAAACTTTCCAGGTTTGAAAAAGACTCGAGTGATTCCGAACTTGAAATCTTTTTTATTTAGTTTCAAGCTGTGGAGCAACGCTTCGCAGAAGAATCTGGGCTCCAGCTTCGCCAGTTCTGGAGGAAGATACGATTTGTACATGTTGTAGAGTTCCTGGAACGGAACTCTGCTTGGGTAACCGTGTTCCATGAGTTCTAAGACAGACGTCATACCGGAACAACGAAGCTGCCCTAAAATGCTGTTTCCATCGAACTGATGATCCACCATATCGTTGTTTGGTTTAATACAACGAACAAAATTTGTTCCCTATGAAAAACGTAAATATATCAACCGTTCTGATCGAATCTTTGAATGTTTGAGAAATTAATCCCAATGAGAAAAATTCTATGACAGCGCAAGAATTTCTACATCTATTAAAAAGAAAAACTTACGTTGTTTTTTAATTTATTCATCAATTCCCCAAGCTGCGTTTTAAATTTGCTACCAACGCTGATGAAAGTTAGTTTCCCTTTCTGGCAAGAATTATTAGCGAACTGCGTTCTAAGGAACTTGTTGTTACTTTCTTGAATTAATGCTTCCAAAGATGCGTGTAACGCATCGTTATTTTTCTCGATAAACTGGTTCTGAAAATTATAGGAGAGAGTTTCCGAATGATCATGTATACAATAGACACCATTTCATCAGTGTAGAAAGTATTTAATAATTTAAAAATACTTTCTGCCAATAATTCATTAACAATACGGTAAATTAACGTACTGTTTGATAACAAACACCACCGGCATAGTGACGAATTACAAATCCTTCATCGTCACGCAATTCCCTATGAGCCTTTAAACGAGAAGTTCGTGGTAAAGTTATTCTAAAATGGCCGTTCCAAACTCGATGAACTTCACTAGTAAAATGTGCAAAACTGTGTGTTGGCAATTTTGATTCTTCATCTAACAAACTGAAGATTCCCATGTTCTTTGACTCAATTAAATCTAGAAACGTAAATTGCATGTTAAATTTGATTACGGTTCTGAATCCTTGAATCACTGTGTACAATGTTCCAAAGTTACAAGAATTTTGCAGCTTTGCTTAGCCGTCAACTATAATTTAGAAAGTGTAACTTAATATACTCTGACTGATAGAGTTGATAGGTACCATCATACTTACCAATGCAATCTTGATTATCAACATAAGATATCTTCGGTACGTTAAGGGATTCTCTGGCATAAAGATCTTGTTCATATTTCAGTATTCTTTCGTTGAAAAATTGTTGCAATTTTTCATTGCAGTAATTTATACAGAATTGTTCAAAACTATTTACTTTGAAATACTCTATAAAATATTAATAATGATATAAGTTAAATGTCTATTAGTTAGAAAACTTGAATAATTTGTCACATACCAAACCCAGCGATATCTAAAACTCCAATGTAGTAACTAGAAGCCTTAAAAGGTATACTTTTGTTGATACGAGCTACGATGTGGTCAAATAATTTACTATAAATAGCTTTCGCCAAAGCGTCTCTAGCGTTGTTAGCTTCATAAACTTTCAATGGTACCCTTAAATATTGATGATCAATTCGTTATTAGATAACGTCAATGATTATTATTCGTTTTATGTTTCTTACAACTATTTTGAGACACTTACATAATAACTGTTCCTTTGATACCACCTCGACTAGTCTGCATCACTTTCGAAACTAAAGCTTGTCTAAGCTCCTCAGGATCTACAGCCAACAGCTTCGCTGTCATCAATACCGCTTTCTCGGAACCAGCACATATCCTGGAACCACCTTTGGTGTCCTCAGGATTGTCTTCGAACATAATATTTCCAAGGTGAAGTACCGCAGCCACCATAGTGTAAATTTCCATCCTTTCTGCTTCCGTTAAACCGAGTCTAGTCAAGGCCTTCATGAAAATATTAGAAAGAAACAAACACAGAATAAGGAGAAATATAAAATAGCATTTTTGCATAAAAAATAAAAAAGAGATTACAAAAAGTGTACAAGTCTACGACAAACATTTGTTAAAAAATAAAAGATAGTTAAAGAACTATCTTATTACCGTTGCCCTTTCCTGTGTTGAAAAATTTATCCAATCAGCAAAAAAAGAGAAAAGTGTAAAATAAGTATAAGCGTTTAAAAATCTTGCTAAAACATTTTTCATAACTATACAAAAAAAGCATCACTCAGTAAAAATAATGTTACTTAAAAGAAAATTTTGGAAAGTATTACAACATGTTTAATATTTACGATGTTTACCTGATCAATAGCATTGAATCCTTCAACATCGTCCAAAATAGGATCATGTAAACTGCCTTTCATAACTTGATCGCGACTCTTTTGAACATCGTTTAGCTTCTTCTCCGACTCTTCGTTACAAAAGTATTGTGTGCAGCCATTCTTCAGGTAATGAAAGTCATCCGGTTTTGTAATTCCGAGTCTCGCGCGAAGTTCAGGAGGTGCACCAGCGCACATCATATAAAAAACATGATAGTTTCTCTCGTCCGGACTTTGAAGGCATACTCTTGACTTTTCCAACAGATAGTGAGAGATATAACCACCGACCACCTGGCACTTTGAGTCAAAATGCACCTCCATAAATTTACCAAAGCGTGAACTGTTATTGTTCCGCTTGGTCTTCGCATTTCCAAAGGCTTCCAATACCGGATTTGCTAAACAAGTAATAAACCATGAGGATTAAACATCTACTTGAACTCCTCATCAGAGTCCAAAAAATTATATAAATTATAGAATTATCTTTGTAGGTACTATTATTCTTTCGTTCAAATTTCTGATACTATAATTTACCGTCTAAAATCTTTTGCTCAATTGGTCCAGCCGTCGATCCCCACAAATCACAGAGATACCGTAACAGATACTTGGTTGATTCAGTCTTTCCAGCTCCAGATTCTCCAGAAACAATGATGCTCTGCGATTGTTTCAGTACCTTCATATCCCTGAATGCCTTGTCGGCTAAAGAATGATAATGAAGTTACTATTTCAATACCAAATTACTATAATCATGAATGACAATAATAAACGATTACATACCAATAGCAAAAACATGCGGAGGTGTCTCTCCCAATGATTTTCCTTGACAGGCCTTGATAGTTTGAGGCGAGTATAGGTCTCTTACTTCGCAATAAGGATTTACAGCTATTAAAATATTGGCAACGTAAGTCTGAAAAATGTTAAATGAAAATATCAGTAGAAATCTTTGTGGTTGCAGTAGAAAGTAATTATCAACGATTGAATGATTTAGTGCGCTTATTTGGTTCATTCCCCTGAACCCCATCTGCATAAAATTACTCACGTATATTCTATCCTTGAAATAACGAGTCCGTATGTTGTTCAGCAGCGTGGCCTCGTTCAGGTACATCAGAGCGCCTGGGAACATGAAAAACAGAACAAAATGGTGAAAGCAGATTTTTAGAAGAGAAAGATACGTGAAAACTATGCAATGCATGTTATGCTCCTCATTTGTATATGAAGTCTGTTAGTTATGTTCCTACATAATGTAGTTAATAAGAGTATATAAACTAACGTATTTATCGGATAAAATACAATATATAGCATCGATGTAACTGCCCAAATAAATAACTGTACAAATAAAATCTAATAATGTCGGGAGATTATCTAAAATGTACTTAATCCGTAAGTTCTATTTATATGAATATAAATAGTGAAATGAACAAATTCACTGGTAAGTTTTGCTTAGACTAAAACTATACATAGAACAATACAATTTTTGTTGTAATAAATTTTAACATATTTTGGTCACCAGTGTTTAGTTTTACTAAACATGATTTAAGATATTTATTTTCAAATATGTACAGTGGAAAAGATAATAGATCTGCAAATTGAAGGAACAGTCTTAATGTTGTAGGCATTAAACTCGAAGAAGTTGAATTACAATTGTCTTCGACGTCTTTCGTGTATTCGCCAGCAGGATAGACTTCTTCCAACGGACAGGTGCGCTGTGGATATTTTGGATCCAGTGGAACGATCAACGCATCCCCGTCAACCATGTCCGCGAACTTGCCGATTATGAAACCCTCTTGAGGGTCCCGCACCCACACCTGCTGGTTCTCCATACTGGCCTGCACTTTAAAACAAAAACAATATTAAAATCTTCAAAATTACTGCTACATGCATTCACGAATTATGATCCAAATATTAAAGATGAAATTTATAATATTTAATCAATATCAACTAGGCAAAAATTAAAATCTCAATTTTAGGCAGAAATTATTTTATTCTGTTTGATTTACAAGATATTGACTTTGGGATCTATATTTATTAAATTGAAAAGTTTAGTCACCTGTTTCTGTAGCACCCTGTATATATAAGTACATTTACAAAGACTTTAAATTATAACTAACAGATAAAATTATCACAGAAACAATAATATTGAATTTACTGTAAGTAAAACTTTCTAATGGTAGTATCGGCGAATTTATTAGGACGATAAATTCAGTTATGGAGAATTACAATCATATTACACTTTTCGTTTTATAGTAGCATCAAATTGGTGTGTAATTGCGTTAATATCGCGTGTACTATAATTAAACCCAACACCGTATAAATACATTAAGATGAAAAGTTCAAATGAATTATTGTATGCGAATTCATTTCATTGCCACTTTCTCCTGAAACGGAGGGCTGTTTCCGGTGAAAGCAACAGTTTTTATGTATTTCCGCCGGTAAGATCACAAATGCAAGAGGAAATTCTATGGTGCATACGCCGTGACGGGAAGAGAGACAACTTTCAAGAAAAACCTCTTTCCTATTTCTCTCCTGAAAATATTTTCTTGCTTTAACATAATAAATTATTCGAGGCCTCTCAAGTTGAAGTGTTCGAGAAAATCTGTCATTGGCAGCAAATGAGAAGAACTTAGCTATATCGCCGTTGCTCCCGTCTGAAAAAAGATTAGGCGAAAGAATCGGATTGCATACGTTATTGATAGAAGAAGCATCAAAAGTGCCGTTCGATGAGGATTTTCACCGACCCTCGACGAAACGAATAAATGCCTCATACGTAAAGCGACGTTAAATTATACACGTTAGCACCAGAACTACGGTTACCGATAATGACATCGATAATATCGAAATATTATTTGTAATGCATATCGATATACCGACGTATCAATTTCCTCGATATATGGATAATATCTTCAAGCAAATAAAATATAGTGTAACGCATAATTCTGTTAATCAAATCTGATCATTCTTGTTTTGTTATATTATTAGTTAAGTTTAAAGCGTAAATCAAAATATGTAAAATTACACCGTACATATTGCATGTTACCGACATGACGTTAAATATCGATAGTAATATCGATAATCGGTAGTAGCGCCACTACTCTTTACACGAAAATATTATACGAGTTTTTAACCACAAATTCTGTTTACACGATTCCAATATCAATTTCACAACAACACACGTAAACACGTCGTAACATTATGCAAAGTGTCAATAAAACAAGGACAATAACTAATCTGCACAACGATATGTCAAATAGTCACAGTATTTGATCAAGTATAATTATAATACTAACTCTTACTCTTGATCGCTGATGAGTGTTTGCTTTCAGGCATACTCATCGAAATTTCTGGATTTTTATCAGTCCACTGCTCGATATTATCGTGATCGAGATAAGACGACTGGCACGGTTCTAATATTCACGATTCATCGAAACGATTTACATAACGATGCATGTATCACGCACCTGTTATCGCAGGAAGTAAAATATTTAGAAAAATATGTACGATGAAGGATTCTATTAATATTTTAACGACTGTGGACAGGTAGGTGTGATTTTAATCAATGACGGAACCATCTGGTCGTCGCAAAGCTTATACGGACAAGTATAGCAAGTTTTAAAACACAATATGCACGTTAAAAGAATCATTAAAGCGTAATAACAAAGGTTAATGTTACGCTTTTAATTTCTGTGAAAAGGTTTCAGCAACGTATTTGTACCATGTCGAAGCAAATTGTTTCCCCATAATTTCGTGAGGGTAACACGTCATCCTCGCAGTGCAACGTGCCTCTTCAAAGCGCACCACCATTTTGATTCGCAACGACGGTTTTCAAAATTTCGTCACGGCTGCTAGCTGTTCGTGAAACAACGGTGCACCGGCACGTGACGACCTTTACTTGTCCAATGACTGTCATGTTTAACAATATGTAAAGCAACTTGGTCGAGGATGATATTTTTCTTTTAACGGTAAAGTCAGTGGTTAAGATTACATATTTTATTTACTATATTAATATAAGACTGACTTAATTTCAACGAATTGTTTTTTTGTTTAGAATCTGATCTTCCCATCAGTAATATGCATTACCTATACTCTGGCATATGTAGATAAAAAATTCATTTACACAAGTAAGAAATATTTTCAATAATAAAAATGGCTGAAGTTTATGAACTTTTTTATATCTACGCGTACGTAATGTATTTTTTCTATGCTACACTACCTGTTTTAAATTCATTATTCTTTTTATCAACAGCTACTGTTATACAATATCCACGGCAGCAAATGAACAAAGAGTACGAACATAACTCACAATTGCTAGATAAGAATTCGTCGCAAATATTTTATCGTTCGCATTGCTGATCTAGAAAGCACGAGAAAGGAATGGTTTCGGCTAGTTCCCTCGGCTGTCGCATTCCCAGCATCCCGTTAGAAGTATCGTAACGGTAAAAGCAACCGGTAGATCCTTGCATCGATCCTTGAAACATGAACCAACGCTGCATCATACTAACGTATCTCAGCTCAAAGCCGTAATGCATGAAGTCACGCTTTTCAAATTTTGGAAGACTATACGTGCGTTAAACCTTGGAGCAGTTAAAGATTTATATAGCGGCGTGGAAAAGTATTCGAAATTTGATAAGAAGACACGTATTACTTATATGTTGTAAAGAATGTTCCGAAGAATTGTTCACGTCACTGTACGTAGCTTTTTGGATGGATACGCTATGTACCTATTACTCGTTTAAAATTATTTATTAACTTGCGAATGGTGCACACTACAAATTTATTACCACTTAATAGCGAATAAAGGTAACAAATTGCCGTTATATTATATTAATGCAGCAATACCGTACTTCATTGTGTACGTAACATCAATTGAAATCCCGTTAACATGAATAAGATAGAAATTATTTCCGTATTAGTTGCAGCAAAAACGATCCAAGAAGGAATTTCTCGATTCGTTCACCTTAATCCATACGTAGAAATAATAATGTAAAATTGTCGCGTGATCATTTTGTCTGGCTGGAAAGGCAACATGCAGTGCAATATAAAACGAAATGAATGAATCAGGGGAAAGGAAGCAGGAAATAGCAGGTGGAGCTGACGGTCAGGAACAGGGAGACACGCATCAGTGGTCACGTGTTTTTCGACAAAATTTAAACGCTGCGTTACCAAACAACAGGGCTGTGCGCAGAATTGACTGGGCCCAGAGTAAATTTGATAATAGCGAAATGTGAAGTCGAATTTATTCACTTGAGGATTTTAGGTACTTGGGATTGTAAGATCATAGAATATGGAGATTTGGGATTTTAAAGTTTTTCAATTTTGTAAAGATGGAATTCTGTAATTAGGAGTTTGGTACGCAAGTTTTCCGTGGTACGATCTATGATGGAAATTTCGTTGCACGTGTATCTTTCTCGACTTGGCGGATACGTCAGTGGAATACGAAACTAGGCAAGTGCACCTGAATCATTGTTTTCCCTCGCGTATCGGCGACCTGAGCTGTGGCTACGAGTCTAGACACAGACACTCCGCGGTGCTGTTAGATTTCGTCACTGCGAGAAAGTAAGAGCCGCCTATCTGTTGTCACGGTCAACGAACTCAGGACAGCTAAGTACTTTACCTTCGGTGAATACACTCATTACGCATTACGTTCACGCGTTGCGTTACTACCGTGTAATTAGGCCTTACTTGCACCGGTTACATAATTACTGAATTTGGTCAATTTGGAGATTTGGGGAATTGAAAATCTGGGATATGAGCACTCAAGAATTAACAGATCTACTAATGTAGGGACTTAGAAATTGAAAAATATTGAAACAACGAAACTTTAAAACTTCCACCTTTGAAAATTTGTTAACTTTTAGCTAACGTATTTTGGGATGCTGGAATTTGTGAATATTTAAACTGTGAAACTTTGTAATCCTTGACTCCCTATCCATCGGAACTTCATTAACTGACGGCTTTCGCACCTACTCTCGTAAAGACAGAACCGTACGTGATGCGTAACAGAACTGCACATGACGTATAAATTATAGCGATTATCGTAGCATAGTTAAACATACTAAGTAGTCAGGTGTACGTTCGAACGATGAAATAATGAAACAAGATGAAAATATATAGAGGTAAGAGGCTCGACAACGGATTTACAATGGAGATTACATTAGAATGGAGCGTTGGCACCTCGAACCATAAAGTGCGGCCAACGACCTGTCTCTCCTGAACAAAAGGACAGGATCGGAGGAAAGAAAAATCTGAACACTCGAAATACAGTGCTATTAACACCTTTAAACATTTAAGTCTTTCGCTATTGAATTCACTTATTGAGCTTTCATTCTTTTCAAATTCTTATCAGTGGCTTATCGCAATATACAACTAAGATTATCAAGGTTAACAATGTTAACAATAATGGATCGATACTCAATCGTTTAATGCGCCGTAGTTAGCACATTTCTTGATACGCAATAATCAGCGTTAAGTTATTCAATGAGTAGCGGCGACTCGAAACCTCTACAGCGCGATATTGTCAACGCTACATATTTCAGCATGCAATACTCAATATTAAATTTCTACAGCACTATGATCTGTAGAAAATTCGCACAGTTGATAACCAGTGCAAAATTTTCAATTTTAATATGCAACAGTCAATGTCAAATTTCCCTAGAACATGATGTTGGCACGAAATTCCCCTAGTACCGGAAAATTAACACAAATTCTCTTAGTATCCGAAAGTCGGCGCAAAATTCTTCTGGCATACAATAGTCAACGCAAAGTTCCCCTATCGTGCAATAGTCAGCGCGAATTACACCTAGCACACGACAGTTCATGCAAAATTTCCCTATAGTCAGTGCAAAATACGCCTAGTACACGACACTCGAAGCAAAATTCCCTTAGTATCCGATAATCAGCGCAAAATTCTTTAGCGCGTTAAATTTTTCAACACGTAACAATGAACGCTGCTTTGACACAAAGTAGCTAGCACTAAACGTTTACAGCGCGGTATACTAAGTGTTCAATAGTTAACGTCAAAATTCCACAGCATTACAAGTGTACGTTACTTCATCGTGGATTATGGTGGAACAGAGTAACGTGCACGAGTTGTTCGTTAACGCACTCACGTACGGTAGTATCATTATTTCACAGGCAGTTTAATATTAATTGGAACAACCTTCGTGTGATCATCGTCATCAACCGCTTTCAACGATTAGATTGAATCGTGGGATGTGATTTCGTGCGTACGGTGACATACTGCGCTATTTAATATCTTTCCTCTTTACCGTTCGCTGACTCTGCGTCTTTCGTTTCACTTCGATTGTAGTTTACGATATCGAGTATCTCGATGACTAAAAATTCAACGGCGCAAGTCGATTTTCGAGCTAATCGAAGACATTGGTGCTGTGGTCGCAAGATAAAATTGCTTTTATTTATAACAAATTTATAATCAGTAAGGGAAAATAGTTGTGCCATATAATGTAAAAAATAAATGTAATTAAAAATAATATTAATAACTAGCAAAGGACAATGAACATACGTTTCAAAAATTTCATTTATAAAATTGCTTCGTTAACAGCTTATTCGCATCTTGGAAAAGTCCTTGTAGTTTGTTGCCATTCACATCATAGTAATAATTACACTGACAACTGAGACGACCGTGGTTACATAATCGCGGAAAAAGGATCGTTCATTCCCATGTATGCGAGAGTCGATATTGTGAGACGAGAATCGAATTGCCGATGACTCATGCGAACGAGATCGTACGTCCAAGGACCCCGGGTGAATCGTTAGCCTCGTTCCTCTGTCACGATTAAGGACACGCCAGTGTTTGTTCCGTAATTAATTCATCAGCTGATCGAAACCGGCTTCATTAACATCCTCCACAAGTATAACTATCTGATCGCACATAAATATTACACGACCCTCTTTATGTTTAATTAAATAACCTAGGCATTGAAACAGATGCACAAATGTCAAAGCGTAGGCTGTGGTAGACAAGATGGCGCGTTATGCTTGCTAATAACTAGACTGTGCTAATAAGATCCTTTGTAGAATCAACAGCAACATGAACTTGTGAAGTATATTTGAAATAATAGATGAACAACTGATAAATCAATTGTACAGATTCCCGACGACGAAAGAAACGGCAGGAGGAAAGCAGGTATGGTTAAATGTAATATATTGTTTTTTAACGACCACTATACGTATCCCTCTGCGACGCTATGATAAACGAACCCGAACGAGCTTTCATCATGCACGAGGAGACCGGAATTTTCTTCTCCTTTTCCGTGACTATCAGATACACTTACGAGCAACGAAGTTGCGCACGATTCACACGCTAATTCACGTCTGCTTTCGCGAACCGTCGTTCCACTCTTCGAGTATTGTAACTGGATGAAAAATATTGCGCGTTTTATATCGTATTCTAATGTAACAGGAACACCGTGTGAAATATATCCCGTATATTGTTTGACCGACGTTCTATCACTCGAACATGTTCTCGTCTAGGACTGTTTATAAATAATTTCAAATACTGTATGACTATTGAGAGTGGTGCCGCTAATGTAAGTCCAATGAATGGGTTACTTGTTCTGGGTCCTATGCTTGGAGATATATACATATAGTTTGTTAAATTTAAATAAATGAGGTATAATAATCGAGATATCGAATTTCTTAGTTACAGATAACGCGTGGTGATATAAAACGCATGGCAAGTGGCGATATAACGTGTGGCGAAATAGAACTTGTAGATAGTGTTATTTATTATGTTATAATTTTCGATATATAATTTTTACCTTCAACAATAATGACCTGCAACCTTCGTTGAATTTCACAGTGTGTTACGCACGTATACTATCCACGACCTAAGGAAATTGCGTTAACTGATTGACTACTGTCAGTACAATATAATCATAAATTGTATCGGTACGATATCGTAATCAATGGTTTATGATAACTGCATATACGTATGTACTAAATACCATGTGTAATAGAGCAGCTGATTAATACTTGTACCTCCATTAACAACTTAATTTAATTAAAAATGTTTCATTCCAGGATAAACAATCGAAAAAAGAAATTGTTCGGACAGTAAGAGTTACATTTATAATTGTAATTGCTTCTTATTTAATACTTTAATACGTTTGTCCTACCAATTTAATATTATTCTGCTGTCTGCCCTCTTAACCTAATTACTATGAGAAACAATTAACATAAATTAACTTGCGAAAACTAATGGCAGTATCAAGATTAACAGTTATTTCTCAAACATTCATTTCTTGCGAAATCGAGATCATATTTATAAGAGGTAACCATTTTAACGTGAGAAATTTGTTTGCAGAAAGAACACATGTGCTTAAGGAGATCTTCATGCATCATACTTGCATCAGTAGATTACATTCGAAAGTACCGTTACCCGGCATCAATTATTTTCACAGAATCTTCCGAATCTTATAATTTATAATCATCGTTACGATATTACTTCTCTACCACAAACTAAAAAAGTAAAATACCTCATTAGCATTGCAAAAGATTAATAAGTACCAATCAGCAGAACCACCGATAGAGTTTGTGCAGTGGAGCCTCTTTACATCACCACGAGTTGTACGGTCACGCATTACATTACTGTACATTAAACGACCAAGAATTATACTACCACGCATTATGTAGTCAAGCACTGTAACTTTACAAAATTTGATACCTACGTTACTATATTTGATTTAGTTAATTTAAAAAAAAATTTGGAAGTCCCTAAGATGGAGGCCCAGGGCAAGAACCCCATTTATTCAGTACTAACGACGATACTGCCAATAAGTAAACACTAACACCGTCAAAAGATGAATAAGGTTCACTGATGTACTTCGTATCACGAAATGCAGTTGAAAATATTATAATGGCGTTGAAAACATGAATATGGGACTAATATGTAAAGCATATGTTGGTGAAGTACTATTTCTCGTTGACCTTTTATTCAGTGATTCATATAATACTACATGTAAACACAAAGCGGGACATAAGCCCATTGCAAACGCTACATCGTTCTGCGATTAATGATTTCAAAATCGATATCAACGAAAGGAACGGTTGAGGGCTTTTTCACCGATAAAAACAGAAGGCTAAAAGTTGATCTACCGGTTATTCCATTGCTACTTCGTTCAGTTATTGAATACTGCTAAATATTACTTTACTGAATTGTATAATGACCTAATACGATCATAGGTGTACGTTGTCGTTAATACCATAAATATAAAGTAATAATTACCTTATGCAGAAGTTCAAATCACAATACTATGTCATGTATTGTTATTCACCAATGATGGATAACCACAGAAAGCTCTTAAATAAAGAAACCTGTGCCTGTTTTCGAAATTGTCGCTTTGCATTGTAACTTGTAAAAACAACGTAACATTATTGATGTATACACGACGATACGAACACTGCTAACTAACATTAAAGTTAAAAATCTTTTGAAACACGCTATGTTAAAACATGAACAGGTAGAAGGACTGAAAAATGAAAAGCGTGTAAAAAGGTAAAGTTACTCACCGAATCGAAGAACACAAGAACGGTCCGACCGGAACGACGTCTGACATGCAACTGACGCTTCGACGCTTCAGTTCCACCGAATCGGCAATTTTCGTGTGTGTTCGGACATGCCACGCGGCAAACAGCAATCACCTGGCAAATCGCATGGCAAAAATTGAAGCACGATTATTATCGTAACAACAGGTGGTAACAAATTTGAGAAAAAATCTCCTTAAATATTTGAACGGATTCGATTACTCTTGTATGCAGAATAATCTTACAAACGAATATTACGACTTTGATTTACGATCATGTAGTTACGATCGTGGTAATAAACCAACCTCTTTACGTTCGTACGTTACACTTCACCTACTTTTTAAAATGGTATCTTCACACGTTGACATAACATTATCATGCTACGTAATCTCAGAATTTTTAATTAACTATCTCAAATGTATTTTTAAACGTAAAGCTACCGAGATGATGCTAACCAGGAGCGTTAATTGTTGTACAACGTAAATATTAACTGTTGAAGTAGAAACGGATGCAAGGCATATTTGTAAAATAAATTATTTGTAATGACGCATGATATATCAATTGTACAGTATGCACCCGCGAGACAAATTTTCCTAATGTCTTTTGATAGTTAATTAGGAATTTGGAAATTTTTAAATTTAGAATTTGACAAACGGGAGATTTGTGAATTTAGAAATTTAGAAATTTGAAAAATAATCGATTTGTGAAATTTGGGGATTTGAAAATTATCCAGTTTCCATATTTTATTGCTCGTATGGAAGGAAAAGCTTTTTCCACAACACTAGTTTTCACTCAATGGAAATTTATGTCGCCCCGAGGTGGACATTTGCATCGCATAATTCTGAAAGCTGTAAAGTACGTTATCGTTCTCATGTCACTTCCTACAATATCGATTGGGACTCATTTTACATTACAGCGCTCATGGCGATAGGAAATGAAATTATATGAAACTCGAACGAAAAATTTTTACCATTCCAATGTCTTTTATCTTTTATCTTTAGGTAAAGAAGAATTCCAGAGTTACAATATCGATTGGAACCGATTTTACACCACGGAATTGAAAATAGTATTGAAAAGAATATATAATTTATAATTATCTTTCGATGTCATATAAAAATATAATAATGAAACAACATTTTGTAACCGATGCACGTGTAAAAATTAATAAATATGATAAATTTTAATGTTTGTAATAATAATTTGTTAAATAAACAGTTGAAAAATTTAAAATTTGAATAAAAAATGTCGATATTACAAATGCAGGTATGAATGACGTCATTGTCCGGTATTGGTGGATATATGATAGCTGATTGGTCCACGGATCACCTATCAATGTCTCTTGGTAAAGGTCATTGGTGTTCAGTACTGTTCAAGCTGCCTGGTATTGGCGCCATTGACGTGACAGCTGATTGGTCCGCGGTTCGCCTATCACTCTTAGCCTGATAAGAGTTACCGACGTTCAGTCTTGTTCAAGCTGCCCAAGTGTTCGGATCGACCGTGACATCTCTTACCGGTACGAGTCAAAGTGATAATTTACCGATCGTGTGTTCATCCCTGTGTTATCTAGTGTTCTAGTACAAGTGTCTAGTGTGTGTTATCAAGTTTTTTAGTGCATATACGGGGGTGTATTAACGTGTTTTACGGTGTGGTTCCCCATATACCTACGTGCTTACTAGTGTGTTTTAATTTGTGTTTGTGCATACGTATACGGATACATTAGTGTGTTTTATGGTGTGGTTATTTAAGTGTTTTACCAGTGTTTTACACAAATTTTACTGGGTTTTACGGTGTGAATACCTATGTGTTTTGACATATTTTAGTGAATGTTATAGTGAGTTTTATGGTGTGTTACCTATGTGTTTTGACATACTTTAGTGAATGTTATAGTGAGTTTTATGGTGTGGTTACCTATGTGTTTTGACATATTTTAGCGGATGTTATAGACAGTTTTATGGTGTGGTTACCTATGTGTTTTTGCATACATTTTTGAATTTTTTACCGGGTTTTATGGATTATTTAACAAAGTGTTTGAACGTACTTTTTCAAACGTTGTAGTATGTTTACGTTATAATTACCTAACATGTTTTAATACGTTTGTGGAAATGTTTCAACTGTCATTTCTGCATAGTTTTGCATGCGTGTTTGTATTTGTTTGCACGTTACCTATTCGCAAATGTGCTTATTTATTATAATTTGAATATATTGAGAAAGAAATACGAATCTTTGAAGAGTTTGCTAACGTCTTGTGACTCTTTCTGTTTTCAGAAGGACGATTCAATGTCAAGCCGAGGTGCCTAATCCTGATCGCACGAAACCAACCGATCATGGGTCAATCTCCGAAATGCAGTCAATCAGTCTCTAACGATGTGGTACGAGTGTAGCCGATCGCTCACGAGCCCAGTAGTTCGAGTCAGCGATCGGTGAGTCGCATGCTTTACGGTTCCTCCGGTTCCCATCATGTCGTAGGACGAATGGTCCGAAACGGCACGGGAACTGGTTGTATTTTTATATTTTTGAGCGAGCATAGTGACCACGACTGTACGATCGTGCAATATTCGTACAAACTGTATATTTTATTTATTAGATCAGGTTAGGGTTTTCTTGTACATCGCGTTTTAACTTTCTTACGAACCGCTATAACGAATTTAAAATTACATAGAAGTCGGATGACCCTCCGATTTCATAGTAGTTTAATATTTTTGTACGCGTATCGTGAACTCTTTTAAATATACACATATGTACAAGAAAGTTTCGCGAGAAACAGATTTCGATATCAAAGTTAATTATGAATGTTTTCGATCATTTAGTAAATTTACTTTGATATCTAAAATCTGTTAAAAATTAAACAATCGATATACTTAGATTTTTGCGAAGTGTTCTTCCATTTTCTTTTTTGAAACTTTAGAGTAAATTTTTTTCGGAAGAGACACTTTATTAGCATGTTCTAATCACGTTTTTTAGCTCAGGATTTTCAGCACACATGAAGAAAACTGGTAGGTGAAAATATTGTTGGCCGTGTTCATTTTTATGCTCTAAACTCATACGCGTGCTTAGATGCTACTCGCATGAGTTAGGGCAGGTGAGCACGGTTTAGTTTTAAAATGTTTCGGCGATCGACAATTTGACAGTGAATTATCGACACAAGTTACACGTGTGTGTGTGTGTGGTTAGGTCGTGGACCTTGTGTCGATTACAAACTGTAGATTTATTATAAAAATTTTGCAAAATTCTAAAAATGCATACAAAATGCAAGTCGAGTAGTTTTCAAATTATACAAAGTGAATAAGAATTACAAAATTGTTTGAGTAAGTACAAAATTATTACATGCACATATTACATTGAATATTCGAAAGAATTAGAAAATGAAATATGTAAATGTTCAATATTCACTGTCGATTGTCGATCGATTTCAGCAAAAAGGTATGAACTTAGAGTGTGAATGTTGTATTGAACTCGGGTGACGGAGACGTCCCGGGACGTACTCCCTAGGAGTAGGCTTTTTTGCACCCGGGTGGAGAGTGTGAGAACCGTGGAGTGTGTTTTTGTGAGAATGGACTTTGCAATTTTTTAAATATAGCGTTAGGCAGGCAGGTAGCTTACTTCTGGTGTGATTGAGTTAGTTTTAAGTAGGTAGGGCCAGAGCAAGCTTTCATGTTTCTCTGTCCTCCGGTAAAACACACGTGAGATGCTTGCATCTGGGGGGTTAACGAAAAATCGAGAAGAGAAAATCTAAATATGAATTTATTCTGTTTAATATTCTCTTGAACTCGATTGTTCGTAAGGCCAGGCCTTTTAGTTTGTAAGTTGCAGTCGTGGTTCTAGACCCGATTGCAAAAATGAAGTATACAGTGAAGTGAAGTGAAGTGCAGTGTTTTAAATAAAAATTCTGCTCGGACATTCTTTTACGGACAGCGCATTCTGAGAATCGCTGGTCGTACACCTTTTGATTTGTAGAATTTCTTTTTCTTACTAAAGTAGAATTTTTCAAGTTAGAATTTTTTTAAAGTAATGAATTTTTATGATATATATTATACAAAATTTCAATTTCGTTATCGATTGAAATAAATGGAGAGTGTTCAGTTTTATTCCTATAAAATTGGCTGCTATCTGTTTGTGGAGATCGATAGCGAAATTGAAAGTACTTAATATAAAAGCTAAGAATGTCCGAGTTACCGTAAAATTTCGCGAGTGATTTTTGTGAGGCTGTGCCGAAGAAAGAAGAGGCTATATGCCGAAGAGCCCCGGCAAAATTTGTCAAAGAAGAGGGGAACTATTAATGGCTGTCCATCTTAGGATGGAGAGTCATTTTGTCACTATGCTCGCTATTATTTTTTTGTATTTTACATGTGTTTTTAAACGGTACGAAATGTATCGTCGAACGCGTTTTGCTCGAATTTTGACGAGCTGACCCATTCACGATTTTATTTCGAGACTTTTATACCCCTTCGCGATAATATTTTGAGATTCGAGATTTTTATACTCCTTCGCGATTTTATTTCGAGATTCGAGATTTTTATATCCCTTCGCGATTATATTTTGAGATTCGAAATTTTTATATCCCCTCGCGATTATACATATTTAGAGATTCGAGATTTTTATACCCCTTCGCGATTTTATTTTCATTTCAATTTTCTATGTTAATTATATTTTTCTGTTTCAGAAATCGATTTTCAATAAATTGTTATATCGTTCATTGATCTTAAATTCGTAATTTTCATTGTGATTTCTATTTTTCGAGAGATTTGGTTCAAATCAGGTAAAATTTCACTTCTTCTCCCACAATTTTCTGTGTTAATGAACTTTTGTAGGTTTTAGAATCATGTTGGTAAGTTATTACATTGTTCCCTCTTCTCAAATCCGCAATTTTCATTGCGTTTTCTGTGTTCCAAAAGTTTTGTACCAAATAAAATAAAATTTCACTCCTTCTCCCACAAATTTCTATGTTAATAAAATTTTGTATATTTCAGTTTGGATTTTTGGTAAGTTATTATGTTGTTTACTCTTCTCAGATCCGCAATTTTCATTGCGTTTTCTGTGTCCCAAAAATTTTGTACCAAATAAAGTAAAATTTCACTTCTCCTCCCACAACTTCCTATGTTAATAAGATTTTGTATATTTCAGAATTTGATTTTTGACAAGTTATGTTTAGTGCATTAGTCCGAGCTTGTGGGAGGAAGGGTGGGCTCGGGCGCAAGTTTTTCGTCACGATACGTGGCGAAAAGCTTGCGCAAATTGTAAGTACCTCTTATTCTATCTTGCACTTATCTTTGCCACACTTTTTTTAACTTCTTACATATTAGACTGTAGTTATAGTTTGTCATTTTTTTCTCAATTTCTCCAAACTTAAAAGAAAGTTCTTCTAACTTTCTTCCCTATTCCCTTGCTTCTTTTTTACAAAGTTTTATACAAGTGCAATTTTAGAATAAGAGGTACATGTAGGGCATTTACAATATGTATTACAGTATGCGTGAGTGTGCGAATGAAATGTATCCTGTATCCTGTACTCACATTCACATCGCGGGATCATAGGATTTTTCAAACACCGCACGATTTTATTTGTAGCTTCGAAGTTTTGAAGCCTCCTCGCTGTTTTATTTCTTCTACTGTATTATTTTATTATTTGATTTTTAATATGCGTTGTGCCTTCGTTTCATTAGTGAATTTTAATTGGAACTTCGGGGCTTTTGTATCTCCTCGTAATTTCATTTCGGATTTTCAGATTTTCAAACTCGATTTTGATTTTTCAAGTTTTGTTTCGAATTAAGAAAGATTTCGTTCGTGGTTCTTCGATTTTCTATCTTAATTACATTTGTATGTTTCAGATTTTTATTTTATGTAAGTAACTCAATTTTTCATATTTGTTTTAATTACATTTGTATGTTTCAGATTTTTATTTCAAGTAAGTAATTCAATGTTTCATATTTGTTTTAATTACATTTGTAGGTTTCAGATTTTTATTTCAAGTAAGTAATTCAATGTTTCACATGTGACTTAATTACATTTGTAGGTTTCAGATTTTTATTTCAAGTAAGTAATTCAATGTTTCATATGTGTCTTAATTACGTTTGTATGTTTCAGGTTTTTATTTTATGTAAGTAACTCAATTTTTCATATGTGTCTTAATTACATTTGCATATTATAGGTTTTGATTTCAAGTAAGTAATGAAATGTTTCACATGTGTCTTAATTACATTTGTAGATTTCAGATTTTTATTTCAAGTAAGTAATTCAATTTTTCATGTGTCTTAATTACATTTGTATGTTTCAGGTTTTTATTTTAAGTAAGTAATTCAATGTTTCATACTTGTCTTAATCACATTTATATGTTACAGATTTTTGTTTTAAGTAAGTAATTCAATGATTTATATGTGTCTTAATTACATTTGTATTTTTCAGATTTTTATTTTAAGTAAGTAATCGAATATTTCACACATATATTGTTATTTTATTTGCGCATATTTTTTCGAGTCGACTCGAGTTTTATTTTACTTTTTTCCGTAAATTTTAAACATTCGACTTATTTATCGAGTGTTTCGCGAGTGAGTGTTGTAAGTGTTTCACGCGAAGAAAGAAGAAGCTACAACTGAAATCTACAATCTTCTCACAAGAACGGAAAGTATGAATTATGCATGTCTAAATGATCATACATTATAACGTTACTAATTTGCTGCTCTGCATATGTTTTTTATTCCAGATAATTATTGCATAGGTAATCTGTAGGTAATCATTGAAGACTTGGAAGGATTTCATCGAGGATGCGCTAATTTTAAGTTAATTTTAAGTTGCGTACAAGATTGTAATATTGTAGTATGGACGAGTGTATGTGTGAAATGCGTATATACGAAACTTGAAGATATCATCGAGGGATCATCGAGGGATGCGTGCGTTAATTTTAAGTTAATTGTAATCTCGTGGGAGGGCGGGTGGGTCCTTGTAAGTGCCTCTTGTTCTAACTTGCACTCATTTTCACAATTGGTGAACTTTTTACGCGTTAGATTGTAGTATACCCAGGTATTTTTTGTCAATTGGTCCAGACCCAAGTGGATCATTGGGGGTTGGTAGTGCTGTGAACACGCGGCAGGGTTGAGCTGCAAACACTGGTGTAGCGCCTGGGACACATCTCTGCGAGGCATTTTGATTGATGTCCCATCTCGATTTGCGGGTATCCTCTCTGCTGTTAGCCTCCCTTTCAACGGGAGCGGGGAGAAATGGGAAACCCTTCGCGGATGTGTCACTCGTTCTTGCCAGTATTTTCGGTTCAATTCGGTCTCGTGGTTCACGTAAGTCACTATGCGACTACCCTTTGACCCATGAGGGCGAGGTCTACTTGGCAGGAAATGCTGACCCACCTTCTTGCGAAAGTTCTTCTAACTTTCTTTCTTTTTGTAGAAAGTTCTTCTAACTTTCTTTCCTTTTTGTAGAAAGTTCTTCTAACTTTCTTTCCTTTTTGTAGAAAGTTCTTCTAACTTTCTTACCTTCCCCTTTGCTTTTTTACTTCGTTATAGATCATTCGAGTGCAATCTTAGAATAAGAGGTACGCGTGCGGCGTTTAGAATAAGTATGTTAACAAGCGTGCGTGTATGCGTTTGCTGTTTTAAATTGCACTCATTTTAATTCGTGACCTTTTTCCGCGTTAATAGTATTATTTCCTCTCTTCCTTTCTTTCTCTCTCGTTTAGCGTTTCATTTGACACGGTGCGAGTGCAATTTTAGAACAGAGTGTGTGTGTGTGGGATCCCACGAAATTAGTATTAAGTTTATAAGTGAGTCGAGCGCTTACAATTCTAACTTGCACCCATTTTCACAATACGTGAATTTTTTGCGCGTTAGAGTGTAGTATTAATCGGTAATTCTCTGTCGATTGGTCCGAACCTGAGTGGATCATTTGGGGTTGGTAGTGCTGTGAACACGCGGCAGTACTGAGCTGCGAATGCTGGTGTAGCGCCAGGGACACATCTCTGCGAGGCATTTTGATTGATGGTCCATCTCGATCTGCCGCTTCACGGCGTGGGTTTCCTCTCTGCTGTTAGACTCCCTTTCAACGGGAGCGGGGAGAAATGGGAAACCCTTCGCGGATGTGTCACTCGTTCTTACCAGTTATTCTCGGTTCAATGCGGTCTCGTGGTTCACGTAAGCCACTATTCGACTACCATTTGACCCATGAAGGCGAGGTTCACTCGATAGAGAATGCTGGTCCACCCTTTTGCGAAAGTTCTTCTAACTTTCTTTTCTTCTAGTAGAAAGTTCTTCTAACTTTCTTTTTTTTTTTAGTAGAAAGTTCTTCTAACTTTCTTTTTTTTTAGCGGAAAGTTCTTCTAACTTTCTTTCCTTTTAGCAGAAAGTTCTTCTAACTTTCTTTCCTTCTCCCTTTGCTTTTTGTACCGTTCTTAGTTAACACGGGTGCAATCTTAGAATGCAAGCGCGTCAAATTGTATGGTGTGCCTGCGTAAATTAATTTTAAGGAACTTGTGCGTGCGTGCGATACAAGTTCTTTGCTATATTATAGTAAAGGACTTGTATATTTTCGCGAGCTTACGGGCTAAGTAGAATCAGAACTCATTCATCCTTCTGATGAATGAGGTAATTGCGAATGGCGGGTGGTTGGGATTTGGAGTTAGGGTGGGTCACTGTCGTAGCAACCTCCACGTGGTGTGACCTGGTAATCGATATCGTTTCCTAAATATTTTAATAAAACTTTAGAAAACGATATCGAGCTAATAGCTACGAATTATAATTGTAACTATTAAATTATAATTTCATTTAGTCCATATTTTCTTTTACGAAAATGCTTTGGACTGAAGATATGTGTGCTCACTAAATGCACCATTCGTGGGTTCAAGAATCGTGCATGAAACGCACATGGATCAAGTAAGTATGTGATGGTAAGAATATATTATAAGTTCTACATTTATCTAAATCTAGAAAGTTTACACATTTTATAATAAAATGCGAAAGTTCAGAAAACTATATGACAGCATAAGACGGAAACCCTAATTAACATAAGAATTGTTTGAAATTGATAATGGTTTGATAAAGTCAAAACACTCAGAAGTTAATTAGGCTTGCACTCCGATGTAATTTATTACATATTGAAGTTAATTACGCCAATAAAACCATTATTAATTGAATTATTTATAAAATTGAACATGTGGCGCCATCTCTCCGGCGAACAGGGTGAACTACACACTTTTGAAACTGCAGTTTCATTAGTTCCCATACACTGCCGCTAGATGGCGCCACATGTATCTTTTTTCGGTACAGTTCAATTAATATAGATGATTTTATCAGCTTAATAGACTATAATATGAATTGAATTACATTGGAGTGCAAAACCAATTAATTTCGAATTGTCTTGCCTTTACTAAACTATTAACAATTGTTCACCATTCTCAGACAGATCCTAATAAGTCTAAGAATTTCTTATGTGCCGCCATCTAGCGCTAGAAGATGCGAACTAATTTAACTACCGTTTCAAAAATGAGTAGTTCACCCTGTTCGTCGGAGAGATGGCGCCACTTGTTCCATTTTCGTAAAAACCCAATTAATATTGATTTTATTGATTAATATACTATATATTTGTTTTATATTCATTTTATGCTGTTTGCAATATATTCCGTGGGTCCGAAGATGCGAATTATGTGTTCAGAACAGTTCGCACACTATGCTCTGTCTCGTCGGTAACATAGAGAATAACATTGATATGGTAAAAATTTGTCGTTCGAAAAACCGTTCTCACAGATGTTTCCTTTTTAAAAAAAGGAGCTTATTTGCAAAACTGCTGGTTCCAGAATCAGAACATGACAGTATTTCGAAGTTTTCCCAATGATAGTTGTAAATGAATCTTTAGTTTATGTGATCGTATAAAGTGCATTAACTTTTATTATGTTGCAATCTTATTAGAGCACGCACAAAAAGCTGATTCTTTCTTTTACGTCGACATCAAAATTTTACTATCATTTCTTTCGAAGAAATGCGCTTAAATAAAAAGAGGAGAAAATGTGTATCCTACATTCTTTTTTCTGACACTTCAAACTATTGCTCTGTAATATCATTTCTAACAATTCATATTTATTTCCCAACAGTTATACTATTCAAACAATGTTAAGAAATGTGTAGAATCATTATCCTTGGCATTTAAATGGTTTTCTGCCAATCCTTCAGTTCCTAACAAATACCTGTAACATTATTCACTGAGAAGATATTCACACGTCCTAGCTTTCCATTTCATCCTTACCCCTTTTACTTTCTGTTTTCCTGTTCATTATGATTAGAATATCAATGGGCATTCAAGTGTTATTTTTAGAATATTGAATTTTAGAACTATGGATGCTACAGTACTTCCCAATACAATACGATGTAATGCAAGTCGTCATATAATCGTGCACCCTGTCACGCTGCAAAGCGTCGTCATACAGCACACGGCAATATAACGCGTGACAATATGATGCTTCACCCTGCAACAAATCGAATGTACAACCCGTGGAAATACGGCATAAGAAGATGCAATATAATAAGGGTCAACTGTGGATGATAGTAATCTGACTCTTTCTTTGACATACGCAAATTCTAGAGATACAAAGTTGTGGTTATATTCACCACTCCATCCAAGAACAATTCACATACATCGTCTTTCCTTATCATTCTCTAACCAGAATCATCCAAATACTCATTTCTCTGGAATCATTGCATTTGTGCAATGCTCGCGTAATATTTTTGCTTTCTGCTTTCTCTGTCCCCTTTTGCGGACACAACCTCTATCGAGTAGTCACTGGAAGACCCGAGTTTACGTTCACTTCCTTGTACGATAACCTCTAACAGGAAAATTCCAGCGTATTTGCACGGCCCGAAGAATAAAAAATCATGTTTCGTTCCGTGTTAAATTCCGGTACCAGTATAGAATTAATGATCCATGGCGTAGGCGAAGACAATTCGAATAAATCAGTTTCTTCCATTACCGATTACCTGCAAAGGATCCTTTGATTAAAAATGACGCAATGGTAATTCCCTAGTTATACGACTAGTTAAAATGGAAATGCGTTGCTCGTGAATTCTATATCGTGTTTCTTCATCTTGCGAATTAGAGAATAGGTTGCGTGTAAGACTCGGAAACAAGTTAATGACACTCGGGATTCCCTTATAAATATACATTTCAACGTTACTGATTATTTATTTAATTAATTCATCATTATTCTTAATTCTGCAACGTTTCTCTCTTCTTTTAGGAGTCCAATTCCGGCTTTTATTATATCCGGAAATACATACGTGTGATATAAGAATAACAAGATCGAGGGCTATCTTGGGAGAGTACTGCAATTCAGAAATATTGAGCTGTAGGAATATTGGGTGATATCGGGATCTAGGGATATCGGGACATAAGGATATAGGCATCTAGAGATATTAGGATCAAGAAATACTGGAACCTAGGGATATCGGGACCTAGTGATATGGGGATCAGGGGATTTCAGGATTTAGGGATTTCGGGATCCAGGGATTTAGGGATCCAGGGATTTCGGGATCCAGGGATTTCGGGATCAAGGGATTTCGGGATCTAGAGATTTCGGGATCCAGGGATTTCGGAATCTAGGGATATAGGGATATCTACATCCAGGGATATCGGGAGTCGGTGATATGTGTATCTAGGGATACAAAAGTCTGCTTATATTAAGACAGAGATGTTCGGACTTGGGGATATTCGAATCTAACGATACAGGGCTGGAAGAATGTAAGGATATGGAGATTTAAGGATCTTAAAATATAAGTATAACATACTCACTTAAATATTTCACTTTCATAGCGCAGACGAAACAAATGTCATTATCATATTGTTTCATTTGTCATTAAGTTCCTAAAAGATAATTGTCCGTTACTTGAAATTTTCTACGTAATTCACAATTCACATGTAACTTCGTCGCCAGCCATTTAACAATCGATGCAATAAAGTCATGCAAAATGGTAATGACTGTATACATAAATTACCGCACACATTAACCATTTCGTTGCGAGCATGTATTTCCGTGTTTCCCAACAGCGTCGACGATTAGTCATTATAATGACGTACCTGTGAAAAAATGGACGTTCGCAAGAAGTTCCAATTAAGATAAATTCCAGTTAAATGTTTTAAAGAGAAAAATATACAATATCGTAAACATACTTACGCTGTTAACAGGCAATTCACGGTTTCGTTCCGTTCGAGTAGCGTGCATAACCGAATAATAGGTCATTAATTTTTTTGCGGGACAGGTTAATGTCAGATAGAGATCACTGGAAGGAACAAAACGAATAGCATAAAGGCAAGGTGACAACACTTGATCGGTAGTCACCTTGGAAGATTGCATAATTAGGCGAATAATGGATGACGCTAGCGTCATTTTAGTATATACCGGGAGAATCGGCGGAACGCGTAGGTAAAGTTGATAATCGTAATCTTGACTACTTACAATAATAGTCGTCTTGATATGCTCGGAATAATCTCGCGAATAACAGAAAAATAATATCTGCTCCTTGAAACAAATTGATTCGTCCCCTGCGAAAAGTTGTTTAATACCGTTCAAACAAAATATGAAGATATCAGTCGCTTTATCTTTTCTTACCTTGTTATGTCGATATTAAAAATTGATACAATCGCATTGAAGTATAACTATACCTGATTAAACTGAAATGTACACAGGATGTTCATTCAAGAGCGCCACCTCAAAAATAGCATATCAGACAAATATCGATAAAATGAAAGATTTCAATCTTTTAAGACAAAAGTTTCGATCACTTCGAAAAGACCTTCATCCTTCCGCCTTAACACAATTTCAAAACAGAAGAAAGTAACAAAGCATTTCTTCGAAACAATTTGCAGCTCTTTCAGGGAATTCCCCGACGGCGTTAAATTCCATCTGGATAACGTTGAGCATGGCTTACAGCATCGTAAGATCGTATTTCCGGTTTAATCGGCCGGATAAGATACAAGCTCAACCCCGTCTTCTCGTTGATCCTGCCGCGATTATTAAGCAGATGCTGGACACGAAACGCGGTACAGTAGATTATGTTATATTGCCACTTTCACAAACTTTAACATCTACTTAACAGTACTTACATCTACGCTTCTTCAACATCTACGTCATCTTACATGGAGATTTATGAACTTTACCGTGATAGTATTATTATCATAGATCCATTTTCTCTGGTCAACATACACGATTCTGAATGCTTTATTAAACGTTGAGCAATTTATTGATAGAAGTCGTATAGTCACACATTACCAACGCGTTGTACATGTAACTAAGTATTGCCACGCTATGCATAAGCAAGCGTGTATTGGTATGTGTTTTATGGCAACGTCATTAGCAATGCGTTGTGTTACCACGTATTGCGTTTTCAGTTGCATTAGTGACATATTATATTGACAATGTGTTGTATTTATACAGCGTATTTGTAAAGTGTTGTATGTACAATACGCTGTGTTGACAATTGTATGGACAATTAGCTTTGCGGAGCGTTGTGTTTGCAAAAGATTGTATTAGAAGTGCGTCGTATCAATGACACATTGTATTGACAATGAGTTGTATTGGAGATGTGCTATATTCGCCATACACTGTATTTGCTTAGCGTTGTATTCGTCAAGCCTTGTATTTGCTTAGCGTCGTATTCGCCATGCATTGTATTTACTTAACTTTGTATTCGCTACGCGTTGAATTGACAACACATTGTAATTGCAGTACGTGGTATTTACAATGAATTGTACTAGCAATGCGTCGTATTGATGCGTTAAATCTGTGGCGCATTGCATTTGCGATACATTGTACTTGCAGTACGTGGTATTTACAATGAATTGTATTAACAATGCGTTGTACTGATACATTGAATTGATGGCGCGTTGTATTTGCAATACATTGTGTTGTCAACGCATTGTATTAGTGAGACGTTGCATTAACAGTTATATTGCCAACCATGAAACCACAACTATGTTCATAGTTAAACAGTAGCCGATTAAAACAAGTTCAGTGAAACCCAGTACAGATAGAACTGGAAACGCGACAGCTAAAAGAGAAAACTTGCAGATGAACCTAATATCGAAGCTCTTCCCATACGTTTCATTGTGGCAATATAACGAGAGTCTACTATATTTGCAAATACGTCACGTCCGCGCACGTGAGCAGGGTGATCGCTGATTTAACTGATCCTCAAGATTCCCCGGTCGTTGGAGGGACGCGCACGCCAGGGAATCCCGATAAACAGGTATGAAAGTTTCCTCCACCGGCGCAGCTTACTCTCTCTCTTTCAACGCTGTATTCTTCATTCACGCATCTGACTGTCAGTGCACTGTTTCGCCGCGACCGGTGCCTCCTACAAGTGCCAGCAACCGTTCCGATTACGTCGTTCGCCACCGTTCACCCTGTCGCATCAACGAGATTTACGGTTCGTTCCGGGTAAACATACACGACAATTTATTCTTTTTTATCAGTTTCTCAAAAAAGGTGTGTCTGGTGCGAAATTGAATCATTTTGTGCGTGCCGCAAACGTATCTGTGATAATCGCATATGAAACCAACTATCAATTATTTCAGTTGTTTTTAAATCATATTTTCCACATTTCTGTCAAATTTTTCATCCTCTTCAATGGTGAACATTATTTTATTAGTACGTATTTATTATTTTATGCTAAAGTAGCGATCATTCTCAAATCTGATAACACCGAGTTTCCAAATTTTTGGCTACGATCACTCTCGAGATATTGCAATCTTTACATTTTGTGAGGTTATTGAAGTCGAACAAGATTACCATGTGGGTCAACAGTTTGACAGTGTAAAACGCACAAGATGCGTCATTGACTGTATCGTATAAACAAGCCGGTACGAGGTGCAACATCCATTCGATTATACAGAGTAAAACGCACAAGGTGCGTCATTCACTTCATCGTACACCGTGGAAAGTACCTTGTGCGTCATTTATTGCATCAAGTAACGTAAAATATTCAGGATGCGTTATCCGTTTCGTTACGTAGTACAAAACACACGAGACCCCTCATTTAATTCCATAACACAAGACGCATGCGGTGCGTCATCAGATAATGTTGGACATACAAGCTAAGATTTTTATTATATATATAAAAGAATCATCGTACTATACTCAGATATAAGATCTATTTATAACGAGTTTAACTGGTTTATCTTTTTACTATGATCTCACCTACTGATCCTCAAATTCCTCCGTGCAGTTAAATTCATTTTGATCTTAATTCAAGTCACGTATTTCGAAATGTGGTACTCATCTTTTGAATAAAAGTCTCGTTTCGCGTTCGTTTCCTTTTAGTCATAACGCCGAGTTCAACATCGCTCACATGTGACAATGTTTCCAATTATCTCAAATAGCTATTGATACCGTTACGCAATAGAAATACTGATCTTAAAGATCTGTTGCACAAAATGAAACGCATACAGTTGTGCTTCGATTAACAGAGTATCGTTAATTTCGTGATCGACTCATCTTTCTGTACAAAGAATCCGACACTTTTCTGAGCAAAATGTTTCATAGCATCTTCGTGAAAGAATTTCAGTTTCTGTTTAAGTTCTGAGTCGCAGTTCTCTTTAAAAAGGTGCGATCTTCAATTTAGATGATATAGAACGTCTCCAGGAATGTGGTCTTGAGAACAATTGTTTTAGATCTTGATATGTGTTCTTTCGTACCAAATATTTTGTTCTTTAAAAATTTCATATGATCAGTAGGGATTTCGGGACCTAGGGATTTCGGGATCTAGGGATTTCGGGACCTAGGTATTTCGGGATCTAGGGATTTCGGGATCTAGGAATTTCGGGATCAAGGAATTTCGGGATCTAGGAATTTCGGAATCGAGGGATTTCGGGACGTAGGGATTTCGGAATCTATGGGTTTCGGGATCTAGGAATTTCGGGATCAAGGAATTTCGGGATGTAGGGATTTCGGGATGTAGGGATTTCGGGATGTAGGGATTTTGGGATGTAGGGATTTCGGGATCTAGGGATTTCAGGATCTAGGTATTTCGGAATGTAGGGTTTTCGGGATCTAGGGATTTCGGGATCTCTGTTTAAGTTCTAAGTCGCAGTTCTGTTTAAAAAAGTGGGATCTTCAAATTAGATGATATAGAACGTCTCCAGGAATGTGGTCTTGAGAACAATTGCTTCGGATTTTGATGTGTTCTTTCGTACCAAATATTTTGTTCCTTCAAAGTTTCGTATGATCAGTAGTAATGGAGATACCACTCTGTAATATAATTGAAATAATTGTATGTTAAATAAAATCGTTAATGCAGTTTTAATAACTCAAGATTAAGTTATTACCTGCCGTTTCTTTGTTACTTGTCCTTCCGACTGCACGATATAATAAATATTTGACCTTGCAGTTGAAGGTCAAGATAAAAACTTTGCGGTAACTATCTTTGACAAATGTTCACCGATAGTTGTGGTGGTGATTTTCAAATTCTCTGTAAATGTTTGATATCGTGGTCGGTGAAACGACCCTGACTTAACCAGTGATCAATTGATTTACTCCGAGCTGTAACCTTCTCCGCTGGATATATTCCTCGTTCACGTTTACTACTCATTTACGATCAATTAATGAACTATTCTCATCCGATCTTCAACCTCAAGCCCGGGAAACCGGTTCTCAATGAATGCTCAAACGAGACTGCAATTTAATTATTTCTTTACACTCGAAGGTTTTTTTGCGATAGAGGAACATTAACTCGAAGCTTTCGAACGATAATTTTAAACATACCGATTGTGTTATGAAATACTCGTGAGTAATGAACGCAAATATTTGAAACGTAAATAGAAATGATAAATATATACCGACAAAACAATCGCCTCTGCAATTGCTGTAAAATGCAGCGGCAAGTGGTGAGTGAGAATCGTCTCTTCAGTTCATAAGGTTAAATTCTTTCGACGATTAATAAAAGCGAACGAGTTTAACCCTCCCACTGCGGACGACACACATTTCGTTTCGACATTGATGTGTAGCATCAACATGTAACCACTGTGGATTTTAACGTTGTTACAAAATCACACATTGAGGTACAGTGTGCAACTAATTTGTATATTTAATGATTTTTTAATTCAAATAGTTAAAAGTCTAAACATCTATAAATTTAGAAATGTGGAGAATCTAAACTCTAACAAGCTAACAATCTAACAATCTAACAATCTAACAATCTAACAATCTAACAATCTAACAATCTAACAATCTAACAATTTGACAATCTAACAATCTAACAATTTGACAATCTAACAATCTAACAATCTAACAGTCTAAAACTCTCAAAGTTTTAAAATCTAAAAATTTGAAATTCCAAAAATCTAAAAATCTACAAATATTAAATTCCACAAATCTAATAATCTAAAAATTTGAAATTCTAAAATACAAGAAATCTCAAAATCTCAGAATTCACCACCATATGCGAAATATTGAGACAAGTTTGACCAGCAAACGAGTGAAATTTGCTCAGGATCTGTTGCATGTCGCGACTACCAAAATGTCCGCTGTCAGAGGGTTAGAGGGAAAAAGTGGCGAGGCTCATTAACGTCTGCATCGGCTTTTTGGACGATTATGTCGAACGAAACAGGTTTCGCGTACACGTACCCAACTGACCGTGGATACATTGACCGACCAATCAGTGATCTTAGTTTCCTTCAGTCGTCAAAACGCGCACGTTACGGCGTCTAGCTCGTAAACACGACCGCTTCTTTCTTTGCTGGACGTTAGATCGAACAAAAAGAGGGAGTATTCCAACCGTGAGTTCTTGTCATAGATTCTTTGGATGTTTATTGTTGAGTGATTTGTGTTCATCGGTTTGGATCGTTTCGGTTCCAAAGAATTGATTTTTCTTGTGAACGAAGAACCAGCTTGACAACAACCTCGGGTAAAACTGTTATTCCTGAAATGACGGTTACTGAATTACAAAATTTGCAAATTTTCATATTTTCATGTTTCCAAATTGTCAAATTACCAAATTGCCAAATTATCGAATCATAAAATTGCTTAGATTATAAATTTTTAATTTTGAACTTGTCAAATTGTCAAATTTTCAAAGTTTCATATTCTGATATTCCAAATTTTCAAATTGACCTTAAATTTTCAAGCGAACAATTTATTAAATATTTGAATGTACAAATTACGAAATTTCGAAAGTTCCAAATTTAGAAATTAGTAAGTTACCACCGGTGATGCGAAACGAGCAGTACACATCCTAGTGTAGCAGCGTTAATGTGGTCAGTTATGAAATTATTTGACTCTGTTGCGTTAACATATACATACACAAGATGAGGAAACCACGTGCAAATATCGATAAAAAATAGGGTAACAGCTTCGCAAATACAAATAGTAACGGCATAAAAATGAGTTTATGAGTTTGATAACAACAAAACTTTTATTTGCACGTGTATTGTTGATTGAAGATTAAGAGGATTTTCACACGATGTTCCACGCATTATAATACATACTTGTACATACATGGATACCAAAAGTGAATGTGAATTAAAGTTAATAAAAAGTGATTGATCTATCGTACATAATAATAATTTATCTAATTATGAAGCACTATTTGCGATATCTTGCAAAAAGTTTCAGTTAAAGATTAATATTATAGAGAAACAGAAGAAGAGCGCAATTACGAGGCTTCTTATTTTACTGAATAAAGTTTGAACAATGTATAATAATATTTGGTACAGAATATGGTAATACAACATTTTAAAAACACGAACAATGTAAAAATAGCAGAACACCTTTAAAAATATTTACTACTACTGCACAAGGTCCTTAAGAACATTTGCAGCTGTACGGTCGCTAACGTACAGCAATTGCAAAAACAAGTTCACGAGATACATAATATCTTGTATTCAGAGATACATAAACTTTCAAATCTTTTTAATTATAGATTCTTAAATTCAGTAATTTACAGATTTTTCAATTTGAAAATTTACAAGTTTTCAAATTTTTAAATTGCAATATTTAGAAATTTAGAAAGGATCAAATTTACAAACGTATTGCGATACAACTCGTGGCAATATAATGCGAGGTGATACAGCGCGTGGTGATATAGCACGTGACAATACAACGTGTGGTAATATAACGCGTAGTGATTCAATGAGTGGCAATATAGCGCGTGGCAATACAGCTAGTGGCAATACAGCGCGTGGTGATATTACACGTGATAATATAATGCGTGGTGATATTACGCGTAGTAATATAATGCGTGGTGATGCAGCGTGTGACAATATATCGCGCGGCAATATAGCGCGTGGCGGTACAACACATGGTAATACAACGCGTCGCAATATAACGTATGTCAGAGCACATGATCCAACGTATAACAATATATCACGTAGCGATATAAAGCTACGGTAGAAAGCATGGCGATATAACGAATAAATTCCACTATATAGTCGAAATCAAATTTCAATTTCGATGCTGGAATCTGGTCGCGAAAAAAGGTTGCGATCGATCGAACACGACTACCTCAAACGGTTGTAGTTTACCTTGGATAAACGCAAAAGTCATTTCTCCCCCTCCTCAGTTTTTCAAAGGGGCATTGCGATCATACTTTCACTGCACCCAAGCTCCGGTACTACGTAGTACCATCCGTTCCTGCCTCTGCTTCCAGTTGTTCCCGTTTTTAACGATCATTCGAACCATTTAGTTTTCGTCGAAAGCGAACGTGAAAGGAGTTCCCCGAGCGTAGCACCATTGTCCTTAAAAGTTCCGATTCTTTCAACCAGGATACACAAAGCCGTGTCTCACGCACCTTATTTGCGCCATCGATTCTTCGAATGGACCTTTGGAACACTTACTAAGCTGTATTTATTACAACAAACCTGAATGCGTTAAGGCATCAAATTAGACCGAACGTTTTAAGGCCTGTAGTTATATTAAGTATGTTAGGTCATAGTTAATAAAGCAGTAACTGCGAGGCATCAAACTTAACTTTGTGAGTGTATGAATGATCAAATATAGGCATCAAACGTGATAGTATATATTTGTGTTAAAGATCTATATTATAGATCATATGTGTTAAAGTATTACGTCGGTTCCGATGTGTTGCATCAAATGTAATGAAATATGTTTTGGCATCAAACCAGTCCAAAGGTGTTGAGGCATCAAACATTGTAGAATGCGTTATATCAGAAATATAAATGTATTCGAGTCTCGCATGAGTCATATCTAATGATGCGGTAGGCTGAGGAAACTTCATACAGCAGGAATTTGAAATGTATTCATCCGTCAAATTTAGAAACTTGAAGAACAGTATCTTCGCCATGTTAGAAACAATACACGTGTCGAGATAAAGGATGGCTCTCCGCTTCCTTTGATGCCAATGTACTACATCTGGAACGTATGCATAATTACATCTAAATCGATACACACTGTTCTATGATACAGAAATTAAACCAGTATAGTGTTACAAGCTTATTCTCCAATTAACACGTTCCTAATTATACTTTTGAATGTAGATAGCGATAATCAGTTTTATCAAACGACGAAGTGACCTACTCTTTTTATATTTTTAATCGAGATCAGTAAACAATGTAGATAAACAAGGTATACCCCCCAAGTTGATACACATCCAAATTTTTCAGTTAAGCGAAAGTACACAATCGAAAATGGATCATAAAGTTATTCAATAACTAAAAATTACTGTTCTTTAATTCGTATGAATGTTACGATTCGATTTGTGAATATACATTGGGTTTATTTTTAATACTATGAGAAATGACATCACTATGACGTCATTCGAATTTTGGCGGGTTACGATTATTGACGTTACACTGACAATTTTCTTTAAAAGATCAACAATTTGAAAATTTAAATGTTTTTAAATTTCTAAGTGACAATCTAGTATCTATTGAAATTACCGCTATATTAAATTAAACTAAATCAAATTTAATCAATTCAAATCAAACTAAATTAATCTAAATCCTAAGTGAAGTTAGTTGAATCATATCAAATCAATTAAATCAAATATCAATATTCGGTAAAGCAAGAAATTAATGTAATCTTTATCTAAAATAGACATGATCCCTATTGTTTTTTCTGCGAACTACTACCCATCCATGTACGGTATCTATATTCTTATAAGAACGAAGAGAGATACGATGTCATCGGTTCCAACAGGCAGTACATCTTATCGCGAGCAAGCTTATTACTTACACCGATCACAACGGAATCGAGTCGAATAGCACGTCGCCTCATATATAGCCGACCAACTGAAAAAGTTGAGTGATTAGAAGTGTGTCGACTCTGACGAGTATTCGTAACACCTGAAGTGCTCCCGACTAAAAATAACATTGAACAAAGCAAACAGGTGTCGCGCCGTTAACATTGCCACGTTCATTCGTAAATTTCAAACGGTAAGTTGCCAACATCATTGCATCAACATATAAAATACGATATCCGTACCACAATTTATCAATCTTAAACACATATTTTCGTTTAAGATATCGACATTGACCGAGTTAGATTTTAGCTTCACGTGTTCACCGTGAATTATTATTTATAACATTGGTTATAATTGATATTGGTAACCTCCATTAGTAAATTAAAATAATCTAAAATTTCTGTTTTACTAATTATTAGTATTGTTAAAGTCGTAACTAACATTAGTAATTTTTTTAAATTTGTAATCCTATATAACAAATACCCGACATATCATGCTACTTCTATATCTACAGCCCTACATAGCACAACATTGTAAGTACGTACTTATCTTGACACTAAAATGTTAGCCGAGGTTGATTTCACGTAATCTCGGTGGTAATTCAATAACTGTCTGCCTGAGTTAAGTTTTTCGTAGCATCTGCACATTCCAACAAAGAACGGTGATAAAGTTACAGAATGCTCGTATTGTCCGTGCAACTGTCATTTTCTGCACCTACGAATACAAAAACAAACAGTTTTATTAAGAGTATGCAATTTATTGACTCTCACCACACAATATTTGACGTACTTGTTATTCAATTACCTTTATGTGTAACTACCGTGTTGAGTATACATACTTTTCAAACTGTGAAATGGATTGACGTCCATATCGAGTATTGTATCTAAACAATTTCAAGTGGCACGTAATCGTCACCTGATTCAATACCTTCGTATTTAATGTTCATAGACATATTCGTGTTGCGAAAGAACAACTAAATTACCTTCTGCTTTTGTACATCGATCGAAAAATAAAGTAAAAATATATTAAAGATAATGAACGTAAAATAAACTGTACCTGTCACCGTCGTTATTATCGTAACAAATGGGTCTCTTAATATCATAGACCGATAACAGTACATCGTTCTTCAATTAAGAATAAAATTCATATAACCTTAATCATTACAGTTTAAGTGTTAATGTAATTTTTAAGAACTACTTATTTAAATCTTTCGATTCTGCGAAATACGATCTTACTTAAAATTAGAGTAATGTAACTGTTTTACTACTGATGCAGTTTGTTTGCAAATAAACTTTTAAAGTTGAAACTCCGCGCAGCTTCCGTTACATTGCCACGCAAGTGAGAATGGCGTACAACAGAAGTACGCAACAGTCGATAAAATAAATCCTTCAGTCATACGATAAAGTGCGTATCAAATCTTGCTTTGATAAAAAAGAAGTCTTCGTTTTCCGAAGAGTAAGAAGTTACCGAGAATATTGTAATTTCGAATCTATAAACGTAATACTAATTGCAAGTTGATTTTATGAAGCATAATAATTAAAGACTGCGGTAATGATATAAAGAACTCAAACACAAATCGCTTGTTTATTACTAGAACACGTATTTGAAATTAAATTTTCATATCAAAAGAGCCGGATGTAACGATTTTACCGACGTACGAGAAAGATTAAGTGCCTCATTTGCACCAACGTATTTGATGCATATATTATAAATGACTAATATCTTGCCAATTATAATTATTTACTACTCTTCAACAGTATGAATATAGTTTACAATTTTTGTACATTTAAGGATTTAGGGTATTTATAAATTTATAAATTTGGGAATTGGAGAATTATAGATTCAAAAATTTGGAGATTTGAGAATGGGAAATTAAAAAATTTGAAATTTGACAATTTGGAAGGTTAGAAGTTTAAGAAGTGGGATTTAAAAATTTGAAAATTTGAGAATTGGGGATTTAGAAATTCTGAAACAGAGGATTTAGAAATTTTTTTATTTTGAAAGACCCAAGTCCAAACTAGTTCCTACCTGAATAAATATACGTATGTAAATTATAATGTACCGGTTTATTTTTTTCAGAACGTCTCGACCGTCGATAATAGTAGCCATGTCGCCATCAGAAGATAACTTTCTCATGGAAAGGCTCATTACTTCAGCTCATTTCCATGATGAGGAAGAACACCATGACGAGGAACAAGAGATGCACGATGTACTTGTTGCAAAAGGAGTCACTATGGTCATTTTATGTGCAGTCAGTACTTGCATGGGTATAATACCAATGCAAGTAGCTAAATGTTTAAAATGGCAAACAACCGGGGTTGGGAATCCCAGGTATTGATACTTCTAACGTATTTAACGCTTCCGGGTGTAAGTCGTGCAGGCGTTAACATATATACAAGACGTTCCACAAATAATACTCAATTTTAAAACTACAGATTTTTCTTGTGAGAATAAATTAAAAATTTTCGAAATTTAAGGATTTAGAATTTGGAAATTTATAAATTTGAGGATTTAAGTATTTAGAAATTTGAGAGATTAAAAATTTAAGAATTTAGGAATGTAGAAATTTTCCAAAGTATTGGAAATCAAATGTTTTATTTTAGTTTGCTTTGTAACAATATAGCTTGCGTTCTTGTACATCTTGAAATCATTTACCTTCAGAGATGAGAGTGTCCCTTGATCAAATTGATAAACCACTTCAAACCAGGTCACGTACATATTGGAGGTAAACACTTCAAGTTTCAAAGTTTGCGGATTCCATTATCGCAACGACGATCATAATGCATTCGGTTTCGTGTTGTAATGCGTAATTACAAATGCAACCTGTGTGACGTAACCTTACCTACTAACGCAAGAGTGAAACAGGTCGGTAAATTAGTGATTTTGTTGCGGTAGGTCAACTATGGTAGTGAGCCTACTTCTGGGATTCGGTGGTGGCGTTTTATTCTGCACCACGTTTCTTCATCTACTACCGGAAGTGAAGGAGGGAGTACAACATCTCATAGAGGAACAGAAACTTCCTCAGCTTGATTTTTCACTGGCTGAAATACTTACATGTGCTGGGTGAGTGAAGTATTTATTTATCAAATTAACAAATGATTGTAAATCATTACTAAACTCCATAACCCGAGTATATTAAGAGGTTAAGCCATCTTCTAAATTTCAAAACATCGAATTTTCTTCATCTTAAATAATTTCAATCTAATGAAGCAGAACAATACATTATAAAGTTGAAAAACAATTTACAAATAAACAATACGTTTCGTTAAATGATTCTTTACAGCTTAGAAAATAAAGTGAAATTAGGTTTAATACGAATTTGAATGCTAATGTGCGTTTACAGAAAATTACGTGACTCACTGTCAGATGACGCGCAGTGGCTAAGATTATAAATCATTTATCGCTAAATCATAAGCTTTATAGGCGCCTAAAAGCATTAATGAGTTGTTTGCAACTTTCATTATGATCTCTAAGCATACATTGTTACAATTTGTACATGTAGACAAAAATGTATCCCATGAAGGATAGAGAGCGCTAGTTGACAGATGTTGCAAAGAACGCTTCAAGATTCTGCAAGAAATTCGAATGAAGGAAAAAAGCGGTTAATCGTAATTTTGTTCTATGTCGCAAGGAAGTAAAACGTTGGGAAGTTTGGCAAGACCTAAATGATTCCAGTGTCGCTATTTTGTTTCCATGTAATTGACTATTTTACGTACTTCATAATATACACAAAACATTATTCGTTTATCTTATTACTTCGTCAGAAGAAATTTTGAAAACTGTACATGCATTTTAGGCCTCAAAGTAATCTAGTCCCTTAAATCATCCTTTTCAAATTTTAGAATAGATCAGATGGAATGTGTGACAATCGTGTAACTGTAGAACCATTAGAGATACATAAACAATTTTGTTGACCGTAAATAGAACGTAAATTTTAAAGGTTATAAAAATTTATTGTCCGAAGGTCAAATCGTGTACTGGACTTTGTTACTTTTCGAATTGAAAAATATTCGAAAAATATTAGACTCGATAATGTATGGTTATCGAAGATGGATTTAATATTTCAGGGGCCAATATTAGCCTATCTAGACGTAATACTGTCTGATTCCAATATTTGTACCGTCCCTCGTGAATTAATATCGTAAACCTGGACAATGTGGTATACGGCTTTGACTTATATTTTGAAGCAAATGTCAAGTTCAAATTATCATAACCTATGCGATACACTTATTATTGTGTACAGTTCATGATCGCAGACACAAAGAGTATTATGGAATTTAATACTATGAAAAGCACCTGCGGATTTAGAATTCGGCATATCCGTAGGATGAGACAGTTCTTAGAACCTGTTTTCTAATGAAGATGGAATTTCGTTATAAGACCTTATACCGATAAGTGCGCGCGAAAAAATTATGAAATAGATCATATACGCGAAACTTCGATGTCAGCATTTAATTGTCATAACCTTGTATTTTCAAATTATAAAATTTAGAAAATTTACATTTTTAAGTTTGAAAATATGAAAATTTACAAATTTCAAAACTTGAGAATTTCTCAAGTTCTCAATTCTAAAATTAAAAAATTTCTTTTTTAAAACTACTACGTATTTCCCCAGGTTCTTCTTGATGTATTTGGTAGAAGAATCGGTGCACAGTCATTTGCGGAAAAAGGAAAACCAAAAAAACGAATACTCGAAGAAGGACGTCAGTCGTAGTACAAACGAATTGGTCGAAAATGGGCAAACGCTGCCCAATTGCGCCAATTCGCACTAGTAAGAAAAGATGATGTTTATTAAACTGCACGTTGCGAATCGTATGCAAATAACACAAGATAAAAATACATTCATTGTTGTAGTAGCGGCCACGGCCATTCGCATCACTTGCCAGTCATAATGGACGAGAAAGATGACTTCGTCATAAGTTCTCTACGGGGATTATTAATAATCCTGGGTTTATCCGTGCATGAATTATTCGAAGGACTCGCAATTGGACTGGAAAGTTCAGCTTCTTACGTTTGGTACATATACTTTTTGATAAACAACCAATTGAAGTTTATCTGTACATTAGTATGTCCATTTATATTTATAGTAAATTCAGTAAAGTAATAAAGACTGAATAATAAATCATTTTCATTACTAACAGTTTATTTTAACCTCTTCAGGAATAACGTTTCTCAGGTTACAAAAATAAATGATTTCAGTTTTTGGTGTAATTATATTTTACTCATTTCAAATCTGTAATAATTAAATTAATAAATTCTAAAAAAACTTGTCATATACAAAAACAATGGTAACATCCACATATGTGACCTTTGGTTGGTGAATTTAAAAACAGTCTTGACATCGACGTATGTATCAGTATCTCTGAAGAGGTTAAACAGAAACAAAGTCTAAATTTAAACATTTGAAAGTTTGTAAATATGAAAATGTCTTCCTTAAATATTTATTTATGAAAGCACACACTTACGCAACAGCGATAATTTAAAAGAAATTCTAATAAGTTAAAAATTATCTTAACTTGTATATTAAAACGAGTGAATTACCCGCCATAGAAATTTAGACTTTGAAATTGAAAACAAGCATATCAGTGACCAACAGCAAAGATGTTTAGTAAATAGCAAGAAATTAGTAGATAAACGTTATATTGACTTATGACTAACAGAAGATTGATCACATCTGATATCTTATTTTCATTTCCTCTACTTGACAACAATAAAAAATGGGAGAGGTTTCCTTCTTATCATGAATTACAAAACTTATCTCCTTGTGATCCACGTCACTTTTTTTTTAAAGTGACTAAAGAAAGTTTATTTCGTTTCCAGGTACATGTTCGCGGCAGTGGCGGCCCATAAATTTGTTATAGCGTTTTGCATTGGCGTGGAATTGTTAGCTCTGAACACCAGAACCTACCTTTCCGTAATTTACGTCTGCACATTCGCAGTTGTCTCTCCTTTAGGGATCGGCATAGGAATGTTACTAGTTGGTGGCGAAAGCGCCGCTGCAAATGGTATACTTCCGGTTCTTCTGCAGGTACAAGCCATTTTCTTTCTATTTTAAGTCCCATTTAAATCAACCTATTTAATGTCTTCGAAAATATTAACGATACAAACAAATATTTCAGACAAAAGTTACATGATTTCAAGGGGGAAATTATTCGGCGAATGTAGTATTTTTCTATATGGATATATGTATAGGGAAGATACGTAGGTTAAGTTCGTTTTCTTAAATGGAATTATATACTTTTGAATGCACTGTTCGATGCAGCTTGTTATTCTTTGCACAAAAGTATTAAGTCACTTATAGTCACAGAAAAATTATTAATTTATAAGATATTGTCATTTTTATACCGGATAGTGACACGAGTGCTAATGTTCCCGTTTAACATTTACTTTCCCAAAGTTGCTGTTCGAAAGTACGTCTTTCAACCTGAATGCACATTCATTCTAACTCTTTTCATTTCCACGGAAATCTGTTAGTACACATAAAAAGTTTTCTCTTTTAGATCATTATATTTTACATATTCCTATAAGAAAAAATTTGAGGGTATCGGATCTGATAACCTTGACAGAGATTCGATAGGCTCGTTTCGTCCAAACATTTACAAATATTCACAGAAACACAAGATATGAGATGCGGAGCACATTAGCCACGTTGAAACGATATTCCGCGACACAAAAATGAAAATACTTTCTAAACTAATGACTGTCTACTAGAATTGTCTCACGTAGAGAATGACAAACCGTATCGAACGGCGCATTCAAAGATACATAGTTCCATTTCCATATGGAAGAAAGTTACCTCCACTACATAATTTGCCTTTTAGATCGTGTAATTTCTCTAACACAGTTTTTTGAACAATCTACATTTACTAACATCGCGAATTTGAGACAGCTGTTCGATTTGAAGATTCGTATATATCTTTTAATCATTATTTACCAAACCAACGTTTCGTCATTGGTTCGTCAGCTATGCTTTCTCTAAATATTGTATTAAATTATCGGTGGCTTCCTTTAAGGAATGTATTCGAGGAAATCCATCAAAGAAAAATTCATAAACTTCTGAAACCATTATTTGCGATAATTGATAACCAGTCATTACATAGCGGCAATATCAGGGAAAAGTTTGTGGAATTATTTTCATGAAAGTTTCAACTTAAAATTTATATGATACAAGTGGTGTTTTATGATCGGTCTTACTTTGTTTCCAAGTTGACACTTGATATACAACAATCTATTACGAGGGACGTTCAATAAATAAAGAAAAAAATGCAAGTAGCTTTAAGTCGGTTTATTCGATGAGCGGAATAGCTGTGTATTACAACAAGATGTATATTCCTAGATTTTTAAGTATCTATATCTCCATATTCCCATTTCTCAAACAAATTTTGTCTGTTGGAAAACGCAGGGTCTAGCGTCTGGAACTTTACTGTACGTTGTATTCTTCGAGATCCTTCAGGAGCACAGAAGCGGCCTCAAGCAGTATCTATCAATTCTGGTAGGATTTATCGTGATGTTCGGACTTCAACTAGTCAGTAAGTACAAAATTTACTATCGACTAATATTCAAGCATCGGTCAGCGAACGACTTCGTATGCATCTTCTCTGAGCAACAAACGAGTATCAGAGGGAAACTAATCGTAGAAAAACAACCGGTTCTGCGATTAAGGCGAAATGGTGGTCGATCAGAGCTTTCTTCCCGTAAACAATATCGAGTCACGAGAGTATCCGGGAACGCGTTACAATAAATTGAAATAAATGACGCGACTGTTACACCCGAGATCACGACCGGTACGGTAATTGAAAAACTTATTTGCAACGGGATTATCATTATGCTCGAAACTTATCGACTAGAAATGTCGTCAACACTTTGCTATCAACTACTGAAATGTTATGTCTGAAGTTATATGTAGAAGGAGATATTGTCGTAGACTCTCTGTCTTCTGATGTGGTGATTTTTGTCGTGTTGATTATTGACGCGTTGACTTTTGGCGCGATGTCTACGGTGCATCGAATAGTGACGCATTGACTTTTGGCGCATTGAATATCAACGCGTGTAATACCGATACGTTGATTTTTAACGGTTGACTGCACCACGACTGTCAACGCATGGAAAATATTTTGAGTTGACTCTCGACATAGTAATTCCTTACACATTAAATATTGCCGCGTTGTATTTTGTCGCACTATATCGCCATATATATTATAAATAAACTTTAGGCCAATACACTTTGTATAACTAAGCGTTATACCACTCACTGTGTACCTCGTATTATATCGCCACAAGTTGTATGACATCACCAATTGTTATATCGTCTCGCGTTACATCGCTTCATATTCTATTGCCACGCGTTGTATTGCCGCTCGAAAAAATGTTACATTGAAGACAGTTTGATATTATTGAAAGTAGCAGCGAAGTCAGCTATTTTTCCGGAGATATTCTTTCATGATTGATGTGTAAGTCACGTTTAATGTATCAGTAATAACACACGGAGTCTTTATCGCTAATTGCATTAAACAACAGAGGCTGTACATATTGGATATACCGAAGTAACGAGTAGCATAATCAATGACTGATCGTTGACATTGAGTTTCCATTTACTAAAAATTGTAATGAAAAGTATACATGCATCGAAGGCGACTCGTGTAACAAAACAAAAAACATTTTTCTGCCCCGGTGACTCAACTCCACGTTGAATGATCGAGTCGCCTTTCACTGTGAAATCAGCTTCTCCCATTTACACAGGAGCATGTTTGATCAACATGGTACTGAAAATCGATTGAATTATAAACAGCAAATGATGTACATAATGCGGTGATTAGTTACGGGGAATTCTTCTTCGATCTTGACTAAATACCAAGTTGCTCAATGGCAATATATGTAGATATATCGATACCTTAATATCTAATTAACAGCTGAATTTCTGTAAACGAGTTAACACTAACTGCCACATTAATTTCGACGTAAATCTATTTCCGTGAATTCTAATTTATCGTCTATACACTAATTAAGTCTTTCTATTGCAGATATTTCAACATATCTAACAAAACTTCAAACTTTAATACTATTACTTTTATATCTAGGTAATTTTATATAGACTTGTAAATATTTAGCAACGTTATTCATAATTAGTAGTTGATATCATCTCCTTCCACAAAATCATTACCACATTTGTTCTCGATAGAAAAGAAAATTGGGATCATAAGTTAAAACTGCTGGAATATTATTCGTTTTGCTGTTGCAAATGATGGTTTGCTTTTTCGACGCTGTTGAAAGTGAAAACGATGCAACGAACTGAATTAGAAATTGAAAGTGACCTGCATTGTGCTATTTCAGCCACTCTTACTGTTTAAATATGTTCAGCATAGTGTAAACGTCAACTTTTTACGATCAAACTACTAAGTCCCCAAATCCTCCAATTCCTAAATTCTCCCAAATCACCAAATTTCTAAATTTTCTAAATCCCCAAATTCCCTATATCTCTAAACTTTCTATATATCAAATATCCCAAAGACTTCGAGATCCTCGAATCTGCTAGTGCCACAAATCCCCCAAATTCCCCATGTCTTCCACAAACTCCCCAGATGCAGAAATTCCCTAAATACGAAAATTCCCTGGGCACGAAGATCTAGCGTGTGTAATAAATCCCCTAAGTGCCCAAATTGTCTAGGTAGAAATCCCTAGATCGAAAAAATCACTCAATCGAATTCCCTAGGCCGAAAAATCCCTCGGTCCCCGGGTCACATGGACATATAAATTCGCTAGATTCAAAGTTTTAATCAGTACAAAAATTCCCTAGATTTCCCTAAATTCGCTTTATCCCCTATATCCCTAAATCGTCAGTTTTCGAACTTCTGAATCCCCGAATACCGTAATACAGTACGGCTGTATGTTAATTCGGCTTCGTAGCATGTAGTTAGAGTACGCTGTTGTTCGACAGAGCGTGACCGAAAGCATCGCAAGTATGCGATCGATCGATAGATCAATGAGGAGCGATCGATCGGCTCCTAACAGGAGTCGAGGCACGCGGTGCTTGGCAATCATTCATTCTCTTCCATACACGTCGGCTGTGTATCAAGCGGCTCCTATCAGCCGCTGTTCGTCGGCAGGTTACCAAACAGACGCGACGAGTTCGTATACCTGCAAACATTTCCATGTCGGCTTGCATGGCATCGACGTGAACCGGAGTCAAACCGCGTAGGAAGGAGAGAACGAACGATCAACAGCCGGGTAGGGAAGCACCGTATGGAAGGGGTAGAGAACAGGAAACGAGTACAATCTTCGGCGCGATGTAACGAGGTCGTACAACGATTCAGGTGTTGAAGTATGACACGGGAAATACGAGCAATTAGGTGGCCATAAAGAAAGGAGTATTCGATTGCAATTGTTACATAAGATATGGTGTCGTAGAGGGTTAATATGACACGGTACTACCGGGTTCTTCAAAACATCGTGGGTCGGGATTCAGTTTCGATAAAGGGTGTTTGTTTGTTACCTGTTCGCTCCCAGTTTTACTATTCTATTGTTTTATTGCTTTATTGTTTTAATATTTAACCATATTACTATAGTACTATATTACTACATTACTATATCACTATATTACGATATTACCATATATACTACTAGTCAATTATTCAATTACCACACTATTTTATTGTCTACTATTCAGACTACTATTCACTATTTTACTGTTTTGTTGTGCTACTATACACACTCCATGGTGTACTACTGGCTACTCTATTTAAATAAGTACTAGTTATCTGTCTAAAATTCTAGAACATCTAAAATCCTAAATTACCAATAAAAAGGTAATCTCAAACAGTGGCCCAATCTTCCTCCAAATTTCAATGACTGAGGTCGCCACCGGACAACTATCCAGTTTGCAGTCTCACTATATCTCGAATAGCACTATAGATCTCGTACTACGTAAGACACGAGGGGATCAGAGTCGAGTGGGCAACCAGCTCCGGAGTATCCGATTTACCGTCGTACCGCGTGGAGCGAGCACGGCTCGTTCCGACTGGCTCGTTCACAACGTTTCTTCCGAATCGCAGTCGCGTTTCTGTGAACGGACTGCGCGGCAAGAGCTCCTCTTGCAAACGCTCGAGCTTTGACCCGCTCGTTTTCGTAACTCCTTTAACGCGTTTCTTAATATCCTAAACCGTTCACACTTTTCCATAGGAAAAGTAAGTAAAACGTTGCGACAGTGCGGTTCCGCGCGCACGAATCCGGGACGACCGACTTCCCGTGATATCGCGTCCTTTTTTTTTTTCGCCGAATCGTTCTTTTCGATGAATCCTTCTCGTCGATAAAAAATCGCGAATCCTTCCGCAAAATCGGTCCGTAAGAATGACGATTCGTGATGAACCCGAGCGATCATGGTTCTCCACGCAGTGATCGTGGATTGTCCGGCTGCTTCGAAATTATTTGCCTCGTGCTAAGTGATAAAGTGGCCATCTCCAACGAGTGAAGGGAGAAGCGCAGATGTTGAGCTAAGTGTGAAGGATAAGAGGACCGGTGATGATTCTGGAAAAAGGGGACGTCATTAAGTGACACCAGAACGTCGGTTGTTCAACGTTTACTTTCAAGAAAGTGCTATTGAAATTTCGAGGACGGTTATTTCGTCGCGCAGAGATTTTCGTACAGAGAAGAGGAAACATGGAAGAAGCAACGACAGCTACGATTTTATTGATAGCGAAGATTGGAGCGATGATCGGCCTTGGTTTCGGCTCCCTTATTTTGGGGATATTACCGTTGATCGTCGGCAGATATAGATTGAACCACAGGCAAAAACGACATCGAGGAATTTCGAGCAATTCCAGCACTTGTACTTCAGCGTCAGCCTCGGACGCTTCCTCTTCGACCGTTTTCTCGGGATCTGCGGCAGATTCGCAAGTACGTCTCGGATGTACAAAATTGTCACTTAAGATGCTCGATAATTTAATTCTCGATTGGCACGATCGAATTAACATACGGCGTTTGAATTGTTCGGATTTTTGCTATTACGGAAAGATTCTATCTTGTTAGTCTGAAGGTGAATGTTTTGTACATGAAATGTCAGATAGATTAACTTGAAATTGGGTAGATCGCTTTGTAATGTATGTACTTACTACTATCAATTTCTATCTGATCGTAAGAAGGAACTTACAAAATGATGATTAGGAAAGTTGAAGAAATGGAGAGTTATATTTGCTTTCAATTTTGACAAGTTAAATATTAAAATGTTTGAATTTCTAAGGATCCAAATTTGGAAACATGACATAGCGTGAACTTTGAGATTTCTTTAAACTTCCTTTCTGAATGCCCTGTATCTTTCCAAATCCCCTAGATCTCCAAATAAACCCTCAAATCGCTGGTGCCCTTAAATATCCTACATCCCCGAATTCCCTAGATCACAGAATCCCATAGATTACTCAAATACCTTATACCATAAAACCCCCTACATCCCAAATTTGAAAATTCTCTAGACCATTAAGTCCACTAGATCCAAAAATTCCCTAAACCCCAAAATTCTCTGTATCATCTAATTTCGCACGAGTTCCAACTCCCTAGATCTCCAAAGCCCCTAGATCTAAAAGTCCCCTAGATTCACAAATCCCCTAGATCCGGAAACAACCGAGATTCGAAAATTCCCAACTTACAAACTTTGAAATTACCACATTCCCAAAATCTTAAAGCTTCCAAATTTCTAATTGTGAAATTTCAAATTACGTTATCGAATAATCTGCGTGCAAAATGTTCGCTTCAGATCGCCTACTTTACGACGCTCAATGTAGAATCTCTTCTTAATATCGTATATCTGAAAGTTTATACGGTTGTTAAAATGTTTATAGTTCATCTTTAAACTTCTAGTTTAAGATACGGATTACGTTCAGCGCTTAATTTGTGCAGCAAGTTAATCTGATATTTCAACACTTAGCACGAAGATTGGCACAGTGAAAGCTATTATATCAAGATTTAGTCGCATCTTATTACGTTATCTATCGCTCGTGAATCGAATGCGTAAACGCGATCGCTTTAATGATTTGAGACTGGGTTTTCCTAATGTGAACGAAGAAACGAATTACGGTTTTGTCAATTTTTAATCTTTCACGTGCCAATTTGTCAAACAGGTACCGTGATAATTGTAAGAGATATTCAGTCGTTAGGCACGATACTTGACAAATACTCAAATCTATAGATTCTTAGACCCTTTGATCACTACATATATTCCCAAACTCCTAAATCCCAAGATCCCTAAATTCCTAAGTTCCTAAGTCTCTAAATCCTTAAATCCGCAAATCTCCAGGTTCGCAGATTAAAAGTTTTCAAAATGAGATGAGTCGTAAACATCGATATTTCGACATTTGTCAAGTTTCACGCTTAACGACCCAATACACATGTAGGTTAGCATTTACGCGAGATAAGCTCGTCGAAAGCATAGCCGCGATCGTTCCACTTCCACCCAGCGCTTTCTTTCGAGGAACTGCTGGGTAACTAACCCCGATAAGCGAACAAACTTCGAAGATAACTCGTGATCCTCCAGGGCCTGTACACCTCGTTGCTGCTGTGCTTCGGCGGCGGGGTCCTCCTATTCACGACGTTCCTGCACTTAGCTCCGGAAGTCCGCGACAGCGTCGAGAGACACCAGCGCAACGGTCAACTGCCAACTTTAGGCACGCTAAGTTTGTCCGAGTTGCTGTTCTGCGGCGGATTCTTCCTCGTGTACCTCGTTGAGGAGGCGGTGCACGCAGCGTTGACGGGAAAACCCGAGTCCTCGGAAGCTCTGCTCTACAGAACCGTCTCGGTACGCAGATGCAATAATCAACCAGGTGCGTCGACCGGCTCGACGACCACCATGTCCACCACGACCAGATCCACCTGGAAGGAGGGCAGCGACGATCTGGAAGAGAACGAGAACGAATTGACCAAACAGTCGAAGCACATGGACGGTAAACAGGATAAGGTGTTGCCGGCCATATTCGTCCTCTCTTCGCCCACCGGGTTATCCTCCTCGGAGCACAGTCCGGACACCAGGTACCCTTCGGACGTGGACCTGAACCAGTTTCCCGCAACGAAGCATCACGAGCACAAACACGTCCCTGTCACGAAGAACACCTCCGTGCAAGGTCTGCTGACCGTTTTAGCTCTCTCCTTCCACGCCATTTTTGAAGGTTTGGCGGTTGGACTGGAACCATCCATCGGTTCCGTGGTTTATCTGGCGGCAGCCATAGCCACCCACAAAATGGTGATCGCCTTCTGCGTTGGAATGGAACTGTACGTCGCTGGAGCCTCCACCAAGACCACCCTTAGCTATCTCACTATATTCTCCATGGTGACGCCGATCGGTATCGCCGTGGGACTCGCTCTGGGTCATTTTAAGAACGATAGCGAGAATCTGGGACCCACGCCGACTATACTTCAAGGAATGGCCGCCGGAACGTTGCTGTACGTGGTCTTCTTCGAGGTTCTCGCGAGGGAAAGGGCTAACGAGAAGAGTGGACTTCTGCAGTTGACCGCCATTATTGTTGGATTCATGCTGATGCTGGGATTGCAAATCGCTAGTGAGTGTTTATGGAGTTGGTAGCAAAGGTGGTATTGATTATGGGAATTGGTAGAGAAACTATGATTTAGATATTGAGGGATCATTGCTCAATTTTTCTTGCTAACGCGTTATCTCGTAGAACGTGTAATTTTGTTTTAATATCTTAAAAGATTTTACTCGCATGTTCAGTTTATTTCTTTTAGCAGTAATCTTAAGTGCTAGTTCGGTTAGATCAGTGTATTTCTGGCATTAAAAGATTGTTTTATCACAGGTTGCGCAATGAATTATGTAGTAACGACTGACCATTGCTTTAAACGTCCATGACCAAATGGTTTAAGCATTTAGCATTTTTACTGTTATTTTAAATGCACAAGTTGTGGCAAACGCTACTTTTCATCGGCTTGGTTTAACTCTGCATTATAAAGCAAACATATTTTAGATATACGTTGTACAGTGCAGTGTAAGTCACGTTATTTGCCCTAGGAGAAACCTAGAATCTCTTGACTCCCCTACCTATGATTAGAAATACAGAGAAAGTATGATCTATATAATTAATTATCAATAAAGAATCTACCCATTTCTCTTATTACTCACACCTTTTTATAACGCACGATTCACTGGGGGAAAGTTCCAGATTTAATTGGAACGAGGGAACTTTCCAGTTAAGGCAAACAGCGAAGTTTTAGGGAACACTTTCTCCGGTGATGGGTTAAATTCATATTTCTCAGAATTATCAAACGAACGTTGATTTTTAATTAAAACACTCGACGGGAAACATATATTAATGTAATCTACTCTGAACGTAATACTTGCAGTAATGTTCTTTCACGAACAATCACCAAATAAAACTACATTTAAAATATTGCATACGGTTACGTTAAAAAGTTCAGAAAACCGGAAAGAAAGAGCGTATAAATTTAATCGGGACACCCGGTAGAAACTCGGTGCGGAATTCACTCGAAAGTAATTTCAAACCCTTTGCCAACTCGTGTTACCGAGTTAATTGCTCCACGATATTAGGTGTTGCCGACATTTACCGAACGATTGGGAAGTCTTCCGTCTTTCAGCCTCGGTGCAAACCTATCACCGGTACGTCCTTGGTACAATCACCACCCACGTGTTTCGATGTACATGGTAACCGTGTCTGAACATCGATTCGACGTGAAACGGTAACGTCGAAAAAGTCACGGTCACGAAAAGTGAACCATGAGAAATCGAACGGTGCTACCAATCTTTCTCTCGGCCGAATGTAGTCCGTCGTACGGGAGCGGGCTGAATCAGCACTCTCTTCGCGTCCTCGGGGCTTAATCTTTGAGATATTGTTATCATCCTGTCAGCAAACTGTACTCACGGCCCGATCTTATCCGAAAATCGAGATAAACCGGCTACATCTTCGATCGATAAATCTTGCATTGTTGCACCTTGGTGAGCTTTCATTTGGGGAAGAATATATTTCCGATTTAAATTTATGGTCAGTGAGCAAATTCCTAGATTTCTAGATACTTATGTCTCAGGATTCTAATATAACACTCCTAGATGCATATCTAGAGAAATATCCCCAGATCGAACAAAATCTCCACTTCTCTAGATTGCTATATTTGTACATTCCCATCACCCCGTGCTCATAAATCCCTAAACTTGTTGACCTCCATATCCCTAGATGTGAATCTCCACATCCCTAGATCCCTAAATTCTTAAATCACAAAATCCATATCTTCAGATCGCATATATCCCTGGATCGAAAATATCTCAGATATCGCTAAAGTTCACACATCCCAAATAGATACCCAATATCCAAAATATCCTTATTTCGCGAACATGCCAAACATCTAAAAATTGTAAATATGAATTCAAATTTTCACCTTGGTTTCAGATAAGTGCCAGTAATAATCTTTAATGATTTTTACGGAGTCGGTAATAATACATAGCTTCTTTGCAAGACTCATACAATACATCGTTGATTGCATTGAATAATAGTGCAGGCCGTATACGACGCGCCGTCTATCTCAAATACGTTAAATGGACGATTTCAATCCGTCTAGAGGACTGATTACTCGATTTCGCAGATTAACTTCGTTTTCCCCACTCTACTAAGGCTAGTTTTTTTTTTTTTTCGTCGTACGACGACAGTCTCCAGCATACCGTGCAAGTGAATTGCAATTAGGTTGATGACTCTGATAACGGTGGTGTACGACGCGACGTAGCGAACTACTGCTTCGTGGTAACGTTGCTCGACATAGAGGAATCGTCGCGACACGCAGCCACAATAAAACTCGGATGTACCTATTAACCTATTAATTCACGAAAACTACGTGATATCGTTACCGGCTTAGATCGTTGCTGGGCTCCGAACGCGAACGATCAAGAAATATCGATTCAAACATTGATCGATGTCTGACGCCGATAATACTTTTAACCGTACCTCTTAAAAATGTATCGCATGCAACTGTGACGTGATTATCGGTGATTATAATTTGTTAGGTATACGAACAGTAGTTCTATACAGTCGCAGAATTACGATGCAAATTTTTACTCGGTGGCTGTAACTCTTGCGGAATAAAGACTTCCTTCCACGTACAATTAAACGCATACTTTTTGACAGTGCCGGCGTTAGCGTAGGCGGGACACTTTCCACAGGCACCGCATTCAGAAATCTTTACATTTCAAAAAATTAAACACGTTTATTTATTACTGTTATGTTGCCATTGACAGTAGTGGCATAGAACATGGAAATATAGCACGTAACGATATAACGTGTGTTATATAGCGCGTGGCACTATAACATGGATAATTTGTGGCAATATAGTGCGTGACAATACGAAGCATGAAAATACAATTCTTGGCAATATAGCGCGTGGCAATACAAGACGAGGCAATATAACTCGTTGCAGTATAACACGTGACAATATCAAACCTAAGTCATGGCAATATAACACGTGGTAATATAAAGAATAGGTGGTGGCAATACAACGCGTGGCAATATATCAAAATTGAAAATGTATCAGTAATTCATGGTCTATCACTTTTGAGTTAAATTTAATCTAACCCAGCCAATGGCCCCAAAAATTGATTATATTGCAAAATCTAGCAACGTCTCTGTCTCCTGGCTATTTTACACGCGTTGTACAATAACATTAAATAAGTTACTTGGGATTATAAACTGAGTTTAAATGCTAAATAGGGATTTATAACAAGAGTCGTTTTTCTAAAAGTACAATTCGTTATGTAACTCAATCTCATGATACACAAGTAGTCGAGGTGCGTACACAACGTGAAACAATAGGTCACACTGTTTGATTCCGAAACAAACGAACGTAACATTTATTAACTCAGGTACATACCATTCACTGGGCTTGTTTGTATAGCCAGTCATTGACCTCGTTAAATTTAACCTTTCACTGACGTTTTTCTCATTTTTTTTTTCTTCTTGTTAACGATATGCGGCTAATTATGAACAATTGCATGAGATTCATTATTATTCTTATTCCGGATAAAATGAGTAATTTACTTACGTAGCGATGTTCACCACCCATTAGCGATAACTACATATTTACATTTTTTCAAGTTTCGCTCCGTTTAAATTAAACTTGTTTCGTTGCTTCCATAAATATTCATGTTCATAACCGCGTAATAGTGTACAATACATACCGATTTAATGGTAATAAATATAATCATTGTTACGTAGAACTTACAAAGTTTTCACGCAGAATAACGCTGAAATTAAACTGGTTACCTGTGAGCTTTCTCCACCTACAGCAATGACCTAAGACAGTGAACAATTCGACCGACTTCTGACCGCTTTCTCGACTATTTACCGTATTTCGGTCTATATTTCCATTTACGAAAGAAACTCCTTTCGTTACGCGTAAAGAATTAAATTCTATTATACCTTTCATGTGATCAAATGATCACCATATTAGTTACTCGTTAACAAATAACTATGCATAAATAAAAATTGTGTTTTATTGTTACAGCCGCACATTCTCACTCTCATTCGCACTCGCATGGTCACTCACATGGACAGGATACCGAGCATCACCACGAAGATGATCACGACCACAAATTGGATTCCTACGAATACGCGCATTCAAATAAAACAGGCGAACAAATATTCACTGATACGATTGATAAGGTAACGGAAAGCATCGCAGAGGCAGTCAGCAACGCTTTATCGTCCACGATGAGAACTCCGACGAATACTTCGTTAAGAATGAGGAACGAAACAACACTGAACCGAGATCACAGTTAAAAATTGATTTGTGCGGGAGTGAATCCCTCAACCAAGGCGCTAATAGTTACTCCGTGGGACAAATGTCCCTGCGATTGTTACTTATTTTTAGGAATCAACCAATCGTGCTATGTACAATTTACTAATAATCTTGGAAGATTTTCTAATTAGTAGAAAAACAGAAAAACAGGAGTGTTGATCGAAGGAAGACAGTATTATGAAACGTTGGTTTCAGCGCGAGGAAGGAGAATGACATTCTTGCTGTATATGCGCTATTGCATTCTAATATGAGGGTATTTAAATAGGGAGATGTATGAAATATAATTAATGAAAACTGTTATTTTTAAGAAAACATGTGTGATACGATTGACGAGTTACATCGTGCAATCGCGTTACTTATCCTTTCTTTTTATGTAATTTAAATTGTATGGAATATCTATACTGAATATCTTTTATATTGTAATTAGAAAATCGTATTTTAATTGTATATATCGATATTTAAATACATTGCAGTAATGCACCGCTTAGAATCAGTTTAAACATTAAAAAAATTGATAATGGTTTTAATCATGTTTTAATGAATTTAGATATTTACAACTTTCGTACGCATTATCATTTTACTTTACGATATATTGTACAGCGCGTATCGTTGAGAGTAATAACCCATCAGTGATTATAAAGGCGATAGAAATCAAAAATCTCATCCTTCACTTGGTTGTAAATCACGTTAACGTGATAGATAGATTGTTATTCATGAACACGTTTCAATAATAATACAGAAATCCTATTTTTGAAACCAAAGAATTGATTTTTAAATATAAATTATATTTTTCGACGTAATAAACAAATCACGAATACAATAATATGTACATACATACGAAGCAAAAAGTTTTTTAACTAAATAAATAATTACCATAATTTTAAGATAAAATATTTTCAATTTAATATGGATGAAAGTAGCCCCTTAGTATTTCTTTTTCCGTGATTTTTATTGCATTTATAATTTTTAATATTTTCTGCAAAATAACTACATGACTCAACATCCTTGTACCACAATAATTAATTTGACTAAGGTTTTTACGAATATAAATTGTTCACGTTCTTGTGTCTTAAATACTTATTGTTTATGTTTATTATTTATTATTTTTATTTACACACCATCATGTGAATATATTATACAGACACATAATGTGACTGGTTTGTATGTACAGTTTATCATCGAATAAATAATACTTACACATACCACCATTACATTTTATATACTGTAAAATGTACTAATAAAATAAAAAAGTTTTGATACCAAAATACTTTCATCCTCTTCTGACTAAAAAAATAATATTGATAAACATAGCAATTTAAGTTTAATAACGGACTTTATTAAACAAATGATACAGTGTTGTTTTCCATGAACCTGTACACATTTTTAAGCTTACACATTTCATTCGTTAAAATTGGTTCTGAACATGTTGCTTACAAAAAGACAAAACGTGCACGTGCACAACAATAAATTAATGTTACATTTATGTTTGCTTGAAAAATCAATACAACTTATTCATTATTCGTGATATAAAGTCATTTACTTTTTTTTTTCTAATACAACATTTATTAAAACTGCTGGGAAATTTGCAGATTTCTACCACTACTGCTAATTAGTTACTTTCAACATATTTTATGTTTTGAGAAATGCACTCATATTATAAAGACTTTACAAATGATTAAGCAATTTTTGTTGTCTTTTTTTACACCTTTTATATATAAGTTATATAAATTCATAGACATCGATATATAATGTGAGATATATTTTACGTTTCAAGAAATCATTTATCATCAATTCATTGTTTGTAATACTCTTGCTTTTGTCTTATTCATCCTTAAAATAATTTCCAGATCTTACAAATAATTGACCAGGACAAAACGGAAATAATTTATAATTATGTTCAACATAATTTCATACTCGACCTTCTGCTATTTATGTAGCAAAGATCATACAAAAAGTAAGAAATTGTAGATATTTAAGAATTCCTTACTGAACTTTACATTTCTTCTTTGCTTTGGTTCAACACAATTACATTTCATAATATATTATTGCAATTTTTTTTTAGATGCATTTATTACACAATGATCATGTATTAATTATGAAAACGTAGTTGATCTATTTCTTCTGTATTTGTCCATCAACAAAATCCAGATAACTGGAACCGATCTTAATAAATGTAAGTCCAGAACCAATGCCAAGTATTGTACACAAAGTAGGATTAGGTGGTACCATAGATCGCAATACTGCCCAGATTAACACAGATCCAAAGCTCAATAAGACAGCACCAGTAGCACTGTTACAGGCATTAAAAAGTAAAGTAGTTAACATGGTATACTATATGCATAAGATATTTGTAGTCTATATAAAATAAGTACAGACACCAAAATTTGATGTTAAAAAATAATTATCTAAAAATTTTTGCAAAAGAAAACAAGAACCTTTACTGTAATACATATATTTAAATTTACATTAGTCAAAGATATATAGATAAATTCTTATAATTAAATCATTAGTATTAAAATAACTTTGCCATTACTTATTTTAAATAGACAGCATTTAAATAACATATATTATAAGCCCAAAATAGATTACCTATATAATAGTTTTGCATCGTAAGTAGCATTTCTCATATGATCACGAGTATATATGTACGATCCAGTACCAATGAGAGCGCTTCCCAATAAAAAGTTTGTAATATCTTTTTTTGGAAACACCCTACAAACACATTATTATAATATATTATAAATTAAAAAAGTAAATACTTATTAAATGGATTAATTAACAGTAACATACAGTTATCACTAAGAAATAAATGCCATGATTTAAACACAACTTTTAACTTAATGTTTTGGAATTAATTAATTTGATTATATAAAAATTAAATATTTTTCTATATATTCAAACTAAATAGCTCAAATATAATAGTTTACAAAAGTCAAGCAAGAAAGAACGTTTCAGTTACAATTTGTAACTTATTCATAAAAATATACTTCGAAATATCTACTGCTGAATGATTACGTAACATTCTAAAAATGATGAAATATGTATACCTAAGTTTGAGGTTAATGTTTGATCGTATAATTCATTACCTGACGACAAGACTTGGATTCATTACATTGATGGATAATGCGGTGTAGGAAGCGACACCGAAAGCAGGAGCGTAAAATTTAACGAGACTGCATTTCGTAATTGGTTTTAAACCGAGTTTTTGAAAAATTGTGCCGGAGTTCGTGCTTCCTGCAGCAGCCATTGTACCTTGGTCTTCTTCTCTATGCAGTTTTCGATCGACTACTGCTGGAATATCGCGTTCGTAACGCGATAGAATACAGATTTAATAAACTAGGGCTTACAGGAATTGTACCAAACCAATAGTACGGAGAAGTACGTATTTGAAACAGAAAAATAGAATTTAATAGCGCGTTCCTAAATGCATTACCGCCGTGAAACTGTTTTAAAATGTGTTCCAAAATTAAAGTTTAAATAAATACGATTGTTATACAGTATAGTCTCAATATATGGCCCTGGATAGAAAACTTTCGTAAAATGGGCCATATCAGCGCTACTCTATTCATACAGTATTTGATTATTAAAATCCTTCCACAAACAGTGCAGCTCATGAATTGTTAATTTAAAAATTTTCCAATTAGAAATTTGAAAATTACAAAGAATGTAAATTTGTAAATTTAAAAACGGTTTCTGTAAATCACAGTGCGAATTTTGTAGATCAAAGTCCGTGTTAAAGGGAATTCCCTCAACGGACTATATAAATGAGAATGATACAGCGAAATTACACTATACATAAAGTGATTTTATTTAAAATTCAGTGAATTATTTTTATTTTAACTCCGTGTTACTTTCATTCATACTTTTTATCTTCAAACGAACATGGAATACATTATTCGACATTGCAGTAATATTTTGGGTACACTATTTTACATCATTGTTATAAATTTTGTTCCTAGTTTATTAATATACAATGTCAAAAGCACGAATAATATTTATACCATTCCCTGGTAAGGATTCATGGATAAAAGAGTATTGTCCTTTGAGGTGTCTTTGATAAATTTACTATTTCTAATCATATGTACACGTAAGATCACCAACTACAACATGGCAGTGAATATTACTATGTACTAATTGATCTATAACATTGTATCGTTTCCTTACGGTACTATACATTTATAAATAAAATAAATATACAATCTGTGTATGTACAACTCAACCGTAATAAACGAAATTTATTTTTTTGAAGATCCGCTACCTTTCAACCTAAATTTCGAATATTTACCCTAAAAATCTTTTGTACAGATCTTGCAATGATAGGTGTCGCTATAATGAAAATTTGATATAATATTAATATAAATTTGTTCTAAAAATGTTATTTTAAGCATTAACAGCGGGACCTAGCCTTGTGTGTGGTAGAGGATTAAATGGAGTTGTGTTACGAATTTCTTTTTCTAGGCAATTGGCATAAATATCAGCGGTAAGTTCGCTTAATGGAACTTCAGAATCTGCTTTTGCAGCTTTCACAGCATCGTCAACTGTTTTCCTTATTTCGTTTTCAATTGTCTGTATAAAACAACATTAATTTTTAATTATTTCATGATCGTTTAAACCAAAAGAACATATTTTAGTCAAATTTACCTTTATTTCATCTTGCGTAATAAGATTAGAATTCAATACTCGTTCTTTGAAGCCAGTGATAGGATCTCTTGTTTGTCTTACTTCTTGAACTTCTTCTCTGGTACGATAACTTGTTCCAGGATCTGACATACTGTGTCCACTATATCTATAAGTTACAGCTTCTAGAATAATGGGACCTTTGCCAGATGTGCAAAAGTCTACAGCAAATCTTGTAGCTTCCCTAACTGCCAGTACATCCATACCATCCACCTGAAAGTATATTTAATTAATTTAATACATAATGAAACTATGAAGGAGAAATTGTTTTTTTCTTTTTTTTTTTTTTTTTTTTTTTTTTTTAAACAAACCCAAATTCCAGGGACAAAGTCTCCTCTTGTATAATATTCTGTACTCGCAGAAGAGCGTTCGACACTAGTACCCATACCGTATCCGTTATTTTCACAAACAAATATACAAGGGACATCCCACAATTTAGCCATGTTGTATACTTCAAATACTTGTCCTTGATTAGCTGCACCGTCTCCATACAACGTTACACATACTCCTCCAGTATTCATATACTTTTTAGCAAAGGCAATTCCAACTCCTAATGGCACCTATTATTATCGTAATAATTTTATGCTGATCAATGTTTCATTAATTTTCGAATCTTTCTTTCAAAACATTAAACTTCTAACTTTTTAAATTCACAAATTAATAAATTTGATAAATCCAATAAATACTTACTTGAGCTCCAACTATGCCATTTCCACCATAGAAGTTTTTTGAATACATGTGCATAGAACCACCTTTACCTTTCGCATTACCACCTTTCCTACCAGTTAATTCAGCTAATACACCAAATGGTTCGATTCCCATTAAATAAGTCCATCCGTGAGCACGATAGGCAGTGATTACAGCATCTTGCGATCGAAGAGCTGATTTTATACCAACAGCACAGGCTTCCTATCAAAGCAGCAATACTTTTTTTAATTAGCAGAAATTGGTTTTGATTAACTGGTGAAATAAATTGAATTATTTTTACCTGGCCAGAGTATAAATGGCAAAAACCTCTAACAATTTTTTCTTTATACAGATTTCCTGCTGCTGTTTCCATACGACGAATTGTATGTAATTTTTTGTACATATCGATAGCTTCGTCTCTGGTGACAGTAACATGAGTAGATGGTCCATTATCCAGTTTGTGTAATCGAAAAGGTTTCGTTTCAAATGAAGCTTCTGTAGCATAATTGTTCTTTTTGTTGAAGAAATAAGATACCACCTGCAAATAGATTGAGTTTAAAATTTGTTACAAGTAACTTTAGATAAAAAGAAGCATAGTATCTATACAATGCTATTCTTGCTATATGAAAAGATAAATAAAATAAAAATATACAACATATATTTAAAAAAATATGCCAAATTAAAAAACTTATGGTGTTTCTGTGATGCTAAACACAATCACACTGCAATGCGATGAACTAGTGTAAAATATTTAAAAAAAAATTCGACACGATGCAACATGTATAATGTGATTTTTAGTGAAAAACACATTAATGACTTCTAAACGAATAATTACCTCATTCCAACTTCCGAACTGACGAAACACCAGAAGGAGATATAAAAAAAAAGAAAAGAAGAACCGTTCAATTGCAAAACTTCAAGAGTGATCATACGATTAGAAAATATAAGACCCTGGCATGGAACGTGTTGGCAAGTAGTTAACTAAAGGTCATTTATCGTTCATTAGATTAAGTACTTACGTTTCGCTTCGAGGTTTGCACACCTATATTTCTGATGCAGTTCGGAATCATTTTCAACAAAATTTTCTTTAATCGAAACGAGAATTAAGAGAATAAAGGAGGAATCAAAGTAGAATTAGAAAATGGATCAAACAGGACGGGTCGTTCATTTGGCGCGGACAGTATCGTAAAGACTAGACTTGTAAACGTCATAGGTTCATACGATTCTTCCCTCCCACTCTTCCCGCGAGCACAATAGTCATTAGGGAGCATCTTCACTGAGCCAAATAATTGCAAACATGCACGAACAAACTACTCATAATGTTCGTCGGTGCCTTAGAGTATATATTAGTACTTGTAGGTTACCTACTTCTACTTGCTCAGTTGGAAATTTGAAATTGAAAAAGTTAAAAAATTGGAAATTGGGGATTTGTAATTTCGAATATTTCTAATATTCGATGGTTCTTACTAAAGAACAACAAACATAATGCATTTCCTCGTGTTCGCTTGTGCTCGTTTGCGCTCCTTCGGCTCAATGAAATTGCGCCTTTAAATACGTTGCACAGTATGACTTAACGGATCATTGACAATAAAAAATGAAACACGTGTTTATAGTACCAAATACAACGTTTCGATACAAATTTTTTTTTTAAATATAAAAATTATTATATTAGTACGTTACAATTTATAATTTATAACAAAACATATTATTACGTAATATTAAAAAATACTTTTCAAATTATCTAACTATATAAATAATGTAAGAAAATTGTCTAACATTTATTATTTTATTAGTTTAGTTTGCAGCTGTTCAAAGAAAGTATTAGGAAGTATTATATATTCAAACAAACATTTCAAGGTAACCTTCGCGATTAAAAATAGTTTACGAAATCAGCTGATTCAAGATATTTACTATTCGAAAACACGTGTGTTGCTCTGTCCACGTTGGATTGTAGTCAATTTGCGCAACTCGCCTAAATTTCAATAGGTCCCCACTACATGCGACTAATGTTGTGTATGCTTCTTTTTTACAATGTCAGTCATGTACATGGTGAAAAAAATTTATGATTAATGGAAGTAGTAATGACATAAGAAGAATGTAGGATGTAAAAAATACACAAAATGAAAGATCATGGGCTACACACGTTCGACGTAAATATCGTTAGAACGCATGTGCATTGTCCTTGAATGCGAAATATACTTTACCAATCAGAGCTTATACGCGTACAAGAAGCCAAAACTCATTGAGCGATAAATGCAATCTTCTGCATATGTAACGAGTTATATATATATCGTACAAAAAAATTGAAATATTACATACAAGATTCTCTTACACATAAAATGTATTAAAAATTCTATTACGTAAAGAAAAACGAGCGATATCATATATAAATAATTTCTCACATTCAAAGTTGTATTTAATGTTCAGAGCAGTAATTTTTATCGATACAGTGTCTTTAAAATTAAAAAAAAATGTAAGAATAATTCTGCATCAAGATAAGAAATAATAAAATGTTCAATTTGGTACTATCCTTTAATCCAACAAATATAAAATGTTTTATAAAATGAATGTAAATGCATCATCAGTGTATAATACTTATGTATATATTTAATATTACAAACAGTTTATGAAAATGTATGAAAAGCTTATGTATACAAGGATAAGAAATCACCGTAATTAGATCATTAATTTCATTGTTCTTATGAATATTGCAAAAATTGGTCCATAAAATATTGTAATCTATATAGAACTTTTTACCATGCTGACATTCATAATGCATGGCGGAGTGAATTGTACATACCGAATAGTATTTTTAATGTTAATATATGTTGAAGAAATGGTAACAGCAATACCAAACACAACAATTAAATAGCTAAACCAACTATTCCATCTTTGAAAATTGCAATTTATCTTGAACTTTGATACTGGCTCTTCAGGAACAATTGTTTCTCTACGAACCTCAAAAGGTCTATTAGCATCTATAAATATGGGTTTTCCAATATGACTTCTGGTCATTAAAAATTTTTCACTAGTCTTTTTAATACTTGGGACATTGTCATCATAATCTAAGATCTCTTCAAATTCATCTTCCAAATCATTGTAATAAAAGTATGAATATCGATGATAATCAGTGTTAGGTACACCTAAAACACCATAGTAAATTGATCTTGAATGAATCCTAGGATCAGTTGACATGCCTTCACTGCTTTGACGTCTCTCTGAATTGGAATATATTTCAGGAGTCGAAGGCCGTATAGACCTTATTTTCAAAGCAATAGCTTTGGAGTATATTAATGGAGGAAGTACAAAAACTAATGGACCAGTTAAGGATCCTCCAATTAGAGCCATCACAATGTCAAATCTTGGCACAGATTCTCCTACAGCCATTCCAAGCAATACAACAGCTGATCGCAGAGCACATCGTTTCCAGCCAAAAGCTATTGCAAAAATGTTTGTCTTGTATAATAATTTATATCATTAAGTAATATGTTTAGTTTATAAAATTACTTCTCTGAATGTTGCATTGGTCTTCCAGATCCTGAAAAAGAGCAGAATAACCAAGGGCACTTGACAAACAAAGTTGAACAGCAGCAAATAGAATGGCAGCACTCATCAGAAAATTTCCTGGAACCATTTGAAGAACATTGGCTGCTGTATTACCTCCATACTTCCAAATGGCCAAGCTAGTGGTAATGGTAAATAATGAACCGCTGACTATAATCAATAGCATCATTAATTAATGTATTAATAATAATAATTAAAGTATAATATAAATGTTTCAGTCATACAGTTACCTAAGAAAGAAATTACAACTGCTTTATTGATGTCTTCTGGGCGACGCATATCCACTTGTACTGTCATTAAAGTTGGATGTACGTCAAATTGAAATGCTAGCATACCGTATCTGATGTTATTTTATAAAAAGAAAAGTATGTTACTAAAAAGTAATTAATATTATAATTAAGTGGTTTATACAGATTACCCAGAAATAAATTTATCCCAAGTGGGAGAAGTAGGTAGAGGCATGATATTCAGTTCACGGTCGTCGGTAATTATACACCACCATATTAACATTGCTGTCAGTAAAACCATTGTGCAAGAAAATAGAGCCAATATTCTGTAAGTATTTGCAATTATATATATCATAGCATTAAAAGCTTATAGAATATAATTTTAAGAAGTTTTTAGGAATTACTTCATATCGCGTGGACTACCTAGCCACATAATTGGACATAAAAGAAGACCCACAATTAGAAGCCAATAACAAAAGGATAGATCAAATCGTTGTCCTGATATTTTTAGTCCGAACAATTGTAAATTTTGAGAAGCTGAAATTGATCAACAGTAATACATAAACATATTTATATTCATTACTGTTTTACTATTTTATTCTAGAAGTTTTTATTGCCCAAATACATTATAAATTAAATAATTATAATTATAATTATATTATAATTAGAACGTACCAACTAACAAATTAGGAATGCTGCAACCAAAAACTGTGATATCTAAAATTATAGTGACTAAAGTTTTTGCTCGAGGACCTAACGTTAATTCTGTCACAGCGGCCAAAGGATGCCTACAAAGTGAATTTAATTAACATTTGATAAATAAACTATACATAAAAGCTTACCGATTTTTTCGTAAAATTTGTGGATCCAGAGAAGTTGCGATTATCCATGATTTTCCAAGAAGAACGGCCGTATAAATTTGCAGAGCTAATACAATAAGTACTAATGGAATCCCGTACAATCCTACAATCATAAGGCAATACGTATTTTGTTTTTTTTTTTCAGGAATTATAATCGTTTAGAAAATGTCCTCTGTATAAACATGAATGCTTTGAATACGCAATAGCGGAAGCAAGGATAGCTTGCGGTTCAGGTGGATTAAATAACAAAATTTTTAACAAGTTAACCAACTTTATTTTATTCAAAATGATCAACTTTCTCACACGATATCGTGTGCTCAAATTTTGTTTGTAGCGATCGCTTTAAGTAATAAATGTAATGAGTCAATTATATAAATCGTTTCAATTTAAATAAAATATATTATGGAATAAACGATAAAGTTACATTGTACATACAGTTAACTATATACAGTATGTTTGATTTGCATGAATATATGGAACTATCCCATAAGTAATAGAATGTTTGAAAAATCATTTAAAAATTTGTTGAACTTAAAGAATACATATTAATTTAATATAATAAATAATTGTTATTTATTCGCGACATGAGTTATTTAATAATTCATAGTTAAATGTTCTTTGCACTCATTATTACAATTTACAGGATCAAACATGCGAATAAAGTAACACTTTATCCAAAAAGAAAGAGTTTGAATAGCGAATCTTCAATTACTTAGAAAATAGTTCCCCATGTCCACTGTAATTAGACATACTGCATACATATATATACATATTAGTATCCTATTTTATTTACACGTTCAATGCCAAAGGAGTTACCAAGGAGTGATACTATAAATTTAACTTAATTAAAAAATATTGTAACTAATATTGTATCTACGTCGTAAAATACCAAATATAAAGTTTAAATTTGAAACTAAAGTTATCTTCATCTAAATTACTATAATTTATCCTGGCATTTAGCGTGTTAAAATAATGATAATCTATCTAGCTAAATATGAAGTGCTTGTCACAAAATAAAGAACTTAATAAAAACTATACACGTAATCTTTTCAACGCGATTTATATAAAAAAAAAGGAAAGAAAAGCAAATATTTTCTGATAATTTCTGTCTCACAATGATTCCTAATTCGAGTCACAAAAAGGAAGATAAGAAATTACAAAAAACTTACCGCATTGCACTATTGAGCGCGGTAACGCGATGATCGGAAAAACGCCGAAAATGTCGATAACGCACAATGTGGCGAATAAAAGCGACAGATCCGAATTAGACGAGCCTTTGAAAAGTAGCGGCAATCTCTCGTTATTCATGACGAGGAACAATTTGTACTGTTCGACATCGGTGTTGGGACCATGAACCGGTTTCCGTTTCGCAGTAGTGAATACCGCAGTAGATGTAACTCGATACTCTATTGAACGCAAACGGTTTACCCAGACACCACGAGAGAATCGAAGGAAGACCCACAACGTGTGTTTGCGCTTCCTTCTTCAAATGCACAGCCACATGCATTTCAGGAATACAACATAAATGTTGAGATTTATATCAGTGATGAGCAACTCAAGTGCCTGATGATGAATTTATAGACACGAATGTGTAGAACGATATGAAATCCATTTTTTCACTCCTGATAATCTGACAAATACAGCGACTGCAGGTTGTCATATGCTGTCACTATTTATATTGTAGACTAAGCAAGTTTCTTTTTATATAGAGTTTCAAATACACTGGTATCATGTAGAGATCTATGGAGATCTCACATTTCTTAACTTTTACACTGAAACATTTTTAACTGTACAAAATTCCAAACACTGTATAGAAAGGCCTAGTTCTACATCATCAATTGCATGAATATTTCGCTTCTGCCTATCAATGGCAATATAACGGGAGTCTACCGTACGCATAAATACTCGTGAGTGCACACCACTCACGCGTCTATATACCACGCCCTTATGGACACAATTGCACATCACTGATATCTATTGAACAAGATTTGATTATAAATGGTACATTTCTAATCTGCGTATTTTACATTAAAGAAAATATTTTCGTCTGATTCATACTTCGAACGAATTCGTTAATTACCGCTTAAAAGGAAAATGTACTTCTCAAAGAGATTATTAATAACATCTCACAAAGATCGTCGCAATTATCCATTCATTCAATCACCATCTTTTCAATAATAGTAAGAACAACAAATATTTTTTGATCTATGATCAAACAGGTAATGACGTAAGAATTTTTATAAAAATCGTGCATAAATTTATACACTAAATATATATTTACGAACTTATAAAATCGAAGATTGTAAATGTAGTAGTGATAATTACAACTTATCGCACTTATACCTAGCTCATTGGCATAACAGGGTAGGTCTTAGGCTGGGCCTGATCCTTCTCACACAGCGTGAGAAATAGTAGAGCGTAGGATATTCAAATTAGAGATCTGGAAATTTTCAAAGAAACTTTCTAAATTTTTAAACTCCCAAATCTCCAAATTCTTAAATCCTCAAATTTACATAAGTCATTTGGTCATGTTTTGGGCTGTACATAATGACAGTATTGGTAAAACTAAAGGCCCAGGCCCATCCCAGACAGAAAATCCAGCTACGCCAATGTTCATAATAAGTATTTAATAGTAAACATTCGTACACGTATGCGTAATACTTCTTAATCATCTGTCTCGTAGGCTGGAGATGCCGGGGAATATGTGGGACTCGTTGGCGAGTATCCCGGTACCGGCGGCGAATATGTTGGACTCGTCGGTGAATAACTCGGACTGGTTGGCGTGTATGTCGGGCTGGTAGGAGAGTATTTAGTGCTCGATGGCGAGTACTGAGGACTCGTGGGTGAATATGTTGGGCTGGTTGGCGAGTAGTTCGGACTACTCGGTGAATACCTCGTACTTCCTGATGCTGTATGTTGTGGTGAACTGGGAGAATACGAGGGACTCGTTGGCGAGTACGTTGGACTCGTTGGCGAGTAAGTTGGACTAGCTGGCGTATACTGCGGCGAAGTTCCAGCGAAGGACGGTGACGTCGGTGAATAGCTGGGACTCGTCGGAGAATATTTCGGGCTGCTCGGTGAGTAGCTTGGACTAGCAGGCGAATATTGCGGAGAACTTGGTGAGTAACTTGGACTCGTTGGAGAATAAGACGGTGAAGCTGGTGTATAATTCGGTGAACTGGGCGAATAGCTTGGACTTGTCGGTGAATAACTCGGACTCGTCGGGGAATAACTTGGACTCGTCGGCGAGTAGCTTGGACTCGTTGGAGAATAACTTGGACTCGTCGGTGAATAGCTTGGACTCGTTGGAGAATAACTTGGACTCGTTGGCGAATAACTGGGGCTGGTTGGCGAGTAGCTGGGACTTGTTGGCGAGTAACTTGGACTCGTTGGTGAGTAACTTGGACTCGTCGGCGAGTAGCTTGGACTTGTTGGCGAGTAGCTTGGACTCGTTGGTGAATAGCTTGGACTCGTTGGTGAGTAACTTGGACTCGTTGGAGAATAACTTGGACTTGTCGGCGAGTAGTTTGGACTGGTGGGTGAGTAAGTTGGACTGGTAGGCGAGTAATTAGGACTTGACGGTGTGATGCTCGGTGAAGTTGGCAAATATGCAGGTGACGTAGGTGAATAACTCGGAGAAGCACCTCCTGCTGGCGACATTGGGTATGGACTCATACTGGGTCCCGGACTGCCAGGACTTCCAGGTTGCGGTGAGTACGCGGAATATGCAGGCGAAAGTCCTGAAGCATCCGACGCTCCAGATGGAGAGAAACATGCACCTCCTGGTGTCATACCACTTCCTAATGCTGCAAAAGAATTATAGGATTATTTATTATCGATGAATTATGATAATAAATTTTAATATTATTGAAAATGTACCAGGAGACATGCTTGAGGCTCCGTAACCTGGAGTAGCACCCATCCAGGGGGTCATTTGCGGACTCATGCTTGGCGTTGCGACACTGCCAAAGAACATTCCAGCAGTTCCCATTACGCCAGCCCCTACTGCCATCGGTATTTCAATACCAGCTTTACACTTCTCGGCATCCAGTAGTAAATCGAAACATCCTGAATAAATAACATTAAATTTTCAGTTAATTGGATTACTTGAGATTTGTTTAACGAAATCAAGTACAATAAGTTTTAAAACAATACCTGTTCCTATCCTTGGAAGTTGTCCCATAATAATGTTTTCAGATACTCCTCTCATTGGATCCACTTCTGCGTGAGAGGCTGCATCCAATAAAACATCCACTGTTTCTTCAAAGGAACATCTGAAATAAAATGTAGAATGTGATATTGAATTGTCTATCATATTACAACAATGAAATATGTGCACGTATATGTATATAGAGAGTAAAAGTCATAGCGATTGAAGTTTTTGAAAAAATTCATCTGTATGTATAGATGCAATTTATACATGATTACTTATATGTTTAGTAGAATATGTAACATACGTCACACTGATCTTTACCCTCTTATATTAATCTTTTATAATATTTACCTCATTAGAGCACCGGTGTCTTGTCTATTAATACCGTGACGAGTTATAGCCATCAAGTGACCTTTAGCTGTCATAACATCGCAAAGTAAAGCAAGATGACGATAATTTACGTAAAGTCCATAAAATTGCAAAACAGCATTCATTTCTTTTTCCACGGATTTCCTGACAGCTTCTATTCCAAGGACTTGGAATATTTCACAGATATCGTTACTGAATGTCCTAACAGGATCAACGTCCCTTTCGCTCAATACTTTCATTAAACTTGTTCCGTCTGTTTCCAATAACCATTCAGCTATTGCTTTAAATTCACCAGTTTCTGTGATCACGATACGTTTCTTAGAGTCGGTTTGTGGTAAGTGCATATAAACTTTTCCTATTGCTTCGATACCCTGCGGAAACAATTGTTTGAGTAATTTTTGTAATTAGAATATATAATGATTTAATTAAATTAATCAAAACACACCTGTAATGTCATGTCACTGAGCATATTTGCTTCTATACATCGAAGGAACATATCATCTTCCATTTTATCCACAGTCTCTTCTTCGGTATCTTGGAACTTGTTATCGTCGCTGTTCATTATTCTAATTCGTAGGACTAGTTTCTCAGCGTTATCATCATTGAAAATGCAATTTAGATCGTCTCCAAAGCCAGCATTAATTTTTTCCGCTATTTGTTCCATAGTTAACTTTTTATCAGTCATTCTCTTTCTGTCTAATTCGATACGAAGTAACCATGGTGATATTTTGGTCGGATCAAAGTCAGGCATTTCATAATAAACATTAACGAATTCTTGATCCTCTGCGATCACGGTATTTTGTGGATCTGGATCATAATAAATCGCAGTGTTTGCTGTAACTTTTCTTAACGTTGTGTGTTCCAATCGACAAAGTACATTTTTCGCTTTCTCAGCATCTCTTGCTGCAGCTCCCGTCAAGAACACTGTTAACGATGGAGCTTTTGGTTTCTTACTAATGTTTATAATTTCTTTTAGCCTGGGTACACCAAGAGTTACGTTCTTTGATGATACACCAGCAAAGTGGAAAGTGTTCAATGTCATCTGGGTTGCAGGTTCACCAAGTGACTGAGCAGCTAAAGCACCAACCATTTCACCTGGCGATACCTAAACATTATAAAGTTAATAAGAAGCACATGTATGATAGTTTTATATCTAAAACACTTTGTGTATAATCTGTACAAACCTGTGCTTGTTGAAACCTAGTTTCAATTTCACCGATAAGCCATTCAAAAGCTTCGCTGGATAATCGAAACTCTTCAGAAACACACTTTGTGCATAGAGTAGATCTTACTAAACATTGGAATAATAATGTGGCATTTTCGTTAGCCTGTTTGCTAAGCCTATCATCGCCAGCCACAATAATACATTTATCTAAAAGATCTTTCACGCCTGTAAATAAAAATGTTTTAGTTAATGATAATAATAATTATATCAGTTGCGAATTCTTTTGACCCAATTATAATTTTAATTACCTTGTATGACTCTCATAGGACTAAGATCTGTAGGTGCCCGTTTGTTGATATGGAATATTTTCTGCACATTCCAAATCATTCTTTGAAGATTACAAGGCAATACAACTTTTGATTCTCCACTAGGGAATATTTCTCTGAGTATAGCACGATCTTTATTCAACTGTTCCCATTCTCTTTCCAGTTCAGATATTACTTCACCGGATCCCATCATTTCTCTAACAATATCTTCATTGAAAATACGACGAAGATAGCGTTCATTGGTTGGGTCAAATTTAAACTTCTTCTCAAACGCTTTATTGCTCAATTTTATGGTAGGTAGGTTTTGGAACTCGACAGTTTCACCGCACAAACCGTCTTCACCATAACGCAACTGAATAAGTTGACCTACAGAATTCCTAACTGTACCATCGTAATGTACCATTACAGATTCCATAGCCTTTATCAAACGACGCTGAATGTATCCAGTTTCTGCAGTCTTTACGGCAGTATCGATAAGACCTTCACGACCTCCCATGGCGTGGAAATAAAACTCAGACGGTGTCAAACCGGCAAGATATGAGTTCTCGACGAATCCTCTAGATTCAGGACCGTAATCATCCTTGATGAAATGCGGCAACGTTCTTTTACGAAAACCAAAAGGAATTCGTTTACCTTCAACGTTCTGTTGACCTACACAAGCAATAACTTGAGAAATATTAATATTAGATCCTTTTGATCCCGATACCACCATAGCCTTCAGATTGTTGTATTCAGTCAAAGATTTCTTTGCAGAGCCACCAGTCTTGTCACGAGCATCGTTCAAAATTCTGTTTACTTGATTTTCGAATGTTTGCCTCAATGTGTTACCAGGCGTAGGTTCCAGCTCCATATTATGAGCTTTCTGGATAACTTCTATCACGTCTTCTTTAGCCTTCTTAATTGCTTTCTGGATTTCTAAATACGTTTGTGGATCAGCAATTGTGTCTCCAATACCAATAGAGTGACCTTCCAATAGTAACCAGTTGTTGATCACTGTCTGAATGTTTCCATAAAACCGACCACAGACTTCATGTCCCAACTCCAACATACAAATGTGAAGCAGAGATCCAGCAGATGTACCCAAAGTTTTCTTACAAAGTATTCCCATAACAAGCTCTCCGTGTTCTACCATGACCTTAGTATCACCAGGCGAAATCCATTTGTATGGACCATCATCCTCTTCATCAGGATGTGTGCTGTGAGTTCTTATCATATTTACATTGCCTGGTATGATTAAGGAAAAGATTTGTTTACCAGTCCACAAAGGCTTTGGCTTTAATATACATGGTTGAGGCATTTTTCCATCCCAACTGGGCAAGAACATGAGAATATTCATCATTTGTTCTTTTTCAATAAAAACGTCCCTTTTGGTCATTTTTCTTACAGCAGTTAATGTATCCTGTACAATACCCATAACTGGTTTATTCGCCTGCGGTGTGATAATTTGACGTGGTGTCACGTGAATGTTTTCTACTTCTGCACGAGTTTCCATCGACTGCGGTACGTGTAAATTCATTTCATCTCCGTCAAAATCAGCGTTATAAGGTGACGTACAACTTAGATTCATACGGAATGTACTCCATGGTAAAACTTTTACCCTATGACCCATCATACTCATTTTATGTAGAGTCGGTTGACGATTGAAGATTACTAAATCACCATCTCGAATGTGACGTTCTACTCTGTAACCACACTGTAAATGCAGATCGGATGGTTTTGGATGGAATCTCAAATCGATTCTTTCTCCATTATCTCTCACAATATACTTGGCTCCTGGATACTGTGAATTCCCACGTCTGACAAGTTCTTGCATTTTATCGATGTTAAAGGGGGTCACAATTTCAGGAAATGTTAAATTCTGGGCAATACTTCTAGGCACACCTACTTGATCAATTCGTAAATTGGGATCTGGTGTAATGACAGTACGAGCAGAAAAGTCAACACGTTTACCCATCAAATTTCCTCTTATTCTTCCTTCTTTTCCTTTCAGTCTTGCTTTTATAGCTTTTAAAGGTTTACCTGATTTCTGCATTGCTCTTGGCATGCCAGGCATATCATTGTCAACTAGAGTCGCTACATGAAACTGTAACATTTTTATGTTTTCTGATATTACATGTGCTGCAGCTCCAGCTTGTTCATTTCTGATTAATTCATTATTCGCTTTTATAATGTCTGCTAGTTTATGTGTCAAGTCATCTTGATTCTTAGCTGAACCATACATAATAACTGCTGGTCTAACTGATAAAGGTGGAACAGGTAAAACTGTGACCACCATCCAATCTGGTCGTGCAAATTTTGGATCCATACCGAGGATAAATGATTCTTCATCTGTAATATGTTTCAAAATTTCCCATGCTCTTTCTGCAGTCAGTGCTATCTTCTTTTCTTGGGAATCTTCATTTACGTGTTTCCATTCTGCTGTAACATCTAAACCTGATCTTTGAAGATTTGGTTGATATCTACCACAACCACCATGCCCTGGTTTTCTGTCCGTATTCTGTTGATCTTGGTTCTCTTTGTTAATATCCATTTCATCACCGCCTTCACAAATATTTTTACTTTTACATAAATCATAAACAAACGTAAGGCGTTTACGTGGTTGACCCTTAGTTTTCATTACAATTTCCTTAATTTTTGGATTGTGCTGCAATTAAAAAGATAATATTTAAAAGAAGTTATTTAAATGATAAAAATATTTAGCCATTAATTATTTTTACTTACTGGGCCAACAAGAAGTTTTGAGCAATAAAAACAAACACATCTTAAAATTTTTATCGTTTTTGTTATAAAACCAACATGAAAAACGGGTTTGGCCAAATCTATATGGCCAAAGTGTCCTGGACACTCTGTCATATTCCCTGCACATGTTTGACATCTGGAGTTTCTATCTATGACACCTTGTCTTGGGTCCATAAGTCCACCAAGCTTTGGGCGACCGCCTTCCATAGTTTCTGGAAAGCGAATGCCGCCATCTGTGACTGACATTCGACGCTGTATAAAACATCAATCAATTTTATAATATGTAATAAATTAAAATAATAAAATTGTAACAAACAGTATCAAATAATTGCCTTTGGGAAACCAAAAACATTAGAATATCTATAAAAATGCTTTAATATTCAATAAGGTTTTATTTTGAATTATTTTTGACAAATTACATGTTTGTATGGAAATGTACGATCACAAGGAGTAGCAAGGCAGTAAAATTAAATAAGAGAATGAAACAACTATATTTATCTTTACCGTTCAACATATTTTTTATTATAAAAATTGTATGTTAACTGTACATATTGGATTTGATCTTTTCCACTTTTGACATTATAATAAAAATAGAAAAGGGTTTTCAGGTTTATTAGACCTATATTAAAGTTTTAATCATAATTTTGTAATAAAAAATAAATTAATCACATCACAGATGACATTTATATTAAACATTAACAATCTCCTCGTATTTCTTATTGCACGTAGCTTATATTTCTGTGCAATTAGTAATAAATACAATCATGTATTATGGAAAATCAACACGCGCGGCTGTTTGGGAAATAACATCGAGTACACTCGCGATACGATTTCATAAAATGTCGACTCATGATGAAATAGTTGCGTATGCCTCAAAAATTATATATTTCATAAAATCACTCGTTTACAAACGACGAACTTACTATTTCATCGGGTGAAAGAATACCAAATTGGACCCTTTTCACGGTTCGCAAAGGCGCTTTGGAGTCGGACGTGGCCATTTTGCAACGATCACGTACTGCTTCTCCCGCGGCCTTCTGCGTCGCGACTCCCTCTAACCGTTCTTTCCCGATGGAAGCATCACCCTTCCCTAATAGTTCGCCTGCTGCCACCTTCTTTCATATCAATATACGTGTTCCTAAATCAATCGAATTTAACCATCAGAAGGATTTTCATGTATCATTCGTTTAATGAGAAATCATACTGCATAAAATGTTCATTCGCGTTTGCCATCTGACGCCATGAATAACAATGTATGCTTGTGTTATTGAATGGTTTTAATTATAACTTAGTGTCATTTTATGAGTTTTATTGTGAATGAATAGGGTTTACAGAATAAAGTAACTTGATATGGCTACTTCAAAAACAACAAACACATATAATAGACAAAATTGGGAAGACGCTGTAAGTAAAATTGAAATTCTAATAAGATTACAAATTTACTAGAGTAACATGTTTATGCAAAACACCACCATTCTGTTTTAGGAATTCCCAATATTATGTCAAACTTGTTTAGGTGATAATCCGTATATTCGAATGGTATGTTAATTCTATGAATACTTGTATTATCTGAACAATGTGTTCATTATTTGTAACAATAAAATTTATATATTAACTATTTTACAGACAAAAGAAAAGTATGGGAAAGAGTGCAAAATATGCATGCGCCCATTTACAGTATTTAGGTGGTGTCCTGGTGCAAGAATGCGATTTAAAAAAACTGAAGTTTGTCAAACTTGTAGTCGGTTAAAAAATGTATGTCAAACATGTTTACTTGATTTAGAATATGGTTTACCTATTCAAGTACGCGATGCAGCATTGAAAATTAAAGACGATTTACCTAGATCAGATGTAAATAAGGAATACTATGTGCAAAACATAGATAGCGAAATTGGCAAAATAGATCCTACATCACCAGCAGGGGCTGTTGGTAAATCTGCTGCAGCCAGTGATTTATTGATGAAATTAGCAAGAACAAGTCCATATTATAAACGAAATAGACCCCACATTTGTTCCTTCTGGGTTAAAGGAGAATGTAAAAGAGGAGAAGAGTGTCCATATCGTCATGAGAAACCTACCGATCCTGATGATCCATTAGCTGATCAAAACATTAAGGATCGTTACTATGGAGTAAATGATCCTGTTGCTGATAAATTAATGCGTAGAGCTGCAGCAATGCCTAAATTAGATCCACCAGAAGACAAATCCATTACAACTTTATACATTGGCAATTTGGGAGATGTTTTAACGGAGAAGCAATTGCGTGATCATTTCTATCAGTATGGAGAAATTCGTTCAATAACTATGGTTCCTCGCCAACAGTGTGCCTTTATTCAGTACACACAAAGAAGTGCTGCAGAAGCAGCAGCAGAGAGAACATTTAACAAGTTGATATTAGGAGGAAGAAGGCTAACTATTAAATGGGGTCGTTCACAAGGAAGACAAACCGTTTCTGCAGCAGAAGCAACTAGAGAAATTTTAGAACCTGTACCAGGTTTACCGGGTGCTTTACCGCCACCGCCAGAAAGTATGGGAAATAATTTTTTCAATCTACAAACTACTCCTGGCATGATGCCACCAATGATGATTCCACCTCCACCAGTTGCCCCTCAGTTTATGTTCCCACCTCAAATGGCAGCTGCTGCTGCTGCAACGCCAATTTTCCCTCCAGGAACTACTCCAATACATTACCCAAGTCAAGATCCATCAAGAATGGGAGCCTCTCAAGGCATAGGAAAGCCTTGGCCCGAAGAATAATAGTGAAAATATTGAAATTTTTAAACGTAATTATAACAAGAAACATCTGTAAAAATAAATATATATCTTTGACTTTCTTTAAAGTAGGCATGACCAAATGTTAATTAGCAAAATACATGTCCAAATTTTTAATTTCCAAATCCCAAGTTTCAAAATTTCCCGCGAGTTCTTAAGTTTCCAAATCCCTAAATTTGTTTATATTATATTTTCTTACAGCTAAGTTTAGCTTATATATATAACGCAAAAAATTTTTTAATTTTAATGTTTTATGTTTGTTTATTCTACATAAATAAAATATTGCCAATTTCAATAAAAACTTTAGAAAATTAGCGACGAAGGCACCATCTGCCGTTATAGCAGATGAACATTGCTCGAAGTAAACGGGTTTAGCGGTTATTGTGAGTGTCATCATCACACTTTATTACGTGTCCACTGATTTCTGATCCGTCCGGTGTTTCTGCTACGTTGATTGTATTTTGCGAATCTATGGAATGTTTGGATTACCAGATATCTTTGAATTTCTGTTTGTATTAGCATAAGGCGCCTAGTGCGCCTCCCGTCACGATGAACATGTGTCGGGTTCGACTATTATTCTACTTCTTGGCTTTTAGCCTACTCCCTTTTGCCCATCCTGACGAGCATAATCACATTGTAAGTATTCCGAATTGTCACATGGTTGAAATATTAAAATTGTCATTTTATTTTATGCTTATTGTTGTTAATTTTACAACAAACTTCACACATTTTTTCCGTTATCTCTCTGCGGAGACTTGACACGTAACATGTACACGTTACGTTCGTACATTTGATTTATTTCTAGAAATAGAATATTTCCAATTATCCTTTTATTTAAAATATCACTTGAAAATATATTCTAAGATATAGATACAGTTTTATTATATATTTTAAGAATGGGTCATTAACACTTTGTATTTTATTAGTATGAAGATAATGATGAAGTTGTACTATGGATGAGTACAGTTGGACCATATCACAATCGTCAAGAAACCTATTCGTATTATTCGTTACCATTTTGCATGGGCACAAAGGATGTCATTAATCATTACCATGAAACGTTTTCTGAAGCATTGCAAGGCATTGAACTTAAGTTTAGTGGTTTGGAAATTGAATACAAAGGTACTTATATTTTTATTAATTAACCCATTTAGCTTCGCAAAACCTTCTGTAAGTAACTGCTTCTGAAATATACAAACTTGTTTTTGCATTGGCTAACAAGTTAAATGTTGAAATAGTATCAAATAGCAAAATATCCATGCTTTATTTTTTCTCTTTAACAATTGAAAAACAAATGGATTTATATTAGATGTTGTTGAATGTTATAGCTGATGTTGCAAAAGTGGAATATTGTCAGATAAAACTAACTGAAGAAAGTGAGAAAGCTTTTATATATGCAGTTAAGAATCAATATTGGTATAAGATGTATATGGATGATTTACCAATATGGGGCAAGTGCCAATCTATTGTTTGCTTTAATACCTTAGTACATTGTTATTGTATTCATTAATTTCTATGTACTATTTAGGAGTCGTGGGAGATATAGAAGAAAATAATGTAGCTGTATCTTATTATATTTGGACACACAAGAAATTTGATATAGGATATAATGGAAAACAGATAGTTGACGTAAATTTAACCAGTGAAAACAAGGTGAAATTAGTCCAAGGAGCAGCCATTTCTTTCAGTTATGAAGTTAATTGGAGAAAGAGTAACATTAAATTTGAAGATAGATTTGATAAATATTTAGATCCAAACTTTTTCCAACATAGAGTAAGTACTGTATTATTTAAAGAATTTGAATTATTCATTCTAGGCCTTGTTATTAACAAATATTTTTATATGTTACATAGATTCATTGGTTCAGTATCTTTAATAGTTTTATGATGGTAATTTTTCTTGTTGGACTTGTCTCAATGATTTTGATGCGTACTTTGAGAAAGGATTATGCTAGATACAGTAGAGATGAGGAAATGGATGATATGGAACGTGATTTAGGGGATGAATATGGATGGAAACAAGTTCATGGGGATGTATTTAGGCCAGCTAGTCATGCAATGCTTTTTTCAGCTCTTATAGGCGCAGGTTATCAGGTAGTTAATTAAGTTGTGAAACCTTTATGTACATTTAAAAATTATTATATACTTAATAAACATTTATAAATGATTTCATATTAGGTGACAGTAGTTGTTCTTAGTGTCATCATTTTTGCTATTCTTGGAGAGCTTTATACAGAAAGAGGATCAATGTTATCAACAGCAATTTTTGTATATGCTGCTACGTCACCTATAAATGGTTACGCTGGTGGAGGTTTATATGCACGAATGGGCGGACGCATTTGGATTAAACAAATGATTCTCAGTGCCTTTATGTTACCTATTATTGTTTGCGGCACTGCATTTTTCATTAATTTTATTGCAATGTATTACCATGCTAGCCGTGCTATACCATTTGGTTCTATGGTAATTTCCGATTTAATAATTTAGTTATATGTACACTTATGTAACTTGTCTTAATATAGTAACAAATGTATTTTGCTTTTAGGTGGCAGTCACTTGTATTTGCATATTTGTTATATTGCCATTAACATTAGTTGGAACCATTTTAGGCCGCAATTTAGCCGGAACACCGGACGCACCATGTAGAGTCAACGCAGTACCTCGACCTATTCCTGAAAAAAAATGGTTTATGGAACCATTAGTTATTATAATGCTTGGTGGTATCCTACCTTTTGGATCGATATTTATCGAAATGTAAGTAGTGTTATGTCGTAAAATTTATTTTCATAAAAATTGTTTTTAATAACAAATTCTTATATTTTTAGGTACTTCATTTTTACCTCATTTTGGGCATACAAAATTTACTATGTATACGGATTTATGTTATTAGTATTCGTTATTCTAATGATAGTAACTGTTTGCGTTACTATCGTGTGTACATACTTCCTGCTAAACGCCGAAGACTATCGATGGTGAGAATTTTATATTGATCCGTTGTACTTAAGTATCGTTAGATTATATACGTTTAATTAATTTATGCGTACATTTTATAGGCAGTGGACAAGTTTCTTAGCGGCAGCTTCAACTGCTGCCTACGTCTATATATATTCCTTTTATTATTTCTTCTTTAAAACGAAGTATGTTTTTAATCTATTAATTATATTTCGTCAAGTACAAATTTTTGTAGAAAATAATCATACTATATATTTTTCAGAATGTATGGTCTTTTCCAGACAGCATTTTACTTTGGATACATGGCATTGTTCAGCCTTGCTTTGGGCATAATGTGTGGAACAGTCGGTTATGTTGGAACTAACGCGTTTGTACGAAAGATCTATTCCACCGTTAAAATAGACTAAAGCACAATTTTAGTGTAATGTCTACACCGTGGATTAAAGTAAGAACATTCAAAGTGACATCCACTGGTCTTCGTGAAGTACAGTTTGATCATTCTGATAGTTTAAATTATTTGCCTTTATCATAATGCGGAAATGCAGCTTGTAAAAAACTTCCTAAATCAACATCGATCAGTTATTGCTATCAATAACGTGACTACTTAATATCATGAGTTTCGAAACTTTGCAACAAATGTTTTATTATTACATGTATTAATGTAATGTCGCAATAATATTTTCATTTTAAGTAAGAGATTGGTTTATCTGTGGCAGTTTAATTTTTGAAGTGGGGTCCTATGACGGACAGTATACATTTATTTACATGTACTGTTCGTGTACTATTTGTCTAGAGTCACAGTTCCATATTACTTGAAATGCAAACGCCAATGAGCGTAACTTTAAAATTACTATTTTACTCGTAACAACTGACTATGTAATGTTGCTCAATTTCACTAAATTTTGCTAGAATCTCGCAGATCTTATTTTAATTTTCAAGCTTACAGATAAAAAGATTATATCAACTTCTGTAAGTTAAGTAACTATTTTGAAAACGTTACCTCATAAAACATTTGTTGTGATTCTTGTGCATCGTACAAATATATGCCAGAAATTTCTTTTAAAACGTACATTAATGATGATAAATATCTAAATTTTGTATCAAAATATTAACATTGTAAAACATTAGATAATATCATTGATTGCAATTTCATAAGTGTAAGCCAAAATTGGAGAAACAGAAAGGAATGCAAATTATTACATGTAAGTTGTACAGTATAAATTTTCAATACAGTTTATGCTAAATGTACACAATGTTTCAGTTAACACAGAGCATTGTTTTAATTACATGACTCTGAATTAAAATGTTGTTCAGACAGATTATCAACGATTCAATTAACGTTAATTTACATTTAGATGAAGTAGTTGATACAGTAAATTGTGAACATAAGAAATTTTTTTATCAAGGACTTCATACCATGTATCACAATATTTTGTTTGTGTGAATATCCTTTACTATAAATTGTGAATATATTGATAATATGTAAAGTACCGTAAGTATAGAATTGGAGATAAATGACCTTTTTAATCGCGATCCTCCATAAACAGCAAAATATCCATGTATCTTATCGCTGTTCAAAGATAAACAACAAAACAAAGGGGATTGGCATTTGAAAATCACAGCAAAAGTATTTGACCTAATAATATATTGTCAAAAAACAAGTATTAGTGAGGACATTTGAGTGAATATATGATTTATTGTTAGACGTAGTAATTCTAAGAAATATAAAATTTCTACATATAACAAATTCAATGTATTTTATTAATATGATAGCCTCATTGCCAGTTTTTACATTTCAACATATTCTTATCTTTATTTCATAGTTTTACGTGACCTAACTATTGTACAATAAAAATTCTATATTTTTATTTTTGTATAACGAAAATATATATAGATAAAATAACAAAACGTACTCGTATTTTGAAAAAATATATTGCTTCTTATACGTTCGTGAAAGATATTGAATTAATGTCAGGTATATTGTTTAAAACATAACTATTATGTTAGATTCAATAAAGAGTAAGGTATTATATGCGTTATCGCGCAATTCAAAATATTGCAAAATTCTATAAAAGATTGTTATAGTATTCGTTCCATGACAAATCATGCTTAATTAGCGCATACGATTAACTTCAATAGACTCGCTATATTTATTTTTATATTTGCTTTTTTGATACTGTTGATCATATGTAGGGTATAAACAATATACAAATATCAGAAATAACCATGGACCTAGGAATATATGGATAATCTATAATGTGGAGTCTGTACTCGTAAGACAGCTGTAACAGTAAATTTATAACTCAACATTTAAGTTCTAATCTAAAGTAAGTCTCGTATAATAAACATATGTATATAAATAAAATCTAAATTTGGTAAATGTGTTTAACAAAATTTTATTTTTAAATTGACATCAATCAAAGAATATAATTTGCAAAAAATATTTGAAATTATATTTTAAAATGTCCGCGGGTTTCTTTCTTTCTGATTTGTCCAGATATTCAATGAATGAAGTGATCAAAAAGATCGAATTTGTAATATGGCCTCCTCGTCTAAGCAACTCTATGCGCGTACGTGTCCTAAGTCCATGTGTCTATTATAGACAAAGCATACAAAGTAAAAGACTACTGGGGGTGCATCCTTATTTTTGGTTACGAAGTATATAGGAACCAATAAGAGCTGACATGCGCAGAATAAACAACACTCGTCGTTTGATAAGTATAATATTCCGTGGAAGAAATAATAGTTGCCCAATTGACTTTAGCGGTGCCAGTGTGGCACTAAAAGTTGTTTCGTAGTACGCTCGGAGGTATTCACGTGTCAAAGCGCACACGTCGATGCACTTCGTGGGGTGAAGTGAGCTGTCACACCTGTTCATTACTCCAAAGACTACATATTGAATTGAACGTATAGTGACTGAATAGTGTTTCGTTCATTATTCCTTTATTTCAAGTTTTATTGCGATACTTTTGATAAACGAAAAGCAGCAGAAATGGCACCAAAACAAAGAATGCGCATCGCTAATGAAAGAGCCACAAAAAACATTACACTTCGTGGTAATGTTCCAAAATCATCGGTATGTTGTTTATTTTCTTACTCACTGAGTGTTATTTAAATGATTTTTAATAGAATGAAACAAATCATATAAACATTATTTAACAATATATAATTCCCGATTTTTAATTTATAATAAAATTCATATATTATAGATGTAACAAATTTTGATTATATACAGAGACTTATGGTAATTTCCATTTTTAGTTTTATGCTTGTATATGTTTATTATACATTAATAGAACAATTATTAAATCTTTCATAAATATTTATGGTTGAAGGATAATATAAATTTCAGTATAGTAAAATAATGTTTCTACCATATGCAATATTATGCTTCCACTGTAAACATATGTAACAACTTTAGATTGATTTACTTAATGTTTTAAAATGATTTGTCATTTTTATCATTAATCATTTCTGTCTTATCAATTTTATTACATTTGTAAATGCATTACAGAAACCACAAGATGATGGATCTCCAATCGGACCATGTTTGCTAGCACTTTTCTTGTTTGTCGTATGTGGATCTGGTAAGTTTGAACATATCATTTAGAAATCATACAACCAATGAAATATCAATTGACGTCTATATAAAATAAGACTTTTTTAATTTTCAGCTGTATTTCAAATTATTCAGAGTATTAGAATGGCATAAGGAAATTATAAAATGAGAAGTCAAGAAATGTTGCTGTTACTGTTAATACAAAAATATGTCTATACTTTATTGGTATACAAACGAGATTAACAGACTGTTTTATTGCATAAAAATATCTGCGTTGTAAGATTATTAATGCAAATTTGAATTCAAATTTCCACAGAACATCTTTTTCTTTTGCTATGATTCAAGAGGATTATTTATAAAAATTTAGCATTTATAAACATTTCATTGAATTGTAGTATATATCGATGAAAGAAAATTGCGTTTAATATATGTTATTTAGGATCTGTAAACAAATTATTAGATATTTAATGTGATTTTTTAAAGATCTCTATTGCATTGCTTCCTGTAACAGTGACTTTTACTCCTGATTCCATAAGATAGGTACATTCTTTCATCGATATATACTTAGTAAATAATTGTATATATACATAATCAATTTATTGTATCGATTTATTAATCAAAGCATTCCACTGTAAGCAGTTGGTAGCTTTTGGTTGTCTATATATTTTAGAGGCCTTAAGAACATAAGTCATTAAATATGTAAAAAAATATATATATTGTCAGTGTAATTTATCCTAACGAAATATTTGCTACAGACAATTCTTTGTCTCTTTTAATAAATTATGTCATAAATAAACATTTAATTGTATTACTTTTATTAAACCTTTTACTAAATAAATATATAATTTTCTTAAAATATATAATACTAAAATATGTGCAGGTGTAAAATTTTGTTTGATTCTATTGTGTATATTATGTATAGGGAATAGTTAAAGTGTATTGGCACCCGTGGAAATTTTAGTGATTCTATCAGTATAACCAAACGGTGGGAACAGTGAGTTGTTCTTCAAATCTTAAAACGGAAAATTGTTACGCGCTAAACAAAGAAATAATTTTTCAAAAATCTACATTCAATTATTTTATTATTACATATCGAATAAGTAGAAAGGATTATTAAAATGGCTGGCATATTCAATTTATTTGGTGAATCAAATCTTAACAAAGGTAATAACAAAAGGAATAACAATTTTGCTAACTTTTTATTTTCCTGTCTGTAAGAAAAATGGAGTTTAATTAATTGTTTTTACAGGCCAAGTTGTCAAACCTTTGTCAAAATCTAAAACAACCATTGGAATAAGTGAAAGAACAACTGTAAAAACTGTTGTTCCATCAAAGCAAAAAGGATTGTCTATTAGATGCAATTCAAATCCAAATATATCAGCTGCTGGACACTTAAATAATTTAAATCAAGATGTACCTAATAAGCAACAAGATTATTTGAAACCGAAACTTACTCAATTAGACATTGGTGGTCGTCCAATATCACCCGGAAAAGATTTGGTATGAACAGTACAAATAATTATAAGTTTGCTACAAATAGTATAGAAAAGGTAATCTTGAGAATTTTTTACAGAAAGCAGATGAATATTCAACCAAATCTCTGAAAAAAGTACCTGACAAAAAAAATGCACAAAAACTTTCAGATGAAATTATTTTTAAAAAACCGTTCTTATCAAAAAACTATACAAAGAAAAGATATCCTGAACCTGAAAGTTTAGCGCCATATTGTGATATGCAATCTGAGTTCGGTATGAATCTTCAAACATATTAAACATATTTGTGTAGAAGATTTATATTATTAATATAAATGTATAAAATACATGAAATTTATTTTTACAGATGATTTTTATACCAAAACCATAGAAAATGAATTTAAAGAACTACTGAAGAAGAAGAAGGATGAGGTGTTGCCATATGAAGATGAGGGTTTTGAGTCAGGTATTAAATTTTGGATATAAGTTTATTGCACTAATATGATGTATAAGTATTTGATATTTCGAACTTTTTGTTTAGATCCAGAACAAATTGAATATAAAATTCCAACATTATGCATATCACCTAAATCATTTGATATAGAATGGAGGCAATGCAAGACTCTTGATTTACCAGAGATATCAGATAATGAGGACTATTTTTAATATTTATTCTATAGTAATTATTTTATTACACATTATTTTTTTAATTTATTGAATAATAATTTCTGAATAATATAATTAAAAATATTTTGTTAAGTAGATGTGTTTATTATAAAATATTATTATAATCATATAACAGTATTATTATAATCATAAATTAAAAGGAAAGTAGCTAATAATTTAATAGTATAATTTTCATGTATCATACTTTTGTAACATGTAAATAAATAACTTTTTATAGCAATTGTGATTGGTAGTAATAAATTAAAAAATTCTTAACAATTTGATATGATAAATAACTATTGATAAACGTGAATTTAACTCAAGATTTTTCAATTGTTAATGGCATGTATAAAATGTCACCAAGTAAATGTTTCACTGTAATAGCTGGTATTTTAGAAGATCGTACTTTCAATCATATATGCTTCATTGCTGAAAGCTTGTCCACTCTGTTACCGAATTTTTATTATAAATGCATTTACAAAAGTTCATCGGAATGGGAAGTAAGTTAAGTTCATTTTGTTTATAAATATGTTTTATGTATAATCGTTGTTCTAGTCTTGGTTACAAAAAACTTGTGCACTTTACAACTGGTCTCATAGCAAATCTCCTTTAATATGGAGAGAAATCGGAATTAGTCATAACACTGTAAATTACATTGGAGGTAGCTATCAGTTCTGGGAATTATTGAATCAATGTTATAACATCCAATCGTATTTAAATCGTGATGAGCTTGAGGCACTACAAGCAGATTTATCAGTTGTAAGTCATTTTGCATATCATAAACTTTAAAAATCAATTGTCCTAATTATATATAGTAAGTATATTGAAGTGGAATGAACAAATAGCATAATACTGAAATAGTAGGGATAGTAAAATAATACAGTGCTAGTTAAAAATTATTTATGTAGGCTTATGATGTAAAACTAGAACAACATAAAAGTTTATATATACAAGAAGAATGTCATCAAATAACAATAATAGGAGCAGGAAGATCAGTATGTCCAGATTTGGTTTGCCAGTTGTTAATGACAAAAGAACTTTGGTGGACGCACGGAATTGTTATTAATTTATATGACAAGCCAGGATGTTTTTTTAAACTTAAAAAAATACATAGAGATGCACGAGCAGTGGGTTCAGGTTTAGATAGAGTGATTATTTTAGACAATGTACCTGTTGGATTAAAAGATTGTAATATATTGATATATCTTGATTCTTTCCGAAGGTAAATAAGGACATTAAATATTTCAATTAGATCCATCAGTGTAGTACCATGTAGTGAGACTCTATTGTATTACTTCATTTCACTTTCGTGTACAATAGCGTGATAAAATTCTACTTATCTTATAGGGAAGAATATGAAGGCACAGATGAATTATTGCAACGAAATTATAAATACATAGAAGAATTGTCTATACAAATAAATGAATATGCACCCCCTTACATGAAAGTAATTTTCTGTTCAATGGGTTTTACATGTTTTTATGTTAATATCATACATAAATTAGTTACAAAATTACCAAGTACAAATATCGTAGCTGTTAGTTCTCATTACGGTTTAGAACTCATATATCCATTGGTAAATTCATTAGGATACACTTTAAAAAACTTCGGATGTCCACCTGTTTGGGGCTATTTGGGTTTGTTTTTACATTAAAACAATTTAATACCGCTTAATAAATTTCTTAATATTCGTATTAATTAATTCAATTCAATTATAGGAATCAACCACTTTGTAGATGTTGATCGCATGATTCAAAAATGCAATATTTATCCATTAACTGAAAGAACCTTAATTGCACATAAGAATGTAATGCTACCAATTCAAACTAATCAGCATGCAGAATTAAGATGGTTTTTCTATATGTCACATAATAAAAAGCCTTACAAAGACAATCTTAAACGGAAGGTACATATTTTATCAATCTTCTATGTGTAACACAAAAGTATACAAGTTTCTGCGTATGCACAGGCACTTGCACAGTATCAATTAGGTAGATCAGAAGATTTTCAAAAATGTAGAGCAATCTGCGATCTTTTAAAATTATGGTACAGCAAGAAAGAACACATTGGAGACGAAGTTATATCATTAGCAATTGCATCTGATGGTGACTACGACAACATTAGGAATATAAATATGAAAAAAAATTATTATATTTTCTTTATTATAGGATCTTTCGGTATTCCAAAGGGACTAGTGTTCTCACAACCAGTATACTTAAAAGTATTAGAAGATAAGTCACGAATATGGATCCCTTTTAAAGATTTCCCGATGCCAAATATGCCAATTTCTATATTTCGCAATTTTATAGACACTGCTATAATTATTAACGAACAAATAACAACATTGATAGAGAATTCTGAATTTAAAGAAAAATTTTCAGAAACTTAATAAATAATTTGAAATATCTTTAATCAAAAGAATCATTATTTTATTATATTATTTAATATACATAGATACGATAAAAGTATGCAAATTTAACATATCTATTCAAATTGATCATTGTTTTATACATTTACAATTCTTAAAATTGCACATTTTGTATAACCACTATTTTATTCTTTTCATTTAATTTAGACTTCAGTTGACACTTGAACAATAAAAATTAAAAACATGTATGAAAATCACATTGTGTAATGTGCAACGAACCATAGATGACTATACGAAACATAAATTTAATATGTATGATTAAATTTACATGTTTATTGAATAAATCATAAGAAGAATAATAAAGTTTCTTAAGATAAATTTATTACCTAGTAAATACAATTGAATAAATTAACTAAGAAATATTACCACTGATTGCTTGAAAAAGATCATTGCGCTTTATAGTGATTCTTTTAAAAATAGTTGCAGAAATAATACTTTTCGCCATAATTAATGTACTGGAATTTGATATTACAATTTTCTTGTATATAGAAAATGACATAACAAATTGTTACCAGCTTAAATCTATTGTTAACAACTGGTAATTCATTTCATTTTACACTTAATTAATAGTTCTTTATACAGGATGTTATGTCACAATGGTAGACAAATGGATAATGTATCTCGTATTATTGATCGTGATTACTTTATCTTCAGTATTCAAAAAGCGTGTATGGATTAGTGATGTATTTTTTTTAAAATGCCACTATATATTATGAATGAAACCAGAGTATATCAAAAAATAAAATTGAATTAAGTCCTATATATTTTTTTAAGAATAAATGATGTGTTAAAAATTTGAAAATTTGAAGGGCAATGTGAAAATTAAAAACGCCGAGAAATTTTTTAAGAAATAACTTCCAATTACCTGAACTGAGAATAAAAAATTATTACACGATGCAAATTTTACAATTGCTCACTGATATTGACGACGTTAGATTTCTATCAATAAAAAATAAATGTTAGGATTGCACGCCGTTACAATAGGTATAGTAAAAACTGCATTTTGACACAAAACATCTCTGATAATTTGAAAATTATGCTACAAAATTCGTGGATATGACAAGTGAAAAATTTTTTTAGGCAGTTTTTGCTCGAATAGCAGCACGTTTTCCAGTAACAGCCTAAAACGAATAAATTAACATTAACAGAGTTCTTAAAGAAATTAATATAACAAAAATCATATGAATTTAAATTAAGTTTAATTACCTGGAAACCAGATTTTATACTAGCCACTGAACATCTTGAGCCACAAGTTTCACACTGTAAGAAAAATAGTCGAGTATCTTTTTGAAGAATAGTATCCGGAGAGCGACAAGTGTGACATGTAACATATTCTTTAATGTATCTCCTAAGAACATTTTCTATTTGTTTTTGTTGGAAACGACCTTTAATAATAAGTTGACTATTTCCATCAACAGAACCACTAGTTCCCAATTCAGCAAGTAAAAAGTCCAATAAATGTTTTGGTTGCCTATGAAGTGTTTTACATATCTACAAAGGATATTGTAAAATAAGTAGTGAGTAAAAAAATTTGTAACTGAAAGTAAATAAAATGGGCTTAATAGTGTAACTTACCTCTGTGAAGTTAGCAAAAGATGTTTTTTTGGTACCTATACGTACTACTTGAGGAGGACGCATAACAAACTTCTGTTTTTTGCCAGCAACCATATCAGGATTCTTTTCCCTCATAATATTAAATACTCTTACCAATAATTCATCATATGTATAATCTCTATCTGATCCAACCCATAAGCTTGTATCTTCTGCTAAGAAATGTAATACTGTTTTAATATATGATCACATATTTATAAAAATTTAAACAAATCTTTATTGGACATGTTTATGTCTAATTTTATTTACTGAACATCATATATACCACAAACATGTCAAACTTTCAATTTCAAAATTAACTTAAATTTTCATTATTTATCAATTTTACCTGCTATTAATGAAATTACATGTAATATATATGTGAGAAATATAGCGATTAATTGTATAATGCAATAAGTGATATAATATTGCATGACAATTTATAAGTAAATTACTATTACAATGTACAAAACATGAATAACACTGCTAAATGATTCAGTAAATAACAAATTGCAGGCATGATTCCATGGGTATTTTCCTATTATTTATAACATAACATACACAAAAATATTTTCATTTCATATTAAATAGAGATTAATATTATCTTTCTTTAAATTAATAGATAAAAATTTTTCAAATATGCCATTATATGCACTTTTTATGCAATGAAATGAAATTTATGGAAGTGCAGAAACAATGTATGTTGTGATATATATAGAAAACAGCAAATATAGCCCTTACCATACTCTGCACTTCGCTCAGATTCAGTGCAGCATGTTAACAAATAATGAGTAACATAAACAACTAGTTACTCCAAGCTATAATACTCTTGTAATATATAATATTTACCATTTTCTTTATCTTCTGTTTCCTTACGTTCTTCCTCAGCTACTAACTCATCGAGATCTTTCTTTTTCTTTTTCTTTTTTTTAGTTTTTGAGAAGTCCATGTCTAAGTCAAAAGTATCATCCACTGCAACTTCCTCTGTTTGTTGTTCAACAACATCCTTTTGAAATCATTCATGTATAATTATATTAATCAATTTTTAATTGTTATGTTCAAGCACTAATAAAATATTTAATATTTATAATATAGTTGCTTGTTTACTACATAATCATATACCTCTTTTCTTGTATCTGGCAAAGCAGCATCAAGTTCATCTAAATTAAATGCTTTTTTTTTCTTCTTCTTCTTTCTTCCAAAATTCTCTAAGTCCAATGTTTCATCATCTTCAGTTGGTGCAGGAGGATCCGGCTCTTGATTCTCTTTATCCACACTGGTTTCCATCGCATCACCAGTGCTACCACCTTCATTAAATGCAGCATCAAGATCAAAGGCAGTTTTCTTCTTCTTCTTTTTCTTTTTTAAAGTAGGATCGAATACCTATAAATTTTATAAATAACTCATGGTTTAATATAACTAAAATTTATGCAATTACTATTATGAGTTTTATAATTTATATAACAATTTATTATATTACATATCAGTTATATATAATTTTATTAATACATCAGTAAATTATTAATTAATACAAATAATTGTAGTCACTTATTTTTAATAATTTGAAACATTGATGAACTTTCATACATGAATGCTTACAATATACTGAACTCAGTGTATTCAACTTACTCTAAATGATTTCATTCTACAGGTTAAATATCACTTTATATTATTTGAAATACATTGATCCATATATAAAATATTGTAACATGTACCGAAACATATCGAAGTTGCAATAGCAAATAAAATGACACAATAACATAATACACGTCAAAAAAAAGTTACACTGAAAATAACTCTATGTTGCTTCAAACTATCCACATGGCTTTGAGGTTGGAATTTGTCAAATAGTATTATTTTTATTCTATAAAATTCTAATTGGAAAGCATTCTATTTAGTTGAATAAAAGTTTTATTTTTTCATTTATACATTTCAGATTATTATCAAAAAATTAAAAAGTATGTCAAGATGACCATGCACCCATGCTTTTCAGTGGAACATAAATTTCTAAGGATACTCTTCGATATTCTTGCTTACCGAATCTTCTTCAGTCATTTTGAATATCGCACTGAATGCTGTGATGCCTGCAAAAAACCTATCAATTGACTGAGTTTTTAAATATAAATGAACATTTTAATTTTACGATCTTAATCCTTTTACTCCCAGCATTTATACAGTGCAATCACGTCTTAGTAACGAATATTGCATCAGAAATTCGACTTTTAAGCCCAAAGAGTGATTCACACTTCCGAACAGTCCACGCAAGTTAGCGATTCGTCGTGCATCTTGATAAGCATTTCTATTGGCCGATCCTTTTAGTATCAACTAATGAGAAAATACTTGAAATACAATTTCATACACAGCACTAAATAACCTTTTACTATCTACAAGCTTAAACAACTATTAAACATAAAAACTTGATTGTATGTACAAGTTACATTCAAATAAAATGTTTATAAATGAAGGATATTATATCTTTTAAACAAACATATTATTCGTTCGATGGAAGATCGTATTCATTATATGACGAATTTTGGTTTATTCTACGCATCTCAGCTCTAATTGGTTGAATATATTTTGTAACTAAGAGAAACGCGCATGCGTATTTTCGACGTTCATCATGACAAACATGTATATCCAGTGATCCTTCATTTTGTATACTTATTACATTATAAATCCCTAAATTGTACAATTTAGAAATGGAATTTCTTGATTACATCAATGATCGTAATGTAATGGAAGTTTACTGCACCAACGTGGAGGCATTCAATTACGTCTGTTCTAAATACATCATACCTATTTTTTCTTTTCCCTATATTTTTGTCCGCCATGTATATGCCCGACGAAGTAGTAATCGTAAGGTAATGAGAGACATCGCCAAGAAATAGGGAGCCTAGTGAAGTTAGCTACGATGCGTAAATCGAGTACGATCTTTCGTTGCGTGAATAATATATAAATACATTTGATATATCTTTAACTCTGTAAAGTTCTCACACAAATATCCGATAGCTATATGCCAAGTAGCTATACACATATATACAGAAATTTGATACCTATAACCGGAGTACAGGTTATGGATCGAATGGCAGTGATCCGCAGTTTCCAATCTATAATGTGATATTTCATACTTGGCTATAAATATAATTAGTTTACATGTTATTATAATGAATTTAAAGCCAATTTTTTTTTACTACGATCAAATTCTTTCAAAATATACATAATAATTTTAATAAGATGACAAGTTTGCAATGCCAGAAACCTCGCATTACCGGTGCTGTATTGTAGTATTGAATCGAGAATATGTATACATATACTGAATGTTAAATTTTATAATGTTTGAAGTTCGAAGTAGTGTTTCGTTGTGATTTTGTATAAATAATAAACAAAGTGTCGATTGTCAATGTACTGAGAAAAATTAGTATGATCCACGTCTAAGGAAAAGTTCAATATTAAACGTTATGTGCATATAAAACAAGTTCTCAGTCTAAAAATGATACAAAAAAAGCTGGTACGAGCAATGAACAAAAAGTGATGTGATAGAAAAATTCAACGCGTGTTTAGTTGTGTTATATATATATTGGTGCATGTCAACGCCTAAATTAAAAGTACGTACTAAATTACGATACGTTCGAATAATTTGTTTATGTTCAATTCTTTTATAAGAATCGATGAATGTTCTATCGATTACACATTTCAAAATGTTTCAAAGGTCGATATCAGTGTTTTTGTGAAATGATTACGCGATGCGAATTTTGTCGAGAGCAAAAATCTGTGGTAAGCAAATTTATTATTCATGAATTAGAATAATAGATAATTATTTTATTTTGAAAAAACATTGTTTATTCATAACTTTATTACAAATTATTAATGGTTGTTTTGAACGCTGTGCTATGTTATTTATTTCTTTCAAAAGTGTTTATAAGTTATTTCCGTCGAATTCGGGAATATATTTTGCGATTCTTTCTAAATTTATATCTCTATTCTGAAACTTACGTACTATATATAAATGAATGGCATATAAACAGTTAACCTTGAACTGTTCCATAGAACTTTTTCCTTATTGATCGTATTTACGGCGAAAATATAGAATGTGACTGTAAAAGTAATAGAACTTAATAACATAAATATGAATTTAACCTTTAATTTTGTGCATCGACGAGTGATAAAATTCATTTAATATGTTTACATAGATAAAGCAAGGTAAATACCTGTGCACATTATTGCGTATACATGTAGATACAGATTGCAATTTTACGTGTGCGTAGTAACACGCATACATTTGCGTCATTAATTATAGTTATGACGTGCAGCAGTGTTCGGTAAACAAGGAATGTCTAAATTTTTTAAATTTACGAACTTCCAAGCGATACATGGAATAATCTGTTTCTTTATTGTCAATTTCTGTAGCCCTAATTCTCAACCCAGGTCCTGCAAATTTTAGCGACGACACTGTCGGATAGTTGGGGATGGTTTAAAAAAATTAATACAGAAACATTGTACAAAATTAATCATGATAATGCGATGCGATTGTATTCACAGCAATGCAATCTTTCTGAGCCATTCATTGTTCATGTCTCATCGCAATAATTATAAAATTAAAAAAATCGCTAATTGAAAGGACAAATTATCTATAAATGAGATTGTTATATAGTTTTCTTTTTGCTTGAAATTTATGTAGAGAGAAATAGATTGAAAAGGATTGTTTTGAAATAAAAAATGAACAAGAATAAAACTCGTCAAATAGATTAGATACAGAATTTATCAGAAATTATCCACATTTACGTTGTTTCTTGTTAGTTTCCATTAGTTTTTACGAGGTCAAAATATTTTATAACGTTTTGGTTAACGAAGGGGGCGTATAGCAATCGTGATACTATTAGGAACCATTTCAATCATCATGCATGTCACAGTTAGTGCATGCGTGACAACAGATGGTAATAAATGTTTATCTGGTTTTCTATAGCTCTTAAGAGCACGGAGGATCAGGGGAAATACTTCAGTCGTCTTGTTTTCGTTTGATCTGGAATACGTGCGTGAAACAAGTCTGTTAATTCAAGTCCAAGTTGATTTAAAATGATCCTTAAGTTTGCGGAAAATCACCGTATTAGAAGAATCGTTAGTTTTATCTAATTACATTATAAATAATACCGGCAAGAGAAGTATAAGTTATAAGTTACTTTGTACACAAAAATATTGTACAAATCTATATATTGGCGGGAATTACTTAGTATTTGATTAAATTTAAATTTCATAGAACGCGATATCGCATGAGCAGTCTTTAACGTTAACACTCAAGTACGCGAAATCAAATTGTCATTTATTATAAAAAGTACTATTTCGAAAATGATATTTTCAATCCCTGGGAAATAATTAGTGATTAATTAATATTTAATTAATATTGTACAGTGCACAATTTAATACCTCTTAAACCTAAACCATGATCTTTAATTATAATGTGAATATAAATTAATATAATATGAAATAAGAGACATTCAGTTTTTGGGGGTTTTTGATTTATGTCACTTTCATAATAGGTCATTTCTAATATTAAGTTTAAAAATAAAAATTCGCCGTAAAAGTTCAAAGAGCTCTGTTGATAAGACAGTTATCTGCAGAATTTAAGTCAAAATTTTGAAATTGCCCGTAATTCAATTATCTGATTATTTTTTTTTGCGCAATAATTATCATTTATTGATAATATATATACTATATCTACTAAGCGAAAATTTATTCAATTCACAGAAAAATGACTACGTATAAGGAAAGTTCTGCATCGTATGAAGAAAATCTCGAAATATCCAACGATGAGAAGAAAACGATCAAGAATGAAAACGAAAAAGAACAATCGATGGAAAGACCGAAATGCAGACTCGACGCAAACGGCCGATTAAATCTGGAAGATATTTTATTGTCTTTCAATGGACCAGTTAGTCAGGAACAAGCATGGGCATTGTGTTATCAAACGGCCAAGAGTTTGTCACGTTTACCAGACAACAATTTTTATGAACTCTCACAGTTATCACAAATTGTCCTTCACAAGGATGGCGATGTTTGGCTTGACAATCTAATCGGTAAGACGACTGATTATTTTTCTAAGAAAGTTCTTTATCCTGCTTATCGTATAGCGTCTTATCTAATTGTTTTGAATGTAGTGAAGAAAAGAGATGGTAAGAAAAGGTAAATGACTAAAAATATCGAGCATGACTACGTAAAAAAAGGCAGATGTTTATGTATATGTATATAATACGTTGTTATACTGCAGTAATGGACAACTGCGTCCTCGAATGTACGATACACGGGCGTACAAATGTCGTGCATTCATGGGTATTAATGAATAGTTACTCTAACAATATTTATATTCTTAAATTTCTGAATTCTTACATTTCTCAATTTTCGATTTTATAAAGCCCAAATCTTCATATTCTCATATTTCCAAATTATTAAATTTCAAAATTTCGGCATTTCATCTGCCCATTACTGGTGTATAGTTCTGTATTTGCAATCCAGATAGTCTTATTTATTATTTTGTACGTTGTATTAGCAACAGTCATATCTTAATATATAGTAAAATATGATATATACATTTCAGTAACACATACTTTAGTATAGTATGGTATATGTATAGCATAGTTGTTATTATAAGTATAATGTATCATATGTATAATGTTTTGTTATGAAATGTGTTATTATATTTATTATTTTATGTAACTATACAAAGTTGTTTTATTGTAAATATAGTAAATATATGGTGGATTGATAGATGTCACAATGTCATCGTATCTATAAAGTGTTAGAATAAACCGAATAAGATATAATACAACTGTAACTTGCAGTATTTAATTAGTAAAAAAAAATCATATATTGACAAAAGTGGATGTACAATGTTTCTGTATTGCACAACAAATACATCAAACTGTATTACATAATGTGTTCAATGTTGTCTCATTTAAACTTTTCTAGAAATATGATATGGTTTTACAAATCTATTTGTAAATCATGCACGATATTTGCGTTTCACTGAGCCTAAATGTTTGGATAGTGATAAGGAATAATTGTTTGTACGATAAAGTTTTCTGATAATATTATTAACATAACAGTATAAGATAACGTAATAGAGCAAAAAAGATTAAGAAAGTAATTGAATTTCGTTATGACTCTTACTAAAGATAATCAATTTCTGATCATACATGAATCATTCGCCAATTTAAGAATTTTTATCTGTATTAATGCTTCTGTTACAGAATCAAAACAACCCCATGTTTCTGAGCAAAAGGTAAACTACTTTTTTGTGCAAAATAGAAAGTTTTGAAAGAATAGTAATATATGAATTATTTTATGAAAAAGTTATATTTCTGTTTCTGTTGCAGGCAGTGTTCTCATTGGGTATGATGATCTTCAAAACGCTTGATTTCGGCCTAGATGAACAAGAAGAAAGGCCATTGTCGCCAGATTTAGAAGCTCTTATCACGTTAATGACTAGGGCAGATGAAGGTAACAAAAAGTAATAAGAATCATTGCTTAGTGCGTTAATTCTAATGTATAATTTTTTTGTAAAATGTACATGTTTTTGTACTTTTATTTATTGTAAAGTTTTAAAAGCTCCAGTCCTGTAGCATTGTAACGTGTGGCCCTACAATCTCAAGATCTTTGAATAACGTAATCGCATTTTTCTATTCTAATATGGTTGCTGTTCTTGTCTCTCTTGTACAGACCAATGCAAAAGAGATGAGAATTGCTCACTTTTATTCAGAGCTTCTCTCTGCATGATGCTCCCAGAGTCAATTACGACATGACCTGTTGCTGCATTAAGCCAGACCTTTAATTATAGGGCTTGAAGACTTTCCTTTCCACTTTTCACTTTTCTTTAATCAATGGAAGCTAAATTACACGTAGTCATACCAGAAAGAAAAGATTAATTTTAATTGTTATCTAGAATGTGAAGAAACGGAAGAACGTCCGCAGGAAACGGACGATGAAGGCATTGAGCGGGACTCTAGCGATGCTGATGTAGATGAATATTTAGTACAAAAAACTAATGATACATATGAAGAAAGGCATTTAATGTATTCATTAAAAAATGTAATGCATGTAAGTGCAATATTTTTTATTTATTTACGCATGTAGCTCATTATGTTTTATTATCGTAGAATGTACATTAATTTATATATTAATTGATAGTTATGCACCAGGCATATGCAAACGTCGGTTGAATCAGCTGAAGCCCATTACAAGGCTGTAATACGGGCATTTGTTGCTGAAGCTTTGGAACTGTCACAGTTTTTGGATACAGTGGCAGCTGATAAATTGCAAGCTAGTCAAAGGGAAGCTGCTAGTAATGGCAGTAATAAACAAAACTCGATGTCCGTTCAGAACCTTGATACATTAGATTTCATTGATTGGGTAAGATTTCAATAATTTCAGTACAATGTGATTCATATTGCAGATTATATTAACAGCGTAATTTTATACTTCATTTCATAACATTCTATACTTCATTTCAAAATTATAGATACAATATAATGTTAGAGTTTGTAACTATAATTTTGAAGTATCGCGAATGTGATATCACGTTATAATATTGTATTTATATTTCGTTCATGTTCAATTCGTTTGATATTTAAAGAAAGACTAAAAACGGAACTATAGTTTTTGATAGGTGTAATTAAGTGATGACTTGCTAGACAATCAAAGGGTGTATGGGAGAAATTCCGTTTATTGTTTATACGATCTTTTTCATAATCGTTCAGGGTTATATAACGAAACTCCACTGTAACAAACTTTACTCTATTTGTAAATCGAACGAATTATCGTAAATGTATGAGTCTCGTTGTCATTCGTGTAAAACTAACAATACCGTGTCGCATAAAGTCATTTGTCATTTTGCAGAGATAAGATATTTGAGATTTATTGACTTGACTCTCTACCGTTATAGACTGACATTAGGATTTGGAGGGCTATACAAGTATGTCATCATTAATAATGTTTGCGCATGAAGCACTAGAATCTAGATACAACTATTACTGTTAAGCATGTGGCATGATTGTTCACAGTTAGTAGCACAGTTTTAATATGCCAATTTTTATGAATTGTAAAAATAGCACTTATTGTATTTTAACTGCATGCATTGACTTCGTTTTATTTGAACTATTTTCACCCGTAAAACGTCCCAACAGTTGATTTTTATACTACTTATAAAAAAACGGTTTATGTTTAATTAAATTTTTGAAACACTCTTATATAAGTAATACACATGTTTAATACAGTTATGGACTTAGGAAATTCAAAGTCAGTTATTCGTCCACAACTTACAAACTGTAGACGAGTCATATACATGTATATATATACATTTTTTTTTACTAAAAAATATTTCACAATTGATACAAATGCGATTAAAAGTACTATTTCAATAGGCACGATTTTGGGTACAAGTTATTCAAGAGTTGAGAAAAGGAGTAAAACTGAAAAAGGTAGAAGCCAATTTGGGTTCATCAAAAAATACTACTCGTGGACGTGGGAAAGGTGCAGAATTTGAATTAACGCCTTACGAAATCTTGATGGATGACATCCGAGAGAGAAGATATCGTTTAAGGAAAACACCATCACCAACGCCTCATTTGCGAAAGGACGCACATGCAGTTATCCTTGAATTTATTCGAAGTAGACCCCCATTGAAAAAGGTAATACTACTATGAAAAACAGTGTCCCATTTTATCTCTAAAAATCATTGCACAGTGTCAAGAATTTTTATTATTTGAATATTAAGTTCATTTTTTAAATAAAATAACATTTTACACGTTTCCCGTATCAAGTGTATCTTTCCGCTGTAGTATATTTTAAATTTAAATCAATGCACTATGACTGTGAGGACCAAATGCGTTTTAACAAAGTAATCTTGTACAGGCTTCGGAGAGACAATTACCACCACTTCAGAAGGAGTGGACTTTATGGGAATTACTCATGGAAAGCATTAAAAAACCACCTAATTTAAGATCTTCGCGCAATAGATACGTTCCTAAGAATGAAAGAACGTCCCCCCAAAGTGGTAAGTTGCATTATGTGTTTGTTTGTTTAATAGCAATTTTCGCATGTCAAGCTGTTTTACAATATACCTTCATTCGGGTATGAATATTTAACAAATTCATGAAAACCAACATATTAACTTTATTCATTGTGCATCCATAATTATAATTATTTCGTATGCATTAAGAAATCATTTGTATACTTTTCTTGCTACTAATTTGTGTGGTACCTCAATAAATCTTTCCAAGTATATTGTTTTGTAAATTACAAATAAAATTAACAGGTACTTTATATTTTTATTACTAAATATTACTAAATATTTACTACTGTAATATTAAGATTATAATATTAGCTTAAATGGTGAACACTTAGAACTTAAGATCATTAAATAAATTGAAGATAGTTCACAATAGTTCGCGTTATGTCACCAGCTTTGTATAACGTTATTTAGCTTATAACTAAAGAAACTCTACATTGCACTTGAGTGTATGTAGTCTGTATTCACTTTCAGTTGAGAAGGGCGGTTCTTTAAAGTTGCACAAATACGACTCATATGCACGCGGCGATTTCATCCATGTGTTTACATGTACATATGTATAAATGTACATATATTGAATTGATTACGGATGACCGGTAAATACATAGTCACGCGTCGCACACGTGCGATTGTATTTTTACACAAATATATTTAACTAGGAGTATCCATGCGCGAAGCACGGTGGCTGCACGCGCGCGCGCAGCCTACACAGATCCGATCATCTTACCCATTATATTCTCCAGAGTAAAGCTTTGCTAGTTCTACAAAGTGCGACCAGAATAGTGGTATCTGTGGCTTTGTATTTTTTCTTAATAATAATAATAACATCATCATCATTACAAATTCCTCAATACTTCTTGTATCCCTAACATTTTCATATTAATTAACGATTTAGAGATTCTTGTGTGTCGGTCGATGAATGTTAAATGAAGAGTCTACTTAAATTGAAAATTAATATTAGAAAAAAAATTTCGCGTTACGTCGTATTATCTCGTAATTCTATGCGTCGTGACTAAGCCTTTTCATTACATATGTATAATAAATGGAGGGTTGGTCCGAATGAATCATGATTTGCAACGGTAGGCCGGCTTAAGAGCATTGCAAACCCCAGACCGTCAGCGATCAATAACCGAAAGCGCGCAAAGGGTGAGAGAGCTGACGTCGCTTGAAACGTCATCGTGCAACGCTCTGTAGATCGCTGGCTGGCTGACTCGTGTCGTGTTTCTATCTCTGCGTCGTTTCTTTTCGATCTTTGTCCCTCTCTCCTTTTAACGGAGGAGGGAAACTGCGACTCGAGCGTGAAATTCAATTGAACTACGTTTAACGTGTACGAGTAAGTCAAGTGTATCAAGAGGAGGATAGGCACACTAACGAACACGTGTGCTTGATGTACAGTCATTACGAGTGGGAGTACGAGCATCGACGTGGACCACGGATTCGAGAGGATGGGAAAAAGAGACAGATGAACGAGAACAGCTCGAACGCTGGTAATCAAGTATTTTGAATAAAGATCATGAATCGAATAGATTCGATTTGATTGGAATAATAGAAGGTGATGAGCATCTTGATTCCATAGGCTGTGAGATCTTCGAGTCGGACCAGAAAATTGACGGAAAACCGACGAGACTTGGGATTTCCGGTTGGACTTCGTGGTTGTCGCAAGTAAAACCACTGTAAAGAATTGTGTCAGAATATGGTATGTCTGGTTTAAATTTACGGTCGTGATCAGCTACTTTAAACCATTTCATAATTTAGTAAGATTATGTTTTGAAACTAGTATCTACATAGATGTTGTACAACATATGTATTATGTACCAATATAATTTTATCTTATATTAATAATTTTCAAATAATTTTAATACTTTATGGTACCATAATATTAGAGCAACAGATAAGTAACTAATGTAAACAATAGTTATTTTTAATATAACATATCAAGCAACAGTTCTTATTAATGTTGATATAATCATGCTTCTGCTCAAAATGTTTAAATGTTCTACATCTACATTATGTCATATTTTGTATTAACATTGGTTCAATTTTGTACTTTTTTTCTGTATTATATTGTTTCGTGTATAAAGTATTTAAATAAATTGAAATATGACACAGTCTCTTCTAATGAAAGACTTTTGGTCACTTTATTCCATGAATAGAAATGATCAGAATTAAACCAGACATACTGTATATTAGAGAACAGAGAGAAACAGTTGAAAGCAGGAATAATGTTATCGACTGTAGGCGGTGAGTCTCGCATGATAGTCCTTGGTGAAGTTCCACCGTCGCAGCCAGAGCAGGAACAGGAATCCGCACAGGATGTGGCGGCACAATGGTTGCAAACAGAGGATCAAACAAATACTACAACTACAACAGCAGGCACGACTACAACTACAACAGTGGGCACAACTACGACAAGTGTGCCTCCTACCGCAAGTCGAACTAGAACAAATGTGCCACCGGTTCCACAACCAAGACAAAGAATCAACAAACCTGACATTAGAGTGCCAGGAAACAGGAATCGTAAGTCGCGTAGAAGGCGCATTACGGTCGCAGGTAATCATACCATTCATCTTTCTTTGATCAACATGTTGGGAAAATTATATAGGAGCGAGGTTTATCAGCACTAACTTTTTTTTATAATCGTTGAATAATTTCTAACTTTATTTAATAATAATCTTTAGAGTAGACATTGGTTCACTGTTAAAATCATATATAAGATTGCTAAGAATAAATTTTGACGTAAATTGTTCATTATCTTAATGATCTGGAGCATAAACTTTATTTTTTTAATTTTATTTAATACCACTAATAAATATTTATTATCTACAGAGTTCATGACCAAGTGATAAATTATATTTACAGATTAAATATTAAGTTATGGAAAACTATTTAAATGTAAACATGTAAATTCATTTATGTAACTTTAATGATTGCATTTGACCCTACGCGTACACAGGGAGCAGTTATGTATGTATTTTTAAGATTTACTGAGGTACCACAAGCTTATGAATGTTTCCTTTTTTAACTAAATTTCAATCACATGTCATATTCACTGGTCATTAACATACATTTCATTATGTTTTCCATAATAGTCATATATATAATTTGAATTTATACCCGTACACGCAATTTTTTAGAGTACATCCAGAGAAATGAAAATGAATCATCCACATCTTCAAGACCGCGAAGGGAGCAAGAAAATCTCGAAAATTCTTCAAGCAGAAAGAAAGTCATTCACGTGGATTTTGATTTAAAGGTAGATGCGAATAATCCTGGGATGAGCGAAATAGCTGAATACTGAAACTTGAAAAATTGTATTTCATTTGTCATGGAATTTTAAAAATTGATTATCTTTTCAATATATAGCTTGATGAGGATGAAGACGAAGACTACAACGATGAACTTGCAGTAACAAGATTTGAAGAAGAAGATGAAACATCACACTATTGGCAACTTAAAGAAGGTTATTCATTTGTAGATAGGGATAGTGCTCGTAATAGGCATAAAGATCACAGGGACGATGACGAAGCAGGCTCTGCAAATCCTTGGCGGAAAACGGGTGGGCTGCGTCTCACGAGAAACGAGTATCACCGATTTTGTGATGCTCAACTTGAATGTAATTATGTTACTTGACAATTTTCAGAATGTTACGAAATTCTTTATATTTTGATCAATAAATCAATTTTATTTTGTAGCTTATGATCTCGCAACACAATGCCCATCTAGAAGAGCATCAGCTCGAAAACATGCAGCTAGGCGTAGTATAGCTCTTACAGCGCTAACTGGAACTACTTCTCTTCCTCATTCAAGACCTCAAAGTCGTCAGCACATAGGTGTGACTGAGTCGACAGTGAGTCAAGGCCCGAGTCCTAATATTAGTCTGAATCCTAGTCCTAGTTTGAGTCCTCAGCCAAGAGCAAGACAACCACGTCGGTCGCATACCATTGCTGAAGGTACAAAAGATTCCGAAGATCAAAACGAAGACTGGCCAGATGATAAAGGACAGGTAAGGATAGTAATCGTAACCGAAATGAAAGGAATTGATTCGTGTAAGATAAACTTTTATATTGCGAATAAAAAAATAAATAACTTATCTAATATCAACAAATATTTTGCTAGAAACCTACATTAGGTGACATGTTCTTGGACGAAAGACTTTCTCTAACTCTTGAAGAGATTGTGCATATACGTAGTGTTCTTACCAAAGCCGAATTGGAATCTCTACCTGTAGAAGGGCGCGTGAAAGAAGACGTAGAAAAGAGACGGGTCTGTTTTCTCTGTTTGAAAACTAGATTTGGATTGTTAGGACCTTGGGGGCAACGTTGTCGTTTGTGCGAAAGGACTGTATGTGTAAAATGTTACTCTAAAGTAAGTTCTTCGCTTGCTTCAATGACAATTAAATGCAGCAATAAATTTGCATTTATATATACTGTTTTAAGTGATGGTCAGATATTTCTAGTTAACACTTAATATTTCAGATGCGAATTCCAACAGAGCATTTTGCCCACGTTCCAGTAGTTTTACTGTCGCCTGGTCTTCTTCTTTCCCCATCATCCTCAGAACCCGATACCAGCAAAAGTTCTTGGCTTAGAGGCAGCGGTGCAGCTGGATCTGCACCGGCATCACCAGCCTCTAGACGTAAAGATTCGTCGTTGAAAAGCGTCACACCATCATCAACGCCAACTACGACACCCGTTTTGATACTAACACCGACTTCTACACCACCTTCTCACGCGCGCCGTGAAATGGAGAATCAAGAAAAAAGGTGATTAAAAAGGAATATGTATTTGATTATTTGACTTGAAAGTACTATTCATTAAGATAGTTTTATATTTAAAAAATTATATAGAAGCTACAAAGGCAGCGGTAGTCCAGCAAACGTTTCATCACCAAAAGCATTTTCGGCTTTTGCTAATCAAAGCTCGGAACAACGACTTGCCGCAGAAAGATTACGGGGTGTTTCTATGGTTGTCTGTCACGATTGTCGCATAATGGTTATACAAATAATTAAGAGTTCAAGAACCACACGGGCTACGATACGCAACAATGTTATATCACGACTTACTTTGAACCTCTCGCCAGCCTACGTTTGAATTCTTCAAAAACGAAGTTCCACGCACGAGATTTCTATTTAAAACAAAAAATAGCGCATCTTGTTTTTGATTTTAATGATGGGTAAAATGCTGTTATGCCAATAAGTGAGACACGTAGCTTAGATTTATTCTCCTTGTACCGGTGTCTTCTTGTTCCCCGTATGCTATTAATCTTCTATAAATAGCTAGTATCTCTAAAACAACGAGTGAATCAAGTGTTACGAATTGTGATTGTATATGGATGGATTGGGTATATTGGTTCTAAAGTTGAATATTTAATTTCGACAGGAAATTGTAATTTATTATTTAAGCGTATTATTTATTATTTATTATTTTTATTATTGCTAGTGTATGATTTTCATGAAAAATCTAGTACTTAAAGAGAACAAAAGTTTCATTTCGCATTTAAAAATGATATACTTGGTTGGAAGTATAGCATGCAAGAAAAATCAAGTTGAAACATATTTAAGTGAACATGGGATTTCAAAGAAAAATCTATAAAATTGGCACACAGTGGCATCTAATATAGTCTACTAATATAATACGTACTAATACAGTACGTACTTACATTCAGGCTTATACTTAAGTAGATCGTTAATGCATGCAAATTTAAAAACGATACAATTAGAATTAAGTGTTTCATTATGATGGCTAATGTTCCGTTAATGGTCCTCGATGACGACGAACCGTTTTTGCTTCCCAATTCAATAATTACTATTAATATTATCATAATAATAAAAGTAAATTAAACAGGGCGATTATATTATTAATGCGCTGTGTGCATTCTCAGTTCATAAAAACTGAGAATTCTTGTTTAATTCGATTCATTTTCTCAAAGACAAATATGTACATATATGTTCCCTTTGCTCCTACATTGTTGTGAACAACCCCAAATCTAAAGATAATATCGCATTTAACGTAAAATTTAGTTGAGAAAAATTATTATAAGCAAATCAATAAGTAAAAGAAAATTGTTCAGACACTAATCTATATCGATGTGCCAGAAAGTTCGTTTCTCAAACGATCGATAAATATTAATGATATATATTGATCATCCGAGATCATCATAAGATGGACGAAATCAAGTTAAAATAAATTATACTATTTCATAGAAGTGTTTGGGTACCCGACATTTCAGGCTCAGCTCAAGTCGAGTCAAACAAAGTCAAACGAATTCGGATGGGTATCCCGAGTCATACGAACTCTTGGGTAGTACGATTATTTTAAGTTGGAGAAAATTGGTCGAACTGAAACAAAATCTCACAATACTCAACTGAATTCAAACGGGTTGAATTAAATTAAATTGAAACACGTTGAAGAAGATAATTTTGTTTTCTTAGACTTAACCCGATTCTAAAAGGGCTACTCAAGAGTCCGTATCTCGGGTTTGTAACCAAACTCGTTTAGCTTTTACTAATCTGACTTGACATAATTCAGTTACAAATATATCCCTATTTATTAACGCAAATACTTCGGTTGCATAATAGCAAAGCGTATAGCAGTTAATTAATTATTATTTAATTTTCATTTGTACATATTATCGATTCTCTTGTATTCGCAACATATTTACTTTTATTTACAACTTTTACTAATAATCTAACGAAGATGAGAGGTACGCATACATATGCACACACGTACATTTAACCAGTAAAAGAATCAATCAAATAACCCCGGAAGAAATTATTGCTTTTTGCGTCCGTCTGACATTAATTTATTCTAAGAGATGCATTTATTTCATAACAGAGGATCAAAGTCGGATGCACAACTGTATTATAAGCGTGTTTTAATCATAAATCGAGTTAATTTAAACTTTTGTATAATATTTGTGATATTATTTTTTATTTTGTATGTCTGGTATTTATTGTAATTATTTATTTGATTCGATGGAATCACGAGATAAAAAGATTTCTTTATATTATACATATACATATATGTTCTGAGATTTGTGTGAACGTGTAGAAAAATTTTATTTATTATTATAACATTATTGTTTCATGTACTTCTTATTTATATGTAGTGTTATTATGCAATTCTAACAAGAAGTTTATTTTCCTTTTCTTCGTATCTGATGTAATTTCAAATAAATTTATTGTACGGTGAAACAAATTGAGACACGGAGGAAATTGCATTAAAAGGTGACTCTTGTTACAGTCACGTTTATAGAGAAATTAGTACAAGGAAGTGGCTGTTCGCTTGCACGGACTAGTGCTATTCAAAAGGAAATGTACAAATGTTAACCATTGAAGGTTCAAAGTACAAAAGAAAGAAATGCGAATTGCACTAACAATTAATGCTGGTATGTTCTAGCACCAAATTGTATACACGACAGTGGAACTATAAATTTGTTGAAATGTACATTGGTAAACTCTATAAACGAGTGGATTGTTTCAGTTGAGGATAAAGTTTATTTTTTTAGTCTCAGGTAGATTTTCAATGGTTTTCAGCCAAAAATCAAAATAACATTTTATAGTACCTCAAAACAATGTACAATGACAGATTTTTGAAAGAAACTACGTAATACAAGGCATTACGATACTTCGTGCAAAGAACGTAAACATGAAATGCTATTTGTAGAATATTATTGTAATAAAACTAAACTAAAACTCCTAACAACAGAGTCACTATGGTATGATATTATAAGGATAAGAGGACTTATGTGATGACAATTATTGAAAACTTATTTATTATATTAATTTATCTTTTTTTTTATGTGCAATATATATGTACGTTAATGAATAATGATTAAAACCTTTGTTTCTATGATGAAGTTGACCAAATATATACTAAATTCCAAATCACTACTTGAAATGTTTACGAACCAAAGATTATTATTTTATTTCATTGTTTATTGCGAGCATTGAAATACTTACTGTAAGTAATTTATACAAATTACTTACTGTTAAAATTATGTTTTTAGAAAGATTATTAACTCATTAATTTGCAAAGAACGAAAACATTTATTATTTTCAAAATAGTATTTTCCATTATAAACATGTGTCATTATATGTAGAGGAATCTTGCTATAAGACCCTGGATAGAACTGTAAAAGCAACAAAAATTGTAAAAAGAGCAAATACTATTTGATTATTAAACTCTCGTGTAAAAAATTTTTAAATTATTAATTTCTAAATTGGAAAATTTTTAATTTGATATTTCTAAATCGCTCCTATCCTAAAAATATAAGTATGATGAAACACTATATCGTGGAAAATGATAAAAACAAACTCTATAAATCTTTGAAACGGTAACAAATCGATATCAGTTATTTAAAATTTTACTTAAATATTTAAATTGATTACTACACGTTTACACATGCTCTTGTGTAATTGTTAAAACACCATCCAACTTAAATCAGATTGATTTAAAGTTTCTTTTAATTTTATTAATAGAAATATTCCGTTATATATCTTCCTAATTATTAATTTACACGATTGCTTCAATTCTTTAATCTTACACTAAAACTAAAACGAACGGTTGAAATAATTTTATGATTCAAATGGAATTTGTCATTTCTGATTTAATACTATTTCATACCTTCAGTTTGTTCAAACAGATAATATTTTTGTACATACATGCGAGTTGCTATTGCTATTTTCAACAGGTAATTTGTTGTCGTTCAAAGCACAAACTTAGCGACGTTAAAGTTGTATTTCATCAAAGTAACACGATGATAACAACTACGTGTTACTATTGATCATGATCTTAAAGAAACCGCGTCATAAATTTATATTATTTTCGTTATATTGCTTATCTTGCAACGCTCACGATCGCCAAATTCGCGCTTTATTCGTCACATTCACTGCGCATATTAAACAAATTTACACATTAAACGAATATGATTTTATTTACATTTGAGCGACAAATACACAATAGTTGTTCTATCGAATCGCAGTAGTACTACGTATTCTTATCAATGATTTCAAAGAAACATATCAATATGAAAATTTATCAGTACATTCAAACGCAATTTGACGTGAAAAATGATGATGATGATGCAACGTATATTGTTCTATAACGATATACGTGATTCGTACATATCATACTGACGCACAGATGATAACAATCGTAATTCATTTATCGGCTACGCTTGCATAAGAAAATAACATGATAGATTTCGGTCTTTAAAAATTCATTTATAAAATAAGAAATATATTTTTCATGAAAATATATATACTTCAAAAATGAATGTCTGAAATGCGAATTATATACATAATGTAATGTTAGCCGTAAAGCTTATACAGTGGGTCATCGTGATAATCATCCACCATATTCATTTTCTAATTCCGGTTAAAACGATGCACTATATTAGACAGAATCAAATGACGTCTCAGTTAGACTATCAGTTAGTCCGTGTCCCTACAAATCAGTTTGCTGTCATTTATATTGCCGATCAATCTCATTTTTAAACACAGAAATTTAGAAATCAGGAAATTTAAAAATTTAAGAATTTCTAAATTTCTAATATGAAAAATGTGAGATATTTTAAAGCACGACAAGGAAGAGCAGTCTCGCGCTATAATTTATGGCATTTTTGGTTTGTGGAAAACATTATAGTCAAGTAGGTACAGAAGGAGTTGTTTCTATGATTCAGTAAAGTGAGCAAACAAGGATGATATGGCTTGCGAGTTACCCCTTGATCATGTCTACATTATATGAACATAACATTTTCATAATATAAGTAATAATACAATTCCATCTATGTTATTGCTTGTTTGCGTATAAAAAAGGAACCGAAGTTTGTTGAATATTTTGAACAAAATGAATATGCGTATGTAATGACGTTTATGAAACGTGGTTCACAATAAAAAACGTCCATCTATAATACTTTGACAAATATTAATTTTTTTTTTCGGTTCTGTTACGTTCAATAAACAATTCTTTTCAATTTTGGAGATACTTTACAATTTTCCAATAGCATTTACTCCCTATTAATATGAAACAATTCTGAGGACTTTTTTCAATAAAATAATACACATTATTATTGCATTATAACCATTTCAATATGATCAAAATAAAAAGTATACCTCCAACCTTAACGGCAATACACGATAAAATAAATATTTTTGCTAAAGAAAATGGCAAACTATGACTTGCTTTTAGTACAAAAGCGTGTAAAAATGAAGAAAAAATATATTGGACGATTTTCACTGTGTCCCACTGTATGTTTACTTTGATGCGTTCTTATACCTCATTTATGATGTTTAATTTCTCGCGCTAACACAAAGCAAACAATGTATCCGACACTATTCTAAAAAATTGTTTACAACGAAGTGAGGGGATAACGCTAAAATATTTAAATTCTACATTTTAGTATCTAATCAGATTTTACGATTGCAATAGATGAATAATATTAATCATCGATATTCATCTCAAACAACATTCCTGTACAAGATGGTCTACTATAGTAACAAGTGGAAAACACTGTCCTAACGCTTAAAATGATATATTAAAAGAAAAAGTAATAAGAGAGCGTGTAAGAATAATTTCCTGATGTTTGCAATAAATTTGAGATCAGCATGTACAGGAATATATTCTAGATAATAAGAATAAACTTAAATCTCTGTCAAATAAATAAATAGAAAAGTCGCGTATTAAAGAATGTGATGTTTACTGGAAGACGGTATTAGAGTCTGACTGCAAAATTGATTTTTTCTTTGATAAGAATTACAAGAATACAGTTGTAATATTTCGATTATCAAAAATAATCAAAAGTATTATTCTTTTTTATTTGGTGTATTAATCGTTGATTAAAATCATTCATAAAACATTTAAAAAATCATAATTCCAAAGATGTAAAAAACATTTATCATTATAAAACAAATAAAATAATGTGCCACGAAGATTAAAATCATTTTTATACAAAAGCAATCGTAAATTAATACTGAAAAATCACAGTAAAATCAAGATAAAAGAATTTAGAAATGGTTGCAACTGTATCCATTAATTCTTACAATTACACAAACTACCGTTTACACTAAAGTGCTGAATAACAAATTCGGCTATTCGCTGAAAATACAATCTTACTTATCTTGTAATTCATCCAGCAGATTTTAATAAAAAATTAAAAAAAACTCTTGTCGCTATATATCCGTAATTTAATACTCAGCACTCTGGTTATACGGTTCTTAATTTATACAGAAACAATCATTAAACAATGATTAACGTATCAGACAAGTAGCACAAATACGTTGAGGCCCGATACAGTCATCATGACAAAACGCTCCACATTGACGACATATTACCATAGCACCTCGCATGTTACATTCGCATGGAGGTGGTGGATCGCCACCCATTATCATACCAGGTGCTCCAGGTTCAGCGCCACCTCCTCCTCTACCATCAGTGCCTCTCGCTTTCAATGTTACAGCTTGATGTGAACCCTCTCCTGCACTGGCCGGTCTGCCACGTACTAAATGCACTCCGACACCCATCCCTGCGATTTGTGGAGGTAGAGGTGGAGCAGAGGATGCTCTCGGCGCACTGTCTCCGACACCTGTCCTTTGTACAAGTATATATTGCCCTAATCCGCTTGTTGTCGTGGATCCTAATTGTGCTACAGTATTGCTTTCTGGAACCTAAAAATGTACTGCTATCACTAACTGTGAAAGAATTTGTCCACTTTTATATAATACAAAACCATGATTTTTCTTTCATCGAAGATTAAGCTGCTACGGTTGCAGTGGAGAATAAATTTTTCTATTGAATCGTAATATTTCCAAGGATATTATCAATACATCTCTTTCTTTTCTAGTCTTGTTCGTTTTATTTTCAAACAAAAATTATTGAGTAAGTATAATAGATTACTCAAATATTATGTTCGATTGCCTGCTATTTATTGTAACAATATTCAGTATTGTAATATTGCTTCCACTAGTATTATAAACTCAATATTAGTGAAAAGATTTACTTAGTTAGGTACCAGTATGATACAATAATCATCACAAGCCACCCGTAAAATTATTACTATACACAGAAAAATATAAAGTGGTATATGATACAAAAGTTTAAGTCTCTATTTTATACAAATATTTCAAACACAGGTGGCAAGATTAAATAAGTAAAAATACGTGTCTTTATATTTTTCCTAAAATATTAATTTACAATAGTTTATATCTTAACTATATTATTTAAAACTGTAGCACAACTTTCCAGTATTGTTTTTAGTTTAACAGTTTTATAAGGACTCATTTACTTATATCTACTTAACATGTACGTAACAATTTTTTGTTAATATATTATAATTTATTTTTAATGTGTCGCTTGAAAGTTCATTGTTTAATATATATTCTGATTATTATATCTAGTAATCAGATAAAATGAAAGGAATTGTACACCCTTGTCTTGAAACGAAAATAGAAGAAACAAAACATAAGCAAATACAGTGTAATATTTCAAAGAAATATACCTCTGCTGACGTTGCTTGACGTGCTGTTGCAAACACATGTCTCAGCATAACTGCTTGTGTTTTATTTTGAGCTTGTTTATTTTGTATTGTTTGTGATGGTTTTTGAGTTTTAACGGTCGTAATTGTACGACCACCAGATTTATTAGTAGTGAACGCGCCATCACCTCTAGCAAGTAAACTAGGTGGGGGTTTTAAATGAGCTTTCAATTGATCTCTATTCGGTGAACTTTGTATAACCTGTAATTAAAAAAAATCTATGTTTATTATAATTTAAAAAAAAAAAAAAAAAAAAAAAAAAAAAAAACTTTAATATGCCATCAACACTGAAGTTATGGAAATTACGTAAACAAATTTCTATGGAAATTCAAAAGTCACTAACACTTGTACAAGTGACATAGCAGTTAACTTATTAATGTACAGTAAACTATGCATGTTGCCTCTAAAATTTCAAATTATAAAAAGTAGAAAAAAATGATTGTCAATTTTAAATATAATGTAAGTGTTTTATATTACCGCTTGACATATTTGATAGCTGCGCTCCAAATTAACAGCTCCAGGTGGTTCTTTTGTGCTACTACGAGATCTACCTCCGCCTTGTTCCTTATTACTGCTCCTAGAACCTCTTTGACTACCTTGATTGTTAGAGCGGGAAGATCTCGACGTCACTGCAACTGTTGCTCCTGGATACTGTTGTTGTTGTATAGTTGCTACAACTTGACGTGGCTGCGTAGAAGCTGACGTCTGATGTTGAATAACAATGGTATTTTGTGCGCGACTTTGAGGTTGTACACCAATTGCGGCCGTCACAGCATTCGAAACTTGATTCTGTGTTACGTTGTTTCTGATATTCCGTGCGTTATTATTTTGAGCATTTAACTGGACTATTTCTTCCTGCGTTCTCATTATATTCACCTGGGAACTAGTATTCTGTTGATTTTGAATTTGAGCCGTAATTGGAGACGTACTGTTCAAAGTTGGGGCATTAGTTTGATCAGAATGGAAACTGGTTTGCACGAATCTGATCGACTGTAATTGTGGAAAAGCAATAATAGGTGAACTCTGCGACTGAAAATTTTTCATTATACAACTTGTGCCTGGTGTGCCGATTGCAAGGCCTTCTGATTGAAATGGAGTTCCTTGAACAACCGGTAACTGAATACAATTGACCGATTCTACATTCGATTCAGTGTTAATAAATTGTTGAGGTGTATTCGTTGAATCAGTTGATGTAGGTGCATCGTTGCATTCATCTTGAGTAGCCACCGTAATATTAGCAGCTACAGATCCATCGAGTGCTGCGGCTACTAACGGCCATGGAACTTGAAGCTCTTCTTGTGTCTTTATAAAATAAAATCAACTTCTTTCAGTATTAAAACGTATTGTTTTTCTTATTATAAATGTTTACTATCTAATATACTCACCCTATTATTATTAGTAATATTATTAACTGTGGGATCCACCGGCCAACTACATTCCAACATTTCAGAACAAACATAATTATTAGCCTCTCTAAGAGCTTCGTCTTCATTTCCGTTATTTACATCTTGTTGATCTCTAGGAGCTTCCGATGGTCCTGACACCACTTGTGTTTCAGTTTCTTCTGCGCTGTTTGATCCCATTTCCATCCCATCAAGTATGGGATACATTATTTCTTCAGGACATCCTGAAATTTCTTCATACGCTTCACGCATTTCTCCTCTTACCTAAAAGAAATATATATTTTTCAAAATCATTTTTTAATTTTATAATTTTTATTTTATAAATGGTGTTAGAATATCACCTCTAGTTCGTGAATACGTTGTAACGTTTCACTGTCGATTTCCATTCCTTCGGGAATTTGAGATTCGCCGTCTGCTGGATTTTCATGAGTCACTTCAGTTGTTTCAGTCTGATTATTATTAATTAACGTAGAATCCTCCATAACAATTTCTGTTGGTCTAATTTGCTCGTGCGATGGTGAGGTTTCAAGCATAGTCGTGGTTTCACAATCGGACATGGGATAAATTTGTTCTTCCGACATCTGAGATATTTGTTCTTCTGACATTTGAGATATTTCTTTCGATATTTGAGGTACCTGTTCTACGGAAGATTGAGGCGTGCATTCTGCTGACAATTGAGATGGTGTTTCCCTAGATGTATGAGATATTTGTTCCGCTTGTTCGTTAGATCTCGGTGAAGCAGTTTCTTCGGGCAAAAGCATCGTTTCTTCTTCTGATACTTCAAGAAGATGATTTTCCATTGGTTGAAGATCTTTTTCACTTTCAGATAAATGAATATCGTCATTATACACTTCCGATATTTTCTCTTCATAAATTTCTGTTACTACTTCCTTTTCTTCGATTGTATCTTGCTTTTCAGTTAGATTAATAACCTTATCGTCTTCCTCTAATTTATCTTGATGCATTTCAGCGTCTACTATCGTTTCTACAGAACTTATGTTTACAGATTCTATATGTTTTTCATCAATTAATGCATGCGTTGTTTCATTATAGTGTGTTGGTAATAATTCTTGTATGCCTGTTGTATCATTTAATTCGTCTGAATTATTTATACTTGTTTCAACTTTACAATTATCTTCCTCAACTTTATCTTGAGACATAATAACAGGGCAAGGAGTATCTAATACAGGCGTATCTACATTAGATTCTAAACGAAGTCTTAAGCTTGAACGTGTTACCGCTCCTCCGGATCTTGATTCCAAAATACAATGAAGACCTGATCTAAGTTTAGGTTCACGTTTTTCACCCCATATAGGTTCAAAATGTTTCACTTTCCAAGGATCTAATTTATTCTTATCTCTTTCTGCCTCCATTTTCAATCGTTGTTGATTTTCCGGAGTAAACTCTCCTTCTGCTAAGCGCTTACGCCATTCTAAACATGCTCTTGCAAAGAATTCATTGTTTAGCCCAGATATAGCAGCATCCTAATAACAAATAAAAATTATAATTATAAGTTTCAAAATATATAATACTTTGGTGGGTTTTCAAATTACCTGTCTATCCACGGCTGGTAAAAGCTGTGCAAGTTTCCTTTGATACAAAGGTGGTAAACCTTGAAAAGTATGCCTATTTAAAAGAGCACGCAAACTTGTACTCGCTAAAATACTTGCTGGAGACTCAAGATCTACGAGACCAGCTTCTAATTGTGCAGTTGCCGACAATCTTTTTGTCGATCGTCTACGCCCAGACTTCAGACTAAATCCTGGTAAACTTGCTAAAACTTCTCTCATTGTGGCAGCAGGCTCTTCAGTTGCTATACGTAATATTAAGTCAAAATGTAATAACGAACAAATTAAAACATATATTTTTCAATTCATTAAATCTATTTCTTTCATAAAATTTGCTTTTAATGATATTTGTAAATATTTAAATAACAACAAACATTAAATTAATGAAAACCTTTTACTTACTGGTATTAATATGCTGTACATTATTGACTGGAGATGGTGGATCATTCGGTGGAGGAGGAGGTAATGGTTTAACAACAATCCTTGGTAGGGTACGAGAATTACCAGCTGCGATAGTTGTATTTTTCCTACGCCTCTTGGCCTGCTGTCGTAACGCATGTTTGATAACTTTTTTACTGTGCACCATGCTAGAATAGCCAGAACAACCTGGACTAGTTTCACACCCTTCACCTTTGGCAAGTTCTACATCTGTGTCCATGACAAGTACCTATACTACGAACATCGTTGATCGAAATGCCGGCAAACTGAATTTGAATCCACGATAATGATTTGTTCACTCAAACATGGGTATTACGTATTTTATTTCATATTGTCAGAAAAAAAGACTCCAGAAATGCTTATTCTGGTTTCAGAAATAAACATTCTTCAATAATAGCACCTAAATGACATTTTGATAGAATTAAAAAAACTTAAACGATATGTACCCTATCTTTTAATCCATGTCGTTCGAAGAATTGTTCACGTACAAAATTCGAGTAAATTTCTGAACTTCACTATATTTTAAGCCATTGGCAAAATGCCATTCGGAAACACTCGCAATGTTCCGCTTCTATCGGCCATATTGTATTTACATATTTATACCATGAAAGCGCCATCTCATAGAGTGTTTCCTAGTTTGATACGCACGTTTAATATTTCTATTATATTTAATACAGTCGTTTGTGCCGTAGATATTTCAATTATATATTACTAAATTTAAAGAAAGATATAAATAAATTAAAAATAAAAACAAGCTTATATTATGAATATTTTGTTTCACAAGAGATTGCATGTACATATAGGTGACGATTTTCATTTCTTCTATGTCTCTTCTCTATTCGGTTCTACACAGTCTATAATCTATGATAATTCACATGCGCTCTTCTGACGCTTATGATGCCGAAAATATATACCCAGCAGGCTGAAAGTTTCATATCTAATTCTTGTTTATCGCAATATATTTCAATTTAAGTAGCTTTTTCGTATATTTTATAAGTATACTAAAACAATTAGAATAGAGTATTTTTTTTACGCTCGGATACAACATAAATAAGTTTCCTTTGAATGAGGACCAATATACAGGACGTATTTCACATTTTTCATTTCACAGTTTTGACAGACCAATATATATTTTGATGTTTGAGGCTTTATACATTAAAATATTACATATTCCTTTACATACTAATTTTCTGTTTGCTGAGTATATTCGGCGTCACGATAATTATAAAAGCGCATGCGTGTTACCATAAATTACGGAATATCTAGAACGAAACGGAGTTAGTATTACATTAATATACGCAGGCTTATTATTTAGCAAGTTTATTTTCCTGTGAAATAATCCACTTTCCTCTGTTGTGAACCCAATGAAAGAACTACATTTCAAATTGTAATGAATACTATAATATTTTTGATTGGATAATACAAACTATTCAAACAAAAACTTCATGTACTGTATCAATAAAATATTAACATATTCAATAAATATGTTTGTCATTATGCATACATACACTTAAAAGTAATTAAATATAACAAAATACGAAAATCGTGTTTACAATTTTTAGCGCTTGTTTCAACTCTACTATTTCAAAGGTCATAAAGCTATCGATATCGTATTCGATACTTCAGAACATTTTAAATAAAATTTTATTAATTCTTTTAACGATACAGAATACCCCTAATAATTTTTAATACGCGTCATTTTAAAAATAGAATAATTGTTGTGTGTAAAAAATTCTCGTGCAAAATTGACTTAAGGATTTTTTCTTGTAATTGCCATTCTACATTTCCCGCCAACATGGCAAATATGGCGGAACTCGTCCCGTTTCCCGCCAAGCCCTCACGGACCTCTTGTATGGCGCACCTCGGTTGTGTTGCGATAGAAATTAATTGTGTTTTCTCACGGTTTTTTTAAGTTTCCCAACGAAAATGGGACAGTCGGACGACGTTGAAGATTCTACTTACAGTAGACATCAAGATTTGTGTCAGAAATTAAATATGGATGCGACTGCTGCAGCCGAAGCCTGGAAATCTTATGAAACAATCAGACAAAATTATACTCTTGAGGTACTTTTTAAATTACTCATTATCGTAATTGTTATGAGTTATACCGTCTTTCAGATTTAGACGATACTACTTCTCCATTGCTTTGATGACAGATCATGAATATATTATTTTTCGTTTAATTTTCAATGCGCGAACTGATCAACTCTACTCAACGTTTAATATTGTCGAATTCGCGGTTTGTTTTGTTCAAACGATTAAAGCGCACCAATTTAAAATAACAAGAAAGTACATTGATCAAGCATATCAATTTTGAAATGCGAGAGAAATGTTTTTATATATTAAAAGCAAATTAATAGGAAGCACTGAACTAGATCTGCCACTATTTGTTTCTTTCTTATTTATACTTATAACTCCAAATGTTAATTTTACAATTTTTTGTTCCTTATCAAAGTCTTCCAATATGCTTAACTCCCCTTTTTCCTAATATATGAAAATATTTATGGAACATTTGCATCTATTAATTTATAAATATGTGAAATTATGTATCTCTAAAATCTGATGTTTGTTTTTAGGGTGATCAGTTACATTGGATTGGATGTGCATTATACGTAGCATGCCGTAAGTCTTCTATACCTACTGTTGGAAAGACTGGTCCTAATGTGGAAGGCAATTGCGTGTCATTGACGCGTTTGTTACAATTGTGTAATCTTCCATTGATACAGTTCTTTACCAAAAGTAAGTCTTGGGCCGATATGGCCAATATGCCACAAGATTTTCGGTCAAAGATAGAGAAACTTGAAGGGAATTTTGCTGTTTCTATGGTTATATTTAAAAAGTATCAACCAATATTTACCGATATATTCAAAGACCCTGAGGATGATATTTCAAGACCACCTAGATCAAGACGACACAAGGCAATGCCTTGTACACCTGGCAGAGTATTTGAATTTTGTTGGACGTTATTTATTTGTATAAAGGGAGCTTTTCCAGATATCTCAGATGATTTAGTTAATTCTTATCATCTGCTTTTGGCCTGCTGTGATCTTATATATAGTAATGCTCTATTGGCTAATAGGAAGGATCTTTTAAATCCTAATTTTCCTGGTAAATATACCTAATTGTCATTTGTAATGTTATGCAAAACAAAATAGTCCTCTTTATTTACATTTTCATTGACAGGTTTGCCACCAAATTTCAACGATGAGAATTACACTCCACCTCAAACTGCAAATTGTATAATTAATTTGTTATGTGAACGTCATGAAGCTATCTCAGTTGAAGCTAAGGTCATTAAGGAATATTATCTACGAAATCATATTAATAAATTGTTCAATGAAAAAGTTCTGCGTGGTGATCAGTCAAATTTTTCTGGTATTCTGGAAGCTTTGAATTTTGACGGCAATAGTAAAGCTATTAATAAAGTATACGAACAACATGTATTAAGTGTTGGAGATTTCGATGAAAGAATTTTTTTAGGTAATTATTTTCATTTACATTAACTTATATTTCTATAAAAAGTCCAACTTTCAATCTTGCTTCTTGTTATGGGAGTAGTGCCTGTAAATAAAATCAAATAATGCTACATGTAATGCGCTTCTATGCTTTTATTTGTTTCTGCTTTGATATCCTAACTTGCATCTGTAAATTTTTATATGAGTGTGCATATAATGATAGTGCTTAAAATTGCTTAATTATTTAACTGTACATTACTGTATAGTTTCACCTTGTTATTCATAAATAAACAGCTGTGAAACATAGTTATTGAATGCAGTTACAGATCAAAAATTTTACTAATGTATGTGTAATTTTCAAGGTTATCTTATAGATTTGCTTATGTTTTTTGATTTGCATTTTTTAACAAAGAAGAAAATGTCTGATAATTTTTCATTTTGTCTTGTAATAATTTTCATTTCTTGCTGTTAATCATTTTGGGTTTGCTTTGTCTTGGCTGTAATTTACAGCTGATTGGAGAAGAGTCAGATTAAATGGAGTATCAAGTTTGGAAATAGTAGGAGGAAATATAGCTTATTATGCTAAATTATCCAAACATATTTCCATAAAAGGTAGGTTCAAAATACATAAAAAGCTTAATCGAATATTATTTATATTTAAATCTTTAATTGATTTCCTACGGTAATTATATATTACTGATACAGTGTTATCACATATGTATATCTTACTTTAATTTGTTTCAGGTAATGATGCTAGTAATAATATTGGTTCTCCTACGCAAATGATGAATGTTGGTGATCTTCAAGAACAGTTTCAAATGAAAAGGGAGCAATATAGTGGTGTAAGTATTGATCAGACAATACAAATGAATTATATTTGCAAATAAACAAAGTTCTAATTAAATTTTTATAAAAACTTTCACAGCAAATACAGCATTTAGCGCCACCTACTCCATTAACTGGTCGCGGTTATCTTAAATCTAAAGATATCACTAATGTGACACCGGTAACAACTGCGACACAAAGTGTAATTCGGCTTCAAGCTATGTTAGCGGGTCAAACATCACCGAGTGAAAACCTGTTGCAAATTTTAAACGGTTGTTCTCAAGATGTAAAGACACTGGTCGAGTCGAAAGTGAAAGAGATTGGGGAACAGTTTTGTGCTAACTACAACAAAAGTACGAACGCCAATGAAACTACTTCAGATTTTGGAAAGAAAAGACTTTATTTAGGACAAACTCTTTTCTACAGACTATTAGAAAAGATTGTAAATGACGAAAAACGCAAGAAACCGAATTACGACGTAACGGTACGTTAAACGATCGTTTAAAAAACAAATAGAAAAAATTTATTTATTATTTTTATCGTAATATTTGGTTTGTTATAGAATCTTCTGATGAACGAGGTCTTCATCCAGTGTTTATTCGCTTGCTGTTTAGAAATTGTCATTTATTCGTATAAAAGTAACGATAAAATCTTCCCGTGGATTTTGAACGCTTTGAATTTAGACGCTTACTATTTCTACAAAGTCATAGAAATTATAGTCAGGGCAGAAGATCAATTGTCGCGTGACGTGGTGAAACATTTAAATCAAATAGAAGAAAAAATTTTAGAATCCCTTGCATGGAAAAGTGACAGTCCATTATGGAGTGCTATTCAATCCACACCAGAAGGCGTACCAAGCTGCGAAGAAGTTTCTTTACCTGGTACATTGGAAACAGTCGACCCAAATATCCCCGGTCAACCAGCGTTAAGAAGAATTGCTTTGGATCGCGGTACTCACCACGACGTACAACAAAGTCCCATTTCTTCCGCCTCCGAAAGATTTCATTCCCCCGTTGCGGCGTCCGGCGCAATTAAGAAACGTCTGTTTCCTGATACCAGAATCAGTGGACAGAGCGTGTTACGAGTAGCTGGACAAAACGTTTTACCGTCAAAAGTTTTAATTGATAGTAATTCAAGGATCCTTCTACTACCTGATCAAATCACGGTCCCAAGATCGTCTGGTGTTCAAGCCACCAGTACGCCGATGCAAACCGTTAACAGGGAACCAGCAAAACCAAAACGAACTGGTTCCGTAGCGCTATTCTTTAGGAAATTTTATAATCTTGCAAGTGTACGCATGTTAGACTTGTGCGGTTCGTTAGAAATAATGGATATCGATTTGAAGAAAAAGATATGGACGATCTTTGAGTACTCGATCAAGGATCGGACGGAATTGATGAAAGATCGACATCTCGATCAAATTTTAATGTGTGCAATTTATGTGATATGCAAATTAGCGAAAATGGAAAAGAATTCGTTTACCGAAATCATGCGATGTTATCGATTACAACCGCAAGCTGAGTCTCACATATACAGATCGGTACTTATAGCTAAAACACCTTCGGACGAGTCGCAGAAAGCTAACGAAGAAAGTGGACAGAAAGATGTAACGGATAAAGAGCCTAATGTTGCACCTCCCACACCTACAAACATGGCTGGAACTTCACAAAATTTCGGTGAAGAAACGCGTGGTGATCTGATCAAATTCTATAACACGGTATACGTGCCGCAGGTTAAAGAGGTGGCAAATAAATTAGGACTAGCACGTGGTAGCGTAACAAGTTTGTCGTTAAGTCCATTGCCAAAAGGGAAACCTCCTACGAGTTCTCCTGTGAGACGTGTCACCAGTAGCATCATGACACGTACATTAGACCCAAAAGCTATTTCAGCCTCTCCGGCACCGCAGCTTAGTTATTGTTTTAGTCGTAGTCCTGCTAAGGTAAATTAAATATGTTCTTATTTTATATAATTATAAAAGTTCTTTTCAAATAAGACGACAGAGAACAATTGTTGATTGTATTTGTTGATTAAAGTATGCTATTATTTTCAAATTCAATTTCAATATAATCAAATATTTTCTTTTGTTCACAGGATTTAGAGGCTATTAATAAAATGATGATATCCGTCGATCCAAAGCGATCCGTTGGAAAACGACTTTTATCGGATGATACTGACGTAGAAATGACTGAGGCGACATCCCCTGCTAAAAAGACGACTGCCTTTGTCGCTCGTAAATTAGAGAACATCATTGGGGAACGTCGAACGCAAAACCAATAAGAAATTTAATCGACTGTTAAATAGGTTATTGAGAACTGAATATTAGGCAACGGAAAGAGAATCTTCGGAAGACATTTTCGTTTTTATTGAACAAAAATTGATCGATATTAACGAGTAGCAAAAGAAGCCGTTTTTTGAAGTCGAATATCTGTTTCTTGGCTGTGTAGCTTAAAATAAACGAAACGTTCGCTTCTCAGGTATGATCATATTAGAAACTGAAGAAAGGCCTGTATAATACCAGTATAATATCGTATACAAGGATACGATATTGTTGTATTGAGTAAAGTCAGAATTTCATTTCCAGTGCTTTAATATACATATTCCGAAGGTGATAATTCCTAAATATCGATAAAAGTAGAATATATCGAGCATTCTCCTGATGTTTCATTTTTAAATATCGTTTAATTCTAGAGGTTGTAATATATTTTATATTCATTGCTATGTACCAATAACAATTTTTAATAACCTTACAAAGTAAACAATAATTTTAAAATCGCTCTAAGTTTGCTAACTGTTGTTAAATATTGCGTTGTTATTAATGTTAAGGATGTTCATTAAATATTCTCATTTCACTGGAAATGATTCTGACTTTTATTGGTATCACAGATCAACGGTATTTTGATAGAGCTATGTACTCTCTTTAAAGTTATATATGTGTATATATATATATATATATAACTTATACATAAGTACGATGAATTTTGTAAGAGGTACGGCCATAGATGGTAAAAGAATACTATTTTTACCGGTAGATTTAAGCATGCTGCAAAGGCAGTGAATGCTCGACGCATGCAAATACAATTTGGGTGATATTTAATTAAAGTTATTAGGCTTAAGTTTCAATTTACAAAATTTCAACGTTTAATCAATGTATTCTTTGGTCTTGAATGTAATAAGTTATTCGCGTTTCTCGAGATTTCATTCGTCTCACGGTACTGAGACCCTCGATTTCCGGCCACGTGTCAACGCGTGTGTATTAGATTTAAGTATACTCTTTTCTTTTTTTTTTTTTTCAAATTTGACTTTTGATCTCATTAATCTGTCTTTTATTACCAAACAATACATATAAATTACAAATATTATTGTTAAGATTAGAATGACATTGAAATGACTTAGAACTGGAAAAAGTTCTTTCTTTGATAAATGTTGTACAATACAAATGAGTTTTCAGACGAATTTATAAGTAAAAATCGATAACAGAATGATACAAAACTTTTAATTTTATCATCTACGATTTTTTCAAGTAATGTATTTGTATGGTTCTCGAAATAGGAAGATAATTTCAATGAGGAAGAGATATTGTTTCTTGTTGCGCAATTACGGCAGTTCCTCTAATGATTTTTTTTAAATAAAATAAAAATGTAAAGAATTTTATTGGCATATAATAATTATTAAATAGTTTATCTGTATATAGTATTGTAATTCGAAAGTAAATCAAAACAAATAAAATTCGAAAATTTATATTTTATACCTGTTTTTAGTAAAACATTGGCGGCATTTCCTTTGGAATCCACTAACGAGATAGTTACTTTGTAGGTAAGGTAAAGTATAGAGATTTATATGAAAATTTATTTAAAGAAATAAAAATGTGTTTGCTTGTATATGATATACCTTTATTGTGTAGCTAATATACACATTAAGCTATTACAAAGTTCCACAAACTATTTATTCATATCCTACACATAACACACAATATTAATATTGTTTCATATAAAGTGGAATTTATAATTTGAATTTTCAACGAATCATTTTATTCTCGCTAGTGAATGACTGATCGAAATTATTGCGCTTGGACGTTCACGACATTATGTTTCAATGATCCATACGTATGTCTGTTCTTACAAACGAACAGAAAATATTTTCGCAAACGTAATATGTAAATTATCTAATGTAATCTGTCAGCTCATTGCTTGTACAAGTAAAGACTCATGTTTTATGATATATTAAAACTTGTATCGTACATTATTATATCGATTAAAGTTATGGAAAATGTTAATAACAAATTAACAAAAAAGAAAACTTACTGGATTTTTAAATGTTGTAGGAACTTGTATATACAATTTCACAAATCATTTTAAACACTTATTATATAATATCCACAATAGATACTATATAGAAGCAAAAAATTGATTACAATACTTGTACAGAGCAACAAATGCACTACCAGTATACATAGTATTATGCATACTACTTAGAAAATACAAGTAAACTATATTCTAGTCATAATGTATGATTTTATGTTCGAAGAAACGTGTAAGTAAAAATAATCGTGCTCGAAGTAATATTATAAAAAATGTGTTTGGCATATCACTTACATTTACAATTATAAGAAAGCTTTAGGTACATACAATTAATCAGGAGTTAATGGTAACCAAAATTATTAATTTTTCTTTTACCGAATACTCTGATGTTCTCACGATATATTGCCAACCTAAAGCTGTCCTTTCATGAACATTGCATGATCCACAAAGTGGATTGAGAAATATGTATATCCTTAATCGCATCCTTTTTTCCACAGAGAAAGAAAACCTTATAGGAGGAAAGGTTAATTAAGATCTTGGATCATTTGAACTAGTAACAGTTACAACTGTTTTCAGTCTGATATTGTAATCCATGTACTGACACGATCGACGATAATCCTCTATTGTACGAACAAAGAAGCTTTGATTAAATGATCTGACGATTTTTTACACTAACTAGTTGGAGGAGGTGGTGGAGGTGGTTGTGCCAATAGTGTCGGCAAAGTATTGAGATCAATGCCAGGTGGAGCTGGTGTTTGTTGTTGTGGAGGAGGTGGAACAGGAGCCGCTGGTGGCCATCCACCCATTTGTTGCGGCTGCCATCCTGGAAATCCTGGTGGTGGAGCTGTTCCAGGTGGAGGTGGGCGCATCGGTCCTTGTTGTCCCTGCTGCCACGGTGGAATTCCCATTCCAGGCGGTGGAATTTGTGCTGGTGGCATTTGTCCGGGGGGTGGTGGTTGATTGTTTCCAGCCATCCAAGGCATTAATGGTGGAATATTTGGTTGAGTCGTCGAACCAGGTGGCGGCGGAGGTGGTTGCATTACGCCGGGTGGAGGAGGCATACTAACTGGAGGTTGCCATTGCATATTCATACCGTTCATGTTATTTACTTCGCCTTGACTCCATGGTGGCGGAGCCATTCCTGGTGGAGGCATCATTGGACCACCTTGCATCATTTGGGGCGGTGGATGAGCTGGTGCTGCCATTAACGCACGAGGTGCTTGTTGTCTAAAAGAGAAAAAAAATATTAGTTACAATGTATCTGTATTATCCTTTATGATTCATAATATATAAAGGATGAAACTTACCTATCGAAGAGACCAGGATAGTTAGGATTAGGATTTGGTTGACGTGGTTGCCCGCTTTTAGATCGATCTGGTGGTGGACCTTCGCCTAATTCTGCCATAAGGGACATGTATTCTTCATCTATTTTAGCTTTATCTCCACCTGGTCCCATTCCTCCCATTCCTGCAGCGGCTGGCCCACCTTGGCCAGGTCTTTTAGATCTACAGTCACGTGCAATGTGCCCTGCTCCTCCACAACTTGAGCATACTATATTATTTGTTACATTCGGTTTGTCAGGACACTAAAGAAATTAACAAGGAAATAAAATAAATTACTGATATATATAAAATGTGGAATAAGGATACTATAGAATGATATAATCTAACCAGCCATGATTTATGATCAGACGCGCCACAATTAGTACAACGTGGTCCATCATTTTCGCGTAATGTTCCATTTAACAAAGCTAGTTCTCTAAGTTGATTGCGTCGTAAATCATTTTGTCCTTCTGGTACTTCTACTCCTTGTCGTATGATTTCATGTATCTGTTAACAGAAATATTTAATTGTTACGCTTTAATAAGCATTTATTACATTAGAGTCACATCTAACCGCAAATACACTACGTACTCTTTCGACAGCTTTCTTTACAGCATCCAAATTGTTAGCAGTAATATACGCGTGTAAAGGTTCATCTTCACCAGGTAAAGGTTGACCATCCTTCCTCCCAACTTTTCCCTCTTTTACGGAACCCTTACCGCGGATTATAATCTTTGCTCCAGTTTCCTTTTCCATCGCTGCAGTATTGAAAAAAGTAATATAATAATTATGTAATGTTGCTTTCAGTTTAGTTTAGTTAAACTTACATTTTAATGTGTTCCCACGTGGACCAATAAGAAGACCAACAAAATTAATATCTGGATGTTCTTCTTGTGGTATCATGACTTTATCATGAACTCGTATTATCGGTGGTCTAGAAATAATAAAGTTTTATACCGTTTACGAATATTATAAAATATGAAATATAATAGATACTTTCCACAAAAGAATATTTATGTCCACTTACTTATAATCTGGTGGAGGTTTAAATTCTGGATTAATTTTGAGAATCTTCTGAATAAGATTATGACGTTCTTCTTCCAATTTACGTCTAGTACGATATTCTCTTGTATTCAACCGTTTACCATCGCTACTGTATATGGGTTCAGGAGATGGCGATCTGTAAAACAAAAGAACAAGATTTTGTCAAGAAAGAAAGTTTGCATCAAGATGATGCTAGCGTACAAGCAACCTGATCCTACTATGATTGTGTGATTAAGTGAAGAAAGAACTGCTGTTTATTAGCAGAAAGTTGGAAATTAGGATAATATTTTAATCGACTTTTTGAAGTTATTAGGCTTTAGTTAACAATTTGTATTTAACATAAACTTTTTGTCTTAATAAGTAGGGTTCTGACCATGTTGGAAAAAGTTTATTATTACAATGTAGTATATTGAGAAAGTACTCCTCATAAAATATATATTAAAATTTATACTAAATAAATTACATGTAAGCTTTTGTATCAAAAGAAACAAGTCGAAAATTAAACTATTTATGAAGATTATTTCCAGTGTAATATTTTTGTCTTTTATTTTAAATTAAAAATAAAGGTAATTCATATAAATTTAGGGCATAAATTTATGATTTTAATAATCGTTACTTGTATCTTAAAGCATTATTCGCTAATTACGTTAAGAAATTTTCAGCACATTATCACTTTACTGATTCAAAATGAGTCAATCTTCCAAATTTTCCAACAGTGCCAAGGTATCAAAATAAAGAGTAAAAAATAATATAATGTTAAATGCAGCATTGCTATAAGTCTATTCAGTAGGAAACCACTGGAAGACTGCGCGTTTGTGCACGGCAGAAATCGGTATGATGTCAGCTGCTAAGATAGATCCTGTGATTATTAGGAAATAATTTTTTTGGGTTAGTTAATAATTTGTATATCTTACTATATTGTATAATACTAATGAAACACAATAATATAAAATAATGGTTCCAGCTAAAATCAGAACAGTTAAACCTATTGGAATAAATTAATTTATTAGAAAAATTAATATGTATTCATTTAAGTTGCACCTGAAAGTAATGTAATATTGATCTTTACAGTATTATTGCTTATGGTAGCAGTTAAAATTTTTATCATTTTCAATATTTTCCTGTAATCTGCTCATTAATTTAAAATCTATCATAGTTAATTAATTGTGATACTCCTGTAGCATTATAATACTAAATAATATGGACTAAAAGTGCCGTGCAAATCACGGCAGCCTATTAAAAAAATGTGTCTGTTAAGGTGCTCTATGCATGGATTTCCATTAATGCATGGAAATTACCAATAAGAATAATTTCTAATAGTGGATTACGGTAATTAAATAGAGCCTATTAACTCGTATAGAATAGTCTGCACGAGAACACCTCCGAATCTCCCTACATGTGCAAGAATATAACTATTTGAAAGATATATGGACTAGAATACCCACTGTGCGTTAAACACTGCTACTGTAATAGTTCTTTTACTTGTATATATTATGTGTCTAATTATATGCAATACTGTTGTTATACTATATACGAAAAATTTCTAATCGTTGGATGGAACTGTTAAGAGTAATTTTAAAATAGTAATATTTGTTTTCTTTGTATTTGATTGTCGACAATAGCATGCACTTATTTTGATGCCTTAACTTTTTTTTATACATCTTTGTATATTCACATATTTCAGCAAAGCTGTTCTTGTAGCAATGTTTAATAAAAAATGAATTAGTAAAAGAAATTGATTAGGGCAAACCAATATTATCAAAATTCATCTTCTGTGCTGCGCTGAGGCTTTAATCAAGCCCAATCTTTTCAAACAGACATCAGTATCCCACACTAATTGTACTGGAGCCATATCATAAGGCCCCTGTATTTATGGGCTGCTGAATGGTCAGTAGAGAGGTATTGTAGATATGTTATGGTCATTTTTGGTATGTAAGTTTCGTTCAAACCTTTCCTCAGGATTAAGTGGAATTCCAAGATCTCCGGTACGTAGCTTCCTGCTGATTTCCTCAATCTGCAGCTGAACTGTAAACCAACGGGTTAGAGGGGGCGGAAACCCCAACAGTTAGATATTGCCAATTTGCCATAACCATACATTCTATAATGTAAGCATGTTTCAAAATTGTAGAATATTCACCTAAGTCTAAGATTTTGTAAATATCCGAGGTAAATATTTTAATAAAATTCATGCTTCCATTTATATCTTATCAAAATACAGGAACATACTTTTATACAATTTTTTTAAATGATCTATTGCATAATTATAATACAATCTAATATAACATAATATAATTGCAGAACTAAAGAGTAAGACTTAAAAAGGAATTAAATGCACTAAATAAAATAAACTGAAAATTTTACATTAATTATTCAGCAAAATTGGCAATTCCTATTGCCAAACTCGCTTGTTGAATATATTTCAAAGGGCAATTACTTCCAGCGACTATTAATTTTAAATAATTCATACATACTTACATCTTTCATAGCACTATAAATTAGGTATCAGAAATTGAAATGCAGAAGCAAGATTTTTAAATCATTTCCTGCCCATAGATGTATATATACGTGTATAACATAATTAAATCAAACAAATGAAAGAATAAATAAAATAAACTTACAGAGATAAGCCTTCTCCTGTTCAGGAGTCAGGTTAGTTGGTAGAACCGTAGGCATGCCTGGTATAAAAGTTTTGTCATGTTCACTACCGCCCCATCTAGTTCTCCTCCTCTTCCTACGTTCCTCTTTTGTCTCTTTCTCTTGCTTACTATCATCTAAAACATTTACAAATCACTTATAACTTTATATGTTTATCTATTACATATTACAAATTAGTGTTAAAATAAACTCTGTGCCTACAGCTTTGAAAACTCAAATCTGGAGTCATTTAAATTGTATATGATCTTTGTATTTCTGTATTTTCTTTATGTTTATCTTTGTATTAACATATTGCCTTATGTCAGTATAATCCTACAATATTAGTTCATCCCAATATTATTTATTCTTGACAGTTTATTTAGTTTGATACAAACATAACACAATTATTCACATAAACAATTAATATGATACTGATTGAATACTCCACGTGATAAAATCTGTGGCAAAATCAAGTCTTGCTCGTATCAAAACAGCATTCCCATTCTTGCATTGATGCAATTCACTTTTGAATCTGATATCCAAATACAGACCTACATACACTGCAACATTCGTTGTAAAATCTAAAAGTCAATGCATGAATTGCAATACATTTCAGTATCTGTACCAGCTTTTAACCTCGAAGACTGAGCTTTAAAACTTTAAAGACCCCACTTTTATACATCACTATTACAACTAAATTCTACATTTTTCGAAACAAATAATTCTAATATTTAAAATACATAATCAATTTATAAACGGTAAATACAAAACTTAACAATTAAAATTAAGTAAAATAAATTGTATTAGATAAACTATACATGTATGTGTATGATTAACAAATTGTATACATAAAATCAGGTCGCGCAACATAAAACGAAATCGAATCAATGGCGTAACAAGGACAACTTGCAACTTACTTTCCGCTTCGCGTTTCCTGGTGTTATTCGTCGGAGAATTCGCATTGAAGTTAAGCTGCGTTCCATTTGCAATCGCGGCACTTACCGCGGCAGCTGCAGCAGCTGCAGCGGCAGCCGCGTTTGCAGTCGCAGCATTTTGCTGCGCGTTTTGCAAATAACTTGGATTTAACAATGATGTAAAATTTCGCGATTGATTCATTACGTGGAACTTGTCACAGACGTGTAATACGTCAGAATAGCTGTGCGCCAAGCAGCACACAATTGCTTCTTTTTTTCTTCTCTTAAGTTCAATAGAAGTTTACACACCACAAAAATGGCGAACAAGTTCGACTGACGGACACCTCGATCTCTTTCATGGGCGTACCAGACATGGATACTATCTTCTAGAGTAGAATTGAGGAGGCAATTCCCGCTCGTTACTGTTTCGATGAGTTTCGGAATACTCTCGACTTAGCATATAAAATCACCTGTATGAAAGCAAGAAATAAATCTGAATTTATCCCTCGATACTTTTAAAGAAATACATGACATATGTGATCATTCATTTTCTTACATAAGCATGTTTTATTATTCGATCTACAAAAGACCGTACTTCTTTGATGAAGAATTTTTTCTTCGTTCAGTGAATGTCAGCTGTGATTGGTTTCAGCATGCTGGGTAACCAGGGACAACGCGCATGTGCATTTACAATTGTTACGATATCAGCATATATACCTGGTGATCATTTATTTTGTACACTTTTTACGCTATAACCTTATAAAGTCTCTACTCATATATTATAGATCACTATGTATATGACCACAAAGTGAAATATAAATGATAGAATAATATTACATTAACTGTGATGACCGGCGCGAAATGTATATGATCTTCGTGAAATTATCATACACAAGGTTTATATATATAACTTGTCAAGTGTTCTTAAAACTACTAAAATTTCAAACGGTATTATATTTCTCATTTATCGATATTATTATATGTCACTTTTACTGACAGACATTTTTCAATGTTTGATTAATACAAAATTAGTAATTGATCGATCGAGGTATATTTTTCGAGAATAATATGCAAAATTTAAATGCAATGTGTATTCTAGATCTCTCATTCGTCAGTGATGCAGGTGCTATATATTTCCAGGTGCATCTCGCTCAGCTATTGGTTGCAACTATCAATATAACTGTTGAAATTCCAATTTTCCAAATTCGTAATTTCAATTTGTTTCGTTACAGTTCGCCATACGAAATCCATGTTGAACTTTTAATAAGTTCTAAACCTATAGAACACGTTCAGACTTCGTTGAGACTAAAAATACCAGTATATCCGGCTTTATTCAGTCAACAATGGAGTCGAAACGTTATCAGACGCTCTGAAACGTGATGTAACGTTATGTGTATAACATCGGAGCTTATTGACACCGGCATTGGAACACTGCTAGTGTCTGTGTCTGATCGTCATGAACGTTGTTTATATCTGATCGCTTGACAGCTGTTTAATGTTCAGCGTGGTGTGCAAAATGGATTATTTTTGATGAGTGCGAGAAATGCAATTTTCGCTGATCGCATAGGGTTTCTGAGGATGAAATTGCATCGTGGTTCCGATGCGTTGCAACGTGGAAGTGCTCTAGCTTAATTATTGTACATCTCGAATGTTTTCCTCTATTATCTTTAAGTGCGAAACTACGGGACACTTCGCGATATAATGGCAGCTCATAAGACAGGCGGGCAAAGTGCCCGAAAGAAAGTGCAGGTACTTATTCTTAGTATTCTTTCTGCCACGAAACGTTTTACTACATCTTCGAGTTTTAAGTATAATATTTTTTGATATTAAAAAAGAAAGTTTTTGTAGAAGTACAATATGAGGAGTTCCAGTGACGGTGATACGATCGGGCAGCGGGTGATTCCTCGTGCAAAAATATAATGTTGGACAAAAGTATTGGTACAAACCACGTTTTAAGCATGGAATTACTTAAAAACCTAAAATAAAATATCAGATTTTATTTAATATTTTTATGAAATGTTGATTTAGGTCTACAAATCAAATGTACAACAAGTCATGAATATAAAGTAACTGTATAGTTACAAGAAATAGAAAAATATGTGCTGTAAATAGATTTCATCTGGACAAAAGTATTGCCATGCCTTAGAAAATTGATCATTATGAAATGTTGTATTAGCTATTTACAATGCTGATACATGTATCCTGTCAAACTTATAGCACTTAGCCTGATTGTATCATTATTACTAGGACACCTCATATACATATATATCCCTGATGATCAAAATGGTCTGTCAGAAAATCAGAATTATTTTACTTTTCATTGATTTATATTCTAATATTGTGATAGAATTCAGTGATGAAAGGAAATATTTATATATAGTGAGTTTAGTAGCTAACATTTCATAAATTTGTCATGAATATTTTGAAGTCCCCAGAGTATTGAGAATTAAAAATTATATTTTTAAAATAAAATATTAACAAAGTTACACTTATAATATGTATAAATAGTTATGTTTATTTATAACTTGTTTCATTTCATGTAATTGATTATTTTTTATATAAAATACATTGTATATTTAATAAAGGTATCTATGGTTATAAGAGACGAAGTGGAGAAAAGACATAGAGCTGGAGTTAATTCTTTACAATATGACCCAGCTTTGCATAGGCTTTATTCGGCAGGTAGAGATAGTATTATAAGGATATGGAATTGTAAAAATATGAAGGATCCATATATTCAGTCGATGGAACATCATACAGATTGGGTCAACGATATAGTATTATGTTGTGGTGGTAAAAATTGTATGTATCATTCTATCTTATTTTTAAACAAATCAATTTAAACAAGAATTTATCATCGGATAGCATGATCATTTCAGCTTAAATAATTAATTTTATTAAACTTAGAAAAATATTTTGCAGTGATATCAGCTAGTTCTGACACAACAGTAAAAGTATGGAATGCTCATAAAGGTTTCTGTATGTCCACGTTAAGGACACATAAAGACTATGTAAAAGTTCTAGCATATGCTAAAGATAGGGAGCAAGTTGCTAGCGCTGGGTTAGATAAATCAATCTTTTTATGGGATGTCAATACATTAACTGCTCTTACAGCAAGCAACAATACAGTAACAAGTAAAAAAGCGATCAATAATAAATATTTTCCCTATCTTTTATTTGGACTTCCTTTAAATTTAAATCTTTATATTTTACAGCATCGTCCCTTAGTGGAAATAAAGACTCCATATATAGCCTTGCCATGAATCAGACTGGGACAATTATAGTTAGTGGTAGTACAGAAAAAGTTTTAAGAGTATGGGATCCACGATATTGTACTAAATTAATGAAACTTCGCGGTCATATGGATAATATTAAAGCATTAGTATTAAATAGAGATGGTACTCAGTGTTTGTCCGCTAGTTCAGATGGAACAATTAAGCTTTGGTCATTGGGACAACAAAGATGTATTCAAACTTTTAGAGTACATAAAGAAGGTGTTTGGGCTTTACTGGTAATTATAATTTTTTCCTTCATACGATTATTTATTGACATGATCATTGTAAAGCAGAACAATAAATTTTAGGCAACAGAAACCTTCAGTCATGTGATATCAGGAGGTAGGGACAAACGAGTTGTAATGACTGAATTATCTTGTTACCCTGAAAGGTATACTGTCATATGTGAAGAAAAAGCACCTGTACTAAAAATGGTTATGACACCGGATCAGTCCAGTATTTGGGTGGCAACTAGTGAATCTACTATAAATAATTGGGTAACGTTATGTTTTATTCTTGTACAAATTAAAACCCTGCGATAACATAAATAACTTTTTAAAATGTATTACAGTCTATAAGTCAAAAAGATTGGCAAGAATTAGGAATTGAAGATTACTGTGACTCTGCTAGCGGAGTAACTTCAAACGTTGTGCGAAACACAGAACCTGCGCAAAAAATATTAGGAGGTCCTGCAATTCGGCATTGTCATGTTTTAAATGATCGTAGGCACGTTTTAACAAAAGATACAGAAGAAAATGTAGCTTTGTATGATGTATTAAAGGCACGTAAAGTTGAAGATCTTGGAAAAGTAGATTTTGAACAAGAAATAAAGAAAAGAAACAAAATGGTATATGTTCCAAACTGGTTTAGCGTAGATCTTAAAACTGGGGTATGTAATTTTATGATTTTTTAAAATAATTGAAACTATAATATATGATGTTAAAGGCGTTTGTAATTATCGCATTCCTGTAGATGTTGACCATTCATTTAGGACAAGATGAAAATGATTGTTTTTCTGCATGGGTCTCTGCAAAAGAAACTGGTCTTGCGGAAAATGATGCGGTTGATCAAAAAGGTAAAAAATATTATTTTTATAATAACATTTGTCTGCGATCTATTTTTACATATTTTTTTCTTTCAGTGAATTATGGAAATCTTTTATTACAAGCGTTACTTGAACATTGGTGGAGACCACTGCATGCTGACGATGAAAACGAAGGTAATAGCAATGATGGTAATGGTTCAATACACACGAGAGGAGGAAATCCATATTTTTCAGTACCTACTCATACACCTGTTATATTTAGGTACATATTAATTAACACATACATGGTTCTATTAATTGAATTGTACATGGTAATAATGATGAAAATGCCATCGTATTTTAGCGAAGTGGGAGGAAGACCTTTATATAGATTATTAGTTAGAGATGCTGCAGGAGAAATGGAGGGCGTTTTATTGAATGAAACAGTACCATCTTGGGTAGTCAATATTGTTGTGGACAAAAATCTTCCACAATTTACTAAAATATCTTTCTATCTTCTTCCACATGCCACGTCTGGTGTGAAAAGTCTCAAAAAGTATGTGGTAAATGAATGTTCATAAATTTTATATCACATAATATATCTTTTTTATAAATAATTACAATATTCTTCTTTTCTTTTTAAGGGATCGCTTGATTGCAAACGATTTTATACAAATTCGTAAAGTAGCCGAACATGTTTGCGATAAAGTGCTTGGCGCAGGAAGCGATTCAGGATCAGTAGCTGGTGCTGGAAATACAGTTTCTGGAGGTTCTCCAGCAGGGGATAGAACGAATACTGATTCGAACGCTGATAATTCTTCGCTGGCCGAAGAAAAAGTAGAACTATTATGTAACGATCAAGTTCTAGATCCTTCCATGGATTTAAGAACGGTACGTTTTGAAATTAGGTAACTTATATAAGAAAATGTAATTACATTTACTTATGATTTTGTCATTTTTAATTACAATTATTTTAACAAATATTAGGTCAGACATTTCATCTGGAAAAGTTCGGCGGATTTAACACTTCATTATCGGCCAGTAAAATAGTTAGGGCTTAGTACGTCGGAACAGGGATCTCTAAAATGTGCCTGGTTTTTTACTATCGTAAAGTAGGTAAATTTTTATTACATTTTATTTTTAGTCTTTAAAAAATTAAAAATTAAAAATACAAACGAATATATTTCAGAATAACGGAAGATATGTGGACTAATTGCAGAGTATGGCACCTCACGCTATCTCCTTTTCATGAAATGTTCAATCGAGTTTCGACGGATATTTCATTAGAAGCTGTAACTGAGGATGAATAAAAACCAGGTCACATGAAAAGTATTTAAAAAAAAAAACTAAATGTGTTTGAAGGCAATAATGTGTGGAAGTATTAGCGTAAATTGCTCATGTTTGTATATATCCTGAGGCCAAACTTGACCTTACGACATAAAATTAGTAATTTCATTTAGTCTGCTTTTAGAGACATGTGTTTTTTGTATTTAGGTATAGAATACTGAATGCTTACCGTCAGCCATTTATAGTCTTCCCACTTCAAAAGTACCAACGAGAAAAGTTAAGTACAAAATATTGTATGGCCCAGGAAATTATTAAGTATCATCTTTAAATGCCATGTTCACGTTATGCTTCTCAAAGCTTCTGTGTTAATTCTACTAATTATTAGTTGTATTCTATAATTTATAAGTAGTACCATTTAATTCATTGGTTATGCATTCATTGAACAAAATGAAATCTAATATGTACCAATAGATTCCACACATCTGCCTTGTTGTCTCGAAGAAAGCAAACTATTAAAGAGAAGAGAGAAATGTCAATTTAATATTAATCAAATAACGATTGAGCAGCCAAATTAACAGTTCAATATTTCCTATTGATTGCATGGGAAACGACAGTATATTTGTCTTTGGTATGGCAAAATCAAATTCTGTCTTTAGCGAACTTCCATTAATTAAATTTATATTCAATCGATATATATTATATATATCTATGTAACTGTTTCAAAGTGAGAGATGAAGTATAAATTACATGACAGTTACCGCTTAAACAAGCATAGCATAGACAGAATTTGATCTTACGATACAAGTTTAACGGATAAAAAAATATGTAGTTAACCGTATGTTTAAATATTCACCCTACTAGAATTCCACAAGTTGTACATATAAATGAGACTGTAAAGTAACGTCCCCCGATCATGGTGATGGGCTGTATAAATAAAATTGAAACAAATATTATATCAAGAAAAAAAAAACTGAAGCCTTTACGCCAATTTTATGAAATTGGGATAAACGCTTGACTTTTCTAAAACAAAGAGAGTATACTGTTCTTTATTGATACGGCCCTAAATGTTATAATTTTTGTGTTATTAAAATGACATAGAAAGAATTTTTTAATAAATCTAGAGATTATTCCATTGTTACATTTTAATATGCTACGTGTTGTATAAGTCTATTTATTTGCTAAGCTTTTGTTATGCCTATTTAATAATGTAAACAGGTTATTTACTTACCGCTTAGGTTTCATCTTTGTTCATATATTACGTGTTCTTAGAGCTCTGTGATAAATTTTCTCTTGAGCCAAGGATGCTAATTAAGAGAATGGCTACCAAAAAATAATTGTACATTTGTAGTTAAGTTTGATTCATTTTTATGTTTGTATATCAGCATTATTATATATATATATATTTTTGCAAAGATCCAGTAGCAATCATTATCGTGTTTCATCATTTCTTCTTGTTTAACAGGAATGTATTTTCTTAAAATGACCCTCGTTATTGCGACAGGAAATCAACACGTGCCTGATCATAGATTATAAGTTGTAGAGGGCATTTCAATTATGAGCTAATCTATTGATCTTTTGAGATAATACGAATTGTAAGTTATGCTGTTGCGGTGCATAACAATAGAAAATATTTTGTCAAAGTCCAATTTAGTTGTAATTTATAATATTTTATCGCATTTATTTTTATGATCTTAGGTGGTTGTAAATTATTTCTTTCTGTTTCAAGCATTGGTGATTTAGTGAGATTGCCCTATAATTTATTATCCTGCTCTGTAAACAATCATGTTAGGTATATTTACTTTTTGTATGATAATCAAATTTTTATCCGTTACTGTGCATAATGCGATACAAATTCATCAGGATTTATTATATTGTTTAGCTATTTCACGAGTAGGAATACTGCATTAGTTTTACACACGAGACATGCATTTCATACAGTATTTATAAAAATTATAACTGAGCCTTCCTCACTAAAGAAATAACATTGTTCATTAATGGAAGTATTAATATATAATATTAAAAAGATTCATAAAAATTACACATTTGAATGTGAGAGTAATTTTAATCAAAACTAATTATACACCTTGTCTTTTTTTAGTAAAGAGACAACATGAACATTTTCAAAATAAAAAGTTTGTTAATCCTCACATGAATAATGTGAAATGGTGCCAAATTTTATATTTAAAGAATTCCCGTAGTGCACCAATTTCTTTCAACAGGCTAAGAACTTTTTTCTGTAAACTATGTTTTTAATACTAATTTACTAAGTACGATAGTTTTAATATTTATTGATTAAGATTACGTATATTAGGAGAAATTTAAAATCACAATAATTATTTTTGTGGTTTTAGTATGGCATAATGAAAAAGAAAGAAAACAATATCGTCTCGAATACAGAAATTTTTATGATCAAAAATAAAACTATTTAAATAAGAATTATTTTCTTGTAATTTATAAGCATAATTTATTCATACATAGCGTCATAATAAAGAAAATTTTCTACCATGAGACGATATTCATTTAATCTTTACAAACTGATCTATTCATCAATCAATACGTTGAATACAATAGATCATGTACTTTATCGCTGTTAGAACGAAAGACAAATTTGATATGTAATGTTTCATATCAGAAATGAAAGGTACAATGTCGATTTCTTTGTAATTACCGTCTACTTTGTATTGTGAAATTACTCCAGATCATGTACACCATTACAGAATGATTAATATTTAAATAAAATATCTAATTTAATACAGAATAATTTATATAACTGTATATATATATATCCATGTGTATAATATTATTAACAGCATAAAGAAATAATTAGAATTGTAGGCGTTTATGTATTTATAATCAAATCTGCAAAGTATGAAAATTCTGTAGCCCATGAATTACATGACTTATGCATATTTTGTAGATTTTAATATATATTATTCTTTTTTAAGAATATATTCAACAGCTTGTACAAAAGAGCTGCACACTTTTGTAGGTGGTGGTTGTATTGTATTCTCATCTCCCTCTCTGTACTTTCCAGTTTGTACTAAAAGACCTCTGATACCTATGGCCTGAGCACCAGCTACGTCATCCTTGACATCCTAATTTGAAACAGAACTTTTAAACAATTGAAGAAAAACTTGGATGATGATAAATAAAGTGTAATAAAGTTTTACATCGCCAATCATAACAGCTTCCTCTGGTGGAACATTTTCCAAAGCAGCTTTGAAGAATTCTGCAGTTGGTTTGCCTACAACTTCTGCTTTGACATTGGCAGAATATTCTAACCCAGTAATAAATGCTCCGGGTCCTAAACTTAAACCATCTGCTCTTTTATAATACCGACCTTTATGAATTGCTATAAGTGATGCTCCATCTAATAATAATCTATAAATGATAGATTATTCAATTAGTAACTATTGTTATGAAGAACTTGTACCTAAAATTCTATTATTCAAATAAAATGTACCTAAATGCCTTATTTAATTCCTCATAATGAAATTTATCCGGTGCCAGTCCGACTACTACAGCATTTAGTTCATTATCATTTATCAAATCTTCGAAATCTTCGTTTGCAGCGGAATCAATTAATAACATCGGGTTTAGTTTCCGGGAAATTATTAGTCTTCTCGCTGCAGCTAAGGAACTAAAAATCTCCTCCTTTTTAATATCGAAACCGAGTTTTATCAATCGGTTGTGTAAAAAATTACTGGATTCTTTCGTTGTGTTTGTAACAAATTTGACCGGTATATTGGCACTTCGTAGCCTGTATTACGTTAATACAATTATTTTATTTTACCTTACACCGCATGCATACTTTATATCGATGAAAGTATAATGCGATAAAATAAACATTATATAAAACAGTAACTATAAGCTTCGAATAAAGTCATTGCGTTCAATTAAAAGTACGCGCCACTAAATGGAATCAACGCAGTGTATGATGCGCGACAACATTCTATTGTAATCGTGAAATATTTTCCCGAATTAAATCAAGAAAACCACCTGGTTAAAGCCTCCACTGCACCTGGAATTGCAGTATTATCAATGTGCAATGTTCCACTGAGATCTATTAATACCATTCTTATTTGCTTAGCCATATTTTATACGTTTTTAGTAATTGAATTCACGTAAAGTTATGCAACTTTTTATTCCATAATGGCCATAGAGTAAGATGTAGGTGGGCCGAAGTTTAGTTCAAATATTGGCGGCAGGCGGCGCCAAATGCAATCATAGAATTGCATTAGTTCACACGAATATTTATTCATAATAGTAACGACATTCTATGCGATATAACGCGAGACTGTTTTGATATAATTAAGTACTGAGATGTCGTATTCTTCAATCAAAAACTGAATTTGTCATACAGATTCGTACTGTACAGTATTAAAAATTAAAAATCAAAACTAATATGGATCCAAGAAATCCACAACGATCCTGTTATTACTTTTAGACCCAACTGTCTATTCTTACTCATCGCAGAAAAGCGGCAATATAGATCGATAGTGAATTGATGATCATTAGTAGCATTTTAAACCGAATGGATTGTAGAAATGATGCGAGCGTTGAATATTTTCGAAGCAATCTTTAATATAGCAACATAGTCAGTCTTACAATAATAAGCCAAAAATACAATCTATATATCAAGTTTCTGGAGGACGGGCGAAACATGTTTTTACTTCCTTTACGTGATACTCTCCGTGGAAATCTAGTTTAGGAGAACTACGTAAGAAATGGTGTTTCACGTGGAAGAGAAAACATACGTATTTTCGTCCGAACCCCTGAAATGAATTTTACAATTTTACACATAATTATATGATCATGTATCACGTTGCGAAACTGTTGTTCTTGTTCTCCTACTATGAATGAAAAAACGTAAGTAAAGATGTAGAAAAGAATGTACATACGCAACACCGCAGTGTTTTTTGCTGCGGCAAGGGAATGATATTGTTGGTTTTATTGTTGACGAACCTTCATTGAACTTTAGCTGAAAGATCATAACTTAAAGCTGACCAGTTTTATTACAGGAAAACTGACTTCTGTAATTGAACTCGATCTCGTTCCAAAGAAAGTTTTTATTTTTTTTGGATCGTAACGATACTGTTTCACGAAAAGTGTTGTGCATGGTACATCAAACAATGTCTGATAACGTTATAGCAAAACAAAATTAAGATGCTGATATTGAAACAAAGGTTTTTAATCGAGTCTGATCTATGGCAACCCTTGGGCGGCGGGAAATTTGAATTTTGTTTTACAATATTCTTTTAGATTTATATTCCAATAGAGCAGCCTGTTTAGATTAACAATTTTTGTATCTAACTTTATTCAAGCTACTGTTTTATAAGTGTTTCTGCCGTTCAAAGATTAAAAAATATCATCAATTAATGTTAGTTATAATAATTGTATCAAATCCTTTCTTCATTGCTGATTTCATGTTGAATTATTTGACTTTGGATTTGCTACCATAATAAGAGGAATATAATGACGTTTGCGTGTTAATGCAGATGACAGATTAAGCTACGTATACACACTGCTTTGTTATATAGAGTTACAAACTGAGTTTCAGCGATGATTATTCATGGAAAATCGTAAGTGTTTCTCAGAGGACGGGTTATCGTTCGTTTTGCGTTAGCTCTGATTGATTCTAACACGCACCGTAACCAAATATAATGCGCAGGCGCACTTACGATGATCATACCGCAAAATTTAAATGAAGAAAAAAATACACGTTATAATTTTTCAGAATTAATATTTTCGGGATTCTCTTATGATTGCGGACACTTCTTGATCATTGCCCCAGAGATCGTGCGTTTTCCTTGTAAGCTCAACTGATTAATCTCAAGATAAATATAGAGATAAATAGATATGATTTAAAAAACTTTGTAATAAAATCTTAATAGATTTGTCAGGCATTAATTACAGATGGTCTAGGACCTAGGATACTGATAAGAAAAATTGACCTAACCTAAACCATGACCAGGGTTATAGGGAAAACGATCGATACAAATGCATAGAGATATATTATAATATAATAGAGTTATTTGATGAAACATTTAAAGCCTTACAATAAAATATACAGCATGATGTGTATCGTCGCGTGTATGTGTGATTGAGATGTATGTGTGTGTGTGTGTGTGTGTGTATCATGTTCTCGCGCAGAGAGGATAATATATTTTACGTCACACGTCGAATTTAATACACGTGTTCAAAAGATACGTCTCAAAATATGCAGTTACGTTCACGATTCTTTTTTTGTTATTTTTCATATTTTTTCTTTTGCGATCTTTCATTTATTTCTATCTATTTCCCTTGTTCTTGATAACAGACAGAGAGACTGATACATTTTCAAGACGAGATACAGTACTTTGTGTACTCTTGGACTGAGAGACTCGATACGGCAGTAGTAGTAGTAGTAGTAGTAGTAGTAGTAGTAGTAGTAGTAGTAGTAATAGTAATAGTAGTAATAATTAATAATAATTAATAATAATAATAATAATAATCATTCTTATAAATTCTTACATTTCTTCGTACCGATAATGATTCGAAGAATGTCATCGACTTACTTTAATATTATTTACTCATTTACTTATATTTATATCTATATATATAATATGTATAGCTCTCCATCATACGCAACCTCTTTTTTTCTTTTCTTTTGTCATAGCGATCTTTCATAATATATAGAATATTTTCGGTATACAGAACTAGTATCAAATTCTAACAGAATCGAACTACGTAAAAATTGTTCCAACCGTTTTCGGAGAGATATGCATTTCACTCTGCATTATAACGCGCTCCTTTTCTGAGCCACTTTACTTTTTCCTACTACCTCTTTCATTTGTTATATTGATCGAGCTAAAATTCTCAAGCTTCGCATCTCATTACACTCCTACAAAATCTTGTTTCTCACTTCATCATCATCATCATCATCATTTATCATTAGGAAATACATTCGCCTTTGTTCAACAAGTCGATCGCACCATACCGTGTACTTCTCTCATGTTAAATTATATATGATCATAAATCGAAGATAAAAATAAAATGTCGAAAAGGATTCAAGTAAGTCACGCTCTCTCATTTAATCATATATGCACCGAGATATATTCGATTTCTCACAGAATTCGCACATAGATAAATTAAGGCATTTCATTCTCGTACAATTCCTGCCACGAGAGAGTGTACTTCGTAGCTGAGTTTCCGTTCATTCTGCTCATATCAATTCTGATTAGTTCTAACACTTTGCCGTTGTCAAGGGCATGACCAGTTACTTAGTACATCCATTACTCCTTTTTACTATTATGCATACGTCTATTTATCTAGCTCAGTTACGATATGCAAAAGGAGTACATTCTCCCATGACAGAATCCGTACCATAATCAAAACAGATATTGTTATTACAAGATAAAGTAGAGATCTTTGATTCCAACATTATGTTAAAAGCATGCCTCTCAAGATAATATTCGATCGAATTCAATTGCGAACGTACACTTAAAAACAAACTGAAACATATTTATACAAATGCGTTAAAAACAACAGCTTTCTTTACAGAAATTTCAGTGTGTCGTATGTTAAAAAATTCAATAAAAAACCGTATTATCATAAAATGAGCGATAATCGTTGGTGAATCGTTGCAGAAGTTGTCAATTATTAAAATTCAGACACGAACACGTGAACAACCGTTTTTAATTAGAAAAATTCAACGATTACGCTTAGAGCGTTTGTCAGGCAGTTAGGCGATTTAGTACTTTCATGATTTTTTTAAAAAAACAGATTTATCTAAAAATAACAAAGAGAATATATTCTTTAGCTATCATGTTTAGGCTATCGAATATTAGAAACGGTTTAAGTCTTGTCTCGCTATTTGTTATTAAAAAACGCGTTACCGATAGAAAATGGAGATACACGTGGTAAAAAAGTAAAATACAGTCATTCGTTATCCTTCAGCTTTTCCTTTAAACGGGGTTCTCCTTCCTATACGCGATCTCCCCCATTCTCTGCAAAAAGCTGATTATCAGATTATTCATCGTATTCTATTAAATTACAGTAAATGGTACTATTATAGTAGTGTAAAATATTACTGCATATACAGTATATATATATGTATATGTGTATTGCAGTAGCAATAGTAGTCGATGCAAGTAGATAAAGTAGCGATCTGCTGGCTGCCTCAAATTCATTGGACGATCATACCATTTTTACTCGTTACTTTTTCTTTTTCGAACTATAACGCGTTTGCTATCAACCTCCGGCATACGTGATGCTTTCCATTGCACATACGAGAGTAATTTTTTGCCTGATGCACTTTAAAATGAATGGGAATCAAACTAACGTTACGAGAAAATATACTCCACAGATTAATCTGACTTCGGGTCGATTTTAGCTAATTCTCGAGAACATCCGATTTCTGTCGAGTCGACACAAAATTTATGCTGAGAAATCGAATGCAATTTCGCTCGATCTTCTTCTTTGAACTTTTCCGATTTGTCCTGTAGTTCAAATTTTCCAATTTCCAATCAAAAGCCGATAACTAACGCGTTAATTCTTTCGATAAACTAAATTTAAGCAAAAGATATTAGCAAAAGAAAAAGCAATCGTCCTAACGAGTCTGTGGCACACAGCAAAAAGCATTCTCTCTAAATATACGTATGAAAAATCAATCAATATATGTACGTGTTTTGGTCAGTGTGAAAAAATAAAAATAATAAATTCTTATATTCCGTAAACTACTGTGGACCACGTCGAGATTGATATTTTGCAATTGGTTGCTTTTTCTTTTTGTCTCCCTCTGCCTCACACTCTCTTTTTCATTTTTGTAGACACCATCAAAGAGAACTCACTGAGATGTGCGGATATGAATTCTTTGGGGGATGTAAATGAGACTGTCTCATCGAATCTGATTAAGCATTTGTAAAACTGTTTTTCTTTCCCTTCTTCCTTTTTGAACATAAAAAAAAGAATTCCTTCTCGTAGATTCATTTTCATCTGCACACCATAGCATATTTTCCTTTTACAGAGTAGATCGTTTTAGTTGATCGGATGAAGCCTCTGTGTGTGCAGCAACAACGTAGATCTCTCTGAACAGCGAGTAGAATAGTTAGGGTAGTACTTTTTATCTGGAAAATCTTGATGTTCGCGGGTTTTACACATTTTGTAATATTTATATATATATCTATATATATATATATAGATTTATGTATATATATACGTATATTAGAATTAGTTAGCGCCGCTAATTCAGCTCGATTCTTTTTCTTTCGAATCTGAAAGCAGAACAAGAAGAATCGTCAAATCGAGAAGACATTAAATAGGAATGTGAAGGTTTCGGAAGTTACGGGGTCGAGTCGGGTCGGAAAAAGTCAAATAGCTCGGTTACTTTCGGGTAAAGTTGGCAGACACCGTTATTTGAAACCGGATGATCTTCACCAATTTAGAAATGTTTAATTTAGGAATCCAGAAGTGTTATTTAGAAATATACTATTCGACCGGAAATTTTGAGTATTTACTCAAGTTCCTCCGACATTATTCGAACATGATCAACTACTCGGGAGTTCGTATGTCTCGAGTATCCGAACTCGTCCAACTTTACCCGACGTAAGTCCAAAATGTCGGGTACCCATACACTCCCTAGACATCAGTCATTCGATATGCAAGAACCTGATAAATATACAGACAAAAATATTCGAAAGACGATGAGATTTGAATATTTCCAATAGGCTCGCTGTGCACAGCACAGAACCGTAATCGTGTCAATTGATCCAGGAACGATACATAAGAAGCTAGAAGTTCGTTCGTTTTATTTACCGCTATCGGATTTGTCTTCAGATGTGCCGTTTGTCAGTTCAGGCTCTTTCTTCTTCTCTCCCTCCTCAGACTCGACGCTCGACGCTTTCTTCTCTTGGCTTTCTTGGCTGGCAGCTTTCTTGTCTTTCGCTTTTCCCTTGGCCGGAGTAGCTGGCTTCGGTTTCGGCTCGAGACTCGGATCCAGCACGATCTTACCGATGTTCTTGCGGTCGTGCATCTTCTGCATGGCTTCCGGCACGTCCTCCAGAGCCCACGTCGAGTCCACTACCGGCTTTATCTTACCCTCGTTCCATAATGCGAACACGCGTTCCACGGCTCGTCGAACGAACGCGTGGCTACCGTGCTGGTACATCAGGTGACGGAGGTTCAGACCGGACAAGGTTTTGTTCTCGTCGAACAGCTTGATAGGAGATACTTTGTCCACTTGCCACCACTGCAAACAGAGTAACAGTGTTAGTTGATTACCATGAATTATTCTGCAAAGATCTATATGGAATTAATACCATTGATATCGTTAAATATTTAAAGTTGAAAATTTTCAATAAAATTTTATACAAAATTAGATTATATTAGATCATATTAGATTGGGTTAAATAGTTAAGTTAGGTTTGGTCAAGGTTGGGTGGCGTTAAGTAATTAGGTTAGATTATTAAATTAATATTTATCAACTAAAGCTGTTTAACAAAAATTAAATTCAGTATGGTTAGGTTAGGTTACTCTACGTAAGGTTCTCTCATTCAAATCTACGCATTTTACTTATTCTTAAATGTATTATGATCTAAGAATATTGATGACTGTAGTTTGAATGATAGAAGTGAATGATTATAATTAAAATACATAATGCTTTAGTGATTTCGTCTGCGTGTTGTAATCCAATGTTATCAAGAAGATTATAGAAGATTAAGATTATCAAGAAGGGAAGCTCAAGGGAGAAAAAGTCAATCACGGTGACGTACTGATCGGGCTGCCGAGAAGAAGCTCTTCGTTTCGCCGGTGACCACATTACTAGATCCATAAAGGATGTATTTCCCCATAGGTTTCAGCAAGGCGTATCCCTTGTTGCATTCTTCGCCGCACAAGCAATCCAAAACTATATCCACGCCCTCAGGAGAGATCCTGTATAAAAGAGAATCGAAACGAGTGATAAAGGAATGCGGCGAGATAACCGACAGAAGAAGCGAGGTAGAAGAGGAGAAATGATGATGATGACTTATGATCGTATAGTACGTACTTCCTGACTTCGTTGGTGTAATCTGTGCCGCGTTCCAAGAGATGGTCAATGGTTCCTGCAGCTTTCAGAGCTTCGTGCTTCGATTTACTGCACACGCCAAAAATCGTCACATCCTTCACGGTCTTTGCCAGCTGAACCACTGCTTGGCCCTGAAACAGACAGTTTAAAATATTAAGTCATCTTTATGGTTTCAGAAAATCAACATCTTTTTCTGCACTTTAAACAATACATTACTACAAGTAAAATAAAATTGGTCTTAATGTAAAATTTAATTTTCAAAGCGAGTCTGAAGTGCAAACGACTCGAGGCGAGGTAGTTTATTGAATGGAAGAAATAATGTACTGTGAATGAAGTAAAAGTTAAAAAGGAAGAAGAGTGAAAAACAAGACCACCTCGTTCTCGACAAAAACACGAAAATATTCCAAAGTCAAAGTCACTTCCGTTCTCGGAAACAAAGATGTTTAGAGTATTCTAACACGTCATAGGTTCTCCAATCTCGTAATCCTATGACGGGGCGGGAAGAAGACATTTTCTAAGATCTTTTCGATGGCCAAGAAGACAGGACACGATATACACACGCTAGTAGAAGGAGGAAAGAAAAAGAAGAGAAAGAAATCGGGCGAAGCTGTTGGAGATTTTCAACAGAAGCAGCATTCATTATTTCCAAGAATCGAGAGAGCTGACCACGGTGCTCTTCTTCTTCTCTTGTGTCTGCAGCTTCGCCTGTTGTCGAGAATTCGATACCCAATAACGTTGACCAATCCCAGCAGGCTCGAGAAGCCAATGAGAATTCGAGGGGAAGAGCAGCAAGAATTTAAGAAAACGAAAAGAAGAAAAAAAAAGAAGAAAAAAAGAGAACGGTCCGAAGGGCCAGAATGTTAAGAAGCCGTTTTAAATTGTACGTCATAAGAGAGGAGCTGAAGAGCTCTGGAAAATGGATACCGGCTCGTTTTTCTTTCAATTATGAATACGGACTGAATAATGGATGATTGAAGGGTAAATTTATCGGTGATATATCGGATGGCTAGATGTAATAGTCAAATACGTATCCAATGGGAAATATTGCTATCTACTGGCTGCGGTAATCGATAATCGATGGTAATCGACGTTTGGAAATTCCTGTGACAAAATCAGACATTTCAAATTTTTGAGTTTTATGTTATGAAATTTGGAGATTTTCGAGTTGCTGATTTTAGAAATTCAGAGATGTGGGAATTTGGGGATTTTCGAGTTGCCGGTTTTAGAACTTTGCAAACGTGGAAATTTGGAGATTTGGAAAATTAGAGATTTGAGAATTTGGGAAATTTTGAAATTTGCAAAGGAGATTTCAGGATTCAAAAATTTGGAATTTCAAAAATATAGAAATTGGGAATTTGAGAATGTAGAAATATAGTAATTTTAGAATTTGAAAATTAAAAATTTAGAATTGTAATTTGAAAATTTCAAGATTTGTAAAATTTGGGAATCTGACAAATTAAAAATTGTGTCCAATTCAAATACTCACGCACATAATATTCTTTACATATCAAAACAAAAGAAAGAAAGAGAACAGTAAAAAAAAGTTATAAGAATCTAATAAAATACTGTAACATACTTTTGTACCACAGGTTTGTTTTATTTATAACGAATTCAATTAAGATCAAAGTTTATAGTTATTATCCCGCGACATGTTGCAGATATTCTGGGGATGTACACGTATAAGGGAAAAATATGGGTTCTCAGAAGGGGGTAGAATATGAAGGGAGAAAAAAGGGAAAATCTGACGCGTGATCAGGAAATGCAATTCTTCCAGCAAAGTGCTTTTTCCACCTTTCCTTGGCTACGTGACTCTGTTTCCTGTCTAAACCTTCTACTTCGATGATGTATCGCCTTAACACCGCTAGAATACGCAATTTCGTGTCACCCTGAATAATGTCGTGAACATGTTAACTCTGGATTAAAATAGATCAAATCAGATTAGTTTAGGTTAGAATAAATTTTAACGTATTATCAAAGTTCAGGTATTACTTAAGTAATGTTATGAAAATTTTATCTGAGGGTTAGGTTAGACTAACACTATTAAGTCAGTGTTAGGTCAGTTTTATATTAGATATAATATAATGTTAGATCTATGGTTAGGATAATGTTAATTTGGCTAGGTTGGCGATTTAACACTAGAATTACCAGTGTTAAAATCAGTGCTTTCCCTAAAATAGTGTCACGACGACCAGGACGAAACGTTCCAAATATAATTAGCAGTGATTGATGCAAATTAATCCTTAATGTAATCCTGCGCTATGATTTTTTCAGCAGATGCGTCAGAGCTAACTAATTATTACTACAGCGTTAATAAGGAAAATTGAAATGTTATATATATTTTGGATTTGAACAACGGCCGTCGCTTGTGTGACTTATTATAAGCGAAAGGGTTAAAGAATGGCGAAAACGGTATACCGAGCATTGTAACTGGCGAGAGTTGAACAGCCGAGAGGGCACGAGGGCGTTCTTCCCCCGACAGGCGAAGAATTTCTCATTAACGCGTCCGTTCCGAATTCCCCGGTATCCTAAGCTCGGCCAACGTGTCGGATTTTAGCGATTCGCAGGACAATGGCGGCTGACACACGGACGCGTGCTTAGTCGTTCGGTAAACAACGGCTCGAAAGCCGTCCCCGGAAGCCGGAGACGCGAAATCGAATTAAAGCTGTTGGTGTGAACGAAGCTTAAGAGAGGCATCGCGCACAAACACGTGGCGACGGTGACGATGGTGGTGGTGGTGGTGGTGGTGGTGGTGGTGGTGTGGGTCTCAGACGGGCGCGGCTCGTGACGGTGGTCGATGAGAGAACGAAGGGTTGCCAGGCAACCCTCACACCCCCATGCCACTCCTGGAACCACCACCATCGCAACCCGGTAGCAGCATCCACCGTACAATTTCCTCTCGTCGTCTCAACTTCCAGTGCCACCGACAGAGACACCCAACAGATATACATTCCCGTTCATAAGTCACGGGATGCCTTATCCTTTTAGACTAAATCTCGATTGCGCTGCATCTGTCGGACCAGCGGTGTGAATACCGGTTACCGTTTCTTTTCCGATACGTATTTAACAGTTAACCCTTCACGCTATCTTTACACCACTCTCACGAGGTTGCTAGCTGTTTTCGTAAATGTGCGGGAAATGTTCGGTACCGTAGCATTTTTGTTAGAAATTATTTTTTTATAGCATTACGAGTGTAGGAGATTCAAATAATTATTTATGAATTTTCAGGGTGTGATACTTTTTTAACACTAAAATTACCAAAATGGTTAAGTGACCGTTTTACGAGTTAATTTTAAGTTACATTTGTTAAGATAATTTGTTCAGATTTCTTTAAATCTGTATGTTGATTTTCATCAGGATGGAGAAAACTACCCTAATTTTGTAGCTTTAAGACATTTTGAAATAAACTTGTAAAGGGTCTTGGCAAGATTTTGACCCCTTTAACTCTAGTATATTAGGCACGGTTTTTTAATAAGATACACTAACATGTAAATTTCAACTAAATATTTGTTGAACAGGAAGAAAGTGGTATATAAATTAAATATACATTTATGGAAGCGATATAACTTTTTGACCAACGAAATATTTTAACGTCTAAGAGTTCTACTGACCTTGGCAAGGTCACACATATATGTAGATTTAGATTAGTATGCATGTTAATAATTCTGTAACAATTTTCTTTTATTCTCTATCGATTCAAAATAAATAAAATAGAACATTTTTTAACCAATTAAATATGATTTTAACGATACAAGTATTATTACATTATTGATTCAGAAGTACCTATTATTTTACTTTATCGATTTAGAATAAGTGTCTACTGTTGTATCTGATCAATTTAAAATAAGCACAAGTGAAATTATTTATTCTCCCCATCTTCAAGAAAGTCATCCTCGAAGAAGTTAACCGAATAACAATTCGTTTCTAACGTCTTTGGTATCGATCAACGTCAACTTGTAAATGTGAAAGTTAACTCGAGGGTTTAGTCAGACAACGTTCTAAAAATTCACCATAATGATAGATCACAAAAAATGTTGACTATGATAACATTATTATGAAAAAATGAATAGTTTAAAAGTTTCTGTAAATACCTATCGTTTTAATTTTGCGAAATTTGAGAGTCAAAGAACGCTAAGTAGACATAGCGTTGCTTGACTGCAGCTTATTACGTTTTTGGAGTTAACGTTGTCTAAACCCTCGAAGTGTAGCATGACTTATGGACGGGGATGTATGCAGTCGGTGGAAGTCTAACCTGTTGAACCGTATTGATCCGGACGTTTCTGGTGCCGCCTTCTCCTTCGACGACGACATTGAGAGAGAAAGCGGTCTGCGGATGACTCGAGCAGACTCGAGCTCGCGAAGGGGCAGTAACCTTGCTCCGTTCTCTTCTCTCTTTCTCTCTCTCTCTCTCTCTCTCTCTCTCGCACACGCTCTTTTTCTTTTTCTCTCTCTCTCGTCGTGTTCGGCTAATTAGCGAGGAACACGACGATTCACGCCATAGTCTTTTCCTTTAGGATTTTACTCGCTGTTCGCGATTTTCGCAGGAGATAATGAACTCGATAGATTTTCACCTGCCGAGGGGATTTTTTAGCCAAGTCACCGTTATGCTGCTCGTCTTTTATAACGAAGAATAACACTTCGATGTTGGAACTTTTATAACGAACAGTTTGCAACGGACGAGATAGAGGTTCTTCGTTACACTGATATTTTGCGTAGAGAATTGTACGATTCTGATATTGGAGAATAACGTGATTTGTGTTTGGAAACACAATAGGTTACTGGATATCATTGGTGATCTTGAAGTTCTAGAATATTGGGTCCCTATTTTTTTGAATTCCTAGAGATGGACCCTAAAATTTTGCAATTCTCAGACTATGGAGTCTGCAAATATCAAGATTTCTAGATTCTGGAATTTTAAGACTTTATAGCATAGGTCCATGGATTTCCAGTCTAACAAAATGTTGGTATCCCTAGACCATGCATTGTAGGATTTTTAGATACTTAGAAGTTCTAGGATTACTAGACCTCAAGGTGCTAAAGATTCTAGAATTTACAATTCCTAGATGATGAGATTCCTACTGAATCCTAACTGAAGTGACCTTACGTTGCTAAGTACACGCGATGCAATACTTTCTTTTAAGCTACATTTACAACATGCACGTTTGCGAGACGAATCCTAACGTTCATTTTGGTTAATGGTTAAAAGAAAAACTTACCACGCCACCGCCGGCACTGTGAAGCAGTAAGCTTTTGCCCGGGGTCAAATTGGCCAGATCGAACAACAGGATATAAGCAACGGTATAGTTCATGGTGATTGCTGCCGCATCCAGGTAGCTCATTCCAGCTGGTAACGCGAAAACGGATGTTGCTGGTACAGAAACCAGCTCCGCCCACGCTTTGTGATCCGGAAGTGCAACCACTCGATCGCCCACCTGAAACAAGTAGCCAAATGTTTCCTGTCACTTAACGACTCTTGCATATTTTTATATTACCCTCATCAATTTGTCTTATTATTACTATGATCATTATTAGGAATGTAGGAATTCAAAGATCTAAAAAGACTTGGTTGCGTTATGAACTGCACTCTTATAGAATAAAACGCATGCGGTGTGTCATGAATTGTATTAGGCAAATCGTATATGACGCATACGGTGTGTCATGTACTGTTATCATATAGTAAGACGCATACGGTGCGTCATGAACAGTACTGGACAAATCGTATATGACGCATATGGTGTGTCATGAATTGTACTGGAAACTGTATATGACGCAGCCGGTGTGTCACCATATGCACCGAATAAACATAAGGCACACGTTGCGTCATCAAGGAACAGGACAAAACGCATATGGTGCGTCGTAAGGTGTAACGAATACGACGCACAGGATGCGTCATGAACTACATTCAGCTTCATAAAACGTGTACAGCGGCCTAAAAGTTTTAACCATCGGCTGTAAATCGTCGAGAATCCTTGAAAGTACGAATAGGGTCACGGAACAGGGTGGTGCATATCGGTCGTTCGGATCGTTCCGATCGTCGTAAGTAAACCGTCGCAGGCATCTTCCCGGGAGGAACTTTTACAACGTGCTCGAAATAGCCGTTCCGCGTTCGCCTCGTCCTTGAATTTTTCACCCACTAATCTTTCCGCAAGGGTGGAGTCCCACGGTACTTTTCCGAGTCCGTGACTCGAAGACGTCGCAGGAAAAGGACTCCCCTCCGCCCTCGCCGCCCCGCAACGCCTTCCTCCGTCGTTCTTTACCCCGGGGTGGTCTATTTTCGCGACTCGCGAAACTCCTCGAGGTCACGATAAAGGGGAGGGGTTCCCCAGCTTTAAGGCTTTAGGGTCAGATATCCGAACAGCACGTGTAAACGACCGGCCATGAAGAGAGAAGAAAGCTGCGTGGCGAAGCTTTTTCGAGCACCGCTCCTCTCTTCCAGATGGAATATTCGAGTTCCCTACTCCGACAGACCTGGACGCGCCCTCTTCGAGATCCTCCTCCTCTCGTGCTTCATCGAGTTCTTAGCATTGTTGCGTTTACAAGGAGGCAACCGTTTGCTTCCCTCTTTGTTTTATTTCGTTTATCCGCTTCTTTATGGGATAATCTCTTTGACGGCAGAGGTTCTCAATCGAATAGGAAGCTTTCGCTTTCAGGAAAAATCGATGCTCTCGGAGACATTAACATCCATGCAAATATTGTAGAATAATCTACAATCATCTTGAATTCTGCCGTTACGATAGACTCCCGCTATACTGCCACAGATGATACAACTTCACAATATTCCATTTCGTTCTTTTAATAGATCACCCTGTGTATGTCTTCGCGTCGCTAACAATCCTGTAAAATATGTACGAGTGTGGCGTAGTGGGAGGAACGGAGACGTAAAGAGTATTTGCTCGATATGATAATAAATGCAAATTGAAGCGAGCGTAACTCTCTTTTTTTCCCTTGTACCGCGTAATATTCTAGCGTCGATAGTTATTCCTTTGAACCCAGACCGATTCCCATCGATTTTTCCACGGTTCACCATCGGGCGAAGGAAAAACGACACGACTGTGTAATATTTTTACCAGGAACACGTCGCACGTTTTTGCCCCTAGGAAAAATATGGCGTCCACGAAAGAAAAGCGTCGTCACCCGACCGGACAGACCTTATTATCTTGTCAAATCGCGTTTCTCTTGAGATGGCCTTCCTTCGCTCCCCGTTACCTGTTCTTATCGTAAAAAGGTTTTCAAGGTCGGACATTTTCACGGTTATTTGGTTTTTAACCCTTGTGTTAATACAACCAGGTACCACACCTTTTCACCGTGACGTCACAGGAATTTACGTTACAGCTAGAATAGCTCCAAGCGGTCTCGTATTTTCAACAGCAGGACACTTTCTTAGTCGAAAATAACGGAGGACTTTGGATTCTGGAATTTTGGGACTGAATGATGTTCGAATTTTCATGTTTGAGGATTTTGGGAATTGGATTTTGCACTTTGAATATTTTGGGACTTGGCGATATTACAGTTTTGGTATCTGAGAAGTTTGGGACTTAGGGGCATACACATTTTGAGTTTTGTATTTTTTGGGTCTCTGGAACATTTAAGTTCCGAGGTCTGAGAATTTTAGGATTAAAAAATATTGAAACATTGAGGTTTGATTCTGGGACTTGCAGACATTGGAATTTTTTAATTTTGGAACTTGTGAAATTCTAAATTAGAGATTTATAATACTAGAATGCACTTAAGAAACTAATTTTGAACCTATTCCAATATAATATAACCAATCTTATAATTGAAACAACATATTGCTCGGTAGAAATCTCCGTGTAGACTGATTATTTGTGCTAGATTGATACGTATTTGTCCTCAATTGATAGGATCAGTTTTATCACTTTATCTTCCCTCGTAAATCCAACGACCCTTACAAGGTGACCCGATAAAAACTGCCACGCGTATTGTCAGCACAAAAACTTATAATTCAGACGTTTCAAATTTGCAAATGATTAAATTCTAAAATTTTCAAACTATTTACAGAGCAATGACCTTTTGCAGAATATTTTCAGCGCTATACCATATGGCATAGGTTCTTACATGCCAGTGTATCGAGTTAATATTTTTTCTCAGAATTTTTATTTTGCGCTTCAAGAGCCGCATTGACGTCAGAATAAAAAATCCGCGTGCTTCGCTATTTCAATACTTAACGAGATCAGAGCGGGTCGTGAATTATTTATCGAACAGACGCAGGCTATCAGTTTGTTAACACAGTGATTACATTCACGGTTTCTTTTGATCACGAAGCCGTAAAGATTTCATAAAAATAGGGAATAAATGCATAGAATTTGTCGAACGATAAAAAAAGTTGGTTCGTTTACTCACTTTAAAGTTCTCCACGCCCTCGCCAACTTGCTCGATGTCACCTGCGCACTCGGATCCCATAATAAAAGGAGTTTTCGGCGGGGAATCGATAGCACCCTGTCTGGCCATCAGGTCTTGGAAGTTCAATCCACTGAAACAGCAAATACGCGTTTCACGTTAACGTCATTGCTATCACGGACTCGATTCACCGTGAAATTTCTTTTAAATTTAATTGCACGTAATGAGCGTATACGAAGATGAATTTAGGTGGGAATTTTGGGATTTGGAAACTGCGAGTTGAAAATTCGAGGATTTAGAAAATTTTTAACCGTGGTTTTGAGAATTTGGGAAATCGGGAATTTTTGAATTGGGAAATTTGAAAATAGGATATGTTGGAATTTGGAAATTTGAAAATTGGAAATTTTAGAGTTTGGAAATTTGAAGTTTGAAAAGCTGAGAATTTAAAAAAGTAGGAATTCGAGAACTTGAAATTTGAAAATTCAGACCTAAAGCGAATGAAAATCTGGCCTATAAATGTTTGTTTCGAATCCCAAAATATTAAACAGTATTACACCGTCAATAAACCTACATAGACGGTAAGATGACAGTGCATATTGATCGCCCGAAGTCTCCCTAAGAATCAGGAAGTTTGCACGTGCAATTTTGAAGCGGGCGGTACAAGTTGCAATTGTGAATACGATCGATAATAACGTTGCCTGCGTGACGGACTGATTATTTTATAATGCGCTACTACAGACGAGTAAATTATCTGAACGCGTGTCAAAAGATAATTACTGTCGCAATAATTCCAGTTATCGTAAAAATGGAGAGAATAGAGGGGTAGTGATATATATTCGGTAAAATGGACTTTATCGACGAGTCATTTCCGAATACGTACCGTGGGGTGCCGGGTGCGCACGATTTTAACTGGGTTTATCCGGTAATTGGATCGAAATTGCCGCGTAGTTTTTATCTGATATCAAACGAAATGACAAAAAAATAACTATAATCACGGTACGATGACATAATAGTAACATTAGATGATTGTATCGGTATTATACCATATCGCTTGTAGTTAACTTATTGTTAGTTATAATGGCATATTTATTTATCGCTGTTATACTATTATGGTTACTTGGACATAGGTGATATCTTCCACTATTCTCATTACATACTTATTATACCACCACATTTTATTTGAACTATACAGTAACAGTTATTATTTTATATTTTTTACCGTCGTTATATTATTATAGTAGCTATTTGTAGTAGAGTGTATTAAATGGTTATAGTAGATGGTTTATACGTCATGGTAGATAATGACTACCACTGTAACTGTATTGCTATAGTAGCTATTTAATAGTTTTATGTATACATGTAAATATTTAATACGTACATGCATGTACTAAGTATTTTACGCATATACGATTGGATTAAAATATTTTCTACCACCGCAACTATGGTAGCAATAGCAGTTCAAGTAATACAATACTGCATTATGTAATTAGTCGCAGCGAATGCTGTTATTTGGGGAATACGAAAAACCAGAAGCATTCGATGAAACAGATTTCCAGGGAATACGCATGGTACCGTTTTTCCAGGAAGGTGTATGAACGTCCAAGCAAGGAGGGCTTTTGATAAAGCGTATTTCATGGTCGACATCGCGAGAGGCACCAGTCGCACGTTGCGTGTGACGCCAGGCGTCGGAGTCTAGGCGTCGTGGCGCCTCGACGTTACCCCTCCGTCTGTCAGTGGGATCGTAACGCGTAGGGTAAGAAACTCGAAGGTAACCGCACACGTGTATTCCGTATATTTATATTGCATGCTCTTCAAACTTTCCATTTCAGCCTGTCGATCTACGGGGTGGAGAAAGTGCAAGGGGTTTACGAATTTTATTCCGAAAATTCTTTAACCTTCTAACCTGGCACAATTTCATCCACGTGTGCTTTTATTTCAAATCTAACTCTGATTTGACACGTAGTTCGAATCTATTTATTTGCGTTCAAACTTCAAAGCATCGAAGCTGAGTCATACACTTGTATATATTATTTCGAATTAAAATTGCGAGCAAAGATAAAGCGAACGATAAAATTTCATGTTACATTTCATTTACTGGCACGTTACATACCATTCTCTTTGATCGATATCTTAATGATACTATCGATAACATTTCGATAGGTATTATCGATAGCGTTCAACGTATCAATACTTGTAACAGAGATTGATGAACGGAAACGTTACTGTACGTTTTCGCATCGGATAGAATGCAGTTTACTTAATGTAAATTGGCGAATAATTAAATGTTACTAGCATTTGCAAAAAAGGTACTGCGATACAGCGAAGGAGAACTCGAATGCACAAAAAGAAGCCTTAACTGTGGTATTCGACAGTTTCCTGCGCCAGTAATTTTAGGCTTCAACGAAACACGATGATAACATCCCGGCCATATGAGTCACTCGGTTGAATGTAAATAACGTTCAGAAAAGCTGCATATCAGTTGCCTTTTTCACGGTGCAATTTACTCTAAGATGTATCATCAAATTTTATCAATCACAAACGCGTAATTTCCTGTTAACAATCACTCTGATGAATCACGGTACTTGAAATAGAAAAAACGTCGTGCAAGGTCATACATCCAGCGTGCATACAACGATAACACTCGAATTTTTTCTGTTCAATCGCATCCAGTAATTATATGATTAGCATAAAAGATCGTTGCACATGTAAAACATATGTGTTCTGTACTGGAGCGTATATTCCTACATTCCTAGCTCCAACATCACCAAATATACATATATCCCAACATTGCTATATCACTAGACTATCATATCCCAAATGTGCCTGCATTCTGAAATCCCTAGTCGCTGACAGTTGTTTCAAAAAATCACTAGGTGTGAACTATTCATAGACTCACAAACCCCCTGGAGTCTGAAGTCCCTAGATGTGCAACAGCGATGGATCACGAAACTCGCTACATTCAAAAGTCCCTAGATCAAAATATTCCCAAAGTCAAAAATTCCCCGGACGATTAAGCACCACCCCGAGATTTAAAAAATCCCTAAAGCTTCACAGCATCATTTCCCAGGTATTGATGTCAGTTAATTTTGAAAAATTCCAAGTCTCCGAAGTCCCTAGGCTTCCACTTTTCTTCCACTTTTCGGAACGATCACAAAAGTTACTAGATATAAAAAATCTTAAATCCATACGCAATTATAAATTTACTAAAGCATAATGTAATTTAAGAATGTTAACGTATCGGAACGAATGAAAAATATTGCAATTATCATGGAATGATAAAGATACTAATATCAATATAACAGTTAATATCCAGTATTAAAGAGATCAATTACCTATGTGTAGTACATAATTTCATTTAGTTCGTCGAAACATAAGCCGTATAATTCAACATGTTCCTCGAACAGGTTTGTTCAGAACCGTGAACAAAGGTTCATTCTTTTCGTCGAGAAGTTCGATGAAAGCATCGAACATACATTTCCATGTCATTTACCAGAAGCCTGACACTTTGCAACGGAACCGAAGCTCTCGCGTGAAAGTGCATACACATCGAGTGCAACGAATCATCGGTGAAACTCATTAATTCGACGGACATTGGATTTATCGACACTTGGCTCGGGGAAATGACAATTCGACGCGTGTTACGTTTCACTTCGACGCGAATTTAATGGATTTCGCGAAAATCCGTGTAGACGCCTCGCAGAATTACCCATATTATTTTTAAACAAGGATTCCGTACGACAAGCGCCGATTTTTATTCGAAATTAGAAATTTTCCGCTCTACATAATTAGAAACATTTAGATCTGATAGGTGATCAAATTAGTCGATAAAATTGTTTTGAAAGATTGCTATCTTATTGTTAATTATTTTGATTTAGTGTCCTGGTGGTCGCAATTAGAAATCGAGCAGAATCGTATGTTTTATTAGACTGTACCACATTACTGTAATTATATTTCACTCGTAATTTTGAAGAACATATAAATATGGATTACTTAAATATTTCATATTATTCAATGCGACACGGAATCTGTGGTTTACTTTCGCGACGGATTTAATTTCGGTTTGGAATTTGGAAAGTTACGATACGCATGTAAGATAATTATCGACCGATAAGAATTGAGAAAAATGTGCCGACGTTATTTCGAAAGTGAAATGCAACACCGTTTTCGTTCCCCCTTCATATAACTGGTAACAAGCTGTCGCGTGCAACCCACGGTTTTACGTTCCCGCTGTCAGAAATAACGCGATGCTACAATGTCGTCGGTACAGGATGAGTAACGCGCGTACTCTTGGCAAATATTTGTACGTTACAATTTCTACCGTCGCGTCCGTGCGATATACCGTGAAAGTTATAAAATATCGAACGGGCCGCTTGTAAACGCTTCCAACGGCGCGGTGCATAAATGAGTATTAGCTACTTTTCTTTGTGCGATTTCACGCGTCTTCCGAACCGTGACGCCGCAACCTGCATACCACACAATTCTACCAACCTACCATTTAATAATAAATAGAGAATAAGAAGATCTGATACGAGCAACTCTGCAACCTATATTATATTTTACCTTATTAACGTAATGTATCGTATCATTACGTTGTTGCATATCAAATAGATAATTTAAGATGCTTCGTGTAATTTAATGACACAAAAGTACCGACAAGTTACGGTTACACGTATTCAACCGAAGCTTTACTGAAATTGATCACTATATTTTGTCAATACTCTTCGTACAAAATGGCTGCCTTAGTGGCTGATTTTTAAACGTACGTGTAATGTCACGCATGATTTGATCACAGAAAAGCGATACAAAATAGCACGCATGACATATCATTTTGTAGCTTAAAGATTCCAGAAGATAATTACGTAAACGTATAATCAAATTTCTTCGTACAAAATGGTTGATTCTTTTATAAGATCAAACAGTTAATCTACTCATTTCCGCAGTTAACAATAGCAAATCAATTTCTACTTGTATCTTAAAATAATAAAGGAATTTTTTATTCATCATCTCACGAACAATCTACAGATTCCATGTTGTGCAAATACTTATTTTTGTAGAAGAAGAAAAAGTTGATTTTACCTTGCACACATTCGTTGCTCCGACAAAACAGCAATTATTTGTTAAGAATATCGTTGGAATTTTTATGGTGTCATTTTCTTAAAACTTCAACCTTTAAATTGATGTGACACGAACGCTATTGCGAGATACTTTTATGTCAGACTTTTCATCTTCGATATGCAACCCAGAAGGAAGTGACACAATTTTATTAGAGTTAATACAAAAACTTGTGTTGAAATAGCACTTTTATGTCCACCACGATCTTCTCACGAGCAATAAAACTGCATTCCAAGGGTTATAAAGTGACTTAACAGAATCCAACAGTTAGGCACACCACTATTCAACAAAGTCATCCTGTGCTCTTAAATCAATTGAAAGCAGCATTTAAAAATCCAAAGGAATAAAATGTAACGAGCCTCTTAGGCTGCTGCAATGTGTTGGAGAGAGTTCATTACTTACAAAGCAGATACGATAAGAGTTAGTTTTTGGTCAATGAAATCTGTATGCACCGACGTGACATAATATGAGTTAGAGCTCTTTTATTTCTTTTTTTTTCAAATTCTCAAACTTTTAAAATTTCTAAATTTCTAAATTCCTATATTGCCAAGTCCCTAATATCTAAATCCCAAAATTTCCGAATCCCACATCTCCAAATTCCCAAACCTCCGAATTCCAAAATTTCTAAATTCCCAAATCTCCAACTCCCTAAATTTCCAAATTTCTAACTCTCCAAACCTTTAAATCCCCAAGTTCCCAAATCACCGTCACTCCTGCTAAACGTCCTGAGAGATAAAAATCGCGTTATCTGTAAGATAAACGACGGCAGAAAACGAACTCCTGATTCCATCCCGATTTCAGAGGTGATTTAACCGGGTTCCGAATAACGAGAGAAAAAAAGGTTCGAGGAGTTACGGGACTCCTACGGTGAGACTCGGGGACCACGATCGCTTAATTCCTTTAAATTGCACGGAATTGAGGGGAATAATTTTCTCCGTTCTTGGTATCGACCAATTGTACACTGGAGGAGAAACTGTCGATTTCGACGTCGACGACGACATGCAACGACGCACCCTTGGGCCACGCATGTAGCGTACACGAAAAACCATATAAGACCACAGGTTCGCCAAAAAATTGCATCGTTTTCGTTAGTAGGTGACATTTATTCAATTTATGTGTCAACGCCTTCTTCTCTTCAACAAATGCATACGTGGCCTCGAAGTTTACATTTTAGGATATCTTATTAACACTGTCTTATATGGGTGACACGTATGAGTGATGCTTAAACTTTCATACGAATCACCTATGTTATTGGGAGGTCGTTCGCTTACCCAATTGGAAATACTCGTGTTAACTACTTGAAACATGGATAATTAACACGAAATCTGTTAAAAATGCTGTTTAATAAAATCTTCAACTAGTAGAAATGTGACGGTTCAGTAAAATAACACACCTGAATGCGTAAAAAATTCGAGTTGAATTAACTTTAATATCGACTCGGAGAGGTTTTCCCAATGGAGCGCACCGGAATGAACAAATTTTCGTTACCGAGGTTCGATTGCAGTACAACGGTATACAATTACGGTCGCCGAATCCTTGGAACTGTATCGAAAGTTTGGGATTATCGAACGGGTAGGTATTTCGGATCGCTCCGATTCATCGTTACAAAACGAAGCGTGAGAGAGGCGGAATGACCCGGGAGGAAGTGAACGAGTGTGTGTGTGCGTGCGAAGGGACACGGTATAAAAGAAAAGGGAGAAGATATAAAGGAGAATGAGCACGATGAACAGCGTGAGAGTTAAACGCGCGGGCGGGGTAAGGTTGCAGGTTGGAAAGAGAGCATCTCGAGAGTCGAATGATCGTGCGCGAAACGAATGCGGCGAAAGAAACGGAGACTACTCTTTGCTTCGATCTCGCGTGCGTTTAAAAACACTGTCGCCGTAGTTTTAATTACCATCAATACGCACCATGTATCGTACGTATATCAAACCTTATCTAATTCAAAATGTATCTCTAAATTCAGTAGAATCGCTAGATCCAAAAAGTGGCAATATTGTCAAACTTTTAATATGAAGTATGAATTCTTAACATCCTTATGACCCAGAAATTGTTCGTATCTCTAGATTCTCAACGTTCATAAATTGTTCATATTCTTACATCTTAAAATTTGCAATATATATATATCAATTCTCGATAGGTTTTAAGCCCCATATGTTGAATGTTCTTAGATCAATGTATCCATATGGTCCGATTTTCTTGCTATATCCTTACATCCTTCTATCGGCAGTTGCCATTACACGCAGTTGTTACGTGATAAACGTGGCAAACGTGTGCACCTGGGGGAACGTGGCGAGCAGGATCGATCGTCGGAGAAGACATCGAGGCGCCAGTGAAACCATAACCTCCCGACGGAATCACACGCGCAAATCTCGCGTGACCCGATCTATGTATATACGTGTATCGAGATTGATCGAGCTCGTGAATAAAACTCTAGACACGATTATCTGGCGACGCTCGTCGCGACAATTACTGCGTATCAGTCGAGAAACTGCAAATCGGTTTTTAAGGATGTGCGACATCTTGGCACCGAGGGATTAATACGTTCGCGATAGATGACCCTATGTGCGTGTTATCTGCCTAATGACACACCGCGTGCGTCTTATGCGAATCAGTTTTTATTCGACGCCGTCTGCGTCCTGTTGCGTGCCATACCTGACGCACAAATTGATACTCGTACACGACGTAATTGATAACTGTTCCCGCGTAAGAGTAAATATCTTTCGCGGCGTTTATAGATCGCCAGAAAATTCACACAGTTCCTACGTGTCGCAGTTAAATTAAAGCCGACCATCAATGATGTTTTCCTGTTCTTAAGTCATCGCTCTGGAACTTTGCGGTTAAGACGACGTTTTACTTGAGGCAATTAATATGCTTCTGAGTAGAAACGCGTTGTCGGCAATTATCACCCATAAAACTTCCATAGAACTTCCCAAAGCAACAACGAGAATCGTTAAAACACTCGCGGTGGATCACGTTTTCGCCGTATCTTTTTCGTCATACTTTCGAATTTAATATTCTCGCAATATTTATTCCCATTTACCCCGGCGACGCTCGTTGCAATTTCAAATTACAAACGATTCGTCATAGAGCATTATACGAAAACAACTTTCCCGTTTTCTTTGTTTCTGATTTAATTATGAAACTTTGTTACCGCGGCTTTTGAATCGCTTCGAAAACGTTACGAGTGTATTAATTCATTGCAATTGGAGCGTGCCTCCAGGCCACAGGTTGAATCGAACATTGTTCCTTTGAAAATGTGTTTCTCGAAACTTCAGATATTCAATTTGAATCGGGTAACGAAGCGTTCTCATTAACATCTGCTTAATCGTTTTAACTGCATATGCTTATGATTCGTATAATTACATTTTTTATCGGTTAAATTTTGAGCATTTGAAAAATTTGGAAATCTAGGGATTTTGAATTAATGACTATAGAGTTAACTTTGAAGTTAACGTATGTATTTTCGAAATAAAATCTATATTGCACTTAAATGTACGTTCGTGTACGAAGTTGAACGAACATTCACGAACGATCGCCCGCGAATTCGTGAACTATTCAAATGAACTTCACAATTTGAATGGAAGAATGTATACATAATATACAAATCTGAAAATAACGGTTAAAAAATTTGGAAGCTAAACAAATTTCGAAAATTTCTAAATTTGAAAGTGTAAATATAACGTAAAAACGATTCTAGCAAAAAGAAAAATTGTTAGAAACGTAATTTCATGTTGCGCAGTACACCAGATACGTGTATCAATTTCCCCATAAAAAGAAACTGTTCGACCGAACAGTTTTTGTCTACACAATAATTAGAGGAAGTTTCATACTGGCGTACGTTTCTGGTGACGTGTTATTTGATTAGGAATAAGGTATTATTAGTTCGGTGTCGTGCGGCTGACTTAATCCAGTTTGCACGCGTAAGTGGTACGATTATTACGATAGTACGAAGGGGTCGTGTTTCAACGATGGAAAGCGTATATACGCAAAACATATGCGTATACATACGAAACAACCAAGGGAAACAACAAGACGAACTTTACTTCGTAAGAGAAACTCGTATCGGACAAGCGTGACGTTACCGAGACGTTTGTAATTTGTTTACGAGTCGTTCTCCAATCGCGAATCACAGTTTTCGCGCTCCGTTCAACACAGATTGAGACACTATTCTTAACGAATCAATTATTAAACTGCGACGTAACAGCCAGTGACCATAATCGATATGCGTGATCAACAACAAGGGGAAGAAATGGTTAAAACTATTTTTAAACTGTTACAAAATAAAACCTAGGTATTTCATTAACGATAAAATACAGATAACGAAATGAAACGTTTAAAGAGTAGCTCCTGCTTTATGAAAGTCAGCAAGGAAAGAAGAGGAAAGAATGGAAAAACACGATTGCAGAGAAACAGCTTGAGAAAATATACGATCAGTCCAATAATTATTTTGCACGATAGATGACCTCGCCGTCATCGCGGTGTTATCAATTGTTTTCAAACGGGACGTGAATACCGATACAGGAGCTCTTTGTTAGTTTTTATCAACGTGCTTTTATTAACACTCATTTTTAGGTACGCGTGAGTCTGGTCAATAGATCAATTGATTTATTTGAAAGGTGTTCTTATTTTTTATTCAAGACATTTTCAATATTTTCGCTTGTCACATCGAGCACATTTCGAAATTTCTATATCCCCAATTGATTTTAACGAAATAAATTGATTTTATTCCCCCTGTCCCTTGTTTATTTCCCCCAACCATTGTGACCTCGACGAAGACTGAAAGTCTCGACGATAACACGTAACATATTCTCGAATGAAATTAATTAGCACGGCGATAAAAACATTAATGGAAGAAAAGTAGAGAAAGCTCCCTACGTAAAGGGTATTTAGATAAGCTTTGACTAATTGAATGTACTCTTGCTAAAAATACGATCGATATATTCACGCGGCTGGCAATTTTTGAAATCATAATTCGTACTCTTAAGTGCAATTAGTGGCTAACCATTTCCTTCTATCGCCGTCAAAGGGCTATCCATTAATCCCCATTCCCGCAAGTTCCTGCTTAACCATCGATTCCTTTAAATGGATCGGTCCTGTCCACAATTGGAACCCTGGTTTTGTCCCCTTCTGCATACCATTAGTACATTAGTATGGGATCCACGTGTACGGACATGTACAGAGTGTTTCAATAAAATCATGCAAAATTTATAGTGAATGTGTTTTGAAATTGGAACACTTCAAATTTTTAGTGTCTTGGCACTGATAGTTATGTAATGGGAAATTTAATGTTGAGTGAAAGACAGCGCTTATCACGGTGTATAAAATGTAGAAATGTAGCATGCCGTGAAAAATTAGCGTTGTTCTGAGAAGGGTGTGGACTTAGCGCTGTCGACGTTTGGCGCTGAATTGTACAACGCTGTATTTCGTGCTGGGAATTCTTAGCGCTGTGGGTATTCTGCGCTGTGAGTGTTTGACGCTGAAAGTGATTTGCGCTGTAAGTATTTTGCACTGTTAGTGTTTCGCGCTGAGGGTGGTTTGCGCTGTTAGTGTTGCGCGCTGAAGGTGGTTTGCGCTGTAATTATTTGGCGCTGAAGGTGATTTGCGCTGTTACTGTTTCGCGCTGAGGGTGGATTGCGCCGTTAGTGTTTCACGCTGTGAGTATTTTGCGCTGAAGGTGTTTTGCGTTGTTAGTGTTTCGCACTGAAGGTGGTTTGCGCTGTGCGTGTTTTACTCCGAGGGTGGTTTGCGCTATGCGTGTTTTGCTTTGAGAGTACATTACGCTAAGAGTGGTTTGCATTGTGAGTGGTTTGGAAATATTTAGCGTTAAAAGTGATTTGCATTATGAATATTTTGCGCGATGAGTATTTCGTGCATTAAGTATATAGAGCTGAGAGTGTTTAGAATATTCAGTTATCACTACGACTATTTAGCAATGTGGATATTCAGCCCTTATATCGCTCTTTGACTATTTAGCGCTGACTGCAACGAAAACGTAACGCTAATTAACATATGCCATATTCGACCAATTACAGTACGTTCTAAAATTTCTACACCGACTTCAACTACGACCTAAGCGCTGACATTGCGCTCAATTATATAGTGCTATCGCGCACACTAATTCACCTGATCGTTTATTAGTAAACGAGCAATAAATAAATTTATATCAAAATCATTCTGTATAACGGCGCGTATCGGTGACTGCGGCATGGATACACGGCAGGGGAAGCTAATTTACTCTCGAAGGAGCAGCAGAAGCAAAACCTAAAATAGATTCTTCGTCCTAACACACCCGAATGTCCTCGCGTTTGTTACACAGGAAGTCTGTGGCATAGAATGAATGGGGTACCCATCCCATTCCAGTCACTTCCTTTTCTATTACTACCTTTTCGGTAGCTTTCTAACAGCTGCTACTTACAGCCTTTTTCTGTCACTCGAATTTTCGACGCAGTACGTGATCCAAGATGATTATACGAGGGTTTCTCCCCCTTCTCGGTTATTTCTGTCCAAACAACGTAGTCAGAAAAGATCATACGGAGATTATGTTAAAAGGAGCATTTATATTCTTCTCACTGTAATTAAAGCAGACGTTCTTCGATTATTTCATATTTTACAAAGTAGGTCGATTTCGTACATTTTAATTTACTCCTCGAATGTACGTGAAATGGCAAAAGTGACCGAAATAGTCAAATAATAAGTAAAGTAAAATAATGCGATAGCAAAATGGTAAAAGTTTGAAAGTACGTGCAAATGTAACAATAAAAATTTTCGACGATTTTAGTATGTGGTGTGATTATTAAGTAACAGTCGATTCGAACAAATCCTTAAAGTGAAATTTACCATTTGGTCTTGGTATTTTTAGTCCTGTTTGAATTTAGAGCGATACGAATGAAGAACGATCACCGTGGAGCAACTGGTCGAGCGACGCAGACAGCCATTTTCGAATATCAGGGCTAGGGTGAAAGAATTCGTCAACGACCTGAATAGCTCAATTGATCAGAACAGTCTGCCTGGCAAACGAAAGATCCGGGTCCATATATCCTGGGGTGAGGTCCGGTAATTCGACAAATCGAATCTTTTCCTGTCTACATTATGTGTTACAAGATTTGTTACGAATTCCGAAAACCGGTAACTAAATTATATACACTTTACTCCAGACCGGGACACACTTCTGCAATATTCGCTTCCTTACACTCTACTTGTATTTTATTTTTTGAAATATTAATTGAACGAGATTTTTATTAAAATTGATTAATAGTACAAACAGATTGGATTGGTTAAAAAGTTTTTAACAAAAGAGATATTGTTCAAAATTATTGTGCTCGCTTCAAAATGAAAGTATCTTCGCAATTTTAATTACAAACAGATGTACAACATATTAATATGTTAATATATTGCAGCATGTAACATTACAATAAGAATGTACGAAATGCAAATGTACAATGACGTCCGACTTAAAGAAAGCTAATCGAGTGTCGATAAAATTTGTAAGACGCACACGGTGTGTCAGGTCATAACCTACCTATAGCGTCATAAGACGCATATGGTGCGTCTGTAATTATATCAGACAAATGTTACAAAACACGTCATCAATTGTATCGCCATGTACAATATCAGCTAACAACCAAGACTAACTGACAAACATACACAATTTTAATCAAATAAGAAAGCTTTGCAATATAACTTTGCAACAAGACGAGAACTTAAAAAGAGGAAGTATCCATAATACAATAAATTGAGAAGCTTACAAATATCTATTGTTGAAGGTAGATACAAGACACCCGTTATATGATCGGGCCAGATGTAGTCGGGGAATCGAAACGGTAAGAACAGCTGCGGGTCCAAACGTGAGCTGTTATTGTTTTTGTGAATCACGAGTAGCAATAGCACTGGAATGTCAACAGAAATGTCGCTTCTGTTCGACAGCGGAACCATTTTAATGTACAACTCTCGAGCAACTGTACTTGGCAGCCGTAAAACTTGCAACTATTACGTGACCATTATGAACGCCACTGAATTATTCCGCGAAACGGAACTGTTTGACAAGCGAAAGAAATACCCGCTTTTCCATTTTCTCCTGTGCAATTAATTGTAACTTTCTGTTATTAAAATTCAATTTCGTGTTTCCTGGTTTCGATTTGTATTCAAAATTAACATTATGTACGTTTGTGTAAATACCGTGTTTCTGAATATTTTAATAGTTAAAGGAAGTATGCTGTCTTAACTCTTTTTTTTTTCTAAGATAATTTGGTATGAAATTTTTAGTCCCTTTTTTTATTTATGGGACAACGTTTCGTGAAATTCAAGTGTATATTGTATACGAAGAAATAAGCAGGCACGATGTTCGCCGAAGGAGAATCTGCTGAATCTCGAAGTCCAGTCTGAAAGGGTGGGGTTTCGACCGACTATATCAGGGGGGTTCATGGTGTTCCATGAATTTCGTGCGCATGCATGTACAGATCGGTGCGCGGGTGTGTGTCTGTGTGTACAGGAGGGGGTGTAGAAAATACGGGTGTGGTTCGATCAATACGGACATCCCATGGATCTATCGGTGCGTGCACACAGGTACAGAGAAACTCGAGGTGAATCACCTCAAATTGTTACCGTCTGTAAAAGTTTTCCAAAACTTTCAATATTACACGTGTCTCGTACATACTTTTCTGCAACATGTACTACGTTTTTTTATCGGATATGACGGACTCTTCTGAAATTATTCATATAAAAATTTGATGGATTAATGAAGGAATTAACCTAACCAATTTATTTCCTCTCTTTCTGTACGAGGATCTAAGAAGATTAGTAAATTATATTCGATTCTGGTGATATAACGCATGATGATTCATCGTATGATGTATGTATGGCAATATAAAGCGTGGTGATATAACGCATAGAAATTCGCTTGGCGATATAACGTATAGCAATTCTACGCGTTGCGATAAAACCCATGATTCAATGCACGGCTATATATCGTGTAGACGATATCACGGGATGCAATATAGCGCGAAGGGATATATCGCATGCTAATACAATATTCGCGATACTACGCATGAAAATACGCGTAGCTACACATTCCGTTAGGCGATAACGTGACCTTACCAGTTTTATGCAATATAACGCGAGGTGATATATCACGTGATAGTAAAATTTTGGCAATATCATGTATAGAAATATAACGCGTTGTTACATATTGTGTAGACGAAATCATGTGATGCAATATAATGCGAGGCGATATATCGCGGGACAGCGAAATATTGGCTATATTATGCATGGAAATACAAGTGACAATATATCACGTGAAATATAACACGTGTCATATATCGCACATTGATATAATACATCGCAATATATCGCATAGTAACATGATATGTGGCAATATAACGCGTAATGTTGCGACGAGCACAAATATAATGCGTGACGATACATAATATTATATATACATAATATAAATACATAATATTTGATCATACAACGCACGGCAATAAAACGCGTGGTCGTACAACGCACGATTTCGGTACTGAATTAATAAAGTCTGAAAACTAGACTATTCAATATCGAGATGAATAAATAAATCCGAATGTAGTCTCTCAACAGATTTGAAATTTATTGAAAAAAACGACTGCACCGAACAGATGTTTGTCAGTTACGTTTATACCGATGTAGAATGGTCCTCTGTCAGTGCATCAGCCAGAAAAATCGACGTAAAATCCGCTTGAAATGAGGCTTGCACCGAGAGGAGATTACGGTGTATATCGACCGTTGAATGGCATCCGTTCAGTTTCCCATAGCCGTGATATTAAGACCTCGTTAAAGTGATAAACCCGGCTAGTCAGATATAATGGTGTCTTTCATTAAGCAGGTTGAAAGGTCGTATAGTAAGTTTGAAGCATTAAATGCCGAAAATATCCTATGGTAATTTATCCTTCGTTCTTGTACCTATTTTTTTATTCCCATTTATTATTATTTTGTACGATAAAATCCCATACATTCGAATGTTACATATTCGTTTCTACACATGTCATGCAAACGTGCAACAACTGTAATCGAAAGGCATAAAATACTCAACCTCGATCATTGTTTCATTCCTAACCTCATTTTCATTTTGAAAATTCTAAAAAATGTAAGAATTCGTTAATAACATGAATTTTATAAATATTAAATAGTAATGATACAGCACTGCATAGCAATGATACAGTAAATAAATTATCACAAATTAGATTAATATTAAACGCCGAATTTTCGCAACTTCTCCTCTGGTAACAAACTTTAAATAACAGATTTACATACGGGAAACTACACGCTCTAATCCTCTTATTGTAATCCGCTTGCGCAGAGGGCAAACACGATTTCAAATTGATTTAGTAAACGCGATAGTTTCAACTTGATTTTCTCGTCGAGCGGTTACTGAAAACGTTTTACGTCGCTATATGTTAATTACATGGCAAAACCGTAATATTATATTCACCGTGCTTGACAATGCAATAATAAACCATGCAAACAGTACAAGTATGTGTATACGGTTCAAAGAACGTTGAAAGAAACATGAATTACGACCCAAAAATTATCAGCCAGTGTACATATTTTTTTCGCAAATAAACAGGTGTACGTAAGATATTTGCAAGTCTAATATTTGAATATCAGTCAAGCAAACATTATCACTCGACCTTACTCCGTTTCCGAGATGGCAAAGGTGTTTCCGCTATTTCTCGCGAACCGGACTGAAAATAGATTCGGAAAGGGAATGTATTCTGTTGAATAAAGGACACTGTTATCCTTGCCAGTTTTATGCAATAGTGATATAACAAGGAGCAGGAAATAAAATTCAAACATGGACTCGATAATATTACAATAATACCGTACTGCGAGAGAAAATGTTATACAAACACTGTGAATAAAAAATACGCTTGGAAAATACTGTGCTGTAGGTCTTATTAAATATTACTGCTGCAGTGGTACAAATTTTGAAATGTGTTCTTATTCTCTTAACCTTCTTTGGCAGTTGCGTCAGAGCTACATAATTACTGTGTTAAGATGAAAAACTATAATGTTAGGTATATTTTAGATTTAACTTCAATTATATACATTATAATTGGTATCGAACCGAAAACACAATGTTTATGCAAATACGATTTAGGTCACATTTGAACTGTAACGTGCGTCACAAGTCTGACTCGTTATAAGCCTGCAATGGTACAAATTTTGAAATACGTCATAAAACCTTGAAATACACTGTAATAGTATACGCTCCAGATATATGTATACTGTAAAAGTCACTTGCAAATTTCAAAACTCTGAGCTTCAAAATTAAAACGCTCTAAAATAAATGCTACAAATTCTTGTGCTCTAAAATTACTATTTTGCTACTATACACCCTGAAATTACTATGCTCTAAAATTACTGTACTCTAAAAATACACGCTACAAGTATGTGTTGTATATACTATGCTCTAAAGGTACAACGGTATAAATACTATGCTCTAAAAGTGCAACGCTATAAATACTACGTTCTAAAAGTACAACGCTACAAATACTATGCTCTAAAAGTACAATACAACGCTATAAATACTATGCTCTAAAAGTACAACGCTACGAATACTATGCTTTAAAAGTACAACGCTACGAATACTATGCTCTAAAAGTGCAACGCTGTGAATACTATGCTCTAAAAGTACAACGCTGTAAGTGATAAGCTATAAAGTACAATATTATAAAAGTATCCTTGCTATAAATACTGCGCTCTAAGAGTACAAAGCTCCAGAAGTGTTATAGTATAAGAGTACAATGCTCCATAAGTATACTGTAAAAATACTATGCTCAAAAAAGTTGTTCAGAGCATAATTTCCCATCCCATTAAATTAAAGATTTAAATTATAGATTAGAAAATTAAGCGTCGGTGTTTCGAATATCCCCATACGGGTATTTTTAGACGCGCTATAAAAGTGCAGGTTGTAAACACGCTACCTTGCAACACGTATAGAGAGTGTAAATGTATCGTGCTAAAGTACGCGTTGTTAATGAACCGTGTTACGGAACAACGCATTATCCAACTGGTATACTTCATTTCCCTCGGTATACATGAAGAATCAAGCCCGTTGTACAAGGTACACGCTTCACTTGTGACACACAACCTGGCGCACGGTCACGGCGTGGAAAATTGCATCTTAGAAAAGCACGCGGATGAGTTATCGCATTATACTAATTCACGTCCGACGATGAATCTACGCTACTCGTTTCTACTAGCAGGCCATGTTGGTTGAAAAACGAGCCGCATCTACATCGGCACGTTTTCACCATCATCCGCCAGAACGTTATAAATGAGATCGCGGATCAACCGAAAGAAAATTCTTCTGTTAAATGATACCGACTCGTATTCCCCACGGTTTTTTACCGCTCCAGAGAAATTGACGCCATCATCTCTAAGCTATAGTTACGCACCATTTAATGATACCGCGTTATTTGTCTTTGCATCGCGCGTTTTTCCCTGCTTGATTAACATTATTCGCAATTACGGAATCATTAGGGTCCGTGTTTATCTTCGAACGCATTTGTTAGGCGTCGCTTCCTTTCGAACAGGATATTATTGAAATCGTTGCGGATTTTATCGGGTAGTTTGAGATAATGAGATCGATAACCTTAGCGATAAATATCGATATGTCATCGGGCATTCGATGGATTAAGGTATCGTTAAATCGAAGACAATGGAAATAAAATGTAAAAAGTTTCTTGTTTATATTTATTTATTTTTTCCTTAGGTTAAGTTTGAATTGTAAAAAAATGAATTTGAGAAACACTGTGTTAGGTTAAATGTCAAGTGAGGTTAGGTCACAAAGAAATTTAGTTACATATAAACAAGGGTAGGTTCAGTTAAGTTACGAAGTTAAAATTAATTTCGTATAAGATTACGTGTCAGGTTAGGCTAGGTTAGGTTATGTTAGCTCAAAGTGGGTTAGATTTAAATAAGAATAAATATGTTTCTATAATACATTCATTTTTATTAACTGCAACAATATCTTAACGATACTATCAATGTATCGTATCGATACGTATCGATAATGTATCGATAATCAATAACAGTAAGCCTTTAGAATATCCACTTGTTACTTTAGTTTCAAGTTATTTCAGTTATACTATAAACTCTGCTGTAATATTATATATTCATAGTATATAATTATAGTATATATCATAATATAATTCGTAGTATAAATAATACACTATATCATTATAATAATTAATGTATTATTGGACAATTACATTTCACTAATTACCGCTCAAGAAAAAGCTTATAGCATTCGTTAAATCGAGAGAAGAAAAAAGAATCGCATAAATCATTCTAGATCGAGCTAGATAAATTTGCAATAAATTTTTCAAGAATTTCTGCTAGAAAATCCGATCTTACGCGGAGATATCGCGATTTTCAAACGGCGAAACTCGAAAGAGCAATACACTTAGAAAGTGCGATGAGTACGAAGAAAAAACGAGTCATCAACCGATAAAAGTTTCTTCGCAGCGTTATCGATTCCACGAAAACAAACTCGAGGCAAAGGATTGAACGTACGAATAATACAACTTTCACCGAAACAATTTAATTACTTCGACCGCGGTGTAAAATTATTCGGTTACGAGCGGCGCGAGTCGTAAAAATGCCGTTTAACGCGACTCGTACGCGATTTCTGTTTGTACTCGACTTAATCTGTACCAATTACTATTGTTACTCAGTCTTTCAAAACGAACAAGATGTTACAGTTCATTCGGTCATTTTAGTCACACAAATGATTCATGCAAATATTTTTGCAGGGTTTGGAAACATATTATGCATGGAGAAGATTAATGATCTTGGAAGTGATACGAAATCTGCACTTGTTGCCATTCATATAGTTTTTCTATTTTTTTTACTTAGGAGTTTCGTTTTCTTTTTACTTAGGATATTCTATTTTTTTCCACTTAGGGTCTAGTTTTTTTACAGTTAGGATTTTCTCATTTTTTCCGCTTAGGATTTACTATTTTTCATTTAGGATTGTCTACGCTTTTTCACTTAAAATTTTCTATTCTTATTTTCTTTTTTCACCGAAGGTTTTCCTCTATCTTTTATTTAGAATTTTCTATAATTTTTACATAGGATTTTCCACTATTTTAACTTGAAATATGAAAACATCTCGATTCTGTAACATACTTCACCATGTCCACAGTGTCGTTCAATTTTTCTGCAATATTGCACCTTGATAAATAGGAACGAATAGGGTGAAATTCGATCAAGACATTGCTTGTAACTACCCTCCCTTTCGAGATACAAGATTAAGACTTGTACGATATTTCGTTAAGTTATCGACCGATTACAAGATAAAAGTCTGTTCAAGGATACTTTTCATCGCCTCATCCTTTTCAATCGAATCTTCGAGTGTCCGCAATGTTTCCGTAGGAGTACGAAGAAGCTTCACGAAAATGCGAGTGTATTGTTCAAGAAGTTAAGGTCCAGGTAGTAAGTTGAATGGTGGTTTGTTAGTGTACGGGAGGGTGGGTATTCTTAAGGGCACAATGCGTCGTGGAAAGTGTGGAGCTTAGAAAGAGAAGTTCCAAGGTGTACGTACAGAGAATAGAGAGAATATGTATTCAGAAAGTTTTCGAGCGAATGAAGTTCGCCAAGGTAGGAATAGGACAAACAAAGAATTGCCTTCCCCCGTGAATGTTTTATTATACTCATATCCACGTTTAAAATCATCTCGGACCTTTTCAATCGTCTTCTAACAAAAATATAATACACCTCTTTTCCCAACTTACACTTTTATTGTCAACTTCTACACAAATATTCTTTGCGTTCCGAATGATAAATTTCTCTGGCTAGCTCTTTGTAAACAGAATATTTTTTACTATTCTAAAACTCATTTTTCATGGTTATACAGTTGTATGTGTAAATTCTAGTTTCTCATTTTTAAGTACAAACGGTGACCACCCTCTGCAAACAATATTTGAGATGATCCTAAAACCCTCCAACCTCTTTTTTCATACTAATATAGTTATTGATGTATGCGTACATTACAGTTTCTCATTTTTAACAGCACAAATGCTGAATTATTTCTGTGACCACCCTCTGCAAACAGAATATTATAATGATCCTAAAATTGTCCAAACTCATCTTTCATAGTAATAAAATTACTATTGTAAATTAAAGTGTTTCATTTTTAACATAGCAAATGTTAAATTAATTCTATGACCACCCCCTATTAATATCATATTTTAAACTCTAAAATCCATTTTCAACCGCATTTGTTACAATAATAAAACTATGAACGCACAAATAAAAATTTGTGATTTAAAATATTTTATAATTATTATGAAAAATGTAATTTTCAAAATGATTACATAGTAGCTTGCGTCAAATGAATCAGTTTCCTCAAATGTTTAGCAAGATTCATTTAAAACCGATCATAAATCACACAAATTATCGATCGTTCATCGGCATAGCTCATTAACTTTTACAACGTCGAGTCACGTATCTGTAAACGATCCCCATAACGCGATTCACGCGATTTTATTACCCCATACTCGAAGTTCGGTTTTATCTACCGACAATCCTACGTATACCTTACGCTTGGTTCTTTCATCATAAACTTTATAGAAGGTATCGTAAAATTTATCGAGTCCAGTGCGGTGTGTCTTGCATACCTTTCATTTAATATTTTAAGACGTAGAAATTATTTATGTATCAACACGTTCACCGTCACGCGGTCCAAAATTTTATTAGATACTTTTGTTCTTAACTCTTTAACTGCGGGTTAATTTAATCTTAATGTATTATTATTACTGGATTGATATTTTGAAAGATTCTTTCTGTACTTATTTTATTTTTAGTGGTATATAAACCACAGATAATTGATGGTAACAAATATTAGCTTGATTATATACACATTGGCTATAATTTTAGCATGTGGTTTGTAACCTGCAATTAAAGGATTAACAAATCTTACCAAATATGTTCGCAATATCATCGTAATGTATCAATGAATCACCTTTCGAGTTAACAGGAGTACCGCGAATTAAATGTGCGAATCGTAGAGGGTCTCGAAAATAGTAATTCTGTAAAATTATAGCGCGCAACTTTCCGAAATAAGGGAAATTCGCGAGGAAGTTTATTATTGCGACTACAGCCTAGTAACTTATGCAGTGTCCAGAAATAAGAGAAATAAATTGCAAAATTAAAAAATATGCAAATTTGAAAAATTGAAAGTTATAAAATTGTGAAGTATAAAAATTTGAAAATTGAGAAGATCTAAGAACATGAGAATCTGAAGATTTCTGAGTTCCTTACATTGCCAATTATTTGATTATTTGTTTCTACAGTCCCACCGGCAATATACCGAAAGTCCATTAAGTCATAAGTAAAACAGATTGTGTCTGTTTAAAATTCATCAACTTCGATCCAGCAAAGAAATGAAAGAAGAAACTTCTTCCACACTCTCGAGAAGGGTACCCTATTTATTTTTTACTCTTCTCCACGTCCGATGAACCACTTATACGACAAGCAACTTCCGGTTTAAAGGAACCCCGTAACGTCCGTAAGAAAGCAAAAGGAAAACTTGTATAAACATAGGGCTATGGTCATTTCATTTCTCGGATACTTGCAGCAACAATATCGGTTTAAATGACGAGAAAAAAGAAACTATGAGTACAGTTATTTTCCTGGTAAATACATTATCGTTTTCAACACGAACTAAAGAAGATTACGAATCTGTGTTTACGAGATTCTTTCTCCGTTTTGTATCTGCACGTGTCCAAAAGTTTATCAATTACGGCGTAAGCATTAAAAATTATATGAACGGAATAAAAGTGACGAAATAAACTTTATAACGCGTTTGTATCACAATTTCAAACGAATCTTCGTCATCGAATCAATTAAAAAATATATAAATGGTACGATGTAAATATTAATCGATATTCGATGAGACAGAAAAACTTGTACGACTTAGTAATCCAGTAAATGGTCCAGGATGATCAAATCATTATGGAATTAATCAAAAACAGAAATGTAATATGTAAACGTAATTAAAAGAGGCAGGTGAATCTCTCTGCTATCTGTACCCAGCATAAACTTATTTCTTTATACAGATTAGTGATACACTTAATTAGCAAAAGATAATCACAACAGGTTTTCTGCTTGCTTCGTCCGAAAAAAATAAAATTAAAATACCATCTGCGGTATAAAAGCGAAACACGTACAGGTGTGAGTATTACATCGAGACATATTACTAAACTCCCACATCCCAATACTTGATATATTCATGTACCACGTACTCTTAAACTTGCATACATGCCCAAATGTCACCGAATATCCCCAGATCTCTCTGAATATTCCTAGATCTTCCCAGATATCTTTAGATACCTCCAATTATTCTGGCACATCTTCAAATGTTCCTAAATATCCCCAGATATTCGAAAACGTGCCGCGACAGTCTAAATATCTCTGGATGTACTTGAACATCCCTAGGTATTTACGAATGTGCCTAGATATTTACAAATGTCCCTAGACACTTACAAATGCTTATGGATATTAACAAGTATCACTAGATATCCGCAGACATCCCTAGATACTCTAGATATTCCTAAATATCCTTAGATCCTCTAAATATCCCTAAATCTTCCTAGACCCTAGATCAGTGTATCTCTAAATGTCACTAGATATTTCTAAATCTTAGTACACATAAATATCCTTATATGCAGACATCTCTAAGTAGACTCGAATATTCATAGATCCCTATATATCCCTATACGTCTTTAAATCCTCTAAATATCCCTATACCTTTGTATACCCAATATATTCCTATTGAAAAAATTTCAATAGGCTCGTCCGTTTCGAATACATTACGAAAAAAAATCTGAACGTGTCGTAATTCGCGAAGTGCTCGTTATAAGGCATGGTCAATAAACAGTATCTATCGCGAGGGAATAAATGGCTCGCGAAGGATTACACGAATTTTTGCCCTAACCGCATCGTCGGACGACAACGCGGTATGAAAATGTCCCCTTTTTACGATCGTATTAAGCAGATACCCCTCGATGCTGAAACTTGCATCTCCTATGACTCAACGACTAGAAACGTTTCTCGCTGTTGGAACATAGATTGTAAGGCAAGCAAGCAGGGGTGCCACAGGCGTAACTGAACGTCTGTGTAGCCGACGCGACGCAGCCAGACAAATTCATTCGAACCAGCATCGGTAGTAGCGTGATATCTTTCTATGGGGGCTATTTTCTCATCAATCCCAATCGCTTTTATGAAACGTGACTCACGCGTGAAAAGGTCCGCACGCCTTTGGCGAATATCTCCTCCCTCTGTCGTTTCCTACTCCCTCTTTTTCCTTTGCGCTAGGTGCGTTCATAACGTGCTCGTTTTGACCACGAACGAAAATTCGCTTTCTACGTACCCGCGTTTTTCTCCGCTAACGCCGGATTACGCGGCGTACTTGGACCGGTTGATAGTCGAGAATGTTCCATCACGCGATTTCGCGTAAACACGGACGAGTTTGTCGAGAACAAATATTATTTTCTGAGGCGAAAACTTGCAGAATTATTCGTCGATAATATAAATCCTTGTAATATTTCTTTCGAGAATACGTATCAAAATGTGAAGGAGATTACAGAAGGTTAATGCGAAACCTCCTCGCCGTAAACAGAGAAAAAAGAAGAAACTTGTCGTATACCTAGGAGCGTGTGATTCTTGCTCTTTTTTTTTGTATTTCGGGATCCTAGAATGCTAACCTTCGTCGATTCAAAGGAACAAAAGAAGAGAACTCGTTCTTACGAGGACCTTCGCTCCGGTCAGCTGGGAAATCGTGTTTACGCCAGAAATAATACATAACACCGAGAAACTAAACGCACGGTAAGAATCTGTGCTCGAATCAACCCACTTTCTTAGAGTGGAATAATGTAAATTAATAATTGTGCTAGCTCATTCTTGCAATTTCTCTGAAATCGTGGTAACTCTCTACGCTAATACAAACCATTTTATTCAAACAAAACGAAAAATGATTTTTTAACGTCCAAATCATGATGGGCTACAATATTCGTGTATTTCATATTTATATATATATATATATTATATTGAGTCGCATATTAATAAATCCGATACCTGTATCTATATACCAAAATCAATAAATGAGTAAATATCCCTAGATCGTTCAACATACTGAGATCGTTCGATATCCCTAGATCGCTAATTGCTTGGTCATTAAATATTCATGGTCCCCTAAATATTACCGAATCCATAAATATCCCTAGATTGAAAAATATCACTAGGCCTACAAATATCCCTACATCCGTAAATAGTTAGGTACTTGAATACCAAATAGTTCTATAATATATCCAGATACGTAAATACTTGTAGATCACAAAATAACACTAGATATTCCTAGATCTCAGTATTTGTATGTTCCTAGATCCTTATATCCTTAAATATACCCGCACCTCTAGATATCCCAAACTTCACGAGATGTCTCGATGCTCATAAATCATTAAAAATTCTCTAGATCAGTAAATAATAGATCATTTGATATCCCCACATACCTAGATACCCTTATATCCTTAATTATATTCGAAACTAAATGACTCGGAACGCAATAACTATTACTATCGTATAAAATATATTATATAGCTTTATAGATGATTAATTAGATTATAAACGGGTCGTTAACGATCAAATTATTTTAATTAGGAAAAGAGAAGAGAGGAATAGTCACGAATAATACGAACAATGCTGAATATTCATAAAAATATTAATTTGTAGGACGCGCGTTGAACGAACTTTTTTGCGTTTATAGGTGAGAGTACTGCACGAACGTTGAATTATACGGGCTGCATGATTGCTTTCTAAAAGCAGGTTTTAACGCTTAAAAGTTCGACGATGTTTTCGCACGAAAGAAGGAAAAAGAGAAAAAATAACAAGCTTCCGATACTTTTTGATTTTCTTCCCCCAATAATCGCAAGAATGGAACGTGAAATTTCCTGCAAATTGCACGTAAAAGATATCTGAAGTTTCCGTTGTGTAAAATTAAAAAAAGAAGAAAATACTTCATGAATTTTTTAACTCTAATTACCAGAAAAGGAAGATTAATATAACAATTTTGATTTTAGTGCTACACGTTTCGCCAACATGAAATATATTCGCACTATACATAACTTGCAACCGTAATTCACAAAGTAGAGCGTTCGCTAATATGATAGCAGGTACATGCATTAACGGCAGCGTGTCTACCTAATAATCTTTTTTCCCACGTTTGAATTAATGGATAGTACGTAGAGCTATCTGATGTGGTTTGCCAAAGCCGAGCAACTTCCGATGTAACATATACGCGTAATCGTAACAACGTTTTAATTTCATTCAATTAACTTTCACGTGTACATATACGTATGTACGTAGAAACGACACGCGAACGATGCGATAATTGAACTTTGCTGATTTGAAATGCTTGAACTATAGCAATAAGCCGGTCAAATTATTACGGTCTACGCTAGGATATAGCTGGAACATAAATTAAAACCCACCAATAGTCATACCCACTTTTTAAACATCTGATATAAAACATTAATACTTCATTTATATAATCTTTTAAGGCCCTAATATGCAGGTTACAAACGTGTACTTTCACCCTGAAAGAGTTTTACGACGTCGCTTTATCAAAGCGGAGACAATACTATACGATATAAGCATAATGCGGTGGACGCAGTTGAACCGGCTTATCAAACTTCATTTTGCGTATCTGCGAATGCATGCACTGACGCTAAACACACAAATAAGTATTCTATAAGCGTAGCTGCCTATTTAGCGCACAGACCGTGTTGCATCCTGATAAATGCCGGATAATACTTTTTCGTACTGAAAACAGCAGCTGCTCTGTTTCATTTATACTATTCGAAACGTGTATCGATCCGAAATGTGCTAATAGTTTTTATCATTAAAGGTATATCTATAAAATAGTAGTCAATTATCTAAAAACTATCGGTGGAGTATAATATATTAAAGTAATAATGTTTTATAAGATCTAATTCGTGTTGGCAATAACATATGCCAATATTTTTAATATTAGTTTGTTTACGCTACACGAAGCGATATTTTTCAACGATAGTATCGATTCGAATCGCAGTATCGTATCGAATATGTTTATTACAAAACTCCATTTAAAACTAACCAAACGCGCATGCGCACAAAGTTATTAAATGTTTTATCGAAATTTCTTCATATCCGTTATAAAATTACTCATCCGTTCACAACGTAGTAATGAAACTTTAATTACGAACGTTTCAGATACCACGCCTTAAATTTCAAAGATGCAATGGTATCGTAACGGTCTGCTTGTTTCGGTCGAAACCCGGTTATATTTTCTATTTTGTTTTCCTTTCGGCGACTCACCTCTATCGAAACGAACGCTGCGATTCAAAATTCAAATATGGAAGTTACATCGGTTCATCTACGATAGATCGATTATCAATAACTCATACTAAAACCAATAAAACGGAGAAATGATTAAAAACAAAATATTTAACGACCAGTCACAAATGTAACTTTGTTTCGATCAAATTTAAAGCATTTCGTTTTATTAACCGTCAGTCTTAACCTCCCTTTATCGTTTGATTCGTTTAAACTCGTCGACAATATTTACAAACTAGTAACGTTAACTGTACGACATATGTACATTCTATTAAATACGACTTCAATTTAATCGGTTAATAAAGTGTATGTTAATTCAAAATTATTTCGATCCATAAAATTACCTATTCGTTTATTTGGCTCGAAAAGACGGTACAACATGAGAAAAAAACAGATGGTATATGCAAAAGGTACTTACCATGCTTTGACTCGAATGAGAACTTCTCCCTCGGCGAGGGTGGGCTCTGGCTTCCTGAGAGCCTTGACACTTTTCAATCCGCCAAAACCGTTCAGTACTATAGCCCGCATGTCCTTCGGATCTGGCGTGGGTTTCTCTTCGCCGTTCTCCTTGGGTTTATCACCGTCGCCATTCTCCTCGACTTTCTTCTCCTCTTCTTTAGTTTCCTTTGGTTCTTCTTTTTCCTGCTTGGATGGTGCCGCCGCTTCTTGCGGTAGCTTTTCACCCTCGGCGCTCGGGCTAGTTTCGTTCTTGTCCTCTGCCATTTTTCTTTATAATTTTCTCAGTAAAACCCTTTTAAATTATCTCTTATTGTTCTTGATAGTGATAACGCTCCAAAAGAAGTTTTTCTTCTAGTCAATGATAAAAGCGAGACAGAGGAAGAATTTGGTTTGTAAAGTCTACCCTAACACGTATTCAAACTTCAGCACGTCCGCACTCGACAAGAGTCAACGTCGTTCTGCACAATTTTCTGCCACAGCGCTAAGAACGCTTGATGCCGGCTATGCCGGCCGGTGACGCGCGCAGTGTTGCCGTTGCTTAGCAACCGCGCGCCCCTTTCACTCGTCCAATCATAACACGGCTTCACGCCCCACCATTGGCTACCACGTTAAACTACATCGCGTATAGTACGACAGGTGTCGCGAGGCATGGAACATTGGTGTTCGCGATTGAAAAGTAGTCCCTTTTGTATCAATTTTTATTAACAAATGCTTATTTGGTTATTACAGTTTTCAACGATTAATCATTTTGCTTGTGTATTTTATTGTAGCAATGATGGACTGATCAAGGTGCACGTAGAATCTCATGGGCACGGGCGTGCATGGTGTGTACAGTGATGAGGGGTGCGAGAGAGATAATGATACCGAACCAGCCTCCCACTCCTAGCAATTAATCAAATATGACATTAAATTCTTTAAATTTACAAATTTAGAATGTTACAAAATTTCGTATTTAGGATTTTACAAATTTTCAAATTTACAAATTTAGATGTTCAAATATTTTCAAACGATTAAGATAGAGAATTTACAAATATTCAAATTTTCAGATTTGCAAACTTTAGAGCGCTGCATGGAACCTCTTTTTATATTACCAGTTCCAAGAATATCCACTTCTATAACTTCTTCAGTGGCAATATAACGAAAGTCTACTGTACTCACCAATGTCTGTGAGTGCACGCCTCTTGAATGTCCTTGCAATGCACCCTTGCGAATAGTTATCCATCATGTCAAACATTGTTAAACAATGAACTGATCAGATAATATTGTAAAAATAAATTTTGTAGATTTGACTGTAAATAACTAGTTTTCAATGAACCCGTTCTTATATCACATCGAATAAAGACGTAATAACGTTAAATAGTATTGCAGAAATTTGTTACTTCTTACCAATTACAATCCGATATTATTTTTAACAGGTATCACATAATTAGTAAATTTAACATTCTATTCATAAATGATTATACATTTTTAATAACACTACAAACTATCTAACCTCATCTACATATTTGCAAAGTACAGAATAAAATCAATAATCGTTTAAACGAGAATAAACATGATAGACGACTACTTTATGTTCGTATAAAAGCGGGTGTTACATAGACGATTAGTATCAGTGAATAAAACAAGAATTATGTAAATAGGGTATTCTGACATCTAATGAATTTAATTAAACGCGAATCATGATTGAAACATTGAGGTGCGCGTAGAAATTAATTCACAGCAACAGAAGAGCATAACATCTGAGGGATACGCCTTTGTATCATGAGTCACTAACGTGGACGCGTTGAAGAAAAGCGATTTCTTTAGCTTTGATAACTAATTGCGTCGTCAAAGAACAATGGAGAATAAGCGATACATATATAGACATAAACATTAACAATATTCAAAAACAAAAACTCTAATTGTATACACAAATTATCGATTAGATTTAAACATAAAATGTTATTTTATTACAAAAGGTATCACCGATAAAAAATCATTTAATGAAACAACAATTGTATAATTCTTCAAATTACTGCTTGCAAATTTAACTTGAATTTGCAAGTAAATATGAATGATAATATTATAATGTGAAATTAACGGTGATAAATGGTTTTTACAAATAAAATATTTCCATTTGATAGTGTCAAATAATTTTGGTAGAAAATATTAAATAAAAATTAATGCGATGTAACAGGCGATTTTAGTTCTGAAACTCCGCTTCATTTAAGATCCTCTTTCCTGACTGGCAGTCAGGAAAGTAGTGCCAGCAGACGACGCCCGAACTGCACGTGTATCCTTACGCCACGCACGCTATGTGTCACATCGTTACACATACACAAACATAATCACATCCTGCTTTTCCTTGAGCATGCCTTTCGAAATTAAACTCTTATTACCCTCTGTGTACTTTCTTTATATATGTTAAATACATTTCACGTGACAAAAATAATATAACCTTTTTTCTTTCAAATATAATATATTACACATTTCAATTTTTCATTCCGTCATTAAACTTTTTAAAAGTATGATTTCATACGTGACCAAATTTCTTTTATGTTTAAAATCATAATTATACAGAAGGACCTTAAAATATTTTGATCTTTTTTAGATAAAATGCATAATTAGATTACGTATTATCTTTTACGTTTATCCGTTAGCATACCTAGAATTTTTATACGGGATTGGCTAGATCCCCCAGTTTCACTAATAATGGCTCCGCCCCACATTTAACATTATCAAATTTTGCTGTTGAAATTCGATCCATGGCAATATAACGAGAGTCTACTGTACTCAACGGGTGCCCACGAGTATACGCCGTGTACCGCGCCCTCGGGGCGCAATTGCTCACCACTGTTTTAGAGACCCAAAATTTACGTGTATTTCGTTCATAACAGAAAATACTATCTTATATCAGAAAATAGAAGAATGGAGGAACAATCTATCAACTATAGTATAACTTTGAATTCCCGAAACAATTGGACCGAGTAATGAGAATCATGCACGAGTGCAATGAGGATGTGCTGATTGGGATGAATAGCTCATATTGTCGGGTGAGCCAAAAGCACCCAGTGCTTGTATACAGAGACTCTTTGATCATTATAAAATGTCTTGTCTGACACTTGTCATTGTATCACGTCTACACTTTGCACGTTACAAAAGGCAAGATCAATCATGTGAATAATTTGATCTAATCAAAGGTATAATAATCTAACTTTTCAATTATACTTTATCCACATTCGTGATTGTACATACATTAATGCAAAACGATTTATCTTAGAATAAAATTATTATTATTATGGTATTTATTAAGAATTTTAATAATGTACGGTCTTTTCGTTTAAAAAAGAAGAAGTACTAATCTGCGTTTACTGTGAACCTATATATAAGGATAGAGTGTAAACTTGGCAGGGTGGGATGTCTAATAGCAGATGCCAAAATTTAAATGCTTAGTTTTCTGCGCATGCTTTCTACCGCAAATTATGAAGAATTATAAACCACTTATTAATACAGATTTTTAAATTAATATCGAATGAGTGATTATTTTATTACGCGAATATATTTAAAAAGTTTAAATTAGTAAGAAATCTTAAATTTACAAAATTACAAATTTTTTAATTTAAAGATCTTCGAATTCACAAACTTTCAAATGTTTAAATTTTGACGTTTCGTATCTTCAATTTGAAATTGTTCCAACATAGCTAATCAAACTACTCTACCCCAGTATTGCTGCGTCCATGGTGTTTACATATGTAAATTATACGTGTATAGAATTATTGCACAAGTTTGAGGTTATATTACCTCTTATTACACATTGTTTATAAAGGTTGTTTTGTTTATTGAAATAACGTAATTGAAAAGAAATAATATTCGAACATGATGCCAATACTTTATATTTAACAAAATATAAGAACCTAAATATGTGATATAATAAAAATGTTTTACTTTGTTAAAGGAACTCGGAATTCTCCAGCACGTATGTATATCAGCTGATTCTCCCCCCTTCCATTTTTCATCGGTGACTATGTATGTGTGTACTCGAATCGGCACTGACTAGATAATAGAATTGACTACGTCGAAGTACTGTTTTTCCACATTGTCAACAAAGAAATCATCGTAAACGAACAGCTAAATTATCTTGGAAGCTAATGGCAGATCATGAAGTTGTCAGTTCAAAAAGGTACACGCAAAAACAAATTTGAAGTCATTCAGAAACTGTCACTCGTATTATTTTCATTTCTATTTCTCTAATTGATTTATCTCTGATTTTATGCAATTTTATATGTGATACCGATAGATTATCATCATTGTCTTCGCGTCACGTTATATCAGTTCTACAATCTTTTAATATTGAAATTTAATTGAAAATTTCTATTCGCGAAAGAGAAAATCGTTGCAGATAATAAGTTTGTATTACAGATAATATTCACGTAGAAAAGTTTTCGAACATCCGAAAACTCGTATAACAGGAAAATGATTATGGAAGTAAAAGAATTAACTATGTCATGTTGGATCGCATTTCAAGGTCATACAATAAACAATTTTAGCACGAAGAATTGTAACCAAAGAAATGTCTAGTCAGTTTGATTTGATGTTTATTTTGAGCACTTGCACATAGGTAATTTTTTTCGTAATGCGCACATTAAAACGCTCGTAATTCGTCATTTATACGCATATTTCACTTTTATCATGTTTATCATAATTATATAATGTGAGCAGAAAATCTTTCAAGTTCAGTGTCAATGAGTTCATATCACTACTATATTCTTAAGTTTTGTTAATATAAAGACATATAGATTAATAACAAATAGCATAACAAATTAAACAGATCATTTAATTTAATTATGTATATAAATAATAACATGGTCATTAGTTTTTATAATGTCATTAAAAATAACTATTTTTATTTACTAGTTGGTTTTGGGGATGGTTTAGCTGGTCTGGCTCATCCTCCACTATGTTACGTGCTGCGGAGAAGAAAATTCTGTCCTGTAAGTGATATATTTTTTAAACATGTTTTAACTTTATTGATATTATTCTGTGCTTTTAAGTGTGTTTAGAACAATGTAATTATGAGTATTTTTATAACAGGTTTAAAAACTGCATACAGAGGATGGTATGTAGATATAGGACCAGTTGTGGGATCATCGGATAAAATATGGACAATCTCATTGAACGAAGAGTCACCAAAGACACCGATTGTTTTGTTACATGGTTTAGGAGCAGGTGTAGCACTGTGGTGTTTGAACCTTGATGCGTTAGCTTCTCAAAGACCAGTATATGCTATTGATGTATTAGGTAAGCATGATATGAATAAAATTTTGTTTTTAAATTTCATAGTTAAATAATGCACATGTTATTGATATTTCAGTATTCTTTGAAAATATTTGTTATATACATATTTTTATGTAACATGATGTAGGTTGTGTTTAGAGATGTTTTGTTCTTGAGTGCAATTATCTTGTATGATTCATAAATGAGTAAGATTGAACTTCGGAATCAAATGTAATTTGTTATGACATTGCATGTCTTGATTATCAAGTTATTGATCATTTTGATTATCAATAAATTTAAGATTTATGTCTTATACCTTCAAAAAGATATATATACTAACTTCATTATCAATTATTTTCTATGTGAATATCAACTAATATCTCATTCTTTACATTTTTTCATTAATCATTAATTTTTTATTATTCAGGCTTTGGTAGAAGTAGCCGTCCAGTTTTTAGCAATGAAGCACAAGAAGCTGAAAATCAACTAGTCCGTTCCATAGAAGAATGGCGAAGGGAGATGCAATTAGAAAAATTTGTACTACTTGGTCATTCAATGGGTGGTTTTCTTGCGGCATCATACACTATTCAACACCCAGAAAGAATCAAACATCTTATTCTTGCTGATCCTTGGGGCTTTCCTGAAAGACCTGTTGAACGAATTGCAAGAGTACCTATGTGGGTGAAAGTTATAGCGTATATAGTACAACCATTAAATCCATTATGGCCAGTTAGAGTAGCTGGACCATTTGGTTAGTTTTTTCTATAATATATTTTCTTATATTACTTAACGAGTTGTTTCGTGGTATAATAAAAATATTATATTCTTTAGGACAGTGGTTAATAGAAAAAACGAGACCTGATATAGTAAAAAAATTTACACCTATTTTAAAAGATGATACTCCTATAATTTCACAATATTTGCATCAATGCAATGCTCAGACACCATCGTAAGTATTTTAAATTTTTTAAGTGAAAAGTTTGAAATTACATTCAAATGACATATTTTATGGAAAGGGGTGAAAGTGCATTCCATGCAATGATGCAACATTTTGGCTGGGCCAAAAATCCTATTGTTAGAAGAATAGATAAATTAAATCCAGAAATTCCCATAACTCTCTTATATGGTAGTCGATCGTGGGTTGATAATTCGTCTTGGGAAACATTAAAACAAGCTAGATCATCATCTTATATCAATGTTCAGGTGAGAAATGTAAAAATTAAAAAATTAAGAAATGGCATAACAAAAATGTTATTACATTTCAAGTGTGAACATTTCTTGTTTGCAGGCAATAACAGGAGCAGGTCATCATGTTTATGCTGATAAAAGTGAAATTTTTAATAAATATGTATTGGAAGCATGTAATTTAAGTGATTCGATGCCCCATTTAACATCATTAAATGTTCGTTCAAGCAATAAATCTGCGAATGAACAACAAATTGACCTTATTTTACCAAATGATGAAGATGTTGGTACAAAAGCCATACAAGAGCAGGAATTGAATACATCACAAACGCGATCTAGTTGAAGTTTAATATAATATTTTCATGTTATATATTTTTTTATTTACATTGACAGTTGAATGAACTGTATGAATAATGTGATCCAGACTAGGTAAATGTACTGCAAGATACCAAACAACTACATATTGATTATTGTAATTTAATTTTTAATTTATACCATCTCTTGTTAGTTCTGTTGTTTATAACTGCTTAAATTGTTTCAAAAACAATGGCAGTTAACTCTTAGTTGAAGTTTATTTAAATTCGCCGCCTTCTTTTCAAATATTAGTTAAAATATGCAAATTTTATAAATTTTGATTTACTCTGAAATGATATAAATGTTTTAAAATAAATTTGTAGGAAGGTGGATGGCGAAAACACATATTTAATTAATAATTTATACAAACATTTCTAAGGAAAACACTTATAATAAAACTTTTTGTGTATGAAAAAATTTTAGCAACATAGAATCAAATTTGAATCAATGGGATCAATAATTGACATTAATGTTGCATGTAAATCATATAAATTCGACGAAGAAAAATTGAATTGTACATTATGTACAGTTGTAATATAAAACAAAATTGAATGTAGAAATAAATGTTATTGATATCAGTCTTTTTGTATTTATATGAAAATGATAAGTATTTTGTAATCTGTTTCACTATTACAGTTAACATCATACATATCAATTTTCTACTTACATAAACATTTATATTAAATAAGATTTACTTATATGTACTATCTATTTATCGATCACTTAATATTTATCTTCAGTTTGTCTATTAACGTAATCTTTATAATCATTATCAATATCATGTATGTCATTGGTATCATCTTCTTCATAGAATTGATAATCTAGTTCTTCTTCTTCTATTACTTCGTATTCACCTTCATCATCATCTTCTTCTAAATCTCCAGAAACTCTGCCGATAATATCTTCCTTACAATATTTCTGCTTACTTATATATCTTTGTTCTTTTCGTCTTTGTACTAAAAATTTGGAGAACTCTTCTTGCTGTTCCACTGAAGTTAAAAAGTCAGAATTATTTTGTAAATCAAGTTTCGAAAGAGGAGTTAAAGGCTGTGTATTTATCACATGTTTCTTCGAAGTAGCATGTGACTTATGCAATGCAGATTTAATCTGTAAAGAAAGGAAATATAATTATTAATCACAGCTATTGATGTTAATAATATCATTGATTGTATTACATACCTTTGACATAATTCTATCATGATTCAAATCAAACACATTATGTCTCATTTCTGGTAAAGTTACACTGAAGATATCATTTGTATCTTCCAAGTTCTCATTTTTGGTAACTTTCTCATCTATATTAGAAAAGGCTTTAGCTGTAACAGTATGTTTTGTGGCATATGGATATGTACTAGGTACATAATCTTCACCAAAGTCCAAAGTTTTCAATTTCTCTTCTATTTCTTTTACCACACTAATGCCTCTGCATTTTACAAATTGTATAGCAGGTACTTTGCCAATGACATGAAGTTGATGTAATTCATGTCTCAATTTACATGAACATTTATTCAATAATTCTGGCATATCGGGTTTAATATCGATATCATTGTCTATCCAAAATACATTAATAAACTTAAAATTTGGACTCACATCGATATGAGAAATTTCTATGTTTCTCTTCAAAAGTTCAGGTTCAATTTCTCCTGTTGATAATAAATCTGTAATATGTTGCATAAAAACGTTATTTAAAACATTCACCCTTCGTTTTACATGTGATGAAACTTTCTTTTTTGTTGGTCCAAAAATTGAAGGATTTGAAAAATCCAACGGATCGCTACAAATTTATAAATATAATAAAATTTATTTGTATGACTAAAAAATGTATATAAAATACTGTATTTACCCTTTCGATTTATGTTTGTTTAAAAGCTTGTTTATGTATCTACTTTGCCTTGCAATATTGAATTTTACATTATTCGTACTAAATTGTCTAGATATTTGTTGTATGATAAATAGTCGTGCATTTATCATTGTAGTTATTTATGCAGTCAGTTCACAATTTTTTTACTATCTTCTCTACTTTGGGCAAAATGAGTGGGAATGTCATCCCAGCGACCTCTGTCATAAAAGAGAACCAATAAAGTAAAGTAAAATCTCTATTTCATGAGAAAATGGGACGGTTTTGCGCAGCTTATATGAAATCAGAATGCTTCTCACGTTCCCAACATGAACTACTTTTCATTTTATCAATTATATACACAATGGGATAAACTATACAAATAATAAAAGGAAAGCATAATGTAAGAAGTATATAAAATAAAAAATCCTTTCGGTATATGTACCCGATGTTAGGTACGTTGTAAGTGCGCATGTACATGTGAAATCTTTTGTAAAATCAACAAATATGTAACCTATGTAAAATACCGGTAAAACGGTTATAAACAATTCATATAGGATCTCTTTAAATGTAGATATGGCCATCGTTAATGCAGAAAGTAACAAAGGAAAGAATAACTTTTTAGCAGCATATCATATTTTGAAGTTTTCACAAAATGATAAAGATGATACGGAAGTCGTGGATATTGAACGTAGATCCCTTGCTCTTAAATACTTAACTGCAAAACAATGGTGAGTTTTGTAGTTCTATTTTTTGTTTAATTATTATTCAATTCAGTAGTAATGGTACCAGTCTCATACACCTATTTTCGTTTTAATGGAAACATGAATTATTACCTATAGGGAATCTGAAGATATGGCATCCTGTTTGCTTCGAAGAAGCTTAGAAGATTATCAAAGTTTAATGCAAAATAAAAATGGCATAAACAATTATTGGAAACATTTTAAGGCACAAACAGTAAAAATAGACAATAATCCACAAAAGTGGAAGTGTGGATTAAATGATATAGACACTGCGCTTAAGTTTGTAAAATCTTTACCTTGCCAAGATAATAACACATTGCCATGTCAAGAAAAATTATTTAATAACAGACACATAGAAAAAATCATTAATATATGGAAGAACAAAGAAACATTTGTACGAAATAGGAAAATCAGTACTCAAATGAAATCAAATCTTAGTGTTAATCAAGAATCAAGTAATTTGAGTAATCAAAAAAAGATTGATAATAATGTTCATTGCGAGGCAAATAGATCTATGTATTGGCCAAATAATTCTAAAGAAGACACTGATAAAATACAAGTAAATTATAGTAAAAAACCAGTATCTAAACTTTATCCTGTAAATCAGGAAAATCCAAATTTTGCACAACAAAGATCTGTTAAATCTGAGACTAAAATCCATTCTAAATTTGCAGGAAAAGATTTGTTTAATGCACCTAAAAATAATCATGAATTGTCAGGTGTATATAGAAATAATACAAAATTAAAGTCACAAGCTTCTATTCAAAATAAAAAAGAAGACAATGATATGGCTAAACCTAAATTAAATTACTTCAAGACTGCCAGGGACGAGTTAAGTATGCAACAAATGAAGAACAACAGGCCAGTACAGAAGAAAACTTTAGGTGGAAAAGTATCAGTTAATTCTCAGTTTATTTGTCCATTAAAAAGAGAAAAAGAAAAAACGACGCAAGGACAAGACAAATATGATAATGAAACTGATGAAACAGGAGAAGTGGAAGATGAAAGACTAAAAAATATAGAACCTAAATTGGTTGAGTTAATAAAAAATGAAATAATGGACTCAAAGACTGTCATTTCTTGGGATGACATTGCTGGTTTAGAATATGCCAAAAAGATTATTAAAGAAGTTGTTGTGTATCCTATGCTGAGACCTGATATTTTTACCGGATTACGTAGACCACCCAAAGGAATCTTATTATTTGGACCACCAGGTACTGGAAAAACACTTATAGGAAAATGTATTGCGTCGCAAAGCAAATCAACATTTTTCTCAATTTCTGCCAGTTCATTGACTTCAAAATGGATAGGAGAAGGAGAGAAAATGGTGAGAGCATTATTTGCAGTTGCCAGAGTTTATCAACCATCGGTTATTTTTGTGGATGAAATAGACTCATTACTCACTCAAAGATCTGAAACTGAACATGAAAGTTCAAGGAGACTAAAAACTGAATTCCTAGTTCAGCTAGATGGAGCTGCAACTGGGGATGAAGATCACATTTTGATTGTAGGAGCAACGAATAGACCGCAGGAATTAGACGAGGCAGCTCGTAGACGACTCGTTAAAAGACTTTATGTTCCTCTACCAGAATTTCAAGCTCGTAAACAAATTATAAATAATTTGTTAATAACGATTTCACATAATCTTAACGAAGAAGATGTTAATAATATAGCTGAACAATCAAAAGGATACTCAGGGGCAGATATGTCAAATTTATGTAAAGAAGCTAGCATGGGACCAATTAGAAGTATTCCATTTAGTCAATTAGAAAATATTAAAAAAGAAGATGTTAGACAAGTAACAGTTGATGATTTTAAAGAAGCATTAATACATGTACGTCCTAGTGTATCTCAATCTAGTTTATCTGCTTACGTTGAATGGGATGCTATATATGGAACTGGAACAGCACAAAATTATAAAGCATGACTTTAAGGAAAACAAAATAGGTTAAAAGAATTTTTGTTATGATATAAACGCCATTATTTATTTTAGTATAAAACTTTTATTGAGAATAATTTTGATACACAACTTTTTAGTTTATTCTGATAAAAAATTGACTTTCTATTTTGTTTTAAATCCAAGATTTGTGTTAAAGAAGTTTAACAGTGTAAATTTTTTTCTTATAAGAAACTATTAAATATTCTCCATGATGAACCATTATATTTAATGACATAACAGCTGTAAAGTCTAAAGTTAATTTTTTACTATTAATATTATTGAAATCTAATGTTTCAAAGTCTTCTGTATAATATATATGAACATTTCCTAAAAAACATAAACGTTTTGTACACTAGTATAAGAAAATTATTACATAAAGGAAGAGTTCAAATACCTGAATCTAGACCTAACACAAGTAGATGACCAAACACTAAAACTGCAGTAGGGGCACTATGTAAAATAGGAAACACATTATGCATTTTCCATTCTTTTCCTTGTATTAAAATACCTAAATAGCCATATTCTGTAATAAATATAAAAGCATGAGGTGCTTTTTAAATCAAAATGATTATAGTATTTATTTTTATTGTATATTCTCTCACCTGTAATACACATAACTATGTTTGGTTGAAATATGTAATAATTACGAATTCTTATATTTGGTGGTTGGGTAGGAGTAGAACTATAATTTATTTGTTCTGTATCTGCAGTTAAAGTTGCAAAATATCCTCCTTCCGTATAAAAGAGTACCTGAAGTGTAAGATTTTATAATATTGAATAATATACAATGATGTTTACAAAGAATACATATGACTGTTGTATTATTACCTTATTATTGTTTGCACTAATAGCAACAATATCACTCAGACCAAATTCATATCCAGTTTTTAATACTGGCCCTTCAATAATTATGTAATTGCGTATACTCATACAACAATAACTGTAACTTGTACTATTAAATATTTAATATTTAGAAATATCCAGAACAATTGTTTAACCAAATGAAATTTATCATACCAAACTAGTTTTCCACCTGTTCTATTAATTAACTTCATTTGATTAACATCCCAACAATCTACATGATTGTTTATGGAGCAAGATACACAAAGAATAGCTGATCCTATAAATCAAAATCGTTAATAAAAAATGTTTATTAGAATTATTTAATACAATTTATATATACCACTTCTAAGAATATGGATACTCCGTAAATATTCTTTGTTATCTATTACATGGTTTGCATGTTCACGTAAATTATGAATGTCATAAAAATAAATATATCCTTCAGATGTTCCTATTGCTAATAAACTTCCTGTAAAAAGTATTTATTATAAATATCTATTTTAGTTTAATATCCTTCATATGAGGGGATAGAAGTCAGGTTTTTAAAAATATTAATTTGTATACATAGATATAATCTATATATGTCTGTTCATTAAAGGAAAAAAGTGTTACAAGCAATAAATCTACTTGTACATTAATATAAGAAGATGAACCAGATATTCGATTAATTTAACAAAATCTTTCATTTCTTAGAATGAAAATTAGATAAATTACACTGCTGTAACTTTATCCCCCTTAATACAAAAGTAGTTTTTATTACCTTTGGTATTTGTACAAGTAATATATTCGTTAAAATTATGTTTTGGTAATGGTTCAAAACATTCAATTTCTGTATCACAGTTCACTATATCTTTACATTTCATCCACAATTTGTACATTGCCATCCATACTGTATGTTTTGTATGAATCTTAGTATAAAACTTAGTTGGGTACAATGTTTCACATAATGTGACCCATAAACATTCTGGTATTTCCCTTTTACATAATTTATACCAATGATCATTGTCCTAAGTATAATTGATACATATTAAATAACTAAAGGGGATCTTAGACAATTGATATATACAGTGTCAATAAATATTAACAACATTGATAATAATCATACATGTATTAATATTTATCTAACATCCCCTTTAAAAGTGTATGTTTCAATCTATTTAATATTTTAATTACTAATACATATAAAACAGTGTAAAAAAATTATAATTATAATTTGTTTAAAACTACAACTATCCATTAAAAAAGATTATATAGTAAATTGAATTTAATTCAATAATTTATAATTAAAAAAAATGTAAAGATGTAATTGATATTGATATATTATATACCTTTAAAGTTTTATCAATAACTTCTTTCCAACATTTACAAACTGTTCTTAAATTTGTAAGTGTTACCGGATCAGTATACAAAAATATTTGTTCCCAGATCTCTACAGGGAACATCATTTCTAAGTTTTAACTATATATATCAAATATGTATATATACTGTAATTCAAACATCACCAAATGAAATGTTGTAGGATTTTAATCACCACATATTCCTCTCCAACTGGTTTTATATGTTTTAAAAATATACAAATTTTTGTTAATTATTACCAACTCTCAATGAATCATTGTTATATTTTAAGATATTTTTAAAAATAGTACTTACCCACAACGAATGTTACAATTTATATTAAATATTTATGTAACGCGTGTTTTCTAATATCTAATGCTGCTCTGTAAGAATTTGTTTATCTTTGATAAATAATATAAATAATATAAATATTGAAAGACGCAAAGTTTGTCTTTTATTTCGTAAAAAATATTCAAATTCGTTTACGAAGTCAAGTGTGAAAGAAAAGGTCTAAAAAATAACTTTAAAAGGTCAAGTGTACTTGCATATTGAATAGAATCAATATTGACTTGTAGTTTAAGGAGGATCACCTGCAAAGACAAATTTTTATTGGCTACAGCGTGATCTGATATAAAGAATTATGGATTTGACATCGAGCCAAAGGGGTTTGCTTGCTTTCACACGTGTACGAGTAAATTGAACGTACGGTGTTCTCTAACCTTGAAAAATTTAAACGCTACTATTTTGATAATTGTAATTGTTATATATCACGTATTGCAATCAGTTGCAAAATGACTGAGCAAGGTATTAATAACTTTTTTATATGTTTTAGGCTAAAATTAATAATCTTAACATATATATTACATATATATTTCTTTCTCAATATCTTTTGAAATTCCTGATACATTTATTTAGCACAAAGATAACTTAAAAAGTATTTTAAATATTTTAAATTTAATTCAGTACCTTTATAAATGATATATTTAAAGTGTATCAGATTTTAGTAGTGTCAATTTTCTATCAATTATAAATTATTATACATTTTATCAACATTGTTTCATCTTACAGTGATTCCATCAAAGGACAATTACAAATGTGAAATGGATGGAAGCAGTGATGATGATAGTGGAGATGATTGGAATGAAATTATAGAAGATTTTGAATGTATACCGTGCCTTTTTTGTAACGAAGTAACAAGTAATTTTTCTATAGCGCTAGAACATCTAGCAGCATCACATAAATTTGATTTAAAAAATTTTATAACAAGGCATTCGCTTGACACTTATTCTTATATTAAACTAATTAATTTTATACGACACAAGAATGTTTTGCCTGATCAGTTGAATGCATTGAATATAAAAACATGGGAAAGCGATGAATATTTAAGACCTGTCATCGAAGATGATCCTTGGTTAATGTTTGGTAAATTGAAACACAAATTAATATATTGACTGCCATGTGTATGTGATGTTCAAAATTTTTGGTGATTTTAACATGGTAGTCAGCACAATAATTTAATAATAATTAATATATACAAAATTAAGAAATGAATTTACTATTTGCATGTATAAAGATATTGAAGATTTAGAAGAGAAAACAACGAAGCCTGTGGCATATACAGTAAATTCGGAGAATGGTTGTGTCACACTATCAGAAGCACATTTTGCTGAACTACAGAGAACAATACAAACACTCAGAGCACAGTTAGAACAACGTGAATTAGCATGTTCCTTGGCAAAACAAGTATCTATACATAGAATTTAACATCTACATAGTAAACAAAACATATATTTAATTGTATCTACTTTCAGCAAATAGATGAAATGACAGAAAAAGCAAGAAAATTGGTCTTTGATGATGATTTAGATGAAAACAATATTATTAGTTCTGGTAACTCCAACTGTAATGTTGATAAAGGATATTTTAATACATATAGTCATTTTGCTATACATCATGAAATGTTAACAGTAAGCATATAAATGTCTTTTTTTTTTTTTTATTGAAATGATAACTTCACGGGTATTATTTTATTACAGGATAAAGTTCGGACAGAAAGCTACAGGGATGCACTTTTAACAAATGCAAATCGTTTTACTGATTCCGTAGTGCTAGATGTTGGATGTGGAACTGGCATCTTGTCTATGTTCGCTGCGAAAACTGGCTGTCGTAAAGTTATTAGCGTCGACCAATCGGATGTAATATATCATGCTATTGATATAGTGAGGTATATTAAAATGTTGATACACTTAATTGAAAATCCATTTTGGAAATATTTAAGGTTAAACATTTACTTGATACGATTTCTTTTAATAAATTATAGAGAAAATAATTTGAGTGATATTATCACTTTAAAGAAAGGTCGTCTTGAAGACATCAATCTTGATGAAGATAAAGTAGATGCAATTGTTTCTGAATGGATGGGCTATTTTCTTTTGTTCGAGGGTATGCTGGATACAGTTATTTACGCTAGGGATCACTATTTGGCACCTGGTGGTATACTTCTTCCCAATAGATGTACTCTTAGCCTCGTAGGAAGTGGAGATACTAGTATGTATTATTTATTAATAATTTTAAATTAATATGCCGTGTTATATTGTGTATTAAATGTTGAATTAATTTATAGGACGATACGTCGAACTCATCGACTATTGGTCAAACGTATACGGTTTCAAAATGAGTTGTATGAAAGCAGAAGTCGTGCGTGAACCGAGTATAGAAATCTGTAATGCCGATGAATTGATAACGAGTACCGTTGAAATCCACGACTTCGACTTGTACAAAGTAACAAAAGATTGTGTAAATTTTACGGCGCCGTTTGGACTAAGAGTGAGAAAGACTGGATCGTTAACTGCGATTGTTGGCTATTTTGATATATTCTTCGACTTGGACAATCCAATTCATTTTAGCACGGGACCTTATTCAACCCCGACGCATTGGAAACAAACAGTATTTTCATTAAGTGAGCCTATTAGCATTACGGAGGGTAAGTGAAATGGACAAACCTTGGATTTGAACTTAACTTCGACAAAAATTGAAAAATTAACGACAATTATGTTTTTTTATAGGGGAAATCTTACCCGGTAAATTAATTTGTCGTAGACACGTTAAAGACATCAGAGGGCTCATTGTTACAATTCATATTAAAAATACCAGCCAAGTTTATTATTTAGAATAAGCTTTTAATATTTCGCTTTAAAGTTCACGTAATAGACGTAAGTGCCAACAAATAAAACCATAGGGTCCATAACAGCTTGCTGACCATAATATTGTTCACGACTATCATTATTAATTACGATAGGTATATATACGGTTTAAAAGTTTAGCGTGGAAAATTTGATATTTATATTTTTTATGATGTTATGATTTATTACAGTGATGTGCAATTGCGCTCATGAAAGAGACATGCACTTGCGGGTATCGATGAGTATACAATAGACTTTCGTTATGTTGCCACAGATCGGGATGTAGCAACAAAAGATTTTTGAATTGGCAATATAGAAAGAGATTTTTCATAAAAGATTCTTAGTCTAGTAATTCCGCATTCGCTCGGAAACTCGTCTAGTCGGTCATATAACGGGAGCCTAATGTAGCTATCTATAGAAGCTGTATTTGTTTGTTGTTAGGGGTAAGAGGATGGATTCCTTTGGGTTGTATCTCTTGCACATGTTATCGCTGCACGCTTATATGCGTGAAGTGTTTAGCGAGCACTTGATCTGCCCATCACTGATTTATTAAATTCGCATTCTTGTAAAAAAAATCGTAATCTTGCATAAATTATATGCTTAAATTTTATTCCTGCAACGAAGGTAGATATACAGTCTTTATAAAATTTTTTTTTATATTATTTTACCATATTTATAACCAAAGATCACATTGATTATTTCCATAAATTATTCTATATAAAAACAATGCACATTCTTTCCGTATAGTATGACCAGAAATAATGCATATTTTGCGATAATGATTGTTTACAATTTGTGCCTTTCGAATAGTTATTATATTTACTATTGAACGTAAAGATAATGTTTCACACAATTAGATCATTTTGAAAGAACTGACACGATATTGTTTCATTTTACGGTTTCAGATTAATATAGTACATATGTTGTTAATATTTCAGAATTCTCAACATTTTAGTATTAACAATACTGCATCTACAGTACTTGAGTACTGTCAATAAATATTGGTAATCCTGAAATATTGACAATATAAGTATATTGATCATTTGAGGTCTTCTTTAAACATTCTTATAGCAGTAGCGAGACGGTGGTATAAATACTTATTCGTTTGAACAAACATTTCGTTGGTTCACATGATATCTGAACGTAACAAATTGATTTTAGTAGTTTCATAAATAGTATAATAATATATAAATTTCCAGTTTCCAACAATTTTTCAACTATTACATGAAATATATATATTTAACAAAATATTCAAATATAAATACAGCCGATATTTTAATTACGCTTATAGTTAATAAACAACGATATTCGAGTTCGCTCAAATTAAGTACCATTCGGTAGCTTTAAGTAACTTGAACAATTGAATTCAAAAAAAAAAAAGATATATGCATGCCTTTTGCTTGTATATCCTTTCCGTCACGGTACTATATAATCAAATCGTCCAAAAGTTCTTTGAATAAAGATATCTTTGCCAGCTCTCTTTGCATGTTCTATCGTAGAATAAGGTATTCGTCACACTTGTTTATTAAGTATTACTGAAATTAAAGTTACTTAATATGATACACGTTAAGTCCGATACTTCATCTTCCATAGTTTATGAACAAACAATGCAGCGCTTGACTACTTGCTCTTATTTTTTTCTAAGAATCTTCTAGGAAGGAAGAAACGTTTTAAGAATATATTGTGTAAAATTCGTTATTTATGACGTATTTTAATTTCGTCTGTTAAAATTGAATTGCATTTGATTATAGTCAAATAATACAAATCTGTGATATAAAAAACTAAGTGATAGCAAATTTATTTCATTGTAACTTAGGAGCATTGTTGTTTCTCCTTGATCATACGTATATTTTTACGTAAGTAAAATGGTTTATCGATATATGCTAAAAATCAAATAAACTGTAACAACCGTATATATAATTAAACTGACTTTACTCTCACATTTCGCTATTACACATATTGTCATATTCAGCCATACATACATTGATATGAAAAAACCTTAGCATTTATACTCATTCATACTGTCCTTAGATTATTTAAATCTAGTTAACATTGTATATAATACTAGATCTTTCTTGCTTAGTCTTTTACAATTGTTGATTGAACTGGCACTTAATATTTCACTTCACTTAGTAGAATACTTACGACTTTTATCTTGTATCAAATATACACTTAATAGTTTATGCTTAAAAACGTATCAACGAGGATGAGAAATATCTTTTCTTAGGTGATATTACCCTCAATTTTTATGCAATTTTTACAACGAATGAAACTTTGAAGGAATCTGTAGAGTCTAGATGTACTTATAGCGATAAGTAAAATTAATATCGGAAATTTGGATTGTCAGTCTGCCAGCCTTTCGCGTTGGGTCCAAATTGATAGACTAATCTTCGACCCAGTACAGGTAGAAAGATTTTACTTTTGTAATAATACCTGAAACGTAAAAATATAAAAAATGTCAATGTAGAAAAAGAAATAAACAAAATCTTGTTGCATTATAACACAATTTTGTTTTCAGTTTTATTATTAGATACCTCATAGCTCGACTCAATTTCTCGTACGTCATTTTTGTGTTTCCTTTTCGTGAACCCCATCGTTTCGCCACCTCGTCACTTTTAACGAACCGAAATTTCGCTTGTGAATAATCTTCCCAACATATTAAACTTGGACATGTTTCTCTATTACATAACAAGTCCCTAATGAATTCCCAAAGCTTTCCTTGAGCTACAAACATCATACAATTTCGATTAAAATTTTTTCAAAACATTACTACTCATATATATTTTCTATATTGATACATACAATTTTTTGGTTTTTGTTTGTTCGGTAGTTTTGGTCTACCCGGTCTACCCGGTTTTGTACAGACATCAATACTGTTATTATCCGATTCTGCATCTGCAAAAATGCAGGATCAAACCCATTAATAAAATGACTTTTCTGTTTTATAAAATTGTGTTAAACATTTCTTACCTGACGTACTATTAGAATTGCTTCTTGCGTACTGATCTTCGGAATTATAGAAAATGTCTTCGAATGATGGAACTGTAATTGAATTAATTCATATAATTATGATACTTGCAAAATTATAATATAGTGGTCAAATTGACATGTACAACAGACTTTCGTTATATTGCCGGAAACCGTCTCAATATCAAAAACCGATGGTCTTTTCTGAACCATTGCAGGTTTTTATAATATCGAGTATTATATTGCTATACGTAACTCCACGCGTAATATTGCAATATGTTAAATCGTACGGGAATACAAAAAACAACCGTTGTAACATGAAAAGGAATAATTTTAATTAATTTGGTATATTTTCTGTTTCTACAGTCTCGTCCGTGATAATATAACGAACGTCTACTGTACCCATAAGTAGTAGTCTTGATCGCGCACAAATTTGAAACTGGTCCTGATTACATTATTGATACTTGTTATCGACACTATCTATTGCACAGTAGTAGTTACATACATAAGTTCGAGATATGCTGAGAGTGGAGTAGGTCATATAGCCGATTTCCATACATAGGATCATGGTTGATAAAATCGTCTCTTGTGAAGGTGACTAATTCGTGTCCTGGTACTGCAAGACTTTGTTGAATTAAACTGTACGGTTGACCAATGTAAGAAGCTGCAGATATCAACCAATTGATTGTTTCTTCTTGACACCAATTTCTGACAGGCTTGTCCGACCAGCCGGTGCCATCAATTTCATTGTTTTCATCACCTGTTAAACGATGATATGACAGAATTAACGGACAACAAAAACAATGAAGTATATATATGGCGTTTCTCGCAGCTGAATCAAATTGTAACACGGTAGAAGATAGATTAAAAGCTTCATGAAGCAAAATTAAATTGCGTCATATGAAGCGTCACACGATACGTGTGTTAAATTCATAAATAAAAACTTTTCAAAAATTTTAAACCTTCACACGATAGCATTTCAAAACAAATAAAGAATATTAAAAACGGGTTACTCAAATTCGAAGCATATTTTAATTTTATTATAAAGAAAAGTATTTTTCTGAAAATTACCAAAGGTACATTTTTTTCGATTTGTTTTCTGTGTCTCTTGTGAATCCAAATTCAGCATTACACGTTCTTCATCGTCATTGAAATTAGGGAGTAAATGGTATACCTGCAAACAGACGTATCGCATTACAAACAAATTCGAAACGAAGCTTTTATACGTTAATGACCTTGTCGGCGTCTACGAATAATTTCGTCTCGTCTCTTTTTATCCTAACCAATAATAAGAACAGCGATAGATCGCCGCAATCTCGTTCTCGAATAGGAACGTGTTTTCCCCGTGATTGTTAGTAGTGTGTCTATATGAAACGAGTATTGACAAGTTTACAATAAAATAATTGCGAACCGTTGTTCTTTTCATTTTTATATTATCATTATTGTTCGCATAACAAATCCGTCAGTTCCAACGTTTTCTACGGAGGGTAAAGCACACGATAACAAAACCAGTTTACCGTGAATTGGCAAATTATCTCAATTATGTATATGAATTACACTAAAACGGACTCCCGTAATTGTTCGCCGCTATCCTCCTAGTCAAGGAATCGGTTTTGAGAATTGAACCATCGGGTAAAACAAACAAGCGTCTGGTACATGATATTAATTAATGTAGCCATAGTTCAGGATTGTCTATATACGTATAATATAAGAGAACGCAGTATACAGATATCATGACACCAGACGATTGTTTGTTTTTGTAGACTGTTCGCTATTCGAAAGCTGGCAACTTCCCATAAATCAGAGCTTCCCGTAACTGATTGCTTTTACATGACGAATAGTTTATTGTACATCCAAGGAAGTTACTCGCATGTTTTGTTACACTTAACAACATTGTTTTCAATGATAACTTTTCTAAATTTAAAATAATACTGCAAGTTTCATGTTTCATTACATTCTAAATATTTATTTGCTGTAACAATGACGCTGTCGTGTCGATAGACTTCGGTCGCTGTGTGCTGCAACACTTGTTGATAGCTATATGCTGCAACGATTAAACGGTGGCGTCTGAACACGCGGTACCGCGTGAGCGGAGATTTCAGAGCGGTAATACATTACGCGATATCGGCTGAACTTATATTTAGCGTCGATCGTCAACACATTTTTGAACTTTCTAACTTTCTAATTAACAAACTTAATAATTTCGAAATGACAAATTTACAAATTTGGGAATTTAGAAATATAGAAATTTCAAATTTTCAAATGGCAAACTTATTCAGCCGTTAAATGCTTCCAGGAATGTCATTTGCATATTGCTGACACAATTGCCCATCACTGATAATAAACGGCACTACTAAACTCTCATAAATCATTTTACCGAATCGTTTCTTTTATTGTTAAATGCAAATATCCATGTAATTATTCAACTGTTTCCCACAGAAACGCAATCCGCGATAAAAAAGAAACTATTCGCTGTCCTATTATTCTTACTAAATGATGTGAAGCAGCATATAAATCGGTGAAGTTTAAACACGTCTCATGGTAATGTTTACTTTTAGAAATAGGTTATCAGTAGTTCAACTTTTTTAATATTTCAAAGAATTTCTGCACTTATTCTATATAAATTTTTCTGTATCTAGTGATAAAAGTAACACCTACATATTGATTTGACTGAATATCTAAACGTAACCAGTTTTCTAGAAAGTTTATACAACGTAAACAGTACACGCGACTTGGCGTAAAAAATGTTTTGCACGTTTGATCCGTAGCACGTGAATCTTGTAATGTGTCAACTCTTTGGTCGTGAAAGGCATATCTAACAATAAATTTTATTAACATGCATTAACATACAATTACCATTCTGAACTTACATATACGATAACGATTGGATCAAACGATTAGTAAACTTTATTCACGTTAAAAATATTTAACCAACCAATATGACACATCTCATAAATATTAGACGTGTCGTTAAATACGGCATAGCAACCGATCAATTAAATAAATATCAGAAACTATTCCAACGCTCGTTTTTCTTTAACAAAACGATGTTTTAAATTTAGAAACATCGCAGTGCAAAAATACTACTCCTACTCCAGAAGTTGCATGAAACAGTTTAAAAAGTCCTAACACTTTATCAATCATGAGACTTACACGCATGTACCTAATCTACATATCGGTTGACGGTAAGTACACAGAACTAATTTCGCGCGCCAATTAGAACTCACCTCTGATAAGTCGGTCTTGTCGTAATCGTTAAACGGGTCCATGATAATATTCACTTAGTCTTCTCGATAAATATTTTCAGAATATAACAGTCTGCTTCTGAACGGGTATCACAATGATCATTGAGCGTGTGTCATTCAGAAGTATCGAGAGTAAATAGCACCACTGTTTTTTAGAACTAGCAACAGCAAAAGGCACCTCGTAGAATGAACGTCGCGGCGATGTCGCTACTCGCACAGCGTGATACTGATCGCCGGTCGTCGGTATGTCTCTGACGAAGGCCGGGTCTGCAGCTCAATGTGGTGACGCGAAAGACGTCAGCGGGAGAAACGAGGGAATGGATAGCACGGAAGAGCTGGTTTCAACGGGGATTTCCCGCTCTTCGAGGTCCGTCCAATCACCAACGACATGGTGCGCGATAGCTGACGCAATAATTGCGGGTACACCACATTGGCGGCAGTCTTCAGGGATCATCGCGAGGTATAAATTGAAAAATCTTTACTAATCCATTAATTTATGGTCACATATTCTTCCTTTCCTTTTCCCTCTACTTAGTTCCATAAGCATCTCAAGTTTAGTGCAGATATCACCTGATGTGAAGAACATTGTAACTGATGGGCTAAACAAAAAAATATTCGGCTACAAAATGTACATGTGTAGATAAAATCTTACACGAGATATTAATTGGTCTTTTTAGATATTAATTTGCAAAATCCTCAAATTACCATATTTACACATCCTCAAATCCACAAATCCTCAAATTTCTGAATTTCAAAATCCCTAAATTTATAAATTCGGACATTTCCAACTATGATAATAACAGTAATTGTTAACAATAGAAATTAGTACGTTGAAAATACGATAAAATTTGAAACAAATTATTTTGTTCTTTGTCTCCCAGTGAGGTTGATTGTACAACGTCGTATATAACCGCCAGTGCGATAAGGCGTCAAGCAGAACTTTACAGATTGCTGAAATGCAATGGAAATGTGCGACATTAAGAAACACAAGGGAGAAACACGTCGTGGAAAGTGTACACGTGTGTACATTACACGTCATGTATTTTTTCTGAAAATCAAACGCAGGTTGCATACAGATATTGAACTTGACGTAAAAGGGTACATATTTAGATTGCACAAGTCTTAACACACTAGTTTCAATGTGAATTATGGTTTATAAAGTTCGACTGTTGATTCACCCATTTGCTGCAGGTGTAACACCTTTTTGAACGTAAATATCAATAAATAAACGATATCCTAAAAAATGTAGATATTGGATAAGAATTCGTTGAACCGTGAAGATTTCGATCGTCGCGATCGAAGTTTAATTAATTGACACTGACCTGGTTTGACTGTTTGCAAACATTGCATATTTTCTCGGTTGTATTTAAATAAAAGTGATATTGCACGCGTATGTTGTCACTGGCAACAAACTCTCATTAAGCAATCAAACTGTCGTTAATACAATAAAATGTTAATGAAGTAATTTCCTTTAGATGATAAAATGTCTACAAGCTGTGCGATTATCTTCCTATAATCATATGAAATTGTTACATCCAATTAAGAGCAAGATCTTTCGTACGTCAATGGTGTTGTTCTCCAATCTTTCCACGCTTTTGTTTTCGCAGAAAAGTTAGAACTTGCGGGTTATCTAATTTCCATATGATGCAAATTGTCATCGAAGACTTCGATTCTCTTTCCTCAAAATTTCCCGTGAAACGATTTGTGGCGTTGGAAGGAGGTACAGTTGACGAATGAAATCAATTCAAAAAAAATCCACTATTGAAATCTTTTCAACAATGACATTGAAACGGTTGAAGATCTGCAAGAGATTTTTATTCAAAGTTATTAATAGCAACACGCTCTCCGTTTGTCACCGTAATACGATACGATAGATTGTTGGATAAAGCGTTACGAAGGAGAAAGAAAGAAAAAAGAAAATAAAGGATACTTTGACGTGTTTCGTACGCATACCAAATTTTTCCGAGATGCGTGTTACCTTTACGATACCACGGGACTTTACGTGTCTCAGAACTTGAATTTGCAATTACAGAGAAATCCTATGACGTCATTCGGGGAATACTTTTGGCGGATCGTTTAAATGAGTCTAATGCAGTGGCGAACAACTGGTCTTGGGAATAACAAGGAGGACGCTGATGGATAATCAATTTATGATGTTTCACCGTAAGTGACCCAATACGTAATTTGTCTAAAGAATAACAAGCTGGGTCGAACGGTGCATTAAAAAAATTCCATTTAGAAGACGAACGTGATCTTCATATCTTTTCTATGCGTCCATGCAGAAGAAAGCTACTTTCGTCAGATAATTCATTCCCTGAAATCATGTCATTTTTGTCTAAAACATTTTTACATACAATGCACATTATTTAAGATATGTAAGTGAGTAGATTACATGAAACAACCTGTATATACATTACCTCTGACCTAACTTAATCTCGGTTTAATCTTACCTTTACCTAACCTAACCCCACTCCAATCCAATTTAAAGTAACGCTAACCTAACGTAAATACGACCGAACTCTACACTGACCTAGTCTAATCGTAATAAAAGTATACGTCCACTTAACCTTATACTAATCTAGCATTGCCCCGCGTTAAACTTATCCTGACCTAACATAATCCTTAATTTATACTCATACATTCCACTTTTATCATGTATACGTACAAAGAACCAATGTTAACGAGCTTTTTCACGTAATAAATCAAATGTTGAACAGATCTTCTGTTTCCTATATATGTATAATATTGTATTTATTCTTCAGTTCCTTTAGTTTTAAGGTATAATGGATTCAAAAATGTCTCATATTTTCTTCCAAAGTTGTCGCCTGCATAAATTAAAAAATCTCTATAATTTAATGACAACATTTTATAACCGATTTTTATTTTTCTATAAAATTCACCGTAAAAATAAACAGTTACTCGATTAAAGTAAAAAATATATATTTACGTACTAACCCGGTTTCTTTCTCATTCTTTCTCATCGAATGTAACTCGACAAAAAAAGAGCTCTTACATTCGTGACGCCTATGGTCTCGTTTATTTATAGTACGCCTCGCTGTCTCGACATCGAAGTGTAAACATGTTGGTAGTTACCGTGGTTTTCATTTTATTTTACAATGAATTTCTCTTTTTTTAGCTTTTTCTTCTTTCCTCCTTTATTTTCATTATCCCTGCAATATGGTTCCTTATTGATACATATTAATCATAATCCACGGAACAGTTATAGCTTACTAATTGCTGATTCAAAGAACTGTAATCGCATTAACCGTTTCGTGTATTGGTTTCATGTTTACTTGTCAATTCTTGGATTCTTGTTTTGAACAAACGTCCCGTGCAATTCGCTAACAAAATTAATAGTACTTAATCAACTGTGAAACGAAAGGAAGAGTAAGATAACAAGAAAAGGAAAAATGATTGGAAAATTACTAATTTTTTGTCATTAAAACTTGTGTAAAAGAAAAACTTCGTGATTACGTATCTGTGTTCCCTTTCACTTGCGAATAAATCGACAATTTATCGAACAACTTTCGAACTTGTACCATCGCATAAGGATTCGTCTTATTTTTTGACCGATGATCGCTGCCGTACACGTACGGATGAATCATCCGAGTGTCTCGTAAAAACGAAAATAAGGTCTCAATCGAAATGACAAACAAAATTTTTCGGTCATGTTTTGGTTCCAATTTCTAAGATCTCAAGGTCTTTCGGTTTTGTTTTTGGACATAACGGAATTCACTGTCCTTCATTTTCGTACGCAGTATCATTCTGATAATTTATAAACCACGTTTTTGTCGGTCCGGTGCGTTCACTTCCTGCGCAGCCACTACGGAAGTAAACAGAGAGGAAGTACAAATCATCTCGAACAAGTAATCCACTTTTTTGAAAAATAACTGCTTTAGAATTGAAACGTTAAATTTAAATATTTATTAATAAGTATAAAAATCCTTTTTTAGTTACTACAGATTTAATATTTATATTTTGTGCACGAGACGTTGTTAAACAGTGCTGCCGTTAAAGTTCGAAAAGCGCGGGATAATAGATGATATGCTGAAGAAGAATTATGGGCACATCAAGTGCCCGCTGAACTCGTGGGCACCACTCTGCACGATAACGTGTAATGATAAAGTATAGCATAGAGATATCCTACTAATATCAAATCTTTCTTTTCAATTTCTTTAAGTAATCTTGATTTATAAATTATAAAACTTGTTCATATCTGAGTAATTCAATAACACCTTATATAATATTATTTCACTAACATTTCACTTTAGTTGTAATTTAATCCATTTTAACCACACTGCACCTCGTTTTTATTTTACACTATCACTATATGTACTTGTACATATGCATATATGTTACTCTCATCTCATTCTTATTTCGTTAATTGTGACTCATAACCCAAAAGAATCAGTCGGCTCTACTTAAGAAAACAAATATGAAATATTGAGATTAATTGGAGTATAACAGAATTATGTAATAGAAGAACATAATAACAATTATGTTTCTTTTACGAAAGATACGTTTCGAACTAAGACACTTTGAAACACGTGTCGGTCGATCACTGTCCATTTGAACGTTGTATAATTCATTGCAGTTGTTTCAACATTGTTGTAGATAAATCTATATTCGAGCAACCTTCGAATTGAAAACATTGAAAATTATAATGCAGCGTCGTTTCTGTGCAGCAATAAAACGAACTTATATATGCCATCGTATGCACGTGATGATTTTTAATCGTTAGCAAGAATTCTTGTCCCTCTTTTTTCTTAATTTCCATTCGTTTATCCGAATACGATCAGAAAATTACCTTGCGCCGGTTGGAACATAATTGACTCGCGAATAAACATAACCTATGTATGTAAATTTTAAGTGAAACGCAACAATGTCATCGGGAGCCGTGATTGGGGGATTTTTTTTATTGCATTGGTGTTATGACCCTGACAATGAAATATTGAAAGTGTTTAGGTGACATCTTTGTAAAATATCAGTGACGGATCAAAAGGGCAGTGATCGTCCGTCTTCTCAAAAATGATAAAATCTTAAAAATATTAGCTTGTTGTAAATGTAACATAATATTGTAAAATAAAATTACTATGGTAATCATAGTGGTGCCATCTTAATATTCGAAGACAATTTAGAATACAATTTTACATAACACTGTTCTCAAATAAGTTTTATTTGTTTTCGCGTGATTACGGTAGGGATATAAACGGGTTGGTCGCTGCGTGCTGCAACGTTCGAACGGTAATAAGTGAACACGCGATATCGCGTGAGCGAAGATTTAACGACAGAGTCGCCCACGCGATATCGCGTAATTGAATATTGAACAGTGACAGCATGCGATATCGCAAGGTCGGGTATTTAACGTTTAACGACTATACGATACCGCAAAAATGAATATTAGACATTAACGATCAACTACGCAATACCGTCTGAGTAGATATCAGTATCAGTAATTGATGATATTGTATGAATAGTTAATTCGCATTATCGACTGGCCACGCGATGTCGTGTGAATGGATATTTGACGATAACTAATTATCTATAATATATGCAATATTATAATTATGAGTCCGAACTCGAGGTTTGATAAAATGTCTAATCAAATCTTTTTGACTCAAATTGTAACTAAATATGAGATAGTATTTACCCGAGTTGTCTATGCGCATATATTTTTGTTTGCAATTAAAACTACCATTTTGAAAATAATATAATTTTCATTTCTAGGAATGAACAAGTGAGGAATATTAAATATGTTAATAAAAACTTGATGCGACGTGAATACAAAATTGTCTTGATCGTTTGATGAAAAAGAGCGGATTGAAAGAGTGATTACGGACGTGTACAATGTGTACACATGTTTATTGATAGTCTCAATTCTGAGAAGCAAAAATGTCGATGTTTAATATGATAACTCGTTGCAGGAATAAATTCGTTGAACGTTTATCAAAGAAAAGGTGAATCGAACATCAAATATGCATTTTCAATGTGATAACATGAATGTTGCACTGATTTATATCTCGAACTGTATGGATGTATCTAGATATGTATACGCAGAGAGGTTCTTATACGCAAAAACAAAAAACTGGTTTTGACTGTACAAACACTTCGTAAACAAAAGGTACGTTGATGAAACCTCAAGTTCCTTGGAAAGCCTGTACGTAGACGGAATAAAAAGGTCAAAGAAAATTAAGAGCGAAGCACAATCTTTTTTTTCCGATCCCACAATATGGCAGTCTTTTTATCTTGTGAAGCGCAGTACCTTGAAACTTCTGCGTAATCGAATACATTTCGAAACGAGAAAGGTCATTTCGGACTGCGAAACAGGTTCTTAATTTTTTTGTTTTTTAACGTGAATTAAAGTTTCTGTCTAAGTATCTATTTCCAAATAAAGATCATTTTTTTTTTTTTTAATAAATGTAACACAGTTCAAAATAGTTTTTAAGATCAATGCGCACTATTAAAGATTGCATTTGATAATTGCACAAAGTGTTAATTATTATAATTATTAGGTGAAAATGTTGCACAGTTTCAGGGGCAACATAACGGTGCGCTAATTTTATAAGCGGAAACATCTCAGACATTTCAAGGTCATCTTCATTCCTTTAAATGGAACGTATTACTTTGTATATTAAAATTTGGAAAAATATCGAATTCTGATTGTTCAGCATTCAATGTACTCCTTAACTAAAGTAGAGGCTCAAAATGATATACAATGACATAATCCATTGATCAACAAGGAAATAACATTCTGAATTAATTTTGTACAAAGTTTCGTTCTTAAGAACTTTGTAATTTCGTTCTTACAGTACTTGTTTTTTAATGGCAAATTAAAAAGTTTACAAAAAATTAAAACATCGAATTTTTAAAACTTAAATATCTTGTCGACTACGAACTTGGGGTCAATAAATTTGATATCGCATATCGATACAAAAAACAATTCCATATAAACAAATATTGATCTTCGAATCTTCGAAAAGCATGAGTTACAAATGAAGTTCATATCCTGTTTAATATTTGTCTTAGCTTTCTGTATCAATGATATTCGCGGACACAAGTACAGTAGTCTCGTTACACTGTCATAGACAGAGCTATAGAAATGGAACATTTTTGGATTTCACTATATACATAGAAACTCTTCCATGAAGCGTTATATATTTGGTTAGTAAAGTAGAAAAATAGGTTCGATATCATTCTTTCTTGCGTATATTTTATAAGTGCAGTTCTAACAAATTTTTGACAGAGTATGATTTGAAAATTATGTCACATGCTTCACCTCCGTATGTTCTTTTAAAAAATCAAACGCGTCATAGCTTCTTTGAAAGAAAGTAGACCTGATTAACGATTTCATTTTTGTGATGAATAAAACAAGTAAAACCAGTTCATTGCACAAATGTGCTTACGTCCAGGGGAAATCACATCTGTAAATAACAAATACTTGATAGGTGCATACGTACAAGATCACGTGGACGCGGGCAGTATGAATCATTTACAACGTCTGTTTCGCAACGTACCGTTGAAGAGATCGTAGGCTTCGTTTCCAAGAATACAAGTATCCTCGGGATGTTCCGCTCATTATCGTTTCAATTATATTCCACCCACGTATTTGCAATTTTTTCAAATATGTTTAATTTTAGCCGAGAACTACCATCTTTACACTCCGAAGGTAATTCCCGATTCCAATCTTCACTTTTTTCTCATTTTCCAACATTAGATAGTTACAGCATTCTAAACTGTTGTAATCGCTACTATTTCCTGGATCTTTGTCGGATAACAATATCCATTTTTGCATTGTTATATCATATGCTTAGTCTTCAAGCATAACTTCATGCGTAAAGTTGTAATCATTCATGAAACTCATTTTGTTCAAGTGTTTAAAGGAAACTGTAATATCGATAGAAGATTATAGTTAATTAAAAGTAAACAATAAAATTCAATAACATGTAAGTACTTGCGTTTATCTCTTTTAATTATAGTTAATGCATGCCAAGAAACCAGAAGCGAATTTTATAACAGAATTTTTCTGTGAAAGGAAGTTATAAACGAGGATTTACTGTTTCTTCTTTCAACATACATATGTGATTAGTTAGATGGGACTGCAACGCAATACCAAGTGTTATAGACGGGAACTTGTCTAAATAATTCCATACATACATGTAGATGCCGCGTCGCGGATTAAACAAGGACAAGGAAGATCACCTTTAAATGTATTCTTCTCGTACTTGCACCATACTTGCTATAGATCTCTAAAAACATAAATGTACAATGAAATATTTATAAGTATACATTAGGAATATGCAGGTACACGAGATTACAGGATTGGACATAAACCCGAAAATATCTTGCTAAATGTATATAGTGTAGACTCGCTATATTGCCCTGGACGAAGCTATAGAAATATAATGAATTATAGTAAAAGTCATATACACTCCTCCACAATGTTTGGTTGACAAAATCCTACAGCCGAAAATTCGATAATTTGTCATTTTCAAATTTCTAAATTTAAAACTCGATGTAAAGGGTAGTTCGCTCAGTAGCCTTATATAGCAAGACTATCTTATATACATACAAATGCGCACAATTCAGAAACTTTCGGGTACCTAAGATATGATTTGGGATTATCTCGCAGGCTCGTGTTGAGTCAGAAGTCGGACGCGATCGGAGGAGCTCGAAATATTCTTTTGCGCATGATTTGTCGAGTTTTCGCAATTTTTATAAACTATTGATTTTAAAAGTGACTTGAGTCACTTTACAATAATACAGAATGACAATTTATTAAATTATTTATTCTAAGAAGAATGTAAGTAACAAAGTTATCAAATACTAGTGAAATTCCTCCATAGTAAACATGTAAATATATTTTTAGGCACATTGAAATACAAAACATTCAATATCTGAAAATAACATAAAAGTGACCCGTGTCACTTTTAAAATAAACGGCTCATTTATTGCTTCAATTTTGTATTCTTTATTTATTAACAGTTGCATTGTTATGGTAACTTAAGATCGATAAATTAAATACTAAAAAGATTAAATAAATCAGTCCAAATATTGGTATATACCCAACTATAGAACGACATCCAGTCTACATGATAGGAGATAAATGTCTTGTCAAAATTTATACAAAAATTAATTACTATATTATTATCTTTTACTATCATCCGATGCCATTTGTGATGCAAGATTTGCAAATTTTGCCATATAATCTACGCTACTTTCTCCCATGAGGCATTGCATATGTGATACAACCTGTAATATGAATATAATATTATTAATATATCAAAGTAATAATATATTTTCTTTTAATCTACTACTGATATTTACATCAGATGATGGTCGACTATCTTCTACAATACTGTCTCCATGTTGACTTCTCTGCGAAATTTTCATAGGGGATTCAAGTTGACCCAAGAAACTACTTAATGAAAAATCTGCTACCTACAATTGAATTCTTGCATTAACAAATTTTATTTAAATTGATTATTTTTAAAATTATGAATTCAACAAATTAAAAATTTACCTCACTATTTAACCATTGATGTTCTCCTTCTTTAAGAATCTGTGTAGCACTTGTTATGATGGAATTTGTAGGTTTCGGGTCTCTTACCACTTCAAGTTCATCCAAGAAATGTTTCTCTTGTGGTTCACTTACATTCATGGTTAATGATTTATCATTTTGTTGCTCATTGTTACTGATAGAAGGATCATTTATTTTATTGGTCTCTTGGAAAGAAGGAGTTAAGTTTTCTGGTGAACTGCCTGATGTAGATATTATTGGTAATACCCTTTGGACAACAAGACTTTTTTGTCTTACTGTCCTCCCTCGTTTACAAAAGCGTGTCTTGAATTTCTGTGTTTCACAAAGTGCAATAACATTATTAATGTATCTTAATTTCTTAACATTCAAAATAACAACTTACATCCAACTGCGTTTTGAAAGCATCTGATGTGCCAATTTTGTGATAAGTTTGTGGAACAAGAGGTCTTCTAAAGGTAGACTCTCTTGTTGAAAGGACACGAGATGAAACCACAGTTTCATTGCTTCCAGAAGTATTATCATACACCTAAATATTAATAAATAATACATTTAATTATAAAATATTTTAAGTTTTAGAACATCTATTTAAAGTTCAATCCTCAAAGCTTACTTTGCTTGTACCGTAACTGTGTTTTGCTATAGACAATAACTTCTGCAAAGTTAGGCACAGGTTGTTATCATGTAAGCTACTTGATGTAGATTCTCCAGTCTGTTGTTCTTTGACGTGCCAATCCCACCAATATTCCAATGTAATTTTAGACTCGCGACCAAACTAGGAAACTTAGAAAATTAGAAATGATATGTTTCCAATAGTTAAACAAACAATACTAGATTTTTGTTTACAACTTCGAATAAAACGTATACCATTAAAAATAGATCTCCTATAGTGATAGTATTTGCCTCATCAACATTCCATCCTTTTCGAATTCTGTCAATTGTCTCCCTTCCTGGGAACCTGTTGGGTTCTATCTGATGTTCTGAATTTGATTTTTCTTCGTTATTAATAGTTGAAGTTTTTTCTGAAACATTACTACCTGACTCTATTCCATCCACATCACTATTATTATCTGGCAATGTGCAGTTATCTTCTGTTCGATTCAAACACTTTTTGTCTACTTTATTCTTTTTAATGCCTTTCTTTCCAACTCCTTTTATATATTGTACTGACCCTAATAAGTTCATTCTGGAACTTTTCAAACCTAAACGTTTTTCATAAGAATTTAAACTAACACTATTGCTGGTAAGATATTCTCCAAGATTGACTATCGGCAAAGTAATTTTACATCCTTCAGGTGGTGCTACCCGTAACAGTCGGGTGTCTTTCAACTCATTAAGAGATGCATTTTCTATGTTAGAAGGCTACATTACATGTATAGGATATTTTATTGAAACTGTATAATAAATCTCTTCATATGAATAATATAATTTGAAAGAAGGATACTATGTTGTACTTTGCAGGCCTCCATCTTTGTTGTAAAAATGTTAACAAACTTAACAAACGTCTTTGTATAGGTAATAAAGTGCGTACTCTAGGATTCATTGATGATGCTTGCACCTGCCACCATGCCATATTATTACGAGGTCTTAATTCAACTGTTATTCTAGAAGGTAACTTAATTTCTTCTTGCCAATCTGTGAAATATAAATTATGAATTGTCTATAATGTTTGATATCATTTTGTTCAGTAAATATATACCTTCCAACTGATTTAATTTTCTCAGTGCTCTACAGATAGGTGTCTTAATTCGCATAGTTTTTCCTCTTAGTCTAACTTGTGTTGATCCCCAATAAACTAATTCATTTAATTTTAAATGTATTTTTTCATGTATTCTAGGTAACTTTCTTCTGAGCTCACCATAATTGATCAAACCATATAACTCCTGAGAAGTTTTCTTTACATCTGCAAAACATATGTTATTTTTAATTAAAAAATAAAACAAAATTAAATTAAATAATTTATAACTACCTTCTGAAAATTTTAAATGTTTAGAAATCTTTAGCCATGTTCTATAATAAAAATGCCGTATTTGTTCTTTGTTCTTTATCATAACATCTGGTAGGCCTTTCTTTTTCCCTTGACACAAGAAATAGCTTTGTAAAGCATCAAAATCTTTTCCATACTCATTCAGAGCCTTAAAAAAGGTATTCTTATCTTCCATAGACCATAACTCACAAGATCTTTTGAGAGATTTTACTTTTGTTTCTGTATTAGTTTCTTCATCTTTAGAATCTAGATATAATCATAAATAACTTTTTTTTATAGATATACAATGTAACAGCATTTACATTTAATACAAACCTTTCTTTTCATAATTATTATTGTCAGTAACATCTACTTTCACTTTCTTAGTACCCCTTACAACACGGACTTGAGTATTCTTGGAATCTGTTGATACTTTTCCATCAGAACAGATTTGTATTCCCTGGGATGCTACAGAAGTTTCTTCTTTCTTAGTTATTGTACTGGTTCCTTGAATTTCATATTCTTCGTTTGTTACGCTGTTCTCCATTCTGGTATTTTCATAATAATTTGAAGTTCAATAGTTTCAAGCTCCTAGTTCTCCTCAGTTTTACAACTTGCTGAAACAAGTAGTGTTTAGAATAATAATGATTTTATTTTACAACTACAATATCCATATGATTATTTCATAGTAAAACAATATTGAAAGCTATATAATTATAATTTATTGTTGTATTAAAGTGCAATTTATCCACGAACATGTACAAACTAATTGAACAAGGTTTTTTTAAGCTTATATTTGTTAAAAACTATATAAATACAATTGTACTATTGGATACAAAAAGAATACTTGCAAAAAATTCATTCTGCATAAAACACATAATAAGATCCTATTTACTTATATCTTCCAAATTTCATTACTGTGTTCTCAAAATTAATGGAGTTTCAGCAAATTTTGTAAATTAATGATTGAATCAAATTTACATCAATAATGAAATCAATGGACAGGTAATGTCCTTTTTTAACTCATTTGTGAAGTCAGAAGCTTCAGAAGATAAGGCAATGTTATTTAGATATTACTTTATTATTAGATAACACAGAGAGTCAAAATAAAAACGTAAAATTGTGTATGCATTTAGTAAATGTATGCTTTATATGTTTCATTTTATGCAAAAAGGGGCCAGAAAAAGCTATGATTAAAATTAATATTACTGATTGATTATATTATATTAATTCCAGTTATAAATGATGGTGAAACTATAACGAAAAAATATCAACATTATAAACATTATAGATAGTTTTGCTACAACATCAGTAGGTATTAAAAATTTTAACTACGTAATGTTTGAAAATACTTTTCTCGCGACTGACTTTTGACGCTAAGATCCTTTTTGCATCCAACAGAGTACAAAATTGCTGTATAAACATATACAAAATATATTACAAAATTATAAAGATTTTATACTATAAAATTTATCAAATCCAATGGGTATCTCTTTCGTACTGTGCGTTCGTACAAGCCACGCAACTCTGAGCGTATTTCAGATCAGATTGGGTACTTAATATAAAAAATTTGACCACATTATTATAAATAATAGTATCATAAAATGATCAATTCAATCCAAAAACAATACGCTCATGAGTTTTTAAGAATTTCCCGAGTATTTCGAATACTCGTTTCACCCGAATATAAAGTTTGCGAGAATACATTTTAGAACTGATTTTCGCGCTGCACCATAGAAATATCAGAATAGAGTGCGTGAGCGAGCTGAGAAAGCGGTATAACGATAGAAAAGGAACAATATATATGTACATCTCTTGTCCTTGCTGGATCACACATGCGCAATACACAATAATGTGGCGGTTTTTCTAAAAAAATTGTAAAGAATTATTTGACCCGGGATCCAATGGAAGACGTGTCAGTAAGGCATTTTCGGCACATCCCTGTTTTACTTAAGCGTAGGGTAATAGAAAGCTGAAGATAACATGTATTATAACGAGTTTCTGTGCAAGCATTACTAAGAAATGTGCTAAATAAAAGTATGCGAAATAAAAGATCACTGGGTATACATACTCGATTCCAAACATTATTATGGCACATGCGCGTTATTCTGATTACAGAGTACACTTGACCAATTAATGTAGACCTGCGCAGTACGAATGAAAATTTGTCGTTCGACGTATCGGTTCCCTCGCAAAATAAAGAAAATATTTCCACATACTGCACTGGCGCTGGCAATGCGCTACCATGACAAGTGCAACATCGGGCCAATAAAATCCCGCGTATAATCCATGCACATGACCAATTGAATTTTCTATTTTTTGCGCGCAGGGAGGTGCACTGTTGTTTCCTCTCTAAATTAATTATTTTTCGCAACGTTGTTCGTGGACGGGTGGCCTTGATAGAAAAACTCAACTCGGACAAGAGCAGTGTACTTAATTAATAAATCAATCGATTCGTCTTAAAAAATAGATCTCGGACGTTGACCGACGCCTTGATGAAGCCAATAACAATGTTGTGCAACTCGTTCGTGGGCCTACTGTAATATCATAATCGGTCACGCGTGTTATGCACTCGTCAAATCGTATTGCCACCCCGGTTTTGATAACTGTAACCTTGACTGTATTCACTATTGCGGCTCTACGTCAAAGGTGACAACGGGCCAAGAGTATTTGGTTTTTATTTGACTTGTAGCTGCTGCGCAAGGGGGGCGCGAGGTGTCAGTGACAAGGTGTAGCTAACCTTAAAATGCGAGCATCCGTGATTACCGATGTGATAGTACTGTTCGGGCTACACTTCTTGTATTGGTGTTGCAACACGGTTGATGCTAGCGGTGGTGCCCTTGACTCAAGCCCGAACTTTCAGTCTGGCTCCTCCGGAAGCTCACATTCCAAAGTTACAGCGTTTTCTGCTACTCTCACAGATGGACTGGCACAGGCTGTGGCCCACGAAGCTGGTAAATGTCTCACTGTTATTTGTTAATGTCTGTTTTGTATACCATCATATACTACTGACTATGTTGTTTTCATATTATCATTTCCTAATGCTTTGCCAAATGTATTTCATTATATTTTTTGTTTTGATTTGGTATATATATATGTGTATACACAGTATGTGTATACATGATTATAATTTATAGCATAATTCTTAATGTTTAGTTTTATCATCATAGTGTGGGATAACACTTTACATACTTGTATATTTAGAAGAAAATGAGAGGGATGTTTTGAAAGTAATAAACTTTTGTTTGTATCTTCAGTGTGAAATAAGATATATTCTTTGTACATATATCATGATTATTCTGCAAACTAATTGCTGAATTTTTATGAGCCTTTCTTCTTTGTTTAGAGTAATTATTTATGAAGGTTTTATATGGCATAGTAAATAATACAATACAGCCATAACAGACATAACAAGATTAAAAAATGTCAACAAGAGAAGGTAGTTGGTTATGTGTATTTGCACAGGTGCAGATCTGTGTTTTGTATATAGTTACTGCAATGATATTGTACAATTACAAAATAAAACCATTAAACACCTACTGATGTTGAAAATAATACCAACACTATGTTTTAAGATTTTGCTGAATAAAAAAGAAATATCTTATAAGTAACTTCAAATTAAGTTTCATATACTTCCACACTTGGTCTAAAACTAAGAAATTACTTTAAACAAAAGCAATCCACATAAAAATTAGATAAGTAGTATTGAAATAATAATAAATATATTTAGAATTCCCTTATGTCATTATACAGTGAAATGTTAGTTGGATCACATGCAATGAACTAATTTGGCCCTAAGCAAAAACTGCATGTGTCAGCTAGTTTTTAGTATATTTTCCTTTTAAAATATTTCTAGTAGTTGCTTTTTATGAGGATAAACATCTAGATGTTTCCTAAGTTCAGTTGTATGTGTCTATTGGTAGACTCAGTGTATTCTGTTGTTGTTGCTTGCAAAGAAGATACAAATGTGTTTATGATAAAAATTCATATAAAGCCACGTGAAGATCTATTTCATTGTCACTCAGCGATAATAAAATTTGTTTGTATTGCTACAAGAAAATTTAACTTACTCTATTTGTGTATTAACAAATTGTGCCTATTGTACCTTCACATTAGCATTAATATAATTGGATGAAATGCTTATCACATTAACAGATAAAGACGTAATCTTAATACAAAGGCTTTTGCGTAACAGATTAAACGTAATCATAAACACATACAATCAAACGTAGGCTGTTTAATTTATTACAGGTTCCGAAACTTGTAACGATGACCTAGCTTGTCTCACAATGGCTTCTCATGATCGACTAGGTTTAGAAGCTATCAAATCGCTCCACAGTCAACTGGATGATGATGCCAATGGAAATGTAGACCTCTCAGAATCGGATGATGTAAGTATATTATAATTAACTTGATATTTTTTGTCATACAAAAATGTAATTTACTCTTTGTAGTTCTTAAGGGAAGAGTTGCAATATGAAGCTGGGTATGAAAGGAGGCAGAGGGCTTTTCATCATAATGATGATATGCACATTAGTGTTCGAGAACTTTGGGAAGCCTGGTTAAGGTCAGAGGTACTGTTAAGAATATGACAAATGTTTCTTTCCCTGATAATTTAAAATTTTAGTACATATTTAAAATTTTAATATATTTTTTCTTAGGTTCATAATTGGACTATAGAACAAACATCTGAATGGTTGTCTTCTAACGTAGAGCTTCCTCAATATGTTCCTACTTTTATACAACATCGTGTAACTGGTGCTACACTTCCAAGGTGAATATCTTAGAAACTACATTATTACAAATTATGAAAATAATTCATTTAACAAATGTTTCTTTTTGTATTTACAGGTTGGCTGTGAACAATATGCATTACCTGAGCAATGTATTAGGGATTAAAGATCCTATCCATAAACAAAAGATTGCCTTAAAAGCTATGGATGTAGTTCTTTTTGGACCACCAAAAGGTAAACATGCATGGAAAAATGTTTCTTGCATTTAAGTCCTTTGTTTACTCCACTGTCCTTATTTAAAATAATATTATGTTATAGATACAGGACATAGCATTAAAGATCTGATATTAATTACGTTATTATTTGGAGCACTTATTGGATGCTGGTATGTATACCAGCAGAAGAAAAGTTCACAGAAACACCTTCACAGAATGATGAAGGATATGGAAAGTTTACATAAAGCAGAATTGGCACTTGAAGATCTACAAGTACGTGTTACACGTTCCTTTTATATTTTAATAATATATTGTGATTTTATCAAGATGTATTTTTACTATACAGAAAGAACTTGAGAGGGCACGAATGGAACAAGAAAGTGCCACTACAGAAAAACAAAATTTGGAGAAACGTTTACAAGATGAAAGTATGGGATTGCATGCATCTTATTCCGACCTTGAAGTTTCTCAATTAAAAGCTGAGATAGAAGTAAATAGTGCATAGATTTTTATTTTCAAGATGCAAAACTGTTTCCTTTAAAATGTAATTCATTCTTATCTCATAGATGTTGAAAGTTGAATTACAACGCGCAGAGGGTGAACTTGAAGACAGGTGTTGGTCCCCTCCTCCAGGATTGCAACATTGGTTACAATTAACTCATGAAATTGAGAATAAAGCATATACGAAGAAAAAAATATCAGCAGAAAAACAATTACAGCAAGCCCGCGAAGCAGTAAGATATCTTTAACATTTGACTTTTATAACATTGCAGTATAAAGATGTAATATTGATTTACGTTTATCGATGTTTTCCAGTGCGAAAAACTACGAAAAAAACGATCGAGCTTAGTAGGAGCATTTGTTTCGACTCATGGTAAATCTATCGACGAAGTTGACAAAAGTATAGTCGAAGCAAGAACTGCATTAAACGAAGTAACTGCGGAATTGCAAGAGAGAGTATATCGCTGGAAACAAATTGAACTCTTATGTGGTTTTAATATTATCAACAATAATGGTCTAAGTTATTTAGAAACTGTTCTCTATAGAGGAACACCCAATGGTCGAGGTCTCGGACTTAGAGGTATTTACATTTTCATTCATGAAAAATATAGCTTCTATATTTTCTTCTTATTTGTTTAAACATATTCAAGTGTATAAAGATAGACAAAAAGTCTAAATATTTCAGTTTTAAAATTCTAAAATTACAAAGTCTTAAAGATCCAAACTTCCAAAGTCAAGGAAGCAGATAATCAAATAAAAAAATATTGTTTTATTGTTTTAAAATTAGAGTGAATAATTACCTTTATTTGTTACTTACAGGTCGACTCAGCAGCCAAGATGACTTAGACGACGAAGCAAGCTCAGTGTATTCGCCTTCCACGTGTGGTGCCGCAGGTAAGCTGGAAACGGACTTCCACGAGCATTTAGATTGATAAATAACAATGCTCAGTTTGTATGTACTACTGTATACTTACACCTATATATTGTCTTCTTTCACGTGGACGACGAGATTAATAATTTACTAACTCGTTTTTGTTTTCCTAGCATTAGCAGTTTGGGTTTCTTGTAAAATTAATCTTTCTTTTTAATGTAGATGTTCGTGAAACTTAGGGTATTGTGCGTATTCCCGTATCAATTGAATATCGAACTTTTTATAAAAACATTCTAATGTGCTTCTAATGAACCTAATAATTGCTTAAAAATGTTTGTAATGAAATTATGGATAAGTTGTTTGCCGTATAAACATCTGTAATTTTTATTTCTTGATGACAAAATGTCTAAGGTGATACCTTACAATACTTTTTTTAAAAGAAAAGAGCAAATTAGTTTTTGTATATCGTCGATCTAAATCTTGTGTGTTGAATAATTTTGATAAAATATGACTGAGAAAATGAAGAATGCCAGGCATTCTGAAAGATGCAGATAATTATTATAAATGTCACACATTACAGTAAAATTGAAAGACGTCTTAAAGAAGTTCAGAAATTAGAAAAAATATAGTACAAGTAGCAAAATTGGTTCCTATAAATATTACATGCCATGATAAAAGCGTAAATGAATATATTTAGCAATTTCTTTTAATCAGAAAAGAAACTAGTTCAGTATTGATTTCTCTAACTTTTTAAGAAAATTTTTTCACACGTTGGTGAGTTCAACTAAAACTTGTTTCTTTTTGGTGTTTCTAAAATTCGTCCTTGTTTTGTGCCTCGTGTGCAAAATGTTGCTGTAAATTTGTGCTGCGATTGTCATTGTTCGGTTGTCCTGTTTCAAGATGTTTTAAGTCTTCGATACTTTACACACTTTTGTGCTTCTTTTAAACTAATTTTTTTTTTTGCAAACATTTGTTGAATAAATATGTGTGTATACATATTTGCACATTGTTTTAAACGCTGACAGCGATCAGTTTACAATTGTAGTGTTCTTTCATGACAAAGTAAAATGATTCGTTGATACTTTGTGCAGCATTCAATATTTTTCGCACCATAGTGCTACTTGTTCATATTATGTTATCATTTGATTCTAGGGAAGGAAGAAACTGTAGAGTTCCAAAAAAGTAGTGGTACCAAAAAAGATTAATGAAGCCATATTATCTGAATGTGTGTTGCTCATCCTGCACGTAATATAAATTTCTTGTATAAAGAAATCTATCCACAGAATCAAAATATTCTCAGCTTAGCTATTGCAAAATTATGTATGTTAATGTAATGTGTGACATGAACACAGTGTTCGCAAACAAAATCATTTCAGTCATACAAACGAAAATTAATAGCGCAAGTAAACTATAATCGTATCTAATACATGACATGCAACTGGTATTAAAAATATTGAAAAACTTTCTGCTGAAAGAATGTGTGCAGGGAAAGGGAAGAATCTCAGTTAGAATATTCCCTTTCCTTAATCAAGATTTATCAAGTTTTGATGAAGAGTGTGTCAATAATTCAAGGACGAAACAGTGATAAATCTTTTAAGTGATTGTTAACTTATTAGTTTATACGAAAAAACATCGTTTTATTCCAATTATATCGATAATCCAAATATTTTTTGCAATTATGTATATTCGTATACAGCGTAAAAAGTTAGAGTAACGTTTTGAGAAGTTACATGACATATTTTTGTACTAAAATTTTCATGACATATCGAACGAGCGAACGAGGGCTCAAAGTCAACCTATGAAATGTTAGGAAAATGTGATATTTTTACTAATAAACTCGTTGTTAATTGTTCTATTTGAATTAGGGATTTCTTGTAGTTTTTTTTAATAAGCATTGTTAAGTGTAGGTTGAACGAAGTCATAGGATCATTAGCATAAAATAGAAACTGAAATTTATACCAGTGTTTGGCAGTATTCAAATAATATATTTTAGAAAAATATTATTTTATTCGACCAAAGTAAATATTTCAGTTTACTTATTATCTCAAAAGAGTAACACATAGAAATTGTTTGAAATTCTTTGTGCGTTCATCTTCTCTGAAGTTTGAGAGATTGTGATCTATGATAGCAATTAAATCGTTTAATTAGTAAGAAGCAAAGGTTAATTTATAGCATGACTGCGGCTTCAGTTCTTCTTGGATCCAAACTTGGATTGAATTCAATAATTTCCAGGGAGCCTTCTAATTCGTTCCTTCGAATATCAATAGTAATATATCTAAAATAATCAAGTGCCAAGCGTGATAATAATACTATCACTTTATTTAACAATAAGTGCCGATTATCGATTACTTGTTATATTATTATACCTGATATATACATATACACATATTATAATTTGTCCCTTTAGGACAGTTAAAGACCAAAGTAAAAAATTTACAAATTCCCAAATTCTCTAACAAGAACAGCTGACTGGACATCAAATGGATTCTTGTTCACACTTTTGTTTCAGTTTTATTCGTTAAATATATGAGTATACTCTCTGTTCGTTTTGGGTGCAAAAGCTCTATACTTATAAATAATTAAAAAATAAAGAAAGTAAATTTGTAACGTGTAAAAAGTAAAGAAAAAGTAACTTACAGTGATTAAACAAAATAATGGTAATGCTTGTTTTAGGTATATGCTTGTGTAACACGTTGATCGCGATGCTAAAGTTGTTGAATGATTTCATTCAGTAGTATTTCTATTTTTAACAAATCTCTTTACCTTCACAATATTTCAATTTCAATATCAGCCATGTATGGGTGATACATGGTCGCAATCTTTCTTGTTAGATTCTTATGAATTTTAAACAATATGAAAAGGAGTTCTATACTATTTTTCTTGAAGAATATTATCAAGTTACTTTAGAATGTCAGCCACGAAAATTAACTAAAGCAACCAAGCAATGCTAAAATTGAGTGGTTGTGTTAATTATGAAAGATGTTGTAAATAATAGACAACATATTTTAAATTTCTTAGCATTTCCATTATTTTGTTTACTCCCTGTAAATAACAAAACTTTATATGGGTATTTTGGTCTAGGCAATCAGTTTTAAAGACATTATTTTTGAGAATTCAAAATACAGTAACAAATAAACCTACAACAGATACTCTTGTGGATTACTCAACAAATCAAAAGTATTACAATGTATTTATACTATGATAGGAGTTGTAGTCATCTACATTGATCATGTTTGTGCATAATTGGCTTCCTATTTATTAAAAGTTAATCCATGGATGTGAATATCATCCAATATGAAATTCCAAAATTAATAAAATGTCAGTAATTCAAAGTGTAATCTTAAAAATTAAACTTGAAGCATAGTATTTTAACAATATCCAAATTAAGAAATGTGTTAAATGTCATTAAGATACTATTAAAAATGCGCATCAATATTATGGAATGTCTAGACCAAAATACTGCCTCAGTGATGAGGGATTCCCGTATCGCGTTGAATTTAATGCTGGTGGGGCAAGTGACCTTGAGCGATTGAAAATTTTCGATCGCGACTATAGCTCGATAAATGTCTCGAATAGTACGGAATTTCTAGCTCTGCTGGGGCAGATATCTTGCAACAAACGATGCCAAAAAACGATTTCTATTTCTCAGGGGATTTCAGACGCAACTCACGTCACGTTTAATATTAGATTCAATTAAAATTAGATGTGACTGTATTCGATATCCCAGGATATCATTCAGGTAACAGAGCAGTGCATTCTTGAGCACTTTAATTTCTATCTTATAATAAACTCGAGCATACCAAACGGATACGAGGTTACGTACGGTATATGATGGTGACATACGCGTTCTGTTCACACGAGACTAATGTTTATTTCCGCAGAATAATTGTATTTGATCGATTCTAATTATAATCCTCTGCTCGAGTAACGAGTGCAGTAATCATCGTTCGATTAACAGGATGGTTTTGGTATAAATACGACGAATTAAATGTTTATACTTCGAACTCGAACGTCAGCTCAATATCGACCGGGAAATTTGTTAATACATTATTTAACGATAACGGTCGTCACTTAATCGAAATATTAAAATTTTGTACGATTTATTTATTCTGTATTTTAGATCGAATCTAGTATATTGCAAGTAGAAGTTTTATGGTCGAAATATTATAATACTGAATCAACCTTAATATCTGACAGTTTGTTTACACGACTGAAGAACTATGTTTGATGATAATTAAAATTGGATATTTGTAAGCATATCACCGTAATTTATACGCGATCGTTTGTGCTCGTCGCAAGCAAAGTTATCTTAACTATCTGTAACATTTATTCTCGCATTGTAATTTGTATGTAAACATGTTTGTATACACTTAGTGATCTATTTTGTTTAGATGCGTTAGAAATATGATTTGATCTTGTAAATACGTCGATGAGGACAACAAGCTACAGTAGAACTTTGTTATATTGCTCCGGACGATTTTACGGATTGTATAAGTGGCGATGTAACGCGTTGACAGTGCACTAATAATACGACACAACGCGTAGTTATGCAACATACAATTTAACGCTCAACTAATAGCATAAAGGGACGCAATATAACGAGAGTCTACTGTAATCGAGATGAAACGAGCTATAGAAGGATATATCTTTGAACGAACGTAACGAAACTATTTTTCCTAGTTGAAGCAATAAAGAATGAATTTAATGCTTTGTCTATTGTACTCTTCTGACTCCGTCGTTACTTATACGGAACAACATAGCAAGATAGTTTCATCGACACATCCGTGAGAGATACATGTCTGTGTTTGTTTCTTCTGGTAAAGTATGGAATCGAAACTGCATGCAGAATTACATATATATAATTGGAATGATTTTCCTTCGGGACGATCGCGAATTTTGGTGAACCCTTATATTGTTGAAAATTAAGATAAATATTATATTATAAAATTATAACAGTTTATTGAGAATACTGAAGAGAGTCTGTACCTGTAATCGTGTAATATAAAATGAAAATATTGTTCATTGAATTTCTTTTTCTTTGTCCGTGATGTTTGATTTTGCATGGAGATGGAATTTAATAATAACATAACACAATGTTATGACATGAAAACATCGCATAGTAACAATTGTAGTGCATTTAAAGTTTATGGATCGATGAAAATGATTGTGAACGTGTTTGTAGTTTTTATGTCATGAAATCGTGTCGTGTATTCCTTTCAAATTACTTTTAATAATTTTCAAAACGGTGTTCCAATGTCTTTCTTTGTTTTTATTAACATTGCAATTGTCTTTATTAGACATTCATTAATACTATCGCATCGATGTTTTCAATCATTTATTCTGTCACTAGGCGCTTAATTCGAATATTAACATCTTATCAATCGTCCGCGTAACAAAATAAATAGATATCGTTTCATAATTTAATATTTACTTATTAAACATTGTCAGATATTCGTCATTTTAAGTCGTCAATTAAACGAAAGACACTTGGAGCCGTTTATTAGACTTTCGTTCATTTTTTATTACATGACCGAATTAACACGTTCGCTGCTATTCACGCGATATCGCGTGTTCGAGTACCATGCTAAATATCCGCTCACGCGAAATCGCGTGCTTAACCATTGCCATTTGAACATTGCGGCACACAGTCACCAATTCTCCAAATCCTGCGACAGCGAGCGAACCGTTTCTGGATTTCTTCAGCAAATATGTTAAAACGTCCCTGAAATCAAAGAAATCTAAAAACTCGTGTACAAAGTGTTGATTTTCCATCCTGATCCGCAGGTACCCTGGACAGCCTGACGTGGAAAGAGTCATCGGTGCCACCAGACTCGTCCAGTAGCGAGAACGGGAAGGATACACCGCCAGAGAGCAACGTGGTGCACTTCACCGTGGGCGAGGGTCCTGACGAGCCTATAAAACCGTTCAGCAAAGAAAAGTCGAACATCGTACGGTCGCACAGTCAGGATATCAATTTGCTCCTCGCGGTCGAGGACAAGACTACCTCATCATTCCTGCCGAAGACCTCGTACTCAGAGAATTCGTTGGATTCGTCGGGTCAGGATAGAGCTGGGCAGCAAAAGATCGCCTCGGCCTCGGTGATGGTCAACACCACGGGTACCACAACGACCGGCACCAGCATCGCGACGAGCAGTCACAAGAAATCATGGAAGGAACTACCTCCTGTGATGTCGGTCGACGAAGAGACCCTCTCCACGGACTCCAACTCCACCACGGACAATGACGAGATAAAGAGAAGACGCAGGAAGATCCTATTCCCGGCGTTCAGGAAGAACAAGGCCAAGGTCACGTGATGAATGTCCGCTAGTCACATAACAAATCGTACATCGCGTTGTACCATTACTTAAAACGCTGTAACTCTTATCGATTAGTTGGTTAAACCGCGACGTGCACTTAACAATTTGCCTCGGAGAGCCGGTTCGTAATTGATCAGTGGGTTAATTGCAACCGGATTTTCTATACACGTATTTACAATACGTATACGCAAATACATGTAACGTACACGATAGAGAGACACGTGTAGCAGGGTGGAACGTTTAGGGTAATAGGTTGGCCATGAGGTCCTGAGAGTTAGGTTCGACATTGACACCTTGGTGTACGTTGAGGACCGGATATTATCAGAGTCAACTGTTGAACAGTTTAATCACTCTATTTTTTGATCCTTTGTAGATAGATATATTTTTTTATATTATGCAGATAAATTTGGTCATTTGTGTCATTATTTTATATTACTTTCCAAATTTACAAAATTTTGAAGTCTTAGAGTCTCAAAGTCCCGCAGATACAGTCATTTATAATATATGTTTTAAAAAGGAGAGGAGAATTTTGTAAAAAATATTGCTTTACTACTTTCAAATATTTTATATTTTAATATTTCATGTAAACAGCTCAGGACCTATACTTTCAGAATCTCTGGTTTAGAGATTTAAACATCTGCAGGCATTGCTATCCAAGTGGTTAACATGTGCGTGCCAAAATCATCCAAAAGAATGAAAATTATGTTTTGCACTTTGTCTGCATTTGATCTGTTGTTACTTGCAGTGGAGTGACACAATGTATACATCAGACTGTGATATTCAATTCAATTTCAGTTTTGGGAATAAGTATCACATTGTTATAGTGTAAATGGGCTTCCATTGGATATTATAAGCTTTTGAAGATATATTTTATAAACTGAGACATTAAAGGTTCTTGGATTAACGTTATAACAGAATGAATACACAACTAAAAATTTAAGACTAAAGAGTTTGAGAAGTAGTAACATCTATTATTTTAAAATGTTGTAGCTCAATAATAATATTCCTAGTTTCTTAATCAATATGCTCAAATATAGCTAAAAAATTCCTGAGATCTGCATGTTATTTGTTCCAGTTGATTCTGATAAACCCTTGGTATCGTGTATAGTTCGTCCCTTGTAATATAAATATGCAGTTGCATTGAAGGCTCTTTAAACTGTAAAATATGTAACTGTACTATACAAAAGTGTACAGACAAAACCGTTAAGAAGAAGTTGTATTATGTTAAAGGAGGTTATGCCAATGTAAGGCCAAGTGTACAGTGTATAGTAGTAGAATTACAGTGCAATGTGTAAAGAGCATCAATTAACATGTTGACTATACTGGTGATCACTGGTGGAATAAAATTGAAAAAGAAGTTTCATGTATTTTTAACATATTCTGTATCTCAAGGACCAATATTTATCGCAAAAACAATTTCAATTAAGTAATAGAAAAACATGTCAATCAAAATAATACTGCAATTGTTGATCATTGTAATTTTTAGCAATGTTAATGAAATGATCTTATGCTTAATAATCATGTTAAATTGTACGGTAGCACATATAACAGTGTTCATCATGGTAGTCAATATGTTAACAGTACTGTTCAAGGCTTTTAATTTAATATGTCCAGTAAGATAAGTTAGCATTGCAACTAGCATTATCAATAATCTGAAGGTGTTCTAATACTCCAACATTAGATATACTTCAGTACATATCGGACATTACTTAAGTCCAAAATTCTTGAACAGTACTAACTGCAAAAGCCTTAAGGACCTTGGTAAATGAAACAAATGGACCTCCTGGCTAACGCTAGTATAATAAGTTTTTAAAGTCAACGTTCCACTAGGCTACTGTCGCGTAGGATGTTTTTGGTGCCCCGGTGTGTCTTCCGTTTTGCCAAATCTTTCGTTCTGTTTGCAAAGAGACACCCACCAAGCGACGTCCGATACTTAGGTAGCTAGATTTTAAACTCGCGATACCGAAATTGTTCAGTCACGACAATATGTTTGGCTCAGGGGTGGGCGATGAATTCGCGGTCTTCTCCTTGCAATCGTCACGTTTATTTCAAATGGAACGACATAAAAAGAAGTTAAAGCTCTCTGTCTCTATTTATGTTTGATTCGAGCCTTGTTCCTGTTGTGTCCATTGAAGATTGATTAAATCTTGTTGCGATGTCTCTCTGAAGCGAAAGAATCTCTATGTGTTACGCTCCTTCGTGGATTAAACATTTTCTGACGAGTAACTTTAATCTTTTAAATGTATATCATGTCTCTCTAAGTAGCGAAGAAAAAAACGATATTCTTTTAGAATTTATTCAAAATTAATTGATCGTTTAATGTTCAAGGTGTTGAAAATAAAGAGGTAATATTCAAAGGAATGAGTGTTGAAAAATCGAGCAGTTGAGATTGTAAGGAATTTTTATATAATATAGAAAAGAAAGATTTATATTTGCATCGTTATTTAAACATTTATGAAAGGTGTTATATAGGTTTTCCCATTTGTTCGCATGCTTTACATTGTGTATTGTAGAGTTTAGAACTTGTTTACCTGCAGTGTTTGATTAGAAGTATAACAGTACACTAATCGCAGAAGTGAATAATTAATTAATACTATTATTAAAACCAAGAAGTTGCTGATTTTTCAACACATGTACACTAAACGGTTTATTCAGTTTAGTGAATACTATCCACTGAATTCTAAACTTGTTTTCAACATTGCAACGTGTGTGCAGATACAAGAGTTATCTTTTCTCGTTCATAGTCGAGTAAAATAACTCTTCTACAAATTTCGTGACAGATCTTGAGCGATCAACTGATTTTGAATCGTCTATTCTTAGATTGTTGCATGTTAATGAATATTACAAAGTAACACTTTATTAATTTGTAAACTTCAAATTTATACACCATAAGAGTTACTGCTGTTACATCTTATTGTTATTAGAGACTTAATATGCAACAATCTAATAGTAGCAATTTATTCGGTTCATTCCTGTTTTTCATCACCTTATTGTTAGAATCACCTTAAAGGCCAGTAAACAGTTCATAGACCTATACATAGAAAGATTTCATCATTGATCATAATCATGAAACTATTCGTCCTTTATATTTTCCCATGACGAGACTCGATTTAAAATTAATCATTGTATGCAGTCATTTGGAAAATCGTGGGAAATTTCTTTTATGATAATATATTTAGTTGCCACGAAAGAAGTTTCCAATTAAAAAAGATTAGTCTTATTATTCCAATCTTGATACTCGTTCGAGAATACTCGCCCATCCCTGTGTTTATTCCTTCAAGGAAATAAGCAAAACGAAATTCTGACATACTGAACCTTTTCGTTTCACTGTTCTGTCCCCGATTAATCGTAACCATTAGCGTATATTTTGTTTCTCTCTATTTATCTTCGTTTTCTGGGTTCTTTATCGAACGCTTTTAGGCTTCCACTGTTGTACAAGCTGAGCACAAGCGATCTTCTACTGTTTTGCCACACGAAGTACTTTGCTTTTTTGTTATCAATCATTCTGTTTTAAAATTTAATATTATTTACGTTTTGGTTTTCTCAAACAACTCTATCATTCTGTGTTACTTACTCTTGCATCTCAATGAAGCGAAAATGTTTTATAAGGCACTATAAACGAAATGTACGAATTTTGATAACGAAACATCAAATTAAGAATCAAAAATTCCACTTGTAAGATTCTTGTGCGTGTTTTTAAAAAGTTAAATTGCATACGATGAGGGTAATTGTTTAATATTAGCTTGTCCTATAGGTAACTCAAACGAACATTTATTATTTCTTTAAAAAAAAGAACGAAACTAGAATGGAACAGCAAATCATATTTGAACAATTTCTAAATATGAAAATTTGTAACTCTGAAATTCCATATTTTGTCATTTCAATGTTTAAGTATATTTTAGAGGGAAAACATCTAACGTCAATGAGTATTTCAAATGTCTAGATTTTTTTGAAGAAGATAATACTGCGTTGTACTATTTGTAATTAAATTCTGTTACCTATAGGATGACCTAATAACAAATAATCCTTTGAGGTCCAACTATTGAACTGTACATAGTATACCATTGAAAAAGCAATAACAGGGGCTATGGCTAGCCACAGTCAGGGTTCGTCATCCTCTTTTTTAGACGAATTTATATTAAGATAAATCTCTAAGTATTATTAGGTTTAACGTACCACGAGCGATCAAGAAAGAGAAACCACGAATCGTGCGATCAGAGACTGTCAATATGTGCAAGTACATGCATATTTAACCAAACTAACAGATTTTTATAAAATGGACTAAAAGTAACAACCGAAGGCGGAAGCACTTTTATATAAAACACGTATTTGCATAATAATTGACAGTCTAATCTTGTGAGGGGACCTCGAAGGATTGTATTCGTGGCAAACGAGGAGAAAAAGATGATCTGTGCTTATCCAGTACACGACAAACTATCAAAGTTGTTCGCGATCTTCCGCAAAATTGTTCGCGCACGAATCAAGGCATTTTTTATTAGTCGCGTTTTCGTTTTCACACCCTGCGTCGTTTATCTATATTTTCCTCTTCTTTTTTTAACGTTTCGTTCACATAGTATTTTAAAGCCTGTTATTGTACTTCATTTTTTAGCGTTTAGATGATTTATAGTTTGTACAGAATCAATGGTTCTTCGAAGACTATCTTATCGTTAATCTTCCTACGTTGTTAACTATCAGGTATTTGTTATTTCTATCTTATGTTATTTGTAACATGCAGACAAATGTATGTAGTAATTTAGTAGAAATGATATACCGGTATCCTGATACATTATTTTTTTTAAAACGATTGAAATAGTGAAAGTGGTGGGTGGAGTGACCTTGAGCGACCATTGATTCTCAACAGACTGTAAAATTAACTTATTACCGCTTCCCTATCGAATGAAGTGGTTTCTTTCTTTTTTATCATTATATTTTTCCTTCCTTTTTTGCTTTTTCTTTTTTAGTATATATATATATTATTATATATATAATAATATGTATATATATATTATTATGAATGTATGTACACATAGAAGCTTAAGTGCGGTGAGGCTGGAACTCTCTGAAATGTATATCCACGTATAAAGAATAGCGTGATAAGTTAAAATCAAATTTTAATTGATCTTGTCACATGGATGTGCGAAGGTCACTCCAGATAATTTCGACGAGCGTCATGTCCCTCGCAACGTTTGTTTCTCCGTGGATCAATTTTATTCTTCATTACTAATACTAGAGAAATAAGATGACCTATCTAAAGTTTAAAATGTGGAAAATTTTATAAGTTTTTGACAAGAAATATCTCTTTCTGTATTTTGCGATTCACATACAAATGGTAAAGTGTGCTTCTATTATGAATTTGAAAGTCCTTATTTTTTGGCAAATATTTTTCTTATAATCTATAAATAGGCAGTGATCTCTGCACCTATTACATTGGTATATAACGTGTTAATGTAGAAAGAAATTGGAACCACGGAGAGTGCAAACGACAGCTTGTTACTCAGTTTTCGTTTCGCCCGGTAGCTCGAAACTTCCGCAAGATCAACGATCCATTTCCGCTTTATCTTCTCCTATGCTGTCCGATGTATTTTCTGTAACTTGCGTTTACTTTGCCGTGTATTTCGATTTTCCACTTGGTTCCACGAGTAGCTCAGACGTTTCGTTGACCATTTGCGATTATTTCTTTCCGCATTCCTCTCGCCAGCTTTTTTTTTCCACTCGATACTTTATTGTTAAGGCAGGCCTGCCTAATGTAGGGCTTCTTCGCGCGTTATATTGCCACTTATTGTATTACTATGTATTAGAGTACCATACATTATATTACTACACGTTGGTTGGTCACGTATTAGACCAACACATGTTGGTTGGTCAGTTGTTAAATTACCACGTGTTGTATTATCACACATTAAATCACAATGCATTGTAGTACCACGCGTTGTATGGTCATGTATTAGATTACCATGCGTTGTATTATTGTACGTTGGTTCATCAAATGTTGAATCACCACGCATTGTGTTACTACGTGTTGTATGATCATTTATACTGATACAACGTTCACCACATGTTACTACGTGTTGGTTCGTCGCGTTATATAGCCAAGCGTTAGGACAGGCCTGTGTTAAACGTCTGCTCCTCTCCTGATGATAAACTGACACATTTAGTATCTCAGGGCTTTGAATTGAACTTCGACAGGATTCAGTTTATTACAGGTTCATTTCAGATCGCGTAACACTGGAGAGGCTGTTTAGAAAGCTTCTTAGAACTAATACCTTGATTATTTCGATGTACAGTTTACGTTGTTGATAAGTGTTTAAAGGCGAGAAGTGTTCTTTTTAGAAATGATACTGTAACAACTTTGTGAAGATTTTAAGGAAAATCGTGCGAAGATAACTGCGTTAAATTATTGAGTCACCGAAGAAGTGAATTGAGTTACTAAGTTATTGAAATGGTTACACATGGAATTACCAAGGCATTAAGTTAGTATCTAAACCGCTGAAATATGTACATACGTATGTACTAACAACTGTATATGACAGTAACTTAACGCGTTAACAAATTCTGGATAAAACAGTGGTCATTTATAACGAAAAGAACATGATTTTATCTTTAGAATCTTCCTTCAACGGTTAGAAAATATGTATTATATCGACTGTAAGAATATATGTATCATAAGAGAGCAATATTATATGGAAAGATTTAGAATTTAATGGACCAAGTTCGATAAACGTACATGGAAATAAGCGAAATGATAGTTGATACTTTAGGCTCAATTAATAGATAATTGTACACGGGAAACACATTGTTATAATTACGAATTCAAAGAAATTTTACAATGTCACTGTTAGCGAGGGCTTCCGAATTAACACGATCCTCTAATTACCGATGGTTGTTCAAACTTATTCTCCAATATCTTCGTTTCATTTTTATTTTAAATATGTTTTCCTTTTATTTTGAATTTTTAGTTGAAGATTATTCGAATAATTCCCAATTAATTCGTTGGGATATCACGTTTGCGAAAACCTTTCATCCTCTTAAATTTTTAACTGTGAAAAGATACATCTTTACGGTGGCCCCTTTATCACGAGTTTAAATCGAAATAAAGCTGAGGGTCAATTTTATTAACCTTGCGATACCGCTTCTCCTTTCGTGTAACCATAAATTCGTTTAACCGTCGTGCATCGTTTAGGTTAGATCCTAAATAGAAATCCAATGTGTAATAATCTGTTAACGAATGATTCTACTCATTTTCTACTCTGCAGAAAAGAGCAAATTAAAAATCAAACCGTCCACAAAAGAGATTCATGCCTTATATCAAATTATCACGAAATAACTTATTCCTCTTGAAAATACAAAAAGAATCGACCTGTCTATTGATTTCTAAGATTTACATTTTGTAAGGTAGAGCGAGCATCATATAAATTGTATGAGAATAAAATGTGTCAGTTTTGTTGTAGTTTCTTAATTTATAATTGACCCAACATCGAATTATGTCGTTTATGACCCTTTGTTACATTATGATTACAATTCTCTTAATCGAGAACTGTCATTTCGAATAATATAAGTATTAAATAATTTATGGGGACGTGCAAGAAATATAGAAATAATAAAAGACATTTTTGAAAAATAAACAAATTCTACAGCAGAACAAGAAGAAACCATTGACTTTCAACTCTCCTTTCTTCTTATGCGATGTTTGTTGTAGAAAAATTGCAACACCGATCTATCGTAATACGTTGTTTTATTAGAAAAACGTTATTAAATAGTTCGTATCGGACATACACACATGTTCTCCTTAAAACGAATGCAGCAAACGAAAACTCAGACTTTCGTAGCTTAGATTCAAACAGTTCATACACTGGAGACTTCAAGATGCAAATCTTATTTTCCTTAATAAGTCTATTTTTTTGTTATTGTTCATTTTGCAATAGATATGGTACCTCTCAAAGGGTACATTTATAATACAAACATGTATTCTGCGTTTTCAATATTCTACTGTCATGATTTACTTCAATCTGTATATTTTTGTAATGTAATGTATGAAGATTTATATGATTTATGTTGAGTTGTACGATGAGATATCAGAATACTGAAATTATATAATATACAGGATGTTTGCGGTAAGGTCATGCACAAGAACTTTTACATATACTTTCATATGAAATTAAAAGATAGCATCAAAAAACTGAAGGTCACCGTCATTTCTTGAAAAATGCAAATGTACAAAGTTGATACATCGTGTTGCTGGTAAAATACAATTTTGAAATTCTTGTTGAATACGAGAAAAACACTGGTCTATCACAAACATCCTGTATAATAAATTTTTACAATTCTTTGCATTTAATATCAAATTACGAATATCGAAATATACGCAGTTGAATGAAAATCGCAAACGTTACATCTAGAAGTCTCGTTCAGATCAGCATCAACAATTGCGCGAAGAACTAATAACACATTCAACAACAAACTAGCCTAACAAACCAATACTAGCGAACGCTAATTTCATTAATCAAAAACTTTGTATAAACATTTATACGCTATAACGACTTCATATAATAATAATCTTTAGGCTAAAACCATCGAACTGTGAGCTAGAAGAACGAACACGTTCTCCATCGATTGTTTGCATCATTATTAAAAAGAAGGACGTACAGAATCGCATTTATACGGTCCAAGTTTAAGAAATAATTGATGACGCACCTTATGCGTCTTACTGAAAAATTGCAACTATATGAAAGTGGAATAAATAAAGTTTGTAGAAAATTAAAAAGCTCGGGACATTTTGCATTTTTCGCATGATAGAGAACGTGTTAAGTAACTATAATTGCATTCACAAAGTTCCACGATCAATCAACGAATACATGATTTTAAAATGATCCACAAGTTTCGGCACAACTTCGCAATATAGAAACGCTTTTTAAAATACTGAATCCTCGATTGATAAGATAAGATCGATTTTCGATCATTCACAAATTGAATTCTTACATCTAAAATGTTTATAGACCTCGTTTTTGTAATGAAACTTACGTGAAAATCTGTACGATCAGTTTAGTAATTAACGAATAAATTAAATCGTTGGACAATTATTCGTTTCTTATCAGCATTACTAAAAACTTCTTTACGGATTATTACTATATAGGTAAATTCAACTAGAAATCGGTATCAGATATTCATGGGGCAAATTGTATAAACCGTCAGTCTTATAACAACGCAAACACACCTATTAATAATCGAGATACAGTTGGATTTTCTTCTTTTTTAATAGTGATCCTCAGTACCGCTGTTAGTGTCGGGGCATTTGCCCTGGGCCTTGCGTTTAACAATTGTTTAAATTATAAATTTTTAAATCTACAATTTTACAATTTTCAAGTCTATGATTTTACAAATTTAAAAATGTGCAAATCTATAACAGTACAATGTATACTTATAAGACATGTATAGCGGTATAATTGAAGCCTGCCTGGGGCCCCACAAATTCCAGCAGCGGCCCTGTTGATCTCTACGATAAACCTTGAACAACAGTTTCTGTTTGAGCGAAGAAGAAAAAAAGATACTGTGTGTCCTTTTAATTTAATAATAAATACTTTATCCTCCTAATCTTATCGAAAACTATACATAGGACGTCCAGTTCCTTGTCACAAGAATTGAAGTTACAATATTCTTACGATAAAACACCTTCTTAAACAATTGACAAGTCTTGCGACCAAATCTCTTTGAATTTGCATTAAATAAACCTCGCGTATCCGTTGATTTAATTAAATTATTCTATTCAATGAATCGCGTTCAATATTCCAAATTTGTTGGCAGTATCTAATGTGACTATTGTATGCCATAATTGCATCTTCTCGATACGTGTGCACGCAAAAAACGGACGGTCAATAAAAGGTAGATCATGTCTACCAACACAGTTGCATAAATAATTGTACAAAGAGGATACAAGTTATTGCGATCTTCTTAGATTAACTTTCAGTTTGAGGGTTTCAATGAAAGATAAGAGATCCGTAATAAACAACTTGAGTGAAACACTAAACGAATTTCGCTATATCGTCCATTGATTCTCCTCTTTTTCTCTTCTACGACATTCTTCACGACTATCTTGGCAATAAAAGTCACTTAGATGTACAGAGTAATTGTTGATTAACATTTATATAGGCGATAAAGGGTTACTTAAATGGACCAGAGAAAATAATTCGTTCTAATATGACTGTAATGGCACAAACAAAGTTAAGAACTTTTTACTGCATGAAAGTCCTGTATGTTTTTTAGTGTAACGATGAGGTATAGTTCTCCAACCATACCTCGTCCCCACAATCAGCAAAAGACTAACACCTATTCCGACCGCAATATGAACTCAAAAATACATTTAACAATCGCTCTGTACAAAAAAATTCGACACAGATGCATCTCTAGCCCAGAGTACACTTGTAATACTGAAACCGTTCGGGAGCACCCGAGACCCACATCCTCAGTCCATCAGACCTGACTATAACCAGTTAGGAACCCTGAGGTACCTTATTACGCCTGAGCCCATTCTAATTCTGCGGCGTATTGTCATCGTCCTGCTGGTCGCTGGTTTCAGCAGCGGACGGTATGGTTGCCAGTAACCTGACAGCCAATCTGCTTGGAGATCCTGGCGGTTCAGGTTCCTGTATAGCCAGCTGACGGGTCAGTCTTGGCTTCGACCTGGCAGGTCTAGGCGTGTTCCTCGCGGTTACCTCCAGAAACGCACTGGATCTGGAGGTCCTCCAAGTGCTAGTGCTGGCAGTGGTAGCGGACCCTGACGAGTCGTTTCTGGAGGAACTAAGATTCGAGTCTTGCGAGGGTTTCCTGGTGATCAGCCAGGACGAAGCTCTCCTCTTAGGATCTAGCAACCTCAACGGGATGCCGCAGTGATGCGTCTGTCTCCAAGAATCCGACCTGGACGAGGAGAAGTTCTCGCTGGAGGATACGGACGAGGCTCGTTTGTGTTGTTTCTGCTGGATCTCCGCGATTTGGTAAGCGTACTGGTCGCTACGAGCGTGGCGGGGTCTCGTGTCCTTGGCACAGGGCCACAGTATCCTGGTACCCCATCGTCGGTAACCGGAACACTGGCTGGTCTCCAGTAGCCTAGAGTTACAAGCGCAGGGCAGCTGGTTATCGCGGGACGATCGATCCACCAGACTGTTCGTGTTCACGGGTGTCTGCCTATTGCTAAAGTTCGAGCTGTGTCGACACCTGCCTATCCCCCGGGTCACTCTGGACTCCTCGATCGCCTTGCATATTAGCACGCAGTCCTTCTTGAACTGTTTGGTCAGGATGGCGTAAAGGAACGGGTTGCAGCACGAATTCAGGGGCAACACGAACACCGCAAACACCTTGGCCTGCTCCAGGGAGACCAGTTGCAATCCGAAGGTGGCTGTCAAGGAGAAGAACGCTATGGGGGACCAACAGAGAAAGTCGGTGAACACCAGCAATGCCATCCGCTTGGCTATCCGAGAATCGTTCGAGTTCCACGCCTGTGAGCCTCTGATAGCGCAGTACATCTTCAGGTAGCATCCCATCAGGATGAGGAACGCCACACCGTTGATCAGCATCAGGAAGATGACGTAGGCCAGAGCCGCGTTCCCCGTCGTCTCGAATGGCAAGCAGATTGCGAACTTTCGGTAATCCGAGATACCGAGGAGGGGCAAACTGGCCATCGACAGGGCGAAACACCAACCCACTGTCATTATGTAGCCAGCGTGCTTTAGGGACAGTCTTTTGTTTAGATGCATCGCGTGGGTTATGGCGTAGTTCCGCTCTAATGTGATCACTGCTAGCGTGTACACGCTCAACTCGGAGCTGAGAACACCCAGAAAACCGGCCAACTGACATCCGGCAGAAGTTTGCCAGGGTATGGCGTACATTCGGAACTCTCCTAACGTCGATGCGTCCACAACTGCCAGTAAACCTGCAATTAACAAATATGTGGTTAGAAAGATATTCTTAAGGAGCGGGTACCATTTCATGATTTTTATTTCTGTTGTATTTGTTGAAGATGTAAGGTGCATATCTATCAAATATTTGCATCGGTTTAAGGTGTTCTATTTACCCAAATAAATGCCCATGAAAAAATCTGCCGCAGCGAGGTTGCAAACTAGAAATCGTGGTACGTCCATTTTGCTTCTGGAGAATATTAACACGAATACTACAGTTCCATTGCCGAGCATGGCTAGCAAAAAGACTACCCACACACCGCAACGTAGTGTCCACCAGTCGAAGAGATCTTGGCACGGCAAAAATGGACCTGAAATAATTATAATCAACTGTTACTATTCAGCATTATTTATGTATTATCTTATTTGTATAGTGAACACTTTTTTCAAGTTTAACATTTTGCGGTCCATTTACAATGAATTAGCGATGTAATGAAGACTGATGAACGCGTCGACAGTACAGCGCACCAATAGTGCAAAGCACCGGAAGTACAACGCACCGAAGTACAGCGCACCAACAGCGCAACGCACCGAAAGTACAACGCGTCGACAGTACAGCGCACCAACAGCGTAACGCATCGAAAGTACAACGCGGCGACAGTACAGCGCTCTAACAACGCAAAGCACCAAAAGTACAACGCATCGATAATACAACACGCCAATAGTTCAACGCCCTGACAATACAACGCATCGACAGTGCATCTTCTTGCACGTCCTCTGCAAAGCAATTGTTGCAACTGCTTTTACGTAATATAGTACAAAATAATGAATGACAAACGAGTAGAATGAACTAAATTTGTGACGTTGCGGTAAAATATGCGAATAGTGGAGCGCAAAACGTTAAACCGTGAAGAGATTGATGTTGAAACATACCAGGTTGAGGTAGGCACTGTACGTGTGAGGGCAGTGTCTGAGCTGGCAGCGTAACTCGGTTATTCTGCTCTTCAAAATAATCCTCAACATATGAGGGCAGGTTACCAGGGTACGTAAAATCTGAACCAAAGTTAGCCCAAAGTTCATTTATTTGCGAGCCAAATTTGTCGGTCATGTTATCTAAAAAATGTCATCACTTCAGTGCTGCAAAGTGTCTTTGTTTTTTGATCGAAGGAATGGTAACTTGCGATTCGATATGAATCTTTAACTATGGCGAATCTAAAAAGAAGGAGTATCCTCTGGAGCGTCTCCGAGATTTGTATATTTATTCGATTCGTTGTTTTAATCATAAATTATAAATACATCGAGTACATTTTACTTTTTCAATCGTAACGTGATGGTGTTAAATGTTTTAAAAATAATTTTCTATTGTTTATAATTATCTCTTTTTTAATTATTCGATTTGAGAACTATAGATGCAGAGACCATCGTCCTCTATGAAATATGTATTATTACACGATTGAATCTGAAAAGTGAACTTATTTAATTTAAAATATCTATTATAGTTATCAATAACTTGAAAATGTACTCAATTGCTAAAAAACTACATTTTGTATTAACAATTTTATTTATTAGTCTCAATGTCACTGCAAGATTATTTTTAGATTCACCATCGATGATCGCTGGGAGATTATGTAAGCTGATTTTGAGCGCATTTGATGGTTCGAGCAGAGGGCAAACGATGAAAAAGCTCGAGTGTTGAGTGTTTTATATTTTAATTGTTGTGTAAACATTGCGCATATGGGACAATATTTTAGCGAATTTTGAAAACTTGTGTTCGATGAACAACAGGAATGATTTTCCGCTTTGCAGCATTTAAGTGTCGGGCTAGTCGCGAACAAAAATTTAGCGGAAGTTGAACAAAAATCAAATAAAATTCATTATAATATAATAAACTTAAATCTTTAAACCAACATCGACATTTGATTCACTAAAGTATATTAACACTTAGCTGACCAAGTAATTAATGAATTGCAAATTTGACTTGTAAAAAAAAAATGCAATTTCCTTATTTATTAAATTAACAGGAGTTTAAAAATAGTTAACTTTATAAGGGATTCATTAATTTCTTAATTTTAGTCCTTCATGAAATTCTGTTTTGGTACCACAGTTGGAATTACATTAAGGAAAAATTAAGAGTTATTTTCATAGAAAGTGTGCCCCATTGGAAAAATGTTAACAAAAGTGTCAGCTTTCGTGTGTTGACCGAATATTTGTTATGGGTTACTGAAAGAAATTAGTAAAACATTAGCCATTATTGAAAGCAGATTAGATGCGGAAAGTGCGATGAACGAATGATTAAAAGCGACGACTGGGAATGACGAGGGAACCTATAATCAATACTGTTCAAAATATTAATAGGACATTTTTAAATTTCCAAGCTGTTCAGTCACAAGTTACAGCTAATGATTAATTATATTTTTAGCAAATAAATAGCATTAGTACTTTGATCATAACATTAGTACTTTGTCAAGTTTTAATGACAGAAACGATGTTGAGATTTTCAAGCATGTTTCATAACTTTATACAATATTACACATTGCGATAGACGCAACAAATTATATGAATTAGCTTCAAACATATAATATTTAAACTTTCTAACATCTTTTTATGAAGCAATTTATTTTTTATAGATGTCTAAACTTTCATCTAAACTTAAAATCTGTTTTTAATAGATTTTGAATAGCATCGACAGGAGCTACACAGAAGGTTCAAGGACTCTCAGCAGAAGTTGGTTGAACTACTTACTGAGTTGTGGCCAGATATCAGTAATGCTCGAGTTCCATATGCTCATATCGAACTCGTTGTCAGTGGGGAACAAGATAGACTCTTGTACGGAGGATTTTGTCACCGGTTCCTCCACCTCGATGGACAGAAACGAGCAACAGTGATAAGCATACGACAATACCATCGTTTGCACGCGTGGAAATCGTTCGGGTGCTGGAAATTCCCTTAATGCTGGATTATTGAACGTTTTAAGGTGCAACAGACCCGACAACCCCATCGTTGGCAGTGCTGGAAATATGTTGTTCCCGAGATTTCTGAAACAAACAGAAATACCAATCAGATCTTACGTTTTTATATTCCATTGTAATTTATCACATTTTCTCATTCATTTCATTATTTTATGTTATGCAAGGTACATCTTAAGAAATGTTCCCATTTATCTTACAAAGAAATATTTTAAACAAAAGTTGGTCTATCTAAAAAATTTACATACATAAATATTTATACGTCGTCATCATCACAAAAGTTATAGTTAAAAATGAATTTAACGACCTTGAATCAGTTTACAAGGTCATAGTACTACGACCTTGAGACGATCTTGAATGTAGAGTTTAATAAGAACGTTAATATGCAAGGTTATTTTATTACAATCAAACTAATATGTTTATTGAAATAATGCCACTATCAGCAGAGTGTAAATTGCTTCGGCAGATTGTTCAAGGTCATCTCAAGGTCACAGTTCGTTGCATTTGTCTTGACGTCAGTTGTAGCTCTGTGAGGTCATCTATGATGTCATTTAAAGAAGAAATGGTGACCTTGACTTCAAAAAACTTTAATATCCAAATGCGTAGCGATGACTGACTAACGATTGCTCGGAACACTTCATTACTGGATTATCTTCAAGAATATATCCTGTATAGTTTACAATATTTTTTCCTAATTGTACAGTGATTACCGATTATACAGTGATTATTGATCACTGACTAGTATAGAGTGATTTGTTTGAACTTACAGGTCCTCTAAATGTTTCGTTTCCTTGAACACGTCAGGATGAATGTATTCGATGTAATTGCTCTCCAGGTCCCTGAAACATCGAATGTTCTTTTTTAAAACGATAAAGGGACAAGTTATCCGCATCACGGTTAATTGCAAGCGACGACACTTACAATACCTGCAACCTCGACAAGCCGGTGAACGCGTCGCTTGGGATCACTTGTAACTTGTTATTCGAGAGAAGCAGGTCGTGCAGCATGTTAAGACCTTTGAAAGGCTCATCCAGCAACGATGAAATCATGTTAGTGGCGAGGTCCCTAGAAGTAAGGAAATTTTAATCGTGTCGTTAACGCTTTTATGCATTTCGAACAACGGCGGGCCAACAGCGAATCAAATCACTGAAATATATTACAACCGCGATAAAGAATTTCGATTCTCTTATATTTTCGTACTTTATTTTGAACTTAAAAGTTAATTTAGCTCCAGCTCTAAGTAAGAATTATTTCAAAGTGCTCGTATACTCACAGAACCCTTAATTCGCTACAATTTCGTAAATTAGGCAGCTCCGTCAAGTAATTGGATTTCATATCGCTGAAAAATAAAAGTAAAACAGTATAAGTATACTCGATAAAATAATATGTATCACTCTGTTCGTGTTTATATGATAATACCGTAAACCTTTGAATCTCGATTTTAATGAAATTGACTGATCATCAAAGTGCGATTATCCTGTCGGATCATCAAACAGTTCAACAACGAATCGGTGTATGTATTAAAATGCTATTCATGGTGCATCGGATTGGATCGATAGAAAATTAATTACCGCGATAAAGTTTCGTGCAAAGTGCATTGGACAGCTTAATGCAAGCTAATGAATTTACACCCTGGTTTAACTTTATCGCTCCACAGCCACGTTATAATTTCGTTTGCTAAATGAATATGAAACAATGCAATTTTCGCTGGGGTACAGTATATAACATGTATATCGTTAAACAACGAGATATGGTTTCGTGAATATTAAATTCTAATTTCAAACTCGCTTAACATTCTAACTATCAGAATTTATAGACGAGAAAATTATACAGAGAGTTAAAGTTCGATTACTTACAGACTCTTCAATTTTGGACATTGTTCGCATAAATCTTTCGGAACCTCGGTCACCTGTGCACGATCTAATCTTAACACCTCCAATGATCGTGTTCCATTTAAGTTCGGAAATATTCGTAATTCTTTCAGATTCGATAAAATCCTGCAAAACGAAAAGATATTTTTATTCTCGTTACTTTTAGACACCTTCATTTGTACTATATAAGCAACATCTATGGATGTCTGACAACGGGACAATGTTACTATATTCTCATATCCCTAGACTTTTGTATCGCTAGACCCTTTAAATCTATGTCCCTATACTTCTAGATCTTTTGAAATCTTGATCTCTATTTCTCTGTGTATATCCTCAGATCTCCGCATCTCTAGATCGCGATATCTCCAAATCTCGATATCCCTAAATTCGGGAGATTCTGAAATACCAATATCCCTAGATTCGGAAAATTCCCAGAACCCATTATCCCTAGACTTAGCAAATTTCTAGATTCCTATGTCCCTAGATTCGGAAAAATTCCTAGATCTCGATATCCCTAGGCTCGGAAAATTCCTAAATCCCAATATCCCTAGATTCCAATATCTCTGGGCGTAGAAAATTCCTAGATCCCGATATCCCTAGATTCGGAAAATACCTAGATCAGAATATCCCTATATTTAGAAAATTCTAAGATCCGGGAAATTTCTAGATCTCAATATCCTTAGACCTCGAAAGTTCCTAAATTCCGAAAGTTTCTAGGTCTCGATATCCGAGAATCCCTAAAATGCTTAGCTTCCGATATTCCTAGTACCCGATATTTAAATGTTCCTAGATTCCCATGTATCCGTAGGTCGGAGCAGCTATATTTCGACGGTGTCATCGATATCAATAACACTGTCGTTATCGATAGTAGGATACGGAGGGGAGAAAACAAGAAAGAACTTTTCTACTCACAGTTTACGAAGTTTCCGTAGATTCTGAAAAGTATTCCCGTGTATTTCCTTGATGGGATTACCACGTAGATCGAGGGAACGTAGATTAGCGATACGCTGAAAAACGTGCTCCTCCAACGTTTCAATACGGTTGTTCGAGAGGGACCTACGAAATCGAGGGAACATAAACGAATACGACTTTCTTTGTTTCCTTCGTGTGCATTCAGTACGAGAAATAAAAAAGGAACAAACAGAACGATAATGTCGGTGTCTATTTTACGATACGTTTGATTGCGTTGCATCGATATTATGGAACGGAAATGTACACGAAAGTTCAACGAACATTCATGGGAAATGATCGTACGAACGAAATGACCATCGCTATTTCGCATACGTTTTAACGATCCGAAATTTATTTAATTGTACCGAGATACAAGGTAACCCGAAAAATATGTGGACCGTGAAAATTGTAAATTTACCGTAGCGAAAGACATTGACGAATCCTTTATGTTTTGTAATCGTTCTCTATACTATTTTGTAAATAATTTGGATCAATCTTCGTTGTTTCGTGTTCTCGACGCCTTGTACCACGATCCGTTAGATAAATTTCGTTACAAGAAATGCGAAGTAGCATGGCGGAATAATTGAATAATTTCCAACAAAATATAACACGAAGATTTCTACATGCGTATCGTGTACGCACACTAAAAGTTGAATAAAAATGAAACTATTTACAGTGAACGAAACGCGACTCGATAGAGGATAGATGGTGTTCATAGAATGTAAAAAAAAGTTGTCAAATTACATTTTACTTAATCGATGCACACTTACAGGTCTTCAAGGCCAGAGAGCTTTACGATCGCGGTCGGAATTTTTGTTAAATAATTGTCATCGAGCTCCCTACAAAGCAGACAGAGAATTACAACTTTTTTAACAATCGCGGAGCATTTCTTGTGATCCCTTTCCTTTTTTTTTTCTTTTTTTTTTCTTTTTTAACTTTGCTCAGAACGGATTGTCTGGCCTCCGGTTTACTCAAGCAAACGCAAACAGCAATCTAATATTCTTTTTCTTTCTTTCGCATTGTTTTCATTTGTGCGCAAGATTTTACGGAACACTCACAATACTCGAAGGCTCGTTAAGTTCGCGAATGCATCGTCGGCGATCGTGTGCAAACGATTTCGTCGAAGTAACCTGCAAAAAGAAAACAGAACAGCACGAAGAATATGTGCTTCCGATGAAATCATCAAAATTATTTCGCACAAGTTTCGAAAAGGAAAATTGTAAATTTTAACGTTCTTTTGTCGAATCGACGAAACAGCTTCGTGTACTTACAACACCTCAAGATTGGGAATTCGATGGAAGGCACGGACTGGAATGTCTGTTACGTTGTTGCTTGTTAGGTCTCTGTAACATTGCAAGCGGAGAAAGAAACGTTATAATAAAATCTATAATCTAATAATATTGTTCTAATTTCTGTTTCTGGACGGTTACCGTTCAAATATAAATGCTATAAGTATTCTCGTATCGTTTCCAAACGCGTGACCAACGAAAATATCATCATCGGGCTGATCGTTTCTAAAAACAGGGACGGAAAAAGAAAATAGGGAGCGAGAAGAGGAAAGAATGCAAATAGTAGGGAGTCGTAAAGTGGACAATTTATTAGCTAGCGTCCCTACGCTCTATATTTTCGAGCATTAACCGTCGTCGAACGTTTTCGACCTGCTCTTTCCCCTGTTTAGTGCTCTTCCGAATTTCACACTTCGCACTTCACACTCATCTTACCACGTTTAACCGCAATTTGTCGACTTTACGATCGACTACCTCCACTTCGATCCTCTTTTACCGCGTTTATTGTCAAACTGAAAACTTTACAAGCTGAGATATTGGGAACTTCTGGGACTTTAGGAAGCTTGAATAAATTTCAGAATTTTAGAAAACGATAATTCGAACTCTGAAAGTTGGAAATTTCAAAGTTTATAATTTTGGGAAATATTCTGAAATTCTGAAACGAGAAGAGAATTTAGAGATTTAAAAATCAAAGAATTCGATGTTTCGAAAATATTTTCTGTACACCATATAAATAATTGTGAAATAAACCAACTGTAGACGAGTACACTTGAACAATGTTTCTATATTGGTCGTGTTCAAGTAGCCGAATACTCGATATCGGTAAATTTATGGGACCGTTATGGGGTAACCAGCATGTAATTGATACCATTACCAGTCGAAATAGCGTCAAATGGAAAATCACTTTACACGGAGATAAAACAAATGACGTTTTAAACGATAAATTATGGATGCTTCCAGATTTTCCTTTACGTTAAACACACGCGTATCCTTCGCGATATTTCCCGAGGCTAATGCAGCGCACCGATAAAATGCTGCCAGCTTAAACTACGGTGCTAAGAAAGCAGGATAAACCGAACGTAATTGTGTGGAAATCGTTCTTCCCAGTTTGCATACAATTTCTAGCTAGAATTCTTACAAATTTAATTTCAATTTCAAACAGTTCATTGCTACGATGAAGTGCCACATTTTTTACGTCGTTATTAGCCTTGCAATTTCGTTAACTGTACATGTAACTTTCGTGAAAAAGGATTCGAGGAACAGATGATCGAGTATAAGACATAAAAACGTTATAACAACGAATACGTCAAATTTTGATGGTGTATTAATGAGAGCATAGGTCCGGATCGAAATAACCCGTGTAGTTCCTCTAGTGTTAAGAACGCGAATAAATCTTTGCCGATCCGAGGTAACGAAACGGAAATCGTCGTCCAAAGTGAATCATAAATAGAACGGAACGATGCAAAATGTCTTAGCTCGACAATTTATGTCCTAATTAACGAAACGAATTACCACACTTAACGAACAATATGGAAGGATTTCTAGCTCTGGAAACAACATTAGCCTGTTGTGTCTCCATGCAGATGTAGGTTAGACAACGTATAAAGAATCAGGCAATACGTCGTTTTATCGAATCTTTATGCTAATCAACGGCGAAAACTTCCGAACGAATTGAACGCGGTAACGCGAACCACTTTATTCGACGAATTATTTTCCGGGTGTCCGGTATCGGATACCGATATTTATTATCGCGTTCGGCCACGACGAAATATCGTTCGCCGGACGCTGAAAACTCGCCTGCGTATATATGTATAATCCGGGTGATCGTTGCTTTAATGGCACTGTTCGAGGCCGAGTGTGTCCTAGAAAACATTGCGTGAGCAACGACCGATTCCAGGTTAACTGGGAAAGTGATTCGCGTCTAGACGCCGAGATTTTCACTTTCGGATCGGTTCACCTGCACGAAAACTGACTAAAGGTGTTCGCACCGAAGTGTAGGTCATGATTCATGCGGATCACTTCTGGTTTATTGGTACGATCGATTGCGCGGAGACGGATGATTCACGAGATAATGAATCTTGTATGTTCGACGAAATTTTAACGATAGTTCGCGTATTATTCGAAACGGACGCGGTACAGTACCAGGTTATATCAAAAGCTGCACCGCGTAGAATAAAGTAATTTCTACCAGTGTTGAGAATGGAAAACTCGGTACTGGAAACGCGTAGAATTTCGTTCCTTTAAAATGCGGCTCCGTGGGCCAATTATACGCTTTATGAATGAAAAGCGAACCTTTGAATCGTGACCGTAGCTTTACAATATTCATATTTCGTTAACGAAATGGCTGTTACGTCAAACCAGGTTTGCTCCATTTTATATAACGTTCATTCAATTTGTCCGCTGCTGGACGATTTCTATTCTGCCAGTCAGAGCCGGGACATATTTATGGTTCTTTCATTTTCGGTATTTTCGTACGAAGATAAAGCACGAACTGAGCGACAGGAAAGAAGATGGAGGATGCAATGAATTTTATTAGCTGGAAAATATTCAATCTCGACAATTGAAATGAAAAATTCAAAAAGTTCCAGTATCTCTCACTTGATTCGTATCCAAAGAAAGAGATATTGAATTTTTGGCTACGCTCGTGTGTCTCCAATAACCGTAATCCGTTCTACTGTATGAAACTGAGTTTCAGTGGCAGAACTAAGAGGGGTTGATAAAGTTTGAATATTTGATAGTTCGAGGATTTAGGGGAATTTAGAAACCCGGAAACTTTCGCAAATTTTTGAAACTCAAAAGTTCGAAGATACCGGGAAAGTCAGGAATATGAGGAATTTTGAGAAATTTTGAGAGTTTGGGGATCCAGGGGAATTTGGAAATCTAGGGATTTTCAGAAATATTAACATTCAAATGTTCGAAGGTATCGGGAAACGCGAGAACGTCAAGAAATTTCAGAATATTTGATAGCTTGGGGATTTTGAAGATCTAGGAATTTAATAAAATTTAGTAAATTTGAGAGTTTAAGGACAACCGTAATCCGTTCCATTGCATGAAATTGAATTTCAGTGGCAGAACTAATAGGGATTGATAAAGGTTCGGTACGAGACGGCCGCGTTAAAAAGTATCTTTTCTTTCATAAGTTTATACGAATGAAGGGATGCGCGTGCGTAAACCGGCTCGATCAATGTGTGGAAATGTGCAGAGTATACAGAAACCTCATAGAAACAATGGGATTTCTTCAAAGAATCGTACCGCGGATAAGGGGATGAAATTTCTTGAAACTCGTCAAAATTTTATGATCCAGATCTCAGCCAACTCTTTCGCAATTACCACGCCATGTTTTCTATTCGAGATCTCGATAAAATATGAATTTATAATGCAATTAATCTATCTTCGTTGCGGTGGACGACGAACAATTTTCAATGTTCACGCAATAATTTGCTTTATTTAACGTTAGAAGTGACACGCAACGATAATTATTAAAATTCACCACCGTTTTATTTAGATTTTCAGTTCCTACCAGAGTAAAAGCTCTACATTTATCGAGTTAACATTTCTGCGGTGAAAAAAGACGGTAAAACACAACGAGAGTTTAATGCCATAGTCGAAAAACGCGAAGAAAAAAGTAGAAAAAGTAGAACGGTACCGATGGTTGTACGCATCGTTCGTATCTTTCGCGCGAAATCAATCCGAACAGATGACAGAAATTCGCTTTGGATCCCACTGGACTGTTGTCGTAGACAAAGTTTTTATACGATAGTCAAAGTTTCCCACTAGACCCGTGAAAAATGATGGATCATAAACAAGAGACGAATTTTCCCTGGTTCCAATGGATCCTGCCACGGGGAGAATGAAATCGATTGGAAGCACCGCTCTCTATTTCCAAACTTTCCCACTCTCCATTTTTTTTTTATTACTTTAAAAGTTGATTTTCTCTCGACGGCTGTAAAATACGATTATTTCATTCGATGAATCTTTTTTTCAACACGGATATGAAATCTAGATACATACTTGCAACACCATTTTCACATTACGACATAAATTCATCTTCATTTTAAATTTCGCAGCTCTTCGTGCAAAAAGCTTTACTGTCTTCGTCGTACTGGCACTATAATCTAGTATGAAACGGAGACTACAACTGTATGCAATTTACTACTTGATCGATCGATTTTTTGCCGATCAAAAGTTTGTAACAGGAGCAAGAAGAACTGCTCTAAGCAAAGTTATATTCCTGAATGCGCTTTCTAGGAAATTTCATATAACTTTGTTAGAGATGTGGTTAACGAAACAAGGTGCTAAACACCGTGTACACGTGAACTTCCTTCCTCAACTCTGTATCCTAAATCACCGTACTCGAAATTTCTCGATCCACTATAGTAACACACGATATCTAAGATAGTTCTGATACCGAACAGTACACCTGAGCTTCTTTTTTATTTATTTCTAAACTAACGCCCCAATTCTTGCTGCAGCATTAATCTTCACGGTTAGCTAAACCAGACACAGAACGATGTACGTGATGTTCCTGGTTCTAAACTTACACCTTTGCTGCTCCGTATCCCATTAATCATTGACAGTTTGTTTATTCGCTATATCTCTGCTTAGACACAACTTGCTACTATATGTAACATACGTTTTAATGTCAAACAAAAACATTACTTTCGCAAAATGAAACAAACTTTTCGTATATTGTAGCGATGCACGCATAAACACGGGCAGGAATTAGAATCTATAGATTTACACTTTTTAAGATTATCTGCGTGTAGACATTTTCGAAGCATAGGGATGTTGGGATCTAGAAATTATCGCACTCTGGGGATATCGGGATATGCATATGTAGAAACTTTCAGAATTTAGGGATATAGGAACTTAGGAATTTTCTCGGTCTAGGGATATCAGGACCTAGGGACCTTTTGAATCTAGGGATATCGGGGCCCAGGGTATTTTTTGAATCTAGTGATATTCGTAACTGGGAATTTTCTGGATCTAGGGATATCATGAATTAGACCCAGAAAAATTTAACCAAAATTGCAGCATAATTTAAAGGTAATCATCGGAATGCAAGATATCTCGATGATAAATTTTATATATAAATTTTGATAAGCATATAACAGGTGGAATTTACATATGGGTCTCGTTTTCGCGCGTATTTATCATAAAAATATGCATTTGCATAAACATCCGCAGTCCGTTAATAACGTCTGCTTTTAAAGGAACAAGTCCGGGTACACTTTTATCGTCGTATTCGCAGAATAAGATAGCACGAAGAAGTGGCAGTAAAAGCAGGAATTGCGATGAAATGCAGAAAGACAAGCGGTGGAGTAACGATCACCCTGTCGCTCTTAGGCGAACGTCTTACTCGGGACGGGATCCGTTCGACGAAATGACGGATCTCTGCTCGTTTCCTTGCTTTTACGTCTCCTGCTCTCTGGATCCCTATGTATTATGTATCGATCGATACCATCTTAACCGGTTAAACACGACTCGAGGGGGTCAGGATTATCCACGATAGCTTCAGTAAAGTTGATCGACTGTCAGGAATTGTTAGCTTCGAGCAGACCTTACAGGAAGTTCGTATTGAAGGCCGTTGAGTGACACATGTTCAGGAAGTTCGACTGAAAAAATTCGAGGTTCATTTAAGCCAAATAGTTGTAACCGGTTGTTAATGGAAACGAAGAAAAAATGGAAAAACGAGTGGCTAATCGTGTTAACTTGATCGTGTGAATTATTGCTTTATTATTCACGACTTCGATATTCGTGGCTTCAATTATTTTTGAATTCGATTAGGCGCGTGTTCGGTTACTCGTGGTACCAATTATCTACGGTATCGATTTACCGCGAATTCAATTACTCGTGATCTGAATTATGTGACGGTTTAATTATTTGACGTATTAATCATCTTTGGTTTCGATTATACGCGGTTTCAATTATGCGATGGTTTTAATTATCCGCGAATTCAATTGTACTTTCAATTATGCCATAGTTAAATTATTCGTAATTTCAGTTACGTAAGAAAGCAATTTTTAAATTATCCTCGATCTCGGTATTCACGGATACATACGAATAATGTAGCAACCGACACGTTAAACATAAATTGCATCTAATAATATTTTTAAGTTATAGATAGAAGCTCCAGTATAAACAAGTGGCTGTGACAAGAACAATTTTTTCATTGCTTACTGCAACTGAAAGTAAATTAAGTAGTACAAACAAGAGTCGATCGAATCTTATAAATTAAAGGATCAGTGCTTTATCGCGTGAAACTTCATTCGAAGAAAAACTACACGGTCAGAGATTGATCGCATCCCATAAGTAGAAGAGTCCCAAAGTCTCCTCATTGTCTAACTCGGAAGAATATCGAAGAGAGCCATGATGAAACGTGGAAGCGTCGGATTATTTTTTGCAGGAAAATCGATAAATCTTGCTGTAGTTATTTTTTCACGAATTCTCCAACGTCGAACGGATCGATGGTAAGCTACGAAGCAGCTAGTACAAGGAAAAATTGAAGGGAAAAATTAATAACTTCGTTCAGGATGATCGATCGGGTTCTGGTGAAGGAAGTGGATGCCATAGAACCGCTTCTTTTGAAATTCATAAACGCGCTGTTCCGTTTATTATTCATCGAAGCAGGAAAAATTGATCGCGACCATAAGATTATGGCGGGTCTCGTCGTTTAGAGGCGGTGAATACATTTTCTGCTAAATACCGACTAATGACTTCGTTCGCATCTTCGTTAATTTTACGTCGCGAAAGAAATCGTAATTCTTGCGTTTAATAAGCAACGCCGTGGCCTGCGTTCACAGCTTATTTAAAGTTTCAAACGAAACTTTCTCGGGACACTAACAATGTGACTTCGGATGCCAAAAGCGTGCGTGACACGAATATGGAACATCGATTCAATATGCTTATTCGAAGCAGGAAATAAGTCCTCTTCTCGTGGATATATCCGGTAATACACGAGATTGGAGAGTTTCGAGTAGGTCAGGTAATATCATTGTCCACTTGGCATGGAATATAGTCTCGATCGACAAAGGTGGATAAACTTACAATTACAGTCGTATGTTGATAGCTCGTTAACCTCTTGGAGGTACGAATATGTTTAGTTCTCTTTTAATTCGAAAGTTGTATAACAATAGTAGTATAGTAGCATAGCAAAAGAGTAGTCTAGTAGCAGGGTGGTACAGTGATAGACGTATAATAATAAGATAACCATAGTAAGTAGTATTCATGATGAACTAGTGGAATAGTAGTACAACAAAATAGTGAACATAGAATTACTGTTATACTCTAATAAAATAGTACAAGAAAAGAGTGGAATAATGAAATAGTAGGATAATAAAGCAACAAAGTGAAACAGTAAACTCAACATTTTCGAATGTAACGAAGGAAATTAATAAACATTCGCGAGCCCGACAAAATGGTACTTAAACCAAATAATGGTCCCGAGAAGTCGTTTATCCGAATAAGGGTTAAACATACTAAAAAGTCAAATAATGTGTCAACTTCTCCGCTTATAAATTTAACGGAGGATATATTAAAAGGTCGTCAGCTTTCGCTCATGAAAAATTGACGCGATATTACATTAATGGCTGCTGGCTTTCGCTCATGAAAAGATGCATTGCTACGTCATCGGTGTTAATGGAAGGTTTTTTTAGCTGAATGTATAAGGTATACTGATCGCTTCCGATAATGATCGGACGGCTTATCATTACTTTCGTTTGCAAACTGTTCAAATTGAAACTCTTCGGATTAAATCGGTACCTAAAGCAGAATTAATAGTTATCTACATTTCAGTTGAGAAAGGTCACTTTAGGGTTAATATGAAACGTTGATGGGCGATTACTTCCTTTAAGATGAAGAAAGTACTGAACAACAGATAACATAATGACTATTGTCACCAGTAGTAAGGAAAGGATTAAAGTATGTTACTATAGTTATTTCCGTCACGACAATTAAAGTGTCAACCTACTTACTAAATGGTTTCCATGATTGATAGGAATCTTATTAGTTACAAATTTGTATAGTAACCAAGATATTTACATCGGATTGTGATTTTCATACGATAAAGTTCAATTTCTCAGTCAATATGACTGGTTGCAGCTTTGCTGTATTTGTTTCTACTGTTCCAGGCAACGAGTGTAAAACCGTACTCTAAAATATTTACCTTAACCACTGCAGTGTCTGACCACTGGCTACTAATACCACTGACGACTTAACAGTATAGTAACTTGCAAACAATCGAAGCTAATTGAAATCTATGAAATTTATGATATTTATGACAGAAAATATAATGATATTAGTTATAAGATTAATCGTTTTTTCTATTTTCTTTTAACAAAATCTACACGTCCGATTTCTAACAATTTTCAAATGTTTCTAAAATTACAAAAAGTTCTCATGTATTGAAAAGCAGTAGCTGAAATGATAATTGAAAGCAGGCGAACACAATTTCTAACTAGAATAAGCTTCAGTTCTGAAGATTTCAGGAAATTCGCAATTTCTTTGGCTCTTTTCAGTCGTTGACGCTCTCACGCGTGCATTTTTAAGCTCAACTAGATGCGACAAACTTTTAATTGCAGCCAACTTTCACGTACAGCGTTGAGGTCGAGAAGTTCTGCGTCAATTTGCTGGTCGTCCCTGCAAATGACTCTTGTGAAATGTTTTGGGTCAACAAGCCTCTACTCGTTTGCCTAAAATTGTACTATGGTTAAAACGGAAAGCGCATCTTTAGAACAATACAGTAAATTCAGTAGCATGTATAGCAAACGCTATATTGTTTACATTATTCCTGTAACGTCTAATAACGAAATTAAACATCTTAGCACTTCGCGATAACTGCAATAAAAGCAATACTACTACACTGTACTGCAACGCGTTATATCGCCTTGTGTTGAAATATTACGTGTAGTTGTTATCTTCACGCATAGTTGTATCGTCAATGCTAATTTGCATTGCAACACGTTATATCGCCGGGCGGTAGAGAACCACGCACTATATTGCCACGGGCTATATCGATGAACGATAAAATACTACGCGCTATATCACCACGCGGTAAAAAACCACGCACTGTATTGCCACGCGTTATATCGCCGAACGGTAGTGTACCACGCGCTGTATCGCCACGCGTTGTATCAGCTCGCATTATATCACCACATGATAGAACACCACAAGTTATATCGCCGGGTGATAGAGTACCCAGCGTTATATCGCCGCGCAGTAGAGTACTACACGTTATATCGCCGCACAATAGAATATAACGCGCTATATCGCCGCACAGTAAAGTACCACGCGTTATATCGCCGCGCGATAGAATACAACGCGTAACAGATATCGCTACGCATTCTATCTCTGTCCAATATATCGCCACGCGTTGTATCGAAAGTCCATTGCAAATATTTGTAGAAAGAATAAATGCATGTACGATAAACAATGATAATTTGGAGGCATAAAATTGTGAGAAGAAATCAGCATACAATAGAATAAAATTTACATAATCGATTGTCATATCCTTGATATATGGTCGATGGATGTGGTCAGAGACACACGTTCGTTTTCAGAAGAGCGAAAATTGAAGGTCCCTGCGGCAAAGGATCTCGTTTCACGAATGATTTCATCGGCGAAGTTCAGATTGGCTCGAGCAGTCTCGTCTCCTCGAGTCACGGTAAATTCAATTAAAACAAGGAAGAGTCTATCGAATAAGTTTTCGAACTTTCTTAATCACCGCAGTGTATCAAAAGTTAGCGTTTCCACATTATGAGATCTCTCGTGTCCGAATCAAGTTATTATACATATCTCGGTAATACGGATTATATGTAGTGATCGTTAAACACGGTATCTTTTACTCGTCATTCAATTTTCTGGCTATCGATTTTAACGCTTTAATTAATTATAATCTAAATTTTTGCTACTTATAATAACAGTATACCGATAATATTTGTGCGTTATTTTTCACGATTCAATTTCACATTATAATCATGTTCAAATGGGATTTATTAAACAACCAACTGAATTTTAATTGATAATCGTACACGAAAAACAATGAAATTTTCAACGTTTCGATATCCGAATATCCTTAAATTCCAATACTCCTAGGTCCCGAATTAGCTATTAATACAAACGGTATAAAATCTCGTCGCTATAAGAACTTGTTTGTGCCTTTAATCGATTACGATCAACACGCGGAACGAGTAAGTTCCACGTCAGCAAAGTCCCTCGCCCTTCGCTAATCTTGTCAGCAAGATGAACTTAAAGATATGCTCTTAATCTTGGTGGATTAATGTCGAGTTGGTGTGCCAAGAAAAGAATAACCGATAACAATAGAAGTCTTAGAGAGGACGGTGGAAATTAACGCTTGCAAGTCACACAAAGGGAATCGATAAAAGTAGAACGTACACCTAGATTACAGCTAAATAATTGATTGTGAGCTTAATTCTTACCCAGACCTTTGGCTAACCCAGACCTTTATAGATCTATGCATCGAACTTGAACTTCGGCTGTTTCTGGATTGCGGTTTAAAAATACATGTTCCAGAAGATCAATTCATTTGTGTGCTTTCAGATTATTTCGAGACGTATTAATGTTAATACTGATAGACTATTTCCGTAGAAACTTAATGCTGCCGCTATGTTTTCATTACTTTATGGAAGAAATTCACTTGCTTTTATCGTTAGTCCTACAGAGTTAATACTGTACGGATTACTCATTCAATTATCGTTAAAGCTGCTTTTCCAGTTTTATTCAGGACAACCGTTTAAATTGAATAGCACTATTATATAATGCGTTTGTTATTGCCTTCAATTATATCGTCACGTGCTATATAGCCTCGAGCTGTATCGCCACGCGCTACATAGACTCGCGTTGTATCGCCACGCGTTGTATCACCACGCGCTATGTAGCCACGCGTTGTATCACCACGCACTATGTAGCCACGCACTGTATCATCACGCGTTACATTGTCACGCGCTACACAGTCGTGTGTTGCATACTCATACGTCATATCTTCTAATGTTGTGTCATCGGCATTGTACTGCCACGCATCGTATAACGATACGAAAAATTATATAACATGGATGTAACATAATTATTATATAACGAGGTGAGAATTTCTATTTAAGAAGGTCATGTAAAGCAGTTCAAACTTCAAAACATCCAAATAATCAGCAAATTTCAGTATGTTACGCTCGAAACATTGGAAAGAAGGAAATTTACAATTGGAAAAGAAAGCCCAAGACTCCCTTTATACCGCTAACTTATTTTTCCACGCAATACAGAGGAAAAAAGCTCCACTGAATCATGGCGCGTATTAAGAGCAGATCGAGGACAAAGGAAAGCTTTCGTTCTAACTTCGGTCTCGAATAGGAAGAATCGATATCAAAGTGTACTTTGTACGTGTAGTGAAAATATGTACGTGTATTTAACTGCGAACTTCCTGGATACGTTTTTAGTGTCATTTAACGCTATCAGATATTACCGCCAAAACCAGGACATCGAAAACATCGTTTGGTTTCTTGTTCAAGAATCAACTGCGACTTTACCCAGCGAACACTGTTCAAGTTAAATTTACCTCGATAAAAATCCTGTATTTAACAACAGACTCAGAAATGTTTCATGACCACTTACTTTAACATTGAAAATAAAATAGAAAACTAAATAAATTAAGTTTGAATCGAATAATAATGCAGTACTTTCTGCCCCCATCGCTACAATTAGCGATATCTCAACGATATTATCGATACAGTGTTGCATGTCGATAAAATATCTATAGTGTATCGGTAATCGATAACACCTCGAGACGATAGAACGCGCGACAATGTAACGTCGGTGATAACAACGGATCATATTAGTTGTAGTTGAATTAGTGCCGAGTTAGTATTGAATTGTTTCATAGGTTGAGCTCCGACATATCTCATACGTTAGCGTCCAGAATCTGTAATTCGTGGGAAGCTATAATATCTCAATAATATCGACATTCGCCTGGGGCCCCATAAACCTCAGCGTCGGTCCCGTGCACGTGTACCGAATGAACGCGAAATCACGTAACAACGTAATATTGTGGAGTTACATTATGGGTTCGATAATGGTATTATGGGTTTGATATCCGATAGACTAGCGTAAACATCTAGAAGGAACGAAGAAATCTATTAATCATGTTGGTCACGTTCGTGACGTGAATCGTGTGTACATGACGTTATTGTGAAAGTAATTCCACCGACCATTGCCAAATTCGACCCATTTGCCTGCACGGAAAAGAAATATTTCGAAATTTGATTATCATCCCATATGATCCGGCTTTCGACCATACGGTTGCTCGAGAATATTCAAGCCCTGAAGCATTCGCAACGTGCCTTCGCTACTGATTCGACTCGTTTCGAGGTTCAGTTTCCTTCGGGAAGAAAAACATCGTGCATAGCGCAACGTTAATCGTCGGCTCTGCTTGATAATTCATACGACAAGCGAATTATATTAAAACGAAATAAAAAGAAAAAGTGAAAGTTCGTGTAGTGATACATCAAATAGCGGACCAGTAATCACGTAGCAGTACGTGCACTAGTGAACGGAATCGTTCATTTAAGATTCTTCTGGTGATCGAATATGTTGGAGCTATTCGTTTCAACGGCTGTAGTTTAGTTATAAACTAAATTCTTAATGAGAGTGCGATCGTATATCGTTGAATCGCGATCCGTCCAAAGCTATGAAACATTCAACTTGTAGGAATCAAGAATACCGAGTAAAGTGAATTAGCTGTAAATTTGTTGGCAGACTTTTCAATCGATCAGTTTCAATCGAAGTTCTATCGCCACTCGACGATGACCCTGCACGGCAAACATACTAATGAATGAAGAATCGCGTGGAAGAAAATTTCTCGAAATCAAGCATTCCGTGCCGGATTCCGTCGGAGTGACGAGTAGCGATATGGGTCAGGACGAACGTATCCGAACTACCGTCGAGATTCCTGACCACTCGTGAAAACTTGAAAATCGAGGGAAACTTAGACAAGCGTGACATGTTTGGAGCGTCATCCCGATAAAAGGCGCGCGTCAAAGAACGAAGAGAGAAGGGACAAAGAATCACGTCGCGGACGAAATCAATTCGAGTGCCGTGAAAGAATCGTCGAGTGAGCTTGAGCTGATCGAGCCAGCAATCCGGAAATATTCGTGTCACATCTGTACCGGATACATCACTTTTCTTAGGCCACGCTCGAGCGCAGCACGAAAACGAGTTCATCGTCAGCCACACGTGCCTTTTCAATGATTCTCCGCCACTCTAAATCGCGATTATTCTTGCGAATTATTTTTTCAATGCCGTTTTCATACATCGTCGCTTATAGGTACATCGCAATATAGGAATTTAGCGATATAAAGATCCAACAAGGTACAAGGATATACTAGGGCTTCCTAGGCTATAATACAATATAAGGGCACTGGGTTTACACGGTGCTCTAGGAATACTAAAACCTGGATGATCGGTGCTTAAAAATATCGAGATCTAGGGATATTGGAATCTAAAGATGTTGAAAACCAGGGGAATGTTGGCGACTGTAGTCTAGAGGAATCTAGTTATGCAGATCTAGGGATATTTTCGTCTCGGGATATTTTCATCTATCAGGATCTAGGGGCATTGAGATCTAGGGATATTTAAATCTAGGGAGGTTGGAATCCACAAACATTAGAATCTAGGTATAATATTTAGATGCTAGGAATATTGCAAAATATTGAAGTATCGGAGTATTGGGCATTATAATCTAAGGACATTACTATATGTATAGGCATCTAGGGATATTGAAACGTAGAGATATTGAGGTCAGGGATTTTGGAATCTGAAAATATTGAAGGATACTTGGATCTACAAGCACTGTGTTCTAGAAATAGTATGGTCTAGGGATATTCGGATGCATTATTATGATCTAGAGATACTAATCTCAGAATTTAGGTATTTAGCGATATTGGGTCTATAGGGGATGTTATTTGCCTAAATTCTTGTAGAGCCTAAAATTATACCGGATGTAGGGATCTAGAAATACAGGGATTTAGGAGTACAGAGTCCTAGGGATGTGCTTCCGAAGAAACGTCTCTCTTGTACGCAATATAAGATAGATCTATAGGGTGATAAGATGGAACGACTTTAAGAGCAGAATTCGTATCGCACGATATTAGAACGGTATTGCATTATCGAGAGAAGATGGTACGAAATTTCGTACGTTATCGAACGATAAAATATACTCCAAATAGACTTCATGCTTCAGATATTTAGTGTCAGAGATTATATTAAGCGAAACAATGTCACGTAGCTGAGCTGGCAATGAACTTATTAAAATGATTTCAAATCTTTTGCTAGTGGCTACAAATTTCATTTAATTTATAATTCTCTACAGACTATATCGTATTGTCGCTAGATAATTTATATACAGCAACGAGACAGCCTCTGTCATCCTCTAATTGAAATCGAAATGGCTTTTAAAGCATCTTACGATTAGCTTCCTAATTACGAGCGACGGTAAGGAACTTATCGAGCCTGACAATGATGTTCTGCCGTAATTACATGCCATGCGAACCTTGCTCTAGGAGCACGATAACTACCTACTTAGACGCTTGATGTCTTTTTTCTTTCATAAAATTCATGCTGATTCTATTAGGATAATGAATTAATTAAGCGATTTCATTCGTAAGGAGTATACAGCTACGTGCGTAGCTATTAAACAGGACGCATATGGTGCGTCGATAATTGTATTAGACAATACGAGACGTATAAGATACGTAATGTAGAATATCGGTATAGAAGGTGAATCGTCAGTTTCAAACGTAAAAAATCAAATTTATTGCGTGAATAACAGCCAAGAAAGCGAAAGAAAGCGAAAGAAAGCGAAAGAAAGCGAAAGAAGGCGGAAAAAACGTAAGTAGCTTTACATAAATTTTCCCAAAGGAAATCCAAGTTTCTGGCAATCGTTCCGCGATCAACAGTTGCTCCATTTATTACATAAAGACAGCTCTACATCTGCCCTTTCAGCGACCGATATCTCGCCGCGTTAGGGGGCGATTAATTTCCCGGTTGCCGAAAAATAAATCACGACCGTTTTAAAAGCGCACCCAACGCCGCCGTGCACGCCGCAACATCCAAAATATTTATAGAAAACGTGGTCGGTCGGCTGGAAAGAAACGCATCGCGGCCCAAACTTTTCATTCATCCTTTCGTCGACACCACTGTAAAAGCTTATTCTTTAATTGTTTTCATTCATCAACGCGATTCTTTCTAATTCGATTTTAACATACGTGATTCTCATAATCGTCTTTCTCTTTATTTATTTCCAACATAGTCGCATTGAAAATAACAGAAACATATTATTTTGAACAATAATACAGAGTAGACCTTGTTATTGCTACGCTTTATATCACCGCACAGTATACATATTGCCGGCACGTTACATCGTCGACGCATTAAATCTTCAACGCGTTATATCGCGAAGGCGTTAGGTTAAATCACCAACGCGTTATATGGCCGAAACCGCCAAAACGTTCAAGATCCAGTGCGTTATGTCTTTAAGATATTAAATCATCAGCGCGTTATATCGCCGAGGTGATAAATTACCATGTGTTGAATGGCCAAAGCATTAAATTTCCTGTATGTTATATCGCTGAAGCGTTAAATCTTCAACATGTTGTATGACAAGAATGTTAAGTTATCAACTCGTTATATTGCCGAAACGTTAAATTACAGCTCATTATATCGCTGACACTTTGTATTTCCATTGCATTACATCATCGCACATTAGATCGCCATGTGTTGTATAACGACGACATTAAAACAGCATCATGTTATATTGCCGTGCGTTATAAAGAATTAAAGTGTAATACAACAACCAAGTTGTGTATAAGAAATAATCAAATAACGAATCACGCGATAGAGATAAATCAAGCATTTGGTTGATGAAGAGGATGGACAGTTTCCTAGTCGATCTACCGACCACTGTGAAAAGCGATAACAGCCAATAATTTCCGACGATTCCATTTCCAGACATCTAAGCACAGTCCGCGAATTAATCTCAACGAGCAGCATCGATTAATCAGCCGATTCTCCGGGTCGGAAGATAAATTACTCCTCTTTTCAAGTGTCCTCCTCCTCTCGGCTTTCACGCTGTCTTCTCGCGCGTTGTTACTCCTTTTTCAAATCGACCTTCCCCGAGAAAACTCGACCAGAACGAAAGCTCTTTGAGAGATCTTGAAAATCGTTCCTGTCTCTGCACGATCGTCGCGATACTTTGAAAATTCAAGAAGTAAAAGACGGAAAGGAGGACGAAGAATATGCAGAAGAAGGAGGAATCAGCACGAGAACACCTACATAAATATCTCGTTGTTTCCTTGATCCTAAACGGTATTCTATAAAATATCGACTGTCTTCGAGTGAAGAAGGATCTAGCTATGTAGGTCGCAACGTCACCGTACTTGTACGGGATTATGCTTCGTACCTTTTGCCTTTAGGAGATGTTCCTTCTGCACGTACGCCAGCTTGTTCCTTCATTCTTGGAAACGTTCGTCATTGCACCGAACAATTAAATTGTTTTACTCCGGGCAATACGTCTATTTAGTGTATGGCAATTTAACACTTAGCGATATAACGCGCTGACAATAGAACGCACGGAAACCATATAACGCGTAATGATTATATTCGGTTGTATTAATCGGGTTTGTAGTAGTGTTACGTTAAAAACTTTGGTTCTCCGATAATTTTCAAGTATATGCATTTTGAAATTTATATTTGAATATTATGAAAGTTAATTTAACTTAAGTTAAAAAGAAAGTATTTTTGTCCAACTTTAAATTCAACTTCCATAAAAACTACTGTCTAGTACCAGTTTGTAGACACATATCCTTGCACAAAGTTCTTTTATCTTAACTTAGTATACAGTACCCCCTGTAAAATCGTCATTTTATTGTCACCGTGTTTTCCTTCTCGTAGTGATATTTCGCGTCACAATTTTAGCCTGACCCACGTTTCCGGGACATTGGACAGCCTGTCGTAACCAGTCTTATTGTACTTTTAATTTATCTGGAGTCTAATAAAAATATCTTTTCCTTTGACGCAATACTTCTTTCCTATAATTATAACCCTTACTCTACAACTTTCTTTCTTCTTTCTTCGAAAAAAACAAACAAATTCCGATCGGACAGCTACCGAGAAATAACGATAATAACGATAAAACAAACAAAACAGAAATAGACTCGCGTAGTAGTATGCATCGCAGCAAGTCAGACGAGGACAAGCTGAAACGCGGGACAGCGTGCACACTATACGAGAAACTACGGTTAAGTTGTCTCGAAGAATACTTTCGGATGGAATCCAGGCCAGAAAAAAGCTTGAATCGCGTGTCATTCGTTTTTTCTTACCGTTTTCAGGCTGTCCGGAAGATTTCGCACGATCAACATGGTAATACTTTTTGCTCTCTGACCATGGAATCTCTTTCATCTCGCTTTCGTTTGGTCTACATAGATCTCCGTAATGTGTACATGCAAACGTGCTATATTAAAATAATAACTAACTGTTAATGATACTTTCGTGTAGAAACTGTATTGTCAACGAAATTAAAGAACGATACGGGCCAATAGTGGTTTTGAAACTTGATACTAATCGAACAAGATAGACGTATTAGCTGTATCGGAAAACATTATGGCGATTAGATTTCGATTACGGTAGGTACTTTCGATACGTAAAGTATGAATATATTTCACCGTTTATCGACGGTACGGAATCGAAATGTAAATAAATACGACAGAAAATTTCATTCTTTATACCTTGGAAATGTAAACGGTACTGAATAATTCATTTTAAGACATTCCAGATCAATTCGAGCATCATTCGAGACTTAACTGCCATCGAAATATTAGTTTTGTAAATTTTTACAGTAACGGTTTTAAATCGATTCGAGTATACTAAAACATTCGAAATAGATTCAAATATCATTCGAGATTCGATTACTGATCGAAATTTTAACCTTGAAAATAGGCGCAATTGCAGTTTTTTTAAAAAGTACTGAATCGATTCGAGTATCGTTCGAGACTACTATCGAACTTTCAACGTAGCGAATCTTCAAAACATCAACTGTCTCAAAAACTTTCAAAACCATTCACGACGAAAACCGCGTACATTTTAACATCCGATGCGCCTGATGCGTATCGAGAATCGAGTCGCAATAAGACGCCCGTGAGAAAACACGCGACATCGTGACCGTGTACTCACAGCTTTGTAAGGTTGACGGTGGATGGAAGTGCGGTGACATCGAAAGGTTCCAGGATAGTCAGGAAGCCAGCACCGCGACAGGTGAGCTCCCGTCCATCGGCAGTGACATTGCAGGTTTCCAAGAGAGCCGGTCCGTTCAAGGATCCTGGCTGCTCCTCGGCAGAGCAAATCCGGCAGAGGAACATTGTCAGAATGACAGCAGCAGCGGTGCCGCGACAGGACTGCGTGCACATGCCGGCCACCTTGGTAGCTTTTCTTCCTTCCGCCGGAGTCGCCGCGCCCAGGACACGTTTTACCTTCACCGCATTATATTTATCAATCGCGTGCCTCCTCGATGAGCGAGAAAACGTGTACACAACACGGCATAGAAAGAACGCGGCGTGTTAGAGCTTACGAAGCTCGCGAATCAGGCAACGCGCGCGCACTTTGCCCCCCTTCGATTCGTTTCTACCGATAGATCCACGCGCTACAAGCTACGGTTACCGACTGACACCGCTCGCCTACGTGCGTAACCGCACTGGTTCGCCCTCTCGCTCGCACCCCTTCCCCCACCACCGGCGCAATTACCGCCTCGAGCCAATCAACTTTCTCCGCGGAACATTACCGATACCATCTGTAATAGACTCTCGCGATGATCGGCACTTCGCGACCGTGTTCGCCCGTATATAGAAATTCGGTTCATTTTGTGTTTTCATTTTTGACCATGATGATTAAGTGTTTTCTTGACAGTGTCCGTTTAAACCGCTTGATGGAAAAGGTAAAGTTTGGCAGCTTATTTTTTCATGAAAGCAGTTTTAGTTTTGAGTCCGTTGTAAGTAATCGAAACCGTATTTTTTATAACCGTCTTATTCATTTGCTATTGACATTTAATACCAAAGAGATACTGAGTGACGCGTCCACTATACGTGTTAAGTACTTGTACAAATTCGAGATAGATCATTTTTTACTTATAGAGACAGTTATTCCTACATTATAGGAGCTAAACATGTATAATAACATTTTTATGACTCTATATCTCCTTAATATTTGTTTTTTTTTTTAAATCTATTGTATTTAAAAAACGACTCCGTGATGATCAACGTGCTAATGGTATGCATTTTGGTGTTCTCACGTTTGAATTTTATATAAATAGTATAGTACGCCCTCTCTAGGCTATGTACTAAAACATTCAAAAATAGCAATCGGTAACTTCACATTTTCGAAGGCACTATCGTTAATATAGAACACAGTAAATAGTTTTTATCCAAAGCGTAATTAAAATTGAACAATGTAACAACAATCATTTAAAGACGACTTTCCATTAGTAAGAATGTGCGGATGTAATATATATCCCTGATTCGGATAGTTTCGGATCCCTAGAATTTTCGACTATTCACTTACCTATCCGATTATTGCCGACACGATTTGAAGCACGAGTACCCGACATATCGAACCACCCAAATATCCCCAATATTTATATACGAAACGCTGAGATAATGAATATATTTATTTTTTATTTTCATGATTATATTACCACATGTGTTAAATTGTAAGAGGAAGGAAATTGCGACAACTATATGATTCATTTACAAATGATCATTATACAAAATATGCAGCCAGTTGGGCCATCTTATCTTTTGGAGGACGTGGTTTACCCCGGCTGCGACCTTTAGCATGGCCACGACCACGAGTCGTAACCGGTTTCGAAGAGACGGCACGATGCTTCTCTACAAGAGGCATAAAAGCTGGCGTGCAAAAAACACAGCCAGTCATTTCCGTAGCTTCGTTAGGTAGTTTACTTTTTTCCTGCAATGGAAAGAAAATTGTGTTATTACATATCTCGATTTACCATCCAAGTTATATTTAAATCCTTATTAAGTTTTAAATCAATTTCTAAATGTGAGACTGAAAATAGAGTTGGCCGGAAATGTAACGAGTATCTAAGTGCATCTTAAGTACGTATACTATATGGGTCGCATGATTTGCAAACTAATTTGTAGGGATATAAGTTGAAGAGGCAATTGGTCATGTCAGAGTTAATGAAGTCACTTGAATACGAATAATTTTCCCTGTTAATGAGACACCTTAGATTTACTACTTTACCTGTTTATATTCTACGGTTACTAATTGAGCTCCACAGTCGCAGACATCTGTATCGACTGTTACCTTGTGGGCATTTTCGAATAAATGAATAATAACGTCACAGCGATTGCATCCAAGTTTCCATTTGGGTGCAGCCGAAGGATCAAGTACAAGTATTCCCGTGTCACATTCGAGACAACTAGATATACCATTAGAATTCATACCGTGAGGACACGTTGGATGTGTGCATGAATTGCAACCACTTGTTCCTTTTTTCATATCCCTGATATGTACAATGCATTCATCAGTTTCAATTAATTAAACATTATGGGTTTTGAAGATTTTTTATATAAAGACAATTACCTAAATGGTGGATTGTTGTAGCAATATGGACAGAATGTGTAGCTTTTCCCTCGTGCTCCAGTGGACCATGACAGCAATTCGAAATCGTCTAATGGACATTTCAGTTCTTTATAAATTCGAATGTTACCATTTTGTGGAAGGTTATACGTTTCGTTGCAATGAGCACAATGCATCCTCGACGGTTTTGTTTGTATGTATTTCATATAACGTCGGCATTTCCCACACCTAAGTATTAAACAATATTATCAGCGTACATTCGTCCATAAAGTACAATACTGCTATACATCACATGTCATACCAAATAAATCTTATTACCTAGAGTGTGCTTTTCCTGATGCAGAAAGTGGAGAAAAGGAAACTTCAAACAACTGATCCATTGCTTCTATACTTTTCACAAAATAATGGAACTTTTGTTTAAAAATTTCTACGGTGTGCTGCAACACTGCATGAAAATCTGCACGGCCCAAAGCTATCAGATTCAACTGCTCCTCTACCGCAGACCTCATTGTAGGTAAAACTAACTCAGGATCTATCTAATATTATTAAAAAATTAACACATGAATTTATTAGTTATACTTCTTAATGAAATCATACCTTCTGATATCCATGAACCAATACAATTCCTAGTGATGTAGGAACTAATTTTCTACCAGCTGCAACATTAACATAATTTCGCATACATATATTGTTTATATGTACTGGAATAGAGGCATCTGTACCAATCCCATGTTTCTCCATGAGAGATATCAATTCAGCTTCTGTTAAATAATCTGGAGGTTGTGTGTAGCATTCCAATAATTTTGTCTGTAGAATTTGTCAAGAACTAAATGAGTACTATATAACCAAATCGATTAACCACATATGCCAATCATTCAAATCAAACATGACCAATTGGTGGCATACAGTTACATTCAACTACGTTTTTAACATATTCAGCTGCTACTTCTGCATGGAGATATTTGGTCATGTCTACTTTAAACAATCAATAAGAATTTTATTTTTATAACCTCTTGTATATTAACTTTCTCGTTGACTGTAAATTTAGGTAACGTGTCATTACTCCCAAGTGTTTGCCAAGTAAGTATACTGGTATAACCGGGATCTATTAAACTGTGACCATTTGCGGTAAAAGTTTCCATTCCTATTTCAAATTTAACTGTTGTACTCAGGTACTTACAATCAGCAGCCAACTGTGAAGTATAAGACATTTTAATTTTTCAACATCGGAAAGACATTACATCAAATCGGCGATATTTACTGTAGCAATAAAATGTCGCGTTATGTAATCGTACAATCTCCACGAATCTCCATCAAGTTCACTACGTGTAGCATGTTTCATTGGAGTAATAGGAGGATGGTCTCCAGCATTATGCCCTTTCTTTGGTCTATTGATGCCAGTCATCAGTATTTTACGAACGTGATCTCCCCAATCGGGATTGTTTTGTTGTTGTTTTAATGCCGCACTGAATATAAATATTAGTATATTTACCTAAATTAAAGTGTAAACAAAATAAACACTTTATTCGACTTACGGTAAATCGAAATTTTCTGGATATAATGTTGTTTCAGTTCGAGGATAACTTATGTATCCCTGCGTGTAAAGACGTTCTGCAATTTGCATAGCATGATGTGGACCCATTCCCAAACCTGAACTAGCTACTCTCATCAATTCCACTGTGTTTAAAGCTATAGGTCGCGATTTTGTTTTTTCTGAACTTTCCACGCTTAAAACGCTATATTACAAAACACAATAAACCATTATTTATGCATAAATGTATCATTAAATAAAAGTATTGACAACACGGAATATGTTATACTTACGTTGCCTGATCATATTCTTTAATATGACTTAAAAACATATTTGCTATTTCCTTATCAAATGAACGTACACGACTCCAACTTAAGATAATATCTTGTCCATCAGAAGATTTAACTGTAACCTTGAAGGTATTCACTTTATCCGTTTTTTCTTACTGAATCACGAAAGTATTATACTCTGACATATTTAAAAACATAGTTATTTAAATAATAAGGTATTATACCTGCAGTACCCAGTATGGATCTGGTTTGAATGTTTGAATTTCATCATGCCTTTGTACACAAAATCCTAGTGTTGGTGTTTGACATGGACCGTAAGAAATAAGTGATGCATCCAAATCCCCATATTTTCCCTAACAGAAGAAAAATATAATAGATGAAAGTAAAGTACAGTCAGTGAAGCAAAAATTCTTATGTTACCATGTTTTTACCTGAAAAAACTTTGTCTGAAACCTAGTAAAAGCACAACCAATTCGTAAATCCAATTCTTGTCGAGCATCCACACTCTTTGCTTCATTTTCATTGGGCTTTATTAGGTTTGCTAATGCAGATTTTATATCTTTCTCTGTAATGGCAGAAAACCTTGCCCGCCAAATGTCCTATGACAAATATAAAATTTACAAAATTTTTCAAGAAAAAATTATTAACAAATAGACTTACATTTGGATTTAATCTCCTGTTCATGCCTTGCTGTACTGCATATATGACTTCAAAACAGATATTTTCACCTTCTTTGTCACAATCCAACCATAATACTAAATAATCGCAATGGGCTCCTTCTTTAGCCAAAAAATATGGGATTTTTAATTTAGGAACTGCTTCTTTCTTTTCAGTTGGACAAGAAAATAGCTCTGCCTTGAACACAACAATAATAACTTATGTTAGATTGTACATTATTAAATTATTTAATAAATGAAACACATTAACAGTTTATATAATTATGCATATTTTCCTTACAGGATCAACTTTATCCCAATTATTATACTTTCCAATGAAATCTAATGTCATAACATGACCACAAACTGAGGTCATCTTGAAGTTTACGGTCTCAGATTTGAATTGACCAACCCATTCATGCACTGAACAAGATCCATTCAAACCTAAAATTCATTTTCTATTAACAATCATATCATAAAGTACAAATGTTTTCATAACTTTGAATAAATCAATTATAATACATCGTGATATAAAAACTTTTAAGTTATGAATTATGAATAAAATTAAATCTTATAAGGACTTAACCTACCTTTTCTAGAAGTGCACCGACCATTACTTAAAATATTAGCCAACGAAGCTGCCAGAGACGGCTTTTCAGCTACCATCAAAGCTGTCTTCATTTTTGCAAAATTTGTTTACAATATACTTAAGTTTACAAAGAAATCTCAATTTTTGTTATAACCAACCGATAGTATACGTGCAAAGATTCTTGTGTAAGATCGCATACATGACGTCTCACGCATTTCAAAATATTTTTTGAATTAATGAATCTTCGTCACCATTTACTATCAACTTTATCTTTTAATTCTTTTATTTACGAAACACATTTCTCTTTTTAAATGTTAATTGGATCAAGATCACAAAGATGAGATCAACCATCCATTTTTTGACATGATGTCAACTGAAGTTACCAACTATTTCTACCACTTTCGCTATTCGTGTACGTTCATTTTGTCCACTCTGTATATCACCGCCGAAGTAGAAAACGTGGGGCAAGACTGAAAAAGTGGGAGTTTACTGAAGTTAGCCAAGTTGCGCAAATTGAGAATGATCTACCGTGGAACGAATAATAAATTGAATTCTGACACATTTCTTCGTAATTTGATGGTATTGCAAAGAGACTAATGATTAGAATCATATACAGTACACTATGACGTCTTTTTAATTCTAATTACATTTGAAATGTCAAAATCGGCTGAAATATATAGCTATACGTAACTGTAGTTTCAATCATTTTAGATTTGTGACTCATCCAACCTGTCAGTTCCGAATAATCGTATCGTATTCTCAATATTATCTCTTTAACCTCACAAAAGTCAATTTTGAAGTACTGAAGTGTACATACTGTCACAATTTTCACGTATATGATACATAGTGTTACAATAATTCAGGTAACTTTTGCAGTATAAAATTCATAGTATCTTTACTGTATTCAAGTAAATATTAATACATTTTTTAAATTATAATCATTTCCTTCAAGAATTAAATCGAGAAAATAGGCTTGTTGCACCATCCTATTTTGCAACCATGGAGTGGTTATTTGGAAAACGAATTACTCCTGAGGAGATGCTTAGAAAAAATCAGAGAGCTTTGAACAAAGCTATGCGGGATCTTGATAGGGAAAGAATGAGAATGGAACAGCAGGAGAAGAAGATTATCGCAGACATAAAAAAGTTGGCCAAGGATGGGCAAATGGTAACTTAACAAAATTCTAAAAAATTTCTTTATGTTATCAACCACTTGTTATCAATAATTTAATAGGATGCAGTGAAAATCATGGCTAAAGATCTTGTAAGAACTAGACGTTACGTGAAAAAGTTCATGTTAATGAAAGCAAACATTCAAGCAGTTGCTTTAAAAATTCAAACACTACGTTCTCAAAATACAATGGCTCAAGCGATGAAGGGGGTAACAAGAGCAATGCAAAACATGAACAAGTATGTAGCTTTATTTGTTTTAAATTGGAATCAACAAAATTGAAATTAACCATATAACAATGGTTAGTATTGTAACATCACATACTTAAAAATTCTTCATATTTACAGGCAATTAAATCTCCCTCAAATACAAAAGATATTACAAGAATTTGAAAAACAGTCTGAAATAATGGATATGAAAGAAGAAATTATGAATGATGCCATAGATGATGCGATGGAAGATGAGGCTGATGAAGAGGAAAGGTAATTATATAGTTATTGTTGTAAATACTTTTTGTGGAAATAATTTTATAATTATTCAACATTTTTATCATGTTTATTTTACTTGCACAGTGATGCTATTGTGTCACAAGTACTGGACGAGCTAGGTCTGCAACTCACAGACCAACTATCTGGTCTACCCCAGGCATCCGGTTCACTCAGTGTAGCAGGTTCAAAGCAACCAGTTGCAACTGCCGCAGGAAACGATGAAGGTGGAAATCTTACAGATGCAGATGCTGATCTGCAAGCTAGGCTTGAAAATTTACGAAGGGAATAAATATATTTAAGTATTTATAACTGAGATATGTATAAAGATACAAAAACAAATGTTACTTTTGTAAGCATAAGTTTATATGCTCTATAACTTTAGATCGAGATATGAATGTTTTGTTACAGCGCTTGTTCACTGATTCATTTGTTCAGAAAATTTATCTGAAAGGTGGAAGAACGTTGCTTCTGTAATTACATAAGATGTTGACTGTCATCTTATTCATACATGGATAACGCTCGAATTTCTATAAGAATTCTTTCATTTATCTAATTAAAAATGGTCATATTAAGTACTTGAAGTTATGGATACCAGACATACTGAAATATTTCGAAAATAATAGATAAGATTTGTTACAAATAGAAATACTACCTGAATGATGAAATAAGGTCTTCAGTTGTACTAACATGGCAGTCAATGTCGTAAATATTTTTCGTGAAATCATGAAATGTTATATAAAAAGGATAGAAACCTTAATTGCTTATTGAGCGGTTGTTATCTTTTTTATAAAAATCAAACAACTTTGTAGTAACAGAAAAAGAAGTTTCTGTGCATATTTTCTTGCACAAAGCAATTTGTAAAGTCAAATTACACTTGAAATACCTGTTGAGTATACTGTACTAAATACTTAATTAATGTATTTTGATAAATATATGTACATAGTTTTACTTGAAAATTTATAGTTTACATACATGTACATATATGCTTTTATTTTTTTAGCACATATTGTACATTTATTGTAAAAGTATATGAAAAACAATTTAATAATTTTTGTACAAAAATAATTGAATGATATAATGTTTCATGCATGAAAATACAATATGATTAAGTTTTCTTTTTGCACTTCGAAAATAATACTAGTTTTCAAAAAATATGCGGCGATGAAATTTATACGCAGCTTTATAATTCAGGCACAATTAATAAACAAATTAAACATTAACAGGATTGTTGATTATCATGCCACGAGATAAGACTTAAATCCAAGTAAAATGTATACGTATACTACAAATTACTTTATATTAACTGCTGATAATAACTGCTCGGGATCATTGATAAGAACAATAAACAGCATTCTGAATTTCAAGAGTATACTATGTAAACAAGAGAAAGAATAGGTGAGATAAAAATGTATATAGGGAAAGGCAGGAAAAGATAAAATGAGGAATCCATAGGAAATAGAAGTTATTACGTATAGCATATACTATTATAATTTACTATAAAAATAAAGTATCATAAAGTTTTGTAAACTCTTTGCAATGTTATAAAACAAACAATAAAGAATATATTATTATAAATAATCCAATATATGGAAAAGAAAAAAGATATTCAGTTGTATAGGGTATAATAGTCAATAATTATGTGAGAAGTATGAAATATTATCTCTATTAAACGAAATGTACATATACATAATAATGCGCAATAGATCATCATCCTAATATCCTGTTCGTGAAATACAGGTATAAAATAGAAATCTGGTCTGGTTTCGAACATAGTCTAGTAGATGTTCAAAATGAATACGAACAATTAATTAATCGATCGAGTGCACTGAATCATTAATTCGGTATCATGGAAAGTTTCAATAAACATACGTATGCAGTGTATTACTGGACCGTAAGTACGGTATTATCAAGAGAAAAGAAAACAAAGAAAGAGAAAAACGTTTAATACGATATTACTAAAGGAAAGAGGAAAATATCCGGGGCACGCGAATCCTTTTTTTAAGATAATTTCAAGTTCAGCAGTTTAGAATCTTATTGCGGTAAACCGCTGTTTTTTTTTTTTTTTTTCATTTTTCAGTAGTATTAATTATTCGTTTGCGCTATAATTTTATTATCGCGTGCACCTTTCGTGCTTCCTCTGTTCCCATAATGGTAAACCCTATAGAAATACGATGTAGTTTACAAAACTGTGATGGAACCTTCTGTCAATCACATGTATATATATTGTCAATATCTTTTTAAATATTTTAGAGGTACAGTCCGAACGTAATGTACCCCAAGCTAGAATCATAACACCGAAGAAATCTCTTGTAGCGCCCCCATTGTGTTCTCTTAGAATTAAATGCATTTCAAAATTCGCGCCCATTTTCGATACTTCGATAGTCATATGAAGTGTTACAATATACTAAATACAAGCGCAGTCCCGTTACATGGCCCGTTGACAAAGTCTATTCACATGAAATCTCAAAATCTACAAATCTGAAATGAAAAAATTTTAAACGGGTGAGCTTCCAAATTTTTAGTGACAAACGAATGACGCTATTTCAATAATCACAATTTTTCCGTTTCTACAGTCTATTCAGGGCCACTCAGCGAGACTTCACTGTAATAATTGTTAACAATAGATGATAGTAGTAAATACTAAATAAACCAAAATATTTGCAATTATTTAATATTGGAGGTCGATCTGTTTCGCTTATAGTTGAATTGTGTAAGCAAAGGTGTACCTTTTATCATTAAGTTTTGGCGCCAAAGCAGTATACGTTTGAAATGCATAAGAATGAAATCGAAAACCTTTAATTTACATATAATCAAGTGTTCTCGATTTCGTTCGAATATCGTTCATATAATAAGGTTATTACCCTGATATATTCGCGTAGTTAAAACCAAAATTAACAATCGATGAAATAAAACTGACATTTTAATTCACTTCGAGTACGTCTACAACTGTGCTTCTTCGATGATAAGCAATCATTGATCTTTCGTAAATAGCACCATTTCTATAGCAATCATTCTCTCCGAATATAATTTCATATGCATATTTATTAGATCTGGAAATTTCAATATACATCATAAATGTAAGGAACAAATCTTTTCATTTTAACCTTAAGAGTTTATCGTATATAGTATATTATACGTAATTTCTACAGAGAAACTACATAATTTCAGATAAAATTAACAGAATAATATAGAATAACAAATGGAAAAAATCTGTTCCTCGTTTCAAGATATCAATTAAAAATTTCCAGATCGGACATGACATCTGCTGTAATGACAACGCGTGATATGCTACGATATAATAGAAAGTCGTACGCAACATTGAACCTCGTGTTATTACCGCGATAAGTACACATTTCTCGTTGGATGGAAGGGGAATAAATATGCGCGAAGAACAATTTTTTTTTCGTTTTAAATATTCACTATATAGGTGTGGGATTATTAGACCTTATATATGGTGTGTGCATTATGTACGTCTTTTTCCATACGCATGTGTTACATGTATGCACTGGTATGCAGGTATGTGTCTGTGTGTACGTATATGTCACAGTAAAAGTATTAATTCACGGGTAAGAAAATTTAAACTTTTACCTGCAAAAACATTTTTGGATCTGATTTAATAAGAATATAATATAGATTCAATACCGAAAAGTATTTTATTTCATGTAACTGAATGATTGCAAAAATAATGAATTTTTAAAGGAAGTTCTATCAAGCCTTACTGTGACACATACACGTAACATATATACATATCTAAGCTATGTCGAACACAGCCTTCTCTAGATGCAGCATTAAAATCCAACAGCTTTTTGTTCATATTCTGCCATGTGTATCTGCTGTGGAATTATGAATAGGAAACGTTGAGTTAATTTATCTACGATAGACACGTGCAAGTCGAATGAATTTCCTTCGTCGATATCGTTCGTTCGATACAACAGAAACGTTTCGATTGGAAATTACAATTATCGAGGAAGACTATGTTGACATTAAGGTAAATAAAAAATTAAGTAGTACCAAAACTATTAATACGTCTAAATATAAATGTTAAATTAGAAACAAACATTTGCACATATCTAGTTTGTAATAATTATCATTTATAATTTCGGTTACAATTCGTGCACGCTCGAGTGCAACGCAGTTAATCCGCCACTGTTTACGATCACGTTGTATTTTGACGAGAACTATAATTAAAAAGCTCGCAAATAAGATATATTAAAAGAAGAACGCATCAGAGGACTGTTTGAAACGATCGTGGACGTTTGTAAACACAAGTGAGCAACAATTAGGCTTTCGATTAAAATCACTGATCACGTAGAGTTCTGATTTTATCGATTGTGCATTCGTTCATTTGTTCCATGGCGGCGCTAGTGTCGCGTTTACGAGAACAACCCCTCTTTGTACATTTTCTCCTTCGGTAAACTATCGAGAAACTCTATTTTTTAAACTTTGACAATAAAATCGAGCTATACAATACAATTTAATTAAACTTCACTATCTAGACTCTTTTGTACAAGAAATAATTGATGTCAATTTAAATTATCTTTCGCGTATATTGAACCATAGATATTTATATTTTATCTATTATAATGAAAATCGATGAACATAAATATATTGCTTGCAGTAAATATGTACAACTATGCTCAAAATTACAAATAAATACCTATGTAGATAAACTAACAAAATTTCCGTTACGCATCGTTTTAATTAATAGTCGTACTTTGCAATTTATACCTGATTCAAGAAAATTTCAATTTATTCCAGTCTGCAAGAAAAGCGTTAAAGATGTGGCTTCATTCGAAAACAATGAAATTATTCTGAATAAAAGTATAACGTTCATCGCTCAACATTGAGATACAGCCTTTTTAAACTGTAATAGATTGCCGATGTATGTATGTATGTATGTATGTATGTATGTATGTATACACGTATTTATATATATATATATATATATATATATATATATTGGTTTTGTATTCTCAGTAAGATACGTATTTACAAAAAAAAGTGTAGCAAAGTATGCTTGTTATAACATATGAAGTATAATATCACTGGATCCATTAAACTTTAACTTGTAGAGAATTATTTAAATCCATTTCGTAAGTGCGCGATCGTTATACTCCACTATGATATCTACGTTTTAACGCTTTTGTAAATTGGTTTGATATTGAGTCAACAACTTCGCGATACTACGTGTATGTACGTGTTTATTTTCACCCCTTCTCTAGCTATAGGATCTTCGCGGTCAGTACAGTTTAATGCGTATATGGATATACAGTCCGGTTATGGCGGAGATATTTTAACCCTTTATTTCGTTAACATGATGTCTTCATTATATACTACGTTTATGCATTCTTTATATAGTTCAGAATCCGTGGAAACAAGAGATAAAAGTTGTAAGCCAGAAAGCATGGTATGGTTATAAATTAATACTTTCGTTGTAACGCTGTTGTAAATACCTAAACTATCGTATTTGAATTCCCCGCTCAACGATCGCGAACGCTGCCATATTGTATTTTTTACTTGTACCTATGTTTATGTTCTTTACTTTTTGTATACATTACGTACCACGTTCTGAATATAATATTATTTAAAGTGAATAAACTGTTTTTCATCAGACCTCACTTACCGCAACATAAATGTTGAATGTGACATTGTAATGATCATGTGGCGACGATAATATAACGATAAAATATTGAAAATGACATTTGACTTTGGAACATCGGAATTTTGGGATGCTGAAATTTAGGGACTTTTGAGACGATTTCCCGTTCCACGGACCTTATTGGGTACGAAGATTTTAGTTCCACGATATTTACATAAGGAAAATCGTAGTGATTGCAAACTCGTATTTTATGGATGGACGCCTTGAAAAGCAAGGAATCAACTAACCTGGCAAATGATTACTGAATAAAGGGTTAATATCTTGCTCTGCTGTTTGGTGGTATACTCTTGTTTAAATGGTCCGATAGTTATTGCGATATTACATGTACTCCGTGAACTCCAAATGTGTTATTTTACCCTTTTGAATCCGGTGAATTTCAATTTTGCGTTTACGTCACTTTCCTTCTTGTCACGAATTTACACACGCGACTGCGCTTGATTTTGCAACGCACCAATGGAATTTAACGCAGACGTACTCTATTTAGCTTTTGGTCCTTTGCGAATTTACGTGCTCGTTCCATTGGCGTAACTAGCAATTTTATCTGGGGTGGATCAGGTACCTTAATCTTACTAACAGTATCAACGCACCGGATCAGACAGATGAACTAATAGCTTCTGCAATTTTGGTGGTTTGGAAATCTGTGAATTTGGAAATTAGGGAATTGACAAATTTTAACACTTGAGAACTCGAAAATCTGGGAATTTTGAAATACAGAAAGTTGGAAATTTTGCAAATTTAGAAATTTGAACATTTGGACGCTGCAACGTTGGAAATTAAAAAATTTAGGAATCTGGAAATTTGGAATTTTTGACATTCAGAAATTTGAAAATTAAGGGATATAGAAAATTTATGATTTAAAAAATTTCTAAATTTCTAATACGATATACGAGGTACCTTACGTTCTACATTCCTCGTGTTACGTTTGAGGGGGAAGTAGTTTGTATTTAGAAGTGGGAGGCCCACCCTGGTCCCTATCTAGTTACGCCAATGACTCGTTCGGTGAATCGAGCTCGCTGCCGAGGCCTGTTCGACGAAGCTATTGCGAAACTTTCTAATTGCCAATTCTGCTCGCGATAGCTCCTAATTGAATCAAGTTCCGTCATTCTTTCCTTAATCAATCGAACCGTATTCCCGGATATCTATTATCGTTCATTTCGATTGATGCTCATCGAACGGATATAGTTGAATCTAACAACGAGAACGACTCATTTTCTCTCATTAACGTTTCTCTTGTGTGCCGTGTGCTGGAACCTTAAGCAACACATATGCAGCTCAAAATAATTAGAACAACCTTACGTATGAATAGATTTCACACCGGTTTAATATTACGTACAGAAACTGTATGTCATTTTTACCAATCCGGATACACTGAAATTAGTGAATGCTTTGAATGTACGTTGAGATCTGAAGGTGATTCTAGAAATCCTAAGGAAAACCTTGGGAGAATTTAGAAGAAATAAAAATATCATAAGAAATCATTCTGAGATAATTCTGAGGAAATCTTGGAGAAAACCTAGTGATAATCTAGAGAAAACCTGTAGTAGCCTAAGAGGTTATATAGATTTACTCAGACGAGCGCGAAAGTGTTAATGTCTAATTAGTAGGATCAGTGGTCACTTCGAGTTGTCCGATTATTTTGAGCAGTTTATGTTCCTGCTTCCTCCCGTTAGTAATAGCGCAATAACATCCGCTAGGTTGGAACAGCAGTTCCCATACGTCTTATGTTCTAATCGCAAGCCCTCGGTTTTTCGCGTTCTTCGTTGCCTGCGAGATACACGCATAGGCAAATGAACGCTAGCGAAGCATCGTTTATACCTGGAAGTTATCTATAGTTGCCGAACGAGAATTATCCTTATTTACATGCACACGGTAAAAAGAAAGTCCCCCGTGTATGAGATGGTTACCGTTTCGTGTGCCTATACGAAATTAATGAACGCACGCGTTGCCGATCGCCGCGGGACAATCGGATTTCATTGTCGCAGCCCTACAAGAACGAGATTGTTTATTGTACAGTGTCCTGCGTCAACCGCATTTGTCGCGTCGTTCTTGAAGAAAATGAAAAGGACAAAATTTGAGCTATCGTCGAGGATTGAAAATCAGTGAAAAATACTTGTAAGGGATTACAACCCCAACAGATTCCGTTGTAACATGTTTTACGGTTATAATAGGCAGCAACTTGTATGCTTCCAAAGTCAGCAGACAATTGTTCTCATGGTTTCGTTTTCTTTGATGCTACTGTATTTACATGACAACTGTACCTATCCTATTAGAATTATTTTCTTTTCACCACGCCTACATCATGCTTGTCACGACCATATTCTTTTTGCCACACCTACACCTTTTCTACTAAATCCAGCTTTTTCTTGCCACGTGTATGTCGCCTTTACCAACAACGTTTCCAACCCGTCCACATCCTGCGCACCACAACCATATTTATCTTGCCACGCCTACATTATCCCCACCACGACTATGCTCTTTCTGTCACGCCTACATTATCCCCACCACGACCGTATTTTTCCTGTTACGTCCACGTCAACTGGACTAGAAAAATTTTGACTAGAAATCTTCCTTAATATTGTTGTATTAATAACATTACAAGCATTGCTGCCTACAGTGAAACTGTATTAAAATGAACGTAACATGTCAGAACCGTACAGACAGACTTCGATAGAAAAACGTGTGTCCGTTGTCACGGGAGAATGATTCTAGTATGATGATATTCGACGATGAAAAGATTAGGAACCACAGACCTAACGCTTAAACTAAGGCTACGCGTTATTGCGCGTTCGTTCGAGACTAGAATGGACATCCGTTGAGAAATTAAGAAATGGATTCGACGGACAAACAAGTAAACAAGAAACATTTGGTCAAGCGCTTAGACGAATGATATAAATATCTATTCTAATTAGTGTCCCCTATCTGATGAACACCTTTGTTTACCGATCTGTGCGTTTACGTCGGAAACGTTTTTTATGTTACATATTTACATCTCGTTCTTCATTCGCCTCTCAAGCATTTTCCCTTATTTTTACGAATTCATTGATGGGATACTGGTATACTTCGCGAGGCAGAATGTTTCTGTTCAGTTCACTACACGTTCAGATCATGGATCGTTAGTAACACGCAGAAGTACATTCAGAATATAGAGTCTGAGAGTTTAGTTTGAGCGTCAAGTACTCAAAGCTGATGGGATCTGTACCGTGATTAAGAGCAGGATTGTAGTCACTCAAGGTCATCACGCTACGAACAACGTTATAAGCTTTTTCCACTTTCTTCGTATACTCATCACAGGCATAAGAAAATTCTTCTTATAGTTACTTATTGTATTCTTTTCTTCTACGTATAATCTTTCATTCTTCGTCTACGCACAATGAGACTAAGTTCATTGACCATGAGTGACCAAAATTGATGACTCTGACTAAATACTGAATTCAAGTGGTTACTTGAATTGCTGTTGACCCACTTGATCGAACTTGACTAGAAATCCTCAACAGGCAGCGGCCATTTTCAACACTAAGCAAACATACTCATCCTGGAAATTAAAACAATTGAAGAAGGAATATGTAGAGCATATACAAGGTGACTCATTTAAATCAATCCACGCAAATATCTTGCAAAATATTGAAATGACTTTTCTCCATAAGGGACTTAATACTTTAGTATACAGAATAACGAGCTGCATCGAACGAAGCATTAACGAACATAACTTTCATATCTCCTCTACGTGTCTGCGTAACTTTTGTTTAAAATATTTGTTCGCATTGTCAATATTTTCAAAGATATTTGAATGGGTCGGTATAAATAGGAAACTCTGTATATACTCGACGTATTCCTAGTTTCATAATCTTGAATTTCCGGGTTGGGATGTTCCCCTGTTAGTACGCGGCGAGCATTCTATTACAACAACGGAGAAATCGACCTTCGGGTAAACTGAAACGAGAAACATTCAGTATGGCGCAAAGTACACCTGTGGCTCGCAAACCGATTACCTTCTTTGGATCTATCTGGTGGCATGAGTGCGCGTTAGGCGCCGAGATTCACGGGATAAGAACGCGCCAACGATTGAGCCTCGAGCATAGGCCTCGAGTCATATAGTCCAGACCTGCACCTTCTCCGCGACGATGCACCAGCTCGCGTGGTCGTAGTAGGACGAGATAATGTGCAAGTTCTCCACGTATTTGTTGATCAGTTGGTCCAGCTCGCCCTCCCTGAACACGTGATAGTACTGATGGTAGGTGATGGCGCCGCCTCCGCGGCCCGATGTCAACGATTCTTGAGACGACGAGCCACTCAGTGAGTGGTTGCTGCCCGTGGTGGTCACCAGGCAGTCGGTGCTGCGTTTGCTGTTGTCAGGATACCTGGACGGCGCCTCCTCCGATGCTGATCTCCTCTGGATCTGAAGCCTGCGTTTCTCCGCGTACGACTTGGGGTACTCCGTGGTGTTGTTGGATAATAAGGACACCATGCTGCTGCAAAGTCTCCTGGTGGATTCCGCGCGACTGCTGAAGCTGATGGTGTTGTCGATAGACTCGCCCATGTCACTGGACGTTATCGAGTTGGCAGACCTCAGGTACGGCTTCTCCGGCACAGGTTTGTCCGAGGTAACGTTCTCTTTCTCGTTCATGAACTCGCCGGTATTGGACACCATCACGAAGTCCATGATGTCGTCGGATGGGCTTCGTTGCATTTTGTTTCGAACTGGATCCTCTACGTCTAATGACTCCATCTTGTCGGGATGCTCGTGGAAGCCGTTGTTGGCGTTACTCAACCAGGCGATCGTGTTGGATAAATCGTTGTACTTAGATTTGGAGGATCTGACGGATTTAGACGAAGGAGCCTCGTCTTTCGTTTTCGAAACGAAAGGATCATCCAGGATCTTTTGGTCGCTTTGGCCGAGATTCTCCGTGAAATGAATCAGGTGCTTGCGGAATTCCTCGTTCCACGTGTTGTCCATTTCCGGTAACTGAATATTGAACTTTTCTTTCGCTTTCGAACCCTCGACCGTTTCTTGTGCGATTTGCCTCGGATGTATACTGTGCGTTTTCTGAATCGCCGTCCCAACAGCGTCCTCCAGGGAACTGGCCACGTTTGCCGCGGCAGCGAGAAGCTTCGATGAAGTCTCTGTCGTTGCTTTGATCTTGCCCTTCAAATAACCTGTATCTGATCTATTCTTACTCTTTTTAGAAATCAAGATGCTGGTTAAACCCGCGGATTCTGACGAAGAAACTCCACTGGAATCGCTATGAAGATCATCGATCCGCTTGTCAGACTCCTTCTTAGAAAATGTCGGGTTCTTCTGAGCAGTTCTGTCGCCGTTCAACTCACATTTCTGGTAATACTGATCATGTTTCAGGTTCTCGCTAAGGTTCTCGGTGAAGTCAATCAGGTGCTTGTGGAGTTCTTCGTTCCAGGTCGCATCCACTTCCGGCATCTGAATACTGGGTTTCGTTACCTTGCTCTCGCTGGAGCTAGAGGAGTCAGCTCCTTCCTGTTGCACAGTACCATCGTTCTCCAAGGAATCGACCAAGGCAGAACTTTCTGGAAACCTTGAAGAATAGGACGAAGAACTATCCGTCGCAGTTTTCGCCTCGTCCTCCTTCGAATCAGCCACGCAACCGGACGATTCGTCGGCAGTTATGTCACTGGGGTCAGAGACATTCTCCGCCGAACTGTCTAACACTTCTGATTCAGTGCATTCCGATTTGTTATTATCTTTTTTTGCCATGTACCGTTCGTCAGATATTACGCTGATCACCGAACCCACCGACTCTGGAGAAGAGACTCCGCTGGAATCGCTGTCCAGGTCATCGGTCTCAGGATTGAACAGCTCCAACGACAGTAACCGCGGCAAAACCTTAGTGACGGCTTCCAGACGACCGCTGGCCGTGGTCGAAGCTCTTCTAACCAAAGGAAACGACGGTTTGGTCCTGGTGGCAAAACCTGGCTTCTGCTTCAACAGTTCCTTGATCTGATTCAACCTGGCCTTACGATTCTCCTCCTCCTTATTAATGTCGTGGTTGCTTTTCTCCTGCAACGGTACTTCAGGTGTATCGTCTTGCTCGGTTTTCGGCAGAAGGGGTGCGGTGTCCTTAACAGTTTGCGGTTCTTCGACGACCTCCAGAGTTTCGGTCATCGATCGGTACGCGCGTATGGCTTGCAGAGTGGGCTTTTTTCCCTCCAAGAAACTGTTCCTTCTACAGACATCGTTCTCGGCGTTCTTCTTATTTGTCTGTAGCTCCGAGTCCAGGGACTGGATGGTACCGTTCGAAACGTCCGCTCTTTTTGCACCGTTTGTTGCATCAAGAGACGGTTGACTAACGATAGTTGTGGGGCCGAAAAACGGCCTAGTGAATACGGGATTCAGGGAACGAGGAGACAAGCCAGGTGGACTAGGCGGTGGCAGAGACTTACTCGTAGCTGGGAACTGTTTAAGCAGGGGAGACATGGAGATGAGTTTGAGCCTGGAATTATGCGTGTCAGGCGGATGTTTGACCCGCGGCGAAGGAGGTGCCGAGGTGCTACTTAGTTGATGACCCGTGGAGGCTGGTATAATATCTATCGATGTCTGAGCGTCCGGCTTTGGCACGTAAATCACGGACGCGAAACTATCCTCAGAATCGACGCTTGTGTCGCTTTGCAAACTGCTATCTTTCGACGAGTCTGAACCATCCTCCCGAGATAACCGCCTCTCCACACCCTCCACTTCCCTCTTCGTTGGTGTCGTGGGTGGAATCTTCTCGCTGCCCTTCGTCCTTGACGCTTCGTCGTTCGATGTACCGTTACAAGGCGTCGGTGATATATCGCTTTCAGTGGACTTCCATCCCTGAAGAATCTTCACAAAGCCGTTCTTAATAGATATACCTGACACCTCGATATTCGTGGTCGACTGTTTGATCTTATTCGTAAGGCCACTTTTTAACAGTTGAAACCTTTTAGTCGCGTTAGCGGAGTAAAGGGAGTCCCTGAGGGATTCGAACGTCTTGCCCTTGCAGATGATGTCCTCGTTTAGAGACGCTTGCTTCATTATATTCCGTCGAACCCTCTCCTTCTCTTCCAACCTCTCCGCAGACATTATCTCCTCGTTCATGGAGCTTTGTTTCAGGATGCTTCCCCGCTTTGAATTGTGAGTAGGTGTTACCTAGATTCACAGAAATATAAGCGTTTATACGTATTAGGATCTCCCTAGTCTAAGGATCTGTCACGAAGATTTATTTTGTTGACCACGATAATGATGAATGAAATTCCAAGAACATTTATACCTGAAAGTCTGGAACGTCCTTGGTTAGTTCTTGAATGGCAGTGTTGTCAGGATTTTCCAAACTGACGTCATCCACGAAGTGAGATTTCTGTTTCACCAGCCGTGGCTTCGAGCCGCTTATAGACGACGACGACGTCCTGGATTCGCCGTCCAAATTCAGTTCGGACGTCAGCATGGAACAGAGGCCGGGTATGCTGGATCTGGATCGCACGAGGTCCAGCCGTTGAATCTCCAGGATATCGCCAAGGCTCTTCGATTTGATGCTCAGCGAGTCTGATTGTTTGTTCAGTGTAACATTAACGTCTTCCACGCAACGTAATTCGATCGGTAACTCGTCCGCGTCTGGAGGTTCTTCTTGTTCGTAATCTTTTCGGTTCTTTCCGCTGCCGCTTTGCCAGCTCTCCAGAAACCACGGACGATTTCCGGAGCCCCGCCTGCCTCCTGCTAGTTTCTGAAACAAATCGATATATTTTCGTTTTGAAGAATTCATCTTCGTTTAGTAAACCTGTTATTGAAAGACAAATCGTTATAAATACCTGTAAAGCTCGACGGAAAAAGCTATAACAGGTCTCGTTAGGACTTGACAGACTGCTGGTAGATGGTGATGGACTGAATATAGGGTCGATCCAATAACTTTTGCTCTTGCATTTTCGTTGGCTGTTCCTGAAACAAGGATCCCATTAACTGTAATTATCAAAGTCATCTAGATGCCTAGGCGGGAAAGCTTCTCAAAGAAGATTGAAGCAGAGACAAGGAAACAAGCTAAATGCAATTTCTATCGCTTTTATGAACTTCTGACATGATTATATGTATAGAGTTAATATATATTAAAGTGAGAAAATCAATTGATAAGGTGTTTAGTTTATTTATTCAATTGTGGAAGTCTTTATAGATAATTTAAAAAGAGGTCAATTTTTCATTATTGGATTATTGGTTTGTATGAACTTTAGTATAAGGTATCTCTTAAATTATTTAACCTACTGTACTTCAAAATATATAAATAGTGTTTTGCTATTGACGACAACAACAAGGAGATATTGATCTTGTGTATAAATATGAATTGAAAATATAGAGTACAATTTTCCTTATATAAGACTATAATATATACTTAGTAACTATTGCAAAATAGATTTTCTAATAATATTACACTATGTAAGTAGTGCTATCATAATGAAACTTGGTACATCGATGGTTTTTTGATTCATTATATACAGTAGCTGAAATATACATACCTTTTGGAAGATGACAAAAATTTTGGAGTGTTCTGATTGAAACTGGCATTTCTTGGAGCACCTGAACGTTTTGATTTTTCTGGCGTTGAATTCATACAATATGCCTTGGGCCATGGTATTAGTACATCTTGAGATTCAAACTGAAAAAGAAAAATAATTTCTAGATCGCATCAGAAGCTCTTGTATAATCACTGTAACTTATATAATATATTTCAATTTTTATTTTTGGGTTCATTTGCAATGGATGACATACTGCTATAACAAAGTCATACTATTACAAAATATACCCTGTAATATGAAAACAATCAATACATTCTTTTACTGTTCACAATGTAGGTCTATGAAACATGTGTGAATGGGTTAATTGAAGCTCAGAGTTTGCTGTTCAATATATTCTTTTTTTCTGTCTATGATTTGGTTCAATTCAATTTGTAAAATAAAATTTTCATTAGTGTTAAATACCTTTAATGAAAATAAAAGAATAGAAATTTATTTCATAATTATTGATCTTCCCTCTAAAATTTGAAGTATCTATATACAGCTAGAACCATATAAACAAAAGACTTCGATTGGAAAAAAAATGTGGTCACCCGCAACAGATTCGAACAGTTTACCTTGGCTATGTGCATTGGAACAATCGTATCGATTGACCGTCATGTTCGCGTGGGTGTATTTCATAGGCATGTTCAAATAACATTTGAATGCAATCCTATCAGATGTTGATATTTTTAAACTGAATTAAATCGTTCACATCTATCTCTACGTGTCCATCAGATAACTGGCATTGAAAAGTTTGTAAAACGTTACGTGAAAGCTTTATGCAATAAATTGTACATCAGAAACACGCTTTTTCAGAGAAATGGATATATCAGTTTCACACGTAAACTGATTACTCGACTACAAACTTTCCGCATAAAGACCATCGGGAACTGTGATCTTAGATTCAATTAACGATCTTCGTCGTTTCATCCTGATGAGGAACCAGAATGTTTACCTTCCTGTGCCTTTGTTCCATAGCCCATACTGATATCACTAAGCGACCACCGATCCGAAGTACACGCGCTAGCTCTCTGAGCGCGTGGACTCTCCTCTCTGTTGTGGCAAAGTGGTGTACCACGGCAATCGAGAGGACCGCGTCGAAACTCTCATCTCGAAACGGTAATGCTAGATTGTCGCAAATCAGTACCTGCAAAGTAACGCATATAATAAATAATAGGTCAAATTGAGAAAAACTTTTCATTCGTGTCTACCCTGACTTGGTAACATAAAAATAATACAAAATAGTACTTGAGACATATCAATTTTAAACTTAAATTTAACCGATTAAGCATGTGTTAATGATATTAACTTACCATAACTGAAGAACATCGTTTATAATAATGAGTTTACAATTAATTATCGGTACCCCGTGGGTCCAGCGACCAATGATACTTGGTATCGACAGTGTCGCTCTTTTTCATGCAATTATACGGCACGGTTAATCGGAAAAACGTTTCCCGTAGGAAACGTTCCGGATACAATTAAGCACGGTGCAGCAGGATACGGACGTAAGAGCCGGTTTCCTGTATACAGCTACTGCTTCATTTGTATTTTCATGAAAATGATATATTTACCTCATTCTCCTTCTCACGCGCGATATCCGTGAAACGTTTGCACCGATCCACTCCCACCTTGAAGATGCTGTGATTAACGCTCAGGTACTTCCCGTTGCCACAACCTGAACAAATCAATATGTCATTTGTGCTTGCAAAAAAAGTGGTATTATTTGTTCGCAAAGACGGAGAGCATAAGTTTATTCTTATATCAATGACTGCTATGTATCTACACTATAGAGGTTGATACACAAACGATGGTCAGTAAAGATTCAATACCTGTTTGTTACAGTACAGTCTCAATATCTTTTTAAATAAATTTGCAAATTTTTCAAATTATCAAGTTCCCAAATTTGCAAAATTACTGAAGCTCTAAGTTCCCAAGTTCAAAAATTTGCAAATTTTCAACATTTACAAGTTCGCATATTTCAAATCATATTACTATCCTATTTCATATTCGTGACTTCTGTGTTAATAACAGACGCGTCACCGAAGAGACCTGTAACAAACGAACCTGAATCCGAAATAGAACACTATATCAATTCAGTTTCAAAGTTCGCTGCTTGTCGATGAGTTTGTGCAATCCGAGGAGAACGGATCCCACGGTATTTCAGAGGCTACGAGACGTGGGATTAAGCTCACGCGTGTGTACACACAGAGAGACACACGTCCATGTGTACACACAGACAGGAACACGCGTGTGTATGTAATCTGCACGGATTCGCGCGGATAGATCCATGGGGAGGTCAATTGATCATGTGAAAGCGTGAGTGACCGAGGTTGCGAGACGAAGAAAAACCGAGCAAAGGAACGAATAAAGACGCGAACCTATAAATGAACGTTTGTATGGGTATGAATGTGTATTTATATACGTGGTTGTGTTCGATGGAGGCGTGGCATATAGCGTACGATTGAAAAACCAGAAGATTGGTTAACAGTGTGACGTTATTCAAAGAGAACCTTGTCTTTAATTGGAAACAGAAATTACAGTTATTTTGGCGATTGTAAAAGCTGATTTTAAAATGAATTTCTTTTATATAATATATACAGTTAATTACATTGATATTTTGTTTTTCGATCATTTTAATCACGTGTGAATAGTAATTACTACTTTACTTGCATTACGCTAACTATACTATGCAACAATTTACCGAGCGATGATTCAATGTGCGGTATTATTACGCGTGGAGATGTAAAACATGGTAATGTAATGCTTGACGATATGATGCATTTTAATTTAACGCGCTGTGACGCAACCCGTGATAATTTAACGAGTGGCAACATAATGCGAGGCAATTCAAAGCAGGCGATATAACGCGAGATACTACAAAACGCCTCGATATAACGCGAGACAATTCAAAGTGCCGGCGATATAACGCGAGGCAACTCAAAGCCCCGGCGATACGATACAAGAGAATGCAAAGTGCGGCGATATAACGCGATATACGTTTGGAATAACCGTTAATATAACACGAGGGAATATAGTTGAGTACAGTACGGTGATATAACCCGAAACGCGTAACAATCCTTTCTACTTAATCACCCGACAGGGCATAACAAGTTAACTCGTCGTTTCACCGGTCAATTTTCATTCGATACCGATGTATTTACCAATGAATCTTTGCTTTTAAATAAGCAAAATATAAAAGTATAAAAGAGAAATGACTTTCACTGGGCTCGATTAAGGAGTTGAAAAAATAAGTAACTGCTTCCATTCAGAAGACAAAAAGAATATAGGTATTTATTGAATTATACACTGACGCTAAAGAGAAATGATATTTATAATTAGCATTTCTAATTCCGACACACTGTGTACATTGCAAGTAGGAAGTAAGAAGACAGAATCTTATTTGAATGTCACAGTCGCTCGATTTAAATTCCATCAAGTTACTCCGGAACGAATTAAATGGAAACATCAGAAAACTTTCACTAAACTCGATTTGTGTATCGATTGGAAAAATTGCATAAACTTGAACGTCGTGGTGGTATGGTAGGGAACTCGAAAGATGTTTATACGAGTATCAACGAAGTAAGAGAGCGGTTCTACTTAACTGTATCTCTAACACGAGTATATTTAAAATATTACTAGTAACGTAAAACAAAATGTAGGATAACCTGTTATTAGGAATGTTATCGTTATTTTATTCTTCGGGGATGACATTTTGTATCTTGCTCAATTAACATGTCATGAAGTGTCTTGTAATATCAACTGTACCGTTTAACGGATAGAACTCCTGCACGTAAGACCTTGTTTAAAGAAACAAGTATAAGTCGATTTAATCAATCGGGAGATTATTAACATGATATAAGTTGAATGTAATCCCTCGAAAATTGATTGAATGTCATTTAAGTAGAGTCGAACTTGAACACACTCTACATCGAAAAGTTGTTTTGCCAATAAGAAATGCAAGAAAGTAAAGCATGAAAGCGTAATAAAATCCATATTCACCAATGTCACACACGAGGGCACCAGGTTCCAGTTCCTCCAGAAACTGATAGATCCGTGGCCAGTGTTTGCTCTGTACAGTCTTTTCGGCGCATTGTTCGTAAACCTCATGGACATAGGCTTGCTCAAGGGCCACCGATCGAGCTACTTGCTCTCCCTCGCTTTCAGACATCCCTCTCGCTGAGATGGTTTACCCTCATCCACACGCGTGTCCGCGATACTGCGAATACAAATAAGATAACAACGTCATTAATTAACTGAATCGTTTTACGGCACGAAACTAATTTAAATTTTAATTATTTACCACGCTATTCGTATCGAAATGATCTAAAGATTTATGATGCGGTTGCATTTCGAACGATTTTAATTATAAACAATATTGAAGCATAATTGACGATATGCATGATAGAGAAGGTTAAATATCATATACATATAATATATTAATAAGACTTTAATTTTTTTTAATGTATTAGTACAGCAAACTTTCTTTATATTGTTGCAGACTGTTGAAGGCGATACATGTGGGGATGTAATGCATAACAATTCCACATGTGACGATATATAGTAGGTAACAATTCCACAGGTGGCGATACAATGCGTAGCAATATACTATGCGATGATTTAACGCGTAGAGATATAGTGCGTGGCGATATAATGCGTAATAACTCGACACATGTTAATATAACGCGTATCTATTGTAAGCGTGCTTATATAACACGTATAACATGAAGTGGTAATTGCTAAATTTTATAAAAAAAAAAACTTGTCACTATCATTTTAACTGTCACGTTTTTGTAGCTCACATATTTCATATTCTCGAGGACATTCTAAGAAAGAGACATTTACATTATCAGTTAAAAGTTTATAGGTGCTTAACTTTTTTTTAGTATAATATTGCCCAATTAAATACAATTCTAGAATAATTAAGATGTATTTATTATCGTGCCTTATTAACTATTCGAGTGAATTACACGTCGGTAGGTGATTAACATTAATGATACAAAGTAAGAGATTGTAAAACTGAATTAAGAAATTTACCCTATCCCGTGTTCATTTTTATGCTGGTGACTTTGAATGGAAGCAGACGATGACGTTTACTTTTCTTTGGTCATCCATCGTCTGATATTCCATAATCGGTTGTCGACCATGGATTCCGGTTCTGAAGTTACCAGTTTCGATACTTTCTCGTCACTTTCATTTGCTGTACGCTTCTACCTACCTAGTGTCTTTTAACAGGTTTCTACAAGGGGGATTATCGTCGAACAACGTCTCGATAATAATGTAATGAAATAATGAAAATTTCAATTAGTAATACAGTTATGGTATTAAAAAAATAACAAATTAAAAAACTTCGATTTAAAAATAATCTACCGATATCCTAAACATTAAAACGAGGACAACTTTGAATAGCATTAATGTTATATTATTAAGGCTAGATACCAATTTCAAAGCTTTTACAAAATTAACCGATATTATTCTGAATAATTACAATTTTAATATTTCTCATAACATGAAACAAGCAAACTGTACCCAATGAGTACATAAAAAACGAAACTATGAGACACTTTAAACGAAAATGTCACAAAACTCGCCACAAGTTTTCGGCGGAACATGATGGAATCCACAGGTAGCACGTTTGACCTAATTAATCTCCCCTGGCTGTCCTACATTCTAATGAATCGCGTATCGACAACGAGATTATCGTGGACAGCTGTTGCAAACTCGAAACAATGGGTTTCATCCTTCGGAAAAAGGATACTGCTGATCGTATAGTTATTTCCAATCGATAAATATACTGGGTGTTCTCTAGTAAGTAATATAAACGGTAATTTTGTACAACCTGGGTCAACGAATTGAAGCAGATCTTTTCACAAAATATTCTTTACGTGTTATAAAGACAACAAGAGAAAACGTTTATTGCCCTGTAAACGGAAGATGATTTGTTCTTGCATGAAACGCAGCCAGAGAGAATGAAAAATTGCAACTTTCTAATGGTAGCGGTTTACAAAAGATACAATTTTCTGCCTCGTACTAACGGTGTAGTTTCAATATAGTCGACGCTAATCGCCAATGAATCTACAAAATCGTAGAATCATAGTGCAAAGTGGGCAATAACATCGAATCATATCACCGAAACTTAATTCTTATTTAAATCTAAGGTTCGTGTGATTGGAACGATTCATATCTCTTCCTTGGCGAATAATTATATTGCCACATACTGTATTAGCACACATTATAATACCACGCTTTACATCACCACGCGTTGTATTGCCACGCATTATATCACCAACATGATGTATCGATGCACTTTACTCCATTTCGCAGAATAGAAATGTGTACATATTCTTTCTTTTATACGAGACAAGTTCTATAATTATTCTACAAAAACGCAGAACAAAACATGAAAGGGTCGCAGATAATTCGTCGCTCGTTAGAAACTCATCGATATCAGCTTGCTCCAGTTTTAATCATCGCCCAGGCACGTGCTATCCTTTCATTTTTGGCATCAAAGCCAGCGATGAAAAGCTATCGTCTCGGTGATCGGTCAGCAATATCCTCAAATAACAACTATGTATTCCCACTCGATTCGTGGAAAGACGTTCTCGGCTTCTATTCATCGAACATCACGGAAACAATAGAGCAGGGACGTACATACAGGGCAATCTTTCAGGGTAACGTCATACATCGTAATTCGAAACAAACTGGAATGACCACGAAGATATATGTTATATTAATTTTAAACGTCTAACGGTTCTCGACGATTCGTGTTATTTTTCAAAGATAAAGTTATAGCGATTGAATATAAATATCGCAAATACCGTTGCAGAAGTGTACAGTTAATCGAACAGAAAATTATAGGAACATCTTAAATTGACGTGTCACGTCTTTCGAGTTTACATCAATCACTTTCATCAAACGTTATGTTCCAAATTGATGTATCGTAAATATTATTTCACATCATTTTTATGTAATCAAATGGTGTCGGACTTTCTAAGTTTCGAAATCAGCTATTTGTTACGGAACCGGGAGACTATACCGACGCCCATCCCTGCAATAGAGGGTTCTTGTTAACAACGATCACGACGAAAAGAGATCTGTCGACGCAAACAGGTCGAGTGGGCTCTCGGTTAACGAAAGAAGAACGCTGCAAGACATCCACTCGTAGCTCCACTTGGACCACGATGAGACCAAGAGGACACGCGAAAAACGACCGGAGAAGAATAACACACTTGGAATGCGAATCAAAAGAAGAATCCACAGGTAGATCGTGCCTCCGTGTGAACGAGAATCCTTACGCCAACGTTTATAAATGTATAGCAAACGGTCACGTGGGTGTTACGTACTACAACATTTTAAAAAACTCAGCCACAAAATTTTACAAGTACTATAAAATTATAAATGAAATTGTCCCAATCTTTGCTCGCATTTTGAATACCACATATACCTTAATCCGTATTGTGACCAAATCTAATCCCAACCTAATCTATCCTAATATGAGAAGATCTAATTTGAACTTGTAAACCATAACTTAATAGCAGTAAAACCTAACCTAACCCTAAAAATATCAGGTATAACAAATCGCTATCTAAAGTGAATTTCGACGAATAAAAGTACAGGCCAGATTGCACTTACACATGCAAAACTTGAATGGCAGCAGGTCCCAGTAGAGCATCTTCCCGATCATCGAGGAGCGTCCGTTCATAAACTGATGTCGCAGGAAGGCAAACAACCGCAGTTAAATAATTCCTGAATAAGTCGAAGGATCAGTTTATCGACGCGTTGCTTCTCTTTCTCTTCCAAGTTATTGTAGTCGTTTCTGTAACGAAGATGTGGCACCGTGTACGCCCGACACCAACGAAGAAATTCACCGGTGTCCTCGGTGCGAATGAACGTGACGATGGCCCACAACGTGCACAGGTTCCTCGACTTGCGTCTGTTCTGAAGGTAGAGCTGGCAGATGTCCAGGAACGTCATCAGGTCGACGACGTTCTTCCCCATCGATGAACCAAAAGATTCGAGAAAGTTCGAAGATTCACGACAACCAGTGAACAGATCAATTTTAAGATTGATAACCCGAAGGTACTCGCAGAACTTTGTCTGGATTCAGATCAATTTTTATGCTCTAGATACTTAGATTCAATGGAAAATCTGCATTGAATGCTGTGTGATAACTATAGACGATTAATAGAGAAGTTCTTTGTTCTGATGGCTCAATCTCTTGTCGCATCAAATTTTAACACGTGGATCGCCTGGAGGTGATAGTTCGAGGATTTGAACCAGATCTAGGTCGATTCTGATATTCCAAGTGCTTCAAAATTCGGTATAGAATATTCATAGCAAGTTATATGTTAATTATACGCAACCAATGTTGCGGTTCTTTGTTTACGTAGTAAAATATTTACTTTTAGAACAAATCGTTCTCCTGGAAATTGTAGACGAAGGGCAGATCCAAGTGCATTCTGATGCTTTAGGCGTTTAAATTGAATAGGGAATCTGCATCGACGGTTGTATGATAACTATAAACGATCAATACGAAAGTACCCTCTGTTTAGATGGGTCAATATTCACTCTTGTAACATCGAATCCTGGCGAACCATCTGGAAATGGTAGTAGGAGAATTTTGGTTCGGATCCAAATCGACTTTGACGCTGCGAGTGTTTGGACTCGACAGAGAACCTTCATCAGAGGTTATATGCTAACTGTAGATGATCAGTGCCGAAGTTCTTTGTTTGCATGACGAGATATTTGCTCTAGTAGTACGAAATCTAGGTAAATCTTGGTCCGGGCTGAAGTCGCGTTTGATCCTCTAGCTGTTTAGATTCGTCGGAAAGTCTTCATCGGAGTGTTCCTCTTCAAACTCAATGAAGTTCAACGCAATCCGAAAGTCACACAACGTTATTACGTTGTTTACGTTGATATGTCAAACTTACAACTGCTCTAAAGTCGTCAACGTGTACCAATGTCGAACATTATAAAACCGAAAAAGACACATAAACATCGTCCTCGGATATCTGTAAAACCATCACGTCGACGATCAAATGGTGAAACCGGTGCACTATATGTCAATGATAAATCCTTATCGATGAAAATAGAGGGCGATATATAAAATTATTTCGCGGCAGAAATCAACCAAAGCAACTAGCAACTGGTCCACCCGCTGTTTACGAAGCCGGTCGAAGATCAAGCCGTGGAACTGTGAAGAACACCACTGATCTCCATTCGCGGTGTCACATCGCCACCTACGCATACGTGTGCGGACAGACGCCGATAGAGGCGGCGGTAGCAGGTGGACCACCGAGTGCCTTCAAAGAGAGCACCGAAGCCTCGTTTCACTGCGCCTCTACCAACCTTTACCCTTCTCGACTCGTTACCACCCGCAACCACCCTCTTGCTCCATCTGTTTCTCTACACCACCCTTCTCGCTCTCGTCCTTCCTATCAACGATCCTCCAACTTCTCTGTTGCTCGCTAACTGAACTTCCGGTTCGTCCTAGAAGCTGTAGTTGTTCTTTTACAGTCTGCTTGGTTACTTAAGAAATTTAATTATACACCAAGGTGCAACGTGGGTATGTGACGAAACACGAGTCTAATCGATTCGATTTTGCAAGATCAAGTTTGTAAATTTGAAAGCTGCTCAAGTTTGGAGAATTCTACCGAACATATTACCATGCAATTCTGATACCTTGTTGCCTTATCCAAACGTCTCTTATATTCCTTTCATCTCTTTCCATTTCACCCCAACATATGGGAGCCTCCTGTTCCGCCACCACTTCTTCAAGGTTACATGGACCTCGACTACGTAGTGTTGCTCCTTGCGGACGTTCTCCCCTTCTCTTTTTCTAATTAGTTCTATAAACTACTCATTACGTTTCACCCCTTGCGTTGTCATCTTCTTCAGCTTTATTCTCCCTTGTTCATTTCTTAGACATCCTTCATCTTCCTCTGGCAAGTACTTGAAGCTGTGTTCTTTCTCTGCCACTATTCTAGTTCACTCCCCAGGGACAATGTATCTTGGTTACTCTTTCTTGATATCTTTCTTTCTCTTCCACCCTATAAACTGAAATATCCTGTCTGAACCTCCACCATCTCTCTTACTCCACGGACCTAAACGTGTCTCCGTTGACCTTTACAAATATCCCTTGTCCTTCTTTCTCTACTTCATTCCACAAAATGCAGTATCCTCCTTCAGCATCCAATTTTGCTTCTCCATCGCTCTTTCTAGTCCCTCCTCTCCCTCGTCCTACAAACTGTAATATCCTTGCTGAGCTTCTACCAGTGTTACTCTGTTGCTCCACGGTCTTCGACTATGCATCTTTATTGCTCCTCTTGGATGTTCCTTCTTCTTCCAGTTTACCCTACAAACTGAGCCACCCTCTTCTCTCGCTCTTGTACTCTTATAACTCTCTCTTACTTTCTCGATTTTCCTTTCGTCCTTGTCGCTGGTTGCGTCTATCGGCTATCCAGCTTGCAAGCTGCACCTCGTTTCCTCTTCCGTTTCTCCTCTCTCTCCTCCACTCCCTCGGTCTATCTCTCATGTTCCTGTTCCTGTCTCCCCGTTCTGAAACGCCAACACTACCACGTTAACACCCACACGTGTACACACGCGTACTGACGCCACCAATACGCGGCTGCGCGTTGAATTTATTCGATATCCTCTTTCGCATAACTGGGTTAATTTTGGTGCGCTAGTTTAACTAATTTAAGGACGCACTACGGGACCAACGTCATCCTGTGTCGTCTGCGCTTCCGGAAACGTTCTGGGCATTTAGGCGCGTTATGTCTTGGAACGCGTACATCAGGATTCTACACGAGATGCTCCGAGGGCTTAGGGTAACACGCGAGATATGAATTGGGACACCGATAACAGAACTGATAGGTGACATAAGTAGAAGATGCCTAACACTGTACATTTCACATTTTCTTCGCAACATTCTCTTGTACAGTGTGACGAGTATGTAGCACATATGACGATGTAGCGAGAAAATGTGATGGTTGGCAATATAATGTGTGGCGATATAACGCATGGAAATATGATGGTTGTCGGTGGAAATTATATCTAACAAATATATTAATAATAAGATGAGTAATAAATGTAATTTTCCCGAGTAAACTAGTATGGCGATAGAGGAGAAGGTTTTATCGCTGCAATAGCTTATTCGTCATATAATTATTTTGTATCAAGGCGTATACATCAGAATGTACTTGGTGTAGACATTATCAGTTAGAATGCAACAATTTCGTGAAACAAGAATATGCGTGTTGGAACGTGGCAATGGAATATGTTATACGAATCGATCGTTAGTACCTTGAAAAGCTTTCCTCGACAAAGATGTAATTGTTTGTCAGCATCGGCTATTATTGCCGGTTACACGGTAAACAAGAGAAGCCAGCAGAACTCGCAGCTGTTCGAAGTGACAGTGAAAGTGTCGAAGAGAAAGGAGATGATTGAAGCGAGATAGCACGTAAACGTTTAAGCCACGCGCCAAGTTAAAACGCGATTTCAAGTACAAACCTTAGTGCGTGTCACGCATATTTTGCATACGATCATTCGACTGTGCGAAAGGTGAAAAAGGAATTAATTTACGACAGAACCAACATATAAATTTGTTTTATCGCCTACGATGTTACGATGTTAGATTCAAGGTTGATAGATTTTCAGACCGAAAGAGCGAGAATATGGAACCTGTTTCGAAATACGAAGATGTTTCCATGTTATTTGGTATTGAACAGCGAACATCAGCAGTTGGCGGTATTTTGTGTCACCTATTTATGCTGTGAATTATATCGAATTCTTTTATCTCCTTTTTCTATAGACGTCCTTCGCAGATCGAGCCCCAGTTTCAACGCAATAGACGCTTCTCCGCGTTAACTTGGAAGTTTAACCCAATTAGAATTTATGCAACAACGCGATTGCTTTTGTTCCCTCGTCTTCTTCTTTTTTTCACTCTCGTCAGAGCATCTCGTTTATTCCTTTAAGCTCTTCATCAATTTCTTAGTTAACGCTTGGACAACTCGATAACGATGGAAGTTAGATGCTTCCTTTGATTTCCTCTTCTTTTTTTTTTTTTTTTGGGTAGTCGGTAGTTCTTCGAGATACGTTATTGAAGAGATTGTTTATCGATTTCTTGTTTCGATCGAACATTTGATCGAGCAGTTTAATTGCTTCATTACTTTATTAACCTTCGATAACCTGAATTTTTTGTATTTATGTATTCGTTGCGTTTCGCTGAATCGATCGTAAATGAATGATACGATAAGATCTTGAGAAGTAGAATTTCGTGAATCGAAGGTGATCGGGAACACAAAAAGTCTGCTGGTGCTTCGATTGCGCAATCAAAGAACCTTTGAGATCAAACTTGTCCTCGACTGATCGACGAGTAACGCAAAAGCCGCGAGAATTAACGCCACTTTCACCCACAATCATGCGATTTCTTCGGTTTCACGAGATCCCGCTAATTAATATGCGCATTGTTCAATGGAATGCAGTGATTCCCTCGAGTCGATTATTTATTCGCCTCCATTAATCGATAATTATACAATAATATAGTTTAAATGGTGCCCAAAGAGCGCTCCGTTAACACCCGGACTATGAATCATTATCAAATTTGAAGTTACGAAATTCACTAATTCATTCCAGTATCTGGTAACAAGTCATCCGGCTGAGAAAATGTTAATATTCAATTGTTGAATCGATTGCCTTACTCGGTCTATCGAAATAAATAACATGAACATAGTAGACGAAAGATGTGTATTGATAGCAGAAAGTAACAAGAACGGTCGATGAGGATGATCTCGAAAGAATTGCCAGACCAGACTGGACTTTCGCTCGTAACAATAGCCACCAAGTGTATCGCGAGATGGAATAATTGCTGCGAAATGCGGTGAATGCAAACCGCTCGAGTCGATTCGGATTGCTTGCTCTAGAAACCTGAACGAACGGTAAACAGTAGCCAGCCTAACACTTATTTGCGATTAAAGATTTTTTCAGTTAACAGTAGAACGCGTAGTATAACGCATGGCAATGTAACGCGAATTGAATACATTCACTTCATAAATATAAATATGGCGATATAACGCGTGGGAATTAACGCATGTTGAATATAATGCGTGACAATATAACACGCGACGAATAATATGGCGATATATCTCGTAGTACTGTAACGCGTGATGATATAACACGTAACATAGCTATATAACGCGTGGCGATATAACACGAAGTAGCCAAGCATGTAGCGAAATAACACGCGACGGATATAATGCGTTGCAGTATAATACTCGTGGTAATGTATCGCGTGGCAATATAACGCGAGGCGATACAACGAGCGACGATTATAATTCATGGCAATATAACGTACAGTGCTGTAACGTGTAGCGATATAATACGCGATACGGCGATATAACACGAAGTATCGAAACACGACCGTGGTAGCGATATAACAAGTGATAATACAAACGTGCGAATATAATAGATGACAATGTAACACGTAGTATTGTAACGCGTAGCGATATAGCACGTGGCATGGCGATATAACGCGTGGCAACGTTATGTGTAGTATTAGAACCCACAGTAACGCACCTCTCGTTACAGTGCCATAGACTGTAATAGTTTAATTCACATAAGTTACCTAGAGCAATCGGTTAAGTAATAAATATACCGGAAGTCATACATATATCGTATTAAATTGTACAGCAACAATCCATTGATTTAAAAATAAAATGCAATTTTAAATCGAACAAAAGACCGATCATCCAACGACATAATCACCTCTTCAATTTCCAATCTATTTACGTAATTCGATGAGCACTTCCAATCTACGGCGGAATAACAAGTTCATCGACGATCCTCGAAACACCGTAATTGGTCGTTTCGAGTCTTTAGCTTTTTTTTCCTCGTCGAAATTACCCACCTAATCTATCGTAGTTAACGATAATTCGAGAGGGAAACGAAATCACGATGTGGATCGTTTGAGCCATTCCCAGGATACGAAGGAAACCACGGGACGGGATAATACAATAGAAAGTATTGAAAGACGGAAACAGTGACACCGGTACAACTCGATACACCATAAAACGTGGTATCCTTTAGTGCTGATTTTTATCGAACGTCGCGATCACGACGAATCGATTGGAAAAAAATTCTTTGGATCCTTTCTAATCGAAGCCATACCCGTATAATGGGAGAATGTTTCAGTTAGATACAAAACTTTTACGTTCCGGTCATATAACTCTTAATTGACTGAACAAATGTTCGATCTTTCGTTAAAATAATTAACAGATTTCATCGAATCTTCGAAGGTATTTATGTTCAAATAAATTTCAATCCTAAAATACTCCGTATGTAGAATTTGTTATTGATATGTACCGCACGTGTATTATGTCGATTGTATAGTCGATATGTATACAGCTTCAAGGAATAGTTGCATTACTTTTTTATACCTCTACATATAAAAGATTCAATTCAAATATATATTTGATTTATGACTGGAATACAATCTAAAAATCTTATAATCTCGAGCTTATAATTACGAACGTAATGGTAATAATATCCGTTAAGGAAAGAAAATATCTCCGTGGGTCTTTTGCGACCCACTTGGTCGTGTCCTTGCACTTCCAAAGGAATGTGGGTCGTGTCTGGAACCGTTCGAAATTGAAAACGATCATCGTCACTTTTTCTCTTGTAATGATTTGAGTATTACACAATTGCGTGTCAATTATACTCTTATCTTTATATGTCAATGGTACGGAACAAGTTCGTATATTGCACTATTTCTAGTTCGCTTATAGTTAAATCAACTATGGCCAAGTTATCATTCTATAGATTACATTCTTATAATATTCTAGGTATAGCTATAGAACAGCGTGCAGTAGAACGCGACCGTTCATGATCAGCCACGTTGAAAGTACCTCGCCTATCTAAAGGTCAATCCTCCTAGCTTACAACTGAATATCTTCCACTAGAAAAAACCATTTCCGACTGCTCACGAAAACTGATCCACCTTATATTTCATCAATTTCAATGAAAAGTACTATAGGTGATTCTCTGTACAGATTCATCAAGAGAAACTCGTTTCTCTGTAACTCGATTATACATACAGACAAATTTCAGGAACATCAGAGTATGGAAAAAGAAAGAACAATAAGATGATGAACTTTCACTTTTTTGTTACTAGCACGATATTCAAAGAACTGGTTTAAAGAAATCGACGACGGTAACGGTGACGTTATAGCTCTCAATTTCATTTTTCTTTATAAGTTATTAACGTCCTGTCAGTCACGTGTTATACAGTCACGCGCTGTATAACCACTGTCACGCGGTATTTCGCGACACGTTATGTAACTACGCTTTGTACAACTCTGCATTATACATATTACCACGCGTTATATCGTCACGTGATGCATATCCGCGCGTTATATTGCCACGCGATGTATATTCACGCGATACAAATCCTCGCGTTATATTGCCACACGATGCATATTCACGCGATACAAACCCTGATGTTATATCGCTACGTTATATCACCGTGCGTTATATCGCCCCACGTCATATCAGTGAACATTATACATATCGTCGAACAGTATATCGCCTCGCGCTATATTTCCATATTATTACACAATCATATGGTAAGATTCGATTACGTTATTACTTTAAAAATTGTCCGATTTTACAGTTCTATCCGTGGCGATATAACGAGAGTGTACTATAACAAGATCTAATAGGTTGCCATGAAAACGGCCTTTGTACATAGTGTAACATCGGAAAGTAGCTATGCAGTGTTTGTTACCTACTGCTTTTATCGTACCATCCCAAAATTACATGTGCATATATCGCCAGATCGTGCAGAGGCGGTTCATTTACAAGTGGTTGACTTTCGAACGTCCGAAGGTCGGTGTTATTTTTCTTTTTTACATAAAATCGCGTGATTTTCGCGTCGTGGCATTGCAGAGAGACAGAAACAACGAACCGTAGGATCAAGGTTACATGGCCGCCAATTAATGCAATTGCATCGACTCGTGATTTTTTAGCGTAAGATTATCGCGAGATTATCGCGTGATGATTTTAGTCGAACGCTAGCCACGAACAACTTTACCTTAGCATTTCGTATAACCGACCACGAATTTCCTGCTGCAGGCGAAAGAAAGCGACAAATTTCGTGCGTCACTGATCGATTCTCGAGTGCTATGAATAATGTCACGAACGACGTGGAAACACATGCTATTACAGTGGTACCCCGATTATTCGAACATCGGTTATTCGATCGTTCGATTATCTAAACATCTTGGAAACGCGTTCGTTGTTGGCTAAATGCCGTGAACATACAATGGTATAATAAAGTATATCAAAACGACATTAGTATTAAAATTACTATTAATGACGATCAGAAGATATTTTCCTTCTTTATTCTGTTCGATGCCTGTTTTAACTTGCACGCAATTACTTCGATTAATAGGGATCCTGCGATATCGACAGTCTACCGACGTTTTAAAAGAGAATCGATATCGAAACATCGATCCTTAAACTAGTATACATATAGGCCGAGGACATTCTTTTCCGACAATGAAAGTAGCAGTTTTTAGAGAGCGATCTATTCTTGGACGCGAGTCGAATGGTGTCAGAGGAATTCTGATAATTTTCCTACACCAGATTTGGAAGAAAAAAGTATACTATCTGGTTTAATAACCTTATATGTCCTTGTTTATGACCTCGAAGTGCAGAAGATTGATGATAAGCTTATGAAAGATGAAGTGTACAGGCCTTGACAAAGCTCGAGGTCCTATTGGAAATTCGATGGTTTCATTCTTTACAATTAAACTCAGTTCTGATAATGTTACTACAGAAATTTTTAAATTTAGACATTTTTAGATTTAGGGTTGGATCTGAGTACATCTGAATCTAGGGATCTATGGTATGAACAATGTACATAACTCGTACATAAAATATTGTGCAGACTAAACACTGAAGTATTTTAGTCTGTATCCCTCGATAACACGTTAGCGAATCGATGACACCATGTGCGATCTACGCAATTAATCGAACAGAACAAAAATAACGATACGATACAAAGAAGAATGGTATAAAACGTCGAAGATGATTTGCAATGAACCGAGAAAAAGGAAATAGTCTACGCATGATATTAACGAAACAAGTTGTGGTTCCTGGAAATTACGTTATAAACTACAACAAGGTTGTCTTGGCCTCGAATGTTTTACTTTGAAACATCCAGTAAGATTTTGCCATGAATACGAGTTACGACGTCCGCAGAATGTCAAGATCGCGACGGTCGAAAAGAAAAAGTCCAAGCAAAACGAAAAGAAATCAGCTGCAGACCACTTTTTCTCAACACCTACAATCGACAGACGCACATCGGTGTGCTCGATCCTTTCAACAAATATCATCGTTGTCCTTCGTTACGTGTTTGCCATGTTTCGAGGTTTATTAATAGAGTGCATCGTCCAGATCGCATTTTCTCATGCCACTCATGTACGTATCGCGTTGTTTTCTTGCTCGGAAGAATCTTTTTGGGTTCGCTTTTGACAATCGAGACATTGCTGACGACAAATGACGAGAACACGAATGAAACCTGCTTTCGAAACTTTCGAACCGTATGGTAATTCTTGATACCATTGTGCTCACGTTTAACCGGTACACGTATACTTTAACCCTTTCGCTTCTACGGCGGCTATGGTAGCTAGTTGTGAAATAATTACTGGTTGTACAGGCGACTATGTATGTATAGTTGTTACACGCAAGGCGTTCACACTTAACACAAAATTTCTCGTTGCAAATAAAATCAGTTTACACGGACCCAGATATACGTATTTAAAGGCATCCTCTACACAAATATTATCGACTGCGAGGCTTAAAAAACTTTGCCTTTCTCATTATTTTAATATATGTTTGAACAAAAGACTTGTTTGTGTCGACCATTAAAAATGTACATATGCAAAGAGGTTGTCGAGAGAACAGGTTCGGACCGAGGAAAGTTTTCGACCGTGAAAATTTCATATTTTCTTACCGTCTGAAGGTTCTCCAAAGACGCAAGCGAAATTCGACGAGACTTCTGTTAAACGAGGGTCTTGAGAAATACGAATGGAAATTTCTCACCGTGCATTTAAAACTGCGTACAAAAAGGGTCGAGACAATAAATAAATGAACACTTAAATAAATTAAAACCTATCGACGGTGAATTCAACGTTCCTAGTAGGTTATCAGTATATATTTCTTATCGACAAACTTCGATGCATCGTTGAAGAACGGGGGTGTTTATGGGGCCATTTGTTCCGCGCGGAATATTCTAAAAATAGACAGAGAAATCGTCGGTGGAAAAGTGCCAGAGAAAGAACGACGAGGGTGGTAATCCGATGACGAGGAAACAGGAATGAAGAAGGGTCAGGGAAACGGCTGATAGGGTGGAGGGGTTGGAACAGCCACGAACGTTACAGACAATTGAAATACCCGACTGAGGGGGTGTAAAGGGGCGTCAGCAGTGACGCGACGACAACGGAGTGGGGATATCATTGCGATATGGTGTACGATACTGACTAGCGATGGGTTTAAACGAACCGTACAATTTCAACCCTTCTCGTATTTCTTCTTCCGAAATAACATTTATCAGCTGTACAAATGCCATCTTGCCACATCATACATCTATATCAACAGTAGTGCGCGTTATCAGCACGCGTTAAATATAACGCGTAATAATAGCCATATAAACATAAAGGTTTATCGTAAACCAATATTAAAATTAACTGCTTCTTCAATTCAGTTTGATTCTATTTGTAATCGATACAGCACATCGTAACATTAAAATTTAACGAAACGAGAGATAATTTTTGTCCTCCTTTAAGGCGCTCAGCGTAGCACTCGACAACTACTCGAACCACTTTAATACTTATCCTCGAATTTGAATGTCTGATTTAATCAGATTCGCGAAAGGATGCGCCAGATTATTCCGCTAGGATTCCGAGAACCTCTTATTTCAATGTACAGAAGTTTCGATTGAATACTACCACTTGAAAGCTGGCCTTATTGAAAGCTACCTGTTGTTACGTATGTCGTCGTGATCTGCGAGAACGAGGGGAAATATAAATAAATTAATAGAATCCTCTCGAGGAACGATTCCTTTTAGCAACGATACACTATCGAACACCGACTAACGGAGACCCTTCTTAACCTAGTATGCAAATGGAACGTACAAACGTAATTCGTATCCATAATCTCGGTCAATTTATCTGTTCGCCCGATTCCGTGAATACCCTTCAGCTCTGTAGTACTAACGCGAATTCTTTTAAACTCTTGTCAATAGCGAAGTATCCACTGACACTAAAAATTTATTTCGTTTACATTCCTTGAGAATCTTTACGTTTGTATCTGCTTTCGATTATAATCACGACTGAATCGCAACCGAGCACATGATTTATTGCTCTCGTACTCGTTGAAGGTACTCCGATAGTTTCACATGCAAACCATTATCTAGTTCACGATAAAACGCGCATTGCGTTACCTGCGCGAGGATAATTTAACGCATTCTTACATACTAATGACACACTTGCTTCCTTGGCATGAACTCTCTGTCAACGGTAGTTTCATTGAACTCGACGAGCTCAGTATTTTCCAAGAAACACTACAAATTAGCGACAATTTACAATTTCAATATCCAAAGTAAACTTCTCGAAATGAAACTGTAATAAAATTTAACAAATTATATTTAAATTACAAGGTAGCAGATCAAAAGTTTAAGATTAAGAAGTGCAATTAGATTAAAATTGTAATTATAGTGTATTGTATTCCGAAATAATTATAGTCGCTTTTGTGACGTCATGCCGCACGTGGAATAGCGAACCATAAGAAAAGGAATTTGAGAATCACTGCAACAGAGATAGCCATGCCAGTGATGGGTGAAATAGCAGCGACGGTAGGAGGTGTAGGGTAAGGGGTTGTTCCTGGTGGTGGTACGCAGAGGCAACGTGCCAGCCGTGAGGGGAGGCAGCCATGAATGAAAGTAGCGCGTATCGATTTACCCGCTGCCGCCCTAGATAAAAATATGGTAAATAGTCAGCCAAAATGGGCTACGAACCAACAACGTCATCGTGCATAACGACGCTTTTCTTTTTTCCTCTCCCACAACTCACACTGACACTCCAATTTGATTTCAGTTTGCATTTTAATTAAACGTCTCGCCACTATTTCCAGAAAATTCAAATAGTACAACGTTAGCTTCCTATAATACAGTCTGATCCAGACCCAACCTAACTCTGTTCGATATCATTAGGACATTTAAATAATACATAGTTGAATCGTAACTACCACATCTAACCCTAACCTAATCTGATCTCAATTCAAACCAAACTCGTTCCAATCGAAACCTAACGTAGTCCTAAAGTAACCTAACCCAACTGAACCAAAATCTAATCCAAATCTAACCTGTTCCTAATCCCCTCTTATTCATAATTCAAACTAACCTAACCATAATCCAAACCTAACCTAACCCAAATCTATCCTAAATCTAACTCCGTTTACATTCAAATTAAATGTCTGTAATATCCTAAATCCAAATATATGCTAAATCTAATTAATTAAATATCCCGCCAATATGTAAAAGAGGTTCGAACAATGCAAAGTGGATCATTACCATAGGATAATTTAGCAATAGTTTGATAGCATCGGATTGTGAAAGAAAACATTAATTATGGATTCTGTTGCAATTATCGATGCATATTCATAGATTTATCAATTGATTATGGATGTTTCTAAATGATCGCTTAAACTCGTTACATTCTTGCGCTTGAACATCATGCGTGTATTTCTATTGTTATAATTGCACGCTTTTACTCTGTAAATCAACGGACGTGGCCATGTATATAAGGCCACTTTTACTTCTGAATAATTTACACGACTCGCGTTGTATACAGAAATTACGTACTACGTTAGAATCATACGTCATACGTGTGCAAGTGCACACCACGCATCGAGTAAATGAAAAGTAATTCAAGGTGGCAACTTATAGCTCGAAGCATATGCGACGAACTTCAATATACAGAGTGTACCATAATCATACGAGCATAAATTCAACGGTAGATTCAATATGATTTATAACATAAGTTCATATAGATAATTTAAATTATATAACGTCACGTTGTAGTAATACAGTATAAACTTTGAAATAACTCAACGTGCATTCAAATTGTTTCATTGTTTGAGGTACTGTTGTTCGTTGTGCATTTGATGCGCAATGATATGGAAAACTATGTATGTTACTTTCAAAAAAATTTGACAGATCCTTGACAACGAAGCGTTTTGTACAAGAATATCAAATTGCAATGCCTTGTTAATTCGCGAAATGTGGTCCTCGATGTTATCCAGATCAATGGAACGATCGCAGCGCTATATGTGTGTCACTATCTAAAATTATTGTCTGAGGGTGCCGCCATTACCCATTCATGGGATTTGTCAGAGCTCCTTGCGCGTCAATGGCACCGAAATCTACCATTCAAACGCCCAACTCCTTTGCCAAAAGCGTACAACCCAACCATCCTCTGAATTCGATAAGATGCGCAAAAACACACAATGTCACTGATCTCGCAAGAGATTTCGCGGTGTCTCTCATGCACCACCAGATTGCAGATGCACCCTGCCATTATCTACAGTGACCATAAAAATATCTTCGATTCAAAAAACATTAAATAAAATTAGTCGCTTTAGATACAACGTTTGATCTCTAAACACGTTTGCATCGAATCTAATCGTATTACAAAATGTTATTATCGTTATTATAAGATCACGCTGATAAATGTCAGCGTCGAAGACACATTTTCATCGGATCTTTTTGTCTGACGAAACGAAATGCAACATCTGTTGAAAAATGAAACAATGTTTCGCATACCTGGGTCATGACAGGGGTGGTATCTTCATGTTTCCACGGAGACTCAACACAGCTGGGCGTTAATGCGACAATATATCCCGGTGTCTTTGGACAAGAACGATGGTACCGCAATGGTTGGCCACCACTTCCACGCCATAACACGTCAGATATTCACATCTGCTTACTCACATGACATGTCACCGAAGGATTACCGATAAATCGTCGATAAGTGGTTAGCGTTGGACGCGCGACACGACAGATATGCACGACCGGTGGTGAACACGTTTCCTTTGCCACGTAAAACCGACTGTCCCTCCGGCAGCCCCGCGTTAAACGGTGGCTGCAGGATTGTTGGGGGTTCGGAACAACCGAACGAGAACGAAAAAGGGGTTAAAAAGGGGAAAAGGTGCGACCGTAGCGTGACGAAGACCGAGAATCAATGGTTTGCTAATATGACGCGATGTGGCGCTATCCTCGACCCTCCCTAGCGCAATACGAATTTCTAACGAAAGCGGGATCAAACTTGAACAATATTCAAATTATGGTATTGGGTTAATCAACAAATTGTGTTGTATTTAAGAAGATATTCGATCACGAGTTTAACATATGAGAATCGTTGTTGACCAAGAACTACATCATACATGTCTGTTTCGAGTATAAACAACGTTCTTATCTATAAAAAAGTGATGTAAATGATATTGCCAAGATCAAACTTTGTATCGTCCATCTTTTATCATTCATAACAGATGTAAAGCTCTATTATACTTGGCAATGTTTTTCTAAATAAGATACTCTAAAATGTCAACTTCGAGACCATGTACTGATAAAAACATCATTTTTTGGCTAATCCAAATTAAATCGAATAAATAATCTTTTCCCTAAAAATAAAAAATGTCAATAATAAATTGACCTTTAGATCATCTGTATAAGAGTAAGTTGAAAATAAATTTGAAGTATCTGAAACAAAAATAGCATATTATCTATGATATGAGCGAAATTAAATAAATTTCAATGTTGATCTGATAGTTCATATCGTGGACAAAACATCGATACTGCACTTAAAAATGCATTATCTGTAAGGCGTTGAACGATACCAAACTTTTAATCTTAATTGATTTATCTTATACATACAAATTTAAAGGTATATATATCGCAAATAAAGCTTGCAAAACATATTTCGTACCACAATCATAAATTCATCGAAACAGGTAAGTGTATTAATCAAAAGTATTAAATTTCTTAATGTATTCTGTAATCACAAGTATTTATGTTTTTATGTTGCAATGTGTTGCATGTTCAGTTGTGCTTTCCACAACTTTTTCGTTCTTACAACCCTATCCTGGGCCACATAGCGAATCTATACTATAATTTTAAATCGTTACGGCAAACGATATCGTCAATCGATAAGGATATATTAGAATTTATCCGCTGTACTATCGATTTTTCCTTTCGATTAGGTAATCGAAATGAAAATATAAAAAGTAATGTTGTCATAAACTCAAGCACACTATTGAAAATAATAATCACTTCTCTAATAACTTATTACTTTTCGCGAAACAAATATTGAATGCAATCATTTAAAAAAAATACATATAAAATATGTACATGAGCTGTTCATTTGCAGGAGTGATTAATTATACAACTAAACTAACAAGTAACATTTATTTCCTTTTTTATACAAATCAGTTATATTAGTATTTGAATCGACACCTGCACTCTACGTACATACAATTTCAGTCATTCCTACGTCTGTCTTGAATTCGTTCAACGTGTTTCATTATTCTCCTCATTGTTATTGAAGTTTCAAGTTTATCATTGTTTGTATCTTAAAACATTTATCTGTAATCTCATAGTCGTACGTAATATCGCTAATAATATTTATCAAGTATTTTGAAATCAATGTAAATACATAATAACTATTTATCTATTTAATCACAAAATTGATAACATAATACTATCTTTTTTTTCACGGATACTATATTTATGAATAAGATACATGTTTCTAATTAAAACATGATATATAAATCGAATGTAAATAAAGAATATTCGTCTAAAATGGAAAAAATGTTCGAAACACGCGTAGAAGGGTTATGTCAGTGCGTAACAATGACTGCCGTTCGAGGTAACCAAAGACAAAGGGAATTCACGTATAAAATACCCACGATTGTCTTTCGTAGGCGTAATTGTACCGTAATAGTTACAACGGCGATCCGCACGTTACTGTGTGAAACCATTCGTTATGTGTACGAAAGGAAATCAATGCTCACACCACAAACGACAGTGATTGTGTGTAAAAATGAAATGGGGCATTGGGTGAAAGTACTCTTAGCTTGGAGGTCTTATATCAGATCAGTCTGCCAACGGCCGTGCAGGATGTGGATGGCAATTTTCCTTAGCTCCTAATGACCAGATCTACGTCGGACTCCAACTGAGCATATTCTTTGTTAAGTTATATTAACAAAATTATGCTACCGGAGTCGTAGGATCATCACAATCTGTGTTCAGTGCTTTGTACTAGTGAAAAGTTAAACAGTTAAACAAAGGAACATGCGTTTTTGCAGAATGTTGCAGATGATACGGATATGGTGCTTGCTTGTGTCAGTGGTAAATTTGACATTGGCCCTAGATAATGGTCTCGTGAAAACACCACCAATGGGGTGGCTTGCCTGGGAGCGATTTAGGTGTAACACAGACTGCAAAAATGATCCTGACAATTGCATCAGGTAAGAATGTTTCTCTTTATACTGATTCCTAAATTTTAGAAAATCTGAGTGTCTAATTCTTGTGCTTAGTATTCTTCTTGGTGTTTTGAGGACTGTACTGTTGTGTATGACAATTTTAAATGGTACCTGATCATATAAGTGATTCTGTACGATAAAGTGAAACTTCATTAGCATCTCTGTTACATATCTCTAAGACTGAAGATTAATATCATAAGTACTAGTTGGTGGTGATTTATAAACAAAATACAGAATATAATTTTCATGTACAAATAATATGAGCAAATTGTTATGACTTCACACATAAAAGCTTTAACAGATTTTAGAAAGTTATAAATAAAGAATATAGTAACTATTTATTATACAAAGACCTGTTATATACTAAATTTTCTTAGCTATTTCTTTGATATGATTATATGCAGATTGCAAGTTTTATATCTGTTAAAATTATACTTTTTAACACAATATATACCTTCATTTATTTATCGCATGGTTGTTCTTTTCATGTTGACTTTGTTGTGCAATTTGACTTAAGAAATTGAATGCAATGCTTTTGTAAAATGAATATTTTAAAATATGTGAATAATATGCTGAATATGAATGAAGAATGTAGTAGGTTGTTTCATAAGATACCAATTAGAACAAAATTAACTAACACAAGATATGAATCAAGGATACGTGACCTCAGAAATGATTCTCTGTAACTTAATTTAGAACTGTGTCATAGCTATTATGCAAATTGATATTCCATTCCAAGGATATGTCTGTAATAAAACAGAAATTTATAATTAGTAAAGTATTTTACAAATGAACCAATAATTTATTTATAATAACTATGTTTTAATACTCGCATTGCTTCTTTAAAATATAAAAGTAAATATTTTATTATAAAATTATGTTGTCAGTTTTAGGAATAGAAATAACACAAAATTAATTTTTACCTTTTATAGTGATAGACTGTTTCGCACAATGGCAGACATTATTGTAGCAGAAGGGTATGCTGCAGTTGGATACGAATATATTAATGTTGACGACTGTTGGTTGGAAAAAGATAGAGACAATTATGGTCAATTAGTTCCTGACAGACAAAGATTTCCCTATGGCATGAAAAGTCTTGCAAATTATGTATGTTTCAATATCTTTTCTAAATTATTTGTAAGAAAAATTGTGACATTACTTTTCTTTACTTTCACTGCATAGATTCATTCGAAAGGTCTTAAGTTTGGTATTTATGAGGATTTTGGTAACTATACATGTGCTGGTTATCCTGGAATATTAGGATACTTAGAAACAGATGCACTTACATTTGCATCTTGGGATGTTGATTACGTAAAATTAGACGGATGTTATTCACATCCTTCTGAAATGGATAGAGGTACAATTAAAATAGTTTATGATTATATACTCAACTTAAAATAAATAAAGTTTAAAAGGTTTCAAACTCATAACTACTCATATACTTTAGGATATCCTGAATTTGGATTTCATTTAAATCAAACTGGTCGACCTATGGTGTATTCTTGTAGTTGGCCAGTTTATCAAGTTTATGCTGGTATGCAGGTTGGTACTACTGTAATCCTACACAATAACAAACATTTATTTTTACAATTCCAAAGGCTAATTATTACAATGCTGTTTTGCTACATGGTTTTCTATAGTATGGCTCATTGCATGAATCCTTTGGAGTTCCCCTTCAGACAAACATTTATTCATACTATCAGTAATATACAAAGATTTATAAATTTATAAAGTTCAAATCTTTTCCGTTTCTACAACCCATACACGGCCATATAGCGAAACTCAACTACAATTTAATTACAAGATTTTTAATTATATAAAATTCTAGCCAAACTATACTGCCATAACAGAACACTGTAATTTATGGAGAAATTTCGATGATATACAAGACTCATGGAACAGTTTAGAAACTATCATAGATTATTATGGAAACAATCAAGATGTGATTGTTCCAAATGCTGGACCAGGTCATTGGAATGATCCAGATATGTTAATCATCGGTAATTTTGGTTTAAGTTATGAACAAAGCAAAACACAAATGGCATTGTGGGCTATATTAGCTGCACCTTTATTAATGTCTGTTGATCTACGAACAATTAGGCCTGAGTATAAAGCTATTTTACAAAACAAAAAAATCATTGCTGTGGATCAAGATCCGTTAGGTATACAGGGTCGACGTATTTACAAAGTTAGTAAATTCAGTAAAATGAATTATAAAATTCAATTTCCTTAAATGTAAAATTCATTATAATTTCAGCATAAAGGTATCGAAATATGGGCAAGGCCAATAACTCCTGTCTATCAGAATTATTTCTCTTATGCCATAGCATTTGTCAATAGAAGAACAGATGGTACACCTTCTGATGTGTCTGTTACACTGAAAGAACTTGGGTTACAATATCCTGGTGGATACAGTGTAGAGGTATGTAATATATTTTTTCTTTTTTTTTCAGTGGATTAGTGTATACAAACAACCATACTTGTTTTAGGATTTGTATGAAGATGTGAATTATGGTGTTTTAACACCACAGACAAAAATTAAGGTAAAGGTAAATCCGTCCGGTGTTGTGATATTGCGATGTGATTTACATTTAGATGATATTTTTGAAAATAATCAATTTTCACAATTTACACCGTCGAATCAGGTGTTTAAAGTCAGACAAAATACATTTAAATAATATGAATAAAATATTAACGAATTTTTATTGTAATTTACCTTTTTATAATATTTGACAAAACGATGTTACCATACTTTGTTAAGAGAGTAGAAAATAAAGAATTTTGTAACCTACAACACTGAGTATTGTTAAACAATGTAAGATGACCCATACAATGATTGGCACTTTAAGCGAAAACTAATTCGGATCAGACTTATTTAGTGAATTGAGATTTTACATTAAGAAAACGTGAATCTGTACTAAAATTGTATGTACGAATTATTAGTGCAGTGCCAAAATCAGTACACGTTATCTTAAAACAGTTTGCATAAGCAATGTACAATTGTATTATTTACACGTTGATTAAAATAACAATATAATGAATTAACATTTTGATGTACACCATACATATGCATTATCAAAAATACGCTGCCATGGTGAAATTTTATATTTCCAATTTACGGGTTTCCAAGGCCACTGCCACATTTGCGTACAGCGTTCAGGATGTGGCATCATTGCTAAATGTCGACCATCCACGGAGCAAATTGCAGCAATACCCTCTATAAAAAGAATTATACTTTCAATGTTATATTATCTGTGCAGATAAAAGAGCATATAACACAAGTATTACCTGTACTTCCATTAGGATTAAGAGGATATCGTTCAGTGGGATTACCGTAATCATCTGTATATTTAAGAGCTACACAGTGATTATCCTTTAGTTTTTTTAAAGCCTCATCATTTCTAAATGTAAATCTTCCTTCGCCATGTGCGACCCATACTCCTAAAACACTATTTTCCATTCCATTTAACATGATCGATGGCGATTTATTAATTCTAACGGTACTCCATCGACACTCGAATCTTTCTGATATATTATGATCTAAGTAAACGTCTGGCTTCCCAACTTCATCTATAACATAAAAAATAAATTAAAAATGTCAGTTACATTTCATATTTTTCTAATTTGTTATTGCTGTGTACCTGTTTCGTTTCCTATCCATCCGAGTAGAGACATCAATTGGCACCCATTGCAAACTCCTAAACTGAATGTATCTTCGCGAGAAATAAATGCTTTTAATTGTTTTTGTAGAGACGGATGGAATAAAAGACTTGCAGCCCATCCTTTAGCAGAACCCAGAACATCTAGAATTATGAACATAATTATTATAATTTGTTTCTACTCTAAATAATAAACAGGTAGATCAATAACTCACCTGCATAACTGAAACCACCAGGAAATATGATACCTTTAAATCTATCAAATGTAACTTTATTTTGTAACAGATCTTGCATCGTTACATCCCAAACTTCAAAACCAGCTTGCATTAAAGAAGCAGCCATTTCTCTGTCACCATTTATACCTTCTTCTCTTATCACGGCAACCATGATATTTGCTACATGAAGATCAGAAATGTAAAATTCATATCAATACAATATTTTTATGTTTTGCAATTAAAAAAAGATTTACTAACAAGATAAATTTTCTTGAACGTTTAAAATTTTCACGTCAGGATTAAATGTTAACTTATAAGCTGGTGCTGTCCTGGATTTCAATCCATCGAACTCTTCGAATGCACAGTCAACATTCGTTTGTCTACGTTCTAATTGATAACTAGTGTCTTCCCATAAATTCATCAAAGATAAAACAGTTGAATCCAAGACTGTTTTCCCATCCACTTTGATATTTATCTGGAAATATTAGACATACATAAATTATAAATATATGTTTATATAGTATTATATATAATACATACTTCTGACGATAATCCAAATCCTTTGGATCGTCCAATTGTATATATAGGAATATTAAATTGTTTAAATATGTCCAAAACGTAATTATGATTTTCCTTATCAACTTCTAATATCCATCCAATTTCTTCAGCAAATAAAATTTCAAGCGGTGAACCTGCTTTGTGAGAGATATTAATATTCATTCCAGAAATACCAGCAAAACACATTTCCAAGAGGCACACGATGAGTCCACCGTCACTAATATCATGGCCCGCTAATATTTTTCCTTCTGTTTCAAAAAAAGTATCAAATATTGTATTATTATAATCAAGTAAATATTACAACTGATATAATTTACTCGGTTACCTGTGATCAAACGTTGAGTAGCTTTGAATGCATTTTTAAAGGTACTAACTTGTCGGATATCAGGAACATCATTACCAAGAAATTTATAAACCTGAGCTAAAGCTGTACCACCAATTCGACTCTGACCATCTGATAAATCGACGAACAATATATAACCACTTTTTCCTGCAGCAGGTGCTTTTAAATCGGGTGTAACTACCTGCGATGACAATGACACTTAAATATAAAGTTTAAGTAACATTACTTGAAAAGACATTTTCAACTTGCCTGTTGAATGTCAGGACATCGGACATAGCAAGAAACTACGAGTGTTCCCGGTGCTTTAACAACATCTTTACCAATTCGTGCAGCCATGCTAAGAGAATCCTTTCCACCATCAATTGCGATACCTAATTCATTCATAAAAAAACACATAGCAGTACAAGCATCGTACAATGCAGCTCCTTCCCCTGGTAATTTAGCAGCCCACATCCAATTTCCACTGCACTTGATATCCTAAAAACATAGCGTGTAAGTTACATTGAAACTAAATATTCATTTTGTTAGATTAATATGTACAAATTGAAATACCTGTATATGAGAAATACGTGCAAAAACTAAATTACTCAATGCTTCCGCCACGGTCATACGAGCTCCTGCTGTTGGATTCACGAGACTCTTTATTGGCTGTTCTCCAATAGAACTTGCTATACCAACCTGCCGAAGAATATAAAAAAGAATGTAAAAATTGACAAAATCATTGCATAAGCAATAAAATCACTCTACTTTTTTCTATATTTATTCACTTTATTTCTTTTTTTTTACCGTAGAAAAATGAGAAATTGCAGTTACAGCAACATCAGCGAGAGGAGTATGTAAAGGACCAACACATTGTTGCTGTGCAATTAACCCCGTAACGCAACGATCAACCTTATTAGTTAAATACCGTTTACTTCCAACTGAAGGTAAACGTAAGACTCTTTCCAATGCAACTGGTACAGTTAAACTGGGTGGTAGTTCTACAGGAGGGAAATTTATTACTTGTCTTTGAAAATTGAAGGTCTGTAAGAACACGAAAAACTATTTAATTAAAATCTTATTAGAAAGTTATATTTCTTAAACATTATATAATATCTACCTTACGAGGCATTTTTCCCAGTACCAGTTCTAAATCTAAATCAACTGGGTGTCTTGTTTCAGGCTCATAATTTTCACTTAAATACTTTGATGCGTCACAATCACTTTCTTCTGAAAGAATGATCTTTCCATTTCCCGTAACTGTTCCAACAAAGTTAATAGGACATTTTTCTCGCGCCGCTATTTCTTTCAGCAAATTAACATCTTCTGGTTTACATAAAATTGCATCATTTTCCTGATATTCAGCTCCCCACAATTCTAAGGTACTGATACTTGGATCCCCTAATTCAAATTTCTTTGCAAAGATTATTGCACCTGCAGGTTCCACTAATTCTTTCAAGACATTACCTAATGTTATTTTAAACATAAATGATGTAACATTATTTTATCGAATTACACAGTTATATTATGGCCATGAAAATATGGTCTACCATTTCCTCCAGCTCCTTGGTCATGTATACTAAGTATTGGATTTTGTTGTCCCATTTCAGTGCATGCTCGAACGACTCTATTTAATTTTTGTTCCATTTCAGGATCACCCCTTTGCACTGCTCCAAAATCTAATTCTGATTTATTGTCACCTTGTACCTATAAACTCTTGATTTTTAATTGATCATTACAATATAATTTTAATGTATATAAAAAATTGCGCATATAAAATTACCTCGATTGAACTTGCTGCACCACCCCCTACACCAATTCTATATACAGGACCACCAACTTTTATGACTTCCATACCTGAAATATTTCTTATACGATATGAACAATAATTATATTGGTAATATTTATTTTTTACCTTTTTGTGGTGAAATTTTATGTGACATGTTACTATCCATTGTGCCAAGTCCTCCACTAAACATTATAGGTTTAATCCATTCACGTCTAATGCCCATATGATCCGTCATCCCAAAAGAACGAGCAAAACCACATATAACTGGTTCTCCAAATTTGTTACCATAATCAGATGCTCCATTACTAGCTTCAATAATAATTTCTAACGGTGAAGCCATGTTATTGGGATATGGTATATCTTTCTCTTCCCATGGTAGATCATATCCTACAAAAATGATTTGAAACTTAACAAGGAATACTTATTTTATTCATTTTGTAGAAAAGATAATAAAGAATAACAAACCTGGAATATGCAAATTACCAACGGAATACCCAGCAGTTCCAGCAATGTAAAACCCTCCTCTACCAATACCTTGAATATCTCTTAATCTCCCTCCAGTTCCAGTTGTAGCTCCACTGTGAATTACAATATTTATAAAATCCATTGCAATCTTGTTAACAAATTGTTGTATTATTTACCTAAATGGAGCAACACCGGTTGGAAAATTATGAGTTTCTGCAGTAAATATAAGATCTTGATCTACATTTTCCAAGCGAAAAGGACTACATGTGTAAGTTTCATTTGGTCGAAGTACTTTTATTTGATATCCCTTAATGGCACTGCTATTGTCACTAAATTTAATTGTATTGTTTGGATTTGAATACTTTTGTGTTTCTATAATCATATCAATTAATGATTCTTTCATTTTTTCACCATCAATAATCATGGAACCTTTGAAAAACCAATGACGACTATGTTCACTGTTAGATTGTGCTAAATCGAAGCACTCAACACTAGTTGGGTTGCGCTTTAATTTGTTGAGAAACAAATCTGTATAAAAATCTAAGTCCCAATTGTCGAATGCCAAACCTGTAAAAATATTACAAACAAAATATACAATTTTGTCTTAAATAAAATTATTGACTTCATTTTATGAGTAAAGATATACCTAATTTTAAATTTACATCTTCCAGTGCTTTTCTTCCATTTTTCAAAATATCTACTTCGAACCATTTTTCTGGTCTAAAACCATGATCAAATGTTTCTATTGGTTTTAGGTATCTGCACTGAGTCATTTTGTCATGCAAAGCATCTGTTATCTAAATATAAAAATGAATATGAGAAGTATTTACTACTTTACTTTAAAAAAATATTACAAATAATTTATTTACAGCATTTTCCACGTTCTTATCAATTATACCATTATGTTTAATGCAATATCTAGTCATTACTTCAATTCTTGTTATTTTATGTAAATGTACTGATTTACAAATCGATACAGCATTACTGGAGAATGCTGTGGAAAAATTCAACCTGCAATAACATAAAAAAATTAAATAACTCTGAAATTATATTGTGCACTAAAATTAAATCATTTTCTATTATCTGCTTTACCTTGGACCAATTTCAATAATTAGATAACTATCCAATTCTTCATCAAACATACTATGATTTTTTAAATTATGCGGTTCCAGTGGAGGAGTTAAAATCCATTTTAATACTTTTAGCTCCTCTTTGCTTAAAGATTCTTTTATTTCAACATAATAACACAACTCAGTTTCTAAGCTAGTTATTAAATTTGATATATGAGTTAAATCGTTGAATTTATTTTTAAGTTGACCTGATTTTAAACCAGGTATTTTATAAAATCTTATGATAGCCATAATCTAAAAATAAAAATTTATACAATGATAAAATATTCACCAGAAACTTAAATAACACAGTGTAGAATAAGAGGACTACAGAATGAGATGATGGACCATAATGTACTAAATTATAATTGAATAAGTAGGTTCATTGAGACCCCCTACTGGACTACCGAGTTATCTTAAATTATCAGAATGATAGTTGCAAAACAGAATATCCATATTTCCGTTACATCAAACATTTTCTACTAAGGTCAAGAGGACTTCTTACTCAATGTATTTTTGTCTTCACACAGATTATACGCTGTGCTTTTCTACAGTTCTCGATTGTTTAAATAACTTCATTGCTACAGAAATTATCTATTTCTTAACAAAAACTTAATGTTATTAAAAATAAATTTAAATTCATCTGAAAAATATATAAATTTACTAAAAATAATTAAAATAATTTTGCAGACTTGAGTTATTATTGTGATGGTATTATAAATAAACACAAAAACATGTTTCTCAGAAAAAAAAAGTATAAAAAAAAACTGTAAATACTAACATCAATTCATTCGTGATTTCAAATGAATATTTTTGACATCAGTAAACAAAGTAAACTCAATAAATTAAATAATGAAATTAATAAAGTTATACATACCAAAATATATGTTTATTATTTGAAATAAAAGTTCTTTTATATTGCATCCAAAAATATATGGAACAATAATTTGATTATTATATTATTTACTTTATATCCTATTGTTTCGTGCAACAGGTTCTCGCATGTTGCTACAAAACGATGTATATATAACCTTTCCGACTTTTACCACGTGTCTCTCTGCTTATCAACAATATACATAATTGTCGTAATTGTTGCATTTTGGATAAAGCCTTTTTATTTATAGATGGTTTATAAATATTTATTAAAAAAGTAATAAGAATGTAAATTTATCAACATCAATATAAACAATTCTTCTTATTATATTTTTAAATAAACATAATAAAAATATTAAAATGTTATATATATGTTTATACATTTCATTACAATAATCAATTTTTGTTATATGTATATGTTTTACAAATAGTATTAACATGCATTTCTTTATATATACAATTATTTTAAGCATTTTGTTATATGTATAACATATTCGTTCAATTTAATTCATTTTAATAAATTATCCATAGTATACAAATGCTTATCTAAGAAATATCTATTCGAATCATTTATCCAAGAAAATCATAATTAGAAACATCTTCAAATTGTTGATTTTGTGGATTGCCAGGAGCCATGGGTCTTGTAGCTTGACCTCTAGGACCTACCAGCTGTTGTTGTAAGCCAAAAACTTGTTGCCTGTATGGCGGTTGTGGCTGCAAAGATAAAATGTTTTTAACGAAAATCTATGAAATAGCAATTGCACATGTTTTTGTTATATCCAAATCATACTTGTTGCAATAAATGTCTTAAACCCATATTTGAAACTGGTCGCATTAATCTTGTAGCATTCGCTTGTTGATTTGTCATACCACCAGGATTAAGGGCTCTTTGAGCTTGTTGAGCCTGTAAGAATATTTTTATTTCACTTTTTGCACAAAATGTTAACATACAACGAAACGTATAATAATTGTTAAAATCAATTCACCTCCAATTGTTGTTTATATTGCATTTCTTGTTGCTGTGCTACTTCTAAATTCTGTTGAATCTATGAAGTTAATTATATTCATGAAATTTACAGTTTAACATTTCTTTTTTCTTAGACTCATTTGCTTACATTTACTTCCAGCTGTGATTTATACTGAGCCTCCTGTTGCTGTGCGGCTTCTAATGTTTGCCGTAATTGCTGAATTTTTAATAAATTCTGATGTCTAGCCATCTCTATGTCATCAAATGGTGGTCTTTGTTGACCCATCATCCCTCCAGAACCAGGATTTACTTGAGGACCAGTCATACCACCGCTCTATCAGGATATCAATAAAATCAATGTTTCATTTTATTATATGAAAGTTTAATTTAAATGTGTCATCAAATTTGACTGCATTCTTGCAATTTGATTGTACCTGCATATTTATTTGATTCTGAGGACCAGCAGATGATGTTAATGTTTGTTGTGGGGCATTTGTAGACACCACATTTTGTGTTATTTGTCCCCCTCCCATAGCTATGGTATTTGTTTGAGACATAAGAATACCTCCTTGTGAAGTACCCGTGGTAGGCATAGGACCAGATATTTGGTTTCCTTGTTGTGCTCCGCCCTGAAATGCATCTTATGTTTTTATTGGTTAAAATTTTAATATTTAATCTTAAATTGTAAATTTGTACGCACTTGCCCTTGTCTTACAGGACCGTGCGATGTTTTTTGTTGTTGAATCACTTTTCGAAGTCTATCTACAAAACCTGTTTGATCGTTTGGAATAAATCCTAAATATGTCCTCTTTTCAGCTGTATAAAGAAGAATAAGCACTTTTATGTCGCAAGCTGTTGCTGGTGGCAGAAAAGTGAAATGAACACATCCAGCCTACAATATTTATTTATTAATAACTAAGAGTATTTCTTGAAAATATATAAACAAGCAAATGTTTACGGCATACTAACAAATCCTGAACTCATAACTTTTGTTAATGATTCTAATGCTTCACAAGGTGTTGGATGAAAAAGAACAGATTTTGAATTTTTTAAATATGATCCACCAATATTTCCTATCAGTTGCTTTGGCATTAACTGCATAATTAATTTTTGGGGCCAGGTATCGGCTTTCCTGAAAATCATTAAATCTATACCTCTGCGCATAAAACATTTTATAATCGATTATTTGAATGAGACTTACAACTCTGGTTCTCCATCTTTGGAATTGGCAGAAACTTGACAAGGAAGATGCCTTGTCTGTTTCGGTGCATCAGCAGGTGTTTTAGCTTTTTCAACCCACTCAATAATACCCTGCCATATCGTATGTCTTTCGCGTGGTGTATTCATTTGTGGACCCGATACTGTACCGCCAGTTACGTTACCCTTTAACAGTTATATCGTTATTTAACAAAATGATTTTTTTATTCAAAAGTATACATTTGTAAAAAATATTAAAAATTGTTTACCTGTGCTTGAGAATGTGTTACTTGCTGTTGACTAACTGATGATACAGATGCCTGCGTTTGAGAAGCAGTAACTGTTTGTGGAACTTGTGTAGGCATTGACTGACTAACACATGACACTGTTAATTGTGGTCCTCCTTGACCATGGGATTGTTGTGCTGTTATAGGCATTGAACCTTGTTGAACGTTTTGTTGTTGTTGCTGCTGTTGTTGCTGCTGCTGCTGTTGTAATTGCATTGTTAGTCTTAATTGTTGTTGTTGTTGTGTTAGCTGCTGTTGTTGTTGCTGCTGCTGCTGTTGCTGTTGTTGTTGCTGTTGAGCATTAGCAGCCATAACATTGGTATTACCTACTGAATTTGTAAATTGTGTATGTTAGATTTTACATTCCTAAAAACAATTTAATACAATTATATTTATGTTTTACCATCTATTCTTTGTCCAAATGGAGTTACACTATGTCCTAAAGAAGGAGGAGGTTGATTTAATTGTGCTATTAAAGCACTAGCTTGTGTATTTGTTGGACCCGTGTTTCCTGGTGTCACAAAAGATCTCCATCTAGTATGACCTGTTCTTGCTACTACACCTGCAGGTGTAGGATTGTAAGGATTGTAAGAAGGTCGTCCAGGATTCATAGCATTTTGCATTGGAACTAATGCTTGATGGACTGAAGTAATACTTTGTGGCGTTTGATTTCTAAATGTAGGACCTTGAGATTGATTTGATTGAGAAATGTTTTGTGGAACTTGATTCGTATTTGGACTGTCATTACTCTGCAATGGACTTAATGGAATTTGTGCAGCAGTGCCTGGCGTCGTATGAACAGCGCCTCCAATTGTTGGACTAACAGGTCTTTCTTTCAAATTATAGTTACGTAATAATACTAAATGCCTTGGATCTTTAGCATAATTTTTAGTTTGTGAAGATTGTAAATCTCCACCAGCTTTTTCAAACAATTTAAATAATGCTGGTATTTTTCTAGGTGATAATATTGAAAGATTAATATTTCTCTGGAAAAAAATAGTTTTATATAAATTTAATTCATGATGTTTAAATTTGTGAATTTGATTGATATACCTCTTGATAAAGTACAGCAAGTTGTTCTATAGTATTTCCAGAAAATTTATATGATTCTTGTATAACTGTTTGATATGGAGGGGAATTACAAATTAAAATACAATGCTTTTGTGATGCAGTACTGGGTTCACGTCGTAATTGTAAATCTTCAAAACACTGTAATCCTGTTGCAAGGCCTTCTCCAATATTTGCAAAACACTCTCCTTTTCCCCCAACCATTCTATTTACATAAAAGTATCTTATAATGTTCCCTAAATTACTGAAGAATCCATTTACTAATCTCTATACTTACTCTATTTTATCTAAAATAAGTAACAATTTGTGGGGATTCGCATATGGTCCAAATGTCTCTGTACATGGAGCTGGTAAACAATCAGCAGCATGATATACTACTATACCATATAATGTTGTACTATTCTGCTAAATAATTTTCTTCTGTTAGATATATGGAATTAAGGACAAAATTATTTATAATCTTACCTCAGAAACATATTCCCTATCTTCAATGCCGCCTTGACTAAAATATCTACAAATAACAATACTTCATAACAATAAATTTCTTTAAAAAACAAATGCTTAATACAAACAAAGTACCATAACTTACTCAAGCGTTGGGATAAGATAATTTGTTTTAAGGTCATTGAGGTAAGCTCCATTAACAGCTGTTCCTTCAATCACAAATATTACATCGGCCTGTATGCCGTGTTCTGTAGGACCAGCAACCATTTTTAATTTAATTTCTATAAAAAGTGTAATAAAAGTAATTATAATATATGATTTCTTTCTAATAAAATATATTTTATATGTTAATAAGCCAAATAAAATATTAAATATTATTGAATATAACATCTACCAAAAATTAAAAATACGTAATTAGCTCTGAAAATTAAATTGCAACATAATATTAATTTATTTAAGATTTTAAGAATCACCTACTTTAAATAGTTAAAATGTAAAATTTATTCTACACAAGTATAGAAAATGTTATTTTTAATATATTAAAGGACATGGCTTCATAGGTTACAAATACATGTTATGTTTAACGCTTATAAATGTTAATCAATTAATGTATCCACCCCCAGCTGAATATACAGTGAACAGTTCAACACTTGGTAAATTTTTATTGATATTATATTCTCTATAATATGACATTTTAGCATAGAACATGACAAACCAACCCAGTTTGTTTATGATCCCCGTATTATTTGTTTCACGGTAAACCATACTCAACTCGCGCAACTTGGCTAACTTCAATAAAGTCCCCACCACTTTTGGCGATGTCGCCCCTATTATTAATTTGCCTTTGTAATTACAAAATCAAGCTCTGTAGTGCACTGTATAATTATATAAAGAATATTAAAAAAAAAAAGGATGAGAAAATATTGTTTCTTCGCCTCAAATTTTTAAAATAACAAAATCGCTCCTTGTCTTTCCTACATAGACGTTCCAAGAGAAACAGAGATCGCTGAGGTCTCTCCGTTTCTCCGCAGGAGACCCTTAAAGTCAGTTCAAACTTGGCTCCTTATTTCACACTATCATTTTTAGATATGTAGTCTGTGGCAAAGTCACATGACTGAATACGTTGTACCTACTGTTTGACGTTGTTTCAAAATAATTTAAATTGTAAACACATTGGCAAATTATAACGACATAATTATAGTGATGTAAAATCAAAGAATATAAAGTAGTACAGATAGTTTGATAAAGTAAATTTGTGAAATATCTGTACTATTTGTATGTAATTTAAGTCATAAATTTAAAAAGCGAGCCAAAAAAAGACGTTAGAGAAAAGGCGGTACTAAGGGTAAGTATTCTAAATAATTTTTAAATTGATTTTAAACAAAAATAAAAAGAATTTTTGATAAACTATACAATAATTAAAATTTTATCAAATACAAACTGCAAGTTTTACAATAGTTTTTCGCTTTAAACATATTCCCTAACAGGAATTTAAAAAAAAAATATTGTTGCAGTTGAAAATTGAAATTAAATACAACACAATTGTTTCAATAATACTAAATTGCAATGGAACAATTAAAATGGACGACACCAATTAAAAGTCAAATTGAACATGAAAATTTTATAATTAAAAGTCCTGTGATATATAAGACTCCTGTGAAACAATATGAATCATCTTCTAAACATACAGCATATCAAAATAATATAGGGTGCATTTCTGTTCTTCCAAATCATATTACTCCACCATCTGGGTTAACAAAATTTATAGCAAGAAATCCATTTGAAACTGATTTAACTAATAGATTACACTTATCTGTGATGAGTCCTACCGTGTTTAGTAAGGTAATTCTTTTATTTATTAAAAATTACAGCTGATTTCGTTTGAAATTGTGGTTCAAAAATTAGAAATGATTCACATTATTTTTAATGATATTAGGTTTCGAATTCATCTCAACAATCTTCAGAATTTTCATGGAGTGTGGATGAGTTAGCATTAATGCATCCTGCAAAAATAGAAGAATATCCTACGCAACAGATATACTGTACAGACCCAGAAACTGAAATAAAAGCTCAAGCAGCTATTGATCAATTTTTTACGAAGAACGAGATAATTCCAAGTCCTTGGGAAATAAAAAGGAAAGACAACAGAGCTAAAACTAAAATTGATATGCCTGTGGAATCATCCCCAGATGATTTAAATACCGAATCATCTAGTTCTAAAAAAGATGGTATTTATTTTATTTGAAGATAAAAGATATATTATCAGTATTTTAATATTCATTTTTCTTAGGTTGGTGTCAAACAGTATTAACGTTTCCAACTGAACTCCCACCACATATCGCTGAGATTTTAAAACCTTACTTTAAATTTACTCAAGTAAATAAATATAAATATTTATAGTAATTTAGGTATGTACAAATTTGTTATTAAAATTCAATATCTTTATTTGCAGGATCAAAATGTCGAAAATGATGATGCCAATTGTAGTAATAATTCTTTAAGAAGAAAATTATTCTGTAACCAAGATGATTGTTTAGATGATAAAGAAGAATCTTCAGTTTATTTATCACCAGTAAAATCATTGATATTACCTTCCAGTCCTCCACAAAGTGGAATGTTGGTGAATGGTGCACCATTGAGGGTATATAGCTCTCTTTATTAATTTTCATAATTTAGAATACATAAAGTTTATAAAATATAACGAGGTTTTTCTTATATAGCAATCGCAAAACATGGATTATTGTCATAACACGTCTCAAATTGTATCTCCAAGTTTATCATCTCCTAATATATCTCCAATACATAGCACAGTACATAACATATCTCGTGAAAGTATAAGATCACGATCTCGCTCAGTTGCTCGACTAGATTTTACCACAGATATGAGCATAGACGAATCTGTGCAACATAAAGAGTACTCAAACAATCATTCTTTAGGTAATCGTTGTTCAATACTAATATATATATATATATATATTAAAAATATTAATAATATTAAAAACTGTTATGTGTATAATCCTTATTTTTATTATATTTTCAGACGAGGCCCTTAATAAGGTCGACAAGGAAGTGATAGAAAACAAAGCGGATAATCTTATGAACGTAGATAGTAGTTATATGAACGCTCAAACTGATGTTTGTACAGCAACAAACGTTTTAATGAGAGACTCAACTCAACACGAACATAATCTTGAGATAGAAAATTCAAAACTTGATTCTAAACATTGTGATGCTACTCGCGCGTTTAAATGTTTAACCGAGTCGTATAAAATAAATACAAATGAAAGTTGCATGTTTCAACAAACCAATACAGCACTAGGTATTTGGGATCAAAATAATATTTCGAATTCTGTACAAGATACTGGTTATCAAACTTATAGTATGAATAGTATAACAAATGTTACCGATAATTGTAACAGTACACCGGTAAAACAAAAAGCGTCTTGGGGTGATCGAATTTTATCAACCGATGACGAATTTCGTTTGTCTGATTGGAAAGAGAACATCAAAAATATATTTTGTTCTACCCCATCACGATCGAATAGGGAAAGAGATAGTCATATATTTTAAACAATATTTTCTAGTAAGTATACGGGTTCGACGTGCAGTCAAAATAAATAGATACAAATAATTGCTTTAGAGTTCAAAAGAACTTAAAGCAATCACGTGTATTTAATTGATACTTGTACAAAAATAAAAGTCATTTTATTATTCATACTTTTCATATTTACTACTTTATCTTATCATACAAACATGTTTTGTTTTTTAGTTGGAATCTATAGCATATAGATTTTAATATATAAAATATAATTAGAAATAAGTATAATAAAATTTATCTTATCACTGCCTCACTTAATCTGTATTATTAGTAGAAATTATAATGCACTTATTTAAAATAATTGATGCATAATGAAATTATGATAATGTATTTCAAGGACAAAAGGAATAGACATAATCTGTATAGAGGACTGAATGATTTATAGAACAATGTTTGAGTGTATGACAAGTTAATACAAATACTGAAAATATAATATACTGTTTGTATTAAAATGTACTTTTAAAGAAAGCAAATATATTATTTTATTAATAAATATGAACTGTATATAAAACACATTAACCATTAGTAGTAAAATTTATAATTGATTATACTAAACGTCTATAGTCTACAATCTTGTCCATAACAATATAACAAAAGTTCGCTTTCCTAGTGGACACCAATTGCTCATTATTAGCATAAATCACCAAACAAATTCAATTGTTTTTCACAAAACTGATTAATCATTTAGACTAACAATATTTCAAAAATTTTCAATAATCCCGAACTATTTCATTATTCAATTTCCTTGTTAATATCTTCAATAAAAATAAACAAAAATCATCTAATTAACATGGATCACGATCGTAAAGCATGTGAATCTGATAAGGACGAAAAACTGTACATCCTCGAGATTTTCATCGATTCTGTCAACATGTATGCCGAGAAATTAGACAAGATTGATGCTGCTTCATTGGGCGTCGATTTGAACATCGTAGATATACCAGTGTTTCGAATATTTCAAAGTAGTTTTTTATTGACCAAACCAGACAGAGCAAAAGAGAAGTCGTACGAGACTGGATTTTGCAAAATTGCTTTCAACTGCGGAAAAATGTACATGTTTACTAGGAACCCTAGTGAACTGGTACAAAAAATGCGAGAAAAACCAATATTGTTAGACGTGTACAAAATCAAAGAAATCCTTATTTGTCCTGAAGAGGTGATTAAAGATCCATTAGGATACACAACGATCCCATTGTCGGGTTGCCTTTGCGATCATACAACGATGGCAAGCAATGACATCTATCATTTACCTAAATCGTATGAAATAAAAAACATGTTCGGTCTTGTAGACGAACAATATCAACCAGCCGGTTTTATTAAAATTTTCATTAGGTTAACGTGCTTTGGAACGTATACGACTACCCCATTTGCAATTGCAGAGAAGAAACTACTTTTTAAAAATATCGGATCGTTCAACGAGTTTTTATGCACCAAAGTACCATATTTGGACGAAGATGAAAGAAGAGCCGCGGAAGCAAGTGCGAAATTCTGTATGCCTGATAAAATTTTCGAAGAAAGCGAATTGGATACTCCTCCAAGACCGATTAATACGGTTGGTCTTATATTGGTCTGCAAAGAATTATCTTTGAGAGATGGATTTCCTGCCGATGTGGTTCATCCAAATTATCCGCCAAAACTTCCGGATGTGAGTATCGAAGAGAGATCATTTGATATCGAAAAAGCACGTCGCAAAGGATTTAAACAAGCGGTATTTGAAGAACCTGATACTTTAGTTGATACCCAAGTCGTTTCGACGCACAGGGAGTGTATCAACATCGGATGTGCTGGCAATATTTGTTCTGGAAAAAAATAAACTATGTAACATTGTCCGCAAAAATATAATTTATAAAAAGTTTATGAAAACATAACGGTAAATAAAAAAAAATTGTAAGAATATTGTTGAATGAAGTAACACTTAATAAATTTTTATCGTTTTTTGGATTTGTAACATCTGATAGATTTTACATAATCTATTATTATAATCAAACGGGACCCACGAAAAGAAAGACAAAAATTAAACGAGAATTTTCATAACGTTCACTATTGTAAAGATGTCGCGTATGTGTAAGGTGTTCCCTCCTGCCCCCTTAATCTGTGTATAAGTCACTTTCTGTGTCGAACCAAATACAGTGGAGTGTGTACAAGTGACCACTCCTAATCATAAAATTCTTTTACAATGTTTTATAGTAAGAAATACTAAGCTGGTTGTGTGCACCTTTAAGTATTTTTATAATACATGAATTGGTTGTGATGCGTTGGTTTGATTAAAAAAAAAAGTGATTCTACCGAGGTAAGCGAAAACGAAACATTAGTCAACAAGTGTGCGTTTCGAGTGTAAACTCTATAGTTTTGGGCGTTGACCATTAATTTTACTTGCGATTAATGACACAATAGCGTGTTTCGTGGTTCTATTTTTGCAAAGAAACAAATATTTTTTGTGTTCATAAAGTGTCATGCATATTTACTTGTGTATTATAGAAAATGTGGATTTGGATTTTGGTTTTAACCTTCGCTTGCGGAAACAGTCAGCTCTCGCAGGAGCCGACGGAATCAACGCGTGTTCCTTGGAATCGATTCGATTCCATCGACAGGGACCAATCTGGATATGGAACACGAAATTCTGGGAATCAGGGCGATAATGTTATAATAAAAGAGGCGTAAGTTTCATAAATAATAATTGTACAAATAAAAACAGCAATGTATATTGTAGAATAAAATAATCTAAACAAAATCTTAATTTTATTTGATATAATGTAGCAATGTTAAGCATGTATTTTGTTAAAGTTGTAAATTTCTAAGCATTTTTTATTATATGTTTATAGCACATATTTTGTGGTTGCCTCTCGTATGGTTAGACCTGGACAAATCTACAGATTAGCTGTAAATGTATTATATAGTCCACTGCCAATGATGATACGTGCATCTCTTCAAAGGAATGGCGTTGAAATTGCTTCAGATTATCAAGAAGTAAAAGAAGGCATACCAGAAACTTTGATGATGAGGATGCCACCTACATCTGTTGGCGGAGAATATAAGTTAAGAGTAGAAGGAACGTACAATAGTTTAACTGGTGGTCAAGCATTTTTAAATGAAACAAAGCTTATATTTTCTCAAAGATCTATGAGTATTTTTATTCAGTTGGATAAGCCTGTATATATGCAAAAGGAAACTGTGCGCTTTAGAACTATACCTATAAACACGGAACTTAAACCATTTAATAATCCTATTGATGTGTACATGTTAGATCCATATAGAAGAATAATGAGACGGTGGTTAAGTAGACAAAGCAATTTGGGAACAGTATCTTTAACGTATCAACTATCTGATCAACCTATCTTTGGAGAATGGATTATACAAGTGATAACACAAGGCCAAGTAGAAGAGAAAACTTTCTTAGTGGAGGAATATTATCAGACTCGATTTGAAGTTAATGTTACAATGCCAGCATTTTTCTTTGATAATGATCCATATATATATGGTATAGTTCAAGCAAATTATACAAGTGGTGCACCAGTGAGAGGAAACTTAACTCTTAAAGCTACTTTTAAATCGCTTGATAGAAGATCACCAGAAGTTGCTCCTGAATCTATTGAAAGATATTTTCACTTTGATGAATATTATCCTTCATGGTTAAAGGTACCATATAATTATGAAAACCAAGTACCTGTGTTAAGATTTTTTAACGGAACATATCACTTTCGGTATCCTATGGCAGAATTATTAACATTTGTACCTGCTGCAAATGGTGCAGAGATCACTGTTACCGCAACTGTTGGGGAAAGATTTTTAGAAGAAATAATTACAGGGTATTCTACTGCTCGAATTTTTAATTCTACTACAAAAATACGATTCTTAGGTGGAACACCACAAGTTTTCAAACCAGCAATGCCATTTTCTTTAAATTTAGTAGCATCCTTCCATGACAATTCTGTATTAAGACCATCACAATTAAAAGGAGCTGTGATGGAAATTCGTGCAGAGATTGAAACAAGGACAGGTGGTCGCAGAACCATAGAAACTCAATATCTAAAACCTACATCGGATAATGCAGGTATTTGGTCTACAAGAATGGATTTAAGGAAACAACTTGGACTCGAACACAATTCAGATCATGCCCAGCAAATTCTTAATGATATTTTTTCTATGAGGGTTTATGCTTATCTCACCGATGGAGAAGGATTTAGAACACAGACTGAATTATTATTATTGGCTCATGAATCTCCAAATCAACAACATATAAAAATTTCAACCTCTACAGAGAAACCTAAAGTTGGAGAATACATGATATTCCATGTTCAAACTAATTTCTACATTGATACATTTAATTATATTATCATGGCAAAAGGTATCATACTTTTAACAGGTCAAGATAATATGCAACATAACATAAAAACAATTGCTGTCCCTCTCAGTGTAGAAATGGCTCCAGTTGCAACAATAATTGTGTATCACATTGGACAGTACAGTAACGTTATTGCAGATTCTCTAACTTTCTCTGTAAATGGTATTTCACGAAATAATTTTACGGTGCATATTAACAATAAAAAAACTAGAACGGGTGAAAACGTTGAAATAGCTATTTATGGAGAACCAGGAGCTTATGTTGCTTTATCAGGTATAGATAGAGCTTTCTACACGATGCAAGCTGGAAATGAATTAACATATGCCAATGTCATATCAAAAATGGCACATTTCGATGAAGAAACAAATGGCACTCAATCTCATACTTGGCTATATCATGATGGTGATCCAGATGAACTGGTTTATTTTCCATCTTCAACATTTGGTATAGATGCTAACAGGACATTTGAGTATATTGGATTAGTAGTTTTTACAGATGCTTTTGTTTATCGAAGACCTGATACTTGCAATGCATCCTTGGGACTTGGAGAATGCCTGTCTGGAAAATGTTACAGATTGGATAAAAAATGTGATGGAATATTTGATTGCGAAGATGGCACCGACGAAGCAAACTGTGAATACAGAAATCTTACAGATATAGCTATGTTTAGGAAATGGCGATTTAACAGAGTACAAAGATTGTATGAAAATGTTTGGTTGTGGAAGGACATTAATATTGGTCCTCACGGTAGATACATTTTTAATATAGATGTGCCACGGAGACCAGTTCATTGGATGGTCACAGCATTTAGTATGTCTCCAAGTAATGGTTTTGGTATGCTGCCAAAAGCAATCGAATACCTAGGAGTCTTACCATTTTACATAAATGTAGAAATGCCGACTCACAGTAGGCAGGGAGAACAGATTGGTGTTCGTGTTTCTGTTTTCAATTATTTGCGTTATAATATAGAAGCTATAGTAGTTTTAGCTGGTTCAAAAGATTATAAATTTGTTCATGTTGAAGAGAATGGTATTGTACAATCATACAAACCTCGTACATCTTTTGGTGAACATCAATTTTTTGTTTGGATTCCTGCGCAGGATGCTGCGATCGTCTATTTGCCCATTGTACCTGTAAGACTTGGAGATATCAACATACATATCTATGCTACAACTGTAATTGGAAGAGATTCGGTTACCCGAACTTTGCATGTAGAAGCTGATGGTCTTCCTCAGCATCGACATCAGTCTATTCTACTCGATCTTAGTAATCGAGCCTATGTGTTCCAATATATGCACGTTAATATAACAGAAACTCCTATTATACCTTATGACGAAAATCGTTATTATGTATTTGGTTCTAACAAAGCAGTTATAAGCTTGGTTGGAGATGTTGTTGGACCAATTTTCCCAACCATGCCTGTTAATGCTACGAGTCTTATGGATCTCCCTATGGACTGTGCTGAACAAAATATGTTCAGTTTTGCTGCTAATTTGTACACTACGCTATACATGCGTTTAATTAATCAACGTAACAGAACGCAAGAAAAGGAAAGTTTTTATTATATGAACATTGGTTATCAGAGACAACTCTCATTCATGAATCCTGATGGATCATTTAGTTTATTCCGCAGTGATTGGAATCAGTCTGAGCCAAGTGTTTGGTTAACAGCATTCTGTGCACGTGTTTTACAGGAAGCACGTTTCTATGAGTGGGAAAATTACCTTTACATAGATCCAGAAGTAATAGCTAATGCTATATCTTGGATACTAAAGCATCAAACATCTGAGGGATCATTTTATGAAGTTAGATGGTTACCAGACCGTAAAATGAATAGTAGTTTAAATTATGATTATGATGAAATAACACATAGAAATATCACTCTCACTGCTCATGTCCTTATTACGCTGCAAAACGTAAAAGATTTGCCCGAAGGATTAGGCACTCAAGTTGCAGTGAGTGCTGCAAATGCAGTCAAATGGTTGGAAAGAAACTTGAAACTATTAGAGAATCGTGGAAAACCCTATGAAATAGCAATAGTATCATATGCTCTATTGTTAGCAAAAGCTTCGACCGCGGGACAAGCTTTTAATATTTTGTCCAGACATGCACGTAGGGAAGGAGGTTTAACTTATTGGGGAAGGGAACCAGTGCCTCTCCCTCCTTATAAATTAGAAAATCAAAAGCCATTCCTTCTTCCACGTTTACCATATAAATACGACTCTGAAAATATTGAAACTACTGCATATGCTCTTTTGGTGCATGTCGCACGACAAGAAATAATGATTGAACCTATAGTAAAGTGGTTGAATGCTCAACGATTAACAGATGGTGGCTGGGCTTCTACACAAGACACTGCATGGGCAATGAAAGCTTTAATGGATTACACAGTTAGATCCAGAATTAGAGATGTTAGTTCATTAACTGTTACCGTGGAAGCTACATCTCTTCCAGGACAAACTAAAACATTGTTTGTTAATGATAACAATCTAGCAAAGCTTCAAACTATTGAGGTACGTTCTTATTTGAAATAAAAGTGTTGATGTGTTACTTGTAATTCATTTTTATTGTAATATTATAGATACCAGAAGCTTGGGGAACAGTCAAAGTACAAGCTAAAGGTGCTGGATATGCAATTTTACAAATGTCAGTACAATATAATGTAGATATTGCTAAATTCCAAACTCAACCACCAGTAAAAGCATTCGATTTGGTTACTAGAGCAAATTTCCATGGCAGAAATCAATCTCACATTTCATATCTCAGTTGTCAGAGGTAAATATATTTATATTAAGGAAAATTCGTTTATTTCCTTAATCATTATTAGTGGTGTTTCCTCATCATTGTAACACAGAGATTAGAAAATGTCAAATTTAGGAATTTAGTAATTCTAATTTTATCAATTTCTTTTGTAGATGGACAAATACAAATGAATCGGCGCGTTCTGGAATGGCAGTACTGGATGTAGCTATACCAACTGGTTACATAATTCAGCAGCAAACCTTAGATAGATACATTTTATCAAAACAAGTAAGAAATCTTCAAAGGGCACGATTCCAGGAAAGAAAGGTTTTGTTTTACTTTGATTATCTTGACGGAGAAGAAACCTGCGTAAACTTTACAATAGAGAGATGGTTCCCAGTTGCAAATATGTCGCGATACCATGCCATAAGAGTTTACGATTATTATGCACCAGGTATATATGTATAATTTTGTATCAATGAGCATTAGGTATAAAATTGGTAGCATTTATAATTCATTATTTGTAATTTATTCTTTCAGAACGTTTCAATGAAACTATATTTGATGCTCTGCCAACGTATACATTAAATATCTGTGAGGTTTGTGGTAGTTCTCAATGTCCATATTGTCCAATTTATAATGCAGCCACATTGTTGTCTACGCCTACTGGTTTTCTGCTTACAGTATCTCTATTAGTTGTTATAACAAGGTATTTTCGGATGCAGGAATTAATCATAGGAATTTAGCATATTATTTTAAATTAATCTAAGTAAGGTTATATCATTGATACTTTGAAGATATGCGACAGTCTCTACATCGATTTACTGAAGTATTATATAATATCCATTTTAAGTGCCTTTCATTAGTTTAATCAAACTTTCTTGCTGTAAGAAAATGTAATATTAATCAAAAGTACTAAGGCCATGTCGCAGATTTTCAAATCGTGTCGTTACTGTGTATAACATTCAAGTACCGTCCATAAATAAGTCTGCTTTATAAGAAACAAAGTGTATATTATAAAATAACTCGTTTTAGTGTGCGAGCGTATTAAAGCGTTCGTTTGTCAGAGGCAACGATACTGTAAATAGTATCAAGTTTACTTTAATACCGAACTATTTATAATATCAATTATAAATCGTTTTATTCAAGTACAGTGTAGAAAGGCTGTATGTTAAATTATTTGTAAATCTAATTTTTACAAAGCTCGCTCGAGCAATCCGTCCAAAAGTACGTTTAACAGTTTTATAAACAGAGCAGCATTTAACGTGTGTTGAATATATTTTTAAGTTTTATAACCTTTATATAAATAAATTTATATAAATAAAGAAAATATCTCTTCTTGTTTAATTTTTTAATAAATAACTGTTATTATATTGGATTTTAAATGCGCCAAAATATAATTGGTGGAAAGTATACAAGATGGTCTTGAAATTGGATTTTCTTTTATTCGGGGCTTTTTAAACTAATCATATATACTGACCTCTACTATCTTTAACTGAAATGTGATCTCCTACATGAAGAAATAAATGTGGTGGAGCTCCAAGGGAAATTGAAGACATTAGGGAATCTTATCCTTCTTTTTCCCATTGTTCTTTCTATCTATAGTATACTGTAGTAAATGTGCATGTGGAGGGGATATAAGCACGCTGCTCCCATCCGTAGTAAAACCGAGATAGGTTTCTTGAATATTTTTTGTCTTTCTCGTGCGAATTCCCATTTCCCATTCTATACTTCATACTTCAATTAGGATAGAGCCTAATAAATGTACATACATATATCAAAGCGTCTACACACACAACACATATTCGCATAGGTTAATGATAGAAACGTAAAGTTTGTATACTTATATTGCACGTGGTTAAGTATGGCGCTCTCCGTAAAACAGGAGGGCATGAAACCAGTACCATGGTTTTCGCTGTAAGTATTAAAATTAAAAATGATTTTTTATATACTAAGATATGTAATTAAAAGTTATCTTTATTCTATAGCACAGAGTGGTATCAAGTATACAAACAAATTTATTCCAATGATGCAGATGAACAAATCAAGGGATATGAAATGTTACTTACGTGGAAAACAAGGTAATTACAAAAATTCATATTTAAGAAAATGTTGTGAAATAAACAATATTAATCTAGGTCATTTTAGGATATCAAAGTTACCAGTAGGGGTCGACTGTACCCTTTCAATTATGCAAGTGTGTCTTAGAGATCGTGAATGGAATCCCAAAATTAACAGTGGGGAGTTATCAATTACTTATGAAAATGACTTGTGTCTGATGTATTCAACCATAATAATGAGAATTTTAAATCATATATCTAACATAGGACATACGAAGCAAACATCCTTGTTTCAGATTGCGAAGCAGCTTAATATTCCAGAATGGATAGTGACTTTAAGGCACGATACTGCTCATGGTTATGAGTTACCATCCATTGGTGTATTGAGACTAGCTGCAAATATATTATTAGCTTGGATACATGTAAGTTTCTATGCACACAATGTTTCTTTTCTTAGTAAATTCCAATGGAATGATTATCAAACACACTACTTGACTGCTCTTTAATGCTCTATAGTAGGCTGTCATTGCTTTGTGTCAGCTGAAGCTATTGTATTGTATTGTATCTAAAAGATATTCTTTAACCAGAACAGGAAGGGTGGTTAAGTGGTATATTTGGCAAAGAAATCACTTTGTATATAAATAATAATGTTTAGCTAAATATACATTTTTAAATATTGTATTTAAAGGAAGAATATTGGGTAACTGAAATCAAACAAATGCAAATATGTCTTGACACTGAAGAGTCTATAAAAGAAGCTCAAGAAAAAGAAGAGATACAGGATTTTGATGATTTAATTGAACTTTGGACTGCTGTTAGTTTATATATTCATGCAGGATATCGCCTAGTATCTAGTATTCCAGATCTTCAATTAAAGTATGTACAAATTTAAATCACATCAATTTAACTACAATCAGTTTGTATACATTGATCGAATCCACTCATAGGGAAACACTACAAGATTTACGTTCATATGCTATTTCCGTATTGGAAGAAAATAAAAAAAACATGGAAAATGATAAAGATAACTACTACATAGATGCTGTTCATGATGACATAAGAAAGGATAAAAAGTACACGTTAGAAACTGCAAGAATCATTCTTTTATCGGAAATATCTAGATACCTTAATAAGAAATCTATTCCTAATAAAAAGGATATAGTTTGTAATGCACTTTTTAATACGGAGGCTTTTCTACCGAGCCAGGATACTTTATTAATTTTCACTCAGAAAAGAAATGCTAGAAATGAACTAGAAGATAATATTTTGCCATTAGATATGATAAAATTTTGGAAAGATATCATATTTTTATTACATGAAAAAAACATAATGGAAGAATTACTGTTAGAATTACTAAAATTAACGAATAATGATCAAATACCTAAATTTAAAAGATTATTGGCCTCTTTATGGATAAGTTCTATATCTTATTGTTTCTTAAAACTGGATTATGCTCATTCCATATCTCGAGCTCTAGAATATAAATTAGAAAAGATGCAGAAGAAATTAACACCAGTTGCTTTCAGACTTAAAGTCAAACTAGAAACGAATCGTACTTATCCGCATTTAAAAGATGTTTTATGGTTTAATTTGTCAGATGTAATACTACCATGTTTAACTGACATAAATTTTGTTTCAAAACTTATTTTAAATGCAAATGAGTTTTCTACTAAATTCATCTCGCCAATGTTGGAATTATTAAGTCCAAAAATGGACAAAGAAAGTAAACAACTATTAATAAATTTAGTCAATATTTATACACTAGGAAAAATATCTGATGAAAGTCTAAATGAAAATGATAAAACTTTCACTGTTGAAGATATTCAATATAGTAAACGCAAATTAAATAAGAATAAGGAGGAAAATAAATCTGAAGATAAAACAATTAATTTTTTAGTTGACAAAAAGGTTCGAAATTCATATTGGAAAATTGCACTTAGTAAGTATATTATTTGTTTTTTTTTAACCACCGTGAGTTGAAAGTAAAAGTTACATAAAATACAAAATTGTTTATAGCAAATTATAATTGGACTGAGTGCCCACTTGGAATACTTCCTTGGCAACGTGATACCTTGGAAGTTCTTCAGCCATTAAAGACTGTAACACAAAAACATAATGCCTCCGTTTTAGAATCTGAAATTATTCCAGGATTTATTGACCAAAAAGATTTAGGAACGCAAAGTCAAATTAATTGGGATAATGTTTTGAGGAAAAAGAAACGTATGAAACGGAAACATGAACAGAGGAATGCAGATGTTATAGTTAACAGAGCACTGGAGGCTGCAAAAATGCAAAAATAATATATCACTATATTATTATGTTTGAAATGTTTTATTTATAATTGGCAAGTTTGTGAATTGTATAAAAATAGAAAATTATTAGCAATATATTTTTGTAATTTACTAAATAAATTATATAATTGTCAAATTCGTTAGTATAAATTTTTTTGTTTATTTATTGTAAAATTTATTTCTATAAATTTGTCGGTAGTTGAATTAATATTAAATGTATATTAATATTTCGTAAAACGCATATAACATTATACATGTACAACAAAATATAAATTAACTCAAACAATATATATTCACAATGTACATGAACTGAACAATAAAAAGTTTTTTTATCACAAAATATCAAACCTAAGAACCCTAACAAACCTTCATCACAAAATAGACATTCTCCACTAACGTGATTTGAGTAAAATGTAACTTATAAATCGTATATAAAATGCTCAATTTTAACTTTTTCATTGCATTATTTTGGAATCTAATAGTAGTATTGAATGAATATTTTAAACAAAACTTGCTTTGTTTACAGAAACAAGTATTTGTATTACATTTCAAAACAATAATATGGACAGATTAAAATAAAGCATCCTATATAACTGATACAAAAATAATAGTACACAAGTATAATAGTATACAAGTATAATAGTATAAATAATAGTATACAAGTTGGTGGAGTTATTGCTCATTTCTTTGGTTACTTTTTCTAGTATATAGGGATGTAATGCAATAAAATATGTACCCGTAAAAATAAAATGCAGTACACCTTTTCTCTTATTTATACCATTAAATTAAAACTTAAAAGTATGCTTGTCAGTGGTATTAGTTTTCCTAAGCACTTCTGCAAGATGTCGAGATGATTCCAAACCAAACTGATCTAATGGCATACGCGACATTACTGCTATTCTAAAATTATATAAGAAACATTTTTAACAAATGGTGTTTGCAATATTAAAATTAATGTAACTATAATTTTTATTACCTTCCTCCAGATATATTATATAAAAACTTCCAATAAGATGTTCGTAAATTGTGTGGTTCTAAGACAGCTGCATGAAAGAGCACTGCTGTACTAAAGCTGTACAAAAATATTGCGAACCATTTTATTTCAGGTACTATTTTTTTTTCTGCAAGATCATTCCATAGTAACTGAAGTAAAAAATATATTAACATCTTTATAGGTGGTAAAAATGGTATTAAATAACTTATAAGATACCTGTAACGCTTTCCACATAAAATATAAAGCTATTGTGTTGCTACTGTAAGCCGTAAATGTTAAACCAGCTATCAGTCCAGCAGGAATTGCATAATAACAAGAATCTTTTTTTAAAGATCTCCTTAATAAACAGGACACTAGCTAAAATATAGTAAAAATAATTATGATACTATGCAAGAATACAATAATTTATAAGTAGGAATAGAATAGTACCCTATAAAGTCCTGTAAAACTTCCTAAAAACACAGCCAAATTTAGATTACTTTTTTTAAAAATGACAGACTTTAACAATTGTGGTTTTGTAAATAAGTTTTTCATTTGAAAAAACAACTTAACTACTAGTTGAGCACTCAGGGCATAGCCAAGAACTTTTATGCCACCCTGTAAATGAAAATAATACATAAATTGATTTGCATATTTGAGTATTTAATATTTACTAATTGATATACATACTTTTAGAACATAATGAGCACAACTGTGAGGATGTGGACACGAACTATGTTTACTTCTTTGTTTTAACTGATCAATAATTTTCTGATACACTTCAAGTGATTTCATGAAAATGTTTAAATTCTTTTTATTACACTTTTCACTGTCAGAAGATGTTTGCAATTTGGACTGCGAGTCACTCTGTTTAACGTAATCAGGATCTTCGTATCGTCCAACAAGAATTCTAGTACAAAATTTTAATCACTTTAGAGTAATTTTATATGAACATCCATAAATTACATGGACAGCAATATGTACCTAAGTATTCCATATATAGAATCCTGTTTATTTGTTTTAGAGCGAAAGAAATAAAGTAACAATGCTATGCTCGTTGCAAAAATATATGTTCCACCATTTGGAATGGAGGAATAATAATTCCTTGCCAGTCCCATTCTAAATAGTGTTTCTGTTGCCTAATAAATAATGTATGAATTTATTAGATATGAAAAGACATATTCACAAAAGTTATCATTATAATTAATATATTAGTCATATAACTTTTCATAAATACTATGATGGAATCAAGATTTTAATACTGAAATTAAATCACTTACTACATTAGCTACATATAGACTTAATAAAGTACGTCGAGCTGGTCTTTCAATTAAAATAGCTGTCAAACTAGATAAAAAGGATGGAAGAAATGATGCGCTCCAAATTGTAAAGCCACCAAGTATATGCCTGGAATACATAACTTTTAAGAAGGTGTAATTCATCATGATAAACATCATAATCAAATTATCCAATATTAATATTAATTTTGTCATTTATTTAAAAACAAGCTTTAATTGATAATGTTTTATATAAAAATATAATAATTATTCAACAAAAAAATACATTTTAGTCACTTATTGCGCTGATAAAAATAATGTTGCAAACCTTATAGTACAAATAAACATAGAATATGAAAGAGAATTCCATGCAAGGAAAGCTGTTGATTGTAATATACCCAATATCGTTTTTCTAATGTCTTCTTTAGATGGTATTTTTCCTTTCATTAGAAATGCAAGCTGAAAAGAATTAAAATATGCAAAAACAGTAAGTAATTGCTATTAGTGATTGAATTAAATTCTCACTATTAGTATAAAATTAAAATACCGATTTAATATTAATACCTTAAATGTTAATTTGCCACTTGAACGCTAATTTTTCTTAAAAAAAAAGAGCAAGTTTCAAACTTATCAGATCAGCTGACAATACTCTACCAATATGTACAGACATAAATGTCAGTGTTTACAATGTAAATATATATTTATTAATGTGTATTATAAATCGGAACAATAAATTATATAAAGAAAAAAAAGTACTATTAATGAAGGTGTCATATTTACTTCTAAAATGTACATTTTCATTGCAATAAATTGAATGAATAATCTGTGTAGGAAACGTACTATGTAAACTGTGCAATATATCTTGATGCTTTCTTGCAGGGTGTGCAAGCCAAGACCGGCTGTTACATTGCTGCACGAGTTTTCCCATGGATGTAAAAATTCCTTACAGGATGTGTCAATGAACTTGCTAAACTGAGCAGGCATTTTTTGACAACTAAGTCCAGTCTCTGATCACAAAACGATCAATTGTCCGACGAACGTTATATTCAGAAAACAGAACAGAAATGACACTTGTGTCACGGTTTGTTGTATTTAGATTTTACGAAATATTTTATTAATATCATTTTCCCACATATTAAACGTTAATTCGGAATTGCGTAACGCTAACACAGAATCGATACGATTAAGAAATTGATTACAAAAGATTATCTACTGGTTTCAGGTACAATTAATGATTAGATAAAAATACTTTTTGTTTTGAACTTCGACTTCTCAAGATCATATGTACTTGCATGTACGTTGTATGAACACAACCGTACGGACTCGCCGACCGCTCGTCACCGACTGAATTGTCCGACTGTCCAGGATCGAAACTCGAGATCCGCTACTGAACGACCTTTCACACTTTCAAATTCTACATATTTTCTCGAAACGGCTATATATTATATAACGACTATATAATACAATTTTGAAGCATATTTAAAATTTGTATCCTTACTTCTTTAGTTGAAAGATCGTATATAAAATTTGTATAAATAATTATTATTGTCAGGGTCAGCGTAAAGGACCGAAATTTTGAATTCGCGCTTTTCAAGACTTGACAACTCACGAAAGATTTCACGTACACATTTACGGAATTCTGTGCACAGTATAATATGATTATGAGTACTTATAACATTTTTAAGTATAATATACAGAGAATTTTAACAATTATGAAAAACACTTTTATACTTTGCAACTATATGAAATGCATTTTATGCAAGATAACTTTCTAATTACACTTCTGATTCACCGTTATCATGAACCTACTTGATGTGAAAGTACACTGAACGAGAAATATTAATATACGGATAAATTCGATTACGTATAAGTTTCATAATTTTTCTGCCAATGAAATAATCTCTTGTATTAAGATTTGCGATAAATATAGATTAGAACACCACTAGTATTTGGCTATTTACGTTACGTAAAATCATTTAATTGTTTTTATACTGCAGACGCTTTGACGTAGTTTAAGTTATTGCAGTATACATATATTGTATTTTGAACTGCATCAAACTGTTGTAAGATTACATGCACTATCTATGAACTTATTATCAAAAGCATTACGGAAGAACAAACATACGAAGTTTTTTTTTTTAAAGTTTAGAGTTCAGAAAATCAATGATGTAATAGCATGAATTTCTTTTTTATTGGTTATTGATGACGGATTATAAAGTTTCACTGAACACAGGTACACGCAGTAACATACACAAGTGGTTTCCAAAATTAAGAACGTCGAAAAATGCTGTCATAACAAATTTATAAGACATTAGAATCTTTCCATAAAGAAGTATAATTTTAAACAATCGTAAATAATTAATTAACTAAACAATATGTAACTTTACAATGACCGCTAATATCATTGTGGCGTCACCTTTGTAGTGCACTACTTTCTATAGTCCGAAAGTTAAAAAATTCAATATTCAGAAATTTGAAAGTTCAAACATACTCTTTTCAATCTCTCAGGGGATTCTCTTTATATAAACATTTCGTTGCTCATTCAGTGTCATTCCAATAAGCTTTTCGATGGGCACTTTATTTGCTTATCACCGATGCAAACAATTCAATTTCATAAAAGGACGAGAAAGCAGTGCAGTCGCGATTGATTATGAAGCATAACAGCATCACTACTGACATCTACAGAGTATTGTCAGAATATTTTTACAGATAACTTCGTGACATTTTAATCGCGGGCTACATTCGCTTTGTCGATACTAATTACAAAATACGAATCAGGTGAACATTATTTCTCATTAATAATTTATATTTTGTCGATTTTTCCATGATGATGATTTGCAGCTGTTTGGACAATGAAACGAGTTTACGAGTCATATTTTATTGTCGAATCAGTTTGCTAAATGGTACATAGTATTTTATTAATTTACTTTGGTGAAATCAGTCAAGAATCTAATATTACGGGTGTAACATCTGCCGCAGATTTTGGTGCAGATACGACGCTGTACCTGACTGTAGATAATTTCAGGTCCTATTCGTTAGACTTGGAAAGACACTGTATCAGATAAGGGGTGACACAATTATGTTTGGATTGTGATTGGCCGTAACCGAATAGGTAGTTTTCCGTGTCTGATGAACAGGAACTGTCAGTCGCATTTTAGCTACACATGATAACTCACGTTGGTATATAAGGGCGGTCAGAAAAGCAGGGTGTATCAAAACACTGTACACAATTCGAGGAGGAACAGTTACAGTGAGATATCGTTGCATCAGATCAGAATCATCTTATACAGTATGTAAATGATGTAAGTATTCTAAGCAAAATTTATATGTAAATTTAAACAACTTGACAGTGAATTAACATGTAAATCTTACATCATTTTTTCAACATACGCAATAATATTTGCATTTACGGTAGAGGTATTATTGACATGTACTGTCTTCGACATTTCGCTATGAGTAACACGTATAAATTGATTTTTCAGAAAAATTATACAAAATCGAAATAATATGATTACGCACAAAATAATTGTTTCCTTTTAGCAATTTTATGTACATTTCCCTTTTATTTATTGTCGATTAAAATATTAATAGTTTGTGCGGGGGTTAAATGTACATTGTTGATTGCTCGAATTTATATTTCGTATCATCAATGAAAATTTCAAATACACGAGACAATTTGATTTTCAGATCAGTTTTATCTTTTACTTTCAGCCGTACAACATCCAGGATCGTTTAATTTTCAACTACGCATTGTATTTGTCTCGTTCAAATCACACTTCGAACCCATTTAAAAAAGTGAAGAGGAAATAATAAAAAAATGACTACAGGATTGAAGACAATGGAATTTCTACGATTAGGACGACGAGTTCGTCGACGTTTGAACGCACGAAATGGTGAGTAATCGAAAGGCAAATATTGTTTCCATTGAATTCAAATCGCTATACTATCAAATGATCTTTTGATAACATAGTGAAACGTGAGACCGTTTAATCAATTGCCTAAGACTTTTCGCACGTGATACTATTTATGTCGTATAATCGTCACGTTCGCTGACATTCATTTAACTACGGCGTGGAAATACTTAAGAATTGAGATATGACGAGTTAAGAATGAAGATTAATTTTGCATCGAATTTATAAACAGAAGTACACCGAATCGAGATATCAATTTTAGGTTGATCCTGTAAAGCTGCGTTTAGATTAAACGAGTGAGATCATTTTTTCTGGTTCGTGTTGCGTGAATGATCGACAAATGTTTGTGAAGTTTAAAACGAGCGCTCGAATGCTCGGTATGGCGAATTGAATCGCGTATTCCACACTATTCAAATCGATGCGATTCAATTCCGCACAATCTAATTCGACTTGTTTCAATTTCACGCGGTTTAGTTCTACGCGATTCAATTCGACATGTTCCAATTTCGGTCGATTTAGTTCGTGCAATTCAAATTTCGCGCGATTCGATTTTGTAAGATTTAATTTAATGATATTTAACTCGAACCGATCGAACCGATTTCATGATCTTCAATTCGCAGCGAACGTGTTCATTTTTTTGACCCTTTTCTTTTCGCAAAAATGCTGTTTCAGTCCCATCACGTTCCACATGGTGATTAGAATTAGTGCTTGATTTCGCAATTTTTTTTAACTATCTTAACAAGGAGAAATCATGAAGTGCCCCCTTAGGTTTTGATGAGCATTACATACTAATAGATCACATTATTATGAATCTATTTATACAGCAAGATATGTTAGAATGAACATAATTCTTGTAGAACACCGTTCACTCTAGCATACATCAAATTACATGTATTTATATTTTTACAGAATAACAAATATAAATGTAAAAATCATATAAAATTAATTTATTATTTACCTATATAATTTCTTCCCGTGCATAGTTAGCGAGAGACAAAACTATGTGGTTAATCAAAGTTAGGATTAATTATGATTTAATGTAAAAAATTTCGTTACTTGTTTGTAATAATTTTAAAATTCAAAAATTCTAATAATGTATATTATATGCAATATGTATTGCAAGATACTTATTCGATGATTACTTATTTGTAAATTCTACCAAATTTTCATAGAAGAATTAATAGTTATGCAATCAGGCGATCTGTGTTTTGTTGTTGTTGAAATTCCTATTACTTCACTTGTTGAATAAAGCATATATGTACTTTGATAAGTGAAGCTCGTTATATGCGCCTTATACATTCATAAAATTGCCACTAAATGCCATCCAACTCGGTTTGAGAATCAAAACATTACTGTGGCGCCATAAAGCACACAATTTAAAACCCTTATCAACGCAATGTAAATTTACCATCGTCAAATAAGACTATTATTAAACTGCTCAAATTAGTTTCGGGATTACTTGTTCGTATCTCCTTTATTATTTGTCTACAAAGGTATTTTATATTGTTTGACGATCGAAATATTATACTACACTATATGTATGTTTCATCGTTGATATTTACTTCTATGTTTTTTATGAGGGATGAAAGCCCCTTTAATTCTTCTACTTATTCGAATTGCGATACTTGATTATTATCGTTTATTAGCATGGATTTTCATTCGTTCATTATCCGATCAAGGTACATCGAGTAATCGTGCATTTCTATTATTACATTTTACAGATTTTCTGTTTCGATTTTCTAATGTTTCGAATTAGTCTTCAAAGGGTCCGGGTGTTACAAATTATTTGAAGATTTATTGCACGATGAAGTAAGAAGTCTGGAAATACAGAAATTTGGAAATTCGAAGATTTGTGAATTTAGGGATTTAGGGATTTAGGGATTCAGGGATTTAGAGATTTGGAAATTGATTAATTAGAAAATTCGAGATTACAGGAGTTTGGAAATTTTGGAAGTGGATAATTTGAAATTTAGAAACTTCAAGATGGTGATCTGATCAATGATTAAAGATAAACTAAGTAAAATCAGATCAGTAATCAAGATTAATTTATGTCAAGTAATTGCTAAGTAATCAATAAATGAGGAAAGCAACTGAAGTACGTCATCAACTCAATGATAATTAACCACTGATTACGTTTGTATGTAACAGATAAATAATATTGTAAATTTCATACATTTCATTCAAATGTTTTCGTTAATATTAATATTATCGATCAACTCCCGCAGTATTAAAAAATTGAAACTGTCTCTAATTGAAGAATGTTTCTATCCGACAATCTCCTTCTAATACCACAAATTTTATTTAAATATTCTTGCTGGAAGTCAATACATAAACATTATCGCGCACAACAGTTTCTGTCGATTCATCCTGTATAATGAGCATTGAAATCGTATACCGAAAAACATGCGATTTTGCTTTTTGCAATTTACACGTTTCTGCCATTACGAGCCACGACACAATGAATCATACCTTTTCATATTTCTTCCGCGAATTGACAGAAATGTTCAATAATTCATTGGTTAAACCGCAAAATCGTAGAGATGGTTAAGTACCAGCGTTCTCTGCAGTGAATGCGTAATGAGCACACACATATACATAAGGACCTTATCTTGTATGCGATTGTATGAAAAAAAACTATCGAAATCGTTTCTTCGTCGACAGAGATGAAGAGAAGACTCAGAATTATAAACGTTCTGAATTACTTGTAAATATCGCGATTGAACAGTGTCCGTTTTCGTGCAGCACAAATTTTTTCCTTTTTGTCTTTGTTCTCACATTTATTACTAGTTGTCGAAGCGTTATAAAATACGTGCGGTAAGAACTGTGTAAGATGAGCGTTGTTATCTAACATATTAATAACACTATAAATTTAGTTTGTAACTCGAGAATAAATTGTGGATGTACTTTGTTAAAAATCGAAAGTTGATGTAAGTTCTTTTTTGTGCAGTGAGCGATCAGCTTCTTGCGGACGGCGAAGAGAAGAGAAAAAGGATCGCGTTGAATATTGACACGAAAATGCTGAAGATTGGATTTCTTGGTGGTGGAAAAATGGCCCAAGCTTTGGCTAAGGGTTTCATTCGAGCAGGTAAAAATAAATGACGTATCATTAACTTTTTGAGTTTCGGTCAAATTATACTACACGGAACAGAACTTTCTAGCTGTGATCTCAAAGTTTCTCCACCTCACAATTCCAAAGTTCCACATTTCCAGAATTCCAGAGTCAAATCTCCAAAGTTCCTATAATACATTGGAAAATTTAATACGAAAACCTGCAGAAATTAAATTTTCTTATATGTATACTAAAATTTATTTAAGAAAGGTGGTCTTTGCAACAGCCATTACGAACACAAGTTATGATGTCCGATGCAATTAACTAATTGTATAAATGATCCTTAATTGATATTTAAATTTAAAACATAAATGTTTTTGCAAAAACTTGTTAGCCCTGGTTGAACTTTTGTATTCATAAATATTCAAATTGCTTCATGAAAATGCATTCAACTTTTAATTGTGTTGAAGCGAATTGCGTAGATATTATTCGATTGAAAAGTTGCTATTTATAATTGACAGGTTTAAGCAAGGGCGATATGATGTTGGCTAGCTGCCTTCCAAACGACGTGGGCAGCATAGAAGCGTTTAAGGTGAGCCAAATTTCACCTGCATACGTGAAAATGATTCTTCGTGTTATGTCGTCGCAATTTCTCGACGCTGCATCCTGATAAAAGATAGATAATCAAGCAATCTTAGCGTTATCAGTTCTAGCATTTGCTTGGAAAAAACATCAAAACAATAAATATTTCTTGTTTGTTCGATAAACAGATACGAAAGTTGTAAACGTGTTTGGAAACCGGTTCGGTACACAACTGCTACGTTACCTTGTGCACGTGTTTGATAGCGTACACAGTTTATCAAAGAAAAAGATCTTAGAGAAATGAACTATTTCATGGAAGCAACTAAACAACTTTCGGCACATTTAATCAGCAATTATTATCGAATCGAAAATAATCTTGATCAGTAGTTCGTAAAAATACTATCAGGATACTTGATCGATTTCGTAATCTTTTGTTACTAATCTTAACTGATTCGTCGATAACGTAATATTAATTGCCCATAAAGTTTGCATCAATTCTGGTTTCTCGGTCATTATCGGACCTAGGAAAATTTCCAGTATCGTGCCGTGCTTATCTTTGTTTCACGATAATTCTATGAACAATATTATAACCCTGGAACTTAGATCACTGCATTTGGTAACTTACCGATATATTTATATTAAGTCCTTTGACACTGATTATTATACATCTAAATAAAATCTTTGCAATAATTAACATATACTCAGAGCCGTCACTTAACTAAGGATATCTAAGGATATCAGGATATAACGAAATTTATGCAAAAGCTGCGCTGAGTACAGTCCATTTTACATTATCCTGTATTGCAATTCCAGGAATTAGGATCGAGCACTGTTTATACAAATGGACCCGTAATCGATCACGGAGATGTTCTGATTTTATCGGTGAAACCGCAGGTGGTTCCGAAAGTTCTCCCAGATTTAAAGAATTACAAAAAACTCTTATTGTCTATCGCGATGGGCATTCCGTTGTCGTCACTGGAAAAGGTAATTGCAAAATCTGAACAAGTAAATTGCAGTAATCAAGAGATTATACTGGCTTACGTAGTGCATAAAACTTATCACGAAGCGCAATTTCACGAGTGAAACGTTTGATCTTGACTTAGGCTCTTCCGGAAGGCACGCCAGTGATAAGAGTGATGCCCAACACCCCTGCCCTTGTGGGCTGTGGTGCGACCGTGTATGCTCGTGGAACATCGGCTGGAGATAAGGAAGCTGAAATAGCAGAGAAGCTGTTTTCTGCAGTCGGTTTTTGTGAAGAAGTTCCTGAAAATCTAATTGATCCTGTCACTGCTTTAGCTGGTTCTGGACCTGCATATGTAAGTTAAAAATAAATTGTTAATACATATATGAATCATTAAGGGCATATCTAGAAAGGCATTTACTTTTAATAAAATAAGATAAAGTTTGCCATTAAGACTGGTAACTAGGTTCAGTAAAAGATTAAAAGATAAATACAAAAATATTGTTTTATTCAGGTGTACATGATGATAGAAGCTTTAGCTGATGGAGCTGTAAAAATGGGTCTAATGAGGCATACCGCGTATAAATTGGCCGCACAAACTGTTCTTGGAGCTGGCACTATGGTCCGAGACACGAATACTCATCCAGGACAACTTAAAGATGACGTGGCTTCACCGGCAGGTTAGAAGTGAACGAGTATTATATTGCATAAAATACTTATTAATGTCTTATTACTTTCCTACTTATCAATCATTCGTTCTTATGTTGTTCAGGGTCTACCATAACGGCAATTCATTATTTGGAAGAACATGGTTTGAGATCGGCAATAATCGGAGCAATCGAGGCTGCAACTAAACGATGTAAAGAAGTCAGTTCACTTTCGGAGAAAAGACTGGATTAATGGTAATGGAATTGAAATTCTGTACTGTAGTCGGCTAAAGTTATCAAAAGGAAACTGAACCATAATAATAATACACCTTAACATGATGCGTCGCGTTTAATTCTGCATAGTATATAATTTTTTTTTAAAAAATATTTTGTATATTTTGTACATAATCCTTTTAAATTACTAAATACTAAAGCTATGATTTATTGTACATTTAAAGCGTAGCAATTAAAATTATAGATCTGTTATTTTTTGTGTTGATAATAGCATATTTTATAATGAATGTTACAGTATATAAAAATATATGTAAATATGTTTTGTATTTAACATTTGTATACTTATGCTTTTGCATAAAACGTGTAATTATATTTGGAAACTTGTTCAAAGAACATTTTATAATTATAAACTTTGAAAAGACTACAGAAAATATAAAACAACATATGGACTTGTATATTGCAATATGTAAAAGGCTATGTATCATTTTGTACTCTTATAATAGATTTTTAATTATCATGTGTCAAATATATTGTTATGTAGCAACGTTGTTTGATACCATTTACTGAATACTGTTTTAAAAGCTGAAATGCTGGACTTAGTGTTAAAATTGGTAATGTCAAGCCCAACAAAAGTATTGTGTTAGTAGCAAAAGAGAATACTCATAAACAACTCTAACTGAAACATATGGCAACATTGAAAATAAAAAATTTTTCATTATATAATAAAAATAAAGACGTTATTAATCACTAGTTATAATCTTATTTTCAATAGTATCTGGTAACCGCTTATCGTCTTTAGATTCTGCTCGTTTAAAACCAAGATTAAATTCCGTTTTAAACATTTCCCTGTAATAACTTTCCTTAACTATATCACTTTCTGGAACACCTTCTTCCTTACATTTCAATACATAAAGTTTATGCATTGCAGCTATACTTAATCTAAAGTCTAGGTATCTTCTTACTGTACAATCTCTTGAACCTGACAATTTTTCTGTCGGAAATGATTTAATGTGTTCACGCACCCTATCCTTAACATTTTCGCTCTTTTTTGTTTTTGGCGTATGCTTTCCTCTTTGGTCTGGTCCTATGACTCCTCCAGGAGCCGACCGTTTCTTATCCATCACGTGACGTACAAATTTCTCAGACACTGCAAAAGTGCTGAGAAACATGCATTTACAAACTGTGATAAACTGTCCTTTCAATAAAAGAGAATAGGTAAATGTAACTTGTCTACGATGTTCTGATTTAACGTTTCCGCGACATCGTGTTCGTTGCTTGGGAGATTCCTTGACCAATAGTGCAACATATTGTTTCCGCTGTTCCCAACTGCACGTTTTCCAGAAAACATTATGCAGCTCTTCCCTAGCCGCTTCGTCAATTTTATCCGTACAACGTATGCGACATTTACAAGGTGGTCCCATGGTTTTTGCTGGAACTATTTTTCCTGCAAATTATAAGTTTCAAATGTAGATCTATCTCTTTCAATTTTTGAACATTTCTTCTAAACATAATAATAAAGATCACCTCCAACTCCAATGTATTCTTCTCCTCTAAGCCTAGCATTCTTTTTTATATTAACTTTCCATAGTTCTGGATTTTTTGTACGTTTTAAAGGTTCCCAACTTTCTTTCTTTGTTTTTGATTTTTTTAACTGTATAGATTTTATGGATTTTTTTCCATTTATCTCTACTTCTTTTAACTGATCCGATAGTGGAGCACTCCTGGAATGATCTACAAAAGAGTAAATACAGATTAACAATGTAAACATTAATTCTGACTAATAAAAAGTTATTTACTGCTATTTCTTACTTGTTAATGGACAATTTGATGAAACAGCTGTTCCTTGTTGTTGATACTCCGATTGTGTTACTACATCCATAATAGAAGATTCTCTCCACCATTGACTATTTGTTGGCATACCAACCGAAGTAGCTATTGAAACTATGACACATGTGGCAGAACACAAACAATTAAGTTATATTGGTCAAAACTAATGTATGTTTTCTTGTTCTTTAACTTACCCATATTATTCTGGAATTTATAATAAGGTGACTCAAGCGATACTAGGTGTCCTTGGTTTACATTTGAATTCTGTTCATTAGACCAAGGTTCTGTCTCTTTTCTTAACATCTGACCATTTTGTTTATGAGAATTTATTAACACTATGTTTTGTTCCATTTTGTTATCTATTATAACTGCATAATTTACAGCTTGTATATCCAGATAATTATTTAAAATGTTTAACTCTAAACTTGGGACACTACATTTTATCTCTCTTCACAATAATTTTTCCATAATTATTTTTGTCACCTCTTATACAAGATAAAAAATTAAAAAACTAAATCAAAATACGGGCTGTTACATTTTTTTTCTTCGCACTTGTTTGATTGTTGGTCAGGTTAGGTTACATTTCCTTGTTTTGAAATTAAATAGTTCCTCATACAATTTTAATTCGCTGTTTAATGATGTAATGATTTGAGACGAATACTTCATAGTTCGTATAATGTTATTTTAAATGAAGGCAAACTGGAAGTAAATAATAATAATTCAATTATTTCAATTAAATTAGAGGAAATTTAAAATATGATGTAACGATAATAATATATTTACCTATTCATTTGATAATTTTTACCAACAAAATATTGCATCTTACACAGTCTTTTATTCTTACATCAATAAATCGTACTTATGTCGTTTTTAGAATAATAGAACATAATTAGAATCGAATTGTAAATATTATTGTCTTCCTTAACCTTGTATGATAAACAAAATAATAGGTGAATATTTGAACAGAAGAGGGCAACACATGCAATATGGAATCATGCAATTACATACGAATTTAGTAATTTAAAATCCTGTAATGGCGGGCAATTGTAAGTTCTTGTGTTTGTTATAAATAATAAAAAGTGACATTATACTACAATAATTTGTGCTAAATTAGTTACAAAAGTAAAACTGTATTATTCAAATAGTTTGCGTTGAATAAATAATACGTTTTTAGCTAAATGAAAGTGTAAGGTTAATAAAGATCTTGTATTAACTTTTAAAATAATTGGGGTAACATTCTTTTCGGTATGATTGGCTTGCGTTTAACTTCATGTGATTCAGCTCAAAACGATTCAATTCAACGTAATAAAAAATGGCGTAGAATTTGAAAAATCAATTTTAATTTATTTATTTAGTTCATATAGAAAGTTTCTAGAATGCCGACAGGTGGCAGCACGCTGCGTTATTTCGATCAAGTTTGACAGTAAGAAATTTGATCCGAAACGTTCGACAAGTGGCGTTCGGCGTTAAAAAGTGTAATGTGCGGTACGTGTAAACAAAAGTGTGTGGAGTTTGTGCAAAATGTTGAGCGAAGGTGACGTACGTCTGTAATAAATGTTAACCTCATTAAACAAGTTTGTGGACGTCGGTCTCAAGGGGTATTTCTGTTACCGTCCGGACGATCAGGCATTACAATTTGCAGTTTGGGTAAGTGTATTTTAGGTTACCTATCGAATCATTTTAACCACGATCTCATCCGTTTCGATGATTTGTCATATTCGTATTTTTTCATATCATTAAAAAACCACATTGTTCTTACAATTTCGTTAGTAATCACACTGTAAACAAGAAACCAATGTCTGTCACTGGTTTTTCAATTGTCACCTAACTTTCATGACATGTGAAAAAGATACGCGTTTGGAATTAACCTTGAAAGTCAAATTTGTTAATACGCACTCTTTTTCGTAAATGATCTAGATAACGTCGTGTATCTTTCAAATAAGTTTTATAAGACATTTACTTCTAATACTTTTCACGGATAACATATTTTCAATGTAAAACGTACGAGTAATTTACGCCTATTTTATTCTAGTAATGTTTATAAGTACTATATTGTTATTGTTAGGTGCAGTTGATTTGAGAATATATTATTTACTGATTTAAATCTATATATACATATATATATTTGTGGTTAGATTTCTGTCGTTAACACGTGTGCTTTGTGTATACAGATATATGTGTATTACCATTAAAAAATGATCTTGATAATTGCATTGTGAGAGACTATAGGTTGTTTACGTTAAAACGAGACGTTGTTACAACGCCTTCGATAGCTCAGTTGGTAGAGCGGTGGACTGTAGTTGGTTAGTTGATGAGAGACATCCATAGGTCGCTGGTTCGAATCCGGCTCGAAGGAAGTGAATTTTTTTTTTATATTTTAAATTTCAATTTTTATCATTACTATTAAACGTATAATATTGACATTTTTTAATTGTCGCAAAATATCAATTATAATTGAATTACACAATAATATAGTATACTTATGATATTTAGAAAAGAAGTATTCATATTCTCTTTAATATTTCTTCTATTTTTAAAATCTTGATTTCATATTGTTGATCATCGTTGTTTTTACTGCATCGAATAGTTGCTGCCCTCTGGAACTGCAGTTGCAGTTACAGTGCACGTTCTTGACGATAATGTAGTTTATCTATGAACAGTAAGATATTATTACACACGTAGATTCGAGTGACAAAATTGTGTACCAGCTTAGGTTAGATTTTATCATTGAAGTCTCTTAGGTTATTTCATTCAGGTGTTTTTGTTTAAACTTCGTCTATAATTTTACCTAATTACAGAAAAGAATAATAAAATTATAATTACGAAAGTGTTCACTCCTCGGATGAAAAGTTTACAAAAATTGAAGTGGAAAGCAGAATATATGTCTCTAACAGTTTCTGCACGAGTTTGCAATAATCGGTCTTCTATAGATATTTCGAACAGGCGGATATTAATAGAAAAAACAGCGAGTTCATCGAGGTGAATCGCGAAGCAAAAAGGAATTAATCTGTCGTCCAATCGGGCGGATCGTACGCGGAACGCATCGTCGATATCAGCGCGCGATGCGTCCACGTTAATTTATCGTCTCCCGGCTCTAATCGTCCTTCGTAATTTATTACTAGTCTGTTCATATTTATTGGCGGTCCGACCGGGTGTATTGTACCCACGAAATTGCTTATATTGTTGCCTGTTCGCTTGATCGCAATAAATTATTTGTCCGCTGAAGGTGCGATACCTGACGCGTATCCGATAGATTGCAATTGTGGACGAACATGATTTGATGGCGCCTGGTATCAGTAAGCTTTGTGCACGGCACTTGTGCCGCATCAATCGTCGACAAAGCAAGCTTAAAGTCTTACAATAGAATCCAGGAATATTTGTTCCCTTTCGACCGAGTTCGTGTGATTGATGGGGAAGTAATGTTTTCATGTATGATTTTTGCTGGACGAAGAAGAGCTTTTGTTCGTTATTCGGATTTATTTGTTTTTCGCACTCATCGTTTATTTTGAACACTTTGAGAGCCTGTGATACACTCGGTAACAAAACGTTAAAGAACAGTAATTTTGTCATTAATATAATTAACGGATATAAGTACTCCTGTACCAGAGGTATAAAAGGAAGTCTTTATATTTAATAATAAGAACGTATTTAACAATTTTATATTAAATTATGTAAAAGGTTACAACTTCTGACGCGAAACACATCGAAATCAATCCCCATAGATAAAGGCTGATGTACCACAATGACCACAATCAGAATTAGATAATGGACGAATCGTTTTGCACAGAGTCTGACGATTCGCTCGTTCAAATGTTTGTGCAGAATTTCGATGCTGGGCAATTGTTCGACCACCGCCGGGCGTAACTTCTCGTCATTTGAATAACAATAATCGCGATCATGTGCCGCGTAGCGAAATAGTCGTTCATCGATACATCGACCGGTACAGGGAGAAAACTACTGAACCACCGCTAACATTTCCAAATCGAATATACCGAAGACTCTCGTTATATTGCCACGGGGGATGTAACGCGTTACGATATCAAATTTCATTATACGTTCACTGACGGTGTAACGCGATATAAATACAATGCATCGTTAATATGTGATATAGTGTAACGTGTTGGCAATATAACTTAGTTACATAACGCGTGGTAGAAAAAACTCGTTGCTAATACAATTTGATGTTGAAACAATGGTAATGCAACGAGTAGGGGAACAATGCATTGCTAATATAATGTGTGGCAATATAACGCGAGATAAGACAGCTTGTTGGTAATACAATGCGAGGGAATATAACGCGAGGTTTAACAACGCGTTTTTGATATTTAAGTGCGATGAAACAACTAACGATACAGTGCGCGATGAAACAGTGTGCGGCAATATAACGCGAGGTTAAATAAATAAGTTGATATTATAACACATGGTAGGACAAAATTTTAATACACTCGGTTGGTAATAAAATGCTCGATAGTATAATTCGTGGTAATGTAATGAGTGGCGATATAGCGCGAGGCGATATAACGCTTGACTGTACAGTGATTTTACGTGGGACAATATAATTATCGTACTCCGAATAATTGTAATCGTACTTTCATCCATAACTGATATGGTTATTTATACATATAGGTACTATGACTGTGTCTTCGTGTAACTACGAAGATAAGATGAGAATTATATCTAGAAAGTAATTGATTTATTTTGAATAACAATTGCTGGGTCAGACATGCCCCGCGTTGTGAGTTACTGGATGAAGTAAATTTACAGTCCCTGTCGTACGTCAATATCGTGGTACGGCACGATGTTCAAAGTGATTTTCCATTCCCCTTGGAATCGTAATAAAGCTTGGTGTCACCGTTACAGACGACACGAAGGAAATAGAATGTCTAACGGTCTCATTGGTTCGAGATCCGTGATAGCACGACCGAGAGATACGCTTCTCCAGGTGGAGCTCTCTAGTCACGATGAATCAAAACAGCTGGATATTCGTCGAATACCTGCCTAGTCTGACATACGTTGAAAAAAGATTGCGTAACAACGAATCGTTTCGTGCACTTGATTGGTTCTTCGATAACGCCAGGGGATGCATTTGCATCGACACATAACAAATTTCACAATTCCATTTACGGATACATGCGCTGAGAATAACATCTTCCAGGATGATTTTCATAAAACACCTAACCCATAAATTGTATTTTTTATCAGATTCCAATCGAAACGAGAGGACCCATTCTCGAACACCTTATCCACGATTCGTACGATGATTTACACTCGCGTTCAATGCTTTGACCTTTCCTTTCAAGGTATATCTCGATAGCTGCGCTGACATATTCGAGCATGTATAAAACATTTATTAACACCCTGTACAGTCGAGAGCAAATCCGCGTTCTCTGGAGAAATATGATAGTCGACGGAGAACTCCTACTGGTTTTGATTTTTGGGCGTTCGAAAATTTAAGGGTCTGGGAGACTTACGGATTTAGGCGTTTTGGGACATAGGGATTTGTCTATCTATGTTCTCCTTTTGCATCTTCTTCAAGTTTGCGGTTTAAATGACAGTTCTTCAAGTTAAGAACACTCAGTGATCGCAACAAGTCAGCAACTGTTTCGCAATAACCGAATTATACATAGTTGCATCAGGGCCAGTGTCAGTATTTAACATGATGCACTGCTTCTAAAACGTGACCCAAGGATTATTATACCGGAAGAATACCAATTAACTGTTCCACGCAACGAATGTTGGATTCTCAGGAAATTAAAACGGGTGCCCTCCATCCATTATTCACCGAAGCAGAGACACGCTCGAGAAACATCGGTGACGATGTGTTGTTATTTAAAAAGAAGCTGTAACGTTACGTGATCGTGACGCAATTCCCTAGGTAGTGTCGCGTTCGTCGAGAAGAGGAACACGCCGGAAGAAGGTTCGCGGTTAATGAAATTGCCTAAGCAACGACCGCGTGTTACGTGTCCCCGTGTATAAAGGGGAATCCTGGGATCTTTACTGTTATGCAAATCGTGAACGACGAGCCGAAACGATTGTCGAAAGCGTTACACCGTTACACACAGCTTCCACCAGCCTCCTAATTTTAATTAAGATCTCTATCGGTTTCTTCCCCCGTTCGGGGATGCAGTTCACTTTTCGTCGGATCTGTTAGCTTCTAGAATTACGTGGCGGTATCAAACGTTATTTGACTTTTCGTGTTGACACACGTTATATCGCCTCGCGTTCTATTGCCAATTTCCAAGTCGGTCATCTTAGAAATTTGGAAATTTTGGGATTTCAGAATTTGGAGATTTACGGACTAATTAGGAAATTAGGAAATAGGGAAAATAGCGAAATTGGGAGATTGGGAAATTAGGAAATTTGGAATTTCAGAAATTGGGACATTGAAAAATTAGGAAATTAGAAAATTGGGAAATCATGCAATTTTTATTTTATTACCACATGTCGCCATCCTTCCCCCTCTCCCAAAAAAATTCTCATACCTCATAAAATTCTACCTCAGCATAATTTTCCAATTCTAAAATATAATAAATACCTATAGTCGTAGTATAACTACAACTACACATTACCATGGTAATATAACGACTACAACACACTAGTACATCTACGGTAGCGTATTAAAATCGTGTGGAGCACGAGCATGCCGATAATCGGTTCGCTACGTTTCACGTGATCGTTCGAGACGTTTCACGGGCAAGGAAAGACGTTTTTCGATTTAATGAAAGAGTTCCAATCTCGGATCGATCGGATGGCATCCTCTCCCCGTTTCATTCCGTCGTCGTGTTCACGTGCAATCCGCTTCTGAGTCGCGACCCAAACAAATACCAGGTCCAGCCAATATTGATCCTGTCCAAGTTTCTCCTTTTCCACCTTCTCCTCTGCTACCAGTCATCCCTGTTCGTCTCGAACAATGGGCACCGCGAACAACTCGAATTATCTGACTAATGAAATGCTTTTAACAGTCTCGGTTTAGTTCTGCTATAACGGAGTTTTGGTTAATGGCTGATTCTTGCAAAAATAAATTCTATCGCGATTTTAAACGAGACACTCTTTTGGTTAAGTACCAAGTATTTTGAACTGACGAGAATAAGTCACAGCTTAAATTTGATTAAGCTAATTTAGAGTATTCTTGCCAATACTTGTTATTTGCAAAAGTTCTGATGTCTGGGTACATGTTGAGGAAGTGGTATAAACACAGGCTGGGGTCTAAATATGGGTTGCTCGAAGTATCGAGTCACGTTAGGGGTTTCACCCGGGTGGAAATAGTAGGAAATTATGATTCAAGAAGAAATGACGTAGAGGTTACGTTCACGCGTTTAAATCCTTTTACGGCGAGAGAGATTTCTATTTTGTTTTCTATGTTCTGATACTTCTATTTTATTCCGTTGTCCGAAGCAGAGACGCGACGAATGTTCTGCAGGCTTTTTCACTATGTTACGAATGCATAAATGATCGGACCTAATGATCGCAAATAGTTAAACCACAGCCCACAACGGTAATTTTTTATCTTTATCGTGTCGGGTGAAACCATTCATCAAAATCGTTCCCCCTTCGTATGTCCCGTGACGCAAATTTCCAGCAGTCGCACGATTCCAGCCATGCGAGCATGGTTTAACGCGTGAATAATTAATAATTCATAGGAAAACACGGGCCCGTTTTAATTTCCACGAAATTCCGCGACCACCTGGCCAAAATTAATTCCGACCAACGAACAAAAGCGTGCAAACCCGGCCAAATTGCGAAAATATTTCGTCGACGAACGATTGTTTAGCTACCGACAGAGCAATCAACCGTGTTAGATGTAATTGCAATTACAGATGTGTCTGATGAACGCACTTGCCCAACCATGCAATGCTAGATTCGATCAAAAAAGGAACTACACACGAGTACAACGTACAATACACGGACACGCGTGTAAATTTGACAATTTTTCCATTTTCGAACATTTCCAAATTTTGCAAATTTTCAAATTTCTAATTCTTCGCAGTTTCTAGTTTCCTCTATGTCTCTAGAACGTTAAAAGATCATTAGACCATGATATCCCTAGATCCAATAGTGAAATTCCAGATTAAAAAAACCACTAGATTGAAAAATCCCTAAATTCAAAACTACTAGTTTGCAAAAACTCGAAAGCCTAATATTCCTAATTAGAAACTTTGTAGTGATCAATAAGCCTTAGCTTCTAATACCGCTAGATAAAAAATTTGTAAATTAAAAATGTAGATAAATCTCTGATTCCCCAGACCTCAAAATTTCTAGATCCTAAATTCCCCAGATCTCAAATTACTGCATTCCAAATCCCTACACTCCAAATTTCTGTATTTCAAATCCCTAGATCGAAAATTCCCCTAGACCAAAAATCCTAGATCCTAAACTCTCTAGATAACAAATTCCCCGTGCCGAAAGTGGCTAGTTTCAAAATTCCCTAGATCCCAATATCCCTAGATACCAAATCCATAGACCCCAAAATCCTTAGATTCACAACTGCTTAGACCTCAAGCCCCTAGATTCCCAAGTTCTTAGAACCCCAAGCCCATAGATCGTCATAAGTCGTCATATGCCAAAAGTCTCTATATCCCCAAATTCCTAGATCTCCATAACTCAGCTTCTCATATTTGTATATCTCTAGAAATACAATACTATCGCGATGAGTTTCGTGGTCGAACGTTGTGACGTTCTACACGCGTGCACGTGTCGATTTACTTAAACGTTGAAGAAGTTGTTAAGGTAAGTTTCGTTCGAGAGAACCGTGGCATGTACGGGTTATCTATAAGCCGTGAAATAATATGGTGATCCGAGAAATCGGTTTATACATATCTGTATATCGGTCTAGACCAGGAGTTTTGCCGAGACACCAAGACAGCGGCTCCCGTACGTCTGGAGAGTCGTTGATATTGATCATGTGCCATACGATTCCCAATTCACTCGTTTCGTTCCAGTAGTCGTCAAAATCGTTTCTCACAATCCCAAAGTTACTGGCTATGAATTTTTATGGCTTGTACGCTCCTGGTTATCGGCCGCTATCCAACCACGAACCATCTTTACTTATTTGCACGATTCATTACGAATTTTTTACCGCATCTGGCAGTCTCTGCTTAACGGTATACTTTACAACGGACATTCTTTATTTTACTACTAAGATGTTGCTCGCATAAAGTGTCTCGTTTAAACCGACCTACTAACATATCCTCGAAAATATCGATAATACAGAGAAACTTTTCTAGACAGAGTTATGTGACTTTAAGGGAAAAAGTATGTGGTAATAGTAGCTTTAATCTGTGTGGTAAAGAAGATACGAAAGTTACATTTGTTTTTTTATATAAATGTATTAAGCCATTTATTAATTTAGCCATATTAAAATGTTGTCAGTCGCAGTTTCGTAACTTTTCACAACATTTAGAATTAGCTTAATCCACTCGTAATACGATTATATCAAATAAAATGTATATTCAGTAAACACTTACACATTCTAGTCTTCAAAATTAGTTTTTCAACGTTGCTTATAAAAGTCTTCGACATACAAATTTATAGTCCGTATGGCAAAATTTAGGCAGATAACTTCAAATAAAAATTTGGCAGGAAGAAAGCTGGAGAGCGTTAAAATTTGTTCGCGCTGCGAAATGTCGCGAGTGATTTGATAATTCGATGGAAAATACCGGGAACGTTCTGTTCGATCCTGATCGAATTGCGAGGTACAACTCCTTGAAGATTCAATGAGCAAGTAAACCGTGGAATACCGATAAACCCAAAGTATTCGTGCAACTATTCTTGGCACAGGATGCAAGCGTGCAAGCACCTCTGCCAAAGAAGCTGATGATCTCCGTCTCGGCGAGCAATAAAGATGGCGATGCATCCGAAATTCCTGCGGCTTCGCCGCGATTCCAACCGACCGAAAGATTAAATTCTTTCGCCTCGAAACGCAGCGATTTTCAATCTTTCTTCTTCGACGTCTTACTTGAAAATCATCCTTTACATTTTCATCGTGTATCTTAGCAAATTTTAAGAGTTGAGAAAATTTTGCAATTTTTAAATTGTCGAATCAGTATATTGAAGAACTTTGATTATTCGGAAACTCGGAAGTTTGAATATTTGGTGATTTGCTATTTATAGAGATATAACAATTGGAGTATGAAACTAAATTGTAAAACATGAAAGTTTCATCTGCACATTTCGATACTGTTCGAGATAAAAGAATCATCGTGTCACGAGCTCTAACACAGTCTGTTGAAAAATAAACACTCTTTCTCTGTTTCTTTCACCACGCGTACGTGATTCGTTGTTACGTACCTCCGTTGGAATCGATAAAAAGTAATAGCAGTTTTACGACGAACGCATTTTCGACTCGTGTTGTTCGCTCCGATCGACAATATAGTTGTTCGACAACTCTGCAAACGGAGAATCCATTGAACACTTTGATTTTTCCGCCATGACGCACCACGTGCGTCAAACCAATCACAGCTACAATGTTACAGACAAAGAAAGTTGAAATATTGTCAATTTGGTATCAATCGTTGACTATGACTATGTTAATAACTGCACTTGAAACTTTAACTAAAAATTGCGTCAGACTCGTCAAAGTCAAGGAGTCAATCATTTGAATTGTATAAAATTAAATTTAAGTCTAGAACACGGAATAAACGAATTATGTTATAGAACGATTAGTTCACGAAACATCGAACAATTATCTCGACAATAAAATTCGTTTCGCAATTTCTTCAAACATTTCCTTCGAACGTGAAACGCGAGCGAATTACGCGTTTCATCGATAATTGCGGGAGATTACGGAATTAGCAGGGTAAGATAACGCGTGTGTGCACGAGATACATCCTAGCAGATTTCAAGAACAAATGGGCCAATTCCCAGGTAGGTCATAGGTTGTCCTATCTACAGGTGTGTCCTTGTTCCACGTTTCATGTTCGTCTTGGGACATGTAGCTGGATGTTCGACCCATGACAGATAATTACAATGATGCAACCGGTAGATACGTTTTCCAAATATCGCATCGTCCAATTATTCAGTCTTCGACGATACCGTACTTGAATCTCCCTGCTCATTTACTTGGAAAATGGAGATTTCTGATAAAACACTGGCTACGAACTTCCTGCGAATACACACCGCGAGCAAATATTTGAGATATTGTTGCCGGGTCAGAAATCATATTTCGTTCTTTTAGATTTCAGAATTATTATTTTAGAGTCGTGATTGAAATTTTGCGATTTGGGGATTGGGAAGTTAGAAAGTGGATGTTGGGAGAGTTTGTAAATATAGAAAGGGGATTTAGTAATTCTGAGATGTGGATACCTGGGGACTTAGAGATTTAGGAATGGAGAATTTGAAATTTAAGAACGCAGATGTTAGAACACGTGGAAATTCATAAATTTCAGAGTTTCAAAATATAAAAGCTGATAAGTTTGATAATTTATAAATCTGAGAACTTAAATTTAAAAATTTATGAATCTCAAAGTTTGCGAGTTCTAAATTGAGAAATCTGGAGAAATGTATGAAAAAACTTCTCTGCAATATTTTACCAAAGTCAAATGATAAAATATTCCTTTCCCTACATCCTTATCCAAAGCGTTCTACCCAAGTGCATCTACGATAGAAACGGTAAAATAACATCAAATAAATCCGAGAAGAGGTCTTGAACGTACTACGAGCGCATGAAAAATGCACGTGGGATCACGAAGCAACGTGGCTGTGCAGTCCAAACGTTTGTCCCGAAACAAAGGTAAGAAAGCCCATCAGAGACACTCGGTTATGCTAACGAGAACGGCATTTTATGGCGCGAAAAGAGCCAAGTGTAGGCAGTGGAATCGAAAGAAAAATACGAAACAGCGAACGGAACGAGGCAGCCAGTTCGAATAAAAGAAAATTGGCTCTGCTAGGCTAAACGAAGCGAATATTCGAGGAAGGAGGCTCTCGTCAACGCCTGATACGAACGCGAGAGGACCAGAAAGAAAGAGAATATTAGAATAAGGGGAGACAGGCAAAAAGAATTTATCGAGGGTTGCTTTATTAACCATTAAAGGAACAAGCTTCTCTTGGAATATTATCCTGAACACATTCCAGGCTGCCTGTCGGTCGCACACCCACACGCGTGAACAAAAAACCAATGATCCTGCTACGAGCTGCGAACTGCAGTCTGCATTCGAAGGGTGGAAAATTGAAATTGAGCTTTCGACGTTCGGATATGGCCGGATGTCAGCACCCTTATGTACCCCTCAGACTATTTTGCCTCTCGTCTACGATGTTAGCCAACTCGAGCTTCGATTCGTTTCAAACTTCCAGAAGATGGTAATTAGCTACTCGTGGATCACAAAGACTCCCCTCGGTTTTGGCCAAGTTCTCCGTACGACTCTTATGTTGCGGATTTGGACTTTAGGCAGTGTTGGTAGGTTTGGACTAGGGTGGGTCTGTATCTCTCTTTTAGAATTTATGTGTTGATAGATTTGGAGTCTACGGGTCGGTGTTGGTAGGTTGGGATTATAGGTTTGTATCTTTTCTTTAGAAGAAAATAAAGTGCGGTCTGACTATGCATGTAGCGCCATAGCAACTCATGTACAGTTCATGTTAGAAAGTCAGAAAGTTGATTATGCTCACATTTGGGAATTGATAAATTTGCAAATTCAGGAATGCAAGAGAATTCGAAGACGGAGAAAGTTGAACGTGCTTGTCAATGGTCCTTGGAACCGTACCAGAGTATAATAAAGTTTGGAAGCCACGTTGTCAAAGGGGATCCTAGGGCTAGAAGTGTCCACTCGGGAACATTCTTGTTGTAACCGCCTCGATAACAAGGGAAATATACAACGTTATAACAGAATTACAGCGGATTAAAAGATGAAGTTGAAAAATTAAGTACCTTAATGATTTGTATTACGTCTGACCACAAACGTCAGGTGTCACTGTGGCGGCTGTTTACATGATACGATTCTTTCAGGACTAAATCGATAGTAAAATATACATACACGTTCCAGTGTTCTCAACCTTTCGTAAATACTCATTTTTATTGTTACATTATTCGGTTGCGTCCGCGCGACCGTTTCATGGAAGATTAATCAAAGTCTGAGATTCAGTGAATTGTAGAGAATTGATCAACAAATAACAAAGATAGCCACGCGTACCATCATTCGTGGTAATAAAGAAAAAAGTGGCCGGTATCGAACAACAGTATTTCATCTGCACATTTCTCTTCCTTTTTAATCCTTTTGTCGTGTTTCGTTCGGTCGAATAAACAAGAGGAAAAGTGAATTCATCGACGTGCCAGTCAGAGCAGATTCGATAAAAAGAGGAAGAGAAAAATTTTTTAAGGATGAAAAATAGAATATAGGCATTGTGGGAATTCGTTGAATAGGATGAACTATCAATTTCATTCGCTATTCAGTTTTAATCGCGAAGTTACGGTGAGTCAATAACTCGTGATTCGATCGAGTGTAATTTAAACTCTAATTGCTTGCTGGGATGAATAGAATAGAGGCGTATCGTATTTTTATTAACCTTGTACACTGTCAATATCAATAATAAGCATTCGATGGTAGCTATTTACAAGTCCCTTGCTACACGAAAGGAGAGTGTATCAGTTTATACGACTTATGACCATGTATCGGACACCACAGTGCATTGTTCCCACGCGTAGCTATTAAATCACGTAGAAAAAGCCACTTGTTTATACGAGATGAACTCGTAGAAAATCCAAACAGAGAGGAGAAATTGTTTGAATTCTCTGGTGTCGTTTGCATCTATTTCCGGCGAAAAATTCTGTTCTAGTCAGGGTAGACAGAATTTACCAGACTCGGGCCAGTATTTCAATACCGGTGCGCATACTCGAGCAAACTTTCCCCCGGCCGCTGCACCTCCCACGTTTCTCGATATTATTCCAAGAGAAATTACGTGGATTTTCGAAGAAGCGGTGGGACACATTCGTCAACGTTCGTTCGGGCGAAAAGTCGAATGGGCCATATTGAATTGCAAAGTTTTCACGGGTTTTCGAGTCCCCGCCGGAAGACGGACGACAATCGGTCGACTCGGTTCATTTTCCTACACGAACTGCAGCGCCCGGGGAAATTCGACCCACGGAATGGAAATCTTCTTGCCGATGTTGTCGTTTCTTCTTCGGGAAGAACAACTTTGTCACATCTTCCCTTCTTCTTCTACTTCTTTTCCCCTTTTCTCCCTGCCTCCTTCTCCTCTATGACTCTCGTTCTTATTTTTATTCGGCCCCTAGTATTTTCGTTTCCTGTGTGGCTCAACTTACGTTTCATCGATTGGACACAATTGCGAAACGTGGAACGAGTTTGCAAAATCGATTTCCTCCGAAGGAAAGTTTCGCGCGTCACAATTTTATACTACTAAAGTCTAACACGCGTGCATTTCAGTTAGTCTTCCGTGTCGAGTTGTTGTCTCGTTTGCATACCGGATTCCCGCTTCCTTTACGGCATTTTCAATCGCCCCAGGAACAAATTTTTCAAACAAACGTTGTTCAGCCTATGTATTAAAGTCTAGGAGTTTACGGATCTATGGATATTGGCAACCAAGGACCCAGAGTTCTAGGGATTTTTGGATTTTGAGAATCTAGGGAGTTTTCGAAATTTAGGATACAGGAATTATTTGTCTCTCTAAGAAAAAATATGTCCTTGACTTTTTAGCGAAACATATTTTTTTGTATCATTTTGTACTGCAATTTGCAGCTAAAGAACCAAATATCTTCTCTTTAGAATATCGTCTGTAAAATTATTGTAAGTATTACAAAATTACATATTTTTAAGTAACAGTAAATTTCGTATGCCAGTAGAGAGGTATGTGTTACGATTCAGGAAGCTTGGAATGATTCAACGCGCAGTTCCGAGAGTCAGTATCGGGTTTTAGGGATGTTGGGTCATTTGTATCCAGTTTACTGTCGTTTGTGTCTGGATCCATTGTGTCTTCTGTATCGTATCCCGCAGGTTTCGAGTTTAAGCCATCTAAGATTGTTCGTATCAAGTTTCACGAATACTGAAACGTTAATGGTGCGTCCTTTATGCTAATGATCCTAGTACTTTCAACTAAAATTCCAGAATAAACACGAGCCGTTTAAAATAAGTTATCGCGACAACAACACGGACGTTCTTCCGAACGACAAAATGTTCTCGACGTTCACTTCCTCGTGGTTTTCGTCGAAAAAAAATTCCTAGAAAGATCCTTACCATCGATTTCCCTCGAAAATTAAAAGCTTGCGTCATGATTTATACTTACAGGAGTTTAAGAATTTACCGTTAATTTCCCGTGAAAACCAGAATCCCGCGTCATGATTTATACTTTCAGGAGTTTAAGGATTTACGATCGATTTCACGCGAAAACTTTCCGTTACGATTTATACTTGTAGCAGTTTAACAATTAACGCTTGCTTGAAAAATCCCTCTTTTTACATTGTTTGTTCATCGACGGAACGTTTAAATCTGCCAGAATATAAAGTTCGAGCCAAATTCAAAGATCTCGCACTTTCCCTGACAAATTTAACTATCTTTACTACACGAAATTCTCCAGATACAATATTTTTCGATTAATAAACGTGTCTCATTGCTTCACAGGATCAATATTCGTATCGATAATTTAAATAACCATAGTACCGAGACCTACTTGCATACAGTAAATGTAAAACATTTTTGGAATTCGTCAATCCTCTCTACAACTGTCGATGATCGAATTTGTTCTAATTACGCCACAAAATATCCGAACAAAAGTCTCTAGTTGTAAAAATATTTCTCGGCAAGCATTGGAAGCATTCTTCCGTTTCACGCGTATCGCCAGTTTCTTTAAACAGTGATCCTAGGGTAACGAGTTTTTTATCTTCGTCGCTTCGCCACTTTCTTTTCTCGATTTACTCGTGTTACGTCCCGCCGGAACTCGCAGCAAGCTTCCACGTTTCTTTCTTCTTATTATCGTTTCCGTTCCGTTCGCGCACAACCCTGACCGTTGCGGGCCGCATTTGCATGGAGACGAGCCGTGTTTTCTTCGCGGACCTCTTACAGCCTGCGAGAAGAATTGCGACGGACGAAAAGGACTAGCTAGAGACACCGGATGAATTCTAATACGGCGCGGTACAATTGCTTCCTAAATTCCCGGGGGATCCCTGCCGTTTAATTCTCTCTGCACTCTGCTTCTACGATGAACCACGTGTTTCTTGTCTACCTGCTACATTCTCTAATTCTCAAAGTTTTTAATTTCTACATTCATAGATTTTCTAATCTCTGATTTCTAAATTTTTAAATTTGTAAGTAACATAATTCCGCAACTCCTAAATCACCTAATCGTATTGTCTAAATACAAATTTTCCAATTATTAAATTCGTAAATTTCATTATTCTTAAAATTTTCTAATTCCAAATGTCTTAGTTTCGAAGCTTCTAAATTCCCTCATTCCCTATTTTCCAATTTCCTAATTCCACAATTCCCCAATTCCCCAATTCCCCAACTCCTCAATTCTCTAATTCCTCATTCTCCCAATTCCTCAATTCCTCAATTCCTTAATTTCCTAATTTCCAAATTTCCAACTTCCCAAATTTCCCAAATTTCCCAAATTTCCCAAACTCTCCAGATTCCAAATTTTCCAAGCTCCTCCCCAAGAAATTTTCACGACCCCACGATGCATTTTCCTAGTCGTGTCAGCCACGATAGCCGCGTTTAAGGTAATTTGAAGGTTCCGCGAATACTCGCGAGCATATCGAAACCGCGCGATGCCGCCGCTTTGTAGAGGGTGTCGATCGCGAAAACAATATTGTCGGTGACTAACATTTGCATACGCGAAATACTGGTATGCATATGCAACAGGATCAAAAGCGTTCTTGTTTTCTCGCCTCCGGTTGCCTTTCTCTTCTCCTCATCCCCCTATTCCTCTTTCCATCTTCCAATTACCTTTACGTGGACATTCTCCTCGTTTCTTTCTTTGCAGCATTGCCTCTTTTGTATTTCGTTTCAAACGGGCTGCTCGCTCGTTACTTTTCGGGCTCGTGTAACAAATCTTTTTTATTTTATATTTCATAAAATGATTTCATCATTCCAAAAGTGGAAAAGAGAATTGTGCTCTTGGGATCTAGGGATATAGGGACATAGAAATTTGATGGTTTGACTATTAGAATCATGAAGATTCATCTAGGAATATTCGAATGTTGAAACTTTGGCATAAAATACAGCCATGTTTCATAAGTAATACTAATTTAGAGAAATTTAGCAGTGTGTAATTAGTACCATTAATAGGTCACTATTGATTTTCCGTATTTTACGGCATCTAATGATGCGTCAGATTTCAAGTAGAACGAACGATGGAAAGTTAACGTTGATCTTCTCGAGAGGTCCGAAGTAAGAAGCGTTTGAACGGAGCCAGAAACAGCGCAGTCGTCTTCCGCGACGTTGGTCCGAGTAAAATACCGCTCGCTCGGGTTATTTGCATACTCGAAGAGCTCATATGCATATGCAGCAGCATCGGAAAGTACTCTCGACGATTCCGTGTCGTCCCTTGAAATTGCGCGAACGGATCCTCGACTAAATGACCAAGTTTTCTCTGAGTGAGAAGAGCTCGGACGGTTAGATCCGATCGAAAGACGGTTCTCTTTTATCGAAACCGGCGCAGTCACTTTTCACGCGTCCAAATCGTCGACAAATTTTCTTCGCTTTTCGTTTCGCTGAAATCCTACCGAGGTATCATCAGCACCCGCGAAGCGACTGCTAATCCCGTCAGACATATTACATGCACGACGGAGTGTCTTCATCTTTGCATAAATTACGCAGGGAACCGTGTATTAAGCTCTCAATGCGACCGGGTATTAAATTTACTGCTCAGGAAGAGAGTGGAGACGAAACAAGCTAGGCCGAATGTGTACAGTATCGAGAATGGTGTACTTAGGGAAAATGGCGCCAGGGTACAATTGCTATAATAACGGGAAGTTCCCACGTGTAATACGAGATGTGACCCTATTGGAATAGATCGCTCTTGCGTCTGCGCGTGCGCAATTCCCGCGCTCTGATTGGTCCGTGTTTTTCGTTCATAATTCAAAAACGAAGCTTCAAATCCCATTTTTTCAAGGAAAAAGTTGTTCGGTATCATCTAAGCTTCAACCCCTATCCAGGTGTTACACTAGTTATGAAACTGCAGAGTTACGTATGCTTACATTAATATATTACGAGACTTTGAATCAGTTCTGACATTATACATAGGGCACACGCGTGACACGATTTTTCCTCTGTCATTTTAAACACAATTATAAATTTTGTCGATTAAATAGTACTCTGTACCGGAACGATGGGTTCTCTCACAATTATTGCAGTTTCTAGTTTTATTTTCACAGTTCAGCTTTATCGACGGAATAGCTTTTAAATGGTGCCCAGGGAGGCCGTCGTTGATGCACGTTTATTGAGATACGTGTACACAGAAGAGACGAATAACAGATTCACTCGAGGCGTGCATTTCCGGCATCGAGGACACTGTTTCAGAACTCCATCGCATCGGCGGGAAACTTCGTGTTTTATCTAACGTTCGTTTCCAAAATGCAGTTGTCGAACTGCGCGTACATACACAAATGCGAATCCATACCTATGTATACTCTATAAATTCGTGTACAGGCTGTTCTGTTTCAATCCATAAATGGATACATCTCTGAGAGTCACTATTTGATTGAAAAAGTGAAAAATATTCGTTTGGTCTACGAGGTTTAGAGCCGGTTGTGGAAAGATATTGAAACACGTCATATTGAGCAACGTCGTTTATGACGTTTCTTTTATTTTCAAATTTCATCGAGTGTTCCTTTCATCAAATATATCTATACTACTTCTTGCATCAAGTACTATGATACAAATAAATAGTTTGATACTTCGAAACGTTTTACTTCCTTAAATTCTGGTATTCGAACCTTTCAGGTAGTTAGGTATCAATACTGAGGTACTTGGATATTTGGATAGCGAGATACTCGATGAATTAGCATGTTGGGATATTTCATTGTTTGGATATCTGATATCTGAATATTTGGATAATTGAGTATTTAACTGAACAATGATTTATTAATTAGATGTATGGATATTTCATTACTTGGATATCTAATATGTAAATATTTGAATATTATGTGAATATTCAGAAATTTAAATATTTGAATATTTGAATATTTCATCGAACAAGTTCTCGATAGACGCAGAATCACTCCACTTCGAAAGCACCTTGGTAAAATAAAAATCCAGCAATTGACACTCGATCATTTACAACGGTACATATTTTTCCGGTACAGCACATTCGAATTTATCGCAGTCGCAGAAAAGCCAAATAGAAAAGAGGAAACGCGATATCGAGCCAAAACTCTGTAAGGTTTGGATGAAATGGGACACGATTTTCTGGTCCGTGTACGAGGATTCTATAGAAAATATTTTTGCTAGTTTGCCGCTACACTTTTTCATCCGGCACGTATGCAGAAGGAAGCTAAAGGAGAGATTTCGTCGGTTTTCTGAAACCCTCGGGATTCGACCGGGAATTCTCTGGTCGTTGAAAATTAGCCGCGGTAAATCGTACGCTCGGCTCACCCCTTTCAACCCTTTCGTCCTCTGTTTCTCTTTCTCTTGTATATTCACGGTACAGTTCGTTTTCGTGTCTGGCATGAAACATTAGCTGGAAGTTCGCTCGACAGCCGCCTTTTTATTTTACAAACTCGTTACCGCCAAATTACCGGCGTGTCACTACGGCCAGCTTCAAAAGCGATTCGGTTGCTAATGTTGAAACGAGAGTAGTTCGCGGTACGATGCTACAGAGAACAAGAGAAACAGACTCGAAAATGTCAACAAGAAAAATCTACTTCCAGTTACATAAATGTTCTTGTTCCCGTAATTAGTAGCTGGTCTACTAATTAGTTGCACGACACTCGTAAGAAGGTGAATCGCCGAAATACTGCAAGCATTTTACAGCAAACTTTGCCTATAGAACAGCAGACAAAGAATTCCAGTTTTTGCATAGCAGTAAAAAGTTCCGAATGAAATATTGGGTATTATGATGTGAGAAACTCCGGTAATACGATAATGTTCGAGCGAAAATATCGTGTGTGGGCTTTGAATGATCCAATACTGTTATTCGAGAGTTAATTGAAAAGATAGGTACCTTTTTAACTCGTCATAAAGCGAAACGATGGTAGTGCAGAAAAAGGATCTCGTTATCAAGAGACGTTTGCTTCGATTTTCATACGCGATTCGATAGGTTTTGATATAATGAAAATTAAAAAAAAAAAAAGGAGGTTGGAAATTGGACATCGAGAATATTGGTCGTAGGTTGAATGAGCGAATTGGGAAAAAGGACTTCTGGCCTGACGTGAATTTTGGCTTTCCGCTGAATTTAACGAGCATTGTTTCAACGAGCAGTGTGTTTTTTGGTTCGAAATTGTACCGACGGGTTTTTTCAGCGAACGATGGCCAATTCCAAGCTTGATTGATGGTACAAAGATGGTGGAGGGAGGGGTCGTATCGATCGGATTGAAAAAATATTAGCGAAATATACCGGGGGGTAAATTCGCCGAATAAAGGTTGATTTGAAAGGGATATTGGAACACGAGGCAGGTGTACTTTATGCTACTTTCAGAAATTCGAGATAGTGCTCCTTAATGAACGTGCATTTGAAAGTCAAAGTTGCAGGCTTTACAAATTATTGGAAATGTTCTATTGTATACAGTAATTAGATTCTGTTACTGCAAGGCACTATTCACAGAACATACATAAAATATTTTAGAAAAATATTTTATAATATTTTGGAAATATGTATATTTTTGGAATTATGTATATGTATTTTGCGATGTGAAATAGTCTTTCCGTGGTATGTTCAATTATTTAAATTTTTATATTCATTACAGCTTAACAAGTTTGCAAGTGAGGCGATTGCAGGATCACAAGTTCAGAAGTTTGCAAGTTTACCAGTTCACGAATCTACAAGTGTGAAAGTTCACAAGTATGCAACTATGTAAACATGCAAGAATGTTAGTATGTCAGTATGTAAGTATGTATGTATGTATGTATGTAAGTATGTAAATATGTAAGATGTGAGATGTTAAGTATGTAAGCACATAAGTATGTAAGTATGTACATAAGTACGTAAATGTGGGTATGTAAGTATGCAAGAATGTTGGTACGTCAGTATGTAACTATGTAAGTGTGTACGTAGCTATGTAAATATGTAAGTATGCAAGAATGCTGGTGTGTTGGTATGCAACTACGCAAGTATATAAGCATGCAAGATGTCAAGTTTATTATGATCCCTCATTCAAGGTAATTTCAAGATCATGTCACTATAAAATATTTTTATCCATCTTCACATCCGCTACAATATTACATTATAACTAACATACGTTAACATACGGAGTGTCAATAACCTTGAAAATCATGGGTGCAGACCTTGACAAAAATTCACGGATCATTCATTATACCTTACCCTAACACAATTTTCAGTATCCACAAAAATAACGAAAATACGTATCCACGATAAACACCCAGTACAATATTGTGCACCCAATGAGATGCAGTGTTTGACTACCGTAAATAATCATTCGTTCGTGCTGAAAGCATATGCGATGCAAGGTACTTTTCACTAAAATCAATCGTAGCCACTTTTCTCTCAATATACACACTTTAAGTATTTGAGAACTCGTGGCAATTGATCATTGAATAAATATATTCTCGTCCGTGTCTTTGCTATTTTCTTTCATATAAAGTTGTAATAAATTCTTGATCTGTTTTTAATTGATGTGTTATAACGTCAGGGGTTTCCTCTTCGATCGAGTATGTTTCGTCATTGCTTTGAATTCTCGTGAAAAATTGAAGCACGAAGCACGCAAAGGCAAAAATCCTTGCGAAGCGTGGAAGTTGGTTTTTTTGCGATTTTGCAATTTTCATGTCAGGGTAGCCGAGGTGCGAAGAGGTAATTTTCTTTGCCAGGCAGGAGACACGCGTTCGAGTCTCGCTCCGCAGAGGATCGTTGTCGAAAGCGGTCGCCAAGTTATCAGAATATTGCATTCGAGTTTTTATTTTCCACCGGCGTCTGTCGTTTGTTCCGTTCTATGAACGAAATTAAAAAAAATACTGGAAACCCGTCGTCATACTGCGCGAACGTGAGAAGTCGATTCGATGACGAGAGAGAATAATAAAATGGAAGAAACATTTTTTTGTTCGGTGTCCCGTGGCTGCCACCTTTTTATCGGATGAAGTTTTATGCACTCTCATTTCACGACTCGAGTGAAAATTATTTTTCGTATAGAAATGAGATTGCGGGGGCTCGAACGATTTACTGGGCGTATTCGATTGCAATTCTTGAGTAATTTCAATTTTCTTTTGTTTTGGGATTGCAAGTTTCTCGTAAATTACCAGCGATAGTGATTTGCTTTTTCAGAACATTATTTCAGGGAAATTATTAAACTTCTATGTAATTTTATAATTACTTCGAAGTAAGGAACGAAATGTTTCATATAATCTGCTAGAACGTGATTGAAATTAAAATTTAAATATTATAATATGATAATACTTTATGGTACTTTAGCTAATACATTTAAAATACAGTATATGACTGATCTGATACAATGTATGTACTTTCTTGTACGAAGTAAGTACAAGAAGTGCAATTCTGCGTGAAAAGTTTTTCCCATTCACTGATACTCGAAAGAAAATAGTTTCGCTAATCACACTGAAAGTGTTCCAATCCTGGTAGGGTGGTGTTGAAACGGTGTGTGCGTTTAATCGGGGAAAGGCATCGATTCATGTCGATGGTTATTGGATTACTCTGAAAATCCCGATTCTCCGCTCCCTTTTTTAATAAGCGTTAAATGCCCTGTTAACTTTATCGATTCTTAAACAGCGATCGTGGTTTAACACCCTCGACAAAAAGTAAGAAAACGAACTAATTATACGAATTCTTATAGTTCGTAATCTTGAATAATTTTGAATCCTTTGATCGCACAGATTACTGTATTACAGCGACCGCATCCACCAAAGCCTTCAATAGAAGCCACGAATAATCGGAATTGATACGACGCGTTTGATAGTGCTCGTTACATTTTCCCGATTATTGACGAAATAATCTTCACTGTTAATGAGCAGAATGCATCGATATCAAAGGTCATTCGAATCGTCATCGAATATCGGATCGTAATTTTCTGTATTGGCATAATGGGCTACTTTTTCCTGATCTACTTTATGCGCATGTTCATAAGATATGCAGCTTTTACATTTCTCACTTGTAATAATTGAATACAACTAATAATTACTACGAGCTGTGCATTTGGGACATATACAATCAAATACATTAATTCTATAATTAAACGTGAAGATATACTTTAAGATGTATTCAATAGAACTATTAAGTATGTTTAAATACGTTCCAATAACTTAGATGATACATTTGTGTAGAGATACGTACTGCGTATGCGCCACGTAGCGCCACGTAGCGCATGCGTAGTACATATCTCTATTTAAGAAAACATCTTCACTCTCTTTTCGATAAATACTTTAATTTAAGTGATTAGCACAGGATTTATAGCAATTCATTGGCAGTTTGAGATAATTTAAACAACTTGCATTAAATATACTTGTAACTTTTAAAAGTTGGAACACTTAGAACACTTCAGATGTTATGTATAGTTTATTGAATGCATTTTGTCTTATCCCGTATTATCGGTTGAAAGATTTGGATTTCGTATGTTTATCTTCCCGATCGAAACGGATGCCATCGCACACAAATCGATACCGAAATCAGTCGTGCAAAGCAACGTGCACACGAAGGCCGTCATAAGCTGAATTTGAACAGCTCAGCAAATCAAACCGCTAATGTTATAGTATTTATCGTGGAATTAATCGCGACGAATGGAAAGCCGGCGATCGCCGATAAACCGTCCTGATTACGGCGAGCAGGGACTATCGTGATCGCGTTTAAATCGGATTAAAGCCGTCGGCCATTTGACGGAAAACATTCGGCCTTTGTCGAAGCCTGGCTTTTACCCAACAGCATGATTCTAAATGAGTTTCTACGCTCCGTCATTTCGAACGTTAAAGCTTCGTAACCGTTTCATGGAGATTATTTTTCCCTTCAGTTTCACCATTTTTACCGTTTTGATCGTGTTGCAGCGACATATGTTCTTAGTTCTCATTTGATTATTGCAAAATGTTCGAACGTTTGAAGGATTTATTATCGTTATGGATTTCACTTACTTATTTATCTTTTTCTAAACTTTACGTAGTTTCTTCTAATGAAGAACTTTTGGGATTTGCAGAAATTCGACAGCAAAATTTTGTGATATAAAATATGAAACCTGAAACCAGTGATTTAGTGTTAAATTCCAGAACTAACAGATGTTATCGATTAGAGCGCTCAGCAGCGTTAATCAGTTTCTTTATCAGAATTCTGGCGATGGAAATCAAATCGGAAGCTTCGATCGAGTTAGTCGGAATTAATCGAGGCATGCAACTAAGCTCGTACATTACATATAACGATCTAAGCAAATCGGAAATTCGCCGATGCTCCTGAATCAGAACGCCTTGTTGAGTGCGGCAGTCGGCAGAGGCATTGAAGGGTCAATCAGCATTCCGATCAAAGCAATACGAAGCACCTACGCAGCATTTTCATTGATTCAGTGCCGATAAGTACAGCTAAAATTAAATGAAATTAGACCGTGTTCTGTGTCATTCTCAAACACGTTTCATCATTTAAGAACACCTCGGGATAAATTTAATTTAATCGGAAATCGAACGATATTCTCCGAAATGAAAATTAATCGGTCTCCCGTTCAGACTTAATCTTGTACAGTTTTCAAGCACGTTCAGATATTCGAAAGTACGTCTTGACGAGTTCTATTTAATCGAGATAATCCTTAGCAAATTATTTCATCGAATACGCGTTTAATTGCTTCAAGATAATCCTTTGCAAGTTCTTTCATCCAGTAAGATTGTTATATTCCTCGGAACGGTAAAGACGTCACGTCGGATATTAATAAAATGAAAATAGGGACGATGTCGGATATGTCAGGTTGTTAGTCGCAAGAAAGGAATCGCGAGGAAAATGAGACGCAGTCAAAAGGGATTACCGAGGAGTCGTGAATTCATTTCAAGTTGGACATGTTACTTTGCCGGTATAAATAAGAATTTCCAGAGTGGAACGTCCTCTCGCCGAATCGAATATTTCCCTTTCTCGACGGGTACGAGAGCTCGACAAATATTTCCGAAGAATTTATTCCGCTGGAATAGATATGTTCCTCTGCTTGGCCGATACCTCCGCTCGAAATCGTCCGGTCGTAGTCAAAGCTAAAGCTCGACTCTTTTCTCCATTTTCTACTTGTCGTATTTCCTTCTTTGCGTATTCCGAGGGTCTCTTATTCTGTTTATCGTCAAGAAGCATGCTGTGACTCGTGATTCCTTCGGATCATACTTATTTCGAAGGTACTACAATGAAATATTTTCATCACGGGGAATTATGCATACGATGAGTTATTCGCTGAACGTGGAATAATTAAACTCCATTCTTTTCCGAATGCATCGTTTGTATAATTCTCCGAGTGTACGTCGGGTGAATTCAATATTTGCACCCCAAGCTAAGGTACAGGGTACGACGTTACTCCACTTATATTGCAGGAACTTGGCGATTTAACGTTCAAGGGCTATTCGTGTCTACGTAAATTTGGAGATGTAGGAATTCTAGAATGCAGAGGTAAATTGGGATCTACGTATACATCGGTGTACCGATATCTGGGCATATTCAGGTACTAGTGTCTAGGGATTTCGGACTTTTGGGATTCCGAAATATTGGGATCACAGGCATGTAGACGATTGTAGGAGAATCTAGGAATTATTGATCTAAATATATGGATATCTATGAATAATTTATATTACAATTTTATATTATATACACAATATTTTATATAGTACATAACCTAGGATTTTAGAGAAATAGATAAACTAATTGAATCGATAAAATGATAACAAATGATAAGATTTAATTGCCGATTCTTACGACAGAGGTCGTTTAATTTGTACAGTTTAATTGATCTCGCCGAATTTGTATTCCATTTTTAATCGTCGAATTTGCACTGAAATATGAGGGTGGATTTCATCGACGCTATTGTGCGAATCAGCCTTAATAAGCGAAGGTATCGCACGCCGACCACGCAATTATTAAATTAATTGCTACGATTTAATATCATCGCCCCGATTTATCGTTCGCGTAACGCCGACATGATCAAACAATTCGACGCTCATATTTTTCATCAGTTTCGTTTTATTTACACGTAGGTGGTACCATGAGTTATTTTAACGATTTCGTAACTTCGAAGGATATCAACGGGCAGTCAGCATTTTTCTGAACGTTTCGCGAGTGTTTGATTCACTCCAATAGTTTGTCGATCGCGCAATAACAATTCGTTTGAACGTTACTTTCGGTTCGGTTCGTTCTACTCCAATCGAAGAGCTTTGAATTACATTTAAATGGACCGTGCGTAGTTTCGATGGCCAGCACTTTCGAGAACTACGATACCACTTGATCCCGATTGCCAATTGAATTTCACATTTTCACGTTTTCTTCGGCTCTCGTTCTATGTACACTCTCGATTGGTCCGATAAAACGAATAAAGAGCGTGAAATAGAAACATGTACATTTATTAATAATTGAAACGTTGCTATCAAGTCATATCACATTACCGATACTTGCTATTTGGAGAAAGAAATATCTTCTTACTCAATAATACTGGCATTATTCTTTCACCGAATTAGACATTGTAGACATTCGTTATATTGCCACTGATAGCTTTGTTACGTATAGCGATCTAATGCTAGGTAATATCGTGTGGCGATATAACGTTACTACACAACGCGCGGTAAGATAATGTGTAGCAACAGAACGCGTGGCGATATAACGCGAGGGAAGTACCACGATGCAATATAGCACTTTGCAATGCAAGGCGTGGCGATATAACGCATTGTGACACAACGCTTGACAATTCCGAGCATGGTAGTATAACACGTGGCGGTATAAGGCGAGGGAAGTACCACGGTGCAATAACACGTTGCATTGGAGGCGTGGCGATATAATGCATCGTGACACGACGAGTGACAATTTCAAGCGTGGCAATGGTACGTGGCGATATGACGTGTGGAAATGTATCATGTGTCAGTATAACGTGTTACCATACAACGCGTGACGATATAACACGTAGCAATGTAACACTTAATTCCATTTACAGGTAGGGATGGTAGATAAGTGCCACCAGTGTACTTGAAATTTTGCTTAAATGAAACTTCTTTCAATCGGTAATATAGCGAAAGTTCACTATATGTATTTTGCAAGTCTAGAAAATAAAATCATTACCTGTTTGAGTGCTATTCGAATTTTATGCAATTTGCATCCATTGGAACGGTGCTGTTTACATATTTGATATTGACATCGATACGTTCGTCGATGCGAACGTGAAATTACATTGCAACGGGTTTGAAATTTCTTTCTCAATTTTTAGCGAACTTAACAATGATTTTAGCATCATTTATCGTTACGAGTCACTGGATTATTCAGCCGTTACTCGAACCGTGATTTCCCGTTTACAATGACTGCTCGACCACGGTTCCTGTGCTTCGCACTCGCATTAAATAAATCATTAGACAGGCTCATCAATAAATAGCAAGCTTAATTAGCATCGATCGATAGTAACTGTTAATGTTTACCGTCGATAAACATCCGTTCGCGATTACGACAGTTTATCAGATTTATTTGAGTTCATCGATATTTTTACTTACATATTTAATAATATTAACTTGGTAACGATGTTTATCCTGTATCCCGTATGCTTAAATTCTCGAACCATGAAACTATATTGCATATAGAAGCATATTCTTTGATTTAGAAGTATGTGGTTAGTACTCACTATTAATACTGAAATATTGACAGTACATATTGTGCGTGAAATATTGATAGCATATATTAATCGTCTGACGCCTCATTAATTTTGAAACAAGTACTAAATGTAATTGGATAAAGGCTAATGTACCTGGTTTAGGAACATGTTAATTAATTAAATGGGCTACAGGAAGTTTTCAATCATTAATTAAATTTATTAATCGAATGTCTCGATATATGTACACTAATGAGTTGCCTATTGATCAGTGACAGTAGCATAGAAAATATATTTAAAACATGATCGTTCACATTCGGCCCTATCATTATCGTCACCATGTTTTGTCCGAGAATATGAATTATTGTTCCTTACGTGCAAACTTTTCAAAGGTAGATATTTTTTTCTATGAACACCTATTACATCATTCTGAATCGTCCTTTTACACGATAACTTCGATACTCTATCCGATCATTACCGGTTGTCGTTCTTTCCACCCCCCTTTTTTCTACCTAATTCGCTTGATCAGAAACCCTTACGGGAGGACTAATTCCTCGAGTCGCGGAAAGATTATTCCCTTAATACCCGTGTTTTTAGCCACAGCCTTATGCTTCCAAGCTGCACGACAGTCTCGATGCGTGTATGCCACGCGATCATTTTTATTTAGACCAATTACCATAACACAGGCCTGGAGAGTTCAACCTCTGCGTCACTTGCTTTTTCTTCTCCGTTTACGCGAAATTTTCGTGACTACGGATGCAGGGTGGTATAAACTGCACTTTCATTGTCACTTAGGCGATCGTGAAAAGAAAATGGTGACGTGCAGTAAATTTCCCTCTTCTCCGTGCAATGTATAACTTTTCTTAATTGACGAGTTTAGGTTCCAAGGATTTTTAGGTAATCGTTCAGATTTTCGGATTTATTTGTTTTAAGGTTCTAGATATTCATTTTTTTTTTTTTCAGATTTTTAATTTCTCAGATTTTCAGAATTAAAAAATCTATTAATTTTCAAAGTCTTAAAAGTCCCACCCTTCTACTTTCATAAATTTCCGGACCCGAAAATCATAAAAGTTGAAATGTCCTTGAATTATCAACGCCTCGCAATTCAACCAGATCGCAGACGGTCTAATTACGTACAGTTCCGAATCGGTGGTACAGCGTTTAATTTATTTAGACACAGTCCGTGTCCCAGCAGCGTGACGTCGAGGTTACGTCCAGCTCAACGCCTGTCATTACACTCGACACGGAATAGGTTAATAACGAAATTAACTCGCGAATATTTCATCGGAAATTTCCTCGATCAATCAAAAACTTTGTTCGCTGTTCGATGTCGCCATCTTGAAAATATCCCTTGATCCCTTCGATCCCTTATCCTCCCGTCGCGCGCATTTAACCAAAAAATAGGAAGTTTCGACGCGAGGCGTATCCGAAAGAGAACGTTCGTTTCCCCGATCCTTAAATCCGCCGAAGAAAAAGTAGGGAGCAGAGAACGTTCATTTTCTCGATCGCTTTATCCTCCCTCGACAAGGAAGATCACGGAAGCGAGTTAACGCAGGAATATCCGGGTTCCCTTAATCTTCCATACGTCATTGACCGGCCAACGATATTTCTCCGGTGACGTGGGGCGTCTTGGACATAATCGCGACGCGTTTAATCGTCGTCGTCGTCGTCGTCGTCGTTGTCGTCGTCCGGCAGATCGATTCACGTGTACGCACGTGTTCGCACAGTCGTGGCCAGCCAGCGTCGCGGCGCTGTTTATGCAACCGTACACAGAAACGGAGCCGGTGTGTACGGACGCGACGGATCAATCCGGATTAATTGAGTTACGGTTCGCGGTTTTGCGGCCGGCCAACGACCGCACGGATATATCCGCGGCTTCCGGGAGGGTCTGTTGCCCGGGGACATGCGACTCCCGCGACGACGATTCTGTCAGACTTGTCCTCCGTCTTGCCGCTCATCCTTCAGGGCTTCACTGCCTCGGATTAAAAAAAACGATCGTCGACCAACGGGACGCTTCGACGATTTTTAACGACGGTTGCTGTCATTCTTTTACCGGACCTATGGACATGTTACTGTTTATCGTCGGTTTAAAGATAGAGATACTAATACGATGTATAACTGTGTTCACCAGTAGTACCGGTCTATCTTTTGTTGTGTTCAAACTTAGATCGGGAAACTGTCTACGGACGATTCGAAGGTGCACCACCGATTATATTCATAGATTATCAGCATCATTGATATTCAACGATATTTTGATAAATTATTGACGTGTTACGATAGATTAATTATCGATACCTTATTGTTGTCTAACAATGTATTCATAAATCATCGATATCTTATTAATATTCAATAATATAAGTATCGATTATGGATGTTATCCTCATACGAGACGATAGATCGATAGTACGCGTATTCGAGTAAAAAAAGGGTAGATAACCTGGTCACGGTAGGGAGTATAAAATCAAGTACACAAATAAACCAACCAATCGTTTTAGGCGTTTAAAATTCTACGTTACATGGCTCGGTAGTTTTTATCCCCTACAGTGTACCTTTGATCTTCTTAACGAAGAATGCTACGTAAAGTAATTTCCCTAATGAGAAAACAAAGAGGATGCATAAGCGGATCAGCTTACTCATTTTATGAAGAGTTACCCGCGAGATTACTTCTCGATAGAATCAACTTCAGCAACGAACGAATGAATTTTCTTCTTCCAACTAGATTATTTTACTATTTATCCATGGAGTTTTATCATGTTTTATATCTTCATTAAACGAAGGTGCTTTTAGGAGCTTTCAGCGAAATTTAGTTATACTTTTTTTGCCCGGATAATGAAGGGATTGTGTTACATATTTTAATTTACTTCATATTTATCCGGTATCCTGTCTTATTTGCAGTTTTAGCATTTTGTTATTACGGATTTTATTGTCACACGTTATATTGCCACTATATTGCATCGCATTGTATCGGTTATATTGTCACGAATTGTATCGTCATGCGTTAGATATTGCAACGCGTTGCATCACCACTCGTTATACTGCTACACATTGTACCGTCATGCGTTAAATCTCATCGCGTCGGTTGGTAATTTTTCAAATTTTCAAATGTAAAAAGTAGATTTGATAAATTTAGACATCTGAGAATTCGGACAATGAATTTCGCAATTCAGACATTTAAAATTTTGGAAGATCAGAAATTTCGAATTCGGGAATTCAAGAATTTTTATGTTTATACAAATTTACATGCCATGAACCGTGTCTAATTACACATTGCATTAATGTCCAGCCCTCGTACAATTAAAAACATCTTTACGGGATCTAAAGCGAAGCTTGTTCCGAGGAACAGCTGTCACCTAGGTGTCCCCTCTCCTGTGAGGGGGTTAATTGCTCCCGTAGTAGGCATCTTGCAATCAATTTTTTTCTGCGTTAGGTAGTCGATGGCCCTTTTTCCGAGGTCTCGCCTTAATTTACCCGTAGTCTTCGCAGCCTGATAGCTGGGCGCTCGGGTACAAAGGTCTGCACCGTCGAGCAGCGGCAGGCCGCTTTGGGCGTCGAGTGTAATTGGCGAAATTAATTAACGGTCTATAAGCGAGTGGCTCGGTGTGTCTGTTATCTCGTGTGCGTACACGGGATTCGCTGCCACCAGGGACGTCCACGTTCAGAACCTCGTGCTCTGGCTATGTCCTTTCCTCGGCACACGATCTACGAAGGATCAGACGACCAGCCAGGAACCGGGTTGTTGCTGAAAATTATCAGGAACAGCAAGGTGCACCCTTGAAAATCCTGCTTCACCGATGTTGCTGGCTAATTTATGCGTGTATCCTGCCTGTCCATTACGCTGCCGCCGCTTAATCTTTGAGAGGATTTTGCCTGGGACCTTGTTTACGTTGTTACATCCTTTACGACGCGTAATTGGTAAATCGTTGCTATTGTCTTTAATTATCGAGGGTTATGATACGATTATAATATCTTATTATTAATTATTTGCCTTGAGTGTCTTGCTTAGTAGTAAGGACGCAGCCACGGTCTATTCTGATATTACGTTGATATTGCTCTATTCTGATATTATTGTTACTGTTACTATGCTACTGTATTGTACTACTGTTTCACTGTTTCGTCATACTATTATTCTGCTCCTTCTTTATACATATTATTCTCTTGTTGTACAATTATATTACTATTTCACTGTATTGTCACACTGCTGTAAGTACATTTTTCTATTTCTTCCACCATATCTATAACCGTTACTATGTCTACCGGTGTATCTAATATTTTGCTCTTCTACTCATTTACTACGGAGCTATATTTACTAGCGGTCTAGTGCCCTGTTCCAGTATGTTACTATTTCACTATACTACTGCTATAGCTACAAGCATGTAGCTGTAAGGTATTTTATGTTTTACCACTTCATTATATCAATATGCTACTACTCTACCATGTATATTGCCACTCTGTTATTTCACTGTCGTTCAATTCTATCGTTTAAAATAATAGTTTTACTATTTTAATATCCAGTTACTCTGTTGTACCATTCTGTGCAGTTATGTTGCTCGAAATTTATTCCCAGAAAGTTGTAAACACATTCGTAGTTAAAATTGCCGAACAACTGTTCGAAGAACCGAGCTCTGTTTAAACTGGAAATTGTCAACCGCGCTTTTCCTCCGAACGACAACGTTCGTCACTTTCAATTTAGTCTTCGACTAAAATACCGTACCGTCAGGGGTAACATCAAACGCTGAGTGCACGTGGTGCAGAAGCACGCGAACTTGCGGTCTTCTACAACGCTTGTTTACACTTTCTTGGCTACGCGTTCGAGAAACCAGCCACACAGAGCACTGAAGTTCCACGCGAACTTTGACAAACCTGTGTGCCTTTAACTTCTGCAAACGGAATATTCCTAACAAACCCCCAAGAAACGTGACCTTAAGGTTGATAATTTCAACTTCGGTTTATTCCTCTGTTATGATATCACGGGACCTAGGGACGCAACAATACTGTATATGCAGACATGCAAGCTATAAGGATTCAGAAATCTAGAGATACGAGAAATATAGAGATAACGCTGTATGGAAATTTAGAAATGGAATCCAGAGATTGCAGGGTTCATGGATTTCTGCATCTACGAGTTTCGTAATCCACGGATTTTGGAGAGAGATCTTTTGATCCAGGACTTTTAGGATCTGGAAATATTTGCACATACAGCTTTTTAGATACAGGGATTTTTTCGATTAAGGGCCATCCGTTGATTTTTGCATCTAGGATCATTTGGATATAGAATCTGTGCATTTTCAGATCATAGGTATCTTGAACTACCCCGAGGATATAGGTAATTCGCAAGCAGTCAACCTCTTGCCTTACAATATCGTATCCCACACCTGACGCACGTAAGCCAAGAGTTGGGCTAGTTAATAACTTCAATTCCAACCCGACCACCAATGACTGTCATATACAAAGTGTCCCTAACCATTGAATATTCTTCGTCCGTCTTAACATTACAGCAAGAATTAAATCGCTTTGTCTTACCAAAAAAATCATAAGTCGTTAAATCCGCAGTTCAGCAACGAACATAGGTTTTCCTTTTTCCGCGATTTAAATTCCAACGACAAAATCTCGCGTGATCCCGAGTGACCGGAGGGTTCAAGTACTTCCTACATAGGATTTGCAGCGCTTTCGGCTTCTAATTTTGCGGCGATCGGAGCCAGGCTGCGATTAAAGAATCGAACGAGCATCGGTTGCGGTTGCGGTCGGTGCTCGTGTCGCAACGATCTGTCGTTGGCCGTTTGATAAAAAGCACTTAAGCCGTATCCGCCCTTTGATCTCGCCTCGGAGCTCGCGTGTTGCGCGCGATAAATTCAGCCTTCCATTCTTGAAACACGTAAAACTCGACGCTTTCATTTCGCCGGCGTAGCTGCCCGCTTGCTTCGAATTTCCATTTTGAAATACGAAAGCTCGGCTTTCACCGATACCTAGGAACCAGCTAACCAAGTGATTGATGCAAATGGTACTGTTGACAGTTATGCTCCGAAATGTGGATGAATCGTTAAATGGCGAGCATGATAGATTCTCGTTAATTATACGGTACTTGGTATTTTTATAATACAGTTGGGAATGCGATCATGTAAGTTGTTCGAGCGCTTTGCGACTATCGACCGGTTACTGGGCTCACATTTCACTTTCAATAATCTCTCTCATGAATTGACCACGTTTTCGACCCTTACGTAGATACTGGAGGGATAAGTGATATAGTCATTTGTAGGATGGTAAATGAACACAGGGTGTTCATACGGTTTATTAAGATACTGTCGACTAAATGTTTGGAAAATGGCTGCGTTCGTTTACGGGATGAAAAGTCAGGACCCACTTAAGGGTATGTTAGCTTCAAGTCGTGTGCGAATGTGGCACACGTGTCAGGGTCATTGTACCCCGGACTTTGACCCGTTTCTCAAGGGTTTTAAAGTGTCAGTACGGTAAACCTATGTCTGTCGTCGAGCTAAGGATCGGTGATAACCGCTAGCTAAGGACCGCGAGTTCGAATCTTTTGGTAAGAGGACCTTGAGAGACAGCATAGCACTTATCCCGGCACCTTGACACAGAGCACTACCTTATATAATTTTATGGAAAAAATCAGGAAATTACTGAAAGGTAATTTATTAAAGTTAACACAACAATTTTACTTGGTAAACTATATCGTTTATTCTGTGACGCGTTTCCACGCTCATAGTCAGCACAAGAATGTCTCTTCGGCAAAACATTAGCCGCGAGGACACCAACGTCACCATGGCCCTTGACAACTATACAATACCTTAGCCTGATAAAACTTTCCCTTGCAATCAGGAAAGCACCCGACAAAACTAAATTTCTAACAATTTCTATTAGTAATGTCTAACAGGTACATGACCATGTACGTCTCCAAACTCCCAAGGAGGCTCATTGAAGAGTTCATAAATTAGTCTGCACATTTAACAGATTGCAAGTAGTTTAGCGAGTTGTGGTCTTCGGTAAACAGATTAATAATGTTAAATTTTTAGGTGCAGATATTTTCAGGTCTCTCCCGGTGCCATTTCATTCGTGACAAACCGCAGAACGGGGGTAGAACCATAAGCAATCCCAGATGTACAACAGGGTTCGCGAAAGCTTGTGTCGTAGATAGAAGGTTTGGCGGAGCTCGGTAGTCGGCCAACTGCACGTTTCGAGGCTGGTATACACGCTTATTAACATTCGGGAATAGCATCGTGGCGGGTATTTATGAACGTCTCAGGGCGCAAACAGCAAGCGTTGCTTCGCTTCTAATTGCGTGTGCGTTGTCGAGCGTTCTCGTCTCTTGGTTGGCTCGCGGAAAATCCTTTCGTAGTTCACGAAAATTACAATTTTTCTCTGCGATAATTTTCTGGTATGTTACATTTCAATTTAAGGATATTCTAGGGATATTTTGATCCACGGATGATCGCATTAGATCTGTAAATTGTTACCGACTGCCTCGTATCGTTTTAAGCTTTTAATTTTAATTGGTTTACAAAAAGTTCGAAGCTTGCTGTAAATCATTTTACAGATTCGATATATTTTTATGAAATTCCCGTAAATCAAGGCCCTTTATGATCATATTTCAGCGAGCATTTTATTTCTTCGTATTTCTTCGGAGATCACCGGTGAGATCGAAGCCGACACGTAAAACGAAACGAAATAAAAATTTGAAGATAAAAGGACGGGAAACCTGTCAGTCACAGAGAGTCTCGTCGCGTCGCGTCCGTATTTTGCTGGTAATTGTATAAATTAAAATTGCCGCGCGCAATTGGATCGCTGACTCCATTAATGTAATTAAACAGCGCTCTAATTAACATTTATTAAACGAACGGTAGCGAGAGAATCCGTTGGAACGGAAAAAAAAGAGAAGAGGACGATGATCGAGAGAGGAAAAAAAAGGTGTAGAAATTACAGCCAGGCGACGCGGTAATAAACGCCGCGTTGATATAATCAAAATACACACGCGTTAATTTGCATAGAAATTGAAATGATATATTTTGCACTAGACCGCGCAAAGGCCAACGGTGAAACATTGAAATTGTATTTAATTAACTGCACGATTTTGCCAAGCTATTGTGTCATTATTCCCCCTTTTAACCGTCCTCTGTTATCTGTGCGCCATTATATTTTTGAATCGCATTAAACTACCAAATGGATTCTAACTCTTTGCCTAGGCACGGCTTTATGTCGACACTAAATGCCACGGTTGCTCGTGAAGGTATAGTAATCGTTCGAGTATATCGTGCTCGTAAATCTTGTCGAGTTGAACATTTACGGGTTTGAAAATCTGCGAATCTTCGAAATTTTCGAAATCCTCAAATTCTTAATTTCATAAATGTCCACAATATCAAATTCCTACAGTTTCAGTTTCCTACATTCTGAGTTTCTCAAATTCTAAAATTCCTAATTTCCTCAATTCCTAATCTTTCAAATTTCCAAATCCCCAAATTTCTAAATGCCCCAATGCCCAATCTTTCAAATTTCCAAACCTCCAAATATCCAAATGCCCCAAATCCCAATCTTTCAAATTTCCAAATTCCCCAATTTTTCAATTTCCCAAAAATTCCCAAAATTCCAAACCCCTGAATTCTGAATGTCTCAAATTTCCAAATCCCCAGCCCCAAATTCCCAAATCTCTAAAAATCCCTAAATCATCTGTTCAGTATAAAGCAGAATAGTGTAAATGGTGGGGATATTTCATTGTGCGTCGATGATCGAATTTCTAGCTTTAATTCGTCTCTCGTTAATTAATCCGCGATCGAGTATTGCGTCCTTTTGCAACAACGAGTGGTGGAGGATCGATTTTCCAAATAATAATAGAGTGATTTAATTGTGATCAGTCGTGGCGATAATTACATGAACAATCGGGACTGAATTGAAAAGCGGATGTTGGATAGAGTTTGTCACCGTAGATTGATCCCGTGAATTTTCGTTTGTTTCGCTGCTCCAGTCTGATGATGATGTTCAGATTGTGCAATTACATACATAATTGTCACGAGGAAGTGTTTAAACTTTAATTGGAAAACGGAAGTTTCTCAATAGTGGTTGCGTAGAAATTCGTTGCAATTAATCGGTGAAAAAACATGTAGTCTTTCGGTTCGATTCAATTTAGTCTTTCCGAGTCAATTCAATTAACAGTGCTTTTCGTTCAGTTTTACAGTGTTTTCATTTCAGTTCAATTTATTAGTTTTTCCGAACCTATTCAATTTAGCAGGATTCAAGTTTGCTCGTGTCAAGTACAATTTTCGTTATTTTCGATTAATTAAAGAAGTATTGGCATGTTTGTTAATTTGGAAATTGATAAAATGTTTTTAAATGGATACATAATAACATTTTTAATAACATCGAAGTTAATGACATTGAACTTTTTTGCGAATATTCTTGAAATATAAAAACTATTCTGTTACGTTTTATTACATAGTATAATTACTCGTATTGCAATTTTATATTTACAAGAAATGATAATTAAATGGTATTAATGTTATCTTATTTTATTACGTTGTCAGAGTTCCGTTTTTATGAGCCATCTCGTAAAATACTCATCGCAGAACATGGTCCAAAGGGATGCATTTGTTCTGTACCACGTACCATATTCGAATGCAGAATGCATGTTTCCGTTAATAACCGGCAGAAGTTGCCTTAATATCCTAATATCCTATTAATCGCTTATAAAATTGTCTCATTTTGTATGGCGGCGAACAAGAGCGCTCGCTAGCTCGGACCCAATGTGGCCCTTTCGTGGCATAATACCGAATAAACTCTTAAGTTTGTACCACCTGCACTCACCACCGAAAATGTTCGCACTGGCTCCAAACCTTTCCCGAATTTCCTTCTAAGCTAAATTTACAAAATTTCTCGAAATTTTAGGAGACGAGAGTCGATCTTTTGGTCATTCGCGAGTTTTATTTCTTAAATTATACTATTCATCACTGCTCCATTATTACTTAATAAATTTATTACTTCTATTAGAATCTGTGTTGAAATTGTGGTGAAACGTTAATTTATTTATTTTATCTTTAATTTGAAATTACGTGTGCATGTAAGTAGATGAAGTGGAACATTTGGAAATTTCGGATTTTTATGTTCAAATTTTCAGATTGTCAAATTTTCAGAAGATAACTTGATACTTCTAGATTGTCTGATTTATTAATTTTTATCTTACAGTGAAAATTTGAAATTTCTATCCACTATTTCTATACAATATCTATTTGTATACGGTTCCTTATTCATATGTCGGAAAAAGGATTTGAAGGGCCCGCTTGCTTCATGAGTGCGCATTGCGCATGCGTGTGAGAGAGTGAATGTATAGGCGCGCTATTCGAGCGAATATTCTTGAACAAAATATAGAAAGTTATTCGTGCGAACTATTGTGATATTCTGTGAAATCTGTTTAAATATATTTTGTAATCGTCCTTAAAGGATTATATCCTATCACATCCACAGACTCATATTTTTTCCAACAACACAAATAAAACATAACGATGTAATAATGTAGCATTGTATTAATGCGCTGTTCCTAATATACATCAATAAAATATAATGTATAACAGAAAATCTAATAATGTAGTACTATCATTGGTGTGTGACTAACTTTTAAATAGTGCAGCATTGAATGAATAATTGTAAAAAAAGTTGGCAATTCGTGGGCACTTTATTTACGAGGAATCCTTTGAGAGCAGATCTCTTTAAGTGACCCACTTCCGGTTTAACCGAGTGGCGGAAGTGCGCACCAGTGCACCCAACAGCGTCATAGGACACACGGAAATTGCTGGAAGGAGGACCGATGCTCGAATTTGCCATTAAGCCACCGGAATTGCGTTCGCGAGCGCACCTCCTATCATCCGCAGCAATTGCTCTGTGTAAACGTTTGCCTCGTGCGTTTTTCTTCTCGTTCGCCAACGTGGCTAATTAAATATTCAAATTACCTTCAACCACGCGATTTTCACCTGTTTGGAAATCGTGCTTCCGATAGCGTTGCCAAATAACGCGGAAAAAGGGAAAAGGAACAGAAAATACACTCTAAGTGTAGGAATGTTGGCATCGAAATAAAAGTTGTCACACCCCTTTATTTTACATTTTATTTTCATTATTAATTACGTTAATATTGGTCGAATCACCAGTGCACAAGTTTCTTATTTTAAATAAAAAACTTTGTTAATATTTGTTAATTTTTCTTTTCAAATTTAATATCATTTTCAATTTCTACAAATCTTATGTTTGTCATTATCACTTTCTTTGATTATATTTCTGCTTTATTTTCAATTTCAAATTATGTGCACATTCTAAGAGAATGAGATGTTAACACGAGAATAAGAGCAGTAATAAGTGAATTAATTTGTCCACAGCCAATGACTATTAATGTAGTACCTGTTTATCTGTCATTAAAATAGCTCCACAAATTCGTAATAATAATACCAGAAAATAAAATAGTTGGGGATAATAGACAACAAAAATTATAAGGCGGACCTCGATCAATAGAAAATGCAGAGAATCATGGATTGACCCACTTCAATTTTTACCGTCGATTTATCGAGAATCTCTGTGCATCGAAGTCAGACGGGAGTTGATCGAGGAACGATGAGCAACCGTTGGGCACAATTTTTGAATTCTCCACGGAGTACCACGAATTGAATTCGACTCCTTTTTTTCTCATCGTGGCAGAACGTCGAGTTTCACTGGTTGAACGCGAATGTTCGAAGATTTGAGAGGCCAAAAGCGGGGAACATGAAATTCCAGCGAAAGAGATCTCCGATCTCTCGCTAATGAAATGCATTTCGAGGGAGGAAGGGAGACGGAGAGAGAAAGAATGAGAGCCAATGAGAACCTGGATAATAGCGATAAAGGATGGCTAAAGGGGATATTTTATACGAAGATACCGGGAGGAATGGGATCAGCTTTTCGTGACGAGGAGATTTTAATGCTACTCTTTAGTTCCGCTCGTTATTTTCACGATTTAAGAACATCACTTCAGTAATATAAATTGATGAAAATTTCTCACTGCGTGATAATACAATGCAACGAGTGATAATTCACCGCATCGTAATTCAATGGTTGATAATTTGGCGCGAGTTAATTCAACGCACGATAATTCTGCACATAGTACTTTAATGCGTGGTGACTGGACGTGCGATCATTCAGTGCCTGGTGATCGAACGCGTGGTAATTCTATACGTGGTAATTCGGCGCGTGGTAATTCTACACGTGGTAATCCGACGCATGGTGATTCGACGCGCGCGATAATTCCACGTGTGATAATTCCACGAGTAGTAATTCAACGTGTACTAATTCAACGCGTAGTAATTCAATGCCCGATAATCCGATGTGTGGCGATTATACTCATAGTAATTCAACACATGATATCTTAATCCGTAATAATTCAATGCGTAATTGAACGTTTGGTAATTTATACCTTGATGCCCTACTTAATTTAATTTCATAGTGATCTATTAATCGATTATAAACGACAGCAAAATAGCAACAGTCCACCCCATATTGATTCCATAAAACCCCAAATAAAAATTGCCAATTGAATACTAAATTTTACCTAAATAAATTAAATATAAAAGCTACATAAATATCCGTATCCTGAAACTTGAAGTAGAAAAGAAAAAAGGGTATTATAGATATCTAACGATATATTTATTAATTATACCAAGCGATATGCAGCTATCAAATCGAGAACGATCTATTCATTTATTTTGAATTACCATTCATTGACATCGAAACGTAGATTAATATCGGTAGTCAGTTTCTTGTCGATAAAGTGATAATGAGACGAATAGAGCGCTTGAATTCAGCGTTAGCGGAGTGGAAATGCAGTATAGCCTGATCAAAGTTGATCTTCGTTTACGTAAATGGTATAATCAATACCTATATAGCATTCATTATGTTTCATTGAAACACATAGTAGCGAATGATTTAGATTCCAACGGTAGTACTCGATGGAAATGAAGCACTATTTCATGAACAGATCGAAAACATACCGGCACACGAATTCTCGTTTTCGTGTACGATAATGCATGTCCTTCGTTTATAGGCACGGTAATATTCATTAATGTGTTAAACTTGATTTTTGTAACAGCACATGGCTATCGATTCCTATCACTTTTTAATAGTCTTTTATGTTCCTGCGAAAATTTCATAAAACCGTTGCGGATGTCCATTTTTTTGCACATTGTTAATATCCATTTTAGTTTTAATAACATTCTGATATTGGAGTCGAAAGATAAAATTGAAATCTACCTCAGATATATTTGCTGTTCACACAAAGCCTCAAGCTATAATTAAGCAGCGAACTATAATTTTCCTCTGTTTGGAAGTTTGCGGTGTGAGAAATAGGAAAATATTTCTCGCTTGTATAATTTTCTACCGAAATATTTCTATTTGATACAGCTTGCATCCGACCATCACAAAACAATATAATTTCCGTTAAAACTTGATTTAATACCCAGTGCCTTTTAATTCAATGAACACTGAAAATAAGGAAAATAAATTCCAGTAAAATCCACTAATCCCAAAGATTTTTTGATCAGCTGCTGCTCGTCACAGACGTCGACTGTTGTCAGAAAAGACCGACTGATTTTACCGGGAAATTTTAGCAGGATTTCTATCGTATTTCCGACGAGACACGTTCTTCTTCGCGATATTCTTCGCACGAATCAAGACGTGACGTATCATTCACTTCCTCCTTTTTGTCAAGGTTTACCCAAAAGATTCGCTTCATTTTCCTGTCAGGTTTATCACCGCGTATAACAGCCTTCATATGCAATAGACATTTATACCATCCTTTGCAATGATATGAAAAACTTTCTTTTAAATTTAAAAAGGAACTTTTTAAATCTCTGTTACGCTATTCTTTATTTCTATGTTTTTATCTGTGCCGATTGTCAGATATGTCTTTTACTTACTATTTTGAAGATTGTTCTTATAATATTATATTCGAAAACTGTTTTAAAAAGCAATCATTTTTAAACTATCATTAGTGTTCAGTAATGGAACAATTTTCATGGACTTCGATCATCACGTGGACGTTCGATCGTGGACGCGATCGGGTCTTTTCGATGTCACGTGACTTGCAGATGCGTGCGATTTGTTTCGTACACTATTTGAAACGCGCTTGGCAGCTCATTTTATGACTATTGTCGCGAGTTTCGTATCACTGTATTCCGCTCGCTGGTTTAGTTTGTCACCACTGTGCTACAATGCTATAGGTCGTAATAGCAACGATAAACACTTCAACATCAGTATCTTCAACATCGAGTAAACCATGAAGTTGTCCGACAAAAAAAAACTCGCACGCTCAGCAAAACAGAATTAAGAGGTGTCGCAAACGTTTCCGGAGGTTCGTGTCGACGTTATCATTTGCATTTACATTTCCTTTCCGGCGATCTCTTGGTTCGTATATATATATATTTTTTTTGACGCTGGCATCTCGATAGCGGCGAAGGGCAGAGCGAGGCTAAACCCCCAAGAGAGCAGCAGGAAATTGCACAGAGTACTCGAGCGGTCGCGAGCACTCGAGGAGGCCGAGGCGAGAATCCCGGCTCGACGTCTTTTGGTCGTTTCACGTCGTTAGACGGTAAAAATGCGACGAGAATCAGAAATGAGCAGACCACGGGTTCGCCTCACGGCGAAATCGTCCGAGCGAGGAAATTATAACTGGCTCCGATCCCAGACACCCTCGCTTAGCCTCCTTATCCGTTATCGATAACAACCCTCTGCTCTCGATACCCAGTAACCAGCGGAAATCTTTTGTATTCCCGATACGATTTGCTGCAAAAATTATTTCCAGCCATCGAATCATTCTGCACATTGTTTGAATTTCGTTGAACTTCGTTAAGGGGTCTTTGAAGCTTCGAGATCCTTTTTCTTCGCATTTAAAGTAATGTAAATAGTTGGAACAGCCATAGCAACGGAGACGATCGAATTCGTGAGAATTCGGTGAGAGTTTCACGATGGGCAACCACGCGCGTCGAAGCAAGGAATTGTAAGGCGAGAGGTAGTCGAAAGAATTTTTCGAAATATATCGTGGAGAGGCGGAGACACGTCTAAGCGGAACCGCGCCTTTTGCTCGTCAAAGAACGAAATCTCGTTTTGCCTCGACCTGGTTCAGGGTGTTCTCAGAAATTGGACAAATCGGCAGTGTCTTCCTTTTCCATCGGGCGGACGGGGACAAGGTTCAAAGCGTTTCCGGTCGCTTCTTTCCAGCGTGTTTCCGAAGAGGTTCCTTTGAAACGCATCGAGAGCATTTAACGGAGGAAATACCGGTAACTTAGGGCAAACGTCGTCTATATGTACAAATACGGTATCGTCGTTTCGTATGTACTTTTGTGAAATTTTCTCAACGTCGCGAAATTTTTCTTCAAAATTCCACTACAAAGTTAAAAGTAAATGTAAGATCCTAGAAATAAGAGACCTCTCTCTCACTGATTTTTAGGAAGAGACGAAGAATTAGGTAGAGGAGACCGGAACATTGGTCAGCTTGAATTTACCGCGTTAAATTCATCGGTCATGTATATTTACCAGTAAATTATCAGTCTGACTCGTTATTCTGCACGGGTGGGTTAATCATGTTCTGTATTGGTGTAATAACAGATAGCCCCCATATGATTACAAATGAATGTTGATTACAGAAATAGGAATTTCGGAACGTAGGAATTTTTGGTTCTAGAAAGGTATCAACGCGTTCTTGACACCTCGGTGGTAATAGCCGAGGATTTAAGACAGATGGAACGCAATCAGCGGACGGAGAATAGTCGGTTGAATTATTTTAAGTAGCAGAACGCTTATGACTCGACGCGTCCATGCATATTCAGCTACGCGAGAAGCCGGATTATACCGGGACTAGGAAGTCTCGCGTTTCTGATTGCTCGGTAGCAAGCAGCAAATTCAGTTTCGAAATCGAACCAGTTGCTAACGCTTCGCTACGTGTTCCTCCTTCGGATCCTCCTCTTACCCTCTGCTTAATTTTATACAGATCTCGCGATATCGGAATTTTGATTTCATTGAAAGAGTAGATGTTCGAATTTCCATTCGATTCGTCGAAAGCGCGTCGATGTTAGATGTTAAAAGTGGATTCTAGCTTGTCCGTCTGAGATTGATTCTATTAGAAAAATATAAAAGTTTCCATCGTTTTCGTGATTGTTTCCTTCGATATTGTTTTCAGATTCTGTAAGATTACATGCTTGAGACACCTATTGATTTTTGTACTAGTCGGATACGAGCTCGCATAATTTTAGAGCTGATCGAATATATTTTTAATAAAATATGACACGTCGGAAAGATGCAGAATAATTATGCATTCGACGGTGCAATTGGACCAAATGCCAGAAAAGATTCTGTGAAATATTCATTGCAACCCCGCATTTTGTTGACTCGAAATAAAACACGTACGGAATGGAGCCATGATGCGCCGGTTGAAAGCAGACGTACGTGTAGAATGATAAAAACGTCTGAGAGCAGACGTATGACCGCAAAGGGTTGAAGCTCTTAAAGTGAATTCCGAACGACACGCCTCGAATTATCTTCTACCGAAAGAACCTACATATCCCTGTACAGGGTGTCGTCTAACTACTCGTAACATGATTAGCGATTCACTCTCAAGTTTATAAATTTGCAAATTCTCGCAATTTCTACTTTCAGGTACAAATTTACAAAGTTATATAATTTATGAATCTTCTCATTTTCAAATTCTAAAATTCTCAAAGTACAAATTTTCAAAATTACAAATTTTTCAATTTTCGGAAGCTCAAATTTCTAAATTCTCAAATTTCTGAATCATCGCTTTCCTAAAATTGTACATGTCTATATCTCGGAATATTTCGAAGGTATTGTATCAACAGTTGTAACACATCCTATATACATATTCATACGTGGAAGGTGTATTAACAGTTATATGACATCCTATGTATATATCGAAGGTATCGTAGCAATTATGATACTCTGTAGAATTCGAAGGTGTGTCAACAGTTATACCCTATACATTCGGAAGTTTACGACGGTAGAAAGCAACGGGATAAACGGATTAGTAGGAGCAGCAGCTAATCGTAAGAGCGGGCGTATCTCGCATTGGATTCACGACATTTACGCCGCGATCAAAGAGAGCTCGAAATTGCGGACAAGGCGGGAGAAAAGGGTCGCGAGAAAGAGAGCAGAGAGCGGGCAAAGTACATTTTCATAATCGAGTCAAGTACTCCGAGAGGCGAGTGTCTATTCCGGAATTTTCACTGGCCTCGTTCTTCCTGTCTCGTCTCTTCTCGTCGCCGCTTCGAATAAAACGATCCACCGAGATCGGCTACATTTCATTCTTCTTCTCTTTTACGCCAGCTACTTTTTCCGTAAACAGTTCATCCTGGATGCGACGAATTTCGGTTGGTCGAGACCTTCCTTCAATTATTCGCGATTCGTTGAAAGAACGTCGTTAGCTCTACAGCGACGGTGAACGGTCTCGCAAATTGATGCAGGATGGCAGAATGGCCGAGGAAAAGGTGGCGCGAAAAGGACATTTTTAGTCGGGATGATGCTAAACGAGTCGGAAAGTTCAACTTTTAATTCGTATTCTACAAGTTGTAATATTTGTAAAATTGCGGTATTAATCTAATTAACATTCTAATTAAGATTCGAGAAAACTGCATAAGGATTTCATGGTAATCTTTTCACAGAGTCACAAAGTTATTCACAGCTAGCTATGTTGGGATATTGTTAATCTACGTTAAGCTATGTTAAGTGAGGATGTTAAGACAAAGAAGGTTAAAATATTAGACACATTTGCATTCTGGTGTCCCTGATTGTGCGTCATGAAACCGTAATCACATTAAAATTCCACATTGACCTACAATGTTCTAGGCAAATGCTTCGTTCACAGCAATCTATATTAAGACAACATTGACCTACGTTAAGCTACAATGTTAAGACAAATAAAGAAGATAAAAATGTTAATCACATTTTGCACTTAGGTGTCCTTGATAAAAATACGAGTTACATTTGGCACATTTCAGCTGTAATTTGTGTCACGACAGCGCCACGATATTGTAGGGCAAGGAGTTAAACATGGAGTACTATTTTTACTTCCGCCTGTTGAATAAAATAGTTGAGATTTCCTTCGATCTCGAATCTCGTCCCAAGATATCTGCGCATAAGGTGCAAATTATACAACGAAACGAGGTAAAATAAACGTAGGAAGAAGCGAATTGCCTCGGGGCAACTCGTCTAGCTCGAAAGTATTAAGCTTGCTCGAGTACCGACACCGAAAAACCTTATGAATAATTTCCATCGAAAACGTAAAGAGACTTCGATTCACCGTATTTACCCTCGAGAAAATAATTTCGCTCCCTTATCATTTACTTGCGCGTAAAAACATCCGGGTACAACAGGCTGTTTGGTCAGGCTCGAATATTATTCCAAATAATCTTGCGACACAGATTTTGGGCTAAATTGGTCGACTACACAGATGAAAGCAAGATGTAATTTGAAAGGAAATGTTAATTAGAAGACTACATATTTAGGTTGCAATTTTTGTGATGCATTAACACTGGAGCTATCAGAGCGGTCGGGTGATAGTTTCATAAGTTTATTTTAGTTAAAAAATTTGTTCAGTAATTCGACGCGCGGTAGTTCAGCCCGTGATAATTCGGATCGTGGGAATTCGACGCGCGGTAATTTGGATCGTGGTGAATCGACGCGTGGTAATTGGGCACGTGGTAATTCGACGCGTGGTAATTCGGCACGTGGTAATTCGACGCGTGGTAATTCGACGCGTGAGAATTCGGATCGTTGGGATACGACGCGTGGTATTTCGGATCGTGAAGATTCGACGCATGGTAATTCAGATCGTGAAGATTCGACGCGTGGTAATTCAGATCGTAGTGATTCCACGCATAGTAATTCAACGCGTATTAATTCAACGCGTAGTCGTTCAGCGCGTGGTAATTCAACGCGTAGTAATTCAGCACGTGGTAATTCCATGCGCAGTAATTCAACGCATGGTAATTCCACCCGTAGTAATTCCATGTACAGTAATTCAACGCGTAGTAATTCAGCACGTGGTAATTCCACCCGTAGTAGTTGCATGCGCAATAATTCAACACATAGTAATTCAGCTCGTGATAATTCGTCGTGTGGTAATTCCACGCTCAGTAATTCACCGCACGATAGTTCCATGCTCGGTAAATCATCATGTCGTAATTCAATGCATAGTGATTCAACTGGTTGTAATTTACGGCGTAGCAATACACATTCTGATCTATCTTCATAGTGACCTAATATCCAACCATAAGCGACAGCAATCTACCAACGATACACTACATTTGCCACAAAATTCAAGTGATGTCCTTTCACGCTTATTTTCATGAACATAAAGAATTAATAAGTATACTAATTTATGTCCTATCATCTGCTTATTTATTTTTGAAGTAAATTTTTAATTTTAAAGTATATTATACTTATGCTATTAAAGGTAGAATAGATAAGATGCTTATGCTAGAAAAGAAAAGTAGTTGCGCGCATGTCGTTCTTTTTGATCGCAGTGTGCGTCGTTGGTTAACACTCGAGTAGAAGAGTGACTCGTCCGATTTCAAGCGTTTTTCGTAGTTTTCCGAAGAGACGAATATCTTGGGAAATTGCTCTCGAGGCCTGGAGGGTAACCGTCTTAACGAGCAACTCGCGAAATATCACTCGATCGATCGATCTTCACGAATCCTCGCATTCCCGTCGAACTTCTCTCGAGCCTGATTACGGAAGCTCGACGAGGCTCGTGGGTCTCGTGTTACCCCCGTCTGGTGAAAGAGGGTTGCATGACCCTCCACCGCGTTTTCAACCGACTACCCTCTAAGAATCGAAGAAGAAAACGAGCGAGTGGAGACGAAAAAAAAATCAGAAATAGAGGAGAACAAGTAGCTACCGAGAGTCGACTGTAAGCCTTTCCTCGATTTATCTTGTTTTCTGTTATCGTATTAACCCTTTGTCGCGAACAGTCGCGAAACGATGCTTCTTTAGAGATTGCCTTTTGTCGGGGAGACGTTCGAAAGACAGAAAGGATTTGCAGAGAGAATTTTTAACGGAGGAAGCTCTTGTTGCGTGCAGCGTTGTAAGTTGATGTAAATGTTCGTGTCCTTTAAAAATATGACTCGAGAGTGTTGGGAAGTTGGGATTATTAAAGATCATAGGTTTGAACGTGTATCAGAACTATTCTCATATATTCCGATTGTTAGATTCCACTGTTTCTAGATTTCTATATCTCTAGATTCTCGAATCTCTAGATGTTCAAACTTTTAGATACCAAAATAGATTTTAAAAGTAGATAGAGATTTCAAAATCTAGATTGTAAAATCCATTGATCAAGGTACTTCAAGATGGAAAAACGATTAGATCTGAAAAACGCTGAACCCCAAAATCACTAGAGATCGATATCCCTAGACCTCGAATACCCTATATAATGATATCTCTAGACCTCGATGACCCTATATACCGATACCTCTAAATCCCGATATTCTTAGATGCAAGTATCCCTATATTCCTAATGCATAGATCCCTAGATTAGTCGTGAATCGAAAGTGGAAGTTAAATCGGTCTAAAACGTAATAACAGCCATGAAACGATGCCATTCGGCATGTCTGATCCTGTGCCATCAGTGATTAGTAACTCGGGGGATTAATTAAAAGTTATGCCATCGCGTAGATTTGCTAAAGGATGACTTACGTCCGTAAAACTTTCGATAAAGATATACCGCAGAAGGAGCAACCCTTTGGAAAAGTTGGGAGCACCCTTTCCGCTCGCTTGCGATTACGACCCGTTGAAAATATTCGTCGTCTGATCCTAAGGGAAGATGAAAAGAAAGCATTCTCTCTCGTCTTACCTCAAGCAACAAGGATAATCGAGGAACAACGGGCCTATTCGACTCGGCGAATTGTTTGCTCTGGCGTGCACACGGGCGCAGAATAGAGCAGAGTAAACAGAACGGGGCGAATTGTCGTTGAGATTCGTTTTAATTTCGCCGCTCGACTTCGAGTTCCATTTTCAATATTTACCGGTAAACAGCGGCTAAATATAGGGAAAGTGTCGACACCGTAACGACTACGTTCTCCTCGCAACAACGCCGTTTTATATACCCCGTTCAATCTGTTGTCTCGCCGTGAAACGAGTTTCGATTCGATCGACGGGGCCGCCGTACGTGCTCCAGTCACGACCATGGGTTAAAAGTCTCAAAGTAGCTGTCCTGCGACCCGAATGTCCCGTAAATTTCATCCTGAAAATCTTTCCACGATCTTCAACAACACTTTTGGACTATCGAACTTCCGAATACGTTCACCCCACGATAAACTTTCTGATTTTGCTCTTTACGCGAGGAGACGGCTTTTATGCTGCTCGCGCTCTCCTCCGTCGAATTACTTCGACGTTGCAATTCTTTTACAATTCGTGGCTTCTGGGTTCTCGAAGTCGGGGATTTCTTGTACTTTCTAGTTTTTTAATTTTACAATTTTTTTAATTCGTGGGTTCTCATATTTTCAAATGATCAAAGTCGCAATATTTCAAGATCCCAAGGACCCAAGGTCTCAAAGTCCCAAAATCCCAAATTCTCAAATTTCGAAATTTCCAATTCCCAAACCTTGAGTTCCTAAATTCAGTATTTTCAAATTTCGAAATTTCTATATTTCCAAATCGCTAAATTCCGAAATTTTACAATATCGAAATTCTAAAGTTGCCAAATCCTGAAGGCACCAAATCCCCAACCCCTAAATTCTCAAATACCAAAATCCCTGAATTCGTCCAATCATTCCTAAATTTGAATTTCCTCCCACGAAGGCAAATAAGTAAATGACCGTATATCGCATAAGGCATATCGCATTACCGTGATCAAGAGTATCGTGTTCTAAGAGTTTGGCGAGACAGTGCACGCGTGTACGCACGAAACAGATGGAGAGGGTGGTAGAGGGAGAAAATAGCGGGGTTAAATCGGGGTTGAATTTAGTTTCGAGTGTAAACTCCGGAAGGCGAACGCGATAGAACTAGCAAAAGTAACAACTTTCTTCGATCACGAGTCGCGGAAGCTTGCAAGTTGCACCGTCATGGGATGCGCCACGCCTGGAAGTCCGTCGGGGTGGAAAGTTGCGTGGCGTGTTCGGCGAAAATTCAATTTGCCAACGCTTGATTTTCATTCCGTAACGAGATATCAAATATGAACATTGTTTACGAAACAGTTGAACGCCGCTCGAACTTTCTGCCGGCAACTTTGCTTCCGGGAAAAACTTCCTAGAAACTTGTTCCATTTACTCTTCCTTAAAAAAAAAAAAGAGAGAGATACGATAATACGAGGAGAAAGTAAATCTTCTTCGAAATCACTTTTCGAATATGCTCTTTATCATAGTTGATAGCATCCTTAGTAGAACGAACTTGGATTACCGAGTGACACGCTCGGGAAGGATTAATTTCGGAAAGTTACGTAATCTGGCAATTTTCGGATACGTGGATTTGGAGATTTGGGGATTTGAGGGTTCATGGGTTTGGGGATTTAGCGAATGGGAAATTTAGAGGTCTGAGAGTTTCGGGATTTGGGAATTTAGGGATTGGAAAATTGATAGATTTGGGGTTTTGGAAATTTTAGGTTTAGGAGTTTGGGGATTTAATGAATGGGGAATTTAGAGATTTGAGATCTTAGGAATTTGGGGTTTAGTAAAATTTAGAGATTTGACAATGTTAACCTTAACGATATCGAAGCATGAAAAATTTGTAAATATTTGTGGAATTTGAAGGCGCATCGCAGCAGTGACTTGGAGAAACGAAATAAAAAAACGGGGATAAAAAATCGAATCCGATCCTCGGCAGGAAAGGAAGGATCGACTGATTTACGAATAAGCTCGAAACAATTTTTCCTGGCGAGAAACACGTTTCTGTAGCGTGATGGGATGGTAAATAAAGGTAGAACGTTCTATCGGCGTGCCGGTTCATCGATATCGTTCGGTCGCGATTCAAAAACTTGGAAAACTCTTGCCAGTCACGGTGTGTATCGGTGAAGTTCTATCGAAGCCTGTCTCGTTTATCATTTTCTTCCAACTCCGGCATCCTGCCTATCCACCGACGTGTCCTATCTCCGGTCTTTCTTCTCTCGTCTCCGGTCTCGCGCGAATCTCGATCCACGAACCTCCACCCTACCAGATTTTTATGTCACCGAAACATTGTTCCACCCTGCCAAACCGAATTATACTCTGTCAATTTATTTCCTTGACAATTCGTTCGTTTATCGCGGACTCGAACAGTTCTCATTCTGGAATGTGCACGAAATATCTCGAATTTCGCAAGTTTTTTATTTTATAGTATTGGAATTTGTCAGATATTCAAGTTACCAGATTTTCACCATTTCAGATCTTCGAAACATTGTTTCGAACAGTTTCAAGGATTTTCAAATTCTTAAGTCTTACATTTCGTAGGATTCAGATATGCATAAGTTTTAACGCTAAACCTTCCGGCATGTAATGTGTACTTAATTTGAAATTAAAAATGAAGTTGAAAAATAAACAAACGACGAAACATTAGTATACACATTGATTCTTTATCTCGATGAAAATTAATGTTGATTTCGAGAAATACACTTTAACAAAATGTGTACCTTATAATAAAGAACTCGTGGAACGGTGATTTGACCGGTTTGGTAGTTTTAGTGTTAAAATGTTTTCTACTTGACATCTAAATTTCCGTATCCCTAAATTTTCTGAAACATGAAATCTCTAAGTCTACAAAGCCTAAAAAATTCTCTAATTTCTGCGTATATTCAAATTCATGAAATTGTTCAAATCTGGTTGTCAAATCCTCAAATCTCCATGTCCAAAAATTTCCGAATCCCTAGAGTCTCGTATCTCTAATTCTCGAAATTCCCAAATCCCTAAATGTTCAAATTTCTAGGTCCCCAAATACCTAGATCCCCATATCTCCGATCCTCCCAAATCCCCAAAGCTCAAAATCCTGAAATTCCCACCTCTTCAAATTACTCTGAAACGAAGTGGACTACGTGCAATTAAGTCTGAGGTTCGCAGCGCAAACCTAAACAAACCAGCAATACATCTCGACGGACAACTATAACCCTCTCGTAAATCACTCGAATTCACTTCAAAATCTTACCCATCTACTTCCTATCTCTCCTCCTGTAAACATTTTATAAATTTCTTACTATCATCTCAACTTACATTTACTACAAAACTCTCAATCGTTCACTTTCAATATCTACCTTTGATACAGGCATCTGATACATTTCTGACCTTCTCATCTCTGTCGAATCACTAGATTGTTCAACATTGTTCACATTGTTCCAACACTGTTAATGTAAATCGGGAGGTAGGTGTAGTATTTTTGATTAGCATGAATTAGCGTGCCATTATTGCACCGTGTAACGTCTTACGGCCGCACATTGTCAAGATTAGGATACGTCAGTTACTATTGATTCCAGGAAGCTTCTGGCAAGCTTAATTAGGATACACGCGTGGATAGCAAGTCATTAAGAACAATTGTCGCTTGCAAAGATCCTTAACAGTTCCCGCATGATAAGCTCTATTGAATATCTTAACGAAGCTTGTGTCGTTGCACTCTGGAAACGTAATGTAGCACGGATTTAATTAGAAATCTCTACAATTACCAAAATTCTGTTTGTTTAACGGTAAGCTCTTTCCTCACGGGCATCGTGAAATCCCGACGACGTCATTCGATTTAATCCAGCACGAAATCCACGGGCATAATAAAGTTCTAAAAATTAAATTAATCAAATGGGATTAAGCAAATTTTATATCTGACGTTTTTCGTTACAATTTATTCATTTCACGGATCAAATTTTCATTTCAAGTTTCTTTTTCAGTTTTTATTTGAATTTTCTGCAATAATTTGCAGTCTTCATTTTAAATTTAATTGGCAAATTTTTCGGTTCATTTTCATTTATTTGCTTATAGGATTGTGCATGCTTTATTAAAATTTTACCATTGTCAGACGAGGGAATTGATTGGCACTAATTAAGAATTATTTGATTAATTTGCAATATCATGTGGAATTTAATTAATATTATTTTTCGTGGAATAAAGTTCCGACGATGTTCAAATATAAATGCAAAATTTAAACTTCGAACTTTATTTGAAAGATTTATTAAACTTAAACTACTCTTTTATTGCAATCCCTCGGAGAAGTTATTGATTACGTTACTGATTGAGAAGGTATCACTAGAGAATGATATTAATACTAATTGTTAATTAATTAGTAACCTGCAGTTGTCACGCCTAAAATTGAACAGTATTCGTTAAAAGCCCTGTCATTGTCAGACGAGGTAATTGATTGGCATTAATTATGGATTAATTAATCAACAGTTTACAGGTTATGACAAGGAAAATCGAACTAATAATATTCCTGTAATCGTTCAGTAAAGTTTAATATTAACGTATGTTTACAATTTGGAATTTGATGATTTTACCGAGTGCAACATTCAAAAGCTTTTAAAGCAACGATCCTGCCTGGGAAAAATTGCGCGCATACATTTTTTTCGGACAAATAACTAATCGCTATAAAAATAAAAAAATCGAGGTAATAAATCCACGCCGATTTAAAGTGAGAATCGGTGAGTACAATACTTGAAATTCTGTTTATTCGATTAAAGCGTAAAATATTGACGAGCCGACAATAAAAAGTGCTGGTATCGTTTTTACGAACCAACCACCGCGAAACGTGAAATTAAATTTGTTAGCTGCATGTACGGAATATTCTTCTGCTCGCTTGTAAAAATCCGAAGAGAATAACTTGTAACGTTTTTATGAGTTTTGTATTATGGAATTCCACCTGAATTTCGCTGTGACATGTCACCGTGTGCATTTCTCTGTAAAATTGAACGACAATGGAATGTTCCGCGACAATCAAATGTTTAAAAAATGATTGGACAGGTAAATAAAGTACTTCATTACCGTGTAATATATCGCTTGTTATTATGCGATAATGTAATTAAATAAATTTGCGTATCGATTGAAAAATATCGTGATTGACTTTCACTTGGATGTCACTGTTCAATTTTTTATGTAAAATTCTGAAAAAGAAACTTGTGTCTGGTGAAAATGTTTAAAGAATTATTCGACGCACGTTAACACAGTACTTTATTATTTTGTTATAAATTGATTGTAATTATGCGACAATGTTCAATAAAGTATTAATTGGAGAATGTCGATTCAATTTCACTTTGATATGTCATTGTTAAATTTTTGTTGTAAAATTCAAACAACTCGTGTCACGTGAAAATCGATAAAGATGTTTAAAAAATAATTCGATGCCGAGTAACAAGGTACCCTATTATTTCGTAATAAATCGATTGTAATTACGATTGTAATACTATTTAATAGATTTTGCGTATTAATTGGAGAATATCATCGCGATAATGGCGCATACCGTTGTAATTTTATTTGAATTATTTTCGTCGCTGAGAGTTATTTCACCGGTGAAAGGAATATCGTTCCGAATAAATGAGAAACAAATGGGAAATCTGATCGTCGTTACCGAAAGCGAATATTTGTTTCGCTCGAATCGCAAAATAATTAACGTCGAAGATTAATTTCACGCTGAATTTCTATTTCTCCGGGGAATGGCAAATCCGATTTTCAATCGACGATGCGATAACGAGAACCATTAATAGTTAAGTTGAGAAATCAGCTCGTGTATTTGTTCATCGATAGAAAAATTTATAAAATTACTATCGCTCGATATAACCCCTTTACAATTGTATTACATCGTTATTTGATATAATAAGGGTGCTGTAGTTGATAGAAATATTATAGCGTTTATTTTATACAATTATTCATTGTGATAATAATTTAAAAAGTAATGCAGTACATCTTCAGAACTATGTTACACTGTCATGATTATTCGACGTAAGATTGTAACTGAAATTCAAGATCATTTCGTACAATCATTTAATACAATAACAATATGTAATTACTGTACAATATGTACAACATGTAATACTGTAAAAGAACGAAATTACTTTTGTACAGAGTGGCCAAGATAAAAGAGGCTCGGAGTCATACTGTACTGATATTTGAATTGAGCGCGCGGGAGGGGGAGGGGGGGGGGGGGGGTCACGTGACGGTAGCAATTTAAAATGTAACGTAATACTGTAAACAAAAATACAAAAGTGTATTTGTACTCTACATGCAGTCTACACTCAGCACCACGTACCATTATCTACTATAACAATTTGAAATATAAAACTATAAATAAAATGCAATAATGTTCGTACTATGCGAGTATAGACCACTCCAAAGTGAAACGAAACGAATTAATGAAGATAATAGAAACGTAAAAGGAGTTCTGTACAATTATGTTGCAAATTGTGTAACGTCCCAGGCAAATAATTTGAAGTACATAGAAGGCAAGAGGAGGAACAGCAGCCCTCTTTGAAAATAGACGCTATTTCCTGCTGATTGGCCAGACTGTTCCATCTCGCAGGATGGAAACACGATCGTCGTTGCGATGTTTGACAAGTAGGAAGATTACAAGCCAAAGGCACGACAGCAGACAGCGTGCAGCTTCTCACGAAAGTCGATTCACGACCGTCTGTCGAAGTAATTAGCACAAATTGCTCGGTACTTCCTAACAGAATTGACTGACGGTGCTCTAATTGCTGTCTTCAGAATGTTTATATTTACTTAGCATCTATTGCGTTCCGTAGACAAGAAAGAGTACCGGATACCCCACATCCACCGCATTTACTGCTTCCGCGCGACAATTGATTGTTTCGTGCTAGAATATTGTCAAGTTTCCACGTTTTTAAATTATAGAATTCTGATTTACAGATTTTTATATCGCCACATTTTACAAATTCCAATCAGATTTTCAAATTGTCAAGTTTTCATATTACTAGATTTTACTATTTTCAAATTTATCGATATTTAATTTCTAAATTATTAAATTACTATATTTAAAAATATTCGCACCCTCAAATTTCGAAATCTCTGAATATCCAGCTTCAAATTTCTAATTTCTCAAGTATCCACATCTACAAATTTCTAAATTCCCATACACTTAAATATCCCGAGTACCAAAATTTCGAAATCTCCAAAAATCACGTTCTTAAATTTTTAAATCCCAATTAATTAATTGATTTTCTAGCAAGTGTTCTATAGGTTTAATCTCATTAAAGAGAAACATTAAACTTTCTGTTCTCAAACAAAACCAGTTTGTCTATAATACACAAATATATATTTCGCCGTTCGAACAAAATAATCGTTCTGACATTTTCTGTCATTACAAGAAGCAACCAAGATATTCAAGAAGATTAAGTGGAACACCCTGTATATACTCTAACAAATATCCAGCGCAAGAAATATAATGCGAATGTATAGATGTATGCAGCTTTAAATAAAGATAATGCCGAGACAGATATGTATGACATTTCCGGGTCATTTCTATTCGTAGAATATACAGTATTGCGCACAGTACGAGAAGAAAACCGCTGCAACATCTTGAATATATACTGCAAGTGAAACAAGTCGTATCTCTCAAAGGCAACATTCTCTCCGGCCGTTTCTACCAGAAACTTTTTCCCTCAAGAATCATAAATGTCCCTCCACAAAGAAACTTAAAAATTTATCGAAAACTCTAACAAGTTATCGGAGTAGATCTAAAAATTTACGATTTTTCTTCTCCAGCCAAGTTGCGACAATTTTTCAACCGCGTCTATTAAATTTTCTACCGCGGAATAGTGTTTCGCTGTACCGCGTCCGGATAAAACCGATAGATCTTTGCTACGGGGACGAACATTTCCCGTTGGCGAATCTACAAACTTCCGTATCGAGATATTTACTGATTTTGAAAGTCGAGGATAGTCGAGGTATTCTTGGGACGGTGAATATTTGAACAGTTGCTGATTTCGGAAGTTACGGATGGAAATATTTACCGATTTAAGACTTTGGGTTGTGGATACTGGTATTAGCTGCTAGGCAAGGATTAGTAATAAGTCACTGGGTATTTGTAGTTGGAAATAAGCTGATAATTGGTAAATTGTACTTGACAGGTAGTTTTTGGTTGGTAGTTGCTGGTTGCTGTTAGTTCATAACTGGTAGCTGGTAGCTATTAGCATAATTGTCGATTGGTACTTAGCAGTACATTATACATACATGAATGTATATGTATGTATATGTGTCGTGTGTGTCGTACATAACAACATGAATGAACACCATGAATGTCACATACGAAGTGAAGTGCAAGAGCTTGTAGAGAACAAAACAATGTTTTGTGTCTTAACAAAATAGTGTCTGATCACGATTGCTTTTGCATTTAAACCACACATTTCGAAATAATCCAACATCGATGCAAATGTTGAAAAGATTCCATGGTATAAGTCTGCGGAGAAATCATGCAACGTGACACGAAGGAACTGCACACCAGACGATATGAAATGCATTTTAAGGCCATATATCCCGGCAATACAGGAGCGTCATATAAGCATGGAAACAGATATTCGATGCGATAGACGATTGTATAAGCACTGTTTGCAAGTTCTGTAAACGTGGCTCTTACGACTGGTCGCAGCGAAATTCAATAAAAGTTGACGGTCGATGAAAAGCTCTGCTCGAGCGATCGTTGCAAAGGGACGGGATTACCGGAGACATTTGGCCTTTGTCCCTGTTGAAGGACATGCCTCGATCCGCATTAGGAGGGCGGTGTGGCTCGTTTGTTCGAACCGGAAGATCACAGGTCGCAAATTACAAGCTCGGGCCCGAGTCAAGTGCACTCGCAGTCGCAAAGACATTGCGGTCCGACGAATACGTTGCCGTTCGATTCAACAGAAATCGCTAACGGTGCACTCGCCGAACCGGTTAATTCACCAAATCACGGCCACCACTGTCTAATTAACAGCCACGTTTCATTACGCTTCGTCTACTACTACTACTTTGTTCTGCTGCCTCGATTACTCTTCGCCCCTTCGTTCCGTTCGCACTTAATTACTGTTAGACATTTAAGACCCGAGATTGTTGGGAACAGATACGAAGAAGTAATCCGAACTATAAAATACTCAAAATAAAAATACTGGAAGCATTTTTTATTTTCGACACTGTACGAACATGATTATATATTCATTAGGCACGTTTATTTTAACCCCTTGTCTTAGAATATCGTCTCTCGCGCACGTAACTGTTGAAATGCGACGAATCTGGCTCACATTTTCACCACGATTTCGCGTTTAATTTCAATTTCTACTCCAGCAATGGTCGCCATATACAAAATGTCCCTAATATTTCAACATTCTTCGTCTGTCTTAATGTTACAACAATAATTAAGCCCTGTCTGACGCACTCTCTGAGAAAATCACAAGTTAAGGGGTTAAACGAGCGCCTATTCAGCAACCGAGTGAGCTGGTAACAGAAACTTTTGTTATGAATAAATCGTCATTCGTTGTGATAAGTGTTTTACACTTATGACCCAAAGAGATTGCAAGGGAGTCCAAAAAGAGAACAAAAACACCACACGATTCAAATAATTCGAAATATAAAATGCAAAAAATAAAAATATCGAAACAACGATTTTCCCAATTACGAAAGTTTTCATCTTAATCCATCCTGCATTTACCCTAACGAATATTCGAATCCGTAGTTACGGATTTCATATTTTCTGAATTACCTATATGGAGTTTTTGTTGCGTGAACTTTCAATCGAAATGTCCGTCGGTAATATAACGCGAGTTCAAATGAAAACTTCTATAATTTGTAGGATTATATGGGAAAGCTTCGCAACAGAAATAAAATATAAAATATTGAAAGTATAACAAATTTTAAACGCGTAACTTTAAATTGGAGCGATCGTTGTTAGCATCGCGCGAGTTAAAACATTTTCACGGTTTAAAGGTTCGTTCCGAAGAATTATTAAGTACGAACTTAATACTTTGACGTTCGTCTCGTTTTCTGTTATAAATTTCGGACCAACTATATTGATACGATAATTCAATTTGTCATCTTCTTTAACTCCGTCCGAGGGAATAAAGGAGGGATTTAATAAAAGCAGATAAACTCCTTCGGAGTTGTGTTTTCGATTTCAAGCCGTTTCAGGTTATATTTCCGTGCAAATAGAGTGGAAATCCAATACTTGAATTTTAATCTGTTACCTCTGTTTCGAAGTGAATGCAATGGACGATGTAATATGTTTCTGTTTGTCGCAAGAAAATTTTGCTGCGATATTGTATTCTTTGTAAACAACTTTATTTTTAATTGTAAAAGATGGTAACGTCTGCAGGTTGAGCGTAGTAGTTTCTTATTTTCCACACGACTTTTTCTTGCTATTTCATAGATGATTTTTACAATTTTTACTCGTATATTTGTCTACATAATTGCTTTATAGACAAATAGCTCCTTTAAGAATAAAATAAATATGAGAATCTTATATATTTTCAGTTCTTTATTTGTATGTATGTAATTATCGTGAGTTACGATTTCATTTATAGCTGCCTTAAGAATGAAAAGAAGACTGAGAATTTCATGTGTACATATGTATACGTATGATTATTAACAATTACTGTCATCAAGAGTTTCCCTTACAACTCCTTTAAAACTAAACAGAAGGATGAAAATGTTATATATTTTCAATTTTCTGGTGATGTATATAATTATCGTTAATTAAAATTTCGTTTATAGCTGCTTTAAAAAAAAAAGAAGTATAAAAATTGTATATATTTTCAACTTATTACATGTGTACACATAACTATAAACAAATAAAATTTCGTTCGTGACTTCTCTAAAAAGAAAAAAAAATGAATTGGGTAGCTCGAATATTATTTTCATTCTCCTACATTCACAGGTTCTATTTGTACTCCAGCTATCTGCAACTACAATTTTACCTATAACCGTTTAAAAAGTGAAAAAAGTCAATCATCGCGTATCAATCCACATATTTTCAATTTTCCACACATTTTTTTTAACCTATTGAATACAAAGCTACGTTCTCGTTTATAGTTTCCTCTAAAACATATAAAAAATAACGAATCGCCAATTTTCACAGCTCTCTATACGGTTCAATATCTGTTTGTATAATTACTGGCAACTACGATTTCGTTTATAACTCGCCGAAAAATAAAAAGCATCGATCAGAAATTCACGTACTTTCAATTTTCCATGCAATTTCGTTTCCATTTATTATATACGAAGTTCTCTTGAAAGCAGTAAAATCGATCGCGATTTTAATTTACGAAGCTGAAAGTTTGAACATTTCGGAAGGGAGGATTTGGAAATAAAGGAGCTTCATAATTTAGAAAGCCGGAGATCTAAACAATTCAAAGCCTGAAAATTTGAAAATTTACAAAGCTACAAAGATCTGCGGACGCGTAGTTCGAAAATTGCCATAGAGTTCTCTTATAACGAATCATAAGGAATTTTAATTTTCCCCACAGATACTAATTCTCCTTACACGTTAGATTTATAAAATGAAACGGTCGAAACAAAGAACGTTTTCCGAAGCGAGTTGTTCTTCCCGCGCCCAACAATGGCGGCGTTAAGCAGGATTAGCCGTAGTCTTGTTCGCGCAACGAGGAGAGGCAACGTCAGTCAGGAAACGTTTGCATGAATCGTTGTCGCGTGGTGCGATTTTCCGTGTGTTTTCCCTTAGGCAGAGGACGAAACCGGGGAAGGGAATTAGCGGAAAATAAAGAACACTCGGATGAACGAGGAACGATAATGAATAGTGGAAACGGCGAGGAGCACGCTATTATTAGAGAAGCACGCTAACGACGGGGATCTAGCGTTACAGGGTGCAAGGTGAGAAGCAGCCCTCGTTGCGAGGCCCTTTTCGTACTCGCACCGGGTCACCCTTATTTGTTCGCAGACTCCCGCCGCAAACAATGACGGAGGATTACGGGCTGTTTACCGTGAATTGAAATTCTTGTAAATTTCCTGTTTGCCGACGGGGGATGCGAACACAGCCTCCCCGGTATTCACGGTATGCCGAATGACTGAAGGATTTCCTAAGATCCGGCACGCGGACTATGCGTTTCATACCCTGTTTCTCCTGCTGTTTGATCTTGATCCTCTTCTTTCGCCTCCGCTAGCGATACCCCGAGTGCTGCATGTGCCACCATGTTCCGCTTCGAGCCATTTTCTTTATGAAAATATACTCTGTTATTCCTTGCAAAAAGTCTAACAGTTCACAATGCTCGTACATACGGATAACATACATATCGTACATATACTTAACATAACCGCAACGTTTCAGCAATAATTTTGGAATTTCCATGTCGTATAACACAGTTTGCCTTGTAATCTACCTTCGGTTTACATGTCGCTACATATCTTCGTATTGGTTAATTGTATTATTAATTACCGCTCGCTGATTACTTATCACGTTTCAACGTAATAATAGAGGATTGATCCATTAGGATTGTAACTCAACGCGAAATCGTGGCATCGGAAATTGTAAATTTAAATCTCGTATCTCGTGTTTTCGAATAATCCATCATTTCGAATTACCGGCAACATCGTTGCGGAATAATATTTCTTTACGCCCGTTCCATTTGTACGCGAAGAAATAGAACGATAAATTGGTGTAAATGAAAAGCACGCCGGCTAAATGCCTGAATACCAAATATGTATCTGCTAGTGTCTTTTAACTTCTTAGGCACGGCTGAACTTTACGCTGCTTCTCTCTACGGCAGAGTTCGCGAATTATACGTAAACAGCACTACAATGTGTGACGACGCTATTCTCTACGCCTGTACATTGAAAGTTTTTGACGATTAAATTTAAGATATGATACATGTACGTTAACTTTGATAATTTACTTTTTTCAAAAATTCGCTAAATATGTAATTTCCAAATGTTTCCAATATTGTGTATTAGTGCAGAGGTGCTACCATGGTACCTAAACTTGGCGTTACCTTCTATTTACCTGTAATGTACCTTTCTGGGATTTGTTAATACTCTTACAAAACGTGGTAAAGGCATAAAAAGTGCGAATCAAAAGATACGAAAAGGATCATTGAAACGGTGAGCGAGTAAGCCACTATAGTAATCTAAGATGACATTCGAAAGCCACTATAGTGGACCGTCGTACAGAGAGATGCTATGAAAGCCACTATAGTGGCGCTTATTGCCGAAGAGGTTAAGGAACTTCAACGTTCGTTTTCAACGCGAATCAAAGGGTATTTTCATTGTCCGCATCGTTGCACGGAACATGAACGAACTGTCACTGAATACAAATCGTATTATCGCTGGAAATCCGATTACAAAGGTGTTTTATGTTACCGCCAATGCGAGCATTCGCGTTACTTCACTCTTTGCTCCCGCCTTTTAATCCTCTTACACTTTGCGGCGAGCGGGAAAGAAACAGCCGCGGAGAAAAAATTCATTCTCATGCATTTTTCACTTAACGTACTTACCACTGCGAATATGACAATTAGCAGGAATTAACTGAACATTCTCATGCGCGGTGTTATTCACACTTTAGGTCTGGAATTTCAGACGTTGGAAATTTGGGGTTTGGAATTTTAGGGGTTGCAAATTTGAGGTTTAGAAGTTTGGGGGAAATTTGGAATTTCGTATTTTAAGGGTTGGAAATTTGGGGAATTTGGAAATTTAAGGACTTTGGATTTGGAGGGTTGGAAATTTCGGGTATTTGGAAATTTGTGAATTTGAAACTATCAGATTTATAAATTTTGAAATTTTCAAATTTGTAATCTTAGAAATTTGAAATGTTGAAAACATGGGAGATGAAACTTTAAGCACTTCTTCCACAGTTAGTACTTCAAAAATATGTTAATTCCACATGTAACTCGACATCCCATTAATTACTTAAAAAATAGAGACCCCGAAACTTTCTCGAATTAACAATCACGAAAAAATATCAATAAATAAGTAAAATGAATCGATCATTTCGAAGCGTCGTGAGAGAAATCTCCGCGAACCGAAAGGGTTAATTTCGTATTTCAGCGTTTCTGTCCCCCTGGTCTAATTCCGTTTGGTGGGTCCACATCAAAGGGAACGAGCGCGTTCTGCAAATACCGGTCCCTCTTCTTGTCGCTTTGCCCGTAAACCTAATTGCCGGGCCCGGGCTAGTCCCGCCAACACCCTCTTCCGCAGCCTGTATTTCTCGCTATCGTAATTTGTACGCTCAATTATCTCCATTGTTCCCATGATCGGGCGCGAACACAATCGATATACAATGGGCGTTTTCGTTTGTTTGCTAACCTCCGCTTCGGTCGGCCACAAAGCGCCTACGAGCGGAGTCGAACGGAGCAAAGCGCGCTGCTACGTGGCTGGAATCAACGCTGGAATCGGCAGCATAGATCACACGAACTCGCTGAACAAATAGAAACAGAATGTACCGGCGTTTAATCATTCCCGATCTCCAACTCCTCGGTCATTCTTCTCTTTCTCCCGGATCCTTCTACCAACCCCTCGCCCCAACTACAGACATTTCTCTTGTCGCTGCTGACCTTTTCATTCCTACCTTTCGGTTTCGTCCTTGAACGCGTTTCCACAAATTTTCTTTGCCGAGTCGCTCTTCGGATCCAATTGTTTTCCTACGCTCTTTTGTCGTTCTCCAGATATCATTTTTTATTCTGCTCCTTTCGAACGAACAATCGGGTCTATCTAGCGTGATGGGTCTTTGGACAAATGAAACATCTATTTTCTGATTAAATTCTTCGATTTTCGCTCTTTTTAGTCAGCTGTCGATGAAGTAGTACTGTTGGGTAGGAAAATAGTTGTTGAATAATATAGTGGTAGTGTACAGTTAGAGAAATAATATGGTATTGGACGGAGGTATTGTAGTATTGTTATGTGGTGCAACAGTGTAGAATAGTAGTACCGTAATATAGTGGAGTAGCACAGTTGTACGTACCACATACATACAGTTATACAGTTGTATGATGGCACAGTAGTATGGTAATGTAATGTTACAATTGTACAATGATATAGTTGTGCAGTTATATACTATACAGTTATACAGTTGTACAGTACCATAGTGGTATACTGGCAGCGCGAAATAGCAGAATAATGGAATAGCGGAATAGTAGTATAATAAGGTAGTACTATAGTAGAATTGTATAGTAGTACTATGGTAGTATAGCGATTGTATAGTTGTAAAGTGGTATAGTGGTATAGTGGACCAGTAGAATAGTAGAATAGAGAAGTATTGAAGCAATAAAGTATTGAAATAGTAAAATAGTAAAATATCGAAATACTAATGTATTAAATGAAGTGAAGTAGCGTAATAGTAAAACAGTAAAACGATAAAGTAGCGATAGAATAAAACGATAAAGCGTGCCACAAAGCCCATGAAGGTCCCTTGTTCGAAAATTTATATTCCGTTGAAAAATATTTAACTTGCTTTCGTACGAATGTTCCCAGCGCGGGATCGTTTTGTACAAAGGACTCGCCGTGAGCTTTTCATTAAAACCGTTTGATATTGTCAGTGTTGCAGTACCTACTGTAAAGTTTGCACGGTGGTTTAGAACTTGCTGGAATTGTTGGGGGATCTGGTTAACGCCCAGGGTTGTTGCGGCTGAACTTCCTCCTTAACGCGTTTCTCCGTATTTCATATCAAAGGTATTCCGTATCAAAGCAAAAAAATGTTAAATCTACACCGCGCAAAGGCGAAACGCTCCGAATATGTTCCGTGCCGAGCTAACTAATTTCGAAAGTATTCCATATCTGTACAAAGTGAGACGTTGTCGTATCGCGCCAGAAAGTTCTCGGGATGCTCCTCGGAACGGGAAGTACCTCGTTCCAAGTTCCAAGCAAAATATTTTCATATCAAAACGGCAAATTTTCAGGATAAATACGCCCTGTCGGAAGAAGTTTGATAGTATTTCCTACCGAGAACGGGACACGTTAAGAGCCGTTTTATTTCCTCTACAATTATGGCGTCGAATGTCTTTCGCATTCTGTAGGAAATGTAAACAGTTTTCGGGAAAAGTCGAAAGTTCCCGGGTGTCTTTACCATCGAAAAGTTACAAACCAGCATACCGGAAACGCAATAAACCGACTATGCATCCGTTTGCTCGATTCACAGCCGCAATTTCTCCTTCTACCGTGGCTCGGCCTGAGTAAATACTTGGCGACCCTGCAGATTGCTCGTCGACGTCCAGCATCGTTTTGCCCGAGACGTTTTGCATGTATCTAACGGCAAATTAAGATTGCGCTGTTTGCAAACCCTTCTGCGATACCAAGTATACAATCTTCCTCGAGTTGACCATCTTCAGCCGAGTCGAGTGATTGCAGCTGCCTTCGGTGATATGCTATCTTTGCTCTCTACGTATGTACTCAAAAATCTCACGACATTCACTGGAGAGATCTTTTGTATATTTATATCTTCCAGATCTGTCACTGTTCTAAATTTCCAAATTTTCAATTGATAATTAAAATTTCAACTTTTTCTATATCCAAATGAGAAATCTTTCAAATCTCTATGTTATTAATTTAAATTCTCAAGGATCTAAGTCCAAAAATTTTATAGTGACAAAATTCTGAAAACTTACATGGTAAAAATTTCTACATACATGTCCAAATTACCAAACTTCATCCTCGAATATTACCAAATTATCAACTACTGAAGTTTCTACATCCAACAACATAAGAATCCAAAAACTCCCGTATTTGCAAGTTTCATTGAAATTTCCAAATGTCCAAATGAAATAATTTCATATATCTCTGCTGACAAACATACTCCTCCATCTTTGCCCATCTGCCCATGCACACTGCCCGTGCAGTACACGTCGGGCACAAGCCCTGGTCAGAGTTGTATCTGCATTCGAAAGGGGTTGAAAGTCGGCGGTCAGTGATTCGAACGCTGGCACAGCAGGAAATTTGGTGGAAAAGACGCCTTGTCTCGTTGCGTCGTCTTGCATAACGCGAACAGCAATTACAGCCGGATAACACGGAGACAGCAAAATGGAAACGTTCTGGTTAAAACGGTTCACGATCGTCCCGGTGGTTCGGGGGGGGGGTCAACCGTATCGATCGCGGCTACGTTTCCCAATTTGCGCGGCCGAACAGACAAGAGGGCTTTAATTGACGTGATTTGTGGGTCAAAGGTCGCGCGATTCGTGCGCTTTCTAACTCGAGATCAACCAAGAATTGCTGGCGAAATCGTTACGGTTTCTGCTATTCTTTTACGGCTGATTTTTTATCGATATACGGAACGCGTCATATAGGAACAAGTTTTCTTCGAAACTCCGTACTCTTCAGTTTTATAGATTTACGCAGAAAGTATATTAAAATTAATGTAAATAAGTTATCTGTTATTTCGCTCACTCTTACTACTTATAGGAACGTTCTACGTAAAAAGTCTTAACACTTTGCACTTCTATGTCGAGCGTGGCTCAATTTCACATTTCTCTTGGATCTTATAAATCATTCAGATAAATACATTGGTTGAATACATATATTTTCATTCATTTACTATTTATAATAAATGAAAAATTTGTCACATACACCGTACTGTTGCAGTACATTTCATTCAGAATTCCTTTCTTAATCTATTTTGTAAAATAATAGTTGGTAGGTAATAGAAATTAAGGAGTGCAAAGGTTTAAGGTACAATGTTCGAAAGAACAATATTTCGCACAAGATATGTAAAAGATCTTAAATTTTCAACGAATCGAGTACTTACTTGAAAGAAAATGCTCATATGTTCTACTCCATTGTACATTCGCATAGAAAGCAGTACAGCTTCTCCACATTTTTCATCACGAAATTAATAAAGTCGCTGTTGAATAATACGAGTCGTAGTATGAAATTTCGAATTATCCTTCGAATTGTTCTAATTAGGAAGTTTCTTACGTTAGGGTAAACGTGACGAGGCAAGCAACGTAGCCGAGTTAAATCGATGAACTAAACGTTCGTCGGGTAGAAGCCCCGATAGAGATAGTATCCAGCGATTTCGACTATCGTGCCGGTGAAATTACACCTGGCCGAGTTAGACCGAGCCGACGTTGTAATTTCCCTAGTAATTTGCAACTAACTCCGCGAAATGGCCGTCAGCAACGAGGGAAGGATCCCTTCAAATTGGAAATAATGAGCCGTCGAACTTGGTCAGGCGATCTTTTCCAGCATGGGAACGCGTATTTACTCGAAACTTCCTTAACGAACGTAACTCGAAACGCGCCTCATATTCAACCTCATTTAGCCAAAATATTCCACTCTACGATATAATCCATCGTTCATGCAAGATTCTACCATTATTAATGTTAAATGCCAGTTGAATGCTAAACGGTTCGGCGCATCGCTATGAATTAGATTTCTCCGCGGTACATTTTCACGTTGCTTCTCCGCAAGTTAGATTCGCATGTGATCTATATTCTACGCGTCGATGTTTATATGCGCCGAGTATTATGCGCGCCGAATAGCTCACGCATGGAATTCTCTATGAGTTGAATTTTTCACACTCTATTTTTTCCATGCGCTGAGGATTCTATGCACTAATGTTTCTATATGCTGAGGATTCTACACATCGAACTTTCCACGCGTCGAATTTTCCACGAGTCGAATTTTTCACGCGCTGAATACTCTACGCGCCGAATTTTCCATGCACCGAATACTCTACACGCAGAGTACTCTACGCGGCGAGTACACTACGCGTCGAATACTCTACGCGTCGAGTACTCTACATATCGAATACTCTACGCGCCGAATTTTCCGCGCACCGAATACTCTACGCGCCTAGTACTGTACGCGCCGAATTTTCCACGCGCCGAATACTCTACTCGCAGAATTTTCCACGCGCCGAATTTTCCACGCGCTGAATACCCTACGCGCCGAATTTTCTGCGTGTCGAGTATTTCACGCGCTGAATTTTCCACGTGCTGAGCACCCTACGCGCCAAGTTCCCTAAGGCGTCAACATACATATATTATATTTGTCTAGAGTCGTATAACGCGCGGGGATACAACGAGGACAAACAACAGTTTAGCAGGTGCCGCATCTTTCCTCGCTTGGTCTCCAGCAGTTTTTGTTGGCGAGTCCCGAGTTTAAAGGACAAGCAAGTTCCAGAATATATCCCGAACTTTAAGATTAAAATTCTGCTGAAGACACAGGAGATGAATAGATACGGGCGGTGCGAAAACGATTGTTATTTCCTTGTAATCCACAGGCCTCCCGTTGTAATCTTCGGATTCATGAACGAAACGAACGAAACTTTCCTACCGCTGAAACTTCCAATCCCACGAGGTAACGATAAATCGAGAGATATATGGAATAACTTTTTATTGCGGTCGACTGGCCCACGGGTGTAAATCTCCTTCCTCTCGTCATTATTAATTCAACATTTTCATGAATCGCGTACGTCTTTCTTTTCTGCGCAACAATTCTAATTAACTAATGTATACAAAGTTTCATGTGTACAAGTTTTATTATCGTTTTATGATTTCGTAGTGATATGTGATATAGTTTGATATTTTAGGTTTTTAACGTTTGTACATTCTCCTTTTATTTCATTCTTAAATTATAAATATTTACGTTTACACAATTACCAAGTATCTATATTTCTAAATTCTGAAATTTTCAAATTTCCAAGTTTCTATATCTTAAGTTTCTGAAATTGAACAATCCCCGAATCATTCCTTACTCTCAATTCCAAAATTCCTACATTTTCCTAATTACAAATTACAATAATTTAAAAACATGATAAAAGTTTGAATTCTCATGTCCGAATTCTCTTCAGATTCATTTAACATCGTATTCAACGACAATAACCTGTATTAATTGGAGATAAAGAGCACCGTGCGACATAATACAGTCTCGTTCATTATTCACTTATGAATTACTGGTATTTGTCGAACAGATAAAATCGTCGCTTAATAACGCGTTAACGAGCAAGTACGCGTATTTATAATGGCAAAAGTCAAGCACGTTTCTGTTCGTCTCGACGTTGCTCGGTGACGAACGAGGCCGGCAGGAAATATACTGCTATTTGATTACTGTTCCATGATTGATTGCTTCCCTAGATAAACGCGTTCCATGTCGAGTTAGCGTCATATATTATTTAAATGTATTATTATCGAACCCGGTTCATTCACGGTCCTTGACCTCTTCCAGGTTTCTCCTCGGATTATCTGCAGCTTTTCCGTATGAATTCTTCATTTTTATTCCATCCTCTCGAATGAGACATTCGCCTGTCTATATCTGCCGTGATTCCATAAATGGCACAATATTTGCACCTCTTGTTTCAAAATTATCTTACGAACATTTGGAACTTCTATAAATCAAATTATTTACGAATAATCGTACGAATTTTAATTAACTTAAACTTCGAAATCGTCGTATATAGTAGAAAAAATTCATAGCTTTCTCTCTGCCTCAGAGAAACACTTCGACTTAACAACCGTTTCAAATACTATCGTTAATAATCTGAAATATTTAGAATTTCGCTCTTTAAACAAATATTATATGTATTTAGGTCGGTCGTGTTACGGTTCCGAAATGAAACCCGCCTTCAAATATTACCCTATTTGCCGTTAAAACAGCGTGCCACAAAAATCGAGCAAGAACCCGGGTATTGCAACGACCACTTCTGCCGCCATGAAACTCGAAAAGCGGCAAATTTCGGAACAAACCGCATTGGCCCGATACCGGTCGCCGCGTATTTTCTCGTCAAACAAAGATTCGAAATTTCGAGCAGATTAAACCGGGAACAGGAGATACAAAATTGAACGCGGGTTTCTCGTGACCGGGGCTAAGAAAAATATCCACGGTGGAACATTTTCCCTCGTCAAGCAGGTTGCCCATGAAAGTTTGAACGTAGACCGATTCGTGAGCGGGTTCGAGCGGACGTTGTCGATTAATCCGAGTGTAGCTTGATTCTTTTATTTTTTTTGCTTTCAGTCGTTGAGAGGGAAACCGTAGCACGAGGGGTGGCGAAGGGCAGAGAGAAAAGAATTTCGGTGGAGGATACGAGCCGCAGGGGTGGATAGAAAACGAGGTCCAAGATGGGAGAGAATCATCAACAGCAGGAGCAGCAGCCTGTTCTTCGTTCGATCAACAACGAGCACAGGTCGTTCGTTAAGTTCATCAACAAGACGCTGCACAGCGTCGTTTTGTATTGGATCGATTACCAGGGTCAGGCAGTCAGTTACGGTGTGTTGGCACCCGGTGATTGCCTGGACATCGACACCTTTGTCACGCATCCGTGGATCTTCGTTGACGCGGAGACCAGAGACAGGTACCACCCCGCAATCACGCTCTTCTTCGATTGCTTCGACACTTTTTTCAACGTTCGCTCGATCTTAACTCTTTGCCAACTTTTACGATCTTTAGTTCGTTTTTGATAGCTTGAAAATTTGATCGTTTAGATATTAGTAAACTCGAATGTTCACCTTTCCAACAGTTTTTTTTTTGTCTATTACCAAGTTTGAAATATAGTTGGTTGCAATGAGGGTTGCGATTTGGGCCAGATTCTTATGCGCACGCGCAGCGAAAGTAACATCAATGTAATACATGTACGGGTAAAAAGAGTTATCTTGATCGCGCAGATATAATTTATTATATAAGTTCCATTTACGATGTACCCTGTTACACGAATAAAAGAGTTAAGATCGACTATCGACACGATGAAACGAATCCTTGAAATCAGCCTCTCTCAACGGAGACTTCTCGTTGCTTAGATTCGAGTAACTGTTTTGTATACCTAAAACATGGACGAAGAACACGATTTTCAGGTACACGGTGAATCAGAGGGACGTTTTCTTTCCCGAAGCATGGTTCGTGAGGTATCGAGGCCTCAGACAGAGCGAGTTGCCTCAAAGACGCGAAAGAACAAACGTGTACATCACGTTGCCTGTTTACACGCTCCGAGAGTTGTCTTTGAGAACGATCAAAAGACGTCTGACGTACGATCGACAGGCGTTTCAACTCGACATTCCGAGGAGTCTTCAACACGAACTGGCTACCATGTTGCCGCGAAACGACGATAGTAACGATCAGGACGTGGACGAGAACGAGGACGATCGTGGTAGTCGAAATTCTTAGCGTTTGATCCTTCGAATCTTCGTGACCACTCGCCAGTAAGTCGATCACGGTCCAACGATTCTATTGATATCCTACGTGAGATGTATCGAGGAATTCGCGAGAAAAGTGACGCCCGGGAAAATTCATGTTTCTCCGACTTTCGACATTCGAACGCGTCGTTTCCGCTCTAGATCTCCTGTTATTCAACGTTTCTAGACGTCAATGGGATTTTCGGCTTTCCTGATACTTTCGTTAACACTTTGCTTACGGTTTATTTTGATATTCGGTAGATTTGCGTTATATTGCCACGGTTCGGAATTTAAAAGTTTCAATATTCGACTGCACGAGAATTCAGATCCTACTAATGATGGAATGCGTCGTAATTTGGTGACAATATAACGTATAGCGATGCAACGTGGAGTAATTCGGTGACGGTCTATATAATGCGTGGCACTTTAACGCGCATAAGTCCAATATGTTATAACGTCACGAATCGCAATAATAACGCGTTGTAAATTTAACAAGTGGGAATATAACGCTTGATCATACGCGTGACAATTTAACACTTGGCAATATAATGCGTGGCGATATATCTATATTTTGTAATATTTATATTTCACTCTATAACAGATCGATCACATTATATTACGGAAATGTAATTTGAAATTGAATTTTCCAGCTAATGAAAATAAATACGGAGATGAATTCATAATTATGCTTTCATTTATATTGGTAATTAACCCATTGCGTAGAGTGCATGCTTGATATTTTTATGCAAAAGTTGTGGAAGTTCGTAATTTAAAGCGTACATTATCCGGGGATTATATCAAAATCGAGCCGATCAAGTAAAGTGTTAACGCTTCGCTGATTTCAACTCGATCAACTCGTCGAATATTTTATGGGCTAATAATCTTTCTTTTTGACGCATCGTCAATTATATATGTCGCTTTCCTCTCGAAAAATCGTGCGATACGTGTACATACCTGTAAAATATGTGTGTTGTCGTTTGAATCTTTCAAACTTATTTGACTGGTGAATTTTGTATCTTCCGTTCGACAGCACGTAAGCAACAGTAAATTGGGAATGGTTAATAAAAACGGGTCGAAAAACGTGCCATTTTTATTCTTGTTAATTAGCAATCGTTCGAAAGAGTTTATAATATATTTACCGAACACGCTGTTTGAATGTTGGTTTATTATAAGTATCTAATGTTTTCATCGCAAGTTTATCGAGCTTTCCGATTATTTTATAGCATCGTTTAATACCTAATTTTAATATTCCGATCGTAGATTATTCTATTTATAACTGTTTCTGTTTTATGTTATTTTATCGAACGCAATTTTCCACTTCTGTTCTATTCTGTTTTGTGTATCGAATAAGCGCGTGTTAATTTAATTTGCGATTGTTATAGGTCATCGATGAAATCGGTGTTGCAATGCAAACAATGTCTCTGGTATTTTTTACACTTGGTATTTTTGTAACCAAACTTTACACATACTCGCTCCGATCGTTGGCATGTTGTTTGTTCGTAACATCTTGTTTATGACAACCTGTTACTAGTTCCGCGTAAGTTGTTCACGTTGTAAGTACTATATCTTAATTTTCAAATACTTTCATTACCGAATAGGTAATGCAATTTGGAAAAAAAGAGCAAACGAAATTTACGACCGTCACTCTATCACTCGCTCATTTTATTATTAGTTTTACGAAAATTCGAATGTTTGTTATATTTGATCACTGAAGTGTTCGAACAATTTCGAGTACCAATTCCTTATCACGGAATTACTTGAATATTCGATGTTCAAACATCTCGAATATTTGAATCGTTGAAGAATATTTTTAATTACGAAATGACGATTATCTAGATTAATTGCTTGTACAGAGGACTTCAATTTAAGGAAAAAATGTTAAGCAACTACGTAAAATTTATTAACATGATTTGTACATATTGACCCGCTCCAGACATAGCCACGTTTTCGATGAAAAGGTACCTTGCATTTAACGAACTATACGATGAAGCAATAAAGATTTTTCAAACGATATTAACCCATTTTCGTTCATGGTGCCAATCAATACGTTTCATTATGCTAGGAGTTCCCAAACTTTCGTCGACTCGAAGCCATTGTCGAAAATGGTTATTTTTCACCACCTGTTCGAATGGATCAATTTTATCGATCCTACAATACCTGTAATCCAATTATTTTGGGTTTCAAAGTTCAGAAATTCCACTAACCAAAAATTCTGAAATTTGTCTGTATCCCTATGTCCCTAGATCCCTAGACCCCCATACCCCTATATTCCTATATTTTTAGATCCTTAGATCTCTAAACCCCCATATTCCTATATTCTTAGATCTCTAGATTCCTAGATCCCTAGATCACCGTACCCCAGATCCTTAGACCCCCAGATCCCTAGATCCGTAGACTCCAAAATCCCTATATTCCTATATCCCTAGATCCCAGTATCCCAAAATCATAGTGTAGCAAAATCCGAGTATAAAAAATCTCCCCCGAGAACCTGAAAGTTCGAAAAGGCGAGAATCGAAAGATTCGAAAGTGGATAAATTGTAAAGTTGCGAAGTAGGAAAAGCGTGGAATTGGAAAACAGGAAGATGTTTTGTCTCGTCCATCGATCTGGTCGGCGGTGTTCGACTTGGCGAACTTTTCCATCGTCGAAAGGGGATCGGAAAGACGATCAACGTTTCCAGAGAGGAAATTTCGAGGGTAAATCGCGACGGCTGGTCGGTAATCCAGCCTCGTTTCCGCAATTCGTAAGTAGAGTTACGAAGTTATTAAACCGTTCCTCATCCCTTGCCGTCCTTCCGTAATCAACCATGCGAGGCTATACCGGCAACTTTCCTTCGGGATAGTTCCGTCTAGTGAAGTGCATACGTGCGTTGATTAACCATTAGCCGAGTAAAATACACTTCGCCACGAAACAGAAACGGACTCGCGCTTTCCACGGAATAATAACTCCGGGCTGTTGTAGTCCGTTTACAAGATTCTTGCTGTTACTGTATTATTCTCCCGACATTCGACCCGAACTGCCGTTCATTTCGTCCTTCTTTCATTCTTCGTTATTTATCTTAACACTTTTGTTTGGTATTTATCAAGTAATCCTGAAAGCCACTCGCGAAGGGACATGATAAAAGTTGGAACAAATATTGTGTTACAAAATACCTTACAGGTGCATCGATATACTTGCAAAATGCAAAGGGATATTCTTTCAATGAATATCGTATTCCAAATAGCTGACAATTAGCAAGAACGAAAAAAGTGTAGAAAGATCCGTAAACCTTTTCAAGAGGTCGGCCTACGCGAAAGAAAGAAAAAAGTGTACAAGTGTATGCGAAACGAAGCATTTCACCGCGAGCGTGTGCCGATGCTTTTACGAAAAGGAGATAATAAGAACGGATTTATGGAACGAACGATACCGTAAATTGATATCGTGATCCAGATTTCAGAATGGGCCTGTAGAACGGGTCACGATGGAGACACGAGTTACGAAGCGTATCTTCGTGTGTAAATAAAAGCCAGACCGAGCCGGTGCACCGAGCCACGTTCAATGTAAAACCGATGAGTGTTTGAATACCGCAAACACGGTATTCTTCCACCACGTTTTCCCTTTTCACCTTCTCGCTTCGTGCCGAACGATCCGACCGAATGCAAAACCCCGGAAACGTTTCTTCTTTCCAACTATTTATCGACGCGTTTCATCGTTACTCTCGATACGCCGTTTAATCGAACGGAGGTTGATGACGGGTAGAAATTCCGCGAGGTGTCACGTGCTCGCGTACTGGATTATTCAAATTTCATTGCGACGCGGAAATCGTTTTAATCGTTAATTGGACGCGTGTTGATGTCGGCAAGCTTTTATGTAAATTTTAATCATTTCATTTGCAAATTTTCTCGGCAACATTGTTAATACGTTCGTTGCGGATGCAGGCCAACGGATATTTGCTAGGCAAATTTAACGTGTAATTATTTTATTGATATTTATTAATCTTAATAATATTATATTGTGATATTAGCCACATTATTTGATATGTTATTAATATTGTTATATTTTGATTCATACTGTTATTGGTATTACTGCGATATTGGGTCGAGTAAGAAAAATTTTAAAAGCATTGATGTGAGGGGGTGGTGTTGGTGTAGCGAGTAGTGGAGTTGATTTGTCAATCTGACGGACGGGGTTCGAATCCCGATAAAGGAATTTTCGTTTTTTCTCATTCGTTTTTCATACATTCTAACATTCATATACTTTATTAATCGATACATTTAATACATGATTTGAATACGATTTATTTCCATACATGAAATTTTATTAATGATTGCAATTAGTATTGAATAGAACGTAGAACGTAAGTTTTTTAAAGTAGAGTTAGAGAGATAGGTTCTACATGTAGCACTAATTAATTAGATGGTAGAGGTACTGTGTTATACTTATACTAAAATAGTAATAATGAATAGTAGAATATAAATGAGGAGGGGAATAGTGAAATAATAAATAAAGTGGTAATAGAGGCTATAAAAAGAAAATGGTGTGTAGTAGTGATATTTGTATAATAAAATAGAGTAAATACTCTATAATAATTATACATAATTCACTATTATTCTCTAACTATAACAATAATTAAAACTATCAAGTAATTACATATTACCTTCCTGTAGGTTCAGCGATTGAAACACGCGGCGCTACGTCAAAGTATTAGCTCATGTAACGAGAGTATTATTAACAGGTTGATAACTTCGTTATTGTAAATTTGAAAATTTAACACCATGATAATAGATTCCTGTACGGTTCGCATATTGAAAGGCGTGTTAGTACACAGTCAGATTATCTCGTAAAATGAGAGTATTAACGCGTCGATGGATTCTGTATTATAAGCTTGATAACTTAACACCAAATAAGTATGGTAACGTATTATATATATATATAGGTGTGTGTTGATTCCTGTAATATATTTAGAAATACTATTGTATAAGAAGCTTAGAAATCGTCGAACGAACCGCAGGAAGCTGAAAATTGCCAATGTTCGAAACTAAAAATAATAATCTCTCCACCAAAGTTTGCGCAGTTTGCAGTGAACGTTTTAGATGCACATCGTTGAATTTTCGAAGAGAAAAAGAGAATCGCCGTTGACGATTCAGGCACTATTCGCGACGGTCAATTAAATGTACGGTAAATGGACTTTGGTTACTACCTCGTTAATCCAGTTCGTTCCTAATGGATCTTAAACGCAGCATGAAATGTCACAGAGCGGTGGCAATCTAATGAGCCACCTTGCAACGGATTCCTGGGAGCGTAACGTTCTCGCGAGATTCATCAAGCAGATCGTTCAAACTTTATTTTAAACGGAACAAGAAGACATTTCCACTTTGATGACCCTTAACTTTAACGGAATGAAAAAAGTACTGCTACATTAACTACTCGTAATACTCGCCGGCTGGGGGACCTACTAGCATATTAACTGTCGTTCCTTTTTTTCTAATGGACCGTCGCGTTCAGATTCTCGTTTAACTTTAACGAACCAGACGGATTTAATTACCGCGGACTGTTATGCTTTCAGATGTTCAAGCAGTAAGTTTTCGTGCCATTGCGTTTTCAAGTTTTTCAAATTTCTTAACTTCAACTTGGCGAATTCTCAGTATTTCTCGACTTTCTAATTTCTTAAATTTCTAATTCTCTAAGGTCCCAAATTGAAAAATTCGCAAATTCTCAAGTCGCTAGGTTTCTTCATTTCTGAAATACTCAAATTCCAATTTCTCAACTTTACAAATACTTGACTTCCCAAATTTCTAATCCCAAAACTCCCAAATTCCCTAGATTTCCAAGTTCCCAATTTCCCAAATTCCAAAATTCTCCACTTTCCCAAATTGACCAAATTCCCAAAATCCCGAAATTGCGAAATTCCACATTTCCGAAGATCTCGAAATATCGAAATTGTTAGAAAAGTCGTAAGGCAAACGGTGGCAGCTGTGATCTCCGTGTGCCCCGCTTCTCGGTTCCTCGTCGGTGACGATTACGCTTCCGAGTTCCCGATTGTCGTTCGGTCGATGAACGCGATAAACGGCTGGTCGATGGAATTATTTCCTTGGAACGAGCCGGCTCTGCCACGGAAATGCCAGGCGTCCAAATTATGTGCCGACGACGCCGACACAAGCATCGTAATTCATTAGACGCGCGTCAATACGCAGAAATAACGAGCCAGCAATTTTGCATCAACCCCTATATTCGATTCTGAACTTACGCCGATTTTTTAATATCGCATCGCGTTCTTGTAATATATTTCCTCTTAGAACCGCGAATGGTACTATCAAATTTTCATTAGCCTAAATTCTATGCGATGATTATAATTAATTTTTTTTTAATTCTGTTTTAAAATTGCCGATCGGAAAAGGTACATATATAAATAGGCTTAAAAACTATTTTATAATTCACATTGTCGACTGAAAATGATACGTATATAAATGAGTGTAGTCATTTTTTTAAACAAAAATTATCGATTAAAAAAAGGTACATACATAAATAAGTAATTCGTGTTTAGCATTCAAATGCAAAACCACCCCTTTCAAGGATTAGGTTTAATCTTTCGAAAAAAAGTACCTTCCCATACTTTTCCATTTTCCAAAAATGAACCTTGACCCATTAGCGTAATTAATTATCTATTTTACATACATATTAATACCATAGCTGCGTATTTGTATAATTAACGCGAGGAATTTTAATTTCAGCCTCTATTGTTACTGTGATTACAGATGTACATTGCGAATATACGCTGCAGATGCCACTCCGTCGATGTATCATTCAAACGCATACGTATTCAATTATTCCACTTGTTTCAATTTACTCCGTATTATCCTATTATTTCGGCGTCACGATTAAACCAGCAAAATTTCATTCTACAAACACCGAACATTTGCCAAAACAATTCGAATTAACGCACTACACTCGTCAAAAGACAAACGATTTCGTCCCTCGCTCATCTACAGATACATAGAAAACGCGTTTTACATTCACGCAGAATCGTAAACGCGACTATCCGAATACAGAGTGTATTTCGTATATCTGTATCTCTTTTTTAATATTCCCGTTCGCGCGGAATTATTCTCTTCTGTTGCCATAGTGTACAGAAATATTTACAAATTCAGATATTGCAGTTTGGGAATATGAGAACGTAGGAATCTTTTTATTAAGAATTCAAGAATTTAGGAAGCTCTCTGTTAACGAGTTTAGGAAGCTGGAAATATACCTATTAGGAGTTTAGGAATTTGGAAATCCCCCTATTGGTAATTTGGTAATTTAGGAATTTGGGAATCTCCCTATTAGTAATTTAGAAATTTAGGAATCCCCTTATTGGTAATTTACTAATATACTAATGAAATTCACAAGTTCTCAAATAATCAGGTTTATAGTCCCAAAAACTATAACACGAAGTCATAGATTTCCCTGTCAGATGAACCGTAGTTCCCGATGGCATACATCCACCTCCCTGATTGCTTTTTAAATGCAATCTAATGACAGACTCACAATAGGCCATGAAAAATCGTTTCGCATGTACATAACGTGTAACGTGACTATTTTCATCATTAGTTTCTGCTGTTTTCTTATACGAAACGGTGACATTCGATCACTTCTCGAATTGCCACAGAGCGCTGAGAGATTTGCATCGATTGTCATCGGATCGCCACCAAAATCTATACAGCAAATTTAGGGTGTCTCGCGAGTCTACCCTAAGAATTTCAAGTCAAAAGACCGAAAATTGTGGCTTGTAGCAAGCAAACAAACGAACAAATGCAGATCGAGTCGTCCCAGGAGTCTCGCTACATCCTGCAATTATTCGATGCTATAGGACCAAAGAGTCAAGAGGCCCATCCGTGGTCTCCATTTACTTAATTAAACAGTATTACCCAACACGATTCACTTCTGCATCTAAATACAACAAAAAAATGTTAAATAGAAATTAAAAGATTGAAATAAAATGAAAAATAAAACCGTGGTTGTAGTAACCTCGAGTTGATAGGCGACGGGTGAATAGAGACCGGCTGAATGACCGGTGGACGGTCCTGAAACAAATACTACGAGGCAAACTAAAACATCGCACTGTACGTATTCGGATGGAGAGATGAATCTAACGCGGCCACAGGAAATGCCATGCCGTTCGCGAAACACCGCTCGTTGTTTATCTCTCGTCGCATCCGTTTTAATGCCCGTTATAATCGCGCGGAATGAAAAGCCAATGGGTTCCACTCTTTGACGCGATATTTCGACATTAATCCCCTTCCGTGACTGTCGTCCTTTCCCGTTTCGAAATTGTTGCAAAACGAGCGTGAACGTTCTATAGTAATTAGTTGGCCGGCGGAACGGCCGTTATCGCGTGTTCCCGCATAAATAATGCAATCACACCGGGGGCCAAAGGTAAATTACGCGGCTGCTTTGTTTGTTCTCAATGGGATGCCTAATAAATGTTAATTACCAATTACTCGGTACCCTTAACCCTTTGCCAGAGGGATCCTTTTAGGCTCTTTCGGAGCTTCGTCCTCCTCGTCCTTCCGAAATATCAAATTAATTTGTTAGACGGACGCACCCCAGAAGATCGCCACAGTGTTTGCGTTACGGAGTCCGGAGAAAAGAAAGGATCAGATTAATAACCAGAGATTCGTAATGGGAGATCCGCTCGAATAAGGACCATTACTCGGGGAATTGAAAGCCGAACTTAATTAGCGACTTGAAATTTTCAAGGGAAAACTTGTTGGACAACTTCTGGGACAAGGTTCTCCGTCCTCATATTTTATTTATTATCATGACAGCGAATAGTAGACGTATTATAATTAATTTAATCGGGGAAAGTGTTGACCGGTTTGAAACATTAACGTGTTTCATTATATTCATGAGAGAAAAGTATGTCAAAATTATACTTACGATACATCAATTTGAAGGTTAAAGCTTTATAAAAGTAACTGCATATACGTTCTATTAAAATATGTAACCGAAAATGGCTGTCCGTCCATTGTACCAAGCAGTGCAGCTTTAAGTAACTGTTATCGAATTTGAAACACGAAAGTTGCGGTACAATTGCATGACATAAAAGTGTCGTAAAATTGTGCTCGCAGTACATCAATTTGAAGCTTAAAGTTTCACGAATATCCATACACAAGCGTTTTATCAAAATTGTTATCGCAAAGTGATTTATATGTTACAAGAACAATAACGAACGTTAAATTTTGAAGTAGCATTGTCTGAACACGATAATGTACTTTCGAATTTATTATGCGGTATGTATTCGAGATTGAATTTTGGGCATACATATATGAATCGATTGACAGACAACCGCTAATTAAATTGTCAGAGAAGCTTCTTGCCCGGACTATCCCGTGTCTGGAATTTCCATTTTACATTAATTACACGCAGATGGTTTTGTTCCCTCGCACGCGCCGCTGCGTTTGCGTCCATAGATCCTGCTTCTCACGGTCATATTTAGCCGCGTGTTAAATCCCGTGACGAGAATCGAGTCCTCTCTAGGTCCCTCCTGTTTTCTTTATTCTTTTTTTTCTTTTTTCCCGGTTTTTTGCTAATTTAAATGGTAAACGAAATGCCCGGGGCACCGAGTGAATTCGAACTGCGGATTTTTATTATTCCACTGTGCAAATTTTCCTGGCTTTCCGAATAAACTTTCTAATTATCAAATATTTTCGTTTTCAGTCTATAATTCTTTTTTCATTTTACGCGCGTGCAAGTTTTGATATTTCCGAATTTCCACGAGCGTAATTGTCGATATTTTTAATTTTCAGAATATTCGTATTTTTAAAAACGACCTAGGTATTTAAAGTCCTATGGTATCTATCTAAAGTCTACTACATCCAACAGTGCACTACTCATGTTTCGAAAGCTATGAAAATAACAGTAACGCCGCAATAAATTCGTAACGAAAGAGTGGAGGAATATTTCTGCTTCAACAAGTTGTTAAAATGAAAATGAACGGGATTTCTGTGCCGCGATGAAAAGCAATCTGCTTTGTGCCACGATTTATACGTGCATAAACGTTCGTAAATATATTTACCTGTCGGTTTATTGAAAACTGATCGTCGAATACGTACACGGGTTTGTTTCGCATTTACCTTGATTCATTTCACGTGAATTGGTTTACCAGCGGCTGACCTAATACGATAAATAACCGACGACAAATGTCCTTGTCAAAATGTTGATCGTTCATTACACCAGCATTCTGTGATTACCCGAAGCAAACCCGGCCAATTCGTGGCCTTCGACCTGTGGGTAAACTTGATTGCCCTAGGGAGGCCCATTGGTGTTTGGATCAAGTATTCTAATTGACTCTAACGCGATTAAAAACTCGGTTAATCTTGTTTACTCGATGGAGACTCGTCGTGTCCTTAGAGATCAGAATTTAATATACTGGGTGTCTCGTTTTAATACCATTATCTAGATTATTACTTACTAAAGCTTACGAAACTCATTCTTTTATAGTTAATACGCGTTGCTACACTGCTGGTCAAAGGTAAAACTTTCCTAATGAAAATAAGCGTTTCAGATTTTTCCTATAATAGATTTGACGAATTAAACTACGATAGATTTGATAAACTAAAATTTCTAATTCCAAAAATCACAGTTTTCGAACTTCAACAAATTCCCTAATTCCTACATTCGCAAATTATCGAATTCCCAAATTCCCTAGATTTCCAAATTCCGAAATTCTCGTTTTGACGAGTTAAACTACGAAAATTTGATAAGCTGAAATACAACACCACAAATAATAATCTTGAAACGAGTATTATGTTCTTTAGGACCTAGTGTAAGTCCATTCGATAATTCGTCGAAAGCAATTTACACGGAACAATTGGTGGTATCTAATTCGTAGTTAAGCAAGTAGCGACCGTGAAGCAATTAGTATCTCCAAATAGAGGCTAATTATAAATAACCGGAAGAAAAGGGTGCCGCGTCGTGTCGATTGTTCTTCTAATGAGATTTCGACGACCGCGTTCCCTGCGACGCAGCCAACCCCTCTGTTACGTTCGCCACGACTTGGCGATTGCTAATTAATTGGCGCGCTAATTAGGACAGCCTGGTTGGGACGTTTGTGCAGCCTCCCTTGGAAATGTCGAAGCTTCCCTCTACGTATGTGCGTCTTGATTGCAATGCCGTTGTAATTACTGAATTTATGCATGTGTCGTATTCTGCCTGTGCCTTGCGTCACGTGTCTATGTTAAATTATTAAAACGATCCGATACGGAGAACAAATTTATTAGAACAAGCACGGTACCAAACGCAACTTACACATTCGACATATCTCATGTTACGTTTTATGTTACTTCGTTAAGTTTTGTTGTCAATTCGTTCTATAAATACAATCGTGTGTTTTCTTCGCAAAATTTCCAAATAATTTACAGCTACCACGCGAATCGATGCATCGTATTGAATTTAATTAATTTAAACAGAAGCTTAAAATCATGGCGGAAGATTAAATTCGTGGAAACTTTTGTTCGCTTTCCACTCCATTTCCTACTCCAATTTAACATTTCGCTATAATTAATCATTTAGTACATGTACGAATCGTGCATGTCGTTTAAGTAGTATACGCGAGCGCATCTCGAAACAGCAAATCGATACAGGTATTGAACAATATTACCGGTGTCAATACGTGTCCTGTATTTAGGTGAACTAAATATTTGGTCCGTCGGTAATGAACCGTAACTCAATCGTCTCGATTAAAACGTCTGTTAATTACGCGTAGACGAGACGACTAGAAAAACCGTGAAGCGATCGAATATCGAGACGTCGACCTGATAGGTCGAAATGGGAATAAAATGTAATTATACCCGTAACGAGAATATTACATCGAATTTCCACGGAATTCAAGAGAAAATATTCATTCAAATTAATTACAGAAATAAATGTTCCTGTGCAAGGTATCGAATGAAAAATTATAATTACATAGTTGTTGAAATATAATAACGTTAAAATCTTATCGCGCAAATAATGTTAAAATATTATTGCTACTCTATGAATCGATATCGAATATAATATTAAATAATATTAATGACATCTGATAGTAACATTAAAATTATATGATTATACTACCCTTACGTTTATCATTTATTAACAAATACTAATTCGACTAACACAGTGTACTAGTACTAGAAACTGCAGATCGTAGAGGGAAACAATGAGAAGTTATCGCGGTTGCAAAACCGCTAATTTAGAAGCGGTTGTTGTCGATCGCGAAGATATTAGTTGGACCGAATGCGCATAGTTATCAAAATATAAGCTTTGGTGCATTGTTTTAACCGGAATTCCGCGCGTATCGTATTTTCTGGCCGGGTTCCGTGCTAATTAGCCCTTTGCCGGCACATTTACAGCCACTTGCCGCATTGTTCTCCTGTCATTGGCTTCGGCGTTAATGGAATCGACGGGGCCTGTCGAAATCTCGACGGCGCGCAAAAGGATCCGCGAGATCCGCGCGCGGTCGTTCTAATTAGCGCGTTAATTAATTAGCAACCGTCAATTTGTCGTCCGGTATGGCGGGTGGTTACAAATTTGCAGCTGGCCGATATTAAAACTCCATAACACTTGGAAAATTAACAGAGTGCAATTAGCGAACGTGTCGGGCATCCCCTCGGCCCGAGCCCCTTCGTCCTTCGTTTAAACGCGAATTAACTGGCTCGCGTTCGTCGGCAAATTTTCATGGAAAATCACCGGGCTGAACGAAAAAAAAATTGTTCATCCTCGTTCACCTCCCTGTAAATAATCCTCTCGCATGATTTAACGCGAAAGCTTTTTCGGAATTTACTCGTAACCGTGAAGTGCCTAATACAGATTATGGATTATTCGGAGTAAATAACTTATGGGAGGCATATGGGAATACAGAGACATACGGATCTGAGGATGTAGACATCCAGGGATGCAGGAGTCTAGTGACGTAGGGGTACGAACATAGATTTATGGGGACATTCGTGTACAGGGACATAAGAGTCTAGGGACATGTCGATGTAGGGATTAAAATCCCTTTCTTGATCTATTTTGTAAATTAAAGAGTTGGCAGGTAAAAGAAATTAAAGAGTGCAAAGGGTCGATATAGCGATCGCAGAGTATGTGCAAATGCAGGAACATCCCCATATGACACATACAAGCGTTTCACTCTCAAAATATAAGTTCCAATCAATTTCCAGCGGAAGTAGGGGAATAAAATTGCGAAAAGTTCGGAATTCATCGAAGCATAATCGCGGTTCGCCGATTGCAATTCCAATCGCGTCCGCAAATAATACGAATCCAGGATTCCCTTGGGTCGGGCTTGTTCGAGGTTCAATGTTCGATCGTCGATCGTGCACGCGGGAAATTTACCCTGGACGATCTCTCGGATTGCTTTTTCCTACGATCGCACCCTGTTCCGTCCGACCACCCTTCCACGTCTGACTTTTAACCGATAATTAATTAATCGCGGCACCCACGTTACTGCCTTCACGACATGGACTTACATGGACGGAACATAAGATTCTACTTTGGCCGAAGATTTACCGTTACTCGACTCTTGGATCTCTCAAAGTCGGAGAAGCGACAGAAGTAGTGGTACATCAGGTAGCTTCGGATACGCTCGTGTCGGATAAATATGGTATCATTGGCGTCAGAAGAGGAGCATCATAGTTCTTTTCTGTATACTGTGTTAGAGACAAGTTTCTGGGAATATTTTCTTAATGAATTCGAACAAAATCAAGAACTCTTTCAAACCATAACCATTCACGCAAATATCCACAAGTACAGAGTTATTTAAAGAGGAAGCTTTATAGCGTTTACCAACTTTGGGTATTTTGAGAATTTTCGAGTTATATTCTTTTCTTAAGAAGTAGAAGTTTTTCGTGTCCTCTTATTTTAGTTTTATCCAACCATTTATATTCGGACGTTAACCTCTCACCTATGGATCTGCGTATGTTTTTCCGACTACATTTTGACATTCCGGTCATAGACTTCAGATTCGCAATTCCGGGTTCAGTTACTTTTGAATGACCAGTTCTCGCTTTGGTCGAGTTTAAATATGTCTTTGTCCGTCCAAAAGTCGAGTTTAATCTGTTTTGTCCGAATTCGGTCTTTGGTGTACATATTGCGGTGATAATTGATAAAATATGAACGGTATTTTGTCCACAGCAGCGAGTTTCGGTAGTGTTTGAATCTTACGAGGAATCTTACTATCCCGTTAACTGTACGTTTGTGTAGGTGTTCCCCGGGCATTGATTCTCGTTAACGCGTCTAAGGCAGCCATAGGAGGGACGACTGGCTGCTAACTATCCACTGTAAATTGCACTCTCTGATCTCTCTTCTCTGCACGTTGGAATTCCGTCGCTGCCACACAGAGATTCCATGGACCAAGTTTTTCGAATTTCAGGCCTCGACGAAAGCTTTTGCGATGCGACCACCACACCGTCCTGTTGCCATTCAAACTTTCATGAATCGGGAGCACGGTGAAAGGAAATTAAACGCCGGGATACTTTGGAATCCTACAGGAGACGGATGTAGAATAAAGTTGCCTAATATGTGGATTCGATTCTCGTCGAACGATGAGAACTCTTTTGTTGAAACACGACGTTGCGGTTATGATAACACTAAACCTACCGGCGTATGTGTGTACTTCGTTTGAAATGGGAAATGAAGTCAGAAAATAAAATAAACGAACGATAAAACATAAATTAGAAAACAATCTTTTTTATTCTTTCATTGAAATATTTAATAAAATGTATTTATGCAATTTTTTAAAGTAAGCGTGTAACACTTATTTCTATTATAGCAGTTACCTCATTTTGCTAAGGAACTTCAATTAATTGGGAAAAATAATTCTGAACAGTTCTTTACAATCGTTTCAGAACAATTCTCCAAAGTCACTTTTGATCGATTTAAAATAAATTTGATTGTAGATTATATCTACAATTAAAACAGCTAACCAACAGAAGAATCACAGGATAATGATATTAAATATCCATATCTGCTTGCATACCATCATCGTTCAGTGATCATCTGATACGTTGTTGAATCGCTAATGGATTGTAATTGACTCATTTTCGCATCGCGCAGCTTCCCCTGCCATGAATTAATATTATACAGGCTAATTGAAGAGGATACCATGTCAATTTCAACGTGATATTAAAACTTCTGTAACGCAAATCTTTCACGACAGAGCTACACGAAAGTTAATTTATCGAATTAATAATCACGTATGTCATATCGAAGATACAAATATGTACAGTAATTGTGCTTGCATCAAATAATTTATGCCGACGTGCGTCGACATATTATGGCGAACGGAGTTGTTAAATTTTCGTTAAATTCTTGTCGTCAAATACCCAAATTCTAGAATTATTAAGATTATAAATTGTGAAATTGCGAAATCGTATAATTTCCAAATGATCAATTTGCCAATTTCTCAAATTTCCAGATTCCTAAATTCCCAAATCTTCAAATTCTCAAATTCCCAATTTCCCAAATTCTCAAATTCTCAAATGATCAAATTGCCAATTTCTCAAATTTCCAAATTCTCTTCATATTACAAACCCAAATTGTCAAAATATGAAATTTCTAAATTCCCAAGCCGTCAGCACCCCAAATCCCCAAATCTCCGAATCCCCGAACGGCCAGATCCCAAAATCCCGAAGCTGAAAAATTCGCAGCACCGAAAGTGGGAGAATGTTTCAAGAGGATTACTTGAACCAATCAAATGTAACGAACGTTCATTGCGATCTCTATCGTCCTTTTTCTCGGTTTAATAAAACGTTTCTTTATACTCATCGAACGGTTGAACGTCACTCGCCTCGGTATTTGCATAACTGACTCTCTAATTCCGGGACCGGAAGCGCTTTTTGCCACGTACAGTTAATTCGTGATCGTTCCGCACACGAATTGTACTTAATAGTTCATAGTTCCGTGGAGAGAACGAAACTTTCTACGCCATTAATGAACCTTTTTTTATCACCTGAACAAGCTTTTTATTCCGCGAATACTGTAGATACGTTGATTTAAGTACCGTACTAATTACCATTTAATGCAGGCTCTTTTGTCTCGGTTCAAAATTGAACCGTTATCGCTTCGCTTCAACTACATTTCTACTATTATTATAAAGCTCCTTTAATTTTGTCCCTGTATTAACAATTTACACATTCTGTTCTTTACATTAAATACGCTGCAGTTTTTTGATGTTCAGTTTAATAAAATTTCTTAAAATCTGTTTAAGCTTAAAAACTTCTTAACTTCTTAAGCATGGCTGAACTTTATGAACTTCATTTTTTATTTTCTTGTTTCTTAACACGAAGAAACAACGTAACTTTACAATCAGATTGCCATATAAAGAAAGATAATTGTAAATTTAGTAGACTGATCGCATACATCGGTAAATCTGTCGACACAATGGCAATGCATTATGGTGCTAGCAGTGTCACATCGCTCAGTAAGCAGTTGAGCGCAGTAAAGCACCTGATCGTTAAATTAATTTGTCGATGGTGACACGTTGAAAAATGTAGCAGTCGAGTAAATATCTGGAGGAGCGAAGGGGGAATGGCGGAAAAGTGGTCCCGTGGGGCACGCGTAGCTAGTTCGTCGAAAGTAAGTGACCGTAACAAATGCCCGGAGCAATCGAGGCTCGGACACTGCCGTTCCCAAAGGAAATATATTGCTTTGCGGTTTCTTTATCGTCCAAATGTTTCTACGTTCCCCTGACACTTTGGAAAATGATGCAGTCCCATGGAAAATTCTCTCGATTGTTCTTCCTGCTCGATGAAACTTGGCTGTTCGGGGACTTTCCAGCGAGCTCTTCGAGCTCCTTAATGCTCCTCAACATTTCACTCGTCGATTCTACGTATTAATTGTTTCCTGCGTAAGTAGAAGTGCTTTTGTATTACAATGCGAGGTTGTTCCCTTCCTTTCGTATTGTAACTTTTAGACATTTTTATTTTTCCAAGTAAAATTATTTCCTGCAGGGTTGTCAGCTTTGTGACACTCTGTACAGCAAAATTAAATTTTCTATACAACGAAGATACTTTCCGGAATAAAACTACTTTGAGGAAATATTTTGATATTACAACAAAAATTTTATTATAACGAAAGTTGTATTATAATATAGTAGCATAGAAATTGTTTTATACTTTCACATAAAATTATCTCCGTCGGGGTTGTATCAGCATGACAGCCCGTACAATAAAATGAAATTCTATATACGTTACGACATGGTCCGGTGAACGAGGTCGTTTTAAAATTGTGACCAGTCCCGCGCTTAAAATGGGACGCGCGTGTCGAGCACCTTAAATTACGAAATGTTAATCACCGCAGGGACCAAGGGCGAATGGCGTGGAAACTCGAATCCACTTGATGTTCATTAGGGTCAGTTACTTTTAATGGCCGGAAAGTAATCCCCCGGATTATTTTACCCCTGAATGCAGCCTACCTACTTTGGTCCTTCGCCTGTCCGCTCGAGAGCTTTAAGCTTGTGTCATCGAGCTTTATTATTGACTGGAAAATCGTGAGCCGGAGTGGTTCGATCGTTGAAAATACTTCAAGAATTTCTTCCTCCGAGAGGATCAGAGAAATGTGCGGGTCGGTTGCGAACTTGGTTGCGAGGCGATATTTTAAAATCACGTAAAAGGAGCGATTTTTAAGTGAAAATGTGAAAAGTTGCGAAAATTGTGCCTTTGCATATTTTAATATATTTCATGTATTTTTAACTTCAAGCTCTTGGTCTCGAGTTCATTCGCTTCTCAAAAAATATTTCTATGTCAGGCGCGTCAGTCAAAGCTAACAGCTACAATATTACTGACAAGGAAAGTTGGTATCAATCGTTGACTATGCAAATTGGACTTGAACTCCAGAATCGAGGGATATTTAAAATTTCAGTAAAGAATATAGTTGAAGTACTAGTCACGACTCAGACTCCGATGCTCAGCGACGCTTCTGATACCAATGATCCGACGCGAACCGAATGCGTCCGAAGCCAACCCATTTACCACTACCGAACTTCTGCCGCTTCTCCTCCAATCCTAGTTCCGTCATTCGCATCTAATTAATTATTGTTACTACGTTAAGACAGCTAAAGAAAGTTAAAATGTTAGGTACATTATGTATTCAGCGATCCTTGATAATGCAATTATAATCAGAATCGAACGCAAAATTCAATTGTAGTGAAAGCACGAATGTCATGCACGCGGTGTATGACATTCGAACTACATGGTGCGTCACGAGTGGGACACGATATTATAGAGTATGACCTGTAGTAGGTAGAGGTTAAGGCAAGAGGTAGGGCAAGGTCGGCATCGTGTAAACCCTTTGCACACTATGTCGAGTGGGGCACATCACATTTCTCATAGATCTTATAAATAAATTAGTCGAGTATATAGAATTTAATTTATTTACCGCTTATAATAAGTGAAAAATTTGTCACATAGCCCTGTCGCAATACATTCGATCGAGAAGCCGTTACTTTGTAAACGAAGTTGGAAAGTAAAAGAAATTGACCGCAAAGAGGAGATTCGTAAGTTCAATAGCGATAAATCGGTGTTCTTCGGGCAAAGTAGTAGCTTATGTTCCGTGTGTATAAATCTGGGGTGAAGGCTAGTAATCGTAACTCGCGAACTGTTGGAAACAAGCGTGCATACAGACGCAGGAGCGCGAACGAGAACGCGGCAGGCGAGCAGAGAGGAAACACGTCGAGAGCGTGTATCAATATTGGCCCAGGTTGCCTAAATGTTGGACCACGCGCTATCAGCTCCGTTGGGATACATTATTCATGCACGATAAAGTATTCTCTGGGCCGCGCTGCGTCGACACGCGTGCACACCGACCCCAGACCCCGACCCGTCAACAGGGTCGACGGTCAAAGGTGGCGAAATGAAAGTCTGATCATACGTGCGATACTTCCACTCGCGCTCCTGAAATTCGATTCTTCCTTCCTCTATGTACATATTAGGGTACAGGGGGCAAATTTATGGTGGGTACGTTACTTTTGCATTGGCCGAGATTATAAGTGGTCGTAGAGTGGCCTCCCGTTTTAGTGCCACCCGACGTCCGTACGAGAGGGTCTTGGAATTGCTACTACAGAACAAGATACGTATTTTATATTTTACGGCCTGGACAGTGATATATGACGATACGATACCACTCGTTGCGATTTAACTCGAGATAAAGTATGGAAATTTCGAAGCGTAAAAAGTTGGAAAATTTGAAGCTTAGAAATTTAGAGGGTGGAAAGTTCGAAATTTAGGAGTTCAGAAAATTGAGAAATTTAGGAGCTTAAATCGTAAATAATATTTTAATTATAAGTAATAAAAAATAAACTTATAAAACACAAAATTATAATTATAAATAATATTAGAAATCTAATCTGAAAGTTCAGATATCTCAGTACCTAGAAATCCACAAATCTTAAAATACAAAATCCTAAAAATTTAGATGTCTTAAGATCTCCCTAAACTTTACGGTTTCCCTAGGATCTCCATAAATTCTTTGTCGTCTCTAGGCACCTCGATAGCTGCAGCCTCCGGAAAATAACTGCCGCAAACAAAAAGCAATTACGTATTTATGAATGAAACGTAATAGAAAGTTACGTAGTTTGTTTCCTCCGATTCCGAAAACGCGGAACGTTAGACTCGCGCTGAAGTTCGCGGTGGGAAAGGGTTGCCAGAAGGAAAATTATTCGGAATGTAAACGACATTCGACAACGTCGTCGGGGTAGAATACGCTTAAAATTGAAACACAGTTAATTGCTCGTTTAGAATTTCCAGAGCAGCGATACGATGGCTCGTTACAACGAATTTCCGAGTTTCTTTCCCTGGGAAGAAATTCCTTAATTAACTGGAGGTATTGGAAGCTTCATTATGTAACGGTAGTAAACGTCGCCCGTATAAATGAAGCTGCTTACGAAAGCTCCGATATAATGCACTTTCTTGCCGGGTTCAGCGTAGCCCGCGGCTCCGTATCGATCCATCGTCTCGAAATCACATTTATTCATGAAATCGAAGGGCACGATGATGTTACACAACAGGATGCAAAGTTATGCAACGAGAAGATAATATTTTCAGCGCTCCGACAATTCTGGGCAAAATGTAAATCCTTATTTCTTTGGGTGTGTACAGATGCAATTTTCGCGTGAAATACGGGACCATAGGGAAAATTGCTTCCGTTCCTATACACCGAAATGGTGAATTGAACATTCTCCTGGAAACTCCAACAATTTCAACGATAATTAATCGTTTTTTACACGATATAGAAATAGTGCAAAATAATTACGAAAACCGGTTCACATTTTGAAATTTAATTAAAGCGCGATTACTCGTAAACCATTGAATTATTCGATATAGTTATTCAGTTTTATACAGAATTACATATAGTTATAGAATTATATAGTTATTCCTTAATACAAAATTGCTGATTCTTTAGTGAAAAGTACAACGAATAATTTAATCGATATAAAGAGAAATAAAGTATTAACTTTTTTGGAACGTGTACGAAAGCGTTTTACTATCAGAGTGTCTAGTGTATAAAACTATCGACACCCGAAATCCTAACCAAAAATTCCTGTTCACCAAGTTTTTCAGCTTCAAGCAGTTCACGAATCCCACGGAAAAGTACCATCTTCCCGAACTCTCCGCTTGCTGCTCTTTTATCCCGATCCAGGGATACAGGATCCATTTTTATTCATGCAAAGTGGCTCTCCGGCAAATCCTCGGCAAGTCGTCGAATCCCAGGCTCCTTTCGCTTAAAACACACCGGTTCGATGTTACAGAATCGCGAGTGCGATTCTTTTTTTCCCAAGATGCATCGCGTACTTTTTATACCACCATTTCTCGAATCGTTGCTCGTCTAATTTTTAAATTACTAATAACTTTATTTACTGCGATTTGGAAGACGATGCAACGTTGGCTTCAATTAGCTGAGTACACAAACGCGAAGTTGACGAGTACAAAATTAGCAAATCTTTACATTTCCAAGTTTCGGAATTTTAGCAAAGTTTTAGCAACTAGCAAACTTCACAAATTATCCAATTGCCAAATCTTCGAACTTCGAAATCGTCAAATTCCTAGATTCTTAAAAATTCGTATTCTCGCATTTCCTTAACCTCATATCACTACATTAGTAAATTCTGAAATCCCTTGGTAACATTCCTGGAACGTAAAACTCGCAGAGCTTGCGAAATCCCTAGCTGCCGAAATACCCTAGACCACAAAACCCTAAATTCCCTAGACCTCTAAAATCTTAAGATCCCTAACATCCGTAGATCCATAATATATCCATAAGTGTCCAAATCTGTAAATCACCAAATCTTTAGGTCTTCGAATGTTCTTTGGTTCCACCATGTTACATTCTCTGTACTTTGTTGGTTTAACAAAAGCGCGAGTAAAACTCGAAACAGTTGAAGCATAGTTGAGCAGCGCATGCGCGATGCACGGAAACAAGTTTTTGTTTACAAGTTTTCAGCAGCGGAGCAGGGTGCTGTTGCGAACGCTACTTGGTCCACGTAAGTCTCCAGGATCGGGTAAGAAGCTTTGCAGCCGTCATGTTTGTTGTCCTTAACCAGCGCCGGTGTTCTTCGTCTCGACGACGGTATGCACGCGAGCGCGCATTGTTCGTGCGCGAACGCCATTGTGGTGTGCAACAATGAGGTGATACGAGGAACGCGAAATCCCCCTAGAAACTCTGACGCAGACGTCGCGTTCGTTAGCGGAACGTAAATTACAGTTTTCCCTCCACCGCCACCCAAAACCAACCTGAGACTAAGACGGTCTTCTTCTACCTACCGTCACGACCTCCTGACTCGACAGAAACGTACAATGTTGAAAAACTTGTTTATGCGGTACTCTACCTTGCTCTCAATATTTTTTGCTTATGTAGCGAACAACTAAGATGCAACGTCTAAAATACAGGGACGACATGCTTCGAATTCGGTGTAGGTTTGGACAACCTGTTTTCAGAAGACTTCGTTCAAGTTCTAAAAAATTTGCAACTTCTGAACTGAAGTTTCAATTTCGAGATCTAACCATTAAGTTAGTTCAGCAGTTCTCGTGGTCTGAAACTTTAACTTACCAGATTCATGGATTTCGTAATTCCCAAATTCTACAACGTCCGAACTTAGATATTCCCAAAATCTCCAAATCTCCGAGTCTCCAAATCTTCATATCTCCAAATGTGCAAATAACATAATTTCTACACGTAGAAAACGAAAATTGCAACATTTCGCGCACATAATTGGACCACCCCCAGGTTGATACACCCCCAGCGCGACCACTTAATTCACGCAGTCGAAGCAAGAAAGATACGGGGGGGCGAGAAAATTGGCGGTGTTCGTTTGCTCGTTTTCGACGTTGCTGGATTTTCCTTTCGCGAAGAGGCGTCCGACCAACGCTATCTTTTCACGTCCCACCCTTTTTCCTCCTTTTCTTAATTTGTTTGGTTTTTCTTTTTCTTCTTAAGGGAAAAGCTCTCGGGAAACCGGGGGTCTCTTTCTTCTATTTTGAAGCTGCAGACACGGGGATTCGATTACAGTTCCTTAAAAGACACGACGGCCTCTTTGAAAGTTTCGCTCTTTCAGCTTTTTAAAGAAGAGACTTTGCCTTCGAGCAAGGCAAACCGTTAATCTCGCGCTTCGAGCGTTTCTTTCTTTTTTCTTTTTTTATTTTTTGCCACGTCTCAGCGTAATTACGACGACTTTCGCTCTCCGTGCTTGCTCTTTGCTTAAGAACGTCTTCGTCCTCGTTACCCTTAGAGGTTGATCTTCGGGAAATTTTAGCGGTGTCGTTTATCGACGAGAGTTTGCCGGTTTCTTAACGAGGATACGCGAATAACAACTAACCTGTAACGACATAGCAAACGAGACACTCTGCCTTTCGTCCAAATCGCTTGTTTACAGAAACACTAAGTGTACTTGTTTATAGAAAAAATACGGTTCGCCCGTCGCAAAATGATACTTCGTTGCAATTAATGACTAAAATTCTTCCTTGTTTTACACTTTTTGTGTATATTGCGAATCTGTAACAGCTATCACGCGTATCATTCAGAATTAGAAAGAGGAAGACTCGAAGTCTTGGTTCGTGCATCTCATCTTGTTACAGGTGCACGGTTGGCAAGTGGCAACGCGATTTAAACGTTAAGCTACACGACAACAAGACGCGTACACGTTTAATTAGGGCACTCGGTATTTTGTCCGGCGTCGTACTCGTCCACGGTGGAATATTATTCGAGTAGCAGAGATTTATCCGGGCGGAGAGCAAAACAACTCGTCCCCGTTACTCGAGCTTTTCCGGAGCGTGTCAATTTACGCGGCTCGGAGTAAAAACGCGGGACGGATTCGAATGAAGCCACACACGACGCAAGAAATTGCTCGAACCGATGTTTTTTCTCGGCTAGGGGCCCCGGAGGAAGAGTGTAAAAACGCGCTTAGCGAAAGACGGGACACGAAATGGCGGAGGCTCTCGGCACGGGCCGTTGGCTCGCTCTATCCAGCCACGCTGCTCGTTACTCGTTCCTCGTGGTTTATTCGCGGCTGCTAAGTGCCAAAGTACATCGAAACCAGTGCAGCTCCCGCAGTTTCCTCGCATAATTTTCGCGTACCGTGGAAATTTGGCCGACGGCGCGACGGCGCGAGAACGGTATCGCATCCCAATGGCCGGAAGAACAGCGTTGCTTACGGCGAAATAAACACCGCAGAATTTACCGCGGCGAAGTTTCCAACTGTTCCTCCTAGCCGAAATTTCCTATTGAACGCTAAACGCATGCGAATAAGAGACCGTTCTCGATCAATCACCGGCAATTCGCGCACACCGAATCCTAATTGTTTGTACTTCCGAGCACGGATCGTATCGTTTATACGCCGTACGCAAACATCTACCTTAACCTTTCGCTACGGTAAATTCGTGCGTTTTTAAAAGTTGAAATGTTAACATTTCGCATTCAGGGATTTATGTGAAAACTGTAATCGATATTATATTCGGACTCAATCGTGCTGCAAACATTTACATTTTTAAGAAATCTTACCAAGTATTTTCACAATCTTTCATTGCATTTTGTTGAATTTTCATTGTAATTAATGAGCAGAAATAAATGTACGTGTCGAGTCACTGGGTCTACAAGTCTCCAGAGTCAATTCTTAATAATACGGTATGAAAATTTGAGCCCAACCCACGTATGACACGGGTATCGAAATGTTAAAATAGTTGGAGTGTCTCGCTATTATATATCGGCGAATAAATCGTTGTAGACTTTCTCCATTGCGCGATCGCGTTGTTGATTCACCGTGGAATAAAGAGACTCGTTAACGGCGAGGAGTTCGTCGCGCGGGTCTAAAGGGCAACGATTTCGAAAGCTATCGTAGCCGATTATTGACATGCCCGCGGCGGCGGATTCCACGTCTAGCGCAGGTTTCTCTGGATTTGCTTCGGGTAACAGCTTCACCTGTACCCCCCGTGGTTGTCTTCGCTTCTCCTGACAGCTCCTCTCCTCCTTCGACGCATCTTGCGAAAGGAAACGCGACGTTCTCTCCTTTGCCTTCGAGACACATCCATTGTCAACCATTTTCTGTTAACGCTTTCGATTCCTTTCGTCCTACGGTCGTTAATCCTTTCGCTGCACTTTGCACCAAACCATACGTACGCGATATTTACATGTCACTCGTTGACATTGTAAAATATCGATGCATTTACCGGTATTTCGATGTTTGCTGTTGCTGTGTTACGTGAAACGATATAATCTATGTTGATTCACTTTGACGCGTTGACAGCGATCGTGGTCATATACGACTGACGCAAATTCTGTTACATTGATTATTTACAGAAAGAGCAAAGGACTTCTGAGGGCTTTTAATAGCGTGACAATAATATGTACTGATAGATTATATTGAAAGATTAAGTAGTCTTGTTCTTAACACGTTGACCACCATGATGGCCATACGCGACTAACGTTGCAAATTCAGTTAAATTAATTATTTATAGAAAACACAAACGAAAGCATCATATAGGGAGCTCTTAGTGTTGGAACATTGATCTACGCTAATACGTTAAAAAATGAAAATGAAAGTTTTAAGTACTCTCGTTTTTAATAACCTGTATAGAGTGTCTGACCACAAACGACGCTTTCTACTGTGGCGGTAAAGGAGTTAATAAAATAGTATTACGGTAAAAATATTTGTACGTACTTGCTTTTTGTGTACGTTGATAGACACGTGGGAGCTACACACGCCTTTAGCAGTGAAAGGTTAGAAAATCTTCCTGCTTGATCATTTTCATTTCAGGACATTCGATATATCACTTTGACTGTGTTTCAGTCTTCACGCTACCAATTACTGATCTCTCGTCACGAGACGATCCTAACAGAATACTAAGTGCGGTTGCATAAATCGAAGAAGATGAGAGTGAATTGCAGAAAAGTGCATAAGAACTGCATGAGAATTGCATAAGAACTATATAAAAGTGCATGAAAAGTGCATAAAATTGAATAAGTATATCAGTTGAGACACGAATTAAAATCGTAATTGTCGAAATAACGCGTTAGCGAATTTTTGCGAAATTGTTGTGGAACGATAAGTAAGAATCGAAGTTCGGAATCTGTTGCAGCTCGGTAGCGCGTTACCGGTTGGCGGGTATCGTTCTCCCTCGAAGCAGAGAAAATCGCGTTCCTCCGTCGGTTGAAAAGCCAGATGTTGAAATCCATTCCGTGAAGCTCAGCAGACTGGGAAGATCGTCGTATTTTCGTTCTATCGGAGTGTCGTGGCAGGAAAAATCCGTCGTATGAAATTTATGTGACTATGCATTCGCGGCTTACCAGGGCCGTCTGTTGCCACCGTGGAGAGAGAATGGCAACGCGTTGCGCAAACTTACACGACCTCGCTGAAAAGGTTCAGGATGCTCCGACGTTCCGAGTACAACCATCTTCTTTCTACCGGGTGTACACTTAATCCCCCGTCAACTGTGTTTGTGTTCTTACCTAACAACTTTATCCCCCTTCCTCGCGGTATAAATCAAACGTGACTGCTTCGTGGAAAAGAGATAATTTAACGATGTATCGACTTTACGGGTTTAGACGATTACGAACTTGCAAATTTCGGAACTTTAGATTTATGGGTTTAGGAAAATTGGGGATTTAAGGATTTTGAGCTGGTGGGATTTGGTGATTGGGGAATTTTGGGATTTAGGGGTGTAAGGATTAAGGGATTGTCAAATTTGGGGATTTAGGAATTTAGGGATTATAGAATTCTGCAATTCGAGAATTTAAGAATTTAGTCATTTCGGGGTTTGAAGATATGGACATGTCAGGATTTTGATATTTTGATATCTATAAATGTTCGAGTTTTACGGATTCAATGTGGAATTTGGAAACTTATGAATTTAGACGTTATACAATTTGGGGGTTCAGTGATTCGAAAATTTGTTAAATTACATATTAGCAATACTTAAATTTGTAAATTTCGTAATGTCATCACAAATATAAATATACATATTAAATATATATTTCGTGCATCAAAAGTTATAAAAATTAAAGTGATTAGGCCCAAGAAACTTGTCCCGCCTGTTCCTTCGAACTAGGGCACATTGTATCTCCAAAGAATGCGCATTGTTATGTCACTCGTTATATCGCCGCGCAGGTAGAATGTTTAAAGCAGACGTCCATGATAGAATCGCAAGAAGAAGAAGAAGTTTTGCGGCGAGGCAATAGGAGAAAATCGGAAAGTTTCCACTGACCAAACTATTCTAGTCAATAATTCATTTTCACGCGAACTTTCTTCTCTGTAATCGTAATTTCCTAATGGCTGTTTCTGCCGCGATCGAGACAACAACAGGTGACAGAACAAAGCACTGGATGATCATTGGATGCGATAGCACCTTCCTCACGGCTTCCTAATCGAATTCGAGAAATCGTACAATGCTCAATAGCTATTCTTTGCCAGCTCTTTTCACTCAACAGATACTGTCTGTCTTCTTACCAGATCACTCGTATCAAACACTTTTCTGCAGTTTAATTTGTGTATTTAATTTATTTTTTAAGCACATCTTGTTTAACACGTTAGGTGAAGCTGTAAGATATTTTGTTATATTTATTATGAATAGTTTGAAGTGCAAATGCAAGAGGTAACGAGATTAATTCTTAATAATTGATGGATTCGTACAAAATGTTGTTATAGATGATAGATTCGATCCACATATGGATGGCGGTCAGTGTATTGCGGTCTTAAATTTATATCGCGATATTTGTGACATCCTGTAGATAGGATTTTGTATCAGAGTACGGGACACTATATCAGAACTGTACAGCCGTCCCGTCATTGAGGACATTTAAGCAGAACAATAGTTTATCTATCGCGGCTAAACCGGACAAAACGATCGAAAGCAAAGTGAAAAAGTGCAGCGGTAAAGAATTTATCGTCGATCCGAGCGATACAATCGGTAAAGCAATTATTCAGCAAACAGAAGATTTACGTTCCAATCGGTCCGATAATCAATCGATTCCTCGGCCTGCTCCGTTGGTACGATTGATCAAAAGGAGGGTCGTAAATTAAGAAAAGACCCATGGAAGCGTCAAGAATTGTGTGTAGAATTCTTCGGTAACGTAAATTCGAATCCTCCGATTGGAATCATGACGTATTTCCAGCGCGTAATACGTAGCAACTGTAAAAGGGTAAAAAAAAAGGAAGCCACCAATCGAAAGGAAGGCAGCGTAATTGATTCGAGTTTGATCGATCGTCGGTAGCAATCGAGACGGTTGCTTTTTCTTCTTTGGCAACGCGAACGGTTCAATTAAATCGATGCAGTATTTCAGAAACGGGATCTCTCGTTCGCGATCGCAAATGGAAACGATTGCGAGCCATGTGTACGTCTTCGTTAAGTAGCTTGTTAATAAAATTATACCGGATCGATACGGGAGGAGTGGCTCTTCACTCTTTTTTATTGCCTTTGTCCGAGGCCGTGTTCATCGAACGATATCAACTCCCTGATCTACTTTCGTCGAATTGTCCGTGCCGACCGTGGGAATAAAAGCTTTGCCAACGACAAAATTATATTTTCAATCTCTCGAGTGGACTCGTTGTATTTATCTGCTTACTCGCTGCATCGATTCACAGCGCTCGTTTCGAGGAGCATTAGACCGACGATCGGCACAATCGAGTTTCGCTATATTGCCGACGATCCGATTGTTACCGTTGGGAATTTAGGAACGTTCTTTCTATTCGCAGCATCTTTTTTACCTCTGAAAATACTCTGATTTCTGAATTTGTTTAATTTGTGAATTTAACGATTCAGGAATTCAAGGATTCAAGTGTTCGAGAAGTAAAAGATTCAAAAATTCAGTTGAACTCCTTAAACTGTCACTTGAACTCCTTCAAATTATAAAAACAAATTTCAGATAAATGTTAAAAATACTGTTGAAGAGGGTGTAGTTCTTTTATGAGCATTAGCATGATTCGAGAGGAGTCGTTTCATTAGTAGTCGCGTGAACTCGAGGACCACTCCTTAAGGCTAATACCGTTTTTTAGTAGCGGACCAAAGAGCAACTCGCATTTTTCTCTTTCACTGTGGCGGCATTTGTTCCCTGCTCGGTAAACCTACCGCTCCAACAAAGGGCGAGATAAGGTCTGCGAAACGGGAATCGCATATTTCTGTCTGTTGTGTCGCGTTTTGTATTCGGAATCAAACGACTGTTACGATTTACGGGAGTAGTTTAACTGTCGCGTTTGTCGCGAATCGCTAATAGCGAATAAAAATCAATACGCGCGCAGCTAATGGTAAACGTCACGTTACCACTATGGCATTCTCGAAACACGAAATTGAAATATTGTTTTTTCGCTGATGGACAGGGCGCGTAAATACATTCGTTGATAGACAACGTACACAACGTACGTTCGTTGATAAACAATATCAACGAATTGGCAATTAGATCATTTTGAAAGCTACGTTCTTTATTAAATCCACAATTGCATTTATCGAATCATTTATTATTATTAACAAATAATAACATAATCTTCACGAGGGTTTTAGTAAAACGTGTACATTATACACGATAAATTGTATATGTTTATATTTTATATGTATGCATGTGTATATATACATATTTTGTATATTTTTAATGAAATATATACGTACAGTTTACCGTGTAATTATCGTTGCATTCTGTGCCAATTTGCTACATAAATAATGTACTACAAGAACATGTTATTCCTTGGTTTTAGCGAGCAAACACTTGCTTCCAATCCCTTGCACTATAATTTACTTGTCAGGTCAGTCAGAACCAACCACAGCTACAATATTAAGACAAAGAAAGTTGAAATATGTCAGTGTGGTGTCAACCGTTGACCATGCAAATTAAACTCCAAATCGAAGTTTCAAATTGATTAAAAATTCTAGTAAAATTGATTCCGTAGTACGAGTGCGTCACGAGACTCGAAACAGTGCAAGAGGTTAATGTTCGTTCTATCAGTCACTGTGGACGTTACTCTGTGTCCACAAGTCGTACGAGAACGTACGAGTCTATCGTTAACCAGTTATTTGTTGACGAGTGGAAGTAGCAACTGGTGAAACGGTTAAAGGAGGGAACAAGTAGTACGTGCACAATGGAGATTCCAATAAATTCGATCGGTAGTTAAACGATAGAACAGAGCGATCGAACCTATAATGCGTGATCGGAATCATTGGAACGTATTGTTACGTGGATAGAATGGATCACGTAGCGTCGTACAATCAGGGAAACGGTGTATCCTGTAATTGTAGGGGACGTCTAACCGGAAGATAAAGCGACGAATATATCCGTTTGCGTCGGAAGATAAAGAGAAACCTGCGGAGTGTTTCGAAGTTTCCCCTCGCCTCGCTAAGTTTTCTATAGGAAAATCAGTTGCACCTGCATATGCAGGATTATTATAATCCCCGTTGTGCCGTCATTCTATAGCGGAAGATAACGCAAATCCCAACACAATTTCAACGAGAATCCAACAATGAGCCGAACCGCCTCGAGGAGCTGCACAACCGGTGTAGGTATGCCGGAGGTATACAACAATGTGCCAGCTTGGATCAATGTCTATGGGGACGACAGGGGATGGATACTTCTTGCTCTATAGTGTCTATGGCGTGGTTGGATAATTCGATGACAACAGGACAGCTCTATTTTATCGGGCAGCGATATCGATTGGTCGAGCCAACTGGATAACGTCTACCGGGGTTGATGCATGCTCAAGTGTATGCGAGCCTACTGCAACCTCGAGCCTTGTATTATTGCAACTCCTATCATCCACAGTTAGATTGTTTCGCGTTCTACGACTGTCAGACCTGTCATCGCTGTACACCCGGAAATTACGATGCATTCTATGTCTAGTCTATTGTTTTCAAATTTTACAATTTTTTATTTCAATACATTTTTCTTCTTAAACGTCACTTTCCTAATTCTCAAAGTATCAATTCTCAAATTTACATAGTACGGAATCTAAAATTACAAATTACAAAGTCCTAAGTTTGTATGTTCCAAAATTTCAAATTTTTTAATTCCAAATTCTGAATTCTTGAAGCTCAACACTCCCAAATTTCAAATTCTAAATTGTAAATTTTCCAAATTCCAAATTTTCCAAATCCTAGATTCCAAACTCCCAAAGTCCCTAAACTCCCAAATTCTAAATTTCCAAATTACAAAAATCCGAATTTCCCAAGTTCCTAGAAATCTAAACATAGAAATAACTGATCAAACGTTGTCAATTAATTAATTACCAATCCAACTTAAAAATGTTTTAAGCAGAAGAAGTAAGCGAATAAGTGTAAGAATAGAACGTATTCGTGTCTAGAACGAATGGCGGTAATTTTTCAGGCCGCACCGTCGCGGGGGTGAACGATGCAAATTTTCCACTTGGCTTCGGTCTTCACGAACGCAATGCCGAATGTATTAACCGGTCAGGCTAATTGAATGCTCGTTGCTGCATCTGATTATGGAAGCACGTAGGTTGGCCTGGGAGGAGTTGCCGTGTACAAGGACGCATCGCGCGTATACATACGTCACCGAAGCGACGTGCATGCAGATCGCCTGCACGTCGCAACGAGATCCGTTTAACCGTTCATTGTCCTACGACTGCTCGAGGAAATGAACCTTCCCCTGATTGGAATGTCACGCAAATTTCTTACCACGATCGAGCCTCTACCTGCCAAACAATCATTAACCCTTTGCGTGTACACTGCTCTTAAGCTTACCGCTCTGCATGCGCCAAACACTGGTCGTTTAAGCTTCTTCTAAACGATCTTGGTCACCTTCGAGTTTCTTTACAACATCAAATATAATGGTGCGCTACAAGAACAGTAATTATTTTTAATCGTCTCTTCGCGTTCTTTTAACATCATTTTAACACGTTCCAATATCATGTACATCGCTACTTTGTTTCTATCCCAAGTATAATTTTTAAGTAATTACAATAGTTTAGCAGAATTTACTGTCCATAATCTAACGAGCACAGTACCGGTATTTCTCGCGATGGAGTACACTCTAATCTCACGATTAACAAAAAAGAAATTGCATCGGCGCCCTAGAAAAGAATAGTACAACGAATGTCGCCTAGTCAGCATATAAAGAACGAAGGTCGAATAAACGGAGGAATATCGCGGATAAAATGAATTGATAAGAGAGAAGCGTAACCGAGCCGCGATAATTCGTCGTTCGTGAAATTATTTGACTCTAACAAGCGGGAATTTCATTTAATGTACAACAAGTCGAGTGGCCGGCCGGCAAAAAACAAACAAGCGAATAGTTCCCTGAAAATTTAATCAACCGTAACCAAACAACATTTTTCCCATCGCTGCTGGCTATTACCTTTTCATCGCGAAACTTTATGCGAGAAACAAGCGAGAGGATTTTTTTTTACGTTGTTTTTGCCAGTTTAAATTTCTCTTTGAAGCATCGGTAACAAGGCGTACGCCAATTGCCGGCGCACCGGTGCTTCTTTCTCGTTTTTTTTTTTTTTTTTTTACAACTTTTCTCTTTGTTTCTTTACGCGGCAAGTGTCTTTGAACGAATCGACGGCTATCCCCGCATTCGAACACCTCGTCGCGACGAAAGTTTCCAGGCGGAAAGTGGTTTTCCCGCGCGCGATAAATAGTTGAATATTCGCAAAAAGTTTGGCCGATGTACCCTTCCGTTTTAGGGAACTGCTACGCGAACGTAAAATGTCGGACGTTCAGCTTCCCGATTTGAATGACTAATTTTCAATTACGAACTTCCTCGCTTCAAATTTTCAACGTAAATCTTCAGATTTTATACCTTGGATCACGAGACCGACTGTTCAAAATTTTAAATGTTGGACTATGAATTTTAGTCCGCGCTTCAAATTTGAAACTTCGATCCGGAAACGGTAATATTTCTCGCCTGAAATTATTTATTAATCTCGGGAATTTCGATTTGCGTTCAATCTTTTAAATCCGTCATATCTTGATCAACATCTGGAAATCCCATCGATGGTATCGTATCAATTACGCGTATTTTCTTCCCCACGGTTGCACAACCTGTAAGACATTAGGAATGATTATTTTCAGAAATGGACAGAACAAACGGGAGATTTATGTTTCTCGAAATTACAATTAATCGCGCGATCCGCTCGCACAAAATCGTATCCGTGTAAAAATCGTAGGTAACGATAGAATGTTTATCGGCTGGATTAAAATATATCGTGTAAACGAGTGGTGGAAAACGTTATGGAAAAATTCGACGCGAACAATAATCCTCGCGATCGTTTTTTTCTCCTAGCATAATCGAAATTGTGCGGGAGGAGGAAAACTACACGAGATACGTGAAAAACAAAATTTTTCGCGTCGATGATCCTCATCGAACGCGCGAAAACCCGTGGCCTCTGTCCGTGCGTAGCAGGAATTCGCGTAAAAAGCACAGGCTTTCGTTTGTTTTCGAACAGATAGCCTACATGGAAAATTAACGAACAGAACGTTATTTTGTATGACGTTGCTCGACGATGGACAATTTGTTTCGTCGTCAATCATACGGGGGCCGAGCATTTCGAGAAACACCGCTGCGAATTTCATTCCATTACTCTATCGGCTTATTATTTATCGACTTTATCTATCGATTTATCATTCGTCCGATTGAAAATCGTCGGGACATTAAATTTTTCGCGCCGTTACTTAAACTGTCCGCTGTCACGCGCGGTGCCCGTACTTTTCATTAAACGCGTTTCGAATAAAAACGATATGTCCGTGTACGCCGCTCTTGTTTATACATATATATGTTTTTTTTTTTTTTTTTTTTTTTTTTTTTATTCTTTCTCCATCGAAGCGCGTTGCAAACAACAAAACATATCGAAATGTTCTTTTGTGCACAAATTGTTTTTTGCAACGTTTACGATGGATTGTTTGGTTCGAAAAATCATTAAAATATCTGCCGCGTTAGCTAACTCGTATTCGGAGAGAGAAAAATAGCCGGGAAATGAAATTTAAAACACAATATGGTGTCTCGGTGTACGGGTCGCGATAAAACTTGGAATTTCGTGCAATCAAAATTCTCTTTACATTCTTTTCCTGTTTTATCGTTATCCCGATAGGTGGCTGATTGCGAGAAAAGGGCCGCAACGAAACAGAAGAGAAAGTCTGCTGGTTACAAGGGTAATTTTCGTGAAATTACAACTGCGTTACTGCATAATAATTCAAGGCTAATTGCCGGCCGAAATGACTTTCACGCGCGGTTCTTCTCTAAGGTTATCCGAGGCTGGTCACATTTTTTTACGGTAATGGCAATCGTTAAAATTTTATGGCTCGCATTAACGACGTTTCCGTGATACTTATGAATTACGATTCACACTCTGTTACGCTTTCGAGCAATCTCTCCACGCGTTGCGGAGGATGTGCATATCACGCGTAATTGCTTGGAAATATCAATTCCCTTTGTTATATTCGTACCGTCTCCACTAAATTTGAAAGAAATAAGAAATTCTTGCGCAATTTCCACTTCCTCCACTTACGAATTTTCGTAATCTTAGCTGTCGTTTCCTTCCTTCCATTTATTTCGCTTTCGTTTATTTCGTTTTCGTCGGTGTCATTATTTTCGACACTCCGATTCCTCTGTTAACGAAATTTTCTTTTTGTCCCGTTTCGTCGCAATTAACTCGACTTCATTGATATGTACTGTCATTCGTTAATCACTGGCCAACTTGTTTCTCTTTCGGTAACGTTGACATTTTTGCTTTGCTAACCAGTAATTGCTTTCGCTTTTATCTTGAACGAACTAACTGGAAATTGCGACCGACGTTATTTTTCCAAATTTTTTTACGTTTGTTCGACTCTTTGTAACGAATGGTTTTGATAAACGTGCGTATTAATTGATACGAGTAATTTATTGTAAACAAACTGGCAATTCGGTCACGGTATTAATTTGGTCATCAGAACGCAGATATTTATCGTGGATTGTTAACGTAATTCGTTATGCAAACTTATCATTAGTGAACAAATATCCGCTTATATTTTTGCCGAGAAATTGAAGAAAGAGGTATGAAATTGTTAATATTAATTGTCAATGTGCTATTAATTTTCATACACAATTTGATATTCAAGTTTAATGTCGTTAAATAAATTTGTTCAATTGGTATGTCGATGAACGTTGATCGGTCCGATTACCATCAATTATTTCGGTATTTAATTACGAACGATTAGCTAATATTAATAGGCATATTGAAATTCGACGATGATCGCACTATAATAGTTCTTAAATCGGATCCATAATCTACGAATACTTTACATATTATATTTCTGAAAATCTATATAATCTTATAATATAAATGATAAGAGAATAATTATTACTCGTCTATCCGAGGAGAAATATCTCTTGCATTAATTATTGAAGAACGTAAGTAATAACGAATATGGAAAGGTATAATTTTAGGAAAATCGTTTTAAAATGTCCGTGGAATATTCGATAATTTTTGTGACGTAATATGATGTCGGTACGAAGTCGTGTATCGCAAAGAACTTTTTACAGTGAAGATGATGGGTTTTCACTTGTATCTATCTCGCACGGATATCCAGTTCCGAAGAAGCTACCAAAATCAGGAAAAGGAAGGTTTTAGTTCGTCGACATAATGATCCCAAACGAAGCGTAATTAAAACCGACAGCGTCAAGGGGAAGTAAGAAATTGAAGGCGCTTGTTCTAATGCTTCTCGCGGTAACGTTTCCGAGAAATGAAAAGATCGCTTAGTCTCCCCCAGAGCTAATAACGGGATATTAAAAAAGCAGAATGTGCAACGCATAAAATGGTCGAGGGAAGAAAAGGGGTAGGGTGGAAGCAAAGATAACGAAGTAACCAGCGGCGCCTTCGTTACAGTGGCCATTACTGTAGCGGATTAATTGAAATCGGAGGAAAAGCCCTTGAGGCTGATACGTCTCTGGCCTTCGAAGGAAATTCGATGCGAAATCTTCGCGTAATGAACTAACCATTACCGAACGAGAGCAAGAGGAATCTCGACCAGCTATTATCCGGCCATCATGCCCAGCTATTTGCTATCTCACGCATGATTATTCATCGTCCCGTTGGTACAACCACCCTGCTACCACCTTTGTCCATTTTGATTTATCATTGATACGACTCACCGCTGACACGCGGAAGATAATTTATAGCCGAAAGGTAACGATCATGCGCTGTATCGACCGTTCACCCTCGAATCTTCGACTCTTCTGCGACTTCGCATGGAAATTGAAAATTTACCGGTTGCTTCCACTTATATTTTCAAGTTAACGCAGCAAAAGTTTCGCAATTTACGTTCTATTAACGAGCAGTTCACTTCAAACTGCAACAACGATAGAGCTGCTTCGATCGAAGCTTCTTTTACCGAAGTTTGGCTTCTTTGACGAATTTACCTCGTTGCTCGCTGAGGAAGAGACTAGGTGCCTTTCTGAAGTGTATTTTATGCATGTGGTATTACCATCGTCTACAGAGACTTCTCTATAGTGAGAGACTTCTTTCGTTTGCAACTATAACACTTAAATAAAGTAAAATCTCAATCACGCTTGACTAGTACTAGATATTACTTATATGTATTACCGCATATCTTATTACTATTTTTTGTGTGCCTAAACCTGATCTTGCAGAGGTACTCAGAATCTCCAGATCCTGATCCTCCTTCCTCCAGTTCCTTCCTCGGATCCTTTCCCAGTTGCTCCTCACCGGGATCGATTTGCTATAATATAAATCTTATCAAAATGGCAAAATCGGCAGGGGATGAATACCGTATATCGCCCTAAAGGACTTCCTGATTTACACACAGACGGACAATAGCGCTTCAGTTCATGTAGAGGATATCTTCCAATGCCTTATAATGTCCTGATTTAATTGATACCGTGCATTAATGTAATCGTTATCAGTTTGAAAATGACCATTGATGGAATGGTAATAACATTGCCTAAAGTCGTATCGGTGATCAAATTCATGACAGATCATGGCACGACAGATCGTTGACTAACAGGTTCCCTGTTATTAACGCAGCAACATTTACCGTGTCCCAATTTCGGTTGAAATATTCATTAGAGCATACATCACGGAACACTGGGACGGAAGTTTCGTTCGGTAAATAATTCATTCTCTTATAATATTCATATCGTCGGTTGTGTATCGCATTTAGTCTTCGCGTTTATCGCACGGTGTTCATTCAAGATTCATTCTCAATTGTAGTTCCAATTCGTGCCGCTTTCGTCGTTAAACGATCAGCAATCTTTCCATCGCGATTAAACTCGCAACAGACCTAAATATCTCAGAGCGATTCAATAACGGTTAACTGTGATGCGCGTGGTATGCATTTTTGAAGATGGCGTGAATGGTGCTCGTAACAGTTTTATCTGGCCTTGACTTTATACATAAAAACCACTCTAAAGTAATACTTTACCAGCAACTAATCTAAGCTAGTAAACTTCGCTAAGATTTTAAGAGATCTTGCGATTTCAGAAATTTTAAGATTTGGGGATGTTTGAAACCTACCGAATTTTCAGATCTATACAATTTTCGGAATATACGTCATCTTAGGAGCTAGAAGAAGAATCTAATGAATTCTTGGGATTTATTGAATTTGAGCGTACAATGTGTCTGATGACCGTGAATACTAGATTTCTATGGGACTTCAGGACATATTGTTTGGTTCTAGTATAGTTTCTGCACTCAGGGTGTTGTACGGTACAGGGAGTTGCACTGTCGGACGTCCAGGTATACGAATATTTGTAATAAAATTTGTTATTCCCACCTTCGGATCTTGGCAACAGAATTATACGCAAATACTTCAAAAATTGCAATAATATTTATTTCTACTATAAACCGTTCCGAATACTTTTTCATACCGTTGTACATTTTATGGCACGTTATCACCCCCTGTATTCGCTAATGAAAAGTCGAAGTCGCGAAATGGCAATTTCATCCATAAAATTGTAATATCGATTACCCGTCTTAATTTTTCTCGCGGCAACATTATGCGCTTCCGGGAGTAGAAAAAGAGAGACGGTGTGTCCCGTTGAATAAACGTCGAGCCCACCGGTGATTTGTCACCTGGACGGTCCACCTTTTCTTTATAAGCTACTCGGTTTACACATTAATCCTGTCGGATGAAAAAACCCCGTGCAAACAACGTTTCAACACCGTGCCACACCGTCCACGCTTTATTTCACTTTTTCTCTTCTGCCACCGAATCTTTTCTTCTTTTTCCTTCTCCCATTCAATGACCGTGTTTCCATCTTTGTTTCGTGTTTACGGCCGTTCTACGGTTACACGCACGGAAATCGTTGCATACACGGCTCTGCAGCTATGACACGCGAGCTCGTAATTAAGCCGGGCTTTAATTTATTACTTGTAATTCACGATTATTAACAGTGGGAGAAAGGGAAAGCTCAGCCTTGGCGAGACGCTAACGGAGACGTGTAATTAGTGATAATTATGAGCGCGAACGAACGCCAGGCGACGATGAAGAAGGATACGGAAGGAAAGACGCGGCGAACGTATTACTACGTGCTACGGCTAATAGTCTTGTCACGTTCATAACGCTTTAATCGTTCACGCGTTGTTTTGCATCCGTTCTCGGCTGATTTATCGAATTTACGCTAACCCCTCCGTAAAGGCATCTAACTTCAAAATTACGTGTACGAATCCTCGCATTTTTCAACTTCGATGTTAACTCATATTTTATTCGTCATATAATTCTAATCGTAATATTGAAATTACATATACTATGTTATTCGTAGTAAACGTTATTTCTATGATTTCTTACTATTTGTAACGAGTACTGCAAATATAATCCAGGCTATATACTTTTATGCAAATGAGTACGAACAAAATTTGTGCTCGATCAAAAATTTATATCCCAGAAATCTGTTGAGTGTATCAATTTTTAAACTGGACTTAAAGTTTTACGATCGTCTCTTGAAACTTCAAACAATTCGGACGAAGTTCGTAACATTGTAGCAAACTCGGTTTTAGCGCAAACAGGATTTGGAGAATTTAAAAGATTGCCCACAGGAGAAGTATTAATTATTATTCGTGAATTAAAATCATTCAAACGAACTTGTTTTCAGATGCATAGGTACGCGAATGGAATTAGAATGCCTTGACGAGTCCGTAAACATTTTCCCGGGGCTGTTTTCCCAAACGCATAAATATTTCATTTGAATTTCACGTACAGTCGAGGTAGCTGCAACAACGACCACCCTCGGTGAATATTTCGTTGGAAACAAACGACGGCGGAGCACGACTTTTATTTCGTCACGTTTTGCAAAAGAAACGGCGCTCTTCTGCATAACCGTTTTGTATTCAGCAACAAACAAAATATAACGAACTCTCGTAAGACGCGAACTTTTTGAATTAAGGTCGGCAATTTCAGCAAATGGACCGATTAATAATCACGAATGCGTTCTACGTGATAAACTGTTATTAACGTAGCGCGCTTGACAGTTGATTTAGCCGGCTCATTTAGACGAGCACCGCGAGAATTATTACACGGAACACCGGCTTTGTATCGCAAAAAATAATGCGACGCGAAGGTTGCTCATTTATAAATTCCGAAATTTGCTAAACGAGAGTTTAACAAATGTTGCAAGACTGATCACGTTACGGTTCTGTTTTGGAATTAATGGATTAATGCCGTCGTGCGCGCCTCGGGCGCTTTCGTTCACTTTCGTTAGTCTTCCGAACGCTTCGTATGTACTCGAATACTCTTAGCGGAACACGCGATGCAAAACATTAATTTTTCATTTTTATTAGCAAAGAAAAAATACGAAACATTAAATTTCATGCATTTTCTTGATACATTAAATACAGTTTAAATAACTAGGTCCTTTTTACGCTGTATCAGCAACCTATACTTTTTTGCTCTTCCTAATTATAAGTTCAGACTCGTACGCATGTCATCGCATCCGGTTTAAAAACAGCTAAATTCGCATAAAGTAAAAATTCACCTCGATAACCTACATTGCAATTGAACCGTACTTTCAGCATATTACAACGTTATAGTTTTATCTGTTTACAGTCCCTCGGTTTTAAACATCGATAAATTGTACCTCCTTATTTAATTCGTAAAATTTTTAGTTTTCTGACTTGTCTCAATCACTTAACTCAGATTACACGGATTAACTTGATTCTTCGTAAAAAAAAGTAACAACCAGGAAACAATTCTGTACTTGAAAATGGACTTATTCTCTCAGGAGTTATTCTCTCAGAGTTAATATTACAAATTGAATTGTATTTCTTGCAATCTACATCGATACAAGTCGAGTGCTCTGAGACGCGCCGCTGATCCTCGCGCATAAGGAGTTAAAATGGCGGACGAGGAGCTAACGAGACGAAGGGCGAAAGGGACGCGGTAAAGAGAAAAAATAGTCGCTTAGCGATAAGTTTCTGACAAAGGTTCTCTTTGTTGCTAATCTTTCGGAATGTACACCCTCTGCCACGGCGCTTTTGTTAAGCCCTGCAGTTTTCCGTGGCGAGGCCGCGATCGTGTATTTGCGATTTTATCGAGTCGGATGAACGGAGGAGCATCGCGTAATCCCGTAAGTAACGCAGTTTTTTCTCCTGCCAGTGTGTACCCACCGATGCAAACGGTAATTGCACGTGGATGTTCATTCGCAGTATATAGCAGTTTCCCTCTATCGTTCTGCGAGACTACATCGTTTGAACGATGTTAATTTCCTCGCAAACAGCCACCCTAATAATCGCCTGACAAATCATGGATATTCTAGCTGTGCTTAAAAAACAATCCATAAACTTTTTGCATCGCTTCCGTGGATTAGATGGAGAGGATAAACTGGACTACTGTGTAACGCGGTTAATACGTTACGTATTAATACGTTATTGTATGAGGTCGCGGCGTAGCCAACCGTGCTGCATGCGAATTCTTCGCGTGTAACGCGAATAATATGAAGCGCGACTGGAATAACTGTTTTCTGCGTTCATTGTGTCCTATTATCTTCTATTATTCTGTTTGACTGTTATCTTGTATGTTTTATCAAATAGGTTAATTTCCTGCGTTTTATTAGATAGCATTATAGGTCACTGGATTGATCTTCACCTCGGCTATCGTGTCATGACAATACATGTAATCTTGCTTCGAATGCATCGACTAAGTCGAAGTCTTCCGAAATATGATCTTGGCAAAATTTGCCTCTGAGAAAATATGTATGTCTTCCTATTTACTGTAACACTTGTCCCAGAAACCAAACAATTCATTTCATTTTCGCGTATCGTTCAAAGTAAAGATATCGGCTTGTAATAGAAACACCATGTACGTGATCGATACGAATCGATACAACGTAAATTTCACCTGGAGTTTTCTTTCATAGTCTCGTTACACTTATTTCGATATCCCGATACCATGATTAGAGCCAGTTACGTGCCATTAACTCGCCAAGAGTTCGAGACGGGACCATTACCGGAACGAGGAATTAAGAATACAAGAACGATTTCCTGCGAATCTGAAGATGTACGAAGGCTAAGTAGAAGCGTGCGAAAGCGCATAAATATGCATAAACGCGCGAGCACGCTCGACGTATAAAGGAAAGCGAGCAGCAAAAGCGGGATTAGCGAAGGAAACGCGGCCTAGAACCGCCTTACGTTCTGTCTTACTTCCGGTTAATGAAACGTTTGATAAAAAGTAGATTGCCGTTGTACTTGGCCACGATAATTGCGGCGTCGCGAGAAGCGGAGGAACGAAGCGGTGCAAGGGCCACAAATGATAAAGTTCCGAGCGACATGGAATGACGAGATTAAAGTACATGGATTGCGATTGTAAAATGTTAGGGCGTAATCCGTCGCGATTTATATCGAGCAGAAATACAAACATAGTCGTCCGAGTACCTGCTGCTACCTTTTCGAAACGTGACTCTGATTCTGGATGTTCGTTAACACGCGATCGCGTTATAATAACACCAGATGGGATCAAAAGCTTCGCAATCGTTTGTTAACCTTTCGAAGATTCTTTGTTACATTTTATAGAGATTACGGATGATCAATAGACACGTGTAGTCTGCGGATAAAAGTTTCTGAACGGTATCTTTTTATTTCGCGTCTTTCGCTTGGATTTACGAAAAGACACGGAATTTAATGGTTCATGAAAATTCAGGGAAAACATCTTTGTGAAGATACAAAAGTCGACATCACAGATTTCTGTATTTTATTTTTAATTACTTTTTTTTAGCGTGTTAGCAATGTTGCAGCGCATGAGCAATGTTATACAAAAATATCTCTGAAATTTACAAACAGACACGATTGAAATTTAATTCAATTTAATTTGTGAAAGTACCCTCGTTACTAACCTCGTATACGAAGGTACATTATTACGAAATGTACTGATGCAGCAATCTTCAGTGTTCATTTTTATCGTTGCATACGAGACATACAACAGTAGAACTAAGCGTCATTCAAATTGAAACATTTCCTTTATTTAGGCGCGATAGAGTTTCGAAAAAAAAAAAAATGAAATCATAGTAATAGATGATATGAATAATGAAAGTGGTTGAAACGGGTTTATACATATGTATGCAGGTCCGTCTAGTAAAAAGTTTTCGGTTTCGCGTGCATTTTCCCAAGGCAGGTGGTAAGGACGTCGCCAGGACTGGAAAGACTTTCGCGAACTCGTAAGAAATTAAAGTTTCTTCGCGAAACTCCGCAGCAAGTCGTTCTGTTGGTCGTTTTCGTTGTCGCCGTGGTCCTTGCGACTGCCGTTTCGTCGAAAGTCCGAAACCCGCGGCGAGGATATTGCGGCGAAATAAATCGACCGACTTACGTATGCGACGCCTATGCGAAATTTTTCCACCAGACGGGAATTTCTATCCGGGAAAACGTCTCGACAAACTGAACTGGCGACTTTGGAGTATTTGGTAAACCAGCAGAATCCTGAAATGTCTATTCCTGTCTTCCTGTGACGACAAGTAACGTGAATGGAATATGAATTTGCGAATTGTTTAGCGGATCAAACAGATTCTCAAATTCATGAAGTTTCGAATCTTCAAATTTTCTGAATTACCAAATTTATGTATTACGGAATTTCGAATTTCCAAGTTTCCAAATTTCTAAAACGGTAATTTTCTAATTTTGAAATCCCAGAAATTCTAATTCTAAAATTTCCACATTCTAAGGATTCCAAATTGCAAGGACTCGAACTTCGAAGAATTCCGAATTCCAAGAATTCCAAATTGCTAAATTTGGAAATTTGGAAAATCCCAAATTTCCGAATTCCAAAGCTTCACAAAGTGGTGTATTAAAGCACGGTAACAGAGAGTCAATAATTGTTATTACAGTGTGTCATACTACACACGGCCACTTCTACGATGCGAGTCAACACGGTGAACCTTTCTTCTCTTGTTGGCCCCATTTTTCTTGGGCTGACGTTTTTCTTGCCGTCACAGACGATTCGGTAAAGCACCCTCCGCTTCCTTTCCCTCCTCTGTTCGTCTCATTTGGTGGCCGTTTTCGCGACGCCTCATTTTCTCCGTAATCGTTTCACCCACCCCATCCACAATAGTTTCCTTCGCGGTTTTCTTTCTCATGCACCGCAGTAAACGTCTCTGTTACTGATTCGTTTCATTACCTCTGTGCACGTTGTTCTCTCGTCTCCCTTTCTCTCGTACGCCACATTATTTACTGTCTCTCTCCAACACGTTGGTCACGCGAATCCTCTTCCTCTCTCGCTCCCGTTGCACCTTGCACTTCCGCCTGGATCGTGCATTCTCGTCGTTGCATTAGCATAAACTTTTGCATCCCCCTAAGTATCAAAAATTCTGCTTGTGGACATTCGCAGGATGGCAACGGTGGAAGAGCGCAGTCTTAATGATCGTTGCTCTACTTGCTACGCTTTCGTGTCTTTTTTAAATGAAATTTCGTGCTACGCGACAGAGGTAGTTTCAGCATTTTAATTTACTTTCTTCTTCTTGAAAGTTACCTCGTGTAAACGCATTTTAAGCTATTCGAGTGCTGGTTTTAGTAGCTATCTTTCCTCCAGCTAAGTTTTTTTGTATCTCTGCATCGGAAATCCCGCGGAGAACGTAGTCTTTCTATCGCGTGTATGAACATTTCTGTCACCTAACGATATGACATTTTTCTATCGTTTACATTCTTCGATATTCTTAATTCACATTTTTTAATTTACATCTTTCAGCTTTCGAAGAAGTTTCAGATTTTATTTTATTTTTTTTTTTGAATTTGCAACACGTGGCCTGGAAGCGAACAGCGGCGAAGAGGAGCCGAATCGCCCGCGAAGATAAAAAGAAGAGAAAGAATGAACGCGGTCGGAAGAAACAAAAAGAACAGATAAAACGACGAACTGACGGAATCAGGTGAAAGCTGTAGAGAACACACGAGATATCGGTAAGTCGGACACGTGCGATCGCTCGAGAACTTCCTGTCGATCGTTCGATTCGATTCTTCGGTTTGAAAGTCGCGAGCTTTACCGCGGCTAAAACCTGAATTTATGGATGTCTTCGCTTGTCGATATTATGTATTTGTAGCTATTGTTATCGCGTGGATAAAGGATCGCACTTCGATCAATTCATCAAATGCTTTTTGTTCAAATGATTTATTAGAATGCTTCAAACGTCGAAAGATATTTAGTTTTTATCTACATTTATCAAGATTCTGAATTCTTAAATCCCTCGGTCTATATCCTAAGCCTCCGACATCCCCAGATTCCCAAATTCCAAGAACATTGGATCGCGTGACCGGTTGCCGTAACGTAACCCAACGTAACTTAATTTACTAAGTAAGTCTTATCTTGTTATTATTCGGTATCACTGAAATTAAGCGAGTATGGTACTTAAGTTCACTTGTTATATTAATTATAGCCCACTTCCATGTATTTATGAAAACAGTAGAGCAGCATGCTAACTTACACCACCATATATACGCAGATATTATAAGTATGCATAAATTGGTGTAATAGTAACAACATTTTTTCGCGAATATCTTGAAAACACTTTTCGTTGATTAATATTAGAGAAGCATTAATCATCCCGATGTTGGTATATTAAAGAATAGAAAGTGTTTTGAAATGTGGAGAAAAAATGGTGTACAAGCATGCATAGGGGTTTTGAATTCGTTTAAAATCGAATTTTCGCGTTTGATAAAATTCAAATCGTTTCGGAGTCAACTGCCGCTCGCACGTGTTGGAACGAGAATGTTAGAAAGAGACAGGATTACGCGAGTTTGCACGTGCAGAGAGAGAGGAAGAGTGGGGGTAATGGTGGGGATGCGCGCGACGCGTGGCAACACGCTAGCCGCAGCATCCGCGTGAAGTCAGTCGGCTGTCGGATCTCGTGCTGTTCACCTCGAGGAGGGGTTGTTCGCCATTTCCAGTTGACCGTGCATCACACGCTACAAACCGCGTGGTTTTCTGCGTAAGTTATCCGAGTGTGTTCTATTCAGTGCCATTGCGTTCATCTTGTTGTCACTACGTGTATCTTTCATCGACTTTTCGAAGTTTCTCGAAACTGTGTTTTGGAAGAATCCAGTGGGACGTGCATCGTGATAGAGGAAGGTCATTGGACAAGGAGATTAACGGTGAGTCACCTTCTCATTTCGTGTGTTATGATCGCGTCGTTAAAAAACGCGTAATCGTTTTCGACGAGAAATACATCAAACGTTTGCTTTTTTTTATTATTCGAATAGAATTCGGTTTTAAGTTTTCGGTTCGTTACACGTTTTCTGGGCTACGCGTCCGTGAGGGGTGTAAAAGCGTTGAATAAACATTGTCAGCGTTTAGATAGAACCGCCGGTAGAAATGTAAACCGTGTAGTGAAGGATTATATTCAACGAGAGACGAGTTAACTAGTTGAACCTCGGACGAACGAGTTACGAACGAGGGCACAAAGTCGTGGTTTCCTTTGCTGGCAAAGTAGGAAGAACGCATGAAGCTGTAATCGAATGTTGATGTAGGCGCGTGATATTCGATAAAGGGATTCGAGCAGCTGTTATTACAGGCGTGTAGTGTCCAATTATACGTCTTCGAGTAGGCTTGTAAAGTCGGGGTTTTGTTGCTCTGACGGCATGACATTATTTTTAGACGCTTTCATGTAGCCTAACTCGTTAACAGGTTAATTTCTTCGATCGAAAGAACATCGTTTCTTGTTTGCGTGGGTGTAAATGAACACGAATAGATTTGTCCCGTATCTTTTTCAATAAAGACGTATTTAATATATTAAAGAGCAAAGGTTTTTTTGACGAATATGATATTATCTGCTACAGGTTAACTGTTCTCTAGTCTACACGTAATGTCCGGTTAGGAGGTTAATGTCACGTACTTACGTGACATAACCTGACATAACCCGATGACATATTGTTGTAGAATACGCAGGTGGTTAACACGAGATGCAGTGCTATGACAACTTGATTTGTTTTCATAAAAACATGACTCGTGAATATGTAATGTCATGAGATCGTGATTGTTGGTACATTTTGTTCTGGAATGTACTCTAGGCATACTAATCAAATCAATCAGAAGTAAATGACGCGAAACAAATACCACATGGTGATGTGTTTAAATTAGATCCCTAGGTTCGAATATTCTCAGATTCAAGGTGTCAACGACCCCGATACCTCTAGGTCGGGATATTCGAGTACTAGATCCGACTATCTCTGGATTCGGATATCCCTAGGCGTCCATATCCACACATTCAAATATCCCTAGACGCTCATACCTGTAAATTTAAATATCCCTAGATGCTCGTATCCACGTATTCAGATATCAGATGCGACTGTCGCAAGATAAAAAATTCCCTAAGTTCTAAAATTGTGCAGTACCTATGTCCCTATATTCCTAGAATCGAGTATTCCGATATTCTCCGAACTACTGACCTATAGAGGCACATTAAAGTCCGAGTTATCTCGCGAAGTTACATCATCGATGATAGCCGAGACATCTAGTACGAAAGAAAATTGGTCGATTCGGCGAATCGGAACGAAGTGTGACTTAATAAACGCGAGTGACAGCCGGCATAGCAATTGCGTTGTGTCAGCCCGCCAGTGTCACACGAGATATACGTCCCACACGTATTTCAACGTTCGTTGCTGGCTTCTCTTCCAGCGATATGATACACGTATAACGTTGAAGCGTTCAACAGGGACCGAAACACGCCGTCGCACTCTTCCTATATACTCGAGCGTCCCGTTTTTATGTAGTTCCTGTGACGTCTTAAAATATGGAGCTGCAGCGACCGCGCTGTGTTACGCAGCGACGTATCGTGTATTTTCGGAGCCCCGGGCTATTCCCGCGTCGCATCGCGCCCTCGAATGTAAACATGCTTCTACGCGGAATTTTTCTTCGCCGTATTATATTATCCTAGCTGCGTTTGCCGAATAAGCAGAAACAGCTATTTTTACAAATTTTCAATTTAATGTCTCTTACAATTAAAAGATATTCGGTCTAATCGGTAGGACGTGTCTGTCTAGCTGTTAGCGAATTTTTTCACGACAGACGGTTATATTTTTGTCTTCTCTGGCGAATCGATTAAATTTACCGTGACAATTAGCGAGTTTCATCGACGATGGACGTTTTATTTAAAAATTTTTAACAAGTTTAATTTTGTTCGACACTCTTCCGTTTCTTAAATTGATGGGTCTACCGGTCTTAATTGTTTAATTTCATTTCGAGACATTACTCTATCCATGGATTTCCAAGGAGCTTCTGTTCGTTTTTAAAGTCTGTAACTTTTCAGTTCTTAATTATTTAACTTCATGTTTAGACTTCACCTTGATAATCAGCGTGTTTCTCAAATTATTAATTTCAAATAACTGGTTTATAAAGTCGTAGCCTCCAATTAACAAGTAAAATTATGAAAGAAACGCATGGGAATCTCTATCCTGAAATTAGACATTAAAATTCCTGGGTCAGCCATTTTCTTCGTCGATTGCTCTATTGTTCCATTTATCAACGGTTCAAAACTCTCTGTCGACTTCTCTGGATTCCTGCCGGTTTTCGAGTCGTCCAAACTTGAGAAATTGTTCACGCGCGAAATTTATATCGCCTCCCTTTCCTATCGCCAGTCGATAATTAGATTTCTATATATCAGAAGAAGTTTCGAGTAGGCGTGATCCTATTAAGGTCGCGAAACGTTTCTCGCTCGGTGTCGTTGACTCCCACGAAGAACCCGGTTCGTTCTCTCCCTTTGCTCCTTTTTTTTTTCACTCCCGTACGATGTTCTTGGATTCCCCTGGATAACGTGTCTCAACCGTTTGCTTTCCTTCAAAACATTCCTGAATCGCACCCTATTTCAAGCGGATCCATCGAAACTCTGTTTGCACGCGTTATTTTTTACCTTGTTCCCACGATGTTCGCGTTACGATCGCTCTTCCGAGGAGTTCGGAAAAACTTTTTGATCGGCGCCCAGGCAAAATGGTAATTTCGTAGGAGAATGGTAATTCTACTTTTTACGCGACTTTTCGAACGCTTCGTTTACGGGGGATCTAATTTTCTTGTTATTCTTCGGGCGAAGCGGTAGAAACGTCTGATATTTCTGCGGAGTGGACTTCGAGGTAGTCGATAAACGCGTACATATTTGAAAAGTCCCGGATAAAAATCTGTTCGGCTGCGATACACCGATATGGCGGACTATGACCGTATGATTAACATATTGACAATGAAACTGTTGCATTAGGTAGTTTTTACATTTTTGCACTCGATTTTGGCAACTTGAAACTTTTTAGTTACGTTTCATAAATTCTTTTTTAAGTTATCTTTCTGTTATTGATTGTCACTATTGTGTTCACGTATACATATGTATAATACTATAGATTCACTTAAAATATATTTATTCGAAGTTGTATTAAGTGTGTCATTTGAAAAAAAAATATAAAAATGAACATTTCGACAATACCAAAAGAAGAATACTTGTATATTTTCGATTTTCTGTTATGCAAATTTTAGGCAGATTTTGTAATTTAAAGTACCCCGTCCGTGTACGATCATCGTAATCCGAATTCAGTGACGAATCTATAACGATTGATTGGAATTGCATTTCCGTGTTGCGTTGTCCCGAAAGGTTATTTTAGCGAGTTCGTACCTGTTTGGAAATCAAAGCTTTGAACGAAATCCGCAGAATTGCGTTAGATAAAAATTCAGCTAGGATAAAGTCAGAAATAGTTGGAGCCGTAAGGGTAGTTTCGGTTCGTTCCGAAACACGATTTTCCTCCCAGCGATTTCACTGTATAATCCTCTCGAGACCGCGACCCCGCATCTTTCGATACCGGACCGAAAAAAGAAACGAACGACCCTCGCTGAATATAATTCGATTAGGTTCTTCAGATATTTTCTTAACTTTTTCATCCCGAAACTCGTCCCTTTATTCTCTTTTTGGGTAATGTACATTTTCAGTGTTTGCAACGTTGTTGATTCTCAAGCTTTTAATATTTATATATTTAAACTGAAATTTTCATTTCATTTTCATTGTCAGCTGAAATTTTTATTCCATATTTATAGTCAGATGAAATTTTGATTTTATATTCATAGTCAATTGAAATTCTTTATTTCATGTTCGTGGCCAATTAAATGTTGTTATTTTATATTGCCTTACGTGTATTTACGGTACATTTTATAACTTAAATTAATTTATAATTACACTTACAATATTGCAAATAATTTGAAGATCGAAGAATCGTGTTTTCGTATTTTGAAATTCTTCAAGAACATTCTTTACGTCCCCGAATTACCTCTCTCGGTATCGAAGCTCTTAAGTGTCGTTCAATTTTAAATTAACTCCGAGAGAGCTTTAAAACTGGAAAAGAAAGCGTTTCCCAGAAAGCAATCGAGTTTGTCCGCGTTCGAAATCAAAGATAAAGCGTGCCAGAGGTCAAAGGGGAAATCGATTGTCTGATCGGTTCGTTTTGAGGGCAGCATTGCTCTGCCATAGAATTATGTCACTTGGAAAAGTTGCTTGAGCCGATTGATGCATCTCTGTACAGTTCACTGTATTAAACCGCACTGAGCAGCTTTTATGGGTCGAATAGCCTCGTTGCTTCAGAAATTTATGTGCCGTAAATTTCATTGGATATTGCTCGATTCCTTGTTCGGAACGAAACGAAAACCTTTTCATAGCTCACTGACTCGATAACGGAACTGAGGACATTCTCCAATTTACAAATTCTCTCATATGTACCGTCAAAATTATTTTAGACATCTCGTACTAAATCGGAACAAGCACTTTTGCACCTTTTCAATTTCTAACATTTTATAGCTTGATATTAATTCAGTTTTTACCTCGTGTGCCTTAAGTTAGGATACATTCTATAATTCAAGCTTGTTAGGTTCAGCTAGGGTGGATCTTACCGTTCAAATCAGTTACGTTACTTAGATTACATTAATTTAGGCGAAGTTAGGGCAGATGGGCTAGGTAATTTTGTTACAATGTTATGTACATACGATACGTATCTACTCGGAGATATTGAATCTAAACATTTACTGCGCACTTGTATAACATGTGTTTGATCTTTGTCTATCAGCTGTCGAGTACAGATAATTGTAAATTTACAACAGCGTTTATTACACGGTACATAATATCATTGAAAAGTACGAGTTCATGTTTAAGTCCATCTTCTTCGCTGATATCGCGCATGGTACCCACCGTAAGGTGCGATTTATAAATATTTCAGCAACATAAGAAGAATCTATCCAATTCTTCAGCATAAAATGGATTTTTCCGTGGAATTTGAGAAGTGGTATGCAATAATTCAAAGACTGTGCCGCTCTATCTACCATTCTTGCGTTTATCTTAGCCTCCATAATTCTGTCTTTCGCGATTATTGTCCCTTGGAGAGTATTTTTCGAGCAAGTGCTATCTCCTTGCACCGGGTTATTCTTTCTTACACAATACGTATATCTCCATCTGCATCGCGTACACGTAAATTCGCGTTTTTTATTTACACATTACCGAAGGATGCGTAAAGACACCGGCGCATGCGCTCGAAGGAGAAATTATATACGACGCTGTCAGAATGTCGCACATTCGGCTAAAAAGAAATTTCAAACTTTTCCATTATAACTTGCTAAATATTCGTTGGCAATAAAAGTTCAACGTAGGTGTAAATTGAAGATGTTTTAGCGAAATTATTATTTTCTGACGAACCATGTCCCGATTGTAGCTTTCATACATTTTCTATGAAAAATGTATTTCGTACTTTGATGCTGAATAATTAAGAAGAAAATAAAATTCGTTATACATATGTACCACGTTGTAGTCGTAGTATTAATATTCATCGAGCATTCGAAAGAAGGTGAGGGGTTGAAAGAACCGGCAAAATGCGACGCCCAGGCAACTTCCGGCTCGCCACGCTTCCGTAATAACCGTCGAAAGAAATAACAATCCGGATTAAGCCGAGCTTAAACGCGTTATCGTGGGATTGATGCTACGAGGGAAGTTTGTTTTCCAGCGGTATTTCGCCGTGTTTACGATTATGAGAAACACGCCGGAGCCTCTTCATTCAAACATTCGTAGCATTTTCCGGAATTCTTGCCCGGTGGTGAAAGTTACTTTCGCCATCTAAAACCGACAAACTTCCGTTTCTCGTACAACGGCGGACATCTCTGTCATTCTTCTGAATTATGCCACCGTTTTTATCTCTATCGTTGCTGGCTTTGTCGCGCGACGAACGCGACTTCCTGGAGTACTTGGAACTTTGTAAACGAACATTCTTTATCGTTTATTACGCGGTGGAGATCCAGGACAAATGGAACAGTGTTTGTAAAATGAATACCAATTAGGTCGTCGTCGATACGCAAATAGCTACTGCACTTTCGTACAACACTTTCCAAGTAATCGAATAGAATATAATAACGTGTTTATCAAAGATGTCGCTACGAGAGATAAAAGTAACAGGTTGTTGCTTTTGTTTGCTGTGTAGTCGATGAATGAAATTATTCCTATATTAAATCAATCTTATCGATTAATTCAATTGGTCATGACATTATTTTCTATATTGCCCTGAAAATTATTCGATCGATTTATAAGTATAAATATATATATAAATATTTTGTGTCTCGAATGTCACGATACCATTAAGAAAATTGATAGTTTTTTATTTTCGTAGGATAATCAGAAAATGGGAAATTTTGTTCCGTTGTAGGAACTCGATCGCAAAATCTTGCTGACGATCACTTTTCCGAGACAAGAATAAATATAAAATTATAAGAGCCATTCGATAAAATGAAATCCATCATCTCGACTGGTCTGGTTGAACCGCTGTTGATTATCGATCAACATTATCGCGAGGAAATCAATATCGCAAGCTGACGCGAGCACGCGTAATCAAGGATCAAATTAATTAACAGCATCGTGAAAATTTATCGCTCGTAATTGCCCTCGTAGCAACACGAGGCCTCGTTCTGTTCTAATAATACGCGATTAAACGATCCGCATTCTCCGACCCATTTTCATCCACCCTCTTCGAGTCGGCGCCACTTTCCTGGCCACCGTTAAAGAGTCTCGCGAATGAAAATGAATTTCAAGACCGCAAACAACGTACCCCGAGTGTTCCTCTCGATTTCGTCGTAGTCGTCGACGTCGTCGTTGGTTGTTCGTGCTCGCGATTTCGTTCCAAATTGTTTCGACATTCAGAACGGCGTAAAGGGGTTGAAGAGGGAGAGGGTTCGACACGGTTAAGGCCGTTTTCCTTTATGTTAAACCCGACGATACGGGCTGAAACGAGCTACTGAACTCCACTTTGCTCTCTTATTCTCTCAAAGACCTCGCTCAGTTTGCCATTTTATTTCTCTTTTCTCCGACCCCCGTTGCACGTCGTCCTTTCCTTCGCACGGACTCTGCGTATTTTCTTTTTCACTGTCAACCCCCTCCGTCGTAATCTCCTTCTCTCTATCGGTCGCCTTTATTACCTCGGACGTTCCCTTTCCTTTTTCCCCGAGAAGGTGTTATGCACCCCTTTATTCGCTGCATATTCTCTTACCCTTTATTCGTATTTCAGAATCTTCGTTTTGCCGCATTAACCATTCCGTTTGTATTGCTTTCTATTTGTCCTCGAGTGTATACCTTTTTTCACGCAATGGACTAGGCTTCCTCTTATCCGCGCCACCTGCACATCCCTTTTTTACGTCCCTTCTCGTCTGCAACTTTCTACGCCGGTTACTTGTTGTCTCTTCCACTTTACCACCCCTTTTTTCCCACCCTGCGTGTTTCCGCAGCCCCGTGTATCCGTTTTTCCGCGTCTACCTCTTCTTCTCGCGTAAACACTCTTTTCACCCTGTTTTTCATAACCTTGATTACGCACCGTATTCACCCTCTTTGCCGTACGTTTTTCTCCCTTCTTCTTCGCTACGCTTCTTTCAGTCTCACCTTCTGAAAGGATCAATTAAATCTACGTCGCAAGAAATGTATGTCGGTATTTAACTGCAGTAAAATTTACCGTATTCAACTGTAAATCTACTATCCTTGGTAATAAAACTAGACCAAGTTGATTGGAAGTTCATCTCGTATATCTTCTGCTTCTTTTTCTCCTCTATCGCCCTCTGCACTCGACTTTTTCCGTCTTTTCTATAACTGCGACCACCGCACTTTATTTCCTCTCTCGTTCTTCTCTCTCTTCTCCACTCGGTCCTTGTATCGTCTCTCTCGTTCTGCACCCCTTTCTGCCAAGTCTTGGTCGTCCAACAGGCGATTGTGGAGGCCACGTGTCACCCTTGATTCTCCTCGTTTCTCCCCTTTTCTCTGCCACCGTATCTCTTAAAGTGTTCGTAAATTTCCTAGATTCTTATATAAAACAGATGGACGATTTTGATTAGTTTTTATACGTGGCTATATACCACCGTCGCAGTATCTCTCGTCTTTACTACTACGTACGATGCATTACACTAAACTTTTTTCTTTTTGTAGTAGTATAATTTCGATGTTGGAAAAATAAGTCTACGATAGTGTTAGATGTCTTCTTTTCACATTTACTATATCTTTGAAACATCTTTAAAACATACGATTATAGTCGAGATAACAGTGTTTTTGCTGGAATGAAAAGACTCGTTCTTTTTATTTCAAACAACTTGAAATACAATTTTGAATTGTTCGGAATATGCGAATAACGTTGCTGAAATTCGAATTTGCTTTACAACCGTGATCGTGTCGATGAAATTGCCGGAAGAGAGGAGCGTTTCCGGTCCTCCGAAGTGCGAGTAGAGTTCCGAGGAGATAAAGGTGCGCAAAGATGGCGGTTAGTTTGAAAAATTCAGGAGCGACCGTCGTAAAAACGGAATCAAGATTTTACGAGTCGAAATGTAGAGCGAGTTGTATATACGTTTGTACCGCTGGTTCGTAAATAAAGACGCTTTGCTGAATCACGGGGCCGTAGCAGTAGGTTTACTCGGTCTACCGTGTCTTGGCTCGAATGCAAACCGTCTGCAATTAGACTCCGAAACAGGGATACTTGAATATGCGTGACAGGTAGCAGTTCGAGTGGAGGAGGCTGAAGAAGTTTCGCCGGGGAAAATTACGTGGATAGGGAAACGGTCAGCGCAAATTTCCCGACGAGAAAAATCGAAACGGAATACGACTTCTAAGAGTTAAGGGAATACGAAATTTAAGAGGTAAAATTAGGGAACAGGGATTTTAGATCCTCGAAACTCGTAGCTTTATCGATTTTCGAAACTGTCGATACTTCGGAGACTCGAAGCGGTGATTTTGTTTTTACAGTATCTTATTTTAAGGAACCAGGGTCGAGAAAATTTCTCGTGCTTCCATACATCGCGCTCGCTGTACATTTTCGAGATGTACGATTTAATAACAGAAAATCACAGAAGATAAAGTAGATGATCATTTACGAATCATTTAAGAAATTAAAATTACCAAGCATCGCTGTGATCGATAGTTTACATACAAGAAGAATCGTGGTTAACGAGAAACAATTATGAAATGCTTTGCAGTGAAATTTTGTAGATTGCACATATTTGCAAATTCGAGAGATTTTAGATTAACGAGGTAATGTTTCGATTGAAATTTATCGTACAGACTAATATCCGAAAAATGGAGCAATAACGTATGGGAAACGTTGAGATTTTTCTTTTTAGAACTCCGATACATTGTTACTCGCTTTTTCATTTTCCACTTTAATTACGACACACGTCGAACGCGCGTTTGAACGTACGATAATATTGTATCGATAATATAATTTCATCAACAACGGTTAATTACAGTCTGACGTTTAAATATTGAACTTGGAAGACCATTAATTCGTGTTTTCCTTATCAATTATTCATGAAACTTGCCGCTACTAAAGTATTTGTCCGCAACGACGCGTTAATTATCGGTGGAAAATCGTTTGGTATAGTTGAACGTTACCTGGTGTGTGTACAACATCGAATTAATTGCAAATAAACCAGGCACGAGAATAGATCGGAAGACCGCACGCAATTTTCGAGGTAAACCGCCGGTTTTTCCAATAATCAACGCGTTTTATCACGTTCGATCTCGTCGATAATTATTTATTTTATGATCGTTAATATGAAACACGATTATGACACTCGGTGTATCGTCTTCGATTATTAAATTCGTTCAACTTCGGGGCGCGTTCTTCGTACAGCTTTTGAAAGGAACAAGTTTTTATGGCTCTATGTATAATAAATTATTACATTTTCAAATTTCCAAATTTTCAAGTGTTCGTATTCTGAAATTCCCGTGTTCTAGAATTTGCCAAATTTCCAAATTCCCAGAATTTTCGAATTTCCAAATTTCCAAATTTTCAACTTCAGAAATCCCCCAATTACGGAACATCTCAGAGCCTAAAACTTGGAAATACTGAAATTTTCAAATAAACGAAATCCGTGAAGCGTTCGCGAAATTTATCGCAGAACATCGAATATACCATTCGAAATACTTTATTCGCGTATTAAAGGGATTAAAATTTGTCGGCAAAATATGGAAATTCGGTGTTTCAACCCGTGTTTCATTATACGCAGGTGAGATTCTAAACGCGATTTTCCGGTAAATTGTCGAGTTACGTTCGCTATCATTTTACTAAATCATTGTACACGAATGACCACTTCCTGTACCCACCAACGGGAACAGATTGCGTTTGTTTAAGTGCACGGTTCTTTCGTAATCGATTACTCGAATCCAGTGATATCGGACAGATTGCGAATTGCATTTTTCTGTAAATCACTGTCTACGAAATACCGTTCGCTATTTATAGCGAGGTAAGCTCCGCGAGATCGATAACCCGAATATCGCGGAATAAACTCCGCTGTGAACTGAATCGACTTTTAAAATATCAAATGTTTTGTTCATTTTACCGAGTCAGGATGAAATGACATGCAGTCCATTTGTAGATACGGAAAATATAGTTTAGTCGAGCTTCTCTTTTTTCATTGAAATAATAACCCTTCCGTTCATATTGTTACAGAAAAGTATCCATTACTCCAATTTTACCGTAGCTTGTTGAAACTTGCTTGCAAATGTACAGTGGTCAGTTATTCGGTATCGTTTAGATTTCCATGTTGAAAATTCGAGCTGTTAAAAATATAAAACGTTCGCACACCAATAGTTGTGGTTACCGTACACGATTTAATAAAAATCTCGTGTAAAATGTAAGATGGACTCAAACTGGTGTATGAAAAATTAATGGAGGAGAAATTGTGCAACAACGTAACGCTTCATCTTTGTCTTCATCTATCCTCCAGCTTGAGATACAAATTTGAAACTTGGCACAAGTTATTTCTCCTTGGCAAGCTATTAAATGTCATGTCACGAGTAGAATTTGATTTATGGTCACTTTCCACCCTCATATTCATCCGTGACCTTCGAAAATCTGAAAAATTGACCAAATAGCTGAACAAAGATCTAGAGCTTCCTCGCAGAAGTCGGGACGAAAAGCAGCTGCTCTTTCATGCAAATGTTCTGATCGAGCGAATACTGAAAAATGCATGGTCAGAAACGACCCGAGGCATTTCTGCGTTTGGTGGAAAAGTTGGATCTCTGGAAACCGGGTAGCCATTTAGCCGGCGGCCAAAGTCCGTTCATTCGATTTCGGTTTTTCATCTTAGCCGGTTCGACTGGCGCGCTTTCCGTTTCGCATTTAAAGCAGGAAATTAAGCGACCAACTCTAGCTCTTAGCTTCGGCTCGTTCTCGCTCGAATTCCGCGACGAATAGACTTAGACTCTTACTCGAAATGTAATTCAAGCAGGCTTTGTGTCGTAAAATGCACAGTGCCGACGTCCTGTGGCTCGCCTAATACTCTATTGTTTCACAAAACACGCACTCGAGCTGCTAATGCGCTTTCGTGACAAGGCTTCTTCATGGATTTTGACTTTTGACTATGTCCTGGAACAGATTTTACCTCTCGCGATATTTCAGCCCTCTTGCAAATTCACGACGTGTCCCTATTACAAACTTTCAGAATATTTTATAGCATATAATACACTTTTGCTTTATCTTTGCAATTTGAAGCGTGCGATCTGGATAATTTCAGCTGTGCAACATTACAAATTTCAAACTACCTTGTTTTCTGACAATATCGTGTCAATATCGTATTTTCTAATTTCGAAAATGTTTGAATATCTAAACTGCAATAATGAAAATTAGCAAATTCAGCAACCAGAGAAGAAAATCGTGAGGAGCTGGAAATGTCCATTCGTGAAAGACTTAACCGTCTTCAGCCATAACGAAGCGGTCAGAAGTTTGAGCATCCGTTGCTGTCTTCTTATTCAACGTCCCAGAAAGTTTGGATGTGTAATCAGAGCGGGAAATGCGTGTCAGAATATGAGCTCCCGTTAAGTATTCTCATTAAAATTTGCCCCAGAGCTCCGGGGGCCAATGTCTAATAATAGAGAAGGCTGAAAAGACGCAGCTTTCGAAAGTCGGGATGGGATTTTCGGTGGTGTGCTTGATTAAGAACTTGACTACTCGTCCTCGCGAAATTAAAGCTTACCAACCGTACCGATCGGAATTATAGATAACCCAGTTCTAATCGAAATACCAGCCGTGTCTGTGTATAGGTCTGCGAATTTTTCGTTGCTCGAACGATGGAAAAAAAAGTTGATCGAATGAATCGAGGTTTAAATTCTAACTTCTCCTTTTGCGGATTACTGTTTCGATCGATTAAAAGCTATCCTGAGTACCGACGAATTTCTCTCGTCAAATTCTACTATGGTTTCAGCCATAGTAGAAAATGTATTCACTTTGCGAATTTTATTTTATGGACTTTTCTTTTTAAAACATGTTCTTTCAAATTTATTCGAACGTATTTCGCGTATGGACATAAAATAGAAAGGATACTCGAATATCTTTCATGTTTAAATGTCAAATAGACGAACGAGTATTTGAGAATAATTATTATTTCTTCTCGCGCGCAATCTACGGCCTATGTATCTAGAACGAGTTTGTTCGTTCTACGTTCGGTTATCTGCGTTTCGTCGTTCGTTTACTTCCGATTGTGCACAAGTTTACGTTCGGTCATTTCCGTCGCGTCATTCGTTTACTTTCGATCGTACACGAGTTAACGTTCTGTCATCTCCGTCTTGTCGTTCCTTTGCTTCCGTTTGTGCACGAGTTATTCTAACGATAACGAATAAATTCTCGTTAGAATCGAACGTTGTCTGTGCCTTTCGAACGAGCGCATTTTAATCCAAATTCCATGAATATGTCTTTACCGAAAGATCGCGGTAATGTTCGATAATGGTTAGCTGCGAAATCGCGAAGTATTGTTAGAATACACAATTTTTGAAGTCGCGATTCGTGGGGGAGTTACATTGTTCTAAAATTTAAACGCTACTTCGCGCTACGTAGCGTGATAGAGCTCGGTCTGGTTCTCTACTTTGGACGCAGTAAATTCTGAAAACAAAAGGATTAAAAGTTTCGCGAAAGTGCTCGTAACAATACGTTTTACGAAACCCTTTCCAACAGGTAATCCGTTTTTTAACTTCAACGTCGGACTCGAACGTTGCCTCTTGTTACCGCAAGAAACGTGGGCCGCACTTTCCGCTAAAATCCTGCGATTCTAAATCAAGCTTGCGGTTTGATTGATCATCAGGATTTTACGTGGAATCTTTTTATCGCCGTTTCGTGGTATATGGGTTGTCGACAGCCATTCTTCGTTGTCGGTTGTAAACGGAACACGTTTACGCTTTATTACTTTTTCTTACTCGTTTATCGTCATTCTTTTTCACGCGTTGATTGATTAAATAGAAACAGTAGTTAATACGTTGCTACGATTAAAATTTTTCAAATAAATACAATTTTTCAAATTATTATTGCTAACGATACTATCCTCATATTTATTATTTGTGTAAGTTACGTCCGGTCGAATGGTACAAATGACAGTCAGTTCTATAATTATAGACACGATACCGCCTTTGTGTTTATCATTCGTTAAGGAAGTTCGATTTGGGTTGCACAGAGAAGTAAGAACGACCTTAACGAACGTATCGATCGGCTTCGAAAGATTCGCTCCGGCAATCACGAATCGGAATGGTCTCGCATAAAGCAAATGGCATTGTCACGATCGCATAAATTTTCCGTAGAACGCGCGTGCAACAGCATCCGAAACAGGTAGAAATGCAATTGCAGGCGAGTTGCGTTTCTCGAGTTGTTTCCTGTCGGGCGGATTCGTCGGCGCGTGCGTGTACCCGCGTCAAATTTACATCAAAGAGCAACCGGGCCAATTTAAACAACAGCCGGCAACGGCGAGAGCGCATCGTCGTTGTACAATAGAATTGAAAATTCACGAGCGAAACGTGTCCGGGACTCGCCGCTGGACGACTACGAATTTTCCTAGACGCCCCAAGAAATTTTATGAAGAGGCATCGGTTTTCGCGAACGTTACCTTCCGCATACCGACTAACACACAACCCGAGCTTTCCTTTCATAAACGTAAACTCACAAGCTGTATTTTCACCCTTCGTCGACCGAAATGAATTTTTTCGCGATTTTTCTCTACGTTTCGACGAATTCTAAGGTTATTGATATCTCGGGATACTAGTGTTTAAGGATCTTGGGATATTGGGAAGTTAACGATGTTGGAATTGTGGGATAATTTCAGAATGTTGGGATCAAATATTCGGATCTAGGGGTATTAACTTAGCGAATCGTAGATACAGGGATACGGTAATGTGTGCGCGTAGAAATGTTTGGGCCTTGTGATATTCACTGTACACTCGAGGATGTAGGTATGTTGAGATCTGGGGACCTTCGATTTTCCGGATACTGGGATTATGGTGATATTGGGATATATCTATCTATTCAGATCCAGGTATATTTACTAGGATCTATGGATATTTGTATTAAGGTATGTATGGAAGTCAGGATCTATAGGTACTTGTTGGAGCTCGAGGATGTTGGATCTAGAGACATTCGGTCTAAGAATATTTACTGCAATGCAACGGTTTATGGATATTTGTCGAAAGGTAGGTGTACCGAATCTAGAGATGTCCGATGCTGAAATTACTGCGATCTAGAGATACGAGATGAAGGAGTAGAGAGATGCAGTTCATGACTCGTAAAAGAAAAAAGTACTATTACGGCCGTCTTTATTAACACGATCGTCCCGTATCCCAGTAAATATCCGAAATTTGTCGATCGTACGCGCAGCAACGAGAAAATACGTCGATAACTTGTCGAACGATTAAAAGTAGATTTTATAGTCCCGATAAAAGTTTAGAGCACGTTATCAACGATTTTCCAATAAGCAGGGATTGAACGCGCGGTCGTGTTAATCGTGTAACGTACGGTCAGAAGGAGGAATTCGGAGGGTTGGGTCGATTTGAGGGCAATTGGTCAGAATTCGAAGGAAGGGGGAAAAAGTGGTCGAACGAAAGGACGGGGTTGTAAAAGGCAGGAAGGAAGGAAGGAAATTCTGTTGGCGGTCCTCGGTTGGAAAGGCCCGAGCAGAGGTTACGTGCGGAGTAGTAAAACTGAACTTGTCAACGAACCCTCTGGAATATCATTGAAACTATTAACGTAGAATACCGAAGCAGCCGAACGTGGTAGTTCGCTGTTGAAACTGTGCGTAGTTCTGTTAACATTCTCCAGAGTGCACGTACAGTTTCTACCCGGTGAAGTTTATTTTCAAATATTAACACCTTAATATCGTTCTTGCGCGTTCGACAGCGCCGTCATGCTCGCTAGATTAAGGTCAGCGAAACTGAAATCCATTATCTATTATCTCGCCCCAGGGTAATTCTACGTACACGAGAACGCATCCTCTAACAGGGTTGTTTGCAGAAATAAAACTTCCGATTACGAATATCCTCCGGTCATTTTCTCCCGCGCTTTTTCTTCTCAATTGTATTTTCGTATTTTCTTTTACGATAAAAGTTAACAACTCGCTGATATTATCACTATCTTATTATTGTACTATTTTTTTTACTGCAAGTTTTATTACACTGCCATTCTACTATTTCTACAATTTGTAGTATACTCTTAATTTCACGAACACCAAATAAGTTCATTTGGGGTTCAAATTTAGTCTGTTCTTATTTCATAGTATTATATATTTCAATATACTATTGTTTAGTGTTGTATGTTATAGTGTACTGTTGTTCGCTATCATGCTTCACAGTGTACCATTATTCACTGTCATACATTGGAGTGTGCAGTATATCGTAGATCGTATATACACTATTATACTATTGTTCACTATCATATGTTACAGTGTACTGTTCTATATCATACATTACAGCGTAAATATGCATTGTCATACAGTGCAGTGTACTATTCGGTATCGTACATTACAGTGTAGTATCGTTAAGTATGATGTTGTATAGTTAGTCTATCGTCCCGAACCGCGTACCATCGTCCATTACCGTTCGCTATCGTCTACTTCATTTACTAGCGTCTACTATCATCTATTATCCATCCGTTTTCCCCGTCTAATATCGTTTCCATCTACCACTGTATACCGGCGTGTGCTCTCTCCTCTGTTTCTCACAGCACAACCGCCATAACATTAATACGAATCACTTCCAATTACCAACGAACCGGCCAGCCATCGACCATGCCGTCTATCCATTACCGAGCAAGCTTCTTACCCCTAGGCGCAATATCGAAATGTCGTTGAGAAGGCTCGTAGTCTCGATTAAAATCGAGTAAACCGTAATCCATTAGCGTAATCAACGGGGTAAATTGCGAGCCATCAAAGACACCGAAACGCGCGACGAGAGTCCACGCGTCGCGACGCGACGAAAGCGTTATGCGATATGCGTCTGCGACTCGACGGAGGGTGGAATCGCGTCTTTCGATGGAATTCCCAGCATCCATCGTTGCACGGTTCGCCGAGAACAACCCTTGAAATCGAACGGAACCAAAGGGGATGCAGAACGCTCTCTGACTCGCTCTGGAATTTGATTCCCCGACCGCCCGAAATCGTGATGCGTACACGGAATTGTTCCTTAAATTCTTCGATACTTTTTCTCCGACACTATTTTATTATTATTTCGCTATACTCTATTATTCTATTATCCCAATAGTCTACTGCTTTATTATTCCGCTATCTTGATATTCTTATTATTTTGCTATCTTAATATTTTCTTACCCTATCATCTTAATGATCTATTATGATATTTTTCTGTTATCTTAATATTCTTCTTATTTTATTCTTATGTATTGTATTAATACTTTGCCGTTTTACTGTTCTATTATTTTCATATTCTACCGTTTTGTTGTTCTACTATGTTAATATTCTTATTATTTTATGTTTGCGTATTGTCTTAATATCCTTACTACTATGTTTCTCTTATACATATATTTTCCTATTTTTTTCCCTTAATATTTTACTACGTTACCCTTCTGTTGTCTTCATATTTCTCTGCTTTACTATTCGGTTACTTTAATATTTATAACATCGTATTTATAACGAGGTATCTTGTTTTAAATTAGAGTTTCGAAGCGAAAACATTGATCGTTAAGAAAAGGTTTTTTACCTCTTTTTTAGTATTCGCTACCGTGCATCCTTTGGGGACAATTGAAGGTCGATGGCGGATGACGGTTGCCTTTGATCTTGAATCCTATTTTCCAGCAACGCTGCTTCCCTCTTGGTCCATCCTTTGCGTCCTTCCGGTTCGATGATCCCGTCGTCTTTGACACCCTTACAGATCCGTTTACCCACTGTAATTGTAATTCTTGCTCGAACGCTACCAGTTTTTGTACACGATCGAACTTTCGATCTTTCCGGTTACCCTCCTGTTTTAGATTCTTCAGCTTCCTTCGGAAAATTTTCTTTACTATTATTCTCTTTTTCGGTTCTTGGACTTTCTTTAATTTCGATTATTTCAAAATTAATAATTCCGATAATTTGAAAATTTAAAGTTTGAAAATTTGAAGAATATAAGAACCTGTAAATTTGCAAATGCAAAAATGCTGAAAATAAGAAATTAAAAAACCGCAACTTTTGAAAGCAAAAATTTCGAATAAAAACCGCATTCGGTACGTTGCATGGTAAAACTGCGTGCTCCGTGTTTTAAATAAAACGCAAATAAAAAATAATTTGCTATAAAAATAAATCCACATGAAAGCAGTACTGTTCATTCTCATTTTTGCGCCAGCATAATGTTCGAACGATCCCGAAACGATCAGGTAATCTGAAATTCTGGGGCCATCGTCGAAGCCGTACAACGAAGTACATATTTCTCAATTTGTTCTCCGCTCACGCCCGGTCGTTGCGAATACCGCGAAAAACATCGGCGTCTGCTTTGTTTCGTACGCGTGTTGCGTAACGGGTATCGAGCGACGATGCAATATTCAAAGGGTTATGCAGAAGAGTCGGACGAGTGTTGGGCGAACGCGAAGGAATTGTCAGATCTTTGGATACTTTAACGATTCATGGCGCGACATACCGTTCTATCGAGTTAACCTCTTAGGATGGTCCACTATACAGTATCGTATATTTGGTAAAAATTTAATCATTAAAGACTTGATGCCAATGTACCCGCGTAGAGAAGAACATTGTCACACATTGCGGTGCTTTTTTCGTATAATTCGCGTCGACGAGAAACAGTCGGGTAAAGTTCCGCCTAAGAAGTTTAAGGCGTTATTTCATCGATTTCAGATATTTTGATCGTGCAAACGAAATCTCTGCGTATGTTCGTAGACGACGTTTACGAGCTTGCATGCGACCGGTGCGCGTTTATCGTTTGTCGATAACCTGCGAAATAAAGCTCTGGCGAGCCCTTTTCTTTCCGAAAGTCGTTTCGTCGGGAAATCGGCTCGTTATCCGATTTTTACTCCGGTTCTAAGGGGGAAATAACCTCTACTCGCGTGTAACTACCTTCTAATTACGTTACTCATGAATTTAGTGTACCGGTTTCATTCCAGCTCTCGGACAATTAGGATTATTGGTGGAGATAAAATTAACTTTGGTGCACATTGTTTGAAAATTATACGTCGCTGCTAGCGTGTTCTACATTTTTAGATTGCTCGAGATTCGTAGAATTAATTTACCGTGAAGTTTACTTTGACTTTGACCTTTTAATCGAAGGTCATATGTATTTAGCACCGTAAACAGAGACTATGGGTTGCATTTTGATAGTTTTCTTGACAAATAATGTTAAAGGTTACAGATTTGTGTAATAATAGGAGCGCTAGAGAAGAGGTGATTGTATGTCGGAATATTCTGCGATAAACGATTCTGTACAATTTTATTGAGACAAATTAGAAAACTAGAATCCGATATAATAGCGAAGTATGAAACTCGACTATTCAATCTGCCTTTTACCAATTTCTAAGCAGTATGAAAGAAAGAATTCTTCGTATTCTTTATCCGAAGCTTACTGCTTGATAGTGGTTCGTTTGCATCTGACAGAGTCACTGATCCACTCCGCTATTTGTGCACCGAGATATCGCAGTGTTTCACATTGCACAGTTATCGTACGTTTCTTCTCTATAATATCCCGCCAAAGATTAAATACGGGATTCCATCGAAAATGGCGCCATAAATTGAAATCTTTCCCTCGTCGATTGTCTCGATCGGCGATTCTTTTCGGTGCAGGGAGTTCTCGATGGCGTATCAATGGCACCGGAAATACTTGGCTGCCATTTCGTTGTATGTTCGTCCGTTACCGTATGGGTGTTCTACTCGCGAAAATTTCGTCGATCGTCTTAGTAAGGTATCATAAAGTGGTCCGATCAACGAGGCGAATTCCACACATTCCAGTCGTTCCAGAGCGCAGTTTTCCCGGCTGTTTGCAGCAGCCTCGGTAGAAGGCCATCGGATACGCGGAATATTGCGACCGTTGTCCAAGGCTCTCCGAATGTGCCGCGAGTTTCTACAGAAATAACGGGTGTTACTTGCAGGGATGGCCAGAAATTTAGCCCTCCGGGTGTTGCGAATGCGTTCTACGTGCTTGATAAACTGTCGTTGGCGCAAACTTTAATGCCGTCGAATGTTTTCGAGGTTACAACCAACCAGTACCGCAAATTGTATCGCGTGCTTCTCTAATTACGCTCATCCTGTTCTACACATTACCTTTTCGTCTTCTTTGCATGCGAGTTATTGCATGTTTTCCTACGGTTCCTTGCTGTACAATTTATTTCGCAGTTTCGTCAGACAAAACTAACCATTCGTAGCTACAATATTAAAACAAAGTAAGTTAAAACGTTGTGAACATGTCTAAACTTCAAGTTGAAGAGTATTCAAAATTTGAGTAAAGTTTGTCACATTCGAGCTGTGAATGCATCACGAGTCAGACTCGTCAAAGTACTTCAAGTAGTAGATACATACGCAATATGTATATCTACAGTATGTTTATTTAAAATATTCATATATGCGTGTTTATCCGAATGATGTCTATGTTGCACCCAAGTGTACATAACAGTCACAGTAGACGAATACATAAATACAGGTGCTAGTTGTAGAGATAACCAAAAACGTGAACGTTATTCTTATTTTACGTGTCAATTTGTTTGAAAAAACTTGAAAGCCAGTTGATTCAGCGATATACCTGAGATTCTCGAAACGCCAAACATTTCCATTTCAACGACACTCCACCGTACCAATCATGAGCAGACATTGTAACACAGTTTTCAATTTCAACGAGCCACTTCGGTATCATCGAATCAATGGGCGAAGGAAAAAAGAGATCCAGACCCAGCAAACCAACCACTCGTCGAAGCGAAATCAATCGGTCGGATTCTCGCGTATTCTTCGTCCGGTCGTTCTCGAGGAGCCACCTGATCCTCGCGGGTATTCTAGCCTCTGGAAGGTTGGCAAAAAGTCCAACGTATAGAAAGTACCGACGATGGGATAGAAGTTGCGGGTGAAAAACGCGGCGATATTCTCATTGCATATTCAACGCGACGGCACGTATCTACATGCGTGAAACTACACTCTGGTGCAGCGTGGCCCTCCTTTAAATAGGTAGAAACGTAAGAACAAGTTTTCTGTTACTCGCTTGCTGGTTTTGCAAATCGAATATTACGTCGACTTGAAAATTTTCTATATAGTTTATGTATCTTGAATTTTTGTGTATTTTAATTATCAAATTTTCAAATTTCTAAATTTACAAATTTCCATATCTCCAAATTGCCATATCCCAAATTGTCATGTGCCCAAATTGCCAAAATCTGAAATTCCACATTTCCAAATTCTAAATTCTCAAATTTTCAATACATCTTCTAATTTCTACATCTCCAAATTTCCTTTTGAAATTTCCAAGCGTCGAAACAACTCTTTCTAAATTACGAAATCTCCAAACCCCTAAGCTTCGAAATTTTACGATTCCCTCCCTAAACGTTAACCCCTTGCGGTGAACCTGTTAGGGTGACCGTAAGTCCGATTTCCTGCCTGTATCTCGTAGTTGCAAATGCAAAAAAAGCGAGAGAAAGAGAGAAGTTCTCTCCGGTTGATGTACGAGCTGGGAAATAGGGGTGGCGGACAGGGGGTGGTTGCTTGACCCCCGTATACGCGTTTACGAGCAAGCGTGATTAAATGCTTACGCGCGAAATAAACTACGTCGACCCTATACCGAGCCGCGTTTTATTTTCCTTTGACGCCGCTGCTTTTTTAAACGTTCGTTATCGTTGCCGTTGTTATTGTTGCTGCGCCTCGAACGTACCGCAGGTTGCTCGTTTCGACACCGATCAATTATGCAATTTTAATTCGACGCACAAGTGCCACGCTCCATTTACATGGCAAACCTTTCGATGGCTCGATGCGGTTTTCGGCGCTCGGCTCAACTGTTTGCGAAGCAGCTGCAGTTTCGATTGCTCCTTTTTTCGGGCAGAAATTCGGGGGAGCTAGGTCGTTTCGGGAGTAGTTTTTAAGGGATGACCGGAGAAGGCAAGTGGTTCAGATTGATGGTGAAATTTGAGAGTTTGGGAAATTCGTGCTTTTCAGAATTCAGATTTGGATATTTGGGAATTGAAGAGATAGATATTTGGGGATCCAAGCACTCGAGTTTTGGGGTTGTGATGATACGAAGATTTAGGAATTTCGAGAATTCTACGGATATTCAGATTTGGGAATTTTGGTGACCCGATAGTCTGGGAATTTGGAAATTTGGAAGTTAAGGCGGAGTTTAGGTAATTTTTGAAGTTCAGGAACGTACACTTGAAAATTTAGGAGATGCGAGTACTTATAAATTTATGAAACTTGGTAATACAGAAACTTAGAAATTTGAAAACTCCCCAATTCATGAAATTCAATAATACCTCAATTTGTAAATTTGCAAATTTAAAAGTTGTAAAATTTTGACTTCTCCACTGGCGCACCTGTCTAAAACTATTCGAAATTCCAAAACACGCGTGTACCAGAGATTCCGCCGCTACAACTCAGCCGTTATTATAAAAATAAGAACGTGGCTAGCGAAATACATCCGGGGAAAATATGAATACCTTTGTAGCGGCGTAAAATCGTAATGACCTCCCGTATAAACCTCCGACAAAGAAAGATAAAATGAAAATGGCGTGCTCAGGGTTGAAATATCGGTAGCGTCGAAAAAGTGGGAGAAGGACAACGGTGTCCCCGTGTAGCAGAAGCATTGTTCTTTTATATCGTTCGATAAATACCCGTGCCAGCACGTGCAGGGCCTGTAAACTCGAAAAACAGTGCGCGAGAAATGTCGGGGGTAGGGTCAGGACTTGATGTACGAGCTGGAAAAAAAAGTTAGCTCGTGGATCGAGAGGGTTTGTTCGCGACGCTACATATGCAAACGCGAGGTTAAATGTCCACGCGCGGAGGAAGAGGAAGCCCGTCGACAAATTAAAGTGATTTATTTTATTTTGCCGGAACTCGGCATTAATCTTGCCGGGTACAGAGACGCGGAAGAAGTTGGATACAGGGTAAGCAGATTTTCCCGCTGGCTTTTTATTCAATTCCTCCGGACACGCGTTCACTTAAAACTCTGATAAATTTTTAGTTCCGATGGCGCGGATTTTTTACGCGCAATATTTCTTCCATCTATCATTTTCTGTATGTACAATTTTTTTACTTAATCTTACGAGGAGAGCGCAGGGGGTGAGATTTCGATTTAGCTCAAATTTTCTGTGTCGACAGATTTGAACGTTTGTACGAGTTACCGAGCAAATATCAGTGAAAAACTGTGTGTACGTTTTTGATCGAAAATAATGATTAATGTTTGCTCGCGACAGATTTGAAAATCGAACAGACAAAAAATACACCATCGACCCTATGGTTACATATCTCTGCAATTATACGTATGGCGTATTTTGTGCACTGGCAGATTTCAATGTTTTGTATAAGATAATGTAGAATTATAGAGGCAGATATTCAATGGTCTTTTTAGATATTTATGATTGTGGATTTTTCATTACCGTAAATACGGTTTTAATTCCGAATAATGTCGAATAGCGTTGTGGCCGGAGGGGTAGTGTTTTGAAATGATATGCCGTTGATCAGGGTTCGATTCCCCCGATGGATGGAGGGGAAAACTTTTTTTTAACAATTATACTTTTTTATTTATTTATCCTACTGTAATACCATTATTAATTACGATATTACTGCTCTTCGCGTACAAAAATTAATATTGAATGGTCGAAAGCGTATGTAATAAATAATACACGCCATTCCCGATTTCGTGTTCAGATCAAAATATTACTCATAATAAAAGTTCGCATAAATTTCGTCGATACCTGTTAAGCATCTTTAAAGCAACATTTCAAAATATTGCTTTCACGAAAGAAAAGGTTGAAATAGGGTGATACTTAGCTAGTCGAGATTTGAGTTCACGACGGTATAAATTAAACAGTATTAACGATACAGATTATTAAAAAGACACAGACACGAAACATTTGCAAATATACATATGTGTATCGAAGTGCTTTTCATCTTCTTATCCGGTTATGCTGAATATGGTAAAAGTTATTCATTTACTAATGCATATAACGGAAAAAGGAGTATGATAACGAAAATTGAGCAGCGATTCATACGCGATTTAAATGCTTAATCCTTCAATTATTTCGTCGAGCGTATACAAGAATAAAGCTCCCTATTAAGCAGCCATGACTTCGCAATTTGATGAAACGAGGAAATAATCCAGTGGCAATGGTTCTTGCTTATAAAGCTCTGTCGTTGGAGGCGACGAGCGAAGCGTGCGATCGAAACGACGAAAAACGAGCACGTTTTCGATTAATTAAGCCCGTTCGGTGAAAAAATCCATCGTCAGGGGCGTCGAGCGAACGCGTAAGGGGCCGTTTATTCTCGTTCGCCTCGATAGACAGGGAAAAAGAGGGTGTGCGATCGAAATCGAAATAAAGTTCGCTAATTTGTCCTGCGTCCGATTCACGATCGTTCGAAACGGTGATATAGGAGAAACGAGGCCTTTGTCAGCCCTACGTCCTCGCTTAGCAAATTTAGACATTTCGGATTTTGCGGAGTTTACAGTTCTCGCAAGTCGAACATTTCGAAATTCAGAAATTTAGAGAGGTTTAGGTGTGCTATTCGAATATTTGGGAATTCGAGAAGTCGAGAATTGAAACTTGTCAGGCATTTGTAAGTTTAAGAATTTGAGGAAGTGGAAAATTTGAAAATTTACACATCTTGTTATCGAGAAGTTTTGATAAATTGCATATCTGAAATAAAGGAATTTCATGAGTTTGAGAATCAAATGAAAAATTATAGTCTAAAATTGAAAGACAAGTGGCAAAATGTTCCTCCTTTCACAGTCATTTTCATCCTCGTCCAAAGTCTACGTTATATCCGAATAGACTCGTGTCTAATGCAACGATGAATAGAGCTATAAACAGAAGCAGAAACGACAGGCGGACTCCGGTTAATTTTACCTGCTGGATACCAATTTATTCCGACAACTTTCATATCACCGTTTCTCTTATTCTTTCCTTTTTCGCGCTGCACGACACCCGGAATTGCGTCGCGTTAATCGTGATTTAGAAATTGTCGCGAAGCTCGCGATTTATTTACCTTAGTTTTATTTATCCTTTCGTTTATCGAACGGTGATGCACTGGATAGAGCGTTTTTGCTCTTTTTACGCACGGATTTTTGTTTCGTCCGATTGTTTGCGTTGGAGGAAGATTGATGAAATTGCACGAGTTCTTTTTAATCTTTAAAATTATATTGTTCCGTTACGATGTGTGCCAGATGGTCGATTTCGATACGCAGTCTGACATTCGGTGAGATTAAAGCAGCGAAAAATGTCGTTTATGGCGTATTTTCATTCAAATATGAATACAAAAAATATTACTGTAAGAACGATGCGTACGAACGACCATATTTATGGTCGACACGATGATGACCGGATACATAAATATTAGAATAGTTGAGGAATTTGTCTGCAAACGATGAAGCGATCCGGTGTTTCGTATCAGGAGAAACCGGCTGCTGGACGAATCGACAGAAACAACGGAAAACACCCTCTTTCGGTAACGGAAACGCGCGCGAGACCATCGAAAAAGCATCTGGTCGAAAGTATAGTTAGTCACGGAGCGAAGAATCGAGTTCGGTCAAGGTAAATAAATGGAAGTCCCCGGAGGAATTCGCTCGCCCGAATCGAGCGAAGAAAAAGATCCAAGTAATCTGAAGCAAAGATGGGCTAAGAGAAAACACGACCCCTTTCTTTCCCGTTCGCGTTAGCAAAGGAACGTCTTTCTCTTGGCATTTTCTGCGCATTGTTTCGCTAATTGTGACCGTGTCTCTGTCATATTTCCAACGGAAATGAAAATTTTTACCCGGGGACCGGTGTTCCTTCCTCTTTTTCAGACCCCTTTCTCCATCTTCAATTTCTTGCTTTGTCCGGCGGTACACGCGCGAAATTAGGAGCATTCTCACCGTTGCAACGAGCCTCGGTTTCTTCGCTCGCGAAATTAAAGTGGCTCTTTTGGTCGGTTTCGCGACGTTTCTCGCGCGATGCCAGAGATTTATGAAAACCCGCTCGGAAAATGCACGTCCGCGACGCTCACCGGGCCAGAGTCGAGCACAACTGCCAACATAAATATGTTTCTTCATGCGGAGAAAAAGCGACGGGGAAGAGCGCATAAAAATTCACTTTAATTGTCTCGACTGAATTCTTCGGAGCAGTGGTCGACAGATCAAGTGCCCGCTGGAGAGTTTGCTGGCATCGGTCTGCGCTGCGATCAGATGCGATGATATTCAAATTTTCATATTCTCAAACTCATCAATTACTAAACGATCTAATTTTCAAATGATCAAATTGTCAAATAAAAAAAACTCAGAAATAATAAAGTTTCGAATTCCGAAAAACAGAAGTTTCAAACTTAATAATTTGTAAGTTTTCATGAAACGCGAACAAGTTCTGTAGCACCGTTTTGTTGTAGATAATATTTTGGAAGTTTTACGAAATGAAATTTCTACGAATTTCCGTGTTGCGGAAATTTGCCGACCTGTTATTATCGTTTTCGCTTCGGCTCCCCCCTAGCACATCTACTCTTTTCCATTCCAGTAGAATGATCCTTTTTTCGTGCACGCTGCAGTTTACTAAATTAGCAAAAATGGTAAAAGAACAATGGTAGATTCGAACGAAATATTTCGGCACAGTAACAAAAGGGGAAACTAACCTTTCAATAATTCTTTGTTTCAGATTAATCGTGCTACGCTGTACAATCGGGGCTGTGTATCGTCGAGGTACACAGGTATTTTTCTTGACTAAATTTTCAAACATTTATTCTTCAAACTTTTTTCAACTTTTTTTCATTTTATTATCAACTTAATACGTACATGAACTGTTTTTTTGAGCGATATTAGTACGCTTATTTCCATTTCTTAATAAGTTTGTGTTATAAACATTTAAAATATTGATAAATTTCTGTGAATTTCGGTGTTCACTTTGGATGTAAAAAGAACGAAATTTTATTCCGCGATAAAAATTAGTGAACCTGTTTAACACGAGCTTCCTTGCGGTTGCTATTAGACACACCTCATTTATAATGACGTTGCATACCATTGCAATTATGTTAGGTTATTATAAACATGAAAAGAAGACATCTATGTCTAACCGCGATTATCGTAAAGGGATGAGTTAAGTGACTTGCAAATGACATGTCCCAGAATTTTTTCGAAAGAATCGCAACTCCCTTAATTAATGTTCCAAAATTGAATTTACACGACTATTAAAAAACGGCTCATATATTAAAGCTCATCGTGCTTTTCTAATAACTTTCATATTTTCGAAGGCAGTTGAATATTTCGATAAATCTGTGTTTATTGTTCAGAGCCAGAAACGTAAATACCATTTTCAAAGAGCCGAAAAATTGAATAAACATTCGAACAATAATTCCGAGGGAACGTAGACTTTATCGACGCGAAGCGATGCACCGATCGAATTGTGAACCAGGAGCGATTTGTCAAAAAGATTCCTCGCATACAAGTAGGAAAATCTCGTTTTTCGCGTGACCGGCCAAAAGGATTTATTGAATTTCTCGTTGAACGAGAAATTTATTCAGGATGAATCAGATAGCGAGTAAAGGAGGGGTGGTAGGGTCGCAAAGTTGGCTGTCGCCGAATTATTAAGTAGAGGGAAAAAAGGGTGCTTTTCTGGTCTGGCTCGCAAATCATACAGGTACACCGATGACAGGACCAACGGCGACGACGACGTTCGATGGAAAAAATAAAAAGAGAGTGGCGTATCGCACAAAGGGCGTTATAGTTCGTAGCTGAGGTAACTGTGAGCCGCGAAACAAAAGCTGGAACAGCCTCGGGGTTGATAAAGGGATCGTTGCTAGTACGTGGATTGTTGGAAAAACGGGATCGACCGGTCGAATTCGATATATATTCGCGACTCGCCGCGAAAAAAACTTGTGATATTGAGACGAATGGCTCGCGGGGAAAATGTAGCTTTTCCTGAAAGCAAACGAGCCGGCGCAAAATGTGTTTCGACGCGACCATTGTCATCCCCTCAACTTTCTGCCTTGTTACAAAATTACCTTTACCTTTGTGCCGGGTGTATAGAGCGTGAAAAACTTTAATCAAAATATGTTTCGCCCTGTAGACACGCGTAATGAAATTCTTATTTCTTTCCGTCTCGATTCATACTTCGTTTATTACATATCTGCATCGCTACTCTTTCTTTATTCATTTAGTACGTTCTTGTACACCGACCTTATTCGAGGACGTCGCGAATGTCCTCGCAATTTTTTGGTCCCCTAGCTTTTCCCACGATTTTTACTATTGTCTAGGTTTTCTTGTCTTTCAACCTTTTTGGGTTGAGTAGGTTAAAAAGTGCATTTTAACCCACCTCGAAAAGTTGACGTTTCTAAATAATTGAAAAGAACGTTTTTACCGTGTTAATATCTCTTCTTATTTTGTTATTATTATTATTATTGTTGTTATTATTCGTAGGAAGTATGTCGGCAAAGTTGGGCTGTAAAACATTGGATCACCCTGCGTAGATCGATTTCCATAAAAAATAATACAGGTACTTAACACGAAATGTACTGATGTAGCTAATTCTTAGGATGTTCATTTCTCTCGTTGCATATGAAATAAATATTAAATTATTCATCGAAATTCGGTAAATAATTTTCGATCGATTTCTTAAAGTAGTTGCTTTATTTAACCGTGATAGAGTTTAAAGAAAAATGAAATTGTAGTAATAGATGATACGAGTAATTGAATTTACGGTGACCTACTTCGTGTGACAAGAACGTGACGCATTCTTTTGCGGTCGAAAGAGTCGTAATGGAAAACCGTGTGCGATGATCGCTCGCGTGTTTCCTTTCGCACGGTGAACAAGATTCTGGTTCAATTTTGAATGGCGGTATTGAATTGTCGCGCGGAGGCCGTGTCGAAGAGCGGATGGAACGGTGGAAAATTTGCCACGAAGAGTAGAGTTCCGATGGTTTGGCGCGAACAGTGAAATATCGAGGAAGAGTAGAGCGAATAACTTGAAAAACTGTAGACAAAAGGTGAATACGGAACGAGGATGAACGATTTCGACCCGGAAAGATGAGAATCGATCGAGTTCCGGAGTTATTTCGTTATATCCGTTTGCGCGGGCTTTCGAACTGGACCGGCAGGAAGTTTATAGGATTAGTTTGGAACGAGTCTGAGCGGAAAGTAACGAAACGAGGTTCGCGCCGCTCTGCCACTGGATACGCGAGATTATTTTATTCTCGTTCAAACGAAATCTTTGCCTCCTGTAATGAAACTAATCAAAATTTTTCGTCTGATCTTTTAAACGCAGTTAATTTCAGGATTAACGTTCGTGGGTGAACCTCGAAATTCAAGATCACAGATTTCGAACTTGACTAATTGGAAATACAAGAAATTCTTGTAGAACCTTGAATAGATTTTTATGCATTCGATAAAAAGAGCGGTAGACTATTCTGAAACAAGAAAATTGAACTGAGCTGTACAAAAAATGCAGCGAAGCCATATCGAAACGTTATCGACCGAATTTATAAAAACTATACGTAAATTTCTGTGAAACTACAGAACCATGTCTACACACTTTCTTCGAAAATCCAATAAGAAAGTAGGTTTATGTAGAAATTTTTCAGGAACCACAGCAGTCGACATGAGCTTGTAAGGTAAATATGAACAATGGATATGAGGATATATTAAATATACAAGAATATGAACGTTTAAAAACAGTTATTTATTATTAATATATTTTTGGATAAGATATCGGAAAGATATTGGAAAAATCTGCATATGCAAAATGCAATATGCACATTCAACCGATTACATTCTTATTTGTCCAATAACGAGATCATTTATGTTACGCGTGTACGAGAAGATCAGTGATCGTAACGATTAATTATTCACGCGTACAATTAGCATATTGTAATAATGCGTCAAGGATACGAGGCCAATTCCGCGGAACGAAATTCAGGTCTAACGGGGAAACTGTTCAAGCTTGGATTTTAATATTTCATTCGCGAGGTAACCCTAGTTTGCTTCTATTCCCTCTAGCACCGCTCTATTGGCTACCACTTGCTATAATTTACTTCTGTTTGCTTTCCCTTGCATTAGCACCCTTCTACTCGCTTTAATTCGCTTCCTCTCCCTGAGATTATGATCTACTCGTCATTTCGTGACACCAAATTTAACCTTTTGCTCGAAAGGTGCTTCATACTTACTATTTTGTTTAACACAATTTGAAACGTGTATTTGAATCTACAGGCCGGTTCATACAACTGGGGTTGTAATTTTATCGTACCGTTTACGGAATAGTTCAAGGAGAAAGATGAATAGTTTACAGAGCACTATACTTTGAGATTTTTCTGTATCGGCACTGCTGATGTTATAACCCGATACAGTTGTGCGAACCGTTCTATGTAGTGTTACTCATATGATAAGATAACATATAGTGTAATAATATAAATATACATATGAACAGCGTAATGTTTTACTACATATAGTAACAGTATGTTTTGGTACATATGGTAAAAGAATAGCAGCAACTAACGATGAAGCAATAACTCGGAAAAGTTTATTAAATCTTTCAACTAATGAATGTCGACGTTGTTACCCGTCAAAAGTACCTTCGACTGCAAATGATTGAATATATTTATAATTTAATTTATTGTTAGTCAGTCTTAGTAAAGCTTGATATATCAAACTATCGCGAGTTCTGTAATATTTTCTGGTACACCGATGTGTCATTTTTCACACAACTTGCTTTAAACTGCTACAGTGGACACGTAGTAATCCGACATTCGATACGTAATGATCTGGCAATTGCGAAGTAACGATTCGATATTCGCTGTAGATCGCTTGCATTTGTGGTTCGTCGATTCTAGTCTACTTGAGCTCGTTTACACCCGATACAGCTAATTTCTGGTGATTTTACATTCGGTATAGTTCGCTTCTACTCGGTTCCGTTCTTCATTCAGTCTAGCTGGCCGTTTACCCACTCCATTCCCGTGAAATACAGCAGCGGAGCATTTACCTCATCGACGCGAAATCACTTCCATGAAAGCTCCGATCGACGATGGAATATTTTCATGATGTAAAGCGATGCGTTCACCGCCGCGCAGTATCGCTCGAATTTTATTCCAACTCCATTCTTATGTTAATTTATCAGCCGCGTACGAATGCGCCGTATAATGGGACACGGATTTATAGCTCGCGATTCGTTCCGATGAAAGAGGAGAAAATTATCGTGAAATCCGAATAAAGGACGAGAACGGCAAATTTGGACGTTTCGCGTAGAATACTTACGATACACGGATGCGTGAATGTAAAAATTTCGAAATACAGGAATCTAGAAACGGTAGCAGTAAAGGAGTTTAAGAATCTACAAGTATGAAGATAAAGTAGAATGCGAGGATTTAGGGATTTCAGCGTTTAAAGATTTAAGAGCGCAAAGATTTAAGGGTTTAAGGATTTAAGAGTTTAAGGGTTTAATAATTTGAGACTAGGGATGTAGATATTTAGAAGAAAAGTATCTACGAATAATAGGAATGTAGGAGAATAGGTACATTTAGGATCACAACAATCTAACGATACTTACATCTAAAAATATAATAATCTAGGAATAGAGGTCCGAGAATATAGGTATCTAGGTAGTATCAATAAATGAAAACTAAGGTGTATATATTTTTGCTTCGATAGTAGAAATACGTAACGAGTCCCTGGGTCGAAATAATTTGGCGAAACGAAGAAAGAGGAGAAAATAGAAGAAAGTTGTAGAACAGACGAAAGCAAAGAAAGTTGAGTAGGGGTCGGGGTAAAATTTTTGCGAAATCAAGAGCAAAGGGGTTTCGAGGGTCTCAGAGGAGCGAAACAAACGTCGGGAAGTTAAAGAGAGGAAACCGGGAAACCGGGGAAAACGTTGAAGCAAAAGTAAAACAAGAAAGATCGATCGACGAAACCTGAGAAAATTGTGTGTGATCAGTGGCAGTGGTTTCGAGAAACCGGCAAAGAAAGGATAAAACAGCTTCGAAGCGAAGACTAAATTAAAGAGAAGAAACTGACCTATCGGGCAAATCGAAGAAATACGAAATAGGAATGTGGAAATGAAAATTAAACAGAAATTGGTCAAAGCGTTTTACTCTTTTATTCCTCTTCTTCCGCTTCGTTTTTCTCTGCTTCTGTCGTTATATCAGTCATTTTGAAAATTACTGAATTGATTGATGTGCCGTGTTAACGAAATATAAGGATTTTATTCATTTTATTTGAAATATTATGTAACAGGATGGTGGCACGATAACAGTTATACATGGGAAGTCAGTGAACAATTAACATATTGATTGCAACGGTGACAATGGACGCAGCGAGGCAAACTGGTAACAGCTGCTCAAAATTCGGTCACTCGGTTCAATTAATTTTCCAATATTTCAGGTGTTGTTCGTTTTTAAAATAATAATTAGTGCATGTTATGTTCCTATTGTTACATTCATTTGCTACATGTTTTCTTTTTCCCTTATTGTCTGTACAGTATTTCAATGATAATTCTGGATCCAGTTTAAAATATTCGTTCATATCCAGTACTCATGGCTCTGTAGCGAGTAATTATGCTCCTTATTTTTCTATCTTAAAATTAAATTTGAAATCTTTCGTTCGCAAATGTATAAGCTGGGGTATTAGAACTCGCTTAACCAAAAATGAATAATGCCATAAATTCGTAGTAAAGATTGGAATCGAGAAGCGTAAAAGTTTGGTAAACGAAGTCGGTAATATGTCGAGAGAGCGATCGTGACGAATGAGGAACAGTTTTCGCCGGTAGAAAATTTATCGGTAGCCCCGTGTACCGGTTAATCAGAACCGTTACCATCTACCAAATCACGGATATTTATAGTTGCACGGTGATTCTGATGCAAATGAAGAAACCGTGCCGAGGTGGTCTCGTCTCCTGATAAAGTCGTTTGTCCCGTTTGCTGGGTGTGTTCCAATTTAAATTATCTAACACGCTCTTCCTCAACTGATAAGCCCCCGTTGTCCGAAAGAACCTAAGAGAAATGGCAAAGGATGTTTTACTCGAACGTTTTATCCGACAAATTTCACGTAATATTACTCGGAAACGAGAAGGGATCTCGGTACGAGGATATCCGAACTTATCGTTCAACGGCTGTAGTTGTAAATTATATGAAATTTTAATTTTTATATCACTCGAAGATGTGGAAGTTGTACAACTTTTTCAGGGATGATATTTTTGAAGTTAAAAAATAAAATTACATTTTACTCCTTTCGGACCTGTAACAATTATACAGTCACATAAATTCTAAAAGAATGTACAATGCACACAATGGTAATATGCATATATGTAACCTCTGATGGTTTTGAATACGAAGCGAACATGTGAGTAACGCGTATGCACTTACACATATACGTATTCTTGGAGAGGTTAATCGTTATTTCATCTTGATATAATGAATGAATAATGGGTAGGTAGATTTATAGAAATTAAAATTAACCCCCATCGATTTTTATACAACCTTTTGACACAGTTATACAAGTGAGCCAGTATTCAGGTTCTCTTTAGATTTTATTCTTACGTATAGGGGTGCTTACCCCCAACTCTTATAACCATTTGCGATCATGCTGCAGTGCATGTGAAAATTCTTTTGTCATACTTTTACTCTACTTCTGCTACACAATAAATGAAATCGTAGAATAGCTGTATAGTGGTCTAGCGAACTTGACAGTAACATAATAATAAAGCAAAGTGTCGCGCAACTATGCAGTAGAGTAATAAAATATAGAAAAGAATATAAAAAACAAAAAGAAAAAAGAACAAAATAGTAAACTAATAGTGAACAGTAAAATAACGCGATGGTAAAATATTAGAACAGCGGTACAATAGAAGATGCACAACAGAATATAAGAGTAAAGTATTAAAAGAATAGAATAATAAAATAGAAAGGAAGCTGTTTTATTTTGGCACAACGCTCGTACGTACCTTGAACAAAAGGAAACGTTGAAACACGTTGGAGAATTTAATCTCTCGATTAATATCGAAACAGTCCGGTATTATCAGTAGAGTAATAATTCATCTATCCGTCGATGTTTCCATCGTTTTCGAGCTGTTTGTACAACGGATGAACCGAATCTGCCGTTTATCAGTGGAGGGGCGAATTTTTTCAGTCTAGCGACGCCGCCAGGATAATTGCGCGAAATCGCATAATCCGGTTAAGGGGGTGCAATTTTGTCGCATCGAATTCGAGCTTCTGATTGCGTACAACATGTGTTGTAGCCCGTGCAGCGTGTGTTTATCGAACGATCGGGACAGTCACGCGAAAATTACGAGTATCGTAACGCCGCTATAACCGCACCGACCTTGCGAATCATTTTTTATTTTTCATCCCGCTGATGCGATCTCGGCTATGCTCGAATTAACGGTTCTACGTAGAAAAAAAGAGAGAGAGAAAAAAAAAACGAGAAATATGACAAATAGGTGGCTGGGTTTGCTCGTTGGTTGGCGTTCGTTCAACATTTCCGCCTTTATTTCCAATATTTGCGTTCGCGTTTATGGTAGTTCGCGATGAAAACTGCACCCGGTTTGCTCCAAGCTCTTTTACTATCGATTATTTAAATCGCGACTCACCCGATTCTTCCTCAGTTCCCACTTGTTCTACTTGCGAAAATTCGACTCCCCTTTCGTTTATTTCGCTTTTGTTTTCGTCGGTGTCATTATTTTCGACGGACCGGATCTCCCTTTGTTATTGAAATTTTCTTTTCGCCGCGTTTGTTCGCGATTAACTCGAATTCCCTGATATGCACCGGTATTCGTTATCTATCGTTCGACTTGTTTCTCTTTCGGTAGCGCTGACATTTTTGCTTTGCTAGCCCGTAATTGCTTTCGCTTTTATCTTGGACGAACAAACTGGAAATTGCGACCGACGTTATTTCCCCAATTCCTTTCGGCCCTTTGTGACTTCACTTTTTGATAAACGTTTGCACGAGTAATGTATCGTAAACAGAGTAGCAATTCAGGCGCGATATTAATTTGGTTGTCAGAATGCACGTATTTATCGTAATTCGATATGCGAACTTATCGTTAACGGACAAATATCCGTTTTCACTGTTTTCTAGAAAGTCAAAAATACTCTCCTTATAAATTACTCACATGTTCGTAATTGTTTCGAAAACGGTCACATTCTTATGCATTAATTGTCGTTTACGTTGCGTGGTGAGGAGAAAATGACCGAGCACAAATATTTGCACTTTCCCATCGTTTGTCACGACGTTTACGTACATTTTCTCGCGTTTTCATTACTTGACCAAATACACCTTCCTCGTCGTGAAGCGGTAAAAGTGACCATTTCGACAATATGAATTACAATAGAACTTTCGTATGTTCGACTTCTTCGTTTGAAAATTTTTACCAGTAAATCCTGAACATTTGTCAATTTAAAATGAGACCAAACACGATTTCGTTCGGACTACATTTACTGTTCTAATCGACGACAATTTACACGTATAATTGGATTATTCGAAATTGTGGGACACCCCGTATATTTGTGCTCCTCTTCTCGTTACCCTATTGGCTCATATTCCATCTTCCCCTTTTCGCATTACTGAAAAGCGAATTTCAGCATTCGGTCTCCTCTCTGTCGTTCGGTTGTTTTTTTTCTTCCGCTCGTACTCGTCACATTTTTACCCTCGGTTCCACCCTCGTTTACTCGTTCTTCTGTTAACCCTTCCCATCCCCTTCTCTCTCTCTCTCTCTCTCTCTCTCTCTCTCTCTCTCTCTCTCTCTCTCTCTCTCTCTCTCTCTCTCTCTCTCTTTCTTTCTGTACCAAGCCACTGTTTTCGCTGGAAATTACGTCGACAGTAATATAAAATGCGTGGGTTTATCCTTCCGGAAGTTCGAGTCACTCTTTGTGTTTTCGTACGATACGATCCTTTGCATGTCCCCTCGCTTTTTCTCTTCTCTCTCTTTGCTTCCTGCTTTCCCTCGGTTACGCGGCAATCCAATTACCGAATTAAATGTATGAAAAAACGAGAAGATACGGATCTGTGTACATGGGAATAGGGGATGATTATGTTGTCAGGAAGAGGGTTGAATCGTGTTTACGTTGAGTAACTGCGACTCCGTTTCGCGATTTCAAAATTTAATATACGAAACCTTTTCTACATCTTTTTATTAGTAGCAAGTACCTAAATTTTTAGATAACCAGAACATTTGCAAATTATCAAGTTCTTACAAAGTTCTTAAATTTCTATGTCATCAAATTTCTGAATTTCTTAATTTGGAGACTCGAAGATCCGATGAATTTTCGAGGAAAGTCTATTTGCAATTTCATCTCTGCTGGAGGTCTGGTCTCTAGAGTTTACGTGTGGCGTTCTATTTTTAACACGTAAAATGTTTAAACTACGGAGTCTAAATCTTGTAGATGGTTATTTGAAGAACAGCTTGTTAGGAAGACCATGATCGTGCAGACAGTGAACTCTTATTCTATTAAGAACCAAAGTTTCTATGGAATATTTTATATAGAAACGTTTCAAGCATTAATTTCAACATTGTTACCAAATTATCATCGGACCATTATGTGTATTATACCAACTAGACTTCTGTTTATTACGCACGTCATTTGCAAAATGAAACCCAACACGTGGCAAGTTACTGTTTAATACAGAACCACAAACAAGATGTCCCGATAACTCTAAACACATATTGATCATATGTAACTTCGGTTAATCATACTCCAACTTCGATGTAAAATATAAATGGAGGTTGGTAAATGAAGTAAACACAAGTTCAGTCAACGAATAAAATAGACAGAAGTTAAATTGCTATCACTTGCCGTTTCCGACATTCCTGACGTTGCAAAAACTTGGAAAAATCCTGGGGATGCAGATTAAATAAAACATGCAAAAAGTTTCCGAGAAACGCGCGTCAGTCTGTCTGTTAAAAGATGCAGTATCCGCTGGTATCGTACATACACAGGCGAATTGAGTCGGGACCGGTAATATTTATCATCGCGAATGTGATTCTTCCTGAACGATTTCGAGCCCGTTAATCGTCGATTATTAACAATATCGATCGTTTCGGCCGTAACAACACTCGTACCATAATGACGTAATCACGATACAGTCGGAAAACCGAGAACATGTCAGCCGTATTATTTGCGATTAATTTACATGCCGCGTATCGCGATTTACATGGTTACAAACGGTTTACACGCCTCGCCGTTTCACGAATCACCTGTTTGCGATGTAATTGCGGCGTGATGTAATACGTGTAACCTAGAACCCGACGATACGCGTTCGATGAAATATGATACCCTACAACGTATCGTAGAACCAATACTCTCTTAGTAATATACGAACGACTGATTCGATGTTACGTGAAATAGGTATCCACGGACATCGGGATCTAGGAATATTGGAATCTAGGCATGTTGAGATCTAACGATATTAAGGATCCGGGGATATTAGATTGTAGGTATAGTGGCACATAGGCATCTAACGATATTAGAGATCTAGGAATATTTCGGGTCTAGAGATATTATCAATCTTGTGATATTGGGGTTCTAGGGATATCGGAGAACTAGGGATATGTTGGGTGTAAGAATATTGGGCAGCTAGGGGTATGATGGGTCTGGGGATATTGGGATCTTGGAATATTTATATCTAGGGATATTAGTATTTAGGAATAGTGCCAACATCGTCATACATATAAGAATACCAGGATCTGGGAACATTGGAATCTTGGGACATTAGGGTCTAGGAACAACGTCGTCTAGAAATATCGTGATCTAGGAATACCGCTAATAGTTACTAGGGACACTGTCTAGATATATCTAAGTACACTTAAGTATAAATTATTAGATTCATCAGGAATACCCGAATCTAAAAATATCGATTGATATAGAAATCTTCTCGTACGTCTTACAACGTGTACACGTACGAATACGTGAAGATGTATTTTGTTATAAAATAATTTTCTAAGCGAGATGTTTTAGCCGAAAATAAAAATGCGTTAATCGATAAAGGCTCGTTTAAATTCGTTCGAACAACGATCAATTTTCGCTGCACTTTCGCGTGTTTTAATCGTCGAAAAAGGGGGAAAAAAATAATTCGAAACGAGGCAATAAAATGAATCAGCCGGTATAAAAGGGCTATCAGCGTCTTTAGCAGAGCCGTTTTAATGGTTTTAATATCGCAAAGCCGTTGTTCGTGACCGTCATCATTACCCAGCACTCTGTTTCATCGAACGCCTCTCGGCAGTCGTGGATTATTAATTAAATTCTTAGGATCGTTGTCCCCTCGCTCTGATTTCCGGGACAATTACGAAATCCCGGGATCTGCAGCCGATCCGAGTCCGCCTACTTACGTATCATCGAGATCCGGGGATAATCGTGGAAATCGTGGGGAAAATTGCTGATAATTCATCGGGTCCTCCTTGCAACCGGAACTTTGCTCGACCCCCTTTTTCTTGCCCTCCAACCCGATCCGAATGCGCCGTTGACAACGAGGGTCGCTCCGAGGGATGATTTCCAACCCTTTTTCGTACTCCTCTTTTTTCCTTCCGCTTCTTTTCCTGCCGAATAATTGTCATTAGCGAAAGAGGACATTAGTAATTTTAAGTGCGTACTCGGGGACTATTAATAATGTCAATTTGTTGAATTTTAACGAGGCAAATTTTCACCTTTTCAACGTGTACGCTCGCCGGCAAAAAATACGCTGCTCGTCTCTGCTCTTATTTTTCGGGTCGTGTCAGAGAGAACGGTGCGAAATTATTGCGCTGCGAAGGTGTTTTTCCGTTAAATACTTGTCGGTATCTTTACATTTAAAGTTGCCTCTGAAATTTCATATATCTCTTAGAGTTCGTAATTTAACACGAGTCGAGCCGGTGTCGTGTGTACAATTCATGCAAATGTAATACAGTTCGCAAATTTTTTCGCCCATCTGCTTGTCTCTTTAAACTATTAACGAGCAGCTACTTTCGAGCTACGATTACGAAACCAACAGGCAGTGAGACCTGCTAACTAAACCGATAAACTTACGACCCGAAGGGTTTTTCCACCCTTTTTTGCATGTCGTCCCCTTTCGGAATTAAATTCAATTCGTCCTCCCCTTTTTTTTGTACTTCGCCGACCCTCGGATAAATCGATTAAGCCTTCATCGGGGTCGCGAGTAGACAGATCTAGCAAACCCCTATTCTAAATTAAACATTTCTACAACCTCGTCTAGGTCCATTAATCAACTTCGTCTGTCTGTGAACGTTGAAACGATTCGAACGATGTTTTTATGTTTAACGTTTTTATGTTCATCCACTTGAATACATCACGATAATAAAGTAAAACGATAATATTATATTATGCTGGTACAATAATATGATAATATGCTACAGTGTTATTATAGTGATACGATGATGTTATACTCTCATGATCTTATATGCTACTGTGATACTATGACGTTAATGTTCTGAAATTATTGTACGATAATGCGATAGTATGGTAATATCATAATACCACATAACAAGCTAACATGGTAGCAGGATAAAACAATAATATACTATGGTAACATGATAATATAATAACGTTACGATCTTATAACACGATAATAACATACTGTTAGACTATGATAACATGGCATGATAATAGCCTAGTACAGTAAGATAATATAATAACGTTGTAACATAAAATAATAAAGCGATAAAGTGGTAAAGCGGAACAAGTTCGTGGAATAGTAAGTGGATGAACTCCGCGAGTTACGCAACAGATTCTCCAGCGAGAGAGTTAATTGGAACAGGAGGAAAAATCGAGATGCGGTCGAACGTCGATAGTTCAGAGACGTCGAAGAATCGATTACAGGCTAAAATCTGCAGAGGACGTTATCGTTGAAATTCGTTGCTGCCGGTATTTATAGAAACGATGACGTGGAAGCAGGATAGACCGAAAGAAACTGACGCGATAATCGAATCGCGAAACGAGCTGTCGATGCAAATACTACGTGGAACTTTCCAGACATAGTTGAGGAAACTTTTAAAAAATGTCGGGAAAATCGTTTACCTCCTTCAGTTCTCTTTCGCGTCTTCGATATTCAATCTTTAAGTAAATTATTCCGCGGATATCGATTAAACGAAATACGAATAGTCGGAAAATCGAAAAACCACCACGGAGAATTAACAAATTTAGAAATCGTCGAATTTACGAATATAAAAAGTTGGAAGTTTAAAAATTTGTAATCATTTTTACGTTCCGACATTTCTGATGTTCTATTAAAACGCGAACGTAGAGCTTGATTATTCCACGCGATATATTTCTTTCGCGTTTGTCGGCATTCCCTACTTGTACTCGTATGTCCATGATTTTCACAGCTCGTCACGTTTCCTGCTATTTACCTGCTGTTTCGTACTTTCCCGCCTCCATTATTCTAACTTTCCCATTTCCGCTGGCAGATATCTGTTCGCTTCCAGCACGATTTTCCGTCGGCGATTATTTCTGTCGAATTTTCAACCAGTTTCCGTCAGTTTCTAATCCATTGTTCGCTGAAATGTTCCATCGATCTTTCGACCTTATTCATTACCCACGCACCGATATATTTTTCATTCGATATTTTTTCAATCGACGGATGCCGTTTAATCAACAAATGAACTCTCCATTAATACTGTAGCCTGTATTTTCAATATTTATTCGGCTGAAACTAACTGAAAAAAAAAAAAAAATAAATAAACGAATAACGAAATTGATGTACGAAGTTCTCTGTTCGATAACGTTATATGCCCCGATAAAAATGTCCAAACGAAAGTGTTAGTGCAAAGGTTATCGATTTGCCTCGTGTTTAATCGGCAATTCTCTGTATTTGCAAATATATACGATACGGTTTTCAATGATGGACTCGATATTTGTACCAGCATTATTTGTACGATTTATTTATTATGGTAAACCGCAGTGCACCATGAAATGGGCGTGAGAGTTTTCAATCTGTGATAAGAATTTGATATTTTAAATTCCTGAATCCTTAAATTCTTTAACACTAATCCTACCGGCGTATAATGTGTATTTTAGAATTAATGAAGTTGAAAAATAAATAAGCACACGACTTAACATAAAATTGTACACGCGTTAACTCTTCAACTTCATTAAAATCAATGCAGATTTCAAGCAAAGTGTCCTTATAAATTATGTAGTTTAGTCGAAACTGGTGGAGTCATTTAACCGTTTAGTCCCAAATTCCAATATTCCGAAACTTTCCAAATTGCTAAATTCTGAAATTAATCTACAATTCCTGAATCCCCAAATTTCCCCACTTCCGAATTTCCAAATTCGTTAAACCTTCCTAAATAAGCTTGATCCGTTGTTGATCGTACTCGCTGTTCCATCGCGATCGTAATTATCGCTGATCAAACCTTGACAAACCGTATTTGCAATCTGCCACAAATTCCGACCGTACGATCGGCCTGTAACGGAGATTCACCCTTAAAGAGGAAAAAAGAAGGAGAAAATGGAGCCGTAGAAAGAAAGTTGGCAGGCTCGTTGGCCCATGATATTGCGACCCAACAAACCAGCGTGGCCAGGTTGGGAGGAAAAAGAACGAGGCCAGAATCACGAGTGTCCGTGTCTCGTTTCCCGAAAGCATCTCGACGAGGATCACCGGGCAAACTGGAAACGAAACGAGGCTGCTCGCGGATCACGCGACGACCGGAAGCCAGCTCCGTTTGTTGCTCTCGCGGATCGTATCCGGACTTGGCAACTTTCAACGGATTGCTGCTACTCGGACCATCTTCCGCACGGATGTCCCGTCAACGAGTTCGAACTTTAACGCGTTCACGAGAGGACGAAGAGGAGAAATCCAGCAGAGGAACCCTATTGGGTTAATTCTAACAGTGGTACATTCGAAATTTTCTTAGGGAAGAAAGTTCAGGCCCCGAACGCGTTAACGAGAGATCAAATTGCGCGACGATTGCGTCTACGATCGATTTTCTGCATTTGAACGATTGTTTCCCGGTCGGTGAATAGACCAACTGATTGCTATCCCAAATAGAACGATTTTCTTTCTATACTCGCTGTTTCATTTTTGACGCTGTCAGCCCCCTTCCATATTTTAACGAGTCCGACACGTGACGCATCCGATGCTTCGACTCGATTAATCTTACTCCAATTTTTGCTTTAGTTTGACATTCAATGGTAGTTACAATTTGGATGGCGAAGGATTTGCCGAATACAAGGTTCGCATAACATTTCGACGTCTTTTCATTTGTTTTAATATTATAATATGAATGTTGGTCACCACAACAGTGACTCAACGATAAGATCCTTAAAAAATTTCTAAATTGGACATTGTGAAATTTCCACGTCCCCAAATTACCAAACTTCCAAAGTATCGGATAAACTTCTAAATTCCCAAATATCTAAGTAACAAGATTCTCAAAACCTCTAAACCGAGCAACCCAATATTATACGATACAACATAAATCGTGTGACGCTACTATACCATACTCGAGCAAGAAATACGGAGAATCTCTAATTAATGCGCTAGGACACTAAATCGGTAGACGACGAAAAATGTCTTGCGATAGCGAATCGCATATCGGTTGCGTATAAATTACAGGCGGGGAAACAGACTCGGCTGGTTGCCAGTTTTCCGCGGATTGTGCGTGAACAAACAGAGATAAACGGATGATTTTCCGCCAGGAAAACTAGCCGAATATTTATTACAACGGCGTGCTGCCGTTCGCGATTATAATCCTGCTGAAAATGCCAAATTAATGCCGTACACGCTATGCGTCTTTGTGGCTAATCGTGCTCCACCGATAATGCAACCGAGGCCTAATAAATCGGGATAAAATAACCGGTTGTAAATTTTTGTTAACAGATCTACGTTTTGCTTCTATGTTTTATAATACGCGTATACTTTTATGTTTTCGAGAGGAATCTCCGGTATAATCGTTTACAAGAATATCATATTTTATCGGGAAAATAATAATTTAGTAATTGATCATTAATATTTACATATATACTAATTGTTACGTGATTTATACATATACTGGAATATGTAAATAGGTTGACTGTTTTTCATCATGATTTATGGATCTCTATTTTATTAGGAGAATGATTTAACAATGTTATTTATCAGAATTTAAATACGTTTGCTGCATCGAATGACCAAATGCTATTATAATATTTGTAAAGCGATGTAAATATAAAAAAGATTGTATATAAATGTAAAAGTTAGAAAAAATGTCTAAATTCTTTGACTTTATCGTGAACAACTTAATTTGGATCGAGTAGAGATTTCGTATGATAGACCGATAATTCTTTCCTATGATATAATTCTTCTTTAATTTTGAATGGTGGCATAGTCCAAATACGAAATACGAAAGATACTTTTGTCGCCGTTCTTATTCGGAAGAACCCTATCCGATCGAGTGAAATTCATTTTCAAGCTCGATAGGTCGGTTCAGAAAATCGTCATTGACGAGAGTTATCGGTTAGAGTGTTCCCAGCGTCGATTCATCGACAAAGGGGTTCCCGAAGGAGAAGTCCAGGTGGGTCGATGAGCAATCGTGGCACGTCCGCTCGCGTATACTCTTGCATAAAGTATAGGAACGACAGGAATATATCTCGGTCGTTCCTTGTAGCCGCTAGTTTTCCGGGAACGGTGTTTTGCAACGGGCCGCGGCAGACTACATTCACTTTCGAGGGTTATCAGCGACTCCCTCGGGAACGGATCGCTTTGTCCGACTACTGCCATATTTCAAGAGGAGCCCGTTGAAAAGCTTCGTGTGCCAACGCGCGAACTACGGCGTAGTACGCGCTGGACCCGGCCATCCTTGCACACCGTGCCGTTGACAAATGTCCTTGTGCACCGTTTCGATCTTCCCGAACGCCGCCGCCTCCTTTTTTCCCAACGAGTTTCTCCGCGCCTTCTATTTTTCCTTACACCCTCTTTTTGCCGGACCTACTCGAACCATCCTGCGCGAATCGATCGAACGCCGTCGATATTTGGCCGGCCTTCTTGCCGGAGAGCTGAATGCGTATCGACAAATTTTTTCGGAGGCCAATAAACAAAGCTTTGGTACTCGCTTTTACATCACGTTCTTTGTTGTTGTCTACGTCGAAACGCTCGGAGAACTTTTTCCTTTTCAACAACGGTGAAACTCGGTTAACTAACCCCTTAATGATTTATTTCGGTAGTTGCGTCGGAGCTAACTATTGCTGCAATGTTAAGACAAGTAAGGGAAATTGAAATGTTAGGTGTATCTTGAATATACGAATCCTTGATTATACAAATTATAATTGGTATTAAACCTCAGGCTCAATCGTGCTGCGAATATAATTCTGATTTGTTGTATCTGAAATGTAACGTGCGTCACGAGTGTGACATGATCTTCCAAGTTGAAGGATTAACGCGTTCGCGGACAAAGATTGCAGTGACCTCGAAAAATAGGCAGGTAATCAACTTTAGACATAATAGTGGACTCTATATAGAGCACAAGTTTAAATTTAAATCACAAATTTAAGTCTCGGTCATTAATTATTACTGTCCCAAATATTAAACGTGTTTTAATTTAATTATTTCCATCGCTTAGTAAAAACACGAAGACGGTAATATTTTGCGGAATGAATATTTTATTTATGATAAATTCGCTTAATCGATCAAAGTCTTTTCTTTCGAAGCATGAAACTTTTCGCCGAAAGTTGTAACGAAGTGCTTGTTTTAAAAGTTTTTACTTCTGCACGATCTTTCTGCGTGTAATATTCCCTTTTTCTTCCCTCGGTATTCTGAAGAATTTATGCGACTTTATAATGTAAGAAAAATGATCGAGAATATCTAGAATTTTGACTTATATTATGTCGAGTTTAAAGTGCACAATTACAGAAATTTACAATTACATGTAAAGCTATTTATCTATTACATTTTGATTAGTTCAATCGTTCGAAGTAAGCATATACATATGTTATCAGCAAAATTCACACTCAATTGTTAATTACTGGGGTTTCACCTATTTACCTTGTAACGTGCATATGTATTTGAAAACCTGCAGTATCCGCGCATTGGATATTGAAAATCCTGTATTTGATACTCACGATAATTGTTAGACGCGAATTTTATGCAAAATTTAGTACAGAATCAGATTATAGAATGATACACAACAATCGTACAATAGAGAGAAATTTTGAATAACACGATAACAGCATGCGTATAACATTACCAAACTGCAAATACAAATTTGTACATCGATCAATAATTATATAGCATTAATCTTTCGCATTTCACGGGTGAATTTAAATTTAAATTTATTATTCATAATTTAGTCGTTAATACATGCATTTTCAATTACGTAAGCAAATTCTTCATAATATAGGTGATAAATTTACGTGAAAATTTGATCGTGATTTAACCAGTTGGATTAATATGCCTGGTATAGAAATACGGTGTTATATTTGTGCTCCTTTGCATTCTGTTGTTGTCAGTGTGCTCAATATATTTTAATATAAACTGGCAACACCATTGTTGAAATAACTCTGTATTTTTATACGCGTAGCTTATTATAAGCGATTCGGTGGTCGAGCTAGCAGGTAGCTCATAGTTGCCGAAAGGTCATATTAAAAATTGCTCGGAGCTGCTGCCGGAAGGTCATATTAAAAATGACCAGGAGTTGACAAAAGGTCGTATTAAAAATTGTTCGAAGTATCAAGTATTAATGTATCTTTCCGCACGCGTGCATTTTGATTGCGGTACTTGCTCCTGAAACGAAGCGAAATCGTGGTGTCTCGTGAAAGACAGATTTCGCAGACGCTGCTAAAAGATTCATCAGCCGACGGTGCATTTATCCCAGGAATCGTGCATAGTGTGCTTCTTACTTGACAGATACTTTGGTGGGTTGTACGGTTTTTTCTTTTGGGAAGGGCCAACACGTGTCACGGCAGCGAAGAAGGAAAGAGGGTGAACGAGGGAGTGAAAAAACGGGACGATTCGTTGCAAGATTTACGACGTTCAGGGTGTAGCAACCGTGCAGGGTAAACGAAAAGAGTAGCAGCGTTGGGAAGAGAAGAGAACGATGGTCGACGAAAGAATTTTCAAGGATGGATCGTTGGAAAATCCGGTGACATCGGCCAGCTGCTCCCGTTTCGTAGGGTGTTTTAGATCGTAGAGGGTTAATTTTTGAAAGGGTCAGCGAGAAACGATAGGGTCGCTCTCTCGTTTTCGGCTTCTTCGTCGAATTATCGATTGTCCAGGATCGATCCGGCGAGGAAGATCCGAAAAACTCGAAGAGTCTGTTAACAACGCGGTTGATCCACCAAGGAAATATGTTGTTCGGGGTGTTGCTCGAACCCGACGATGCTGCCCGCTGAATTCTCGCGTGTTTTAAAGCGATTTTTCTATCGTGCCCGAGAAATAGCTGGAAATGTTTAGGACTTAGGAGAGGGTTGTTAGACGTTGATGGAGCTCGTAAATTCTAGTAGAAAATATTTACTGCTACTATGTCGTAAGATTTAATCGTTTAGCCTGTTGGGGTTTATCGCGTATTGCTTTGTTGTTGCGCACCGCATTCGATGGAAAAAAGAGATGTTGCATTTAATCGTCATAAATTGCATTTCACCCTTTATCGCGTGATATTTTTCTTATTACATTTTTGCAGGAATAGAAATAAGTAAAGATTTTCTATTTATTCAAAGACTAGAAGAAAGTTTATTCGAAGAAAAATTACACGGGGTGTATAAAAAGGTGTGCACATTTTTGTTCGATTTGTACATTCGTGAACACTCATGATTGTGTCAACAATTTATAAGTGTTTGAAAAGTAAGAAATTAGTAAATAAGAAAAATGTTGAAATTTCTATAGTGTGCGATCCAAGAAGCTTACGTTGCACCTTGGTGTGAGTTCACGTTCGTAAAATACGAGAGCTGTTAGAAAGGAACAGCATTCCTAATAAGAAACGATCGAAAAGGGAAGGAAAAAACATAGGAAGGGAGCTTAGCATAGAACCTGAGTGTAATCCTGGCCCGTTGGTCTTGGCCGAAGAATCCTAGACTCTGTAGGTAATCCTGGACTAGAATCAAGCCCCGAACCGTTCTTCGTCACACGACCGAGCAATCCTTGCGTCCGCTCGAAGGACCTCTCCTCCTAGCACCGTAAATCCATTCTCGAAGCCGATCTCGATGCTCGAGTCCGCGCCCCTTATCCCGTAGGTGTTTCCTACGGGACAAATTTATCCCTGCTTGTTTACTGGACGCCTTCAAATCGCCGGAATAATGAATCCGGTAGTCTTCGATACCGTTGGATTTCCTTTAAAATACGAACTTGCTTTTTCTTAAAATACGAATGTCGAACTTTTTTGCTCTTTCGGCCGTCGTTATCAAGATTTAAGCGTGTATTCTTGGTTTTAATTCTAATTGGATTCCATTATCCAACGTTTAGTTATTTAGTAATTACGTACTCTTACGTAAGGCAGTCAAGCAGATTTATTTCAAATAAAATTACTATTAACATAATTTTTTTGGAAATTTAACGTAGGCAGATAAATTGAAAATACAAGATACAAGAAGTAATTCAGTTCCATGGAGAGATAAGTTAATCTTTATCCGTAAAATTGAGGCAGATTTGATCCCGGTATCAGCGATCGTTAAATTCTCGAAGGAACGTGTCTCCGATAAGGAAGGAGGGATCCTTTGATATAGGGGAGATCTCGAACGAATTCATGCATCGAAAAATTCCTTTTCCTCCCTCGAAAGAGACGGATATTCCTAATTTTCTCTCCATGTTCTACTCGTATATGACGTTATTACACGTAATAACGTTCTCGCCGGCAATTTTTCTTCTCGCTCACGTTCTATCGCACATAAGTTTGACGCAGTTCGTGGAATATTCATCGAATCGTATCGCGGGAAAAAATTCTGGATCCGTACGCTGTTCTGCGGATCAATAAACGGTACCGTTTATGGAGGACCCAGAATTTTATTGCCACCAGAGCGGTGTCAATTTCGGATCGTCGACCGAAACAGTTTTTCTGTTGTTGCTTTTTATTTTTTCGAAATATGGAATAACGCCCGCGTGTTTCTACTTCGTCATCGGATAATTCGGTTTATCGTGGTATCTCGACGTTGAACTGTTCAAGTGTAACGCACAATGCAATGCGTCGTGATTTGTGTAATTTATACAAAATTTAAAATACAGTTTAATGCTTTGCACTCCTTAATTTCTTTTACCTAACAACTCTTTAATTTACAAAGTAAATAAACGGGTTCTCAAATGTATTGCAACAGTGCAGAGTATGCGACAAATCTTATAAATAGTAAATAAATGAAAATATATATGCGTTCGATCGATCTATTTATCTGAATTATTTACAAGATCCATGAGAAACGCGATGTGCCACACTCGACAAAAGAACATCCTGTTTCTTTCGAATACATTTGAAATGCAGCGTCATCCATATTGGGAAGTAGAGGAAATGTAAAAGATGTTCTTTTTGTCCCCGCCCTAGCAACGTTAATAACCCTGGAGCGATAAAAGTGTAGCGATTACTTTCTAATGTATTCGTAAGCTTCGCGGTAACGTAATGTCGTGAGTCACAAAAACGGCATTTCCTGGCCATATGCTCCTAAATTTCCGTACCAGGAACGCACGATTAATCTAGCCGGTGATTTTCTGAATTAGCCTAATGGATATCTCGGTGGTGGACTCGCGTTTGTGGGTAGCTTTTTGTCGACCTCTCGATCTGACGTGACTGGAAACCGGAGAAATGATTACTTTATGCCGGCGACGAACACGGCGATACGTTCGGAAAGCGGATTACGATAACACGAGTTCCTTTTCCCCTCCTCTTCCCTCCGGCCATTTCGTGAAACGTCATTCCTCGAGTCGAAGGAGGACGAACCGATACGTTCACCGACGGTGCGAGAAGGACCAGGAAGAGTGACCCTAAACGACGCCGGTTGAATTCGCAAAGACGGTTGAATCTCTGAAACTGCCCGAGAATCGAAATTGGAGGAGTGGCCTTCTTTTCGCGAATTTAGCACGGATTACGTCGATAATCGACCGATTCTTTATTTCGGAATACGGATTCGATCTGACAACCTTGAATCTTTATGGAATTCCTTCACGTTGGAGTCGCTACTTGGAATGTACAATTTGTTGTATACTAAGACGCGTCGTTCAAGTAAATACGAATCTCGTCAATTTGTTAGAGTACCTTAACCCCTTGGCCTGTAACGTCCAGTCAGACCCGTGACGCACGTTACGGTTCAAATATGACAAAACTAAATTGTATTTGGGAAAATAATGAAGAACACAAAGCAACGTATGCTCGATCATATGCCAGAAAGGAGACAACCTTTATATTTGGGCGTGTCTTTTAATTTTAAGAACGTGTCAAATGCTGAAAATAGTAGTCCTAATTCGATAGGGACTGTATATCGAGATATGGATTATTTATTTTAGCATATGTATAAAATGTAACAGAGAACCTACGAATGTAATAGATCGCGTTTAAATAGCAAAGTATTGTACTTAAGATAAGAGCAGATTGCGAAGACACACGTTGGAGTTGGCATTCGAACGTGGCAGGAAGGTTGCCGAATAAATCGAATCGCGTCGTATGCCATCTTCCCGAGCGTGATTCGAATCGTTCCTTCTGGCTATGTACACTGTAACAGCCAGAGCAACGGAACGGTTAGAAGCGGCATCTGGGCTGGCCTGTCCGAGGAAAAAGATCCGGATAACATTTCCACGCGATAAATTAATCCAATCGACCGTCCTACGCTCAACTTCCTCTTTCAGTTTCCCCTCTATTTTTCCTGCTTCCGCCTCGGCTCTCGCGCTCACTTTTGCCTTCCCCTCTCTCTCGTCTTATCTTCTCTCGCGTTAGTTTCGTTTTCACTTTTGCGCTTTCTGTTTTGACTTTCTTCTCTTACTTCTTGTCTATTTCTATTATTTCATGATATTTCGAATGATACTTGTTTGTCTGGGCAATAAAAAAGTTCCGACGCAAAATGTGTACAAAAAATAGCACGAATGATAGATGATACGAACACGTCCACTTTACCCTGTCCATAGAAACGAATATTGCGATTTAGTAGAACACTAGAAGGAACGAAGCCGCAGGTGTCGCACAGCGAGTGCAGATAGCAGATTTTCACGAAAGAGCAGAATACATTCGTCGAATCTTTTCTTCGGGCCGTGCAAAGCGCCGCTATGAAAACGGAAGGAAAAATGAAGAAACGTCACGCGAGCGAGGGGGTGGCAATTATTCTCGTCCGTGGAGAAAAAGGAACCGAATCGTTCGCGAAGAGGGAATGTCTGAGAGCGAAGTAAAGGTCCTGGAGGTCCTTAAAGGGTTGCAGCACAAGAGAAACTAGGTTTACGCGTACTTGAAGTACACGTGTTCGTGTATCCGTGCATTGTTTAATACGTGGAAACGTATGTATCGTGTACGAGCTCTAACACGAGCTTAACGCGCCTGTACAACGGAGAGCAAACACAATTTTCCCCAGGGAAAATTAGCGACCAAGGGCAAACTGGTTTTCCACTTATTTCTATTTTTAGATACTTCTTGAAGTTTGAAAATATTTGAAAGAAAACGATTTCAAGGTATAAAAGTTTAGCACTTAATAAATTCGATGGATTCGTTGAATTTGCGCGAACGAAAGAAACGCACAGGTTAAAGGCGAATTTAGAATACAGGTGAAAAATGGTGGTCTCTGGCTTGTAGATAATTTCGGAGGATAAATCTAAAAGTCGTGCAAAGAATCGCGGACGGAAAGGAAAAACGTTTTTCATGAAATGCAGATTGGGTCGGGTAGCGTTCCGCAACAGATTCGCGAGCGCGACAGGATTTATCGCGGCGGACACGCTCGAGAGAGGCAAAGTATCCGGAAAATATCGTGTGTTATTCCTGTGACGCGGTTCGATAATCCACGGAGGGGTCGTACGGGGAAAAAAAAGGAACGATCTATCGCACGGTGGACATTCTTCGGCGGACCGGACTCCATTAAAAAGTTGCCGGGAGGAGAATGCGGCTCCGATGCCGGAGCGTTTTGCTGGCTGGACTTCCGATATTCTCGCATCGGGCAACGATCGCGAAAGGACTCATTCGTATTCCACCCCTGTCGGGAACTTTGCGATAATTCGATGTCTCGACGACTGCAAGAGCAGCAACAGCACAGCCTCTGACCCACCCCGTCGTCATCCTCGGACCAAAGCGGCCTACGTGACTTTTCCGCTTACCCACCCTCCGCTTTCCGCCCCCTTTTACAATCCTCCTTTTTCCACACTTTTTCCTTCGATCCATCGACTCTCTTCGCCCTTTTCGAAACCCTATTCCTTACGAGATTCTTCTTTACGCACACGGCCACCTCGTTAATTCAACGAAATTTTATTTTCTTGCTCGTATAATAAGTTTGTACTGTTGAACAGATTGTGCTTATTAAATTTTTGCAAAATAAATGTACCAGTGTTTTCGTTTATTACGGTACTTTTTATAGACGTTCAAATTCCTGATCTCTACAATGTGTATTTAATATACATACGTGTAATGTTCAGTACATGTATGTTTTTATACGTATACATACATGTGTATCACGTGTGTGTTCGCGTCTACACACGTGTATGTGTATTTATATGTGTATACATACATGTACACGTGTACCTATATGCATATACATATTCATATTTACGGTTGCATTTATGTATTTATATTTGCGTTTATATTTACATTTACATTTATATTCATTTTACGTTTACTAGAATAGCAACTGCATTGAAGCGTAATTCAATGTTTCAGCGGACGTTTCGCGTGTTCCATTGTTTTCGTGATCATTTTTCCAGATGTTTAATTACTCCCTTATTTACTCGACGTAACAATCGATGCTTTTCTTCTCGTTGTAGTTCCCCGATACAGGTAGTTGTTCATTAATCATGGCGGTTCCCTATTTTTCAATTTTTCTCGGCTCGAATCGCCGTAGCTATGTTGCTTCCTCGATCCGGCTTCATATTTCAATTCTTGTTCCTCCATTTTCTCCTCGGATTCATCATGCCGGCAGAAACGATTGCAATTTGTCCGCACGATATCGTGTTCTAAATTCCGCATTCTATCCTGCCACGACCCTTCCGGTAATTCTTTCGTTCCTCCTTCGGGTCTTTATCTCTGTTACTCCATTTGTATTTATGAAATTCAGATTCTTTCGGTAACGATCGATCAACGTTGCCTCGATATTTCGCTGCTGGTTGCCTGCGGACGTTTTCATTCGAACGAGCCGACATTTTCACATTTACGCATTTGGAAACTTTTATATTTCTCAACTGATATTTTTTGTAAATTACGTGATTGGGGATTTTCAGATGTAGAAATGGAGATTCGGTAATTTGCACATACGGAGATATGGAAATTGCCGGATTTAGAGATTTGGAAGATGCGAAAGATTTTTGGAAGGTTTGGAATTTGGAATTTGGCTGGACGTGGGAAATTCATGATTAAGGATTTGGAAGTATGGAGACACGGAGATCCGAGGATTTCAGGACATGGAAGTTGGGAACTTGAGAATTTGTTAAACTTAGTTTCAATTTTAGCGATTCGAAATTGGTAAATTGAGAGATATGAAAATTGTCAGATTTAAAAGACTTTTGTACGGACAAACAAATATTGTAAATTTTCAGAAATTAATTATTTTAGCTAAACAGTATAAACGGTTCTAAATTTCAAAACTGAAAGTAATGTACCTTTAAAAGTTCCAAAGTTCGAAAGCTGGAGAAAGATAAAGCATCGTAATTGAAATATCTCGACTTGGTAACAATACGAGAAAGTTCACGGTTCGCAAGTAGAAAGCGTCAGTCGGAGATCGCTTGGCATATTCTTTTTCCGCCTTCACAAAATTTGCTCCGACATTTAACAGCGTTTCCATTCTCCTCGGTGTTTTCGGTCGCCTTTTCCCAGCCATTTCTATAACAGCTTCCTTTTCGTTCCGGTTTCCGTAAAAGGCTCGGTCTCGTTTTTCGCGCGCAATTTTCAAGTGGAATTTCTCGCAGCGGAACGAAGAGGATGGTTTTTTCTCCAAACTCACCGCAGGAAACGCTCTAAAAACCGACGCTGTCGGCGGAGCTGAAATTATCGGCTGCAAATTGAACCACGCGTCGTTTAATTTTCACCGTTTTCTCGACGACTCGGGCAGAAAAAACAAGCCTTGTTTGTTTCTCGAGAAGCACGAATGTTACGTTGACACGCTTATAAAAGTAGAACCGGAGGTAGTAATTTTAATTGAATTTCTCCGCGCTGGTTTCTTCGAAACGCCTCGTTAAGGCCGAATCGTTGTGATTTTTGTTCGAGATTTATCAACGTCTAACTAAAACAACCTCGCAACTGCAAAATTTATGTACCTGTCGCTTGTTTACTTCTTTAACAGGACGAGCTGCTGTGTGTACTTTAAAATCTACGTTGTGATTCAAGGTAAATCTTGGATGTTGTTCAACTGTTTTATAGCTCGTCGATTCTCGGAACTTGGAAAGCTTAACCTGTTAGTCACGACAGTTCACTATTAGTGGCTTTCGCGAATGTCATCGTAGATTACATAGCGCCGCTATAGTGGTTCCATTCGCTCACTGTTCCTTTTCATATCTTTTGATTTATTAACGAAGAATATTAACGTTCTATAAGAATATTAAGAAATCCCAGAAAAGTACGTAACGTGTAAATAAAAGGTAACGCCAAGTTTAGGAACCATGTGAGCACCTTTTTGCACTAATACACGACATTAGAAACATTCTGATATTACATATTTAATGAATTTTCTAAAAAAGTAAATTATCAAAGTTAAAGTATATGTATGTATATCTTTGAGAAAAAAATTAATCATTAAAAATTGTGTGTTATTCTATGATTTCGTAATACGTTCATCAAATCTATAAATTCATAATACGTTCATCGAATCTGTAAATTCATAATACGTTTATTAAACCTGTAAATTCTTAATAAGTTTATACATAAATGCATGAAAGAAACGTTTCAGTGTCCCACACGGATTTCCTTGTAATTATACACGTATACGGTAAGCCCATAAGTTTCGCGACAAATTTGTTTTAAATTATACTTCGATCGGAAACAAAATAAGCATTAATTCATTCATCCGCCAATCATCCGAGCAAAAATTTGATTAAACCGTATTATTTGAAAAGGCATTCGACGAGCGCGCAAACACGTCGAAATAAATCGTTAAAACCAAGCAGTTACGACCGCGAATTCGTTATTAAATTCGTTTTCTAACCGCTCGCGAAATATTTATAAAGTTCAATATTAAATGAAGCGTGCCACAAAATAGCGGAGCGATGTTTAACCTTCGATACTCGACGAATCGAATTCTTCGGTGTGGAAAATTCGATTTTCCTCTATTACTTTGACGAATTGTAATTCCGATATTTCGACAATGTGGTCGCAGAAACAATTCCTTTACGAAACAAGTCCTTTATTATCGCGAGTCAAGGTTATTGAAGAGGTTATATGAAATATTCGAGTAGGAAGTATGTAATTGTTGTAGACCCTTCTGCTGGCAATTATACTTAGCACCTAAGAGGTAGGTTGACAATTTTATTGGCACGTCTAACACTCTGGCCTGGGTCCTTAACTGATTTCCTTTTTAGAAAACTCTGAACAGGTAAAGTATGAAATGCAAAAGTTCGACTATCTAGCGAGGGTAGTGGCACCAGTTACTAGCATAGCGTAGACGGTCCCTAGACGTATCATTAACGGTAGGAACTATCGGCTCGATCTGTCGCGTACAATTGAGCGAAAGAACAAGGACAGTCGACAAACGTTTCGAGTGGTCACCTCGAACTTCAGAACGTTCGAACCGTTGAAGGTAGACGAATGGGTCCCACCTCCTACGCCCCAATTTGCAGGTTGTCTACACCCATATCCGGAGTATTCGCAAACTCCTAATTACGCAATGTGCTATAAAAACACCAGGAGCAGTAGTAACCGCTATGACTCGAATAGTTTTAGTTCACGAACTTTCCCTGAAGTACAAGCGATACAATGCTTGAACAAAGGTATCCCATCGAAAATTCATCGACGAAATCGCGTTAGATCGGAGAAATCCTGCGACCCGATTCGCTAACGAATCGCGGAGTTCGTCCAAAGGCCTGATCAACCGGAAAAACTTGATTAATGAGCGTGCTTTGTCGCGGATGAGAAAAAAGAAAAAAAAATGTGAAAAATTGTTCGCGTTCGATTTTATCGAACCCCGTCCGATAGGACTCCTCGATAATCGCATTACGCACAATTACGACGAGACTTCGATTCAACGGAAATTCGTTCCAGAGGACAAATGAAGCGCTTTATTTATTACCGGCGAAGAACGCCGCGCAATGAAATTCGATTCTGCGAGTTGAATGAATCGATACTCCGATTAATCGAATTCGTCAAAATCTATCGGTCTATCGCCTAATGAATTTCGATTCGGAAACCCTACTATCGCCATTATAGTTTTTCTCTCGCTATACTCCGGGATAAATGTATGCGGCTCGTTTCCGATCGATTCGATCGTTTCCGAGCTATTCCGCGAAATCATGCGGAATTTACGAATGCGACGGAGAGTCGGCGACACACGGGACTTCACCTGTCTAACTATTTCAACCGCTTACATTCCCCGGGGAAGCTATTTTAGGTGAGTTTGAGACTTTAGGAATTTTTATATACCTTCAGAGTTTGACTTTTGAAATTTTCGAAGTTTGAAACTTGGAGAACTTTGAGATTGTAAGTTCAAAAATAAATCGTATTTTCCCTACAACCGAGTTTCGAGTTCAAAAGCAGTTACAGTTTGCACAATCAAAGATCGTTAAATATAGAATATGTCTAACATTTCAAGGTTTTTTTATTTATTTTAATATCGCACCAGTGATTCTGACCGACGCAACTGTTGAAAAAATCATAGATTAATAAACAGTACTTACACCTAACTACTTAAACCCAAGTGAAACGCTATATTATCCAGGAAAATAAAATTCAAGCACCAAATGAGACGTCGCTTAAAACGAAGTAAAAGTTTTCGTCCCACTCGCCAAGAGACGTCCAAAACCTCTAAGAGTCCTTAAGAGTACTTAAACACATTTATATCCTTAGTCAACCCTCGAAAAGTATATCGAGTATCGATAAGTTCGTGAAACTTCGCGGCTGTCGCATACTTTGAAAAAGAAGTCTCTTCGGTAAAATAATTTTCTCGGTCCCGGTAAATGCGGCTGTAGAAAATCGTGGAGCATCCATTTTCCCGAAATCGGGCGGAGGAAACGCGCACAGAAACGGTGCAGAAGATTCGAAAGAGCAACGAGGGATCCTAAAACATTTTTCGACCGGACAAAAAGCGAGGGAGCCGGAGGGGTTCGGGTTTGTCGAACGCAGAGAAAATAGCCCGGCCATAGATTTTTACGGGCCGTTTTCCAGCAGGCAAATCGCGACAATTTCGGCGGCCATCGATGCGGAAAATGAGTTTCTGCGCTGTCGGAAGTTCACTGGATATTCGCGGCTTGCCCCGGAAAAGTCGGGAAAGATACGATCCGCTCTGTGTTCGAGCAAGAGTCTAGCGAATCTCTTGTCTCGCAACAACCGGCAACAAGAAAGAGAGTGTCGCTCGGAAGAAAGAACAGGCATTAAAACTTTCGTGATACGCGAACTTTCATGAATCTTTCCGCGGAATGTCGAGACACCGTGAGGAGGAGATCGTTTACGCGGCCGACGAAAAATCGAACGGATCCCTTTTTATCGATCTTCTGCGCGTCTTCGGGATCGGAAAACTTTTTCGACCGAATTTCTGTTCGCGAGAATTAACGGATCGTGTAAAAACTTGACGAATCGTTTAACGAGTAATTTACAAATTTGGGAACTGGAGTGGAACGATGTTCGCGTTGACTCACGATTCATTATCTTTCTTTATTAGATCGCTTGTAAAGTGGTACATTGTCGTTTTATAAAATTTCTAAATTTCCCAAATTCTCGAATTTCTAAATTTCAGATTTCTAAGCTTCTAAGTCGCTACAGCACCGAAATCCCTAGATATTCGAATTTCTAGATTTCCATATTCCGAAATTTTCACACCCGGTAAATCTTAAAATAGCCACCGCATATTTTTCCTACGGAAGATAGATGGAATTTATTGATCGCCACATTGATCGCTCGTGTTACCGATACATTGCAATGTTTCTACGAAAGCAAGATATTAATTATGAACAATGTACAATTGTTCTATTTAGAATCGTAAGTAATTAAAGTCCTCGTCGACGAATAAAAGTTCGATCAACAACGTCTCACTGTCAAGCGGAACGCATGCAAATTTCAACGCAACCGAGGCGCCCGTAATCTGATCGGAGGGCGAGGGAAGAAAGGGTTAACAGGAGAAACCTCGAGAACAATTGATAAAAAAAGGAGGGAAAAGAGGGAAAGGTATAAGATAGCCGATGAAACGCGGTGGAAGGGGATAATAAATTGGCCGCGTGAAACGTGCCAGTTCAGCGTTTTATAAGTTTCCGATGGGGATTAGAGAAGAAGCCCTTCGAGGGGTCTTTATGAGAAGGATCCCGTCCCCGATACGAGCTGTTTCATCCGAGAAACGTAATTTTTAAGTAATATCCCTTTTCTCCTCTTCCTTTTTTACTGTCCCCAACATCTGTCGTGGATTCGATGCCGTAGCCAATATTAAATCGCCAGCGACGTCTCTGCGCAGAAAGAAACGAAATCTATCTACCTTCTGAAACTATTTAATTTGATTAAAATTTATTACTTCGTAAACCTGCTACCACGTTCAGGTTGTTTCTTTCTAAAGCAAACTGACCTTTTCATTCGTATCGTACGGTTATTTTATTTTTATCCTTCGAATTTTTATGAATTTATTCGATAGATGCCGCAGTATGAAACTTGGAACGTATTACGTTAAACGTTAAAGGAAAATACGTTTTAATGTTCTCCTGCTAACGATCTTTGAAAACCAAATTCGATAAAAAATAAAATCGAAGGTTTACACGGATGTTATAGCATGGAATATAGAACGTAGTACTACGTTACATGGACCTCCAAAGTAAAGCGTATAAATATTTTTCCACCGGCGATCATCGACGAAGACCAAGTTCAACAAAAAAATAGAATGAATGTTTTACATAGATGCTATACAATAAAACTTGAAACGTAGCAAGTGACATAGAAATAGTAGAGAAGTGTATTGAAAACTGGTTGGTAGTTGTATCGAATGGATGCATTTTCCATCGCGTTTCGTTCGATCAGGACCGTCCTCGTCCGATTTGTTTTGCGCGTTAACTGCGTGTTTGTCGCAAGACAAAGCTATCGGAATTCTATTAGCTAGAAATACTTTATCGGATCCTGTGAAATCATTGACCCCAAATCCATTAATCGTAACTATCGTCCAACTAATTGAAATAATTCGGCTCTGATCAATTAAAATCTTATTCTCGTTTATTTACAGAATTTCGCTGTTCCCGCTGGTTTTCCTTTGATTTCGGTGAGTACATTTTCATTTCTTTCGTTATTCTCGACGAATAAGCGGAAACGATTTCTCTCGCAGTCTCCTTAAAGCAAAACGAACGATCGTACTCGATCAGAATTTTCTCGCGCTTGTCCCGTAACGGATTAAACGGGGACAATTAATTGTCGATAAGAGTAAACGCGTATTATCGAGACGCGAGCTGACTCGATCTTTGTTTCGCGTCGATAAGAAGAAAAGCGTCGAATGCGACAGGAATCGATCGGTTCCCTCGTCCACAAATTCCCCGGAAATGACTGTTCCACGTGTATGTTCCGGCAGTCAGCCGACGAGATTTATCGCGAATTTTCGTGCCTCGATCTAGAACCGGTTGGTCCAAGCTTTCGCGTGCACCCGATGCACTTTCGTGCATTGCGACGCGCGTTCGATCGACTCCGGCGATAACCTCGCTCCAAACAATAATTTCCACCTCATTTCGCTTTTAATCTCTGACCCACTCGATGTTTTTAAATGACAATTTTTCATTTCCACACCCTCGGGGTAGAAAAAATCAATTCGGCGGGGCGTGAACGACCATAAAACTATCCTAGCGATTCCGCGACAAGACCTTAACCATTTCACCCTGTTGCAATAAATCTTCACACTCTACATAAGCAAATTTTCTCTTTATTTGTCTGTCCGAATGTACCACCATATGTCGTAAGTTCCAATAACTTTCTTGCACGTAATTCTTATGTTCTTCTATAATATAAATCTGGCAATATGTATAATTAAAATATTCTCAATACTTTTTACCGTGAAATGACTATTGTAAATTTCACACCTTGATCAGTGTTTCGAACATCGTACAACGCGCATAATTCAAAAGTCAACACAAATTTCGAGAAAAGTACCCCAACGAATTTTATAATCTTAAATAAGTAATCTAAATAACTTTTAGAAGAGAAGCTTCAATTTTATAATCATAATCGCTAATCGTTAATGAAATCTGTCCAATTTCTTATCGATTCACCGGCGAAATAAATGTCATAAATCATCGTTCCAGCTTTCTTCGGTGACCTTTTCTCCGGTGACATAAATGTCTCTCACTGTCGGCGATAACGTTAACACGCGTGTTTTTCTCGTCCTCGCAACCTTTATTCGTTCGGATAGATAAGAAATTCTGGATTCGGAAACCCGTGTCAACCGAGCATTTTTCACGTAAATCAATTCTTTCCTTATTTTTTTTCTCGTCGGTCAACGTACACCGAAATTTCTTGGACCGGTGCTCTCAGACGCTCGAATGATTTATAGTCGAAGCACGCGTGGATGAGAATAGATTTATGCGGTGCAATAAAATCTGCCCGGATCCATGGGCCACGTAGTGCGCGTTTTAAAGACTGTCGTCATAGACTGCACCATGAATACCGTGTGTCACGCGTGATCTACGACCTCTTCTTATCGTGGAGATCATTTTTGAACTCTTCTTAAAGGGAACGCTTCGTTACTCGAAATCTGCGCTTATACGTATGTATATTTAAGGAATATTATCGAATAAGAAATTTCAAATTAACATTTGTCGATGTCAATTATTTTTGGCGAGAACACGCTGCGTGAATCGTTCGCTGTTCATTGAAGATACGGTAAGAAAAAGAAAAATATTAATAAATCTAAAGTGTTATAATTATCAATACATTCATTGTATACATTTATATATAGTCATCTGTGCAAAATAATTACTTCCAGCCTCTTCTATATACCTAGATCTCAAATTCCTACATCGACAGCCACCTAGACTAAAATTTACCTGCATCCTAAAGTTTCGTGAATGTGTAAAAAATTAACGATTGCTTTCAAAATGAATTAAATCACTTTTATCAAGAGACCCCAATGTGTGCACGCGTTTTCAATTCGAAACGAGACGATATTGTTCGTCCTGTCAACTTGCTAAATAAATTTCGGTGTTGACACCCGTTTTCTTGGCGGGAGTTTCGATATAACAGCCCCCGCTGCGGCCAAGGATCCCTTTGTCCAGGCCGCCCTTTCGCCCTTTTCTGTTCCCTTTTTTTTTTTTTTTTTTTCAGCAGCACGCGTCGCGCAGGAGGGTGCACACGTATTACGCGAGACGAAACCGGCAGACGCGGTATAGCTCGCGGTAATTAAAATTCGAGGCGGTTTGCGAGCACCAGACAGCCGTTTCACTGTCGTGAAACTTGCGAAATAACTGTGGCGAAATTAGAAGCTGAGCGCCCCGTTTCGCGGATCTCGCGAAAACATTTATGGCGGGCGATAAAGAATTTTTAGGAGAAAACGGAAATTATGACACTTTTTTCTTGACAGTTTAAGTCTACGCCGTACTTCGTTCGAGTGACAGATTTTAATCGTTTTATTCTGAATTACTAGTTTAACTCCTTAAATCAGAATTTTCATAGCTGCATCGTTCACAGCCAATTATCGCCATAATATTCAAATAAATAATGATCCTTTATGATGACGATTAAAATGATTTTTGATCGTGCAGACTATAATTAGAATTTAACCGAAAATTTTATTGCGATAAAAGAGTCAGGTTTATCTCGTTCGAACTGTAGTGTCACGAACGTGACACGATATTGCAAGGGGTTAACGTGTAATTAAACTGTGGATGTCTCTGCATTTATATCGATGTCTGCTGAGTACAGATACATCGTGTAATTTACGACATCGACGAATCATAGATTGCGTGATTTATGCAAATTTTATAGACTTCGATATATCGCGTGTGCACAAAAATCTGCAAGCATATGGTTCGCGCAACTGTATTAAGTTATAACTACGTCAATAGTATCGATACAGAAAATTCACAGAGGAGAAAGATTAATGGTTCGAAACATACTATATTCGTAGTACAAAATTATTTCTATCGGTGCAGTCGTACATCAGTAATTGCATTCTCTTTTTTAAATGGACATGCATCAATTTATCAAATGATGAATATAAATGTCTGAATGCAAATGTCGATGATAAGAATATAACTGTTGGAACATTAAAATATCGAAAATTGCCCGCGTACGTAGAAAAATCGTTCGATTAGAAGAATCGTTCGATCGTATCGACGACAGTAACGCTCGGATGATTTATACCCGATGTCCCACGGAACCTAACCTCTCGTCGAGAAGCGAATTGCTGTCGAGCTTTCTCGACAAAGTAAAGCACAATTAAGTTCCCGGGGAACTCGATCCATTCTTCTCCAACGAAGGATAAAGCTGTTCGACTTCGGGTCTCGTTAAGTCGTCCGATGGAAATGCAATTTCGATTTCGCGGCCAAATCCTTGCGGTTCCTCGTTTACTCGATCGTTAAATACGATGTACATCACGGTTATTCGATCTCGCCTGCTAGTTTCACGATAATTACGTCGTTTAGCTTAATTTTGGACGCGTTACCGATGTCTATCGTTAATACATTGTTAAGGATAGCAAGAATATCGAAGGTAGAATCTAATGTGACATTTCTATGTTCATGTTTACTTTTGTTCAAGCTTGAAATTTAACTTAATTTAGCCGAATATAACTTCATACATCGTTTTACAAATATAAGTTAAGATATAAGATAAGATTGGCTTACGTCTAATTAACAATTGGAAAGTTTCTTCAAATATTAATTGTAGAAAATTGAATTGTATTCCTATTTTTGGAGCTCCGACAATACAACAGGTAGTTAATTGACATAAACTGCTACCGACAGACTAATAGCAAAAACAAGTTGCAAGTTGCACAGCTAATAGAGGAAACTACGTAATAACCGCTCCCATTTGTCGGCAGTAGATGGTACAATATAGTAGTTTTACGATCGCGAAAGCAGTCGAGAACTTTATTGTCTGTACACTGCAGTGACGAGCAACTGTAACTGCCAGGAATATGTAGCCAATTACACCGTTTCAAATTTCTCCATTTCGGAACTTTGACGTTTCAAATTTCTACACTTCTCAATTTACGAGTTAGCGATTCGTGAAATTTCCAATTTTCTACATTTTAAATTTTTATATTTGAAGGTTAACAATTCTGAAATTTATAAATATTTATTTTATTACTAGGGCATCGTAAGTGCTATTCATTTTTAATGTCTTAGAAAATCGTTAAATCCAATAGCTGTTTTGTTCGATACTTGATCACGGCATAAACAAGATTAATCGCGAAATCGTGGAAAAAACTCTATTTTTTCGAATGCCCCGATCGACACTATCGTCTGCCAATATTAAAACAAATAAAGAAATTGGAAATAAGAGCAAATTGTTTTTAGCTTACAATAGGAAAAGCGAATATAGATTCTGCTGTAGTTTGGTCGATCGATAGGAAATATTCGGAGAAAGATCGTACGTCGAAGATCGACGAGGGTCGTTCGTGCAGCAATAACAAGGGTGCGAATCGCGTGGGTGGTTGTTGCTCGGCGACACAATGCAACTTGCAGCTAAAGCGGCATCGCGATAACAAAAGATTCAATTTTGCAAACACGTTCCGCGTGTTTCGGCACCTTCTCTCGCCACGGGGGTAGTTTTACCGTACTAACGAGCCACCCCTTTAACTTACGCGAAACGCGCCGTTTCTCCTTTCCCGCAGCTCTTCTCTTCCCCCTTTTTTTCGGTGTTCCCTCCCCTTTCGCTTCTGTGCACGAATAAGGAGCTCGGGGGTGTTGTTTGAAAGGGCGACGGAGAACAGCACGCAGCAAACGGCTGGTTAAATTGTAAGGAGGCACGAGGAAACGAAGATGAACACGCCAGAGAAATGAAGAGGAAGTGTAACGAAGAGAACGCTGGATGAAAATTTATGAGAAAGAAGGTAGTAGTTGCTGGAAGAACATGGAGAGTAACAAGAGTAGCAATGTACAAGGTACTTACATCGTTAATATCGCATTATTACTTAGCCCTTTTAGCGGCGAAAGGGAAAAATATCACTTTTAAGAACAGTATCCGATCATAGTTCGATGGCGGACTCACAGTCATTTGTAATAAAGTTATTAATGACAAATTTTTGTAGTAATGCAACTTTATATTAATGCAACGATAACAGGGTCGAATAACGTATTTAAGATTTTTAAGGGCTCGAAATTTTAGAGTTCTAAAATTCCACAGTAATAACCTCCCAAACATGAAAATTCTTAATACTTCAAAGTCCTAATGTAGCAAAGTACCAAAAACTCCGAACTATTAAAAATCAGAAAGATCAACATTCGAAAATCCGAAAGTCTAACGAATGAAATTTCCAAGCACAGATCGGAAAATGGGAAAAATTGGAGGTGTCGAAATTGGAAAATTCCGTAGCGGCGAAGACAAAAGGTTTCGATAAAAAAACGCGATCATAACTCATAGAGGATTCAAGTACGTAAACAAGTTTTTCTCGGCATGTTTGCTCGCGTTGTTTCTCCACGCCTGCACTTCTGGTTTATTCCGGTCGACTATATTTTTCATTCGTCGAATATTTTTGCGCAATTTCATCTCCCTTTGCTGAACAACCACCATCTTTCTTTCACGTTCCATCCTCTTTCACGATCTTTTGTTCTGTTTTCCATGCTCGTTCTCTCCCCCGCACGGATTTTTCTCCATTCTCTCGCTTCCTTTTGCATCTTTCTCTCCTCGTATATTACTTTATAACCTGGCCACCCTCGCCGTTTCTATTTCCCTCTCCTCCTCTTTCCAACGTTCCGCTTGTTTCTGGCCATTTTTCACTCCGCGGGATACCTCTGCAACTTTCCCCTCCTGCTTCTTTTTTTCCTTTACATCTTCTTACCACTTCGTACCCCTTCGGCCGTTTTCGCGTGCCAGCCTCTGTCGTTGCTTCTATCCCTTCCCTTTCAACCTTTTAATTCGTGTTTCTATGTTAACTTTCCTCACGACATAGTCGTTGCACGTTTCCTCGTAACTTGACCGCTTCTCCACTAAATCATCCTTCTTTTTTCCACGGGCTTGTTATCTACAACGTGTTACACCCTTCGTTTTTTTTCCACCTTTCCACAATTTACATTCTGCCCCTAGATACACCTTTACCAGCTACGTTATGCTTTATCGTACGTTTCCGTTACTCTTTTTTTGCTTTTTTTTTCAAACACGTTTCTCGACGTTTACCCCAGAAACCTCTGAAATTAACTGGAATTCTGAAATCAGGTTTTCGCTCACGGATGGGATCGATATTGTTACGCGTTGACGAGACTCGTGCAATTCTATATTAAAACACTCTGACAGAGTGCAAAGTGTCCTAAATGCACATTTTATTATCGCATAATTTAGTAAATGTAGCGAAGATCGATGTTACGTTATCCCGAAGTTATGGTTATTCAAACTCACCGCCATAATCGTTAACGTCGTCCGATATTTTTCCTACCGTTACATTAATATTCCAAGTGGGACGAAATACGTGATGATAAAATAAATTTTCCAACGATAATGTCCATTTTACGTCGGCAAAATACATTTTCCGACGATAAAGTCCATTTTATGACGGTAAAATACATTTTCCGACGATAAAACATGTTTTGTCTCGGCACCTCGACTAATTATTCCATGTAAATGAATGTCCCGCAGGAGCAAACGAACTCGCGATTGTCTGGCATTAAACAAAAAGACCACGGAGGAAGCGTACAAAGAAACCGGAACGATAACAAAGAAAAACAGAAAAGGAGTGTGTATATCCGTGCGGAGAAAGTGTAAGATAGCCCGCGAGAAGGACGGTTAAAAAAGGAGGAAAGAAAGAAGAATCCACCCCTGTGGATTCGACACAATAGGACACGCAGACGACAACGGTGTATAAGGGATGACGCAGAGGGGCGAGGAGAGAGGGTGGTTACCGAAAGAGAAGAAAACGAGGGAAAGGGAAGGAAGGGTGCGCACCCTTCCCGTTTACGACACTGCCCTTCAATCCATGGATATTTTCGACGAGATTTGACCCTCGTCTCGCTTCTTTCTCGCTAATAAATAATAAAAAGCGAGGAGGGGAGAAGCTTTAACGCGCCGCAACCCCCGCTAGTCCTTCATGCAACCATTCGAGCTTCAACTACTCCAAAATATTTAAAGTTTAAGACGGGGTGTTCGGTTACACCCTGATAATTGTAGGGAACGAGTGCAGCGCTGTGCAAGCTTTCCTTTTATGAAAATCTTCTTTAAGGCTCGGCTTTTGAATTATTAACGAAATCGATTAATAGGAGCGCACGTGGCGTTCGGAACAGTAAACGCATTCAAAATTTATTACTTTACAATTGAAGAACGAACAGAACCTTCCGCTAGATCGAATGATTTATACAGAGGAAGTGTAGTTAAAATTAAGAAATAGAAACTCGCCGTTCGAAGATAATAAAACATTGTGCACGAAAGAAAATTAAAATAAAACATCGGCTAGTAAGATTTCAGAATTGTAACGATTAACCCTTTGCGCTCGAACGGTACTTACCATTCGGTTTAACGCAACAAGTTGAAATATGTGATTTTCAGCTAAATCTGTACATATGCAGCAAAGCAGGCAGTTAATAACTAAATGGGCAATTAATAACTTCGAAAGAATTCGTCGAGCTTCTCGACTAAAAAGTTGTGAAGTTGCAGTCCGTCAATGGCAGAAATGCCTCCGAGTACAAAGGATTAATTAATTTTGCGAAATTCAACTCGCCTCGGAATAATATTTGTTTCTATATTTCTTAACCTGCAATAATTAACAGCAAGAATGCCACCGAGTGCGAAAGGTTAATTAATTTTACAAAGTTCAACTCGTTTCGGAATGATATTTATTTCTACGTTACTTGTAATAATTACTCCGTGACGCTTCTAAAGTTTCTTTGTTAGCATAACGCGTGCGTATATTTTGAACGAATTTCGTGTTAGACGATGCTCCGGAAAACGTTTGCAAGACTACGGTGCGTGTATTGTACAAGCTTTGTGTAATTTCAACGGAACCGTGATTAAGTAATGTAATTATATCCATCACGTTTTCGTTTCCCTTTTCCGTTATTTTACTCCGAATTTAAATATCCTTTCTCGCTTGAGGCGATCCATGAAACTAAATGCAAATATTGCATTGCTTAATGGAACGTAACATGTAATCGCAGAAAAGTTACAGTTACTGTGCATTCGTTGTGCGTTGGTTTCGCTGTTTCCTCGTTTTGTTTCCGCGCGATTCAAAAGGTATCTTTCCTCGTACATTAAAACCGTGATATTATAGCAAATAATATCTATTAATTATTTCGGAGGCTTCCAAACCAATTTCTCGGTCAGTTTTCCGTTCCGTAATTACCGCTGCATTGTTGCTGGTATATTTTCCTTTTCCTATCCCGATATTGATTATTTCTCGTCGAAAATTGTAATCAACTCTGTCGTCGTTTATTACGATCGAACTTTTCGAGAAACGGGATTGATGGAAATTTTTGATAACATTATTATTAAAAATCTATTACGTTCTAATTGAAATTTCCTTCGGTACAAGTACTATCTGGAGGTCTTGTATCGAGTCACGATAGAACGATAGAAGAATCGTTTACAACCTAAGGTTACTATGATCAACCTTGCCTTCTAGACACGTAGCGTTCACTCACTAAACCCCTGAATTCTAAACCAAACGGTAAGACTATAAAAAATCAATACTTCTCGCGTATAAAACCAGGGCTGATAAAAATCTTTGGCCACAATTTGGTGACCAGTCTACGTCCATCGCGTGTCGAAAAACTAATTTTCAGCGTGTAATTCGCAGGCGTCGTAGAATTTATCGATGTCGATTCGTCTCCGTTGTCTGCAAGACCGTAAATCGATCGAGGGTATCTATTAAAGAAGCTAAAGATCCATCGAAAGACTGGAAGGATATTAAATTGATGAACGACGGGGAAACTTAATTTATCGCACAACTTACGATCGGCGAGTTTCAGGAAAATTGACGGCCACCGAACGGCTTTTAAATCGAACTTCGTAATTGCTCGCCGCGCTTTTTTTCTCGCGATCGGGCTTGTATCGTCGATGGATTTTCACGAGTCATCAACGGATCATCCATTTTGCCAGAGAAATGGAATCGGACAGCTCCGCGAACTCTCTTTCGCGAGAAAGGCTGAGCCCGCGGACGAAACTTCGTCCTTTAGACTCGCCGAGCGATTATCGCTTGATTTAATGTCGCGATTACTCGAAGGCCGACGGTAATTGTTTTCCGGACAATTATCCGACTATTTGGGTATTCGGGAACTTCCTCGTTTCGGAAATTCGAGAAATTCGAGAATTCGCGGAATTGGCGATTTAAGAACGCGGAGATTCGAAAACTGAGAAATTCGACGATTTCTAAGGATTCGGAGGATTTATGAATTTGGGTATCCAGAGCATTTAGGAATGTTGCTGTTTAGAAAAGTTGACAATTCGGGAATTTGTCGATTCAGCAACTTTCGGGATGCGAGAATGTGAAAATTAGGAACATTCGGGATTTAGATTGATTCGATGCACTTGTTTCTTCAATCTTACGAGGTCTCGAGTACAACGTTCCGTTATTCTGTCATAATTGTTGCGATGGGATTTACGATCGACGCGATGACCATAGTCGCCTTCGACAACTCCGTTATAAACACAGACGAAAACGAACGTTGAAGCGTGACGGTCAGGATGGTGGTCAGAATTGTTCTATTCCGCGTGAAGTCCCGCCATCCTTGCATTACCGAATTCGGATAAGTAGTAAGAGAAGCAACGGAAAACTCGCTCTTTCGGTAAGAGAAACGCGCGCGAGACCATCGAAAGAGCATCTGAAAGTATAGCGAGTCACGGAGCAAGAAAATGAAGATAACAGAATCACGAGCACATTGATACCGCATCGAATCCGTTCGAAATCGGATCTACGAAGAAGGTCGAAACATCTTGGACTGTTTGGTTACCCGCGTTCGATCGAAATTTATTCGCAGGCAATTCTGGCAAAGGAAGGGTAGTAGGTTTCCTTGGATCTTTTATCGGCCGCTATGCCGCTTCATCGGCGCGATAACCAAGCCACCGATTCAGCATTTTGTTCGTTACAACGTAAGAAAACACGAACGACGAACGTTATACGATCCCCTGTCGGAGAACACGGATATCTTAAATCGAGGGGTGGCTGCTTTTATCCGATCGCGCGTCCACGAATTCCGTTTCGAAAATTAAGCTTCGTAAGTGGTTTCTGTTCCGTGAAACGGCCCGCCGGATGTGGGGACGATATCGTTACCGTAGATGGCGACTGCGCGCGGAGAATGTAATAGAAAATCATGTCCCTTTTTCGTCGTCTTCTATTCTTATTACTATAAGCTGAGAAAGCTTGCGGATTTTTTGGCTATTCGGGGATCAAGGAATCGGTCCTTCGGTATTGTTATCGTCGGTACAGTTGCGGGGAGATAATGTCGATTATATCGTTACCGATTCGAGCATGTAGCTCGCTTAAGTATCTCTTTCAATCGCGACGACATATTCTGTACTTTCGGTTATCTTACGATGCAGAACTATTCGTGATTCGTATACGATGATGCGGAGTAAACATACAGAGGGTAGCTCACTTAAATATCTCTCTCAGTTGTGACTGCAGAAGATATTTGATTCCTTCGATTATCGCGATATGATGCAGAATTGCTTGTGAAGCGAATACGATCATACCAAGTATACCAGGTAGTTCGCTTAAATATCTCTCGAAGTTGCGACAGAAAATATTTTATCCACTTAATTGTCTCGATATCTGTCTGGAAGATATAGTCCAATAAGTACAGTCCAAACTATATGTATATCACATTCTCATTTTAATAAAAAAAAAAAAATGTTAGCAGTGGATAAATTTATCCATAAAAGTTTGATAAGAAAGAAATGAAAAATATAAAAGTTTTGTACTTGTATCTTGTAGATTATTTTCGCTTCTATCGAGACTCGCAGTCCCGTGCTGCAAAGCTCGGAACGATTATGTCGGAAAACGAATACGCTCCCTCTTGTCGAGATCCTTTTTCTTCCTCCTGCCCGCTAATCTCCGTCTCGTTTACGAGCCACGCTAGCAACACGGTAGCTTTTGTCTTAGTCCGCCCTTCCGTCATTTTAATCTTTATCTCTTTCCGGTCTCGTGCTCCCCGCCTTTTTCATTCCCCCTTTCTTTCTCTTGCTCTCTCCCTTGCCATCTGTTGACCTTCGTTCATTTCGTCTGTACCTTGCTGTCAACGTTAAATGCAAGCTTTCGTCATTGTATTCCACGCAATTTCGGGACTATGATCGTTCACTCGTGTGGGAATAGTATTTTAAATTCAATTTTATTCATTGTGGATACTTCGTGCAGATTCTTGGGTTCTCTACAAGATTCTTCGTGGGTTTCGTGCAAGTTTTTTTGGGGGAAACTTGTCGGTTTTTTTGTCAGGTTCTATCCAGGGTTTTCCCTAGGTTTCTTCGAGGCTTTTACTAGGTTCACTGTGTCGGGGTTTGTACAGAGGTCTTTCTTTGAATAGATTTGATAACCTGCTTAGACTATAAACTTTTTAAATTCCTAAACTCTTAAATTTCGAAATTCCCAACTTGCTAAATTTTTAAATTCCGAAATTTCTGAATTGCCAAATATACTTTTGGGAAGTCTGGATTTACAAAATTCCAGAATCTGAAATATCTATGTCCTGAAATTTCGCTAAGCAGAATATTGCAATACGCCACATATCGTCCAGAGACGATACCGGTCGACGAACACACGCAATTATGTCGATCCGCTGATAGTGTCGGGCGTTCGCCGTTCCTCGTACAAGGACATATTCCTCGTTTAGGTGTAATCGCGGCAAAAAGCGGCAGTCTCGTTGGCCGTGCATCGAAGTCGGTGAAATATCGCGTGCAATAACGAGGCTGGCAACGAAACGGCCGGGAATAAACGTAAGAGAATCGAGATTGAAACGGGGCAACTGAAGCCAGCCGTCCGGGAAGAGACGGTTCTCGAAATTGCACGTAACCGTGGCGGAAAAAATTTGCCTCGACGAGCTTCTCCCCTCCTATTTTTAGCTCGGTAATCGTGGCCCGGTGTTTCCAACGGCGGCGAAATGCCGCTGCTCGTCCAGGCGAATGGAAATCGTGCCGATTAAGGTGGTCGATAACGCTGCAACGATACCTGCTCGAAGGAACTTAACAAAGATATGGCAATGGAGTTCTATGAACGCGTTACGGAAACGCAACTATGGTTTGTTAGGCGATTCGTCACGGAGGCTCTGTTGGATTATAGCGAACTATCGGTGCAACTTCTCTTAATACTTTGCGGAAAAGATTCACGTACGTTTGGGATCGGGTGATGAACTGTTGGGGCGTTAATTTCACTGTTTTACTACTTGGTAATATTCTACTGCTAGACTGTAGTAATCTTTTAACGGATTTTAATAGTTTACGCGAAAGGTTCGCTTAAGTTTGGGATCAGGGGATGAACCATGGATGTGCTACGAATTTTACTGTTCTACTACTTGGAAGTATTGCGCTGCTGTTTTATACCGTAGTCGTATATTATACCGTTGTACTACTGCCATAATACGTCATACTCTACTGTTTTATTATTTGGTTATACCACTGAATTATTCTTTTACTACTTTGCATCGCGTCGTGTCATTTCTCGATGAAAATATGCTATATTGTTGAATGGATGCATAATATGAAGTCTGACCATGTTGAATCGCGAGTCGAGTTAGTTCTTGTCCTTATCGTTTCAGTACGATCGTTGATTAGAATAAATCGTTTCGCAACCATTAATTTTCCATTATTTTCCTACATTCTGTATTTGCATTATACGATGTCGACGAAGATCGAGAAACGGCGATCGGGCAAAATGAACGCGAGCACCGAATCGTTTGAAACGCGATCTTCGGCATTGCTCGCAAAGCGGTAATTATCCACCCATCGCCGAACAACAGTGACCAACGCAACTTGTACGAGCTCTAATTCCGTATTTCGTCGCCTTCGCGAATTCCCCTTTGTGCTCGTGAACAGAAGCTTGTGCAGTTGTCAGAATGGAAAGCGGTGTGCATCAAACAGCGTGTTCCGGGGAAAGCTGGAAGTGGGACGGAGAGAGAAGAGTTGTTCGGTGGTGGGTCCGTTCGCGGGCAACGTTCCGAGTGGAACGAGCGGAAAACGGAGAATAGCCGGAGGCTGGGTTTTCCCGCAGGAAACGCGGCGAGGACAGCACTCGGCTCTCGAATAAGCGTGAAACCTCGAGGAAAATCGGGAAACAACCTTCCCGTTCGCAAGACGATGGAAAGTTGCCCTCCCGTGTGGTTTCCTTCTCGCTAATGCACTCGGAGCGTGCACGCGTCGGATCTCTCCGATCGTATTGCTTCGCATTACCGGCGATTCGAGGATTCTAGACATCCGGTTGCCGTATGAATTATTCTCGAATGCATCGACCACGATCCCGTCGAGGATTCTCCTCGTCTCGGCGACGTCCTCGCCAGCGAAAGATCGCGACGTTCATGGTCACGTTATTGCGCGAACGTTTCGCTATCATTTTTTTTTTCACGAGGCTTTCTTTATTCTCGTCGAGCGGTGTGCACAGACCTTTTTGACCGAAGTACAGTTATAGGAGAGGAGAGGAGTTCGGACGGAGAGTGGGCGAAGGGGGTAGTTCTTTTCACGTTGGTCGGCACCTCGAAGAAAATTTGACGCCGACTGTACCGCGATGTAGCGAAATACGCGAGCGTCTGGTTACACGAGGATTTGCAAACAAAACGGCGTCCCTTTTATGCGTCTTAGAGCGAACGCACCGGTTTATTTAAAGTAATACACCGTTGTGGAGAAAATTCGTAGAAATTTTCGGACGGGCGGTCTGCTTTACGGCATTTTAAACGCTGCTGCACCGTTGAAAACTTGCCCGAAGAGAGGCTGGCTTTATTGTTGCACGAACTTTCTCCTTCTTTTTCTCTTTCTCGCGCCTTGTTCCTCTTTTATCTTTTTCTTGGGCTGATCCGACGACGTTCGGGAAACGCGAGGACCGCGTGTCCGCGCGCGATAACGTTGCTCCGAAGAGATTCGTTCGCGGATTTTAGTGTCTTTTATGAACGCTCCGTTATGCTTTCCTCGTTTTCGCAAATTCTTCCCCCGTGTTCGAAAGTTTTTAACGGTACCCTCGTAAACTTTCGACACCCCCGGTTTTATCGACGAACAATCGTCGGAGTCGCTGATTAAGAAAAATTGAGGATACCGCTCTGGTTATCGATTTTACTCGGCGGTAAGGAACGCGTGGATCGACCACTTTCTCGAGGGACAATTTTCTTATTCGTAATTTCAGCGTTTGGAAATTTTTACATCGGGACATTTCGGTAATTTGAAATTTTGAGAATTTCGAAGTTTCAGAACTTAAGAAATCAAGAATTTGAAAGATAGAGTATTTGAAAATTTACAAAAGCTTCGAAATACGGTCATTTTCAAACAGTACACTCGTATAATTTTCATATAAAAATACTATCTATTGAACATTGTCCGTAACTAATTCTAACGTAATCTGCTAGCGCATGAAAGTTCGTTAAAACGAAAGGAAGACATTAATTGGGACGGTTGTCAGAATAGCGGAAAGAATAGAAGATAAAAATTATCGGAGAATATCGTTTTTTGCGACGGAGTTACCATTCGTCGTCGGACGTTTGAATACTTTAATCAGATTACAGCCGGCACGCGTCGGGCAACGACGGCTGCGGGAACAACGGTTTGCCTTTCCGAACGATTACGCCGTAATAGGATTTCGGCTAATTAAAAATCGATATTTTTTCGCCACGCGATGCGACGCATTCGCCGCTTACGATCCTAATAAACTCTTGAGCGTCCGTCGACGTTTTTCTCGGAATTTGTTGCTCCGAAACGCGGTAAATCGTTGTTAATTACCACTATCACTTACCGACGTAAAATCCCACCAAGCGAGCCCCGATCCCGATTTTTTATTTTATACGATATGTCGATACCGGCGGGGTGGCCGCGATATTTTACAGAATTTCCCAGAAATATCCTATCAGTTTTCCGATTCGACCAAATAAATTCGTTTTTACGCGGTAAATGCTGGACTCTCCAACGACGATGTACGTTAAATACTCGAATCGAGATTAATGCGTATTAGAGACTACACGAAATTTCAGTTTTATCGAGCATGCTTTCGTTCTTCGACTGCAGACGTTCATTGATCAACCCCGACTTTATTTTTCTTTTGTACACAAGCCGTTTCCGATGTGGTAATGCAACCGAGAATAAACGAGAAAATAAGTTATGGAAAATATGGAATTTCGTCGTCGGAGATATCCGCGTATATGAAATGTACCGAAATTTTGGCGAATACAATATTATTAGAATTGTACATTTCGACAGTGTTCAGAGAGTGGATGAGAGTTGTTTCTGGGATGTTACGAAGAGAGAATTTGTATAGGCAACCGTTCGAAGGGTTCGTTCGCCGTTTCAATTATCCGCGTACACCGTTACAGGCGAACGAACCATATAAATACGTTTACAGAACACATCGTTGCTCCGAGTAAACACACGATCCGTCGATTCCTTTCGCGAACGAAACAATAGGATTCTGTTCCCTTATCGCCGTCGGCAACTCGACGAATATCGGAAAGCACCGGCTCGGAAACAGACGGGAGAAAAGCCGCAAGTGGCACGCGACCAGGGAAAAAGCTCCTCCGCTTCCGTGCCTCCCTTTCGTCGCTTCCCGACGTGTCCCGACGACGACGACGACGACGACGACGACGACGACGACGACGATCTGCCAGCAATTTATGCGAAAGCAACCGCGCATAAACGTTCGTCCTCGCGAAAAACCTGGATCCTAGATTTCTTAAACGCAGCTGCGCTCTTCTCCCGACGTGTCCGCCCAGCGGAATACGCGATTCCGTCTGCACACGCTTAAGCTCCAGACATCCGTGGAAAGCTGCTGCAAAGTCTCCCTCGATTTCGATTCCTCTTTTCCACACATTTCCATTTATGATTTTCCTCTCGTTTATGTGCTCGCAATTTTATCTTACTTTGTTCATTCGTGATCGATAGAATATGTGTAAGACAGTAATCTCGCTGTATCGCTTCGTTTATGAATCCAGTACCAATGCTACAGTTGAAAATAAAACATGTTCTAAAAAAGAAAATACCGCTCGTTGTTGGTAGCATATTTGCAGCACAGCAACGAAAGGTTAAACGTTTTCCGAAAGAAGTGTCGGTAGAAAAAAGCAACGTGCGAGCATATAAATTAGGGGAGGCGAAAAAGAAGAGGAAGAACGGTAGCCAGGCGGAAATGGTGGATGTCGGAGAAACGCGAGCAGCAAAAAGGGGTGAGTTCCGACGAAAGGTTAGTTCTGGAGCGACGTTATCTCGAGGGAGGAGGAAACTGGAGCTGCAACGAGTACACGGTCACCTCGTAAGATCATTCACGATTCGCTAGGCTGCCGAGCGAACGGAGAAAAAAGTTGGCGAGCACAGAGATTAGTATCTTCCTGTGGTCCGTGTCTATCGATCCAACCTGTGCTTCACGTGCACCTCGAAACTGCGCTTCCTTCAGCTTCCTTACCGCGCCTTATCTCTCTTCGCCGCTTCCTTCTTCATTTTCTGCTTGCAACCTTCGTTCAGCAACTTTATAATTATCAGAAATTAAGAACCAAGATACGCTGCTAGTAATTACAATCCCGTAATTCGTGGACATTTGCCGGTTCTCTTGTTGGAAGGGTGCGTTCGATTTCTGCGAGCAGTGTCATAATGTAAGCTGGCTAAATGCACTGTTGAGCTAAATTTGTAACAATATCATCTCTCTGTTTAATATTGGAGACCCTGTAGCATATATTTTGCAGCACAGAATTTTTTTACACAAATGTTCTTAAATTGTTATTCATTTTTATATCTTTGCGTCCTCCTGCGTTCAAAAAACTACCCAGTCATTTCTCGATAATAATGAAGGATATCCGATAAAGAATTAATGTGTACGTCAACGTATGTTTTATCGTTTTACTGTTTTACTTATAATTTCAAATCATGTGCACCTGTTAAGATACCTTAAGAAGATTCGTTAAGAAAAAATAAAGAATAATTGCCTACGGACAACATTTTCGAAAAGATGCCTCATAATATTGTATTTCGCAAAATACCGAACCGAGATAGTATCTCGTTAATACGCGATTATCTTCGTCACCGTTCGAAGCGTGCATACGACAAATATTCGGATTATAATTAAAGCGGGATGCACTCGATGCGAGTATAATAAAAGACCGAGTAAATTCGGTCTGTAGACTCGCCTCGGAATAGGATAATAACCCATAGGAATACACTTGAACGACGACTATCGCTACATGTTGGCACTCTGTAATGGGTGTAATAATCTATGGCTGGTCGGTTCAATAAAACCACCGGGTGTATAGAAGCAGTGGATAATGGGCACGGTAACGTGTGGGTTCGTAGTTCAGCAGGGGCCACGTTGTATAGATTCAGCGTGTAGCGAGTCGACCAATACAACCGCCTATTGTGTAACAGACACACTAATCTACCTGTGTACTCGAGCTACACGGATCTAATATTTAATACCGGTAGTTGTAGGTTTCTGTTGGTACAGTCGAATCTACGCGAACAGTTCTCAAACAGTTTATTGTAAGGAACTTGTCGCAACTTAACACGAATCTACGCGTCTCTGCGTTTCTTGGATAAGATTCCTATGCAATTAATCTGATATATCGCTCCACGTTTCTTGATCGCAACCCTTTGCGCTCGAAACACAAGTTTAAATAAATATTATTTTCACCGAATCCGTAGTATCGTATATGTATGTGGCGTGACATGGCGAAGGAGACAGTAGTCGCGATTACCGATAAAGAAATAATAGCTTGAAATTTCTTCAATTTTTCGAGTGGTAACTTTTGAAGATGATGTTTGGCAACAGCAAAATAAGTCGAGTACAAAGGGTGAATTATTGGAATCGACTTGGAATCTTCCGTTGACTATCAATTGTAATCGTTGTAGTTAATTGAAGATTCGTTTGAGATCATTTTATTCGATCATTTGAAAGTATAAAATATAAAGTGTTAGGAAACAACTTACCCGTATAAATTCCCTTTCTGTTCAGCTGGCACGACAGCCAGATGTTGCCAATCCGTTAATTTTTTCGAAGGTTTCCCGATCGTCGTATCGTTGTTTCTCGGGATCGTTGGACCAGGTAGGAATTGCCAAGACTGAAAGCTGCCGGCGATGAAAAGGACGAAATCTCGGGTCAAACGTAATTTCGCGAAAGTTATTACGAATGCAACGGCGTTGCCGGGTTCCGCGAGATTGAAATTCGAGGCTGTTGGCTGGCAACAGGAAGAGGAAAAGCAAGCAACCAGAGGGCCCAACGAGAAGCGTTGCTCAATTTTTGCCAATTATTATTCCGTCGTCGCGATTGCGGCAGCAAATTGCATCCAGCCTTTAAATAAAATCCGCGTTCCTGCGACGTCGCGATTACGGCGGCGCTCGTTTTAATTTCGCGCGAACGAGAAACCTTCCGTTCCGCCAATTATTATTCCGAGCGTCTTCGCGGTTTTAAGGAAAAATTACATTTCGCTGTTGTTGCATCGCAACGATCTGATGTTTAAGATAACTAAAAGTAATACAGAAAGTTGCTCGACTACGCTGAGTGATTAACGCTGGAATTACCAGGCGCGGGACCTTTTCATTTTCACTGGCAATTCCATGTGAAATCATTTCTGTAATTGTATACCATATTGTTGAATTTCTAAAGAATAGTGTTCATTTCCAAAAATTTGTTTAACCCTCTTACAATTTTCTGGTCATTCACGGCTAGCTAATTATTAAAACATTAAGACAACCGAAGATGTTGATGCATTCAGCGATTCTTGATTACGCAGGTTACAGTTTTGACCCCAAAATTCAATTGCAGTCAAAATAGGAGTGTCACGTTATCGTAGAAAGAGAGGCAACTTAATTCTTGTAAAATAAATAATACTTATTGTACAGTGTATCGTATGTTATAATACAGTATACGATCAAAAAATTAAAGAATTTAATAATTTTGCAACGCATTCAAAATGAACAGTCTTCGCGATAGAAGAGTACTTGAAAAATTTAATCAACGTGCTCCAACTTGAAAAAATACACCGACAAAGATGCTATTTGTTCTATAAAAGTCACTTAAATGCGGAGAAGAAAAATAGACTTGCAGTGGGCTTTGACGTACAAAAATTCTAATAAACATTCATACTTTCGATGTTTTTGTCTATATTGAACGTACGTTGAACAAGTATATTCATTTTTCTGAAGCTTAACCAAAGAGAAAAAATTTCGCTCGATTACGCTACTATTTTCTTCTCATAGCAGCTGCGATGCATTCGAAAAATATAAACGGCTTTATTAGCTATTCCGTCAGAGCGAAAGCACGGCGGTAAAAGATTGAAAGACTTCGATATTCCGTTGAATGTTTAAAACCGTTTAATAACATTTGCGAAATAGAAACGTTTATTGTCCTTTAATCACTATTCTCTTTCGGTCGTTTCCGAAAGTGGTGCATTCGCAAAGAGCGAGCGGAGTCCATTAACTATTCCGTCAGTAGAAAATGAGGGCGGTGAAGCGTTGAAAAATTTAATATTTCATAAGATATTTAAAGTTTCTTAATAAGGTCGGAGGGTGGTCCGTTTCGCGGGATTATCCACGCGTGTGCACCATATAAATGAAAAAGTTGAAACGTTTGAATAAGTGGTATAAATTGTCGGTAGGTGCACAACAGCTACCCGGCGTTCTCTAATGAAAAGCATAAAACGCGGGTCTATGAAATCTTCGAATAGCTCCGTGAATAAAGCATAGGTCTCATTCGAAAGTTTGAAATGCCTCGTAAACCGTTCTGCTTCGCATAGCTTACACCGTTTCTGTCATTCGTACCAGTTCTACTTGGAAAGGCGTACACAAAGTGTGAAGGGTAGTATCAAATTTTTCGGACGAATAGAAAAATTAACCCGTTGCACTCCTCTATGTCGAATACTATATATTTAAAAAAATGTATATATTCAAGCAATCTGTTTATCTAAATTATTTATATTTTTTTTTTTCATTTATTTACTACTCGTAATAAAAGAAAAATATATTTGTCACATACTCCGCCCTGTTGCAATACATTTTATTGACAACCACTTTCTTCGTCTGTTTTAGAAATTACGGAGTGCGGAAGGTTAACGTGTATACGCGATTGTATCTTGTCATTTGTTTCCATATTTTTCTCTGTACTTTATTTCTGCTTGAAAGTATTGCATTAAAACGGTGATACGTTTATTAAGGGTGGACCACGGTCGCCTTCGGTAAGTGCGATTAACCGGCTTGGCGCTTCTCCGCAGTGCGGTGTGTTGCACCAGAGAGGATCTCCCCATCGTTTTCTTTCCTCTCCTTCTGACCCTCTGGTTCCGGGGGTTGAAAGATTATCAGGACGAACGTGTCGCGTACAACACGTACGCGGACCCTTGAAATTGTCTGTGGAAACGCGTGACCTTCCAGCGCCGCTAGAAATTAACGACAGCTTCGTTGCACTTTCGAGATTCGGCCTAATTGCCTGGCGTGTACAAGCTGTTTCCGATTTGCTCGCATAACAACGGCATATATTCCCTTATACATATGTATATTGTAATACAGTATACGATAAAAAGTTAAACAATAAGCAAGAAGAGGCTTAAATGCATCATTTTTGTAAAAGGAAAAGAAATATCGAGATCTGATTTCAATACATATTTTATTAGTAGGCAATGATACAGTTCGGAAAAGTACATATTTCACGTATACATACATACATATGTATATTAAAAATATAACAGTTGTGCAACCTTATGCATACATATGTCCCTACATAGTAACAGTTTGATTTCATTTTGAAACAGTTATTCTTCTCTAAAATGCATGTTGCAATACCGCAACATTACGTATTCAAGGGTTATTAAAGCATCCCGGTATCGCGTCGTGAAAAATCTAGCGACAGGATCGAGTCGTTCGGAGTTTTAATTAAAACTCGAGCCATTTTCGTATCGCGTGTTTCGCGGATAAAGATTAAAGTTCCGTAACGGAGGCACTGGAAAAATTGGAGGTTCGCGTTAAACATCGACGGGCGAATGTTAATCGAAGGGTCAGAAAATTGTAAGAGGGTGGACATGGAAGGTCGGTGGGTATTATAAGTGGTGTGTGCCGGGGAAAATCGAAGAGTTAGAGAGTGGCGACGAGGGTCAGACACGAGTACTAGAGAGAATCAAAAAGTTTGAGAGTGCAGGGTGCTCTGGCAAGTATCAACGGATAGGGAGTTTTAAGGTCGAAGCAAAGAGTAAAGAGCGTGCTGCTGCGGAGTGTCAGGCAGCACGGAAAGAGTTACAAAGAGCCCTGTGACACATAGGAAACACTGCTACCCGTTATAGAACGTTTCATGAAAGAACGAACTTTGCGCCACGCGAAAACAGCGTGACCGGAAAAATTCGAAAAGTCACTCTTGCCGTTTTATTCGATAATTAATAGAAGAAGGCCGATCTCTTTCGCTCGATTAACTTCCCGTGTTTCCGTCGGCGATAAGCGCAGAGAATTAATTAACGCTCGGTCGATAAAGACAAACTCAAACTGTTATATTATTTGTTTTATAGAAAAGCGAAAGCGTTTCGACCAAGACACGTAAACGGATTATTCGGAGAACGTGTTCGTTCGAGACAATGCGGATGCGATATACTACAATTACTCGATAATTGCCGGACGAGACAAGAATTCGAGCGTAAACGGTGCATGTTCCAGTTACGTGCTTTTATTTCAGAAATCGTTCGAGTCACGTTTCATTGACTTATATTTTTTAATAAACGAAAACGATGCGAGTAAATATATTTTTAAAATATCGTGCCGTAACAGAATTAGTAAAACACCCCGTACAACAAGGCTTTAACTTATTTATCCCAATTTTGATAATTAATGATTTCATATTAATTTGAATCGGTAATGATGTAAATCGTTAAACATAAATTGGTAGAGACCCCCTATTTAATCATACGGTTATACACATCCGCCACTTAATTAACTCCGCGATCTATAAATTTACAATTGAATAGAGTCGTTATTATGTGTAGACACAGTGCATCATAGTGAACGCTATATCGGCTGTTTAATCGTTGCAGTGACCCACGGATTTGCAATGCAAACCGCGGCTATAAACACCGAATGTTAAGGAGATATAGTGTTACACGATGCTGTTACGTATTTAATACTTATAACGGTTCGTGGATGTGTACATAATTCGGAAGTACCGCAGCTAAGCGGAAGCACTTGTTCCTACAGTTTTGTTTGTCGCATATTTAAACAATTAATTTTCTAGGAAAAGGAAATACAAATTTTATCCTGGCTGGTTAAAAATATTTAAAATAATTGAAATATTAATCTTATAACATTCAATGAACAATATTCTACAATTACGGTATAATCTGCCTTAATTGTTTTATACAATTTTTTGTTATTTTCGTTTGAAATTAATTGGACATTCAGAATTTTGAATTTAAATGGACATTTCTCTTACGACTGTACCGAACCTTGATCGAAAGATTTATTTTCATGGCGAATTCGTCGCGCAAATAAAAGGCGATAATTATTTTCGCTCGGCTCTTCGAATAATTACGTACGCCGCGTATTTGCGCTTTCAATTTTTTCCCGATCAGATTATAAGTAATTTCGTTGGCAATTTTCGAAAATCCGTTTAATTAGCAACGGTACAGAATATTATAATTTGAAACGGGACGACGCGAAAGTCGCGGGATCGTGACGCATAAATTTCACGGGATTAATTAGAACGCGAGCTGAACATTTTAAGCAATCCGTTGGCAGTCGTGCGACCATTGAATTATTTATCGAACCGACTGTATCCGGGGAAAATTTGAGCCGTGCAAATAGAATGTTAACGCTGCAAGTATTTCGCCGTTTTTAAACGCGAAATATACGAGACGTCCACGCGTTAACTCGCGGTTTCTCGCTACACAGAACGTATCAGATATCTATACGTACATAGTGGAGAGGCGAAATAGTAAGATAGCGTAGATCAGAAGATCGAATGATACATCGTAACCATAGTGTAACGGTTAAGTAGTAGAATGATAATTATAAGGAAAATGGTACATCACCATAGTAATCTTGCGAATTAGCAAAATACTGAAACGATAAACGTATAAAATAATAAAATAGTAAAGTGGTAAATTGATAGAATAAGAAAACAGTAAAACGGCAAATCCGCAGGCGGACGAAATAATAAACGACTATAATAATGAAATCAGAAATTAGCGGAGTAATAAAACAGCAAAGTAATAAGTCCATCAGAGAACCGGATCAAAATGCAACATAGAACGTAATACGATACGTAATTACCGAGGGAACAAAGGTAAAATGTAACATTACGAGATTCTTGGTCACCGTAGAAAATATAACGCAACGGGTGTCTACTTTTTTTCTTTACATCCGCATATTTTTTTCAACAACGAGCAGCACCGTCCGGATGCAAGTACGCAGGTGAAAACGCAAAGCCATTATTTTTCGCGGTTCTTCTCATCGTTTGAAGTTCGCGTTAATTACCGGCCGTGACTAAAAAACGTGCTTTAATTACTCGACCATGAAGATAATAGACGACACCCGGTAACAGGAACGCGGGAAACAGGGGAACAAAAAAAAACGTATCGGTTTTGTGTCACGTGTTTCTGTTCTCGCGCGACGAACGATAAATTTGTTCGCTTGTATTTCTTTCCATAATTCTTTCGCTGCGTCACCATTTTCGTGCTCGTTGCTAGAATTACGTTTATCCAGACCGTGTATACAAACGGGATACACGAATAACAAGATCTTCGCTTCGGTTAACTGGATTATAACGCGCGATTTTACTGCCTCGTTTACAACTCGTGGAACGGATTGCGCCGTGATATTTGCAATAAGAAGATTTCGCAAAATTATTCCCTTTGTTCGCTACCGAGAATCGGTACTCGCGGTAACGAGAATCTCGCCACGTTGCTATTCCCATTTTCGAGTTTCACGATTCGTGGATTTCGACTTTGTCCACCTCGAGACTAGGCGATTTAACAATTCGCCAATTTCGATTTATGGACATTTTTACCGTAGGCGGCCCTTTTCCTGGCACTTTTGGGTCTGAGACCAGGTCCGTTGGCAATTTTATTAATTTAGGACCATTCTGTCCTAGGTCACGTACGTCCTCGATCGAGGCTTTTTTGGACATCAGCGAAGGAAAAAGGCGGTTGCCGTTCCCCTTTGGAACATCGTCTATACAATAAATTATATCTATACCCGACTACTCCGGATTTAGTTTTATTCGAGAAACCTGTACGACCAACTCATCGATAACGGTACAAATTAAGAATCATCCTGCAAACAAGCTGATCGCGGTCAACTCCAACCTATCTAGCCACCTGTAACATCTTGCCCTCTGTTCTTTTACAGAGCATCCTCATCCGTATACATATGCAGACATCGGTATATGTATACCAAAGTCATACATATTTTGTATTACAAAGTCTCTTAACGAGTGTTCAATTCTCGTTACCCGGAATTCAACATACTAGATGATAAACAGCTGCTTTATTTCGAAGGACAAAACGTGCTAGAACGCGTTAAAGGTTTCGGATCTAGTAACACCGTTACAAAGAGGGTTGTTATCGAGTGCAGATGTCTCAATGTCACGGTCAGAAACGTGTGGCGTAAAAAACCGTAGTCGTTTCACGGGTGAAAAACGCGAGGAAACGGATGCCCGTGTCGAATTCCCGTTCGAAAGACATTTCATCCTCTATGAAGCGTAAGAGAAAGCCCCATTCGGTTGGCCATCCCTCTTTTCATCTCTCCGTGACATCTTTTCGATGACAGACACCGTTCATCCGTCCTTTCTTGCTCCACTCGCGGTGTCTCTTTCCGTCTATCGTTGTCGGTTTATCAACCTGCCTCGCTCCTTCTCGCCTTTTCGTTCTCCGATGCACCGTCTCGTCGCGTGCAAATGCGTTTCTGAAAGGGCTGCAACCTGTCTGTGGCAGGACGTGCGACGAATTCCACGGACAGCTCGTCTGCGTCGAACCGGCGGGAAAAAAGGCTGCGAGAGGAACGAAGAAACAGTCGGCGAGAGGGAAAGAGGGGCCGAATGAATCGGCGGAAAAGGGCCGAAGAAAATATCGCCGGCTCGCATCGTACGGGAAACGCAGTGATTCGAGACACGTGAACGGAATGCTTCGCCGACAAACCGTGTATTTGTATCCTAAGTCCCGGAGTGTTTCCCTCTCGAGTTCTCTCTGTTGACGCATTTTTACACCCTCCGCCGACGAATTCTCTACCTCGAATCACGGAACGCGTTTCTCTCCTATGCGCGTATCGCTCTTACACGCTATCGATTAATCGCTCGAGAGGTACTCGCAACGCTACTCCCGTTTTTTCGTACCAACCTTCTTTCCGGCACGCGGATCTCATCGTCGCGTACTTCCGCGGAATGAAAAGGCTCTCTGTACGCGATACAGAGCATTCGCACGCTCCGGATGGTCGGCGATTGTTGCTTTCGAATTTTTCACTCTCGACGTTTCGGATTTGGAACTTACAGGTTTTCAACTTTTTCTACCTTTCAGACTTTGTGACTTTGGGTCTCTCAGACTTCGGAACTTTTTGGAACTTTGTGATTTTTATACGTTCAGAGTTTTTACACTTTAAGACCTTGTCACTTTGAGAAAACCGACAAAACAGTAGAACAGAGTAACATAGTAAAATAGCAAAGGAACGTAACAGAATATCAGCAATAGCGACGCATTGTAATGATAGAAAGTGTCTCGAATAATAGATGTCTCTTTTTTGCAATTAAAATATTTTTTGCAATCAATTTCAAAATAAAACGGGTTAAAGTCTGCGTCTTACATTTATAATAACCCAACCAGTAATATGCAGTATCCTCGTGAATTTAAAAGAAACTTAATGATATAATGTTTTATTCGAAAGTGGTATAGTCGATTTGCAACCTAAAAATACCTGATATTTCTTGGGGAATAGAATTACATTCTCTTGTTTATATCTGAATATCATTAAACCCTTAAATAACTCTGAATCCGAATAAATAAGCTTTAATCACGTTAATACTTTGACTCGGCCAAATGTGACGTTTAAATTTCCATACGAATTCAATTATTAATTTGTTGACAGACCTAACTTGGAGCTATAACTAATAAATATAAAAGTATTTGAACCAAGATCGATTGAAAACAAAAATACTATCTAATTAAAATTTCAGCTGCTTCAGCGTGGTTTCGCGTTAAGGTATAAAACGTGTCATATAATAGTATAACAATGCAGTGGAATATAACGAAGTAAAAGCAATTAGGAGTATAACGAACCTATTGCAAATGAGCTGCAATTAAATAAAACTTCGATTCAATTTTAAACATATTTTATTTATTAATTCAGAGGGAAGACTTTCTATGTGAAAAGCACACACGCGTACGATGAAACGCTGACTGGAAAAATCCCGCGTCCAATATCTATTGTTTTTACTCTTACCCCGTTTAAATAAATAGTCTCTCGTCCGAATTCTTCTTACAAGAGTAAATACGTTAGCTCGAAATAAATGAGGTGAAACAATAGCAAGAGTAACTATTTGCAAAACAGAGGGTACTATTATCTAATTTGAGCGAGGTACGGTCGTTTCGGGAAGGGTTGAATTTAGTCGGATGCGTGGCGAGTAGAAGGGTAACAAGAGTAAAATACTTCGTTAACGCTGATGAGAAGGGACGAGTGTTTCTTACGGCGGTAACGAACGATTATTCAAGGTTGTTCGAAAGTTGCCGGCGCTGCAGTAACTCCGAAGAAGCGAGTCTAAGCTGATACCTGACAAGGATGCTTGCCTCGTCGTTGTTCCTGAATTTATTGGCTGCGCGATGTCTATAAAATCGAGCAGCTCATATTCCATGAAAATCAGCCGGTTTAATGCTCCGAGACCGGTGTACAAGAAGACGTCGTGCTCACTTAATAAGTTAAACCGAGTGCTTCGAAGATTAAGATGAATGAAATCGAGCCACGACCAGGGAGGAAGATAACGCGGAATCGTAAAACGCAGCTGCAACTCCGTGATAAAGGCTGAAAGATCTGCGCTACATAGCGAAAGAAAGAAAGGGAAAGGTTAAGAAGGATTGGTGAGGGTAGAGATGATAAGATAGGGGCCAGAAACCTGGCGGAAAAGGAAGACCGAGAAACAGAGAAGCCAGGGAAGTAAATTAAAGGAAAGCTCGTGCATCGAGGTTTTCTTTCTTTCTTTCTTTCTTTCTTTCTTTCTTTCTTTCTTTCTTTCTTTCTTTCTTTTTAAGGAAAAGCATTACCCGGGCTGAAAGATGGCAGTGGACTCGAGCAAAATGAAAAATAAAATAACGACAGGATTTTAAAGATTTAAAATAATACTGCAGAGAAGATGCTATCGGTAAACAAGTTGATTGCTACGGTGGAAATAACTGCGCCTTACGGAGGGTGGAAATTATACAGGGTGTCTAGTAGATTATCGTGTCGGTGATCAGGTGATACTTTCGAAGTGACAAATTAACGGATATCGAAATTTCTCGGTTTTCAAATTTGTTTAGAGAACGACGGAATCTTTCGTATTACTGACACTAAGAACTATCTGTTACATATTACTAATGCATGTTATTGTAACAATTTCTTTAACGAATTTGGACTCTTTACGAGTTATGAATATTAAAGAACCACAGAAGCTAAAGATTAAAGAGTGACTGGAAAAACGTACATATACGTCAAAATGCGAGAGTAAAGGATGCACGAAGAAGCAAGATAGACGCGGAAAGAAAGTTGAAAGCTACCAAATCATAATTTCAAGAGGGTGGGATTTCGCGGCAAAGGAGAAAGAAATTTCAGACGACTGCGGGAGCAATGGCAGAAAATGTTATGGAATCGTAGGACGTAATTGCGGTTGGGAAAGATTCAGAAATATTAAAAGGGAAGGTTCGAGACGATAGGTGGGAGGAGGAAAGCGATGAGATTAACATTGTCCTATAAAGTACTATCTACTTCGAAGCGCGATTGTATAACATAAGTCGTGGAACGAACAGTTCTCATCGAGTGGATAATACGATTCTTCTATTTTATGCATTCACAGTCCTATTTTGCGACTTTGGCGGTTCATGTAAATATGTAACTTTACAAAGTTAACGCTTCGCGAGTTTCTTCGTTTTCGGATTTAACGCCTTTTCAATTTTATTTTCAGATTTATTCGGTTTGAAACTGACAACTTTTGAAGGTTTTTCCGTTTCAAATTTATCACTTTTCACGCTTTCGAATTTATTAAAAATTTGGTCATTTTGTGATTTGTTGGTTTGCAAATTTTGCCTCTTCCAAATTCACCGCTTTTCAGATTTTCTCACTTTTGATTTACTGCTTTGCACATTTTGTCTCTTTCAAATTTACCACTTTTAAAGTTTTTTTTTTCATTTTCATATCAACCACTTTTCAAATATTGTCACTTTCAAATTAACAACTATAAAAGTTTCGTCGTTTTCAAATTTCCTACTTTACAAATATTATCATTTTCGAACGTTCACTTATCAAGTTCTTTCATTTTTAAAGTTAGAAATGTTGCAATTCTCGAATGTTAAAATTTCGGAATTTTCCAAAATTAGAAGCGAAGCATCGAGTATCGAACCTCCGTTTCCTTTGATCGCAGATTCTTCAGCGTCTGTACGAACCAAAAGAAGCATTGATTTCTCCGAAACCTATCTTCAAAAGTGGAGGTAAGTTTATTTATACTTATTTAACTTCCAATATGTTCTTCCGGCTGAAACTCAAATAATTTTTTATATAAATATAAGTTGAAAATTGAACAATAAGTATTGAAAACTATTTGTTCGCGACATTATCAAAACAGAAACAAGTGAAGCATGCAATACGAATTGTCCATTGAGAATCATCTGTTACTTACAAACGGCGAGGAACAAACGGAAGGAACAAAATGTGCCTCTCGATGGAAATACGATTATTAAATCGATGGAGCAATATTTAATCGAAATTTGTAAACCGGTTGAATAATTTCCATAAGAAGCTTACAAAAGTGTCTTTTTTGTGATATAAACGAGAAACAGAAATGGTTTGCGGTATTATAATAAATTCACCGTTTCGTTTGAGGGCTTAAAAGAATTAAAACCTTGAACGATACGAACGAAGGAAAAATGATAATTAAATTGCTCCAATGTTCTCGTTTCCTGTAATACCCTCTGTACAATCATTCCTGCCAGAATGTTAGACCGATTCAATTATTTAATCACGGTGCTCGAAATGAAAATCGTATGCATATGAGTTAGTACATTCGTAGGAAGATTAAAATCCAAGTAAATTACAGCGTTGAACTTCATTAAACATTTCCGTCTATGTACATACCCTGCTTTCCGTCCTGCCTCTTTGTTCACCCAAAATTATTTCATATTTCATTAAATGTTTCTATTTTACTTTCAATTAACGCCGAACAAAGCAGCTACCGAATTATAAACCTTAGCAGACATACGAAGAGAAGAATTTTATGCGATACCGCGTTAAATATTTATGACGTTACATAACAAGGTGTCGAATAATTCGTTAAAACGAAATTGTAAAATATTATATGACAGGCTCGAACCAGTCATGTTATTAAACATTTACCATTCGCTGCATTTAATGCCGGTATTAATGCGCCATGAAGGGTTACACATTTTGGGGAAACTTAAATCGACAGCGAAAAGTAGAATCTTGCGAAAAAAATGATAAGCTACCTTGGTTTAGAACCTTTTATCGAGGGTGGTAACAAAAATTTGGGAATTTGAGAGATTTAGGATTTGGCCATTGTGGGATTTGGAAAGTTTCGGATTTGAGAAGTTTGAGACTTGCGAAGTAAAATTAGATTTTCGGGTAATTTTTTGTCGACGGGCAATGTGGTGATGCCGGTTATTTGTCTGGATAATCTCGAAAACATCGATTTGTTTGGCAGACGGGGTATTCGGCGCTATCGGTTATCTCGGTTGAACGTCGAAAAATAAATTTCTCCGGTGGCGCACGGTTCGCCGATAATCAGATTAATTAGCTGAGAAACAGTTTTGCGCGTTTGTCCGACGACGCTAATCGAATCGACCGGAGGGATCGATAGTCGGTCACCGGAAACCGACGTTGTCCGCGCTCCATCGGCTCTCCTCGTCCGATATCCGCTCGAAATTATTGTTTGCCACGCGTTTGTCCCTTCGCGTTCCCCGAATCCGAATTATTTCGACAATTTCGTAAATTATACGCGACAAATAACGCGTTCTTTACCTGCCTGCCGCTTTGTTAACGCTCGATGTTGCTCCGATGTTTTATGCAAAAATTAACTGGTATCGCCTGATGTTCTCGTTAATTGAATCCAAATGTGCCCGAATAAATTTCGCTCGCTTTATTTGCGCGTTACTTATTCGATAGTCAATTTATCGCCACCGCCATGCGTACAGTGATCGATTATATTTCGGATCTGGGATATTTAGAAATTGTTCAGCCTGGGAATTAAACAGTTACAGAACATAGAAATTTGTGTGTAAGAGAATTGGATAACTTGTTTCAACTTTTGGAAATTCGGAGATTTGAACATTTGGTAACTAGGGAATTTTTACTTACCGCGCGAGATTTTGAAATTTCAGAATGTAGAAATTTGACAACTCGGATTCAGAAATGTTTAAATCCGGAAATTATAATATACATATACAGCCATTGAAATTTTTTACCATTACCGAAAGGAAGACTTGTACGATTTAAAAAATTCAAATCACAAAGTCTAACATACATACATATATGCACAAATTGTTCCGCAGATAGAGCGTTAATTAAAAAGTGATCCATACGGTGTCGAAGGTAGGCAAAGTACGGAATAGTTTGAAAATTTAATAAACGAAGCTAGAACATTCCGACACGCGGTATTTCTATGGTTAATGTTTCGCGAAGGTAGATCCACGAAAGAGGAAGGTTTAATATCAGCCTCGGTTGCGCTGATCCCTCGCAGCACGCGCCTTATAAAGCCACGACAGAGCATCCAAAATAATCTTGGAGCGTACGGTTGTTGAACGGCTTTTAACAAAAGCCAACCAACCCCCATTTCTCCTTCCGCTTTTTAGCCCCGAGTTCTTATTAAACTGTTTCCAGTCCATATTCCGAAGTTCGTAGTTACTTGTGACCACATTGTATCCACGAAGATCTCGGTGTTTATGACGCTGCTCGAACCGAGACCACGTTCATTATTAAGCAGCCGTATGCTGCTCTTACAAATTAGAGCAATTTCACTCGCGCAACGTGACCCGCCTATCTAGTCGAGCTGTTATTTACTGCGAAATTATGGTTTTATTTTGTGCTAAGATGCACGGTGTAAATATACGAGCGGAGATATGGGGCGTCTTTATACAAGTGATATTTATCGATACGCGGGTAGGACGTTTTGGGTGAAAGTAGAAGATTTGAAATTTCTTAGACTTGTGTTAGAAAATTTCCAATGTCCCATCCTAATAAAGCGGGGCGAAGGACACGTGGCCGTCCAACGACGACCACCACCAACCTGAGTTTCGCGAGAGACAAAAAAACCTCTCCGAACAGACATTCTGTAAAGAACTTCGTCTTCGGAAACACGGATTTACCATAATATATTGAATTTTCGAAAACGAATTTAGCAAACGTTTCGGTCATTTTAACCCTTATCCTTACACTTGAGACTGGGATTTGGAGGTTTGGAAAAGAGGTTTGAGGGTTAAAAGGTTTTAACATGTGGAGATTTGTATATTTAAGAATTTCAAGATTTGGAGATTTAGAAATTCTTGTTCGAACTTTGGTATTCTGGTAATACGAGTATTTGAACATTAAAGTATTTTGAGATTCAAGCATTCGGGCATTTCGTATAATTACATGTAAATAAGAATTTTCCAGGAAACCGACACAATTGCACCGGTTTCCGCTATGCACGGTCAGCTCTCGAGAATCTTACAAAGAATCATCCAGTAACTTCTGACCCGTTGCACATCTCAAAGGTTGCCATTCTTTCAATTTTCCTTCAATATGCACAGGACATATTTCCTCCGGCGAACGACAAAGGGAAACGGTTCGCAGCTTCCGTTAACTAGAAATATCCTCTCCATGCTTCGTGGGAGATTGTTTCGAGCAATTTCACGGGGCTTCTTTCTCGTCGTCGAGAGAAATTCGAACATTGGCCAGGCGCAAGAGGAAAGGATAAAAACAAAAGGGACCGAGAGGAAAAATTACCAACGTCAAGAACAAATCCTACGAGGTGACAGGAAGTACAAAGCCGCGTTGAAAAACCGCGCTCGCCGGCACAGAAAGAAAAGCACGGAGGGTCGAGAGGTGACAGAGGGCACGGTGAAAGAGAAAAGAAGACAGAGACGTTTAAAATGCTCGAAGACGCGCGGTTGTTTTCGTCCGCGGCGGACAACGGTGGCCAGAAAAGTCCGGGTTTACCTGCAGCTTCCGCTCTTGCCCCGGTTTGCCCTGCTGCCCGGCTTTCGAGCCCTGTTCCTTCCAGCTGTCGCTCCGAGAGAAAGCCACTGGCATGATAAAAGCTGCCGACGCGGAAAAACCGGCGATATGAATTATTATCGGACATGCACGCGCGGATACAAGCGTTGTTTGTTACGCGCGAATTTGGACGTCGCGCGAATTCGTCCCCGAGCTTCGGAAGGTTATTACCTGGCTCTTCTGCTGTCTCGTTAATTATGAAAACTCTCGACCTTTTAACGAGCACGCCACTCGCTGTTTTCGTTCCTCCTCGCCGAGCGCCGGAAATTTATGCGTTAGTCTACCAAACGCGGAACGACGACCTACGCTCGGGATAAAACACCCCAAAAACCACGAATCTGAACAAAATCCGCGTACCCGAACTTGATACGATTTTCAGCCGACAAGTTAAAAACTTTCGAATTCTTCTTATTAACTGCTTGAACTTGAAACGCGTTAAGTGTTAGAATAAAAATGCACATCCGTAGTAAAGTGTACTTAGTCGTTACAAATTTGTCTTTTATTTGTCGTACCTGATGTCTTCTCTGTACGTCTGCTATTGCTGATGGGAAAAATGCATCGAGCCAAAATTATTTCGTATCGAGGGATCATCCAATGTCGTCTCTAGCCCATCCTGTATGTTTTGTACACGCGATGTGAATTGTGTACGAGCGCATTTAATCCGAATACGAGATACAGAAAATTTAAGTAGTCAATGCCGAAGATATCGGAATGATGTACATTATAATCTGTTTTAATGTACCCGGTACCGTATCGACCGCTTCGCTTTCCCACGATAACTGAAGTGATTACCGTCAGTAACTGAAACGACCGATCGAGCAGAATCTAATTGCTCCGATGCAAGCAGTCTAATTACAAACAGACTACCGGCGGATGCTCGATTGCTTCCTGGATACTTGATGTCTCTCCGAGTCACAAGTAAACTGCTTACAACTTCTAAAGACTTTGGCGTGTAACGATTTGCCAATTCTATCGCGATGCAAACTGATTAATTTACATCGAACGTCAATTGTATTTGCCGCTAATCGTACCCGACAATTCGAACGGTTTCAACGATACTCGTGCGTTCACGGCTCGTCGCGGAATTCACCGTGTATCGATCTGTTAATTGTCTTCGTTTATCTGATTATGTAGCGAGGTTATCTTTTGGGTACCTGAATTTTTCTGTCAAGACTGCAATTTATATCAGACAGGATGAACTTGCGGAATAGCTGACTGAAGCTTTAACCAGTCAGCTGTGGCGACCTGTTTGCAGACCGCACCTGTGTGTGTCGCGAGAGAATCCAACGATGACGGGTATAATCGTCACATACAAAGTTAAGTGTCGCTGTTGAAATGATTTTAATGAAATTATTTTATGAAATGAACAATTTTCAATATTTACACGGTCGCTTAACATAAACATATAATTATATACACGATAATCGGGAGACTTAGGAAGAAATTAAATACCCGTTAAAGTTACAAATTTTAACTGTCGATGTCTTCTGGTATTCACGAAAACAAGCACGTGGCACTTTGCACGTCGGACATCGATACAACATCCCATTGTTCCTAAATGTTGCCGGATGACAAGATTCAAATTCTAGTATCCTGTGATTTAATTATCCTTCAACAATTTCACCGAAGGATCCGAACGAATATCCGTGCATCTCAATGAACGTTCCTGAAAAAATTCCGAAGAAATTCATCTATCGATCCTTAAAACGATCGCGAACGGTGCGTACGCTAGGAAGCCCGTTGAAGGATAATTAATAAGAAAAATGTAATTTCCTTTCCGTGGAAATAAAAGAGAGAAGGAACGGTGGGAAAAAAAGGAGGTTTTAGAACGAAGGTAATTTGCAGTAAACTGTAAGGGGAAATGTTTGCGTGGTCGCGTGGAGTGATCCTCGAAACAGAATCACGTTCTCTTTGCTCGGTACCGTAACCTTAATTCTTCGCAGAAACGTTCGGGTAACGAGTCGACGCGTGCACACGCTCGCGCTCCAAAGCGTTCGCAAATTTAATTCACCTGCAAAACACTCGGCAAACTAGCGGCGTTTCTGTAAACGACCGGCGCAGATTTCGCCTGGTAGCTCGATTTTTCCCCCTCACCCTCGGAACGACAAATTTCGTTCGCGTTCCCGTTCGGAAACTCGTTGAAAATATAAAAAAAAAAAAATTGTACGAACGAGCAACATGTAGAGATTACACCGCGAATTCCATCGAGAAATAACGAATCGTTCGCACGGAAAACAGAGCGGAAAGGACAGCGAATCGGGTGAAGCTCGGTTTACGCTTTTATCCGGTTTGCATCCACCGACTTGTCAATCGAATTCGTACAAGTAGATCGTGTCGATAGAAATTTCAGATTTCTGCCGGGGCGAGAAGTTCGTGGATATACACGGAGTCTGTGCTTTTTCTTTTCGAATAGAAGCTGATTCGCGTGAAATTGACGCGAGTATAATGAACATAAATGTTTTGTACGAAGACACGCGTGATCGATTGTCGGTAAAAAACAATCGATAGATCGTAATTGGATAGAAACGAGCTTACGCATCGATAGGAGTTAATGAAGCGAGTTGACGTATCGGGCAAGAAGCGGTGATTAGATCGTTAATCGAGCGAACACGTGGCGGTGTCGAAACTGGGAAACGAGCAAGTTGGACAGCGGTAAAAATGAATCGATCCGGGTATCGGTGGGTAATCGGTAACGAGTTAGCTAGTGTCGGACACGTGACAGAGAGCGCGAGTATCGAGTTAAACGCGGCGTACAGCCGCGCATGACGCTACACTAATTTATTCAGAAGCATCATAATTGCGATATCGCACGGGCTGCCATTGCGGATTACCGCAACGGAGTTGCTCCGCGCTGAAATTGCAAAACCCGGTGTGTCATGGGGCGAGCGTGAAAATCGGAAACAGCCGCGGGGGAAATGCTAATTTCGCGATTTGTAACGCGTCGTTCCACGTACAGAATCGACCGGTAACAGCCAACTTGGCGTGCGTGTATCCACGCACCGATGTACCGGTTTATTTTTCACTTTTCTATTTTTTTTTTTTTTTTTTTTCATTCAACGAAAATTTCGTGAACTTTTCTGCGTTCTCCTTCGTTACGTAGCTCGATTCGGGCCGAGACGTATAATTGATGGAATAGCGAAATAATAGCTGTGATTACGCGCGTGACTGTTCGATCTTTAACAGCGCATTTTTTAACACGAGCGTATTAAAGCCGGGTAATTAATAATGAAACGAGATTATTGCACAGCAATTGTAGAGGAGAATACGTTTAGATCGAGCGAGCACGAACATCGAGGAATTGCATTGCTCGGATATTGTATAATGCAAAAGAGAAAGAAGAATGGAACGCTCGTTAACACCTGAGGTGGCGAAATCCGTCTCTGTTCCGCTTTCGCTCGAACGAATAGCTCGCTCTCGATCGATGTCCATCCTCGTTTAGTAAACGTATCCTCGTTTACGAGTACGTGCAATTGGGTCGCGGAGTTCAGAGAACCCGTTCGAATAAAAATAGCCAACTAATGGAAGCTTAAATATTTCCGTGCAGATTATTTTACTCCTACGTAATATCGCGGCCCGATAATCGCAAGACTCGGAGAACAGTCATCCATCTACTCTTATAATCCTGTAAAGGCAGAACGTTATCAACGCTACGATAATTCGACGAGTCCGCACCGTATCGCGACCGGGAACGTACAGTCAACGACAAATCTCGTTTCCGCTGGAAAAACGTGGCAATCGAGGGAAAATACCACCTTATTTCTAAGGATTTTTCTACCATCTAAAGATTTGCATGGGTCGACAATTTTGGGGTGTGGAAGGTTGAAATCCTTAGGATTTCGAGACTTTGGTATCGGTGAATCTGCGGATATGGGAATCGAGAAATTTAGGTTTCAGGAATATTTTATCTGTAAGACTTTCTTTATAGTCCAGGGATTCGTTGATGCAGTAGAGATCTAAAGATTTTGGTGTTCGTTGTTCAGAAATTAGAGGATGGAGAAATTTCAGTGTTAGAATATTGAAAGTTTGCATAAATGCGAACGAGCAAGGCGTGATATGTGCGTTTTGTCAGGGTGCTTTCCTGATTGCAAGGGAAAGTTGTCCGAGGCCAAAAGGACGATGAATAATTCGTGAAGGGCTACGGTGACGTTGGTGCGCTCACGGTCAATGTTTTACCGACGAGGCATTCTGACTGTTGTGGACGTGGAAACACGGAATGAACAAAGTATCCTGACGAGTTAATTTTCTACTATATTAAATTCATACCCAATCGCTTCGTCTTTCCCGATTTTCTTACATTAGAATTCGTTAATTCGAGGTTGATAGTACCGAAGTTTCGAGTTAGGAAATTTGGTCATGGAGAAACTTAGCCAGACCGCGATTCGTTTCCTAATAAAAGGAAGGACAACGTTGCATCGGAGTGTACAGACGCGCAGTTAGACGGGGGTTTAAAGGAGAATGGGATGGTGGCAGGCCGTGTTTCACAGACCACGAAAGGATTGATCCGGAGCGTTCCCGAGCGTTTGAAAATCCCCGTTATCGCGTTATCGGCTCGCCGATCGATCTACGCTTTGAAAAGTTTCCCTTGTTCGACGGAACGAACGCGTATACATATACGTCGGTCAGCCGTTTTATCCCCGATGATAAACGCGCACCAAGGGGCATCTTCGGGTAGAGCATCCACCGTGCCGCGGCGGAGTATCACCGCGCCACGCATAATACCGGAGTGCACGGAGCGAAATTGGACGCTGAAAGGGACGCCGGTGGGGGCGGAGGATGTAACGATACGCGCAGGAAGGAAATAATAAAGCAACAGAAGCGGCCCGAGGGAGGAGGAACGGGATTACAAACAACCGTCGTACGTGTAAGCAATTCGAGAGATGCGTCGAAAAGTGGTTTTAAATTGATATTCACCGGGCCAGCCTGCTTGCTTGCTTGCACCCCCCCCCCCCTTCTCGCCCCTTCCACCATTGCGATGCGATATCTATGAAATTGATACAGCTCTGCCTGCTGTATTTTACGGATTGCTACTTTTATTCGCGATCGTGGACATGTATACGAAGATGCTTTCTTTGATGAAAATTAGATTTATCGCGGTTCCTGCTATTGCGGATTACAGGAAGCAGGTATAGTTTTTAATAAAACACGAAAGAAACGAAACCCTTTTTGACTTATTCTTATTTCGGATGTTCACTCTTAGCGCAGTTAGACTAGTCCTCTGACTTTCTTTTTCTTCTCGTGCTCCAAGGGCCCCACTTTATCTATACTTTTGTATATGTATTGGTCTTCTTCGTATGATATTACGAGAACGACCTTCGTAGTTCGTCGAACTACGTCCTAATTAGGACCGGATGTTTATATAAAGAACGGTCTGTCGGATTTAAATATTAAGTACCGATGGGTTCATTTTATTTGACTCATTCTTAACTTTATTTTCTACAAAAATAGGAAAATTTCCGAATCGTCTTAAATAAATCGAAACGTGCAGATATCTAATTCTTCTATTCTTCGTTCCCAATTAGAAGCGTATCGCGCAGTACTTATTTTTGCGTTACATCGACGAAGGGACAACGTTGCGATTTGTTAGAAATTCCGTGAACTACCTAATACGGTAATAGCGAACGAGCTGCCACGAAAATATCACGCTCGTAGCGGTCCCTTGTTATTTGGGAAATTATTAATACCGTAAGATTGCTGTTATTATCGAAACAATTACTTGGTACAGGGCTTGTTTAATGTAATAAACCTCGATACGCGTATAACGTTTCGCGATCGCGAGAGGCCGAGGGGCCAACCGAAAGTATCGAATTCGTTGCTGCGGCGAAACTGTTTTCCCGTCGTTGTGGATTTGTTAATTACCAGTTACGGCAACTTGCCGTGCGATTAAATTAAATCGCAGCGAAACTTCGCCAACCTTTGCCCGCGAAACTCTAAACAGCTTTGTACACTGGAAATTACTGCTGCTTTCACTGACGCTTCCAATTTACTGGAACGCGTAACTTAACCTGGAAATTATATTTTTCTCTGGAATTCTTCGCATATCGATTACGAATATTCTTCTACCTTCTAAATATATATTAGATTACTTCGCTATTGACTGTACAGTAAATTCTAAATTCTTCCTTTAACGGCTTAAATTGGTTCAAATGGACAATGCTCGAAATTGTTCGTAAATTAAGACGATTCGCTTTTTCTACTCTCTTGTCACTTTTCAATAGACTCATCGGTTAGATCCACTTAAAGTATAATACTTTTTTAGTCTATCCAGATATAGGTAATAATATGTATATGTAACGGTAGGTTTACCGATTCAGTATGAAATTTCAAAATTTCATATCGTTAATATTAATTCTTTATCTCGATGTCGACCAACACAGATTCTAAGAACAGCATCTTAAAATATTTTATAATTTAAAAAAGAAAAATTGTCAACGGGCGAATAGACCCCCCTTGGCCTACAACATCGAGTCAGACTCGTGACGCACGTTACAGTTCAAATCCGACAAACCTAAATTGTATTCGCATAATGACAGAGTTTTGAATCCGATACCGATTGGAATTTGTATAAAAGATCCCTAAAAAACCAACGCATACCTAAAATTTCAACCTTCTTTATTCACCTTAACACTTCCGTAATAATTAGGCAGCTCTGTCTGACGCACCCGCCGAACTGGTAGGTTAAAGAATTAAACGTTTCGGTACATAAAGAAGGGGACGTTCGAATGAAAATTTCTCGCAAGAAACATGGTTCGCGGAACAAACAAGTAGCTCGTTGTCTCGGAGTTATCTAGAATTTTCTAACGCCTGGTCTCGCGAATAAGGTTGATTTACAAGTGCGCGAATCGATCGCGAAACGAAGGGGGATATAGTCAGTCGGGGTCTCTCCGGTCGGTGAATAGGACCGTAAATCGCGACCCAGTCTGGGATTCAAGCGTCGGAATCAGCTAATAAATTCCCCCGAGTTTCCCCGCTTTATTTATTCATTTATTTGCTTATTTATTTACTTGTACAAACCAGTTGGACCGAAGCTGGTATTACGAGAACGGGTAGGCGGCTGCAGCTGCGCGCCACCGGATATGCAACCGTAATCTAAAATTCATTTTCGGGATGAATCCGGAATGAACGCGATGCTTTAACCTCTTAGACTCGGCTGGACGCTGCTTCTCTGTGCGGCAGTCCGACTATTATGCGTAATTATGCGTAAACAGTATTACAATGTGTGTTCTCCGCGCCTGTATATTCCAAGTTTTTCATCGTTAAGTTATTTTTCCCAAAGATATACCAAAGTCTATTGTCGCGCGAGAAAATTAGCGAAATTCGAAGACCGATTACCGTCTCGGCAGTTTCAAGAATTCTTCGTATTCGGTACACGTCCGAGACTTCGTCCGAGACTTCGTGCTCGTATAACGCGTATTTTCCGCCATCTTGTTGCGGTTGTAAACCCGCCAACGAGACAGAATCTCTATCCTGCTGGGAGTTTTCATACCGCATTCGAGTTCTGTCAAATTTTCTTTTACACCTTTTCGATTTTGCGTTTCTCTTATTATAGTTTCGTGTTGTGTACGCGTAGGTCATTTTGTTCGGATACCACGTTCGTGCTTCTCGTTTCTAATTATTATACCGTCGGTGTTCATTTTCGCGCTGAAAAATGGGGCGAGGAAATACGCGCGGTTGCGCGTAAGCTTTTTTTTTTCGACGAGGACACGTTGGACAAGAGTCGTGTCGAATTCGTGATCTAATGTTGAATTTTCATTCTAATTAACGAGTCATCGAGTCTACGATAAAAAGCGTTAACTCTGTTTCCAGAGTCAATAGGCCCCATTTGTTTAGAAAGATCAATTTAGGAATTAGAGATCCTCGCTTCATTCGCCGCATAAATAACCACCCCATAGGTCAAACAAGTGCCATTAGCGTGTCATCGAACGAATTAATAATCGAAACGCTCGCCCGAACGGGTAAACGTTTAGGAAAGCGTGTTGCTCGGGGAGAATAAGAAATCGTGCGCGGATAAATTCTTCGGCGAAATAAAAAGCTCTTAGTCGGTGAATCTTCTCCGCGTAGTCCCGGTAATCCCGGATCCGTGCCCGATTTAATTCGATGGCCGGTTTCTCTGAAAGGAACCGAGTCGGAAAAAAGAATGGAAAGAAGGGTCGGTAGCGGCGGATAGGGATGGACAGGGAACAAAAACACGGGGAGCGAAGCCGCAGAAGCAAACCACAGTGATTGTCCGTTTGTTGCGTGGACCGAAGGTACGATTCGCATTGTTCGATCGAAGTTTTCGACGATTGTTTCGGAGAACGAAGCCGATACACCGTCCAATGAGGGATCGGGAAAATGTCGGCTTCGTTTGAAATCTCCTTGTTCCAGCCTCTATTTTACTCTCGAACCTGACTTTTCCCTTCTTTCTTCCAGCCACCCTCTTCTTCCCTCGATCCTGTGCACCCTACGGAAAAATACCGATCGAAATGAGCCGACGCTTTTCGATTTGCTCGATGAACGTCCTTTGTTCTATTATTTTTAATACCCGCGATCTTCATTTCTTCGTTTGCCATTTTTTATCTTATCATTTTTTGCCCTGTACTATTTCTTGGACTGTACTAGTTTTACACTATTATTTCTTGGATTATGTTATCTTCTAGCCTGTATTATCTTTTAGAGTGTATTATTTTGTGAACCGTATTCTTTATAGAAGGACATTATTCTTGAACTGCGTTTGAAACGTATTGTTCTTTGGATCGATTTATGTATTTATGTTCATCTTTTGTATACATCTAATATAATACAGTGAACGAAATATTGACAATATAGACAGACTTTCCATAAGCAACGCCTGGCATCAAAATGGTAAGAAGCTCGGAATAAAAGGTTTTCTTATGCCGTATTGGTAGAAAAAGAAAAAGTAAATTTTTTGAAAGGAATAAGTACATCTGTTCGGTTGGCGAATCCATCGTTACGTTGCATCGAGGGCGAGAAAGAAAAATGTCGAGGCAGCGTGTCACTCGTGGCGCACCCTCGATGGCGGAGGCTTTTTTCCATCCCCTCGTTTGCGAGTAACGCAAACGAAGGGACAAAATAGGGCGAGAAAGAGAGGGAACGGGGCGAGCTTCACGACCGAAAAACAACCGCGAGTATTTTCACGCCGCGGATCGGCAACGCGTTTCTGGCTTAAATCATTATTTCCGTTCCGTCCTCCCCCTCGTACACCCGTTCGTTGCACGCAACGAGTAAATAACGTGCTCGAACCAGACTGCCTGGAAAATGGAGACAAAATGTCGGCGTTGAGGTAACTGGAACGGGAATAACAAAAAGAATAGAAAAATGTGGGGGAAATAGGAAAGGGCGAGTTTCGAGAGGTTGCGCGAGAATGAGAGGGTGAAGCAATTAAAACGGGGATGTACGAGCTTCGGGTTTGTTAAAAACCGGTTGTGGGACATAACGTGATACAAGGTTATAGGCTCTATATTATGTTATACTAGATGTATAGGTTCTATATTATGTTGTAGGTTGTAAATTATGTAACATTATAGGTGCCGTATTAAGTCGTAGGTTCTAAATTACTATTATACATGATCATCTAGATTACATCTAGATCAGGGTTCTAGATTAAAGCATAGATTATGTTATACGGGTAAATCATAAATGTCACACAGGATAGGTTCTGTATCGAGTCATAAGTTCTACGATTATAACAAGTGTAACTAATAGAAAAATGTTTCTTAACTCTCCTAAGTACTGTTATGGTGTACGTAAAATTTGTTCCACGTTAAATTCAAAAATATGTAATACAAATTATACATAATTAATGTAATTCCTTGAATTACATCCTAGATCCGAAAGTTAAAATCGCGAGAGAAAAAATACGGAGAAACGACGAAAAGATGGAATACTTGTTTAAGTTGGGCGTTAAACGAGAATGTTTAGCGAGCAGTTAACGAGGGAGGGTAAAAGGTAGGAAACGGTCGATGATAATCGAGGCAAAGGAACGTTTTCCTTTTTATCGAGGACATCGGTATCGAGCAGGCAAACTTTCGCGAAGTTCAACGGGCTTTTAATACATTCCACGAGCTTCGAAAGTTGCGGTGTCCACGGTCATTTGCGAGTTTCCCGTAAACAGCTCCCAACCGGAGCCTCGTATCAGCCAGTAATTAAACTTAAACTTCTTGCAAAGTGATACCGGTATATATTCGTGTGCACGTGCGCGTGCAACAAACACGTAAGTGTCTACACACGCATATACCTGTCAACCGTTATCCGCCACGAATATTTCATCCTGTACGAGAGCTGCCCTCTCGAAGCTTTACGCGATTCCGTTATAGCGTCGATAAGTACATGCGAAAATTTCAACAGCTCCGAGTAACTTTCGATGCTGAGTTTCGCCACCTAATTTCTCCTCTCTGCTAGAGGATTGCTCTCTGCTGTCACTTCTGTCGGTTACGACTGATCTTTGCAACCGTCAGTTTATCGGTAGCGCAAGTAATTTGTATATTTTCGAATCGTCAGTTCGAGTGCATATTTTCTGATTTCTTTAGTGGCAAATTTCAAATTTTCACGTTTCTTCGTTTCTACATTTTTAAATTCTTGTATGAAATTTACAAATTTTCAAACTTCCATGATGTCAAACTTCTCAAAACTAATTACTATCTTCTTGAAAATTTAAATTTCTCGATTTTCAAGTACTCGAGTTTCTGAATTCCTTCATTTCCATATTTCTAAACTATCAGAGTCACAAGTTCCCAAATTTCTATATTTCCAAATCCCTAAATCCCAAGTACCCAAATTACCAAATTCCTAAATTTCTTAAACCCCTCGATCCATCTATCGAACCCAGAAATTTTCCGAAATTCCTAAATTCGAATAACGAATTACGACTTGCAGTCTTTACGTATTCTTGTTATCGATATCTCGAAGAAGCAGGCTAGTTTTAAAACTGACCAACGCGGCACGTTTTCATGAAAGTATTTTCGTGTACCGTCGAAAGTTCCGTCGAATATCGGTCTACAAAATTGGTTTGGCTTTTCGGTATGAACGCACGAAACGTAACATTCGGCCCTTTGAAACCACACGACACAACAAAGCACTCGCGATTTTTTGTTGTTCCGGTACAAAGAGAGAACGCGCCGGCGGAATGGCGGGCGCGAATTTCGAAAATCCAACGACACGGGTCCGAGGAAAAGCTTCTGTGAAAATTGAAATCTCGCGTGCTCTGGCGACTGGGTACGCGAATAAAAATTACACGCTCCTTGTTCCCTTTGTGCAAAGTATCACGACCTACCGAATGAAAATTTCACGTTTGCTTTTAACCCTGTTCAACTCCCTTAACGCGGATTCTATTAACCTGCGTAAATATTTAACAACTTCGCCCATTACGATAATGTTAGCTCAAAATGTTCTTCTTAATTTCCTCCTTATTTCTCTTATGGTTTATGCTCGAAGATGCGAATCGAGAAACTGATAGTTTAATAAATTCTGTAGAAATTACAGTCGTTTTACAGGTTCTTTTTATGAGTGCACTGCTGCATGTCTATTCAATTGTATTCTCTTTTTAAATGGAAGTGAATAATTTTTTTTACATGGTTGAATTCTGCGTAAAATATTGAGGTACCAGAGTAAAAGTTATTATAGAGATATTTTTAAGGCGAGTCTATTTTGAAGAAAATGTAATTTCGTATATTTTCTAGATTTCTATATTTCGTGCATCTAAAAATGTGACGAATCTAATTTTCTGAAGAAAAAAAAAAAACAGCATTTCAAACGTGTATAAAAATAATCTTCTTACTATAATATTAAAAATCACAGCCAGGAATATGTAAAGTTAACTGTAAAAATATTAACGGAATAATGTTAATCGTTTTTTTGGTTACCAGATTTTAGGTCACTTTTCTGTTTCGAGAATAACAGAAATTCTGTTCCAACGAACAATCACCCACGCGAATAATGGAATTAAATTGTCAAAAAACAGTCGACGTTTCAAAGAACATACCGTGCATATTTCATCAAATAATATTTGCCTTGCAATGAAAATGTTTCAATAAAAATTCTATACAACTCATTCGATCCATCCACGTTTCTTTTTATTTTCTTCTAAAAAGGAAGCTTTCAACGTTCCATCAGCTTTTTATGCATCGCGGTATAACGATTGATTTCGAAGAAAAAGATCGTTCGTCGATAAAAAGAAGTCCACGTAATTCGCGGTTTCTTATTTTTCTTTGCAAAGTTTTCGATGTAAAAAGAGAATAAAATCAAAATCGACGAGGAATTGAAAAATTCCATCTTCGAACGAGTACATTTCAACTTCTCGATGGTCGATATCGTTGACCGGGTGGGTACGAAAAGCGGAAGAAAAATAAAAAGGGAATTTCGATTTCTCGGGACGGTAGCTGACGTTGCGGTGTCATCGAATTTGTACGAATGAACTAGTTTTATGGAAGATGTGGTTGCTTAAAAACTTGAACTATGTGGGAGTCGAAGAAAAGAAAAATGTCAATTTTGTTATAGTACTGTGTATTATGAGTTGTTCTTGTCAAGACGGTTACAGCAGGAATCTGGAAGTGACACTTTTAGGACCCTTCGCCAGTGTCACTGGAACCGAATATTTCGATTAAAACTAACTTGCGGAACAAAGTAGACATAGCAATTTTGGGTAGAGGTTTGACGCAGTAAGACTTTTATATGCACTCAGTTTCTATATTGCACTTATACAGATGTGGACTGTGTAGAGGAGCCTTATTGGGGTAAGGGGGCACTTATGACTAACTATTGATGTGGACGTTTTGAATGTATTTGGCGGTGGCTAATATTCATCGGTCTGACGAGGTTGTAAGGGTTGACGATGGTTCAGGACGTCGCACCAGTATGAAATTTCTACATCCCCAAATCTCCAAATCCCTAAACCCCCCAATTGCGACATTCCAAAATCGTTGGATGTGCCAAATTCCAGAATCTCCAAATTTCCACATCTCCAACATTCGGAAATTCTGAAAAGTTCCTAAAAGAAAATGAATCGTTAACAAAACGTCGAAATTGTTGGAATTTGCAATTTCGGTATCGCGACTCGACAAACGAAAAACCGAGTCGTCTCGGAAATTAATCTTGCCGGTGAAATCCGGTGGAAAACTCACTGGCTCGATCAGAATACGTGTAAACGAACCAACGCGCAAATAAAATATTGAATAGAAAATTTCGGCCAACAAATCGCCGTCACTCGCCTCTCAAAGGGACAACTTGTCGAACTGTGAACGAGCATTGTTCCCATTCGTGTTTCGCTTCTGCCGATGGAAACGCGAAACAACGAACAAAAGAAGGGGAAAAACAACAGAGACACGCGGAACAACGTACATACTCTACCTGCTCGCCAAACGTTTTCTGTTTCCCGTTAAGAGCGTAGACGAAATAAATAGAAAACAAATCCGTGGAAATGGCAACGCGTTCCGAATCATCATTCAGAACATACCTATCTGTACGGCTAGAGATATTTTCCGAACGTCGAATGCATACCACTTCGTGAAAATATGCGGTGGATAAATGATCATTTCCTTATGGTCATGATATTTGAGATTTTTCGGTATTTCGAATATTTTATTCGGGATTTAGGATTTTGGATGCTTACGAGTTGATGTACTTGGAATTTGGCAGATTTAGAAGTTGGGGTATTTGAAATTTGGGAGAGTCGGAGTTTGGATGATTTGGAACTTGGAGTATTTGGAATTTGTAGTATTTGTATATTAGGATATCTGAAATTTGTTGTATTTGGACTTTGATGTATTTGGACTGCGGAGTATTTAGAATTTAGAGTATCCGGAATTCGAGGTATACGTATGTAAATTTGAAGATATTTAGAAATTTCAGAATATGATAATTTGAAATACTGAAAGTTGACTACTCTTATCTCTAAATTACAAGATACAAAACTAAAAATTCCGTGACTTATTACAAGATTTCTGAATACAGAAACTTGAGTATTACAGAATTTACCACCTTGGCAGAAGTATAATTTATAAATTTGCGAAACCACTGAAAATGTACAACGGAGTTGTATAAAACATAAAACCGCAGCGTACAAATTTCACGAAGAATATTTGTAAACGGCAGAATATTTGATAAGCGAAAAAAAGATAAAAAGCTGTTAAAAGTTAATGGATGTAGATCGGGACGAAGGTTTTGAAGGGCAGCTTTTGTCGCGTATGCACGTGGCCGTGGTCACGTCCAATTTACCTCGAAGGTGGCTCGGAACGCTTCGATTACGAAAGGGCCGGAAGCTAATTTGCGGTCACGCGTAATTAGCGTCGTTACCGTGCGCACTGGGAGTGGGAAAAATGGATGAAAGGGCTCCGGTGGTGGTCGGGACAGGTTAAAAGGCGACATTGATGTTTCGAAACTCCCGCCCCTATAATTTTCATCCTTTTCGTCCTATCGCTTTACCTAAGTTTGCGGGTGGGCTCTGCTCGTTTTACCGCTTGTCACTTAACCTTTGCTCAGAATTTTAGCGATTTTGTTGGGCCGAAGGAAACAGACGACTTTTACGCAAATAACATTTATTGTTTAACGAAAAATGTCAGGGGCAAACGCATAAATACATGTACAAATGCATAAAGTTACTCGATTTTGCTTTCCTAGATCAATAACGCACATTGGTTAATATTCTTCAAAGAGTTTTATTATTTTTATTATGTTTAACGAGGCACGAAGAAACGAAGTACATATAAGAGTAACTAAACAACGATTACATTAACTGTTTAATTTTGGAAGTCAGGCAGGTGAGAGTACAACAAAGCTTTCATTTTATACTATTTTATATTTTATACTATGTATAATAAATACCAAAGGAATAGAAAAGATTGTTAGTGCTTATCGGTATTTGTACGTTGAAACGTAAATTCTTAAAAATTTTGCAGTAATAAAAAATGTCTTGGCCCACTTATAAAACGAATCCAGTAATAATCCAGTATCCTGAGTTAGTTATGAAACTGTGCGAACGAGATGGTTAAACAATCGAATCGACGTCCAAAGAGCAAAAACGAAGTCGATTAGAGGGACAGGGCGAGAATACGGATGTTCGAAGGGCCGACAACGATAATAGAAAAGACACAAATGTCACCAATAGGGGAACCGGTGTCAGATCGCGCGAAAAGATGGGCTTTAAAAGCAGGCGTGAGCTTCAAAATGGTAATTTCACGGTTTCACGAGCATTCTGCCCGCGGCCAATTTAATTCGCGACGGATGATCCAACCTTCTCGCTCTCACCCTTTATGTTTCCCTCTGGCTTCCTTCGTTCATCGTTTTCTCGTGTCATCCAATTCCGCTTGTTCGAACTCGTTAACCTCGACTTTTCAAACTTTTTATTTTTTTATTAACCTTTTCTCCTTTCCTTTCGTCCCTTATTTTTCGACCCTTCCTCTCCGTTTTCTTTCCACGCGATCGCTCTTCGATTTTCACCTGTCTACTCTGAACTGTTCCTCAAGTAATTACAGGATACTTTTATTCGTTTTCGAATTTACAGATTTCGAAGTTTTCTACGCCACGATTATTGGTTTTACAATTTTCCAAGGTTACAAGTTCTCGATTTTAGATATATTTTGAAATTTTTACATTTACTTTTTTAATTCGCAAAGTTTTCTCATTATGAGAGATCTAGAAATTTTCACATTTAATTTTTAAAATTACATGTTCTGAAATTTAGAAATGTATAAATGTGTACACATTGAGATCTCCAATTTCGTAACCGTTCACAATTAGAAATTCTGTAATTTCTATATTTTTAAACTCACAAATTTTAATTATACTTTTAATCACTGCCTAAATTTGTCACTCGTATGGTGTCCTCTGCGATATAACCTCCACACTGTTAAGAATTATAAAACTACAATAAATATCGCGAGAAATAACGAAACATCTACATAGAAATTCCGTGAGTGCGTAAAATCGTCCTCGAACAAATTGAAGAAATGAACTTTCGAAAAATTTTAACTGGAACTTAAATGAACTTCGTCTCGGAGGGAAAAAACAAAAGAAGTGGAACGTGACTTTTAAGAAACTGTCGTAACAGTGAAAATTTCAGGTGTAACTTTTGAACAAGCTAAAAGCTTTCCGGATTTCCAGAAGAGTTCTTTCGCCGCTATTCTCCTCGCTTTTTTTTTCTTCGAACTACTCGTCTCCTTCAATTGCTAACGCGACAAAGAAATGAAGTGCGAGAACGTTAGCACGTGGTCAACTTAAATTTAACGTTCTTTCGGTTCACCTTCTAATTTCTCTTTCAGCGCATTCGCTACCGCACCGAAGCAAAATCTAATATTTTCGCGATATCTTATATTTATTTGCCACGTGTTTGCCATATGTATAAAATCAAACACGAATCATGGTTGACAACGAATGCTTCTTATTCGTTGTTCGTATTATTTTGATGTTCGTGCTACTACGTCACCAACATATGGAAGTCACGCTTGAATTTTCATACCAGTCGATCATGTATGTTATTAACCCTTTGGACTCCTATGTGTGGCTCGACGTCGCATTCCTCTTGGATCTTATAAATAACTCAGATAAATAAATTGGTTAAATATTTTCATTAATTTACTTACTTTCAATTTACCTACTTTCGATAAATGTATTTGCTTGATCTATTTTTGCGAATCAAAGAGTAGGTAAAAGAAACGAAGGAGTGCAAAGGGTTAAGAATTCGTTCGTACATCTGAAAGTACTCGTATTAACTGTTTGACACGGTGGATAACACAACAAAATATCGTGGAAATATTCGGTAAGATCAGTTAGAAAGGAAATGATTCCCTCGTGAAATTTTCAACTGCTTCAATACGGCGATGCGTGTCCTCGAAGAAAAGGAGCAACCGCGAAACTTCATTTGAATTAACCCGAAAACAGAAGGGGTAGGAGAGAAAAGCGAGTCCAAGGAATGTGGAACAATCGCGGTACATTCCGGCCGATTCACGACGGTGTCCCGACACGTCGAACGGAGAAAAAACGAGGATCTCAAGTGGCCAACGTCGAGGCAGAGTTGCTCTTTTTCTCCTTTTCTTACCCCTCAACGCGACCAGTCCTTTCGTTTTTTTCTTCGAGTCTCTCTCTCTCTCTTTTTCACCTCGCTCGTTCGTCTCTTTTACACCTCGATACCCGCTCGTGGTCTCGTACCTCTTCTCTTTCTCTCTTCTCCACGGCTCTATTCTTCCGGGGTGGCGCTTAATTAACGCCGTCTTTTCAACGAGATTTCCGGGAATCGCCTTTCACCCCCCTTTTTTTTCTCTACGCGTCGCAACCTGCAACCCTTTGAATTTCTCGAGCATCGCGAACCCCTGTCCGACGAAAACTCGTGTAAGAATTAATTTATTAGGTTGCCAACTTCCCGCCGTTTTTTCAATTTTAACATTCTGCGTGCCGTTAAATGTTTTAAATCGCTCGAGAGAGGATGCTTCGTTCTACCGGAATCTATGTTTCGTTTCTTTATTACAAATGACTGAGAATGCGTTGGGTTGGCAACTTTCCGCCGTTTTTTTTCAATGCTAACATTCCGCGTCTCGTTCACTGTTTTAAATCATTAGAAAGAGGATGCCTTGTTCTATCGTTTCATTTTTTTGTTCCAGATAATTGATGTTAATTTTCAGATCATTCAAATGTCAAGTTGAGAAAAATGAGCACTTTCGACCCCTTCTTTCTGCTTTTAAAAGTTGGAAAGTTGGATGAAAGAAATTGTAAAGAAGGCATTAAATTGTAAGAATACATTATTGATTAGTTGTTAATTTTTAGTGAAAAATAAACTTTTGAAAATCGAAAAAAAAAAAAAAACGGTGGGAACTTGGTTGGTAAGCCAATAATTCGTTGCGGCGAACGGGGATCTCTTTAGCTTTTTCTACAGCGCTGGAAGTTTATGGCAGCGCGTGAAATTTCCGGGAAATTCGACGTTTTCTTCTTTATCTTATTCTGTACGCTGTCATTTGTGTGGATACATAATCCCGTCTCGCAATCCTTGCTGTAACCAGCGGCTTATCTGGGCAGAGTAGGGTCCTCCAGGTTTACCGATTGCGGCGATCACTGCCTTCTGGAAATATGGAAATTTGTTAACTTTAGAATAGAGAAATTTGAGAATACAGAAATTTTATTGATATTTAGGAACTGGAGATTATACAAATTTGGATGCTTAGGAATTTAGAATATTCGCGAATCTGAAAACTCAGTAATTCGACAATTTAAAATTTTGTAAGCTTGAGAATCTGCAGACTGAGAAATTGGTAACTTGACAAGTTGATAATTTGACAAGTTGACAATTTAACAATTTGACAAGTTGATAATTTGACAATTTGATAAGTTGACAATTTAACAATTTGCCAATTAAGAATTTGAAAGTTTAAGAATGTATCTAAGGTGTCTCAAATACCGCGGAAAGAGGAAATTGGAAATATAGAAAGCCGAAAAATTGAAAGTTTGTAAAAACGATTGGTGGAGAGATCTGGAAGCGTTTGTTTCGGAACGTTTCGCGAACAACGTTAATTTATGCTCACGAGTGTTTGCGACTGTATTACTGGATCCATTAGTTCCGGTTGTTCCGCGCGAATTTCTGTGAATTTCGTCGACGAATTTGTGCAAATTGCTGCTCGATACGAGGAATTCAACTTGCCGCGACTAATCGTGTCCCTATCCTAGCAAATTGATCGATACAGCGTGTCAAATAAAATCCTCGTTTATAACAATTATAATTAAGTATGTAACAGAAAATAATTATCCGCTACTGTCACCATTTCACTATTTTATTATTCTATTTAAATAGTGTATTGAACTTGTATCATTACAAACATTATCCACTTCACCATCGATCGTTTCAATTATACTATCTACTTATCGAGTACTATTCGATAAGCTCGTTTTTCTTTGAACGGGAACAGCTGCAATATTCAATTTTATAAGCTTGTAAGTAAAGAATGCTCGAAGAAAAAGTTAACGAATTCCACTGTCACTTTATAGATTGGTACGATGTTTGCTAAGGTACTCGACTTGTAAATGCTCTCCATCTTTCGTTTACTTAAACCGTGGAAAAGTGGAGCCGCTTCAGGTCCGATTGGCGGAAACTATTCTGAAAACAGAAGTATTCGTCCGAAAAACACTGGAAACAAGCGAAGCAGAAGCAGTCCTGTTTCGAGTAGTTTCTTTCGGAATCGGTAGCAGAGGATCGCGAAACTTTGAGAGGCACTGCTCGAAAGTACGATACTGCGGATAACCTCGTTTCGACGGCAGTTTGAAAACGTTATTAGAGTCGGTTTCGAGCGGACTCGCGTCCCACGTTGCGCGTACATACGGTATGTCCACTGTTTTACACTGATTTCTCTACTCCGCTATCAATTATTAACGTTGACGGCGAAAATTAGATATCGCAGGGTTTCAAGAAATTTACTGGGAAAACTAAATTTCAATTAAATCTGCCAAAGTGCTTGTTACTACCCTCGTTACCGTGTACGAGGTTTACGATCCTCGCGATCTATGTACAAGGTGTCCACGTTTTTTACCACCGTACTTTATTTACATATTCTATTCGTGAAAATAAGAGAAGAACGTTGTATCAACTACTTCGTTAAAAATTGTAACAGAAATACGAGACAACTACTTTGTTCGATATCGCATACATTTTGTTTCAATTCTGTCCGTGTAACTTTACTATATTCTATAAATACGAATAAAAGATTCCACATAGACTCTTGAGCTATTATCTGAAAGTTATTAACAAGCTACGAATGTCGAGAATCGATGTAGTACCGAAAGAGAAAATCATTACTTCAAGTTCATTATCATCTCGTTCGTTTCTCTTAATGTTTCGATAAAACGTTTAACAACCTACGTTTATATAATATTTTTCTATCACATTTATTTATAGAACGTGTTGGTAAAATTTTATGAAACTGGTACACACTGTATGTGGCTTTTTTTTTTTTTAAACAAAGGTGTAGTCATTTTGTATTTATGTTACAACTTTTTAATACAACTTTTAAAAGTGTTTAGAGTCACATGTTATTATGATATCTTTCTTTTATTGGTATGAAGTATTTTGATATAGTTTAAAAATGAGACACCCCGTACATAGGAGTGTAGCAGGATAAGTGGAACGAGTGTTGGTCAAAGCGTGGTCGGCCACGCTGAATTACATAGAAATTATTAGATTTTCGATGGCTGGATCGACGACCCGAACCGACATCACACGATCCCCTACCTTCGCATAATGTATCCGCCATAGAGGCGTGAATATCGATTATCGATATCTTATCGAGACCTTATTGATATTTAACGATATTTCGATAGCATCGATGAAATATCGTGCGAATAGAGAAGTGTCACTGAATTTCTCTCCGTTCTGGAGTTCTGAACTTTGAAAATTTGTGGATTCACAGATTTCGGGATATAGGACTTTAGAATTAGGGAATGTAGGAAAATTTAGAAATTCGGAATATTTGGAAATTCGACAATTTTCGAATTTAGGAATTTAGTTTGGATTTAAAAATACATATTAGAGAATTCGAGAATTTCGAAATGTGGTGGTTTGAGAATTTAGAAATTTTGATAACGTAAGAGTTTGAAAATTTGTCGTCGCGAACCTGGAGAATTTGTAAATTTAGAGATCCAGAAATTGGCTACTACCTCGATCTCTGCTCGTATTCGCCTTAACGACACATAACGACAAGAATATCGATAGTTATAGCCCTGATTCGCAATCGAATCGCGGCGAAAACGTATTTCTGGTCGCGAGCCTTTTATCCCGCAGAAGGTCTCTCCGCTCGTTCGAAGCGTTCCTCCGTTCACCGGCCGGTGAAAAAGCTTAAAGAAGGGCCATTGAAACCGAAGAAGAGCCGTTTCCGAAAGTTCGTAAAACGTTAAAGGGTCTCTCGCGCCAACGGCGCAGCACTTCCTGTTCGACCCACCAACTGCTTTTCCTTTCAGACCGAACAATTGGTGGGGAGAAACGGTGATTTTTCTTTTTTCAACTTCTGTTTTCTCCTTTGCCTTTTCCCCTACTTGTTTGTTTCACAGGGCTGAAACTACTACGAGTTGACGCTAACTTCCCTCGCAATTATAGCTTTTCCGAGAAACAAAATAGCTAGAACATCTGCTCGATAATTCCTTTTTATGTAATTTCCTCTCGTTGTATGTATAGCCATGCATTGTGTTGCCGTCTGTTTTATCGCCACGCGTTGTATTACCATGCGATGGACTACCTCGCAATATAAAGCGACCAATTATCACGCGTTGAACTACCTCGCGTTATATCGCCACTCGTTAAATTCGTACGTCCTGTACTGAACAATAATGAAAATATCAAAATAATATTGTAGCGTACAACAGCGAACTTTCGCGTATTTTTTATATTAGGTTATACGTTTTCGATTGAACGCGAAAAAGTTTTTCCGTGCAAAGGATGATGAAAGGAGGCTCGGTGTGCTAGTGTTTATTACTTCATTCACCGCAGTTTATGGAGCTCATGAATCGTTATTCAACCGGACAAATGCAAACATGGCATCGTAAATATTGATGTTAATATTGATGTTTAATGCCAACAACATACGATATTCCATCTAGCGTCGGACCAGTATATTTATTTTATTAGCAACAGAAATATCAAACGAATAAAATACCAACATCGTTAACTGGCTACTGCGGAGGCATGCGACAGTAAAAATCGTTAACGCCTTCACTCCCGACTGTATTATAAAATTCTTTTTATGGGGTCGGTGATTTTCGAGATATAGTAGAATCACGGAATCCGAACGTACACGAAACGAATTCTATGTACCTCCGAAATTCGTTGATTCGGTATAAGCTTGTATGGTTCTTGCTTGCATGGTTCTTGTTTGTGCAAAGTTCTTTGCTCTGATGGCTGAGAGTTGACGACCGCAAAAGGCGAACATCGATAATTCTAATGTTAAGTGTTCCGAAATAAATGGCCCAGCCTGCGCACTCTGTAATTTCGTCGAACTCTGAGAAGGTTGAAAGGAGAGTAACGTTCGTCGAGTAAAGGCGCCTGTCGTGTTTCGGAGCAGGGCGAAACCGCTTCGATCAACATTTCATAATTTGTTTCGCAGGTTTTTTTTTCGGGCCGTTCGTTCGATCCGCGAAGGTGGTGCTTCGGCGTGCTCGAGCGACCGCTTTTGAAGTTTCGAGTGGCCGTGAAACGGGAACAAAGAGGTCGAAAGAGCACGGCACGAGAGCGATGGGACGAGAAACGAAGATGGAGGGTTTCGAAAGAGGGCGGCGGGGGTCGGAAGCGAGAGACGTGACGGAATAAATCGTCGTTCGGGCGGGCAGGTGTAAGTCGCTCGTCTCCCCAACTTTAATCCTCCGTTTGGAAAAGTTCGAGTGCTGGGACGAGGAGCAAACTCCCGCCGGAAATGCATCGGCGGACCGTAAACGCGGACCCCTCGAGCGTCTGGAACTCGATTACAGAATTTTTCTTTAATTTGCGACCAAATGCCCGCTGCTTTTTATGTACCAACGTGGTTCCACGGTAAAAGGAGAATCGATCGATCAACGACTAAAGAAACTTTCCACGATTTACAGCCGGTCCTGTAAATCCTCTTCGATTCCGAACTTCTCGCCTGAATTCGGTAATCGAGATGATTAAAACTGCCGAACGATTTACGGATAGTGGATTTTGCTTAAATTCGTGGTTTTAGATAGTTTTTTCCGTAATATTGGACTTGCTCGATTAATAACGTGGATAAATATTGTAGAGGACTAAGTGACCGAAACACGAATTTTATGATAAATCTTATAATTTAAATTTAATAAGAAAGATTTTGGGATCGTTGATTTAGTTCGAGCTTTGTATATTTATGATCGCATGTTTTTCATTATCATAAAAACAGTCTCAATTCCTAAGAGTATTAAGTACGTCGTTGCTGGATAAATAAAAAAGAAAAGTTCAATGCATAAAAAAAAACAGTATCTCATCCACAGGGATTTGAACTCTGATCAACGGGTGTACTATTCTGGTACGCTACCCGTTACGCCACAACGGTATCTCGTATTTCTCGCTTTTAAAACTCTATTCATGGTAACAAAGAATTTGCAATCGTAAATATAATGCTGTTAGTATATAAAGTTTGAGCCAATTCGACGATCTTGCTTTGTCTTCGTAACTGTTCAGAAACGTAATAAATGAAAAATATAAACGTGATAGTTGTATCTCAAGTGCATTGTTTTTATCCTGAACGTTTTGATCGAGGAATGCGCGGAACGTGGCGTGGAATTGTGAATTGCCGTGAAAGGAATTTTAGGTTGCGACGTTCCCAGTGAATTTTAAGGGTTGCGGAATGCTTTGCATATTACAGTTATTTACAGACACGAAATACGATAACGTACATTATATGTATACAGAAGATTAAATACCATATAATTTTCAATAAATTAATCGATGTAAAATAATTAAACACGTCTATACACGTTGTTGTGTCATACAAATCAAGTACTTTTATCATATATATGCAATAGTATTTTTCTGTCACAAATATACAGTAGTACTGTTGTATCACATACGTACAATAGTATTCTTCTATCATATGTGTTTTTCCACGTTACCTACGCATTTACGTGTTCTCCCTGTTATAAACGAAATTATAGTGCAATAAAATACAAATTTTATAGTTTCCGAATATTAATGTACGCTGTATGTACATTAGATTTTCTTGTAACGAATGAAGTAACGTGAAATACAAAAATCGATACCATTTGCAAACTTGTATCCACGACTGCGTATATTCCCATGACGAAAAGCCGAATAGGAGTTCAGAAGTGCGTTGAAGCGTTAGAAAATGAATAAAGTTCATAAATAATTCGTACAAACTGCCAATAATGTTCAAAAGATCGAACGATAAGCATATCAAATGTTAAGACTCGAGAGAGAGTAAAAAAAATTGTAAAATTATAAAAGTCTGAAAGTTTAAGAAGTTTAAAATTTGGATGATGTTTCAGCTCCTCGGAAAACAGATCGGTGACGATGAACGTCGATCAACGACACGGAGATATATTATTTCAGAATGGAGAGGATGTTTGTCGTGGTGGTGTGGTACAAAACGGTTATACAATTCGCGTGGAATTACCGTCGGGAATATGACGATATCAATTTCGATCGTGAGCAAACTTTATCAAAGGTCGTGTGCCGTGTCCTGTTTGTATCGTCCGTTTGATTCCGCTGAAGCTCGCTCGACCGAGACGTTTGTTCGTACACTCGCTTCAATTAAACGGCTCTCGCTTCGGTCGTTTCGCAACCGCGCTACGTAGCCGAAAATCAACCGAAACCATACTTTTTACCGACTAATTGTACCGCGAAAATCATTGTACCACTTCCCGCGAAAATTTCCGAGCTGGGAAGAGCGTGCGTTTTCAAGGACTGTGGATCGAATGGATAGGAATTTTTTAATTTTTGGGCCATTAAAATTATCGGATTTTATCTCCAAGTTCCTAAATCTGCAAGTCTCTCGATTTCTTAATAACCATCTCTAAGTTCCTGGTCCTCAAATTTTTACATCTTCAAACTCTCGCGTCTTCAAATATGTAGATGTTCAAATCCTTAGATCTCCGAATTCCTAAACTGCCAAGTCTCTAGATTCCCATTTCAAGAGTTTCCGAAAACCCTAGACCTCCAATTTCTTGTATCTCAGAATTCATAGACTAGCAAATCCCTCCATTCCCAAATCTCTAGATCTCCAAATTCTCATACAGCCAAATCTCTCGATTCCAAATCCCTAAATCTCTAAATCCTTGTATTACCAAATTCCTATTCTGTCAAACTCGTAAATAAATCCCCAGACCTCCAAAGCCCTATTTCAAAGTTCTATGCTGGCAAATCTCTAAATTGTCGTATCAGTAGTTGGCAGTATCGGCGATCTTAAATTTATATTTTAGAGTCGCGTATTCACGAAAAGGTGGAGAATGGCCGTATTGCAGGGATTTCTAGAGGATAAATGGTCGCGCGATATTAATGATACGGCACCGTCCGAGAGGGAAGGGGTTAATCGACGAGCATCTCGATGCAACGGAAGGAAAAAGGCTCCTAGGAAAGTTTGTCGAAAGCGTCTTAAGAGACGGAGGAAAAGACGGATGGCTTCTTTGAAACTTGGAATGCTAATGCAATCACGGAACTTTTATCGAAACAAGAAGATGAAGGTTCGATCCCTGGCAACATCAGAGAGAGCCCCTGATGAATCGCGATAATCGAGTCAGACACGATCGACTCGCGATTAAATTGTGAGCGCGACTTTTACTTTAGCCCGTGGCGTCCTGACGGAACGAAACCAGAAAGAAAGAGGGAGAGAGAGAGATCTATCGATAAATCTATCGAAGAGGCGGCGAAGCGAGACTGGAAATTCAGCGAGTTAATAGTTCATTGAGGGGGCGTTAAGCACGGAAATACGAAGGTTCGAATCAATCCGCGAACATCGCCTTCTTTTTTTCATCTTGCGCGTGATTAATTGATAGTCATCTATCTTCATTTGATCCTCGTTAATGTCTTTTTTTATTTCGACGAAAAAGAACGAAACGAATGGGGCATTTGAGATGCACAAAAAGGAAACGGGAAAGTGTTACAACGATTAAGCTGATACCTTAATGACGTTTAAAATTTGTCGAACAAGGTTGAGACCTTGGAGCATCGATATTTTCAGATCATTTTGTCGGTGCAACGTCTATCATTAATATTTTAATACTAGCAATGAATACTGATGTTACATTAAGACATGTATTGTAAATTATTTCATTTCACCGCCTATCTCCTACAATTATAATACAAATAATGTGAAGTCTCCTCGTACATTCGTCCTTCATCAGAGCCTACGTTGCATCCAAATATCTTCCCATCGTTTAAATTTCGAAAATAAAACTTCAGTCTATAAAACGTAGTAAATTATGTTATTTCATCGCCCCTTTCCTATAATTATAATACAAATAGTGAGAGACTTCTCGTGCATTTCATGTTCCATCAAAGGAGTCTGCGTTACATTCGAGCGTGCTTCCGTCTAAAACGTTTCGTTTCTGTTGGCTGGTTACAGAAAGTCGTCGAAAATGAGAAGCAGCAGGATGTTGACAGTCGCGGCGGTGATTTTGATCTCGGCGACGTTCCACGGCTGTTTCGGCGAGCTGTACACCGCGTTGGCGGGCATGGAGGAGCTTCTGGAAACGGAAGCGGTTCTCATCGACACTCTCAACGGCTATATCAAGGCTCAGGAAGAACGTCTGGCTACTCTTAGAAAGTGAGTATCTACGATTACGATTAACTTCGCTCGTTACTCCGAGCCACTTGCTAAATATAGCTCGTGACCGTATGCTCGCTTATTTCATCGTTCAACGCCTATCTTTCTGGGTATCGTCAAGCGAAGAAATTCGACCAGAAAGTAAACTATTATTTAGATAATTCCATAAGAGGGGACAGAGAAATATCCTTGGATCAACTCAAATATTCTTGGGTTCTCGTTAAAATTTTCGAATTCGAACTTATTCGTAGCGATGTAATAGATATGGCCAGATCCTCGTTTCTTTAGAATTGGATTTACCTACATCCCAATATTTTCAGATCGTCGGTATCCTCAGATTCCAATTAATGTCTCGAGATTCCAAGAATATTTCTCGACTTATTCAGATCTGAACTCATTTCTTCCAATAGATATATAGCTAGATTTTAACATTCTTAGGTTCAAACTCACTTATCTCTAGATTCTCATATTCCCAGATTCCAATTAATGTCCCAGATCCGCTCAAATATTCATCTCCCTGATTATATCCAAGTCCCAATATCTAATTTCCTCGAATTGAAATGTTAACAAATCAGGACACCGTACGGCGAAATTAAAGGTGAGTTTCGCAATAGTAATCGATCGCGCGTCAACGTGTCTATTTGGAAGCACTCTCGAAAACAGAAATAACGAGAAGGAGAAGAGGAAGAAATGAGACGTTTTGTACGACGCAGAGATTCAAAGTGAGGCGTACAAATATGGTTGATCAAAGACTCGCGAAGTTTGCTCAAAGTCTGAATAGCCCCGTATTTTCCCGGAGCTCGTAGCTTCCAATAAATTTCAACGATCCGTGTATACACGGCTCGTTCGTGGCTCGTTCGGTATCTGGGTTTCGTTCGTCAACGAATAGGAAAGCTTTGAGCGGTCGCCTTTAACGCGACAGCCAGAACTAATTAACGAGCGGGCGAATCTCTGTCGCTCGGTGTTCGCGCGACGCTGCCGGAAATACGAGACGAAGAAAACGGATTCGTCGCGGGAGCGCGACATTTTTGTGTTTACCAGTCCCAAAAAGTTAATGGAACACGACCGCGCCGACATTCGGCCATTTTAATTCCGCGGACCGACGAAATTGAAATTTTACTCGGCGCCGCTCGATTTTCGCGTTTTCAAAAGAGCCGCGCGCCCCGATGTTTTCGCGCGTTTCTGCTTTTCGAGTCCTCTCCTAACAGATACTGTCCCCTTTTCTCTATCATTCGTTTGGAGATTAAATTCGCTGAAATTCCTGACGTGGAAATTCCTGGAGTTTCAACTCGCGAACGTTATACGGGCTTTGGAGGATGAATTTTTCCTCCTTCTTCCTCTTTTTTCGCCGGTTTTTTTTCACCGACGAGTCACGGAAGGCTTATCCGAAATGAATTCCTCGTCGTTAACGATCACTGCGAGTATTGTTTCGCACATTTTATGGCGTTATATATCTACCTTGCCGAATGCGAGGAAGAATAATACGAAAATTTTGCGTACGAAGACGGTTTGGTTAAAGCTCGAACCATTGGTTTATCTTGCAACGTATCGTTCGATTTACCAAAAAGTGGTGTAGGGTACCTTCTGAACCGGAAGGGTAATTACAAGCGTCGCAGTTTCATCTTATTTCGCTGTTTAGTGACGTGCAAAAATTTAAAAAAATTCGAGAACATTGTTCACAGCAATGTTAGAAAATTCTCTAACATACTTGAATTTTTTCGAAATTTTTGCATGCCATTAAATAGAGAAAATAGGGCGAAACTCGATAACCGGAGTTCGTTCGTAATCACCCTCTCGGTTGAGATACAGGGTTGAAACTTGGTACACGATGTTGTCTGGTAAGCCATCTAAGGGTACGTTACAGGGTAAAACCATTTACGAACACTTTTGACCAACTTACCCTTTTAAAAAGATAACTAAACTACATCATAAGTTAAGTTACAAGAGCAGTTTAATGGACCCCGTCATTTTGAACCCGATTTGAAAGATCGAATTGAACACGAAGTAGTTAAGATTCATTTGACGCACCACCTCCAGCCATATAATCGATACAGTAATCGAAGATTTTTCTACAAACGCTTTTCATCGAGCACCCAAAGTTCGCTTCAGCGTCGAGGAATATCTGTGGGAAAAATCGCCAGCTTCTCGAGAGCAGGTTCCCCCTCCGGCTTCGAAACCTTTTCCCGAAGGATCTGAAATCCTAGTCGCGATTCGATGAGGAAGCAAATAGAAAGAAAGAAGAATAGGTCTAGCAGGTAGATACGTAGGATCGAATCGTGGAAAATTTCGCGGTGTTCGACGATCAAAAGATAAGTTATCCGATGTGGATGGCGATATTGGGGCATGGAATCGAAACGCTTCCGATCGTTTCGCGAAGTCACGCGTGAAAGTTTCGGACACGAAATTCCGATCGGAACTCACGATGGTTTCCTCGATATTAAACGGGGGCGCGTCTTCGCTCGCAACTTTACAGGAATCTGCTCTACGAAGCCCGAGCACCTTCGCACACGTACATAACAATTAGAAACATCTTATCGTTGTGCGGTGCTATTGTTAACCAATGGAACTTCGACATAATTCTGCAAGGTAAATGTTCCAATGGTCAGACGATTAAATAATTGCAATCTCTTCAGGAATTTTTCAAACGTAATATATTTAAATATATTTCGACAGTGTAAAATAACTGAATATGTTTATGCGAAAGGATGACAGTTTTACTTTCAGATAAAATAATAAAGATATACATTTGTGGCATGTTCAACTTGTTAATTATTATTGTTTCAAGTATTAAGTATCTATTAATTTGATTATTATCATAATTTAACCTAGTGTTGAAGTTGTAATATGATTACAGTAAAAATATCCTCAAGTTGCAGAGGGTTGATATTTTATACATAATCAAATGATATGCTGATTACATTGGAAAAGAAATAAACGGATGAATCGAACGATTATGACATGCAAACATCTCAGTTATCGTGACAAGTTTTAAATGCCTTCGAGTTCATGGGTTTAATGTTTGATCCACAATCAAACACTTCGCAACTTACGTTAAAAAAGAAATTGTTGACTCGTGAACACTACAACTATAATTTTCTTCATTCCATGCCGACTATCGCAGTAATTCTTAAAATTGCTATCTACCAACAGCAAAACTATCCCCGTGCAAAGTGTTATCCATGAGAAAATGAAATATTATCCACGTAAGAAGACGCCGGATTAAAGAGTGTCTATCGAATAACGTTTAACACGAGCGCAGGAAATATTGCAGAATTCGTAGTTGGAATAATCGATAATTATCGGGGTAGAAATGTTGTCCCGATAAGAGACGATTCGGCGCGATGATACTCGGCATCGCGTCGCGTTTAATTGCTCTTTTCTTCTAAAGGCTGTCCGTGTAGTAGCTCGATTCCGGCTTTGATAAGGATATCGTTGAAACGAAGATTCGAGGAATCGGTTTCGAGTGTGTTCCCCTTTCGAACGACCGATTTCGCGTGAACCCCTGAACGAACAAAACTCTGTTGTTACGGACTCGGAGCAAGTATTAATTGCTTCGTTTCTCGGATCGCGTGCGTAAACGATATCAATTAAAGCAACGAAACAACCGGTTGATAATCGGTTCGTTATTTGTCTCGACTTTCGTCCACGATCTCTCGCTCGAAACGAGCTCGTTTTTCCTTCTTTTCATCCGTTCGCTGCGCCAATGAAAATGTGCAGATTGTTTCTGAAAGGTCGTTCCAGTCTATTTTGAGGACACTACATCGTGTCACGATCGAACGTTTTCAATATAAACGATTGAAATGGGAATAAAAATCGTTTGAATGGTCGATTGATTCTCGAGCGGAGAAAATTTCGAATTTAATAGATAAATTTTGATATTGTACCGGACAATTCTTTGTCACTGTTTACGAATAAACCACTTTTACGAATAGAGATAGGTTTTCCATGTAGCGAGAAAATCTTTTATTTTAACCTTTGTTGCTTTTGGTACTCGGAGATCGACTATTCTTTTTATTTTCACCGAATAAAAAATTACAGAAATTTGAATTCGTATAATATACTATAATAGCAGTATCTTCGTTCGTTTTCTTATAAAATAACGTTCATTCGAATATACAGTGTGCATGCGAGATAATATGAACGTTTGAATACGTTTCGATAACTACTTTGTTATATTATCTCGCAATATCTTTCACTTCGATCGACGACACGTTTTGCCTTGTAGAATGCAGCTGACAGGGACGATCGGCATTTGAAGGAAATTTTGGCAAACGTTACTCGTGCAGAATGGTTGGCACGTGACTCCAATTGCGATTACGGTGTCTGAATGACTGTCAAACACACGTGCATACGCGTGATCGTGAAAGCTTTGCGATTCAACTCCCGTCTACTATTCCTTTTCTACTTTCTTATTATTCGAATATACTTGTGCCTCTCGTATCCACGTTTCTCCTTTTCTACTCTGGACTTCGCCTGGTCCTGCAGCCGTGAAAATGATCAATTCGAAAGCTCGAAAATTCAGAAGTATACAAAATTGTACGTGAAATTTAAAAATGTAGGTGTAAATCAGGATAATCCAAAAAATATGTAAAAAATAAAGATATACCAAAGATACGATTTCAAGAAATTTAAGAACAAGTTTCACCCGCTCTTCGTCATTAATTCTCGACAATCTCTGTATACGATCGAAAACTGAAAACACGAAGGTAACAATTTTCAGGAAGAAAGACGAGAAACAACGATGCGTCGAAAAAAAACAGTGTAATTTTTTTCCAAATGCCCATCGCTGTTTTCAAACTCGAAAAACAGTGTTTCCTATAAAAGGTGCCGCGTGAAAAGAGTAATTTTTGTCCCGGTAAACGCGGAGCAGTTTTGTAGCTCTATTTTCGGGAAAATCATGAGATCGGTTGTGCAAACTCGAACCAAAATCGATAAAAAGCGTAAAGCGAAGAGCAACAAGACAGCAGCAAGAAAATGACGTCATTCTTTTTCTCGCGAAGGCAATTACAGCGTTGTTGGATTAAAAATAGACGGGACAGCTCGAGTCCCGGAAATATTGCAGCTGCACAAACGAGATCGTTGCGGATCCTGGTTTCCACGAGAATTTCAAGATAGAGAACTGCGGTCCAGCCACGTTCTTAACGTTTTTCGGGTCCTCTTATTTCCCCGTTGCCCTGAAAATGGCCAAGGCATCGGTATCGAGTCGGGCAACGTGCCAAATCACACCCCGGGGAAGATAAAAAGCGGGCAGTAAAACGTGAAGGAAGAAAAAGGAAGGCACGGTATAGGGGTGGCTGCTGAAAGAGGAGTCGGCCCGGCTCGAGAAAGAAGAAAGCGTCGGAGAAATCTTTTTTATATTTCTGCTCGTTCTTTTGTCAGGGGCGAACAAAAATATATATCTCGCTGCGACGTGTCGCGAATACGAGATCTCGGATTATCGCGTGCTTCAAAATCGAACGGGCAAATTTTTCGAGGGTTGGGACGAACACGAATAGGACCGTTCGATCGCGAACAATTTACGCGGACGTCGAAATACAGGCTGTTGCACGGAGCCGGTGCGCGATTGTTACGTGTCGAATGGTCCGATATGAAAATGGAACACGGTTTCACGACAAAATGGCGCTTACGATACGTCGATACGGAAAACACGCGGCGAAACTTTCTGTTTTATCATCCATAAACTCGATTATGAAAGAGAAATTCGAACGTCGGTACGAATTACGAGATATTCGATAACGAAAGATATACATATTTCGATTGGTCGGATGGACATTAATTAACCCCTTGCGCTACAATGATCAGCTATGCGCGTGACTTGCAATTTAAACATGGCAAATTTTTCTCATATTTTTATTACGCGTGAATTTAGGTGTAATTATAATTTTCGTAGTTAAGGCTGAATTGAATACCGGTATCTTACCAAACGAAGAAAATTATAATGTTGCGAGTATTTTATATTCAGCGATCCTTAGATTACGTAAATTATAGTTGGGCCTAAATTTCAAGGTGAAGAGTATTTAATATTTGAGTAAGGTTTGTCCCATTTGAGCTGCGAGTGCGTCCCGAGCGAGACTCGCCAAAGTACGGGAAGGGATTAATTTTCTTGATCGATCCACGCATTGTAACAGATAATAGTTTGGTACGTCCGACGCGCGTGTTGAATAGATTGCGAGGGGTTAAAAAATAAAAGCGAAGATAAACGTCGAATAATATTTTCAACGACCGTCTGATACGTCGAACTGAAAAGTACGAAACTGCCGTAATTTTATCGGGTAATGATGGAGTTTCGCAATAAACGATTTCACGGCGTGAAATTATATCGGGCTATTTCTAAGAGTATCATCGAATAGTTGGAAATAACCGATAACACGATGGGTCTGCTCGAATCCTGTTTCGGGCTCTCGCCGTATCATTGGCTGCTGCGAGAATCCATGAAAATTTACGGACACGCATTTAGTATTTAATGCCGATTCCTATCGCGTTTAATAACCCGTCGTTAAATCTTTCGGTTAATGTCGACCGTTTCAATACGGTGAAACTCGCGTTTTTTATGCTATCATCATTATTCGCCTGTTGAATGGCATTTTCACTAAATCCCACTGTTTTATTATACGATACACTCCTATAGCTTCAAACTTGCTTTCCAACAATGCACGTTCCTGAAAAATTGTTTTTAACGATCGCTTTGATCGAAATTTGTTAGATTTAACAGATGTAGTTTCTGTGAAAATTTTGTCAAACATTTGTGCATTTAAATTCGATCACTTTGATGAAAAATGAGAAATGAAAATTTATTAAAGAATTCAACGAATTCAGTTTCTTTATAATTCGCTTTAAAAAAAGAAGTAAAAAATATAATACGACAATTTTTTAACGTAATATCCCCTAATTTATTTTGCGTATCTTGAAATTATTTCTCAATCATCGATCAATTAAGCCAGAAAACATAATCCAAATTTCTTTTCAGTCACCGTATACCCTAATCGAAATATATGTATAAAAATTTGACGGACACGATAAACTATTATGTACGTTTCATTAAAAGCTGATTTGATATCGAAATAAATTATTTCCGGTACGTCTCCGCTGTGAAAATTCTCATCCCCGACGAGAGGGATGATTTCATAAATATCTGAATTTTTCAATGCAAATGGATATGCTAATATTTTCTTGATTTATCTCGTATACCAATTTATTAAACACGAACTCCGACGATTAAACGCAAAGTTGAAACGGGTGTCGGATGATTTTTTCGCGGACCAGTAAATAAAAATAATAAAAGTTTGGTCGGAAAACGGCGAGTAACCGAGAGGGATGAAAGTGTTAATAAACAAAGAACATCGTTGCGTCTGCCGTTAATTACTTTAGCGAATTACGGACGAGTTGCCGGGTGAAATTAAAATCTGTCAGAGTTTCGTTTAATTTGATTCGGCGACGATCGAATCGGAACGCGACGAAATCGAGCGTATTTATCCGCGGGAGGCTCGACAAATTTTGAGCGTCGCGCGTTGGTTTTTCATATTCCAAGAGGGATATATCCCGACAGGTCACGGTACAGAGGAGAAGCTTCTGTGCATCGATTTAATTGAATTGTTACGCGCTCGCAAAATTGCAACCGAGTGGTTTTCCAGAATCGGTTACAAACTACCCGACGCGACGCGGCGATACGCTGGCTGTTTCAATTTAATTTCGATATGGACGGTGAATTACAGGTCATGGCCCACGCTAAAAAAAACGAACTCTGAATCCTCCACTTTGCGTAATTGAAGACGCAAACACTTTCCTTACAATTTTGTCTTTTCTCGTTCTTCGCGAAACTTCCTCGTCACAGTGTACTAGAATTCTATTGTAACATACCAAAAGGTTCATTTTTCTACATATGTACGTATCTTGTTTTATAAGAGAAGAAATTTTTACCGTTTAAGAACGGGGAGTCTTTACAATTTCGAGTTTACTACTTTCTCCGTATATTGAACATTCTTCGACGATGAAACGCGTTCGATTGTGCAGAGGGTGGTTCACGTAACCGTATCAGGTTATAACTCCGTTAGCAGCGTCGATACAGAAAAATCTCAAAGGAGAAAGATGAATGGTTCAAAGAGTACTATACTCGTGGGATCGAGTCCTCTTTACGAGTATCGCACTCGACAATTGCAGCGCATTTTTAAATCAAAGTACACGATTCTTACACAGTTCGCTCTCACTGTGAAAAAGTACCGAAGTACAATTGAACATAGGTATTAATTTCTAAGTTAGAGAAAAAAGACAGAACAAAAGTAATATAAGAAAAATAAAAATCAAACGAAGTACTGAAGTATAATTGAACAATTGTATCAAGTTCTAACTTGGACAAATAAAAAAGACGAAGTAAGAATGATATAAGGACAATAGAAATGAAAAGAAGGATAAAGGTGTTTACGAGAGAAGGAATTTGGTGGGCAACGATGGAGAGTATTTGGTCGGGCAGGATCGAAGCGAAATCGACATATCGCAGTTATGCATTCTGTGAATTTTTGAGGGTGGGAGGATCCCTCCCCCGGGGACCGTAACCGTTCGAGCGTGTTTAATTGGAAATTTCGGTGGCGGGAAAAATTTGACGAACACGGCCCTTCGCCGTTCGACGAGATCGATTGCAAATTATTCTCGACACGATACGCGAAGTCAATTCCCCGGCAGGCCGTTGAAATTTTCCGAGGCTTGTAGCGTGCTTTAACACGCGTTCGATTAAACTCGCGGCCTAACGAATCTCGCTGGCAACTGCGTGTCGAACATCGCCCCTCCACTCGTTCCACGACCCGAAGAACAAAAGCGGAAACAAACTTGTATCGTTCTGTCCCGCGAATACCGATTGATGAGAATCGATCGATCGGTCGGATGATTGATTGATGCGAAAAATATTTGTACATCGTGGTATGTGTTTTATCGATACTGTTACTCATTGTTACCCCCGTTTTCATCGCGTATGGTACGATTAACACTAAACCTATAATGCACGCTTTGGTTAATGGAATTGCAGATTTTTTAATTTACAACTGTAGGAATTATGGAACAAGTTTGGAAATTAACGGATAAAGTTTGTAGAGCGAAATTCTGATAACGTAGTGGATAGAGCATGTAGTACACAAGAACTGCGTAGAATAGCGTCGTTAATAGTATGTAAATCGTGTTACACGGAAAGCTACCTCGTCGATACGTTCTACAAAGACGCCTTGAAACTCTGAAGAAGGGTAGCGACCCACGCGTACACGAATTACAATACCGATAAAATTTCATAATTTAGCAATTTTGGGAGTCGGAAGTTCAGAAATTTAATAAAATCGAGAATTCACAAATTTCTACATTTCCTATTAATCCCTATTAACTTAGTTAGTTCTGGCTGACGCACCCGAGGAATAAATCAGCAAGGGGTTGTAGCCAAAATCATCAAATCCCAGAAGTCACGAAACACGAGGCCACGTGTCAAAGTTGGAAGATGACCGCAACCACGAGATAAAATACAGGAACGAACATTTGCGGTATTATCGTGGCAATAGTTAGAAAGCGGTGATATAGCAGCAAGCTATTAAAGGTTATAATTGTAAAAGTTCGTCGATGAGTTTTCCTCGTCGATGAAGGGGTTGGGCTCAAACGACGCGATAACTCGTCTTTCGCGTGATTAACGAGTTAATGGCGATCGAACGAGAAAACGGGGAACGATGAATATGAAAGCCGAGATCCATTCACGATTTTTCCTTGCTCGATTTTCAATTGCTAATGGATGAACGCGTTCACCGAGATATCTTTACGTCGTAATTCCGCCTTGATATGGCTGATCGAACCAATCGACGAGCAATTTGGTATTCCCTTAACGATTTCAAGATAACAGGAACGCTCTTCCGTGTAATTTGCAATTTAAAATTACCCATTACATTAGTCTCTTGTAATCGCTTCCGTTTTAAACGATCTATTAGGTAAACATTTGCTTCTAACAGCTTCCGTTTTCTGCCCTTTCGAGTACGCCCCCGGGCGCTCTACTTTTTGCCGGGGATAATAGAAATTTTCGAGAAAAGCACCAACGCTTTTTTCGCTTCCTAAATTTGTACATTTTCAAAGTTTTAAAAAGTGTCAAATGGTTTTTCGATGATTTATAGTTTTAGAAATTTCGGAATTTGTGGACTTGGAGATTAGGTCTTGCTGGAGTTTGGAAATTTCAGGGTTTAGAACATTGGAAATTTGGAAATTTAAGGATTTTGTAATTTGGCAAATTTGGAGATATAGAACTTTGGTAACTTTGAATGAAGCTTGCGTACATTACACTCGTTCTCCGATCATTTCGCTCATTCCACTCATTTCGCCGATTATACACATACCTTATATATTCCTTATCCAGCTTTGGAGAGTTTCAAATCAGGAAAAAACTCCCGAAAGTTGCTTATAAAAGTTCCAAGAAACCTTTATAAGATAGTTGGTATCAGGTGTCGATATAATTATTGTCGAGAAGCGAGACGTATCTCGAAATAGCCGGGGAACGTCTAGGAAAACTTTGTCCTAATTGCATCGCGCTGATCGTTTCGCGAAGACGAATGACGCCCGGAGCGATTCGGCCGTTAATTGAAATCTTTTGGAGGCAGCAGGTTCGAATAGGTGGTCTGCAAAAAGTGGATAACGCGTTCCAGCAAAGTTTCGTCGTGAAAGCACAAGAGAAAGATTAAAAAAAATGGCGGAAGAAACAGGCGAGTTCGAAGTTCGAGGCTGACGGAGGGAAGAGGAGCCGGTCGGGGGCGAGTTAGTTTACCCTGGTCTCGGGCAACTTTAAAGATTAATCGTCGGTTAATTAGGGCTCGTTCGAGGCTAGACGAGGATAATTGTATCAGCCAGCCAGGCATTTCCGAGTTAATACCGAGCTGATATTGGGTAAGCTAGATACGGCGATGACAGGCACAGCTTGATATACATCCCGAGCATTGTTACGAACGCGAGACACATACGGGTAGCTGGTGCATATGATGCACGCGTACGATATCGCTCTTGAGTGCCTCAACACGTGACAATTTTCGGATGATAATTATGCGCGGATGTTTACGCACTTAAAAACTGTCAAGATCTACAAACTGTACTGGCTGATTTACTGGGACTTTACTGCTCTGTTTTGAGTAAAAATACAAAATATGATAGAAGAGTACGTTGACATAGTACTGTGAGATATTTGTAAGTCAAGTTTTGACTCAGGATAGTAAAAGATCGATAGATTTAATATTGGGTCGCGTTAAAGAATAGAGCAGTTCGGCAGATACATCAGCATAAGATCATAATCAACTGTAATAAGGACCTGAAAGTGCCACATATATTATTTATAAGTACTGTATTGCGTTATAAAGTGATGTTCTCTTAATTTGATGTTTCATTAGTGAATCGAGGCTGCATCGAAGCAGTTCTGTAACGACCATCGTAACAGAACTATAAATTGTCATATGCAAGTCTTACAGTTAGAGAGTAGAATGTATTATATCGTGTGACTTTTTTTCTATTTTACAAAAAACAGTAACCTGTCCCAGTTCACAGAATTATAACATGTACAAAATATGTAGGATATGTATATTAATAATACTCTGCAATGACGAAGCGTTTAATATTATACGTTACTAGGTCGCGGATATTTATGAATTTATGATATATCGATGTTTGCAAATCGTACATAAGCCGTGTAATCTATAAAGTCGAACAGATTACATAATATGTTCAAACCTTGGTATATCATTAATGCATAAATATCCGCACTCGTTTCATTACTACTCCAATTTAAATTATAATTAATTATACGCATTATTTTCTACATTCAGGTAGATAACCAAAGTTATCATTAATTTATCGATTAATCGTTAACCTCGTAATACAAATTCTGTCCCCAGCATATTCGTTCGCATGATCTGATGTATTAGCATAATAATCATTTCTATGTTCGCTTTAACTAACTTAAGTTCAACTAATGAAATTTCGCTAGCTTTAATTCACAAATCAATTCTTATCCTTGCAATATAAATTCTCTGTCCCCAGCATATTCGTTCGTAATAAAAATATATGACCTATTAACATAACCACTTCTATATTCACTGTAACTAACTTAAGTCCAACCAATGAAATTCCGTTAGCAATTATTAATTAATCAATTATTATACTTGGAATATTCTCTGTCTCCAGTATAGTATCTATAATAAAAATTCAGGATTTTGTATAAATAATATATATTTCCATCGAAGAATTTCGATACTGGTGAACGATGATATACATGTTTGAGGTACCGGTTACATATCCGCGGATTTCCACGTATGTGCACATGTATAATCGTGATTTCGTCGTCTCGACGACACGCTGCCCGCGTCTCTGGATTCCACTTGCTTCGAGATATTGTCTCGCACTGTGTCAGCATGTTGTTACCCACACCGTGGCCCCGATAAAATTATGTCAACGACCAGTTATAGCAACAGCGACAGCAACGATAGCACAGATAATACTAATTTGTCGTGACGCCACTTCTCTTGATAGCCAGTTTCACTTAATAGCTAGCGATAACTAACACTTTGCTTTCCTTCAACACTTTCATTGCTGGCAATTGCTGCAAATAATTTATACAATGCATAACGATAACTATGTGTAACGATAAGTCATGTGGATTACTTTTTTTGCTAATTACCTGATCTAGATTTGGTAGTTAGTCTTTAATCCACTTCTGAATACTTCAAATGTATAATAATGTTCTATACCATAGGCTTTGCAGTTATCGCATTAACGATGTGATCCAGAAATTTTCAGAATATTACTTCAGATAATTCAGTGATCCGAATTTCAAAGCGAAGATACAAATACGAAATAAATGTTTATTGCAATTTACTCGGATAAATGAACGACAATATTGATGAGAAAGATGACATCGAATTTGAGATAGTATTTTATTCAAATGAAATGTTGCAAATTAAAAATTATTCGTCAGCTTCAAAAATGTGATGTAACGGCGAATACATTTCCATTCGTGAAAATTGTTCTTGCTTTTAAAATATTTCTATTTTATCGGAGATTCGTGCGGGAAGACTACTCGAAATGATTTCCAACTCTGAAAGCTTTTCTGTTCCGTTCGGTTTCATGATCCGCGCGATCTGCAAACGATTACGTCATCGGAGATTTTCAATCCGTCGTGTTCGGACGGACGTATATAGACGTGTGTTGCAGCACAACGCATCTTTCACGGAACAGAAATCACGAGAAGGCAGTGCAGCTGCGGGCGTACAATATATCGCGTCCCGTTTTCTCCGATATAAATATGGATGGAAGCAACGTAATGTCGCCGATATAACTTCCCGCCTACAATCAGAAGAAGGATGTACGGTTGAAAACGTTAATGCAACCTTGTAATATCTTCGCGTTTTACTTCGATATTAAAACGACCGAGCTATTAATTTCCGAGTCCGTTCGTCCAGTAGCATCTACGCTAAATAAGGAATACTGCAGAGTATTACAAGGAATTACGTGCTACCTACGTCTACTCTTACATCGTAAATACGCGTATTTGCTACGTGTTAGTGAATACTGTTTTAGTCACTATAAACTCTTTCATTCGTAGCAAAATTATTTGAAATTTAAAAAAAAAATTAGAAGAGCTAAATTTGTAAGAATATTATTTTTTCCAGAAATCTTTTTCATGCATTTGTAGGTCTAAAGAAACGGTACATCTTTTGTTTCAAATATGTTTTAATATCTTCCGTCGTTTACTATTTATGAGCAGAGTATGTCGATACTAACAAAAGGGGTGAGTCTTCGCTGAAAGTAAAAAACGAACACCAACGAATTACTAACGAACAATTGTGACATGTATCAGTGTCTATAAGTTATAAGTTAGATATAATAACAATCATAAGTTAATGAGGTGAAATATGTTTTCCCAGATATCAAAGCGTCTGAACAGCATAAACGCTGCTTAACTAAATATTCACGTTGTTGAGGTGAAGATTCTTAAACACCGTAAAATGTCTAAACGTCGTTCGTTTAATTAAAGCTGAACATCCTTTTAATTAAAATACCAAAGAGTGTTAAGTGAAAGGCGGCAATGGAATTCAATTTAACAGCAGGTCAAAAGCTGCAGAAATAACGCTGAAAATTCGCTGGTTTACGAAAGATTTTGCAGTGGGATCGCAGAAATTCCCGAACTGCGAAAAATATGCGTGCGGATACATTCTATCGGACGTAACGTTACGAAGGGAAATTAAAAAATTGCTATGTCGCGATCACGAAAGTATCTACTATAAATTCCGTGCGCTTGGTCGACTTGTCGTTCCGAGATGTTGGAGTGAAGCAAGAATATTGCTCGAATTCCGTCGATGCCTTCGGCGATACCGTCCTTGTTAGTAGAAAATTGGGTTTAACTTCGAATGCATATTCCCTTGCACCCCTGATTCTTATCGGAGGACTTCCATTTTACCTTCCCTTCTTTTCCCTGCATTTTGCTCTCAGCGCGTTGCTTGATATCGCGTACAAATTGTTTCGTGTTCGACCAATTTCGAAGTACAAGATATTAAACGTTGTAAAGTCTGATGCGGTTCGCGCGTCTATCGTACGTAACTACGTTAACATTTCGTCAATAAAATGGCTAATATCCGATTATAAATAAATAACGACTACTTTCGAAGAACATAAAGCCTGACACGATAACATAAAGGTACCACAAAATATAAGTTACTACGTATCAATATAAAAATTAAAGGAACAAGATTACAACAAATATAACATTTTTTGGTCTAATTAAGCGACTAACATTCTCAAGCCATTTTCCACGATTTTTGAACCACGGCCGGTATTCATTGAACCGATCGGCAATATCGTCCGCAAGATTTTCCCGTTTAATTTGCGCGAAATACCTGCAAGATCGTTGAAAGAGAATCGAATGGAAAATGTTCCCTTTGTTTCGAAGACGACCGTTCGTAATTCTCTCGAGAGTGGTCCTTAATTATCAAAATAAAAGCGGACGAGGTTGCTTTGTTCGTTGCCGCGTCGGCCATATTCATTCGACGCGCGAAACTGAAGTCGGCCGCGTTTTTTTTCAAAAGAATCGCTCGAGCACTTTTCGCTTTTCACGTGGCTCTTCAGCTATTCGAGGGTCGTTCGTGACCATTTGACTCCTCCAGCTGCGAACGCGAACCGCAAACACCAGGCAGACGCGTTCCTTTTATTTCCGGGCTTTCGTACAAATAGCGTCGAGAAATAATAACGCGTCTTTATTACGACGCGAATAAATATCAACGCGAGGTAAAGAATAGCTGCTATTCAATTCGACGAACGCTTGCGGAACCGAGTTGTAAATTATACATACAATTAGTATTGTGGGTTGTGTAAGTAACGTTGAAACTGGAGCGAGTCAAATTGCATGATAATTTATAGATTTTTAATCAAAGGATAGAATCTTGGAATTAAATTGATGGACGGAGAAATACGATGGATAAGAACGGATTAATCGAGGATATGGCTTGTAGAATTGATCGATTATGAAATACGTTTCGATGCAACGCATCTTTCCCTCGGTTAAAGTGCTTATTGATAGAATTTCGTGAAGATTTCTCTTGAATTTTCCTAGGATTTGATCTGTCTATGTTTCGGGAAGTTCTAGAGTTTGGAAATTGGAAAAAAGAAAACGAATATCAAGAACTACAGGATGTTCGATTGCTCATAAAGTAGGTAAACAACAACACTGTCGTTCTGCTTGGTGGAAGAAAATATATTTACGTATGTATTTATGTATATACAAATTGATCGATTATCACAAAATCCTGCCTGTACAACGAAGAGTATAAATGTTCGGGAAAGAAAACTTGACGAATTCCCTTTCGGTATAGTCATTGATTCGTTCCGATTAAAAATAAATGCTAAAACAGATCTCGAAAAAAAAAAAAGGAAAAAAAAAAAAAAAAACAAGAAGAAAATCAGAGTATGCTCTACGACGAACACCGACTTTCGAGTGGGCAACTAACCAGCCCGGAGTACTAGTTACAACAATTAAATCCATCCAAAGTTATTCGAAAGTAGGAAACATCCCGACGTTTAAAAATCGACGCGTAAAAAGTCAGTTCAATTTCGACTGGAACTATCGACGATACCGTGTGGCGTATCGGTGTAGTGAAAGACCGGATATATCATCGGTACCGGCACGTACTCGACCAGGGAGAAATTGTTCCTCGGGACAAACTCCTGCGCCAACGGGTTCAACGGCGTGGCCAACGGGAGTTCGGGAACCTGGCTGAGATGATACTTGAGTGTTTCTTGGTCCGTGCCGTGGATATCGGCAATTTCCAGATACCTCTGCCAAAGCTTTCGACAGGAACCGATCGTCAAGAGGGCAATCGGGTCGCCGACCACCGCGACCAAACATTTCGCCCGCGTTATGGCCGTATTTAACAGCCTCGGATTCGTTAAGAATCCATAGTCCTTCACGTTTCTCTCCGCCGAATATCTGCACGAGTTTCTGGTCCGAACGATGCTGATAAACACCGCGGTGAACTGTTTCCCTTGAACGTTCAATACCCTCTCGACCGACACGTCGAATAGCTTGCGTTTCCGTAGCTCCACTCGTATCCTTTGCACCTGTTCCGTGTAATAAGACAGAACACCGATCGATCCCTCGCCGTATGGTCCCCAGCAATCTACAGGCCAGCTGTTTTTCAGTTCCAGCACACGATTTACTATCTCGTGTGCCTCCATCACGTGCACGAATCCTGTTGAATACACGCCCTGTCGAAGAACAAACAAGAAATTACCCTTGAAGCGGAGATATCTCCGAGTTAATACGAGCTCAAGTTAAATACGACAAACTCTCGTATTACGGATAAATCCCGTTTGCAAGTTTAGGAATTTGAACAATTGGAAATACGAAAGTTTAAAAAATCGCTGGAGACTTGTATTTCTAAAAGAAAATTAATCGATTTGTGATTTAAAAATAATCAACATCGAAAAATTAAAATCAATCATTCTTCGTATCGAAAACATACCTGTACTTCCTCTCCCTGAACTGCGTAGAAGGTCAACGGCTTCAATACAGGATGCTTCATCAATAAATTGTTACCGGGCTTCACCACCCCCTCGTAAAACATCTCGGATGTATACTTGATGATGTCTCCATGGGCACGGTAATTCTGACAAAGATGTATCCTACATGGATGCGTTGGCGGATACATGCCATAGATCCTCTCGAGTAAGGTGACCCCTAGGCCCCGTTCGTTCGCCAAATCGCTATAAATTTCTGGCGCTAGTTGCATCTGATCGCCAGCCAGAATTAGACGGGTCTGAGGTGTGGCTAACGACAGCGGTATCAGAACCTCGCATTCTAAAGCCTGGGCTGCCTCGTCTATCACTATATGCGTGAACGATAAGTTTAGGCACGTTAATGAACTGGATGTGGTCAGAGTTGTCACGATCAGTCCGCAATCTTGAAGGTCCTTCTCGGTAGGATCACGGAAAGTACCGTTATCTTGCATCAAGGTGTACTCTTGGACCACTGGATGTACCTGAAATAGCGCAATGAAACCAAAAAAAGAATACTTCAACGAAGATGACGACAAGTTTCGTCTCCTTTGGGAAACGTACCGTGTTTCTGGCTCGACCTTTGTAATAAATTCTGACGGGTTTTAATCGTGGATACTCTTGCATTTTGTACCAACCGTCGAAGAATTCTTTGACGTACAGATCGGCTGCGCTATTGCTATGGGTACAAAGCAGAATCTTGTATTCGGAACTACTGGTGAGCAGAACTCGTAGAGCCTGAGCAATGGTAAACGTTTTCCCTGTTCCAAATGGTCCGAGTAACAAAATCGGTGGTAAAGAAATCTCAATGGGGGCTGTTATGATCGCTAGAGCTCTTTTTTGTTCCGTATTAAACAAACGATTCTTCATAATGGCATCCGACAGACTTATGCCATCGATCTCTTTTATCTCCTTATGAGCTTTGCTTAAAAAAACTAGACCTACATTGGGCAAGCTATCTACAGCTTTGTGCCACTCGCAGGAAGGCAAACGATTCAGTACAAATTGCAATTGCACTTCCAGATCTGTATTCGCCACCAAATGTAATGTGTCTACACACATTTTGGACAGTCTTACGTACACAGTTTGCGTACACTTGTCTTCTATGTGTGCTTCGAATATTATATTCGAGTTACGGCTCTTGAAAAGTACTCTATTGCAACCTCTCAGGAACAGTCTTCCGCTTTTTGTATCTTCTGTGATACTGCGGCTTAGTGGTAACTGTGATAAAAATTTATCATACATTTTGCGTTGTATAATTTTCAAATAAACATGCTATAGTTATAGGAGTATACTAACAAGCTAATGCTAAACGTATGCTATCTTTCAAAATTAGTAGAGTAATAGAGAAATAAAAAGAAGCGTATAATAGCTAAAAAGATTCGCACCTGAGCAAAGAGCTCACCAGGCGGTGCGTATTTGACGGTGGTGGATGCATCACCCGTAGAAGCCAAAATATAATGGCAAAGAAGCCGCATATACGTGCTTTCATTGTATCTGGCAATTTGTTCGTGTCTAGCTAATTCTTCCACCGTGATTAATTCGTGAAGACGACCTCTATAATTTTCTGGTGTCAAACGATCGTCCGTAAGGGATTGTTGAGTTAAAAAGAAATTATTTCTATCCGGATACGGATATATCATAGCTAATTTATCTTCTCTGGGATCTTTCGGTGGCACAAACGGTGATTTAAAACGACAAATTAACGTTGTTTCATTTATCCATGTTTTTGGATTCTGTGAAAACTGATAGTTCGTAGCTTTATGAATTCTTGAAAAGTCTTCGACCGGTAAACAATCCACGCATATCCTTTGAAGTATCACAGGATATTCTCCGAAGTAAAAAATAATGTTCTGACGATAAGTACCATACTGATTGGCAACGAAACAGATTTTGACGTAATACTGTACTTTGCTGGTTTTGTTTCTTTTCGTATTCATTGCATCTAACTCTGTACTATACCATTCTTGACCATTTGTCACTCCAATTTCATTGGTATTATATAAAACCGACTTCAAAGCAAAATTTTTACGATTCTCGTCCAAAGTTAATGCTACTTGTTGTAATTGTTTACCTAGATAAATGTAACAAACTGTATTATATCCATTGTATTACAGATATCGATAAACTACTATAACTTGCTTTGCGAGTAAGGAAATTTCAAGTAAAACATTGTAGTAAACAAATGTCGTGATTTAAATTAATCATTCAAAGATTGTTCCAATAAAGCAGCATTTATTGTCTTTAAGTATTAATTATTGGCCGTTAGATTTTCACTGTGTTTCTGCGTATCGATCTTGCAAACAATAATGAACAATTTTTGACGAGTACGAGTGTAAACAATCAAAAAACAATGGCACTTACCACGCGCCAGAATGTGAAAATTCCAACAATAAATGACATGACAACTCGTCGATCGACAACAGAGATTGTTGTCGGGAACAATTAACACGTCCTCCGATTGCTTGCAAACGATAACTTTCTCAGGATTTTTCGACTTAACCCAATCGCGATGGACCTTTTCGGCGATGCTGGGAAACTTAGTCTCTCCATTGAGCCTAAGCGAACAGTTAGCCATGATGGCCGCTTGAAATTCTGAATATATCCCGAAATTCGAACACTCGTTACCGTATTACAACACAAATGCAGCTTTACATTTTATGGATAGGATGTAATTCGATCCTAACCCAGACACAACAAACGCACAAATTTCATCGCGCATTTTCGCGGTACCATCATTCCACGACGAGTACAACGCTTTCGACTACTGACAGGTCAGTGCTCATTCTGCGCAAGCGCAGTGCAAGCGTTATTGAAACACGACGCGCGCCATCTCGCGAGTGCCGTGGTATTTCAATGATTTCCGACGGTACTGCGACTTTATCGACGTTGGATAGCATGAAAGAAGTGAAATTGAATTGGGAAATTTAGTTTTTATATAAATTGGAAATTATATTTGAAAGAAATAATGTTTGATATGTAACTTAATGAAAAAAATTAGGTGTTTATTAATCGGTATAAAACGTAGTACTATTTGTTTCAAGTTTTCGAGATTAATGTCTTTTTATATAATTGTAAAAAATTACTCAAATCGGAAGCATTGCAAACGTAAACCTATCTCTAGAGAAAGAATAAATTCGATTTAGTTTGATGGTAAGAAGACACTCGGAACTTCTTTGTGTCTGCTTCCCTCGAATGCTTATCAGGCAAACTCGAGAAACGTCGGTGAAATCAGATTAGAAAAACGCATTAGGGACATCGCAGCGGAATGGAAGGGACGAGGTGAAAAACACAGACGAGTAACCGAAGACGAAATAAAGAAGCGGTGAAAAACGATCGAAGCCGGTAGCTGATGCGAAACGGCCTCTTCTGCCGGCACGCAATCTCGTGGAAATTCCAAAGAAGATTCTCATGTAAATCGCGCTACGTTATCGAACCACCGGAAGTGGCTAAATGACGATCGCCATTATCCATGCGGTCTGGCGAAGGGTTTTCGAGAGCAACAGACAGAAAGGGCGAAAGAGAGAGGGAGAGAGAGCGAGAGAGAGGTGGATGAACAGTGGTGTAGAATGGTTGAAGAGTCTGAACGCGCAGGGGGTGAAATGCAGAACCAGAGGAGTGGAATCGGTGGTTAGCCCCGGTGGGTTGAAAGCTTTCGAATCGACCATTTCGTGCGTTGCTCCAGGTATTCCCCTTGGATAACCAGGCTATTCCATTTACCTCGACGCCCGGCCGCGAGAAAGAAAAGAGGATGGAAAAAAATAGCGGCAAATCTGGCAGTCACGAGAGCTGACCAGTTTGCAACGCGCACTCGGGATAAACTGTTTGTCCGTTTTCGAACTTTTCCTACCCCAAGGGAAATCTAATGCGACGTTCGACGACCTGTCGCATTTGTTCCGAGGATATTCGAGGGACGCGTGTAAAATGGGGAACCAGGTGGGCTGTTTCGAGCCAACAACGTGCCATGACTCTTTCGGTGTAATGGTATAGAGAGTTAATACTTTGTTTCGACGATCGACATTTGCAACTATTCCTCTGTCCGCGTCATTCGTGACGAAAACAAAATTTCCACCCGATTTTATTGCTTTATTTTTACCGTAAAGAGGTTTAAAAACGGACGTAATTGCTCACCGTTGTTTCGACGCATTACTTTATTGTTTACATTTCATTCACGAATAGTATCGTTCGTGAAACTCGCGTTAACGAGGCCAACTCTCGAAAGATTATTAAAAGCAAGCCTCTTTTCAACCTCCGTTGAATAAATCTACATCGCGTTGTTCCCGTTGAAACCTCGACGGTAACAAACCGGAAGAGAAAAAAATACCGAAACAAAACCCCCGAACAAACAGGCTGGATATTTATCCTTTTCAAGACATTTCCGCCACGGAAAAGCCCTGCAGGTAACCTATTCTTGAAAGAGCACACGAAAAAAAGAGAAGGAGGAAAACTTGGCCCGTCCTTATGAGGAAAATTTCCTATTTACCTCGTTACGTTTTACGGATCGCCGGAAGTTCGTGAACAACCAGAGCGACAAGGGTTGATGAGCATCTCGGTCGACGATAAATTTATCCGTGACTCGCGATTAAAATGACGAAGCGACCGGGTAATGGAGGTCTCGATAAAAATGTTCCCAGAAAGTGATCTGCGTCTCGCTGACATTTTTTTCCGACTAAGCGAGAATAAAGATAAAATTTCGTGCGCGCTTATCGCGTTGCTTGGACGCGAAACCTCAGCGTTTATCGTTGATAGATTTGGAAATTCAGGAAGATGGTAATTCAAACTCTCTTTAGTGTAATGCAAACATAATATAATGGAATACAAATATATAACATAAATATAATGCAGATACGATGCAAACATGATTCGATGGAATGAAAATATAATACAGCTATAATAATTGCATACAATACAGATGTTATGCAAATTTAATAATGTAAGTTTGGGAATTCATGGTTTTGAGAACTTGAGACTATGGTAGATGCTTTAAAGTTTGGAAATTTGAGAATTTGATGAAATAGAGATTTGAGAATTTGACACGAAGATTCGTGAAGTAGAAAAATTTGTTTACGCCAGCAAACCTGGCAATTTGCCGTAACTCTTCCGTCATGAGCGTTCAGAGTATTTTTCTTGGAAGAAGGCGCGAGAGAAGGAAGGAAACTGTTGGATCGGTGGGTGGTTTATATCGGTAATTAAAATCTGTCGCGTACGCGGCGGTAGTGGGATGGGCAGGAAAAACAGAATAAGGGTGTCAGATGGAGGGGCGGTGGCGAAGAGCGTCCAGCGTGATCGAAAACGGGGATAGCAAGGATCGAGGGAAAACGTTGAAATCGCGCTAACGAGAGGATTCGTTATTGAACGGAGCCGGAATATAAAGAACTGTCGTTATCGCGCCTCCAACGTGTTCCCTCGGGCGCGATGCAAATGTGCACGATACGGACGTGTACTCGGGGCTTGGTCACTTTTTTAATCGAGTCTGCACTGTTCCGTGTCGCGCGTTCTCATCCACCTCGTCCCATCGACGGCTTACGTATCAGTCAATTATTAGGAAACGTTTTTTGCGCCTCTATCAGTTGTTTCGCGCGTTCGGGATGGAAGGATGTTCCTTTTGCTGATCCAAATACGTATACCGATAGAATGAATTTATGAAATTTTCTCAATTTCGTATTTATATTCAAATGAAATTTCATCGATTTCATGTTTACGTCAGTTTTATATTTATATTCAATTCGAACGAAGTCAATTTCATGTTTCGATTTTAATTTATATTCGTTTCAAACGAAAATTCGTTGAACGATTTTGGGTATTTAGAAATTTAGATCTACACGAATTACCTATCCGTCATTTGGAAAGTTGGAAATTTTAAACTTTGGAAACGAAGTATGCATTTAGTAATCGCGAATAAATGATATCCGGAGAAGTTAATCGGAACTCGTTAAGAGTAAACGAGGCTGATGCTCAGGAGAGTTGTCCGAATCTAATTGTTTCCACTTGTGGGGTCGAATGGACCCGAATTGCGGCTGCAGGATGTAAGCCAGCCACGATTCGTCGCAGCTGCGAATGTCAGGTGAACGGACAAAGTCAAGCGCACCTGGCTCGTTTATTCGGCTAATTTATACGACACCTCGTCACTTACGGTGACTAACAGCGGTCCACCATGGAATCGATACATCGTTTCGACCTTTACCATTTCGAGCCTCGATTCGGTTTCCCTCTTCGAGGCTCGCACACTTCGATTTTAACACATCGTTGACCAGTTAACTCGCGTTTTCATACCAAAATGTTGTTCACCGATCGCCCACCGATCGCCACTTAACTCGTGTTTACACTCGAATTAACTATTTCAGTTTTCAAAGCTCAGAGTAATTTAGGATATCGTAAATGCCTTCTTTGGGTTGTTCTCTCGTGTTCGCTTCATTAGAAAATTTGATGGGAGGATAGAAGGAAATGAACCGTTCGAACGTTTAATAACTAAAGTTGGAATAACATTAACTGAATTCTATTGTTGTCGCGTCGTCGAAGCTGAATGAGAATTTGATTAAAATTTTGTTTAAACTCCGACGCGTCTGGAGTCTGGTCACGAAATAGAAATTCATTTCGCGACCGACAGACTGTTTGTATCGTGTTTCCAGACTTCCGTGACGAATACGTTACGCTAATTTTTGATAAGTCGGAAACGTTTGGGAGTTATTTGATTATCAACATCCAGGGTTAACTTTTCGATGTTCTTTGCAAGGTAGGAAAGTTTTGTAAACGAGCGTCTTTGCCGCGTCAGATGCAAAATTTACTTTTGCGAATATCTCGAAAACGATGGCTGAACGGCGGTAACATGCAGAGAGGCAAAATGCTGAGAACAGCGACGTCGACAACATATTCGAAGGCGATAAAAATGAGCGAAGAATCGATAAAGCAAACAATTACGAGTGAAAGTGCGCGTTCGTACGGAAGGTTGTAAATTGAAAGGCAGCAGTTGCGAAAGTTTGACAACAAAACACGAGCGGTGAAACTGTTTAGAAGGGGTGCGATCGAAGACAGGGGCGTGACATCGGGGGGCGAAAATGGGAGAAAGTGTTGGATCCCCGCGACGAGAGATAACGGAGCGTGAAAGGCGTCCGCGTCGGTGGCCATTGTATTGTCCCGGGGACAATAGCGTCGGGGATGTCCCTATCTTCCGCCACCAAGTTGATATCGCGATCGAATCGCGATCCAATTGTAATTGGATACTCCGCCAAGCATCGAACTGTCTGCGAGCCGAACGAAAGAAATCTCGCCGGAAGCGGCGAGTATAGCCGCCGACTTTATCGATTCCAATTTCCCGCCTTAATTGAGAACCACTCGATCCCTCTTTGCAACTTTCACAAACGATTCGACGATGATTTACCATTCTCCGAATTACCTCCTCTCTTGTCTTCGATTCTACACTGCAAAATGCATTAAACAATTCGTAATTGTACACACGGTATACATACACCGTATCATGATCCATATAACGAGGCCTGAATACCGATGTCAATGAAACCAAAAAGCAATATGGCAACGGCACCAGTGCGTATGCTTTGTACAAGTATTCGATCAATAAACGATATAAAAATGAAAAATTTGATTCAAGTGTTTAATTTGATCAGAATTATTCAACTCACCGGTACTGTGAAAAAATTGATTAAAAAAAGAATTTGAATGCAGATTCGATAAGGGAAGAAGAGCAACGTCACGCCTCGCGGGTTATTGCAAAATTTAGCATAGCATCGAGCCCTTAGATTTTTCGAAGAAAAAAAGGAAAGGTCCGTGATGAGTTTCTCGACTGTATGTATATAACGTACAGCAGGTTGCATGGAAACCCGAGAAAATTTGGATATTTTCACGCGAATCCTTCATCAAGATACCAACGTTTCTGGCTTCATCGTATTTCAAGCGTGTTTCGTGACTAACGTTCTTCATATCTGAAATCATTCGCTTCGTACATTATCCGTGAAAATGCAGCTTTGCAATTTAAATTGTAACCGTGTTTCGTTCCGACGTCATTTCGAGTTTCATTAATCGTTTCTTGTTTTCGAAAAATCGCTTCGGACACGAAGCGAATCGATTCAACCAAATAATGCGACGCGAAATATTTCCTCGAAATTCTGCCGTCAAATGTTTTCATTCGATTACAGATCGTATTTTCGAAATTCTACGTATCCGTTATTGTTTCTGGCTAAGGGAAATATAAACGATCAATCCATTGTTTGGAAACATGTAACGCAAACAACAAGTATGATTCATGTTCTACGATGATGCATCGTGTACGAATTGAATCGAACGAGATTTCGGAATTTACGATGTTCGAAGTTGAACAATTTGGAAATTTGGGGACTTCGAGACTTGGAGCTTTAGGGACTTAGAGAGTTTAGAAAGTTCAAAAATTTGGAATATTCGATCATTTTAAAAGGTCAGAAATAGGTTAACGTATACAATAATTTGAGAACAAATATTGTACGATTTAGATCGATTGAAATCAATATTCTGATCATTTGACATCTATCGTCTGCTCTTTCGGCGATTTTGTATCGCTGACATGTATAAACCACCATTTAATGTATTAAAAATACAGTGAATTAATTAAAGCTCGTATATATTCCACGACGCAACTTTACGCGAACATAAAATGTTGAATAAAGAAATAGAATGCCATTGAGAAAAATGAGAAGAAAGTAGCAGGGGTGATAACGAGGATAATGAAAGGTCTAGTTTTTCGAGTTCGTTGCGTCGAATAGGCAGAAATGCGTCGTCGAGTGAATACGCAGGCGTCGGAAACCGCGTCGAAAAACGGCTGACGCGTGTTCCATCCAGCGATGTCCCCGACTCGGTCAATTATTCCACGACACTGGTAAGTACGTTGATTAACACAGGGGCGAAGAGGATTCGTGGTACTCGGCAGGAAGCAAAATCGGCGCGGCTGCACGATGCCGTGAGTACGTGTCGCGGCCGATGTACGCGGAAGATCGCGTCCCGGCTGAATCAAGATTTAATCGAATAATTCTCTTGGGATCTAATGGCGAGGAATAATTTATCGGGTCCCGAGAGCGTAGCTTTCCTACATTATTAACCCTTTCGTTGCGAACCACGTATACAGGGTGTTCGGTTATGTAAGGTACACCGCTTTCTGAAATAACTCTTCGACTTTGGACTACAATTTCCGAAGAACCTTTCTATCTATTAAAAAGTTGCTATCCATAACCAGCGTGTTTATTTTGTGTCATAAAAATATTGGAGTGTAAAATAAAGGAGTTAAAATCGTTTAACAAGTTTTTTATTTCAAGTTACGAAGTTTGATAAGGCGGTTTTAAAACCTGTATCGAAGTAAACTTTGTCACTTGAAAGTTTTACAGTCGCTACTGATAACAATGCAACGCATGACAGTAGAACGCACGGCGATATAATCAATATGAAAATACAATTATGATCAATATGCGGTTAAATATTATGCAAGTATTTTCACGAATAAATTGGGAAGCATTTGTTAAATAATTGAACGCTTTCGGAAAATGTCGAACAGTTTTATGAAACGCTACGTTCAGAACGACCAACCACTTTTGTGCGCGGATATTTTAATCCCTTTCAGAGTACATTCCCTTTGGGAACAGATCGGTCTATGAATAGAATTTGGTTTACGCGTTATCGGTGTTAAACGTGATACCATTGAACGTTGCTAAAGGTGTCGGATCGAAATTTCTACCAACCTAGTGGCCAGTAAATTTAAAAGCTTTTCAAGCGTTCCAAAACTACAATGAATCAATGATAGTTCGGTGCTTCTTTCGCGCGCACGGTGGATGAAAACTTTTTGAAAATTTATAGCCGATCAGAGTTGCTAAAGTTCCCAGGTTTAGGGACAAAATTCGATTTAAAATATTTCAATTACTTCTGACGCTACTGGACACTCTGATGGATACAATTTATTGGTATATGTATATTGCTCCTTTTTATGTTGCTGTAAATACTGACTGTAGCAATTGGCATCGTCGAAAGAGGTGGCCATTACGTAATACTTGAAAGTTTGCAGATTCGAAGATGTACAAAATTCGTAAACTTTTTAGTTAGAATGTTTGAAAATTTGTAAATTCGAGGGTTTATGATTATTAAAATTTACTAAAATTGGCAATTATAAATTTCTATAAATTCGACAATTCAACGATTTTTAATTTCGAACATATATCTTCAGATATCAAATGTTGAAATAAATCTTTGATATAATTGGCAACCTAATACGATATGTTATCATGGTACACGCAATAAAATGTAAGTAAACGTTAAAATATTTCGCATCGCTATACTTTATTCCGGCTTTCTCCGCAACAGGCTACTACGCGAAAGATAATGGAAGTACAAATGAGGTACTTAGGACGAAGAGAACAATACAGAAACTTCCGTGTTGCGACACTTTAAAACGCTAAATGCAACTACGGCCCTGTACTTAATCACCTTCTCCAGAATTTTATTCGAAATACAGGAAACAACTTACCCAAATTATGTCCGGTCGTTCGTGCACCCTCTGGTGATCAACCACGCTCTAGAAAAAAATAAAAGATATCGAGTGTTCATCGATACATTTCGATTCTATCTTTCCTGGTGTTTAAAGTGAACTATTCAAATTAATCGAAGTATTCAACGTACAATTTATCATTTGTTTTTCTATTTAATTTTCGATATCGTATTGCACGCCAGTAAGTCTGATTAGCTACATCGATCAAAATATCTATTTCAGTGTTCGTAGTAACATGCAATAGGTAGTCGTATCGCGCAACACCAACGAATTACGATGTTTAGAAAGAAGATAGTTGATTGTTTGGATAACAAAGTTTGAATCTAAGGAAGAAACGCTGAGGAAGTTAGCAGATCCTTTCCGATTGCATCGATTAGAGCGAAGGGTGTCGCGAGAGATAATGGAAGCACGAGTCTGCCACTTTCGAGGTTCAGTCGGAGGAGCTCGTCGCCGTGAAACTCGCCATTATTTTAATTGCTTCCATTGGGGCAAACGAGCCGCAGGACAACTCCGTGGAGACGTTCCACGATACCCGTAAGGACACAAGGCCCGATGTCCTACGGTATCCTGCGGTTTTCGCGCACTTTCCCCTCTGCGAACCTCGACTTGCCTAGATGAAATCGGCTGAAGTATTATCTTAATTACAACCCCCATTAAGCCGACCTTCCGATTATACCCTGCCACTTTTCTTTGCCCGTTGCCTCCGTGTCTGCGGACAACCCCGTAATCGATATCGTTCCTTTCGATTACCTTTAATTAAAATGTATAGCGAAACGCGCACAAATTTTACATTCCTAAATATTCAACCCCGATTTCGTGAATTTCGTAAAATTCAACGAACGAAAAGCCTTCTACTTTTTTTGTATTATTCCTAGAGAAGTCAGATTTGTCGTTGACTATCTTACATAAAGATAATCTGATTTCATTTCAATAAGGAAAAAGTGAAAAATCAATTCGGTAAAAGCTTCATAACAAGGATATAAAAAATATCAAATATCCTTGCGTCGTCGGTATTGAAATGTTCACATTGATCAATTTCCTTTTTCCAAGGTCAGTTAGTTTGAAAGCCGAGCGAAAGCGAAATCGTGTAAATAAAGTACCGTGTTAATCGGCGGATACACGCGCACGTTCGAAAGAACGCATGCTGCGATATCGTGGAATTGAGGAATATCCGGCATCGATTATCCACAGGCCGATAATCTGCAACTCCATTTGCAACGCAAGAATGCCGAGCGATAACGCGAATCTATTGGAGAACGTTGCGATCCGGTCAATCAATCAGACTTGTATCGGATGCTGGCCATCATATCCGCTACGAATTACGTCGAATTAAAGTCACGATAAAGCATTCTGTTTCGGCCGCGTTTCCATTTCGATCGTATTTGCATGAACGTTACCCACCCTCGTTATCTCGACCGAACCGATCACGCAAATGGCCCTTCTACGCCCTTCCACTGTTCCCGATCTCTCGGTTGAACGACCGGATAAAACGACTGCCGAAAGAAAACCATCTCTCTAGCATCGCTCTAGAGAATCTCTGATCCGCAGAACACATTCTGACTCTCGAAATGAAATTGTCCCTTCCTATCGTCCATCTGATTATTCCTTGCCTCTTTATCTAACTTTCTCTACCACAGATCCTGATTCTTTTTCACTTTCGCGCCCTGCCTTTTCCGCAAGCTTATACCTTCTAATCTCTTTCTCTTCTCCCGCATTTTATTTCTTCGTGGTCACCTTAAATTCTATCCGTCGATCTATCAGTGTTACTTTCACGCGATCGCTGTTTGTACTTAATTGAAAATTCGTCCAACCGAAAGTCACTTCTTACTTTGCGAGGTAGTAAAGTAAATCGATCTAATCTCGCACTTTGCACGTCCTGATTGTATCGCTGATGTACGACGAATTTAAACATCTGGAACATGTACCCTTAAAATGAAATATATTACCACTTCTGTACTTGTATCTTTCGTAACAGTACAACGAGTTTACCGAGTGTAAAGGTCGTAAAATTAGTTGCCAACCAAACATATATTAATTGACGGTTGGTACAAAAAATAGATAAATTTCTCGTCGTAGACTCGTCGAAATGTTTCCTTCATTTTCATTCGTTAAATAAACTGTGCTCAAATTGGAGAATGTTCCACGTAGACTTCGTGTTAATTAATGTACGTACACAAACTGTAGGTCGTCAACGAGTGTAACTAGTTTAGTTCGCAAAGAGGGTGGAACGGTTAAAGTGGTAGTGTTTTTCTAAAGTATGTCGTCCAAATAGAGTAAGCTGCAAGTTCTGTCAGACAATTTATGGGGTTACCCTACACTTCACGGCAACAAAAGGTGTTCCAAAGTTATTTGTCATACAAACTGTATGCACCAAATGTACGTAGTCACACGATATAGATAAATGTGGACAATGAGAATGACAAATAGTGTACACAAGAACTTGACACGAATAAATAAGAATGAGCGTTGTATACTCTGCTTCAGGGCGATTACTTTCTTAAAATATTGCCGACATTTTCGCATTCTTTATCGATGTAAATCGTGCCTACTAAAGTGATCGCTTCATTCCTTCAAGAATGATGATTACACGCATTAGTATAACTCGCATTTTTGTCCGAGCTATGCGTTGTGTCGCCACGCGACATATGGCCACGAGTTACATCCTCGCGTGTTATGCGTTACATCGCCACGCCTTCTATGGTTACTTGTATGCTTATATGTTACTTATATACCAAAATTGTATCGTATATAACGATCAGTAGTATCCCCACGCGTTATATCGCCGCGTATTGTAATATTACACGTTGCATCGACACTCGTTATATTGTCACGCGATAACTCGCCACGCGTTGTATTCAGTACGCGTTGTATTTCCACGCGTTATATTGCGATATATTATATTGCCGTGCGTTGTACTGTTATGAGCTGTATTGGCACGCGCTAAATCGCTATGCGTTGTATCCCTACACGTCGTATTTCCATGCGATATATCATCTCGCGTTATATCGCCGCGCGTTGCGCTACCACGCGTTGTATTGGCCACGCGTTGTACCACCACTATAGATCGAATTCCCACACGTCGCACTGTCACGCGTTATATCGCCGCTTGCTATATCGCCGCGGCGTTGTGTTATCACGTATTATACTTCCATACGTTGTATTTCCACGTGCTGCATTGCTACGCGTTGTATTTGCCGCGTATCGAATTGTCACGTGTTATATCGCCACGAGTTGTGTAACCACGCGTGGTATTACCACAAGTTATATTACCACGCGTTACACGGCCACACATTAAATTGTAGAGTTACCATCTATCAAAACGAAAGTAAGAAACGTCTATACGTATATACGCTTCTAAACATAATCTCTGATTGGTTGAAGGCTAAAATCCTTTTATCTTTATTCCGCAACCTATGCTTTTTACTGCATTCGAGCAGATGTTCCTCGTGATTCAAGGAACATTTGCCCGCTGTCATTTTTCCACGGCACTTTGCACAACGACCGTTTTATTTCACGCCATTTCCTCGCGCGTTTTACGTATTTACATTAGTCCTGGGAGGAGGAGAGGCTGTAGGGAATTTCGCTCGCCGTTTAATTGACTCTGCGATTCGCAAACACGAAAGCTTTCTCGTTTCGTTGATCGTATATTGTGTCGTACTTTACGCGTCTGTATTTCGCGTTGGCTAAACATAATATCCCGAACCGTTTAAAATCTTCGAATCTTTGCAATCTTTCGTTTTTAGACGGTAAACGACGCGTTGCTTAATCAGCTTATGATTCGTTATTACAAATAATACAATAACTATTAAATGTATAGGTCTAAACCTTCTAATTAAAAGCGTTGCATACGAAATCCGAGATTCGAGTTAAAAATTCGTAAAGGTACGAACTCTGGAACTGGGGAATTGAAATATTCAGCAGTGGAAGTACAATTGTCTTTAACCCGAGTAAGCGATATTTGACCCGCGATACATCGAATTTGTCAGTATCGTCGAAACAATTTAGGGTTTCCTGACGTTCCATTTGCCTGAACCCATTTACGATCGCGTTTTCCAACAAAGACCGATAATCCCCGAACGCTCGTGCACAATTTCTCATGCCGGTTTCCGGGGTTTAAAGAGAAATACAAAGGACTTGGCAAGATGACGAGGGAATTATTCAGTCCTGTTCTCTATTTTGCCGGCCACCGTGCAATAGGCAATAACTGCCTGACGTAGATAACGACCAGTCGGACTCCTCCGTCCCTAAAGGGACAGAGATAATTCGCGAAGATCGTTCTAGCGCGTGGAAAAGCCAACAGGGAACTGGCCATACCTCCGCGACGTAATAATACGTCGTCCGATGGGAGAGGCGCGTGGCTCGCATGCAGATCCAACGGGATCTGATTAATTCCTCTACGATTGTCCCTTTTGACCCTCTTCCTACGTAGATAGGATCGATCGATATCTGCCTCCGATTCTTACGCCTGCTAATGTCCTTGATTTATCGTTTTCTGTCGTCCCGATTAATTCACTTTCCGCGTTCATTTTACTTTTAACGGAATATAAACCAAAGTGCGCGAGGATGATAATTTATCGAAGAACGAGAAGCGTTTTTACATAGATTCAGTGGTGGCCATCGATAAACTAAACGAAACTTTAGCCTTTTTTTAAATCGTTGAATGCTAGAGTTCCGATGCTTCGAATGTTTTCAGTTAAATCTGTTTTTTTTTTTTTTTTTTTTTTTTTTTTTCAACTCGCCGAACGCGATGGTCTAGATCGAACGGTGGCCAACTTTAATCGAATTAAATTTTAATCTATTTTATAAATCGAATCAAAGTTCCGGCGCTTCCGTTTCGTACAACCGTGTGACGACGATTTATCGAGTGGCGTGGTTATCAAAACAAGCGATGGTACCAATGTTTGGTTATACTATTGTACATCGTTGAATCTCTGGTTGATTTAAGCATAGTTATTCCGAATGAAAGTTACAAATAGGGGAACCCAATTCTCCGTTTATCGATATTTTCGCGATGGCGAGAATTTCGCCAGGAAGCGTGGATTTCCGGTTAAAGCTCCGAATTTGATTTTCTCGTTAGATCGCGAGTCGAGTCGATTCGCGTACGAACAAAATGGAAAGGAGACTAAAAAGAAGGGAATCTGGTTGTTTCAGAAACGTGGAGGATTACGCGAGAGAGCACGAGGAAGCGTCGAAGAACATTCAGCAGTACCTGTCGAATCCAATCAACGCTTATCTGCTCGTGAAAAGACTGACCACCGATTGGAAACGTGTCGAGGAGCTGATAACGCAGGACGTGGGCAAATCTTTCGTCGCGAATATCACCAACTCACGTAGCGACCTTAAATTCCCAACTGACGAGGACCTTAATGGCGCCGCTGTCGCTTTGATGAGGTTACAGGACACGTACAAACTCGACACCGCACAAGTCGCCAGGGGCGTCTTGAACGGGGTTCAATACAGCACAGGATTAAGCGGTTCGTACCTACTTTTCCTACCTTCTCTTCCGCTCTCGTTTCTTTCTCTTTCTGATTTTATACCGGCGAACAACGCGACGACAATTCTTCGAAGAATCGATCGTTCCTGAATCTTTTGTATCGCGTTGTAACTATTGAACCGTCGATACAGTTCAATAGTTGCAATAATCGGAGGAACAAGAGATTCATGGAACTTTTATTTGTAGAAAAGAAGCACGTTAATCGGGCGGACTTTTCTTTTTCTAGAAGAGAAAATAGAATAGCAGGAGAGAAATACTCGGATAAGAATTAAGTTTCTTTCGTTGGAAGGTGTACAATCGTTGAATACCGAGAGTTGATTAAAATTCATCCATCGATTCACATTGTAATATAATCGTGGAACAAGTGTCTAATTGATTTTGTAATTTCGACCAAATTTCGTGTTTCGACTACTTGATCTGTCTGCTTTTCGTAAAACTTAGTCTCGTTTGTTAAAGGTTAAGGATTTTGAGAAATTATCTTCGCGACGTTACTTTTACGGATTACCCTTCGCAAAGCTTCGAGATTAACGTTATAAGAAGGCTCTTTTCTGAACGCGTGCACGGTAAACGTAATCGTGGGACCTAATTTCAACCATCCAGCCTTTATTCGCGAAAATCAACACTGCGGCGGAAGCGGGCTTTAATGAATATCTGAGACGAGTTTTTTCAGTGAGTTTTACTGTTCCCCTGAAATTTTGTGTTCGCGAAATGAAGATTCCATCGCAGTTTCATCTCATCATTTTCCTTCGTTTTAAGTCAGTTTATTACACTGAATTTACGACTGCCGAAATTTTCAACTTCGTTCATTTTCAAAATTACATAATTTTCAAATATACTAATTTGTATCTTTACATTCCATTCTTTCTGGAACTCCACATCCACGGATACCAATATACCTGACTCCTTGATTCCAATAAACCTAGATGTCGATATCTGTAGGTCCCAATATCTGAGTATAGACAGAGCCAAATATCCCTAGATCTCGAAATTCCTATATTCCTATACGTAAGTACCGATATTGATATTTGACTGTAACAAGAAATTATTTATTCGAAAGAATGGCTCGATCCTGATTCCCTATCTAGATACTTTGATGCATCGACTGCCAACGTCCCCCGCTATGGAAGGGTCGGTTCGTTATCGCATTAGCAATGTTTAAAGAAAAAAAAAAACTGAAAGAGAAAACGGAACGAAAAGCTTTCGTAGCTTCTTTGCGGTGAATTATTTATCTGGGTTAAGGATAGGGGTGAAAACGTTGCGAATCGACAGGGACTTCGAGCCTCCCGATGTTACCTGTACTTAACGATACCCGACAATGAATAATTTACGCGATTCCCTTTTTCAGCCTGTCCTGTTCTCGTTTTTTCGACGAACCCTCTCGCCAATTTTGCCGCCGCGATACTCCCGCAGCCATTTCGCAACTTCTAATGTCACCATTAGACGCGCTCCTCCTCCCCTGCCTCCGCTTTTATTACCACGGGTTTTCGACTTTTTATCCCGACGGGAGAGTGATTTTTTTCGTCGATCCGATTCCCTCGATCCATCCTCTGCATCATTGATCGGCTACGGGAAAAGAGTTCGATGAATATCGAATGGAGCGAAAATGATCTGCTCCCGGGACTCTTAACCCCTCTATATTTTTACCGTTCCTCGAATCAGAACTCTAAATTGAAGAAGGGATTTGTCGCATATCTCGATCACGTTAGTTCGTAAATTTTCGAGGCATCGCCGATGAAAATGGTCAATAACAGATTGATAAGTTCAGATTAGATATTTGATAATAAGAGGAAAAAGATTTTTAGTATTTAATCGAGAAGATTTCTTTTAACGATTCAATTTTATGCCAGTATATCATTCTCGTCTGCTATAAGTTCTTGATCGAGACATTAATCTTCGCCTTAAATAACAGTGATACCGATAGAGTCGAAATTGATCAGTTTTTCGTTCCGAATCGCAGATCTTTGTTTCCCAAATTTAGATAATGTTGCTTTCCAGTGATTTAAGAAAGTTTATTCGTCGCGAAAGAAGTTTTTAATACCGAGTGAAGCTCGGCTTCGCAATTTGTAACGGAAACGAATCGGATTGTGAATTGCCTAGCGAACATTTTCCGCTTATTACACAAACTTCTCGAAACATTTCAATTCGGAGTACTCGATCTTCGAATCCTCTTACGAGATTTTAAATTCAAGCATCTTTCCAACATCCGTTGCCACCGAATGAACCAACAGTCCATGTTTTATAGATACAGTCGTTACTATAACTCTTCTTTTCCGCAACTTCATTGCGCGACTCTCGTAAAACTTCTTTTATTCCCTTCAAAAACTGTTCTGACGTAATAAACTTGCGCGTCGAACGATTCCGCGGTTGAATACCGCGGGTTGTTGAACGCGAAGAAATATTACTTTGAAACCTTCGCGTTTAACAGTTATGAATTTAACAGAAAATTATTTCAGACCGTAGAGCAAAATTCTTGCGGTTTACTCTGCGAAATTTCGAACGAGAAAGGATTGAAAAGCGTATTTTTTCGACTCTTCAAATGGGAGCGTTGAATGCGTCAAAGGGAGTGGTAAACGGCGAGGATGAAAATAGGCAGACATTAATTAACAGAGGCAGCTATTCGTATGGTGGAAAGAAAGAGAAAAGGAAAACGAAGAGAAAGGGAAGAGGAAGTTCTATGGTTTGACGCCGGTTGGAATATGTAACGAGGCATTGAGAAACCCTTAAAGTTTCGTTAAAAGTTTGCATCCTGCCGGATCGTTCGATTCAACCGAGCCAGAAACTTGGAAAAACACGGAAGCTTTAGTTCGCTTCTTGTTTTTTTTAATTTTAACTTTCAAATTTTCAACGCAGCTCGCTCCATCTTCCGCTGTTATTGCGAATGCAATTATGATAATCGAGTCATGAATTATACAGGGTGGGTTCCAACTCACGGAACAATCAAACGCTGGCAGCCATCGTCCCCGCAAGAATAAGTCGAAATCGGAACAACTTTTATCGCTTAATACTCGCATTTTTTTTTATCAGAGTCATTCTATCTAGAAATTTCACCTTTCAACATACATCCTTTAATATAATACATTAGTTTAATAAGTTTCATTTATAAAATTAGCTTTTCATATCTTCGTGAGCGGTGAAAAATATAGACCAAATGACTTTGTACTTTTAATAATACCAAGTCTATGAGTTTCTTTTCGCTGTTAAATGTAGAACTTGAAGAATGTTTTCATTTTTAACGATTTCTTGCTGTTTGACGATTTTAGTCCTATCTCCTTAACCTCTTCAACTGTTTCACTCTACAGACATTTTGTTGCTCGAGGTATTTGGGTTTTGACAATTTCAAACTGTGACAATTTCTAAACAATGTCAACTGTTTAAATGATCAATATCGTATATGGTATAATCGTGACTTCCAATAAAACTTTCAATTTTGACTGAAATGAAATAAAAGTTTGAAATTTTCTTGTTACAGCCAGCGATTGTTTCGAACTGGGCCGGCAGTCTTATCATAACCGCGATTACTATCACACAGTCCTGTGGATGCAGGAAGCCATGGATCGCCTTCAGGAGGAACAAAACGCGACCACAACTCTGAAACCAGATATTCTGGAATATCTAGCCTTTTCGACGTACATGCAAGGTATACGTTTCTGCGATAATAAAATTAACATTCAAATTCACTCGGTTCACAAATATGAAAAGAAAAATCGATACTTCTCGAGTAAAAGTACTTCTTTCGCTGGAGGTGGCGCACTCGGTGTATATTAAGAGTCGATTAAAATTCATCGAATACTTCGAATTGAAACTTGCTCGAGGAACAAATAATTGATTTTATAATTTCGACAGTAGTTTATTCGATTTGACCGTTTAACCTGTATTTTCCGTGAAACGTTAATTTTATTTATTAATGATAAGCAGGATTTTAATTATTGACACTGTGATATTACTCCTACGCACAAAGCTTCGATAGGAAGGTCTCTTCTGGACCTATCAGATAAAATTAACGTTAATATTTAAATCTTCATTACATTCGTATCATTCCGTTTACCGGTACAAAATAAAACCACTTGTTTACTCGATGAATATTTACAGGCACCTTCGTTAAAAAAAGATAGTAAATTCTTTGTAAATGATTTCGTTAAGAGACGTTTTATCGAGACAACGCGGAAACAAGTGTAATCTAACATATGTGTAATGGAATGAGATACGAATGATACGTATATTTAACATACGATTATACGTTTAATCGGTACACCATCGCATGTCAAATTGCCGCACACATCGTTGTGTCGTTAACATTTAAACGATATATTAAATATTCAATCATGTGCATTAATTCGATGCTCGATACACGACCGTGTTCGTAATATGTCACGACACATCGATTACCCGTACGTGCTATCAAAATTAGCATTTGAATATCATAATTAAATTGAACACTCAATTACAGTCTCAAAGTTTCAATATGCAAACAAGTTTCGAGGGTAAAAAACGTAGAAAGGGGATTAAGACAAAGACTCGTTGGCGAAACAAGGGAAATAGTAGCTCGTTTGTTTTAATCTTATTTATTCGTTTTACTTGCCCCTCTAGCTGTCTCGCAATTATACAGTTTTGCCAGAGTGATTTAGAACAGGAGTTTACGAGAATAATCTGGTTGGCTAGCGTTCGTTGGACAAATTAAAATAACAATTGCGCGCGGTTTTCAGTTGTCCCGTGGGCGACGGATTTGCTAGCAGAAAACTGGGAGCAAAAAAAAAAGAAGGAAAATATTCCACGGACCCGTAAAAAGTCGCGAAACCGTTATAAATTAGAAACTAAATTACTCACGCGTCCGTGATGTTACTCCGAGGTTACCGAGTTTTACGGACTATTCACGATTTTGTTCCTTCTTTTTTCCCCGGTGGTGTTTTTTCATTTTTGAAACTCGATTACGCGCGAGATAGCAGCTAAAATAACGGACATATAATATTGTTTCGAACAAAGGTAAATAATTCACGGTGGAACTCCGTTTGAAGCGATTAAACAGAAAACTAGGAATAATCATTTACAGCACGGTTTTACGCATACCGTCAAAGCCTGAAAATACATTTTACGTCGATGTATTTTTTATTTCCAACAGAATGTTTTATAATCGCGTCGTTGAGGAGAAATTGCCCGGAGCGATTTTCTTTCGCGGCAATCTGTGTTATTGAAAAACGTTTGAAACCGTGATACCGTGGTCGACAATGTGGAGATGCGGATATAAAAATTTACACAATATTTAAACGAGGTACCTTTGTTGCATCTGTGGGCCGGTAATTACTCGTTCTCTATGAACAACCTTACTGCAGACTTTGGTTAAAATTTTCATATTTAGATATTAAATTGTTATAAATCCTTCAGGGGTTAAAACACAGAAAAATTATAAAAGCATGTGGATTTATAACTATGTTATCTGATACGATTTTTATAAAAATTGTACCTCACCGACTTCCGTGTCCTTAAAATATTAACAGAGACAATATTCTGAGTAAGCAACGTTATTCAGCTTATCGAGTATCAAGATTATTAAAATGATGTATGTGCCCTTTTGTAAAAATTATCTCGTCGAAAACATTTTTGCGAATATCTCTAGAATTAAAACCGAGTAGCGATAATATGTACAGAAGAAAGTTATTCAGAATAACGACCTTGATAACACATACTTCAAGGCCCTAAAAATCCACGAGGCCTTTTCTAAATTGCCCTATTTTCTTAGAATTGCCTTTTATGTAATTACCTAATGAAAGAATTAGTTGAAAATTAAATGGGACTTAATTATCGAGCAATCGCGCTAAAACGGTGAGAGTAAGCTCAGAAGCGAGAAGAGAAGAGAATAAAGAATCGAAGGGAAAGAAAAGTTTCGATAATAGTGTGAATCAAGTGCCGTCAGCGTCAGTAAGTATTCCCATTGTAAGAAGTTCGGTTAGAAGGTGGAAATAGATTTAATGTCCGTGAAATCAATTTCAAACAAGCCCGCGGGAAAAGGTATTCGAAAGAACTCGAAGGGAATTTAATTGCCATCAAATTTGTCGTCGTCGGACGTTGAAGTTGGCCGGTCGGTTAGTTTGTTTAAAGCTTCATTAAAAGTTCGTCGAATGCATTACGACTCGATTGCTCTTTCTCTTTCTCTCCTCGGCGATCTTTCTCCGTCGTTCGGGCTTTCCCTTTCGGCCTCTGTTGTTCGACCCTCGAAGATCGTCGAAACGCTGACGCGCAATCGTTGGCGGGGCGAAATCGTCGAACAGAGCAGAAGTAGCGGTTCGTTAATAATAGGAAATTTAACGTTTCGCTCGTTCGAGGAGATTTAATATCGAGCCGTGTAAATAGCGGCACGTAGCCTTCTTGCTGCGCTGGAAACTCGATTTACTAATGAAATTTATTCTATTGTACGCAGGGAACGTGGCGCGGGCTTTAAGCATGACGAACGAGCTTTTGGAGCTTGTACCGACTCACGAGCGAGCCTTAGGCAACCGTGCTTATTACCAGAAGGAAATTCAGAGCAAGGCGAATCAGTCGAAGAAGAAGCGCGGCGAGGACGGCCAAGACGACACAGCCGTGCCTGCTCAAGTAAGATAGATCATCGCGATCTGTTATGCAAATAGTAATAATCCTAATTATTTCCTTCGACAATCGTTCGGTTTGCTTTGTGGCTTTCTCATTATCTCCGGTTAAATTAACGACAACCAGGAGATCTCTCCAAACGGTCTCGATACAAACGAGAATCTTGCTTGCGAATCGCTTTCCAATTCACTCCAAATAAGAGTAAATAACAAATTACTGAATCGTCGACTCTTCGGGGTTAAAATCCTCTTGCGTTTAGCTTTTTGTGCATAACGAAATCCATCTCCAAACGAAGTTACTCATACTAGAATTTGATAAAACTGCTTAGTTAATTTATTTACAGTTTGTTTCCGTCTAACTTCCTTCCTTGACATCGTGTACCTCAAAGAGTTAATATTCACCGTTTATGCATTTACTTTACATCGAAGTCTGCAAAGTGAACATAAATCTATATGACTTTGCAGAACTTTGGTATGTCGTAAACGAATAAAAGAATCACTACCTAATAATGACCATTTTCCAAATTTCAAAGTGTATCACAATTGAAATTTGAAGACGATATTAATCTATTTTCCAAGTGAATTGTCTTCGTTCATTTTCCAGCACTTTACGGTCACAGAGGAGAAAGTAAAAACCTGGGAAGAAATGACAGAAAGGGAACGGTACGAGATGCTGTGTCGCGGTGAAGTTTCAATTCCCCCGGAAATACAGAAGAACCTGAAGTGTCGATACGTCGATCGAGGAATTCCGTTTTTAAAGATTGCACCGTTCAAAGAAGAGGAAGCGTATCTGGATCCGAGGATTGTCATTTATCATAACGTGATATACGACGAAGAAATAGAAACGATCAAAAGAATGGCGCAACCCAGGGTAATAAATTGTATCTGTGCGATGAATACGATCATTCTTTCCTCCGTTAAAGTACTGCGACAGTGTCAGAATCTATAGGTTCTTTGTTTCAAAGTGAATTCAGCATATTTTTGTTCGATAAGCTGCATATTCTTATTCCATTTTATTTCAATGGCTGATTTAGTTATATCAGATAACCGAGAAAGTTGCCATTTTGTTAATAGAGATGAATAAACTTGACCCACTAAATGGATCAAAGATTACTTTAAGACCTACTCGATTATATTCTTGCTAAGATTCTTTGATTTTGTATTTCTTAGAGCGTATGTACAGTTTGAGCATTAGTATTCCTTTCTGTTGCAACAGACATGTACTGGCCATCGAGTTAGGACCCCGTACGAAAATTTCACTTTTATAACATTATGTCATATGGAAAATTGTCTTGGGTCATGCAAAATTATTACTAATTCGATGACCAAAGACTTTACTTCTCCCTTTCTGTAATAAAGCATAAATTCTTGTGATTGCAGTTCAAACGTGCCACGGTGCAGAATTACAAAACTGGTGCCTTAGAGATAGCAAACTATAGAATTAGTAAAAGCGCATGGCTGCAAGAACACGAGCATAAACACGTGGCAGCGGTGAGCAAACGCGTGGAGCACATGACGAGTTTGAACGTAGAAACCGCGGAAGAATTGCAGGTGGTGAATTACGGTATCGGTGGCCATTACGAACCACATTTCGATTTCGCAAGGGTAAGTTAACAGTATCTCTAATATGTTTTAATTACGAGATACGTAAATCTTAGACTATTTAACAAAAACTTTATTGTTTGTTTTTAGAAAGAGGAAACGAACGCGTTCAAGAGTCTGGGTACCGGGAATCGTATTGCTACTGTGCTTTATTATGTAAGTAGCTTACATTATCTGCACATGTCCTTAAATTGTTAAAGAGTATCGAGGGAGTGAAATCTGGAAGCGATACCGTGTTCTAATTTCATGATTCTAAAATTTGCTTCAGATAGTTTAAATATTTATGAGAAACACATACATGGAGATATAATTTTAAACGTACAGAAGTGTTCTATTCAATTCTTTACTCTATGGGTCTACTGATATCGTTCTTGAGGCTTTATCTACATTTCAAAATAGCTCTTGTGTAAATGTTTATTAAACATTAATAACTATGCACCAATATGTGAAGAATGAACATGGTATCATGCTCAAAGCTTTAACTAAATTCCAAAACCCCCTGTTTGTAAAGTTCGGAAGAGCTTATTAATCCAAATAATATAACCTAGAGTCTGATATACTCTCCGAGTACATCAAAGAGTGATCAAACTCACTCTCTCTGATACATCACTCTCTGAGTACTGTCTGAGGTACCATTTCTGGAATACCCGCTAAACAATACGAATATATTTGTAGATGAGCGACGTGGAACAAGGTGGCGGTACCGTATTCACGGCCATTAATATCTCGTTGTGGCCCAGGAAAGGCAGCGCAGCATTTTGGTTCAACCTGAAACCCAACGGCGAAGGAGATCTCAGAACCAGACACGCGGCCTGTCCAGTGCTAACCGGTTCCAAATGGGGTACTTAAACGTTCACGCGACACGACAAATAAAAATGTTCGGTCTGGTGAATGCTTCATTTTGATTTCAGTGGCGAACAAATGGCTCCACGAGAGAGGTCAGGAGTTCCTTAGGCCCTGCACCCTCGAGAACCAAACTTCGGACGAGGCTGATGTCAGGCACTGAATGAATCTCTCGGCAACCGGATCGACGACGTTAGTGAAAGATAAACACGCGACGAATGGGATTTATTTTGTCCACGATGTACGGCCAACGTGAAAAGTGTTGTTTTAACGTTGAACGACGAAGGGGAACATTGTTTGATTCGTCGTAAAGGAAACAGAGAAATTGCGACACGATTGTAGTAAACGCGTGGAACGATATAACTGAACTGGTGTAATTTTTGTACAGAGGTCGGAGGGAAAACCGGGGAAAAGAAACTACCAGCATTTAACGAACATTATAAACACCGTTCGATTAAACTTCCAAAGTTTTGTCGGTTCCGTACTGATTACAACAAGGATTAACGCTTTGATGGCCGGTATTACGTGATCACGGTTTTAACTTTTAACTTTCATTAGTTTTTATCCGTGAAACTGCACCGCAAATGGCCCATTTGTGCCGGACATTTTCACGCGTTACTTGGAAGCTTTAATCGAGTTAAAAAGTTAGGAAAGGTTTGATTAAAAGTTTAACTAAGGTTTGATTAATTTAACGTAACGTTCAATGGCGTTGAGAATCTGTTACCTAACGAGATAAATCCGGATTAATAATGATTTTTGCTTTCACCACGGTACATTTGAACGATGCCTTACGAAGTACTAATTACAGTTCATAAACGAGTAATCTTATAGATTTGTATTCATGATTTCAACGTTATTCTTCACCTATTAAATACTAATCTTATAAATTGATGTTTGCAACAACGCGAAAGAAACTGTGACACATGTTTCCATTGGTATTTCATTTTTCGGTGCAAAATTCTAAATCACGTCAATGGTCATCAAAGTGTTAAGATTAATCGAAAACATTTAATTTCAATCCTCTTCCGAGGTCATCCGTTTGTCGCATCATTTCATTGCGCATTATCCTTAGGTATAGAATTTTTACAAAAACACACGGCATTTAGCTAATAGCATATATGTATTAGAAATTAAAGCAATAACGAGTTGCACGTTTTAGGCCAGTCAGTTCGTTTCGAAGTCACGAATCCTGTGATTGCGTACGAAATGATAATTATGTAGAATATGATCCATGTTGCTGATTTTTGTGGCCTTAGTAATTGTTGGAAACGTCCAACATATTTTAACGATTGAAAACACGATACATTCCTTCACGACATGTACATTAATAGTTCAACCTAATTTGGAAAAGTGCTTCTAATTTTATACTCTTCTGTTTGCCTTGCAAACATATTTTCAACATTTAGGTAAATTCTGTTCTACGTAATTATCTATTAAACACGTACCCCTCGCAAGAACCTCAACATTTTAATCTCACTAATTCACTCGGTAAACGCGAAGATAAAAGCAAAATGGAATCGAACATTCCTGTGTTCATCAAAGAGTATTCTATTATAATTAAATCTTTAACTGTATCGTTCCTTATTCTACGACACGTTTCGTCCCCGTCAACGGGGTATATCTTGTAAATAGTAGTGATGTAATAATCGAGAAGCGTTTCATTAGAGATCCAACATCTTGTATACGAATCGCTTGTAAAAATGAAAGAAAATAAACGAGAACAGAATGATAGAGATCGACTTTATCGACGGACGAACACGTCTGCGTCGTAATTACCGATTTTAGAACGTGATGGAAATCTCGGACGATCAATATGTATTGCCAATATTTCAATAGTCTCACGACTAATATATATTATCAGTATTTCGAGATTTTCAAGGTCAATATATATTGTCAATAAATATTGACAGCTCTGAAATATTGACAATACATGTTAATTGCCTGAAGTCTCCATAAAATGTTATACGTGAGCTTAGACATCCGTCATTTTCGGATGAAAAATCTGTTGGAGTAATTAAAGTAGAAAATATTTGAGTAATCGTATAATACGTACCTTAGATGCCACCATTCATCTCGAATCATAATCCTCGTGTGTGTGAGTGTGCAATAGCTAGCAAGAGCCTCTTCGATTCATCGTCGATCAATAGTTTCCACGAATCGTTCAATTTTATGCACGAAATTAGATAAAATGCACGAGAAACACTTTTGTACGTGTTCGTACGTAAACTCGTAAACTCTAGTAAAGTCGAATAGCGAACGCGAAAGTCGCGTGGATTTAATAAAATCATTTACAACCATCGGGTTTGTAAAATTCTTAGTTAAAAGCAGTAATTTTCGCGAATTCTACAATTTTTCGGAGCACAAAATTTCGCGCGTCGTTCGCTAAGCGATGTAACTTGAATACTGAAGCAGTTCGCGTCAAAGATGGCTGCGCAACATGGCGGATCAGCAGCGCGTTCTGATTGGTTCGTCTGTTACCAACAGTAGCTTCTAACCAATCACATTGATCCTTTCATAGATATTGGCGCTAATCCGTGCGGCGTTTTCGAACTTTCCTCTGTTGCGTTTCAAAGTGAACATTTAACAGTATTTTCGCTACCTCTGTGCAAAGTTGATTAACTGGATTAAGTTTAAAAAAATCCACGCGACTTCGGCATTGCTATACTCGAAGGTTATCAATAAATTTTGCATGGATAGAGGATCAATAGGATTCATGAGATCGTTGCAGATTTACTACCGTGCTAAACTCGCAATCGATAAACGATTCCTTCGTTCGTAACGATTGGCACACAAAAATTACATTTTGGCGCGAAATATGAACGCCGTACGATGTACATAACTCGTACAAGCGTCTGAACGACCATATCGCTCGTATTAATGTCGAGTTGTGAATGAATAAAACAGTTAATCAATCTACGTTTCGACCGAGTAAAGCGTTAAACGCTCATTGTTACGATTCATTGTTATCGTATTGTTAAGTCGAACGAGCTGAACCGGCTCGCTTCACAGCGATTATCACGAATCGATTAATCGCGAAATCACTATTTCTCACGTAACCTGTAATCTGTCAGTTCATTTATCACGGTCATTACTTTATATTATTGATAAGCTATAAGATAATGTCACGCAATAAACATTTACAAATCTCGATGATTGGGTACTTAATGCTTTATTAACCTATAATGATTAAACAAGCTCCTTTAAACTTTTACGTTGATTTATTGAGAGAGAGAAGTTATCATTGCTAGGTTAGGATGAGTTAGATTCATTCTACCGAGTTAACATTGTATTAGATTATGACTGGGTTATCTATTTATTCAGCTTATTTAGGATTACCTTAGGTAAGGTTAGTTCTAGCTACATTAAGGTCGATTTAGTTCAATTATGGTTGGATTACGTGAGATCTTGTATTCAGTTAAGCTTAGTTTCAGATAGATCTACTCGCATTATTAGATTATATCCCCAACCACAGTGTCATTCATATTTTGTTCTAAAAGGAGAAAACAAATAATCTCTCGGACCAATCAATACTTAATTGTCCAATCAGCAGAAAACGAAAGAAAGAACAGGATCTTGTTATTTCTGCCAGTTAACCAGAACTCGTCAGCCGGAAAATCTCGACCCCACGTTGCTTCTCATTCGCGGCGTTCAGTCTCGAATTTACTACGCGAACTTCGACATTTGCCATCCGGGTTGGGCCACGATCGTGCGTGATTGTCCCTGAAATTGATTTCGCTAGGGGAAATGACAAGATAAATAGGGTATTTAATCGGTAATCGTAGTAGATTCTGACCTGAGCCTCTTGTAGGTGTAAAGGTATCTTAATGCATGCATAGATCGCAATTTCCCGTCGAAATGGTGTTACGTAGACGCATCTCCGTCTCTTTCTCTCCCGTTGGGAGCACGGACGCCCACGGAATGGTACTCTGGATCGATCCGTATCCGCCCATTTCCCTTGCTTGTATGCTCTATCTATATCAGTCTCCGGCAATCTACAATCTACGGGGTATCATCCAACTGCTGACACAGCCGAGCATGTCGTTAGTCTATTATATTGCTTTTTTGATCGTGCGAATTCTCTGCTGAACGCATATTTTTGAATTTTCAAGTTTTACAGTTTAGATATTTTTTATATCTATTTGGAAGTTTTCAAATTTTCATGTCTGGGAATTTATAAACTTTTAAATCTACAAAGTTTCAGATTATTTCATTATTTTAGCGTTTGGATTCTGAAACACAGTATTCTTAGGGTTTTAAGATATCTGAAACTTGAGTTTGTTAAATACACTCACCGATTTCGATCAGCTTAAAATATGTCGGTGGTAACATTACGAGTTTCAAGGTATATTGTATTTCTATATGTGCACTATAAGACCGGTTTACTTATATGAAAAATATCCCTCATATAATACACCCAAGTATACTAAATTTCAGCGTGACATTTTTTACTGTCTTATATTCACTACATCACAGGTGTCATGGTCAAATAAGAAAGATAATATGTGGAAATATACTTGGACACATTATTAAAAAAACACAAACTGTTATACTGAATTCAATAGCAGTAAAGTATGCTATGTTGTGTACGTTATCGCATGTTGTAAATTTAACTGAACTTACTGCTCTCTATTTTTTTTTATCTATTTTCTGTAATCGATTACACGAGTAAAAGTTATTTAGAATTTTGACCCTGACATATTTCGAGGTTATGTTGTGTAAAATAATTACCACATCGTAAATATTTTTACGAATATCTCCGAAATTAAAGCCGAACAACCTTAGAAGGGAAAGTTGTTCGGAACAAAGTCCTTGGCCACAAATTTCAAGGTCAATGGAATCGGTGAATCGTGTACGCTTTTATAAATAATTACCTCGTTGAAAATATTTTTGCGAATATCTCCAAAATTAAAGCCGAGCAGTCATTACGCGTGTAGGGGAAAGTTGCTTAGAATAACATCCTTGACAATGTATTTGAAAGTCGATAAAATCGGTGAGGCGTGCACTCGTATAGCGACGAACTTTTCTAAGGAATTTTTGGTTGGCTGAGACTAATTTTTCTGGAAATCGATATCACTTCGAGTGCACCCTGTATATTTACCCTCCCACGCGATCCTTTATCTCGGCGGCGTTCGTTGCTTTATCAGAGCAGATTTCACGATTCTTATGATTTCGTTTCTTCTCCTTGCCCCTGCTTCCATTCACGCTTTTCATCCTCCTTTTCATCAGAGCGCGAGCGAACCAGCGGCTACGAGGATTTCAATCAGTGCTTCTTCTGATGAATCTGCCAGGAAAATGGGGAAAATTGTGATAAAAGAAGGTGTTCGGCTGGAAGATTTGAACGGACCGTATTACAGAATGTAACTGAAAAGTAATTGCCTAAATCTTAACCTTAAGTAATCTTTTCGTCTTACATACCTTATTTCTATACCTTTACTCGGAAACTTTCGAACAATTCCTGCGCGTCCTTACACAAATAAGATTGGCCAAACAATAAAGAAAACTGAGATGTTATAACATTTTTAATGTCACTTAGCTAATTATATGATATACACTAAGTATCAGCAAAGATCAAATTTATAAAAAACCAGTTTAATTCTGTTATGAAACATTTATCATCTGCTGTACTCCGCCATTTGACGCAATTATTTATGCTTACATAACGTATACGTATCGTTCCAACCCAGGCACAGAAATAAAGTTTACAAAATGTGGATATATTCATAAAACTGTTGCAAAAAATAAAATTGTCGTCGTCATGAAATATAAATATATTTATATCGTTCACACTTTCATACATGCGTATATTGACTTCTTTTCCTACGTACCTATACTGCAAAATGTATTTGAACTTTTATACAGAAAAATCTGTACAGAATTCAAACTGTACGTAATAATGTTTCAGTTACACATTGTACGGGATTCTAAAACCATTTTACAATTGTCTATTTTTACGTAGAAAAGTCGCAGTTTCAGCGATTTAAGTTCAATTGAAAATACGAAGGTTTTCGAAACGAAAATACCGGGCTATAACTCGAGAGGTTTTAAAAAAACTTCTGTTACCCTCGTGTCTCCTTTTTCTCATTTAATTTTAAAGTTCACCTTTTCTCGTCGCGTTTCTCCAGCTACATCGTGCAACGCGTTCCTCTGTGCCTTTCTTCGTAAACTTTCCCTCCATACCCGCTTTTTCCGTCTTCTTTATATACCACTTTTTCGATATTTTTATTTTTTTCTCCCTCGACGATGCCGCGTTCGTCCTGTTTGCCCAGGGATTAAACTTTCTGCTCGTCCTTCGTGTTCGAACACTCGTTCTACTTACCTCTGATTCGAGTTTCCAGTTCTACGGAAGTCTCGATAAAAATTCCGATACGAGAGGCGCCTTTATACAAGAATTTATGATGTTGCCCGTGCATCCCGCTCTATGAAAAAAGAGACAAGTTGAAGGAGGAGTTCCATCAAATTGACGGGCGCTCTCGATCATTCTATTAATGTACAAATATAACGCCTCGATGGAATATGAGTTGCGTAACGCGTTACACAATCCATGTTGCAAAGCCTTTGGTGATTATATGGTAAGCTACCTTTCGGTGTTATAAAACATACGGATTTAAATGGCCATGTAGAGGTACGAAGGAGCACTAATAGTATTTTACATTCGGAAATAGGGACTAGAGATTACTCTAGAGACTTTTTGGTGCGAGGGACACAGTGGGTTGGGGATTTTGAAGTGTAGAGATTTTGTAGTATACAGATTTTTGGGTGTAGGAATTTTGGGATATTGCGATCTTAGGATAGAGCGATCTCGGGATATAGGGATCTCGGAACATAGGTATTTGGGGATATAGCGATTTCGGGACGTAGGTATCGGGGGATGTAGTGATCTCGGGACATAGGGACCTCTGGACATAGGTATGTGAGGATGTAGTGATCTCGGGACATACATAGGTATCTCGAGATATAGTGATCTCCGTACATGGGTATTTGGAGATACAGTGATATCAGGACATAGAGATTTCGAGGCACAGGAATCTTGAAACATAGTGATCTCAGGATGTACATATCTCGAGAATTTGAGAAAGCAGGGATCTTCGAAATTGGAAATCCAGAGATTTGGGGTATGGAAATCCAGAAGTCTGGAGAATTTAAGCATTTGAAGATTCTAGAGTTTTGAGTATTTTAAAATTTGGAAATTTAGAAGTACGGGTATATCAAGACTCGTGAGCTCAGAAATTTTGAAGTATGCAAATGTGAAAATTTCAAAAATAAACTTGAGAATGTTGAAATTGGATGCTTTGAAAATTAAAAAATTGAAAGATTATACGAACAATAAAGAAGATACGCGCAGTTGATATTTTGCAGCACAAGCCCCGTAAATTTAGTTATCAGCTTTTAGATCGAACTGTCTCGACTGTCTCGTTTAAAGATAAACGAAACAATTGATTGTGTAGGTTCGTTACAGAAATTCGTCCCGATTAAAATAGAACTTCGTATTCGTTCAAATTCTGCGCAGCAGGGATACAGTCTTTATAATTGCGTCGTTCCTGAACTGATTCTTTTGGATTAAGACTTCACCGAACAAAAGATTCCTCTTGTGTCACGTGGATGAATTTAAAACCAAATTAGCAATCGAAGAACAATCGCTTGAAGTTAAATCCTTTATAACGTCGAATTGAATTCAGTTTCATGTAATATGATACCGAGAAAAGAAATTACCTATATTCGGTTCTCTTTGAAATCCTCCAGATAACCTTTATTGGAAAAATGAAAATATAATCACGGAATATGCGTTATCCTCGATTGCGCGTTCTCTGTTCGTCGATAGTCAATTTAGTTAATAACTTTCCATCATTTCTTTATTGTGGCATCGGAAATCTATGGAAAATTAGGGTTACTTAAAATTAAAAGGATATCGACGAAACTTAGATGCCGATGTTGGAATTTTGGAATTTTGCAACTTGAGAAGTTTGGAGCTTCAAGAGTTTGGTATTTGTAGGCTTTGACACTTGAATGTTTCAGACTTTGAAATTTTTTAATTTGCAGAAGGTTGGAAGATCGAAATTCTTGAATGTTGTCGGAACTTTAGAATTAATAAAAAGATATTGGTTCAGTTATAATCGTATTCTGAGCAGAATCGTTTTATGGTAATTTCGTAGCGAAGATTTAATGCCAGTTATTTAGTCATGCATAGAGTTCGACCAAGTAAACACAGATGGGAGAGAACACGTTGCAAATGGGATTACACTCTACAAAGTTCCCTATTAAATTTTTAACCATCCGCTTGCGATTCCGGCGTAACTTTCGATAATGCAATTATAGAAACCAAGTTTCCCGTCGCTATGGGGCTACATCGATTCGACCAACCGCGTTCTTCGCAACTTCTTCTCATTAATTCAAATTTATTGGCAAAAAATGTCCTTTCCTCTCGACCTACTGACCTTTTTACTGCTTCGTGTTTTAACAAAAACTTAACTAATCCATTATCTTCCGAACACAGCTTTGATCCTTCAGAATTCTAGGCAACATTCTCGAAACACAAGTATGGAGTAAAATTTTAAATATGAACTTCTATGAGTAACAAAATCTCAAATGTGTTTATAGTATATTATATTAAATATATATTATATACTTAATTTATAAGAAGAATTCCTAGTATGAAATTTCATGGACAGCACCTGGACATTTCATGGACAGAAGTCTAAATGTAGACTTCTACAAGTTCTGAAGGTAGAATTCCACCCATTGCAGAATCCCAAGTATAGAATTTCACACATAACAAAATTCTAAATATAGAAATCTGTGTATAGCAAAATCTCACGTGTGAAATCCCACGTCCAAACAAATTCCGCGTGTGAAATTTGGAAGATGTAGAAACTAGAGAAGAAAGAAGAGAAACCTAAATGTAGAACTCCATACATAGCTAAATCCTAAAGGTAGAATTCCGTGTGTAGTGATATTCCAAATGTAGAATTCTATACGTAGCAAAGTCTCAAATATGGAATTCCACGTATAGCAAAATCTTAAGAGTGGATAACATGCACAAAAGAATTCCAAGCGAACAATTTAATCTGCAGCAAACTCCTAAATATAGAATTCCGTACACAATCAAATCCCAAAAGTAAAATTCTACGTACAGCTGCCAAATGTGAAATTCCACGTACAAAAAGATTCTAAATATAAAATTTACAACAAAATGCCAGTTTGATGCATGAAAATATGAATTTCCGTAAACAGCGAAATCCCAAACGTCGAAAATTCGAAATATGGAGTATTTGGGGGGATTTCCACAGAACGTTGGATGGAATTACGTTTGCAACGTCGTTGCAGCGGATCGCACGAGTTCCCGTGAACGCCCACGAAGCCGTATTAATACATTTTCCATAAAGCTGTTTCCACTTCTGCTGTTCCCTTGTTAACCGATATCAGAGAATAATGCACGGATCGTTTGCATCTGTTCCCTGCCAGTCTGTCCATTAACCTGAAATATCAGCTGGCTGCTGATATTTCGGCGAGAGTGCAACGCGATCATCGTGCACGATGCACTCCGAGAGCCTTTAGGAGCCATTATCGCGAATGCACTCGCCTCGGTGGATGGCTCGAGTGGCTGACACGACGAACGTTTGGCCTGCGTTTACCAGATAACCAGAGATCGTTGCCTTTCGATCGTGTTCGTCCATTCTGCCTCAACTTTGACCTATCGAAATAGAAACGGGATCAAGTTCAGCACGAAATTCAATCGATTCGAGGCGTTGCCCAAATTTTGCCTCTATTAACGCGAAGGGCTATTTGGAAAATTAATTGGTTCGCACGGTTCAACGAGAATTCCCTGAAGGAATCGTCCAACGAAAACTGAGCATATGTACTGAGAGGAGTTTTTGGTAGTTTCTATAGGGATTCGCTGGTTGAAACTACTGTGGAACTTTTTTACGTGTACGCAATTTGTTTGGGTACGTTTAGGATTTTGTTCTGTGTCGAGTTCTACGTAGGATCTATGTGTGGAATTCTACACCTAGAATGTTGTTTTGTTTCACAGAATTCCACGTGTAACATTTGACCATCTGAATTCTGCTAATATACATTTTTACAAATAATTAAGGTATATCTTCATTTTCTTTTGTATACAGTTGCATGTTGTATTACTTTCTAAAATTTTTATCGTGACAACAGTTTTTGTTCTTCGATTTTAGCAAACATTTCTTTTCTATAAATCATGTAACGCTCATCCTAAAATCCTTGCGATCGGAATCCTGAATATTCCTTGCAAAACTTTTGTATTTTTAAACATTACGACCACAAAGCTTCAAACTATCGACCACTATTATGCATCACTCTAAATGCCAACCGTATATTTCGAAAAACAAATGATTGTTATTTGTTCGAAACGAATAACCGTGTCAAATTCGATGGTGCTTCTTCCCCACACAATGTAGAAAAGTGATGTTTAAACCGACGTCGAAAGTAATTAAGAACCTTTCACGAGCAGTGGTCGTCAAACTCGAAATAAATTTCACCACCTTTCGCAAGCAACTTCATCAAGATCTATTTGGATACGTTGTAGTCAACGAGGCACGACTTCTGCGATTGCGTAATACGAAACAAGAAGCCCTCGCTTCATTCTCTTACTAAACCCACAAAGATTGATGCAATTTTTATTAGGAGATTACAATGTCGTGAAAAATGTCAATACTGATTATACTTCTTGAAGTATTAACAATAATTTCGTTCCACTAAATTACAGTAATTGTTTAAAAATTCAGTTTGCGATTGAAATATAGTAGTGATGGGTTCGTACAAAGTTTTTATATTCTTGAAACTCGAAACCGAGGCTCCATCAAATTTCACAACTTTCAAAGATCGATGCAATTGTTGTTTGTATTAATTAGATGACTAAAGTATAACTGCTCTTTCGTGAGAAATATTCATACTAGTTGTATTGGTTGAATTATTAACAGTCAGTTCTACTGAACTAATTATTTGAAAATTCAGTTCGAGATTGAAATATGATAGTGATGGGTTCGAACCGAATTTCCAAATTCTCCAAACTCGATTTTCGCTCGTGTTTCGAGAAACCCATCCATATAAAAAACAAAGCAGCGCGTTTGGACGTCCATCATCGACAAGTTCCTACCAAAATAACAGACCGAACAAGACTATCGATCGAGAAACGTATAGTCGGTGATAAAAGTTTCACAACTAATTGTTATTTTATTCCGCGAACCGTTAGATCGAACACGTCCCACACTGGCCAACTTACGACGGAGGATTTTGTTTTCCCAATATGGATTATTGTATGTACAGCCGGCGGATGATTGGGAACTGGAGCGAGACATTCGTTTCGCGCTTCAAGGATTTCTCGACAATTTCGCTCGTTTATCTGACGAGAACCTGCTGTTTGTGATCCTTTTATTCGTGAAGACAGTTCACGGACGACGTGGCCGGATCGAGTTTTACAAACTACCTACATCGCCGCGAATCAATTCTATCTCATGGATCGTTAATTCTTTCATAGCGAACGTTTGTTCAGGATTTTTATCAAACGAATACTAACTGGAGGTAGGAGACATTTTTTGCACGTTCCTTTGATTACGCGTTGTATGATCGAATATTTCGTCACATGTTGTGTAACCAATAATTTAAGTATTCGAGATTACGGACTCGGAGCAGGTGATATTGGAGGGAAACCGACGACTTGTATAAGAATGCTCGCTACTTCGCAAATTTGGGAAACTGTCAATTTTGGGATATTTTTACAAATTACTCTTTTTGGGAAACTTTGATAGCTGGAAATTCGGGGACACGGCAAAGTTATTAAACATAGAAATGTGAGAATATGAGAGTTTGTTAACGTGGAAATTTAGTGTTTAAGAATGTCGGGATCAGGAAAGGGAAGTCAGAAAATTGTGGAACATGAAAAATGGAAATTTTTATACATAAAAATTTGAAAACTTGTTAACCCGAAGAATGTCGAGAATCGAGAAATGTAAAATCTAAAAGTTCCAAAAAGGCAAATATAAAAATGTACAAAGAGTTGTTAGAATGTAGATATTTTCTCGATGGAGAAAAAAGAGGGACCAGTAATTGTCCGTAATGGCGGGGGTAGGTGATGACCGTGTGGTCGTTTCCGTTCGAGTTCACGGTGAAAAGAGACGGTCCGAATGAAACGATGTATCCTCTTGCACGAAGGATAACGCGGAATGAATGCTCGTCGAACAAGCGACGTTAAGTTTCGCGTGTAACAAATTAGGCCACGAGTACATTCTGTGAATGTGCAGCAACAGATAGAGAAAGTTTCGCGATGACAAAGGATTGCTGCTGTCCATTGTTCCATGGTTACGTTACGCTCGTTCGATTCAATTTTATTGCACTTTCTGTGCTTACTATTTTTCAATTTGCTCGCGTCGATTCGAATAAACTACGTGTACGAGCAGCTTCGAGGTGATACGTCCGCAATCTTGTTCAAAATTCATTCATTCTTGACGTGTTTAGTTAAAGTAATTTGCTTGTTAACACAACAATGCCAATTCTTTAATTAATGTTAATTGTTTAATTTGCTATTTGTTTGCAAGCGTCGATTTATTAATCCGTAATCGTTCATGAAATGGATATTTGCACGGAACAGATTTGGAACAGCGAAATAAATGTTTCTTGTTGGATTGGGTAAATGTTTGTTCGTGCAGGTTAACGAATACACGAAGTAAACTGTTCTTAATTAAACACATTTATTGAATCTTTAATCGCATAGATACATATCGTCGCGTCGTCCAGCGCGTGACGAATATATATTTGTATTTATATATTTTTTTTATACATTATATATGTACGTTTATATACTTTTATATTTATTTATACTCACATAACGGAGACTCACACGTTCACGAGGAGGAGAGAAACTGTCGTTGCTGATAACTTCGAACGTGCTAATCGAGATGGCATCTCCCTCACGAGATAGTTTTAATCGTTTAATTTTTTGTAATCAATTTCGTTATGAAGTTTCTTTGTTAATCATCGATGAAACTTGATAACTTGTTAAATTATTCTTTTAGCAATGGCTCCATGCGGACAGTGCGAATCGATGTATGTATATGTCGATATAATGTATCGTTTTATAATGTATACACATGTTATCTGTAATGAAATCGTTACAAGAGATAATTAATTTTGCCAATTACTACGCAAAATTATAACAACCTTGTATTCGGTGGTAGTTTCAAATAACCCACAGCGAAATGGTTGAAGAGGAAAATTAATTTTACTAATAATTTCGCGAAATTATATGTTTCGTGGTTCTCGGTGAAACGAAGCTTTGTACTCGTTTGTAACGAGAAGGTTAAAAAATAAAATTAATTCTGCTACTTAGATCGCTAATAATTAATTTTGCTAAAATAACGAATAATTTCGTTAAATGCTGAAATAACGATTAATTTTTCTAAATTAAATTTGTCAGTAAAATTTTCTAAACGAATGCTGTCAGTGGATGAATAGAATGGCGTTAGATATCGCGTTGATGTAGTGGTCGTTGATCGGCCAGTTTCCGGAAAGCTCCTCCTCGAATGCACGACATTATCGATAGGTCGATCGCGCGGAAATAATAAATAGATAGAAGGTACAATGTTCCGCGAGGCGGAATTCGCAGACGCGTCTAGAAAAATATAGATGTAGGACACACACGTACATACAGGATGCTTCAGAAATTTCGTTCGCAAAAGACAGATGCACGGGTAGTGTGATGCGATTAGTCGGCCCTCGTTCTCCACCTCTGAACGAGCGAAATTTTCTATGCTTTCGTATCTCTAATTTGGTTCCCGTCACGGTGTGAAATTGTTTCTATCGTTAACGTCGAAAGAGCTCGAGAACGAGGCCGTGTCTAATTAATTATTTTAATCGTTTCAACCAACGATCGTTCGTTGGTAATTCTTCGCCTTTTCTTTTTCTCTCGGATCATCCGGTTTCTCGTCCATACACTTCGAAACTAAATAATGCTATCACTCGTCGTTTCATTTTTTTTTTTACATATAACATTTATACTGTTCCAACGAATAAAAGTTTCAACGCTAATCGCGTCTTCTCCAATTTTCTTTTCATAAAAGTTGAACATTCTCGAAGTTACAACTTTAGGTTAATTCGGTAACTTTATTCCCTCGAGGTAACTTCTAAAATTTAATATTCGTTCAAACTTCATTTATCTCTACCAACAAATTCTTCAAAAGTTCTATTTACTACGAATAATTGTACGAAGGCAAAGAATTAATAAAGAATGTTTGACGATTAAAAATAGAGAGTCGAATATTTCGATGTACCGGTATCGGCGAACAATTTTGTAAAAAAGTGATAGCAGCGGTTCGCGAATAAAAAAATACAGCGTCGATAGACGAGAAACGTTTTCAGGGTGACACGAAGTTCCGAGGCTTCGAGAACTAATATATCGAAAGGTCACATCGATACACATCGGTCGACTGCTGCTATTTTTGGTGTAGCAATCGTTAGCCGCTACCGCCTAGGTGTCTTAATTACGCGATACACCAATGACATTAGAGATGCGTTACAAAAACTCTTCGTCGACTATCGCTAGCTACCTGCTGATCTTTCGCGGGGTTTCAAGGGAGAAGATCACGCATAAGTTAACGCGACAACACATTAAACGATTCGGACGATGTAACTCGCTGTCGTGGTGGGGTTTCCACCCCATGATCAATCACGGTCAAATAAACTAGAACACCGTCGATCATTTTGCTCACCGACGGACACGCAATTTTTAATTTATTTTCGCAATTTCATTGTTTATCATTATTTCATTGATTGGGGTTGAAAATTTAGGGGTTGGACATTTGGGGTAGTTTGAAAATTTGGACATTCACGGATGTAGGAATTTTGGAATCTTGGAATCTTGGAATTTAGAATTTGGGAACTACAGAATTTGGGAATTTATAAATTTAGGGGTTTGAGAATTTGGGAATTCAGGAATTTAGGAATTTAGGAATTTATAAATTTAGGATTTTGAAAATTTAGGAATTCGGGAATTTGGCAATTTAAAAATTTGGCACTGGAAAATTTAGGAATTTGGAAATTTGGGAGCTTGGAATTTGAAAATACAAGAATTACAAAATTAAAAAATTTAAAGATATAAAAATTGTGAAGCGTAGAAATTTGACAAGATGGCAATTTGCAAGTGCATTCTAAATTCTCTGAACCAAATATATGAAAAACTCAGAGAGTAAAATTGAGTGCTTTGTCAGTCAGCAAAATGGACGGATAACGTAGAAAAAGGATGAATACGAAATCTATGAGGCTACGTTTTGAGGTTTCAAACATTCAAGTATCGTCGAGAAAAAACGATATATACTTCGCGTTTGACACAGGTACAAGTGCGCCGTCATCGATTTGCTCAACAGTGGAACATCTGCGCTTAAACGGTTTATCTTGTTCCTCTGGTATCCCGTGTAACTATTTTCATCGAAAACGCGTCTCCTATCTATCTTCGATATTTTTAACAATGAAAACCACGCGACACGTAAACCGTTTAAACGTACCACTGAGAAGTACTCAATGTAGAAACAACGAGTTACTTTTTTTTTCTAGCTACTCGACAATGCGAGAATTACTTAAGTGGTATATGTTCGATCGCAGAAATTTCATTGTTTTTTTTTTTTTTTGTTATTTTCATTTTTAAGTAGTGTTCGTTTCACCGTGTTTATAAAATATATGTGAGCAGAAATTTGTAGATGTTTTCAATTGAAAATAGTTTTCTTTGGTAAAAATATGAAACGGATCTCTTTTGTATGTGACATATTTCGTGAGCTTCTCTTCCTTTTTTTTTTACTTTTAGAATTTTCAAAATCTTGAAATAGAATATTTAGATGCTTAAAAATGAGCAATTTACATATTTAGAAATGTTTAAGTTTACAAATTTTCACTGACAGAATCAACCGCGTGCTGAATTCGAGGTAAAATATTGTTCCACTTCATAATTTTGTCCGTTGCAACAGTGTTGGGTCATATAACGAGGTCTGGCCCAGAAAATGATTCCCAATCAACGGCGTATGAAAGTCGCTTAAAAAGTATACGATTTTACGATTCCTAAAAGTACGTCGACATTAAACGAAGAACATTCTTACACCGAACCACTTAAGTATTCTGTTTCGAGTAACGGTATAGTAGAAACAACTAGTTATTCCCTTACATTTGGATCCCTTCGTGGAATCGGCTTCTCTCTCGACACGATATCGAAACACCGTCCAACCGATCGTGCAAGCGTTCTTCCTTCAAAAATTTCCGCCCGACAAATCTTCTCGTGAACCGTCGACCTTGTTTCCATCGCATTCTCCAGGACGATTGATGGAAAATTGAAAACGGGAACAGCGTCCTTCCGACCTCGTTTCTCGTTTCGAACTTTAAACGAGTTATCCCGTTACCTCCTTCCATCGAAACCGGGATCGACAGGAACATCGTAACTCCTCGTATTTCTTCCCTCCATCTTTGTAATATTCATTTCCGCATCGACCATTTTCTTTCTACCTCGCTTCCTTTCGAATCGAGGATACCAAACTTTTCCCTTCCTTAACATCTACTTTCGTAAATGATATACGAAATCAGTAATTTCGATTCGATAATAAGTTTCACGTTTTCAAGGATAAACCGAGGTTAGGAAATTTCACTACAGTTTTCGTCGGTGGCTGCTTCAAGATTTTAGCATAACTTTCAACGTCCAATTAATCAGGGGTAATTGCAAGTGAGAGTACTTTCAAGTGGTTCAATTTTAATTACTCGCATGTTACGATGAAATTATATTTAGATTGTTTCTACAAAAGAGGATGTTAAAAGTGGTCATAGCTCGTCCTGTTTACGAAAAATTCTTGAAAGACATTTGAGGACATCTCGAAGGAATAATTCTTCAAAGGCATTTGATATTTCTAACTTAACCAAAATGTTGGTAGTACTTCAAACTCGATTTCAAATTTTGTTCGATTTGTCGCTAGACTCTGTGAACAATTATGTAGGTCCAGACGAATACTTATTCCATACTTATAATTTTTTTAACACACTTCAAATAAATGCTATCATTTTTTGTTGCTCGGTATTCTTAAAAGTCCAGCAAGAATTCTTCGTTCACAAGTGGATCCAAATCCACCTTTATCATCAAAACATAGCTATCAAAACAAGGATAAGAGAATTGCCACGAAAAGAAGGATCCTGAAGGTCCCATTATTCGCCATAAATCTTCGAAATCACCCATCGTCTTTCATTCCGTGTGAAGCTCTGATGGCAAAATGTTTAAACACGCTATTCATCCGCTAGGTCGTTCAGGTTCTCGGTTGGACAAAAACGAACGATCAGTTCACATTGAGACGGTGTATCATTATTAATGCAGGCTGTTTCTCGTATTTCCGTTCGATATGCTTAAAGGTAAACACAGAGATCGAGCGACTTGGTCCAGTCGATGCAGACCCTGATGACACTCGGGTCACTTTTTAGATTTCGTAATTACGAAACTTGTTGACGATCTCGCTGGGTGCCTCGGAATCCCAGCCAAGGTCACTGCGAGCACCGTAATAGATGTTCGCGCCACCTTCCGAAGCTCTTCTGTGAGCGTTCGGTGCCTGCATTTTTCCGTGACCCGGTGAACCAGCCGCCTCGCCGGAAGTGTCCTGCAGCATGCGATCCTTCGTCTTCGGTATACTCCAGTGCATCGACTACGTATCACACATTCCTCTGTCTTTATTCTGTCTTTTCTATTTCCTCTTATTAGCGTGCGAGAAATTTTTTGCGGGAGAACTACTGGATGATAAAGTCAACTTCCGATGATCAAACCTTTAGGTTTTCCGCAATAATAATGAATAGACAATTTAGTAGATTACAGACAATTTCCTTTAGTCTTACAACGCTCGCGTGGCCACGTGATTGTAAAAGATCAAATCGAAGAACGTCTCTTCGAAAAGAGACGAGATTTAATTTCAGAGACGTAGCAAGGAATTTCTCGCACTTCTCACCGCAGTTGTCCTGCGGTATTTTCATCGGAAAGGATTCCATAGAAATTTTCACGATGTTTACTCACTTGGTGCACGTGATCCTTCATTCCGAGCCACTGCTTGTAGCTGATAGCGATCCCGCTACGCCTCCATTTATCGTAGTTGCTTCTTTGCTCAGGGTCGCAGAGAACCTCTTTCGCGTGCTGCCATGAAAAAGAAACCGCGATACGATCACCGTACGATCATTGATAGAAGCGTACAACATTCGATCGTAATGACAAGGCAAACCGGGTATAAAAACAGAGCTGCGCAACTTCCCGATGACTCAACTCGATCAAGTACACTACGAACAAATAGAGTAAACGAACCTTCAGCTGCTGAAATTTCCTTTCAGCGTCCTTGTCGCCTTCGTTTTTGTCGGGGTGGTATTGAAGCGCTAGGACCTTGTATTCTGCCGTTATTTGTTCCACCTGCAACATCGAAGCGTTCTTTATTACTGTAAGCAGGTTGACGAATCTCGAAATTTTAATTACGAAGCGATTGGTTGTATTTGGAGATGCTTTACAATTTTTTACGAATATTTTATCAGTCTACTATAGCTCTACTCTCTATCAGATAAAATTGCACAATTGACAAATAGTTTCTTATAGTTATAGCTTTCTCTCATCAGTTTCTCATCCTATCATTTCGTAGTATTTTAGTACTGTATTATAAAATTATACGATTAAGAGAAAATATGCATAACCTCTTAAGTAAAATTGTTAGAAAGAAAGTCGTGCTAACGCCTTCTTGACCCACTCTACACATTTTCCTTCCATTAATTTTCTTGTCGAGTTAACCCGTTGAGCCACAGTAAAAATAGCCATATCTGGCACAGCTTATAATAGTACAGGTTACAGTATCTATAGTAATATTAATATTTATTAAATATATTTTATCCTGAAAGGTCCTATCAAGTATTCTTTACTCTCAACGATTCTAATAATGTTTTATTTTCAAAGGATCACTACTTTATTCCGCGCCTGTTAATAAGAAGTTCCAATTTCTAGCAAAGTGCATTTGTACGAAGCCATGGAATATGTGGAGAATGTAAATAGATTTGTCGGTGTTCACGCAGAAAATGAAGTAAAATAGAGGCATATGATATCGTTCCACATAACAGAGGTTCCCCAAATTGTTTTCTTGCGTGTCAACCCCTTTCAAAATTGAGTACATTTACTTTACCCTTCCGTTCTGTATTGCTCTATCCCTATACATGTACACTCGTCCGGCATCCGTAAGGACCATATAAATCTTTGGAACCCTCAGGGACTGCCGCTATGACAGGATGATCTTTATTTCGACCAAATACACAACACATTTTTATGTCTGGGACACCTATATTTACTCGTACGATGCCTTAGGGTCGTACTATAATGTGATTTCTCGATTGTTTTCGACCCGTGAAGATCAACAAAAATGACTTTCCGAACACGTTCTTCGCTATTGAAAACACAGTGGGTGATGGAGGAAGGGTGATTCGATAAGTTTGGTTAAAGTTGGGGTCTTTGAAAATGTGGCATTTTGAAAATTCAGCGTTTGGAAATTTGACTAATTTCAAGATCAAAGAGCTTTTGAGAATATAGGAATTCATAAATTAAGAAATTAGAGTAGAATGCACGGCGATATATCGTATTGATACACCGTATGATAGTCTAATGTTAGGTTATAAAATGACTTATTATATGACCATACCTGCTGCAATATAACCCATGTCAAAAATTAAAAACAGATACACAAGTTAATCCAAAACAATCCTATGTCATTATCCTCACCATCTACTACCCTCCTACCTAACAGTTCCCGAACATCTATAAAACAATATTCATCGATATTGAATAAGCATATTGAGCGATATAAATATCGAATCGTTATCGAAGAAGCTCGGTGTAAAACGGCTAGGCATAACGTCGCGGAACGTTTCCACTTTCCAGGTCGTTCGAGAGCGCGATAATCGAGATTGGTGTTCACCCTTATCGTCAATTTCTCGACTAATGGAAACGTGTGATATTTGCCAGGCAATTTAATAAATTCGCCTAATGGGAGTAGAGTTTGTTAATGGAGAAGCGACGCTGGAGACAGGCCATCGGCAAACAGGCAAACACGATCACTCATTAACCTCACGGCTTTTTATTTACAGCGACGAGGTTTATTTTTAGAGCATCCTGTATGATCGACATCGAGGGTAAAAACAACCAGCCGGTGCATCCCATAAATCCTTAGGAAGGGTCAACGATGACTTTTACGCGATTTTAATGACGAACGCTTTATGCGACTTTAAAGTCTCGTCACGCGGAAACAGGTTCTATAGTTGATCGGTTCTGAAAGATCTTCGATGGAAATTATCCCTGTCCAACGACTTTTATGGCGGAGATTAATATCCCAGCCAGGTGAAAAGATCACCGTTGAACTTACGTTTCTCTCTTATGCACTTTTATGTTGCTACTCGTGTTACATAATTTTATATTACTGATGTAACGTTACTTTGAGTTGCTTCTCGTGTTACATAATTTTATGTGACTACTGAAGTAATGTCACTTTGTGTTGCTACTCGTGTTATATAACTTTATGTCACTACTGATGTAAAGTAACTTTGTGTTACTACTGATGTCATATAATTCTGTATTACAACTACTGAACTGACAATAATGAAATTTTACGAACGAAGCACTGAATATGTTGCCAGTTGATAGCATTCTGTCAGGGCTCATCTTGTGGTGAGCGAACACTATCTATTTGATTCCTATTAATTTTAGTCAATAATGTTTAGATAATGGTTTATCTTTAATCATTTATTTTTAACGATCTACTGATTTATCTTTGATAATTGATTTCTAATAAATTAATGATTTATCTGTAATAATTTAATGAAAAAATGTAACACAGAAGAAATTTAACATGTTTTACATTTTTACAATCGTAGCAAACAAAAAGATTAAGCTATAATACTTAAGCTCTATGTATAAGAGAAAAGTTCGAATTCGCTTGAAAGTTTGAACTTCGCACCAGATTAATTGATTAAAAGCGATAACGAAAAGTGGTAAATCGACCCGATATAATTCTAATAGTCAGTATGAGCTGTCGGTTTCTAACATGTCCGAAAGTGACGTATTTTTGTCAACTTAATTGGCAGTCGTGTCAGAGGCGATCGATGTTAATCGAGAAGTTCGGGCAAAGCGCTAATTAAAGTTGTGCCCAACGCTGATGCAATTATCCCTCTGTGACGCGCTCGACAGTGAAGCTAATTAACTCGGCATAACTTCAGAAAGCATATTAAATGTGTACACCCGATTAAACATGCATAGGCCTGAATATGAATGTACCGGTACCGTGTAACGCAAAAATGGCAATGCACAATGAGAAACTGATCGAGTGATAACGAACCAGATTCAACAATCAACTTTTCAGCTTTTCGTTTACGTAGAATGGTCGGTAACTGGTACTAATATTTTTATATTAAAAATTATATAGAAATAATATTTACGCGTTTGGTTCTCCTAGAAAATTCACTTCGAAAAAGAATGTTTGTACGAAAATTTGATTATGGCAGGGACAATTTTAATAATTTTTCTATCGGTAGATATTAATGCGTGGAATTATTAATATGCGTTGATTTATCGTACTGTATACATAGTAATATAGTGAAGTAGTAATATACCGAAGAACAATAATTGATAACACTAATAGTGACATTAGTAATTATATTTGTTAATTTATTCCACTAATTTTAGTAATTGTTCTAATTTCTAAATGAACGAAAGCTTATTAAGACTGTAATCTTAAATAAATTTCCTTACAAATATTTTGACCTTATCTCAATTTTCCCGAGAACTAAAGTTTGCAGAAGTAAATTTTATTCGACATTTTCGACTTATTTTTTATATAAAATCTCCGACTGTACGACCATGATTATCATCGTGTATATTGATGATGAATAAAGTGAGAATATATGAGTAGATTATATCGTGTTACGAGTGTAGAAACTGTAGATTTTACGTAATACACGGAAAAGTAATACGAGTGGTGTAAGGTCACTTGGAGTTTCCTTTATTCCACTCTTCCGTCAAAAGTTTCTTTCTACTTTGATTAGGTTCTTGAGAATAGAGGAAGTTCCTCCGATATGATTTCGGTTTAAAAAACTGTGTCTAACGAAAAGAGTTTGATTCGGAGTTGCAACTTCTGAAAATTAACTAACTGAAATGTAGTTTTGTTAGAAATTAAAAGGAAGTTCGTATAAAAGACCTTTAATAATGAAATATGTTGCGGAAGTACAAAATACTAACGGAGCGTAGTTGACACATTCGATGATCGAAGCTATAATGCGTGTCCCAATAATTGACGCATAATTTGATATTTAGCAAACGTTATATGAAATATTTAATAAATATCAAAATAAATACACGATTCATTTCTGTTAATTTTCCCAAATCATCGTTGAATTTAAACACGCATATACATATTTAAAAAATAAAATCGTATTTTGAAAAGTAATTCAACATGTAATTCCGAACCGCTGTTATAGTTGATGTGCAAGAATTTATATGGTTTATTCTATCTCCAGTATTTGCATACGACATAAATGCATAAAAATCTACAATACGATAATCGAACAATGTATCGTAGAAAAATATCGACGTCCATAAAGTAAACACAAAACTCAACTTGAAATAACAATCCTCGATTGAAACATCGGAAACCAGCATGAAATCCAATATCTAGAAAAGATAACCGAATGAAAGTGAAAAATCCTACGCAACAAAATGTAATAAACGGTTAACAAAGTCGGTCTTGTTAACTTCATTTTCTTACGATAATACGTGTAGGATTTGCTGTTTTTTCATATCTTTCGTTCATTGCGAACAATTTGATTGTCAAAGAGATGCAACACCGTTTTACGTACGTTTAATAATTCGTTAAAAACTGATGTACTTTATATATGTTAATTACATGTAAGTCTCAAGTGGCAGGACTTTGCTAAAATTTGTACCTTGGAAATATTAGTCGAAATTGTGTAGTTATTCAAAAAAACTTTTCTTTAATATAAAGACTACTTGAACTTATTGTTCTTTAAATCAATTCCACTTATTATTTTTAAGATCTATTGGCAGATATATGAAAACAACGGTGATAATGTTACTTGTACAATTTCATAGAAATCGTTATGTTCATTCGAAAGCAGTGCATTGTAAAGAATGATGTGCTACAAGATCCAATAATTGGATACTTTTACGCTGTATTATATACCGATATCACCTAACATGTATTACATTCCTGAGATACGATTTTGTAATTCGAGTAGAATTTCATACAAGTTCGAAAACAGTGCGAGGAACAAAGCTCCAAGTCCGAACGAGTGCATATATACTGTACATTATACCGATAGATATTTGCGAGTCACGATAGTTCCATAGAGAACGCATGAATTCGAATGTTTGTCCAAGAGAAAAATCACTGGTGTTCGACACGAAACATCTAAATTGGCAACACTGAAAGAAGCCATTCATCCGGTGGAAGGAGAAAACGAATGTAGCTTACCGTCGCGGACTCGTCGCACGACAGAAGAGCATAGTAATCCTCCTCCTCGCTGGGTTTATAGTTGATGGCGTCCTCGACGCTCATTTTCCTTCCTCGAATCCGTCAGCCTTCCACGAGAACCGTCCTCCTCGAATCACCGTCGAACTCTCGAAGAGAACGCGACTTCGAATCCTGTTTGGTGGCGCGCGTAGCCTCTGACTGCGCGACCGGTGTTCACTCTTATTCGTGAATACTTCGGGCACTGGATCGTTCTGCTGGTCCTGAAGGATGTCGGTGGTCACCTGTTGCCGTGTCGCGCGTCGGACGCTCGAGTGAGCCGAACGAGGGAAAACCGTGTCGCAGACCCGGAAAAACCCGATTCCCGGGAAATCCCGCGCGTGTGCGCAATCCGGCGATCACCCTCTCCTTCCACCCTGAGTTCCCTCTTCCTCCGACTAACCGCGATTTCGTCGATCCTCCTTTCCCCTCCGCGGAACCGATCCTGCGCACTCTCACAGGGTCCTCCCTGTTGGCCGACCGTGTATTTTCGTCAGAGTTGCACGCAATTTCTTCTTCGGACAATGGGCCGAGAGGGTGGACTTTGTTTTTTCGCCGACAACCTTCTGATCGTCGACAGCGATGTTTGGAGTGAAAATCGCGGATACAGGGACCGGCGGATTGATAGCTGACGCTCGGGACAAAGGTTACAACTGATTGACCGATCGAACTGTTCTTTTATCGATGGAACGATGCTTTTAGGTTTACTCCGATTTTTTTCAGATCAATTTACCGAACGAGAACTTTTTTTTGTAAGTTATGTTCCGTTGCTGCGCACAGGGATTTTATGATCATTTTTCATAGGTTCTTAGTTGCGTTGGTCTCTGGAATTAGGTTGTTATATTTGTGTGTGGAGATTGTATACACGTCTGTAATGATTGTTGCTACTTTACTCTTCAAAGGTACAAAAGAATCGAAGGTGTTGACAATTTCGTGACTAAAACTGATACCAGAAATAATGATATTTGACGACCTAGCATTTACGTTAATTCAAACGAAATTATTAAAATTACTGTCGGGTGTATCTCTGAACTCACTGTTGCGATCTCTGCTCAACATCTTCCACGCTTCTCTTTCTTCTACCGCACAAACTTACTACTGCGTAAACAACAATTTTAATTTCTACTGGGCGAAAATTAATATTGAATTTTTTATTTAATCACTGCTCGATTTCAAAGTTTGTTTACACGAATGCAGATTCTAAGTACACTGTATTACGCGCGGAACACTATCGGTTCGACTTGTTCAGTCTTCGTGAGAAAATATGGAACTCAATTTCTTTGACACCAAAGTCGAAGAAAGTTCTCATATCGTTTTTCCTCGATTCTGCAAGTTGTTTACGAGAATGCAAATTCTAGAAACGCTGTACCACGTGAAACACACTCGACCAGAATCGATGTCGACGAATACTACGTCTCGATTACGGGATATTCCAGACTCGTGGCTTTCACTCGAGTCTCTGTGACCTCGAACCTTGCCTCGCGACGTTACCGACCGAGTAATCCAGATCTCGATCTCGGTCATGCACCGTGCTCGCTCTTTATCGATCCCTCGAACGCGACTCCGTTGATCACACGTTCGAACGAGTCGAAACAAACATTAGCGTCTAAATGTACCGTGCAGTTCCATGCTATATATTTTCCGCTTTACGTGGAATTCTTTGTACGCGCCTTTCCATTTATTCCACAAAACGTATCTTTATTCACGCGGTTTCGTGTTACGCGGCCGTGCGTGAAACAAAACCAAACAAATAAGTGCCTTTAGCATTACCTCTTCGATGTCTCGAGTGTAAGGCGGGTCGTCGCCGTCACGGGGTAAGCGAATTACCGTGCGAATGTGTATTTTAGAAGTAAAATAGGGATATAGTGATGTTACGTAGTAGAAGAGCGTAATAATAATAGTAAAATGATAGTACAACGTAATCTGAAAATTTCCCGCATCTAAATTCGTACGTTCGTAAATTCCTAGACGAACAAGTACCTTTTCAAATTCCTAGATTCTCGAATACCGAAATCCCCAAATACCCTAGACATCCTAATTCGTCAGATCCTCAAATACCTAAACTCCCGAAATTCCCTAGACGCAGAAGTCCCCTAGATCGTCAAATCCCTAACCCCCCCCCCCCCAAATTCCCTATATCCCCGAACCCCCCCAAGTCCCTAGATCCGAAAATTATCCACGTCCCGAAAATCTCTGGATTCTGAAAATCTCTAGATTGAAAAATTCCTGAAGATCGTCAAGCGGGCGATCTATTCTCCCGTGGTCGTCATATTTCCCCTAGGGAAAGCAAATTTGTCTTCGACTGTACACCTGCACCAAGTTCGTCTTCGAACTCGTGTATATCGATGTACATTCGTTTGTTCGAAAGCCAGCGAAACAGTATTCTTTAGTCCTAACACATTTGTTTCTGCCGGGAAAAGTAACGAAGGTATTAAGGCGCAGAAAACGAACGAAACAACGTGTACAGGAGTTCGGTTGAATTGGTGGCGAGAGCAGAAGATACACGTTCGCAGAAACGGAGAAGTCGTAAAGAGACGTTTGTTTCTCGCGGATAATCCTCTCCGAGCTCGTACGTCATTAGAAATTCAAATTTTTCTTAAGGATTATGGGAGAGGACGGGAGTAGAAGGCACCAAAACGTGACTGAATGTGTAAGTTCATTATGCATTCGTCTCGTTTCCGTCGAAGACGGCACTGATTATCGGTACTCTCTGCTTACAGCTGTTAAACCTATTGTCTCGGATAGCTGCGAAGCTTTTAAACGTGGAAAGCTCGAGATAAAGAGGCGTCGCTTAACAATTGGAGCTTCCTCGAAGCATCGGCATCGGCCACGCTTTGTTTTTAATCCCGAACGTGTTTCTCCTACGCTTCGCGTACTATCGAATAGGTGCACCGACAGCGCACTCGAACAGCTCTCAATCGCGTGTTAAGATGTTCGTTAATATTTACAGCTAATTATTTTGATACTTTGTTCCGTAACAGATCGTGTTGCCACAAATTGTATCTTACACCGACAATGGTTCGTTGCGAGAAACATTAATTGGTCTAGTGTAATTTCCAAGTTCGCAACCTTCAATTAATTCCGCAAGGTTTTCGTTGTACATATTCGGAATACATTGAACACAATCGTGAGCTTATATCGGCGATATAAAATTTCGAAATATTCGAACGAGAAAACCGACGAAGCGGCGAAATAGCGTCGCGAGAAAATAAAATAACCGAATAGCGAGTGGAAGTATCGGGAACGAAATGAGCGGGCACGAAACCGTGTAAAACACGTGTCGGCCAAATGTCAACGTTTCTTCCTCGGCAAATCGGCAATCTGAACGGTCATAGACGGCCACATTTTTCAACGTTCGAGTGCGCGGCACGTGACATCACGAGCCAGACTCGACTACGAACGTTTCTTCGAATTTAGGAGAACCGCTTCAACGTTTCGCCATTCCCGTCGTGTGTTTTGTTCCCGTAGAAAGAATGGAGCTACGCCTCGTAACACGACGCTCCACCAGCCACCGGCAATAAATCATTCCCGCTTTTAGGTTTTAGCCAACCTCGTTGTTTTGCCGAAAGAATTTATACTTGCTTTTCCTACAAAATTATTTTAGACGATCGATACAGCTTTTCTCGCGTACTATTAATCACGCTGTTTACCGATCTATAAATAGACATCGCTTCTTAACCCACCTTACAATTTTCCTAACTACCATCTAATTCTCTCTCGATTCCATTTAAGCGTGCATCGTACTTGGATATATTTTTAAGAATATACCTTGAAATTGAATTGTATTTATATAACTTCCTTTCACGATTTAACAAATTTCAAAGCGAAATGAAAAGAGCTGTTGCTTTAATTAACGCGATGATTCTATCGGTAATCGTATTCCGCATTAAAACAAAAGTTGATCGTATTCATTTTTTAATTATACCTCTACGACCTACGACGTTCGCAAAGACGATCTAATTCGTCGAAGTAAATTTATTTTCACGCAGGCTATTGTACAAAGGATATAATTTCTAGAACTTTCTGATTATCTCTGGTATTACCATGAAATCCGGGCAGGTAAGAAACAGGATTAAAAGAAGGATGAAAATTAAATCCAGGATTTTCTTTTTTTCGCAAGCTGCTTGACGCTACACGAAACGCGAGCAGTGTGCCCGCCGGAGCGATCATCGCCAACGATAAACGGTTGTTCACCGTGTAACATTGTTGCCTCGAGTGTTATTAAAAATCAGAATTTTTCGTAGAATCGTCTGGCTGATTACGAGCCGAAGGGAACACATTGAAAGGGTTACCGTGTTCTACTCCGAAAGGAAACGTGGCTCTTCATTTCTGGAGGAAATACGCGCTCCGCTCTGTTTCCGTACGCAGATGCGTGACAGACACGCAAGCGTGCACGCGCGCGGCACTAACCTTACCCCAACACAAATTCTTCATACGTAATAAACTGTCCGTGTACTCTTTGTTAGGGACGTTCGATTTTTACTTAAAACGATCAGATCTTGCAACAATCGGTTTAACAAACGTAACAAATTACTTCTGTATTAACGTGTGAAAAGAATTACACGTGATTTTATCGCGAATGAAATTAGGTTTGAAAAGACAACAGGTTCGTAGTACTTGAAATACCGAGCAACGATAAAATATTGTTGCTCCAGTGTGCCGAAACGATAAACATGTTTCAGTATGTTTCTCTTCGACAATTCTTCCGCGCTACTAGCCTACCGTGCCGTCATTCCACCATTCTGCCGTTTTATTACTTTATTACTCTACCACTCTACCAATCTACTATTCTATTATTCCAATGTTCTACTATACTGCCATTGTACGTTACTATACCATTTCGATCATTCTATTATCCTGTACCGCTACTCCATTTTACTATACATATGTACAGTTATACATGTAGTACAATTAATGGTACAAGTTCGACGTGTAATAAGATAATCTGCCACGCTATCGAATTCCATTAAATTCGCGATGCAGAAAATATTCGGAGACGTTTCGAGGAAAGTCTGTAAGAGTGATTTTCGAGAGGGTAAGTTCGGAGAAGCCGCGGACGTTTCGCGGCAGGGGCCAATCTTCGAAACCGAATCTAGTTCTAATTATATTTAGTTGAGCACGCGTGTGTTCTTGGCCATTCGAGGAATATACACCCGGTTTCCCTTTTACGTTGGTTCGCCGGCATGCACCGCGTCGCACCGGTCTCTTCTTCTCGGCTCTCTCCTTGTTTATCTCGAAATAAACGTTGCTAGCGCACATGGGCGTTTCTTCGGGCATTGCCAGATGCGTGGGTGGTGGCAGTGAAGAGAAGAGAAGGAGAGCACGGAATGACGGTCACATGGCATCGTCGTGGACTCTTCTTCTGCTCAGACTTGTCAGTATTCCGTGAAGTGTTGTGCCGTGCTTGCGTACACGTTCCTGTTTCGCCGCAAGCCCGCGCGGCTCTTCTCGAAAAGCTTCGATCGCGATTTCCAGACCTGTTCTCGCACACCACGTGGAAACCTCCTCGCGGAAAACTGTGTCACCGTGGAAATTGGATCGCTGCTTCGACTCGGCTCGTGGCATTAAATCGTAATTACCTACGTTGCGAGAACGATATACTCGATCGGGGGATTTGCGATTGTCACCGCGGGAAATTGATGCGGCCCGGAATTAATTTTTAGTAAGTGGGTCAAACTGCAACTTCTACGGAAGGTTAAGGGTTGCTTTTACCGAAGATACAGCTACTTTCGGAGGAATACGGGGACGTTCGTAGAAATATTGGAACGATGCTGATCGTGATTATTTACGTCCGATGACCGATGGATTTCATGAACATACTCGAGGTTCTCTTAATGTCAGTTAAATGGCTATGAAGGAACATTATTTCAAATATTATTGCCGAGTTCGTGCAACGAGAATTGCAATTTCATGTAGCATCCCTCAAATCGCAATAAATTTTATTAACCCGAATAGGTACGTCAGGATCTATTTTTTCGATTGAACATCTGTAATCTGTACTATTATACAATAACGAAACGTGTTGATACATTATAAAGAACAGTTTTAGATTCCTGGATGTATATGTTACCAGACATTTAGATCCCTGCGTCCAAATATCCCTAGATTCTGATAGCCTATATCCAGATATCCTTAAACTCCGGAATACATAGATCTACATATCCCTAGACTCCGGTGTGCGTGAACGATATGCCTAGATCCCTAAATTCCATTACGCTTAAATTCCGATATTTCTAAGTTCTGATACCCTTCGACCCCAGTATCCCTAGACCCCCTTATCCGCCGTAACTCTGACGTCCCTAGATCAAATTTTCCCTAGATCTCGTAATGACCCTAGATCCCAATATCGTCAGATCTCTATATCACTAAATAGCTAAATAAAAATAATAGATTCCATGAAAGGGTTTGAAATTGTGATCGGTGGAAATTGACGCATTTAGGAATATGGGTCGAACAGAAAATTCGATAGAAGGTCAAGGGTTAGGTTGTATAAAAATAGACACGACATGCTTGTTTAAATTCGATGAAATATAATATGAACAGGATTGAAAATAAACGTGCAACGAGGACAATGAAAGGATTTCAAATTAAATGTGGACGAAGTAGACAATTTAGTCGCTAGATCCTGTTGGAGGGTTAAAGGTCGTAAGAGTAATCTATAGCCTTGGACTAAAGTGAATTTTCAGAAATACTTCTTGAAGGTCAAATAGAAAAGCCAGTACAAGGGTAAAGGACAATTTAGACCGAGACAAGGGTATTCGAGAAAAAAAAAGGTGGCAGGAGAAAGGATCATAAGAGTCTTCTAGAGACTTTGATTAAACTTTGAAGGATCATCCTCAATAACGGTGGATTAATATTCATTATAATTGTTATACAATAGTGGCTTCGGAATTGTCATCGGTGAAAATGAATTATTCGAATGTAGGTCAAGTAGGAAGTCCAATGGAAGGTTAAGGGTCCGTTTAGATTAAGAGAATATGAAAGGGGAACAGCACAAAGGAAAGTCATCTAGAAGTTCAAAGATTCGAAATTGCCGGTGCAAATCGATGTCACCTGGGATGAATTTCTCAAATGTGGGTCAAACAGGAAACCCGGTGGAAGGTTAAGGGTCAGTTTGGATAAGGACAGAGGATCGCGGCTTATTTGCATTCAGAAAGAAGGCGTGCATAGAAAAGTCGGTTAGAAATCGAAATTGGGAGTAAATTTTCAAACGTGAATTCTCGGATCGAAGTCCCCGTAGATACTTCGGGATGAAATTGAACAAAGTTTGAAGAACATATTTCCCTTTATGTTGAAACAGGAACAAAGAGAAAGAAGAAGAAGAAGATGTGGAAGTTTGTTCCCGCGGTTCGGAGACGAGTCTTCCGGTGCGCATGAAATTGGGGTTCCTTCCCTCTTAAAATTCCGCCGATGACAATGTCATCGAACACAAGCATTCCGTGATTCGATTTCGGATTCGTTCGAGTGGATGTTCGAAGGTCGATCCCTCTAAAGATAGCAGTTCGAAGGTCATCGCGAAAGAATTTGGCTGTGCCGTTTTCGGAAGTTCGAGAGAAGAATTAAGAAACTACAAAGAATTCTTGAAGAGATTCTTAACGATCCAGCGAACCCTGCAAATAACTATTTCACGAGAACTCTTCTTCTCGTGAAATTTTAATCACCTTCGGTGAAAATTAATCGAGGATATCGCGCAATGTTCTTTCGACGACGTTAAAGTGCGCTTCGATGTACCGTACACTGTTTCGCGCGCAAAAAGCTGCGACAAAAAAGGAACTTACCGAGAGGGTCTCGTTACAGCCGAATAATGCTACCTTTCATGACTTCTTTTCCTGCGCTCAGCCGAGCAAAAACATCTGCAACTCCGAGTGTATTTTCGGAGAAAATACTCTGAATCGCGTGTTCGTTGATTAACTGCACGTTCAGAGGCTTTGCCAGAGACTCCGTCAATTTTTGGATCAGACAACATCGAGGAGAAGAAATATTCGATCATCGTGAAAGGAAAGATATTAGAAGAATGGACACATGGAATAAGGTTGAACAATTACCAGCAAGAAACTAAAGGTAAGACAATTTATTATATCGTACATATACATACATTCGTTGGTCATATTTGCTATGCGTTAAATTTGTTGTGTTATAGTTATATCGCGTTGTATCGCCACTTGTTATATCGCCTACGTATCATATTTGCCACGTATCATGTTCGTAACGCGTTATATTGCCACGTGCTGTATTATCGTGCGTTATATCGTTATATAGAATTAACGTGTTATATAACCACGAATTATAATTGCCTCACGTTACATAGCCACGCGCTATTTTACCATACGGTACATCGCAACACGTACGGTATATTTCCACGCGTTGTATTGCCACGCACTACATCACCTCGCGCTATATCGCCTCATGTTATATTGGTTACGCGCTGTATTACCACGCGTTGCATCACCAAGCATTGTATTCACCACGCGTTGTATAGCCACGTGGTACTCCAACTTTGTACTTCACATTCGAAATCTTATAAAACTATTTATCGAAATTCAACGAATAACAGTTTTCCTTTGAAACTGATTTGGGTCGATAAACTTTTGTAATGTTTTTCGCCATTTTCTGAATAATGTTTTCAAAGACTCCGAAGCGATGCGATGACAGCTTCCTCGGCTATTACCTTAAGCCGGGTTTATTTTCGTCGGTGCTCGACGCATGAAACAATTTCTTAACACGAAGTAGATCACGATTTCGTTTTAGGGAAAGGGTCTATGGTCCTTATATGCTTTATTGATCTTACTATTCGAAGAACGTGAATGAATCGCATGAAAATTGTTGATACGTGCATTATGCATTTGTTCACGCGCAATTAACATCCTCATTGACTAGCACATTCTTGTAGATATTTTTAACAAGCTACTTATTACCATTAATTCCACTAAATTAAGTAAAAAATTCAGATATTATCAGGATCGTTAATAGTAGCACAGAAAGAAAATGAAATATCATTTCGACTTGCATCGCCGTTGTACGAAAAGTGCAAAGTAACGAACCGATAATTAACTAAACTTGAAAAAATCGTATTATCATTACTTTGCTTCGTGTTCGATGTCAACGCGGAATCTACGATTAATCGTTTTAATTGTTTCTCTTGCGCGCATATTTTGACGAGTCGAAATCGGACAGCTTTTGATCACGTATGATCCAGCAAGGGAGTACTTTTAAGGCGTCCACGTCGAGAAATCTGTACGAATATTCCATTAGGAATTAGGCAGGCAGCTCGCAGTGTATATTAATAGATCGAACCTGACAGCCGAACCTAACCAGACGCTCGAATGTTATACGCGAAATCGTTTCGTTCGTACCTCGGTGCCGACCTCGATGCGAGTTATATTTCTGTACGTTTTATATAGCCAATTCTTTCCTATACTTTTCTACTTTTCGTCCAAGTGTCTCGAAGGGTGGAAGTTTCAAGTGCTCTTTCAATCGTTACGTAAAGACACGAAACACATGGGAAACCCTGATTAACGCTGATTACGACTAGACGTAGCATCGGTAAGTCTAATTTTTAATTATGTAATTCAAGAGTGTATCGGACACTCTCTCTCCTTTCATTATAATCAATATAAATAGGACATTCGTTAGTAGAAAATTAGTAATTTCTAATTTGCAACTGAGCAATGTGCAAGTCACTGCTTTGGTTACTAAATTATTAATTTAGACATCGGTGAATCGATGATCGGGAAATTACTAACTGTCGAATCACAATCGATAAGAGCTATGCCACATTAAAATGAATTAAAATTCGCCGTGTATGAGTTCACGTCGGCCTTGATCTTCACGTACGATGCATACCAATATCATTAATATTAATCGAGTATGCGTATTATTAATACGGAACCATTAATATTAATACTATCATTAATATTCTTACTACTTTTATTATAGTATCCACGGTCCCGATCTATAGTATTAAATCGCGATAAGACGGAAAAACGATCGTTAAAGCATTAACGTATTCGTTATATCGCTAAATTATAATGCAAGGAAATCACGATCGATCGTTCCCAGAATAATCTTCCCGTATACGTCTATTACGTCCCAAATAATCCAATTCCGAATCCTATATTTTCGCTCATCCCTTAGTTGTCTTCGATAAACACTAAATGTCCGTTTCGATGCGATTAAACGAGGACGTCGCAAAGGAATCGTGATGAAAAACGGACGCTCTATCGTTTAATTATTTTATTGCAACGGTATAAAAATGTGATAAAAAAAGTGCAGTGAAAGCGCACAGAACCTTTTACAGGCCATTATTTGTTTCCTGAAGATAAAAGAACGGAGATGTTCAAGGTGCACGTACATTAAAATGCATCAGCGTCGACGTAAACAAGCGTTTATGATCTAAATCGCGACAAAAGCGCAGTTTTCGCTAAAACGGATTTGCGACAAGAACGTCCAACGTGTCGTTCAAACGCCATTTTCTATGCTCTATTGTATTTTTACCTCAAGGTGAAAATGCAGTTCGTCGATCGCTGCCGGGTCAAGCTGAACTGCATTTAACTCGTACGTACGCGATGCACCTGCTGTTATGCGCAATGAAAAAAGCAGTGCATCCGGCGATGCACGTGCTCTTCCCTCCAGAGGGGCGTGCTCGCATTAACTTTTACACGAGATCGTTCCTTTAAATGTGACACGCCTGGAGGGTCGTTAATTAGCATGGGGATACGTAAATGAAGCCGATTTGCAAATCACCGAAGCCTGACCTTTCTTACAGCCCTACCTATCTACTACCACCCTTGTCATCTTATGTCGTTCTCCAACCGACACCGCGCTCATTTTCACCCAAACTGAAATTCTAATTACACGAACACTGGTCCCGTCTGCTTTTTCGAGTATATAATTTAGCAAGACTCGCAAGCATATTACTTGCAATTGATTCAGGAAATCCCCTTGTTCGATGTGTCGAACACCTTCTGCACGTCAGAAATAGTGATTCAAACGGAACAATCGATTATAATCGTCGCACAGGCAACGATGATTGTATAAAATGACAGCAGTGACCACAACGAGCGTACGTATAACGGAGACATCGCAAACATCATTAAAAGATGACAGTCCCAATAACGTTAATAAAAGACCGAGCGTCTTGTTGACCGAAAGACTTCCTTACTTTCGATGATACATGATGGAGGGTCAAGGTCATTGAATTCCTTCTATGAAATCGTTTTATTCGTCTTAATGCAGTTTACGTATATCTAACAGGTAAAAAAGGAGCTGTTATTCGTCGAATAATTTATGAAACCGAGGACACATAACGTTATCGCGTACGTAAACAAAATAGCCAGAAAAACTTCTGCGAAAAATTGTTGAATAAACTCTTCGACGCGTTGTTTCGCGGAAACCGATAAAAGAGTATTGCAAATAGAAAAGCCGCGAAGGAGGAACGGCGAAGAAGCGCGAAGAAGTCGGTCGAAACGTTGTTGCAACGAATACGAGGCAATTTATGCATCGCACCGACGTGATTCGTTCCATCAGCTGATCCATTTGGACAGGGGAGTAAATCAGAACGTGCTCGAGCTTTCATGGGAACGATAACCCGACGATCTCTCTCTCTCTCTCTCTATCGTTTTCCTCTTTCATCCTCTCCTGGCAAGCTCACCTATCCTCATCTTCGTCGGAAGCCGCAACGAAAATAGCGACAAATCTGATTGCGGCAACAACCGGAGAGTGACTCGCGAGCCTCGAGCACCTTGGCCACGGAATTCGAACGAATTTTCTGGGAAATGAATTTCAATTACATGCACTTGGATTAGCTTGATAAATTTCGGGATGAATGACTGATAATTTTTCAGTTAAACCGCTACTCTTACCGCGATATCAATTTTCCAGCAAATTTTCTGGGAAATTCAGGGAAATTTATTTACCGATGTAACAGACTCTCGTTATATTGCCGTATCATTCTTTCATGCATGTTATCGGTGTACTTTTAGCACCGTAGGGAACCTACGAAAGCTGAATCAATATTCATACGCGTTATTATATTGCATTATATCACCATACGAATATTAATAAAACATTGCATCACGCATCTTTAATAACGAAACTCTACATTACTACACGTGGCAAATCGCTCCGTGGCATAACATTGCTCGTTATATCACCACGAGTTATATCATCGCGTATAATGTATTCCCGAATGTTATATCATAGAGCATAATGTCGCCAAGTGTTGTCTACATCTATCCTATATCGCCACGTGTTATACATATATATCGTCTCGTGTAATATATAGCCACATGTTATATTGCTGTGTAATATATCCATATATTATGTCGCCACCGTTGTATCACCCTGTGCAATGTATGACATGCTACATCGCTGACGCGGTACATCGTTACGCGTTATACCACCACATGTAATATTGCCACAATTGCGTCGTTCAACATAGTATCACCACGCTTATTATGTAACTATGCATTATATCAGCCCTTCTTATAACCCCATGCTTTGTATGATCAATTTACATCGCTGCTTGTCAGCTTACGAAAGTTTCAAAGAAAAACCTTTATTAACAGCCTCGTATATTGGAAATTTAAAAAATTGTTACTGCAACAACGTCCGTGGCAATATAAGGACAGCGTAGCGTGTACTGTTCTTGAAACTCGACGTCCTTTGATCTTTCATGCAAAAGTATCGTGCCGCGACGTATACGTGACGACTAAAAATGAAATAAACGAGTAACGAGACTCGAAGAATTTCACAAGAACGAAGTTACGAAACGGAAAAGACGAGGAAGCGAATTGGAAAGGAAAGATAGAGAGAGACCGCTCTAGGAGAATTTCAAGATCTCGCGCCAATATCACGATAAAACATGAATGAAACGGTTTCTGCTCGATCCGTCGCGTCTCCCCGTTGCCACCCCCGGGGCCCCGCTCCGAACACCATAAACCTGTCGTGTTCGCCGCGCGACACGCGTCTCCCCGCATCGTTGCTCTAAATATAATATTCGAGCGTATTTTCAGCGATGAATGAAATAGGCTTCGAGAGCGTATGGGGTTGCGCTCGTTGGCAAGCTCTGAATCGAGGTGCAACGAGTCACACCTCGGCAAAAAATCTCCTTCCAGCTAGTTGAGCTTTTGTTTTGTTTCGCGTTTTCGTTTCCATTTGCGTCACGCTGCCCGCCTACGCGGCACAATCCCATTTTCCTGTGGTTATCCGTGAAAATTGATCGACTCGTTCGAGAAGTGATTGATTGATTTAAGGGTGGGGGAAAGTCGACGAGAGATTGCTGCTTTTTTTTTTTTTTTTGTTTGGCGTTTCAAGAATACCCTTGGCTGTGTTCTGGATTAAATAAACGGTGGTAACATACATATATGTATGTCCGTGTAATGGCGAAATGAAATTGTGTCACTCGATGTACTTTGCTTTAAACTTCGTCCTTCGTCGATTTCTTTTGATCCGACAGAAGCGAGATATTATACGGTATGAAGTGTATTGTATGAAGCAAATCTGTTTCTCCATCGGGTAGAAAATATTTCTACCTTTTCAGCGTTAATTTGAATGTCAACGTATATTCGTACGCGATGTTTGACGTATTTTTAAAGCGAACAATAACGTTAAAGGTTCGCGGTAAAAGGTTTTAACCAATCGAACGTGTTTCTTTTTGCAGAATACCGGCGTGACAGCGGTTTCTCGTGCAAGGGGTCACGATGGCAGTCGGTAAGCTTTTACCCGTTCTTGGACCAATCTACGCTCACGTATCTCGAGGACGCTTTCACACTCGAGTCACGTGTTTTACGCATAATCGCACACGTTCCTGTATCACGAGCCTGGCTACCGCGTATTCCGCCCTGACGGTGCAGCCTTTCCTCTCCTTTTTCGTTTCGTTGCAGTCACCAACGTACAAGCATCTGATAGAAGAGTCCTTGATCGTCCTTTCGAACTTTGTTTTCTTAGAAACCGTATATATGTATATCGTTAAAAGCTCTCGACAATCCTTATCGATACTTGTCCTCGTTCTTCAAATTTTACTCGACAACATTTTAAGTGCACGTTCATTTTCTCGTCACCGACGATTACTCTGCGCAATTAATCCAAAGTTGTCGATGAACCTTATCGAAAGAGATCGAATAATTTATCCCGCGGATCGATAACGAGGCCAAAAATCCTTCAAGCGGTGGCAGCAGCCTCGTCGAGTCTCGAAGACGCTTTTTAAGTTGTGGAACACGTTCGTGGGATGCAACGGGAGAAATCTTGTGAAAAGATTTCGATCAGCGAGATTCGAATTCGTAGGCGAGCAGCGTGTTTGGGAACCGTTCTCGTTTCAATTCACGCATTCCGATCACGTAACCGCTATCGATCATGCAAATTTCCCAGATCTCCGCGACATCTTCATCTCTCTAACTTTCTTCGTTAACAATGCCCGATATTTCAATTGTTCGTTGTTTAACTCGAAAGAGAATTATTTCGGTAACGAGCGCTTGACAATGAAAATCGTACAATGCGGAAGGAAACCGTGAACCGTGTCGTGGAAAAGAAACAAAGTTTAAGAAGTTTAGTAATTGTATCGGAAGTTGTAACTTTCCAAAGGATACCAAGTTCCTGTTGCTTTGAAACTTTTAACCCGATTAATTGTTGCGTACTGAAATTTCCAAAGCATTCGTGACATCATTGTTTCGTTATTCGAGAAATATTCCCTTGGTAATTATAAAGAGAAACTTAGACCGCTGTTGAAATGGTTCTGTTCCATATGCTAAATTCAAGAATTTTAATGTCGTTAGATGTAACGAATAATTTATTGTACAAAAGGCGGATACTTTTTGGATTTGAAATTCGATTGCTTGAATGTTCTGATTAATCGTAATATTTAAATGTCATCGGTGTATCCATGAATCCGAAATTTCAGTGGACCAGAATAGTTGGAACAATTTAAATATTCAGGAAAAATAAATTTGAAGAAATGATATATCCAAGTCTATGGTCAGTAATTTAAAAATTTGTCAAACAGCCTTGAAATGTCCAAAGGTAGGAATTGACTCGGTAGGAAATTGCATTGAGTAATATTTTAATAGAGCATACGTAGGCGTTCGAATTGGCAGGAAATTCGGTTCGTGAAACTTCACGCCTTTCCCTCGTTGTTGACGAGGTCAATTCATCTTCGAAGAGTAATAACGCGTGTATCGTGAACGACGGCGGAGGACTTCCGGTGCCGTGTACGTCTGCCTCGTACTTCGCTTCTGGTTTATGGGGTGGGGGACAATACAACGTCCGGTCCATCCCCCCACTTTCAAGTACCATTCGAATCGTTCATGGCGTCCTATAGACATCGTGTATCTCTGACCGAGCAGTCTCAGGTGGACCTCGTATTCGTCTAGTCGTGAAACATTTATTTTTCTTTGTAAAAATCAACAAACACTGTTCCTTCTAACGAAACTATTTATTTCGTCGACAAAAGTTTGCGAAAACATTCTATGGTTACGCGGTGAATGTTAACGAATTGTACCAGTGAACGTTAATTAGTGACAACTGCAGTAATTATTTATTTCGATAAAGGACTGTGAGCAACAGGTGCGCTTCTACGGTCACCAATCGATCTCCCATCGGTGATACTCGTATTTTAAAATTCATCGGTGAACGTGGAGCCATTCTCTGCAAATCGAAATGCATTCTTTAGGATCTTATCAACTGTTTCAACTCGCGTAAAATTAACGAGATTATACGGATAGCGAAGTTGCTACTCCGCTTCACGAGTTTATCTCTCGAGAGGCCAATAGAACGTTGATCTTACAAGCGATATATAATGCATTGAACAAGATTTCGCATCTTCATGATCTTTCATCGCTGTTGTCTTGAACAAAACTGTCGTTAACAGAAGTGAATTGCACTTTATTAATATCGCTCGTATTATCTCGAACGTAAAAGTTAAGCATTCTTCAAGGCCTCGTTAATTAATTCAAGATCTCGACTACTATCTCGTATATTCTATCCTGAGGTGTCGACATCTCCATTATAGAACAAAGTGGTAAATGTCGTCTCTTAAAACAATTGAAAGTATCGACATCAAGCTTCAACGAATAAGAGACAAAATGTCTTCTCCAAGATCGTATTAAGTTGACCTACTCTTCGCACAAAGTCTACCTTGAGGAGTAAAAGAAAGGGATGATCTCGTGAACGATCGACAAAGAAACGAAAGCGTCCTCGGGCAGATACTGAGTTGAAGAAGTGGACTCTATGAGCGTGGGTCCGTATGTTCACAGACAACCCGTCGTATTTCTCGTTGTCGAGTGCCGCGTCGTCGTCGACGACGCCGACGTCGACAACGAGCCTGGCCTTTTCGCCGCCGTCGAAAGGGCCCACCGGCCTGACGGCCCTCTTCCGAAGACGGCCCTGTAAAATGGGCACCACCTCGTCGGCAAGCGTGCTCTCCACGTCGACGACCAGCACCCTGATGCACCAGGAGAGCAACCGAAGCAGCACGTCGGGCAACTCGACGCCCTCGACGCCCACCGAAGAACGCGTTCCGATGTTGCCCAGAAACGGAATGGTTCATCCCGGAAACGGTGCCCATGGACCAACCGCGAATCAAAGGAGGAGCTTCAGGAACTTGTTCAGGTCTGTCAGCGCCAACGCGGATAACGAGAGGACACAGCAGTTTCTGAAGGGCGATCCTCGACCCTCCGATGTCGCGCCACCTTCTCCCTACTTGCCCCACAGGTACATATACATATTTATATTAATATATTCCACATACGTATATACGGTGTGTCTCGCAAACTCTGACCACTTAAATATTCTCGTTATTTCGAACAATACAAGAAAGTATTACTCACAGGAATTGTACTGTTCAAGAGACTACATAATATTAATACACATAAATTTGTGAATTCGTGAGTACGTAAATGGATGAATGAGCGAATGGGTGAATTTGTAAGTTCATAACTTCGTAAATTATATCCACTGCATATACATTTCAACTCCGAAGATATAGAACATAGAAAGAGTAGTAAACAGGTGCACTTAACATTTCCAACAGGTCACATTCGCACTCCGAGAACGACAGAAGAAGACCAGGGCGAAGTAGAGCGGTGCTGAAGTCAGCCAGCGAGCTGTTGTCCAACGACATGGTGTATTGTGGCTTAGCCAGAGATAGCCACGATCAGAACGTCGACGACGACGATGACGACGACGATGATCAGGATTCCAGCGAGGTTTTCGTGGGTGTCGATGACGCCAGGTCAGTGCTCGTTCAACAGTGTTTAATAACTTCGAAGTGTTTCATCGAAGTACTTCGATGGTGTTGACAACACCAATATTTCAACCATAATTCTTGATTACACCTATTGACATTCATTGTTATTATTAAGATACTTCGTTACTGTTCGCTAATAAATTAACGGAATGTCCATACTTCAGGTACTACAACCTCTCAGCCACCTTGCCAGCAGCGGGATCGGCGGCAGCAGGACGGAGAAGGCACTCGATCGGCACGTTTCTCGGAAAAGATCGAAGTACCACGACCAAAGATAATGCTAGAAGGCAACCTCAAAGTTCAACGGCTCTGGTAGAACCTGACACGATGGCACCACCTATACCAGTGGACGTGGTGGATGGTGTCCACGTGGAAAATAGACCTGCAAGATCCTGCAGTAGGACCAGGCGTAGACGTCATCGTAGTTCCTCCAGCAGGGGTGAGTAAGAAATATTTATTAGGTAGCGTTAAGTTCTTGGAAGTTCCGAAAGGTTACAAGATTAATTAGATACCTAGATAATCAGATACATACGTAGATATTTAAATTCCTAGATAGGTGACTAGTTGACGATATTCCTCGATCCGTAGATTTCAATATTCTTAGGTCTATAAGTACTTTGTATCTCTAGACTTCAACATTGCAATATCCAGAGATTCTGACATCCTATGCAGTATCTTTAAATCCAGATATCCCGAGATTCTGATACATCTAGGTTCCAGTGACCATAGATGACGCTACTCCTAAAATCTGATACCATTATCGCAATATACCTAGGTCCAGATATTCCTAGACCCTAATACCATTAAACCCCGATACCATCAGACCCCGATAGCACTAGACTCCGTTACCACTAGATCTCAATATCCCTAGATGACACCATTCCTAGATCCCGATACCCCTAGATTTCGATATCTCTAAATCCCCAGTCCTCACGATCCTTGCACCTCGATATTTCTTGATCTCTAGATCCTCAGGTTACCTAAACACCAATATCCCTGTATTCCTGTATGTCTAGACTCGTAGATCTAGACTGCCTAGATCGCTAGATACCTAAAACCTTATGTCATATCCGCATATTCCCCTAGTTAATGATAAAGAAATATACATTTGAAGGAAAATTAAGATACGTCAAAAATATTTGTTGTTCGTATAAATTTTATGGTATAAGGCGCTCGAACTAAAAACTGTTCGTAATGGAATGTTGATGATCAATAAAAGGATAATTTATTACGACGAGCAGAGTTATTTCCTAGAGCGGTTACTATTTCGATTAAAGCAAAACCGTCCGGTTACATCGATGAGCGAGTAGTAAACGAGACTTAATTGGCCGATTAAGAGAGCTTAGAATCGGCCAGACGGCAATGGATTGAGTAGCCAGAATGGAAGACTGAATGTCGCCTTTGATTCTCACGAGAGCAGGACGAGTCGCAGCCACATTCGATCCAATATTCGTCGAATTTATGCCCATTCTTTTCTCCTTGTCGATCAATCGCGGTGCCGATTATACGAACTAGCCAGTCGGGGCTGGTCGCGTTCCCACGGGCCAGATTTCGCTTTGCACGCCCGCATGCCCGCTCCTCGGGTCACGTACAAAAGCCTCGTTACGAATTCGAACTGGCATCACCACTCGATTTCGATCGTACACGATATTCGCCGCGCAGCTTCTTCGATGACCGTCCAATCGATTCCCGTAATCGCGTTTTCCCTCCATTCGACGTCTTACGAATACGCTTCGGACCAGAGTCAAACTTCGAACCGTTCGATTCGCAATATCGAGGCGTGAAAGGGTTAATTGCTTCTCGAAACTTAATTTAGTACGAAGATGCTAATGAATTTAAATTGATGCGCTGTTCGATCGATAGGTCGATATGGTCACATCTTACATATCACGTTGGTACTCTGCTCCCGTCATGTAAGAATTCAGAGAGTCTTTTCACTTCACTTTTCAATCACAGCTGCATCGATTTTAGAAGTCTGTGAGGATCTTGTGAACTGTACTTATTGTATAGCATATGATCGCTAACAGTGAAAATATGATTCTTTACGGATATCAGAGATTCTTATATCATCATATATCGTCATATATTATATTGCCACGTGCTGCATCGTCACGCGTTGTAAGTCTTACATATTGTATTCCCAACGCGTTGTATTCTCTACGGGTTGAATTGGAGGTTGAATTCTCTACGGGTTGTATTACTCACACATTGCATTTTTCATGTGTTATATCTTTCATGTGTTGAATTCTTACGCGTTGTGTACCCTACACGTTGTATGTTTCACGTGTTGTATTCCTCACGCGTCATATTCACTACTCGTCGAATTTCTCACGCGTTGTGTATCTCACGCGTTGAATTCCTTACGCGTTGAATTCTTCACGCGTTGAATATCCACGAGTTATATTCGCTACGCGTTAAATTTATCACGCGTTGTGTTCTCTATGCGTTGTATTCTCTAAGCGTTCAATTCCTCACGCGCTGTATTCGCTATATATTGAATTCCTCACGCGTTGTATACTCTACGCATTGAATTCCCCACGCGTTGTATTCTCTATGTATCGAATTCCTCACGCGTTGTATTCTCTATGCGTTGTATTTGTCACCCTCAATATTTCCTACGCGTTGTATTTTCCAAGCGTTGTATTCGTCACATACAGTATTCCCAACACGCAACATTACCCACATATTCTATACTCCCCAGGTTATACTCTCGTTATATCGTCACAAGCATCTTAACTTTTCTTCAAATCAGAGATTAACTAAACCTACATTGCACCGTAAAACGTAATGTTCGTGCAAACTGAAAGAAATTAAAATGGAAGTAAATGACGATTAAAAGTACACGGTTTTAATTAACGCAACGATTTCAGGAACATTGTTTCGCGTCTTCCGAAAGATCGTAAAAGATAATCAACAAACTGAACGAGCTTCCCACTATGTTTAATTGGACCTTCTGCAACAGTCCTGTTTATACACGAAGGAAATGAAATAGCGAAGTTAAATGAGCGATCTGTTTATCAAGAAGATCAACGTTACCATTTAAGATCGTTTAAATGTACATGCTTTTAAAACTCTGTAAACCGTCTAAAACATTTAAAGATGCCTCTCTTATTTTAAGCTATAATTAGTCTTGTACAAAGATTCATCGCGCTGATTCTCAGCATTCATTCGTTTTAATGTGGATCCATAGGAGTATATGTACTACTAATGATTCCGAGATATGAATGTTAGTGAATAATGTGCATGTCAGATTAGAGGGCATTGCTACGTGTTTGTGAAATGGAATTATTATTTAGAAAATACTGCTTCCAGCTTTTAATTGTCGAATTACTCAAGTTATATCTTAAGTTGACGAACGTCCCTTTACTTATTAGTACCACATTGATACCACAATCGATGCTATATACACATATCGATATGTACATATACTCGATGCAATTAGAAATTTAAATATTCCGAATATGCGTACAATCGAAATATTTGTTAAAATGTGAAATTCTAACCACTTCAGACATACAGTTATTCGAAATACATCCAATTCGAAGTTCAAACGCTTCACATATTCGTCTGTTCAGAATTCCACAGCTAACCCCTCAGTCGACCAAAATACAAAGTAACCGAAAGTTCAAACGTTAAAGCATCCATCGGGCAATAACGAATTCAAAAAGCAGAAAAGATAAGAAAGATACGAAAAACGTCGCTCGCGAAACAAGAACCGTGCGATTCTCACGAGGTGCCGGTTTCCATTCGAAATTTCAATTAGAAATCGCGGTCCTAAAGGATATCCGGTGATCTTTGATCGGCTCGCAGATAGTCTTCGTCTCCGTAGGGACGTGTGTAGACGATACAGGGACCCCAGGATGTCCCCGGAAGCTCCTGACTTTTAGTATTCGTCGAACGACCGCCGGTTTTCCGACCTATACCCGATCGAACCACCCGAAACACACGGGGAGACAGATCGTAAAATTTACGGCCATACGTGACCCGTCGATCGCGCCCACTGAAACACATTAATTCCACGTGATCCAACTGTCGGCTTGGGACCTGTGTCGTTCACGTGTCTCACGTGTCCCTTTATCGTTGCTTAATTAGCGACGCTGACTTCCGGAGACCTCGAAACACGAATCTGGTCGAGACAGCTCACAAATAGACTACCTGTCACTTCTGTCATTTTCTACGATCTCTCTTCTTCGTTAACGAAAATTTCATTCAAATATTTTTTCTAAAAAAATATCGTCTTCTTTGTAAAATTTCATATGCTATTTATCATATGCAATTAATCATTAGTGATTAAGAATTGAGAGACAGGAAGATTGGAGGGTAGGGGTGCAATTTTTAATCTATGACTAATATTAAGTTTTGTATACATATACAGCATGCAATTAGAATGAGGCGTCTCGAATTTGGTAAGAGATAAAATTACTGAAGAATAAGTTAAATGATATAATGTCTATTTTTCTTATATTTCGTTTCTTTCTAAAAATATGCACTTTTGTTAAAAAATGGTAACGCATATTTTGTCTTACTCTTCTCAAGAATGTTAACCTTCCTCTGGAACATTCTGTATAACGTTCATTATAATATTTATTTATTAATTTTATCCATTTCATTTATCGTGAGATTTTTTTGGAACACGACATCAAAGAGGACTGGATTAATAGTGAAGAGTAAAGTAAAGTGAGTTTATAATCGCGTTTGTTTTCTGATGGCTGGTAACTGAATTTATTTTCTTCGCTTTTTAACGTCTGCGATTACAAGCGCTGCTCGGGGAATCAGAGATTCTCGAAGCCTCGCTGTGCTGATATCTACGGTTCATTTCCAGCTTTAATTGAAAGCAGAAGAGAGGAGAAGACTCCCTCGCGATCTTCGTCAAAGTTTCTCAAACCTAACTCTGCAGTGATTATTTATTTTAACAGGCTCTCATTTTGAAAGATAGGAGCAAAAAGTCTTACAATTATTCGCTAAATTATTAGAACCTTACTATTTCATTTTACTATCATTACTATCTGATTTTTAATCAGATTACTGAACAGAGTATGAAGATATACTAGAGAGTTAAGAAGAAAAATTATTATTTTTGAAATAACTCAATTCAAGTATTTCATCCACGATATCTAGTCGGATAATTTTTAGTTTATTTTAACTGAATATAGCAAAGAAGCAAAAATTGCTTCTTTTTGTCAAATTATTCAATTCAAACACTTAATCCACGACTCTAATCAGAAAATATTGAATTTGTTCCCAACCCAAGAGCTTTTCTGATTTATATCAAAGAGTATGAGAAAATTGTGATTTAAAAATGGAGATATTCGAAATTTCCTGGATCTACATAAAAAGAGAATCGAAAAGCGACGGTGTTTAAGCACCGAGCAGTAGCTGGATAATCGTAGTCTGGCCTTTGGTATCGGAAGTTTTCGTTGGTTTGTTGACACTGTCACGTCATCCCGTCCATACGAGCCGTCGAAAGGATACACTCCACTTTACTATATTTTTTCTGTGGCGTGTATGGGGTCATGGAGCGAGAGGATAAACTGTGTATGTAGAAGTCCGTCGAAAGAACCGGTGCATCCGGCTCTGCGGAACTCGCACCATGTTGCATCCGGACGAGACGCGTTGTCGTGACACGTTGTCCTCGCGTGTTCGTTCAAACAAACCTCGTTGACGAGCGTCGTTGATTCGTATTCCAACTTTACTACACGACCTGTCATGTTTCCCTTCGAAAATTAGTGTTCGTGACTTTTAAACGCCATGAATTTTCAACGATCGAGGGGATGCCACAATACCGTCTACGCTGGGACAATTATCGTTTCCTGATCGTTGCTCCTTGATAATTCTATGCAAAGGGTGCTTAACTGCTTGTCCTACAACGTGCAATTCAGAATACTGATGGGTTACGTGCTATTTGGAACACTTTTCGTACACGCACATCAACTCCAACATTTTTATGTTAAAGTTTGAATATCTCTGAACACTGAACACCTTAATATTTCATCTACTTTTGAACGACGAAACCTGGGACACTCTCAGTACCCCATATATAAGTTAACCCCTTGCCCAATATCGTGACACACACTACAGTTGGAATGTAATATACCTCGTACTTTTACGAGGTTTTATAGCAATAATTAGCTAGCTGTGTGTGACGTAACTGTCCAAGAAATTGTAGGTTAAGGGGTTAACCCTCTGCCTCGAAGGAACTTTTGTTATTGGCAGGTAGATACTTTAGAACTTCCTAGTTAACGAGTTTAATGAATTCTCCTGAAGTTATTAATTGTACCGTGTTTCATTGTGTTTGTACATTACATGTACACCACAGTAGTTGAAAAATACTTCAAATTGTGTTCAACCGAATATGGCTGAGAAGGTTAAGACTATCTTGACACCCACATATATGATACATTTTCATACACCACATCTACATTCATAATTTACATCTACGTTAATAATTTGTTCATTTATACTGGAAGCATTCAGTATATGCGGGATAGTATATACCGAAGCAGCGTAAGGAAGTCATTTGATCTTTGGCGCGAATCACTGGATTCAAATCTGCTAACTCTCGGGTGTTTGCATATTTTCCCGTATATCGATTAATATCACGATAGAAAAACATTATGGGATCGAAACATAATCAGTTCTCAAGGCGAAAGGGGTAAATAAGCGAGTATAATTTCCGGTTCCTCTTCCAGTCCAATTAGCGCGATTAATAAACTCGAAGGACGACCAATGGATAATTAAGAATAATTGCTAGCGAAAAGGAAGACTTCTATCTCTCCCTTCACTTTTTCTTTTCTCTCTTTAATCCGTCCGCGCAAAAAGCAGAAGACGGCATCCGGACGGAAATAACATTTAATCTCAATTTGAATTTAATGCAAACGATCGGCCGACGAATATCGACCGCGAACGATTAATTGTCACTCGATTTCAATTAATCTGCTACTGAATCCTCTTGGCTTTTATTCTGGCACTCTCTTCGTGGTTTCGTTTGAAGATTTGTGAAATTTTTAGGGGTTTGGGCGATTTGGAGGATTTTGGGATTTAAAGGACTTGGGAAATTGGGAAATTGGGAAATTGGGGTAATGGGAAATGAGAAATTGGAAAATTGGGAAATTGGGGAAGGGGGGGGTGGAAAATTGGGGATAGGGGGAAAGGGGGAAATGGAAAATTGGTAAATTGAGAGATCGGGGAATTGAAAGATTGGGAAATTGGGAAATTGGAATTTTAGTACTTAGAAAATTACAAATTTTAGAAATTATTTTGAGATTCAGTAATTATCAAGTCTGCGAATTTTCAAATCTAAAAAGACTTCATACTAAATAACCCTAGTTTCCTAGAAATCTAACAACCGAAATGTCCAATGTTTCGATTACAAAATTGATTACAAAAATTGTGCAATGAACAATTAGTTTGTGAAAAGTAATAGCAAAGTACAGAAAAGAGTAGAGAAGAGAGAGAAAATCGAAGAGAGCGATCGAGAGAAAAGGAAATCGAGCGGCGACGACGTTCCGGAAACGAAGTTCCAGCAAGGGTGGGACCGGAAATCGTGCTCGGTCGACACCAGGAAGTATAACCGGTAAATATATACGCGGATGGAAAGAGTCATGTGCCGGTGGAATGCTTAATTTCACGGTTATTGACACCGACATCTTCGAAGCAGATCTATGCGACCTGCTCTATTGCCTACTTAACATGCCACCAAACGAGCTTCGCCATGCGAAACAGAATCATTAATTATCATTCTGCAACCATGCAACGGAGAACAACAATTTTCTTACGTGTACCGACGTTGTTCGAGCACGGAACAACGGAACAACCTGTTCAATTCTCTCTCTAACGGAACTGTTCCGATATTGCCGTTAAGATACTGCTCAAACGCTAATTTTTGATCGGTTCACCGAACAAATCATTCAAAGTTGTCAGTTTATCTATTATGACAGTATTAACAATGGTGTTCTTGTGCATTCTCTTACACGTGTTTATAATGTTTTATAAGAATGAACATGTTTGTAGTATTTCATTATAATGAACATATTTGTAATATTTCACAATGATGAACATGTTTGTGATACTTTATCCTTACGAACATGTTTATAATATTTTATAGTAATGAATATGGAAACGTCAGATACTTAAAATTATACGAATAAATTTTACCTGACAACTGTATTATCACTCTGACCATTGTTGAATATTTGTACTTTTTATATGTCCTTAAATTACGTAACAAAAGCTGTATTATCTAGATTGACAGTTATAATTGCGTTGATTCGTGGTATTGGATTATAAAATCCCTTTTATGTTTCGATAAAGGGCGGACCTTTTAAACGAGGGTTAATTGTCAGGAAAAAAGAAAAGAAAAGACGAGGACGAAACGGTACGAAAATGATTTCGAGGTCCAATTTTGATCCGTGCCCTGGAAAGGGATTCGAGATTGGAGTTGGAACGATCATCAAGTACCTAAACGAAGCCTGATTGGTCAATACGCGATGTCCGGCAACTGCGATTTATTCGGTGAACCGGAAGTCCACCGTTGTTCCTCTGTGTCGATAACTCTCGTACGAATGTCACGTCCATGGCAAACTGCGTGCACGATTTCCGTAACGTTTCGAGCTAATGTTTACTTCTGTCGTTTAACAGAAGACACACGTATTGTTCGTCAACTTTTCTACAAAACGTAGAAAAGAATCGAACGTTCGTTATCGAGTTATAGCGATAATCGATCATTTATAGACACCTATTTCCATTTGATGCAATCCTTTGGATTTGGTGTTAAGTTGTGGTTCTGGGATTTTTCATTTTTATTTCTTTTACGTTTAATATCTCGACCATTTTGGTCCCCTTTAGACTTTTATTCTCGAGTTGCAGTTACTGGAAATGAAGTAATACATTTTTATTTTAATTTAAGACACGTGTAAGAGAATATATGTACAAAAGTTGTAATTGTTTTGCAGTAACCTACCAGACTAACCTTCACAATTTGGAAAATTGGGATATTGGAAAATTGAGAAATCAGGAAATTAAAAATTGAGAAATTGTATACTTAAGAAGTAGAGGAATAGATCACCGAGTAAATTCCGCAATAAAGTTCGAATTAAAATCATCCTTCAAAGATTTTATAAAGCAACTCTGACGCGACGGTCCACGTGTACACGCACGATTTATCGGGAATAAATGATGCAACGGAAACGGTTGAACCGCGTTGAGGAACGACACTGAACGATTTAGCAGCAATCGTTTGTAAATACCGCGTGAAATGTCGTCGCGACGCAGCAGCCCACGGTGCTGCCGTATAACAGTCCTGCTCCTATTTCTGTTTTTACAGTCGCCCCTTTATTATTTTTATCCGGTCGCAGGCCGCTTATTTTCGTGTTCATATGCATTTTCTACGGTGCGCCGACTCTTCTCTATTTTTACTGTTTCATCCGTGAAAAAGTGTGTCTCACCGACGCCCGATGAATTTCGCGCGAATTCGACCCATCTCGCTCTCCTTTCTGACCTCTTTCGTTTACTCGCAACAAACCTTCTTCGCTTTTGTACGAATTTTCTAATTATTATATATTTTTGTTAACATTATACACTTGAAGGTATCTTTAAAGATCTAGCAATTTGGGTATCTAGATATCTAAGTATCTAGGTACCTATGAATCCATGGATCTAACGATCTAGAGATCTAGAAATTTAAAAATCTATGGATCTAGGAATTCAGGCATCTAAGGATCTAGACTAGGTATCTCGCTGTCTAGGTATCTTGAAATCTAGGGATCTAGGTGTCTAAGTATCCAGGTATCTAGATAACTAAGTGTTTAGAGATCTAGGTGTGTAGGGATCTAAGTGTCTAGGTATCTACGTATCTAGGTATTTAGGTGTCTAGATATTTAGGTACCTGGATATCAAAGTATCCAAAATTTTGATTGTGAACTGTGAACATCACACATTAACGTGAACGTTTCTCCAAATCCAATAAACTCTGGTAGTTCACTAAAATCTTCATTGATAGAAAAAGAGATAAAACCAAGAGATACCGTAAATCCGCACCTTCTTATTTGCCCTTTCTAAACTCGAAGAAAGATATGGACCTGTCAAGATAAGGAAAAGGTTATTTATTTTGAGCATTCTTACATCATCCGACATATCTCCCCCGACGTCCTTTATAATATGTAAAAAGAGAAGTTACGTACACAATTTATACATCAAAATGTTCGTAAACAAATGCCTATTTTATTCTTTACAACGTGCCATTCTCGAAATAGATACTTTAACTATATTTTCCAATTACTATCGCTACGTAGATCTTTATACAATTTTGATAGTGTATCTCGAAGTCTGAAAGTCTCGAGAAAGAATCTACAACGAAATATAATTAAACCGAACTTCGTAAAGCAGTCTTCTTCCCTTTGGAAATCACTTTTACCTCGTTGACGAAAAGTTACGAAGTTTCGTTAAAAATTTCATTGAATATAACGTAACAAATGGGGCTTAAACCAATAAAATTTGCATGTTTAACGAGATCAGTACCGTTGTAGATCGGCTAATCGAAAATTCTCTTTGTTTCCGTAAAGAGTTGACCGCCTACGATGACGATGACTCGGAAAGTTTTAAGCTCGTTAAAACTCGGTCTTTAAACTTCCACGGTATATAACCAGACACACCCCCGGTGTTCCGTAAACTTCGTAAATTATATCCGTATTTTCTAACCTTTTAGAAAAAGTTTATTTTACCTTCAGTTGGCTGAAGCTATGTTTGATTATCCGTTCTAGATCGATCTTCTACACTTGATAAGCGTTAGTAACATTGTAATCAAATATTACATTATTTTTTCCTTCGTTATTTAATACTTATTTCGTTATTTAATTTAATACTTATAATGATTTAAAATAATATTAAATAACAATAGCCTGCTTTATTTAATAACGAAATAATTTCCCCTCACATTGATTATTAATAACTGGTTATCAGTAAATTTAATAATTCAGTTATTTAAATGTAATTTACACGTACTAAACGTGATTTCGAATTTACGTTCAAATATAGACAAGCCATTAATAATTACCTAATTTTCTACAGTCACTGAATTGATTATTAAATTTAGCAATTTTGTAATATTAAGAAAATTTCGTACCATGATAAATTTAACAATTTCAAATCGACAAAGTTCGTAATTAATAAAGTAATTTAATTTATTTCTTAATAATGCTGTTACAGTTAATCAACTGTGAACTCTGACTAGAGAGTAATGCATGTAGATATAAATAATCGAAACAGGAACAGATGTCGCATGACGAGATAATTACCGATTGATTATTGTCGATTAAGTCGATCAACGCGATGCGTTTTAATTATTTCTGTCGCAGTGTCGGTCGATAGAAAGTTGAACTTTAACCAACAACCATAATGTATTAAGAATAAAAATTACAAAATGTAGTACAGTTTAATCAAACCCTATTTGTCCCATAAGCTAATTATTTCCGTTACTATACGTCATTTAACCTAACCTAACCATAATCTATTAAGGATAAAAATTGCAAAATGTAGTATAGTCGAATCAAACCCTATTTGTCCCATAAGCTAATTATAACTGTTACTATACGTCATTTATTTTATACTCGAATAAATACATAATCCATATAGAAAGGGATAATTGTGATTCAAAATAAGATCCTGTATGAAGGGAGACTTTTTTACGGTGGTGCTCCTTCGCTGCCTATTTTCAGGGGCAATTCTATGGTAACTCGATACGCTTGAAGTCGAACCCTCTATTAACCCAGTTCCTCCCACAATTTTATGATCCCATTATTCTTTTTATTAATTTCTTAGATTTCGTCGAAACACTGTCTTCTTTAACACACAAATTTTTATCGATTAACGATGAAATACTATTATTGTTAATATCGAAGAACTTGTACATTACACGATATTGCTATTATTAAATTCGTAGAAAACATTCACGAATGTAGGGGTACAAGTTCTCTTCCATTTATAATTTGATGTAGAAAGTTTAATCTATTGCGAGCCACTTGCAATTTTCGTTACTCATCCAAATTCCACAAAATCTCGATAACTTCTACTTCACAAGTATTTATTCGCATCGTAAATTAGTGCACTGCTAATCTCAATTCTGCATATTTTCTAAGAGTTGATTACACCAACAAATATTGTCCGACATTGACAGATCGCACAAACGCAAAAACAACATTTACAAACGAAACAAACTCGAATATTTGTTATTACGTTCGTGCATTAAATCTGTCGAATAATTTATGCGCCTTAAATTCTGTGCAACTGCAGTTTCACTAAGATTTATAGCTCCGTTCGCGAATACAAGCGAAACCATTTGTACTCGTTTAAAATTTATGAAATCGCGGGAATTGAGCCACTCGCGATCGTTTTAATTCCTATGGATACGGATGAGTTGTTTTACTTGACACAGCCGCGTGCAAGGGTCAAAATATCACGAAGGGAAAGCCCTCGTGACGGATTGGCCCCTTTATTATCTCCGTCGAAATTTATGGCCGCCATAGATAAATTATCTGACCGTCCCTACATTCTGACCGAGATAGTTGCAACAAATAAGGGCCATTCCGGTAACTTTTCCTCGACCTTACAATTTTTCAGAGTCTAAAACAACTACTTTCGATTATTTTATTTCAGAACATGATCTCAGTCTTGACATACATATTCGACTATATTTACATGATACGTAATTATGTATTGTATGCTAATTAATTTTATAGAACAAGTGCAACGAGTAAAACAATAGTTAAAATCTTTTGAAAATTTACTATAATTTTTACAATTACAGCTATATTTCTACATGTAATATCTTAGTGCAAATGTTACTTGAGAATTGAAGTGTTCATAAATGATTACAAAGTAAAAATAATATATCAGAGCAAAATACGAATTAAAAAATTAGAATAATATATACAGTAAAAGATTTACAATTGTAGATACATAAACAAGTAAATGAGTTTAAAAATGAGTTTGAGAGTTTAAGAAGTGTAGCCGTTTGAAGAAACTTTTGAAAAGCGACACGTTTACTCGAAATCGGTACATCACCGAAGATTCGGAAAACTCGTATTTTTACTTAGTCGAGACTATAAGAGTGTACAGGCGAACGCGAAGAAGCAGCTCGTGCATCAAACAGGCGACAGATACAAAATTAGCGAAGCTCTTCCTCGTCTTCGTATCTCCGCTGTCCGTTATTAATCGCGGAACGCAACTGCTTCATTAATCGTCGGTTCCGCGTAACGTTCAAGCAAGACGTCTCGAATTTAGCCGCGTATCAACGTTGCAACGTGAAAATTTATCTGCCATTATTTCTTCGTCCGAGCGTGCCACGGCTTCCGAGAAATCGGGAAAACTTGATCGTTTTCTGTTCCCTCGAACGAGATTTCATAAACAGACAGGGCATCGTCTACCCTCGTTTAAACAGACGGACATCGCAATCGTTGTAATCGCGTGAACGTACAACGATCCCGGTCCCCTTTGTCGTTTTCCTGCAATCTGCGATCATGAGAAAATCACCATCGCATGCCTGGAAATGGCTCGGCGGAGAACGAAAGCGGAGATTGGATCGAGTTTACGTCGATCGAGGCAACGACGACGTAACTTTCGGATGTTTAGTCACATTTTCGAGCTCCTCCGCAACTTTTTACGAAACAGGGATGCTCGAGTTCGAAGAAGTTCGGGTAAGATCGGTGGTGAGCTTTAGTAGTTTGTACGTTCAAATAAAGTTTCCGAATTTACGAAGTTTCATATTTACAAATTCTCGAATTTTACGAATTCCGAAATGATTGTATAGAAAAATCCCGAAAAGGGGGGGGGGGGGGGGGGGGGGGAGGTGGGAATTTGTAAATTTGTAATTTAGGGTTTGGTGAGTTGATTGAATTAGGATTGTAGAATGATAGTATAGTTGTTATTAGAATAAGAAATTAAAAATATGAATTGAGAAAAGTATGGGATTTGAAGTTTTTTAGAATTTTTAAATTTGATATAAATTAATATGTAAAGATAGACAATGAGTATTAGAAAGATATGAAAATTAAATATTGAAATTTTTAAATATTTAAAAATTTAGAGAAATTGAGAAATGATTAAAGTAAAATTTGATGCTATTGTGTTGAGGGATTTTGAAGAGGATTTTGAAGAAGATGTGAAGAAGAAATAAGTAGAGAAGTATTAAGAATAAAAAGAATGATTAGAATAAATAATGTTATTAGGGTAGGATTGGTTTAATGTGCGTAATTTAAATATTGATGAGAGGTATGATTATTTGAGGAAAATTATGTTAACGCACCGTGACGGCTCATAAAATATATTTCAGTATAAACATGTATAATAATATATCATATAAATTAATTCCATTATCTGCAGCGATGTCTGCGTAACTGTTCTGCGCGGATAAAATTTTTATCTAATTGCTCGGAATGCACGTAACAACACTCATCTTTTTAATTGAATAACTCGGAAACTGCGGCTGATGAGGAAAAACGGTTTTCAGATTCGTATCGTGGCAATGTAATTTCCACCCCAACGCCCATAAATGATCGTGTAGAAAAGCGGTGCAAAACATGTCGTGGCTGTTTGTTGCGTGTTGCAATTGCACGCGTGTTATCAGAATCATGCTCGCGAGACGTTCGTACCGCGAACTTGCGATTTATATCTTTCCACGTTGCTAAATATGACTGATTACAAGCTTTCCGACATCGTGTTCGCCGCTGTACATTTTACCCTTAATTGATTCTACACTTTCGTTTGATTGTAGCCAGGTAACGAGCCGCAATTACAAAAACTCGAGAGATTTTTTCGTTCCAACGATTTGTATGTAAATCGATTTATATTAACTCGTTGTGCTTTGATACGCTTTCCGTTAATAACATCGCCGGCTTCGCGCGAAACTTGTTAAACCTTTTGTGGAGAAACCTCGCTTAATTGCTCGCGCAGCTACTGTGTTGTTAATTGGGTCGCTCAATTCGTTTCAATCAGATTTATGGATATGTTACGCTATGATTTTCTATCGTTCGAGATTGGTTCGTTTGATAGTTCGCTATCGTAATGCAACAAATGGCCACTGGTTATACAGGTATTCTTATATATTATATTGCCACGTGTTCTAATAGCTTCGCGGTATGCTAGCCACGCGTTACATTGCCACATGTTACCATGTGTTACATCACTGTGAGTTACATCGCCACGCGTTATATTACCGCGTTATATTATCGCGCTATATTATCACGTGTTATGTCACCAGGACGTAAATCACCGTATCACCCCGCGTTATATCGCACCATTTTAAAACGAATACTTCTTATTATGCGCGTGTTCATTCATTCTGAGTCTATTGCTATAATCTCTGCCGGAAACCCCGTTTCGCCAACAAATATTCGTTACATTGAAAATTATCTTAAAGCGATTACTTCACCTCTGCGAACGTGCGATAAACGCGAAATGGTATTCGCGATTGCACGGAGTTCGTACAAAGACGTTGAGATCCATTCTAGAACTTAAGACGATTATTCTGTTCTCCCGACGATTATTCTCGTCACTCCTCCGTACGGATTCTAATTGGACAGACCCAATTTCTGTATTAGAATGGTATGCGAGGGTCGAGCAGCGGCCATAAACGAATTACTGTCGCGCTACATTTTGACTGTCAAATAAAATATTCGTCCGGTTGGACGTTAAACATTCTTTACAGTCGACCGTGGAGGTCGCTTATCTAAGTTCAAGGTAATAACGGAACGCTTGTCTCGAATGTTTTTCTCGTTATAAGGGAGGAAAGTGAGTTATAGGCTCTGTCAACTCGTAACCCTTTCACGGGACCAATTTGTACTTGTAGGAAATACGTTACGAGTTTGATTAGATTGTACGCAGCTTCTGGAACTTTATATTCCTCCTGGGATTCGATTTTGTGTATAACTCGATCAAGTTATATTAAATTTACTTTAATCTTTCGGTTGGACGTAATATGCTTGGGAGCAATCATTTTTCCGTTCGTTGTCATTCTTAGCACGCTTCGGGCAATCTCTCTGTTTCGTTTTTATGGGAGGAAACGCTTTCGAACGGAAGCAATATACTGTAATTGGTGTCCTTTAGAAACTGGCTACAATCTTTGTTTCTAGCGGTGGAACCCTTTGTAGCTGTTTTTATGTGATCTTTTCTGTACGTTATAAGTTTCTGTTTGTTCGAGAACCGTTAATTTTAATGCACTTTACTTTTTGTCTACAATTCTTTCCTGCAACAATTTTTCGTTTCTTTATCGAGTCGAAACATGTTGATAAATATTTTCAAAGTATAAGAGCGATGACAATGTGCTATAAAACAGTAGTTATAAAATTACGACGTAAACGTTACCGCAATGTGCTTCGCCCAAAATGAGTGCTGACTAATTAACTAGTAACAATAGATAATGAAACGCGTAATTAATGTTCGTAAAAAGAAAGTTTTTCCCTCGACGATTACGGTAGATAGCCTTGAACGTACGATGGGCCAGAATTGCGTCAATCGTCGACAGCTGTTGCATACGAAAATCCGTATTAGCGAATGAAATCGTGCATCTGCGTGCGGAGGAACATAGTATATGTACATATATGCTGCATCAACGGTCTCGAAACTGTCTAGTAGGCAGTCGGCACAGCGGCGGAAATAGGAGCTCGTAAAAGGCAGCCGCCTAAAACCGACTGGCTGGAATTTCGATTTCTTCGTGAATGGGCTCCCTGTTCAAGGTTTTTCGTTGAGAAAATCTCTCTACGAAACCTTCGCGATCGTGCTTCCACGTAAAGTGCGCCTACTCTACGTGTGAAGATCCTTTGTGACTCACGAGTCGGTATCAAGTGCCTTGAGCACCGATCAGTTTCGGGCTTTGTGGTGTGGGGGGGTGGGGGGGGGGTGGTGGTTGGGTGTGGGGGTGTGGTGGTTTTTTTGTTTGGGGGGTGGGGTGTGTGGTGGGTGGTGGGGGGGGGGGTGGGGTGGGGGGGGGTGGTGGGGGTGTGGGGGGGGGGGGGGGGGGGGGGGGTGATTGTGGGGGGGGGGGGGGGGGGGTGGGGGGGGGGGGGGGGGGGGGGGGGGGGGGGGGGGGGGGGGGGGGGGGGGGGGGGGGGGGGGGGGGGGGGGGGGGGGGGGGGGGGGGGGGGATGAAGGGAAGTTTGTTGGTGTGTAGGTAGTAGGTAGTATATGGAAGTGATGGTGTGGATAGATGTTGGGAGGTGGGGGAGGGGTTGTTGAGTTAATGGATTTGTTGGGTTTTTTGAGTTAGGTTGGAGGGGAGAGGGGGAGTTTTTAGGGTTTTTTATTATAGGTTTGTAGGGGGGGGAGTAGAGATAGGAGGATGATTTTTGGAGTGGGTGGGTGGTGAGAGTTGGAATATTGGGGAGGTGAGAGTATGTGATAGGAGTATGGTGTTAGATGAGGAGAAGATTGGGATGGATTTAGTTATGAGGAGAGGTGTTATAGGGGTTTTTATTAGATGAGAATAGGAGGGGAGGAAGGTTGGTTAGAGTGGTTAGGTGATGGTTTAAGTGGAATTATTTGGAGAGTGAGTTAGGGTGGGAATGGGGAAGTTAAGGTGAGAGTGAAGTAGATAAGGGGGGGTGAGGAGGTTTAAGGGTTTGGATAGTGGTTGATTGATTTTGTGGGGGGAGAGTGTGATTAAGTGTTGGGAGGTGTTTGGAGGGGTTGTGGATGGGAATTGAAAAGGTTTTGTTAGTGGATTAAGTTGTGAAATTGGTTTCGACATCATTCCTAGTCTTTTTTTCTTATTTTATTAAAGCTAGTCTGAAATGAATGACCTAACCAAACTGTAGCTTTGGTACAACCTATCACAGGCATAATCTGACCTTGAGATCCCGATATAACACGTACACGTTTTGTATTTATAGTATAGATATTAAGAATATAATAGATGTACAAGCGTGACATTGTTCTTTGACATACAAGTAGACATCTATTAAAATATCGCTTTGTCTATCACTTCGAATGGAATGAAATAAACAATTGAACGATAACGGAAACATTTAGCTTTCGTTTTGTAATCAAGCGATGTTTGACCCCCAATTATTTCCATGAAATCGATGGACGATTAAAATTTCACGTCGCGTTTCGCGATTCTCACGCGATCGTTCCCGCGACCACGTGGATTCCCAAAATATTTGAATGCGGCGTCTGCGCAGTGGCGTGCGCAGGCCAGTACGCATGCGCGCGATCCACGGAGTTCTCCGAACGCATCTCCCGAAACAACCCTCGTGAGATGTTCAGTGACGAGGCGCGCCGCGCTCCAGCCAGACGTTGTGTTCTATATTTTTTATTTTCTCGTTTTCGCGTGCATCCCTCCGGATTTCTCATTAAAATTTATATTTTCCTCTTGGCTTAAAAAGAGCATCCCTATTCGATATCGAGTGTCTCGTTCTATTCGAACCCCTCGCACACGGAGCTGGTGCATATATGGGGTATGAACTTTGTTACGGGATACAAGATGATTAATACGCTAAGTTCTTATTGAAAGATAACGGTTTCGAATTTCGATCATTATCGTGAAGTAAGAATTGGAAAAATGAAAATCAAGGAGGAGAACCATTATGCAAAGAGAAGCATGGAATACTTCGGTAATATATCTCTTTTATTTGTACATTATAGATATTATCATTAACTATTATCATTTTAACTATAGGTAATTATTTTTGGTCAGTTTTCGGTTATTTTATAGCAGATTTCTAAAACCTAACAGTACTAATATTTCATTACTTATGCAAGGTCGTCAGAGGAAGTCCTAATGGGTCCCTATTCGACCCTGACACGACAAGTTCTATATACTCGTGTAATTGGAAGAAAATTACTAAAAATATCGCTAACGTAAGATCAACATTATATTAATATTAATTTTCGTAAGTAAACGAAAAGTTTAAATTAAAAAATGAAGCGATCATTTCCTGAATAATTAAAACGATAGCGTGTCGTTTCGCTAGAGTATTTGGCGTGCTAAAAAATCTTCAGTTCCATTAATTAAAGCTGTTGATTTCAAAGGATTCTCGAAACACCGGTCTCATCGTCTTCAATTAAGAGAAATTCCAGTGATTCCTATTAAGGAACGCCTTATTGTTTACAAATGTGCTCCAGTGTTCCATATAACGTTTTAGGGGTGCGTTTAAAAATATCTGAAATCAGCATTCAACAACCAGTTGGATTAAAAATTTTAATTAGTCACGGTGACGTTGTTCCGAGTTAGCGTCGATGAAAAATGTATGATTCGAACATTGTTAATTAAAAAGATAGACTTGGGAACGGGCCGTATTTGAAAGGGGACGTGCGTAAAACGTCGAAAGATTAGGGGAGTTTCAATCTTTTTTTCTGCGACTTGTGCTGGTCTTATTGAAAATCTATTCGAGAAACAGCAGTTTGAACAAGAAACGATCATAATTTATTATATAATATTCAATCGTACAATAATATTGAAATGGAGATATTCATTTGTATAACAATGTTTAAATGATGATATTCGCTCATATAATAATATTCGAACGATGGTATTCGTTCGTATAATAATACTGAAATGATAATAATATTCAAATGAAAATATTCGTCAATTTATTCAGATAAAATACAAGAAACTAATGTTGCATGCATGAAGTGGCTTCGGTCGGTACTGCACGGCACCTTACTAATATGAACACCCTTCCGTTCGTTTCCGCACGAATTTTAACAAGAATCGATTCAGATGTACGAGAGATGAAATCCAGGAATCTCGAGGTGATTATTTATAAAGCGTCCTTGAAGAATTCCACGACAGAAACATTTTCGTGCATTCGAAAAGAGCATTGTCGTCCTGATGCACCCGATGCGCAGGATATGCAGTATGCTAATTGTATGCGAGGGCCTGTGCTTCGTGCCGAATACAAATGGCGCCTGGGTGCCATCATCTTCGCGCCATTCTAGCCTTTCACGCTCTTGCTTGCCTATTGCTTGCTTCCAACTGTCTTTTCATTTATTCTTTCAGTTTTGTCTCTCGAGTTTCTGCTTAATTTCCGAATAAATTTATGGAAAATTACAATTTATTAGCCGAAGGTTTCTTGACTTTCCAATTGAAATATTTCGTTCTTTCGAAATGCAGAGATAGAAATTTAAGAAGCATCAAATTTAGCGATATAGAAACAAGTTTACAAATTGCGAGTTTGAAAATTGATAAAAGTCAAGAATATAAAAATGAAAAGTTTCAATGTTCAGATTAAGAAGTTAAATCTTTTAACATCAGATTGCTCTATGTTCCTCTAATAAAAAGATGCGTTCAAAATTTTCGCTTAAAAATAAACTCTGTGCAAAAAGAAAACAGAGTCGGAATGAATACTCGTTTTGGAATTCAAAGCTCGTCCATCTTAATTATGGTCATCGTCTAATTTCTGAGTCCGTACGTGAAAACAATGACGCGAATCGCGCCAGAGGGGCTGATCGAGAGTGGGGCGATTCGAATTCGATGGTCATTCCAGCGGTGTCGAATCGACCCTCGGTTCCGATCGAACCGTTCAGTCGTCGACGATAAATCAAAGGTGTCGTTTAGTCCTCCGCGGCCCATTTTGACCCACTCGCGTTACTCGAGCTTCGTTCGCCGACGATGAAGAAAAATGTGGACGGTCGGTGGTGAACGGGTCAATTTCGAGGGTGTTAACTTACGAGCGATTTTTTAGAGCGAAAAATGGATCGCGAAATGGCTGAAAAGTTTGTCCTGCAGAAAAATATGGCAAACACGTGCGAAACACCGCGTTCGCGACGACGAAACAGGCCGAACTTTTTGGATTTGTCCAACATCACCAGTGAGTGTCTCGTTCTTTTCCTAATTTATGTATTTCTTTCGATATTTTTTCGTTTTTGTCTCTCGTTTGCATCCTGTGAGGCATCGTGAGGCATTATTTGTGACATTTTTTCGGAGTATCTGACACCTGTGGGACAAACACGGTTATTTGTGAGACACTTTTCTTGGAATTTTATGCTCGAAGGGTGTGCGTACCTATTTTTTCTCTCTTTTGATCGGTAGCCTCTTTTATTTCCCCTGTTTATACATTTCTTTGGACTTTTTGTTTTCTACTCTCGTTTGTATTTTGGAAAGTAAATTTGGTTATTTGTGGGACATTTCTTTTAGGTCTTATGGTTGAAAGGTAGACGTACTTTTATTTTTGTTCCGAAATCTTCGTTTCCTTTATTTCATTCGTAATTTTTTTATTTCGTTCCATTCTCTTTGTTGTTCCTTTTAATTCGTATTTTGTGAAGCAGTTCCATTCGTTTGTAACATCTTTTTAATTTCATACTTAGATGGTATTTATATCTTTTTTTATCTTAATAAGTGGTTTCTTTCTGTTTTAATTAGTGTATTTCTTCAGATCTTCCATATTTTGTATTTTTATTCACACTTTGTGAAATCATTTCGATTTGTAGTCGGAGAATGTATTATTTCATTTTGACGAAATAATTTCGTAACCGAATGTTCGTTAAGTGAACATTATATCTTCTCGATCGATAAAATCGCTGTTGTTTTGTAAAATAGTTGGTAATCATGAAGTAAGAATGAAGTGTAAGCCAAAGGCAATTCTGAGCTTCAAATGACCGAGAATAGAAAGTATGTTTATACAAAGATATATTAAGAAGTGCATCGAGAACTCTTATGAAGTTTCTTTACCCCTTGCTCACCGAAATATAGTACACGGATCGAGTAAACAGACAATAAACATATTACAATATAACAATTTGAACTCTTCAAGAAGGGGAGAATAAATAATTAATCGGTAACAATTTAATGTTTTTAGAATTTTTAGAGTTTCAAATTCGTCGAATTTGACAAACTTTATAATTTTGATAAACATTTGAAGACATAAATATCTGAAAATATAAATCATCGTAAAAATATTTTCTATTGAAATACATTTAACGAGTAAATAAATTTTACTCGTTATTGTAAAAATACATAATTACCAAATTTTTACTGTAAAATATTCCATCAATCTTGATAATTAATGATACTTAATTATGTCTCCGACAGATTTATTGAATTTCAGAGGATGAAAATTGGTATGAAAAAAATGGTGTTGCAATGCCAGTCTTTTTCTGTACACGGTTTCGTGACACGATCGAAATACACGCTCGTCGCATTAGATTTTCCAAAAGCGTTCTCGTTATTGCGCTTCCTGTGGAGCAAGATCGTGTTACGAACACATAACGGCCTAGCGACTTTAATCGTTCGCAACTATTAATTCGGTGGAAGACCGGATACGCCGAAAACGGAAGCCACGTGCGTCACGTAGCGAACGCAACAAACGCCGACGCCGATATATCGCTACCAAGTAGGGAAAGGAAGATTTTTCGATCGTCGATTCTTTCAAACGAAAATTCTCAAATAACTGCCCCTCTCTGACTACAATTTAACTCCAAAAAAATATCAAATTAAATTGAAAATGAAAAGAAATTTTTGCAAGGGGCTAACAAGCTGTCCTTATTGTTTACAATGGACCGAGTTGCAAGAATTTGACTGTGATTTGAAGTATTTTTGTGATAACAATTGTAAATATTTCTACAATTTCTATGATTGTCAAAAACATAATTGGATATGTTAAAAAATTGAAAAAGATTATTTTGAGCGAAGAAGAGGAAAAATTGCACACAAACTGACGTACGAAAAGCTTACAATAATTCAGCAGGTTCATAAAATTTTAATATACATTAAATATAATTTTCACCTCCTTGTTCTTTTGCACCCTCTTACCACAAAATCGACAACATCACTGATTAACTGTTAAAAATTCTAATGTAGAATATAAGTTCAGTAGCATATAGAACGATTTATTGACCGACCCCAAAAATTCAGCCCAATCCCAAAATAAGAAAGAAGTGGAAACAAGATAACGCGTCCGAAGGAATCGATTCGCGTAAAGTTGTCCTCGATTTAAATCGTTATCATTGCCCATGTGGAAACCGTAAAAACTTCAACCGATGTGCACCCCGACGAACGACGGGTTAACGTTTCCGTTCCGTTGTGCTCTACGGATGGAAACCACGTGTTACGAACCCGGAAACGAACCCTTCTTCGCACCGCCTATGTAGTCTTCTTCTATTCTTAACGGCACGTTTATTTATCCGCGGTTTTCATGGAAAACCATGCACGCACCGACCAATGGGGTTGAAAAATGAAAGTTTACACCCCCCGTGCTTGATTATTTTCGGATCTTTGTGTGTACGTGCCCCGAAGAAAACGTAAACCTTCACGTTTTTCCGTGATTCTGTCATAATTTTAATTCCAATTTTAGTTATTCGCTTTTCTTAAATTTCACTGGGAAACGTTACAAATCGTTGCGAGTTTAATATTTCATATTATTATGACATAATATTGGGTGTCTCGATGAAATATACACGTATTATTATCAAACATAAAAATGATAGCAAGAATATCAAACAATATTAATTCTAATGGTGGTCATTTTGAAGTAGCCAATATAATATTAACCTAACGTCTGTTAATTTTATGTATTCAATTTTATGTGCAATAAACGTACACATTTTATCGAGATACCCTATATTTGTGTGTCACAGAATATTTTATCATTAACTGTTATCTTTATTTTCACGAGTCCGCCATAAGCACATAAATTATATATTTAATTATTGAATGGTTACTTGAAGTACAGCAGCGCTATCAAAGATATGTATATTTATGAGAACAAGTTTTTGTTGAACGACGAAAAGTTTAACGACAAATGTTCCGTGTCGGTAAAAAAAACGACAAGTTAAATCGATAAGTGTTCCTCATAGATTTCGTCGAAACTTCCATATTTTCAAAATTCTTTTTCCGATAGAATAGTCGATAACGCGTGGTTTATTATGCCAAAAAAAAAAATGTAACTCTTTCCGGTTATTTTCGGCCGCAGGGATCGTGAACCCCTGAGTTTCCAGTCGGCTTCTGGTAGATATCGATATCGGTTGGCACAAAAGCCTCGTTGTACGTGAAAGACGCTGGTTATGGAAAACAAACGACTCCATTAATTATACCATTGTACAGACGATAAACTTACAAACTAGTTCGATACGTACGATCAAGTAAACCGAGCGTCTCCATTTTACTGCCGGTCGCCATTTTATGAGCGATTTCAAGGTTACTCGAAATCTATACGTAATCTATCCACTTCTTGCAACTTATTCGTATTAATTTTTTGTCATTTTGGTATCGGAACTTAATCAATTAGAAGTGTACGTGCTGGTATTTTCGTGTGTCAACGTATCTCCGCATTAATCGGACAACTTGGTGGCTCGGTTTTCTCAAATAACGAGGAACAAACGCATTAGACGAGCATTATTTCATTAACCCCGTCGGGGAAGAGCATTCTCGCGTGTCTCGTGTCGCATTAAGCGAAATTGAACGCGGTTGACCCATGGGGGAAGAAGAAAACTAAAGCAAGGTGTGCCTTCCTGTTAATACTTTAATAGCTCGATGAAATTAAGCTGGCTGTTAATTAAAACGCGTACACCTGTACACTTTCGTCGAACAGAAAAACGCCTTGTTCCCTTTGTTGTAAAACAGGACCGAAGTAATAAAGTTTCGAATGACAAATCGTAATTAAATGAAAATTAAATTCTGTTAACGAAATTATTAAGCTACTGAAGGCTTTGCTTGACAAATGAAAGGAAAACGTCTGAAAATAAATTAGGGATAAATTGAATAAAAAGCTAAAATAAAGTTAGCATCAAGACGTTCTCAGAGTAAAACTTGTGCAAGAAGAAGCGAAACTTGCGTCGAGCTTTTTGCGAACGAACACTGCACTGAGACTCAGTTATTTCACCGATGTTATTAATGTTCTTTCATTGAAAACTACTCTGAGTCAGTGATCAAATGCTCTCGAATGTTTCTCGTGCAAATTTGAATATTTCAAGATACCTTCAGATTGTATAAATTGAAATTAATTGTTGCAGGGTCCCGTTCAGCGACCGGGTTGTCCAAGATCGACTCTCATCCCGAAGATGACGTGCTCTTCGTGTCCAGCAAAGACAGCGAGATCTCGAGTCTGTGGGTCAATTATCTCACAGCTTGTTTCGAGCAGATCAGCAGGCAGCAGGGCCGACCGCCTTTCAAGTAATAATTGCACTATTTCATTTTTTTCTAAATAATTATAAAGAAGAAACTTGCGAATTCAGAAACAATTGCTCACATAACGTTTTATCGGATATATTAAATCACGTATAGACTACTCGTGTATAGTACTGCAAGTAATTTGACAAAAAATGTTCCTTGTACCAGAGTACGTCACATCACAGTCGAGGAATCGATACCAGCCGGTGGTGAGGAGAGAATTCGATCGGCTCGTCTGCAGATCGTCGTCGTGTGTCCAGTGCTCCTGGAACGAATACAAAGTCGTCCAGAACAGGCGACAAACTTATCCAGACAATTAACCGCGGACAAAGTTCTGGCGATGATGCTAGGTGTCCACGACAGCCACATCACCGACACCCACAAGTCCATCCTGGTCTCGTATAATCAGTGGAGGAAATTCTTCGTGAAGGATCAGGATGAGACTTTCGTTGGCGAATTGCTGGGTGCTGCTGTTGGGATTCTCGGCACCACACCGCCTCCTGCGTTGAGAAGCGACAAAACTGCATTCTCTGTGCATCCGAAGAAAGTTAAATTGGTAAATAATAGCCGCGAAATCTTTACAATAGCTTTTAGCCAACTATTAATAAATTAATAATAATTTTTGACGTTACTTATATTTATTTTAAAGAATTAAATTTTAATGTAAATAATTACATATATTTCCATCGTTAAAATTCTTAAGCTTTGGATTAAAAATATCAGAAAAATCTTGAATTACAGATGTGAATATTTTAACTTCCTTATTCGGGTCTAAGTTTAAATGTCCATTCTGACGTAGGTTCAGTATTTAATGATATTCTAGGTATTCATCGATAATTCCCAACAGAACGGACATATCCCAAAAGATAAGAATATAGGTAGAAAGATACCGATCGCGGTTCCCAAGAAACATGTTTGACTATAAGATTAATGGATTTCAGGGTCACAACAGAATAATCGCCTTGCTGAACGACCCTCTGAGGCCGGAGGACAACGTATCGGTAATCGTCGATCGCTGTGGCGAAGCGATCGATATCGCCCACGTGAAAAGAAGAAATCCCTACACCCTGCAGTTCTCCATTCCCGAGAGATGTCTAGAGGTATCCATGTTGGTCGGCGTCAGGATATCCAAGAACGGTTGTCCTCTAGGTGTTAAACAGGTCAAGTGCGAGAGCAGGCTCAGGGAACTCGATCAGATCCTTCGGGCCCACGACAATCCCTTAGAATTCATGTGTCAGGTAAAATATCAATTTGGAACGAGCCACGCTGAAAGTTTTCAGAACAGGACGTTCAATTTGAGAAATTTGGAGATTTGGGAATTCAAAAGTTTCACTATTATAACTATGATTCTAAAAACTTTCAGTGACTCCCATGTTTATGCGGCAATGTAATTTTTATTCAATTAATCCTTAATCTACGCAGACGTTTGGCTTCAATCCGGGTGACCGCGAACAGCTGGACAACTGGATGGTCCACGCGTTTCAACGAAACGTCCCACCTCACTTTAATCTCCTATCCACACCCAGTGGTGTGGTATCCACTCAAAGAGTCCACTCGAGTGAGTACTGTTTTCTTGCATTAACCATGTAATCCAACTTTACATTAATATTGTACAACCCTTTGTTTACTGTGCTGCTAGGAAGGATAGTCGGTAAGGACGTCAGCAATTGAAATATTTTAATTTGATTCTTTGACGAGTTTCCGTGTCTAAAGTACATTATTCGAAACGACTTCATAAACGAAAGTTACAAACCTGACCAAATATAGCCGATTCAAATAAAAATGGTCAATAAATTAAGAAATAAAAGGTAGCTTAAAAAATTAATCTTTTGGTACAGGTCCTGAAGAAAATCCAACGTTGCTGCATTTCGCTGCTCGTTTCGGCCTGGAGAGACTAGCCTGGCAATTACTGGAATGTCCAGGTGGTGACATAGCGTGCGATCTGAGGAATGTGTCGGAATTGACCCCTGCGGATCTCGCAGAACAAGCAGGACACGCGAGACTGGCACATCAACTTCGTGGCTACATGGTACAAAAACATCGCCTTTAAAGCGACGTCACAGTTAGTCCAATGGAACCGGTACTTCCCCGATATTTCTCTATTCCTACATGCAAATGACCCTCGGATAGTCGAGCTGCTTTCATCCACTGATCCCTACAAACTGTAACTTTCCATTTGTAAAGATGACAACATGTCAATTACTTCCTACGCATTCATTTCCTACTTCACTTGAAACTTCATATTTGTTTATAGTAACTTAACACTTTCATCGCCCCATATCTTATCATATCAGTGGCTATTATAGTTTTATATTTACATGCAAACATAATACTGTCATAATCTCTTCAACGCCAAGAAATGGTAAATTTATAATGATGTTGAAATACAATACTGGTTTCGTCGACATAAAATGTAACACAATTATCAGTTTTCAAATTGACAAGGTCTTGAATAAAAAAAATTCACAGTTGAAAATTATTCAGTCAGTAGTAGAATCATTGGAGTTTGTCAAATTAGATATTGATTTATAAAATGCAGATCATTTACTCGATGATGGAAGGAACTTTCAGTGATCTAACTGGTATCTTGCTTTTGCATTGCATGTTTCGGGCTGCACCTTGAATCCGCGGGTTCACAGCAAATGAACGAGTTCACCAACATGTACAGCTACCTAAAGGTGATCAGCGAAACAACAGACCAACCAGCAAGTGAGTATTCTTTACAATATTTTAAATACAGTGCTGATTACAATGAGTTTTCAATACTCATTTACTGATCTTATATTTTTAAAATATATGGCCGGTTATCATCAGACAAGTTGACTAAATAAGTTCGATTAAATGATCCAATTAATATATAAGATTACGAGAGCTTCAACGTTGTAAGTTTACTACTGAGATAAGACTAAATAGGATCGAACCGAAATGATTTATAGATGCGGACCCATCGACGACTAACACGACAAACGACACCAACAACGACAAAGAAGATTACTGTCGTCCACGACCTTTGAGCGAAGCTTATTCGGTGCCACCAGCCGCAAGACCAATAACATCTTTAATCTTACCAGGCCAATTACCAGTAACCCCTAACCCGACTACTAGTAACACCATTGAAGCAAATTACTCCATTGTACCGGCACCGACCCCCGTCGTCGTCAGTCCATCAACACCGACACCCGCGACGACCATCCCGAACGGCCTTGAGCTACCTCTTCAAGGTTATATGAAAATGCATCCAGCTGGTACGTGCTAGCTTCCTGAAGAAATACGTTTCTCTCTTCTACTTATTCCATCTGCGTACAATTTGTGAAGAATAATAGTTACTATATCGAGACATATACGCTATTCTTTCGCTTGTAAATTCTTACATTTGGTTCGATTGAAATTTTAAAGGAACCAGAACACCCACATCGAACGTGTCGAGCCAGCAACCATCGCGAACAGCGACGCCCACCCAGAATCGTCCGGATCACCTCATGCACACTCGAGAGGAAAACAGTCAATCTTCGTGCTCCTATGGCAGAGCAGCCTCGAATTTCAGTACAAAGTCGAGGGAGCCTTCGGGTCCTCAGGACGAGCTTCTTGAAATCATAAACGATTTCAAGAATAACGTGTTCACTATAACCGAAGTGGAGAGACTCGTGGAGAACTGGAGGAACCGCAACGACGTTCAACAGAGTTTCAAAGATAAACAGAGACAACTGAACGCGATGAGAGAAGAGTACGAGAGAATACAAAAAAAGTTAAAAGAAGAAATGAAAGCCCCTACTCCTTTCGATAGGATACGAAAATTTTTCTCTAAAGGAAAGAAAGGTAGATTGTCGCACGTTGTACAGCCACGTGTTGCAAAGCGTTATGTCCATTCATACATATTGAAAACGGATTATAATTCTTCGTGATTTGGTACGTTTATAGATTCAAAGGATTCTGCAAACGGAAGCGACGATTCGTCTTCGACTAACAAACCAGAGACTGTCAATGGTGCATTGACGGATCGCAGACCAGTCAGCAGTTTGAGTCTTCGCAGCGTTTCAAGTATGAATTTCCCTATTGATATGTTTTCCAAGCCCCAAATTATATAATAAAATCTTCCATAGAAGACGTATTTTCGAACAGACTCAGAATATATAAATTGTATTTTTATTCTTCTAGGCTCGTCTTCTTCTGGCAGAATGAGTACCGCAAGTGGATGCAGCGGAACCAGTCTAGGCGACAGTGGAACTCATTCTGATACCGAAGATCGAAGAGTTAGTATCTCTTAAAATTACCAAAGTTGAAACTTCTCGTTAATTTACCACATTTCATTCTTCTAAACGAAAGGAATCTTTCCAGCTGCAAAATGCCAGAGAAGACAAGGCTGGTGTAATGTCTTATGAAATACCACCTGCACCAAAACCCTTCACTGGAAGATATTCACCTGCTCTCAGGTATTCTCCTTCCCCTAGATCCTTGCCAGGAAATGACCTTGACCTTAGACCATCGCATCTTCCTTCAAGAACAGAGGACAACGAATATTACATCGCCTTTCCGCCATCAGGATTACCTATTCACTGTGAGTCGATATCTATTATTAATATCAATTCGTCTCGATAGTTGGTTCATGTTTTAACAAATCGTAGAAATGTTGAATCTCTTTCTTCGTCTATTTCTTTATTCTAATTTATAAAAAACATCAGTTAACAAAATCAATTATTCAACAGCTTTCAAAACAGACGTTTCTCTGAAAGAACCGAAAACGCCGAATTCACCCTGCGACCACCCCAAGTACCTGGACATGATCCAAAACTCATCTCCAGCGATGGACACCCCAGAGTCAGAATCCTGTAGGCAGCCTGGGAACAGCTACGCGAATATCGAGCCGTCTACCTTGAATTCAACACCAGTACCACCACCAGGCATGTGCATTCCCACAAACTACATGAACGTGGCACCAGCGTGTGTCAGCTCGTTCCAGGAACCCGTTCAAGAACACCAGACCGAGCAAAGCCACTCATCAGATTCTGGTCACGTTTCTGAATTGTCAAAAAACTCGTCCAAGGTGGAGACTCAATCCGAAGAAGAGAAGGCTATCGGTAATGCTCATGGTCAAGGTCAGCACGTAGACGATGTTCGTGGCAAGGAAAATGGAGAATACGTGGAGACAGACTCTGTGAACGGTTCGGAAGGTGTAGATGTGCCGGATACTTGTAAAATGCCGGAATACATGAACGTTGATGTGTCTCAGGATGTCAAGGCTAATGCCAAGAAGACACCAGCACCTCCTGTTCCACCACGAGGTAAGATTATCTTTTCTTACAACTGATACAAGTTCTGTATAGAATGATTCAAAAGATTCATTGAAGTCTATGCAAGGTTCTTCGCATTCCTCCCAAGCTAATCATTTTACTTGGGGAAATCACGAAGGTTGATTACTTAATCGGACTTTCATCGTCTCCGCCTCGCTTGAATACCTTAAACGGTATCGGTAATGCGAACTTTTCACTGTAATTCAAATCATTTTATTTAAGAGCTAACCGATGACCTCATGATTATCTAAGAAACGATTGCAGAAAAAGTATATTATTGTTAGAAATGTATCTCTGTGAAAATTATTATACGTATTAACACTCTGACTAATATCCACTTTTCTTGTTACAGTTTCCACGAAGAAGTAAAGAAGAATGGTAGATACAATTGCACCCCTTCGTTTCTCCATTTTCTTCTTCCTTTTAATTGAAACACGCTCGACCGTTCAAAGAGAGTGCCTTACGCGATTGTTTTCCATACAAGTAGTATTCGAGTGTCGTTTGAAGCAGTCAAACAACGTTAATATTCTTCATAATCATTAGTATTAGTAGCGTATTTAAATGTACACGTGCCGCGCGCGTCGCTTGAAGAAACACGAAGATCGTAAAATTAACGTATTCCGTGCCTTTGTGTACACTATTTTATGTCATTTTTTCTACTGAATATTCGATGAGGCGTGACTTAATCTGTAGAGAATTCTTTTTACCTTAATATGCGGATACTTGTTTAGCACTATAATATTCATTATCATAAAGCTGCCTCGAATGCAGAAATAAAATCAATGTATCTATTAGATTATTCTTATTGTTAATAAAACACTATTCATTAATGTTTATAGCGATGAAAGTGTTGCGAAGAGTTTTAAGACTATACGGATTATTTTAAATGAAGATTTAGGGATAACTTGACTCCATTATCTTAAGTTTTTCAATTTATAAATAATTCAAAAGTTCAAAGTTTCTCGTTAATGCAAATTTTCAGATCTGGTTACTTTTTAAATATTTTTGATTCAGACAATATTTCCATTTTAACCTGTCTTGGTACAAAAATATTTAAATCTAGATGATCTGAACTGATAAGTATTCGAGGCTCTTTAATTACGCCACTATAAGTTGTATATTAATTAAATAATGCTCGGATCTCGATCCAATAACAAATACAATGCTAGCGAGCGCCAAATCAAAGTTTCATCGTTTGGCAAAATGCCAACGCAAAAAAAAGAAAATATGTACATACTATTATCTACTCTGATTCTCATAATTATTATAATCCATTGTTTCTTAGTCCAATTCTAGCGATATTTTTATTATTAATAAAAAAAAAAAGATTTCTTTCATCGACGTCAAAAAGACTGTAAAACAAAAGCTATCGTTGCGTGATCATTTTACTATATATTCTATAATTGTTTAATAATATAAACAATACTGTGTACAGGCGTCGAGTTGTTTCTGGAAGAACAACGACTGAATGTGTAACAAGTACCAAGGATGCATTTATCACTTCAACTGTAACGCGTTACTCTAGCCGTTTTACATTATAATCTTTTCCTTTTCTACCTACTTTTTATATTTATGTCTAATAAATGTGATTGTAAAGTATGACCGTTGTTTTAATTTGACCCTCGACTGTAATTAATTAATTAATTTTCCGAAAATTATCAAGTTACATGCATGATGATATCAAGCTTGATTTAAGCATTTTTCTTCTCTTGTAATTTATACTGAAACTACAGGTTTATGAAAAACCGGTTGACCTTGAAAATCGTTTCTTCGTTCACCGGGATAGCTTGAGTACACTGATGAATCTAAATTTAATATAATTAAAGCAGATCCACAAAATACTAATTGTATAAAATTGCAACAAACATTTCCCTGAAATTAGACAGAAATTCAAGTCTGAAGTGATGGTGAAGTACTAGCTTCTAGTATATTTCTCAATGGACGTTAATATGTTAATAACTTTTTCTTGCATCTTAATATTAACGTTCACTTGTAGCAATGTAAAGCAATTATGCAAATTTTATGAGCAGTTAAGTAATAGCAAACATTTACACAGACTCTCGTTAGACATGCATAAAGATAGTTTTTTACGCCCGAGTTCTGATAAAAACATAATGATCATTTTTCAAAACAATGACACCATGTGTTTCGAAGCATTTTTAGCACAGTGAACGATGCATCGTTGAACATAAAGTGATGTCACGTTCAAGTTTGCATAGAAGCATTCGTATTTTTGAATAAAACATACGATCGGGGATTCATCGCCAGTGTTGTAACAACTATTACAGTGTCCGAATCGGTGGCAAGAAAAACCAGTCACTCATTCTCGAAAACTTTCGATTTCTAACTAACACACTTTTTTCTCTCGAAGGACGAGTATCTTCGACAAGAAAAGTATCTGTCCGTTTCTCTAAATCAAGGAGAACTCTTTTAATTATTTTACTGTTTGAATATTCTCATCAAATTGATTTTAAAATTTTCTAAGTGATTCGAAAATTTGCATTGTTTATAATAAAATCGTACGTAATCATAATGGAAGGGATGAATATAATAAAATTTCATAAAGAAAGCAATAAGAGGATCAGGAAATCGTCTAGACTGCAAACACCCACGCATTTCTTTCATTAGTTTCAAAAAAACCACTATCTTTCTTCCGCTCGATTTAGATTTCTCGTTAATTGGATTTACCCGGCTAATTACCGCTGCGGTTCGACATCCGAGTTAGGACTAACGATCTCTGATCTCCGTTACGTACGAGCCACGTGCTGTGTACACTTATTAAGTGGGGATCGATGCTATATAGGAGTGAAATTCTCCTACCTTCGGTAAAAGAAAAAACTCACCGATGAACCTTTCTTGTTCCTCTTGAATTTCATCGTCGTCGATTTTTTGCAAATAAGACATTATTTGGTTCTTGTTGAACCAAAATATCTCAAGGTATCAAAATAGTGCTGTTCATTGGAATTTTTAATTTGTTTAGCCTGAAATAGTGACAAAAATACTTAAGTAAATAAAATAATATTAAAATATTAAAACAAAATAATACTTAAATAATAAAATGAAACTCATGGTTTGTAAAACTTAATTTAATCGGAAGTTATAATGAATAATAATCACAGAAAGTCGGGATAAAGAAAAAAATAAATATGATTAACACATAAATTTCTAATAAAAACTAGAATAAAAAGTGTTTAAACAATAAACTACAAATAAGTTATATTAAAAGAATTAAAATTAAGTCAAGGGTATAATGGTGAAATAAAATCTGGTATTGTTTTGCTTCCAGTTGCATTAAAATTGTTTCTTAAAACAATTATAAAATGAAGTTACTATTAGTGGTCTTAATATTAACACTGGCTTCGACTACCACACTTGGTCAGTCCAGGTATGTTACATTACAATTAAAGTTTTTATCCTGTGCAACTAATACAATGTGTGTAGGTATGAACCATTTGCTGAGAAACCAGGTTCTTGTCCACCAGCTTTACCAGTGCAAATTTGTAGTCAATCTTGCTTCTCCGATTCACACTGTTTAGGAATTGGCAAATGCTGTCCCACCAGCTGTGGGGGCTTTGTTTGCTCAAAACCTGTAACAATGAGAAAACCAATTTCAAAAGGTATATTAAACAATCAATTTTCTAAGACAATTGAAATTCTGATTATGTTTCATATTAAACAAGTGGTACATATAATTTATAATAGAACTACAACCTTTAAGTTGTAATCAAGATTTAAGTTTATAAAATTCATTGACTTCTTTTCAAACAGAAAAACCAGGATCCTGTCCAGCAGTACCAAAAGGAAGATGGGTATGTTCACCAACCTGCAGTGTTGATAGCGATTGCAGAGGAACATTGAAATGTTGCAAAAATCGATGCGGTGCACTGGCCTGTCAGAAACCAGATGTTGAAGTAGTTGAATCTGTGGAAATTCCAGTTGTACCATTACCAGAATAATCTTACAATGTACCCAGAATATAAATGATTATAATAATGTAATATTATAAAATATTTAGTAAGAAATTTTCAATTATAAATTGGATGACGATTTTTAATTTAAAAGTAATGTAGTACAAATCGATCGAATGACGAAAATCACTGATTAAGAAACAATAGAATTTGAATTTTGCGCATGCGTTCATAAAAAGTAAATAATGTACGATCTACGAAATTTTTGGCGTAACTATTTCTTGGAAGGTAAATTTCATTGAATAATGTTCTTACGCAACAGATTACTTCATTAACCTGTTAACCAACATTTGCATAGAACCTTGAATGATACGATGATATGTACATTCATAGGTAAAAACTGATGATATGTCGATTGCAAAAACAGAAATGTCAGATTAGACCATATGGTCGTACAACGTATGGCGATAAGACGCGTAACGCTATAATGCATGGGGATACAATGCGTGGCGATATAACGTGTAATGATATACCATAGAATAGTAAGATAATAAGATAGATTATAAATAAGATTGTACTATTATTTCTTACGCGATCATATATTCCCGGCGACAATTTTTTCATAAAAGCAATTTGCGTCAAACGGTACTTGCCTGCAAACTACATGAGTCATTCATACAGCTTACTGAAATACCCAAGTGCATTATTCCACGAATACTCGCTTGAATCATAACGAGATAACGTTTCGATGATGTTTAAAAAACATTTATGTGGCGAAATGGCACTACCAGGGGTTACTGTCGGAAATTTGTTGAATCAACCGACTGTTCAGTTCCCTATACGTTTTACCTTTCCTTATCAAGATGAAGTAGAGACGGACAAGGATACACAAATGTCCAGGCGAAAAGAGAGGGAGTGGAAAAGGAGAGATTTAAGAAGCTGCGTTGTTATCGTGCATTGATTAGATGTGGTTCACGTGTCCATTGAATAAAGTCGCCAAGTCTAGAAAGGAGAAAGACAACGTATAAGGTTCTTGACAATTAAAAATGTATAGTACGTATATTTGTGAAAACAGATCTTATTTCATTTCTTGCATATAACATTTATTTTTAATTATTCATTGCCGAAAATTACAACGAAATATAAGAATTCTGTTCGTTTTTAAAATAATTTTGACTTTGATGGCATTAAACAAAAAATAAAATAATCTTGTTATGATCAGTGATTTACATCTAAATTTCGTATACATATATTTACGAAACATTTCAGTACGAGTATTTTATAAATTCTATAATTAGAGTTTAAGTATGAATAATGATTTATTTTGTACCGTAGAAAGAGGGACAATTTTTGCACTGACGGTCTGTTTGTTGATTGCCGCAGCAGCCGCGCAGCTGTCTTGTAAGTTGTTTATCATCAGTACGAAATTAATAAATTTACGATTTATTATTAATTAATTAAATTCGAACACACGCATAAAAATATGTATAAATACTAAGACGAAGACTATTTTAAGACTATTTTTAATTTAACTTAAAAAAGTTGCACCAATTTCCACGCATTCAGATAGAATGCAAAAAAAGAATAAGTATTGTCAAACACTTGGCCTTTCACAGTGCACACCATATTCACGACTACATTATCCCACGAGTTATGCCATGTATTACTGTGATTAATCAATTGATAAATATTGCAATTTGTATCGTACCTCGTGCCAGATTGCGATATAGTTTATTGAATACAGGTAACAAATTACGTAACATTGCCGTTCATTTGTGTTTTAGCTAAAAGTGGCCATTGTCCGTTCAAGGAAAGTGTAAAAAATTGTTTTCCTAGATGTGTTTCTGATTTTCAATGTTCCTTGAATGAAAAATGTTGTCCAAATCAATGCGGATCTAATTCGTGCGTACAGGCTAGTCTCTTAAGTACTGGTACTTCGTACAAAGGATCACAAAATAGTAAGAAACTGATTGTATTTAAAATCAATATTTCAAAATTTTGAAAACGTCGTACATTTCAGATGGCGTCTACTGTGCCGGCGTAAAATGTGGTCCATATGAAAAATGTCAATTCGACCGTAAAACGAAACGCGAAAAGTGTGTTCGTACATAAATAAATTTTCTTTCGTGGTTATACATCTTAATAAAACACGCTTGGATAAGATTGATTGTAATTGACTGAATAAACTTTTAATTCACATATTCGTTTTGTTCGCATAAATTTTGAATTGCGAGTTCCTATAATAACACCTGTTGAAAAAGCCATTATTCATTCAACGAGAGATCATATATGATTCGCGCAACTTGGCTAACTTCAATAGGGTCCCCACCATTTAGTGTTGTTTCACTATCATACGTTTTCTATTCCGCCGACCATATATACGGTGGACAAAATATGCGAATAGCGGTAGAAGGCATAGACTAGGCATAACCAAATATGTCAGTTTGGAAATTTAAAGATTTAAAAGTTTGAAAATTTTAAAGTTTGGAAAATTTGGGAATTCGCTAATTTATTTATCTGGAAATTCGGAAATATAGTAATTTAGAACTTTGAAAATTTAGATCAGTGAGTACATTCGCCAACGTCAGGAACATCATAAGTGCGTATGCGCGTTACCTTTGGTTACGAAACATTTTCAAACCAATCAAAACTACCATGCGCAGAACGAACAAAAAATCGTCATCTTTAGATTAGTTTGATCTCCCGCATAACGAATATAAAACTTTAATCGATATTTCTGTATAACCTCTTCGTTGTTCGATGAAAGGCGTATCATCAACAAAAACTTTACTACTACTATTAGTGCTTTTAAAATAAACAGAAAGTGACGCGCAAGTAAAGTCACTTTAGTTTTAACGTTTTTCAACAAAATGACATATGATCAAATTTAATTTCTTATCATAAAAAAGTATATTTTTATTAATCGGTAAACAAGAGGTTAGATTTATGCCGATCTTACGATGGCAGTTGAATTCTTAGTAAATCGATTTAAAGCCCTTATTGTGATTCTTTTGGGAGTATTTAAAAGAGCAATGTGCTGTCTTCGTCGTCGACGAAGATCGTCCTGTGATTCTATTCCCCTGTCTGTTGTCGACGTAGTTCCAAATACTTCAAATAACCCAACAGTGAGTTTTAAACACCATGTTCATCCTTGATCTTTTATGACGAATTTAAGATTATGTAAACCCTGTTGTACTATTGACTTCGATAATAGTAATCACTGAAGATGCTTGCTCAAGGAATCAGAGCAGTGGGATCAGTGGGAGGAAAATCCTATTGTAGTCGTACCAAATAAGCCAGTTAACCCAATACAAGCTAAGATTGACCAATACCGACTGCAAGCATCTAAACCACCAGAAGCAGAGGAAGAGCAGCAACAAAATTTCTTTGAAGTAATTATTTCTGATATTTTATTAAGTTGATGGGACAATTAAATACATTAGTTTTTGATGTTTTATGCTATAGTAGTCTTTGGATTTTTAGTTAGTTACATATTTATGTAATAGATCAGCAGTAGTCAATCAATGGTACATAAAATGTTACTTTTGTATCAATTTCTAACAACACGATTAGATACATGTATTCATATTTTGTTTATTATTTTAGGACATGACACCAAAGATTACTGCACAAACAAAAGTTCTAGTTAAAGATAAAACATCAGACCATGCATCATGGAATTCTTCAAGGTTAGCAGTAGCTAATGAGCCTATACTATCTGTAAGTTTTTATATTTTATATAATCGTAACTATAATACAAATAAACAAATATATGAAACATAAATTTTATATGCAGAATGAACTTGAAGAATGGGAAGACAACGCTGTTGGCTGGGAAGAAGAAACAGTCAAAGAATTTGGAGATCCCACAAAAGCTTTAAGAGAACAGAAACGGAAAGAAAGAGAACAACGGCTGTTTGAACAGCAACAAAAAAGAACTGAACGCAACCTAAGACCACAACCATTAGGAGCAAAACTAAACTCTCGATGAGAAAGAATATGTTTGTAAAAATTTATACTTAAAATCATATTTCATCTAACAACGTTTATATATAAAAACATTTTTAAAGTCAAGTAACATAATGACTAAATTAGGAGGAAATCAAATTTATACTATAATTAATTATTGTATTTCTGTAAAATTTGTTGATTTGTATTACATGTTGACAAAGAAGTTATGAGGCATCTTGCTTAAAAAGTTAAAAATCGTATTTTAAGGTGTTGATTAATTATTAATCCACTGCATTTAATGCATTTAACTTATTGTTTTAGCTTGACTGAATGGCATTTAATATTGTGGAAAATATTGAATATATTAAAGAATGCTACATTATATAATGTAAACCAAAAGAATTCACTTGTTTACATAAAAAAATAGTGATATCATTTTTCAAATGAAAAATTCAAAAAACACTGCAGTACCTAGCTGCTTTTATTTAGAAACTAATGTCCATAACATTTTTATATCCACTGATTTTTCTATATAATTGTATTCTATAAACACTGATTCATTTATAGAATTGTCTTTTTTTAATTACAAATGTGAAATGTGGTGTGTTCGTGAAATCTGAAGAAATTCAAAATAAATTATAATTATGTAATTTTTGTAACAAACAAAGTGTGCTTTATAAATGTTTAACTGGTAGCTCTGTTTGTAAAATATTATTTACATTAAATTGTTGCAAGATGTGGATACTAATATGGAGGAGGTGATAAATGAATATTTTTTCAATACATACATTTTTTCATACTTCGAACGTCGATAAAACATGCGCGGGTAAACTCCTCCCTATTTGTGGTGAGATAAGACTGGACTGAAAAAGATAAGAACTCGTGAAAACTACATAGGGCAGGGTAATAAATACAACCATTCAGTTTATTTTTGACTTTATCAAATATTTTAAAACTGCTGTGAATTGATTTCATTAATAGTACATTGAATGCGTCGGGCATGTATTGGCGGTCTGTAAGTATACATATTTCTATTATACATGTCATAACAAATTATGTTCAATTTGAAAGTGAAATGCATTATAAATCATTTTCCATCCATTTAAAATATTCCATTGTAATTAAATACAATACTTTTATTTAAAAAATTACAATTATATAAAATAAAATGCTCAATTAGTATATTATATTATGCGCAACGTGTTTTACGTATGTATGTATTACAATCATAAATAAAAATTAGAATAATAATTACTTAAAAATTATCGGATGAAAAGATTTCCTTTTTAAATTATGCACATCATAAGGAAATAAAACGCTTGCATACGTTTGTTACAAATAAAAAGAAGAAAATACTGTACATTAGGTGACGTGTGGTTGAATCTGCGATACCATTCAGTGCAGCTAACTTCAGGTGCTTGTAATGTAATCTCCGTTCTACGAAAGATCATATTTACTTCGCGCAACTTAACTAACTTCAGATGATTCTCAGTGTCATATGTTTTCCACTCCATCAATCATATACACAGTGAACAAAACAAGTTCAGAATTTGCAAGTTTAAAAACTAGAAGTTTTTATATAAGGTATTCTAGACGATACATTCGGTATCGACAGCAAATTGAAACATATTTAGTAGATGTTGTTCCTAGTATAGGTTAATGTAATAAAAAAAATAGAAATGACAACCGAATGTGTCTCATAAGGTGTTACTTATTCATGGTTGGAGAAAATATATAAAATAGAAGATCACTGGGTGTATAAATTCAGCGTCAGAAATCTCGTAAGTGCGCTTGTGCGTTACTCTTGGTTACAAATCGTATTCGAACTAATCGGAGTTGATATGCGCAGAACGGACCAAAATTCATTGTGTAATGAGCATGATCTTCCATGAAATAGAATATACGTAAAAAAAAAAAATGGAAAATCTTGTTTGACGGAAAGCGTTTCACGGAAACTACGATGAACCGTTTTGACGGTTATAGGGTAATCCCACGAATTCCCGTTTAAAATTTTCTTAATGTCCGCGACACTAGTGATCGAAAATCGCGCGATTATCCGATGGTTCTCACCTTCACCCTTAACAACATATGCAAATTCGAAATGTCAACAACAGAAGGTGAGTTGTTTGTCGGCTCGTTGTATAACAATAGGTTTCAGTGGCTATTTTTATTTCTCGTTTCGTTTATACTCGATAATCATTAACCTCCATCGCGGAACGTTTGTCTGTAACCCTGAACAGGTTTCAAATAGATGACATTAACATAGGACGATACGATTCTTGATACGGGTAATTGTTTGCGCATAAACACGAAGCAAAAAGCATTAAACTGTACGCTGTTTAAATTTTTTTTTGAAAATTTGTTCGATACTCAAGTTTCGATGTACATTATTTCTCATAACGGGAACGAAGGTGAAATACCGTTTTATTTTTTCGAAATAATACAATATTCGTCGATCATATGGTACAAACGGTGATATAGATAAAACGACCTCTTTATCATAAAAAATTCATCGAACCAGTTGATATCCAGACGTTGCGGTTTATTTTTATCGTCGAAATCTGATTGCGAAAAAGTTGGGTGTACTCGGCGAACGTACGCGAAACAGTTGTGACTAACAGTTTTGTAATACGAGGTTACTAAATTTCTCTTTCAGGCGGAACACAATCTTATCTGAACACAATGCGTTTTATGATAAGGGATTTCTTCCACAGAATTTGTTTCATATGAACATCACTTGTGACATCAATCAGTTCTGAGATAATGTGAAAAGGATCAAGTTTATGTGATAAATAATTATCTATTTTTATGGTAAATTGTAACACAAAATTCTAACAATGGGTTCTATCGCCTTGGAAGAGTACGAGCTAATGAAAGACTCTAAGTACAGAGTGTAAGTATCAACCTTATGAAGAAGTAAAAAGAATTAACAAATTAAGCATAACACATAATATATATTCTCTTCGTAAACAATATCTATGCATTATTCATTAATTATTATATTCAAGAAAGATCAGAAAAATAATTTATAAACAGTATTTTATGATCAATTACAGAACCATTATAATTGATGTTCTCTTACATTCTCAGTCTTATAACTGATGCATATACTCTCGTTAGTATGTTTTCATTTTTCAAGCATTGTTAATTAAATTAACTGCTTATAAAAAAACACAACAGAAGAAGTTGCAAATTAATGTTTACAAACAAGATAGATGTTATATGTTACACAGTGAATCATATGTTTCTATCATTGTATACACAAAGAATGGATCTTCAAATCTGATTTTCTAGAAAACTAATACTCAGTTAAAATTTTTTGGAATGAATACGGGAACTTAAAATTTGCACGGAAGAATGTTTCTCTTCTTAAAAGTTGCTCTATAGTCTATATTGTTTCTCTGTTTAGTTTTTTTTATTGATAATATCAGGATAATGATTTCCCAAGTTTTCAACTAAAATATAATAAAATTACCATGTGTTTACTCAAAAAGATTTTATATTTTATACAGCTATGTGTCCGCTGTAGACAAAGCTTTAAAAAGCTTTGAATACACTAGTGAATGGGCAGATTTAATTTCTGCTCTTGGAAAATTGAACAAGGTGTTACTAAGTCATATGAAGTTTCCGGTTATTCCTAGGAGAATTAAGATATCTAAAAGATTGGCACAGTGTATGCATCCTGCTTTGCCATCTGGTGTTCACTTAAAAGCCCTAGAAACCTATGACATTATTTTCAAATGTATGGGCACTAACAGATTGAGTCACGAACTCTTTATTTATAGTGCTGGTAAAATCTGTCTTAATAATATTATGAAATTAACTTGTTATGCCAGTAATACATATTAACTAACTTAATGTTTTGTAGGTCTGTTTCCATTGTTAGGTCATGCTGCTATGAATGTAAGACCATCTTTATTGACAGTATATGAAACACACTTTGTACCTCTTGGAGAGAGATTAAGGCCTGGTTTAAGTGGATTTTTGAGTGGCGTTCTTCTTGGTTTAGAAGATGGTTCTGACCATTTTGATAGGTATAGTTACTATGTACAAAATAAGAAGCAAAGTGGTTGTGTTACAAACATATTATTTTATAATAAAATGCTTTAAACTTCAAGTGTATATAAATATTAATAATGTTTAAACATTAGCGAAGTTTAAAAAAAATGGAATAACTGAACTTGTAAAACTCCAAATTTTATTTTAGAACCAATTCCTTGCTTGAAAAAGTTTGTGAAGGAGTAGGTCCAGAACACTTTTATGCGTGTTTATGGGATTGTTTAGCTTCAAATTCTGGAATTCGGCTTCCTGCTATATCCTTTGTGTTAACACATTTCAATAAAAAACTGCCAATGGAAGAACAAAAGTACATCATGGGTACAGATACTAATATTATGGTAAACATAATTTACATTGTATAAAATAGAATGAAGTACCATTTTTATTTTATGAAATTGTGTATTAGGTAACTGCTCTGTGTGCTGGAGTACAAGACAGTTCTGTGTTAGTACAAAGAAGTGCTTTGGATTTATTGTTAGTTGGGTTTCCTGTACATAATAGTCAATTAACACACCAGCAAATGGTATCATTGGTCACGGCTGCTCTTGTCACTATACTAAGAAGAGACATGAGTTTAAATAGGTAAAATAAACAAAGTAGTAAAACATATAATAATATCTGTATTTCTTTAACCAAATGTTTTATAAATGAAATTTGCATATAATATAGGCGACTATTTGCATGGCTTTTGGGTACTGAAGTAAGCACATCTATTTTAAAAAGGAAGACACATACAACAGTTTCAGAGACCACAGAAAATAGCCCTACTTATTTTGATATGTATTCGAAAGAGATGTTGATTGAAGCAATAAAATCATTGTTAAAAACTGTATGCGATGAAAGTCCACAAGATTTAAAACCATACAGAATATTAGTTTCATTGTTAGAAAAAGTAGATATTGGTCCAGTAATTTTAGATGATATTTTATTTGAGGTTTTTAGGTAAGATGTATTTTAATAAAAATCATATCCAAGTAATAATAATTGATTAGTGTATTAAAAGTATTAATTTTAACAGGACATTTTATAATGCTTGTGGACAGTCGAACAGAGTACCGAAAACGAACGAAGTTGTAAAGTCAGCAAATTTACTATTTTCAACATTGGAACCATCTTATGTTTGGATACATTGTGGACACTTGTTTGAAAAATCTTGTCAGACACGAGCAAAAACTAAGTATGAGGGAGAAGATATTGCCATAAGATCTGTGGGCAGCGGAATGCCAAATTTCATAGAAGTGTGTATATTAACGGAATTTCTCCTCGACACGGTGTCGTTGGATGCATTTATAGATACTCCTTCGGAGCATTTGCCTGGTTTATTTTACGAAATTATCAGTAAAATTATGTGTCACATCGAAATTTTGTCTCCCATGGAGATTTCGAGAAGTCTTAAATTGTGCGCCAAGATTTTATCAAAAGTTCAACCAACTGTAGTTTCAACTCACGCGGAGAAGAATGAATTAGAAACAAAATTAGATGCAACTACTACTGGCAATACAAGTACAGCATTTAGCGACAATTCCTTGACTGCGATTCCTTTGGAAAAAAGTCAATCTGATAGCAAATTAAATAAGCCTGATACATCGAGTAGTTCATTTTCTGAAAAAAGTCCGAGTCCTAGAAGAAGAGCAAATTCTGGAGGTGCAACCAAACGATCTGATAAAAAATCGAAGAAAAAATCCAGTAAAAGTACCTCCAAGTTGAGCGAATCTTTACAAGATCAGGGCAGTAACGTCTCAGTGGTCATCAGTCAAGAATCCAAAGGTTTACCGAGAAATAAAAGCATGGATGACATAAAAACTGAATGCATAGAAACAAACAGTACCAGTTCACCGTCTAAGGATCAATTAATTACGTTAAAACAAACAAGTAAAAATAGTCCTATGGGCTCCACAGGATCTTTAGGTAGAGGTCCGTCGCCAGCATTTCAAGCACAACATACAATGCTAGAAAAATGTTTAAGACAGTATGAAACTTTTTATGTTAAATTAATAAGTAACCGAGTGCTGAGTAGGGAGAGAACGGTACAGGATATGTTCGATAGTTTAATGATATCGTGTCCAAGGGAGAGTTTTGACGAAAGAATGAGATACTTAGAACTCTTGTTAAACTCTAGATTAAACATGGAAGATTCTGGTTTCTTCAGTCAAGATGTATCCGTGACAGAAGATACCAAACATTTGGATATTCTTCATTTACATGTTGATTCTGTTTCACAGTCGGAATGGGAGGAACCCATAAGAATTGCATCTAGTTTGTTCGTTGAACTCTCTACGTTTCCTAAATACTTTTTTCCTGGTGATGGAATATTCGTAGAAGAAGAGCCGAAGGGGCATACCGTTCTTCCAGAATGGTTGAAAGTTTTAGTGGTTTGCAGTTGTTGGTTGGGAAAACAACCTGCTCTACAGTTAACCAGTATTGCAACTTTGTTAGATTTAACAGCTTTACTAAAAGCTCATAATGATATTGAAACTCATACAAAAAGTGGAGAGGGTATCACATCTGTGATTATGGTACCATTATTGAAACAGTGGCATATAATTTATTTAATGCAATACACCAATGTGTTCCAGGTATACTGTTTGTTGCTTTAAACGTTTATATATTTAAAAAAAAAAATAATGTTAATTTTTCTTGAGGTTGACTTTGAATCTGTTTTCTGTAGGTACTGGCACATTCTTTGTGGTATCATCTTGGAGAGTTACCTGCTCACAAATATAGAATGCGATGCGTTGAATTGCTACACGAATTACATCATGCTTTGCATAATTCTTGTGATGCGGTTGAAGACGTAATAGGAGCGGCACTCACGTCAGAAAATATAGAGAAAAGAATAGAAGCATTTAATAGATTTTCCACTTTATGGCATTTGGGACGTGAAATTGAAACGAATCCTAGGTTACGAGGCTGCATGAAATCGTTTGATCAGTGAGTTATATAATTTTGTAATAAACGAGTACAATGCGGTTTTGCTATGTGACTTTTTGCACAAGTTAAATAATTTTAATAATTATTTTCACAGGTCATTATTGAAAATACTGGATAATCTACAACTTTGCGATAATTCTCCTCTAAAGCTTCACGCTCAATCGTGGCTTCTTCATTCTTTAATGCGAGGTGATATTTCACGGGTAGTGGATCCGTTATTAATAATACTGTTAGATCCATCTACGTGTCGCATGAGCGTACTCCATGTCAGTATACAGCACAGTAACACTGTTTTAACAAAGAACGACCCCATCGAAGAAAAATCTGAAATACAAGATGATACCGAAGGAGCGGCAAAGATCTATGCAATCAGTTCCGTAGACGGAAATGTGATATATCACGTTAGCGATAGTGTAGATGAAGATAAAAAGTGGCGAAAGGGCAAGAAAAAGAAAAAAGCCATAAATCCAGTAAAAGTAAAAAGAATATTTGCTGTAACAACTCTAGCCGCCGGTGAGAATTGTAACCAATATGTGACTGAGAAAAATCAATTTATGAAAGAGCTCGAAGTACCACCTAGCATATCTGGTAACCGAAAGATATCCGTGTTCGTCAATCCATTGTCGTTAAATTGTAACGAGAACTCCAATGATTCCTTGACGGAGGATGATTCGTTACCCAGCGTGAAGAAGGTGAATTTAACAACAGAATTGTTGAAAAATGCGACAAGATTTAAAAAGATGGATTTTGATAAAGGTTCAACAGCCAGTTTGGATGAGAGTCTTTTCGAATCTGCAAATTCCAGTTTAAAAACGAAGGATAAAAATGGGTTTAAGAAACTGAATGGAGAAGTTGGTTCGTCATTGGATTCTATTACCAATAGTTTCGATTCTAGTAGTCCTGAAATAACCAATAAACAATCGAAAGCGAAGAAAGAAGCTGTTGTAATGCCGGGTAGTTCTAGAGAAGTAGCTGGAACTATTATTAAGGGGAAATATCACAGTACGAATGAATTCACGACAAATTATGATGTGCACGATGTTGGAAGTTTCGAAGCAAGTGCCGAAGTGCCTAGTTGGACAATGGACGACGAAGAAGCTGACCTTGATGCCAGTACAACTGCGGAAGAGTACTTTAGTAACTCCGGTGGTAACAGTATAATCGAAGAAGTTTTAAATGAAGTGCTTGATCGTGTAATGCAAATATGCGACGTTGCTGAACCATCTAAAAACGTAAGTCATAAAGTATTATTTTGCAGGGTGTCTTGGTTGAAGGAGGTTATTTAAACCTAATGAAACGTGTCGAATTGAACAAGGCAGATATTTAGATGACTCCTTCAGCTGTGTCGCCCTATATTGACGAAATAAATTTTAGACTAATTACACTAAGTGAATTATCTCTAGGCGGACGATAGTGCATACCAAAATACAAAAACGGGTCGTAACTTTGGAATCGGAGTACATAATCTTCATTCGCATATGTTACTATATTGTGGAGTTTATGATTCAATCAGAACGCTTTATGCATTACGTACACTTCGCAATGAATTATTAACCAACACAAGAATGTTTTTGTGTTGCGCTGCGACTACTGGCGTATCTAATACGACAAAAAATACAACATTATTAAATTTATTAGCTAGACATCGGAAAAGTGTATTTGGGAGAAATTTCCATGGCGATATAGCAAATACAGAATTCATAGCAGCCTATAGAAGTAGCATGTATTTAGAAATTTTAATTAGCGTGTGTCTTTACTTTGCACGAAGTTATTATCCTAATTTGGGACAGATGAGGCTAACGAACGAAGAAATCGCGGGGAATCGACAAGTAATTATATTGGACATATATATTTCGGATTTCTGCAACTATTTATTAAATTTTATTATCTTTTCTTATAGGTACAACTTGCAAGTGCAGAACTATTAATGCTTATATTCTCCGAATTAATTCCTATCGTTCGCGATTCAGGAAAAGGTTTCAGTTGTTACATAGTGGATCTACTTGCAAAATGTAAAGTACAAAAGGTTGCGTTGCACTGTCTCGTGTCCAGTGTGATGAATATGAAGAATGCAAATAAAGAAAGTGAAGAAGTATTTACATTTACTGAAGAGATCATTTTATTTAATGACCCAGTCGTGGATAATGATACGAATAAATGCAAGTATAGAGCAAGCGATCATACCGAGGCTTTTCAAATACAATTATTAAGGTGAGTAGCTGAAAAATGAAATAAAGAAGAAGTTTGAAAGTTTCACATTATGTTGATATATTCTTTTATTATTTAAGACTATTATTAGCTTTAATTATGTTGGAACATCAATGTGGTAATCAAAAAGGTGAAGAAATATGTCCACCAACTATGTCAACACCAAGTACTCCAACACGAACTGTTCCAAATATTATGGGAAATAGCTTGAAATATGTTCCCGGTGCAGCAATTCCACAACAACCAATGTTTTTGGCTAGCATATTAAGTGCTTTACAATTGGTAAATGTCAACTTTGGTATATTCAGCTTGTTGAATTTAATGTTGTGCAATTACAGCAAAATTGATTGTCCCTACAAAGATACATTTAGGTTTATATTAAACTGAATGTACCTTTACATTTATAGTAATACTTATTTCTATTAAATTTTTTATTCAAAGGACCACATGAGACATTTGCATCAACATTGGACAACTCTCGTTACATCGAGTCTTCCGTTTATGGGATCTTCGTTAACTTCGATAGTAACATCGGTCATCCACCAACTGTGTTGCAACATTGAACATTTGGCGTCATATTATATTAACGAGGAAACAACAACAGCAACGAAGTTACAGGATATGAGTACAGTCGAATGTTGTCTTCCTGCGGACTATACAGTCACACATTTAGAAGCTTTAACATTTTTACTTCATTATTGCTTATTGGATACATCACAGCAGATTGGTTTCTCCTTTAATCAACCTTTGAGTGGTACAATTCAGACTGGAATTCCTGGAGCAAATCCAGGACAGATATTTAATAATCTTATTCATGTGTTTATGCCGAGTCCTCTTTCTCCAGTAAGCTTAGCAATTCATAAACGTTCAGAATGTTTAAATCGGGATAAACGTATTAGAGGAAAGAAATTGAATAAACTTTTCTATGTTTTTTTGCAGGATCTTACAGCATCGAAAGATAAAAGTGGTGCCAGTGAACTACAGCAGCATGCTAGAAGAACCGCTTTAAGTCATCTACCAAGAATAATCGCATCCCTGTCTACTCTTTGGCAAGCAGTGTTAGCAACAAAAGACAAGTTTGTTACGTTTCTTTACATAATAAATATTAAACGCCCATATTACACTAACAATATTTTTCTGATTATATTTTTAGTGATCAAGCCAGTTGTGTAGTTGGTAGTCCAAGAATAGTAAAACATCAACTTTTAGAACTTTTGTCTCCCATATCTTTCCATCATGGAGTAAACTTTTTGGCTGCCATTGCTGTTGCTTGGCACGAAAGACGACAACCTGGTAGTACTTCAAAGAAGGTAACCATTTTATACAATTTTTAACAGATTGGATTTATTGTACATAATCTATTTAAATCTTTGTTTATTTTATTTTCTCAGGTACTTCCAGAAGCTTGCCCTAATCAACAAGTTATGGTTCATTTAGTGAGCGCAATTCGTGTAATGCCTATAGATACTTTAGTCCAAACCGTGCATCAAGTCGTAAAAAACCCACCACCGATTCACGGCGTAAAACAGGACTTTTCGTTAGAAGTTTCTGTGTTAGAATTGCTTTACGTCTACATGCAAAGTACCACGTCTCAATCTCTTATTGAATCGTGGACATCCTTGCTGGGTTTGCTTAAAGATGGCCTATCTCTAACTGCACCCGCTCAGTTTTTGTTATTAGCAATTTTAAATGAATATGTACAGAAATGTCCTCCAATGCAAGAGAAAAAAGATATAAGGGATTTACAAGATGTATCAGCAAAGGTACCTTTTCTTCTGTTCCTTGTAAAAACATACGTTTACTTTATTATATAATGTTCAATTAAAATGTTTCAGCTGGTTGAATCGTGTTCCCAAATAGCTGGAGCATGTTTAGAACAAACAACATGGTTAAGAAGAAACTTAGCAGTAAGAGAAGATGCATTTGAAGTGGTGGAAGGATCTTCGGAAGGTAAAGAAGGCAAAACTGGTGCTGGTGCGTAATGTGCTTTTCTTATAGAAAAATTCTGTTTTAAATGTGATTAGTTAGCAGAACCTTTAGAACTTATTATTTTTTCTGTCATATTAGAGCGATGTGCCTTAGCATTCATAATTCTAACTTATTGGTATATGAATTAACAAGGATTCTTTTTTGCAGTAACACCTGGTACACCGCCTAATGCAGCGTATAGTGTTCAAGCTCAGGCAGTTTTAGCAGAAATAGTAGCACCTTTATTGGATGTTAGTTATGGTTCCCAAGAAAAAGAACGCGTAGTAACACTATTAACCAATCTCATGTATAACGTTACACCATATCTTAAAAATCACTCGTAAGATCCAACTTCCTGATTAACTCAATTCATTTCCTTACAATAACATGTTCTTATTGATCGCAAAACTTTCAGGACAAAGAATATTGCCTCTTTTACGGCTTGCTCCCAATTATTGAGTTCCTTATCAGGCTACCAGTACACGAGAAAAGCATGGCGCAAAGACGTACTGGATCTTCTGTTAGATTCTGCCTTTTTCCAGATGACACCAGCGTGTCTGCCATATTGGAGGACTATAATAGATAATTTAATGACACACGACAATACAACGTTTCGGGATTTAATGAGTAGTTATCCTCTTAGCACGAGCAACAACCTTGAATTTTTGTTGTTTTTACGAATAAAATTTTTTTAACGAATTTATTCTGTTACAGATCGCGTTTCCATGGCTCAGGGTAGTAGTATCAGTATATTTTCTTCAAAGGAACAGGAATACGAACAAAAAGCTCAGCTTCTGAAAAGACTAGCATATGTTATACTTTGTAGCGAAATGGATCAGTATCAGAAATACATGCCTGAAATCCAAGGTAAGTACTAAGAAGAGTACTGCAAATATCGGTAAATATTTCATTGTCATGATACTAAATTCTTTTATTCTTCATTAGAACGGTTAGCAGATAGTTTGCGATTGCCACAAGTTATTCCATCGATTCAAGCACAAGTCTTTCTTTGTTTTCGTGTGCTACTTTTAAGAATGTCACCACAACATGCTACTTCCTTATGGCCTGTAATAGTTAGCGAACTTGTTCAGGTCTTCCTGTACATTGAACAAGAATTAAGCACTGATAGTGAAGAATTCAGGTATGATAAAGCATGATGTTTTTAATTACTACTCTGCTTTGGGGAATTTGGTGCTTCTGGTGCATGATATTTTAGTGGTTTCAATCAAATTTGGGCACAATTTATATATTTTCAAATTAAAAAAAAAAAAGAAATTACTTCAAGAAATATCAAGCCAAATAATATAATATATTATTCAAATGATTATTTTCAAACTGTATTCTTGAAATAATGCCCAAGACTGTTTTCAATTTGGAAATGAAGTGAAGAAAAAATATTCATGAAATATAGTTGAATATTGATTTTATTAAATTTTTATTGCAAACTGTATTATTCTTGAACAATTGTAATTGTATGTAAATTTAAAACATTGTTCAAGGTAATTTAAAAAAAAAAATTTGAAATAAGATAAAGGTGTAATTGAAGTTCAATGATTTTAAACATTTCAACTAATAATACTTGTTATGTTCTTTTTATCTATTCTTAATTGTTCTTGCGATATTTCATTAAACATACATTATGTATTACACTCTAATCGTATTGTTTGTATTTATTCCTTACTAACAATATACCTAATGTCGTATTGTTTTTGGCTCTGTTTCGGTATCCGTGATTTGATGGAATTTATGATGCCTCCGTAAATTGATTGGTGTTGGGACATCAGTCGTCATGGCAGGTAATTGAATGCTTCTTGCATATTAACATTTATGATGAAATTTTTAAATAACGTATCTAAAATTTCTGTACATAAGAATTTTTAGATAGGGTATTTCAAATAGGGACAGTCGTCAAAAAATAATGTTACAATCATTCAAATAAGATCTCGTAGCGTTGGGAAATAGTAGTTACAATTTGTATAATTTATGGGATTTGTGTTCGTTTTTTGTAATTTGCTTTTAATTGTATTATGCTGAACGTAATTTCTTAAGAATTTATTAATCAATGTTTGTCAATTGACGTGTTTCCTTTACAAATGAATAGTATATCGTATGTTTATACAGTTCACACATAAAACTACTCTCAGCTTTGGATTCATCGTGGGCTGTAAATGCTAGTAATGGACTTCAAGCACATGGCCATCCTCACTGGTTACAATTACAACTAGCAGCTGCTAAATTATTAGATTTAGCATTACTCTTACCTGCACACAGGCTTCCTCAGTTTCAAATGTAAGCAAAACAAAATTCGATAAAATATATATAATAAATATATTTTCTTCTTTTCTAAAATTAAACCTTCTTCTGTAGGTATAGATGGGCATTTGTAGGGGATTCAGCGGCAGGATGTATGGAGAACAACAATCTGTCTTCTGATTTTGTACCACACATTACAAGAATAGCAAAACTAATGGACAACAAGGTATGTTAAAGAATAAACATTCAATTCACGAATTTTTTAATTACTTTATTTAAATTGATACAAAATCAGTATTCTGTTGCGTTATGCGTTATCAATGTTAAAAGTAAAATTAATGCATCATTTTATGCATTACTTCAAACATGACCAAGCAGTAGTTCATAAATTTCCAAATTTGAAAATGGTGTTGATCGTCTATATAATAAAAATCCACTATGGCTAAGTTTATCTTATGTACATATACCACATGGTATATGAAATCCACATAGTTTTTGGTAGTGCGGCACTTGATCATGTCTGCATTACTGTACTTTATGCATATAAATTAAGTAATATAAAAATTATCTTCTCTCGAAGAACAATTTTCTGGCAACGAGCACTGTTGTGTTTTCTCGTCAAATACATATTCTTCTTTACATTCACATCCACTTTTGCATGGTGTGTAACAATCAACCACGTCCGGTTCAGAGCATGTGAATTGACAGAGGCAATGGGTCCAAACTGACTTCTCATCACATTGTTGAAAATTTCTAGTAATCACGTAATCAAGCTCTTCGTAATCGTATCCGGGAATTCGGTGTTTGGTGTATCGATACACTTTTTCGGGTTTATACCAACTTAATTGTGAGACTGGCGATCTCTTTTTTAGAGAATCGTCGGTATTTTCAAAATTTCTGTCAGGATAAATGTCACTCTGTACATTTGCATCTTCGAAATTACTTAAAATATAAAAATCGTCTTGATTAACATCCAAATGATTTTTCTCGTAATTCCCAATATAATTAACGGGTAGATCCTCATAAAATTCTAAATCTTTATAATCAGAATCATCTGTATATTCTAAAAAAAGGCAATATAAATATATTAAATTGTAAATATTAAAGGATGTAACTTATCTATTTTATTCAGTACAATATTATACAAGTATGACGTACGATTTATATCATTTAATTTCTATTAATTACTGTTAACTAGCTTAAATTAAGTCTATTAAAAGCAATGAAATCATAACTATTAACTGAATTCTTGTTTCTGTCATGATTATTTGTGCTCCAAAATATATATACCAAATTTTAAACAGTTTTATTGTAGTCATTTAAAAATATAAATGTTAAATAACGTAATAAATTAAAACGTTAATTTAAAATTGCAACAAAGATACTTATAATTGTAAATAAATACCATGTTTAATTAATAATTCCTCAAATATTTAAAATATTGTTGTTTTAAAAATCTAGTTTAGATAGAAATTTGTCGTATCAAGTTAAGTAATTAATTCTGTTGCTTACTACTCTTTCTTTGTTAACAAAATATTGACTAATAAGTTTTTAATATTTTAAAAAGCACTTACGTGATTGTGTATAACACTTACGAGCGTTAATTACTACTATAAGATAAAAAATAAAACAAGTAACTGTTCTTAGTCCAGTCACTGCCATGGCCACTTTCAAACTGAACTGTCAGCAAAGTGTATACACTCTTTTAGTATAAACGTACTCAATTAACACTGTGTGGTTTCCTCACATATTTCTTCCGATTATAAAATATTAAATCTTTTTAAATCTAATCATAGAATTGATGTCATGTACTCTTTTTAAATTTACATTATTTAATATTTTTACATTTTAACCAAAACTGAACAGAAAATTGTTTCATGTGATTACTTATTTCGATTCTATTATCGTTTTTCACTTATTAATTTTATTGTTGCCTATTATTCCGTTAATTAAACAGAATGTATGTACTTGCTTTCATTGGTACCTGATGAAACACTTATTTTGGTATTGTACCAATCATATATGTATAGTTTATTTTTGTAACTATGCCAATAACCCAGTATTTCAGTCACTCAATGTTTAAATTAAACGTTATTGTGTAAGTTATGTTAATGATTTATAAAAAAAATACTATTAATATCAGAAAATTGTTTATTTTGAATCAAAATAGTCTATTCATAACAAAAAGTTTATACGGAAAAAGAAATTGAGAAGCTGAACTATGAATATTCTAAAAATATCACAACAGAATACTAAATATTTAAATAACTATTATTATTAACAAGAAATTATATTATATATATATATATATTCTATTTTCTTATTAATTCGTTTATTTTACAGTATAAACAAGAATCAAATCCTGCAAAAGCCACACCCGGTGAACTACTCTTAACATCTAATAATATACGTTCATTGCAAGACCTGCATTATTTTTTTACAACACTTAGTCGCAGATCAAGTGACACTCAGGCACCATTAAATATCACACAGTTGGAAACAGTGATAGAGCAAGATTTTCTTGAAAAGATGCCAGCTGCAAGATAGTAGGGGTACGCTTTCAACAATGTAGTAAAACAACTTTTAAAGGAAAAAGATGGAAGAAGCATTTGAACACCCTTTATTCTTTGATATCTTTTTAATGCACTAATGTAAACGTTAATCATATAAGATAAACTGAAAAAAACCTGATTGTATTAAGAAAAGAGCAGTTGGCTCATTTATTCACTTCTATACAGTTTTATTATAAACTTGTACATCGCATATTAAGTAACGTAGAACATGTAATATATAGAAGTATTCAGATCGACATTTGATTTTTATTAGCTAAGCTTCTAACTTGTCTCCTCATTCGGTTGTGAATAGTTATCAAAAGATACAATACGCCAGGCTGGAGCCTAGCTGAATTATATCTGTAGAAAATATGTACAGTGTAATATAACATTTTATTGCGATGTTATTTCTTCATCTGTTTTAAAAGTTAATTGTTTCTTGTTTGTTACATATATCCTCATTTTTTTTAAACATAAAACCTCCGTTAGTCGATGAAATGATAACATAAGCACGCAAAATATTCTTATTTTCTTTATATTTGTATCTTATGAAAATGCGACACCACACCCAATGAAGCTTTGAATTGAATTAATTGTATATGTATTTAACGAGTACTGAAATATTGCAACTTGCAGCAATGATGTTTCTGTCTTTCAATATTTTTTGTACTTTGAATGATAATCAATTCCTGTATCTAAATGGAGCAATTTTTAATATGCAGGATTGGTAAATATTAACCGTTCTATTTGAAAATATGAATTATGTGCAAACGTTTAATGTTGTGTATGAACAAGTAAAGACAGGGAATGCGTTTATACATGTGTCATATGTGTGAATATTATATTATCCTTTGCTTGAAGATTAATGTTAGTAAATTACTTCCCGGAAAAATTCTAATCATTTAAAAGCAGATAAAATGAAAAAATTTTATTATACATATTGCATTATATTTCTGCAGTCATATATTTTTTTAACATTGCTTATTATATGTACTGAATAAATACTATAGTAAATAAAAATCGTAAGTTTATTAATATTTAATGACAGTAATTTGAATATTGTAATCTTCACACATGTGATCCATTGATTCATATGTGATTAAAAACAAGTGAAAAAGAAAAACTTGCTGTGAAATTATTTTTCTATATGTAAACACGTAAAAAATTTTAAAGGCACGCAAGTTTTTTAAACAAGTATGCTTTACAAAGCGTGAATTTATTTATTAAATATTTATCTACTATAGTTGCCATTTTGATTTTATCATGTATATACATTTACTATATAACTGCTAATACATTAGCATCACTTTCTGATATTGTTTCACTTCTGCTACGCGTGAAACAAGTTAACTGAATATGTATACAGAAATATTATTATTATATGAATTAATAACTAAGAATTCAAATAATAAACAAAACTGCATCTATACAAACAAGTATTATCGAATTTTATAATTAATGCTTGTTATGCAAATACTGCAGCATTTGTTATTTCTTCTATTCAGTTATTAATCATGTGTATACAATGTGAATATCATAAGTAGAATAATATGCATTTGTTATCTGTACAAGCTATGGTTAAAAAATAATTTTCCAAGTTCATATTTAATTGAAAACTCCATTACAATGAGTGAAAATATTCGTATTGTAATTTTCACGTTATTTAAACTATCTGATTTTACTTTGAAAATAAAAAGATTGGTCATAAAATGCAAAATGGAATATGCTTTATGAAAATTTATTGTATTTTCTTCTTTTTTCTTTTTTAGTAACATATTCCATTTTCCATTACAAGATTAAAAAAATATATAATTTAATTATTTTCCAATACCATTTTTTACTTAAAATATAATTGAATTGTATAATAAAGAAAAAATAGGAGAAAAATATACAAGCTTTTATTACATGCTGCGCATTATAATAAAATGGAATTTAGTAGAACAATTTTCTAACTTATTTTGTAGTGTAACATTATTATAATTGTTATTTGCCGTTTTTAATACAATGGTTTTAAAATCAAGAAATGTGAAATTATGAAACAGATTGACAAAAATAAATAAGTGATATTCATATATAAATATATATATTTATGTTGAAATATGTAAATTTATACAATAAATTAATGTTTAAAAGAATATACAGAATTTACTTACAAGATGTGTATGACCTTTACCATGTTAGTTTGTTGTAAATTTTGTATAATTATAGGCAGGATACTGAAAGCAATAATTCTGCAAAATTATAACGCGTAAATTTCCATTTTTCTTAAGTATCAAATTTTCTGAACAATCGAATTTTTATTTTTTCTTCGTAATTTAGAAAATTGTGCATTGTACTTTGCAAATTAGTTACTCTTGTGGTTTATAATGATTATTTAAATTTTGAACCTAATTAGTGTTTCAAAAATCGCGTGCTTCCTTTCTTTTTTCATTAAGTATTGTTTTAATTAATATCATTAACAAGCAGTATCCTTTTTTTATTAGAAGTACAGACCAATAAAAGCAATAAGTTTAAATCAACCGCGGTTTCTTGTTACTTGTTACCTGCCTATGAATCCCCAGTTCAGTTGTCGATCAATGATCCTCCTCGCGCCGTTAGTATCGAGCACTTTTCTTAAAATCAACAACTTGGTGTCTGTATATTTACATCTCTTTACGTTTTTCAAGCTTCAGCGATGTAATAAAATCCTATACAATGTATCCAAAAGAAATCACTGGAGAATAAATGATACATCAGACGTGGAACAATGATACGTAAGACTCTAAGAGATGGTTTTCTAAGCACTGGAACAGTTATCAAAACACAGTGAGCGTACAAGGTGTTGTCGAAAGAGAAAAATGCGATACAACCAGAGATAGTTCGAAGGTGCATATCATAGACAACGGTATTAAGCAATATCCATGCACATAAGCGGTTACGTACGGGAACCGGTTCTCCTGAATTGTTACACTTGAAAGGACGAAATGGCACAAGGTGAAAGTAGAATGATAAAAGAAAAATTCAGACTTTGCAACGCGAAAATCAGCCGCTGAAATATCGAGAGACACGTGTAACCTGACTGTGAAAAAAATGCCTGCCTTGTTCGATTATAATTTCGAGAATAATTCTGTAATTAGTTACGAGTCGTCAACTAACCTAATTCATGGCTGATCGTGTCTTGCGATTACGTGTTTGACGTGAATGTAACTGTAAAAAATAAACACGTATCATTACCTTGTCATAAACAAAAACGTCATACAGCACAGACGTTTATTAATAAACTGTTTACAATGGCTGTACCTAACAAGTGGGAGAACGCTTGTAGATTGTGTTCAGAGGTGAGAAATGAGATGTTACCAATCTTTGGTGACGAAGGGGTACAACGCAAAGTGGCACAGAAGTTGCGTGCCTGCCTACCAGTTTTAGTATACAAAACTGATCCACTGCCAAAGCAAATATGTCAGTTCTGCGCTGCAAGGCTGGACGATGCTTACGAGTTTAGAGAATATTGCCTGAGTGTTTATAAAAGCATGCACTTGAAACTGTTAGCATATAAGAATATTGAATCTGTTAAGATTTATTTAGAGGCAATGAAAAACTCCCCTGACCCTTGTCAGGTACTTAATATTATAATTTGTTTGTTAGTTATCACAAATGGATAAATTATATATCATAATTTGCATATTTTGTTGTATAATTTGCAGGCACAGTTATGGAAAGATAAGGCTAGAGCACCACCACCTTTAGTACCTTTGCCTATTACACTGCCAGTTGAAAACCCATTGATACCGATAAATCTTAGTCGAGTTCATTCAAGCAATTGTGTTGAGTTACCTGAATTACCATGTGAAGTAGAAATCAAAGAAATGGTTACAGAACCAATATTGGGAACAGCGAATGTCTATGAGTCATTGAATAAAAATAATGTAGAAAATAAGCTATACAAAGATGTAGTAACAGAAGATAACATGGATCCATTGATAGAAGAAAGCATTGATTCCAAACAGAATATTCAAATACAAAAGGAAGAAAAACGTACAAGTATTTTGGAACAAGTACTAATGGGTAGTTTGACAGTGAATGATAGGAAAGATTTAAATTCACAGCCAAAGCTGTCATCAAAGTGGTGGTGCGCACCTTGTAATAGTTACTATAAGTAAGTTATTACTGATTGTATAATGTGTTGCATGCAAGAACTATGTAATCAGTGGTCATTTATTGCAGAACAAAAGAGAGCTTGATAAAACATATGCAGTTAGATTGCCCAAGAAAATATTCCTGTAGAAAATGTTCTACATGTTTTGAATTAGTGGAGGATTTAGCTAAACATGAAGCTACCAATCATTTAAAAGTGACACTGGATTTTGATAAGAGTGTTAAAGAGTGTGATCAATGCGACAGACAATTTGTGAGGTGGGAGATGTTAAAACAACATAGATTACGTGATCATTTGGCTCAAGCAAATGAAATTGGGACCAATACAAGATGTTCTTTGTGCAATAGGTAATGATACATGTTGTATGTACTGTTCGCTGTAATAATAATCGTTTCAATTTTTTTAAGTTACATTATATCCAATTTTTGTGTAGATTCTTTTTGAGCATGGAAGAATATCAGAGTCATACTCAATTACATGAAATCAGTGATGATGAGACAGCAAATACATCACAAATAGCAGACCAGCAATTAGTTAAAGTTCTTAAAAACGATGAACCTTCGAAGGAAGTAAAGAAAGATCATTTTGTAGAAGCTACTAAATCACTCACGTGTCCTACTTGTGGAAAAGTATAAGATTTTAAGTATATTTATGAAAACATAAAAATGAATATATTTTAGATTATTATTTTACATGTTTGTTACGTATAGATCTGTACTCAGCAAAGTGCATTGTCAAATCACATGCGAACTCATGAACCTAAAAGACATAAATGTGATATATGTGGACGATCATTTGGACTCTTCATACGTCTAGCAGCACACAGAATGAGCGAACATAACCAACAATCTACGGTATCGCCTGTAATGGCAAGCGTTGAACAAGAAGAAGCGTTAAATGCTGAGAGAGAGGCCAGGGAAGCAAGAGAAGCTAGAACTCGTTCTAGGAGAAACAGAACATATTCAGAGGTTGAATTATATTTATTAGTGTATTCAAAGATTGAATTACAGTGGAGTTTCACTATATGGCCCTGGGTGAAACTGTAAAAATGAAAAATGTAGAAAGACACTCATATAAACTTCCTTTTCTCTTCAATGCAGCGCTTGACTGGCAAAACCGATCATATAACAAGATTGCATTATATATTTATTACAAAAAAATTACTTAATATAAAGTTTTATACATTGTTACTTGCAGATGATAGAAAGAGAAGATATTCCTAATCACGAAGAACCACCACCAAAAAGAAGAAGTGTAAATAATAGTACTTTTAAAAATGTGGCAAGATGCGGTATATGTTTGCAATGGTTCAGTGATCACACTACGATGTTAACGCATTTACAAACGCATTCAGATAACTACACTTGTAAAAATTTTACGTGTCATATATGTAAAAAATCTTTCAAAGAAAAGTGGCAGTTGCTCAGACACGAGGTACATAGTATTAGTTATAATTATTTTATCTTTTGCATCTTTTTCATTTTTTTAACGGTAATGCTTCAAAAACAGGTGTCGCATAAACGCAACGAACCCACAACAATGTACGTGTGCAGTGTATGCAATAAATCGTTTCTGGATAAAAATACGTATAAAACGCATCAAAAAACGCACATCCTTGATAAAACATATCATTGTTCAAAGTGTAACAAAATATTTTTCAAAGAAGTGTCAATGTTAACGCACCAATGTACATCGGATACCCTGCTCGGTAAAAAGGGAGCTTCCTCGAAATCGATACAAAAGTCTACTTCGTTAAGTAACAATAAAAAATACAAATGTTCCAAATGCAATGCGTCCTTCAGTAGTTTCCAATCAAAGAATTCTCATATGAGGATACACTCGGAAGAATCGCAAACAACTGTAAGATTCTGAAATTTTCTTTACAAACTTAAACAAGGAATTCATGTATATGATATATTCACGTTGTGTATGTAGGAGCGAACGCAAGATCTAAAGGCAGAGTCTGAGGATGAACCTATGCCAAAATTAACTCCTGAAACTTCATTAGAATATCCAATGCCTATCGAACCAAAAGTGGAAATAAAAGAAGAAAGTGCGCCACCTCCGGTAAAGCGAACTCTTATTAGGACAACTGGCGGGTAAGTTTTATTTATGGGATTGAACTACTGTAACTGTCCAGAAGTCATAGGTGTTTTTGGGAATTTCTTCTAAGAATGTAAAGAGATTTGTTATGAGGGTAATTGCGATTTTCGAGCAGTTATAATGAATATATACTAATGTTATATTTGTTGATGTTTCAGATATCGATGTGGGGTGTGCCAATCTCCATTTGTTTTACGCGAATTAGCTGTAGCGCACTTGAGATCTGCACATCCTCTTATGCCATATCAGTGTCCTTATTGTAAAAAGCGATTTACTACACAGTATACGTTCACTCATCATATTAAAACCGAGCATCCTGATGAACACGAGAATTGAATAACATAAATTATAGTTAGCTTTAATATGCCAAATGGTTCTTATACTATAAAAATATGCCTTGAGTATGAGATAACTTTTGTTTATACATAAGATATATATATACATATAGATATATATAAAAAACAGTTTTTAGTTTTGTACTGAAACTGTATCATTTGATAATCTGGCATACTAGTTCCTGAACAAATAATTGGCCTTACATAAAGTTTTGTAGTTCTGTTTCATGAAAAGTGAAAAATACTATAAAGGTATATTCATAAATAAATATAGATTGTGTTGAACAAAGTATAGTTTTTAATAATGAATAAGTATCTATCATAGGAGACTGGAATTAGGACTAGTACTTACATTGAACGTGCCTCGTTAAGTACTGTGTCATAGCGCTACACACCTTTTTAGTCGAATCGATTTTTAAATACCGAAGAGAAGATATCGTATTAGATATTATACGTGCCGGTAGTGATAGTTTTATGGAATCTTATAAAAATGTTATTTGTTTATATGTTCGCTAGTGTTAAAAAAAAACATTCCTCTTTTTAAAGAAATTTTCGAAATTGTAAGGATTCTTTTAACATCTTTTTTTTATAATATCTCTATAATTTGACCTCTTGTGTAAAAGATCTAGAAATTAAAAATAACAAATAAATTTACAGTTATATTATAAGTTCTCATTATTGTTTTATTTTATATGTATATAAACACTACAAGTATATAAGTATTTATAATAAAATCTCCAATAAAACAGAAATTTGTACGCTTATTAAATAAATTTTTGTTATGAAAGAAAAATTTGTTATTTCAGAAATTCAATACTCTATTTTGATTCTTAGAAAAAATTATAAACATGATATTAATTAAATTTTTAATAATAAATAGATCAAATAGTTACAAGATAGTGCACAGTAACAAAAACAGATGGCGACACTGATGCATACAGAGTATTCTGTGAGAAATAAATTAAAATTTTCAAAGAATCATACATTTTATTTTATAATTTCATTATTACGAATATTTATATAACCTTAACGATACATATTTAAAATTACTTTTGTATTATTTTAATACACGGTACCAAAGAGTGGGATATAAGAATTTATGTTATGTAATTCCTGTGTCTGACCAAGTTCACTATATACCACTGTAGACTGTTATAAGCAACTTCTACTATTTGTCTGACTAATTATTATTTCGAATGCACACTGACTTCATTATCTGTCATTTTCAATGCAAATACAACTTTAGTAATACTGCATAAAACATATCAATCGCTGATATCAATATTTATTACAACTACCTATTACATAATTTTAAAGTAGTAGTTCAACCAAGGTAAAAGAAATACTGTAATAAAAAATTATGAAGAAAACTAATTCGAGGAACTATTTATTTAATCACTATTTTTAAACATTTTTTCTCAGTATAATTTTGTTCGCTTAGAGGGAATAGTTTTATTCATTGGATCGGAATAATTTTGTTTTTCTAGTTTAATATATATGCATATACCAACTTTATCTAAGTTTCTCTTTAAGCAGAAAAATGTAAAAATTTTGAAATTTGTGACGATTTAAAGTTTTGCCTTTCATATCTATCCAAAGCATTGCTACGTTGCCCCCAAATGTACAACGCCAAGCTATACGACACGAAACTATACAACGCAAAGTTATGGGGTAATATAATCCTGAGATTGTTGAAACAATGGCATGAAAATAAATTATAATAGTAACCGTTGAAAATTTCGGCCGTTTAATTAGTCACCCTTGTGCGATGAAGAATTTGTACACCCAAACGCGGCGGCCCTGTGAACGACGATCGGATGTAAAGCGCATGGAAAAACCAGAGGGGGTAGATCTGCCGCATAGCCGACGGAACTCGTCTGATCATCGTCAGACGCGACGCGTCCGCGATCACGTACGGTATACTACGCGAGAAGCAAGAAGGTTCGTACGTTCGTTCAGTCATTTCGGACGTGAGAACGAACAGAGACTTGTCGTCGATCCAAGCACTGCCATTGTTAAATTTTCCCAGTCATCTTTTTCTTTCATCTTTCTTCAAATCTCCAAGTGAGTTTTGCAATAGAGAAAAAAAGGAAAATTGATCAATTGGTAGGATTAGCCCGCGTGCAAACTTTCCATGCAGCGAGGGTGGAGGCAACACGTCCGAAGTGACTGACTGCAACGTGATTGACTGAAACACATGGTCCGGTGATCGTGATCGTGATCATGATCGCAAACCGTCTCGCACCGATTCTCACCCTCGTCCTCGTGGTTCTGCTGTCGTCCATCCATCACGGTGAGTGCCAATTTTCCCCGCTTTTCTTTCTCCGTCATTACCTGTAATTATGATCCTTCAATTGATCTAGAATCTCTGGTAAAACAATTCGCGGAATAAAAGAAAGTTCTGCTTTAGCAACCTAGTTTCTGATCGTGTTACTGCATTACCGATCGATCTACGAAGATTTTTCCCTCACACAAGTGCACACGAATGTGTATAATACTCAAAAAACGTAGCTAGTCACTAGCATTAGTCTTGTTATCTTTTACCTACTTTCTTAGCATTCAATATTTCGCTATATTAATGTCAATCATACAATTTTGATAGAAAATCAATTTACGATCGTAACGATGTTTTTCCTTGTTTTTATGAAAGCAAATTGATCGAACAAACATTCATCAAGTATTTATAGGTTAATCGAACGAGATGGGTTTTTAAAACAGCCGCGCATATTAAAGCGCAATGCGGTATTAATGGAAAAAGTATATACTTCGTATCTACAGTAATGCACACGATTAAGTACGCCATTAACTTAACCCGCGATTTGTAACAAATTCCGCGACACTTAAATTGTTAAAACATAATTAATAATTTCTTTCACGAGATGTAAGTCATACGAACAGGAAACAAGTTACTGAAACAGACACGATATTGATTTTGAGTTACATAAAAGGGTACGTTAGACTTTTCATCACCCGCATTCGTTGCAACTCTGCATCGCGGCTCTGTTACTATCTCGATTTAACTCTTATCGATATAGTTATCGAACTTTGAAAATTTTCTGCATTAGAGGATCGATCAATAACTTCGTAGGTTATGTTACAGATCATGTTAGACGGAATTATCGTAAATGAGGGCAATTAGTAGAAAGTAAGATAGTACATTGGTGCTCGTCCTGTAGAGGATTACGATGTTCCAGATGTTCGCCAGAGAACTCGTACAATAGTTGCACTTGTGGTACTTCCTCGTCGCTTGTCCGGAACGGAGTGTGCTCAATTTCTAAATTGAATCTCATTACAAAAGTAAATCGCGTGGAAAGGAAACAGGTTACCGGAAGTTAGAAGTACGTACGTTGGAGAAAAATGTTCAAACTACGGAAAAGAGATACCAAAATGGAGTAAGAACCTTGAATACAAGGACGCTGGAAACATTTGTGGTTCGAAATGTGCGTGTATCCGAGCACTGTGGGATCTGGTACGGTCAGAAAAAGTCGAGCGAGAGGCTCGATAGACCTAAAATCTAAAAAAATATTTAAAATTTTATTTTCAAATCTAAAAAATTAGAAGTTTAGAAAGGAAATGTAAGAATTATAGAATTCTGGTAATTTGGAAATTTGGGAAATTAAAGATTGGGGAATTGAAAGTTTTGGAAATAGAAAAACTAAGTTGTTTTCGAAATATACGAATCCTCGGGTCGCCGATATCTCGAGCGATTCTTTCCGAACTTGCCCGAAGGTCCAGTATCCGAGATATCGCGATATCTACTCGCATCATTTCCGTTTAAACATATGATTTAACGTAAAATCCACTTCCTTTTTTATTATCTCTAAAATACTAAAGAACAATAAAATATAGAGTACCCAGTTTTAGTTCATAAACTGAGTGCATACATTTTCAGGGACGAAATAGCTATGGAGGTCGTTCTATTAAAGGGAAGAACTTCGTAGAACTTCAAACTTGAAAGTGCTGCAATAACACGATACGATACAAACCTATCGAGTTTTTGTAAGAGACTATTTCTTTTCACGGTATGTGATCGATAAACTCCTGACATTAATAAAGCAATTGCAATTTTTCTGCAATCGCAGAAATAATGCAGAAAGAAATGTAGAACGATAAAATGAATTACAAAGGATAAAAAGAAACGTTTCATTGAATCCATTATATGCCAACTTTTTTATAGATAGATTTAAGTTGCTTTTTAATGGATCCAATTATTATGTATTTTACTATACAAAGAGATATTTCATATCGACAATTAGAAAACTCTGATAAAACTTGTGTCACTGTATTTTGAAATCATAGAACTAATGACGTAATGTCATAAAACTTCTTTTTACATTAAATTTTATTCGATAGGTTAAAAAGTTAAATCTAAAAGAATAAAAAGTAAAGTAAAATCAAGGATAGATAGAGTATAAAACTCTGTTGCCACTTGAAACAATAAATTCTAAAGATACACTAAAATTTTAAGATCTTCAGTCTGAACTATATTTTAAAGTATATTCTTCGAAGGCAATGATCTTTAAGAATGAAATTGCGAGAACAACTTAATACGTTAAGTCAAAGCCTTACAGAAGATGTATGTTATAAGCTTGAAAATGTTTTATACGCCTTCGCTTTATCATGATTATAGAGCTCATGACAGTAAACGAGTTAAGATATATTCCTTTAAATATCAAATTTCTACCCTAATTCGGAAAATAGGTCAATCGAATATAACCTTAAAAATGCAAAACTTCAAAAGTGATGTAAGGGATGCGTTGTTGCGTGCAACTCGGCTTTAATCGTTAGGGGTTGACCTTAAAGGAACGATTCTACGACAGGTCGAACTTAAAGCTACCGGGTCAAGTATTATCGTACTACTAGAATGATAGAAATTGACACAAACGATAGATTTGACACGATAGCGAGGATTTGATTCATGATTATCGTTTGCCGTTTGATGCAATCTGTTAAAAATTTAGGATTTTTTGGTTCATAGAACCTGTCCCCCCGCGAGGGTTATCGAGCGACCCACTTTCTCCCCTCTCTCCCGCTGCATTCTCTCACACTCTCCTTCTCCGAATTCTATTCTCCCTGCACCGCGTGGTACCGTGATCAAGGGGACGTTTCTCGTGTTAACCTTGTCTTATCGATGAATTTTTAATAAATCTCTTGAACGAATCGCTGTGTTCGGTAGGCATTTTTCTACTACTCGTTGTTCCGTTGAACTAGACCAGAAATTTCTAAAGTGTGCCTCTAGATTAGAGCTATAAGCAATATTCAAATACCAATCAGATTTAGATTACTCGAATAATCATTACATTTCTAGCCCCAACCCCTTAGTGTGTCGCGTTAGGTATCAAAATATGAATCTTAAAATACAAAGCATTTTAAAGCTATAAAACGATATTTTCTATCTAAATTATCCCTTTGAAATATGCATCGCAAACATGATCATGAAGATCATGAAAAATTACCGCTTGCAACAGTGGTTTGCAGTCCATAAAAGTTTAGAAAGTTCTGAAGTAAGTACTTGACTAAAACAAGGACCATCAATTGAACCGTTGTTCGCTTTATAATCATCCTTTAACGCCCTGCAATTTAAAAATCCCTAATGAATGTTGAACTTCGTTAAAGGCTTAATTATCAGTCTAATTTCATTAATAACTCATTATCTTGCTTATAAAATTACATAAATCGAATTAAAGTATATGGGATACTTTCAGAAACAGGATCATCCAAGTGCCTTGAAGAATGTAAAATTAAAAGAGCATTCTTTTCGGAATAAAGTAGCCTGAATAGCAATAAAATCCTCATTAACTATTTCAGATATATTTCGGCAAATCAGAAATATCGAATTAGCACTTAATTCGTGATTTTGCATGTTCTGCTTCAACACCGTTCAAATTTTATTACGAAGTTGCAAAATTACTACCAATATAACAGGAGGTTACTGGTATTGTCACTATTTTAGTACTGTTAATTATCATTGATCCCAAATTTTCATGTTTCCAAATACCTAAATTATCAAGTTCCCAAATTTCCAAATTTTCTACTTCAAAATTCACGAACAATTCGATGTTAAGAACCTTGAGATATTGACAATATGCATGTATTGATTGCCTCACTTCACAATACTTTCTACAAACATTAAAATTGCAATTATAAAGAAACAACGGAATCTGATAACGTTCTTCCTTATTACAGGCGGTTTTTACGTCAACGAGGAAGAAGCAGCTCAGCCATTTCCTTCCTTTTTGTTCCTGTCGATTACATAAGGACCTGCAATGTCACGCAGCGCTTGTTGGTCCTCACGCGATTCGCCTCTACCGTCTAACCCAGCTACCCTGTCCTATTTACTGCTGATCGAACGTCTCGTGTGGTTTCAAATGTCACTGAAGAGCTTTTCCTGCACACACATACACACATCTAATCAATGTTTTCACACCTATGCCATCGTTCAAGTAGTACAAAGACTTCTGCTCACGATGGCTGTCACTACTGCTGCTTCTCGAGGTTTTCCCCTTTAATCGAGCCGGCAACGGATTGTCTTCCCGTGATCAGAGTGCAATCGACTGTGCTCATTAAATTAATTTTACGCTTCGATGGGTTTTCAGTGACTCTGCAAAGTTGTATAAAAATTTATCTAATTACCTTTTACGGTTAATCGAGTGTTCTGCTATCTGCATTGATTGTTGATAGTTTAGATTAACCATATAGGGGTTCAGAGAAGAGGTTTGTCAAATCCAATAATTTGTAGATACTGAAAACTCTTCTCCAATCTGGAAATTATGCAAAAAAATGTTAATTTTCACTTATTTCTTCTAAATGTTAATACAAAGAAGAAGTATTAGAGACAATTATATACTTGCCGATTATCCTAGCGTTACCTAGATAAAATTTTATAGAAAAATGATACAGGAAAATGAAGACTATCGTACAAATCTTTAAATTTACATACTTTCAAATTTAGATATTTAGAAATCTGGATATTTTAAAATTTCAAAATCGAAAAATAAATGGTGGATGTCCTTATTCGAAGGAAGCCTACATTTCCTCCAAGATAAGATTCTGTCTGTCTAGTGTTAAATAATGTTCTAGATTCTAGAATATCGTCTCGTTCTCTTTAATGATTCGGCGAAAGTTCCCTGTTTGAATGGTTAGTGGCACAAAAAAGCTCTTGCAGCGTCTATACCTAGCGAAACAGCCTGCAGAATTTGACCAAGGTCAGGGTGTCACGCCGTCTCATCTATACTTTCGTACATGCTCCGTGTGAATTGAACGAATCGAAACTGCAAAAGAACGTTAACAAAAAAGTGTGATATTTTCTTGACATAATTTCCGCCTTTTATAGTTACAATTTAAACAAGTATCCTGATACCAAATACGTATATACTAGTGGAAATATAGACTGACTTTCGTACGAGTGTATCAGTAGGTCATCACGCGCATTGAACGGGGTCTTCCTGCTCGATATCAGCTGGTGCTGTAACCAGACTTAGGAGGGTGAATGGGGTTGCGTTATGACGTCACAACGCGGCAGGACTGTAGCCAATCGCTGGCGCTTGCAAGGAACAAGCGTGAAACAAACTTTCGAAATTCAAACAAACTCATAGTTAAGAAAAATTAATTTTCCATTAATCATTAAAAGAAATGAATGCATTATAAACTATGGCCGTTTTGAAATATTAAATTTAGTCCAAACATTTTCTTTTCTGTTTAATATTTTTTTTTTTTTCATCTCCAAAAATGTGACTTGCTTATTCGTTATTTAAACTATAAAACTGTATAATTGTATATATTGATCTATGTGGACAAACATACAAACTAACTACACACGTCTACGGTAACCATATGTATTTGGCACATTAGTGTCCCAGTTTTAAATGAATTGCTGCACGCAATATGGATAGTACACAAGAAGCCATAATTTACAAGATAAATTCTTTAATTTTTCCAAGTGCTGACCTACCTTACTTTAATCAATAGTCCGATCTAGTGTCTCGAAATTTCAACGATAAACTGAAATCAAATATATTTGATATACAATATTTGTTTAAACGAGTACAATCACAAATGATTCATATAGTTTTAATACCATATAATTTTTCTTTTACTCGTTTTTCACAAGATCAATTTGTTTTACAGGTGAGGCAATAATATGCTACCAATGCAACAGCGAATACGACCCAAGATGTGGAGATCCTTTCGATCCGTTCAGTCTTGGAACCGTGAACTGCAGCTTCCAGCCACCTTTGGAACATCTGAGCGGCTTGCAACCCACTTTGTGTCGGAAAATCACTCAGAAAGGTACATACATCATAAAAGTTAGCATACTAGATATTGCTTTAGAAAAATTATCTTAAAAAACTCCATAATATTTAATGTATGAAACTACTCCTCTGTTGTATAACTGAACTTCAGAGTTCAAGTGACTGATATTGGTATTTTTTATTGAATGAAGGTAAATGGCTCCCTGCATTGCGGTATCTTCGATTCCTAAAACTTACAGTTTCCAATATCATAGAAATGTTGATTCAGTACAACGATAATGCAAGCCAAATTATCAAAAAGTTATAAATAAGTTTCTTAAATTACATTTCTTATGTAATGGCTTACATAATCCTTCCTTAAATCCGTTAACATATTATTCGGGAATACGCGCACATGGTCTCTGTTAGGCGGTGCCATCTGCATCCCGAATGTAGAACTTCCTTTAAGTTCAATACTTTGTAGGTCACAGACAAGGTATAGAGTAAACCACTCATGGTACTGTTGTTCCTGTCACACTATCTGAAATACCGACATCGCTTAAAACTTCATTTTTGATAGATGTTTTATTTGGCACACTACGTTTCAGAACAACGCTTGTGGAAACTGCGTCAAAGAAAACGATCGAGGTTAATCGAATAGTAAATGCAAGTAGTCAACGCTATAGACGAAATTAGATATTGTGTGTCAATACACTCTCGATTTTTTATTCGTACTGGCACTTTGTATTATTTAAAAATAAGTTATAAATTATACTTTTTTGTTCCATGTCGCTAATGTCTGTCGGTATGTTTAATCATAATTTCAACCACGAAGAACGTTGTACGATTGAATCCAACACTAATTAGTACGGTAGGATGTAACACGAAAATGGTAACAGGTCTCTAGAGCCCAGTGGGACGTGTGACAAAAACAACAATGTCACGAGTGGTCCATCAATGTCATGAGGGGTGTGGGATATCGGGAAACCACGGTAATAAGATACAGGCGGTTGCACAAGTGAATACTAAATACTCGCTCTCCAAGTAATTTCATTCATTAGAGAAGTAGACACATTGTTTAACGCTACTGATTCGGTTATTTCCTCCACTTTTGTTTAAGTTTGCTACAAACCAAAGTTATGTAATTGATTTACAATTAGGTATAATTTCATTCAAAAGTTATAGAGACCATTGTAACATTGCCTTTGATTAATTTCCAGTGTACGGCAAGACCAGGGTTACCAGAGGTTGCGGATACATTACGGACGAGAGAGACAATGCCGACTGCTTGAAAAGATCAGGCACCCACGACGTTCAAGCACTCTACTGTTCCTGCACCGGTGATCTATGCAACTCGGCTGAAAGCCGCACGCCGTCCTTCTTACTGCCGTTAACGTCCCTGTTGACGGTCGTCTTGGCGATGCCGAGTATGCTGCTTTCGTATCCGATCGCAGTATCCATCTTTACCTCGCCACACTTCTCCATAGCCTAAACTCTTCAGCAACCAGCGAAGAACACATAACGCCTAAACCGAACCAACGATTTAATAGAGATCGTTCGAACCTGGCCCAACTCGTTCTTTTTCGATTTCCGCCTTATTTTAAACGTACATGTTAAATGGCGACGTTCGCTTCGACCTCGCGATAAACATTAATCTGTTTTCATTCTGAATATTTCTTACTTTTCTTTAAATCTACACATTCTTTAACGAAAGAAATTCAAAATTATTGTAACACTTGAAACATGAATCGGCGGGAAACGAGATTGTTAACGAGTTGATTGAAATTACGGCTATTGTCACTTGTTATTTTTAAAACGAGACGCTTGATCAAAAGGGTAAGAAAACACAAAGATATACCGTTTGGGATTCGAACGTTTCGCAAAAATAGTCAAATTACAAAACAGTAGTTCTAACGGTGATACAAACTGCCAGATACGCGAGAGCGTACTTCAGTAGTACACTTCAAGAAGAATTAATAATGAGAACACACACACACACGGCCTCCGCGCGTGAAACCACCCAGCGTTTCTCGCATAAGCGTAGAAAGTAAAAAAATAATTACGTGGAGGAGAAACTAACCTCGAGGATGCATATAATATATTATAGATATATGAAGTAGCGGTATTGCGATGTGTTCGCACTTTGTACGCTGCTGCAAAACAAATGATATACAGGGTGTTTCCAATCTGATGGTTTAACCAAAACGGATGCGCATCTATGGGAAAAAATAAGTTGAAAATATAGAGTGACATCTTTTCGTACGAGGCTTCGTTTACGAATAAATCGATGTTGAAAAATCTTTATACTTTCGATTTGCTTTTTCACGCAGATTTATACTGATTTTGGTTGAATTACCATACTGGGAGAACCTTGTATACATATACACATGTATATATCTATACAGATATAGACATATATCTACACAGATATAGATATATATCTATATGTATATTATATTTACAGATATATATATATATATATTATATTTTATTGGAAGGAAGCAGAAATGGAATTGCACGCAAGAGGGATACTACAGCTTATTTTTTAGAGAAGTAACGTCGGGTTGCTTTCGTGGATGCCTGGTGTTGTACAGGATTTTAATGCTGACGCGGGAATTAAAGAAGAATATATGAAACACATATCATCGATACGTAATATATTTTACCCCTCGTTTCGATGAAAATGAATAAGTATCTGGCATTACGATTGCGACTCGTGTTCCGCTGATTTTTGCAATAAAATGCTGTATAAGCGGTAGCGGAGGCTCGCGAATGGAAAATAATTGACTCGTGCATGTGTGTGTGTATGTATGATACGAGTGCGTATGCACACGGTTGCGTGGTTGTTGCGTGTACGAGTGTGAAAGAGAAACAAGAAACGCTAAATTATACAGATAGTTCGATTAAGAAACGAAATGTTGCTATTAAGATGAAACTTGTTAAAAGTTTTCAGTCGTGGATCGTACACTTGAGGATTTTTGTTCATCAGGATCTTATAAGAATACGGTTCACGCTTGGAAACTTTTGGTATCATCTTAACAATCCTGGCCGTAAAGCCTCAAGAATCTTATGTTGCTACTTGTTGAACCGTAGCCAACTAAAGAAAACAGTAAAAAACGAATTTCAAAAAATAACAAAAAAAAGAGTCGTAAATGAAATCGTAACGATGTAGAATCGTTGATGGAGAAACGTAGAGGGTAAAGTAGAACGCTTACTAACAAGACAAAAAAAAATAAGGCGAATACATGTCTCACCGCAGTACCTAATTTAATTGCTGCTGCCGCTGTTGTCACCGTGTCATATCATCACCATCGTTACAACATCATTACAGCTGCTACTGTCATAATTGTCAGTTATAGACTAATATAGATTGCGTGTTTTTTCGAGAGAGTTGAAGCTGATATCGAAGGATAAGAGATAATCCAGTGGTGATTCTCCTTTACCCGCACATCATAAATGGTGGGGAGAAAGTGGCTGTGGGAAGGGTAAGGGTACCTTACCACACGCATGCGTAACCCCCACCAACTCGCGTATTAGACCACGCCTATTCAGTGATGGCGTCCCTCTAAAAGCGCGTCGGTTTCCTGTTCAAACTGTTTTCGCGCACAGTACGCATGTGCGTACAGGGAATCTGTACAGTAGGCACGTGTGATTAGGGAAATGCATAGGAGGTGGCCATAATAAGCCTCTTTTAAAAGATGTAGTCAAATCTTCATATCCATGATAACGACGAATGATAGTGGGGACGATGTTTGTTGACGAGAGACAACTTTGGATAGACCTGTATTAAGCAGAGAGGAAACGACCACGATTACTCTCTCTCGTGTGTGTCAACTTCAACCCTCTCACGGAACGCACAATCTATATGTAAGTCCTACTATCAGAACTAAGTACGATTACTCAGATGCTACTACATTAATGTTACTGAAGTAATCACCATTATTATTATTGTCATCATCGTTAATATTATTATTGTCATTATTATTTAATAATTGATCGTGATAAAATGCATGATGGAACGATGGTAAACGTTTTGACATCATATGGAGTGGAAGAGTAATGGATCAAGATAATTAATATCGATGTAAACTTAAGATAATTTGGTCATTTAAAATCCATTTCTGTTTAAACTGCGGGTGAGCACGCGAAGTTTGTAATCTCTGAACTTACTGATTCGCATCCTTTCGGTACACGTTCAGTTAAAAGTTGTATGTGTCGAAATTTTTACCGCACATAATTCTTATAATTAGAGATGTGCGTGTAATTGGATTCATCGGGTTTGAAAAAGTACTTCGAACTTCCACCGATCTTGTCCGATATTTTCCGATTCAATCCGAACCCATAATTCCAGTTAGCGCACATTTCTACTAATTTCAACTATGCCTATATTGAATTTTTTTCTTCACTCCATCCAACGTAGCAGCAAGAATTTCCGTTCAAACTAAAAAGTGAGAAATAAATAAATCGAATAAGGAACGATAAATAATAGAGACGACAAATATTTCGTTACATTCCACTCAATTAATTTAGTTAGTTGACTGGTCGCTTCAGATTTCAAGAAATTAATATTTGAAAATAGTGATGTTTTACTTCTTTATTTTTGCTTAAAGCACGAACATATAACTGTGTGTATAGTTATTCGTCTGTAAGGTAACTTTTAAAACATCCAATTCAAGAAACTAGAATTATTGTCTCGAGTTCTGCTATATTTTTTATTTGCATGATGTACATAAAATTAGTTCACAAAAGGATGACGAGATCAGAGCTGTCCCTAGAATTTGTGGTCTCTTGAGCTAAAATCGATGTTACCGAAAACAAATAATTATATAATGTTTCTAATAAAACTGTAAAGTATCTAACAAAAATAATTTCCGTTATGTATGTATAATACATAACACGCGTATTTTATATAATATATTAACATCTAATATAAGAATATAGTTTGAAACGACTTTAAAACACGAAAATTTATGGTAATATATTTTTAAAAATATCTTCGAAAATTTAAATCGGTAAGCTCGAAGCTCAATACTAGGAACGGCTCTGAACGAAATATGTATACACATGCGATATCTACTTACGTCTATAGCATGGATGTGTGGGATGTGTCAAATTAGAGTCGAAAAGATTAAAATTCGATTATTTCGAATAAAATCTGAGAAAATCGAATGGGCTGGAACGAATTCTCGCAATGTTCAATTCGATATTCAAAAATAACGATATCCAGTTGTCTTCCAAATTCGAAAATTTGTAAATTTGATTCTCAATATTTGTTTTAATTCGATTCGAGATTCGAGCCAGCCTCATTTTCTCCGAACGTACCCGGCTTTCTTCGATTTAACTCGACACGTTGGATTACCGACAGATCCTTGATCTATAGGCAGGTACCATCGAAATATTTTTTCGTTAATATGCTTCCAAATAAATGTAATTATAATTTATAATGATCATAGAAACTATGACGCCTGAAGAATAAAGAAAAACAATAACGACACATTTTCGATCTCTTCTTCCTTCTAACGTGCAACTTGGAGAAAGAATATTGCGCTCTCAACACGAAGTGGAATGTAACGAAACTACTTCTGCGTGTACCCGTTTCAAATTTGTAAGAAGTGAAATCCGCTTCGTACATATCATTCGTCCATAATCATCCGTCACATTTTAATTGAATAAAACTACTGGCATCACTGCCCTCCCTGTTCAAGCATATCGAAAAAAGAACAAAGAATGTTATCGATATATAATTGCATTTAATTGACAACTTATCCCAGGTATCAAGAGATTACTTCAAATTTGTTCTGTTTTATTATATTTATTGTCATCTAATGTTAATATTGCATTGTACACATCGATCACTATGTACAGAGAATATTCTGCCAATAAAGTGTTGAATGGTTACAAAAAATCAAACGGAAAAAGAATCAAAATGGAACTCCATATACATTAGGGACTCTCAATTATTTTTTATGAAATTCTAATAACATTGATTTGTCGTCGTCTAGACAGTAATTTAAATAAAATAATGTCAAAAGAAAAAGATTTCAATTTAGATTGATCCTACATATATTATAATTATACAGGTAAAGTACATTGTTCCCTCAACATTATATCAAAGCTATACTACAACTTAGTTTGTTATTTAATGATTTTGATGTTAGTGAACATAAATAAATGCTGTTTTCTTTTGCGATGTATCAGTGATTCATATAACCTTCATCTATAATTAATTCAGTACAACGGAAATGATTATGCGCGTGATACGTTCATTAGTCAGGTGTACCAGGATGTACACTAATATATATAAAATAATGCGTTCATGATAAATGATACTTAATAATGATTGCAAAATAACAAAGGTAAGAAATGGATTTATAAATGCTACAAATACTATGCAGAACACACATTTCTTGGATAGGTAGTTAATGTAAAGCTGGCAGCACGTATTAATTGGAGAAAAATCTTAATTGCTAAGATAAAAAGGGGAATGCACTACCTTTGAAACATCGATTTGGTCTAAATTTAATGCAATTACAGAAGACACGAAAAGTAATAGTTCTGCGAAATTTTAGCGTGCAAGTTTATTTTATTCCAAAAATGAAAGGAAAATTTATCGGTAACGTGTTAACGTTGCCAATTCAAAGGAAATTTTATTTGATGTTTTCTTTAATTAGATAAAAATATAAATACGTTCAATGTGAACTTCCCCCTTGTTTTACAAAAATGCGCACTAACTACCAACCCATTACTTTTAGAACCCCTATAATTATGCTAAATTTGAACTATATCGATGTTCCGAAAGTTACATTTATAACGTTATACACTTCCCTTATAAGTAGCTTCTTATGTATAATCTCTACATAATAAGTAAATCATAAAATTTCACGCGTTTTAGACAATAGCACCATATAAAATAGATTGATTATAGAATCAAAGGAACGTTAATAACATGATCGTTTCAATTGAAACGATTATTATGTAATAGACATTTCTAAAATTAAAAATTCTGTATAAAAATGTCTACTGTTTAACAGTAAAAAAAATATCTGCACTTGTTTCCATGTAATATTTTTTGTTTCCTGATTAACATTCACAAGGCACGAAGGTCGACGTTTCGATGACTGGCTGGAAGACACAAAACCACTCGATCAGCGTGTCTCTGAATTCAACAATACACTCACATTTTTCTTCTGTAATACCATGATACAAAAGATAAACGTTTGTCTAGTTTGTTATTATGTGTCATTATTATGATATAAATGTATAAATGCGTAAACAGTAATGTGAAATGAAATGGCTTTAATACTATGATGCCGTTATATGACACTCTATTTTTTAAAAGTTTAATGTTCAACTGTAAATAATCTAACACTGAATTTAATTTTTCTTGTGGATTTAAGATTTCTGTAAATATAAACAAAATTTCTGTTTAATAACATTAATATAATCGTATAAAAGACTAATGTGATTTTATGTTATACAAAATGAACCTGCAAATTACAGTATGCAGCGAGTACTAATACAGTACAGTCTGGCTATATGGCAAAATGATCAAATTTATAAATTAAACAAATTTTTAATTTCAGATTTACGAACAAGTTCCATTTATATGGCCCTTTTCACAATTTTCCTGTACCTAGAATCTTGTTGAAGACCGTATAACGAGACTCCACTGTAAAACAAAATTTCCCTTATCGTGATAATGTTACGATTCCGTTTGGTCGACTAGAAACTATTGACTTTATAAAAGTTTTAATTAGAAATAGATATCTTCAAAATATAAACGTTTTATGAGTAACGAAATTTACGTTAAATATTCTGTCATCCGAATTAAGGAGCGTTAATTGTAGAATGCTTAGACATAGTGAACAATTAATTGGAACAATTGAGTTATTATCGGAAATAAGCGTATATCATTGGGATTTAGTTTAGCGAGAGAAAATATTGAACGGAGTGCTAAGTGTCTGAGAAAATGACTATATCAGCTGATTTTTCTTCTTCGGTTGATACAAACGGTGTGACCACTTGCATGTTGACTGATATATATAAAGGATAAGTGAGTTGTTTATCCAAAGACATCACTTGTTTCTAAGATACAAAATATATAGTTTAGTTAATATCATTATAACACTATAAGATAAAAAAAATATACGAAAATTACTTACTTCTTCATTTTTATGAAGGGATAACCTGAGCATACCAGAACTCTGAATAAGTTTCACTTGACGTTGTTCATCCAGGGAAATTAGACTTATTCTGCAAAAATTTGTTCTTTATTCTGAAACTAATTTTGACATAGATGATATAAATACTTCAGTTTCAAAGCAAATATATACTTTAAAATAATGTTGTGCTTGCTGTGGTTTGCTTTGATGTGATCCGTGTCTAATCTGTGATTCCTTTTAATTCTTAAAGTGGTACTATCCAAACATACCACCAAATCTAAACCAAAATGAAATGCTGTCCACCTCCAAATATGTTCACCAACTTTTTCAATACACCTTCCACAACGAAAACATTCTCGAGCAAATTCTTCTTCACTCATCTGCTTTGGTCTATAAAAACATAAATATGTTATGATTTCACATATTCGTCGTTTTGTATTGATTGCTTTATTATTACACCGATTTAAGTAGGACAATTATCACAGATACCTAAAATGGATGAGCAAATATAGAAGTAGATTTTTCAGAGTGAAAGTTCTGCCCACAATGCTGGATGTAAAAAGGAAGGGGAGAAAAAAGAAGGCACATATTCGAGATTCTTTACTATGTCCATCAACCTAAGCATAGATCAAGGATACATTTAGAAAATATAAAATTCTATTAACTTACCCTCGATCTTTATTTGCATCTATTCTTAGTAAATGTAACCACTGTTCTTTATATGCGTTGTGCAACCATTCGTGGGGTATTAAATTATCACTATATAAAATTTTAACATCTTGGTCATGTAACAAAAGATACTTCATCCTCAATGCTTTAAAAGGAGCTGCAAATTCTTTTCCTTCTTCTGTTGTTAGGAAAGGTTTTGTCCATTTATGATTCCTAAAGTACTCGTCGATTTGAAGTGTTTCTTCTTTATTGTGTACGTGAACAAATAGCCTGAAACATGTTTTATTAACACTTAGTAAAAGTAAGTATACCTGCTTATTTTGTAACTCACCATACACGTAACATCATATATATGCAAAATTCTGTTTGCATGGCTATTAAATCAGGGCTAGCGATCAACTCAGCCATTAAATCTGGTGTAATTTCTTTTAAAAAAGTCGGGTGTAACCACCCGTATCCCAAAAGATTAACTTCTAACCATCGTTTTGCTGCAGTTTTTACAACTGGTACACCATACGATACAGCAGCATTATAATAAGGAACAACTGTTTTTATATTTGTTGTTTCTACCATAATATCAGTACATTGGTCAATTAATCCTTGTAATTGAAATAATGTAGAAGTAGCCAAAATTGATATAACATCTTTTGGTTCCAAGCTAACTTCATCTTGATAGAAGGAACCAAAGACAGTCAAAAGAGCTAAAAATAAGAAATGTTTCATTCAATATACTAGTCATTAAAAGAATACATTATTTAACAAAATTGCTTACAATCTAATGTAATATTAGGATCAGCAATTTCTACGCTGATAACTTTCTCATTTGCTTCCCTCCAAGATCCAGAAAACATACTTGCAAAATATGGACTCTGAAAAAAAAATTTTTATTAATTTTATATACTCTGTATATGGGATATACTCAGAAAGCATAAAACTTGAACATGTATTAAATATCTTATCATTATGTGCAACACTGTACCAATCGAATGTAATTCTATAACTAATATATACATGTTCTAATAAGTTTAAGCAAAGATTTTACCTGACTGATATAAACTTTATGTAATCTCCATGCTTTTCCCAACATAAACACAGTTATGTCACTTCCTTTCTCTTCTTGAAATAATGTTTTGTATATGTACTGTGCTGTTGTAAGCAACTTTCTTCTGAAAAGTTCAAAACATATTATTAATGAAATGATATGAAATAATCAGCTGACAACATATATCATTGAATGTCAATTGCAAAATTAAGAAGTTATTTTTTCTAATGATGCAAATATTGATTTAGCATTACTGATACTAGTACTACTTTGATGAATGATTATTAATATAAAATTAAAAGTGAACAATGAAAAATCTCATACTTTTTTGGTGTTTGAAGTGTGCGATCGATATAATCCGATTCAGAATCGAAATCATCCTCCTCGATACACTTTCGTTTACGTCCACGGTATACCGAATGCACTGCATTGTTTGACATTGATGCAATTCTGCTCACGTAACTTCCCATTTTGTTTTATGTTTCAATAGATGTAGAAAATTTCAAATCCTAATACAGTCGAATTCTTCAAAATTCTCAACATTGTTTTCAACGTAGAGAATCATACGTTAACCACTATTATTCAGTACTCCGAAGAAAGCTGTACGAATACTTTATTTTGTTGCGATGTAGTTGTAGATATAGTATGTGCACACATGTAATATATCAGCATGTAAACATGTGACGTAATATGTAAGGTATAATAGAATTGAATGAAACAGTATTTGCGAATAAAATGCTTCTTTGGTCTATTTTAACTAGATTTTTCACTTTTTCATAATTAAAGTTATTTAATAATAATAATAATGTATGTTGTTAATTACATTCTATTTTATTATATTCTTCTTTTCGCGCAAGGTCATAATCATCAAATAACGAGCTTTTGTTCTTTCTGCGCATGTTAGCTTTGATTGGTCATGTACGCTTAGTAACGAAGAATAACGCCCATGCGCACTTGCGAAATTCATGATTCTGAACGCACATACCCAATGATCTTTTATTTCATATATTTTCTATATCATCAGTTCTTCTCTTTATTCACACATATTTGTCCATCGTGTATATGACTGATCGAGTTGAAAGCACATTATAGTGCGACAACTCAACGTAGAAACGAGCCTACTAAAGCTAGCCGAGTTGCGCAAAATGAATATGTTCTCTCGTTAAATGAGCAATAAATTTTAATGTAAAGTTCAATTTATTTAATTTATGATAATACTGAAACTTCGAAATTCATATGTTTGCAATAAATGATATATTATTTCTAAAATATGTATTTTATATAAATTTTTTTGTTTAAATAAGTAGCGCCAAAAATCTTTAAACAATTGCAATTACCGTCGACTACATATCGAAACTTATAACGAAAAGTAATAATAAATTTTGTTTACAATACTGTGTACATTACCAGTACAAATCGATGCAAATTAATGGTAATATATGAGATTAGCGTCTACCTACTTATCTTTTGCATAAATTTGCCGTCAAGTCAACAGTGAGTGAAACTCACACAAGTACTATTAATGTTTAACACACGCAAAGGCGTCTTTTATGAACAGTACTGACCTATACACAAATACGTGTTGTATGTATAAATTAAACAAAATCGAAGAGAATATGATTTCGGTAAAGCATGAATTGACCGGTGGACTGTAGTTACATTCTACGCTTAGAACGTAATTGTACACGGTTCAGGAATAAGATACCAGATTTGGAATAGTTTACTCTCAGTATGGAACAACGTTCAGAATTTATAGATTTATTGTTTGCAAGACGAAAAGATTGTGATATACTATGGGTTTCTCGACCAATGGATCCATTGTTACCACATAAGCTGTCACCAGAGTCTAAGTATTCCAGGAACCAACTAATTCAAACGGTTTTAAATGATGAGAAAGTTAAGCTGGCAATCACTACTTTAGCTGCAGTACACAAAGAAGATGTGAAAAAAGTTATAAAAGAAGCTCATGTAATAATACATGAAATGGCTAGTAAAGCACACTTGGCTACTGTTCGTTGGATTGGTAAATTTAACTTATTTTGATTTAAATTGTATTATTGGATGCAAGAAATTTCATGGTCAAAAGTCAGTTTCGAAGAAAGTATATACAAATATTACATACTTAAATATTATTTATATATAATAAAGTTACAGTAAACAATCCATAAAGTTTAAAATTTGATATCCTTTTTTAAAATCAAAACACTTAGAAAAACCTAATTGTTTGCTTACATACAATGAATTTGATTGGCCTGATTTTTTCTTACATCTAAGAATATAAGTACATCTCCTATTTGTTAAATTTAAATTATAAATAAATTTTATATACTAGGTATAATTATTACAAAAGTACTTAAAAGAATTTTCTCAAGCATTTATATTAATGAAAATGCTATACATAGAATCAAGAAAGAAATGCAAATATCTCAAGTACAATATGTTTATGTACCATCTCATAGAAGTTACCTAGATTTTATATTACTGTCATATATTTTATTCTCTTATGACATGGCACTACCAAATATTGCAAGTGGAATGGACTTCTATCAAATGTATATAATAGGAGAACTACTAAGAAAAACAGGTGCTTTTTATATGCGTCGTAGCTTTTCTAATGATTTATTATATAAAAGAATATTTGGTGCATATGTTATGTCATTGGTAAAGCACAGCGATAGAGCAATTGAATGTTTTATTGAAGGTACCCGAAGTAGAAGTTTGAAGAGTATAGTACCAAAATTTGGTATGTTAGAATTAATAATATGAATTTAAATATATTTTGTTATAATTATTGTGTAATACAAAATAATTTTATTTATAGGTCTTTTATCAATTATTTTAGAAGTTTTATTAGAAGGTGGTGTTCCTGATATACATTTGATACCTATAAGTATTAATTATGAACGTCCACCAGAAGAATTATTATTTGCATATGAACTTTTGGGGGTTCCAAAACCGAAAGAATCTACAGCTGGTCTTCTTCAGTCTCTATCTATTTTACAACAACCTTATGCTTATGGTTGTGTTGTTTTTAATATTGGTGAACCTATTTCTGCATGTCAGTTTATAAGTATGGAACATTATAAAGCAAAGGTATTATCACCTTACACAAAGTTACCAACGACTGTTACTGAGAAATTGGCTTATTGTATAATAGATTCACATAAAAAAAATACAGTACTTATGCCTTTCAATTTAATTGCCTTATTGTTTAATGAGAAAACTCAAATACATCCAGATGATCCATACACATTAGACAGTTTGGTCGGTGATTACTTATGGTGTAAGAATCTCTTGCACACATTTGATACAACAGTACACACTGGGAGGTAAGTTCCAACAAACAGCATGTTAGTGTCATTTTTGTTGTAGAAACAATTTTATGCAGGTCAGTTGAGATACACAATGCAAAGCAAGAAATATTAGATTCTTTAAAGCCACATGAAGAGTTACTTGTATTTGACACATTAGAAGTTTTAAGGCTTAAAGAGAGGCACAAGCCAGGGAAGTTAAAAAACAATACACGTGTCAAAGGACATACATTATCAGAATCAACAATGAGAATAGCAATACCAGTTATTAACATTTCCATTTATTTAAATCCTACATTGTCATTTTTAATTAAACCAGCCATTGCCACAGTAGCAATAGGAATGGATAAGATCGAACTTGGTAATGTTGAAGTAATTTAGTTTATTTAGTATTTAAGTATACAAAATAACCTATTATTTTTATATTATTCCATTACATACAGGAATTGCTTTTGAAAGATATGCATTACTGAGGACATTATTAAGTACAGAATTTGCAATGCCTTTAATAACAGATGAGTCTATATTAAAATCAGAATGGGAAGAAACATTGAATTTATTGTTAAAACAAGATTGCATAAGTATTCAAAGTGATGCACACATACAGAAAAATAATACTAAAATATTTTCCCTTTTGTACAATGTAATACTTCCATTTATAGATACAATATATATTCTGTGTCTTGTTTTATTTGAGGTAAAACTAAAAAGTGTTAATATTACATTTTGCATTTTATCATAGAATTTTTAAATATATATACTTTTTCATTACAGTGGGATGAACTGAAATTAAGTCAAATAACAGTACAAGCAATTTTGATTGAAACACAAAGACAAATAGAAGAAAGATTTCTTGAAAAAAAAGAATGGGGTCAACATCCATATTCTTTATCAATTGATTTAATTAATACAACAATATGTACTCTCCAGTTACAAGGTATTCTGGTACCATATGGAGGAAAAAGTGTGTACCAGGTTGATAAAATTAAATTAGCATTAATTCTTACACAATTACAAAATCTTTCATTACAAAAGCCACCTGGTTCATACCGTAACATAGTATTATTATCTGCATTACCACCACCTGTGGCAGCTAAACTATAAGTATAAACTATGTGAAATAAAATTTGTATGTCATATACCAAAGTGTATTAAAATAAGTTAAGCAAAGAATCTCTTTATACATGATAATTTTAATATAATTGGTTTCTCGTTATTGTTTTAGTTCAGGGCTTCCCAAACTTTCATGTGTCATAACATTATTATTTCATAACAGTATTATTTTTTAGAGTTCAAGAATTTAAAAATTCAATACTCTCAAATTTCAAATATTTCAAAATTCTAAAGCATCAAAAAAGGAATGATTGAATATTTAATGTAACTCATTAGTGGATCAAAACCCACGCTTTGGGAATCTCTGCTCTAGTCTGTATTAATTTTTGTTATAAATGGTAATTCTTCATTACAAAAATTATTTAATATGATATAATGCAAAATTCATTGAGACCCGAAAGAGAAATTGTCTATGTTTTTAAATATTATAGATATATCTTCATCGAATTTGTTTATAGATTTCTTTCTTCTACCAAGAAGCAAAGTAGCTCCAGTAGTAGTTGGTGCAGGATTATTTATGTTTCTGAATAAAAGCTGAAAAAACAAATATATAAAATAAGTAAATATTAATTATCATCTACTAATAATAAAATACTCGATTAATTACCATGACTAATCTAATAAGGTACACTGCAAATGTGAGAAACGATATAGCCATTAATGCACCTTCTATAGAAGGAAATCCTGCAGCGTGATCATTATCGTAACCGTGATCATAATGTTCCACACCTCGTTTCTTTCGACCGGTCATCATAGTATGTATTAATCGAGAATCTAAGAAAATTCAATAAATATAAATGTTATACATTTGTATGTCATGTACATTAATCAATGTTGTATGTATTTTAATTTTTGTCGTTAGCATTAAAATGATGTCTTGCTATATAGCCTGTGGCTGTTGCAAATTAAAGTCGCGAAAATTGTGGAAAGAGCCATATAAAGGGAACTCCTTCTATGCAACATTTAATTGCCGAAGCTGTGCTACAGAATATTTGAAATTTTTTAAGTCCTGAACTTGATTTTGTTTTATAGGCCATACAAGAGAGAACTATTTAGCCAAACTCCACCGTCGTTTATTATCATTACCTATTTCAGCGATTAATGTATTTTCAAACATCTTTAAAAATTGAATTTTTCCTTGACTTGATGTAGGCTGTAACTTTAAAGTTTGATGAACATTTTTAAGTATATCCACTGGTAAATATTGAAAAATTTCTTCATCATTACAAATTAAAGATTCATTATAATATTCTTTCTTTGACTTTGTTTCCTAAAAATGAAAAAAACTATATGAAATAATTAAAAATTTAATTGTCAATGAAAAGCTTCAATAATTTATAATGTTTTGTTCACCTTGACATTTAAAGGAATTGTTGTATCCCCATATTGTACATTTATTACATTTTCCATTTTCTCAGTAGATGTTTGAACTGTAGCTTCAATATTGATACCTTTTATTTGATGAAAAACATGTTCGGTACTCTCATTACCTGCAGTTTGTTCTGTTGGTATATAAGTAATATTTTGATATGCATACAAAAATTCTGTAGTTTGTTTAGTAAATTTATGAAATTGATCTTGTTTTGGTGTAGTTAATCTATGAATATAAAATAAAGAATTTTTAGTAAATTATATATGTCACTGAACCATACCCTTAATGTGTTAATGATTTTATACTTTTATTTATAATAACTTTATACTTACCTGTACACTTTAGTTTCATCAGAAAATTGGGGCATATCTATCCATTCTGCTAAATTGAATTTCAGCAGAAATATTTTGAGTAATATTACACTTGTTACAAACATGTTATGCAATTAAATGCTATATCTCTGTATATCAGATATTTATAAAAATATTCATATATAATATACAATTATAAATGATAGTAATGATTTCTTGTATACGCAAATTTTTGTTTGTCAAATGAATGAATAGATTTTATGTACTTATTTAAACTTCACAAAGAGACTAACTGTGAAGGTTCCTGAACAAGCAGCATGACACTGACCAGGATGTTATTATTTCAAGTAGTTCTGCTAGGCTTAATGAGAACAAAGATTACACAGAAACAGTATTAATTCATTTCTATCTTTGAAGATGCGTATTAGTATATAAATATTCAGTGCACAAAAATTAGTGACAAATATGTATCTCTAATTGAAAATATAAACAAAAATTATTTTGAAGTAAATAATAATTTAATACTAGGTACAGAATGTTATAAAGCATCATAATCATTAATAATTTATTTATTCACATTATCATAACAACTAAAATAATGTTTTAACATTTTAATATTTTTATGAAAAATTGTTAGTTTTACTTAATATCTATTTGTTACATCTTATTTTGTCTTTTAAGTACTTCTTGTCCAGTTACATAGCTATGGAAATAATTTTGTATGAACAAAACATTGTTATTGTACAATTGAATACTCCTTTGTAAAGTTCAAAATATTGTAAAAGCGATACAAAATTTTAAAACAGAATATGTACAAATAACAATATACCTATCATAAAAAAGATAGCTTTAACATATATTGCATGCAAAATGTAAAAACATGTTATATGTTATATTAGTAATGATGTTGTAAACATATACATAAAATATTCTAAGTATAATAATAATTATTGACATTGCATAAATTTCTTACATATACAGTGCAATCCCGTTGTATGGCTGAATTTTCAAATTTAAAAATGCTGGAATTTTAAGTTTAGGAGTTTTTAAATTTTAGATTTAACATTTTATGAATTCCTAATATTATACATTCTAATAAAGAACTTTATATGTTCCTTACTTCACTGTCTCTATTTTTTCAATCTCAATCAGAGCCATATATTGAAACTGCACCGTAATTAAAAGTATGGTTTGAAAAGTTATAAAATTATAACACATTTACATCTATATTTACCATACCAATAATATTGACTGTTTTGCTTTATTGTAATGTATAATAAAATATTTATAATTGAAAATTATAGAGTAAAATAATTAAAATAATCGATTTAAAATAAATTTCCAAAAATACAGACCACATATTATGTATTATCGTATACTCAATCTTACGTTCAATTAAATTGTATATGATGAAACTAATTGTATATTGCAATTAAAAATTTTAAGTACGTTTTATATCTATAATATATTTAAAATATGCGAGATTCAATTAATTAATTGATATTATCAATAATTATTAAAACAATTTCTGTTATTTATAAAATACTTTTAAAAAATACAAAAAAAATTATTGGAAATACTTTCCTTATTTTTCATTAAAAACATTTATATATCTCTGGATAAGAATGTAATTTTTATTAAAACAGCAGCCATCACTATTCAAAAGCAACTCAGTCTTTAGAAGAAATTGATTAAGTAATATCAAATTAATTTTGTTCACATTTTATTTCTAAATTTGAGATGAATTACTTTTGTGGAGTATTAGGTTTCTGTCATTTTAATCATATTTATAAATAATTTTAACAATCGTTATAATTTGTAATTAATAATTATAATTAACCAATTCTTAATTTCTTTAATATAAACTAATAAATTTTAACAATCACACTGGAGAAAAAATAATCAAACTAGTAATGAACGTGCTGAATAACAATGAATTATTATTTTGAATATATTAAAAAACTCCGTTCAATAATTGCTGGAATTATACGTAATAACTGGAATGATTGCATTACTTAAATAAATAAAACAGGTAATTGACTTGCAATTACCTAGTTTTTATTTGATAAATTGACAATGGAATGTTTTCCTTTCAATTTTCAGTGCAACAATGTATAAAAAGTAAAAAAAGAACAATATTATTTGGCAATGGAATAGAACATTAAACATATGTACTTAAAATATACGATCCATTATCTTCCTGGTATATAGTGATAATCGAATAGTTTGAACATTCTGCTTACTACTTTTAATATAAAATTTATCACAATAGCAAATATTTGTAATTTTTCTGACTGTATATTACAGATTTCTTTTATAGCCAAAAGAAAATACATGCTGACGTAATTTACAACTTTACACAATGTTGAAGATTACGAAAATTTTGTCGATAACAATCTTACTTTTTATCAGATGAAAACTGATAATTCAGATTTAACTTTTGCTTGTATATGTCCATAAGTAAATGATATTCTTGAAAAATTTTATATTTGTTATTAATGCCAAAGTCTTTAGTTTCTAAAATTGAATATATTAGAGAAAAAATTGGAATATTAAAGTTCTTTTAGCACAATTTTATGTAAATACTAATCTAATCTATTAAGATCTATGTGAATTACTACCATAATCTTAATTTTGTCATAAATTTTAAAAAATGCCAAAAGCTTATATGTATATTCAGTGCAGTTTCGCTATATGGCTCCTTAAATATAGGAATTAAAGAATTTCAGATCTTCAAATTTCTTGCGGCAACATGTGGACAGCAGGATCTTAACAATCAAGCGTTGTATGGAAGAAATAACATTTACATGACTATCACTTTTTCCGTTCTTCTAGCTTTGTCCAAGACTATATAACGAAACTCCACTATACGCTTGTACATACTATTATGTACTATTTAAATTTAATTACTGAATTTCAAGCAATATTTGCGCAATTATAAAACATGCTATATATTAGATTCTATCATTAAGCTGAAGATCATGTTCATGTTAAGAGATTAGTACTTATGAATTACTTATAAAATATTAAGTATTCGGTATTAAAATGGTAAAACAACATGAAACATTACTTATCTCGCAGCAAAAAAATAATTAGAAATGTCACAATTGTACTATATCTATTATTTCTTGAAACATTTCTCATAATATCTTAATAGCACTGAAACCTTATTGAGAGAATCTCACTGTATTAAAACACGTTCAAGTTGATTCTTAAAATTCCTCAAGAACTTTCATATAGACATTGTTATCGCTTTTCTGCTATAATCTTTTGTTCAATGTTTTATCTTACATATTGCAGTCTAATCAAATATCATTTAAGTAAAATTCTTATCCACTAAGTAAAACGTTTTAGAAGATACGCTTATAAAGGTTCTATTAATTAGTTTCTTTTTATATCTACAATGAAAGATAAAGTTGTACTTCCTTCCATATATCTGTTCAAATCAGGCACGAATAAAACGTCGCAGTGTAGCTCGAGCGTTACGAGCCCAGCCTTTATATATCGACAAATTATTTGGCAATGTTTCGATGTTTAATGTAGGCGGGAAGTTCTGTCATGTGCGTTGATTACCATACGCTAACCATCGAGCATCGTCGCTTTCATGGGTCAAATAACGATATCCTACTTTTGCTTCTAATTCTCGTAAATCACACCATGTTTGATAGTCCTATAGAAGAAAAAACCACGTTTAATAGTAATCAGTATAACATAATCATTAATTATAAACAAGTTATAACAAAAACCCGTTTGCTTAAATAGAATAGTAAAATAATTTTAGAAACTCTTACTTGAAGCCACACATGTTGTAAACTTTTATCTACGGTAAAACGTTTTCTCTGCTTTACTTGTAGTAAATTATTAATTAAGTCAATCGCTATAATGGGAACATTAATTGTAGTAATTCGTATTTATATTGCCAGTATCAAGCGAATGTTCTTATTTCAATAAAGTACATACCATCAGATGAGATTTCTTGCCAAGGAATTGGAGGATACATGAACGCAGCATTTTGAATTTGTTCATTAATGTCTTCTTCTTCATTGAATGGGAATGTACCGCTTAAAGATACATAAATAATGACACCAACACTCCACATATCTAAAGACCTATTGTAACCTTTGTTTCTTAAAACTTCGGGTGCTAAATATGCTGGAGTACCTACAACGCTTCTTCTAAAGCTTTTTTCTCCTATGATTCTAGCAAAACCAAAATCACATAATTTTACTTGTGTAAATTCGCTGTCACTACTTAATAGCACGTTCTCAGGTTTTAAATCGCAATGTACTATGTTTTTACTATGTAAATGTTTTAATGCTACTAATATCTGTGTAATTAGGAATTTAGTTATTCGTTCACTGAGGCGACCACGTTCTGAACTCAATATCATTTCCAACATATCACCTTTTAACTTTTCCATAACCACAAATATTCGTTCTGGAGTTTCAAACATTCGTTCCAGGTTTACAACTCCACTATGAGAAAGATTTTGTAAAATAGCAACTTCATTTTTAAGTTGTGCTTCTTGCTTTGTAGGAAAACGTAACTTATCGATAACTTTTATGGCAACTGCTCGACCACTTTTACGATGAACACCTCCATATACCGTACCAAATTGACCAGAACCCAACACCTCATCTGGGAAAATCTCATACAACTGAGACATATCTGTTACATTTTCTTCGGGTTCTGTAGACTGTTCTTGATCTAAAATAACCAGTTCATTTCACGCATGTAACATATTCAATTATTTATTCCGTGTGCAAATAATTGAAATAAAAAAAAAAATGCATACTAGCTGATACAGTAGTTACTGGCATAAGTGCTTGTCTAATACTTGTTTCCCACGATCTGGCTACATGTGCTCCAACGCCACTTTCTGGCGAAGGAACTTGGCTACAATTATCTCCATATGAAGAATCTTCTCCAACATAATAATCAATATTGGCAGTTCTTAACTCAAAACAATGCATTGTTTCTAAAATAAAATAGATTAAAAATATCACTAATATTTTTTTCATATAACATAATTGTTATGGTATTAAATACATACGCGAACGAGATGTTTTAGCTGTTTCGATAGACAATATTTCAACTAATGGTATTTCCTTATAATATTTGGAACTACTTTCACTTTGAAATAATGTTATAGCTTTTGTATCAAGTCGCCAATAATGTTTTTTTCTCTGTAAATCATTGAAGTCAATGTTGAACAACTAGTCTATTATTACATAAATAGTGACTGTTATATATACGTATATATTAATTTCTTACCACTGGGTCACGACTTGTAAAATGTACCATCCAACCCTCTTTTAAAACTTTTGAACCGCGTCGTTTTGTATGTTTAACACTTTGCACTATACGCATTAGAGGAATATTATTGCTTGGAGTAGAACTGCAACTAGTGCAATAAACATATATATAATAATAGAAATTTATATAAGTAATAATTAACAAAATATAAATTACCTCGATGGTCTTGATTTTTGAAATTCATCACAAATAACATCATCGCTGCTTGGGACTTGATCCTATAAATATAATTCATATATTGTTAAATATTTTATAAAACAAACGTTAATTATAAAATTGACTGTTAAAAAAGTTTGTTTATGTAATATATTTTATTATAAAGATAATTTTACAGTGTATTCCTCCGTCGATTTTGTTTCATCAGTTGCAAATGATGAATGTTGAGGTGGTGATGGAGATTCAATATCGCTATCACCATCACCTTCTTCGTTTCTACCATCACATTTCCCTTCTGGTTCACTGCCAACACCACTATCAGGATATTCATTACCTACATAAATACATATCATATTCGTGAAATATTTTTAAGACAAAAGAAAAAATAATAGATTGTAAACAAAAAGGTTGTTTTCTGTTACCTGTATTGTCTCTTGGATTTTCTCCAGTACAGTCTTTAGGTATTTTCTCAATACATTTCTTATGTGCATTATACTGACAATCTTTACATTGTAGGCCTTGCTTAAATAAACCTCGTAATAATTTTTTACAATATCCACAGACGGTTGGCCTGGTATAAGTATGTATTACAAATGTGTGTGGAATTTTTATACGTGTTGCAAGTTCTCGCTCTACCCAAACTGGCCTTCCACCCAATGAAGGTGAGCGAGATTGTTTGGGAGCTACTATGCTTGGTATTGTCTAAACATAAAAAATTATCACGAGAATTTAAAAAAGCATATAAGCAAACTATTTATAAATATATAAAGCCTTACCAAAGTACTATTATTTTGACTTGCATTAGGTGTATTATTTGTACTATGATTATCATCACTAATGCTGGTCAAACTACTAGTTGATCCTTGACTTGGAGATCTTGGTACATTCAGCATTGTTGAACTACGTCTTCTCTGACTGACATCATGTGAGCAATTATTGGGTACTTTAATAACGCATCTTTTATGATAATTCATTCCACAACCTATAATTTTAATATTTTTTATATTTCAAGTTCTTAGTATAACAGTATCGTAGATAATATTTACCTTCACATTTTAGACCTTGTCGAACAAGACCAAACAACATTTCTCCACAAAAATCACAAAATGTTGGAACTTTATATGAATGAACAGTTAAAGCATGAGGACGAATGGGAACTTCTTCATTTGGCACTTGTGCTATAAAAAATATATCAATTAATTATTTATCAAGTTGTTTTATTATTTCAATATTGCCACATTTATTTATGTTATGTATATTCAACAATTTACCAGTTAGAACAATCTCCACTAATGTTTCATCAACAACTTCTGTTGCATTTGTAATAAGTTGCAAAATATTAGTAGAATTATAATCATGCTTAAACAAAAGCAATCGTTCAAATAAATGATTTAAACCATGCTCTGGACATTTACTGTTTATAAAGTCACAAGCAAATTCTTTTAAAGTTTTAAGAGTTAATGTACTGCTATCAACTGTAACAGTATCACGAATTAAACCAAACTGAAATAAAAATGTTACTTCTGGTCCCTCCATATTAACTGGATTATCTGCAACTAATAAATGTATTAATAAATTAGCAACGTCAAAATATTATCTAATAACTAGGAACTATTGTAATCAATGCCAGTTTTAAATATTATTTTAAAAAATCATATTTAATAATTGTAGTATAAAAAGTATAGTATAAGAAGTATATGATTAATATGGGAACTATAATTTTGCATATTATATTTAAAAATTATAAATATTTTTAATATTTTGATCACAAATCAGGCGTTAATACAGTATACATACATATTTTCTTACTTGAAATAATTAATAAATCACAGCATAATAAATAATAACTAGTATATTAACAATAACAATTGAAAAATTAATGAGTAATTATTATTGTTTAATTATTTTGAATGATAAATATTTCGAAGATTTAAAATACACCATACGAAGGTGGTGCATAAAAAAAATAGTGCACGCTATAATTAACAAAGTGCAAATGTTTTATTTAAATAAAATTTTACTACGTACATTTAAGTTAAGTAGCGGAATATTTTATATTAAGGTGGCTACTTTTTTGATCAAATTAACATTGGTAGAACATAATTACGCTGACAGCAGATCCCAAGACTATCCCCGAACAGCGTCAAATCCATGCCTGACATACATTCGTTGATGACATTTTACAGTTATCTCCAGGTGACCGACCCACCTTTGCGTATACTTCGGTTAGGGGGCGTTTAGACTAAACGAGCAAAAACGTAGAGCAAGAGCAAGAACATTCGTGCTCGTTGAAACAATCATCGAACAGTGGTCAGCTAAATGATTACACTAAACAGCTGAATACAAACAAACGTTCATGTAGTTCAACACTAGACCTACTAGCGTATAATGACTAGTAACATATACCAATGTTTTATTTTGATAAAAATCAACATGTATTTCAAAAAAAGAATCTTAATAAATTCTGCAATTTAAAATAAGAAACCTTGAGGACGTCAATTAACCGGTTTTATAGTTTAATGTTAAATTAAGCATCAAAATTAGTATTGTAAAAATTCAAATAGTCGAATATTTGAATAATTCGGATAACTTTCAATACGGATTTGAAATTCGAATGCATCAATTCCCCTCGCGTGTTTTGTGTGCATGTATTACACATTCAATGTAATATTGTATTCAATCGTTTTGATCGCATTGAATCAAATTGCGTTATGCTGAATTGAATTGTATCGAGTCAAATTTTATCGTCTCGAATCGAATCACATCAAAGTATTATGATGTAAATTATGCCGACTTGAATCGCAAAGTATTCTTATAGTTAGAGCATTCGTTCATATTAAAATTCCAATGCTACAAATAATACGAATAGTCCCAGAGCTCATTTGCGCTCGAATTTCGTTGAAGTAGAAGAACGAATATTTGCTCGCTCAGATTAAACGGTTTAAACGCACCCTTATATATTGTTGTATACTCAATATTATGTCGGTCCAGATTAACAGATAAACAAATAATTTGTAATTGAATATTAAAAATGTGCAAAAAATCAAACGAATAAATATATTTATCTACCTCTTTCATATATACATTATATACACTTGCACATCTAAAAATCTAGTGCTATACGGTTTTTACCACAGATTATTTAAGAACGGAATCAACGTATCACTACAATTAATCCAATCAAAAGAAGAAGAAAATAACTGCAGAGAAAGGTGAAATGAAATGCTGCAAGAAGCGGGAAAAATAAATATTTAATGATTTTAAATAAATATTTGTTGCAGCAATATATACGAGCATTTTATTACATTTGTAGAAGTTACCGTATTAATTCATACTTGCTTGCATTTTGAATCATCACTCGAAGCTTTCAAGTTATATTCCAAAAAATTTTATATTGACATTATGCAATATATAATTATTTAACGAAATTAAATTTATTTATTTCATCATACATATGTTATATATATATGTAAACATTCGGAGAAAGTTCAGAGAACTTGATCATAAGTGGACACCATTGCGCACGTGGAAGAGCGAGGATAACCTGTAAAGTGAATGTATTTATAAGTAAATAAATATATTTCTATTTAAACTGAAGTTAAATCTAAAAAATGAATTACAAACTTCTGGTTAATTCTAAAAATCCATCGACAGGTATATTATATAGTATTATGAATCTACAACTTAAATAATTTGTAAGAAATATATATGACACAGATGTTGGGAAGATACAAAAATATTTTTTCTTCCAAACAACTTTAGTTTAATCTGTCAAAGTATAGATTTGTTATAAATTTTATATTTTATAATTATTAAATAAGTATATTTATTTTATATAATGATACTAAAAAATATTTCTCCAATTTATACAGAAGCCTTGATAGTAGCAGAAATAATTAACTCTCAAAAGAAGGATAAAATTGAGGTAATTTGGCGTGAGGATTGGAAAGGCGATGAAAATGTACAATTAGTAAACAATGAAAATAAAGTACTGGGAGAAAGGAGCAATGATGTTGGTCGTTACTTTGCTAGAACTTCATATTTAGAACTTTATGGTAAATATATATTTGTATGTTAACACAAAAAATACATCAGTGAAAATCCAATGTATCATACCTCCTGGTAGGCATTGTTTTAAATGCTAAGCTTTTGTTACATATATAAAATTTTATTGTTTGTTCTTATAATATTTTTAATTTAGGTGGTAATGGTCCTTGGGAAAAAACTGAAGTTGACCATTGGCTATCTTTTGCGATTGGACCTTTGGGATCTGTTCCATTAAAAGAAAGTGCATTGCAATATTTGGATGATGTATTGATGACTGCCACTTGGTTGGTCTCCGAAAAGTTAACATTAGCGGATATCCATGTATTTTGTGTTCTTCTGAATAAGGAATTTTTGCCAAAATTTGAAAAAAAGTTTGTTAATATAAATAGATGGTATAAACAAATGCTTTCATTGCCTACTGTTACAGAGACATTATCATCGATTAAAAAAAATGTTAAATTACCTACTTGCAATTCTATGAAATCTGAAAAAATTGTCAAGCAAACAGGACAAAGGAAGCAAGAAGGTAAATATGTTGATTTGCCTGGAGCAGAGATGGGTAAAGTGAGTAATTTATGTTTAAAATAGCAATTATGTTTTTCAAAGTACATTTTTTACATTTGGTATATGCTTATATTAGGTTGTGGTGCGTTTCCCACCAGAGGCAAGTGGATATTTACATATTGGTCATGCTAAGGCAGCTTTGTTAAATCAGTATTATGCAGAAGCATTTCAAGGACAACTTATTATGAGATTCGATGATACAAATCCTGCAAAAGAAAATGTAGAATTTGAGAAAGCTATTCTAGAAGATTTGGAGTTACTGCAAATTAAACCAGATAGATTTACACATTCTTCAGATTACTTTGATTTAATGCTAGAATATTGTACTAAATTGATAAAAGAAAATAATGCATATGTAGATGATACTCCTGCTCATATTATGAAAGAACAACGTGATCAAAAATTAATGTCAGCAAACAGAAACAATTGTATGTATGAAAGTTTAGAGAGTTAAATTGAAAAATAGTTTATTTGAAATTTGTATTTTTATTTCCTTCAGCTGTTGAAAAAAATCTGGAACTATGGAATGAAATGCAACAAGGTACTCCCAAAGGTCAAGAGTGTTGCGTTAGAGCAAAAATTGATTATCAGTCAGCAAATGGTTGTTTGAGAGATCCAACAATTTATAGATGCAAACCAGAACCACATCCTCGAACTGGAACAAAATACAAGTATTTGTTACATGTTTATGGATTTTAACACTTTTAGTATAATTTTTGTGTATTAACCTTTTAGATATTACTTACTTGTTGTTACTCTGGTATATGATGCAATAGTAATTTTACTTCACATTGTATTACGAAAGTGCACTGGTTGATTCTTTATAGTACAAATAACGCCTCTGCTATACTAAAAGGGTTAAGAAATGATTAAATGCGTAAATTTATTTTTGAATTCATATATTCTAATAAAATGTATTTGCTCTTTATTAGGGTTTACCCAACGTATGATTTTGCCTGTCCCATTGTTGATGCAATTGAAAATGTTACTCATACATTACGTACAACAGAGTATCATGATAGAGATGCTCAATTTTATTGGATAATCGAAGCTTTAGGATTGAGGCGTCCCCATATATGGGAATATTCTCGTTTGAATATGACTAATACGGTTTTGTCTAAAAGAAAATTAACCTGGTTCGTTAATGAAGGTTTGGTTGACGGATGGGACGATCCACGTTTCCCTACAGTAAGAGGTATTTTGAGGAGGGGAATGACCGTTGAAGGATTAAAACAATTTATCATTGCTCAAGGTAGTTCAAAAGCTGTCGTTTTTATGGAATGGGATAAAATATGGTCATTTAACAAAAAGGTTATTGACCCAATTGCCACTAGGTATATAAAAAATTGTATACACAGAAATATTCATTGAAATTATTTATACATCACTATATTTTTAGGTATACTGCTTTGGATTCTGATAAACTTGTAACTGTACACATCAAAGATGTGAAGGAAGAATGGTTGACTGTTCAAAATCATCCAAAAGACTTATCAAAAGGCACTAAACAAGTATTAATAAGTTCATATGTATACATAGAGAGAGATGATGCAGACATGTTGGTTGAAGGCCAAAATACTACTTTCATTAATTGGGGCAATATATTGATACAAAAAATTGAAAAAGAGAATGGCGTTATTAAGCAAATAACAGCACAATTAAATTTAGAAAACAAGGATTATAAAAATACATTGAAAATTACATGGTTAGCAGTACCTGATAACAAAAATGATAATGAAAACAAGACCAGTCTAATCCCGTGTTATGCCGTTTACTTTGACCACATAATAACAAAGCCAGTGTTAGGAAAAGATGACGACTTCAAAGATTTCATTGCAAAAGATACAAGAGTAAGATTTTAATATTTTAATAATCGCAAGAAATAAATATTATAAGATTAATAAATATTTCAGATCGAGGTACAAATGATTGGAGAGATTGAATTAACGCGAGTGAAAAAGGGAGAAATAATTCAGTTGCAAAGAAAAGGCTTTTTCCGTTGTGACGTGCCTTATGCTCCGGCAAGTCCATTTTCTTCTAGGGAACAGCCCTTAATTTTATTTCATATACCTGATGGACATTCTACAAACACAGCAAAACCTCCTGTTAAAGAAACTTCTCAAAAAAATGTATGCAATATTTCATATTTCAGTGTTGATTTTAAATATGATCTTACTATTTTACTATTGTGTTTAAGCAAATAGTTTTTTTTTCAATATTTTATTTGAACGAATAAACAATCGGATTTATTACTTTTGTGTTTCAGAATAAAGTGCAAGATGTAAATGTAATCAATGAAAAAATTATAGCTCAAGGTGATAAAGTACGTTCTTTAAAATCTGAAAAAGCAGACAAAGCAACAATAGATGCAGAAGTAAAAATACTTCTAAGTTTAAAAGCTGAATATAAAAAGTGTGCTGGTATAGAATGGAAACCAGGAATGGTTTCAGATAAATCATCAGAAACGACACCTTCAGATAATAATAAATTATTCAAGGATATTAAGCAGCAAGAAAATAAAATTAAAGAATTGCAATCAAAGATAAACGAGGAAATGCAACGTCTTTCAAATTTAAAAATAAATTATAAGAATAAAACAGGTAGCGATTGGTCGGAAACAAGTGACGAAAATGTAATACAAGTTACAAAGACATTAGCACAATCAGATAGTGAAAAATTATCTAGTGAAATTCAAAAACAAGGTGATAAAATAAGGCAATTAAAAAGTTCCAAAGCAGACAAAAGTACTATTGAAGCAGAAGTAAAGGAGCTTTTAACTTTAAAATCGAATTATAAATCTGTAACTGGTCAGGATTGGAAACCATCTGTTGCACCAATAGTACCCAATAAAACATCTGAACATACAACGAATATAACAACTAATCATGAGAAACTATCTGAAGATATACAGAAACAAGGAGATAAAGTAAGGCAATTAAAAGCTGCAAAAGCAGAGAAAGGTATTATTGATCAAGAAGTAAAATTACTTCTAACATTGAAGGCTGATTACAAGACAGCAACTGGAAAAGATTGGAAACCATCTACTACATCAGAAATTAATGTATCGAACAAAGAAGAAACTCGTATTAGTCAACTTTTGGAAAGCATACAAAAGCAAGGGGATAAAGTAAGACTGTTAAAAACATCTAAAGCAGAGAAAAGCATTATTGATCAAGAAGTAAAAGTACTTTTAGATTTAAAAAATGAGTATAAAGTATTAACTGGTGAAGAATGGAAACCGGCAAAAGTAGATACGTCAAATAAAAAGAAGAAACAGGAAAATATTTCTAAAGTTGAAAAACAGAAAACAGTTCCAAGTAAGGAAGTGAATAAAAGTGAAAGTACAAAAGATACAGATACACTTAAAACTGGAACCAGATTAGGCCTAGAAGTAAAGAAGGAAGAAAATTTCTTTGAATGGTATTCACAAATTATTACAAAGAGTGGTATGATAGAATATTATGATGTATCAGGCTGTTACATTTTTCGTCCATGGAGCTTTTCCATTTGGAAAATAATAAAAGAATATATCGATACAGAAATAACAAAATTTGGTGTTCAAGAATGTTACTTTCCAATGTTTGTTACACGAACAGTGTTAGAGAAAGAGAAAGAACATATAGCTGATTTTGCACCGGAAGTTGCATGGGTTACGAAATGTGGAGATTCAGATTTAGCGGAACCAATTGCTATAAGGCCAACATCAGAAACTGTCATGTATCCCGCTTATGCTAAATGGTTAAAATCTGATACTGAACTTCCTCTAAAACTTAATCAGTGGAACAATGTAGTGGTAAATATTAAGCATATTTTACTGACATATCGAGCCACTAGATTTAGTTATGTTTAGATAATCAGTATATGGTGTAGTCCCGCTGTATGTTATCCATTTAAATGAAATATATCTACATTTAAATTTAGGAATTTCCAAATTGAAAAATTTAAAGATTGTAAAGCAGCAAGGCTAGGTAGAGAAGAGAGTTCCCTTTAAAAGGTCTATTGTACAATTTGTTTTTAATTCCGACAATGCTGTCGAGGGTCATATAGCGAGACTCCATCGTATTAAAAAAATATATTGTATATAAACATATATATGTACGTTATATTATTGCAGAGATGGGAGTTTAAAGATCCAAAACCTTTCTTACGTACAAGAGAGTTTTTATGGCAAGAAGGACATAGTGCTTTTGCTACCAAAGCTGAAGCTGATGAAGAAGTTTTGCAAATTTTGGACATCTATGCTAGGGTGTATGAAGACTTACTAGCAGTTCCTGTTATAAAAGGTCGTAAAACTGAAAAAGAGAAGTTTGCTGGTGGTGATTATACCACTACAGTTGAAGCGTTTATTGCAATGAGTGGTCGTGCGATACAAGGAGCAACGAGTCATCATCTTGGGCAAAATTTTTCTAAAATGTTTAACATTCAGGTAGAAGGCGCTACTGAAAGTGATGAAAAAACATTTGTTTATCAGAATTCATGGGGCTTAACGACTCGAACAATTGGAGTTATGATAATGGTATTTATTCTTTTGTTTTGGTATAAAGATATGCTATAATATTCATTCACTATTATGAGTTTAAAATGGGTTGAATCGATATAATTTTGTGCACTGTGGACAGACTACTGTCTTTACATACAGTGATGATTAACATGATTACATCGCTGTTAAGTTAATTTTTAAATAAAATAACTCCATATCTTGTTTACAGGTTCATGGAGATGATAAAGGTTTAGTACTGCCACCAAACGTAGCTTGTATTCAAGCTATTATTGTACCCTGTGGTATTACGGCAAACACAACAACTGAACAAAAAGAATTGTTATTTACTGAATGTGACAAATTATTAGATGAACTATCAAAGGATAAAAAACTTAGAGTCAAGGCTGATTATCGTAATAATCGTACCCCAGGTTGGAAATTTAACCATTGGGAATTAAAGGGTGTGCCTGTGCGGATCGAATTAGGTCCAAAAGATTTAGAAAAAAATCAGGTTACCTTTGTGCGCCGAGATAATTCTGAAAGAATACTTGCAAACAGATCAGAAGTACTTACTGCTTTGCGTACATTATTGGATAATATACACTCGAATTTGCTTGCAAAGTAATTATTATAAATTTGTTACAAATACCTGTTTGATACATATATCATTTAATTTATTTTTATAACCGAATAATGTTATTTCTAACAGAGCAAGGAAAGAATTAAATGAACACATCAAACGTGCAGACAGTTGGGACGAATTTTGTTCTGAACTTAATAAGAAAAATCTACTGTTATCACCATTCTGTGGAGAACCATCTTGTGAAGAGAAAATTAAAGCTAGTAGTGCACGGTAAATATTGTTAGAATAAATTTTGACAAAAATAATTTAAATTATTGTTATGTTAGTGTACAATTATTTTATTTTATTGTTATAGAGAGGACACAGGAGAGGAACCCGGGACATTGTCTATGGGTGCAAAAGGTCTTTGCATACCATTTGAACAACCAACCTCGTCAATATCACTTGAAAAACAAAGATGTATTCATCCTGCTTGTCAAAACAAACCGAAATTTTATACACTTTTTGGTCGTAGCTACTGAAATTTTTTACAACTAAAATTGAATCGCTTAATATAATAAAGTTTAATTTAAAAATATACTTTTAATAGATAATTTATAATATCATATCGTTTATAGTAATGATAGGAAATTACGCGCGCAACGAGGCCATAAGAACAGACAATTTTTTAACTTAGCATTATAGAAAGAAGTCCTTTTAATGCATTGATTGAAAATTTGAAATTTTCTCTATTCGATAAATGTGGTATTCGGACATTTTTCTATTTAAAAAGTTTTAGATAATAAAAAGCATGCTTTTACATTTGTTATAAAATACAATTTAAAGTATGATTTTATGAATGAAAAAGTGCAAGTAAATATACATAATTTAAATAAATGTTAGTAACAAAAAATACGTATTATTTAAAAATTTAAGGTTAAATTAAACTTTCTTTGAAATAAAATGCTTAAATATATACAGAAAGTGCAGAAACGAATAATTTATCTTACATCAATCCCTCATAAATTGAATTTTCTATATTTGCGAAAATAAATGGTAAGGTATTTTTAAAAGTACTTATATTTCTAAATCAAAATAATATTTTGAGACAAAATTTGTTTTGTTACTATATAATAAATCAGTACGGTGCACAGTGAAAAAGGTGAGGAAAGTTTTAGTACCCCAAACATATAAGTGATACACAGAATTTGTTTTACACTTAAAGCTGAAAAAGAAATACAATAATGAAATATTATACTTTTTAAGCCAGTAATAATATAGTAACAATATAATGAGTTAATTACATTAAATATAAGTATATATTCGTAATGATATATTTTTACAAGATTTACAGATTCTTTGTTTTGTATTACTAAAATTTTAGATACAAGATACAATAATGATACACGTACATATATATACAAATAATAAATGTACCAGTCCTGTCAGTGCATTGTCTTAATAATTTCTTAAAATGAATACTTTCTTAGGACATAAAATCAGTTTTATAAAATGATTACTAAAAAGCGTTATCACTCCCTTTTCTTACTAATAAATCAATAATTAGTACTTTTCATTTATGAAATTAAATTTTCTACGATTATTATATTTTGTATAACATTGCAATTTTATTTGCAATCGAGAATATCATTAAATTTTTAGAATGCTTTTTATCATACGTTTAATAAATTAATTTGTCCTGCTACATTTTTTTATCCTTTAAAAATTTCTAATATTGCTAATTTTCTTTTTTATATTTTGAAAATAAATTTGGATTATTATCAATAAATTTTTCTACTTTTTTTAAATCAATACTTACTTTAAACTGTATGGCAGTTATGCTTTTTACCTTATTTTCTGATATACAGTTTGTATGATTCTCAGGAAGTAAGGCATGTTGAACATGTTTTGTTGAATTATATAAATTATTCTTTCCAGTTATAGTACTTGTTACGCAACTGGAATTTAGGTTTGGAATACTTTGCGTTACACCGTTAATACTTTTCGTGTATCTATTACTAGAATTTGTGAAAGCATCAAAGATATTCCCAATATTGTTAATTAAGTTATCATTTTCTTGACTGGTTCCTTTATTATTATCTTCAATTATTTTAGACCCAATGCGCGTACACTGGATTGTATTTTTCTCTTCATTTATATTATTACTATTTGTAGAAACTGTCAAATTATGCGTAGTTAAATTTGCATTGGTAAGTAAATTATCCGTTATTATACTTTTGCAAGGAACTGCTATCACTGGATCCATATTCTCTTTTATATCGTCATGGTAAGTTTTGGACTGTTCATTATGTAAACATTTAGTTTTATCTTTATTACAAGTAGATGAAACATTATGTAGAATATTTTCAGATTTAAAACTTAGCAAGGTTTCATTTTGTGTTTCAGACAATTTTTGCTGAACATCTGTCTGTACTGATGTCTCAGCCGTAGTATTTTTTTCTAACACATTTGTATTTTCTATATTAATATTTACAGAAAACTTATTGTACAAAATCATCTATGGACAAACAACATATATATATAATGTATTCATCACAAAATACGTTAATATTTATTAATAATAATAGTATTTCATAAAGCTGAATTATTTACCTGCAGATTATTTGAATTATATACACGAAACTTCAAATCACGTAAACGTACAAATTCTGGTATCAATCGAGTGTAATCAGTTCCACTATTTTTAAATTGTTCTGAGGATGAAACAATGCTTGATGTGACATTTGATTTCTTGGAATTATTTGACGTTGGAATAGTTGTCCTAGAATTTATGATATATTTCAATATATTCATAATATACAATGCAGTCTCCTTATATGGCACCTCTTTGGAGCTCGTAGTAATTTAGACTGATGGCTCCGCCGACGAGAGAACTTTCACCATTAAGCACTGTGAAGAATTTCACTTAAATGACCCATTCTTGCTACCTATCTAGTGCCATATAATGAGACTACATCGTAGATAACTTCTGCACTGGGCATGGTGAAACTTGAAAATTCAAATAGTACCAATCAATGGTTCAGACTGTGAAAGTTTTAAAAATCTTATCGAAAATAAATTATAATTGAGAATAATTTGAAATATTTACGATTGAATATTTTTTCTTGACTTCCACTGTTCTGTAATGAAACTCTCCGATCCTGAACGTGAACCAGTCGAATTGATAAATCCTTCCGTGCAATTAATTTTTGTCTCAGATTTGAAGCTTCCAGTTCTTGATTTAACAGCAGGACTTGTGCCTGCATCCCCGTCACACTGTTAGAATTTCAAATTGTACATTGAAGAAAAGGTATGGGGAAATTCATTCATGTATATAATCCCCATACCCTACTTCTTATTGAAATTGACTCTTAAATTTTTAAATTACAATTAAATTTCATGAATTACAATTTAACATCTTGAATCAATAATGCAAGGATTGTACTACACTTTTTATTACGTAAAATTATCTAATTAATTAATTGTTACTAATGCAAAATATATAACAAAAACCTTCTTAATTGAAAATAATGCGAGAGAGTGAACATTTTAAAATAATGTAATAATCTAATTTAATAATAAAATAACAAAAATGATTACTTACATTTCTTGTGCCGCTATCAATTTTAACGTTTTTGTTTAATTCGTCTTTAGCATATGTTGTATATCCGTTGTTTTTGTTTTCATATTCTAATAATGTATTCGTTTGATTATTCGATGTATCCTTCAATGTGCATTTAGGAAACAGATTTTCATTTTTATCATACAATTTTTCTACTGGTATGTGCGACTCTACACTTTGTAAATTAGATGCATTTGCTGAAGTACATTTCTCATTATTATTAATAATTTGCAAATTATCATCCGACGTAAATATTGGAACATTATTTACAGAAGTGAAAGGTTTACAAGTATTTTTAACATCTAAATACATATATGATGGTGTTTGTGTTTGTTCACACGTGCTACCATTTATTTTCAATTTTTTCGATTTATTTATTACTAAACATGTTGAATTCAATTTATCAATTTTTCTTTTTAAATTTGTATCTAACTTTTCATTTTGAGATTCAATATTGCTGACTTTCTGACCCTGTTTGACAGATGGTACCTTTTCAAATTCTTCGGGTGCTAGAGAAACTACATTTGTAATTTTAATATTTGAAATACAGTCAATATTAGCATCTAAAACTTTTTGGTTTAATTCCATTGTGTCAAACTTGATTGAGTTATTAATTTTAGTGTTGTTTACATCATTTGATAAAGAATTACTAGCACTGCTTGGTTTAATATCATTTGTTTGTAATAATTTTTTCACTACCACTGAAGAAGTCTTCTGTAATGCACTGGTTTCTTTACATTTTTTAGATTGATATAAACCATTCTTTTCAGTTTCTTTAACACAAGTAACGGCAGATGTTTTATTGGATACACTGCAACTACTAATCTAGAAAGGATACATAATTATTGTCACAATCGTAAGCTCTATTAAATTATGTATTTAAAACTTACTTAATTTAATTGAACAATGAAAATTTTAGATTTACCTGTGTAACGTCATCACCATTATTGAGTATAATGGAATTATTAACTAATGTAGGTGATTCAGACTTGGAATGTTTATTGAAAGAATTGGTATTTTTAATTTCATTAACCTTTGCTTCAATGGCAGAATTTTTTTCACTACTTGTAAACTGTGAACTGCATTCCTCTGTATTCCTAGATTCCAAAACTGAATCAATTTTTTTATCAATCTGCTGTTTACTACTACATCCCAACTGTGAACTAATAAACATTATACGACATTTTATTAGCCCAGTATATTCAACTAATTATATTTTATAATTACTATATACTAACTTTTGAATTTTTTGAATTGCTTCAAGTTGTTTTAGTTTAAATGTTTGTGGGCCGGGACGTTGCTTAATAACCGACACATGTGGTATAGAATCAAAAACTGGTGTATTTGATGCAAATGGCACAGGTGATTCTTTACCGACGGAAATGTCACTGTCACTATCTTCAGAGTCAGAGGTATTTCTATTTAAATAAATAGTATTTAAGTATATAATAATTTCATTTCATCGGTATTTTTATAAAGTTAATTTAATCTGATTTATAATAAATAATACGTACTGTGGTATACTTTCTGCTCTATTTAAACTAACACTTTTTTTGGCTTTATCTATGAAGTAAAAAAATAAAAGGATATTAGATTTTAAGTAAAATTATTGATGGATTCATTTTCTGTTATAAGTATTTTATAAATAAATATTTCTTTTCTGACCTAATATGGAAGTACATTCTGAACATTCCCAAGTAGGATTAGCCCATTTAAGTTGTCCACAAGCCGTGTGAATTCCTTGAGAACCACAAGTTCGACAAAGTACTAATTCCCACTTTCTGTTAAACACATTAGAAAATTACAAAAATGAAAACAAATCTCTGTTATAGTATATAAAATATAAACCAGATACATTTTACTTACGCATTAAAGCTTGTATGTTTTCTACCTTTAGGGCAAAGACATATTGGAGCGTCACACTGATCATATCTATATAGAAGTTCTTCAAATGCATTTGGCACAAGTTCCCAAGAAGCATCTCTGAAATATAGTTAGGACAATTAGTATTTTTAATTAAGTGTTTTATCAAAAAACATAAACTTCATTTTACACTTACTGACTAGGAATAAAAATACCAAATTCTAGCATCGCTTTTTGAAATGATTTCTTATCGTTGCATAAAGGACATTTAAAAAAATATCCAGCGCTCATAGCAAGTTGCTAAAATAGTTTATATATAAGCACATATAGATATGTATTTAGAGTTTAAATATTTAACTTCTATTTATAAGGAAGGAAATAAACCACATGATTAAAATTTCCGCAACTACGCGGAAAATGTTAGATTTATTTCCTTCTTTAGACAGCCTGTTATATCCGTTAAGTAATATAAGTTTATATTTTGATTAGATGAAAAGATAATTAGATGCAATATTTAATTTAAACATTCAATAAACCATTACTTTACCTGAACACATTTTCTATGAAACCATGCATTCTTTTTACAACACGGAGCCCATATTGTGTCAGCTACATCATCAAGATTCACTTGATCATAACAAATATAACATGTTATTTCACTAAGTTTTGTTAATTCTATTTTCATTGCAGAATCTATTTTTTGTTTTGGTCTATGCTTCATACAAAATGATCTGAAGAAAATGATGAGTTATTTCTTTCCATTTTAGAAAGACTTAAATTTAAAATTAATATTTAATGATCTAAAAACCACATGTAATGACTATCATAGTTTTGCTATAAAAAAATGAAAAATCATACATAATGATCACCAGATTTAAGTTAGCTAATATTCCTTCTTGTTGACATATATTACAAGGAAAAACATTGTCTATTAAGAGAAAATTAAGTATATACCTGAATTCGCCAAAAAATTGATTTAACGCCCCAGCATTCAGTCCACAAGGATAATGAAATATACGTTTACATTTTGTATTACAACATCCTAAAGTAGCTCCAGATTTTCTACAGTATGTACATATCTTTAAAAAAGAATGTATATTTTCATTATAAGATCAATTTTTATGTTAATTAATTATCAAAGATTATATAACATTATTTACCAATCTTTTTCCTCTACGGAGCTCTTTCTGTATATCTGCTACAAGAAACCCTAAAATGCCTTCGTTATCGTTTCCTCTTTGTTCCATATTTGACGATAAAAGCTGTATTTTAAATACTGATGTTATAATTTAAAATATTTTTGTTTGAAGTATAAGTATTATATAAATTAAGTACCAAGCAATAATAATGCGTGATGATATCACCATGTTCAAAAAACTTTCCAAATTTTAGTTCGTTATTATCTGACAATCCACAAAAGCAACACACTTTATCTTTAGATAACTTATTTCGCTTTGGCATGGTATTTGCTATCAAATTCAATGCATGTATTTATATTAAAATATGTCAAAATTCAGTACCTAATTTTGCATTAAAATACAAACAATGTATAAAAGAAATTATATTAATACATTATTTTTTTAAAATATCTATATAGTTATAACATGTATGAAGTAATATAGTTATAATACGTACAAATTCAATGATCTTATTTTACATAATCTTCTAATAGATCTTTAATGTTTACATATATATTAAATATATATCTAAAAATTACGAACATCCCATTAATATCATATTCGATAAAAGTTTACACGGCAATAATCTGTCAATTGCAGTCAGTACATCGGTAAACTGAGAAATCATAATATTAATATAAATCAAAATGTTACATTTAATAATTTACAAAACTGATCGTTTAATCTACGCATCGATTCATAAAAAACTGATCTTTCTCATTCTTAGTTGATAATTTTTCATGGAGAGAATTATTTACTTATATTCAAAACAACACTGCGCGGGAGAGATACCATGTATAATACTACCTGACAAGAATGAAATTTCTAACAAAAGCCTACATATTTTAGTATATAATAATATTAATTTTATATATTATATACTTTTGAAATTCGGTAAATAGGAAATATTTTACTTTGAATTATTATACGAGTTTCTTTATTGTTTGTACGTTAAAACATTATAAAATTACTGTTTGAGAAATCTTAAACTATTCAACATATAGTTGAGTAAAACAATTTTGTATATATTATATGTACATGACTCCATTCTTAGAAAAAACGTTTCCTCCGTTTGGCTAGTTTTCGTTCGTTCTGCGCATGTCGGTTCTGATTGGTTTGATCATTAACGAATGAAGTTTACAACGAATAAATATAGAGGTCCTAATGTTCCGATTAAGAAGTTTCTTATAACGTATAAAAATTTGTTTAAAAATATTTGAATACAAAATATTTATATATTTTTATTATCATTTTGTAATAATTACTAACTTGTGATTTATAATTAATGAATATAATAAATTTAAAATAGTACGTTAAATTAATTTAGCAAAAAAATACGATCGTTTACGCAATTCGAAATTTAAATTTCAAATTAAAGTGTTTAAAATGCTGCATGTTCCATAATTTTATACCAAGATAAAACAGATAGCGCTCGTTTCCGAGCCACAGATTCATGTTCTCCAGAGACAAGGGCATGTCCAATCTTGTTATATTTGTAGTCACTGGTATTATTTTTCAGTTAAAATTCGTCGTATGATGAGTATTGTGTCTCGCAAAGTTAACTATAGATATGTGTAAATACATTGTAGATGAAACATAGCACGTGTTAACATGGTTATGTTCGTTAGCATTTTAAAAAGTATATTTTAGATACATTTGAAAATCTATTTATTATTCAACTTAATGCGATATACCTGTATAAACTGTAACACGTATTTGAGATAGTAAGTAAATTTAAACTAATTAACAAGTGGATTTTAATTGTCTATAAGTTCTGTTGATCAAATAGAAATATAATTTCATATAAATTATGTATATTAGTAAGACATAACAAAATAATTTAACTTACTTTTCTATTTGTATTGTCTTTGTAGAGTGTTATAAAATGGGGAAACGAAAAGCGAAATCAAATGACGAATTAGAACTAATTACAAACAAATCAACAAATGATGATGAACTTACGACTAAAAATGAGAAAAGAGGAAAGTATGAGAAACCTGTATTAAATACTGGTAAAGGGAACAATAAACATGGTACTGAATTTAAAAAAGGAAATAACGGAACATTAAAACAGGACTCTGTGCAAAAACTTAATTGGTCAGAGTTTAGAAAACAGAAGAAGGAACTTAAGGAAAAATACAAAGCCAAAAGGTTCAGCAACATTTACAATATATTAGTTACAGTCAAACAAGTTGGTGAAAAGTTACGCAGGTCTGATTGCTCAGAAAAAAAACGTATAAGATTAATTTCAGAGGCACATAATTTATTAACAAATAATTATAGTAAGGTGGTGCTTACACACGATATGTCTCGTATTGTTCAGTGGGTGTTTAAGTATAGCGATTCAAAAATTCGACAGGATATTTTTAATGAGCTACAACCTCTACTTTTATCAATGATTGAATCAAAGTATGCAAAGAATTGTATTAAGATTATATTGAAATATGGTTCTCCAGAAATGAGAAGTAATATTATTTCTAGTTGTTATGGGAATGTAGTGAGGCTCATGAGTCATTCTGTATCTGTACCAATATTAGAACTTATATATTCAAAGTGGTCAACAGATATAGAAAAAATATGTCTTAAACAGGAATTTTATGGTGATATGTATAAAATGGCTAAGGATAAGAATGTCAAAACTTTATCCGATGTTTTTAAAACTGCAAAAGATATGAAGTCAGCGACATTAACAGCTGTAAAAGGAAATCTAACAAGGATATTGAATAAGGGACTTTTACGTTGCCCACTTGTACACTGTGTTCTTTTAGAATTTTTAAATAATTGTTCTAATGAAGATAGGACAGAAATGATAGTTACGTTGAGAAATTTTATATTAGAATTGTCTGAATCAAAAATTGGTTCAAAAGTTGCTGTAATATGTATATGGAATGGCACAAACAAGGATAGGAAAATTATAATGAAATGTCTTAAAGAAAATGTAAAAAACGTTTCAATGTCAGAACATGGGTATATAATATTATTAGCATTATTTGATTCAGTAGATGATACTGTTTTGTTAAATAAACTTATACTCTCAGAAATACAAACAGAGCTAACAGAAATAGCATTAAATGAATATGGAAAACACGTAATATTATATCTAGTAGCTAGAAGAGATTCTCGTCATTGTCCTCCCTTAATAGTTAAATATTTAGAACAAGGAGATGATAATGCAACCAGCAAGAAACCTGCTAACGTTAGGGAAAAAGAACTTCTTGATTCAGTTTGTGATTCACTTCTTGAAGCTATAATTACAAATACAGCAGTTTGGATGTCTAATAGTTCTATTATAATGGTAACCTTAGCCATATTAAAAGTAGGCACCGGTGAAAAATTAATAAAAGCCTTTAATTCCATTGCTGCATTTATTACCGACAAAAAATCGAAAATTGAAGAAAAAGGTAGCAAATGTAAACCAATTGAACATTCTGGTATACACATGATGTTAAAGAAAATTATACAAAATGACAAAGAATTGCAAAAGAAAGGAGAAAGTACATTTGGAGAAATATTACTTGATCATTTAGAAAATAAAACAATAGAGAAATGGATAAAATACAATAGAGGATGTTTTGTCTTAATATTATTATTAGAAAATGAGGCACCATCGACCGTAAATACTTTAGTTTCCAAACTGAAACCTATAATGAATATTTTAGAAGCAAAATCGAATTCAGGAGCTATAATTTTATTAAAAAAACTACAATAAAGTGAACACTTACTGATACAAAATATATCTATTTATAATATGAAAAATTAAAACCATTTCAAAAATTAAAATATGTCATGAATAATTACAACTTTCAGTGACTGCTGTTTATTTATAACACAAATACTTACAATTTATTCAGTCAAATGTCAAATTTTTTTGTAATTTGTTAACATACATAAGAATCTGCTTATATAAAAAATGATATATATATATATATATATATATATATATATATATATATATATATATATATATATAATTATAATTATCATTTATATATTGCCTATTATAATATTGTACTTACCCATAAAAACACGTATTTTAAATATAAGTCTTGTTTGTTTGATAAAAATGAAAATATTTCTGAATTGTGTATGTAAAAACATTTTTTTTTATCTTTTTTACAAGCCCAATGTAAAATAAAAAAACAGAAAATAGAAAACTGTAACAACTATCAGCAGAGTTATACTTAAATTATATATTATTAAATAATTGTTCGTACTAACGACATTTATAATAAATGTATCTTTAAATAAACATATATTAATTGATACAATTTGTCTGCATCATCTCTATTTTAAAGTGACTGAAAATAAAGACATTAATTTTAGAGATACAGAACATCGATTAAATAATACTAAAATTAAGCACTGATTTCATATTTTAAACATCTCTTTGATATCAATAAGTCTTGTTCGAATTTCCGGTTCATTATCCTTTGTTAATTCTGGTAAGACTTTCTGCATTATGAAAGTCATTTTATCAAATAGTTCAGTATTTTTAGTATCACGTAACTTGTTACCAAGGGACAAAACTATGTTCAAAGCTTCTTTTCTTATCCTGATGTACGAAATACCTGTAATAAAGACAAGTTTATATTAATTATCAAAAATTTTCTGAAGAATGAAATTAACATTGAAGAAAAAATATTAAATGTATAGCACATTTGAATATTCATTTAACTTACCTATACTACGAGTTAATATTTTATTAAGTGTGTTACAAATTGAATCCAATATTTCTTTATCTTTGATTGACAATTCTGAGTAATTTGTTTTGAGCAAAAAAAATTTATCCAAAAATAAATTAAGCATTACTAACATTGATATTTGTATAGTTGTAGACTGAAGAGGAAACATTTTATCACAACATGTTATAAGTTCTATACAATATTTATCTAAAACAAAAATTCGATACAGAATATTACATATTTATCATTATAATTTTTGTATAAAATGTGATGTAATTACCTTGAGTTTCTTTACAAGATGGCCATGCTTTTCCAAGTGTTTCAAAAATGGTTTCGTATAATTTCACCATGTCATCGGTCCTCTTCATTCTCTCATCAGAAATTAGAGATTCGGTTTCGTCTTTCTTTGGCAACTACGCCACATAATGCTTACATGTAAAAATGTCGAGAAAATTCATTATATTACTTTAACTTTATAGTACATACCGTTGTCCAAATTTCTTGAGCGATATCGTATACTTCCTTAAACTTATCGACGTCTAATTCATGCAAAACCATACCAAATGCTTGTAAAGCATGACGGCGATATTCTAAAGCCTCCTTTTTTGTTTCTTTATATAACGCTTGCACTATATCTGCAGATATCTCAGCATTCTCTTTAAGACCTCGCCTGCAATCATAATGTTACTAAAATAACGACAACGATCACCAAAAATTTCACATGATATTATCCTACTATCTTACCACATCATTATTCTACCAATATAATAGATATTTATTCGGTATATCCATGAAGAAGGAACTAAATTGTACAATAATAAACTACTAGCATAGTTATATGATACAATAATGAAATAGTAGTATAGTGAAAGAGTAGAATAGCAAAATAGTGAAATAATAAAGCAGTAGAGCGATTATTTTATGTTAAAACAAAATATAAATATTTTTATATGCATACTTGCTATTACATGTCAGCGTAGCAAGAGCATGTAACAATCGTTGCTTGCCGTCCCAAGTTCTTCCGCGTAAACCATCGATTAACACCTTTAACAAAGTATCTCTTACAGTTGCATCAATATCATTACCCAATTTTTGCGCTAAAGTATTGGTTGCATTAGCTGCTTGTGCTTTTGTAATCCAAGAAGCTGATTCTAAAGATGAACGTAAAATGTTTGTTATTGGTTCCACATTTTGCCTGATTCCAGCTTCAGTTCCTGGAGTTATGTCGTTCCATAGATCGGTCCATAATTCAATTACATTTTCATTCTCTATTAAAATATTATTGATAAATAACATATATTTAAATATATTGAATATTTTACAAAATTAAATACTGACCTTGTGATTTTTGTTCGTGCATTGCGAGAAAAGTAAGAGGTATAACAATACTTGAATAATTTCTTAGTACATCTTGATTATAATTGTTTATAGCTTGTAATGTTTGTCCGATTGCCAACTTGACCGTATCATCTAAAATTTACAATCAAAACTGATATAAAACTTTTTCTTCTATAATTACATGTAAATCTAATTCTTCCATACAGACCCCGTTCCATGTACCACGTATTAAGTGTTTTAAACAACTTATTAAGACTCGATTCCTTCATTGATCCAACTATATGGCCAATAGTAGTTGCATTATTTTTCCTAACAACAGAATTGCAATCTAATAATCCATTCAGTAAAGTTGATAAAATTTTACCTGTAAAGGGAGTAAACGGTAAAATTTGTAGCCAATTTTTAAACTGACACATTATTACCATTACTAACCAGTATAAGGCTGTATTTCATGTTTAAAATGAACACTCAAAAGAATAATGAAGTGTAAACAAGTAATTTTTGTTCCAAAATTCACGTGAGATTTAATTAATTCTATCACCTTTGGCATTAATTCTTTTAAAACCTCTGCATCAATGTACTGTATGCACTATATTAAAATAAACAAATTACTAATAAGGTACAACACTTGGGTAATTACATCTTTTTTTATCAAATAACTTACCTTCGTTACTGTTTCAGTAGCATAATGTCCTTTAGCAGCACTAGCTCTAAGATTATCAATAACGTCTCGTGTTTCTGTTGCCGTCCCACACACATTACTCCAGTACGACAAATTAGGATTTTCCGAATCGCCAATTGCACTTAACAATGCAGGAATTAAAGTGACTAAAGATGGTTTAAGTAAATTACCAGCTCTTGAAATCAATTGAGACACTGTTTGCAGCGATATCGATCTTACGGAGCTTACTATGTGAATAACTCCAATATCCAATAATATGGGCAATATTGCTTGTAGTACTTCTTCTCCTTCTTTACCATGAGAAGAATCACAGTATCGGATGCAAACCTGTATAAATTAACAAACCGATACAAAGCACTGGTAATACATTAAAATAGCGATTTCCAAACTATTTATGAAATAAATCTATTTCATAATTGCACAGCGCCATGGTGCACCGTTTGGAAACGATTGCCATAAATCAAATACTGTAAATATATGGTTTTAGTACTTACTTTACTAAGTATTTTAGTTGTATTCGTAGCAGCTAATCGCGTACCTTCATGAATATCATCCATTATTCGAAACAATTTTTTCCACAATTCTGGTGCATATTTTACAAGATTTAACCGAACATTTGCTCTTAATAGATCTGCAAGCGCATTGCAACAACTAATTCGAACTCGCCATTCGTAATTTGTTAAATTATTAGTTATATCATCTAATATTTCTTCATGATACTGTTCAATCTATTATTAAGGCCCAAGATATAATTATAAATGATTATTGAACAAATGACTAAATATTTTCTCAATAATATTACTCACTGCTTTACTTGTCGATGGAATGATTGCACGCCAAATACTAGACATGCTTTGTTGAATTTTAGGAGTTGGATCATACTGATATCTATACAAGCGTGGAACTATACTTGGCAAGTATTTATTTAATTCTTCATTTGCTACTTTTGCAATCGTTGCAAATCCAAATGCAGCACCTTTTTTAGACGACCACACTGCATTGTGATTTGCTAAATGCATAAAGTAATATACTAGATCTGGTTTTTGTAATTCTGTAGCCAAAGAACAAATTTCTCTATATGTAGATAAGTTGCCACTATAAATAAAATGTGTTATATATAAAATTAAATTTAACTATTACACGGATAAATAATATGTAATTATAAGATTAACTTACCTTGTTGGAGTCTTTCCCAATTGACCATCTTCAAACAATTTTGTGTCGGGTGTAACTTCTTGTACACTTCTACGTCCTTGTGTAAATTGAGTTAATATAGTAGAAACTAAAGCATCTTTTTCTTCTTTGTTAATGTTAACGTATATCAAACTAAGTCCTTTTGCTGCTATATCCTGTATTACATCTATAATCAAAATAAAATTTTTTGATAACATATAATTTAATCCCGTTATCTTTTTCATAATAACAGTTACATAACTTACCACTGTCATCTGCAAGGTAATCCATGAATGCGCGGTGTAACGATGAAAATCTTTGTTTAATGCATTCTCTTTGGATATTATATTTTAACAGTGCTAACAACCATACACAGACCGCCTTTTAACAAACATTTATAGTAAAAAAATGAAAAAAATTGTAATTTCAAACATAATATTAAATAAATACCTGTCTTAAATTAGGGTGTGGATCTTTATACATTCCAAGTAATCTATCTAACGTCTGCATAAATAGTTCAGTACTGGTGTTACTATAAGGTACTTCATGTTCATTCGGTAAGGTTGTCCAAGGATCCCTTTTCTCTGGAGAGGCTTCACCTTGAACACAGCAAACTAATGCTTCTCCCAAAATTAGATGAATTTCAATATCTTTCGTCTATAAAGTGATAAAATTCAAAATTTTTTTACGAGATAATTACAAATTTTGTTATAAAGGAGAAAGTAATTAAAAGCATTGGTTAGTAATTACTTCTTTAACAATTCCAATTATTTTGTCAATTATCTGTGAGGTAAGTGGAAAATTTTCTCCTACGCACAAATATCCTAGTGAAAGTGCAGCCTTTTCTTTAATCTGTAAATATTAAATTTAAATAGTGAATTGAATTTTAATTTGTATACTTAAAACAAACCTTAGTATTTAATTTTGCATTAATCAATGTGGAAAACAATATTTCCACAATTGCTTTTTTATTCGGCTGTTCTTCACCATCATTAGGTAATGGTAATCCACGAATTTTTCCCAAAATACCAATACTCTGAGTTGCAGCATCCATTAACAAAATTGTACTACTTTCAAGAAAATTACCTGGAAAATATTTGTTTAAACAGTGTTAAAGAAAAGATTCGAAAATTTAGCATTTAAATATATAAATACAAAAATGACGTACATATCATTTTTACAACATTGGTATAAAGATCCCAATTAAATAAATTGTTTGTAGAATTCTTTCTAAACATTAATAATCGTCTTTCCATCATATATGTTAAAGTTAATAATCCTCCGTGTTGAGCTTCTAAATTCTTTTTATTCGTAATATTTATAATCTCAGAAATTCGAGTTTCGAAGTCATTAACCGGAAGTGAAGCAGTTATTACGCCATAAATTTTAGCAGCCAACTGTCTTATATCTACCTTCGTAGACGTTAGTAAATTACGAAGCCATGACGACTGTTTTTCGTAAATTTTCGTTATGTACTGTGGAATAGAACTAACCAGTTCTAATAAAGCTTGTAAAGAAGCCTGATCTGTTTTACATAACAATTATTGCATTACAATATCAGTGAAAATACAACAAGGTATTTGTAGATTTACTATAAATATCAAATACAATCCTACCTGCAGAGGCATTACTAAAGATCAAAATCATGTCAAAATAACTGTTTACTGTATATGGTTGTTCTTTGTAAAGATTTTCTAAATAACGTGCAATTAAAGGTGTACTTTCACAAGGATGTTGTAATGGTTCACTATGTACGGTAGCATTAGCACTTTTTGCTAAACAGATACGAAGATAATTAATTATCTGTAAAAAAAAGTTATTATGCTTTTAACCTTTAGAAGAATAAAACAAAATTTATGTTGAATACAAATATATATCGTATTAAGTTTATTACCTCTGTAAATACAGTAATGTTGTAAGGAAGTATCTTACTTTCAACATTCACTTTACCAGTACTTGAAGTTGGCATTCTCGTTTGCATTTTAGAATAAATATATACAACAAGTTTTGAGAAGTCTGGCAATAAAATTTGGTTACTATCTTGCTTATCATTTTCAGTTTTATTCAAAGTGCTGTACAGAACTTTTGTGGCTTCTTTACTTATTTCATGTTTATTATCACCACATGCCAGCAACAGAAGATAACGGGAAGGTGCATCATCAGGTGGGAATACTGTAGCAGCATAATGCATAGCTACAAATCTGTTTTCAAAAGAATGTGACTTGTGTAAAACATATGTCTTAACATATCTATATATATATATATAACGTTCCATTTATGTATACATGCCTGACATTATATTCTGATGATTCGATATAAGTAGACAATAATTCATTCAATAAAGATATATTAGTTTCATCGTCTTTACTAAGTACGAATGCAGATGTGACCGTAATTAACGCATCTCGTACTGCTCTTCGTAAATCACCTTCCGTCTGAAACAACGTATAAAATTTAACTCAATATAGAAGCAATAATAACATAATATATTCTTTAACGTGTTTCTTTTTTGTGACTACTTACCGATGCCAGTGTATCGAATAAATTACGTAATAAATTTGCATCCTTATTAATTAGTGATGGTATTCTTTGTCCCAATTGTCCAATAACAGTATATGCCATTGCTTTATGATTATCTTCACCTTCAGAAATTAATTTTATCATACCATTTAAAATAACTCCAGCTACACGAGATAGTGGCGCTAGGCTACACCTTAAAAGTATTAAATATATTATTGAACACATCTCGATAATTATTAATGCATGATAGATACTCACTGTTGTACAATATTTGATGTAAATGTCAATGCCATTGATTTTAATTTTGCGTTTGTATTTTTACCATACAGTGAATCAAAGACTACCTACGAGTTAATCGAAATTAAATCTTGAATAATGTAATATAAAATCATAAAACGTACCTGAATACAAGGTGGTATAATAAAACCAGTTTTAGTTACACGACAAAGATAATGCAACAATTTGAGACGAATTCGCGTACTTGCTGGTAACCGTTTCATTTCTGATTTAACTTCTTTCTGTGCAGCTAAAGCATTAGTACCCAAAAATAAAGTATAAAGTGGAGCTGCTAACTGCACTGAAGACCAATCTAATGTACTGAAATGTTTATAAAGAAATGTTTTAATATTTAATTGTATTTTTATAAAAAACTTATTAAAAATATAATGCAAATGTAGATTAAAACATACTTCACAATTTTTTTCAATTCTAAATCTGCCATATTAGCGACACTGAATCTGGTATCAGCAGCTGCTACTATTAAATGTATGAGAATGTCAGAATCCGGAAAGAATCCACTACTAAGAAATTTAACAATTCCTAATTTAGTTTGTTCAAGTTGTTCAGCTGTTGGTGGATTTTCACCTATTACTCGTTTAAATGCATATTCACTTAATCCTGGTGGTACAGGAAACTGTGACCAATCAATAGCTTGACCTGGATGTTGATTTTCTGTTTGTCCTACCGATCTAAAATAAATCAGCATAGATATTTAAAAATACAATTTTCATTGATCATTTTTATTGCACGATACTTGATTAATTTTAAATGTAACAAAGTGAAAATGTAATATATATTCTTACCCATATGGTAATAACAAAACATCAAGCATAAAATTGATTAATTGTTTTGATACATAAAGTTTATCTTGCAAACCAAGAAGAGATGCTCGTTTATCTGGATCCATAGGAACATTAATATGACCCAATGCAGGCATAATTATAAGTAATAAACTAAAATAAATTCATAAATTCTTTTTACACTACATTTATATTGATTTGTTATTTAAATCATAAATTATTAACAAACCTATCTTGATGAGATAATGGTTTTCCTTCTATAGCATTTAATACACTTGGAATTAGTTCAGCCTGCTTTTGTATTTCCATTCTGGGATATCCTAGTTTTATATATATAATTGTAAAATTCTATAACATACAACATATAAATGGATTTTGAACCTATTAAAAATATTTGAAATAAATAAATTTCAATAATAACATACAATTACGAATGAACTGGCAGCAGGATCTTGATATTGTAATAGTAGTGCTTCAACTGGCAGTTGAACTTGTGGTCTACTTTTTACTCTTTTGTTTATATGAATTAATAATTCCATTACTTTTTTTCTAACACCTTCTTGTGCACTAGATAATTTTAGTAAAACCGGAGGCAGAAATTTACATACTGATGCTTGTAACTGTTCATCAGTCTCCGCAGAACCCAGGCGAAGAAATACACGTTCAAGCAAGACTTTCATGAAATAAGTTATAAATATATTATTTATACATATAATTCATATATGAAACTGAGGATTATTAATAAACTATAATAATCTGCAGAAATACAGTTTAGTTTTCATGTATTTATAATATTGTGCCATGTATCTGTTTTTCATTGAGCTAATTAATTAATAAATATTAAACAATGCTATATACATTTTCCATTAATATTAAAAAACTTGTTAGTTATTGCAAGGAAAAATGTACATCAATAATAATGATGTATTAATTACAGAAATAATATAACCATTTATTTAAATAAAATATTGTAAAGCATATTGTATCAATTATATTTATACACCTTATATTATTAAAAGATATTACACAATACGTTGAAATCATTATAAAGCAAGAAAATAATTAAATAATATGTACTAAAATATTATAAATATTTGAATAATAAGTATATTGGTTTGTTCCATTTATTTGACAAATATGAACATATGCTAAAAGTTAAATATAAACTTATAAAGACGTAAAAGACAAATTGTACATTGTAAATTTAAATATGAAATTAAAAAACCCGGATATATTTGAAGTTGTCTTTTACAACACGGCATGACAATTGAGTTTCTTTCGTGAGCCACGAATTCTAAAAATGCTGTCAACATTAACAATAACATTTCTATTATCGGAGCAGAAATATTATTAATGATACTATTAATGCCATTGTTAAATCAACTTGTTTTTTAACTAAATTATGCTGATTTCTTTCAAGATTACTTACTCAGTTCGTCCGTAGCGGCTGCCATTTTGAAATAATGTGCGAAAGAGAAAGCGAATGATAAGAAATACCACTAATTTTTGGTTAGTTGCATTGTACTACGTCATTTAATACGGAAACTTATTAATTCATAGCTTATAATTTTACATATTTCTAGCGGCGAAGCTTTGCGTTCCCATTCAATTTCTGCGGAATATTTTATATAATCTATGTAGAAGAATAATTCAAAAAAATTATATTCTGTTTACTTTCAATATTTCATAAACCTATAATATAAATACATACATGCTATAAGAAGGTTTATTTAACATTTTATAGTTGTTTAGTATCACTTACACCTCCGTCTTAATCTATATGTACAATATAATTGTCATACATATTTTGCCCGTTTTTAAATTTCTATCAAGTTCCTATTATTCGTTCAATAGGAGATCATATTCGATTTGTGCAATGCGACTAACTTCAATACGTCTCCCACTATTTTGAACTTTCCACTTCTGTGCACTTCTCATTTCATTGTCATATACACAGTGAACAAAAATATATGAATAGAGAAAACTGATGTAGAGTAAGTATAATCAAGTACTTTTTTATAAAAAAAGTTACTGGATATACATGCTCAGAGCTTCGGACATCGTAATATAGATGTACGTTACTCTTGGTTACGAACTATACTTGAACCAACCAGAATTGGTATGCGCAGTACGAATAAAAATTCGTGGTCTGATCGGTATGATCTCCCTTTCAATGAATAATCACAAAAATATTATCAAAAGTAATTGAACTATCTTAAGTAAATAAATAAGCAAAAATACCACAAATATCGACAAAAATTATGTTAAAACTGTAATTTCTAGAAAATGTTACAAATTATAAAATTTGAGGATGAACTTTGAATTATAGAAATATTTAAAGAATTAACGCGAAGTTGTCGCATGTGATCACCCAATGAACGAATACGAACATGTCATTGTGTCGTCTGCTTCTTTCGTCCCTTTAACTTGAACTCTGCTTTTGTTTCGTGACCTTCAAAGTTTGTCTTTGTATGGTAGAGGTCAAATTCGAACGAAAAGTTGTTCATAATTTATTATAATGTACATTGCATTGTGAATTACATTATTTTTTACAAAGATACAAATTAGATATTATTTTATATTATTTTAATATGTTCAATATTATGTCAACTGATTAACGCTGTTTTTCTTGTTATTTTTTAAACGAAAGTGTAAGATTTTAGTTGAACATTTTACAAAATAGTCAGGTATGAAATAAATGTGACATAAAATTTTCGGGAAATGATAATAATATGCGTTTTTATATTGCATGTGACAATTGTACATTAATCGTCATTTTATTTACCTCTATTAACCCATTGTATACATACGTGATGTATTGTTACGGGATAATTTTATATTGATAAATATTTAAATTTTTAACAGTACTTATGCTATAACAGCTTTTGATGTATTTGTTTATAATTTTTACAATTTTATTAATTTACATTTAGTATTCAGAAATGTATGTTCGTGTAAATTCAATTCAAATTCTCTTTTGTAACAGTTCTATTATGGCACTGTCAAAAATGTGATTAATGTCAACAAGTGATGCAATTCTTAAATACAAATACTTTGTATTTTTAATTACATGTATTATATACTTTAAAAAGTTAAATAAAACAATATTCTAATATACATGTCATCTTATTTTAATATAAAAAGTAATTAGTTATTTTTATTGTTTGCGATAATTTTTGTTAATCATTAAAATTAATTAACAGGAGTGTTTTATATTTAAACAGCTTTTTTATATTTGTTGTAGGCAATGCACAAAGTGGCCTTTATTTAACTAGAAATTGTACAAATGATATCTCGTATGATAACGTAAGACTGAAAACTTTATTGCGTTTAGTAATAAATCATTTCAGCCTAATGATTTAATTTAAGAATGGGTTCTATGCTCACGATAAGTAATTTTTTTTGTAATGCAACAAGGACCTTAATAAGGAAGTTTGGAAATATTCTTCAGTATCTTTATAAATGCTGCTATATAAAATATCTTTGTTATTATGTAAGTTTGTATAGGTACACTGATGTATGTGAATAATTTCTTACATTTATATCTTTAGTTATAAGTGATAAGATTATTCAATTACTATTGATAATATAGTTTTGTAATGTCTTTTTGTAACATTTAGTTAGTATAATTATAACAATTCAATTTGGGAAACTTTAATTTTTTAAAATATCATATATTAATACATACATGTAAATTACAATACCAAATATACCAAAGATCTTGTGAAATAAGATTCTGAACCTGATAAACTAAATCCTTTTATATTCCAAGCTAATATTTCTATGTTAATGTACTGTTAAATTATTAAAAGTAATAAATTCTCTGTGATTTTTGTCAGAGTTAAATTTAGTAGTAGATAAATAGTTAGAAAAATAATAGTATAAATATACAATTGATGTCATATGGTACAAAGTCTGTCCTATGTCTATATTATTACAAAGAGGTAATCCAAGCATGTAGAATGAGAATATCTCTAGGTTTTATGTATGTTCATGAAGCATATCTTTGTAATATAATACCATGCTTCTTGTACGCTCAGTAGCTGCTTTGTGCTGATAACTTATATTAAGGGACTTGTGGGCTAAGTATTTATCCATTTACCACCTTCGCGTGTAAGTACTAATCTCCAGAGAGAAAATTTACCTCATAAAAGTATTATAGACACATGCAGTTTGTACATTTTCTATTAATGTAATGACCTATAGTGTTTCGTTTTTATTTAACTTTATTATTTCAATATATTCATTAGATATTTATCATAAATATGTTTTCTCTTATTTAATATACTGTGATGTATTTTTAAACTCAACACAAGTGTTTACAATAATTTCAAAGCAGTGTGAATATATCCAACGAGTTGTAAATGTTATTGATAATTATGGAACATCATAACATTTCATGGTAATATATTATAAAAAACTTATTTGTGCTTTTAGGAAGTGGTTGAAAATATGACAGAACACATTTCATCGACTGAAAATCAAGACTCTGATCAAATAAGAGTCTTAACTCTAAATAATGGAGAGCACCTTGATGGCATATTATACAGATTGAAAAAAGGTATATAAATTCTATTAACTAGATTTATTTAGTACAGTTAGTAATAGATTGTAGGTATTTATGTATTTATAATACATAAAAGCTTATAAAGAATACATAAGTCCATACATTATGTTGTGAATGTCTATAGGTGGTAGACTTCTATATATCATAAATGCACAAACACTTGCAGTTTAATTATCATTGTATAAATGACTTTGCATAATTTTAAAGTTAAAATAATTTTTAACAGGATGGAAAGTAGAATTTCGTTTAGGTGCTTCCCTTCTTGGGAAGTCACTTGATCTTTTTATAAATCATCCTATAGGAGAACATCGAAAATTTGAAAGACATGCATATTATCTATTGGAATGGGTAAATGAGACAGCTAGTATATGTTTATCTCTAGCTGGTTCATTTCACTATTATCTTGTGGATCCTAAGTAAGCATTAAACTAATAAACTTAAATAGACAAAATTTAAATGACTAATTTCAATCATATCAAATTTCTCAGTTCTGAAGGTATAAAACCTGTTGCTTCTGGATATCTATTAGTGGATCCAGAACTTAAAGTAGGAGAAAATGGGGAAGATCTACCCTTAGATTGCATCCAGTGCCAAACTGTTTTAGCAAAATGTTTAGGACCTTTTTCTACTTGGGAAGATAAATTGTTAGTTGCTAGAAATTCTGGATATAATCTAATTCATTTTACACCAATCCAGGTAATGAATTTGATATATTATATATTTAAAATGTATATACAACATATAAAGTATATAAATAATCTTAATATTAGGAACTGGGATATTCAAAATCATCTTATAGTCTTAGTGATCAATTGAAGTTAAATGCTTCTTTTAATGATGATGATAAACCAGTTACGCATGATGATATTAAAGGGCTCATTAACAAAATGCGCAACGAATGGAATGTAAGTAATATAATTTGATATTGTTAAAATTTATATCATTACAATATTTCTTAATATTGCAAATATTGCTAATTGTAGGTACTAAGCATATGTGATATTGTTTTAAATCATACGGCAAATGAAAGTCCTTTCTTAGTATCTCATCCCGAATGTACATACAATTGTTCGAACAGTCCTCACTTGCGTCCTGCATATATTTTGGATGCAGCACTTTTTGAATTAACAGTCCAAGTGGCAGCTGGAGAGTGGGAATTTAAGGGTATTCCTACAATAGTTGAAACTGAAGAACATTTAAATGTACTGTAACTGCTTTAAATTAGTTAGATAGATAAAGATATACTTTAATAATTGTTACATTTTCATTTTCAGTCAATTCGTCATGCACTTCATACATATTTTTTACCACTTGTTAAAATACAAGAACTATATATATTAGATATCAATGAAACTATTGCTGAGTTTTTGAATTCAGCTCGAAATCAAATGCCCCAGGATAATGTCGAACCAATACTAGAGGATATAAATGTAATACAAGATCCCAAATTCCGAAGGTTAAAAGCAACGATAAATATGCAACTGGCTTTACAAAAATATAACGTATATAGGTAAATTATAATTAAAAAATACTAGTCGGGTTTTAATATCATTCAAGAAAAATTTTAATCTTTTAAATATTTTATTTTATTAGAGCTGATTGTTTTGATGAAGAAACACGTTTAAAACGATGTGCCGAAGATTTAAGAAATAAATTACAAGAACTTAACAATGTAATCATCAATGAAATACAAAATCACTTGAATGCTGCAGTTGAAAATACAATTTCTGGAATAAGATATTTTAGAGTACAACCGGATGGACCAAGAATTAAAGAAATAAGTGAAAGAAATCCACTTGTTCCTAGGTACTAAAAATGTGTCATATTTAATTTTGTGTTTTATGCAATATTGCACTACCACTGTAACTATGATCATATTTAGATACTTTACTGATTATGGAGCACCTCAAACATTAACTGAAAGAGAAGCAACAATGTATTCAGATGCAGGATGTTATCTTATGGCTCATAATGGATGGGTAATGAATGGTGATCCTTTGAAAAATTTTGCAGATCCTGATTCTAATGTTTATATAAGAAGAGAACTTATTGCTTGGGGTGACAGTGTAAAATTAAGGTAATACAATTATTTTTAAAATGTTATAATGATTAAAATTTATCGTATATTTTAAATAATATATTGTCTTCATTATAGATATGGAAATAAACCAGATGATTGTCCTTTCTTATGGCAACATATGACTACATACGTTGAACAAATGGCTAAAATTTTTGATGGTGTTCGTTTAGATAATTGTCATTCAACTCCTATTCCAGTTGCAGAAGTATATTTAATTTTTAAACATAGAAATATTTGTAATTTCACATTTGTTTTAACATTTTTATAATTTTTCAGTACATGCTTGATGCTGCTCGCCGAGTTCGACCAGATTTATATGTTGTTGCTGAATTATTTACAAATTCCGACCAAAAAGACAATATATTTGTTAATCGACTTGGCATTACCTCTTTAATTCGAGGTACATAAATTTAGCTCTAATCACAAAATCTCTACAAAAGTATATATTTTTGTTAAATATTTGATCGCTTATTTTGAATTATAGAAGCTATGTCTGCATGGGATAGCCACGAAGAAGGCCGATTGGTCTATCGGTATGGAGGAGAACCAGTTGGTGCATTTTTGCAACCACGTAAACGACCTTTAGTACCAAGCATAGCACACGCACTCTTTTTAGATTTAACTCATGATAATCCTAGTCCAGTGGAAAAGCGTAGTGTCTTTGATTTACTACCAAGCGCTGCGCTTGTATCAATGGCAGCGTGTGCTAGTGGTAGCAATCGTGGATACGATGAATTAGTACCTCATCATGTAAATTTTATCAGATATTGATATATTATATTTTCATAAAGTCGATTCTTAGAAACTTAAATTAATTCTTATCTATTACTTCTTACAGATACACGTTGTAGATGAAACTAGACAATATTCTTCCTGGACAGTTGATGAAGATTTGGTAGATGGTATCAAATTCGTGGGATCTAAAACAGGCATAATTGCAGCAAAAAAGGCATTAAATGATTTGCATTACTCGCTTGGACAGCAGAAATTTTCTCAGGTATACTGCAGTCATCTAATGTTACCTTACGTATAATAAGTAATAAGTATACTTACTACTTGTATGTTATTTGTTACATTTGTAGGTTTTTGTCGATCAAATGGACAGTGATGTAGTAGCTGTAACAAGACATTCTCCAACCAGTCATGATAGTGTAATTTTAGTTGCTTTTACAGCTTTTAAGCATCCAGATTCCAATGCTATTGATCTAAGAAGATATGTAAAACCATTGCGCGTAGAAGGTGTGATGGAAGAAATTATTTTAGAAGCATCTTTATCTCATATAGGAGCAAAGTAAACAACTAGATATATTTATAGATTATTCGTTATATATTTTATTGATGTTTTACCAACAAATTACTTTTAGAAGCGGTAATTCACCTTTTCATTATCCTGAAAAGTATGTGCAAAATGAAAATTATATAAACGGTCTTTCCGAATATGCTGTAAACCTTAAAGAACACATACAAATTTGTGATTCAGCAATTTTGGAAAAAGTTGATTCAGGAGATCCTAAAATAACACAGCTCAATTTTGTAAACTTTCAACCAGGTTCCATCGTTGCTATTCGGTAATGTTTCTTTATATTTCTATCACGATTTGTTTATCAAGTTACATGTGTAAATATTAACATGTACCAATTTTAGAGTATCTCTTCATGCGAATATAAAACCTGCCCTTGCAAAGCTTCATAATACCATTTCAATAATTACATCACCAAAAAGTTCAGACTTGCGTGTTATTGCTTCACGCATGGATTTAGTGGATTTGAACAAAGCTTTGTACAGATGTGACCAGGAAGAACGCGATGAAACTTCAAATAGATTTGGTGTGTACGATATCCCTGGATATGGGCCTCTCGTCTATGCAGGATTACAAGGTAAATTAATCATTTCAATACTTCGTATATATGTATATGTATAAGCTCTTACATTTTAATCAAGACATATTTTCTCATTTTTAGGAATCATTTCATTGTTAGCGGATATTCGTCCTAATAATGACTTAGGTCATCCAATGTGTATTAATCTCAGACAGGGCAATTGGTTAATAGGTAAATATATTTTAATTGATTTATCGTTTATGATTAAATAACATATTAGTAATAAACTATTATATTAAAAATAAACTATGTAGATTATACTTGGCAACGACTAAAAGAGGATGATGGAACGAGAGCTCTAGGCGAATGGCTTGAAGACGCTACTGAACCATTTAAAGTGATACCTCGTTACTTAGTGCCTAGTTATTTCGACGTTGTAATTGTAAATGTTTATATGATTCTGTTAGAGCAATGTTACAGCCTGATGTCAAGGTATGTCATACCAATCATGCATTTATATTTTCTATATTGATATATAATAATTTATTATGATTTATCAGTTTTGTAAAGGATGGTTCCACTTTCATCAAGATTCTATCACTGGTTTCAATACAAGTGGGGAGTGTAGTAAGATCAGCTCCGCTGCCAGATTTGTCCCCTAACTTAGATCCCCCTAAGCCAAAAATTAAGGAATATAATGGCGAAAATGAGCAAATATGCACAACATTATCAGCAGGTTTACCACATTTCACAACCGGTTACATGAGAAATTGGGGCAGAGACACGTTTATTGCTTTGAGAGGATTATTAATATTAACAGGCAGACATACTGAAGCTAGATTTATTATTCTTAGTTATGCAGGCACTTTGCGACATGGTCTCATACCTAATCTGCTTGACAAAGGAAAGAATGCTAGGTAAGAAATAATACGTACTTTTGTTCTTATACTTTTAAAATTAAAATTTATTTTCATAATTTTTTCTTGACATTTATTAGATACAACTGTCGTGATGCTTTGTGGTGGTGGTTGTATACCATTCAATGTTACATTCAAGAAGTGCCAAATGGTTTGAAAATTTTAACGGATAAAATTTCAAGATTGTTTCCGACCGATGATTCTCCAGCCTTACCTGCGGGACAAGTTGTATGTATATAAACAATTTACTATAGTCTAGAATTCCCTACTTGAGAATTTGATTAATTTCTTTTTCATAAAAAATTCATACTTTAGAAAAATTTGACTCGCTGACTGTTATCAAGTGTATCTTGCACAATTTTTAGGATCAACCACTACATGACGTTATTCAAGAGGCCCTTTTAGTACATTTTCAAGGACTTTGCTTTAGAGAAAGAAACGCTGGAAGACAAATTGACGAACATATGACAGATCGTGGTTTTAATAATCAAATTGGAGTGCATCCAGAAACCGGATTTGTATTTGGGGGAAATGATGCCAATTGTGGTACATGGATGGATAAAATGGGATCTTCCGAAAAAGCCGGTAACAAAGGAAAACCTGCTACTCCAAGAGATGGTTCAGCTGTAGAAATTGTAGGACTCAGCAAAAGCATTCTTAGCTTTTTAGCTGAATTATATAAACAAAATTTATTCCCTCATGGTAGTGTACAAAGGAAGAATCGTGATGGTAAGATCAATTTTATTGTGTATTTTTTCATTATTTTTTTTCGTAACAGTTTATACCTGTTTTAGGATCCGTTGTAACATGGAGTTATAAGCAATGGGCAGACAAAATTTCTTTAAATTTCGAAAAATATTTCTACATTAATGAAACACCAAGAGAAGGAGAATTAAAACCAGAACTGATCCATCGTCGTGGAATTTTCAAAGACAGTCATGGAGCTACCCAGGCATGGGCTGATTATCAATTACGACCTAATTTTCCAGTTGCAATGGTGGTTGTAAGTATCAAATTTTTATAAGTTACTTTTTAAATATATGTTCTAACACCGTGATTCCAAAAGGCACCGGAATTATTTAATCCGAAACATGCATGGACAGCATTGAAAAAAGCAGAAGAAATTTTGTTGGGCCCACTTGGAATGAAAACATTAGATCCTGCTGACTGGGCATACAATGGATATTATGACAATTCTAATGACAGTGGAGACACTAAATTGGCTCACGGATGGAATTATCATCAAGGCCCTGTACGTAATTTCTTGAACATTAAATATTTTAATGTACAGAACTATAAAATGAAAATCATATACTTTACAATGTTTTACAGGAATGGGTTTGGCCTATGGGATACTTCCTTCGAGCTCGTTTATATTTTGCTCCATTAGTAGGAGGAAAAGAAGAATTACGTCGAACAGTCGAATCAACTGAAACTATTATTTCTCGACATTTTATAGAAGCGTCTACAAATCATTGGAGAGGTCTTCCCGAACTTACTAATAAAGATGGAGAATATTGTAAGGATAGTTGCAGAACACAAGCTTGGAGCGCCTCTTCTATATTAGAGGTTTGTGTACACATTATGGTCATTAAAACGTAATTCAACGTAAATACTTAGTATTTCATTACATTATTTTATTTTTTATCGATTTCAGGTTCTCTACGATTTGCAGAAGATTAAACGGGAATTACGAGCCGAGGAAACTGAAAGAATAAATTGATATAATTTTGCGTGTGTTCACCACCGCCAGTTACACCTAGAACATTTGCGATTAGAGAAAGAACGTAGTATCAGAATAAACCATCACGATAATAAATGGCACGTATTTGACACATCAATAGAAACACAACGCACGGAGACACACGCATGTGGTACTTGGCACGTAGACAAAACTAGCACACCACCATCCAAATTTGTAAGCGTCGAAATAATTTCCAGCGACGACAGTTTTCCAATTCAAGAATCACAAGAAAATGAGAACAAGGTAGATAACAGACACGAATACGTATCTCCTACCGTTATCAATACTGTAGAAACAATTGAAACCATGTCAGATGCGACAGAGTTCTCGACAATATCAAATAGTGAATTTAGAAACTCGGAACAATTTGCATACAGAAATGAATCCTTAAAATATTTAGGTAAACCTTTAGATAAGTTCAAATATGATATAACTAACCAAGATAGTATACTTGCCAAAAAAATCATGGAGGAAAGTAGTACAATTAAAAAATACTCATCAAACGTAGATCATGTTTACGAAGAAGTCAATGCTCTCGAATGTGATATTATGGATTATTATGAAAAGTATAGTCCTACTACAGCGAAAACTTTGATAAACACACTTTTTCTTCCGCGTCATAAAATTTGCAAACAATGTGCGAATTTACAAAACAGTCCAGTATACTCTGATCAGTTAATATATGCAAAGAAATCTTTACACGCAAAAGAAGTTCGTTTATTGCAACAAAATGATACGTTGTGTTTTGCGTATTGTTCAGTAGATGACAAACTTGACGGTAGTTTATTTTCACAATATAATAATGTTCAGCATTGCTTGTTAGTTTACAATTGCCTAAAAACTAATGCATCCAGTATATTTTATTTTTATAGTCCACTGCAAGATGTTTTTGATTTGAAAACAACACTTAAACCAAATATTCTCATAAGTAGCGATATAAAGGGAATAGTAAATACAGAATTGTATCACCGTTGTGCAAACAATTTTTATACAAGGATATCAAATCAAGGCATTGCACCTATGGTATTTCATATAGATCATAATAATATCCTCAATGCTATAAAACATATTGGATATGATACCGATTTGCAAAATTGGATGAATTATCGTAATGACATATTTAGGTCACATAGTTTTAAACAAGATGACGTTCCTGATCATAGAGCGAATAGGTCCAGTTTATTATTATTAGAACCATTATTGCTGATGCCAGAATTAGGAAGTTCTAGATACAGGCACGGGAAAAATCGCATTTCACAATCAGAACACATGAAAATAGTAAAAATAGTGATTGCCTATACTCTTTCTTTCTTTATCTTAGCAACAATCACATTTTATATAGTATATTTCACTTGATATATATTTATAAAAATCTGTTATCTACTTTGTCAAGTTTAAAACACAAACATTATTTATTAGCACTAAGCAAAGAAATTGAAATATAAAATTTAATTTCACATTAAACTTGGATTTTCACTTCTATGTATTAGACAATTATTATAAGTAAAATTATTTACTTTTTATGATTCACTTTTAAAGTGTCTTACTTTTTCATGCTTCTTTGCATAAAAATTAATTAACGAAAGTTTATCAATTTGTCCTTGCTTGTTTATGTTTGCATATATTTATTTTACATTAAAAAATTACGCTATTTTATTAAAAATGCAATAAAACAAAACTGTACAAAAAAGAAGTTGAATTTAATATAGGATGAAAATACTAATTTTTAATTTTGACATAGAGTTTAATATGTGACACCCTTTATATACATGTTTTACAAGTTATGAAAGAATGCAATTAAACAATAATACAAGGTTATTAAGAATTTTTATTACTTGTTGATACATTAAATACTTGTTAGCGGATACTATTAATATTGCACGCACATTTTAGATACACATTTTGTTAATCGTTTTCATATTGTGTATGAAATATTTGCAATAAAATTAATATACACAATTTTACTATGTATAACAGAGAAAACCAACCTTATTGTTATCTCTTTTGAACTATTTTACAATATAAAATAAATAGATTTATATAAAACATACGTATAACTTACAGCAATAAATAAATTTCATTTTAATTTACAAAATCACAGTACAGTCTCGCTATATGGCTTACATTTGTATGGCTCATTTAGAATTTTTCAAATTTACTGATTTTTAACGCTGGAAATTTAAAAATTAAGAAATATTTGAAATTTATCGACTGTCAAATTTTCAAATTTAGAATTTACTTACAGGATCTCGTTCAGGGCCATATTATAATGAGACTCTCACTGTAATATAAATGTTGATCTACTATTTACAATCAAATCAATTAAAATTCAGTTATTAAAACCATTTAAATATTAATACTTAATATGTAATATTTATATGACAAATATAAACACATTTTTATGTTCACTATTAGAATTGTTTAAACAAAAATTCAATTATTTCGTACTTTCGCAATATGGATATAATTACCAAATGGGTAATTTTCTATTCATTACTATGTGTCAATATATAATTAGAACTATAATTACTAGTTTATATATAAGACTATATGATAATTCAATTAATTAATCTGAATATAACGTATTAATAATTCACTTGCAGTTTTATAACGTGCAATACAACAGCATGCATGTAAAAAATTATTCTTTTTCTACTGTCTTGTTATACTACTTTAAATAGCACACTTATTTGCCTGTGCTTGTACTTGTAGAAACGTAATAAAATATACAAGAAGAAATGTTGAACTTAAAACATGTCAGTGCTTACAAAAAGGATCGAAACAAGTAATAATTCCGAATTTACTTAACTATTTAAAATTTCCTTAATACTTCATATTTACGTATAACGTGAAAAATTTTATCAAATGCTGCATGAAATTTGATGTATTCTATTATTTCAATAAAATTATTCTCACTATTGTGTTTCTTTTCCTTTTATTAATCATAAGTTTGTTAAAAATACATTAAAAATAAAACAATATTCTAAAAATCTTCTATTTATTAGTTTGACCAAATTTCATGATAAAAAATTAGAAGTACTAAAAGCTGAGAGTTTTTAAATCACATTTTTCTAGTCATACTGTAATTAATAGTATATTTGTATAACTTTACGATTGTTTCCTTTCAAATAGCAATTTAGTTACATTGATGATCCTAGTATGAAAAATTTTATCGTGTACCAAGAGCAGATAGATTATAAGTATTTTTTAAATACAAATATAATATACCTTACTTATAATGCGTTACAAAGCAGGAATTAAACGTTATTCCATTTAAATATCGTCGAACAATCCTCTCGGAGGAGGTCCTACACGATTTGTATTCGTAATAAATGCTCTTGCATTGTCCGTACGGTCTTCGTAAAAATCGTCAGTTTGATACCCCCTATCATAACAATTATTTGCACCATAACTATCAACCCCAGATGTCATTCCAATGTAATATTCCGCTGGATCAAAATCACGTAACAATCCAGCTCTTGCAGATTCTACCGACTCGTCCCTTTTCAGAGGTCGCACTAGGATTTAATTTATGATTTGTAAACGGAAATTTACGAGTTAGAAATTTTTATTATTGATACTATTAATTTGATAATATATTGTATACCTGTGTCAGTGCTTTGTCGAGATGTTCTATAACGAGATGAATTTGTAGAACTACTGAACCTTTCTTGAAATTCGCGTCTTCTACACATTGAATCTTCTGCTCTTTGTCGTTTGCGTCTCTCTATACATAAAAAGTCATAGTAACATACAAGTAATAAATGATATATATGTTATAATGTTTAATTATATACCTCGTTTTATTAATTCTCGACCTTCTTCAACAATATCTGTTGTAAATTCATCATCATCAAGAAACTGTTGGAAACCCAACATAGAAAGCAACCTACTTCCTAGGCTAAAATATGTTGCTAAACAAAATGCTAAAATAGCCATTGGAAAATATACATTAAATCCATCAGATATAATGGAGATAACATCCATGTGACCCATAACCTGAATAAATAAGTCATAGGATAAGTTGTATACATTAAATTAATCATAAATTAAACTTATTTACCTGAGTATAGTGGGTTTCTAATATGTGAGTTTTTATAATATGTGAATCCATGTGTATGAGACCCAAAAAATTTAAACACATAGGTGGTGTAAGGCGGCACAACATCATACCACTAAATATTAAGCTGTACTCATTAGTCTGATGGTGTGGTGCTAAATAATACAAATTCAGCACACGAATTTTTAAAACGGTTGAATAAGCACAATAACAGAGATATGCAATTATTAGCATTGATAGTAACTGAAAACAACATTTTATTCTTTAAAAAAAGTTTATCCTTTAACAATAATGTTTGTTAATATCAATTTCAAATAGTACTTACTCACCTCAATTGTAAAATAATCATAATTTTCTCTAGCTAGATTCAAAAACTGGGCAAACAAGGACAACACTGGAGATTTATTGAAAAACGTTACTTCTGACCATACTACAGCTATTGAAAGGCAACCAGCACAAATAGCTGCTACTTTTTGAACATAACTCTTTATAATACATTTCCAATACCACTCTATAAATGTTAAAAAATTTTTAGGAACTAAGTACAGATTAATAAACTTTTATGTTTGTATACATATAAACCTTACCAACAACTGGATTGTATATGACACGAAGTGGAAACGAACGATGTGGAGGAAAAGTTGACTTGAATCTTCTATCATGACTTATTTGATTCTTTGCTATATCTTCCAAATCAATTATTTTATTAACTAAAATACCCCACTGAGTTTCTATACGCTGCAAAGTTTGTAGTGCTTTTATGGTCTGAAAAACAACATTTTTCAATTCAAATATATATTTATTCATTAGATATGTATATTTCTAATCAATGACAGACCTGTCTATGCAAACGAATTAAAGATTTTTCTGATGGTGTATCGGTTGGCGTATCATCAGGTAACTGTCTTCTATTCATTCTGTCTTTTAATTCTGCAGGAATTTTTTGGAAAATTGTTTCTAAATTACAATGGAAAGGATGGCCTGGACCAATAGATACCGTAGCAGCTTGTAAAGACTAAACAATAATTTAAATAATATAGAAAGAAATATTAAGATCTTATAAAGTATAGTTTATATAAAATGTTTTATTACCTCAAGTATATCATCTACTGTCTCCTCTGCTTCACATTTATCTAAACTTAATTTAGCAACCTTAAAATAGCTATAGTTTAAAGTATACCCAGGTTTACTAGCATTCCATAATCCTCGAGGAACTTCTACTAGTGCATATCCAAGTAACAATACTAGCAAGAACAGACCCCATGTATTCGATGCAGATGATGCTATAGCTTTCAGTTTTTGACTAAACGAGATATAAACATTTATGTATATTAAATACAAAACTATATAATAAGATAACATCTTTTTACAGCATTTAATGTAGTAATAAATAATATTTACCCATCAAGATCTAAGCCAGGTTTCAATGCTATGTATATTAAAAGAATTCCACATATAAACAAATAACTTCCATAATAAATAGCATTATCAATCAAAGCAGATTTCAATTTTCCTTGGATAGTAAAATCTCCTGCTTTTATGTAAGACTGCATAAGTGGTAATATTAACCATGTCAAACATTGTGAAGTCCAATAAACAATTCTCCATAAATTTGGAAATACATTTTCTGGAACGTTAGGCCAAGGTTCTTTACAAGTGTGAAATGGTGCTAATGTTGTACTATCAAGGTTTGTTTTAGTAGTATTATGAATATTCTGTTCAACACATTGTCTAAAGACAGTCTGCAAAAAAAATGCATAAAATTAGTTTAAAATAAATTATTTTTATATTAGATCTACTATATTTATGTTGTTAGATCTATTATTTTTATATATTACTTTAGATCTATATTTTTATTACTTACTGATGAAACATCTAAAGGTAATATAAATATTATCAGCAATGAAAAATACCATGCTATAAGCACAGAAATTGTAACAATGATATGATGTCGAAAAATATTTCCATATTTATACAATAAGGTAGCAGCAAGACAAAAAGCTACTACAATCTCTGTCAAGAATGCTCCTGGAATCATTCTGGTTTGATAACAGTATTTAACTTTCTTATACCATAACTTCACTGTTATATGTTTTCCAAGTAGTTTTTATAATCTACTCAGTATCATTCATTTTATTCTGTTCTTCTGTAGTTTCTCTGATTTTTAACTCAGCATCCTTTTGCATCTTCTCTAGTTTTTCCAAGGTAACTGATTTCAATGGAATCAACTTGGGTTTGCAAAGTATATAATCTAAATTTTCTTCCTGGTATAGGAAGCCTTGCCTAGGAAGAATTATATCAATTTTTTCTGTAGAATTGTCTATCAATTCTGACATTTTTGCTGAAATAAAAAAAATACAGAAATCAATAATATAGTTTTAAATAAACACTGAACAAATTAAAGGAACCCCATGTAATCATTATATATTATCAATACTGTTAATATTTGTTAACAAACTGTATTTGTCTCACATGTTCTATATTTATTGACAATACATTTAGTTTTATAATAATATTCATTAATGGCATACTGACAATGATGTTACTACAAAAAATAACCATATCACATATTAATAATGGTTCATCGAAAAATGCTTTCACTGTAATCATGACCTAACTCTTTGGTTTTTAATTACTGGAAAATTATTTGAATGCTTTAAACTTTCCGTTTCCAATCTGTCATTGAACTACGTTGCTAATATTTAAATATTGATAACATGTTAATATTTTTCCTTACATGTTTAGTAGTATTGACAATATATATTGATTGTCTGAGGTCCCTTTAAATGTGACACTAGGATTTAAGCCAAAATAATCACATATTTTCTTTTTTGTAAAAGGGTGACTAAATCGTCAATACATGCAAGACATTATGCCATTCTGCAAATAATCGATACATTATTCTAACACTCAATAATATGTGGGTATTCCATGAATTTTAGAGAAATAAAATATTAAATAGTAACAGATTCGAATAAAAGTATTGAGTAAAAATTGACAGAGTTATTTACAATCGTATCTTTTGTCTATATCGATGACTTCCGAAATCGTTTACGTTTCATACTCTTTATATTTACACATACTTTTATCATTGGGAAATATAATATTTCCATTTCTTTACAACGAAATTATTAGACACACATTGTATGATACAGCCAGTGACTACAGAAACAGATATAAGGCCACGCATGCCTTTGTTCTCGAGGTATCATGGAGAACAGGCGCAATCTGCTCTATCTTCGTACAAAAGTATGAAACAATTTGCGCTGCAGCAGTCTAAAACATTTTAAGGTAACAGTAGATTGCTTTGATATCGACTATGATACGATTTGAATCGACAAACAATCACATCACCTACGGGATACTATTATAAAGACTGCCAACCTCGTAGGAGATCATATTTTTCAAAAAAGTTGAAAACGGTGAATAGTATTGAATTATCATGGAATGTTATATATGCGTTCGAACAATAAGGTCTAATACTATGCCATGCTGTTTACATACTGGGCTCGATGCACATGAGTGACTTTTTCTGTGCGATCTCGCTGCGATCATATATCTTTCTTTGTTTCCTCAATCAAAAGCAATAAAGATGAACATATGATCGTACCAAGATCGCAGAAAACGATTTTAAAATCCGTAGGTTGGACGTAGGTTTGAATCTGATGTTTCGGACCTAACTGTATGTCAATAAATAATAGCCATTAAAAAATATTTTAAATATAATAATTTTAGGGCATGTGTTGTCTAAATTGTATTATTTTTTTAAGAGAATAAAATGATTTCCAGTCTAGATCAAAAATTAATATTAAAAGAAACTGATGATTGAACAAAGAAATATGTTTATTTATATCTTTAACTAGTTTTAATAATGATAATGTTGAAAAAAACTCTAACATTGTAGTACATTTAAAGAGTATTAAAAAGTTACAAAAGTTGTTTAACTATATGAAGTTGTTAATGTGATGTAATATTTTTGTACATACATAGAATGTAGATTTTATATGTATTTAAGTATATGTACTGTACATATATATACATGTTATACGTATATTTATATACATATGTATATCTCCACAAGAGTTTATTAAATCATGTTGAATTAAATTAACACATATACTATAATAAAAATTAAAGTTTATATTTATAATCTCATTTTATTTTATTACACTACAGAGTTGTATAACTAAATTCTTATTTATACATTACATAACATATAATTATTTGTTCATAGAGGCACTTGAAGTAGTTAATAATGACTTTATGAATATAATAAAAACTAAACTGCAAAATACTTCTACACTGTTTCAAATTATAAATCTATTTCAAGATTTCAGAAATCATATTATTAACATATAATATTTATTTTATATATTTTTATAGATAAAATATTGTACAAAATAGCATTTCATTTTTTTAAATGTATATATAATCTTAAGAGTCAAAGCTTTCTATTTTTTCAAAGTATAAAAATTATTTTAGTTTATAATATAATGGCAACAAAATGATATTATGTCCATATCTTGTCCTAAGATCCTTGTATCTTCAATTTGTTTTTTTTTCTATTGAATTAATACACTTTGACTTTAAAGTCTAGATCTGTAGATAATATGCATATACAAATTATCTGTGTATAACTAACAATATGTATTAAAAACTCTTTGTGTAAATAAATTTTATTATATTTTTATAGACCAATAAAATCATGATAACAGATAGTAAAATTTAGATGGAATTTTTTGAATATACACCTTCAATGTACAATTAATCCTTGTTTACTGCAATAATACATTTAAAAAGCGCAAGCTACATAATTGTGTTTTTTCTGTTTCATATCACAAAGTATCAAACTATATGACAACATTGTTTTCGTATCTCCCAAGATTGTTAATTATTTCCTTATTTACATTATCAGTTAGTCTAATTTGTAAAAATATTGATGTTGAATACTTAATATTTAACAGTTCCCTATGATAGACTTCGCATATACAATTAGTTGAGCCTATTGAGTCAATTCCATGGCATTTTTTTAAATGAAACAGGGAGACACAAATGTGTGCAATCTGATACTCAAATGGTTTATAAGGACAAATAGGTAACTGCAGGTATATCACATTAATCAAAATTTGAGTGCTGAAGTTAAAGCGAATATTATACCTCATTTAAAAAGAAATTAGTTACGAACATGACTTTGTATAAACTAATTACTTTGTATATGATTTCCATAGTAGTTAATAATTTTCCATTTTTATAAAAACAGTGTTAAATAATTATAGATTAAAAATTTAAATACTTAATGAAAAGATTGACTTGATTTTCTTTTCATTTTAAGCATGCTAATTTAAAGAACGGTACAGGAACTTTTTTCACGAAAGGGATTAGATTTTTGTGATGAAAAACCAACTAGTAGACAATCTTCTTGTTCATGTTCTGTAATATACTTCATGATATCCTCCACAGCTTTGCTGACTGTGATTCGTTTTAATGCAGCTTCACGACGTAGCTGCTCCGTAATTTGACGTTGCTGTTGCAAATTCGTGATCACCATATCCATAACAGTTGAACACAGAATATTCTGTATAACTATATATAAAACATAAAATAATTTTATTTTCTACCATATGTTAATTCAAAATTTCTAATAGTAACCAAAATAACTAAACTTACCAATTCTTAACAATAACCTTTGTTTATATGTTAAGGTTTTATCAATTACCAATGATTTACTCAATCTCCTACATTTAATTTTACTTGGGCCTATCCCTTAAGGCTGATTTGTCTTAAAAATGATCACTTTTTTAAACGGTGATAGAGTTTTTATAATAGCATAAATTTATATAAAGTTATTTCTTAAATTTTATATAAACTATGAATTTTTATTTAAAAAATAATTTGTATTTCATATATTTAACACAAAAATTTTCTTTACAATAATTCTACGACAGAGGAACTTCAGTTAACGACGTCCCTAGATGTCGCTCTAGAGATCAAATTTCAAGAAAGGTCTCGATTCTGCATCGCATTTGACGGAAAGCTAAAACAACCTATCAGTTGTGAATTGCACGTGAAGTAATAACATTTTTTGATTGAAAAAATAATAAAAATGGCTTTACACGTACCAAAAGCGCCGGGTATGGCTCAAATGCTTAAAGAAGGAGCTCGTGTAAGTTTTACGATGAATATTTTAACGTTACTTATACAGTTTTAATGAATTATAAGTAACTGATATTTCCTCATTTAAAAGAATATGATTCAGTCTTCCAGTGAGCATTACCTTTTATGGAAATAATTCGTTTAGATAATTTATTTTCTACATCATATTCACCTATGTAATATTTTTAAATACATTAAAATATTTCAGTTATATTATTTTGAAAGATATGTATGACGATTTTTTACTTAGTATTAGTATTTGAAACATTTATATATTTTGTATTTTTTATTATCTACCTATATAAAGTAGTAGTGTTCTTAATGTTTATAATGTTATAACTAATATATTTTATTTCTTCACTCAGTATTTCTCAGGTTTAGAAGAAGCTGTATATAGAAATATAACAGCGTGTAAACAGTTTGTGCAAACTGTAAGAACTGCATATGGTCCAAATGGCATGAACAAAATGATTATCAATCACATTGAGAAATTATTTGTTACTAGTGATGCTGCAACAATTATTAATGAACTAGAAGTTGAACACCCAGCTGCTAATTTAATAGTTTTAGCATCTAAAATGCAAGAAGCAGAAGTTGGTGATGGTACAAATTTTGTTATAATTTTTGCTGGAGCACTTTTAGAAGCTGCAGAAGAACTACTCCATCTGGTATAAACTTTGATACTATACTAATAATTGATAATATTTATTAATATGAATAAAAATTAAATATTAGTAATATTAATAAAATATATTTTATAACAGGGAATTACTACGTCTGAAATAGTTGAAGGATATGAAGCTTCGTTAGAAAAGGCTCTAGAAATATTACCAACATTAATTTGTTATACAGTAAATGATTATCAAGATGAAAAACAGATAAGAGTTGGAATTAAAACAGCCATTATGAGTAAACAATTTGGAAATGAAGAAATTCTTACTTCTCTTGTTTCACGAGCATGTGTATCTATTTTGCCTGAAAAAACAACTTTCAACGTAGATAATATCAGAGTGTGTAAAATACTTGGAAGTGGTGTTTCTAGTTCCGAAGTTGTACAAGGAATGGTATTTAAACGGCAAGTTGAAGGAGATGTTATGAAACAAGATAATGCTAAAATTGTAGTCTACACTTGTGCCGTGGATGTCATGCAAACTGAAACTAAAGGGACAGTACTAATAAAAACAGCAGATGAACTAATGAACTTTTCTAGAGGAGAGGAATCTTTATTAGAGACTCAAATAAAAGCAATTGCTGACAGTGGAGCTACTGTCATTGTTTCAGGAGGAAAATTTGGTGATATGGCTTTACATTACATGAATAAATATAATTTAATGGCTGTTCGCATACCTAGCAAGTTTGATGTTAGGAGATTATGTAAAACTGTTGGTGCTACTGCTCTTCCAAGATTGGTAAATAATTTTATCATTCAGTGGAATTTTTATGGTATTAGGTAAATTCTAATTGGTGATATATATTCTAGATTCCTCCATCAAAAGAAGAATTGGGATATGCAGATTCAGTATATATTGATGAAGTAGGAGATACAATAGTAGTAAAATTTGCATTACATGGCAAAGATAGCCGTGTTAGTACTATAATTGTTCGAGGATCCACCGAAAATTACATGGATGATATTGAACGAGCTATCGATGATGGAGTTAATACATTTAAAGGAATAACAAAAGATGGAAGATTTATTCCTGGAGCTGGTGCTACTGAAATTGAAATAGCTGCACAACTTGCTACATATGCAGATACATTACCAGGTTTAGAGCAATATGCAGTACGTAGGTTTGCAACTGCTTTGGAAGTGTTTCCAAAAACCCTGGCAGAAAATAGTGGAAGTCATGCTCCCGAACTTTTATCAAAGCTTTATGCTGCGCATAAAGAAGGCAAAAAGAATTATGGCTTCGTTATTGATGTATGTATTCATGTTTAAGTTTTTTGTTTTTTTTCTAGTATTGTATTGCGATTATCACAAATACAGATAATATATATTAACAAATGTTTATTTATAGGACAAAGGTGCAGCTATTAACGACACAGTTGAAGCTGGAATTTTAGATTTGTTTTTAACAAAACAATGGTGTCTAAAGTATGCTGTTGGTGTTGCATGTACTGTACTTAAAGTTGATCAGATTATTATGGCAAAACGTGCAGGAGGACCAAAAGTACCAAGCGGTGGTGTCCGTGACGACGACGAGTGATAACATTAATAATTGCTTAATTACTCATTAATTTTTGCGTTTAATTTATAACATTAAATCATAATGGTTTTCAATACACTTAATTCCATGTTAAATAAAAAAAAAGTATTTATAAAAAACATCATCACATTGTTTTCTGTGCTATACATATAATGTAACCGTTTTTTAAAAAAAAGTATATACTTCATAACTTATGATAACAGTACAATACAAATCATTTTATACTTTCTCTCCCAAAATTATCTCATTTAGGTCTAATTATTATATAACAAGCATAATTGTTTTATAATGAAATAGTAAAACTAAATTTAAACTTAAGAACGACAAATATTGAATTTCTATTTTCCTTATCCCTATATTTCAAAAATGAAAATATGTGTTTTATTGAGGTTAGTATGACATATATATTTAGTTATAAATTTTAATTCTTTAGTAAATACATACGTACATAATAAGTTTGACTTTGAAGTAAAAAGATGAAATAAAAAACTTGGATGTATTTATATTTTTTATAGCAATTTCTTCACTTGAGAGATAAGAAGAATTATATAATGTCACAAACTTTTACCCATTTATATGTATAAATACATATATATCACTTCTTTCAAGGATTTGTTTCTTATTACTTATAGACGTACATATCCATAATTAATTAATAAATATGAGTCTAAAATTTGCAAGTAATTTGTCTTTCATGTTTACGGAGGCACCAGCTATTACTGAAAGATATAAATTAGCAAAAGAGGCTGGTTTTAAAGCAGTAGAAAGTGGATTTCCCTTTGGTTATTCCATTAAAGATGTATCAGAAGCTAGAAAAAAAGCAGATATTGAGCAAATTCTTATAAATGTATACACAGGTATTCATTAATCAATAATATTGAAATACATTATATGAGATACATTAAAAAGTTATAAGTTGTTTTCTATTTTGTCATAACAGGTGATGTAACGAAAGGTGAACTAGGATATGCAGCAATACCTGGAGAAGAAGAAAACTTTAAAAAAAGTATTGACCTAACTATAGAATATGCAAAAGCTTTAAACTGCTCACGGTAAAAGTATATTATATATGTTATTTATTATTAATATTCTTTATCACTTACATAATGACATGACAAGGGATTCACATAAATTAACAGTAAATTATACATCATAGCTTCTATTTCCTGCCTATTACTGCATAACTTTACTTTTAAGTAATTCTATGTACAATCAAACTGGTCTATCAATTTTTTTTTTACACTTTTCCTTGCTTTGTCTAGTTATTTATAATTCATTGTCAAGTGCTTTACTATTTCTTTTGTTTATTTTTCATAATCTGTGAATTTGCTTTTGTTCATTCTTTCAGTATTTATTAGTCTTATATATTACATATTAATTATTTGCATTATAATCTTTCATTGAGCCCTTAATATTTTAATACATTTTTTGTATTATTCTCTTTATTAGAATTCATGTGATGTCAGGAAAAGTAAATCAAGCAAATACTGTTAATGATAATGTATATTTAAACAATCTCTTATATGCAGTGGAAAAATTTCAAAAAGAAAATATAGTTGGTCTTATTGAACCTATAAATAATATTACTGTGCCAAATTACTACATGAATAGCTTTCAGAAAGGTAATTGCATATAAAATTCGAATTTCTAATAGAAGTATTATGTTCATTAATTTATGCATTTTATATAGGTTTAGAATTAGTGAAAACAATAAATAGTCCAAATCTGAAATTACTATTTGATGTTTTTCATCTACAACATATTTGTGGTAATATTACAAGAAACATTAAGGAACTTTTACCATATATAGGTACATATTTCATCTTATATACATAAACGTTTGAAATATGTATAAACATCACATTTTTTTAATTTGTAGGTCATATACAGATAGCGCAAGTTCCTAATAGACATGAACCTAATACTCCGGGAGAACTAAATTATAAATATATTCTCTCTACATTAGAGCAGGAAGAATATAATGGATATATTGGATTAGAATACTCCCCCAGATCAACTTCAAAAGAAGGGTTAGGTTGGTTACAAGAATTTGGCTACAAGTTATAACTTTTACATTTTTAAACATTTTCATCTTAAGTGAAAAAGTCACTTTACTTTTTATTTCGTTTAAAAAAAAGAATAAAACATTTTTAATGGTAATTATATCGCATAATAATATATTTTTCATATTTTTGTTATAATGTATTTGTAATCATATTACTATATGACAAAACAAAAATAAACAAAAATTCCAAGAAATTAAATGAATTTTTTTAAATACATTCTCCCATGTTTTCCTTAGATTAAATAGCACGATATATTTTTTTATCTAACATGTTATAATAATACTATGGTCAGTAATATAAATATAAAACTGAAATATTACAAAAAACTATAAACTTATCTCGGTTAAGTAAATATGTTATCTGTTAATTACAAAATGTACACTGCATTAATGTCAAAACATACCAGTAATTCAAAATTATTGACTTTATATTAATAAAAATGGCTACAAAAGTTTTAAGTACAAAATAGGTTTACTTGAAATTTGGTAATTAAATTTTCTACTAATAATTAAGTAAAATATATTCACAACGTGCAGTGAATAATATGTTTATTACATTATTAATAAAAGAAGTTATTATTCTGAAATAGTGATGTAATATGAATAAATCGAATATTTTTATTATAATAATTAATGATTTCAAAAATAGTTTTACTATTCAAAAAATTACTGAATTAAATCATTATGTAAGTATTTAGATTATTATACTTCAATTGTTTTTATATTTTAAAAACACATTTGTATGATGAAATCTGATATGTTCTACATTTTACAACAAATATACTGAAACATAATATTTCATACAGTTAACAAACTTTGATGTTCTACTACTTTAATCATTATATTAATATATTAGTTGCTGTATAATATTTTCATTTGGAAACAATAACAGATATTATTCTCCTATTTAATAGCATATTTTAGAATTAGCACAATGGCAGGAAATAACATTCTCTTTTCATTAACAAATTTGTGACCTGTTCAAGGCCATATTCAAGACTTTTAAAATTTCAAGTAAACAAGAAGTATGCTATAACCACAGATTGCTGAGAAATGAGATATTGAGTAGAACCTTATACTACTTTGTATAATAATTTGTCACTTCTTCGAAGTCAACATTTACATTGTTAAATCCAGTAATAGCAGTTCTTAATTAAGAAAATTTATATTTGCCATCAAATTATTTTTTCATGCTCTATATTTTAGTGACATAAATTTTAAGCAGCTATGTAATATTTATAAACTATGCCAAATTGCAACAATGATTATGTATCTGGACTCCAGGATGAGAGTGTATTAAGTCACATTTTCCAAAGTTTAGAAAACAAATTAAAGGTATGAAGGCCTTGTAACTTCTAACATTGTTGGCTCCCAAAACAGAAAACTGAATATGACTTGACATTGTCTTGCTCTGACAAACGTTCAGCTATAAATATTTCAGTGACTTAATTATTATCATGATCTGACTTACTACTGTCTGGTTTCAATTTTGCATCTTTTCTTATGTAACTTAATGTCATAAAATTGACTGTAATGTTATATGGCTTTAACATATCTTTAGAAACAGATATCAAGTCCAAAATTACCTTAATTTATATGATATACTTAATATCATATACAAGTGCAATCGCGGAACCAAAAAATGCTATGGAGCTTAATACTGCAACAGGCACCTATGGACTTAAAATGTACTAGCGCAAAAAATATTAAGAGTCTTTTATATTATTGGGCTTGATACAAGATATGAGCCACATATCTCTTTTATACTACTATATTAATAATTAAAAAACTCGGAAGAAAATAATTTTGAAATAGAATAAATAGAAGGAAATGGACTTAGTACACTCTAGTTTTGGGGTTCAAATATGCTACTATACATAAAAATAGCTGCAATACTAACAATATTGTACATACATAAAACGTTAAAAATTTTGTGCAACTTATCCTACATATGTTAACAATTTTCTTTCAGTTTGTATAATATGTACATTGTACATAAAAAAATAATAAAAATTCCAATGTGTAGTAATAAATGTTATCTTGGTATTACCATTTGTATTTATATTTAAATTGTTATACTAAACAGAACAACAGATTGGCAGTAATAAAACTCTAGCAAAATCTATTTGCACTGATGAATTATTTATGAAGTCAATGAAATATCTTTTGTAATATTTTTCTAAAACTATTAAACTAAGAATTCACACAAAAATTTTGAAACCAAACTCTGTTACCACTGAATATTTGTCAAAAATAAACAAAGCATTTGGAAAATGTTGTCTCAAGCAAGTTCAGTTGCATCCACCAATGGCTGGTTGGCATCAGTAGGCGATCCTATCACAGCAGTGCTGTAAAATATTAATGAAAAAAAAATATTTAATTAAATTTGATATTATTAGCATGAATAAAAAAAAAATGATTTAAATATATTTACAATTAATTATCAAAATATATTCAGTACTTAAGTAAAATGTTATAGTAGCAAGCAATTATGTAACTTAACACCCTGTTTGCATAAAATAGCAACCACTATTAATTTCTGTAAATAAAAACATGCAATACAAAACTCAATTTTGCCACATTATTCAGATTTTGTATGCACGATTAAAATGGCATTCCTAATTTGTCTTCTAATAGATCCCTGTAAATGAATCTTATAATAGAAATTAATCTTACACGCAATGAAAACATAAATATTGTTAAAATAAATATGAGAAGATTAAACGATTAATAACAACAAAATAAATGATTAATAAAATGAAAACTTTAAATATATCAATCTTTACAATAATTGTTTCAAATAAATTTCTATTCCATTTTAAAAATAGAAAATACATTAATATTGTAAAATCTTAAAAACAGAACAAACACGTTATTTTTTATTAAACATGAAAAAATCAAATGTACAATTCATTATTACCCAGTGCCAAGAGCCAAAATTGTAGCTTCTTCTACCAAAGTCATTTGATCAAAGGTGGACCTGTAGTCAAAAACTCAACCTAAATATTGCATTAAATAAATGCAAAAATATGCACACATTATATTAGATGTTTATATAAGTATGAAACTTATTCTTGAGTCTCAGTGTTTTTGAAATATTATTCTTCAACACCGTCGATTGTAAATCATGTCCTGAGGAATAAATATTTCAATGTTTTACCAGCATCACAGCCACTTTTATAAAGAATTTCTGGAAATACTGATACTAGTGAAATATCTTCATTTTTTTACTTTTAATACTTTAATTTTAGGACATGACTTATGACTTGTTTATTATTTTAACGATATATATATCACAAAGAATTCTGTGTATCATAACACAAAAGATATATAAAAAGAAACATAACTCATCAATTTACGTTCCTTTTTATTAAGCATAAGTAAGAACAAATTATTTTGCTTTTTATTAGAATCAAATGCAATAAGTAAATGCAATAACTGTAAAATAAGTTACAGCATAATCTGAAAAGTATACGTGCAATTATAAATTAGCAAAACATGATACCCATCATATATATTTCATCATAAATTCTAATCATAAAAACAGTATATAAAATATTTTAAACATTTGTACTAACTTGTCTGTACTATTTATATTATTAAGGATAGTTATGCAATGATATTTCACAGTAAAACTTAGATCTTTTCATTGTTATTCTTATAATATAAATTAATATATAGTGAAACATGCGTTGTTACAAACGTAGTTATGTATACATGCAATTAATAGCTTTAATAAAGTAGAAACAACAGGTTAAAAGTTAATTATATCTAAAATATTTACATTTATTACAAACACAAAAGAATATTTAAACTTCACCAATTTATTTTTCTCATTTTATTACAGTCTTATTTAATAATAGATAATGAAATTTGATATATAACTCCATACATGGTATCTAATATGTATCCTGTAATCCAGCAAATACATAAATAAGGAATGTAACAATTAATTGTACATAGGAGTAGTGTACAATTTATATAATTTTCATATATTTCTTTAAGTATAGTTTTCTAATCTTCTCATTCATTTTATAAACTTCTTGTTTGTACTAATTATCATAAAAAATGTCCGCTATTAACTACATAAGTACTTATTTGTAAACATTATATTTTGTGTAATCTATTAATAATTCAATTTTTGTACAAAAAGCTATAAAATGCATATGGTAATTATGTAAAATAAAAATGTATAGTAAACTCTTTATTAACTTATATTTTTGTAAACTTAATATGAAATTTCATGAAACTTAAAAAATGTTAACTAATTTCATTTCACTGTTTACTTTATATTAGAAAAATTAAGTATTTAAATTATTTAAGTTTTTATAAGTATATGTATCAATTAATTCTTTCATATTATGATTAAGTTAGAATATAAGTTAGTATTCGTTTATTTTGAGATTATGTAACATATTATTAAAGTAATGTATATATTAGACAAAAAAATAAAGAGTTTACGATAAATACAATTGATTCCATAAATCAATTCCTATTCATAATACTAAATATAAAGTAACATTTTAAATGTTCTTCTTTCTTGTTCTTGATAAGATAATGGTAGAAAACTTATTTGTGAAAAAAAGGAATGAAAACGATTAAAGTATGAATTCATACTAATGCATAAAATTACTCAAATAACTGAGTAACATTTTCTTTATACATATATAATACATGTAGTAACTATGGCTAATATGAGTTTTGTATCAGAAATATTGTGTATTTGAACAATGCATATGAATTAATGCACTGTCTCAATATAGAGTTTCAGACTACACAATACCTGATTGTGACCCATAAGGAGGTGGAGAATCAAGCTCGGTCTCATCACCCCACTGTTGGGTAGTATGTCCCAACAGAGTATGTGTGTCTTCATTGCACAGCCGTTCAGGAAAGTTAACCCCATCTCCAAAACTGTAACCCACACCCTACCTTCTACTTCATGTAATCCCATTCGCGGTTAGAGGTAATGTAACTACCTAACTCTGTCAAATTTGTATTATATACAAGGTACTCCAAGTTTAAAATATACCATTCTTCTTAATTTATCAAACATTGTACAAAAATTTTATGGATTTAATTCATGGTTTTCAACAATTTATAGTAATGTTATGATAATATTTATAGTTACGCTACCTCTTATAATTAAATAAATATTAATCTGTAAGAACCAGATGCACAATACCTTTCAAAATTGTAAAAAATTTATACTAATGATAAATATAATTTGATCAATATACAATGTGATGCATCTACAAAAAGGAACATGCATTTTTAAATCGGCTTAAAATGAAACTAATACCTATTTCAAAGTCCACCTCAATTAATGATTATCTGTAGATTAAATACAAGATATAAGTGTAATCTGATTTAATTCTATGATGAATAATAAATACTAATAACTTTTAACACAGTCTTTAATAAACATCATTCAAAATAAAATTATATAAAATTGAATTAGTACCCATAAATGTTATAAAAATATCGTTTGTAATTATACTGCAAAAAGTCAGTATACTTATTAAAATTAAATATTATGTACGGACATTTAAATAAGTTATAAAACACATATATCAATAATCTATCAAAAAATCAAGTAAGTTTAGAATGTTAGTAATAACTTTTTTACCCGTATGTTAACGAAAAGAAAAATGTTAATATTGATAGTAAATCAACTCTCGCAAATACTTGACTCTTAAACAAAAGCAGAAATGAAGTAGTTGCATGCGTTAAGAAGCAATGTATAGAAAATATTATTACTTTGGAACTCTGTATAAAATAAATGATAAATCATAATTTTTTAAACAAAACAGTATCTATAAACTAAGTATATAACTTAACGAAAACAATATGAAGAAAATGTTTTTTCATTTATTTAAATACTTTTTGAATGAGATAACCAATCAATATTACTTATTAAATATTAACTGCCTTTCAATCAATAATCACAAATGAGTTCCATAGTAAAATTTATATGTAACTATTATTATAGTGGCACTGTAGACTTCTATAATGCTGACCTGTTTCGAGTACTGCCCATGGAGTCGTAAGTATTTGGTGTGCCTTGATGTTGTGCACGTACCGGAAAGGTGACGCCGTTTCCAAGACTAGAACACATTTAATGCACCCATCGCGACTTAACGGTAATGCAGTTACTATTACATTTATATAAGTAGTATAATTAATTGAAATGTTAAACAGATGTATGATTTTTTAATATACACTGCTAACAAATTCTTTAATACAATACATTTGTAACAGAATCATATAAATTTTTAGTATATGATCCTTAGTAAAATGGAAAACAAATTTACGTGACTGATTTTTAAGGCAGTTTATATACTACGTATGCATAAATTTTGTCCGCTTTTTACCATTTTCTTCACTTATATGTTTTATATACAAAACGACAGTCTTGTAAAGTTGTACTATTAGTCCACCTAATTAAAAATATACACATTAAAAAAAAGATAATATAATGCATAGTGAAAACACTGCAAGTTAAAATGTTTTTATAATATTTCTAAGTACTAGTCTCTATACGTACAGTGATAGGGATAACTAATTTGTTAAATGAGTGACAGTGACAACTGTTAATTTAAAACAGGTTCTGCTACATTATATAGTATGATACATTAATATAAACGTGCTTTTACATAATAAATAAGCATGAATTATAAATGCTTAAATTATTGTAATAGTTATGCTGACATCCTTATTATATATTGTGCAAATGGTTCACAGTCTTTTAAGTTTCATTACAGTCTTATAAGTTATTATTAAAATCTAAAAGTTCATATTAATAATTATGTTAATAAACCTACCTAGTAAAAATGGGAAGGAACCATAGCTTAGGATTATCACCAAATACTTCTTGGAAATTATTGTACTTTCCAAGACTAAAACCATCTTTATCCTTTCCTGTACGAAACATTGGTGGTGTGAATGCCTCTAAAAACATTACATAGTATAATGCAGATAATCACATATACTACAAATGATAATTAAAAAATTATACGTATACATGCTTTTAATTACCTAATGTAGACCTGTTATGTAAAACAAGATAACAGTGGTAAAAGAAAAGAGAATTTAAACTAACAGCAAACATCAGTGCCACAAAGAATAAGAAAAGTAGATGAAATCTACCCATTCCATCCAACTCTCCCTACAAAATAAAATTCATATTAATTTAAGAAGAAGTATGTAAAAATAATTGATAAAAGTTTGGATTTCTTTTAAAACTTAATTATACATTTACTCTTTTAATAACAATCATTTATTAAAAAAGTGCAACATATTTGAGCAAGATTAGGTTGCTCACTAAAATTATTTTTGGACTAAATATAAGATAAATATACTTGATTAATCATGATTATAATTATACTAAAGATAATATTTATAAATATGTTTTATTGTAATTATAGATTGTGGTCATGAAATAAGAATTCGTTATTAAAAGTACTTAAGATTTCTACCATAAATGCCTAATTTGCTATCTAAAAAGTCATACTTACTTTCCAAAAGCGTATAAAGTATTGTAAAGATGTAGCAGTAATGAATATACAATACAGTAGGGCATATGCCAGGAACAGCATAAAAAATTTATAGTTGTGAAAACCTACACAGTTGTTTACCCATGGACAATGATGATCCATTTTTAAAACACATGTACTACACACGCTACAATGATGAGCCCGATCTGGTTTAATTAACTGACATTTTTCACAAAAACGTATTACTAAAAACATATTACATAGATGTATATACATATATTATATACACATAATACATACATTACATAATATTTGATAATACCTCCTTTTATAGTACGATTTGTGACTGGAAGGTCTTGTGCAAGTCTTTCTAAAATTTGTCTCTGTGCCTCTTCAGTTACAGCTTGCTGGAATTTTTCCATTTCTACATCTGGTATTCTAAACTATTCAAGATATCATGTTATTAATCTAATAAGTGTCTGTACTATAATAATCATTGTAAAAAAGAAATCTTACCTTATTTGGTACTTCTAACAAGTCTGCAAATACAGTTTGCCAATAGGACCATAAGAATAAGAAAAATAGAATATGATAGAAAAATAAGTAGGAGACTGTTAAAAAAGAAATACAATTGAATTAATAACATATTATAAATACATTATTTTTTTTTTACATAATAATAACTACATACCTTTTTGAACATAATTATCTACTGTATCTAAATAAGAAAGGATAAAGCAAATTATTAGTATACATATATGTAAACATTAAATCTAAAAGTTAATAATTTAAATATTTGTACAAAAAGTACATTTTTTATATGTAAAACCGTAGTATTATTTTTGTCACAATATGAAATTACTTAATTAAATATATACCCATATCTAGCAATTTGTAAACATGTGCATCAATAAAACTCCCATGAATACAAATAGTTGTAAAATAATAAATGAAAGATAATCAAATGCAGAACCTCCTTTTTTTGAAGTCGGTTAAAAATGTGTTATCATATATGTTTTTACAATTCTTCCTTGTAATTCATTGACATTTTGCAGCTAGATCTTGCAGTTCTTTATTATTTTACAACCTTCCAAATAACAAAATGTTATTGTGTAACAACTCATTGCCTTCATTTCAAAAAGACCAACAAAATTATGAATAAAAAATTCCGCTTAAAAAGCTAATGTGATTTTGAAATTTGTGCCAAAATTTTATCCGTAAAAGAAAAATATTTGTACCACATTATACTCTTTTTCAATATTTTCAGTTATTCTTGAAATATTTCAGTAAGTTCAGTTAAAATGAATACATTTGATATCTGTTTTTTATAAAATGAAACTAAATAATTTTATCTGAACCTAATGGAATATAATTTATGATTGGAAAATGAATTTTACTAGAAATTGTATGAAACAAGAAAATGAAAATTTTATGTAGAAAAAAGAAATGGACTTTTAATTATTAAAAAAAAAGATCTTTTGAAACACTTACAAAAACATAACTGCACCACATAAGCATAATACGACCATAAGACAATGGTCAAGATGAAAATAACTGGTATCCATTTTACGGCTTTTACAAACCACCAACAAGATCCGTTTTGCTTTCCCATTCTACTTGCTGTATTACAGATATACATGTGTGCAAAATTATACTATTCACGTAAACATTATTTTTTCCATTATCAGATCGATGTACCATTGCGGGCACTCTACACGTAGCGTATGCATGCAAACAAACGTTTCCTTGTTACAAGAAACCATTTTACAATAAACAGCCTAAAATTTTATCTTTCCGTTTTGATTTCTTTTCTAGTCATCAACATTACAAATACTAATGTGTATGGAGTATGAAATATCAATTCGTCCCTTTTTGAACACAAACGATGTTACGTTTCATATACATACGCTGTTCATATCACCACTATATATTATTTAAAGTATACACGAGGGCGATTTCAGTCACATTACTATGAAGTTAATTATGTCAAAATACAACTTGTTATATTTTTTTTTTTAAATTAATCAATATAAATAATCTTCATCTGCATTTCATAGGAAAAGAATTAATTACAAAATATCGATATCATTTATCATTTCTGATCTTTTATCATGGATTAAACTGAATTGAGAGGCAATTTTTAAGCTCAAAAATTACATACATAGGTATAACTGGGTATGACTCAAATATGAGAAATGTTAGTTTCCTGATTAAAGGCACTATTCTTAATGTTGAAAAAAGTGAACATTTGAGATACTATTAATATCGGATAGGATTTATATATATATATATATATATATAAATAAAGTTACAGGGTTGGGGGCTGTATTAAAATTAAAAATGTTATATATTATTTATCATACTTATATTAGCAGTTTATTTACATATGTATATGCCAAAAGGCCTTTTGTATCCTTGTCTAATCACGCATGCGCATTAGCTTATTAACTTATTACACATTGGACATTATATTTTGAAAACATAAAAGTTTTATTATCTCCCAGTTACATTTCTTTAATTACATATAAGTTATATAAAGAAAAAAATTTGACAATGAACTCTACATAAATGTAATATTATTGTAATATGATTTATTAAATATATGAAAAATTCAGAGTTCACTACAAATAAAGTAAACATGACAATAACAGTGGGACATACGTGATGACCATGACCGTGGTTGTAATGTACACTACACTTGTTGTGTCAATGCGCATGCGTGAATAGAAATTTACAAATCTTTAAAATAATAAATTTCTAAACTTAGAAATATAGTAATTCTAAAAAAAAGTTACACATTTTCAAACACTGCGTGAAAGAACATTTTTTTATTAACATTATTCTGTATAATAAAAAGTTTATTCCATTATGACTAGATTACAAAATTATGAAAGCTGTTTACTCGGTACGTACTTTCATTCAAAAAATATAGCAACATCTTTTGATCGATTTTCATTATATCTAACTATTTACTTTGTTCATTACATTTTACTAAATTTAAATTATTTACAAATATCATAAAATGGAAAATTGTTTACTAAGTTAGCATCTTTTACTTATATTTTAAATGCTGTAGGAATGTTGTTGGTACAATATAATTTTATAAACGTTTCAATTAAAAACACGTTTGTGCAAAAACTATTTACTATAAATGTGGAATACTTTATTACCAACAGGAAAGAAGATAAACAGGTTTTGATAATTAAAGTACGTTCAATCCCGAGATAATAGGTACAACTCGACTATGATAAGGCGAAGTCGTTATATAAATCATTAAAAAACGGCGTCCATTAATATCATAGCACTCAGAACCGTATATAGTGTTCTGCTTTAGGATTCCGTTCAGATACATTACAAAAATTTTCTAATATAGAACGTACTGACAATTTATATTTCTCCATGTAATTCTGTTGTTATCCTGAGCGTTTTTACGACTTTTTTACAGTCTTTATGGTATGGGTAAATTTACCCAAATGGTATGAACGTGTTAACACTTCATAGAATAAACTAAATTAATAATAAATATGTCGATAATGTTAACTTCCAGATGCTAATCATTATTTATACAAAAGAAAAAAATTAATTTTTTAAGTTTTATGAATTAAGTCCTCTATGCTTTCGCTTTATTCTTGCATATGGACCTATATCAGGATCCATAACAAAATCATACAAGACAGAAGTCCATGAATTGTGTTGTGGTAAATTATCATAGAATTCAGGAGCTATTCGTTTCACCTAGAAGTATAAAATATTTTTTAAATACTCAGAAAAGTAGCTATATTCGATAAATATAGTTTCTGTAGTGAAATTAAACTTACCTCAGGTAATCTTGAACCAGGAACTGCAGGAAAATCATGATGTTCATTATGGTAGCCTACATTAAACGTAATCCAATTTAATGGGCCATAATAACTATATGTTTCAAAACCTTTTTTATACATATAATGTTCAGATATGAAGTGGCCAGCAACAGGATGCAGTCCCATAGCCATTGCTGATCCAGAAAGGAAATAAACTAAAACTTTACCACCTACATAATTAAACAAATCATCCATTTACTAATACATTAATTTACAATATCCATATTATTTATCTTCCTAAATAAAAACTATTCATTGATATATGTACTGAATCAATATAACATTTCTTAGGAACTCACCTAAAAAGTACCATACTAATCCATCAAATATAAGTTGTATAATTAAATTTATATATTCCAATAATGTAGGTGGCGTAGGATAAACAATAAGAGGTCGAAAAGCATAAAAAAACGGTTGTAAACATATCCAACAAAACTTTCCAAAAGTTGTACAAAATAATTTTGCTTCTAACAAAGTTGGTAAATCAGTATCTAACATTTCATCTCCTTGATACTGTAATTTATATATTAAATTATTAAATTGATCAACAGCATCTGTTATATCATTTTATTTAATATCTGTACTTACACGATGATGTATAAGATGATATTTCTTGAAACTAACAGAAACTGGTATACCTATTGGTAAATTAGCAAAATATCCAAATAATCTGTTAGCCATTGGTCTAGAATGCCCAAATGCAAGATTATGTGCGATTTCATGTATTGCTAAAATATCATATCAATATGGTTAAATAAGTACATGATTCAGAATGATTACAACACCATTGGAAGGGTAATCAATTATTAGTCTTATCTATCAAGTGTATATACAAACTGATTCATAATGCAGGTGTTACTTTACAATTTTATCTGACTCTAGCATACTTCACCCACATGATGAAGTTGTTTCTGCAACAACAGCCACAATTGACATATAGCAATGTCCATCCTTTATACTTTCAAAAATTTGAAAATTTCTAAATTTCTGCTTTAAGGTATCTTGAAACAGGGTAATGGAGACTCACCCTGTACAGTTTGTCAATAAGATATGACTAATGACTCACTGCACTTGAAATGACATTGTAATCATAAACTACTACTAGTTTATACTTTGATAAGAGCCTGGTCATAAATAACTATGGCAACATGTAAAGACTCCTTGATCCTTAAAGGCTTTATTATAAATTAAATTTTATTCTAAGTTTTATTTTAATATTATTAGAAATTGCAGATAACAATAATTACTTGAGTATTTACTGGAATTTTCAATAGTGATAACGTTATCATAAAACCAATCAATTTTATCAATCACGTAGCCTTTAAAAGTTAATTAAATAAATCTCAATAATAAATATATGATATTCCAACTAACTTACCTAGCATAAGAGAATGGTTAATAACACCTCCAAAACAATATGCTGTAAGAAATAGCAATGGATAGCTGAAATCTTTCACGAAAAACATAGATATAAATTGGATTAAAACCATTCCTGTAACTATCCATTTAAATTTTGGATCATACCCAAATAGTTTTTTTATTTGCGGATATTTCTCTGAAACAAATTTTGTGAACAAAAATATATTAGACAAATATTAAATAAAATATATTAGAATATATGTTATTAATGTTTTCAATAATGAATTATTGAATTAAATATAAACGAATTATAATATTAATACAATATTATCATATTTTATATTAATGAAATTGTAATTCGTTTAAATATTATAATTAATGCTTTTAAAAAGTTATATAACATTAAGGAAGACATACAATGAAATAATTAATCTGTTATTATTTTGCTTTTTTACTGAGACTGATGAAAGTCACTCGAAATTCTTTTGTTGTATTATGCAAAATTTAATTGCGTAACTGAAAAGATTAAACAAAAAAATATCAAAATATGTAGGTTCAAAAATTAAAAATGACTAATATATTCTTCTTTGAATAATGATAGGATGTAAAATCTTTATAACACTTATTATTATATCATTTTATATGCTTATTAAAGTATATAATACTATAACTCAAGAAACACTTGACATGTGTCATTTATACTTACTGATTAATTACGCATTTATATTGACTGTAATGAACAACATATTAAACATTACTCTCATTAGAAATCATTTAAAAAATATCTTTGTGACACAATTAGGCGAACTAATCTCTATAATATTTTAGATTTATACCTAAAATTATTTTCCGACGTGATGCGTGCGGTTCTTCTGTGTAAACCCATTCAAAATCGGTTCTTGAAACATGTTGGCCCATCTTCGCATGGGAAATCTATATTTACCTAAGCAAAATACATGTATATTCAATAATATTCAATTAATCGATATGTAACAAAACTAACGTACTATACACGAAACACATACAAAACTGTACAAAACGTAATGATACTTCACAGCCGGCAAACTTTGCAATAGTCGTATTAAGGCAAACCTCTCTACGAGGGGCACTAAAGAACATGCCCTGCCCCACTCTTCATGGTACTAACAGACATCGTCTTAAATATGGACGCTTAGTACTAACTTTGACCGCAAAACTGGAATTATCGTATGCCAAGGACAAATGTCAAAAGTAACTTTTAAAACGATGTGATATACTCCAATCTAATCAAACCCTGGCAACAATACAGCATGTAAATCTAAAGAGCGCGTTATTCAATCACTTTCAAACTTTTGCAACGATAATATATCCCGTTCTATACAGAACCATGCTCTATCATGTAGTTTGACTAACTTCATTAGACTCTCTACTATTGACTCTGAATGCGAAACACTTTTGAGCATGTTTTTCATTTCACCGGCAATATATATAATATACAAGCAGAGAAGAAAGGTGAAATGACAGAAATGATATCCCCACATTGTGAGATCAGCTATCTCACTATTTTCATTGGTTACGTAACTGTAGTCACTATTATTTTCTCACTCTACTAAACTGTAGGTAAATAACCCCCACCATATCCACTTGTTTTTAACTGCTTTCATTTTTTATAGCTTTTACCGAATTAATTCAATGACTGCTTTTTATTCATAATTTATATATGTTTATATTTTTACTCAACCACTGTTTTTTACTTTACTCTAAGATAACATTTTCAAGGGGACCTTTATCGATGAAACTGAGATACATTGGCAATGTTTGTTTCTGTGTTGTTCTATAAAGGAGTTGTTCTATTAAAGACAAAAGTTTTGAAAGTTAAATTGCAAAATTCTAAACGATCTTGCTAATTCGCCAGACAAATACCGATGTGTGTTTTGCATCTGCTCTATCTGTGGCAATATAACAGAAGCCTACTGTACTCATCAGCGTCCACAATTGCGCATCGCTAACTTGTCCGTGCATCGCGCCCTCATAGATGCAATTGTTCATCACTGATATAGGAAAGTATACTAAGGGTGTCTTCCAAAATCTGTACACTCATTGCCATTTACCTTTCAAAATCTAATAAAAATTACTTCAAAGTCTGATTATTGATCGTAAATGGTATTTTACACATGAATACTTACGAACCATGGTTAATATTCAGGTTTAAAAATAATCTGTAATAATAAGCGTTTATGTATTAGAAGATGTCCTGAATAAAAAGGGTTACTAAGTATATGTACGTATCGTCATAGGGGTCGTTATTACGCATGCGCGTTACCCCTAGTTACGAGTTGTACTGGCACCAATCAAAGCGAACCTGCGCAGTCCGAACGAAAACTTGTCGTTCGGCACTACGGTTCTCTTGCGAAATAAAATATACAATGTAACTATATAATTTTATGAAACCGACATTGTTTGGTTATATGTTTATTTCGAAAGTGTCCACTCTGAAGAATAAATATCTATGATAGAATCTTTTAGTAGATTCAGTTTTTCGTTTTATAGAGAGTGAATGTGTCAAAGACTGTGACGATGTGTAGTTAGCATTAAGCTAAAAGTAATTACAGTTGCGAATTATATGTACGAATATCGATGAAGCGTTATGAATTATTAATAACCAGCTGGTCATAGTTGGAATTACGACATGGCATCTCGCAGGTGAGGCACGTTTTTCTACTTGCGTAAAAAAATATGTAATTATAATTCACGGACAATCGCTGAACAGGCCTACTTATTTATCAGTGTTAACCGCGGATTAGTCAAACAGTCAGAAATAAGGTATGCGGACTTAAATAAGTTAATACCGTTCTATACTGGATATCCACGATGGATATAGTACTTTTAACTTTTACATTTGTTACACATATCCAAAAAATACATATATACTGTTTATTTAATCATTTCCCTTATGTATTTTACTATTGGAACTGCAGTTTTAACTGTACTTACATAGTTTCAATTACATCTGTAATAAAATTTCATTAACATTATTCTTATCGAATATAAAATAAATTAAATTTGTAATTAATTGAATAAAAATGTGTTTCTGATTGAATGTTTATTATCGGTTAGTTATTGTTAATTGTTAATTATAATATTTTTATTTAGTACTTTCTAATCGACATTTTAAACTTTGTTTCTTATATATATTATCAATATTATTTATTTATGAAACTATTTTATGAATGTAATAATTCATTTGAATGTAAAGAGTTAATGAATATATGGATAAATTATATGTTTTAGAAATAAAATATTGATATAATGTACAGTAAGTTTACTGCAACTTTAAAATACATTTTCTGAATTATTTTCTTATGCTTTTATTGCATGCTATGTGAATAATAAATTTTGTGCCATAACAACATAAAGATTTTTATTATAGATGGTTTCATCCGAATATATCGGGTTTAGAAGCAGAACGTTTATTAATGGAACGAGGTTATGATAGCTCATTTTTGGCACGTCCAAGTTCATCTAATCCTGGTGATTTTACCTTATCTGTAAGGTATGGACACATTGTATCATCTTTAAACAAACCATCTGTCTATAGTCTGTCTAATGACATCTATGACATCTAACCTGTTGTATCTGTTTTATAAAACTTGTAACAAAGTATATTTACATAACATATTTATATTATTCTTAGGCGAAACGGTGAAGTAACTCACATTAAAATACAAAATACAGGAGATTTCTATGATCTTTATGGTGGTGAAAAGTTTGCAACCTTGTCAGAACTTGTACAATTTTATATGGAAAATGGGGGACAATTACGTGAAAAAAATGGAGAAGTTATTGAATTAAAATATCCTTTAAATTGTGCAGATCCAACAACTGAAAGGTATTTATTTAATTGACATAAAATATACATTTAATATTTTCATAATAAATATTATAATAAGCTTTGTTATGCGTTGGAACAATTTCTTGTTATTGTTACTTCAAATGCACGCATATAGCATGGTATGTGTTAATAGTAAAATATGGGTAAAGGTGGTTCCATGGCCATTTATCAGCTAAAGAAGCAGAACGTTTAATGCTGGAGCGAGGTAAAAATGGATCTTTTCTGGTTCGTGAATCCCAGAGTAAACCTGGTGACTTTGTATTGTCTGTACGCACAGATGATCGTGTTACACATGTTATAATACGATCTCAGGTTAATTTCATTTTGTATTTCATATTACATATTCATAATCAGTTTTTAATGTATGTATACCACAAGTTACAACTGACTTATACAATACATTACCACTAAAAAATAGTAAATATTGCAGGATAATAAATATGATGTTGGTGGAGGTGATAAATTTGATAGTCTAAGTGATCTGATAGAGCATTATAAACGTAACCCAATGGTTGAAACAAGTGGAAGTGTTGTTCATTTACGGTTAGTACACAATCTTAATTTATTAATATGCCTGGTGCCTCAGATAGAAACTCGACCAAGACTCACAGTATGTACGACCATTTTGAGATAGAGTGATTTATCAAACATACTGATAGAGTTTCCATCAGAGACATCCTGTTTGTAATTTACATATTTATATAATTTAATGTATAGTACTTTTATCTGTTTTTTTTTTTCTCTTCTTTTTGAAGACAACCTTTCAATGCTACTCGTATAAATGCAAGTGGTATTGAAAGCAGAGTGAGACAATTACATAAGGAAAATGGTTGTTCAAATGGATGGCTGTGGAATGGAGCTACAGGTAGCAATGAAGGAGGAGTAGGACGGGGTAAAGGAAAAGCTGGTTTCTGGGAAGAATTTGAATCCCTACAGCAGTTAGAATGTCGTCACTTATTTTCTAGGAAAGAAGGTTTACGTCCTGAAAATCGAGCAAAAAATCGATATAAAAATATTTTACCATGTAAGATTTTTTATTTCTTGATTTAATTACGTTTATGTACAAACTAAATTAATCATGTTCACATTAGTGATCAAATAATTACAATAATTATGAAATACTCACTTTATAGTTGATCATACAAGAGTGCGTTTAAAGGATGTTGATCCAAATATTCCTGGAGCTGATTACATTAATGCCAATTATATTAGAGTAAGTTATTATCTGATGATTTAGAACGAAAGCGATGTAAATCATTTTATCGAGAAATTTTTTATATGTGATGCTGATATTTAATAGTTAAAAGATATTTGAACATCAACGTTTGAATGTAAAAATTCAAAAATTCAATTGTAGTGAATAGAATGAAAAAATAAAAATTAAATATTGTACATGATATGTACATTCATATTAAAATTCTATATTTGTAGAATGAAGAAGGAGATAATCAAACCAGTGGTATTAATGCTGGCGGAGATAATGGCTCATTTAACAAATGTTATATAGCAACACAAGGTTGTCTTCCAAACACGATACAAGATTTTTGGCACATGGTGTATCAAGAAAATACACGAGTAATAGTTATGACCACCAAAGAGATGGAGCGAGGAAAAGTATGTAATTTACAAATAAATGTGAAAATTATATCTTTGACAATATATATGTATTTTTAGAATAAATGTGCCCGATATTGGCCAGAGGAAGGTGAAATTACAGAATACGGAGGCGAATGGAAGGTCCGTGCTTTGTCTCGTACTTCAACGGCAGATTATACCTTACGAGAATTTTTATTACATGGAAATAAGCCGTGTTTTACAGAGTCCAGAAGAATTTTCCATTATCATTTTCAAGTATTATATTGTTATTTATAATAATAGTTTACGTATGCTACAAAAAATAAAATTAATTATATAAATTAAATCAACATTTTAGGCGTGGCCCGATCATGGTGTTCCATCGGATCCTGGTTGCGTATTAAATTTCTTGCACGATGTTAATGCAAGGCAAGAATCAATTGCAGCTTCCCTTGCTTCAAATGGTCAAAATGTACCAAATATAGGACCAATTCTGGTACACTGTAGTGCCGGAATTGGTAGAACAGGAACATTCATTGTTATTGATATGATCCTTGATCAAATCAAGCGTCATGGTAATAATATTTATATTACATTTATTTGCATTTCCATTGTATACTTTGTACCACATAAGTTTAAAAATATGTACATTATGTTTGAAGGACTAGATTGTGAAATTGATATTCAAAGAACTATACAAAGAGTACGCTCACAGAGGTCAGGAATGGTTCAGACAGAAGCACAATATAAATTCGTTTATCTTGCTGTATTACACTATATTGAAACTGTGTCTCAACGAATGCAGGCAGAACAGGTAATTATATATATAAAAATAATTGTGATTTAATTATTTTCTTATCTATATATATTAATTAATGTTTTTATTTGTTGTTGCTTTTTCAGAAGTCTCTTCATTTAGGTCGAGAATACACTAACATTCGTTATAAAAGCGAAGCAAATGTTACAACTATGGGAGATATACCAGTCCCTACATGTACCGCAACAACTCTTTCAGCGTCAACACATTTTACATTACCTACTCCTGCTAACAATTTGAGGCCAAAGTAATTATCATTAGCACCAAATATCACCAAACAACATTTCTAAAAAGCAAAGAAGAGGCTTCGTTACTCTCATCAGATATGACTTTGAGCTTTGATATTATTTTCAGTAACAAATTTTGTTAATTTACAATGTTATTAATTATTTCAAATATTCTTTCGAAATATTGTCTCGTTGTAATTAATTTACATGCTCATGTTTAAATCTACGAATGCACTTTTTTATTGCATACGCATGCGAACATAAAAAATATGAAAAGATTAAATTCCAATATTTTGCACTTAAGTTGCTAAAGTAAACAGTGGTACTCTACAGTTAAATATTGTATTATAAAAATGATATTTTTTAACAATTTAAGCTCAACGCTAAATGACAGAAAACATTGGAATTAAAAATTTCAGTAATAATTATATTAAGTATAATACAGGTATATAATTGCTTTTATACTATTATTTTGCTACCTATATTACATCAAATATTAATTAAATAACAAATTTATACAGTTATTATCTTTTATGCTTATTTAAAAAATGTCATCGTGAATCTTGTTTACAGTTTAAACGTTTTACGAAACGTAACGAATTTCTGAGAATTTTCCTAAGTTTCGGGTGTAATATTAGATATTACACCTCAGAATATATTGATATTTGTTTTTATTGTGATTATATAATTGTACAAATTTTTTTAGTTGTATTTTAGGACTGACTTTTATACAGAACTTTCTTTTTAATATTCTTTTCAAAGATTGTGAATAAAAAACATTTATTATTTGTAAATTTTATCATGTTAAAAGGCAGAACACGCAAAGATGTGATACATTCATTTTCGCATATCATAAGATGTGTATGGACCATTATTTTATCACAATTAATATTTGTTATTTTTAACGACTTGTACTTAATTATGTTATAAATATTTAATGTTACATTTTTTTTATAATTTGCTTCAATCATTTACACACAGCTTTTTATTCATTTTTCTAATTTTTGTTATTATTGAACTTTTCATTGCTTTATTTTTAAAATTAACGATATGTGTATAAAAATAAAAGTGTTTGCCCTTATAAATTTGCGCTGTCTGTATTTTATATATAAATTAAACAATTTTTATACAAATGTATTAAATTATATATATATATATATATATATATATATATATATATTTAGATATTATTAGCGTATATGCGTATATATATTTTTTATATTCATTTTACAAGATTCAATTATGTATTGTTACAAATACATATGGAATCAATGTTTGCATTCTAATTGTAACAGTAAAGTATACATCTGAGTGAGTCCTGCCTTATGAATTAAATCATACATTTATTACTTTTTAAAATACGATATTACATTATTTTTAAAACTAAAGACAAAAAAATTATTGCTTCATTAATTGTGTAATATATTTCTAGAATTATTAAAGTATATTTGACAATTATATTGAACTTTTTTTTAAATTCTATGAAATTAAAAATTGTTTAAATAATGATAGTATGTCATGCTGTTGATATTTAAAATCATATTCTTGTGACAGCTATTATTGAAATAGAAAATATTAATGATAAACATTGATACACATATATATTCTTAAACATTAAGCATGTTGCATTTATTAATTTTATTTTTATTTACTTTTAGATATTATTTTTTAATTATTAAAGGTACATGTGATAATAATCATGACATCAAAATTATGTTCTAAAATTCTATGTTCGTATTGTCATATAATATTACATGTTCAATATTTTCATTTTTTCATATACACAAATTAGAATGTATATTTCAATGAATATTAGATGTATATTTATCAATGTGTATATAATAGATAATAATAATAACAATGATGACAATGTTTATTTCTATCATTATTTTTTAAACATGCATACTCACATATAATAGTAAACGAATGTATAATAATAATTATTATTATGAATCATATTAAATCTGTAATTATTAGAAGAAAGAAAATGTATAAACTTATTTATTAGTAAACAAGTTTTGTTACAATCCATATATTCAAATTTTGAAAATTGGAAATTTATATTACATAGGTGCTTGATACCTTGTAAATTTAAGAATTTATAAGCTTGGAAATTTGAAAACTAAGAATTTACGATCTTGTAGTTTTGAGAATTTGTAGAATTGCAAATTGGGTGTTTGGAGCATTGAAAATTGAACATTTTCAGAATTTGGTAATTCAGAAATTAAGAAAATTGAAAATTTAAAGATTTGCGATATAAAAAATAATGTAATCAAATATTACAATACTTTACACATTTACTATAATATATCAAATTCAATCACTTTTACTTATTATTATTATTATATATTTCATAAAACTTTCATACATCATTTTTAACGAAGTAAATTAAAATTATATGATTTTATGTACATTTCAAATATTGCAGTACAATATGTTAGGTTATGTTGTGGAAAACATCGTACAAAGAACATCTGTAGCTCGTAATAATAAAGTTTAAAAAATGCGAGATTATAAAATACTTCAATAGTATTTTATACGATACTCTTACTAATAGTAAAATTAAATAGTTATTTGAAGAACACCGCATGCAAATACATTGAACTTCTAATAAAAAATGCAGGCCGCATTTGAACCTTTCTTACGTCGGTTCGTGCTCAATATTCAAAATGTTCGTAGTATAAACAATACTGTGATAAACTTTGCATTACCAGCAGACAGTGTAATGTATGTTTTCGACAGAAATGCAAAATTACTCCAAAGAGAACGTGCTGCCCAAGCATCCGACGTGAAAGTATATGATTATATTAAAGATGAAGTAGGCTCCAGATTAGCAGATAGAATATTTGACATAAGAAGAACATTTAAAAAAGCTCTTGATTTAGGATGTGGTCGGGGTCATGTATCTAAACTGATTTTACCAGAATCTGTGGAGGAATTGATTTTAACTGACTTGTCTCCAACCTTTGTACAACAAGCAGAAATTGTAGAAGGAGTTAAAGCAAAGCGTACAGTTCTAGATGAAGAAAATCTTGAATTGGAACCTAACAGTTTAGATTTAGTGATAAGTTCACTGAGTCTTCATTGGGTGAATGATTTACCACAGTGTTTTAAGAATATCAATAAAAGTTTAAAGAATGATGGAGTTTTTATGGCGGCTATATTTGGAGGAGAGACCCTGTACGAATTAAGGTATTCTCAGGGAAGCTTATAATGAGAAGAATCGACATTGTAATGTCCTTAAAAATACGTTGTATTGCATAAATTTATTGCAATGTACATGTAGAATATTCTTGTTTTTATGTATACATGTTTTGATTTCATGGGAACTACATATATATATATATTTTTTAAATAAACTTGCAATTATAACTTTTAGATGACTGATAGGTGCAAAATGTGGAACTACATAGGATCAAAGTTTAGAAATTTTACTCTATTGTATGTAGCACTAGACTAACAGAGAAATAGTATTTGTAGATCTAATACATGATTATTTGTACATAAAAAGAAAATGTTCTACATGTAACATGTACATCAGAATAAATTTACAAAAAAATTGTATTTTAAGCCTATTACGCTATTGATGGTCCTTAATTATGTCATTGTAATATTTATTTTCTTTTTTAGATGTTCTTTACAGTTAGCCGAAATAGAAAGAGATGGTGGTATTTCAGCACACATTTCTCCATTTACAGAAATTAGAGATGTTGGAACTTTGTTAACAAGAGCTAATTTTACAATGTTAACAATTGATACAGATGAAATTGTAATTGGTTATCCTAGCATGTTTGAATTAATGTGGGATTTAAAAGGTAGCAATTAATGTTATCATAAAATTGAATCAGTGTTTATTTTGTTGTATTATTGTTTTAATCTTATACTTTTATAGGAATGGCTGAAAATAATGCAGTAAAGAATCGAAAATTACGTTTAAATAAAGATACCGTTCTTGCAGCCTCTACAATATACAAAGAATTATATGGAAAGTATAAAGACGATGGAAGTTTGTATGTACCTGCTACGTTTCAAATAATATATCTAGTAGGTTGGAAACCAGATCCATCACAGCCAAAGCCTTTAGAAAGAGGTAGTGGACAAGTATCGCTTAAAGACTTGTATAGATTAGATGAAATTATAAAAGAAACAAAGAAAGTTAAAACAGATGATTAGTAATTGTTACAAATAGTATGTAAAATATTGTAAATATTTATATTAAATACAAAATTCAATATATTCATTATATAACTCAATTTCCATATATGGACAAAAAAGATTTTCGTTTAAATATTATACAATTTTATTTCTTACAATTATGACCTACGTTCATCAATTTTATCTTTATGTGCTATAACACCTTTCTCTATAAGATCAGGAATTTCTACTGCTAACCATGGTCCAAGCTAAAATGTTAATAAATCATTTGAATGTAACAATAAAAATGATAACTGAACAATTTATAAGTAAAAAGCATACCCCAAGTGCCATTGCATGAGCAATTCCAAATTTTGGTACATTACGTGCCCATAATGGTTTAAAATGATCTGTAAGACAAATTTTTCCACCTCTATACATTTTAGCAGTTTTACCATCCAATTCGGGTAAAGCTATTTCTGGTGCAGTTGTAGGATACGTAACAGGTATCTAACAGTAATATATTTAATTGAGTTGTAGAAATTTTGTAAATATACAAAGAAAATTTACTTACATCAAACTCAATTTCAAATTCATATTTCAACAAATTATGTATATACCAACATTTACCAAACCACCTTGTACCTTCTTTGTTAGATTCTAAACGAAACCAGTCATTATCAGAATCCTTATTATTTTTCACATACTGAAAATAACATAAAACTGATTTAAATAATTGAAAAATGTATTGACAGTTATTTATTTAGTTTAACATTTAATTATCAACAGTAATAACAAAAACGTGTCAACCATATGGAGTATAAAATATTCAAAATAAAATTTACTTTAATTAAAGCCTGGTATTCTTCTTTTAATCTTTGCACCCATAATTCTTTGTCTCTAGGACCTGCTTTTGTTTGCAACAATGGAATATTGCTTAATGTTTTCTTCGTCGATTCATCTACCATTATAAATACGTAAAATTATTACTGATGATAACTGTTTTGTTACTTTTAAGGGGCGTTTAGATTAGGCGAAGGAATGCTCTTTCTTCTACTTTGAAATTCAAGGTTATATCAACATGTTTTCACTGCAAAAATTGTTAACTGAACTTGATACCTAATGTTAACGAATGGTTTAACAAAAAGAACGTGTTTCAATTCCTGGTACTAAACACTTCGCGACAATTTCAAGAACATTAACTACATTTTTGTTCGTTTAATCTACTCTTTTAGTCTACTCTAAACGCACCCTAAGATGTGATTAAAGATTTATACTTGCGCGCTTAACTCGAGAAGACATAATCTAAACAATCGATATATCGAAAAGATGCATATATGAAGAGATTTGAAATGTGATTACGAAAATGTTTGATATATAAAAGTTACGTTCAATTTCTAGATTCTATGTAGATAAATAGTTCGGCTTTATTATATTCAGTTTTATTCAAAAAACATTAGATGATTCATTTTGAAGTTATTGTTTACTTTATGACTGAAACTTAATCGATTAGTAGCTATATACACTCATGAAGGTAGTGATACTGAACTTTTTATACTGTATGTATCCGATTTGATTTGCTCTTCGATTTCGTGAAAATATCCTGTAGAAAACTGTGACATGTTAATCGGAGATCAAAAAGAAATATTAATTGAAATAAAGTAATCTTGATACATCATGGCTGATTCATCTTACGAAAAAGGACTTACGGAACTTTCAAAAATGAAGGTAATTCAACTAACTTTATCAATGTGATTATAAAGTCGGGCGGTTAACCTTAAAATTGAGAAAGTTATATTCACTTTAATATAAAGTGACTATATTAATTTTTGTAGTACACGTGACTTTTTGTAGATAAATATAATTTATAGAGAATGCATTAATATTAAGGTCATACAATAAAATTATACAAAAGCAAAGAAAATATTATTTAATAGGTTGCAGATTTAAAAATTGAACTGAAACAAAGAGGGCTTCCTACCACTGGAAATAAAACTGAATTGGTTGAAAGGCTTCAATTAGCGATACATGGTGGTATATACTTTTGAGTGAATTTTAAACTATATGTTTTTCCTTGCAGGAATTATGTACTGATCAAACAATATTTTTGTTGTTAGATTCTGCGTTATCGTTGGATGAAACAGCAGAAGAGATTTTAGATGAAGATGCTGTTCTCGGGGTAAAATTAAACTTAATCAAAATCATAGTAGCTTAATGTACACTTTACATGTTTTTAATTCTATAATTAAAAGTATATTTATATCGTTACAGGATGAAGAAATAGAAGAACTATCAAATAAACCTGATTCACAAGAAGTTGATAAGAAGATAAAGTTATCTGCAGAAAGTAACGTGAATGCGAAGAAAATAGTTCTAAATCGCAAACCAGTAATTGAAGAGGTTAAAAATGACCAAACGGAAAAACCTGAAAATGATACTAAGATTACAGACATTGCACCACCTGAAAAAAAAATGATTAAATTTTCCGAACTTGGTATTAAAGAGGTAACAACAAATTTTCTATAGACTTTTTGACTACAAATATTTACAATTTAGTATGTTAACAGTTAGCATTGCTTATTTCAACAGAGACTAGAAATGAGGGCTAAGAAATTTGGACTGCCATTATCGGAAGCTGCTAAAAAGGAAGTCAGATCTGCAAGATTCAGTATTAATAATCAAAATAACAAGTCAGCTGCATCCGTGAAAACACCTGTGGTATATATACGTTTATTCTAATAAAATTGTAAGATTATGTATTTTTGATATAGTTAATTGATTACATGCATTTTGTAGCATACAACTTATGAAGTTTTAAAAAAGCGAGCAGAAAGATTTGGTACTTCTGTTTCTACTTTAATGGAAAAGGTAATGAATTCAAATAAAATTAAATATTTATGACATTAAATTATGCTTTTATATTTTATTATGCGATGGAAAAGCATTTTAATGCTATATCATACTCTTGATTTGCAATTATCATGTTAATTTGTTTTAGGCCGAGTTAGAAGCCAGAATAGAGAAAAGAAAAGCAAGATTTGGTGAAGTCAAGCCTGCAAACGAGAAAGTATTTCACAATAAAGTTAAGATCGTTAAATGATATTCAGTGTTATATACCAAAACAGCAACATAGATTGCAAACTTTTTGTTTTATATTTTATTATGCAACAGAAAAGCATTTTAGTGCCACGTCATACTCTTAATTTGCAATTATCATGTTAATTTGTTTTAGGCGGAGTTAGAAGCTAGAATAGAGAAAAGAAAAGCAAGATTTGGTAAAATCAAGGCTGCAAACGAGAAAGTATTTCACAGTAAAATTAATATCGATTAAACGATACTCGGTGTTATATACCAAAACAGCAACATAGATTGCAAACTTTTTGTTTCATTTTTCATTATGCAACGGAAAAGCATTTTAGTGCTACGTCATACTCTTGATTTGCAATTATTTGCAAGATTTGGTCACGTTAAGCCTGCAAACGAGAAAGTATTTCACGTTAAAGCTAAAATCGTTAAATGATATTCAGTTTTATATACCAAAACAGCAACATAGATTGCAAACTTTACTTTAAGTTTTCTTATTTCTAATACAATTATTTGTATACAACAAAAAGTCATCGTATTTGCTATAAAATATTTTGCACAACGAATTAAAAACAAATCTTTTCAGGGTAACGTTACTTTAAATACTTCTTCGAAGTATGCTCAATATATTTTCGTTTTCAATGTTTTTGAAAACTACAAGACACTTAATGTTTATAACTTAGTTTACCTGAAAATTTTATAAAATGAACATATAAAATAAATATGTATATGTATATTAAAAAGAATATTATATACAACGCGAAAGTTACATATATTTTGTAATATTACTTTTCCGCTTTATAACAAAAAAAAACATCGATCTTGCATTTATGTTAATTGCATCGGATTAAAATGATTTTGTTCAGTTTAAAGTAAGTAATGTGATTAAAATGTGCATTCTTGTAACGTTAAAATTTTCTATCGAAATAGTTAAATGAAAGCATTAAACAGATTATCGTAACACTGATGCTCGTCGCAAAGAAAAAGAAAAAGCATCCTATGATATTATTTCAATATATTGAATTTTATTACAAAATGTGTTTAGGCTACAACATGTAATATAATAATTGCGTTTGGTCTAGACCCTTACGAAAAAAGAAAAGCTAAACTGCACCACATTTACTGTTGTCTCGGCAAGACACTTCGTCCGTTTACGTTTCAAGGAAACATTCATAAATGCGAAAAAGTTCGGTACACATGCGAAAATGAACGCACCTCGTTATACGGATCATGTTTGATACGTTTATCCAGTATTGAGATCGAATCAGTGTATTATCACAAATATATTTCATACGAACTATCACGAATTTCTTTAAATGCGGACGTGTCATGCATGAAAGCAATACAAATATATATATATATATTTATGTGTATATATATATATATATATGAATATATTATATGTACACATTTTTTTTTTTTAAATCAATTTCACGTATTTTCTTTTATGTTCAAAAGACTCAAAAGTGGGTTTAAAAATCAAGTCTTCGGACGTATAAAAAAATTGTTACGTATCTTATATAAATATCGATCATTATCATTTTATCAAAGATTAAATTCCCATATCAGAGAGTGTTAGACAACTGTTTTTCTAGCAACATATATAATTCTAATGATTATCCAAGCATTCGAAAAGAACGTATAGATTATAAATTCGCATTTTCCTTGAAGCGCATCCTAAGAACGAATGGTCCGAAGACACACGTTAAGTTTAAAGAAGATAAGGGATTGTACATTAAACAATATACAATCAAAATATATTGTATAGATGTAAAAATAGTAAAATTAGCGATAGTAATCGTTTCTATTACGTTATACGGTGTGTAAAGTGTGTGTATAATCGATCAATTCGGTCTTTAAACATTCGACGAAGTAAAGGAAACTATCCCAAGCAGCTAATCCTAAGATAATGTATTTCCTCTTTTTTATTTATATAAATTCTATTTATATTATGTATGTACGTACGTGTGATAACTAAACAGATACATGATTTTTTATTTCTGACGCAAAGACGCTACCAGCTTTGCGAATCGAAGACCAGGAGGCTGTCGTACTTTAAACAGAAAACAGGAATACGGATTTCGTTTTTTTCTTTACTATTAAATTATTCTTCTCGCAGTTGAACATAGTCGTATCTGTTCAGTGGATCACTCAAATGAGTTAATTTAATTCGAACCCATTTCTCGATCGAAGAACCTTCAGGTTTTCTCGAACGTTTATTTAAGAAGTGGATTCAATAAAAAAAAATTTGTCAAACTTGCGCTACAGGCACAAACAATTCAGACCTTGGGTCATGTCCATAGTGGCTTACGATACGAAACTTTCATATAATATCTTTAATTAAATCTTTCTATCTTATATATACATGCTAATAATCTCTCTCTTTCCTATTTCTTTTCCCGCGTGCGTATACAAGACGCGGCATTTGGCTCTTCCCCGGCTTTGGACGAGATATCTCGCTTCGTAATGTCATTTATAGATGACACTGCATATGAAAATTTTAGTCATTATTATTTTTTAGCGTTTGACATTTAACTCATCGTTATATAGCATGTGGTGATATATCGCGAGGACGATATATCTAAGATCGTCTGCGCGACGATCACATTCGTTAATCAGAACGGCAAAAATAATTCAAATATTTATAGCTTATCGACTGTCCTGAATACATCTGTCTTATGATTTTCATTACGAAATGTATTTTTAATAAAATATACGGGAGATATTTTGTCTATAGCGTCGCATAAACTACATCGCGATAACTAGAAATCTCGTGCGCGGATACCAGATTAAGCGAGAACATCTAAATATATTCGTTGCTTATGACTTCACCGGAAAAATGCTAAAAATTTCACTATTTCAAGATCATTTGTTCTTTTTTTTCGTCATATGGAATTAGGTATGTATATCTTTTTTATATACGTCGTTTCTCTGGATCATTTTTAATAAAAAAAAGGATCATAGTACAGTGATAAAAAAGTAACGGTCCCTGATGTATTTTAAATGAAGAAATGAGAAATTTGATATACAAGAATTACCTATTTGAAGAATCAAGAAAAGACCTTCGGTAAAAATTCTTTCCACCGTCAAATGTGCTTCGTAAAATAGCGTAATTATGTATCGAGCATTTTTTTATAAATCATAAATAACGAAAGATATTTCGATGTTTTTATCGGAATGCCACACCCTGTATACATAAATATAATTTCCTTTCCTCTTTTTTTAAGTTTGAAAAGCGCCTTAAAAAAAAAATCTTCCGTGGAATTAAGAAAAGAAACGAAACAAGGAAAATAGGAAATAATGATAAGTTTGTTAATTCCTACTAAACACGGTTGTACATGTATTAAAACAAATCATGTACATGAACGCATGTGCATAGTTACATATAACTAAATGTATTCGTAAATTGCACCGACACAATAAAATAAAAATCTCTCCAAAAAATAAAATTACTTTCGGAGTTTTATCTACACGTTTGAACGTTAATTTCGTTAGATTTCCCTTTTCCTCGCTTTTCTTGGAATCGAACTTTTCCTCTATCAGCAGCCTCCTGTTCTCTAATACAATTATATCCAAATGTTCTCGTTTTTAATATAATTATACCAAGTAAAATTTGTAAAATACAATATGCTACTTATTATAAATTCTTAATCCTTTTTTATCTTTATAAATAATTATAGTAATAGTCTTCACACCATTTGTTAATTTATTATAATCGGATGCCGTTCCATTTGTTTTTTTTCATCTTTTAATTTAAATATTACATTTGTGCCCTTTGCACTAATTCACTTTTATAGTATTCTGCGTGACTGTGTATATATAATACATATAATATAATCTAAAAGACTTATTATATTTACATATATACATGTAACAACGGCGCATAGTCCGAATTTGTTATAATATAAGTTTCCTGATTAACTATTAAGACCGACTTTGTCAACAGCGAATGTTTATTCCGGGAGAAGGACATCTATACATCTACGACGGATCTGGAAGTAACTGTGCACCAAATTTTTTGTTTCATTTATGAATCACTAACGAATAATTAGTTAAAATTCTGGTCAGATCTTTGTTGTAATCTTTCCTCTAGGCGTAACGTAACAATTCTTACGTTGCTACTAGTGGTCGTTTCTTTTTTCTCATATAAATTTAAACAAACTCGAACTAATTACAAAAAGCTTATAACTCTTAGGAAATAGGCTCCATTGTTAGCGATTAATATTATATATTCTTTCTTTCCTTTCTTTCACTTGGCCAACCTTGGATTCGATTTCGGCGGCATTCCTCTTCTTTTTCCCCCGAAAGTGAAGGAGTTCAGAGCAACTGTTTGCTTAAGAGGTCAAAGAGGAAGACAATTCTAATTCTACGCGTCTCGCTTACGTTTTAAAACAATACAGTACGAGTATAAAATAACGCTAAAATGTATATCATCGTATGTTACGCGAATACTCTCTTTCATTTATTTCACATTCCAATGCCCCGACAAATATATATATATAATATATATATATTTATATAATATATATCTACTTTTATTTACGGTTACATTACACGTTACTAAATTCTTTTATGTTTCTCTTGTACTGATTCCTCTCGAGCAAAAGTTGCCACTCGTCCCCGGGCGTTCAAATGCATTCTCGTGATGCACTTTACCTAACTGATTCAGGGTTGGCCAAGATCTCACTCATGCTACGAATCAAGATCATCTTCTCTCTGACTACTAAAGTAAGATACTAAACCACCGAATTCACCGGTACCCTCTTCGTCGTACTGTTTATTTCCAGCAGCAGCGTCGTTCGGATGCGCTTGTTGCTGTGGCGGTGGCTGAGGAGGCGGTGGCGCTTGAATGGGTGGCTGATTATCCGCAGGGGAAGAAAAATGATCTGCGGGATACGGAGAGCCTTGATACGCGGCTGCATCGTCTGCCGTGGAAAGCGGCGGAGGAGGTGGGTACGCACCGTAGTGGTAATTGGGTGGAGGTGGAGGATGATACGGTGAAAAATTACCGGGAGGTCGATTGGGTGGCGGCGATGGTTGCTGCAGGTTGTGGTTAACCGGCGATGCGTTCGTGAAGGGTGGCATTTGATGCCTGGGACCCATCGGGTTGTCCGTGAATCTGGACAAAGGTGGAGCACCCCTGACGTAGGGTGGAGGCGGAGGAGGAGTGGGACCACCTTTGGCTAGGGGACTCCCAGCGGCAGGCGGAATCATCGCTGGCCCAGGTCCAAGCGGGGAACTGCGATCTCGATTGTTGATCGATATCGGGCCACCACCTGACGGAGACGGATCCATCGGATGATGCGGCGTATGATATATCTGTGGACCGGGTACTCTCATTCTCATCGGTGGGGTTCCCGATCGCACAGCCGCAAAGTGAGGCGGCATAGATGATTGACCTGCTTGTCTATATGGCGAAGGGATTCTTCCGCGTGGCTGCATCTCGTAACCCGTCCTGGGCCCGCCGATTATCTGACCACCTCCGGCGTTTGGTCCTCCGAAATATTTGTGGCCCATCGCTGCAGCTGCAGCAGAAAACGATTGTGGACTACTCGATACAGGTTGAGATTGAAGCATTCTGGTGATAACGGAAGACTGTTGATTGGGTGGTAATGATGGATAAACAGGCTGTGTGGTCGGGGTTTGCGAGGCAGGTGGTCCTTGTGTTGTTACGACGCCAGCAGGTGGTGTGGACGGAGCCGAACCAGAGGTGCTACTACCTGGTGTAGGAAGTATATTCGGAATTTCACCAGGTTTTATCTCCGGATTCGAGTCAGTTCCCATGCTAAGTAGACCGACTTCAACAGCGGCTTTCGCCGCTGCTTCTGCGGCCCTAGCCGCTTCTAATGCCAAAGTCTTTTTACCTTTGCCGCGTCCTCTTCGTTTAGGCTTTAACGGTGACCCGTCGGGATTAAACAGTTGCCCATCTGGTCCTGTCATCACGGGGATAGGTCCTTCGCTCGGTCTCTCCGCATCAGGCGTCATGATCGTGGGGTTAATGGTGAGATTAGGTGATATATTGGTATGTGGCACGGTGCTAGGTAAACCGGTGGCGTTCAAATCTGGAGCCCCGTCTCTGCGCATTTGTTCCGCGAGGATTTCGGCCTTGCTGCGACGACCTCTTTTCTTTTTCTTTGGTACCTCACCGTCGGTTCCCTCCGGTGCGTTGGGATCTCGTTGCCTTTCAGCTGCCAGTATTTCTAATGCTTTCAACCGTGCTTTCTCCATTTTCTTGGCTTCTCGCTCCTCTTTCTTCTTCTTTTTTGCTATCTCGATGGCGGCGAGTTCCAACTGTCGTCTGCCGTATTCCTCGTCTTCCATCATCATTTGTTCTAACTGTTCATCGTCGAGATCCGCCAATTCACCCGGTCCAAGCCCCGTTAGAGAACCTTCTGGAACATCTCCGGTGAAGGAACCTGCTACCGACATAGCAGTACCGGTTAAACCTACGTTTTCCGAAAGATTGTCGTCGATCTTTGAGTCTATCTCTCCCATAGGATTATCAATGACGTTAGCCATGATATCCTTGTCCTCGTCTTGATCGTCTTTCCTCTGAATCAAGGAACCCATTAAAAAATTTTGTTTGCGCGATCTATTGCTTTTACTTCCGGGCTTTGGACCAGGCTTTTTTCTCTGTTTCGGTGTACCGTCGTTCATCATTTTTCTTTTGACTCCGGGACTTTTGCTCTTCCTCGGTTTTCTACTTTTCGGTGATTTGTTTTTCACCTTGTGGCCATCCTTTTTTGGATTGTAAATATCACCTGCAAAACAACGATGTGTTAATTATCGATATTCGACTTAAATATGTTCTTTTGAAATTACCTGAATCTGAATCTTTTTCAGCGTCCTCGATTACGTCTTCGCCGTCGTTCATCACGAACTCGTCTTCGCTCTCTCCGGTTCTTCTTAACGCCTTTTTTAATTCCTGTAATATTACAAAACATTTTTTGTGTCTTCAATTTCTTTCTACTTTACTTAAGGTGGCTGACAATCAAGATCAAGAGTTAGAACATTGGTAAATATATAAAGGAAGTAATCTTACAAGGAGAGGTCACAGCTGTGCTCCAAATTCCCAAATTTCTGAAGTTCTAAATTTGAAAATTTGTGAATTAAACAATTTCTTAATTGGAAATTTTATAAATCTAGAGATTAACCAATCAGAAACCAACGAATAGCAGGGCTTGTTTCCTCTACATAGTTATTTTCCCTAGAGAAGTCTACCATATTCTGCAATGTACATGTTAAATACCATGATTTTTAATGTAATTACGTATCTTTGTTTAGATACGGTTAACCTTTTTGAAATTTCACTAATATTTAGGTATTGTTATTAGTTACTTTCAGTTAGATTTTCAAGAAATTTCATAATACATGTTTGTGACACAATCAATCATCTTGATATTTCATTTCGTACCTCTTCACTATCCGACGCTATTTCTTCCTGATAGTTCATTTTCCTTCCTCGAGTCCGCCTACCTAATGTTTCTTCTTCTTCCGGTTTATTTTCGTCTGGAAGGCCACCATATATAATCTGAAAATGTTATTAAATTTATAAAATCAAACTTTTGCACCAAATAAAAGAAAATCGAATAAAATTTATATACCTTTCTTCGAATGGGAGTCTTCTTTACCTTCTCCTGTAATGAATTTAAAAAAACGTTAAAAAAAAAAAATATACATAAAAATTTTGTCTTAAAATAATAGATGTAAACTTACTTTCTTCTTTTTTTGTGGAAGTGCTTCTTGTAATGATAGATCGGTAGATATATGAGCTACGTCTGCCTTTATTTCTTGCAGTTTTTCATCTTTTATCTCATTAACATCCTTGTTCTCGTTATTTTCATTTTCGTTGTCAAGTTTTACATTCAGCGTATTAACCGTTTCGGGTTCATTACTTTCTACCTCTGGTTGTACTTCGCTGGGAGTCTCGATTTTCTGCTCCTCGTTCGATTCTTCGTTTTCGCTTTGATTATCAGATTCAATGATACGTTTTCTCTTTTTTTTCTTTCTACTTTTCGTTTTTGACGACGCTTTATATCTAGACGTCGATATCGTTCTACTTCTAAAACGAAATTATATAATAATACTATACGAAATTTAATTAAATCACATAATAACGAGGATGCCTTACTTTTTCCTTCTTTGTCGCCATGAATTATCGCTATCCTCGTTCTCCGAGTCCCATATAGATCGAGATTTCTTTCTTTTTGGTCTATCGCTTTCTTCGCTATCGTCGTTTACTGCAAAAACACTGGCTTTTAGTAATATTACGATTAATAATAAAATCAAATTGAAAATATATTTATTGTACTCACTGAAGTCTTCGTCAAAGCGTGTAGTTCTGACCCTTGTGCTTCTTCGTACTGATCGTGAATCTCCTCTTCTATTTCGCCGTCTTACATCGGCGAAAGAGCTGTCATCGGAAGACGTCATATGATCATCAAAATCTTCTTCCTCTTCGGAACTTGTGCCTTTAAAGTCTTCGTCACTTTCTGGATCATCTTCGCTACTTATATCGAGACTGTTCAATTTACGGTGTTTTTTACGCGACAAGAATTTCTTTACTGCTCCTTTATGTTGTTGCGTTTGTTGGTGCTGCTCCTCTTCTTCCTCGTCAATACCATCTTCTGCTTCGATTTTAAATTCTTCGTCGCTATCTTTTTCTGACTTTCTTTCGATATCCTCTTTGTTTGCAGGCATTTCATCCATGTTTAATATTTCGTTCTTAAATTCAAGCTGGATATAAATTTTCATTAGAAAAACTTTTATTAGAAACACGTTGAAATTAAATTAAAATATATTGTAAATAAATTTACCTCTGCTTCTTCTTTCTTTGCGTTAACTATAGTCGCGATGTCTTTTCCTCTACCTTGATTTCCGGCCCCTTGAACGGCTTCTACTTCGTCTTGGATAGCGGCATTAATCATGGCATCATAGTCGTTGAATTTGTATCTGTTAGCGCATCGCCTTTCACGTAATTGGTACACGGGTTCGCTTTCATCGCTACTAGATGTTTCTGTACTCGAAGAAGATGAAGAAGACGAAGATTCTACAAAAAGAAGCACAAGGTTATATTATAACAACTGTACAACTTTTTACATGCATTAAGAAATGAAATATTACGAGAAGTATCCAATTACCATTATCCGATTCCTGGCTAGACGTTTTCGATTCTTTTTGATGACGCGGTTCATTTTTGTGAAGAACATTATCCAAACTTATACCGACAAATGCTAATCTCTTCTTTCTTAAAACTTCGTTTTCGTGTCTCTTCGTTAACTGATCGTACGTTTTCAAATTTTCTCGTAATTTAACAACTAGTAAATTCTAAAATGAGATATTCATTGTAGAAATGTAAAATTTATGATAAAGTAATTTTCTCGAGTAATTAATTATAAACTTACGTGTTGACACGGAGGACAGAACCAATCACCCTCAGGTATCAGCATAAGCGCTGGTCTGAGACAAGAACAATGCCAGCCTTTATCACACGAATCGCACAAAAGTATCCATTCTGGATGATCCGCTTTGCCGCATTTTTGACAAGCGTACTCATCATCTGCTTCTTCCACATCGCTTTGAGCTACAATTAAGAATACACATGCAAAGTTTGTAATTGTACCTACACAAATAGCTTTATTAAATGCATTGAGTCTGCAATTATACGATACCTTTTTGTGCAGTTCTAGCTCGTCTTAATGGCTCAGCTTCTTGATCCTTCTCAAGATCACTTTCCGGTGAAAATTCATGATCACTCTTGAAAAGTAGCGATCCTTCACTCTCTATATCTTCTTCCTCTTCTTCATCTTCCTCGTTTTCATTTTCTTCGTCACTACTCGAACCCGAAGAACTTTGCCATGGATTTGACTCATTAAATTTAGTTAACATATTTTTCTTTTTTCTTTTCCTACGTTTTTTCTTAGACTTCTTTTCTTTTTCTATCTCTTTAACTACACATTCTTCTTCGCTTTCAGGCTGAAAAAATTACAACAATTATACAATACATTGACATCAACCAGAAATTTGTATAAAATGGAAATGTACCTTTTGTTTCTTTCGTTTTTTCTTTTCTACAGAATCTTTCTTCTCCTTCTTCTCTTTCTTCTCCTTACCGTCCTTCCTTTCGCTTAAAGGTACTTCTTCCAACTTCAGTTGTGCTTCTTTAATTTTCAATTGTGCTATTCTTCTCGATTGTCTTACAGGTGTTTCGTCTTGTATTACTCCCGATTCTGGTTCAGGTTCAATATCTCTTCCCACTTCAAGACCCAAAACCATTTTTCCTGCGAACAAGTTTTAAATACATAATGTTAAATTATCTTCAGAAAGTTTAATGCCAATGCAATCAAACTTTAAGAACTCACTTTTCTTTCGCTTCTTTTGTGAAACTGGTATCATGTTCAAAGGATCAGTATTAGTTTGGGTTTCATCGATCTGGACCTCAGGAGTTTCCTCGATCTGAACTTCGGGTGTTTCATCGGTTTGGCCCTCGTGCGTTTCATCGATCCGAACCTCGGGTGTTTCATCGATCTGAACCTCAGACGATTCTTCGATTTGAACCTCAGGCGTTTCATCGATCTGAATCTCAGGCGATACATCAGAAACTTGATTACTTTGAAATTCAGAATTTTTCGATCGATTTGAACGATTGCTTCCTTTTACACCGCGTCTTCGTCTTCCTCTGGGAGGACGTCCTCTCCCTTTCCTATCAGTTGCGGTCAAATTAGTAGTAGTCTGATCGTCGCTGATATCTTTAACTTCTTTTGCCTTCTGCTTTTTAGGACTACTCTTTACAGTTTCATCGTCTGAGCTTATCGTTACAACACGACTTTCTTCTATAGATTTCCGTAATTGTCTATCAACCATACGTCTTGCACGTAATCTCATTCTTTTCCCTCCCATCGATTCTTCGTTTTCTTTCACAGCTGTATCATCGGGATTTGATTCGTGGGTGCTGTTGCGTCGTTTACGAGATATTTTAGAGGAAGGTTCAGTGGAATCTAATTTCCATCCACCGTAAATAAGTTCAGACACAGGTTTAACTCGTAAGGATATTTTAGGTGGAGCGGCGTTAATTTGTTCAGCGTTATCTGCCTTTTTTGAACCTTCGTCGTCGGTGCAAGCTAAAGGATCCATCTCTTCAGAAACTATGCCAAATAAATTATTGTCCGCGTCCATGGAATCATCGGATATTAAAGAAACCGTTTTTATCTCAACGCTTTGAATCTCTGAACTTGCTTTCTTTTCATTGATTTCAGTATTTTTGCGTTCTACTTGAGTTAATATATTATTTAGCACATTAGCAACTGCGTGACCCTCATCTTTCATTGGCTGTACAGTACTATTTGATATTATGTTGTCCTTTGTTTCAGTTTCATTTATCGCCACTTCTATTTGTTTAACATTATCCAAATTTTTGTCTGATTGTACTTTGGAATTCGCTAAATCTTCTAATATCTGTTCGTTGGATTCTATACATGGAGGTTTAGATTTCAATGGAGGAACATCTTGAGTATCAGCGACATCGCTAACTCTTTTACTAGCTTCTTTTTTACAATCATTTGTTACAATTATTGGTTCCAATGTTACTTCTTGTGTATTAATGCTTGTTGAACTATCACTTTTACTTGAAGGAGTATTTTCAGAAAGAGATTCTATTGCTTTATTTGTAATATGAAGCGATTCCTTATGATTCTCATGATTATCTGTAATATTCGTATTTTCTGATTTTTCAGATATACAATTTACAAATTGCAAACTATCCATAGGTTTGAAATTTTCTGATGCGATTGAAATATTATTTTTATGTATTTCTGCTTTTTCTACATTTACGGATATACTGTCATTTTTTAGTGGTAAGTTGCTTGATACTAAGTGAATGAACATGTTACTTTCTTCTTTATTCAAATTTTTGTCTTCCTGTAAACTTGTATCAAATTTCTTTTCTTTATCACCATGTTCAGAGGATTTCTTCATTTTGTTGTACGTTTCAGTGATTAAAAGTTCTTCTGTAACATGTTTTACTTCTTCATTTTTCACGAATTTAACATCATTATCTAAGTTTGTTACCAATTTTTCTTGTACGAGCTTTGATGGTTCTGCTTTTAAATCTTCAGATATTATTTCATTATCAAGTTCAACACCGTCTTTCAGTTGTTTAGAAGTTACAATTTCATTCATTGAATCTATTTTGCAGACATTTTTTTCCACAGGAACTGAGTCCATCACTTTTTCTGAAACTTCATCTGCACTTTCCCTTTCCCCTTCTTTTATTATATTTACTAAATTATTTGCTTTATTTAATCCCAAGTTTATGCATTCTTTGTTCACTGGATTTATTTCAGAAGAAACTGGTAACGTTTCCTTTTCTGCCAGTTTTATATTATTTTTCTCAGAATCAACGTGTTCCTCTTTGTCTGCAGTTATTTTTTCACCGAAGTCATGCTGAACAACATTAAAATCATGCCCTTCCTTAGATATTTCTTCGTTTGTTATCTTCTCATGTTTTTGTTGTTCTATTTTTTCCATTATACTTTCAACACTACTATGTAGTGTCGATTCTGTCTGTTTATCGGTGGGTGTAACTTCCACTTCGTTAGGTAATACCTTATTTTTTGTACTCAGTCTTTCCTCATTCTTCATTCCATTTTGTTCAGTATCGGTCATTGTTTCTTCTGAATTACTGGAAAAATTGCTTCTGTTTTCAGCCGATTCTATTGTATCAAAAGCATCATCATTACTATCATTGGAATCGCTACTTTCATAATTTGCAACTAAACATGGTTTAATTTCCTTTTTATGTTCTTGTGAATCAATAGGCTTCATCTCCGTGCACTTTTCTTGGTCAATTTCTGATTCTTCAGTATCATTACTCTCTATCTTCGAATTGCTCTCTAAATCGCTACTAATTATTGTTTGCTTTTGATTCTCTTCGCTGTTATCTTGATCATATTTTGTAATGTCTTTATGCTGACTTGTGTTATCCTCTTTATCCTGTCCAGGTGTCATATCATTTTCTGAAGTTGTAGGTTCAATTGTAACATTAGATTTTTGTTGACTATCTACAAAATTAACTGCCTCTGTTTTTTCTTTCTCAGAACTAATAGTAAAAACATTTGTTTCTGTAGATTGTGATTGTAATTTTAATAAAGTATCATGAGCATTCTCATCACATGATGAAGTTTCATTGAAACATGCTTTTTCTTCATATGATTCAGTAGGCTGGTTATCTTTCAATGACTTATAATCAATAATTACATCCTTATTCAAATCTTGATCAGTACAGGAACTTTGTTCGACCAATATTGCAGTTTGGACCGCATTAGATTCTTTTGTAGAATCAACTATATTAGATTTGGATGAATTAGAAATATTTGTGTCAGGTACTGTTTCTGGTAATATATCATAAGTAGGACATTCATCTTTAACGGATGATTTTTCAAAATTTAATTCAACATTATCGTGCGATAAAATGTCTTGTCGAATGCAGGAATCATCTGAACTACTTATTGTAGGAACTAACGTATCTTTGTTACATTTTTCAACAGATTCAGAACTACTAACAGTAGAATTGTCAATGGAATCTAATTTTGTGTTAACATCAGGCACAGAGTTTTTGATAAACGGGTCGGTGGATATTTTTTCCTTTCTTATTTCAGAATCTTCTGAAACTTCATTTTGTATATTGACTTTTTCACTATTTTCATTACAATTAACATGCAGCGATTCAGCATCAGCACCTACCAGATTTTTTGTATTTTTATTATCAGATTCTATTAATGGTTCCTTTTGATTTTTACATATTGGATCAACATCACTTTCATTATTTTCTTTACAGCTTGTAATGGAAGGATCAAATGGTACTTTTTGAGAAACATATTCTATCTCTTCTCCTACTGAATTGTTTGCTTCTTGATCAACAGAACATTCTGTTTCACTCGCATGATCCGATTCAGTAAAATTATTTTTCTGCAAATTCTGTGTATCAGACGATGAACACGAGCTTTTAGGAGATACTGAGTCAACTTCCACTTCATTTTCCTTAAATGACGATACTTCGGGTGATTTACAATAAGCTTCAGCTTCGGAACAAGGAATTGAGATGTTTATATGTTTTATCGTATCATTTTCTGAATCAGATTCCTTATTTTGTTCTTCAAATGTACTGCATTCTTGTTTCAATGTTGTACATGGTGTTGACTCAATGGGTAAATTAACTTGAATTTCTGACGGTGTTATAATTGTATTTTCCAGTTTCATATCTGCATCCCTTTTAATTAAATCATTAGTACTGTGTGGTTGTGAAATTGTATCTAATACTTCTGTTTCTTCAGATTTCATATACTCCTTTATTGCAGTTTCAGTACTGGAAATGGAATCTTGTATGTCAGCAGTACAAGACGTTAAATTTTCGTCAATGTCCACTTTTGATTCTGAAGTAATTAAACTCGTTTCTGTTTCTAGCATTTCACAAGATTGCTCCAAAGAATATTTTGAAGAAACAGTTGGTTCCCACGAATTAGTTGCTCCTTCAATTTCGTCTAATTTATTTTTATTATCATCTTCACAAAGTGGATTAGTAGTTTTACGCGTGTACAAATTGACTTTTAACGAGTTGTTATTTGTCTGAGTCACGTCAAAATCTTCTGTTCTATACGAGGTAACCATATCTTCTGCAGATTTAGAAGAAGATACACATTCATACTGTAACGTATCTGATTTAGATTCTATACTTGTTGAAACTGTGTGGTCAGATTGCGACTCAAACATTTCTGACTTTGAAGTGTATGAAATACAATTGGGACCAAAAAAAAATCTCGGTGGCGATGCAGTTAATGGTTTACATTCATTGTCCATTTTTTCTGAAGTAACTGTCTCTTGTAAAATTGTACTATCTGTGTCACAAACATTTTGTACAATTGGTTTATCATTCAATGAATGAGTTGCGGTTGTAGTCGCTGTACATGATTCAAACGTTTCTGAAGTATCTGCCTGACACGATGATATAGAGGAATCACATTGCACAGAGTCGTGATCCACAACAGGCCGTTGTTTTTGTTTCGTAGAGCTTTCTCCTACGTCTTCCTGTAGATTTTCAGATTTCAGATTGCTCTGCTGTGATGTTACATCTTCGATATTTATAGTATTTCCATCTATTTTAATATCTTGATTTTTACTAGAAGAATCTTCACATTCAATTTTGTTTCTTTTTTGTGATATGTCTTCTTTGTTTGATATGATGCTGCTATCGCATTCTGGTTTCTCTTCTGGTTTTCCAACATCCCATCTCGATAGCCTTTTGACAGAGCTATTCGAATTTTTCGGTATTATCTGAATACCTAATGTCGGCTTAAATTTTGGCTTTTCTTGTATGGAACCTACAATTTGAAAATTACTTTTTACATTAGCGTTAGACTGAGGATAATTTCTGTTTAACTTTATAGCACCTTTACTCTTTACTAATGATTCGGCAGATACTTCATTTATAAGGCTACCTTCACTGAAACTTTTATTTGTCGATAAAGATGAAGTAGCAGAATCAACTTCATTTTTTGATTCATTGCTTTCTTTATTGTCAGCTGATGTACTGTCTCCAGGATTTCCTGTTTGACACTCCTCTCCGGAACCTTCCCCATAAAAAAAAATTATGGGTTCTTCTACAGCTTCTCCAAGACCAGGATTCACGGCATCGCAATCGCTGCCAGATCCTTCGCCTTGAATCATCATCACCGGTTCCTCGATGGCTTCGCCAATTTCATCTCTCCAATTAGTACTCATCATTGGCCTTTTGTCGATGGATCCTCGAATCGGTATCACATCTGCTCTTATTCTCTTCAACATGTCGTACTGAATATCATCTCCTTCTAACGAGCGTTTCACCGGTGTTGTGTTCATTCTTAAAGCAGTCATTTTACTTGGGTCAGGAAGTATTGTGTAATTAGGTAATCTATGATCTTCTTTATTAGGTATTCTTGCAGTATTATGATATGGAGCAGATGACATTTCATAACTCGGAAATGACAATTGTCTTTTACTTAAATCAGCTACCATTGCATGATTACGCATCATTACAGCCCGGGCATCATATGGTAAGTTTGTGACTTCTGGTTTATTTAATTTCTTCGTGCTAAGATCCATTTCTCTATGCTGAAAATCTTGTGTTCTGTAGCCAGACGAAAGTATGTCAATAGGTTTGTTAAATTTTCGACTAGATAAATCAATTCCAGAGAAATCCATCGGCTTCTTTTGTTCGTTAGTACTTTCCCAGCCTCTGGGTGATGTTGATAGATCCATACCTCTATGCTCCTTGAGCACATTGGCTTTTTCCATTTGATTTCTTGCACAGAAATCTTGAGGTAATCTATCATCGTCTTCGTTTGTTGAATTTCCCACGATACTACCTGATCTAGCAAGATTTTTTGCTATTTTTTCTAGCGATTTTGTTCCCATTGGTTTTTCAAGCTTTTCTGATTGTATTCGCACAAGATTTGCAGCCAATTGATCTATCGGCTTAACAGACAGTTTATGAACTGGTTGCAATTCTGCAGATGGAAAAGAAAAATTATTTTTACTAGGTAATTTGTCCAATGGTTTCAGTGTTTGATCCATCGATTCTTCGTGTTTTTTCGTAATGTTCAATGCGGTTATTCCAGTTACCACTTTTTCTTCGTGTACTTGTTTCAATTCAGAAACATTTACTAGCTTAAGAGGAGACGTAATAACGGATGTTTCAATCGATTTAAGAGGCACTGATTCTTCAGAATTAATTTTTACATTATTTACCTCAATATGTTCTTTAGACTTGGATGTTTCTATGGATTTCGAATCAGATACAATAGCAGTAACTGATGTTTCTGGAACTGTATCTGTTTTCTTTTTGCTAGATGTAAATGTTTCATTTTCTGACAGTGCATCAATCTTGCCATTTAAAGTTTTTGAGGATGCTGACATTAAAGGAAGTGCCTTAATAGAATTTGATTCCGATTCCTCATTTTGTATTGTTTCTTGAGAATCATCTTCTTCTGTATTTTGTTTAGAACTTTCGTCATTAGATACATCATCCTCTCCTTCTATGTCTTCCTCAATATTATCATCTTCATTAAAATCATCTTGTTCTTGTTCTTGTTCATCTTCAAAATCTTCACCCCCATGCTTATCTAATTCTTTGTCACACAAATCTTCAGCGTGAATACCATTTTCTTGCACAACTTCATCTTCCAAACTTGGTGATGTTGTTATTTGTCCTGTATCAATAATAGGTTTCTCAGAGATTTCTAAACTATTACTATCCTCATTAATTGGAATAGCACCAACTTCCCCATTTGTTAAAGTGTTTATTAAATCAACAACACCATCCCGATCTCTAATAACATAACAGAAATAAAGATTTATTTATCTGTATCAAATCAATAAGGTCAAAATAGATGTTAGAAACTTACTTAGCTACCAGTTCCCAGTTTTCTTCGTCTAAATCTTCTCTATAAACCCTTATATTGCACTCATCGTCCAGCTGACACCAATACGCTAAACCAGATTTATCTCTTCCTAGAGGTTCCACGCGTAATTCATTTGCCGCTAATTTATTCACTTCATTTTTAAATTTTTGATTTAAGTCAAACTGTGTTTCTAGAAGAACCTGGAATAAAATAGACTTGTAAAGTAAAATTATTAAACTAGACACATAACTTTTAAAGCACGAATTAAAGTTCTTTATAAAGTATTTTATGAAACAATGAAATAATTGTATTTATACTTTAAGTAGACGTAGCTTGACAGCAATACGAGCTTTCTTATAACCAAAACGTTCAAGTTCCCATCCATCTTGATTGGAGTATGTGTGGCAGAATTTAACCAGTGCTCGTTCCCACTTTTCTGGTGATACAGTTTTACGGGTCTTACGCAACAATTTGATGTGTAGGTCTACTAATTGTTGAGGTACTAAAAACAAAAAAATAAATGTAAACATAAGTGAATATCTGTATGTTTACATGTATGCACATATATATATATATATATATATAAAAAAAAAGAATAAAAAGAAAAAATCACAGATTGATGCTGCTCTTCTGAATTTTTAATTCCATGGAATTTTAGTTAATAAACATTATTATATACTACATTGTATAACCACTTATTATTATAACATAATTTGCATATTGTTCTTAAGAATATAAATTTTTAATAAATTCCAAAAAAATTTATTGACTTTCATAATCAATTTACTAGCATCAAGTACAAAATCTCAATAAATAAACTGAGGATGATAACACTGTGAAAAATATATAGTTATTGTACATGATGAAACATGTACTTATGAAACAAATAACAACAGATACAATTATGATGTGCTTAAGTTCATTATTATGTGATAGCATTACAATAGGATTTATACTTTTAAATTAGTAGTTCAAAGAATAAGCAAGATATAAAAGATAAAATATAAAGAAAAAATGTAGGAAAAATGCTAATAATTGATTGTAATTTAAATTATAATCATAATAACTAAATTATAAATGTTTTGTACATGTTATTATATTCCCGAATATCAGTAGTTCAGTGCACAAATATTGAAGGTTCACCTTTAATGATTTCAAAAGAAAATTTCAAGATTCAGTGGTACTTTATATTATATTAAATAAATGCTTATTGCGTTGTATTTATTGCTTAACACATCCATAATACAACTATAACAAAGTATTTCATTAACAATGCAAGTTAAAACCTGTAACATTATAAATTTGCAGATTTACACACTAGCAATTAAAAGAATAGATTAAAGAATATGCAGTAAACATAAATAAACAAAAATCTCATAATATCGAGTCTCCAAATTTTCAAATCTTTAAACTTCCGATCAATATATACTGTCAGTAAATATCGTCAATAAACTGAAATATCGATAATATACATTGATCGTCTGAAGTCTCCATAAAAGTTCACTGCACGATTCGTAAATCATAATCACGTGTAAGCGACATTGACAACAAGGGAGGTGGCAGCACGGGAGAAAATAACAACAGTGGACATCAAATTGAACCAAGTTGTCAATAATACCATTACTGGAGCAAAGTAACAAAACTCATCCTGTAATTATTCCCAAATATTCAAAATTAGTTCGCAACAATCATTTTCATCAAATATTAATCCAACTAAAAAAGCAAAAGAACAAAAGATCCATTAAAACAACGTTCGATCTAATTCAAAAAAGGGACGAAACAATTAAGTATCTCGTATCATCGGCTGAATATAACAACTACATAAAAATTGTTCAAAATAAAAAGGAAAAATGAAGTGATACAAAATTTGGATAAAAAACGCGTTGAAACGTAAAAGAAAAGCAATAGCACACACGAGACTTTTGGCCTCGCGGGGGCGGGTCAGTCATTCTCTCTCTTCTACACACATACACATACACATTTCAAGTTTACTTACCCTCCTGCGTGTTCTCGAGCATCTCTTGAAGGCGCGCGATATCAGGATAAACGATGCCGCAGGACTTGCCGAAGCACTCGAGGAACGAGCAAATTACCGCGAAATTTGGGTCACTCGCGCAAGAGGCTTCGTTATCGGACGCCATTTTTCCGCCGCTTCTCTCTGGGCCCGTCGCCGCTACGCGATATACTACGCTAGGCGACCTAACAACTCGTATCGCATTTTCGTCGAATTAGTTTCGATCGTCACCGCCGAACGCACCCTCAAACTTAAACGTTCGAAAAAGTTGGAGCTCCAAGAAGTTCGTACCTCGTTTCCCGCTTCGTTGTTTTTCGTTACCTTGATGCTCTACCTGCTACCCACACCCGCGTCACAAAACCACAACGAACACGCGCGTCCGAGAGACAACGAAAACACACTATTGTCGATTCAACTTATACTCTGTATCACTTTTGTTCGAACAATCCATGAAAGAGAATATTATTTTATACGCTTGTTCGTTCACTTTGCACTTTTGCACATATCACCGTGCTTACCACATTAACACAGGCGAAGATCGTTGCGCCTCTCGAGCTGTGTATATGTACAATGTGTGTGCACGCGCGCGCGCGCGCGCGCACCTTCGAGCGCAATAATAACGATGCACGTAATCGCAGGGTAATCTCGCCTTTTCCAGCGGACACGTTACTCGTAATCCGTCGATTCCGTATCGACGCCAATCGTTAACATCGATTCGATGGGTATATCGATCGGACAGAGACAATAAGCACCGCCGCGACTACGATGAAAACAGCCCCCTTCTTTGTAGCGCAGCGCACTGGACATCGCCTTCGGGTTCGGGCTACGAAACATTTGGAGGGTTCTCAACTTGTAGCGTGGCCACCTATGCATCTACCGGGCGTTAAGCCGCGTTTATGAGGATATTCTTTGAGAGAACTTTTCTGCACTGTGTTCACAGTGGTAGGTATATATTTTACCATCGTGTAAATGTATGTAAATACTGTTTTTCTTTTGGAAGATATTTTTATACGTATCGTTTATCCAAAATTGAAATTTTATTCGATAAAAATTGAAATAATTATATTCAATATTTTAACAATTGAGTTGTTAGAAGCTTCGTATAGATAAGTAAAAAAAATATGTTTCTTTATGGTTGTAATGGCGGAAATTTGATATTGAACGCGCGCTGTAGAACCTAACCTCAAACCGAATGTAATCGAGTACCGGCGATTGATAATAATTATGATTGAGTGATCGTTTCTCCATTGCACTGTTGCATATAACAAATATTAATACTGAAAGAAATATACATAATTTGTTCAGCCGTTAATTAATAATATTCCGCCTTGTAGTCCTTATTTAACAGAATTACAAAATTGATTATATCATACATTTAAAATTATTGTTGACAACATTTTCCTTGTATGCTCTATATGTTTTATGAATGATCAGATCTCTTTCGCGCAGCTCGACTGAGCACAAAACTTAGAAAGATACCTTACCTGTGTTGCTTCGCTATTGCCACATATACACGGTGGACAATAATATACGAACAGTAAGAAAAAGAAATAATGTAGAATACAGAACAAAGTTTCCCAAACATTAGAACTTCGGAATTTTTTAATCTTGGAACTTTGGGACCTTGAAATTTTGTAACTGTGAAACTCCGAAGTTTTGGAATTTGGAAAGTTCTAAACTTTATTACTTTAGAACTTTGAAATCTTTAAACTTGGGAATTTTGTAAAATAATACATTACAGGCGAATGGATCGCAAAAACGTGACCGATTTCAATAGTAAATCTTAATTTGTAAAAATTTCATATAAAAAGCATCAAGATAAAAGATCACTAGGTATATATGTTTTGCATTATAATCGCCCTTACTGCGCATGCGCGTTACTCTTAGTTACAGATCTTGTCAGAACCAATCAGAGCTTACATGCGCAGAAAGAACGAAAACTTGTCATTTAAGAGGTATAATCATTCATGATATACACTATAGATGCCTTTACTTTAAAACAGATAATATTTACACTCAGAATAATACTTTAAGAATAATATATCAATCTGATTTTGCCAAGTAAATACTAATAATATTTTCATTAACACCATTATGTTATTTTAAACAAATTTTATTAATCATTTCATATGTATTCCTTTTAGTAACCTTTCCATACCTACTTTCTACGAATGCAATTTATTACGTTTTATTTTTTCAATGAAATAATCAAGAATTGTTTTGAAAAATAGTCACTATTCATTTTATCTTATTAATTTTATTAATTAATATTATTATTGCATTTGTTTCCTTTTTGCCATTTTTATTTCAAGTTTAAATTCATTCATGCTATTTCAATTACTTCCATATTATTTTTTACGAGCCAATCCTACAGTATCATTCAATTAATACTTTCGTTCAAACTAAGTCATTTTACTTTACGAAATTATTAAAAACGTTTTAATAGGTTAGAAAAATATTATATTTCCATTTCTAAAATTTAAGACATATTTACGACATAAATTGCATTTAAAACACGTGTCATATATGCAAAAAATATGTGCTTGTACCCATTACTATATATTTTGTTTATATTCATATTTTACGTGTCGTGAAAATTCTACTAAATATGTGAATTAACGATTTCTATGTTCGTTCAGTTTGTAAGTTTATCTAATATATTTTCGCGTGTCGACTGTTTTTGAAGAGCTTCGAAAGCGTGTATTTTAAGGCGCTCTTGCTCAATGACGTAGTTCTGCGTAGTTTCATGGAATTTCGAATAGCGGGAGTAACGATTCGATCGATCAGGAGTCGAGTAAAGGTAGCGACTGGTGTTTTCTGTTCTTACCGTTCCCGTGAACACTCGCGAATGTTAGGAATCATAACGACAAACGTTAATTAATAAACACACACTCATTACGATTTTCATACTGTTTATGTATAGAAGGCTTTACATGGCCTCCTACACTATACATCAAACACAATAAACATGCCGACGTTCCACGACAGGCAGAGATTCTGCGACTACTGCGATCGATCGCGAGAACCAGAAACACGAGCGAGCGTATACCTATATGCAATGTAGATACGAGACTCCTTATCGACATCATTATGTTACATGTGAATTATACGATTGTACATTTCATTGTATATATTGTTGACTTGTTTCTACCCTTCTTGATAACATGTGTTTCCAACGACGTTATTCTCCTTTTTAATGAACGATGAAACGGAAATCCATCGAACAGATCGATAAGCAAAGTTTTTAAAATATGAAACTTCGGGATAGACGGTGCTGCCACAAGGTCTTTCAAATCGATAGCGCGGGAGACGTCTTCGCAGAGTTATGGATTGTGTTCGTATTCCGAATAATTATGGAAAATTTGATGTTCAATACACGTTTAATGTTACGTATTAGAAAATCATTTTGGACATACTAAATAGTTCATTTCCTTGAGACGAGTATTATATAAGGCTGTTTTTATATTTCCTTTTAATACGTATGTATAATGGAATTTCTTAAAATTTTCAATATATAAATTTTAAAATCTTCAAGTTTGAAAATTCTCAAATTTTCCATTTTTCCATTTTTTCTGCGCTATCAATCCTTTGCTATCTCTTCTTGCCTCACTGCTCATACTTTGGTAACCCTACCACTCTATTTACAGTTGTTTAGTATTAAATGAATCAATAAATCACAAATAATTCGTGAAATATAAAATGTTTATTTCTGAATGAAAATTCGTAACTTTGCGTCAACAACTTCTATTATCATATGTATAAACGTTTATATTTACAATATATAATATTAAAAAGATCTTAATAGTATGTAACTTGTTATCCATAATATTTGACACCGTTCAATCCACCTTTTATGCTTTATACACTGTCGTTTTGTACCTGAGTAAACTACTTTCTGTTTTCTTTTGTCTTCTGTACATGATTCCATTTGTCACGTGTTCTTAAAATTAAAACTTTTAATTGTTGGGACTGTTTAAATATATATGTATATAGCACCACGTAGACCATGTTAAATAAAAAATTATTTGTATTTTTGAAACAGACATTTCAGCTGAACTCACGTATCCGTTTTATAGATTATTAAAAAAATATTTGGAATGAAACTGTCTTGTCTGTATGAAAATGTACAAAGAGACGATATAGTTATTCAAACAAAGCAATATTTATCCTTTAAGTAAATTTTATTTTCGTATCACTAAAAAGTTTATTTGATTAATAAATTATTTGCTTTCCACATTTTGTGCTCTAAATATATTGTTCATAAAAAATATTTCTTTCATTGATTCAACAGCAAAAATTGTTTGTCGTCAGAGCATATCATAATTTTGAATAATTTTTTAGTTTACAGGAAATATACATTATAAACTCCTATTTATCAAATATTATCAATGTGATGCTCTATAAAATACAAGTACTTAAGAAATAGATGTTCATTGTTTACAGTTTTATTCCTGAAATTTTTTGTTTTTTATTTTTTTTATAATTTTAGTTATGTACGGGTATTTTGTAATTACAATGTGATGTTATGGTATATATAAAAATTCACTATATACAAAATAGATCATGTATAATTTAAAAACATGTTTTTCTGAACTATTATTCATTTTATAATAGCAGACAATATTGATATTGTTTAACAACATGCGTACAATATGAAAATTCTATATTGTTACAAAAGTAAATGAAATACTGTTTACTGATGGTAGTGTACAACATAAAAGCAGCTAAAAAATAATAAATATTAAACTTATGTAGCATGTTTACATAATTTAATTAACTTGACACGGAAGATTGTTTGGAAAGTAGCGATACTGTATGAAAAAGAAGTAATTTATTATACTGTATTATGAAACATTATGTGGAAAGCAAATTGATGCTTTACGTATTTACATTTGTTCGTAAAGAATATATGTTTACTGCATAAATTAAATTCATTTTTACGTATGGTACGTTGCTTTTTAAAAGGCATACGCACATTAAATAACATAGGATCGTGTCCTATCAATTTTGTTATAAAAATTAAGAATATTAGTAATCAACGAATCATGTAGACACGTAAAAGTACGCAAAGATTTATAAAGTAAACAAACGGTAATGAGAGTTCCTGTAAGTACTATTACAATGTCTTGCAATGAGATATTGAAAGAAAAAAAAAAAAAAAAAAAATATAAAAATACAATTTTCAATAGAGCTTTATAAAGCTGAAAATTGTATACGTAAGAAATTTCGTAGAAAAAGCATAGCTATTCATTAAATGAAGCTTAACACAAGATGCATACTTATACAAAATTACTTAGATGCTCTTTGCGCTGTAATGTTTTTAAGTTGTTGTTTATATATTTCAGCTTCCTCTTCCTTCTTTTGAAGCCGTTTTCGGTACTCAGCGGCTTGTCTTCGCGCTTCTGCCAATTGTCTATTCAACACTGCAATATCCATAACTGGTTCATTATTATCTGTGGTATCATCTTCAGTAATTTCTTCTATTCCATCATCCAACTGCAAAATTATTGACTCTGTCATCTTCGTAGGAGAATTAATGATTTTATTCTGTAAAAACCATATAATATTAATGTATTTAATGCCGTAAATAATAGTATAACAATAATAATAAATATAACTTTTTACCTCTGATGCAGAAATTATGTTTTTGGACTGTGTGAGCGTTGACACGGAGGAAGTATTAGAAATAGAAGAGATGTATAATTTTCCAGCCTTATTATCCACAGAAGACCTTTTCAATATATTGGGTCCTCTAGATGGAAGCGTAGGCGTATTATGATTTAAAATTTGATCTGCTCTTATTGCTATCACTTTCCTTGGGGGTCCTTTCTTTCCAGTTACGTGAAGCCGTTTCATTCCTATCGAAGTATTTCTTGTTAAGTTTAGAGCAAGTTTACCCGCTTCTATAACAATTAATTATTTATTGCAATAATGTGTATGTAAGTCGTATGACTTATTTTTCCCAAGTATTTCATACCAGTTAAAACGACCGTTCTTCCGCTTTCCATAGCATTTTCCACTATTGACGAATCATTATCTACAGGTATCATCGTAATTCCATGAGCTTCTAGTAACCTAAATTGTTTGTTTACTCCTCCAACAGTTGTAACATCTTTACGTTTTTTATTGTTGTTAACATTACTCGTATCAGTGACATCATCTACGTTTTCAATTTCTTTTTCTTGGGCAACTTCAGCATTTGGTCCAACATGAATTTGTTGAAAAATCATTCGTGGCTTTTTTCCCATTTGTACTAAACATTTATGAAAAATGAATAATGCAGATCCATATTTTTACTTATATTCTAATACAAGAAGCAAGCACACACACACCTTGTGTAATTTTTCTTCTTTGTTGTGATTCTTGTTGTGGTAATTCAAACTTTTGTTCTGCTTCTTCCCTTTCAGATTCTAATTGTATTAAATTATGAGTTGCTACTTCAAGTTCTGCAGAATTTACTTGATTTTGTTGATGAGCCCTGGCACCTACAATCTCTCTTTCTTGTTGCAATATATCTACCAAATCTAATCTATCGTGTTCCAATGCAAGACTGATTGGTGTTTTGTCAAATTTACTAGTGGCATTTGCATCTGCTCCATGCTCTAACAAAACATGCATTACTTCAACATGCTCTCGTTCCACTGCCCAGTGTAAAGGTGTCATTTTTAACTGTAAACATATTTCCTATTGAATATGTTATACAAGAATATTCTTTATACTACCATATAGGTTATTATAACAGAAGTACACACTTTTAACATTATATAGAGCCAAAACTGTTAAACAGATAGATATGCAACATGTACAATAGCAGTAACATAGAGTAGAAATGAAAATTTTTATAATAACAGTCAGCTGATTAAAATGATTGCTATTATGATATAGAAAACCTTTTATTGTAATACAGTGACATGTTCTAGCGTACTTGGAACAAATTAGATAATCGTATTGATATTTATTATATGGCAAAATTTTAATAAACAGGACAAAACTTGATAATATATGCTAAAAAAACCATGAAAATATTTCAACCATATCAATGATATTTTGGTTTTTATAAAACATTAAAAGTGTATACTTCCTATATAGTAATTCTGTATATTAATTACCATATCTCTACTATCAACGTCTGCGCCATAATTAAGAAGTAATTGTGCCATCTGATGATGGCCTTCGTATGCAGCCATATGTAAAGGTGTTCTATCTACTTTTGTTCTTGCGTCTCTTGAAATTCCTGCCCTAAGTAAAACCTCTGCAGTTTCCGTATGATTATTTTGTGCAGCAAAATGTAACGCACTTGTACCCAGCTAATAAAAAGAAATTGTTATGTAATTGTTTTAATAACAGTACAGTTGAATTATTGAAATATGTACCCAGTCAGTAGTAAAGGGTGCACCTCTACACATAAGGTCACGGACACTATCTGTATCTCCATACTTTGCGCTAAAGAGTAACTGTTTTCCTAATTCCACTATCGATAAGGCATCTTGAGATCTTGCGCGATGAGAAACATCGCAGGAAAGAATTTCAACCTATGAAATATCTATAGATTAAATAACACACTTTAAAACACAGCGATGCATATTACATTTTCATAAATAGTACATACAGGAATGAGAGTGTCCGAATCCAGACCCTCAATATCATTGGTGCAAATACTTTCAGCTTGCATTTTTGTGTAACTAATTCAATCCTCTTCTTTCTGGTGTACACTAAAATCAAATGATCCATAACAATTGATATCATTTGGACTTTTTTTAAAGGAAAAAGGGCTAGTTGTGACCATTCCATTATTTCACTTTGTGTAATTCAGCACTGTCGTTCGACCTTGAGTTGCCGGGAACGAAAGTAGGTCGCAAAATGAAAATTTGACTTTAATTCGACGGAATTAACGCTATTTACTCGTTTTTGCCTACTTGTCCAACAGCGTGGCTCGTATATTTTTCAAAATTTTCTTCTGTACAGGATGTTTTTATTTTGCCATTTCAGATTGTGAGGAACTTCCTGTTCCTGTTCATTAAACGGAAGTCCCATGCCATAGGCCCCGTGTTTTGTGCTCAAAAGCGATTCGAATCGATCGAAAATAGCATTGAAGGAAGATATACTTACGACCATTACATTATTCTTGCTTTTTCGATATTTTTCCCGCAGTTTTCCAACGCACACTCAGTTTGAGGAATTCTTCCTCCCCACAGCCTTCTCGATTTACTGTCTTGGTAAAGTTTCATGAAAATGGCGACACCTTGGCGCCATTCCTAATGCAATTTTATCATTGTTATATATAACTTTTAGCGTTAATATGAGCTTATTTTGTATACGAAGGTATTTATTGGATTGAATTATTTAGTTTCTTTCGATATTTCGATCCTTTTTATTTGTAATAATAACAAAGAATTGTCAAACATGTTAAATAACCTAGCGACGTTTAGCGCCACGCTGTGGTACATGCGGAAAGTATCTTGTATTAAATAGGTTAGGTACGAATTAAATTCGAGTAAGACTAGGTTAGACGAAATTTTCTTAAAATGTTTCTGTTGAAAATTTTTAAAGAAAAAGGCTGTATAGATTGTTAAGTATGCTGTTAACTATTAAACAACTAAATTACAGTCGATAATTAAATGTATTTTAATAAAGACATAAATTTTAATTGTTAATTGAATAATCTTCTAATTGAGACTGACGTTCAATTTTTAGTTTAAATACACTTTTTTATTTACACGCGTGTATCAAGTTGTGAATCATTTTTAACGTATCGAATAATTAAAACCATAATAATTTTTAAATAAATGTATATTTTATTCAACTTTTATTTGTTTATATGCTCATTTGATTTGCTCGTGATATGAAATCTTGTAAAAACAAATTTCAGAAAGTAATAATTATGTATCAATAGGATAAACGGGAGTTATTTTTTATGTAAAAGCACATATATGGTATTGAATTATATACAATCAGTTTCTATTTCCCTTCTTTTTTAATTTGTACTGTTTTTGTTACTGTCTCCGTCTAGCTCTTGTTTCAGTTTGAGTCTACGTTCTTTCTTCTTGTTCATGTTCTGGTTCTTTCCCCTTCGCTTCGTCTCATAGTTGACCCAGAATTCTATAGATAACGGAGCAGTAAGGTGCAACAACAATGAATCTTTGTATATGTACCTTTACTACAGGGATGCTATGGAAAAGAATGTGTGGTAGAGAATGCGCGGTTGTATAGATACGAGTGAAGGATAATTGATAGTTATCGATTGTTGGTTATGGTTTGTTATCATAACAGATAGTAATGGATTCAATTGTTGACTATTTTGTCGTTTCTAGCATTTAGTTCAGCGTCGCCCAAAAATTGATACATAGAGATTTAATTTCGAAAATGGTAATTTTACATGATCCACTCACTTACAATACATAATTTTACAAAATTTCAAAAATCAAAAATTTTAATCTCCCAAATTTCAAGGTTGCAAAATCCCAAATAATCCAAAGTTTCAAAATCTGGAAGTTAAAAAAGAAAATTCGAAAGTGTCTAAATCTTGAAGTTCGTACCACAGTGTGTTATTCTGTCGAGTGTGAGTACGCATGTTCAATTTTTTAGTCATGTTTAGAAAGCAAGTTACAAACAAGTAAGTTTCATTGTGTACGTAGGTAAGTAGTTTCGATAGGTGTGTGCAAATAATTATTTTTTATTCAAGTACATTACAATGCACAGTTCATAAAGCTGGGTCAGAAAGCATCGCATACATTAGAAACTATAGTATCGAGTGCGTGCACCGCCACATCGCGTTAACCATTCCTTATGCCTTATATCGTAATCTAAGGAGGTGGCTGGTCGTACGGTTACGGCGGTAAGCTTGCATGCTTTCAAACAGAGTAGGTTAGAGAGTTCGTGAATTTCTTATGAAGGAAAATGCACGGTTGCTTGTTATCGACGATGATGACTGGAACTTAGTCGCAAAAGAGTAACAAGTGTCACTGCGAACTTTCGGAACTACCTATTGTTAAATATTTGGAGAATTTTCCACTTTGAAGTATAGATTGACTACATAGGGTGTTCCATTATAACCGATCTGCCAATTATCCCTCCTATTCGTTATTCTAGAAAATGTTTCAGAGAAAATTTCTTACAACTTGAGGGATTTAAAGTGGAATATTTTTTACACCGTAGGTAACATTACAATTTACAATAGAGACATTAATTAACAAAATAAAATATATTGCATATTAATTTTTTATTCTTTCCGAGCGAATTATTAATTGATATATTGAAATAAGCGAATACTTTCGAAACAAGTATGCGATAGTACAAACTCTGCTAAGCATTCTTAGCGAGGTGAAAGAGAAAGTAACAAATAAACATTTTTACAGAAAAGAAGTTTCTATATATTATGGTAAAATTAATATAAGAAAATATAGTTTTTAGAGAACTTGTCCTCTTCTGGGTAAGTCTTACAGATTTTTTTGTTACGTTGACATTTTAAATCTTTCATCGAGAAGTGCATACGTATTCCGGGTGTAATTCACACGAAGCGAAGGCAACTTTTGTTAGCAGGAAGAATAAACATTATTTCATTCAACAGCTGTTCTACTGGAAGTATTAAGAACCAAGTCAAACAGAAAAGTTATTTCTTCGGCTTAGTTTGACGCTTTTTCCTTTTTTCTTCGGGCCGATACGGCCCTAATTTCCGGCGTACCATAACACCTCGCCACCAAGCTTGAATCTTGACAGTGCTTTTTCGCATTAGTTCTTCCTGTTCCTTTTGTCTTCTCAACGCTTCTTTTTCCGCCAAGCACATATCAATAAACTCCTGATTACGACGATACTGTAACAAAATTGATTTAATTATGAAATTTTACAGCGAGAAAGATTCACCCGAGCTGTAAATTATTTTACATTCACGAAACTTCACGTAAATTAAGATAGTCACAATCAGGTTCTTGACACGAGTTATCGATTTCCTAGCAGAATTTCCGCATTGCACGTAGATTCTATACTTACAGGAGCAAATTATTAAGCCTGATTTCCAATAGAATTAACGCGGCCGACATGCACTAAATATTTAACTAAACGAAATCCGCATTGTCACAAAATACTCTCACGGGAAATATCCTTATTAAATATTCAAATTTATTTGCCTGAATAATTCCTACTTATTTTATTCGCTTTCTTATCGAATATACTAAATAAAACAAGACTCTACCGTTCGACGAATTAATATGACAAAGAGAAATTCGATTAAACGCGACGAAAATAAATATTGAAATAGCAGAGGAAAGTAAGGTTTCATCTTTGGGAAGAAAAATCAATGTACCTCTTCTTTAAGTTCCTTTAACTCCTTTTGCCGTGATTCTATCTCAATACGTAACTGCCAAATCTCTTTCTCGTACATTTCTTTTTCACGAATGTATCGTTCCTTCCATTCTCTCGCTTGCTTCTTGAACGACTGTCGATTTAGGTATAGAAGATATTTATTAAATAGAAATCAAACTTCTACCTTCCTTTTACTTCTCAAATGTCTCCATTGTCTTTGCAGGTTTATAAGTTCTCAAATGTTCATATCTTTAATTTACCATACTTCTCAAATTCTCAAATTCTTAAATTCTCAAATACTCGAATACTCTAATTCTCAAATTCCCTAATTTCCAAATCCTCAAATCCCCAAATTCCCAAATTTATATGAAAATTTGAAAATGTGATCGATACGATACAAAGAGCGCCATCATGTCCAGTGCCTACCCAGAAAATTTTCGGGATCCGAATTGTTCCTAAAGTTATATGTATAAATATTTACCGCCGTTTCCCGAGTTAAAAATTTCGTCAGTTCCCTATGTACACGCTCCTCATTTTTTTCCTGTACACGGTAATCATTTAACATTTTCTCCAATTGTTTTATCTCCATATCACAGCGCAGCTGGTTTTGCTCGTATCTTGCCTTCTCCCAAGCAGTAAAGTATTCTTGCTCCGCGTGCGAAATTATCTTTAGTCTCCCTATATTTCTCTGTTATTTCAAACGCAAAATTACCGTTTGCAAGTACACAGGCTCGTGCTTCAACGAAATTATACGTATCTTTTAAAAACAGGAAGACGATACCTGTTTCTCGGAAAGTTCGTACATCATACGTCTCTTCTTCTCCTCGTTGGCGATTTTTTCATCGGTAATTAACTTTTGCAGCTCGGTCACGGTTTTTCTCAGTTTCTCTTCCTGTTCGAGTAAATTTTCCTCCTCTTTTTTACGCCGGCTAATCTCTTCGATCTCTTTCGTCAACAATTCGAAAGTTCCGTGCTCGCGAATTTCTTCTTTCAAGTCCTCCATAACTTTCCTTATGTACAAACTGCAACGCGTTATTGATTCGAATAAAAAATTAGTAATAATTATATAAGGAAGAACATACTCTTCATCGATTATGATGACCTCGAAATTGTCAAGAATGTTTTGAACTTTTCTCTATACATATTTGATCGAATCAAAAAATGATCAGTTGTTTGTGAAACAAGAGGTTGCTTTAGTATTTCTATTTTCGTTTGCTGAAAATTGTTTGCTACAAATGTTTATTGAACATCAAAACGTATTATTCTAACCTGTCTTCGTAAAGTTTCTCAGAGGTAGCCTGTTCCTCCGCATCTTCTGCTTTCATAACTTCGTCGAAATTGTCTGGTACATCTGACCTTAAAAAGTTGCTGAAACATGTATAACTGTATAAGAAATTTCCTGGTGAAACCATCATAATACAGTTTATATAACTTTCTATCTGTACAAATATATTATAATTTATACATTAAGAATATACATTTTGATGATATAAAAATATTCTTTCTTAGTTCTTCCACGAATACGTAACAAATAAATCTACTAAATAGCAGATACGGTAAGGGTTAAATGCGAGATACTAATCGTGAAACTAGTGTATCAGGTGTTATTATTAACCCTGTACTACTTGATATTCATGCGCTGCACCGATACACAGGTTGCATCGACAACGTTAAGCATATAGTTCTCGAAACTATTAACCCTTAACCCTTTGCACCCCTATGTCGAGTACGGCTTAACATTTCTCCTGGATCTTATAAATAATTCGGATAAATTGCTTGAATATTTATATTATCATTTATTTGCTACTTGCAACGAAAGAAAAATTTGTCACATACTCCTGTTGCAATACATTTTATTGAGAACCCTTTCTATTTTGTAAATTAAGGAGTACAAGGGTTAATATCGTGACGTTATATCAGGTGGCGATATAATCGGTTAACTGCTTTTCGACGTGTGTACATGTCCTTTTACACATGCACAAATTAATGTACACGTGTAAAAATCCTTCCACGTTTTGCTTTAGGTTCTTCGTTAAAAATTTATATTAGTATTTACCCTGCGCTTGACGAGTATATTCGTCATTGCTCGATTTCAATGATGCATCTCTCGAAACAAAATTCAGCAGTTAACCGTTTGAAGGCGGCAATATAAGAAGAGTACAGTATCAGAAATTTGAAAGTAATGAAATTCCTGTGGACGTATCGACGAGCAACGTACTTGGAATCGAAGGAAATGCAGTTAACAGGAATATCGTTATCCTGTCTGGTCGGCTTTTTCAGCGTGCTGTGGTAAATGGCTAACGCATTTGTATACTCCTCGAGCATCGATAGAATTGTCACACGTTTCGACGGGGAGAACCGTGAAGAAACGGCTTCATTTGCCGCGAATGCAGCCATTGAGCGCTCAGGCTTTTTATGCCTCCACAGCTTTCGTGCTTCTTCCGCTGCGGTTTTTACTTTATACATCGAGTTCATTCATACGGTTGTGTCAGTAATTACGTATTCGCTCGAACAAATATGTATATCGTCTTCTTACAAATTGTGCATACCTTTTCAGTTAAGCTGTATTTCGTAGCTCTTCGAAGATAAGCGTCTATTAACGTTTAAAGGGGACATTTTTCAGACTTTCATCTGAAAGTATGCAATTTATATTAACAAGATACGTTTCGTATCTCCAAAATAGTATGTTATGTAACACTTGTATTTCGACAAATATAAATACACCTTTCGTTATCTACGAAATTATCATAAACATTTCCTGTCCTTTTTACCTATATTTTGTGTATTATTTTTCATTTTCTTTAAGCAAACATTTGGCATAGAAAAGAATTTATTTTGTCATCGCTTCAGAAATGGTAAAATGCGAAGCTTAAAAATCATTTAAAGATTTCTAAGCTTCAACATTTCTGACATTTACTAGTTTACCCAGGTGCTTTTCTTATATCATTTTCGACAGAGAAGCTCAGTATTTTCCCTATGAGCAGCCTAAAATAATACCCGTGCAATATTTTTCTTTACCCTCTCGTTATCTCGGTTCCTTTTCCATCTCACCGGTTAATTAAGAAACAATTGTTGGACCTTTTCCTTTGACGAGCCGCCAATTGTTCACAGGATGTTTTTACATCTTAGAACAGTTCACGTTTCATTTATATGCAAATCGAGACATCAGAGAGATTTCTGCTTTCGGCATCGTTATCTTTATTTCTTAACGAAACGTATTGTTACTACTTACTCTTGTGTCTCACTTAAATGTAACTTTACGAAATTTCAAACACATAGTTGCAAAGTTAATTACGGTACGCTGGACTCTGATTGAACTGGCCGGTATGAAGGTGGTTCGTGGACTTTTAAAACGTGAACGTGAAACGGTTTGATCTATCGGCGCATGTTGCCCGTGGAAACGAGCGTCGAGACGCTTTCTCTTCATATATGTTTATATTTACATAAATTTCTGGTTGAACATTTTTTATTCGGAAGTTTGGCAATTTGGGGGTTTGGGGATTTTGGAATTTGGGAATTTGGGAATTTGGGAATTTGGGAAATTGGAAAATTGGGAATTCTGGAATTGGGGAATTTGGGAATTTGGGAATTTGGGAATTGGGGAATTTAGGAATTTGGGAATCCTGGAATTTGAAAGTTTGACGATTTGTGATTTTGGAGATTTAAAAATTTGCAAATTTCTCTGCAAAAAAAGATCAACAAAATTTCCAAATCCTAACTACGAAATAGCAAACACAGCAAAGTCTCACGCGTGGAGTAAGTGAAAACATTTGAGCCATCTCGTGCTGAGCATCGACGGCAATAATTCATTTCCTTTAAAAAAACTTTCGAGTGGCAATAGAAAAAGGAATTGATAGAGAAGGTCAAGTGAAAAGCTATTAAATAGTCACCAACATTATGGAGAGTATCCCATGTTGAAGCTCGATCGAAGAATTCATTGGGAAAGATATGCTGTGGATACTCGACAACTTTCCTCCTTCATCCTGGTCGCCGATTGTCTCTCTCGCCTAGTTGGTCGACGAGAAAAGAAAGGCCCACCGAGCACGTACCGTTCTGATTGGAAAACTTTTTCCTACCTCAGACTTTAATCGAATCTGCATCGTCTATGGGTTACCGTTGCAGTGATTTCATATCGATTTTCTTCCTACGTTCGCGCGTTTACAAATTGTAGTCGATAGAAATCATTTTTCCCATAGTGGAAAGATTTTGATAATTCTCAAATTTTAGAAATTTCGGAAATTTGGGACTTTGGGCGCTTTAACGGTTTTCAAATGTCATTTTATCAAAATAGCTTAATATCTTTTATATAATGCAACTAAAAATTTGTACTATTGCAAGCTATAATTCCTCACAGTTTTTCTTCCATTTGGCAAGTATTTCACAACTTTTCATAGGTTTCTGTATAGCATTTCTATAGTATGTTTGTCTTAATCCCGTGGAAGACTACTATGAAAGAATATAAACTGAATACAATGGGCCTTTGTTTCTTCTTTGACTGTTCAAAGTTTGTTCTTTTATTCGTTGAATATAAAAGATCTAACAAATCTGAAATATTTCTTTAGTATACTTTCCATGCTAAATACGTATGTTCTTCTGAAATTATCTTCTTATAAGAATGCGAATAATAAGTTTACTTTCCGACCTATGAAATATCGTACACAAAGTCGATCTTTACTTTACAAAAATATTCTTCGTTCGTTAAAATTTAAAATGCATTGCGCGCTGCTATGGCGCGCGCTGAACTCAAACAATACTTAATTTGCATTCTCGTTGCTGTAAGAAGCTAAGATGATATCCTCTCTTGAGTCCTCCGCAGATTTAATTTACGATAACTCGATCATTTTCAGAAATCAATTCTGTACTTTCTGCTTGAAACGAAAGATAACAACTAAAATTAACGAATAAAAAATGTTCGTACGTCGCACAGACGCAGAACGTATTGAAACTATAGTAATTTAGTCACATCTAAGTGCGACTATAAATATATTAAAATTAGCACACCGTTTAATAAAGCATTTGCTACGAAACGGTATCAGCTCTTGAAACTGTAGCGAACTGCAGAGATCTCGATACGTTATAACGTAGGAAGAGCGTAACAAATATGCGTGAAAGACCGTGCGAAAGGGAACTCGATGAGCGGGCCATATATGTTAATAGGACTCATATATCGAGACATCGGTGTACTAAAATTTAACTCGAATTAGACGTCCATTCGAACGTTCAAACTTTCAGAGCCAGTAGTCGTCTTAAGCTGAAAGTTTGACAAACGTGGTGGGCAGAGTTTGACAAAGGTGACAGAAACATGTCGGGAACATTATAGCGAAGATCTAACGTGCTTTCGAAAAGTTTAGCGATGCACGAGTATTCTGTGTGTCGTTCGGAAAGCTTGGAAACAGGTGCGGGTTGCGAGGCATGCGCATGCGCAGAGTCGAGGCGGCGTCGCGCGTGCGCAGTGCTGCGATAAATGTGGCGCGGCGCGAGGGCGGTGTCGGTGGAGGAAGCAGGGAAACGTTTTCTACCCTTTGCTCGTCGTCGTCGTTGCCGTTGTCATCGTTTGTCGTTTCGCTGTGCACGCTCGCGACGAACGGGGTTCAGTGAGTGCTAATTCCGTGGTCGTCGAGGTCGATATGCGTTCGCGTTGTATTCTTACTCGATCGTAACCTTTTTTTTACATTCGCGTATGATACCTCGAGCTGTCGACCTGTCAAGAGGCATCCTCGATCACGGTGGAATCAAAGGTTATAACCTGTCATCGTCGCCATCGTCATCGGCGTCGTCGACGTCGTCGTCGTCACTCTCGATCAGCTGTTTCGCGGGTGAGTAATAATACCATTTCTTTTTCTCTCGCGGAATTCGTGCACGTCAAAAAGCGTTCGCATTAAAGATAACCTAGTTGCGACTTTGTGGAACGCCCTCGTGTTTATGCCGCGAAAATGCGAGGCGTTTGAAATAGCGGGTAAAAGAAATGTCTGGTGAAACGGTCTGTCGATAAGTCGCGTATTAGAATAATTTTTTGAACCGTTTCTTCGTGAAAGCGATTCGTTCGGCGTGAATGAGAGGAATTATCGATCTATCGGTGTTCTCGATACCTTTGCTGATTTAGGAATCCCAAGGGGAATTCCATGCCTATCAAGATTAACCCAGTTACGAATCTTCGAGCCGTTCTTCTCTAAATGCATCGGTGTTTGATGCGCGTGTAAGACGAAAAGGACGGTTTTCAAGATCGACTTAAGTAGTCTCGCAGTTTACGGTCACTCGTGTGGCGCTTAAATCTACCTAATTTAGCAACCGAGGATAACAGTCCTCGCTGAGCCGTCTCTCGGCGTGCACGGCGTAAAGGGCAAATTACGTAAATATTCCTATTGCGCTTTCTACTCCCGTTTCGCGGGCAAATACCGAGCTTAAGCGTTTCTTGCACAGCTTTACGAACCTCTGGAGTTGCATGTGCATGTCCTGAATTTCCTCGGGGTTAACCTAGTTACGAAAACGTTCGAAAGTTTAGAAGACATCTGGTATCATTCGTGTATACATCGTAGCTTCGTGTGCACGCTTCCTTTTTTATATTTGTCGATTCATAACATCGACACTTGAACTTAATTAACGACATTAATTAGGTTGTTGATACTTCGAGTACACTTTACGCAGAAAGACCGAACGGGGATCGATATTTTTTAAAATTATCGTTCTATTCGTGTCGTGTTTTTAGTTAAATAATCTTGATGTCGAAGAGGATGAATGTAACCGTAATTGTTTATTGTTTTTTCGGATTGGTACTTGTTTCGCCGCGTTTACCGATCACACGAGTTTTGCGCGGGAAATACCTTTGTTTTCGCCACGTTTCTAATTAACGACGAACTCGCGACTGAGCGGTTAGTTTACACACGGGTCAGGTACGGCCATTGCCGCGTATTAAGTGCACCATTATTAAACGCGCAGCCACGCTCGACTTAAAAGGATTATTTTACGCGGTTGAAATTACTTTTTCTCTCTGTATCGTTTGCCCGTTTATTCAAACGTTGCCGTGCTGTATTTTTGCGTGTCCTCGAATGGTTTTCATAAAAATCAAAGCTTTTCTTTGCGCGATAAAGAAAATGAATTTGTATTCAAATTCGGACATAAGCATGACGAATGGATGAAACCTTTATGCGCTATATCGTTTTAAAGGATAGAGGTGATTTCTTATTTTCATAAATCCTTCGCATCTTTAGTGTATGATATTACTTTTTATGTTATACGTTAGAGTATGATTTTCATCGGTTTGAAAACAAAAATTTACAATTTCATATGGGAAACGGAAAATGTCACTTGTACGGAATGCTAGTAGCGAACGCGTTAACATTAAAGTAACGAATAAACGATAAAAAGAATTTTTAATTTAATCAACGTATCGAGTGTTGCGTGGGTTATTGATGGTCAACCGTGCTGATATCGGTAAAAGCACTTAAATCAAATAAATCATGATGTTTGCAAAATTTCTGCTTTTAAATATACGTTGTATACGTGTATTATATTTAAACATGGGAAACAGGGACAGGGTATACAAATACAATATTTGTAATATATTGCAACTTTTATAAAACGACTGCTTGCAATCAGTTTATTGAAAATTTGGAAAAGAAATAATAAACGACGATTAAAATATCAGATTGGTATCACGCTTATATTGCTACGAGTTGGATGCCTATATCGCCGCGCAGTATATTGCCACGTACGATGTATATTGCTACACCGTCATGCATCATATCGCCACGTGTTATAACATGCGTCGTACCGACGATGTATTATATTTATGGGTCGTTAAGATGTCTCATGTTATATCGCCTTGCTATATATCGCGTTATGATATATTGTCTCTTACTATATCACCGTGCGTTACACATTACTTCAGATAATATTGCTGCACGTTACACGACGTCTCTTGTTATATCGCCATATCTTATATGTTATCACTCGCTATATCGCCGCACGCTGCATGTTACCTCGCGTTATATCACTTCGCGGTATACCACGTTACTTTCTAGACAAGCATTGTATTGTCACAGGTATTGTAACAGGTGAAAATGTGTTTAATAATAACGTCAAGTTGAAGAATTTACCGTTCATATAGCCTTGCTGGTGACTATATGTATGTATAGTAAGAGTATACTGCATGTGTACGATATTCAACGTGGCATTCAACGTGTTAATTAGTAATTAATTTCTGTCCAAATGAAATAATTAACAATTACTGTCACCGGCAGTCGATTCGAATAAGATAAATAGATAAACGTGATTCGTTGAAACGATGGGAAGCGCGGGTTTTCCGAGCACGTGAATTCAAACCGTGTTCGCAACGCTTGCAAGTTTCCGTTGGTGAAATCGTGGCTCATTCGTTCCGTGGAATTTTGTAATTGCTCGAATCGCGGAGAAGCTTACGACTGCACGGAGATTATTCGACCGTCGACGATTAAATGTTGTTTCATAAAGTAGGATCGAAAGACTAGAGTTCCTCGGTAATTACTCGGCTTAATACGATTATAAATATCGCTGATGGTCTGATTGGTCTAAATTGGCCACGTGACGCCAGCTGTAATCCCGATTCCCTAGACGACGCTGGCGATGATTGGTTAAACGTCATTGCCGGATTTATGACTGGAATTACTACTGAATAGAGTGGAGCGGTTATCATTCTCGCAATCGGTTGTTTATTACCGCAGCCCCCGAGTGGTATTTTGTTCGATTACCGCACGGATCGAGCGATAATTTTTCTCCCAACGAATTCAGTCGGACGAAATAAATCAGTGAGCGAGCATATCATCACGGAGAAATAAAATGTCGTTGATCGTTTCGAGTAGATGTTTCGAGTACACACACACACACACACACACACACACACACACATACACACACAAGAGTAGCTATACTCGAATGGAAGGGGAATAAACGAAGTTCAAGTTTCGCTGGTTCGATTTATTCGAGAAATTGAATCGATAAACTCGAAGGAATCGACGACACTTAATACGTATAATCAAAGAGTTGTTCTAACTCCGTTTAGTATTGTTTTGTTGCTCGTTACGACCGAGCTAATCTAACCCAGTTTCTTTATCCGTTCAGTGCTCATTTTTATTTCAGCGACAACCTATTTAGCGAAAGTCTTTTAATTCCTTTTTTCTTGCAGACACAATTTGTGTCACGCGCAATTAACTTCTTTGGGCCATCAACTTTCTTTAATGCCGCTCGTTTCTACGGGACGTCGAGAAATTATTGGTTATATATTTTTGCATGACTCTTACCTAAGGACGTTAACGTTCCTTTACCTTTTACCTTCGAGCAACGTCCTTTTAATGAATTTTTCTGCTACTCGATTTTATATCAATCTGCGTACGTATCGGGGTAAAACATCTATATAGACCAGGTCATTTTCGTATTATCAAATTTTCAATTTACCAATTCTCCATTTTCTATACCCTCTAACTTTTCAACTTTCTAACTTCGTAATTCCTCGAATTTTAACAATTTGCAATTTCCGAAATTTCTGATGGTCCAAATTTGCACATCCTCAGTTTCCTATTTCTCGAAGACTCTATCTCCGTAAATTTCTAGTTCCCGAAATTGGCAAACGTTGAAATTTTCACATTCCCAAATTCCGAAATCTCTCAAGTTCTGAACTTGTGCATTGTAAGGTTCGTGAATGAAAAAATTGATCGATTCCCCTTTCCTTCCGAGCAACATTCCTAAGGAAACGTATTTGGCGAGTGTACAATGATCAGGAAATGTATACGAAAGAAAAGGGTGGTCGGTGTGTGTAATTTTTCGAAGTTGCTAGTTCGCAGAGATTAAAGTCGAGCAGTCGGTGCCCGTTGGCAAGCCGATATTAGCTGAATTCCGAAATAAAAGGGTGAAGTAGTTTTCAGAGCGGTGAACGGTCGGCTCGTTTCGCTCTGTCGTCGGAGCTTTAAACGCGATAATTAAAGTTTTTCTTTGATCCTCGTCGTCGCAGTGGACTCCGTTCCCCGGTTACCTGCAAGCACCGCATATATTTTCGTATTGCGCTAACAGCCTACTTAACTATTCCGAGAGCGTAGGAACACGAACGAGAAACGGTTTCACGCGAGCCAGCGCCGAAGACTCCTGGGCTAACGAACACCGGAAGCATCGCCAGGACTGCGACTTCCGTGATTCGGAAGTGGAAACTCCGTGAAATCGGATGTGGAGTTGCGTACCTACTTCCTCCCGCGCGTACAAATTTTCCACTTCGTTCTCTCGAACGATCTTCTTCTGTTTTCTGCGACGATCCGTCAGCGCGTTAATTACCGGACAATCATTCGGACCGGCCGTGATTAATTCGGTTCGCTCGTTAACGGATAAAAATTGCATGCGAGATAAAGGTAATCGTTAACGATAAAGTTGTGCTAACGATATTACATTGATTTTTAATAAACAAGTAGACGATTAGAAAATATAGAAAGCGAAGATGCAAGATTCGATGACACAATAAACATTATAAAACAACACTTACGGGGTATCGACTTAAAGCTCGAAGTGTAAAGGAAACGACAGTGTCGACGTTTCTCGATATTCCTAATACAGAGTGAATTTTCTTTCGTTAAAACGAACAGTGGATCGAATGTGTCGCGACGTTCGTATGCCGACACGGTGTAACAGAAAGTGTATTCTCTGCATGCGCCCTTAACGAAAAATTGTTCGGTTCTGCTAAAGTAAAAGGTGAACAGACTTTATGAGAGGAGAAAGAGGGTATTTGAGATCGTGTTGTATCGGAACCATGTGCTTCGTATACTTGTATGAACGCGTGAAACTTCGAAAGAACGCAGTCCAATTTCTGGACACAAAGGAACTAAAAACGGTATCGTCCAAGACTTCGTTCTCTTTTTTCACTTCTGACAGTATGGATTTTAAATTTTGGATCTTGAGATTAACATAGAACACTTTCCACGAGTAATCAACAAATGTATTCATCGATTTGGTACTGCACGTTGCATATTAATTGATCTATTTTCGTATATCAGGAAGCTAACACGTTTTCACTGGAATTTGACCTAAGAGTATTCATTTCTAGCGAATGTTGGGATCTAGGATACATACGAATTTTCCGATCTAGGGAGATTTCGATCTAGACATCTAGGGCTATCGGGATATTGGTATCTACAGGTATTGGAATCTAGGGATATCGGAATCTAGGAATATTAGCGTCTGGGGATATCGGTATCTGGCGATATCAGCATTTGGGGATATTGATATCAGTGTCTACAAATACGAGTTCCTAGGGATGTCTACATGTAGAAATATCGGGATATAGGGACGATAAGAGATACGGATATTTGTTGGCAGTTAGGGATAACTGGTGAAATTTGGAAATGCTGCAATCGCCGATTTTCCAAATCCCCAAATCCGCGAACATGCCCGGCGTGAAATATCGTTCGGCCTGGTTGTTCGCGACACGCGGGAATCGAACAATACGAGGAGGATAAAAATTTGAGGGGTACAGGACGGATTAAAAATCGATCGATCCGAAAAAGTTGGGTCATCGTGCTCGGTGTTGTTCGCGCGATAAGAATTGCGAGCTTCGTCGAAGCTGTTTTTGAGCTAACCCGATAAGAAGTCGCCGCCCGTATATCCACGTGAACACCGAAAAGATTCTTCACGTGTTGCTTATCTTCCACCTTTTAAGGTCGCCACAATCGCTTATCGACCAGCAGAATTACCGTCGTTACGGGCCACGCTCCCCTTATGCCATAATAATACCCATTGAAGCCCTTCCGATTTCATAGAAACTCGATGAACGTCGAGAAGAGCCTCCTCGATATCGCTCAACGCGAAAACTCCTCTTCTCTTCGATTTCTTCGGCCGACGATACGCGCGCACGTGTTCCACCGGCATCAGAAAAACCATTAATTCTATCGTGGAAAGTTGCGACAACCATTTCGTTGTTGGTCAACCGAGGTTTCGTCCCGCACCAGGATATATCGTTTGTCACGCTGTCGCGATGACGGTGCGTATTCTCCATTTCTTCTTTCGCCGAGAAAAATGTCCGAGAAGTATACTTCTCTTTGGAGAATGCCGATATCGATAATATTACGGAGGAATAAGAATAGTTAACATATCGTTCGGATGTGTTTATTCTTGTTCAATCTAGGAACCTATCTTACACCTGATACATCATTTTATCGTTCAAATCTGATCATCCTTGTTCGAAGTTAGATTTCAAGTTCTAACAAAAATAAATAGATTTAGCGGTAAAGTTATCGAGTTAGATTAAATGGTCAAAAAGAAAGCGAGTTTCGGAGTTGGTAATTATTTGTAAGGCACTTTAGCGTGGAACGAACGAATAGGTTTATCAGAGTACAAAGACAAAAATTAAACAACACAAACAGACAAACTCGGACGTTTCCCAATTTGCTCAAGATAGTTTCCCTCTCGCAAATAAAGCCGGAATTAGGTATACAATAATTAGCCCCTTAATAGGCAACCGTGAGAATCCTTCTCGACACGTAATTTCTCATTCCTCGCAAGAGACGCGACGTTATATCGTGTACATGGGGATTTGCTTGTGCAAACAGATGATGTTGCTGGCCGTCAAATTGGCCGTGTTGTTCGCGGTTTCATGTCCGATTCCTATACACGAGCTTAATGTTAAATGGGGCGAAGCGACGAGAGGTTAGATCAGGAAGTTAATTAGCGATCTGCTATTTCGAAATGCGGTAATTTGCTTTCGGAAAAGTTTCGTTAAAATACGGCTCGTTGAAAGAGAAGAGGTCGTTAAAAGAGACGCGTTGTATTACCACCTGTTGAATTACCGCGCGTTTTATTACCGTGCGTTGTATCGCCACGCATTGTATGGCCTAGTTAAATCGCTGGCGGGATCACTTTAACGGTGTACCACTTTATGCAGGAATCTTTATTTATATTGTCAATTTTAAGAATCTTGTTCTCGTAGATTCTTAGGCGGCGATATAACGAGAGTATATACTATTAAGATATACTATTATTCCACTGTTCTAATAATTCTGTAGTACAGCTTTACTGCTATGCTACTGTTCCATCAGTTCACTATATCAATTACTACTGCTCTGTTACTTTATTATATTACTAATTTATTTGACTACTTTATTAGACCTATTACTACTTTGTTATTCAGCTAATACTACACTGTTATGCTATTATACTCTGATAGTATTGTACTACTACGGTGCTACAATTTTACCATACTACTATGTTATCGCCTCACCGTTTCACTAGACAGGGCTAGCATAAATGATTAATTAGTTTTGAAAAGGCTATATTTTCAGGACAGGACTACAAAATGTATGGAACGAGCTCTATTATCGTCTGGTCGTGTGTCGTGTCACCGGAGGGGCACATATTGAACATTTGTAGGGGGTGTATAACCGTTGTTTAGTTTGTGATACTTTTCATATATCTTTCATGCGTGTACGTGTAATACTTTCGAAGATATAGCCTTTTCAAAACGAACGAATTTATGGTAGCCCTGTACTATTGTACCTACTACTCGCTTGGACTTTCACTGCATTATGATCCGATCGCATTATGTATCATGAACGATGATCCTATCTTCAGAAATGGTAAATTCGTAAAATGGTAAGAACATTGTCACAAAAAAGTAGAAAATAACAGGGAAAATACGGAAAAATGGAAAGCGTAGATACTTTGAAGGAAAGGGACGCGTTGGAATACCTTCGAAAGGGTTTTCGCCGCTTTTACGCAGACTCTGTGTATTCGGAACACTTGTAGCAGATAAACCGGAGACAAGAGTTGACAGGAGCGACAGGAGAGTACGCTACTACGCTTTCTACGAACAGCTTTGAGCCTGCCTAATGTTCCTCCGAGAGACGTACACGGTATACGGTAGGTACTTTCGAGCCGTCTATTGTGACCGACTGCGTTTCTTCTCGGTCGCTGTTCACTCGGAACCAAATTATCCGAGCTAATGGCTAAATTAACCCGCCAGACGTCTTGCAGGTAGACCGAACGAGCCGGGAGACAAAAAATATCTCGCTCTTTCTTTCCTCGCAAGGACACGATGTTCTCGCATGTTTTAATCAACTTGGCTGACCTGTTTCTTGAAACACTCTGCGTGTATTTTTACTGCCTCGCTTTTCTCGCGCGGAACATGCAACTTCTTTAAAATTATAAGCATTAGCAATTTCAGCTTTCGTCGGATGGATTTCAAAGGCCCGTAGGAAAGTTAGTTTCGTGAAAGTGATTTCGTAACTTCGTCAGCTTGCCGCGATGTCTTCCGCTTGGCTCTCTCGTAAAACATTCATGAACGGGCGTGTCTGTCGGTAACGTCGCGTTCACAGATGTACGATATTTTGCAACGCGGAAATAATTTGTCGAAATTGATGGAGGACTAGGGGTAAAATTCGTGAAGAAGGGAATAAATCGAGGGAAAAATCGTGGGCAGGTAAGTGTCGTGGAAGACGGCGAGAATCTGCTTGCACAAGGAAGAGCAATTTTAGTGCGCCGTTGTGTCGCTTTATGCAATTACGAGTCGTTGTCGGGCCGTCGAGAAAACATGTCGTTCATCTTGTCGTGTTCGCGCATACTTTCCCTTCGCGATACTATCCTTATACCTACAGGCGGCTGCATACGAAATCACTTTCGGCTCATTTTCATTCGAACCTTTTATCGTACCTTAAATAATTTCATTTTAATTTTAACCAACGTTCTTCGCAACTTTCTTCTTCGAATATCCTCCATGAAAGTGGCGGTATTAAATTTCGATTCATAGCCCCGTCGTAAATGATCTTTGCACTCCTGCGTTTCTTTTACCTACCAGCTCTTTCATTTATAAAATAGATCAAGAAAGGGGTTCTCAATAAAATTGCAACAGTCTAGTACTATTTAGAGTTTAGTTTACAGTGCAATACTGGAGTATGCGACAAAAATATTTTTCATGTATTACAAGTAGTAAATAATTATTATTTGTAAGATCTAAGAGAAATGAACCACACTCGACATAGGAGTGCAAAGTGTTGACTTATAGTGTACGAGTGTCAGACTCGTGATGCACACTACAGTTCAGATACAACGAATCAAAATTATATTTGCAGCTCGATCGACTCTGGAGTTCAATACCAATTTGTATAATCGAGGATTCTTAAATCTAAAATATACCTAACATTTCATCTTCTTTATGTGCCTTAATATTGTAGCAATAATTATAGGAATTAGAGCTTTACGGATTACTGTTTGCTTATTTTACTGTGTCACCTTATCGTTGATTTACCATTTTGTTCTGTCACCGTGCTATTCCGTATTCCAGTATTTCGCTATTATTTCACCGTGTTCCATTTTAGATCGACGAAAAGCGAATCGATCGATAAGAGCGCCGAAAAGATATACGAATATCCGACGAGCGATTCTTTCGTAGAATCAAACGTTTAAAACCACCACGAAATGAATTTATCCCGAAGCAAACAATTGGCCGGAACCGCGGTACCACCGATCTTCTCTTTAATTCACAAAGCGAGCGTCGATTTCCGTGGAAACGACGATATTCCGTTTCGTTGCTTACCGTTCCATCGTCGTCGGTCGGGAATAACGATAGGAAACAATGGAGAATACGTGGTGGCGGACAAAAGAAAAAGCCTGACAGAAGAGGACTGCCGAATAAAGGGGATAAAAGAGGGAGGGTAAACATGCGGGGGAAATGCGAATAAATGGAGACCGAGAGGGAGAACGAGATACGCGACGAGGATCGGATAAATAGAGGCGAAAACGAGTTGATTAGTCCGTTCGTTTAAGATGTGCTTTACAACGCCGTTGCAAGTAATGGCACATTTACTTGGCCGTTGTGATTAAGGTACAGCTAATTAATGTAGCATAAAATAAATGAATGTGCGGTGAAACTACACGATACCGCACGACCAGGGAACGATACAGCACGTGGCGAAACAATGTGACGCAAAGCAACATGGTACGATATAAATGAGCCAAAGACACGACTCGAGATACAAACAACCCTTTGCGAAAACAACGCGTGGTGAAAAGAACATTTAGCGAAATCAATGCGTAATAAAACAACGTGTGACAGGAACAACACATGACGAAAATAATGCGTGGCAAAAACAATGTCTGACATACAATGCATTTCGAAAACGACCAGTGCAAACGTGTTGCTGAAACATGTAGCGTTATAACGATACGTTTCAAAAATAATCTTAGGTTGAAACAACGCGTGGTTAAAACAGTGCATCGCAAAAGTAATGTATGTAATAAACAATGCGTGACAATATACTAATATGGAACATATACAACTTTCGGCTATACATACGTGACACTGTAGCGATATCCATCGCTATCGAAGGTGTGTCGAACAACTCTGTATGCCTCGTGGAGTGAGCGAAATGACATTTACGCCGATCGTGTGAACCGCGTAAAAAGAAGCCACGCGGATGCAAGCATTCGCGTAAACCGAGGGATCAGCGTTACGTGAAAGAAAACTCAACGCTAGATTCGTTTTTATGAAATTCTTGAACGATTCTTGCGAAGAAATGTATCGCGAAGGGGACTTTGATGTTTTATGCATGAAACATTGAGTCGTACAAGGCTGGACCGAAAATTGAGATACAAAGAGAACACGGAAGTATTCCCTTGACGGAAATGAATGGAAACGGTGAAACATGTTTTTATCTTGGGATTCCATTTGACGACGGAACGATGCTGTACGCAGATCCAGAACGCGTAAACTTTGATAAATAAGTCTCACGGTAAGACGCGAGATAAAACGCGCAATTCTTTCGGTAAATTGATTCCAATTGCAATTTCGTACGCGACAATGAAATTCTTTTTTGGCTCCTGAATATTTCATCGCAGAGATTAATCTTCGAGAAATAAACGCGTACTTTATATCTATAAGAGTTGAGATCAAAGAAAAGTATGTTATCATGGGTGAAATTTTAATAATTTCAGTATAGTTGCTTATAATTTAACAAAATTGAAACCTCTGACGAGTGATCGCGAAACTACCGTCTGTCAGACTATATACGCGATGTCTGACCACGATCAGTTAGATCCACTAATGTATACGTACCGCAACGCTAGAGCAAACGTCCGTTTAGACACTTACTCTGCAAACGGTACACACGTTAATCTAACCCTTCCAACGTTAGATCAACAAAAGTCTAGCTGAGGTTGTGACCCGACTTATCTGTGTAGGTAGGCCCAAGTAGCACTTTCCCCCACCACCGCTAATCTGCAGGAGTGGGGGTTGTACAAGTTTATATAAGTGCTCAGGGTCTCCGAACTACGAACAGTCGCGTACAACTTGTCACGCGAGAAGGTGTGTACCAACTCTTTCACTTGTTTATTACCTCCACTTTTGTAATATACATTTTGTAATATACGTCGTTGTTACAACACGTAATGACTCGTTTATTAAAATTTTAAACAACAAATTTAGACATCGTTCGTGTGTCTGTATCGTAGAGCGAAATATTTGTTCGTTCTTGAAATTAAACCTGGAAAGTACAGTAATTGTATCGTAAATTATTTCAACGTTGCATCGTTAATTATAACTTTTCCGTAGCATTATGATGAGCTATAATTTCGGATAAAATTAGAGCAGCTAATAAATACGAGTTTGGACCAATTAGTTTAAAACATGTAAGAACAAATTATGGGATTAGTATATGGATTATCCTAAACGAGGTAAGATTTCTTTTTCTCTCGAAACGCGGGAAAAAAGAGCGAACTATCCCCGCGTGGAATGCTGCTCATTATAAAACACGTCGGAACGAAGGGAAAAAACATTCGCCAAAAAGAAATTGTGCTATAATTTAATTAAACCGTTGTAACTCGGTCCTGGTTTTCACCTCGTCGACATGCAAACTCGGAATTCACAATGAGATTACAGGATTTTCTACTGTACGCAAGTCCAACTCTAGCAATTATTCACGTCGGGCCATTTCTTCCGAACTTGTTCTTTCTTCCAGAAGGAGTACAAAAGCCGCGCAAAAACGAAGTAAAACAACAGAGGACTTAAGTAAATGAAGAAGAAACGAAAAGTTAGAAGTATCGAGAAGGAAAAAAAACTGACAACCATATACAAGTTACCTTTAGCTCTTTCAGCATTCAATTTCCCATTCTTTATATTTGTAAAATCCTATTTAAACTTTCATGTTTAAAGTTCTTTATCGAATACATTTATCGCGAAGCTACGTAATGAAAAACGAGAAAACAAGGAAACTGCTTCTGCTTCCTTTCTGTAAAATGCATCTACAAATCGATCGATCTAATTTGCCTTTACCTCCGAATTCAGTTTTCGGTGTAGATTAAAATTGATAGTCAAGAGTAGACTCGAAAAAATGAATCCATCCCTAAAGGTGAACGTATTCGGAAGATGAAAATCCTCGGTAGAATATCGATGCGATAGTGTAGGAGGAAATTGTGTCGCACCATGGTATAAAAGTCTTTGTCACCATTCATTGGATACGTCGTTTTAAAGTCACTTGCTCGAATAACAAGTCGACGTTTAATGTTTATTGCATTTTCCACGATCAATATCGACCGATCAAAGTCGGAACACATAAGATTCTTCATCTCTGCCTGCGTAGTCCGATGTTGATACTGATCGAATGCAAATATTACTGCGAGTAAACGAATTGAAAATTTTGCTCTCTTTAAAATTTCATTATACCTTACAATTAGAAGTTGTAGAATAGCGAATATATGTAGATACTGTAAATCATTTGTTGAATGTTATGTGAGAGATTACCATGCATTGTTTGATCACGCGAGGTATAATTATGAGTTGTATAGCACGTGTTATGTCGACGCATTACTACGTCGACGCGTTGTTATCTGAGTGTATCAACATGTCGGCAAATTATTACGTCGACGCGTTACTACTTCGTCGAGTTATTACGTCGGCGAGTTGTTACAATGGCGCATTACTATTTTGACTGGTTGTTACAGCGACGAGTTATTACGTCAGCGCATTACTGCTTTGATACATTATGCCGACGAGTTATTACGTCGGTGCGTTACTATTTTGACTTATTCTTAAAACGACAAGTTATTTCGCCCTCGCGTTATTATCCGATCGCGTCAGGACGCGTTATTACGTCGGCACGATAATACATCTTCGCATTATATCGCCATGCGTTATATTGCCACGAGTAATCGAATAATTGCACTCGTTATATTGTCACATTTACACGAAGACAATATCAGAAAATTATTAAGCGATTTCAATATACTGCCAATTTCAGAAATGTTAAATCTTGGCAATATAACAAGAATTAAGTGCGAGACGAAAGGACCTGTTTGTGGTTTGTTTGACCGCGTATAAAGTGTACCGCGTGAACAGACGCGTAAATGAAAACTCGCGTATAAAGAATACGGCGTACAGCGAACAACCGGTTTACCTGAAGTTTCATTCACGAGGTAGAAGTGATACTAATTCGAGAGGTAGCTTGTACGCTACTTTCCTTATTTCTTTCGTATTCATTGCCAACGCTTTGTACAATTTCGCAGCGGACGTTTCCTGCATGAAAAGGTGTTTAAGATGAAAGAAACGGCTTGTTAATTCTCTTAAACGTCGTTAAAACCGAGAGAAAGTCGCGTATTTCTTCTCGCGTCATGAATTCGTCTAATTACGAGCCGAGCTTTCACCGACAAGGATATTTCAACATTCTCTGCCCATTGTCACGTATAGTCGTCTAATAGGCGTTTGAATAATTTTCTCGAGCGACAGTCGTATCGCTACACCTTCGATTTACGTTTGCGCCATTTATGCGACTATACATCCGTCGAGTAGTAATCCTTTCGATACTCGAGAATTTCTGAATAAATTGTTTGCGTATCTCGCGCGAGATGCGCGATCATCGAAGCATTAAAGGGTAAGAGGGTAAGCTTTTCTGAAAAGGCATTAAAATATGGTGGTTTGGGCGAACGGGATTGGTAGCGCGACGGCTGCTTACCTCTCGACACGCTAAGAGGAGCCATTACTCGTTGCTGTTCTTTGCTAAATCAATGCGGAGAGTCGTCGCGGCATACACTCGACTCGAAAACGCGCGTACAGCTGCTCGCTCGCAGCGCGCAACACTTTTTACCTTCCGCTTAAATGCCTCCGGTTATAATGCTCCACTATATTACTCGATCGAATGATCTTCGTTTATGAGCGATTCTATTTCGCGAAACGATCAAGATGAATTTTTGCTCTCTGTCTCGACGCGAACAATTCGACAAATTAATTTTATGTCTTGTGAGTTGGTACTAGTTTTCGCTCTATCTGTAAGTCTGTAGTATCATAGATTCTTAAATCATTAGATATCTAGATCCATATTTGCTTTTTGCTTCTAACACTTCTGTGCCTGATATCCTAAGATCTCTATATCTCGGATCTCTACAAATATCCCTAAATTCGAATATCCCTAGGACCAAATGCTCCTAAGATCGAAAATTCCCAGATCAAAATATTTCTAGATATTAACTAGATCCGAATATCGCTCGATTATGATAATTAGCGGTACGAAAACTTGTCGAAGATTTGCGGTTCAGTGCGTCCGACTATTCCATAAAAAAGTTACGCATAAAGATGTCTACAATTTCGAGTTCGTTATCAGATGATAGATTTAAAAATACGTAACAAGAAAAGGCAAGATATTTGCAATTCAACGACGTCAGTTTGTAGGAGTTTTCGTTGGAATAATACAGCTGGAAGTAGCATAGAAAGATACAAGTTTTGTGAGCCAGTAAACGTCGTTATCTTGTAAATGGTGGTAAAGTGAATTGGACGATATTCCGAAGGAACATGTTTCCTCGAGAACACCGTGGAAACGTAACATGTTCGTTACATTTGTTACATTCGTAAAAGCAGCTCCACGGCCGTTCGTAATCTCGACGCGTGTCGTTTACCAGCGGTAAACGTTTCGTTCGGTTCGCGTTTCATTAATATTATACTCGGAGAGATCCTTGTAAAAACGTTGATTTTATTCGATCCGGGGTAATTTATTAGAGATTGTCCCCGCGATTCGATACCGTGATTAATTAGCATAAAAATGCATCGGCAACGGGAACAGTTTGTTCGAACAGGCAGTTCGGGTCTGCTTTAAACGCTATAAACGGTTACAAATTTATCGCGATCCGATTAGATAAATGTTCACACCGGAATCGTAGGTGAATTTATTACGGCTACACGATCCCAGTTAATAGTCGACAAATTATTAGGTTGCTTCATAAGATTAGGCTTTTAGTTACTCTGCACAAATAAACAATTTATTCTTTCCAGTATTTGTAATCCGTTTTTGTGCACATTTTTTTTAACAACTTTTCCAACGTCCAATTTATATGTATGTATACGTCGATACAACGTGTTATATCATAACATGCTTGATAGCGGAACTCGAGTCGATATAGCGGTGATAGCGTAACGAAACAACGGTGTTATATAACGAGCGAAGACTCGTGAGACAGTAGTTGAAATACCCCGTAGTTATAGTACAGCACTATCTCGAATTCAACAGTTTTCGCAATTAAAGTTATTCGATTTCGAACCACAAGTGTATCTAATTAATGAAATTGTATGGTTTAGATTACTTTGAGTGACCCGTTAGAATTGTAGACATTGTTGTATTTGAACGAAGTGATCAGTGATACATCGTATCACATCGTATGATACATCTTCAAATGGAAGAACGCATCACCGCTAACGATTTGATTTTAGTCAGTCTAATATTCTCCCTTGACCAGATTGTACGAATTTTCCTAGTAATTATGTATAATCGATTAATCTCACCGTTATTAAATATTCCATTTAATAAAAGTTGTACAAAATGTACAGGGTGGGTCATCGCATATTGCGAAATTTAGTCTCCGTTACGTCTCTAATACGGTGAATTGTCACTGCATAATGAAGTATTCTAAAGAAGAAAAGATAGACATGTTATCAATTTCAATATCGTCAACGAGTGTAGTAAAATAAGATCAGATATACTACGCAATGTTAGTGAGTCGTTAACTTCTCGATTCAGAAAGTGTTCCGATACAAATGGTCGGCATATTAAACCTTTTCTGTAACTAGACATTGAAATTAAAATATCTCCTAAACTAATGATTTTTTTACATAAATAAACTTTATCCGAAACATTGTTTGCTATGCGTAATAATAATGAGGTAAATCTAGATGGCAAAATGTGGTGATCTACCCTGTATGTCGCCGAAGGTAAATAGTGAAAAGCCAGCAGACAATTTATGAAAAATTTAGGTCTCCGTATTGTCTGTTGACGCCTCTGATTCGAGTTCGCGTTGAAGTATCCAACACCTGTAAAGAACTCCGGGCCCTGCAAACACGTTTTAGAAGGAGTTGTAAAAGAAAATGAAAAATATCGATCCGAGACCTTACGCGTAACCCGCGACGTAGCTTGCCACTCTGTATTAGGCCGAAGAGCTGTGCATGCATGTTCTCTTCGTATAAAGTCTGCTCGAGCATCGGAGGGTCGGTTCGATTCCATTCGAATCCTCTCTTTTCCTCCTTCGTGCAATAAATATAAGCTTCCAGGCCGTTGATCGGGGATAAAGACGCGTCGCGTGTCAGATTCAGAGCGCACGTATTTCGACTTTATTATTTTTCTCCCTGCATCGTGCCAGACGAAAGGAATACGACGGAGGAATTTTATAAGAAGAATATTTTTTCCTTCGTTTGTAGTCGGAGATCTCGAACGATCCGGGGGTTCTTTCGTGAAAACTAAGGGTGCCTTTTTAATTTTATCCTCGACCCTGGCAATATTCTTCGGCGAACAAGTGTTATACCATCGGGTTCGAAGGTGGAATAACCTCAGGGTCCTACCTTCCGATCGAGGGAATTTAATGTATTTAAATTGTGCGAGTTTCACTTGGAAAAATTTTCTTTTCGTAACCCATTCGAAAAAGCGTTTCACGAGTTAGTTCTTCTCTTATAAGGAAACCTCAGAATGTTCTTGGATATTCTTCTTACATATTTGTTTATAATACTAACTCTATACAATAATGAACTTGCTTAACTTTCTCTTCTAAATTTGTGTAAGCACTTCCTATTCTACAATTTTTCGTTTGGGCAAGTCTGATCAATGTCAGATTGCACATTTGGCAACTTGTACGCCTACGCTTTCGGTACCTCTCCTTTTCCTTTCTTATTTCTACCCCTTCTCCAAAAAGGGCATAAAACTCGCTCTTGACATAGTCGTGAATTTGTGCGGTTCATTCTGTTAATTAATTTTCGTGTTACGTTGCTAGAAATATATTGAGATTGTTAGATGAAATGCTTATTATTGCGCACCCGTATCCTCGGTAATAATAAGAACTACAACGACAATAATAATATTGTTAGAAATAATATAAATAATAATAACAATAGCGACAATGAAGAGAGTAGGATCTAAGAGAAAACAATTCGTATCGTCGCATATGTATCGATGAAAATATTTTTATTCGTGTCATGAATCTTTTGTGATCGACGTTTAACATAACTGGAAGAAATATCGGTGATAAACTCGTAGAAGAACGAGCCGCAGGAATGATTTACGTTTTATTGGCGAAACAAACCGCGTAACGATGATGTTCGCGCCGTGTTACGATCGCAATTTCACCGGCCATTACCCCTTGTATGTAATGCATCCTTCGTGATATAGTGCTTTATTAAGGACGATATAGAAATAGAGCCGTGGGAACTTTAAGCATCGTTGTAATCTTGTTCGTCGTTACCTGAAATTTTCATTTTCCTCGATGAATTTTTCCGCCGATGCATCGTTCAAAGTTATTTTCCTCGGGTAAGGGGAAACCCGAGACGAGCAAAAACGCGTTGTTTAGAAATAACAGCTTGTGTAACTCGAAGGAGATCGATACGAAACGGTAAATGGCGGTTGCGCGGTTCGTTTAAATAAAATTGTAAGATAACAGATCAATGGTCTAATAGTGTTGTTCAATAGTAAAATACTCGGTGTGGTATTGTAGGTAAATGCTAAAATGATAAAATAGTGTGATGATATAGGTAAACAGTAAAATAATAAAGTAACAATGTAGTGTAGTGCAATAGTACAGCTGCATTGTATGATAAGCGAAATAGTAGTATAATAGTGCAGGAGCTCAACGATATATTAGTATAATAATACGGCAGTGTAACAGTATAGCAATGTAGCAACATAGCAGTATAATAATACAGCAGTATAGCAATAGAACGTAATAGTATAATAGTATAGTAGAATTATAGTGTAGTGGTGCGGTAGTATAAGTAGGATAGTTGAATAGTAGATCAAGGAGTAATGGTGGATTAGTATAGTAAAGCAGTAGTGGATTAGTATAAATTGGAGGGGTAATACTACTATAGTCATAAAACAATAAAATAGTAGCATCTATTTAATATACTATATCGTAGTGTAGTATCAGTTAAATCTGTAATCCATACGTAAATACGACTTGTTGACCCGACACGCGCGTAATAGTGTAAAATAGCGTAGTATCGATAAAACAGATAAAATACGAGAAAATATCAATTCAAAGTAGAACAGGCAATTTGTAACGATACAGTTTGGAACCGTAAGGGAATAGAATAAAGTAAAGCGAACAGTGGCAATAATATATCATAGTGTATTATAGTGGAACATTGTGCCGAGGATAGGTTAGTTGAAAGTAGAAGTTATGTGGTCGAATAAAATAAAGCAGAATAAAATACAAACCGGAGTAAAGGGGTCAATGATTAACCAGGTCAGCGCCCTGAGAAAATAGTGAAAGCAGAATAAAGCAAAATAATAAATTACGGGAAAACAGGGTCGAATAATGCCGGATAAAATACGATACGCTACAATGTTTAACACGATTCCCTAAATAAAATCAAATAAATTCACGCTTCTGTTTCGACGAGTTATATCGAATAAATTGCTTTTTGTTACAGGTTGCCGTACAATAGCGGTGCTCCCGGAAATTCACACGACGACAGAGCCTACGGTAAGTCATTCTCCTTTAATAATTATTCGATATTATCTCGATTCAATTCGAAAATCTTGAAATTCGTGTTATTAACGATCTCGATTATTTCCGAGAGCTTCGAAAATTTCATCAATTAAATTCCTGTTCGAATCATATTTACTGTTCAATGAAACGTTAACCGGAGCGATATTCTGAAAAACTAGGAGCCGGAAAAATATTCTTATCGAAAATTCATTAGATTCTGATTGAAATTTTCTCCAATTAAGTTACAAGTTACCTGAAAGTGTTATTAACATAGAATCGTTCAAATTCAGGAGGAAGTTGTAAAATTGTATAAAATCAACATTTATACATAAAAGTCGGATGAAAATGTTTGTACGTTCGATAAGTAGTTCGGTGACTGGTGCTTTACCGTAGAAACGAAAACTCAGACCCGAGAGATTCGCTTATGCCGCTGTTTCTAGTTATGCTCCCGATATATGGCTTTATCTCGGTGAAAGGATTAAACCCGTTATGAAATTCGAAATTGTCGTAAAAAGGAATGGAATCGAAGAAATTGGTCGGCAGAACGATGCGCGAATGTCCGATCGCGTGGGGTTAGGGGGAGCAACAGGATCGTATTCGAGGAAAAGAGGATGCTCGAGAGGGGAGAAAGGAAATTGCTGGAACAAATTGAAAAGCGTGGACGCCTCCATTAAGTCGAACGAGCCTCGGTTGAATTTTACGGAGCTCCAGAATTATACTTTGAAAGTACGTCGCGAGGCACGTCGACGCCGGACGAGGACTGGTCCGGGTCGAGCTCCTTTTCGATCGTTGACTACTCGTCCGATCAAATTTATTCGATATCCTCGACAGATTCGTGCGTTTCGTCCGAGAAGGATTTCAATGATATTCCGTACCCAAGATCGCTCCCCGCATTGAAATTTTTACGAGAAGCTTGTATGATAAGAAACGACGACGGTATGCTTAGGATCTTACGAGCTCCGAGTTACGACCTGGACGAACGTTTTCGGCTCGAATTGGGGTTAAAGTGTAGGGATCTCCCGGTATCAAGATGTTGCGTATCGGCCAGGCGATTTTAACGCGTAGAAAGTGTGACATGGTTTCGCCGCGAAAAGTTCAACTCGCGGAATTAGTTCAGTTAAATTCGACGATCAAAGCGTTTTAACCATGGCCAGAGTTTTATATTCTGGATAATATCTCAATATTTCAATTTTATACGAAGCTTCGAACCCCATTTTTACAAAGGAAAATCTTCAGAATGACGTCCTCTACCACCCCTTTAAAGGAGTTACACTAGTCACGAGACTGTATATTGTTTAAACATAGCTTCTTGTGTATTAATTGTTCGTTTGCATTGATTATAGTCTGTGTTTGTTACGATACGTAAATTCATTTATTAACCTCTTGTATTTTGAGTCCCGTGACGCACTCGTGCTTCGTGATTTTACTCGATACGCTTCAATTTGGAGTTCAAGTCCAATTGTATAGTCGATTGATACCGTAAAACCAGTGCGACTCTACGACCTTATGCATTAGTTTTAAATAAAGCAACAAATACAGTTACTGTATTACCATATATGTATATGTATTGTACGTGTAAAAGTGTCTCCGCGAATTAGAGGCAGTCGTAGCAAGGGTTCGAAAAGCAGGGGATTTCACGTGAACGACGCGTTAACAAAACGAAAAAGGCGTGGCGGTAGATGAACCGCGTTCAGAATCGAAGGAGCAAAAGAAACGCGTTAAATTCCTCTTTTTCTTTCGCCGGTGGATTATCCGCTTTCGAAACGAGAACATCGATCTGCTATTTTGTCGAAAAGCACTCGGCACGATAAATTTTGTGGCGATACACGGGCCGGTTGTCGAAAGAAGGAAAAACAAAGCGGTTGTTCGTCGAATGTTGACCGAGCCTCTCCTCGTACTCTCCTTCGTGTCTCGTTTAACCAAAGTCTGTGTACCAAACGAATAAGCATCATCGACGTAGTCCAGTCTGGCTGCGTAAAGTGGTAATCGATGTTGAAGCCGTGGTTGTTTGCTAACTTTGCTACCCTCTACGGTCACGGTGGGTTTTCTTGCCGGTTCGAGCCCTCGCTTGACCGCTCTAACTTGAAGGGGATCGTTTACCACCAATCACCCGCTATAATTTGATAAAACACTCTACTCGGCTACTGATTCGATCAATTTTGCTAATTGTAACTCGCGCACGCGCCCTCGTGTTGCTTTAAAATGTGTTACAGAGAATCGACGATCGTTAAATCCTTCCGATCGATATTTGTATTGCCGGTTTTTCGAGTATTACTCTGAACGCGATGTGGTCGAGGTCTACGCTTTAGTAATCCTCTCCCTTGCATTATTTCATTTAATCCACGACGCGGTATACTGGGGTGCAATACTGTAGGTATACTGTAGGTTGCTTCGAATAAGGACGTTCTAGTTTCAAATTTACGAATTACGCAATTTTCGAAGTGCAACGCTCCTAAATTTCTTAAATTTCAAAACTGCCAAATTCATAGATCGTAAATTATTTCAATTTTCCATTCCCGAATCGCTAGATCGATTTCTACATTTCAATACTGACAAATCCCTAAATTTGTAGATGTTTAAATTTGTAGATTCCCGAATCCATAGACCCCACATCACCAGATCCCGAAATAGCTAGATTTTCTAAATTATTAGATCTCGACATAGGTAAATCAAAAATCTTTGAATTCCTAAATCTCACACCCCCAAATCCCCCTAGATTCTCCGACTCCACAGGCTCTAAATCCCTAGGTCTAGGGGTAAACCCCTATATTTCGAAATCCCTAGACCACTATAACTCTGGATGTGAAATTTCCAAATCGTCAAATTCCCAAATCCCGAAATCCTAAATTCTTCGAATACGCGTGCAAATCTCTAAATCTGTATACCCTGAAATCCCCAGATTCGTGGCTCTCTGAATTTCTAGTTTCCCAAATACGTGAACGTTCAAGTATTTACTATGAAATTTTGCAAAATGAACGAGTGGAAGCTCCGGTGGCCCTTAGTTGCCATATTTTCCCTAGGGAAATCAGATTTGCTCTGGACTGTACATTCAATTCTATCAACGACCTACCACGTGTATCTCACACTGGCCATTAAATCTAATCAGTGACGTACTGTGTGGATCCTACATTATCCATTCACCGATATCATCTACGCGCCGTATGCGCCTTCTAATGAAATTATTATCAGTCAATACAATTATTCGTGATAGAACGTTGCGCTAGGATTATAATTTATCGGCGATCAAAAATAAACCTTTATTTTGATACTATTTAAAAAGCGATAGAGTATACCCGAACGGTTGAACAGCGATAAAAGGAATCGATAAAAAGGCTATGAAAATTTCAGATTCGCCTACGAGAAGTTTAATTGCTGTCATAAAAAAACGGTGATAACTTCTCGTATGATATCTCCCATATACTCATAGGAGTAAGAAGTAAAAATTTCACCCCTTGCCGTTTAAGGAAGGGTGTCGGTCGAAGGATAAAAATTGAACGGTTAAAGCACCGTTTACTGGGGTACACTCGCAAAATGCGTTGTCAAAATCGAATCGCTCGAACGTGGATGATGAATCGGTCGAGAAATAACGCTAAAACAATATTGTGGACATAATAGACAAAATACTATAGATATCTATGGTACGCAGAAACGGTATCTGGACGATACGCGTACATGGAAGAAAAGTAGGATATCGCAGCGTCGGAAGATAAGAAAAAGTTCCGTCGAAAGTATGGCGAAGCACGATCGTGGTGGTCGGCGGTGCATTAACGTGGACAAGAACTCGTTTGATCTCGGCGGCGGATAGAGAATGATTATTCCGGACGGCGAGGTGGGCCGATGACGACGGTAACGACGATAACGACGGGGCCGGTAACGATGATTCTCGGCTGGAAATAATTATCCGCGGCCCGTGTCGAAATGGACAAATGGTTCATCGAGTATGGAAACTCTCGAGTACCTTGCCAGAGTCGCGCACTTAATTGGAGCACATATTAATTACGCAATTTCCACCTAGGATTATATTGTTCCACTCACGGTATCCTGTGACCAGCGTTCGTTATCTGCTCATTGTTTCCTTTGATTTCGATGCCAGCGAACCAACTATTCCACTTTTACCGTCGTTTATGCATAATATTACTTGCGTCTGTCATTATCGGTGTTATGGACAATCCGCAGTATTATTTAGCGAAATAATCTTTTAATTTAGGTATATTAGGTTTTTGAGATCTCTGGACGCAGGGATTTAACGATACGTTCTACGGATCTGGGGATATTCGAACTTAAGGATATTCGGATCTAGGGGTATATTTTAGATTTTCAGATACTTGGGATTTGCTGGTATTGGGATCTGGGGATATTCGAACCTAATGGTATTCAGGGCTAGGGATATTTCAGATGCAGAGATATGTAGTATTTAGCTGGTATTCGAATCTGGAGACATATTGGAGCTAAGATCACTCGGCTCTAGGGATATATTTATTATTTGTGCCTTCAGCTATATTGGAGTCTAGGTATAATTCCGATTGAACGGCGTTTGGAATGTTGCAAAATTTAGGAATATTTCGACTCAAGAACATAGACATACAGATTTAACGCTATCCAGATCTAGGGATGTTGAGATACTAGCCAGCATCAAATACCCCTTTGCAATTTCGTAGATCTTTCGAATCGAGCGAGATATTTCGGATCAAAAGAGACTTTTATATCGGAAATAAAATTATTACCCCCGTGTACAATGATTTATTTGGTAGGTGCGTCAATCAGAATTAACCGTAATCGTTGACTATGCAAATTATAATTAAACTTGGACTCCAAATTGAAGCGTATTAAAAATTCGAGTATAATTGATCATAGCTGAGGTACGAGTGCATCACGAGTCAGACTCGTCAAAATAGCGCGAGAGAGATATTTTTGAGCCAGAAACACTCGGAGCCAGAAATATTCGAAATATACCTGGAACATCCCTTTACAAGTATGTAGATTATTCAAATCGAATATTTTGGATCGAAAGAGAATTTTGTCCTGGAAATATTTACCGATAACTCGAACGAAAGGGATGAACGAATCTATCGATAGAAACGAAAGAAATAGTAAAAATGAGGGTCTCCGTGTTAGAGGAGAGAACCGTCGTCTATGAGAGAGGAAGGAGAGGAGGGGAATAAAGGGCGAGTAGTTAGCGTGGAGCAGGCCGGATGAAAGTTACACGGATTCTCGAGCCGTGCTCGTCAGGTAGGTCTCAGGGAATCGACGTTCCGCAAAATCGACGGTTCCACAAGGTGGTGGCCCCGCACAACGGCCTATTTTCCGTATTTTCACTCTCGTCCTCGTCCCGCGCGCCGCTTTTGTTGCTCCCTTTTCATCGCCGCCCCAACCGTGGATTCAGGTCAGCTCCGGTCGTTGCTTTTACAACGACCCACCTACTGCTAGACACACGTATACCTACGCTCGTGCATGTGCTCTCTACCTACGTGGACGTGTCTACGTACGTACAGGGTGAGTCATCTAAGACCGCAGGCTGAAAAATCTTTGAAACCGTCGATTAGACCGAGAACAGCTTCCGACTAAAATCCGACGGCCATTACCACGTTTACACTGATGCACTTGAAAATTGCATTAGGTAGTATTCTTATCTTAAACCTTACTAACTTTATTTTCTTATATTTATTTATAGTTGCAAGTAGTTCGTCCCAGTTAGGAAAGAAATTCTTAGCGACATAGATTAATTCGTATGGAAATTTAAACGTTGTGGGTGACGTGGCGATCAGAGTGTCAAGAGTCGCGTTTTCATGCATTCACGTTTCTCCCCGGTTAACGCATTCACGAAGATCGATTATTTTCACGCGTTAACAGATTCAGCCAGTCATTTAATCCTTTGCGCATAGTCGACGTTAGTAGTCTTGAAGTTTTGAAAGCGTGTGACGACGAAGTAATATGAACATGAAAATCCTGCGTACTTCACTACGCAAGTTCAAGTTACTTTCCGAGACAATACATATAAAATGTAACGGTAGGTTTCATTCTCTTTTAACGTGTCTATGCGAGTATTAGAATAACGGCCGAGAGAGGATTTAATTTTGTAATAAAAAGGCTCACCCAGTACATCTAGGCAGAGTGATTCGCGCCCACACCCCATCACGGCCAGGCAGGCCACCGTTGCTCGATCCGAGACGGCGTACCAGTCCACGAAAATTGCCGGAAACGTACTACTTCGCTGGGGATAATTGCCATAGAGTCTGGTCATCGATGAGAAATCGATTCCATCGTTTACGCGAGACCCTGCCTGTCGAAACTGTTGGCTGACGCGATGTTGAGGAAGGAAAAAAAAGAAAACGAACGTCCGGGAACGAGATATCGATGAGACTGTTTTTGGACGTTTCAGTTGGTACGAGGTCTATTTGCTTTCAGGGTTTGGAAAGGGATTAACTCTCCGATGCATTTGATCGCCTCGGGAATTTAACACTTCCGCGTCAGCTACTGCGTACTCGTGATTTTGATATACGTTCACTTTTTTTATTCGGTCATTCGTACGCTGGTCACATAGCGCTATTTTCGATGCAGCATGGTTTAATGATGTGCGTTTCAGCGTTGTCACGATACAACGTTGCCTTAGTTTAGCGTTATTCCGATACGATATTATCACATACTATATGTTGATATCAATATTGGTATAGTGCTGACACGATACAGCGCGTTTAGATCCAACGTCGCAAGTTACAGTGTTAACGCAATTCGACCCTCAAATATAGAGCGCTGTTGCGATTTAACGCTGCAAGTTACAGCGCTAACGTAATTCAACCGTGCTGTAAATTACAGCGCTAATGCGATTCAACTCGTAGCGATAGGGCACGGTCGTGATTCGACGCTGCGAGTTACAGCGCTAATGCAACTCGACCCTGAAATATATGTAGAGCTGTACAACTGAAGTTGTTCCGGTACGCATTACACGTTATAGTATAACACGTTGCTATATGTATAACGAGTCATTATTTAACGTAAAGAAACACATCGGTGGATTGCTCGGTTTACGTAACATCCTTAATTTATTCCTTTCTCTATTATTTTACTTTAAATTTAAAAATAAGTGGCTGTCCGTGAATCTAGTGTCAAAGTAACGAAACGCAGTAATACTTTTCTATCGAAATTCAACTATGTTTAAGATATCAGAAAAATCTCCATACATCACCGCGTCGTACAATTGTAAGAGAGTTATTCAATGCACGAGAAATTGTCACGTAACGAGAGTTAGGTACATTCGAATAAATAAGGGAAAGAAGGAAAGCATATATCTGCAGTCCCATCGCAGCCATTCCACTTACGCTGCTTCTCGTCCGGTAAAAGGAACGATGAAGAAGCATTTCTCGCCCGGTTGCGCTACTTGTCGCAGCTATTCCTACGGGAATAACGATTGATCGGATAACTGGCTGTCTCCGCTGACGTGGACGAATGACAACCGTCTGAAAAGATCGGGTAGATCCACACGTGAATACTCGTGTCGCGTTTCATTCGCGTGTGGAGTAGGTACACCGATCTCTTCTTTCCCTGATTCCCGCGATTATTATCGATACGTTCGATAACGTTGTCATTCTTTGTCAAACGATAACTCGAACAATGGGAGTCGAGATAACCCCGATCGAATCCATGCTAGGAGGTTTATGATTTTTCAACGGCGTTTGTGGCGTACGAAAGACAAATTCGACCCCTTTAACGGAATAACAATTGTTAACAGCGTCGTAAAAAAAATAACGCGTACCACGTAGGACGTGGTATACGCAGAGATACCTAAACGTATCCTAGGATGTGAAACTTGCAATAAGTATATATCTCGGATGAAAATTTGGAAAAATATTTGCGAACGACGGTAAGGGTATAACGGCGAATGAAAAGTTGTCTAAAAACAATACGGGTATCGTTTTTTCTCCCGAATCGTTCGCAATTGATAAGAACTCGAGTGCGAATTTTCGCGATAAAAAAAAGGTGAATTCGTGAGCAGCAATTTTCATCGTGGTTCGGCAACGAGCTAGCGCGGAAAAACGGCAAGGCGAAATTTTTGGAAATGGCTCGCGAATGGATCGATTCGTTTCCCCTTTAAAGCAAATTCCCGTTACGGGCGTTAACGTTCGGTGTTCTAACGCGTGTAACTACGTCCGGTCATTACGTGGCTTTACCCCGGGGGCTTCTAAACCAAATAGAGAGCCAAACGACTCGATTTTATAGCGAAGACAAAATATTCGCCCCTGAACCGCTCGGGGATTCAAAGCAGCCTTTTGCTCGCCGCCAAAACACCTTTCAAAACTCGCCCCAAGCGTATCGTTGCGATCAAACGAATTCCCTGCTGAAAAACCATCAATCATACCTTGAGAAATGGAAAAGTTATCGTGAAAATATATTATAAAATACTATATTAAAGGGTATTGATGAGATAAATTTATGTTTATGAAACAATCGGAAAAATAGTCGAAAAATTTGACAAGTCGTTTCGACGAAATAAACATCCTAGATAAGAATAGTTGTTTACGCGAATGGAAAGACAGAAGTAGAGATAAGAAACGGAAACGGCGAAGAAATCGTATTGGAACGTATACGTCGTTATTGTCCTTATTTACCTAATTTCCCTGGCGGTAGAGAAGGCGCGTACAAGTGCTTTCCCCTTCTGATATTGCATTTTCGAGGACGTCGTTCGAGTAGATGCAATTTGCCTTAACGACCGCCAGATTTTTACCGTGCTCGAAACGCTCGAAATCCCGGCCGACGCCAACATCTTATATTGGACGGAACGTTCGTTTCGAGTCCGGGATTCGACTGACACCTTTATTAACGGTTCTTTCATTAGGTTTCATTAAATTTCTCGACGCGAAACCGTCCGAGGGAACGTATCCCATCTGTGCCCATCTGTGCCCCTGAGCGTCTCGAGAAAGAAACGAGACATAAAACGTTATCTTTCGCTTCGCGAACAAGATTACGAAATTACCGCTAACAGATCCCTCTCTACGAAATATTTACGATTATCGATAGCCAGAAACATTCCTCGTTTCGCGTTATTAAGAATCGATACTGATTTATGGGCTCGAGCACAATTCATTCTCGAATCGTTAAACTGGAAACTGATAATCCCTCCATCGATTTGTTATACGTCATGTACAATATCGGAGATAGTAATTAAAGTGTCGATACGTTCTCGAATCCGTGTACTTAAAATATTAGATGTAATCTCGATCGATACGAATATTTCGAACCTTTCAAACGTGTCCCTACATTCTTAACAAAGCAGTAGCTTCGAATTTGGAATTTTTGATATTTGCACGTTTGAGAATTTATCGGTTTAGGAATTTGGGAATTTTGAAACTTTTTACTCCTGTTACTGATCGTCGGTATTCGACATATCCGAATACAATGGACTCTACGTTGCGCCTATACATATTATAGCCATATTGCCGATTCAGCGCACTTCGTATCGGCACGTATCGCGTCGTGACACGTTGCACCGCGGCACAAGTTGCCGAGGCGACAATCGTACTCGGAGCGAAGATAAAAATGGAGGAGGTCGTGGTGGAAAAGTTGAAGAAATTGTTAGCGGATGTAGCGAGGCGTATGCTCGGGGGAGTATCCAGGCTCGTTGGAAGCTCTCGTGAATTATCTGGCACGTGCACGGTTTCTTGCCAGCGAAAGGATTAATCACTTGTCAGTAGCAGCGTTCACGGATCGCCGTGGTGATCCCATTTTTTGGTGGCTCGCGAGAATAATTGACCGGTCTGGCCAGTGTTTTATTCGGGAAGAGCCGAGTTCGAAGAGCGCCGGGACAAAGGATCGGAAGAAAGTTTTGGTGGTCGACGTTGAATCGATGCGATCCGGAGCGGATCGGAGCGGAGCCGAGGGAACGGAAATAATTTGCCTTCGATTCGATCGCGCGCATTAAGGCGCGAATAATTTATGAAATTGTAATGCAAAGATCGATGTCGAATCGCGAATGAAATTCGCGTCTGTTCGACGAGCTCGTAGCCGGAACCAGGCGGACGAAACGATCGGTCATGAATCGAAAATGATCGGGCTCCTTATAGGAAAATCGTGGAAAGAATCGGCCTGGAAACGACCAATCGAGAGATCCTCGTTCGAGCGTTGAATTTGCTTTTCGTTTCGCGTAAACGGAAGTCGTTTCAATGTGGAAACTTTCGAAAAGGGAGTTTTAATTATGCCGCCGGATGGCGGGCCTCTCGTTTTCTCTCTCTGGAATCGCTTAAACGCGAATCGTATTAACGATCGTTATGCATACTTCGGTATACCGAAGAAATGCTATTTCTTTCGTCGTGATTAATCGTTGATCGTTACTTGCGCGATTACTTCTCGGAATATTGTCGATTCGTCCCACTGATTACACTTGATGTTAGTTCGATACCGTTACGAGTTGCGGAGGGTTGTCGAGTAACTTTTAAATTTTCCTATTTAAATTCTCGATCGTGTTGCGATAGAACGCGTGGATGCCGAATACGATACCGTACTCTGCGGTGATACAACATATTGTAATACATCGCGTGGCAATATAGCATGTTGTAACATAACCTGTGACAATGCATCTCGTGGCGGTATAACGCGTGATCATATAACGTTGCAATACAATGCGTGGCAATATAACACGCGATGTAACACAGCACGTGACAGCGCGACCCGTTACGATACACCGCATCGCGATATAACGTATAACGATATAAGAGATTGTAATGGAACGCGTGACATAATTATTGACCATTAAACATTCAGCCATTAAGTACTATAGAAGTTAAATAGAATAGAAGCAATACACGTAATGCGGTTTGTTACGGAATGTTCGTAGTTCGATAGGTTTAGCGAAATTCGGTCGAAACGTTTTACGCGGCGAGTGTGTTTCTCATCCGGGAGGGCATAACAGTTCCCTCTTTACCCTAAGCGTGCAAGTAGAAGCACGCGAACAGTGTGGTCATCAACGGTGCAGAGTTCTCTCGTTCCTAAGATAACGAGATGAAGTTTCGGCCACTCGGCAGGTAGCTCTAGATGTCTAGATGATACATGGATCATTAGGGAAACTAGTCTCGCGGTTATCATTCGGTCGCCTTGATAATTCCGCTGGCACCGTTACTCGTTTAACCTTATCCCTATCAGACATTGTCCCTGCAGGTTCATCCACTTAGTCGCGATAAAGAAACGAGTGGAAAGATAATGGCCGAAGCGAAGATAAGGTTAAACGAAGCCTCCGAAAGAAACGATAAAGGGAAATTGAAGAAAGCGTTCGAATTAAGAAACGCGGAAACGGAAAAGGTATATAATATCGAGCAGAACAGGAGCAGGAGAAATTAAAAACAAAAATATCGTCGAGCCGAAGTTTCTCCGTTTCGACGCGAGACTTTATGAAACCGGGTATTCGAGATAACAGAAAATTAAAGAACAAATGAGGTTGACGCGGGAAGAGGCGAAATGAAAAATGAAACGAATGAATCGGGATAAAGGAGAAGAAACAGCGGTAAGCGAGGGCATGGTAAAAAGGAACGACATAAAAAAAAGGAGAACGAAGAACGAGAGGCGTCGAAAAAAATAAAAAAACGGTTGAAACGAGCGAAAAGTCAGAGTTTGTTAAGAAAAACGCGCTAATAAGCTGGAGAAAAAAACGTCCAGGGTTTTAACCGCGTAATTGCACGGTTCTATCGAGCCTGCCCTGTAATTAACGCACTTTATTAACGCCTTTGTGCGCGGATTCAACTAGGATTAACTGAAATGGTTACGAATTAACGAGAAGAAAAGCGCAAAGGTCTTCTGTAACCTAACCGAATATTTCAAGTATCACTACGCTTTTACATCTCTTTATGAATTTTTCAATCTTTTTATTTGGACAGTTAAGAATTATATTTTTTTTTTTTTTTTTTTTCAATTTTTGATTTGTATATTTGCAAATTTCTAAATTCCTAAATTCGAAGATTTATTGTCGAAAAGGAACGATCGGTCGGCACGATTCGGGAACGTTCGGTAATTTACGGGCGAGCCGTTTTTCGATTGGCGACAATTGGAATATAGATTTGGACGGCGAATAATAGCGACATATTAACGAATAGAGTTAATCATAAAGCGGGTTAAAGTGGTTTTCGAGTTCAATAATTAAAATCCCTACAATTGTTATTTGCGAATATGGTTAAATTACTAAATTGCAAAATATTTTTCAATTAGCTAGTTTTGTATTTCATGGGATCGCATGAAATTGCGTGTAAGTTTACTCTTGCTGTTATAATGATATGGTTCGAATGCAAGAGTAAAATGGGTTCGCCTTAGTAATAATAATAACGATAATTTTTGCACGTCGCAGTTCGCCTATAAATTATAAAATTCCCAATAAAAGGAAACGCGATAATTGTTACAGTTCGATGTCTCGTCATTCTTGTCGGTAATTTGCGCGCAGCTCGATTGTCGGCCGCGCGCCGGTCTCGTTTTAATTTCAATTCCGTTGTTTCTTCCGATACGCGTCCGCTAAAACAAAAAGGGAAATTCTCGAGGAAACGGCAGACAGGTCGGGGACAAGCTGATAACTCGAGCGCGAATATTCACGGAGGAACAGAAAAGTTCCCCTTTCCTCTTTCACGCTTTTCCTCGCGCGACCTCCTCACTCGCCTCTTTATGAACATCCTGTTAAATTTACTCGACCGAATCATCTCCTCGACGAAACTTCCGACGACCTCTGTCCCGTCCTACACGTTTTTCGACGCTTGCTTCCCCCCCCCCAAAAAAAACGCTCGAAACTTGGGAAAGAAACGGCTCTATCTGCGCCAGCGATTTTTCATCCTTAACGACACGTTAATTCACCGCTGATAACGTGCCGCCGAACTTTCGAATTGCTAGCGAAATTAGTTCCAGCAGTTTCGTGGCAGGTTCGCTGCGGAATTCACTTTTTAAAAATACCTCGGGCAATTATAATTAACCCCTTGCCGTACAATTTATTTGTCGGACGCGTCGCACAAGTTATAGTTGGAAATTTAAAGGGTATTCGAAATTTGAGTAAGGTTTGTCACATTCGACCCGTGAGGAAGATTGAATTGCGGCGTAATAGTAAAAATAGTGAAGTAGAACGGTGAAATGGTAAAATATTCGTTTGAGTAGTCTCATAGGTGGAGACTCTACTAATAGTAAATTAGGCAAGTAGCAAAACATTAATATAGTAGTGCAATGAAAGAGCGAAATAGGGAAATAGAATTGCAATGTCACGGTAGATAAATAGTAGAATAACCGTGTATCGGTACAGCAGAATAGTGAAACGAGAAAAGGTAGAATAGCTTCGTAACGGTATAATAAAATAATGAAATGGCGAAACGGTAGAAGAGTAAAATAGGTTTTCGAGTGGTAGAGGTAATTAATTTGTCGGTTAAATCGAAACATGGTATCGATACGAGTTTTTGGTTCTCCTATATAATATCGCGTGTTTTCCCGGCAGTTATTTCTTCGATAAACAGATAGGAAGAAATTTCTTTTTCCTACGGGATAAATTTACGGGAATACAAGCAATGGGCATTGTGGGAAGTTTGGAAACTCTCCAAGTATCGATAATTAGTTCCTGCATGCGCACAAAGAAACTAGAACGAAATTAAGACAACGACCCCGGGATGGGCCGGTCCAACAATAAGCCCACTCGCTGTTTGAAGCAACTTTGAAGCGAACTAATTTACGATAATGGTATCCCGAGGGTGCTAAAGCACCCTGCGAGATGCGATTAAAGTCATTTCCACGACCACCTTCCAGAAAATGTCGGACAAAATTATTGTTTGCCTCTTTTTACGCTCGAGTCGAACTTGCGTTCTTTCAATCGGAACCATTCGATTTAGGTAGAAAATTATGTTGTACAAATTCCATACGTTCGGACGTGACGTTGGATTCATGACTTCAATTTATTCGAAATATAGTCAGTTTTGAGTATACAGTTTAATCAATATGACTGTACAAACATTTTACTAATATTCTTAATAGGAAATTAGTGGACGTCAATTACAACGAGCAGTGAACGATTTTGGATCATATTTACTCTAACACGATTTGATGACATAAAAGTCTGACAATATGGCTATATCGATTTCTAGCTTAAAGTTCGAGGAAAGTTATTATGTACATACATGCTTCGTTAATGTTTTTAATTTAAAATGACCGTGTGTCAACTACAGCGAGCAGTGATCAATTTTGCAACATACAATGCGATTCGATGACATAAAATCAATGCAAACTAGCGTTTATAACATTTCGATTGAAAGTTCAAAGCTCACTGCAAATGACTAGAATTATTTTTAATACAAAATGGCTGATTGTCGTAGCAAACTGATTTCGCAATAGTTTGTGTCAGAAAATTCTAACATAATTTGATGACACAAAATGTCACTCATAATATGTCAGTTTGAAATTAGAAGTTTAACAAAAATTGCCAAATATTTTCACGTTTATTAACACGAACATTGCATTAATATTCTTGATGCAGTTTACCTGGTTCTTCGTCGAAATAAATGACGAGTCAGTGAATCAGTTAACAGTCTCTTGCATCTAATGATATAAAAATTTGTTCCAAAATTTTACCACGAAGAATGTGTAAATTTAAGCGCGTATCCTTATTTTGGAAGATTCGGCGTCTAGAGGGAAAAAATAGGTAAAATTTAGTGGTCGGTAGACGATGTAAACAGGAAGATTGTGCTCATTTCCTGTTATTTTGATCGTGAATCGCGATAATACCGAAACGATTGAAATTCGTTTAAAAATGTAGATCCGGCAGAACGGATGAAAAGAACGATCGCATTATCGAGCCGTTCGAGCAGGAAACGAGCCGATCGTCGATAATCTCATTGTTCGTCGAGCGAGACCGCCGCAAACTTGATCTCTTCGCGATCTACAATCTTTCGTAGAAGCTGAAACCTTTCGAAGTGCAAATTAGCAACGAAGAGAGGAAAAAAGGAAGAACGATCTTGCTGACCGCGAACCGATCGAGCGTGAAATATGCAAGATCAAACGACGAAAACTTGCTATCGAGGGACGAAAAATGTCGAGGTGATTGGCCCATGCTGGCTACGTAACCCACTGATAGTAATTAATTTTAAGATAATTGAATTAACTTAATACGTTCATTATTGCCCGAGTCACTGAACGGTTCGATTTCTTTCTTCTCAAATTTTTATTAGTTACAAGCTCTTGCCTCGTTACATAAACGAATGAATAAATAAAGACTCGAATAATTTGAAAAGCGGAAAAATTGTTGAAAATCTTGATAGAGTCTTGATACACGCTTGATGAGAGGGTCCACATCGAGCAGTGAAACATGTAAATTGGAATAAAGCGAAGAAAAGAAAGGAGAATGCTATTATCTCGTGGGAAATATAAAATGATGAAAGGTAGAAATGTATGTGATCGAAGAAGCAAAGTGTGATCGATCCGATCGAGGAATCAACGTTTTTGGTAAAAGGACCAACGGAATTACTGGTTACGGGTACAAGAAGCTTTCTGGTGAGAACGGACAAAAGGCTTTGGACAGACGATGCGAAGGTTCGTTTCTCTGTTCTTGTATTGCAAAACGGCTAAAGGCTTCTTCGATTACGCCTGCAGCTCACCGATAGTCTTCCTGAACCCGCTACGATTGCCTCCATTTTCTTTGCTACGATAACGACCTTCCATCTTCCTTTATTTTCTTCGAGCTTCTTCTTTCGTCGTTTACGACCGAAACCTTCTCATTTTCGAACAAACAATTTCTAGACGAATTTCGATTTCAGGTACTTTCTACTATCTCATCTATTTCCATCTCAGGTTCGTATTTTCAGTATTTTAAATATTCCTAAATTCTCGAATACTTTGAATTTCAAATTCCCTAGATTGCAAATTTTCGAACTCTTAAATTTTCATATTTCCCAATTTTCGAATTCCCAAATTAGTAAATTTCTAAATCCCAAATCACTAGATTTCGAAATTCCCTAGAATTCAAAATTCCCTAGATTGCAAATTATAGAATCCCCAAATTCACAGATCTACAAATCCCAAAATATATAACAAGATCGAAAAATTTCCAAGTTCGTAAATTAGAGAAGTTGTAAAATTCGAAAAGTAGCGCCGAAATAGCTACTTAACCCGTAACTATATTTCGCATAATGGTATACATATATGTATATCGCACGAAAGAACCGTCGGAGCAAGTATCGATCGAAATCGAAAAGGATAGAGCAAGTAACAGTTGCCGAAACTTTTTAACGAGACTGAAGAACACGTAACAAGGGAATCGTGACCGATCCGATGGTAAGACGAAAATGATGCAAGATCGAAGATGTGTCGGAGACTCGTCGGTTCGCAAATTTGTCGGCCACAATATTACGGGTTATAGTGCCTCCCGGGCCAACCTCATTTAACTTCCAACTACGCCGTGAACGGTTCTATACAATCGCAAAACATCTGCCGTTGGCGCGTTTTGAAACTCCCTCTCTCTCTCTCTCTCTCTCACTCGTACTGTTTTACTCCGTTTTCCGCTTTCTTTCCTTTCCTCTTCATTTATTATTCCTCGAACATCACCGCTTCGACGCGATAACTCGCCTTAATCGAACCACTTCTAAACGCGTACCTACAATGAAGAGTACGCCGGATTTCCCTGTGGAAAATGACGATGCATCGAAAATAGGAATCCACCACTTGTTGGTTTGTGCTTTTTCAAATTTGCGAATCTTCCGAATCCCAAGAATCAGAGTTCCAAATGTCCAGATCTCTAAAATCTCGTTACCTCAAAATACCCTAATAAATATCGAAATTTCCAAATCCCTCAAATTCGAAGTTCTCGAAAGTCTCTAAAAGATTAAAAAATTCCCGGAATCTCTGAAGATTAAAAATTTTCTATATGGTCGAATCCTAAAATTTCCGATCACGCGATATCGCGTGATAAACACTAACGTTAAAAATGTATCGGCACGTCGCGATCGGCTGCTGCTATTCACTTAACAATTATATATATATCTTTAGAATATGTACATATATTAACGTTAATCATATTTTACTTGCCGCAAAAATATTGCACTTAATATGTTATTACGTTTAAAATATAATAATGTTCCTTTTCTTTTTCTTGTGATTATATAAACGTTTAAAAAATAGAAAATTTAGCATCAGAAATTCCTCTGACAACCGTCGTTGCGATAATGATGGAAGTCAGGGAGCGGAGTTTAATCAGTGATTCATCTCCGACAATCATCATTTGCTAAAGTGATCAGTAGTACACCCACTGAATGACTGGCGAGAAGACCGTCGCCGTTTAATATATTACCTCGCCGGATTCGTTTCAGCTGCGGGAACACGTTTTCCTTCGTAGACATCTGGTGGATCTCGGGGAAACTATTTTCTATAGATTCACAGTTCTCTAAACGCCATCATATTCAAAAAGAAATATCAGTAGAGATCGAGCAACAAAATTATTAATACGAGCGAACAATGATTTATTGCAAATTAATTGTTTCGAGCGTAGTTGAATTCAAGATTTTCGACTGCAACTTTTACATGCATTCTATTTCTACAATTAGGGAATAATAATTATACGACTGTCTAGTAATATTATAAACAGATAAAAAATGATTGTGTGTATAATTTATATGATTTTTTTACTGCAATCTTTTAGTCGGATGTTCGGTTCGATCATTACTAGAAACTGTATTGTATATGTTACAAATTCATTGTAAATATATATGTTAAATTATAAAAATACTGAAATAAGAAGAATATATTTAATGTCGTATTACTTGAAAAAGTAATATTTTGTTAAATTTGAGGGGAAAAAAATAAACGCCCCCGGGTGGGCTCGAACCACCAACCTTTCGGTTAACAGCCGAACGCGCTAGCCGATTGCGCCACGGAGGCACTTGGTGGTTCACTCGTAAAGTAGCTACATATGTTTGGCCTCCCTTTTCTAACGTTAACGTTTAATACATTTTAACTATCAAATCGAGATTATAACATAAACATCAAAACCAATGATTGGTATTACAGATTGACAATTTGAAATTCGTAAATCTACAAAATCCTGCATTTCTCAGTCTGAGAATTTATAATTTTAATTGTTGGTAAATTTTCACCTTTCTAAGTAGTCTCATTGCATTCTATTAATTTCGTAAATTTAGTAGAATATTAAAATTGAAAAAAAAAAAAAAAAAAAAAAAAAAATACTACGACATTTAACGTGTTATCGATAAAATTATTGTTCGTTTCGAATATTTGTCTTCCAGCTGTTTAACTTTTATTTTAACATTCTCAACTTGAAGTTCGGAAACAAAAATTAGCTAAATAGGAAAGTGAACGGTACCGAAATCGAATCGATGAACGATAGTGCTTATCGATGTACCTGAGAGACGTGTCGGGATAACCACATCCGTACAGACCGCAGTTTACTCAATGTTTTCTTTGAAAGTTACGAGTTTCGAGCTTCGGAAAACTAAAGTAGGAAAACGAAGAGAAACGACCGGACGAAATTGTCTCTATCGAGTAGATTACGTCCGAAATGTCAGACTGAATTCACGATTAATCTCATGAATACTTCATTGAGTTTCCTTCTTATTTTCTGTCACCCCGACAATGCTATTTTGTCTCTTTGACTTCTGTTGTTCCGTCGCTTCTAATGTTTTATGAACGAATTCCTTCGGGCTAGGACTTGTACAGGTCGTTTCATCAAACATGTACTATATTTACACCGAAAAGTGTAAACAATGCTCGTGCGGAATTCGAGCTATCAATTTTTGATCTTTCTCTTCGATTACAGTTCCTGCATAACTTCGTAACTAAATAAACGTTTATTTGTTATCACGTATCACGTTACATTGTTATAACACGAATATGTACGTTCTGTGACTCGAACATCTTCCAACGACGTGTATGTACGTTTTTTTTTTTTCATACATCGTTCATTTTTCTCTCTGTGATGTATATATACGACCTTAATTTGTAAGAATTCATTATGTTTACGATTTTTTTATTGCTTACGATCACTTTTTACTCGACGCGTACATACGTCATGTGTATTCGAGCGCCTTTTTCCGCGGCGTATACACGCGTCTTTTGTACATGAACGTATCTTTTCGAAGACTTTTGTATATATTTTTTTTAGCGCGTGTATAAACGACGACGTATATATGCTCGATCTAATAATTCCTTTTAAATGATTAATGTAACGTCAGTGATAATCGGAAGCTTCGTTTCCTCTTCGTGCGTTAATTATAATACTTCCGTGAGAATGAACGCGTTCAGTTGCAATTTATCCATTTTCTCGATATCGATACACCATAGAATCGTAAGAATGCGAAAGTCGAGCGTTTATTTAGCTGATGGTTGGTGGTGGCGGTCGCGTCGTAATGTCAAAGGGCGTACAAAAAGACACCGGTAGGCGGGACGAGCGGAAGGAAATTGTTCGACCGAATTATCGAATATTATACGAAAAAATATGCATCTCCCCGAGTGCTTTGCTGCGTGGGACATTTAATCAGAAAATCCATCAAGAGATTGCTTCTGGGCAATTTCTTTTCTCTCTTGTTGCGACTCGATCTCCCTTCATCCTTTGCGATTCGTTCGTTTTTGCCACCGGTTGGTTCGCGTCTCGAAAAAAACTCGAACACCTATATGGGTTTGCGAGCCATTTAAAAATTAAGCTACCTACATAAACGACGAAGACGTCGCGGAACTTGAAACACACGAATCTTGAATCATTTTAAATTCCAAGTGTCCGTGTAGACAGATTTTTAACGAGAAATATTTTAACGGTTCATTGAATATTGCATCAGCATTTCAGATTTTTATGCATCGAATTTAACGAGGCAATTACGAACTGGAAATATAATCGGCCGATAAGTTTCTTGCCGCACTGGGTCAGGTTAAATTAATTGATATTTGTATCGATACGTGCTTTGATACGTTTCTGTGAAACTGTTTAATAGAAACGCTACGTTATTAATTGCACCGAGTGAAATTTTGAAAGAAAGCCGGTAATAAATGTACGTACGTTTGCGATACAACGATCGTAAACGTGTACACGATGTACGTACAGTTGGCAAAGCGTGTCATATTATTTAATAAGGCCATCGGCTTTAGCGTGCGGTGGGCCGAATTATCGTTTCGAAAAGTAGAACTGTCGGCGAAAAAAATTTAGTGCAGCTGTTGTGCCTCCGATAACATTACGTTTCGTGGCCCGTATTCTGTCGAGCACGCGATCTCACCCAATCGGGGTCTCCTTATCACGACGTCAGCATGACCTTATCGCGTTAGCTCTACCAGTATTCGACCGAAGAAAAAATGCACACCGATTCGCACACGTTTTTTTCTTCCTTAAACGAGATCTTCGAAACAACTCGAATCTTGCCAGATCCTTATCGATATCCGTTGCTCCTGTCCGCTGAAAATTCCTCGACGTCTTTTTCCAAATTTAACGCCCTTATAGAAGCGCCTTGAAACTCTTAATATTTCGTATAACGTTTTGGTATAATGTAATCTACATACATGTATAATGTACTGTACCGATGTACACGTACTAATGTACTATTGTACTGCTATAACAATGCGTAAAGGTGCTAACGTGTCGCTACCACAATGCATGCTGATACCAACATATGGAGATATTAATGTGTTGCTATTGCAACGTATAAAAATATTAATGGACCGTTAATACAATGCGTAGAGATACTACCTTGTGGAAATGTTGATGCGTAGTAATACCGATGTGCCGTTAAGGCAACGTGCAGTGATACTAATACATAGCCTTACTAACCCGTAGAGATGCCAACGCGTTACCAGTACAATATGTAGTACTTTGAACAAGTAGAAATATTAACATGTAGGAATACTATCATGCGACAGTACTAACGCGTAGCGATACACTGAAAAATTTCATTGTATCGAAAGGTGATTACTGTCCGTTTATAAAACGCGATGAAAATGGAAGAAAATGAAGGCACGCTTTATGAATAATCCTTATCCGTTTAATCGTCATCCGCCCGTGGAGAATTTTATTTAAAAAGAACGGCAACGGTCGGATACTCGGTAAAATATTTGTATAATCTGACAAAAAGAGGAATGAAGGTATGTCCCGCAGTCCGATTGAACGGGAAAAATAACGAGTGTTTATGGAATGAAGTTTCACGGTTCGTCACATCGAGACTGCACCGACCGATCGACGATTGGTCGGTCCATCAATGAGAGCCTAGAAAAACGAGCCTTTCGGTGTCGACGTTCAAATAATAGCCTGTGGCGATCGATACGCAAAATTGCCGAGCAATCGACGAACCATGAGGCCGAAAAAACAATGCCAGAAACCAATACCATCCACGCCGATAGACAAACCTCACCGTTAACTAACCTATTCTGCAATTTTTCTCACGCGCTGCGATTTTCTTCTTCTTCTTCTTCTTCTACCCTCGACGACAAAATTAACCAGTTCGCTGCTATCGCTCGATCGAATATTCGCCCAGCGTGCACAACTTCATGCTCTATAAAGTATTATAACTTTAAACTACCTAGGAATACAGAAATCTCGGAACATTACGACGCGAAGATAATTAGCGAGATCTAGGGATATTCATGGTATTCCCGGTACTATTTACTGAAATCCAAAGATATTTATTAGAATCTGGGGATGTTCATTGGAATTTAGGAATACCTTTTCGGTAGCTGGGGATATTTGCCGAGATCCGAGAACATTTTGTGGGATCTAGGGATATTTATTACAATACAGGAGTATCGAAATGTACGGATATCGAGATTGTTGGATATTGGTATAAGCGGTATCGATATCTAGGGATATCGAGATCAAGTCTAAGTTGGATCTAGCGATATCTGGGCATCTAGGGATATTTAAACAACTGGATCTAGGAATATCCGATATAGGGATATCGAAATGCAGAGATATTGGAATCCAGCGATATTTACAAAAAACTTACAATTAGAGATTTTTGGATCTAGTGATCTAGCATTTGAGTATACTGTGATCTAGGGATATTTACTGGGATCTGGGAATCTTGTGATCTAGGGATAATAGAATTATCGAATACCTTCGAGTTGTAGCGATATAGACTCCAGCGATATCGATATCAAGATGCAAGAATTTGCAAGCACAGCGATGTAGAAATAAGTTTTGATATATCGTATACCCGTTTTGCTTTCATGCCATAAATGATTTGCAGCGATGACTATCGTAACAGTTAATTCGCTAACTGTTCAAAATTTAACCGTTCGATTACAACGCGATATTCTGGCAAGTTTCTCAACGATAATTAGGATGCGAAATAATTGTGCGTCGTAAAATTGGTCGATCAGAAGCGTTCCGTTAATTAAACGAAGAAGACGGCGGATAAACGATGCGAGAACCGATAGGGGTCGAGAGCAAACGGAGATACTTGGGTAGCCATCAGGAAATAAATAGCGGGGGTTACGGAAATTACGAGATATCCGACAGGAATTCGACGTAACTCGTATATTAACCCGGAGGAAAATCCAGCCAACGAAACTTCTCGATAAAATATACCTGTTTCGCGTGCGAAACATCAACGATAACAAAACCAGGAAACTGTAGTTAATAAACTCGGCTTCTGACCGAAAACCTCGTCCAACGTTCGCGAAAGTTGTTCGCCGCATTGAAATTTCGACGTACAACGAAATCGCGTTGGAATTATTTTCGCGATTGAAATTGACGTTCGACGGGAGCCGACGCGATAATGAAAATCCGACGTTTTAATACCGGTCCGATGGATATCGGGAGAAAGAAAGCAGAAGCAAAAAAAAAAAAAAAAAGGGCAGGCAACGAGGAACGACCAGTCGTGTCGAAGCAGAAAATAGAATGCAGCAGCTTTGTATTCAATTGTTTCGTCTAAACGGAAAAGTTTAGCCGTGTTAGAGTACGTTCGCAAAAAAAAAAGCGACTCTTTCTCTCTCTATTTTGCAATCAACAGCTCCTGATCGATGGCAACTATCGGGGAATGGGACGAAGTTGGATAAACAAATAAATGGACAAAGAGGGCACGATAGCGATATTAAACGCGTATGCAAAGGCGTAGCTTTATCATTCGAGACTGCGATTATAGCCCAATTTCAAATAAGAATAATCGGATTTGGACGGTAAAATGTTTTCTCGCGTTAGATTGGTCTTTATCGTTGAAATCCGTTAGATTAGATAGTACGATTTAAAATCGAGCATGGAATCTAATCTAATTCGGTTCGAAAAGATTAAGTTTTCGCACCGTCGATATTTATCGATGACAGTACCGATAGTAACAGCTGTAGGTTGATCGTCGGCTCTTTGTATTCCGATCGTTTCGTATTATTTATGCAGCGTACGACGTGGTCGAAAGCTCTTTACGTCCGCGGCATTAAGTCGTATGATTAATATCGGTGTAGCCAAGTAACGTTCGAACAAGCTTCCATCGACCTTAAGAAACTTGAGACACTTATAGCAAATCGTGATCTACGAGGAGAGGTTGCGAGGGGCTCGGCATCGAGGGAGCGGCTGACTTGGCTCGAGACAGCTCGTTCGAGGCTTCCCACTAATTAAGAAATACTCCCGTTAATGTCTACTCTAGCTACGCGAAGACGCGCTTCAACCCACCCCTCTTTTTCTTTCTCTCGCTCATCGTTAGTCACTACGGCTTTTTACAATTCTTCTTCCCTTTCAATGGAGAGCATCGATCGTTTGTCGAACAACGATCCGTTCCGACCTTGTCACCCCGCTACTTTCTTCCTATTGCCCTACATTATCACCTGATACGTCGATTCTCAAATTCTTCAAATTTTCTGTTCGTCAATCTTTTATTCGGTTCTTCAACTTTCCAACCTTTTTCATTTTTTACTGCTTCAACCCTTTGCACTCCCGTGTCGAGTATGGCTCGACATTTCTCTTGGATCTCATAAATAAGTATCAGACAAATACATTGGTTGAATATATACATTTTCATTTATTTACTACTTATAATAAATGAAAAATTTGTCACATACTCCGCACTGTTGCAATACATTTGAGAACCCCTTTATTTATTTTGTAAATTAAAGAGTTGGTAGGTCAAAGAAATGAAGCAGTGCAAAGGGTTAAAATGACTTCGAAATTTCCATATTTTGGAAGAAATTCCGTAACTCCGAAATTCTAAAATTTCCAAATGGGCCAACTCTCGTCTGGCAAATCCTGGAGTACGAAACTTTCCAAATCCGAAACACCGTCGCACAGCTTTTTTCCTCCTTCGAACAGAGATAGCTGGTAAAATTGTTTGCGTAGCCCCCGGCCAGTGATCCCCTTCGTCCTAATATCCCTCCGGCGCAGCCTTTAAACCCGACACGGCCGTTTACGAGACCGTCGGAGAATTTATCCGTTGTAAAACGGCCCGCAGCGCACATACCAGCTCGCTTACCTACCATCCGACAGGAATTTATTTCGCCTGGCCGCTATTAGCGCGTGCTTCCTGCGTGCAACAGGTGATTACACGCGTTCGGCAAATATCGTCCAATTAAACGTGGCCAACCGTCGTGGATCCGTTTCGTCGGCCGATTGCACGTTCTCGCGGCTGAAACTTGACGATTCCCGGTTGTTTGGCAAATTTCCTGAACCGATTCGACGGCTGTCCGCTCGTGATCCGCTTGGCCACGCGACTCCTCGTCAATCGACCGAATCAATCCTCTACCGCTGCCAATTCGACGCGAAACCTGTCATTTATTAGAACGTGTAACACGGTGGTCAGGTTTGAATCCTTTCACGATGTTCTGAGCATGTTGGCATCTTTGTAGAACAGCTGCTGTGAGAGATCAGGCGTAGAGATTAGAGGTAGAGAATTTCGAGACTTTGTAATTTTGAGGTTTTTCAGATCGAGAAACTTTGGGCTTTTGGAATTTTGCTGTTTTGAAATTCGAGAATTTTTTAAGTAGATCGTACATCATAGCATACAACATATATGGTATAATAGACAACATGCATCATACACGGTACAACAGCATATAAAATATAATATACAACGTGTAACATAGTACGTTCAGCATACTAAATACAACATACAACATTCAGCATACCAAATATAACATATAGCATACAACATGCGAAATATAAAATATTGTACCTTACCACGTGTTATTATAACTTAACGCCTGTTATAATGACCCGTTACAAGTCTCGCGTTATATGGCCATCTGTAGTATCTTCACGCTTTACATATTACTAACAAAAAAAAATGATTCAAGTGGCGTCGATGGCATTACAAGAAAAGAGTGAACTATTATAGTGAATAGCGAATTATGAGTGAACTATTATAATCGACGTTGGTCGATTAAAGGTAACTAATCGGAAAAGTGGGTAGCCGTGAAATATTTTAACATAGGCGATTGATCGTCGGTGGTCGTTTATTGGATGAAGCTGGCCCGCATAGAGGCATAGATGCACGTGTGTGCATGTTCAGAACGGCCTTCGAATTCCAGGACAGAACGGTGATATAGGGATGGGTACGTGGAAGGACCTTCGAATACGTTCCTGGTGTCGATCGGGTGGGGACCTCGAACGTATTGGGGATTTTCAATTGAACGGACACGAACGTCGTGGAATTTAACTGGGTCGAAAGTCGAGGAATGAAGTAATCCTCGCGGAATGAATGACCTTTTCCGCGGTACAAAGCTACGGGTCGCGTTGTACATTGATTATTGATCGCGATTACGTGGGATCGCCCGGATTCTCCGCTGGATTATTTTCGATCGTATGGGAGATTCATTATTCCTCCGTTTCGTCGATGACGAAAATAGACCCGACGATTCTCGCCGCTTTCTAATCGACACTTTTCCACGGAGCGATCTACTTGGGGATTACAAACTAGGGGACTTGCGAATATTGGAAATTAGCAAATTCTCAACGTGTACTATTAAAAATTCCCAAATCTCTAAATCCCTGTCCAAATTCTCAGATTTTCCAAATTTTATCTTCGACTCCAGAACTCAGTGTTCATCCCAATGTATCCAGAAATTAACATATAGTTAACAGAACGAATCCTCTTTTCCTCGAAAGCTTAGCCTAAAGATACGTATTTGTAGGAGAGTTGAAACGCGGTATTCTTCGAATTCGAGTTTTCCTTTAACCCGCGTCTTATTACCTATTCAGAGTGGTTCGTTGCAGACGTTATTCTCGCAGGGTGCCTCGCAGCCTCGTTTTTCCTGCAGGTTTTCCATTATTCCTAGTGAAAAGCCGTAGCGAAGAGCGTCAAAGTCGGTCGCGTAGCTGTAACTTCCGGCGCGCTGGCGGTAGTTACACGAGCTTGAAAGTTTAAGCTTCCCTCGTCCTCCTGTCAACCGAACGTGACACGCGTACCCCTCCAACTACTTCGTCGCCTTATCGCGCTACCTTCTAAATATTTGATATCGTATCCTTATCGATGTAAGAGGCGAAAATCCCTTGCCGTCGCCAAAGGAATAATGCGCCTTCTTGTCGCGAGCTCTGCACATCCGTCGCTCGAACCTTTCAACCCTGTGTGCTTCCCTTTTCGAATTTGAATAACGCGCGCTCTCGGAACGCGTCCACTACGGCCAGCTTTCACCTTTTTTTCTTCCTTTTGTCATTGAAATCGGGACGGTTGTTCAACGACCCAACAACCGTGAGAAAACTAACACGCCTGTTGTTCTTCCTCCTTTCTACTGATTTATTTCTCCCTTTTTTTTCTTCGCGTTGAACTCACGGAAAATTCTCGTCGGATGTTCGAGGCGTGTGTCATTACCTACTACGGATATTATTCTACGGATATTTCGATTCAAAAGGTACTTGGATTGTTGGGACATTGATATTTTAGGGGTAATGGAACATTCGGATTTAGGGTTACCGATGTATCGGGATATTAGGGTATTGAAATTAAGGGACATTGGGCTGCAGTGATAATTGGTCATAGGGATGTTGAGATTTAGCGATACTTGAGCTTAAGTATTTGGAATTTAGGAATATTGACAATTAAAGATATCGATGTCTAGGGATATTTGCGGTTAAGGATATTAGCATCTGCAGGGATATTGATGTCGGGGAATATCTCTATCCAGGCATATTGGTACCTAGGGATATCTACATTTACTTATATAGGTATCTAGGGATGTTGTGATCTTAGGTTCCGAAAATCCAAGACATTGAGATCTAGAAAGATTTCTGTATTTATAAAGGTACAATATAAACATAAAGATATAGGAATACAGTCATATGCGTTTAGGAATCTTTTGTTTGCGATATAACACAGTCATATTATAATATAAAATTATAATATAAAGTGTAATACACTATTAAAGCTACTTCCAAGCAAGTGTCTAGTCACGAGTAGTCCGGTACATCGGCATTTTTCCCAGAGAAACGTAAGGTGTTCGATAGGGTACCGGAAAGACGTACCGGAGAGAGAAGCACGGTAGATTTTCTTCCCGGGAACGAGTCACAAGTTTCGAGCACCCTAACGCTTCTCTTATTGTTATATACGAGGAAAGTACTTGGCCGGAACGGCGAAAAACTCGTTTTTCTTTTCGTGCATGCCTCGGAACGCGTTCCGGGAACAACTTCCTCTCACCTGAGCTGCTTCACGATATCCGGCCAGCTTCGCGCGAGAATTCGCTTTCGAACATTTTTCTGCTCCTTTTTCTTTCCCCTTCAAACTATTCACTTGGACGGTGTGAAGCACGATGTGAAAACCATCAACGTTTAAAACGAACATTTTTCTCGCGCCATTACTTATTATCGGTAATCGCGTTATTCGCTTTCAGAAGAATATAAAATAATATGTTTCAAATATTCGTATTGTACCGTTAGGAAAGTACAGCGTTATTAGCAAGATAAATAAATGAAAGATGTTTAATAGTAGATTGTTGCCCGCAGCGTGCAATGTTTGCAACAATGTCTGTACCACTTGTAAAAGTTCAAGTCATCGATCTTCGCGCAAGTAGAAATCGAACGAGGCACGATTCTCGGATTGAACGTCTACATCAAAATACACTTTGCTTCTCTATCCGTCCTTTTATCCCGTACTTGTAAGTTCCGAGACTCTGGCAAATTATTTACTCTTCCGTCCGCGGTACGTGTACACCAGGAAGCGTTCGCTCGAATAAAACCGAAAGAAGACAAGGACACGCACAGTGAGTCGATAAGTAAAACTTTCATTTATTAAACACGGTTCCGATTAAATAATTAAAACTATATTCGTTCCCTTACTTCACCGTACATCTCACGTCGGAAATATAAGAAATTCAATAGATGTTCGTGCATTTACGATGCAATCGTGTTACGAGAAACATATCTACCAGTAAATGTATTTTATTCCGAAAATAGTTACTATAATTTATTCTACTGCAGTATCGGAATTAAAAAATCTGGGGATTTTACAATATAGACATTTAGAGATATCGGGACCTAAGGATAGCGGGGTTTAGGGAATTCGGGGTGTAGGGATATCGCGATCTAGGTAATTCGGGATCTAGGAATGTCGGGATATAGGAATGTTGAAATGTGGAGATACTGTGATTTAGAAACTCAGATATATAGAACCTAAAGTATCTTGTGACATTTTGGTCTCGTGATATCTAGAGATCTCGATAATTAAAACTCTAGAATGTATGGAATGTTTGCTTATTGCAGTTTATATAATTATGCTAGGGAGAGCATAGAGAAACAGTGTATTTTATACTGGACACGACATATGATCAGCCGGAGCAGCAGTTTCGTTTCTTTCTTAATTACAGTAAGTTAATATAACGATCGAGGTAATTTCAGGTCGGTCCATGATAGCGTAAAAACGTCGCTCGGAGCGGATCGAATGAGGCGACAATTCGATGGGCGAAAACCGAGTTTTCGGGGCCAGTCGATGTACAATTAGCAGGTCGAAGTTTAACTTGCAAATATGGAGACGGGAGCTCTGGGTCAGATCGATTCGTTTCCGAGCGTCCAATTAATTCCCGCTCACGGAAATTCCACGGGCATGACGCGTCGTCAAATTCAATTTCGCAGGAGCCTGACGCTGCTCGCTGATGATCCATCTATCTGTCTCTCATACATGGGAATAGAATCTTATTTTAATGAGCTGCGTCGGGCCGAAATAAAGAACCGTCCTAGCGGTCCTAAATCCCGCTGATTATTCAAACTCTCTATCTTCTAGTCGTTTCACGGATATTTCTTATTGTATAGACATTTACAAATTTCTAGAATTTCAAATTTTTATATTCACCAATTTTCTGAATTTCGAAATCTTTCAATCTTTTCCCTAAAAAAAGAATTTTCTTTTTTTTTTTTTTTTTTTTTTTTTCAATTATCAACACCGATTTCAAGAGATCCATCTTCACTCTGTGACTTCAAATAAGAAAGTTAAACGGCCATTTTGACCGATGCGTAACATTAAGTGTTAGAGGTACAACGCGTGCGGTTTGGAAGTTTGCAACATTTTCTACATGTTTCTAAGATCGCTGCGCCCTCTTTCTCTGCATCGTTGCCGGTGCTGCCTCTTGCGTGCCAGTTGATTCATTCTTGATCGAGATCGGTTGTTCGTTGCACGCGGTCGCTTCGTTCGTAATGTATTCTTACATTATATCAAGTAAATACATTGAAGTTAAAGTTGGTTTTAGTTATTTATCCCATCTCTGATCTCAACACCACGGAAGTCTGATTTGCTCTCGACTGTACACGAATCGTCCGTAAAAATTGGCATATTGAAATTGTGGGTAGTGGCGGCTCGATGCAAGAAGAAGCCGCAGCCAGCAGCTAACAGTTGCGGCACCCTCGTAACCCAATTTAGAAGAGGACACAAAAGAGTATTCGGTGATATTGAGCCGTGAGATGCGACCTACTTGCAAACCGACCGACCGTTTCTGCCTTACCTTTTCCTCTTCTTCTTCTTCTTCTTCTTCTTCTTCTTCTTCCTCCTCCTCCTCCTTCGAGTCCGTGTGTTTTGCGCGCCCTTCTTTCGCGATACTTTACGCTAACTCTACATATTATCGAAACACGTTTCGACTTTTACTCTTTGGCAAACTGCATCGTCTGGTGACGCTGTAAGAACCAACCTTTACATCTACATATATAGCAGCTAGGTTTGTCGCGGTGATGTTACGCGTTTCGAACGATGTATTGTTTTAATTATGCAGCGCGCATGATTCTGTTGTGACATTGCAGTGATTGTACATCGTTTGTTAATTTATGGAACATGAAGTCGTAAGATGTCGATAATGTAATCGAAGTATCGAGTAACAAGAACGTTGTCGTTTTTCTCCTTTCTTTGTTTTCTTTGCTTCGCGCTCGGTAGCGTGTTTTGGTCACATTCGCGTTCCTATTTTCATTTAATTTGTAAGTAGATAATTATATATACACGTATAATTTGTAACATTATTAAATAAACTTCAGCGTAATAAATAATCTGACACGTATTATATGTTATATGTTTAATAAGCCCCTGTTGAAAGTATGGGTTGCAGGGACATTAATTCGTGTATTTCTCGCTATAAATGGTTTAATATTTTCTGATAAATATAAATTATGGAAATGTCCATAGTTACGAATAATAAAATAAGTTCAGTCATTTATTCGTTGTTTAATATTATCAGAAAGTGATAATAGTAAGTGGATTTCGCTGTACGGTAATTTCCGATAAAAGACAATATATTGTTTATCCGTGAAAGATCGATAAAGTAGAATAATTGTTCTTTCCGTGGTTAATCGGTCGGTGTTTCCGAAGGGATTAAAAAAAGGGAGACAGAAAAAGGCGCTTACCGAGTTGCCAACTTGTAATCGCGATAACTAAACGGAATATCGACAAGTTGCGGTCGATGGACTTTTTTTCTGTTTTTCCTTTCGAGACACTGATGGATGAAGGTCTTAGGGCCGAAGCAATAGATCATCGGGTATCAGTCGATCAAACGGCGCTTTCTCGACGATAAGACGAGTTGATTCCCGATTTCATTTGAATTCCCTTACAGCATGCGTGCGTAATGCGAAAGCTGGAAATCTCAATATGCATTGTAATACATTCTGACATGCTTCGTCGCGTATTCCAATTTTTACACTTTCAAATTTATTAAATTCGCCAACTTCTAAGGCGCATATTTTTAAATTATCAAATTTCTATGCTTCAACATTTCTTATTCGTTTAAACTTCAGAATCCCTGATATAGAAATTTTCAATTTCTCAATATGTTAAATATTAAAGTACGCAAATTTTGAACTATAGTTTAAAATATCTAAATTCCTAATTTCCCACATTTCAAAATCTCTAGATCACGAAATTTTGCTATCTACAACTCACGAAATTCCCACATCGCCACATCGAAATTCCCTAGATCTTCAAATCGCTACATCCTCGAACCACCGAGTCCCCATATCGCTCGATTCCTACGTCGATATATTCCGTATCTGTACATTTTGAAATTCTTAATTTACCTAACGGTTTGTAAGTTTTCAAAAAACACCAAGAAGTCGACGCTTAGACAGCTCTTCGTCGTCGACTGTTATATTTTGTCTAAGGAAGTAAGATTTTCTGTTGATCGTGCTCGAGAGCGGTGTATCGGTTATCCAGGGATCACACGGTATAAAAGTGCAGCAGAGATTCGGTGGATTTTGCAGGGAAGCAAACGGACGAATCAGCGAAATAAACGAGAAGAGACGTCTCGGCGTCGAGGAGAAATCGTGCGAAATGAAGACAAAGAAGAGGAAAAAAAGCGAAACGGGATCCGTCCGCGATCTTCTTTATTCGCGGATAATTGAATATCAGAGGGGCTGGCGAGATAGTAAGAGGCGATATTCCGAGGGAATGTTGGCATCCAGTATCCGTGGTGGCCCGGATCAAGTCCACCTCGCACACCCCGGATCGAAAGCAGGCGATTCACGAGAGAATGCTTTTCGCCAATGGAATCAATTCAACCGCCGCGCCGGCTGCTTCGGCTCATGGAAAATTAAATATCCAAGCTTTTGCCTGTACCCCCGGTCTCGTTCGGGTCCTCAGAAAATTTCTGCGATTCGATAGAAAGGACGTCTTCGTCGTTATCGATGGATACCTTGCCTCGACGTCTTTGAGGTGATCCGTCAGGTTTACCGCGAGAGAGGATCCGCTCGATTTTCGGTCAGAATTACGATTTTCCCGCAGACTGTTTGAAAAGAAATTCATTCCTCTTTATCCGCTCAATCTTTTCACTTTGTCTGAAACCCCTTTGATTCGCGACTACGACCAAGACGACGACCAACCTTCCTTCTCTCCCGGTGCGACGGATTTATGGTAGTTTGTTCAATTCTGTGGAAAAATAACGTTTAGAGTGGTTGGAACTGCGGTGGTTCGTCTTATTTGTGGTTACCCGTTGCTTCGCTCTTTCGGAGGTCTCTCGATGGACGAGGGAACATTTTTCTTTCGGACGATATTTTGTTCTACGAGAAATAATGCTCCGAACAATTACCGTGCTTCTGCGAAACGTTTCTCTTAGCTTGTTGTTTCTAAGATCTGGACAAACACGCTTGTAATCTTAATACAGCGGAATCGCGATAACTGTGAAACTCTTGTAAGACATTTTCTTGATTTCTCTCCGCTCCACTAGAGAAATCTCTATCAGCCGAGATACCAACTTACTTTAACTTCAATTATTTGCCATACGTATAGTTTAGGAAAAATATAACCACTCGCTGATATAACTCTCTTTACACTTTCTTCTCGCGTTGCGTCGTATCGTAAGATATCTCGGAATCGTTGACGAGAATCGCAGCGAAGGGATAGAAGAATAAACGCAATGGATCGATGCGAAATTATAGGAGAAATACGCGGGGCACAATCGGTGTTATGTCTCACGGAATCGAAATCGCTCGGCAGCGTCGAAACGCTCTGACACCCAATGGCGCAGAAACCTGCTCAACCGTAGCTAACGCGATAACGCCGATTCCGCGATACAACAAAATCCTGCTTTACATTCGCCGACAAACTGCTGACCAAAGAAATCGTAACGCTTCGAGAACGTAATCGTTCCGAGCACGAGATATTCTCGACTTTCGTGACTCGAGTTTCCGCGGGCAGGTCACACTTTCCACGTTTCGTGGACTTAACTCAACCATTACGTTCGCTCGAATCATTTTTTCGCCTTTTACCGGCCCTTTTTACCTTCGCTCTTTGCTTTGCTTTGCATAACGTGGACTTCTGATGAAATTATCATTCCCATAGAACAATCAGAATACTTTGAACAGAAATATGTTCAACGAAGTGCAACGTAGACTTTGCTACGGATAGACAGATTTATGAAAAAAGGAACATTTTTAACTTCCCAGACTCCTTCCTAAATTTACAAATTCATAGGTCTCCAAATTCTTTTATATCCCTAAATCTTTAGACCTGTAAAAATGTATAGATTTCAAAATCCCCGGACCTCAAAACTTCTTCAACCAAATATCCTTAGATCTCAGAAATCAACATAACTTATTCCTAATAATAAACGGAATGGGAAGTGTTTTCTAGATCGTCGTTTTTCGTTGGGAAGCGCCGTTGACTGTAGCTTATCGTTCGATCGAAACATCGCGCGTAAAAACAGAACGTACTTCCGTCTAGACTTCTCGACAAAAGGTTGAGCAGTTCATTGTCGAAAGTTTGCTCGAAACAACCTTTCCAATTTCTTGGGGAAGTTTTTTCAATTTTCGCGACCGAGATTGTTCGAAGGCCGATGAAAAATGAACTCTACCGAAAGGTTGGCCCGTTCGTTTATTCGTCTGTTAGACGCAGCAACAAAAGGACGCGGCTACGCGCCGGTAACTCCTCAGGATTTACGATTTTCCGTAAATTGAGTTTCGCCGGGGGGACAGCACCGCGACAGATCGTTCCGATAGAAATGGGAACGTCGATGAAAAATAGTTTCGCCATGCGTTTCAACGAGGGCCAAACGAACGTCTCGGGCCTTCGACGCGCGGGATTATAAGATACCTCTATGTATCACGGCCCCGCGTTCCGGAGCTAGAATTCAGCAACTGGAACCGTGTGGTTGTCGCGCGTGTTCTAGCGAAAAATTTCCCTCGGTTTTTACGCGTTCGTTGTGCTTTCTGTTAGTTTGCGCGACGAAACGGGCGATAAGAACGACAGTATCTGTGTCAGGGCAGAGAGCAATGATTTACTTCGTCCGTGTACCACACCGTTCATAAATATCCGGAACTCTTCCTTACTTCCCGACAAAAGTTATTTTCAACTTTAAGGTGTCGAACGTACAAATGTTAATATTCGAGTAAATGTTAACACCGAAATGTTTGCATAGAACGTAAAGGTAATACCGAAAATATGGGGGGGGGGGGGGGGCTATGTTACAAGTAGCAGTATAACTGCTAAATTGTGTGTATTACCATGCGTTATATCACCACTGGTTATACTGCAATACGTTATACTATTCATTATACTATCCATTATATTATTCTCTTGCAATATATTGCAATGTGTTATATTGTCACGAATTGTATTGCAATGTGTTATATCGATACATCTTGTACCCCAACTCGTTATATCGTCACAAGTTGTATCGCAGTGCATTGTATTGCAACGCGCTATATCGCCGTGCATTGTACTGCAATGTGTTATATGGTCCCATGTGTTGTAACCCGCTACATTGTTACGCGTTGTATTACAATAAGCTGTATCGACGTATCTTATACAAATATATCTGCTTGAAAGTTCGGTAGTCCAATTATCGAATGAAGGAGATAATTATGTTCACAATTCATTTGATTTGCATTAATCGTTTCGCGATAGTTTCGCAGATAAGTGATAATTTAGCGATTGTAACGCGTCGCTTATTATTTGCCTGAAAATCTGACAGGAGGACATAATTTTTCTTCTCGATTTCAGCATCGACTAATCGTAATATTTAACCGCACTGCGGCTGTACAATCGTGGCGCATTTAATTGTTCCCCAGGGCGATGCGCCGTTATTATTAAATTCATAAATCTTATTTCGCCGGCGAACTACGAATAGCTGCTGCTGGCTGCTTTCGAGAGCTTTTACAGATTTAATCGTAGAGTCGTGGTCGAGTTTTATCGTGTTTGTATTGCCGATTAGTGCAATCGTATTATCGTTTCTTCTCTTTTCTTTTATTTCTTGTTTGATTTCACCGAATGTATGTTTGGCGAATAAATGATTACAATATAGATACAATTATACTAATTTTCTATCATCGCTATCTTGCTATCTCGCTATCTCATTAGTCTGTTAAAACTAACATTGTTCATTCGTCTTTTTCTTCCTGGTACACATTGTATATTCTATTCGAGTGTGCATCTATGTATATGTTCAGATTTGTCTCGTTAAACGAAAAAAATGTAATAGGTGACACAACGGTAGCATATCGAAGGTATCATTAAATCTTCAGCGAACTTTGTTAATTACATCGAAATTAACGAACCGTTTCAAAGGATCGCTTAAATAGTGAAACGTTTAAATACGAGTCGTCGGTTGAAAATGTCCCGAATCGGGAATGGAGGATCGACGAGAGGCTCGCACTCAAAGTTTCATCAAAAGTTCTGAAACCTCGGTAGACAATAAACGTCGGAAAGTGGAGCGGCCAGTTGAATTTGAAAAGCAGCGGTGGTCCCGCAAAAAGGGGTATTAAAATTAATGAAGCCAACCGTTGAATTTATTCAGCAACAAGTTGGCCGCGATCTCGGCGTGGAAACGCATTCATCGCCGCGGGATACAAAGGTGCAACGATAGATAGCGTCAAAATCGAATCTGCGAATCTCTGTGCCAGAACGGTTTAATAACGCGCAGTGGGAGAGGAAACGCTTTTAGTCGAGCGCGTCTTTGAATATTTACGATTTACCGAATCATAAACGAGAACGTAGACGAATAAATCGAAACCGAATCGAACCTAACCGGTTGATTCGTAGGAAAACCTTTAATGGTCCAACGCGGTGTTGTGAGACGAGTCTGGTTTTTTCCGCGCGTGCGCCGCGAAGATATAATCAGTGAAGTAAATGTATGGATAAAAAGGTGTAATCTGATCGTCCGTGCATAATTTTACAATAATTTAAGGGCAAATGTATAATATGCGTGTAAATATTAGCTTAATAAAACTTTGCAATTCGCTCGGTTTATCTCGAATTTGTATTTTAAGATTTTCCCGCTCATAGCATTATGCACTCCGCTGCATTTGTCACGTGATAGGTACGCCGCTGCAATTGGCCATTACGGCCGCGCATGCGCAAAGAAACATTGCTTCGACAAGAGTAGACATTTACTATTCAAAAGTACAAGTTCGTTGTTCCACGAGTTCAGAGCGAAAAATGTTCTCTTTAGTATCCTCTATCACTATGCAAAGGATATTTTAAAAAAGTACGAGAAAATAACGCTTCTTCACCTCGAACTCTTGGAACAACGAAGTTGCAGTTTTGAACGTTAAAGCGTGTAGTATTCTTCTCTCTTCGGCACAAAGCAACGCAGGATAAACAAGGATCGCTCGGAGCTTCTCAGTTTCGCTGCACGAGGCACACAAAGTCGATTCTGAATTGGTTCGTCGTTTCACTAAACCCTTAAACGTGAATCGGTTAGTTTACAGAGGATACGGTGCTAGCTATCAACGTTGATTCCTTTTAAACATCCAACTTCCTTCGGGAACATTCGTGTGTCGGGATCGATTGATTGTAAGAGGGGACTCTGTTAGCAAATGCTGTTCGAGAGATTCTCTAGGACGGTCTCTTGATTACCATGGACGAGATCACGCGATTCGAGTATTTCAATGGACAGTGAACGTCAGAGAATCGCATTAACCTTTCGTTGTATGGTGTCTTCGATCTCGAAAAATAATTCTTTCTTCGATGTAACAATGGAAATAAAGTACTCGTGGACTAAGCTATCTTGGACCCCTTATATTTTCTTGCGTAGTCAATTTTTGTAGAAGAACTTGGCGCTCTTGTTTTAGAACATGACGAAAGTGGTGTTGGGTTGAGTGGCGTTGCAACTATTCGCATAATGGTGAATAGATTAGATAAAGCCGCTCGGACGAACGTTTGAGCGCGTAACAGTAGAAACGATCGGCGGTATATGCGGCACATAATTTCGAACATAGCTGGCTTCGCCGTTAAAGGGTTAAAGGTATCGTGACGCGTGGCTGACGGGACTCGAGCGAACGTAGCAGATAATTAGCTGGTCTCGAGGCACGAGACCGAGCGGTGGCCCCCGACAGAGACGAGTTCGGTGCTTATCGATCGACGACCACGTTGCAGAAATAACTTTAAGCTCGCGAATAAAAGACGAAACAGTCTAGTCCATTGGATCGAACCTACTGTTCTATACCGAATTCGAATATTCGAAGTGTTCGATTTCCAAAATCGTGAAGTTATTCGAGCCATTCGAAAAAATTTCAAAACGGTATTCGAATTTTTGTAGCTCCATTTTAGGAATTTGGGGATGTAGGGATTAGGAAACACGGAAATTTGGATATCTGATGATTCGGTAATGTACGGATTTGGATATGTGGAGATTTGGGATGATGCAGAGATTCGGATGTGTCAAAATTTGGTAATGTACATATTCTTACTATTCAAAGATTTCTAACGACAGAAAGCGCGATCTGTGTGCAGAGCAATGTATGTAAAGTGGAAGTTGCTCAATTGGCAGTGTAAATGGTGTCGGTGTAACAACAGACCAATCATTGGCCCTACATAACCTATACATAGATACATAGCAAACTGTAGCAGGCAAATTTAGGTAAGTGTGCAATCGTACAAGTAGATGAATCTATTTAACAACGCATCTCTCGGTTGATGTCTTAGTTGCTATGCGACACATCGTCGTAATCCATTTGCGAATATTGAAACGTATCGAGGACGTGTCGTTAGTTCGAGATAGGTTTCGTCTTCGGCCACGAGCGATTTTTTTTCTCTTTGATCTTCTATCGCGTGATAAATGTGCTTCTACACAGAAAAACTGTCTTCTTTTTCTGCCGCAAGTTTTTCTTTAACGCTGATACCGTGGCCTTAATTTGGGAACACTTTCTTAAGGTGGATCTAACGTCGAAATTGTTCACAAGAACGTTTACTTCGTATTTACTTAAACCTGTATCGGGTATCATATGTAGAAACGAGTTGTGAGTTGATGTATTTAGAAGTTTGAGAATTTCAAGGTGCAAAATGTGAAGAAATTTGAAAACGTAGTACTTGAAATATCTAGAAATTTGAGAACGTCTGAGAAAATCAATGAATACCGTTCCGTACATTTTGATTATTTTTGCACAAAGTATTACTTCGTTTTTACATGTTCGTGTAACGGACTTGTAATCATGGTAGCGTGCGATCGTAACCATAACTGCGTACATAACAAACGAGGAAGAAAGTTCGAGCGAAAAATGCAGCATTCAACGCGTAGAAAAACGACAAGCACACGTGTCCCGGTGTATTTAGTCCTGTTGTTTTTTTTTGCCAGATTTTTGTTTATCGCGCATGGAGGCACAGGCGCGTACGAGCGGTGGCCGCAGCGTTACGTAAGCGGATATATAAAAAAATATGAAGCCGCAGTTGGCGACAAATTCGGTAGGATCGTTTGAGCACGCCTGCTCGATCTACGTTGCTACACCGTTCGACGCTATAGAACGTTGCGGCCGTGGTGAACGCACGAAACGCTGCAGCCGCAGTTCTGCGGTCCACGTGGCTCAGAACGATGCGGTAGCTTGAAACGGATCAAGCGGACGCCAATTACCGTTTACGCGTTTGTTCGTTTGCAAATTTTACTTCGACCGACGATCAATCGATTCTTCTTTTCCGTTCACAGCCGTGCCAAAGAGGTTCGATCCTATCGAAACATCGACTCATCACTGTTGCGGTGTTGGAGAATACTGCAGTTAACAGTGTACCGGTGGTTTACCCCGTTATTTACGCTCGCGGAGATTAAACTTCCTAACAGTGAAACTTTCCCACCGAAACAAGTCTCGGATATCTTCAAATATCCAAATTCCAAAATCTCTAGATTTCTTGACCCTCAGCTTCCATATCTAATGCCCTATTATTCGATTCCCTAGATAATCAAATCCTCAGATAGTCTACAACACCCGGGTCCCGAATCCCTGATTTCGGGGAAAATCCCTAAATCCTAGAAATCCTTATATTGCTAAACCCCAGAATCGAAAATCGATGTCCTCAGTTCCTTATATCGCTGAAAGTCTAAATCTCAAAAGTAAATCGTACGATCGGAAAAAGTCGACGAGTCGTTTATTCTTGAAATAAATGTCGAAATCCCATAACGTGTCCGGTAAGAAAAAGAGATCGTGCTTTCGTGTTTGCTCGTCGATAAAATTAATCCGCCGGCAAAGAAAATTGAATCGCTTTACTGGTCGAGCAAAAAGCATACCGATGTCCACCGGAGTTAATTAATCACTGATACGTATCTAGCATGAACGTCGTATCATAGGTGTAAAAATAGTCCTGGTGTTTCGCTGCGGACCGCAATTACACGCTTCATAAATCATCGCTTTCCGTACACGCTTTCTGGCTTGTCGCGTTGTCTTTCAATTCTGTTACGATTTTTAAACTCGATTTCCAACACGTCGCGTCCTTTCCCTTTCGCGTTTTCGTCGTAAGGGTTTCTACGTATACGTACTCGTCGGACATTCTATTCGTCGCTTTTACATTTGCATTCTGTACGCAACCATACAAAATCCAATTTTCCAATACCGCCAATTCGTGTCGATAACAGCGAATCTTCGAACATGTGGCGCAAAAATATGAAATATTTGACACATCACATGATCCAGGGACTATGGGTTTCACAGATTTTGCAATCTAGGGAACTTCCGTAATTAGAGAATAACTTACCGGAAACTTTTGAAATGTACAGATTTTCGAGATCTATGGATTCTAAGATAGACGAATAGAAGCACCAAAGCTTTAGAGATCTAGTAGATATAGAAGGATGCAAATATCTAAAGATTTAGTGATATATGCACCGCGCATGTTCCGTTTTTATAATACAAATATGCAAATACGGGAAAATGATAAAGTAGAGCAGTTCGCGAAACGACTCCGCGAGGAAAAAGTAGTTAGACGACAAGTTCGATTGGTTTACGACAAATGGTCGTCGCGGCCGTTAATCAGAAAAACGCATTTCGGTGTAATTGTAAGTAGTTATTCAAGGCACATCGTGTACTCCATCGAACATCGTTCTCGTTGTTTCAGTGCTAGAACTGAAGGGTCCGGAGAGCACGAAGGCGAGAAGAAATGAGTTGGACGTGACACAATGACATGATGAAGAGCCTGGTGGGGATCATGTGGATAGTGTTGGTGCTCATATCAGGTAAGCCCAATAAATCTATCGAACAATGAGCGACCAACGTGTTTCCCTGTTCGCCACTATTATATCATCGAGTACAGAATGACGTTGACGTTTCCTCAAAATTCATAAACGCGTGTATCGAATTCAAAATTAAACGCCCAATGTAGACACTCGCCAATGCTTACACTATTCCTTCGTGTACTGTTCAATTTGCAAAGCATATTTCAAGTAACTTTCAAGTGTATGCCTATCGGTTCTTCGCTACATCAAGATCGTGTTATATTGCCACTATTTATTATGTCATTGTCACATTTAGATATAGCAATAATTATAATTTTGTTGATTTACTGATTTGGGCTTGAGGAATTTGGGATTTTGGAAATTTTGGAAATTTTGAAAATGTTCGATTTTGGAAATTTTTCAATTTTGAGAATTTGGATTTTTTTTTGAAATATAAGAATTTGAGAATTTGCGACTTTACAAATTTGATACTTGAAATATTTGAAGTTTCGAGTATTCTTTAATAACTTGTGAATTGTTTGCATAAAGTTAAATGGAGGTCCAGTAAGAATTGTAAAATCGCTATGAATGCAATTGAGGACTGGTGCCCATTTCTCGGAGTCTCAGACAGCGTGTTCCATTTCGAATATCTGTGCTGAGCTCCAGGACGAAGTCTGTCATCACCGGACAATAAACCACCGAATATAATCGTGCAACGACTGCTGCATATGCATCAACTATACTCACTTCTCTTCCATTCAAATGTAAATGTTTTATGGTATACAATAGCCAGCGATGTCCAGTCTTTTTTCGCCGGCATTTTGCTCCAGTAAACGTATCTCGTTCTATCAGATACAGTTTCAAGTATTCCCCGGAATTATTTGTATTTCTGTAAATAAAATTGCGTTTGTTAAATAAATCACTCGTGTTTGTGAACGTTGTCGAGGTAACAAGTGTTCATTCCTCATCATCGTATTTGCGAAATGTTAGGTTATGGAACGGTAAACCTTTCACGATTGTTGTTAGTACAGAACGTTTGGTTTTTAGTTACAGTAAACAGTGCATCAGAGCGAAATTCGCGCAGCGAACGTTGCCGGTAATTTAATATGATATTTAGGGAAAATTTGGGCAAAATTTCGATTAGTGGATGCGAATCGTACGGTTGGCTCAAATAACCGACCGTAATTAATTGAAACATAGTTTCAAACAATTGATCGCCTGTAACAGCATAAACCTTGCCGTGGTTTAATTAACGTATCAATTTTCACGAAACGTCTTCCTATATTCCTAATTTCCAATAATTACATTTTCACTTAAGTCAACTGTCTATTTTTGTTACGACAATGTTAGTAATCCTAAAAATGTACCATACTATTCGTCAGATATTTCTAACATGAAAAGAATAACTTATTGAAAATATAGGAGTGCAATAAAAATGTTACCAGTCGAAAATTAGTGTGAAGTAATGTTTGTGAACTTGTATCGAATAACGCATGCGTAAGCGTTAAATCTCGTTGACGGGATAATCAGAGTGTATTTGTCCGACATATACTGTTTTACTTATCATTAGACGGTAATCCTATTCTACTTATCTGTACAAGCACAGTCTCATTCCACTTATCTGTATAAGCACCGTCCCATTCCGCTTGTCCCTGCAAACACGGACTCATTCTACTTAGCCCGGTTTACTCCACTTGTCTGCTTATACGTTACTTCATTCTACTTATCCGGTTAGAAGCGGTTCCCCTTTACTCGTCTGACCAAACGCGGTCTTGTACTACCTACTTCGCTCTCTCAGTAGTTATGCTCGCTTTCTACTTTTAATCGTTTGCGTTCGTAAGCAGCGAAGCTGCAAATAAGCATACGTTCGTATAACTTTCGCAAAGAAATATTTTACCGTAAATTATCTCACTCGTTTTACTTGGATTTTACGTTTTTATTTTATTACTGCTTTACTATTATTCTGGTATTTTACTATTTCACTTTTTCACGTTATTATTGTATAATTCCAACTATATGGTTTTACTATTTTATCATTTCATCGTATTACTTTTCTAATATTCACCTATACTTTAGTACTACTCTTACTATTATACTTGTGGTATTCCACAAACCCTACTGTACAGCTATACTCCTCGTTATTGTATTGCAACGAATACTTGTATTCGTAGCTCTGTTAACTAAAATGTCACGGATCTAATTCATCATTCTTGAAGATTTGATAAGTCACATCTCGGTATATGGTATATTCGATTCTGACCGTCTCGTATCGACCCGATCAGGTTACGTTCTCCCATCGGTGATTCCGAGTGGAAAAAGTTGCCGGGCGTTTTTCCGTGAAATAAACAACGGATAAGTGGATATACTTGAACGACGAATCGAGTGTCTTTTAAACGTCTGCCATGCCGCCGGTACGGAGCTCAATATTTCTCGATATGTCCGGCTCATCGAACAACCCCGTCTCGCGCGGAACGCAATATCGTCCAGGTAATATAGTGGTCGTTCTTATTGCTAAATCACGGCCACTACGTCGAAGCAACAATTTCACGGATGTCGATTCGTCGACTGATTGCTTCGATAGCACCTCTTTTTCGAGCCGGTTGTCCGATTACGGCCATTCCCGTCGAATAAAATAACTGAGTAAAGTAACGAAGATATCAAAAAGAATTTCAACGAGATTTTCTCCTCCTTTCACGATCAACATTTTCTTAGTTTTCTCCGATCTACATAAATATTTGTAAGTAGAGGAATTCTCAGCATAATTCGATAATAATAAGTTACCGATCGATTCGATACTGCTTAAATGTTAACGTAAATATTAGACCGAAGGAATATTTATTCGTTCGGTTAGCAACGTTGATTTTTTGTCGACCATTTCAGACGAATGATATGATAGTTTTTTTTTTTAAGAATAACGTCGTAACAGATAATGCTTCGAACGTGTGGATTTATTTCGGCGCGATATCGCGAACGATTCGTTCAGTCGATTCTACCAGTAACGTCTCGCGTTGCCTCGAATGATATCGTACCAAGTTTTCCTGTAGTTCCCTCGAATTTCCCGTGATTCCCTGGATTCACTTTATTCGTGCATTTTTCTCTTACCAGAGACGTTCCCAAGTGTACGCGTTCGAAATGTCATTTAAAGATAAGGACGAAGTTGGACAAACTTCTTCGGTAATATTACACGTTTTCTTGGTCGTCTCGAATCAATTCTTTCTTGGGAAATACTGAAATGTTTGTTTACTGCAAGGTTAAAAAAGCTTTCTAATTTCTGTACAATATATTTTAATACATACCTTCTAACATATTTGTACCATTACATACAATCGTTAACATTCGACATAATGCAAAGTTCGAGTACCGTAAAGCAATTTGACATTGTAACAATCTCCATAGATATAACGTTATAACATTGATGCAACTTGCAATATGACCAGTGGCAATATAACAGGAATTCTGTTTCGGGTAATAGGAAAAAGAATCGTTAAATTATATACGAAGGGAAGGTTTACGCGTGTGCAAGGTGTATCGTAAACATTTTCTGGCTCCGTTTCAGAATCGGAATCGTCGGTAGCATTCCGTGTAGGTTGACGCGGATTATCAAGCATCCTGGTAGAGCTCCAGGGAGGTCGTAAAGCACCGGTAATACAATGTTCGAAAACGATGAATAACACAGCCGAACCGTGCCAGCGAAATCTATTACAAGATTAATGGAAATGTTGAGCAAAGATCGCTGTAAGCCACGACCAGGAATCGTCTTCGTATCCGATCGTCTCGTTCGCGAACAGTAATCAGTTTTTGATATCGATGAACGCTGGAAATCTTATGATGGAATACTTATCGTGTCAGACATATTTGAATAATTCATTGCGCGAGAAAAATTGCATTAACGCCGTAATGCAATTTTATTATGCAAATTCGCTTGTTAGTCGGTTTGAAAGGTAACGAAGAGGATCGTTGACTTTGGTTGTTCGATGTTTTGCAGGATGCTCAGGAAATCCAGACGCGAAGCGACTGTACGACGACCTCCTGTCGAATTACAACAAGCTGGTTCGTCCAGTGGTCAACGTCACAGACGCCCTCACCGTTAAAATCAAGCTCAAACTCTCGCAGTTGATCGATGTTGTGAGTTTCCAATATTATGTCTCGTCCGACCTCAACGAGTGAAACTTTATGAAATCCTCGAATACCAAAAAATGAAACGTATTTGACAAGTAACGTAGAACCACTTGAAACAATTCGTCACCTATCTCGTCTACAATTATTGGACTTTCCTTGTCTCCTTTGCAGAATCTCAAGAATCAGATCATGACGACGAACCTATGGGTCGAACAGGTATGTACGAATCAATCTTTCGCCTCGACGCTTTTAATTTTCATTTTCTTCGAAACGAGATAAGTCTCTCGACAGCGTGCGGTTCCGTAAACTGACCGTTATTTCACGCGACCGTATAAATCGATGCGTGCATAAATAGTCGGTAAAAGGAAAATCGTCCCGGAAATTCCGTTCGAGAGTCGCAAAATAAGTCCGGTGAACCGTGCAACCCACTTTCGAATGTTACATTACGTAAGACACATTCGAATCCGTCCCAGTCTATCCAATTTCCCATTTCTTCTCTTTTCCAATCTTTTTCAATATTTTCCATAGTTCACGAACAATGTACAAAGCGGACGTACCATTAGTGACCACAGCATCGTTCGTAGTCATTGTCTCAATTTAAACGTCTGTTATGTTAGGGATATGAAAATTTACAATTTCGAAGTTCTAACATTCATTCTTTGTAATACGCAATATCGATAAATGAACGATGGTGATACGCGAATGGTATAAAGTCTGCAGCTATACCGACTTAAATAAAGTCAGGAAGAGAGGAAGAGGTGGAGGAGGAAGAGAAATTTCTTAGCCAAGTTCAGTTTACGTAGCGTCGTTACATCGATCGATTTTATCAACGACCTCGTGTAAGGATGCAAATCCCTAGTGTAGCCGAGAATTATCGAGAGGCTTAACGTCGCGAAGAGTATACTCGAACTAGTCCGGTATTATGCCGGCCAACGTTTTCCAACTACTCTAACTTCTCTGCGTGCTGTTTGAAATTATTATTGTACACCGCCTACGGCGTGCAGTCACAAGCAAATCTGCCTTCCATCGAGATAATACATCGACAATTTCAACAATTTGGTACGGCTTAAGAATATTTACAATAGATATTTGGGAGATATGTGGAAGTCTACGGATTTTGGGGATATAGGGATTTAGGGATGAAGAGATTTTGGATACAGAAATTTTGAAATTTTGGAAGTTTTCGGAATCTAGAGATATAGGAATTTAGGGATTTGGGGCGTAGAAATTAGGGAATTTTGAGATTTCCTAATCTAGAGATTTGTCGGTCTCGAAATCTGAGAATTTAGAAATTTGCCAATTTGCAAGTATGAAAATATTTCAAATTTACACGAGGATATTAGTTGTACGAAGATTTATAGATTGCATAGATACGTGTGCATGTCCGTAGTAAGCCTTCGTCGTACTCGAGTGTACATCGAAACCCAAACGTGGCTTTTATCGAACAGTTCGAGTGCCGGGTCAATTTTAACGAACGAATGTTAAACTATAACCCGAAGGCACAGCGAGTTCGGTATCTACGAGTTGACGGAATCGGACCGCCTGAAAATTTCAGTGGTATAAATTAGACATTGATCAGACATTTATTTCACCTTAGCTCTCGATTATCCGTTGTCTCCCAAATAGCTCGGTTAATCGAGCCCCGAGCGTATCTCTACGGCGACGGCTAAACTGCCAATTTATTCGCGTTATCAAAGATTTCACTGAACAGAGAGAGAGAGGGAAAGTTGACGGAGCTATTTTCTCCACCACTTATTTAGCCGAACGATTGATTTAAAACATTTGTTCCGTGTTCGCCGTGCTGTGCAAACCAACTTAAATTGCTAATTTCGAAATCCACATATTGGCGAGCTTGCTACGTTTCATGTCCCATTTTATCGCTCGTGGAATTCGGGGTTCGGGATAACTTTCTCCGTGTTTTTCTAATTAACGTTCCATCGCATATTCTCGATTCTCTCGATCAATTAATCCGGGCTATACATTTAGATCCTGCCTTTGTTTCTTTTTACTCGTCGAAATATGCGGTTCACCTTTCGATTCCCATTTTTCTTCAACTCTTCGTTGCACGCTATATAGCAAATATTCGACGTAAAATACACCGTGAATTGCATCTTTTACTCCTGTCGAAATTATTTTCTATTTTCTTGTTATAAACACGAATAATTTTAAGATATTTATTTACAGATTATTGAATTTATATATCTCTTTCATACAAACAATTCTCATCTTCTCACGCAAACAGTTGTGTAAAAAGTACTACTAATTTTCATACAATTTTCTAAAATACACCACTAATTTTCAAAACATAATTTTGAAAAAAAAAAAAAATCACCATTTATAGACTTTTATCTACCCTCAATTTTGTTCGATGTGTGATTCTTTCCGTTCCATCGATACCCTTTTATCGTTCTCGAAGATTATGAAAAATGACAGTGGATTATAGTGGAAGTTTATCTTATCGGTTAAACGTCCCGTCGTTCCTTTCGTTTTAATTAATTTCGCTGGGAATCCGATCCAGCGGGAAGCCTGACATACGTCAAAACTGTTCAACGTCGAAAACAAAGTAAACCTGCTGTACGTGGCAGACCGACGAATTGTTCAACAGAAACAATTCGTCGTGAAAAACGCGAGGCGAATGACTGCTCGATAATGGAAACGCGTTTTCGCGTATGTACATATGCGCCGATATAAGGTGAACGTCCTCGTTCCTACTCCACTCGTGTAACGCTTTAAATTCGCTTTTACACTCCCTGGCCATCGAATTAGGAGCACGTGCGAAAATTTCACTTTTTTCGTTATAACATTATGTTGTAAACCTTTTATTTTTGGACACTATGATTACATATCGATTAGATAATGCCTTTATTTAAGTCAGCGCCGTATCAGCAATCAATTTTACAAAAAATAATTTAATCCTGTTCTTTTTCCTTTTCCTCTTACAATATGAAAAATTGTCTTGGGTCATGAAAAATTATTACTACATACGTTGCTAACGATATACACACGCGAATTCGAGTATGTATTTCAAATGTGGCGTTTACTTCTTTAATCCACGCGTTGTGCATTTTATTTTCAAACCTTGACAGCAATTAATCAACTACCTACGGATTTTAGTTTTAAAAGTACTATGTATTTAAATGGAGCAATTACGAGTGTACACGTCGAACGAAGAGCAAATGCTCCTATTATAAATTTTATTATGCGTGGGGAAATTCAACGTGTCGAGATAAATGATGGAGATTCGACGCGTAGAAGTAAATAACATATAGAGATGCAACGCGCCGAAATAAATAACATACGGAGCTAATAACGCGTGGAGATTCAGCGCATCGAAGTAAATAACATACGGAGATAACGCGTGGAGATTTCACTCATAACGATAATAACGTATGGAGATCCAACGCGTTGCGATAATAATCTGTCGAAATCCTATCGAATGTGTGCGAATCGAACGCGTGGAAATTTAGTACGTAAAATTTCGTATAAGTAGAAATTTTACTCGTGAAAATTTAATTCTTAGGTATACAGTGCGTGGAAATTTAATATATGGAACTCCGACATATGGAAATTCAACGCGTAGAACTTCAACGCGCGAATATTGAAACACGTAGAACTTCAACGCGCGAAAATTCAAACCCGTAGAAACTCCACGCGTAGAAATTCAACAAGTAGAAATGCAACATGTAGAAATTCAACGCGCGAGAATTCAAACACGTAGAACTTTAACGCGCGAAAATTCGAACCCGTAGAAATTGAACGCGTAGAAACTCCACGTATGAAATTTTATTTTGTATAACAGCAATATGTGGAAATTTAAAGCGTGGAAATTGAAAGTATAGAAATTGAAACGCGTAGTGCTTCAATATGTAAAAATTTAGCGCGCGAAAATTCAAATGTCGTTACTCGACATGGAAATAGGTAATAGAAGATGTGACGAATGAAATAGGATATAGTGGCAAAACCAGATTGCGTGTCGAATAACGAAATTAAATTGTGTCATTCTGATTGCAGTCGTGGTACGATTACAAGTTAAAATGGGATCCAAAGGAGTATGGTGGTGTTGAAATGCTGCACGTGCCATCCGATCATATATGGAGGCCCGATATAGTTTTGTACAACAAGTAAGATCTTTTACTGTTTACTTTAATCATAATTATCCAGATAATTAGATAAAGATATATGGACAGATTATCCAAATAAAATGTATACACAGATTATCATCGTGTATTTTTATAATTGATTATCATGCATATCTGAAATGCATATGCATTAATGTACATCATCAATATTGATACCGTCTAACATTTCTGTTCTCATTTTCACGTTTAATATTAATACCGAAAGTGTAGATATGCACATTTTATTAGTACACTGTAATTGAGTTCGATTTACTTGTCAGGTACGTCAGTCAGCATTAACTATCCACTGCTATAATATTGAAACAAATAAATGTTGTTGAATGTGTCAGTCTAGTATTCAACTCGATCGTTGACTACACAAATTATGATTGGAATTAAACATCAGATCGAAGCGTATTAAAGATTCAAGTAAGATTTATTTGAATCGCGAGTTCGTGACGTGTTAAACTCGTCAGACAAAGGGTTGATAAATATAATATATGAAAAGATCGTATAACCGAATAATCCGTCTATACCGTCTGTTTGATTTCGTTTTATCATTTGAATTTTACAAAATTTCATTATCGCACGAGATCGTTCGAGATTACTTGGCAATCCGCCGTGAATAATCTGTTAATCTTGGAGCTTTCATAACAGAAATAAAGGGGTCAGATTTATCTTGCAAAATACCATTACCTGCAATTTCATTACGTGTTATCTTTTATCGCGAATAGATTCTTGTATCAACTATCCGTTCGAAAGACCTAAATCATTCTTGGTCCATTCGGTGTTGCGTTATATGTAGTATTAAATACTTGAGTGCAAAGCTTAATCACGAATTATTCTGAGAATCTACCTCGCGTTTTCAGCTGCATGTTCACGCTTCTGGATTTGAGAATAGAAGTGTAGCGAGTTTACGTGGAGTTCGTTTTAATAGTTCACGTTTTACGTATTTTAGATTAGGATAAGTTTAAATGGTCTATTGGATTAGGGTACTAGGATTAGGATACCAGGATTAAGATACTAAGAATAGGATACTAGGATTAGGATACTAAGTTACATTAACTTCTTACATTAAGTTAGGTTGATTGTACTGTATTGCATTATAATCAGAGTTAGGTCGATTATATTGTAGCGGATTATGGTCAAAGTTAGACTTTTGTCAAATTTACTACGATAAGATTAACTATATCAAGCTGGATTATAGTCATCCTTAGGTGAACTCCCATGAGTCAAATTTATCAGATTTGACTGATTATGCTCTGCTGAATTATAATCAAAGCGAAGTAAGATTTAAATCAAAGCTACCATGATAAGATTGATTAAAATGCTATATTAGAATCAAAATTAGATTCTGGTCACATCTACCACGATAAGATTAATGATGTCGTGTTGAATTACAATCAAAGTTGAATTTTATCATATCGTACTGGATTATAGTCATCGTTAGGTGAACTCCCATGAGTCAGATTTATTAAAGTTGATCGATTACATCCTGCTGGATTATGGACAAAGGTAAGTTAGATTTTAGTTAAATTTACTTTGATATGATTGATTATATCCTACTGGATTATGATCGAAGTTAAGTTAAATTTTATTCAAATCCGCTAGGTTAACATTGATTATATTATGCTACGTTATAATAAAAAATAAAAATTTAATTCAAGTCTACCATGACCAGATCGTGTATTGAACAACAATCAAAGCGCTAGAGTTAGTTTTCGACAACGAACTCTGTGTATAATTAAATAACGTGAATGTTTGATTGTAACAGTGCTGACGGTAATTTCGAGGTGACGCTGGCAACGAAGGCGACGTTAAATTACACAGGGAGAGTCGAGTGGAAGCCACCGGCGATATACAAGTCTTCCTGTGAGATCGACGTAGAATATTTTCCGTTCGACGAGCAGACGTGCGTCATGAAGTTCGGCTCGTGGACTTACGATGGCTTCCAGGTAACGATCATGCTCCACTTTCACGTCACACTTTTCCTAACCTCCGCTGGCTGAATATTAAACGGCGTTCGGAATTTTCGAGGCAGATGACAAAAATTACCCTTCGGTGTCTTGAAACTTCCTCCTCAAGATTCCTCCTCGACTATACTCTTCAAAAAGTATTAAATTAGCGGAGAGGAATTTCAAATCGTCCTAGACACTCTGGATTATTTGGTGAATTGGATCTGTTCGGGTTAAGTGATCGAACAGTTAACCATATTCATTTATTCATTTTTTATTCAGTTGCGTTTTGTCTTTTTTAAATAAAATTTTAGTGAGAATTCAACGCGTGTGAATTCGGCGCGTGGAAATCTGGCGCGTGAGAATTCACCGCGTGGGAATTCGGCACGTGAGAATTCAACGCGTGGAAATTCGATGCGTGAGAATTCAACGCGTGGAAATTCGGCGCGTGAGTATTCAACGCATGGGAATTCGGCGCGTGAGAATTCAACGCGTGGAAATTCGGTGCGTGGGAATTCTATGCGTGGAAAATCGGCGCGTAGGAATTCTACGCGTGGGAATTCGGCACGTGGAAATTCGACGCGTGGAATTTTGTTGGGATTTTAAGGAAAATTCGTTTTGTTCGATAAATCGTAGGAAACTTACATTAGATTTGTTAGCTTAATCCTTGTACACTCGATGTTGCATGCGGATAGTATTATAATTTCATTCGCAGAAACTAAACGATGTACCAACTTGCTGTTAGTAAAACTAATATCAAATTTTATATTATTGATTGATCAGTTGAGTTCAATTAGTTTTTTTAATCAGATTTTAAGCAGATTTGTTTAGGGAACGAAGTTTAAGCAGATTTGTTAAATAAATTAAGTTTAAGCAGCTTTACTTAATCAGTGAAGTTTAAGCAGATTTGTTTAATCAGTTTCATATAGAATGTTCGACCAAAATGTTACGTCGTGTCCGTCAGTTCTATAAATCTTCCGGTTCTTTCAATTTGTGTCACCGGTTTATTTTTCGCAAATTTATTCCGTGAATTCTATCAATTTATCTGTACGTTATTTTCCATGAATTTGTCTTGTAAATTCTCCCAATTTATTTGTCACGCTTTATTTTTATTTAAAAAATACAATGGAGTTCTATAGCAAATGCTTAAAAATAAAAAGTGTAGTTTATACGGTTTTAATTGTAGATTAAATAATGGTTAAATAAAAAGTAAACAAAGATGTTGAACGACAATAATTCTTGTACACTGAAAAATCAATTAACATCTACAACAAGATTTTATTTATCACTTATCAAGATTGTACTTGAACATATTACACCTGTAATCGAATATTCTCTTAAAAATAACAAACCTCCCTATTTGAATTAATGTTTAAAAACGAATGAGTCCTGTATAGTGTTTTGGTAGCGTGATTCAGGTATCCTCTATAGACAAAGTAGCTTTTAATCAATTTTAGGAAGCTTCGATTGTTGGAAAGCGGCTACCGAACTATCTAGCAGCACTTGTAATGCCATCTATTTACCAGACATAATCCCCTTTTATTTCCCAGTATCATGCGGTAGGAGTTTCAGACTATTAAGCTTCAAGAGGGATACAATGAGCTCAATTGGTTCGAGCAATCATCGGATAACCGGAATCTCTGAATTCGAATTTCCATTTTGACGAACAGGGACATTCTGTTTAATGCAATGTCGATCTTTTACAATTATTTCTCTTTTCACAATGCAGATTTTATCTAAAAACAATTTGCATTTCGTTGCAAATTATAACCACTTATAATAATTGTTACGTATGGTTTCAAATTATCAATCATCAAATATGGTTTAAATTTTTAATTATCGAGCATGATCTCCATTTTTAATTATTAAATATGATGTCAGTTGATTGCAAACATTTCACGCATGGATATAATAACGCGTGGAAATTCGATACGTTGAAATGCAATGCGTGAAAAGTTCGGCGCGTGAGAATTCAACGCGTGAAAATTCGGCGCGTAGGAATTTGGCGCGTGGAAAATCGGCGCATAGGAATTCAACGCGTAGAAATTCGGCGCGTGAGAATTGAACGCGTGGAAATTCGATGCGTGAGAATTGAACGCGTGGAAAATCGGCGCGTGGGAATTTGGGGCATGGAAATTCGGGGCGTAGGTAGTCAAAGCGTAGGAATTCGGTGTATGGAAACCCAACTTGTAATAATGCAACGCGTGGAAATTCAACTTGTAGTAATTCACCGCGTAAAAATTTAACTTGTAGTAATTCATCGCATGGAAATTCGGCACGTGGTAATACAATGCGTGGAAATTCGCTGCGTGATAATTCAACTCGCAAAAATTCTGCCTACGGAAATTAAACTCGTAGGAAAATTCAGCGTATATAAATCCAACCTATAGTTCTTGATCGCATAAAAATTCAATAGATCCAAATCCAACGCATGAAAGTCCAGGTCAAAATTTAGCGTAGCGCAATCCAACTCGTGCAAATCCAACGCTCGTAAATGCCGCCATGTACTCAGCGCTGATTTACCGAAACATCGATTCCGTTTGTTAGGAACCCCCATAACTTGGCACCAAAATAAAAAAGCAATCGCCTGCTATTTCACTAGAAACGAGCGTATAAATTTAGCATTCGACAGGAAAAAAATCGTGAATCTTCGTTCGATTGAAAGGAGACAAAGAAATGTGGAAGCCACAAGTGGCAGGCGGTTTAGAAGATCGTTTCGTATCGTTATTTCGCGGACGATTGTCGTTGTGCGACAGCGTGTGACACGATTGACCCCCGTGTTATCGGGCAAAATATCTCTACTACAATGAAGAATGAATAATGCATTAGGCGAGTAATGTTGTCCATACATCATCACGGCCAACGACGGGGATATCCATCAAGTTCATTTAATAAGAAGTACATACCGATCGATCAGCTTTATGTGGACCACCAATGAACGTTCCGTGAAGGATGATTACGTGAAACCCTTTTAACGATCTGTTAGGATACCGATTCTTTTATATTAGTCTTTGATATCGAGGCATCCTCGATTGCTGTCGTTAAACAGCACGATGGATAACGTGTTATCGTTTATGGCCTGTTATCGGTTTTATCCACTTACAAATCCAAAGGATTCCTTTTCATATCGCGATAGTTATCGAACGGCTTTTAATCTTCTTGTTATTTGCTGCTCGTTTATTTCGAACTATTAGATACGCGTGCAAAACATTTACCGTGGGTTGTACATTTATGTGTCAGATAGTTTTATAAGTTAGGCTACGAAGCAAAATATAATTTTGACTATGTACATTTTTATTACGATGTAAATGTTTATTGTTATATGTTCATTACAATATTTGTAATAAACAGTTGTTTATTATACTTGCTAATATCTAAATTTAAAAATTTGTTAACTTCTTAATATAAAAATTTGTAAATTGAAGCACTGTTCAATTGTTCACAGGTCGATCTTCGACACATCGACGAAATCCGTGGCAGCAACGTCGTCGACATCGGCGTCGATCTGTCGGAGTTTTATACTTCCGTCGAGTGGGACATCCTCGAAGTCCCAGCCGTGAGGTGAGCATATCGATTGCAACTATAAATACTCGAAAACAAACAAAATCTTATAATCTCTTACCTTCGTCAAACTGATATATCGCTCACAGTTTCACAAAATATTACGAACACGTAGTTTAGAAATCGCAATAATCCACATTTTAAAATGGCCGACACGTTCTCCAACAGGCATCGAAAATGTATGAGGAATGCTAATGAACGAAATTTATAACGGGGACAAAAGATATTTGACTGTTCCATAATTAAAAGCCGTCATTGTCAGAATGCGGCGAAGAGTTTATAAAAATTTCATCGGAAACCTTGCTAGGAGCGTGAAAACCTAATTATTTGCAGTTAATTTATCGCGAGACGGCAGCGGTGAATTATTCGAAACAATTTCTGTCGCAATTAATATACATGCGAACTTATAATTTTCTCCTATATGCATATAATATCGAATGCATACAATTTTCCAGAGAAAGTATAATTGGAAATTGGGATATCCCATAGTATTTTCTTGTTCTCGCATTTCTCGAAAGAATGGCACTATCCACAATGGTATAAAATGAAACTCCATTTTTTTAAAATGCAAAATAGAACCCTGTATAAATACAGTACCTAATATTTTATTAGATAAACCCTCAATTTGTAACTAGTTACATAAACCTACACGATATTGAACTGCGACGAAATTATCAAAGGCTCCTAATTTCGCGGTCCCTGAAGCCCCGAGCGCAGGGAGTTATCGTGCTTTCGTCGCAGTGTTTTTCTTTCGACGAAACTTGCTCGGATGTCATTAATATCTTAAGTAACCGTATTTAATTAAAGCCGTGCCTAGAAGGCACTCTTAAACCCGAAAGATCCGTTTGAAACGTAATACGACGTAATAAGATATTCTTTTCAGAGTCCAATTCCCGAAAGATATTCATATATAATCGAGCTAATGAAAGTTTCATGGATAACTTGGTTGGCCAACCGTGTTCCGCGATGTTTCGGGATAACGATACGACCAGCGGGTTCACGAACATGTCTCGTTTGCAGAAATGAAAAATTTTACACGTGCTGCGACGAGCCTTACCTCGACATAACGTTCAACATCACCATGAGACGGAAGACTCTGTTTTACACCGTCAACCTCATAATACCGTGTATGGGTATCTCGTTTCTTACGGTGTTGGTCTTCTATCTGCCAAGCGACAGTGGCGAGAAGGTAACCATCTTCGTAAAAGTATATTATTATTTCTCTTTCGATTCGTTTCGATAACGAGACTTTGTTGCGCGATCTGACGTCAACTGCATCGGTTGGATTAATCTATTCCATCCATTTAATTGTACTCTAATCTATTTAAACAACCTCGTTCTATTTATTCTTCGTTATTTAATTCTGATTTAGTCCAATTTATTTATTAATTTGTTCAATTCGGTTAATCGATTTGTTACTTTATTTAATCTATTTAACCTACACAATTCTATTTGTCCCGTTCATTCTTTTACATCTGTTTAATTCTAATTCCATTTATTAACGTATGTGAATGAACCTGTATGCTGGTTAAAATTTCGCCGTGCAATTTCGTTTAACAATTAAAACGAAGTACGAAGAGGAGCACGGTGTGCAGATTAATCGATAAGTATCGTGCGTGAGAGTAAATTCGTAAGAGCGCGAAATTTTGAAGGGAACCGGATTCGTCGGATGAAAATGGATTCCGCGGAGGGCCGTGGGGTTCGGAGAGGGTCGAAATATCAAAATCCAACGTCGGTATGCAAGCCTCTAAATGCCGTTCGGCCTTCGTTCCTCGTGGACTCTTGACCTCGAGCCGATACCCACTTGACGCCGTATACGCCTCTATAATTCAGTCGTATTGTTCTGACTCGCGAGAGGCTGCCAAAAGGGTAAAGGGGGAAGAGAAAAAACCCGGACAGAAGGTCAAATGTCAGCGTGCCATCCACAGCCGCGAGCCGACACTTTCGTTCGATCTCAGAACACGATATTCTTCGGTTTATGGACCCCGTCGAACTTTTAAACCTAAGTCCGCTTTCATAAATGCCCATACAATTTATTTACAAATTCCCGCGATCCACAAATTTCTAGATCTTGACGTTCTTAGATCCCCAACATTCCCAGATACCCGATGTTCCTAGATTTACGACATTTCCAGACTCCGAATCTCTAGATCCCCAATCTCTATATCCCGAAATTCTTCAATCCAAAAGTCCCTAGATTCGAAAATCCCTAGGCCCAAAAATCATTAGATCTTCGATCGCTATATCCCAAAATCTATAGATCCTAATCCCTAGACTGCAAAATCCCTAGAACCCCAATATCCCTAGATCCAAAAATCCTTACATCCCCAATCCCTAGATTCCAAAATCCCTAGACGCAGAAATTTCTGAATCCTCGGATACAAAAAATCTCTAGTTCCCCAAATCATGAGATCGACAAATCCCTAGAAGCCGAAATCCTCAGACCTCCAGATAGCGAAATTCAGGAATGTTGGAATGTCCCTAAAAACGTTTGGAACGTATGTCCTTTTTCGCGTTAGTTAGAGTATTTTCGTTAGGGAAGAGAGATCTGGCCCGGACTGTACGAGATCGCGTTTGAAAAAGACAATAGCAACGGAGCATGAATCCGGCTTCAGTTGGCGAATCTGCTAGGGAAACAATACGTTCTCGAATCTGCCTTTGTCCCTCGTTTCTCGTTTGCCTACCGATTTGAAAGCTGCACCGACCAATCGCGAATATCGACTTCCATCTCGCGTTACACGCCTATCTTTACGTGTATCGCGTTTGTATGCAAGGCATATTTGCGTATCGTGTATCTGGAAACACGCCGGGTGTACCGTGAAACGAACCCTTATCCTCGAGGCGCTTCTGTTCGCGATCGAGTTGGTATTTTAAATCGGGAAGAAGGTAACCATCTTTCGGGACGATAAACGTTTTGCATGTATTATGGTAGAAAATTATTGGAGTCGATAAAAGTTCTCGCGAACAGAAAATATTTTCCTATTTGTACTAGGAAAGAATTTATTAGATCTTCGCGTTCAGGTAGATCCTTGGATCCAGTGTAGACCAATACCCCTGGATATTGTGCAGCCCAACAACCCAGATTCCTCTCGATCCCAATGTCAATGTATCCGATTTCAAAAATCACCTCAGGACATGAATGTCTTTTCGCATTTAATAATTGATAGAAAATGGAGAAAAAGACCAGTAAGAGTTTCGCAAATAAAGTGTAAGTAATTAAAAAAGAAAAAGAAGAAATTTCGTAAATATCGCGAACAATGGGTGCGACCTTAACACGTTCCGAAATACAATCCTGTGTCATGAACGAATAAAAGGTGCATTTTGTTCGTCGCACTTAATCTCGAGGGCTCTTCTTTGTCTCTTTGTGGCGGATTCACTTTGCTCGAGGATGCCTTTCAAATTCTGAATCGAATCGGAATATTCTCCTCCTCTGATCATTCTTTTTCCCATTTTTTTTTTTTTTCTTTTTGGTCTTTTCTAATCTTGTTGAGATGATCGACTGTTTGATTGCAGGTCAGCTTATCAATTTCGATTTTACTGTCGCTGACTGTGTTCTTCCTTCTGCTGGCCGAAATTATCCCGCCCACATCGCTCGTGGTACCGCTTCTCGGTAAATTCGTCCTTTTCACCATGATCCTAGACACCTTCAGGTATAATCCATCAATATATACGCCAACAGCTTAAGCATAAGAAAAGATAGACCTAGCTTCGTATTCGACTAATCGCGATTCGACGGATAACCGAATCGTGGATCGACTTGTATTTGCTTTTCAGTATATGCGTAACCGTGGTAGTCCTCAATGTTCACTTCCGGTCGCCACAGACGCACGTGATGGCACCGTGGGTCCGTCGTGTTTTTATCCATGTTCTGCCAAGGCTACTGGTGATGCGCAGGTATAATACGTCTTCGAAGAGAACCGATTACGATTCCAGGCAAGATATGATTCTACCGAGCATTTGGAACAGTCGTTGGGTCTATGCCAAGCAGCATTAGAACGTTCATTAGTGCCCCTTGCACGTGACGTTAGCGTCACGTCGTCTCTGCAACCATTAGCACAACTACGGTATTACCTCCCTAAATGGCACCATTCCTACCGCTATAACTGATCATTCCTCGTCTTTGACACTAATTAACAGATTACTCCGGTCCTAATCTCGTTATATTGCCGATTAGAAATTTACACTTGTAACCTCGATATATTGCTACCGTTTATATTATCGATTTACTATTACTACATTAGTCGATATTATTACATTGTTGTTTCGTCACCACGCGTTATATTGCCAAGAGAGACGAACAAACTTCATCCAAGTATGGAATTCCACGTACAGACAAATTTCAACTGTAGAATTCTATAGATAGGTCAAATAAAATTCAACTTAATAATATCCTAAGTGTGGAATTCCACCCAATACCGACTATCAAATGTGAAATTCCACCCATAAAGAATCCTAAGTGTGGAATTCCACCCATTACCGACTATTAAATTACGAAATTCCACCCATCGTCATATATGAAATGTGGAATTCTACCCACAGAAGTATCCTAAGTAAAATTCCATACACGGCAATGTCCTAAACTTGGAATTCCATTCACTGTCAAATATCATATATGAAATTCCACCCACAGAAGAATGTCCTTAATGTGAAATTCCTTACATCCCTATACAGCAATATAACGAGAGTCTACTGTATCAGTCTCGTTCACTATCTTCCTATTTCTTACTGCTCAAAATTTAATTTCAATAACTATGATAAGCAAATATGAAATAACCGATGATTCTGCAATGAAAAATTGTTATTTTGTATAAATATTTCCTTTCTCAAAAAAAATACTGCACGTGCCATTTATAGATGTAATACTATACCACTTTCTCTGTTCGCTACAGCTAGCAAATCAAACGATGGATCGTTAAAAAGATCCATAATTCTGATTGAAAGACTCGAAATCCTGCACCAGCCACTGTAAATGCAAACACGGTAGTAGAATTTCATACAGCGTTCATATGCACCCCCGTTCAGCACAACATCGTAGCACTTTGCTAAGACCTCTACGTTCATTCGTGTCCAATAAATTAACATCGATTACGTGAATCGCCACTGTCACCCACATGCTCGATACCATACTGCCTACGACAATCATATCGCCTGTATGTACTAACGTAACATTATCTGTACAAAATAAAACGTAGTCTCACGAGTTTCAAAACCGATATCCATTGCTAGTGAAATGAAATATCGAATCAAAATAAAAAAACGTTTAGAACTGCTTATCCACGTATATACTTCTAGTTCGTAACATTATGTAAATATTATACTACATCATTAGATAGTACGATATAATTAGGTTGTAGTACGAAGTTTATTTTTATGTTCCCCGATTAAAATGGTGTTTTTCATTCGAATAGGCCGCAGTACCAGATAGACAAACGTAGCATGTCTGGTCATCACGGTCAACGTGTAATGGTTAGAACGTGCAACGGTCTCGAGTTACGAGATCCATCTCTGTTCGTAGAGACCTCGGCGTCGGAGCTGGTTGAATCTTCCGTTTTGTTCCCGAGTCTCGATTCGCGGGACGAATTACATCCTCGGTAAGTCTAACGATCACTTAGATCAACTTGCGATATGGTAAAATTACTAAATCATTCAGAGGGCAAAGTGGATACCCGTTACGTCGGTATCTGTGTTGATTTCAATCTTTAAATTTATAGAGATACGGAAATTTTGGAATCTGGGGTTTATTAAATTTAAGAATTTGCCAAATTTGGAATTAACAAAGTAAAATTTGTTTTTCAGGGAATTAGAAGCGGTAAACTTGGGAAGTGCGTGCCGTATTCATGGCTCACCAGCGGCCACAGCTGCTCCTCCGCCTCAACTCCCTACCGAGGAGAGCGTGGACGCTCTCTGTAACACGCTTCATCATTGGCATCACTGCCCAGAACTGTACAAGGCCATCGAAGGCATCCGTTTCATTGCCGACCATACGAAAAGAGAAGAGGACTCTACTAGAGTATGCAGACTAATTAACTGTTATTCCAAAGAACTCTTAGGAAATTGCTAGAAGTCATCCTAGAAAAGGAGTTTTCGCATCAGTTTAATATTCCAATAAAGGCCGTAGATTTCTATCGTAAAACAAACCGTAGGTGTTCAAGCAGATATGTGTACTTTCACACAGTCTAAGTCACAGCAAGCATAGGTTACAAAAAATTGTTCCTGTCTCACAGTTAATATCGTCAGGTCTAAATTATTGGAAAGTATTAAGAAATTGTTAATACTGTTTCAGGTGAAAGAAGATTGGAAGTACGTCGCGATGGTGCTCGACAGGCTATTCCTGTGGATTTTTTTTTTAGCCGTGGTCGTCGGCACAGCGGGAATCATCCTCCAGGCCCCGACGTTGTACGACGATCGCATCCCCATCGACGTGCGACTGTCCGAGATCGCCTCTACCACTGCCAAGCCACACATCGTCACGAGCCTCTGAGAGACAATTGTTCAATTTCGTTATCCTCACGTACAACGCATGCTCACGTACATACACCCACACACAAACACGTATACAATGTACGCAACAACGCGTGGAAGATACATTATACGCGTTCGCGTTGACCAGGGACTTTTACAAGATGAACAACTACCGTGTATTCTCAAGAACTTCGGTGTACTCGACGAATGTTCGAATCGACGTTTGTAACGTTTTCGAGCCGGGATCGGTACACCTAGATTCTTGAAAGTACCCCCGGTTGTAATACTTGCGTTTCTATCGCTTTTACCTACTTACGTTATCGACTCATTCATCGTCTAGTTCGAGTTACAATTTTCGTTGTAATGCTCTTCTCGAACGAAGAAGATTCATTAATGATCAAATACTCGCACTGTCATAAGTGATCCGAACGAGAAGGATAACGAATTTACGTGTGGCACATCCTCCCTTTTCATGCTAGATCTATGAATGTGCAGATTTTCACGGGTTCAGTTCTAGCGTACATGTCTCTTTGGTAATTGTACGTATAGAAAAGGACAACGCACCTCGCTGACCTGCAAATATGTTGTCAAGGATGTCGTACTGAACAACTTTTCTCTGTTCACATAATCGCCGCTCGGCTTTAATTTCAGAGATATTCGCAAACACATTTAGAATGTTCCTGACAGCGTGTTTCAAGATCATCGAAGTGTGTCCTTTTTATATATAATTACCGTCCCTTTTTGTACCTAACTTTATGTCAAAATGACAATCGTGTAAGTTGCATAGCAACGGTGATTATCCAACACTTTATAAATTTATAAATTTGAAAATTTCAGAGTTTAGTAGGTTGGAAATTTGGACATTAGGTATTCCAAGTTTGTTCCTTAGGCATTCCCATAATCTCCTTAGACTTTAGCTACAATTTCCCTAGAATATACTAAGGAATTCCCTAAAATAATTCTGTAAAAAGTCTCTATGAATTCCCCTGATAATCTCCTATAATTGTCTAAAAAATTCCCCAGTAAATCCTTAGGAATCTGCTACAGCTTTGCATTTTGTTTTTGTAAACCGAAAAAGACCTTTCCTTTATTTTTACTAATTGCGAAAGTTCCTAAGCGTGGGGCCCAGGGTAAGTGTCCCTTTTGCCCTACGCTAACGACGACACTGTCCAGGACAGATTCTTGAAATCCAGAAAATTGGATCAGTCGAAGATGCAAGAGTTACGCGTAAACGCAGTTATCCTCCTCGTTAAGGTTCATCGATATTTTAATACGAGATTGTTTGGACGTTTTAATTGCAACAGATATTTAAGTTTGTTGATGAAATGGTGCAATTTAAATGCAATGATTCTTTTGTATTTTAGTGAACACGAGGAAAATAGAGGTTTCTCATCCCTGGTGTTAACGACTGAAAGACTGAAGCCTCGGCGAGTCTTCGACTTTTTTGCATAAATTAAAAACGATTAACGGCCAATTAAATTGCAGTTTTGCCTGCTCAAGACAAGGGTTCTCAAAAAGCATACGCACACGAGCGGCCAGAACGTAGAGATAAAATGATAAAAGGAGATGAAGAATTTCGACTCTCTGAGCTTTAACAAAACGGTACACCGATTCTTTTTTCGATGTTTCTTTAACGACGTGTTACGTTCAACTAATCTATCGTATACCGATGGATCGTATTTTGTACTAACCCTTTGATGACGCTCAGAGAATTTATTGTTAGTCCTTATGATACGCATGGATAAAAATTGGAAGTAATAAACAATGGCATTCCTAGGTGAATGAAAACTGCAAACATATTTCTTGATCTACGGTCCACGATTAACATCGTGAACACTTTTTAAAAATGTTCCATTACGTTATCTTCGCTTATGTACTTTTCAATGATAATACCGAAGAGCAAGAAATGTGTTCTCGCATAATTATTGAAAGGAATCGTATTCCAGCTCGTTGTTTTATTGTTAATATCGCGAACGAAACACGTAAACTGTAGAAACAAAATATTAAAAGTAATAAGAAGAACAGGTTGTCGAAACGTGTACACGATGTAGTATTAATTACGGAAGGATCTAAAAGGGTTCAATTTCGTGACAGTTTCATTCACGTTGCAATTGTGATTCTTCTAAAGACTATGGTCTACGTTTTCACCGAGAGGGTCTATCGTGTTCAAGCATTTTGTACACTGATTGGGCATTGTAGGTTTTCTTTGAGAAACTGGCGATGTATAAAAAGATATAATCAAGTGTGGTAATAGAAACCTTTAAATAGATTGTTGAAAGAATGCGTTTTATCTAATCGATACAAGTTGCAAAAATATTAACTCTTCACTCATGTTTCTTATGTTCAAATAGTTTTATTATCCAAACTTTTGTACATGTTTTATGCTTTTTACTTGCAATATTACATCCAAAGACAACAAATGATTTAAAAATATTTACTTCCGAATTGTGACAAATAGATATCAAGTCATACTTCATATAAAGAATAAAAAATCTTCCTATATTTTGTCACTTTTCCTAAAGAGGTCTATAATGTTCGCGAGTGTATAAAAAAGAAGACAAAAGAAATCGCAACATAAATGGGACCGAAGCGTTATATTTTACACTCGTTAATCTCGAAACGAAACGTGGTTTTAAACGAAGAACGTCGATCATAACGAAAGAAGGAAGGATCACAGCAGCGTAAATGTGGATGGCATGGAATTCGACGAAGCCTGTTGCAGACTCAGGAAGAACGAAACAAAATATTGAATGATTTCCGAAATTTACATCGAGCCTGTAACAATGGGGCCATATTTTCACAAAAATATTTAAGAAAAAAAAAGTAAACAAACCGGGAGGAAGAAGAACGAAAGGTTCTCACGTTGAAACTGTAAATTCTAAATGTTTTACAAGAGAAATGAAGAGAGAAAGAGAGAGAGAAAGAGAGAGAGAGAGAGAGAGAGAGAGAGAGAGAAAGAAAGAAAGAAAAAAATATGTTGGGCCTAAGAAAGTTTCACCGACTCAACTTTTATTGCTCATAATACGTACTGTGTTTGTAATAAGATTAACTTTCGTAATAATTACGTTCGTTCCAACATGACCAGCGAACCGTGAACGTTCGTTGAACGTTAACAAAATGACGGGTACAAGAGATGACGAAGAACAGCAAGCGAAACGTGTGAAGGAAGAGAAAGATCGTATAATTTGTTCATCGTACGATCGCGTTTCAATAATTTATCGTCTTCCTATGCTACAAAATTTCACGATTTTGGGTCTATTTTCATTTGCGACTAATTCACAACAACGTGCAACAAAGCTTCTTGCAACAGGGATTACAATGGACGCTGAGGAAATAGTTGCTCTCATAAAAGTTAAGATTAATAAAGTTCATAATAAAGGTTAATAAATTGGCGTTCTGTTTAGCACATAAAAAATGAGAATAACAATTTAAGAATTTAGAATTTTGGGAACTTGGAACTTTGGAAACTTGTAAATTTAAAGATTTGGAAATATTCAACAACAGTGCTGCACTCTCAGATAGTCACAAATGTAAATAAGCCCTTATTTCTGACAAATAGTAATCATTTATTGCGAATATAACAGAAAGCAATGTTAAAATTAGATAAATGTTGATAGTGATCCAAAGGTAACAATTCTTTCACAAGTAATTCTGCACGTTCTTCCCATCACTCCTTATATAAATGATTGTTAAACTTTTTATTGCTTAGAACGCATAGAATCAAACTGTAAAAGAATGTTTCCGGATGACTATCAAAATTCAGTTACTTTTAACATTGTCTCGATCACAGAGAGTTAACGAATTTCTTCAACGATATTCTCTTTTTCGTCGCTGATCCAACAACCTATCGACTATTTTAACTCAAAAGAAAACCTCGATCCACCACGAATGCATTAACAAACGCATTGACAAGGAACAGCATTTTAACAATTTTGTACGCGCTATTCCGGGCAAAGTTAGTCAATAAATTACTGAACGATACGTGTCCTCCTGAGGCTTATGTAAATATGCTAAACTGGGCCCACTTCAAAGAAATAATTGCTTGAAATTTCCAGGTGTATACCGTGTCGTGTAGCATAAATATTCTGATTATTCAGAAACATAAGTACTAAGAATATTTATGTTTCAGCACTTAACACCTAATTTCGATCAATTATGAAATGATGGGCTTGAAAGCCTTAAAAATCCGAAATAAGAGAGACAAGAATTGGCTTATCGTTGGCATGATTGTACTAATATGGATTTTATATGTGGACTTTGCGTTTCTTCGCATCTTTTCTATTTTTGTTGTTGTTTCAGAGAGCATGTATGAACGAAATATATTAACCCTTTTGCTACATCTTCCAAAGTACTTTGTTGATTTTAAAAACCAAAAGCATTACCTGCAATTGATACACATACTTAACATTATAATACAGAATGCAAAGTTAGATTAGTATCGAGTCAGAAAAGAACAAGAATTTTATCAAATTTCTCTAATTATACGACTTCGATTAAAACGCATTGTAGCAAGAGGGTTAAAGAAAAAAGAAACAGAAGAAAGGAAAAAGACAATGAAGAGAAATTAATTACACGTTATTACGAGGAAGTAAGCGCAGTGATAGATACTCAACGTAAGTTACAAAACAACTTAACGATATACATATATAAGTATTATAAATAACCACTACACACACGATAAAAATAATATGGCAAGATATTTTGTGAGTGTGTCTATAAAACTCGATTATAAAAGAATTTACTGTAATAAACAGACAGTTTAATCTCCATTCAAGGATCGAGGATAATTGTTCCCATTTAGAAAAGAGGCAGAGATTTTATAAATGGTGTGTTGAAAACTTTGAACGGTCGTCATACACGTGAAAAGGCCTTATTCAGCACTCGGATTTCACAACGCATTCAGGGAGAGAAATGTTGCTATATTAATTAAAAATGTAGTTTTACTCATCACAGAGAGTAACCGAATTCCGTAGCGCACAATCGATCGAGCTGTCTCATTGAAGAATGTTTTGTCATTCATTTTGATTCTCTAGTTTCATTTTACATGGAACTCGTTTTTTTAAACAAATTTTGTACAACTACGATAACCATATGTTTCAGACATCAACAACTATACATATATTGTTTAAATACTTGATTCTATTAGGATTTATGTCTGATGTACTGCGATAACTCGTTGATTTTATATAACATACTTCGAAGTAGGTGTGAAATGTAATAATTGCCAAAAAGGTTTACGGTTCAGGATGCATGTGGATCTTTGTCATTTTTTATATCGAATCTTATATTAATAGAAGGAAATTTATCTTTTTCCTCTTCAGTGGTGTTTCGAAGTTGCTTTGCAGCTTTTTTTAACGAGGTCCTATTTGTATGTGTTAATGCTGTAAAAAAAAAATCCCTGAATCATGTACATGTGTCCAAAAGCAATAATTTCCAAACTGTATTTAAAAATTTAAGATGTAAAAATTGAACGAATGACTTTAAATTGCTTGGAAACTATGTTATGTTAATGAAATGATTTGTTATAATTGAATATTATTATAAAGATGTCACTCTCCGATATACAACATTTGTCATTTTCTTTATTAGTATCAGGTTTCAAATAAAACATGACAGACAAAATTGTATTGCATTTAACACCTATTTTAAAACGCCTTATACAGTATTCGTTTGCAAAGAAAAATAATGGTACATAACTCTTTAATTAAGCAAGGAAATATGTACCTACAGTTTATAAGAAGATAAGAACATAAGATCTCCCTACATTTAGACATTGATATAAAACTAAGATCGCTTGAATAATTTTACCATTAATTATTGTCGAATCGAGAAATGTGTTGTGCATTTGTATGATACAGTGTTTTATGTAATAAGTTTCTGAAATCGAATGTTTTAACAATTTTTAGAAATATGATATTATCGAGGCGTACACGCTGCCAGAATATTGAATACAATTTTATTCAAACAACATTGATTTATAATATTTTTCATTAAACTGTATAACATTGTGGAACAATTCAGCCTAAATACATGTACTATATTTTATTGACACAATCCAAAATGATCGAAAATAAAACTTTATATATCTAGGAACAGTGTGTCATTTGAATAATTTTTCCTTATAGTAATGAGCCCTTCGTAGCTTAGCGCTAAACATTATAAAAACAATTACGTAAGCTATTAACATTGTTCTTACAAGCTGCTTTAAGAAAATCACAGTTCAGTTTCTCGTAAATATATAAAGGTAATGAATACGTAATGTTTATAAAAACGGAGATATTATTTATGCAAATATGTGCATGTCTTTGATGAAACAAACGTCGCTATGCAGTGTGTAAGCATAGTATATATATTTTTACTTTTTTCTAAAAATGTATAATTTTATGTTATTTTCGAATACTGATCATATTGCTTATGTTTGTGATCACTGTTCGTTCTCGCCTTTTTCTGGTGTCTCTATACCATTTGTTTCAGACAATGATTTTGTATAATCAGTTAACGACGCAATCTCATTTTGTTTTGCTTGTCGAATTCTTTTAATCTTTTTCTTAATAGCCACTGCACCTGGTTTTAATTTGAAAATTTTGAATACAGTTAAAATACAAAGTTTATACTTACATATACTTACAGAATAATGTTTGCCATAGTTCAGTTCTTTTTGAAGTTCTATTGACTAACTTTTTTAAGGAATCTCTGTGTCGTTTTTGTATTCCTGCCAGTTCAATTGCTTCTTGTGTTGGAGGTGGAAATAGACAAATTTCTAGCCAATGAGTAGCTTTTGCACATCCCAGTAGTCTGAACCACACCTGAAAATAAAATTCTACAATAAGTGAAATTTACTCTTAAGACCTGAATAATGTGGACACAAATTATTCAACATTACCGAATCTATGCATTCTGTGATAAACCATAGCCATAAACCAAGCTTTGCTCCTGCATGATTAACGCTTTCTGTCCATAACATTAATTTTGGAACAAATAACGTGTACAAATATATCCTGAAAAGAATGTAGCGATAAAATATTTTTGTCAACACTATATTAAGTTAAGTTTATATTTACTGACCAGCTGAGACAATGAAGGTAAAAGAACAACTTAGGTAACATTCTTCCAGTAAAGTGTGACATACATAATAAAATACGACAGACATTTATTACTATAGTGTCAAATGCTTTGTAAAACATAAAAGTGCTTACTACTGTACACCATCTGTAAAAAGGATTAGATTTTGTATAATACTTAGCAAGTGATATGAAATGAACATAGATATGCTTGCAAAAAATAAAGTATTATATCAAATCATTTCAAAAGTCTTTGTGTATTTCAAACATCAAGCTTCTTACTTTCATTGTATCTCAATTTTACTGTAGAAACTCTTAAGAAATTTGCTATAACTTTTGGAATGACTTGGACATAATCAAAGCGCATATGTAAAAATGCATAATTATAGAGCAACAAACTATCAAAGCTAGAAAAGATAAGTATTTGATAATAATAAATAAATATTTTTGTTTTTTCAATAGATTTAAGCCATTTTCAAATATCAAATACATTTCTTTAACTCTGCAAACTATGTTAGAATGAAAGTTGCTTTACTTTTCCTGATATGGGTTCATGATAAAAGATGCGAACAACAAGTTGGCCCAGCCTTTTATCCAAGCTCCATGACAGAAAATCTCTACTCCTGCCCGATGAAAGTAAAAGCTTTTATGTAGAATAACACCTAGCTCTTCGTGTGTTATTGTTCGTTCGTCGGAGAAAAAGTTTATCGTCTTAATAGTGGATGACTTCAAATAACAAATGCTGCCAAAGCAAAATCCACAATTCCACACAGCCTCGATTATTCTACTTCTCTGCATCAATGGAATGCGCATACGTCGAAGTAACGACTGTGTTAATAAATGAAAAGTATCAAATGTATTGTCAATAGGCTTTGTTATCCTTTATCCGCATTCTTTGCAAGTAACCCCAAGAAAAAAAAAAAAAGATTGACAAACTCATTATTTAACTCGGTGAAAAACAGCACGTAAATATGAAATAAATGTTTAAAACTTACATTAAGGCACTTCTCATACATGAAATATAAAATAACCCACAAGAGAATTAAGTATCCATGAAGTACATCAGACTTTTTTACTTTTATTTCGTTCATGTGTCGTATATTAAACGTTTCCTTATCCCATAAATTTGGAACCATTGGTTTAAAATGTGAAACATCAAAAACTGAGTGCAAGATAGCCCAGCTGTTCACAACTTCTTCCAACATTTCGATTATTCGGTACTATGCTTGTATTTTGTTATAAATTATTATCGTATAAAACTTATTAACTCTATATAGCAAAAGATCGTATAACAATCAATTTATACGATGACAGAGAAAGTTATTTCGATACCGGTTAAAAATATATCGGCAAAAGTCTCCTTTTTCTCAGAGTTTAGACGTATACTCAAGCACAAATCTAACTTCTCTGGGGAAAAGTACAGCTAAGGGAATCAGGTTCCTACCACTTGCAATTACATTTCATATATTGGTACGCATTATGCCTAATTTACAACAGAAATTTACGATAATCGATAAATCAAATGTTTGCAATTACATGCTTACTTTTAAAAGCAAGCTGTTTCATTCCGCATTTTACGTTTCAGAAAGATAATTACAAGAACTATATCAGGACGAAATTTAATGTTCTTTATAGTATAATTTGTATTGAAATTTATATTCATAACGGAAGTATTGCGATAATTTACTATGTCAAACAGATATAAAAGATAACAGTTTATTGAAGAGTAATTGGAAGAGGTGAAAGGATTTTGAAAAGCGTAGTTTTTACATGTATCATAAAATTTATATTTTCGCGCGCCCAAAAGCCACTAGTGCCATATAGCGGTCAACCTCAGAATCGATGAACCAGAAAATTGCCTTCTTTCGTATAATAAAGCATTTTTGCGGTTCGTTAACAATGGCAAATTGTTCCACGGGCATGATAAAGTGATAAAAATGTCTTTCCAGTGGCCTGGAAGCAATATTCTCGAAAATAAAAAAAATTGCATTTCATGGACTACAAAAAGTGTAGCCATCTAGCGGTGAAAAGTAAGAACTAATTGTAGCGAATTTTAGGGAAAACTTAGTGGCGCCATCTCTCCGGCGAACAGGGTGAACTACACACTTTTGAAACTGTAAGTTAATTAGTTCTCATCTTCCACCGCTAGATGGCAGCACATAAGACAGTAACTTTTAGGCTAATTATGATTAGCCTAAGAATTGTTAAAAATTGATAAAAGTTTGGTAAAGTCAAAATAATTCGAAGTTAATTGGTTCTGCACTCTATGTAATTCAATTCATATTATAGTCAATTAAGCTAATAAAATCAACTATATTAATTGAATTAAACCGAAAACGATACACGTGGCGCCATCTAGCGGCAGTATTCGGAACTAATGGAACTACAGTTTCTAAAGTGTGTAGTTCACCCTGTTCGCCGGAGAGATGGCGCCACTAAGTTTTCCCTAAAATTCGCCACAATTAGTTCCTACTTTTCACCGCTAGGTGGCTACACTTTTTGTGGTCCATGAAACGCATATTTTTTTATTTTCGAGAATATTGCTTCCAGGCCACTGGAAAGACATTTTACTGACGTTATCTTGTTCGTAGAACAATTTGCGATCGTCAATAAAGCGTAAAAATGCTTTATTTTAGAAAAAAAAGCAATATTTTATTTTGATAGTTCTGCCGTTCACCGCTAGATGGCGCTAGCGTAACTTTCCCGATCGGTGCGCGCGAAAATATGAATTTTAAAGTGCATGCAAAGTTCAAAATACATTCAACTTGTAAAATTAACAATTTTATCGTAAACTATTGTTCATTTTTCGTTTCAAAATGCAACATACGAGTGTTATGATCCTATTTATCCTAGAAAATGCAGATATACACATTACAATATAATTTTAAATGCAAATATAGTATAAGTATTCTCATAAATTTTTGACTCTGCTCTGCCACGTAATTCGCTCGTGGACTCTTTCGACCTCTACTTTTTCTAACATGCGTGCTATGAATCTACATTCAATCGACGAACAAAATAAGCACCTATTTTTACGATAATCTATCAATTTATCGTAACACGTTGTACAGCTTTCCGTTATGTCACAATGCATTATTAAGGTTTCACGATGCATCACCATGCACCGAAGAGTATCGCGTTAATTACTATGTGTATAGTTTCGCATTGTACACCTTCATTCGTAGAATTAATTACTTTTCAATAATATCGGTTTATGCATTGAATTTTCATTTTTTAGTTCAGTACAACGCATATCGGCATGTTAACTACCGTTTTTCCTTATTGAAAATGCAAACGCGATATAGAGTAATTATGTCGCGTCTTTCCGTGTCGTTTTTAGATATGAGTCAAACGATTGCGTCAAAGTTCGACGGTTCTTCACCTCGCATTCGATATAACATACTCTTTAATCACAATTGTCTGCTGTTTTTTGTTAATGATTCGAAAACGAAGATTCGAAGACCATTTTCGCGAAGGGAAATATTGTTTAGAATCGACACAGCTACAACCCCTGGGAATTAAACTAGTTTTAAGACATTTCGTTTAAAATATTGTGTGTACATGTAGACAAACCTACTAGACTTCGTTGTATTAATAAATCTTATCATGTAACTGCTGCATTTATGATAGTATTATAGTGTTATTATGGAAGTATTGTATATATGATTATGCAAATATGCAAATATTATGCATATATATGATTACGCAAAATTATGTGTAATATTAGTATGTAGTTATATAATCAATATAAAACACAAGTATATAGTTTTATAAAATTCTATAAAATATCAGCATGAAGTCAATATAAAATTGTATAAAATATGAATACAAAATTTTACAAAATATTAGTATAAAATTAAAAAAAAATACCAGTATAAGATTTATAAAAAATATCAGTATAAACTTCTAAAAAATATCAGCACGAAATTCTAAAAAAATATCAGTATAAACTTCTAAAGTTACTTCAGCGACCGAAACCGATAAAAGAAGTATCAGCATAAAACTATAATGTTCTCAGTGATCGTATCGAATGCCCGAACTGGACATCCTCACATTCATTGTTGACAAATAACAGCATCATCGCTAACATTTCCCGTTAAAATTCCCCGTTCGTAATCAGTACGTGACATTTATTATCTCGGTTTATCTAGGTATGCTACATCGATCACGTCTGTTTTTTATCGTGCAGATTTTCCCTGATCTCATTTAGCGACGATCACGTTAAATCATCTGTCAATTGGTACTCGGCACTTGATTGGGCCAGTACACTCCTCGAATCCGTCCGGTTATTGTCGAATTCGTTTAACAATCGTTCATTCTCTTGCTTTCCTACTATATTTAGTTAAATACTACTGTATTTAGTTAAATACACTAATTCGATCGAAATGGAGAGTCAGCAGCGGTACTCGTTGAAGGAAGTGGCGAAACAAAATGGAACCGATGGAAACAGATTGTGGATAGTGGTCCACGACATGGTGTACGATGTGACGAATTATATAAAGAAGGTAAATAGGTGTGTTAAGTAACTTTAAATTAACACTCGTTCAAATAAACATATTCGCATGCAAATTTTCTTCACCTTTGATATTCTTGCCTGTTATTTTTTCTCTGTTTACCTTCTTTTTCATAGAGCAGAGAAATACAGTTACACGCGTAAGAAATAGCTATATACGTTTTAATGTAAATAGGCGTATAAGTTGCAAATGTTACATTACTGCAATAAGGTGGTTTTAACATTCAATCGATTTTAGCGTTTATATAATTTTGAACTTTATGAAAATGTATGAGATAATGTATAGGAGTATGGTTTTAACATAATTTTATGCAAACTTAACAACACATGAAAGTAACATAGTTTCAACACAATTTTAGTGTTAATATAATTTCACGTAAACCTAACACATAAAAGTAACATGGTTTCAACGCAATTTTAGCATTGACATAATCTCGCCAAAACTAGGTAAACTTAATAAAACATGATGCAATTCTAACAATTACACGATCGATTCTTTTTAGTACGTTATAACATATAGATGTGCAAAACTATAATACATAAATGTTATAAAATTATGATATTAAAATGTTCAAAATTATTAAACGAAAATTGTTTCGCCATTTAAAAGAATACAACTATTTAATTGGTCAAGTATTCGGATCAGAAATGTTTTAAGAAACTGTGAAAAAGTTTGAATGTTTCGATGGATATAAAAATTGATTGCAGCATCCTGGAGGACCGGAATTGGTCGAAGAATACGCGGGACAAGATGCAACCAGAGGATTCGACGACTTTGGACACTCTTCGGACGCGAAACGATTGCTGAAAACTTATCTCATCGGCGAATTAACGGACGTGAGTGCTCTTCTTCCGATCGTTAATTACAATTTATTAAATGTTATAGAACGTCTATAATATTAATTTATTCAAATAAATCCTCGAGAAATTTGACTGCCACACCGAAGCAAAATTATTTATAATAATATTTTCATTTTTAACTTTTACCAAACACTTTCACGATATTTTGTCATATTTATTTTCCATAATTCCAAGAAATTATTTCAAGTGTTTTCAATCAGAAATGTAAAGAAATTAATAATAGATTTATATGGAAATTTAAGTGTCACCCATGTAAAAGATTAGAATGATATATTATCGTTAAAAAAAGGTTCGAATAGTATTTCAAAACACTGCATAATTTGTTATCGATAATTATTCGTGTAATGCTCGGTATGCAAACTGGTAAACTTTATCAGCTACCTGCGCAGTTGAAATTCTACCAAGTTTGCATTATTAGGAAAGTTTAAAGAGTAAAGAGATTTGCGAATCTTTCCAGGAAGACAAAATGAGTTGTAGGAGGAAAAACGGATCGGGCCACAACGAAGGAAGTTTGAAGACAAGAAGCGGCAGAAGCAGGTAGGAATCTATTAGTTAATCAAAGTATTCGCTTGATTTATCGGGAAAAAATTTAATATTGCATATTTAGCGATAAAGTATATCTGTGCGATAAGAAATTGTAATTGAATTTACGAGACTTCGTGTTTGTAGATAATTATCGAAAGACTGAAAGAAGTTATCGGATTGTCGATGACTTTGACATTCGATTAAAACCCTTGAATGAAATTCGGGTTCATTTAACATTTGATAAAGACTACATTTTAATATTATGGTGATAAACAAGATTAAATAATGTCTTTAGTTTATAGTTTTTTGTGATAAATAAGATTAAATAATTTAACTTAGTAAATATTTAATAAACTTTTCACGGAAATTATGATTAAATATATTCATTTTCTGAAACGCGAAAGAATAATGAAATTAATGTAAATTATAATTTGCAGGTTTTTATCGATACTGTGTGGGAAGTGCGCGACATGACACGAGAAGATAAGCAGACACGTGACGATTATTGTTACATTAATTTATTTCGTTTTTATTTCGTTCTTTTCTGTTCTCTTTTTTTTACTACTAATATACATGTACAGCTAATTACATATAAACTAGTAATAAGAAGATTTATATACGTACAAGTTGTTACAAAAGAATCGTCCTTTGAAGCCTCCTATGTCAACGTGGAAATCGAGACAAGGAAAAAACTTGCGAGACATTGGCAGCGTGCTAATTGTAAGTGCACTCACGTAACTAGGAAGGGGGGGGCCCCCAGAAACATTGATATCTCTATTTATTTCATATTTCAAATTACATTATTTTAAGAATCGAGCAATTTGTGTATTGGAAAATTTGAAATTTCCCAATACTCAAATTCCCTAATTCTCATATTTCCCAATTCTCAAATACTCCAATCGCCACGTTCCCCAATTCACATATTTGCCGATTCTCGCATTCCCCAATTCCCACATTTCCCAATTTTCACATTCCCCGATTCCCCAATTCCCACATACCCCAATTCCCAAATTCCCCAATTCCCACATACCCCAATTCCCACATTTCTCAATTCCCACATTTCTCAATTCCCACATATCCCAATTCCCACATTCCCCAATCCCCACATTTGCCAATACTCAAATTCCCCAATTCCCACATTTCCCAATTCCCACATTTGCCAATACTCAAATTCCCCAATTCTCACATTCCCCAATCCCCACATTTCCCAATTCTCACATTCCCCAATTCTCAAATCCCCCAATTCCCACATTTGCCAATACTGAAATTCCCCAATTCTCAAATCTCTAAATGTTACCAGAGGACCTTGTCCACTTCGATTAAAATTCCTAGTTACGTTAATGTATATGCGAATAAAAAATATGGATCAATCAATGAATCACACGAATGAATACTCGTGTATCTCTAAAGATCATGATAAATCGTCTTACCTCGAGAAAGTATATGTTCATTTTCGTTATGGCTGGTGTTCTCGTTAAACAGTTTTCGGTTACTAATTTAAAACGTACGCGACCAAGCAAACATAGAATGGTATATCGAAACTATCTATAGTAGTTTCTTATCGATGTTACGAAACAGTATCACAAATTGAAATGAATCGATCTACGAGAGAACGAACTAATCATTCGAAACACTCGGTATGTTTGTTATTGAACTGGATAACGTTATGTTCGATTAAAATTATCAATAATTTTGCAATAAATTAAGTTAAGAAAAAAATGTTACAATAAATTAAGAAATTCGGTGCAATTTGGATGGACACATTCGAGATCTGCATTTTGTTATGACTCAGTTCCACGGAATCGTATAACTTTGTTTTTTAATCGTTATAATTCGTATATAATATACATAATATATTCGTATATATTTGTATTCATCTGTTATATAAAATTCCACGCAATAATAATGTTTTCCTTTTATCTACATTGTTCTATACTTTCACTGTTGTACAACTTTATCTTCCTTCGTCCATTTAAGCACTGATTCATCTTATCGACTACTCTGTCATGTATTGGAAGCGTAAGACGCACCTGGTGCGTTGCGATTTTTTAACACTGGACGCACGTGGTGTGTCACCAGTTCAAGGCGGAGGACGCATACGGTGCATCAGTACTTGAAACTGGATGACACATATGGTGCGTCATTATGTGAAAAATGGACGACATGTACGATGCGTCATTAGATGAAAGTCAATAGCAAGGCGCACAGGGTGCGTCATTAATCGAAAGTAGAAGACGCACAAGGTGAAATTTGAAAACACCTACGGTACGTATTAAGTCAGAAACAATGAAGACGTCGGATGCGTACTAAGTTAAGAACAATGCACACCAGATGCGTCATACATTGAAACTGGGGGACGCACAAGATGCGTCATGAACCGTAGAACGCACACGGTGCGTCGTCAGGTCTCGAATGCGTTAAAAATGAACAAAAGAAAATTAACATCATGCATTCTTTTCGTCCAGCAAGTCAATTAGTTAACGAATATAGTAACAATCTACTTTTAGATCCAACCACCCATTATTTGTCCGGTTGCTTTCGATTTCCCCCGCAATTTTGTTGTGGCTACTGGAACGTTTTCTTCTTGTGGCGCAGGTTTCGCTGCTTGGCTGCCGGATTCCTTTTTCTCTTCCTTTCCTTCAGTCTTCTTTTCTTCTTCCTTCTTCTTCTTCTCCTCTTCTTCCTTCTTCTTCTTCTCCTCTTCTTCCTTCTTCTTCTTCTCCTCTTCCTCCTTCTTCTTCTTCTCCTCTTCCTCCTTCTTCTTTTTCTCCTCGTCCTCGCTCGGTTTCTTGCCCTCGTCCTTCTTCGGCTCCTCCTTCGCGGCCGCTGCTTTGCCTTTGGGAGACTTCGACGCCTCGTCTTCTCGAGGATCCTCCGGAATCGGTGAAGGTGCTCTTATTTCCGGTTTCCCTTCCGCCGCTCCACCTTTCTCCAAACTGCCGCTACTTATCGACTTCAACAGACTCTTCTTCAATATCGGCCGAGCTGGCTCCGCTCCGCTTCGAACGCTACCCTTCTGAGAACTCTCGCCTTCTTCTTTGCCTGCTTCTGTACAGCAAAATGAACTCGGTATAAAATACATTCAGGGCAAATAACCATAACACGAATAACCAACCACGAGTACATCTCAAGTAACAGCTAGCAAATTAGTCTATTATGCTATTTGAACATTTACTTTACTCGAAAATAATTAAATTCCGAATGTTCGTGCATTTGTGGTACATCGGACTGCAAATATACAGAAACATGTTATCCATGTATACGTTATATAATTATTATCAACTTCTTTGAAGTGCATAATAATCTAGCACTTCGATACTTTAGTCATAGATAAAGTCATTAAGACACAAGTGCGCGAAGATGTCATGTAACACTTTTTCAAAAATTAATTCGTCAGTGTAATAACATTTATCGAGTACCTAACACTACATCTTTCTGATGTCTTCATACATGTATATATTTCTATGTATACATATGTATGTACATGTATATTTGTATGTGTATATGTATGTATATATTTGTCGTCATTATATATTTATGTTTAGTCACATTTATACTTTCTTCGAAAGTTGAACTTATGAACTCATTTACCTTGTTCTTGTCCTTCCGGTGGCAGCTTAATTCGTTTCATCATGAACTTGGCGTAGGCGATCCTCGTAGTCGGCGACACCTCGGACAGATTCGGATTATAATCAACCAATCGATTCGGATCCATCGATGTCAAATCCGAATCCGGTTGATGCGATAGTCGACGAATGCTGCGTCGCGTCTGTTTTATGGTGGCCTCGGTGGTGCTGCCGATGGGGTCTCGGGCGATGGTGTTCTTCCTCACGACCGCGTTCCAATCTTTCTTCTTACTTCCGCTGCTCTTTCGACCAATCGCCTTGGCGATTTGAGTGAACACATCCTTCGGTTCCTTCTCGCTTTGAATCACTGCGCTCACGATTCCTTCCACTATACCGATCTGGAAGTCCTTTTGCAGACGACGCTCCATCACTCGACCCTTTTTACCAGACACTGGACGGACATAATCATTTCGTTACTGTTTCTCTTCTTTTGTATACTCGTATTGTTTGTAGCTGAACAAACTGGACATTGTCTTGCATTATACGAGTCTGTGTATTTGTGTATGTGTGTCATGAATGCAGCGAACATCTGATGTTGAATGATTATAGTCATACATACAATGAACATCTGATGTTGAATGGTTATAGTCACGAATACCATGGACATCTGATATCGAATGATTATAGCGACGAACATAGTGAACAGCTAATACTCAATGACCATAGTCATAAATGCAGTGAACATCTAGTGTTAAATTATAATCATACTTAATGTACAGTGATGACTAACATCGAATGATTACAGTCACTCGATGCTAGTCACGCAGCGAGTTAACATTGCATGACTAGCATAAAGATACAAGTACTTACAACCTCTTAATTGTAACAAATGATACGGTGCAAGATAAGTGTTCGAATATAAAAATAAACACACTGTACATTATGTTTACGTAAGAAAAACGTAGAGAGCAATATTGGAAGTACAGAAAAGTAAGATTTTGCATGGCATAAAAAACATAAACACAGGATTTATCGTCGAGTGTCGGTTAAATCAAATAGGCAGTTAATCTTGATTGCAATACATTTCGCGATAAGATACGAAGATAAGTCGAAAATGGACCACGCACGCAAGTATTTTTACTTCCATCGAAAATATTTTTAATTTCAAGGTAACGGTACAGTTAATTTTATCGCTGATTGAACGTTTAATTAAATACGTGCTCGATATGAAACGGTGATTTCAAGTATTATTCATTGTATACTACTAACTGTTCCAAATAGCAAATTGAAAAACGAGGACAATATAAGATTATTTTGAACAATTGTTCATCGTACACTAACAGTTGAAAATAGCAAACTCAAAAACGATTCAAGTATAAAAAATAATTTATCAAGCATCGTATACCACCAATTGAAAATAGCAAACCGAAGTTAAAAATTGAATAACGAACGAAAAATAAAGAAGAAAAGAGAAAGTAGATTCAGAAAGTAAACTTACGTGCAGCGTCCTGTTTATCGATTGTCGGTGTCCTCATTCCGTTCTGACGAAGAATATCGATCAACTCGTATCTCAACGTGGATATATCCTGTCGAATTTCCATCACATCGTCCTCCGTTATTCCAAATTCGTCTCGTTTTCTTTGTTCCGCGGTTACGTAACGTCTGATCAGCAATCGCATCACCGTATCGTGTCTTGCCAATGCTTTCTCCCTTGATTTTTTCTGTAAATCGTTTCCAACGAATTTTAGTTGGCAACTCGAGAGAGTAATGATTAATGGTGTACGTACGATTAAAGATCGAGTTTGGCGACCGGTTTTGCCACATTTGATGATCTTGTCGAAAGTTTTGCCGGTCGGTACCATGTTAAATGGCGGCGGCACTGTGTCACCATCTTCGAAGTAGCTCATCCACAAGTGACTCCTAGCAAATTTCCATTCGGTATCGGCACGTTCCTAAGAGAGTTAAATTGTTAGATTATTTAAAAATACTGCAACATTTGTACACGCGTTACAACAAATTTACAAAACATTAATCGTACCGAAATGATTTGGTAGGAATTGGACATCATGGCAATAAGCATGTTCAGCAACACGATGACGTTTATCACGGAGTAAGAACCGAACATCAAAAGCGCCCAGAATCTTGTGAAGCTCTTTATTCCCGTCAGATCGAAGGACATCAGGTCTATCATACCGAAACTGGCCCAGAAAAGCGACTGTGATGTCTCGAACAAACTGAACATTTTTAATAACAACTTAACAAAGTATCTCCGATGAAAATATTCGTTGTCCGAATTGATTTTATGTTTTATTTTATTATTTACTTAGCGAAACGTCTCCAAATGGAACAAGCCTTTTCCTGATTATCGAAATCGGGCAGATCCGGAAAGTCTTTCATGTGGTAGCACTTCATCTTTTCCAAGTCAGCGTAGTACCACATCAACTGATTCATCCCTGAAACAGAATTATTTGAATTACCGAGAAGAAGATTAACATACATAGAAACGATTGATTACATACACTTGCCATCCATGTGACTACGATTGTATTTGGTCCAAGTCAACTTTGTAATACATTCATTCTTCCGTTCGTCTATCATTCACATGACCACATCTACACCTGGTCCAAACTACTTACGTTGTAATATGTTCTTAGTTCATTCACCATTCACCCAACAACATGTAGCTTATCCACGTCAACTATCACATAATACCCCAAAGAGTATTTAGGTAATATGAGTGGATACAGGAAGCTATGTACTTTATTTTTAATGTAATCGTAAGAGTAACTGTTCATCGAACGTTAGGAGTTAGGATTAAATTAGGGGAAATACTACGAAAAATACAATGAGCAAAGGATGCTGCCTCGTGGGATGTGAATGACTCGTCAAGACTTGGGGGATGACGAATAAATAATACTCACCGCAGCCGAAGGCGAACAGCACCAAAGTATAGATGAAGAAGAACTTGATAATGTCTATTATCATCCTCCCGAGGGAAATTTGTAGTGGTCCAAGGTGGGGGTTCACGCTGAATATATGGACGAGTTTTAAAAAACTGAAACCAGTCGTTTCATTCAACTTTATGAAGCCGTCTTTTATCTCGTGGAACTTATAAAGAACATATTAATTATTAAGAACATGTCAGTAACATCTAACATTTATTCAATGTCGCATACACTTTCCGCCATTCTATGAAAATAACAGGCAGTTTATTGAAGGGTAATGTAACAATCGGAAAAGTGTAAGAAATATTGTACAAATTGTATAAACGTATTTGATCAGATATCTACGGTTTTATTTTTTAGATTTTGATACCGATGGTTTCGTAGTTTTCGTCTAAATATCGACAGGTTTATAATTTAGACTTAGGAACTGATTTTTAGGAAGAGACGTAACAAGTGATCAAATCTTAAGACTTAAAAACGACTAGAAGTTTTGATTTATAGTTTTGATTTAAACGGTGTTATAATTTAAATTTAAGTGCTGAACAGTTTTATAGTTCTGATTGAGGTATCGACAGTTTTATAGTTTAGATTAGGTATTACCTGAATATCATACCAGCGGCGAAAGCTCCTTCGGAGAGAAGCATGGGGTCGAAAGCGTGCCATTGATCCCTGGGATACCAAGGATCTAGACCGTTCCAATACTCCCTCTAGCAACAAATCGAAATCTTTGTTCGTATAGAAAAATATAACCAAGTGAAACAGATCCACTCACTGATTTTTACAAATTTTTGGGAATTTGAATATTCGGGGTAAAGTTTCGAATTTGAGATCGTAGAAATTAGGGAATCTAGAAATATAAATATGGAATTTAGGAATTTAGAAATTTTGGAGTTTACGGATTTCCTAATCTAGGAATTTAAGAATCTAGGAATTGGAGGATCCATTACTTGAGGCTTTTAATTTGTTATAAAAACGTACTTGTACTATTATCCAAGCGGTGACCCTCAACATAATCCAAATGACGTAAAACACGTTTTGAATGAAGTCCACTATGTTCCAAAGATCCGATATGTATTCTAACAAGCCGTCGGACCATAACGATCTCATCTCACCCGTTACCAAACCTGAAATATTTTATAGTAAATCACATCTGACAACAAATTACAATTAAGTCAGTGAACAGTATAAATTTTATCATAAACAAAATTTGTAAAAAATAAATGTTCAAATAACTGCTCAAATAAAATTGAAATAAATGTTTAAGTAAAAATTGTAATAAATATTCAAGTAACTGCTCCAGTAGCTGTTCCAATAACTCGTATCAATATTCAAACAAATGAAATAACTCTTCAAGGTAATAAACGGATATTAAAACGACTGTTCAAATAAAAGTTCAAATAAATACTTAAATGTCCGCATGAATATTAAACGACCTGAAATCATTTTACAGTGAACGAAAAGAAGAATAGTAGAAGAGAAGAAATCTTTTCGAATACGAAAAGGAGAAGTATCGATCGATATCTAAAGAATGTCAAGAACGTATGTTACAGTGATAGTAATGAACGATGTTTGTCGTAATAAAGATTTGAATTAGGTGTGTTTACTGATTACGTAGATGATGACGCCGGATTCGACGAAGCCAGGTATGCAGCCACGTTCCCGTCTCTTCCATTCGGCGAGTATGTCGAGCAACCAGGCGTTCCCGAATAATTCGATTGCCAAGTACTCGATACGTTGTGACGCCATTCCGAGCAGCACTAACGCAAATTTCAATTGTATTCAGTCTCGTTAGCCATTATAATACAATTACCAACAACTAATTCTTTTAGGCGCTTCTAGCGAAAGGGATCCTTCGGTGAAAGCAACTCGAGTATTTTTACAACGGAGATAAACTTGTCTTCCGTTCAAATTTATATAAGTCAATTTTTATATCTTTTAATTATCTCGGGTATTTTTAGACTAATTTATTTTTCGTCGAAGTTTTAGTCATTTTCAGGTACGAATTTTAGTAGATTTAGAAGGGAGGTAAATCGTTTTTTCTTGAAATTTATTTAATTCAATTATTACCTCGGGTATTTTTGAAATTTATTCGCGTCAGTTTTTATAACTTTCAGCTACAACCTCGAGGATTTTTAGAACGAAGACAAGTTTGTTTTTCGTTAAAATTCATTTAATTTAATTCGATAAAGGAAACAAGTTCTGTGGAATAAAAAAGTGGCATGATTTTGCAACGTATTCGTCCTCCATTGATATTAGACCACTTCTTATTTGAAAAACTTCAAACAACTTTCATAAATATAAATTGTACATGGCTCAGTAAATATAAATTGTAGTTATAGATTCGTTATAAGATACATGAAATTAAGTGAATTGTTTTTAAGACAAGGAGCTCGAGAAGATTTTAGTGATTTCCTTACTGAGAAAGAACGCGTACGAAGATGAGTGACAAATGAACTTGACGAAAGGTTTCTTCATGAAAAGACCCATTGGCGATGTCGGTGACAGCATGTAGATCGTGCTATAAACAGGAAACATCGCTCCAAGCTTGCCAACTTCTATAAATTGTCCGATCATGCTCAATCTTCTGAATCCAGGTAAACCGTCGTACCAAATAGCAGCCAGCAGTTGCTGCACGTTTGGATGGGCCACGAACTTTTACCAAAAAATAATGATACTCGTTAATACTTTAATTACAAAGTAAACTTTGTAATTTACAGTTAACTACTTTACTACTGTTACTACTGTCAACGACAGTTAACAGAAATGTTAAATATTATTCTTCGACTGGTAATACGATAGTTTCACGATGCCAAATTTTAAATTGCATAAATTTGTAATTGTTTCGGAATGCAAAAATGAAAAATTTGGATTTTCGAATTCTAAATTTTACCTGCTTCTGTTTGTACTTGATAGCGAGTTTCAGTCGATCCAATGTTTGCCGTTCTCCAGGTTCCCAATTTTCGCCGTGGGGATTATAATTCAGCATTATCTCCAGTTCCAAAGATGTACGAGCATGATCCAGCAAAGCCGTAGCAAAGTTTTGCGTTTGCTCTCGCATCTCCTGCAATCAAACAATGTCCTTCGATACACCATCTGTGTATTCAAAACCCGTAAACCGCAGCGTCGAACAATTTCTGAAGCGTTAGATATTTTTGTGCTAAATTTCGTCACGAAACTTGTCTATAATTAATATAATAGAAAATATTACAATCTTATATAAGTAACTATAAGTCATTCTATTATTGGTCATAACATCTTTCCATAAACGGGAAAAGACTCTAAGGTATTAAAAAATATCAAAGACTAAGTGTATCAGTACTCGTAGAAATTTGTAGAAATTAAAATTACTTAACTCTAGATTTACAGACGATCAATGACAACTTATATTCAAATTGAAATTAAAATAAACGATGAATACATAAATTAGTTTATACGATGATTCTTTGTCTCGACGAAATATACATTTTGACAAAAGCTTCTTAATTTTCACAATTTAAAATAAGAAATCTAAGATCATTTAGATAGATCTAGCGTTGGTTACGATGAAAAAGAATAATAATTCGAAAACTATTTGAAGGACAACATCGGTTAGTAAAGGTAATTTACAAGTGAAAATATATTACATTGTACTCGAATCGAAACTCCTGTTCCATTTTACTCAATCGTCGCAATTCCCAAGAGAGTTCGAAGGCGGTTAAAAGAGGATCCCTCGAGGACAGAGCGATTAAAGATGGCGAAGTGAGTGCGCGATACGCGTTTATTCGAGCCTGCGAATGTCTCAGAGAGTCCTGCTCGCTGGATGTCACACACTCGTCACAACCGCACCTACGATAATTAAAATCATTCATGTACATTCACATCTTTGAGAATCGCATTAAGAAATTAGGACACTGATACGCGTGTAACTGTCAATATTCATTTAGATAATGTAACAAGATAGAGCAATGCGTGACGGACGTAATACGCCTCTTTCCGACAAACGTTTTCAGACATTTTTGCAGTTGCATAATATGTATCTGTTTTGTTCCGATCGAGTTATTACACGAATCGCGTATGGCGGTTAAACCGAATTGATAATTCAGATCAGTTCAGTAAACTACTGTTTCAACTTTCTTCTTGACATTCGTAGTTAAACCCATCACTCGTTGGAGCGTTCTCACTCACGGGATATCTTTACAAGTTCTTGTAGTTAATTTCAATAAATCGTGGATAGTTTGTAGCTACTCTTGTTTCGGAGAACGCGGTTGGGGAGGAAAGTAACGTTACTGTGGAAAAACTATAAAAACTGAACCGAGGGTGATACACGTCGTAACTATGATTGGTACTAGATAAATAAAGCCCATACACGATACCAAAGAAACGCTCGAAGCTAGTTACCTTCTACTTTTCGTTATTTCTTATTTTTCGTTATCGCGATAAAAATCCTACTTCGCGTGGGAACTAGCGGAACTGTTTTTACTTAATTCTAGATAAAATGATTAATATTGCTTCCGTCACGATGGGTCAGGATAATATATTTAATAAAGTGTAAGATGAACACGTTCCGCGTTGCGCACGTTTCGAGATCAGCACGTGCCAGTTTTGCAATAACATAATTAGATCGCTTAATCTAATAACTGCATTATAAGCGACGAACGAGTATCGACACGAAGCCACCTAAGCCGTGGAATAAACCAGTCGACTTCGATTTAAGAGTTTTTGATTTTAACACCGTTTTAGACAACCGTTTCCGAACACGTAACAACATCTGACTATCGGATTACGAATTTTTAGCCCTTCGGCCCTTTTCGAAAAAACTCCTAATTGTTTACACATTTTTATAGATTCACGTTCATTTAGCAAATATTGAACTTTTTACTTCTTTTGTAAATATTTCAGTGTTCAATTAATCTCATAAATATATTAATATATAATTAATCTCACAACTACTTAAATACATATATAGCTAATCTTATAAAAATATAAATATATAATTAATAGCAGTATTGGAATTTAAAAACCTTCGATCATAGAGCAAAAAATGTTATATTCTTTGATTGGAAGACAACATATGATTAAATGACAACAAAAATATATATATATTTTTAACAGAATTTTACCTCGCATCATGAGGGGTGGGAAGAGTTGCACCACGATCAAGAAGAATCTTCAGAATCTCATAATTATTTTTGTGTGCGGCCAGAATCAGCGGTGTTATGTCCGGGGTGAAGTTCGATGAAGATCGATCGACAGCTTCCCAGCTCTACATAAATATAAAACATTTTAGTTTCTTTAGTTTTTAATATTTAAGCTTAAATACTAGGTAACGCGAGAACTGTCATAGCGGTCATCGGTCTGAGACGCCCCGTATTTGCTATGAAATCGATTTACACTTTACAATTTACACTTTAAATATTCCTCCAAAACATATCACATCATATCGAAATAATACATCATCTTTGAAATAAGTATCTGATGCTTGTAATAAATATTCGAGTGACACCATTTCGACTAGAAGTCTTACAGGTACTTGAATGTTTCTTAGACGATAAAGAAGAAGGGTCTTTTGAGAATAAATTTTGTTGAACTAACGTAAGGTTGCCCGGCCACGTGTGTCCTTTCCTCCCATTCCAGCAGGATCTCAACAGCTTCTACATACTCCTCCTTTATGGCGTGCAAGAGTGCATCCTGAAGGAAGAAGGAAAAATTATGTTCAGAATGTGCTGTGCTTTTAAACGCGTGTTCCCTAAGGTACATAGATACTTTATCGGTAATCTACGTTGCTTATCGCCAGTTTTATTACAACTTTACATTACCTAATACGTAAACAAGCTAAATGTATTCATTATTAATCCATGGACTGTAAGCATTGCAGATCTAAGTTACTACAGATTTGTTGGATTTGTTTTTTAACTCCTTGACATAATATCGAGTGACGATTACATTTTTGGGTTAAATTGTAATTGTTATCTGAACAATTAAAGACCGATAAATGAAAGATGTACTTAAGATTTTAACATTTTTGTCGTTTTAACATTGTGGCAGTTCGTCTTAACATTGTAGCAGCTATTTACTTGTTTTAACGGTTATTTATTAAGTAGCAGTAACATTGTAGCAGTTATTTATTATTCTCAAAGTTATCTGTGAATAATACAACTTCCTAGAAAATTATAGATCAAGGAGTAACCGCTTTGCGTAATTATTTTCCACATAAATTTAAATAATTATCAACCTATAATGAATTGCTACTTTTTTATCTTCTTCCTCTTCGTGCATTGTGTATTAGTTACGAACGTTAACCCAAGTGCATATTTTTGTTTGACATAATTCAAAAAATAAACTTTACTGAATATAAATTTGTTGTAAACAATTTGTATATTTTACGTACGTTAATCTAATTATACAGTATTATTCATTTAAATCGATCCACTCAGCTGTCTTCGAAGGTATTAATAATATAAACAAATATTTTAGGCAAAAATGATCTCAGGGGGTAAATTGTCTGGTGAAGGTAATTTTCTTCTACATAAATTCCATTAAAAAAAAAAATGAACTTCACCTTCGTACCTCCTCTGCGAGGTCGTGTACAAGAAATTTACCATCACCGGATGGTTAATTTTTTCTAAAAATTAATCTGAATAACGCAAAATTAGATTGAAAAATATTCGACAAATCTGTAGTTCGATATATGTGAAATATTTACCTTGACTTGAATCCCTAATTCAAGAAGAAGCTTGATAAGTTCGATGTTTTCGTTCTCGATAGCAGCGATCAATGCAGATCGATTCAGAGGATCTACGCAATCGATGTTCAAGATCTCGGGATGATCCTTGTTCTCCTCCAGTAATCTATAGTTCACAATTAAACGTAATTAAACTCTAACATCTAAATTATAATATTTAGACTCTGGAAATTTAGACTTTATTAACTTTAATTCGAAAACCAAAGTTTGTAAATTGAACTTCGGAAGTTTAGATCACATTTGCAAACCCAAAATTCAGAAATCAAAATTTTCAAATTTTCGTTAGAAAGATCGGATATGAAAAAGTATATTTCCAAACCGGTATTTATCATTTCCCAAGGATTGCACTCCGATGGCAATATAACGAGAGTCAACTGTACCTAACCTCAAAAACTACTTTACAAATTTCCTTAAAAATCCAATCGATAAAACCTAACTTAACGTAACATATCAAAATATGTTCAGATCGTCAGAAAACTGAAACCTCAAAGAAGAAATAATAAAAAAAAAAGAATGATCAGATCCGAGTGATTCTTTCTATTTCGAGATCGATGCTCGGTATCTTTTCTCCTGGTCGACGATTTATCATCGTGCTCGCTCGAAGGATTACCTTTTGACAGTGGCACAATCACCTCGTTCCGCGCTTAGCAGGAAGTGCTTCTCAACTGGGCCAAGACTATAGTCCGAGGGCGGGTTTAAGGATTGCATAGACGGTGCTCTAGAAGATTCGTTCGCTAGAAGATTCTGTTGCGACTCGGACGGATTCATTTTCCTCGTCTGCTATTTATCCAAAGGCTGCTGATAGTCACGAATGGTTCATCGATCCCCCACGAACACCTACGGACGACACCCACATGCTCCGCTTCAATGGATACCTTCTAATGCCTAATGCTCAACTATGTTCTTTAACCGTTTACTTCAAACATTCGCTTCGAACATCTACTTCAAACGTTTATTTCAAACATTTACTTCTAACATTTACTTCAAACATTTACTTCAAACATTCATTTCAAACATTTACTTTAAACATTCATTTCAAACATTTACTTCAAATATTCGCTTCAAACATTCATTTGAAACATTTTGATTCAAATATTTATTTGAAACATTTACTTGAAACATTTTCATTCAAACATTTATTTGAAACATTTACTTGAGAGATTTTGATTGAAACATTTGCTTGAGACATTTATTTCGAACATTTGGTTCGGGTATTTAATTTAGACACGAGGTCCAAAGTAATCGCGATAGAAAAGAGTTTGATCGGACAGGGATTTACAGAATAGCGAAAGTAGGTTCGGATCGAGTGGACTACAGGATTTCTTTGCAATGATCCGAAGATAATCTTATGAACGCGAACACGTGATGCTTATCGATTACTCTGTATTACTTCTACGAAATCTGTAATTCAATTTCGGAATTTAATCTGACAGAACGTAATCTGAATATCACAATTAACTTAGACGTCGTTTATTCGACGTCTGAACGATTAACGATGATACGACGTACATACTTTTCGTTGTTAACAACGGAACCTGTAAAAATTCTGAATACGAGATATCTTTTGTCAAGTATTAAAGGATTGATAAGATTTTTTAAAGAAAATAATTTAATTTGAATTTTTTGTTACGTGTGAAGATATTTTTTTTAAATGTATAGGAACGATAACATTTTGTTGATAATTGTCAGTAACGAAGGATGTACGATTCGATCGAAAGTATTCATAAATGCGATTATCTTCGAACCACTTTCGAAACCGTGTCACGATAGCCTAATCTAAACGATACCGATTTGTCACTTGGTCTTCTACTTTCGGTTGTATTTCTCATCGTTACTGTTCATCGTCTGAAACGACTAATAGACTGCTATACATCTTCCTGTGAAGATATACAGGTATTTAATAAAGACAGAAATGGCACGTTTCTTCTAATCGTTCAAAATATTTTTATACTTTCTTGATAAATAATTCCGAATATCATTGATAAATAATTGTTAATATCGTCGATGAATAACTTTTGAGTATCATCGGAATTACAGTAGACGTTTTATATATGTATAGAATTGAAATATTTAGATAGAAATGTATAGTTTTAGTATCGATAGTGATTCGTACGATTTATGTCCGACTATTTCTACTGTGACGAAAAATATCTGTGTTTAAGTATTAGTCAATAGATGTCAAATGGTTGACTAAATTTTTGCTTTAATCAATAACAAATGTACAATTAAAGCTTAACTTTTAATGAAACTGTAATTGTTTATTGAATCCGTTGAAGATTCAAGATTAATTTTAATCGAGGACTTTACGATTAATTTAAACTCGTGTCGCTAACCTAACCTAAACCATCTACACACAATGTTTCACAGAACCCTTACTTTCATTTTCTTTTACTTCCTACTACCATAATTATTCTTTTAAACCTTCTTAGTGCATAACATGTTCTTGTACTGTTTAATATTTTAGTTGAAAATTCGTTAAACAATTAGGAACACAGACGTAGGTATGAAAGAATTGGAATTGTAAAATAGCAAAATAGTAAGAGAGAAAAAATTAATGGTTCCTTAAACAATTACCATGATGAATGTAGTATAAGAAAAATAAAATTGTAGCATACTAATGTAGCAAAATAGTGAAATATATAAAATACCATAGTTAAATAGTAAAATAGTAACGTAGTAACAAAATTAAATAGTAAAGTGATAAAATAGTAAACTAGTAATGTAGTAATGTAGTAAAGTATAAAAATAGTAAAGTAGTAAAATAACGAATTACTAAAATAATAAAGTGTTAAAATAGTCAAATAGTAAAATAGTAAAATGTTAAGATACTAAAATAATGAACCACCGCTCCAAGTAAACTAATAAACTAGTAAACTACCAAAACAGTATAACAGTGCAACGATAAAATAACAGACTAATAAACCAACAAACCATTAAAATAACAAAATAATACAACTAAAAACAAGCAAATATTCGAGCAGCCCATAAAACAGTAAAATTTTCCATTTCTCGCATCCTCGAATGTCTTCCCACACAAATCAATTCCACCTGACATTTCCAATGAAAAACAAACCATCTAACTGTAAACACAAAACAATATCCACCCAATCATCAACAAAGCGATCAAACTATGAAAATACTTCAGCGACAAATTATTCTAGCGCGAAATAAAATTACGATCTACATCTTCGAGTGACGCACCATTTAAACCGCTCAAGAAGCACCGAACAGTGGAATGGTATCTCGTAACCGTCGAAATCAACGTGGATCCATGATCTCGGATGACGAAGAAACGTTTACGGTGGTTTTGGACGATGGATCTCGGTGCAACGTTCGTCGTCGGCGACGAAAGTTCGTGCAACAATGGCGGAATAAGGGTAAAACCGTGCGTTCACCAGCTCTACATAGTTCGACGAAGCCTTAGGACGTCGGTCAGCTGGGGCATGGATTAAGCGCACAAACACGTGGGTCGCATCGGAAAAAAAAAAATGAACGTCTGTGGACGTCCCTTATCGCTCACATTGCGTATCCACGTGCACGTGATCTCACGATTCTTGTCCAGGTGTCGTTACTTCTCGGATTAGAACAACCGCCGGCTCGTTTAATGTCTCATTCTTCTTCGTTTACCTCCGACCATTCTCTCGTCAACGTTACGGTTCCAAATGAGTTTTTTCGGAGATCAGCTTTATTTGCTCCGGGGAAAGAGTGAGTTACTTTCATTTCGTGAGTGTGCGTTCTTATGTGAAACATAAGGTGGAGAGGTGTATGCTTTGCTGATGGTGATGACCTTGAAATATGTTGTCAAGGATATTATTCTGAACAATTTTTCTCTGTAGATATAATCGCCTTTTGGCTTTAGTTTCAGAGATATTCGTAAAAATATTTGTGACGAGGTAATTATTTATAGAGGACTGTAACCTTCACCGATGTTGATGACCTTGAAATATGTTATCAAGGGCAGTATTCTAAACAATTTTCCTCTATAGATATAACCGCCTTTTGGCTTTAGTTTCAGAGATATTCGTAAAAAAGTTTGCGATGAGAATTATTTATAGGACACACCCTTCGGCGACTTCGATGACCTTGAAATATTTCCTCAAGGACATACTAAACTTCTCCTAGTGTATACCCTGTGAACACTCATCATCCAGAGACTAATTAATCTAAACTTTAATTAATCACTTAATACATTAGAAAGAAACTGTAACTTCAGTGTGTTTAGCTAAATAATATTAACAGATCTCGCTGTTTATACGATTTTTCGTTAGCCTAGGTTGGTAAGAAAATGTAGAAGGGTTCTGATAGTTCGGTGTACGTAGAAATCGAACAAGTGACTAGTTTTCCTCGACTTGATTCCGAAGTATGGCGACGTTCGACAACTCCTGTTAGCTTCAATTGTTTCAGACACCTTAAGAACAGAAGCATTTACGTCTTTGCTTTTCGGAGACTTCGTTGTAGGCAAGAAATTTAGTTTTAACGTATTATGTCGTCACAATACGATATAATTATTGTGAAGATTACCAAACAGGTAGAGTTACCACTCTACCTTGAAGTAGATGTTTGGGACAATTATTTATTCCAGAGAAAAATGTATACGTACTACCAAAAAATTGAAGTTTATTTATGTACTATAATAAAGAACAGGAGTTCAAAGAATAGACATTTAGAAGAACTAAAATTAAGACAAATTAAGATAAAATTTCTTATTTTATACGTATAGGTTCACCTTGAGGAATATTTGTGTTGCGAAAGAAGGGTAAGTGAAACAGAGCCACATTTCCAGCCACTTTTTTCCTTTAATTATTTAATTATACGCATGTATTAAATTTACATTCACTTTAAGAATGACGTTCAGGTTACAGACAATGTGCAGTACCGTAATACATACTAATATCTATCTTCGTTGCAGGATACAAACGTAGAAGAATTTCTACAAGTTTTACAAATTGAATAACATAGATGAACAAAATAAAAATTACACACATTCCATTATTTCTACCATTCGATCCCACTAGCTGTAACAATACACTCCAAAATTCAAGGAATATAAATACAATTTAAATTAAAAAATGAGGTAGTTACTTCATATATTGTTTATATTTTTTAACGAAAAAAATCGCGGTGAATTAAAAGAATAAATTCGGCAATATAAAAAATATAGTAGAATTCAGTTCCGTTGTATCCAGCAATATTTTCAGAATGGAACGACGGATTGTCGTTAACAATGACGATGCTATTTCATAGTGAAACGATTTGTTAGAACGGAAGAACGTTCGATGATTCGATTCACGTCACCGATATCGAAGCTAATGATTAAACTTTATATGTACATTGAATACGGAGGTGGATGCACATTAAAGTACCCAAAAGAAACGTCGTTGAACAACATTGTTTATCAGCCGTCCAATAATTAATTATAAAATCTCGCTTTCTATATCCGCAATCAAAATATCTGTAAATTATTCGAAGCGTCAAGTATCTATTATTTAACCGTGCAATAAATTATTAAACCGTCACGTAATAAGTTACTTAATTATCCAACACATTATTAAAAGGACAGTGAAACTTAAAATAAAAAATTTCAACGTCACACAGAAACATCCTTAATATTTTACATATAACCGAACAAAAAAATTAATCATTTCGTATAAAATAATTATTTAAACTCGGATAGCGGATCACTAACGAACATGGAAATTTTCGGTTTAAAATTATTTCCACTATTCATTCTCCAACTTTCAGATATAATACTGCATAACTATTTAAGTACAAACTTTCGTCTCCGACAACAGGCAATACGAGAGTCTACAACCTTTCGTTTAAAAATTACATCCATGTCTTAAATCTACCATTCGGCCATTCAAGATTTAACAAAAGCACAATTATATTACAACTCGAGCTATTCTCCTAAAATTATATATTATTACATATATAATAATGTAGAGTAAATATAAGAAGTTAGTTGCATAAAAATAATGTATCTTGAATTAATAAAATATTGAAAGATCGAATTACTCGAAGGATCTACGGATCAATCGAGCAATTTGCAGGAATTTTCTTCGGAAAATTGCAGGCATCGCCTTAAAAGAAAAGCGAAAGCTTCGAGTGAAACGATAAGTACACTTTCTTCTGAGGTATAATTTAATATATATGGCGGCTGATAATAAGGTTGCCCGTCGGAATTTCAGGATCCAATGCGGTGAAGTGTTCCGGAAGTTGGGTCGCCATGTTTCTTGTGCCGAGCGACACAAACCCCGATGAATTCGAGCGAAATAATGATCGAGCACGATTCTAGTCGTGTTTCGAATCGATTCTTTCCTCTAGGAAGTCCAGGCTGTTCCTGTGATCGGCGTCGATGTTGTTCAGGATGTTGCACAAACGTAGCAACCTCGTCTCGTAAGGATGAAAGTCCTTTAACTCCTCGTTCGATAATAAATCCGAACACATCGCCGTCATGTCGATCTCGACGGGGTACATTTGCACGTTTCGGCCATATCTGCTGACAAAATTATTTTCATGAAACAGAATTTCGACATTTTCATTTTCTCGTTACACTAATGATAATTGTCAAGATTTCAATATTTTTTCGTTAAACGTTTAGCAAGATGTAATTATTTCTTCATTGTCGATTAAACATTTATTAAGATGTAAATACGTCTGGATTGAAAATTAAACATTTAGCAAGATGTAATTATTTCTTGATTGCGAATTAAACATCTAAAAAACATATTCAATTAATTAATTACCACGTTCAATATCAAGCTGCGTAACACTTGCAGATAGTTAAAGATCAAAGTTGAAGACATATAAAAAAACTTGTAGAGTATACAACAATTATACTTCGATGAACTGAAAAAAGTGAATACAAAAAATTGAAACTTGCCTAATAAAGTTCAAGTCGTTCCTTCCCCTCTTGTACTCCCTGTCGCTGTTCATGGCCTTGTATCCGGATCGGCCGAACCTGATCACGATATCCGGTGATTTCCAACGGGGATACCTGTTAACTTTCGAGCTGCCGTCGTCGCTGTTCAACGTTTTCCCGACGTTAACGTCAGGATCGCTGCGGCCGTATCTGATGAAGGATGAACCCACGTTGCTCCGTCGTTCCTTCGAGTCGGGATCCTCGGAACGGCCATCCACGTTGCTGTGTCTCTTCAACACGTAGTCGAAGTCGCTGGATGGGTCCTTGAAGATCCTTAGGCTGCCGTCCGCTTTCAGTGGAGTCAGTATCGACGAGGAAACCAGAACGTAGTTGCAGAGGAAAGGCAACACGTACAGAGAGGATAACAGGCTCTATGAGAAGAAAATTTTACAAAAATCTTCGTTATCAATTTTGAAGAGGATTACTGTAAAACATGTTCCAGCAGTACAAAATTTTGTACGTTATAAGAATATTTTAATCTCTGTACTTTTTGATTTGTAGAAAATGTTAACAAGTTCCGAGAAGATAAAAGGGAGATAAGATGAAAAATGTAGATACGCGTACACGGTAGGAGCTCATTAAATATGTTATGTAAGATGGTGGACAAACCTTTACGTAAGTTTCGAGAATGCAGAAGCTTCTATTGAAATGGAAATATAATAACAAGCGCGGAAGAAGTTATCTATAGATCAAACGAATCAATTTTCACGAGAATAATTTTAGTTTATATGATGTATACGTATCAAATTTCTTCTATTGCAATAACTCCTTAAAATAGTAAGAGGAACTTTGCGCGTTGTGTTTCGACGACGTGAATTTCGACGCGTTGTATTTCACTGCATACAACATTTCAATATGTTATGTTTCAATATGTTTCGTCGTGTTATATTAATAGCATTGTACAAATTCTAAACTTGAATATTATCAAAACTAATTCAAAAATTGAACCCTTGCAAAATATCCGATTACAAGACTTCCAAAGAATTCCACCTTTCTCAGTTTAACCTTTGAATGACACGATTAATAAGCGTCTACACTTTCAATATCCAGTGAAACCAACACAATATCTAATTAGTAACGCAATTAATCCCGAAACTAAACCCTTCCTCGCCATAAAATATCCCATTACAAAACATCGACTTCCAAAGAACTCAACGTTTCTCACTTATTTAACCTTTGAATGACATGATTAATAAGCATCCACGAGAACTAACACAATATCTAATTAGAAACGAAAGACGAGACGCGATAAGACGAAACAACGAGAGTCTGTACTAGAAAACGTTCCCTCGAGCATCGTCGGGAACAATCTAATAAAAGATTTTGTTACAGATTCCTTCAGATTATTCGAGATGCAGCTACAAGGCTGGTGATAAATAATATCGACGTGTTATTAGCTGTCTTAACAGGATGTTTAGCGATATACCGTAGTATACCGAGCAAGATTAATATGGCCGCCTTACGTTACTTTAATTAACCCCGTACACGGCCACCCTTCATAATGGCCGCGTCGCCCACGAAACTTGCCACCGTTTTCTGCTAAAAACATACAGATTTACGAGGCTGCCGTGAGAAAACAACAATATTAACCGCTCGAGAATATCGATGGATACTCGTTATTGTTCCTTGTTTAACGGGTCTAGACTGTACACTTCCATGGGGAAAATGGTGGCGGGGAAATTACCAAAATACTATTTGTTGATTCTTAGGAAGTTCTTCAATTTACCAACTTCGAGAGAAACGTCGTCGTGGAAATGAAGAACATGTGAAAGTTATATGAGAGAAGAATTTTTGCATTTGATGATATATGCCATATATGAAAAGATGTTATTTTTAGTTGGTTAATTTCCAGATCTATGAAGTTTAATAGGATCTGTGTAGCTGTCATGGAAATGGAGAACATGTGAAAGTTGAATGGGAAAGGAATTTCAAGTTTGATGATTTATGCAATATATGAAGAGGAGAAGTTATTACTAGTTGGTCAATTTTCAAATCAACGAAATTTAATAAGAACTGCGTAACAGTGAGAACGAAGAACATATGAAACTTGAAGAAAAAATTCCAAGCATCCAATGTATGCAATATATGAAGAAAAGTAAAAGTCAAGCTATTTATTGAACAAAGCACTCTTGTACCGTCATTTAAGGAAAAAGGAGATGGAACTTGAGTAACTAAAAAATGCAAATGATAATGGGCTAAAGAAGATGAGGAAAGCGAAAGATCGCAGAATTAAAGGGCAATCATTAATCTGTTAAACGAGGAAATATAAAGCGAAGAAGAAACATGAACCGGCGAAGAAAAATGACGAAGAAAATTTGAGGATGCATGGAAATGAGCGTAGAAAAGGTGAAAGTGGAAATTATGAAGGTATTAAACGAAGAAGTCGGGTGAAAACACATGGGACTCGAGTGAAGAATAGTAAAGTAAAGGAAAACAAGTGAAAATTTGAAAAGGTTTAAAAATTCACATCTGGAGAGATAAAAAAGGAACTTTTTAACCTACCGGACGGCGTTCCTTTTTACTCCGGCCATTTTCCTTCGTTCTTACAATAAGAATAAAACATAGGCTATATACAAAACCACTTTAACCAGCTTTTCAGTCTTCGGTTCATACTTCTTCGCTTCATCATCGTACTAATTACCAAGTTTTTTCCATAAATTACAGTGCTCTTTAGTTCGTTTACGTACAATTACTATCTGAAGCCTTTGGAGCACACTTTACCAGAAATTATTTACGATGTTATACTAATTTTTGATGGAATTTAATGTTATAGGAATTGAAGGTTTGATGTAGTAAACTTTCGTTATATTGCCGCTTTTATATTGACTTATACCGTATAGCCTTTATACATATACGATAGATAAATTCGTATTTTAACGCGTTGTATTTGCAAATGTACTTTGGCGCGTTCTGTTCCCACGTGTTGCATTTCGACGCGTTTTGTATCGACACGTTGAATATCGGCGCGTTGCATAACGGCGCGTTGTATTTCATCGCATTGAATATCGACACGTTGTATTTCGGCACATTGTATATCGGCACGCTGTGCTTCCACGCGTTGCATACCGGCACGTTACATATCGACGCGTTGTGTTTCCACGCGTTGTATTTCGTCACGTTGAGTATTTTGTGCATTAAATATCGACACGTTGCATATCGGCGCGTTATGTTTGTACATCACATACCTATTTCATATTGTCGAGTTAAACCAAATGATGAGTGTAAGTCGCCTTTCGAGTGCAAAGGGTAACACTTTGACTGCCACGTGATCCACATATGACGTTTAAATCTTCACATGAATCAATCATCTACGTTATTAACTTGCACTAGGATTTGTCGGGTGCGTCGGTCAGAACTAATCACAGCAATATTAAAAGAAAGTAAGTTGAAATGTTATGTCAATTCGGTATCAATCGACTATACAAATAATTGGTCTTGAACTCCAAATTAAAGCGTATTAATTCGAGTAAAATTGATCACGAAGTACGAGTGCGTCACGAGACTCGTCAAAATACAAGGGGTTAAGTACAAAACAATACGTATAGTATTGGACTAAAAATTTGAGTTAAGAATCTGTCCATTCACCTAATTGAAAATACTAGTATTAATTACTTGGAGCTATGAATATAAGAAAACATTGTGTACGTATCTGGTAAGATTTATTAATCATAAAAGTACTAGCTAGTAAAATTTTCAACTGCGTCAGCGTGGCAGTCGACGAGTCCGAGGTTATAATCTAACGTTATCTCAACTTTTTTCTTGCAACTCGCAGATCTATGCGAGTCGTGTTGCGTTATTTTATGTCCTCCGATATGCAAAACAGTTGACGCGATGGAAAAGTAACTTGCGAAGTCACAGATGGAATTTATGAATACGGAAGGGCGTTCTGATGAAAGGATTGTTTATAACATTGTAACGACCCTTGATATTTTATTGCTTCATTATTTTATCCATTTTTTATTGCACCTTTCATGACTTTATATTCCGTTCTTAAATATACATTAGTTAGTATACATCGTGAACATTCAAGTTAAAATTTGATTAACTCTCCTTATATTGCCGTAGACGAAGTTATAGTGACGGAAAGTTTTTGAAGTTGGCAATGTGTTGACATGGTCAGATGTTATGATGAAAAGTATCGGAACATTCTATTGCGATATAACTAGTGACGAAACATTGTACTGAGATATAACAAGTGACGAATTATATCGCAATATAAAATATTGAGGTATAACGTGTCGTGTAACAACGCGTTAATACACAATGCGTTGATATTCAACGCGTCGAAATGCAACGCGTGGAAACAGAACGCGCCGACATTCAACGCGACGAAATACAACACACGGAAACACAACGTGCCGATATGTAACGCGCCGATATGCAACGTGTCGATATTCAACGCGCCGATACTCAACGCGACGAAATACAACGTGTGGAAACACAACGCGTCGATATGCAACGCGTGGAAACAACGAATGAGATGATGAAGCGAAACATACACCAGTGCTAGTAGCAGAGAAGCAATAAGTTCACAATAATTCATTAAGTCGATCAAAGATTTTAGGGTTGCTATCCGTCAGCAGCAAAAATACCTTCTGCAAATTGTTAATACTGCCATTTACCGAGAGAAAGATGAACTCCGACAAAAATTTATGTTACACGCGCGACTTCCTTCCGTTTCCTTTCTTTTTATCGCGACAAGAGGTGGGTGTAAGCGCCGAGAATTTTTAAGCGTTCCCCGCGAGAAGATGGCTCCATCACTCCGCAGAGAGCAATCACGAATAAAACGCTCGAGAACGAACAATGTGCCACGAATTTTTCTCCGTATAATTAGCCGGCTACGACGACAGTTGTGAAGAAATGAAATTTTCAATTGAAATCACGGGAGAACAAAATGGCGACGTTTCGAGCACTGGGATGAAGATTATATCACTGTGAAATATTGAAACAATTGTAGAATTATAGTAGCTGAATCTGTAGTGACCCTGAACTGTTAATCAAAGTTTGCATATACTGAAAGTGTACGAAAGCGAATGAAATTTTATTAAAAAATTATGTTTAGATGAACAATTTTTTGATCGTAGTAATCCTTTATTACTAATAGATATTTATTGCTAGAATATTATTCTAGCGGATAGTGAATAATATTCTGGAATATTATTCTACCGGAGTACTTGAATATTTATGCGTTCTAATGAAAAAAGACAGGGATGCAATTTAACTGAGACGAAAGATTTTCATGTCGAAATTAGAGAAAATTCGGAGGATTATTATACTAATATCGTGACCTGCTGTACAATTTGAATTATAAGAGAGTTAGTAAACTCTAATTTCGAGAGATACCAAATGGAAATTTTTGCAAAATAAAACGATTACAATCTGACCATCCTACGCACAGTTCTCACTGTGACATTTAACGAGTTAATTACTGTAATAAAATTTAGTATGTCAATAGTCTTTTAATCCTCTATATATAACGCTGCAGCGACTACAATTACTCGAACTTTTAAACGAGAGACTCATACATGAAACAATAATACAAAATTTTGTCTATAAAATTGAAAATGAATTTAATCTTAGGAGTACGATATCTAGCAGTCTAAGATAAATTAATGTATTAGATAAAGAAATGAATTAATCTTCCTGATATGATATACATGTGTCATATGATTATGTGTGTCGCATCAACCACAGATATTTCTACTGCAATACACCGTTTTTACTACCAATTATTAACATGGCTTCGCAATGGAAATTCAATTATTTAGCCAGACAGAAGTTATTAAGAACACAGACATTTCATTTCTGAATTTCAATTTTTAATTCGTTACTTTGCATCGTTGATTTAATATTGAAAGCTCCAATTAATCGGCTTTTTGCTTTCACTTTGAATTTAACTGAATTTATAACTGGTTTTCTGTGGCCATCGTCCCAGTTAATATGTGAAATTAAAATTGATGCACAAATTTTATTAAAACTGAAAACGTGTGTGGACGAAAGCCACAAAAATGTTTACTAGAAATACAACATGTTTTACAATAACATAGCAAAATTAGTTTAAAATAATTGCATTAGAATGAAGATATTAAAATTATGCAACAAATGTTCATGAAACTGAAAATACACGGAGTTGAACGTAGCTACAAAAGTTTCTACTACAATTACAAAATGTTTTACAATAATATAAAAAGATTGCAATAAGATCGACAAAAACAGAGATTGACAGTAATATAAAAATCTACAAGAAACTGTCACGATAATTTCAATTACCCCTAAAACAATCCTCAAATGTTCAAAATAGAAATACATAAAACCAACAAAACCCACATTATCACTATAATCGAACAATATAACGCCAAAGAAGAAGCTAAATAAAACTGATCATTCTCCAAAACTTGGAGCAAAAAAATGCACTAACTACGTTAATCCCAGTTACGTTCTTTCCTCGAAGCTTTTGAAGCTTCCAAACGCTCGAGTAGAAAAATAAAAAAGAAGAAAACAAAAGCAACGATGCGGTTGTCACCCTTCACGTTCGCAGAAATCACACGAAGCACCATGATAAAAAAATGAAATTCGCACTAAAATAGAAACTAAGTACACCGAAGAACCATAAATAAGTGTATTCGCTCACCATGTCGCAAGTAGGGTACAACGCAGACTATCGAGCGAGGGGGTTGGTAGCTTCTCGCGGATAAAACAGAGGAGCAACAACAACAAGAAGAAGAGGAGGAAGAAGAGAAATCGCGGTCGTGTACGACTAACGCGTTTTGCGACGGCGACGTTTGCGGCCTGTTGGTGGTGGAACGAGTGTCCGGGGTTAGAGATGACACCCTTTATATAGAGGAACCTCGGCGCATCCCCCGTAGCCTCGCGGACCGACACACAGAGACCAGATAGCCTCACCTGAGTTATGATTGGCCGAGCGTACAACACGATACCTCTACATTATTTTGATTCAATTATACCGTCGGCTACCGACCTACGTAATCTCCCTTATTATTTATGACTCTTCGCAAATAATAATCATCGTATGCCGGTGTCTTAGGCTAGACGGGGGAGGATCTCCGATCATCCGCGATGTTCCACCCTCCCGACATTCGCATAAACTTCCAACACCATTTTTATTAACCCTTTGCTCTCGAGTCATTTCTATTGAATCTTATTAATAATTCAGATTGTTGTATCCTGCTCTTCTCGATTATTCTTGAAGGAAACACGATAGTTACACCCAATGTGTCGGGTGAACTTTATGTATAAGATAAGTTTAAAGATTAACAATGTAGATAAGTTTCTGATATTTTTACATTTTGATATGTGCGATGTAAACAATTTTTTGGTTACGGAGTGGTGGTTCTACCAACCCGACGTAAACTGTAGAAGGAGGAAGGCTAGACTAACAGTTTGGTTCTTCAAGTAGTTTGGAGAAAATTCTAATTTTTAGGGACAAGTTTACAGGGTGACCTATGGTGCCCTAAAATAGTTCGGATTTTTCACGTCATCATCTGTTTCATAAACGGTTTGGGTCTTAACTGTACTACGACGCTACACAGATCATTGGTTAAATATGAAATATCATCGATTGGGACCGTTTACTAGTAAGCCGTGCTAGTGGCACATGCCAGTAGGTAGCCGAATTTTTGCGTTCTCACTTTGTCCGTACCAGTCGTTAGAAAAAGGCAAGAAAGAAAAGGAATTTTCTCTGTCATATTATTTCATGTTGTTGAGTGAAAAGTGAGTCGCTTTTCGAGTGCAAAGGGTAACACTTTGACTGCCACGAGATCCACATATGACGTTTAAATCTTCGCATGAATCAATCATCTACGTTATTAACTTGCACTAGGATTTGTCGGGTGCGTCGGTCAGAACTAATCACAGCAATATTAAAAGAAAAAAAGTTGAAATTTTATGTCAATTTGGTATCAATCGACTATACAAATAATTGGACTTGAACTCCAAATTAAAGCGATTTTGAAGATCATATCGAGCTGAAGTAATATTGAGCTAATTGAGAATATTTCACAAATCAATTTATATTTTTACTCGATTTTAAAGATCAACGAAGGTAAATTTGTACGAGAGAAGTAGGCGGTCATGTTGGGGATGATCGACACTGACGCAAGGGATTGTCGTACGACTGTAATCGAGAAACGTGAGGTGTTTGCTATACTACCATTTATAAAGGAACACGAAACAGGAAACCCGTTATTGATCAGGATCTTTATTTAATCTATAATTATGCTCTTGTAGAACACCATTCACTATGCTCTTTTAGAACATGATTTGTAGGAATATTTCCACAGAAAATTAACATAGCAGCATAGTAACATAGCATTGTAAAAATCGGACTACCTCTCATTGTTAATGTTCTTCCATTGTTAATTAATAAGAGACAAAAAGCTCCCTTACATTCTGCACTGTATTTTTAACAAGACACCGTAAACCATAAGCTCGAAGAGTACGTATGCATTTATGGAAGCGAAAGAAAGACCTGTTCACTGTTTCCTGTAAATGCAAACCTAAATTGAATAAAAACAAGAAATGTAAGTGGACTCGTTCGATTGAGGCACCTTGCACGGTAACTGACATTCTAAACCACGTATCAGGGAATATATCTCAGATATTGCAATAGTATACAGTAAAAGGACATACAATAGATTTACTAAATAATTAGTGAACTATGTATGCAGGCAAGAGTTTAATTAATAAATCAGCGAGCAGGATAGTTTCCCGGGCAAAGCTTTCCAGTGGATACCTTCACCTAGCTTATTACGACGCGAACAATACAACAATTTTATTGTATTACAATGTGTGTATGACTGATACAATGCTATGCTAATGAGAACACGATGGAAGCACCGGGTGGTGTTCAGGACACAAAAGTCCCTTGCAATTAGAATCGTTCCCGTTATGAAGGAGTCTTATGTGCCAAAGACGGTATACTGTCATTGTGTTACCGACGATGACGTATGAACAGAACACTCTTTGAATAATGTTGAATGAGCATTCTATAATGGTGGGCCGTACAAGTGTCGTTACAACGCGTAGTGATACAATATAGAGACCTAGGCCTACATCTGATGATGTAGACGTCATCTAGGATTATAGAGATCTGGAGTTATAGGGATCTAGGGCTATAGAAATCTGGGGATATGGAAATTTAGGAATATAGGGATTTGGGGATATAGGGATTTGGGGACGTAGGCATTTGGGGACATAGGGATTTGGCCATATAAGAATTTGAGGATATAGAGATTTGGGGTTTTGGGGATTTGGAGACGTAGGGATTTTGGGGATATAGAGATTTGGGGACGTAGAGATGTAGAGATATAGGGATTTGGGGATATAGCAATCTAGGGTTATAGTAATCTGGGAGCATAATGATCTAGGACTATAGAGATCTGGGGATATAGAAATTTGGGGATGTAGCAGTCCGAGGATATAGGAATCTAGGACTACAGAGATGTAGAACTACATAAATCTAGGGATATCGAGATTTGAGTGTATAGGAATTTAAAAATAGATCTATATCTTAAGAGATATTTAGAGATTTAGGATTTAGGAATATACAACTGTAACATTCGTATAGCACGTTTCTCTCTTCGAGTACAGATAGATGCAGAAGTATGTAACACCATGGATCCATGGAGAACCATAGATTTAGATAAATATTGACATTTGAAAGTCTGCCGATGCCCCGTTTACTTTTCATTCCTTGTTTCATGTTTGTTTTTCATTCGCTGCAATCCTTGTCTTGTCGATTATTGATACTTCAGTTGCATTTTGCCGGAAGTGGATTCATCTTGTCGAAATTAAAGCACCATTGTAAGGCGAATCAATACTACCTAATTTTCTTACCTATCTCGTGATCAACGCGTTAACTGCCTCGGTAAAATTATATCTTACGATAGTCTGGAATTGTAATTTTTCAGAATACAAATTTTATCTCATAAAAAAAATCACTTTGCATAATTAACACATACTAATCGAGGTTCATGGACGATTCGTCGAGCGAAAGAAATGACTAAACACGACTAAGTTAATATATTATATAATTACTCCTCGATACTTGTTATCAATCTTTTTCTTTCAATTATCCCATTATAGTAAATCCCTTACGTCGTATTCGCTATATTAGATATTTGAGACTGGAAAGTTAAACCCTGAAAAATATTTCAATCAATCGTGTAAATGTAATATTTGCGTACAATTCTGGCGAACTTGAAAGAAGTACGATTGCTTTTTGTTTGACACGTTCGAAGGATACACCATGAATTCCCCCGACCAGTGAAACAGAGACTGGTGAACCGAGAATGAAACGCAACAGGTAGAAGCACTTGTTTTCTACAAGTGAATCTGGGTCACTTGTTTCCCATTGTGAGTTCGTGACACAGGTGCGAAGATCTTTTCTGTGCATTCGTTCAACGCGTTACTAAAATACTATGTCACCAAAATACCTTTAACTCGGTGAAACTGTGTATCGGCTATACATTCAACCCGTTAACACGTTGCTCGACGTAAACAACGTCGATTTAATAAACAATTAAGACCGCAACTACGCGTAACAATCATTTGCTGCGTATTTTCTCTTACGCGAATGTTGGAGTAACAAAAATCTGTTTACACCGTTCACGAATAAAGTGCAATATTAATTTCTATTTTATTTGAATAATTTGATATCTGAACCATTTTATTCTCTGTCTCTTCGCCGAATAGTTTATCAATGCGTATTTTATTAGTGACAAGTTGTGCTGTGAACGTATGTTAACGCATTGTGTTGTGGACACGTACTATTGACAGGTATTAACATTAAGCGTTGTATTATCAGCGCGTTGTATTGTTGACGCATTGTATTTCAATTATGTTGTATTGTTGACTCATCGAGTTGTCGGTACGCTGTAAATGCGCTGTCTAGCCTGCACATTGCGTTGTAAAAGCAGTTACATTACGAATGCGCTGTCTATTATGCGTGTTATATTGTAAATGCGCTGTCTAGTCAACGCGTTGAACCATGAACGCGCTGCCTAGCCGATGCGTTATACTGCGAATGTGCTGTTTAGTCCGCACGTTGCAATATGAGTGCATTGTATAGTCGACGCGTTGTAATCTGAATGCGCTGTATAGTCGACGCGTTGTACTGTGGATTCGATGTCTAGTCAACGCGTTGCAGTACGAATGCGCTGTCTATTCGACGCATCGTAATGTGAGTACACTGTCTAGTCAACACGTTGTAAAGTGAATGCGCTGCTTATACGAGGAATTATACAAAAGGGTGAGAAAACTTGTATTATTTCATGGAAAAATCTTCGCAGTTGTTCATTACCAGAAACGTGAGACTTTCTTAATGAAACTTCTAAAAACGTAGACTTTCCTAAAGAAATTTAATATTACAAAAAGAAAGATAAGAAACTGGATATTCTACCTACAAAAATAAAAAATAAAATTTTGTTAGGTATTTATATCTACTCAAACACTAGATTCTAATTTTTCAAGAATTATGGAATAAGGAACAAAACAAATTTCTATATAAAATTTCTTCCTTCTTTCCTCGTTACAGGTATTAATATTTAATAAAGTTCGTGGTAAACTTCTCATATACATGGCGACCAAATGAATAGTTTCTCTTTAAACTTTTTGAAAACGACTATAAGAAAATATGATTCCCCAAGGTAGAGAGATTGAACTTTAAAGAATTCAAAGGCAATTCGAAGTGAAGCGATCGCACTTCCTCCGTGAACGTTCATCGACTTTTACTCGCGTTGCTCATAATTTCTCTCTTTTTTTTTTCTTGTTGCCTCTCCTACATAGCCATACAGCGTATATAAGTTGCACAGTATAACACGTTTTATCTTGAAAAATGTTTTCCTCCCGCCACACCAACAACCATTGTACTTGCTTTGTGTACGAGAAAGCCGAACTGACATCCCTGAAAGTACATAATCCGGTGTTAAGCCGATGAACCGGTAGGGTGACAGCCTGCACAATTGTTGACATTCGAAACATGATCTATTCATGGTATTAACAAAAAAATAACAGTTCAAGGTTTACTTCCTAACTTGAGCGAAAAATCCTTCTTGATATTTAGAAGGAATTTCTCCTTTTCGAGTAATGTTTCCAAAAAAATTGACGATTAAAATATTGAAATAGTATTAATATACAAATGTCTTCTAAAATATGTAAATAATGGAGTTGTGTGAAATAAGAAATAAGAAATGATTTTAATGTTTAAGAAATTCTGATATAAAATTATATAAAAAAAATTATAGAACATTTATAAAGGTCGTTGAACAAATTTTAAACAGGTCATTTGTGCAAAAAAGAACTATATTTATGTTTAGGAATTCTGGATCCCACAATAGGCAATCTTTCGCTAAAAACACACCACAGACAAAAGTAAAATCTTATAGCTGCTTTAATATGAAAATATGTGTATATGTGTATGATAATTTTAGGAATAAATAATTATGTACACGGAATGTCATCATTTTACTGAGAGTAAACAAGTGAAATGCAATAGCTTCCAAAATATTCTACTTTTTACTTTCATACTGTGATGAAAATAATGAGTTATTCATAGGAGCATAGATTCTATTGAATCTTTCGTAGAGTTCATCGAGGACATCAGAAAGCAAAATGATAGCAGTTTAATTTTTAGAAAAATACTAATGTAATATATTAAAAAATTTGTACTTATGTTTAAATCAATATCCTTTCCACTTTTATGACCTTATAATTTACTAACGTAACTTTAATCATTTTCCTTCACATACCCATGAAAATAATATTTTACATAGTGTTAAAGCATTATTGTCGCGGTAGGCTAGAAGTAAATAAATAGAACTCTTTAATGTTAATAAACAACAAGAAATTGTTTCTATGCTCCTGTACAATAATATTATTTTGTAATACCTTGTAACAAAATAATTGTAATATTTTACAATCGAATGTATAATCAAAATATTTCATTTTTGCGAAGATCTGTGGAATCCTCTTCTATCCATGTTCATGAGAATTTCATTTAACTTAGACTATCTAAATTGTTTCTTATAGATACACATTAAAACCGTTTCATGAACGACACTTGTATCGCACGAGCTGCTAGTTCCACCATTATTAATTTATTAACACGCAACCACTTATAAAATATCTGTAAATTGTTTTAAGTTCAGTCTTTGTAAAGTTTTCTTAAAAACTATTTTTTGCATCATTTGTTTCTTCTTTCTGGCTTTGTTCAAAATACAAAAGCTTCACGCAACAATTCCCATTATTTTCCATATCGTTGTTCACATTTGCTGTACTTCTCTAACAAACACGTGAAATCCTTTACGGATAGACTGAAGTGTAAAGGTAGTGTGCTGGAATTAAAAGAGAGAATATTATACAAGAAATGTAGATATAGAAAAATGCAGGTATAAGAAACATAAGAAATTACTATGCAAAACCTTACAAGAATTCTGTTATTCGTGTTTGCCATGGTAAAACACCATACGTACAACAAACATGACCATATATTACACCTAAATCAGGATCTGGAATTCTCCATAAATTTAATTTTTCATTAATCAAATCACTATCTATTTCTTCTGATTTGATTGTTCCTGTGACAACAGCTTCAGCCAATTTTTTTGTTAACATTACTATTTCTCCCTTTCCATGCATGGAGGATAATAAAGATACTCTTGTCTTCAACTTAGAATCTGCAAATTAATACCAATAATTAATTGTTTCTATTCTGATATAAAAAGATATTTTTTCTTACAAAGATCAATACCATACCAGTTATCCCATTTTGCTTGGATGTTATGTTTGGTTTATTCCAATTTATATGATCCACTAAATCAGGTCGCCTTTTTGCAAGTTCATATTTTAAAGAACTTTCATTTTTGACTAAAAAACCTGTAACAAATATGATAAACATGTACTGGTTGGAAAAGCATGACTATCCAAACTATTTATAACATATAATTATTATCATTAGTATTAGTTATAACCATATATCAATATCAAAATGATAAAAAGTAGTAGTAATTGTTTAGTGCTGCCGTTACAACCACGCGCTGTAACTTCGAAATTTTTTTTAATTTTTAAATTTTTAAACTTACAACTTTTCTTTTTAATTCTCGACCCCGTAATGTCTAACGACAGATTTTTAATTATTAATTATTAATTTAAGTTTTTTGAATGATTTAACATTCGACATATCGATATATCGATATATCGCGTCGAGTTGTAATTTCGAATTCCATAGTTATTTTTTCTCGTAAATGTAATTGTTAACGAACGGACATGATTAATTGATCTAAAATTTAGAATATCGCAACGTACTTGAGCGATAAGACGCAACACACAAGTGTCCAATTTGTCCTTGACTACAGATAGCAAAATAACTGTTTAAAGAAGCAGTATATAATTCTATTTATGTGTAAATTAGTTTAAAAACTTCACGATTTCTTTTTTTAGGAATTTTAATGTTTTTTAAATCCTAGTTTTGTAATAAACAAAGCAAATATGTAATGTCAAGGACAGTTTTCTACTACATTCAACAGTGGATAAAACAAATTAACATAATAAAGTCATTACATAATTATGAATATTATAATAATTTCTTAAAAATTCTTTGTAACACAAATTTTATAGTTTTTCATATAAAATATATAGTCCATAATAAGCGACTTATACATTCGTCAAAAATCATTTTTGTAATATTTATATACGTAAAAATGACTCGAAAATGTAATACATAAAGGGTACAAAAATTATTTTCAGAAAACATTGTTATCAACTTAATGTCGATATCTAATACAATAACTTATAAACTTAAGAAGGAAAACTCATATAATTCTAAGACAGAAGATAATTTTTTAGAACATTTCTTTTGACAAACAGAAACCTGTTTTTAAGAAAATTATTAGATGAACATAATTTAATGTTCTATATGTAATGTTTTCTTAAATACAGATAATAATTATTAATGACTTGCTCTGCATATATTTTTTTGCTAATAAATAAATAATAAAACATTTTTATATATGCGTAAAGACATGCCTATAAAAACAGTTGTCATTCTTAGTTATGTTGATTTTCCCACATCAATTTTTTTGTGTTTTTTATAATCGAAAACATAATTCATTAGCCAAGGACAAACTTTAACTTCAGAATTAGAATAACAAAGTTAAACTGAATGAATATACTGAGCAATTATAAATTATAAATGAATCTACTCACATATGATCACAAAGAACTTCTAACTAACATGAAATGTTATATTATTACAGATAAGGACTTTAACTTTGAGGTTAAAATAACGAATAGAGAAAATGAGTATTTAAATATATTAAGAAATTTAAATGATACTACTCATGTATGATTATAAACAACTTATGATTAACCTAAAATATTATTTTTTCACTAATAATGTAGAACACAACAATTTTAACATAAAAATTATGTTATAAAGTTTATCGAACGTTTCTCACACAATGTTTCTTACATCTCATTAATGAAGATACGACGAGTACAATGAATCTATACCACTAAAACAAACAAATTGTATAAAGTGAGGTGTAATTGTATTATTAACAATCAAAATAAAATAACAAAGAAATGTAAACGTTACCATTGATGTCAAAAAAGCTGAGGTACGGTATACCAAGTGTGATACACCATCCAATTATTCGTATGCAGTCAAAAATAGTATCCTCCTTCGCGCCGAAAACGATCACTACATGCCTTGGCAGTTTTTTCATTTTGTTCGCGGTTTGAATCAACATTTCAATTTCTGTCCTTAAATTTTCACCGTACCAAATCTTCGTACACTTGCGATGGACGATAATGCAATAATTATAAACGGCAGAAAACAAATCGTACAAAAAGTGGGTAAGTATCAGTAATATACGAAATACTATGAACATAATGCCTCCCTCAAGACCGTCGGTCTATGTAACATAATCACATAGAACTAACCGAAAATAAGGTTTTCAAAACTGACCGGGACGTCACGAGGAGGATAGTGCACCTAGCCACTGACCCGTCTAGCAGACGGTCATCTCACGTGCACTGCTTACGTACAATGACGTACGCACTCTTCTGTTCAAGAGAAATACTAAACTTTGCACGTCGTGCATTTGAAATATATAGATGGCTTAACCTCTGGTTACATCGTATGCGATATCTCGTATTGTTATCACGCTGGTATGCAATTTTAAATTGTATATTTTTAGTTATCTAAAGAATACAAACAAAGGTATAATTGCATCATTGTATAGTATATAGTTAACTTATACATCCAATGCACGTTTCATGTAAGATCGGAATTCTCGAATGACAAGTTTCCTTTTATCGATATGTGTAAATATATCGATTCTGATTAATCACGTCACATGACCAAAGGTAATACGCAAGCGCGTTTATAATAATTCAAAGAACAATAATGTGTACCTGGTGTCTTTTTATATGGTTCTCCTGATTCCAAAATTTTAAAGGATCAAATTTCTAAATTGAAAAATTTATAAGTGAGGTTAGCTACAATATAACGAAAATTTATTGTATCTAAATTTATCCTGTTCTATATTTCTGCCCACCTGGTATATAGCCAACGAAATGTAGGTGGGAGTCTATTGAAGTTGTCTGAAATGCGCGGGTTGAATATGATTTCCTGTAGAATGGGAAATACTATTTCTTATTAAATTAAAAACAATAAAACATTAACTGATATCATTTTTCTTGCAAAATACATCATATAATAGATTCTATTTAGATAAAATTGATGATAACTTTACTTATGATAAATCCATGTTGCACAACGGATATGAACCATAACCTAACATAAATCTACAAAAATATACCGCTATGTAATTTACGATTTATATAAAAATAATATTTTGAATAAAACATATTGAAATTAATTTCTGTAAATCTTACAATTTATTAATAGTTTAAACAATGAAAATTGTTTTATGTATCATGTTATAAATGAAAATTTGAATTACACTGTTGATATTACTACCATTTTAATGGCGCGAATTCGAAGTTAACAGTCTGCTGTACGTGCCGGAATGGTTCGTGCGAGCGATTAGTACTTTCTGTATATAAGTCGGTAAATTGTTTTTTGAAAGTTGTATATATTAATGACTAGTTTTGAATAAACTACTGTAAAAATATAATAATTGAAAAAGGCATCTGGTAAACAAATTACAGGTATATTACTTGTATAAATTTTTGTAGGTTAAACACGTGGTGTGTTTACTTCTGTAACCTCATATCGTATATATTCTTGATATAACGCAAAAGTGAGATATTTTATGCTTTTTTAGTAATTGTAAAATACAAAAATGTCATTCCGTGGTCGTGGATTCGGAAGAGGTGGCGGAGGAGGAGGCGGCGGTGGATTTAGAGGACGTGGTGGCGGTGGATTTCGAGGACGTGGTGGCGGTGGATTCGATAGAGGCGGAAGAGGGTAATTATTTCACTTATTGTTTACTTCCTTAACCCTTCATAAGTACAACTGTGCCAAAATATATCAGGTGGAATATGGCCAAATGAAATATAAATATATACATTAAATCATCTACAGAGTTTTAGGAGTGATTTTTTTCTGAGAGTATTATTTAAACTATCAAATAACCATTGTTATGGCCACTTGATGTCTAAATTTGTTTTATATATAGTTCCATTCTTAAGATATATCTCAATCCTGCTTATATCTAAAGGGATTAAACAAATAAATAATAATTTGTACATTATAGGCACGACCAAGGTCCACCAGAAGAAGTGACTCCATTGGGTCATTTTACATGGACAGTTCAAGATGATCTAGTTGCAAAAGTTGATATAGAACAAGTACCTTTCTTCAATGCTCCAATTTATACAGAAAACAAACAACAAATTGGAAAAATAGATGAAATATTTGGCAATATCAGAGATTACTATGTCTCTATAAAACTATCAGAGAACATAAAGGCATCTAGTTTTCAAACGGATACACGGGTATATTTCCTTATATCTAAATGTTGTTTAATTATAATATATATGTGCTAATTATTGTTATTTTATTTCAGTTATTCATAGACCCAGCAAAGTTATTACCTTTACAAAGATTTCTTCCTAAACCTCCTGGATCAGTACAAAAAAGAGGCGGTGGTGGTGGTCGAGGGATGAAAAGAGGTGGTGGCGGACGTGGGGGTGGCGGGCGTGGAGGTGGTGGCCGAGGAGGCGGTAGACCATCGTTCGGACGTGGTGGTTTTGGAAATAAGGGTGGTGTTGGAGGAGGCGGTGGTGGTGGTGGTGGTGGCTTCAGAAATCGTGGTGGAGCAGGATTTGGAAGAGGACGTGGAAGAGGAAAATGGTAGAAGGACGAAGATTATAACAAACTTTTACATGAAGACATATGAAGTAATAATGGTACCTTAATTTCATTGAGAGGACTATAATGTAAATAATTTTAAGTCACAACTGGAAAAAAATATAAACAATAGTTGATTTATTTTCATTGATACTTCATAGAATTATATTTGTAGTTTGCATTTTCACAACTATTTCACTAATGCAAAACATTTCCATAGTATGTACAATTATTACGTATGTGTATCTCCTAAAAATAAAATCTGTCATCTTTTTTACACTTCATCAAATTTAATGTGTTTTCCAAGTTCTTTCTCTGCTTTTTTCAATAATTTGTTTCTTCCTCTCTGTTTGATTTTAACAGTTTTATTTAACTTTTCTTCTCTATCGCGTAAAATTTTATCCCAATACATTTTTTCTTCTTCACCTGTAAAATGACACAAAATGAATGTTATGTATCAATACATACAGCATAGGTATTTGAACAATTTGTTTACCATCTAATATTGACATGTGCCTCTCTGTATCAGACTTTTGGGCAAAGGTTTGTGCAGCTTCGTTTGTATCGCATCTTACATATGCAACATAAGAATCATTTTCAACATCTATATACTTTACAGAATTATTGCTCTTTAGTTCCATCTGAAAGAATATTAAATATATGAAAAAGATGTATTTATAATAATACTCGAACTGTATTCCAATTATTGTTACTTACTTTAAAACCTTTTGGATCTGTACACGGTTTATCCATTTCGATTTTAACTATAACTCCTGGAGAAAATGAAAAGCGACATATACTTGTGTTATCTTGCTTGTTCTTTTTGTCCTTTTCATCGTTTTCTTCTTTGTCAGTTTTATTTTTTTCGTAATTAGACCACTGATTCCACCTTGTTTTCCTTAGATGTTGTTTAAGTAGTTTCATTTTACTTCTTTGTAATTCTAAATACTTATTTCTAAGATGTTTCCAGTCTTTTTTAGCCATCACCTGTAAGCCCATACTGTAAGTAAAATCTTTGATTTTACTTTGCTTCTTCCGCTTTCTTTTTTTCTTATTCTTCTTCGCAATTTTCTCCTCTTCCGTGGCTGGAGCTGTGCTATCATCAGTTATCATTTGTTCACAATGATCTGATACTTGTTCTTCATTTATGGATACACATTTCTTATATTTGTTTAATTTTTTTGGAACACTATCAGTTAAATTGTCACTTTGTTTTTCACTGCTAGATTCCATTTCATCGCTATTCACGTCGATAGAATGTTTACTCTTTTTTTTCTTAGTTTTTATTGATTCATTATCTGTCTGCTTTTCTGAATCCATGGTTTCAGAACAATCTAAGTCTTTGTGCTTTCGTTTCTTTGCTTTCTTTTTATTTTTATTTTCATGACTGTCTGAACTAGTATTTTCATGATTGTCTAAAGTAGAAGTAGTATTAGAATCCATAATTGTTATAGAATCTTCCTTTTCTTCTACAAGTTTATCAATTTCAATATTTTCTGGTGCTTGGTTATCAATAATTTCCTTGATACAAGTATTGTTTTCATTGAAATTTACTGGTTTTCCCCGTAATGTTACATCCTTCTCTGCATCATCAAAAGTAGTAATACTTAACAGTTCATCAGGGGCAGTATATGAAGGTAAAACAAAGCCTTTTTTTTGAAAAGCCTAAAAAAATGTAAAGTTAGTAGCCTGAAATAATTTGTTTTACTCTATCTTAAATATGTTTTTCTTACCCTGAGGCATTTATTAGCCTCTTCAGATGTATTGAATTCCACAAATGCAAAACCCTTTATTTTCTTATTTATTTTAAATTTTGGAACAGAAACATATACAACTTGACCATACTGAGAAAATATCGAACTCAACATTTCATGATCAGCATCTGGAGGTAAATTTTGTACATAAACTGTACAATCATCTATATTTTCTTTCTGTACTACTGGGGTTACCCGACGAACTTTTGTTCCATCTTTGGATAAAGATAATATTGTAGATGCTTGCAAAGCCTTAGTTACTCTATTTACATCAGTAGTTAATTCTCGTATCTTGTTGCAGCGCATGAATATCATAAGATCGACATCTAAAAACGAAGAAAATTAAATAAAGTTTGTTCAAGTTTAATAGAACATAAATATTGATTGAAAGGTTCTTACAAGGATCTTCTTTAATTAAATTACTCAAAAACCTGTCTTTATTTAGATTTGCATCACTAAAGTAAAATTCCATTTGCTTGAGTATTGCAGCATGTAATGCTTTCTTTCTAAGTCTAGGTTTTCCTCGTGAAATACTTGTAACTTTGTTAACAGTTTCTATATGTGGTTCTTCTATCGATTTTTGTACCTGAGGAACAGGAACTCTTTCTGAGTCTAGCTCCATATCAGATTGTTGTTCTTCCATCACCATTGTTATTTACAAATTTATAAAGTTAACGTTAAATAAATCTATAACTTCATCTGTTGTCCAACACCTGTAAGTTTATTCTCAATTTTTATGTGCATATGAAACTTATTAGTAATATTTACTTTAAAATTACAACTAGATCATACCAAACTTTCAATGAAATTTAAAATAATTAAATCTTTTACCTTCACGATCCGAACTGTAACTATTTCGCGGTCGGCAGTCCTTTAGTGCTCGTAAACATAACGTCTGAAACAATGTAACTTATAGGTAGGTTAGTTAATGATTATCTTGCAAACATTAGCATGAGTTTCCACGAAACAGCATAAAGTTTACAATTCCAAAAATCTTTTATTTCTTGATTTACAGAAAAAAAATACATATAAAATAACAATTATAATTTATCATAAATTTTTTAATATTTTACCAAGCTGTTTCATTCTCCGATCGATTTTATATCCTTTCTACTCCTATATAGTTAGTGGTACCAATCAGTGACATACCAACATTCAAGTGAACCTACTGAAAAATTTCAAGTCATTCGTTCATTTATATATTTGAAGTTATTCAACAGTTGTTTCTTTAAAATAATGGATGATATGGGCATTATTTTGCCTGATAAGGTGCATATATTTTTATCTATATTTTTCTTCAATATTTTCAAAAAAAAAGGTTCAAATTGTGGTTAAACTCAACATCATCTGTCATAACCTTAATTTATCTCTAATGTAAATCTTTTATGTGTCATTATTTATTACCACAATTTTGCACATTATTATTTAACCGTAAATCAGAATTTGTAACTATTTTGTAGGATGTTGGAGAAATGGATTGTAAACCTGTAACTGGACACTATACTGGTGCTGGAGATGAATTGGACGTTGAAGACTTATATACTAAGTATAAGGTAAATAGATTACTTATTCACATTTAATTTATTATTCAATTAAATTTTATAACTACAACTTTATTGTTTACAGAAATTACAGAGGATGTTGGAATTCCTTGAAGTTCAAGAAGAATATATCAAAGATGAGCAACGTAATTTAAAGAAAGAATATTTACATGCTCAGGAAGAAGTAAAGCGTATACAAAGTGTACCACTAGTTATCGGACAATTTTTAGAAGCTGTAGATCAAAATACTGGTATAATTGGTTCTACCACAGGTTCTAATTATTATGTACGAATTTTATCTACAATTGACAGAGAGCTGCTAAAGCCTTCTGCCAGTGTAGCACTTCATAAGCATAGTAATGCTTTGGTGGATGTCCTACCACCAGAAGCAGATTCTAGTATTTCGATGTTGCAAGCAGGTACACATTTAAGACCATTAGCATTTACCAAAAAATATATTTGGCTGCTTTGTGTCAATCATAAAACTTCTTCTGTATATTACATTATTTCATAGATGAGAAACCTGATATTCAATACAGTGACATTGGAGGTATGGATATGCAAAAACAAGAAATTAGGGAAGCTGTAGAACTACCTCTTACCCACTTTGAATTATATAAACAAATTGGAATTGATCCCCCAAGGGGTGTATTAATGTATGGTCCACCAGGATGTGGTAAAACTATGCTTGCAAAAGCTGTCGCCAGACACACTACAGGTAAATGTTAAATATAATTGCATATACATATAACATGCACTTTCGAATGATATAAATTAATTTTATATTGTTACTATGTTTCAGCTGCATTCATTCGTGTAGTAGGTTCTGAATTTGTACAAAAATACTTAGGTGAAGGACCAAGGATGGTCAGGGACGTTTTCCGTTTAGCCAAAGAGAATTCACCAGCTATAATTTTCGTAGATGAAATTGATGCAATAGCTACAAAAAGATTTGATGCTCAAACAGGAGCAGATCGTGAAGTGCAACGTATTCTTTTAGAACTGCTTAATCAAATGGATGGTTTTGATCAAACTACCAATGTGAAAGTTATAATGGCTACAAATAGGTAACCTATTATGTTTATTGCAATTAAATTATGTTGTACACATTGACTGATTCATCTTTCCTTTTTTTAGGGCGGATACATTAGATCCTGCGCTTTTACGTCCTGGTAGATTAGATCGAAAAATTGAATTCCCTTTACCCGATCGTCGGCAAAAACGATTGATATTCTCAACGATCACTGCCAAAATGAATTTAAGCGAAGAAGTAGATCTCGAAGATTATGTTGCGCGCCCGGATAGGATTTCTGGCGCAGATATTAACGCAATTTGTCAAGAAGCAGGAATGCACGCTGTTCGTGAAAATCGATACATAGTATTAGCGAAAGATTTCGAAAAAGGTTACAAGAACAATATTAAGAAGGACGAATCCGAGCACGAATTTTATAAATAAAAAGGAGAAAATATAACTCCTACATGTCCTTTATATTTCATGATCACATATGTATTTGCGAGTTCATGTACTGCTACAAATCTAATAATATACGTTTACACAATTTTTGTATTGTTAATTACCATTAGAATTCCATCATATCTTTAAAAAATACCGATATCCATCAATAACATGCAAAATATTTTGTTGTAATTATACAAATATTTAACAAGTAGAATTATTTTAAATATTAATATTACGTATTTATGAAATTTTTATAATTTGATGCCTGAAGATTATATTTTTTACACAAATTCGTTAAAATTAAGATACACGTATAAAAAATTAGTCATAATTATCGTAGTGTTTTAACCATTAAATAACGAAGATTCGTCACGATGATCGTTCATTATGAAATGTTATAAAATGAAGATGCGTTGGCTTTTAAAATAGAACAGTTTATTTTTGGTCAAATATAATAAATCAAGATTAATAAAATAACTAAATAGAAGTAATATATATATATATATATTTTATTTCGTTTAATGTGTAACGCGTTTGTGTGGACTCATATAATCATAACCTAACAACGATAACAGTAAACAATATTTTAAACAAATTTTTTAATATATTTTGAGATCGTTAATTTTTAATGCTATAATAAAACTTTATTACGATGAATTTACCACGTATATTAATAGTAAGTACCGAAAAGGGGAAAGCAAATGAAATTGCTACAAGTAAGTTGATGTTAATAAATTTAAATACATCTGATACATTAGTCATTTAACATAAATGTCTGGAGTTTCTATATTTATTTATTTTATAGATGTGGGAGCTGAAAGGTTGTCTAACCAAGATCATTTTGAATATTATTTGTGGAACATACAAAACAAGTATTACAAAACACAAGTATTAATATGTGTTACTGAGAATCCTTCGTCAGACATCTCAGTTGATGGGGTAGAAGCTCTTATTATACATCATGATCCTCAAGCAGTAAGATATTTCATTCATAAAAAGAACTTTCATCGAGGCGAATGATTTCTGGCATTAATTTTCTTAGGAAAATGCAGATCAAAATTTAAAACAGTGGTCATCATTAATTACTTCTTTAGCTGAAGCAGAAGTATTATTATTTTCTTGTAACTTTATAACAGATGTTGTTATTAGAGATAAAGGTACACAAAAATAATTACCTATTATGCTATTAAATTAAAACATTAAATGTATGCTTCATGTATTTTAGTGATAAAATGGTGTCTACAAAACAAGTTTGAGTTAATTGAATTCAATAGACCCGATGTAGATGCTTCAGAGGCTGATTCAGAACATAATAAATATGGTATCGAAAGGATTATTGAAGCTTTACATGCTCATATGTGGCCTAATATGATACTCAAAGGTTTTCAACTGAAGTTATAAATGAATTTAGATTTTATTTTATTGCTATAAATATAAATCGAAGATAGTAGATTTCATAATAAATAGACATTTTTCAAAAAAATTAAGACCAATTTGAATTTTACAGGGAAACCATCAAGCATAGATGAACGAAATAATGATATAAATGAAGTCGAAGAACAGTTCGAAAATATTGAATTGAATCAGGAGTCAACAGAAACATTACCAATGGAGAACATGCTAGGTTGGTTAAAATCATACTTGTTAAAAAATTGTATTACAATTTGTAGAAATGAAGCTTTTCAGATGGTATTATGGGAGAAGAAAATGCGGACTTTGGTGAATTATTTAGTCACTTAAGAGCTATGAAAGAGCATGCAGCATCATTGCCAACTAATCAAAGACGAATAGCAGCTGAACAATTAGTCACTGCTTTCTGGAAGGCAATGGGTGGTGATCCATCAGAAATGGAAGATTAATTTGTATGCATCTATATAGATACATGTTAGAAACATAATTATTTACAACACATTTTTGATGTTAGTTTTTAAAGTACAATGATAAGAAAATTCATTATCACAGCAGAATCATGAAACGTTTCAAACTACATTTCAATAAAACTATAAAAGTAGCATAAGAATAAAATGGGAAGATGTAGTGTTGCATGTATTCAATGTACTTCAATTTTGCATCGAAATTTTATAGTAAAACTTTGTATAATTTCTTCTACAAACGTTTTGATCAATTTCACGTTTCATTGTTATATTTATTGAATAAATTCATACAATCAATGTAAAATAAAATGTTTTAAATTTCATATTAAATTGTAATCCTCTGGTAAAATGTTATAGTTTTTAATTCGTTGAATTTTAAATGTACAGTAGTAAATTGTGAATAAATAACTGTAAATTGTAGAATAATGACATGGTAAAATATCAATATAGTAGCATAGTAAAATAGTAGAATAGTAATACAGTGAAATGATAAAACAATTAACAAAGAATAAAATAATAGCATGTTCGTATAAGAATAACATTTGCCGTGGTAAAAGAATATACAGCTCGACAAACATTATTCGTTTATAATAAAATAAAATAGTAGGATAATTGATAAGATAAAGCGAATCACGGTCTGAATCAACCTGAATTTTATTTATTCCGCAAATATTGGTATCCTTGTTTTAGTTGTATAGTTGAGTGTACATAGTTGCCGGCCTGTCGTTTAACTAAAATGTCTGACGCTTTTCTCATAGTTGCCCCGTTTGATTTGGACGAACACACAAATAGAATAGTGGAATTAGAAACGTTCGCACGGCCAAAATATTTGAAGTGCAGCACGCAATATATTTTGTCATTTTTATCGTGGACAACATGTATTCATCGGTTACTTAGTTTTCAGCATGGAGTAAGTGATATATCGAACTGACCATAACTATATTCTGTGATATTTAGTTCTCTTTTGATATTTCTTTGGGATTTTCATATATTTTATTAGGTAATGACAGTTTTATACAGTCTCGCTAACAAAATAATTGCGTTTCTTACAACTTTACGAACTACGAACGAAAATCTCTCTGTACTTTACAATCTTGATGAAAACATGGTTCGTTGATTTCATTCAATATTTTAATATTTTATCCGTCCACCACATTAATTTTATAACTGCTTTTATGCAGAGAGATAGAAATTATTATTGACGATCGAACGCGTTGCTAATTGTAACTGTGCTATGTCCTGATAACATTTTTGCGTATATCCGTGCATCCGAATATTTGTATTTAAGATGTATTGTTTGCATTTCATCCGAAAGTAAGATTTAACTTCTTCTTGAAATCGTATAACACGTAAAAGTCGACAAAATTTGTCACCTTTTTTATGCAATTGTTTTTGAACTTTTATGTATAAATTTTTCATTAAAAAGTTCGTCATTTATTCGGATATAAAAGTAAATCATATGTCTTTTTTAATTTTATTTTATAGAATCTGATATAGATATTGAGTATGAAAAATAAAACTTTAATTGCATGCATGATAAAATAAGAATTTATCAATGACCAAGACAGACAGATAGTTGAGCTTTCTCAAGGTAAATCTTCACACTGATTTGTTCACTTTTACAGTATCCTGATTTCATTCTTTTCTTTTTTTGTTTCAATATAATTTTATACGTAGAAAAACCGGGAAAGAAACCTATTAACACAATGTCGCAATCAGAGGATACTTATGCTCCAGAAGAACCAACATCAGACATTCCGATATCATTGCTTGACATACAAATGCCAGAAACACCAGAAAGTACAAAGGGTCAAGTTAGCGATGGAGACACGCCCAGATTGGAAAGTCCTAAATTACTTAAACCCGTGCTAGGAAAAGTGCAAGCCAAAAAACGATTGATGGCATTTGCTAATAAGTTCAATGTGCTACCAAAAGTTCAAAATAAATCTAACCTTCTTCAGGCGCATCCGGGTAAACTTTCTAAACCTAAGAATAAGTCAAGCGATAATAAATCTTTACAAAATAATTCGAATGCAGGATTAAACGTAGACTCAGACTCTGCTCAACAGTTTCATAGTCGCCATTCAAGTGGTAATAAATCAAAAAAGAAAACAGGTATCATTTAATGATCTCAGTTTGCATATTTTTTAATATCAATAAAATGTATTCTTCAATAATTTGATGATACAATTGTACAGAAGAAAAGATACTGGCTATCGAAGAAATTAGACGCGAAGAATCCAAAAGCAAGATGTTATTGGCAGAAGCTATGGCTGCAGGTATTTATTCTTAAAATATTTTAGGACAAAATAAGTTTATTAGTGATAACTACTTCATCTTACAGCTAGTATAGAAGATGAAAACTATGCTAATAGGAATGGACAAAACTTATTAGAAAATATAAAAAGTATTAGAGAGCGAAGTAGACAAGATGATGTCAATAAAAGTGGTTCAAAATCGTCCGTAGAAAGTAAACGTTCGGAAAGGTATAAAACCGTTTAATTTTTTTTATCTTAAGAGCATTTGAATTGTGTTTCATTAGCTATTCACATTTTTTAACGTGCATGGATGATGTACAAAGATTTTTTTAAGGAGGCGATACGGAAAGGAAGAAAGGAGAGATAGTATAAATAGAGAATCAAAAGATTACAATACTGGTAAAGAAAGATATTACAGACTCTCTCATAATAGGGAACACCATAAAAAAGATAGAGAGGGAAAGAAAGATGATAAAGAAAAACGGGACGATGGTAATAAGTACGAAGAAAATCGAGACAAAAAAGAAGATGAGAAAGATAAAAAAGATAATGAGAGGGAGAAGTGGGAAGATATAAAGGATAAGAAGGGAATGAAAGAAAAAAGAGAAAGTTTTAGGGAAAAGAGAAGTGATTCGCGGGAAGGAACTGTTGAAGTTAAAGACAGGAAAGAAAAAGAGAAGGAGAGGGATAGGGGAAAAGAAAGAGATATATTGAACTCTTCTTCGTGGATAGAATTAAAACAATGTGGCATAACGATGCATGATATCATTGATGTCAGAAGACGTGATCCCACGGATCGATTATCAAAGAATAGGTTTGTAAGGATATGTAACTATGCCTTATGTACTTGTTTCTCATTTATCAAACAGATAGTGTAAAAAGAAAAATGTATTACAGAACAGCCGAGGATTATTTACGTCATTTTGAACAAATGTTAATGTTGAATGATCATCGCCTGAAACGTCATGCTTTTGTTGCTGAAGGACTTGATGGACCTAAAGAATATCCTCCGGAATCGATAAGAATAACTAAAAGAGGAAGGCCTCAAATATTTTATTCAGAGAATCCCCGAATGTCTTTCTTTCTTAATCGTCAACAAGTTCTTCAAGCTGTGAACACTGATCGCCGAGATAAGATGCGAGAGATATGCGAAGCAGATTTTATACGGTATATCAAAATGTTCTTTTTTCCTTCAATTTTTTCCTTTACCCATTCAGATCCTAACGATTCTAGAGATAATGCAGAAGAAGCGGAGAACCATCAACAAATTCGTGATTGGTATCCGAAAACAGGCATTTGTGCGACTAATGACAAAACAGAGTGGCATGTACCTATTAACGTACAGCTTCCCAAGTCAAAATGGGATAGTGAAGATGAAGACAGGTTCACCAGCGATACTGCCAAAGAACAAGGGGACGAGGCGAAATCGGGTGACATCGAATCAGAACAGGGTATAAATTTATATATTTCATTTTGACCTTTTATAATATCAATAAAAGACTTTTGAGGAATCGTTCTACTTTTATGGCTAAAAATGAAGCTATTTTTAGGGATTTTTTTCTTAGTGGATACATATGTAATGAAATAAATCTTTGTAGCATGTATTGAACTATTTACTAAATAGTATCAAAAAACTGCAAAAATAATTTTATTATATTTTGTTTTGTTTTTTCTTAGTATGAAAATGGCATCTCAAAAAAAGGTATTTCTATATGGTGCAAGTGATTTCTCAGCTCATAAGGGGAACATACGACCCGTAGAACACAGATAGCAGATTCAAAAAGTAATAATTTTGCAAAATAATAGTGCGTACTTTCTTGAAATAAGCTAACTTTGCTAACATAAAGAGTTATAATTGAGATTTTCAAATTTTTAAAATCATATATAGAAAAATTCATGACAACATGATCTATCAGCATGCAAAAGCTTCTTAAAATCTGAGGAGAATACTTGAGGTGGTTTTCTTGTGAGAATAAAATCCCTAAATGTAGCTTAGTATTTTAATCATAGAAATAGAATGATTCTTCAGTGTACTACATTTGTTTCAGACCAAGAAACCTTTTCTCCACGGTCAAATATAACAAAGGAGAATATTGATACTGATAAGAAAATTATTGACGAAGAAAACAAACCTTCCAACACCAAAGAAGCGAACGAAGATAGACAATCACCATCTCCTACGCCATCATCAGCGGGCAATGAGAAGTTAGCATCAGAGTACGAGCAGTTCATGAAGATGGTTTGCAATGACATTCCTGTATCAAAAGACTTCTCGCCAAAATCAGTACCATCTAAAGCATCTACGTCGACGCTGAGTTACCACGAATTCAATATCGAAACTAATTTGCCAGAAGACAACAATTTCTCATTCATGGATCACAGTGTACCCGGAAGATCTGATAAGATTGATATGAATCAGGAGGAAGAAAAACTTGGTAATAACGATAGTCAACAGAACCTGGATAAAGTTTCCAAGGACGAAGAGGATGAAATATCTTCGAATAGCAGTCATAGTCAAGAATGTACGAAAGCAGAGGATGAAGAAAAGGCGGAGAAAAGTGAATCGGAAGATTCGAAATCGATACCTAGCGATTGGGAAAATGTTCGCATCAAGGTGGAACGTTTGAGCGATGAAAATTCTGACACTAGAGAAACAAGAAAGAAGCGTAAGCGAAAGAAAATGACCTCCAGCAGCGAATCATCCAGCACCTCCAGTTCCTCCGACTCCGAGGAAGAAGTAAAAAGGAAGAAGAAAAAACAAAAGTCATCAAAAGATTCGGATTCGTATTCGGATTCGGATAGTAGTGAAAGTAGCAGCAGTACTAGCAGTGATTCTTCCAGTTCCGATGACAAGCGAAAGAAAAGGAGAAAGAAGAAACGGAAAGCTGAGAAGAGAAAGAAGAAAGCGAAAAAAATAGCGAAAGCGAAGAAGAAGCGGAGAAGAAAAGTAAGTTCTGATTCGAGTAGCAGTGATTCTGACACTAGGAAAAAGAAGAAAGCAGCGAGCAAGAAATCGAAAAAGAAGAAAGAACGCAGCAATAAACAAGACGAAAACGAAGATATAGGGAAAACGATACAGAAATCTCCTCTGGAATCTTTGACGCCGGAAAGTACAAAGTTATGCTCCCAGGTTCCGACCAAGAAAATCAAAGAAGAAACTAAGGTAGAATCTAGAAAAAGATCAACTGAGAAACATGATATGTGGAGTCAGGAACAAGAATTAGTACGAAAGGTGATCTCAGATAACGATGTCTGTAGTAAAAGCCACAAGGACGAAGAAAAAAGAAGTAAGAGTGACGATGAATACTTGGAAGAATGGGACATGGATTCTGTGATCATGCCGCAGCAAAAGGGACAAAAGATATTGAGAAGTAATGTCGAGAAGATAGAGACTACTGAAATAGAGAATATTAGAAAGATAGAAAGGAAAGACGAACGAAGTAAAAAAGAAGAACGGAATAAAAAGGATGAACGTTTCAAGGAAAAGTGTCCTTCAGAGGTTATACAAGAAAGTTTGAAGATGGAAGATGACAATGATATGAAGAAAAAAAAGAAAAAGGATAAAGAGAAAAAGAGCAGTAATGAATTTCTCGCTGATTGGGAGAAAGAGAGTGAACGAATGTCACAGCAGATGATGCAGGATGAGATGAAGCATTCCAAAAAGTTGGATAAACAGAAGAAGGATAAATGGGGAGAAACCGAATTTGATACTTTGAATGTACCATCCTTAACACAGCTTGAAAGGGAGGTAAGTAAGAGACAGTTGTTGGCAGATGACTGGGAAGTTGATAGTTTAGAAGCTGTACCAGATTTGCTGCTCAATAAGAAGAAGTCCACACGTACTTCAAAGAAACTAGAGAAAGAAGTTAGGTATGATAAAAAAACAGACACATACATCGCTATAGAGAAAGAAACTTTGAGAGAATGTAAAAAGAGACAGGATAGACTGTCTGCAATGAGAATTTGGGAAGAGGAGCAAGAGGAAGGAGAGAGAGAAGCTATGATTATGGAGCAAAAGAAGAAACAGAAGAAAAACGAATGGGATATTGAAGAAGAATCATTTTTGTCGAATAAGAACGATAAAAAGGAATGCCTTGAAAAAGATATTTCTACGATGGACAGTATTCACAAAGAAGTAAGTGCAATCAGCAAAGATATAGGTACACCAATGAAGCTCGACTCTATGTCTGCTAAAAGGAGTAAGAAGAGTCGCTGGGACATAGCATCACAGTCTGAGGAAAAGATAGAACTTAAAGCTCCTGTCATGTGGGAAGAAGAATGTGCTGAATGGACTAAAATGAACAAATTTGAACGCAAAGTGGACAGGGTTTCATTAGAACATTGTGAGCCTATGCTACCTAAAACCAAAATAAAGGACGAGAATATTTGCATTGTTGATCAGCAATCCAGAAAATCTCTGTCGAAAAATTCATCAAGTTCAGATATTATTGATTTGTTTTCGAGGAAATCCCAGGATGTAGATTTATCAAACTCTTCTTGGACACTAGAAGAACAAACAAGGAACAAGACACGAATGAGAAGTTTGGACAACAGTTCTCAAAGAGATTCATTTTTTAATGAAGCGAAAGAAGAAGCACCTATATCAGTTATAAACGAACAACCTATCGCTGACCAGTTGAAAGACATATTTGAAATGGATGTAAAATTAATGAAAAAGAATATTGAATTGTATAGTCCCAGTTCTCCGGCACCTTCTCATAAGTCCGAGGTATGTTATATTTAATTAACTACGAAAGACTATTAATATTAGAATGATATTTATTCGATATTTTTAATTCCAAATGTTTTATCAATATTTTTTACTTTTCAGGATATTGAAAGTTTCGATAATAGTCACTCAAATTCTTCAAATCTTAGAGATGACTTGTCTTATACGCCAAAGAAAGAATCTCTGATCAAATCTGATGAAGAATCCATTCCCAATATCCCTCTTCAAATAAAGTATAGAGATAGTAAATACATGAAGTCTACCATAACAAAAGAAGACTTTGAAGAAATCATGGGATCACAAACTGAGAAAGAAGCACCTCAACAAAAATTCGACGTCAAAAGCTCAGAGCCCTCGCTTGATCTTTCAATCAACGAACCATACCCTGATACAAACAGTTACAAATCATTAAGAATGGACATATTTGCAGAATATGAATCAGACGAATCACGTAATAGGTTGACTAACAAGAGTTCTGAAGTAGCTCCTGTTAGTAGTACAAAATCAGTGGAAGGATCCGAAGAATCCGCCGAAAGCAAAGCAGCTCTTAAACTAATCCCTAAACAGCTATTAGTTAGACGAAACAATGAACGTCCAAAGACAAAATTGATCTCTGACGACCCTATGCAACATGCTGCAGCTCTTTTAACTATTCAGAAAAAACTTCGAGAATCACATGCTATGAGGAACGACATTAGTGCAACCTGTGGAGAATCTTCAAACGAGTTCAAGATCGAATGTGAACAAATAATAAATACCGATACATCTGTAGCTGACATTGCTCCTGTGCAACAGGTCAATGTTACGGAAGTGGATTCCAAACATTTATCGATAACACTGAAGACTACGATCGCGACAAAAGCAGAATTACCAGCCACAGTAAAGCTTTTTGATCATGTTGAAGAGTATAGATCGGAGGAGAAGATCGAAGTTAAACCAGAGGAGCTGAAAAAACCTAAAATCTCTAGTATTAAGGACACCAGTGATACCGAGGGACAGCCAAGGTCACCCTGTAGGGAACAAAGAAGAAAAAGTCCTAGTAGGAAAGAAAATAGGGACGATAAACGAACTACTGATCGTGGTAAAAAAGATAAAAAATACGACGAAAGGGAAAGAAATGATAGGAAGGATGGTAGAAGTTCGAGACAAGAATATAGCGAAAGAAGAAGGTCCAGTCCTTCGAGTAGTCGTAAAAGAAGGAGAAGCATGAGTCCAAGAAGCTCGTGGGAGCATGAAAGAAGCCGTAGCGAGAGTCACAGTCGCAGTTGGAGCAGAAGTAGGAGTAAAAGTCCGAAGAGGAAAGATGAATCGTTTGCTTCTTCGAGTAGGGAGAAACGACCAAACCGAATCGATGAAGAAAGGGGTGGTAGATCTAGAACAGACGATAGAAGGGAAAAATCTACGCGAAGTCCTACTCGGTTCAACGTTGCTCCGTATAATAAAGGTATAATCAAAATTGAAGATTAAAAAGATCTTTATATTATATAATAACAATCTTTTACTCGCTTAAAATTCTATATTTGCAGATCATTTTAAAAAGCATGGATCTACTAAAGGAGACCGCGATGACTGGAACAGAAGGAAATACGATAGCGTGGAAAGAGAAAAAGAAGGAAAATCGTACGAGTTACTGGATGTGTTACGAGAAAGAAACGTAGAATCTGATAGACACAGAGAGAACAGATTTCGCGGGGACGAGACAGATCGTTCATTCTGGCCATATGAATCGGAGAATATGTTGCGAGATGCAAACGAATCTCCGGATTCATATCCCAATGGTGGTCAAGATTTAGATCTTGATTACGACGAGAAAATGTATTATAGGGACGAGAGTATCGAAAGAGAGATCTTAGAAGGCCCACTTCGTTCTGTGTCAAAATTCAAACACAGGTAACACTATAACAGTACTATTGAAATTTCTTCATTAATATATTGAGTGCCACATCAATAATTAAAGGTTTTAGAACTTTAAAGCACTAATCTGTTCATGTCACTTTAAAAGGAAAAGTAGATCCGCCGTGAGAAGAGACAGGCAATGGGAAAAGGACAGGGACTCGTTGGATTTGGACAGACACGGACACGTTCGGAGACCAGAAAAACTACAATCCTCGAGAAATCGTTCATCACCTCGACCAAGACGATCATCACCTAGATCGTCACACGACCGTTTCAGACGTGCATCTAGATCGCGATCAAGATCCTGGTCGAAATCGAGATCTCGATCCAGATCAAGGTCCAGATCCAGATCTCGATCACGTTCCCGATCAACGTCCAGATCACGATCCATGTTACGATCAAGATCCAGATCTAGATCGGGATCACGATCAAGGACGAGGTCCACCTCGAGATCTGGAATGAGGAGTCCGGATCATTCGAGGATGACTGAACGATTACGATCTTCCAGGTGAACAATGCGTGAATTTATTTCATTATCGAGTACTCGGTTTAGATTATCGGTAAACAATTTTACTATGGATTCAGATCACCCTCTGTGGGACGAGGTAGAATCAGCGAAACTTCGAGGGAAAGGAAGGATGAACACGACAGTATGAAACTAGATAGTTGCGGTGAAAGAGGTAGACGCATCGAGACAATCGTGCAGTCTGGGTTACCTAGGGACTCGACTGTGTTAGACTCAGACCTGCACCTCGGTGACAATATGGAGTCGGTTGCCTCGAGTTTCCAATATTCCAACGAGACCGAAGTTGGAAACGAGTATTATTATACTGAGAATAATTTGACCTATCCTCCGTGTATCGATGACTCGACTACGAGTTCACCGAAACGTTTGTCTCTCGACGATAGGTAATTCTAATTCTAATTCGTGTTTATTAATCTGATCCTAAACTACCCTTCCTTTCCACGGTTTCCTGAACCGTCTTGTAATGGCTATATATTCGGGCGCAACGTAGGCTTTCGATATGTAAACATCACAATTTTTGAATCGTCAAATATTTATATTTTCAAATTTTTAGATATTCGAATTTCCAAATTCTCAAATTTCTTTGTTTCTGAAATGTCGAATGTCCAGGATCTCCAAATCCCTAGATCCTGAAATTTCTAGACCCTCAAATGTAAAGATTCTCATATCTCTAAATCCCAAAGTATATATTTTACTGAGGCACTCTGTATGTACCATATTTTTCATTAAATTTGCAAATATATTGTTTATTGTAGGTTGGAACTCGAGTTAGGAATCAAGAAGCAACAAGATAGTGCAGGAGTGTCGAGTGATTATGGAGATAACTTCAATTCCAACGTGTGCTATCCGTCACCAACGCAACAACAACAGATGTTGTATCGCCAACAGCCTACTGTTCTACAAGTATGTTCATTGCGAATTACGTAGGATACAATCAAAAATCTAGCATGAGAAGAAACCGCAGAAAGTCAATTTGATACTATAAGTTTAAGCTTAATCAGTATAATGAAAACGCTAAATATTCAACAGGTAGGCAACGTGTTACAAGTGGTGCCTGCAGACTTCAACGGTGTTCCAGCAGCGCGTAGAGAACCGGCTAGTGCCCCGGCAACTCCAGTTGTACGAGGTTCTAGCCAAGTAGTGCGCGTAGGTAATGTTCTTCAAGTTGTACCAACGTCATTGGACTGGAGCGGTGGACAGTCGTCGACGGTTGATCAGTCAGGAGGAATGATGTACTCCGCGACAGTCCCTCAACCTTCTCCAGTTCCTTCAGTCCCTATATCCGTACCTGTTCCAGTTCCTGTCCCCATGCCTGTGCCAGCAGTACCACCCGCAATGTCTTCGTCCACTCCTGTTGCTACTTTGTCTCCAGTCCCATTACCTCTTTCCGTACCTGTACCAGTACCTGGTCCAGTTTCTCTTCCAGTAGCACAGACGACGTTCCCGAGAACGGAAGTTACGCCACAAAGTAAGCAATTAGATAGTTCATATTATGTTCATGGTGTCATCATTTGAATTAAATGGGACACCCTATATAATAGTTTTGCGTTATATTACCATGGACAATTACACGGCAGTGTAACACGAGACTATTGTAACGGTTTATAACGATAGTTTAAAAATAATTATTATACAGAAATACCAGCTCAACCGGTGTACAATTACGAAGCCATTCTGGAGACACGTCGAAAGGAACGGGAAGAACGGAAGCGATTGCGTGAAATTAAACGAAAAGAGAAAGAACGTAGACGGATAGAACGAATAAATCGACGGGCTCTACGACTGTTAGAGAAAAACAACATGCGTCAGACAGAAAACACAAGTCAACAGCAAACTTCAGCTTTAGATCCGTCTGTTTTGAAAGCGTTGAGGGAAAATGAAGAGCAAGTTGATGCGGGAGAGCAATCTTCTTCCACGGCTACCGAGAAAGAACAAGAAACACCGATCACTGTTCCTATTTCTGTTTCTGCGGAAGAAGGAGTAGCAGGCGATGACGACGAGGAGGAAGAAGAAGAGGAAGAGGCAGAAGTAGAAGATGACGAGGAAGACGAAGAGGAAGTAGAGGAAGACGAAGAAGAGGATGAGGAGGATGAAGAGAAATCTTCGTTGCGAGTAAATAGTCGGCGGAGTGAAGTCGACGACATTGCTGGCACCAGTATAATTGAAATAAACAAAGTTCAAGTTGAAATAGAGTCTAAAGAGTGGTTAGAGTTACCACCGGCACCTATAAAAGGAATCTTGGTTGCGTCAGGTTTCAGGTATATGCTCTGTGTTTTTATAAACTATTCTTTTACATATTATCATTTAAACAAGGTGTATTGAGATATTTAAAAATTTAGATATACGTGGATGCACATATTTATATTTCATGGTACAAATAATTATTTAATATTCACACTTCAGAAGAAGCTCCATCGCCAACGGCAATCTGGACGACATTTCTACTCCCGAAAACGAAAGCGACGATAATACGGACAAAGAGGGTACTGAAGTAGATAAAATTAGTGAATCTAATAAAAACGAAGTCGGTGAAAATAAGTCTGGTAAATTGAAAGGTCAAGCCAAAACAAAATCAAAATCAACGAAATCTAGTAAGTGGAAACAGAGAAATAAAAAATCTGTACAATTCGCGGACGGAATCAAACCTGGAGAAGGTACTAGTCCTAGTGGTGGCGAAGGAGATATGCCTTCCCCTCCACCTCCTACGTCAACAGTTACTCGCGTTGGTATTCGTGATATTCGAAGACCAAGTTCTAGGAAAAGCAGGAAACAAGAGAAACGGACACGACCTCCTAAAGCAAAGAAAAAAGTGAAGGTCGATTATTTTGTTTCGATATAAAATCATCGACGTATAATTTTTAGAGTCTAACGAGTTGTTATTTTATAGGTGAAGATTATAAAATTGAAGAAACCTCGTGTGACACCATTGACTGCGATGATGATGGACGATTCGGACGAATTAGACGATCGTTCTCCACCACCACCGCCACCTGGTTCTCCTCCGCCTCCACATCTGTGGCCAAGCTATCTTTCTGCTTACAATTCTACTGCTCGTACCAGTGAAGCTCAATCAGCGACGCCTACAAATTCTAATACCGTTCAAGCTCCACCACCACCTACGCCACTGCCTCTTTTAGTTCCTCCACCCCCTCTGAACTATACCATACAACCTTGCAGCAAGGCGTAAAGTGGTTTTTGTTTTGTATTTTAGATCAGTGATGGGCAATTGCAATCATGCATGACGTGCACTCATGGACACTGATGGGTGTAAAGTAGACCCTCAGTATATTGCCATAGATAGGACTGTAGCAATAGACAATTCTTGGAATTGGATATGTCGAAAGAGATCCTTGTATGCAGTGCTTGAGTTTAAAAATCTTTTAAGTGTTTGCATACCTCATCGCTGCCCGCCCCGTGCACGCCCGTGCCCATCTGCGGACATTTAACCCGTCCATCACTGTTTCAAATAAATCATTCTACGCTATTGTGTAGAATCTTCTTAGAGTAAGTTTATGAAGTGAACAATAAGCGACCATTTATTTCTCTGTTGAGAAAGGAAACTCGTAAACAACGTAATGCGTAAAGGCTTCATAGATTTCAGAAAACACGAAATCACTGAAACCTCGTATGTTGGGACTTTAGGCAAAAGTAATGTATTATTTTGTTAGCGACAAATCATTGACTGTTTGCTCTTTTTGTAAATAGCTTTATTCTTCCCGACACGATCATTGTCGCTGTCGAAATGGAAAAAGAAAGAGTTCGTGTATACAAATGTTCCATTGCATCCATGTCTCGACAAATTCGCGTTGCGTTTATATATTTTTCGATACAAAGAAAGAAAAAAGAAAGACACGAAAAGAGATCAGATACAATGGAAAATTGTAACACATGACACGAATGTAATTTATAGGGACTTGAGAACTTGAAGATCAAGTTGTTAATAGCGATTACATTGTTGAAGATGTAAGGTATTCATAAAAGGTGAATTTATCATTTGTATATTTTACTTTTGTAGTTCAATGTAATCGATGCCGATTGTCTTCAATTAAGACATAGTTTAAGATGGGTCTTGATGCAATTTTTCTCTCCGACGTTTAATTTTTTAATTATTCAAGCTCATTTACGAAAACGAAGGTTGTACATACTCGGGTATAGATGTGATTAGAACAAAATTTCATAATAATCGATGATGAAACAAGGCAAATAATAAATATGAAGATGAAGCTGAGCTTGATCAACTATTCTCTCAAAATTATTATACTCGTTGTACATAATCTCGATCGATCATTGTTTATTCATAGATCATTTCTTTTTACTCCGCGGATACCTGTCCTTGTCATTTAAAACGATATTTCTCGTTTTCAATGAGGAACGTTAAACTGCCCATGCTATTTGAATTCCCATAACATTTTGAAAGATACCAATTTATAACAAATAAAACATGATTCTTTTAATAAAGCTCGTGTTTCATTTTAATCCACGTAACACGTTATCAACAAAATAACAAGAAGAGTTCATTCAGTGGAGATAAGAGTTGTTTTTATCAGCATAAAAGTATTGTTCTGTAGTGTAGTTATTCTTGAAGATTAACAGCCAGAAGTGTGTTACATCATTCTTTTAGTTCCTTCAATCAATTGCAAACAGTCTCCAAACGTTTTTGTCAATTGCAGAAGCAGGAAAATGAAAGTGGCAATTGTTGGAGGTGGAATAATTGGTTTGACAACAGCATTACAGTTACAGGATGAATTACGTAATGCTGAAGTTACAGTTTTTGCTTCTGATTTCGATAACAATGTCAGCCATGTGGCTGCTGGATTGTTCAGAATTGGTTCTTCGTACTCTGGACCGACTGAAAAGATAACGAAGTATCTAGATAACAACATTCTTCGTTTAATTTTAATTACATGTTTGCATTATTCGAATAAACTTCGTTTTTAGAGAATGGATACGAAATTCGTACGAGTATTATGATAACATCAGAAAGAGTCATGAAGCTTCGCTTGCCGGTGTAACCGCTATTTCTGGTTACATGTTTGCTAATTCTTCGCCAGAAACAGTTAAGGTTAGTTTTTCAAAAATAAATTTTATTATATAGCACTGGTCGAGTAGGTCAGAACTGAAAGGGTATCAGTAACGTACCTTTAAAAAGAAATAGTCTAAGAATTGCTCTGATATATAGATATTTTCCTATTTTATTACAGAGTTATTGGATTGAAGATTTAGTACCAATATATAGAAGAGCCACAGACGAAGAATTTCATTTGGTTGGAGGTAATTGGAAATATGGATCATTCTTCACAACTCTTCTCACTGAATGTAAACAGCATCTTCCATGGGCGCGCAAAAAGTAACAAACTTGTATTAAGTGATGTTCTTTAAAAGGTATTAAATTAATAATTATTAAACAAATTTATTCTTACAGGCTACAAGAAAATGGAACCAAACTCACAGTTAGGAAATTAAATTCTTTAAAAGAACTTGCCACAGATTGGGATTTGATTTTCAATTGTACAGGTCTTGGTGCTAGATCTCTGTGTAATGACAGATGCATGGTTTCTATGAGAGGTCAAGTACTCAAAGTACGTTTCTTTCAATAGAGAATTTGTTTGACGTTATATACAATTTGATTTGTAAATCTTAAACTAAAAACACAGGTAAAAGCACCATGGATGAAAACATTCTTCTATGGGGAAGTAGACACGTATATTATACCCGGCTTTAACAGCATTGTTACACTTGGCGGTTCAAGAAACTTCGATTCTGAAAATATGAAACTTTGTCCTTACGAGTCTGCAGCAATTCGAGAAAGATGCCAGACCCTTGTTCCAGCTCTTAAAAAAGCAGAGATTGTAAGAGAAGAAGTTGGCTTGCGACCGCACAGAACAAACAACGTCAGAGTAGAAGCTGAATGGATTACAAATGGAGTTTCTAAAGCCATTGTTAGTTTTAAACAAATTTATTTCGATAAATTCGTTAAGATTCCATCGTTGATGAAATATTTTGTGTTACAGTTAGTACACAATTATGGACATGGAGGATATGGAGTATGCACCGCTCCTGGGACTGTAAAGTATGCCATTCATTTGGCAAAGGAAATGCACAAGTTTTCCGTTGCAAAACTTTGAATATTGTAATATTAACTGAGATTATTAACCTAATTAGATTTGTTTATTATTAACGAATTTACACAAGCAAATCGTTAACATGAACTAATACTGCGTGGTATTATTGACGTATAACGTACTCTACCTATACTTTCAGACAGTAGTTACGCATTAAAGCTAAAATATCTTAAATAAAGGTAAAATAATTTGTTCATTATCAACAAATACATGGTATTTTGAGTCCAGTATATTCCACTTTTTTCTTTCACAGTATACTGTAAAAAAAGCAGAACTATAAGAAAAATCTTGAAACGTCTCTCATTACTTCTATGCTCCGAAATAGTAACGAAGCTATGAATGAACGTCTTCGCTTCTGCTACTTTCCAAACAGATACGAGATTTTACACGTTTACTATGCATACTAGTGGAAACTGTAATGCATCATTGGAAGGTCGTTTAACGAATTCGAGAACTTTCGTTGCGAACTATCATGTAGAACTGCTTGCCAAGTGTTTATCAAACACGTTAAATCGTGAATTTCACGATGACGAAAACCACCGAATGAAAACCATTCTTTTTATTTCCTGCTACTTCTTGCCCGGTTTCACGTTCTTTCGAGGTGGAGCACCCCATCTGAGTGCACTGCTGTCCACCGTCAGTCTTGGTCTTTTATACTGACTGCTTTTTATGTGTTCTTCGACTAGTTTAGGCGTTACACAGATTACATGTTGCCCCTTCCAATATTTGACCATATTCATACTCTGTAGCGTTGATATAATATCCGTTTGTGAGATGCTTGTCATTTGGCTACACATTACGAATATAATAATTACTTAGTTTTATTATATTCGTTTATAGCTCTAATACTATACATACGTGATTATATATTGTTACCTCAAATCTTTTATGCTCAGCGTTCCACGAAAATCTCTAAGAATTTCTAAAAGAATCCAGCTCCAGTAGCTTCTATATGATAATTTTCCTAAGTCACTTAATGGTTTCTCAGGACTACCAACAGTCTGTTCTATTCTGCTCAATTCATAACTAAAAGCAATTAGCAACTTTCCATAGCCCTGCCTTTGAAACGGTGGTAGAGTTAAAATGCAAGCAACATTGTTGCCATCAGGAGATTCTTTTTCCTGTAAATGAATTATATAGAGTAAGGAGATGCAAATTATAAACCCAATTATAAACGAATTAAATTAAGAATAATACCTTTGAGAAGTAACCAACTAGATGAGCTCCATGTTTATCAACCTCACAGAGAATATAAAATAGAAATGGCTCGACATCAAAATAAAGAGTTTTATGATCCAAAAATAACTTTGCTAATAAGCATAAGTTTTGGCAATAAATTTTGTGTTCTCTACCATCTACTTCCCAAATGCTTAATGTGCCTTTGCGGTATATCTCTTTTCCAACTGGTTGTCTGTGAGTGCATTCGCTCTACAATCAAAATATATAAGTAATAAATCCAACTGTCAAAAATTAAACATATAAAAAAAAAGCAATTTTCCTTACCATGTGATACCTGTATGTCTTTTCAAGACGCATGTACTTTAAACAATATTCGCAAATCCATAATTTAGGTTGTTTGCCATATTCTTCTGGGTAAGGACTGAAGTACCAAGTATCAATTTCATACTTGCCTAGAAGGGAACTTTTGAAAATAATGAGACCTTTTTCACGCACGAGGTTTAACAGCAAATAATGCAGGTTAATACTCACCAATTTGAATTTTATCAATGTATTTCACTTTTGTTATTGCTTCGTGTTCTTTTTCTAAAGCAGCAGTTGTAGGATCCATTTCTGCATATGTCTACAATAAAAGAAGATAACGACTTACATTAATAAATATATATCCTTAATATATTCACAAAACTTAAACTTTGCCTCTAGATAAACAATTTAGTATCAGACATGTTATTTCATAAAAGTATTTTTAGAATACATACTTTCTGAATATGATTAATTTCATCATGTCTTCTCTTTTGATTTCTTGTAATTTTACGATCTGAAGAATCTGCTAATAAATCAGTACCAGAATTTCTGTCCCCACTCTTCCAACTTCTATCACTCATATCAAATCTACTAGACATAATTCTGTCTCTTGGTACCCACTCATCAAGTCTTCTGTTGTGACCTTCATAGTGTACATAATATTCATAATGACTTTCACTTTCATTGTATCGGGTTTGAATAATCTCTGCTGGATCTATGAAAAAAATTAAAGAGAAAAAAAAAATTTTTTTATTTCATTTACAAAAATTCATGTACTTTTAATACCCAACTGTACATATACATCTTTGACAGTGTACAAATTTTTAAATTTTCAAATCGCCAAATTTTTTAATTTACAAATTTAAAAATTTACGTTAAATCTAATATTGTCAATATTTCAGTGCTGTCAACAAATATTGAAAACTCTGAAGTATATCATACCGATATACATATATATTGATCGTCAGAGGTCTCCATAATGTTTTCAAAACAAATGAATAGTTTATCAAGGCAAAGCCGGTAATACAAATACAAATATAAAACCGCGAAAAAAGCGCGCGGATAATTGTTCATTAATTTTAGATGCTTCTAAACATATGATTGAAGAAAAAGAATTAGAATCATTTTTCTGATATATTTACGCCAAGAATCATCGGATCTGCGAACAAGATAATGTTCGCCTATATCAAGAGGCAGTTCTTCGAGACTGTCCGCGTCATCGCCGGATCCCTTCCCGCCATTCGTCAACGTGTTCTCACGTTTTTCTTGCTTCACCATCGTTTCCTTCGACCCTGCGATACAATTCTCTTTATTTCTCTGCTCCGACTCAGCCATTTTTCGCGATAAAATCACTGGTAAACGAAACGATATTCGCCACCACAAAATTTCTGCAAATAGATGAACATTGCACTCGCTGATGCAACGCGACTAATACGGCCATGAAATTCTCCACGGCATACATTATACGTATATACAAAAGTAACTAGACCGTACAGGGCACATATACCGGAAGTGACGAATATATTTTTCAAAGTATCAAGTGAAGTTGCACTCGAATACATTTATGTTATTCGTTTCCCGGAAGATCATTGTTAGTTCGCGCATCTTAGCTAACTTCAATAGGTTCTCCATCAACTGATCCTGTTACACTACCGTAGGCTTATCGCTTTGCCGTTCATATACATGGTGATCAATAATATGTGAATAGGGATAATGTGATACATATAAAGAGTATACAAAACAAAAGATCACTGGGTATATATGTTCAGCGTCACAAATATCGCAAACTACGCATGTGCGCTCCATTTGATTTAAAAAGCATACTCGAAGCAATCACAGCTAAGGTGCGCAGGATGAATAAAAACTCGTTGTGTGATAAGTACGATCTTCCATGGTACGAATACATAATAAACGTTTTTATAATCGTTATGCTGTGTTTTCAAATATCTTCACTTTAATTTAACAATTGATCACTTTGCATAATCAATAAAAAAATGACGTTTGTTATGAATTTATAGGTTACCGGTTAAATCAAAATCTTTAAAATATTAATAACAAACAATGAAACATTTCACTGTTTCCAGTTATAGTGAATTGTACAGCATTTTGTAAATATCGATTTCTTTCAATCAAAGCATGATTCAAACGAAATATACGTGCATCATTTCGTTTTTTTTAATTGTATATGGAATGTCAAATCATATGTTTGATCACTGTGAAATTTCTCAAATTATTTAACGGGAAAGTCACAATCATGTAATCGACAAATCTGCTTCTCAGGGTTGTATAACCTCTGGTTAATTAGATTATTACTTGCTATGAAAAAATGAGATCGTGTCAACGATTTTTTACGCTTTAAACGATATGGTGGAGACTGTATTAATCTATTTTGATGATAAGATAACAAATGTTAACAAACTACTTCAGAAATCTTCGAAATGTTACGACGAAATAGGTAAAGTAGATTTATTATGTCATTATTGAAATGTATACTGCTTCTACATGAAGCATTAAAAGATTCGAACAATTCAGTATTGTAAATTTAAATAAAACTTATTTGCTTACTAAACTATTCTTATGTATTGTACCATACAGATTGAAGAATAGAGCAACTGTGATTGGTCTCATAATACTGGCAACTGTAATTTATAATGAAGTTTTAATCTATGACATACAAAAGTTAAAATGGTCCTTGCGAGAATGCTCAGAGTGTGTCAAAATACTGCTTGTTGCCGATCCACAGATATTGGGTGAAAAAAATGAAAATTATTTTGGTTCTTGGATAGCGCAATGGGATAGTGACAAGTACGAGTAATAGTATTTTGTCTTGAATTAACGCTTTCACAACCTAAGCTTGAAGCATACTCTCCACTTGTAGCATTCACAAAAGCGATATGCATCTGACACATATGGATCATAATTCATACATGGGTCAGATGATCTATAAACAAAGAGTATGCTGAATTGCATATGAATCAAAGGACTGTGAATGTGTTAAATTGTTAATTGTATCAAAATTCTATCACATTATACTCTGTGTAAACATTGATCTGAATTTTGTTCCACAGTGTCTTATTTCCAGGTACTTGAAGAAAACATTCTCGAGAGCTTTGAGTCATTCGAAGCCTCATGTTGTTGCATTTTTGGGAGATCTTATGGACGAGGGTCACATTGCTAGTGCAGAAAGTTTTAAAGCTTACAAAACAAGATTAGATTCTATCTTTGAAATGCCTGATGATATAATGGTATAATTGTAGCTATTTTAAAATTACTTTGACATATGTTATTATCTATATTATATTTTCTTTTTGTCAGAAAATTTATCTACCAGGTGACAATGATATTGGGGGAGAAGATGATGCAGTTTCAACAAATATTCATAACAGATTTAATTTTGCATATACTCAACCAGACACATTAGTTTATAAAACAGTAACATTTTTTAAGGTAATAAAATGGGAAAGCATTCCTAATTACATATTTCTGTTTCTATATTAGTGCATTGTGATGTATTTATTTGATTTTCTAGGTAAACAGGTTAACTCATTCAATGCCAGAAGCTCCAAAGGATGCCTTTCTTAATGATTATGCAGAAAGAAATACAACAAACGTAGTACTTAGCCATATGCCCCTGTTATTCATGCCTGGTACTTTTGCTCAGAATGTATGCTGATTTCGTATATTTGCTAACGAATAATTTTACTTGCAGTTTTTATTAATATTTTATTAACATTACAACAGGTATTGAAAGAATTGTCCCCACAAATTATTTTTACTGCTCATGAACATAAAGCAATGCATATCAGTTTAGACACAGCAACAGACCAATTAAGTGAAATCTGGATTTTACCTCCATACGAGATGCCATTATATCAGTTAAGAATGGATGTAGGTGATATACACGAAGTGCAAATACCTACTTGTTCATATAGAATGGGTACCCCACATACTGGCTATGGATTAGCTTATATTGGTAAGGGAAACGTGATATTACATGCTACATTTATGCGTGAAGTTATTGTAGTTCATTTTACTAAGTCTTTCCTTTGTTATTTTTAGATACTCAAGAGAAAATAGTAGAATTTACAATTTTATGGCTACCAGGAAGATTCCCGCAATTACGGATTTACATGTTCGTTGGAATATTTATTTTAGCCTTCAGTATTTGTACTCAGTATTTATATTTATATTTTTAGTCAATTGCATAAAGCATCATGGAGCTTATAATCGCGCCTTTTCAATTAGCATGTAATTAAATCGGATTCGAAGTATAAAATAATAACTTGACATCAGAAATGAGGTACAAAGATCCGTCCAGTATATGTGATTCTGCTACCATCTATGTCAAGTGTTGGAAGCAATAATGAGGTGGTTACTTAATGTTTGAAATGAACAAATTCAGTATAACATCGATGAGACATCTTTTAAAACATGTTCCTGAATAACTTACAATGTTCAGAAGTGAACGACTTATTTCTTTATTTCTTACTTAGTTATTTTCTGAATGTTCATTTTGACTAAATACTCAGTTGCAAATTACAAGGCTGAACTAATATTCTCTGTAGTTTAAAAAATAGTATTTATTATAAATGTATATAAGGTTAAAATAACAGAAAATCATTTATATTTCTCCCGTTTATACGAATAAAAAGACAAATCGTAATTACTATATTTATCAAAATATTTATGAAGACATAGTGTTACATTGTTGATCAAAAATTCTTCATAGAAGAAATGATTTATATTTATGTGTGAAACTGTATATACGTTTACTTCAAATAAATAAATGTTAAAGATTAACAAATATTTTGGCGAGTATTGCAATATTTCTATTTTAATTAATTGACGAAAATAAAGCTATTAATCAATGATACTATCTTATTAATTCTATTTAAACGAATAGTATATTTTATTTATTATTAACATATTATTCGTTACTATTTTATTATTTTATTATTTCACTATATTTCTGTTCTTTTATTCTTTAGACGTAGATTTTCCGATTAAAAAACGTGTTTCATGTATAGAAAATTACGCCATAAAATTTGAAATGAAGGCGTAAAACGAATCGTCCAATCATGTGCTATGGCGTTTGTGTTTTTTTTATGTAGGTATATAAACGAGAGTGCGTATGCACGTGTATAAACGTCACATAGTCTGCTTTAGTGACTACATTGTGCACTTGTTTGTAAGAAAATTAATGAGTGAAAATTAGTGTATCGAAGTTTTTTATACGTTCATTTTGTTCCACTTTATTTGTTAAAATGGGAAAACGAAAGGCTAACGCTATAGAAGGAAATCCGAATCAAGATTTATGTGATTTTTTAATGGGTATGTTGTTATTGTATATACAAATATCAGTAATGAAAATTTCTTGATTTATTTGTTCCTGATTGATATAAAATTACAGAACTTGCAAATTATGAAAGGAACGTGAGTAAAAATATTTATAAATATAACGCTTATCGTAAAGCAGCTGGAACTTTAAGCAGTTTATCAGAAAGAGTAAAAAGTGGACAAGAAGCAAGGAAGCTACCTGGAATTGGCGAAAAGATTGCAAAAAAAATTGACGAATTTCTTAGTACTGGGAAACTACAAAAATTAGAAGACGTAAGTATCCTAATTTATTTCATAATGGAGTACATAATAAAATATGTTTTTAATTTGTTTAGATCAACAAAGATGAAAGTAATGTTGTAATTAATTTATTAACTCGTGTATCTGGCATTGGACCTGCAAAAGCAAAAGAGTTAGTGGATGATGGTATTAAAACTTTAGATAATCTTAAAAAACATCAGAATAAATTGAATCATCACCAGAAAATTGGTCTCAAGTACGGCAATAAAATGAAGTAAAGTGATCATAAAAAATTAGCTGTTTTCATGAAAGTTAACATTTTTTTCTAGATACTTTGAAGATTTTGAGAAAAGAATTCATAGGGAGGAGATTGAACAAATTGAAAAAATGACGAAAGATGCTGTCACAGAACTGAGTAATGAATATATTCTAACTATTTGTGGAAGTTACAGACGTGGTAAAGAGGAGAGTGGAGATATTGATGTTTTATTAACACATCCAACATATACTTCTAAAGAAAAAGAATCAAAGAAAAAGATTTCGCTTCTAAAAAATGTTGTAGAATGTCTTGAAAAAAAGGAATTAATCACAGATACAATATCCCTTGGGCCAACCAAATTTATGGTACTTTGCTATACATAATTAAGTTTATTTAACGCAATTGTATTTTTAAATTATTTTACTTTTAGGGTGTTTGTCATGTTCCACACAATGATAATAAACCACATAGACGGCTTGATATTAGGCTGGCACCTTATGATCAGTATTATTGTGCAGTATTGTATTTCACTGGAAGTGATCTTTTCAATAAAAATATGAGAGCACATGCTTTAGAAAAGAATTACACTTTGAACGAGTATACATTGAAACGGCTTACACCCGAAGGTAAATAAAAATGTTGAATGGAAGTATAAAACTGGATACATGCATATACATTTTAATATGTATTTATCATAGGAACTCCGGGAAAGCCAGAAGTTATTACTTGCGAAGAAGATATATTCCGAATTTTGGGATTACCATACAAAGAACCAAAGTACAGGAACTTATAAATATTTATATTACTTACGTCTATAATAAATTTATATTCTGATATATTTATTTGATGTTATATGGTAAATCAACATTAAATTATTTATCATTTTTATTTATAAAAATAAAATACAACGTTTAAATTATTTAAAGCTCAAATCATCATCTTCATATATTTGTTAACTAATGTTAACAGCGTTATTAAATATAATGGTATTATACGTTCCCTTCTTACATGGTTCCACTCGTACTAATGCTATTTTACACTTTTCTTATATAAATAATGTAAGAATGAAGTAATTATAAATGCATAATACATTAGTCTTTAAATAGTTATTATAATATCCTTCTGGTAGAAAACGTAAGCAATTATTGCCCACAACGTCGTTGTCCATAAATTCATTGCGAGAAGAGATGCGTGTGTAGGGTGATTTATTTCCCATGCCCACGGCAACAAATCTTTTGTTAAAATATGACCCACGTAAAGTAAGATTGGGTTGGCTCCTATGATGAAAAACATATAGCACATAATTTCTTGTAAAATTATTTTGTGTTATGTATGCCACGGTTTATACACAAATATATACCTGCGTAAATAAATGGAGCTCCACCCCAAACTTGTTTACAATCAATAAGACTATACAAAATAGCATATAATAAGAAAGCAAAACTGGAACAAGTCAAATCAAAAGATAAAGTCATCATCCTTTTGCTAACTGGAATTACTCCCTTTTGCATCGAGAAGTGGCATAAGCTTCCAGCAATAATACCCTAAATATTTTGTTTTATTATTAGAAATTATTTTATTTGTTAAGAAACGGTCACTGTTTTACTACATACTGTCAATACTGCCCATAGTATCCATCTAATCACTCTAGAATTATACTGATAATACAGTAACAAAATTTTACCGGCATGAACACCCAAATAAACAATAAATATTGCTGATATAGTGTTCATTAGTCCTGTAATATAGTTATAGTTACCAATATTAATATACATATAAAAAGCATGTAAAAGTAATCGTAATTCTTTTCGTATCTAACAAGAAAAGTAGCGATAATATACCTTCTGGATCATAACGTAAAATGTCCCCATATATAGACTCTTTCGTTTTGGGGTACATGTGATTTCCAAATATTAATCTGTCAATATAACCAGCTGCACCAGCGGTACAATTCATATACTCTCCTCGATATTCATATTGGCCTCCAGGTCCGAAGAAGCCTTTTGGACAATTAGGTACAGGCAGAAGGAAGGTAATTAAAGTGTGTGTAGTCATAATTACTGCCATAATCAACCATTGAGGCCAACTATCCAATATATCGCGGAACGAAGCAAAACGACCAAACTGAAGTAAGGTATCCTAATGAGTTATTTTTTGTAGATATCTATTAGATAAATGTCAAAATTTAAGGTGGTAGATATTGTTATGTACAAACTTGTGAATGTGGTTTCATGAAAATTGTTTCCAACATGGAGCATACGAAGTATGATACACCTAGTAATTGAAGAACTCCAGGAAAACGAAGATCGCTCAAAGAATTAGTTTTTATCGAATTCAACATCAATCCAAGAAGTATCAATACCAGTGATCGCCGAATACAACGCAGCATTATTTTTATACGTGAAACTGTTACACGGAGCTCTGCACGCTTTGATATCGTTATTGTCAGTCCCATAATCCATGCGAACCTATCAAATTTCTTTTGTTAGTGACAAACATTAAACATAATATAAATAATAACTTACCAGGGAAGTACTAAATCTGCTACGGTAAGACCATACCATGCACTATGATTGAAGAAAACATATTTTCCACCACCATTGTTGACAAATATCATTAGCAGTATAGCAATTCTGTAGTAATAAAATCAGTATTATATTTAAAACAAAAGACATAAAGAATATATAAAAATAAATAATACCCTCTGAATGTATCCACCGATCGTATTCTAGTACTAGCTTTGGTAGTTCTAATTACTGGGTGTGTTGTGCTTTCTGATTCTTGAAGTCTATCCAAATCCTAAGAATAATGTTAGTTAAATTATATGCATGTAATAAACAATGAAAAGTGCAATTATAATACACTTACATCTTGTGCATTATCAGGCGATAATCTGCCTCTTATCACCCTTATCATAACTTTTGATGTTGTCCATAAAATTGCTAATAAAGTATATATCATAAATGCTGCAAAAATTGCTGTAAAGATAACACATCAATAATGGATCTTTCATCGGTTATGATTCTAATAAAATACATAGGAAGAATACAACTTACGAAGATAACTATTGGTTGGTTCACGTAAAACCTCAATTTTAGGACAGGAATAATCACCTGTCACATTCCATTGATAACTACCATGTTCCTTAAAAGAATATGTTGTACTAAAAGAGATAGAAATAGCGGTGTGAATAAGAAATAATACATAGAATTACACCGTACAAAGAAAAGTTACTTACTGACAGTGATCATATGATCTATTATTTTCAAATGTTTGATAATATATGTGTAATGGATATTTTGTAGATATTACAAAACTGTTATTACTCAAAGGTGGTAAAGGACCTGTTGGTACGCCAATACCCTATAAATAAACATTAATAATGTACTAGAAATCTATAATTTGAAATTTAGCATTAAAGAATATGAACACATACCCAATATGCATCCCATGCTATGGAAAAGAAGGTGACAGGATTGTAATACAAATTTAAAATACTAAGACATGCTTCGTCTACTCCAAGCGAAACATTCGTATTAATACAAGGATTTGTGGTATTACTTATCATCTTTAAAACTTTGTTGCGAATAACTATATTTGCACAACAAATAATACTTTTTATATGTGTTCATAGGATTTTCTTCCTAAAATATAAAGTAAAATCATTTCAAAAGTTATAACATTGATATTCAATAAGTTCAGTTTGTCATACTTTGTATATAAAGCATGTGACATACTTATAGAAAGTAATATAATATGTCAGTATATGCAAAACATGCAAAATATTCAAAATGCAACATTAATATTTGATTATTTATTCAGATCATCAGTAGCGGTAACACAATTATAACTGATCAGTTATCAATGATACCCTTCAATACACCTTGTCTATGAGGCAAAACACTGCAAATTTTTTTCTAAAGAAATCAGTGGTGGGATCAAGTTTCATATGTATTTATAAATCTATATCAAATCTAATATCTAAGATTCATGTTATAAAGTTCAAATACTACTCAAAAGAAATAAGAGTTCATTCATTGTATTTGCAAAGTATTTAATGCTCGCAGATTGGTTTTGAATTGTAGAATAAGTACTTGTAAGAGTTGAAAATATACTTAAAGTGCTACAGTTTATCTCCCTTTTTATCAGTGATATTTAATAATTAAATAAATAAATTAAACAAAAATATGTTATCTTTTTAAGAAGATCAAAATGATTTGTTAAAGGATTAGCCTGAAAATTATCTAAGTAATATTTATCTGTCAAAAGTTATTTAAGTTTTAAAAAAAGCGCATCAATTTACCCCTGACTTTGCATAATTTGAAATACTTTACTTCAATGCACAGGCGAGTGGCGTATTTCCCAAATATTCGCACGATTTTTTCTCTTTTCTTCCGTGTTTGACATGAATGGAATATCGTACAAGGTTTTAAATGTTATCTGTTCGAAACAGCAATTACACTCGTGATTAAATGTCAACAAATCATTACAATTTATATAAAACGACGGAAATAATCATAACGCGTATAACGCACATCGCACCGAACATAATAACTATGCATTTGAAATGAATATGATTTAAAGTTTAATTACCTAGAAAAATGACGTAAACGCAGATCGCAGTTATAAGTAACACAGTTGCGTAATTTATCTATTATACACGAAACAAAGAAACTACTGGTTAAACGTAGTTTTGTTCGAAAGAGTATGATGGAGACAGGAAAAAAATAGCGGTATTCCCCAGGCTTTCAACAGTATTGCTATATATTCGTACACACGTTGAACGTGTGTGGAATAACCCTACTTTCCTCAATGTATCATTCAAATAAATGCATCGGGGTATTTATATTCATGATGAACGCCTTGCACTAACCTTAGTTTTATGAGTGGTTCTATTGCTGTTCTATTATATTTTCTAATACTGATCGTTTACTGATACACATAATATAAGAAATTATTGCATGTTAAAGTAACTTCCACAACGAAAACGCATTTTATTTACTTCAAAGAGAAACGAGATACACTTGCTCATAGACGCGCAGCCTGCACATTCTATGCACGCAGGAAGTATACAGTAAAAAATACTTTAAATAATTAATAAATATATCACGAATAAATGTAATTTATTTGTTATTTATGAATAACGAATAAGTTAATGAATTTCATCAGATGAATAAAGTAATAATATTCATTATTTTTTAATCTTCGTTTGAAATTTTCTTCAATCTTATAAAAAGTCAAACGAATTTCTTCTTCAATCAGTTTTAAAATACATCGTTATTATATTACATATTAAATATATATTTTAAATATATATTAGTAAGAATGTTAAATAAGTATAGTACAAATAATAAATGTTTAAGTATACGAATTTTGAGATTTTATTTTTGATACAAATTACAAATTTTTGAATGTTGAAGTAGTTTTTAGTCAGTCAGTTGACAGGTTTGACAGTGAAAAGAATCGATATAATTTCGATACTTGTACATATTAATATTTATTCGATTTTAAAATGGTATCGATAATAACGATATAAATACAGTACTGCAATTTTTTGCATTAATGTAACATCACAAATAATATTATATCATAAATATAATATTACGAAGGGTAATAAAAAATATGATTCTGAATTTTCGTTTTACTTTTGCACAAGGAATCACCGTTCTAAACTGTGCCATATATTAGATATCACGTTTGCATCATCTAACATTTTTCTGATAATGAATTGATGTTGTCGAAGCAAAAGTAAAAATGTATTAATCACTGTTAGATAAACACGAAACGTCAAAGATTTATTAGTCACTATTAACCGTTTTTAGATACGATATTGAGACATCCAAAAAATTTGTATTCGTTATATCTTAGTTGATATAGTACTTCAAATCGCCGGATATCTTTATAATACGAAAATGGTGCAAGATGTATTTAATTCTACAGGTAATAAAGCAAATCTTATCTTCTTATATTTTTAAATAATTTATTGTCCTTCATTATTCTATAATGTCAGTTCTGTCTTAATATCTGTTAATAATGTTCTTGTAATATTGTACTGGTTCTTTCATGAAAGATCATTTCGAAAAAACACCTTTCTTATTATACTTCTTGACCACAGATAAACTGCGTCTGAATGAAGCCGGTACATTGTTGAGACTTTGAACATTATTCATTCGATAAGCAGTGTCTGTGTCCGATAATAATCGATGACACGACATGATAATGATAAGCTACGATACGTTCATGGATATGGGTTTCGAGAATTATAGCGTACGTCAGATATTGATTTGACACGGACACGATCGTTTCGTTAATTGTTTATCTTAAAACAAAACACCATTTTGTAGATCTTCAACAATATGAAGCGCGGAGTGGAATCTTCGAGTGCTGCATCGCCTTTGAATATGAAAAACATCAGTAAGGTAATGAGCTCAATTCTCTTACTTTCTATTGATATTTGTATTTGCATTGGTGTTGTGCCAAGTGTAAACTAAGATACAGTAGACCAACATCAGGTCATGTATGACACATAGCTTCTTATCATTCTTGCTTTGTTATACAAATATTTAGTGATCCGTACAAATTTGCAATAAACAATTTTCAGATGTCATCGGATAAAGAAAATAAAAAGGTTGGGACTTTGAAGAAACAACATGTACCTGACACTGTGGTTATTCATGATGCTGTCCATGAAGAAGATGCTCCTAGGTAAATGCATTATGTGCTCGAAATATGGGACACGTAAATGGACGCAGACAGGTTGTCAGTCAAAAGGGGGGCAAAGTTCGTCTTATGTTAAATATTATATTACTTTCAACCGTTTTCACATATAAATATTGATTGTTCGTTGTTAACTATTTTAATTTGATTATTTAATTATAGAGAGGGACAAAATGTCATCTTTTTCTCATATAATTTATCAAACTTAGTCCGTATATACGATACTTACGTTACCAGACGGTAGATAAATAAAGCATTTGATAATTATATAGACAAGGACACGCTTCACCGATTCCGATGACCTTGAAATATTTTTCTGAAGGTCAAGACGTGCCCTTTTCTATACAATTACAAAACATGTAAATAAAATAAACATCTCGAACGTACAGGCATTAAGAAAAAGTTTGACGTAATAATTACAAAAAAATATATAAAAATTCATTGTATCGCAGTAGTCCAATAGCTGCCATTAAGTCGCCCGTCTCCAAGGATAACCTTTACTACAACATGAGCCTGAAATATCGTGGAAACTGTATAGTATTTAATCATGAAACTTTCTCATCTGGGTTTGGTGAAAAACGCGAAGGAACCAATGTCGACGCCGCAGCGATAACAGCGACCTTTTCTCAATTAGGCTTCAAAGTGACAGTCTACGACGATTTGAAGTTCACTGACTTCGACACAGTGATGGATAATCGTAAGTGACTGTAGCTGTAAGTTGTCTTTTGTACTGAACGTTTCAAAGTCGAATACTTCACAAAATTCTTTCATAAAATAAACATAAAATTGCTTTTGTTGAAAAACACGAGGGGATATCGATTAAGTTTCTTCTAATTATCTGTTTTCAGTGACGAATGTAGATTATACGGATCACAGTTGTCTCTGTATTTTCGTGCTAACTCATGGTAATTCGAAAGGTATGCTATATACACATGACCTCGGATATCCTTCGGACTACCTGTGGAAAAGATTCACCGCTGACAACTGTAAAACGCTAACTGGGAAGCCAAAGCTCTTCTTCATACAGGTATTTATCACTCTTCGTAGAAATAATTTTCTCCATTAGATTTAGGGATTACAAGAATAACAAGAATATAATTGAGTGATTACGTACATGTTTGTAGGCTTGCAGAGGCTCAAATGTCGATAGCGGAATTCCTCTGTGCAGTGCCCAGTCAAACAGCAGCTCATCTTATAAACTTCCTGTTCAGGCGGACTTCCTGATCGCTCATAGTACACTCGACGGTAAGAGTTCGATTAAACATCAAGAAACGACTATTACACACTTATTACTTAATTTTCTGTCTCAGAAGCGACGTTGTAATATAACGCATTGCTATCTACTATGCGTCTACTGTGAGATATTTTTAATTTTGATACTTTAAGATTGTGTTGTGTTTATTTAAAGATCACGTTTCGTGGCGGGATCCAACGGACGGATCATGGTACCTAGAAACTCTGTGCAAAGTAATCAACACACATTGGACGACGACTGATCTGCTGAAAATGTTGACGATAACAGCTCGAATAGTCGCAACTGAGTACGTTTCGAAACACGACAATGTCAATCTGGACGAAATGGTGCAAATGCCAACTTTCACTTCGACGTTGACAAGAGATCTCTTATTTACTCCAACGGACACATAATTTCATGTGTACATCGAAATATTTCTGAACTTGCAAATCTTGAGGTGTATTCACAGGAGTGATGAAACGCGGGACCGGAGAAAAATCGAACGCTGATGGTAGGACAAATGAAGCAGTATCAAAAATCGATCTTCTATAATCGACGAGCCAAAAATAATACCCTGTTAAGAAATATTTTCTATTCGACACTTCACGAAATGACGATTCACGGTTTCTCTCGAATTTTTCGAACAGAAAACTTTGCCTTCGTCTCCAATTTTATCGTTCGCGTTTTCTCTCTTTTTGACCTTTCCCCGATGCAACATTTTTTGGTGAATTTCTCGAGCACTTATTTCTGCTCGATCTCCCATCAGTATTTAATTGGCTCTTGGCACCGAACCGCTGTCTGCCCTTCGAAATGAAAAAAACCTCGTTAACTTTAAACAAGCGATGCCACCAATTACTGGCTGTTGAAAAAAAAATATGCCATTTGCGGCATATCGCGTCACCAGACTGAAATCCGTCAAAAATTTTCCTGACGATATCATTTCGAAGTTTTTAATATTTCATCGTTACAATAAAATAGCAAAATTCAGTATTCAGTGTACAATGGTGTAAAAAAGTATTCGGAACTGCTCTTTGTTGTACAATAAATATTAACTACATATTATTATAAGTGTTAATATTATTTTTATTAAATTAATAGTAGTGCAATTGGAACGTGTTTATTTAGGTTCCTGAATAGTTCTTGTCCTGATGTTCATCCCTGGCGAATAGAAACAACGCGTTACGATTGTTGTCATTCCCCTGTCCCATCAAATCGTCTCTCCCTTATACCGTTCATGAGAAATAACAGCTTGATCAACAACTTCCGTTGACGCAATTCGTGTCACTTCTCAATTGCGAATTGGTTCAGTATAATAGTCGAATGTGTACGTTGGTGTCGATTACAAAGGACAACGACCAGGGTCATGGTGGAACATTTTCGGCTTCGACCACTACGTAGTTGCGAATAGGACTCAACGCGGAAGGCCATTATAAGATTGTTGATCACAGTATGTGAAGGGTGCGTGGGCAAGTATAATTTCCTTTGAATCGCAACTAGGTTACGGCCAAATGTCGATGACACTTTAACTAAACGAAATTTAATAGACGTTAGCTGGCGACTGTACTCGAAGAATGGAGTCATAGTGGTGTCCTGCAGAAGACTGGATGGGAGGACGAGGACGTTTTCGCGAATACGAATTTACATTTTGACTGTGCGAATATTTATGGCGACTTTGTTCTCGAAATAATATTGATCTAATGGCACTTTGAGTGGCAGTGATCCGAGTTAAATGCGTATTTCACTTTATTAATAGGATTCACGTTGTTACCACATTAAAACAAGCTATATTCTAAAACTAAGCTATATTTCGTCTATATTTATCGAATACTATCCGATCATGCGAAAGAGAGAGTAAATGGTGTCTTAAGAAGTTTAATTGCTATTTGTTTTCGTTCGGTCGTTCGTTCGTCTCCTTCGCTCGCTGTCCTCTTCCGCGTTGAAACTTCAATCGATGTAGGAAGTACACGATATAAGCGACAGTTCGGTCCCGAAAGATTCGCTTATATCGAGGCTCTACCGTACCGGTGGAGACACACCTTAAGTCGGGAAGGGTCAGGAGTTTGCGCGAACAGATCAATACTGCCCCCGCGCGTGTATCTCTCTCTCTCTCTCGGTTTTCACCATCCACATCCGTTTCAGGGATGCTGCGCTCTTTTCTCTAAAAAATCCCGCATCTATCCGTCTCCCTTCATCCCTGTGCCATCTCGCTCCTCTCGTACGTCTCTGTTTCCCCATTTTTTCAACATCTCCACGAGTCTGAGTACGCGCGTCTTTTTCTAGCTCTTTAATCTCATTCTTCGACTTCCGTCGCGCTGCCACGCGATCCCGTTCCGTCTTTCATCGTCCACTGGCCCCGCTAACGCACCGCTTAATTCCTCTCCGCGCCTTGGCTCGCCGCCCTTCGCCCTCGCCCCGTTGCCCCAACGCTCTAACGAGGCTCGATTTCCGGCCGGTGAGCGGATCTTTGCACGAGTCTGCCTCTTTCATCGACCTCCCCTCTTCGACTCGTACATATGTCCTCCTTCTTCTTGCCCTCAACGCGCTTCTTGCCCGCCAGTTGTCTTTTCTCCTCCTCCTCCTCTCCGCTCTGACTCTACTAGCCACCTTCCTTTTCACGTTTTCCCCCTTTGTTGACCGATTATCGGCGGTTCAATGGCGATACAACGCTGCGGTAATCGTGTTATGGAACTGACGAGGATGCGATTGTATGTTTCTAGGGATTTCAATGGTTTTCATCTTGGCGATCGAACGATAGGATAGGTACTTTTGAGGGGAACTTTTATCGATGGTAGGTGATTTCTGACGAGAGTTTGACAAACATCGAGGAATTGGTAATTTGGAGATTTGGTAGTTTTGTGAAGTGTCCATTTGGAGATTTGGGTAGTTGCTAATTTAGAAATTTTCTTATTAATCATAATATAATTTTTAAAGCCAGTTACATCAGTTTTATAAGATTGATTGCCCCGCAATATTATCGATTTGTCTGTCCACTTACAACACGTAAATCGTAAGAGAATATAAAGTTATTTAGGAACAAGTTCAATCACTGTATATGTAGACATCTATATTTGCATACATTGTCCCATGATTGTTCTCCATGTAAATATTATTTATTCAACACGTGAACTCCACTCCAATAACAATAACAAAGTAGCAGTATATCATGAATGCTGCCGTATATTAACGGTGAATTCTGAATCTTCAAACCCGTAGAAGAGGAATAATTTCGGGAGCCAATGAACCCGTAGCCACACATTAAAAGAATAGTCACCGACAAAGATTCAATCTACGTACGAAAAACGTGTACGCACGCATACATTATTTCGGAAGAAGGGGATAAAAGCAGAAACGCGGACGAACGCGACAAAGGGAAAGGATCAAGGGAAACGGCGACAGAGCTGAAAACTGCTTGCAAACAACGAAAGAGAAGCAACGAAGCTTCTAAATCTAACAGCGGTGCCAACGAAGACACGTCGTTTGGATTAGGTTTAGCTCGACGAAGATGAACGATCTCGCGAGAGATGAAACGAACGAACGGAGACAACGAACGACGAGATGAACGAAGATGGACAGAACGTGTGTGCAGAAACTGTAGGAAGCTTGGCTAAAACGATAGTCGAAGAGCGAAGAGAAGATAGAAGAAGCTAGAACAAGCGGAGGGGGGTGGAAGGATGGAAGTCGAGGACAGAGATAAAAGTAGGAGAACGAGGGTGGACGAAGGAGTAAAAGAGACAGGGTTGTACAGTCAAGAGCAAATCTGGTTTTTCTATGAAAAATATCGCGGCGAAGCCCGAAACGAGATCTGGCACTCGTGCATTTTTAGGAATATTTGTGGACCTGACAATTCCCGGATATGGAAATCTATGAGATTGGGAACTTAGAAATTTGGGATATAGGAATTTTTTAAATCAAGGATTTCGGATTTTCGGATATAGGATTTTTGGATGCAGGGACTTTTTATATACAGATTTTCAGGGTAGGAATTCGATAGTTCGGGAAGTTTCTTGAATCTAGGGATTTTTCGCATCTAGGGATTTTTGCATATGGAGCCGGGGATTTCTTAATCTAGGGCACTGAGAAGGCCGGATTGAGGGATTTTTTTACTTTTGCATTTGGGGATAGGGATTTCTGAATATAGGGTACTGAGATATTTGGACTTACGAATTTTAGTGTCCAGATATTTGTTGTTCTAGGGATATAGAGATTTAGGAATCCAAGGATACATGGATTTGATAATCTAGGCATTCGGCAATCTAGAGACTCAGTATTCTAGGAATGTAAGATTCGAGGATCTTTAATCTAAAAATTTGTGAATCTGGGATTTTTTGTATTTATGGATTTCTTAATATAGGGATTTTCGTATTTAGCAATTTAAAGGTGGGGAATATTAAAAAATTTGGAAGTTCGAAAGTACGATAATTCAGAAGTTGAGAGATTCAAAGAGAAAAATTCGTAAGTTTGGAATTATGAAAATTCGTGGATTTAAAGAGGTCCGGGTTTACATAGGTGTCTTTATCCAAAGGAAGCCTACGTTGCACTCGAGTGTACGGGGGTTGTAGAGATAGGGTACGTTGAAAGGAGGGGTAGAACACGGAGGAAGATAAAAGGAAGACCGGGAGAGGTTACGATACAAATAGAGAAGGGTCGCACGCCACACGAGACAGAGAGAATCCAAAGGGACGCGTACAGGGTGTTATGAAAGTAATGGTCGTGGATTACAAAGATCATTCTACGAGGCATTGTTCCATGAATATTTACAAGGGAGGTTCAGCCACCGAAGTAATTAACACTTCTGAGTCCTGTGCACGTTATAATGTGCATGCGATTTATTTCGTTTTTAATTTAAAAACATGTAATAAAATTCATCTTTGTGCCATACTAGTGCAATTTCGAAATGACATTAGTACCATTTCGGTGGCAATCGGAAACTCGGTTGATAATATTATTATTACACGAACAGTTTGCAACGTTTCAAAATTTGTGGATTTTGGAATTTGGGTTTAGGAACTTTCAAATTTTAGAGTTTGTGAATTTGGAAATATTGGAATATTTCAATTTTGAAAATTTGGAAATTTAGGAATTTAAGAATTTTAGTACTTGACTACCTGGAAATTTCCTTGGAGTCTGAAAATTCGTAGTCAACGTTTATTAAGGATACTAAAATAGAAACAATATTGTATTAAGAAATAAATCAATTACGCGAATCGAATCGTATAACATCCCCATTAGATTACTAATAATTAAGTAACTAGTTACAGCAATTCGTACATTTACGTATACTTAATGGTTGTTCTATTTTCATTTTGTTTCGTGCCCGAAGCTTTTCCGCTTCCCCGCGCTGTCTGTTTCTATCAGCATCACAGTCTACATTTTAGTTTACCAGTCCTCTTTGTGTCTATCTGTCAGTCTTTTTTCGTATTAGCTTCCATTCACTCGGCTGTCTATTTCGCCATAGATTTCTGTCACTTTCCTACCCAACGTTTACCCGTTCTTCCGCTTTTCTCTAGCAATATCTCTTTATCCGTGTCGTTTACCGTAGCCTTGTCGCGTTTCACGTATTACCAATCGCACTCGTGTATCTCTTTAATTCTTAATTTTCCACGATGCCTGTAAATTCCTTCATTTTCTATCTTCCTTCATTTACTCGTCTGCTTTCGTTCATGAATTTTTACATCGAAAATTTACCATTTTTCACGTTCCGTTCCTCTACGCAGATTACTTTTCTGACAGCCGTTTCGCAACTTTCTGCGTTCAGCTTCAACTTCATACATTTTTGAATTTTTGTACGAACTTCTGTAACCGGATTTTCATTCATATCATTTTATGAATTATTTTAATTTTCATTCCTCATGTTATATTTTCTTCATTTTATGAAAGCTTTTACTGTATTAATACGGTGGGATATTCGTTATTTGGGATTTTGGGGAATTTGAGGTTTGGAGATTTGGGGATACTAAAATTTAGGTACTGGACAATTGGTGATATGCAAGTTTAGGAATTTGGAGATTTAGGGATTTGGGGATTTAGGGATTTGGGGATTTGGGGATTTAGGAATTTAGAAGTTCAGAGATTTAGAGATTTAGGAATTTAGAAATTTAGGAACTCAAAGATTTCAGGATTTAGAGATTCAGGGACTTTAACATTTGCATATTTAAGGTCAGCGGAATTTGGAGATTAAGAAATTAAGCGATTTCGGGATTTGGAAATTTTAATTTTCTAAAATTTGAGTACTGGGAATTTGATATTTGAAAAATTTGATAATTCAGAGTGTGAAAACTGAGAACTTCGGAAATTAAAAAATTTTTAATATAAGTGCTATCCTCGCGTTACGTGTAAAATATTACTCCATATATTAGGGGACTAAGCCGTGCTCCCTAGTCTGTTACGTCAATGCTAGAGATGGAAAATGTTGAACAAGAGAGAAGGCCATAACAGGGCAACAGAGAGGAACGAAATTAGGTAGAAAAATAAACGATCCAAAGATGAAAAGAGATAGAATACTTTATGTATCCGAGAAGGATAGAAAATGTTGATCGTGCAGTAAAACGAGGAAGAAGGATGAAAACGCAAACTAGGAGGAAGAAGTGGAGGAAATAAAGCAGGAAGAGAAACAGAGACAAAAGATGTACACACAAGGGAGAAACATGGACCGAATGTGATGATTGAACGCAAGAAGAAGAGGTAGAGGTGCAAAATGTTGAGGAGGAAGAAGATAGGTACAAGGAAGAAGAGGGACAGGAAACTAGGTAGAATAGAAGAGATGAAGCGCAGGATGAGAAAGAGAGATAAATGCTGGATAAAGGAGGGAGAAACGTAGGATGTTGGCTCAGCACGACCAGGAATAGCGGTGGATAATGTTCTGCAAAACGAGGAAGAAAGATGAAAATGAAAATTGCAAGGAGCAAGAGAGAAATGAAACTAAGATGAGGAACAGAAGTGGAAGCTGTTTACGAGAGAAAGAGAGATGGGCACCGTTTACCGAAAGAGATAGACTCATTGGCGTAATTACGATTTTTATCTGAGAGGGTGCTCGAATTTCATTGAAGCCATCAAGTGGTAAGTTTCAATTTCCAATATTTGAAATTTCTGATTCAGTATTTTTTTCAAACTGTAGCCTTTCTAATTCTCAAGTCTGTAAGGATTTATTTTCTTATATTACTATTTTCAAGCTTTTATCTCTGAGATCCTGAATTTCCTCAATTTTCAAGTGTCCGAATCTACTTAGAAATATAAAAATTTGAAAATTCAAAATACCACTTTCAAAATTTACAAAATTTCAAGTTCCAGAATTCTAAATGCTAGAGTACCACATTCCAAATTCTAAATGGTAGAATTCCAAATTTCAGAATTCCAGAATTCCAGAATTCCAGAATTCCAAAATTCCAAAATTCCAGAATTCCAGAATTCCAAAATTCCAGAATTCCAAATTCCAAATATCTGAATTTCCCAAACTCCCCTTTTTGGTCCATGCCCCTTCACTTTTCTCTCCCTTCTTCCGCACCCTCTATTCTCCTCTGTTACCCTCAATATTTTCCATCCGTCTTTTTTCTATTCAGTCTCCGCTCTTTCCTCTATTCTCTCCGTTCCTCCCGATAGCATCCTCCATCTCCCTTCCTACATCCATTTCTCTCTCGTACACCCTCTATCGCATCCACCCTCAACATTTTCTATCTATCCTCCTTCCTTGCTCTCATTCCTTTCCTCCCATCTCTCTTCCTAGTTTCACATCTCTCTCCGCTCCTACACACTCTATTTCATGCACCCTCAACACTTTCTATCCAATCTCTTCCGTGCTCTCTCTTCTCTCATCCCCTATCTTCCTACGCTCTCTCTCCGCCTACACGCCATTTCTTCGGGCCGTCCTTTTCCCGTGCTATCCTCGCAGTCTCCCTCTGTTTTCACCCCGCAGCTTCCATCTCTGTCTGTCCGCCTCTGCGCCACAACCCCCTGGCAAGGTGGCGGTCCAGCGCGCAAAGCGTATCAACCGTACGGGATGCTGAATCCGGCGAGTAGATTCAGTCGTACGCCTGGCGTCCCTGCTGTCGACGTCTGTTCACGTGTCGGCCGGCCGCGAGCGTCGTTAAAAGCGCCGCGTGTCAGCCAATTTTATTCTGCGCCCGATTCGTCACGCGTCTCCTCTTCCCTCGCGGTGTTTCTCCCGTTCGTTCGTCGCCGATACCCGTTCGCGTTCAGCTGATCCCGCAGGACGAGCCCGTTTCGTGCTCCTGGCGGAAGTCGACGCTGAGGGCAGCATGGAGATCCTCACGTGAGAGGCGTGTTCCGTTCTGGTGAGTCGCCATCGTTACCCTTCTTCCGTTTCCGCTGCGGAGATTCGCTACGATCTTCCTTCTGTACTTTTTTTTTTCGTTGTTTTTTGAGAGGATGCTCTACGTTCTGTGCACGAGAGTTTTGTTGAAGCCTCCGAGGGGTCGAGGCATCGATTTTAGGGAAGGGAACTCCAAGGGGATGAACGCGTAAGTCGATTCGCAGCAGCTTTTCGAATGTTCTTACGGGGTTGTACTTGATTTTTAGCGGAGTTGCTAATTGGTGTCGAGGATATTGACACGGGTATGTTCCGTAGGGTTTGTTTCTTGTTTTATCTGTGACACGCTGGCAACCTTGTGAGCAGGCGATGTTTCTTTCGTATTTTTTTCGATTGTTAGGCGAATCTTTAGTCGGAGAGAATGCCATTTCTTTTTGACTTATGAATTCAAAACGTGCTCAACATTGGGATGCTATTACATGGAACAGTAATTTTTAAGAATAGTTTATTACGTGCTGTGCATTAATACGAATTTGGCAAATGATATGATTGGTAAAATGGAGTTTAAGAAATTTAAAACTTTTGGTATGCGAAGATTTGGCAATGTGAGACTCTTGAAAATTTGACATTTGGGAATATAGAGATTTGGTTATGTTAGGATTTGAAAATGTGAGGACTTAAGAAAGTGAAATTTGGAAATGTATAGATTTGAAAATTCGAGGAATTGGAAATCTTCGAACGAGACCTGGAAATCTAGGAATGTGAATATTTGGAAATCTGTGGATTTCAGAATATGAGAATTAGGAAATGCGAGAACTTCGGAATGTGAGGATTTAGGAATTCAGAGATTTGGGAATGTTTAGATCTAGTAAAATGCAGTTCACGGAATTTAGAAATTTGGGAAAGTGTGGTTCAGCAAATCTAGAAATTTGGGAATGCTAGAATTCCAGAATGTGAAAACTTTTTAATGTGAAATTAGGAAATGTCAGAATTTAGGAAAGTGACGATTTGTGAACTCCAGAATGTGTAATTTGTGAATGTGAATTTTTTTAAACGTCACCCTAATGTACCAGTTTAGCTTACTGTACATTATTAATTTTTTTTTTTTAAATTCCTATACACCACCGACTTAGAGCGAGTCAGATACAAGATCATACACAAACATCATTTATTTTTCTAACTTAAAGATCGTCGAAGAGATTGAACCTACAGATCTTTGCCTCGAAATAAACAGTGGTATATACTTAACATATTTCCACTTGACAAAAGTAAACAATCAAGTAATAATTATAAAACAGTATCAGTAATATATGAAAAATATCCCTGGTCAATTTTGACCCAACCACGTTCTGTATCACACATTCCAGAATTATCATATTGAATATTTTATTGTGAAGTTGAAAACATTCCTATTGAATAATTCATATAGATAGTTACAGTATAATAAAAGAAAGGTGGTTTTGGATGGTACAGAGAGAAGAAGCATGCGCAATATACGTATTTCCGGTCGTAAATCAGAGCGTGACAGCGTGTTACCGTTTGTATACAAATTAAATCAATTCTGTGTACTGTCCTTGAGGTAATTGTATAATATGATAAATGATATTTGGGCCAATAATGGCCACCATTTTGAATTGTATATTACGGAGTAATTAATAAACGAAATAACATAAATGAGGTTACTGTTATAGCGGTACATAACGGAAAATAATAAGGTCAAGGTTTAAATTGAACAATCAGATTGTAGTTGTACTAAACGTGGTACCAGGTCTGCTATGTATGGAGACTTTCACTTCGGTAATTAGCGTGTTAATTCGTAGCTGAGTGTTTGTTCTAATTAGTGCATTATTGATGATAATAGGCTTTAATGTTTTGGAGACGAAACTGTGTTCTTTGCCGAAATTTTGGGATTTGGGGATTTTTAAAATTAGCAATTTTGGGATTTGGAGATTTAGTAATTTTGGAATTTTTGGAATTCAGGAATTCAGAAATTTTGGAATTTAGGGGTTTAGGAATTTATAATTTTTGGAATTTGCAAATTTCAGAATGTGTTTGTAGATTTAGAAAGTTCGAATATTTAGAAACTTAGGCATTTAGAAAGTTAGGACTACATATGGGTATTTAGGGATTTGGAGACTTGAGGATTTAATGATTCAGAGATATAGGGATTTAGGAATTTAATGATGCAGGGATTTAGGGATTTAGGAATTCAAGGATTTGGAGATTTGAGGATTTGCATGATCTGGGGATTTGGAGAACTAGAGATATGCAAATGTGTGAATTTACAGATTAGTAGATGTAAGAGTTTGGAAATTTAGAAATTTAAAGATCCATTTTTGTATAAATTCGTGAATCCAGCAATTTGAAAATAGTGAAAATTTATGAATTCTATAAATCTTCACAATTTTAAACAATTTAAAAAACTCACATAATCAATACATATAAATACGTAAAATTTATTGACAATATCAATAAACCCCACGAAAAAATCTGAGTATACCAAAATATAACCTTACGTACTATTATATAATCACGATAAATAAGTATCCATCGCGAAATCTTGAAATGGCTAAATAAATCGAATAAACGATTAATTTCCTTCAGGTTCTTATATTCAAAGGCTCTCGTAATCGGTCCCCTCGGCTTAAGAAGCTTTCTATCTCGCGACACGCTAAACAATCTCCCCTTTTTCCCTTTCCTACGATCTAGCAACGACCGCAATCGAGGATATCCGGTTCTGAAAATGTTCAGATGATCAAACCACCTTGTCAAGTGGATTTTCTCCGGATGAAAACAAATCGGGCAAATTCTTAAACCATTTAATCCCCTCGTTTTCTTCTTCTTCTTATTCCGCAATGTTTTCCTTTCCCTTTTTCTGTTGTTCCCTTTTTTATTTATTTCTTCCATTTTTTTTTCTTAAATCTGTTCAGGAACGATTCGCGGTCTACCGAGACTGAAACGGGCTTTCAACCGTGCCAATTCATCCGGCGACTTTTCTACAAATTTATAACGAGCCGTCCTCTCTATTTATTCCTGGTCGCGGCTCGGCTCGTTTCTGCTCGTTAAATTTTTTTTTTCCTTTATACTTAATTAGTAAGCGATTTCAGTAACGAGCCGGCCTTTGTTCTCGAAACAATTATACACGACGGAAACCGTTAGGTGGCTCGGTTTTACACGATATTATGCGTTTTATCGCGCGTTACCGTTCCACCATTTTCTGTTTTACTTCGTTCCTTTTTTCCCGCTGGCAATTTTCGTTCGCGTTACCTCCTCTCCCTTTTTTGTTTCCCGTCTTCTTTTTATCGGTAAATCGTGCAGATGCGTTCGGCTGCGACGTGAAATCGGTAGACGCGTAAATTTATTGATTGTCGGTTCTGGCTAGTTGGAGGGCTCCACGTATCTGATTGGCTAGGAATTGCAAACGCCGGATGTAAACGTTTTAATTGCTTTCCCTAGTGGACCAAAAAAACTGATGGTTGTTTATGGTAAATAGTGGTACATGCTGAGTTGTTGCGAACAACGAGAAATATGCAAATATTTTGTGTGCTTCGGGAATCGAAAATTTACCCGCGCCGATTTATCGTGTATAGCTGTACGTCTCGATGTAGATTGCGTAAAATGTAATCAGAGATTGTATCAAATAAATTCGAATTACATATAGAAAATAATTTTTTGACCAAGGTTTAGAGAAAATATTTATGATAATAAATTACTTATTCGAATAAGTCTGGAACAAAATCTTTTTCGACTATTTGAAAGTCAGCTACCTACTATTTTTTATGTAGATCAATTTTTTCAAACATTTTATGTAAAAAAAGTATTTAGTCTTGTACCATTTAAAAGTACGTTTTTACACAATAATTGAACAATTATACCTACAATATATTACTCCTTTGATGCCACACAAACTACTCATAAAATATTATTTATATCGCCGCAATTGATATTTAAATCACTTTGTACATTTCCTACCCTTGCGCATAATTCAAAAGTATCTCTACAAGTCCAACGTAAAGTATCAATTAAAATTGTATAAAGACAAAGATACATCAACTGGAGTCTACAAAATTTCGTGTTAATTTAAGAATTGCAACGAGACTAGTAATTCCTGCAATATTGAATATATCAAAATTAATTGGAGGAAATTTGTTCGTCGAAATAATTCGAGCTCGCCATTGTGGTAAATGCAGTGTGTTAATTAAAAGCGGGATTTATCCAAAAAATGTTCTATTTACGTTTGAGAACGCGTTCTCGTACGTTTCATGTTCTATCTCGGAAATGTGAACGCAGCCGAGGCTTTTCAGCGACTTTCCTCGCTGGAAATCGTGATAAGAGAGTTAAGAGCATTCAGGACGCATCTTCACAATTTTATGACGGCTTCGAGGCGAATTCGTTTAACCCTTCGCATTGCGGCCGGTTGTGAAAAACAAGAAAAAGGAGAGCTACGCGATCTTTTTCTTCGGGAAACCAACCGGATGGAGGATCTCGTTTCAAAAATGTCTTCGCGGAAATCTCCGTGAAAAATTTAACTTTCTCAAGAGTCGCTGGCAATTTACGTTAAATTCCCATATTTTACCAACAACTTTCAAAATATCTTGCTTCCTTGAAAAATAACAATTTTCTTATTATTTACTATCACTATGCTATTTAATCTTGTTGGCTTATTAATTACTATCACAGGTCTTCTCATATGGGGATCTAGAGATCTAAGGACATGGGAGTATTAGAATCTCTATTCGAACATAGAGATATTGGGAACTAGGAAGATTGATATACTGTAATCTAGGGACATCGAGATCTAGGAATATCGGTGCCTAGGGATATCGAGGTCTAGTGATATCAGCGTCTAGAGATATAAGTGTCTAGTGATATCGGGGTTGTAGGGATATAGGTGTTTAGTGATGTGGGGTACAGGAATATTAAAATCTGGGGATATCTTAATTTAGCACTTTCGAGATCTAGAGATATAATATATGGAGTTATAAGGATTTCGAAATATAAGAATTTATAGCGCAGAGATCTAGGGACCTTGCAATTACGCGTAATGGGAATTTGAGGACATAAAAGATTAAAATTTCAATGCGAGAAATCGTGGGAGCACAAGGGTCGGTTAAACGCGTTAACATCAAGAAAAAGAAGAAATCCGGTCGATAGAGCCAGGTAGTTTTTAATCAACACCTCGTTCCATTACTCCCATTGAAACGCTTCGTCGAAAACACTGAAGTCCAATTAACGAAAAGAATTCTCGTCGAGCGTATTGCCGATCGAACACTCTCGTACAAAGCAGTGTTCAAAGAGTTCGACACTCGAACATCGAGCTAGATTTCGATTTTCTCCTTTTCAGGTAGCTGACGGGAGGAAAACAGAGTACAGCCTGCCCCGAAAAAGAAGGGAGACGAAAAAGAGGAGGAGGAAGAAGAAGAAGAAGAAGAAGAAGAAAGAAGAAGAAGCGAGGAGGAAAAAAAAGCTTCGCGAACGAATTAATAATGCCGAACGAGAGGAGCACAGAGGATCGAGTGAACTTTACGTGAGTACACCGGCCCCGGGTCATGACCCGACGACCCAACATGTCCGATATCTGGGCCACACTTGAATTTTAATCCACGCTGCAATTTGCCGCCGCGGTCGATTAGCTCTTCCACCCGTTTGACCGACAAGTTTACCGAGCTTTAACTTTTGCTTCAAAACCTGCCCGGCTGCGCCTGCCTCCATACCTTCGGATGCTTGAGCGCCAGCTTTTACTCTGTTCTATAAAAACGATAGCCTCCTGTACGAATTTTATTGGATTGTCTGGCGCGCCAGGATCAATAACCGGTGTGCGTTGCTTACACGCTATTGGCGAAAATAAAAAGAGCATTCGGTAATGCGGATGAAAATGAAACGATGCGTAAGAGGGATGATAGAAGATAAGGATGCGTGCCGGGTTTTCATACACTCGGAGTGATAGGCTTCGCTAGATAGCTTTGTTGACGTCGGGAACAGGACTTCAACAGACATTTAGTTTGACAAATCTTCGTATTTGTTGTATTGTTGGTAATGCTACGGTAATAATAGTAATGCCAGGATAGCAGGATAGTGAGGGTGCGGATACGGAAGTAAATACTGTATTTACTTTATAGCTATGTATTCAATTCAGTAACGTGATACAGTCAAGTTTTCCAGCTTAATTACGCCATAGTTCCTTAATCTAATACAACTCTATGATATATTTCTAATTTATTCGCCATCTATCTGTCTACATGCAGCTTAATCCGTTTCAGTTGTCACATAATACGGTTTAAGTTCGCTTTTATTGCAGGAAACTACATTCATACCTTGGCTATGCCAACTCCTTTACAAAAGGAGGAGACTAATTACATACATAGAAAGCACTTGTCATCCACATGACTACGATTATATTTGATCCAAGTCAACTGCTTTGTAATAAATTCATTCATCATTCACCTAATTACGTACACGTTAATACACCTTTGCAATCACATAATACGTTCTTCGTTCATTTTCCATCTACTTGACTATATCTATATTCAGACGACACCAACTGCTTTATCATAGCTTCCTAATTGATTTGTCATTTACCTGATTACATGCAGATTTATCCACATCGATTGTTCCATAATACATTCATAATTCACCTTCCATTCTATGACTACATCTACATCTACTTCAAACCAATTTCGTTATAATATATTCCTAGTGCGTTCATCATCCACCTGACTACATGCATGATAATGTACATCAACCATCACATAACACGTTCTGCATCTACGTTCCATTCATACTACATCTACACCTGGTCCAAACTGCTTGGGTTGTAGTACGTCCCTAGTCCATCCATCACCCACCTGATTACATATAACTTAATCCACATCAATTGTCTCGTAATATGTTCCTCGTCTATTGCGATTCTACGTAAGCACTCGCTGATCAATTCACTTCAACTGTTTCATATGTTCCTAGTGCAGTCATAGTCCACCTGACTACATAATGCTTCGTTCGCTTGAACTGTGCCAAGATACGTTCCCCATCCACACATCACCCATTTGATCGTACGATACTTAGTTTTATAATATGATCCTCATCTATCCTCATGTGCATGACTATACGTTGTACTGAGTTACATCCACTCGGTCCACTTCAACTGACCTGTAATACATTTCTTGTCCGTTCGTCATCCACCCAACTATACATCGTGCTCTGTTGACAACTATTCCATAACACATTCTTCACACTTTGCTACTGAATTAACAATTGACTACATTTGTGACAATCTAAATGTATGTTTAAACGCTGTGAATATTTGAATGAAGTGCAAAAGTTTGAATATTTTGAAAGATCCTGTATACGCGTATTTGCTCAACATCTGTGTTTATAGTGTAAAGACAGGCATCAAATACAGTTTGATCCAGCATAAAGCTGTTTGGATTGAACCAGTTAGCATTCCTGTCTTAGAAGGGTGCTCGATGAATGGACAATCACGAGATTATGATTGCTCCATCGATATTGGAGAGCCGGAAAATTAATGTCTCTCAGATTCCAGCCTTGAACGTATCTTTGTGAACAGAGATACAGCTCTAATGCCAACAGCATACCTCATCGTTTGACGCGTCTCTCAGATTCATATGCAATTAGAGTTCGTTCTCATCGCCGCTTTAGTTAATTATCCATATTGGTCAAAGCGATGTAGTTTCCTTAGACGACGCGAGAAATTACCAACTGCTTAATGTTTTTAATTGGAAAAGTTTTAATTTTCATTAGAGTTGCTCTCCTTCTTTATCTGTAGTCGGAGGATATAAGAGTTTGCATCGTGTAGACCAGTATACTTCCTATCTTCTCATTTCTGTCAGTAATTAAGGAAGAAAAGAGACATTACTTATGAAATGAGAAATAATCTTAAAAACATCGTCAAATTTCCTAGTTTAAAAATTACCTAGTTTTCATAATATCCAAAATTCCATGATCCCAAGTCTTCATAGTCTTTTAAATTTTTACGTGTTCAAGCTCTCAAGAATCCACATATCCCTTATTTACCAAGTTCCTATATTCCAAGTTCCTATATCTTCAAAATTTTTAACAGAACTATCAAAAGTATCAAATTTCCAAATCCTCTAATTGGTAAATTAAAAAATTTAGAGTTTTCAAACGCATGCTGACATTGTAATGCTTCAGTTACAGGGGCTCGCACAATTACCCTAAAAAAGGAGAAAAGTGAAGGCTGAACGATGGGGGTATACGTAACAGGTGTGATTGGCGTGGTCGTGTTCTATTTAACTGTGCTGGGTATCGGGATCTGGGCAGGCATCGCGAAGAAGAAACATCCACGACAAGGACAAGATGCGATGATGTTGGCGAATCGTGGCCTCGGCCCTATTCTCGGTTTCTTCACGCTGATCGGTAAGTTCTAAAATCGACCAACGTCTGAATAATTCAATCATTTCTATCTACGTCGCTATGTTCGGATTATCAGAATACATTCTCCAAATCTGTTCGTTCTTCTCGAAACTGTAAGTCGGTTTAATCCGTTCAACGAGAAACTCTCTGGTCGCAGCGAATCTTCCTAATCAGGATTATTGGAATATACTGCTTGGATCTTTGACTTCTGGAAACCGTTAATATCCTAATCGCGAATCTATTTGCACTCGCTTAATCTCGCGCCATTTATTTATTTTGCATGATGGAACTGTTGAACAGTTTACTGTATGTACATTCGGATGCGACGTATGCTTTAAGACGCGTACCAGTTGAACTGGATGAATTCCCTGCCGTTTATTTTTCGTTATGGGAAGGAACATAACAATTTTTCAATTCTTCAATTCTTCCATTTTTTAATTTAAAAATTCCTAAATTATCGAACTCCCAAATTTTCAAGTTCATCAATTCACAAAGTTCCAAAAGTTCAGCCTTTTAAATTTTTCGGTGGTACCTGAAAAAGTACAAAAGATATTTATTTAAACAAATAAGCATCATCCTATTGTACACATTTGAGGAAGAAAAATCCGGAGAAACCATAGGTATTTACCCTGTTCTTTCTGTAGGTGAGCGCGTGTACGTTTTTATCGAGTAGCAGCAGTAGGACACCGGGGAATTCCCGCTTTTGTCACGGCGTCAATTGCGTTTCTCGCTAGGCCGTTCCCCGCATCGGCCATTTTATTCATAGTTCGCCTCCTTTTTTTGTGTTCTTTTTTATCCCGTTTATTTCCTTTCGTTCACGCGCTTTCATTCTGTTCAACACACAAACTACCCCCGTTTTCCCCCGTTCCACGCAGCCTCTTACCATTCCACCACCACGAACGTTTCATCTTACATTCAACCGTGCTCTATTTTCTCGCGGTGGAAATCATTTTTGCATCCCTCCATTACCTTAATGAAAGCTTCGCGAGGAAAATATGGCACGGAAAATACACCACTGAGCTGTAACTATCTCTATTCTGTGACCGACGGATCTTCTCTCGGTCGAATGAATGGAAAGTGGCACCGATGGAACGCTTGAGAACGCGTTTCGACGTTTATTATTCTCGTTAACGCGCTGTTTGGTCAACGTTCGCGATATGTCTTGGGTTTCGTTAAGTTTCTGGAAATAAGACGGTCATGTATTGAACAATACAGAGGTAAACAAATATGGGATAAATAATAATGTCTTACATTGGTAATGAGCGAATCCACTGCCCGTCAAAAAGTTCATGGGCACCGACGTATAAAATATGTACAATAATGAGATGGGACATAGAGATTCTCAAATTTTGAAATTCGGTACTCTGGAGATATTTAAACGTAGAACTTTGCAATTGTGTAACTTTCTAAGTTTTCAATTTCTCAATTCTTTAATTCTTTCATTTTCAATTTATCAATTTATCAATTTATCAATTCTTCAGTTCTTCGGTTCTTCAATTTTTCAATTCTTCAATTCTTTCATTCAATTCTACGATTCTACAATTCCATTATTCTACAATACTTAAATTCTTCGATTCTTTGATATTTCAATTTTTCAGTTCTTCAATTTTCTGATTGTTCGATTCTTCAATTCCTTGATTTAAAAATTCAAAAATATTTCAATTCTTCGTGTTCGTTTTAAATTTTCAAATTTACACATCTAGAAGTTCGATAATTTAAAGATTCAGAAAGATACAGGTTTCTGTATTGAAAGAATTGCCTACTCGTTAGTGTCTGATTGCCTACGAGTACAGACCACTTACACGTATGTATGTGTAGTGCATCCTCGCAATCGCAATTATACCTGGCTGTCCTACATCGTTTGTATCGCAAATTCAGTCAAGTATTTTGCAAGATCCACTTCGAACTGAATTTGGGTCATAGAAATTGATTTTGAATTAAGAACACCTTATTTTAGAGACGTAAACGAGGTTCATCTAGATAACATTGATGCGAACTTCTTACCGTGGTCGATTAAATTCAAGTCAGATTCGACGTTGTTCGATCACGTATTCGTCCATTAATTACTCGTTCAATGCCTCTTTAAAATATCAGTAAAAGTACATTTTGAAATTTCTATTATTATGCATAAGTTACTAAATTCCAATTTCACAAATTCTAAAAGAAACCCCTAAGTTACCAAACCTGTAAATCTCGAGGTTTTAAGAATTCCTAAATATTTCAACAGCTTGTCGCCGAATCGATATCGTGGTAAAGATCACGAAGTGGGCGCGAGCGTGTTGACGAAACGTTTCCGGATCAACACTCTCACCCCATAACATTTTCCTTCGAAAGAGCGATTTCTCGCTTAATCGATGCAGACTAATCTAATGAAGCAAAACCATGTTTTTGATGCGTAGCCACCTGGGTGGGAGGCGCCTACGTGAACGGGACCGCTGAAGTGATGTTTACCAGAGGATTGGCCTGGTGTCAAGTACCATTCGGTTACAGCATCAGTCTACTGTTCGGTAAGCGAGATCTCTACGCTTTCTAGCACGCATTAGCATAACGTGTAACCTTAACCCTTTAACTGCCATACTACAGAAAAGAGGGGGACAGAGAATTAGATCGATGGGGGACTTAGAAGGTTGAAACTATCAAGGTCGAGAACATACATCGTTCGATAAATATATCGTTCCCTCGTCGAATCGAAGGTCTTCCCTTTTTCCTAGCATGTACACAATTCCACTCCCTTTCGTCCTATAAAGTATCTGGTTAGTCAAAAAGTTACGTTGTTTTTGCCGGTAGACGACATTTATTCGATTCATGTGACAGCACTCTCCTTTTCTTCGACACATGTATACGTAGCCTTAAAGCTTATACTTTAGGAGATCTTGTTAAAAATTCAGTACCAAACGCTACGTGTGAGAGGACAATCTATACATATGTGTTATCCGAATCACTCGCGAGAGTGCGCATCTTTTGTTTTCTTTTATTCCGCGTCACGATCTTGTATGTCGTACGCGCAATGTTCCATTGTTATGAGCACGTGCTCCTGAAAGTGTCATTATTCACCAAATGTTATATTCATATATGTAATAAACACTTTCTTACCGTAGTGATTTAAACCCTGACCTAATGGAGTTTTTCATCTGTTATAAATAGTTAAAAATGGAAGATATATAGACGGTTTTTTGCAATATTATATTACGTCAATTTTATACGGGCAAGAACGTCTTTTGAAAGAGTCATAAAAAATGTTTACGATGAGGTTGCACTAAATGATTGCAAGTATATATTTTAGTTTACGAAACTTGTGGAAAATATTCCTTAGAATAATGATCCGTATCCTATGTTGCATATAATCGATTATCTCTCTAACGAATGCTAAAACCTTTCGACCAAGACAATATAGAACATCGATAACTCGAACCTCAGGGGAAGAGCTAAAATCTTCGAGTTATGAAAGTTTCGATTTATCGAGTGTTCTGAATAAAAGAGGTTTAACCAACGAATATATTTCATACGGAAGCTTTGTACGATGGATAATAATTTCCTGAATATGCCCACATAAAGAAAGAAAAATTCCGATTCTGAACATGAATTATCAACTAAAGTAAGTTTAATCTCGATTTATAGTCTTCACAATGGAACGGAAAGAAACGAACATAATTTTAATCTTATAAAGGTTTCCGAGTTGTAGAGGCTCGATTAAATCAAATTAACAGTTATAGTTTCATACCACATATATTTATTTAATACTTTTTATAAACGAAAGAAATAATAACATAAAAAAATTCATCAAATTTTTCAATTAGGAAATTTACGAATTGCTACCTGCGTCAACAAAATTACCTTCGAGTATAAATGTTTAAAATGCTCGCCGTAATTTTGTTGGTACTCAAAATATTTCGTCTGCGTTTTAATTACTTCGGTTAAATTCAATTTGCAAAACCCATTATTAGCATGTGTTCTCATTTAACATACGAACGCAATTTTTAATTTCAAATCCTGAAGAATTCAACAGCCTGATTACAAAATCTCTCGATTGGCCCATTCAAACATAGCCTGTACGCAAACTCGATTTATCCAGGAATCATTTTATTGCCAAGTTTTACCATGGAATCGAGTAATGGATGTTCAACCCTTTTCGCCCCCCCCCCCCCACCCTTCACCATCCCGTCCATACAAATCAGACCCGATTGAACTCCGATTAATTGAAGTTATACATTCCCAATGAAGTTTGCCTTTCACTTAACCGAAGCCTCGGTTGCCTAATTAAAAGTGCGACCCGATAACGACCTATCCTTCATTTTCCATTACCGCAAGCGGATTTCAAGCGTTATCATGGGGTCCTATCGCGAATTACCTTTGGCATTTCTATCAGATACCTGCTTCAGAAACTGATGGCGGTTCATGGGTTTTTCTTTCAATGGAATATCTTAACCTGGAAATTCAGAAATTTATGGAACCTTGTGCAAATGAAGGGGATGTAGATCTAATTAAATATTTTTATTTCATATCTTCGATGACCAATGGGAATTCTGTTACGTACGAATTACTGCTATTTCTAACTTACAAATTTAAAAATATAGAAATTATCGAATCTTTAGATTTAGAAATTGGTAAACTTTCAAATTCTCAGACTTTTAAATCCTCGAACTTGTAATCTTTCAAATTGAAAAATTTACAACTTTTGAAACTGGCAAACTTTCAGATCAAGCTTGAAAACTTTCAAACTGAAAAATTGCCAGATTGGCAAACTTTCATAACTTCAAATTTACGAAATTTTCAAATTGGTCCACTCTCAAATGTCAAAAGCTACAACTTTTCAAATTGGAAAATTTTGAACTAGCAAACTGTGAAATCGAGCTTACGAATTTTCACACATCTAAAATTTAAAAGGGTTCACATAAATAATGTCGAATTTCCAAGTTTTAACCCTGTTAGATGAAGGTGTGTCGATGTGATGGTGAAGTTTGGTGTCACAGGTGCGGTACTGTTCGTACGACCGATGAGAAAGGCTGAGTACGTAACAATGTTGGATCCTTTTCAAGAAAGATATGGAGCAGGGGTTGGAGGACTACTGTTTCTACCCGCGCTTTGTGGCGACTTGTTTTGGTGTGCGGCTGTCCTTAGAGCTTTGGGCAGCTCTTTAACAGTGGTGGTTGGACTGGATTCAAGTATCAGTGTTTGTGGCTCTGCTGTTTTTGTGGCTATGTGAGTTAAACAATCGCTTCACAAATAATCAGGTTTATTGCACCAATTAAGAATTATCTACTGTGTTAACATTATTAACGATATTTATATTTTGTTCATTATTAACATTATGTGTACTGAATTCATTGTTAACATTATTTTTAAATAACACATTATTCTCATTATATGTACTAAATTCGTTATTAATATTATTTATGTTTAATTCATATACATATATGCTACATAGTTATAAATTATAATTCAAGATGACAAATTGTCATAACTTGCAAAATACTTATAGTTGTTAGACAACAATAATAAAATAAAATATAGAAAACATTTAATAGGTTGAAAATATATGTATATATACAAAAATTGTGTTATCTATAAATCATAAATGGAATAGTATTTGTTAAGCATACCGAGAAAAGAAATCTGCGATCTGTATATTAGTAGACTTTCTGTTGATAATATGGTCTGAGAAGGTTTTCCAAGTAACAATCGATGAAATCTGAAGATGTATCGATGGTCGTTCAATCACAGGTACACCGTGTTCGGCGGATTGTATGCGGTGGCGTACACCGATGCTATACAATTAGCATGCATTATAATCGGCTTGGGGGTTGCTGCACCCTTCACTGTTTTCCATCCAGCCGTGTCCTTCGAGAAGAATATGGCTCCTCGTGAATGGCTCGGTGAAATAAAGAATGAAGATTTGGGGGAATGGGTGGACGGAATGTTGCTGTTGGTGTTCGGTGGTATACCTTGGCAGGTATTAAACAATAATCGTTTATTTCATGAAAGACGAAAAGTTAAATAAATAACTTTACACGATTAATATATTTGGGTCATTGATTTATTTTTTTTCAGTTATTAAAGAAGTGGAGGATCAATTTATTTGTTATACTTTCTTCTACCTTTTCTTATTTAACAATTATTTGACAATTACATGTATTAGTGTAAGTTAATTATTTAATATCTTTGAATGCGATGTTAGATCGCTGATACGTAATTGATCTTTGTAGGGGTATTTCCAAAGGATTCTGAGTATGCGAAGTACATCGGTCGCGACGGTTCTCTCGATAGCATCGACTTTCGGCTGTATGATGATGGCATTTCCATCGGCATTGATTGGCGTGGTAGCTCGTGCTACGGACTGGTCGTCTGTCGAAGGATTTAACAAGAGTATGATAGCGAACGACGTAAATGCAGCTTTACCAATCGTGCTTCGTTATTTGACACCTCAATGGGTCTCCTTTGTTGGTGAGTCATACTACTGATTACAGCTGCGTTTCAAGTGCTGGCCTTTCACATTTCACTTCACAATCTGTAATAGCTTAAGTACCAATTCACTGTTTCACTGTTCAACTACTCCGCTATTCTACTATCTTGTTATTCTGCTATTCAGTTATACTGCTATTCAATTATTCTGCTGTACTCGTATTCAACTAATTTTTGTTGCACGTATTTTTTCACATCTTCATTTATAATATGTGCAGAAAATGCAAAATATAATTTAGTATATTTTTTATTAAATAATCGATTCGAACAAAAATACACTTCATTGTATCAAATCATATAATTCAATATTTCTAATAAGGATAACAATCACTAATTTTTAGTAAGAATCTTAACAGTGAAAAAATATACCATCTTTCTTGATACACCCTGTATGCTTTACGATTGATCGACAGGGTTAGGAGCCATCTCTGCAGCGGTGATGTCGTCAGCAGATTCAAGCATATTGGCCAGCAGTTCAATGTTCTCTAGGAACGTTTACAGACTCACACTGAGACCCAAGGTGAGTGCCAACAACCTCCGCAGCGAGAAAGAAAAATCAGGATAAAAAGAAGAATAGAAGAACTAAAGCAATCATTTTGCTCGTTTTTTGTTAAAGGCATCCGAAAGGGAATTGAACTGGATACTCAGGATCACGGTATTGGTAATCACGGTTCTGTCAACATCAATTGCCCTCACAGTGGACAGCGTTTATTATCTCTCGTGAGCGAAGCCGCTTTAATCAGTCGCTTTGACGACTCACCGATCCACGGCAGTTAGTCAGACAAACTAATTAACGTGTACATTCTTCGTTTTAAAGGTACCTCTGCTCCGACCTTATTTACGTGGTGCTGTTCCCTCAACTGTTAACCGTGGTCCATTGGCCCTCTTTAGTCGACACTTACGGATGTCTAGCTGGCTATTTCATCGCTGTTGTTCTGCGTCTTTGCGGTAAGAATGATGAACCTGCCTTTGAGAAGAGTGATAATTAACGAGAACAGCTTCTAGAGTTATACTCTTAGATTTTAATGAGCAGCTGCGCGCTGATAGATCACGTTACCGCGAGTTTGCTTTTGTACGAAGTGTCTCAAGATGCCTGACAATTTCATGTTTAAGATACCCTGAGTATTAAAGATTAAAACTTTAAATACTGGTTAAGCATTCGCGTGCAATTTTAAATATTTATTGCGAAAATAATTTTACATTTTTAATTCTCCTGAAATAATTTGCAATTTTAACATGTATTAAATATTAACAAAATTTGTCTTCTAGCAAATACAAAATATCATTTATATCAAAATTCTTGTTGTAGGAGGGGAAAAGGATTTGGGTGTACCAGCACTGATCGAGTATCCCTTCTACGACCCGGAAACGCAGTCACAAAAATTTCCATTTCGAACTGGAGCTATGCTGATTGCCCTATTTACCCAGCTCATCACGAGTTTCTTCACTAGAAATCTCCTTGGAAAGGGATATTTTCCCAGATGCTGCGATGTCCTCAGCGTTTATTCGCCGGGAAAATCAAAGGATCAATCAGGAGTTGTGCAAAGTAGCTCCGGTGCTGCACTGATGGACACTTCCTCTGTTAATGTGAGACTTTCTATAGATAGTCTATTAAATTACTCGATCGAATTCGTTGTATTTTATCAGAACCTGTCAATTGCAAAACTGCAATCCTTAGCAATTTTAGACTCAATCTTATTTTTAAGTTTAATCACAATCATCGTCAAAATATAATCCTAAAAGACACTCAAATTGTTTTGTCAGTGTAGTGTCTGCAATTTTAATACTTCATTTATTCAATGATCGTTATCCTCTTTCAGAAATCTACATCGGGAATGGATTCGTGCGACGGCATCGGTCCCGGAAGCTACGAAGACGACCGAACAACCACCAACTCAGTGGATGAAATGGCGGACCGCGGTGATACCGGCACGATAGTCGGCGACCCGTACGACAAGGACACCTTGAAGATGAACAATATCGGTATCGCTGCACAAAAAGCGAACCAAAGCCTGCAACACCTGCAAACTCTACAAAGGAACAGCATGCACACGAGTTCCATGAGCGGCAGGCATACTCCTACGCCCAACCAGTACGCCCCCATACAAAACAACGAAATGTCCCGGGGTCAAATCTTGGGCGTACGAAACCTACGTGGCTCCATGGGTCAAATGTTGCTGCCGACCGATCGGCCTGTCATTCCTTCGAGCAATAACACCGTCATGGCGACCGTTCCGATGAATTCCGCGGTGACGACCCCCATGACACCCGGTCCCCATTACGCGAAAACGAACGACACGAGCATGGGGAACGACAAGACGAGGGAAAACGAGAGGATCAGCGTCGTCGACAGAAGTAACACGGAGTTCCAAACCGTTCCGGATAACATGTTGACCACCATCAACGTGAAAAAAAACGTTAAAGGGGTGAAGTTGGTTGGTATGGAAGGTGGGACGTTGAGGCGACCCTCGTTGCAGGTGAGCGACTTCGGCGTAACGTCCGTGTGATTATCATTTTGTTGCTTACACTTGCTCATTTTTTGTTGTATTTTAAGTTAAAGAATTAAAAGTTTGCATACACCCAGTTTTTTTTTAAGTTCACTCGTGTACCCTAACCGGATGATTCCCCAGTGATGTGGATTCCTGCTTTTTGTTGGCTTTGTATTGGTATTGTCAGTAGGTAGATTCCAAAAGATCGGGCAAGCGAAATTTGACGAAGTGTGTCTGTAGGGCACGTTCTCACCGACACCGTCGGTGGAGCTTGTCCACATTTTAGATAGGAGACAGAGCAGCGGTTCGTATGGGCCTGGTTCTCTGTCGCCGGTTCCCATGGGTGTGGAAGCTTGCAAAACCCATGGGACTGCTTTGGAAGGACAGAGCGGAAACGAACACTGTAGGATCAAGAGGGGCATTGTCAGGCATCACAGGTACTATCTATACGTAATTTAAGAACATTTAGAAGTTAATTTGATTTTGATTAATCTTCAGCCGTAATCACAAACAATTGTTTCATTAGTTGGATAATTAAACACCCTCTCCGATAATACTTTCAAACGTTTGCGCAGCTTCAACGACACAGGTGATCGAACGTTGACCACCTTGGCCAGGCAACCGACTTACCCCTCGATGCCGTTACGCCCTGAAGACTGTCGAATGACCTTGGTGAAGAAGGACAGAAGAACGTCCACGATCTCCAGACACGGTTCCGTAACAACCGAGAAAGAGCTCAGCGGCTGTTCCACAGGATTAGTTATCTGCAGTCCTACCTACAGCATGTACAGTTCGGCCGTGAAGAATTCAAACTACTTCGTGACCGACGACGAAGCTGTCAGCAGATTTTGAAAACGTTCAAGGACCACCAACTAATAAGAGGACAATCGAACCCCGTCTGATCAATTACAAGCTCGACCACCTTTCTGTTTCATTCCTGTCAACCATCGTACAATTTTCTACCACTGCCCGTTTTACCACTTTTTAGACTTTTTTATCGGAGAATCGAAGCGACACCTAACGCGTGATCAATTTTTTGGTCCTGTTAACTCGTGTCGAGGAAATAGAGTTTCAGGAATTTTTGAGACAACTCCTTTTTGGTACTTAAAGTCGAGGACGAAGATATGTCTTATGGATAAATATTTTAGAGTGAAAAAATAATTGCTATTTCTACTTCTAGTGAAAATATAATTGTAATTGAGGTAATATTTTTACTTCTAAATATATAATTGCAAGTCTTACTTCTGGAAGAAAGTTTAACGTTAAGTTTTTGGGAAAAACTTGCGAGAATTTGTGAGGACTTGCAACTTTTGATACCGATTTTCAGAAACTTTGAGAAATTTACGAAGATTTGCAACATTCTGTAACTACAAAGTATTGATACAGGATTGCAAATGATGAACCTGTTGCAAAAGGACTTACATGTATTTAGACTTGCTACGATTTCAAGAAATTTTTCTATAACATGTAAATGAGCTACAAAGACTTACATCGCTTATAAACTTGCTAACACAACCTGTGTAACTTCTGAGACTTGCGAAGACATGCAAGCCACAAATAACTTATAAAAGTTTCATAAGATGTATCGCTCTAATTCCTCGACTGTAAATGGTACAAGATCAGTTCTTAAATTATAAATGGTTCAACCATGATTCTTTTCACTCACGGAGAACCTATTTTAAACCAAATTGATGAAATTTCGTCCGACGTTTAGAAGATTTTTAACCCTGAAAATGGTAAACCACTCGAATCTACGATTAAGATTACGATAAGATTTTAGTTAGCGTAAAGACAAGAAACTCGTGGATGTTAGCGGGTCGTAAAGCAAGTACACTTTAAAGAATGCAATCCCCTTGTAAGATAATCTAGTTAATTATCAGAATTTCCTACAACCTTCCACGCATAATTTGTAAACTTCACGAATTTTCGTTCATTCCTGTGCCAATGAACGCGTTTCAAAAGATGACTTTCGAGACGTTAATTGATTAAGTCTTATTTCCATGAAGGTACTTAATTATCCCTAAGGCAAAGCAATTATTTATTATACAAATATGTATTTTAGAAATTTTTGCAATTATTTGTTGCCACAAACTATCTTTTCACTTTAAGTGTATACAGTGGACCAGAAGTTTTGCGAGGATTTGAAATCGTTTCTATTTAACGAGTACTTTTATTACATAATATAGTTATATCTTTTATATTATACCGTTTATAGAATGGAAATAATTGTTAGCTACTTCTGGTTACAACTCTCTATGTTAATGATGGATGCAGAGGGGGCGATAGGGGAAAAATGATGAAATCTTAAAAAAAAATAATTTATAAACTTTTTATAACGATTTGAAATCTTTTAGCATTTGGTCCACTTTGCACCTTCATTCTCGAGCTTCTTCATCTTTTTTGAAAAATGTTTACCCTTGCTACGCTAAAATGTATATGTATGAAACCTGCAACTGTGAAGATACGGTATTGAATCAAGACAGCAAATCACAAAAGTAAAGAAAACAAAGATTAGATCTAAGCATCAAATCGCAATAATAGTCTTAACCGAGGTTCTCGTATTTCTACAAACCTTACAAGTTAGAACTGAACCCACTTAGCAATACATTGGACTCTCGCTATATTGCCACATAAGAAGTAGCAACGGTTCTTAGAAATGGCAATATAGGAAGACACCCTTCCACAGATATAATCCATGGCGATATAACCTGTAGCAATATAACGGTAGGCAATACAATGCTTGGCTATACAGCACGTGGTGATATAACGATCAGTGGTCAACGGAAGATGTACTTAGGACGATTCGAGTTTGCCTTATGGCAATATAGGGAGAGTCCATTAAACTTGAATAATTTATAATCGAATGACCAATATACAACCAACAAAGAAAGAAAGTTAAACATCAGTTTTTAAAAAGTAAAAAGTTATAAAGATAACACCGTCATTTGCTCAGAATTAGATAAATAAAGTTTGGACGATTTAATTGGATGTTTTTGGAAAGGGTGAAGTTCTGATTCAATGCATTCTAGTCTAATTACAAGTAGAAGATAAATGCCCCCATTTCAGACTGATTCAACGAGGACCCAAATTATTAAGCCCGTTTATAAGGTGATTGATTTTTGTACAAATTACGAGCGGACGTCATCTTTTGCGTGACTCTGTATAGATAGAGCGATCGATCGTGAGAAGAATGAAAGATCGAGGACCTTTGGCCAGTTCGTCGTGTACGCGTCAATAACCTTCGAGGGACACGATATACATGCATACATTAGATGATAATTATCTACGAGGTAGATTAGGTGATTTAGATGGTAAATTGCTAAGAATGGTGCAACCACTTCTTTGATGTCCAGTTGAAAGGAACGCGGGGGGGAGACGATGAGTGATGAGACACGAATAGCTGTGAGAATTAAAGGCAGCAGCATGAGCTTCGCTACTCGAAACCATTTTAATTTCATTTTTACCGTGAAAAGGGAGACAAATTCTAAACTCATTTAGATACCATCTAATCAGAGTCTCGAAATAGTCAACAAGGTTAATGATGCTATTTTTCATGGAAATACCGCAAAAGTTTATTTGTAAAGAATGATACACTTTAGATAAGAGATACAAATTGCATAAATGGTCAATGTTTATCTATTTCTTATGTATTATGCATTGTCACTGTTTTCTTATCAAAATTATTATCACTGTCATCTTAATCAAAAGACGGCAAATCTTTTGAAATTCTTTACTTTCGCATTATAATAAATAGGTACAAAATCACATAGAATGTACCTATACTAACAGTGATAAGTTTTAAAATAAGATATTATTAAAATCTATTATTTATGTAACTTGTATCTCTCATTTTTACACCATCATTTATAAATTAAATTTCGCTAAAAAATGGTATCATCGATCAAAATTGATACCGTTATTTCATGACTGTGATTAGGGTCTCTAATTATGTTGGCTCCTTCATTTTTTTACGAGATAATTACACCTTTTAATTTTGTATTTCAATTTGTTCGAACTCAGATACAATTCAACTTGTATACAAATTAAAAATTATTAGTTTACATGCTAATAAAAATTGTAGATAGCATTTCGAAATAATTGAAATATTATCTACAATTTAACTTGTACACAAATGAAAAGAGTTTCTTCGTTGTATCATTTCGATTGTTATTAATCTTGTCATTCGAATTTGTTCAAGTTTCTCGAAGGCTTTGATTAAAAGTCTTTTGTCCTCCACTTTCGGCAAGAAGAATAAGAAGAAGGCGGAAAACGGATTTTCCTTCAAACCGGAAACTCGGTTAGAAGGAAAGTAGGAGGGTCAAGGGGTTTCCTTCCGTCGCTCAACCTACTTTTTCGTACTCGTGAGGGAAGGTTAAGCTGCTGGATATAGAACGTCCAATGTATTACGTGCAAATTTATGATATTCCGACGATAAAATACGATATTTTTCCACCGATATAATAACGTCTAGTCTGTAGGATTTATTGTAAACGTAGCGTTACGAATATATACATCACGGAGGTTTTTCTCTATGTTAATCGGTGTAACGACAGCGAGATACGATTTCTCTCTTGAAAACCTCCGTCAGCTCAACAACACGTGACAAAGAATCTTTTTAGAATAAATGATACACCTACTCGTGCTAATTCGGCTCGGAACATCGTAGAACGTAGAAAAAACAATTGACCATTTTATTTTGTACTCTTCGTTCATTCGCGGACTAACAGAATCTCTTTGCTTTGTTAATCAGCGCAATTGAGATTCTACTGTAAAAGAGAACAGTACTCCATGATACCGAAACGAAAATTTCGAATTTTATATTCTGCATATGCTTGTCACCGGTGACGCACCTTATGCGTCTTACAAAGTTGTCATCAGTCAATATTCGAAAAGTAAGAGATGAGAATAATAACAAAATTAAAAAATAAGATAAAGGGATACAAAGAATTGGTAGAAATCGAAATTTTTTGCTTGTAACATATGTTCGAAACTGACGACACACCGTATGCGTCTCGTGAAGAAATTATCGATCAATTGTGAAAGCGAACTGTAGTATTCTCTTTTATATCAGAATCTCGATGAAGCAAATACATCTAGTCGTACAAAGGGAATTTCAAATATACATAAGTACTTAATTCTACGACCTATGTAAAGCTGTTATATTTTGCGCTTTCATCGTTCAATAAGGCCGAATCATTTCTTTGAAAATAATATGTATCCTCGATCGTTGTTTATCTTTTTCTTTTCGATGAAATCCCTTCTTACATCCGATAGTCTCGTTATCGATTTCTGTATACTTTCGTAAGAACGATGATCTCGCAGAGGATAGAAGATTGTAAGCTCGAGATAAACGTCAAAGACCTATATCAGTATTATTATTATTAAAACGTACGAAAGAGGACTTGATAATTAGCGATCGATTCCTGAAGGGCCATCGCGGCCTTTCGTAGTGATACTTAATCGTTAAGATAGGATTATTTATAATAACAGTGCACGCGCTATGTATTTGCAATTATCTCAAATTTTAAATTAATGCAACTATAAAATCGATTTCAAAAGAAGTAGGATCGTTTAACACGTTCATCACCGTGAAATACGTATAACAGCTGAAATGATATATTATAGTGCCCGATAATTCCCTGTGTTTAGGGCTCCAGAAGTAGAAACGAAAAATTATTCAGCGCTAGTACAATTATGGTGTATCGGTTTGAAACGCTTGACGAGAAAGTAGCCACTTACAGTAAAGAAAAAACAATTTTGGAGCACATAAAATAATTTCATAAAATAAAATCAGTTTAAAGCTTAAATGAGAATTACTACATTTGATGTTTCGTAATCGGCCTCTTAATATGTAACGACCTATATAATAAATCAGGGAATTAACGAGCAGCTACTAAAGTAATAATGACGAAGAGAATATAACTTGGATTTAACCATAATAGACTGAATTATTTTAATCAGCATTCTAAGTTGTCAGATACTTATATTGTTTTAATTATCGAACCGAATATCGTTTTGATCAAATACATAGCAGCGTTCGTAAGTAGCCTTTGTCTTTTCGTTTCGAGACAAGTGTAAATTCCAATAAACCAGTGACGGGCAGATCGGACGCCCCTGCGGGCACTGTCGCCCGTCGCTGCAATAAACAAACGTATAGATAGCTTTGTACTTACGTGAACGTATCGCGTACCATATTGTAACAGATACGCGATGCATTTTTGTTCTTCGAGTTAACAAAAAACACAACGGACGATTGTGTTGCGTGAATCACGTGCCAAATTCTAGGATAAACGAGAAGTGTACCCGTACACGTACGCTCGCGATAACCGGAAACACGAGCAATTATGTAGGCTTGCCTTAACACATACGCGACCGTTCATTACGATAAGGACACACGCCGACAGTTAACGCGTGTGCGATTAGAAGAACGAACTTTTTAACTTACCGATTAAGTTGGAATCGTAACTTTTAGAAACTATGATGAATTGTAACAGCCAAATATAAGTTTTACAAAGTACTTTGGATTCAGTTCCAAATGAAAAAGAAAGAAAAGGATCGGTCATTAGATCTGGATACAATGAAATAAACATCAGCATTTCTCTGTTGACGTAATCCAATCCTTTTTTATTATAATATAATCGACATGTATGATAGAACCATATAAACGTTTCACTTAAAAGTAGATATACGTATGAAGTCGAACGCTTCGAATCGGAAGTCAAACACCTGGAAGATTTGCGTTTCTCCCTCTCTTTGTTCAATCGAACGTTTCATTGAACAATCGTCATTTCATTTACACAATGAAGCATTTTAAGCTCACTAATACGTTCGAGTACACGGTCGGATTCTATTAGTTAATTCTTGTGTGTATTCAAATACTTCTAGGTGAAAAAATTTATACAAGTATTAAATATTTAAGTTTTAATGGATCTCAGACTTACCCAGACACAAGGGTAATCACGTACTTTTTTCGATTTTATTATCTTCGTATATGATAGACTCTCGTTATATAGCCGATCATTGTATCGCGTTGTCAAACGTTTTATTACCAGACTTCCAAATTCTGAGATTTCCAAATTTATACATTTTTAAACGTTTTATAAAACCCTTTTTATATTGGCGATTTTAAGCATTTTCTGCCCCCATAACACCATCGGCAATATAACGAGCGTCTGCTGTATAAATTGAAAGGAACGAATAAAGCGAACGAAGATATTTCTTTCACTATACTTCTTAAATGAAGGAAGCCTATGTTGCAACAATACATTAATAATCAATAACAAAATATTTTGAACAAATTTCCAGATTTGTATTCGCATTAACCTGGACTTTTCATTTTACGCTGATATAATCGTGGATGGTAAGTTATAAATAATATTACGTAACAGAAATGTGTCATCCTTTTGTATGATCATTACGAGCAACAGCAGAAACAATCTTTGAGCTTAACCCTTTGAAGACCAAACGGTTTTATATGCACGAAGTACACATTTTATGTATATTTCGTTTTCATTTTGATTTTTAAATTATACTAAAATGGAATTCATTATGTTCGAATCATACACTGCTTTAATGCGTAATGTTAGCGACTTTGTTCGTGTTAATACTGTCAGTGCAATTTTTACAATATACATTTTTCTTAAAAATGTATAAGTATGTACAAACATCTGTATGCGTTTTTAACGCTTTAATTCCAATGACAATTTTTTGTAATAATTATATTTCTTTTTAAAAATTATTTAAAATACAAAACACAAAATATGATAACGTTGTTATAAAGCTAGAAACGATTCTTTGTTTAGAACCTAAACATTTTAAAATCCTGACGAATCTTAATATTATTCAAAGTACAAGTCCTCTAAAGGTTAACAAACATCGCTTCTTCTAATTGCTTGTAATAATCGATTAAATATATTTCTAATGGTTACAAAATAATTATTGTTATAAAAAATACAAAAAAAAGAAGACAAACATATACACTGTCATTCGTGTTCATATTTTTTCGCTGATGATATATTCACTTGGATAACGTAATAATTACGATCGAGAGCTTCTTAAAATTATAATAATATGTTACTTAATACACAGAAGTTATAAAACAACGCTTGCATTGAACAATAGTTCAAAACCGGTTTCCAATGTCATGATAGAAGTACAATAGAGATCAAGTTTTTCTCATAGACAAACTGCATACATTAAATTATATTGCCAAAAGTTATAGTCTTTTGGAATAACTTACAAAGTAAAAATATTTTATAACAAGTTCAGGACATACAAAACAAATAGTACTTGCTAAACTGAGCGAAAAATGCTCAGCAAATCATGTATAGAAAAATCCTGCATCCTTTTGTGTGATACACAATAAAAGGTATGTACTGTTATATTCTTATTTAATTATGTACATTAACTACTACACTGAAATTGTAGTAAAATTCACTTTTTATTAAATTTTATCTATTATCTCCACAATACCTGAAATTTTCAAATTTAGATATTTTTAATTTTTTCAAACTAGGTTGCTGGCAGCAAATCTTTGGCAATCAAGCATTACTTCAAACGAATTTCATTTATATTATTTGTATATTATAATTGTAATTATTTATATATTATACTATGTATTCAAACTTGGCTGTATCGAACACAAGTATTCCTAATTAACTAAATAAAAGAATTCCTAATAATACGAGTGATGAATTCATATGTAAATTCAAGCATCACCCACATATGAATGACATAGCAGTCAACATGTTAAATATTTATTAACAGCTTCTACGTACACTTTTTTATCTTAATACTGTAAACTCTGCATGCCTGCCATTTCTTGATTAGAATACTAAGCTGACATCATTTGATGAATACTCCCACATTCTGTAATCAGTGAATTGATACATAAGCAATAACTGCAGAGATGAATCATTAACAACCCCTGTAGAATGATCATCCTATGAAATGAACCTGTATAGAAAAAGAAACAAGACATGTAGATTATCAATCGTTGATATAAAAGTGCAGGTATAATAAAATATATCTTTATTTGTTATAATTCAAGTAAGTGAACTTTATCCAGAATCAAAAATCTGACTCACAAACGATTAACACTATTTATCCTGTAAATCTTGAACTTGTTTCGCTTTTTTGATACTCAACAATATCATTGAGAAATATTTTTTAGAAGAAATTAAAAGGGAAATAGCGTTTTATGATATTTACTGAAAGGAAAGCAATACAACCATTCACTCTTTGTAGAGATTCTTCTACATTATTATTCTTCTCTTTATAGTGTTAATGTTTTTGCAATTGAAATGATGAAAGATAATACTATGTTTTATTATTAACTACAGTTGGAAATCTTAAGATGAAAATGGGGAGATTTGTGAACTTTAAAAATAATGAAATATGATAATGAAATACAATAATTATAGCAGTAGAAGCTTAGTTTTCTTATGCTATCTTAACTCATGTATAATGCACTTAAAAATACTAGCAGAAACCTATTATACATATAACTTGTTCGTTATGAATGTATAAGAAGTACATATTCCAACTGATATTAAAAACAAAACATCGTTTAATACATTTTTTGTATAGTGCAATCTATACTGCAAAAATTTTTCAATGAAAGTCCAATGTGAAATCTAATGCACAAATGGATTTCATAATAAACTGTTCGAATATGTACATACATTATTCATTTAGATCTAATTTAATGTAAATGACACTTATGCTTCATTCAAAAATATAAGTTTTTTAAATAAAACCATGTTTCATTTTGTGAATATTTAACTTCTCAAAACTGTACAAACGTTGACCGCAAGTATTGCATATGAAATTGTGATCAATATTCATATGCATTTCTAATCGTTCAGCAGACAGAAAAGATCTAACGTTCGGACAATAAGAACAAATAAATATTGGTGATTGTAAATTAACTTTATAGGTAGACAAAGTTTCTCTTTCTGGTACTTGATATTCGCTAGTTACTATCTGATAAACATTGCTTGTTGCAGAAAAATTAGTTGCATTCTGCAAATTATAAAAATAACAAGTTACGTTGTTCCAAAGTAGTCGAATCGCTTATGGATATCAGAATTGGTTTACGTACCGGTTGTGCATACGAGTGGTCCGCAATCATTGTAGGTTCACTATAAACTTGTGGCTGATAGAGTTGTTGCTGTTCCTGTCCCAAAATATTTATTGTGGGCATATTTTGTACAGCAGGTGTAGTCTGATTAATTACTATTGACATACCGCCTGAGGAATTATTAGGAGTTGTGTAAAAGATGGTAGAAGCTTCTCCTGTTACTGGATTAATCACCATCTCTTGACTTTTTTGCTGTGGTTCAGTAGTATTACTTGAGCTGCTAATTCCATAAGGATATTGGAAAGAAATAATTTGTGGAGTAGGTTTATAGTGTTTAGAATTCTGATTGGTGGTAATTCTGGTTGGTATTTGGTGACCAACATTATTATATCTATTAGATTTTGAATTAGCATTTGATGGTCTTGTTGCTTGTGGACATGAAGCAGCCAAATCAATTTGATTTGAATGCATTGTGTTATTTGGGGAATTTATATATGAAGGTGTATTCGTAAAATGAGGCGCTGTGTATCCTGCTCGTTGATTTTGTATATTAGAACAGCTTGCTGCTGACCTAGCAGATGCATTATCACTTTTCGTAGCAGAACGTGGTATACTCATTGTTGTTCGTGCAATGTTGCAAGCAGGTAAATTTTTATGATACCCTGATGTTGAACTCTGTGCAAAACTAGCTGTATGTTTGTTTTGATTTATATGCATTTGTGCTTGCTTCAACTGTTGGTCGCTTATTATCGATGCAGTGGCAACTGTAATTTGTTTTCCAGGAATTGCAGGAAAAGGTAGAGAACCAAGTTGTCTTGAACTTTCATTCGATTTATTCTTTTGAATGAAAATAAGATGAGTTGGCAAACGTTGTTTAACGTTTTCAGTACACTCAACTTGTACTGGTTTTGTACTGTTTGTAAGTTCTGCAAGAGATTTTACCCGTAAGAATCCTTGTTTTGGTTTTGGAGGACTATTTTTCTTTAATATCGTTGGCTCCTCTTGATCTTTAGTTGAACTTCCAGCATAATTATGTTCAGAGTTTTCAACATTTAAACATTGTGATTCTTTTGGAATTTGAATTGTATCTTGAATCACTGGTTTAAGTGGAACTTCTGTAGATAGTTTTGGATTTTCAGTTTGAGAAGATGTTGGAACAATGTTTTCAGAAGCTGTATTACTTTGTGGAGACTCATGTATTATTACGTTATTTGTAGACGCATTAGCTGTACTATTTTTTGAAACTGTAGAACTTTGTACCATAGAATGTGTAGTTGATATATTATCCAATGTAGTTTGTTTATCTTTATTTCTTCCCTCTTCTTGTAATTTATTTTCCTCTTCTGGTTTTTCTATCCAATCTATTATTAACTCATGTTCTGAGTCATCTTCATTTCCTTCCAATATGTTGATTAATTTTTCTCTGTCCTTATCTTTATCAGATTCTATTGAACTTCCATTTGTATGTTTAATTACCTGATTTGTACGATCTTCTTTTTGCACATCTTTCTTTTGCTTGTCAGTGCTCAATCTATTTATTTCCAACATATTAGAAATTTGGTTTATATTTGACTCTAATATAGAAATTTCGTTATCTTGTCCCTCATTATTCTGAGAATTCAATAAGTTTATTTTATGAATAACATCATGTTCATCAAAGGATTTTTGGGATTGAAAACCAACATTACAATGTTTACAAACAAATTCGGCATTTTCGTACTTCACTGTACAAGACAGCACATACTGTTTCACATTAACTTCATGTATCCTAGCATGTTCTAAGAAAGCATTTAAACCATTACAATATGCTTTTGTGCAATATGTACAAGTGAAGTATACAATAGCTGTACTATGTTTTAACCAGTGATCTTCAAAGTCATCTGTACTTTCAGATATTTCCATGCAAATATTGCAAATGTATGCTGTTTTGATTAATGTAAGAGATACGCAAACAAACTGAGGTTCACTAATGAAATTATGTTTGTTTCTGATGTGTTTATAAAATGTTGATTTGTCAGTAAAAACATCATTGCATAAACTACAATTCACTTCTATTTCTAAAGATTTCTCCATATTGGTATTACTGTTATTACTGGTTCCACTTGTACTCGAATTGGACATCTTACATTTTACATGATGTCTTTTCAAATCACTTTCAGTAATAAAAGGTATTTTACATTTTTGACAAATATATTCTGCTATTTGAATATAATTTTCTGTTTCTTTGTTCTGTGTTGGTACATTTACCACTGAATGTCTTGGAAATGTTGTTTCATCAGCTTTCCAATAAGGATCTTGTAAATGTTTTGACCAATGAACATAAAAGAGAGCTCCAATTCCAATAAACACAACTTTACAAATTTTACATCGAAAATCCAATGCACAACTTTGCTTGACACGGGCATGGTTTTCTAAATGATGTCGTACATCTTGAACAGAGCTGAATATTATATCACACGCAGCACACAATATATTTGGAGTTCTGCCTCCATTACCACGATTTTTACCGCAGAGTTCATATTCAGGAAGATCATAATGGGTATCGAAACATTCCATGCTTCGAAACAGTACTTTACAAGTATGACAAAGGAGAACCATTTCAATCTGCAAGCAATCGTTATTGGCTTCTAATTTACTATGACATTCACATATTTTAAAGAATTTTTTTGTTTTTCTTTTTTCTGATTTACTTTCAGTTGAATGCGATTGTAATCCTTCAGAACTAGTTTCGTTCACAACTGATGTTGGTGTTGCTGTTGTTGCTGATGTTATTGCTGTTATTACTGGCAGTGATGGTTCTGTTACTGTTGATATTGTTGATGATGCTGTTGCAATTGGTATTGTTGTTAATGTTGTTGTTGTGGCTGTTGTTGATTTTTCAGAATGTGTAACTTCCAAATCTTCAGTTGATAATGATCCATTGCATTCTTGTACAGCTATTAATTTCTCTTGTTCCTCAACAACCTCTACAGCCTTCTCAACTGTAAGATTTGTCTTACTTTCATTGTCAGACTCTTTAGTATTTTTAGTTTGTTTAGGTTTTTTACTTTTTGTTCCATCATTTACATTACTTTTCTTATGTTTGGCGAGTTCGTAAGCTTTTTGCAATTCATATTCTGTGTGCAAGAAAATATGAGCTGCTAAATCGGTTGCTGTTGGGAAAACTTTAGAACAAATATCACAAGCAGTTGGTTTACAAAGCATATTCATAAACTTAGATCGTTGCTTTGAAAAATAATTTCTCTTCTTAGATTGTAAGTCTTGGGTTGAAGTACCCTTACTTTGTTGTTTATTACTTTTAGTGTTGTGTGTTGGTGTTGTTTGTTGAGTACTTTTTTGTTTACATGATTCTGCTGATTCTGTTGGTTCTGACGAATGAAGTAATGCTTCTTGAATATCCTCAGAATTGTCAGTTTGAATTGCAGCAGATTCTTTTGATGAATTTGGTGAAACATTACTTTGCTTCTGTGTGTGCGTAGTTAAATGGTGTTGCAAAGCAGAATAATTTTCAAAGCGAAGATCACAGACAATACATTTGTAATTAATACTTTTACTATTATCTCTCTTATCCACAGATTTCTTTTTAACTGGAGAAATGATTGAGGAGCAGGATGTAATATTTTTTTTCGTATTTACTTTAGGATTTATGATATTCACAGTTTTTGCATGTATTTTGGTTACAAATGTCTTTCTTCCAGAGACAAGAACTTTTTCATTATGAGTTACAATAGGTTTTTCAGAAAATATCATTTCACACGTATCAGCTTGTATACTTCCTAAAGATTCCACATTATTACTTGATTTCTTAGGACTGCTTTTACGTATTAATGTTTCTGATAGTCCTTTATTTGAAGAATGTTTTTCATTAGTAGACTTAACCATAGAACTATGCAATCTATCTTTTAATTTCTCCGTTTTAATGACATTTTCAGTCATACGCAATGCTTTAGAAGTTCTAGTGCTAGATTTCACTGGAGAAGATGGCAATATAGATTCCTTACAAACTAATGGAGTTGATGGTTGCCCTGGATGGACAGAAGTATCCAGTTTAGACATTTCTTTAGTAACATTATCTGAACTTTCCTTCTGTTTTACTTCAATATTCTTTGAAAGCTTGCTAGCATTTGAGTTTAAAATTAATGCATGTTTCACAAATTTGTCTGTTTGTTCATCGTTTTGTATATCTTCCATTTCTTCAGTAACTAAGGATAATTTTACACTCTCAAATTCAGAATTATTTAAAAGTTCCATATATTTTCTTGTTAACTGCTCTATTTCAAAAGCTGAGTATCTGTTATCTGTAGAGTATTTTATATGATCAAGTTCTATCAAATAAACTCTTAACTCCTTAAGCAAGTTATATTTTATTTTCAGATTTTCATGTGAAATAGATGATTCCTTGATTTGTCTTTGAGATTCTTCATTATTTAATGTTTGCTCTTTTGTACCTGCAACACTATCATATTTTAACATTTGAAGTTCATTTCTTTCTTCAGCACATATAACATCTAAAGGCACAAAAGTGGAAGCATTATTTTGTTGCCGTGTTTTCATTTTTCTTATATTACTTTCATATGATTTTGGAGATACATTTTCGATTACATTTAAATTCTGATGTGAAATATTGACATTCTCAATTGTAATGTTTAAGTTTGTGTTAATTGTATTCTTCTCATCTTCGTTGTATTCTTTGTCAGCAACATAATTTTCTGTTTTCTTATCTGGTGTATGTAATTTTAACATTTTTATATTTCTTAAACTAATTTGTTGCGAATTACCATTCACATTATTAGTATTACCATCAGATTCATCATCAGAGTCAAACAGAATTTTACGTTTCCTTTTAAAGTTTCTATTACATGCATTTTTGTTAATTTCAGAATTGTCAGAGTCGTCTGCCTCATTTTGGAACTGATCATTCAATTGTAAAGTTTCATTTTTATCTGGACTAGATGTTGAAATCTCAAAATTATTAATTTGAATATCTTCATCTGTATCAATGTCTGATGGTTTTGATACTGTTTCCTCTATTATAGTATGGACCTTTTCTGTTTGATCTGTGTGTATCCTTGCATTACATTCTTTATTTGGGATCACTTTCGCAAATGTTTGTGCTATTTTATGGATTACTTCATCTATTCTGCGTAATTTTATATATGGTTCTTTAATACTTTTTAGTGAATTCTGTGAGCTTAAATCTGAATTATTGGATACTGTTGTTTGACAAGATGATACCGATTGGGGTCTAGTATATTTTTTTACGTGTTTCCAACCATAACTCTGTTTTCTCTTAACTTTTACTCTTTTTCCTATCCTTTCCTGACTTCTCCTTCTTTCATTGTTTTGTATGTTATGTTGTGCTTTAGATATTTTCTGTAACTCTGACACTGATAATTTGGTGACATTTATAGAAACTGGTTTACATAGCAATCTATGCAGAGCTTCTACGTTTCTGGCTTTTGATGACCCTTTCATATTGACATTTATAAATGATCTTTTTCTTAAAGTAGACAAACGAGAATTTCTGTTACTCTTAGATTGCTCATCCTGTTGTAACAATGTCGATTCATTTACTGTTGTAGAAGAACAATCACCAAGATCTGAATGAGGATTATTTATTTCTTTGTCAGTACTTGCCATGACTGTTAAAAATAATTATCCTATTAAATACTATATATTTAAACAGTTTAAAACCACTGTAGCACTTTAAAAAGTAAAAATAATAACGTACCTCTTCAAAATGACGCTTAAAAGACAAAGATTTCAATATTTTATGATATATTTCATCCACTAAGTGTTCCTACATAAAATAAACGAAAATTCTTTTATAGGAGGTTATGATACGTTACTATTTCAAAATTGTCCTTATCAATATATATTAATATATACGACTTTCTTTAAAAACATAAGTTATACGTACATCCTTTGCTTATTAAATCACATTTATTATTTGGTATTATTTCCCCTTATCTTTCTCACAAAATAGTAAAACACTAAAACGCCACATTAATCATTAGTACGGTACTTTAACTTTCATGGGAATCATATTCAATGCCAGAACAAAGTTATGCTTCATTCAGTGAGAGAACAAGCTTGTTTCGCGCAAGTCAAAGTTGTCCCGTTGTAATACGCCTTCTAATAGGTCAACCATATACATGGTAAGCAATAATATGCGATATAAAAAGAAGAAAATGATGATTTTCGAAATTATACAAAATAAAAAGATTGCTAAATATATACGCTCATTGTTATGAACATGGCAAATGCGCATGTGCGTTGCTCTTAGTTACCAAACGTACACAAACCAATCAGGTCCAATGTACGCAGAACAAACGAAAACTAGTCGATCGACGAATACGTTCTCTCATTGAACAAGCTATAATTATTTGTTTCACTGTACATTATACTGAGTTTGTACAAGTCAGCTAATCTCAGAAAGTTTCTCACCACTTATTGTTAGTGCTGCTTCACTATGATTCTAACGCAATGGAAGTATATATGGTAGACAAAGTATACGAATGATGGGAAGCAGTGCAACATATAGGACTGCGTACTAGAGTTGACGAGTATGCATGTAATCGAATCTGTCGGTTACATGAGGTATTAAATCAAGAAAAGTTCGACCCGAAATCTGTTTGATCTCGCCAGATTTTCTTCAATTAACATATACATCGTCTAATGCGTAGGTAATGGAGATTGTATAACTGAGGCAGTTGATCATTCCTATATAGAAAATGCACAAAATAAAATTGCACTGGATATACGTACGTGCCGTTAGAGACGTCATGAAATGCGTATGCACACTATTCTTCGTTTCAAAATGTGCTAGAATAAATCACAGTTGATATGAGCGGAATAACTAAGAATTGGGGTTTATTCTCGAAAACTATCGCTTACAATATTTTACGAATATTACTAGAATATACTTCATAGTAAATTTATATTCTTGAATTTGTACAACTAGCTCGCATACAATAAACATCACATATTTAGTATTGAATGGGCCAGACCATACAAAATTAAAGTAAAGAATTTTCTTTTTTAACGCTATAATAGCAGACACTACATTTTTATAAATTTGGAGTATACATCAATTATTTATATTATGCAGTATAATTAAATAAATACCTACTTATTCTAAGTTTATTAATAGATTAATAATCAAAACTGCAACTTGCTACGATCAGTTACATATATTATAATAAAATATTCGTCCAATTTTGTTTCTATCATCAAATACGTATTAAATTTAAATATTATATAAATTTTAATTGAGTCTATTGTTAATATTTGCAATATTAAAGTTTCATAAACTTTAGTTTGTACACATTTAAAAATTTTGTTTCGATCTTCCGTTAAAGAAGTATTTTGAATTTAAATATACACCTGATAATATCACGAAACTATCGGTGTATGGAAATTTTCAAATAAAAGTTTTCATTTCTTTTCGAAAATAGTCATCAGTGTCTTTAGTATTATGCATACGATATTAATCATACACAAATTATAATACATACAAATGTTCGTATGATTTTCAGAATAAGGCCCCAATACGATCTTCAGTGGAGGGAAATGTAAAATAGATCGAAATATAGTATTTCAAATTACTTCCACTGGCGCTGTTCACGTTCTCTTGGCTTTCTTTCTTGGTAGGGAGTCGTTTGAACCCTTGATTTTAAATGAACTATTGCCTCTTTTGAAGTGATCTTCGCGTGGTTTACGTATTGCAACTACCAATTCAGTAATTATGGGTGGTGAGGAAGGGCTTGGAGTGACTACGGGTCAACCAAATCTTTATAAACAAGACCTTTCAAAACTAGTAAGTAATAATTGTACCAATATATCTTCATAATATGACAAGTTTTCATCATGTTTCACATAACCTCATTTTATGATGTTACTACATTATCGTAATTTTAATTTACGTGAAACTGAATGAAAATTTTCGTCAACGAATATTAGAGAACGTAAAGTCAAACTTAAAATGTTCATTGTTCAAAACAATTATTGTTACTAATTTCAGTTTGTTTTGTTACTTATTAATGACATCTGGATATAGTTCATATTGGTTTATTATATGTATATTTTACTTATTTTGTTTACTTTTAATTATTTTTATATACGCAATAGTACGTGATTACATATTTAATAATATATGATTTTTCTTACCATATAAAGGTGATTACAATAACCATTATTACTATAATACATACAAACATGTTTATATGTAAAGTATTTTATAGTAATATTTAAACTTATATTTTTTTATTGTTTAGGATGTCAGTAAATTAACCACATTATCTCGTGAAGTTATTAGTAGACAAGCAACAATTAATATTGGTAAGTATTGGTATCATTTAAAATGTACTTTTGCATTATTCCTTAAATAAAACAATATAATATACGATGAAAAATAACACATTAAGAAACTCAAAATATTTCTGTAGGAACTATCGGACATGTAGCTCATGGAAAATCTACAATCGTGAAAGCTATATCAGGAGTACAAACTGTTCGTTTTAAAAATGAATTAGAGAGAAATATTACAATTAAACTTGGTAAGTAGTTTTTAATTTATTATTTAAAATTAACATATGTATATCTTTTTGTAAAACAATATAAGTATAAATTGAGCTATTTTATATCAACAAGGTCAATTTTGTTTTTTATTTTTTTACTATGTAGTTACAACAAACCTCTAAGAAAGTAGTGTTTTTAACAAAATCAGTTTGAAATATATAAATGTGTAGTTCGTATTATTCTAAAGATTTAAAAATAGTTACATAGTTACTTTAAACATGAAATTCAATGAATTATGTTTATTATTTTATGTAATAAATAGAAGGCATTAAATGTGACAAAAGTGGTGCTATTATTTTTAGCCACAATATCAAAAATTGTCTTATATTTGATGCTATTTGGAAAAAGAAGTTACAATTGTAAGTGCTTAAATTGTTGTTATACATTTCATTTAAAGGAGGATTGGGACTATAATAATGTATAAAATACACTGCCTTTTATGACATACATTTTACATATAAAACATTTCTTCTTTTTATATATATGTATATGTTTGCATATTAGGCTTATAAAAAATATTTTTGTCATTATTTAAGTACTATACTGATCACATCTGAAAAATTACAATTTTGAATTTATTTTAAAGTATATGAGTATAGTTTCCAATAAGTATAGTGGTTTTATGAAGAAAATCTATGGTTTTGGAAGATAAACTTTACCTAAAATGAAATAACCCAAAAGTATAACTTTCAATTGATACATATGATCAACAAGTAGAAAAGCATGCAGACACCATTTTTGGACTGGTTCATAGATCTTACAGATCTACTTATTCTGTAAATAAAGAACTAATTTTTTTTTATTAATCTAATATATAAACATATGTCTGTAAAAAAACTGTGTTTTATATATAACATGCATGTCATAATTTTTAAGGCCATTATAGCTCATCTCCTTTAAGCTAATATAACAAAATTAATGAATGTAAAATTCGTTCTCTTTTTTCCATTGAAAGGAAATCTATAGTTAAATATACTTTTTTATGTTAGTAAATAGAAATATAAGGTAAGTACAGTTATCTATATGTATATGCAGTGAAGTCACGTTTGCTGATCATTAAAATCCTTCTGTAAATGAACACAGATTATCTCCACCAGTTTGTGAAATTGATTTCGAGGAATGAGCTGACAACGAGAACAAAGAAACATCAGGAAGTGGTCTTAATTAATGTAACTTCAGTTTAGAACCATATACATGTTTATAGTATAACAGAATGCAACACATAAATATGCAGTTCTGAGCTGCAGCTACATCAATCACTATGTTTCTTTACTTTCATCGAAGGTTCGCTCCTCGAAACCGACCAGTCTTCATGCTAACCGATCGCGGTTACGCGACTTCAATAGCGATCAGTTAACGCGACTTTGTTATATTAATATTATATTTTAATTATTTGACACATAATTCTTAATTAATAATAATATGTATGTAGCGATATATTAGATATATTGTGTATTAGAATTTGCTATATATTATTTTCATAAACAAGCAGTGTATCATATTTTAACCCTTTCCAAACAAACTTTGCTCAATTCTTAGTATTAAAATTGTATTGTTTCCAACTATGCCTAAATTTTCCAATAGTTAACTTTAAAACTGACTTTCATCTAGAGATCGTTAAATGAAACAATATGTAAAAATAAATTTTTTTTTCTTTTTGAACCTTTTTGTGTGCATAATTTTTCATACATGGCAATGTTTTATTTATAAAGGGTTAAGATAATATTCTAATATAAAAGTTATATAAATGTTTACATTGTAAATATAATGCTAATAATAACAATTTTTCATTTCGTGTATTTTATTTATTGCAATCCTGAAAATTATATTTCATATATTTCTTTATTTGCAATTTATAAAGTAATTTCACATTTGCAGTTTCAGAAATAAAATTATAATCATGTATTTCACTATGTATACATGAGTTGTGCTTTTAGTTATACTTGTGGTTAAAATATTGTGTGTATAATTAGTTTGAGAGTGTTAATAATTATAATAAATTTGTTACAAGAAATACGTGTGATTTAATTAGAGTTTAGAGTTCACTTTTTTTACCAATAAAATATAGTAAACAAATATAATATGCTGTGTTCATTATATTGTCCTTCATTACGTATAGAATCATTTTCTAAAGTGTCTATCTAAAAACCGGTATTAATACTATGCTATATGAATTGAATAGAATATAAACAATTTTTGGTATATGTTTAATATGACCTGATTAGATTACTACAAATTTCATAAAAAGATGTTTAATTTTGCAAAATATTGCCTCCCTTGTACCAAAGACATGAACGAATAATTCTACTACTTTATGTGAGTGTAGAGTATTATCATTATTACACATATGTTCAAACATTTTAATCATAAACTAAAACATTCATGGGTTTAGTGTAAGGGGGAACAATATATTTTGATGTACATGATACCTTCTTTTGCACAGAACTCTGAATCATATTGGTTATTTTTATCAATGCACGAAACATTTACTTAATAAATGAAAGAGAAGAATGAAGAGGATTCAAGGAATTTTCAAAGTATAAGGTGATACATTAAGCTGAAAGGCTAATAAAAAGGGGAGGAACAATTATACAACTTAAACGAAATATGGAAAAGTGTGACCAAGGAGAATGACATCCTTTAAATGTTTGGCATTACAGACGCTCGTGCAAGGGACAATACCAGAGGGGAACAAGAAGACTCTCTTGGCAGTACCAGCAAAATGCCTTCTACACGAGCAAAAAGATCAGCTTCTCCAGAGAATACTCAACCAATCACCAAACAACAGAAGATCGAACAAGAATTGATTTTTAATCAAGAAAGTAATGATAAATCTAATCTATCATCGGACAGTGATTCAGCCGATAGTAATGTTTCTTTCAAGCAAGAAATAACGAAAAACAACTCAAGCAAAAATTGTTACACCAAAAACCAGGAAACCAGCGTAAAAGATATAAGACTGAGTAAATTAAATAATAATACTAATATTGATGAACATCAAATGAAATATAATTTAAAAAACATTCAATTTAAAGAACTAAAAATTGTATTAGAAGATATAAAATACAAAAGTAAAAGTGAAATAAAATCTATGATTCCGAAAGGTGAACTTTGGGAAGTAGAACAAATTCTTGGAAAAAGAGAACGACATGGCATGTTACTTTATCTAATTAAATGGAAAAATTGGGATCGAAAGTATAACAGTTGGGAACCAGCGGCGAATTTAGTAAATTGCCCAGATGTACTGCAACAATTTGAGGAATACAGGTCAGACTTGCTCAATACATTTCAGCAGAAAACCAAATTTTATCCCAATCAACAAGACATAGAATCATTTTTTAATGGTCTTAAGCGTAACGGTAAAACATTGAGATCTATTTGTGTAGAAGCAGATGATATGTTCCATAACATTCAGATTTTTTTGAAGAAAAAACATGATAGAGATCATAAAATGGAAAGGGTTATAAAGGATGACATTCTTCTTATGTTACTTGGTAACTTAAGGAAAGCACAACTGCAGTCATTAAAAGATTGGGAAAATGAAATGAACAGTATCACCAAAGGGAGACCATTAGTAGAAGTAGAAAATGTAGTGGACTTGGAGGGACCGCCTCAAGATTTTTATTATATAGATGATTATTTGCCAGGTGCTGGGGTAATAATACCTGATGATCCACCTATTGGTTGCGAATGCAAAGTTTGTGATTCTCGATCAAAATGTTGCTTTACGCAAAATGATAAAATCTGTCCCTATACTACAAATTGTAGAGTCAGAGTTCCTCCTGGAACACCTATATACGAATGTAACAAACGATGTAACTGTGATATAAATTGCAAAAATCGAGTGGTACAACGTGGTTCGAGCATGCACTTCTGCATTTTTAGAACTGCCAATGGACGAGGATGGGGCGTAAAAACTTTGAAATTAATCAGAAGAGGTACTTTTGTGACACAATACGTCGGTGAAGTGATTACAAGCGAAGAAGCCGAGAAGCGTGGAAAAAAGTATGATGCCGCTGGAAAAACGTATCTTTTTGATCTTGATTATAATGAGACTGAAGAACAGTGTCCATATACTGTTGATGCTGCCATGTATGGTAATGTTTCTCATTTCATTAATCATTCCTGCGATCCAAATTTAGCAGTTTACGGCATATGGATTAACTGCCTTGATCCAAACCTCCCTAAACTTGCCTTATTCGCAACAAGGGATATTAAAAAAGATGAGGAGATTACTTTTGACTATACGTGCCAATCTTCAAAGATCAGTGAAAACTCTATAATACAAAATATGTCAATAAAGAAGAACGTAAATGCAGAATTTTCTCAGGACTTTGTAATACATCCAGAGACACCAGAATCTGATTTGTTAAATAATAAGACATTGTGTAAATGTGGAGCTCAAAGTTGCAGACGATATTTATTTTAAATTGTATCCTGCAAATTTATTATATTACTGCTAAAACAAACTTGCTATTTGATCTTCATTGTTTTAGTTATTCTATAGCAGACTGTGTGCAGAATCAAATATGAAAATTATGAATCACGCCTTATTACATATACCATTAGTTATTGTCTCTTCATGAATGTTATGCTCGAGTATTAATTTATATATGATATAACTGTTATATAAATTGATACAATAATATTTATGATTATAGGAACTATTATCGAACAAATGTATTTACTAGAAATTATTCTGTTTACAATGATACATAGATATAATATAAGACCACTCTTTTAAATATTTTTACTCGTATATTGTTCTTTTAAAGTGTATGAATCTATAATTCGAATTTTTGTTTAATTGACAATAATTACATTGAAAATGTCGCGTATGAAATATCACATTTTGTGGTTCTACATAGTTTATTTGAATTTTATTATAAACTTAATGCCATAATATGTTCACTTCGAAAGAGAATGACTCACTGATTGTTAAGTAATTAACTTAAGCATTTAGGTAATTATTGTGATGTTTACACATCGTAAAAATGTCTACACAAAACTTATTGTTCGTGTCAGAGGATGATTATATAGTAACAGTTGTAGTAAAAATGTTATTTTCGTTATGCTAATGTAACATTACCCATTAAAGAAATATAGGATAATATTAATAAAACGAACTATGTTTTTATGTTCATAGTTTACACTATTTTTAGATATTTAAAAATTGCAATAATGCATAATCCTAGAAGAATATTTTCTTTTGACAGTTTTAATTATGTATTCTTCAGTATTCATTTCATTTTTGCCTAAAAAGAATTATTCTTTATTTGTTTATTTTGTTTCTTGATACTTTTCGTTATGTATTCTTGATAAGTAGTTTTTCACCCATGAGATAATTTATACCGTTATTTTTGTCTCCTTTGTATTGATGTTCTATAAAATTATGGCGTTATATAGAACTGTTAATTCTTTGAAAATAACACTTAATTTCTGTAATTTATTTAATTACTTATTAAATGCGTTATGTGTTATACACATTATGAGTATTTAAAAAAAAAAGAAAAAAAAATGTTACAACTTACGTAATATATTTTGTATGTACCTTAAATACAATTTGTATACATATGCGTAAAGCTATTTTAAATTTGGTAAAACTTTAGTGTTATGCACTAATCATTTATATGGATATTTATATTTTTAGCAGTTTCAAGTTCTAAGTACCATGGTCTTATATACAAAGATGATAAATATTTAAAACAGTAATAATAAAAATATTAATGTTCAATGTATTTTTAAAATTAAGACGATAAAAATATTAAATTAAGCAAAATATAAGTTTTACCAAAGTCAATATTGTACTGTGTTTTTCTCTTATTTTTAAACATTATTAAGTTATTTAAAACCATATGTAAAAGAGACTCTTTTTTTTTTTCAATTGTATACATGTAATTCATGAAAAAAATAAATATGTGTTACACCATGACTTAATCATTTCACTAATTTGTTTTTTTGTTAAATTCTTTGATAATATTACTACCTTTTTTATCTAAAGATTAATCTAATCCCAATAAGAAAAGTATTAGAATAGAACTAAATATATCAAAGTATTTATTTGGAAAATATTTGTTCAATTAAAGTACCATGAATCCGTTTGGCTTGGTTTGTTTTAGGATATGCAAATGCTAAGATTTACAAATGTGATAATGAAAAATGCCCGAGACCGGGATGTTACATATCTGGAGGATCAAGTAAAGATGATTCGTTTCCTTGTTTGCGTCCAGTTTGCTCTGGACGATTTCAACTGGTACGCCATGTGTCCTTTGTCGATTGTCCAGGTCACGATATCCTTATGGCAACTATGTTGAACGGTGCAGCAGTAATGGATGCAGCCTTACTTTTAATTGGTATACATTCATTAACATTTTGCCCATATTTCATTATCTTAGATTTTACATAGGTCACTATTAACATGTTAATTGCTACATTATCCATACATAAGTAATGCCTAAATTTCTTTATGAATTCTATATTCATATTATTAAGAATTCTTTTACTTAAAAGTAGAAAATAGTACTTAATGAAATTTTCAGTAACTTCAGGTAGCATTTCATATGTTAAGCAGTATATTATCTAAAAAGATATCAGTTACAATATCAAACTTCGTATGACTTTCGAAGAATACTAAAAACACTAAATGTTTATCTATAGCTGGCAATGAATCGTGTCCTCAGCCTCAGACATCAGAACATTTAGCTGCCATCGAGATCATGAAACTGAAACATATTGTAATCTTACAAAACAAAATAGATTTGGTAAAAGAAGCTCAAGCCAAGGAGCAGTATGAACAAATCTTGAAATTTGTACAAGGTAATTTAGTCATAATGATATATTCTCAATACATATCTAATAAATGTTGTTCTTTTAACCAGGTACGGTAGCTGAAGGAGCACCTGTAATTCCAATTTCTGCACAATTGAAGTATAATATCGAAGTTCTGTGCGAGTATATTACTAAGAAAATTCCAGTACCTATAAGAGATTTTACTTCTGAACCAAGATTAATTGTAATTCGATCGTTCGACGTGAATAAACCTGGTTGTGAAGTTGATGATCTGAAAGGAGGTGTTGCCGGAGGAAGTATTTTAAGAGGAGTATTAAAAGTATGGTAAAAAGTACTTCTACAATTGTTTAGTTTAAGCTGATACTCATTTAATATATTTGGCGTTTTATAGGTGGGTATGGAAATTGAAGTTCGTCCTGGACTAGTGTCTAAAGACAGTGAAGGAAAATTGACTTGTCGACCTATATTTTCGCGGATAGTATCATTATTTGCAGAGCAAAATGAACTTCAATTTGCTGTTCCAGGTGGCCTTATTGGTAAGTAATGTTATATCTCGTGAAATCTCTTAAAGAATTAAACTATATGAATGAAAAATATATAGTAATGATACTTAAATGATGAATTTACAGGCGTTGGAACAAAAATTGAACCTACGTTATGTCGTGCAGACCGTTTGGTGGGACAAATTTTGGGAGCTGTAGGGGCTTTGCCAAAAATATTTATTGAACTTGAGATATCATATTACCTTCTAAAACGATTGTTAGGAGTTAGAACAGAAGGTGATAAAAAAGGTGCAAGGGTAAGTATATTCTAAAAGGACACATTGAGATGTATTTTGTGTTTTATAACTGTAATATATGTTTTTAATAATAGGTACCAAAATTATCGAAAAACGAAGTACTTTTAGTAAATATTGGATCGTTAAGTACTGGCGGCCGTGTACTGGCCACCCGTGCTGATTTAGCTAAAATCAGTTTGACGAATCCTGTCTGTACAGAGATTGACGAAAAGATTGCGTTGTCACGTCGTGTCGAGAAACACTGGCGTTTAATCGGTTGGGGTCAAATTTGCGGTGGACAAACTATAGAACCAGTTATAGACCGGAAATAATTTCATAAATACAAAAGCACGCAAATTTAATATAAAACAGGTTTTAACATAATTTCTACAACGTGAAATGTTGCTTGAAATGTTTATAATAAAGTATGAAATACACATCATTTGCGTACTAATTTTAATATATTATACCTAAAATTTATGTTTTAATTTACATTTCGTATCTGCATTAATATTATTGTGTTTCTTTTTAAAACTATTTGTTCTAAAAATTTTTTAGATGGAGCAGCAATTTGTTTCCAATTACTTTACGTATGTAATATATATTAAATGTTTTTAAATATTTTAATTTCGTAAAATATTTAAAGTAATATAAGCTGTAAATATGTTTCATCTAGAATCATGTGTATTAATGCAATATTAATCAGTACAAAACGCAATAGTAGAACTGTATTTTACATTTTATATAAAAATAAATAAAAAAGAAATACGAATATTTAATTAAATACTATAAAATTGAGTATTACAATTTAATTATGTCAAGTTATGTACAGATATATATCCCGGTTGAACATACGAAATTGACATAGAAACACATGCCAATACTATCGGTATGCTGCCTGCATCTTGTATTAAGCGATGTAATTCAATTGGCTGTATAAATGGATCATCTTGCCTAGAAACAAAATCATATTATTTGATATAACTTAAAGAAAATAAGTTGAATATATTTACCTTACTACTACTATCCGGTAAAGTGGAAATCCAGGATTTGCTTTTCTATAATTTTGTGTATTAGAATAAACATTATATGATATTTTGTATTTATTCTTTTTTCTTCTTACAATCTTTTCAGACGCAGATTTAATTATTTTAAGTTTGCTAAAAACCTCTTCAAGACTATTTGCATTCTTTGGTCCAATAAGAGGACTACGTATTTGTCCAACTACTTGTATTTCATTATTATCTTCAATCTTATCTTTTTCTGTATCTTCATCATCAATAGTAATCGTTTTCTCTTCACGCCATTTAGTTTTTAATTCTGACCACGAAGATGTTCCTGGTAATGCCCTAAATGATGAATGATAAACTTCATCGTTAGATTTTGCTGTCACATTTGAACTTCTCTGATAATTTCTTGACCAAAATCTTTGACGAGGTTCTGACAAAAGCGCGTTTCTACCGATACTACAGTGAATCGACATATTTTCTACAACTTTGTGATGGTACAACTTTCGTAAAGAATTCTGATAAAAGTTCTGGTGAAATTGGTTTCGACTAATAGAACTTCTTATCATATTATTAGTAATATTTGGTACTAAAAAATTATTCATTTGTACTGAAATGAATCTGTTCTGATGTATAGCAGTGCTATGATTTTCTACAGCGACAAACATGTTTTGAAACATAGTATTTCTATGATGCCAATATGAACTTTGGTTGTACATGTATGGTAATCTATTCATATATACATAATTAGGATTAAAATTTGTATGCTGTGCCTGTTGCATAGAAAAATAATCCTGCATAAAGACATTTTGTACACTTGTTACATTTTGATGAAATGGCATAATATTTGTATTCCTTCTAACGTTATTATTCGTGGAAGAATTGTAACATTGTGGCGTTTTTTGATTTGTATTTGAATTTTCTACATTTTTGTTAGGCCGTAGCCTTTTGTCCGTTTGCTGTAAGTTTTTTAACTTTGAGCTTTCATAATGATAAACAGTTTTATGAGGTTTTATACTGTGTGGTATGTAACCTCTTGAAACCTTTATTGAAATGGTAGACTGAGAAGCTATATTTGGAATTAAATTCAATATATCCATTCGTGTCATAGGTTTTGGTACTTCTTGAACCTCGTCATCAGAAAGTTCTATGATCTAAATAAAAAGTAAAAAGTAAAAAATTGTAAAATTTATCTCAATATTAATGTTTATAATATTACTGTAAGTACTTACCTCTTGTTTTGATCTTTTAATTGGTGAATTCTCTTTTGCTATTGAAGATGACTTATGTTTGCCTAAGCAATGTTCCAAAGTTTTAGTATTAGAATCAATTATAGAAATGTCAGAAGCCGACACTTTATCTGTTCTTTTTGGTAATAATTTAACATTTCGTTGTATGCGTGACCCTCGCCAATTTAACATTTTATCTTCCTTGCTGTAATCAGCTGAGGGATCTTTGACAATTTTTATACTACCCAATAAGGTTTCTTCTGATATAATTTCTGCTTTAGAATTTCTCTTTCTATTAGTTCCATTTATATTCACAGATTCCATATCAATATTTAATTTTGTACAGTTTTCTATGTTACTTTCATGTTCAACACTTTCAGATTGAATTTCAATGTTTTCTATTTTGCCAAGAAGATTATTTAAAACTGCACGTACATCATTCACTACATCACTGTGTTCTGTTACATTTTGAAAAATTTCTATGGATGAATCAGTATCATCCTTAATCATTTGTTTTGAACAATCAACAAGTTTCTCACTGTCTGTATTTCTTTTTGGACAATCTACAGGTATGCTACTGTCCATACTAGTTCTTTCTGGACAATCGAGAGATATTTCGTTGACTGTGCTAGATTGTTTTGGACAATCAACATGTTTTTCACTGTCTGTATTAGTTTCTTGTGGACAAACAACAGATTTTCTACTGTCCATATTAGTTTCTTCTGGACAATTAATAGATTTTTTGCTGTCTATATTTATACAATCTTTACTTTCTTGTGTATCAGCCATCCAAAGACCATTTTCAGGTTCCACAATAACTTTACGTTTTGTATTAACACTTTCATCATACTTTACATTCCTTTCAGAAGCATAAACAAAACGTTGTATGTGATAACCATAGCGTACTAATTGACTATAAACTCTATACTCTTCTAATGAACATTCGATGTTATCAATTAAAAGGTCATAAGCTTGTTGAATGGATAATGGTACATCGTTCCATGTAAGCTCCAAACAATTCTAAAATAAAATAATATGCACTTTGAATATTATATTACATAATAATTCATTAGTCTTATAGTCCATGTATTTGAATTATATAAACATACAGCTTCTAAAAGAAACAATGCTTCTTCTGGTATTAAGTACAAGGCACCGTTTTTTTCCAAACCAAAACTGCTCCAGTCTTGACCAGAATATTTTCTGACTTTAGCCTTTTTTTGTGTAGGCAACCATTCAGCATTAGCTAATTGAGAAATACGGTCTACCCTTTCCACGGCTAATAAATTTTTACGGGTTATAATGCCTTTCTCAAGTTGCATATTTTGCAACCAAGAATTATCTGGTTCAAACTGTTTCATTCCAGTCTTTGGAAGGGTTTTAATTGATCTTTCATATTCATCCCAAGCATGGCACTTTATACCTCTGTTCTTTAACAATCCTTCTGCCCTGTAAAATTTCAATATTTTTTAAAATTACGTTTCAATTACGTCAAATTATTACGGAATATTAAAATTTGTTTACGTATAAAAAACTTACGTTAACATATTGACGGGAAATTTGTTCGTTTCTTCCGTCATGTTCTGACTATTGTTTTCATCCATCTACTTTATGAATTAAACCTGTCATTGTTCGATACCTGTATATAGTTAACAATTGTATTAAAATACCTACGTATAATTTTTAAATTTATGTAAAGAATTTTTACCTAAAAATATTATTTTTCACTACTAAAGATCACAAACAATAATTGTTATTGAATACTGATACAATTTCCATTTATATTTGAAAGGAACGATGCCGGTAGGAGACATCAAATAATAAGAAAAAGGAATCAGTACGAAGAATTAAATATTTTACGTATATTAAACTGTTAGCGAATATAAACATATACGTATAATTCCAATGTCATTTTTTAACCATGTTTTGTTCAGTTTAAGAAATTTATGCAAGGTTAAGAAATGTATAAATGTGTATCTGTTTATATATGTATATGTGTATACATGATATATGTAAAATAGTCAATTCAGCAAAAGACAGAGTTATCGAATGACCGATTTTCGTTCATCTTGCGCATGTTGGTTCTGATTGGTTTGTAACCAAGAGTAAAGCGCAAACGCAGTTACGAAGCTTTTAACACCAAGAGTACATACTTAGTTGTCTTTTGTTTTGCACATTTTCTATGTCAAACATGACTAAATGCCTTCGACGACTGCATAGTATTTTTTACCAAGTAGCCCGTCCTTCAACCATTAATTAGTCCATACCCACATAAATCAATTTGCAAGATGCAATTCGCTATTTGATGTGTACCATGTGGCATGTGTATGATAGGTTGAACGTATAATAGGATCTTGAATTTGAAAATTTGAAAATTCGAAAATTTAAAACATTTATAATTTTAATTTAACAAGGATGATCACGCATCAACTAATCGTATATTTCGTCCACAGTATATATAATTAATGAAGGAGAAAGCTAAACATGGTGTGATAGCACTAATGTTGGTGGAAGTCCTCGTGGACTCACTTGAGCTGCGCAAAGCAGCCCTATTCTCTCATTGAAATGCTATATGTATGTGACATACATGAACAATATATACATATATGCTACATGACCGATTAAATGCCTTCCATGTTTAAGAAGCAATATAGCATTTGACACTATTATCATAAAAGTTATTTTTAAATTTGTTTTCTTTTTTTCTTAATATACCTGTTTTTCACAAATAGAAGTGTAAATAAATTTAAATTACAATTTGTATTCATGTTACTACCTAAGGAACAGTTCAGTTGTCTTACTTTTAATCCTCCTTTACTATTGGATAAACAGGCGAATGAGTAGAACCACCCAATTGAAAGAACCTATCTCAGTACTGTATTTGGAAATAAAAAGTTTCGCCATATGTAGTGCTATAATGTAGTAATAAATTTTAACTGATATATGTACAAACTATAATCGTCGTGTATGACAGAAATAAGATACCGATATCTTTAAACGATGTACAACATGTTCTTTTCATATTTCATAAGTTACATTGTTGGATATCATCGATGGTGAGTACAGTTAATTAACGTACTTTTTGTTACTCGTTATTAATGCGATTATCTGAAAGTAAATAATCCGAAGGTATATATAGTGTATACGCAATTGCGTGTTTTGTACGGGATGCACAAACTATAATTCATTGCATGAACATTTTTTGGGCGTTTCAAAACGATGCTTTATCATGCAATGTATATAAAGCCTAGATTATCCTGAATTATTATTACGTTATGGTACTATTTCTCTGAATTTCATTGGCTACTAGTTGTCAACTGTCAGTTGTAGACATTTAGTGACGTTTAGTTGTTTGTTTTGATTCATCATTGTAAGTGCAAGAATTGTAATGTTAAAATATGTTGATTACTATATATCTTATGTACAGAGAGTAATCATACAATCAGTGAAGATACCAATTGACAAAGTAAATTCAATGACATTCGTTCCAAGTTTTATAACCATTTTCATAGTCGTAACATAATTGGAATTTTTTATTTTCGTAATATTCATCTATTGCTTTTAAATGTTCTTAAACAGTTAAAAATATTTAATTACGAATTTTGTTTTTTAAATTTCTTGATTCTAGAGTAAAAACATTGTATTATATCTGCTTTTTTTAAAAAATAACATTTTTCATGGTATTCTTAGCAAATTTGTCATACTTACTGATAAAAATTGTTTGGTTTGATAATTTGACTTTCAGTTTCAAAGTTACAAGGTTTTTCAATCTTTAATTTGTTTTTTTTTAAAGTTTGATAAATGTGACCTATTATGTACCGGTTCTGAGATGCAAATATGCATTGTTAATTATAAAATTATGCACTTTGCTTCAGACAATTAGAAAAATGCTATGGCGGCCTCAGGATCATATAATGGGGATGCAGAGACTGAAAGTGATAAATTTGAAGGCTCAAAAATTGATCGACATGGTTTCCTTCAAGATTCTAACTGTAGTTCTGATAGGTAATATTGAAAGAAATAATATAATAATTCTCTAATTATTATGTAATATCTATAGATGTATAAAATATAAACATTTCCATTTATTAATATATTTTGTGAAATAATAGTCTTGCAAAACAAGGATTACCACCTGAGATAATGCTACGAAGGGAACGAAAATGGATACAGATGTTAAGTAATTGGAGTCATTTCATGAATACAAATTATCGTAAAGTCAGAGAAAGATGTAGAAAAGGTATCCCACCTTCTGTAAGGCTCCGTGCATGGTTAAATCTCTGTGGAGGCCAGTTGTTGATGGATGGAAACCCAAATTTATTTGAAGAACTGGTAGAACGATCTGGTGATCCAAAATATATAGACGATATAAAAAAAGATCTTCATCGACAATTTCCTCATCATGTGATGTTTATCGGAGAAGCTCCAGGACAAGAAGAACTATTTAAAGTATTGAAAGCATATTCGATTTTGAATAGTAAAGTTGGTTATTGTCAAGCTCAAGCACCTATCGCAGCATTTTTGCTGATGCATATGCCTGCTGTACAAGCATTTTGGTGTCTCGTTGCAATATGTGATAAATACTTGATCGGTTATTATAGTCAAGGAATGGAAACGTTATTACGAGATGGAGATATTTTATTTGCTCTTCTTAAAAGAGTATCTCCTGTTGCTTATAAACATTTAGTTAGTATAAACTTATTTTCTTGTTTGTATATAATTAAAAATTAGATTGTGTGTATATAATATTCATTTTTGTAGAAAAAACAGAGGATGGAACCAATTTTATACATGACTGAATGGTTCTTGTGTGTTTATACACGAACACTGCCATGGGAAAGTATTCTAAGAGTGTGGGATATGTTTCTTTGTGAAGGCGTTAAAATTATTTTTAAAGTTGGTCTGGTTTTGTTAAAAGGCAGTTTAGGTCGTACATCCCTTACTAAACGTTGCCCAACAGTTTACGAAACGCTCCAAGTATTAAGAAATCCTCCACAACACATTATGGAAGAAGAAGCTTTAGTGTATCAGGTAAACTATCAATTTTTTTCCATATGGTCAGACATCTCTAGTATACTATTTCAGATTCGAAAACTAAATATAACTGAAGAGGATTTTGAATACGAGCATCAGCGTCAAGTATTAAAACGGAAAGCAGCAGAACAAGCATCTCTTTCCACTGCTAATCGGACAGACTGACTAAAGAAGTAGGTAGCATGTAAAATGAGTAAAGAGCTTACAGGTATTACTCCAAAGTGTGCCTTCCTCTCTATATTCTTTGTATTGTACAGTTCACAACATCTATATAGCTATACTTTTACAAAAGTACCTAATTTCTTTATTGCAAATTTAGATAATTCGCACATGCATACATTCCTTGGATAGATCAAAACAAACAATTTACCTATAGTTTTACTACTAAACTATGATTGCAAAACGTGCACAATATTTGTAGGTGTTTATAGTATCGATTAATGTTGTATTATTTAAAATATCTGTAGTTATTAATAACTTTATACAATTCTATAATATTTATGTACAAAAGAAAATTGTAAGACATTACATATTACATTTTTTAAGAATAAAGTTTAGTATATTATAATGTTATCCGATAAGGATTGTTTTGTTTAACTCTGTGTTGTTTTTGTTAAAATTTATCCAACTAATAACAAATAATGTAATTAAATACATGTTATAAAATATATTTTGTCAGATCATATAGTGTTCTTTCAGTTTTACACGTTTTAATCTAAGAACTAACTATAGAAATTAAGGTTTGAATGATATTTATAATATTTTTTGTACATCTGTTTGCTGTTTGAGACATTATAATGTGCTGTTACAAAATTTACTCAAATACTCAATTTTATATTCTAGATTATGACAGAATCTATACTGTAATTCTTGAATGTTTCTAAAAAATTGTACCGTTCAATAGCATTTCTAATGATATTTGACAAATAAAAGAAATCTTCTTGAATCGCTCGGGCGTGAAATATATCTAATTGAGTAAGTTTTGGTAAAAACAAGACGCTCATCATGAATACAATCGCCATGGTGATAAATGTACTTATAGCTGTAAACAGTGGGTGTGACAATTGCGTTTGCGTGACTTGTGCAACTCCCTTATTATCATCATATGCAGAATCAGGCTACAAAAAATATTTATTTCATCAGTTTTCAAATTAGTACAACTATACTTTAACAGATGGTTACACACACTATAGTACTTTACTTACAATTGTCTTATAACCATGGTCTTTCTTGAATTCTGACATGAAGGTCTTCAATGGAAAAAAATAATACTGATAAAAAGGCTGCTTGGCCGGAAACTCCACATGACTCTGCGTAGCTTGAGGCATCTCGCCGGAAGAGAATGCGTTATTTAATGAAGACAAACTGAGCGTTGATCCTTTATCTAATGCATTCTTGTACATTGCCGCAAGTTCTGCTCGTGTAAATCCAAGCATTTCCGGTTCTTGTACCTTCGTAATAGTTGGCGGCTGATATTGAAAGGTCTAAATAAGAATTCACATTCAAAATGTTACATATTTTTCTCTTAAATTATAAATGTTACAATCGTGGAAAAATAGAAATTTAAAAGGTGCAATTAATGATTTATGTGTCAAAGTAAAAATTTGTATTTTTTATTTGGTACTTAATCGCACGCATTATATCGCCACGCGTTAGAACTTCATGCATTATGTCGTCATGCGTTGGATCTTTATGTAATATATTGAAACGCAATAGTTTTCCACGCAATATATTGCCACGCAAATTCAAACGCTGACACTGCCATAACAGAACGATTAATGAAGAGTAATTTGAACTTACCTGATAATACTGAGGCGGAGTTTCATAATCAGCTCGATGTAATTCAATTCTATCGTTAATTGGAACATTGTAATGTACGCTTTGATTTCGATAATTTCCAATATTTTGTCGCACGTTCATATTAATTCTTTGAGTTGTATAACTTTGTTTATTTCTATTCCCATAAGTTGGCGTACTTTTATAAGTGTTTTTCAGTGATAAACGATCATAAATGTTGATAGAGGAAGGGACATTAAACTCTTGAAGCTGAAACATCACCTTCTGTAGATATTCGCCGCTGGATTCGCGGTTTGCTCGCGTTTCTACGTAAACATAGTTGAACGTCATTAAAACAATATAAATTAATATCATTTTTTGTGTTCTGCTCATTCTACTGGGTATCCCAATTTTTTGCTTTAAATAATTTCTTGTAATTATTTATTTTTATCATTGCAATGTGTTGTCAAATATCGATGGAATTTTAAGTATTATAAATAACAAATATTGTTATCGTATTATTTCTTTTTTAACGTAAAATAAATTCCATGTCACACGCGAATGTTCGATCATCGAACACTTACCACTGGCACGCTTGCAATTGTACTAGCAGGGATGAACTGTACGACCATCCTCGGTCAGTTTGTTCCCCACCAAGTATTCCAAGAATTTCCTAATAGCATGTAGAAGAACCTCCATTGAATAATGTGAAAATTTGCTGAATTAAAAAACACGATACGTTTAACATTATTTCGATAAATTTCTAGTTCACCCGGAGGACATTCAACCCGTCTTGTTCATGACGAAAAATTTACTCTATGATAATCGGGATCGTTGCATCCTTCATCAATAATACTTATTTTAATTTTCTTAATAAACCATATATTTTATTAATATTTATATAAATAAAATATGTCCTTCAATTACGTCCCAAGCACAAAATTAGCTTGGTAATTATAAGTATAAAATATAATAGCAGCATTTGATGCAAGCTATTATTTGAAAATAATATTTTATTTTAGATATCTAGTTATTTATATAAATAATGTACATTATTCAAGTGAAACGTGTTCAATTTAGAGGTATAAGGTCATTTTGAGTTTCTAATTCTGTCATTGATAAACGTCTATAGATGTACATTTATAGCCCGGTTAAACAAAAAGTAGTTTGAAATTGTCACAACATTCGATCTTGTGACGTATTGCTACTGAACTGGTTTACTGTACTGTTTCCATTTTTCTTGCGAATCACGTAATAATCTGTCGTCCAACTTTTACGCAAAACACGGACGTACCTACAGAAATACGAAACAAAACCAACCAGTTGTGGATGGCTCAAAGTTATTACGTGTCCGAGAACTTGATTATCCGGTGACCAATCGAATGTGAACTTGATTTCGGGTACATCCGTTACATTCTTCAATTACATGTCCGCTATGCTTCGACCTCTGCTCAAATATGTAAGTATATTCGTAAGAAAACGATGCGAAATTTCTCCTCAAAAAAACAATTATTTTATGAAAGTAACACTTTAGATAAACATAACGATCGATAACATTGGATTTGTTACTTAGAATTATTAAAAAATATGATTCATTGATTAATTTAAATGATGTTTCGCACTATATTGCCACACGTTATATCGCCGCGTATTGCACTGCAATGCGTTGTGTTGGAAATTGCGAATTTACATAGTCATGTGACGTATCGTTATGCGCTAAATATTTATATTGTATTCATTTTTCTACTCCACATAGCGGGATTTTACGTACAGTTCTGAAAAAAAAGCAGTTGTTATTAACTTACAGTGCAAATAAACTAAAGTTCGCAATGCATGTCATACAACGAACCTTTTAAGGAATTGCGGTTCGTTGAATGGCATTGTGAGAGAAGCCGTTACACGACAACCCGCGATTTTCCTTAATTTGTTCATCCACTATAATTACCCCTCCACTATAAGTTGTCTGCTTAATAACAGTCATTTTGTTAATATTTTCTTCTTATAAAACTAACCGAGAACTGTTTTACAATTAGCTCTATGTCACAGCAAATGTTAGTTATTTTTATCATTCGTAATTTAAGGTTTGCATGGTTAACGGTATGCTAACCTATTGGAACGAAAATTGACAGTTTCACGACTGGATGGAAAATAATTATGATGTTTTAGTACTGGACGTTTTGAACCTTATTAGTTATTCGATCTCAGTTTCCCACTCGGACACGAAACTTATTTATTATTTTGTTATCTAAATTAATTACTTTTTGTTTATTTAGGAAGAAATTACATTACAAAAATGCGCTCCTCTAACAATTCGATTTTAACCATAGACATCGTATGTATATAGCATACTATGTTTATGGTTTTAACAGGCGTGACGATAAAATTTGGAACGTATGAGTACAACATATACCGTAAGCATTTGTTCCAGAATAGCATGTATTATAAGGATGGGGGAGGAAGGAAAATTAAAATTGCTCGTATGGCTCATTATTATGTCGTGTATTTCCTTTCACATCGAGTGCACCGTTACCGATATCGCTTTACAATTCTGTTTTTTTCTTCTTTTCATACAAAAAGATGATTCGATGATCAACGCCGCTACATGAATTTCGTCGTTCGTCGATCGTCTTCACACCCGAGATCGACGAGCGATTAATTGTCATTACACGTAATTTCATAGATATAATACATATATCTTTATCTTTAGAGTAACTTTTTTCTCTTTAAAGTGAATATCATACAAAATCTAAGACTATACGTAATTTAATCTTAATTTCTCGTTATATATGAACATAATGTAGTAATATAATACGCGGCGGTCATTCCGATCTTACTCCCCTTAATGTTTAAAGTAATTTACAAAAGTCTAGTTTATCGTAATCAACGAGTATCGGAGACGGCGGTGGTAGGCCCTGTTTTTAGAGCTAATGTCATCTCTAACATTTTCTTGTTCCTCCAAAAAGATGCAAAACTTGATAATCGCTTTTCAATTCTACGCAAACCCAGACGGAATTACCGATTGCCGATAAATCGATTTGAACTTTGCCGCCTATCGTTTTCACGTATACGCGCGCAGTTACAGTAACGTGACGTAAACCGTTTACGGTTGCTCAGCACCGTTTGACAGTGGACGCGAAATTCAAACACGGTTGGTTAAAAAATACGTTAAAAGATAGATTTATATACAATACGAAAGGATACACTACAAGGTTAGTGCCTAACATGTTAATCTAAAAAGCGACGTCTGATAGAAATCTCTTTTTTTCGGAACGGTGTATAATTGTTTAGCAAAAGATCTTCGCAATGTTTTGCGCATTAACCTCTAATACTTTTGTGTGGTTACTAATATTATTTTTAATTGTGCAATATGTACGAATAATAATAACGATCGTTTCGGTATAATTTTCATTTAAAAAAATAGGCCAAAATGTATTTTTTCCGAACTTATCTTTTAAATTGAGTATTGGTATATAAATGATTGAAAATGGAACCGGAAGTGAGTTCAGATCCATGATAACCGATCGTTTCAAGTAAATCGTCTAAAGTACACATTACAAGCATAAATTAACGTTTCAGTATACTAAGTATTAGATCACGACGATTCATAGCACATTTTTTACATAGAGCCCCAACGAAACCTACGTGTTTGTACATAGTAGTACTAATACGAGCATTATCTCTATTTGACGATAACCATCAAATAAATAACATTAATTTAACAAGTCTATACACGTCACTGATAATATAAGTTTATATTATTTTTTTTTATTGCTACGTTTATGGAGTAAGCAATTTCATTAAAAATTGATGCAAAGTCGCAACGATAATAAACTAATCATAATGAATACTTTTAGTAATACTTTTCTGTAGTATTCTTCTAGCGTGTCGTTTCAGTTTTTTTTTGTTTCTAATTACGACTTCGCAGCAGACAGAAATGATTAGAAATATAAAACAACGTGTACACATATAGAGTGATCGATTTCGATTCATAAATGGATATATTGAGGAAAATATTCGGTGTGTACAAGATCTTGAAGTTTTGAGAGGTCAGGATCTCGAAATTCGATTCCATCTCTCGGTGTACGCGTGTAGTTTAACTTCGGCACAAATCGGACGTGCTAGATTTTCAAGGCCAATTTTCAAATTTGTTCAGCTTTTACTTAGCCAAATATATCCATTTTTAGAATAGGTCGAGTAGAATAGTTGTTAAATACTAAAGAATCGTTTTTTACTATATTTTACATTAATAAGACTTCTCAAATGAAAGTTGAAAAAGAAAGAATTTTTTATTTTTTGAAGTTCTTTCTTTGACAACTACATATTGTATTTGAGCCACCCTGTATATATTCATAAGAACGCAACTGTCTTTTTGTCTATGTTGTGCGATTAAAAAAATTATAGTCGCTATACGTGACTTTTGTAACGCTAACCGCTATTTACACTGAAAGAGTAATACATGATATATCGTATCGGTCAATAATCATAAAATATCGATAAATCGACAGCATGCAGCAAATATACTGAACGCGCGTAAGTAGAGCAAAGTCTGATTTCTCACGTTTCGATAATGTTACGCTTGATAATTGCAAAACTTAACGAGTTTTTTTAATCAATTATAATCACTCAACGTGCACAAATCACGTAAAGTCGATATTGCCGAATTACTTTCATTCTAACGCTTAGGAGTTAGGAATATCAAGCTGGTACAAAGTCTGTAAAAATTGAAGTATATCTGTATCAAATTGTAAGTTTAGAAATGATCGAAATCAGTGATCAATTGAAATTACAGGTTATAAAAGTACAAGATTGATTTTATATAAAAACTGGTCTCTGTTACCAGTTGTACAAAAGGGATTATGTGATCCATCACATCTTAAACTCATCAGTCGCATAGAATATCACAGGAACGTTAGTAGGTGCCGCTGGATTTGTGTATATTGGAAATTACATTGCCCATGTATGTATTAAATAAACATAGCGTGAGAACAAATCTCAGATTTAATTATTAAGGCGGTACTTTATGTGTATTGTACAATAAAAAAGTTTCAACCTATTTCTGTGAATCAAAAACTACTAACAATGGACGAAGCACGATGAAAATGAAATATAAGCACATAGAATGCCCTTGATAATTCTCCTTTACTCTGTATCTTGTAAAATCTTATTTCGTACATTAAAATCGTAAGAGTTTTTGTTGCAAGCATTTTTCTATCTTGCAAAAAAAGTATTGAAGAATACTTTAATAAATTGAAGTTCATCTACCATTTTTCTCTTTTATCATATTTGGCAAAATTCTTTTCTTCTGAGTTCAATAAGTTTGTGCTGCTAAAATTGTCATTTACATTTACTATGATAAAAAGAAAGAAAACCAAAAATTTATTTATCAAATAACAATGCTAGGCATTTCCCTCAAAATAGTGAATTTTCTTTGTAAAACAAATTTATTACAATTTCATATTTTATATAATTCTTTTTCAAATGCAGCACAATCATATTCACAATATCGTAACTCTTTGTTATGGCAATAGTGTAATTTACAAAATTCTATGCTAGCTCATTCGATTACTATACTTAATGCTATTGTTTCTCTCAGTACTAGGGTAAATTTAGCGTTGAATGGCATTTTTAATGTATAGGTGACTAATACTTTGTTAGTCACCTTTTTCTGGGCACAGCAGAGTATTTAATATGTCCTACTTGAATTATTATCCATGAAAAACCGCCGTCTCCCCATTAATTATACAACAAACGTCACACACACGTTCTTACAGGGCACGCTGTATTATTTGCGCTACATCTTCCTAATCCAATTACATAGAACCATTTACCTCAAGATGAATTAAAGTTAATTTCAGGTTGATAATCAATTGAATTTTAAAAACTACGATTTTGATTTAAATAAAAAATTAACATAGTAACACAGCCGATATAATAATAATGTGCGCCATTACAATATTCTTCTTTTTTTTTTCTGTGGGAAAATGGCAAACAGTGAGACTGCCATTAACTTTAACTTGTATCTGAGGTATTTTCATATTATTAATAATAGCGCGCTTGTACTTTACAAAATAAAAAGTGATTATCCTACATAAAATATTTGTGGTTAAAAAATGGAATATGCTTGCTATTCATTTCAAATTTTGTTACTTTTTGGACCATATCAGACTTGTCATGGCAAAAATAAAAAATTATATAGATTAATTCACAACAATACTTTTAATCTTTCTAATTAATACACTGGCTGTAAAAATGTTGATGTCTCTTTATACACATCCTAAATTGAGGAGATGCGTAGCAAGAACAACATCTGTAGTTAATTACAAAAATTCTGCTTACAAATCTGTAATTATATACTGTACGAATGTTTACACAATTGCTACATTTATTGTTCTGAGTTACGCATTTCCATGTAAAGTAAATTTCAGCTGTATAAAAGTTTTAAACAATCACTAATTCTGCCAGAACTCTTATTAAATAAAATCGCAATTAATTATTACATATCGCAGATCGTATAAATAACAATTACTGTTTCATATTTAAACATCACTTATTCTCTCACTGGTAGCAATGTAATATAAATTAAAACAGACAAGTTTACAAGTAAGGCGCTGTACTTATGAATTGTCACTTTAAAAGATATGAAAAGTCCATGAGATTACTTTTTATAAACGTATTGTGCGTGTTAATGTAATTTCCAAAAAATTTTGTACACAAGTTACCACACAAAATGTTTAGGAATTTCCACCGTATTGTTCGGTCATACAATATAAATAAATGTTTTATGCGAATGAAAATGAGATGATGATTACAAATTGTAGAATTACTAAGTTATAATGAAACATACATAATATGTATATGTATAAGTATAAAATTTGTGTTATCGAGAATAAGTATATAAAACATTATAAAATTCTGAATATAATTAATAGTTAAATATCTTTGCATGAAATATCTTTAAAAATTCCTTATGGACCATCATACAATTAATCAATTATATAGCATATTCTATCATACCTAGCAAAATCAGGTGTTAATGAAAATGTTTGTTAAGAATAAAACATTCAGTTCAAAGCATTAGATTTTGTAAAAATATCAATTTTATGCAAAAACTTGAATAGGCGGAAATTCTTAGGCACTTTGTACCTTGCCAGAGCATTTGCAAATATAATTGTACATGTCGATCAGCATAAAACAAATATTGTTACATGTTAATACGTAAGCAACAGCGACAGGCGATGATAACGATTCTAATTACAGACGGAGCATACGTTCGTCCCTTATATTATCTATCAATTAAAACATAATCGAAGCGTAAACTAGCAACTAATTAATTAATTCTCTCGATTAGTAAACCGGTTATACACACATGTACATCAAGTAGGGATGTGCATTAGCACGATAATGGAATGAAGATAAATTGACAAGGAAAAAGGAAAGAAAAAAATCTTGCTGACCGATGCGATGCGTAAAATCAAATTTATAATATGATTGTCCCCTGCCATAAGTGAATGGCTTAGCAGCGCACGTGCCGGAGTTAAAACTTGACTAGAAATGAACGAGCGTGCGAAAAAATGTAACGTGTGTCGATTTCGTAATTGCCTTACTTCAAAAAGATTCCATTTTTTTCTTTCCTTATTTATATTAATCTCATTAACTTATGTTCGTTTCGCATCTCAGCACTTCATCCACCGTGAAGATAAATACTGACAGTTATAGGCAGTTCTTACTTATTTTAACACGTTCGTTATGGTTTGTACCATTATAGCGTGAGCCTTGTCGTTTCTCGAGTACGATTCACACGCCTAGCGCGTAAGCGTCAGCGAACATAAGATCTATATGTTTGTTCTCGCAACAAATGCGTTAACATAAAAATCACTTAAAAATTATAAGCATATTTCTTTTTCAAATAAAAGTATTTCTCTTTTTAACATGTTCGATGTCACCATCAAATTTAACGACCATTAACAATTTTTAAGTATCTGCCCTGATTAAAAAATGTCAAGTTATTTGTACTAACTTTTCAAATAATGTATTAACAATACTGATTTTTACAATTCCTCAGGTGTCAACGAACGAGTTAAAAAATTTATTTATCATTGATTATTAACGTGAACTAAAAAAAAAAGTCATGAAATCTGTATAAGAACTACCTACATTATTCAGTATTTTCAAGTGAAACCTAACTCCTATTGTGCCGCGTAAGCCCTCCAATTATGCGTTACATTTCGTCGGTGACTTACAAAGCACATATCCGGACATGCCACACACATAGATATCTCTAATTGTCTCGTGTATGAAAAAGTAAAAAAATGATCTTTCTCGTGGGTTACAATTCACAGCAATTTTACATGCCGTACAAACAAGGTACGTGCTGTTCTTCGCGCATTTCGAACTGAATAAGAATATCAGTCTTTCTTTAGAAGAAAAATTAGCGCTGGCGTGGTATACACGCGCTTATATGTATATATGTATATGACACGTATCTTACAAATAAACTTACACACATGCGTGCGCGGTTATTAGTAATCGTAAATATAAAGTAGATCAGCGTTTGATCTCTTTGTCATCGAACGGTAGGATAACAACACATGCCAGTAGAAACATTTTGGAAGAATACAATCTAGTTCTAATTTAATTTCAAACCATATTAACTATGCCATCTATGTATTTGATCGCATTTTCAAGATTAGGTAGAAAAGAAAAATTCAAATACAATGTATGTAAGTTTGTCAGCCTTTAATAGGGATGTGTGGCTAGTCGAAATTACGGACTTGGGTTTGGCAAAATTTGGGAGCTCGAAAATATCTTACTGTATACGAATGCTTGCGATTTTGAAATTTTTGTGAGTTTACTGAATGTTATTGACTTCCTATACACGATCATCCGCATAAATTCGGACCTTGAAGACACAGCAGTCGAAATGGCAACAGTGCCATATTTGTGGTGAATGCTTGAATACAATTACTCTCGTGCTAGAGGCACTACTGCTATTTTGGCTGCTGCAACTTTCTCAAATTTTCAGATTTACAAATTCCTAAATTCTCAAATTTTTTCGACCCGACACTTAATCAGGCTATTCGTACATCCCTAGTTTTTATTTATCATAATTTCAACGTTGCAATTTCAGTCAGATAATCTATTAAAAGAAACTGTACGATCAAATATTAGATTGGTAAGCTATATATGGTCCACTTGTTAGGGTATTCGTACATCCTATTAAATACGCTCAATTTTTCACTAGTCCATCGAATAGTCATAATTGTTAATAAAAAAGAAAAAGCACTTACTTTGCTGCATTAGTGCTTTCTTCAAATGTTCCATTTCAATCACAAAAATTTTGATACACTACTTTGCGTTTTTCCTTCCTTTGATATTATCGATAAAAATAAGTCATTGAGATAGATTCACAACGTCGTTGAGAGCGTGGTATCACGAAACACTGTACTGCACTTTGTAACGATTTACCAACAGGTTAATTCGATTTGTTAATTGTATCGAACCAATCATGCGTTTAGTTTAATTATAACGTATTTTGTCAACGTGAAACATTTACTGCTCAGTCCAAGTGGTATGAATGTTTTCTCTTCTTTAATACACATAATCTGGTAGTCTGTGCTTTGGAGTATCAAAAGTCGCTAATTTCTTTTGCACCCATATGCGTTAGTTTAACTTCATGATGTACTTGTCCACCAATATATTAATAATTTCTTTGGTTGGCCCAATATAAGTTCCTTTGAGCATTTCACTTTTCTTTTTGTACGTTAATTGTCTTTACGCACACGTTCATCAAGTATTATCATGATGTTCCAGCATTACGTATCTTGGTATTAAGAGGCTGGTTCATCGTCGGCTAAATTATGAAGATCCGAATAATTAACGATAGCACGATGCAAAAATTCATACTGTGCCTAAAATATCAATTCACAAGTTAAATTTCAATATTACGATTAGAGTTATTATTTACACGACAAATAATCTGTTAAATATATTACGTACAAAGGTGCTAATCATGCCGTGTCTTTGAGAACGTAGCTTCTTTGTTGTCGTGAAAATATCTACGCGTTTTTCAGTCCTTAATTGTTGTACCAATATGCTAAGAGCGACGAACATAGAACTCCTATCAGATCCAAAACTGCAGTGCACAACTAACGAACCGCTTGATTCTGTGTCATTTGTTAGAGTTTGGTTTACAAGTTCAATGAGACCACGAGTCACTTCAGGTACTTCTCCTTCTACTGTCGGCCAACCATGATACTGATATTGCGTCACAACAACGTTCTCGTCGGTTTTCGTATTGGAAACGCAAAATTCACGGCGAGTATAATACGGACAGCTCTCGCTTTGAATATATCTAACCCTTATATGGTCATACACAGCTTCATCGTCGGGCCAATATCGTGGACACTTCCGTGGACCTTCGTTCAGCTAAAAATACAGTTTTATACTATAATCATACTTTTATATAATTATTTAATAATTGCGTAGGCAAAAGTTCAATATTTAGGACATTTAATATGTGATGTGATATGATACTTCACTAACATAAAATATTGTTATTAAAATTTACTTTTTATGTAACTTATGCCTCTTAGTTAAAATGCACTATTATTTACAAATTAAATTTGAGAAATGACGTAATTCACCTAACTTCACTGATCATTTTAGGATTTTGATTAGAGGATCTTTACTTTCCACTAACATACTACATTCCTCAGCAGGTAATGTTTTAAATACTAAATTACAGTCAAATTATATTTAATAAGGCTCTTATATACAATCGGAGGCACAGAAGTATTATCATCCGACTATTTTACACACAAAATTCTATATCAAATATGTACAACAAAAGTGTTTAAATAATAAAAGAATAATTTATGTTAAAAAATTAATAATATATGTAAAAAATAAGTTGCGTACTATACGAATAATATTTACGCAACAATTAAGTTCAAATGAATGAATAAGACTGTTACTTGAATAAAATTGTCTAATTTCAATTTTACTTACATCAGATAACATTACTATTGTTGAGATACATTGTTCCGAGATCATTCGCCAGAAATCTGCTATAGTAGTCTCCAATGGATCTTGAGTAATAACAAACGATTCGGAATTGTCATAACCCTCGATAAACGACGCGTTTATATATGTCGAGTGTTCTCTGCCCGGTACAGGCGTAAGAATAACTCGATTTCTATCATACGGTATTATTAATTCGCTTCTGTTCTTGCTTTTGTTTTCCTCCCCACCACCCACGCTATATGATTTTCTATCTTCTAACACGGAGTTAATTTTCTACAAACAAAAGACAAATCATGTAATATCATTTATTTTCAAGCTTAAGTACTTGAAAAAATGTTCTACTTACATCGTACTCCTCTTCCATTCTACACTTTTCTTTACCATTATCTCTCTGTCTCAATTTCGCAACCGTAGCTTTAAGCTGAGACGCTGGTATTTCGGTATCGCCATACTGTGCCATTTCCATTAACGCACGGTAAATAAAAATATACTGTTTCAACGATTGCACTAAGAAGTTTCTTTGATGTCTCAGATCGCACACCGTATTAAAAATGGAAACTTGGCCTTCTTCGGCAAGCTGCTGCAACAGAGAATCTAATGCGACCAACGTTCCCGTTCGTCCAACACCTGCGCTACAATGTACTAATATTGGCCCCTTCTCCAACGAGTAAGCTTCGTTCACTCTCTTTATGAACCTCAATATAGCATGCGGATGTTCCGGTGCTATGAAATCCTTCCACACTAAAAAGTGATACTGGACGATGGTACGTGCATCTCGTTCTCCTAATCGCGTCATTTTTAATTCCCGAATTACATAATCGGAGTAGGCTCTTTCCCGAATATGTTCAACAGTTATATCGCCGAAGTTCTTTGTCTCTCTTTTATCTGGCCAATATTTTGCGCATTTCGTTTTGGAGTATTCTTCGAGATTCGTTAACATAAGTATCAGTTCAAGATGCTGTTCCCAAATCATTCTCCAGTAATCGCAAACGGTATTTTCCATCGGACCTTGGGCACATATGAACTTCTTACGTTCCTTGTATCCCAATACGAAGTTCGCGTTTATGTAATCGGATCCACAGATTCCATCCATTTGTGCGAGTCTCACCCTGGTCTGGTCGTAGCACTTTATGTCTGGGTAACGATTTTTGTACAGATTTTCCCGTGCCTCTGATGCTCTTGTTGTACGGTCCGTGAACCTGTCTGGTAGCAGTTCGAATTCATGCTGGAAACCATAATCGGAATCTCGATGTCGTTCGAGGTAAGACTGAAGCAATTCACTTTTTGGAATAGGAGGCATATCTGGAGGACTTGCCGCGACCAATTGATGTCTTCCTCTGAGAGTCCTACACAAATGTCTAGCAGAAAAAAATATTTATTAAGGTGACAGGACAAATAATACTCCTGGTAACAAATTATCAGAAAAACACTTCAATTTTAAGTATACTTTCTCCAGGTTTGTTACCAACAGTATTTCCTACCTCACCTTCTTAAATGTTATAAAATGATTGAATGATAATCAATGTTTGTACGTTTCTTTACCTGAAACTGTTTCTCAAGGTTATAATTTCTTCTCCTCTTTGGCGCGCACGTTTTGTATATCTGTGCAATATACAAAGTGCGATGAGAAGTATGATGATGATTAGTATGAGGGCAATAGAAATTTGAAGAATCACGCTGAATGTGGTCACTTCCGTTGCTACCATTGTTCTAAGGTCTAATCCACCGTAAAGAGGGTTGAAGTAATTGCTATAGGCTGGTAGGAGCTGATCTTCCTGGTTTCCAAATACTGTGAGAAATAGTTTGTTGTACCAATTGGTATTTTAAAATGTAAAGAGAAAAATATTTGGTAGATCAGAATGCTAAAGTTAAGGTATAAATATACAAACAAAAATTTGAGAATTTGAAAATATGAAAAGTTTCAAATTTCCAATGTGAGATATATGAAATATCCTAGCACAAGGTAAGAAGTAACTGTTGGACTGATCGTCCTAAATAACTCCAAAATGCGTTTAACCTCGAGAAGAAAACAGCACAACAGTAGGTACAGTGGGGGTTGTTTTTCTCAAGTTCAATGAAGTAAGAAAAATACGGGCAGTAATTGTCATGCATGTCATTATCATGCCTGATCCAACCCATTATCGAATATATTTTCCCAGTTTTGAAGATACATTATGCACTGCCGACCATCTTGATCAACAAAAGCCCAAATACCAGATAAACAAACTTGGCGACCCGATATTTGTTGAACGGTCGTCAGGTAATCATTCATATTTTCATATAATGTATATGAACTTTTAAACTTAGTGGTTGCCGACCTGATCGGTCGACAGTGCATAGCAAATCGAAAACTTCAACGGCTATCGTCTATGAAACATATAAGCACGAAATTCTTTCTGAACATACCTATAACTTCGATAAAACCAGTATAGTTTGACTTTTCATCTAGGAAACCATCTTGCGGGAGATATAATAGCACTTCAGAAGCTCCATCATTACTCTTTCCTTTTTGAACAACTGTATTTTCTCTTTTCCTTCTTTCTACACCTGTATGATTACTGTCTACTGTATTTGCAATAGTTGTTTCTATTCCTTGAGGAGTAGTAGTAGTCGGTGGAGCAGAAGTTGTAGTTGTTGTTACTGGTGTTGTAGTTGTTGCAACTGTCGTATTTGGTATTACGGTAGTTGTTTGAACTTCAGGAACGGAATGTAATACTGGTGGAGCAGCTTTTGGTCGAAGTCCAATACATTTATTGCACATAGTACTACCATTAAACGATTCGCCGTCACCAAGAAAAATCTCTGATATCAATCGATCACTATCAAACATTTCAGCTACATAAGCACCACCAGAAGGTGAATTATGAGCATATTGATACGAATATACACCAATTTCTTCGGGTGGTGGTAAATCAGAAACGCTCTTCTGCGGTGCTAATTTCACGAGAAAAATCCGATAGCAACATATTGGACCATTTCTTTCTGTTATACGAGGAAGGTACAGCTTGAACAACTGTCTACCTTGATTCTCAATTTTTCGCCACGATCGCATATTCAAACTGTCTCTGTCCGGGATAGTAACCGGCGTAGTACAATTACCAATTGCATCTTTTCCTGGTGTACGAGATCTAGTCACGGCGTGTACCCGAACCTTCCAACAAAACATGATTTATAATATCGTCAAATTGTTGAGCAGTCCAGGGAAATTAGACAAAAGTAGAAACTATTCCGCAGGGAAATCCTAATTTTCCTGAATTGGAACTGTACAAAAATAATATTTACCGTATAATTTGTATTAGGCGGAATTTGATTATAATTTGTACTATTTCTTTTAGAAACGCTCCAATTTTGTGGCCCCCAATTATCAATATCTAAACGACCCATGTCATTTTTAAACGTAGCAACGCCAGTCAACTGCATGTTATAACGAATAATAACGCCGTTCGGTTTCTCTGGATGTTCCCACGTAATAGAAATGAAACTGGAACTACTGATATTATCGTATCGACAATTAACAGATAAATTTTGCGGGGGACTGGCCACTAAAATTCAAATTAAATAGTTAATTCCATCGTTCTTAAGTAAACGAAATAATTCATATTAAACGATGGAACACACACCTCCGTCTAAAGTAGTTCCATTCACTTCGGCGCTCCAATTTCCACATTCTTTCGTGTATTCACTGCACGCAGCAATTTTAAATTTATATGTTGTAGCGGGATCGAGATCGACAAACGCGTATACGGTAAATGGTTGAGCTGGGTAAACCGCTTCTCTTTTCTGGTCTCCATGGGTAGCCATTAAATTGTAATAGTGAACGTGTTCTTTTAAATCAGGTGGTGGAACTGTCCAGCCTATTGTGATAGAATTTTCGGTGACTCCGTTGACGGAAACTTTTGGCACAAAAATAGGATCTGAAACAAGTCATATTAGTAACTTGTTTGTAGTACTATGACAAAGATGTATACTTGAGTGCAATATAGACTTCCTTCAGCCAAAAGGAACAATCTTTTATTATCCGTTTTCAGTTTTGAGAAAACTCGAAAAGAATCTAGAAAAGTCTTAAGGTGAACTTAACAAGAGACTAGGGGCAGTCAAGGGGAATCCTATGTAAGAGTCCAAAAAGAACCTAGGAAGAGTTTAGAACAGACTAGAGAGATCCTAGTTTATTAAATAAAGGAGGCCTATACTGCATCAAAATGTACATAATCTAAGACTTTTTTTCTTAATACCTTTCTCAAGTGTAGTGATCCAACGTGGATCAAGTCTTACATGCGATGAACCTACTGCATTTGTAGCACTAATACCAATTTGATATGCCGTATTACTTTCAAAACCTTTTAAAACATAACTTGAAACTCCACCACCAATTTGTTCCGAATAATATTGAGATTGATTAGTTCCATTCTTCATATGTTGAATAAAATATTTCTTAATAGGTTCATTGCCATCATTCACAGTCCAATTCAAAAATATACTTCCTGCACCAACGGCTTTCATGAAATCAATGCTGACTTTTGGTACATCAATTACAAAAAGATGTCTATAAGCGCTAATTTCACCGCTGTAATCGCGTGCTTTACAAATATATGTCCCATTATCTTTACGTGTCAAACTTTCAAATTCTAAATTCAGTATGGTATATGTTTCATTTATCTGTGTAATAGTAGTAAAATCTTTCAAATGCTCCATACTTTCTGAATCATTCCCTTTTAACCAAGCAAACTGAGTCAATGGATAACCATACATGTGGCAGGTCAAGTTAGCTGATTCCATTACTTTTGCTCTAATATCTTCTCCAGGTGCTATTTTACCTGGCTCTAAAATGAAAGAAACTCTTCGTTAAAGAAATGATATAATAAGTAGCATTAGTTGTAATGATAATTAACATTTACCAATAACTCTGATATGAACATCTTTTTCCAATAATTCTCCATCTGTAGTTTTTGCTGAACATTTGTAGTCTCCAGTATCATTTCTGCTTGCTTGTTTAATATCCAAACGTCCCCCAGCATCATAATCTTTAATAGTAGTAAGGTTCCTTCCATTGCTAGTCCACCATATTTGACCCGGTACATTAAGTTTACATATTAGTGAAGGTGTACTGCCAGCTTCTATACCTTCTAAATCTTGGGATGCTGTAATTTCTAACACTGATGGGTTCTCATTTTTTGGTTCAGTTGTTTCTATTTTTTCTACACCTGCATTGTAAATATGTATATGGATTCATATTTATCATAAATTCGTTTAATATTAATATACAAACTATTATCATATAAATATAATACAGAAGTTCTTGTTTCATTCTAGTGATATTTGGTATACTAAACTTGAAAATAACTTTTAACCGACTATTATGTGAATGAACCAAGTAACTGGCTCGTTAATTCATTACAATCATAATAGTGAAGTCACATAAACTGGACAAGTATTGTCTTAACAGTTGAAATTAAGGTAGAACTTCAGTATATTCTACTATAATTTATTTCAAAAACAAAAAATGAATATAGAATTCTAATTATTAATTACTGATTGTTATGACTTATTTATAATATTAAAAAGATTTAAATAATGCTTACAAATATTTGTATTCTTAATTTAAATTTAAAAATTAGATATTCTAATTTTGGTATACAGTGAAAAGTATATTACACAAATATTGTTGCAATTCATAATGTTTAATATTAGAGTCTTGGGTCTATTTATTATAACTTAAGTGTTAATGTTTATAAACCTTTTTTGTAACTTAAATTAATATGTATTTTTAAAAATAAAACAAATACGTTACTATTTATCTATTAATGGGGTAACTACAAACAGCCAATGTACTTTAAGTTTCTTGTTTACATTAAAGGAATGAAGTACTTAGTACAGAAATGAATTCTCACTGATTTTTCAGTAAAATAAAAATTTTATACAGAAAGAAAGAAAATGGTTGTTCTTCCTTATAATCAATGTCCCTTCAATAGTTTATTAGTAATTTACAAATATGAAAGGAACAAATATTAAATCTGTCCATACATTTTTAAACATCATCAAGTGATTTAAACCGTTTACTTGTTAGATTAAAATAATATTGTAACAATCTAAACAAATGATATGAGTTAATATGTCTGTCAAATAGACTGTGTGAAAGAGAATTTCCTAGTCTGTAGTTACATTGTTAAAATCATACTAGTGGTTTCCTTAAAATTATACTAGGAGGAGTTTTGCAACACCTTTCAGTTGCTCTATGAATATTCTACTGAATGCACAGTAATAAAAAAGATGCACGTTAAAAAGTGAATAATAAAATTTTGTTTATTTGTAGAATTCGATTTTTCATTGCAATTTGTCTGGGAATTTTTGAACATACAGTATACAAATATTTGTTTAAAAAGTAATTACGAAAAAATCGAAATGAAATAAATATCGATCGATTAATAACATGCTATCGATTAAATAATAAATTAGAATGCAACAGAAGATAAACTTTAATACACAATAAAATGTCAATAAATTGATCGATAAGTATATGTATAATCTTTCAAAATGTATTAAATATAAATATATTAAATATCGTAGATTCAAGGTGGTGGACAAAACAAATCGGTTTCGTACATTTATTGACAATCGATATATCGCGAAATTTGAATCGTTCGATGTAAACACAGATTGAGAAACGAAGCATAAGAAGGAAGGCAAAGCGGCAAATGATAAATAGTTTAAACAATCAAGATACACCAGTGACATTTGATATCCTTTTTTTGTTGTTAATCAATTCACGATCATCAATACACGACAGTACGCGGATTTTGCGGATGCATGTACAATTAACAACTTTGACTTAGGTTAAAAAAATTACTGCATTATTTATTTACATACGAAGACAGTTCAAAGGACAACAATCTCGAGGATAATGGTGACAGTGGCACATCGTGTATCACTAATGACCTTACTTGTAAAGTTCATTACATTTTGTGTAGCGTTCGATAGATAAAAACGATAAAATTCGTCCTTGTTTTTTAATTAAATATAAGATCGTTCATAGAAGGATTTGCAGAACTTACCGGATTCGTCGAGGCCGGCTACGATAAGTACGAAAAAGCAGAGTACCATCAAAGGGATACTCGACATCGGTAGACCACTTCGGGGAAACATGGCGTCGTGACAACCGGGCGTGAGCGTTGTATCCCTGGCCCTTTTCCTACTTCCTGCCTCCTTCGTACACGCTTTTGATTCCTTTCACAATCCCATGACGCGCGGCTAGTGTCGCCTATCCATTTGAATCATGATCCAATTCACTATTTCATATCACGATTTGCACTTACGTGCGACGCACTTTTCCGAGATATTCAAGCGCAGTTCGCAAATCTTACCCCGTAATAGCGCTAGCGAAACTGAATCATGTTATACGAGTGTAACATAGGTGTCCCGACAAACACCATGCTGCCAAATGACCAGCGATCAACACTGCCCTCCATCGGCCCTCTCTTCCAAATTTCGATGACCCAGTCGATAATGAAGATGATCGTTCTAAAGGCGGGAAATCTTATTACACCTCTTTCTTCATTTTTATTTGTTATTTGGAACAACGTTTCGTAAAGTTTTGCGAGTCAAAACCCGCTTTCAAAAATGGTAATTTTCCGCTACCGTTTGGAATGTATTATTTTCTAAAGTACCGAAATTCAAAAAAATTAAAAGTGCCAAAGTTCCAAAACTCTGAAATCCTAAATTTTCAAAATCCTAAGTTTCAATGTTCTAAAAAGCCCAAAGTCTCGTATCCATAAAGCTGAAACATTTTAAATTTTGAAAAAACTTTCAAAATTGTAAAACTCGAATGTAATAAAATTCCAAATTTCTTTAAAATTCAAAAAGTGCATTGAAAATTTTAAAACTATATAAGTTAAACGTTTATGTACAATCTATAAATTGATAAAATATGAATCATTATATTTATATTTTCATATTATATAACTCCTTCAGAGGGCTCTTGTGTCCAGCCGGAATTGACTGCATACATTTTCTCATCTTCGTAAAATGTTCTTTAGTCTGTTTAGTTTTCTTGCCTTTATTCTTTCTTTCACGTAAATTTGTATAGTACGACAAGTGGTATGGCTGAGTTGCTTTTAGATCCAAACATTCGAGGTTGGGTGTTCTTGCCTATTGTTGTGATTACCTTTCTCGTAGGAATTATTCGACATTATGTTTCGATACTGCTTGCTTCACAGAAGAAAGTTGAGGTTCATCAAGTACAAGATAGGTGATTATTTAGAACATTGTGTTTTAAAGTGATCAAAACATTTATTTATAACTGATATATAATTTTGATATTTTACAGTCAAGTGATGATACGCTCTAGATTACTTAGAGAAAATGGTCAATATATTCCAAAAATGGCATTTATTAGTAGAAGACATTTCTTTAATAATGAAGAAACAGGGTATTTCAAAACTCAGAAGCGTGCTCCTGTCTCTCAAAATCCGATGACAGATCCTAATATGATGACAGATATGCTAAAAGGAAATGTTACCAATGTTTTACCAATGGTACTGATCGGTGGATGGATTAACTGGATGTTTTCTGGTTTTGTAACAAGTAGGTTTAATGTTTAATCTCATCATTTCTTTGTTTTTAATATACTTTCAATATTATTCTGACTTTTAAAATACTTTTAATAATCTCATTTTAGCCAAAGTGCCATTTCCTTTGACGTTACGTTTTAAACCTATGTTACAACGTGGTATAGAGTTAGTTACCCTTGATGCTGCATGGGTTTCATCAGCATCTTGGTACTTCCTCAATGTCTTTGGATTACGTTCCATTTATACACTTGTTCTTGGAGAAAGCAATGCTGCTGATACTTCTAGACTTCTACAGGATCAGGTATCTGGGGCTGCAATGTCTATGCCACCAGATCCAAAAGCTGCATTCAAATCAGAATGGGAAGCATTGGAAATATATGAACATAATTGGGCACTACAGGGTGTTGAAGCAGACCTTATAGGATCTCAAAGGACAGACTTGAGTGAAAGTATGTAAATAATTGTGAATTTTTTAATGGTAATTATATGGTAAACTTGATGGTAATTCCTATTTTGTAGGTAGTAAATAATAGAAAAACATTGCACCTATATCCATAGATATAGTATGTGCCATTTTGGAAAAAGATAATTCAACTTTTAAACAAATTAATAGTTTGTATTAGTACAATAAATAATGTGTTGTTTACAGTAATTTTTAAAACATAATATTTTATATTTTACTAGAATATCTTGACAGATTTTTCTGGTGATCCGTAACATCTTTAATTTGACATGTACAAAATCATTCACATTTATAAAAATAGTAACTTCTTTTTATCTATTCTACAGTTTAATATACAAAAGAATCTTCGTATTTAATAATTGTAAGTTATTACACAATATGTACAATAAGATATATTATAATAAATGTTTGTTTTATATGTACATATTAAAAAAGAATCCTGTGTATTTTTTATACAGTTTTAAATAATTATGTCGTTTAGTGTGAAACGAGCACGAGCATTTGCTCGTACGGAAAATATATTTATTATCATTTTATTACCATTAGTAAATAAGAAACTTGTATAATTATATCTATACATAATTTATACTACAGATTTTAAGGGTTCTAATTTAGGATATAAATCTGTTCGGCGATGACTTTCACATGGCATGTTTTCTCTAACTTGTTTTACGAAGTTTAAATTAATTTCTGCTAATGCTATATCAGTTTTATCACTGCACTGGGCTATTATTGTTCCCCATGGATCAACAACCTTCAAATATTTGATACATATAATATTAGTAATTAAACATAATACCTTAAAAATAAAATAAATTTAGAACAGATTATTTACAATTGCATGACCCCAGCTCACTCTTTTCTTATTGTGTGTACCCCTTTGAGCTGCAGCTACAACATAACATTGTGTTTCTATGGCTCTAGCACGTAATAATACTTCCCAGTGTGCAGCACCTGTTTGATATGTAAATGCTGATGGATATGTGAGAATTTCTGCTCCCATATTTCTCAATGAAAGAGATAATTCGGGAAAACGCATATCATAACACTGATTTCATTATTAAGTTCTTATAACTTCAAAATATGAAAAGGAACAATATTTATTTATAAAGGATACAATGCTAAGTGCTAATTTGCCAATTGGTGTTACTATAGGGGGTTCAATTTTTTGTCCTGGCAAAACATAGTCTGATTCCATCAATCGAACACCAGTATTTTTATTGTCCATATCAAATAAATGCATTTTACGATAAACTCCAGCAATTTCACCCTTATTACTTATTACGATATGAGTATTACTTATACATTTTTCATTGTTAGGTAACTATAAATGTGATCAAATCAATATTTACAAAATTTAAGATATAATATATATTTTGATAAAGTTTAAAATATCTTACTGCTTCATGGATACCACCCAATGATAGCCACATATCATTATTTCTTGCAATTTCTTTGTAACTTGTTACCGTTGGTCCATTTAAAGGCTGTGCCATAGCTATTACATCTTTTTTATTATCTGCTATGTAATCACATGCTTCAGGAAAGAAGGTTACCTGTACATTTTGAAAATTTACATTTATATAGTTAAGAACAGTAAAAATTATATGAAATACTATGTATACTTACACAAGCTGATCTAGATTTAGCTTTTGAAACAAGTTCACATACAGTTTGTAAGTTCTTTTCTTTATCATTTGTTGAAGTCATCTGACATACCGCAATTAATGGATTTATCATTGTACTAGAATATCTAATAAACTGTTGTCTAAAAAATACAAAAACATATAACATGGTAAGAAAAAGTACATTGTTTTAAATTCATTCAACGAAAATTATATTTGTAATTACAATTAATCGTATACGTGTCTGACACTCTTCACAACAATACTTAAAAAAATTAAGATTCATAGTTTTACTGTAAATAGATCAAAATTAAAGTATGTTTATTTTTAGTGATCTAATTGAAAAATTTCATTTTAGTTACAATTATTACCTGCAATATGTTATGTTAGTAAAATTCTTAATAAAGCCCATACTTATCATTTATTTATATTACAAATATTATAATGAGTATTGAACGGAAATTTTATTAATTTTTTTTTTTTGAGTGCGTTTTATGAGATATCGATTACTGCGCCAATGTTTTGTACTTCAATACCAAAATGGCAACCCTCACGAAAGTTGTGCAGGCTTCAAAAACAGTAAATAATGTTACAAAATTATTCACAAATTTGTCCCTGTTTCCCACAGTCAGTCCGATTTCTAGCCCTGTATATGTTCGAAGGTTTGTACATACAATATAACTTTTTATATATAATTTTTATTATGCAATTATTTTATGCTGACAATCGTATACGTAATGATGATAAATCTCGTATCCTATTCTTTATTTTATCATTTTATTCTCATACAAATATAATTTCACAAATTATATAAGCATGTTTATAGAGTTTATTACATGTTACTTAATAAAATCATGTTTAATTCTGATATTCAATACTTAATACTTGAGGTTATGTTTCTAATTGAATTTCCTACTAGTAATTCATAAGAATCCATATAATGTTTGAGTTTCTAACTACAGTATAATAAAATCATTTTAGATTGCAGGAATGTTATTTTACATAATTGCATAAAAACGTTTTTAAATATTTAGGGTGCCCACTTTTCAATGTGCTCTCTTTCATACTACATTCAAACAAAATGATTTGATGGAATTTTTTGATGATCCAAAGAATTGGGGACAGGAAAAAGTAAAAGTTGGACGTTCCTGGCAAAAGGATGACTTAAGATTAAAGAGCAATGAAGATCTTCATAAGCTATGGTAAGACGTAATTTGTTTTTTATAGTTTAATGGCTGTTTAAATAACATTAATAGTAATTATAAAATATTTAGGTTTGTATTATTAAAAGAACGTAATATGCTTCTAACAATGGAAGAGGCATACAAGCAAGAATGGAAAAGTTTCCCAAATCCAGAAAGGATTGACAAAGTTGAAGATAGTATGCTTAATTTAGAGACAGTAGTTCGTGAAAGAAATAAAGCATATCATATGCTTGAAACTGGAATAAGTGGAGAACGTCCTGCTGCATTAAGATATAATCCTCTTGGTAAAGTATTATAGTTTTGATAAGTATGTTAATACTGAGAAGTTGTGTCAACAAATTCATGACTGGTTTTTATGCTTGTTTTTTAGGCTTACGTTGGTGTTATCGTATGCATCAGTATTCTATACCAAAATTTATGAATTCAAAATGGCATAAAACCCATAAGTTTGGTTATGGAGGTTTTGCAGTACGCAAATTTTTACGATTGTACAGAGAAAAATTATGGAATATAAAACGTCGTGCGCGGAAGTTCGTTTCATTTTTATCGTATTCAAAATACTTAACTGCTAAAATTGTATTATTTTTATATTTTATACATTTTAAATTTTAGTCGTCAAAATAATCAAGTGGCTGTTCTGATGCGAATTTTCCCAAATCTTGACCTGGAAGCTGTGAAAGAAAAGTATCCAGACGCGAATATTGATAAACTAAAACGCAATCGTAAAACAGATGGACATTTCGTTAGAGAATAAAATAATTCTTTCGTTCCACGATATATTCGAAATTATGGAAGTTCTTTGATATAGAAGGTAAATATTCTTTAGATTGCATGTTAAAATCAAATTCAGATTATATTACTAGAATAAGTGTTTAAAACAATTATAAGCTTTATCTAATTATTTGACTTTACAGTACTTGGTTGTTCTATTTTAAGTATTATCGATTATCAACATTAATGAAATATTCTGTAAATTCAAAATAATTGAAAACTAGATTAGGAAACAACTTACAAAGTACAAAAAGAAATATTACATAGCATTTAATGATTGTATATAATAATAGGAACTAAATATTTTTATTTGAATGTTATATCACCTTTCATAGTGTGTTGATTTGCAAACTATTACCATATTTCGTTTAAAATATAATTAAAAATCAAATGTATGAATACAGTATATTGTAGGAAGAAAAAACACACAAATTTACTTTTATTCTCCTGACTAGTTACAATTTTATTTATATTTTTTTCTCCCTTCCCTTTAAGTTTGATGGTCATGTATGGCGCTGTTCACATTGTGCAAAAATTCCATGACTGTAACATTTATTAAGAAACATGCTTACGCAAAGCATGTTAAAAAGTATAATATTTTGACTCTTTCAACGCGCTAGAAACTAACATACGGAACCGATAATATTACCAATTTTTATCGTGTAGTAACATACACAAATTTCATATTACAATCAGATAAATTAATAAGTCCCGTCAATGTAATTCTTTATCATTAAAATGTTTTATCACAATTATTCGTAACTACATAAAGTGATGCGTATATTGTTACAGTTTTATTCACATTTATAAATTGCATCCGTTTATGTAGTTTTGGTAACGCATAATCTTAGAAACAGAAATATATGAAGTTGCCAGTTGAAAAATAAAAAATCAATTTACTTGTAAAAATAGAATCTCTTTGGTAAATCAAATTTTTTTCGCTAGTTCGAATCACGTAGTTAATTTTGGAAGTAAATAAGATTTAAGATAACAGAATATATCGCGTTAGAAAGAAATAAAATTGTCGATTAAAAATATCGCCATTAAACAAAAGCACCTTGAGATCAATATTATATTACATACAATGATTAATTTTCATATAACTGTACAATTAAAAACATAATAATTAAGAATCTAATTGAAACTTATTATTTTAAAACAATAAAACACGTGTGTCCGTATATGTATATCCATGAAAAAAAGTTATTAAAAATAAAATTATAAAGCCGTATTGTTATTATCATTACTACTATTATTATCAATGTTACTATTAGGAATGTTAATTATGCGTCGTACACTTATTTCAAAAGCAATTCATAGAGTATTTTTTTATCATCAAAGCTGCGCTCTAAGCCTTACTGCCGATTTATTAGCATCGTTTTTAAAACTAATTCATTTAATATCGATAGTGCAATTTTAAATGTAGATAAGTTCTTATAAGTGTGAATATTATAGACGTCCATATAACTGATACAGTGATTTTACGCACTCATCGTTATATTACAAATTTGCGTATTTATTATCAATGACATTTTTTTGTTCTTTTAAGATTTATACTATTAAAAAGATATTGCACCATTTTATTGAATTAGCACATCGATATAACGTATCACTAAATATGTATATTTATATGATTTTTTTCGCATTCACCACCGCATACTGATATCAAGGAACATAACATACTGATTTTCAGATTAGTTAACTCTTTGTAATGTATTCAATGTTTACCGGATTGAATATTATGCAATTTGTTCACCGAATACTTGTTTTGTAAGTTTATAATAGCGAATACGACGATGCCATACCTACCGGCTATCAGTACATCTTACTATTTAGTCAATTACAGAAGATAATAAATATCGCCATGCAAGCTCAAGCTCTTTACTGGCATCTGAGCAACGCCGATGAAGCTTATCTTCTGGTGGAAGTGTTACCATTGGAAATTCCCCCTACGAGAATAAATATTATTAAAAATGACTTGATAGTGCCACAATGAAGAATCATATCTTCTAAGCTGCATACCAAACTTGCATCAGCCCACAACGTTTCCAAAATTTCTCTGAAGGTACACAGTTCGGTATAATTTGTAAAATATATAACCCAGTCACCACTACTTTCATGTACTTCTCGACACGCAAACTCCTGAAATTGATATCATGATAAAAGATTAATAAAAGGAGTGTACGACGTTCAAAATCATGTGCTTCCTTTATGACATTACAAAACTGTGATATGTCCAAAATTGTACAATTACTTACTAATATACACCAAGACTGTTGAGTTAAAGGTACTCTGAAGGCTGTGAGATCTTCTACAGAGGCACAAGAAAGTGTTTGTCCCCGTTGCTTACCGGGAAATACTTCTTTCATAGCAACTAAATGTTTAGTGGTTGTAATAAGGCTACATGGTAAAGGTTCTTTCTTCCGTGAAGTATCGAACAATCCAGAAGCACTTTGAACGAAACTTTGCAACCACTCGGAAGCAACGTATTCGTCTGGAGCGGCGAATTGGAAAGCTTTATTTGGTTTTAAAAGTATTTCAAAGGTGTGCGGTCGATGAGAATTAGGGATTCTTCGACAACCCTGACAGAGACCACCTTTTAATGGGATGGCTCGTTTGGGTAATCGCTGACTTGCATCAGTGAACATGTAAACGACACCACCTTTAAGAACAAAGTATCCAGCTTCCCATGGATTAGTCGGAGCATTGGGATGAAGCTGTTGATAAGTATGTGGCCTATACATAAGGTCACCTTCTTTTGTTGGGCCACATGGAGTACTAGGAGGTGACATGTATTCATCTTCCATATAAATAAGGTTGTAATGTTCAATTTTCTCATCCTAAAATGTTGATTTGTTGCTAATTAGAGTAATGAAACTATTATTTGGAATAAATAAGATGTTTACATACAGGATGTACAGCTGTATCGCAGAGAATTGAATTCCTTAGAATATGCATATCTTCGTAATTCAATTCTTTAACTGCTGGAAGTTTTGGTTTTGTTGGAGATCGTCTCATGGCTATTTCCAGATGTGCAATTAATTCTGAAGTACTCTGAGAACATCCCGTAGAAAAGAGGTATTGCATCTCGTAATCCGCATTGGATAATAATATTGTTTGTGCATTTGGTCCAACCTACAAAAGTATTCTATTTAATACAGTGTAGTCTCGATATATGACTGTCATTTATATCGTCCGTTGAGAGAGTTTCCCTTCACACAGACTTTTATAAAAATAAACAAGTAACGTTTTTCCGTTCTCGCAGTATGTGGAAATCGTCACAATTTTAAATTAGAGATCTGTCAAGTTATGTATTTAGAAATTTAAGTATAAAAGCTACTCCATTAGCATACAAGATTTGGCAATCAATGTTGATAAAAACTCCAAGTAAAACTTACCATAATAACATCTAACTCGTTATAAGGAATAACGAATTGATTACTATAAGTATGGTTCATCTTCGAACCTGTCAAGTATAATGTTTTGTCCGTTAACAAAGCAATCATCGGTTTGCTTTCCCCATTTGTCATATACGAACTTCTAACTTTGTAAACCTTATATAATTCTTCAGTTTTGTCCCTGTAAATATGTTTCTTAAAAAGTTCTCGTAACTTCAAACTGATTTTCTCGCCGCTGAATTCTTGCTTCTCTGCGGCTACATTTTCCTGTATTTCTCTATCAAGATTATCATTGAAATCTTTAAATGAATCATAACTTGCTTTTACACCTTTGATGTACAATGGATTTGCCTTTTGTGGCTTTTTATTCTGTTTTACTTCAAATTTTCTCTCCGTAATGGATTTCAGGAATCTACTCAACAAGGAGGTTTTAGAAGGAGCTTGTCTTAGAGGCGGTGCCAATAATTTGCTACTACTTTCTCCAGTTAATATCGACGTCATATTACGTTTTTTCGATGGCGAAGCTAAATGCCTATTACTATTCTTACGTTCATCCACATCTGACATAGTAGTACTATCTACATCTGACCAATCGCTAGAACTAGTATACTTCTTCGAATTAGACGGACAAGGCATTTGAACTTTAGATGGAGGATCTTCTACGATATTACCATACTGTTTCTCAACGATATAAGCTTCCTGCGCTTCGTTTTCCTCCAATTCAATTTCCATTTTTGGTCTTAACGCTTTGCCAGGATCTTCTTGTCCCTCAGGCACACCGCGTTCCGAAAGTGATAATCCACAAGCACATTTACAATTACTCTGACAAGGTTCGCACGTTTTTAATGACCCCTTCTTGTCACAGTCGCTATCAAATACGCTCGAGGATGAGGAATATGAATAGTAATCCGAGTGTGCGTTCCTCGCGTTAACAGTTTTCTGGACATAAGGCGAATCTCCATGGCCACACCAGCTGTATCTTCCTTTTTGTGCATCCTTCTTCTGTACTGAATTAGGCGTTAAGAAACTCATTGAAAAATCAGCGAAACTTTCGTCGTCATCCAATTTCATGGTTTTTAAAATGTCTTCGTGGAAGCTAACACGCTTTTTACTTTCACCGCGTTTCTTTTTACGTTGTCGACGTTGTACTATTGCTTCTGAGCTGGAAGATGATAGAATACTAGCGTCGGTCATATTGATGGTGTTCAGAATACCATATGGGGGTTCTATGTTCTCGCAATCCGAAATAGTCATGCTAAGCTCTAAGAGGTTCGTATCATTATTGATCACGTACGAATTTCGTGGATCAATGTTTCTTTTAAAACTGTAACTACCATCGCTGTAATAAGTACTTCTTTTATTCAACTCTTTGACTCCGTTATCGTTCTTGTTGATTATCTTATCTAATTTTGAGTCGTCTAAACTTTTACTGTAAAAATCGTAGTCCTTCAGAGTGTCCAAACTGGAACAGTTAAGCTCATTGTCGTCAAGTTTTCTAGTTAAGTTTTGATTCGCTATGTCGCTTTTCGTCACCATAACCGTTTGAAATTTGGTCATTATCCCAGGTGATTGCGTAGGTGTTTTGCCATCCTCGCTCGAATCACTGGAACTGAAGTTTTTATTGTCCTCCAGGCAATTGTTTATCATTGTTTTGTACCTATTATTGCGGTATCTACGAGTATCTTCGAGATGAAAATCTTCCTGAAAGTATAAATAAATTTGTGGTTTAAGTAAACTAGATATTATTTGTTGATTATGTTTCATTATAAAAATGTATCTACCTCTTTGTAACTACTGGCATCTGTTTCATTTGCAAGATCCATATCACTATCAAAAGCAACTCCACTATCACCAGGGGAAGCTAAACTCGAAGAAACACTGGATGATCTGAGATTTAAAGATAATATGGTTCCACTCATAGGCCTCTGAGGCATGTAATTGCAAGTATCCAAATATGTCACATCCTAAGTCATAAATGTATTTTATGTTAAAAATTTTTTTGATCAGTTTCGGTTGGATTTAAATTTAATTTACTTCAATTTTAAATATCGTTAAAAATTGTTCAGTATCAAAACAAGTTTTGAAAACAACTTGAATGTAATTAGTATAAGAATTCAGTAAACAATAAACGAAGAATATGTTATAATTATTTGGTAAACAAACAGCTAAAAATTGTACATGTATAGGATTTTCCACGAGTGTATAAAGAAGGTGATATATGATGAATGAAAAATAGATATATACAAATGATAACTTTTTGCCCTTTAAATTCATAAAAACAGATTCATCTAGACATGCAACTCTTACTAAATGACAGACATAATTTATTATTGAGATAATTGTAACCAGGGGGTGATATTAATATCAATATAGGGGCAAATAAAATAAAAGTTCAGAACACATAGACGCCGACAACCACAAATCGATGTTATCAGTGACTTCTACTGTGACTACAAAAAATGAAAAAAATATTAGTTACTGATCAGATAATATCAATTGCAACCTATACAATATATATAGTAAAAAAACATGTTAGAATATTTGTTATATAGATGACCACATGCACTAAAGGAATTTTTATAAATATTTATATCTATATATTTAAATTAAAGAAATACCATAGCTGTACATACCAACTGTAACGTGAAGGACACATTTTCTAATCCAGCAAGTAGATTAACTAACTGATTAGTTTTATCCACATCCCGAACAAGTGCATGAGGGAAGTATTGTTTCTTTAATGTTTTAGTATCTCGTAATAAGCAAGCTAGATAACTTTCGAAGCTACCTTCGCTGAGAGTATGATAAAGCCATGCTCTACCTAAAATAACAAAATATATGTTATAATTTTCTTTTTAAACAATAGGGTCAAATTTGTTTACTTCGTAAACAAATTAAAAGAAGTACCTTTCCCAATGGAAGTTAAAACACTCTGAAGAGCATGTATCACAACAACAGTATCTTGATGACTGAGTTCACGAGCAGTACCCCAGTATCCATGCCTCTCTACACGTAGTCCATGACGCAAAGCTCGATCTAACCAGTAGACCAACCATGAATCTCCGTCTAAGACTACCGTACCATATAAACTTTGAGCATAAACCTGATAAAAGTAGTTAAAAATATTTTGTTTATTTTCTTGACAGTACTATTAATAAGCTAGAATGAAATAAAACTTGTACTTTCATTGAAAAATGAACAAAAGTATCAGATAATGTATTTTACTTGTTTAATGAAGCAATGAAAAAAAGAAATAGTGAAAATATAAAAACTAATTATGACAAACCAGAAATAAAAGCAAAAATTTAAAAACACGGTTATTACTTAATTCAATAACATTATATTTCTTGCATTTGTAGCTTGTTGCAATATTTAATCATGTTTTAATCAAATATACCTTGTAATAAAAAAATAATTATTATATTCTTTTGCTGACCACAGTTTGGCCTTACACGTGTGACAGCGATACCATTGCAAATGAGATAATATTTTTTAATAGGAATTCAATAACAGATTGAAAAGTGGTATTAAAACATTTATATGATGTTCAGTGAATAATATAGATTAGTCCTCATCCGAGTGAGAATTTAATAAAAAATTATCAAATTTGTAAGCACAAATATTTTCTTCACTTTCCAATTCCTTGTACAACACTTCAGTCTCCATATTTCAAGTTTATAATTTTATAAAACGAATAAGTAAGAAAAACAATAATGTTATAAAAGCTATTTGATTTTACCACTATAGCTTGATATGATATGAAAGTCGCAAATTTATAGCATATAAAAATACCAACAGTTCACTGAGAACAAAGAAACATAGGCACACACTAGAAATTGTGACACGAAAAAAGGCAGAGTAAATCGTTAGAAACGTAAAACAAGAAAACGTAATGACCGAAGAGAAGCACATGTACCTTTCGAACACGAGTTCGCGTTAAAGAACAAGAAAGAAGATAAACTCATCTAACCGTTAGACGATCAAACGCACAAGTGAATGCATTTGTGCGTACCGTTTCAATTTCAACAGTTTCGTCATGGTTAAGTAGTTTTTATCCGCGAGATAAAAGATAGGGAAAATCCGTTTAAGTCGAGAGCCTCACAATCATGGAACACCGGAGGAGGATCCACAGGGTCGTAGGAAAGGATCACTAGATCGATATGCATATTGAAATTCGCGTTAGAAGAGTGCATATGTTGTAGATAGATATGTAGATGACGTATGGCCTTGATATATGTCGGCCCCTATGCTCAAGCAGACAGCACTCACCAGTTTGACAGCTTTGGTCAATTCCTGAAGTATTCTCCCTTTGGACAGTACCTTGTCGGTACAAAGGTCCATATCTTCCTGACTTGGCATCTCGATCTCTAATCTTACATGATTTTTATCGGGCGATAACACGTATTTCGTGCGAAAAGACGAAGAAAATCGAAGACACCCAAGACGGGGCACAACTCCGATGCGACGTTGGTGGAGTCGCACTGACACATTTGCCGGTGTCTCTCATTGATTTTAGTTACGCGCAGGCCGAGCGGCAATATCAAACTCCCCTTCAATCAACCTCCCCTTTATTTTTTATTATTTGTTACGCACTTGTTGGCTTCTTGATTATCGAAACCAATACACGAACAAAATTGGATTCATATTTGTCTTTGATAACAGATATCGAATAAAAGTAATAAACAGATTTGAATACGTTCAACTATAAAAAGAAGCGAATAGTTTATTTCAATCATTCGTTCGAAGAGGTGGAAGATATATTACTTTCAAGATAGTAATTTCTATTTTCTTTCATAAATAAAATACGTATTTACAAAGTTTGTCCTAAGTTTGTTTGTCTAATCACGTGATATCGCGTACTCGCTCGTTTTATTATCTCATATTATCTCGTTTTATTATTTATGAACAGAGATCGTTGCAATTTCAAAAACTAATGCTGCTTTGTTTCTGATCGACGAATATCGATTTGAATTAATTGCAAGAAATTTCCAAATTTACTATTTATTTATAATAAATAAATTATTGTTATGATTTATACGTGAATAAATTTATTATTAAAATCTTCAAATTTACAAATTTTAGGTTCGGAGACTTATATGGTTTATTTTATCTTTTTCTGCTCCTACTACGTTCTCGGTTATATAGCGAGACTGCATGGAATGAATTATAACTCTTAAACGCTTTTTATTTAACAATTTTTTCATTTCGATCTTTTATCCGGTATTAAGTAATTAATTATTCTAATCTGTTTATATAAATGTGTTACGTGATCAGGAGTATGTCATCAATAGGCCATTTTTAAAGTTACACAGAAGCGAAAAGGGTATCGAAAGATAACGACATTTAATTATTTATTGGAATATTGAACAAGACGAATGATAATACTTAAATAAATCATTTACAAGAAAAGTTCACAAGTCTGTGGATAAAAAAATCTGAAAATATACTTTTATATACAGATATATATATTTCGTTAGTCGTCCTTCATAAAATTTAAATCCATGATAAAAAAAATTATAGATTTTAATATTAAAGTAATAAATTATATAATACCTATTTTTTCTGGTAAATTACAGTTAATTTTGTCATTACCGTTTACATACCGCATTATGCTGTATAGTACTGTCATAGATAAGCTAATAATTTATGCAAATGAAACATTGTTGAATATAATGATAAACTGCACGATATTGATGGATAAACTTTAATGCAATTCAGCATGGAAGGTGAAAGGTTTAGTATAGTTATCTTTTTATCGTGTTATGAAATAATCTTTATGAACGTATTTTATGTGCAACCTTATAATGATTTTTCGGTGTTAATTTATGCCATTTATATAATGTACACTAGCATCAATAAAGTCTCAGGAAATACCTGAATAAGAAAAAGCAGTACGAAAAAGAAGTTACATTGATTGTAACTAACAACACCTAATTGACAGTGATATTCATTGCCATACGATCAAACTTTTTTCAAATTTTCCCGCCAACTTTACATTATTAAGCTCAAATTATCTACGCAAGTTTAATAGGTAATAAGGGACATAACGAAGTAAAAAATGTAGCGGTGTGCAAAGGCATGTAGTAGAATTACTAGTTCATAGTAAAATCCTACTCTACCAACTATTCTATTATTCATTCGACGGGAGATCATACTCCATATATATGTATAACCTATTCAACGAGAGAATATACTTGTCAATTGACCAGTTTTCGTTCATTCTGCGCATCTCGGTTTTGATTGGTTCGTGCACGCTTAGTAACCAAGAGTAACGCGCATGCGTGTTTGCAATAATCGTAACACCGAGAGTATATATTCAGTGGTTTTTTATTTTCTATTCCTAATATCATCAGTTCTTCTGCTGATTCACACTTTTTTGTCTAGCATATATATGACTGACCGAGTCGAAAATGCATCATAGTAAGATAACTCTAGGTGGAAATGAGCTTACCGAAGTTAGCCGAGTTGCGCAAAACAACTATACTCTTTTACCGAATGGGGCCATACGTTCCATTCGTAAAATAAAGTATATTTGTCATAACTCAAAACAAACCATTTTGAACAAACAGTATTCTCAATTCTATTCCATACATTCTTAGTACTTATAAGATGTTATGTCCTATAAAAATGTAAAGAGAAGTAAAGTGCAATTGTAAAATTTGATGCGATATATGAAAATATTATTTGCTAAATATGATCGTTTTTGTATATTGTTATACGTTTCTAATTTTCCCGCAATATGTTTACACCGTAAGGAATTATGGCGCCAAATAAGTGTATACGTCAATTGTGTTTTCAATGACGATAAATATCTAAAAGGAAATTACGAAGAATCAATGAACGGAGTCATCAGTATTGCATAGTAACTTATTGGCACTAATAATTAACCTATTTGTGAGATACATTATGTTGCTGACATCATAATTTTACTTTCGTGTGTAAGGATTTTATTCTGTTATTTCATTATTTATCGTTATTTTCTTTCACCATTTTTATAATTTACCTTTGAATCTGCCAGTTAAAGAATTATGACGGATCCTGGATTGTCATTTGATGAAGAAGCACTTTCACCTGACGTCTTCAGCGATGTAGATAACGCGACAAATAACCCCGAAAGTTTTGATGATTGTAAGATATTATTATGTTACGTTTATTTTTGATACTACAAAATTCTTGAAAGTAGATATTATATGCATACCATGTACAGAACTTTTCTTGTATTTTTTGTTTTCTTTTTTTTGTTAAATTAATTTAATTATGATTGATTTTGTAAAGCAAATTCGATGTCTGTTGATGTTAATGAACCTGAACCTGTGGATGATGTACCTGAATGGAAAGGAATGAGCATGGATGAAATTCGTAAGGGCTTAGGTGTCTACGAGTGTCAAGAGTTACCACCTATTTGCCCTTCTTCAACTCATACAGTATTAGTATCGGTAAGTAGAAAATTAAACTAATCTATTCGATGAGCATATATGGATTTTAATTTGAGAATGATTTTTAAATAGTTACCATTACCTGCACGAGGGACACCTAAACCATATCCTATGCATCAAGTGGACAAATGGTGTCAAGATTATGTAAGGATGCCACATTCAAAACATAGTGTATATCCAATAGATGAGGTGCGTAATTTGTATAATTTAATATTATTTATTGTATCTACACATCTATTATTGTATTTTATATTATAGAAAGGAACTCGTCGTTATCGAAATAGATGGGAAATAATACAGGAATCGTTACTTCAAAATTTTGTTTCAACTCAACAATTAGAAAGTGCAATACTTTCTTATAATCACATATATGCACAACGTTGGGATTTCACTGCATTGCATCATTTCTTCTCTGAGGTAGTATTTTTATATTTATATACTCTTTTTATATGGATAATTTAGTGTACAAATATTGTATTTACTTAATTTGGTATAAATTTATTTATCTCGAGAAGTCTAAGGTGGATATACAATATTTGTGTACTAAGTCATTGATAGCCTTCCTGAATATTTTGACTATATGATAATTTCAAACTAAAGGTAGTCGATGAAGAAGAATCAAATATTTTCTTTGAAGTACTGATGCCAAAAATGGTTCAGCTTGCTTTGCAACTCCCTGTTTTAATAACTGGTGCAGTGCCACTTTTGAAGCGTCACACTAATGCAACAATCAGTCTGAGCCAATTACAAATAGCCTCTTTACTAGCCAATGCATTTTTCTGTACATTTCCAAGACGTAATTCAACTAATCCACATTCTGAATATGGAAGATACCCGTACATCAATTTTAATAGGTATTTTGTTATGTAATTAAAGCTTTCAACTTGATTGAATTTCAAAGCACTTATTACAGTATATTATTGATTATTCTGTTTTACATGGTAGAGAGAATAATCATAAATAATTATGTAGCCATATATATATTATATATATTAATGTATTCATTTACATAGATTGTTTTCAGCATACAAGCAGGAAAAACGAAATAAATGTGAGTCTGTAACGGAAAAAATGAAATGTATATTTCATTATTTTAGAAGGGTAACATCTAAAGGTGGGTACGTTAAAATTCTTTATATATTAAATTTTTTGATTTAATAAATATTTAATTATATTTAGGAGAAATAGAATTTGAACTTTATTATAATTTTTCCATAGAGCAGCCCCAGAAGGTGTTGTAACCATTCAGCGACGTTATATTCCAAAATCAGATTGTCCAAAATGGGATGAACAAGTACAAAAATTATTACCATTACATGTTACGAGCAAAGGAACTATAGAAACAGAAGGAACTGGGCTTCTACAAGTAGATTTTGCAAACAAGTAATTTACATTTTTTAAATTAATATTGAAATAGATCGAATCTATTTGTAATTCTAATTATTTGACATAATTTTAGGTATGTAGGTGGTGGTGTGCTTGGTTTAGGATGTGTACAAGAAGAAATAAGATTTGTAATATGTCCTGAACTAATGGTGACAATGCTGGTCACGGAAGAATTAGATGATACTGAAGCGCTAATTGTTAGCGGTGTAGAAAGATACAGTAAATATAACGGCTACAGTAACAGTTTCAAATGGATGGGAGATTTCGTTGATGAAACCCCTAGAGATAGCAGTGGCAGACGACTAACATCTATTGTTGCTATTGATGCACTTTATTTTACCCATCCACAATCGCAATTTAATATAAATAATATAACAAGGGAACTGAATAAGGTTGAAAATCTATTGTTAAACGCAAGTATAGATTTATTAAGTGCTTAAAATTTAATAATTCTATTTTTTATAGGCATATGTTGGATTTGTTGGTTGCGAAGGTAATAAAAACAATCTTCCCCCTGTGGGAACTGGAAATTGGGGATGTGGGGCTTTTCGTGGAAATCCAAAATTGAAAGTTTTATTACAGCTAATGGCTTCGGCAGTAACCGGTCGATCTATGGTTTATTTTACATTTGGAGATATTACTTTACGAGATGAAATTGCCGAAATGTATTTGCATTTTGTAAAACACGAAACAAATATAGGTATTTCGATTTGTAATAAAATACTTTTAAAACATTTGAAATTGATCGAGAAATTTATTAGATTATTTCTTATAGGTCACATATTTTCATTATTGAGGCAATATCAAGAATTTTCTACGACTGGCAATTCGGATTTTTATCGTTTTTTGTATAATCAAAGTAAAATCAAACCGTTGTCTCACTATTTAAGTAAAAACGTTCATACCAAACATTCTACGACAAAAGAAGTTGTTTTTAAAAAAAATAAAAGCATTAACAATGGCGAGAAACGATCTCTTCGTTTGGATATCCAGAAGTATCAAGAAACAGAAGAAGAAAATATGAAAACTTGGTTAAATAATATCGACGAAGATACTACGAGTAAAAAGAAACCGGAGATTCCAATAGAAGAATATTTAGAAGTGAAAAACATCGCGGAAAAAGAACCAATTCAGAATAAAGAAAGTACAAATAAAAAAGAAGAAATTCAAGATGACGATAATGCAGAGAAGAAAAGAAAACAATCGTTGTGGAAAATTTTAGGAGATACGACACAAAATAAAACAAATCACGAACGTCGATTGTCTGGTCTTGAATTGTTAGATGTTAAACAAGAGGCTGTTTCTTGTCAAGCTAGTAATAGTTGTAATGAATCAATGGAAGATAAAAGTTGGCAGACGGTATTAACATCTACAGACTCGTATAGTACCTATAATGAACCAATTCAAATTTCAAATGAAAACCCTGCATCTTCGTGTAAACATGATTCACCGACCAAGAAAATTGGGCAACGAAAAATTTCAGATTTTTTTCAAAGAACAAGTTGAAGATCGTAGTACATTGCAAATTAAAGACTTCTGTTAATCGGACATACTGTAATACAAGATTTTGTAATGATACATACTTTGTACATAATGTAATAATGAAAATAAATGAAAAAGTAATTTTCGGAATATTCCGGGTGTTTTCTTTTATGTCTTGTTTTTGTAATTTTATGTGTATGTATATTGTTATTACCTTTTGGAAAGCATAATATACAATATATTGCCGTTTCGCTATATTATTATTCGATTATAATTGTGTACAATATGATAGAGTAATAAAACAGTAGAATGATAGTATAGTGGAAGAGTAAAGTACTAGAGTAACATGAAATAGTAGATTAGTAGAATACTAAAACAATGAAATGATTGAATAAGAACAACGTCTACTTGTTTATAAGAATATGCAAGTAGACATGTATTGTTTACTTAAAAAAGATAGTAAGATTTGAAAGATGAATAGATCTACAAACTAATAGTAGTCACGTGATATTATCGACGTATCGCGTTGCCCATGGACCGAAGAAATCGTCGAATATGAAGATGGCTGCTGCCACTGAAATATTAAATACCCATACTGATAGAGCAATTTTCCGAAAGAAAATGTAGGATTTCCTGATTTCCGACGCGTTTCAGGTAATAATTGATTAACTTTTAGCGAGTATAGTGTATGCGTGGCAATGTCCAGTCTTCTTCATAAGAATCGTGGGCGGTTACGGAGAGTTATCGTAACTTCACTCTAACTTGACATTTTGACAGGAAGCAGACGTAAATATTGAACTGAGCGTTCGATGAAGAATAGTGTCACTGATTGAAAGTGTAAAAATTGTTATGACATCTGCCCGAAAAATTGATTGTCGTGTTTAATGAATCGAGAAACGATGTCCCGACTTGTCTTACACAACAATGTGCCATTTTCACATGTTATACGTTCTCCGATATGTTAATATTTTAAATAACAGTGCGATAAGCATTTAAACCGATCGTATAATTGCTGTTTAACATCTACATTTTGCAAAATTTATTTTTAAGTTTCGTTTATCGTTTTTAAGTAATTTCTGCTAATATAAAGTGATTATTCGATCATTTTTAATATTATTGTTCTATCAAACGTTAATTTTTTCGGTTTTATATGTTTATAAATCATTTTTTTAAATTATGATTATTTTTTTTAACACAAAATTTTCTGGAACCTGATTATAATAATGACATGATAAATTTTTATTTTATATCGTACATATATTTTATATATTTGTAATATGAATTAAGTTATTATGAATTTGGTAATTTGTATTATATTTTTGTCATTTTATAAATATTTTATGTATAATATAGAGAAGTATTCTTTGACTATAGCTTTATAATGTTTTTTACATTTCTTTATTCTACTTTATTTATATTATTGAAGCATTATAAATGTAGATTTAATTTTATGAAATAAAATGTAAAAATACTCATTTGCGTAATACCCACCATAACATGAATGAAGTAAGTTAAAAGATACATTCTGTTTAATGGAATTGTAGATTTTGAACATTAATGTTAATACATGTATTCATGTGTTTCTAGCAAATATTAAGTATGAACATAATGCGTAAATTACGAGGGGGTACTAGTGTCGGAGGTATGGGTTCCAGCGGTGCTGGTGGTTTAGATGATAGTGCAGGAGGTACAAACCCTCAGCATACTGCTTTGGGTCTTATGCATCTTAAAAAACTTTTTTCTGAATATACCCATCCCGCACATCCCCTCTCGGATGCTGAACGTGATGATAAACTATATAATATGTTGCCATTATTTTGTAAAGTAAGTTTATATGTCTTATATGAATGCAAGTAGAAAATAAATATTTACAAATTTGTTAAATAAAAATTAAATAAACAAAACTTCTACCAATTTCATTTAATTAATTTTTAGGTATTTGGATCTAGTCCAGCAGGAGATATGAGTGAAAAATTTTGGGATATCTTGGCATTTACGCAACAAGTATCTAGATTAATGGTATCTGAAATTAGAAAAAGGGCAAGTAATCAGAGCACTGAAACTGCAAGTTGTGCTATTGTAAAATTTTTAGAAATTGAAAACAGTGAAGAATCGAGTAATGGTTGGATGTTATTATCTGCACTAAATTTGCTTGCAGCAGGTGATACTTCCCTGATACAGGTATATATTGTAATTAAATTTTTATTATATTAATTAATATGTCCTCTATTAATGTAATATTTATGTTCTGCCAGGCAATGACTACTGCTTCTGTTCCATCAACATTGGTTAAATGTTTGTACCTGTTTTTTGATTTACCTGAAATGATTGACGATGAAGCTGAGATTGCAGACACAAATAGCGAATTCACACCAAAACAGCGTAGAATACTTTTACAAAAAATATTTGTTCAGGTTAATATGTTGATAAAATTTTTTAATAATTTTCAGCATACTATCAATTTTCGATGAAACTTTTATTTTGAAAAATATTTTAATTTATAGTTATTGGTGAGACTGTGTAGTCATCCTTATCCAGCAGAAGAACTTGCCCGTAAAGATGATCTTACTTTACTATTCTCAGCAATAACTTGTTGGTGTCCTCATTACAATGTAATGTGGCGCAAAAGTGCAGCAGAAGTATTAATGACTTTATCTCGACATGGACTTACTCAAAATGTAGTAAGCTACATTCATAGTAAGCATTATTCAACATTTTTTTAATACAATTAGATACACGTATATTAAAAAATATTTTGATATCATCTCTTTTAATTATAGATAAAGGATGTATAGCGTTATGTGTTGATAATATGCAACGTGTACCTGAACTGGCACCATTGGAAGTCGTAGAAATGTTTGTCACAGTATTCTGTTTTTTAAAAGACTCTAGCGAGGTATCTCAGACACTCCTGGACGATTTTCGCGCTTGTCAAGGATATATCTTTCTATCGGAATTTTTACTAAAGTGAGAATTGTGGTTTTAATGTTTGTATTACTGTTTATTATCAATTTTACAATTGTTTATATCCTATAGACATGCTCCATCACGGTTAGAACAAGATAACAGAGCAGAGGCACAAGATGCCATTCGGAATTTAGTGCTTATGCTAGCGTCTTTAACAATGTGTGGACACACAGAATTAAAGCCAAGTCAAGCTAGCATGGGATCTCTATTTCAGATGCTTGGTTTTACTTTACCACAACCAAGTAATAGAGGTATAAGCATACAAAAATTATCCTATAATCATTCATTGTTTTAAATGGATTTCGTTTTGAAATATAGTAACTTTTACAGGAGGGAGTGTTCGAAATATTCAAGCATTTCAAGTATTACAATCTGTTTTTGTAAAATCGAATTCACCTCTTTTATGTTGTACAATTCTTGATGCAATATCTAGTGTATATCATAGTGACAATGCCAATTATTTTATACTTGAGGGACAAAACACACTATCCCAATTTGCAGAAAAGATTCACCTAAAAAATCGAGAAATACAAGAAAAATTCTTTGAGCTATTGGAATTTATAGTGTTTCAACTTAATTTTGTGCCTTGTAAGGAACTTATATCTTTATCTATATTACTCAAAACAAATAATTCCACTAGCTGCAGTATCTTATGCATGGAAACACTTCTTAATATCCTCAGGTAATGTATCAAATTTTTCACTAATTAGTTTTTTGGCAATATATTTTTTATTTATATTAATATATATTTTCAGGCATAATAATATCTTTAAGGATGTCTACAGAGAAGTGGGTATGTTGGAAGTCTTTGTTACATGTCTTCATCGTTATGCAACTTTGCTTAAAGATAAACAAGCTGCACATGATCAAGGAATAGGTATCATTCTTTCCCAATTTTTAATATCCTTCATCAGCGGATAAATTTGTCTTTTAATTTATACAAATATATATTTCTTTCAGAATATAAAATCTGCCCAGAGGATGAACGATTGGGTGCCTTAGTAATGGAAGCCTTGACGACATTGTTAGCAGGCAATGTTCAAAATGCTAATGTTTTTAGGGAATGTGGTGGAGCACGTTGCGCGCATAATTTAGTACCATATATGGATTGTCGTTATCAAGCACTTGGTATTGTTAGAGAATTAATACTTAGCGCAGGAGGAGATGATGACATGGCAACGCTGCTAGGTGTCATGCATTCAGCACCTTCTAATGCTTTGGTATTAAAAACACATATATTAAAGGTTCGTTTTTGAATGTTAATATTATTCGTTAAGTTTTTAAGCATCGTTAAAAAATCTTATCATTCATTTTAGTCTTTATTGGCTTGCTTACGAGAGTCTCATCGAACAAGAACTGTTTTTCGAAAAGTGGGAGGTTTTGTATATGTGATGTCAGTGTTAGTATCTTTGGAGGGTCAATTAGGCATGCAGAGATCAGAAGACAATGAACCTTGTAATGATATAATAAAAAGAACGTCACAGGAAGAAGCCCAATTATTAGTCCTTTTACATGTGGTGTTTCACACAATAAGTACAGCTATGAGATTTGAACCAGCAAATGCAAAATTCTTTCATCATGAGGTAAATATTTAAATATAATTATAAGTGATTATGAAATATACAAATTATATTATAATAATTGTTGTACAGATATGTCAGTCGAGTTTGTGTGATACGTTACGACTTCTTGGATGTTTCTCGACACAAACAAAGCTTACTGAAATAGACATAATACCAACTATGAATTATCATAATGTGTTATCAACACTATTTACTGGAAGCGTACTAGAACCTGTATTTCCAGACATTATGCCAAAGACGTTAGCATATGCATGTTTATTACTACGACTTCTATACGATGTAGCACTTGACTCCTTTGATAAGCCAAATTTGGCAGGTTTAGGAATGAGATCACCAAGTCACAAACAAAACAGCGTTGAGGTGATTTTTAATTTACAATTTATGGAACTACTTGTACTATTACCTATCAACGTATTAACCATAAACGTATTTTAATCTTCTTTTAGCAACAAAAATCTTTTGATTCTCCGAGTAGTGGAAAGAGAAGCATTATTAATTCTTTAAATTTAAGTCCGCCTACTCCTGAACCAATTGTTGTTCATCCTGGCATAGTCGTTGGAATGTTACACTTACTTCCATCAATCTCAGAACCATCTAATCCACAAGTAGCTTTAGCTTTACAATTATATGTCGCTGAAATCATTAAAAGTTTAGTGCGTTCTGAGAGAAATCAGCAAATAATGTGTGATGCTGGAATGGCGGGTGAATTATTGTCTGTAGGCAGAATCGCTTTACAAGATGAAACACATCCTTTACATCAACCATTACAGTACATCATAGAAAGACTTGCAGCACAGTCTTTAGAACCACGTGATTTAAGGTAAGTTGTAAAATAAATTTTCGAAAAATAAATATATATAATATGTATATTTTTTATTTCAGAGAATTTTTACGTTTGGGTGATCCATTGTGTTGCATTTCGCTCGACGATATTGAACCAAATAAACCTCGAGGGGGACCTGTACCACTAACTCGTATTAAAACTTTAGTATCAATGACAACACCGAAAGATTTTCGCGCCCACGGTTCTTGTACTTTACCACCTTTTGTAGAACTTGATATGAGTGCAGAAGGATTTGCATGTCTATATTTACCTAGTGTTGCACCACAAAGTACAACTCCGCCTACAGTTGTAGCTGCTGACAGTAGTGTACTTGGTGGAATTGGTTCAGGTAAACATATAATTCTTAATACAAATGTAAACTAAATGGGTTCAGTGGTACTCGTACATGTCATATCATTGAAAAATTTGAAATTTTCAGGCGATAGATTATTTCCTCCACAAACTGGTTTGACTTACAGTACATGGATATGTGTTGATAAATTTAGTGATCCGAGAACTGATCCCCACTGTGTACGATTATTGACGTTAGTACGTACTCCACAGTCAGCAAAAGATTTAATTTGTTTGACCGCAGTACTTAGTGCAAGAGATAAAGCTATTATTGTATCCACACAGGAAACTGCAATGCCACAAAGTAAGTTTTATTAGAGTACAAATCATTAGAAATTTCTGTTAACATGTAATATGTTACTTAGATGTAGGTGAATGGGAACCAGAAGGGACTGGTGAATGTGGTGCAAGGGTCTGGTGTCCTGACTTACTGGAAGGACAGTGGCATCATATAGCTATCGTATTAAATCGTGCTGTGTTAAAGAATTCAAGTTTCTCATTATACTTAGATGGTCAACATATTCATAGTCAAAAGCTTCATTATATTACACAAGTTCCTGGAGGAGGTGCAGCAAATTTGACAGTGGCATCTCCAGTGTATGGCTATATAGGAACACCACCTTGTTGGCGAAGATATTCAAGACTTACATGGAAACAGGGGCCATGTCATTTAGTGGAAGAAGTATTTAACTCGCAAAGCATAGCAACACTATTTAAACTAGGTCCACATTATATGGGTAGTCTGCAAGCTCCACAACTATCAGGTACTTACATAAATTTTATATTAGATAATATTTATTTGATTAACATTATGAATGTTGCTCACAAATAAGTTTATTATGTTTGTTGCAGCACAAGAACCTTTAATATCGCTTGTTGCAGAAGAGAAAGTTGTGTTTGGATTAAATGCTAAAGCAATGTCTCAATTAACATTAGCTAAAATTAGGAAAGTTTACAGCCGAGCTGATAATAAATCAATTGCTAAACAAGTACTCATAATTTTCCTTACTTTTTATTATATTGCATGCAAAACATTCTGTCCGTTGTTAATTGATTTTTATTCAATAGCTTGGTATGTCATCGCACGAAAATGCCACACCTATTAGAGTTCTTCATAATTCAGCGGGTCACCTTAGTGGACCAGCAAGAGCCCTAGGAGGTGTAGTTGTTGGTTATCTTGGTGTTCGAGTCTTTAGTCCTCGACCCGTAGCTACAATGATTGATAATGTCGGAGGATGCTCAGTGTTGCTGGGTAAATCTCAAAAATAGTACTAATTTATGTAAATGAAATTTTAAAGTGAAAATCTAAATTTGTGTTATAGGTTTGATAGCTATGGCTCAAGATGTAGAGTCCTTATATGCTGCTGTCAAAGCATTAGTTTGTGTTGTCAGATCCAATCAAACGGCCCAACAAGAAATGGATCGACGAAGAGGATATCAAACATTGGCGATGTTATTGCGTAGGAAATGTCCCCTTTTAAATAGTCACATTTTGCATCTTACGTTTACCCTTGTTGGTACTGTTGACAGTGGTAGAGAAACTAGTGCAATCCCGAATGTTATGGCGTTTCAAGATCTCTTATGCGATTTGCAAGTACGACTCCTCTTCATTATCCATAAATAATTTAATCCTAGTAATAAGCATTACAAAGCAATTGCTTTGCAGGTTTGGCACGAAGCACCAGGAGAACTTCTGAGATCACTTCTAGAGCATTTGTATGAATTAATAGCAGAGTCAAGTGAAAAACGAACAAATTTACGTTTAATGAGAGATCTGCAATTGGTTCATAAATTGTTGCATATTTTGAGCGATGTAAAGCAAAGTACTACGCGACAAATTTTGCTCGCATTACTTAGTATTTTATTGAGTCAACCTAGACAAGCTGACTTACTTTGGTAATTTGTTGTATTTGTACACTTTGTGTCGCAGTTATTTAGTAATACGTGTTAATGTTAATACATTGCTTGTTATAGGTTTGGACAGTTTATCGTAGCTACATTACCCCAGAGTTCAGAAAAGCATTTAATCCTTCGCGAAAGTGAAGGGAATAAAGAAGGCGAAGGAGAACATATACTTCTGAGAAATCGTTGTTTGCAACTTTTACATTTTTTATTATTTAATGGCCCCAAAGTGAATGTAAAGTACGATATCGTTTCAAGTAAATTGTTTTGATTTGAATAAACATTTAGATCTCTGTTATTTACTTTAAATTATATTTTCAGTATGTGTGAAGAATTAGCTAAAGTATTAGGTTTAGACTGGATATTATTATTTCTTCAATCTGGCCTGCATAGTACCACAGTGATATGGGGATTACGAATTTTAGTAGCTGTATCTTCTGTACAACCAATACTACAGAAATTTAAAGAAGGAACCAGTAACGGCGGATGGTTACGTCACACGGATCATAATAAGATGGCATTAGCGCTTGGTACACACAATATATATTAAATAGTAACAAATAAAACCGTAAACTATGTGTATTTTATTTTTAAAAATTTTCTTTAGGTTGTCACCAGCAAATGTCAGGTGGTGAATCTAAGCCATCTGGCCTTCATGTACCAGGATTTCAACATTTGGGATGGCTGTTACCTCAACATGTGGATTTGGTACCAGAATTGTACTTTCTATTCATTGCTCTTATGATGGGACAACCCGTCAAATTATTGCCTACTGACTCAAAAGTCATTTTAAAAGTTCAGTATATTACAAATACTTTAGTAAAAAGTATTCGAATCAAACATAAATGTAATATAATTTTTTGTTTTATCGTAACAGCTTGATTTGGATAATGTATGGAACTTTTTATTCGGCGTCCCAGCAAATCATACGCTATCATCTTTTGCTAGTAGAATTAATCTTTGTCCCGAGGCCGTGGTTACACTACTAGCAATGGTACGAACGATGTTGAATAATTATTCGATAAAGTAAGTTTTCTGCTTAGTGAAAATAATACTTGCTTTTCCTCGAATAATTAGCCTATATATCATATTTACTTAACAGCCCCGAATCTTTGCCTGAATGGTTAAGCGATTATCCAGTGACAATAATACAGTTCCTGTTCTTCCTTTATCATAATTTCACTGACTTCATGCAAGTGTTCATGTCTGCAGAAGTGTTGGGTGCACTAGCTGGTACTTTATTTCCAAAACCTGCAAATTCCAGTCAAGACAGTAGTGGAGCTAGTACTCCAGCAGATGAGGCAAGATTTATAAATCCTCTTTTGATAGAGTATCTATGTAGTTTGTTGCTAATGAGGTGTTACTATTGTAGCAAGAACCAGTGTTAATCAGATCTCCGTCAAAGGACGTTGGTCTAACAACTCATCCCGCAAAAAAGTTTGTTATGGACTTTTTACGAGTTATCGTAGTGGATTCTCTTTCTTTACCAGTCACCGCGAAATCTCCACCAGCTATTGATTTAGTTTTGGAAGCGTGGCCAGAATATGCCTCTACAGGCCAACAAACACGCTATCAAACGGAAATTTTATCCATTTTAATGGAACATTTATTAGCCGCGGATGTTCTAATCGGTGAACAAGCAGCTTTACCTGTTGTTCCTGGTGGATCAGTGAACAATATAACCAACAATGTATGCTATGTTGCAGCCAGGATAATAGATAAATTATGGCAAGGTAAATTTTGAAATTTGACTACTTTCTCGACTTTCGTAATCAGTTTAATATTTAATATAATACTGTATACATAGGTGCCCTAACAAAAGATCCGCATGAAGTGTTCGATTTTATTGTAAAATTGATCGGGCAAGCAAAAAGACGACCTGGTGTTGTTAGTATGGAAGGTCTTCATCATTGTTTAAATAGAACAATTTTATTTTTACTCTCACGACCCACAGATTCAATAGCCGATCAAATGGCGGTATTAGAAGCATTGCATAAGCTTACCACTCACAGGTAGCATTAATATATAAGAACATTATTTATCGAGGTATATTCTGTATTCTACATTTTGACTGTAAATGACTTTTACAGATTATTGGTTTTTGGCGCTGGTAATCATGAATTGGAATTCATTGGCTGTTTAACCTACTGTCTATTGCAGTTAACAGCTGACATAAAAATTATGCTAGATACTAATGCGAAAACTACATGGCATGTCAATCCACAAGTCGAAGCGAGTGACGATAGACTGACATCTCATCAAGGTCATAATTTGATGGCTGTTGCTGCGACGAGAGTTTGGGAAGAATTATATGTATGTAAAAAACCTGCTATAGAAGAAGTTTTTAAAATCACTCTTCCAGCACCTGTAGGTAACGAACGAGCCCCTGAATTATCTGTAGTGAGAGATCAAGTACACGAAGCTGCAACCAGGCTTTGGTTAAATTACGTTGTCATGGAAAGAAAAGCTTCGTACAGAGTTCCTTGGGAACTTCATAATCAAATACAGTCGGTAAGCATTCAATTAAAATTTTTTTCTCAGAACCGGGTTTATGAAGAGACATATTTATGTTGTAGAAAATCCAAAAGGTAACCGGAGGTTTAACGAGACTGGCAAGTCGAACAAAAGTTAGGAAGGAAGAATCCGTACGTGTTAGATTAAGATTACATCAGAATACTGTAGCGCAATGGACGGAACAGCATATCGCGTTGGTCCGTGAACTGGCTGCAGCGAAACGATTGCAATATATACAAACGAATCAACACACCCAACGTTACGTGTATCAAGTAAGAATCGCATTTAGAAAAATTGTTAATAGAAACACGTATCGATAGTTATCGTTGAACTATCTCGCGTTCTATAGTCGGATTTTATGACCATGTTTATATTGTGATTCTTTAAATATCTAATAAAGTATGTATGGTGTAGGAATGGTTACAAACCGAAACCGAATTAACGAGAGAACGTGGTCTTTGGGGACCACCGACACCTACTAGACTCGATAAATGGATGTTAGACATGACTGAGGGTCCATGTAGAATGAGGAAAAAAATGATGAAGAACGAACTCTTCTATATACATTATCCATATCGACCCGAGTTAGAACATCCTGATAACGTAAGTTGTTCTCGCTAACTAATTAACGAATACAATGTTAATCATTTTAATTTTATACAGAAACAATTGAAGTACAAAGTTGCAACAAGCACTGACAGTAAAGAATATTATTTAAAACAACTTGGTAACTCATCTGGCATGTTTGAAAGAGAACGAGATCCTGTTATCGATGACACCCCATTAAATGTCAATGAAACGTCTACGGAAAGTGAACCACCTATGGTACCATGTACGTTAGAACGTCATGCCAGTGAACCGGATGAGGCGCCTGAAGATAATGAACAAGAAGAAGAAAATAATCAGACTGTTCCAGACAATCAAACTTTGATACGACTGTTAGAAGAGCACGAGAAGGTTTCTACTCATTAATAATTTATTGAAAGAGCATGGAATGGTTTTTACTGTTTTGGTGTGCATACAAAATATGACTTCTAATCTGTCTGTCTTTTCAGATAAGTCACATGTTCAGATGTGCCAGAATTCAAGGTCTAGATACGACTGAAGGTTTATTGTTATTTGGAAAAGAACACTTCTATGTAGTTGATGGGTTCACATTGTTAAAATCCAGAGAAATAAGAGATATCGAAAGCTTACCCGATGCTTACGAACCAATTTTACCATCGCCAGGCTCTCCTAGAAGATCTAGAGCCATGAGGCAGTGTTCGAAATTCAATTACGAAGATATCAGGTAATAAACTTCAGCACAACACATAATTAAATGAGATCAATAGCTTTGCTTTACATATATATATTTTTATATTATAGAGAAGTCCATAAAAGAAGGTATTTATTACAACCTATGGCGTTGGAAGTATTTAGCGGAGATGGCAGGAATTATTTATTAGCATTCCCACGTAAAGTAAGAAATAAAGTGTATCAAAGATTTATGACATTTGCAACGGCAATCGCTGACAGTGCACAGCAATCTGTCGCCGGTCAGAAGAGAACAGCAAATGTGGAACAGGCTACTGGCCTGCTTTCAAATCTGATTGGAGAAACTTCAGTTACTCAGCGATGGGTGGTTAGTATTTGAAATGATTTTAAATTCTCGTGTGCCTATTACGATTATTATTGAGACCTAACTAACCTAACTAAATATAATCTAACACTGATCTTTCAGAGGGGCGAAATTTCAAATTTTCAGTATTTGATGCATCTTAATACTTTAGCTGGTCGTAGCTATAACGATTTGATGCAATATCCAATATTTCCATGGATTTTGGCTGACTACGATAGCGAAGAATTGGATCTCACTGATCCAGATACATTTAGAGACTTTAGTAAACCTATGGGTGCGCAAAGTCCAGAAAGATTATTACAGTTCAAGAAAAGGTATGTGAAATTCATTAATACAGTAAAAAAAAAATGAATAAATATTTTAAATGTTAATTAAAATTAGATACAAAGAGTGGGACGATCCACATGGAGAAACTCCTCCTTATCATTACGGAACCCATTATTCTTCTGCAATGATAGTATGTTCCTACTTGGTAAGGATGGAACCGTTCACGCAACATTTTCTTCGGTTACAGGTTTGTAAAGAAGAATCATTTAATTTAAGACAGACATGAACAAGTTAAAAAATTTAAAAGCTAATCTAAATATTTTTGAACTTTTATATTTAAAATTTGGACTTTCCGAAATTTGTGAACTATCACTTGGTCATGCCTGATTCAATATGCTGGTTAAAAATGATAATTCTAGATTTGTTATTTAGGGTGGACATTTTGATCTGGCGGATAGAATGTTTAATAGTATAAAAGAAGCTTGGCTCTCAGCATCTAAACACAATATGGCTGATGTTAAAGAACTTATACCAGAATTTTTTTATCTTCCAGAGTTTCTTGTAAATTCTAATCACTTTGATTTAGGTAGATATCATATGATAAAAATTTCATGAGCTATTAGCAAACCAGTCATGATAAACTTCTCGCTATATTCTTAGGTTCTAAACAAAGTGGTGTACAGTTGGGGGATATTGTACTTCCGCCGTGGGCAAAACAAGATCCTAGAGAATTTATACGCGTGCATCGCCTTGCTTTGGAATGCGATTATGTATCGCAACATCTTCATCAATGGATTGACCTAATATTTGGCTGTAAACAGAATGGGCCTGCTGCAGTTGAAGCAGTCAATGTATTTCATCATTTATTCTACGAGGGCAACGTTGATATTTACAAGTAAGCTTATCTACAGTTGACTATCTTCTAATAATACTTGTATCATTCAATTTTTATAATTTTAATTGTAACATCCATATTTTAGTATTGATGATCCTTTAAAAAAGAATGCTACTATTGGATTCATCAACAACTTTGGTCAAATACCGAAACAACTGTTTAAAAAACCACATCCAGCTAAAAAGATGACGCAAAGAACCAGCGTCATCGATCCTGGACCCATTACTCCTGGCTTAAGCATCACCACGTCTGACAAATTGTTCTTCCATAACCTTGATAATTTGAAACCTTCGCTTCAACCCATTAAAGGTTTGTTATTTTCATATTTTTGTTAGTATCTTTTTAAGTACTTGTTTAATCTTATGTTTTATTACAATTGACAAATCTATTTTACTTCAGAACTGAAGGGTCCTGTTGGACAAATACTTCACATTGACAAAGCAGTATTAGCTGTAGAACAAAATAAAACGCTTATTCCTCCATCATACAACAAGTATGTTGCATGGGGTTTCGCAGATCATTCCCTCAGAATAGGAAACTATGACAGCGATAAAGCAATATTTGTCTGTGAAGCTATGATACAAAGTAGCGGTGAAATAGTAGCTTGCGTTTGTCCGTCTTCCAAATCAATAGTAACTGCTGGCACAAGCTCTGTAAGTCACAGTATAATTTTTATTTTTATTGATCGTTCGCTTAACGTGTAATTATATTTTTACAGGTTGTGACGGTTTGGGAATATACCAAGAGACAACTTTCTATTAAACAATGTTTGTACGGTCATACTGATGCTGTTACGTGTTTATCATCAAGTCCAGCGTACAATGTAATTGTATCAGGATCTCGAGACGGTACGGCAATCATATGGGATTTGTCTCGATGTTTGTTTGTTCGTCAACTTAGGGGACACGCAGGACCAGTAGCTGCAGTGGCCATAAATGAATTAACGGTACGTTTGAATTGTTATTTGCAAGTTTATATAATATTTAAATTTAATATAATTTTAACAGGGAGACATAGCAACGTGTGCAGCTACATGGCTACACGTATGGAGCATCAATGGCGAGGAACTAGCAAGTGTTAACACGTGTGTTGGTCGTGCCGATAGAATGCAGCAAATTTTATGCGTTGCTTTCAGTCAAACCCACGAATGGGATTCGCAAAATGTTATTATGACAGGATCGACGGACGGTGTAGCTCGTGTAAGAATAATAATATTCATTTAAATAACGAATAAAATTTACGATTATGACCACAAATTAAATATAAGATGTTTTATAGATGTGGTCGATGGATTATGTACAAGTGCCTGCAGAAGAAGAAAAGCCAGAGGAAGTTTCTGTTACCAAAGAGAAGAATACCAAGATAAATACAAATGACGATCAAAATGAGGATACTAAAAAACGGGTACATGAATTAGTTAAACAAATGAGTATTTCTGCCGAAGGATCAAGTATGCTTGCAAAGAGCGGCTCCGAGAGTAGTCTGTCGGAAGCGGAAAATTCGAAGGAAGCGTTGAGATTGCATGAAGAGAAAGAAGAATGTTCAGACAACGAGTCGAGCAACGGTTCGAGTAATAAGCCATCGCCGCAAAACAACAACACGCCTACGGTCGTGCTTCGAAGGAAAAGTCGAGGAAATCCGATGTTTCGGAAAAGCGAGGGCGGTGGACGCGCGGATAGCGAGGGTACACAAACGAGGTATTACAACTCATTTCGCAAAATCCTTCGTTTCCTTCCTACCGATAATAATTCGATCGTTCCACAGCGAGTTATCCAGTAATGCTGGAGATTCCGAGGGAGCTCTGCGAGCTAGTAAAAGTGATACTAGTTTAACGGACAGCTTCGTCATGGTTACCGAAGCTGATACGAAACCTAAGAAAATTAATCCACAGAATATTTTGAGAGACGGTTTTAAGTGGCAACGACAGTTAGTATTTAGAAGTAAATTAACGATGCATACTGCGTATGATCGCAAAGATAATGCGGAACCAGCATCTATTACGGCTCTCGCAGTATCAAGGTAAAATGTTGATAATTGTGTTATGTGTATTTACTCCTTGCTCAATGTTATATGTAGAGTACATAATTGAAATCCCCGAGATGATATAGAGATCGTGTACTGAATCATAATCAAGTGGCGACAAGTGAAATCGAAACTTCATTAAACATGAAATGACATACAATTAACTCAATTGCAGGGATCATAGGACAGTATATGTTGGAGATACAAGGGGAAGAGTGTTTTCGTGGAGTGTATGCGAACAACCAGGACGTACAGTGGCTGACCACTGGTTAAAGGATGAAGGAGCTGACTGTTGTGTTGGTTGCGGTGTTAGGTTCAATCTTTATGAGAGGAGACATCACTGTCGTAACTGTGGACAGGTGTTCTGTTCAAAGTAAGTTACCATAATACTGTAATGTCTACAATACTACAGTAAATTTGATGATGCTGTGTACATGTAGCTACCAAGGAATTTCGAAGTCCTCTGCTTCGTACTTTAATGGTTAATACATGTATGTATTTTTTATTAACCTTTTTAATATTTCCATGTATAGGTGCAGTCGATTCGAGTCGAAAATATCGAGGCTTGGAATTTTCAAACCTGTTAGAGTTTGTCAAGGTTGTTACTCGTCATTACGCTCCCAGCATTCTGCTGAGAGCAGCACTTAAATATAGCAGTCTGTTGTACGGTTTCGTGTAAGTTATTGGTTCTAAAAGAGGTACAGCGAGAATGTATATAATCACGAAGTACCTCTTTGTGTCTCTGTTTCGAATTGTTGTGCAAGAGAAATGAAACTGTGCATTTCATTTTTGTTGGTTTGTATCTTGTGTCATGAAACTCTTGCATTTCTATGAGAAAGGCAGGAAAACTGATCGCTGCATTTCAACTTTTCGTATGATCAAATAGAATTGAAATTATTTCAATTTATTTTTGTTTATATAATTGATTTATAAACCTTGCAATACATTTCTGTCGATGTTATAACGTTGCATATGTATACTTTTTACTATTCTAATAAACTAGGATTTCCTAGAAAGAATCGGCCTGGTTCACTTTATCGACAGGTTTGTATTGGACGGATATTAAAAGTCAGTATTGTGGAAATTGACGTGACAATGAAAGTCTATAAAGCACACATTGCGAAACACGAACACGTTCTTCGTTTTTGAATTTCCAATCGTTTCTGATACTTTTCTACGTCGTGTATGTTTATACTTTATACTTGTCGAAGAACAACGTGTACAGTCAGATTTTATGTTATATATTTAATTCATTTCTTTTTTTAACGATGAAATCATGTATAATATCGATATTTAATGTGCGTGATCTGTGATTCTTTTCTTTCCTATTTTAATTTAATGAATTTAAGATAAATAAATTTTGAACGTTGTTATTAATAACTACGTAGAACGCTATGTACTATTTATGCGATTAATTTCCCTGTCACAATGCTTATATCGTTTCTTACATTGATTATATTAAACAATTATTTTAAATTATTAGTAGAGAAATGATACCAGATGTCAATATTGTTAATGGAAAAATATAAGATTCAGTATCCTCGAATTTACCAAAAATTATAACTGCACCGAGTATTGTTCGTACTGTTCTCTTCTACTTTGACTTGTTTTACTTGTAATTAGAATTGAATAAAATGTTAATTTATTTGTTTCTTTATAAAATAAATATGTTATGTACATAACGCAGTGATAATACTCGGTATGATCTACTGTAAGAATTGTCAGTGGTATGTAATTTATTACCGTACCATGAAAGGCAAGTCTTTTATTTTTCCATTGCATAGAATTGAAATATTTATAGTCTTGAAATTCAAGAATATATATGTTATGATCTAAAGAAAAAGAAAAAAAGAGATATGCAATTGCAATGCACCCTTTGTGACCGCTGCCTCTACAGGTATATACATATATATATATATATATACATATATATATAATAACTTGTAACTTTATAATAGACAATACCATAATTATGTAAAAGTGTTATTAACTGTAAGATGGTTAAATGAAAACCATAGACTCTAAAACCAGCAGTAATGTTATAAGCAATGTCATAAATGTGGAATACGCTCGTTTGTTCACAAATTATATATCGTGATCGTATCTGTAAAATTAATAGTAACACAACAGAGGTAAATTAAAAACGTGTTCTTGGATAAGCGTTTTATAGAATTTTGAAATGGTTCAGAATCGTGAAAGCAACATATTTCTGGGGGAAAAAATTAAATTTATCTAAAGGCTAACAAGAATCCATGAGCAGGCGAAATATACAAAAATTTGTATAAATAAGACAACCGCGGTATTTAAAGAGAAAAAAGTTGTCTCCTTGTATGAATAACGAATTCTACCATTTGTATTCTATCGACGATACACTTCCATTTTTCTAAAGGCACAAATTTTATAAGGAACAAGAATAAGAGATAGTGCGACGATTAAATATTGTGAATGAGGAGGACACAACTTAAATACGTCAAATATTATTTCAATGTGGTACAACAGAGTACTACCATGACTAGTCAAATATAATTACAAGCACAATGTTAACGAGCATCCTTTCAAAAAGGATGCATTTGGTACGAGGTTCAAAAACAGATGCTGGAAATGGTGTGCATGAGCTTTAACACTTGAAACTCTTAATTATGCAATCACATAAAAAGAGTTATCAAATAATATCTTATGCAAGTAATATCTGTGTGTCATTATTAAATGCCAGTTCTAATAAAACATTGCCATTTATCTTTACTTTCGTACTCCTACTTATATATACACGAAACAAAACTTATGCTTAGTTCTTCGATGGAATTGGAAAGCTTGCAATTAATTCTAATCCATGCTGTACTGGTTACTTTGGAAAAGTATTTTCTACCGTTACCTATTTCTCAAGATAAACCCAAGCGATAAACGAAAATGGTTTTAAAAAGTTTGAACTGTCTAAGGGTGGGATGGATCTAACTGTAAAAGAATATATTATTTTATTAAGAAGAAATTAGATAATTGTGTATAAACAGAACATAATTACTTTATAGAGGTAATAAGATCGTTTCTAGTCATGTTCGTTTTGGATATCCTTTATGATTTCTTTGATTCCGAACAGTTTTATTTTATATTTTCAAGCAGTATTATTTGTAATCATATTACCATGCATTAGTGTCTGTATACCACATGTATTATAAAATAGATCTTTACATACAATTTATTGTGTATTTTATTACAATGTACGGAAGCGATGTTTTATTTAAAAATCTATATTAAACTGTGTCATTAACACAGTATATAATATCTAAAGATAAAAATGGATTAAGGATTATACTTATATATTATGATATAAAAAGAAAGCTAATTTCATTTTTAGAATTATTGTCATTTTGCTATTGTGCGAACAATAATTTTATTTCTTACAACTTTAGTATACTGTGATTCGTTTGATTTTATCATTTTATAAAAGCATATACTATGTTAATAGATAACTAATTATAATAAGTATGAAACTTTCCAAGAGACTGTCAGAAGATATCATTTCGTTTCGATACATCAAATTATATTTTCTTAAGCACTAGAACAAAGTGGGCAGCTATTAATTTTGCAATATTACAATATTAGTATATGTGTACCTCCAATAGATATAATTTGACCCCAAATTGTACATATATAGAAGTGTACAAAAAAATATTAAAAAATGTTAGTTATTATAGAAATGTATAATAAGTAAAACTTAGAAAACAGTACATGAAATATTCTAATAATCAGTGTTGAATACGGGTACGTATGCGTTTCGAACGTGTGTGATTCTGTGTACATGCGTGTTATCTTTTCGAGTCGCATATAAGAATTACATACATGTATACATACCAATCATTATATACGTATATACTGTATGTAGGTAGTTCTATTGTATTGTTAGTTGGTATTTGAGAAATATTGTATAGTAGATTCTGATGATATAATTATATTAAATGGGCCAAAGTTGTAACAAATTTACTTTATTATTAACCCTGTCCTTTCTCGTACAGTAAACTTTATTACTCGTTGGTATTGTTAGTAAATATGATAAAAAAAAATTGTAAAAACTTCATACAAGATTACTGTTCACACCTTTTTACAGCAGGACTCATGTTTCTTAATTCTAAGCGGATGGAATTTTCTCTTGCACTTTCCACATGCAACAAGCTGAGATTGATATTCTTCCCAATTTACTTCAGGTTGACTGAATACTGTTATAATAAACATCGTACCGATTATTTTCTTAATAAATTAAATAGTACTATTGCAGGCAAGGAGAACCTCATGACATTCAAGTCAATTTTACATAAGACGCACATACAGAAATGAATGTAAAAATGAATCAAGTGCCCTGATGTTCTTCTTACATTCAAGAATATGATTATAACAAATTGTAAATACATTGCAATTTACCTTCAGGAATTTGACGATCTTCATCCAATTTAACAGATGTGGCTAATGATATATCAGAGTTCTCATCGCGAGATGTTGATAATCCTCGAATTGGTGTTCTGGATAATTCGTGTTTAGGTTCCATTGGATTAAAATCGTTATTATCGCTCTGAAAGAAAAAATAAAGAAACTTATTAATACATATTCAAATTATTCAAAGTTGCAAGTAAAAGAATGCATTACCTCATTCATACTATATGATTCATTTTTACTTGAAGTTTTTATGTTTTGAGAATTCTTTTCTTTTTGTTGAAATAATTTAGAACGGTTATTTATCTCATCATGTGATGCTGTAATACTATTTGCGGTGGAGTCAGGACTTTTTTTCTGTACAACTTTGTTAAAAAAAATAATTATTAGTATGATAATTTTAACTTTCAATTTTTAATTGAATTTCTCACCTTCTGAATCTAAATTGTTAACATGTCTTTTATTTGGTTTATTCATAGATCCTTTTGGTCCTTTCTGACCATGCCTCAATGATACCATACCATTTTCTATGTTTTGCATATAATTGTTTGTTCGTTTTTCTACTTCTTTTATTTTCTCATCCATTTGAGGTTCTTCTAAATCCGGAATACGTCTTCTTACACCTTTTTTTGTTTCTTTATCATCCTGGTCTTGCTCTTCTTTATTTAAAATATCTTTGTTTTCTTGCATATGTTTCGTAACATCTACTTCAGAAATAAGTTTTCTAGGTCTACCTTTCTTTTTTGTTGCACTTTTCTGATTATTTTCATCAAGTTTGGTTGACTTCTTAGTTTCTTTTCTTTTTTTAGTTTGTTTCTCATTTTCTTCTTCTTCTTCCTCTTTATTTGTTTCAAATATTAACTGCTTGGGACTTCCAAAGTATAAAGATTCTCTTACTTCTTCAATATTAAAATCTGATTCACCTTGCGTAATATCTGGACTAAACATACTTTTGCTCTCTGCAGCATTTGATAAATGCTTATTTTTTGTTTCTTTATTTTCCATGTGTTTGGGTGGTAACTCAATATTTTCCAAGTTTTCTTTATTTTGATCCGCATCTTTATTTTCCTGCAAAGTTGATTTCTAATTTATGCACAGTACAAATATCGTGTAATAATTCAATTAATAAAATAAAAGAATTATTTACCTGATTTTTACAAACAGCAATATTACATTTACAGAATGGTCCACAAAGGACATTCTTTTTCACACAACCACAAATTTTAGAAAAACATTTTCCCTTACACGCACAACGTGTTGACATTTTGTTACCCTTTTCCTGTGTACTTGGAGTTTGTAAATTCCTTTGTGCCGATCTTGTGTATTTAGGTGTGTTATCAATATCATTTCGTCTTGTTACAGGTGTTGTAGGTTTCAGTCTACTGGATAGCTCCTCTGTAGTATACTTTCTCAGGTGATCATTTTCAATTGTAAGAAGCTTCACCTGTTCCTGCAAGTGAGCTATTTCCAACATAGTATCTATTGGATTTGTTTGTGTTGTTGCATTTTTCTTCTGACTAAAATAAATAATTGATTTTATTAATTCTACATTCTTGCTTCAATTTTGTTTAAGATAAAAATAAAAAGAATATTCAATTTTATTTGAAAACCATATAGATTCAAACTTAAATTTAACCCCTGGAGGGTAAGGAAAAATATTATTTTATATTTAAATTACATTTAGAAAACTAATGGAAGAATTATTGTATTAAAGATGTTACGTACGTTCTTGTCTTACTCGTAGTTGACATTTTACGTTGAGCGAGTGCTACAAACCGAATTAGTTCAGAAATCAAGAACAATCTTACAGCCGTTGACAGTTGCGTCAAGTTTAAATTTCAACCATGGAGGTAGTGAAGACGGACGTCATACCTTTGACATACATCCCCTTTGATTAAATAACGAATTGTTGTACTTTAACAGTTTACTTAATTAAAATATTTTTTATCAATAATATAAACAAATCTTGAATATCAACAGTATCGTTGTCATAATCATTATTAGATATCGCATTATTTTGCTGTATTTCAAAGGTACCTACTGGTGGTAGTAACTTTCACCACTAAACCGCGGCACTTTTAAAATTGATTAAATGTTAATAATAATGACATACAATACCACGAAATATAAACACGTGATAAGACAAAAGTTAAATACGTTTTGAGATAAGTGGACAAGGCTGCGTTTACTTTGACACAGTTCGATTCGATACGATTTAATTTGACGTGATTCAATTTGCCGCATTTCAAATGAACGTAATTCAGTTTGGCACGATTCAATTAGACAACTTAAAGGCTTTATATATTAAGGTATATAAAAAAAACTTGTTGTTCAATTATATAGAAATGAATTACTTAATTTGGCGTTTACCGTTTTTTAGAAAATATTTTTGGCCTTAAAATTTCACACAAACCGTGTACCAAATGTTTTGTGAAATAAAAATAAAATCAAATTAGAAATGACAAATTTAGTGTAACTCGTGTTGCGTACATTATCATTTTACATTACTATTATCTTCGTCCTGTGTTTTCTCAGAACTTCTTGTAAAATATTCAAGCGTCTTTAGGGACATCTGTCATCGAGCGCTCTCTATTCTTCGTATGGCGCGTATTCGTCTGAATGTACGAATTGCAACAATTTCTATCTATGGCCTTACCAGAAATTATCATAAAAGTTGCAAACAGTAATATTCATTGTTATATCAACATGTAATTTACAGCTCGTTAGTATTTGTCGACGTTTTTAAAACTTATTATTGAATGATAAATGATTTCTTGTACTATATAATCTAAAACCACTGCACATCGCCTGGCAATGATTCGCATGATCGACCAAAAACTCGCCTTAGACATTACATTTCGCGTTGAAAGCAATTTTATGTATTTTTAGTAGTGTAAAAAGATGACCTAACTCCTTAAGACTTTAACAAATCGTATACAAACAATAATGATAAAATTAATCGAAATACTTTATAAGTTATGATTAACCTAAAAATTTGAACGATATTTGTTCTCGATATTTATTAATAGAAAAAATTCTATCAACATCACACAAGGTATTGAACACAAAATGAAGGATGATAATAATAATACAAAAATATTTTAATTATAAATCAGATGAACAATCATAAAAAATATATTCGTTCGGAAACGTTTACATTTTACTGCATGCACATATGACACACATTTTAAAATATCTCGTTAAAAATTCAATCTATGCCTGAGGAGATTTCGCGATGCCCAATTCTAATTGCTTAACTGATCGACTAGTTTTCTAGCAGACTAAAAAAATGAAGAGAAAAGAAAAAAATACGACGAGACGTTGATCACAGCGAGGACCCGATTCCTTCTTTCTTTCAGCCACGGTGTCTGAGGCTGCACGATTAGATAAGAGCCCGGTTCATAGTGCGTCCGAGATGCAGAACGCATAAGAGACCAAGAGACCGGAGGACCGGCCTCAGTTAAAGCTGCGTGTGCATACCGGCGAATTCGTTGGCAAATCGCGAGCAAAAGCTTTCCTTCGAGTTGCTAGATCAGCGAGTGTCTGTCGAGTGCGGTGCACGTGTGCCCTCTCTCGAATCTTCTCGTTCAGACTTTCGTCTCAAGATCGAGCTATGAATCCGTGGTTCGAGAGAACGGTTTACCAGTTAGGCTCGGTTTGATCGCGATTAACTCTTTCGACAAGCTACCAGTTAAAAAGACGCAAGAACCCAAGAAAATTCGAAAATGCCAGCCTGCACCAGCGAGAACGTCTCGAGGTTCTGGTCCTCGAGTCCATCGATTTCCAGGAGCAATAGTGTGTCGCCGCCCATGCCCAGCTCGCCCCTGTCCACTTCGCCGCCCTTCGTGTCACCGATATCGACCCTGAAACGATCGATATCGAACATATCTAACTCCTCCAACGCATCGAATGTGTCTTACTCGTCGAACAATTCGGTCGCCCCAACTGTCATCTTCTCCCCGAGGCGTCAGCAGCAACAGCAGCAACAAAGGATACAATTGAACCAGCAGGTTCAGCCGACGCAAGGACAAAACCACAATCGAAACGACTCGTTGCTGCTCAAGGTATTACTCGCCTACGTCGGCGTGGTGCTCGGAATATTTCAAAGCATCGTGAACGGGATAAGCTACGCGTTCTGGGCCCCAGCGCTATGGGTGTCCATCTGGATCTACATGCTGTGGGTACTCTTCCAGTTCCCTGTCACCGCTCTCAAGTGGTTCCTGACCATACTCTACACTCCGACCTCGGAAAGGACCCGAAACAAGCGCTGCGTGCTGATCAGCGGAGGCAGCACGGTGCAGGCGGTTCACCTGGCCCGCAATTTCTACAAAGCCGGGGCCAGGGTAGTGGTCTGCGAACTGGATGGACTATTCGGGCTGGCTAAATTTTCCACCGCTTGTTCCAAGTTTTACACAATCCCGAAGCCCGGCCCGGGCAACGCCATCAAATACATCAAAGCGCTGAAGGACATCGTTCAAAAAGAGAAGGCGGTTTACTACATCCCGGTGAGCGCCAGTAATACGGCATACTACGACGCCCTGGCGAAACCCTATTTGGAGGTCATGGGTTGTGAATGTTTCGTGCCCAGTGCCAGTGAAGTGACAGCCTTGGACGATCCTCTGGAACTTCTGCGAAGATGTCGCGCCTTGTCCTTGCCCACGCCTCACCACTCCGTGCTGCAATCTATGCAGGACGTGTCCAGGTTGTACGAGCAGAACGCGTTCGCCACTGGCAGGTATCTGATGCTGCCCGCGGGTCCTGCTGGAATGAGCGACAGGGGCAAGGTAATCCTGCCGCCGACCGCGAGGGAGTTCCGCAATCAGCAACACGAGATCAGCGAGAATAAACCTTGGGTGGTAGTTCGAGACCCTAATGGCAAGCACTACATCACCTGCACTACGGTTAAGGAGTCGAAAATTGTAGCGAACGTGACCTGTATGGTGGACGAAGAGCGAGGCTTGATACCGGAGGAACGACCGGAAGTGATGCAGTGGTTGAATCAGTTCTTTGCACGGTCGTTCGGCTCGAGGATCAACGGACACCTGAGTTTCCGACTGGCAGTAGCGGAAGACGGTGATCTGGTACCTATCGGCTGTCGGGTCGGAGTTAGTCTACCTTACATCTGCCACACTGGCATACACCCTCGATTGGTTTGGAGACCGTGCAGGCATTTCTCCAGACAGAACTCCGGCATCTTCTTTACCGCGGAGAGACATTCGTTGCCTGATGCGGTTGCCTCTGCACTGAAACGACCAACGGGGGAAACTGTGCCTCACATGATAGGCACCGTGCTCGACAAACGGGAAGCTCTGTTCACTTACTGGGATCCCTTGCCCTACTGCGCTTACTATCACCTGCAGCTCCCGTTCAGGCGGCTAGCTGGTATGATCAGGGCGCAACCTGTGCAGCATAATCCGCCGTTAGGAGTAGTGCACTAACCTACGAACTAAAATGTAACGTTTAGAAACGGAGTCAATTTTTATTTGAACGGAGATCTTCAACGAAAGATTTCGATGGTAAGAGATTCTCGTATCGTCAATTTGGCGAGAGAACAAGCTCGCTTCCCACAACTCGACTGAGCTCGAGAGGTCCCCCACCGCTCGTGTTACCCCACTATTTTCGTTTGTATACAACGTGGACAATATAGTACGAATAGTGGGAAAAGATGATGAACAACCACTTTGCAAGGAACCGGCACATGGTCGCGTAAACGTCATACATTTGCAGGCACCGGTTAGTAGATTCCCGTATGTTGTCACGGACGGGATCGAATTTAGAAATGTAGGACTTAACAAATTTGAAAATTTCTCAATTTGAAAAGTTCCGAATCTCTTTAAAAGGAAACTCGCTTAACCGACAATACAAATATTCTCCGTTCAACGAAAGACCATAACCATCATACGACGAATTGTCATGCATTCTGCGCATCTTAGCTCTGATTGGTACGAGTACGCTGGTAACCAAGAGAAACGTGCATGCATTTTTGCCATGTTCATGGTGCCATATACCCCATGATCTTCTATTCTGTGTACTTCTTATATCGTCAGTTATTTTCCTCATTCACGTATTTTTGTTCACCATGTATATGATTGACGAACTAAAAACGTATGGCAAAGAGACAACTCTAGGCGAGAACGCGCTTACTGAAATTGGCCGAGTTACGTGAAAGAGGTATGGCCCTTGTTGAACGAAGTATTGACTCTACTATAATAACCTATATTTAATGTATTCATTTGGTTGTTAGTAGTGGAAAAGTAGATTTAATATCGTTCTTTCTGTCGCACATATTGCTGCGCGCATTGTGCGTATAGAAACGTAAAATCGTAAAAGCGCATGCGCGCGACCCTTGAATACGATCCATGTTAGGACCAATTAGAATAGTCTATCAACGCGCAGGAATAGACGAAAATCTATTTTCGCGCCAAATCGACAATCGATCGATCGATATATAGTTTGGGACGCCAAGTTCGAGAGATTGCGGACGATTTCACGTGAACAGCCAGTATTCAATGTCGGTTGTTTAAAAAAGGATAAAGTGGAACGAGAAACTGTAAAATTTGAGTGGGGGAAATGTGAGGTCAAGTTCGCGTCTGTCAATGATAAACACTTCTGAACTCACGATTGGAAGCGAATGCAAAGCGAATAAAAAAGTTTAAAAATAAAGAAAAGACATGTTTGAATCACGTGCTGTCGTTGTTGAACGACGATGCGACGTTTTTGCGCGTTGCGATTAACCTATGTTCCTATCTTCGTAGACTGCTATAGTGGTGTGTGTGTGTGTGTGTGTGTGTGAAAGAGAGAGAAAATGAGCTTAAAGTTGAGATTTTCTAACTATGCTGAGCGTGAAAATTGTATCGCGTCTCGTCGCGTGTAAATAGTAACGTTTAATCGAGCCTGATATAGCGCTATGGAACACGCATTTATTTCTCGTTGGATGTGCCATTTTTCTTTTTGTTTTTCCCGTGTCGACAATTCGACTTTGAACTTCGGTTATAACAGATAAGCGAACACACGTAAACGTGTGCACGTATAGAATGAAACGATGTTATATTTTATATTTAATTCAATATACTTCGTTAAGCTTCGTAATAAGTTGTAAATAATGTTAAGTAAGCTGTAATTATTATAACGGTATAATATTGATAAGCTTGAGTGCGGACAGATTTATAAATTAATGGAAACGTTCCAACCGATTCATGTACGGTAATGAGGCGTTTACAGGATTTCTGTATTTATAGTATTTGATATTTTTATAAGACGTTGGACAGATGATAACATTCGTGTAAATACTCGAGAGGATATTCTAATGATAACGAAAATCATTAATAAAAGCTATTCAGAACGCAGTTTTTTTTATATAATCGTTGCTTTTTATTTTTGTATATTATTGTTTATTTATATTTTTTGTTTATTTATGTATTGCGTGTAACCACCTCGTGTTAACACGTTTATTGCCATAACAGAAGTAGGAATGAAATTTCTAATAATCCGATTAAATTATACTTATAGTGTTGCTTACCGATGACTTCTATACTACTCGTTTTCAAAGAATTCAAACATTTTTTAATTATTTTAGTAAATTAAATTTCTTTAAGTTAGATTCTCTTTAGAAAATCCTTGTAATAATACATCTTGTGTATAACCGTTCTCATGGTTATGTTATGGCCGAGTTTTATTAGGCACGCTAAGTTTCAAATATAAATATATATTATTTTCCTCGTTAACGATGTTAATAAAAATATATATTTGAGGTAGGTAACTCTTACCTATGTCACCGCGAATATGGTTATAAATGAGTAAAACACTTAGAATCGACAATATAAATAGAGCCTAGCTTGATTATGAAAACTATGCCATTAGTTATGTTCTTTGAAATAATGTACAATTGTAACAATCCAGACACGCACGCGATACAACACATGGTCATACATAAAACGTGTGGCAATTAACACGTGACGACGTAACGCGTGGTGATATAACTCATGGTGATATAACGCGTGACGATCTATCGACAATTCGAACATCCTGCAGAATTGCGAATTTTGCGGAAAACTGTTATAAAGATGGTGAAAGCAAAACATACCACACTCTTTTATTATGTAAAGCTGAGAATAAAAAAATGTATTACAAAAATAAAATGTGTGAAATAATACTAGATTCAAATGCTCTCGGATCCCTATATCTCTGATTATTAAAGTTAAAGTACTTAATATTCTCTAGATAAAAATGCTAGCTATCTGAATGCACATTAATGTCGTTTGATAGTAACATACTTGAATACTCAGGCATCACTGCGTAAAAGTTAAGGTTGATGTTGAAAGATAGAGGTAAGAAATGAAAGGATGATCTTCGTTAGCCTGTTTATCGAATCGTAAAACGACTCATCGATTAATGCGGAAAATATATCTGATGAAGCATTAGCAACAAACAACTTCTCAAATAGACTGGAGGATGTGTATTTTAATCTGTTGGCTCGATTGTACGAGTGGAAGTGTAAATAATGTTCGTTATAGATGAGAGGATGACCCGAGGGCAGCACAGCTTCACGGACTTTGAGTGGCTGGGGTCGCCAGTTCGAGAGATGCTGTCTGTATTATCGCGCATCTCCTTTTCTCCTTTTCTCTAGTGCTTCTTCTTTCGTTCCTTTCTCTTTTTCGCTGTAGTTGTCAGCTGCTAACTAGACGAACACGTAACTTTCTTGTTAATTGCTTTCCTCCTCTTTCATCGACGTTTAGTCATCGTTGGCGTAATTATAATTTTATGATCAGGATAGAAATAGCTTGGTGATGGACGAAAGTAGACTCTCGTTATATTGCATAATCGATGTTGTATACGCAGAATTCATGGAATTGGCAATATAGAAAAGGGGCTTTTTTAAAAACTTTGTCATTTGGGAATTTAATAAATCTAGTGAATTTTGAGAACAAGGATGCTAAATCATTTTTGAATCTGGAGATCTAGGGAATTTTTAATCTGGGAACCTACGGAATTTTATGAGTCCGCCGGGTTGAGAGGATCCAGGGGATTTCAGGAGTTAAGGAGATCTAGAGAATTTCGGTACTTACTAGAAATCCAAGAATCTAGGGAAATATGGGCAATGAAGAGAACCTAGGGAATTTGGGAAAAGCGATGAAAAAATGTCGACACATCTTAACTTGAAAGTTTGAAAATGTGTTAAGTTCTGAATTTGGAAAATGATGGTTTTGTAAAAAATTAAAAAATTTGTTACCTCGTGTGTTCGTAAAATGAGATGTAAAGAGTCTTATCAACATTACGTAATACTTCGAATTAACTTTTATTTTACATGTTTTTATTGATATGATACAATGACAGGTGAAATATAATGACATTTCACGACGAAGAGAAGCGGAAAAAATGGAAATTCAAAGACGTGGAACAAATGTGTAACGCAATCTTATCATGCGATAATATTGAAATGCAGTTCCTTGACGACGGCTGGTGAAATAAATCAATACGCAGGTCACTATATATATATATATATATATTTTTCTTTTTTTTTTTGTTACATCTCATTCGTGGGAGACACGTAATAGAAATTGTTCTTTCGCCAAGAATCGCACACAGGTATTTCTCTGGTGTCTAGGATTATGAACCAGGCGAATACGAAACATACATGAAGGAGAATCTCGAATGTCAATATATATGAAAAGCGATAGATAACAGTAACAATGTTAGCGCTAATACTAGCAAATAAAGCGTTAACTGACATGCATGCGAAGATTCGTTCGAGAAAAAGAAAGCTGCGAAGCAACTACTAAAAAATGAACAAGCACAGTGCACGCGTTTGAAAAAGAACTAACAAGGAGTTCGAAATACGCACGTACCTCGATCGATACAATTTATCCAAAAACGCGTAAACACTCTGCGTCTGAAAATATCGGAAACTCGAATATCAAAGTGTCACCGAAGAGATTCGAAAAAACATCAAACGCTGGTACAAAAAGTGGCACGCACGCTTGGCAATGCGTTATTTTTCTGAGGTTCTCGGTTTTGCCGACCCTTGTTATCGAATCGGGGACCTCGCAAGATTATCACGATTCGTTGTTTCTCGTTTTACAACAGCATTATTGATTTATCAATTACACATTCTGTTGCCTTCCGAATCTATCTCGGCAAACGATTTCTCGGAATTACGATTAATTTTTATTTACGATTTACCGATCGGTTTACCTTCGATTTATAAAACAAAACGCGACGCGAGATTACGGCCTCGAAATAACGAAGTGGTGAAACGATCGAAAAGCAGAAAGAGGTTCGTTTATCGTTAAAGGTTTACCGAAAACTCGTTCGCTGTTCAAATATTTCATTGTGGTTTCGGGTTATTGTTAAAAAGGTCTGGTAAAAGGAAGCTTGAAAGCACTTGGCTCGATTTGTTAGCCGGTAACAAGATGGAAATTCATTTTCTTGGGCAACTCGTGCCACGTGGTTCCAGGTACGATACTGTGAGAACAGATTCACCTGACTCGCATACCAATGGTCTGCTGAGCTGCCATCGCTTACACCTTTACTGCCAATTTGTTAGTGGCGAGAACGTTTAACGCATCGATACGATCATTACACCTAACGATTCTTTCCATCAAATCAAATTTCTTAGAGATTCTTTATGAAACTTTCGAAATATTCGACAAAATTTTAGCTATTCGAATAAGATTTGGACAGTGGCAGACAGAAGAACGTTTAAAACAGCCACTTGCGTACAAGTACATGTATAAGTACATGTATAAGATTTGCTCTGGACCGTACGTAAAAAGTACCGACTCGTTCGTAAGAGTTATTCCCAGCGTCTGATTACTACAAGTCTTGTACTACTTGCGGTCCGCAGCCTCGCGGCTTTACGTCTTCTACTTTCGACCCAAAACTGATCGGCGCTGCAAACTCGATTAAATCAATTATTTACAGAAGAAATGAACAAAAGGTACTTTTAAGGGTTTCTAATGTTGACATAGTGATATGCAACAGATTAAAGACGAAATTGAAAGATTAAGTACCTTTGTTTTGAATAATCCATATTATAGCGTGTCTGAGCACATATGTCGGTTTCTACTGGGGCAATTAACGTGTTAATAATTTGTATTATAGCGTGTCTGACCACAAACGTTAATTTTCACTGTGGAGATCAACGAGTTAATCTATTATAGCGTGTCTGACCATGATCGTCGCTTTCTACTGTGGCGAACAAAATTTGAATAATCTGAATTATAGCGTGTCCGACCAGAAACGTAAGTTTTTATGAAAGCGATCAAAATGTTAGTAGTTGTATTATGTCTGACAAGCGTGATTTTTTACCATGTACCAAAGTCTTATTACGAAGATGCAAATTTTCGAGAGAGACTAGATTGTAACGAAGGAGCTGACGTAAGTAAACAACGATCGCCGTGAAACGAAAGCAAAAAGATTTGGGCACCGTTCGCTATCACCTGGATATCGCGAAAGTTTGTTGAATCGCGAGAAATCGGTCCGATACAAGGTTGGTCGAAATAACAGAGCGAAGATAGCGGCGTTGTATCTAATCTCGAAGACGCCTAAGAAGAAACGTCCGTCAGAGTGCAACGAGAGTAAATATTATAGCAGAACGGGGGAACTTTCGGTGTATCGATGATGGTCGGCTATTAATACTGTCCAGTTGTTAGTTGTACACGCAGCATCGTGTCTGTTCGATAATAAACGGTGTTTTCCATTTGATCAATTTGCCTGTCGCCAATTCGACCAATCAACGATACGATTTCTGTGTCGGTGTTGTGCTGTTTTTCGTCCAAGCGACTTGTTTTCTCTCTCTCTTTGTCGCTTATTATTCGGTGGTCTTGAAAAACCTGGCCTTCGCGCGTTCACGAGAGACCTTCAAAAGAAGGATGAGCCTGATCGTGTTGTTTCTCGCGTTTAATGTTCTGTTCGCCGCTGCATACAAGAACGATCATTGTCAGACAAGAACGGACGATCAAGTTATCTGGGAGTACGATGTGAGGAGATCGTACAGGATCGGTGCATATCAAGTGCGTGCAAGATATCATTATCATTCTATTTAATTGATAATCGTAGGTCAAGCTGAGAGATATGCTTGAGAGCTAGAAGCTGAGAGCATCGAAAGAATTGGAAGATAAACGCGAAATGTATTAATTAAACAGATTCTAATATACGCCATGTATTTTCAATGTCAACGAGGAAAAGTAAATTAATCTAAAAGTGTTATTTCGCTGTCGTTAGAAGTGTTAATATTTCGATTCGATATGGTTTCGTTTTTATTCAAGTCGATGGAGTAGATGTTTTTGTCGCTCGATTAATCGACGTCGAAATTTTTGTCAGTACTTCGAAGGTAGTAGAATAAGTGTATTGTTAATGGACTGTACTGTTCATGAATATTACACGACGTGTTAACGTCCTCTAATCTAGTCACCGCGATAAAGGGAAACGATATACAGTGTATGCCTTGTACATTGTTGGTCAAAAGTATGAAACTACCTCTCGATAATACTGAGAAGGTGCTCAAACAATTTTATTTGCAAATTTTCTACTATTATTACAATGATAACTCCCTTTTTCTGGAATTATAATTATACATATTTATTTCCGGTGTGGCGTCCAACGTGTTAATAATATGAATAGTTATTTTTAAATATAAAGTCTTATATCGTTAGTATGTACAACAAACATAATTATTATCATTAATATGTATAACAATAATATAATTAATAATGTTCCTTGTTTTATCAACTAATTCACTCTACGTTAGGTGTCAATTTGACATAAATTTTGAATAAGATGGTATCGTACTTTTAGACGATAATGTATCACGAAGTTATTTCAGACTTCAAACATCAGGTCAACGACATTCAGATTCATTTTTTAGTTAGTATAATTTCAAATGGGATACGTTGAAATATATACATTTAAATATATTAAAAAAACAAAATATAGTCTATGTACATTAATAAATTATGCTGTGTATACTATTGCGCATTGTAAATTTAAAATTTCTTGCGTATATCTTAGAAGGTCGAGAGGTGATTTCATACATAACCAAGGATATTCACAATGTTGGCCCTGTCGGCACATTTCAAGGTGAACGAAACAGACGAAGTATGCATCCTTTTATAAACAATTACCGCATCGCAAACATTTTTACAAATATTTCTGAAATTAAAACCGAATAGCATGTACTGAGTCGTTGAGCATGTATTGTTGAGTATTTCATGGACATTGAAATGTGTCCTTTCTAATATAAATATTAAACATTTTTATGATACCAGTTCCCTGTGATTAAAAAAATGAAAAAGTTCTAATGTTAATTTGATAATACATCCAAATCAGAAAAATGAGAATAATCGCAAGTTCAATGATACAGAGAGGTGTTAAACGATTAGGCACGGGTCTAACTGCTTCTCCCGACAGCCCTGAAAGAAAATTTCCAGCACGGATAATTGTGGTTGATTGTGTATCACGAACTTTAAAGTGGAAAGGAGAAATCAGTGCAATGAAAGCAATCACAAATTTAATGTCCTCGAACGAGAACAGCCGTGACTCGGAAGATTGCGGTTTTTTGCATCCGTTGGAAATAGTATTTAAAATTCATCGAGATCGTTCTACGTACGTTTTTTACTTTCGTCGGCGGTTATTTTTGTAAGAAACGAGAAATAATCGAGCATTCTTTCGTGTCGGTTGATGTTTATTAAACATCAACATTTAATCGTTCGATGTGTAAAACAAACAAGACATCTCGAGCATTATCGCGTGTTTCTCTTTGCCAAAGATTTTTCTACTTCTTCGAGTCGCTTTGAACTACCGATTCTTTCGATTCTGTCGTTTCTATGATAACGAGATAACCGGACGGTAGAAAAACAGTCGTTCAATCGATCGACGTTGTTACTTTCGTAACTCACGGTCCACTCGATTCATTCGGGCCTACGGTTATCTACAACTCCTAAGTTCAGTCGCCTCGAAGAAATTGTGTCAAATTGCATTATATTTAGCATTTATGTTTCAATGTTATCGTTGTCTCAGATCCGGTTCTTCTTCCGTAGCGTTTTGTTATTTCGCGATCATGTTATCGTCGTATGGGACGAGTTCGAAGTCGAAGCGATTTGAGCGAACGCGAAAAGTGTTAATAATGACAGGCATTCAACGCTATCTGTTGCAAATGTTCGAGCAATTTAGCGATCGTAAAGTTCCGAATTGCTGCCATGCTCGTTCCAAATGAAAAGGTTGCGGAATTTTATACGTTAGTGGATATTTAAACTTAAACTTTATGCTCTAACAGTATCTATGCATTGTCAAGGAAAATTTGCGCGAGTTGTGTTAATTGTGAAAATTTGGGAATTCTGGAGAATTTCTAGAATATAGGAAATTCGAAGAATTTATGGGGTTTGGAAAATTTGTGAAGCTAGGAAATTTTTCGAACTTAGAGAATTTGTGCGACTTTGACAAAGCTAGGGAATTTTTGGATCTAGGGGATTTTGAAAATCTAGGGAATTAGGAACACTTACGGGATTTGGGAGGTGTAACCTCTAGGGGATTTTGAGAATTTGGGAACTTTAAAGAATTTTAAGAAACTAGAGGATTGAAGAGAATTTATGGGGATTGGGGGATCTGGAGAATTTCGACGTAGTAACCATTATACGATATAAGCCTATGTTGCAGTCGAATGTATTAGATGTTATCAATATTATCGTTATTAACAATATTAACTATTACTATATCGTACTAATTCATTTATTAACAGCAATGCTGTTATCATTGTTAAGTATCGCTATTTTAAGCTCGAAATCTACAGCGGAGAATAAGTGGTCCAGCATAGATTAATAATGATTACATATTTGATTGGTTGCAGGAAGTCGAGGCAGAGTACGGGCCCACGAGTGCAACGATCACGTGCATAGGAGTCGATTCGTTATCTGACGAGAACAACGGAGCCATGTGGGTTACTTCCGGCGGTATAGGATACAATTTCATCAAGATTAAGTTCAGGTCGAAGTATTCTAGGGGACTTCACTATCGAGTCTACGTTTACGGGAAACCACATTTGGAACCATGATTTTAATTTGTACAAATTTTATGCGAATAAATAATAACTATCGTTATTTACGATCATGTTTCTATCCGTAGATTAAGTTTCGATAAAACCATTTCTTTTAAAACGATCATTTTCCCGTATCCTTGTCTTCGGCGATAGTAAACTTTGATAATACGAACGTGTTCAAAAATTGCACTCTCCAAATCATTTGGAAGCGGCAATTAAATGTATTGCATGTTATTCGCGGTTCAGATCATCCGTCAATGATGTATTGTAAGTCAAGGTAAAATTGATGGTACAAAGTCCCCTCTGATAACGTTTCTCCCGCTTAAATTAATATGCATAATTTGAAATTCACGATGACTGGGAATTTCTCGAGAAAGCAGGAAGTTTTGCGAGCGAGCTTTCCCTCGAATCGACAATAGCCGTCTTCGGGACAATTCCAATTTCCTTTTCATTATTCTACTAATCACTTCCAGCGATTACACGAAAGAACAAAAATACATTAGAACTTATTTTCCTGTTACACGATCTGTAACTGTTTATTAACCATGCGTCATCTTTTCAGATATGTACTTACTAGTTGTTATTGCGGTAATATGTTATGACTACCCGAGTACTAACGATCGTAATAAAATAACATGAGTGTAACGAGTGTTTTGTACAGCTTTCCTGTACCAGATGGCGTGTAAAATCGATTTTAAAAATGTATTCTTACCACGAATAAAATTATGGAGTCCATAACTCTGTACAGAAAAATATGGTACGCGATACGATTATAAAGTTAAGGGAATTTCGAAAGACTTCGCAGTTAAGAAAATATCGCATTAATGTTCCAAATACTGTATGCTGATATGTTCAACTGTACTTCAAACGTACAGTATACTATTATGAAATAAAGTCGTTAAACTGTCACGTTGATCGTAAATCGACGAATTGTGTCACAATTCATTCTAGGATTGAAGTAGTATGCCGTGACCGGAATGATTGGACTGGATAAAAGTTTCCTGTAAAAGTACCGTGAGATCAGGAAACCATTATGCCGTGGATAGGTACCAGGCCGCAGATGTCCTACCGGTTCGACGAATAATGAATCGGAAGAGATATTTATCCTTTTTCGTGCACGAAACAATAGTCCGACAGGTCATGCAAACTTCTTACTTTCTTAAATAATTGGGAACAAAAGAAACGGAAATTTGTTGTTCGAGGTATCGTACTATTCTTTTTCTTGTGCTATAGACTTAGGGTACTGCTGACATTTGCAGATTGATAGTGGTATTTGATATTGATCTTATTATCGTATTTCATTTTGGCAATCTTTAAACGATAATGTTTATGTACGTTTAAGAATTGTTGAAACTTTCAAGTTTACAATTCTTTCATTCTACAATTTTTCAATTCTCCAATTCTTCAATTCTTCAATTCTCCAATTCCTTAATTTTCCAACTTCAACTTGATAATTAAGGAATTTTCAAATTTTTCATATGTGTCCTTAGTCGAAAGAGGCCTATGGCAAAGTACGTAATATCACGAGGGCAGTGTTTAACCGACAAAAGAAAATTGACGAGATTTCAGTGAAAATAGCGGTGACATCCGATCCGAAGCAGCAAGCCCCTTTAGGGATCCATGGATCGTGTCCAGAGTCAGGGAGTTGGCGTGGACACGCGATCACGAGGAGCCGTCGAGACGCCGACGCCTACGCCGACGCCGACGCCGACGCCGAAGGGGTACAACGACGCCGGCGCCTTCAGTGGAGGCCAGACACCGGGTTAGTCCGGTTCGAACGTGGTTGAACCTCGTTGTCTGTCCCCAGGCCCTGGAGAAACTGCATCGCCGCCGACCCATCATCCGTCATCGAACTCCATTCTCCGATCATCGTCAATAATCATTGTCTTTTTGCTACGATTAATCGTTCGAGATGTCACGGGTGAGTTCTCGCGCGAAAAATAATCACGATTACAATGGGACTCTGCTCGCTCTAAAGTATCATGCAGATTATAATGGCTATTTACAATTGTTTCTTCATCGTGTTTTTTTTTGTTAGGTTGTTGCCGATGACACGCTCGAGTCATTCATTCAACTTTCAACAGCTATCGTTTATCCGAATACAATATTCGATGATTAAACGATACCGAAAATATCTGCTTGTTATTCAAATACTGCACAGTGTTTGTAGGTATTTTATTTTCGTTTGTTTTCGCTTGTTTTGGCACTTGGGGGTATGATTAGAATTTTTCAAATAATTGCTGGATTAGTTCATTCATTATTTTGCGAACAATTTTTCAACTATTATTAATCAAGTGGTATTAATATTAACTGGTAACGCTACTTTTATTGCTATTAGTATTCGGTAGTACTTGTAGTAAAAGTAGTACTACATGTTAGTATTTGTACTTCTAGTAGTATATATATTTTGACAATTATTATTACAATGCTACTATGCTAATAACAGCGAGAATACAATAACTACTAGTATCACAGTTATCATTACACATTCGCGTTTCACGAAACGAAATTGATTTTGTAACCGCAATTAATCAGTCGAATCTTCGATCGTTCCAAGAGATCTCCAAGCTCAACAAACTTGCCCTGGAGAAATTAGATAATTGGCACTACTAGTTAACTAGTTTCGTTAGGGCTAGGATTGATTGACTCCTTCCATTAACTTGCATCTCGTGCGAAATCAGCTTACCACGTAGAATCGAGTAAACGAACCCGACACCGGTACTCTCGTGTTTCCATCATTTCTCGGATAATGATCTCTCTCACCTATAGTTGTCTATCATTAAACTTACCTGCGATTACTGAATCAACCTGCACGCACCGATTATTCGTCCAACAAAATTCTTCGCAGACACGCGTTCAATCCCTCTGATATTAATCAGCTACAATCCCATAACATTTTATATTTGTTGTTTATCATAACGCATGATAACCCACCGTGTGGCAACATAACAGATTATTATACAGTGTGTGGCAATATAACGCGACATAACTCAACATGTGGCAATATAACGCGAGGTAACTCAACACGTGGCAACACAGCACGTTATAATCCAATGCGTGACAATATAACGCATAGTTAATGAACGCGAGGCAATATGTATAACGCGAAGTAACCTAACGCGAGCTACTGCGTTTCAATTTATCGCCTAGCAATCCAATTCGTGGCAACGTAATACGACTTCACGTTATCTTGTATTTCAATTTTTGCCCGTGAGTTTCATTGATTTTCAGCCACGTGTAACGCGTGAACTGATCGAAAGTAGTCGTGTTTCCGGTACACATACAAACAAATGGTAATACGCGAGGGTCAGTAAGTGAATTGACCAGCGGCCAGTTTCACATAAACATGACGCATATTTGAAGGGTGTAGTGGCTGCGAGAAAATGGTCATTTTACCGGACATTGTGGTTAGGGGTGTAATTCTGTCACGTGGTAGAAGAGCCCACTCGTGCACACTTACCACGTGCCGACTGGCTGATCGACGACTGTCTCGTGTTTCTTAGCCCTCGGTCTCGCTAGGTCGGTTCCAGACCCTACCTATGGATAACAATCCGATAGGGGAAAATGGTCTTCTACTCGATCATTTTTTCGAAATGTAGAGAATTTGGAAATGTAGAAACGAATTAATAATTTGGGAGCATAAGAATATCAGGAGACTTTAGAATTTGGAAATATAAAAGTTGTCGAGTGTATGTATGTTCCCTGTGTCATCGTTGAATAGACGCAAGGTAATGGTAGCATCAGAAGATAAGTTAGGCGTTTCCCGCGTCGCGTGCCATAAAAAAATGAGCTATCTTAACCCAATGAAATACGCAGAGCTAATGTATACACGTTTCCTACACGCAATCAACACCGCATATGTCGCCCTCGTTAACGATCGATAACGCTAAACCCTCTAAGTAGTCGCGTAACTTTTACGTAACATATCAAATTTCTGTTTCAATATCATCTTTTCCTCCTTTCGTTGTATGTTATCGAGCAAGCTAACTTTCCCTAAAGGAAAAAGCGAATTTATGTATGTATAAATATTTATCTAAAGGAAACCTACGTTGTACACGAGTGTACGTGTTAATTAATAAGGACAGCGAGACGTGACGAAGAGAACGTCTCGCAGAAACGGGGAAATTACCACGGTCAATGTTCATCGTTCGTCCGGTTCACGTGCCTTCCGATACGACCTCACGTAACTCCCACAAACGATTACGAGACACGAAACCAACAATAGAGAGAAATTTCAGCACGCGCCATTAGTCATTAATTTTTTCCTTTAGTTGAATCTTTTAGAACTAAAAAACAAGTCGTTAATGATATAATTATTACAATAAATAGGGAACGTATCTGACTTCGCACGAACCACGTTGTAAAAACGTTTTCTTTCGATAACAAGTGACTACAAATTAGCGTTTATTACGCTTCTCTTTTTTATTCTCATCGACTTTATCTAGTTTGATAGGACGTGTTTATTCGTTGTAAGACGTGCAAGGAAATGTGGTGATTAACACTTTATTTTTTAATTAACAATCTACGTTCTAGACTCAATAGGTATTTTGCTATTTTTTAATATACTTCGCTTTGAAGTTTAAGTCTAATTGCAATTTGCACAATCAAGGATCGGTAAGAACAAGTACTGTCATGGGATTTTTCTCATTAGAAGCATGCGCATGCGTGAACGATAATTATAATAGCAGCGACATCGCGCATATGCACACGGGTTCCTAATAAGAAAAAATGCCACAACAGTGCATCACTGGATAACTGGCAATTCACCAGTGTCCGCGAGGGCACTGGGGGTGCAATTGCACTTCACTGGTATGAACCAAGAGAACTTCCAATATAACGTAATCGAAGACGTTATTAAGAAAAAAAAAAAAAGAAGGAATGCGCACATCTTTGATCTTTGGAATGATGCAACGATCGAATATGTATAATAGAAGATAATCGAAAGCGCCTCTCGATAGACGAATTCACGGATAGAATCTTGTATCTGACTGGACATTGACCGTTGTTTATTTCCGTGGATGATTTAATTATCTGTAATAGTGTGCTGATGTAATCGTGTTTTGTAACCACTTTATGGAACGTTAATAGATTCGAGACTATGAATTATTATATTCGGTGATATGTATATTGTTGGCAGATAACAAGTGTTTCGATTCACTTATGAATATGGAAATGGGAATTTTATTTTAGAACGATAAACCTCGAACACCATGGAAATCTTAGAAATGTGTGTCTACACGAGTAAGAAATAACTAGCATAATGACTTATTATGGTATACACATTGAATAGTTAGATAAGGATGTTAATGGTAAGGTGATCCTAAGTGTATTCTAATAGTAATGTCGATAGCATTATTTTTATTGTGCTATTATTAATAATTCGCATAATTATTCGTAAATAAAATCATTACAAATGCAACTGTTATTTATTTCTTTACTTGTTATCAACAATTTTCAATTTTTTATCAACCGATTAAAAAAAATGAATTATATATGAATAAAAATGAATAAAATTTTAAAAGATGTACATATAAACATCCGCTATTTATCAAATATGAAGTTGAGAGGAATTGAAGTCATCAATTTGCTGGTGTAAATCTGTTTTAAAGATACGCACTTCGAATTGCGCAATTTTTACTTGTTTTAGTAAAAATGGACTGTACTAACTTTTCAATAAATTAATTAAGAACAGACAGATAAATAATCTATTTTATATGTACGATATAGATTAACATTCGAATGAAAAAAAGCTCGTATAGATAACACACTTTATGATCCAACGATAATTTTTGGACGCTACACGTGTAACGTTGTACATAATTCGGTAAATGGTAATTACCAAGGTCGAATAAATTCCAAATTGTATCTGAAACCGTTGAGTGTCATTTTATTTTAATATATTTTTACCAAAGTTTCTTCGCTTTCTTCTGCTTTACATCTCTTAGACATTTTCGAGATATTTCCTACTCTCGAAATAGCTCACTCTAATTTTAAGATAAACGTATTATTTATCTCATTGCACGTATACGATATAACCCCGAATTGTCCAATCAACTCGGAAATCTCATATTTTCACGATGTTGTATGGAAAAATTCGATACGGTCGATGAATATACGAACGGTGTTCAAATTCCTCGATAAATGCATCGAAAGGGTGTAGCGTGAGAGAATTCGGGTCTCGTTGCTCGAGAATTCACGGTCACATAGTTTCGTAAAAGGGACGGCCGTCCTTGACCATGTTAGAACGAGCTTCGATTAAATGCTTCGAATACCGAATCGATTCACGGTTCAACGCGGTCGTTGAAACTTTCGCTATTTCCTACTAAGAGGGCATACACACTTGGCTACAACGAGAGCTCTCGTTATTATACTACGAAGTTTTTTTACGAGAACTCTGTGTGTATTCATTTAATACATAAACTGCCTCATTTCCATCGTCACTTTTAATCAAATAAGCCAGTATGTCATTACCATGCTGGATGCAAGGGAATGTAAATCTATACATATCAAGCATTTCGTGCAGAAAGAAAATTTGAATGACTTGGGTCTTGTGATGCCAATCTACAAGTATTATATTGTCAGCGCCTTTATACTCGTAATACAAAATAGACACTAAATGACAGGTACTTATTCACACGTACGAAGTCTGTATTAGTGTTGTCATCGCATTGGTTTGGCTTCATTAGCGAAATGCTCTCCGTAAACTAGAATGGACGAGACCTTTTACCCATTTGCCCTAAGGAAGCATACCGTGCTCGACACTATAATATGCCAGTGTATTTATTACCGGCGGGATAACGTGAGAATAATAACGACGCAGGAGATGAAGTCTCAATGACCCACGGAACCACTGTCTATAAAAACTCGTTTAGATAGCGATGTATGCGGTTCGATCCGGTTCGCTCGTTTCCCTCGTCGCGTCGCTTTGATACGGTTCAAATTCCACGATCGCTCACGATTACCGATTTGGCAATTTGTCGAGGTCGTAGGACGAGCTTTCATGAAACAAAAACCGCACGAACCGACGAAACAACGGGAACTTTAATTTTCTGGACTGGAGAATTTATTTAAAATAAGTTCGACGAATGCCGTGGTCACGAGGTTACCTGACATCGCGCAATTACGAGAGACCGAGTTTGAAACTCGACATCGTTTCGACCGGGACGCGTGATCGAAAGCGAGCTATAAATCTTCGAACTTGAAGAACTTTCGAACGCGTTAATTGTTATTACCATTGACGCGGAAGATCGAATGCAACCCGGCGTGCTTTATCTTGTCGCGACTATTAGTCCAGCTGCGCGATTCTCAGGGGGTGCCTCGAGCGATGTCTTCCCATGATCGCACGTACAACTTCGGTCGCGAAAATGTTACTTCCGATGCATGGCGCACCATAACCTTCCAATCATCCTATAATCTCCGAATGTTATTCGCGAGATTTAATTTTACAGAGAAAATTAAAAAAGAAGTCCGAATTATTATGCCGTAAACGAAAAAGATCTAAAAGAAGAATCCTTATCAAATTATTAAACTTACTGACAATATTATTAAGATAAAACATGAGTGGACTTACCTCGATCTCTTACGGTATTAAATTGTGAGAATAGTATAAAAATAAAATAGAATATTTTTCTTTTTGTAAGTATATGTAGAATAGTAAGATACATTCAGGAAAGTATGAGTTTATTGGTCAGTCGGAACGTAGTAATGATTCGAAAGTCGTGTTTAGGAAGTCGTAGAAAAGTTGGATCAACGTATTCAAGGGGTGATATCCTGGTGAGGAGGAGCAGCCAGTTTGGCTATACACATATCGATTGGTGCCATTCGGTGCCTGGCAGAGGGTTGTGCTTCTTCTACTTCCATTTGCGCAGATACCGGATACGACAAAAGCTTTGGCAAAAGAAGAAACTCGGGGTGCACGACCATGCTCGACTCGTCTCGTTCGCTAGCTCGGCAATTCGTTTTCGTTGGCAATTAGAATGTCCAATAACAGTAACTGGTATCCGGTGATACCTTTTACAAATATTTCAGCGATTCGATCACGACAATGTATTGAATTATTTTGATACAAATTGTTGAAATATTTAAATAACAATTAAGATGTTATTAATGGATACGGTCCCAATGAAGGCCCACAAATAATAGGTATATCATTTTAAAAGTAATTTTCTTGAAAAGTATAATAAAGACTGAAATTTTATCTACAATTTTATACATATATTGAACTGTATGTATATAAAATATAAAAAACTGATATAAAAATATTATTAATGGGACTGGTATCTTAATTTAAGTAATACACTTCTAAGAAAAATTGAAAGTTACGTAGTAAGCTTGTTTGATTAACTCGTGTTGATAATGCCACTTTTTTCAATTAATTTTGTTTATTGCTTTCATATAAAGATTAAGCTGACCTAATATGAACATTAACTGGATTGAAGTACGTGCTTTGGAACACGAGTCAGACGGTACAACAGTCATTTCTCATTGTCGTTGTTTTGTTTCTTGTTTCTTTTTCATTGTACATCATACTTTAGCGTGAATGATAATTACAACGGGAAAAATGACGTGAAAGATCGCACATACAAATGTCATTTATGAATTTTTGAACTCTGGAAAATAACATAATTACTATACACAAAATAACATATAATTACTGATAACCAGAGTATCTGATGTATTTAAAAAATGTGTTCTAGCCATTATCTAAGGGTTTCTCGCAATTTTCGGCGAGAGGACAGATGGAAAGGCGGCGAGCACCGTTTCTCAGAGGCCCCAATAAAACAAGAGAGGTATTTCGATATATTAATTTTTGGAAACATTATTAGAATAAGTAAAATAAAGATTTATCTAATTAAAAAGATGATATAATTTCTTTTTTTATACAAATATCGTTTGATTCAATTTCGCGCACCTTGCACCACAATGCAACCAACGTAACGAATCAAAAAAACGTACACAGATCATGCGGGTACGTTTGCATGCGTGACCTCTACACATCAAATCCCAACAGCAACAGTAAACAATAAACAGAAACATAACCTAGTTAATGAATGTATTTTTCGTGATTGAATAAATATTTACTGTTTCATCGTAATGCGGCTGAATACTCATTGTATTAACAAGCAACATTATGATAAATATTTTGCAGTATTTGTACATAGCTGTATTTAATTTTTTATTTACTGCAATGCAGTGACGGTAATAATGTAATATAACAAATTTTGTAAGGTACCAAATCATACAGATATTAATAACTTTGTATTTGCAAAACTTATTTATTTTTTTTATAAGAACGTTCATTGTTATTACTGTTACTACAGGGAGACAGAAACAGAGGTACTAGAATGGATCCTGCAGGTAGTGTAACAGGTGGTACAGAGGATCGTATAAGCGATGAAGATCTCTCGCCAGACGTATTGGTTAGACAAAATTATGAATTGCGTCATCGTTTGGAAGAAGAAACAGCAAATTATAAAAGACGTCTAGACACGTATCGCCAAGCACAGCAACATCAGGCTGCTCTTGTTTCCCGTTTACAAGCCAAAGTAAACTTTTACTTTTCCAGGCTTAAGTTTTCAAATGTGTAATAATAATTTATATGTTTAGGTTTTACAGTATAAACAAAGATGTTCCGAACTCGAAAACCAAATGGTCGAATCTGTTACGTATGACTCTAACAAAGTTTCAAGTTCTGTACCACCGGCAAACTCTGCTTTAGATGCAGCTCAACAAACATTGAGAGAAATACGCGAAGAACAAATTCATGATCTAGATACTGCTTTGAAAAAACTATCGGATGAACGCAAAAGGTGATGCTTCTCTAACATAATAAAAGCCATTAAACATTTGAAACATTATGATTATTGAAATATTGCCTTTTGCAGGTGTGAAAAGTTATTACAATTGAATACAACTTTGAAAGATCAGTTAGAAGAATCTCATCAAACGAATGAAGCACTTACAAATGATTTACAAAAACTGAGCAATGATTGGGATATCTTGAGAGAAGAATTGGCTGTCAAAGAAGAAGAATGGAGGGAAGAGGAACAGGCTTTCAATGAATACTATACTTCAGAACACAATAGACTATTAAATCTTTGGCGTGATGTTGTTTCCGTGAAACGATTATTCGCGGAGATAAAATCCAATACGGAAAGGGACCTATTAAAAATGAAAAATAGTATCATTTCAACCTTTAACGATGTTTCGTCGGCTTGCAACAATACGGGATTTGCTATGAGAATGCACGCAGCTATGCAACCGGTGGTAAATGATATTCTTAATAAATTCTGTTGCTCTGTACATCATTTACTTCTTAATTACATCGTATGTTAGATATCTCAGCACGTTCAGCAAGCACAAGAGCAGGAAGTAAACGAATTGAGGACTGAATTAACGACAGTTAAGCAACGATATGATGTAGCTCAAAATGAGATTCGTTCGAAAGAAGAAAAGATTAATCAACTAGTTCGCGATGTTCATAATCTGGTAAATGTCCTGATACAAAAAATGTTGATTGACAGCCCTATATCTTTATTAAATTGATAATAATTACATTTGATATTTAGGAAGAGAAATTTGGGGAGGCAGAAGCAGAAATGCATCGCAATGTACGTATACAAGACGACATTGAAATTTTACAGTCTGCATTGAAAGATATAGCGCATATTGTAATCCAAGATGCGGAAAGTCAGGATATCGAAAATACGCAACCGCCTCCTCATCTTCATTTATCCCCCACTGGACCGATCCCTCAAAAATCACCAAAAAGAGGTACAAGAAGCAACACCATTCCAGCTTTTGCTGAAAGTACTATCAGTGCTGTACAATCAGCTCTGCATAAATATCAGTTAACTATACACGAGCTTCAGGTGTGAAGAATTTATATTGTATGTTTTGGTAAATTATGAAAGCACAAATTCATCCAATCGTGTGCTTGTTACGTCTCCTAATACCATATTTAAATGAGTTATTATATCAGGTTAAATTGCAAACCAACAAAGAGCAATTGCTAACGAGTCGCAAACAGTGCGAGAACGCGGAAGAAAATGTTAAAACTTTAGAGAAAAAAGTAGAAGAATTGGTCACTGAGTTGGACGCAACTCGATCACAATGTTCGCAGCTTGTTCAAGAGAAAGATATGTTACAAAAAAGTCTCGATATTGTAAGATTAGAGAAAAATGCACTCGATAAAAGTAGAGTGGAAATTAACAGTATGGTGCGCTGCATTTTTTTCTTTTTTAGATAGATACATATTCGTGCATGGTTTATCATTAATGATGACAGACAACGTTTATTTTTAGATGGAAAACTTGAACAGTGATTGTGAGAAACTGCAAAAAGCTAACAACAGGTTGCAAAAGCTTTGTGATAATCTAGAAGATGAAAAATTATACCTTCAAAACGAGGTCAATAGATTATCCAAGGATATAGAATTAAGGTATATTAAATAACAACTCTAATAACGTGCACTTGAGTAATGGATTGATACGACGTAAATTAAATTATCAGGGAATTAAATCTCCGATCAGAAGAAGACAGATGTAGCAAGATGAGAGAAGAATTATTAACGTTACGGGAAGAATTAAATAAGGCGTATCTTGCAAAAGACATGCTCGAACAACAAAAATTAGAAACTGATGGTTTAATTTCGCAGATTGAAAAAAATAAAGGTAAGTTGTATTTGTACAAATGTCTTATTTAATACAAATTAATTGATATTTTTTTTTACTTAATTAACATTTAGGCGACTTGGAATTAGAATTGGAAAGAGTACTGTTAGAAAAGTCAGATATGCAAGAAGTTCTCATGAAGTTAGAAACTCTTTGCAGCAATCACGAGCAAGAGAAACAACGACTGGAAGAAGAACTGAAAAAGGTAACGATTGACAATTATTCTGAGTTCACTTAATTATATACTGTGTAAACCGTCGATGATACTTGGTCCTATTTAGATAACGGAGGAAAAAAATAAATTTGCAAGTCAGTGCACTGATCAACAAGGTGATTTAGGTTCTTTAAGAAAAGAATTACTTCAAGCAGAACAAACTAGACTAGATTTAGAATCTGAAAAAGTTGCGTCAAATGAGAAAGTGAAGTTTTTGGAAATTGAAAAAGAAAAGATTGAAATGGAATTAGCACAAGTTACGCGAGAACGTGGAGATTTGAGTAACCAATTATCAGTGTTAGCACGAAAGAAGGAAACATTGAACGAAGAGTTAATGAGACTTAGGCAAAGATTAGAACAGGCAAATGAAATGAACGGAAGAATTAATCGAAATCTGGAAGATCTTGTAAAAGATAATGAAGAGAAACAAGTAAATATTTTATTACAAGTTTTATTTTAGTTCTTATAAATGTATTTATGTATATCTTTTGTTGTATCCACACAGGTACTTTTAGAAACTAACGAAAAAGAAGTTCAGAGATTACAGGAGCAACTTGCATCAATGCGTAGCGAAAAAGAAACTTTGGAAGGTGTGTTATTCGATACGCAAAGTAATTTAGAAAACATGCACGCGAAAAAAACACAATTGGAGAAAGAACAGAAAGAATTGTTAGTGAAACAAGAAAATTTGAAAGGACAAGTAGAAAGACTAATGAAGGAATTAGACAATAGTGAAAAGAGAGCACAGGAAATAAAACAAACTTTAACGCAACAAAGTGGCGACCAAGAAGCCGAATTCCATCAAATCATTTCTAACATGAAGAAACATAGCGAGGAGAATATTAAAAAATTGACGGAGGAAAAAGTATTGTATTTATAATCATGATTGTCAGAAACACTACAAAGATTATTAATTGTATTTACTTATAGGAACAGATAAAAGTGAGTTTGGAAAAACGACTTCAACAGTCGCTGTTACAACTTGGAGAAGAAAAAGATAACGAGATTAATCAGTTGCACCAGAAGATCGATGAACTCCAACAGCATATAGAAAATTTGTGTCAACAACACGAAGAAGTTCTTCTTAGAGCGGAAAATGATAAACAGCAAGCTCTTCTGATAGGTAAAAAATATACATGTAGAACATAAGAATTCTATCAATATTTCAATATGGATCATCTTTTACAGCTCATCACGATCAACAAGCATTGGTGGAGAAACTCGAAGGCGTATTGCGTGAAATGGAAGAAGAGAAAAGTAACGTGGAACGAGTTAAAAGAGAAGCTGCATCGCGCGCCGAACAAGAGCGTAACAATACAAACCAGTTGCGCGACGAGTTGAGTCGTCTCAAAACAAAATTAGACGAAGCTAAGTTGAAAGCTGACGAGGAAAAGATCAAACTTGAACTGAAAGTCGAAGAACTGTGGAAAGAAAGAGAATTAGCGCAAAGGGAATCCGAGGAATTACAAGTCCAGTTACACATGACAGAAGATAGAGTTGATAGTTTGCAAAATCAATTGCAAGAAACGATCAGAAAGCTTAAAGATGGTAGTTCCTATATTTATCTTTTGCAACGACATTTATTATTCCTATGATAATTACTATACAATTTATAGCCGAAAATCTTAATGAAACGTTACGGAAAGAGTTAATGGACGTCAGAAGGCAGCTAGCTGATTCCACGTACGAAAAAGAAAAGTACAATAGCAGTAACAAAGAATTACGGGAACACGTGAAGCGTATCGAGAGTGAAAAAAGGGAACAGAGCAGAACTTTGGAAGAAGCGTATCAGAAGATTGCAGGTAAATGCTTTTTATAGTGGTTTCTTGTATTCTTCTACATCTATGAGTTGAAGAGCTGTACAATAGACTTTTGCTATATTGCCATGGACGAAGTTATAAGAATGGAAATTTGTTCAGTCCAGTACTGGGGAAGTACTATTAATGAAATGCTTGAAATGCTATGAGACGGTGACAATATAACGAAAGTCTATTGTACGTAGAACTTTGCAAAATTCACAATGAATTTGTATTTATTTATATTTTGTACAAAGCGTTGGAAGATACAAAAGTAAATATAGATGCCGAAAGGTCTCGTATACAAACGCAGTTTCGCGACGTGGAACGAGAAATGTTGCAACTTCAGAAACAGCTTCGTTTTACGCAGGATGAATTACAAAAGTCCCATGACAGTAACGCACAGGCACAGAATGATGAAAAGGAACTGCATGCACGATTAACGAATGAAACTGAAGAAAGGGAACGTTTGCAACTCCAATTGCATCAAGTAAAGAAGCAGGTAAATATATGAAAATCCAGATATTTTATTCAGTAAATTTCTGTTTCAACTATAATCTTTGAGCAGTTAGTAGACGTGGATAATAGTTTGAAAGTAACCAGACAAGAATTGGGAAGATTACGTTCACGTTCCGATGAAGAGGGTGAAAGATGGAGAGCCAGAGAACAAGAGTTAATAGTTAGACTCGAAGACAGTCGATGTCGTGAAAGAAAACTCGAGGATCAGAAGCACAATCTGGAAGTTTGTCTGGCCGATGCTTCTCAACAGATTCAAGAACTCAAGGTAAGAAGATTAGAAATTCGAAGTAACTGATAAAAATAGCAATGAAGATTTCAGTTAGAGAAATTTTACACTTAGGCACGCCTTGGAGGATCCGAAGGTCGGGTTCGAGCTTTAGATGCACAGTTGTCACAACTTGAAATGGCGAAGAAGGAAGTAGAGCAGAAATTGAGTAGCGTCGGCTCTACTTTACGTCGTATCGCGGGAATTCAAATGGATGGTAGCGTTAATATACCTTTTAAAGTGATGAGTCCTTCGAGAAGATGGAGTCCAGCAAGAGGTACGAATGAATAGACTGTTGTAAATATTTTTAAGTTAATATATTTCTGTTACGATTTAGTGCAAGATCACATTGACTCTAGCAGAGATATGATACTTGATGTTGACCCTGAAATTATCAGGAAAGGTGTAAGATCTCTCATGCAACAAGTAGCTCAAATTGAACGAGAAAGGGTAATCTTTCGTCTTTAGAATAGATAGTTTATTAATTTTACATGTTATATTTACGTGGTAAATTTCAGGACGATTATAAAACAGAGTTATGCAACTTACAAAAGCAATTGACAGAGAATCAAGAAGTTCAAAATAGATCAGATGCTCAAATAAATAATTTATTGACTAACTTACGGATATTACAAGATGAGAAGAACTCGTTGGAAGTGAAACTTTCTCAGAAACAGAGTGGTTACGACATGCAGGTATATTTTTCTTGCAACATTCTACTGGTAATATTCGATTATTTTATGAGTATATTTTAGTTAAACGCTTTGCAACAAAAGGTGGAAGAGTGTGAACAATTCCGTGAGAAAGTAACGAATCTTGAATTGATGATCAACAGCGGTTCTGAAGAAAAAGCACAGTTTGAGGTAAAAATATAATTGCTTTCCTAATTAAACACGGATAAAATAAGAAATCTTGCAGGACAAGTTAGACAAACTGAAGCAAACCTTGAATAGAGTGGAAAATGAGAAACGTAATCTGCAAGAAGAGCTGAGTAGAAGTGAGTCACGTGCCACGAAGTTAGAATTACAAAGAATGTCATTAGAAGGCGACCTTCAAAGATTACAGATGATGTACCAAGAAAAAGAAACAAATATTCATGTATGTCAAACATATAACGCTTTACATTAAAAAAGAGCATTATCTTAAATCTTTTTAATTTTATAGAAGTTACAAGAACGCAGTGATATTCAAAATCGGGCCATGGCGAGTTTGGAAGAACGTTGTGCTTCGTTGAAGTCCACAACGGAACAACTAAATCTTGCATTGGAAAAAGCATCTAATACAGAAAGCGAACTAAAAAATGAAATTAATTCTTTGCAACATCAAGTTATGGAATTAACAACTTCCTTACAGACTTCTAATGAGAAGACCAAACAGGTATTAATAAAATTTTGGACAGTCACCGGTGTGCATTTGAGTATCATACATATATATTTTATTTTAGCTGCAAAAACAACTTTCAAATGCTGAAAATGAACGCAGAATTTTATCAGAGCGAACAGAATCTCTGCAACAGTCTTTAAGCGATCTGAAACATACGAATCAAACGTTAACGGATCAAATTAATCGTCTACAAAATGAACTGGCGAACAATGAAGTACAACGTTGTGCCTTAGAATCTCAATTGAGAATAGTTGCTTATCCGCAAGAAGAGAGTACGAATAGAGACGAAGAATTGTTAAGGCAGCTGCAAACAGCTCAAAGAGAGCGAAGTGAAATAAGAGGAAAAGCAGAGGCTCTTAATGAAAAGGTAACGCTTCTAATGGTGATAATTATGGGGCTAAGACTACTTCTGTCCTTCATGTTTTAGATTAAATTATTGGAAGCCGATAAGCGCAATCTAGAACGTCAGTTATCGTTATACAAATCAACTAGTCGTAGTAAAAGTTACGAGCGTCCTGAAAAAGCGCACGCAGAACTGTTAGGTACAAGCTTTGACATTGACCACTACGAACAAGAAAACAGAGAACTGAGATTAAAAGTGCGCAGATTAGAAACTCAACTCGCAGAAAAAGAAGCAGAACTTATCAGAGTGAAATCGAGTTACGTTCATACTCATTCAATATATGATTTTAGTCGGGACAGAATGGGAGAAATAGAAAGACTCAGAGCAGCTCAGTTGCAAGCAGAAAAATTGTTAGAAGCAAGGGAACAAAGTCACCGTCAGCAAGTTTTGCGTCTGGAAAATCAGGTACTTAATCTCTTATTGTTTTAGTTTCTTTCTTAATCCTGACAAATATAACAAGTTAAAAATAAAGTTTTGTATTAATATTGTTGCATTAATCAATGTCTGAACAGATACAGTTATTACGTGAACAACTTAATCAAGAAATAAAACGTCGGCAATTATACGTGTTGAGAAGTTCAAGAGCTGGTAGAGAAATGCAACAATTACGGCAAGCTTTGGGTGATTCATTGAGAACAGTAGCGCAAGATCCATCATTGGACGCAGTATTGTTAGAACACGAGGCTAGAAAATTGGATTCCACTCTGACAAGTACCACCAGTTTACCGCCATCTTTAGTTTTACCTCAGTCGTCGTCTTATGATAGATCTTCCACGCCAGCACAGCTCAAATGAATTTCGACGCTGTTTCAGACTGAATCGGATAATAATACTGCCAATATGCGTTCGGATATTTACAAGAAGAATAATATATAATAATTCTTCCATATATGGGAACATGATTTGACATATCTCATACTGGTCACAAACGCATTTAAAATTATTACCATAGATCATTTAAAGATTAGGGGATTAAATCATTTTGATAATAGTATTATACATTTTTTATACATTTTTAGAACCGATCAACAGCAAACTTATTTAGTACTTAAAAATTTAATATGTATTTACTGAAATCATTCCGACCGTATCTCGTGAAGAAAAGCTCTTCCTATTTTGTTTTAACTATCTACACATTATGCTACTTCTACCATGTATAACATCTGCAAAATTTTTAGAATGGAATGTTGCAGTATAGGTACTTAAACCCAATCCGTCCATGTATTTTAAAATAATTTAAATTTTTTACTATAGATTTTACAACTAAGTTATTAATTAAGTATGATTTCCAAAATATGTGTTCTGATTATCAAGCGTATGCTTATGATCCGTATAATGGAAAGCACCTTGGCAAGAATAATGCTATCTCTAGTCTCGTCTTGAGACCATAGAGAATCACCAAACAAAAGCATTGTAGGGATATGCTTCTGTTTATTTGATAGATGAATCGCTGAAGTCTAGCACAGCATAGAATGTAGAGAATGGTATATTGTTATAACGAAATACCAAAGATAACACACAGTTGGCAAACAGTGGATTGTGTCTATTCTTTATTACTAAGAATATAGACATCTAATCCGATGAAAATATATAGCTGGCTCGGTTGAGCTGTCCTGTTTGCGGATCATAGAAAACTGAAGTGTCTTGAAATCATTATTTATTACATATCATATCAAAGTTCAAAGAAATCATTGTACTGTGTTTGCATGTTAGCGCTAAATCCTGAATTGTTAACGAAATTACATTATAATATGTAATGTTTTTTCTTAAATTTATGATTTAGAAACATGAGTTACTATTATTTAAATTGATTATCATTGCAAGTGAGATAATGAAATGAAAAATTAGTCTACTTGAACTGATAAACAAATTATATAAAAAAAGAGCTTATATGATGCTAGTCATAAAAAATGTTATTATCTTTAATATTATATATATAATTATATAATGCGTTAATTGGTGTTCACTTTTGTAGAGATACATATACATATGTATGTAATAAAATATTGCAAATTTGAAATTTATGATTATTTAAATAACATACCTTACTTAAATTCAATCGATAAGAATTTGGCGCTAAAAACATAAATGCGTTACGATGCAGCCTGCCCTTGGCTACGACGTATATTCGACTGATCTGAACCTATATGCGCAGAATGAACAAAAAATCATTCTTAGCCAATCAGAAACCAATATTAGTTTGGCGCGAAATATTTATTTAAATGTTATTGGTTCTTATTTCGCGCCATTTTAGACGTCATGATACCTATTAACGGAACATTCACTGTTTTTCCTACCTTAACTATATTAATTCATGCTTCAATAAACCAATCAAATCCCAACAAATTCAAATTTAAACTCGAAAGAGACGCTTTTCAAATGGCAGTTACTCGTATACTAATATGTCAGTGTCGTACGATATAAGCGAATCATGTAAATGTTATTAAGAAAGTGAATTAATATTATATGTGTTATTTAACGATTAAAAGAAAATATCATTAAGTGAAAATGTCGGACAGTATAAAAGTTGCCATTAAAGTAAGACCCTTGATTAAACGCGAGAAGGACGAAAATCTACCGATACAATGGGCAGTTCAAGGAAATTCTATTGTTTCCACAGATTTAGAAATGAAAAAACGCGGAGATGGAGGATTCTGTTTTGGTATTTACTAATTGCTTATGCATTTTTACTTTTAAATTCATACCCATAATTCATGTAATTGATGTACTAACTTCTAACTTATATTTTCAGATCATATTTTTGATATGAACACATCTAATTCACACATATTTGGTACTATTGTAAAACCGATTGTTAATGCTGCTGTAAATGGCTTCAATGGAACAGTGTTTGCGTATGGTCAAACAAGTTCTGGTAAAACATACACTATGATGGGTACCATAGAGGAACCTGGAATTATACCACTTGCTATTGAACACATGTTTGATGCTATTGCTAACACTGCTGGTCGTGAATTTTTATTAAGGTTTTATATATTTCTACTAACAAAATAATTTGATAATTTAATATTTAAGTAACTAATAATTTTTGTACATTTTATGTTTTAGAGTATCATATTTAGAAATATATAATGAAAGAGTTAATGATCTTTTGAACAAGAGTGACACTGATTTAAAACTGAAAGAAGATGGAAGTGGACAGGTGATTATAAAATGTAAAGAAGAAATTACAAATTGTCCTGAAAATGTGTTGGCTATAATGAAGAAGGGAGATAAAAACAGGAGAATAGGAGAGACTAACATGAACGAGCGTAGTAGTAGAAGTCATACCATATTTAGAATTGTAAGTTTAAATTAATTAACACACATTTGAAATATAATGTTCTAACATACATTCTGTGGTCAGACAATTGAAAGCAGAGAAGCTGCAGGAGATTCAGATGGTGCCATCCAAGTATCACAATTAAATTTGGTAGATCTTGCTGGTTCTGAAAGAGCGCGGCAAACAGGAGCAACTGGCGAAAGATTCAAAGAGGGGCGACACATTAACTTGTCTCTTTCTACATTAGGACTAGTAATTATGCAATTAAGCGAATCACAAGATGGTCAAAAACACGTTAATTTCCGTGACAGTAAACTAACAAGGTTACTGCAGAATTCATTAGGTGGTAATGCTATGACTGCAATAATATGTGCTATAACTCCTGCTGCTTTGGAAGAAACTCAGTGTACTTTATCGTTAGTACATTTTTTTTTTACTATTACCAAATATTTATTTTACTATTTTATCTATAGGAATAGTTTCTATATAATTCCACTATGTAACTATATTTTTATGCCATCATGTCATCCCATATTTGTATCAGTAAATTGCTAGTATTATACTGAAAATTTATATTTTAATGTTTAGTTTTGCTTCTCGCGCCAAAAGTGTGAAGAACAAGCCACAAGTTAACGAAGTTATGTCTGATGCAGCGCTCTTGAAACGATATGCAAAACAATTAGTTAAACTTCAAGAAGAATTACAGGTTCATAACTTAAATTTCGACAACAATAATAATACTGATAATTCTGAGAACGCAAATCTATAATTAAGTAAATTTATTATTTCAGAGAATAAAAAATGAAAATCGGTCTGCAGAAATGGAAGAAATGGAATCTAAACTGCAAGAAAAAGAACGTGTTAATCAGTTATTGGAAGAGCGCATAGAACTATTAAAAACCCGCATTGTTTCCGGAGATATTACGAATCAAGAAGAATCATTCAAATGCAGATCTAAAAGAAGACAGACATGGGGTGGTCCTGGAATGGTTAACCAACATTTATCTTTTTTTCAGCCTAAGACTAGTTTACCGACTATAAAAGAAGTATCGTTTGAAAAGCCAGAGAGGAAAAGTATCATTCAATCAATGGACTTCATGCATCAAAGTAATTGTCCAATTTTTAAATCCGCAAATTACGTAAAGTTCGTGATTTTTCTAATATGTTTTCATTTATTTCCCGTAGCATTTCAAACAGAATTTGCTGACTTCGAATTAGAATTATTTGAAAGCGAAAGAGATCGCGAGAACAGTGATAGTGATGACGAGCCGTTTATCACGAAACGTAACCATCATGTTACATTTAAGGACGACGTATATACCATTAAATCTAGGAATAACAGCTTCGATATATCGCCAGAAAAGTATGACACATCAACTCAAACAACAAGGTAAAAATTGGAAATGGCGAAGAGTTATAATATTTATGCGTATCATTTGTATTTATATTTAAAAATTTATAGTTATCAGTTCTCTCCATCCACTCCAAAACATATTTTACGCCAGCGTATCACCGATTTGACGAAAGAGTTTACAGAACTTCGTGAGTTTACAACTTTAGAGAAACAAGTACTATGTCAAGAAAATCATTGTTTCGCACGAGTAAGTATAAAGGTCCTTTTAAAGTTAGATAAGCCAAAATCCACTCTTCGGGAATCTCTGAAATGTATGATTAATAAATGAATTGATTCTCTGATATAATTTTAATCTTCATTTTTTAAGGAAGAGGCACAAATTCTTCTAGGGAAGAAAAATCAGTTGGAATGTGGGATTGGTTTAAAAGAAGTTGAAGAAATAAATGCGGCCATAGCAGGCTATGACATGGGACTTATTTCGGAGGTAAAAAAACGACTAACCGATCTTAATCTTACAGAAGAAAAGGATATAAATCGCATAATTGTTGAATTGTGTGTAAAATTAAACGAAGTTGAGAAACAAAATTCCCTGGAAAAAGATGAGCGTCGCAAAGTAATAGGGCAGTGTTCAAAATTGGAAAAGCAGATTGAAAATGTAACTGCTGAGAGATACGAATTTGAATTTATCAGTCGCGAATTGCGTGCAGAACTAAAGAAGAAAACAGTGGAACTAGAATTAAAGAACATGTCAGAGGAAAATATGAAACAGCCAGAGTTGAACAAAATTTCAGAACTAGAGGAAAAGATTGAAAGTATCACTTCTGAGAAAAACCAATGCGAACGTAGTAACGTCGAGTTGCGTGCCGAATTATCAAAGAAGACAACAGAATTGCAAAAGCAGATTGAAATTATTACTTCCGAAAGAAATGAATTTGAACATATACGTCGTGAATTGTATAAGGAATTGAATAAAAAATCTTTAGAATTGGAAAAATTGAAGAATGGTTCATACGTTGAAGATGTACAAACAATACATAAAACAGCAGAAGCAGAGAAAGAGATTGAAAGTACGAAGTCTGAAAAACATAAATTTGAGCAAACTAATGTGGAATTAGAATCTACAATAAATTCAGAACGCATTAAAGTCGAAACTATAATGTCTGAGAAAAACAATGTTGAATGCATCGATAATGAATTACATTCGGAACTGGATCAGAAAAATTCTGAATTTGATACGAAAGCAACGCCTCAACGAATTGAAAGTCAAAAAACAGTGGAACTGGAGGAACAAATTGAAAGCTTAACACTGAAGAATACAAAACTTGAATCTACCATTAGTGAACTACATGTTGCGTTAAATCAGAAAACTTCCGAACTTGAAAATAACAAAGTATTACAAGAAACTGAAAATCAGGAGACTGCAGAAAAGATCTATAAACTGGAAGAACACATTGAAAACTTAACATCAAAAAATAATGAATTGGAATGTACCACTGCTGAATTACGTGCTAAATTGGATGAGAAAATTAGTGAACTGAATGTGAAGATGTTGGAAGAAACAGAGAATCAGAAGAAATTGGAAAAAATATCTGAATTTGAGTCTGAAATTACTAACATAACGACAGAGAAGAATGAAATGGAACGTATAATTAGCGAACTACGTAGTGAATTGCACCAGAAAATTTCCGATCTTGAAGCTAATAAAGTATTACAAGAAACAGAACGTCAGGAAGTAATAGAAAAGATCTCTAATCTAGAAGAACAGATTGAAAACCTGACATCAAAAAATAATGAATTGGAACTTATCACTGCTGAATTACGTACTGAATTGAATGGGAAGATGTTAGATGAAGCAGAGAATCAGAAGAATCTGGAAAAAATTTCTGAATTTGAGTCACAGATTGCTAACATAACAACAGAGAAGAATGAAACGGAACGTATAGTTACTGAACTACGTATTGAATTGAATCAGAAAACTACCGAACTTGAAGCTAATAAAGTATTACAAGAAACTGAAAATCAAGAAGTAACAGCAAAGATCTCTAAACTAGAAGAACAGATTGAAAACATGACACTAAAAAATAATGAATTGGAACGTACCATTGCAGAATTACGTGCTGAATTGAATAAGAACACTTTTGACTTGAATGAAGAAATTTCTGAACTGAAAGCAAAGTTATTAGAAGAGAATCAGGTGAAATTGAAAGAAATTTCTGAATTTGAATCACAAATTACCAATTTGACAACACAGAAGAATGAGTTGGATCATATTATTAGTGAATTACGTATTGAACTGGATCAGAAAATTTCTGAACTTGAAACCAACAAAATATTACAAGAAACTGAAAATCATGAAACGATGGAAAAAATATCTGAACTAAACAGACAAATTGAAAACATGACGTCGATAAATAATGAATTGGAACATGTTACTACTGAATTACGGGCCACATTGAGCGAAAGGACTTCTGAATTGAATGCAAGAATAACATCAGAAGAAATGAAAAATCGTGAAACACTGGAGAAGATAACTGAATTTGAGAAACAAATCGCTGATGCAGTGTCTGAGAACAAGGAACTTGAATGTGTAAATGAAGAACTGCGTGTCAAATTGAATCAGAAAATTTCTAAGATTAAGAAAAATACGACATTGAAACTATGTGAAAATGAAGAGTTAATGGAAATGATTTCTGAATTAGAAGAAGATATCATTGATATAACGTCTAAGAAAACTGAATTCGAAAGTATCAATATTGAATTACAGGAAGAATTAGTTCAGAAAACTTCCGAATTAGAATTGAAGATTATATCGGAACAAAAGGCAACGGAAATGATTTCTGAATTAAATAAACAAATTGAAAATGTGACGTTTGAAAGAAATGAATTGGATCGGCGTAACAATCAATTAAATATCGAGTTGAACGAAAAGATTTCTGAATTGCAAGCAAAAATTATGTCAGAGCAAACTGTAATGCAGAAAATTGTTGACTTAGAGAAACAGATTGAAACTATTACTTCAGAAAAAAGCGAATCTAATCATGCTAGACATCAAGATATTTTAGACTCAGAATCAAGGAGTGAATATGATTACATAGGCGAGAATAATAATTTGAAAAATTGCGTCCAAAATTTGGAAGATACTCTAATGAATATGAAAGCAGAAAATCAAGACTTGAGAGACCAGTTAGAAAATCAATCCATGTTATCTTATTCTAAAATCAATGAAAGCACTGGAGACATTTCAAATTTGATTGTAAACATAGAAGCAGAGAAAAACGAACTGGAAGAAACTCTTTTATTAAAAAGTCAGGAGCTAGAAGACATAAAAAATGACGTTCGAGAGCTTAAAACGGACATAAAAAAATTGCAAGATACTATTTATTTGTTAACAACCGAAAATATGGAAATAGCTACTAAGTTAACTACCGAACAAGAGAACGCAAAGCAAACAGAACTTAATCTTCAGAAGACAATCGATGAACTTTATGTACGAATTGCTGACATTACAAATGAGAAAATTAATTTAGAAAACGATTTAGCGACTGTGAAAGATCAGTTAGAATCTATGCGTCTTAGAATGCCAGAAATACCTGACGAAGAACAATTATTCGCAACGTATCAGAGTAAAATTGATAAACTAACAGCGGAAAACATTGAATTATCAACAACCGTCGCGGAGAGAAATAAGGAATTTCAGAATATTAAAGAAAGTAAATCGTTGTTGTATGATCATGAATGTACTTATAAAGAAAAATTGGCCATTCTTACAGAAACAAATAAATGTTTAGTAGAGGAAAATGACGAACTCTCAACTGATCTAATGGACAAAATAGAAGAAAACGATATGCTGAAGGAACAATGTAATATATTAAAAAATAAAACAGAAGAATTGTTGGCAAAAAATGCAAACTTCGATGAAAATGGTACAGAACATTTAAGGGCAGAAAATAATAATTTGAAAGGAGAAATTGCAGAACTGAAAACTAAAGTAACTATACTGTCTGATGAAAATGTAAAGTTTTCAAATAATTTATTGAAAACTATGGAGGAACTTGATTCTTCTCGCCATGAAAAATCATACGATAATACCTTACACTTGTCAACAATGTTTAAAAACACTACAGAGATCAGTGAAAGCACATGCGAGGCGTCACAGGAAGAAAACTATGAAACACTGAAAAACAAAGTTACAACACTACAACACGAAATTGATCAACTAACATGTCTGAACAGAAAACTTAGTGACTTGAAATTAACTTCTTGCAGCCAGTGCTCTCATTTGAGAAATCTGAATGAAAGTCGCAGATCTCTTAAGTTGGAAGCAAAAATTTTGAATCAGAAACTCAAAGATTTACAAAAAAAGTTTGATCTGAAGTGTCAGGATGCTGAAATTCTTAAACAGAAAGCTAATGAAGACTTAAACCTGAGTGACAGTAATGTTTCCTTAAATGTTAGTTTTGTGAACGAGATGGACATTACCTTTGTTGAAGAAAAAATTCAGAATTTAAACGATGAAGTGCAAACTTTAAAGATTGATCATGATAAGTTATCAATTCTATACGAAGATAAATGTAACGAATTGAAGAAACTTCAGAGTGGTGTTATTGTAAATGTGACACATACTAATGATAATGCAACATTAAAGAAAGATTTGAACAGAAATGAAAATAGAGTATGTCAGATTCAGAATTACGTTGATCAATTAAAGAATGACGTGGATGAAATGAAGAAGAACAGCATGAATTTTAGTACTATGCTTAATGAATTTAAAGTTGAGAAGGGAAATCTAATACATGAAATTGAAACATTAAGACAATTGAACGAAGAACTGCAACAAAAGGTAAGAAACAACGAAAGTACAGCAATAAATAAGATACAAATTCTTGAAAACGATTTGAATAACATGAGTAAGGAAATTGAGCAATTTTCTACGCGAGAAAAAGAATTTGAAAGTCAAAGGTTGATGTTGGAAGTAGCATTGGAAAACTTAAAATCCGAAGAAGAAGACAAAAATGCACTGATTGCTCGATTAAATGAATGTATTTCTAAATTAAACAGTGAATTAGACTTAGTAAAAAAAGAGAAAAATGATACAATTGATTCAAATATAATTAAAGATAAAGAAAAAGAATTAGAACATTTAAAGAAACAATGTGAAGATTTACAAAAAGAAAAGATGCAATATAAGGAACGGGAACAGTATAATACGTCAAAAATCAAGGACTTAGAAGCATATATAAATAATGTACAAACAACCATAATGAATAAAGAATCCTTGTTTACAGAGCTTCAACAGAAATCATTTTATTTTGAACAGCTTCTGCAAGAAAATGAACAAGAGAAACATATTCTTATGCAAAAATTACAAGCAGCTGAAAGTGAGGTGTTGAATTTCAAGAGTAATATAGAAACAACATATAAAAATGAATTTAATTTAATATCGCTACAGTATCAACAACGTCTGAAAGAATCTGAAAACAATTTACAACAATTAAATGATACATTAAACAAGTATGTCGGCGAAAATTTAAAGTTAACAGAAGAACTTAGTGGTTTACAAAATATTAAACACAAGTTTAATGAATTGATGAATGAAAGAGAACAAATACTTAATGCCAAAAATATGCTGAATAGTGACAATGAAAAACTTAAAGAAGAATTAAACGACATTAAAGCATGTATGATTAAAGAATTGAAATCGCTTAAATGCAATATAAATTTGGCAGATATTTCAGATAAATCCATAAACAAAATCTTTTCAGTTTTATTGCAGACGCTTATATCGAAAGAAGCCGAAGTGATTAAAAGTATACGTGAAACGTGCGAAAAGGACAAACGCAAATTGGAAGAAGAGAAGCAACAGTGCAAAGATATAGAGAAACGTACGGCAATATGGGCTAAAGAATTAGAAGCAGAAGTCGAGAAACTTCAGTCGGAGATCATGGAAAGAGAACATGCGCACAAAGAGTACCAGAATAAAATTTCTCAATTAGAACATCTTTTGAAAGAGAGCACTCATGAAAACGAGATGCTCAAAGAAAAGATCGAAGAGTTAGAAATCGATTTCAGCAATCTACAAACTGAATTTGACAAGCAATGCAAAATTGATACCCAGCAAGAAGAAGCGAGAGTTATTTTACAGAAACGGGAGCAAGAAGCACAAAAGACATTTAAGTACAAGGAAATGGAGTTGCAGTCAAAGCTCACAGCCGAAAAGGATATGTACGAGAAAAAAATAAATGAACTCGTTTACAGTATTGAATCTTACAAGACAAAGAACTTAGAATTAACTAGTAATATTGAAGGACTGGAGGCCAATGAAAAACAGCTGAAGAATATTATAGAAATAAAATCAAATGAAGTAAAAAGGAGTAATCAAAATATAGAGCAAATGAACGCGGAACTTGAACAATTTACACTGGCTTATAATAAACTGAATCAGGAGATGGATGAAAAGAATTCTCATATTGAAGAAATTACTGCAATCTTGAAGAGCAAGTGTGATACTCTTTCGGAATACAAAACCAAACTTGAAACGGTTATACCAGAATATGAAATGTTGAAGGAACATGTCAAGGATCAAGCATCCGTTGCGCAGCGGCATAAAGAAGAAATAGAGACAATAAGGAAGGAGAGAGAAGAAGAACTAGTAATTATCAAAGATAAATTAAATTCGGAAGAAATAAAGAGTACCGGATTAAGCAAACAACTGAATGAATTGAACAATAAAAATATTTCTTTGATAAAAGAACTGAATGACTTGAAAGAAAAGTATGAAGAACTCCTGGAAGCAAATATAAAATTAGAAAAGAAGATTCGCAATAGTACCAGCAAGATTAAAGCAGAGGCCGAAATAGAAGAGTTGAAAGAAATAAACAAAAGATTGCAAAATAATTTAGAAGGCGCGAGCAATCGTGTAGTAGAGCTTCAGGAAGCGAAGAGTCAGACTTTGAAAGAATTAGTTGACGTGAAAGGTAAATATGAACTTACGTTGCAAGAAAATGCTGAAATGAAGACAACATTATCGTTGTACAAGTCTAAATTCTCTACTTCAAGTTCAATGATAGATGAAAGCAAGTACGACGCACTTCTGTTAGAAAAAAATAAAATTGCGTTAGAATTAGAAGGTAACAAATTGATGTTAAATCGGAAAAACGAAGAACTTAAACAATCTGCAAGTAAAATACAACAATTAACAGATGAAAATAAAGAGCTGGATACGGAGTTGGATGAATATGCAGCAACGATCCGAGAACGAGATGCCGAAATTTCAAAACTTGAAATTAAATTGTACGAGGTCGAACAAAAACTGGAAAGTATTAACGAGGAGAAGAAGAAACTTGAACATCAAGCAGAAGCATTTAAAATGTTACAATTGGAAGGTGCATCACACCGCACAACAGAGTTTGAGAAGGAAAAAAATAAATTAATAAAAGAATTGGAAGCGCAGAAATTACTATTGAATCAAAAGGACAAGGAGCTTAAGGAATATATACATAATGTACAACAGTTAACAATAAGAAACAAAGAACTTTGTAATGAATTGAATAAATATAGTAATTCATCTTTACGTACATCAGATAACAGTATAGTTAATACTTTAAAAGAAAAGCTGGAAATGTTTAAGATGGAAAACAAAAGACTTAAAAATGAAATAGAAGAACATGAAATGAAATTAAAGGCGAATTCATATAACAGAGGAGTCACGCTAAGAAAAGAGAATACGAAACAAAAGTTACAAGTTACACACGATAAAAGTCTTGGTGAACAGGAGGAGGATAAGTATCAACAACTGAAAGATAAGATTCGTGAGTTAGAACTACAGATAGTGTCGAAGAATGGGAAAATTGCAACATTAGAAATTCAAATCCAAAGTGAAAACTTTCCGTATCAAAGGAAGTGTAAAGAACTGGAAGAATTGGTACTTGCATTTCGCAATAAGGTATGTATAAAAAGTTACAGGAAATTGTTGAAATTTCAAATATATAATTTCATTTGTAGAATGCAGCATTAAATGCTGAAATTAGGAAACTGCAAAAAACCGTGAACGACGACAACGCATGGGACTGTGAGATTTGTAGGCGATGGCGTGTAAACAGAAAAGATCAAGCTTGCCAAACGATACCTAACAACACGATACGCTTTTGCGGCAGTAATAGCGGAGTTGTTGAGGTAATTTGAACTATCAGTATATGTATTAGTCTACGTTGAATCTATAAGGTATATATACTGAATTGTAATTTTCCAACAGGACCATGTAAAAATGGAAAAATTAGTGAAAGAAAAGAACTTAATGAAAGAATTGTGCCGCTCTAGACTAAGACAAATAAGAGAATTAGAAGATAGAATAAAGGAACTAGAAGATTCTCTTGCTTTAAAACCGAATTAACACTATCGACAACAGGCGTCTTACTTTGAATTAAAAAATTATTTTATTTCTCCATAACATGTTTTTATCAAAGCATACAATAATTCATTTATTTATATATGTATATATATGTATAATATTGTGCAATTAATACATATTTTTAAAATAGTTACAGGTATCAAAAAATGTAAATAATCAATGTCGAATGCACACACTGATATCTGTTTTACTATTAAATCTGTGATTCGAAAAATTATTTTACTATGGTATTACTGACTTAAACATATAATGAATAAATAATGACAAAAGATGTTTTCAGGACTGTTGAAGTTTTTGTTTCTTTACCTTGTACTTGGGTATAAACTTTTTAGATCTTTTTTCACCGACCTTTTTTTCGAAAAGATCTGTAACAAAATGATTAATTAATTAATTATAGTATGTTAAAGAATTATAGCATATTAAAAAATGCAATTACCTTCATCAGGTTCTTCGCCTACTTCTTCACGATAATATTGGGCATCGTCATCTTCTTCTATATTAGTTTCTTCAACAGATTCTTTCGCAATTTTCTGCATTAACAATTCGCTTTCTTTCTTCTTCTTTTCCATTCCTTTCAAAGATTTTTCCTTATGTTCTTGTTTCTGAAGTACCTTTTTCTTCTTATTATCTTCTTGTATCTTTTTTCGCTTTTCCTTCAACTTTTTCTTTTCTTCCCGTTTCTTCATTATCAATAACTTTTCTTCCTCTGATTTCTGAACATACTTATGATAAAGCACTTCACCATCCAACAATCCATCTTCAACTTTTATTAACTAAAAATATTATTTCGAAAAAATTGTAATTCCAATAATTATTTCCAAACTTCGATAACAAAATATTTCTAACCTCTAATGTTAATCTAGGACCTATTTCAGAAAGTCTAATTGCACTTTGGCTATTTGCATGATTACCACGCGATGATAACTTTTGTGGTAATGTAACGTGACTCGCGGGGTCATCTTCAGCTTCACTTTCCGAAACTGTTCCTTTTGTCAAAAAGTCAGAAAAATCCTCGCATTTGGACAAATTTGGTACCTTAGCTTGAACTAATTTTTTGACACCTTTCGATAAACCGACAGGCACAACTCTAATAGCATAATGCCGTACATCGATTGTTTCTGATGTTGAATTATAATTTAAACATAAACATCGACGAATAGTGCTCAGGTTAACCTGGAGAGTGATCAAAATATTATCACATAACATGAAATTACGGTTTCAAAATATCATTGGTTGAACCACATTTTTAAACTTACAGAAGTCAAATTTATTGTAGGAAACATATTTTGAAACATAGAAGCAATAAGCTTCAGTTGCATGCCTTCTCCACTAAAATTATTTAATACTACTAAAGGTGAATTCTTAAACAATTCTTCATATACCATTTGCTTTTTTAATGTAGATATTATATCTCTTGCTAAGGAGAAACTATGTATTTTAAAAGAAAGGGTTGGTCCCCTTGGTAACCTATTGTACAATTATTTTTTGATTATTTAAAAATGTTCATGTTACTTAATAAAAATATGACTAGCACAACTAAATTTGGTACCTGCAAAGTTTAAAATACATTCCTTGTTCCGTTCTTGTAAACATACACATATGTGTAACATGGAGAATACTAGCTACAGACACAAAATCTTTAAGTGTATTTTTTTTCCTTTCCTTTAAGGACATTGCAGTATATGGTTCCATTATTTTACGAAAATCTTTAGTAAGTTCAACAATATGTTCACCAAGTAATCCACGGTGAACAACAAACGAATGAGGTGCATTAACTACATTTGGACTTTCTTCTAGATTAAGTTGTTTATTCCTTTTTACACAACGACCCTGTAAAATTGTTATATATAATTATTATCTATATTAAAAATCGCCTCAAATTTATTATTATAAGTACTAATATAATAACAGTTCTGTTTAATGTAAAATAAACCTTATTCAAACTGCTTAAATTTATACAAAAATACTTAATGATTATTGTGCTATTGATTTAATTAGAAGATTTTTCTGCATTTACAATTAATGAAAATAACTATTATTTGAAATTAAAGTGATTACCTTTCTATGGCGCCCCATGACTTATATTTGAATTTAAGGTTAAGTGAGGTTAGGTTCAAAATCACGTATTTACCATGAACCTGAATATGAATTGTTGAGCTGTTTTCTTACGTAAAATTTCAAAACAAAGAAATCCCAGTGAGATTTTGTTAAATATCTATATCTGCTTTATCTTTGTGTTGTGGCATGTGCAATTCCATTCGGTACATGCAATTTCCATTGGGTACGTGCTGTTTCTATAGGAACGTAGAATTTCTTCTTGGGCCCTGCACTTAATGATAACTAAGCTGATCAAAAAAAGAGCGCACGAAAAATTGTGTACAGTACATTAATCGTTTAATTTTATAAAGCAGTTTTAAATTATAAAATTGCAAAGAGGATAAATAATATATTGTATTGAAATGTGATATAAAATGTTGTTCGCGAAATCAGTGAAAGTGAGTACACTCCTGTTTTGCACGTGGTACGCGAAATCTGTGTTGCACACGGTATTGAGGCGCTACGTATAAAAGATGATCGTAACAGAAGATTCATCAATTTCGAAAAGTGCAATTGACCTGACGAGTAATCACTGAGTTTTTACCGGATTCAAAAGCTTGCAAACAAAAATGCTGGGATCAAACTGTGCAACACGCAACGGTAAGAAATGACACAAACTAATATTGGTTTTAAAAAATTATGTGACTGAAGTATTTTAAACATTTGAGATTTACATGGCATTTTATGTTATGTTTTTTATCGATATTTTGTCATTATAGCTAACTGCCGAAACTGCTGCGACGGTTGCGGCAACAAGTGCAACTGTTGTTGCGTTTCAAGATGCGGAGGTAATGACTATAAAAATTATTTGCAGTATTTCTTCTGTTCATGATAAGTAGTTTATTATCAGAAACGTATAAAAATTTTTTCTTCCTTAGATAAATGTTGTAGCTCACCTGATGGACAACATTGTTGCCCAACTGACAAGCAACCTAGCTGCCCATCTGGGAAGCAATGCTGTTGTTCAGCTGACAGACAATCTTGTTGCTCAACTGCAGGGCAATGTTGTGACACGAGCTGTAAATGTTAAACTTGAATAAGATTATCAACAAAGTCATTTCATAATATATATTCTATACAGTATTATACGGAGAGCAGTTAATAGAAATGATGGAATATTATGTTGTTATCAAATAAAAAGCTTAACGAAATTGAAATTGACTGTATAATTTCTATTCTTGTGGATTTTTAAATTTACGCATGTTTTAAACTATACCGCCACTACTATTTACCTACGAACTAATCGAAGAGAAAAGATAATCAATTTTTAGTCTCATTAGTCCGGAAGTCCGCAGCTAGGTGGCTCTAACGTTTCTTGACGCTTTCTCGCTTGTAGCAAATTGAAATGTTATTATTCTATATATATATATATATAATTTCCTTGCAATGCAAAATAAAAGATCACTAGATATTTAGATACGGCAGAACAAATGTTATTAGTACATTTGCGCATTATTCTTTACAACGAAGCATGCGCAAATCAGTCAGAACTGATATGCGCAGATGGTTAAATCTTGCCTTCTCATGAGTAAGGTCTTCCGTGGTTGAGTTCAGAAGACTGTTTCTCATTACGTGATCATATACAGCGTACACAAATATATGAGTAGTTGAAAAAAGCGATAATGTAGGAGAGAATACTAATTAAAAAATCATTGGATATATATGCACGTCTACCATTTCAAATATCGTTAAAACCCCTACGCGTTACCCTTGGTTACGGAGCATGCTAGAATCAATCAGAGCAGATCTGCGCAGAACGAGCAGTAAATTGTTATTTAGGAAACATTCTCTCGCGACGGGGACTATATATCATTTAAAATTAGTAATTAAACAGAATTATAAGTAACTCAATGTTATATAACATCTATATGATAATTGTAAAAATTATGATTTCAAAAATTACTTATAAAATGTTTTGACGACACCCTTTGTCTTATAAATGAACTAAAACAATATCTGCAATTTTCATGCGATATTAAAGATTTATTCCATTTATGCAAGTAGGTAATTAAACATTCCTACTTCTTATTTCTGTTCCACGTTTTATTGTTTTTGTGTTGCTCAAATCCAAAGCCCATAGAAAGTACAATGAGAGATCATGAAACTGTCTGATTTCCCTTCTCACTCCATTATGAATCTCGGTAATGACTACAGTTGTTCACCGCGTGGAAGGATTCATTGTTTGGAAGCGCGGGAACTTCGGTGCGACTTGTTAAGCTAAGAAAACTGTTCTCACGGTGCAAAGTTCACGGCTAACGCGTCGATCTTTATCTATGTAGCCATGCCGTGGACCCCTTAAGTCGTTACGTGCTAAAATTACGTCGTCAATAACAAGGATGTAAAATCTTCGAAAATAATCTTGTTTCCACGACTTTGCCTTTCTTGAACCTGTAATTTTCTCAGTAAACAAGTTTGATCACGAATCTTTTACTTATAAATACACATACTTATTGTTTCCCTTAAGAAATTTATTTGCACTAAAATAAAAGTTAACTGGAGTGGACGTCATTTCGACCAAATTGGAGATTGTTATTAGCAAAGAACGTGGTGCCAAAATAAGCTTCTTTAATTTGTAAAGACATAGCGTGTAGAGATACTGGGGTCCATAGATATTCGGATCTAGAAAACCAGAAGTTCAGTACTATACACCTAGATATAATACACTATTTAATTTTTATAGTTATAGATTCTTACCGTATACCTTCATTCAGTTACGATGAAATTACATTTTACAGTTTGATATGTTCTAATGCTTTATCAATACACATATGTATGTGCATTCTTCCTCTCTTCGTTCCACATCCTTGATTCCGCACGTACTTTTAGTAACGAACGAAAACGCTAGACCGCGTTAAACGAATTTAACGACAATAATAGAATGCACGATCAATTATAGCAATGTTTCAGTTATGTTACCAAATGCATGGACAGGAACGGCTGAAAGTCTTCGACGTAAAGGGACGACGATTCTTTATCGTAGTTCCGGCATTATCCTTTGACAGTTACGCTTTGAGCACAGTGATTCGTCAACGACGTCCGCGGATAATAGTCGCGGTACGCTGCACCGGCTGTGCCGAGGTAACGTCTGCCATATGCCAAGCTAGAAACCGGCCGTGATTTTTGCCGGCATCGCTGCCGTCAAGAAATCGAAAAACAGAAATAGAAGCCTGTTCTTCAACTATCTAACGAATAATCGAGTTATGTATTAGACTGGCCGAAAAGTTTTGTGGCTTCTTGACCAGAAATTTCAGTACAAATCTTACGTTGTTCTTTTAAAGTACAAGGAGAATAATTATCGGTCAAGATCTTCGTTTAAGCATCATAATGATTTTTTGCCATAAATGACTTAACACTTTCCTGCACAGAATAATGAGCTGAATCAGATGATGCATTAAGAAATATATGATTCCGTTTAATAAAACGAACTTGATCTTTATTTTTCCTCTACGCATCCATGTAGAAGAAAAGCACCTTCATCAGATAATTTGCCCCCTGAAATCATGTAACTTTTATTAAAACATGTTTTTGTATCATAAATATTTTCAAAGATGCTTATGTGGGTTTAAATGGGGTTCCCTGAATATCTTTATAACAACATTTGAAATAAATAGATTTTATAAACAAGACTATTTAATCGATGTCATAAATAATTAAGGGATAAGTAAGCTTTCAAACGTGTGAACTTAAATCCTTGGACACGATTAAACATTTTATTTATAATTGAGTAACTAAATAGTTGAACGAATTCCAATACAAATTTTCTTTATTTTCTTCATTTAAATAATTCGTAGATGCTTAACATTCCAAATTAAATAGATAAGTAAACAATAAACAATATTATTCAACTATAGCTTCGCACATGTACGTTTTTCCGTACTATGCACTGTTGCCATCTGCCGGCGATCTTTGGTCTTACAACTATAAATAGAGCGGAATTGTATGAAATACAAATAAAGAACATAAATTTCATACTTGACGCACTTACCATTTCGATTAATAAATGTTAAAGTATCATAAAATGTACAGTACATATTTATTATGTACTCTGTTCAGTTATAAGTGCATTAGCACGAAGCGTGTTAGTAGTCTTATTTGAAGTAGATGATGAACAGGAACTGCAGCTACAACTACAAGAGGAACTAAAACTGGAATTGGAACAACTGCTCGAGCTTGATTTGCTAGATAGATTTGCCACATGCAAATTGATGTTTAAAAATTCAGTATTATTCGAAACTACAGTTTTGCCGTTTCCTTCGTCGCCCGATGACGAAGTTGTACTGCTGTCGCTAAGATTTCTTCTTTTGACACCAGGTGGAAGTTCCGGCTCGACTGGATCGTAACTAACAGTGGTCGTACCGTACATTTCGCGAACAATTTTAATTTCTTGTAACTTCTTCTCTTGTAACGGTATTCGTTTCGTCTTTACCCTTCTTCTTTTCCCGTTTTGCAGTTTTTCTTTCAATAAATACTTAACTTTAATTCGTTTTAAACGAGGCCTAATATAATCTTGACGTACGTCGTTTTCTTTTTTCTCGTCGTCAGTACTAGAAGTTGAATAATCGACAGGTTTTTCTGTAGCGGATGTGTCGTCTTCGGTGGTCGGTCCAATATTTTGTTTAAAATTTAATTCAGCTTCTGACGTGGATAATTCAACTTCTAGATAATTTGACGCGATAAGTGGTAAGTTCGAGTTCTCGTCCATGTTTTGATCACAATCTGTTTCATCTTCAAAAGTTTTACGGAAAGATGAATCGTGAAAATCAGAACAACCTTTGTTACACAAATTTTTAACAGCATAATTAAAATAATCAATAAAGTATTGACTTTCGTTACTATTGCTAAATTGGTCCATGCTCGCGCCATAATACAATCGTGCCAGGATTTCCGAATTTTTATTGGTTTGTTCATTTTGTTCATTATCAATATGCTCGCAGTTTTCTTTTTCACTTTCTGACGACAATAATAAAGGAATGTCTATGTCAGATGTCGAATCGTTATCGTAGCTTTTCTGTGGAAAAATATTTTCATCAAATTGTAAATCTTTTCAAGATCGTCAGTTATGACATACAGCAATTAACCCCCTTCACGTGTTTGACAGCGCATGTAGATAGCAAAAGAAAAAAAAATGAAAGCACACAAGCATTACGAAAGTAGTATTAATGAGTTCTTTACTATACAATCAGATTTTCCTCTGAATTCGCGGGAAACGGCGATAAAGCAAATTAATTTAAATAAACAATGTACTTACAGATTTCTTATTGAAGCGTTGAAGACGCACGTTCCTCGATACCGGTCGAATCCACGTGCTACTGTGTGTTCGTATGTTAAAAAAATACGTTTGTCCCGGGAATCTTACAGATTCGCATTCGATCCAATTGTAGGTTTCTTGAAAGTTACCGAATTCGTTTTTTGGAATTTCATTCTCTTCTTCCTTGGCATTGTCAGTTTCTGTAAATACCGATGTCTCACTGTGAGACTCAAAACTGTACGAATCACACGAACTCATATTTCAGCAGAAAATAATACATAGCGTCATTACATGAAGCGTATCAAACAAAGGTAACCCATCACGTGTTCACGAACGCATATTCGAATGAAAATCCGTGGGGCGCCCTCTCAACGAATCGCAAATAAGAAGGACATTCGAACATAAACAAAGCCGTAGCAGCGACCTTATCGACGCTATGAAGACTAGACCATTTTCGTTCCAATTAACGAGTAAATCGTCACGCAGTTTTGAAAGCTAAATGGAATCGGTGTCGAAAAAGTGACGTATTACATTAGTCCTGAAAGAGTTTCTTATATCGAGCATGTATTTTTCATGCATTGGGTATTATCGTTTGCTGTTCGCGCCCGTTGTACCATTTCCAATTTGTTCAAAGTCTATCGATGGAGCATGGACATTAACATACCTTGTTAATTTGGATTGCAAATCTCGAATTGTATCAAACGGACCGCCCGGAAGTTCAACAGGGAACAAGCATATAAACTGATACAGGTACGTGTGTATATTGTTTTCACGATATTTCCGTTCGATTCTATTCGTGGAAAAAACAAGCAAGATTCGAATCTTACCGTGCTTGTTTGTGACAGTTGATTCGTTTGGTGTCTGTCTTTTTTATGAAATAGGAAGGAATGATTACTTTTTGCGTTATAAGAGCGGGAAATTCCTGAAATTGGTAACATGTTGGAATAATCAAAGAATTCTCCCTTAGTTAACGTATTTAAAAAAAAATGTTACTTTGAACGGAGAATCGTAATGCGCAGGCGCGTAATATATACAACACTAAGTAGCTTATGTCACATATTAACTACGTTATAGACATCGATCAACTGTTGCAATCAAAAAACGTTTGATAAATAACCGAAAGAAATATCGATCATGTCTCGTATTTAATTATATCAATTTATGGCTTACGAAGCACCGAATAGAACATTCGTAAATAAGAACGTTTCGACAGAGTGAAAAATCGATATATCGTTGTCGGAACTGATCCATATCAATTTGATGTTTCGAGCAAGTCGGTGGAATGCGAGGTTACCATTCGTTGATTCAAGTACCGACGTGTAACTAATGCGTCGGAAGTGATTATCATAATGAGAAGATCGCGTTAACCATAATTTGTCTGCCAGAGTACGTTAAACATATACGCGTCTACGTTAGGAATTAATTCAGAAAGTAATAGAAGCGTGGCGTTACTGGTTAGCCGTTGCTTTCATATAGTGGCTTGTTTACAAACGAGCTGTTCGAATTCGATATCCGATCCGAGTTGATACGAAAATTCGAAGTATTTGCACGTAGCTGCTATAAGGCATCGTGAAACGGGCCACGAGGACGGGTCAGCCACGAATAAAAATTGCTGTTAAAAAAGGAATTTTTTTTCTTCTGTCTTTTCCCGGAAGATACGTCGACCGAATGCGTAATGTCGTTATACGCATGCGCCTCCGCAAACGTGCATGCTCGAAAGACTGACAAGGTGAATTACCTTGTAAATTCATTCGATTTTTTCCCATCCTTCGATTTCATTGCCGGCTCGTTCTTTATTCGCGGTGCAGTTGAAACGTTTTTTTTATGGGCCAATCATTATTTGATGCTAGTTACTTTTTTATATCTTACATTTACGTAAGATTGTACGGTAGACAGTTAATTAACCGTACGAACAGAGAAAAATGAACGTAGATAGGCAATTCTGACGGTTATCATTTCCGATTTTAGAGCAGATAATTATTGATAACAAATAATGTTAATTAAAAATTTGTACACAGAGTTCCCAAGATAGGATCGAATTTTTTAATGTCGTAAGCTAGTTCTGGGAAAACAAGCAAACACGCTCAGGATATATTAATGAAATTCTTTGCAAATATAATGCACATACAATTAGCATAGAATGTGAACGCACCTAGTAATCAATTATGGTTTCTATTCTGAAGTTCATGAATTCGTCTGATCACAATCATAAATTATGATGCATTTTTGTTCCTGCAAATTAAAAAGAAATCGTTAAAATCTTAAGGAATAAGATACTATGTGATTGATAACAATACGTTTACATTGGCGAATTTGAATACATTCATCTACTTTAACGGTTTGCACTTTTAAAAAGATGAATTAAAAACTGTTTAATCACATATCATTTATCTTTCAAGCGGTTCTCGTTAACAATCTCGGAAGGAGAGTGCTCCAAGTGTAACAATGATATTTAAGTTAATTTGTGTGCAATAATAAATCTTGATGCTCTTAAGCGTAGATGGTTAGCAATTTAGAAATTAATTACGAGTGCAGTGTTAATATTGTTGCGCTTAAAACTTCGGAAGTTATTAATCTTCACAAGCTGTATAAGAATATGTGCTATTACCCGATGTCAATGACTTTGAAATATGTTGTACCCTTTTCTATACTGCTTAATTTTCAGAAACCTTAGATTATTAAATTCTATTAGTCCGTTAATAAAGTCAATTTATTAATTAGTACCGTAGTATACGGAAACACGTATCAGTGTGAGACTATAGTGTAATAATAGTAACGAACTACACCGATTTACAATCTGCCATGTATCGAATCGATTCTTTCAGAAGATATCAGCTGCCGGCACAACGTAATCTGATATTTTCACGTGGTAATTTGGCATGCACAAATACTTTGTATGCACTTACCGTGAGAGTTAGATAATCGATACCTGGCCACGGTTTTATTGTACAGGTAGAATAAATTGGTGCACCACCTACAGCGCGAGCAACGATGAATACTTTGGCGTAGATAATCTCTTTGGAGGTTTTCAAGGATGTCTGTAATTTACAGGCCGGCAGGCAGCCCTGTTCTTTTCCTTTCTTTTTCATCGTATCATAGTCTTTCAGCCTCTCTTTGTGCGAATAACGAGATGGACTGTAATGGAAAAGTGTAACAAACTTGTCCTTGCACGAAACAATGGGCCCTTAAGATAACCTTGCTACGCTATTTAAACTTTTTTATTTCGAAACTGCTACAGGGTCATTTATTACCAAATACGAGTATACTCTTCAATGTTTACTTAATAGTTAATACCTTTAGACTTTTGATTTATGATCGAAAATACAGGAACCATTTATTATTAATTTCTGTATCTCGGTTGAAACAGAATTAGACGAGCAAAAATTTGACACTCTAATCTTCGGTTGCTAGCCAGTTGTCAAATTACGGCGTTTATCCATCATCGTTCAAGTGAGAATACCATAAGTAGAATGAACCGTAACCAGCGAAGAAAGATGAAAGATAAGGGATAACGATTTTGACAAGCTATCCGCTGGCGAATTTCAAAGCTGACACTAGACAGTGCATGCAACTTCCTAGCAACGAGTCATAAGCCACAGCTCGTGTACGCAAGCTGTCATAAGCAACGAAAGAACAAGGTAGAGAAAGAAGGAGCGAGGAAAAGAAGCGAAAGGAGGCGGGAGAAAAGAAGTCTGACGGAATACCTCACAGGAAGACCCACGGATTCTCACCGATCTCTTAGAAGACTGTCTTGCGGTGCTTTTGCGGCCTGGACAAAAACGTGGCATTTTTTTGCCACCTAGCCCATTTACCAAACAATGAGATCGCAGAATGAACATTGATAGTAGCACAGAAGGTGCAGTGGGAGGAGCGGGATATGTAATTCGAGAATTTTTCGAATCCTTGATCTTCTTTATTTGGATTCTATGGGCTCTATGGTCACAGGATGCGCCGTTGCACTTTCTCATAAGTTGTTTCAATACCATTCTGGGTAATGCTACCTGCAACTTGTGTTATACAAGTAGTTTATCAAGTTCTCTAATGAAATTTGTAATAGCGAAAGTTTATTTACAAAACATTGTGTTATTAAAATTCGAGTACAGGATTTGGAAATTCAATGCGAAGGGATTCTGTGCACGGAGATTTATCAGCTTTAGGAATTTAGCACGTTGGAATTCAACACTATAGGAATTCCATGAGATGGAATTCAATGCTGTAAGAATTCAGTGCTGTAGGAATTCCACTCTACAGGAATTCAATGCGATGGAATTCAATACTACACGAATTCAACGTTGAATTTAATATATTGGGTATTCAACAGGTAGGAATACAACGTGCATGAACTCACCACATATGAAAACAATGTGCAATAATTCCACACGTGGAAGTGTACCACGTAAAAAGTTAGTGCATACGAATAAACGTATTTGTATTTACTGCGCATGCGCACTACTCGTTACGATACAACACGCGTTAACACTGCACAAATAAACAGCCACTCGTCATACGTTACTCGCTATCCTTAATATTTGGATAATACTTGACTTTTGACCGATGCGCGTTTCGCAACGACGACGAAAGAAGAATCGAAAGACGATATTCAGCGAGAACGCAAGCACATTCCTGTTGAGTTGTCGGAGCCGCATCTTCGCGCAGCTTACCCGGATGCGTTGAAATGCATCTTGCATTATGTTAAGCTTCGGTGTACACGATTGCCATTGAAAAGAAATAGGTACCGTTATTAATTTCTGTCTTATCGTTCGTTTTCCTCGCACTCACGATCAATCGTACGCATGTGAATTCTTCCGCGAGGATTTCCGAACTAGTATCAAGAGCATGCGATAAACAACAAACCTGAGACGGATTACGACAATCTGTACCTCGGTTGCGTGCTATTCAATAGGAAAAAACAATAACTTTGATACGTTCTCATGATCAGACCGGTCTAACGTATCTCGTCAAATTAATCATAACGGTTAATAAGCATTTTTGCAAGTAACAGGGCTAATGATTCAGGTAACCATCCCATAATCTGTTAAGGTTAGCTAACTAATACGTAATCTGTTATAATCGGTTATCCGAACAAGCTGCTATCAAAATAGTTTCCTACTCGAGTAGCCGGTAATCTATTCGATAATAAGTCTCTTTATGCTGTAATATGCTAACTCTCGACATGGTAATTCTGTAATATGCTGACACTGTAATATGGTAATTTGTAACATAATAACTTTTAATACGTAGGTACTTTATAATATGGTGGTACAGAATGGTCATTTTTATAATCGCAAAAAACGTGGTGGTCGACAAAGAGAGATATCTGACCAACTATAATTTTTAGGGACTTTTGGGAATTTGCAAATTTAGGGATAGGTTGAGAATTTCGGATATAGGAATTTCGTGATTTAGAAATTTAAGTGTCTAGGGAATTCGGTCTAGAAACGTAGAAATATAGGAATTCAAAGATTGAAATTTATTTCATCCTTATAACACACAGCTAGAAATAGCTGATTAATAAAGATTGATATTTCTGTATACTTTTTAGATCCTTATCATCCATTCCTATCTATGTACCTATCGAAGATTTCTAGGATAGATGCAAAATATAAAGATGTAAATGGATAGCTATCAGAAGTGGTATACGAGTAATAGTTAAAATTGAGTTATTAATGTAATATATCGTTATGGCCAATTCAGTTGTCGTAATCCATCTTCCCTGCCTCGATATTTCACTTACACCTAACGATAGGAATTCAATATCCTGTACGTCTTGAACATTTTCAAGCAACTCAATCATTCCGTAGAAAAATATAGTAAGAAAAGTGTGACAGAACATTTGGATGCAAATTTAGAAGCCTGTAATCCATTGTCAAAATCAACTCTAATCTGCTGTCTAAACAAACTCTTTACTGGTAACTACATATTTTCACATGCAAATAAAGTATTATCTGTTATCTAAATGTTCTTCTACTATCCAAGTAATCTGTATACATATTATACAAATTATCTCGAATACACTATCTGAATATTTTTTACTTAAACAATGTTGGCTAAATAATCTTAGATTCTTTATCCAAATAATCTCTGACACCTTATCCAAATAGTCCGTCATCTAAACAATTCCTAATCCCTTACCGAAATAATCTTTCACTCATCCAAACAACCTGTGATTCCTTATCCAAATAATCTCTGACACCTTACCCAAATAGTGTGTCATCCAAACAATTCCTAATCCCTTACTAAAATAATCTTGAACTTATCCAAACAATCTCTGATTCTTTATCTAAATACTTTGATTTCTTATGCAAATATTCTGTCATCCAAATAAACTTTGCCCCTTATCCAAATATTTTTTCATGCAAATAACCTCTGTTCCTTATCCAAATAATCTCTGACCTGTATTTAAATATTCCATTAACCAAATACCCTAAACATGTATCCACTGTAATTTGGATACGAATCCAAGTAACACTTAATCCATCGAAACATTCTCATCGCCGAAGTCAACCAAAAAATTTCTTCCGCATTAATACTAGCACAACCTTCACGATTTCCCACTACGAAAAATCCCTGAGAGCGAATCCGGGAAGCGGGATAGCGATCAAAGATCCAACGTCTATCGCGCATGTTTCTCGGACATCGGCGTAAACGTAATCGAAACGTCGATCGATGAACGATTCGAAAAACGCCGGGGAAGAGGAGGAAGAAGAATCGGCAGTTGAAACGTCGTATCGTGCAACGCGTTGTGAAGACGTCACAACGAAGAGCGGAGAAAAACAAGGAGGAAAGAGTCGGCGGCGAGGAAGGAGGAGAAAGAGGAGAAGGATGATGAGGACCATCGAAGTTGATGGTGGCACCGGTGGTGGTGGTTTGGACCGTTAGTTGGCCCCAGCTCCACGGGAGCGTTGTCCGGGCATTCCGCGTTGCTATTCTCCGTCTTTCTCTCTTCCTTCTCTCCTTCCTCTCTCCTTCTTCGTTTTTTCTTTTTCTTTTTTTTTTTTTTTTTACTTTTGTCCCACTCCCGTCCGTTTCTTCGCTCGTTCCACCGGCATTCTCGGCTACGCCGGCGTCGTTGTTCTCCTCTGTTGGCTTTGCCGTAGAATCCCTGTTATCCCTTTTGCATCCTTGCGCTAACGAACGCGAATCACCGCCTTCGGATTTTGCTCCAACTAATTTGCAATTCTTTTCACCATTTTCGACCTGTTTCTACGCTTTGACGTACGCCTTTACGTAACCACGAGTATGGGAACTTCAAAATCGTTTAATTCCTCAGCTTTTGTCTGGTGAATGTATGGTTACTCGTGCGGTAATACTGTAGCTTATAATATGGCGATATTGTAATATGGTAATTTTTGATATATTCACTTGAATTATGGTGATACTGTAATGTGGTAGCTTTTAATATGGTAACTTGAATTATTGTAACTCTGTAATATGATAACTTGTAGTATGGTAATACTGTAATGTGATAACTTTTCATACGGGAACTTGAATTATGATAATACTGTAATATGGTAACTTTTAATACGGGAACTTGAATTATGGTAATGCTGTAATATAGTAATACTGTAATGTGGTAACTTTTAATATGGCAACTTGAATTATAGTAATACTGTGACATAGTAACATTGTGATATGGTAGCTTTTAATATAGCAACTTGACTTATGGTAATACCGTAATATGGTAACTTTTAATATGGCAGCTGTAATATGAGTAATACTGTAATGTGATAATTTGTTCGATTTAATAGGGGACAGTAAAATAATTAATGTAGAAATACAGAGATGTGATAATTTGGTAAATTTCTAAATATAGCAATTTAAAAATTTGAAGGCTTGAATATTAAAAAATTGATAAACATGAAAATTTATTAAATAAATAATTGTCAAGTTACTTGTCCTTGTCTAAAGAAACCCAAAGTTGCACACGACTATAAGTGCTTGAAAGTTCGCGTGACAGCGGCAATATACCGAGAGTACCATATACAGTCAGTGAAAGTCTAAAATAATACGTTTATTTCAAGCAATTACTGAATATTCATGATCAACATCTCTCGCAACAATTGTCTGAATTAAAAAGTTATTTCCATTTATTGTTGAAGCGTAAACTGAAACTGTTACGCTAGTTACTTTTGCGCCACGCAATATAAGTTTCTAAAAAACAAAGATTAGAAATATCCTGGAAACAAGGCGAAGCCGTATCGATAATTTACAAACGATCTGCTTATAAATGTTGCTAAAAGATGTTCTCCAAGGGCATTTGAAATGCAAAATGACATTTCATTTATAGCCTTTAATTAACATTGCGATTTGAATACTAAACGGAACTATATCGGATCTATACAGCGTACTTCGAACGGTAATTATTAAATGCCTGTACACGTGTCGAATACGGCGTTAATGAAAACTTCTAATTACATTGTGGAATTTTAATCGAACTTCACGCTCGTTAAATGCTTGAAACTGCATTTATCGTTTCAACATTTTATTCATAAGTAACAAACGTTATCGTCCTTTTTAAATATAAAAGTTATAATATATATTGTATTCTCTTTGAAGGAGTTCAGGTATGCAGCTTTCGCAATTTCACATATTTGTTATATGGGAGTTTGATATATTAGAAATTCGTGGCATAGGAATTCAAAGCATTAGAAATTTAATCTGTAGGAATACAACGCGTAGAGATTCGACGCGATGAAATTCAAGGCAAAGGAATACAACGCTTTAGGAATTCAACGGGTAGGAATTCAATGTTTTGAGAATACAACGCGTAGAGATTGAACGCGAAGGAATTCAACGCATAGGAACAGAACCTTTTAGATATTCAACCCGTAGGATTTCAGTACGCAGGAATACTACGCTTTGGGAATTCAACGCATAGGAATACAACGTTGTAGGAATTCAACGCGTAAGATTTCAGTGTGAACATAACGCTTTACGAATTGAACGCGTTGGATTTCAAGCAGCAACAATACAACACATTAGGAATGCAACGCGTAGGAGTACAGCGTGCGGAAATTGAACTCGTAGGAATACAAAGCTTCGAAATTCAACGTTTCGTCGGACTACGTATGTCGGTGACATTTTATGTATCGGTTCGAGATAAAATTATCTAGAAAGATGTAAAAGTTAGTCGGTCAGTTGGGAAGTTCTCGCGAGAGTGGAGTTGATCGCTGGGCCAGTGGGTCTCTTCATCAGCTCCTCAGCAAGGATAACAGTTCACCGGGGTACCGTTCGCGCTAACGTTATCCTCGCCGTTTCAACTTTGAATCCCGACCATCATCGCGACGATCGCGAAAGTGAGAAAGTGAATGCTCGAACGATGAAAGTATCGAATGAAGAACACGATGAAAAACACTCGATACTGTTAAATCGATCTTTTCTTATCTTCCGATGAATTTACCTCATAATAGCTGCCGATGTGCCGGCGTTAGAGTCGTTTAACGACTTGCAACTTCCAAGACCACTAATTAATTATCACTTTAGCAAATAAATCATACGTTTCCGTTTATCATTTTCACTTCCAAATGTTGGAACCACTAATATTGTAAATTTCAACTGTAGCAAACTTGTATTATCACGACGAGATTGTAGCAACACAAACTAATGTGTGGCAATGCAATTTGCAGTGGTATTACAAGTGGCGATTAAAACACGCGACAGGCGTAACGTTTGATAATACGCGTGACTTTTTAGCAAGCGTCAATGTAATCGTAACTGAACGCGTGTAACCTGTGGCGATATATCACGTGGTAATTCAATGCACAGTAACATAACGTGTGGCGATATAGCGCGAGATGGTTCTGTGCATAGTGACACAGCACGTGGCGATATAACGCGAGGTAGATAAACGAGTGGCGATATAACGCGAGGTTGTTCGACACGTGGCAAATTGACGTGTAGTAGTACAATGCGTAGCGATATATCAGATGGAAGTTTAACGCATAGTGATGCAACATATATTGTATATAGTAGTTCTACTCGTGGTACTGCAACGCGTGGTAATATAACGCGTGGTAACTCAACGCGGACAAATGCAGTAGATTAACGCAACGCACAATAATTTAACGTATGACAATATAACACGTATCGGTATAACACACAATAATGATAATACAGAAGCTGGCAATACAACACCATCTCATGTACCATGCAACCAGTGGCTATGTAATACGTAAAGATGTAATATGGCAATATTCGCTTGGTTATTATCCGACGTGTCCGTTTACGTTCGTGTTGAGAGCAGTCGGAGTCACGATCGGTTGGCTGGTTTCGTTAGATTCATATGCGAAGGATAAATCCGGATGACCTGATATTACATCGAAGAGGAAAAAGAAGAGTTACAAAATGGTGGAAGGTCGGCCGTTAGTCGACGCGTGATCCACGGGCATGGCAAAAGTGCCGGGAGGGAGGCGGGCGGATGGTTCTTCTCGCCGACGAAAGTAGGATTACGCTTGATTTTCACTCTCTGTGTTTTCGATTACGTAAGTGCTGACCGAACGAAGACGCAGCTTACGGTTTAATAAAACAGTTATGTACGTTCGTCTACTCGATGCGATGTTTCATTCTTCATTGTAATCGACGATGACAGAGAACACGTGGTTCCGGTGAAACGGGACATTCGTCTCGTCGAATGTCCAACTCAAGAAACCGTCCTATTTTTCATATAGTACCTGCTGCACCGTTTTCATACTACTTTCTTCTATTCTCATACTTGCTCGCATTTATCATTAACTATGTCATTCGTATCAACATAATGAAACTTATTCCTCTTTCGTTTGTAACAATATAATTTTTGTAAATTTATTCCAAATTTTCGGAGAATTAAAATGTGAATTAATTTCATGGATGCTTGCGGATATTTTGCAAGAACAGTTTCGAATTATGTGTTAAACACGAAGAAGGTGATTAAGTAGTTCACTGATTCATTGGAAGATAATTTTGGCGGGCAGAGTAAAACTTTTGTTGAGATCGCAATTAGTCACGATCATTGAAATCGTAAGATTAAGTATCAAAGATGGCGATCAAACTTTCGCCTGCCATGAATGGCAGAAACTGAGCTTGTCGGTCAACGAATTGCGTCACCGTATGCGTAATGCACGGTACATGCCATTGTATGACCCGTTAGCCCGTTAGAGTGACCCTACTGACTCGATTCGCCATTATAGAACGGACGAACGCGACCAGTTTGGCTCGAAGAGAAACGGATTCTTGCGTACGACGCTTCATTTGTACGTCAAACGTTTAACAACGCGTTCCTTCGTTTATCTGGAACAGTAGCTTATTAATAACTCGATTTTCTGTTTTTATATATTCTTTTCATGTTACATTTCTTTCTTGTATACACTTTTTCATATTGCAATGCTGTTCTTCATTTAACTGTTTAACAATTTGCTGTACTTGCTCTATATTTACAATATACACTATATGGATATTTACAATATCCACTGTATGCATTGTATATGATATAACACAATTACAGTAAATTTAAAGGGTGACAATTAAAACAGTGAAAAATGAAATCTTTTCATTTGAGATCGTATTATAGAACATCTCTTGGCAACAAAGAATCGTGAAAGTAGATGCGCGATTGGTCCAGCGATGACATAATGTTCACCGATCGTATAAATCTCCCCGATTAAATCGATCGCAGGATCGATCGTGTCCATTTAAAAAAATCAGCCAAAAGTTGGGTGCAGATATACAAGGTTCAGTGGGTCAAGGTCGTGGCGAGAGTTCGAGAGTGATCCGTCTCCGTCTGTTCCGCAGAAAAGTCGATGAAAGAAAGAAAGAAAGAGGAGAAAGACTCGTCGGAGGGATCGCGAGGAAGAAGGGGAGCGTCTCGGGTCGTTGGTAGGGGCACAGGATTCATTCTACCGGCGTAACACTTACAGATTACGTTTTCGTGTTGCACAACCGGCGACATTGCGCAACCGGCGTTAGATAATCGCCGAATCTTTTTTAGGCGAACTGTCGAGGAACCGTTAGAACCTTATGGACAGGTTAGTGGTTACGTTAGACAAACTGTGACCGCTTAAACAGGCGTTTTCAGGAAGATTCCATCGAACCGGTACATTTCACTGCAACGCTTCCTTTAGATAACGTAAATAAACTTGACATATTTCTCATTCCTAGTTCTCTAATTGCAGAATTGTCAAATCCTTCAATTCTCCGATTTCAAATTTTCCCTAAACTAAAGAAAGCCCTAGATGCAAAAATCCCTAGATCGAAAAATTCATGCCCCAAAAGTCATTAGCTACAAAAGATTTGTTGGTTCAAAAATTTTTAGGAAAAAGTTACTAGATAGAAAAATCGCTAGATTCCAAAATTCCACTATCAAAATCGCTAGTTCCCCAAATCGCAAATTCCTAGATCCCAAAATTTCTAGATCTCAATGTTCCCTGATTCAAAAATTCCCCAAATTCTGATCCATCTCTAAATTTCCAAGTTCACATGAATCCCTGGGAATCAATGAACGAACGTCTCTTCCAATTTGGTTGTGATATTTCCCGTAGAGAAGTCAGGTTTGTTGACTGTGCACACGATCTCGCAGTCCACTTTTGTCGTCTAGGAAGCGAGCCCGCTTGCAAATATTTGCTCGAAAGTAGAACGCGCTTGGAACTTTTGCCGGAAATTCTCCGAACGATTCTATTCCTTCGAGAAGAATCAATATTTTACGAGTGTCCTATGAACATCGGCGCGTCTTTAAATAAAGTGTCATCGAGCTGTACATGTACATAGGTACTTTCGAAAGCTTTTCGAAAATATTCGTTTCTTCAGATTTTTCAACTTGGTGCCCTCGCTTCAAATATTTATGTGTCCGAATGACTAACGGACGTTGAATTCTTTTATTTTCTTAATGACTTTTTTTTAGCGTTTCCATACGTGTTCTGTGCTTTCCCTGACGATAATGCGAATCGATAAAACGGCGTACTTGGCAGATTTGGATATCAAGCAGACACGAGGATAGCAAAGCGTGTTCAGCAGTTATTTAAGCGCATAATTCGCTTGTCATTAATAATAAGCTCGTCAATTATCGCCTCTTTGTACTCGTGCTAATAATAAGACACGGGCGGTCACGAAGACAAATATATGCTTGAAAAATTAAGACGATAAGCGCGGTGGACAAATAAGGGTATCGCCATTTTTCGCACCTCCAACATATTTAAAGGAAGCGGTTCGAGTTCGTTGATACTGCGACCGGCAAAAACCGCAATATGTATGGTGCAGATATAGCGAGGTTGTAATGCTTGGCACGTGACGAGTATAATACGTAGCATCACAACTTGTAACTACCTACCGAGTAGTATCACAATGTGTAAACTCGCTACTTGCAGCAATCACAATATATATGACTTTACATCACGTGGAATCACAACGCATGATAGTCACAACTCGTATCGCAGCACAAGCAAAGTACAACGCGTGACATTATAACGCATGACCTTACAATTTGTAGCACTCATAAGTATGACTTCTCAACACATGGTGTCACAACGCATAGCGGTCACAACTTGTGGTGCCACGATGCAAGTCAAGTACAACGCGTGGTACTACAGCTCATGACCTTACAACTTGTACCACTTACAATGTATGATTTCGCAACGCGTCGCATCACAACGCATAGCAATCATAATTTGTCGTGTCACAATGCAAGTCAAGTACAACGCGTAGTATGACAACGCATGACCTTACAACTTGTAGCACTTACAATGTATAACTCTACAACGCATGGCATCACAACGCATAGCGATCACAACGCGAGTCGAGTACAATGTGTGACATAAAAATTGGTAACAATTATAACACCTGACGTGACAACGCAAGGCTATACTCGATCATACAATACGTGACTAGAATACGGGCTAAATACTCATCGATATAATCGCAAGATACGTGATCGATTGTTCAGTGCGATAAAAATGAAGTTGGAGTCAACATCGTCCTCGAAGGTGTTCTCGGTGCTGGAGTTTTACGATCGCGCTGTATCGAAGCGTACGTCGCTTATCCACGAGAATTATAAAGTCGCGGAGAGAAAATCGTATTACAGATATTATCTAACGATGGAAAGTAGCGCAAGGTCGCTTTCTTCTTACTCAACAACCGACTATTACACCTGTGAACGGTGTAACACGCTGGAAGAACGACGGGGGCTACTCTTTCTCTTTTCGAACCGTCGCTTGTCCACGGAAGCGAGAAATTAATGCGGTCATCGAAGAATCGTCTCTTTCTCTCGATGGACGGAGACGGCGAACGTGAAAGAGCGAAGATTCAACGTGGAAAAGTGACTTTTCACTCTCTCGGGAAAGTGTTTCTCGATTGCACAACGAAATTTCGCCCGTCGAACGTCTCCGGCGATCTTCCTGCGCGTCTTTGATCGGTCGCGTTCAAAGCGAAGGAAAATGATCGTTCCTGAATGCCGATTAGAATCGCACGATGTACCGTAATCATGACGCGATTACGATTCTCGGATCAGGAAGCCGGTTTTTGAACAGGAGATTGCTGTTTTAAATATGTTCTTCAGTGTGTGCATAGTTAATAGTTTGATTTATGACTCTTCGTTACTCGTCCAGCGTATTTCCTCTCTTGCTTCTTTAAACACGACTATGATCCTTCGGAGATGTTCGGCTTCTTATATTGTTCAATTCTATACTCCTAGATTTTCTAGACGCCCAAATGATTTCTACATCTGCTAATCGCAGAGTTCCTAGAATATGTCCTCAAATTGCAAGGACACAAAAGCTAGACTATACTATTCCTAGGATAATAAAATGCATTATAAAAGATATTTTTTATAATAGCTCTTTCAACGTGTTCGATTCCAAGACGCCCGGAAGGTAAATCGCCGCGTATCCGAGACGCGTATTATTACGCTATCGGTTACGAATGCGTCGAGCACTCGTGGCGACGAATGCATTTGTTCCACGGACAAAGTGGTCTATGATAATATCGGAATAAGCGAAAGAAATACTGAAATACCGGTAACGCAGCTAAAAATTAACGTTACTTGGCCGGGTCGATTTTGCACGCACAAAGGACCCGGTCCTGATGCGTATTCCATCCGCGGCTCTTCCTCGTTGGCTCGCAGCCCGCGGTATTCGCGAGCGTGTCCGTGAATAAGGAAAATCTAAGGTCAACGCGTCGACGCGGACGAAAATTTCCATAAAAGGTCGCCGCGAAAACACGCGAAACCCGTCGAACGGCTCGCCGCTTTCCATTTGCATTCTCAATTCGCGCGCGTTACGCGCGTGTCTCGCACAACAGTTAACGTCGATCCTCATTTTTCACCGCAACAGTTCGCTTTTAAGAGCATCGCGAACTGTTTAAAAGTTTCGTCGCATCCGTTTAAATGTGGTGTAACGGAAGGTAACTGCGAGAAGAAAATAAATTCTGCCGTAAATCATTATGTTATTTGGCATCGAGGAAAATGTGATAATTATCGCCGCGTATATATACATATATTATTATTATAAGCATACTTAAACGTTTATAACGGTGCTTTGATTAACGTCCAGTACACTCCGGTACAACGTACGCTTCCTTTCGATAACAGCGTGCGAATTTCAACATTATTAAATACCCAATTTTTTCTCCCACAATTTCAAAGTCCTCAAATGTCTAAGTCCCTACATTCAAATTTCTAGAAATCCGAGTCTCTAATTTCGATATACTTAACCCTTTGCACTCTGTTGTCCTCTCTGTGGGGACATTTTAAATGTCAATATAAATCTCCGAGTGCAAAGGATTAGACACCAAAATCTTGATACGTATACCGATATTTCTACATCCCGATATGCCCAGATGCCGATATCGTCAGATACCGGTAACCCTACATATCGATGTTCCTAGATGCCGATATCTCTAGATACCGATATTCCCATCTTATTATTCCCGTGTTATCTCTGGGGACGTTGAATGCGGTTCTTACTAAATAGAAATGGTCCAAGCGACGCCTACTTTACCATTACGAATTAACCTACTTCGCTAGCACGTAACGCGCTGTACTGCGTCGTGCCAATCACCGCGTTACTATGTACTTCGCGAACAAATCACTCACCTAATAATCCTAACGCAAGAAGAAGAAAAAGAATCACGTACAGGAAATTGCGCGTTGCGAGAATTAATGAATTACTTTCCGCTTAAAGATCGGCGCCTGTACGTTGGCGAATTATAAATTTCGTATTTAATTTCACGGTGTTTACGTTAAGTACGTTGTTAATGCATTTTCGAACGGCGGAAATGTGTATCGTGTATCGCCGGCGTTGCGGACGAAGTGCAAGGCGAACTCCTAAGGCGTTTCTCGATACTCCGGACGAGGCTGTGCGTGAACGCGCGCGTATATACGCGCGTGAATGCCCGTGCATAAGTAGGTCGGTCGGTTTGGTTGCTTGTCCCGTTACCAACGAGGGACACGTGTAATAACAAGACATTACGCACTTCTTCGTATTCTCTTGCCGGTACGTACGCTTTTTCTCCTTTTTCCGCATTACGCGAAGGCCATTTTCCGCGATAAATTTTCAACTCTTAACTATCTTTCATTCCTTCTTCTTTTTCTTTAGCTTTGCACGATACTTCTTTTTCTCCCCCTTTATGACCTTCTGTACTTCTTTCTTTCGTTCACGTACGTATACCGAAGAATAACCCGAGGTGATATTTGTTCGTGGTAAGTTAGAGAAAATTTATTTCTTAATATACATTGTATGTAGCTACTATTGAATTGCTCCATGTGAAACGTTATGTTTTTCGAGTTTCACATACTGCACGGCGATTATATACGTCCTCCGTTAATAAGTTCAGTATATATTTCTCCTTGGTTCATTAGCATGTACGAAAGTTATGCAAATTTCTGCATGAATACTAATGTAAACGTACGGCGTATATTTACGTTCTCATACAGTTATTGGGACGTATGGGGAACTTGTACTATACGTTCCGATATATTCGTTAATGTATAGGTAAAGTGTATAAACATTTTTTTCTACCTCTTAAACATCTGTTAAAAATTATTCAAGACTATACCCCAACATGTTAATTGATACGTATGAATGACGTATACATATATACGTTCTCATATATTTTACAATACACATGTCAATTATTTACAAAAAGATTCATCGATCTCGATGACATTGAAACATGTTGTCAAGATCAACACCTTGAATAACTTATGCATTCCTTTTGATCATGGATTCTAAGACGCGTGCAAACTTTGACCAAATGTACAGTATTCGATAATATATACTTTACTTACGTATCCGATGACATCTCGAGTTTAAGATACTTGCAAAAAGACTTTGGTTAAATTCACTGTATAGAATGTACGTACCTTGCTCCGTATACATATAATTACCCTTCCACCTTAGTTTTTTAGATAAATGTAAAACACTTCAATTAACTGTACATCATACATTATAGTATCGTTTTTTGTTTAATATTCCTGATATACTGTAGTGTACTTTAACATATTTTTGTTAATATACTTTTTTCTAACAGATTTCACAGTTCTCATTTGATTATGCATATATCATTGTATATGGAAAACATATAATATGTGCATATGGTAGTAAAAAATTTCATATTGTAATAGTGTACTGTATCCCAGGAATACTCTTTAAAAAAAAGAGCTAATATTTTAATGAATATACAGTTGCAGAATGTGCCAATCAATATGTAAATTTAATGGAAGTTTTTTGCGAACATTTCCGAAAGACTGAGCGGCAGTTGACTCACTCGCCCTTGACCATACATTCCAAGGTTATAAAAAATAGCGATGTTCCTTTGTAAATTATGGTATGCATTTCTTAATGTATAATAATTACGAATTAAACGCTATTTATTCTAATAAAATCAAGAGCGAAATAGATGTAATAAATAACTTACAAGAAAGAGGAAATAGGTTGTAATAAATAATTTCAAAGAAGAGGGAATAGGTTGTAATAAATAATTTATAAAGAGGAGGGAATAGGTTGTAATAAATAACTTGCAAGTAATACGTATGTCGAAAAAATACGTTCGCGTTGCAATTCTATTGCTCGGAGTATAAATTTTTGATCGATAACAATTTGAGAATGAAATTTCCGAATAGCAAAGCAGTGAAAATATTATTTAAACTAGACGTAGAATTGTAATTAATTTGTGTAGAATTTTCAGACACTGTGTAGATCGAAAGAGATTCGAAGCGATTACCAGGTTCATCATCACCGTCTTGCCGGAATTTCACGCATCGCGGTAACATTTTAGATTGAAATGCGGTTTTGAAAGAAGAGAAAGATGGTCGAGTCTGCTTCTTCATCCTTTTTTTTCCTGCTTTTCGAAATAGCTTTATAGGAAGGTCAGTGCACTGGCCTAGTCGTCGAGATTTACGATCGTAGACTCGCTTCAGATACTTGGGAGAATATCCAGAATGGCCGACAGCTACGCGAAGGAATTTCGTAATTTGCTGAACCGGCAACCTGGCGAACTAACAAGAGCGTACTTTTGCCACGTTCTCTGCCCGTCCACTAGAATTCGCTTCTTCCTATCGAAGCAAAGCAAAACGATCGATACTCCGACAATTTATACCTTGCCTGCTCCGTCCTCGCCAATTAATTATTTCCACCATTTTGCTAGATCCTGACAAATCCCTTTAACGATCTCGACTCTCGATTTATCACCCCTAATGATTTTCGTCGTTTTACATTCTTCGAGGATCTACGATTCTACAAACTTTCGTGTTTGATACTCGGTCGTTGATTGTCATTTTTTCCTAGTACTTTTTAATTTAATAATTTGATCGATTCTTGTTCTAATAAATCTAAAATCTCACCCTAAAAATTTCCAGTTAAAACCCGAAAATTGCGACCTGTAGTACAGACAGATGCAAATAGAGTTCGATAATAATTTAACGTAAGAACGTGTCTACGAAAGTACAACGCAGTAGAGCTCGTGCCCCTCTTTTATTCATAGAGTAAAAGTTCGTCGACTTCGGTAGTAAATTTTGGTAGCAGGTTTTCGTTTCGTAATCCCGCCACGTGATTTGAACGCGTGGCTCGTCGTGTCTGTTCACGGACGCACAGTCACGCGTGTGTACGTGGCCTGGCTAAACGTATTACACGCTCCTGGCGTATTCGTCTTATCCATGCATCGAAATCTCCCACGGTATTTTCAGTGCCACCATTCGACGCTCGCTCCATCGATCTAACGCTTTCTGTTACCAACTCGCGAATTGCTGGCTACCTGAACACCTTTTCAAATTATTTTATAGCGTTTTTCAATGAAAAGTTTGTCTAAAAACAATAATAATTTTTTCTCTCGAAGAACGTTTCTTTGTAGAGACTGAGAGAGAAACTTAGGACGAAAAGTTTTATTTTCATATTGTTTTGTATTATCATCAGGTTCATATTGTTTGATCATTACCTTTATAGTATTATTCCATCTTCATGTTATTGCATCGTCATCTTCGTATTAATATATAATTTTATTTTATTATCATCTTCATGTTACTTTAGCATTTTATTTTATCATCTTCCTATTAATATATAATTTCATTTTATCATCATCTTCGTATTACTTCGCCATCTGACGTTACCTCCAGTTATCTTCCTATAAATCCAATCGAACATATTTACTACTATTTTATTCGCTTCAGATAAGTTACAGAAATTAAGTTATCGTAGAGTGTTATTAATTTGGACTCAACCTGCTTTTCAGGTCTTCCTTACGCTTTTATTACGAAAGTACACGTATACCATCAGATGCCGGTTTTAATATAACGGTTATTATGTGCGTTAATTTGCCATATATTAGATTGTCATCTGATACAAAGTCTAACTGCAGACTAGAGTCTAAACATGAACTTATTAAAATTTATCATGTCCAGGATTTTAACTTAGTAAAACTATTGTGAAGCTATGTTTCCATAAGAAATGCACAGTAAAACAGATAATCCCTCATATTTATTATTTCTAAAATAAATAACGTAAACGTGTTGTGTTATTGAAGGTTATATCGCCGTTACGTTCTTGGATCAACATTCAACCAAGAAGAATAATTTAAAACCAATTACATAGAAAAATAACGCGTATAATATTTTTGGTGTACAGTTAGACGTCTGCGAGAGAATTGTATATGGTCATAGTAGTGTAATGTAAATAAAATGGCGATACGTAGACACCAGGGAAACGTATGTTTCACGTTTTCGCAATGCTATTGGGATTTTACGGGTTTGCACAGCTACGGACCACCCAGGAAACTTATTCCTGCGGATCTCTGATGCCGGTAGCTTGAAAGCAAAATCGTGTAATTCTATGGTGCACCGTTTCACCCGGTTCTACTTACCTACGATTACGTTACCAATAGCTTTCTACTCTTTATTACGTATCTTACATTTTTTCACTGACTGTTCTCCGTCAAACACGTGTTATGTGCAATAGGTGCTGGTTTCAATGTGGTTAGATTTGGTAATTCTTCAACTTGGAGAATGGAAGATTTGGGGATTTGGGAATTTGAGATGGGAATCTTGAGATTTGAAAATTTTTGAATTGAAACGTATAAAATTTAAAATATTGAAAATTTTGAAGTCTGTACATTTGGAATTTCCCAAGTTTACAAACCTAAGCGAATATAGAAAAACTTAACAATTTCTTACAACAAAAACCAACATAAACTAAAATAGCCAATAAAACGGTGTTATCCCACAGGAACACCATTTGTACAGACCTGTTGATCCTTACACCTTCATGCAACAGTAGTTGTATGACAATCACATCCATACTCCAACATAACTCGAGCAACGAGTCCAAATAAAATAAACCAAAAATTCGTCTCGGTTACAAAGAAATAAAACGCGAATCCCTGAAAAAGTCTGCCAAACGAAATTGGTATGAAAAGTGTCGGCAACAGGTATGTTCGAAAGGAGAATGAAATTTTCGGTCGAGCCGGGACATTTTTATCCGAGCGTTCCCGTAAGCGAGCAAAGAGTATCGGAGTCGACTGTGAGAAAAACGAAAAGTATCCTGTGAGGTCGTTCTGTTTATGGACGTTATCTGGTTGGAAATCCGTGGAACGAAAGAGACATTCCATTCGGCGTTGCGGCGTGCCGTCTATGGAGCTGTTCGGACCTTCACCGTGAAGATCTTGAACCGTAGTTGACGCACCGACCGGTACCAAGATGGCGGCCATGGCCGACCAGCGGACAACCGAGCCGAACGATTGTGTAATGGCGGCTCGACTCGACTCCGCTCGACTCGACTCGACTCTTGCTGAGTCCATAGAGGAAAGGTGAATGTCCTGCGTGTCTCCTCCTCCTCCTCCTCGCCTCTCTTCATCCCTCTTTCGCCCTTCCTCTTCGACGTTTCCCTTCTCTCTGCCGTGGAATTCTTTCCTCCTTCGATCCACCAGACTTTGACCACGCTTCTTTCTTCACCTTGGCCTTTCTGCTCGAATACCAGCCTAGCGAAGGCTACGACTTTGTTGCCAGGACGAACAAGCCTCGGTTCTAATAAGGAAACTTCGCGCACCAAATTTCGTCATGATTCTAATTTTCTTCGATTACATATTGGGCTGACGTCATTCGTTGCTAACCACTTTTTACTTTGAGTTTATGCGTTGTTTAGGTTTAGGTAGGGAATTCGATATCTTAAATTCTCTGCGTTTCAAATTCAACAATTTTCAAATCTCAAGATTCACGAGTCTCAACAATTCTCAAATTCCAAGATTTCTAATTGTTAAAATTCCCAAGTTCCTAGATTCCCAAAATTCTCAAATGGAGCACCACGTTGAATATATGAGGGGTGAAACGTAAATTAAAATATAATTTATACGAAATTAGTACAATTCTCTCGTCTCGACAGAAGTTGTACATTTCGACAGAAGCTTTCTGTAATTTTTCGATTTTGACTTTAATTAATTGAGCTTGATATGCTGGTTGGGTTTAATTGCGCATGCGTGAGTATCACGTGTTAGTTCCTATCGTGCATTAAACTCGCGGGCACTAAACCATACTGTATTTAGATTTTACAAAGTATTAAAATAGAAAGTATTAAGTTAAATGTCTTAGTGTCAGTAGAAAAGAAACAAAGAATTTTATATTTTTATATTTTAAAAACATTTTATGAAATAAAGGAAGAGTAAGTAGATGCCAATTTTATTTCGCAAGTGTTCTAATAATAATTAGATAATACGACGAATAATTTAAAATTTTAACATAAATCGATACCGAATGGAACATCTAACATAAAACTAATCAAATATGTTTTAATATTTATTATCTAAAATAAACTTTGTGAAATCGTTCCTACACGGCAGAACAAAACATGTATACGTACACGTGATAGAAACAAAAAGTACGTCCGACATAATAGTTCCAGGTAAATGATTAAATTTACGTTCACGATTTCATCATGATCACGAAATCGAGAAAAATTCACTGTAAAAGCTTGTTATTGATCATGCATATTTATAGCTGACAAAAATTGAATATTTATGACTAGTTGTCTAACATTATTTCCACTCTATTTTAATAACTAAGAAAATAAGAAGCGCGCGCGTGCCCGAAGAAAACTCATGCAATTCTGATTTATTTCGCCGCCGTTTAACGGCCTTCCACAATTATCGAACGTCATCGGTACAAAAGAAAACGTAGAAGATTTTCACGGGAAAAAACAAAGTGTTCCCCTACCACTGCTCGATGACTCTGTTTATCGCGGTAAACGGTTTCCAGCGCGAAATGTAAATTTCAAATTAGACGAGAGAACAAATTAGATATTCCATAGATGGAAAAGAGAACAAGCTCTTACGAACGTGTCCATTAAATCAAGTCTGAACAGCGAACGTGTCTATTAAATCAACTCTGAACACGATTCATTTTGCAGTCTTACGATTTCAACCTCAGTTCGAAGCTTCGTTTGTTAGGAAGAAATGAACAAATTATAACAATTTAAATTTTCAATTCCTTTTGTCATTTGATAATGTCATTGCCATGAAGTGCCTTTTGTTAAGATATATACAGGGTGTTCAGAGTTTAATCATCGAACTCTATGGGTTAGATATACTCTATGGATTAAAACGAGGAGGAAAAAAGCAATGACAGTAACACGAAACAATAGCAAAATTCATGTTAACTGGTACAGTGACGAGTAGGAAAGTTAAAAAGTTAGGTACGTTTCCAACAATCCTTGACTGTGAAGATTATAATTAGAAAGCCAAAATTCAATCGCGTTGAAAATTCGAGTCTCGTTCATCAACATATCTGGCTTACCAACATATCAACAATATCACATACGAACGTGTGCATCACGAGTGTGACATATTTAAAATTGAAAGTTAAGGAAGAAACAAGTTAAAGAAATATAAGTTCCTGTTAAGAAATATAAATAACGAAGAACTAACTCACAATGTACTCTGCATTGAAATGACATAATCCGTATAATAAATATCCACATGTGAATCATCTTCCTCGTCAATTTTTTCTGCATCTGTCAAGAAGCTATGGAAATACAAATATGAAAATAAATATGAATATAAATATGAATATAAATATGAATGTAAATATGAATATGGCAGAAGTATAAATGAGGGAGAGCGGATGTATTTAGAATTAGATAAAGATAGAATTATTCCGCTTGAGGAGGATGTTGGCTAGCTCGTGTTATGGAGAACCTCGTTTCGGGCGGCAGTGTCATCGGCCTCAAACCGAGCATCGTTTCCTAATTTTCTTGTTTCTTCGCTGTTTCCTGTATCGTTGATTTCCTTGTTCCTGTACAACCGACACGACCAGTTTCTTCTTACTCGGACTTCGAGAATGATTATAATATAATTTAATCGCTTTTTAATCCGTTAATCCTAAAACGACTTTTGCTCCTCTTCCTTTATGGCTGACTACGGGACTTCCTTGTTCTTGCTTGGAAAAGTTTAGAATTTCTAGATTCTTGGACATCGAACTTTGCGATTTAGAAGATTTTCAAGACTGTTGTAATAGACTTGTAATAATATTTATAATTCGGTAGATCCAGAACAGATAAAAATATGTAATTTAATTAAGAAAACAAGCTTGACCTTCGTGTTTCTTTTATGGGGCCACATAGAAGAAAGCTACCTTCTCCGTATAATTTACTCCCTGAAATCATGTGATTTTTGTTCGAAACATTTCTTCGTATCGTCAAAATTTTCGAAGATCGAATGGGTCGACTTAGAGGATCAAATTATCTGTCTCCACACGGTGAAACAAATAAAAAATTTCTATTCTCGAAGATTTATAAACGTAAGAATTGAAAAATCTGTCAAATAAATCAAGTAGCACAACTATTATTTACTCAGGATCTTTTTTGTAGGAACTAATCGTTAACCTCTTGCCTTAACGAGTCTGACTCGTGACGCACTCGCGTTCCGAATACAATAAATCTTGGTCTAATTTCTAATACGGCTAAATTCGAAGTTTAAATCGAGCTATAAGTTGCACGGTCGAGGACCTCGAATACGAAATTGACATAACATATTAACTTTCTGCATTTGTCATAACATCGCAGCAGCGAATGGTGACGCATCTGAATAAATTGTACAGATTGAAGAAAAGAACGTCGTCCGTAAAATCCGGAAGAATATAATGGTCTTTCGGTAATGATTTCCAAAGACGACATCGGGGCGCAGTAAGAATTCCGCGAGAAAATAGTTACGGCATCGTAGGAAATGAAAATACAATCGGTGTCTGCGTGTAATTAGCGGTCGTCGAGTTTGCTAGTCGCGCGATAAGAGTGAAGGAGGGAAAGGAGGACTCGAGCTAACGAAAGAGTCGAAAGATGGGGATAAATAGAGAGATAGAGAGAGAGAGAGAGAGAGAGAGAGAGAGAGAGAGGCGAAGGGGCAGACAAGAGAGGGCCACTGTCACTGCCACGGCTACGGTGAGGTAATATCAGATTCCATGCCACGAGGCACACGGCCGCCATCTTGGTGTACGATGTTCTCCAACCGCGACTCTATCGTTCTTCCACCTAGATTCCTTTCCTTTCCTTTCCTTTCCTTCGTCGTTACTCGAATTATACCATTCTACGTTGCTTCTCTTACTTCGCAAGCATGCTTCGGCGCAACGTTGCTTTCCTCTATACAAACTTTCAAATTCTCAAATGTTTCTGTCTTCTTATTCTGAATTTCTCAACTATACGTATTTCTATAACTATTCCTATTTCTCCAATTATTTACATGCCCAAATCCCTAGGTTCCCATATTTCTACATTCCAATATCACGGACCATAACATTTCCAAATCACAATATTTCTAGGCTCGAATATCCCTGGACCAGAACGTTCTCAGATACGAATATCCCTGGATCCGAAAATCCTTAGATAGGAATATATCTAGAACCGAGTGTTCCTAGATCCAAATATCACTAGACCCAAATATTCCCAGACCCGAATATCTCTACGCCAGAATACCATTTGATTCCGATATCCTTAAGTTCAAATATCTCTAGATGTTCGTATGTATGTGTATGTATATTCGGAATAAATTCCGAAGTCCTCGAATTCTTAATTCGTCCCCAAAATTGTAAAATCCCGAAAAGTTCCTATAAATATGAAGAAGTGCAAGAACGCAGTAGTGATGGAGTTAGAGGTTCTGGAAAGTACAGTGGCTCTCAAGTGGTTTCTGGGGGTGAAATTGTGGATACGTCGTTAATCCGGGCCTGAATACGATGATCGAATTAATCGTCGATCACGGCACATTGCATCGAGAAGACTGATCGAACCGAGGACGTATATGATACCGATGGAATTCGAACGGTCGAGTCGGTGAATCAGAAGTGTGTCGCGCGTGAATCGCAAACCTGATGAAATAATCGACTCATCCATATTTAAAAGTAATTCTTATTGCGAAAATTGTGTCATGTACCGTGCTCAACTGTTGTTACGTTGCCGAACATGAAGATTACGTAATTCTAATGTCCCTTATCGTGCTTACCGATCTTGTCAAACTTGGGACAGACAGTTGCAATTATCTCAAATAACATACTTAACTATAACAGAAGAAAAAGATCCTATCGTCTCTCCCGGTATTAGCTTTTCCGTATTTTGCTTAAAAATCGTTTGAAATTTATTTTGTAGCCACGGAACCGAAAAATGTAAATGGGTGAAAAAATTGGTCGTTCAATGAAAAATTATTCCACGTGGCAGATATTTTATTTATGGAATACCAAACACGATAGTTATTCTATTTATGAATTATTTAATATGGTAGTCGCTTCATATATGTGGATTATTAAATATGATCGTTATTTTATTCATAGATTATTCGATATGGTAGTCATTTTATTTATGGGCTATTTAATATGGTATTTACTTCATTTACGGATTAGTCGGCATGGTCTTTACTTCAATTAAATCGAGAATTATTCTTTAACCTAATAATTTGTAACGCATTAGCGGTCAGAATATCCTTTATCGTACACGCGAGGAAATAAAAAGAAAAGTACTGTAATTTTCGTAACGATTCGCAGTATATCGTGGGTTTGACAGAAGGAAACTGATAAGATCAGACAGGTTCCAGTGTACTTAATTAATAGGGACAGTTGATCGTGTACTCGTACTTCCTCGTCGATGACGAAACGGCAGACTTGATTTCCGTTCAGGTTTTATTTCCGGTTGGAGACCGAATAAAGAAACGTTGATATTTAGTATGAACATCATGAAGCGACAGACGCAATTGTCGGAAGATATCGTCATTTAAAAGTGTTATAAGCAGCGAACTTGATCCTCGACGTTCTCTAAACATTTCATTCAATCATTCTGCCAACATATCGTCCATCGTGTTTTAATTGCATCGTTTTCACCAAATAATTAACCCATTCGTTCGCTGAGACTTTATTTATATTCTTTTATTCTAATATGACATTCGTATAGATTTTATTCATACTTGACATTCGTATAAAGATGGCATTCATTTTATTCAAACGTGGCATTCGTGTATGTTTTTATTCGCACGTGATATTTGTATGTATTCGTAATTCATGCATGACATTTATATATTTTATAATTTTAACATGACATAAACATATCTTTTTTATCGATACATGACAGTCATATATTTTATTATTCAAACATGACATTTGTATATTTTTTCTTCACACATGACATTCACATATGATTCTTATTCGAACCCGATGTCCATATATCTTTTTTCTTCACACGTGAAATTCGTATATTTTGTCATTCAATCGTGACATCCATATATGTCTGTTATTCGCATACAATATTCACATGTGTATTTATTCACCCATGGCATTCATATATTTTTTCATTCACTCATGACATTCATATATGTATGTATGTTTCTATTCAAACTCGATGTCCATACATCTTTTTTCTTCACACGTGAAATTCGTATATTTTATTATTCAATCATGACATTCATATATGTTTTTTGTTCAGACACAGAACATTCATACATGACATTCGTATATTTTTTTACGAAACTTTCATGCGTGTTTTTTATCGAAGCACGTTGCGCGTATATTTTATTACTCGATCGTAACATTCGTATGTGTTTTCGATGCAAACGTAACAAACATAACGTAATTGCTAAGTTGGTTGAGGTCGGTCTAGCAGAGAGTGTTAGATCATTTGTAAGTGTCATTGGCCTCTGGTTAACGTGCCCTCCTAAGCGAAGTAGGCGTCGTTCATTTTTGGTCGACGCGACGTTCGACATGTTAACAACTTTGCCGATCGATGTCACGTACTCATAGTTTGTTACGTGCTTAATCATACTATTATTCTGTGTTTAAAATTATAAATTAATCAGTTCTATATATTCATTCGTATATTTCGACTCGCTACATAGAATGGAGTATAACTCCCCTTCGTTACACTTCATCATTTTTACCACACATTCGCGTATGTGCAGTATATAACAATTAAATGTAGCGTATCGTACATCTCATACAAGAATGATCGTACATATAACACAAGAACGTATGTCTTATGCATTTAATATAGGAACATATGTATTATAACAAAGTTTAGGGACGAAATATTTACTATGCATAGTAGCACAGTTCCATGTTTCCATGTTTACAGTATGAAACTTTCAAAGCACACGAAGAGATTATATCGCGCAGGTTTAATATTTACATGTTCCATTGCTGCATAGTTCGTTTGCTAATCACGTTTACAGGCACGAACATTTGATTCTGATGATACAATTACGTGTAATAAGGTGAAATACCACGGATTTCTGCAGAGGATTTCGAAGCAGAAAAAGCAACGCAACCACGATCAAACATCCTAGACAGATTCCCGCGTTCCTCGAGCTCGGTGTTCCGGCTCACCGAACCGGAAACCCAGACTTTTATCATCTCCACCGGCAAGAACGTGGCGTGTCGTTCTTTTTTTCCCCCGGCAAAAACAATCGTTCTCGATCGAACGAATAAAATAATCGTTCGTGTCTGGGGGAAGGATCCGGGTGACTAGGAACGCGTTCGGAGGAGGGTGGCCGATGAACACCGGCTGAAGAAAATAAGCGATATCGAAGAACAAGGACTTTTGGCGGGAAAGAAAACGGGATCGGAAGGTCGGACCCCGAGTACTTGTTCTCTCTTTCTCCGTTCTTCTCGGTACAGTCAACAACAAATCTCCTTTCTCTACAGAACATATCACGAACCAACGCCTAGGGATTTTTTGCCATTTCAGAATTTCTGAACGAGTTAACAATCTGGGGATAAGGTCACATTTTGCCTCCTAGATTTCGAGATATAAAGATTTTGGGATATATGAATTTCGAGATTTAGAATTTTGCGGTTTAAGGACTTTTGAGTATATGGACATCTTGATCTACGAAATTCGATATTTTTGTTCTAGGGATTTTTCGATATTTTAGTATTAGGAATTATATGTGAGGAATTTTATTATTTGGAAATTTAGAGATACAGCAATTATAAAGTAATTTAGAAATCACATTTCGAAATCGAGAAAATTCGTGAATATAGACTGGTAATCTACAGATTAATGATTCGTTGTTCGATTGTTGAATACTCGAGTGTCTCGAACATCGGCAATTTAAGAAACGCGACATTCGCAAAATGCAGAAGTACAGAGATTTCGAAGAGTGTGAAGTTTACGTAGACGCGTCGTTAACGAGAGGAAGGCAACGTTGTAGCCGAGTGTACACACCGGGCTCGTTAAGAACGTAGCCGTTGAGGCTGTGTTCCTTCTGTGTCGACTCGACTCGACTCTTACCTTTCCTTCTCTTTCTCTCCGTCCGTTTCGTTCGTTTTCTCGTTCTTCCGTTGCTCGTTTTTGATCGAGGCTCTGGTTGGACGCATACGGATCCGAGCGTTGCGTTCCTCTTGGTCCGCTCGGGCACACGGTGCCCGGTAGGTGGGTGTGTAGGACATAGCGGACTTGTGCAGTCAAGGACACGTTCCGCTTGCTCGCACGATCGCGAGTCGTTTCGTCCTCTAGTGATGGGTAGCGACAGGGATAGTGTACCGTAAAACTCTCTTGCACGCAACTTTTATCAATGGATTGGATAACCTCACGAGCATTAACTCGCAGCGTTCGATCTTTCCGATTTTATGCTAACCTTTGATAGAGTTTTCTCAAATTTACGGTGAATATCCAATATTTTTGGGGATATTGTTCGTTGCGTCGTCGCAGCGATGGACAGCGATCGGTACACCAGTCTCGTTATATTGTTAATAGAGATGTAACAAGTGGAAATATAGATGGATGTATTTATTATTGCCGTCCATGCACGTCTTCAAAATTTCTGTATTTGGGAATTTGCAATTTTACATTTCAAATTAATAGATTTTTCAATCTTGAAATTTAAGGATTCAAGATTTCTTGAATTTAGTAATGGTGGAATTAGTAGAATAGGAGGAGCAGTATGGTGGAACAGTAGAATTGTAGGATTGTCGAGTATCAGTAAAGCAAAATAGTAGAACAGCAGAGTAGTGGAATGGGAGTTCAGCAAAATAGTGGAATGGTAGAATACTAGTATAGTTGACCACCACTATAGCAGTATAGTAGTACTTAATAGTAATATAATCGTATAACAAAGTAGTGGAATAGCTGTATAGTAGAACAGCAGTATAGTAGAATAGTAGAATAGTAGAATAGTAGAATAGTAGAATAGTAGAATAGTAGAATAGTAGAATAGTAGAATAGTAGAATAGTAGAATGGTAGAATAGTAGAATAGTGTAGTAATAGAATAGTAATATAGTGGAACAGTATTATAGCAATAAACTAGTATAAAAGTCCATATAGTAGTCCGGTAGTATAAATAGTGGAAATAATAAGATACTGAAATGATAAGCCAGCCATATAATGACATGAAATGATACAGCCATACTAAAATAATGAAAAGACAGGACAATATCACAGCAGCGTAGTAATGTAACTGCATAGTACTTCTAATGCTATAGCATCGGAATGCAGCGAAATAGCGCAATATTATAGAGGTGAGATAACAGAATAGCAGGAGGTTAAAATCAATATGCAATGAATAGCTGTTTTCTTTAAAGTGGAACGCGAACAAAAGAAAACGATTTTTTTTCTACGCCCCTTTATCGCGAATCTCATTGAATCGCTCATTAACAAAAACCACCGATGTTTAATCAGCAGATAAGTATCTTGTGGTTCGCGCTCGAGTAAAAAACAGTTGCTCTCGGTATGATCAAGCAGATGGCTATCATCGACAATTAATTATCAGGATGTATATCGAGGACACGGATCGATTATGCACACGACATAGAGTTCAAAGACCAGCTTACGATATTGCAGCAAACGTTATCCTTTTATAACTGGTTAACGATAACATAATTTCGCAAGCGACTAGCGTACTCTCATAAATTGTCAACCATTAAATAATTCCCATAAACTAAATTATGGACGTACATGTCAAATTCTAATTAATACAAATTAGTACAAATTATAATTATATTAATTATACATATGTATTAGATGTACATTATTCAGAATTTCCAAATTTGATCGATAATTTGACTATAATGGAAGACAGAAGATAATTCAGATTATTCGAGATAGAATTCTACCTCCTCTATCTGCAATTCTATTCCATACACGAATTTTCAAAATGTATTTCACAAGTTTCAAAAACAACGAAAGAAGATATGTTGAAAATTACACTACGTTACAAAACTGTAATGTATAATTTGTATTATACAACACACAGGTACAGGTGCAGATACAGAGGATCGATCAGTAATATCGAAGCACCTTGTATAAATCAGAAGATAAAATGTTGAGACATCTCCGTTCGAAACGAACGATCGAAGCGATTGATGTAATGGTCGAAATAAAATCGTCTTTGATTCGATTTTAATCGGAACGAGATTGTGTTGGAATATCGGTTAGCGAAGACGGTGGTTCGATATTTTATTGCGCAGCGAACGCGAAAACGGCCCTACGGTACGTTTCAGTACCGCTCGTACCGCAAACCCGCCGCCAAAGATGGCAGTCGCACTCAAGGACACATTTATCCTTTATCCTGTTAGCGAACAGGAATGCCCAGTTCTCGTTGCAAGATTCCCAACAGGCTCGCTAAGCCGGCTCTCCGACTTCGTCGATCCATTAAAACCAGTTGCTTGCAAATTCTTAACTGAAACTTTTCAAAGTATTAAACACGCCATTTCCTTTTTTTCCCTACTCCAGATATAGAGTGTCTCGATAAAATCTACGCGCAATTTATTAACTTATAATTCAATAAATAAAATTAACAGGTCTTTAGGTAATACGCTGGTTATTTTCAAATTACGAACGTTCCAGCTATGCTCGTCATCATCTTCGATTTTTCCCATTTATTTTCGTGTTCGATATTGATATTTAAAATGCTTCATCGAGACACCTTGTATATGTATATTTATTTAAGCTAGTATAATTATTTCTTGGTACATAATGTACGGTATATTTTTTATCGCAAAACGATAGATCTATAATTACGCGATGTATTGTCAATAAGTACTATCTATTTTTTCTCCTCGGTACATTAAACGCTATAACGCGAACGGCTGTAATGATACATGTAATTGCGTGGATTATTTTGTTCCCCCAATTAAGCTTTTTACTTGCTATCATACGAATAGTAGGCAAAAACCAAATAGAGATTAAATCCACATGTTGTCAGTTTGTTTCCGTTTTCCGCGTTGATTTGGATCTGCAATGATGACTAGTCGAATCTTAATTACGTTCTGGTTTTGTGGGTTACGTTTTGTGAGATCGTCGGATTATTTTCTTTCTTAAGACTGAAAGTTATGAATGAGAAGATGAATTTGGTTTTTTCTTTGATACACGCTCTGAAGATTTCTTGAAATGTAGATTAATATAGTAGACACATATCGTTAAATAGTTCCGCGCTTCTAAGGTTCAGTTGTTGCATTGCTGCATAGTTACATAAGTAGCTTCATAGCTGTGTAATCGCATAGGTGCACTGCTGTACAATCCTACATATATACATTTATGTATTGTTACATAGTTCCGTACATGCGTAGTTGCACAGTTGTGTATTTCTGTAATTATGTAGCTGTATAGTTTATTTGCAAAATATTTACAGCTTCATAGTTGTACAATAGTATAGTATTGTAACGGCATGATAGAATAGTTGTATAACAGTATAGTTATATACCTGTATAGTAGTTCAATTATCTAATAATGTAGCTTTATAGTTATGCAGCTACAATTATGCATAATTGTATAGTTGTATAGTTGCACATTTGTATAGTTATAGATGTGTAGCTGTGTAGTTACATAGTTGTATAGTTGTACAGTTACATAGTTGCGTAATTATATAGTTGTACAGTTAAATAGTAGCGTAGTTATGTAGGGTATGTATATAATCGTATAGCTGGTATAGTTGAATAGTTGTATAATCGTAGAATCGTGTAGTCGACTCATAATTGTAAAGTTACATGGCTATACAGTTACACAATTGAATAGATCGATAGGTAATACAGAAATATAATCGCATAGCTGGTTATCGAAGTACATAGTCGCGTAGCAGTTAGTTACATAAATAGTTGGAGTACATGCGACAGTTAGCGATAATTATAAATCATAAGACAGCTCGTTATTTACAAGAACGACAGAGTATGACCTGGTATTCGCGGCAACCGTATACATATTCGAAACGATTATTAGTCCATCACTAATTGCACCGTCTCGCGAGAAGAATCTGTCGAAGCGAAAGACAGAAAAACGGGAGACGAAGCGCGAGGAGAAACGACGGCGGAGGAGGAGGTGGAGCGAACAGGTAAGAAAGAACGAAAGGGGAGAAAGGAAGAGGAGAAGCAAAGAGGGGAAAGGGAGGAAGTGAAGTGAATTAGCGAAGGTATACGACCGAAAAGGAGGCCACGATCGTTCGAGTAAACAAGTGTCGTGGCCGTGGCTCCGACCAGTTCCACCTTTCTCATCTTGTTCCGACGTTCTGTCGCCATGGCCTTTAACGCGCGTACACGACCGTGTTCTGCTTCGAAATTACTGACGTCACCCTAACTTCGATCCACCGTTTTTCGATCATCCTCCTCCACCGATGTCACTACACCCGATTTACCTGCCTCTTCGCTTTTTTTTTCGCACCGCTTCTCCCATTACGCCCCGGGGTTTCGTTCTTGCATAACTCGACTCAGTTTTATAACTTATCGACACGGAATTGGTCTCTTCCTCCGTCGGATTAGGTTAGATTCGTTGTACCGCTAGAACTCGTCGTTGCAATTTTTCTTACATTATCGTTATCATTTCATTTGTACCTTGGTCTCTTTTATTCGAATGTATAATCGTCGAGAGATGGTATGTTCTTTTACGTTTCATTTCATTTCTTTATGTTTTATAAACTTTTTGGTAAAAATATATAGTTAATAGTAGATAGAAAATGGAATAATTTATAGAACGTTTATAAAATTAAAAGATTCTGACACACCAAAATGTTATCGTTAAGAGATCGAATAGTCTACTCTGTTAGGTTTAATTCGATCAAACTTTTCCTTATAAAAATGAAGATAGAAAACGATATTTTATTAAGTATAAAAAAATTAATGAATTTTGACACGTCAAAAAAGTTACATAATTTCCGCAATGTTTTACTTTCTTTTAATTCATTCGCATCCGTGAGTCCGCATATTGGTACCAAAATGGCGGCAGCGTTCCATCGTTAAATGTTCAAATGCAACGTTTCTGACCATCATTGTTCAAGATCTACATCATATAATAAATGTTCGAAAAATGTTTTGATGTAAAAAATGAAAAAAAAACGACATATATGTATCGTGTGAGAGTTAAGTACTGAAATCTAAAGTTAACTTTACGTGGTCCGAGTGTTTTTAAGTACGTGTTCAATTCGGCCCCATAATCTAAAATATCTGTGGAATTTGAAAGTTCTAGCGAGACGAATCTCCGTGTATAAAACCAAGTAATCGTATGTATTTCCTCGATAAACACTTTTTCTAATCTGGACCCAATTAGAAATACTTCCCGAAACCTAACCTTAATTGGTCATTTAGTTTGACGACGCTGTGACGATAAAATCGTGACCGTTCAAATTTTTCTTTTTACATCGCTCACATTGCATCGCTCGAGATCTATCTCTACTTATACGGCCTTTAACGTATTTAGCAACATCAGAAATCGATGACGTTGTTTTCTAATCGAGGATTGTCAGATCATCAACGAGTATGATCAAGCATTACATCGGCACGTGTTGTATGACCAGGCATTACATCGCGTATTACATAACCAACTGTTATACGGCTACGTACGTTAGATCGCCACATGTTGTATCGCCATGTATCGTATCACAGTTCTGCCACTCATTAAGTCGTGACTCGAAATTTGATATATTTTCGCAGCAACGTGGCGATATAACGAGCGTGTACTCCGCAGCGAAAAACTGTTCAAGTTTTTTCATTGATAATTTTATAAAATAAACGGTGCAATCCAACCTTAAATATAATTAATTGTCCACTATAACTAAATATAATTAAATACAGTTAATTATCAACCTAATATAACTAAATACAATTAACTACCAACCTAACTAAATAAAATTAATTACCAATCTCATATAACCAAATATATTTAATTTCCAATCGAATATAATGAAATATTAAATAATTGTATCAGCAGCGTTTGAGACGTGTTCAGAAAGAAGTGCAAGACGTTATAAAATGTTATTGCGAATGTCACCTGATGGACGATATAATCTTCCACCTTAGTTCCACATCAATTTACCTTATAAGGAATTTCGGATTAAAACTATGTAAATTAATTCGCACGAGTGCAATCTCGTGGCTGTTACGCTATCAATCGGTCGAGTTACACTTGATCTCTTCCGTCGCTTTTTGTGCCATTTTTGCCCCGCGTTTATCCCCTTCAAGATCAAGGTCTCGCGGTATTAATATGATTGCTGCAGAAGAAAACAATCTAGGTTAGCACGAGCGTAGACATGCATAATCCCGTGTGCACAGGGTGACTCACTGGTCCGTTGCTATCTGGAATAACGTTCTTTTCACGTATAAGGCGTTCCAATTTCGTGTCACCATTTTCAATGTCATCCGAGGCGATTTTTACCGCGACCAATAAGTAACCGTAGTAAACGCGATTGCAGAGAAAATTACGGAGCAAGGGATTAATCTTAATACGGGGAGTCTAGTAGATTCGTTGGAATTATATTTTTGATCGATGACGTGTCATATTTTTCAAACATTTCAAATTTCTTATGGACAGATTTACTGGGTAATATTGGGTCGAGTTAGGGTTAGATTAGGGTCAGTTTGGGTTACGCTTGGGACCAACATATTTATTGAGGTCATTATATTGGGTCATAACCGAACTCGTAATATTTACCTCGACCGTATATCTGAAAGGTAAATTAAAAGAACGGGATTCAAAAATAAAAATATATTCGGAATTTGTGATTGAGCTAGTGCGAAGTTTTATTCTTAATAAAAAAAGTTTGATATAAAATGCAAGTAACGGTTCATTAAAAAGATGCGAGTACCGAGAATAATGATAAGACAAAGTGTAAAATGAAGAAAAATGCAACGCGATACGAGGATGTTAAGAATTTGAGTAACGTCCGCGGTTAACGTTCGCGATAAATCATTCGGTCAGGGGCGTACGGAGTGCGAAGGAACGAAGTATAGCACAAGCAGTCCGGTTAAACCGACTAACTTGATCCGAGGCGTGCATGTGAGTCAGTAAGACGTTTGCACCGTATGCCACACCCCGAAATGCATTTTGCATTCCGTAGCGAGCCGCAATAGCGAACACAAACCACGCATTCCACCTTCGAGGACCTGCGCCGGCTTTCGCTGCAAGGTGAAACACTTCCGTCTGATACCGCCAGCGTTACCATTATTCTTCCTTTCGAGAATCCGTTCTTTTGCGTCGACAAATTCACTCGTTCCGCAACAACGTCTCGTTATTGCACAATTATTTACACTTCCTTTCATTTTTTAATCGCCTATATTGCTTGCCGAGTGCTTGTCAGCTGCCACACCGTGATAACGTTTATTGCGATATAATGGTCGGTGATATAACGCGTTGCGATGTAACGTTATACAGTTACTGCATGTTGCAGTTACAGTGCGATGCAGGGACAGCGCGCCGTTATTTCAATGTGTTCCGATATAGTGCGCCGTAATTGCAACGCGTCGCGATTATAACGCTTGCAATTTTAACGCGTTGCAGTCACAAGCATTACGAAACGACGATTAACGGTCACAACGCGCTGTTATTTCAACGCGTAACGATATGATGCATCGGCAATATAATGCGTGGCGATATCTCGCGAGATCATATAATGTGTAAGATTATAACCCTTACTTATGCCACGTATCGCGATCTAATACGTGGCGATCTACTGCGTGATGGTACAATGCACGGTGATATGAGTGGCGATATAGCACGAGCATTATATAATGCGTGCGACACAATGCGCAGCGATATAGAGACCAGAAAATGTATGACGCTAGAGTTCGTGCGAAAATGACAATATAACGAGAGCCTACTGTATTTTTAATCTTTGTTTCCAATTAACGTGAAGTAGGTTTTAATTCGTGTTATACGGCATCAATGAAACGTATTAAGGTTTTTTGTATCGAAAGAAGGCGTGTCCGGTATCGAAGTACATTTATCCAAAGCTTGCAAACTTACAGAACTTCTGCCGGCTATTTACCTTGCAGTGAGTCATTCTATTCGCGTATTACCTTCCTTATTTCCAGACGACTAAGGTTCTCCGGAGCAAAGTTATTCGAGCCGAAAGTTCGTACTCGGTATCAAAACGACGGTGAACGGTGATCTTGACGCGTGAGTACCTACGGTTGCTCGCTCGCTCGTGTATTCTTCCACTTTATACACGGTGCTCAATTATCAATGACTCCTGCGAATCTCTCCTGATACTCGTGATTTCTTAACGCAAACCCATTTACTCTCTTTCCAAGTTTCTCCGTTTCGATAAACACGGGCGAAAGAAAATTCGTCTACGATGAACGTCGCTTAATTGGCTCATGCTGATTTTTATAAAATTTTTATAGAATGTAGAACTCGATCAATGTTTATTTGTTAACATAGAAGGCGTTTTATATCGCTCTCACCGACAATAAAAATTTAACGTTAAATAGGAGATGGTCATTGATTAGGTTTAATCTCCGATCAGATGGTTAGGATATAAAGATGTTTCATTGTAAGGATTCAAAAAAAATGATCCTATCGAAATAGGATATTTTCTTCGGTGAAATATCAGAAGTAACGAAGGTATGTAATTCGTGGAGCACCCCGTATGAACGCGTGTAACTGTTGGTGTCACACACGGAGAAAACGGTCAAGGCCACCGTACGTGTGGATGCTTCGTGGAGCAAACTAGAAAGCAGCGTAACAGAGCCAACGGTGATCTTCTTATCTGAACTCTTCTTTACCTGGGTAATTTCTGCCCTTCGGCTCTTTGAATTGTCACCGTTGCTCTCGGTCAACTTGTCACCTACCATTTTACTAACAAACATCGTTTCTTTTCTCTGAAATGTATCGGTCATTTTCTATATTGTTCACCGTACGGCACCGTGTTTAAAATTATTACTTCAACATCTAGCGTTTATTTAGCTAGCTTTCATTCATTTAACTTGTACTTATCTACCGTTCGTTTGTCTCGTATTTATTTATCGAGCTTTAGTTGTTAAGAGAGCAAACTTTAAACTTCAAGTTTATATACAATAAGCGGCGTTTTATAGTACTATGTTGTCAAATTGCATCAGACCTTTCGAAATCGGTCATATAACCCGCGGTAACCTCCTATGTTCGTATTACGAGTATTTGTAAATCATCGAAGAACGACAATCGGTAAACGAAGAGTTTATAACGAAACGAAAATAGGCAGCTTTTCTTCGGCGACTTTACGGCAGACCTTCGGTGCACGAAATACCATTTCGAATATTTTCAGAACGTCCCCGAAGAAAATGGCTATCCTCCGCAGGAGGTAACGTTCATTGTTTCATACGACGGGACTCTTTGTCACCTTTCCCTCGAGTGCGAAGGGTGAAAGTGCAATTTCGTGGAAGTACAAGTTATTTGTAACAGACAGAAGGGGAAGGATAGGTGGAAGAAAGAGGTTCGGCGTTACAGCCGTGTCGTAAAACGTTTTGATAACTTTTCACGATCGAGTGATCGCGTTTCGGTCAGTTAAATACGGTCAAAGTTGCGGCTAGCGAGACCGAAAATCCACCCGAGGAGTTTCTTTTCTCTGCGTCTTACCTACGTTTACGATCGTCCGAGGTAATCCGCGATCCACTTTCGATGGCACGAACTCGTGTCCCTCGTTTAGCCTCGATAAAATACGATCGTGCAATTTCTTTGTTGTATCGGGACCGCGGTCGACGCGATTGTTCGAAGGGCTTCGAAAGCATTACGCTTCGCGGACACTCCGTTAATGCACGCTCCACTGCTACCTACGAGATACCTCTGGTTAAGGACACTCGTATAGAGTTCACAGTTTTTCGATTACTATCATATCAGAATCTTCGTATTCGTTAATTCAACAATTTTGGTAATAATTTCAATTTGCTGATCTTTAATTTATTAAATTTGTCAACATTCACAAACCACCAGAATCTTGTAAGGTCTCCAAATTTTCAGAGCCTCAAATCTCTAATAAACAGCTGTGGCCGAAAATTTGTAGGTCTCCAGATCCGAAGACTGCCATATTCTTAGAAGCTCCAGCTCGAAAGTCCTTGTGTCTCGTAAAATCCGTATAAACGAAGGAACGAAAGGTTCCCCTCGGTTGTGATAATTTTCGTAGGGTAGCGGTGCAGACCGAGGTAGCCGATGATCGTAGCAGACTTCCGTTCGGTTTTCGCGAGGGAAGGAAAAAAGAGGAGGAAAAAGATAATAAAGTTCCAAAGCCGATTAATAAAGTCGTCCCTGAGATGGCCGGCGCTGGCGCGTCTTTTTCGAAAGGAAACCGAAAGAAGGAGGAAGAGAGAGAGATAGGAAGATGGCCGACGCGAGGACTCGGAGAAAGAGAAGAGATCGCGAGGAGTCGGAGCGGCTGTCCTTGGATGCTCGCGGATCGGTGGCCAACAGCAGTCAATGACCTAACAACGCCTCTTGTATCCACGTCGCTTGTTGGCTCGCTTCGCTTCGCCTCGCCTCGGCTCGCTTCAGCTCGCCTCGCTCGGCTCTGCAAGCTCACCTTCGAGTTCGAGTTCGCTTCGAGACAGACAGAGAAAACAGGCAGGTTTTCTCGACGGTCTCGAAGGGCTCCGGGGACTCCTTCGCTCATTACCTTTTCTTACCGATACTTCTGACCGACTGCGGCTCTGCCTCTTCGATTCCTCGCTTCTAGATTCTCCTATCGCGTCCTCGTTCGTCCACTGAGCCACGGGATAGAGTTCGATACTAGCGTTACATGGCCGGGATTCAACTTACGAACCTCCGAGCTGGCCAAATCAAACATGCAAATTGCTTACCGCTCGATACGGACTTGGTAGCGTTTCTCCGCGTGCACCACCGTGGCTATGACTCCAGGATATAACTATTGTCGGTATAAATCGAGGATGTATCAGCTCGTAACGGTAGAACTCGAGGATATACCAACGCGTTGCAATATAACCCGAGGATATATCAACGCGTTGCGAAATACTGCATGGCCTGAAGGTACCACTGCCTGATGATCTAACGTGTACCTATATTCGTGCGTGACTATATCCATCTGCGGCGATATAACGCACGGAAATTCCTACGCGTGGTGATATAATTTTACAATTGTATCGGTACGATTTCATAATTTTATCGATTCGATACTCGGAAAAAGTAAAAATACATATTTAGTCGATATTGGTTTAACCTATCGGAAACTTCTTTTGGTTTGTGGTTCGTTGTCAGATTTTTGGAAGGTTGTATAGGTTGGTGACGGATAGGAGCAGAAAAAGCGCGGATGTTACGTGAAAAAAACCATGAAAACGGAAATGCGTGTAGCACGAACGTACGACGGCCACGGAATCACCGTAACCCTGCTCATTGGTCCTCTTCCCATGACCCGAATTGCATTGTGCAAACGCGTTCCTATTCAGGTTTCTTCATTCTTCTTCGTCAATACGCGCGCAAATGCAAAGGCACATGTTATTTTTTCAAATTGTAGGATACGCATTCAAATGGCCACGTACCACTTCCATCCTTCGTTTGGTCATTTCTGCGATAGTTACGAATTCGATCAAAAGAACATGTCGATCAATTTATTCATTAAATATATTAATCATTTAGGGACACAGGTGTTGTTATAATTTATTTCTGTACTTGACAGAAATACAACATTTGACGAATAATTTATTTGCTATTTCTTTATACTGTTCTTTTGGGAAAGCGTTTCGATGTCGACATAAAATCCTGATTTATAGCTACAAATAACAAAATTTTGTTGACTATAATAATCGATGACGTATATGTGGAACTTTCTAGAACTAATTAGTAACTTTCCGCAAGTAGCGGAAGTAAGAGGAAACATCTTTCTCTTCGATCGCTTCTTAGCGTTCGATTTTGGTAGTTAATCGATTCGATTTTCCAGCCTGTTCGCGGCAGATGCGTAGCTCTTTCACGGACAGGAAAATCTGGGTCGTCATAATAACACCGTTCACGCCAGGAACTTGGCTGAAAGGGTTTCGAGGTATATTTCAACGGCGAAAAAAAGGGGATCGTGAATATTGAATGGATTCGTTTTCTATGAACCCACGAGTTTTCAATGGAACCACAACCGTATCCGCGTGTACGAGAAATGGATCAGTTTCGTGAGAAAGAAAAATTCTCGATCGTTCGTGAACACAGATCGAAGCGGTTGATTGTGTTCTCCGATCGTTCGTGATTCGCGCATACTTTATTACGACAAACGAACAAGAAAAATGTAAAAGTTCCGAAACTTAGGAATCGTAAGATTGTCGGATTCACGCACGTATCCCTATTCGATGAAAATATACGTTGCACTTAAGTGCACACCTCTCGGAGCAAGCGATATCTCAAGAATGCAATTGGACTCTCGGTCCAGCCGAAGCTTTAATTAAGCAGATAATTAGCAAGCAATATCTCAAGAATGTACCGACTATCAGAGTCGAGATTCATTCTAATTACTTTTCGCACTTATACCAGTAATTTCACCAAGTTCCAGATCAATGTTGCATTCGCTGTCACTCGTAATTGCAGTCAACGAGAAGGATAACCATAAGTGATTAAGGAACCGTCTTTGACCTTATACATTTATATCGCTTTCTTTCGTTCTTGAGGTGAACAGGATACGATCCTAACGTTATTACTCTTGACGCTGCTATAAATACTTGAGCTGCATCTAATACCGTTTCAGATTTCCGGGTACAAACAGTGTCTAATAAGAAGAGACTGCAAACGTTCTCTCGATGCTTTTTATTGCAGATATTTATCTGGATACGATGCACTGACAATTATAATACACGTATGCATGGCGATATAACAAACCATATATTATAATAACGTGACCGTACAACGCGTAGTGGTCTGACGCGTAATAATATCACATGGCGGTTTAACGATCGGCGATATAACGTATGGAAATTTCTACGCGTAGTAGTCTAACGCGTGGCGATATAACGCGTATTGCGATATAACCTGTGGCGATATAACACGACCTAGTCTAACTCATGACAACAGAGTGCGTGGCGATATAATACGTGGCTACACTTACGCGTAACAATATAACGCGAGACTATATGTATTCCTTTCGATCCGACATTTGCATAAACTGACTTGACTCGCGACTTAACTTACCGCATCGCTGCACCAACGCACGGCAATATAACAAGAGTCCCCCCGCATTTATCTGCCCGTTTCCATAATTACAAAGAAGACTGGCAACCGTTCGATAGCTTTTGACCGCGAGAGAAAATAATTCCATGATCATAAGTACGTTAATGGCGGTGTTTGCAGGTCCTCGAATTTGAACGTCCGGCATCGAAATACAATCGGGATTACGAGGATCGGATTAAGAAGGGGTTAACCGAGCTTAGAACAGTGACTCCACTCGAGTCGGTGACTCGAATAATTTACAATAGGAATTCGTCGGAAAGATTATAGGAGAAAATTAGCGGTTAAACGCGAGTTAAACGCTAGCCACTGTTTGGGACTCTCCGCTAAGACCTTAACCCTTCGGAGGTTGCTTTATCTTCTTCATTGAGTAATAATGCTTCCGTTACGGGGGACTAGTCGTCAATACGCTGCAACCTGACATCCTTTCCTATTCGAACTTTCAATGAGAACTTTTCTTGTCCATTTCCTGCGTCGATGAATACTGCCTTCGAGTGGGACAGGTTGATTTTTAAGGATGTTTTGAAAATGTTTCGAATCCATTAGGCGAAGCTTGAATTACAGTAGTTTAGCAGCGCTTTCATATTGCAATATTAATCGGTTCGGTTAAATTCTTTAACCGAATTTTTGGATTCTTTGATACGGGCATGTGGAGACTAAGGGGTCTATGGATGTAGGGATTTGTAGCTCTACGAATTCGTAGAATTCGTGGATCTAGGGACTAACGGATCTAGGAATTTCTGCGTATATAACCACTTGGGAACATAGGGGTTTGTGAATTTAGTGACTCTTGGATATTGGCATTTGGAGATCTAGGGATTTATGTATATAGGGATTTGAGGATCTCGGGATTTGTAGCTCCACGAATTCGTGGATCTAGAGAATTATGAACCTAGATGTTTGTGTATCTAGGGATTTGTGTATCCAGGAATTTGCGGATCTGCTAACTTGTAGGCATAGGAATTTATGTATCCAAGGATTTCTGTTGTTAATTCTACGGCGTAGAATTAATAAGGTGCTTATGAATTATTCTTTACATTCGTTAAAAGTAAGATAGATATTCGTCTGTTTGAAAATATACGCGTAACTAGCGGCCGAGGGTTAACGACGCGTCGTTTAAACGTCCAAACGAGCCCAGGTGTTGGCCGATTATCCTAAAATCACGTGGAAAAAGTTGCACGATAGTTCTGGAAGGTTACGTCACATCCCGACACCACAAGGTACCTTCCAGGAATTTATAACGGAACTCGATTTCGTCATTCAGGATTCCGTGGTCGCTCGTACGTGCCTGCTTTATTTTTAGATACACGACTACGATCATCTCGCTCCGTGGACATCGCCGACACGCATGATTCTTCCTTAAAAAAGTTGATCACTATCATGACCTGCTAATTATGCAGAACAGGTACTTTTCAGAATTTTCATATTTCTTTGCAACTTCCTTGGTAAGTACTTTTGTTCTGCATTTCACGATAATCGATCAGGGGTAGTTAGGTTGGGTTAAGTTATATAATTAGGTTAGGTTATAGTATATAAGTTAGGCAGAATAGGTACTTTTCCGAATTTTCATATTTTTTTGCAACTTTCTCAGTATTTGACGATAATCTATCCGAGGAAATTACGTTAGGTTAGGTTAGGTTTTAGCCCCATACTTAGAAAGGGGTACTCCAACTCATTGCTACAGTTTCGGCAAAAATTAAGATTAGGTTAGTTCAGGTTAAGCGAACTTTCTTTGTAAATAATTTTGTTCTGAATCTAATAAGGATAATCAATCGGGGGAGGTTAGGTTAGGTGAGTTTAACCTAACTCAACATCTTTCTGCTTCGGCTCGAAACGAGGTCTATGCACGAGGTAATGCAAATTTTACCTATTGTGAAAGAAGGGTGACGCAGCAGGGGGTTTAAGGTAGCGAATCAATTATAATTGTCCAAGTCACAACACATTTTTACGAAGAGATTTGCAAAATATACATAATAATTCTTTTTTTTTAACGTGAAATAACCTTGCTTTCCTCGCCATATTTTTATCTCGAGTAAAATATTATAATACAATAATCTAAGTTCATAATAATATTAATACCATAATTTAATAAATACTACAAATTATTTTATAGTTTGAAATGTTTCGAGATTGTACCTGGACAAATAACAAAGATCCCTAATTGTGAGTTTACTCGAAAACAAAGTTAAAGGAAATTTTGTGGCTTAATGGAGGTTTTTGTAAACGCGAGACCAACAAAGCGCGCGAGAGGAGCTAATAGCCCTGTCTAAGAAAGCCCTATCACAAATTACGCGTTACAAATTAACAAAAGGATAATTGCGAGCGGCCTCGAAAATTAGCCGTTTCATTAACCGGTTTGTTAATGATAATGGAAAGGACTGGATAAAGTGCGCTAACGTCCACGCAAAAGATATTGATGTAATAATGGACGGTTCAGGGCGATGATAGTTATATACAAGTATAATAGCCGCATTACGCTTGAATACTGTATTTTAGTTGTATGCCAAAGAAAAGGGAAGAATCGTCCTCTGACAAGAAACAGAACTATGCAATTAAGCCAGATGTCAGATATGAATCGGTGCAAGAAATAAAATCAGTTATTTATTCCACAGTTTCGAATTAATAGCGAGTAATTATATTTTTAACTTATGTACTTTGCTCGTATTTAAATTATTCTATCTTTTTTAGTTTTAAGGGTGTAGATATGAAATTTAATACAGGAAGATTATAACATTATAATGATACATTATAATAGGAGAGGATTACAAAAGAAAAATGTTAATAATGTAAATTTTTCAATATCCTAAAATTGTAAAATCCGGAAATTCTAAAATTCTAACGCTTCAACATCCGAAATTTCCAAAATCCTAAAATCCTAAAATCCTGAAATCCTAAAATTGCAAATTTTTAACATCCTAAATTTCCAAACCTGTGAAACCCTAAAATCCCCAAATTCCAACATCCTAAATTTTCAGAAACCTGAAATCCTAACTTTCCAACGTTTCAAATTTCCAATCTCTAATATTCCAAACTTCTTCGGTCCAAAATAATTTTCAAAGCACAACCGGACAAAACTATCGGAACAATAAAAGATACCAGAAAAATAAAAAATAAAAAATGTCACCTAACCACGAATTAAAAAGAAAGTAAAAACAACGAAGAACACGATATCGAAAAATCGATGTCGACCTACATTAGCGACGCAGACATTTTGAGAGCAGACGTTTGTATGCAAAAATTTCCCAGGTACAAGACATCGGCGGATAGAAATCGATCCCTTTTTCCATCCATTCGATCGAGCCACGTCGAAGCTTTCCCACAAGGTGTGTCCACGGGATATGGAAGAGAAATATCGAATATACGGTAAGGTGCTACTGAACAGAAAACCATAACTCGAACCACCTGTCCCTCTCTCCCACGCTTCTATTTCGATGGACCCATGGATGGATGGTCGGATGGTTTCTAATACGAGAGGCTCTAGGATCCCCGAGCGAGGTCACGGGAAAAATAGATCTAGCCTCTGCTCTGCACCCCACCTGTGTCCTTTCTTTTCCATTAATCTAGGACAAAGGAAACTGCGCTCGAAGGAAGCGCTTCTTCCCCGTTGCCTTTCTTTCACGATAGTCGATTGAATTTCCAGCGAATTTCTTTCGCGGGCAATTCGATCGACGAGGGAGGTGTTTTGTTTAAGAACCCTTGGTAAAAGGATTGTTCGATTAATATACTTCGTTCGGTATTCGCTTCTTAGTATTTTTCTATATCGAACTTTGTGTTTACTATTTCAATGTTTTAATACGTTCTGCACAAATATTATTTTAATTTTTTTTATTATTATTTTCAAACTTCTGTACGTTTTCTGTTTTAATAGCTGGTGTACTTTTATTATTTTGATATTATCGTTAACTGGTCAGGAGTACAAGTTCAGCAATTTTTCAAACTCAGAATAATGCAAGATGTTGCACAAGTGTTTGCTTTATTATAAAAAGTATTATTTGATATTCGGATTTTTCTAGCAATTCTATGTAATCTAGAAATTTCGCATAATTTATGTTCATATTGTATTTTAGATGTATAAATAAGAACATAACACGTAAACGTTATTAAACATTCTAAACACAAAAAGGACACGAAAAGGTTCCACAAAACGTACGACCGTTATTGTTACATTTTAACCCTAAGAGGTGAACGGTAATAAATAACGAATAACGAGGGAATATTCCGTTGGAGGATCGTTCCAATTTCCAAAAATTCCCTTTCAGGTAACGCGTTTGCTCGACGTTTCCGCAAACCCTGTAATATATATGGGGGTAATAAACCAGTATTTTTCTGAGGCAACCCCATTGTACAACGGAAAAGAAGCGAACGAATGGACGATGGTGTCCCGTCGACTATTTTTAAGCCTTGCCTACTGTCCATAACGGAATCGGTGGCTTTTTTTCTCCTTCCGACAATGTACTGTCCGCGGTCCCAAGAAATCCCCGAGCTTGACCAATCACATGTTTTATGGGGGTCGATATTTTCCAGTGGCTAACGTTAGCGGAGAGAAAATTGCCGTAATGTGCAAGTTTTACTGCTCGGTTTGTGTCCATGGGACGCGCTTCGACTCGGCACGATGCGCTTTTTCTTCCTTTTTTAAAGGATTTTATGAAGGACTTTTTATACGTTTATATTTTGGTATTTTTATATTTTGATCCTTTCTTTCGGACTTTCATCTTACAATCTATCGATTTTTTGATAATTTCATCTTTCAGTATTTCAAGCTTTCGATCTGTAGATCTGTCGATCTTCCGATTTACCGATCTCCCCATCTACCGAATTACCGATTTACCGATCTTCCGATTTTCCAATCTGTCAACCTTCCAATTTTCTGATCTTTCGATACCTTCATATTTTTATTTGAATATTATTTCCCACATTCGATAACTTAATAATTGAATCAGTCTTAAAACATCAAAATTCAATTATGATTTGATGTCATAATGAAAATAGTGTAAAATGTCATCCACATTGATTTGAAGATCAAGATTTTTGTTTATAATATACGAACGCATTAGTGCACATAAATTTTGACGATGGTACATCATAAGATACGTAAGAACCGATAATGCAACGAATTACGTACGTTAACGACAATAATTAGCAAGATAGATCTTTCACTGGCATTAATGGACTAGACGAGTAACGTTACCGAATGAGTCTACTTTCGAAATGCCAAGGTATAATTAGTCAAGATCAAGGCGGATTGCATTGCTTACTTTCTGGCTTCTATGCAATTATTTATGATTGCTGAACGTAATACTGTTTCGTAACAGCAGACGTTACTCGGTTTATATCACTGATCATTTTAAACAGCATTCTTAAATTCCTACATTAAAAACTTTTGATTTAACCCCTTGCCGTACAATTTACGTATCAGGTGCGTCAGTCAGAACTCTTCGTATCTACAATACTAAAACAAATAACGAAAGTTTGAATGTCAGGTCAATTTTGTATTCAGGAATTCTTGACTTTGCAAATTCTGACTCAAACTTCGAATTGACGTGCATTAAAAATGCGAATAAAATTCATTACATTTAAACAGTGAGTGCGTCACGTGACTCGTCAAAGGCAAGGACTTAAAAACTGTAAATCAACGTAAAATTTAAAAAAGTTAAACAGAAGAGTGCATAATATTTCATAAAACACAATACCTAACAGATATCAACTTTAATTTATCTGATCGATAATACTTCTCTCATTCTTGACACATCGAAGCTTAGAAATTTTACTATTTATGTTTGTAAACGTAATTAGGATCCCGCAAGACAAAAAACTTTCCTCTCCGAGAGGGTGCGAAAGCAGCTTAAGTTTAAACAAAAAATTGACTTCGCTTACGAGGTGTTTAACTTTTGGTTTCGGAAAAAGTGTCCTTCGTAACAAGCTTTGATCTAACCGGTAGAAAAAAGATTCGTAAAAAATGGTGTCCACTGCGTCGACAAGGGATGAAAAAGTCGAGGAAAAAAGTTGACTTCGGCACGTAACGCGAAGGATTAACTCGGAAGAGGTAATTCGTTGTCGAGGGTGGTTTACGACGTGCCTGAAGGGTTAAGAATCCAAGAAATTGTGGATTACCCTTTGAAATCCGCGACCCTAACCGTCCTTTTTTCGCACGGGCCGAAACTCCGGATTAACAAGAGTCCTAGGAGTCAATGCATTCTGTAAATATTTGAGGAGACACGCCGGCAATTTCCGGGTTGTCCGTAAATAATATCGTAAAACGAGCATTTTCGAAACGCAGCCACTGGAACGATCGACGTAAATTTTCTTAGGAATTTAATATTTAATATGCGTACCATGGAAGTTTTCAGGATTCATTTCCCTTGCAATTTCGCTTAGAATTCACTCGGCAGAAAAACAGTGATAAATGCAAATTTCTTCTATGGGGAAATTACGTGTATTGTGGGATGGAAGAATTATTTGCACTTTACAAAAAAATATTTCGTATAAATCTATATTGTACAGATGAAACTACGTAATAGATCTTTCATAAGAATTTTGTACATAAAAATATAAAGTATATCTTTCGTATAGATTTTACAATAAAAAATATAAAATAGATTTTCTATACAAAATAGATAGAAATATTACTAGTATAAATATAGATTTCTACATAAACTCCTCGATGCAAACCCTTGAGATTACATAATGTAAAATAAAAAGAGTTTCTGTTATATGAAAGCTTTGCGAATAGAAAAAATTAACTCTGGCTGATATAAAATGTTCCTTTGTAAAAGAAGGTGTGGGTTAATAAAAGTTTTAACCGAAAGTGCGTTATATTTCTTTTTCCAGATCCGATGCGAACGGAAGGGTTTATGGCTCGTTCAAAAGTCGAAGGCATAAAAAGAGAAGTCTTTTCAATCCGCTGTTTCCAATACTTTTTTCTCGATTTTCCACCGGCATAGTGAAAATTCTCGTCATTAAAGGTGAGCAAAAAAAAGGGTGAGAGTACGAGGGACGGAAGGATTAAGTCGATTATCGTATCTTTAACGACGGTCGTGTTTTTTGGGGTTGTAGACGGAAGCAGGAAGGGTTGTTTCCGCAAAGAGCAAGGGGTTGAGCCGACGAACGTTCATTTACCTATGACGACAGGAAAGGTACCTTTGCAGTGTACTTCGTTGAGTTCCTTTTAAACCGAACAAAGGTAAGTGTCCTATTACAAACATTTATCTCTTCTTCGATAAATTTTAATTTTCAAAAACATTGATTTTGCTTACATTTTTGCTTCTCTTCTTTACAAGTCTTTGCTCTATTTTGAAATTCTGTACAAAGCATTTTACGTTTCTCACGCTATACTTTAACGAAAAATTGGAATACGTTTAATTCATTATGAAATGTTGTGCACCTGAGAATTTATACAGTAATAATACCACAGTAATATTATCTAAATGTTCGCTTATTATCCGTACGACACCGTGTACGAATATTTAAAATAGTCGTCTGGAAGTTCGCGTAAACCTACAAGGGATACATTCAATTTATTCTATTGAATTGTACAAGAATGTACAATTATAATTAACTATTAAACAATACGAGACGACGACAGGGTTAACATACGGCTTCGACGAAACACAATGATATAACGCCTTCGTCAGAATAATAATTAGTGGTTAATGCAGCGTAGACTGTATGCAAAATACGGTCGCGTCATTTGTCTCATTAGACGCCAAATTGCGCTGACCATATTCTACCGTGAAAACATAATAATTACAAGCTTCTTTTGGACTATTGTTAAACCATCACGCTAATAGCCGTCGCAATTTAAAACGTGTAGATTGTCTGTTTGAAAGCCAACCATAAAATTAAGTAATTTCCTCTAAGCATTTTATAGTGTCTTATATTACAGTGTACTCCTGTTATATTGCCTACAATTGTATTGGTAATTTAGTCAATTCGAAAGATCCGCGTACGTAGAGCAATAAAATCGTTCGTTTTCGGCAGACTACACGTTATACAGTAATGCGATATATCGCCATGCATGTTATCATCGCGTGATACATTACAATCGATGGTATGGATACGGATGGTATTGCGACGCGCTATATCGCTACACGCTGTATCACCACGCGCCATATTGCCATTCGTTGCATTACCATATTTTGTATCGCCACGCGTTGCATTCCCACGCGTTATATCGCCATGCCTTATATAGCTACGTGTTATATGGCCACGTGTTGTAACACCTCACATTAATGCATAACAGGTTATATAGCATTATTACCGTATCATATATCGTATCGGTATCGTTCGTAACGCTTCTCTTAAAACTGAATAAGTCATTGAAATAGTTATAGAAATGTTTCATAGGATTGTATGCTATTGTTTCGTCGGATTAATTCAACGAAGCATCGCGACGCACGCGATGATTCAGCAGTTATAGAGAAAAATAGTTAGGCTAGCGGTGATTTCGTAGCGTCGACGGTTGAAGAGAATAATAAAAAAATTCGAGGAACGGTTCGAAAAGAAAGGAAGACCGCAATGTCTAGTGATCGTCAGACGGTACAGAATGTATCCTTGGATCGTTCCTGTTCGTTCGTCGTCCTGTTGGCCGGTTCACTGACACCGGTGTACCGTCAAGGAGTCCAGCACTGTCAAGGTCCGCCGGTTCTCTCTTCAATGGCGTCGCGCCGCTCTGTCACGCAATTTACCTACGGTAATCGACACTCTTTACCGCGAAGGACGCTCCTATTTTCCCAACCTACGAATCGTTTCGATGACTTATGCTCGCAGGAACGTGTTTCCTTACGAGTCTCGCCGCCGACCGAATTATTCAACCAAATACCGCGCTCCAACATACTTATGCCGCAAGCAATTACCAATTAATTTATCTAACATTTCGTTCTACGTATCAGGTTCTTTTACGCTTATGATAAAAAGAAGAAGTTTGTAATAAACATTTAATCTCAAATTTAAAAGTTACAATCGTATACACGAAGTTTGATCGTTTACGAGTTCTAGTAATTAATTGAAGTTTTAATTTCAAGATAAATGAACTTGCTTTTCGTTTTAATTTCGAGATATCGGTACGTGAATTTACTCTTGATTTTAATTCACGGATTTGAATTCAGAATTTTATTCGAAGGTTTCGAATACTTTGCTGCGGCATTCAAATTGCGAGACTTACGGTAAAAAAAATCAGTCATTTCGCATGCCATCGAGTGTTATAGTACTCTTACAATGCCATTATGGCGTACAAAGCGTGTCTGGATGAAAGAAATTCAGCAATCTCATTCGGTAACGTAAGAAGCAGCGTTTGAGCAGAAAATGATGAAGCATCTGTACGGAACATATGTTACAACCCGGAAATCAAAGCCTCCGAGCAAGTTTTTTCAACCAAATTCATCTTCTGCATTCTTTCGAGGTTCACGGACTAAACACACCCCCGATGGAGCCTTTTTTTTTTTTACTTCCCTTTATAAGTAGCCTCGTCCGAGATAAGACGGTCGAGCGAGCGACTTTTCAAAATCGACCGCTTTTCATCTTCGTCCTCCGTATGGTCCAACCCTTTTTAAAATCGAATAATTCACCGTAGAAAATTGTATGTTTCATACAAACGGTAATTAATAATATTCCGCTTCTTATGAGAAACATCTGTTATCGTATTATTTTTCATTACACAAGTTTTGCGATGGAAAATATGGGTTATGCGATTTAATAGATTAAATTATATTACATTACGTTATTTTAGGTTATATAACTAACGGTATGGGTTACATAATTTAATAAGTTATAGTACTGGATTGGATTAAATTACTTGACGTTAGATTATATAATTTAATAAATTAGGCTATGTTAGTCTATGTTACCGAGTTGGGTTAGGTAAAGTTATATTGGGTTAAATTTTATTAAAATCGGTTGGATCAGTTTTTGTCATTTCTTTCTGGGTATTCTTATTAAAACTTTAAATGTAATCGAACATATTTTCAAATAGATACAATTAGGACATTTTAAAATACATTGAATTATTGATGTTATCGATGTTATCAGTACATCAAGTTGTCAGTATATCGAGCTACTGATTTATCGGGTTATCGAATCGGGGATGTTATCAACATATTAGTTATCGAATTTTGTATGATATCGATATATCAAGTTATCGATATGTTGATTATGGAATTATAAATATTATCGATATATCGAGTTATCGAATTATAAATGTAATCGATACATCGAGTTATCGAATATTATCAGTTATGAAATAATCGATATTTCGATATTATCGTTAAAATGTCGATAACACTGGTTCTATCGAATCCTTGCATTAAATGTTATCGTTAAAGATCTGGAATAATATGGTCGGAGATTTCTCGAAAGATCCGATGGCGGGCAGTAAAAGTCACGGTTTAAAGACCGGTCGAAGAGAGGATCGGTTCGCTCGCACTTTCTTTAAACATCCCTTCCGTATATATTCGAGCAGCGACAATGGCGAGCTTTAAATCGTCCCACACGTAGAGTATACTGTACATACATACAATCGGTACCGCAAGTTCCAGAGACACGACTTACTTGGTTCACTTTTGCTGGTTAACGGTAAGCCCGTTGAGGAGTCAGTGAGTCAACGAGTCATCGGGGGCGAACACTGGTCCCCACGCACTCGCTCGATCGCTCGAGAATCGATCTTCCTACGTGTGTATGCACTCCGATACCTCTGCGTTTCCTCTTCTTCTTACGAGCCTTGTTTTTCTTTTTCCTCCTCCTTTTTCCTTTTATTACCCTGCGATCTTTCGTTCGTGGTATCGCCTTCCTTTGTGTCTGCTCGACTTCTTCGAGCGTGCTATTGTAACGCTACCGTACATCCATACGCGATCGATTCCGCCAGCTAAAGCAGTATTTTTGAACCTGTGCCACTTTTTACTTTGCAAATTTTTTAAATAATTGTGGTGAGAATCGTTCATTAATTCTGTCAAAGGGGAACTTTATGGAAAAATTTCGAAATTTAGAACAAGTTTTTTAGCCTTTAACTTGCAAATTTTCAAAATGAATATTTATCTATAAGTGCCTGCGTATACGGTCGCTACTATGTCAGATCGATCACATTGTATTATTAAAGTATCGAAATATCGGTTACGATGAAGGTATTAATAAAAAATCGAAACGATGATCATATTCGTATATAACTATTTTATTTAGAAGACTGAGGAGAAACAACATATTTTCTCCAGGAATTTAATTCAATAATAAATCCTAACGAAGTACTTAGCGCGTGTATGTTAACGTACAGAATAGTTCAATGTTTGACGATTGAATTTTTAATAAATGTTTTACAAATTAATGCGAACGCGATAGCCGGAAAGAGAATTTCCATGAACATGTGAAGTTTCTCATTCGAACAGGGCTAATTAATGTGCAAGCAAAGATGGAGAATAATAGCAGGAAATTTGAAAAGAAGAACGGCTAACGTGACTATAGCAAGAACTCACCGAGCCAGGGATAACTGTATTCTGCCTCCTCTGTGTTTTGTCCTTTCTCCCTTCTTGCATGTCCTTTCGTATCCTTCGCTTCTCACGTATGCACGTAACATACAATCATTTCTCTTCTTTTCAAACATACTTATACACTCGCTCTCCTATTCAATCTTTTTAATTCGATACTTTCCACGATAATGACAAATTTATTTATATATATATAATATTTACATTTATTTACTTTTAATTTTCTCAATTATAATATATCGTGTTATTCTGCTATATTACCGCGAGTATAAATGTGGAAGGAGATTTTGGAATTGGCAACATACAAGAGAGATTCTTTGCAGGCGACTTATAACGCGTCGAATTACAGCGCACCTGCTTTCAACGCGTTGAATTACAGCGCATCGACTAGCAACGCGCTGAATTACAGCGCGTCGAACTACAGCGCATCGATTTCCTATGCGCCGAATTACTGCGCATCGACTTCCCACGCGCCGAATTACTGCGCATCATCTTCCTACGCGCCGAATTACTGCGCATCGACGTCTTATGCGCCGAATTACGGCGTGTCAACTCACAACGCGTCGAATTACAGCGCATCGACGCCTTATGCGCCGAATTACAGCGCATGGACTTCCAAAGCATCGAATTCCAGCGCGTCAGCTTGTAACGCGCCGCATTACAATGCGCCTCGATACAACGCTTCAACGTACAACGCGTCGCCTTCCAACGCACGTTAATATAATACATGACAATACAACGAATAGCAGTCCTACTCGTGACGATCTGATTGTATAGGAATACAACACGTGGCAATATAACGCATAACTATCTTGTATACCAATTCTCCATCCCACAATAATTTGAAAACATATAAAACATTGTTTTGGAAACAGGTACTGTGCCTATATTTTTGGTGCATCGACAGTTCTCAGCTTTGGGCTACTAAAATGAGAATTATAATGTAACACGCGGCCGTACTAAAAGTTAAATGAATAGCACGAGATACGAGTAATTAATGATTGGATGTTTGAAGAACGAATCGAGAACTAGGGAAGAGAAACGTAACTGGATACTCGTCTGGCCAATGTGAAATTAACGGCGAATGACGTAAACGATAGGACTCACAGATGAGAGGAGATCTGGTGTTTTCCATTTCATCGGTATTGACGCTCGCAGAATTTCCCTTGGTAGGTTGTTCACTTTTCACCTCGGTCAACGATTGTATCGGGGCAGAATCTGTCTACTGTACAACGCTAAAACTTGAAACAAATTCAAGAACATGTATGTACATACATCTGGCCATTAAGTACGAAACGTGACAAATAGGACATAATGTCGAACACACTTTTCTGGAAGATATTCATTTATAATCGAAGACGTCCATATACACATGTGTATATTAACATATATGTACGTAACATTTGCAATTGTCAACTTGTGCCGTCGTTTAGAAGCCCGGAGCAGTTAAACTAGTAGGAGCAGTTTAGGTTATAAGTTAAGTCAGAAATTGAGTCAGGTCAGGTTATGTTAGATTTATTTCAGGTTGTGGTTTTATCATTCTAGATTACATTTCTAGACCGTGAAATCCCTGTACATGTATCAAGGTTCCTGAATTCCCACGCTCGTTCGTACATTCGTCTACAAATGGAAACTCTTACCTCTTAGCGATATCATCGATTATCGCATACTTAGAGTCGGAGAAGAATGGGTTAAATGGTAGCAATAATAAAAGTCGAGTAGCGTCGTTAAGGAAACGAAGCGGATAGTGAACGAGCGTCCATCAAACTCGAACGACCCAATTTCCGGATACTAACCCCACCCCTCCCCTGTCGATGACGCAACCTGTCGGTGTGTCCAGGCTTCTTCCTCGTCCCCGACCTCTCTCTCTCCGTTTCGAGGCAAAGGAAAACCACGATCCCGGCTACGAAGCGACTCGAATGCCGTTCACGTTGTAACACGGCACGCGGAGACTATAACCATACACACCTATTCACCTGGTAATAATTCGATGACAAGGCTTCGGAGCGTCTCGCCGTCTCTCTCCATGGTCCGCCAGCGTGGCTCGTTTGTCTTCGTCGCACTGAGGCTCGTCCATCCGCGTGGTTGCCCGCGAACAACGCACACCAAACGAACCCAGACACACGGACAAAGAGCCGGTGTTCTGTTGAACGGACAACGCGAGGCTGAGAGTGGGTTCATCGGACGCCGGCGGCCGCGGATTTACCGTTACCTTGCGTCTTCTTGGCGAAACCCACAGTCCACCGTGTGTTCCCTTCTTCCTCCTTCGAGCCGAGTAGTCCTCGTCTCCTTCTTCTCGAGCCCCTGCGCCGCTGAATTCCAACGGTCAGCCGACCGCTCGGCCATCGGGAGAACCGGAAACGACAGTGTCACCGACTAACTCACAGACACTGCCAACTTCCCTGTCGAGCATTTTCCGGGTCACGGAACCACCAGTTACCCTTCGCTCGTCCGCCAAGCGTGGACGTTTCGAACATTTTCCGAACGGCACCGTGTACAGGATCACGGTGTTGCCGGACCATTTTCTCGTCCCGATTTTGCCAACGAGATTTTTAGAATCTTACGAAGGGAACGCGGCAATGAAACGTGTTCCGATGCGTGGATGGATTCTGGGTCATTCGTGAGCAGCTTTGAACATGTATGTATACGGTCAAGGTACACTCGACTGCAATGGAGGCTTCCTAAGGATAGAGTGTACGTTCCGTAATGTTTTCATGCCCTTTTTTGGTCTTTTTGAAATTTTGGATTTCCAAATTTATTGATTACAGAAATGGTTAGGCCAAAAGATTACTATCCCTAGACAAGTTGAACCCTTTGATACGGCGAGACGTAAAAATGTTAATGGGGATGTAAAGAGGTCACTAAGGAGACAAGAGAACCTTGACATCAGGAATACCTTGAGTTTTAAATTTCGTGGAAGTTGGATTCTAGACTTTTAGATGGATCTTTCGGAATTGATTGAGGAACGGTGTGTTTCTTGTCCACGTCGAGATCTGAATAGCTTGGAATTTTCATCGAATGACGAATCAAAGAGTGAAACATGTTTGTCCGTTGTGAGATTTGAGCATTTGGGGATTTGGGATTTAGAGATTTAGGGATTTGGGGAATTTAGAACTTGGGATTTTGGGGATTTTGGGAATTTGGAAATTTGGGGATATGTGAATTTGAGAACTTGGGATTTTGAAAATTTGGAATCGAGAAATCTTGGAATTCAGAAATTTTTAAGTTTTGAATTTTGGAAGCTTTAGAAAGTTCGATGTATCAAATGTAAAGTATGATTACAAGTTCCCCAAAATGAAAAATAATAGGGGTGTCTCCCCCAACGTTAGCTCTGAGTCAACGGAAACCTTGCTTTCGATGTACTTTAAAATGCTAAGTTAACCTGTTCGAAGAAAAATAAGCGGTCAATAGATGACATCGAGAAAAATTACGGATTTATAGAAATCGGAGGTCGTTGTCCCCTCCGTTCAAGGTTCTTTCAGTCACGCGTAAGAGTTTGTTCTGGCCATGTTCAAATCTGTTTGACTCACGGCGTAGCTGAATCAATCCGCTAGCTTTTATTATCCACAATAATCTTTTTGGGTTTAAGTGTTTCTTTAACCCTTAACACCAATTTGACTTTTATTAATAGTAAACTGTAATTGTAGCTCTTCCATTAAGATTTCAATCGCTATACGTGAACACGATCATTCGTTCCTAATTTCAAATTATATATGAATATGAATAAGCGACAATTAACGCATTCGCAGTCTCTGACGTACTAATATACCTTTTTTTTCTAATCATAACTGGTTATCGTTGACGTAGTCGTACGTCTTTTTTGTATTTTAAATTCGACCTGTCAAGCTGAGCTTTAACCGGAATGTCAAGTGAATTTGCCTGTGTATTTTTAGCAACGGACAAAAAAAAGACTTGAAACGGGCTGTTTAAAGATGCGTATAATGAATTTTAAAAGCTTTTTTCTTTCTAACATTCATCATGTATTTAAATGAACGATGCATACTCGCATTTGCAGCATTAAAAAATGTCAAACATGTGTAGGACATTTTCTAATTTCTTCCCGCGCGTTTAATTACAGCGCATCCACTTCCTACGCGCAGAATTACAGCGCATCGACTTCCTACGCGCCGAATTACTGCGCATCGACTTCCCACGCGCTGAGTCACAGCGCATCCACTTCTCACGCGCAGAATTACAGCGCATTGACTGTCTACGCGCCAAATTAATGCGCATCGACTTCTCACGCGTTGAATTACAGCGCATCCACTTCCTACGCGCAGAATTACAGCGCATCGACTTCCTACGCGCCAAGTTCGACTAGCTATATTTAATTAACAATTTGTTCACTTTCGTAACTGAAAATACACGTATTAACTTGCAACTATAAATAATAAATATGACAAAATATTGTGAACATATTTAGTAGTTTGATATAAGAATACCTAATAAGATTTTGCAATTGCATCAGTATGACAGTCAACGTGTTAACACATATGGCTTCTGAAGTTCGCTTTCATCGAAAGTGCACAACTTATAAAAACGTTATCTTTTTGTTTTCTGAAAAGTGAACTATTAGTACCGTCACCTTATGCAAACTTATGGAATGAGTGGAATGAAAGGGTTAAACACCTCGGTTTCGTTGACGGAAGAAAAAGTAAACTCGCGTTGCGAAGATTTCGCGAGTTCGCGTTGTCGATAAGCGAACACGTGAAAAAACAAGTCCAGGCTTGTAGAGCAATCCGGTCGATGCTTGTAAAAAAGAAAGGATTGGACCGAACGGCGATTTACGTCAGCATCGGCAAATAGTTGTTTCGTGTGTATTATGAAGATATCTGTTCTCGGAACGGTGATGCTGAACGATCATCGTGCATATAACGAACACGTAACTGGCAGACAATTTTTATACCGAATCATTCTGTGTCCTCTATAACACACATAATATGTATGTACACTGTCAAGCACGAAGATCAATTTTTCGATAGTGGTGGAAGCTTTAATCGTGACATAACTTCCAAACTCCTATACTTTCAAGTCCTTTAGGGCAAACACTCTAGGGTCCAAACACCTAAAAATCCGCAAATTGCTATATCGTTACAAACTTCCTAGGGCACAAATTCCTTAGCTAGCTACTAAAATCTCTAAATCTAACAAATTCCCAGATCAAAGCTGGAATCCTGGAATTCTCAAATCCCTATACCATGAACTTCTTAGGCGCTGAAATCCCAAAATCCCTGGACTTTGAATTTCTAGATTCATGTACCTCTGGATTGTGAAATTCATAGATCCCGCAATTTCTGTATCCCTATATCCCGAAATCTTCGAACTCTCAAAAACTTCTCGAAAGTCCCTAAATTATTAAATTTTTACATTTCGGAAATAATAGGTAAATCACAGAATTGATAAATATAACAAGTATAAGATAATATGACAAGTAAAGTGACAAATGCATAAACGTGTTACATTAGAAGATGGATCTGGTGAAAAAAGTAAGAAGAAAAAAGTCGTAAAGAAAGTCGAAAGAGAATCGTAAGAATCAGACGGGGATAATGAAAGAGGCAGCGCACGGTTGTTCGGCGGATGAACGAGTTCGAGAGACGCGTTCTTGTTGGTAGAGAAGGCTAAGGCCACCTGTGCAGGGCCCCCAGCCTTCTACTTTACTTTCTTCGCGGTTCCGTTAAATACCCGACACCGAACGCGATCGCAAATCCAGGTGCGGAGGTCAACTTGCGTCAGGTTAGGGTACTCGTTTCCTCTGTTACTCCCCGTTATCCTTACTTCTTTGTCACGCGTGCTTGCGCTCGTGCAACAGGTGTCCGGGTGCACGTATCGTTTCGATTCGCCTCGATGTATCGTCCGAAACCCACGAATGCTCGCTACGTTTCCAACTCTCCGATAACAGAACACGCCTATCCTCCGATTTACGCGATTTCGCTTTTACACGGTTTTTTACATAATGGATTTTTAATGATACCGAATGCGAACATATTCACGATATACGTGTATCGACGGAATTTATATTTTTATTTGCAACTTTTACCGATACATTTTTTACTTGGTATCTGTTCTACAAATGAGATTTATGTGTTCACGTGTTACATTGTTTATGGACGTATTGAGTATTGTTTATATCGTTGAACTAAAAAGAGTATCGTCTTAAGATGTCTCTCTAGTATAATGATTTGGACACCTATTGTAATTTCTAATACATTAAATGTATACCACATGTGTACACATCTACACCACATCATACATTGAATCTATACCATCAAATACATTAAAGATAATATTGTTTACTAATCGAAGTATCCTCTTAGGATGTCTTCCCGTTTTTAAGATGTCTCTCTATTATAGTAATTTGATCACCCACTGTAATTTCAAATACATTAAATCAGTTGTGCCAGTCATCGAAAGCTACGGTAATGAAACGCGCGTAAGATAGCGTGAAAAAAAGTATAGAAGAGAGTAAAACGCGATAAAGCAATTGTATGCCAGTGTTTATTGTCGCTCGTGCGGGTTCAGCCTGTGTTTCTCGAGCAATACAAGCAGATGGACACCATGAAGAACCGTTTCTCGCGCACTCGATACCGCTTCTTCGAGAGTGAAACCAGTTGTTCCGATTTCGATCAGACTTTCCTAACATATCTTCATCTTCTCCTGTATTCTTCCTTTCATTTTTCGCCGTTTTTTACATTTTTACTCTTTTACGATCCTATTAAATCGAATCCATTCTTCGGTGACAAACTTCACCGATAGTTGCTTATTATTGTTCGAGACAGTGATCTTACTTCTATATTGTATTTACTATCTAAATATTCCGCAAATAAATAAATAGAAAAGTGACTAAATAAATGGATAAACAATTAAGTAGATAAGTAGATAAATGAATAAACGAACAGAGAAGCAAAAAAATAAATAAATGAACAATCGTACAAGCGATTGGCTCAGGTTAGACTAGTAAGTAAATAAATAATTAGACAAGTATATAAGTAAATAAATAATGAGACAAACAATAGAGGATTAAGGGAGAGTATTAAGTTTTTCAAATTCGAAACTATTTCGCGAGATGAAGGTCAGGTGCCGTCGTTGGAAATGGCGGGCAAAATCCACGCGAAGAAAACGCAGCGCACAGATAAAACAGAGTGGTCGTAAATCCATAACGACGCGGCCGAAGAAGAAACTGTTCCCGGAATCGACTGAAGGAACGCTGCGTAGGTTTTTCGCGAAAAAATCCCGAGAATCTCGCGGCTACTTTTACGATCGAGTGCAACGGGAAGGCAAATTCGATGTCGTCATGCTGGTACCCGCTGGCTTCCTACACGCGGTTTTATCTCTATGCTGGCTCGAGAGCACGATAAACGGATCGATCGAACGAAACGGGTCAACGTGCATTGTTTCCGGTACCGCTGTTTCTATCGGGACGATAGAATACGCGAGTCACGATGCAAGCTTTCAGAATTCCGCGATATACGGTAATTGTTATGACAACGATTGTTGCGACTCGCTGTTCCCGATGGGAACCGAGAGCTGAATTATATCTTGGTTACGTTTCTCAAAACTTTCGGAGTTATGTGGACGTTATTTTATAGTTTCGTTTATAACGTGTATTAATTAGATTTTGATTCTTTGTTAAACGTGGATAAATTATATTCTTGCATTGCTACATACTGAGCTCCACATGGTCACCTTTCTACTCTCGCATTTTTAGAATCGTCACATTTTCAAATTCCTACATTCCTATATTGCTGAAGATTCAGATATATCATATTTTCATATTATTGACTTACATTCTTATATTCTCAAAATTTACATTCCCACATTCCCAAATCTCACATTTGCACATTGCAACACCCCAGGTTTCTACACTCCCATATTCTTAGATCCCTAAATTTCACATTTCCACATTGTAACACCCCGAGATTCTACATTTCCATATTCCCAGATCTCACATTACCCAGTCTCTGTCTCACTTTCCCATATTCCCAAATTTCACATTCCCACATTCCTACATTTGACATTCCTATTTCCCACGTTCTCAAATTCTCAGGTTTTTGAGATCCAGCCATATTCTGAATCTTCACATTTCTACATTCCCACACTCCTTACTCTCACATTCCCAAATTACAACATTTTGAAATTCCCACATATCTCAAATATCCACAACTACGTATTCCCACATTGCCAAAATTAACATTTTCAAATCTCACATTCCCAAATTTACACAGTTCCATATTCCTAAGTCCATCAACTGATATTTCCGCGTAAATGAAATCGTCATATTCAGAAATTCTCAGATATCCCAAATATGGACGGTACAGAAAGTTTTAAGAATGCGTTGAAAACTTTGCATGCAAGTATAATCAAATTTAAACTTGTACCTGGATATTTAATATTCTTGTCCTTTAATTAGTCATGCTATTAATTGCATACTAATTTTAGCTGCGATCGTTAAAACTTTTGAAGTGACCTTTAATATATTTTTCTAACGAAAAATGTTTAAGGATGCATTAAAATGAAGAAAAAAACAGCGATCCCTATCGGGCAATCATAGAGCACAGCTGTTATCGTAACGCGAAACGATTCCCTTCTCGGCTACTAATAACGATCGTATTCCTTCCATTTCTACTTTAATTGCTTTAATTGCGAGCAGTTTTCCATTACTAATTGTCTGTTCAGTTGATCAAATTTGCGATGAACGATAGCCTTCCACATTAAATCATGGGTCGTGAATTTTTAGCATTGCAGATTGAAGTTTTTACGAAGAAAACACATCAGGTTATGTAAATGCGTTATACCTGCATGATTGCCTCCATTCTCGATAGATATTCGATGAACATGTTTTATTAATCAAATGGAACATCATCGAACTATTCGATCGAGCCGATCAACTCGATGACCCGATATGTACATGGTGTAATTGTACTGTAGTATGTATGTGCATGGTGTAAAATTGTAGTCTCTAGTGAAGTGTATTCACACTCCACGTTCACCATTTGTTTTTTACTTTGTGTTAGATGTATCCTCAATTCCACATTACCGAATTACACATTCTCAGATTCCACATTCCCCAATTCCACACTTCTGAATTTTATATTCTCAGAATCTAGAATTTCAAACTCCACATTCCCAAATTCAACATTCTCGAATTGCACATTCCTCAATTTCACATCCCCAATTTCAACATTCTAAATAAGATATATGAAATAACAAATGACTGATTTTTGTATATTCCAACACTATATATCATAAATTCCGCGTATTCGTAAATCCCAAATTTCTAGATACCCAAATTCCTACGTTTCTAACACCCATATTCGGGAAACCCAAACTCCCATCTAACACAAATCCCAAATTCTCGCATTCCTAGCTGACGAACCTAAAACCCGTATGCAACGTCGTATCGCGTTAAATTGTACGGCTCGGTTGGCATTGAATCTTTATCATCCGTACGCCTCTCTCCGGTAGAAGCGTATTTTCACGTTCCACGTAATACGACCAGCAGAGGTAACGTGGTCTGTAATGGACGCGCGTGTGAGTACGCGCTAGGTATGTGCCCGTTCGCTCGCGTGAACGTCGATGTGCCGCTTACATTAAATAAATTACAGTGGCCGCGGACCGGTAACACGGGAACGCTGTTACCTGCTCTCCTCTCCGCTGTAACACGCGACCGAGCGAAGCTTGCTCGCAACAGCAAAACCCCTTTGGCTGCGAGAAGCGTTACACCAGCCTCGCTCGTTTCTTTACCTTCCACGGAGGAAGTCCCTTTAGTGGTCTCTTCCCATGACCGTCAGCTCCATCCACCTTCTTTTGCCCGCGCTACGATTTTCCTGTCGTCGGAAAAATTATTACCGACGCGCGATGCGAATCATCCTATCCTCCCATTCGAACAATGCCCTGCTTCCACGGCACTCACTACTGTTTTCTTTGCTTTTCTTTTCTTTTGTCCCCGACAATTGTACCGTACCGCTCTTCCACACTTTTCCGCAATTTTATCGCATTTTCCGAGCTACTCTTTATTACAGTATTCTTCGTGTGATTCAAGTTCCTGAATTACGGTCGCACTCTTTCAAACTTAATTCTTTATTCTCGATTTTCAACCTCCAATGTCCATCATCTGTTCCCGTAATTTTCTAACATTTCCTCGGTTGAATTATTTCGAGTAATATACAAAGTTCTCTATGACTGTCAGTTTTTCACAACTTGTTAAGTAGTAGAGGTATTCATTTTTCAATTATTCTCTACAGTCACTTTAACGCTTTAATGGCCTACGCAGTCAAATGTCGCCAGGGGTCGACAATATTTTTGAAGAATTAATTTAGAAAAACTTCAATTAAAATTTAAAGTAAAATTTGTTAGAAACAAAAATACTATCTAATATAATTTTCAACTGCTTCTGTGTGGCAGTCAACGCGTTAAAATATCCATACCATTAAACGTATGTAACTTAATATAAAATTTATATGTTCTACATGACCGATACTTTCTTACAAATGTCCAAGAAAGAACAATCGCTCGCCTAATTAATAAAAACGAAAATTGCACCGATCTTCGAGAATTTGAAAATTTTGCAAAGCTTCGAATTCGCGTCCGAAAATTGTAAAAAGCCTCCGAGCCGAGTTTCGATAGTCGAAAAATTCGAACTCGAAATTTGTCGATGCGCTAGGAGTAAGATGAGTATCTCCCGAGTGAGCATCGACGGGAAGCAAGGGTTAAAAGTGACCGGCGAACATCGTTCGCGAGCATATTTCGTTGGAAAGGTAGCCTAACGTAGTGGGAATCGGAACGTTATCGGAGAAGGTCGAAGTTATCGCGTGGCTTCGCCGGGGAACGTCGTAACCTCGAGAAGATCTGTGGAGGCGAGGCCAATGAATGCCCGACGAACGGGAAGGAAGGTGAGGCACGATCACGGTTCTGACCTCAACAACTCCGCAAAGAAAAGAACACCGGGAAAAAGCTGCAAACTGCCGGCGAACCATAGATTCGATGCACACTCGTCTGTGGTTTCCTTTAAACAATTACACGCACAGACTCTTGTCTTCTCGATGCTTCTCTTAAATAACGAACTTTCTCTTTGATATCGAATGACGAAGAAATATGCAATTTTTCTAATTGACTAATGTCTGATGGTATTATTGTATTTATTGTAATGTTCAACGTATCTTTATTGATGTTTATTAATATTGTTATGTATATTAATATAGTTATCAATGGTTAGTTGTCGTTAAAGCAATCGATCAGGTATGTTAGGAATACTATTAAAATTAATCCTGTGACTCAGGTGTTCTTAACAATATGTATTTCAAGATCATTGAGATCGATAAGGTGTTCCGTTTCTATGTAATTATCAAATAATTAAACGTCATCGAATCAATTCATCAGAAGTGTTACAAATGCTATTCAAATTACGTATCAATCATATGACTCAGAAGTTGTCCTTGACAATATATTTCAAGATCATTGAGATCGATGAGGTGTTCCTTTTCTATGTAATTATCGCGCAATTAAAATGTCATCGAGGTAATCAATCAGGGATGTAACAAATAACTATTAAAATTACATATCAACCCTATGACTCAGGATAGTCGTATATTTTTCTATATTGTCCTATATTGTCCTATATTGTCCTATATTGTTCTATATTGTTCTATGTTGTCCTTGACAATATATTTGAAAGTTGTTGAAACATGCCCCTCACTGATGTGCCCCCTTCCACATAATTATCAAATAACTAAATATCATCGAGTCACCCAATCAGAAATATACCAAATGCCAACGAAACTGCGTATTAACCCCATAATTAATAAGTTGTCCTTGACAACGTATCTCAAAGTCGTCGAAATCAGCGAGGTGTGCGATTTCGTTGGTATAATTACCGAGGAAAAAGGATAAGGTAAAAGGGCAAGCAGGAAGACGCAAGCTGCACAAGTGTGCAGCATATTTCAGGTGTAACCAGCTCGTGAATAACGCGTGCGTGCAAATGGCAGCTGGTAACACGCAAGCGCCACAAAGACACGTCTTTAGGTCCCGTACACTTCCCGCGGTGGCGTGTCGGTTGACCAATTAAGGGTGTAGTATACCGAATTAGGAACATCTGATGGCAAAACTCACGAGCTACGGCCGTCCTTCTCTCTCTTGGGAGAAAACTCAGCTACGATATTGCTGGTACAAGCTTTTCGAGCGAACTATTTTCATACTTTCTTTTCGTATTCTCTTCGTGATCTTCGGGTCAATGGCCGCAGCTATAGTTTACTGTTCTAAACATTCGATTAATCTTTCTAACCTTCTAATGAACCCTGTCTATACATTATTATATACATTGTCTACAATTAATTTTTTAACTTAAAGAAAACATGTAGTTAATATTAAAAGTAAGTAATTCATAACCGTTCCAGCTCGTGTCAGCCAGCTCGACGAAATTTTCGTTAACGAGACTACGTCACGCTCCTGACTTCTATTATACGTGTACACTTAATTGCGAAACTTAGTCTCTTTAATTAACAATATGTAAGTTAAATTACCTGGGAACTGCGTGCCCTTTCGATGTCTAACAATAACGACTCCGGTATCTATGTTAATGCGAAAATTAAACGATATTATATTGAAATTTATTCTCAATGCTATGTTATAATTCAGAGAATTATATAGTGCATTGCTTTCGTTTGTTATAGTAAGCTTCTACGCGGTAATTTATTACCCTAGACGCTTTGCGGTTACGCCGTCGCGATGGTAGACTTCGATATCTTCTGATTTTCAGAGCACACCTGGGAACTTATGGTCTATTCGAATTTTTACATTTACGGACTATAGTAAGCGGACGTACTAGGGAGTTTGGAAACTAGGAACTTGAGGTGCTAAGGAATTTTAGAACTTGGGGATTTGAGGTTTTAGGGACTGTACGGTGCTGGGACCTTTTGGGGTTTGAGAGATCGAGATGTGGGGACTGTAAGACTTTGCAATCTTGAAATTTTAGGACTTCAGGATATTTTGATACTTTGGTATTTTGCTACTTTGCTACTTTGCTATTTTAAGATTTCGTCACTTTGCTATTTCGTAACTTTAGAACCTTCGGAGTTTGCAATCTTGGCACTTTGTGCTTTTGAACTTTTAGAACTTCGTACACTTTAAGATGTTTAAATTTTGATAGTTTGGAACTTACTTTGGTATTTTAGTACTTTGAAACTTCGGTATTTTCACACTTGGATACATTGATGCTTAGTTCACTTTCATCACTTTGACACTTGGATACCTTGATACTGAAGTTCACTTTGATCACTTCGATATTTTGATACTTGTTTCACTTTGATCGCTATGATACTTCGATAGTTTGTTACTTCGATGCATTGATGCTTTGATACCTTAGTATTTCAATATTTTATTGCTTCGGTAATTTGGTAGTTTGGTATTTCATTATTTTAGCACTTCGGTAATTTTCCTCCTAGCCACCGTTTTTCGAGACTCCGACTACTTATGTAAGCGTCTAGAATTGCTATGAAAAGCACACCTAATCGCTTTACGGAACTATTCTTTTCCGACCAGTTTTCATTATCCAACGTTTCCACACTCGAGTCACGTTAACGGTATAACAACTTGCGACGCAGCTACTTGGAAACCGTCTCACCGACGCTCAACTTGCCGCCAGAATTCGAATTCCTTCGACTCCCTTGTTTTTTACTTTATTCTATACGCAATGTTACGCATTACGACCGCAAAAAACTGTTTATTCCGTTGCAAAAGGAACCAGTACGTATACATCCTTACGTTCGTCGTACAGTGACTGAAGAAATTATTATACTCGAAGACAATTTCATATTTTGTAATTTTAAAAGGTGAAATGGAAAGGATATTTTTATTGTAATGTTATAATATAATATTTTTACAATATATGTATTTTTAGAGTATAATATTTTGACAATATAATTACAACATAATATAATTATTTTTACAGTACAATATATTGTATATTTTGTCGCAGTGAACTATTTTTTTAACAATAATAAATATTTTATAATATAGTAAATTGTATAGTTAATTATAAAGTATTATATTTGTAACAATAACACATATTAATTTAACAATATACTATATATTTTATTACAATGTATAATCTTTTAAACGACAATACATGTACAACAATACTATGTTTATAGTCCAATATATTACATATTTTGTTACAATGCATCATATTTGTAACAATAACTCACCTAATCAAAAATACGAGTAATAAATGTACCACGAATTTCAGAATCGTAAATAATAAATGTAATAAAACTCCACGAAAATATTTAGGTACACTGTTAAAGTAGAATGGTGCATTTTATGTAGCGGTGACCGCGTTAAATTGCCGGTCAACAACGGTGATCAGTTGGTCAGCTATGACCCCTGCAGCAGCGAGCGCGTTAAGGTGATCAAGATTGTACCCTAACGTGTACAATAGAACTCTTTGGCAACGTCCTATCCAAATTGTTTCAACTACGATCTCGTCGAGACTAGTTTCGCCGACCTTTTCGTTTCAACATCGGTCTCCATCGGCATTGTCTTCTCTTTCTCTTCAAGTTCACTGCCACCGTCTTCCACGAGAGTTCCGGTCGTTGCTCGTCACTTGCGTCCCTTTCGTTCCGACAGGTCGCACCGTGACTAGCGTTACATAATCACCGAGACGTACATCTTTCTTTCACGCTACCTGTCGACGTCTCCGCGTCCATTTTGCTCGTGTACTGATCATTGTCAACGGGAGATATGTACCGAATCATATGCATTTTGTGTCGGATCGCAGATGTGGGTTATAATTATTGCGAGTTGGTATGATGTAGGTATATAGGTATGAGACTATTGGTGTTATACATATGGACATGTAGGTTGGTGTGAAAGATATGTAGGTATGTAAGTGCGGGGTGCATGTTGGTATGATGTAGGTGTGCACTCAAGTAGGTACTTAGGTAGGCGTTAAAGACATATAGGTATGATGCGGGTAGGTAGGTATGAGATATACATATGTTGGTATAATGTGAACATGTGGATATACTGGTGTGATATAGATACGCCGATTGTAGGTGTGCACTTAAGTAGGTATGTACTTAGGTAGACGTCAAAGACATATACGTATGTATGATGTAGATGTGTTTGTATAAGATGTATGTAGGTATAAAGCATATGTAGGTATGTTGGTATGATGTATGTGTGTACTTTACTTAACTAAGTATGTACTTAGACAGGTATCACATACATATAGTATGATATAGGCATGTCTGTATAAGATGCATGAATCCGAATATGTCAGTATCAGATGTAATCACAATAAACAGCACCATCATTCAATAACAATAAAACAATAAAGTACGAAAAGAGTAGTAACAGTTTGCATGCCGTACAAGTTAAAAGAGTTATTGGGAATGTTTTCGGTTTTCGAAGACAATCGCAGGTAAAAGTCGAAGCGGTTGTTGCGTGGCCAGTGTTCGAAAAGCAAATCACGAGGACACACGTACCTGAGGTGGTCGTGCAAGGGATTTTCTGAAAGACAGAAGAACACCGTCGACCCAATTGTCGAGGGCGTCACCGCGTCCATCTTCGGGGTTCGTTCTCATTGTAACGAGTGGATCTCTCGCGTCCATTCGCGCGAACAATGGTCTCCCGACGAGTATAGTCGGCTTTTGTCCGCGTCTGCCCAGCGTGGTGCCGACCCACGAACAACCGGAGGATTAAACGTGCCAATAAATTTTACAGGGATTACGAAACAATCGGGAGTCGTAAGAGAACAGAGTCGTCTCGAATCCATGATTTTCACGCGTACTCTTGTCCCACCGCTACCCTAATTACGGGACGACGCTTCCTCCATCTTGAGGACTCTTTTAGTTCTAGTGGCAATCCGTACTTTCACGATTCTGACACGTGACTCACAATTCAAAATCTTAATTCTAAGATTTACAGCGTATTTCAATATCGTTTGATATTACGTACGAAAGCGACGATCTTTTTGCATTCCATGATGTAATGTCCCATATTTGTTTTTATGAAAACTGGGATTTCGATTAGCGTGTACGGATGGACACGGTAGATGCGATATCGAAGGACGGTGCAATTCATGCGTTAAGAGTATTCGATTACCACGAACTGGTTAAACTCGAATAATATTGCGCATTTTCTAACGCGAATAAGTTGTTGCGGAGTAAGGTTGTGTAGGGCATATACAGCTATATAATGGTGTTGGATTTACTTAGTCCAGTGGATCTTTCGTAACATATGTCGAAACTTAATTTCAAGACACCGGTATGTTACCGTTTGTATTCCTTCGATCATTTTCTTCACTACATTGATACGTTCTGCGAACTTCGATCAATGCAGAAGTTCATTAAACTTGATTAGGTGTCGAAGTACACGATGTAAGCGAAAGTTGAGAACGGAAAGATTCGCTAATGTCGAGACTGTATCGTATTCGCAGAGGTAGGTTGAGAGTTAACGTTCGTTCCGTTGGTCGAGTCGCGTCTCCGAGTTTTCCCAAGAATACGTAACAGTTCTTTCATACCTGTTTGGCTGCATAGCCGGTCAGCGTGGTGCTGCGAGCGTCGTCGTCGTCGTCGTCGTCGTCGTCGTCGCATCGCGTCTCTCCTTACGTTCCCGCCACCGCCGTTTACCTTCTGGACGGTTGCGGCACGGTAGGCAACAACAGTTGCATAAGTGTTTCTCTCGCCTCGATCTCGACCTTGACTTTGACTCTTGATTACGACCACGATCACGATCACGACCACGACCAAGTAACGACGCCAACCGACGACGAACGGTTTCGCAAGCCGTCTCTATATACCAGCTGTTTATAACGCGGTTATAACTGATTTATTTCAACAGAATCGCGACTCGACCGCGTTAAATACACTCGCTCTTATTTATGCAATGTTCTATCCATTACTACTCTATATACCGATTACTACTCTATTATATACTGAGATCTGCTCTATTTACTCGCTCTTATTTATAGAATATTCTAACCATTACTACTCTATACCGATTACTACTCGTGTACATTCATTATTATTATATACATAATTAACCCTCAGCACTCGAAGGTATTTTTGCTCTTGTCAGATATCGACATTTCGACATTTGGGTTTGTCACATTTGTACTGTGACGTGCGTTACGTGTGACTCATGTTATTAAGGGGTTAACCCATAACGGACCAATGTCGCCATAAAGCTTTTTTACTTATCAAAGTTATTTTATATAGCTGAGTTTATTATGTTATACAGGGTGGCCAAGGTAAAAGAGACCCGGAGGTCACGTGATGTCCAGAACCGAAGGTTACGTGATGTCCACAGGGCCTCTTGTATGTTAGCCACTCAGTAGCTTATTGTGTATAGTTTATTATATAGCTTATGTATGTTATAGTTTATTATACATACTTCATACATGTTATAGTTTATGTTATATGTATAGTTTATAAGTTCATAGTGTTAATAAAAAATGAATATTTTCTTTTCTGTACCTCATACAGCAATGTATACAGTGTTTTTACTTTTTTGAAGCAGTTTATCCTGGCGACGAATAAACTTGAAATATTTTTTGTTCTTCAGTATCGGGAGATGGTATTGCAAATTTTATTTATCTAAACTAATTTGTCGTACAACAAATATTAGGAAATACGTATATTCCTCCGACTACGTGTTCCTTCTTGTTATACAATCGTTTTTTAACGCTTAGGTAATATTGTTAGTAGAATTTTATCGGTTAGGCAAATTTCACGGACGAGAATAACCAGCTTCTTAACGGAACGAGGAAGTTTTACGAGTCGGAAAATAGATTGAGGTTTTGAACGTTTTCCAATAAAAATGGCTGCACGCAAAACGTATTCGAGCGATTTGTTCTTGTTAATTTTTTGAAATAATTTGCAAGTTTGAATATTTTCGGATATGAGTATATTATTGAGATAATTTCTGATACTTCCAATGCTTGAGGTTTTAATTTCGACGAATATTTCTGTGCATTCTGTACATTGTAACGTTCGAATACATACTGGTTGAGTTCGAATTTCAAATTCTTTAACTTTAATGTAATTTTATGTACAAGTTCATTATTCAGATAATTTTTAATACTCGAAATGCTCGAATTAAAAGTTTTAACGAATATCGCAAACATTTGTATATATTAAAATATTCAAACATATTGATTATATCTTCAGACATGCATTTAAATATTAGAATATTTAGAATATTGGAATATTCAAATTTGAATTGAAGTATAAATTTCTTATCGGAATAATTACCGTCAATAAGTTATTCGATACCTGAATAATTTTTCACTTCATGTTCGTACCGTTAGTTGCAATATTTACTAGTCTACTGTTACATAACGCATATTCGCTTAATTATATTGACGTTATATGTAAAAATCGTATTACGATCAATTTCGATCGAATAGTTCGCAGGCAAACGCGTTCCTCGTTTGCGCACAATTAAATTGACGTATAATTATATTATTAAGTACGCTTGTTAACCGACCATTAAGGAATGATAACAGATAATTCGCGATCAAAACGTAACGAATTTCACAGCATCGCGATACGCCTTCTTTTTTCTGTTTATCGATTCGAGGTTTCGCACGAAGAAATCCGTGTTCAAATCGTGATTAGAAGGAAATCTTTATGGACGAGCGAGATCCTTCTGTCTGTGCACGGATTATTAATTTTAAGTGGGCCGAGGATCGAAGCGAGACTGATGGATATCATTTTGTTACACCTTTGCACTTTACGTAATACCGTTCAATCTTGGATATGAGGAAACATGAACCAGTCGTTAAAGGAAAAATAAAACATCGGCTTCGATATTTTCAGAAAAATATCAAAATCAGAGATTATGTAATATTGTTCTATTTTTAAAATGCCACTTTACACGATAATTAGCATATATTAAAAATTATAATAAGTCAGTAGTATACAATAATTTAGAATTGATAATATATAAGCAATAAACAATAACATATCACGCATAATTACTAAGTAATAAATAACAAAATAACACGCATAATAACAAATAATAAAATAGAGCAGGTAATAAATAAAAAAGAATGAAACGAACCAAACAATAAATATAATACATATAAATGTCAAAATATATAAATAAAGTATAGTGAAAGACTTAACACGCTTTAAAAGTTAAAATACGTATATTTTTCAAATTCACGTGTCTACGAATAAAACAAAGCAACGAAGCGTCGTAGAGAAAGAAAAAAAAAAAGGGAAGAAGAGGGAAATCTTTCGATCTCGCGTGGGCAGAGAAACATTTTCGGGGAAACTTTCGAGGCACTTGTTCGAATTTGGGCCAAGAAGCGACGACGTTGAATTATGTCCTCGGCCACGGCACGAATTCGGCAGGTAGTCCGTAATCTCGTTAGATCTCGTATGGGAAACTCGGAATCACGGGGAAAATCCGGCGGTGGTCGAAAAAATTCGTTTACGACCTTCTCTCTTCACGGGGGACACGAGATGAAATCTCGGACACTTCGACGTTCCAAGATTCTTCATCTCGATTGCGAAGCTTCGCGTTAAACGCAATAAATTCGGGAACAAATCATTCGTTTCGTCGAAATAATTTACGAGCTTCGTCGAGATCGCCAGAAACAAAGTCGCGTAAATTTTTCAGTTTACGAGTTGAAATAGGTTATGTATCTGCCATGATATTTTGTTACGTCTGCAGCATGTATAATGAAACGCTTCATAAATATACGTAAATATGTATAATACAGTTATAATAAATACATCGATATAACTTGTAACGAATAAATGAAATAAAACCTAACCTCGAAAACAGGTAGACGTTACTACCAAGAAAACCTGTTCTACATAGTGTAGACACGTTCTCCAGATTAAAAATCATTAAAAATTGATAGGAAATCTTAGAGAATGTTTATGAAGGATACAAAAGATATTCGACAATTTTAAAATTAAAAATCAATCACCTATAAAAAAAAGTAGACAAAAATTTCATCGAACCTCCGTCAATTTGTGGATCTAATATAATATATTTTGACAATAATACAGTTTGATAATATATTTGAACAATAATACAATTTGATAATACATTTTGACCAATGTATAATACATTGAATAATATGTATGTTGATAGTAACATATTCTGATAATGAATCTCTGTCACCGTCAATGTATTCCTAGGAGAACATAAATAAATTTCGGAAATTTCATTGTCAGAAAATGGAGTTCACTTTTGAAACGCCTTGTAGAAAGGTGTAGTTGATCCGTGGTATAACAACACGGTTCAAACTTATCCTCGACTACGTGTATACCGCTTGACAACATAACCGACCTAGTGGTTAGAGACAAGAACCTAGCCTTAACCGTGACTTCGCGTCCATCATAAACCAGTACGTGGACACGTACATACCAAGGTGCGCTTATTGGAGAACCGTGCGTGCAATTGCGCCAGGTCGCACAGGTGGTACAGGCTCGAGGAAGTTGTGCATTTTCTTTCGTGCACATGTTTCATAGCTCGAAACGTTCGCTCGACTCGTTCCACGGAAATACTGCACGTCGTAAATCCACCGATACCTACGGAAATTCTTCCAATATATTTTATCTCCACGCTCACGATCTTCTTACCGCCTTAATCTCTTCTGTATCCATCGAACTTGCAGATATTTCATTTGTAATCTGTGTTTTAAAGTCGCCCAATTTTTGCGGGAGCTTTGCGGGAATTTGAAAAGACCGCGTCACGCACGCGCATGCGCGACGGTCAAGTGGAGTAGGGTAGATTTTTATTCGAATTTGGGGTACGTTATTAGGCGCGAGGTCAGGATATCATTAGGTTAAGGTTCGATTAAGGTTAAATTGAATGATTGTATTCAAATATTAGGGTACATTTCAATATCTGTCATATTCGAATAGACGTAACTCTGTACGACACGAGTCGAGATTCACGGCAACGCGAATGCGAAATCCGTAGAAGTATGATATAAGAACTAGCTCGTTCGAAAACAGATAAATCCTCGAGCAACGCGTAACGATAAGAGCTAAGAGCAGTATCTATCGAGCTAATAACCACGCCGCAGCGCTAAAATTGGCTGAACTTGGAATTCTATTGCATCTAGGAAAAATGTTGGTAGTCCCATCGAATACGACGCGTGGACAAAGACAGAGTCCGCCAAGTGGAACGCGAAAAAGACGAGGAGAGACACGGTGGATCCTCGTCTCCGTTAAAAAGAGACTCGGACGCGAGCAGGCAGCGAACCGGTGCGGTGTATAAAGACCGGCAGCGGGCAACTCGTTGCGCGGGGAGCCAAGCGGGGAAGTCCCGCGCTTCGGCACACGTACGATGCTCCGTTACGCGCATGCGCGGTGCAGGCTTACCATCTCCGTTCGCGCCGCGTCGGTCCCCTGCCCCGACGTTCTCTAAAGCGACCAAATAATAATCTGGATGGGCAGTAGCGCGCGAGGGCCGGGTGGTGGGGGCTGGAGGGCCAGTCCGTGGCCACGGTAGGGGCACCGACTGCTCCGTGGTGGGGTGGGTCTACGGGGCCCGGTCTGGCGAACAGGCAACGGAGTCTCAGTCGTTCACCAGAGGTCGGTCGTTCGTGTACGTCTGTTCGATCTGCGGCCTCTGTCCAGGATAACTGTAAATCCGCGCGAAAGAAAGAGAAGGACACGGCCGAGAAAGAAAGAGCGGAAGAAAGAAGGAGGGAGACCTTGGGACTGGCCGAGGACAGAAGAGAGGCTAATTGATCTCTGGACTTCGCGAATGCCGTGTGTTCCGATATAGAAAAGTGATTCCGTTGACTGTTGCTTTTTTAGATACTTCCAGTGGATTTTATCCTGCGGGAATACTTATTTTTTCTTGTTCGCCGACCACGCTGACCGCGAGAACACTCCGGTTTCGGATTTCGATATCTCGGCTCGCCGACAGTGACGCTCGACTTTTATCCGCCGAAAAAGACACGGACAAGTGCTCCGTTGGTGCGCGGTACATGGTTTCAAGGAACACGGCTGCGCTCGGCCGTGGTTATGGTGGCGTGAAACTATAAACGGTGAAGTGACAGGTTTAGCCGAGCACCAACGTCCTCCGTCAGGATGCCGAAGATCTTCCTGATCAAGAACCGGCTGCACCAGCAGCAACTCAGGCTGCTGGAGGCACAGCATCTTGGAAAGAGCCCGCCACCCGGTAGCGGCAAGGAGAGCCCCATTGGCAGCTCCGAGCCCCTCAGTCTCATCGTCAACAAACATCAATGTAAGTCCTTCATCTTCCCTACGTATTTATCCTTTTCTTTTACTACGCGTACTGCACACCCGCCGCAACATCACCTCTAGGCTCTACTCTCCTTATATTTTTTATCCGACTCCCGAGGATGACAGTTGTATTGGCCCTTGCCGAACACACCCTTTAAACGAGAAATATCTTAATATCTTCCTTGTGAAGCGAGAACTATGCGTGGATGGCGAAAATTATATTTCTGCGGAATGATTATGAACAAGTAGTTTTTATACTCTGGCACTTTATCTTGTACCTTCGATGTTGTTTACTGGCATCTTACCATTACTCCTCTGTTACGATACGTCAAAGACTCCTACTGACGTAAGCTAGAACCTTTACGTGGAATCGAAACTGAAAGAACTAGTTATTCGAGAATATCTCGTTATCTATCGATTCTATGACAAAAATAGTTACCATCGAATTTGTAGCGTAGGAAATTCTCTACGAAAAAGGTTCTAGGAGTATTTTTCATAGAAGTAACCGTATGATTAGAAATAGAAAAATTAGATTTCTTCTTCTGTGAGATCGTTGCCTCGTCGACTGTTTCTGTGACGATCTCGTTCGATACAGCCACAACTTGGTCTACGCTTTTTGAGCTACTTACAAAAATTGTATTCGACAAAGTGGAGACACTGTTGCTAACAGAGCTAGAATTCGAACATTAAGGTCATAATCCCTAGTCTTCGACATTAAGCGTACAATCGGTTGCAATTCACGAATTATCCCGAAAACGGTTAATTATACGAAAAAATGTTATAGAACCTTTTTTATAGGAAATTTTCCAAACTATAAATTTTGTAATAACTATTTTCGCCATGGAGCTAATAGATAACGAGATCTTTAAAAAGATGATAAAAACGTTTGTACAAAAATATAGTTTGTTCGAAGTTATTCTGCAGACGGGTTTGTCCAATTTCCCTGAATCGTCGTGTCAGACAAAATAGGACGTTTAATCACCATTATTATGCTTGTACAAATGGAGGTATAAACTTATTACCCTTATTTTGTCGGGCACGCGGAGTCAAGGCTATGCGATAAAAAAATTATAAACTGATTAATTTGTGACGATTTGTTTTAAAAAAAAATATGTGGAAGCCCTTAATGTTGTCTTTGAATTGTGAGCTGAATGCACGAAATACGAAAAGGGGGTGTATCGACTAAAATTGACCACGGGAACATTGGAAATCTGATATAAAATTTAAGAGATGAGAATGTGGACGAACTTCAAATTCAGTTGAAATTATGAGTCATACATTGAGTCAACGAATATTCCGGCTCCGCCAAAGGGTTAATGCGTTAATCACCGTAGCGAAATTACTCATATGTATATCGATTATACAGTACTAAGTACGACACTTTATTCAGTTTAGTCAAAAATGAATAAATTAATTTTGTAATTTAGCTCTATTCGCTAGCTTATTCTACAGTTTCAATTTTTTAATTGACTGAATTAAACTTTTGTAATTATTCCACACTGCAACTTTTCAAAATAGTAGATTTCAGGTGTGACATTTAAAAATCATGGAATTTCATTTATATTGCTTTTGTGGAAATATGTATTAACTTTTATGAAAGTAATAATTGTGTATATTGGTTTATATTTCTCTTCCATTTATTCATTTCTCTGTTTAGTTTTCAATTTGAAAATATGTCGCTCGATAGTTCTCAGCGCGTTGCTATGGCGGCCATCAGTGACTGGCGCCTCGAATTTTCTAAAATACACCTCAAGGATTTAGAGTCAGACAGCGTTAGCTCCAAAAACATAATTTTACAGGAGAGAGAACACTGTGTCTAGTTAGTGTTCTTTCTCAATAAATTTCACAAAATCAAAACGTTATCTCACCTAAAGAAATATGACTTGATTTGTTAGAAGGAAACAAGATATAATTCAGAAGAATTATAGGAAAAGAAATCATAGCTCGACTATTTCAATGTTCTTTAACTAAATTTGTCATACAATGGACATTTTAATTCCTTTATAAAAAAAAACAAGGTATCTTTAAGAAGATTAATAATGAAAGAAAGCAAAGTACAGTCACAGCATCGCTTCTCCAATTTTCTTTGACTAAATCAAATATTTTGTTTCGTTCGTGAAGAAAGCATCGTTCGAATATTTGTAGATGAGTATCGTCATCAACTGAAAAATAAATTGTCGGGAATTAAACGAGTTTAGAGACGAATGGCCGATGATTTGGTAAAATTATAACAATTTCTTAGTTTGGCGATAAGGATCGATAGGACGGCGGACTACCAAGCCGGTTTCGATGGTTCATTAAAATTCTTGCTTTGGTGAGGCTGCTTTCTTGCACTTGACGGTCTTGAAAAGAGGGAAAAAAGAGAGAAGTTGGCGCGCGGGAATATTTTAAGCTAGCTCCGCAGGTGCAAACGAGCTGGATGGCACAGGTGCCGTTGAAATTTAAGAGTTCGTTCGCAAATTTGATTTGTAAAGTTAACTTCGCGACTCACGCGATGTTTCCCTTTTTATCTTCGGCTTTTATGGACTATTAAATATTTTTAAATTGGCCAATCATTAACTCGTTATCTGTAAAATTTTAAGCATCGAACGATAATTTTAAGTATCTCAATTATTATTATTATGTGGTTTGTCAATTTGAAATACTTTTTAAATTAAGGGATATTGAAACGAAAAATAATTTTTAAAAGTAGGATGGAAGAACACATATTATACACGTTTCACATAATTCTAGTAGAAGTGATAAAAAAATATACGTATGTATTCAAATCCAGCTTTGGGGATTGCGGTAGCAAATGGGTCAAATTGTGAGCTGAATTCTTCAACGATTATTACAGATTGCTATTAATAGCAGTAAACCATTGCTACTGATTATTGCTGATTATTACTGATTTGAATAACTGATGTTACTAAGTGATGGTGGAACAAGGAACTTACGAGGATTTTAAGTAAATACACAAAATACACAAGCATTGAATATTTGGACGAAATAAAACGCTAAAAAGGGAACAATGAAAAGTACACGATAAGAATATCGTTTATAATCGATTAATTTCTATAATTAATTTGATTTTTATTTGATCAATTTTAATATTTTATATAAATTTAATTATTCGTTTATATTATAGATTTTATAAATCAAATTATAAATTTCTACTATAAATATATATTATATTATATGATAAATTTATAATGTTAAAGATTTATCAATTTTATAAATGTTATAAATATATTAATAACACATAGATGTAATTTTATTATAAATCTATACTACAGATTTTATCAATTCAATTATATGTAGACACATATGATGAATTTTATAAATTATACAAATGATTTAATAAATATGATAAGTTATAATATAGGTTATAAATTGAAATTATAGAGTACATTTTATAAATTCAAAGCAAAATAAAAACAGACCGGCAGGAAAATCTCATGGTGTTCAAAGGAGTGATTTATTGAATCACAGGCGACAATCATTATCGAACAACGGTATTATGCGTAAACAATCGTGTGTAAACAATTTTTTCCGCGTACGATTCACAACATACGCAGATTTCATGGAATTCAAATTATCCACGTATGGGCATCTCTGCGAAGTTGTATGCTAATCGAGGATGATTAATCAATCGTGTAGAACCTCGACTACGATAGAACTTGTCCAACACGTGTCTACCTCGTGAATATTAATTTTCAATTAAAATCGAGACCTAATCTTTCCGACAGATTTCATCTCTCGATTAACTTTCTAAACGCTCGTGCAAATAATAACCCAGATAACATCAAATAATAATCGGATGCAATTTCTTTTCTTTATCGATTTACAAGAGTGACGTGGCACTAGGGTTTATGATTTCTTTCGAGTTATTGCATTATTATGCTACTGGACAAGTCTTTTATACAATTTTAATGAGATTTCATTAATTTCATGAAATGACGAATGCTATTCATTTATTATATTACTTATATTATTAGCTAATCGTTCAAAAATTGTCATTTGAAAAAGGTGGATACATTTGTTCAAAAGGATGATCAATTTTTATTATAAAGATAAAAAACACTGTTCGATATCACATACAGTTTCAGTTTCTATAACTGTACCAACATATTTTCGAAATAAAAATAAGAACAAATGTTCATATGAATATAAGCTCTTACTATAGAATTATTAAAAAACAAATATTAAAGTCGGCAATTATTCGTAGTTGGTATCGAAGGTCACCCATAATCATTTCACACAGTTTTCGCAATTTTTCAGTAAAATATTTCTCAGCCCATATTTACACATTTTTTATCATTTCTATTTATACATCAGGCGTGTTCTACATACCTCAAATTCCTATGTCCCCAAATCTCTACTTTCCGAAACTCCTACGTCCTCATATCCTTACGTCCCCAAATCTTTACATTCGCAAATTTCTATGCCCCCAAATTTCTACATTCGCAAATTTCTATGCCCCCAAATTCCAACACCCCCAAATTCCTACATTTCCAAATCTCTACATCTCCGAATCTCTACGTCCCCAAATCCCTACATCCCCAAATTCCTACGTCCTCAAATCTCTGCATCCCAAACTTCCTACGTCCCCAAATCCGTACGTCCGAAAATTCCTACGTCATATCAGAGTTTCTATTCGAGACAGAAAAAGATTTCGAGTTACGTAAGCTATTGGAAGAGAATTTAATTGGGTTTTGAGCCGGAGGCGCAGGGCAAATAGTCCGCCGTTTTACAACGGTATAGTGAGTAGACGAAGTCTCTTCCTAAACTGGTTTAGAAAAATGAACATCGAACCGGTTCCGCTTTTTCGTCGGCTGGTTTTTATTGTTCTGGTCGGAGGTTTGGTCGGTTCGATGGCCCCTTCGGTATCGATTATCGGTGCCGCAGGTGCAAATTTCGTTCGGGACGTCGTCGTTGCTCGTTAACTAACGCGCGTGTCAATTAAACGTATAAAACCGGGCAAGCTTAATTGCCCGTTGCTCGACAAAAGGCGGATAAAAAGGGCCGGAGGCGTTTTCTTCGTCGCCGGGAGAGCAACAGAAACGGGCGAATATTCGTGATTCCTGATTATCGTGCGATAAACGAAACGGTAAAGCTGTTTCGTTCGTTTATTAGCGTCGCTTCGTTATCGTCGTCATCGTCACGGTGCCGTAAATTTTCGCGTGCCTCGGACACGCTAATTCTATGGAATATAATGCCGGAGAGGAGTCTAAAGCGATAAGATCGATAGAAAACGAACAACCCGAACGATACACGGCCCACCTGGGAACTGAACAAACATATTAATTTCCGATTATTCCGCGAGACAAGATTCTCTTCGATTAAATGCATCGCGGGATAATGCGGGCACGAGTGGCCCTTTTAGAACGCTATGGCTTTTAAAGCGTTCATTACATTAACATAATCTCACTGCGTATTTTAATTATCTCTGATTCACGGCCACGTGCGGAGATGGGCGGTTGGTTCTTTGGAATTTGGAAATTTGGGAAATTTCGCAATTTGGGGATTTGCAAGTTTTGACATTTCAGAATTTGGGGATTTAGAAATTTGAGAGATTTAGATATTTTGGAATTCGTGGATTTGGGGATGTAAGAATTTGGGGGCGTAGGAACTTGGGGACGTAAGAATATGGAAACGTAGTGATTTGGGGACGTAGGGATTTGGAGACGTAGAATTCTAGAATTTAGAATTCTAAAAATTTGTCAATTTTAATAATGTCAAAATTTGATAAAGTCTGAATTTACCAAAAAATTCTAGTAACTCCGTAAATGTAATAATTTAAAAATTTGGGCGCTCACTAGAGAACAAAACACTCCGTATCTATTTTATTCGTTACTCTGTCCACGATGAATACTCAGCGTATCTCACGATTCCTTCCCGCACTTAAAGCACATAAAATTATTTGGAAACCAGCAGTTGCGGACCTTCGAAATTAAATCGTGAGATAATCGTAAGAGAAAATAAAATCGTGAGAGAAAATTGAATGGAACAAAAATCCCAAATGTATAAGTACACGATGCTCGTTCGTGCGTCCGGTCGCTTTTCTATTTACGACTTGAAACTATGTCTAGAACGTCCTTCTGTCTCTCCCCCTCCGTCTCTCCTCGACCCGATCAGATTCTAATGCCGACGCTCGTTTCGCCTTGGCCGTCGTGGAATTACCGAACAGACATTGAGATTGCGGATTGCGCAATTCGTTCGAGAACCGTGCGAAACTCGAAGATCCTTACACATTGTAACGGGCATCGGTTGTGCAATATCACGTAACGCGTTCGTCACCAAATTGAACCGTAAGAAACTGCTCCGCGAACGTAAGCGCCATGTTAGCGCTTAACGTTAGCCATCTTAACGGCGACGTACATTCTAATATATTACATATGGATTATTTTATGGATTATTGTGTTAAATAGCTGCGGTGTTTTCTGTTTGTGGATTAATATTTTTGTTTTTCGGGAGTTATTTGACTGGGCGATTTTATTTGTTTTCGAAACGATTGTTGATTTTATGTTTTCGAGAGGAAGGAGAGGAGTTCGAAATTGAGGATTCGGAAGGTTGAGAGTTTCAAAATTCCGAATTGGAAATGTGAGAGTTTCAAATTTTCCATTTGCAAGCATAAGTATTGAAATTTTTCAATTCGAAAGCTTAGAATTTCAAATTTTCCTACTCAGTCTTTAGAAATTTCCAATTTCCAATTTGTAAACATAAATATTTCAAATTTTCGAATTGGAAAAATTCCAAATCTTGTTCCTAGAACTTAAGCGTTTCATATTTTGGCGCCAGTTTCTTAGAAACAATTGAACAATCGATTCCTTTCGAATACCACGAACGATACGGGTGTTGCATACTTAAAATCCGAATCCCATCGCATAAAGCTTGAGAAATGAATACAATTTTACAAAAGATTGTCAATTGTTAATTTATGAAATAATTAGTTTTATTCTGTAAAAATGTTAATATCTTAAGAGGAATAATCAAAGTGATTGTATATTTCTTTCGAAACGTGCTTATGACACATCGACATCGCAACTCATCGCTTATTCGGGCATCGAAGTCTCCGACACATTATGTCCCATGCGTTGAAATCTCCACATACGATTTATTATACCTTTTATAATTTCAACGCTAGAAACAATTAACAAGTTACAACAATTACATCATTTTTTAAAGAAAGTATGCTATTTATTGTTGGTACAATTATAAACAATTTACAAAATAAAATATTCATACTATTTATTGTATGTATGTATTAGTGGTTACATACATGCTATATTTTGATAATATCAATTTTATTTTATTCAATTATCAACGAAATTTAGGTTACTTTTTCATTGTCGTTATGTTTCTAAATATTATAAGAATTTAGATATTTAATGGACAAATATATAATTTAGAAATTTACAATATACGTATGGGTGTATAATGTACAGATGTAGTGTGCAAATGTATAATATACAAATGAATAATATACAAATGTATAATGTACGAATGTATAATATACAACTGAATAATATACAAAAATATATAATGTATAGGTGCATAATGTACAGATGTAATGTGCAAATGTATAACATACAAATAATCAATCTATATGTATACATATACATATTATGTACGAATACGTAACGTAGAAATGCGTAATGTGCAAATGTACAGTACACAACTGCACACTATAAAATCTTCTCATTAACTGCTCGCAACAAACAGTAATGCCTAAAAGTTTTTCATTCAACGCGGATAACGATATAATGTATGTATTCTCACTGACCCGTGCACAAGATAGAAATTTTAATGGAACACAGCAACATTCGCACCGAAGTACAAAGACGTTCTTTTTTTTTTTTCATTATGCTCAGCAAAACTGTAAATCAACCTCGAACGCTTTTCATAGTCGTCCGAACACGTCAGCCTGCATTACAGGAGATTGTCGCTTTGATAAATTACTGAATCTCATCTAACGGGTAAACGTAATAAATCTGCGAAGGACATTGACTGTGTTGGTATTAATATTCAATGGTTTTCTTCATCTTCGATTAACCTCGACTAATCTTGCGATTTACAGGTATTAAATCGTATTTCGTTTATCGCTGGTTTTTAATCAAAATATTTATTTTCATTCTGACAAACCTTTGTTTAGTAAGGTTTCCTTTATTTATCTGAGAAATGTCTTTTTATAACATTGATTGCAGTGTCAATATGCAATACATTTGACAAACAAAATTTATTCTGTATTACGTTTATACTTATACGTTTGATCTTTTTTTGTAATTAAGAGCGTGTATACTCTTGTAGAGAAATAGCTAAAGTACCGTTTACAAATTGTGTCACTTTCCAAAGATGCAGTGTTGCTCGTACACTCGAGTGCAATGTAGTCTTTGGAGAACACAATTTCAAACTTCAAAACGTAAAAATGGTCATATTTCGAAATTTTTTAATTATCAAGCAGCTAAATTTCTACATTTTCAAGTCCCCAAATTTCTACGTTCCTAAATCCTCAAGTCCCCAAAATTGCTACATACCCAAATCTTTACATTACCAAACTACTATATCCCCAAATTCCTACGTTCCCAAAATTCCTACGACCCACATTCCTACGTCCCCAAATTCCTACGTACCCAAATCACTACGTCTCCAAATCTCTATATCCCCAAATTCCTACGTCTCTAAATCCCTACGTACCAAAACTCCTACGCCCCCGAATCCCTACGTCCCAAAATTCCTACGCCCCCAAGTCCCTATATCCCTAAATTTCAAACCCCCATTCCTCAAATCACCAAATTCCTACATCCCAAAAATAAATTCTTAAATTCAGAAATCACATGGTTGGCCTATTTTTCATAGGACAGGCAGATTTGCCGGTGACTGTACATAGACAAAACTCGTTTACACGAAACGAGAGGAGACGAGTGGCGACATAAAACGTTCGCCTGTCGTTGACACGTCCAGGTAATCGCGCACCTGTGCCAAAGGCTAGTACACCAGGATGTGCAGTCATCGTGACGAATTACAATGCACCGCTCTACGGTGCTCATCGTGCGTGCATTTCGAGAGGAACGTGTGTGCGTGCCCTTACCACTGTGTGCCATTACGCTATGTGGGTAGCCGAAGGTACGGGTCTTCTCTAGCGACGTCGACGAAACGCTCGCGAACAACTGTTCAAATCGATTCATTCTCGAATTTTACTAAAGTTTATCGGCAGCATCAGATTTTCTTGTCAGGTGCGTCAGGAACTAACTAGTCATAATCAACTAACTAGTCAATTTTAAATCAGGCAAAGACGGTTAAAATATTATGTTCATCTAGTATTCAGGGATCTTGACTATAATTTACAAATTATAATTGTACTTAAACTACAAAGCGAAATGCATTCAAAATTCGAGTAAGGTTTCTCATATTTATAGCGTGAGTGCGTCACGTGTGGAGTATGATATTGTAAGGCAAGGGGTTAAACAAAAATTCCTAAATTTTAACGATTGCAAATTTCTGAATCTGGCAAATTTGTGACTTTCAAAATTTCAAAATTCAAAAAAAATTCAAAGTTACAAATTTAAAGACGTACAAATTATTTCAAATCCTGCAAATTACAAATTTCAAAACCTACAAACTACAAATTCCACAACTTACAAATTACAAATTTCCAAAGCTACAAATGAAAACATTTCAAAACCTGCAAATTTGTATCTCCTTAAATTCGAAAATCCCGAAAATATCGAAAGTAGAGCGCAGAGAGTTGTAAAAATTTGAAGACCAGTGACAAGTCCGTGGGTTGTTGACCTTTGTAAAATTGGCAAGGGCACTCGGAAGCCTCGGTATCGGAAGAATGTGAAATTCGAAGATAGAGAATGATTCGAATGGCATCGGTAACGAGACGGTGGTGGATCGGCGGTGACGGCTGGAGAACAGGTTCGGTTGGTCGTCGAAAGCGGCGTAAACCGAGTTAGCTACATCGTCTGGTTTGTGGCTGCACACTCATACAAGCCGGCTGTTCACCGACGGCCTCATACAACGAACAACGTCTCGGTGTCCGCGGAGAAACAAGTCGCATTAGCAACTACCGTGGCGGAGGCTAATGGCGCAACAGGGCCGTGACCGAAATTCTTTCGTGGCAAGGGGGCCAAGTGCAGAAACACTCGATAAATCTCGCGCGCGACCTCTAGCTCCTTCCTTCGACACTCTATTTATGCTTTTCTACTTTATTTATCTGCCTAATTTACACGTTTCTTTATACGGTCGATATTTTTAGTCTCCTTGTAACCTTCTTTCCTTTTATTTTTGGAATCAATTTATTTACTAGCGTGTACGAGGGATATTTTTAATCCTGTTATATTCTTTCTTTTTATTTTGCCATAAATTTATTTGCTAATGCATATGGCTGATATTTTTAATCGAGTTATACTGTTCTTCTTTCTTTTTATTTTTGGGATAAATTTATTTACCAATCTATACAAGCGATATTTTTAATCTTGTTATAATGTTTTTCTTCCCGTCTTTTTATTGTTGTATCAAGTTCGTTTAATAATTTATATGGTAGATCTTTTTACCATCTTATATTATTTTTACTATCTTATATTTTTTTTTTTTTTTTTTATTATCTTCTACTGACTTATAAGAGATACTGTTTCTGTCTCATTTTTGTTTCGCTTCATTTTTGCAGTAGATATTTTTCCTATCGTTGTAACGTATTCTTCTTCTTTTTTTTTCTATTTGTTTTTTACTAAATACATCCATTAATTTATCAGGTGATATTTTTAGTATCGTTATAATATATCCTTATTTTTCTGCTAAATCCATCCACTGATTTATACGGTAAATATTTTTAACATCGTTTTGATGTATTTCTCTCCTTATCCCTTAAATACAAATGCATATTCATCTGTTAAATAAATACAAATACAAATGTATAGTCATCTGTTAAATAAATTCGCAAGATGAAAATCAATCGAATTAATAAAAAACTTCAACAAAATCGAAACGTATACGAAGAAAAAACGTTTTCGAAACGTACCAACGTTTTACCTCATATTTTATACAAAAATGTTAAGCATGAACGATGGTCGGTCACCGATTTTGCAAGAGCTCTCGGCGCGATACATCGCAATAGCTGTTACAGACACAAGTAGATTCACGATCGTGTTACGAAGAAAAATAGTATCGAACAAAATGTTTTCTTGGTCGGTATCGAATCTACATTCGATGCACTACGACTGAAGGTGTAAACACGATTCGTTCTTCCGTGTGAGGCTTCGAATGTCAAGGCTGTAGATATCGACACGTTTCACTTACGTTTGGATTAATAGAAGAAACAACAGCGAGTTTCCTGGTGAATTTACTTGCAAAAATTTCTCACGGGATTCGTTATTAATTCTGCATTCATGGACGTTTAATGACCACTTCAATTGAAGCTAAACGTCATGGCTAATCATGAAGCTATAGAAACGATGAACAGCATGAAAAATAACTAAATAATGAATAACACATGAAACAGCTTATACAATGATTCTTTTGTCGAAGATTTTGCAAAGCGAAATTGCAAACCCTTTCTTGATCTATCTTGTAAATTAAGGAGTCGGTAGGTGAAAGAAATTGAGGATTAAGGGTTAAGTATAGTCTAACACAATGACTTCCACAGTGAAGCAATTGAAAAGTGCATCCAGTAATGTTTTCATTTTTAACAAATCTTGCCAAGTATTTTCACAATACCTCGTTACAATTATCCTCCACAGATCCATGTAATTAATATTTTCGATTAGGAAAGCGAATTTTTAACAATACACGTGTTAGATCATATGGCTGTCGTGCTAAAGTATATGTCAGAAAAAGAGTATGAGAAAATATTGCTTTTTATTTTCGAAACACTAGAATTTAAATAGACAAGAACCATCAAAGCGTATTAATTTTCCAAAGAGGGCAAAGGTCTCCAGAAATTCCCAGAAGTCGGAGTTTCCGGTCAGTCGACTCTTTAACGACGATACAGATTGGCGTGTCTCGTGCGACAAAACCGCATACGAGGGCAAACTCGCAGGTCGGACATCGGTGACGCATAGCAAACTGTCGGAAAAGTATGCGAGAGAGATGATCGTTAGACGGAGACGAAAGGTGGAGGTCGATGAAGAATTAACGGATGATGGAGAAGGAGAGGGGAGGACGTTGTGCGCGCTTCCGTTACGTAAGGTAACCGAATGGCTGCGTGCACGGTGTCACCTTGCTGGACGCGGTGCTTCGGCCCACGCACGGTACCGCTACGTTAACGCTACGCACATATACTCCGCGTGGCTTGCCGTTACGTTAGGACACTTATTTACTCATCTCTACATTCTCAAATTTTCTTATCTTCTAATTTCTGTATTCTTCGGAGTCTCATCTTTCAAGAATCCTCGGATTTCTGGGTTCAATTACTGTATTTGCTATATTTCTGAATTTGCGAATTTTTATTTCGAACTTGGTAATCTCGCAAGTTATCCTAAAATGTCGCAACACTCCTATATCCATAAATTCTCAAATCACATTCTCCTCTAAAGCACAAATTTTCTTTACCTAGATGCTATATTCGAGTACTTAGATTCCAATATACCGGGACAGCAATATTCTTAAATCTAGATATCCTCGGATTTCGATATCCCTAGATACAAATATACCCAGACGTATCCTCACATACCAGTATTCCTATATGCTCTATTCTTAGATCCCGGTATTCCAGATACCAAGGGCTTTAGATCTCGGTATCCCTAGATACAAATGTCCTTATAATCTTAGAATCCAATATCCCTGTATCTTCAAAATTAAATATCCCCGAATTCCCCTAGATCCCTAGATCCTCAAATATCTAAATTCCACTATCCAGATCTCCAAACTTCAAATCCCTCTAAATCCCTATATACCTAGATTTGGAGATCTCTACTTCTTTGATCACCATACTTTCCCTAGGAAAACCAAATTTGCTGTCGGATGTACAGCGAATTCTTAGTGCATGCCGAAGAAAATCATCCTGAAAAGTGGTCACGTTTCGTTTGGAATCTCCGGCTCATTTATTTCGAGACACTCGGTATATCGACGGAGTACGACGCTAAAGTACGATGACTTATACATATTATATTCGATTCATTTGAATTGCATGAGTTTTTGAAACCCTAGACGCCCAAAGCTGTCACAGTTTGTGACCGCCTCGACTTTCTCGACGATTCCGACGATACACCAGGCGTTAATAAATACCGGAGACGCGTACTCTGGACTCGGCCTCGTAAATCCTTCGAATTTCTCGAGATAATTAGTTTTCTTTTTCGATGAAATTTTTGATAATTTTGCTGACGGCGAGGCTCGCCGACGGTCAGCGATTCGATCGGAACGCAACGTCGATCGCGTTGTTTTTCGCGACACGCATTCTTTTCAGTCGTGCAGACACACCTTATTGACGATGCACCTATATCGGTTTGTATGTCCGCGAGCGAGTTTTGCATTTCGAGATACGATTTAGCCGTCGATCGCGTCGCGCTTCTTCGAGTTATAAATTAAACATCGGGGTAAAACAATGCGATCTGCAATTTTATTCGCTAGACCAAAGTCGCGTAAACGTGGACGTAATTAGATCGATAGATCGTAATGGAACACCCTGTACGTGAATCACTTGTTTGGGACGTTTTTTATCGGCTGTTTTATGCGCCATGAAACCCTCGTTAAGGGGAACCCTAGCACGATGCAATGGCGCTATATTATGGAGCTTAATAAAGGGTTACTTATGGACAGGTTCAAGTGGCGGTACCTGTCGGTTGCCTTTCACGAAATAGACCTGCTGTTACGGTACTTACATGGCTCTTTCGTCCTCATATTTTTCGCTCTTATACATACAACATTTTATTTATTTAACCTTTTTGCGATTGACTTTTTTCTAATGTACAACTTTTGAAAGTTATCAATATTATTATTGATATTATTAAATTCATTTTCTGTCTTAGCACGTATTTTTAAGGTTTCATCTTTTTCGGATGTAACCTCGATAAAAATTTAAAAAGTGAGACATATTGGTCCACTAGATTAGCGTCGAGAATATAGATCAATTTGGGATCATGTGTACTAATAGTCTTCTAAATACTCGTCTTGGGATTATTCCGACAGACGAAAGGGTTAACCAATTACACTAGTTACCTAGTGTAACCAGTACATGTACATCATTTCTAAGATATCGTATGTATTAACCCCTTTGAACTAGAATGTTTACTGTTGTCTAAAATTTGTAGTTAGAAAGTTTTCTGAATTCATTTAAGATTACTACTTCTTTAAACATCAGCAAAAACTGGCGCACCCCGTATGTACACGTTCGAAAACAAAGAAGGTAGATCAAAGAACAAATCGCAGAATCGAATTTTTCCGAGTTACCTGATTTCTCTGGTGACGCTCAAGGTTGCCCATCAGATGTCTGTTCCGATTTGAGACAAAAAGAGATTTCCAGTTACGTAAAATAGCGGAAGGGAATTTACTTGAGTTTTCTGCTGGAAACGCAGGGTAAATAGTTCGACGTCATTTTGTAATTGTATAATGATAAACTAATGAAAGTAGACACGAAATTGGTTCCTAAATGTAGGAGTATATTCTATAGAAGTATACGAAGTGTATCATTTATGGAAATATATGATGTGTGTCATTTATGGAAGTATAAAGTATGTGTAGAATATGTGCATATACATATAGAGCATATGTATATAGAGTATGTATAGGAGTAAAAATCTGAGCAAGGAAATCTTTTGCCACTTGTTAAAAGATTATCTTCCTGCAACTCCGCTCTAGGTTACAACCCCATCTTAGGATGTAACTCCAACCAAGACTGTAACTCCACCCTAGACTATAACTCTACCCCAAACTGTAACTTCACCCCAAGATGTAACTCCCCCATGAATATAAATCTACCATAGTCCGCAACTCCATCTTGAATATAACAAAAGTGTACTGTAGAAAGTTTCGAAAAATCCGTGACGCGTTCGTAACAATCTGCAGGAGAGCACTGTTTTAGACAGAATTTCTAACGACGAGCGTTTACGCAATCGCTTGCGTCACGCGTGATGGCCGAAGGTAAGACAACGGGGTCCGTGACGGAGAGGACACCAAAATGGCGGTTCCCGTTCGCGGTTGAGCAACCGCTTCGAGCTGAAAGAATCGTACGTGAGATTCTCCGACCAAATCCCTCGAACAGGTCCGGGGCCGTGCTATAAATACCTGCACGAGCTTCGTGACCGGTGTACCGATCTATTTCTTTGTCTCTTTTCTTCTTCTGCTTAACAGAGGAACCGTACATATTTCTCCTCGGCCACCCTCTTGTTCTTTTGTCCGAACGGTAAGAGAGGAAGAAAGGGAGACGAAGAGCGAGACGAAGCTAGAACAACCGGTACTTCGAGTCTACAAACAGGAACGAGATCTTTCTGCTATATAGCGTTGCCGTTCGTGATTCCGATTTATCGGCCAATTTAATAGATCGAAGGGTAATCCAGGGGGAGTAATTAACCCCGAGTCGTTATTATTCAATTTACTCTTTAGTATTTAACATTCGGATTTATTAATCTATAATTAAGATCCGTTATTTAACACTGCAACCAGTTACCGCTCTCGAGTTTCACATTTTCTATTACAAAACTTTTCTATTGAATGCCTGTTATATTTTGTTCGGATTAAGTTGTGTGCTTGTTTATTTTTGCACTTTATCTTCGATACAAAAGTGAACATTTAACTATTCAATCTACAAGGTTAATTATCTACAATCTGAATCTACAATACGTCCCAACTATTTAATCTGTAACTAAGATGAATTTGAACTGTAATTAAAATTAATTATTCGATCTATAAAATTTGAACAGGTAGCAGCTCCAGAACTTCTTGGTTGAATCTGACAAATCTTTTCAAAGTTTTTATTCTTCCGTTATTAATTACCATCGTCTGTTTCACTGTGTGTGTGTGTGTGTGTGTGTGTGTGTGTGTGTGTGTGTAAACCACACGAAAATACTTGTATCGAATTGTTGTATCACATGAAAAGTTGCTTCGCGTAGCGAAAGGTTAATTATTCGAAACGGAGGACTAGCCGTGAGGATGATGACAATGAAAAGCGAAGAACGGAAAATGCTTTCCTTCGGTCGAACGAGCTCGCACGTGGTCGCAAAAACAACGTGTCCTCGTGACTGGTTTCCTGGTTTCCGCTCGAACGGCTCCGCCGTCCGACAGGATGTCCTCGTGCTCCATTCGTGAAGCACAGTCGATGTCAAAGTCAAGAGAACGCGAACAGGCTCGATAATGGGAGAAAATTACCACAGCCAGACACCTCCGTTCGCTCCAATGATCCAACCATTCCAGACAGACGAATAATTGCTTCGCAGACTGTCCTTGAAGGGCGCTCCTTGCCGTCCCCCGTTTTCTTCTTCGCAAATATCCTCGTGAAAGCTTCGAAACTTTATCTCTATGAATTTATTCGTAACACGTGTTGGAATAAAGTTTTCGATCGACGAGTATATACGTTGGAAGCAGAATAACTTCTATTCTTATAAATTTCACTAAAAACGTAAAGTTATACGAAGAATTGCATTGTTATTCGATAAAAAGTTAATTTATTAACCGTCAACCGCGCCGACATAATGTTGACGAGTATACACGTCGAACCCTAATAAATGCTCCTCTTACAAATTTTACAAAATTGGTAAAGCAACGAAGAATTACGTCTTGTTCTATAAATAATTAAAAAATCGTAAACGTAAACCACACCTAAATATTTAGTTGACGACTATACACGTCTAACTAGGAGCAACTTGTTAAAAATTTGACGAAAGTAAATTAAAACGAGGAAGGATTATAACCTTGTACAAAAAATTAACAATTCGTTAACGTAAACCGCATCGAAATAAAATTCCGAACGCGTATACTCGTCGAACGCAGTTAACCGGTAAAAGATAAATATTAAAGAGTCGTTAGGATCGAAATGGTCGAAAGCTGGTGTGTAGGAGAAAACGAGTGCCCTTCGCCACCCACGGGAAGAGCGGAGCGGTTTATGGAATGGGTTTTTAACGTTACGGTGGGTTACATCGTTCTCGAAACACGAGCGTCGCTCGTCGAGGACGAATTACGAGGCGGCGCGTGAAGGACGCGCGGAAAGAGAGTACAGCATACGGTACCTACAAACCCCCTCAAGGTTGCTCGTAAATTCAGCCATGGTGGCTCCACGGGGCCCATATTATAACCGACCGTTCGCTCATTACGTATTCGACGAACGCGTCGGCCATTGAAATTTTTCTCCTCCGCCTATCCGAACTGAATTCGCGAATTTCATGCCGACCTTCGCTCTAGCTTCTATTCCCTCTAACTCCTATACAACGTATCGTTATACGTACACTCGAATACGTTCTTTTTCTTTTCTTTGTTAAATACGACATTCTTCAATTCTTCGTTAAATATTCTGTGTTCAATTTAAACCATTCATTAATGTATACACGAAGATTACTTCCAAGTTTGGATTTTTTATTTTATACATTTTGGAACTAAACCAATTTTGTTCTTCTTTGAAAATATGACGAAGAACAATTTTGTTATTGCATTTTGCTATTGTATTTTCTGTTATATTTTACTATTATTTTTTACTATTGAATTCTGATATTGTATTTTGTTGTTACTTTTGTACTATCGCATTTTAATATCTCACTTTGCTGTTACAATTTGTTACTGCATTTCACTATTAAATTGCTACTATCGAATTTTACTATTGTATTTTGATGTTCCGTTTTGCTACTGCATTTTGCAACTGCATTTTGTTACTGCATTTTGGTATCGCACTTTGCTATTGCACTTTGCTACTGCACTTTACTATTGCACTTTGCTATTGCATTTTGTTATTGCATTTTGCTATTACATTTTGCTACCATATTTTACAGTATCATGTTGCTATTGCATTTTGTTTCCCGAGTTAGAAATGTTGAAAGTAAGCAAAAGTATTAATTCCAAGACTCTGTCTGATTAACAGATCGTGATAAAACGGAGGACGATCGCGCGACGACCCCAGAATCGTTACGCAGCACTAGTCCAGCTTCGTCGCCGCCACCGCAATGGCAGTCGACCAGCACCCCGACCAGCACACCACCCAGACGTTTCATCTCCAGTATCCTGGGTGGAGATGTCCCGTACGGGAGCAGAGGTCACGTGTTGACCCGAGCAGAACGCAAGGAGTATAGCAGTCCACCGATTGCACCGTCTTCCAGCGATGCTTCTCAATTTCTCGCGAAATCGGAGAAGCTCGTACTGCCGAGACCCACCACCCCTCCAAAGACGCCGAGAGTCGAACCACCGACCAGGGTCTCCGTCATACAGAGGGTTCCATCGCAGAATCAATCGGCCTCCAGGAGAGAGGACAAGGTTGAGATCCCACAGACACAAGAACCCGAACAGGTAAATTTACCTCATCTGTTTCTCTGTGGAAACTCATTATCCACTTTACGGGGATGACCTAACCTGTTACCTAACGCACGAAGCGGGATCGGGCAACTCGTATCCCGAGGGCTACTGGACCGTTCGGAATGTTTCCGAGCCGACTACTCGCTTTCCTTCCTACTCGCTCGGTGTCGGATCACTTTCGTAATAAGCCGAAAACAGCATGGTAGCGGTCACTGTTCTCTCATTGGAGCCGTTTACCCACCGTGTGTTTACTGCCCTGAGAACCGTGATTCAGCTGTTTTCGACGAGCATTCGCCCCGAGCGAAAGAACTCCACTGACGGCATAGAAATCACCGTCTCTTCTCTTCGCGCATTCTACCGCAAGATTCTTGCTTACTCCTTTTTGTCTTTATACGAAGACAATCGTATTCGTTGTGCAATACATATGAAACCTCAGACTTTCAATGGAAGAAATCTTGAAAATTGATGTGCTAGATAAAATGTAACATCATAAACAGATACTTCATCGAATACCTTGATATGGATCGTGAAATTGCTGCAATGTGTCGTTACAGAAATATGACTTTCGTTGTTTCAATTGTTTGTCGAATACGTGGATGCATCGTGTGACGACGTTCGGAGAGATATTATTTGTCATAGCTCCTCTATCTTGATTTTACACCTTTGAATCAAATGTAGATCTATAAAATTGGAAAGTTCACCTTCGGCCTTGAGTTCAAGGTCAAACTTCTTTATCGTTGTATCATGTACTAATAGTCATGAGGATAAAAAATCCCAAAGAAGCTATTGAACTCAACCGTTCGCTTGGGAAATGACGTTAAATTATTTATTATTGAAGAAACAAGTACATATCCAACGTCTCGGTTGTCCCTGCCAATCCTGATCGTAACTTGAGATCCCGATAAAATAACTGTTGACTTCGTGAATCGTCAAAAATACTAACAAACGTCACGGTAGTAACGATCGTCGATATCCTAAACATATTTTACCGCGAATCGACTAATTTCAACCGAATAATTAACCTTCACCTCAAGGCTGAAGTTGAAACTTTTTTAGCGTCATATCATAGTGCTCGAGAGTACGAAAAGTAAGAAACTCCTTGGAACTCGAGCGTCTCAGAAAACGGCGTCGAAGCTCGTTAATAGCGTGTAATCTCGAGGACTACCGTTATAAATACCTAGGCGATGCGTGTACCGGACCAATCCTTACGAGAGTGACATCGATGTCGTTATCTATGCAGGAACAGCCTATCGATTACGCGGTGCCGAAGAGAAAGGAAGAGGACGAGGAACGAGGCCGCGAAGGCGCAAAAGTGTCTCGCGCGATCGGTAATTCGATCGCCAGGCCTTTGTTAGCCATGAGACTGTCGGGGCCTCAGGTGGTCCACGCGGCGGCGGGCCACGGCCGGTCCTCCAATTCCGGAAACAACGGTGGTTCCGGTTCGGCCGGCGGCTCCAGCAACTCCGGCAGTGGGTCGTCCTCGAGTTCCGGCGGAAGCGGAAACTACTGCGGCGGCGGCGCGGTTACAGGCGGCAGCGGGGGCGGCGGCGCGGTGGGCGGCGGGGCCGGCGGCGGCGGAATGAATCCCGGAGGGAACGGTGGCCGAGGAAACTATGGGCCCAGCTCGCCGCCCACCGGATCGTTGCCGCCCTTCTACGAATCGCTCAAGGGCGGAAACAACCTGGCGAATTTCGCCAACCAGTACAACAGCACTCAAGGTAAGCTCTTCCGAGTCCGATGTCCAAACATAGACACTGCAATCCGAGAATTTAAATGGGGACTTGCTACTATAAGGATTTAGTGCTCTAAGTTGGGAGAGAGTTTGTGGATCTAGGTATCTGGGAGACCGGGAGTTTGTGGACGTAGGTAGTTGGGGATATTGGGATTTGGGGATCTATGGGTTACGGAAATCTGGGGATTGGGAGGAGTAGGAATTTGGGGATCTAAGAACTTGGGGATATAGGAATTTGTGGATCTAGAAATATGAAAGTCCAGAAATTAGTGGACATAGGTATTTAGGGATCTAACTATTATGGAAATGCAGGGATTCAATAGTATAGACCTTTGGGAGTCTAGGAATTTCGAAGTCACCGTGCAGAACGTATTTATAAAGTTTGAAACTTCCAAAGCTAGAAATCGACCCACACCGTCTGTGCCCTAAGCACCTCCCTATTATTATTCCCCGACCGACCTATACCTAACAAGCGACCTATTAATAATTAACAAGCATCAACAGAAATCTAATAAGAAATGAAATCCTTTCAGGAAACGGGTACTTGACGCCGTCGCCCACGGTGGGCATGGAGTGCGACACCGGGCAGCAAGACGTGAACTCGCAGCACTCTCAGTACAACGCCCAAGAGGGCAAGCAGTACTCTCTGCTGCAGAACGTGTGCGCGTCGTACGGTTTGACCTTGAAGGAAGAAGAGGATTTGTCGCCGTACAAGATCCAGGCGAACGACCTGTTGTCCGGCCAGTACGGCACCTACGACATGACGGACACAGGGATGATGGTGGACATGGTGACCGGCGCCGTGGTGGATCCTCTTCAGTTCACTGCCACCCTGACCTTCAGTTCACCGTCGGATCACACCGCTCTTCTGGAAAGTCTGAGCGACGCAGCTGACCTGTTTCTGCCAAGGTTACCAGCCGAAGACGGCAGCAACGATCTTCTGGAGGAGTCGCTGCATTCGCCAGCCTCGGCCGGCAGCGGCATCGGACAGGACGCGGGTCAAATGACCACTCCCGTCGAACCCAGCGTCGATCCTTTCCCGGAGCACAGCATGGCCTTGACCAGAGGTTTCGATGCATCTAGGTAAGTGGTCTACGAGCGTTGCCCGTTGGAGTCGAACAGCTTTCGATGGTCGCACGCGATACGGCGCGCTTATGCAAATATTTCTGTGAAAGGCTGCAACGTACTCTTTGCGAAGTAACCTGAAAGATCGAGGCGTTGCTCTTTAACCCTTCGTACAGTCCACGGCAAATTTATCGAACGTACGATACATGACGGATGAGGGTTAGGGAGACGCAAAGCTGGTTAGTTTATAGGGATTTTTAGGATTTAAGCGTTTCGAGATGGGCCAAGAATTTGGGGACGTAGGAATTTGAGGTATTAGTGAGTTCGGGAATCTATTAGGAATTTGGGTGCTTCAAGAAACGTAGGAATAGGGTTGTAGGTTCAGAAGTGTAGAGATTCGATGAACTGGGAATTTGTGTATCTAGGGATTGGGGGGAATTTAGAGATATAGATACTTTAGAATTTGGGAACTGGCAGATATGGACATTTGGAGAATGAATGATCGAGGAATTTGAAGAATTAGGGATATGAAACATAGGGATATGGTAATCCAGGAATTTGAGAATCTAGAGATTACTTAGAGATTTGGAGATCTAAGGATTTGAAAATTCAGGGTTATGCAAATCTAGGGATATAGTGATCTGAGAATTTACAGATGTAGGAAAAATTTGTGAATTTAAATTCTTTCTCGTTTACATACGAATTTTGATTCGAAGGAACTCTATATTGCACTCGAGTGTACCTCGCGATTGTCTGCATAGTTCCCACAGTTTTCAAGCGAATTGGAAGCGTAATGATAAAATATCCATGCGCAAACTATCTCGTTAACCCGCTTGTACTCGCGTTATTAAATGCGTAACTAAGAAATTTCCTATACCGACAATAGAACAGCAAAGAGAGAACCAAAAAATTCCCTATACCGACAATAGAGTAGTAAATAAAGAGGCAAGAAGCCGCCATATTGATAGCTAACAAAGAAAAAAATACGAAAATAAAAAGAAATGTCGAGATTGACCTTCCATTTTGAAACGATCGATGAAATCGTGGGAAAGTCGCTCGTCAACCGTTTCAATATAATACAAATAAATGACCGTGTTTGTTCAGGCACTACACGGCGGCTCCTCAACATTTCAGCACCTCTAAATTAGGCTTGACGTACACCACGGGCGAGTCGGGTTATCAGTCGGTGTCGAAGGAACGTCCCGAACTGGCTCTTCACATTAACCAGAATCATCAGAATCAGTCGGAGCCGCAGTTGCAACAGCTACAGATACAAGTGCAGCTGCAGCATCAGCAGCAGCAGCAGCAACAGCAGCAGCAGCAGCAAACTGCAGCTTCGCCGCACCAGCAACATCAAGGACTACTGAGCCCGGGATTAAGCTTCACCGGTAGTGGTTAGTGTTTCTATTTATTTTGTGCTACAATATCGTAATAAACACTTCGCGGTCCGCGTCTAATGGACCATGTCTAATTTATTTGAAAGGAGTTAGAGTAATGTCGCGACATTGTTGATTTCGATCTTGTTAAATGAAGTGTACGTTAAGTGACCATAACGATATCGTAACGAAAATAACATTGGAAAGGAGATATAATTGTGGGATCTGCGTAGTAAGGTGACAAAGTTTCTTTTAGAGAATTACGCGGTCGGTCCCAAAATCTTGTGGACCCAAAGTAACAATGTTGCGAAATCTTATGATCTCAAAACATCGAAGTTTCTAGATCCTTGAAGTCTCGAAATTCCCGAGTCTCAAAGGTCCTGAAGTTCTGAATTCTTATGGGTCCAATATCCTAAAGTCTCAAGATCTTATAGGCCCAAAGTTCTAAAATCCTGTAGACCTAAAGTAACAATGTTCCGAGTGTCATACTGTATTCTCAAAACTGTCAAGTCCCAAAGGTCCCGAAATCTCGAAGCCCCAAAGTCTCGAAATCCTAAAATTCGGAACTTCTCGAGTTTTAGGGTCCCAAAATTATATAGCCCTAAAATCCAAGAGCCGCGAACAATCCCAAAACAGCAAGATTCCAAACTTGAAAACCCGTAGAGTCCGAAAATCCACAAATTTTATAATCTGAAAATCCCAAAGTCCCAAAACGTGAAAATCTAAAAATTCTGAAACAAGTATTTGGGCCTTACTACGTATATCGTTAGCTGTTAGTGAATAAAACATTTGAGAAAATTGATTTGAAGGTCTGGAACTGGATTCAGGGAGCAGCGTAGGTGGAAGTTTGCCAAGTCCCGGTGCAGCCAGTTGTTCGTTGGACACAGCTTCGACCAGCACGTCGCCCTCGTGCGCGTTGATGGAACACGCGCCCAGCCCGGCTACCACGGTGTCGACGGGATCCGTGCAACCGAATGGGCCCGTTGGAGAACCGCCACTGACGCAACGGGTCGGTGTACTACAGCAAAGGGTAAGCACCCGAAATTGATCCAGGCAAAGGCATACTTCTCTTTCTTGCTATCGAGGTCGAACATGACCACTCGGAAACTCTATATGGCTCTGTTTCGCGAATTCGCCCAAAATCTTTCTTATTTAGTTGTTCCATGAATTTTCTCGATTACGTTCCTAAATACATATATTCTAACATAACATCTTCGGAACCAGGTGTGTAATATTGCACGCGTTAGAAAGACACTGAACTAGTAATGTACCCGTTACTCCGGTATCGAACGTGTTACGAAGCTTTTCTCTCAGGAAGATGTAAAGCTTTGATAATAGACTCTTCTGTTTACCGTTCAGTTACGAACTTGAACTTTTTAACCGAACGATTGAATAGATTTTTAATGAATAACATTGCCATATAGACGTTCAATGAAATGTCTCCAGACTTGCTCCGAGATTGATTCATCCAACAGAATCACGCCATTATGCAATGCCAATCAAATTGAGTGCTTCATCCAGTGTCATAAATTGAAACATAAAAGCGACTTAGGAAAAGCAAGGAGAAATATGAAATTGTTTGTTTTTTATCGATAGCTGGGACTACCGGGTGATTGCCAGTTGGAGTTCGTAAACGGTGGCCACGGAATTAAAAATCCTTTGGCTATCGAGGGTCAGAGACAGGCTGCTGCTAATCGCGAGGAAGAGAGGGCAACCCGACCTCCGCCTGGCAAGGTAAACGCCATTCTTCGACGCTTTTCTTCGCCATATATCTCGTATTTTTCTTAACGCGTCATTAGCATTCCTCGAACTTTACAGAATTAATATTTAACTAGATCTGGAGTAGCCGATTAGCGTTCCAGTTATTTCTCTGTTGTCCTATGAGCTCTTTCGAAACGGATACGGTGGTCTCGCGTTATATTGCCTATTTGCGGATGGAGTTGTAGGAATGATCGGAACGAGACGAGTCGGTGAAAATTTAACACGCAATACGACGTGAGGCAATACAACTCGTGGCCATATAATGCATTGTAATGTAACGCATGGTCACATAACACGTGGCGATATAATGCGTCGCAACACAATGCACCGTAACATAATGTGTAATCATATAACGCACTTAAAATAACATGTAGCAATACAACACGACATAAAACAATATGTGGCAATATAACGCGTGCGCCATAGATCGCATAGTCATATAACACAAGGTCCTATAACGTTTGATCATACTTTGCTTCGATCTGACGTATTACAATCCTCGTATTAGAATGTTAAAATAGCGTCCACTGTTTCATAGTGCAAGTCTATATGCGGCAATATGACAAGAGGCTACTGTATTCTCGAAAATATGTTAGATAATGAGTCTTCCTGGTATATATCGATGGATAACAATGAAAATTTGTGAATTTTTTTAGGACGACGACCCAAACCGCTTCACGTGTCGCGTGTGTAGCAAGAACTTCAGCCTGCAACGATTGTTGAATCGTCACATGAAGTGCCACAGCGACGTGAAACGTTATTTATGCACGTTCTGCGGCAAAGGTTTCAACGACACGTTCGACTTGAAGAGGCACACCAGGACGCACACGGGTGTCCGACCCTACAAGTGCAATCTTTGCGAGAAGAGCTTCACCCAGAGGTGCTCTCTGGAAAGTCACTGCCTTAAAGTTCACGGTGTTCAGCATCAGTATGCGTACAAGGAACGTCGCACCAAGGTACGAATACCTATATAAAATTCCTAAATCTTGAAATTTTTACCAAGTTTCGATATCCATACGCTGAGAATCTCTAGACTGTACAGAACACTTGTGTATACTTGAAGCAAACGCTATCCTGAGAATGTGTGTCCACGATAGGTCTCTGTAATAAATTAACTCTTGTTATGTGTACCTAACAGCATAAATAATTGCTTTTCTATAACCATCTGGTAACTTGTTTAGATAGCAACGATTATATTACAGTTAGCCTATGACATAGGTACAAAAATTGTCACCACAATACGAGCATAATTAGAGCATAGTTGTAACAATATTGAAATATGGAATCTAACCGTGATTTTTCTTGTTCGACCCAGGTGTACGTGTGCGAGGAATGTGGTCACACGACGCAGGAGCCGGAGGTTCATTACCTTCACCTGAAAGATAAGCACCCGTACAGCCCGGCTCTGTTGAAGTTCTACGATAAGCGACACTTCAAGTTCACCAACAGCAATTTCGCCAACATGCTGCTCCAGGTGCGCACGTAGACTCCGACTAGAGTTACAAGTAAATGACATTTCTTAAAACTCCCGTGCACTGTCGTAACGAGTAAACGACAAATGTCGCACGAAGGACACGTTCGATTAGAGAATTATATATCGAGCTAGGTTACTAAGGGGGGAGTACGAAGGAAGCTTTCGTGAAGAATAGAGCAAAAAAAGTATTTAGACAATAACGTGTGTAGGATGTACGAAGAGAAACGAGCAAAGAACAATTAAAAAAAAAAAAAAAAAAACGTAACAGATGCAAGAACACGAAATTGTTCTTGGTCAATGTAACTCTTCAGGGTGGCCTGTTGCAACGGGACTCGCGGAATACGGACAGCTGCGTAAAGTCTGCCTCGAAGAGCCTCGAAGCGCCTCTTCAACGCGCCACGACGTTATTGCATTTGGGTCGGGCGTCCAGCTTCTGAAGAGACCCAGGAAACGGATGGACGAAGAAGAGACACGAAGAAGAAGAAGAAGAAGTGAACGGATCCCGGAGTTAAACGTCGCGCGAAAAGTACCTGCAGGTGGCGCCACATTAGCGGTGACACAGGACGGCACCCAAGGCCGATGACGATCGGATTACCGAGAAATTCCCAGCAGGAATTCCCGAGGATCCCGGCAGGATTTTCAGGATTCCCCTCCGGAGTGAACGTAGACGAAAACACTGGACTTTTGTATACACAGTATTGCGCTATCGAGTGCGCGACATTTATCGCGCACAAATTCTTACCGACCGTAGGTAACTCGTATAATGTACATTTTAGACTATTTGCTATTTTAGCGTTTACGAAGAGTCTAAGTCGCGAAATTACACCCGAAGACTCGGATCGAACGTTTCAGGAATGACGGCCGTCTCCCTTGCTCGAGACGGGAGAACGATTATTGTTTGCTTTTATTTTGGAACGATTTTTCTTTGTCTTCAGACGATGCACGGCAAGTTACGTTGCTTTCCGACTTAGAGGGTGAAACGATCACGGCGAAGCACCCGACGCCCGGGGAGACGTCGAGTGCTTCTCGAATCCGTTACGTCGAAATAACGATACCGAAATCGCGATTGTGTATCGTTCCGTTCGAGGTAACTGTTTCCGTTCGATCGTAGCGTTCCTCGTTGACTGACGCGTTCGAGGAAACGAAAGGAATTCTCTTCTTTTGTTTTTCTTTTTAATTAAGTAATTATTAAACACCTATCGATACGCACCTTGGGAAATCTGTGATATGATAAGACACGATTTTTTACTCACTCCTGCGCGCACAAGATTTCGCTTATTGCACCTTGGTTCTTTCAGATGGGGTTACGCACATAGTGGAGTGAGATACTACACACAACACATACACACATACACATTTCGCACGGCGTTTTCTAAATTTCGTAATTAGAAAATTTGTAAAAATGAGTTTTAATTTGTCTACTTTTTTATGAAAGATTGCCATGAACGTACGTACAGTGGGTTCTAAAACTAACTAAACACCCGGAGTTTGCAGCAAATGCATTCGTATTGATGCAAATATTTGTCTTTACTGAACAAATTATGCTTCTAGTTAAACTACACGAAATAAGATACATAACTATGCTAACAAAACATTTATTAATTAATAATCTATTCGTAACAAACAAGAATGATTCTTTTAAGGGATGACTTTTTTAAAGTTTGTGACAAAATAATTTATGTGGTATAATTACATTTTGTCAATTTTATATCAGTGACAGTTGTACAAACAAATTCAACAAGAATTTATAATATACTCTTATGTAACCTTTGCTTGATGAATTTAAAAACGAAATATCTCCTCAAATATGTAAGTGTCCTTGAACAAGGTATCCTTGAAACAAAAACTATAAATTGACAACTTTAGAAATGTTTTATGTTATTACAGTTATTCAGATTATTTAACTATCAAGCTACTTAGTGAACTCTCCCAAAATAATGTGATATTAATTATTATAACATTGTAACTATTTAAATATGTTTGAGTAACAACTGAAATGAAAAAATTATTAAATGTTATTTTATAAAAAAATTTGTATACGTTGGTAAAAAATGCATACTTTTAAATGATTATATTTCTTTTACCTCCAATTGATTTGTGAAGATAAATATTTTCTCTAAGACAATTGCTTCTTGCTATGAATCATAGGTGTTTACTTACTTTTGGTACATATTGTACAATCGCATGCAAAGTGGGCTTAGAAAACATAGTAAGAGGAATATCTATATTTCTTTTTCTATAATTTTCCTGCAACTTTCCTAGAAACTCTGTAGATCCTATGTAGGACCTTTTGCTAATTCCTCTAAGATTTTCCTCCCTAGAACTCCCAATGTTTCCTTACATCCTTTATTTTCTTTGAATTTTCTCAGAATCCAAGGAAAGTTGTGGTAGCCCACTTATTCTTGTGCAGAGGTTCTATCTTAACACAATCACACACATACACATTCGCGTACACAAACACAAACACATACAAATGGGGTTTCGTGCAATTCTACGGTGGTAGGACATATGTTTATTCGGGTGACACATGGGGTGCACATACAGTAATAATGAACCGCGTACGAATCGATTCGACTTTATCGTCGGGAAAGTGGTTCGAGTCTTCGTCGTGAGGACGACTTGCAATTTCGCGAGTGAATTGAATCCCAGTTAGATACTTAGAGAAGATGGCGACACATGGCCGAGTGATGGTCCGCGAAACGGGTATATATGTATACTTTTGCAGGGGCAAATAGGGTGCTGAAACAGAGTGCACGAATCGACACGATGCTCTTACGAATAGTATTCTCGGTTTATTGTAGAATTGCATGGATATTGTATACAAGGATATCTAATTTTGTGGAGATATTTTTGGACAGAGTTTACCAGAAGTTAAAGGGAGCTAAAAGGTATTTGGAGGTGTCCAGAATAGTGTACGTTAATAAAATAAATGAAAAACGTCTCGGTTATATGCTAAGCCTCTTATAAGCTCGTGATCGGTGTAAATAGTATTCACGTACAGGTAGCTGATAGTATTGTATTTACGAGATATTTTAATAATTTTATAATATACTGAATAGACCGGTAATGGGCAGGTCCAGTGCTCGCGAAAGAGCTCGTGAGCACCAGGCGTGCATCACGTGTACAGCGCATTTCTCGTTTCTGAGATTTTCACTTTACTCATCCGTAAGTTTGGCAATTTTTTAATTTAAAAATTTTGAAGTTAAAGTGTGTGAAAACCTGATAACTTCAGAGTTTGAGGATTTGGAAATTAAAGAACTTAGGAACCTGATAATTTGGAAATTTAATAATGTAGAAGTTGGGTTGTCCAAAAGTTTGAGAATTTGGAAATTTGAAGATCTGAAAATTTAGGAATTTGTATTAGGAAATATAGAAATGTAGAAAGATTTTCAAATTTCTAAACTAGGAAATTGAGTAGGCACGAATGGCCGCGAATGCACGCCCGTACAGCTCGCGGGCGCAGTTGCCACATTACTGAAGTGGACGTTATTCATCCGATGAACATTGGGTAAATTGTACATAGTAAATGTTAATAGCGGATTGCGCGGGACGAAACAGAGTCTTAACCTTCAATAATTATATCAGTACCTTTATACATATCGATAATGTATACTATGTTCGCGTATCTCCCTTGATAATACTCAAGGACAATGGTACTTCTCGTCGCAATCTGTTCATCGTTACGAATATTTTATTGCTAATATTATTATATTATATATTATTATTATTAATATTATTATTTCTATCATGATTATTTAATTTACGTCCAGTATTGTCTGAAACAGTAGCACTTAGATATTCTTATCATCATTATTAATATAAATTTCCATTTATACCTGCTATCATGTTACATCAATAGTTATTCACGTTAACGCCTCGATGCGACAAGACTCTATCATCCTCTAGTACTATCGCAATAATTAATGTTATATTATTATTGAATATCGTTATTGCTGCTCGATTAATAGTTTTGGTTATTGACTTTATTATTAATATATAAATAAATGAATAAATATATATATATATATATATATATATATAGATATAGATATATACAAAGAAACATATTATGTATATCAACGTTATTAACGTCTACGGAAACGACTTTTCTTGTTGCGTGAAAGATTTCGAATCCATAAGGTGCACCGCGTATGTCTGTAGTCGAATGTGTGTTGCGAGTGAAAGAGGAAAAGCGTATTTCAAACGACTGTCCAAGATACTGTGTATATCGCATTCGTGGAACTTTGCGAGCGTCGATCAACCTTCGTCGTAAAGAATATTGATCTTGATCGTTAACCCGATCGTCATTAATTGATGCTGACCGTAATGAAATGCGGATACGCGCTGTCTGTGTATGTAGAAATGGAAAAAAATAATAAAATTAATATTCTACTGACTCGCGGTGTACTTCCATCACCTAGTCCCGATCCGAAAGGGTACGGAGAGTCAATTGTACAAGAGTCTCTGCATAAATATAATATACGTTTATCTTCGATACTTTTACAATTGCTCATTAATTGCATTAATATAATACAATCGATGAGTCATGCGATTCTTCCGGTGACGAGTTTCTATGTGACAAAGCGGAATCTGAGCTTCGTTGGGAAGAAATTTCTGACGGAAGAGACAATACCGACGGAACAATGAATCCTGCGTACACTCGGATGTTCTGCTAGCAACGTTCCATAGTTTTGGCGTGCTCGCTGGGCTGCAATGTCAAAATGATAAGAGACAGAGTGCTACTGCTACGGTTAAACTACTACTCCAGGATGTGTTTTATCTGCAACAGAGAATGATGCCGGTGTGATGATTCCTCGGCAAAGACGCGACGAACGGGTATGCACGGTGGGTCAAAATAGTGGCTGGTCGTGTGTCGGCGTCCTGCTCGACTCCGACTCGTTGATTTCATCAGTAAACGCTGTTTAACTCGGTATACACACACAGGGGTATCGTTCTCTTACGAACGATTTCGCAACGCTTTTGTCTGGCCCACGAATCGAGGCTTCACCAGCGATATTTTTTTTTTTGTTTGTTTACTCACTACTGATTACGAAGCTGGACGGTGTGTTTCTGAACTTAGCAGGTACCTTGGGCGCATCCTTTCGACCTCCTGGTGATTTTTCTTCGTTGAGAAGTTTCACCTATTACAAATGATTTATAAGATATTTTCCTACGTATACTTTACAAGTTATAGAATTATAAGTGATCATATTACCTAAAATATCTGGCGATAACTAACCTGTTCGTCGATCGCGTTAAACTGCCACTTCCACGTATGATTATATAGGAAAGGTCGATGATCGAATCTGTTATCGTCGGGACTGTAAGTCTCCGCGTGACAGGACGGCGTGAGAATCGTCATTTTGTGTCTATTTATCGCGTAACATCTATAAAAGTGTTTCACCTTGTCGGCCACCTGCAAAGAATCTTTGGTTAAAAACGTTCATAATGTACTGGTTAATACAAAAGTTAACAATTTAAACTTCAAAGTATTTACCTCTTTTGGAGTACATTTGTCCCACGTATGAACAAGTTTGCAAAACATGGAGAAAGGACCAGTACATTGCTGCTTTCTCAAGCGCCCAAAGGTACCAAGTTCGTTGTACGTCATACCCATGTCCACTTCATCCAGCTGCGACAATTGTCCTGCTTGTAAAGGTTCTAGTTCCGCAGTCGGAGGAGCATCCAAGATTTTATCCAACACGCTGATTCCATGTTTCCTCCTGAAACAAATTTAACAATTATGCATCTACTAGAATCTAACAAACCGAGACGAAAATGGAGATAAAGGGTTACCTGAAGTAACTGAGAAATGCCTTTAAATCGTTCTTTGCGATTCCACCTATGGGGTTGATGTCGGCGCTGCTACAATCATATTTGGTGAAATAACCTCGAAGCGCTTCATCGACGTTGCTACTTCCTAGTACGAGAAGGCCGCCTGGCCGTCCTCTGACCCACAACATCAGTTGGGCAAATAAATAAGCTATCACCATTCTTAACCGTGCCTTGAAAAAGAAATCACAATTTCTATGGAAGTTCAAATATCACCCACATGTGGGTTATACGACAGTCGACGCGTTAAAATATATACTAACCTGTATATTCTGTAGAGCTAAATTCTCCCTGGGGGAACCTCCTTGTACCTTAAATCTCGGTGTTAGTTTGGTGACTTGTTGGAAGATATTTAAAATAGCGGAGACTGCAAGGTCGATGACTATATTGTGATGGTAGGAGCCGATCTGATTAGCAAGTTCGATAGCTCTTGTCTTAGTTTCGATGGACGAATTTTCAGAACCCATGTAACAGGTTACCAAAATGGTGTTGCATAGTTGTTTTGGATCAGTGGGTACGTATTCGCAATCGCCAACTATCTTCCTGATATCCGACAGCACTTGAGCATCTATGCAAGTATGAATATTTTCTATACGTTATTAGATGATTATAAATGTAACAATCCAGGTAGTATTTGTTTCGAATCTTTTAAAACCACATCTGACTGTTATACCTGTCATATTCCTGAATTTTCTGAATGTATTACTCAGTAATGCATCATATCAATTTAAGCAATATCACGTACCTCCTTCGTTCACTGACTCCACGATCATGTTACACATGGAATATACCATGCAAGCAGACGCGGCAGAATCCACACCACCGCTCAAGGGTAAGAAGAATCCACCCTGACAAGAACGCCTTTTGCCAAACGAAATAACGAATAAATACCAAGCTCAAACAATGAACGAACAATCTAGAACGTAAACAATAAACCTGAGATAATCCCACAGCCAGCAAGCAGGCGCCATCGCGATCTCTTCTTCGGGAGTATAAACCATCTTCCCAGTTATATTGTCGTTTTCATAAGGTCCAAGGTCAACGTTTATCGGTCGATCAGGAGGAGTCGAGATCAGATTCTCAGAAGTAAGAGCAAAGTCTACCTTGACGCGTGGATAGCTCGGTGACCTTGCGGCCAAATGAGTACGCGACCTGATGCTGTTTCTGTAACTCCTAATCGGAACAGTGGTACATGTAAACTGGAATGCAACCTGGTTCCTTGAGTCATGTTATCAAACCTTATGTCCTCCAAATCGAACGTGGCGACGGTTACTTCCACTTCGTTGAGGGCAAACTCTTTGCCACGATTTAGTATCTGACCGTTCAGGGTGATGGACGATCCACCGTTGAAGTAGACTCTGGAACCATCGCAACCCCGTAAGTTGCTGAACATATAACAACCACCGGACTTGAAGGTGGCCGATTTCACGAGGTCAATGGTGACGTATCCTTTTCGAAGTTGGAAGTAAGAACCACTACCTTTAAGTATGAAGCATAGTATGATTAATCGAAATGGAGGTTCAGATAATATGCAGGATAACGATATACATCTCGATGGCATGTAACGAAGAGGTACTTCATTTCTACCATTTCTGTCATATCATCGTTTTAGATTCTTAGGGTATGTGCTGACATAATTGGGATTATCTTTTTCAACCGTGGTCGACTTTATAGGTTTTTCCTAATATCTCCTTAGACTCTCGTTAGACATTTCCTGGACTTTCCCTGAATCTGAATACTAACTTGTCATCCTTGTACAGTAGTACTCTTCTGTATTTACCATTTGCAATAATTTCAACGCCGTCCAAGCACATTGGAATGTGATTGCTCATTGGGTTCCATAGTTCTTCGCAAATTTCAAAACCAACGCACGTGTCTCTGGTGGAAATAACAGCATCGCCAAATGGTACCACCGTCTGACCAGTGATTTGTGAGATCATTCTTGGAAGAAAATAATCCTCCACTGTACGTTCCTGCAATAAAACCGCACGTGATGCTCGGTGACTTAATGCGTTACGACATGACGTAACAAGGTCACACAACGTATAGCGATGCAACGCTTGGAAATACAACGCGTGGCTCTACAATGCATTGGCGATGCAACACTTAGAAATACAATGCGTGTCTCTATAATGACGATGCGATAGTTAGAAATACAACGCGTGTCTTTACAATGCATTGACGATGCAACATCACGGAATACAACACAAGACGCATGGCGATACAATATGTAGTAGTCTAACGCGTGGCGATACAATGTACATACAGTAATTTAACGCGTAGCGATACAACATACGATACTTTAACGCGTGATAATACAACACTTAATAATTCAATGCACGACGATACAAGTAGTGATCTTACACGTGACAATATATGTTAACAAGACGTGAAGTGTTATAATATAACGCGTTGTGACTACAGCTGTAAAAATCTGAATATTCCAATGACACAACTACGGCTCCAAGATTCAAATACTTGAAATATTCAATTTTCAGTAATATTCGAATACTCAAATTTGGATAACAGCCTAGCAGTGAGCCAACACGTGGCCATACAGCGCAAGCAGTGTTCGACAATGAGTTACGACTACACGGAAGGTCAAAGTGTACTAATATCCTATGCATCGCATGTTCAATCTGATAGAACAACCTTGGTCCACGGCGAAAACCACCTCGATTCCCTGTAATTGCCGTCCTCGCACATCTGCATCTTGGGTCTGATTAGCAGAATACGTCGGTTCAGGAAGGACACTCGACAATTGTATGTCACATTCTTGTGCATGACCGGCATACCAACGTCGATTAGCATGTCTTTGACGATCGATGATTTGATGATCGTCGCGAGAACCTCCCAGCTGTGCAGCAAAGTATCCGACTCGTAGAAATGGTCTTCGCAGCCGTACCCGCTGTTGATCATAATTAACAATCTGTTACCATTCGTGCTTTACTCAGCCAATTATTTATTTTCAACGATAAAAAGTTTTGTCTGAAAAATAATAAGAAAATGTTTATTTTTTTTAGATTTAGCTCCAACCTTGAAGAATAGAAAGATAATCAGGGCATTGCACTTTTGCTGATACAAAAGATCGTGTTAGGACAAAGTTATTTAGCTCTGAACGAAGATGAAACTGATCCATGATCTTCTCTCTTCGAGGTCACTTTTATCAAGTTTTCAAGGTCATTGGTATATTTAAGATTCAAGTGGACACCATGTTGTGGTGAACGAAATAAATGAAACACCTTATATGACACAAATTAAGGATCAACCACGCGTAACTAAAGGTGTTAGACTTTGTTCGGCTGAATAAAGATATTGCTAAAAATATAAAGTTATCGAGGTATTATTGTAGGAGATAGTTTTACCAGATTTCCAGTTCTGGTCCGCTTCTGTACGTTGCACCAGCGTCCTTGGCTTCTTGAATACTTTGCAAAATTCTCCGGGAGTTTCCGTCAAAATCCATCGCCCATTGGTTCAACGTGCAAACCGCTACCGTCACCGTACGACCCATCTTCTCTGATTAATTGTCGCAAATAGAGAAAATAACCTAACTTATCAATCTGAAACAGAAACAAATTCGAGTTACGTTTACAAGATGTATCGGATAGTTATCGACCTATCAATAAGAGACTCGATCGATCGACAGGAAAGGATGTTCGGCGAAGAAATAACAGTACATCCGTTCACCAGACCGACGAACGTTGATTGATCAATAATTTTCAGAAGCGTCCGTAGAAAGGGATGTAAATTGGCTTGGCCGGTTCGTGCGACTACGCGAAAGAATGTCTATGAAAGCTCGCAAGAAAATTACCGACAAATACCTTTGATTAATCGAAAACGTTTCGTGACGAGCCGTTCTAAGATCTTCGAGATTGATGCACCTCTCGAAAGGTGTACGTCGACAAGCAACCACGTGCATTTTTAGCAACGTGCATACTCTTAGAAACGAGTTGCTGGCTAGTTAACGGCCATTTTGTAACGAAAACAAATTATACCAAAATATTTGATAAATATTTTATCGTACTATTATATCGTACTATTTCAAACATGTAGTCTGATAGACATAAAACAATTTTGTTAATGCTTCTGTTCATAAAACTTAAATTTAAAAATTCGTCATTTTAGGGTTACCACAAGGTCATAGTGTAATGGGTTATTAAGTTAATTTGGACGTTAGCTGTAATAGGCATAAAATAATTGTTTATGTTAAATTCAAGGTCATACTAAGGTTATTTCATAGTATAATAGGTTGTAGAATAAGTCTTGAGATTAACTATAACAGGCATAAAACAATTATCTACATTAATATATTTGTTGAAATGAAAATTTCTGAATTCAAGGTCATTTCAAAGTTATCTGAAGGTCACAGTATAATAAATGGCATAAAACATTATCCATGTTAATGTTCCTGTCGAATAGCTATATCTACGTTAACTTTTTATTCCAAAGAATATTTTTACACATAAAATTTTTAATACCCAAATGTGTGGCTAATCAAATATCAATTTTCGTCGAAGAAAAGTGTGTTTTCATCCATATTAATTGACCGTGGGTCGTATCTCGTATAAGAGGGTATTTTTTTCGAGTCATCCAAGTTAGCAGAAATTGTAGTTGATTGCTTGTAACGGTAAGTTTGCTTATAATTTCGAGTAGTTGAGAAGAGAAAAAGAAGGATCGATAAAGAAAGTTCTCTGTTTGGATCGACGAACCTCGGCGAACAAAGGGTGCTTCGAACGATCATGAAGCAACTGGCTCCGCCCCTGTTTCACCGTTGTCAGGACGATCGACGAGGTAGCTTTCACAGAATTTCTCTCCGTCGAGGGCAAAGTTCCTGGATACAGTTTGCGTGCTACATTCGTCCAGGGAATCGGGACTCATCGCGTGATCCCTCTGCTCTTTTTGGATCACGTGTACCAGTTTACATCGCTTTCTCGAGCACGATCAGATTTCAATTTTCTGCAGATGCTTTGAAAAACAGTAAGTTTCGAACAGTCGTATACCACGAAAAAATACATTTCGAGTATGTACTGATAATTGTGAATATAAGAGACTCTCGTTATATTGCCATGGATAGTAATAAATGTAGTTCTTATTTAACAATGTAGTGCTTTTGATAATGCAACGCGTGGCAGTACAATATGTGATAGTATAATATAAGAGAGATATATATAATGCACTGAAATATGGCACGTAGTAATATAACACAACATGTGTCATAACACAACACACCGTAATTCAACGCGTGGCAATATAACGCGAGGTCTTACAACGTGTCGTAACTCAACGCATCATAATTCAACGCGTGGCAATATAACGTGAGGTAACACAACGCACTGCAATTCAACGCGTGGCAATATAACGCGTGGCAATACAACACACCGTAATTCAACGCGTAGCAATATAACGCGTGGTCATACAATGTGTCGTAACGCAACGCATCATAATTCAACGCGTGGCAATATAACGCGAGGAAATACAACACACCGTAATTCGACGCGTAGCAATATAACGCGTGGTCATACAACGCACCGTAACACAACGTGTAAACGTACGACATTCAGCGATATAACGAGTGGCCATACAACGTATATAACATATTTTATATTATCATGTGTAGCGGCAGTATGGCTACTGAAGATTTGCGAACAAACAGCGAAGGATAAGAGTTAAAATAATGAACAACGCGACTTCAAAGTATACGCTGGATAAAAAAATTCTATGGCTCACAAATTCAAGACGAGATAAGCTTGAACATCTTGAAAAAGAAACTGTGAGATTTAACAATGACGAGATCGACCAAGAAGAAGATGAGGATGAGGCGGACGGAAGATAACGAAAAATGGCGGACGTTTTAACTGGTAGCAGGGTCAAAGAATTACAAGCCATGCTTTTCCCGGTTCAACCGATTCCTGGTACATATATAGTTATTAAACTAATCAACAAGTTATTAAGAAGACACTAGATTTGTTTCCAATAATAACTTAATAAAATAATATGAACAAATTTTCATTCGATAAAAAGTTATTAAAAATTTCCATGTAACAATATATTAAAAATTTGTATGCGATAACGTATTGTTAAGAAATTGTCATTCGGTAACAAATTATTAGAAAATTATGAAACAATGTTAATAGAAATGTTAGTTACAATTGTTTTACATTATTATTTACCAGGTAGCGCGTTAGCAAATTTCAGCAAACTTCAAGAACTGCAACTGCTGCAACTAGGACGTTACGATGTACCTCGAAGAGAGACAGAACTATCATTATTCTCGGTACCATTCGGTACTAGAGACGATCAATCAAAAGAGACCCTTAGAACCTTGTTGGATTCGCGTTGTATGATTGACGGAATCACTCAGGAAGCTGCAAGATGGCCAACAGAATGCCAAGTAAGTGAATAAAATTATTCGGCACTAAGTTTTTCGACACCTAAAATCGAATATCGAAACGTCTTTAATTTCGTCAAATTATTTTACCGCTTAAATTTCAATCAATTCGATCAAAAGATGAGGTATACAGGGTGTTTGCAGTAACATAGACGTTATTTGGTTATTACTTGTACCTTTGATTTGCACTAAAAATTTACGCGATAGAAGTACGAAAATTAAAAAATTTCCAGGTACTGCCAGAGAGAGTAAAGCATATAGAATACATTCCAACCGTTCCAGAACCATTCTACACGCCAACCGGAAAGGAACCACGACCAAAACCATTAGGGGATGAATTTGGAACCGTAATATTCCGTTATCACCCAACGAGCATCACCAACTACGTTAGTCAAAGTTAATTTCTCATATACCGTCGCTTCTACAACTGGAACGAATAATAATTGATTAATTAAAAACTCTCTAGTTCAGCAGATCGTGTGTAGGAGGAAGCACAGTTTTACCTTTCCCGTCGGAATATTCAGACTCTAGCGGATATGATTCGAAGGAAACTGACAATAATCTGTTCTTCGTGACAAGATCATCGGACACGATAGATAGCAACACCGATCTCCGTTTTGAATCCCGTTTCGAGTCCGGCAATCTTTGCAAAGTCGTCAAAATCACTGACACGTATTATCAGCTGTATTTGAGAAAGGATCTTTATACACAGAGGCATACGCAGTGGTATTACTTCAGGATATCGAATACGAGAAGTAGAACTACTTACAGGCGGGTATTCTTGATAAAAATTAACAATTGTAGGGATGTATGAAAGCTGGAAGCTTTTAAAAATTGCATGCGTTAGAGGATTCGATAGATTCTTAGGCGATAGATTCTGCGCGATAGATTCTTAGGCGTTAAATTCTTACGCATTAGATTCCAACGAGTTAAACTCCTACGCGTTAAATTTCTAAGAGTTAATCTACCACTTATTAAATCTCTATGAATTCCATAGCCACGCATTAAAATCACAGGTGTTAAATTCTTAAACGTTAGTCTGCCATTTGTTACATCCCTACGAGTTACACTGTCCAGCATCAGATCGCCAAGCATTGTACAAATTTTAAGTACACATATAAAATCATCTTACTTAATTTGTGAACATGTATCGTTACATAGTTTTATCGAAAATAATTGCAGACTATCAATTGTGAATCTCTGTAAAGAGGAAAGTTTATACAACGAAGGTCTACGGCCATTGTTATATTCGACAGAGGACGCTAAGCAGCGTGCCGTTGGTTGGAGAAGATGCGGCGACAATATCGCGTACTACAGAAACGATTCGTCGTACGTTGACATTCTATTAAATTTATTCGTGTAATCTATCTACCTTAATTCGTAGTTCTTGTTCCAGAAGCGACGAGGAGAAAGAAAAACATACGTTGACATTTAACGTTTCCTTCCCCCACGACAGAGACACGGTATACTTGGCGCATTGTTATCCTTACACCTACACCGATTTACAGGTAACGATAGAAAATATTAATTTTAACGATGATAATCGCGATCAAATCGCCAGGAGTATCTCGCCAAACTCGTCGCCGATCCGGTGAAGACGAGGTTCACGAAATTGAGACTGTTGTGTCGAACAATGGCTGGGAACGGTGTCTATTATTTGACGATCACTGCCCCCACGTACGACGAAGAGATGCGAAGGAAAAGAGGTATAGTGATCACGGCGAGAGTTCATCCTGGTGAAACGCCGTCGAGTTGGACGATGAAAGGGATCATCGACTTTTTGACCGGGGAATCGGACCAGGCAAAGGTGCGCAATTTTTCCAAATATATTATCCCAAGCCTGTAAAGTAGGTAGTTGTTAGTAAGGTTTACATAATGTGGAAGAATGGTAAAATATACACTACATCTAGGTTATTGTAGATAGATCTAAGTTATTATAGATGGATAGATGTATTATAAGTGCAAAGTCAAGGTTATTAATAATAGAATGCATTATGGGTGCTAAATTAAGATTAGTACGAGTAGAATATGTTATGGGTGCTAAGTGAAGGTTATTATAGGTAGAATATATTATTGGTCACTAAGCGAAGATTATTAAAGATAGAATGTATTATATGTATTAAGTGAAAGTTCTTACGGATGGTACATATTTTAGATGCTAAGTCAAAGCTATGAAAAGTTGAGAATTTCCAATTTTGAGAACATGGAAATTTATGAATTGGAGATTTACAGATTTGGAAATTTGAGGACTGGACATTTGCAAAATTGGAAATTTGAATTCCAACTTTGCAGATTTGGAAATTAGTGAACTATAGCTTTGCAAATTTAGAAATTAAGAAATTTTAAAAGCTTGAACACCAGGAAATTTATAATATTACAAATTTGAAAATTTTCAAACCATCATTTAATCTTACAAGTTAGTTATCCAAACAATTGGCTCCTGCTACCACCGTTAAAATTACTTCGAAGAAACGATTCTATCGCATGGTCGTTATAAGTTAAAAACATTTGTAATATGTTGATCAGGTACTGCGAGAGAGATTCGTGTTCAAGCTGGTGCCAATGCTGAATCCAGATGGCGTGATCGTGGGCAACAATCGGTGCTCGTTGTCGGGGAAAGACCTGAATAGGCAATACAGAACGGTCATGAGGGAGAGCTATCCTTCCGTCTGGCATACGAAATTAATGATCCGACGGCTACTCGAGGAATGCGGGGTAGCAATATACTGCGATTTACACGCTCACTCGAGGAAGCACAATATATTCGTTTATGGTTGCGAGAGTAAGAGAACTGGTTCGCAGACGAGGCTCTCGGAACAGGTGTTTCCTTTGATGGTTCATAAGAATGCTGCCGATAAGGTGAACACAATATGATATCGAACTTTTCCCATAGACTCTTCTTATATTGCCACCTCCGCAATTTATGTGCGAACCAACGACTCTTTCTCACCATTGTATACATGGGAGACCGATATCAAAGGAGAAAACTTATTAACCAACTCCATATATTATCAACTCTAAGAATTTTTTAGTCATAACTTTGACCATGGCAATATAACGAAGGCCTACTCTATCTTAAATATATATTGATTGCTAACATTCTCGCTAATTATTTATCCAATTTGTAAAAGTAGAATAACTATTTTCGTATAGTGAAATCTTGCAAAGTGACTATATTTAACCACCATTTAACCATCACCTTTAGCGACATCCTAATTTTCGAATGATTGCATTTGACAGTTCTCTTTCGAAAACTGCAAGTTCCACATGGAAAAAGGAAAAGAAGGTACAGGAAGGGTGGTGATGTGGTCTATGGGAGCGCAGTACAGCTACACTATGGAGGCATCTATGGGAGGTTCGAAGATCGGATCCAGATCCGGCACTCACTTCTCCACTCAAGACTACGAACAAATCGGTAGAGTGTTTTGTGAAACTCTGCTGGATTTCTTTGATCCAGATCCCGTTAAGGTAATGTACTTAATATATTCACCTTTCGTTTAAAATCATCTGATCTGTACCTTCTGTTTAAAAACGCCTCTAAACGGATCAATCTGTGGTGAGCAAGATAAAATCTATCGTCGATTAGAATTGTAGAATTTAATGACGATCTTTTTAGCTACTTATGATGTACGTGAAATGAAGGAGAAACTTCGGAGCAAGATAATTGTCAGGTTGATGAAGGAGGGATCTAGCGCCGAAGAGCCGACAAACATCGACTTGACCGACTACTCTAGGTATATCGCCAGCTGAACATATTCCTCGATAACAATGAACATATAAATCGTTAAGAATCAGAAACTGGACTGAGGTGAAATTATGACGTAAACATACAAACATGCAACCATATCCATTATAACAGATATACATAATTATATAGAAAAGTACATAGTTATATAGAAATAGTTTTCTCTTTAGACATAATGGCCACTTGGCTTTAGTTTTAAAGATATCAGCAAAAAACTTGGGTTAAATTTACATTTTGATTTGTATATTCTATTATTATACATCTACTTTTAATATCGGTTTCTTTATTTTTAAAGAATATAGGAAAAAGTTGATCGGAATAATGTCTTTGATAACATAGTTCAAGGTCACTCGAATGACCTTGATGGGACGTGTTCTTTTCTTTACGTAATTGTCATATATGTTCGTACATATGGTGTTAACTGTTTCTGCTTTTTATCAGCGACGAAGGAGATACGTCGGACAGTTCCGTCGAGGAAAAAGAAGAAACTTTAATCGAAGAATCGTGGAGCTGTAGCACGCCACCACCGACTCCCGCATTCCTTCCACTACAAAGCTTCGAAGCGGCGAAAAGGAGAAATAAAAAAGGAAGCAATACTAAAAGCTATCTTCGACGCAGAAGAATGCTGGTAATGACCTTGAATATTTCCAAGTGGTACCAATTAATTAGAATATCGCGTGTATATCGTTATAAGTTTCAGCTCGATTAGCTATTAATACCGATTGGAAGAATATTCAAAATCTTTCTTACTGTAGAAAGTAATGATAACGTTGATTTGATGTTTAGACCGGAAGAGCAGTCATGGATTTGCCTACTACGGATCCAGGTAGTGATTTGTGTGATTTAACCGACTCGGCGGATGAAGGTGTAACGAGAACAGAAGGTAACGGTGTAAATATGTGAAGAAAACGCTCAAGAAATATTTTATATATACATCTTTTCTTTGGAATTGTTTTGAATCATATCGCGTTCAGAACGGCTGTCAAGATAACATAACAAACTTAGTTCTAATACTAATAATACTAATTGCTATCTACTATTGCTAAGTTCTTAAATTTCTTTTGCTTTATATGGAGCTATTTTTTTATCAACTGCATATACAGTTTTTATTGTCTTCATAAAGCGAAGGTTTTATAACCTTCATAAATTGCGCAAAATTTCTGTAATCTATTGCTATCATATTTAGAGTCTTCGGCAAGAAGTCGCGAACGTTGCAAAGATGGAGGAACAGAAAGCAATGAGAAGGAAAGAATTACCGACAGTTTGATCTTGCCAGAAATAGTAAGACCCCGCAGTGTTTCACTGGGCGAGAATTTGCGGGTGAATAAAAAGGAACCAAAGACGAATAAACGGTCGCAATGTCTTCATCTAATAAGGTACATTCTGACTAAACTACATTCGTGATCAAAATTGTTAATCTTGATTTATTGATATAGAGCATTTAGGCATCGTGCACCCGTGCAATTCAACCAAGACGTACAAATTAAACTTAGTTCGTTGAGACGACAAATATGGATGGGAGTTCCATTGAACGTCGCAGAAAATGGAAAAAACATCGAGCATTCGTTTGCGAAGGCACCATTGAGTTGGGGAATTTCTAACATGGCACGGGAGAGAATGGACAACTATCCGAAAAAATCGCAATCTCTAGAATACGTTACTATAGATGACAATGGGAAAAAGGCACAGATTAAATGTAAACCGGAAGAAATACTGGAGGATACTAGCCCGGAAATTGAGAATCAACGTCCACACAGCGAACGCAAATCAAAAAAGAAAAAATCTCGTCACAAATGGCAGAAGCTAGTTAGTCTAAATGCGAAAACCGAAGAAACCAGTCGCAGAAAAGCGTCTTTCTTGACGATTAAAACTGATTCCCTGAAACTGATTACATTGGAGATTCCCTCCAAAACGCAAACGCGACAGAACAAAATAGATTCGAAAAGGAAGCATCGAAAAAGTGGCTCCACCTGCTCGATTTCTAATACTGGAGAAACTTCGAATATCGCGAAGTCCCAGATAAAATCACAAACGCGATCGCAAGTACAATTACAACCATTAATTGTACCTTTATGCGACAGTTTTTCTTCCGACGATTCCAACGATTATCGTAGACACAGAATTTCGAAGAAGAAGCAGAAGAAAAAGAAGCAACTAAAGAAAATTAAAAAGAACGGGTCTATCTAGCGAGAAAGCGTTGCACGAATATATCATGACGTTTTTGGTAACCTGAACAGTTTATTTTGTACAAACATATATTTGCGACCAATACTGAAAATGTTTGTGTGCTATAATGTTTATGCGTCGATGATCGAACACGCGATATCGTGATCGGATATTTAACTATCTATTCGCATGTATTTTTATTTGTAATAGAAAGTACTGTCTTGAAAGTAATAAATTCTCGACTTCTAGCAGTCAACGATTTAATAAAAAAAGAAAAAACGTCTAACCGTTTGTACTTTCATAGAGGAAAAACTTTTAAGCGTGCCTGTACGATAATTCGTTGTTTAACTAGGGATTGCAACATTGTTATATAACAAAGATAATGAGGGGCGCATGGTAACCAACTACTTAGGAGACAATTAACCAAAGTACTTACGATTTTTCATTGGTCCAAACGGAAACAAATTCGTATTTTTGTGATTAGAGTCAATTTTTAATCGCGCGTTTTTCTAGTGACATGCGCGGAAGCAGCCCGTTTCCTCCACGTGTTTTTCACCGCAAATTAACAAATATTATACTTGATAAAAACATAACCTCACAAACTATTTGTCAACACTTTAAGCGGCAAAGTTCGTTACCATAATTTATCACTTTCGTTTTATATCAGCTAACAAAGATGCATGTCCATAACGAAGTTTGTCACAAAACTGTTTACAACAATATGTTTTTCAAATGCTTCATTTGACGGAACGCATTTCGATACATCGTGTCGTAATTGGTAATTCGTTTCCGAATATGATTTGCGGAAATTACAATGTGGTCCTTGACACGATTCACTGTTCGCGATATTTTAGCGAATTTCCAATGATATAATTTTAAAATATATATATATATTTAATTACGAACCGAACCGTTATCGCTGAACAGCTGCTGTTTTCACGAGATGCTGCCATCTGGTGGAAAGTGATAAGCAACTGAGCAAATCGACATGCGTCGCAATGCGCAATGCAACGGTACGTTTATTTCATTTACAATGCACTGGATTTTTAATATATTTAATAAATTATATTTTGACAGTATTATGTTCAGTATATGTTTACGTACAATTCAATGTTAAATTTTTTAACAAGATAATTTATAAAGGTAATACAGTTCATGAAGTTTGTGAAGATTTTATATTTGCCTCAGTTTTCAAAACGAATGTAACGCTAAGACGACTGCGCATGCGTGGTACAAGCGGAAGGAAGGAATGTCCCATTTGAATGCTGACCAATTGAAATCGTAATCAAATGTTGAAATAAGGTAAGGGAAGGCGAAATGACTTATTTTAAAAAGTAATTTATAACAAAATAAAAAAATTATGTATAATGTTTGACAGGCACAGGTTAGGTGGTATGTGGAAACTAGTTATTAAAATATCACAACCCAGCAACATATCCAATGACTGAGAATATCAATTTCGATGTAAGTATCAATATAGAACAATGCATTATAAATGCAGAGAAGATTTTTCATCTCTGAAAGAAAAATAAGATCCTGAAACAGATTGATGAAATATAAGGGCGAAGATATATTCTCAAAAGAGAATAGAAGAGAATAGAGACACAGTTATTTTCTTGCAAGATATATTTGGAAATATATTTAAGGTAAAATATTATGATTTACAAGCCTTATCATTTCGTAATATTTGGATGCAAATATTCCAAATATTTAATATTTGGATTTATCATTTGTTAATGTTTATCTTGTGAATTTAAAAATGTAGGGATTTGCACATTTTGAAAATTTAGTAATAGAAAATCTACAACTACATACCACTAAATTTTTAATTTTTATATGTATCTTTGTGGTTGCAGATAATCGCTGGCACAACTTCCTAGTTGCTACTCGTTGAACGTTGTTTTTGTTTTTGCTGGTTCGTTGTAAATTACAAATGCACGCAAAAGTCATAAAATACTTAATGGAAAGAAATGTTCCGTTGTTACGTAAAGTTAAGTGTAACGTACGTTTAAATATAATTTGTGCAATCGAATTTGTAGATTGTGCAAGTTATGCGTGAATGGAAATTGAAAACTTGCCTTTACTTCAAATTTAATTCGAATAAAAATAATTGTACCAGACGATTTGTAATTGTAGCGAAAAATCGAACGTACAAACAAATTTCTTTCTGGATTATTCATTGTAATTAATAGAAAAAATTTATAGTAAAAATAAGTCGACAAAGTTCACTATTTTTATTGTTATTTGTTAATATTATTTGTTGTTCGCAACTAAGTCTATAGCGTGAATGAAAATACATATATAAATTTACATATAGGCAAATTTAAAGTACATGTAAGGATATGTATTACATAGAAGAATAAAATTTAAAATAATTACGATGATATTTATTATCGAGATGAAATCCATTTGCGACCGATGCGTGTACGTAAGTACACATAGTTTCGTTTTAGCAAAACGTGTTTTCACATGTCATTGAGTCATGAAGTCAGGTCATCGAGCATCGACCTGGATATCCGGCTATTGTAAGCATAAATGCACATAAGCTCTTGATTCCCAAGAAATGTCGTGCACGGAAATATGGATCGCTTTGTTCAAGGGTATTCCTACGTGAGGTGCATCATTTTCAAAAATTTCGCTAAGTCGTCTAATAAATTTCAGTGTTACGTGATTGTATAATAAACCGAAAAACACTTGATCAACAACGCACGATATTTTTCTAAAATTCTCAAAAATACAATGAATCAGTTTCTAATTAAACGCACGGAATAATTCAATGAATAGAATAAGATTACCCAGAAAGGTTAGATAACGAAGAAATCAGTTAAAAATTAGAAACATTTCTTATTGCGTAAACAGAAGCGATTACTCGGCGTGAAATAACTTTCTTGCAGGAAGGGAAACGGTTTTAATCTCCTTCGGAAAAGTTCATTGTCACAACGGAATTTTTTGTTTTAATTGTTCGAGACGAATTTTACGACGTGTCGTAAGAACACGTAAGTTTCGGGGACATGTTACGAGGTAAAAGTTGGAATAATTTTCGCGTAAGAGAGCGCAAAACACGAAATACATTGTATGGAAATGAGGAAACCACCTGACAAGTGATAGAGTAGCGGAAATACTACGTCTTCGATGACTTGTCGTAATTTTTCTTACGTTCTGGCGCAAACACGTCGAATTCATTGTTATTCGATATAAAATAGTTGTTTATGTATTCGCAACGTTATACAATACTGTGGATTTAATATCGTATATTACAAAAACTTTTAATTTTGATCTTGCGTATCAGTTTTTTATTTGTAATAATTGAATGCAATGTAGGCTTCCTTTGATTAAAAACAAGCACAAGAGGAGCTTCGATGCCTGTTTTTAATTTCGGAAGAATCGAGAGAAAGCCTAGAATTGTTTTTGGGAGACAATTATGGTTCTCACTATTGTCCTCCATTATCATGGTACAAGCACGAGGTTGTATTACGAAAAAGCCAACTTATCTTTAACCACACGGTTTCTTTGATATGAAAAAGACAGAGAAATCCGTTTGTGGAGAACCATTATATCGAACAGGTCTGCAAAGACAAAGAGAGCTGAAAGAAAATTTCAGGATAATCTAGAGAAAGACTAGAAAGGAGCTAGAAAATTTCTTGATTCCAGGATGAGCGGAGGACATAAGAAGAATATAGAACTTTGAGGGAAATCAAGAGCTAGGGAAAACCTAGAGAAAGTCTAGGGAAAGGTTACAAAAATATGCTGTTCATTGGAATATTACTGATTCGAGTACTAGAGGAAGTAGTCTAAATACAAGTTGGGATTTAAATATGAGTTAACTGAAATGAAGTTGAGGGGAACAGTTGCTTATATTTGTTATTGTGAACGTGTTATCTTGCAATACGTGTAGTTTTACTACCTAACGAAGATTTACCTAATGCATGTTTTTAACAGTAATGTGGAAAGTACCTATAGAAACCTATAGAACTTGATAGAATCTGTCTAGGGAGAGCCTTGAGAACATAAGAGAAGTCTTAGCGACGATGAAGTCTTAGTTAATTTAAAAAGAGCGTACTGGTCTATTAAATACACCTAAAGTATGTAATTATCGAACAGCTTTAAAAGTTTCCGTTCAAAACACACATATGCTTCATATTCGGAAAGAAACAATATAGCAAACACGAATAGAATTTTAAATGAAACTTAAATTCTAAATCGTACAGCGAGTCAGCAAAAATTCGATTCCGCTATCCAAGGGTTAATCGAATCCATCTGAATCGCAATAGAATTTTTACATAAAAATAACTTTAATCGTCTGTCGCATTAAAATTATACAACTTTCGACCGGGAAATTTTGGTGACCCACAAGTCGCTGGACCAAGACTGCGATAATTCTTCGAAATTTGGCTGGTTTGATTGTGTATTGTAACGTGACGTACGCAGAAGGTGTAGATAATTATCGATTCCAATATATGCATGTCGCAGCTATTAATTAGTATGACGAACCTCCGTTTAAGTAGGTAGGGGTGGTCGTAGAAAGGCCCGGTTATAAAAGAGATCGGACGAAAGTTGGTCAACCAGTTCGGTGGTGGTTCATCGAGAGGAACTGATCGTGTTAGTGATACAGGTACATAGGTGGGTGACGAATTCTATTTATCATCCAATCAACCTTACTCCATAACCCTCGTTCATAAATCGACCGAGAAGTGGTTATCGAACATTTCATTTCGTCAAAGATACTCGACTTTTATACTCGTCGAGTCAAATTTTATTAACTAGAATTTTCTTCCGTGGCAGGTACTTCCATAATTAAGTGTCAAGTGTTTAGTGATTTTTAATTTTAGCATTTTTTATTCGCAATTTTGCGTTTTGTTGAGTGCATCACATATTGCGTTCACTTTCTTCTCTCAGATTATGTCAGCAACGAATGCAATATTTTTATTCAGAGTCGATCAATGATTTTTTATATTTATTGTGATCATTTCTGGCGGGAGATCAGACTTCTAGAAGTACTACTAGATCTGGTTACTGTAATTACGTGAATAGGGTGAGAGTAATCGTTAGGGTTAAGTTCGTGAACACCGATGTGATTTTTCTGCTTTTGAACTTCGGAGTGCTGTGGAACGTTCCGGTGATGTGACCGCGTGATATTTAATAACATAACTTCATACAATTGATAAAAAATTTCAAATTTTTATCGAACCAACTACTCGATATTCAATTTTCAATTTACAATTTACAATTTACAATTTACAATTTACAATTTACAATTTACAATTTGATTTAATTTAATCGGTTTAATATTTGATACTCACACGAATGTTCAATTTACCATTTGATTTGATCGAAACAACGAAATATTTCAATCAGATAATTTAATATTCGATTCGACGAGTAAATATTCGTCGATTAGAATATATCTACGATAACGTTTAATCGGTATAATAATTTTCATCTCTCGAAGAAGTATAATATTATTAAAACGTAATTAAAATTTGGACATTTTCAGAAAAAGCAAACCATGTCTGCAGCTGGACCGGAAATAGTTGCCGGATCGGTGGCTGCGGCTTCCGGATTCTCGGCGACCACTGTCTTTCTGTCTCTTCTTATTCCCGCTGTCGTTTTATATCTCATCTACTTCAGAATCTCTAGACGCCATTTGGTCGAATTGGGAGAAAAATTGCCCGGTCCACCAGCGTTGCCCGTCATCGGAAACGCTTTGGATCTTCTCGGAAGTTCTGACAGTACGTACACGGCAGCCATTTTGATCTTAGCCTTGCTACCCCAAGAAAATTTAACGATGACGCACAATACGGTGAATGTACGAAGATATTTATTGATTTCCATTGTTTTCTTGTTGCAGCAATTTTCCAAAACATTTACAAGAGGTCTTTCGAATACCAAGATGTTATCAGGCTATGGATTGGACCTAAATTGGTGGTATTTTTGATTGACCCACGGGACGTTGAGGTAATCCTCTCTAGCCATGTGTACATCGACAAATCTGCCGAATATAGGTTCTTCCAACCATGGCTTGGAAATGGTCTTCTCATTTCCACTGGTACGTATTTACTCGTCATATTTTTTCACGTAGAATATTTTCAATGCTCAGTTTAAATGCAATGCTTTATTTTGAATACCTGTGTGCTGTTTTTTATGCGCTGTAATTGTACATTATATTCTTTATTGAAACCTCAACGCTCGAAATTCGATCTGTGTTTTAGTGCATTAAAACGAATTCTATTCTTCAAGTGTTTTCCGACGCGTTTTAATTATTCGAATAAATTTCATTTGAGACAACAATTTGATGGAATAAATAATATATAAATATCTTGTATAATTTATAAATATATTCGTACATAAATATTCTCGTATTCGAAATTTGAGTTAGAAGGTTATTTAAAATAGTCTGAAACTCTTGTCTACGCGTTATATCACCACGAGTAGCTATCACATATTATCTATTAACCGGTCCAATATTATAGTAATGCTATTTTTTTTTCTCCGCAAGATGTCAGTCATCGGTGACCGATATACACAACCTGTTCAACTTTTAATTTCGAATTATTATCATTAACAAAAAAGCCGTGGAGTCACGCGATGAAAAAGGAAATACACTGTTTCACGCGAACAGAAATGACATCGTGTAACCCCGGTGAAAGATGCAGTTTCGCAATAGTATGCGCTGTTATCGTAACTTTCCCACTGTCGTGATAGACTCTTTTTTTCCTTTCTCGATCGTTTCTTGTTGCACGTAACAGAACGTAACACGTAACCGAATAGGTAGGCACGCGTACATTCATTGGCGTAAACTTCGAGAAAGAAATTTCATTAGAATATGATTAAAGTACAGGAAGAACGTGATTTAATCTGCCACTCGTAATCTGTGATGTGGACTTAACAATTTTTCCAATATGGCCGCCGCGACGGACGCTAATCGATCGATTTGAATATCTTTTAGATTTATAGAGTAATTACTGACAGGATTAACGATGTGGCTCATTGTTTTCTAATTGCTCGTTAATGGTTTATTATCTTAGTTGATTTCGTATCTTTTAGATTCATAAAATAATTGCGGACGAGATGAACGATATGACTCCCGTTTTGCTAATTGGTGCTTATGGTTGTAACTAACCATAATATGACGGAACATTAAAATTATAATGTAATAAAATAGAATAATAGAATAACAGTAGAATGGTATAGTATAATAATAGTCTAAAATGCAAAGTAATAAAACAATAAAGTTGTAAAATATTAGAATAGTACAATAACGAAACAGTGAAATGTTAAAAATAATAGTACGGTAAAATAGCAAAGCAATGAACTGATAAAATAGTAAAATATTAAAATACTGAAGGAAAACGGTAAAAAAATAAAATATCCATTCAAGAACGACATATACTCTTTCTAAAACGTATACAAGCAGAGATCGTTTAAGCGGAATACCTAAATATTGTTTATACGACAATGAATTCCGCATAAAACGTATTCTACAGAGAACAGGAAAGAAACTTAGCGCAAATGCTTTCGATCTCCCGCTCTTTCTCTGTCTTATGCGCAGCAAAACAGCTGTTACTTAATCGATGAGCCTAGTGCAGCTTTCTTCTGAATACGATTTTCCTCGAAGAAAGCTTCCTCTTACTCTCAAACCCTTTGTTCATCCATTAGACAAATTTTTATCCATTTGAAGCTGAAATAAAGAAGTTCTTCTTTATCGAGGTTCGAAGAAGTTGATAGACAAAGAGATCTACATCGAACACTTACAGTAATTATTCTATAGATTTATTCGAACAACGTTTGATTATAGGTCCAAAATGGCGTGCTCATCGCAAACTGATCGCACCAACTTTCCACTTGAACGTATTGAAGAGTTTCATCGACCTGTTCAACGCAAACTCCCGCGCCGTTGTCGAGAAGATGCGCAAAGAAGGAAACAAGGAATTCGATTGCCACCATTACATGTCCGAATTGACCGTCGAGATCCTGCTGGAAACGGCCATGGGCGTCTCCAAGTCCACTCAGGACCGTAGCGGATTCGAATACGCTATGGCTGTGATGAAGTACGTATTCGTTTTTCTTTGCGCCTTACGCAAACGCTTTCTTCCTTTAGAGAAAGTTTGTTAATGTCTCAAAGTGCAGCCATAGTATATGAACTATAACCGACGTTGCGTAACAACGTGGATAAATAATTCCACCAGTCCAAGAGTTTCTGCGAAGTGCCGTTTAAAAAATTTCTTCCATAAGACTCCTTCCGAAGACAACTCTATAAATCACCAAATCTCTCCGCAACAAAGATTCTGTGATAGGTGGTTAATTTTGATTGTCTTTTGCAGAATGTGCGACATTCTTCATCTCCGTCACACGAAAATCTGGCTCAGGCCCGACTGGCTGTTCAACCTGACCAAGTACGGCAAGGATCAAATTAAACTGCTCGAAATCATCCATGGACTCACCAAAAAAGTTATCCAACGCAAGAAGGAAGAATACAAGAGCGGAAAGCGAAACATCATTGACACCAGCAACCAGAAGAACGACGCCAAGGTAAAGATGCTAGCAGGGCACCGAAAGCTTAGCTGCGATTGATTTGAGTTAAAGGCGTATTCCTTCTTTCGAGAGAATTTTCAACGGGGAGAATTACCAGCAGTCACGCGCATCAGTTAGATCAAAGTACAACGAGAGTACAACTGTTGCTCTGAATTCTTGAAGCTCATCTAGTATGCCCATGACGCATTACAGAAAATACATTAGAATCATAGAAAATATAATAATTCAAAATACAACCATATAAAATACAGTCAAAATGCAATAAAATAGTATATGAAATGTAAACATCTACGGTTCCCCGTTATAGTCAGATATTGAAACACGTTGTCTCTCGTTTCAGACCACCTCCGTAGAAGGAGTATCATTTGGACAGTCTGCCGGACTTAAGGACGATCTTGACGTGGACGACGACGTCGGTGAGAAGAAGAGACAGGCCTTCCTCGACCTGTTGATCGAAGCCGGCGAAAACGGAGTTGTGCTGTCCGACCGGGAAGTCAAGGAACAAGTAGACACTATCATGTTCGAGGTAAGATATCAAGAATTGCATCGAGGGAGCAAAATGATTGAAATATTGTCGATCGATAGGGACACGACACGACCGCTTCCGGATCCAGCTTCTTCTTGGCCATGATGGGCTGCCACCCAGACATCCAAGAGAAAGTGATCCAGGAACTTGACGAAATCTTCGGCGACAGCGACAGGCCAGCCACCTTCCAGGATACTTTGCAAATGAAGTATCTCGAACGTTGCCTCCTGGAAACGCTTCGCATGTACCCACCTGTACCGATCATCGCCCGTCAAATTAAGACGGACGTGAAATTAGGTTAGTATCTCCGATACTTTGGACAATTTTTAGAATTAGGAGATGCACTCGGACGCAACGCAGTCGGAGCAAAGCAAGCTGGAGAATTCCGAAATGTTCACTTTCTCGAATTACCCAAACCCAGAAATTGCGCGCATTTCTTTAATTGTGCATCACAAAAGTTTCACTTTCTGATTGGGCGAATGCATCGAACCGGAACATTCAACCATCCGGAACACGAGCATGGCTCCACAATATAAGTGGAGACACCGGTATCAGTGTGTCCTCGGATCCCCTCGTGGAGCTAGCTGCAATGCTGCCGAAACATTGGGAACTTTCTTCCCTTAGGACATGGCTTACACCCGAAAGCGTCAACAGCAGTACATGTCTGATGCCGGGCCATGAAAGCCTGAAATCTATCATACAAACCCAGAAAGCCTAGATCCATAAATCCTCGGATTCGAAAATCCTTAGATCCTGAAATTGCTGACATAGCTAACAATATTCCTGAAAATTTTCAGCATCGGGAGACTACACCGTCCCAGCTGGAAGCACGGTTGTGGTAGCCACGTTCAAGCTGCACAGACAGCCGCACATCTACCCGAACCCAGACAACTTCGACCCTGACAACTTCTTGCCAGAAAAGACCGCGAACCGTCATTATTACGCTTTCGTGCCATTCTCGGCTGGTCCCCGATCGTGCGTGGGCCGGAAATACGCCATGCTCAAGCTGAAGATCGTCCTATCCACCATCCTCAGAAACTTCCGTGTCAGATCCGACATCAAGGAGTCCGACTTCAGGCTACAGGCTGATATCATTCTGAAGAGGGCCGAGGGATTCAAGGTCAGGCTCGAACCCAGGAAAGTCGTAGCAGCCACCGCTTAAAAGTACGAAATTATTACGGAGAAACGTTTATTTAAAAGAAGAAAACAAAATTGTCACCTGCGCATGCTCGGTGAACCTTCTTCGAATTATATATTACGATTGTATGTAAATGTTGTGTATATTGTCGACGGTCATATAACGCGTATATAGTTGTATTTTATTTCTTACATTAATATTTATCTTGTGCAATAAATTATACAACCATTGTGTTGCGAAATACAAATTAATTCTACTTACTTTTCCCAAACTTTCTCTTCGAAGAACAAATCGTTTAAAATATAATAAATAATAATTATTATTGTCATTATCAATGTGTTAATCGATATAGTTTTTCTTTTGTATTACGAATGATTGTACATACAGGATCGCATTTCCGGTTCGTAGTTCGAATGTAACTATCTGTCGTTGAAAGCGTAAATTGTTTTTAAAAAATGGCAACGAAGTACGAAACAGAGAGAAAGTACGATATCGTCGAGTTTCTGAGAAAGGATTATAAAGAATGGTCGAGTACTTCCGACAGCAAAAGCAGCGAATGCAGCTTCAATCGCCCGAGGAAACTAAAAACCTTACCGCAAGCCGGATGCCACGAGAAGGAGAAGGTTATGGCTGCTTTGAAAGCTACGTTACCGAATATAACTCCTAGAGAAGTGCGAAGGTTTCAAAATATCAAGCTCAAGAGACTTCAATTTTTCAAACTTAAATATTCTATACCTTCATTGAACTTTAAACTAATTTATAACGCGTCAAAATACCTTCTCGAATTTTCTAAAAAATAGTTTCTGAGATATAATTTTACTCACAATCCTGCGCACAGGCACCTTATACCGTACCATCAAGCGATTCTTCTCGAACTCGAAGAACAGAATTACTACGAAGCGGCATATTTCATGAAAGAACTTTTAGATCTGGATAAAACGATCGCAGAGAAAACGGCTGGAACGAAGATGTGGAAAAAATCGTATTTAGAACACGAGGAGGATTTTATAGCCCGTTTAAAGAGTGGATTGATCGCGTTTGAGAGTGCCAGAAGGAAAGGTATATCTCTCACAATAAGTAAGGGGGGCGTTTGCATATTAATATTATTGTAAAAATATTACCTAGGACAATATATCTAAATATTTATTTATCGAAATTCACCCATTTTTATATATTACAAATACTAATACTAAACATCGCGATCAAGATTACAATTTTACCACGAGCCAAGCCTTGTAATGCCGACTCTGACACCATCCACCTTTTATTTCGGACTAGTTCCAAATACTCTATATTTACCAACGATATGCAAATTAATCGATAAACTTTTTCAGGTGATTGCGTGACACGAGCCATCTCCCTCCTGGACATCGCTTTATTTTTCCAATCGAAAGGTTGGGAATGGTGGTGGGTCACCGAACGCCTCTACCAAGCTGCTCTCTCCGCCGCCGAAGTCATCGAAAACGATAATCTTCGAACGATTACCCTGATACGTTACTTGTACGGTCGTTTCCTTTTTCACGAACGTTAGTAGTAATAACTTTCACCGATCCCATTGTTGCGAATTAAAATGCATCGGATTTTGAACTTAACAGTGAAGAATCCGAAGGAAGCTTTAGAGTACGTAAAGAAGGCACGCGAAGCGTCGGAGAACAAAGTATGGAATGCTTCGAAACAATTGGGCGAAAAGCAACGTTCCATCTTCATCGAATGCAACGTGATTTTGTACAAGGCACTGCTGACTCTCGCCCGCGAAGAACGTTCGAAAGATCCTGATTTCGCTTTGAATGCCTGCATCGAGGCGTTGGAAAGAGCCACGGATGGTAAAACTCTTTTCTGTGTATGTATTTGCCTCTAACGACGTCTTTTCTTGATAAGAAGACTTCCTCTTCCGCGTCTGGCGTAATCCTGAACATACTCGACGATGAATTTAATTGCTATCGCTCTAGAAACATAATATATTGCATAAAAAGTAAAACTAATTAAAAAAAAAACATTCCTGAAGAAGTTAAAGAAGGATATACAGCGTGTCTCTTTTAGTCGGTAGAATAAGAGATGGAAATCCCTTTCTTTAGCTAATATTCCACGTAATTGTATTAATACAAAATAAGAAATCTGTACGAAATAATAGCTGGTAACAACGAATACATCATCGAGGCTCTTTACGAACTCGGAAAGAGTTACTTCGCGAAGAACGATGTGAAACGAGCTTTGCAGAGTTTCTCCAAGTTTTTGGCCATCGCGAGAAGGATCCCAGATACCGAGGGAATTTGTAACGGACACATGGAACTAGCATTCACGTACAAGGTATTCAATTTTGTTTAAATTATCTCAGTAATTTTGGGAATTGCGTACATGTTTGTAGGAATTGGACGACCATGTTCATACCGAGAAACACTTGCGTCTGTATCGAGAACACGCTGAGAAGTTTGGATACAAAGATAAACTAGCTGATGCACATTATTACACCGGGGAACATTACTTGAGTCAGGTATGAATTAATGAACGGAGATTGCCGTTTAATTAACAATGTTATTAGTTTAGGTGTAAGATAATGCATTTGCATAAAATTGTTAAATAATAGAAGTAATGGTGACATTGATTTTACACAGGGACAGATGAGCTTATCCACTGCCCATTTGGAGAGTGCTTTGAGCATGTACAATGAACTTGGTTCTTCTCAAGAGGCTGATCTCGCTAGATGCATCGCAGGAGTTTCTCAAGGTCTCTGATAACGTCACTTGTCTTGAATTGTAACAATGGACTTAATAACAATGCGTCACTTAGTACTATCTGGTTACAATTTCTCAGTCAGCAAGTTTAAAGATTTTGAAATGTCCAAATATTCGTTCTGTAAGTTTGAAAGGACAATTTTCTGCAGATCAAATAAAATGCACATTTAGAAATACACAATTACTAGTTTATTACTATGTTCCATTTTACAATCTAACAATGTGCAACAGGCGTGACTACAAGACGTGAAAACAAACACTTACCTAAGTTAAAAATACGCATTAATAGACGTAGAAATTACATACGTTTCTTTAGCTCTTTCATAAGCCAGTACATTAGAGTAAAAATGTAAGAATAAGATCTTTCGACAGGGCAAGAGAGAATCAAGAAATATTACAATTTGTTGTTACAATGCGGTGAGTACGACGAAGACGCGACCTTGAAAATCTGTCGATGGAAAAGTTGCAGGGAAAACTTTTGGACCGAGAAAATACAAGGTGACAATAAATCTGAATCTGTTTCTTAATCGTCGGTACAGTAATATATACAAATTTTATTTTTAAATTTATATATATATATATATATATATGTATGTATATGTATGCATATATATAATTATTTTACATAATTTCTTCCTTAACCTCAATATTTCCTTAACATATCGACCATTACATTAATATGGCCACTGTTTCTTCCTTTTGTGCTAAATGTATATCTTTTTTAAAATGTTAAAATCTTGTCAAATTAATGTCTTTTAATAAACAATAAGATACAATGCTAATGCTTAACTATTAACGTTAACGTATTACTAAATCTTATTTATATTTTTATAAATTTTTTTTGTTCTTTTAAATTTGTATCGAACCAAACATTTCCTTGGTTCTATAATATACTGGTTCCCTTAAACCTCAAAAAATATTCTACACTTACATCCACCATTTTATGTTTCAGACGTTAAATCAGACTTGGACATCTCGCACGAACATTCGTTGGATACGATTTCATCCATGTTATCCGCAAGAAACGATAATGGTCGAGAAATGTCATGGCCTTAATCGCGAATAACAATTGCATTTCGTACAATCTTCTACAATAAATGTTTCTGGTTTTTGCTTCGATCTCATTTCTGCAACTTGACAGCTAAACGCAGAAACGTTTACGCTCATCTTCGCAACACCACACTAATTTCTTCGAATCTTTGAACGTACGACTTGAACAAAAATCAACTTGGTGAATAACACTTTGAGGGTCACGCGTTGGATTTCTTTCACTCTTGCAAATTTAACTTCCATTTTATGTCCGACGATAAAATTATATTCGACAGTTTCGCTTTACGTGTTGTATAAAATTAATTTATGAATTAAAAATAAAAAGATTTGGAGCAGATTAAAATGTGACATCGGCGTTTAAAGAGTTAAATGGTTAAAAGAAAAAGTATACATATAAGAAACAGCTGTTATAACGTGAAACGACACTACATCGTAGCGATGAGCAAATCATGTGCCCGTTGAACAACTCACGGACAACGATATCTACGGTGGGATAAAAATAACGATAACGAATACTTAAACGCGTTTTCGATAATGAGACGAATATAGAACTTACAGGATCTTACGTATTACTATTTATTTTGCCGGCTTCCCGTGGACTTTCGTGTACACTAGTGACACTCTGCCACTTTTAATGCTACTCCGCGGTGGATGGAAACTTTCAAATTTCAAATTGAGAAACCCTCATCGATACTCTCGAATACACAACACTTGAATGAACCGCGCTCTTACGTGCAAATTTGCCCATCACTGAATATCCCCTCGACTTTATATATCAACACGATGATACTGCTCTGTATAATACATAAAGCAAATAAGAATCTCTGAATTCGTCCTTAAAATCAAGCTAAAACCAAGCAAAATCTATAAAATCTTTAAAATATTCAGTACACAAAAACTAAGTTAAAAAGAAAATAAAAGAAACGTATAACTTGAAGGGAATGGGTAACAAATTAAAAATGTAGTGTAATGTACTAAAAGTTAATTGTACTAATAAAATCGCAAAGATGAATCCCTATTTTTGTTCGGTGCGATTAATACTACACGTGAAAATAATTGAGTAACTTGAGTATGATTGACAAATATAATATGACATATGTAACAAAGTACTGCAATGGCAACTATTCTGCTTAAAAGCATACATTTCTATAAAACTAAACAGCTGTTCCTAGTTCTTCTAGTCTCAGCACTAATTATCTTCTGAGATAATAATTGCACTGGAAAATAATTTGTACATATTTTGCAGTGAATAAATACAAAGTTTTAGAAGTGAGAAAATCTTCAAAAACGTACTTAAAAGTGCTGACAAATAGTGCTAATTAAAATTAATTTAAGAAACCAAAGCAAATTCATTACTGCTGAGATTTATTTATTTTGTCACATTTCTGTGAACTAATTATATGTGCAATGCTATAAACAATGAATGTAATCTAGTAAATGAATGATATCAAATTCAACATAAAGAAATTCATCAAAGACAAAGATCTAATTATTAAAAATTGGCGATCCTTTAATCAACGTAAAGATTTTAGTAATTCATGTGATGTAATGTATTGTCGTACAATCAAGAATACTGTATAATGACAAATTTTTCCTATTTCTCCCTTATTTTTAATCTTTTAATAAAATAAACTACAGCTACTATAACGTGATTTCGCTATACGGCATCCTTTTATATTGCCTGTTGAAAGTTTCCTTCTATATAAATTTCCAAATTTTCAAATTTGAAAAATTAGAAGTAACAAATTTACAAATTACCAGCGATAGTGTCCCGATACCATTTTTTCCGCTTTCACTGTTTTATCCAGGGCCATATAGCGAGATTCCGCTATACCTCGCTCAATACTTGAAACATATTTTACCTTTATCTCTGTTTTCGCATCAATGTGTAATTGTATATCTACATAACTTATACGCAAGTTTTATAGAAAAATGGTGATAAATGTGTTCACAAATATTCTTTTAAACATATATACTGTTTCCACTTCCAGTGCCATTTTAATCGAGAGGTGGCACTTCGACACTGTTCTGTATTTCACGCGATATGTTTTCTAACGTTTCTACCTCGTTAGAATTCTCTTCACTGTCCAACTCGGTAACCTCTTGCCGTTTCTGAACTTCAGCACTTGCTAAATCAATCACCTCGCGTAAAACCTCCGCTGCAGCATCAGCGCAATCGTTCGATTCTTCTGGTTTTGAAACAGTCGATTTCGAGATACTTTCGCTCTCAATTTCGATATCATCTTCTTCGATCGTGATACTTTCTTTTGTTACTGTTATTTCTTCTGAAATAATAGATTTAGTTAAAGTCTTATTTAATTTTCCTATTTGTTCTGTATCATCGTCACCGGATTCTTTTATCTCCACACATTCGGACGATTCTTGTTCGCTGCTATCCACATCTATAACAGTCTCTTCGCCTTTTTTCTCAGCAGTAGCTTGTTTATCATCTTTAGAAGATTCTGCTTTATCATCGTTAGAAGACTCTGTTTTATCTTTTACAACGTCATTTTTAGAATTTTTCTGCAATTCTGAGTCATTTAAATTTTCAGTTGTTTCAGGCTCTGGCTCCCATATTCCTAAAGATATTGCCTCCTCTTCGCTACTATCTTTCCTTTCTGTTCTTGTAGCTTTATCGCCCGTATCTTCATTTTCCTTTCCGTTATTGTCGTCCACGTTACTTTCACTTTCCTCTGGCTTTTGCTTTTCTTCCGTGCTTTGATCTTTTTCTTCTGGTACATTTTCGCTATCACTAAGTAAGGCATTTTGTTTATCTTCTTTTTCTTGTGTTTCTTCAACACTACCGAGGGAAGTATTTTTCTTCCCTTTTGAATCTGTGCTTTCTTTTTCCTCCGATTCATACACATCGTTGTTATTACACTTATTGTTATTATCATAACTACTACTTTTTTGTTTTTTAGTTTCAGTTTCGTTTTCTTTTAACGAATCTGTCAGAGTTGTGTCTACTTCTTCTTCTTCTTCTTCTTCTCTTTGCGATTCCTCTGTTTTCTTATCGGTAACGTCATCGTCAGATTCTTTCATAACAAGTTCCATATCAATAGCATCTTCCATCGCATCTTTTTTAGAATCTTGTGTTTTATCTTCCGTACTTTCAACTGCATTATTTGTATCATTCGCTGACTCCTCCTCGTCGTCATCTACGCTTATTGCTATCTCAGTTTGATCTTTAGATTGTTCATCCGTTTTTGTACTTGTATCCGGTGTTTCTTTTATTTCATGTTCCTTCATCTTTTCTAATTTTACTTTTGGACGCTTGTAATGCGTCAATTTATGCGTCAATCCTAGTAGTTTATTTTCATAACTGGCTCCGCATTCGTCGCAAACATATGTTCTAGTTTGAAATAGGACATCGTTGGTGTCAGACTCAGAAGACGGCGATTCTTGTGATGTTTTCGACGATTGTTTAGTAACAGGAGATTTTGGTTCTTTAATAGAGACTGTTTTACTTTTCTTGCTGATCGGAACAGGAGAGGTACTTGTGTGCCTTCGTTTCCTTTTTGCGGAATCGTCATTCGAAGAAGATTCATCGGTTAAATCTAAATTCTTTATCACAGCATTACCTTCTAAAATACTTCTCAACTTTTTACGATTACGTTTAGTTTCGATGTCTGCATCAGATAATGATGCGCCAGTTGCTTGCTTTTGTTTGGTTAAACTTCTTTCGCTTCTTCTCTTTACCAAAGAAGAATCTGACTCAGAATTTTGACGAACGATACGAGTACTAACTCTTACTTTCCTTGTTTCTGACTCTTTTTGTTTTGACTCCTCTGATTCCATGGAATCATCGTGTTCCGATTGTACGTTACCCTTAGATTTTTTAGCCTGTGAAACTTCATCTTTTGCCGGTTTCTCTTCATCTTCCACGTTCGAAATAGAACGCTTTTGACCTTGCTTACTTTCACCGCTTTTGGTGTCAACTACCTTGTTAGACTTACTTTCATTTTCTATGCTTTTCTCCGTTACAACGTGTTTCTTGTTAACAGTTTGCCGCTTTTGTTCTTTTAGTTCTGTCTCTTTCAATACATCTTTCAAAAATACTTTACAAACCTTAGTTTCTGTACCATTTTGCTGTATTTGATTTTCGGTTTCATCTTTATCAAGACCCATGTTTATCCAACACTTCTTGCAAATAGTGTTCTTTGTTTTATGAACTTTGTACATATTATCCCCATTTTTAACAGAACTCTGACATTCATCACAAACTCGCAATTGTAATTTTTCATTTGTTTGATTATTATTTAATTTATTATTTCGTGCCCGTGTACGCATTACCTTGGTAGAATCGCTATCAGATTTTTCTAAGGCAAGTTTTTCTGTAGGCAAGTTTGTTCTAGCAGATTCGGTGATTGTAGTTTTACGGCTTACTACATTGGTTTTTATCTATAATAATACAAATAGTATAAAAAATGAATTCTACGCATAATTTAATATAATATTTAATAAAGCCTTACCTTGGGCATATTTACATAATCAATCTTTTCATTGATTATATCATTTATCTTGGTAGAAGTTTCTTTAGATACATTCTTTAAATCGAGCAATACATCTAATGTATATCGGCAAGACAAACATATATATTTATAGGCTGCTTTGAAACTTTTAAGCTGTGAAATATAGTAAATTATAATATTAATTTTGATAAAATATTGGAAATAAGAAAATGACTAAAATTTATAGTAGTGTATCAAATATTTCTTACGTCGGAATTAAAAATTGCTTGGACTTTGTCAAATGAATTATTGTGTAAACTGTGGTCTTTATTAAGATCAAAAATTAATTCGCTTCTTGAAGAGTGGTGACATAAACTGCAACTTGGTTTCAGATTCTTTGACTTAAGTCTTGTGGTACGTTTAAATCTTTCTATAAAATTACTACACTGATTTAGTTCATATACACATTTGTGACAAAGTTTGGTCGGAAGTTGATCTGATGTTGGTACCTGTATAGATGTTAAATAATTAATACGAAGTATCAATAAATACATATTACGAGTAAGTTGAAACAGTTTTGAACAAACTCGTAAGTACATAACAGAAAGAAAATCACTAGTCGCTAATATATTTGAACCTTGAAAACCTTTTGTAATCTATGAGATACTTCGGAGTATAATCAAGCCCTAATTAAGTACATCTGAACTTGTTATAAATACTTTATTATTTTTAATTCTCTCAACCTGAGATATATCAATATCTATTTACAATGTTGAATTGGAGTAAAATTACAGGAAAGCACATATATCTTTAGTTTATCATTTTTCAAGGTTCAAATACTACTTTGACGAAGTTTGATTCTTTCGAACCTTAAAGTACATTAATCCTCCTGCTAATACTATTCTAAGATTCAAAACCACATTATATAATCCACGTACATCACAATTACATTTAATCAAACATTATTCATAAACATTATTCATTAGGTATTCAAATACCTAAAGTAAAATTTTTGGACCTGACTCAAACTTGTGGGTACATATTTAACTCGAACCTATTTCTACTTAACAAAACCTCAAAATCCAGCATAACAGAACCATAAATATTACGATTTACAAGAAGATGTAATTTCTAAAAGGTAAGCATAAGATGGAACTATTTGAACTTTTACTAAAATTAAACACTGATTTCTAAAAATGTTCTCAGTTAACCTGTACGAAATAATGAATTAAATAATAACTATTTACATTATCTAGTAATGTAAAGTGCAATGGGTAAGCTATTACTAAAAATAATGACGAATGTTTGCTTTTATTGTTAACCACAACCTGAAAAACGTGAAATTAAATTCATGCTTGTTTATATTTTCATCAGTCCGTGACCATAGAACATATTGAGGTGTATATAATTTAATTAAGTTTTATAAGCATCAAAAAACGTCAAAAATTATGTGATTTATAAACATATTGAAATAATATAGCCAAGTACCTTAACAAGTGAACAAATTTCGAATTGTTTCCGATATATTTGTTTGTTTTCCGTTGTTATATCTAAAAAAACTCCTTCGTCGCTAGCACAAAGAAAACAACACTGTCTTGGCATATTGATAACAAAAATTACTGAACAAATGCAGATGTATCCAGAAAATGTACTATAAACTGTATCCAAGAACTACACGTTTCAAAAAAGTTCAACTGCTTCGGCGGTTAAGACGCGCAACAAATTCATTGCGACGCATTACATTGGCGGCAAACTAATATGGCGCACGAATTCGATATATCGATAACGTTAAAAAAACCGCTGCATTTTATATCGATTGTATCCAAAATTTAAATATGTACGTTACTTACCTTCGATATTTAATAAATATTAATAGATTAATATTTGACAAATATTAATTGCATTTTATTAATATTTAGTAAATATTTATAACGTTTATAATTGCTCATCAAGGTTTCTAAGAGATAAATAAAAATCAATTATTTTTCTTTAATTTTTTTAATTTATTATTAAAGTAACTTTATGATCTTAAACATTCACAATAATTTTTATTTTACGATGTGCGTGTAAATTTAAATATTACATGGTTTTCAATCACAATATGTTGAGGGAACATAAATCTATTAAACAAAACGTTGATAATTCTGTCTATCTTATTGCCCGCGTTCAGTCCATTTATGTAGAGTAGACAGTGAAAATAAATCAAATATATATTGGTTCTGTTCTTGAAGTTATTCAATCCGAGCTTTAAAATTATCTATCATCAACCTGAGAAATAAATAATGATCATTCACTTAAAAATATTCGTTATTACATATTCTATTATATTAAACGAATAGAAATCGATTATGCGATCAATCACCTGAAAGACTCCATCATTTCGTTGGAGAATTGAAGAAAATTGTGCATAGTGAAATCAATAAAATCAGCGAAACTCTTTTTAACAATGACATTGTTTTGCTTGATCTCTTGCTTTACCTCTTCCACTTTCGGTAGCTCGGTGGGATCTTTAATACCGGTCATAGTACTCATTTGCTAAATAAGAAAAATTGAGTTACTATCTACTTGTCGCAGTCAAAAATTTGTTTTAAGCAATTATTTTAAACAGTGATAAATATTCGCACCAAAATCGCATCGAAAAAAAACATTATTTTTACTTTTCATGTAGAGTGTAGTTTCGCTTTACGGCTCCATTTTATAGGGCTCGTAGAGCGAGTTTCCTTTTCACTGGGACTTTCAAGTACACTGGTGGAGATCCGCCATTATTGTAGCATACATGGGGATTTAGAAGTTTCTAAATTACAAATTTCTAAATTTGGAAACTCAAAAGTTTGAAACTGTGCAATATTAAAAATTTGTAGTTTTGAAAGTTCTAAATTGCTGCATTTGAAAATTGTTTAATTTAGACGATCTAAATTTGAGAACATTTAAATCTCTAAATTTGAACATTTTTAATTCCCATGTTCCTTATTTTGAAAATTTAGAAATTTAAAAGTATTCTGTGATCATTCGATACCATATAGCGAGACTGCACAATATACTAACGGTCTTATTTGATGCACAATCCTTTAACAACTTCAAAAATACCGCGCAGAACGGAATATACCCACGCACGTGAACGGCGTGACGTAATACAAAGGGCTAGCAACACGTTTGGCATTTGCTAGGTCCTATTTCTCGTCTTTTGTACGTCAAAAAGATGAAAAAAAAAAAAACGATTATTTTCATTTAAAGATTCATTTTTGATGATACAAAATGACACATGATATACGTTATTTTGAAGCAGTTCTAAAAAAGTTAATACAGACGATCAATAACGAACTGTTAAGAAAAAAAACATTATTTTCATGAACGATTCGTTTATGATATAATATTTATTTTTCTTTTAATCAATCAATCATTTCGTATATTTCATAAATATGTATACACACACATGTATATGTGTATGTATAGTTAAAATTTGTCTAACACGAAACTGTCAAGTGCAAACACAACTGCGACTGTCTCTGTCCGATACGAGAACAGAGTTTTATTTAAATACGCACACGGTACGCAATGCACACGATAGCCGATGGCCTCTCGGTTGTGTTTTGCATGATCTGGACCATCGAATCTTGATTACTACTGTACCACTGTCGCAGTCGTCACTATGCAAAAGCCGACGACGAACGCAGAACAACCTTGTCTGTTCTGCTTCGCGCGGTACCACCAATTCTAAATATAGTAACTGCTTCTTGACAAATTATTGTTTTTGTCGATCCGTTCGGTCCAACATTAGGACTACTGATCGAACTCAGAATTGTTGCCTTCTGCGCCTTCGCGGTTCTATCAATTTGCGCGCGCAGATTACGCGGGTAGTACAAAAAAATGTCAACATTTATAACCCTCATGCATCGCTCAGAATCAAATTTATCTCAAATGCTCACAACCGATAAGATGGAAATCTGTAATCACCAAATTTTAAACGCATTTTTAAAGTGAGAAACGAAGTAAGAAAGTTGATTCCGAACGGTGGAGAAATATTCGTTTACACTGAAATTTTTCCATGCGAAAGGAATCTACATTCACTCGTTCGCGAACAAATACTTATTTCAAAACTACACACTTCTCCTGCAAACACGAAAACAAATGTATAAAAACTATTATGTAACAGTATGCAAACAATTTGCAAACGTTTGTTTAAAAATGTGTATATAGACCAGACATATATACATTTGTCCGAAGATACGGATACAAATCTGTACCTGAAAGTCAAGCCAAGTCCATGCTTTTCCTTTTCTCTACCCGCTCTGTTTCTATACAGAAAAGGAAATAACTAAAGTGGACTTGAGTTAGTCTCAGGTACAGAAATGTGATGCGAGACAGAAAATATTTAAACAATTTATTCAAGTTTCCGGTCATACGCTCGATTCGTAAATGACAATTTGAACTATCGGCTTTTTCTTCGTTTGCGTGTTATTCGTAGTTGCAGCGATGTCTCGAAGCACAGCTTCTACCGCCTCTTCCCATTCTTGATCTTTCGAATCTCCTCGACTGAACGAAGCCGACCATTTTAAACGCGGCATCGATATCACCGTCAATACTTTCCTACAATTATTACAATATTTATTAGGGCATTTAATTCAACATAACATATTTAGTTGATGTATATCGAGTAGCCAATTTCTTGATATTTAATAATCACCTGAGGTCCGAGTGAAGAGCGGACATGTCACCTCCAGCCTGTTCACCGAGTTTTCGTAAAGTTTCCGCTAATGGGCCGCTAAGCCTTTGTAGTCTTCTCCACGATTGAGCATATTGTCGTCTCACCAGTTCAATAATGGTACTCGTTAACGCCAATCCAACCAGAATGTACAGCGTGCAGAGTAACGTGTACTTCGGTTTTTCTGCGTACGAGCGGTGACACGAAGCGTAGCTATAATGAATGTATAAACACGCACTACGCGAATATACATACTCGTATTACTATTGTCTACAACAGTGATGGGCAGATCGAGTGATCGCCGAACAATTCGTGGACATTGGGGTACACCACGTGTAAGAAATTCAATGTTGTAAAATCTCAAACTTGCAGATGTACAAATTTGGTAATTGAGAAGGTCAACAATGTGGAAATTTTTATAATTTTTTAATTTGAATCAGGTAACGTGAAAGTTTGAACATTTGGAAAATTGGAACAGTGAAAATTTGGATAAGTAGAAAATTGGAATAATGAAAATTTGGAAATTTAAATAGTTAAAAAATTAAAAAATTTGTGTTAAAATTAAGATATTTAGTATCATGTGCACCGACATAGTTGCCCATCACTGGTTTACAAGATCCTACGCGTGTACTAAAAACAACTACAACATAGCGATTACGTTTGATTCCTAAGAAACCTGATCGTAAAAATGCATAATACATATCACGCAACTTACTCGGCACCAAGTCACCGAATCCTATAGTAGTCATGGTCACGAAACAAAAATAAAAGCCATCAAAGAAGTTCCACTCATCTTCCCATAACATAAACATACCTGCACCACATGCAAGGTATAAAAACAAAAGTAGAACCGCTGCCAAAGCTCCTGAAAAAAATTGACAGTAAACGTTGAATGAAAATCCGTTCGTGCCGGTTAATATAAATATTTTCGATGCCATTCATGCGAATCACAAGCACAGTTTTGGTATACACGTACAACTACACGTACAACTTGGGTGTAAAATTAGTAATCGTTTGGTATTTCACTGTTTCGTTATTTGAACTGACTGGTCAAATTTACCGAGTGATTTCCTTCCGGTTGAATTTGCTGGTACACAGGGAAGGGAAAAGCGAAACGGAAGTTTTGATTTCACAGCCAGACCGATTTTGACGACAGCCGCGGCAAATAGTTTACCTAAGTCGGCTATAACTATTAATGTTAATGGTATTCCGACGAAAGCAAACAAAATGCAGAATAACCTTCCCCAACTGGTCGAAGGTACAACATTTCCATATCCTAAAAAATAAGTGAAGCATGTAAATGCTAATATAATCACTGCTCTTTAAATTAAATTAACTCTCGTCGTTTTATTTTGTTAATAACTATTTAGTATCGGGGTGCATTCAGAAGAAACGAGCGACTGTTCTTTGTTCGTTACCCTAGAAAAATTATAGAGTAATCAGTAAGTAATCATTTTTCTATTGTTCGGCGATGCTCGTCTATACCGAACGAGCACGAACAAATGCTCTTGCTCTTACGATCATTCTACTCTACGTTCTTGTTTCTTTACTCTAAATGCACCCAAATATTATCCGATTCGCTTCAAATTCTGTAAATATGATCTGAATACTTAAGCCTTACTATAATTGCAGCATTACTTTCAGACCGTAAGTTTAACATGATGTAAAATCTTTGTCTACAACTTTTGTTGTATTATGAATATTTTCGAAGATATTTGAGTGAGTCGATTTAAATAGGCCTTTTATTACCGATTGTAGTAAGGACAGTGCTTGCAAAAAATATAGCTTGGAAAACGCTCCATCTTTCGGTGACGATTGGCGGTAATACACTTGTATCTCGATCTTCTCGATCGAACGTATCTGACACAAAATTGATCAACAATCCACCTTGTGCTGCTTCCTGGACGGCCTCTTCGTAAACACGTAACTTTACGTTAACCTGTTAACATCCTCGTGTAACAGTTCGAACGTACATAATTGAGGAAGACACATTCATCGAATGATCTATATTTCCGAGAGAAAAAGTATAGACTCACCAATGTTCGCAAGTTCGACACATCGGTGTTGTTAGAAATCGAGTTGACGAACGAGTATCTATGGACGCGCAAATTGGCGCGCAAATTTTCTAACCGCGCTAACTCCGCCGGAAGTTCGATGTGCCGAAAAACCTGTTCGACAAAATTAACAGTGAAAATTCTTTAAAACGTGATCTAATATTTTTAGACGTTTTATCGCTTGGAGATATTAAAACAATGTATGACCACATCGGACAGTTTAGTCGATCCTTGTGTTTACGATTCTCTCGAATCTCAAGTGGTTGGTTTAATATCGCTTTACTCTACGCTCGTGTTTAGTTTACACATTTATAACCTCGTCAATCATTTTCGTGTACAATCAGTAAATTTTAGAATTGTGTTATTGTAAAATATTTATAGTATTTTGATTTTATATCTAACGTGACAGTTTTTTAAATTATTCAGTAGTGATATCGAGGGATATCTACGAATATTTAGAGATATTGAGAAATATCTGGAAATATCTGAGGATAGTTAGGTATGTCTGGGGGTATTTTGAGATATCTAGAGATTGATCTAGGAATATAAGCATATAGAGATCGAGAGGTATAGGAATATGAAGATCTAGGGATAGAAGCATGGGATATGTCGGTCTTTAGAAATTAGAAATGTTTGCGTAAGTGTTCCATTTTTATAGTATAGATTGGTAAAGTCGAAAGTTATGGAGTACATATGGAATTCGTAAGAAATTCAACATAAAGGTTAGTAGTAATCGCATCGAGTCGTACGATTGGTCCATTGCTAAAAATAAAGATACCAATTGGAAATCCAGACTGGCGTTGTTATCTCTATAAATATTGTATTCCGCGTAAACTCGCGTAAGTAAATAGCCAAAAGTCTTGACGTTCGTTATGGTATTCGATAGTTTTGAACAAATATTAACGATAACTAAAATATATTCTCAAATTAATACATCGTTTATGAGATAAGTCTTCGTTGTACAATTAGTTCGTAAAAAGAACATAGTATTCTACCCGAAAACGATCTGATTGGCAATTCATAAGAATCGAATTAAAATTGGTATAAGACTTACTAAACCTCCGATTGCCGTGTATAGCATAAGGGTGATCAAAAGTCCAACGTGACCGGCGATTGATTTCAATTTTTGTATATACGCCTCGCGAGAAAGTCGTTCTTTGTCCGTGATTTCGTTGACACTGTTACTTCCTTGAGCGAATTCCACGGACAAATTTGATTTTTTACCCGTCATTTTTTATGTACACGTTTCTCGGAACACGTAACTGCTTCCGACACCCGAGCAGAACTGATCTCGGATCCACTCGAATCCTCCACAATCGCTCTGGTTATTTCCGTATGGAAGAGCGAAGGAAATGAAGTCTTAAAACTCCCCCAACCGGAATTCAATTTTGTCAGTTGCTTTTAGAACTTGATCGGTATAGTTTCGTTAATTCTGTTTGCATTATTAGATTTGAAAAATATGCCCATATCATCCTTTTTTTTAGAATATTAGAATACACGATCTTCCTTTCTATTGATTCCCATTCAAGAAATCGCGGTGCGACAAATTTTTGTTATATTCGCTCTACTCAACAAAATAACGCAATATTATAATAATAGAAGTAGTAGCAATTTATTGCAGTGACTGATTAATATTATAAGCATGACTAGTATTTATTATAATTATGATTGTATAATAAAAGAGTACTTTTAGACTGGATATTCGTTTATGTTCGTTTAATGTGAGCAAAGATCCACCAAATCAGGGATATGCTGATTGAATAGTGTTAACTTAAAATGTGTCGAATTGAGTCGTGTCGAAATTAACTTTTATAATTATTTACTCCAATATGTGGCGCCATTTTTTAAAAGTGCGCAACTGTGAAGGGCGCATAACTTTGCGAAGTATAAGTATTCGTTCATCCAAAGCACTGTCGATAATGCAGTTCCGCAAAGAAATGATTATTGTTATGGTCGAGCGAAAGTTATAATACTCGAAAAAGAGATAAAATTTGGATAGAAATTATTCCAATTATTCAAAAATTGATGTCTTGGATGTAAAATGTTCATTGGAAATTAATTAAAATATTAAATTTAACCAGTAAGTATATTTTGTGATTAAGGTGACAGGTTATAAGATGTTATCAATAATGGTTAAATTTGAGTACAAATTTGTGGAAAAACAATCAATATCGACATCAGAATTTGTAACGCGATTCAAATAAGTACTAATCTATAATTAACATATAATATACATAAGCATTTTGCTTTATTTGTGTCAATATTTACAATGTTTAATCAGAACATTGAATATTTATATCTCAGGCTTGTATGTATGTTTACTATTAACAACATTTTTTAAACAATAAGTTTTATGATTGAAATGTTGATTTTTCTTTAATCCATTTAATCATTGTCTTACATTACAGGCCATGACAGCAGTGAAAGTTCATGGTGAAATTGATATCTTAAGACTTCCAGTAAATCAAGAGGAACACGTATTTCCTCCATGGCTCATTAAGTATACTCAGTCACATATACTTCATTCTAAATGTTCAAAAAGAGAAAATGGTTGTAATGACACAGACACGGATATTTGCCAATTTTGCATGTATGATAAATTTATTTTTTTAGCGCAATGAAGTTTGAATAGAATTTTATTGTATAATTAATTTGATAGGTATAGCCGTACTTTAGAACTGCCACACATGCCAGACATGGTATTTCCAAATAATGTGTTAACATTAAAACATAAGGATGGTGCTACCTTAGAATTCAATGCCTTAGATGCACTGAAAACTGTATCCAATGGAAAAATTAACGTTCAATTAGCATGTGCTGAAGCGTGGAAAGAATCAAGGTACAAATATTTGAATTCTTTGAATAAATCTGTATGATAACTAATTTATGTTCAAGTAAATACTGTTTTAAACAGAGCAGAGAGCAGTGAATATTTAGAAGAAAAGATAAAACCATTTGATTGGACATTTACAACTACATACACTGGAACAGTATCTAATTTTGAAATCCAAGAAACTAGCGAAAGAATCGATATGGATAAATTAAGAAGAAGAGATAAAATTTTGTTTTATCATGATTTAACATTGTTTGAAGATGAACTTCACGATAATGGTATTGCAGTTTGTTCTGTAAAAATTGTAAGTTAATAAATTCATTTTACATTATGACTGAAAGAAAAAGATATAACTTATTCTAATTTCATGTATTAATTTAAACAGCGTGTGATGCCTACTAGTTTTTTCATTTTATTAAGATATTTTTTGAGAATTGATGGTGTAATGTTGAGAATAAATGATGCCCGTATTTATCATGAATTTGGACAAAATTACTTATTGAGAGAGTACACAACAAGAGAAGCTAAAGTCGAAGATATACAAGTAAGTAATTATACATATCTATACATATAATATAATTGAAAGTGTAATAATACGAGTATTTTTATTTCTTTTTTTTATATGTATAAAGGGTATTATGTCACTTTTTTTAGGCTTCACCATCACTTTTTATAGAACCAAGCGAAATAGCTCCCCATTTGCCCTTAACTGGAAGTTATTATCATAAATTGATTATTCTTTCAAATAAATCGGAATCAATCACAAACGATAAATCCGTTAATGCGACAACATGCAACAGTGAAACAGTCTGTACTAACGATGTTAAAACAGACGGTTCGGTTACTTAAAATTCGCTTGTACGCGTAAATATATTATAATTTAGAGTAATTATTAACAGAGCATTTACTATAAAAATAAAAATAAAATTCTTCTAATTCCAATACAGTACAATAATTTGAATATTATTGCGTTTATTAATGTTTAAAAGCATTGTAAAAGCTTCGATATTATGTAAGTGCTCTGATCAATGAAAAACCGAAAATTTTTTAAATTTCCTAAAAGATGTTTAATACACAAAGTATTCATAAAATGTTTTATTGTTCAATGATAAATAAATGCATTTTAAATAACATATCTTATATCACATTAATCATATCATATTTTATCACTTATAAATTATGCCTTTCTATACAACCTATATTAATTTTGGTACTTTTCCATTATCTTAAATTCGAACAAAAACAATGAGAGAACATTCCATTTTTTAGAAATTTATGAACAGTTCGAAGTTTCATTGTATCTTTTTTGAATAATTGTATGCAACCATGACTGTAATTTCGCATTATATTCAAACTCACTAATGCAAGTGACCTTAGTTGCATAAAAAGTCAATTTTGCATTGGATAAATCTTCAAATGTAATCTCTTTACGTGATTTCTTTTCATAGCAGAAGTCAAGTGTACAGTATCCTACTGCGTATATATAATCATAACGGCCTACCTTCTTACCCAATAAACCATTATTTGTTTCCAGTGACCACCTATGCTCCAACAGCTGCAAAAAATGTATTGTTCCATTCTTTTTATATAAAATGTACTGAAAAAAATATTTTGTCACTTACAGCTTTTTCATGCTCGCTTCTATTTGGCGAATAATTAAAATTTGGCCGTGGATTAGGAAACTTTAATGGATATTTCTGTTTATCCAGTAATTTAATATTTACATTAGTTGCATATTTTTTATACTTGTAATCAATGTTCCATCTTTTTCTGCTATTAAAGTCAAATTTTGTTTTCTCATAAAAAATACTAGTGTTTCCTGTTCCATCATCAACTATAAACATTTGTTCGATATAACATGATTTTTAATATTCACAGTTTTTAAATAAATTTGTTTTAATATGTGCATTGTTGGCATTACCTTGATATTCATAATACTTTTCATCTTCTAATATATTTAGAACAAATCCTACTATTTCTACTTTTCCAATTTTAATATAAGGCATATTAAGCGGGTGAAATTTTACACTCCCATTCTCTAAATAAGGCACAAGTCTGTGTAACTCCATAATCAAACAAGGCTCGCTTATTATTACTTTACCTAAAATGATTTACCATGGTGTACATATAATAGTATCTATGTAGCAGAATAATGCAATTTCACTCTCTAAATAATATTTCGTTTTTAAATGTTGTATATAAAGATCCAAGCATTTATTAAAACTAAAATAAATGATTCAACTACTATTTATTTGTCAAAAGTTATTTAAGTTCGAGAACAAAGAGGATCGATTTACATCAAATGCTCTACATTAGACATGTTAATGTACCTTTATTTTTTCCTAGATATTTATAATTGATCCATTCTTCTCTCTGAGAAACATAAAATGGAAAATCATAATCTCCATCGATCGAAATAAAATCATGTGTCATCCCTTTGGGAAGAATCGTCCAATGATTTGTATTTGACATTTTCAAAAACTTCAACTAACAATAGTGCGTAATCTCTTGTTTCAAACATTAAGGTATTAAAAAACTTTTGACATGTAAACATTATCCTTGAAGTGATCATACAAAAAAAGCGGTAAAATATCCTCCTATAGAAAAACAATATTCAAATCATCACAGTTTCTACTGACGCATGCATTGCACTCTATCCATCGTTTTAATATGTAACGACACTGCACACTATTATTTTCATCTAATTTTATTTGTTACTGTTGCATAATTTGTGCTACAAGAATATTATTATATCGTGGTGATAGATATCTCGTATTATTCATTTTTAGCAACCGACATTCAGCAAAACTGACAGAACGCAACGTGTGCGTTAAATATCAATGAAATTTTTAACTATTATTTGGCGGGATTTTGTTCATTGTGCGCATGTCAGTGCTGAATCAGAACTTCTAATTGGTTCGAACACAATTTGTAATCAAAAGTAACACGCATGCGTCTTTTATAGCATTCGTAAAACCAAGCATACCTAGTGACTTTTTATTTTGTATTCTCCCTACATTGTCACTTTTTCTTTGTATTCACATATTTTTGACCAGCCTATATATGATTTACAGAGTGGAAATTTGTTTTTACATCATCGCAGTTCACAGGAGTTCGAAACTTCCAAATTTAATTTTCTTTAGGGACGTAAAATTTGTGAACATAGAGATTTAAAAATTGTTGAATTTTCAACTCGTCGAATTTACTAATTTGCAAGTTCATAAATTTATACATTCTCAAGTTTAACTACAATGTTGCAATTGCCATTTGTTGTCACATAACAAAAAAAAAAAATGTATTCCAGTTCTATTACTCTCTGTTAGATGTCGTGATCTACCCGTTAACCATAATCATCGATTAATTCTCAACGTCGTTAACAGATGGCGACAGAGTTTCCATATTCGTTTGAAAATTGATAACTGTTAAACTATACAAATTACTATGTAAATATAATTTCTCATCGGAACAGTTAAATTTATATGAATTTCACGGACATAACAACAGATGAGTTGTTCATAATACTTCTGATCTATCGTTAAAGCTGAAGAGTCCGTTCACGCGGTAACGCGTGCGATGTTCAAAGATTAATGCACGATCACTCGATATCGCGTGCTGAAGTTACCGGTATTCGAATGTTACACACAGCGACCAATTTACAATAGCTACTACATTAAGGGAAATAAATATTTATTTATAACTTTTACAGTGTGTTAAAAAAAATGAAGCAGAGTATTTTCAAAATTTATTAAATTACACAAAGTGCTTTGGTTCAGAGGTCTATTGGCTTCTATTACGATAACGAATAGTTGTACTATTAGTTTATGTGTTTTTCGTTATTTATTTAATTTATATTGTAAATCAAGTCAAGTTTAGAATGAAGTATGCATAAAATGTAAATGGTTATTAGCGTGAATATAATTGTTGGTACCGTAAAAGTACTGTTGCTTTCTCGCGTGTAATTTTAATACGCTTAAATATGCGTTAGTTCATTAGTTATGAACAATGATTAAAGCCGACGATTGCGATATAAAATACGAATGTTCGAATGGTTAGAGACAATCGAGTTTCCTTCGGTTGGAACCGTAATTGTTGTTACCAGTTGCACTGTATCGCAGTAGACCAACACGAATCAGGTCCCGTGTGCATTGTTCCTTTACACACCGTCTGACCTTGGGAAGGTCACGCCTGTTACACGCACCTCGCATTCCTCGAATCTCCCGCGTTCCATTCTTCACGAAGGCAGGCTTACTTCGATTAACAATAACGTCTCATTCGCAACAACGATATCCGTCTTTCGTGAACCCAACGGTATAACGTCATTTTTTCTATGGCTCTGCAAATGATTAGATGTAGAATCTCGCGCAAAACTTTTGTTTCGAATGGCTACAAATTCTTTTATACTTCAAAGTATTAAGGTACTTTTAAGAATGAAGGACTTCGAAACAAATGACCAATATTTTTGTACATATTTTCACCTTATAAAAATTTATAAACAAAACTTGTGCATTTCTTGTATTTTTTTTTTTGCTAGTAAAAATTCAATGATTCTTTTTCATTCGAAAGCCACTATCATTTATCTTAGTACGAAACGCCCTTATGTCTTGCATTAGTTTAGCGCGTTTCATCGGTCCTGGTTCAAAATTTTTAATAAGGATCCAAAATTCAAAGATATCAAAGTACCAGAGATGCAAAGTCTCAAAGTCCTAACATTAAAAAATGTCGAAATTCAAAGATTTAAGAATGTTAAAGTTTTATAGTCCCAAAGTCTGAGCGAATCAGAAAAATAAAAAAGTCGAAAATCTGAAAGTCTGAATGTCCCGAAATGAAGAAACTTGAAAGTCCGAGACTCTGAGTGTTTCCAAAACTGAAAAGTTCCAAAGTAAAGTGTTCTAATCGAAATGGAAGATTTGAAGTTAGAAGAGGGTAAAAGTTGCAGGATTCGTGGGTATCGTAGAGGAAGGTCGTGCTTAGGGTAAGATTTACGAGAGGTTCATCCCCATCGCTAGGCATCGCTACCTCGCACGCTAGCACGATGCGTAGGTGTTTCCGGCCGGCTGAAGCACGGGCATCTGCTCGGTCTCTCGGCGAGCGTAAGAAAGAGAAAGAGCAATGTCGGCGCGAGAAGAGCGAGCAAGGGAGAGTGAGCGGGCGAAGCGAGAAAAATAGAGTCTGCCAGCGGGTGAGCGAGTGGAAAAGCAGGATGCGAAAGGAAGGACGGCGAGAAGAAACGGGGGGAAAGAGAGAGAAGGAGAGAACGTACGGCCGGAAGCAGTTACTCGTGCGATGTAACGAAAATATCAGGCGTCCGTTTCGCAATCGGCCTACCCGCGTTCGTCGAGTTTAATATAGAACACTCGCACGCCCTGTCGCGAAAACATCACGCTAACGTCGCTAAGCGTGCCTTCTGCTTATCCGCGTTTATCGCGTTAATATTGAAAATTCTCCTTTCCTGCCCCGAGCATCATCGTCCATTTCATCTTCGACGCTTCGCCGGTCCGTTCGATACGCGCGACGTACCGTGTGCGTCCTGTTTAGTGTTGCACGAACATCGACGACGCACCAGCTGCGTCTTATGGTGTTTACACGCTTCGATCGACGATGCGTTTCTATCTTATTTGTGCTACTCATGACGCACCGTCAGCGTCTTATACCGTCTATCTGTAGGATCGATGACACATCGTGCGAGTGTCGATTGTATCGTTGACGCATCACGTGCGTCTTATTTCTGTAGGATGACATTGATGACGCATTTTTTGTGTCTTACGATCGTTGTCTCAATCAACACACTGTATGCTTATACGTACTCGATTACATACCGTACGAGTGGTTGATTCTATCGATGACACACCGTGTGTGTCTTATATCTACGTTAGAAAATTGATGATGTATGCGTAGTACGATGTTTGTTTCGATCAACAAACAATGTGAGTTTTAATTCTACCGATGACATGCCGTGTGGGCCTTATTTGTGTAGAATGAGATTGATGACGCACTTTGTGCGTCTTACGATGCGTCTTTGGTCATCCACCTACAGTAACCGAAAGAAAAAACGATTGTCGAAGTTGAAACGCATCCTCGAAGACCTTGAAAATATTTGATAATTTCGAATTTCGAACGATGTTCGATGCGAAGACTACCTACCAGTGATATATTTCACGCCTCATCCTCGTTTCACCTACCACATGCACGAGCAATCAATAAGGATGTTCGTAGAACGACACTAGAAATATCACGCGGTTCCCGGAATATCGCGAGCATTCCGCGAACGTCGCCCTATCAATCTCGATTCTTCACTCGTACACATTATTAGTCGGTATTTTTGTGTTTCCGGGACGTTGCACTACATACAGGCTGTTAAAAAAGTAATGGTCAAGGTTTACAAACTGTCACCAACGAATTTCGAAGTGTATAATCTCTTCTGGATTTTAGTGTAAAGAGGAAAACAATCTTTTAGGAGAAATTGTTGAAAACCTCGTTTTACTTCGACTTCTTTACGATTGAAATATTCTCGATCGTAATTGAAATCGGAGGATTTCTCTGAAAATAATTTGAAAAGGGAGCCTCGTATTTTATACTGCAACAATGTAGGGACACTTAAGACCTTTGGGACCTCGGAAACTCTATGATCGTTAGGGAGGTCCCATTATTTGCTATATTATTCGAGAGTAATTATCGTAATGGCGATTACCAAAGAGTAGTGGGTTACCAAAAATTCTAATTTCCCCAAGAACTTGATTTTCCAAATTTCCAAATTTTCATCCTCGTAGTCTAAAAATATAAATCCCCTAAGTTCCAAAAATCATAGACACTGACACTATTAGTAAAGTTAAGAAATCCAGATTACCCTAAAGAAAAATCCTAGTTACGCCAATGCCTCCTGTACTGCTTTTTTCTCGAAGAAAACTTGCCGAGCTCGTTACTGTACAAGACTGTCGATCAAGCGATTCGAGATGTAAAACAAACGATAAAATGATCCTTAATGATCGTTATCAGAATGATAAGATAAATGTGACATGTCATTTTTTGTATTATTTAAACCGACTGGTGAAATGACGAGGGGTTGCAGAGACGCGTCGACATTGTATCGAGAAGGAAACTAGTTTGAAAGGGGAAAAGGGTTAAAGGACGCGTCCGGTAGCTTTGGATTTCTTTGAACGTAGTCGAACGAGTCGTCAAGGTAAGGCAAAAGCAAGGCAAAAGCAAGGCAAAAGCAAGGCAAAAGCAAGGCAAAAGCAAGGCAAAAGCAAGGCAAAAGCAAGGCTGGCCAATCTTCCCTCGTTGATGCGTTCGTTCGAACGAGGAGGAAGGGATAAGTAACCGGAGGTAGCGATGGGCTCGAGACTGAATTTTAAATCTGACTGAATTTTCAATTTGCTTCGAACATTAGCGCGAAAGATCTACGGTCTATGATATATATCCTTTATTTCAATGTCGTGTTGCTTAAATATTTTTAACCTCAAAAATATCTCCCCATTCATATTGGAAGGAGGCTCGTCAGAAAATTGTACAAACCGAAATTATCGTTGATTAAGTCAGTGAATATAGTCTAAATTAAATGCTGTTAGGTCTCCTTTTAGTCAATAAAATGCTAAAAATGAATCGGTAACAGTTTCACGATAAAAATATCAAAAGTCCTATCGTTGCATTGGCACCGTCAAAATGTTCCACCTGTTTCTTGCTCAACATTTTTAAATTCTCAGACTTGTTTCAAAATTCTCAAGTTCTGAAGTTAGAGAATTTCTAAATTTCTCTGTACAGCAAAAAAAAAACACGTAGAAAAATTAAATATCGTTTAAGTATCGCTTAACAACAATTAGGTTAGAACATTTGAATATTGTTGAAAACATAAAAATAGGTGGGTTAAAAATAAAAGTCGACGAGAACGGTATTAAGACGATAAAATAAAAAGATAAAGAGAATTACAAGTAGCCGACTGTTAATGATATTTGTAATTGTTAATGATACGGGTAGATATCGAATTGGGGTCATTGATGATTCGATAAAAAGGGGATTAAGAACAGTCTGTGTAAGATTGAATCGGTTGAAAACTCACCACAAAGGGAATTGAATGGCCATCGCTAACCGGATGAGGCTGTGGGGAGAAGAGGAAAAGGGAGATCGTGTACAGGTCTCGGCATCGAAGGTGGAGTTGTAGGGTGGGGAAGAGGCCACTTCCGGTCACGTGACAATACTGGACCAGCCAGCCTGCCACTTTGCTCTCTTCTTATTTTCGGCTCTTCAACTCTCCTGTGCTCCCATGGTAACCATCATCGGTCTTATCTTCTTCCTTTTCTTTCTTCTTGATTAACTCGGACTGTCACGAATGAGCAAATCAAACGAATCCGTGAATACTTTTTCATTTTTCTTATCGTGCAAAATGACATACTTAACTTCTTGCCTTATAATCGAGCCTTGCTCGTGAAGCACGTAATTGTTGAAATGCGACAAGTCTCGCTGATATTTGCACCGTGATTTTCCAGTTTAATTCTAATTGTAAGGCATTCAGTCAGTGATCGATTTTAATAAAATCTTTAATAAATCTGGAGATTCAATTTGGAATTCAAGCACAATTATTTGCATAGTCAACGATCGATACCAAACTGAAATACCATTTCAACTTTCTTTTAATATTATAGCTGTGATTAGTTCTGACTGACGCACCTGACTAGTCATAGTGCAAGGGGTTAATATTATAGCAATAATCAAGTCACCTATATTTGACGCATTTACCGAAAGAATCATAAGTTAAATGGTTAATCCTGTGCGTTTGAAGGATTAACTACTAGCACACAGCAACTGTCAAACTTTTTAGTTGAAAAGTTTCATACGAAAGTCTTTATCACATTCATAACATTATAGATTTAGTTAAAATATATCTATTTGAAATTGTTAAGCCGAATGGTGAGTGACTCCAAGTGCAAAGGATTAACAAGTGAATCATTCATCAAAGTTGTCACGAGTTTTCTCAAGTTTTGAAAACCGATAGCTTCTCACTGTTCGATTAATCGAACGTTCGTTTTCACTCGAGTAACTGTTTAAGGTTGAATAAAGTACTGAATGAAGTCGCATCGACCTTGCAATGCAAACGGTCGATGACGAACACTTTCGACTTTCCTGATTTCGCTACTTTTCTTTTTTAAGAAGGGGTTCGCTGCAATGTCCAGATTTTGAAAGTAATTTTCACGAGGACGTTAATGTCCATTAAGTACACAATGCATCCGATGAAAATATTCTTCCAATATATTTATTCTTCTTTTAATTTGCCTGTTATATGAAGTCATTTTTATAGACACACAATTTATAACGCGTCTATGTAACTTTGAGTACATGGAAAAGGAAGATGATATTCTACGTTCAACTTTACTATGTATGTAAAGAACGGAAATGTTGCAGGTTCAACTTTTCTCTCTCTCTCTCTCTCTCTCTCTCTCTCTCTCTATATATATATATATATATATATATATATATATATATATATATGAAAAAGGAAGATGTTACAAGTTCAACTTTTCTATATGTATGAAAAAGGAAGATGTAGGTTCAACTTTTCTACGTGTACGAAGAAGAAAGATGTTGCAGGTTCAACTTTTCTATGTGTACGAAAAAGGAAGATGTTGTAGATATAGTCGAAAAATTCTTTCGAGTCGGATAAATAAATGTAATTGTTCATTTTGTTTAAAATGTTGATTTGAACGAAGCAAAGAGAAAGGTGTTATTCGTGACGAATAAGAAGGTCAATAAAGAAAAGATAAGATAAAAAATATATTTGCTTACTAACTTTATTAACAATTGTCGGTATAAACCTGAATCTACTAACAATTAGATAACAACATGTGCGTCAACGCATTCCTATGGACGTAACGAATTCGCATCAACCGGAAGTAATGGAATTTCAATTCTCTTCGTCATCTTCGTCGTCTTCTTCACCCTCTCCACGTCACCAAATATATTATTATCATTATTATTATTATTAATATTATTATTAATATATCAAAGATAGAATGATTATTCAGCTTGAGGCGAATTTGTATCGATCGTCCATCAGGGGGTTAATACACCGAATTGGTATGTTTCTTGAATTTTTTTTATTTTTACATCAATTTTTTTACTTCTGCGTTTTAGTACTGTACGTCCGTGTACACGAAATATATATGTATACATATATATATATCGTAGTTACGTTGATCGTTAACACTTTGCAATTACGTTTCCTTCGTTTTCTCGAATCCTTTAATTTTACCTGCGACCTTTCCAATTTCTTATCTAAGCCTCGAACGCTTCTCACGATTACTATCATAATGAACATTGAAGTGTTTCGTTTGTACATCTATTTCTAACAACTACATCAAACGTTTATCTCCGTCAATTTCAATGGATACTTTTCATTTTGTCTAAAATTAAATGGAACTTAAACCGGTTATCGGTTCGACGATAGATTTGGAGAATTTAGATTCAGAATTTTGAGACTTGAAAATTAAAAGCTTTTCTTCTCCTTGTACAAACTAGCGTGATAACTTCTATAAATACGATAAAAAAAATCTGTGAAGAAAATGGGAACAGAATTCATCGAATTTGAAATAAACGAAGTTGCAAAGGTCAACGAGCAATCCCTAAATTAATCGGAGGTTCGAATTATTAATCGTAGACAATTTTGACTGTTCCTCGAACTACTGCTTCGAATATGTTAAACAAAAAAAAAAAATGCATAAATATATATATATACGTATGTATGTATATATAATATTTATATATATATATATATATATATATGTATGTATATATTTACAAGACATATACAGAGCATATAGAGTTAATATTAATTAAAAAAAGTTACTTTCTTTCGCTTGGCGAGACACGCGCGCGCACACACACGCACACTCACGTATGTAACACGCAAACACATACATAGACGCGATTAGGTGTGCACAGAACGACCGTAGTCTGTAATCAATATTTTGCTAATAACTTTGTTGTAACATTCGTCGGAAACGTGAAACATTTGACTGTGACTCGATACATTTATATTATAGTAGTTTCTTTCGTTTTTTACACGCAACACTGTTCCGTAAGAAATGTTCTGTTAACAATTTTTCTTTCGCAAAAAATAAGGAACTTTGACTTTCAAATTGCGGTACACTTTCGTTATATCGTCACTGATGAGACGGTAAAAAAAATTCTTTTTATATCGCGGAGGTCCCCGTGGATTCTAGGCGTTTATCGGAAGTGGCAATATAACGAGGGTCTACCCTACTTGATCTCGGTACGATTTTACTACTACTTTTGATCTTTGTTCGATCGATCAACGTAGCAGCGAACGTTCTCGATTCTTCTCTGTTCTCGCTGCTTCTCTTCGCGAAGAACGAAGTCGAGCGAGCTGTTGGAAGAAAAACCATTTTCACGTATTTTGTTCCTCGAGTTTGAAAAGATCTTTATAAAAGATTCGATAAAACTGTACGATGAGTTAGTGTCGAGTTACGAAAAGAAATGATATATCGAGCGATTATTTGGCAATTAGATTTATCAAAAGTTTGAAAAAACAGTCTTCGAAGGCCTCAAATCTTTGACCACAGTGTTCGTCGCGGTTAAAACTCGATAAATAATTCGTTTCGTTTTATTCTGAACTATTCAAGGAAAATCTTATACCTCGGCAATAATTCATCGATTTGTCATCGTTTAGCATTGTGTCGTTTCGTCCGTTTACATAATTGTCGACTGGTCGCGTATAAAAAACGAAAGGATTAACACTAGAGAATTGTCGAAGCGGTGAAAATGGCCGACTTGGAATATTCCGCTCTAAATTACAAAATTCGTTAAGATGCCTCGAGACATATCTCGGCTTTAATTCGGATAAAGACTTCGTGTTAGGTCCCTTGTTCGGTTCGAAAGCGTGCACCGAATGTCGGTATAGCTGTACCGTTAATTACATCAAAATTATCCAACAAAATATAAAACTTACGTTCATCGAAAGGAGGAGGCTCGGTTCTGTGTTAACGCGTTTCCTTCCATTCGCTTTAAACAAAAACACACGTATCCATTTGGCCCGATCCTACGAAACGATATTTAATAAAACTTGCACGACTAGATAATACTGGAAAAAGAAAAGAATTAACAAAATGGAAAGGACGCTCGAACGCGTGTACGTACAAGTAGAACGGAGCAGATTTCACGCGTGCCCCGATCTCTTCGCCACATATGCCCCCCACGCAATTGTCCTTTTTCCATCTGCCCGCATTCTCGCCGTCCCCACACGCACACACAACACGCACGCACACGCATACACGCTCGCACACGAAAATACTCATTCTTACAAGACGTTCTCGCTCTCGTACAGCGTGCACTATCTCGATCTCGTGTCATACAGCTCGATACGACTCCAGTGTTAACGAGTATAAAAGCGTATATATCGTGTACCGAGCGAAGGAAAACGCGAACAATGCTTCTTTTCAGAACCATCCACACACGCACGCACACGCACACACCTCTTTCTCTTTCCTCGTTCTATATCCCGCGTGTTTCTCCGTCGTTATCATCCATTCTGACGCTGTTACGACGGAGAACACAGGATTTTCCAGGGACTCTTCGTAATCCGTTGTTAAAGGTGCGCGAATCGTTCGAGAACCCAAACTTCTTTTGGCTGGAAAACTTACCACGAGATTTCGCTGCTTCGACGGGCGTTCGTAGACGAACGGATGCTCGATCGTTCTTCGATGAGCAAAAACGAAATTCGATTCGATCTTTCGACGTAAGCGTGCAATCTCGTTTCGGATTGGCTCGAGAAAGATCGGACGCGTTCGGTTCCCGAGCTCGGGAAACAACGACGAGACCAATTATTTACCGAACAAATCCGAAATCGAACTACGCGCGTACGCGGAAAGTTGAAATCGAACTCGAATCACGTCGAAGCATCGAAATCTCGGCGAAACTTTTCCGGCTCGACTCGATTTCGAGAATTCGGGATTGCGCACACCCTTATCTGGCATACGTACGCGCAGCAGGATGCCTACCACATCCGAGTTCAAACGTCTCGTGTACTTTCGTCGTGTTTCTATCTTACTTGGCGTATTCAGCCAACGAATAAATTAACCGTAGAAAAAAAATGTTTCCTCTTTATACAAATGTAATATACAATATACATATATATATCTATATATATCTACGCACACGTACACGCGTGTACAGGTGCGCGTACCTGGATCGCGTTTTAATATACTTTAGTGGTTTTCTCCTAGAATTCATTTTCTCTCGCTCTCTCCGCATTCATACGTTCTCGAGTTTCTTCGCATTCGCTATCTGTGTGTGCGCGTACCGTTTATCGCGTACAGATGTGTGGTCTGTACCGACGATGGGCAGATCGAGGGCTCGGCGAAGAGCTCACGGGCACGAGCGTGCACGACGCGAGAGAGAGAGAAAGATAACGAATCAGTCTTTCTGTTTCTAACAATTGGACAAACTGCGAATTTTCAATATGACAAATTCTCAAATTTTTGTAGTATTTTCAAATCAAAGAACGTTCGCATTCGTCAGTGCCCGCTGCCCGGCGCAGTTGCCCATCGGTGTTCTGCGCGTAAGCGTTACGTCTCTGCTCGACACGTTCTTTCTCTCTCGCGCGCGTACCCGCTCCATTACTCCCGCGTTGATAGTTTCTTCGCGTGATCCCGCCTCATTCGCTCTCTCTCTCTCTCTCTCTCTCGCTCTTAATGGAAGAATAATAAATAAAACACTCGCGACATCAGACGTACAAACTCGTCCAGAACTTCGACATCGTTTTCTCGACTTAAATGCAACTCTTGTACTTAATGCGATTCGCTTTGCTCCCTGCGTTATTCGATAACCCCTATAAGAGTCCAAGCTCGCGGCCCCCCGTGCGCTCGTCATTTTCAACGTCCACTCGAATCGCCTCGGAAACCGTATCGACAACGCGACCGCACCGGTTAGAGTTCTGGGGTGACCGGGTCGAGCAACCTCTTTTCGGGGTCCCTCGAGTCGCCGATGTCGTTGGCGATCGGATGATGCCTGTTGCCGGCGTTGCCCAAAGTGTTTGGGTTGCACCTGCAGCCCTGGGCGGCATGGCGGGCGTAACAGAGCTCGCAGAGAGCGACGCAGCCCTTGAACGGCCAATAGCACAGCAGACAGGGCATGACGAGCGTGAGGGCGCCGAGACAGGCCCACCTGGACGCCGTCTTGTTCCCGGTGCAGGAGCAGGGCTCGTCCGCGCAGCTCCCGGCCGCTTCGCCGTCGATCCCGCTCGCGCTGCTGCCGTCCGTGCAGTGATAGAACAGTCCCTTCACGCAGCACAGACAGGAAGCGTAATCGAGGATAGTGTCCGCGGAGCAGAAGCACTTGTTGTCGCACAGCCACTTGCTGGGCAACGGCGGGGGTTCCCGGCAGGACTCGCAGCGGCATCTGCCGCAGAAATTGCACATTATCGAGAGGCCGGCCGGGTCGTAGGTCCTGGAGGCGAGGCTGTTGGCTGGCTCCTTGGTGAACGAGACGGGTTGCTTGGTGACGGCGTTGGTCGTCGCGGCGTTCACGGAGTTGGCCGACGCTGCCGCGTTCGTCGCGCTCGCGTTCAACGCGCGGAACGCTTGGGCTCTGCTCGCGTGCAGTCGATGGGTCGCCGCCACGGCAGCGTCCGCTGCGCCCTTCTGACGGTGTCGCCTGTCGATCTTCGGGCAATCGCCGACACCCCGTTTGTCCTCGTCGAAGCGTCGCTCCTGGTGATTCGCGCAGTGCTTGAACGGAGCCTCGACGTACTCGTTGATGGTTCTCTCGCCGTCCGGTCGGGGCACGGTCAGGCTCACCTCGCCGATGGGACTCCTGGGCGGACTCCTGTCGGTCGACAACAGCCCCCTGTTGGTGTTGGTCTCGTTGGAGGCGTCCGCGTTTCGCGGTCTGCTTCGGAAAGTGTTGGACAGGGGGCTGAGAGGCGCGGTCCGCAACGTTCTCGGGCTCTGGTTCGAGGGAATGGAGGGTGCGGGCGGCAGCGTGGCGGGCGCGTGTACGGCGGGCAATCGCGGCGGTGGAAACGGCCGGGTGTGGTCGTGCACGCGACCCTGTTGAACGGAATGCGCGTCTCCGTCGTCGGCGTTGGAGCCGACGGCGTCGGTGATGGCGTCGTGGCCGTTTCCCGCGGCGTTCGGGCTCTGCTGCGAGGAGGGTGGCCGCGAGAGCGGCGGGATCGCATTGTTCTGCGACATCGGCCGACCTCTCAGTTCAAGTTGCTCGGTTTGGCAACGCGCCACTCGCTCCACCGGCTCGCAACGCTTCCGCTGCTCCTCCTTCTTCTTCGCCTCCAGCTCTTCCGCCTCCTGCCAATCGCTCGCGAAACGGACACCGGTGCCGATCCCTGCACCACCTCCTCTTCCTCTTTCGTCGCCTCTTCCGATCGATCCTGCTCCTGCTCTGACGCGATTCGGTGAACCGACCACTCTCCCTGATCCTGTTCCAGCTCTCCTTGGTACTTCTGGCGAAGATGGTGATGTGGAACCACGAACCGACAAAGCCGACGACGCTGCCCGCTCGCTAGCCCATTGTTCGATGGCTCGCTGTGTGCCTGGACTCGATATATGATGCTGCTGCTGCTGCTGCTGCTGCTGCTGCTGCTGCTGTTGATGAAGATGAGTTGATTGAGTTGGGGTTGTATGTGTCGCCTCGTTGATCCGCACTGCCCAGCCCGCGCGAGGTGGTGGCACTCTCGGCAAGGGCGTTCCATTAGCGAGGATGATGCTCGGTAATGCTCCGCGTCCGCTTCCTCTCGCCCTCGCGACACGCGCTTCATCCCCACCTGAAACGATAACCAATACTCTTACCGATCTATCACTTTTACGGTTAGGGTAACATAAATAGTTTTCCAGTTATTATTTTTGAAATTTACATAGACTCTATGCACTCGCCACGAGATATGCTCTAGGAATTCGGAGAAGGATCTACTTCCTTTTTCGTATCGATACGTATGACTGTTGTAACTACTTGTTCGTTCTAACCAAAAATACATGTAAAACGGCAAATAAAATTTTCGTTGTAGCCAATCGTAGTTGCGCTTCTGTGCAGTATTCAGCCATCTTGGCTCATATTCGGCTCATCTTGTGGCGAGCGAATAACACGTTTCTTTGTCGTACGCTACTAATAAATTCTCGGGAAGTGTTTTTACGTTCGTTTATTTTAAGAATGCGTTAACAGCACCGGAAGTGCCGTTGAATCGAACGGAGGAGTGAAATAGACCACGAGCTTGTTCGAAAGGAACAAAGTCGAAAGCGATATTTGGATCACAGCAGGGCACACGCGAAGGATACCGCGTTACGAGGCACCTACCTACGTGGCTTCGAGGTAGGTTTGGCCTCTGTCGAACGTGGGCGAATGTGGTACGAGTGGGCGCGTTCTGTGGCCTGTGTGCACCGAGCTTTCTTGATTCAGTGGTCACACCGGCCCACACGAAGCGCCCACAGTTCTGGAAGAATCGAACGCGTGTTTCGTTCCGTCCAAACCGATCGTATCCTCCGACTTCAAGCCGTGTTGCAGTCCCACGTTTCTTTTCGGCAATACGCACTCTTCTTATATTGCCATAGGGGCTTTGGTACAGTAGAAAATGGAGAAATTTGCCATATAAGCGAAATTACTGACGCGACATGTTAGATTGCCAAAAATTACTAAATTCGATACCTGAAGTTCTAGATTTCTAAATCCTTCAATTTTTCATCTGGATTTCCAAATGTGAAAATTAGAAGCTACACAAAATTTGAGGTATATTTTCCACGTGCTGTACGCTATTGAGAAATCTGTGCTAGTGCGTTGTTGGCGAAGAGGAATCCACCGAACGGACCACCACGTAGCGAGAGTACATTCGATATCGAAAGTTAACCCCTAAAATCTGAAATTTCCGAGAGAAATCTCTGTCTCCGAAGAAGGAATACGGATGGAATTGCACTGCCTACGGTCGCACGGAGAATGGTGGAATAATTGGAAAGCAAGCGAATGCACAGAAACCCGATGACATTAAATCTGCCTCGTAATCCGTTCAACGTGTCTCTCGACCCACTCTCGAGGAGCCTACAGAACTGGAAGAAACGACACGACGTTCGCTCGCGTCCTACACGCATCCGCTGTGTAGGTACGACACGACGCTTTCGTACGCTTTGACGCTTACAAAACCGAATGCATTGATTTTCCTGTACGCCATCTCTATGATCCTCCTGTTTAGGAAACCAAGTCTGCGCCGATCTATACCGATCTATACCGATCTAAACTCGCCTGATTCTACTGGTGCTCGCAAATGTCAACGATGCCGGTCACGCGGGGTTGCGACGCTCACGATCAACTTCTTTTTTACGATGCAAAATTTTTAGTACAAACAAGAAGGTTCACGGCACGTACAATTTAGACTCTTTAAGGTACTTCGGCAAGTTCGATTGTCGTCATTCGGATTCTTTTATTTTGTTTTACTCGAAATTAAGATATTTTAATATTTTCTTTCACCTGTTACTTCAGGTAAAGAAACAGGAAGAACGATAACATAGAATGTACTATTAGAATACATGTTTCGACAAAATTTGAACTGATCCTCTTTGTCTGACTACCGAACATACGGTAAATACAGAATAGATGAGAATAAAATAAATTGTTAAAAATTTGTGAAACATGTATAAACTGCTAATTAAAATAATACTATAAAAAATGATTCGTAGAAACATACACCTCCATGAATATCCGTCTAGTCTGGTAACACGATACAGTTCTATTAAAATGTTTCGGTAAAAAAGCATTACGAGCTCTAAAGTGTTTTCGTATTGAAACTGCATACATATACAGTTTTCCTCGTACAGGAAAATCCAAATGAAATTAACCTTCTCTGAAATTTTGTCAAATTGACGTTCATTAAAATTTCCCTAAGAACGTAACAATGTAAACAATTTTATGCGTAAAATTTGTTGAGCGAAATGCACCGACGTCGAAGCGGAAAGGGTGGAAAACGAAAAGGCGAAGGAGCACGTGCGAAGAGGAGCGGACACGCGCGGAAACGCACGAAGGAGAAACACGCTTGGTCCACTACGCGAGCGTGTTCGTGGAGAAACAGGCGGTCCATTCAGAGGGTGCACTCGTGGAGGAATGCGCGGGCTATCGCGGCCCCGACTGCCATAGGTCAGAGCTTTTAGTCGTCGTATACGGTCGAGCTAAGATAAGAGGAAACGTTTTGTGAGCTTGTACAGCCGAATATCTTTCTCTCTGTCCATCGCGGAGACAAGACACTTCTCCAGTTTCCATCGCTAGACAGTTGTTAAACCGATAGATAACTGCCCGCTAATGGGTTTCTGGAAATCGAAAATCTTACTACGGTCTGTTGCAAAGTGTCGCGTAGTCCAAGCCGGTGAATCATCGAGACGAAACAACTTTAACTGATCATCGACAACCACTCAAGATTAATATTTGGAAAAGACAAATTACTTGACGCTCAGAAATGTGAACATGCTCGAACATCGGAAAGGAAAGGAACAATACTGAGACGACAATGATTAATAACGAATACGATGCGGAATTATTTGCAGTTTTCGAATGACACCGTAGAGGAAGATCAGAATTGCAGGATGTTTGAATATTACAAATGTCGAAGGAACAATAATGACAATGAAGTATTGAAAGGATAGAAAATTACCAAGAGCGAAGTAACGAGTTTCGAGTAGTTATTTCCTTTTCACAAAAGAACGTCGGAGCGTAAAAGGGCTAATTTACAGTATCAATCTCGCGTTATTTACCAGCCACACCTCGTACATTGAAAACTGACACACAGGCGAAAGGGAAGTTGATCGTACACGCGAAGAATTCGTTCGTCACGCTGGAAGAGGTATTCGTGCAACGTGTAGGTCATTGAATGAATAAGCCTGTCTTCCAGGTAACGATAAGGTAAGTCACGAATCAATTGTGAATCACGCGGTAGGTACCTATATCCATCAAATGGAAAAGATTACCAATCACGTAATTGTGACACGATCGGTTCCTGCCAATATCCTACGCAATCATTACTATAATGATGATGATGATGAAACGCCGGATGTTCAACAGACTACGTCTAGGCTTTTGTAAAACAACTGATACGAGGTTCTATTGTTTTATTGTAAACTGTTAACGATACTGTATTTGTTGCGACAAACGCAGTAATGAAATCGAATTTATATGCACCAGTACGCTATACAGTTGACTCTAGTTATATTGCCACAGACGAGGCTGTAGGAGCATACATATATGACCATACAGCTTGGCGATATAACACCTGGTAATACAGCACGTGGTAACAACGCCTGGCTATGTAACGTGTGGTAACGGTACACATGATAGTACGACGTGTGGTGATACTGCATGCGGCAAAACAACGCGTGGTGATACAACGTGTAGTAATATAATGCGTTGAAATACAACGTGCGGCGATGTAACGAGTTAAAGTACAATGTGCGGCGATATATCGCGTTGAAATATAACAAGTGGCAATATAACGCGCGGCAATATAACGTGTCGAAGTGCAACGTGTGGCAAAATAATACGATGTGATGTAACGCATTGAAATACAATGTGTGGCAATATAACGCGAGGCGATGTTACTCCTAGTAATTTTATGCGTAGTAAATTAATACGTGAGAATATAACATAGTAACGCTGCTCTTAGCTACATATATGACGCGTGGTCATGCTACACGTGGCGATATAACGCGTGATCATTCTACACGTGGCGATATAACGCGTGGCCACGCTACACACGGCAACGAACGCGTGGAAATGCATTACACGCGTTTCAGTTGAACACACACGCGTTCAACTGAATGTTATATAAGTTATAATAAAATAGTAACAATAACGAACAATGGCGTATGTTAAATATTAAATTTAAACATATTATTTCAAGAGTTTTAAAATAATTAGAGAAATGAGCAAAGACTATCTCTGATTCTAGCAACGGTTCAAACAAGAACGATAATTAAAAAACACAGACTGGTTTGACAGGATGTTGCAAACAAGGTTCATACAAGTCATCTTCAAAAAAAAAAAAAAAAAAAAAAAGAGTAATTTTTGTGTTACATTCCGGTACAGATATGCTTTGAATCGCGGCGGAAATGGTCGCGATAAGACCGGACGTGCTTCCTCGCCGCACGCATATTTCCGTTCAACAAACTTATCTGCTGGCTGCGGTTTCAATGACATCACGTACCAAACGCCAAGAGTCTGTATGAAAAAGATACGATGAATATTCTACATATGTATCTTTATAATTTTCATTTCTTTTTTTTACAGATAAACAATATATGTCAAGGTAAAAGTATTACTTCAGTAAATTCTGATTGTCCATTGTAGTAGCAAAAAACGTGTCTGTGGATATAGCTAGGTATAGTTTATCTTTTATCTTGTTGGATATAATCAGTACAAAAGTATATGAAATCATTTTTGTATGTAATCTAATAATCTCTGCCTGTCATACTGATAATCTTGAAATTTTATACATTTCAAGTTCATAGTGTTTGTCATGTGTATCACAGTAAATGCGTAATTCGGTAAATGTATAAATTTACTAACAAGTGGAGGCATTTACTGATTTAACGAGCAAGTGCATTTAACAGCAATGAAATCTGAACTTTAACTAGTTGGAGCATACATTTCCGGATTTAATTCAGTAAACCTAACTTACAAATCTGACGTATAATTCCAAACGATTAATTTCGGTATGATATTAATAGGAATGTATATTTTCACATTTATATAAAAAACAAAATTGGGTGTGTATTATCATTACACGCCTCTTAGCGAAACATTTCTTCAAAATAATCGACATTGTCAAAAACAATACAACATTAAATTTAGCTCGTTTACGAATCTTTAAAAAATTTGCGAGATGCAGGAACTTTTGATTACGAAGATAATATTTCGCGTGCAAATAGTTTGGTAGAAGGTCGGATTTTCAAAAGCGAATCTCGGCCCATAAATGTTTGGTAATGCCTGACGAAAAGTGAACGAAACCGGTATCGAAACTTACTGAAAATTCATGGGACTAGCGAAAATCCAGAAAAGAACGTGGGCTCGCCCACGCCGGGGCCGACAGGATCCTTCTCGGAGGCGTGTCTACTATTCCACGTCACGCACGCGCACTAAACACGACAACTTGGTGGACGTAGAGTCCATTCGAACAAACTGAACGGATCTAGGAACGTCCTCGAATTCCAGCGGGCGGCAGGCAGCTGTTGCTCTCGTCGCCCTTCTCTCTCATCCGTCTCGGCGTTCGTCCCGCTCTCATTTCCCGTCCGCTAATATTTCCACGACACGAGCTTTTGCCTGACTTCCGGCCTTCGCACACAGCGACACGCGTCACGCGCTTCGACGAATTCGAACTGTGCTTCCGGCCGTGGTACGTGTCACGCGCATGGTGCGCCGTATGTTTCCGTCGGAAGTCTTCGACCAAAACGGTGCATCCACTTCTGTTTCCAATTTTTCCTAAAATATACTCTTCGACGCTCCGTGCACAACTTACAGATCGAGGTAGGAGTTTCTCAACGAACTCGTAAATGCCGATCACACTTTGAACGAAACTTGGACGATCGAGAATATGCGATGGTTTCGATTCGATACACTGTCATCGGTAGTTAACGAGAGTACGTTCGATTCCCGTTGAGTCGCAAACTATAGCACGCGACGGCGATGAATGAATCTCGGGCGAAGATCGACGAGGGTACACGAACGAAACGTCAAGAGCCGAAGCGAACGCGGCAGATGCTGGCGAACGACTGACAATGAGTTTGTCGGAAAGGAGTCGAGCGAGCGGTAGCGGCGGGGCGCGGGGAGGGGGGGAAGACGCGTCGCGATTGGTCAGCGCGTAAGCGGGTCGCGGCGAGAGTGGGGGGAGGGGTATCGGCAGTCGGCAGTCGGCAGAGACGCCGGATGGAAGGTAGAGGGTCGTGCGGCGGAGACGAGGGAACTCGTCAGGACGAAACGTTTGGGGGAGGGAGGGAAAGCAGGAAGAGAGAAGGTGGGAAGGAAGCCATGAATGGCGACAGTCGGATGAGGGGACAGGAGGCGAAAAAGTAGACAGAACCGAGAGCGGGAAAGAGAGAGGTAGAGCAGGAAGAGCCGGAGGAGGAACGAGGAGGACCGGTCGAGTTCCGTGCACGGTATGCCATCTGGCGATATCGTGGCCAACGACTCGTTCGCAACACGAAGCTTTTTATGAATGGGCGGAAGCTATCATTGAAGCTTTAGATTGAATGAAAACATTACCTATGTCGTCACCGTGTATACCACCGACAGCGTCGGCGCGGCGACAGTGACGGTCGTCGGTCGACTTCGATGGAGGTGGCAATGCTTGCCGCGGTGTTTTCTTTTTTTTCCTCCTTTTTTTCCCTTCTTCGTCCCGTGTCAAACGCGCTCTCGTACACACGCTTCCTTTCATACACTGTGGGAAATTCTCTCTTTTTTTTCTTTTTCGACGCCACGTTGCGAGACTGCTTATCGATCGAATTTATACACTCATGTTCTACTTGCTCGTGATTCTCCTTCGAATTCGCGCGTCGTAATGACCAGGAGTGCTATTATCGATAAACATCGATACATCGATAACATCCGTATATATCCTTAAGGCGGACAAGAGAGATGGAAATGGAGTACAACCCGTAATTTTATCGTTCGTATATATTTATTCGCGTTTAAACTTTCAACTTAATCCCACCTAACTTAACACGAAACATGCTTTTAATCGTTTAAATATAGTTATTCCTCTTCGAAGCTAGGTTCAATAAAATACGAAGTTTAAATAAGCGCAAATACATTTAGGTGACAGAATTATACACCTATCTAGTAAATGAATTTGAATAATTACAAAATTATACATCAAGTTCGGTTAAAGTTTAAATAAGAATCAATAGATATGCACGATATATGTATGCTAAAAGCAGATATATTCTGACTTGAACTCTTAATTACGCCGATTTTTTTTTTACCGATAGTTTCATCTTTTAAGTAAGTAAATATGATTCGAAATACGTTCGGTCTTGTTTTAATAAGAATGTTTTACAAATACGATAATATGTGTATAATTCGAAAAGAGATAAAGCTACAAATGTTTCGTCAAATCGATCAAACTATCGACCGATACAAAATGTACAGTAAATGTTCGCTTTAAAGCGACGTTGACTCGATTTAGTTGCGAATACTAATATGCAACGGTCTAAAAATAAAAGAACGAAAAGGTACCGTTATACTTCCATTAATAACGATACCAGTTTGGAACCTCACGAAATACTCAAAGGCTTATTAAGTAAACGGGTTGCATCTTTCATCGGGTTTATTTAATCACCTGACCGCGTACCTGCCCACCCCACCTTCCCCTCATTCGTATACGGTATCCGTCCTATTATTTCAAACATCTCTCTCATAAATATTAATCGACCATAGCCAATAAATCGTGACAGATGTTCCATCGGTGTCAATTTCAGGTCGTCCTGTTTGCACGAGTTGAATACGATTTTTTGTTCAACTTCGCGTCACTGTTCGAGAAACTTTAGAAAAACTCGATGGCAAATAAGGAATAAACGTTGGCTAACAGTACTTCTCACCAAGTAACGCATCTTGAACCGGCTCATAGTTCATTTCGCTGTTCCGCCTTTTAATTTCTAGTACGGAAAGAAAATCTGTGAAAGTCGAACGACTTACAGGATGCCGACAACTAACAGGATATACCTACTGCTAAGGAAGTTTCAGAAACGTCTCGGGTAGTGTTATGTAAAATAGCAATAACTTCACGATGAATATCTACGATTCAAGGTCGTATTAATATACGAAATATATAAATAAAATTGAAATACTGTACGTTTCACGTAGGGGTATCTAATTTAACAAATAAATAGATACAACTGTAAATTAATCTAACGTATGGCGATATAATTAATGATCATGTAACGAGTAGCGATAAAATGGTCATGCAACAAGAGAAATCACAGGATCGCCAATGTAAAATGTGGCAGTATAACGAGTATACTCGATGCATATAATGCTGGTGGATATTATAACACGTCAATATTTTTCGTTTTTAATTTGTGTATGCGAGAGCGATAATATCCCGTTAAATAAGTAAACGAATAAGGTTTGGCCACCACTGTATTATAGTATCGATAAGTTGGTCCAACCTGTTACATCGTCGATTCAATACCAGTTCCAAGGTATGCGAAAGCGTGCACGGTAGTACGGCGAAGGATCTTTTCGTTTATATCTCGGCAAGTTGGACGAGTCCTGGAGTTTCGATCATGCTAGTGGATAGGGACAGTCCGAACAAGTCGAGCAACAGAGGGAGCGAATCGACTAGAGAAGGCGCGGATAGAAAAGCGAAAAGAGACGCACGGACAGACTGTCTCGTTCTGTCGCGTTACACGCTTCTATATTTATCCCGCTCATTAATTCTATCCTCGTCGTGCACCGTTCATTCATTCGAACGTTCGTCTCGCTTTATCTTATCCGAGCAGGCCGGCCCGAAGTCGTCGCGTCTTTCTCTCTCTCTGCCGCGTACGTACGTTCATTCATCTCCTCTCTGTCTTCCCGTTGCCCGTGTACTTTCCACCCGTTCTTCTCCGTCTCTGTCTATCCCGGCTGCGCGCGCACCTCGTCTCGCTCCGGTTCGTTCACTCGACCCCCACCCTTCCGAGCGAACGCGTCGTTCTCGCTCGCTCGCTCGCTCGCTCGAGTAACCCCCACCCCTGACACGCATCCGCACGACAGACGCCAGTAGCGTAACAATCCTTTCGTCCGGTTTAGAACCCCTCCACCACCACGCGTCCACATTTCGTTTATGCTAATCTTACCAAAATTTTCACCGCTACTATTATACGCTCCTTGGCACAGTGACACGGATATTTTCAACCTCTAATTCTTACGAATACGAATAAGTCGTTTCCGATTTTCTTATACTGTTAATACAATAGTCTGTGATAATTTGTCATGCACGAAGTTGCGGAAAATTTGATGTACACGATTTAAGCTGAAATATTCCGGCATCTCGATGTTCTCGAATCTCACCACATACCGAATACTGCACCCTACTATCCCAATGTCTCGAACATTTGTACATCCGTACTATCCCTAGATACATCTATATTAAATATCCCTAGACCCTATTATCTCTATATCTCTACAAATATCTCTCGATTCTAACATTTCAATATAGAGATATCTCTAGACACTGTGTATCACTATCCTAAAATCCTAAACATTCAAACCGCAAATATCCCTAGACCAAATTTCCCTAGATCCGGGTATCGCTAAATTCCAAATAGTTTCATATCCGAAATATCCCTTAACCCAAATGTCACTAGATCGCCAATATCAGGAGAATACAATATCCCTAGACGTAAATACCACGATACCTTTAGATTTCAATATCATAATACATATTCCTAGATCAGAAATGTCCCTAGATCCCGATATTACAATATCCCTGGATGTTTGATTTCATCCCTATATCTCATATAGGGATCCGTGTATTCCAATATTCCTATAGTCCCGTATCCTCAGATTTTATATCTACGAAATTGTTATTGAATTTTGTGTCGTTATTTGTGCGAATTTTCCTGTACGTATTACGTACGATAATTGGTAAATTGCGAATGGACAAGGAGAAAAAATGAAAGGGCTAAACGCGAACGTTCGTGCGCTATCTTTTACACAAAGCATAGCGGGATACATTACGTGTCAGAATTGTCAGCAGCGCAGACCTGCCGATCGTGTGTCAACGCAAATCCTGGTTGCGTAACGGAGAGTTTCCGGGTCGCGGTCCTTGCAGTGGCACACGAAAACTAAATAATACAGATAAAACGGTATCGCGTTCCAAGTGTAATATTTCCTCGGTGTATCGCGAGTGTGTCGCATCGGTAGCGATATCGTTCGAAACGGCACGTTGTATTGCGAAGGCTGTCGTTCACCGTGAAACCGATCGCTTTCGAGCTACGCTAACGAATTTCGTCAAATACGAAAAAGTTTCTGTACCACCATTTATTTACCGGTATATGACTTTCGCGAAATGGCTCGTGACACGACACTCGCATAGTAAAAATTTACGCATGTTTCGTTTATACGTAAATTGTGTTGTATACAATACATATAATGTACCCAGTAGATTTTTCGTGGATATCTAAAGTTGTGAACGACGAAGTCGCGAATGAAAGTACGGATACCGCGGATACAAAGGTTGCAGTTACTCTCGTGATTCGTGAAGTTTTTCACGGGGTTCCTCGATATCGGCGATACGTTACTGAAGCGTAGAAAGACAAGCGAGCAGAGGAACGCGAAGCGAGGCGAAGCAAGCGAACAGCCAAGTAAACTTTGACGAGGGCTTGGCTCGCCTCCGAGCAAACATCTGTGCGCTAAGAAATTTTCTATATAAAATAAATTCCAAGCCCACGGTTTAACTACCGACGCGACCCACACTGACAGGATCATAATGTCTCGTGTTGATACTTCGCACCTTTACGTTCTTTATTAACACTTTCGTGCGCCGTGTCACCCGTATCTGGGTGACGTATGAATTTTAAAAACAATCTTACAACCTTGTTAAATACTTCAATGTTTATTGGAAATAAAAATAATCTTCGACCGTCGAAAACTTATCACCGAACATGTAACACCGACTGATAAATAATCCAACGATCACGTATGCTACTTATATCCGCGGTATATTTTATGCAGCCTTGATTTTCTTCGGGACAAACATTTTCTTTTCAAAGTCGGCAGTCGCTAACACTTTGAGCGCGAGCGTTAAATTCTTCGGAGATCTTATCGAATAAATTTGTTTTCAACAAGCTTCATCGGAGATATTTTGCTCCTTTTACTGGATGTGCCTCAAAGTACTTATTAAAGAATGTCCTCCAAGTATTTATCGTATAGTTATAACGAATTATATGATATTTAAAAGTTATTCTTCAATGGTTAAGTAAAAATGTTCTTTATAAAAGTAGTCATTAGCTCAAGTATAGATTTACGTGTAAAAATATGAGTAACATTTCGATCGACGTGTTAACAGCAGACTTATTCGCTCGAATAGAATAGTGAGATAGTTTTATAGTAGTACAAGAATGCAGTTGCATGGCGGTATAGTAAAATAGAAGAATAGTAGAATGACGGTATAATTGTATTGTAAAATTGGTGGAATAATAGAGCAGTAGAGTGATACAGCGAAATAGAAAAATAATAAAGTATCTGTACTGTAAAACCGATAAAATAATAGTGCAGTGAAATCGAAGAATAGCAAAGCAACAGTATAATTGTAAAATCGATGTAACAGTAGAGCAGTAGCGAAGAGGTGCATCGACACGGTACAACATCGACAGAGGTATCTGTAATCTCGATCACCGAAATGCTAAAGCGAAAGAATTAACGATAAGAAGGATCGTAGACCGACATAGTATCCCGTAAGCTTGAATCGCGCGATCTTGACACAGCGGGAAACTGCATTCTCGTTAAAATAACTTCACAGAGTCGCTCTAATTTTATCGACGTCGTGGACGAGCGTCGTCGTGACACTAGCGCGTCTGTTGAAAGAAAAATATTTTGGATCAACGTCAACTCGTGTCTTCGAAACTTTTACCCTGCACCGTTTCGCTCGCTGCATCGAGGATAGTCCATTTGATCGAGGACTCCTTCAAAATTTCTACTTCTTCGACCGAATCGGAAATACGCTGAAACGAAGATGTAACCAAGGGAGAAAGTTGCCACTTTCCGATTTTTAGGATTATAAGCTTTTCCGAGGATTTGATAATTTGGGGATTTAGGGATTTAAGAATTCAGAGATTTGAAAGTCCAGCGATTTGGGGATCTAAGGTCTTTGAGGTCTAGCCAGTTTGAAATCCAGGGATTGTTCGGATCTCGCAAGTTTGGGATCCAGGGATTTTTTCAAATAAGGCTACGGATCTAGAGATTTTTTAAACCAAAATCATAGACCTATACATTTTTCATGTACGAATTATTAAAACTCACTTAGCAGTTATTTAAGTACTTAGGGCGGTATCTAGATATTTTGGAACTTAATAATTTTGGTACAGAGGATTCTTACCCAGATTAATTTAACTAAAGAGCGAAGAACCTTAGATCTATGAATTCGAATCACAAGTGTGACTCAAACTCGTACGACGAGGAGTTAAAAAATGAATTTCGCGTTCTCGAGACGTGTCGCATTAGAGCGTTAGAAAATGCGTAGGAAGATATGCAGAGTATGTCGAAACGACCTGGTGTTTTTTGTTTGGTTTGCAGTGTTACGTAAAAACACAATGGAACGAGTGTTTTTCATAACAGTAAACAGCGACGACGATAAGGAAACGAAGAAGCATAGTTGCGAAGCCGTTTTCCAGGATGTTGCTGGTTTTTGTGATGTCCGAGAAGGGAACGTTTTGCCCCACGCAGCGAGAACGTTACGACAGATGTTTAACCGTCTCTGTTCAACTTCCCAACAGGCTGCTATTATAACGAAGCGTCGTCGGAAGCTGTTTTGACTTCGTATGCAAAATAACCAGCCAACCCGGCCGGGAAGAAGCTCTCCTCGCCGGAGAAATTAATCGTTATATAGTACGTTTAATACGCTCGTAAATGTCGAATAACGAATCGACCATAAATCGAGACGCGCTATAAATTCCTATCGCGACGACAGCTTCGTTGGATTATTAAATTTGAATTTCGTACCGCTCCTCCGTTTCTCCCGTTAGGGAAACGATCTACGAACAATAGATCTAATAGAGTTATATCGGGGATTATGGATTATATCGCTGGGAGCAGTGTCTTCTTCTATTTAACGGGTAATTGTCGCAATTATTCGCATTTGAAATGATCAAATTCGATATGTTGCATATCTCTTGTGTACTCGTATGAATGTTCGTTTAATTAAATTGTAATTAGAAACCGGTAATCGATCAAGGATTATTTTTAATCGTCTATAAAAGGTACTATCGATCGATTAATTCGATCACGACTTTTGGTGATCAATCTTTAACCGCAAGTATCGATCAGGTTGAACATTTTTATTGATCGATATTTGGCTCTAAGATGTTTAACTCGGAGATATGATTTCATTGAACGATTCACGAAATCGTAATATATTTGTTTTACTCCAAAAGCCTGTATGCTGTACAACTTTTTAAATGATACATTGTTTGGAGTATCTCACGCGATTAAATTACGCGCAAGTTAATAAGAGATCGCACACGAAATGTATATACGTTTATCTCTCGGTTGGAAAAATTGAATAATATCCGAGGAATTCGAAGAAGCCGTATGGAAATTTACTATCGGAAGTATGAAATTCCTATCGTTAATTGTAGGTATACTAAATAGCCGAGATTAGCTAGCACGATAATAATTAGCAAACGATAAAACGATCGAATAAAGAGAGCAAACGATCGTGAAAGAGAAAAAGAAGGAAAGGAACGAGAAGTAGCAGCACCGGATATCCTTCAGACTGCGCCCACGCAACGTGCATGCATGCACTCGTGCATACACTTCTATATATTCAAGATGCACCGGAGTATCTCTCTGCGATTCAATGCTGACATATTTTTAACGCTAGGACAACCATCGCGTCTACCTAGTTTCACGATGAAAAATCATTCGAAATAAACCCCTACAATCGTCATTTAACGTTAACAAAATCCAACGCAGAAAGAAGAAACAACTTCTCCTATACGTATGATAAACAATTAAATATATCTTGAAACAGATACGATGTATGGTCTTGAAGAGATGCTAATCATACAACACACATGCCCTCGACAATCGTATGTTACATACAATGTATTTTCTTCCGAAGAATGAGTTAACTCGTATCTGGATAATAGATTTCTAATTTAATAATTTGAAACTCAACATTTACAAGAGTTTAATTGTTTATATCAAGGTGTTAGGGAGTGACGCACCACGTGAGTCCTATGTTACATATACGATGTAATTGACAACGCATCAGGTGCGTCTTCTGTTACTCATGGAATGCAATTAATGACACATCAAGTGTGTCTTCAATTACTTATACGATAGAGTCAGGAACGCAACAGGTGTGTCTTGATTTACTCGTGCAACAGAATCACTGACGCACAAGGTGCGTCTTCAGTTGTCTACACGATAGAATCACTGACGCACCAGGTGTGTATTATACGCTTGTAAGATATAATTGGTAACCGACTACATATATGTATTTCATGCTGTCTATGAATCATATGCGTCTTATAAATAATTCTAATCGAAGTTTCGAGGATAATCGGCGAAGAAAATTGATGTAAAAACAATTCACTTTTCTGCATTTCCAACAAAAGAGATTACGAATCAAGATTTTTGAATATGGAGTTTCAGTACGCCGGAAGTTTTCTTTCCGAAATTCTGGTAGGACCAATAAAGATATCGATGTCTACGAAAGAAAGAATGGCGAGTCGCAATAAGCACAATACGATTCTGCGAGCAAAGACCCTCTTGGGGAAACGCAATGATACCCTCCGGAGGGTATCGATGGTCGTTTACAACGGGACATAGAGTTTCGGGAGAGAAATTTTCGAGGAACCCATGAAACGAGTCATTTCCTTACAAAAGAAGGGAACGAAGACAATGGATCGCACGTCCCTTCGTCGCTGTTCTGCCACCTTGCGTTACCTGTCCCTTTTGAAAGCGATACCTGCGACACCAGCTTGGCCTCTTACCTATATCCGTCATCGGTTTCAAATATTAAAGCACAATACGATCATTCGTCGAGAGTCCATCGCGTTTAGAACCGGTATCCCATGATTTATAACGGCAATTAAACTGAGACTTCTGATCTCTGGAGTAGAAAAATTGCTTCGTGTTCTATAGGAAAATAGGGGAACAAACTTTGGGACAGGCTTCTTATTTTAACCCTTTGACTCTTATTCGACCTTCGGTTTACAACAATATGAAATATTTTTTATCGAATTTATAATGTTATAGGTATGACGTATAACATAAAGAAATGGACAACATTGGCATTTAATAATAGATAAATAATTTCAAGAAAATTCATGAAACCTCAACTAGAAAGTTTTAGAGTAGCTACCTGCCAACGATGAAAATCCTTCCGAGTGCAAAGGGTTAACTTTGTGGTCGAAGTTCGGAACATTCCCGATAGAACTCTCGTATTTTTAAATATTATGACCGCAGTGTTGTATGTAATATTATAGGTACGTATGAACATAGGTGCACAAGAGCTAAATTCATGAAATGCTCTCTATATCGTCATGTGTTGCATGTCCACATGCTGTATGCCTGTGACTAATATATGACATATTGTTTCGTTGACATCTCGTAGATGTTACACGACAACTCATTTATTGGCGACACGTGGTATAACAACGTATTAAATAACCATTCAAACATGCATTCCATAGCCATACATTGAATAGTCATTTGTTAAATAACCATGCGTTAAATAGCTACTAGATAAATAATCATGTGTCGTACCGATACACCTGGGTCTATAATGCAACGTCATTAAAGGCACTCGATATCAAGAAGAAAAGTTATTACAATAATGTTTTGTCCTGAATAACTGTTTGGCAGGGAGCCACTATAATGTCACGTGTCTTAGAAAGTCGTTTAGAAGGAAGCCAATATGGGGCTGCCCATTAACCGTTTGATCATTGATTTACTTAGAAAAGAGGGACCAGCATTTAACAATCAATATCTTACCAAATAATCTTAAGTTACGTATACTTTGAGCTTCAAGCGTGACTTACTAAACATAGTTCACAATAACGATATATTGGAAAAGTTTTCAGCACTTTCTAGTTTCCGAAAAAATGTAGACTGCAATGTGAAAAGGCAGGAAAAACCTTCCTAAGGATCCCTAAACCTGATAAAAGCATAAGTTTTACATTCTAACATCAGCGAGATGTTAAAAGAAACTCCAGGATTCCATAGATCTGTAAAGACAACTGAGTTGCAATTCGAAACGTAACAAAATGTCCGTAGGTAACCTTAACGCCAGAGTCTGAACATTTATCGTTCAAGAAACGATATGGATCGTTATCGTCAGAAAACTTGATAAATGTCAGCTACCTAGAGTAGCCGATTTCATCGAGTGGCCCTAGAGGCACGTCAGAGAATCGACGTTGAACAGCAAAAAGTGAGGTTACTGTCAAAGCAGTGGCTCTTTTTTCGCGACGAACACGCAGAATTACAGGCGTTCGCGAGGCGGGAGGTTCTCTAGATGCAGAGAGAAAGAGAGACAGCAAGCGGAGAGCGCGATCGCCGACACACGAGAAATGGAATGTGGACACCATATGGTCGGGATCTTCGCCCAACCACCCACTCGTCGTCGTCGTCTTAGTCTTAACCGCGTCCACACCTCTGCTCGGCACGAAGAAAAGTTCGTTAGCGATTTCAAACGTAATTGCACGACTCGTGGAATGGAAATTTATAGCCTGTGTTACCACATTCGCGTTACGTGAAATCACTGACCAGCCAGGAATTCTGATTGTACGTTTGCTGCCTCGACTGCCTACCTTCGATTGCCGCTTTACTCCGACTGCTGGATTTCAATGGTGTTTTTTAACGATAAATAATACGCCAAGGAGCAAACTTGAATCAATTATGCCGTTTACCGGAAAATTATTGTTCGCTTACATCAACGAGAATGCTATGTTCAAAAATTTAGAACTTTAGCAAATTCGCAGATTCAAATATTTGAGAGTTCGGAAGTTTTTGCTGGACAAGTACCTAACATCGAGTGAGATTTGAATGTAAATTTCTGATTTGGAGATCGAATTGTGCTTAGAAATTTGAAACTTCAGTTTAATTCTAATAGATTAGAGATAGGAACTGTTTACGTCCATTTGTATAAACAGTCCTCGGATCACCATGCTTTATGTAAATGTAACAATACACGTGTCAAAGGTGAAGAAGATCGATGTCAAGATCATTAACAATAAGCGAATAATCGACACCTAATTAACATTATAAGCCGTATAAGTTCACAGTGCAGTTACTATTCGTATCAGACGTCGATACGATGCTCAACGACGTCAAAAGATGAATTGTCCCTTAAACCGAAATGCTTGTGTAATTACATTACGTAGGTTTAGTTCGTCTGTCGAACTAATTTGGTTTGTCACTGTAAACGGGACACCCTGTGGATAAACACAAGCCCACGCACGTTCGACCCACACTTCGCCGTATGTCGTGAAACGTGGCCCTCGTGCACCCTGAAAAACTATTTTCGACACCGAGCATTGTGTACACGCGTACTCCGCTCCGCGCCGGAAACCCCTGTTTTACGCGCGTAAACATATTGCCGTCTTGCATGCGCCTCGATATTTATCCAACAACGGTAGGAATTCCTTTGGTTACAACCCCGTCGTAGACGAGTCTGAATGAACGACGCGTACCCTAATAAATCCAACTCTAATTTAGTACTGTTTCGTGCGTTTACGCTCAATTATTATTTCTTGGGATGCATTCGTCAAATTTGGTAACGGTACAAGGTTTCGGGTTACTAATAAACCATGTGCACTGTCAGGAGCAAATATAATTTTCCTGCGAGTAAAGCAACCAAAGAAAGCACGCTTATCGTTTGTCGATTTTTAGGGATTTTTCTAGTTTTCTGAAAATCTGAGAATAGTTTAAGAATTTAGGAGTATAGGAATCTGTAGACCTAAAGATTTAGTCTTAAAAATTTCGGGTCTACGGATTTTCAAATCTAGGTTTTTGGTTCGATGAATTTGAGAAATGATATATTTGCGCGTTTAAGGATCCGAGGATTGTTAAATCGAAGATCGTGGGATCCTACATTCGATAATTGGGTCGTTTAGAAATCTAGCGATTAAGAGGCTTGGAAATGTGGAAGTTCGAAATATTAACTATTAAATTAAACAATTTTGAAGCTTTCAATTTTACATACGTCCTCATTCAAATACCTTTGTTACGTTCGGATGTATCTATTACTCTGATCGAACATGTACGCTAATTACTCGTAACGCATCATTCAAGAACGAACGTATACTATCTATCGAACCATTCTGAACGAATATATGCGTTACTGATACCGATACCTGTTAAATGTGTATATCGTGGAAGTCCAAGGATCGATATCGTATCCAGTGGCTCCTAAACGCATAAGTTTCGTAAGAAAAGCCGAGATATCGGACACCGTGATCGAGTATACTTGACCGGACACCTAAACGTACCATCTACCACGAAGGACCAAAAGAGAGAATAAAAAAGGAGCACTGTTCAACAGCGTCGGTATTGTTCCACGTTGTGCAGCATCATTCCTCATCCGGTATATATCAACGTCGATCTTGCTGGCGTCGCATTCTGAATGAAAGCACGTTCGAACGACCGTACGTATACGAACGGCCGGACAGATGGACGGTCGACAGGGTCAACGTTCCCTTCCCTTCAAGGACGGCCAGAGGAAAGTCGAAGAACAGTCGAGCGAGACCAGAACGCTAGACGAAGAAGGAGATATCAGCCGGTATGTTATGCGGACACACGAATTTTCACCGCATTAACCCCCTGCGCTATAATAACGGGCTAAGCCCGTGACGCGTTCGCGATTCGATCGCGACAAACTTTTCTTGTACTTTTCCAATTTTTTTTTCAATTTTTAACACTTTGCTGCTTAACCATTTTGACGGGTCTCGCGACGCACTCGTACTTCGTGATCAATTTTACTAGAATTTTTTACAAATTAGCTTCGGTTTGGAGTTCTAGTTCAATTATTTGCATAGTCAATTGATACTAAATTGACATAACATTTCAACTTTCTTTGTCTCTTTTAATATTGCAGCTGTGATTAGTTCGGACTGACGCACCTGTCAAATAAATCATTGTGCAAAGGGTTCATTTCTTTTATTACCTACCAGTTTCTTGATTTACAAAACAAAAGGGTTTCTCGATAAGATGTATCGCAACCGTGCGGAGTAGTAAACAGGAAGAATAAGTTCAAGCTGACAGCTCTTGTTACTTAAAATTTAGCAAAAGTTAAAAACTTGCAACTTGAAACTTGTGAATCATTGAAAGTTTCACATTTGTGAAATATCGAAGGTTTGAAATTTGTAAAATATTTGAAGCTTGAAATCTGTAAAATACATCCACTGTATAATTTGATAGAAGTAATTCGTGCAAATGTTTTCGAGATACGATCATGACAGAGAAACGCATCTAGGTCAAGCAACTAATTGTAAGAAAAAGAATGAACACGAGAATGTAGAATAAAGTGTTTCGAAACGCTGACCTACGTGGCCAGATTTTCTTGTTTTTTCTTCATATAGCTGGATCGGTGATATCGATATCAGATAACGCTAATCCGTTCGACCGATAACGGTAGACAAGTTACACGCATTAATTGCCTAATTAACGACACTTTCCGTATATCATGATTTAACCACAAAAAAGGAACGTTGACGAAGGAGAAAGAGGACCGTGTTGTACACGAATAAATGGACAACTATTTTCGTAAAAAATACCGTTAACGATTGTTCCCGTTCAGAAAGCTCAGTTATCGAATTATCGATTGTAACGAATGTCGCGGTGTTTGTGACTAAAACCATTTGAATTGTTATCAAATCACAACGCGTAGGAAGACATCGCTTCAGATTACAGTGCACGAAGACATGGTGCATCAAATTACAACGCGTAGAAATACAGCGCTCCAAGTCCCAGCGCGTAGAGACAGAGCGCGCTAAATCACACCGCATAGTAACACAGCGCGCTAAATCACAACGCGTAGAAACATATACGCTCCAGATTACAGCGCGTGAAATTTCAGCGCGCCAAATTACAACGCAACAATGTGCAGAACGACAAACTACAACGAATCGAAATACTACTCACTGTAACATAGCGCATCGAAATATTATCCGTCGATAAACAGCGTGTTGAAATATACCGCATATACTTAACAATATAACCAAAATTATACTAAAATGTTTTATTAATATATCGTTCAGTAATATGTAGTTATGTGAAAATATTAATAGTATGTAGTAATTGATAAGATGTACGAATACATTAATGATACGTAGTAATTAATAAGATACTAATATACATATTAATGGTAGGCAGTAATTAACGAAATATACGAATATGTTAACGATACGTAGTTATTAATGAAATATAGGAATATATTAACGATACGTAGTAATTAACAATGTGTATCTATATGATCAGTACTGATTATACGTGTTATCAATAATTTTACAAATACCTGCGTCATTAAAGTCCGCGGTGTATATCGGAGATATCTCCGGTGATAATGATCGCCCTTGTAATTTACGATACCGACGTTCCGCCATTTTTACCGTGCGATAACGCGTAACGATAAACGCGTTAATTATTCATGGTAGGCGAGGATGATTCGTTGAACCCTGAACTAAATGAAATCGAATCGAATCGAAAGTTCTGATCGCTAATTAAAACGACCACGATCCAGTCTCTGGTATCTTCGTGTTCCCGCGACTTCCGGTCAATCTTGGCGAGAATTGATCGCGACACACGATATCCTCGTGGCAATAAACTGCATCAAAGTAATTCCCCTTCGCCGTTAGCGATGGCTATAATTTTCGATATACGGCTGGGAACTCGAAGGAGAATATTAAATTCGAGCAATACGAACGCGATGGGAACGTTAACTGGTTTGCGTCTGCCGGATATATCGACGGTAAAACGAAATGATAAAACTTTAGCTTAGAGGATCATTCAGATTCGTGTTCGTTAATGAACACGATTAACATACCGCTTGAATGAACGGCTTTCGGAATAAAATTAAGGAGACCTAACATTCCTGTATCTCTCAAATTCTACTTCTATAAAATATTCGAGTTTTATCGTCTTTGTATTTTCTATTCCATCGTTGCATCTATTATACATTTTTCATTTTTTCCAGCACATTTAACCGGTAGATACTGTTAGTTTATTAATATGTACAAGTTGTATCGTTCCTATAATTCAAATGATTGAATTATCGATCATGGCGCGCTGTATTTCTACACGTTGTTTCTACACGCTGTATTCTGTGCGTTGTAATTCGGCGCGCTGTACTTCGTGCGTTTTAAATCATACCGCTGTAACTCAATGCGTTGTGTTCCTGTAGTGGACTTTTCTTATCATTACGCGTTGTAAATTTTGGCGTTCTATTGCCATATGTTATATTTCAGTGTGTTGTATAAGCAATACATCATGTGTTATACATATATTTTAAGATAACCGCGTACTTCAATTATGTAATGCCGATATAATCAATTGCAAATTTTCTTTAACTCGAATTTCTTACCGTTTAGTCCAATAACTCGTCTCAAAGGGTCAATAGAGTTCTTGGAAACGAAACATAGCATAAGAATAATATCGAAAATATTCAACTACTTAAATAATTTCTATATTTCAAAGTATCTTCTGGTAAGCAAAAGTACAATAATTCGTCCGTAATGACCCACTAATTAGCGCGACGTATTCGCGGGTGAAAAAGAAGGAAATGTCGTTAGAAGCGCAGAAAAGCGTCGATAGTCGAAGAGGAGAGGAGAGGAACGAAAAGAAAAGCACGAAGAACGAGGAGGAACAGCGAGAAGCAGAGAGAGAGGCGATCGGTTAGACCGGATATGACGCGACAGCACATAACGATGATCGTAGATTGCGTTCGCTGCTTGTGCAAAAGCAACCGAGCAAGCAGGAGGCGAGTTGATGAAACGATGACGAACTGGGAGGGTAGAGTACCAACCGTGCTGAGACAAGAAAGAGAAATGAGACACGACGGAGAAGGGTGAAATACGGTGGAGCACAGACGCAGAGAGAAAGAGTTAAAGAGAAGAGATGAAAAACGGAGGAACGAGAGATAACGGGGTTGGCAAACACGAAGATAGCGTTACAGACAGGGAGCGAACGAAACTTTAACGAAGGATGCGAATTTAAACGATTCAACGTTCGCGCGTTTGGGGTTGTTCGCAGATGCAGAAACTCCTTAGATTTTTAACCTTAATTTTCTTTTACTTTTATTATATGTTATAACGCGTTGAAAGCCAATGTACTAATTCCGAATTTTATTTAACAGTCTTTGTTTAACAGGGTTGTCATCGGAGCTAATGTAGTACTAGTCTTGAGTTTTATTTGTTAGAAATGATTCTTTGTTTAAATACAATTTGTAGAGTACAATGTAAGCTGTCAATGGTGGGATGCGAATGACAAAAGTATGCAACACGTTGTTGTCTATGATTTTGTACAGTCTGACACAAGTATGTAATCCATGTATTGATTTTAGCAATTCCGGTATATAGAAAAATTCCTAATTTTATCTGTAATAGATGTAGAAGGAAATAATACATGACCTTTCAGAATTTTGGTACTGGGTGGCTAAAGAGGCTGACATCACGCGACCTTTCTAGAGCGCTCAATTCAAATGTCACGTACATGTCTCCGGGCCTCCATCTTGTAGTATTTTAAAACATAATAACATAGTGTTTTATTGAATATCTAAAAACGAAAAACAACGATAAATGATCCACAGAAAATGAAAGATTGCAACGTGAGAAATCGCGAATCGTGCGGAACGCGATATTGTCGACATTCCGTCGAGCACCGATTGTATCGTTGAAAAAGAGGAATTCGTTTTCCTCGAAAATACGTGCGTTACGGGTAGGAATAGTCGGTGACAAACCGGAAGAGTCTGCTGACGAATGAATTTCGCGTTAATCACGCGTAGCCTATGATTAAACGATAATTGCGAGTCGAAAGACGAAGGATGCGTTATTTAAATGGCTGGTTAACGAGTCGAACGCGGTATATGCAACACACCTTGCCACTCCTTTCACGACTCTGCTCATATTCTTTCCATTCATTATTCCGGACACATGTGTCGACTCAAGGACATCGCGTCTTTCAGCAAAGATCATCGCGTGCGCTTGCAAAATATCGACGCGCGTAAAAAAATTGTAGGAAATGCAGAATAGTTATCCTTCGAAGATGTGTTCTTTCGAAATTTTACCAAATTCTTGCTTAAATAGATACAGATTCGTCTTTATTATTTTTGTTGTTCAAAGAACATTAGCAAGGATAAATAATTATATCGCATACTACTATTGTAATAGTTAAAAGATTACATTACCATACTAAATTGTATAATAATGGTACTGCATGAAAATGGGCATTTTTTCGTTTAAAAAGACAATTATCAAGAATAAATAATTACGTTCCATTATTTTTATCGTTACAAAGTTACAACGTTAGAGTAAAAGAGTTGTCTATTAATGGTACTTTATAACGAAAGAACAGTAAAGGATGCACACTTCCCTTATTTATAATACAAAATTGTTATAATAAGAATAAGAAAATATAAATAGAAACGTTTTTATAACAAAAACTTTGTTACGAATGAGTGTTTGCCGACGAGTGGAACGACGTTAGTCGAGTCACCTAGCTATTCGCTATGCAAAGAAAATCATGGTTTCATTCATGCCAGAACCGACATTGCCGCACGCGTGTGTACACCCGTGGAACGTGTGTATCGGTGTCACGATGCGCGTGAGAGTGTCGATATCTTACCACACAACTCGTATGTACACGAACTGTGCCTCTACAAGTTGGCATGAAAGTCTAGCACCATTTTATTACGTCCATAAACAAGTTGCAACGGAAAAAGAAAATTAGCTTCTTCTTGTAATATCATTCTTATTAAATAATATTAAATTGGAGAGTATGTAATTGGAGAAGTAATTTATTAGGCGATCGAACGATCAGCTAATCATGCTAAATAATACAGGTGGATTGGTTTGCAATTTTTCTGCGGATAGAGTCTAGTTATATTGCCTAGTATTATCACCTAGTATACGATGTTAAGTACAAACTTTCTTAAAGTCACGCGATAGTATACCTAACCTAGTAAGAAACATTAAAAATGAAACAGCATGTAAGTACTCTTTGAGTAAGTCTTCAAAACTATAAAATGTTAAGTTACATATACTGTCTTTTCATATTTGTAACCTAAAAAATGATGCATTTGACGATATAAATTTGAACGAAGGATCAGAGAAAAATAGTTGTCATATTTAGCGGTTTGGAATATCGTGAACGGATTGATTAATGTTTAAGATTGTAATTTGAATCCATGGAACAGGATTGTCCTTATTCATGGCTGCACATTTCGGAATAAGATTACACCAGCTGCACGATACCGTGAGTATCTAATCTACGATCAGATATCAAAGTTACGCGTGTCAGATCTTATATCCTAGTACACTGTGACTAAGCCTTTCGAGTAAACGATTGTAACTTTCTAAACATCGATCGTAATCTCGTTCTCGATTCATCGTTCCAAGGTACGCGTCAACAAACATCTACTCGCGTTGCTAAATTTCGTAGAATCGATCATTCGGTGACATCATTCGGTTTGAAAATTCTTTATTCGCTTTGACCTCATGAATCGATCTACTAGGTGCACGTCAAATATGTTTTTCTGTGATAATCGAATTAACGCTCTAACGCAGTCTGCAACAGAGTACCTTGGTCCGAATATTCGATAGACAAATTCTATTAGTATAGATCTATTGGAGTGCTATTAGTATAGATTTTATTTGAAAAATTATTAGGTTTATTACACATTGTGGTCATTTTCTTGTTATATTATAGAATACTAGTTTTCACAAATTTTCGAATATAGATATTTACAAACTTTTAAACTTTCAAATTCGAAATTTTTGAATTCCAAATTTCCCAATTCCAAATTCCCCAATTCCAATTTTTCGAATTCCAAATTTCCAACTTTTCAAACTTCGAATCTTAAATTTGTACATTTCACCATTTGAAATGTAATATTTCGAAGTTTCTAGTAACACACCATAAACGTCTAGTAAGAACACAGGTGTGATCCCGTAGGTTCTCCGGTTATCGATGAGTTTCAGGACACCCAGTGTAAGTTTACGCAAGGAAGCTAGGTGGATAGGTTGACGCAAAGAGGTTGGCGCATGCGCAGCAGGTTCAGCAGGTACGTCAAGCCGAATGGCATTCATTCGGCTACTGGCGTTCGAAGAACGAATGGCGCGCGTGTGTTGGTGAGCGCATGCGCTCGTACTCCGCTCGTATTCTACCTACTCGAGGAGAAAGAGCGAAAGAGAAAGACGGACGACAGAGAAAGGAAAGGAACGACAGGATTAATTCAATTACCGTCTGAAAGTTTTCAATCGAGCCTGTCTCTGATAATAAATCGTTTCTGATCGCTCGAAATCGGGTTGATCTTACTTCGATGAAAACAAAAGTCACAGTAATATTCAGTGGCAAGCGGGCAATCATAAAACACGATAAGGAATATCCAGTTAACGTAGGTCTGCGAAACAACACGAACGGAGATAAAAGGAAGATAAGACGAATGTTTATTTCAAATTCTTAAGAAAGTCGTACCCCGTTACCTTATGCTTTCCGTTTAATGTTCGCTGCCTCGCGTCTATTTTAATCGCAATTGCATAGATGTAGATTATTTAATTCGTACAAATTATCAGAACGTTCGAACGATCGGATAACACGGGTATGTAAAAAATAATGAAAAATTCTATTAGGAATAGCTGAGATGAGAGATATAGCGCAGTCGTAAAATCGGTCGACCGTGAAAGATGTCTTAAAAGGATAAAAAGATGCAACTCCTTTTAGGATCGTATCGTGCATGCTTGCAATTAGTTTCTCGGTTGCGAGGCAAGATTTAAAATGCCTCTGTTGGATGCGTTCGTATCATATTGAAATACAATTTGAAACGCCTACGATTCTGCGCTTGATCATATCGAGTTTACGGTTGCGCTAATACTGAATTCTAATGTACCAAATTACCAACGTGGAATTTCACCTAGTATTACAATTTGACGCAACCGTGAAATTCCATGCATTTGCAAGTACCAAATGTGAAATTCTACGTACTTGCAAGTCCCAAGTGTGGAATTCCACCCATTCGCCTAATCCAAGTGTGGAATTCCACCTACTCTCGAATTCTTAGAGTGGAATTCCACTCACAACCAACTCCAAATGTGGAATTCCACCCATTCGCCTAATTTAAGCGTGGAATTCCATTCACAACCAACTTCAAATGTGGAATTCCATACATACTAAAATTCCAGGTATGAAATTATACACATTGCTACATTCCAACTGTGGAATTCCATATACATAAAAATTTCAAGTACTGAATTTCACGTTGAATTCCACGCACGGAATAATTCCAAAAGTGGAATTCCACATATCGTAAATTTTTAAACGAGTAGAGTTCCAAGCACAATAAATTTCAGAATGAATACAATCCCAAAATGACTGGAATTCCACGCATAATAAATCCTAAAAGGCGTACAATTCCAAAGGTGGAATTCCAAGTACAATAAATGACAAAGTGAACGTAGATTGCGCCGTCCCTGATGAAAATTACGGCGTGTAAGAGGAAATCAAGATCGTATTATATTTCCGAAGCAACTATATCAACGAGGTGACAACTGTAATCGGTAACGGAAATCAACGTGAATCGAGTTAAAATCGTGAAAGAAACAGCAGCTGGATAGATTGTATCGGTGGTTACGAACGGAAACGTGGCGACGACTTTCTCGCAAACTTTCTACACCAGTAAATTTCATTCACTACTTGCGGCCGTGCCTTCTATGAAAGCGTAGTGTGACTCAATACCGTGGCGAGTCACGCTCGCTCGATCTCGTCGATTGAAGTTAGCACGAAGCCAGCCAGCCAGCCAGCCAGCCAGCCAGCCAGCCAATCGTGCGACCTCGCTCGTTCTGAATCGTCAGCCACGTGAAAAACAACTTTGCACGCCGACCACTGAGCTGAATTAATACTGAATGACAGAGATTCTCGAAACAAAAGAGAGGAGGGGATCAAATACATGAGCAACGCGAACGATACTACACCAGCGTTTCTCAAACTGCCTTTCATCGGATATCTACTATTCTTTTCTCATTCTTTGTTTCATCTCTTCATCGCTATAATAACAATTTAATCCGTTGATCGTCACAATACAAAAATTTATTATTATTTAAGAGTTAATTTCTCCGTACAATGCTTCGGTTCGATATTTAATATTTTTATCGCGATTATTTTGCAGGGACAACCACTGCAAATTGCATTCAATTTTTATCTCAAGAAGCTATAATATTGTAAAATTTTTATGTTACAAAGATGCGTTTACGTAAGCTGATAAGCGAGATAAGTGTTCGAAAAATGAATACGTTGCATGTTTACGTATCGAGTAAGTTCAAAACACAAAATGTTTCATACAATTTTGATGACATAAAAGTACTATAAATTAGCATTTATGGTATACCAGTTTTAAGCTGAAGAATTCATCAAATTGACTATGTAATTATTTCGTCAACATTCTTAATATGAAATGAATAGACAACGAATTAGTCAATTCTCAACTTATATGTATCACCGAATCATTAAAGAAAATCTGACACGATTTCATGACATAAAAGTGCCGTAAAATACGACGCATAATATATCAATTTAAAGCTTAAAGTTTACCGAAAATAATGACATAAACGCTTCATTAATATTTCAAATAAAAATTAACTAATCCTTCGTTATAATAATCAAGTAGTTAGTTTTACATTTTGTAATGCAAATTGTTACAGAAATTTGTCAACAATTATTTTCTTCGAATGTTAAGCTTTAAGTTGATACACCGGAAGTGATATTTTGCAACACTTCTACGTGATCAAATTGTATCAGACTTTACATGTTATCATTTTGTATCAGAAATATTAATGACAGCTTTTATATTCGTTTCCTGTTATTACGAGCTTTAAGTTGATACGTCTCAAGAGCCATTTTCCGGTACATTCATGTTATGAAATCGTGCCAGACCTGTTTTCGAAACCTTACATCTGATATGCAACATTTCGATATTCAACTATCTTCGTTCAAGTGCAGGAAACGTTAAATGTTACACGGAGAATTCTGTGTTTGTTGAAGTTTGCTACCAAAAATATCGATCGACTATTTGTGACACACCTAACAAACTGTAATCTACCCAATTTTACATACATTTTGTTGTACGCAACGTATCTGGGTGACCTTATAAGGGCATCATGAATATCCCCGTAAAATGTGTAATTCATTGAAGCAGACGGAAAAAGAAATATATTCTCCTCTGGAACACGGTCTTTTGAAAAAACCACATCAAATAGTAGTCTCGAAACTCGACTCGCAGGAAATGTTAACAAACTGCAAATAAATATTCATGAATGAGACGATAGGAAGCATATATCATCGGAGTTGGAGAAAACCGCGTACGATCAGTTCTTAAGATGAGTGGCCGTCGAGGCATTCTTTCGAAGAAATCATAAGGAAACTGAATCGGGAGGAAAACTACAAGATCCTTATTAAAGGATAATAAGAAGCTGAATTCCGCGTGTGGACCTCCCTCGAACACAGCGAATCAAGTACGAAAGTTCTGTCAACCGACAGAGACACGGGTAAAATAAGAAGAGCGTAAATGTGGTCGACTTACCGTTTCGACTAGGGGGCCGTGGAGGCGCAGGATACTGGGGCGGCGTCAAGGGTGGTGGTGGCGGCTGCGGCGACACTCGCGCAGACGAGGAGGTCGTTGAGCCTTGGGACACGGACGGCGCTGGTACTAGCGTCGTTGTCAGTGGTGTCGTCGACGTGGTAGTCGTCGTAGCCGCCGTCGGTGTCAGCGAAGACGTGGTGGTGATGGTGGCGGTGCGCTGCCCGATGTACCTCGAGGCGGTGCTGCTCGGGCTGTTGGACGGCCAGGGCGGGCGCCGCGGTGGCAGCACCGGGGGCGGCTCGTAGTCCAAGGTATCCACACTTTCGGCACTTCCGTTTCACCTGTACCCTTCACCGAACCGCGCGAACCTCCTTCGGCTTTTCTATCTCGCGCCAGTCTTAGAATGGCACGTCGCGCACAATTTCATTAACGGGCGGACGAGCGAGCGAACGAGATTCTTCTTCTTCTTCACAGTTACTCACTTCCTTTTCCGCGAAACCGCGCGAACACACTCGCGGTTTACGTTCGAGACGAGAGAGGATGAAAGAAGGGATGATAGTGGGGGAGAAGGGAGCCAACAGTGTGCGCACCGCGTGATTTCGAAACTCCCGGAATCTCTTGTTTCTCCTTTCTCTTGCTTGCTCGCTCTCTCTCTCTCGCTCTCTCTCTCTCTCTCTCTCTCTCTCTCTCTCTCTCTCTCTCTCTCTCTCTCTCTCTCTCTCTCTTTTTCTTCGCACTGGTCACGTCACAACACGTAAACACATGCTCCGGATACGTATGCACGATATTACGGATTCGCCGGGACGACGCGACGTAATCGAGGAACAAAAAACTCGTCGGGCTAATATCCTCCGTTGGCGGATTACTGGATCGTCGAGGCGTTTTCGCGTGGTTAGGAACGGAAAGCAGCAGCGAACGCGGCACAGTGGCTCCGACGTAAGAGCCTCGCGAGAAAAACACAAGCACGAGAAGAGACGGGACGAGACGAGGCGAGACGAGGCGGGGCGAAGTTAGCCGAGGCGAGGTGAGACGAAGCGAGGCGTGGCGTGGCGAGGCTCGCCGAGACGAGGCGAAGAGAGTGGAAGAACGGTGTAAGGGGAACTCGCGGAGAGTCGAAGCGTCGACGAGCCGAGGGGCAGCGAGGAGAGCCGAAGGGAAACGAGGAAAGGTGAGGCGAACCGAAGTGAGGTGAGGCGAGGTGTGGCGAGGTGAGACGAGGCGAGTCGGGACGAGACGAGTCGAGTCGAATCGAGTCGAGTCGAGAAGAGTCGGGCCAAGACGAGACAGAAGGACAAGATCGGTGAACACACTGCGGCTTCTTCTCGCACACTGTGGAAACACGCACGGCTCTCTCTCGTGGCAACGATGCGCTACTCTCGTCTTGTCTCCCTTCCTCTCTCTTTTTCGCTTCTCTCTCTCCGCTACAGGATGCGTAGTCGAGCGAGAGCGAGAATCGTCGAAAGAGAAGGCACGAGGGAACGGGCGATTAGCGCGTGCGGACGAGAGAGAGAGAGAGAGCGCGAGAGAGAAAGAGAGCCGACTGAATCTCGCGTAGGCCGTCTGCCAGTAAACAGGCTCCTTCATTCACTGCTTATTTTATACGGGCGGCCCCCTATGCTCCACAGAAATAGCCACTTCGCTCTGTCCTCGTCGCGCGCACATGCCACGGCCGGATATGCTGCCTTTAGCCGTTGGGTAGATCTCCTTCCTCTCTCTTTCCCACGTTCTTCGCTCCCCTTTCTCTCGCACTCTCGCATTCGTGTCACGCGGCTCGCACCTCGAACAACAGTACTGCTCTCCGTGGAAAAGCTACGAGTAGGAGGCCCTCGTTGGTATTCTCCTTCTCGCGCATCCTTATTTTCCTCCTCCGTGTCTTCTTTTCGCGCCTCGTGCGTAAACTTGCAGCTACGCTCGATGCTTCTTCTTTATCCTTAAACCCTCCGTGTTCGATTGCCGGCGCAAGAGACACTGCCACGCTCTTTCAGGTGCGTCACGATCGTTTTCGTCGCCCTGACCACGAACCACAGAGATTATTCTCTCTTCCGAGCGCACGGTCCTTGAAAAGTTCGTATCGTCGATAATGTCTATTTCGCGTTCCGTTTTCCACTCGGCACGAGCCACTCCTGCATCGGATCCGCGTAAAGGGGTTCGCTGCTCGCGTTCACTGGTTTTCTCGAATGGCAAGCCTCCGCTCGATTTCCCCGCGATGGCTGGCAAACCGTGCGCGCACACACACACACACGCACGTACACACGCGCACACGGAGCCTGGGTATTCGTGGCGCACGGTCCTCTCTCGCGTTCAGCGGTTCAGCAGAACGAGTCGGATGGAAGGAAGAAAAAAGAAGAAACGACGGGACTGCTATGGTGAAGAGGGGAGAGCAAAGGAAGAAGAGAGAAACGAGGCAGGAAGGGAGGGAGAAGGATAGATAAAGAGGGTGGGAGCAACGATCGTCGTGCGAGAGAGAGAAGAAAAAGTTCAGCTGGCCTCGGCGGCCATGCCGGTGTAGATCGTGCGAGCGCAGCTCAGGCACGTACTATCCGGCCCGTAGGGCCACCACTCAACGCGTTCTCTCTTTTATCCTCTTCTTTTCTACTCGCTACGATCCTTTTCTGCTTCGCTTGCGAGACGTATCTCTGCGAGCTCACGTACGCGACATAGTCTTCTCCCTTGGTTGTTTCACGTTCGTCCGTGTCGTCGTGCCGGTCGACAGTCGAATCGATCTCGAAACCTCGTATCCATCGATCTCCCTCTTTTCGTCACTTTCGATCGCACCCACTCGATCGCGACGTGCACATCGTGCTCTCGCGTAAATATCGCACGAAACGGTGAAACGCGTCATACGACACTGATCTTCGGGCGAACAGCGAACATTATTTTTTTCCTTTTTCTCGCACTGTGTGATTGTTACGGAAAGCACGTACGAGGGAGGAAACGATAACGCGCACGCGTTCACTCGCGGTTTCCACGGTTTCGTTCGCTGTTTCTGTCCGTTCGTACGGTGCGGTTTTTTCTTTTTTTCGACGGTATGATATACCGTTCGTTTTCACAGCAGGAGCAGACGTCTCTCGTTTCGAGCCGAGACCGGCTGCGCTCGACGCTGGTGTGGCGTTCTAGACTCTCTGCTTGTTACAAACAGCGGAGCAGCGGCCTGTCGTTTCTGTGGGTGGGGTGCGCGCACCGCGCATGCGCACTCGATCATACCGAAAGTTGCATATGCGCGCGCTCACTTATACTCGCGTGATCGTTTACACGTAAACGCGAACGCACACACGCGAACCGCAACCTCACCGCCACGAAAGCACCGTGACGCCTGAGCCTCAGATCCCCCCGCTATCGCCTCGCCATGCTTCGCCATCGTGTACCGTACCCCGCGAGCCAGACGCGATACTTCATTCATGCTCGTATTGTGCGGCCAGGGCTGGCTTCTGCGCCTACGGGCCCCTCGATACCATTCCGCGACTTTTCTCCGCGTTACGATTTCGCAAATTTTCACGAACCGTCATCAATTTTCAATAACTCGAACTTTTCGCGATCCACTGGATCGAAATGCAATATTTTTCAAAGTTCCAAAATTTGAAAGAGCAATTGTTCGTAAAATGGTCCTATGATCTTGATTGCTATGGATACCTCGAGCTATGTCGAGTATTCTGTAACAAAAACAATGTGACGGCTGCAATTACCTGCTATAACGATTACAAAATAATTTCTGAGTACAGTTAATCTACTACATTTTTCTACTATGACAAGTATTCCATTGCGTAAGTAGTCGTTTCTGAAATCATGGCAACTACCGTTCAAGTTGTTGGGTTAAGATAGGTTAAGAGGAATATGACCGATTAACCTAACCTACCTTAACTTTAAACGCCTGCTAATTCGTGATAGTATTTATTCCTAAAGATCTATTTTATGTAACGACATCACGAAGACGTTCGTACAGGGCTAGAATAAGAATAAGACTAGACTTCGAATTAGCATAGGATAGTTGAGGTCTATATTAGAATTAGTCTTAATATTAGCGTTAAGGTCAGTATGAGGTTTAGTGTTACTGTCAGGATCAGGGTTAAGTTCAAGACTACGGTTAGAGTTAATGTTAGGGTTAGTGTTAAGGTTGTGTTTAAGTTAGGTAAGCGTAGGTTAGGTATTGTCATATTCGTCTTAGTCAAATCTAACTTAACTAAGCCAAACTCGAGTTTGCCTATAATCAAGTGCAAAATCCCGAGTCTCGATATTGTAAAATTTCGAATTGACGAAGTTGAATAACTTGCTCATAGTGTACGCTTTATAGGTATAGATGGATCAATACGAGTTATCGCTTTAGTAATTTTAAACATTTCGTATCGTAACGTTTAACACGACCCACCCAAAATGAGTCTGCGTCCCACGAGTAGATCAGGAACCTCACTATGGGAATCTCTGCTACACACCATACAACTCGTAATCCTTGATATACCCACGCACAATTCCCTTCTCTTTTACTGTTATCAATTATTGAAGCATACCGTCATTTTTAACGTTCGTACAATCACGTTGAACCGTTGCCTAAGCTGCATCAGGATCACGAAGAAAAGTTGGCAATTAATTAAGATTCGTAAAGGACCAATGGTACCCGATGGATTCGGTTTAATGGTTTATTTATAGTTGCATTCGCATTCTGTGGTTGCTCTATAATGTCTGAAAAATTTTCGTTCAGGTGATCGAATGTCGTAAAACCGATACCCCTCTGTGTACTACGGGTTCTCCCACATGTCGGGGATACTCGGTTCTCTTCGTAAATGTCCGCCGACTACATCCTCTTTCGTCCTCGTTCCAGCCGTTTCGTCGAGCGTACGTCGGTCCTCGTCCCGCTCGTTTCATCTCGCTCGATTCGTTTACACGTAAGTCGCACCGTAACTCTGTGCCTGTGCCACTCTTATTTATGCGGCCGTGTGTGCGTGTTCCTCCTCCCACTCTCCGTTGTACGCCAGACAGTGAGCATAAACCGAAGCTCTCGCTCGTCGTTTCCAGACCTACTCTCTCTCTGTCCCGTAACAGCCAGCCGGGACCCAGGCAGCGCGGCAGTTCGGGTATTAATCGGACACGCAAGTTTCGAATCACGAGCGGAATATTGTCAAGATAAATCGACGAGGCTCCTGCAAATAAAATTACCATAAATACACCGAGTTGCATCATGTCGTGCTCTCTTCCTCCGTGGACGCTTTCGAAGCTTGTCGCGTTACGTCCACGGATCGACGATTTTCTCGTTCACGTTTTACCCACTGCATTCTCCTATCGCTACCTGCTTCTTTTTACCTTTACTTTTTATTCAAATTCTGTTTACTACGCAACTTCGGTAACACGCTTGTACTTACGGAACAAAAACATTAGGATTTTACGGTGCTCTCTGGATATATGATCTTTATCTAGACAATGTACCTTTTTCTGTATTTCATTCGAATAAGTTAGGCGACTCTATGTATATTTCGCGTTTTTTAAGCGAGACGACGAGACTGCATATATAATTTTTGAATGTGTTTATTCAATATTGGAACATTCTTACCGGGTAAATTTGGGAATCAATCATTTTTGAGAATAGCCACTTCGGAACAATGTTTGCGGTAAAATTCCGGTTGAAGAAACTTCTTCGTTTACAGGCGAATATAGAAAAACGATTTAAAATGTTTTATTATAAAAAAAAGAGGACAGTAGCGTTCTCGAGGATTAAATTAATTTTATGACACGAATCGCTGTCGGGAAGTTTAGCGCGAGGTAAGTACGTGGAAACCGGTTTTCGCGTAAAAATGCTACTGTTCTAATCTCGAATGCGAGGAGCGTGCGCGTTAAAAGCGTGATTAATTTGCCAATAACACTTTTCAATGGGTTTGAAATTTACCAACTATAACCCATGATTAAGTAACGAAGAGGAAAATAAAAACTGAATGCAAACTGGAAACGGATAGCGACAACGTTGTGTTTGTTTAATAGAGAAATTATGTGGTCTGCAACTAACGCGGACAACCAGCAAACGAACATTCAAGGTTTCCACGAAACGAACGTTTCATGGAAATGTTTGCTATTCGTCTGTATACCTGACAAATTAATTAGAGGTACAAATTCCGGAGAATTCATAATGGGTTTAAGGAAATTGCTGTTGGTTACCGTAGCATTGCCACATTCATTTTCGCTGAAAATGGCGATTGAAAAAAAACTTCATCGAAACAAAATTTTGATTTGTTCACATGATTATGACCGTTGTGTATAAAGAAACAGGAAGCTCGCAATATTGATTTAATTTATAGAATGATCAAAATCTATATTAAATTTATAAAATCTGATAAGCGTAAATTATCTTAATAGCGAACCTTGACTTAATTAATACCGTGTCTGCCGTTTGATTGGATACGAGCGAAAATATACACATGTTGATTTATTGGAACAGCAATAAACGAGATTGAAATCTAAGTTAAGACGATACCGATTCATCGAATATCGAAGCGTGTATGTGTGCCTTCCTCTATTAAATTATATCTTCGCATCATTCCCAACGCTATCAAGAGCGAGTTGTAAAAAATGAATGAAAACCCGTTCTCATTCAAGTTGATCTCGATACCGATTGTATTTCGTACATGATGAAACTTCCTTCATTCAGAGATGATAGCGATAAGCAAACTAGATAACGAAGTAGAATGACGTTGCTGTTAATATCGTGTAAAGGACAAGGCCAATTAACGCGTTAATTGGTATAGTGGCAATAGTCGAACCTAGTACGACACTCTATAATACAAATTATTCGAGTGCATCGAACGTCAATTTTCTTATTTGGTGACTCGTTTATTTCTCAAAATTACTTGTAGATCGTTGGTAATGCGCGTTAAATTGCCAATCTTGTGGCATGCTTTATTACTTTTATTTCGTAGTACGTTGACGTTTTGTAATTCTTATCGCATGATCATTTTTTATAACTCAGAGCATTTTGTTGTAATGTGCTGTAATTTCAAGCGTTGTGTTTAGGTGCGCTGTAACGCGAAGCGCTGAATTTCGATACGTTCTAATTCGAAGCGTTGTGATTTTACGCAATTGTGATCGGATGCGCTGTAATTTGGAGCGCTGCGATCGGTAGCGTTGTGATTTGGAGCTTAGCGTCTTGATGTGTTCAAATTCGAAGCGCTAATTTTAACGAAATTGTGACCTTGCGCGCTGTAATTTACAGCTAGGTTGCGCTGTAATTGGGTGTGTCGTGATTCAGAGCGTTGTGTTCCGATGCGTCCTCGTTCGAAGCGCTGTAATTTTACGCATCGGGATCGGGTGCGCCGTAATTTAAGGCGCTGTGAAGGGGTGCGTTGTGATTTAATGCGTTGTGTTTTGATGCGTTGAAGGTCGAAGAGCTGTAATTTTACGCTTTGAAATAGGATGCGCTGTAACTTAGAGCACTATGTCTGAGTGTGTTGTATTTCAATGCGTCGTGATTCAGAGCGTTGTAACGCAATCGTTATAATTTGACGCGTTGTATTCTAATGCATTGTAACATACATCTTTATGATTCAGACGAATATCGTATTTCGATTGGTTGCAAGTCGTCAAATCGCAACTTCAAGGTGGTCATTTTGAGTTTCATTCGCGTTTTGGAAAGTTTTATTTTGTCATCCAAATGACAGAAATGATATTGTTTTTCTAATAAGATATAAGTGCGGGCGTGGCGAGGCGACTCGCGTGCACCACTTCCCTCGAGAGGATATCCGGTGTGGAAACGCTTCGTCCTCTCCCTTCTCGTTCTGACGCTCGAGTCCCCTCTTTTTCCTCTTACATTCGATGATCACCTTTCGTAGAGTGATAATAGCACATCCTGACGTATGTGTTTCTCTCGACCACTCATTGAATACTCCTCATTTTCACCGTGTCATTAACTAAATGTAACTATCCTGTTAACCTCTTTTGATGGAACAGAAGATACATTTACTATCACCGAGAAATTAGTTTTTATTTGAAACCAGATCCAAAACCTGGTCGATTAAACATGTATAATGCGGGGCTATATAACGAGATGTAACTGAACAGTGCCGTACAAGACTAAAACTTATATTACGTTGAAATACTATTTGATTACGATACCTTTGAAATATCGTGATTCGAATTACAACGCGTCCAATTGCAACTCATTGAAATGCGGCATATTGTCTTAGAACACGTCCATGTACATGTCGGATACAACTCATTGAGATACAATCTAACTATAAAGATCAAAATTCTACATATTGAATTACGTGTCGAAGTACGAAGTCCATATGCAACACATCCATGTCACTAATTATACAGAGTAATAACAATCACTGCTTCTTCAGATACGTATCGGATTATTGTAACTGAATTACATATGTCAGAACAGATATCATCATCGAACACATACCTATTTTGATAACACTTGCGCTTGATACCATTCTTGTTTCTGTATCTTACTACACTTTGCTTCTACACTATCCCTATTTCAGCTGCTCATAAAAAGGATATAAAAAAGTCTTGTAATTCGAATACACGAGCGTTGTTTTCTGAATGAATCGTGGTCGGGCAAGTTCGTGGAAATGGTAACGAACGTAGATTTGATGGTTTCCTAGAAAAAGAAGAAGTTGTGCGTGTCCGGTTGTTACGTTCGCATTTGCATATACTCGCAACGGAACGATTACCAAAGAGAACGGAACAGGTCGACGTCAAAGTGTTACACGGGGAGATCCGAGACGAGAACAACAATGTAGAGCGAAGAAACGGAAGTAGAAAGAGGAGTGCACGAGGCGAAAAACGAGGGTAACTTTCGCCGTTTTAAAGCGTGTTGCATGCTCGATGTTGCGCGAGGCCTCTTAGTTAATTAGACAATTAACCCTTGCAACCGTTCAGCACTAATGGCCAAGAAAATGGTCATCTCGGATAAATAGTCTCTTGTTCTCTTAACCTTCTATGCAAACGTGCTGCATTAGTTTAAAGGAACGCATCAAATTTCTGCTTCGTATTCGCTGACCTCTTTATCACCTTTCTTCGAACGTGCTCGGGTAAAAGATAGCTCGAAGAAATTTTCATTTCTGCCCAGTTATATTTCAAGTTTTATATAATCAATATATAGATACAGGTAGGTAAATAGATAACAGATAGATAAAGGATTATATTGGGATGCATTATAAATCGATGCATTGTACTATTCATTCACTGAAATTCGACGCACTGTAATTTGACGCGATGTAATATCTACACTGTCGATGCGTTGTAATTCGGCGCGCTGTACTGGCAATGCGTTGTAATTCAGCGCGCTGTACCGTCGATGCGTTGTGATTCGACGCGCTGTAATTCGACACGATACAATTTCGATGCTTTGGAATTCTGCGCGTTGTACTATCGATGCTTTGTAATTTGGCGCGTTGCAATATGACGCGTTGCATTGTTGTTGCGCTGTAACATCAATGCGTTGTGATTTCGCTTTGTGTTCTATTATCGACGCGTTGTCCAGTAAATATGCTGCACATTGCACCGTAACGCATACTACATCGTTGTATTTCAACGCGTTCTGTTTCAATGCACAGTACATCCGTTTTATTTGCACGCCTTGAACTTCGACACGTATTTCACCGCGTTACATCTCAATCAAAAACTCCTACTCCACGTCCTAATAATAATAATAATAATAATATACTATAACAAATTTCGAATTGTTAACCATTCATGAATATACAAAGCCGAAGGTTATTAAACTGTTATATGCTGCACAAATAAGATAAAATAAACGTAACGAAGCAGATATGAAAATTGAAATGCAAGAAAAATATCGTGTATGTAATGGTCAGGTTAGGTTAGTCTTGTTTCATTGTGACGATATCGTGTTGAAACAAGAGTGAAACACCATCGACGAGATATATCCGTGACGCGAATGTCTCGACGGATCTAAATAGGCTTTATTTAACGAACAGGCTGAGAAACACTGGTTTTAGCCTATATTTAAACGGCGGCACGCCACGTATCTTAAACGCGTTCATTAATGCACTTAAAGCGTGCACGCCCGTTTAACCTTACGGCTGTTTACGGTTCCCTCGAATGGACGATTTGTAACCTACGACATACTAAGACACATTTCTCTGCCTTTCTTCCTTCTCCCTGCCTTTTCATCTGACCTTCGTTTCATTCTGCGAACGAGAATACTTATCGTCAGCTAGATACACTCTCTTTCCACCAGCCTTTCGGAATTTACAATTTGACAGCAGTTTGCCAGTTTTTGAACGTTCCGAATTTAGTTATTCTAAGGAATTATTGGAATTGGTTTGATAGACATTCTGGGAAACTCGACACCAATTAACGTAGCTTCAGAAACGTAAGAGCTTGCAATTAATTTTATTGGTGGCGATGACTGTTCTTGGAAACGAACTGACTCGCAACTTTTTCAACAATTCGATTGTTGTAGGATTTTCATTTTGTCGAAATTCAAAGGTTACTCGGTGCGCTGTAATTCGGCACGATTTTATTTCGCTGCGCTGTGATTCGACGCGCTGTACTGTCGATGCGTTGTTACTCGGTGCGCTCTGTAATTCGGCACGATATAATTTCGATGCGCTGTGATTCGGCGCGCTGTACTGCTAAGGTGCTGTGATTCGGCGTGCTGTATTGTCGATACGCTGTGACTCGACGCGCTGTACTGTCGATGCGTCTAAAATTAGCATAAAAGATACATCAATCATTGTTATATATTCATAATTTTTCCTTTTCATCGAAGAAAAGTGCTGATCTCACAAATTACATAATAGGAAGAATAATGAAAACAGTGACCGATGTAATTAGGAATTCAGAATGACAAACCATCAGAACGAAGCGTATAAAGTAGGTAGATGTAATGATTTCTCGGAAGTGAAACGAGCAAACGAAACGGCTAGGAAACACATCTTACAAGTGTAGCAGCTTAACGAGGTTTATAAATACTCGGCTAATGACAAAATTTCAGGAAAAACAAATTATATAATACTTGCCAAGAGACGATACGTAATAGACCACTGTAATTATCGATAAGCGAGTACATAGTAATACGGCACTATGTATCGACTTGGAGATTCGATGCAATAATTTCAACGATAATATTATCATAATGTTTTACGGAATAATTTTCATTCGAATTTGCAACCTCGTTCTTTAGCTCTTCGGAGGCTTTTAAGATCTTTACAATTTTATATATAATTATTTTTGTAACGCTATTAGAATTTGGATTAAGTTCATTAAATTAGAATATTTTAATTTTGAAGTTTAGATTTCAAAATTCAAATTTGGAAGCTCAGATTTCAAAATTTTAATTAAAAAGCTTAGATTTCAGTTCCAAGTGTAACTTTTACAATGTACAACTTCACAGTTACAAATTTAAAATGATGAATTGCATTGAAAATCAGTACCCATACGTTTCAGTTCGAAAGAATCTTGAAATTACGATACAACAAACATTTCAACGTACGTGTGAAAAAATTCCCGCAATTACTGCGAGTAGAGCTTCGGTGAACTGCACGGATCTCTCTCTATATCGCCAATTCCTAGAATATTTCCAGGGAACTTTTCGACGATGTAACGAGAATCCAATGTAAATAATCGGCAGCGTATATCAGTGAAATAAAGAGGAAAAAGTTTGGTGCGTTCTTGGTGTGTCGCGTCGATAGAAGAGTTTACACGAGGTCATCATTCCCATCGCTAACGCATACACAGCGTATATAGCGTGTTGCGTATAGAGGCGCGAGGACAACCTGCAGATGCATGAATGACTCGAAATGACGTGTGTTCATTGAGCGCCGCTTGGCGTGCCGACTTGCTGTTCTCGGTTGCTCCCAGCAAGGACACGACATATTTTCTCACTCGTATTAGCAAAAGATTTCAACCGACTATTTACATCTTCTATCGTGTACAATCCGCGTACAAACACGTTGCGACATATCGATTAGAAAATCTATCGACCGACTCATCATTCTTACAACGTCTAATCTTCTCCTATCTTTTTATGTAACTAAGCGCTCTCCAATTTTTAGTCACTGTTTATCCGCTGCATTTATATACGTTTCAATCTGGAATCTGAAAAATAGGAATTTCCTTATGTTATCGCGAATAGTTGGCACTTCGTATTTCGATGTGTTGAACGATGACCCGTTACACTATCGACGAGTTGTGCTGACGGTGCGCTGTAATATCAACGCGCTCTAATTCGATGTGTAAATATGCATGCGTTCTTCTATCAAAATGCTGTGCTGACAGCGCACTGTATTATCAACGTGTTGTTCAATGTGTAGAACATCGATGCGTTGATTTACTGCCGATGTACAGTCGATGCGCTGTACTGACTACGCGCTGTAATCAATGTGCTGTGCTTCGATGCGCTGTGATATCGGCGCGTTGTACTTCGATAAGCTGTATTCCGATGCGCTGTGACGTCGAGCTTTGTACTTTGACGCGTTGTATTGTTGTTGCCCTGTACTGTGAACGTGCTGTAATTTGACACGTTGTACCATTAGCACGCTGTACCATAGTTGCGCTCTGACTTCCCCTAAATCCATTAATATAATATAATCGATATGGCATGTAATCCACTGTACCAACGCTTACTACCTCCTAGTCGTACAAATGTAAATGATATTTGAAATATCGTAAATTTCATGAATATTTCTTAAAGTTCAGAATTTGTTCGAACCGACAGTCGGTTCGAGTCTTTCGATAGCTATAAAAGGCAGTATCGATGACTGTGACGAGCGAGTGGTATCGGCAACGAGCAAGAGGATGGCAAGACAACGCAAGGCAATGCAACGCAACGCAACGGGGTGGAAGGCAAGAGGAAAGGTAGTTGGAGGAAACGAGCGCGCACACTTACGCTTACTCGCACACGTGAGCGTGTAGTAAACGCGTGCAGAGGCGAGTACATCGGTAAACCGATTAAACGACTTACATAAGTCCCGGTTCGAGCAGCCACGTCCAAGACGCGTATGTATTAGGTGCCCCAGAAAGTTCATGCGGTTTTCCAACCTTACAAATATCTGCTAACACTTTATGCCTCGCTGGAGAATCTACTTCGTTTCCCCTACGAATTCACCATGATTATGTTCCGGTCAGTGTGACGCGACTTATTTCTTATCGTTCACGAATCGACTTATCACCGAATAGCAGCCATGTGTTGCATATTAAAAATGCTCAAGGTCTGTGTGTTCGCTAATACACAATCTGTCGTAGTAAAATGTATTTATATTCCAGAATACGTCAAATAATTTCGCACTTGAATGTTTATCAAGTTTTTGTTTCGAGCACCATACTTTGATTTAAGCAAAAATTTCGTGTACCGTGAAACATATTTTTTTATTCGTAATTTGACATAATTAAGAGTCTCGTCGAATTTTGTTCGGCTGCATTGTATACGATATTTATTCTAAAATAAAATGATTGCTGTAATAATATTTTATCGACGGTTTGGTAGACAAATGTTCTTCCGCTTATTCGTAAACGGAAACGAATGTGGCACGTACTCGGCTACGCCAATGATTACGTGTTAAAGAATATCTGTCTTGTGTTGTAACGAAGATATGGTCGTTGAAAGTAGCGTAACGAAAGAGTTGCATACAGGAAATAAAGATGACGATTGCGAGGAATTATCTAAGCGTTTCGAACTTGTTTCTCTATGTACTGTGTAAGCGTGCAGCTATGGTCATTGTTCAGCACCGATGCCCTTTTGTTTTTACCGCACGCGGACGACCGCGAAACAGTCGCCACCGGATAGTTACATAATAAAGACGTTTTGTACACCCTTTCCTCTTAATTTTCGCCCATTACCGCATCCCATCCTCGCGACTACTTTGTAACAAGTCGAGTGCACAGACCGTTTCCTGTGCGCCAGAACAAAACGACGACATAGAGAAGCTCCGTTTCAGAGTTCGTTCGTTAATTAGATTTCAAACTGACCGATCTGACCGACGCGGAGGAAGCGGAACAGTTATACCTACCATTACGAAGTTAATGAGACATGCTATCTTCCCGTGGAGTTTGAACCGTTCGAGTGCCACGAAGCGCTGCTCTCCTTTCGTCCCGAAAACCAGCATCCGTTTCTCGATACAGCCTTAACAATTATTCATCCGAACAACCATTTGCCGATTCGTCGCCCAACTTTTACGTATCGATATGTACAGTTAACCAGCGATGATGCAACGCGATGACATGCAATCCTTGCACTTATTACGCGACGACATGCGATGTGCCATGATCCGATTTGCGATATATCGATAAACAACGTGGTTACCGTATCGACATGTAAACTGTTCACTTTCGGTGCACCGATATGCAAATGTTAACATGCGACTCTCGTAACGCGACGACATGCAATAAGAAAATTTGCTACGATGTGATATGCAATGTATCAGTAAACGGCGAGACTATGTACAATAAACCGATATGCAAGGCGTAGAGTTTAAATACATTCATATGCAACGTGAGGATGTGCAAAGAACTGATATGGAATTTATTAAGAAATGCGGTTACGTATAACGAATTGACATGCAAAGCTTTGACTTACAATATGTTGATGTGTAACGCGTTGACATGCAACCTGTCTGCACTTGTAACACGATCATGTGCAAGACGAGCGACAATCTGATATGCGACATATCGATAAAAACGCAATTGCACAGTTTTCACTTACAATATATCGATATGCAAGACGTTGACATGCTACTTGTCCACTTGTAATGCGACGATATGCAAAACAATGACATGCAACACGAATATGTGTAATGAGCTGATATGAAAGAAATCAATTAACAACGCGAGTATAACGAATTGACAAATGCAAGGCGCTGAAATTCACCGCATCGATATGCAACGCGTTCACGTGCAGCAGACTGATATGCAATATGTCAATAAACAACGCAATTGCGAACAGCGAGTTAGTATGGGAGGCATTGACATTCAACGCATTGATATGCAACGCGTTGACATACAATCCGATGACGTACAGCGCATTCAAATGCAACGCGTCGATATGCAACGTGCAGATGTAGAAAGCTTGACGTTCTAATGCGCGGCAGTATAACACGCGATGATCTAACGTCTTATACAATGCGTGCTCCCTCATCCAACGCTTCAAATTGTACATTTTTTAATCAAAATTAGACATTCTAATTCACATATAATTACCAAACGCTTAACGTATATTAACACTATTCTATGCAGTGGTAGAATTTATTAGATAGTCAATCGATATATGAAGAAAATGAATTTTTTGAATATCGACAAAACTTGCAAATTTAATAGAAAATCAAAAGTAAAATGTACGAAGTACACATCGCGTATACCTTGAGTGACCAAAAGATAGAAATTACGGTTATTAAAAACCTTCTAATCGTTTGTAATCTAATCATCGAACTTGAGTTAGCTTCTTCCTCCGTTTTCCCAGTGCGTCGTACAAAAAAGAAAGCACTTTTTAAAAGACGGAAGCATGGTATTTAAACTAATCGATCACGATCGTCGTTTCCTCTGGAATCTAGAACCTCGTGACACTCGAAGAAAAACAAAAACAGGAAGGAGGTTAAACTCCGATACACTCGATGCGCATAAACGTCTGATCAATCGTTGTTTCTCCTTTTTTGCGAAACTTGTATAGTCTTTATTTTCGATCGCGATAATTCGCTCGGTTATCATATACAAAGTGGGTACGTATAGAAAACACACGAGGCTCTCTCGTATATCATTTCCATATTTTTTTCTTCTAATGTTATAGCAGTCTACCCTTTTTGCATCTCTCGTCGCACAGACACGAACACGCACGCGTTCCTCTCTTTCGCTTATCCTTCTTCTGCTCGCTTATCTACACCTACTCGTTCCGTCTCTCTTTCCTCTTCTTCCTACTCGGATGCTTGTTCCTGTGCGACGAAACCGGAAACACGTCGGAAACTTTATGCGAGACACGCTTCTGATTCCACGAATCGATCGTGAATACTTGCGTTCGGAGTTTGCTTCTATCGCTAACGCCGATAAAAACCTTGCTTCGTAATTATTTACCTTTTACATTTTATTTATTACCTTGCTGCTTGCAACGCGTTAATTAAGTTCCACAAAACTTTTCAAGATCGACAATTAAATGATTTTCTGCACAGTCTCGTTATATTGCCGGTTATGCAAATTGCAACTTCAACGAAGAATAGTATGTCAAGCATCGTACAGTGATATCATCGCGATAGTTCATTGTGTGACGGTGCACTGTAGGCCGAGGCGTTGTATGGCAGAGCCATGATGCATTATAAGCGGGTGCATTGTAATTCAGCGCATTGTACTATTGACGTTGTATGGGGACGTATGACGTTGTATGGTCATGTGACAGTCGTGTATGGTAACATGTTCCATACAGGGATATATTATATTACAATATGTATGACTATATACTACATTGTATATAAATATATACATGTACATGTACATACATATGTATTATATACAATATATTATATACTATATACAGTACATATTGTATCCAGTATACAATATACTATATTATATCACGTATGTATAATACACTGTTTTTAATATTACATATTGTAATATAATATATTATATTGTAATACAACGAAATTAGTATTTAATGTCACATTGTAATATAAAAAGTATACTACAATATATTACAGTATGTTGTATTTCGCATCTTATGCCAACACGTTATATGACATATTGTATATTACGTGTTACATATTTGCCGACATGTCATTTTGATTTATAGAATCTTCTAACCTTACAGCACCGTCGACCCCGGCATTATAACGAGATACGTATTATGATACAAATTGTAATCTCTGTAAAGGACTAATTTCTGTTTGTATAGGACACGGTGATGCGCAAAAGTAGAAGTGTACTAAAAGTATTCATAAACGGAGTGAAGGTATTGATAGTCAAATAAATAAAGTAAATAGTATTGAGATTTCTAATGAGTTTATTTATGAATAATTTTGTCGATTACCGAGTATTAGGGATATTCGAGCAAGATTGATACTCTAGTTTTTCAAACGTAGAAAAATTATACTTCGTAAATTACGATTAGACAAGAACAAAGCGTCAAAAAGTATTTCCGCCGGAAATGATTTCCTGCTATTATTAAAAGACACCATATTGGCGCATAACTCATTTCCAATGACATTCTGCATTGTGTTACCGTGACACAATTAACGTAAAAAATATTTGTAATTGCAGCAAAAACGAAGTATAATAGCCGGAGAAAGGAATACGGATATTAATAACAGGTCATTGGTGATTTTTTATCGAATGAAAGGCAAAGCATTACAATCTATCGCAGATATATCAACATATTCCCTATCTTCATTTTTATTCTCCGTCTTCGTAGGTTCTCTATTATTAATGAAACTAAAACAACAAATGACATTCTTGTTTCTCCGAAGAACGACGAAACCGTAGCGTATGACATCGATCGGAAAAACGTAGAAAGAGAAGAATATCTTCGCATCGAATTAGCCGGAAGAAGAGAGAGAGAGAGAGAGAAGACGGAAGTCCCTTTTGTCGTTTGAACAGCTACCACTTTGTTCGCGTCGCGCAACCGCGTGTATCTACGGGGTGTTGGAAAATTAATCATTTCTGTTCCTTCTGTAATAAACATTTGCAAAATACGTCAAATTATGCACAGCATATTAACCCAACAAGGCTACATATTACCCAATTGTACAAATTTTGGTAATTCTTAACACGTTGACTGCCACGTCGAAGCAGTTGACAATTTTATTAGATAGTATTTTTACTTCCAACAAAACTTACCGCATATTTTCATAAAATTTCGTTATATTTATCTTCCGTAGGTCCAAGTAATTAATACGAGTATTTTCAGTTAGGAAAGCGAACACATTAATAATATAGTTCTTAGATCTGTATCGAAACTTAAGGGTCATATATGGGTGATATGGCAGTCAAAGTGTTAATTGAATACTTTTCAACGAAACAAATGTATTAAAAACTTAACTTTTGACGCTGAATAACAAGGTGTTAATATTAAGAAGCGAATGAATCGATTTAAAGAAAAATCACAACGTATAACATTTTATTGGAACATCTTTTGTATTTATAAAAAAGTGTTCAAGAATGTTGTGGCGTTCAGTAACGGTTTGCAAACGGATTGTTTATTGTTATGCAAAAAACGAGGATGATTATTATTTGAACACCTTGTACGCGATGTAGTATGGGACGAAACTCGTTGACTCGTCTCGACGGCTCGTTCAGGGATCGAAGAGTGGCCGGAAACTAGGAAACGCTGAGCACTTCCTTTCGTTCAATCTATCCGACGTAGCTAGCGGAGTTCTCGATCATTGCTCGTAATAAAATTCATTCGCAACGCCCCTCTTTCTCCTTTTCTGCTGGCTTATGAATATCTAGGGACATTGCGACATTCAGCTGAGTTGATAAAAATATATGAGTAGTAAGTACAATAAGTGATCATAAACGCAACAATAAGTAAATTGAGTGGAATAATATGGAAATGAAATAGAACAATAAGTAAATGAAGTAGAATTATAAAGAAATGAAATAGCAGATACCGAGATTCTCTGCTTTTGCTCACCGAGGTGTCAGCCGTAAAATCAACCACAGCGAATCTTATAGGATCTGAGAAAAGTCATTATCAATGTTAGGAGACACTTGGATCGATAGAATACGTAAATAAATTCGTTAGAAATCTCAATACTATTTATTTCTTTATTCGTTATACTACAAAAAAGATCCAAATACTTTTTCACACCACTGTACGTCTTACGTCGTATACATCCTACATCCCTGTCCGTGGCGATATAGCAAGAGCCTACTGTACATACAAATTTCTCTGAATCTTCAAATAATTCATCTTTTGTCGAGAAATCATGCGTTGATTCAATATTATGGAATTCGTTCTCCTCAGATTTTGGACTTTAAAGTAATACATCAAACTAAACCGACTTTTTTCATATTTTTGATTCTTGAACGGAACGTAGAAATGTACACATTTTTCATATTATTAAATTTCTCATTGAGAATACAAAAAGTAAGTGATTTTTACCATTGAGAATATAATAATACAAAAAATAAGTTATTTTTACCGTTGAGAATTTAAGAACGATAAAAATAAGTCGTTAATTTTTAGCATTGATAGTACAAGAATATAAGAAATAAGTGGTTTATTTTTCATAAAAAAATTGCTAGCGTAAATGTTATTCCAAAAGAAGCCACTCGTCCTACAGGAAGCTGAAGCTATCACACGGATACTATTAAAAATAATTTTCAGCGTTGATCGACATTGGAACAACAATTGCACTATAATTAGTCTATCCTCCACTTTTTTCGCGCGTTGTCGAGTATAATCGAATAATCTACTTCAACTCGTAAGGTGAGACATCCTGAGTTAACCCTTCCGGAGTCGCTCTAACCCTAATTAGACACCGAACGTGTACGGGTTCACGAGTGCAAACGGTTCAACACATTTTGTAGGCAGTCGAAAAACTTGTTCCAATTCCGCTTACTATCGGGTTGTTCAGAAAACTCTTGTCGAAAAAAGAGGCTATATTTATGTTAATATTTATGTTAATAAACCAATAGTTGCTATTACACGTAACTATCAAATATTTGATTTATGTAAGTTTTGATAAATTCAAAGTCATACTGGTAATAAGATCCGAATGATTATTTATTAAAATTCTGATTTAACAAAATTTATTAGAAATTAACCTACCTTCGGTTACAATTACAGCTCTGAGGCGATTTCCCAAGAAATGCTGATTCCTCATTTTTTAATTGCGTCCAGTGTAGTTGACACTTTCAAACCCGACTGTGTAATATTACACGTTCCTGAGATGCACAATCGCGTTAATTATTCGTAATCTCAGTTTCAATAAAATCGTGTATCTTTGACTGCACGAATTACGAATAAAAGTAAACTCAGAATTGTACAGATACGATTTAGTTGAATTAAAATTATTGCACGAATTATAAATAAAAGTAGAGTCAGATTGCACAAGTTTCAATTTTGTTATCCTAAAACTATGTTACATTTTTTATAAATATATTCTTTTTAAAACACATCGTTTTATACGAACAATTGTTGCAAAATTTGTACGTGTTTCAAACGTAATGCAAATTAAATAATTTTATGATTCTTCATAGGTGAGTTTTAACACAATTCATTCAATTCATAATGATTTAAGAACGGTTAAAAATATTTTACTCCCGTTTTGTTAAACATCGCTCGACAAAACTTTTTGAACAACCACGATAACTTTCCTGCGTTTCTTAAAAAAAAAGCAGCTACTATTTTAGCGTTAAAATACTTTGTCAATGTACATGTTATACGGCCGCGTGCAACTTAGGTTTCGTTTAGTCGAGGAGAAATGTAAAGGAAGATCTCCTACCTCTTGCCTTATCTGTCCTTGCTCTTTATAAGGGTAGGAAATTTTAGGTTAGGTTTTTTCTAGATCAGAACTGCTTAAAGGTGAGAAAGTTACTGGGAAAGTTGATCAAGTTGGAAATTAGGAAAGTGGAAAATTTGGATATTTTGAAATTTGGGATTTGGGAATTGGGGAATTTAGGAATTGGGGAATCGAGGAATTGGGAAATTTAGGAATTGAGGAATTGGTGAATTTGGGAATTGGGGAACTGGGAAATTTGGGAAGTTGGGAACTTGGAAATTTGGGAATTTAGGTATTGGGGAATTTGAGAACTTGGGGTTTGGGAATTTAGTAACTTATATACTTGGGAATTTGGAAATTTATTAATTTGGTAGTTTGAAAACGTGGAAATTTGAAAGTTTAAGACTCTAATAATTCAAAAAGTTGAAAATTTTAGAATCTGATAACTGTAATTTTGAAATTAGAAAATTTGAAAGTTCTGCACATACTTTCCCTAGATTATCCACGATTTCGCCAAGTTTCCTAATTCTCAGATGTCCCCAAAATTCTCACCGAGTCCTACCTAAATCTTCCCAAGATTTTCTCAAGATCGAAAGCAAGCGTTCCCTTAACCATCAAAAGCCTACGTTGCACTCGAGTACCATATCGGATAAAAAATATACGAGTTAACGATCGACAAGACTGTAACTCGGGAAAATATGAATTGTGCAAAGGGTTTTTAAAAAAAGTCTCAGTCTCCTTTAGTTATCGCTTAACCCTTTCGCTACGGCCAGCTTACCCGATAACGATCGAACGATAACGGTTGTGCAGGTTTTATCATCTAACTCAATATACGAACGTAAATAAAATAATTTTATTAGTAAATTTTCACTTACACCCAGTTGTGTATTTAATGGTTTTTCTCAATTGTCATTGTTCCTGTACGGTGATTGCACAAACGAGGGGACTACAGTTCTTAGTAGCGAAACGGTTAAACACGGTATTTTTAAAAAATAATTTTGTTTCTTTTCTGTTCGTTTCAAGCTTGAATTAACAAGGGAAACATCGGTCGCGCAAGGATATCGCGTTCGCGAGGATCATCACAGGGATCGAAGCAAGGCGGTGCGTCGATTTTTCTTTTCTTTCTTTCTTTTTTCATTTTTCTTTTTTTTTTCTTTCTTTTAGCGGATATCAATGACAACGACTGAAATATCGAAAACTTCGACATATATTACAAACTGATAGAACGATCGACAACGATCGGATACGAATTCGATTAAGTTCGTGAGGTGACTGATCGCGGGTTTCGCCTCGATTGTCGGACACTCGAGCTGTCGATTCATTTTTATCGTTTCCATCGTGTCCAGCACCGGCTCCTAGAGTATCTGGAACAGCTTCTTCAATTCGACCATCAACTGCCAATCCGTTTTCACCAGATCGTCCCTGAAGTACTCTTTGCACGCGTCTATGCTCTGTCTGCTTATCTGTAACAAACACCAAACGATTTATTTAACGCTTTTAGTCCAATGAACCAATCGGTTGAAGCTGAAATAAATAAATGAGTCGTTTATTTCGAATGCGCGTCAATATTAACTGTTTAACTTATTAACTGTTCGGAGCTATGAATAATAAATGTAATGGAGTACCGTGAGAATCATAGGACTTGTTAAAAATAAAAGTACTTTAATCAAATTTTTTATTGTATCAATGCGAGTCAACATTGACACATTCAACGATGAGCTTCAAACTCGTCACAGTACCTACGTTCTTAAGAATTTCTTCGCTCAATTAACTTGGGACTATGAATACGACAAAATATTCCAACAGTGAGAAAATTGATGAAAAATAAAAATACTACTCTACGCAATGAAATATTCAAGTCCAGCAGTGAACGAGTTAAGTCGACGATGCGTTGAAAACGAGGAAGAAAAGGGGGTGAAAAAGTGTGAGAAAAGAGGGAGTCGGAGAAAAGCGTAGAATCGAATGGTGGTCGGGTAGCGTACGAATAATTTCCTTGAATCGGTTTTCGCGAGGACGGGCGCATGCTCGCGCACACGGTCCATTCACTAACGTAACGCTTTACAACTGTTTCCGCCCCCCACTCCCGGCCGGAAGTCCCGTTTCATTCATGGATCGGTCACAATGGTGGTTTTACGCGGCTATTGAGGACGCCTGCCTCCCGCCACGCCCCTCTTACTTCCCCCCGCCCTCCCCCCACCACGCCCCTCTGCCGCAGACCGCGCACCGCCTCACTCACTCTCCGACCGTCGCACCGGCGTTGTCTCGCTCCCGTACGCTCTGCCATTCATGCTCCTGCTCTTTCTTTCGCTCTCTTTCTCTCTCCTACGCACTCTACGCACGCACGATGCGCACGCAGCTCTCCTTCCCGTCTCATTCTTTCCTTTCTTCTCCTCTCCTTTCCTCCTCCGCGAGTATCCTACGGTTTTTCGTAGTTACACACATTTTTATCGTCGTTTCAGGCTACTCTATCGCCTGTGTTGCTTAACCCCGTGACTCTGGCACGCTCTAACGAAAAACCGTCGGCCGTGGTCGTTAGAAACACGGTCGTCGGTCGTGTAACGATGGTATCGATGACGTCGATATGAATATCGATATGTTGATACGGTCAGTATACACAGTGTCTTCTTTACTACCGGACTTTAATATACTCTATAAGTAGAAGGATGTTTTAATATACGGTTTCAAAGCTTTGGCAAAAAGTTAGAATAAAAGTACCAAGTTCGGACCGGTTTCCGATGTCTTCCCCGGTTTTTTACAAATTTAACTTTGTACGTATTTTGTAAAACGTTTACTCTGTAAAAATTGTATCCTTTCTCCGAAAAAAAAAAAAAAAAAAAAAAAAAAAACAAGAGATCGAATGGTTCATAGCGATCTTTAATTTACTTGAAAAATATTTTTAAGAATACTGTACTATCTTACAATTATTTAACCGGATATTTTCGCGGTCATATATCCGGATGACAGTGTGTGAATTCGTAGATTGCCTAATTGTTCGAAGGCGCAGAGAATATTCGTTAATTTGTACAAACGAGAATATTTCCACGAAAGTCGGTGGCGAAGGTTCGAAATCGTCGGTCCACGAATCATCGTGGGAACAGAGCGATTCCGGAGAATCGATTCTACGAAGCAAACGGTAACAACGATTTCCGCTCGCCAGCACACAAAGATACCGAAGCTAGAACAACTTTATGTACTCGGTATAGGAACGTTCGTATGCACGCGTGCACAACCGGAAAAAAGCAGATAGGGCAACAAGAAAGAAGTATATACACCGCGATATACTAGTTGACACGTTGTTTAACATGCAATTCGTGCAAGTACAACGATCGTTTCGGTGTTTCTTCGAATTGTAATACCTTCATTGATAACGCGAATCTACATACATGAAATTGAAATTAAAATGCCTCGTGGAAAAAGTAATGCATATTACATCTCGATAGTTATCGTATCCTTTTTATTAATTAAAATTCATTTAAACTAACTAGATGATAATTTATTTAACCATTAGAGTCACGGGTGTAGCGTGCCTTTTGTTCGGTGTAAGAATAATTAATTAAATCCGTGTGTACCGTGAGCTCTTGTTATATTGCCACGGATGAGCCTTCGAGAGATACAATCCAGAGTAAATTTGAGTTTCCTACAGACAATACTACGAACAAAGGTATCTGGTACATTGATTTTTAGTGATATTTCGATATTTCAACATTTGGGAATACGAGTACTTGTAAAATGAAACTTTGAAAATTTTGACAATGCAACACGTAGTAAACCAGTAAGTAGCAATATAATGCGTGGTAATTCCACAACTGGCAATATAATACGTGGTAACACAATGAGTGACAATAAAACGAGTGGTAATTCAATAAATGACAATATAACGCATGGTAGTCCACTAAGCAGCAATATAACGCGTGGTAATCCAATAATGACAATATAACGCGAAGTGATCCAATAGTGGCAATACGACTCGTGGAAATCCAATAAATGTCGATATAACGCGTGGTATTCGAATAAGTGGCAATATAACACGCGACAACCCGATAAGTATGTTTTAATTTGTAAAAAGAGAACGAGCATTTTTGTTTCCATTAAAGTATCGATCGGTAGATTCGTAAATCGATATCCGAAGCTAACGAGAAAAGGAAAAGTGCTAAAGAGAGAAGAAGAAGAAGCAGAAGCCAAGAAGGTGGAGGAAACGGTGGTGATGGAGGAGGAAGAATGGAATGGAAGTTCTGCGAAGGCCGGAAGTCGACGTTGGACGCCTGATCGCTGCCGGATGTGCATCTTCCTTTTTCGACCAAAGTCTCGCATACTAATAAGGATCGTTTCCGTCTCGCCTCTGATTTTGATGAAATTGCAAAGCCATGCGAATCGACCACAGCGAACAACGAAGAGTGGGGCAAACAAGAAGAAGAAGAAGAAGAAGAACAAAAAAGAAAGAACGAAAACGTACACTTGATTCTTTAGCGGAATTTCATCAACGACCCAAACCACCTGTCGATCGAATTCCTTCCGAGCAGCTGTCTTTTCAAATTTTCGACTTTCAATCGTTTACTCCTTCGACATATCTTTAATTCGCAAGTTTAAATAGCAATAATATTCGGCGACATGTACAACAATTTCTACATAATTTCAAATGGTCTTCAAATATCGAAATTTTACATTTTTAATATATGAAAAATATGAAAACAGAAAGTCCTTCGTTTTCATATATGCGACATAATGACGTATGGTAAATTTATATCTTTCAAGAAACGATCACTTACTTTTTAATCTTTTTTGTAATATTACGCGCAGAAACGATATCGGTGTGTAACACTCGAAAGAATAAATATTTCATTGACGCGTATTGTTCATCGCCAAACGTGTTTATTACCAAATGAACAAATTATTTCAGACATAAAAATGGTCGATGCAGAGAAGAATTTGTTTCATTGACAACTTACCTTGCTGACGATAAAATCTTTTTCGTCGAAGTGACGGCCGTACATTTTCGGCGCCTCTCCTGGTATCGGTTCAATTTTCACGCACACCTCTTGACCCTTTCTCGCCGATTCCACAGCTTTGTGATCGTACTCTATACTCGTCACCATGCCCAACTCTATGAACTGCAAAATCAAAATAGGACAATCGTTAAAAATTATCGACTAACACACTGGTGGTCAAAATTATAAACTCGCCTTATTCTTATCTAGTTTTAGATTTATTCCTCGAGTATAATCTCTGTTATTATTAGTTATTAACCATTTTCGGAGTAAATGACAAGAAGCTCGCTTATTTGAGCTATGTAATTACACTCGTTATGTTATTAAAAAATTTTCGAGATTTAGTAGCTTTTCCATTTGGTTATTTGAGGATTTAAAAACATCGTGGATTTGTACCTCCACATTACCTAAATATCGTCAAGTCAGGCTTCGTTAAAAATAGTCAGAATTTTCGGTACTCGAAGCGTTAATCGAAATTAGGAAACGTTTGGAAAACATTATCGAGGGATCAATTAAAATTGTAAAAATTTTCCGTGACGAGTAGCACGGATCGTGTCGCCGAACGTTCTTTTTATTTTCTATCCACGATCGGCGTGTGTCTCGCCGCGTGGGTATAACTCCGCCTATGCATTCCTTTCTGCGAGCGGAAGTCGAGAGAAAACCGAGTACCTGAGCATTGCGCGTCGTCAGGGCCGACTCGGACGTAGGTAACGTTTTTCGACGCGAATGCCGTCGAGAATCGGTGGATCGAGTAGGCAGATACGCGGCTACGTAGGTTGCTGGATCTTGTAGGACGAAGTCTACAGGGTGTTAAAAAAGTAACGGCCGCTTATAGTTACGCAACCTCACCGATCGAGCACGTTTCTTAATTCTTACATTGTGAAATCAAATTACTTCGATAATTATTACAACTTTTTAGGGATTTCAGTTTTGGTAAAAAATTTTCTAGTATTCGATGCGCTGGAAAAAATTGTCCATTGGCAGACAGCAATAACTTGAAATATTTTTTAACTACGTCTATAGTAGTTAAAACGTAGTGAAATACAGTGGCAATAATGGAAAAATAATAATTTCAAAAAGATTTGTCAAATTTCTTAACTGGAAAGTTAGTGCAAATGGTTAACGTGTACATTCCTTTATACGTTATGGTCCATTTATTTTTGAATTTCATTTTTAATTTGAAAATCACTCATATCCCATATATCAGGTATCAACAAATTAGTCTATGCCATTCTAAAAAGAAATTTCTCGAATACAGTAATTTTGCCACGCATCTATTCGCCTATTTTCCAGCTTGAGTTCCAATTTCAAAATAAGCGGTCATCGAAGGAACATAAATCTAGTTAACGCATCGAATTAAGTCACTGAGCATAAATCAAGCGTTTGAAACGATGACCAGTAGACTTAGCTGGCAACGAAGGGGCTAATTATTCGTAGTTGCACAAACTATTTGATTTTTTGTGCGAGAAGATAAGCGGCAATCTGTGCTTGTCTCCGAGCAACGTTGCGTCCGGGTTTGTCGCCCACTTGACGCTCTTGCAGCTGCAGGTGTGTTACGGCAATAACACGATTCTAAACGACGTGCTCGAGCTTTCTTGTTTCTACAGGATGTTTCAAAAGCCTCGCGAAAATCTTTCTGACGGGAGAAGAGTGTTTTACGAATGTAACTTTTTATGAAGAATGGTGGCGAGTTACTTCGGAAAGTTCAGGACTCTATTCGTTTAGTAGGGTAATTTTGGATGTTGCAATCGGGTTAATTAGTACGGGAAGCGAATATATATTTTTAAGTCGCCACTTTAGTCGCGCGTCCTTTTCCGGACGGGAAGAGTGACGTTAATCACCGGATATATCGGGCGACAAACGTCGGTATTAATCAGCGGTGTACCGAGTATGTGGTATCCACGTATCGCTACACGATACACAACGAGTGCGGAGATAACCAGAAGAAAAGAGAGAGAACCGGCGGCGTAGAATGGCTCGGAAAGGCTGGAAATAATTCTTAGAAATGTCACAACCTGCGTACAAATCGACGGAAACAGAATTTTCTCGATCGTAAAGGTGTTGCGCCGATTACCTGCTAATGCTACCAAGGTAGTGGAAGAAGCAAAACAATTTGTGATATAAGAACATATTTTTCTTATATAACTAATCCTGTCGATAATTTGTTGTATCATATCCGCAAGATAACATCGTTAAGGGATTAGGCCTCTACGTGTTGAAAGATCGATATCTCGTAGAAATGGAAAAAGAATGTTGTAGTACAGGGTTCAAATACTTTATTACAAAGTTATAACTCTATGCGAATACAATTCTGTGTGAATACAATATCTTATTTTTATTTATGGAACACGTTGATAAAGTTTGGTCGTAAAAAAACTGGGACACTACATAAAAATTGAAGAGGTGCTTCGCGTGTATCGATAAATTATAAATTTGAATGTCGAAAGCACATTAGTGTTTCCTTTCAAGGATGTTGGCTAACTTTTCAATAAAGCGTTCAAAACCTTATGCCAATGAAACATTTTTCTCATATATTCGTATATGGAATATGTCGATAAAGCGTGGTAATAAAGAGCCTGTATAAAAATTGAAGAGACGTGACCCGCGTATCTCGATAAATTATAAATTTGAATGACAAAAACATGGTGTACTTTCCTTATAATTTTTCGATAAAGCGTTCAAAACCCTATGCGAATAAAACATCTTATTTTTGCGTTTGGCATACGTCGATAAAGTTTGGTAATAAAAAAGTGGGACACCCTGTAGAAAAATTGAAGAGTCGTGTCTCGCGTATCTCGATAAATTATAAAATTGAATGACGAAAGCACGCTGGTATACTTTCCCGAGAAGTACAGACGCAATTAGGTGTATATGGTGATACGTGCGTGGTAGAGGAGTGTCGAAAATCGGAGTATCTCAGCACCATAAAAGTAACGAGAGGCAGAGGCACAGGAAGAATATGGGAGACGAGAAAGAAAACGTTCGAGTTCTCGAGGGGACCCGAGGGAACCGACTCGTGTGTGGGCATATTGCTCTTTTGGCGTGGGTTTCGAAATACATGGTCGGTCATTGTCCATCGATCGACACCGTGCTTCTGCTTGCTTGCTTCGCTTGCTTTCGCGAACTTCCTTTTATAGCGATCAAATGTAACGTTACATTCATTCCTTTCTTCCTTCTTTCGATGCGATATCGGACCACCGTTTCTTCGCGTAAACTGACAGAAAAGTCGAACAAACGCTACTTTTATATTGTATTGAATATAAAAGTGATTTTCTGGTTCTTAATAAAAAAACGTTAAATATATTACTAGATTTATTTAACGAAAGCGCTTGAACCGTAGGAAAATAGCGACTCCAAATCTTTCTTGTTGAACGGTGGATGAAACGTGTTCAAATTACTGTCCTTCTATTACCGATAACCACTGCCATCTGCTTTTATTATGTTTTAACTAGAAATCAGTTTAAACGTGTACTAAAGACTTCCGCATACCTAGATTCCTATAATCCCGTAATCCCAAAATTACTGGATCCAAAATTCCTAGATTCTAAATTCCTAAATCGTACAATTTATAAATCCTCAAATTTCTGAAGCTCCAAACTCTTAGATCACAATATCCCTAGATCCTCAATGCGATAATATGAAAGATCCCTAGATCTTAAATTCCAAGATTCCTGAGGGTCAAAAATACCAAAAATCTCCAGATTCGAAAATTCTAAATTGGTAAGATTCCAAGATCCCTATATCCTCAGATTCCTATTTGCAAAGTCCCCGGATCCCAAATTTCATGACCCTCGAATCCCGAAATGTCGGGATCCTGAAATCCCATAAGTAGATTTTCTAGATTGTGGTATTCCCACAGACAAAATCCCTAGATGAAAAATTTTTAGATGGAAAAAAAATTCTGTCATATCTTGATTTCGTAATCTCCAAATTCGCCAGCAGCGAAAATATATTCGTATGCAAAGTGTGAAGCGTGAGTTGTCGGCGGAAAATATGTAGCAAGAAAGTTAAGGGAGCAAGGAGCGCATTGTGTCTCTCTGTATTTCTGTTCTGGTTCGGTCTCATTCGTCCGTGGTCGGTATAGGCAGTAGTAGGCGTCTCGCAGCCTGATTCTCTTGTTTACGGTCGGCAAGAAACGTGCCGTGACACGGTCCCCCGCGACACCCAATTTCAAACCGGCCATTCTCAATGAGTCTAACTTTAGTCAACCGGCGTCAAGCCAACCAGCCACATTCTCTTTTACTCTTTCTCACCCTAATAACTCGCAATTGTCACATTCTCTTACTGTCACCGTATCCCTCTTTAGACGAGAAAACACGAACATATTCGAGTCGATTACCGAGACGACATTAAATTGCTCCGTATCGAACAATCGATTTCCACTCGCGGCGGATCACTATGAACCTTCTAATTTCAAGAACATTGTGGGAGTTTGGAAATTTTAGGATACTGGAACTTTGGGACACCTTGACATTTTTAGACGTTCTCGAGCTAACTTTTACACGATTAATGGATTCAAACACGAAATATAATAAAAATCGAGCAAGAGCAATAATTACAATACATATAGTAATGCTTGTAATCGTTTGCTTATCAAGTCGACACCTTAAAAATTCCATAGAAATTAGCAAAGATTTCATAAGAGGTAGACAATATTCGCAGTAAACAGCGCAGGAAGGTAGATGGGAGGTTCCGCGAGATTTTCACGAAACGGCGAAGAAAGGAAGAGGATCAGACAGAGAGACGGTGAAAAGCGGAGCAAAGAGGGAGACAGAAATAGGGGTCGGTGTTGGCATTACTCGGAGGCAGACGCGACGCAGCGAGCGAACGCGTGAGACGGGAACCGGAAGTCTATTTTCGTGAACCGCACCGATTTAGAAAGCTTTATAGTTTGTACGAGCCTGAACGGCTAACAGCCAAGCGTCGTCGTTGTGGCTTTGCTTGCTCCGAGTGCACGCGCAAATTCACATTTCTGCGACCTTTTCTCGCTCTTTCTCTCTCTCTCTCTCTCTCTCTCTCTCTCTCTCTCTCTCTCTCTCTCTCTCTCTCTCTCTCTCTCTCTCTCTCTCTCTCTCTCTATCTTCCTATGCACGCATGGCAAGTATTTTCAAACCTACGTGAAATACCGACTCGCCCAGAGATATCTCGTCAAACTATTCGAAAGTAACTACACCGCTTCCTTTGCCTAAGGATAACTGATTATGTACCTTTCAAACTTTTTAACGACTACGCGATTTCATTTTGATGAAGTTTTAACGGGTATTCGAGATACGTAATATTACACTGCTGTGGTCCCAAGGTAGTTTACAGAGAGAGATTTACGAATACGAAGCTTAGGTATTTGGGAATTTCGAGAATTCTGAGATTGGGAAATATACAAAATTAGGAGATATGGACCTGGAACTCGGAGGAATTCCGGGAAGTTTAGGAATTTCACTTGGGTATTCGGGAATGTAGAAAAGTTGAGATTTAGTCATGTGGAACGCAGAGGATTAGAGGAGTAGTTGGAGGAGGTAGGAAATTTTGAAATTTTGAAATTTTGTCGCTAGAACATGCGATTCTAAGAAAGTCTGAGATTTGGTCATTTTTTGGGAAGGGTTCGAGGATAAGGTAATTTGAGAATCTAGAAAATGGCAAATTCGAGGAATCCGAGAAGTATGTAAATAGGAGAATTTCGAATGACAATAATACAGAAACTCGAAACTGATAAATCTAGTGGTCATTAATATCCGCGAGTTGTCAATTGCGCATCCACTTATCCTGGCGTTGACAGCAGCCGATCACCGAAATCCGTCACGATAAGCATTCTTTCGAGCAGGTCGTGGATATTCGTCGACACGGCGATTATCTTTGGTATTCGTCGTTGGCAAAATTAATCGCGAGCCCGGGTAAAATGATCTACTCGACATTGGAAACTCGACATCCGGCCAACTACGTCTCTCTTTTTCTCTTCTCGGCCGCTTCTTTCGCCCTCTTTATCTGTCTTCCTCTTGCTTCTCACTTTCCCAAGCTGTTTCTCCTTTTTTCCTCTCCGTTCTCTACGATAGCAACGTTAACCAGCTGCCTACTTAGAGAAACACGATAGACAGAGGGAGAGAGAAGGAGAGGATACACCAACACCAACGCATCGACACCACTTACTCACCAACCACATCCCGTCTTTCGGCCTTCCGGCTTGCCTGTAACTTTCGTGGAAACGCCTCTGGCTTCCTTCCGGTCGTTTATCACTCGGTAGACGCTCTAAACGTAGATACGACCACGAGTGTCCCACGTATGCTCGTTTCACCCTCAACCCTCCTCTGTCTCGTCACCCTTTCCTCTCCCTTCTACCTTCCTACCTCTTCTCTTCGATCTCTTTTTTTATTCTCCCTCTCTGTTTCTTCTACATTCCTCTTTCGACGGGGGCGGCATCTCTTCGTTTACAAGCGTCCTTCTTTACGCTTCGACCTTTTCTCTAATATTAGCCGGTGGGCTTGTTCTTTTTCACGTGCTCAGTCGATTTATCGGATTCCGAGAAAGGATTGCGTTCTACTTCTTCTTTTTTCATTATTTTCCGTTCGGCCCGTGTTTATTTGATCGACTTCTTTTCATTCTTTTCACCGAGACCTCTCGATTCGCTCTTGAGCGCGATATCTTTTATGTTTTTCTAGCTACTCGATTCTTCTTCCAAATGCAACTTTCTTCTTAATTATTATAATTTCTAGCCTATTCATAGTCAGATTTAGAGCGTTTCGTCCTGGGAGCCATTTTTTATTTCAAAGAAGAAGCGTAGATTTTGCCAGTCTTTACAGCGTTTTTCTTGAAGACATCTTCACAAAATATACAAATATTTTGTTGCGGATATAAAGTGGACTTACAAAAAAGGAAGTTACACCACGAGAATATGTTTATTTTAATATATCCTATAATTTTAAGACACGTTTATCTAACGTTGGAATATCGTTAAAATTTTTAAGCATATACATTTCACACTTATAAAAATCTGTTTTGCAAATATCATGCTACGTTACATCCGAATATTAAATAGTGCGAGGATCTAAGAATCGTGAAATTATATGCAGCGTTTACTATTCGTTCAAAATAATTAACCGGAGCGAATTAAAATTGATAAAATATATCTTTCAAGTAGGTCAGTTTTATACGGATTACGCAAGCTCATGAAATTACATTTTCCTTATAATTTCTTCGACTAAAGTATTCTTTGGGTGGAAAACCATGCGCGACTGTTGTTACAGCGCGTTCGAAGAATGTAATAAGTTTCGTTCGCGTACTCGTTAATTAGTTTTCCTCGCTCGGCCAATCTGCTCGGTCGTGTTAATTTTGCAACTCGAAATCAGCGAATTTACAAATGCATTTGTAACTTGAAATAAAGAATTCGTGAACCAGTGATTACCTGTTAAGTTCTAGCGTTGAAAAATACTCATTTCAAATTATTCGAGTGTCACGTCTGAATGACAAATTTCTACGTAAATCTATCATTCACCTTTGTTTATTTCATAGAAATATTCTTACCGTCTTTATTTTAGATGTCATTAAATGTCTTTTTATTTCTTTTACGTTCGATATCCTTCGCTTAGGTACGGTTTCGACTGGCAAAAGTGTTAAATATAAAATGTGAAGTATAAAATAAAAATGACATAGTTGAATGTGAAATATATAACCTTGTATAAAATATACGAGCTTGTATTAATGATAAAATAGCGAATTAGATGAATCGGAAATAGAGTGAGTCGTTGAAAGTACGGGTGTCAGTTTTCAGCGTTAAAGCGAATGAGTCACGTTCGAGTACAAAGGGTTAATAAATCGTAGGACAGATATCGGGTAGTAACAGATTGGATGAAACGGCCTGTAGTTAGAAGAGGATCGAGAGGAAGAAGCGAGAGGGGAGAGGAAAGAGGAAGAACGTTACGAGCGGCCTTCCGCCGGAAGGGGACTCACACACCACGGAGTTTCTAGTTCCTGTCACTCGCCACGGGAATATAATTCGTGGCGGTTCGAAAAATCTCCTTCGCGTTTCCTTGATATAATTATCGTCGAACGTCGAACCAACCGAGCCGACCGGAAGTCGCGTTTAAATTCATAACGCCGTTCCGCTAATTATGCTTCGGACGTTGTCGTTATTAACACATTACAGTCCGTTATTGTTTCATTAATCTCTTAACGCACGGTCTTCTTTTTCTTTTATTTATTTCTACATTACAGACAATTATGTTGCTCGTTTTACTTTCTTTTTTTTTTTTAACCCTTCGGAAAGGTGACGTTCACTGTTCAGTTTAGTACGATTCGAAATATATATTTTTTAACTATATAACATTATACATATGATATTAATTCAGAAAAATTATCTAAAAGATTTTAAGGTTATATGGCACCTTCGAGTGCAAAGGATTGAGCAATTCTATTACGTGAGTACGTTATTGTACTATTTTAATATTTTATTATATTGTTTTTCCACTTTATTCAAGCATGAACTATGTTATTTCACTGTTTAACTATTTTACTGTAGCGACCCTATTCCACAATTCTATCTCACAATTCTTTGATTCATTTTACTGTACTACTTCATTATTCTACTCTTGACAGTAAATATATATTACCTCTTGCTTCGCTATTCTTTTGTACTATTTCGATATTTTAATATTTCATCGTGTGACTATACTACTATCCCATTTCACAGTTTCCTATAAATTAATCTTGCGTACTATTTCTATATTTTACTACTTGATAATGAGATCATACTACTATTTCATTTCACACTTTCATATAAATTAATCTTGTGTACTATTTCGCTACTTTATTACATGACTCTATTCTTTCATCTAACGATGTCAGTATAAACCACGTGAAAATAATTGTCACGGAAATTGATCAAGGGCGCAAAGTAATTTTGCGCGTGGTCGCGGTGGAAGTATCATTTTCCATTTAGTATTCGAAATAATTTTCATCGAGCTCTGAGAAGAACGGCACCGAACGGTCGCTAGGAAAAGATGAATAGAGACAAGACGAAGAGAAGGAATGGCGGAACGGCAAGAAAACGGCAGGCTAAAAGAATCCGCCGGATTTCCGCTCGACGTTAAAGCGTCTATCGAGGCCGTTGCGCAACGCGCGTGCACGCCCGATAACGATACAAGCCGTGGAAATGCCTTCTGTTAGCGTTCACAGATTTTATCTTCGAAAACCGATCGATTTTTCTCTCACCTCAAACATATTCTTCTCTTCGTGCGCTTCATTCATTTTACAAATCTACGACCATCGTTCGTCTAACGTCGATCTGTTCATCGAATGACCCACTGCGACGAACAATCGATTCGTAGCTCATTTTTTAACAAAATTATAATAGTTTAATTATAAAGAAAATTTGTTATGAAAAGAAAAAATAATTGACTATGGTGATAGTCCGTTTGTACAAGAGCGATAACAGTCGAGATCATAACAACTTAACATGGTGGTGATGGTAGTGATGGGTTGAATCTAAAGAAAATTTTCTATGAAAAGAAAAAAATAATTGACTATGGTAATAGTCCGTTTGTACAAGAGCAATAATTTGTGATGATAATAACTAAATATGGTGTTGATGATGGTAGTGATGGGTTAAAAAAAAAAATGCTACCAGTTTCATTCTGAAAGAAATGGTAATAGAAAAGAGTGATAACAGTTTGTAGAAGAAATGAAAATAATACGCGTTCTATTTGCCCAAACCTTTCCAGTTTCTTGGAGAAATCTCTTATTGATCGAATGAATTTTATAAACTGTTACGTTTAAGATCGCGTTCTATTTCCATCCGGTAGGATGTTTTCGATATATCGAAGAATCTTAAGTATGTTAAGAACACTTCTCGAACTTCACAGCTTGAGCTCTGTCTATAAATGAAATCTTCCTCGTTTCGAAAATATCTTCACGATGTGGAGCGTAAACGTTTTCCTCTGTTTTCTTTTTTCCATCGAAAACGCAGCGCGGAGGATTTTCACGAGCAACGCGCAAATATGTACGATGAATGGAATCAGATATATATCTGTTGTTTTATTGAGAAACGATGATCCCGACCGGATGTCGAATATCACGAAAGGTTGTTGTCCGAGGTCAGTTCCGCGATGTATAGACAGGTACGCTTGACTTCAAATGGACGAGCGTTCGCGGATCGTAAAGGGAAGACGTTTTGAAGCTCGTGCGAAAGAAAACGGCACGATTTGTACGTGATTCGGCAAGCATCTCGCGAATCTCGTGTTTTAATGCCTTCATTTTATCGTTACGTTATTAATCTGTTCTAGTATCGTTATTATTCAAATTCTTTTTACTTTCTGCTCTTGTATTTGATACAGTAGACTCGCATTATAGTGCCACGGATGGAAATGTAACAGTCCGAAAGAAAAACGAGTGGGGAAAAAGAAGCGAGTCGTTTGATAACACATAAAAAATAGCAACGGACACTTTCTATCGATGGAATTCCAGTTGAATTTAACGAAAGGCCAAAATGCAACGAAGCAGCAGGGTTGGGCCGAAAGAAACACGTACATAGACACGTATAAGTTTCGTTGGTGTCGACGCGTGGGCCAAGAAACGTGGTCGGAGCTGCTTTCTACGCGCGGGCGAGAAATGCTTGTTGCACACGCAGCCGTTGCACATGCACCACGGGCCACGGGGATAGCTTGAAACGCGGCCGATACAAATTTTATGCGTTACTATCACCCACATACGCTTCGATATTATTGGATCGAATAATTTATACCATTGTCCGCGTTCGTAATGTAACCGCCGTGAATGCATTACGTTTCGTCGGCTTACAGTAGACTCTCGTTATATTGCCACCTTTATGAACTTTCGCGTGTATAAAACGGTGGCCTTTCACCGTTATCGTACAAGGGGATTCGAGAAGATTTATGAATGTTAAGAAAATGGTTTGATGGATGTCGATGGTAACATGTTCTACGTTCATGCGTTGAATATCGAGTTGCATTTCGATGCGTTGCAATTCGACACGTTGTATTTCGGTGAATTGCATTTCACAGCGCTAAATTTTGACGCGTTGCAATTCAGTACGTTGCAATCTAATACGTTATATTTCGACGTGTTGCATTTCACAGCGCTGAATTTTCACACGTTGCATATCGATGCGCTGCAATTCAGTACGTTGCAATTCGACACGTTGTACTTCAACGCATAGTATTTCGGCGAATTGTAATTCGACGTGTTGCATTTCAGCGCCTTGTATTTCGACGCGTTGTATTTTCGAACGTTGTATTTCAGCGCTCTACATTTCGACGCGTTGTATTTCAGAATGTGGTATTTGAACGCATTGCACTTTAGCGCGCTGTACTTCGGTGCATTGTACATCGCGGTATACATTAATGCATCCACAATACCGCAACAAATAATGATTGATAACATAATTCAAAGATATTCCAATATTTACTCTTATCGACTCACGGCATCCAGTTGTCCAAATTGTCATTGCTATCACCATCATTGCTTCGTTATCACCCCCAATTTCTCCGTTACAAATATTCTTCAGAATATTCAAGTTAATATTCCTGAAAATACCATAAAATTCTTTCTACTCATTTTTGCATCAGTCCATGTATCTGGGAAAATCCTGTGCATAAAATTGCAGGCTAGAAATTTCCAGTAAGGCCGAAGTTTGACAAACTAATTGAATCCTGTCGAGTTTCTATTGAACACAGGCTTAAAAGGATGATCGCTCGGAACACTTACGCCGGTATAAATCAAGCTGTTCCCACGCGTGAAAATCTGAAACGATGTTACGCAAAGAGGCTGTTGGTCAGGCTCTCCTATTCGGAGGCGAACCCTCTCCTACGGTTTGCCTAGTAAATCATTTGGTGGCGTGACCGTGTGGGTGGTTGTGTTCACGGGAATATACGTGGAATTTTTGTTTCGAGGGAATTTGCAGGCTGCTAATGGCATCGCGACGCCCACGGGACATCGAGGCTAGGCAACCTGTACCGGTATCGCGTGCTACCGCGTAAGGCGAGGCAGCCAAAGGAACTGGCTACCCACCACTTTTCCCTCCTACGATTAAACACGAGGAAACCGATCCGAATGGCAATCGACCCGACACGATCCCTTCGAATTCGCGGACCTCTGAACGCGTCAATCATTTTATCGTCCATTAAATCGTCACCGAGACACGTCGAGACGGTGTTGCGTTAACGCTGCCATCGATGAAATACCAAAGCTCGGAACAACAGATTACTAACGTCTACACACATGCTTTGTCTAGTTCCCGTTGCGAAGTTTAATGGCCTGCAGAGTTGGCAATTTGGGATGTTAAACTCGAAATTCAGATAGGTTGGATAGGTTTGGGATATTGGAGAGATGTTGGGGTTTGGGAAGGTGCAGGACTTGGAATTGGGAAATGATATTTGGGAATTTGGAAATTGGTTCTTTGCAAATTTGGACATTTGGAAGTTTGAAGACCCAGGAATTTGGAAAGTTGGCGATTTAAAATTTAATAACATGCGAATTTGAAAATTTGAAATTTTTAGATGTTTCAAGACTTACAAACTCAGAAATTTGTAAATTTCGAAACTTGAAAAATTCGGTAGGGAATTTGAAGAGCTGAAAATTTGAGATTTACGAAACAAAAATTTGACAATTTAAAAACTTGTTCGCTGACCCTAACTCGTATTAATTTGACTAATATAACAAAATATTTGATAAGATTTAGGAATAAAAATACAACCTTCGCAACCTCTTCGGTACTGACGCGTTAAAACTATTAAAATTAAGTTTGTACAGTCTTTTTGTCGTCGGGTGTCGAGTTCCACTCGGTGCATTCGATTGTTCGACCGAAGCAATCGATCGACCAACTGGATCGACGTATTTCTCTCGAACGAGTTCACCTACGCGTGGTTAAAACAGCTCGAACCAACGGAGCCCCTTAAGGATTCGACTCGAATTCGCCGGTAATCGTATTCAAAGATAAGAAGGGAAAAGAGACGCGTTGATATCGTGACGAGACTGCAAATTCATTCCCGATCCAACTTTTTTCCGCGATGTAATTATGCTAGGCGACAGAACTTCTCTTCGATTTATATTCCTGCCGGGTACACTCGCGTGCAACGATAGCTTTTCTTGCTTTAAAGAACAGTCTAAGGAAAGGAGCCTCACTCGTTGAAAGCTCGTGTTTCTTCGGCAGAGTTCGGGTCACCTCGACGATTATCCATCAGTGTGATGGGCAACTTTTTCTTCTACATTTCTCTTTACTATGCAACTCGCGACAAGTTGGCGTTTCGAAACAGGTTTTAACATTTAGCAAGATTGTAAATACCTTCCTTGCGTTTCGCATGTCTTATACAGGGTGGCCAAGATGTTCAGATCCTCTTTTATCTTGGCCACCCAGTATTTCCATACTTTAACGAAAGAACTATCCCCGTTAAATGATACGATAACTTTTAAATCGAACATAAAGTGAAAAAATAATAAGTAAATGTGACAGAGGAACGTGAGGACAAAATTTTGTAATATAAAATGTAAAACCTGAAACCAGTCGTTATGACTGGTTGGTAGTTTTAGTATTAATAAATAGTTGAAGGGTTAAAGATAAATAAGAATAAAGGAGTACTCACGTCTTTGCTAGGCACACAGAGCGGTGTTCCTTCTTTCACGATTCCAGCCTCGACCATTACACCCATAACGATAGGATCACGAGAGTTGTAGATATGCTGCAACAAATGCATTTTAGAAAGAAAGATATATCACGTTGAGCAATAGTAATCCCCATGACAGTGAATACGCAAACATGTTCAAGGAAGCAAGGGTCAACTTTGTCGATCCAGCGTTTTAATTTAATAGCTTTGGTTATCCGAGTGGCTAATACCGATACTAAAAATTTGTTCTACGTCACAATTTTATCGATTTATCGAGTAAATTAAATTTACAACGGCAATAGTGACCCCCCATAATACTTTACTAGTTCGATGATAATTTCGTTTCGTTTCCGTTACGATGATACGTACCTGTGGTAAAATGCGAAGTTTGCATGGAAACACGGCGATATGCTTGTTTTCGTTCCGTTTACGTTGCTTCAGTTCCTCTCTGTAAGCGGTAAATTTATCGAAGAGGTGATAAATAATGTCTGCCTGGAAGATCTTCACTCCCAGCGAGTCGGCCAATTCTTGTGCGTCTCTTTCGATCTTCACGTCGAACGCGAGGATCGTTGCATATCTATCAAAAAACAGGTTTAAACATTTGCGTTAAATCTATCGATCGATTATTTACTCTCTAATTACGTTCTGAAGCAAGAATATTAGTATTCGAGTCGATGTTAATCTACATTTCACGTTTGATCCTTCGCATGAAATAGTCACTGCACGGATCTGTATACAGTAGACTTTCGTTATATTGCTACCGTTTCATAATTTTTACAAGCTTGCTATGCATTATATTACCACGTATTGCATTGCCATGATTTGTACATATAACATGTAACCATAAGTTGGACATATAAGTATAATATTCAAACCCTACAACCTTACCCGGGGCAATATAAATCTACTAGAAATATACACGTTGGGAACCATATAACTAGATATAACTAGAGTCTACTGTAGATGTACCCATTAACGACCACGTCCCAATACGTGACCAACTATTTATCGTGTTTCATTAAAAGCGATAATTGGCACGTTTAAATAGTTATTAAAATTAACAAAATATTATTAAAACGTGAATGATAATTATAGTCTGTGTTAATAAGCATGAATGTTAATAAGATAAGTTACTTGATATATATGTATTTCTAAAGTCATCAATTTTATGACTTGAAATCGTTTACAAAATAAGTTTACCGCGATAAAAATATTATGCAATTGTTTAAAACTATAGGAATATACTTACTGACTGTCGTGTTCCAACATAATAGAAGCCTTCATAACATCTTTCTTGACAACAGGACCGATACGAATTCCAGCGTACTGCAAAAAAGAGAAGTTTATCGTGTAGCAGTCAGAAAGCTACGATTAAATTTTGATAAACGATTTGTTTAAAGACCTGAAAGAACATCTCTATTCTATCGTGAACTCGACACACTAATTCAGCAGCCAGATTGATAGCCGTGCACGTACGCATTTTGTCGTTAATAGGCGATTTCCGACGATGAATCTACAGGGTGTTTCAAAATTCTTGTACGGCACAAAATTCTTCTACCGTACAGAACGTAGTAACCTTTTTTCAAGAAAATCTCGTAAACGAAGTCTCGAGCAAAATTATAGAAAACTCGTCGATTTCTCGAAATACAAGTTTCTTGAAACAACCTGTGCATCGCTCGCGACGAAAGCCTTAAAGGATAGCTCTCGATTCGCAACGGAGTGCCGTACTTGGAAGGGAAATAAAAAATATTCGAGTAAAACATAAACCACTGTCACTGTACCATAAATACGGTGGAAGGTTGTGCGTGTATTCTGTTTGGGAGCAAAAATAACTAGTGACGCATGCTGTCCGGATTCGGCTGGGACCAGACGCGACACATAGAAATAAACATTATGCACTTACAAACAAGTCACATCGTAGACCAACGCGATAAATACACGCGCAATTAACGATCGCACGAAATATCATCGTAACAAATTTTTGCGGATATTAATTACAATCCGATGATCTTATTTTTACGAACCTTTTTATGCATAACTTTTATTCTGAAAAGGTTTTGTATGTAAAAATTGTATTTTGGGAAGATTCAATGTTTAACATTGTCTATTAAGAATGTGGATATGAAATCACAAAATATATTCACAAGTTATATACAAGTATTTTTAACTGAATAAGTGAACAAATTCTTAATAATATAGCTGATAAATGCATATGAAAATTTAAGCATCGCTCAAAGTGTTAATGGGCATTAATTTTTAAATTGAAACTAACGTAGACAAACAAACAGATAATAGATAATACGTACTCTAGCGTATAGAATCCTTTAATTTTGAGAAAGATTAATACTTTTTTATAATTTCAATACTTTCTGTAATTTGAAAGTAGGAATACACGTCGTTTTTTCCGTAAATCTATAGTGAATTTTGTTGCTTTTGATTATTTAATCGGGTGAAATTCGTGATACCGGTAGTCGACGTGTTAATTATACATAGAGTGAATAGGGGAACCGTTATGAATGACCCTTTATGGTTGACGGGTAACAGAGCAGACCCGGTGAAATCCATGACCTTTACGTAATGAATGAACTGCCGGCGATGAACAAGGAGGAAGAAGGAAAGAAAAACGAGAGCCAATTAGAAGGCACTACCGCTCGATAAATGAGCCTACTCACCGAAACACCGACAGCTAGTCATGTTTCATTGATGAGCAGTGAATTGTGATACCATCCGTTGAAATAAGGTAAAAGGACCGAGAGCCGAGTGGGAGAATGAATGAAAACCATAGAGAGAGAGAGAGAGAGAGAAACGAAAAAGGTGTAGCGTGGGAGATGGTCAATGAAAATGAGAGAACGTTGGCGGGGGAATGCAATTAATGACGCGTCAACTATCAACGTGTTTGTGAACGCGTTACGAAAATATCGTCAGACAGAGCTAAAAATAACCCTCGAAAATTAACGAGAACGTATTTCGTTCCATAAATTTCGAGCTGAAATTTTTTTTTCACGATTCGGAAATTGCGAATCTTTCTTCAGAAAGACGTAACCTTGCTGATTTCAATGACCTTGAAATATATGTTTCTGGTATAATTTTAACGACGTTGGTTTCATTCAAGCATCGTCAAAGACGAAATATTCGTTCAACTTTTCCTGTACTTGGTCTTAGTTTCTGAAACATTAGCAAAATACTTTAAGTTTGTATTTATATATTAAAATTGCATATACATATACTTGTAAATCGTTTTTCGAGGTACATCCCTGGTATAATACAGCTAAGTACACTATATCACAATGTGACTTTTATACATTTATTTAATGTCACAGCAAGACATATGTGCTGCCATACATATATCTACTGCACATACGTGACACGATTCAATGAGGACGGTAATATGTTAAAGTATAGTACACTTACTATATATATACTGTAGTATATTATAATATGTTGTATTATGTTAGAGATATTAAAAAAACAGATGGTGTAGATATAGTAATAAAATATGCTATGTTATGTGTACCACTCATGTTGCAAGTTCAACCCAAGATTTTTGCGTATATTTTAAAAAATATAAAACTAAGAACGAGAGATTACATACGTAAGCAAAGTTGTTCAGAATGTTGACCTTGACAACATATTTCAAGGTCATCAAAATTGTCGACGTATGTGTCCAGCTGTAAATAATTGCCATGTTAAAAATATTTTTGCAAATACCTCTAGAACTAAAGTTAAATGGAGGTGTTATGTATAGGGAAAAATTGTTTAGAATGATGTAATTGATATTTCAAGGTCATTTTAAGTGTACCCTTTCCTATATAATTATTTATTATCTTTGTCGATAATCTTTCAATCCGAAACAGAATTCAAACAATTTCGAAATAATATAGATATGTGAAGATTGCAAAAGTACTTGTCATTCTGAGACCAGAGTTAAGAATTATTTTAAACAATGTCCTAAATCAATTTCTAATGAAATTTTGTAATCATGAGCATATTTTTAAATAGACAAACAGCCATATATATATCTTTGTCGTCATAAAAATTCGTGCAGCGTTAAAATAACGTCGAATATTATTCGATACACACATCGAAGTAAAGAAATATAGCCTTGACCGAATGAAATCCAATTGTGCGAGTACACCGGAGGACCCAGCTAAAACGTCCCCGAGGAAAAATATTGAAAAGACGCGTTCCGAAAGAAAATTTCGCAAGGATTCGGCAATAGAGCCGTTCGAGCGGAACAGATGCTGGAAAAGAACAAAACAGGAGAAATAGAAAAGAAGGAGAGAGAGAAAAAGCGAGGGGATAAAGGAACGCGAAGAAGACGGGGTAAAAGAAGGGAAAAAAGAAAAGGAAGGTAACGGAGAAAGTGGAGGGAAAGAGACACGGTGGTTCACGGAGAAAAGACGGACGACAGATGTTGCCAGCAAAAGAAATGCTGGTACAAAACGGGAGGAAGTCGAGAGGAAGAGAGAACACAGAGGGGTCCGAAGGAGAAAGAGGGACGCTTCCGGCATTAAAAACCGGCCGGCAGGGCACGGATCCTCTTCAGCCTCTCGTCATAACTGCGGAACGTTTCCCGAACAAGGAAACTCTAATTTATTAAGCTTACGCCTCTGTTAAAAGGTGATTTCCGCTTTTCGGATTAAAAAAAGGTAATCGACTTTCTTCCTTTCTGGTGCACGGTAATTGCAACCAGTATGGAACATGATTCGAACAGTTTGTAAATATGTATAGGGACGTCCCTTTTCACCGAACTAATGGATTTTCGTATGTTAGTGGTTCGTTACATGAAGTTAATGGAATTTATGTTAGGGATTATACGAAGTTAATGGATTTTATTATATTAGTGGTTAATTATACGAAGTTAATGGACACTCGCATGTTAGAGGTTAATACAAGCTTAATGGATTTTCGTATATTAATGGTCAATTATAGGAATTTAATAGATTTTTGTATCTTAGTATCCAATTATGTTAAGTTAATGGATACACGCATGTTAGAGATTAATTATACAAAGTTAATGGATTTTCGTATATTAATGGTTAAATATATAATGTTAATGGATTTTCGTGAATTAGTGGTTAATTATATAAAGTTAATGGTATTTCGTGGGATAATGGTTAATCTAAGAGTCTTGACATTTCAACATTATATTTCTAAGTTTTTAAGATTTATATTTCCTACATCTTCCAATTCCTAGTTTCCAAATCTCTACATTCGCAAATTTCAAAGTTCTCAAACATCAATGGTCCCATATATTTATGCTCTCAAATCTCTATCCCTAGATCGTATCCCTAGATCTCCAAATGTCAAGATTGCCAAATTTCTACGTTCCCATATCCCTAGACCCCTAAATTTCAAGGAACCCAAATCTCTACATTTCAAAATTCTTACGTCCCGAAATTCCTATATTTCCAAATTTCAATGCCCCATATTCCTACATCCACAGATTCCTATGTCCCAAAATTTCTAGACAACCAAATCTCTACGTTCCCATATCCCTAAACCATTCTCAAAGTTCCGAAATACCAAAGTCTCAGAAAATCATAGAAAATCAGCTAATGTGAGGTCTATTCTCTCTCGGTTGCCACATTTTTCCCAGGGATTTGCACTCGACTGTACGTAATATGGAACGTGTTTCGCATCACACGTACAATCAACGTATTCCATATCGCGCAGATATTGCGACAGGAAAATAATAATTATCTTATGAAAAGAACACATTTAATGATAAAGTAGTAATGGTCAAAATGACTGGTGTCAGGTTTCATATTTTATATTATAAAAATTCTGTTTCCGTGTTTTTGTCGAATTTGCCTGTCATGTTTCGTTGAGATAAAATGCGCGATTAACGCTGGTAATTTCAGCGCGATAAATCAGCGTGTAATTTTTTACACTATCACGTTAGAGCGAAAGATTTCTAGCTCCTCTGCTTATATAGCTAATATATATTTTTAATTTCATACAATTATATCTAATACCAATAATTTTATCTAATCTGAAACGGCAGATTTCTACCTCCTCCACTTATATATCCGGTTGCACAATTCTCTTCCAGCAACGTCCATGGGCCATATAGCGAGACTGCACGCCGAATACGTTTTATGTGTCACGCGAATTGCACCGTCGGTTCTGGCATAAACGGTATCATTTACGAGGCAAAAAAAAAATTGCCAAAGAACTGAAACTCGGCGTTGGCCTTTCGCAATGAGGATAATTGATTCCGCTAGAGATTCGCGAGCGCGAATAATTACTGGTTCGACACGGTGTTTGCGATTCGTATGTATAAATAGCATCAAAAGAATTCTTACCACTTTCGTATAATTACGGCGTGCTGCTAGGTGGTAGAAACGAAATTCGATAATCATCTATCCGCGTGAAACAAAATGTAAGAAACCGGGAGAACGGTTGCTCGCTAATTGAAATTCCCTCGCGAACCTGTTGTGCGCGAATTCAATGTACCTTCAACCGCGAGAACTTTCTCGACATTATCATAATTGGTTTCTAATTACATCGAAGGGGTTCAATATCCGGTTCATTAACCAATTACCATTTGAAATTCAATCGAGATCGCCCGATAAACATTCCTACGGACAGGAAGGTTAATGACGTACAAACGCATGACGCATACGGTGCGTCGACGTAGTATATCTCATATAATTTGTGAATCAATGTATATATATACATACATAAAATATAATGTATCTTATAATATAAGATACCATGTACACATTAAGTGTATCTTCGATCATGCATGTATCACGTAAGACGCACAAGATGCGTCATGTACCTAGTTGAACCTTTATAAACATCTTCCATAATTCTTCGAATATATATTAAATCTTTCATGTCTCGTTGCGTGTTATGTTAAACTGATTATATACCGAGTAATTTTTATGCTGTTTATTCGTAATTAAATCTTGACGCACCGTGTGCGTTGAACGTTAGAGGCAAGTTGATTAATGGGAGTGTATGAAATCGCGAAAGAATCTTCGTGGAAGGAAACCACGTTCCAATATATCTTCACAATGACAAGTAATAGAACCATAACTAGAACGATATATTACTTTGAAACAACACTGTACTAACACGTTGACAAGGAGTAACAAAATGCTATCGTTAATCAGTTTCCGTCAAGATTTCGCGATTGCCGGTCAACGTCGTTTATTTCTTTCCTTTTCAGCCACTAATCCTCCGACCGGCTTCTCTCCTCAAACTGCATATTATACAGGATGTCTCACAAAAGATTCACGCTGTTTCAATTATGCGGGATTTTTGGAGCGGAAGTAATAAACGTATCGTTTCGTTGGGTATTTTGCAATCTACATACGAGTGGAGAATACACTGAGGTTTCGTAGGAGAAATGGAGATATAGGGAAACAAAGCCTTGGTATTTGGATACTGAGAAATTTTGGAACTTTGGTAATTTTGGGGAATTAGAGATTTGGAGATTTTGGAATTTCGAGATGTAGGAACTTGGAGATGTAGAAATTCGGGGATGTAGGAACTTGAGAACTTGGACATTTGAAAATCGAAGAATTTGTGAATATATGACTTTAGAGATTAAAGAGTTTAGGAATTTAGAAAAGATCCCTCTCCTCATCCCTATCCAAATAAAGCCCACATACCCACTAGAACAGACAGAACGCTCTTTTATATCAGTGTATCCACCCACAGCCATAGCCAGAATAATCATATTTGGTACCGTTTGCGACAGTTTCCACATCTCATTCTTGTTCTACCTGAATTCGCGCGAGGCACCTGGTAGACTCACTGGTACCTAAAGGGTGCCTAAACAGTCCCTGGCCATCGAATGACCCAAGACAATTTTCCATAAATTTTCCATAATTGCCATTTTCGTACGTGGTCCTACTTCGACGACCAGGGACTGTATAATTCCGGTCCCTCTCTAAAACTAGTTTCTTTGTCAAAGTATCGCCTCTTGTCAAGTTCCAAGTAGATTCCAATCATCTACTGTTCGATCGTGTTCTCAGGCAAATCTCAGTTTGCCAATTAATATTGACGACGTACATCTTTCGTGAGACAACCTGTAGCACGAACATCGTAGGATGCCGGCACACAACCGACAGAGCGTGCACTCGCGTGTCCGCGCTCCGCATATCCGCTCCCATGTCCCGGTATAGCTGCTTCTATGCCGCGGTTAAAAACAATGCGAGGAAACGAGCCATCTTTTCCTGCTGCTGCAGAAGAGGAGCGCGAGCTGCACCTCCGCTCGTCACGATTCACGATGCAACGGAACCGACCACACCGCACACTACGACAAAATCCCAAAAATAATCCCACAAACTTTCTCCCTTATTTACTTCGTCTCCCTCTTTCCAAACCCGCAGACGATGCACAAAACTTAACCATCGGTCTTCTAACTCGACGTAGGTCAAGTAAATTCTTGGAGGTTCTTTTTATCGGGGTGTATCTGATCACTTTTAACCCTCTCGGTATAAGAAATTGTCAGTACCTCATAAGCAGCTATTTTCTGTAGTTGTTGCTTCAAATGATGCGTCTTTGTGGCGCCATATTCAGGGTGTAAAAATTATTAATCAGAATACATTTTCTTTTATAGATGAATGTTCAACAAGTGCATCTAAGTTGCAAATTAGCAATGATGAGTTTATTTCTCTGAGCGCGTATATGTGTCCATAGTACTCAAAGTGTTAAATTACAAATGCTTCGTACTATTTGGAAATCTAGGGACGTAGACAAATTTCAAACTTTGAAATACGCATAGGAAATTTGGGGATGTAGAGATACGGAAACACAGGGATTTGGTAGCATAGGAATTTGAGGATCCAATTTGGGGGTCCAGGGATATGGGAACGTAGAGATTTGGCGGTCTAGAAATTTCGGGATATAAGAATCTATGGATCTAGGAAAGGGGCACTGGAATTTGGGAATGTAGGAATTTCGGAACGTAGGAATTTGGGAACCTTGAAATTTAAAGATCTAGGGATACAGGAATGTTGGATATGTAGAAATTTAAAGACATGGAAATCTGTGGATCTAGGAATAGGGGGTGTTAAAATTTTTTTGTGAATTAAGTAGTTGGTAAAAGAAATTAAAGAGTGCAAATTAAGCAATTTAGAAACATAAAAGTTTAGTAATCTATGAACTTAAGTATTCGAACTAGGCATATAGAAAATTTGAAAATTCGAAAATGTATAAATATTGAAATTTGATGATATGAAAATTGACAAGTATTACAATTAGAGAATTTCTGAACTGATAATTGCAGGAAATTAACGATTTGGTATTAGAGTTAAGAATATAGGACAAAATAATTGATGGTATGTGAGGATCGTCTGCTTTGATTTAACAGCGGCTTTCGTGATCGTTTGTTTTCTCGAAAGATTCTGTACGTTCGAGGACTTAAAACGTTAATTTGTACGTGAGCAGTATCAGAAAAGACGACGGTTAATTATTAATCGAGCCGCGTGTCCAGGGCTCGTTCCAAGAAGAATAGCGCGTGTCCCGGTTAAACTATTTATTCCGATCCTGCTCGTCTAAACAGGACGAGGACAGGAAGACGCTCGGCAAGAATCTTCAATTTGCCAACGCCATCATAATCGAGCGGATATGCCTACGTATGCGCTCGAAGCCGAAGCGAAGCAACTCGCTTCGTAAATACTAAGCGTTATTCGCGAGCGTTCACGATATTTTCGCGAACATCGACAAATAGTGATCGGTGAACAAGAACGGGTATCGAATTCGCCTTGTGTTCCCTTTAATTTTCGAGTAAATCGACTCGTATGTTGAAATTGCGAGCCACGTGTATTTTAATTTCGATTATTCTCACTAACGCTTTGACTGCCACGTTATACATGGGTGACATTTAAATTTCCACTCTATCATCTATATCGTTAAAAATTTTCTGGATCCATCGTCTACATTATTAAAAATTTGTTCGATTATCTAACTGAGAATACTCCGATGAACTACTTGGAACTATGAATACATCATGTAACAAAATATTTAGTAAAATTTTCAATTTCCTCAATGTGGTCAACATGTTAATCCTTACACTCATTACATTAACACTTATTCTCATTATCATAATGATAGCTATCCTTATTCTCGTTATGATAACGATATTAACTCTGATTCTCGTTACGATAATGGTACTAATCATTATTCTCGTTACGATAACGATATCAACTCTTTCGCATTATAATGAACATTACAGTTATTGCGGTGTACATGTACATATTAATGCATTATAATATACATGACATTTTTTTTCAATTAAAAAACATGTAACGCAACTTATTTCTGCAACCTAATATATATATATATTGACACCAATTATACTATCAGCAAATGACAGTGGTGTATTACAGCAAGATTTTTAATAAAAAATTTAATATCGCTCATGCTGTCAAATCCAATAACTTCGCATAATCGAACCAAACCTAACCTGGTACACAATTACATCATTCAGATATAAACATTTACTTAGCAACCCGATCTAAACAAACCTGAGACCTAACTACTCTAGCAACCTAATCCAACCTGAGATCTAACCTAACTAACCTAGTAACTTAACCCGAGTCTTAATCTAATTAATCTAACCTCAGACTTAATTTAATGAACCTAGCAACCAAACTAACCCGACAAATGAACCTAACCAAAGACCTTACCTAAGTAACCTAGTAACTCAACCGGAGATCTAACCTAAGTAACCTAGTAACCTAACTTAACTTAGTAACCTAATCCGAGACCTAACCCAATTAATCTAACTTGAGACTTAATTTAATTAACCTAGCAACCAAACTAACCCAACGAATGAATCTAACCCGAGACCTAACGTAAGTAACCTAATAACGTAAATGAAATGGGAATAAATAAATCTGAAACGTTTAACGTCGATCATCAGCCATACTTAAAGATATTACGAGTGTATCGTTAAATATCAATGAGAAATCGATAGTGCGCGGATAGGTGCAGCTGTAAGACGGATGCCCGCGGCAGTAACGATACTGGAATCAATGAGGCGCATACCAGCCGGTGCACGATATTCGTGTCTCATCTCTGGCGCAACACGGCAACACGGGTTTACGGGCCGACAGAGGGTTACGATTCCCAGTCGTGTATATACGTCCGCCCGTTCGTCGATCCGTCCGTCCACCCACGGTGCTTTTGCTCCGAGTGTGGGCAGTTTCCTGTATGTTGATCACGTATTCCTTCTTCCAGCCCACACGCGTCCGTGTGTCTCTCCTCTGTGTTGGCAGAAGAGAGGGCCTTCTCCGAGAATCTCTATGCCGCGTGAGTTTAGCCCGCCAACCCGACTCTCGTCCAAAGAAAAGAGAAAAGAGCGAGATGCACGAGACGGTTGCCCCTTGTCGTTCTTTCTTTCTCACTCTCTCTCTCCTCATCTCTTTGTCGCTCTCTTTCGACTCCCTCCTGCGTGCCATATGTAAAAGCATACCCGCATTGCCCGTCGAGTGACGGACTCGTACTTACGGCTGGCTGGCTGGCTGGCTGGCTGCGTGTGTCGCGTATGCCGGCGATAAAAGCTGACGTCACGAGCCACGTGATCGTACGATACGAGTGGGGGTAGCCCATTCATAATCCGAGGAAGGACAGGCTTAAGGCCGTTTCGGACGTTACCTCGAACCGAACCGTCCTAGCTATACTACTCTTTCTCTCTCTCTCTCTCTCTCTCTCTCACCCTCTCTCTTTTCTTTCCTTTTCTTTTCTACTTTATCGTGCGAACGTTGATGCACCGATGCCAGAGAGCTACGAACGGAACAACGTCGAATGATACTAGCCGTGAACTCGATATTGCGCGTGCCACGTCAGCCAACCGAACACGTTTTCGAGTACGCGTATTATACGGTGTGTTTCGAGTAATCATATTTTGCGGGCAAATAAGCTGTTCCGTGTTGTCCGATCGACCAGATATATCGGTATTTCTCGATTCTTACTTTATATTCGTGTTTCAACGTAGGCATTACCGAGCGAACCACATTCGGTTACCATCGCTACTTTCTCGATTCGCTGAGCTGTAGGGGAATAATCCCCACTATATTCTACTAGTCCCTGCTGTTTTTCTCGCGACGTCGAACGCAACTCCCAGTACAGTCAACAGCAAATCTGCCTTCCCTACGACTAATGTGGCAACCACCGCTCATACGTTTACAAACATTTTTCAGAACGTGTACAAATTTGGAAACATACAAATTTGAAAACTTCGGGATTTGGAAATCACAGGAAATTGTAGGAATTTCGAGATTTATGGATTTAGAGGTCTAGGAATCTAGGGACATAGAAATTTGAGGATCCAGGGAGTTCGGGATTTAGGAATTCACAAACATTAACATTTAGGATTCTAGGGTTACGGGAATTTAGTTATTTGGGAATCAGTAGACTTAGGGGTCTAGGAATTTGAAATCCAGGGATTTCGTAATTTGGGAATTTGAGGATCTGAAAATATGGAAATTTGAAAATTTAAAAACTTTCGACTTTTGGTATACGATTCCTTATCCAAAAGAAGCCTACACTGCACTCGCGTTCATATGTATAATGTACATATCGCGCTTCTTTACATCGCCCCAATATGTATCTGGTATTAGAATTACTAGATTTATTAGTATTAGATTGGACTAAATTTCTAAGTCAAAGACCAAAATCGCTACCTTCCAATTCTCATTGTACCCTATACAAAATAAGTGTTCTGTATCAAAAGAGAACAATGTCAAAGATGAAGATTATACTGCCCGACGAGACAAATGTAACGATCCTAACAAATCTCCTGCTTATACAGATATTTTCAAGATTTCTTAAGTACAGTTAAAGATCATTAAAAAATATTCTTGCATCACGGTACTGGTACTTGGCCCGATTGTAATTTCTGTCGTCCAAGGTCACTTATAATTACTGTACTCTAAGATCATATCAAGGTCACAATGTCCTACATGGTTGAACCTATCTCGATATCGATTACAGCACAATTACAATCGATTACCGACAATTTAAAAATATGATTCCGCTTAAAAAAACCATTATGGCCTTAAAAAAAGATCTTTTAAAATAACGTCAATTAGGAGAGCCATCTGCATCGTCATATTTAACCCTTTGATAAGTTTCCTCTTTGTCATATTTTCCTGCGTTCGATAACAGAGATAGTTGAGTTTCTGTTTGTCGTGACTCACCCCGTGTAACATACGGGACACCCTGTATAGAAGGCTACAAGGCGTGCTCGCGGATGCACAACAGGGCTGATAGCACGATGGATCACAACTACAAGCACCGTATGCGACCAATGAGTCGTATCCTGCTAAACTGTTAAGAAGGAAGTAGTTCGTTGCTGCTGTTCTCTCTCTCTCACGCGCACACATACACACTCACTGGCTCCCTTTCTCTCTCGTCCCTCTCTCTGCTGCTCTTTTTTCCCTCGAACTGCCTCTCTGTCTGCTTCACTGTCTATCTTTTCTGTTGATTGCACTGTTCGCTCCCGCGATTACGTTTTACTCGCTATTTTATCATTCTATCGTTATATCGACGAAGAAAAATACCAATGAAACGGATAACGTGGAACGAATAGTGCCGTACGAAATTTTTGAAATTGTACTCGTAGTATGTTAACTGCTGGTCATTTCTTGGGAGCTTCGATTCGACCTTTTCGTTCCATCGAATTAAATATGTGGTGTACAAGATAAAACTCACCGGTATTTTGCTGCTTTTCAAGAAGTCCAGCAACGCTTCGAGCGCACCCAAGGTTGATGCCTGCACGTAAACCCCTCTTTCTGCGAGTCGAATGTTCCTGAGGGCACTGGATAACTCTTTCGCGATTTCTTCCTTTAAAACTTCCACTTCGTCCGGCTTTTGAGCTACTTGGAGATTCAGTCCTGTTCACAAAAATTGCAGTCGCGTAATTTATTTTCTCATTGTACAATCTATACACATTAGGGTGCAAGGTACGCTTCCTAAGAACAAGAATCACCCGTCATTTACTTTCATAAATATATCAATTTTAAACTTTCGTAAAAAGTTGTTGAACTTGAAAAGTCGACAATTTGTAACTGTATAATTTTAAAGTTTATTTTATTCATTTTGCAAATGTTCGCAGTTCTTAATCGGCGACGAGTACCTTAAAATGAATGGTGAAGCCATTTTCTTTATAGAAAACTTATTCACCGGTAAATATAAAGAGATTGCTCACCTGCAATTGCTTTTTCCAAATCTTTAGCAGCAATTTTCACTCCTTGAGCAGCTTTAATTTCACGATGTTCGATGTATGCGTTCTGAAATTCATTGAATAAAATACACCGTTATGCATTGTTCGCGATTCATTGTGAATTGTAAATTTCCCTGGTAATCTAAGTTATATAGTTCTTACTTTGACTCTTAACTCTTTCAACGGTTGTGGCATGAGAAGCGAACGTATTTGAGTCACTATGGGACCATCGGTGCCTGCTACTATCATTGTATCACCTTCTCTCAACATTCCATTGACTAGAATACAATCTATTGTAGTTCCAAGACCTGGCAATGCTTTCACTTCTAAAACTGTTGCTTGAAGCTCTTCGCAGTACATGAGTCTTTTAGCTAGTGGACCTTGACAAGCGTCGACTATTAACGACAACAGGTTACCCATTCCCTCACCTGTGTAATGAAAAAATATTCGTATTAACGTAACTGGATTGCAAAATTTGTATGAAAATCGGAATCCGTTCGACTTTGATCGACTTGATCCAACTCAACCCCTTATACTATAATTTACCTGTAATCGCACTAGTAGGTACAAGGGAAACATATGTTTTAGGATCTGGATTCTCGTAAAATAATGCAGCATTCAACCCTTGCTCAGCAAATTGTACGATCACATCTTTCGAGCGTTTTTCAAATTCTCGCTGCGTATTTATAGCTTGACTTTTTACAATATCTTGGACATCTTTCCGACTCATAGTTTGCCAATCATACAATCTACGAAAATTGTGTTTTGTAGTACGACATATTCGACCAGAGGCATAATGATTGATTTAAAGTGTGTTACCTATCGATTTTGTTTAAAGCTACGATGAAAGGACATTTCTTTGCCTTCAGCAAGTTAATACTTTCGATAGTTTGCGGCTCTAAACCGTGCATAATGTCTACTACTAATATCGCTATATCACAAAGAGAAGATCCCCGGTTTCTTAAGTTACTGAAAGATTCGTGCCCAGGAGTATCTATAATTAAGAGCCCAGGTATTTTAAATTTCTTCTCAGCATACTAAAAAAAAAATACGTTATTGAACGTTATCGTTAAATGTTGTTAAATAGAAGATAACTATTTAGAAACGTAACTTACCCCTCTCACGTGTTTCGTTGATTCTCGAATGGCATCAATCGGAACATTCGTGGCACCAATTTGTTGAGTAATACCGCCTGCTTCACCATCCTGTACATTCGTTCTTCTTAATTTGTCGAGAATTTTTGTTTTTCCAGTATCAACGTGGCCTAAGACGCATACTACTGAGGCTCTAAGATTATCTAATGATCGTTTCTTTTCCGCTTCTATCCTCCGCTGCTGTATTCGTTCCCTGATTCGTTCCTTTTTCTTCGCTGCGTCCGAAACTTTATCTTCTACTCCACTATCATCTTCGCTTTCGTCCGATTCAGATTCACTACCGCTATCGCTTTCTGACTCACTTTCCGAAGATTCTTTTCTAGTTATTAGAGTTTGTGCTGGTTTCCCTTTTTCGCGCGGAAGAATCCTTTCTGTATGTTTTACAGGAGTTTTCGTTGCGTCATCTGATTTATCTATTAAGTTACTATATATTAAAACACGTTTCTTCAAGCGAACATTAAACATGTTATGCATTTTAATACCTTCTTCTTGGTCATCTTCGCTAGATTCTGCATCCCATGAATCTTTAACGTCATCTTTCTTTTCTTCCGAGTCCTTCGATTGTTGATCTACAATTTCTACCTCCACTCTGTCCGTATCTGTTATACCCCCCTCCAATTTTTCATCATCTTTCTCATCGATACTCACCTGCTGCTTCATTTTATTTGGTCTTATACGAGTTCCTAAAACGATTCACATTCACATATCTGAATATGTTCCTATAACCTATCTTTATTTACCTGGTCTTGGTTTCTTTTCTCCGACATCTGGCAAATCTAGACCCTGAGCTTTTAATGCATTGATCATAGCTTGTGCTCTTGCCCTATCTTGTTTCTGTTTGTTTGTCAAAAGCTTTCCTTCTGCCTTTAATCTTTCCTTTCGCTGTTTTTCTTTAAGTTTCTTCTTTTCTTTGCGCTCCTGTTCAAGTCTAAGCTGTTCTAACCGAGCTTGTTCTCTCAATTCTTCTTGTCGTATTCTTTCTTCTTCCTCCTTCTTTAATCTTTCTTCTTCTTCCTTTAATTTCTTTAAGGCCTCTTGCATTGCAGCAATAGTTTTCTTCCCAGGACCTTTGCCTATTGCACATATCTAATTATACTAAATGTAGAGACAAATTAATGTTATATCCTAACAATTACAAATCACAGTAATTTACTGTATTGAAAACAGAAATTGACAAGCTGTTTTCTACCTTTATCTTTTTCTTTTGCCTCTTCCTTTCCTGCTTTCTTTTTCTTCTTTTTTCCCTCATCACCCTCAGTAGGCACAGCAGTATCTGTTGCACTGACATCCTTTACTTCTGGTACCTTTGCTTGCGATTCTTTCTTAGTTTGCTTTTCAGGCACAACTTCGTTCTTTACTTCTTCATTTTCTGTCTTCTTAGCCATTTCCTGTTACGATCAAATTAAACACAATAAATTATAACATACATCTTAAATGCTGAAGAAAAAAGAAATATATTAATTACATACCGCTTTCTTTTGGGCAAGTTTCTTCTGTTTTTCTCTCTCTTTCTTTTCTTTTTTCTTCTGTGCAGCAGTTTTTACAGTACCAATTTCAAGATCGTCATCAATATCGTCATCTTCCAGAAGTGCACCACTCTTTAATTCTTGTTTAATGTCAATAATATCATTTTTGTCCCTTTTTCCCTTCTCCTTTTTCCCTTTTTTCTTTTTTTCCTCATCTTCAGGCTTCTGCTCAACTGGTTCAGGCTTCTCTTCTTTCGCTTGTCCAGTATACTCTAATTCCAATTCAGCCAAGACTTTCTCAATATCTTCTTCATCACTATCGTTGCGCTTTCTTCTAGCTGATTACCAATAAATATATCATAGATTAAATCAGATATCAATCTACATCATTTTATAACACACTGTTGCAGTGGAAATGATTATGCATGTATATGTGTGTGTGTGAAGGAAAACTAGAGTTTTTAGAAGCATCATAGCCTTTGATCTACGTAATAAGATATCATTCCGTATACAGATAAATGATTATCTTTCTTCATTTAGGTATGTAATCAAAATGTGGATTTCAATATAAAAAATAAGTACTTTTCATTGGCATACTTTGTTATAAAACTGATAGAAGTAAAGGATTAAAATACCAAAAAATACATATTAAAAACTATTTTAATAAATTTTTATTAACGAATCTTAGTCATTCTATTCTTTCATTTACATTACAAACAATAGACCATGTACACTAAAGATTGACAAAATTACACTCTATTCTTAATATATTATACACAGATTGCTTAAACAAATCAGGAAATTATCCTACATCATTCAAGGTATTTGTAACTTTCACCATCTACATTATAACAACTTTCACCTTCTGCAAGTTTCAAGAATCGATATATTTATAGAACATTTCATTGATACTACATTTAATGCATGAATTAAATTATCTATAGCATATTTATATTCGAGGCAAGATCACGTTATCTAATACCATGTTGAAGTTATGAAATATGAACTGTATAACCAAAGTATTTTGAAACATTATTCAAACTTTTTTAATCTTTTACAATCTTAAAATAAAATAGACAAACCAAAGTTTAAACTACCAAATTATAGAGATCGTAAAACTAGTAAAAGTACAATATTATCCTTTCCGTATGTAACATAAAAGCGGTTAAGTTGAGGTTAAGTTAAAGCAGACGACGTTTATTAAATGAGTTGAAAATCCGAAAACTTCGATAAAAAACGGTAACTAATACAGAGATTTAAAGAGCTATTATTCATTTTTTATTTGATGACACATTTATGTAAAACGCATCATTATTTTCTCACCTTTCTTGCCTTTCTTCGGCTGAGATTCCTGCATCGTGAACTACTTTCAAGATTCTCTTTGTATACGTCCACAATTGTCTTATAACTATACTTACAAAATTCTTTTTACAATTAGACTCAACTTCACATTCAAATATATCAGAACTTGAAATGATTACAAATAATTCATCAGATCACCGAATCTTTACCTGCACCTTTAACCCGGCCTGCACGACTATGTGCGCTACTAAACCATACATTATAGCAATTGTTTAAGATGCGCAACACATAAAAATTAAAAATAATTTCCAATATGCGATAAATTTATAACAAAAATTATCATTAGTAAAAATAATTCATTTAATATAATTATTTTCATTTCCATTACATTAAAAGTATAAAATCGTTTTGTTTCTTTAAAATATCGCAAAACACGCATATTTAAAAATGATCCAAAATATGAATTAAAATTTACATGGGATTGTAAATAATCAGTTCAATATAATTAGTTTGTCCATATTTTCATAATCAACCATTCGTTTCATGAAAGATCATATAATAAAGAGCAACGTGCAAACGCTCTTACGATATACACCAAATATACTCGGTGATCTTTTATTTTGTGCACTTTCTACATTAGGAATGGTGGTTCAGCAACCCAGCATTCCTACTTTCTCATTTCATTGAGCTGTAGAGAAACAATCTCTATTAAATCTCAAAACTTAATTAACAAATTAATAGCAATACATGGTCCATTTGAACAAGTCGATATCCTCTTCCGGATATTAGTATGTTTTGCCCACCTAGTAGTGAGATAATATTAAATGGGTGGGAAGCTCACTGAAGTTAGCTTCGAATAGCATTTCTACTATCTCACACATACGCCATCTACGTGAAAAATAGCAACTTCCATGTAAAGAACACGCTTCTCGTTCTTTACACTGCGATCAAGATGGTGAGTAGATGATGTTGGAACTGTTGTACTTCATCCAGTATTGTTAACAACATCCGTGCATAAATAAAGCAGAAAAACTGATAATCTTATTAAAAATTTCATAAATTTTTACTTGAAGTTATTATTTTTTGTTATAGATATTGAAATATTTAATTATAGACATTCCTAACCATATGATTTTGTTAAATCTAACCTTTGTGACAAAACATGTGTTACAATTTCTACAAATTTGTAAGTAATTAACTTGTGTAATTTATTTGCGTTTTGTTTTTTTATTGTTGACAGTCAACACACAAAAAGAAGACCAGGAAGCTTCGTGGTCATGTGAGTCATGGACACGGTCGCATAGGTACGACAGTGTACGAAATATCAGACAAACCCGCTTTTTATAAGTAACTATAAGTTTAATAATAAAAACTTGGCTTTATTTTAGGTAAGCACAGGAAACATCCTGGAGGACGCGGTAATGCTGGTGGGTTGCATCACCATCGTATCAACTTTGATAAATACCATCCCGGTTACTTCGGTAAAGTGAGTATCAATTCTGTGTATATGTCATACTCAAAAATTACAGTTAAATAAAAAGTTAATTTTGACAATAGTACAACTGATGATAGTATTTTTTACCGGCGAACTGAATTACATTGAATGCAATTTATATTCTGATGAAACGTATAAACCTTAAATATGTATCTTATGCTAAGTATTTTGTAACTTTTTATGCTGTTATTTGTAGCTTGGTATGCGAAATTATCATTTAAGGAGAAATACAAAATGGTGTCCCACTTTAAATTTGGATAAACTATGGACATTAGTTTCTGAACAAACCAGGCTAAAATATAAAGACACGACAGGGAAAGTACCAATAATTGATCTTGTAAAAGCGGTAAGTTTCAAAATATAAATATGTATTTACATATAAGTGGATATTTGTATTCATATCCTTACTTGCTATTTTATTTTATAGGGATATTACAAGCTTCTAGGAAAAGGCCACCTTCCTAAACAACCAGTTATCGTTAAAGCTAAATTTTTCAGCAAATCAGCAGAAGACAAAATTAAGGCTGTTGGAGGTGTTTGCGTTCTTAGTGCTTAAGCATGAAGGTATATAGATCATGTGTTTATTACAAGTATTGCTTGCATTTGTACAATAAAATATTTTATGATGATATTGTGAACGGGCGGTCTTAAAAGTGCGTACAACACTTAACATCATGTAGAACGTTCTATTCTGAAAAACTTGAATATAACTTAGTAATGCTTTAGCTTTATTTTTGTGAATATAACATTTTAATTTTGTTTGTTTCAGGAACGACTATTTTTACGAATAAACTTGCTGTACATTCTACTAAGTTTATATTAATAAAAGTAAAAAAAAAAATGAAAAACCGAATTTTTCTACTTTTGTTGTATTTATTTTTTTTTATATATATGTGTATGTGCGTATAAACATTGTACTTGCATTCATTAATTCAGTAATCGATTTTTAATTTATTTGAAAAGTGAGGATACGTGCTTATGTAGAAGTAAAAATAAATGAACGGTTTAAATAAGGTACACAACTTGTGTATTATACTTCAGTCTTGATAACTTTCAAAATCTGTTCTGTATAAAATAAGATAGGTGTTGCTTGTAAGAAATCAAAAATATATTTGTACTTTTGTTATATACAAGATGAAATATTCCACACAAAAATAAGAGTGCTTTGTTTACAATAAAAGAAATGTATGTTTCATTTCACCCTTAAGAGTTATAACTTGCACTACTACATCTAACACTATATGAAACTTCCAAGTGTATTTTTCTATTGAACGCGACGCACATCTGGAAATCTCAAACAGTATTAAGTGTGATGGTTCAAATCATACAAGTCTTATAAATCAAATTTATTGTTTTACAATTATATATCAAAAAATTATGCTAGATGTGGAGGTGGAGGAGGTATTTGCATTCCTGTAGCTAAAAGTGCTGGTGGCGGTGGTACTGGGTTAAACATTGGTGGTCTTGGTGGTGGTGGAACTGGTACCATAGGTGGTCCTAAACCGGGTCGTATTAAAGGAACTGGAGGTGGTGGTACTTTGCCAACAGATGGTTTTTCGTTCTTAAATGCAAACTGAAGAAAGAATTGCTTTGTATCTTTATTCCAATGAGTCCAAAATTTTCCTTCTGCTTTTTCAACTTCTCTACTAGGAACCTGAAACATTGGAACATTACATTTTAAAACAGAATCTGATAAGTATTGTCTTAACAAATAATTTTATTCATATTACCTTGAAAGCTATAGTTTCATAAGGTTCTGCAGCAAATAACAAATATTGCCATTTACGATCTGGTGGTTCAACCCTTTGTTCATATGCTGACATAAATCTGTGTCGTGGAATAACATTATCAGCAACTTCCGGATAATCAACTTGAAATAATAAACTTTGTTGTCCTGATTCTGGGTCACGTTGTTTCGTTACTCTATATCCAGGTCGTCCAATTTTTACGAATTTTTTCGGTTCTACTCGTGGTTTTTCAGGTGCAAGTGTTTGAGGTGCTTCCTTTGCTTCCTTAGCAGCTCTTCTAGCTAAGTTTGCTTGATGCTTTTTACCCTGTGTATGAGCCAGATAACTGCCCTCGTTATTGTGAAGCGTTAAACATAATTTACATTCATAAGAGCCTAAATGATTTTTCATAAAATAAGGATCTTTGTTGAGGTCAATAGTCTCTAATGCAAGTTGTCGTAATCGTTCCCTTCTGTCACGATTACTCTCTGACCAGGAGGCAACGCCTCCACCGCCAGTTTTGCCTCCAGGTCGATTTTGAAAATCCATTGTTACTTTTTATATTTTATACTTTTTATATTTTATACTTTTTTCGAAACACAACACATTTACATTTGTTTTATAGAATGTAAACACACGACGCTTCTTCGTAAGAGAAGTTGGGTTAACTTTTGTTGCATTTGAAGTATACGTTATGTCGCGTATAATTGAACCTATCGATTATCGAATGACGAGTTTATTCATTCTATGAATAACGCGCATGCGCGCTTATGAGTTCTTAACACCGACCGTACGCAGCTAGTGTATTTTTTGTATACCACAAATTTTCGAATTTCTGAATTCATATTTAGTACACACTATACAATCATTTTGTAGTTAAATCAGTATAATTATTTCTGAAGTAAACTGAAAGTAATAAATCTTATACTATACAAATACATTAAAAAAAATATTCATTTTTCATTGTTCACTCTGTTGACTTTTATGAAACATCTCTTTCAGTCTTCTGTGTCTAAAACAATAAAGTTATAAAATAAAAATTTTAGTTCAGAGATAAAACAAATTTGTAGGTCTTACCTAAATTCATATTTTCAAACATTGTGTAGCTGTAATCAAAGTAGATATTTGGATGGTCAAAACTTTTTTCAGTTATACAGTTATGTGTAATCTCATAATACTTTTTACAAGCTTGAAGATATGATCCTTCTTTTGAAAGTTTCACTACTGATTCCACATCTTTTAAACATGCGTTAAATAAATTAACCACATTACAAATTAATTTAATCCACTCATTTATGACATTCACTGAAATATTCTTAATTTATTTACCTTGGTGAACTAATCCACACTTAAAAAGTGTTTTTTTAAGAATATCATAAGTCATATGTTTAAATGGACAACCATGATTGTCTCGTAAGCCAACAGTAGAATTGAATATTTTCATACAATGAAATGGTTCATAATCTGCTTGCCTTCCTTCCATGCCATACAAATGCCGTATATGATATTTGTATTCCTTATTGAAAGTGACTTCATTTATTTTCTTAGTAAATTCATCTTTCCAAAATTTCATTGCATCCCCTAAATTAAGACCTATTCCTTTAAGAAATAAACAGTACTGGACTCTACCACCATTTGTAAGATGATGATTTGTTTTTAATGCTTCATGAAGTATTCTCATACATAATGGATAAGATGTTCTTGACAACTGAAAAAGAACATCAAATCAAGTTTACAATTTTTAATGTGAATATAGCAAATTTCAAATTACTGTACACTTAAGGCAAGATCAAGACATCAGAAAATGAGAGCCCTCAACAGGTTACAAGCAATATTTAAAGTATAAATATACCTCATCCAACTCACTGATGGTTACTTTCCTAAATTTATTATACTTGAAATGTGTTGTATTAATACACTTTGGAAGTACAGCAAAAATATTTGTTATCCTTTCATCATTATAGGCATTCGATGCCATTTCTCGTCCATACTGAAATAAGATGTAACTTTTAAGAAAAGCACTAGAACTCTTTAAAACATATAATTATATTACTATAATCTTACCAAAAATCCATCATTTAATATTTTCTTAAATTTGGAAAGAATTAAACACCATATCTTTGTTTCTGGTATATAGGCAATACCATTTTGTAAAAACACTTGTCGCCTTTTAACTAAACTGAGCACTTTAGTAAAATGTGCTTTATAAAACATTACATCTTCGATATCTTTATCAGGACAAGATACTTCTAAGTCTTCTTTAAGATTTTGTTTTTCTACTTCAGAAATCTAGAGAAAGTATTTGTACTAACAAATATGAATAACATGTATCTCATTTAATAAGAAACATTATATAAGTTACTAACAAATGGAAATTGAAGATCATTAGTAGTAATAAATGTTTTCATATTTTCTTCATCTAAGGAAGAACATCTCCATTTGAATAAGTTTACTTCTTGTTCAAAAAACCATTGTCTTTTCTTATGTTCAAAAGAAAATGCAGCTCTTAATATGAAATGTGACATACAATCATTTCTTCTTAAAGACTGTTTATTTGTTTCTTGTAACTGACAATCAGGTGTACTTATGAGTTTTAAAAAACTGTGTAGATCATTTCTTTCTAGTTCTTTCACCAAGGCATTCAAACAATATTTAAATGATCTTTTATAATTTTGTACTGATATTTGCTTTACTAATTTTAATACTGGAATGAAAGATCGTTTAAAGATTAATTTCCTGTATAACCATTTGAAATAATTGGTAGTTTTATCAGAGGTAAAAAGATTAAGTTTATATTTTTGGAAGCTAAGCCTCTGTTCATTCCTATTAATAAGCCAATAAATGTAACTTTAATGTTATATGATAAACATAAATTAAATAAAATTACGTTTTAATCGGTTGACACACCACTCTTGTAATTCTTCTAATTTAATATACCCAGATGGTGGAATACTATACATTTGTAAATTATGTAGATACATACTGTTAGAAATCTGATTATCTTTTACATTAAATTGATCTTTAATCAACATATCTGCCATATTTATCTAAAAATAAAATTTATAGTAAGATAAGTTATAGGATAAATACAGAATGTCACTTGTTTCATTATTAAAAGTAACAATAAGCACTATATAAATAACATATTGGCAATGTTTGTATATTTAATATTTGTTTATATTATATAGAATAAAATATTTTGATTACATATTAACTTACAACTTTTTATATAGTTGTTTTGCACTAACAATAACAAATCATTTTTTAGTTTCTTGAAGTAAATAACGAATAAAGATATCAGCACAGATCAGATTTTTCTGTACCGTTTGATATAAATCTAAAAAACATTCAATTTTTTATTTAATTTCTTTGTAAAATATAATATTTGAATGTAAAGTTTAAGTATACGCATTTATATGAATACCTATTAACTTATGTGTCATCTGTCACGCGTGTTTTGCGTCTTCTCGGATAAAGGCGGGATTCTGTACGCATCCGAAGCATACTTCACATTTTACATGATCATCAACTGATACGATGTTTTGTATATTGAAGCACTTAATTTTAAAGTTTTATGAGTAGAATAGAAACAATGTATTATGCATCCATACAGTATTTTAATACATTAAAATATAATTCTTTTTAAAAATGCTTTTGATTTTTCGATGTATTAATTTAGTACCACATGAATGCAAATGTCCAAAATACAATTACCACAATTACAAGTACACAAGTTTTGTTTCAAATAAATTTTTATTTATATTTTAACAGATAAATTTATATAATACTTCTTTTATTGTTACTTTTTAACTAAATTGTTACAAATAAACTTGATAAACACATCTTTCACTATCACATATTACAATTAAACAATGTACGTATATAGTTTAGATTTGAACTCTAAGCAAATATTAATTTATGGCACATTTTGTACGTATCACTATTTAATACAATTATATTGTGAATGTTTTTGTGAATCACAGTTCGTATATAAAGATGGCGTGAAAAATATAACGTTTATCTAGCCACCTTTAACGTCACAAGATGTATATAAAAATTAATTTCACTGTTCTGTACACAAGACTTAAGAAAATACAAAAATATAATGCCTCCGATATAAATACCTTAATTCTATTAGTATTTACATTATCTCGAAAACGGAAGGAATGAATATAATACTTGAATAGTAGTTTCTTTACATTTAACGATACTTTGTGTTTTAACAATCTGGAAGACTATCTTCAGTATTTATTCCATATGCTTCGTCTATAATTTGAAAAATTTGTAAGTTCTACTAACGTCGATGGAACGTTTTCTTTCATCTCTCTGTAGAAAATAATAAACACAATATGTAACGCCAACAAATCGAATTTTGGGTAATAAGGCAATATAAAAATAAAATGCAATAATAGACTGAACATGCAAACAAGTGCGCATGAAAATGAAAAACAGATAGTGCAAAATATATAAACAGCTAACACAGAATGTTAAGATATTATCCCTATGCATGAAGCAGTCAATTTTTATCAACTAATGTTGTACTGTTGATAAAATTATAAATGACTCATGCTTAAATAAATTGCATAAATTACATCATTCAAATACCGCCTGTAGAAAAAAAATAAATATACATAACTTTATAATTAAATTTAACATCGTTAAGTTATAATGGTTGCTCTACATTGCACACATTAATAAAGATACAGTACGGAAGCTTTCATTCCTGTAGTTAATTACAGTTTAGCAGTTAAACACCATTAAAAAAAAATTTAATCTTGATAGGATAGTTTTAAGCCAAATATGTTTCAAGAAATGTGTTTCTCACGGTTTCACATTCTTCTCCAAGTCAAATGGTTTTTTAAAACACATCAAGGAAGTGTACTGCTTCTCTTGTAAAGATTCAGCAGGTTTTAAAACCGATGTATTCTGCAGCTCTTCCAATTCTTTTACTTTCTTCTCTAATTCTTTTATTCGTCGACATCGTGAAAGGCACATGTCTTTTAATAATCCTTTTTCTTTCTTTAATTTCATTATCTTTGCATGATCCTATAAGAAGATTATTACGGTTAATATTAAGTTATATTATCACAAATTTGGCATTCCTATTGTATTTGCATACGTCAATGAATCCATTGCTGAGATTAGAAAGTTCTGTTTGACATTCCTTTTCCCTTTTATTAATTTGCCATCGTCTGCAAGTATCGCATTCCCATACGTTTATATCAGTTATAGTTTTATGAAGTTGTCGCACATCAGAATTAAGTTCAGTATTCTAAAAAAGAAACAGCTGAATTACTACTCGATCTTACCTGACCGAACAGTGTCTGTCTGTCTACAGACTGCTTTAAAAGATATTATTATTATATACTTTATTATTTTAATATTTTACGTAACACATCGTACATAACAGGTAAAGATTTTATGCTTACCCGTAAACGATATGTCAACAAATTTTTCTCAAGCTCTTTACATTTCTGTTGATAAGGGAAATATTCACTTTGGATCTGAATTTCTAAAGCTGAAATTTGACCTTCTTTTGCTACCAGTTGTAATTCTAACTCTTGAATCTTTTTCCTCAATATTTGACAGGTTTCTTCATTTTCATCAATATCTATATTGGAAATAACATTTTCCAATTGTCTTCTCTGGTTAAATATCTCATTCCTACTATGCCTTCTTCTAGTATTTTCAAAGGCTGGACTAACCGATCTTGAACTATTGCTACTACTTCTTAAATCTAATTTATTCTCATATTCATTAAGCTTAATTTGTAATTCTGAATTTTCTTTCCTTAATAAGTGAAACACTTTTTCATTATGCAGCTGCAGTTGATCCTCAAGTTCCTTGTTTCTTTCTTCCAAAAGTTTCAATTTTTCTTCTAATTCAGTAACCAATTTATTTCCTGTTTGATCAACATACAGTTTATTCTTCAAATTCGCAATTTCTATATCACGTTCATTAATGATAGCAGTATATTTTTGCAATTGGTTGTCAAATTCTCTGTTTTTAACAGTTAAATCTTTTATTTGACTCATGTGCGCCTTTATATCTTTATCTTTTTGATTCAATAATAACTTTTTACCTTCTAATTCTAATGCTATTTTATTCTTTTCTTGAAGAAGAGAATCATATTCTTCCAGAGATAAATATGGAATGTTTTGTTTGTACGATGATAGTGTTTTCTTCAGTTCAACATTTTCTTGTGACAATACTTCGTATTGACCTTTCAAATTAACTAATTCTTTCAAAATTTTATTTTTATTTTCTTGCATCTCAGTTATGCGATTACTGGCTCCTTCTAAATTATTTTTTAACGTTTTATTTATGTCTTTTAATTCCTCCATTTCTGCTTCAGCTTTCGACTTACTCGTACTATTTCTGATCTTTCTTTCCAATTTTGTATTTGCATGTTGCAATTCTTCATATTTTTCCTTCAGATTATCTAATTCCTCTACTAAAGCTATGCTTCTGTTATTCAATTCGTTCAATTGCTTATTTAATCCTACATTTTTTATCTCTTCAGAATTTAATTTGTCTTTAATTATTTCAATTTGCTTTTCCTTCTCCATTTTGAGTTCTTCTATTTCTTCTTTGTAGCGTTCTATACTTTCTTTTCGCTCTTTAACTTGGTTTTTCAATATTTCATAATCTGGCATGACAACTTCAAGTTTATTTTTGTATTCAGACAACATGTCACACTTATGTTTTAAGAGTGTTGTAAAGTTTTTAATTTGTGATCTTTTCTCTTTAAGTTCCTGATTTGCTTCATTGTAAGCTTCTGTAAGTTGTTCAAAGTCAAGATTTAATTTATCTAATCGTTGATGGTTCAGTTTTAATTCCGAAGAATTTGCATCTATAATATTCTTAAGCTGCTTTTCATTCGCTTCAAGACCTTCAATATTATTCTTCAATTCCAAATTTTTTGTTTTATAGGTTTCTATAATACAACCAAGATCTTCTATTCTTTTCTCGTACAATTCTTTTTCAAATTTCATTTTAGAAAGAAGTTCAAGTTCTTTCTTCTTATAAATTTCTTGTATCTTTTTTTCTCTTTTTTGAGCACTAATAATTTCTTCTTCTTTGTGTCGAATATCCACACTGCATTGCTTGTCTAGTTCTGTTTGTAAATTACTCAAATCACTTTCGAGCGCTTCTATTTTTTCTTTAAGTACCGCTTTTTCATAGTTGTTTTCGCTTAGAAGATGTTCCAAGCGACAAATTTTACTTTGTTGTTCCGAACATAAAGTTTCCCGTTTCGTCAAATCCTTTTGTAATTTTTCAGTTTCTGATTCAAGTTCTTTCACCCATAATGTCATGCGTTTCTCTGCATCTGCACTTTGCCGTTTTTCATCTTCCAATTGTTGTTTGTCTTTTTCAAATGACTCTCTCATTGTTTTAATTATTTCTTCTTCTTTGGACATAACTGCTTGCAGGAACATTATGAAAATTTCATTTGCAGTTTTGTTTAAAATATCTGTGGAATTTATTTTATTTTTGAGTGATTTCAATTCTTTGACCATACATTCTCTGACAGTATCCAACTCTTCTTTCAATTTTTGATTATTATCACTCAAAAGATTCTCTCTGTTTAATATATCCTTTCCTTTGTTCTTTATTTCATTGAATTTTAACTCAATATCTTGAAGTTTTACAAGTTTTTGTTTTAAATTATCATTTTCAGTAGCATACTCGTTCAACGTTTCATTAATTTTGTTTAATTTAATTTCAGACTCTTTAGTATATTCCTCGAACTTCATGGTTAAACTTTCAAATTCAGTTTTATACTTAGTCATTAAGTCATTTTCAGAATCAATCAATTTACCTTCAAGCGTTTGCAACTTTTCCTTAAGTGCTCCTTTTTCATTTTCGTTTTCTTGCAAAAGATTTTCTAGCTGGCATATTTTTCTTTGAAGTTCTTTGCACAGATCTTCTTGTTTCATCAAATCTGCTTGAAGCTTTTCTACGTCTGACTCCAATTCTTTTGCCTTTAATGATGCGAGTTCCTCAGCTTCTGTACTTTTTGCGTTTTCCTTCTCTAATTCTTCATAGTGTTTCCTAAACGACTCCAGTTCATTTTTGTACTTATGTTTAATCAATTCTGCCGAAATAGTTAATTCGTTCTTCTGATTAGTCATCACGTCCAATTCGTTTTTCAATGATGAAATAGATTCGTTTAAGTCATCGATCGTTCGATGTAATCCTGCGATAAGAATATCTTTATTTTCTTTCTCAACTTTCAAATCTTCCAATTCGACTTCCAGTACCAGCTTTTCGCTTTTTATCGTTTTCTCTTGTACAGAGAATTGCTCAATTTCTTTGCTCATATTTAACATTTCACTTTCAAGAAGTTGTGCTTTCTCCGTAGCTATGGCTGCTGATATTTCATTATCAGACACCCTCTGCTGTAATTCCTCATTGATACTCTTTAATGTACTAATTTCATCGAGTAGTTTCGCTTTTTCTGTCCTAAATTTATTAAGTACAGAAGTAAAGTTCATACTATTTTTCTTTAATTCATCTATATCGTCCTTAACTTGGTCAATACTCGTTTGGATTCTTTCGATTCTACTTTCAGTTTTAAGTACAGACTTCTTTGGTTTCGAGCCATTATCAGTATTCTTTGTATCCACTACTTCATCGTGCAGTTTTTCAAGCTCATCACACTTCTCTTTGTACAGTACTGACAATTTGTCATGGTTATCTTTCAATGCTTGTAATTCACTACTTAAATGTTGAACCTTTTCTTCTACAAAAGTTACATTCATCCCCTCCGAAAAAGTAGTATTGAAAGATGTATCGGTAAAACTTAAATTCAACTCCTGATTTACTTTAATTTTCAAAGCTTCTGTATCAGCACATTTACGATCAAATTTTCTTTGTAAGTCCTCCAGTTTATGATTTAAAAGTGTCGCTTCAAGTTTCAAAGCCCTGCGGCTCTCGTTCAAATTTTTCAAATGCGCACACTGATTGCAAGATGATAATTTTAAATCGCTTAATTTTTTATTTAAGTGAGTCAAGTGATTAATCTTTTCTTGTAACATAACAACTCTATTTTCTAATATCTCGCTACTTTCATTTTGTGATAGTTGTTTAGGTCCATTTATTTGAATAATACTATTTTTATAGTCAGATGTCGTGGATAAATGTAATGAACTATTGCCTTGTTTTTCACTCCGTGAATTTTCAAGATCTTCTATAGTTTCCAATAAATTATTCGAAAACTTTGTATTCTCGTCCGTTAACATTGTTATTTTCATTTTTAATTCTACAATCTCAGCTTTCAAAAGTTTATTCTCTGATCTTAATCGCTCTGTGTCATCTTCATCAGAATTCACTTCTTCCATTGCAGATAGTTTGTTTCTCAAAATGTCACATTCCTTTTTTAACATTTCATTTTCTTCGATCTTATCCATTAAGTCCGTAGAGAGTTCGCTATTTTCTAGAATTAAGAATTTACTATTTTCTGTAAGAGCTGCAACTTTATCCTTGTACATACATTCATGATCATACAAAAGCGATTTACTTTCTTTAATAGTCTCTAGTTCTTTATCTTTCTCTGCAATGATAGATGACAATTCAACGTTTTCTGTTTTCAATGCATTAATTCTTTTTTGATATTTAGTAATTAACTCTTCATCGCTGCATACTTCTGAACTTTTTAAATGCGCATGTTGTAATTTTTTATTCATAACCATTAAATCATTTTCTGAATTTACTTTTTCGGCTGTGATGTTCGAAATACGTGTATGAAGTATCTCGATTGTGTTCTTCAAATCGAGTTCAGTTTGTTTTGATTGTTCTTTTTCAGTAATTAATTTATGTGACAATTCTGCGTTTTCATGTGTCAGTAAAAAAATAGTTTTTTGTAATTGTTCTATGTCTAATCTAAAACTTTGAATATCATTTTTAATTCCATCAAGTTCTTGAATTTTTAATTCTAATTCTTCTGTTAATTTAACTTTATCTTCTGCTAATTGTGTTATTAGATTTGAGGATGATTCGTCAGTCCCTCCAGCTTTGGTCTCGCGTGTTTCTACATTCTTATAAAGTACATAATATTACATAAAAATGGGGACATATAAACATACACAAACATCAATTACACTTACATGTATGTCACAACAATTTGTTTCGCGCATCAATTGTTTCTCTAAGGTTGTAAATTCGCGAAGCTCCGTAAGATCTTTTGTCAAATCTGAAATATACTTCCGTAAAACGTTCTTTGGTGTACTGGTACAGAAAAAGTATAAGTTAAAAATTATATACCGGTAATGCTAATAAATAATATATACCTTATTTAATAAATATATACCTTAAGGGTTGTACTGAAAGATCTTGCTTTTCAGGTGTTACAGAGGAACTATTATTCGAAGATGTAATACCAAAACCATTTTCTGTACATTCAATGCATTTTTCTTCGGTACAATTTCCATTTTCTTTGGTTTCATGACTTGATTTATTCTTAAGTAATCCCGTCTCAAAATCTGCGAAGGTTGTTGCTGAGAATATAAAGTAAGACTAACTTACCGAATCATAAACAGTAGTTTAAGCAAATGAATTGCACAGATACATATGTACTTACTCTGATTCATAAGATCACCTGATTCTCTAATGCATTTTCGACACGGTTTTTCAGGTGACATTTCTTTTATTGTAGGTAACCCAATCTTAGTATGAAGTGAAGGTAAATACAGTTTGGGTATTCTTTTAGATTTATGTTTAGATGATTCTTGACAATTTTTTGTACAGCCAGAAATAATTTGAGTCTTTAATAATTTTATATGTTCTAACAAGGAATTAATGTGATGTTTCTCTTGTAAATTACTAGATTCTACTTCTTCAGACTCTATAGAATTTTCATTTCTTATTTTCTAATAAAATGATTTAAAAATAAAATATATGATAATTAATGTAAGAAATTGGTGTAATTCTTAAAATAAAAGTACAAATAATAATACGAACCTTTAGTTCTGTTTGAAGTTTAATTAATTGTTTTGTGTGACTTATTAGAAGCGATGTATCAGACCTCATGCATCTTTGCGGCATAATTTTAATATTTTTAGCTTGAGATGCAAGTCTAATAATTGAAAAGAAATGTTAAAAAAATGATAATAAATACATCAGTAATATAATACTGGTATACTAACGATAGAGTGTAGTATGTCTCATCCAAAGCAACAGGTGCTACAGTACATATTAATGCTGTTAAAGCATTAGCACCTAACGATGACTGTAACAATTCTGTTACATTGGTGTTATTATAATCAGTTTGTTTCTGAACAGCTTGTGTTCGAGTCAATTGTATAATTAGCGATTCTAAAGTAGCAACTGATGCATCAATTCGATGTTCTTCAATAAGATCTTTACGATGAATCTTTACAAAACCAGCAAGATCTACCAAATTTAATTGCGATACTAGTACACAATGTTTCGAATCTGCTTCGATTTCTTGACTTTCAATTGTCTAAAAATGATGTTGATTTATTGTATCACAGTATAGAGCACTTGAAATATAAAATATCTTATGTTATCTTACAATTCGAAATACACTATGACTTCTATTATATTCAGTTCCATTAGTTTCTTTCATCTTTTTATTATTTATTCCTCTTTTCATTATAGACAACATATTATTTGCAGAGTTTGTAATTTCTTCCTTACAATTAATGACTATTTGTTCGCTATCATGTAATTTTAAATCGATATCAGTTTCACTTAAAAGGTCATGTATTTTTTCATCATAAATTTCTAAATATGATACCCTGAAAGGTGAGAATTTATTCATAGAATCATTAGACAATAATTTGTATCCGTATTCTTAAATATAATAATGTTAATTAGTAAGACAGACCTCAACAAAAATTGACGTCCACTCATATTTGAAATAGCATGAAATATGTAATTGATTGTATATGGTATTACCCCTGGTTCTTCTGAAGCACCTGACATGGTGTATGTTTTACCTGAATTACTTTGCCCATAAGAAAATATTATGCCATTAAAACCATCTATAGCACCATCAACGATAGGTTTCACAATACTATTGAACACATTGGAATTGGTTGCATCCGTATCAAAAATATAATCTGAAATATGGTATAAAAAATGAAAAATACAAAGTATGAACTCAATTAAGATGCCTAATATACATAGACTGGGTTATTAATATGTATAATGCATTACAAGTTTTACGACATAAAAAGTTGAAAGAATAAAAAATCTAATGGCGAATCAAATATAACCCACAGATTTTAACGCTTATTTACTTATCCATGATTATTTTTACTTATAAATTACTAACATTTACAAATAAAATGATAATATGTCATCTAATAAGAATCATAAGTATGGTTATATTTTACAATAAAAATATTTTCTATCGTACCAAACTGAAATTTATTATCCCCGAGTTTTCTGGTTTCTGGATCCAAGGAAACAATATAATTTCCTTGTACAATCCATCGTATTGATGAATTATCATTTCTTTCCTGTTCAATTAAAGGTCTCAATTTAATACCCACGTTAATACTGTTCGACATTTTTACTTTAGCGATGTTTAGAACGAAGCAGCATAAAAAATTAAATGTGTGGCTACTTCGTCCTTACATTAATTTTTCCGTCTTTGCAGTCTCATTACCCGCTACTTCACAGATCGCAACTGTTATTCGAAATGACGACTGCTTCAGCTCGCTTTTAAATTCAAATTCTCTGCAGTGCGATTGGTTTACTCACGCATGCATTGCAAATAAGCAAGAACGTGATGAGAGTGAAAAAACTGAACCGCGTTTGCGTTAAAAGAGTGTGCGGCAATAATCTATTTACATATTGTACACATATTTATTTCAGATTACTTTTCAATAAATTATCGCGGTAATATGTTACGATCAGAAAGGAACAGAGTGTTTACTTCTTAGATTTAGCGGTGATAAACAAAGTGCTGCACCAAGCGGTGAATTTTGTGGTAAAAGTAGGGATCTGTCGTTTCTTCTGATCACGAAGGAGATAGAATGAAATTATATTTAAATGCATGTAACATTGCACATGTATGAATAAAATAAATCTATCGTGCAATGTATAGTGTTAATATTATCACATCTATGATTTTATTACAGACGAAATACATATAAAATGTATTACCTTATGAAGCTAGGTGTCCTGCATTACCGACCGTGCAAACAAACAGTGGTTTTGGCTTCTACGATTTTAGAGTGGCGAAGATAAGAATTACGATGCAATAGTTATTAAATGTACAAAGGTAATGCAGGTAGGTATTTCTGGAGCTCTAAAACAAGACTTCGTTTTAGAAAGAAATGATAGATATTAAAGTAAAAGAAAGTGTCGGAAAATAAATGAAATTCCAACTTAACAAGTTCAACCCGGCGCACTTTTTCGAAGTCTATTCATCTGGCGACACTTGCTTGGCTCACTGCTTGTTTTCGTTATTATTGGCTTGCGTTTAGTTTACCACAGAAAGTTTGTTTATTCTTCTGGCGGCGCTTCTTTGAACCACTGTTAATAATAATAAAAATTAGATGTGGACCATCGGTGGTTCACGCCGCCAGATGAATGCAGTAGTGAACCACCGGTGATCCACGCCGGGTTGAAGGTGTTGAACATAAATCGTAGCTCTTAGCTCGATATCATTTTCTAAAGATTGTCTTGCAAAAAGTCTTTAGAAAACAATATCGATTACCAGGTCACACCACGTGGAGGTGGCTACGACAGTGACCCACCCTAACTCCAAATCCCAACCACCCTCCAATTGCAACTACCTCATCTATCAGAAGGATAAATGAGTTCCGACTCTACTTAGCCCGTAAGCTCGCGAAAATATACAAGTTCCTTACTATAACATAGCAAAGAGCTTGTATCGCGCACACGCACAAATTTCTTAAAACTAATTTACGCAGGCACACCGTACAATTTAACACGCTTGCATTCTAAGATTGCACCCCTGTTATCTAAGAACGGCACAAGAAGCAAAGGGAGAAGGAAAGAAAGTTAGAAGAACTTTCTACTGAAACGAAAGAAAGTTAGAAGAACTTTCTACTAAAAAAAAAAAAGAAAGTTAGAAGAACTTTCTACTAGAAGAAAAGAAAGTTAGAAGAACTTTCGCAAAAGGGTGGACCAGCATTCTCTATCGAGTGAACCTCGCCTTCATGGGTCAAATGGTAGTCGAATAGTGGCTTACGTGAACCACGAGACCGCATTGAACCGAGAATAACTGGTAAGAACGAGTGACACATCCGCGAAGGGTTTCCCATTTCTCCCCGCTCCCGTTGAAAGGGAGTCTAACAGCAGAGAGGAAACCCACGCCGTGAAGCGGCAAATCGAGATGGACCATCAATCAAAATGCCTCGCAGAGATGTGTCCCAGGCGCTACACCAGCATTCGCAGCTCAGTACTGCCGCGTGTTCACAGCGCTACCAACCCCAAATGATCCACTCAGGTTCGGACCAATCGACAGAGAATTACCGATTAATACTACACTTTAACGCGCAAAAAATTCACGTATTGTGAAAATGGGTGCAAGTTAGAATTGTAAGCGCTCAACTCACTTATAAACTTAATACTAATTTCGTGGGATCCCACACACACACGCACACACACTCTGTTCTAAAATTGCACTCGCATCGTGTCAAATGAAACGCTAAAAACGAGAGAGAAAGAAAGGAAGAGAGGAAATAATACTATTAACGCGGAAAAAGGTCACGAATTAAAATGAGTGCAATTTAAAACAGCAAACGCATACACGCACGCTTATTAACATACTTATTCTAAACGCCGCACGCGTACCTCTTGTTCTAAGATTGCACTCGAATGATCTATAACGAAGTAAAAAAGCAAAGGGGAAGGTAAGAAAGTTAGAAGAACTTTCTACAAAAAGAAAAGAAAGTTAGAAGAACTTTCTACAAAAAGGTAAGAAAGTTAGAAGAACTTTCTACAAAAAAGAAAGAAAGTTAGAAGAACTTTCGCAAGAAGGTGGGTCAGCATTTCCTGCCAAGTAGACCTCGCCCTCATGGGTCAAAGGGTAGTCGCATAGTGACTTACGTGAACCACGAGACCGAATTGAACCGAAAATACTGGCAAGAACGAGTGACACATCCGCGAAGGGTTTCCCATTTCTCCCCGCTCCCGTTGAAAGGGAGGCTAACAGCAGAGAGGATACCCGCAAATCGAGATGGGACATCAATCAAAATGCCTCGCAGAGATGTGTCCCAGGCGCTACACCAGTGTTTGCAGCTCAACCCTGCCGCGTGTTCACAGCACTACCAACCCCCAATGATCCACTTGGGTCTGGACCAATTGACAAAAAATACCTGGGTATACTACAATCTAACGCGTAAAAAGTTCACCAATTGTGAAAATGAGTGCAAGTTAGAACAAGAGGCACTTACAAGGACCCACCCGCCCTCCCACGAGATTACAATTAACTTAAAATTAACGCACGCATCCCTCGATGATCCCTCGATGATATCTTCAAGTTTCGTATATACGCATTTCACACGTACACTCGTCCATACTACAGTGTATTACAATATTTTGTGCGCAATTTAAAATTAACTTAAAATTAACTTAAAATTAGTGGATCCATCGGTGAAAGCATTCTGTGATAGTCCTGAATGATTACCTATGCTAAGAAACAATATACGAAGAGGAGAAAACAGATGCAAAATTAGTAATATTATAATAAATGTCCATATACGGATATATACATATAACTCATACTTTCCGTTCTGGTACGAAGACTGTAGATTCACTTCGGCATATAGCCTCTTCTTTCTTCGGGTAAAACCCGCACAAAACTCACTCGCGAAACACTCGATAAATAAGTCGAATGTTTAACATTTTCGGAAAAAATGAAATAAAAATCGAGTCGACTCGAGGAAAACATGCAAATGAAATAACAATATATTTGTGAAATATTCAATTACTTACTTACAATCAAAACCTAAAACATACAAATGTAATTAAGACAAATATGAATTATTCAATTACTTACTTGAAATAAAAATCTGAAACGTACAAATGTAATTAAGAGAAATATGAATCTTTAATTACTTACTTGAAATAAAAATCTGAAACATACAAATGTAATTAAGAGAAATATGAATCTTTAGTTACTTACTTGAAATAAAAACCTGAAACATACAAATGTAATTAAGACAAATATGAATTATTCAATTACTTACTTGAAATAAAAACCTGAAACATACAAATGCAATTAAGACAGAAAATTGATTGAATACACGGAAATGAAATCTTTCTTCGTTGGAAACAAAACTCTTCAAAAATCGAAATCGAGTTTAGAAACCTCAAAATGCGAAATAAAATAACGATGAGGTTTGAAACCTCAAACCCAATATAAAATCCTGGAGATGTTAAAAACCTCAAAACCGAGTTAAAGTTACAAGGAGATCCAAAAGCCCCGAAACTGGGAATAAAGTTCATACAAGAAATGAAAGTACAACGACAATACTCGTTATTATGTAAAACCAATCACATAATAAAATAATACAGAAGCAGAAATAAAAGAGCGAAGAGAGTTGAAAACTGCGAACCTAGAAATAAAAACTTTTAGACTTTTAAAAATCCTATGATCCAACGATGAGATGAATACATCCTATACAATACTGTATCCTGTATCCTGTACTCACATTTCATTCGCACACTCACGCATACTGCAATGCAATACTTATTCTAAAAACCCTACATGTGCCTTTTGTTCTAAAATTGCACTCGTGTAATCTACAACTTTGTAAAAAACAAAAGAAGGGGATAGAGTAGAAAGTTGGAAGAACTTTCTTTTAAGTTTGGTGCAAATGACAATAAAAATGACAGGCTATTACTACAGTCTAATATGTAAAAAGTTAAAAAATTGTCGCAAAGATGAGTGCAAGTTAGAACAAAAGGCACTTACAATTTGCGCAAGCTTTTCGCCACGTATCGTGACGAAAAACTTGCGCCCGAGCCCACCCTTCCTCCCACAAGCTCGGTCTAATGCGCTAAACATAACTTACCAAAAATCAAATCCTGAAACATACAAAATCTTAGTAACATAAGAAGTTGTGGGAGAAGGAGTGAAATTTTACTTTATTCCATACAAGAATTTCAAAAAGTAGAAAACGCAATGAAAATTGCGGATTTCAGAAGAGAGAGCAACATAACTTACCAAAAATCAAAAGCTGAAACATACAACACATTATTAAAGTATGAAATTGTGGGAACAGGAGTGAAATTTTTTTGTATTTCATATAAAATGCAATGAACATTGCAAATTTGGGAAGAGAGAACAACATAATAACTTACCAAAAAACAAAATGGCTGAAACATACAAAATTTTATTAACACAGAAGATTGTGGGAGGAGATTGAAATTTTATTTTATTTCGTACAGAACATTCGAAGAATACAAAACGCAATGAAAATTGCGGATTTGAGAAGAAGGAACAACGTAATAACTTACCAACATGATTCTAAAACATACAAAAGTTCATTAACACAGAAAATTGTGGGAGAAGAAGTGAAATTTTACCTTATTTGAAACAAAACTCTCGAAAAATAGAAAACACAATGAAAATTACGAATTTAAGATCAATGAACGATATAACAATTTATTGAAAATCAATTTCTGAAACAGAAAAATATAATTAACATAGAAAATTGAAATGAAAATAAAATCGCGAAAGGGTATAAAAATCTCGAAATATAATCGTAATACATATAATCGCGAAGTTTAAAAATCTCGAATCTCGAAATATTATCGCGAAGGGGTATGAAAATCTCGAAATAAAATCGTGAATGGGTCAGCTCGTCAAAATTCGAGCAAAACGCGTTCGACGATACTTTTCGTACCGTTTAAAAGAACACATGTAAAATACAAAAAATAATAGCGTGCATAGTGACAAAATGACTCTCCATCCGAAGATGGACAGCCATTAATAGTTCCCCTCTTCTTTGGCAACTTTTGCCGGGGCTCTTCGGCATATAGCCTCTTTTCTCTTCGGCACAGCCTCACAAAAATCACTCGCGAAATTTTACGGTAACTCGGATATTCTTTGCTTTCATATCAATTACATATACTTTCAATTTATCAATCGATCTCCACAAACAGATAACACTTTTATAAAAATAAAAATGAACTATCCATTTGCTTCAATCGACAAATCAAAATTTTATAAAAAATTCTCGAAATTAAAATACGACCAGCGATTCTTGGAATGCGCTGTCCGTAAAAGAATATCCGAGCAGAATATTTATTTAAAGCACTGCACTTCACTTCACTTCACTGTATACTTCATTTTTGCAATCGGGTCTAGAACCACGACTGCGACTTACAAACTAAAAGGCCTGGCCTTACGAACAATCGAGTTCAAGAGAATATTAAACGGAATAAATTCAAATTTAGATTTTCTCTTCTCGATTTTTCGTGTTTAACCCCCCAGATGCAAGCATCTCACGTGTGTTTTACCGGAGGACAGAGAAACATGAAAGCTTGCTCTGGCCCTACCTACTTAAAACTAACTCAATCACACCAGAAGTATGCTACCTGCCTGCCTAACGCTATATTTAAAAAAATGCAAAGTCCATTCTCACAAAAACACACTCCACGGTTCTCACACTCTCCACCCGGGTGCAAAAAAGCCTACTCCTAGGGAGTACGTCCCGGGACGTCTCCGTCACCCGAGTTCAATACAACATTCACACTCTAAGTTCATACCTTTTTGCTGAAATCGACCGACAATCGACAGTGAATATTGAACATTTACATATTTCATTTTCTAATTCTTTCGAATATTCAATGTAATATGTGCATGTAATAATTTTGTAATTACTCAAACAATTTTGTAATTCTTATTCACTTTGTATAATTTGAAAATTACTCGACTTGCATTTTGTATGCATTTTTAGAATTTCGCAAAATTTTTATAATAAATCTACAGTTTGTAATCGACACAAGGTCCACGACCTAACCACACACACACACACGTGTAACTTGTGTCGATAATTCACTGCCAAATTGTCGATCGCCAAACATCTTAAAACTAAACCGTGCCCACCTGCCCTAACTCATGCGAGTAGCATCTAAGCACGCGTATGAGTTTAGAGCATAAAAATGAACACGGCCAACAATATTTTCACCTACCAGTTTTCTTCGTGTGTGCTGAAAATCCTGAGCTAAGAAACGATGATTAGTAACATGCTAATAAAGTGTTTTCTCCAGAAAATGAACTCTAAATTTCAAAAAAGAAAATGGAGAAACACTTTGCAAAAATCTAAGTATATCGATTCTTTCATTTTCAACAGATTTTTAATATCAAAGTAAATTTACTAAATGATCAAAAACATTCATAATTAACTTTGATATCAAAATCTGTTTCTCGCGAAATTTTCTTGTACATATGTGTATATTTAAAAGAGTTCACGGTACGCGTACAAAAAGATTAAACTACTATGAAATCGGAGGGTCATCCGACTTCTATGTAATTTTAAATTCGTTATATCGGTTCGTAAGAGAATTAAAACGCGATGTACAAGAAACCCCTAACCTGATCTAATAAATAAAATATACAGTTTGTACGATTATTGCACGATCGTACAGTCGTGGTCACTATGCTCGCATCAAATAATAAAAATACAACCAGTTCCCGTGCCGTTTCGGACCATTCGTCCTACGACATGATGGGAACCGGAGGAACCGTAAAGCATGCGACTCACCGATCGCTGACTCGAACTACTGGGCTCGTGAGCGATCGGCTACACTCGTACCACATCGTTAGAGACTGATTGACTGCATTTCGGAGATTGACCCATGATCGGTTGGTTTCGTACGATCAGGATTAGGCACCTCGGCTTGACATTGAATCGTCCTTCTGAAAACAGAAAGAGTCACAAGACGTTAGCAAACTCTTCAACGATTCGTATTTCTTTCTCAATATATTCAAATTATAATAAATAAGCACATTTGCGAATAGGTAACGTGCAAACAAATACAAACACGCATGCAAAACTATGCAGAAATGACAGTTGAAACATTTCCACAAACGTATTAAAACATGTTAGGTAATTATAACGTAAACATACTACAACGTTTGAAAAAGTACGTTCAAACAGTTTGTTAAATAATTCGTAAAACCCAGTAAAAAATTCGGAAATGTATGTAAAAACACGTAGGTAACCACACCATAGAGTCAACGAAACATTCATGAAAGTATGTCAAAACACATAGGTAACCACACCATAAAACTGTCTATAACATTCACTGAAATATGTCAAAACACATAGGTAACCACACTATAAAACTCACTATAACATTCACTAAAATATGTCAAAACACATAGGTAACCACACCATAAAAACCCACTAAACATTCACAAAAATTTTTAAAAATACATAGGTAATAACGCCATAAAACCCGGTAAAATATTTGTAAAATATCGGTAAAACACTTGTACAACTATACCGTAAATCACACTAAAACACTTGCACAAATATGTCAAAACACGTAGGTAATCACACTATAAAATCCACTAAACGTTCACAAAAATTTATAAAAACACGTAGGTAATAAAACCATAAATCCGTTAAAATATTTTTAAAATAACGGTAAAACACTTGTACAACAACACTATAAAACACTCCGATGTATCCGTGTACACGTGCACAATCATAAATTAAAATACGTCGGTAAGCACTTTGGCACATGAAGAACCACACCATAAATCGTGTTAATACACCCCCGTATATATATAAAAACACTTGATAAAACACACTAGACACTTGCACTAGTACACTAGGTAACACAGAGATGAACACATAATCCATTAATTGAATCCTTGACTCGTACCGGTAAGTGATGACAGGATACGTCCGACCTCTATGGCAGCTGCGACGAAACTGAACGCCTGTGACCCTTTTCAAGTGCAAACCGATAACAATGATAGGTGATCCGCGGTAGCCAATCAATTATCATGCATCGGACCAATACCGTGCAACTACCTACAACGAAACGTGTAAATGGTATAATTTATTTTAGTATAATTATTTAACTAATTTATTGTTATAAAAATTAAAATTTATTGTTTTTATAACTTTTTCACGTGTTTATGTTACAAAATGATTATTAATTGTCATATTACAATTTATTTACTGTAATTGTTAATTTTTCAATTATATATTTATCAAATTATTGTTATATTTATTAAAAATTATTTTTATATTTTTATTTTTTATAACTAATATTAAAAGATGATTATAAATTGTAAATACTTTTTGATATTAATTGCAACTTTTTGAATAAGTGTAGATTAAATTATTATACATCCTATTGAAATTTATATTTTTGTTTTTTAACTTTTTGCGTGTTGGTATATTACATGGTATGTTATTCATCAATATTTTTACTTCTAATTTCAACCACTAAGGGCATTATGATATAAAACCAGTCCCAATCGATATGGCAGTTCTAGAATTTCCCTTTACCTAAGATTATAATCTCAGTATAAAGTCGATTACGTTGGTAGCTGTCGATAACTGATACTGAATTGTCGATAAGTACGATTTTCTACGAAATTTAGAGAAATCGCGGGTAAATGTTAATTTGAAAAAGCATATAAAAACAGGTTTGAAAAATACTTTCAACTTTTTTTATCAGTTACTTTGCAGTAAATTATTATTTTGTGCATTAGCCTTAATGTGACCCAATGTACGAGCGCGTATGAGCTTATATATATGATCACGAAGCCCGAAATAGACTAGATGAGGATCACATTTGTGAATAAAAATCTTCCTAGACTACTGAGACGCGTAAATCATCATCTAGTTATTATATTCTGTCGTGGAATGGAATGTTTACAGTAGACTGCTGTTATAACGTCACAAACGAATCTATAGTAATAGTTCTTAAAATTTCCATGTAGGAAGGTAACCTAACTCTTTCTACAGCAATTAAAAGTTGGCAAATTTGAAAACTTAAATATTTCCAGATTTTGAAACCTGAAAATGGGAATGTTTGTAAATTTAAAAATAGCGACATATGATTCTGTAGGTTTCAATTTCACTTCATTTAAAATGGGTTAATTTACGACCTAGCTATAGCACGCTGGGGATTCTATCTGCAGAAACAAATCGATTTTCAAGTTCTTGCGGAAGGCGAACTTATATCGAATGAAAATTATCTTTTATTTACATTTATAAAAAAATAATAATTATTTGATACTATATAATTTATTTTGTATCATTTTGTAATTTATTCTTTCAGAATCTCTATCTATATTCTTATGAACATTTTGACAAAGCTATGGTTTATTTGAAAATTCTATGGTAGTTTTCGACCATTCAAATACGTAGACAAATATTAATAATAACAAATCTTACTATTTCTTTAAAAACTATTTGATATTACTGTCATTTTAAATATTTCATGTATAACTTCTAATTGGTTAAATTATTCATATTGGTGAGTAATGTTCAGTGTGCCGTAGATAGCGCAAGGCAGCGCTTACAGTAGGGTTTATTACACGTAGTACAGTGCTCTACTTAGCTCCTCCTGTATTCATGACGCAACTTATTAAAATTGCTATGGCGGAGGATTAATTTTCTTATTGAATTTATTTACTATTCTGCCCCGTCATTACATTAAGATAAGCTTTAATTCGATCTTTAGTAGAAATCATGGATAGCAATAAAGATGAGGCAGAACGGTGTATGGAACTCGCTGAAAGATATTTGCGAGAAAAGAAATATGAAGAGGCGGAAAAATTTGTACGTAAAGCACAGAAACTTTATCCGACGAAAAAAGCAGAAGGTAAACTAACGTAAAATACACGTCATTGTTTCTATAAAGTCTTGCTTGAAGTTTAAATAGTTATATATTTTATTAATAAAGTTGTTATTAATAAAATTCTTTGTAAGAAATTATTTTAAGCATGGTTTTCTTAATAATGGAAAAACAAAATTTTTCGTTTGCGTGTATTTCTATTATTTAATGATATAATCAAGAAGAAAACTAGTATGTCTAAGCAAACTATTAATTGCAATAATGAAAATGTATTATTTTATTATGCAAAGAATAAATTAACATAAAGGAATATATATTTACAGATGTATTAGCGAAAGTAACAATGCTGTCGAAACAAAATCAAAAGTCTGATGGTGAACCTACTGTCAGGAAACGTCAAACAACCACTAAAGAAACCACATATACTCAAATTTCAACTGATTATTCAAAGGAACAACTTGAATATGTTAAAAGGTACACACATAGTATAAAACCATTGCATTGAATTAATATAAATATATCTTTTGTCATTAGTGGATGAATTATTAATTTTTTGTTAAGATTATATTTGAAATAAAAATAATTAATGTCAGTATTATCATTTTGATTACAGGATTAAAAAGTGCAAAGATTATTATGAAATTTTAGGGGTAAGCAAGGAAGCAACAGATAGTGATATTAAGAAAGCATATAAAAAATTAGCACTTCAGTTACATCCAGATAAAAACAAAGCCCCAGGAGCTGCTGAAGCGTTTAAAGGTAAATAATGCAAGATATTTTTATTTATCATAAATTTATCACAGTGAATATAATATATGTTATATGCAGCTATTGGAAATGCTGTTGCTATTCTTACTGATGTGGAAAAAAGAAAACAATATGATATGTATGGTCCAGAAGAAGAAAGAATGCAGAATGTTCAAGCTAGACAAAATCATGCACACTACAATTATACAAGAGGATTTGAAAGTAATTCCATCATAATTAAATTATATGTAAAACTGTTAATCCTTTGCGTTGTAAGACATATTCGCTCGTGGGAATCACCAACTCAAGAGGAGTTAGATCTTATGAATCATCTCATAAAAGTATTATAAGGTTAAAATGATTTCAGACACAATGTAACACTTTACACTTCTTTATTTTTACATTTTGTATTTTTTTAGAGTTCAAAGAAAAAATTTGATTAAACATTACATTCTGTATTTTTGCATTGTCCCCATATTTAGGATTACTGCAATGAATGTCCAGAATTCGCTTGTGGTCACATCGTAGCAAGATCGCCATATAGAATGAGACGATAATGTCTTCCATTCTAGCTTCTTTGCAGTGTAATTATTAGTTTCCTGTACTATTTCAGTAACTAATGTCTCCGTGAAAAATAGCTTGAAGAAATCAATGGGTTCTTTTATGTGTAATGGTACGTGCGGTCCTACGCACGTAGGTCGCGAGTGTTTTTGAGATAAGACATCTTTGTAACCATTACCTCATTAGATTACATACAAAGAGCTAGGAAGTAGACTCGTGAAGCGATATTCGTTAGGCTAAATCTAAATAAACATCGTGATCGCTCGATTTGCCGCCTCGATCCGAGTAGTGCCTGAGAGGCACCTCTTGAACGCAAAGGGTTAATTTCAGTTAGTAATTATTGACAAACTGATAACAATTTTTTACAGCTGATATTACGGCAGAAGAGTTGTTTAATATGTTCTTTGGAGGTGGATTTCCACAACAGGAATTCTATACAAGACGGTCTGGAAGATGGGCAAGGCAGGCAGATGCACAAGCTCAGCATGCTCATTCTCAGGTATATAAATACATGTTTATTTTGAATGTATTGTAAATTTGACAAAAATTGTAATTTTTAGCAAGCAAATGGATATACCACATTCCTTCAGATGTTGCCCGTCTTATTATTAATATTATTAACTATGATGAGCAGTTTCTTTATATCAGATCCTGTATATAGTTTGCACTCTAACGCGTAAGTGTACTTATAATTTATTAAGAGTGAATAAATTAGTTTTAATCGGTACTATTACTTTATTTTTCTTGGCTACTGTTTCCAGTATCTTAACAATTTTCAAGATAGTGTATACTTTTGTGTGAAAATGATTGTATGCACATTTTAATTTGTATGCAGAAAATATTCTGTCCTGAGAACAACTCAAGGATTAAAGGTGCCATACTATGTCAAAGAAAACTTTCATACTGAATATCAAGGCAGTTTACGTAGGCTAGAAATTTCTGTCGAAGAAGAGTACCTGAATAATTTGAGACATGCCTGCTTTAGAGAGAAGAGTTATAGTAAGTATTTAGCTCAATTGATTCTAGCATATTTCATTATGTAACTTCCAGAGGTACATTACTTATTGTTTTTAAAAACAACAGTGCACTTCAGATATAAATTTCTTTAATCTTTAGGGGATACAATGATGTGGAAAGCAAGAAACTTTGGAGACCAAGATTTATTTTTCAAAGCTAAAAATATTGACACACCTTCATGTAGAAAGGTACAAGACTTACAAGGAGCATAGCGACACTATATAATTGAATAGAATGTTATTGTAGATAGGTGTATATTGTATTTACACGTGTGTAGTTATTATTTAATGAAGTGGAGAATATTGAACATAATACACATGCGGATATATATTATATATTTTCGCATCCAGATTTATAAATAATATTCTTCACAGTCCATTATGAATTTTTCACATAGGGAATATAAGCTTTTTATTCTATTCTCAAATCGTAAATTCGTTGTTAACAGATTCATTGCAGTTGCATGTATGATAAATTTGAGCATGAAATATAAATTTATAATATTTAATCCAGTTAAACCTATGATTTAAAGTTGATCAGACTGATAATGCAATTTTAAAAGTTAATTGATTTATGCATATTATTAGACAGAATTATCTAGATTTCAATAAGTTCAGTGGCATAGTTAGTTGCAAAAATAATTTTAAAGTATTTCATTAATGCCAATAAAATATTAATGTTTAAATCTTACCGTATTGGAGAGGCCATTGAATATAATAGTTTAATAATAATTTGAAACTCGACGTGGATATAATAATTCTCATGATTTTGATAGAAGTATTGTTGCAACATTAAAGCTGATTATACATGAGAAGCTCTAGATAACAAAGATTTAGAAAACTCATTAAACGTTAATCATAATTATATTTATAAAAATATATAAAAATAAATTATACAATGTATGCTAAAGTCATTAACATTAGAAGGAAACAAGTGAAATTGTTGTACGCATTTCTGTTAAATAAAAAGGAAACAAACAATTGTTTTGATGTTCAAAAAGCAATGCCAGTTTGTAAGGCCTATGTTGATTGTGTTAATAGTTATATTCAAACCAGTTTTGTTGTTCGTCCGAATGAACAATTAGATTCACAGTATTAATATTGAAAATATTACCACAATATAGAAATTATTACCCTTCAGTGCAGTATGACACTAGTTACATTCCTTCTGTTATCACATACAAAATATGCACGGTATATTGTAAGCAACAAAAGAAGCATGTAGTTTATGAAGCATACATATACGTACATAAATATATATCATTCTACTTATGAAATTATTTAATTAGAGGAACACAACAGAATCATTATGTAGATTTTATTTTCACTGGTAAAATTATAACAAGTGACCTTTGTTAAGTTGCTGACAAGAAACCGTACACATTATCGTGTTACAGATTTTTATATGAATATAAAATTGAACAAAATTTTTTAAATAAAATGACTATGTGTATCTGTTGTTAATTATAAATGACAATGTTACATATGGGTAAAATAGGATAGATAATCAATGTACTCGTTTTGTGGAAAGCCTGTTTGTGTGCTGTTGAAGATTATCAATACTAATTGTTTTATTCTGTTTTTAATAATTCTGTGACGATTAATGTTCGAAATTGAAAATATTTATGTGATCCGATTTACTGAATCGCACATATCAAATTTGTTTAGGGTTCATTTAATGGCACATATTTATTTAAATGTATGTTACACATGTCAAAATATTTTAATTAATTTAAAAATAAAGAAATTTTAGAAACATCTTAAATATCTGTTTTCTTTATACGAATGATTTTGTATCGTGGAAAATATATTTTATCACAATGAGTTTTACTTTATGGCATAGAAGACTACCGTTGTGTCGTAATTGTTTATATATATATGACTAATACGACTTTAAAATTTTCAAATTTAGAAATTTGAGAATTTGGGAATTTGGTAATATATAAGATATTCATTTATGGTTCATTAAATAATCTATTTATAAAATGTGATTTTTAAATAACAATTCTTAGTTGGCATCTTAAATATTTTGTTACTTCTTGTACAACATTTATCCAAGTGGACTAAACATTTAAATGTACTTCAACAATTCTTCAATTTGAACGAGGTATTCTATCTCTAAGATATGCAAGAATTTCTTCTGTAGACTTTGCTAAAATTGCCTGTCGTGGTTGCTTAAATAAATTGCCAGATAAGAATAAATTCCTGAAAGAATATGATAATGTATAATTTCATTTTCTAATTAACAGTATTAAGTTTTATTTACCTTATATTCTTCAAGTTACCCAACTCCGGTGGTATATATCCAATGTTATTGTTTCCAAGGTTTAATATTGCTAATTTTTGTAATTTTTGTAAAGATGGTACATCAATATCTGTGATTGAGTTGTCATTCGCAATTAATATTTCCAAAGAATCAATATCGTAAACAGATTCTGGTATTCTTTTATACCTGCGTGAAAAACATTTGTATACTTTAAAAACTTCTAAAAATACGTATGAGTAAACATTAATTGTATTTGTAATAATTTGTTAAGTTGTTTATATATAGTATGTACATAATACCTGTTAAATGAAATATTAAGTTCTCGCAAGTATTTAAGTAAGCTAAGCGTGGAAGGTAGTGATTCTAGAAAATTTTTACTTAAATCCAAAGTTTGTAAATATTTATATTTTTCACCAATCCATTCTGGTATATATGTTAATTCATTAGATGTCAGTTTTAAATCAGCAACGTTAGCTATAACACACAACTGGTCAGGTAACTCTGAGAGTTTATTTCTACTTAAATCCACTGTGCCTACATCAGCTTTACATGCATTCTCCAACACTTCTTGCGACAATTCAGTGAGGTTCAGTCCAGCCAAGCTAAGCAATTTTGTACTTTGCATTGTATATCTAAGATATAAAAAATTATTAAATAATAATTTTGTTATTAATACTTTGACTCAATTCCAATCTCAAAGCATTTAGATCAAAATCTGAAGATGTATACATACTTATCTGGATAAATACTTGGATTGGCATCTGATATCACACATTCTTTTGTATTTAAGTTTGTACTTTCGATACTTTGTCGTATGTGTTTTAAAATTCTAGGTGTACCACACCTTATTATATCAGCTCTTATATTCTGTACATCATTTCCATTAATTACAAATTGTTTCAAATTGGGCATTATACCAACATAACTTGGTATTCTATGAAGGAAACATTAAAATAAAATAATGATAATATATATATGATTATAATAAGATAAAATAAAATGTAATGATAATATAGTTCAAACGACATACATAGTTAATTTATTGTGTGACAGATCAAAAATTTCTAAATATACCATTTTTATTATATCCTCTGGTATTGTTTCAATTTTGTTGTTGCCTAATGTCAAAACTTTTAACTGTCCCACACCTTCCAAACACGACATGTCAATTTCCTAGAAAATTATGTTTTGGATAGTTATAAATACAATTATTATTACTACACGTTACGCATTTATTAAAAATTTTATGCTTGTAATAATGAACTGTACATTATCACAGTTACATTAAAATACATTTGCATGATATAAGTTGCATACTGATTTTACAAAATGATCACTATATCTGTTGAGATCAACATACAATAATACGTACAGTAATATTATTATCAGCCAAGTGAAGTATTCTTAATAATGTACAACCAGACATATCAGGGAATGTTGTTAATTTGTTTGTTTGCAACATCACTGTTTCTACCTTCCTCAAATCACCCATAGGTGGCAACACTTCCAACCGATTACAACTTGCATCTAACTTTTGTAACGCTATCATTGAAAGAAGAAATAGATTTTTTATTAAATATTCATATTATGCAGGAAGAAACAGTGTGAAACTATTTTCTTTTTCTACTGACATTATATATTGAATCTATTTTATGATTTCTGTTACACTAAATCATACCTCTTATATTTGTTAAATCTGGTGGTAATTCTGTTAACAGATTATGGCTTAAATCCAAAGATTTCAATCTCACTAAATATCCCATTCCTATTGGCAATTCAGATAAGTTGTTGTTGGATAGATCCTAAACAAAAAAAAATATAATTAACATGTATATATAGAAATATGTTGTCATATAAAAAATTTGTTACAATTTACCAAATGAGTTAACATAATTAAGTCTCCAATTGCTGGATTCAGTTTACTTATCCTATTATTTTTCAAGCGTAATTCGCGTAATTCATTCAGTTGGTAAAATTGGTGTGGTAACTGTTTCAGCTTGTTATTTGATAAATTTAACACTTCCAATTTCTTTAAATTACCAATTTCAGAAGGTAGATTTTCTAACAAGTTGTCATGTAACTGAAAAGTTATATCATTTTGTTAGATGGAGTCTATTATTTACATTTTATTATATTTAATGTTTCATAGTTATTTTAATATTTACAAGCAATGTGGTCAACTCTGATAAACATTCTATTTTGGAATCAATTGCAACTAAGCTGTTAAAGCTCAAGTCTAATGTCTTGAGTAATTCTTGCTCCCACCATCGTTCATTTTCATGTACATAATCCAGTTCATAATGTAACTGTTTTACCTCTTCATCGGTTAATTCATTTATACTCCATACTTTATTAGGTACTATAATAAATATAATTAATTTGAGTATATCATAAAGTTTTTAAAATTATTTACTTTTGGATACTAATATATCAAATTATAACTTACCTTACATCCCATATCTAAGAATCTTGCATGATATCATGAGTATGGCTTGCTCTATTGCATTATACATAGTCTAACATGCAAAGCAATCTATGGATGAAAATAAAAAAAATAATTTTATGACTATAAAATGTGTTGTGTGTAATACCTATTTAACGAATAAAATGACATGCTACATTTAATAAAAGCGTGTAAAAGTATTGGTAATAATATAACTGTCTCTCCATCTTTTAATAATAATTCAATTGTAAGTAATGCAATGCTATTGGAAAGCTTGAAGCCAAGGGTGCACATTTTTTTATAATTATAATCAATCATTCGTCTATATATTTAATTTCTATAAATTTATTATAATATTTTTTATTACAATGTTGTCACTAAAATATAAAATTATTTAAGACCCGAATTTCGATTTATAAGTAAACGGTATTGAAAAATGTTCTTTCTTTGTAACTGCTAAACACTTTATATTCTCTTTATAAATGCTAAAATAATGTAAATAAAAAAAATCATGAAAACGACGATGAAGTACAAATACAAACAGCATGCAAATCAATTTATGGATAAGTGTAACATCGAGATATCAAGCATTCAAATGAGTTCAAAATTCGTGTAAATAACATTGAGTAAAGTTTCATGTTTATTATGTGTACCCGTAGACAAGCCTCTCGACGAGAGATTTAAATTTCCAGTTTTTCTTGCGGATATAATAATAACCTCCGACAGTTCAGCATTATCGTCAGTTTTTGTTCGTTGCTTAAATACTGCCAAATGATTGACTTTTTTTTTCACACCACTCATATTGTTCTTAGTACACACATTGTTTACAGATTAATAAGCGTATGTATTAATTAATTATTTTATCCATTGCGTGCGGATGACATGAGTATATATTGTCATTCCTAAATTCACCGCTCTATATCGTAGGAGGCGCAACGAACCTTCTGATACTTTGAACGATCGGTATTTCAGTACATGAAATATGAATCATCTCATAAGATGATAGGTCTATTTTATACTTCATTAGTGGTTCAACAATAGATTTACACCCCGTTCAAATAAAGATTATATTTGCGCACTTCGACTAACTTCAATAAGCGGACTTCCTACTTAAAATGCTCTACTGTAAAACGTATTTTTTTACTGTTAATCATATACATGGTAGATAAAAATATGTGAATAACGAAAAGAATTGATGGTATAAGAAGTATACAAAATAAAAGATCGCTGGTTATATACGTTCGGTATCACGAACATCATAAATGCGCATATGCGATTCTATGAGATATAGAACATGTTGAACCAATCAGAACAGACATGTGCAGAATTTCCCATTGAATCAGTAATACAAAAATTAATAAAAATTGTTTAAATATGTAAAACGTTATATGTAAGTATAATTTTAATGACTAAAATTAATAAATGAAAACTATTGAGAAGAATACAGTAATTTATAATGCCAATAACTATCTTTATCTGTCACCCTTGAGGTATTCAAATTAATAATCGTTTTGTGTGATCGTTTCGATTCTATCGAATCTTGAAGTAGCAGAATCGATAGCGGTGTCTGCTACGATAAATTTCTGTTTGTAAAGCATAAATTTGTTGACATCGAGAAATACTGTTACATGTACATTCTTTATTATAATAGATTAATTTATAGATCTAATGTTGATAATCATACACAATATTAGATACACTTTCCAAAAAAACGTTTTTTGGAAATCTACGTTATAAATGTTGAATAGGTTAGCTCCAAATTAAAAACATTTTCTAATTTAATATTTAATGACATTCTGAAATACTGAACAAAATATATAATTCTAACATTTAAGTTACTACTTTATATCTGTATTTTGTACAACAGATTAGAAATACTGTAGTTATTAAATTTGTTTATTGTACATCTAGAAAGCACAGGTATTATAATGGATCGCAGCAAGGCAGGAATTGGCAGAGGTGCAAAAAGTAAAATTGCTCAGCATCCCTCTGATTTATTTGCACTTGGATCCAAAAGTTCGCGTAGTGAGAGTTCCGATGTTAAAAGACCAGGGGTTATTCATTCTAAGCCAAGTAGTAGTTCTTCGACTTCTGGTAAATAAATTATTCTTATTTCAATATTAGGTCTATGGAAAAGTTATAGTATATATGCACTATAATAGTATCCTTTGTTAAAATTTATATATAAATCTTAATTGAGGAATGTTATTAAATATCGTTTGTTCAGCAACATTAAAATGTGTATTTGTTGCTTCTCAAGTAAAATTAGATTTTTCATCGATGATAGTCATTAATTTTTGACTACTTTCAACTTTTACTGACTTTTCAGCAGATCTAATATATATTTAAATGAAAATTTGAAGAAACTTGAACAGAATCTTTATTAAAATCATTTTGTATAACTTTCTTTATAAAAAATTTATGTAGGAAATGATCGGAAAAAAGAAGCACCATCGGGATCGCTTCAAAGCTTTCAGTATATACCACAAAAGAAATCTAAACTTGCAACACATGTTACTCATCAACGACCACCATTCTCAAGTGCAGAAGCTTGGGAATTAGTAGCAATAGATAGCGATCCAGCAGACTTTGTTCCAATGGTTCTGGAAGCTAATGATAACGATGAAGGTGATAAAGTCATTGGCATTATTTGTGGTGCCATTAAAACGCTTAAGAATCAAAAATGGAAACCTGATACACTGGTTTACATGGGATTATTGTATTTAGCAAAAATTCGTCCCTCTATTTTTTCAAATGACTGTATATTACATGCGCTGTCATCATTATTAAAGCGAGATCAAGCGCATAATTATAAAGCTAAAGGAAACCCATTGGTCCCTGTACTTGCAGCTAATTTGTTAATGAAAGGATTTTGTGATAAAAGAAATTGGCCAGAAATTTTTGTAAAGGTAGTTCTTCAGTTATGCTTATTCTATAACTTCAAAATTGATTTTTATTTATTTCTCTTATTTTATAGCTGTACATTGAGGATGCTTTAGGTGAAAGAGTATGGGTCGATCATGAAGAATGCAAAGGTTTTGTTGACAATATTTTAACTGGATTTAATACGCAGCATCCGCCGAAAAGCATTTTGCAACCAGAACTGTCTGTTTTAACGCCACGTGACTGTCATAGTCCATCAACGATTGACGACGAGGACACTGGATCTTCGTCTGTACAGTTTTCTGGAGAGAAAGAAAAAATAGAATTTCCTGTGACTCCTAGATATGGTCATTGTATAGAAAACATAGAATTAATTGTTCTTGAAGCTGTGAAAGAGCAGTTGAATAGGCGACAACCAGAGTCAATTACTAAGAACTTTTTAAAATTACTTTCCTCTGCTTGCGGTTTTGTAGAAATCAGAAATATTGCCGTTCCAAGATTGGAGATGTGGTTACATAATCCAAAACTGATGAGACCTGCTCAAGAATTGCTGAGTTACATTTGTTATAATTGTACATCTCATACACAAAGGGATGTTGAAGTTATTAGTCAATTAGTCAAAATGAGATTAAAGACCAAAGCTGTAATTAATTTATATCTAAATGGTGTGAAAGAATTAATCGGTTTACACCCAGAGAATTTATCTACCATCTTGAAGCATACGATTTATAATGAATTATCAAACGCACGAAATCCGAATAATATGCCAATGCTGGGTGTAATGTTTCAAACGTTACCCGAACAAGCGGCTAAATTACTCGCAGAAATATTTCAAGACTTGCTGATGAATCGCGAAGATTATTTGAGACCTTTGCGTGCTTTACTCAGAGAAATTGTGCGTGTTTGCCGGCACGACATTAATTTACTTACCTTTGCACGTACATTAATGGCTGAAAGACAAGATATAGCACAACAATTGCTTAACTTTGAATTTAAAGAGCGTGTTTTCATTTCGATCGCTGATTTATTATGTTTATGTATGTTACTAGCTATTAGTCCACAAGTTAAAGAAGCCGCAGCACTAGCACAAAGAGGCGACAAAAAAGACATAGCTCTGTTACATCAATTTCAAAACATGGTGGCAACAATACAATTTGAAGCTGTATTATGGTTGCAAAATTCAGCACCACAGATGTATTCTATCGGAAAAAATGAACTCCTTCACGCTTTACATAAAATTTTATTACTTGAATCTCCAGAACAGTACTATAAATTGGATAACTGGCCTCCTGAATCTGACAGAGTATTTTATCTGCGTCTAATTTCTGATGTCCCATTGTTACAAAATACACTATTAAGACTGTTACTACTTGGATTTTCTAAGGTATACAATCACTATATTAAATTCACTGTTTTAATTCTGACATTAAAATAGTTACTATGATATTTCGAATTATAGGAAAATGGTATTACTCATTCAGAAACCTTAGATTTGGTAGATCAATTAATACGACGAGCAGCAGCTAATTCAACAGAAAGTTTTCCAACATTACAGGCAGATAAATTAAATATAATTGAACTGATTTTCAATCTTTGTATTTATCAACCTCCAGTAACTATAAACATACCATCAAAGTATTTAAAATTATTTATAATACTCTAAAGTCGATTTAATATTTTTACGTTATTGATTATTTTCTTTTTTCTGTGTAGTTACGTACCACCGACTTTAGCAATATCTAATTTGTATTGGAAAGGATGGATAATGTTATTAATGTTAGCTGCCCACAATCCATCTACTATTGGTGCTGTTGCGTGGAAACAATATCCCATTCTACGAACGCTTATGGAAATGTGTATCACAAAGTACGTTTTACGTTATTTTTAAAGTCATTTGTACAGCGTAAAAATGTATATTAATGCAAAAATGCTTTACAGTCACTTCTCGTACCCTCCACCAACGATGGCATTACCTGAAATCATAGAACAAGAACGTTCAAAGGAATTGCAAGTTGAAGCTATTGAAAAACAGGAGATACTGGAATACGAATCGCATTTAGCCGCTGCATCGACGAGGATACAAATATCGGAACAAAATAGTTTACTATTGTCACAACTAATGACGATGGAGCCAACTGGTATTGCCAGGAAGCCACCTCCAGCAGTTTTGGAACAAATACAATCTTTGAACGTGTCCCACAGGTTGGGACATTTACTTTGTAGATCTCGCAAACCAGATTTCTTGTTAGACATAATACAAAGGCAACAACAAAGTTCCTCGCAGAGCATGCCTTGGTTAGCGGATCTTGTGCAAAACAGCGAAGGATCTCTTAGTCAATTACCTGTACAATGCCTCTGCGAATTCTTGTTATCTACCAGCGCTCAAACTGTGGAAAAACAACCAAGGCAACAACAGTTGTTGGCTCATCTTCAAATGTTGTTAACCGATCCGGAACAAGATCGACAACATGCTTACGAAGTTTTAGAATATTTCTTAAGAAGATTGAGTAGCCAACAAACTGGTAGTCGTCTTCAAGCGATTACAGGCCTAAAAATGGTTCTTGGATCTATACCTACCGAAGAAGAGCCTATGGATATAGACGGAGAAAATGAAAGGTAATTTGATGGAATAGTTACACTGTTCAGCGATATTACTTCAAACCGATAATTAATGCAAATTCGTTCCAGGGAGGTTTGGCTTCTTCGCAAATTGCCATCGATACCTCATTTCTTATCGGTGCGTTCTTTAGTTTCTACCGCGCTTCGTGGAGCCTGTCAAGTCGAAAATAATCCCGATCTCGTACACGCTTACATATCCTACCTCGCAGCGCATACTACAGACGACGATCTGCCTGATTTAACTGATTTAGCCAACGAAATATCTCAACTGGTGGTCGAACGGAGTACAATAATAGCAGCCATTTTGCCCCAGCCTGAAATTGATAATCCCCAAGCTAAACAAACTCTGCATGCCTTTATGGTAATCATTTGCAACTATTTGGAGAAAGCTCGGTCCCCAAGAGCAGAAGAGTACACGTGGTCTGAAAGTCAAGATCAAATATTAGTGCAATGGAGCACAGGAGAAGAATGCACTATGCATATTCTAGTTGTTCACGCCATGATAATTCTTTTGACTTACAATTCTGACGACGACGAGCTGTTTGAGGTTTTACTGGAAACGTGGTTTCCGTTAAATACAGAACCACCAAAAGCTTTTCTTGTCGATACCAGCGAAGAAGCTTTGCTCATACCAGACTGGTTGAAATTGAGAATGATCAGAAGTAATGTGCCACGTTTAATAGATGCAGCTCTCAAGGACTTGGAACCACAACAGTTGGTTCTTTTTATTCAAAGTTTCGGTATTCCTGTACCTTCGATGACAAAATTGCTTCATACTTTAGATGCTGGTGTGCAAATTGATCCAAGCTCAGTTGGCGAAGCGGTACTTGATAAAACTTACATGGCACAATTAGTTGAAGTTCAGCATAGGAGAGGAGCTACGGGCGGGTTGGTTTTTGTACAAGTTTTACAATTATTAGAGCCACAGTTACCCGACGAGAACGCAGTAACGATTGGACAGTTGCAAGAACCATTACCTCCCAGTGCTATGGTTCAGAAGCAGTCCGTCATACAGTGCTCCGTTAAAACAGATGTCCCGCACTTGATCAACAGATTATTTATTGAGAATATACCAATGAATCAGAAGGTAGACGCGTATCGTCGATTGCACAAGACATTAGCGAAAGACTTGCAAAAATCTGCCAAGGAAAGCGGAGCTGTTGTCTTAGCGATACAACACATATGTAGTGTATTGAGTTCGATGCAAGTTAAACAGTTCTTAGCTTCTCTCGTTCACATGCCACAATATTCCTGTACCTTAATGAGGATAATATTGTTACCTTTAAAAAAATCATCCACTTCGAAACAAGTGGTCGAATTGACAAGAAACATGTGTTTGAATTTGATACAACTGATAGGGGACGTGAAAGCACCGGTTTTATCTATTTTAAGGGATTTTGCAAATGTTCAATTAACCAAAACGCCAAAAACCATGGAATTAACAATGCTGATGCAAAATCGAGATCCTGGCTCTATTTTGGAGAGCACAGATCCTGTAAATTTAGAAGCAGTTGGACGTAAATTATTGGATATTTGTTTAAAACAACAGAAAACTGATGTTCTTGTTGAAGCAATGGCAAGATTGTTAGTGAACGACAGTAACGAAGGTATTTTAAAACCACGAACAGGTTTATTGATAGATTGGTTGGCATCTGTGGAACCAGAATTAATTGGTATATGTCCCACGCTACAAATGAAACTTCTGTTTGGAAAAACAAAGATACAATTGAAAGTTGATAACAACATTGTAAGTTCACACTCGTTTAGGCCTTATTTGTTAACGTTATTAACACACAGAGCGAGTTGGGCAACTTTGTACAAATGTATTGGTCATTTATTAGATAAATGTGATGACGGGTAAGTGAAAAATAATTCAGATTTTAGTAATGTTGAACAGCACTCTTTTAAGTAACACAACATTCTTCTTCGTAGGTACGATCCAACAGCCGTGTTAGATTTTTTATGGGCGTTAACTTGTAATCCAAAACTTTGGCAGGGTAGAGACAAGTTTACACCAAAACATTATGTTCCAGAAAATATTTTACTTTTACATGAGAAACAATTGTTGACACTAGTAGCATATTTAGTTGCAGAAGCTGTTATTATATGCAACTGTCAGAATAGAAATGCTGCACTTGCACGAATGGATTCTCGTCTCGATTTATTGTTACACTGTGTTTCCACGAATGATCACATGGTATCCAGCGTTGTAAAATACTTGGCCGAAAGTATGATGAATGATTCGGAGTATGTATATTTCAATGTTATTTCTTTTCTTCGGTAAATGTTTTTATATAGAAAATTGTGTGTTTAATTTTTAGCGTAGACTCCGATTTGGCACATCAATTTTTATTACATATGTACATGAAGATACCAAAAGTGATATGTTACTTGGATACTTTCCAAATTAAGAAGTTTGTTGGAGAAGCAAAAATCACAGAATGGACTGGCTCCGTGTTAGATTGTATGAGTCATTCATTGTTGACAGCTTTAGCTGCAACACCAAGGCAGAAGTCCTGGAATTCCAAATCTCAAGATTTTGAGTTATGTGCCAGAAAAATGGCTGCTGTTCATCCTATTTTAGTACTACGACAGCTTCCCATGTTAGCATCATCATTAATGGGAAGATGTTATCTGGATTTTAGTCAGTTCAGATCAGGCCACCATTTAAACCTCTTTGTACAAATAATGGGACTATTAGAACTGTTACAGCCACATTTATTTAACGAAGAACATCAAACTGCTTTGGAAGACACATTAGAGAATTACTTTCAGTGCTTTCAAGTATGTTATGAAATGTTCACTGTGTTATTAAGTTTTATAAAACTCAAAATTTGTAATTGATTTATTTTTAGAATTATGGGCCAGTAAAAGATCTGATACCATTATTAAATCGATTCATTACACTACTGCAGGGATATATTTCTTATGATCCCCAACGAGCATTGAAATATTTGCAGAAACACGCTCAGGTTCTTCAGTAAGTGACAGCTTTGTTCTCTTTTAATAAACTTCAGATATTAGCTTACACTTACATGTAGTGAATTACAGGTACACTATCCAAATTTAGTATCACTTAGAACACTTGTGTCGGGCATTCCAGTGCTAAGAGAAGGAGAAGATGTAGAAGAGGTTTTAATTACTATTCCTCCTACTCCTCCTCCTTCGGAACCTACTATACCGCAACATTGGACATCGTTGTTAAGTACACTATCTAAATTGCAAGGCGAAGGTATACTTCTAAAAAACATTTTAAGTTCATTAAAAATATCGTAATCTAATAAACGTGTATCTGTTTCAGATGTATTTTGTGCTCTTCAGGAAATTGAACATCTATCGTCCCGTAAGCCTTCAGTTTTGGAATCTGTAACAGACAATATAGCGGAGTTACTTGTATCGCCGCAAAGTAATATAAGATCTCTTGCTCATACGCTATTAGCAAGAGCATTGAAACATCGTCCCGAATCAAATACAAATATACTCTCTGCATTTCAAAGGTGTTTGGACACCTCTAGAGCCGATATCCTAATGTCAGCTTTAGAGAAATTGCCAGAAATCGTATTATGTATGCAAGGTAAAATTTTATTTTATTATCATATTCAACGATAAATTTACTGATATTAGTAAATACATTTCATTTATTTCAGAACATGCTCTACCATTGATGCAGAAGGTATTTGAATTAGGAGTAAATTCAAATGTGAATACTATACCGTATATAAATAAGACCATTGCTCTGTTGAATACACAACAGGGTTGTTAGTAATATAAAAAATTGTAATTTTTTATTTTGTATAAAATAAAATAAACAATTTTTTTATCAAAATGTCATTATAACGCTTACTTTACTTTCTTCAGGTAATAGGTCATCAGTATTTGGAATGAACTGATGAAATTGTTATAACAATAAATTACAAACAATATTTGTGTCAACAAAATCACAGTAATTTAATATTATTTGCATAAATTTGTACCCAAGGTTACAAAATGTTCTTATTGTTTTATAAATAGTATTACAAGTATGTATAATAGACTAAAGTACATCTAAGTCATAAAAAAGCTGCTGGTGGAACATTGTTAACTGTGTACATGCTCATGAATGTTGTAATAGCAGTCCTTATATCCCAATTAGCATCTTCCAGATATTGGTGACAATATTTCATGTTCATTGTAGTTAATTCGTGTAAAAACGTAAGTAGTTGATCTTTTTCAGAAACACTAAAGACAGTTGGAATAAATTTTGGTGCACTTTTTGCTTCAAATTTTATTTCGGTGTTGTGTGCACTTGATGAATTACTATTAGCAGGTGTTCCATCGAGATAACACTGATCATTAGTAATACAGTATTCATTGTCTTCTTTTTTCATAATAATAAAAGTTCTGTTGAAAAACATTGGTGGACACGAAACTTCCCTGAATGAAAAATATCCTTGCACAGAAATTGCAAGATGAATTTCTCCTTCATGTAATAAATCCACTTGAAATGACTTAAGGTGATGTATAGTGGGTGGCTGGCTTCTGAATGCAGATATAATTTTTTCTGGACCACGCAATAAAAAGTCTTGACATTTGGCATAATCAACAAATTTCAGTAGATTTCTATTTGTAACAAATGTTTTAGTTAACTGTTTATGAACATAATTCGATACAGGTCCTAGTGTCATAGAGTACAGAGCATCTCTATCATATAAGCCATTCATTACTTGTCTATCATCTTGATCAAATAAAGTGAAATAATGTTTCACAAATTGTTTGATAAGACAAGTTTTTGTACCATCTCTTAGAAAATTACTCTGAATATTAGGAACAAACTTTTGTTCCATGCCTATGACAATTCCATCCAATTTTTGTAAATGAGGAAAAACATTTTTTACCGCTTGTACATAATCCTGACACTTGTTGTACTTTGTACACAATGGATTTCCATCCAGCCAGAGTTCACTTATTTTGAATTCACTAAAATAGCGCAAATATTCCACATCTGCGATTTGATTGTGTCGTAAATCTAATTTTGTTAAGTGATAATTAAAAAATTTCTCAAAAAGAAGAATGGCTGTGATTTTATTATATCTTAAACTCAATTCTCGAACAGGTAATTTCGAATCACGATTACTACTTAAAATCCCCATTTTGGTACATCGTAGAACAAAGTGCAGTACTTTAGGCAGAGATATAGGACAAAATATAGATCCCAATGATTTCTCATTTTCAAAATCATCAAGATTCAATACCTTTTTTGTTGGCTCATATCTATAATATAATGCTTGTGTTATTATTCTATTTGGATTTAACTGTAGATCTTGAGAAGTTAAATATCCTAATACGATATCTATCCGTAACTCTTGTCCATTTGGCAAAGCTATACATAAGCTTTGCTTCACAAGATTTTCAATAGCATTGGAGTTACATTTTGCTAAAAAAGTACTCTTGTTTGGTTCTTCTTCTTTGTACATAACAGGTAGTATAATTTCAGGATCACAGGCCATGATGACAACTCGTAATACTTCTTTTGCTTTGTATTGTCCTACACCAAAAAGAATAAATTTGTGCCACAAATCTTGACGTGATGCAATAGACGATTCTTGAGTACTAAAAGATGGTTTAACATGACTCAATCTTAATGGCTCCACAATTGGCATACTTTCAATTGCTTCTGTATTTGCCATTATTCTCGATGATATGTACAATAATACTTTATAAATTGTAAAGTTTCACTATAGCAAACAATAACTAACTTCCAATTATATAACCACTTCATTCATAAAATTTAATTGTAAATAAAACAATTATGAAGTTATGAAATGAACAATTTTTATACATTTATTTAGATATATAATGGTGCATAATTAATTTGAATGAAATGTTCCATTCAAAGTCATTAACTGTAAGGAAAAACATCACTTTTCCAATATAATTTGCAATTTGTCGTTTAGTAACACTTATATAATTGAAAAAAAATTATGTATCAATATTTCCTTTACATGGAATAGTTTGTATAAATATGCTTTATTAAATACTTAACATTGTGGAATACAAAAAATGTGAAACTTCAATCACACTCGAAGTTTTAATAAAGTGTTTGATTATTAAAAATAATCCTCTGTTATCATAGTTTAGTTTTCCTAAATCATTTAAATCCATCTATATAATGAAGTGCTCGACTATTTTATTGTAACTGGTATGCACTCAATGTTTATTATTGAGAGGTCCATTAAAAAGGTTAATGTACATACACATAATACGTTCAAAAAGTTACACAGCCAATTTGTCCAAAAATCAGAATAATTTCGCGCAACTCAACTAAGTTCACGGAGCCTCTTTTCTATTTTATAAATTATATATATGGTAGACAAAATATACGAATAGTACAAAAACGCAATTAATCGAAAACATAAAAAGCATACAAAATAAAATATCACTAGGTATACACGTATGCACATGTGCATTATTCTTTTTTACGAACCAATGGGAATCAGTGTGCGCAAAGTGGACGAAAATCGGTCATTCGTCAACTCAGATCTTTCACTAAACAGCAATATTTACATCAAGTTACATATTTTTAGATGGCAGCATTGGTTTGATTCATAAGTGGAATGGGCGTTGTAAACGTTTTTTTACACGCTCTGTAACTAAATAACTAGATCTAATCAAAATAAACTTTCCACTTATTTACATTCCTTAATTTTTTAAATTTAATGACAAGATGACAGAAAAACTGCATTCATTTTTATTTGTTGCATGTTTTATGTGGCAAGGTAAGATTTATCAAATCAAAATATTTGTTATGCGTATATACATAATATTACAGTTTAAATTGCATTTACTTAATTAGATAATAGAAATTCTATTCAGTATAAATATTTATAATCAATAAATGCAGTTAATGTTTATTACATAGCTATATATTTATGAATAATATGTTACAGTGAAAAAATGTATATAAGTATTGTTCTGATTCACATGATTCATTATAAATCATAATAGAATCATTACATCTTAAGAATTTGTACTAAAGTAACAAATTAGTTTTACTACTTTAACACAATATGAAATTTTATAATGTTAATGTTATTGATATGTGCATTTTTCAGTCACGCAATCTCTTCAAGATTCTAGTTCGTGTCAAATTCCTCTAACCATAAGAGGATCATGGTTTTCATGGGAGAATGGCAAGAATACTTTAACAGATATAAATGCTGAAACAATGACAGATCGTGGTTTTTGCGTGAATATGTTAGAAGAATATCACGTTAATTATACGTTTGTATTTCAGAATGATAAATGTTATCATTGTGTTAAATTAATTGTCAGAACAGTTAATGTATTAGAAAAACTTGAAGGTAATAATTTTAAAAGAATTAATAGTAACAACCTCTACTAAAAAATTAAATTGATTTATAGTATATTATAATTGTTTATTGCATTTTAGTAAACTGTGTGAATTTGCCTAATGGTGTTGAGCCAACTGTGGAGAATGTATGCAAAGGATTACGACCTGATCAACAGTTAATAACATTATTTTCAGAAAATTATGTCCCTGTAAATTGTAGATCATCTCTTGAAGGTGTTTGGCAATTTGCATATCAGGTAAGTATTTAATAATAATAAAATGAAATACTAATGAGCTAAGTAAAATTAAATTTTTGTCATTACAGAATCGATTTAGATTCACAGGAGAATGTAATCATCCTGATGCTCAAATTCGATCATGTCAAACTGCAGGAACACAATTTTTAATAACTAACCAAAAATTTAATATAACATACAAGCAATGTCCTGGTATGAAAGACACTTTTGATGGAGGTAATATTTCTATTATCTTCGTAAATTCGTTGCTTCAAAATTGATACAACATTGCTAATTATAATCATATTCTAAATATTTCAGTGGTAGAATATAATTGTTTGGGTGACTGGTTCGTAGACAAAAATCACTTCTTTGCAGTTGCAAATACAAAAGAATCTCGAAAAGATGAAAAATATCGATGTTTCTTAAAGAATCGTGATGATGATCTTTATATTGGAGTATCTATTACTGCTGAATGTAATACATTAAAAACTGTTGAAAAAAGTCCAGAAAGATTAAGAATAACACCTGTTAAAGCAGAAGTTGTAGAGCCAGGGTGTAGATTACCAGAGGATATGAGCGGAGAGTGGATAAATACTGCTAACATTGAGGCAGATATTTTTATTAATGAAACACATATAATTGAAACTTCGTTTCCGGATGAAGGTCGCTACAGACGTACAATTTATGTTTGCCGCGAATCGAGAGATACAAGAGTAATGATGGCAAGATTGACCGTTGATGGATGGTACGAACATTTAATATGATTAATAGAAAATATGTTTGATTATGTTTTATTAAATAATTGACTTTTCATTTTCAGTCAAAAGGATTATGTTTGTTTTGATTTTGTACGACGACATCATAATATTATTAGATATCGACGAGGTGTTGCAGTTATTAAAGATAACTTTCATACAGTTTGCTCTTGGGTACAGTTTCCTAACAAAGAAGCTTGGAAATACGATTTATTTTTAGGTTCAGTATAAAATATATATTTTACAAATATATTTATTTAATTATTTTTTCTTACCAATATTTATTGTATTTTTAGCCCGGAATCCAGTACCAGTCCGTTGTCCTGTGGCTGGAAAATATATGTTCCATCAAAAAGGAGACGTTTTATTTGAAACTAGAATCTTAGGAGGTGTTACTTTATCTCCTCGCCCGAATATCTATTGCAAGCAAAATATTTCAGATTTCTCTGTATGTGATATTGATCAAAAGGAGATAGCTATTGATGAAACGTATTGTTTGTCAGTAGATCATTTAGGCAGACCTGTAGACATTTACAGTAAGTTTAAATGTACTGAAACATGCAGAAAATTGTGTATTTTATGTTTGATTTTCAATACACAGGTTTACCGGATTACAAAATGAAATGTATTGGATACTGGAAAGAAAATCTAAAATCATATTTAATAACGCACGATGAGCTAGATCCTTTCAGCAAATATCGTTGTTGGGTGTATCAAAGAGCAGACTTAAATAAGGTCCTTATGTCTGAAGCTATTGGACCATTTTGTGATCTTAAACAAGATGTTACAAGTAGTAATTTTACTGAAGGTGCAGCTGTTGCATTAGAATTACAGGTAATACGAAATATTCCCATATTTATTTTGATATAATATATGCAGGATTCTGGGTTCAATGCTGCAAAGAATCAATAAAATTTGTTACATTATAATAAGTACCTCACATCTCACAGCTACCCAGCTAGACTGCTTTTAAAATGACTATTAAATAACTCACGTTTTACAATTTAGGAATATGAAAGAGAACGTGATCGATGTCCAATGCATTTTGATGATGGAAGTAATCCTTGGATAGAAACTGAAAATTATATCCAAGTATTCCACTATGGAAGTGGAGGTATAAAAACACTCTCATGTCCGTCCTTATTGTTAATAATGAACATAGTTTATATACGTTCCATTGTTGCATAGTATATTAATGTCTCTTTGTATTGTAACAGATTGTTACATTTAGAGAAATTAATATTTCGATTTTAGCTAATGACATTTTATACTTCTAATCTTAATATCAAATCCGTCCATTTTATTGCATTTAGGAACATTAGCATTTTCGTTTTAGCTAATGACATTTTATACTTCTAATATTAATATCAACTCCACACATTTTTCTGTATATACAATTTATTATAATAATCATTATATATGAAATCTACATTTACACTTATATATTGTTACACAGTAATATATATTATTTATATATGTTACAATGTAGTATTTGTCAAAAACAAGTGCCTTGCTTTAAAATATGAATTTTAAGTGTTGTTCATAAAAATCAAAAGCATAAAAATGTTATAATCAGACATATTTTAAGACTACTATATTATATATAAAGATCTGAAGTTTAATATTCTTTTTTTACAAACTTTTGTAATAAAGTACAATTCTATATAAGATTGAAATTTAACTTTAATATTATACTATTTATGTTTATACTATATATGTATAAATAAAGGATAGAATGAAAAAATGTGCAGAACATTTATTTTGTCCAGCTAACTTTAGGTATGTCAAAGTGTTCTGTTAAACTATCCAAATGTCTATTGAATTCTTCTACCCGTTGTTTATGTGTCATTGAGGCTTTTTGTTTTATTCTTTCAGTTTGCTGCAAATAATCATATACAACTGCATGTAATAAAATGGTTAATTTTAAAGTACAAATTTAAAAACTAACTAATTACCATTTTTTCCTGCATCTTCTGAAAAGCTATTTCCGCTTTTGTTCGTTTAACTTCCACAGACTTAGATTTTTCTTCTTCCAAAACTTTTGTTACTTCCACCAACTTTTTCTTTTTGCCTTCTTTGTTTTTTTTCCTAGTTTTTAAAAAGCATAACAACATTAATTAAGATTATTATGCACATGATTAATAACTTTAAAAGTTATTAGAAATCTGTCAATCTTAATAAAATCAACCTTAACCTACAAAGAAAATAAAATATAATGTTCACGTACTTTTTAATTACACCTTGATCACTTTTTAGCTTTAAGGGCCCTTTAGCTGCATGTGCATAAGGGTCATCGTCGTTTGCCGACGGCATGTTAACTGTTTATATAATTATTTTGTTATTATTCTCTGACACGCAAAACGTCACATGAAACTATATTCCGTTCGACGTGAAATCATATTCATTATACGAGTTTTCATACGTTCTGCGCAGGGATCGAATTTAAATCACTTTAATTTGAGTCGCGCAAAATTAAATCGTATGGAATTAAATTATACTAAATTGAATCGTGTTATCAATGGTAACGAATTAAATTGAGTCAGATTTAATCGCGTCAAATTAATTTGACAAACGATTGTATTTGTTCAACCAGTTTAAACGTACCCTAACAGATCGATTCTCGACACCGTATAATCGATTATCTTATGACGTCATATGCATCGACCAATAACATCTTTATATTTAAAATTTGTCGCTAAACGTTGTTTTTTTTAAAACATAAAATGTTTTATTATTCATATTTTTTAATGATACTAAAGCTTGTTTAAAGGTAAGCCATTTCATTTAAAAAATGGATTACATCATTTTATTCTTCTTCATATATATACATATATATGAAGTATATACATAACACAACTGTCATATTTTAAGGATCATAATAAATTGGTATAATGTTGTTAATAATTCTCCATTAATTATACAAGTTTACTTAGCATCATATTTGTGTACATATAGCAATCAATTATTTGTAATCTCTATGCTGTGACGTATTAACCTTAATGAAACAATTCTGAAAACGTGTATTCTATATGATAATTGATATTTTGCATTTGTATTCGTACTAGCTACCATCGTCTCTACATTAATCTTTAAATGCTATTTCATTTCTTCGATGGTTTTAAGATAGAACAACTGGTACTGTTACTTAACAGATCATCTAAAAACACAATATAAAAAATTGTTACTTATTTCTAAAGTGCTTGAAGGATGTATGTGTTTCATTATCATTTGCATGAGCATATTTGGCTTAAATACAATTTTTTTGTTTTTCGTTAAATTTTCTATGAGTTTTATACATTTGAACAGAGAACAGCTAAAGCTTAGATTTAAAAAAATTTTCTACAATAATTAATTAATCGATCAATCAATCCAGAATAAAATCATTGCTGAACACTCCCTTGCTCATTTGATCCCCATTCTGCTATCAATGCTTGGGCTTTTTGATAAGAATGTACGAGAATGTAAAACTTATTATGCGTATTAGCGAACACCACTTCTAGAATGTGCTATAAGCCACTGCAATGTTATGTCAATATTGTCTTTTTCTTTGCATGAAATGCTATAGCAACAGATCTCACGGTCTTGAATGGCTGATAAATTCCTGAAATAAAAAGGCATTATGTTTATATATAGTTCCAATCTTACACAAAGTTTACTTATACGTATTGTTTTATTTAAGAATAAATATACATACATTCTTTCTATAAGCCCATTCTCATCCAGAGCATGAGGTACATCCCTTTTGTTACCGAGAACCAGTACCGGTATACCAGAGAGTTGTGGTTTATCTAACAAATTGTGTAACTCATTGCGACTTGCTTCTATTTTATCAGCATCAGCTGCATCTACCATATATATTATTGCATTCACTCCTCTGCAATATCTTTCCCACATGGATCTAAACCTTGGTTGGCCTCCAATATCCCACACCTTTATAGTGACATTACCTTTGGTAATTTTACGCATGTTAAATCCAACAGTAGGAATCATATCTTCACTAAACTGTCCCGACTAAAAGAAGAAAAATATTTTATGAAAATGTTTCAAGATGATACAATTATTATTGAGATGGAGCTGTTCAAAGTACAATTAAAAGTAATAGCAATGCCTGTTTAATATATTCGTAAAGACAGGCTAAAAAAGTATTCGCACATAATTTTACTAAATTGTATCAGTAGAACAGAGAAAATGTGAAATGGGAAAGCATATTCTGACACGCTTTCTTTTGCGCCCTTGTATGTTTAGCTTAACAAAGATATTGCCTTAAATATCTCATATGACATAGCTCCTAGAGATAATACTCGTGCTTTAGAGGCCAAATTTTTGATACCCCTGAATTGAAAGAAAGCAGATGTTTATATATTTGTTGCAATTATTTAATATCTACATTTATCTATATAACAAACGGGATATGGTAACAAGAAGCATCACTGTTTCCAATTGAAAAATTAATACACAAAGATGTGCAAGTTAAATTTTCACGCAAGGGCGGATGCGAGTTTGAACCAATGACAAAATTATTTCGAATGAAGTATAGAATCTAACCAAAACGGTTTACGTTTTGGAGCTTCGTTGAAATCGAAGAATTTACGAACGAATAGAATTTACATTCAAAATTTATTTTATTAACGAAAATGAGGATAAAAATATTGATCAGAAAATTATATTTCAAAAGGAATTTTTCGTACCGCTATAACGTTTACAAAAGTGGTTTTTCCACTGTACTGCAAGCCGACAAGAGTGAGTTCCATTTCTTCTTTCCAGAAGAGGGATTTAAACCAGTCGAAGATCCGATTAATAAGGGCCAACATTTTGCAATCGTTCGGAGGAAGTCTTGCTTCAACCGGCAGAAAAAATATACTCAAAGTACACCGCTCACTGGGTTTGACATGTAATCATTTGCACTCGAGTACGACGTCAGTCCGTCAGCTCCGAAAGTATGTACCGCGCTAGTCAGTGGTTGGCGCTGACTAATCGCGCGGCACTGCTATTTACGATGCGTCACAAGATGTTATACACAAATTTATCTCATGAAAAAGAAATATCTCAGCTGCTAAACAAGCTTATCGTAGGTGGTGGCAGACAGTGGTCGAACGATCTTGACAGTTCGGGCATTGACGCGCAGCAGAAGACGTTACAGTGGTTCTCAACCTGATGTCGGTCACGTTTCAGTATCTCGGTTAATTAATAATTTAGTGCGTAGGAAACATAGGCGACCTCTCTTCATGTTTCTGACAGCATTTTAAACATCGTGTATACCACATTGTTGCATGGTTTTTTATACTACAAAAAGTCTTGTGCATAGATGTAATTAAAATTTGATTCGGTACTGTATGGTTTTGTGTGGGTGTAACTGAAATTTTTATTGGGTTGGGTCAGGTCCACTAACTTAATAGTGTCAACTCCTCTTAAAGGACTTTGGAAAATTTTAAGATTTCGAGATTTAAAAATTTGAAAAGTTTGAAATCTAGATTCTGGAAATTTGGAATTTGAAAACGTAGAAACTTGAAAATTTATAAGTTTGAATATTGAAAGTTTGTAAATTTGAAAATCTAAAAATTTTTAAATTCGAAATTTTCGTGAGTCTCTGTCCTAATTGATTGAGTTGCCAATGTACTATTAAAAGCCCGTGAAAAAGGGGATTTACTCAATCGGCAATATAGCAACAATCTAGTATAGTAGCCTATAAACACTGTATTCTACAGCGGGCACTTAATCTGCTTCCTACTGTATTACCATTGCTCTTCTATTTCACTGGTCATATACGCAGTGATCAAAATATACGAATATCGAGAAGAGATAATGATGCAGAAAGCGTACATAATGAAAAACCACTATATATCCGTACTTGGCATTAGAAATGCACAAAACGTATGCGCATTGTCCTTAGTTACATGATCTAACCAATCAGCGTTAGCATGCGCAGAACGAATCAAAATTCATCCGACGAGTATGATCTCGCGTGAAACTTATAATATGCCAGTGGTATTCAACTTTAAAATTCAACTCTTACAGAACGACTCATTATAATACTAACGAATTTCATAACTTGATTAATTAATTGTTTCTCTATATATATAGAAATATGATAATCATTCTGCATATGGTCAATTCGATATTATAATATCTCGATTGAATTGTTTATGTAAAAATCACGTAATTTCTTTACCGTTAATATTCAATGGATTTCAATGCGAATGCGGTATGATCGAGTTCAGTTTATTTTTAGTAGAATTTTAAATTCTGACCATATTTTCTTTACGCACCACTGATCCATGACATTATGTTAACTACTTCAGCGATTGCATAGCAACTATTATAAGCCTCTGACGACGAGAATCAAGACGTTTTGCATACAGAGAACAGTTCTTTCTGTAAAATCTGATTCATAAAATAGGTCAGGATGTATTGAATACTGCATTCATCATTGTCTGCGATCAATTATGTATGCATACTTACTTCCGTTTTAATCCCTTCATATTCGTATTGTAATTTGCACGAGATCTGTAATTCTTTTAGCCGGTTGTATTTTAGTTCAAGACTAAAACCGTGAATGAATAACAAATAACTTCCTTTATTTCTCACAAAGGATTTGTCAAGTGAACAAGTGCCGGTTAATTTTGTATCGGTAACTTCCTTCATCAAACATAACATAGATGTAAAAAATATATTACAACATATCGTTTTTTTTTTTTTTTTTAAATGACAAGAGGAAAGGGAGGAAGGGCATTCGGAATGTTTGCAAACTGTTTGATTGAAAGATGTCGATTTTAGTCGTTTGCGATAAAATTCTTCTCTAATAAGGCTTTTTTTTGGCTACGAAAAAGTGTTGGGGAGAGTGTCAGGAATTTCTAGGGAGTTTCTAAGGAAATTTTAGGGACGTTTTAGGAAGGTCCTTGGCAGATTCTAGGAAGAATTTAAGAAAAGCATAGGTAGATTATAAAAGAACAGGGAAATCCGAGAGAGCCTAGGATGATTCTAGGAAGATTCTGAAGAGAGCCTAGGACTTTTGCTTATTGTTAGTTCATTCGTAAATCGTTATTATGTACATAGCCGCGTTTACAGAACGATTCATTAGTCATAATAAAAAGGTTTTTCTTTCGTTGTTGTTGCTGTTGCTTTTCTTTTTAAATAACTATTTTTATTCGTAATATCTAAATGTAAATCTGTGTATAAATTATTATTATGCGCACGGTACTCACGTTACGTGACTTTATTATCCCTCTTATTTTTTTTTGTTCTTGTATTTTCCTTTTTTACGCTAACGTCAATGATGCAACGACTGTAACCATGATTGTTCGCAGGTTTCTTACGACGGGTACAAAACTATCCTACCTATGTACAAAATGTACGAAACGTGCAAAGCGAACAAAACACCGAGTGGACCGTTTTGTGTCATCATGCTATTCGATCACGTGCGTCGTTCGATAAGTAGCCGACAGATATTGCTTCTCGTTTTCACGCATTATTCACGCGCACGCGTGCATTCTTTGCTCTGTTAATTTGAAATACTTTCAATTATAATCAACTAAATTTCGTAATGGGCAGAAATAGTTATGTAAATATATAAAATTGCAATACTACTGTACACTAACGAGTATGATATGTTTTTCTAGGAAGAATGGAGGTGAAAGGAAAACAACTTCGTAATTGTTTGCTTATAGATGGCTAATTTTCCAATTTACAAACTTTCAAATTTGAAGAATTTAACATTTGGTAACGTAAGAATTTGCAGCTTTAGAGATTTGGAAATTTGAAAGTTTAGAAACTTTGGAATGGTTGAGCTACGAGGATAGCGCTCGTGTAATTAGCTGGTCGATAAATAACCGATTCTTGGAAAAGCCTCGAATTCTATTACTTATCGAACGACGTCCGTATGTTTGCCTGTACGATACTATAATACAACGTTTCGACAATCGTTATGTTAATTGTTGTAATTCTATCGGCAATACGTACAAACAGTTTCTTTAGCATACAAACAGCTATGTATATAAAATCCCTTCATGCCGAAAGGGTGAGCAAGTATCCGTTATTAAATATCGCATAACAAGTACGCGAGACACACGCAAACGTTTTTTTTTTTCACAGTCATAAAAACATTTCATTAATGGAATATACAAAACGACCTATATTACAAACCACCCGCTTAGAAAAATAGAAGTATTTTGCTTTGTTAGGTTTAACGTGTGCGAAATCGATAAAAACTTTGATCCTCGTGTTCCCAATCGAAACGGTCTGTTAAAACATTATAAACGCTCGTAGACATCCCCTAACTAATCAACAACGATTTTAACAACGCCGGCGACGAGGTTAAACAATTCGATTAACAATTTAGCACTACAGAGATTCGCGGTTTAAATACAAAAACGCTCTAGTTTATTGTATGTATTGTCACGTCCGAGTTCTCCCCCTCCTTTTTCTCTCACCAATGCTGAACGTTGTTTGATAATCAGCCAGTAATACTGCGCAGTATTAAAATATAATAATAGATCTGCATAAAGTATGGGACGTGGCGTGTAGTGTGTAGCATACAGGGGTACCATATGAGGCATAAAAGTTTCGGGATTTGGAAATTTAGGGATTCAAAAATTCGGCTATTTTGCAAGTAACTAACCAGGCAATTGGGTTTTGCCCAAGAAACATAAGAATGTTACTTGCCAAGCCGCTGATCTGGCCTGTTGCCAGTATTCAAGAGCGTGGAACATAGCTTACCAAGCCACTTTCAGACTAGCTACTTGCCTAATTTGAACGGGTTATAAGTCTGGACAGGTATTGACACGTCCATTCTCACTGGAGTTTATAAACACAAGTCAAATCGATGTCAATGTTCAACGAGGTCTCTAAGGGCTATACCTGCTACTTTGGATTAGAATGACTTAAGAACCTTGCGCTTCTATTTATCAAAAGAGAAAGACTATTTTAGACTCTAGAATCTAGACAGTTTTCACATTAAAAAGAAAAAAAGAAAGATTGAACAGTAGCAAAAAAGGAGACTCGGACGTGGCATCATAACGTAAAGATGTTCAAGGAAGCTTCTGGTTTCATTCCGTGGTCATTTCGTGATCACTGGAGAATATGTTGTATCATAGACAAGGTATAAGGTGGAGTGCTATTACTGATGTGATACTTGATCTCTAAGAGTTTCGGTATAACGTGTTATAACTATTGAGCACGGGTACAATTTATACGAGCAGAGTGGACATAGACGACATCACAGAGCTTCCTTAGACATCTCCGATACAATGCATGTTTAACGACGCGATATGTCGATAATCACAGATTCGACATTGCCGACCGTGTTACAAAAATGAAACGCGACCCCTTTGTTTATCGTCAATGCGAATTCGTTGGCGGTTATTGCGTACACTGTCAAGAACAGTGATAAACAGATGAAGTGCCCGCTGGAGAGCGGGGAGCATTTACGTGCAGCACACGGGCAGCGATATAGTGTACGAGAAATAAAACGATATTAATTTTATCTCTCCACTTTTGGCAACTAGACGACTACAGCGTATACAGACTATTACAATAGACTCTCGTTATATTGCCATTTGAGAGAAGTTGCCTTTACATGGACTTTCATGTACACTAGTGTAGGTGAAAGTATCCTCCGTGGCGATATAACGCAAGTCAACTTTCATCGATGCTCCTCGAGTGCACGCAGCGCCCTCTTACAACTGTCTATCGCTATTCTAAAACATCTTACGTAGACGTTAAAGGCACATCTGTTTACTCACAAGGCACGGATGACGCTTTTTATCGCTTTCATAAAACCGAAAACTCTAATGTCCCTCGACAATATTCTTGTTATTAGAGTTTTCTTTGCTATGCGTGACTCCGCGATGCTTACGACATAATCGACATAAAAGCTAGTCAGTGATTACTTAATACGTATTCCTCTTTTGTCCTAACTGAGTGGCTTTTGAGTCGAATATATCGAACAGTTAATATATTTTATGTACAATGCTGAATTACGGTTAGTTGTGTGTACCACTGCCAGATAAAGAACATGACATCCATCGAATTTGTTTACCAACACTTTCCAAAGTTCGCGAGGAGCATACTTTTAAAACGTATTGGTAACGCTACAATTCAATAAAATAATATATTTAACAAATGCTATCACTAAACAATTTGTAAAAGATACATATATACTTCTTGGTTATTTTTTTGGGTGAAAAAAGAATCAACTGTTCTTAAGGTGGTTGTATCGCGACAACTAATTTAAGAAGTTAAGACCTGAATTGGATTGTAAAGTACATAATTTTTAATATAAAATAGGTAAAAAATATTTATCCATTTTTAATCTTTTGATACAAGCTATTGAAGAGAAGCGAACATACTATTTACATTCAGTTAACAGTTAAATTTGAAAGAAATTTCATAATAAAGTCTGTGATACAACCACTTTAAGCGACAATTTTCAGAGTGAAATATACTGTATGCCTAAAGAAATAAAAATCAATTCTCGCATAACCTAATTATTTTCTCATCACCGAATAGTTGTGCGAAATTAAACTCTCATTGTAGGCTGGCAAATTTAAAATCCTGTTTCCGTGGCGTTTATGTAACTCATGGTTGTGTGACATGAAAATATGTGGGTAGTTCTATTAACTCGCTCCAATTAAGGTCACGAGTACAACTGTAATAAACCATGAATTTTCTAACACCTGAGGACCCTAATCGAAAGAAAAAACAGAGAATCAAAGATCTTTTAAAATTACGTAACGAGATAACGGTCAGTGGCATTGTTACGTAATCCTGCTCCAAGACACACCGTTAGCTCCTCTTATATAATTCCCTGTTTTTATATAATCTTTGAGCGGCGTACGAGCGATGACAGCAAAAACATTTTGCGGTTCGCTATCGTCCTGTGCAGCATACTTGAAAATTATATAAATCGAAAAATATTTTTAACAATATCTAATAGTGTCGATGGTTGGAGGTTAGGAAGGGGGAGGAGAATCGATCAGGCAATTTCACTCGGACCCCAAGTAGGTGAGAGTAGTTTTTACTTGTAGACAGAAATGTTGCGGAAGGCCTCGCAATTTCACCACGGTCAGTAAGAAAACAATCATTACTCGATTACGAATATTACATCGTAACACGAGCCAAGATTACCACGGTCGGTAATGTAACTGTTGCATCTTTAAAATAATCGTCTCTAAGTTTTTGTACGCTCGGTTGCAACATAGGCTTCCTTTGGATAAGAAAGAGTGTAAAGGAAGGAGTGTTTTACCACTTGTTTGCTAATTGTTCGATTTTGGCAAATCAAACATCGATCATTTGGAATAAATTGTTCTCGACCGTTTTTGTATGCTGTATAAAATCTGCATCTATAGATAACTACTTTAAGAAGTTCTAATTAATAAACATGTCACATATGTACATAATAAATGCAATACAAAAGGTATTTATTTAATATGATACAAAGTACCATTCACTCTTCAAATCTGTTTATACTGAAAACAATGAAAGTGAATGTGTACGTAATTCAACAACATTCCTAAATTAAAAAATTTACTTCGTTCACTCAACCTTCATAGTTTGCAGTTTGCGGCGAACAAATTAAAACGATTGGTAGTTCCTCATTCCCTTACACCGCCATTTTCTCTAGCAAAGCCTAGGATGCTCCACAGTGTATCGACACGACGTTATCGGAAGAGAAACGGATGCATTCAGTCTATCGTTTATCATGGCAATGCAAAGATGTATGTTTCGTTCATGTATCATATTCGTCAACAGTGGCTTGCCGACTCGATGGATGAACCGATTTATCGGTAGAGGCAGGTGTACGCACAGCGAACCGAAGAGACACGTCACGGCTACTTGAATCGCGACAACAGGAATCCGTGACATTGAGTCGCGACATCCGGGTGTACCTTGGGTACATTCTATACATACGTACGTAAAATGTACATACTGTATGTCCTTACAGTGGAAGCGGATGGTCGGTGAATGTTCGCATTCCGCAGTGAAAGCGTATTTCCGTTACTGGTCGTTAACGAGCCGAAGGTTGACAAAACACTAAACGGACTGTACACTAGTGAATGTGGATTTATATATTAACATTCACCGATTTTCACACTTCGGCAAAGGTGTACATTCGCAGACAATAATTTATGTTCACTGACCATCTACTTGTACTGTGACACACTCATACGTATATACATCTCTCTCTCTCTCTCTCTCTTTCTTTCACTCGCTCGTACATGCTATCTCCTTCCCTTTTTTTCCCTTTTACCAGTTCACATTAAAATTGGTCGCAATACGGAACAACTTTTGTACTTTCGCGTACATTTCTCCATTCAGGTTTCGGGGGACCCGTTACAGAACAGAAGGATGAAAGAGCGAAACCCGGATTGCGACTCGATGAATCGATGGAAAAAAACGAGACGAATCGATGACGGCCACGAAGAGACGCGATCAGGTCACTCGGTCGTCGTGTACGATTTTCGAAGGTTCAGCTCCGAAGCGGCCAAACTATCGCCCTTGACGTAATAGTCGGCCGCGTCCCTTCTTCCCGAGGAGGTGCTGTTGCCGTTGCTCACTGCTCCGTTTGCCACGCCGTTCGCGTGGACACTTTGCTGGCCGTCCTTGCGAGGCTTCCTTCTCTGCAAGTAACTTTGTTGATAGAACTCGTTGAAAAGGAAAAAGAACATGGTCGCGTGAAGCCCGATCCACCAGACGAACGCCTTCGGGTAGTTGCAGTCGATGAAGAGCAGCTGGAACGCGTGGATCATCACGACAACGAATTGGATCATCTGGAAGACGGTCAGGTATTTCTTCCACCAGAGGTAAGGCTGCAGTCTGGGTCCCATCGCGGCCAGCAAATAGTACGTGTACATCACGATGTGGACGAACGTGTTCAGCAAGCCGAAGAAGGTAGAGTGACCGCCTGAAAAATAAGGAAGTTGTAGTTGCCGATATTTGGAGCGAGATAAGTTGCTTTTTAGATTTTCTTCAGGTACCAGATGCTGATCGAGACGAAACTTGATATGGGGACAGAGGATAGGAATTATCGGATGCTGAGGTATATAAACCAAACTTTAATCGAATCTGTCTTCTTTGTAATCAAGTTTACGATTAGATGCAAGTGAACCAATGGCTAGCGTATATTTTGAAACGACCAACCAATTAGACTGCAGATGTCTGGAGCATGTGGTAGATCGTTTTTAAAAACACATTGCTACTTCTGAACTTTGGAACCTTGGAATTAAATTTCGGAATCTTGGAACTTTGGGATCATGATCGAATAGTAGCACTTTGCAGGAAGCATGCGGTTTAAAAGTAATATCCAAACTGTTTTAATTGCTGCCTTTTGTTACTAGTTATTATAGCTCTAATAAGAGTTATTAAAACCGTAAAATGCTGCTCTAAGAAACAAGAATATCTTTAAGCGTTAGCTATGAATTTTAATTCAATATCATTTCCTTTTATGCAGTTGTTTTTCTTTTATTAATTTTCTTTCATAAACCGTTATTATTATGACAGCTTTCCACATTCTCTTTTTCGAACGAATTAATATTTAATTAAAAAGGATCGCCTACGTACCAGGTGTGAATTTAACGCCGAACCACACTGACATTGGCATGCAACCATGATGAATAACGTGCAACGTCGACACGTGATCGTTCTTCTTCCTCAGTACGAAGAAGATCTACAAATTTGGTGTACAACAAGAAAATCTTAGACCAACAACGAGTCACCAAAAGAGAAATAAAATAACAAATCATACATCGCAATTTGATTCATTCCGATGCAAAAGGTATATTCAAGTATCTTGTACTTACCGTGTCCATGAACTCCGTGAATTTGGAGAAGTAATACCACCAACAAGCGTGCACCATCTGCGCTTTGCAAAATATCAGTTAGATAAAATTCTTAATCATCGTGGTACAATAAACATTTCAAGAGCAGCAAATCCTCGATGATTTTGTGACTTTATGAAATTACTCTTCTGACTGAAAACAAAGTACTAATAATCTGAGGTACATACAGTATATAAACTTTATTATATGATCACTTCAGAAAAGCTGGGATTTCAGTAACTATTTGTGTATTTGGGAATCTGAAAATTACATAATTTGAAAATTCTGGGTGAACGGTACATCGATAATATAAATCGTTCGAGGTCTTTGTAATATTTTCATTAATCAACTCTCTGAGTTTAGGCCACAGACATTACAGAAATTTTACCACTGTTTTATGATCAAGATTATCTGTAATAAATTACAAGGTTAAAAAAAATGTCGAGGATTTGCTCTCGAGTAAGATTCACGTCGATAAACAGTCAGTGTTGTGTATCGTTCAGTGTACCTATAGGGTTATCAAATGAAAAAGAATTGTAAACAGTGTAACTGGCATCGCGTAATCTAGATAAATGGTGTCTGTGTCAGGTTTCTGTTGTTCACGATTCGTAGTCTGTTAAGTGGTGTTAATTGCATTAAGCAGCTATTTCGAAGTGTGTTAGCTTATTTACAATAACTACAATGTATTCAAATACTACTGAAGGTTTTTAGTGGCATGTAGAAGAAATAATACAGTTGCGACTACAGAGTCAGGTAGTATAAACTTGTATAGAGTAACAGAGGATGCATGAGAAATGCAAAAAGAAAATGTATCCACGCTTTATAATTTTGAAACGGTTTAACAAGATTCCTATCAATTTTTAGTGTAACGTTTATTAAACTAATAATCTCTAATTAAATGCAGTTTAATTAACATGTTCGCTAAGTTCTATTGCATGTCTACATGTGGTGTATATACTATTATTTTGAAATGTTCATATCAGAGCAGCGGTGTATGACGTACACTCGTGGGCACTGATGGATATTCAATTTCTTAACTTGGAAAATTCAAAAGTTTATCACATAAAACATAGTTCTGAAGGATCTTCAAAATGATCTCAAATTCTTGCTCTTTCTTTTCGAAATAGTATGTGACAAAACACAATATACGTAATGAGTGTTAATAATAATTGAATCTGTCCAAAAATTTGCTAGTTAACAACCAAAATACAGTATAAATGTAAAAATATAAAAATTGAACGCGACTTTGGAAAGTGATATTACATTCGCGTGACATTGTCTTTAAAAAGAAATATTTCATAGCGAACTATTAATTAAACCATTTTGTACCAATGCACATTGAAATTGAACAGTTTCTGTGTCGTAGACTGCACGAAGTGTGCCGAATGGGTAGTTTCTATGTGAATAAATGTTCCATGAGAATTAAAACACGTCAAATGTTGTTAGAGTAATACTAAAGACATTAGTGAAGGTTTGATGTTTTTGACCTGCTACCCTGTTCAAGTCTCACAATACCAAAATATCCTTCCTAACAGACGATCTGCTTTCATTTTTGATACGTGTCACAAAGGTTATCTCGAAAGATGTTCATGGTTCGATGTAAAGATTTGCGTGTTAATTTGGGGAATGATCACCCACCCTCATTGCTTGGGGTCGATCGCTGTAGTCTACGGGTTGACACCTTATAGAATAGTCGCCAGTCAGCCAGCCGGACATTCCTATCTGCAACCACAACCGCCCACAGACCATTCTCCGATCAATGAAAAGAATAAACAAATCAAGGAAGAAAAGTAGGCAGAGATTAAATTCTAAGTACGTCCTCGCTTTTTGAGGCTGTACACCCGCTAATCTACTTTGTAGCAGGACATCCGAGTTAGGGCAGCGGAACAATTCAGACGTACCGAATCGTTAAGTCCTGGTTAGGATTTAATCAACGAATTGTATATACTGTATAATAGTAAACACAAATAGCACGGTAAATATGCTGTAATAGTAGTACAATTACGTAACGGTAGTACAATAAGTACAAGTACATAGTAACACGAGCAGTGTGGAAAGTAGCGAGCATGGCTTTCTTACATTTTATGTAATTTATGCATAATTTCTTCGGTACATGTAGCAATTCTTGAATATTTCCTCTCCCACATTTTCTACTAAGTTTAGCATCATGCTCGTCACTATACACGATACTAGTACAGCAAATACATATACTTGATAGTTTATTCAGTTATTTACTTGGTATCGAAAGAGAAATACATTTGTTTATTTTTTTTAACAATCAGTAGGAATCCACTGGATTACACAATTAGAAACAGATAAACTGCCAGACGTTCGAAGCTGTTCAATTAGCACAGAAATAACATAAAAAAGCCAACATAAAAGAAAACGTGAATCAGAAATGAAAAAAAGCGTAAAGCAGAGATTAGCGTAATTGACTGGTTGGTCGTCGTTTTTCCTCCCTTGGTTGTCTACCTACAAAAGCAAGCAGCTAACAGTCAGTTTTAGACACGTGAAACGTATAATCGTCGATGTATACGTACACGTAGCCACAGTTAGCCCGCGATTAACATAATTTATTGCGAGAATGTTTACAATGACTTGTGCGTTATCCTTCGGATTAGGAATTGCAACATTTACACAGTGCGTTGCAACTGTGCACTTACAATATTTATAACGAATAATTAAATTATAATTTTTAACATTTTTCGTTGACAAAAATATATTGTTTCTTGGTTACAACTTATGGCACACAAATGCGTGTGAATTTTAAATTCAGGAAGAGAGTATGATGTCCTTTATTCGGTGAGTTACTGTGTTTTAAAAAATCATAATTAGAGACACTGGTATTAAAGCACTGGTGCATTAAGAAACAAAAGTGTTGTCATATGGCCACATGTACGTATATAAGTATAATTGAAGGTGGTAATTTTGACATTTGTTGATGTCCGTCTCGTTGAATCAGTGGTCGATCACCATCCATCTGTTGAAGGAAGAAACAGTGACTTACCCTAATTGCTGTTGGATTGTTGCTATAGTCCACCGGTTGACAGCGGAAACTATAATGGCCCCACCATCCTCCCATCAGGCTCTGTTGTTTTTTGTTATTTGTTTTGTACAAAATTAACCACGTTTTACACATTCTTTATGTCTAATGAAAGCTTGCGAGTTTGAAATATTTTGAGAAATTTTACCGTCTCTTACCTTCGATTTTCGCTTTACCGATTAATTCATTTTAACACGGTGTTCTGATTATTATTTATACGTATTAACCTTTTCGCTACAGATCTGTCCAAATATGTGCAATCACTAAACACAGACTCAAATTTTTCTACAAAAAGAACTTTTGATGTCTGATAACGTTAGGTGTATTATGAATTCTTTATTCAAATTGTAACATACTACAAGGGTGGTCAAGAACGTGATGTCCAGTGCCTCTTTTATCTTGGCCACCCAGTATAATGGATTAGAAATGAAATTATTTATAATACAACTAGAAAATTTCATATCAGGCTCATATCGTAATATAAAGTGAAAGAGAAACGATTCAGAAGATATTTAACTACGAAGATATATTCTGTTCTAACAAAATTAAAAATGAATGCAAAATTGAATCGAGTTGGATGACTATATCTTCTGTAACGAAAAGGTTAAAATATGATAATAGGTTGAGAATGAAACTGTTGTTCGTTAAAGAGATCATTGTACAAACACGAAACTTTTGTTCCAGATTATGTGATTCGGATAGAAACGAGTAAAAACGGATTAATCGGTGACATCGTTATCTAGAATTTCGTACTGGATGACACCAGATCTGTTCCTGATTTATACATATTGGACGGTACATATCGGATTCGTGCATGCAATAGATACGTACAGACAGTATGCAGGAGCATACGTATTCGGTAAACAGTACAAACATATAAGAGCAGAAGATAGAAAGGGAAAGAAAACGGAAGGAGATGTAGAGAAGCGGGACATGCAATCGACACGGGGTTGTTACCTCGTAGAACAGCCACGCTGAAAACACCATTTGGAATAGATTGTAGACTATCAGAGCGTTCTTTAATTGGAACGGCTTCCTGTTCTCCATCAATTTAGGGCCTAGAACTTTGACCACGTACACGTAGCTCAGACAGATGAACAGAGTGGGAAACGGTGAACTCATCAGGAACCAATTCGTCGTCCTCTGATCTGAAAAGCGAACACCAACTTATTTTATTTAATGTATAGTTGAAGACACCACAGGTCGTAGTATATGGACCGAAGCGATGGAGTAATACACTGATGACGCTCTTCTTAAGGTCTGTGCATACATCACATTTGCTTATGATCCACTATAGTGGATTACTCGCAAATTAACTTAGTTAAGACACGAAAAGAAAAATTTATTTACGTTTACACGAAATCTGTCGATAACTATTGCTACCTTAAATTGTTAGCCAGTTGTGACGTAGAATGGAAAATTTAAAAAAATGGCAAAATATTTGGGCGAATCAAGTTCTTTTCTAAAATGCAACAGCGCGGAGTATGTAATAAATACATTTTTTATTTATAAGTGGCAAATGAATGAAAATATATTCAATCTATTCGAATTATTTATAAGATCCAAGAAACTGACAGATGCAGTACTGTTTTATAAAGTAAATTAAACATTCTTTCGACACCCACTCATTCTCTGAACATCTAACTTCCTGAACAAATAAATGTACTTCTGCATCGCGAGCGTTTAATCGGATCCTACTGTATCTGTTCCCCGTCGGTAAAAGTGTAATAACCTCGACCTTGAGGTTTCCTCGCGTGACACATCCTGCTTTACCCTTCTCGTCCTTCGGAAGTTCAATCAACTACCGCGTCATTTACGTTGAAACCAGTCGTCAAATTTGTTTCATTAACCGGTCCTTGGTCGATCGACCTTGGTGCGCGCTCGAGGCTGTTCGTGAATCGTGAAAACCGATCAAAAACGAAAGCCTTTCTGATTCTCACGTTGCTCAGCTTCCACGCGGCAGAAATGTCTGCAACTGGAAGATTCAGGAATAAAGTTTCGTCCGGCTGCACGAAATGAATTATTCATTTTCGATACAGCTACCGTCACACCGTGACGAATGACGTTTATCTGCGACGAAATTCCGCGTAAGCCATATTTTTCATGCTCGTGCGTTCATCGAAATCTCCAGACTTCTTGTGCTTACACTATTTTTATAACAGCGAAAGGATTGTGCTTATGGATGTACTTGCCGAGGAATATTAGACTTAGTAACTTGGTTATTGCTAATAGGAGAAAATGCATCAGGTCGAAATTTGGTATCGGTGATCCGATAAAAATTTACTTTGAGGAGAAGTCAAAACTGATGCATTTTTTCTATCAGCAATAGCAGCCAAGTTCAGACTCTTTAAGTGCTTCACCGTGTATAGTCGTTTAGGATAAGCAGTTGTATTCTACAAGTCTATTAGTGGATGATTTACACTTCAAATATTTGAAGCAATCATAAATATTCACTACTTATTGACCTATGCAGCAGAGAGTAGGTAAACACTTTTGAACAGAATTTGAGCTGTTCAATGTCCAAAAATAAACACGCTACAGGTACGTAATTCCTCCGTGTCTAGAAAAAATAAAGATGAACCTGTCCGGTGGAAATACCAGGAATTCTAAAAATTCTGAAAATTTTACCATATAGAACCTGAAACGTCAACTTATCTCGACGACGTCAATTTCGATGTTAATTTGTATTGCTTGATTCTGTATGAATTTAGTGTCTAACGAAGAGGAGCTGATCTGAACGTACAGTTGTAAAGAATACAAGAATTTTTGACTCAGAAACTTGGAAAAGAAATAAGTTACCGTGGCGAAAGTTGAGATTACGAAAGAAGGCAACGATTAACCTATCCCGGATGCTACAGGTGATGTTTCCAAAAGACCGTCATAAAAGTTTCTTTTTACGAGAATTGACATTACGAGAATTGCTTCTGACCATTTTACGTATAAAGGAAGTTTGAAATTTGTGCTCTGATTGCGCTATTACACGAACGTGTTTGTATTACTTTTTAGGAGATCTTTTTCGCAAGGTCATGGTTGTGCAACCTTGGCGAAATCTCCATACGAAAACATGTGTAGAAGATACAATCTTTACAAGCTTCCAGACGATTCTATAAAATACCCATGGAATTTTAAGATCCCAGAAAATTCTGAAGTTTGCGGAAATAAACTTTTCGAAAATATCCAAATCCTAGAAATTTTAATATCAAGTTTGTAAACGTGATTTTTCTGTATTGCAGTTATATTCTGTAACGCACTTGTCTCGACAAAAAAGTTATTAAACGTGATTCACTTCTTCGTGATTCGTTTCTTTTACTAAATTTATTACAAAAATTGTCGGATGTGCACAGTTATTTATGCATTTGTTAATCGAAGGTTTCGATCGATGCAATTGCAAAATGTCTTAGTTAGTTGAAAATCATTGTTTGTCCAACACCGAAGAAACAAATGCTTTCTTCACAGAAATCTCGAGTTCCATAACAAGTGAAAATTAAAACAAAAATACCGTAATGAGACAAAATATTGTCATGACACTATGATAACAAAGATTCGATTATTTTACTTCGGTCAGTTCCATATGTTTTAATATTATCAATAACATATTACTGAATTACCCGTACAATAATCTGTACAATTTGATATTAGCTGTAAAATTATCTCAAGCTCCATTAATTGATAATCAAACACATCCGATTTGATATCATTTGAATACAAATCCAAACAAATAACGCGAGGATTAAAATTCGCCCACGAGATACAAATTTGACATCGTCGGACCAAAGATACACGATAGATTTGTCCGATTTATAATCTTACCTGCATTTTTGTCGAGTATCTCGTGGAGCCGGTCCACGTAGTGCATTATGATCGACATCTTTCTTCCTTGTCCCGCAGGGATCCTCTATAAAATTTATTCGTGGCGAATAAATCAATGGCAACGCAACTTTTCACCGACGGACTCGCGTGTTCCTGAAACATCCAAAAGGAGAAAGAGGTTATCACAAGATACAATGACGAAGGTCAATTATGAAAGTGTATTAAAGATAAAAAACAAAATGGACAACGTTATTCGCGACCTTGTTCTCTGTACGAAAGATCCTCGAAAGACGTCAGGTTGCTAACCTGATCTGTTCGAACGATACCTATAGACCTAACCTTCAATTTCAATGAAATTTACTGGAACGTTCGTAAGAAAAAATGATATTCAACTTGCAACTGGTACTCCGAGGACAACCAGTTTGTAATTTAATTTTTCTTTCAGTGTAACGTAACTAGTTTTCAAATAAAATAATAAGTGTATAGTATTTTTAAGTATTTGTAAAATATCTTTCAATGGATTCATATTTCTGTGGATTTCACTATAATTTCAACGTGTCAAATTATATATAAAAATTAAATTATTACTATATTGGCAGAGGTTAGCAGTCCCTGGCTATCGAATTAGGAGCAAGTATGAAAGTGTCATTTTTATGGCTATGACATATGGAAAATTGTCTCAAGTCATGCAAAATTATTACTAATGTTATGCACAGTAGTAGTGTATCATGTGTAGCTAATAAATTATATAATTACAATTTAAACAGGCCTTGTAATTTCACGGAAAACGTGTAAAATAAATTTATAGTGGTCCTAATTCGATGACCAGGGACTGTAGTTCTAAAACCGACTGTTTGAACAAGTTTTTTTTGTTGGCTCGAACGAGGGCAGATTACTTAACACCAGCTGATCGACCAATCGGTTACATAAAATATGTCCGATCTGTGTCATGATTTTCGGTATGGCTATTGAATTAGAAGCGATTTCGCGCGCGCGCCACCCAAAATCGGTCCGATCCGAAATTCACCTCGTACTTTCGCTTACGAAAGTGGCCACACAGTTTTTGTTATGGATTACACGGACAAAACTCGCGCAACTTATGGGCCGACCATGAATCGTCACGGCCTTGAACCACCACGGACAGCCTACCATTACCGCCTCCAAATGATCAACGTTCGAATTTCACACGTCAAACCCTTTCGAGCCCTGTGCGCGATCAAACTTATTTTTTAAAAATACGGCAAAACGAAATTTTGCCTTCATTTTCAGCCTTGACACCCTATCAACTTTAACCCTTAACTGTGAAACTACCAAACCGGAAAAATGACCGCTCCACAAGTTTCTTATTAACTGTTTAATCGATTAACGAATGGTTCTTGCAATGACTTCTAGCAAGAGGTAGTCAGATCTAGTTACATCGATAACCACCATTAGTTAACGATTTCAAGGACTCGGTATAAAAAGTAGAAAAAAGATGAAACTAGATAATTGCTTAGTTCCATGCCGGGAGTGCCGACCGCTAATTAATTACGTCCCTGAGACCCACTGGCCAGAAATAGGTACAGAATGGTGTGAGAAAATGTTCAGATATCCTCGTTATATTACAGCAACCAAAGAAACAAAGGCAAGAATAATCAGATAATTAGTTTCATTCGCGAATAATTCCATTGATAGACAAATGGAAAAATCGTTCATTTGTGTTGTTTTAACACAAAAGCAACATTTTTCGAGGTGGGTTAAAACATATCCTACCATACATAAAACGTGTATAAAAGGCACTTTCTATTATTAATTGCTATTACTGCCTCTTTCATTGTGTTTACCATATGCATAACACCACATGTATAACACTATAAATTTAAGTAAGAAATAACTATTACAAATTGTTGTATTAACCAAAATGACGAGTGTGATCATCTTTCAAGTGCAAAGATCATTTGCACATCAGACCTGAGACAATGTAGTATTCTCAACCCATCATTGATATTTAACCATCGTGATATCTTAAAAACGTAAACTGGTTGGCGAAAAATTTGAGACGATTTATATTTTTTGTACGGTTCTAAAAATAATAAAAAGGGTGATGAAGGTTTTGTATCGGCGAAAAGGAAAAAATTGTTGGGTTAGACCAGAGGCGATGGCGTGACCGGCATCGAGCGCCCTTATGCCTTGCATTAGTTGCGAAGCGCCGGCCCTGCTCGATAGACGATGGTTTGGTAACCCGTTGAATTTCGCTTTCAATACAACTCGGTCGACGAGAGAATTCTCGCCAAGGCCAATCGACAACGGACTTGAATGGATGTCGTCATTTATCATCGGCCAGCCGTTCGCCGATTTGTACACGGACGCGGAGTCTAGCTCCTGTCACTGCTCTACCGTGTATACCCTTTTCCAAAACACTTGTTCACCGTTTCGAAAATATCTGCAATCTATGTACATAAGTGTACGCTTTAGGCGTGTACAAATGATGGGCAGAAGTTATACCCTTTAAAAGAGTACTTCTGTAAAACTGGAAGCTTTTGAATCACCTTTTAGCTGGAGGGATGGTTAGACCTGTTGCTTTAGAAAATTGTACTGCAGTCATCCACCCTATTTGCTTGTTCCTCTGCGGGAGATCGACCCTATCATTCATGAATATGGCTTAATCGTCACAGCAGTGTTGATTATATATTCTAATGTTATTTGTCCATAGTGTTCGATTATATCTAATGCATATGAAAGTTATGGTTCGTTATGGATCACGGAAGGTTAATTTTGTTCCAAAGAATTATATGAAGCCTTTATCCTCCCGTGTCTACAAATATCTACATATGACGAGATGGATGCATGACTTCAGGGATGATCTATCTAAGGCTAGAGAAAGAAACTTAATTGGTGCCATTTCAGAATCAGTAACAATTATATAAACGAATCCTAAAAGAATTTTTAGTATTTGGTCGATGAATTTAAACCAAACATCCACGCACGTGTAATCCGAAATTATTTTAACGAAGAAGAATGTATCAATGGTCTATGACATTCTGTGACTTCTTTCAATTCAACCCCATTTCAACCCCTGTTTAATTTGAGCGTACGAGTTTCGTGAGCTCTTCTTACGAGACATTTAATTAGGAAATCGTTTTATCCGCGACAGATCGCGATACTCTGATCGTGGTCGCTTGCAAAACGAAAAGTCGAAAACGCGCCGAGCAAGCGAAATACCTGGAGAAATATATTGCGAAAACTGTATACATTATAATGGGCCGGGCGCAGAAAACGGGCCACAACACTCGTGTAGCCAGTGCGCGCGAGTTACGCAAGGAAACGGTTGCTCGCCTCTTGGTATATACGCTCGCTCGTGCCCGCGTCGAAGCTGTGTGTCTCGACGCTGGAATCGTCATTAACGATAGGATGAACAAACCACTGACCTCAATATGCACGAGCTAAATGTTTCGATTCATTGGCAACAAACGACGCGACATGGTACGCACAACGTTGCAAATTAATGTTGCTTGCTAGTTCGATAACGATACACCTAAACAAGGTGTTTACTCTGCTCGGATCTGGGCTTCTTCGAGCGAAACGCTTCGGTTTCGAGATAACCATGAAATAAGATAATATTGAAATTATCATTTAAAAAGTTTACAGCAAGAATTCGAATTTTAGAAGACTTTTAAAATTTGCGTTTTTTGAATTACACTTGCTTATCGATCTTTATCGATTATCGTAGCGACATTATTTCTGTACCGACAGTATATGTGAACAGCGAAGTGTAGCGAATCGGATGTAAGTCTATGTGGCAGTGTCATTTAAATAGTCACTTTTGGAATCAAGTCGTGTAAAATGATCGATACATAGGGAGATTGTGACACCGGTACAAAGTAATTACACAACCACGCGTGATCCATTATGCTAGACTGTTAATTATTGAAAGGTGTTTAGTCCCGTCAAGGTTGGGAATTGTAGATAAGTAAAAGAATTACGATCAAGTTTATTTGTGGCGGAACAATTTGAACCTGTGAATATCACGCTGAATTTCGTATTGTGACATTTCAAATTTGTTTTGGTGCTATTTGGGGTGTTTCAAATTTGATTTGGTGGTATTTGAATATACCAAACTCAATTAGGCTCAATTCGAGCGTTTCAATTCGATTTGATACTATTCGGAATATTCCGAACTCGATTCGCTACTACCGGAATATCCCGAACTCGATTCTATTAGGATATCTAAAATTCCATTTCATAGTAAAATAATAAGCGTTAGATGTTTATTTAGTTTCAAAGTTGAAATCAATTAAAAAATCAAATATAGTCTCGATATCTTACATTTTTCTATTAATGTCATCTTATAGCCCCGACATATTAATTCGATGACTCATCCGCTTTATTACCACTTATATTTATTGGTGCTATGAAAACTTGAAGAGGCTTAGAGTACGGGTATCCACATGGAATCGATACGACGTATCGCAGTCATGAGAATCTTAATGATTCAAGCGGATTATTGTCAGAAATTAGACTTCGGATCATTCGTTTCTTACATTACCCACATGCCGTTATTCGATCACTTCAAATATGCAATATACTTTAATTATTGTAGACAATGTATTAAACGCATTCCAAGAATATGAGAGAAAATGGTTTCTCTCTGATTTACGATATTTAAAGTACAATTAACTTCTAGAGAAAGACTGGTGGGTTCAAGCTTCCCGGAAACTTTCAAGATCGCAATGAGATCATAGCTCATACCTTACGGTGACATAACCGTTATTTATACTTTCAAGAAATCTAACCTGCGACCACTGCATAACTATAATATATTGCATACGGACTATCGGTAAAATGGCTGACTGTTCAACGCATTCCTACTTACAATTCGCATAAAATTACTTTTTATCACTTGCACGTTCTATACTTTTTCGGTTCACATTTTTCAACGATTTGGATGAAACGCGTGAACTCTCTTGATTGCTATCCCTCGTGGCAATATAACGAGACTGTGCTGTATTCATAGACACTCATCACCGATGTAATTCACCATCGATTTTTGTCTCGAACTCGAAACTTTTTGTCGCAATTCTGGTCGTGTACGATACAACTTACCGATTAATACGCAGGAATTTAAAGTATCGATTTAACACTTCCTCTTAACCAAAACGAAATCGAAATTTGTCGAGAACGTCACTAGAGACGTACATACATATAAACCCACGCTTAACACGATCACTTTCACGCTGGTAACTCGTGAAATTTCACGTCTGCGGATAAATTGTGCGAGATCCCGTGATTTAATCGATTTTACATACTGAATGAGCGTGTCGCTCCTAAGGCACATTCGCTATTTCGTACTCGGCGTGACATGATTTAAGGATGTTGCAATATTTCCGATAGGGAAAGGCAACAAAGTCACAGATACGCGAGGAATGTAGAAAACATTCGCACAAAATTAATTGTTTTACCTTGAATCAAACGTCGAATACCAAGGTTTCTAACTGCTAACCCCCACAAGCGTATCTCTTTATTTCTTCATCGAACGTTCATCGCAACGCTGCTTCTTTATACACATTTTGTTTGGTGGAATAAATTGAACGCTCGATAATATTAATAAATTCTATTTTTGAGGTGACGGGTTGTCGAATAATAAGCGGTTTATTTCGAAACGTATGGGGTCGATGGTATTTCATTGTCGATGTAAAATGCCCGCATCTTTATGAATATGATGCTTGTGTGGTGTCATACAATGCAGGTGACACCCAGTGAACGTCATCGGTTGCTAATATGATTGTTATGCCGAAGGTATTGGATTTTATAAATTTGGAAATTTGGGTCTTTGGATATTTAGAAGTTTGGTTGTTTAGGAATTTGGAAGTGGACATGCAGAAATTTGGATTTTTGGGAATCTAGGAATTTGGAAATTGAAAATTTTGGATTTTGGGGAATTTGAAAATTTTGAAAGGTAAGATTTACAGATTTGGGAATTCTAAAATCTGGAAATTCTGGATTTTGATTTCGGAAAATTTGGTAATTGGAAATTTCGACTTTTCCTACTTTGAAAATTTAGAAAGGTAAGATTTACAGATCTAACAACTTGTGCATTTGGAAATACCAGATTTGGGGATTTGAGATACATTGTGACTTGATGTACCTACAGTGTACATACTTTTCGAGACACTATACTATGGACGGTAACTCGAGTACTTTAGAAACTGGTTTTATGTTCAACATAAAGGAAGCTTCGGTATGGGCCGAATATTTTAGATGGAATACTAAGTGGCAGTTAACCTATCATACTTTGCCTAGACTTACAGTTCAAATATGTCTTATTCGAATTCTGGATACGCTTCCGAATAAGTCACAATTATAATTTGCATAGTCAAGGATCGAATACAAAATCAACATATTTGAACTTTATTTGCTTTAATATTGTAGCGGTGTATAGTGTCTGACGCATCTGACGAGAAAAGTGTATGGCAAGGTATTAAAATCGTACACTTTATCTTTCTGTCCTCGATTAGAAATCGAACTTAAATATCAACAGGACAACTTTGTAACCCTCGTTATAACATTCCACATACTTTATTTCTTGCATCATATAAAAATAACAGATGTAAAATATTATAAGGCTCGTTGCAATACTCTCCTATTGATTTAACCTTTTAACTCCGATAAAAAAAACCTAAGAATATCAAACTTAAAAGAAACTAAAAAACATTAGTAAGATTTGAGCTAAAAGAAAAGTAAGAATATTTACAGAATTCTAGAAGAAACATATGAAATAAAGGTAAAATGGAGGCCAATTGTATTTCGCAAATGTAGCTAGCAATATATCGTCATTTGTCACTAGAAGTTCGATTTTCAATCGAAAGTAAGAAGCTACACGAGGTGACCGATTTCCAATGACACGGTAAGTAGTATTTGAAGGTTAGGTCATAAAGGAGTAAAAGAGTGGTCGAAATCTAGCGTTGTTGAAATCCATCGCTAATCGCGACGCGTATCGAGGATAGACGCAAACGTGAAACCACTTTCACGATCTTTTTGCCCTGCCTCAGTTTGGATATGTTCCAGTAGCGATTCAGAGTCCTCGAACTGTTCCAAAAGTCTCGTTCCCTGCACGACGCTTCGTGGATTTCGACGTGATTTCAGCCTTTTTTGCTGACCGAATTTCACGCGTTACAACCGGTTAGGTGGCTACGCTCAGCCAAATCTAGTAGACCAGTTACTTGTTTTTTTTCCTTCTCTTTTCCCTCCGATAAATTCTAAGAATTCGGATTTAATTCAGGCCAATCGTTTGACCGATCACACTTTGGAAACGGTGAAAGGACTGTTTTGTGGATAAATAAATCATTTTGCAGGTAAATTGCAATGTTTGCTGTACTAGAAGTTTATACATCGTGGTATAGTACATATTAACACTTTGACTACCATGTCACATATATAGGTGATACTTGACCTCTTGCACTATTTTGAAGAGTCTCGTGACGCACTCGTCCTTCAGGATCAATTTTAGTCGAATTCTGAATACGCTTCAATTTGGAGTTCAAGTCCAATTATTTGCACAGTCGATTGATATCAAATTGACATAAAATTTCAACTTTCTTTGTCTGCTTTGATATTGCAGCTGATTAGTTAGTTCTGACTGACTGCTATTCAACTATTTACTATACTACTGTATTACTATTCAACTCTTCTACTATAGTACTACTCCATCCCTGCACCATTACTTCACCGTTCTGTACAGCTATATCTTTCATTATTATATCGTTCCACCAATGCCCACGCAATATCCAGCATGTTAAGAGCCTTGGTATTGCCCTGACCTAACGCAAGAGTAATACCTAATAAATCCATTACATGGTAAAATGAAACAAATATTTGTAATCCCTAAATTCAACGAAAGGTTCTCAACGATGCTCTTCAGGTAGATTCTTCCGCATCTTCAGTTAACGAATTATACGACAGAATGGTTTGTTAGTCACGCAAGAATCTTGTAATTTCGACGGATTTGTCGAAACGGTATCGATTATGCAAATGACGTTCCATCTCTAATGATCCTTCCCTTGTTTCGTTCAGCGTGGAAGAAGCGGCGATATATTTAGACACGTCGGGCGCGAATAGACTCGCTGGCTCCGGTTCGAGTTAAATAAAGACGTTACAGCTATCGTACGAACTACCCAGACTATCGAGTCATCGAAGTCACGGCCCTATTTATTGCACGAGGAATGAAGCATTATGACCTTATCAAATTGATTCTCAAGTTTGATCTCGTACAGTTCATTTAAGGCATCCTTCAACAGATTTCTGCATATTGTGGATGTACTTGAATTTTCTTCTTCCTGCGATCAGTTGGACGATAGTATAACGAAGTAGTGACATAGTACAGTGAAACAGAACAATAGTATTCTAGTATGATAGCAGAATAAAGTAGTAAAACTGTGTAATTGTAAAATGGTACACGGGTATGGTACTTGAATAGGTCTCTTGCACTATGATTTGTCAGGTGCGTCAATGTAGTAAAAGAGTTGAATAGCACTACAGTAGTATAGTAAATAATTAAATAGTACTACAGAAGTGTAGTAAAAGAGTTGAATAATACTGCAGTACTAGAGTAAAAGCGTTGAATAGTAATACCGTAGTACAGTAAAAAAATTGGATAGTACTACAGTAGTCTAGTAAATAGTTGAATAATAGAACGACAGCATAATACAATCATTTGAATACTAATTATCTTTGCAACCTTATAAATATTACGTGTTGTACGTTATAAACATGTGTTGAACGCGATATAATATTTATTAATGGCCGACATGCCGCGCATGGAAAGTCACGTGAAATCATCGCGACACTTCACGTGTTATCTATGATCACACGATATGTATTAAATCGAGATCTCTGCGATACATTCTGGAATGCGGAATTCTAGCGTGTTAATTCGAACGAAAAGCATCGATATTTGTCAAGTATTGTTCGCGGAAAACATCTTCCGAAGATGACGGACATTGTAGTTCTTTTCCAATATTTGATGCTTTTATTACTAGATATGTTATTATTAGTACGGTAAATATACTTCAAATCGAACGCGTCATCTGTACAAAGACGTATGGCAGAACTGTTCGTAACTCATTTCCATAATTCAAAGCCGGTAATTTTTGTTCGAGAGATGCAAGGTGTCTGGACGGACTATTGATGCCGATTGAATAGACTTGTCGGTGCAAAATTATTTAAGCTCTTTATGCTACTCTTAACATTTCCGAAAACGTCACATACTTATGTAAACGTCACACGATGTTATCGAACTTGATCTTGATGTTATATAAATATTGAACGACACTTTGATGGCTGAACTCAAAATCTGTGTATTGCTCATGACCTTGATTTGATGATTTTTGTGAAATATTGTGACTTTGGTTTGATGATACCAGTCGAACACCGTGTCTTCACGCGTAGGATTTATACTCGTTACACGAATTATCGATTTTTTCATAGTTTTACAAAAATGGGTCAAACGATAATACCGATAAAGACACTGTAACGAAAAAATACGATAAATAAAGATCCAACTTTCAAACTAATCTAACCCGATACTATTTGCTGCCAAATGAGAGATAACGAATGTCAAAGTTTACGTCTCGATATTTGTGATCATAAGGTAGACATTACCATCGTTAGGACACAGAGTGCATGAATGTTGTCAGTGGATAACAAGACGTTTCTCCGCTGGTAGAAACTTCCCTCCTTCCTCACCGTGTTATCGCGAATCGCAATTAGTAGTGGCATAATGACCAGTTCATCTCGCTTCTAAGACCACTGCATAGGTATTAACAGAACGGCGATCGCCATTTTCCTCGAGCTCTTGAAGATACAGCGATTTCAGAGTGTCGACTACATAACGTTAAAGATGGAATAAATGATTAGGAACTAAAACTACCGTTCAGATGTGGATCAGATAACGTAATATCTACCACGTAATAATTCATCTACGTAATAAGAATTATAAAATAAGCGAGTAACGTGAAAAACAATGCACGAAACGAGACGATTGATTTTCATGCTTTTTGACAAAGCTGAAGACACAGAAAAACCGATGATATAATCAAAATGATAGGTATTCTACGCGATTAGTTAAGCGAAAAACACGTTCTCTTCTTTTTTACGAACAAGTTGGCCGCAATTTCTCGCTTAGTGTCAACAAGGAGGTTTCTCTGATGGCTATGGCTATAGCTGTTTCTCTCGCTCTTCTGAAGGCGCACCCTCTTCCTGCGCTAGCGTGTACGTTTTTCTTGCTCCTTTCTACGTTTCATTACTCGAACGTGCAACAGTAAATGTATTACTTAAGAACGCCGGCCGGTTGCGTCGTTTATAGCAGTTACACTTGCACTTTCTGCCGGTGCAGCGTCAGCCACGCGCCCTCGACTTTCCCGCCTGAGTCGATCCTATTGATATGACCTAATACATGCAGTTCATGGAGTTAAATTTCTCAGTTGAAATGCACGGATAAGATTCTTAGTTGAGATACAAGGTTGAATTTGCCAGTTGAGTTACAGGATTGAAATTCTGAATTGAGATACAGAATTGAACTTCGCAGTTAAGATACAAGGTTGAAATTCGCAATTGATATTCAGGTTTAAACCTTGCTATAGAATTGATTTTTGGTAAACTATCAAACAGTATATTCACCCAATGGCACTTCTGACGATCGTATACTGTTACAAACCTGCTATACCTTCAGCATCAAATGAAATCCCAAATCTTTCACATAAAATTTCCAAAAAATCCAAAGTGTCTACCCCGTTCGAAACCTACGTTCGCGCGATGCGTAACGATAAATCGTCGATACGTGAAATCGTCGAGACTGTGTCGAGGTCAGGTTAGTTTCTGTATTCAGTACGTTAATGAAACGCGTAATTTTGTCGTACGCGGAAAGCAAAAGGATGATTCGAGTCATTGGCTATGCGTTCGACGGTCGTTCGAACCCAGAACGATCGTCTCGCAACGTACGATGAATCTTGCTGGTGTTCGCTGAACGAAAAACAACTCGTTCGCGCAATACGTTCTTATTTAGAATGAAATCTGACGAAAATATCGAAGGGGTTAATATAGAGAAGAAGATAATCGGAAGACTATCCAAGATCGATATCAAAGATACTTGATAAATCAGATTGATGAAGATTCGAGTTTCGTTTGAACTACGGTGAACACCGCTGATTCGATTGTTCTAATTACAGTGGACATTCTTAGTGTTGATGGAAATCACTATGAACTGTAGACACTAGGAGGAATACCCTTCTGAGTCTATGAGTGTAAACAATTTCAATTCTAATCAATTATCTTAACAATCAAAGTGAACTAACATTTATAGTCTTAATGGAAACCACTATGAACTGTAAGCACAAGAAGGAAATACCCTTCTGAGTCTACGAATGTGAACAATTTCAATTCTGATCAATTATCTTTCCACTTACAATGAACTAACATTCATAGCCTTGATGCTCAACATTTTAAACTATAAACACGACTATAAACACTTTGAGTCTACGAGAGTATTGAGCAAATTCCAATTCTGATCAAAAACCGCAATAAATCTATGAAACAGGGTATATTTCTGAATTGAACACTTTCATAAACGAATCCTACAGTGATAATGTTCTGAACACCTGAAACATACGCTTTTTACAACACAATTAATTAACCGGATAAGATAAAAAGATACATTGTACGTACCAACACAATCGGGCACTATACTTAAAGCGTTCTAAGAAATATGATCTGTTAGACTCTGAGCAATGAACGTAATCAACGCAAGGAATTACCGCAATGAACGCAAATATGTACAACTCTGAAAAGTGTAGTAACTGTAGCGAACTTCGAGTATAATTATACTTGGAACTATAGACACCGAACATTTCCTTTGCACATAATTTGCACAACTTTTTACAAACCTTTCAAGTAATTTACATACAAGAGAATTTTCGTATTTTTTGGGAAACCAAAGCAAAAGAATTAAAAGGCAGAAAAATGTAAATACCTCAAGGTTTTCAGATGCAGATTACGTAGTGACATCTTTCCTCGTCTTAATTATACTTCAATAAAGATAACGCATGTTTCGCAACGAGATAAAATAATTCGCTTCACGATAGTATTAACCGAGTATTTTTCACGTACGTAGAAGAACGATTAACAACATTTCAAAGATATCGGTTAATCGTTCGGTAGCTTCGAAGCACGTTCGATTTGACCGTTACGTGATGTATTTTTATAATTTATGGTTCAAAAAACGTCACGACGCTGAGTGGAAAACAATCGTCGCTTTATCTTTGATCCGAATGTTTCAACAATTCAGAAACTAAAAATTGTTGTTCGATCACGTCAAGAATCTTGTTGGATATTTTTAACCCTGCTAAATGTTCAACTACTAACAGCAGAAAAAAAATTGTTAACGTTAGTGGAGCAGAAAATTGTAAACTTAACCAACTCGTCTGTTAACCGGTTCTCTCTATCTACGCCTCTGCACAGTGGACTCGGTCGACAGGTCTTCCAGTATTTGACCACCTGTTTATTACACTGACAATTATGTTTACTTTATCCATTCAATGAGTACCATTCAATTCAATTAGTCCCTGACCATCGAATTGGGACCACGGAAATTTTACTTTGATGGCTATAATTATGTCGTGTACGGAAAATTATCTTGGGTCATGTAATGGTCCCTAAAATCATCCTCGATCAAAAATTTATTACTTCAGTGTCCGATTAGATAACGTTTTACATACTTTCTAAGTCGACGAACAAAAAGAAGAAAGAAATTCTTCGTCCAGAAAAACGCTATTTCAATCTCATAAATCTGTACCCTCAGGAAAGAAGATTTGACTTTCACTCTGACCACTGTTACGAATTGTCTTCTCTATACGTGATTAGGAGAATTTCATAAGAGGAAATCGGACGTAATTCGTAATCGTTACTCAGTTTTATAATGGCAGTGTAAACATCTGGTCAATAGATCATTTCTGAGAGTATTCGTCTCAGCAATTATACTATGTATTTGAGAAGTAATTGCACGACGGCATAATTAGCAGCAGTATATCACAAACTAATTATATCTAAAAGTAAACTGAATGAAGTAATAATTACAACTGATGACTAAATTACAACCGACGACTAAGTTACAACCGAAGAAATTATATTCATGAAATAGTCATATCTGATAATTAGTACGTTCGCAGCAGTCAATCGTTGATATTCGCGTCAATATGAGCAAAAACAACTATGATAATCACTATTTCAACAGATCATTATCGCGATAAAAAAAGTAAGATCGCAAACAGTAGGAAGAGGGAACTTAAAATTCGATGAATTATACATGAAGGACCTTGAAAAATTGAAAACTACATCGAACACTCGATGATAAAGCAACGCGTCTGCGCCGGAGATACGTCTTATCATCTAATTACCGGGAATTTAATCGGGGGAAGCGGTGTCGAAAGCGAGGAGATCGATGAATTTTTTTCTCCACTCGAATCATCGGAATTCGCTGTCTATTGAATTAGCCGGTGCACTTGCAACCACAGGGAAAGTGCATAGCTGCATGCATGAAGTTGCAAGTCGCCTAGAGCTGTTATAAAGGCTTTAATGGTACTGCGTGGCGGGATGTTGGTTGCACAGAGAGGGAGAGAGAATCCCCTTATGTAACCATCATATTAAACTTCTTTCTTGAACAACAGCTACGAACAAACATGAAATTATTACAAGATATACGAGTGCTAACTTTATCCATCTACATGCTGATAGTACACTGGACAAAATGAAGATAAAAGAAATTTTACTATACTTTGTAGAATTAACTTTTTGCGAATGCGTACGGAGAATGTCACAAAGTACAAGTACAAGAACAAGAAAGTCAGAGAAAAGAGGTATATTTTCTTTAAAATACTGGAACAGTAAAATAATCTGGACGTAAGTTTAATTGTATGTCCTCTATGTTGCATAAAATTATTTAATTCAACATCAATGTTGAGGAGATTGAGGTTTGGAGTAAAGACTTGATATAAAATATCCTTTCACTCTCTGAACACGCGCAATAATCTCCTGCAATTGATAAAATTATTTGTATATACGAACAATGTAATTCTACGCATACGTTTTTAAAGACCCTCCATTCTGAAGTTGTGACAGTTAAATCCGACATAATTACGGTTAATCATAACCAATGACAAATGTAACGTGTGTACTTTGTAACAGAACAATAAAAGAATTTGATAAGAATATTAAGGCAAGTATCGTACAATTTATTTCTTGCAATGCTGTTTATCAACGTGGAAATGTATGAGACCTAATGGGAGGTATAATAACGTGACAATGTAAAATGTGGAGCACGTGATACAGGAAAATAGAAACATTTTCCAACAATGTTAAAAGAAATATTGAATAACTTATTTATCAAATTCCAAGCATCGTGATTGTTCCACATACAGAGTGATCGATTCAAGTGCTGTCACGCAAAGCACAATACGTATGATAGTCATGTCAGGGAAATGTGGGTGACCTACAGCAACCGGTTACCTATTTTACGGAAAACGATCTTAATTCCTTAAGTGATTATCTGAAATGTTTTGAGTAAAGTGTGCAATCTTGGAATGAACTTGGAGTTGGTGAAAAACATAAAGCTTAGCGTTTTGAAAAATGAAAGAAGTAGCAAATGATAAATATCGGTGCAATAAGGTAGATCTTTTTAATTATCGATATCGCTTGCAAAATCGTACGGCTAGTTTAGCGTGGTAAAGCGTTGACCCCCCCAAAAGTGGAACGGACGTGAATTTTCCTCTTCTCGAAACTTCTAACACGAAACGGGCACCTCTGTTTCGAAATCAAACGCAATCTGTCAACGTCGTCCGACCAAAGAAACGATTAACATAGTAATTGCAGACATTTTTCGCTAATCAGTACCATTCTAGGTACGAAACTAATCGACAATCCGACGGCAAGTTTAAAAAGTACCGAGAGAAAGCAAAACTTGTTTCGGTGTGTTTCAGAAAATTTACCGTGTCGCAACGTCCTCTCACGTAATAGCTAAACAGATATGTTTCCAACTCACACCACCGAGCGTGTATCGAATATTATCACGGAGAACATCGATCTTTCATCGATTTCGGCACGATTAACTACGTGTCGATAATTCCCGCGAATTGCGAGACGGCGTGAAAACAATTCTAACGACGATGATTAAGTGAAATCGAGTGTAGATTTATTGATTAAGGGGACTATCGCTTGATCGACAATTTTTATCGATACTCAAAACTTATCCAAACTGATTCTTAACGGAGTTCCGGTGAAGAAAGCACGATAAAGTTAGCTGAATTAGATATCCTTGAAAAGTTGATTAAAAGTGTTTCGAATCTAAGTGGAATGATTTTTACGACTGTTGACTTCTGATTTGACTGTGCGAAGTATGTACTTGACACATTTATTTGACGAATAAAGTTGTATCATTATACCTGTATTCGTACTTGTGTGTTTTATGCCATGTGTCAAATGTAGGTGATTATGTGCTAAGTGGAATGATTTTTGCGACGATTCTTCGTTTCTGATTTATCTGTGACATTTATGGTATTATATGTCTACTTGCATGTTTGTAGGTGGTGATTATATGCTAAGTAGAATGATTTTTGCGACGATTCTTGATTTCTGATCTAACTATGCGATATACAATCATGTTATTATATGTATACTTGCATTTTTATTCGATGTATTCATATGTTTTATGCAATGTTCAATGCAAGTGACGATTATATACTAATTGGAATGATTCTTGCAATGATTGCTGATTTCCAATCAAACTGTGCGAGAATTATGTTATTATATGTACATGTATTCGAGGACGTACTTATGTGTTTTATGCAATGCAGATGATTATTGCATCCTATTTACCTAAAAAAGGCAATGTACCGATAATAAAATAAAGAAAATGATATTTTAAGCAGTGCATCGTTTAATACGAGAAAAACACGAAGCACAAAAACCGTTTGCATATCGATACGCCTACTATAACTAAAAAAGGGAGACAAGCTTTAATCACGATGCAAGCATGAGACGTGCATTCAAGTTCAACGTCACTGCGAATTCATTAGGAATTCATCGCGAATTACGCGAGCCGAAAACTTCCGTGTCGTGCGTGTCCAAGGCTTCGATTCGAGGAGGACGAGCGATTAATTCGTTGTTTCGCAGCATCTGACCAAAGCCATCATTCCACGCACGACGTCATATCGTTCACAGAAACGCATGCATTATTAACCGAAACATCATGAATATGTATACAAGATTAAAGAGTGTCACTGATTGAACACGTTTCCGAGATGTACGCATCGTTACATTCCTATCATTTACAAATAGTCACTGTATTGACATTTTTTACAATGTCAATCGACAGGACACTTCGCGTGTAAACGGCTAATTGACCTTTGCGATTGCGGTTCACGCTGATAATATCGCGACTGTCGAATCGATGTTTTACAAGTTTTTCATTTTACGCGAGGTAAACAATCGATGTGTACATTCGTTTACATTTGATCGTTTACTTATTCATTTTTTTTATCTCATTTTCAACCTCTAGGTGTACGATTTATTTGTCAGAATCGACTACTCACCGCGACAATAGTTAGTAAAATAAAGACAATCGAAATGTTATGAATGTTTTGTACTCTTCCAGTCTTAATTATTATATGGAAATTATAACTGAACTTGAATTTCAAGTCGAAACGTATCAGAAATTCCAGTAAGATTTATCGTATTTAAACTGTACGTGCGTCATAAGATTGAGTCGTCACAATATGACAAGAATTTAATTTCAAAATACATTACACGCCGATAGGTTTAACCAACGAGTTCGATGTACGGTTATTTACGATTATTTATCAGGGAGTTTACGAACTTTTTTCACCGATTCAGATGTAATTTTGATAGTTTAATCGTTACAAAATTAAACGACGGACTGTGAGAGTATTTATTTGATGTGTCACCACATCACCACATGTGACGCAAAGGGTGCGTCTCGTATTTAGTTTATACGTATGACGCACCAGGTGCGTCGTCTATTAAGGATCTATATTAAATAAATCCTTATGTGATATACAATACATCGCATTTTATAACCTAATCAATAAATGACACGACGACGCGTCTGATACGATCTATTTAATACGCACCACATGATACATCACGTTATAATTTCTGCCACATATACCATATGTAGCGCACTGGATAGGTGTTACGCGATCTAAACACATCGTGACACAACACATGCGTCTCATTCTGTCTATAATCTATCACGCACAGCTTGTCGTATTACTTATTCAGTTAAAATATTAAACGTTTCTTATACCATTAATGACTAGTTGTGTTTGATGCTATTCGATCGCTATATCAACAGTTGTATAACACTTGACGCACCTTGTGCGTCTTATTCCCCAAGCGAGTGATAACATTTTTGTTGTTTGTTATGCTATTATAATATGCTATATACTTTAAAGGAGTTCAAGACCCAGTCTAAATGTTGTATAACGTTTTAAGGAAAGTAACGATGCACCTCGTGCGTTTTGCGGTATTTAACCGATAAAAACGATGACGCACGCGCTGCGTTTTTCTGTCTCCGATGCCATTTATCAAACGTGACACGTGTCATACATGTTTCCAACTCGAATAAAAAGGTGTCGTTAATTTATTAATAATTATAAACATCTTAATATACTTTGTACATAAATATGATGAACTTTAACTCGACTCGTTAGCATCTCATAAATGATACGTCAAAATAAAGCACAAAAGAAAATACGTAAAAAAGAAACGAACGGTTTAACAATATGTTACTTTATTAATCGGTCAATTTTTTCGGCAACTTATCGTAAACAACGTTCGTTACTTATACTATGAATAAAAGATAAGAATCTGCCCACTCGAATGAAAGATTAAGTATCTGCCGATAACTGGCAAAACTTTTCGAAAAAACTTTAAACCTTGACTCGATTTATTAGCAACATGTGCCACTTGATTGGTCGCAAGAAATTCTACCGGTGAAATAAAGTTGCAGGAGCTACTAGAAAAACAGAAATAAAGAATCCAAGAAGACTTCGCTATTTGGATAAGCATGACGATTCAAAATCGTGGCACGCGTGGAATATCGTACTCTAAAACTGTACGAACCTTGACATTTCCGAGTGAGCGAGCAATTTTTGCGGAAGTCTCGGAACCCTGTATCAGATCAAACGAAGGACGAGAAGTTTCGAGGATCGAATCGGCAATTAGCACGAGATTCGTTTCTTCCGGCTCACAAGATCCTCCGCGAGCAACGATCGAGCTACGATTAATATGCGTTTCGAATCGTGCATACAATCAAGAGAATACAAAAAAGAAGCGCTTCTTTGTCTCAAAACCCTCATCGCCATTTAGCCTCATACTCTTCCTAGACCTTTTGCGTAACCCGTTTCCTCTAACGTTCACAAATTTCAAAGAATCGAATCGAAAGGCAATGCGGGAGTGGCATCTAATCGACAGAATTTTTACGAAGCGATGATAAACACTGATATCGTTATATTTCGGAACTTTTAAATTTCAAACGAAGGTTGAAAAATTTTAGTTTATATTGCCTGGCTGAGCGTGCTCGAACAAACTTCATTTTTAATTAATCTCGTGTGCGGTTGAATCCAGTGAAATCATCGGGGGCGTGATATGAAAAAGAGTATTAAGAAATACTTTCATGTACAGAACTCGTAATAATTACTGTTTCAAAATATATGAGTAGTGACATACGAAGTTGTAATATATATATATATATGTGTAATATATATGTGAAATATGCACTTTTATGAATTGTATTATTACCAATAAAATATGTATTGAAGTCGGGTCTCATTCATTTTTTCCTGACTTTTATACAAACGATGCATTTAAGGGTTAATTGCAAATGACTATCTGATGCGCGAATATCTTTGTTCTTTGCAAGCTTGTGTTTGCGAGGAAATATTTTTGTCGACTTTTATGAAGAGTACCATAAATTTAAACGAAATTTTTTTACGAAGTTTCTTACGCATTTTGATAGAAGTTGCAAGTGGATAATAGTTAAACCACTTTTTATTAAAAACTAAATTGAAAGCTATCGCTCAAAGATTTTAGTTCCCTGAGGAGTTACCAAGATTCGACTATAGTTAATCATTCTGCCATAGGGTAGCAAGTTAATAGAAGATCCGAAGAGAAGCCATTGCTAATCAAACTTCAAACTAATTCAAAACTGCTCGACGACTAATTCGAACCTGACCCGACTCCGTCAAATTCGATAAATAATTCAGTACGAGTGCTTGAACGACATTGTTGTGTGGTATTTTTGTAATAACTTCTTAATAAAGCGTTTATGTGAGGCGAAGTCCAAAGAAGAGGTAGGTGTGTACGCTTGTCGAATAAAGCAGTCGCGATCGAGTAGAACGTGGATCGAAGCTCGAATCGACTGTTCACGTGGATGGGTGATTCACGGTTAGACGATCACGAAAAAGAAAGATGAAAACGACCAGAAGAGAGAAAGACTTTTACGCGGTGAGGGTAAACGTGCTGTGACTTAATCGATGTCATCGGTTACTTTCGGCAACTGTGATCACATCGTTATTACCAAATATCGAGGTATACTTGTACTGTCGTGTGAACTATGTAAACGACTCACTCTGCGTGGCTATTGGGAACGGCTTGAATTAATCAATTAGACTGATTCTATTAATATAAACGGATATTGTAGAAAGGTTTTACAGACCTGTGGCAGCCATGACACAACGAGAGAGGAAGTATGTAAAAAAAAACTTGCTCGGATACAAGAACTAAATGGAGTTCTAAAGTACGTTTTATACTTATACATATATGTATAAACTCTATATTATTAACAACATAAAACTTTAATTCAATTTTAAAACATGAAGTGTTTATTTAAATAAATATACAGTGTCTCGATTAATTTTTGTCAAAAGAGTCTATATAATAACTTGAAATAAACTAACAGTGATTCTATCACCGCTGTAATTGACAATCTTACGTGCTTAATAAAAATGTACAGGTTATCAGTGTGCTTGTTAATTAAAATTAGCTGAAGCACCGAGGTACACGTACCTAAGATATCAGGTTTATTCGGCGATCACCGACAGATGTGTTCGATTAACAAAAGTACTTTAAAAGAACAAATGCTACTTTACATCCCCGATAATTAAAATCGGGCTTTATGAAAATTTCTGTGCAACGTCTATGACAATTTCGTGTTTCGAAGAATTAATGGAACAGTATTTACATACCCGCTGAGGGTAAACACAGCGGCACTGATATAGGCACACACGATTAAAGATAATATCGCACGCGTTCCTCTCGAGAACGTGTACATATTCATTTTTTCTGCGGACAATTATATCTGAACGCGTATCGTGCAAATAGAACCGTTGCTTTACGACCGATCGCGTGTTACTAACAAGCAATCCCAAGATATGGACAATAACTACACGAGGTTCGCTGTTTAACTTTACGACGGTGAATTGATAAATAAAAGTCGCAATTTTTTCTACGAACGGTTCAACTTTAAACGCATAAAAAATATTTTAACATTGCGAATAATTAATAAAAATTAAAGTGCTCACTCACGTTAGACGGTTATACATCTTCGAAAACGTTAGTAACAATTTACGAAACAACCATTTGGATGCAACGTGAATATACTTGCACAATATAAAAAAGAAAATGTCGAATTAATATCGAGTCACGTAACTACCGTACTACCTGAGAATCTAAAAATACATAATCTTAGAACATGTCAAAATAACTTATTTATCAAAATACAAATATAGAGTTCGTGTGACTAATACCGTATTTATACGACTATGTTAATGCATCGTATAAGAAAGTTTTGTTTTATTATTCAATTATGACACTGTGGCCAAGATACACTTCCTAGAAGACGATGATCACCGCTGTAGAAATAACAGCAGATGCAGAACCAATATCTACAATGTACAAGGATGCTTCGATTAAATCGGGTAAAACAAAAAATTTTATATGAAAGAAATGGAGTAGGAAATTTAAATTATCCGGGAATAAAAAATTAATTTTTCAATACGATGTTTCAATTTTCTATTTTATACTATTTGGTATCTAGAGTATTAATACCATTAAAGAACTGTTCGCGTTTCCATGTTTCATTTATTCCTCTAATGACAGCGAAGTTAATCGTGATTCAAATCTTAATGTGTTATAGAATGTACACTTAAATGGTGAAACGAGGAATTTCAAGAAATTGGAAAACGAGAAAGAAATATAATAAAGGTAAAACTTATATAAACTTGATATTGTATGTTAAGTCATCGAAGGCACGCGTCCGTCATTCGGGGGTTCAAATAAAACAGAAACATAACCTATACGTCACACGAAACGTGTATAACCATCTCACGATCACAATTTCGACAGGCAGTCAACGATTTTCGAATTGAAAGCGTCAATTAACGCGTCTATAATAAATTCCCGTTTCCGTGAAACGACTACAATATCCATTCCGTCAGATAAAGCAAAACTAGAAAAGAAACGATCGCAAAACCAGTACATATTACGATATGTACACTTACCAGTGGAAGCCGGGCGACAGTCGTGCCAATTATCTATCGATAATGGCTTTTTCGAACAATCGAACACACACTATTCCCCGATCACACGAAGAAAGAGAGGAAATGATTTCAATATTTTAACTGGTCGTTGATCACGGAAGACGAACAGGTACCGATGAGCAGGCACGACGATTTAACGGAGTCACGTGACGTCCCTTCGTTTCGCGGCAAAACAGAAGATAAAGAATGCGAACGAAAAGGAGATATAAAAAAAAAAGGGAGAAAAGAAAGGTAAATGTGCGCGCTCGTGTTACGACACCGATAACAACTCTATAAACGAACGCGTTCACCGCCGTGCCGTGTTGCGGACTGACTGCGGTTACGCCAGTTGTTTGCTTTTAACCGAGTCGCCATATTGGTATCGCATCCCTTCTACCTGTTGCGATCCTTTGACGCGATGGTTCACGATGCGCGTTCGCCTTCACGGACAATGACGTTTTCGCGTGGATACGTCGCGACGCGTCTCTTCCCGCCCTTCTGCCGAGTCCTCCCGCCAATTATTCCATCTGTGATTCTTATTGTTTTCTTCGCGTACTCGCTCCTTCCGCCAATCTGCTTACTTTTTTCCTCCTTCCTCGACACTTACGTTTCAAATTTTAAACTTTATCTTCGTTTTTATCTGATTGCGCGGAGGGTGCTTGACATTCTATGTATCGCCGGAGGATGAACATCGTGTCATGGAGATTTTTACTTATCAGGAGGTTCGAATAAAAGCTTAACAAACGAAATTTTTTACACTGGTTAATAATATACTATAACCGACTACTAATTTTATATGTAAAACCATAAATATTACATCTTGATACGCAGGGCCCATAATTTAATGGTAGAACTAAACGTAGATGATTCTACACGAAAAGGATATAAATCATTATAGAGTTATCGAAATTCAATCGTTACTTCCGCAATAAGACATAAAATGTTTTATTTTAGTTAGGATATAATTTAAATTTTAAATTTGTTTACGATTAGTTTCATGAACAAAAAACAAATGTGTGTCTAGACTTTCAAGGTTACCAGAATTCCAAGTAATCAAATTTTTTGAAAGGAGGTTTCTCAAAGTTCGCAGCAAGTATAATACCAATGAGTTTGAACGTTATTCGAAATTCGGCAGTGACTGATTTATTGAAAAAAAAAAAAAAAAAAAAAAAAAAAAAAAAAAAATACAATAAAGATGACGTTTAGAGATCTAGCGATAACGATGACTTAAAGACTTATGCAACATCCTTTCCAAAAATATACAAAATATTTGTTTTCACATCCTTAAAACTAAATTTTCATATCAATCGTCATCACACTAAATTTTGCTCAACAACCGACAATTATTACGTCACACGAAAATTCTTGCATGAACAATGATTACCATTATGTACTTCTTCTTGCATTAGCTGGAAGACAAACGAACAAGAACGCGAAATTTTCAATCGCTTTCCTTTTTCATGTCTCCAAACTTTCTTCAAATATTTTGAATCGTGTCACAACTCGATATTCAGCCGTCTTCGCACGGTGCAAAAAGAAAGGAATATTTACGTCTGAAGATTTATGTTTTGCAAAGTACTTACAATATCTGTCAAATACGTAGAATTACACGTAGTTTGCGGACTGGAAGAATCTCTGTTGTATTTTTCGCCCGGGGCAGTATTTCTTCTCTTATATATGCAACGTAATATAAAAAAGACAACGTCAATGTATTTTTTTTTCAAGCGAATTACACAATATTTTTGCTTTTAATTACTTTTTTGTAGCATATTTCACATAAACAAATATCACGCACAATCACATAGCCCATAACTACAACCTCCTTAATTACAATATCATGTTCTATGTAAATACACATTTTTATAAAAAGTCATATCCTCTGTAATTCGTATATGTTCAACAATTTATTTTACGTTTTTACATATATTATGTAGTTTGCAATATATATGGTAATAACGACACGATGCTTTATGGAAATCCTATTAGATAATTCTTAGACGTTTTATCCATTAAGAGGATTTGCACTTATTTACCGTAGGAATCCATCAGGTGATGCTACATTCCAAAAGAGCATATACGTGCCTTTACGTAAACGTGCTGCTTAAAACATCTTTGGAATAAGAAGAATGAAAATATGTGATCCATTAGTATAAAATTGTAAATTAAAGAACACGTCTTCATGTAACATTCAGTCATAGCTTTTCTCGTCATATTGACATTTTTATGCAGGTATTTTCATGCCATTCGGTTTCATGAAATCACGGTAGACTCTCATTATATTGCCAACAATAAAGTTGTACAAACAGAAAATTGTCAGTAAACAGAAGTATTAAAAGTTCATTTAATCGTCAATTCAATAGTTCGTTAAAATAATATCGCTATAAAAAAAAAAAAAAAAACGATTGTTTGTAAATTGTATTGTTTGCAAATTTTTCAATCGGACATTCTGGGAAGACGTATAAAATTTGTACAAGTCACGAAGAACACAAAATATGTAGATCATAATTACGTTGATACTAACCATTTTTATTTTCGCATTTCATTCTTGCGTTAGTTCAATATCGATGTTAAAGATTTGATTATGGTTTTATCGGAGCACGCTTGAATCGGATGAATTATATAAATGTTTATTTACGCCAACGCTTGTTTTACAAACACGGTCAAGACATTTGTTTAAAAAATTTATAACCATAAGTCAGCAACTTCTTTTATTAATTAAGTCGTAGAGATGTATGTTTCCGTAATCGTCGAAGGTCGATAAACGATACTTTTTTTGTTCCGCGGTTATAATTTTATTACCGTATCTCTAGCTCTGATCAAAAAAGTATTTAAATTAGTTCTTATGTTGTATTCGCGCAGATATTTTTTACTCGATCTGTTGAAAAACGAAATTATTCTCAGACAATTTAACGTTAGCAGTATTGCTCTATTAAAATTAAAAATCGAAGAACTCATCTTAAAGGAACTTTCACGCCAAATTATTTAAAAACTACAAACATGTATTTAGACAAAAATATAATACAAGGAAAAATGTTGGTTTTCATTAACTTTGACAGACGTATGTTTTTAATATGCATATCCAAAACCTTTCGTGGTAAATATAAATACATCTGTACCTATATAAAATGTATTCATTGTGTTTACATTGCAGTATATGAAAAGTTCGATGTTAAAAGCGTAAATGAGACTGTAATTCATAAAAAGCATCAGTAATTTACCAGTTGATTAACCATAGAAATGTTCATTCTTCAGTTGATCGCTTTGTCGTTCCGTTGAAATTTCCATTATTCTCTTTATCTTCAATGTTTTCGAAATTTCGACATTTCGCGAAGTTTATTTAGCCAGCGATCTTCGATTGACTAAAGTTTATTAACATTTATAAAATTACGTTATCCTTGTTACGACAATATCTCGCACCGGGAATTTTTCTTGCAAACTTACTGCAATTAGAGTTTAATAAGCGATTCTGGAAATGTCAAGGGCACCGTTTACTTCCGTGATACGCACCGATCAAACGGAAATATTAAAACGTGAAGTTTTTGACGAAGACCGCGTTATACCAGCGGAAGATGATTACGAAGTTTTGTCGGTTCTTCGATTATTTCACGAAATCCATAACCTTGTGCACCAGTGACCCCAATGATAAAAAGAGCTTCAAACGTACTCTTTATTGCACGTTTTAAAATATACAGTCTGTAGAAACCTTGACTAGAAAGAATATGTACTCATATACTAAACCTTTGTACTCGAAAGGTGTACACAGACACAGTGAAATAGACAATGGTTATAGTTGACGATAAAAAAATAACTACAAAAAAATTCAACAGCTCTTGAATTAGAAGATTTTAGTGTTGCAACCTGTCGAAAAACACCTTCGAGTGCAAAAGATTATTCATACATTCGTATATTTAGTCGCGTATCGTACAGCAACTGGTTATAACATGTGCACACTGGATACCTCTTGCCACCTCAGGAGACGCTTCTTCCTCGAAGTGTAACTGTTCGAGATACTCCAGATATGAAACTACTCGATGAGGTAGCTCGAATATTGTCTCCGCGCCAAGTCCAGCGAATTTCGCAACGGGTAAAAACATTTTTGGCCGATGACGCAATTTCAATGTCGCTTACGTCAAGTCCGATGCAAACGCGGCTTTCGGCACCGTTTGTAAGAGCAAAGATCAGTGATCCGTGCGAACCTTACCCGAAAATCTATCGAGCGACCTTTGATCGTCAACTTCCGCCCGTGTTTGTTTCGCGCGCGAAGTTCAACGTATTCTTAATCGTGATAAATATTGTATGCATCGGCTAACGGCATTCTCGCTGAGTACACTGACCGTTTCCAATTGTTCGACATTTCGACGATTCTCTACAAATAATCAATCGCCGAAATTAATCGGTTCGCTGGTACTCCGATATATTTATACCTCGAGTACAGCTTAAGCTAGCTAATAGATCCCACTTGTCTTCAATTTCAAGTTTTCGATTTGTACAAGAATCTATTTCTCACCGTTCATAAATCATTAGCCTGTAATATTTGTAGACTTTGTTTACACTCGTAATCGTCCATATTTCAAGTGAAATATCGTCGGAGACAGTCGCGGAGGTCATCGCTTCTTTCAAGGTCATCCAAGGAAAAAGAATTATAGCGAATGCTCGACGGGTAATCTTCGTACCTCAAATAGAAAAATATTTTCGGGCAAAGATTGCGGCAAGAATTTACACGAGACGGACGTGATAAGTTCAAGGTCATGAAAAAAGACGGTAAAGTCATAAACGTCGGTGCCATCGTTCCCTGATCGTCGATTTCATTGATATTCCTTCTTTCTACGCAGTTCCGATTCGTTTTATATTCTTGTCTTTGAACTTCTCTATGACCTTCGTTGGTTCCAAGAATTTATGGACCGTGGTCGAAGATTTTTAAATCATTTTTAGAAATGATCGAATCCCAACTTATTACCGCGGGCCTCGAAATATTTAATCTTAGAATCTGCGTTTGTCATTGAGTGATTTTCTGTTTGGAAGAAAACGAAGATAACGAATATTTAGTCAAATTTGCTCAGGTGTGGTAGTAGCCAAAAAAATTGATGGCACGGGAAGCTACTTGATCGATCTCGATGATATACGAACAGACATTACGCTCCAGTTACAAAGGTGAATTACTGTTTAGCAAGGTAAATTAAAGTCACAGTGGTTACGTACGTATGAAAAAATGGATGTAACGATAATCATAGTTTCATTATTATACATGAGTGCACGTCTTGATTTCTGATTAGAACTGATTAATATTTACGAATTTCTTCCGGTATTATTGATCACAGTGCTCTACATATAATAGTTTGTTCACATGCAACAATACTTAATGATAATTTCGCAGGTTCGAAACGCTTTGGCTAGCGAAAATCTATTATAATTGCAAAAACGAAACATATACGTGAGTACGTGCGCACGGTATGTAAATTTCTGCATCCGTATGTCCCAATATCTCTATATCCTTAAAGTTTCTATGTCCCTCTACCTCGATATTGTTTTTACGTTACAGATTCTTGACACGGTGTATCTCTAGTTTTAATGATCATGAAACCTGATTTCAGAATTTATGAATTCGTAATACGCAACGTGTCATAAATACGTAACACATGTGTCAATTTACATTAAATGTATTAGAAAACAAAGTAATTTGTTCCGAAGACGTGTGAAATATACAAGCAAAGCGGGAAAAAAGTCCTAATTAATTCTTTAAATCGAGTGTATCACAGTCATAACATTGATAAAAACATGTATCTGCTAAACACAAGTTACGTCTTTCTGGAATAATTTTATTCCACGTTGATAAATCGCGCACTGTGACTTGCTACTCTTTTTCCAGTATTACTAATGTTGCAACAGTTTCAAAACTATCGAGACTAAGGTTACGTACAAGTCCCTATTGTTCGATGCTTTTTGTACGTGGGTATTGTTCAACAATTATAAACATCTGACATGTCGTATATTATATTACCTTTACGAAATCAAATGATTATAACAATATTTCGATAAAAAACTGATGTCGAATACAAGGTTAATTATATGACTTTTATCGATGTGTTAATTATACGTTAACTATTTGTCCAGCACCGGACATTAATGACCCTCGTGTCATTCAACGATGTTAAACTTATGCTCGCGTGGGACTTATAGTGGGATTGACGTTTAGTACTCTAGCAAACGAAGGACGAACTTCTGAGTCGTTTCTAAATTACTGTAGCACCGAGTAAAACTGGAAGTTTAGACACGTAACAGTTTCCCATTCTAACAGAACTACAAAACACATCGTGGTCGTAAATCGCTCACTTAGAATCGAACGACAGGTAAAAAGCTCCTGTAAAGAGCGATGGTTGTTGGGATTGGTAAATGGTGCAAGGTAAAGAGCTGTAAAACCAATGGTCTTTATTCTAGAAAACGAGCGGAAAATTATAGCGTGCGACTGAATTGTCGGCGAACGGTAAAACGGAAGCTTATCTCGAACGAAAACGGCCTTAACTATACTCGTTTCGTTATTATTTTATAGAACGGATCTGGATAGCTCGTGCCGTTCGATCCGCGGATGTCCTCGGTTGTTTTCGGGAGTTTACGGTTGCTCTCGAGCACCTACTGATTTTGAGTGCATATGGTTTGGGTGCCACTGGTTGCATTCGGCTGTTTACGGAACCTTTCGGCAATCACGATTAATTTCGTGCACTCACGATTGCTTTCGAACACTCCCGATTACAGCTATACATTCCGCTTGTTTAGGGAAGACGATGATTTTTGCAAATTTGAAGGAATTTGAAAATTTCAGAATGAGTTAAGATTTTGGGGATCTATAAATATGCAAATCTAAGCTTTGGTGGTCTCGCAAAATTAAGATTTATTTCGTGACTAAGGAATTTATGAATCTAAGAATTTATGTGTTCTGAGATTTGGGATCTCAAGGAGATGGTTCTGTATGAACTTGGTTTTCTTGACTTGAAAATTTAAAAACTTCGACAGAATGGAAATTAAAAAATTGTTAAGTTCACATACGATTGCACGGAACTTACGAATGACTTTCGGGAGTTTACGGATTCCTTCGGACATTTACGGTTAAGTTTAGTGGCGCGAAAACTTTGCAACTAGAAGCCATCAAGAATAAAGAAACAGTTTATTTTCTTTTCACCGCGTTTGTTCATCTAACACGAAATGTTTAATGTCTAATATTTAATCTAGTACACACAGCTTCTTTTTAAGGTGTGGCATATAGATAATGTAATACACAGTTTACAGATATGAAGTTATACAATACTTTTTTATTAGATGTTACAAAGCGAGATTAGATTAGTAACATCGGTATTACTCGCAATATCGACAGAAGATTGATACTTAACGCTTCAATTAACACTCGTTAATGTTGTACCAGTCATATGTATAAATCTTTATTTGAATCTATTACCTGTTTAATGAAAACAGTCTTATGTGACAAGTTACGATTAATTTTTTTCAACACAAAGTATTATACAATCCTACATGATAAAATGAGACGCGATTAGTTTTTTCGCGAAGAAAAAATGTTAATATTAAGATTGCGCTTCTTTAGTCTTTGTTAACGAGTAACTTTTCGTCTATTAAACATGATCGAAAGTATATCGTGTTTGGTCGCGTTTACAAAATTTGACAAATACGGAAAATATTAAATTAATGGATTTAATTACAAAATTTTGTCGAAACTATCGGTTGACGTAAAATCTGCAGTGTGTGGTCTTACAATTAGAGAAATTCGACCGACGAACGGTATCTTTGTGTGGCATGGCCAGTGAATGGCTGAAAGAAGAATCGAAGAGTTCTCGTCGTTTTTCACATGGCGCACGACCCAATTCGTCATCTTATGTAACCGACAACATTGAGTCATTCATGCTCAGCTGATCGCAATACACGGTTGCAATTAATCCGTGTTAACTTGACAATTTCATTAAAAATAATTGACGACTCTTTACTATTTCGTTGCCGACTAGAGTCCCGTAATCTCGTATGCCGATAGGGGTTATAATTTGAAGTCAAAAGTTCCTTCTTCGATTCATCATGATTGTTGAAGATGAAATAGTAGAACAATATGAAGACAACAAATACATTCATGTCCGTCTTTATTATTATTTATTATGTATTATTATCTGAAATACCGGAGTGTATCCCCATAATAGTGTATCCTCATAATCTCATTCGAAGCAGCTAATTATTAGCTATTCCTTAGCCAATCTTAGCTATTTCTTAGCTAGAAGAAAAAATGACCACTGTTAGGATTATTTTATCCAGCCAATTCACGTTCCAGTTGTCCGCAGAGACAAACGAGCGAAAGTTTCGAGAAAGAAGATGATCGGAACGGATGTAGAATGTTCGAAGGATCAATCGTCGAGTGGGTCGGTCCGACCGATAACAGTGACGGTACACGAAGAATTTGGCCTTGGCCCACTGTTTCAGCCAAGTGTACGGGCACGAGGATCAGAAGAAAAAAATCGAGCGTAAGTGTACCGATAGTCCGTGTTGCACAACGGTTCGATACGTGCCCACCGAAACGTCTTTCCCAGTTCAGGCAGTTTCGCTTTTAATGGAACGGCTCGTACCGTTTGTGAATCGTGATTAACACGATTCGGTATGCTCGACATTGTGCCCCGTTTCTCAGCCAGCTGATGGATCGCGCCTCGCCTTCGCGACCTCCTGACCCACATTATTTTTCGCAACACTTTTTCGGCAAACAATGCTCATCTATGCGAACTACGCTTCTCTCAAATTTACTCAAAAATTTATTGTTCACATATCGATTTGTAGGGGGGACGAGAATATGGAAGAGTAGAGGGACTTCCGGTCGTTAACACGTTCACTACCATGCTCAAGCACTTGATAATTAGGTAGTATTTCTATTAGGTAGTGTTTGTATTAGGTAGCATTTGCATTAGGTAGTATTTCTATTAAACAGTATTTGTATTAGGTAGTACTTGTATTTTTAACAAATCTTACCTAATATTCCCTCAGTATTTTGTTACATTTACTATTCACAGTTTTAAACAGTTAATACAAATATTTCCAATTAGGTTACCAGACAAATTCTTAATAATACAGAAGCTAGATTCGTATGGAGGTTTATGGAGTTCTCAAGCACTTCAAATACAAGTTGCTTTCGAACCAAGCAATTCGAAAATAAATAACAAACTTTTCAACTCATATCTGTAGGCAAAAGAAGCAAAAAGAAGGGAGTTCGTCAAAGTCGATGAAGTTGGAAAGCTAGAAATATATTTTTATTATAGCGGGAAGTAAAAGAAGTCAGAGTACATTTTGTAAGGTGTTCTCCAGGAGATAAGATTGTACAGTTTCGTCTCAATTTTCGAGAATATGATGCATGTATAATCTCAATTTAAAATGATGCATGTGTAACTCGATTCTTGAGACGATGAAGAGAATACTCTTCTGAGCGACCACATACAGAATAGGATTCTAAAAAACGCTGAAAATCCTATAACTCTCGAATTGTTACACAGTCAACCTTGAAGTGAGCACATTTGGGATTCACCTTGATGATCTGGTTACCGAATCGTATTTGAACGACTGAAATTTAGCATAAACTCTTGTGTTATGTAAAAATTGAATTGGGTCACTCGATGAGCTTTGGCGATCACGAAGTTGGATCGTCAACTTGCTAGCAATGCCTCGGAAAGCGGAAGACAAACCGCAGATTTAAACTTCCTCTATAAAATTATCACTCTGAATGCAAATTCGATGCTGCATTTGCAATTTTAGAAAAAAGAGTTGTTTTAATTTTAAGATTAAACAATGTTTGGTATCCAAACATTGGATTCGATGTCTGGTATCCAAATAAGTTGATAAATTGTTTATTTTCCTGGTACGAGAAATCAACATCACTTTACAAGATAGAACTGAATGTTACAAATGTAACACCAAGAAAAAGTAAGAAAGCGAAGTACAGTAAAGAAGTAGATATTTTATTTAAAAGATTGTGGAAGTAGTTGGACATAAGTTCAATTACAGTCTTTCATGATAGCTGAATGTGTTTATTATTTTGTGACGTGATTTTTGTATACCAAAATACCTACTTTTATTCCTTATATCTATTGCATAGAACTGATTATCATCGATTCATTGAATAACATGTGTTATCGTACGTATAGTAAATACAGCTGTATCAACAAAAGAATATCTATGTCAAAGATGCTTTAGAACAAAAACGGTATAATCGAATCGACGTAGGATACCCATCTATCTATAATAGTACTACTACAGAAGTAACAAGTTACTCGTTCATGCAAGTTACTTTCCTAACTGTCAATATCGGTACCATAATAATATCGAAGTTACCAATCTACAGCAATTTGACGTAAACGAGATAAAAATATGCCAAATCACGAGAATAAATAAGTAAAGGATTAAGTAAGTACAGAAATGACAATCTGGACATGGAGGCACTTAGAAAATAGTTTGGTCGGTTCGATGATCGAAGTTCCAGTTGATCGTGACGATTACGTTGGCGATGAAAGAGAGAGAAGAAGAAAAGGAATTTCTGATCGAAACGAAGCCCGGCCCAAGCCGCGAGAGAGAAAGTTTCGGCGGCGAGAGGTGAACAACGCGGCATCAAAATGATCGCTAGTCCGTGCAATATTCGTCTAGCCGCCACGACGAATCGAGCAGAATTACATCGCGATGAATAATTAGACTTGATAACGATCGCCGCTTAATTATCGCGGCGTAATCCTCGAAAATTTCGACCGCGAATTCCGCCGCTGGCGAAACTGTCTAGTGTCGAAACTGTAACAAGGAAATGTGTTCCTTTTGCTCAAACGCATGAAAAAAGATTTTTATAGCAGGACTGCGTATCTGGAAACGGTATTTGTTGCAAGAACAAATTTCTTTCACCTCCTCCTTCATTTACATAATGAATCGAGAACATACATTGTAACAGTACGTGACAAATTTTTCATTTATTATAAATAGTAAATAAATGAAAATGCATATATTCAACAAATGTATTTATCTGAATTATTCATAAAATCCAAGAGAAATGTAATGTCGACATAAAGGGATAGTAGAAGATATCTTTGAATCTTAAACTTCATAGGAAATCAGTAAAGTAATATAATATAGAATGGTAACCGATATAATGAAATAGTTGAATGTGTACTAGTACAGCTCGTCGCCGCTAGACGGCGCATAAGACCTAGAATTTCGGCTTTCTCGCAAGTACTCAAAATGTGTAGCACCCACATAGTTCCTACTCTAATAAATATCCTCACGTCCAAGTTACAGACCTGCTAGAATGCCTAAGTGCCCTGGTAGGTCCGAACGAAACACTCTCCCTTCCTTACCTTTCCTACATTTTAACAGTTTCCGCTACACTGAGCACTCTAATAGTAGAGCAGCAGTATACTGTAATGAAATAGTGACACGGTTTCTGTCGGAAAATATTGAGAATAATTAAAACTATAGATAAATGATTTGCAAAGACCTTTTATGTGTAAACACCGCAAACTACCTCCCCGAGCAATAAAAGTGATGATAATTGCATACATATCGAAAAAGGGTTAATTTATTTATCGATTACGAGCTCCGAAGGCCTTGCTATGAGGAAATGTCTCTAACCAACGCGTTTGGAATGTTTAAAAAAGCCTATACAAACTTACGATCATCATTTATAACCACATACACACGAGTCACGTTCACGATTGACTCACCGAAGTGCAGTGGGTCTATCCGACACGAGTCTAAGTGAACTTTTTATTGTATTGCCGAGGAATTTCGTCGGTTCGTGGTGGATATTAACTCGAAAATTTATACGTACACGCGTGGTAACACTCTGTTTCTTGTCGGTTTTACTTTTACTTTTTGCTATTAACCGCGCCGCTTATTATCCTTTCAGGGAGCGATCGATAAGAAACGAAAAATGAGAAAAGTTACTCGATCGTACCTGTAATTAGGCGAAGCTAAATGTCTTATTTATTCAGCCACTAGACTGAAAAGTTACGAATGTATTGCGACATTGCTTTAATACCGACAATTTTCTTTTCCCTTTCTTTTAAAAACTAGGTTATTACGGGAACTAAAATTCTGCTTAAATTCTTTTAGCAATTAAATTCACGCACCCGTGTTTTGAAATACGAAATTCACTTTCAGATTTCTTACTTCGCAATAAGAAAACATGGTTTCGGAACGAAAATACGCATTGTATAGCTAGCATAGTACCGACCCGCGTTATATCGCAGTTGCACCGCTACGCGCAATCAGCAATAAAAAGGAAAAGATTAAAATTTGGTGTCGGTACTTACAGAGATTCCAAATACGATTGAACTGCAATTTATTTACGCATTTCAATCGTATCGCCTTATAAATTATCATTATCGCGTTTACTGCACCGTTAAATCACGATAGAGCGAAGAACAGTTACGGTAAAACGAAACGTAACGAAAACATCCGTGCAATTGCGTAAACCACGTTTCTTTGATACCGATGAAAACCAAAGGTAATAGTAATTATCAATTTACGGGGTCAATTTTGGTTCCATACAAACAGTATTGCCAAACAGAAACTTTTATACGTATGTTAATAGAACGTGTCGTAAAAAGTGAAAGGATCTTTTTAATTATCCCCGATAAAAAGTGTTTCATGCAAAAGTTATTTTATTTTACAAGTAAAATTTATCACGTCTTTTGCTTCGAATTATTATTTGCCGAGATTTCAATGTCAACGTAATTTTCTTAGAACAGAAGTTATTACGTATTTCAATTATGTATATAACGAGTATGTGTGAAAAATAAATTATGTATTGAACGAAAACGTACAAACCTGTTTAAACTCGCTGCTTAGCAAATCCGCGTGCTGGCGTAAATTCAAATCATTACTGACATGACTTTTAATCCGTGACAAATAACGTTTCAGCGTTTCACAAATTTTGACCCCTGCTCACAAGTTGCTTGATTATATTCAAAGTTACGTTCGACGAGATTGCAGTGTAAAATAATTCATTCTTTTAACCAGCAAGAGATCGAGTAGTACATAACCTAAACCGCTATTGTCACGATTGCAGAGATAACTTGCGCCAAGGAGCTATATTTTCATTTTTTCTTTGGAAATAAGTTTTCAAATCACGTATGGAATGATCGTTGACACAAAAGAATTATTCTGAACGTACACACTTCCCAATTATTATATATTACATAAGAATTCTACTGAAATTGTACTAGCAACTATATTTGAATAGTTTGTAAATTCGCAGACGATCACTCGTGCGTCTTCGTACACCTTCGTACATAACGTACATATATTATAAACCTACACAATGCTTACTACAGCGAATTGAAAATAATTATGCGAATCATGACTAAACATAATTAAGTTAATCAATTGACTGCATTGTATTCGTGATAAATTATTTAAACAATCTTTACACAAAAAAAAAACCTTCGTTGAACCCGAGTGTACATGAATATCTGCGATTCAAGAAACGCTGATTATTCGATTGAAAATTAGTTATCTACCTATTTCATTGAAATGCACGTGACCGTTGCTAAATTACTTTTCAATATGATACGTAAGCGTACAATTATAATTAATAATATTCATCAAACGTAAATAGTATTTCGATCTATGATCAAATTGTAAAAGACGAGTGGCCAATGAACGGTCAGGTTTCACGACCCAGTCCGTGCGAAAGAACAGAGGAGTGGGGGGTAGGTAGGTTGACGGTAGGGTCGCGTGTAAATGCGCCTTAAATAGTGCTGCCGCGCAACAGCAGTTCGAGGAGACTCGAACGACGTCCGAGCGACGCCGGTATATTCGGCGAACAAAGTGAAATCAAGAGGAAAATGTAACTCACCGTGCCGCAAGTTGCAACAGGATGATTCCTTTTTCACTTGTTGCGCCAGTTTGACTTGTCAAGTCCTTCCTTTCTGTCTGTTCGTCGCTAGAAACCACGCACTCGTATCACGAGAGAACAGTGTGCCACGCCGGCCGGACTTTCGATAGAATCAGTTAAAAATATATACAGGGCGGGGCTCGAGCGGTGATGCTCGATCCCACTCGCACCCTCGCACCACCGTTTCGCGTTCTCGGTGTATTACACGCTACTTCCGTTTTACGTATTCACCGGCACACGATATCATTGCCGTTATGCCGCGAAATTCTCCTCTACCTTCCTCGTGCTTTCGTGACGTCCCATGGTGCACTATGCGTTACGAGATTGCGCCGTTAACCGGTGACATAACCGTACCTATCGATACCGAGGGCCCGTACCGCCACAAAATGTTTCTTTTTACAAATTAATCGTCGAAAGGGTATTGTATAGAAAATCTGTGAGGGAAGGAACTTTTATACCACGAGAAGCTGTTCTTTCAATTCTAAAAGCGATTAAATATCATTCAAATGATTTAAAAATGTTGATAAAGAAGCTATAAATATGAGCTACACAATATAATGTAAGGGTATGTTTGTTGAAACGCGGGGTGAACGAATTTTCGAAATATTATTTGTTTTACGATAAGTAAAGAACATCTCGGTTTGTAATAAGTTTATTTATGAATAATTCTATTAAATACCAAGTATGTCTTCTTATCAAGATTGTATTTTTTGCAGAACTTATAAATGAGTCAAAGCCTCTCGATATAAACTAAACTTGTTCGAATAAAAATTTGTGTGTCTATAGAATAACACAAGCCATGGATAACCTGATATAATTAATTCATACCTAAATATTCTAAAAAGACTGAAATTAAAATAACTATTAAAAGGATTATATATATACATATGTATATATATAAGTAACGAACGATTGTTTCGCTTAAAAGTTTGAATAAAGAAATAATCGTTGGATAAGAGTAAGTATTTATCGCATATACTCAAGATAATAGAAGGTACATATATGGCAGGTATATAAATGTAGTAAATGGGGCACCGATGACAAGACGAACGGTAAAGTATGAAACCGATGAAGTTTTCCAGTAATTGTTTCGAATACATCACGAAATAATATTTTAATTTTTGAAGATCTTTTTTGTATTAATAAAAAAGAATATTTTGTCAAATTGTATTAATCACTCCGTGGAAGCAATACTTCCTTATGTGTTTTAAATTTAGAACCGACTTCTTATTTAATTAAAACATCTCGAAAAATAAAGACTTATTTAAATGGATGAGTGTGTTGCAAATTCGTGAGCATATAAAATGGTGAACAGCAGAAGTACTAATTACATCGCAATTTATTGGCAATTAAAATTTAATTCCGCGAATCAAAGTAAGTATAAATACAGCAATAAAAATAATTACAATGCAAGATTTTAATACGTTCAGTTTGAACAAGTCGTAAATTTGTCAATGACTTTGCAGTTTCTTACAGAAATCTTTTATTTAATATCACACGTGTTGTGTTCCAATAAAAAGCAAAAGAAGTAGAGATACTTTTGTTGAAAAGTTACCGATCATCGTGCACAGACAAGTCGTCACTGTTTAATTCTTAAACTTCATAGTTATTTGCAAAAATGGAGAAAACAGTTGCATCTAAAGTCGATGCATTACAACGGTGACAAATGTAATGCGTATGTACTGCAGTGTGTTAGGTCCTATTTAGGTCCTAGTTAGGTCGGTGCTTACCAATTGATCGCTAAAGTTTAATTTTGAATCATTAATAGAAAAACATCGACCAATAAGAACGCGGGTTCAGCCACGGAAGTGTTGGTTACGCGGCATTATTGACTGTAGCAGCGAGCAAACAAAATGCAAAATTTCTACACTCGGTATTTACTTTATTTTGACCCATAGAATCAACTTTGTCGGCAGATTGCCTATTAATAGTAGCAAATGACACGGACGCATAACCAACATTCGCGGCTGAGCTCGCGTTCTCACTGTCGGTACTTTTCTTTAATAATTCAAAAACTGAACTTTAACAAAGATTTTGGTAAAGGAAAAATCATTCCATCTACCATCTCTGTGATTATGCTCACTTGCCAACTACTCTGTAGCGGTGTAAATAAAGTTTGGAGAATATTTCTTATTTTATCAACTAATATGGCTTTGCTTTGAAGGGCGATGGGAAATCATGTCCAAATACCTTTGGACGTTCGTCCAAAGTAAGCAACAAAATTAGACATGGAAAAATTAGGAGTATAGATATTTATTGTTTATGTCTTGTACTACAAAGTGAAGTTCCGAGTACACTTCGGGACTTTGAACCTTTGCAGTTTCAGAATTTTTGAACTTTGGAACATTCGACTACGTGGCCATGAGAAATTGAAGAATGAGACGTACCTTTTCGTTTCCGAAGTCGATGGGCGTTTCTCCTTGAACTTTTCGCCGAGCCTCCGGCACCCTAAAACGATCTAATTCAAATCTTTAAACCTGTTTTAAAATCACAGTATTTTAATCAAATTAGATTATGAAATCGTGCAAATGTTTAGAATATAAAATCATGTTCCCGGAAGATATCGTTAAAAATAGAAGAACGCCGATTTCCCTATCCTCACAACTGAAAGTAACTCGTTACGTTCAAATTCGTTTTATTCTCGTGTAATTCTCCCCAATTATGTACAAAAATATAACGATAATTGTTAATCCTTACAGAGTTGGTAATATTAGATAATAGGTAGACGACGACGACGCGTGTTCTCGTCTCTTTCGCAAACGTGTGAACCGGTCTTGACACTTTTTCACGTGGTCGAATAATTTTCCATTCTTCGAAAGCGAAAGACGAGTCGACTTCATCTTTGGACTCATCGTCAGTCATTCATGCACGTATGTTTTCTTTGGTCTTCGTCTACGATGAGAGGATGTGTTCACCGATGAGGCTAAACGATCGCGTGAACTCCGTGTTTCCTTCGTGGACAGGGAGGGGAAGGAAATGGAAAATCGGTCAATTAGCGAAAGGGCGGATTTAACTCCGTTTCTTATTGTCGAAAGTGGACGTTTTAACAGGAGAAGATAGAAATAAAGTCGGTACAATTGGAAAAGATATTTAGGTACCAAAACATTTTGATGAATGTTAAAGAGTGGTGATACCACTTAGAGAAATAGGAATTTTGTCAATTATATTGCATAGGGTGTTAACCCATTAATTTGCAAAAGAATCGACTCATTTTGCAATGAGGAATTTGTGAATCTTGTTCTAACAGAATCTCTAAAAATCGTTGTTAGGAAAATAATAATGTTTGTCAGTGAATGCAATAGAATTCTGAATGTCGTGCTTAGACGACTGCATCAGTGAAACAGTTATATAATTTCGTAGAAATGTTTTATTCTCGTGCCTCGACATTTATATGGATTTATTGTCATTGGCAGACACGAGTTTACGAATCGACAGAATTGCTCTCCGATATGCAAAACCTTAACGGGTATAGTAGTCACAGAAACATTTCTCAAAGATCTCAGCTGTATTTCTGCGAGTACTATACTATCAGCAAGGTATTCTAATAAATACGTATAACAAAATGACTTGCACGCAGCAAAATGAAAATATATAGCAACGTGTCTATTGTGGATGCATTTCGCACGAAACGAATAAGCAATATTAATGAATTTGTGATTACTGATGCTCCATGTTAAAACATGGAAATGAATGCAATAAAGTGAACAAATGAAAAGATGTGAAACGGTATTATATTCGTATGAGGCTTTCTTTTCGAGAAAATCAATTTTGAAATAGCGAGATAGAGTGAGCAATAGCATCAGGGCCGGCTCTAAAGTCTGGGCGTCCAGGGTAAAAGTTCGCTAAAAATTAATGCGAAATTTAATTGTAAAGCAAAGTACAGTGTAAATATTCTACATTCATATTTTTATTGTATCTTGCAATTCTGTCGACTCGGTCTTTGTCGTAATATGGAAGTTCAACTGCAGAAGTACAGTATATTGCCATACTTCGTATTACGTCTTACATCGCCACTCGTCTGTTAGAGTTTCCACAGTCAATCACTGCGTGGAAATATCTCTTCCTATATTACCAACCCCAAAAGCTTTCACTCTTACAGTTCCGTCCATGGCGATATAACGAGAGTCAAGTCTATGTTCAAAGATTTCGACTATTATACTTGATTCACCTAATTTGTATGAAATGAGAAGGCATCGAAGAAAGGGACTCGGATTAGGTACCTAATCTAACTCGAATCTAACTAAAAGACGAATGCTCCACTTACTCGATATTTTCAACTAATAGAACAAAATTGGTATGAAATAAAATATAAAATAATGCTTATTATAAAATAAGTGTTTTTTTTATTTATTTATTCTATATGTATCGTTATTACGTTTTCAAGAATCATTTTCTCGAAAAAGAAATCGCATACGAAAACATTTTATTCCTTACTTTCGAGTTAGTTTTTCATGTACAATCAACAGTTTTCCGCATATATTACCGGTTTCTCGATATCCTTCGATATTCTGCCGAAACAGATTGAACAGGTTAAGAAACAACACTTCCGAGTTTTGAAGATACAAAAATTGTTCGAAGATCAATTCCTGTACAAGTTGAAACGACAAGAATCGGACGAAATAAGAAAAAAAAAAAAGAAAATTACAACAACAACAATAAACTAGTTAAAAGCTAGAAACAATAGTAAAAGAAGGAAATGTTTGTTTATCGAGATTCGAAGATTAATATCTTCGTTCGTACAACATTACGTCTACGTTAACAGTCTTGTCGACGACGTTGTTTTCTCTTTCAGCGTAACTTCGTTTTTTTTTTCTTTATCGTTTTTTCTTTCGTATTTTTTTTATTACAAATTGCTCTGAAATACTTCTCTAATACGTTATTAAAATCTTGGCATAATAAACTTCAATAATACGAATACTTTCAGAAGAAAGCACGTCTTTTGACACCCATTTAACGTCAACGTTTCATTTATTATGCGATCCGATCTATTTCCCTTGTAAAAATATACAACATCAAATTTTTACAGGATCGAATTCGTTCCGTCTTCATCTTCATCCTCTTCGTTTATTTTTATCTATTTTTTTTACCTCGGATTTTCTTTTATTTCTCTGTGCGGTCATAAATAAAAATTCTTCAAATTCTTTCCCCGTAACGGGAAGAGTACAAAAAGTCTGTAATCTTAACACGAGATTTGTATACGATTCTTAGGGTAAACGTTTTCTCTTAGGGTAAACATTTTCTCTTCTATTCGCAACATTGTACAAGTTCTACCATTTCTTTCGTTTAACCTTTGGACAGCGGATACACTCGGTTTACGTACATCTGTCCCTTACGTGTCCATCTACAAAAAACCTATTTATTCGCAAAATATATTAAGGTATAATATAAATGCAAAATTCAGACGTGTAACAAAATTTGAAATATCTCAATCGTTCATTCGTCAAATACTGAATAAATTTTATTTGAAATATTTTTTTTTGAATAACAAATAATTTGATAGATAATTATATATAAAATGCAAATACAAATTCTCGCATCGACCGCAAGGAATGATCTGCTGAGATCGCGATTCTGTAATTTTATTATTAACCGACAGTGATTAAAAATGAAATTCTATTGCCAAGTCAGATCGCTGTCCAAAGGTCAGTCAAATCCAAAGCCAAAAACAAACGGCGAATAAGAGATTAATTTCGTCGAGAGATTTTTTTTTTCTATTTTCTCGTTTGAACCTCTTTCGGAATTTCGATCTCACCACCGACAATTTTCTACGTTCCTTTACGCGGTTGACTGTCACCTGGGGGTCACCGGTGGCCGACACCTCCAATACAATCGAATAATTCGGAGAATAAAAGAAGATACATTTCGAATAATAGGTAGTTAGTATTATGTTAATAATCTAAGATAGAAAATTGGAAGGTAAAATTTGATAATTAATCGATCGTGTAATTTTTATTGATACTCAAAATTAATTCTAAGTCATATGAAAAGTTTCTTCGAACGCTTCGGTTATTCAGCTATCACTAAAAACTTTCTTTCATAGGCGTCTGCCATAGATGCCTCCCTTAGCAGCCACCGTGTTAACAACAATTTACCGAAGCAACAACGCTCGTGTATCATGGTGGCCAGAACCATACGTTTCGAGAGGAAAGGGCCTCACGATTATATCTCCTTGCACGCGAATCGACTCACGCTTATTTTCTACGACGAACACCAAAGCTTTGAACACAATCGGGGCATTACGGAGACAGAGTCGGACGACGATAGGGGAGGAATTACGGATGAAGGGTAAAGGGACAGGTCCCAATCAGAGAAATGCCTCGCAATCGCGTCTAAAATAGCAAACCGATCACACATTTTCTCATCCACACGCAACGCACGCGACTGACAATCAACAAAATCGAGGAAAAGAAGAAATACACGGCTAGGAATCGCGTGCGGAAAACAGAACATTTTCGACGAGAATCGATTATTAATACGTATGCAGGGTATTTTAAACAATTCGGATATGTTGTATCTTTAAAACGGTTCAAGATGTTCGAATATGTCGATAGAAATATCAAATGACATCGAGCGATACACGCTTCGAAATTAACTCTTAATGGGTGGTAAGAATGTTAAGGTGCAAGTTTAACGTAAAATTAAGCATTAATTCGACTGTTCAAGTTTTCATTTGTAAGCACAGGAGCAAAAACTGCAATTATTTAGACATCATTTAAATTCTTCTCATTATATTTCTTATCATCTTGAACTCTTTTAAAGCTGTTTGTCTGAATTGTATGAAACACCCTGTATAAAATGTGTTCCACTTCATAAATTTCAGAGACCTTGACACATGTTTGAAGATTAATTTCCTAAACAATTTCATGTATACATATAAACATACAATAATACATATAAAATCTATAGTAGCAGGCAGGGGCGGATACAGGGGGTGTCGAGTGATGCCCAATGAAACATTAAAAACATTAAATGTATATTGTAAAAAAACATCTTCATTTTATTGTTTTTCTTTTTTAATAAAATAAATTATTTAATCTCCGTAATATGCATCGAGGTCATTGAAGTCGATGAAGTGGTGGACCTTGTTCTATACAATTACTTCGATTATTATTCATTTAATGAACCGTGTGCGCTTTACGACGCCTTTTGCAACCTTCCATCGCTCTTCTCTTTGCTAGTTGCTTAATAAAGCTATCCACGAGCCGACGATATTTCACGGGCTGTTCATTCGCAATCCTGTTGCGAACGCGATCGTTAGATTAATGTATATGTATACACAACAATGTAGAAGAGACCATTATTCCGTTAACCCTTTCGCTACGCAGATAAAAAACGTGTCACTAATTTAAAATTTTCATTTGTCTGACAAGGAAACATTCTTATTCATCATTTTAAATACAATTTTGTGAACTCGTAGAAAATGATAAAAATAGCAAGGTATCTCATCCGTGCCCGATGAACCTTCGAAGTGGGCAACTCCATTTTTTCACGAATAACTCTTCAACCAAAAGACATAGAGATAAATATTCCCAATAAAAACCTAATAGTACAATAAACACCACAAACTTGCATTGACAAAATTCTGAAGAATGTTTTTTCAAATAAAAAAGAAGATTTTGAAGACACTGGTCTACAAATTTTTGTTAATACAACTATGTAGAACTTATAATACTATTAAATTTTTATTTAATATAAGATTTGTATAGTAAGCTTATTTGTATAATAAGCATTTATGTAGCGTACGCATACATCGTTCTATAATCTTAGATGTGGTTGTTGCTTTTTTTTTGTCAGCAGAATTTTGATTGGTCTAAACGCTTAGCGTTAACAAATTAAGTTTATTTGCTTATTTGTTTGGACACCATTGGTGACCGGTGGAATCTTTATTTTATTCTCAAATTTACAGTAGTTAAGTGATTTGATTCGAAAACATTTTATCAAACGTGATAGTGCTTTCATTTGTTTGTAACAATTACATAAATTAACAGTGACCATTTTCGAAGTGAATCAGTCTGTAAAAATATTCTCATTCTTTGCCACTTATGGCACGGAGAAATGACAGGAATAGAAATAATTTAATTAACTTACTAATATGTTCATTTTCAAACGTGTGCGAGAACGAGTTTTTATATCACATATTATTTAATATAAAAATGTTTATCAATTATTCGAGTGCTACACGGTACTCTGCTAAAATGTATTTGGAAAATTCAGTTTTTTCTTACGTTTATAATCGTCACACGCACAAAAATTTTGTACAGAAATAATTTGACCACAATATCGGTAGATTAAGCGTAACGTTTCTCGACATTTATAGCACTTAAACCATTAGACACAGAAAATCATTCATGTCAACGAATCTATACAACCATGGAATTTAATTTGATATATAGTACAAAAAAGCAATAGTATAATGTACAATATAAAAAAGATTCATTGTCCAATTTTTACAATTGTATTTAACTTTCGAAAGTATCAAATTCATATCGATTTGCAAGTGCCCTGCATGCAGCCACTATAGTTAGATAAACGAAACTGTTAACAAATCGCAGGGTAATAGCCAGGTTATCACAGGGTAGACAAAATTTAACTTAACGTAAATTTTATCGCATTGCATTAAAGAAAATGTTAGTAAATGCAATTATAATTTAGTTTTTCTCTGGTAAAGAGAAGAGATACATAATTCAAATTGTTTTTTCTTCTAGGACAGAAGAAAAATTATATTTTATTTCTAAGGGGAAATGCTCTGGCTATGCCCATAAATCTCTGAACCTAATTACGGATCAGTTGTAACTTTACTTCATCCACTATAATACTGACAATTACTATATAACATTATTGATCGTTATAGCGGTTCTTCGTACACACAATTCACTACAGTTTCACATAAAAAAGAATGTGAATTATTTGAATTTAATTAACGATCTATCTGTACACTTCCAACCATTATAGCGGTAACAAATAACAGTCTCGATCACTATAGTGGCTAATGGTAAAGAAAAATGAAAAATTTCACCACGCATATAACCTAAGAAAAGAAATACCCTGAACCTCGCTAATAAAATTGTTTGAATCCAAGAAACACGCAGAGGGCAATTTAACCTTTAAGGATTACAGTAGCGCTAGTTAGGTACATAAATATTGTCTCGATCACACTAGCGGCGTTGATACGATCAGTTTCAACGCACAGCCATTATAGCGTCATAACGAAAGGGTTAAGTAGGTCCTCGCTTGGTAATCTTGTCGATTGATCTAGCGCATAAAGAAGAGGGAATAACGTGATCGTCAGCCCGTTGACAGTGTTAACGTGAAATAATTTAAAGCGTTCAGCAGATCTCTCGTCGACGACTGTGCGCGCGTTTTTTTTTTTTATTATGAACACAGAATCCGCAATTATTTTTAACTAGCATCGTTTGTTCTCGCGCGCGTAGCATCATCGCGACGAAGACGCGGAGAAAAAAGAAGAAAACAAACAAACGGTCGGTCCGTTGAACGCGGAGCCGTTGCAAGATCCTTGAAGAAACGTCGAGGACGCGAGATTGAATGATACAATTAAATAATATTTCGTGTGTATTTGTGTGTACATGTTTACGCGTGTTTGTCCTGTCCCGACTATTGTTGTTCTATAATTATAAAACACACGGAGGGGACTGTCTTAAGCGTGTTTCTTCTCCGTGTTGTTGTTGGCAACGTAGCCGTTGTTCGTCCCGTTGCTGTAACAACTGTTGTATTCCTTGTTGTAGATCGTCGCGTACGACGAGACGCCGTTTTGCCGTGGCGTCGACTTGTCCTCGAGGATCGGCATACACACACCCGACGACGATCCGTTTTGCGCACTCTGTTTCGACTTCGATCTGTCACCGTACTTCGCTTTGTAAAAGTCCGAGAACAGTCCTAGGAATAGCAAGCCGTGCAAGCCGATCCAGATCATAAAGGTACGAGGATAATCGCACTCTGTGAAGAACAGCTGGAACTGGTGACTCATGATCAACACGAATTGCACCTGAAACGAGCAACGCGGAAATGTTATTTGGACGTTAATTGCAGCATAACAGAAATGGGGAGGAAATGCTCTAAGAGTGGCTACGACGTTGGGTCTGTTCGGAAGTTCGAGTTCACTCGAGCGAGGAGTCGTACAAGTGGACGATGTGGATGGGGTGATAGGGATACGACTGCCACGGAACATCTGGCGTGACGAACAAGTTTTCAAATCCTGTATCTAGACGTACAGATATTTCAAAATTGTACATAGCTCTGGGGTAACATTAGCCAGCTACACGTATATCACGGTAGAGAACTCAGGTTCAAGGTCTGCTATTTTTCATTGACTGTACGATGCTTAAATTGTTTAGTCATTAATATCTGCGACGAGACGAGAAGCATCTATTGAGGTAATAAGTAACGTTTATCTTAAGAAGATTAAAGATAGATTACGATTCGATGTACCATTTGGAAGGTAGTCAGGTACTTCTTCCACCAGATGTACTTTTGATACTCTGGGCCCATCGCGGCCACCATGTAGTAGAAGTACATTATGATGTGAACAAAAGTGTTCAAAAGGGCGAAGAAAGTGCTGTGGCCACCTGGCGCGAATTTTGCCCCCAGCCAAACGGAGAAAGGCATTATTCCATGGTGAATCACGTGAAGCGTCGACACGTGTTGAGTTTTCTTCCTCAATATGAAAAAGAGCTGGGAAACAGAAATTAATTGGATGATTTATCCGGCAGCTAAGTCTGGACAAAGTTGACCGGAAAGAAACGGTATACTTACGGTATCGAATAACTCGGTGAATTTACTGATGTAATACCACCAACATGTGTTCACCATTCGTAGCGCTATCGGGCTGTACGAATAGTCAACCGGTTGGCACCGGAAACTGTATCCTTTCGCCCAGCCACTCATCAAGTACTGAAACAAGAAAATACCGGAAAGTGAGGACAATAAAAGGGTTGCATTCAAACGGGGGTAGAACGACAATCAGCGTATAGAAGCGCGATCGCTCGTTTTTCACGAAGAAACTCTGTACCCGCTCGCTTTGTTCGATCAAGAAGCCGGTTGGCGATGCTGGACGAGGAGGATAAAGGGGGAGGGGAACAAAAGAATCCTCGGCTACCGTTACGTTTCTCTCGCAAGATGACTTCGGGTCTATTTAAAATTCTAAAAGCCAACCCCCCTCCTCGCTCCTTCGAGATTTACGGAACAATACCGCTCTGTTTGTTTCGCGTTTCATCCGTGTATATGTGAGTCTGTTTCGTTTTTCCTTCTTTTTTGTTTGTAATTTTTCGGAAAAGAACCAGGCCAGTCGGTTGCTTAAGCATGACCCTAAACAGCGGTCCAGATCGATTCACCGGTAAACTGGGCTACGATTAACACGTTTCAGACCGTATTCTAATGTTCTCCGCTAAAAACGAAACAACGGGTAGAAACAAAGTAAAGGTAACGACGACGTCGTGCGAGCGGAAGCGTAATTTCGAACGGGGGTAACATTCTACGTAACGACAATATTGTAGTCTTCCAGAAGCAACACCCGGTTAAACCCGAGTAACGCGATCAACGTTATTTCAAGAGTCGTAATTATGCGGTAAGTTTTTAACGACCCAACGTTAAACAGTGTTTCTAAAATCGGATCGATCGACGTAGCGTATCGCGGAAGAAAAATCTTGAACATTTGGTCGGATCTCGTGCTATCCCGTTATCGCGTGACGCACGACATCCGATTGGTATCATCGACGCCGGTAACACGACGACATTCCATTTAAACTTGACCGTGTTAAGCAGTCGGAAAAGCTCAAGTGTGATTGCGTGGGTTGGCCAGCTAACGAGAACAGTACGCACGTATGGCCGAGAGAGTTGTGTGTCAAGGTCGCATAGTGTGAGATCTCGCGTTACATGCCGTCGTACATAACGTGAGCCGCAGCAATTTTCGAACGGCTTATCAACGCTTAATTAGAATTTCGCCAGCCACGCTGCTCCACTTTCCGCCCCGTTTTCTCGCTAATCCATTGTGCCTTTCGTCTGAAAGCCGGAAGTAATGAGGCTGATGGGTCGACGCTGGCTGCTGCTGCTGGAATGCTGAAGCAGTTACACCGTATCACTCGGAGTTATCGACGGTTCAACGAGAATCTTGTATCAGCTGCACCAACCAATAATCTACTTTCTTCCCTTTCCACCTAAATCCAATTTTTCCTCTATCCTAACCCCTTGCACTACAATTTAACACGCGCGTCCGACCAAACTGTTATGTGTTACCAATGTGAAAACCGATCAAAACAGATACCGGTATTCTATTCAGCGAATTACGAAAATAATAATTACACCTAAACTTAAATTGCAGCTACGTCACGAGCACTGTATGACAAGGGGTTAAGAATGAACCCGCTTTAAAAGGAAGTTAACATTTCTGACTTTGTAAATTGTCACGGAAGCTTCTAAATAGATCCACTAAATTGTTCGTTAGCTACAAGGATTTTAATTTTATATGACTTTGCACGAGTCCTCATAAGAATGCATCGTTATCGAATAGGTAGGAGATATTGAAAAAGCGTAGCAGCTGTTTCGAAATCCTTTGTACGCGTAATCCTCGATTAGTAGAAGATAAACTTTTTCGTTTCTGTGAAATTAATTATAAATTGATAAAAATTTTACGATTCGCGACACGTAAGTAGAAACGTGATAACGGCGATAATAGTAGAGTCACGTGGTAACATCTGGTACTCCGCGTTGTACTCCGCAACTCTACACGACGAAAACTTGACGTTCATACTTTTAATCGTCTTTCTTTTAAATTAGTACAAATTTAAAATAATACATCAAATATATCGAATAATTTAAAAAACTATGAAACTTTCTAGTAAAATTAAGTAGCTCGTTAACAGGGACATAGTCGTTAGTAGATATCTGTGCTTAATAATTGTATGTTATTAGAGTTTGACGCGTTCAAACTTATTAAAGCAGACGCAAACGAGTTTTATGCAATTTAATAACACAAAAGTGGATAGTGTATAGTACAGAATAATTATAGTGCACTAATTGGAATGTAATGTAACCTTGTTCAAGTTTCGAACCTATAAGTCACAAGTGTTATTTTGATTCCCTATTTTCATAATCGGACGTTTGATATGCACCGAACTAACGTGATACTTGACGCCATTTTCCGTACAAGATTGCTGATCGAAGCTTCCGATGAAACTAATTCATCGATCTTTTTTTATACCTCATCTGAAGAGGATATTAACACGTTAACTGTCACGTCATCCGTGTACGGGTTTATATCGGCATCGAGTTTCCACAAGAATCCCCCGCTCGGAATTACGGATAATAGGGACATCGAAGTTTCGCGAAAATAACAGATAAGATTGATTAAACAGCAGAAAGCAACCTGATAAAATTTTCAACGTGTAAACTTGTGGAGTCAAATATCTGAGAAATTAATTAAATAAAATAACCATTTTTAACATATTGACAAAGGTAGACACAGCTAAAATTTTTTTATTAATTGAGAATAGTAAGTTATTGGAGATTGATAATTGTACAAAATTAAAAACGAACGCATTTATGTAAAAAAAATGTCCATGACACTGCTGTTTTAACAACCGTTCAATTTTGTCTGTCATATATACGTTCCTCGACGAGGAAAGGTTAACTTGTCAACTTGTTAACTTCACCGTATTATTATCATAATTTTGGTCCTATTCAGGACGTTCATTTAATTAAGCGACTAAATAATCGAACGGTCGAGTTGAACCTCCATGGCTTACTAATAGCTTCTTCTGGCCGACTACGAGAAAAATTTTTCCGATATTCGTCGAACGTGGTACCCTAACCCGTACCCTAAAACTGCTTATTCGGCTCCGTGAAAGACGCCAATCTCGAAGAATTTCTATGAAAATCGATCGATGTTCTTACGTACTCTTACCGCCAGAACTAACGACCTCGACGAGGGCTTCCTGCACGAAATTGGACCCCGAATATACAGGGTGGTCCACTTCGATGTTAATTGTATCGAACATGTTTCGTTAGAACAGAAACTCTTTTTCTTTTCCCGGAACAAATCGATTCGATCCTTATCGAGCAATTCTCTTTTGATTTGACTTTCGACTTGAATCTATTCGGAGGATTACGTTTTGGTTAATTCTACGAAGAGTTACATTACTCGAATGATCATTGAATATAAATTTTAGAAAGAAGTGTATTACTCTAGTGCATTTTTCTCTTATTAACCCTTGGCATGCAGTTGTTCCTTTAATATGTGACTGCTTTCGTTTTTACCTTCGTTTCACCGGAGCTGAATGACGCGGAGAGCAGTTTATTTAAAAACAGCTCTTCCAATTTCCTCGTTTTAATTACGAAGCTCCACGGAGCTTTAGCCCCGAAGTTCGTCCGGGATCGGTAAACACAAAAGCGCGTTGATCACGCGAATGTGCTCTTATCAACGAAACTCGCGAGCCAGCATGTGCATTCGACTCTTATTTCCCGATCAATGACTCCGTGAAGTCGTACGATATTCGCGAGTGTAATGACTCACCGATAACATCGATTTCGATAACCTTGTCACACGGACATTTTAATCGTGACCGAGCGTTTCGGTTTGTTGGTTAACCGCGTAAATATACTTCTCGAATTGATAGACTGACACTGAACCAGATGAAATACGTACATGCTGTTTCATTCGATAATTGGGCACTGTTCCAATTATGTTCGAATATAAATTTGCACTCCATTTCTTTTACCTACCATTTACAAAGTAAATAAAAGCGTTGCGTATTGCGGAGTATATGACAAATTTTTCGTTTATTATAAAATATATATTGAGACAAATAGATGGCAACTGCGAAACGTTTGCGGGAAAAAGACCCCTTCTGAAGTGCGAAGAATGCAAAAAGGGTAGTTAACGATTAACACGAGCGTTACGATAAGAGAGCGTGTAGAATTTGTAATGAACTTCATTCATTTATTATTCTTATTATCGATAAAACGTTGCAAATATCGTAACAATATATTTAACCAATCTATTCGAATTATTTATAAGATGCAAGAGAAATGTAATATCGACACTCGACATAGGAGGGTTAACATCGCTCGACTCGGCAAAGGGTTAACTTATGGTTTCTATCGTTATACGCTCGGGCTAATAATTGAATTTAACCGATCAGACTTAGTATTTAAAAGAGAATTTTCGTTTTGATCCAGTCATCCAACGTGATTAAATTGCAAACGATATTAAATTCTCGGATCGGGCGTAAATTTTCAACGGGTCCATTCTGTTGGTCGAAGACAGGGAAGATTACACGAGGGACGCTCGTTCCGCAAGGAAAGTACATTTTTAGGGAAACGAGGAGCGTATGGTATCGATCGAGTAACCATCGAACAATGTCGTGCTGTGTTTGCAAATTTCGTTTGAATTCTATTAGACTCGTTTACACGGCGAACAGAAAGAATGTCGGATATGTCGCCTCGAGGCATCTATAGCCTCTGCTTCATGAATAAGTCCGAGGATTCTTCATTGCGTCGACACGGGGAGGGCTTACCAATCTCTATTATCGGCAGACCTTGCGCGCGATTATACGATAAAACGTCGAATTATTCGCTCGACAAAGTTCGATCTTCGAACTTCGTACGATCAATTTGTTTTCTAACAACGCGTACACGGTTGTAACGCATGGAAACGAGACGATCGAATCGCTTGTCAAAGCAATCATTCGAAGGTGAATATTCGAGCTCCACGAATGCAGATTTTTAACGAAAACGGTTGATGGCCGACGAATCGTAATTGGACCGCCGGAAAACCGCGTAGAAAGTAACGACGTAATGCTACGTGAGCACTGGTCTCGCGAGGTAACTGTACTCGGTGCTAGCTACAACATACTAAATGCAAACCAAATATGGCTGGTATTTGATCGAATACGCATTCTTGACCCTCTGACATCGCGATCAATTGAGAACGCCAAGCCTGATTCTGTTCATCGAGCAACTTTAAAACGTGACCTTGCAATCCCTGGCCATCGAATTAGGGCCGCTAGAAATTTTCAGCATTTCATTTTCCATGAAATTCAAAGGCCTGTTCAAATTGTAATTATGTAATTAGCTACTACTGTACATAACATCAACAGATTTTAATATCTTGTATTTCATTATCTTGTACTTGAATTATTATCCCAAATAATTCTTTTCAACTCAGATAATGTTGAGAGTTGTAAACTAGTCTTTTGATCCAGATGTTTTCTGTGGCATTGAAATTTCACCTCTATCGATACTCGCGCCTAAAACGCTCGCACGGCCCTTAACCACACAATTTATCACGATAGTAACAAATCGATTGCTACGTATATACCATTATCGGCGTATTTAGTAATAATTTTGCATGACTCAAGACAATTTTCCGTATGTTATAGCCATAAAAGTGAAATTTTCGTACGTGATCCTAATTAGTTGGCCAAGGTCTGTATCGTAAAAGTGAAATTAAGAAATGACGCCGCTAAGATAAGTGAACCAATCTCATCAGTTGATCTCGTACTTACGCAAAACATGACTCACATATTTATCGCCAAACTTTTAAAAATGTAATTTATATTTTATTCATCATTCGTTATCGTTCGATCGCATATTATCTTACGTAAATGGTTTTCGGTGACGAGTCATTTACCGATAAAGAACAAGTGTAGTAAGACGTACCTCGTAGAAGATCCATGTGGAGAACATTGTTTGAAACAAGTTGTACCCTATCAGGATCCTCCGAAGTTTGAAAGGCTTTCTATTTTCCATTAGCCTCGGTCCCAAAACCTTGCTGAAATAAGCGTAAAATAGGCATATCGCTATCGTCGGAAATGGACTGCCCATCATGATATAAGTATTCACCCGAGGATCTGCAATCAAAATACAATTTGTCAGAAAAATCAAATCTTTCGCGAGTGGTCACGTGTGACTTACGATGAAAATTAAATTATTTATAGAAAAAGCGGATGAAAGGAATTGAGGACGCTTAATATCGAACTGAGATACGCTAACAAATTAAAGATCTTCAAATGTGATAAAATCTTATTCGAACTTTTAGTTTTGTAGTTTAACACTAAACCTACCTGTAGTTAATTTGAAATGAAAAATGAAGTAAAAAGAATGAACAAGCGACAAAACATGAGTACATATATTAATTCTTTATCTCGACAAAGATCAGTGCAGATTTCAGGGGAATCACTTCAACAAATTGTATAACTTATAATAAAAAACTTGTGGAACGAATGTTCGACCGGTTTGGTAAATTTAGTATTACGTCTAATTATAATTTGCATACTGAACTGAATAAAAAATTGTCATAAAATATTAACTTTTTTCTCTGCTTTAATATTGCAGATTAGTTCCGTCTGACGTACCCGGCAAGTAAATCATAAGTCAGAAGGTTAATTAGAGATCAATATAATGTGTCTGATCATAAATTTCAGCTTTTTGTGGCAGTCTATGCGATAATAAACATTCGACTTTTATCGCTATTTCTACTCTTGAGAATTTAAAAATTGGGATTGTAGCTGGGATAGGAATTCAAAGACATGGAGACGCTGTTATTTAAGAAATATTTATAGCTAGTTTCCCAACCGTAAGACTATCAGAAATATTTCGGTAAAATGTGAAGTTCATCGAATAAACTTGTGGGCGCGTTTGAAAAATATTCAGAGGTTTTGTCTTATGTCTTCACAATCTCGTTCCGAGGACACCCCCGTTAGCATGGTCGTTTAGGACCCGGAGAAACCTCCCTTAGGAAGGGGAAGTGCAAAGGCACATGGCCTGTTTCGACCGTCGTCGATTTCTATTTTCTAACACGTAGTTGTAGGGGTTAACTAGTAGAATTGTGTTAATAAACGAACTATTAAAAGTTAAACTTTGATTTTAACATAATATTTGAGAACCTGATTGCGGTTAATTTTAACTCTCGTTCACGAAAGAACACTAGTAATACGTGCACCAAAAGATTGTAGTTGATAAAACAGCATCGCACGGTGGGATAAATCAGCTCTTCTTTATTCGCTCTTTATTAAACGAGCAAGGGGATCTTTTTCTGGTTGAAAAATGACTCGGTTAACGGGTTAAAGTGAACTGCCTGATAACTTTGTTCTTATTCTAAAAATAATCGCAAAGAGGTTAACGAACCGGGAAGGCTGTACTTTATTGTCGTTTAATGACAGGAAAATTGTCATGACCAAGCTTAGTGTACCGTAATGACGATGCACAAAGTTGTGGAAAAAATGGGGAAGAAGAAAGGAGAAGGGAATTGTTTGCCTTTCTATTTCCTTGGTCGTTAAGAATCCTGACTTGAACATTCGGTAATTAACCGAATCGGGGAATTTGAACGTCGACTTATGCAGCGTGAACGCGTTTAATTAACTGCAAACACGAACCGAGTCAAATTCAGACTCCATCGTAATCGAATCTTTCATTTTTCAGGATAATTATTCTTATTTTTCTGGTATAATTGTAAGTTCTGCATCAGATTCTTGACACGTTCAATCGGACATGGGATATAGAGACCTCATCAAGGTTATGGTTATCATGACTATTTCATTCGAGGGTACTTTGCGAAATGTGATAAAAAGAATAAGTAATTTTTAGAGAGGAAGATGTTTCGTTCGAATATCGAAAGTTTAAATTAGTCAAAGTTTTGATAGAATAAAGGTAAGAAAATGTTTCCGTGAAAGTTGAAGAACACCGTTCGAGTGAAATCATCCGTGCCAAGTAACAGTCAAAGTTATTTTTCTAAGATTGGTAAAAGATAGGAGTTGTAAGAATTTAAGGACTTTCATTTTCATTTCGACGGGACTTTGAACACGAGACTCTAATTTCAAGCCTGCGAATCTAACGATCCATTGAGTCCGCGACGTTAACGCTTTGATTTTTGCTAATAAAAGCGACAGGATCGGGGTTGAAATTGAAAGGGGTCGAAATTAATGATCGTGGGTCATTTCACAAAAGTTGCCATAGGAACGTTATGCTTAACGCTATCAATTTTCGCGCGATTCAATTTCGATACTAGAATCGTCCGAATTTCGCCGCTTAAGCCCGCGAATATCGAAGAAATAATCTGAGGCTTAATCTTGCAAATAAAACAATTGAAAATCGATGCGCGTTAACGAGACTCGTCGTTTTCGTTGAGAACGAATCGACAATTAGCCGCTATTACAAACGATTCTGGCACAATGTGCAATTATGCTTTTACGATCACCCCTCTTTACTGTTTACTTTCTTTGACCCAGATTTCGACGACAATGGTGTCATTAGGAACATTGGCCACGATGTAGAACAATGGCCAACGTGTCGAGAAAGGGTGGCGTATCGAATACGAGAGGGGAGAAGAAAACAGGTTAATTATTCCAATATACCGATGGAAACTTCCCAATAATAATTAAGAACTAATGAATATTCCTATTCCGAGTCGATGGATCGCGTGGATATGTTTGTCCTAATAGAGAACCCCTTCGACAAGGGGTTAGTTTGACGAGTCTGACACGTGACGTACTCGCAGTCCACATGCGACTCACACGTGACAAACCATATTAGAGTTTTTAATATGCTTCAACTTGAAGTTTAAGCTCAGTTGTAATTTACATAAGGTTCGCCGAGTACAAAGTACTCATTGTAATTTTCTTTATTTGATTCAGTATTGTAGCAGTGCTCTACGTACCTGATAAATAATGCAGCAAAAGGTTAGAGAAAGGTTAAAACTTCGAACGTAACTAATGCATACACATTAATGATAAACTTGAAAATTTGAAGTGTTTCGTATACACTAGAGTTTTTATATGTCTAACATAAAATTTCTATTTTCAATACAATCATAAATATACACAACGAAATCAAACGAGATTCGACCTCTGAATTCAGGAAATTCTAAAATTTGCTTGTTCACTCGTGAGATTAATATCCGGTATAGCAGCTATCGTTTGTCAAACGAGAGGATGAATTACGGTCGGTTTCAAGCTTCGTTTCGGATTTTACGACAGCCTCGAATTTCAGGGGGGAGGAAGAACATCAGAGAACTTTTTGAGTTACTCTTTATTGGTCGTTAAAACCTGCGACGACCTCTCGAGGTCGATGACACTCCTTTAAATTTCATTAATTATTTCGTCATCGAATGATTTAATCAATCGTGAACAACAGGTTCTTTGTATCGCGCAACGCGAACTTTGTGCCAAAACACGAATTTTCTTTTTAACAACGAAACGAGGTTGAATGATCGGACCGATTGGATCGAATACCTTTTTCGGTAATTTTCCTCGGAAAACGCACTGTGTACCTCGATTCCGACGAGCGCTACACGTTACACTTATTGGCTTTTCGGTTTTCCGATTTTTCGATACTCAATTGCGAGTATGCTTTCGGTAAAGGTATATTCGTGTTTATCAGACCCGCAGCTAAATTTACTTTCGTCCCTTTTTCGGAGAAAAGTGTTGGCAAGATTTTGGGGATAAAGATTTTTAGCGATACTACATTTTTAGAAAACTACCAAAACGGTCAAATAGCTCCACATATTTCAGATCATAAGTTACTCTTTTCTAATTATAAGTTACACTCGCAACAGTTGTTTAGATGCTTTTCTTGAAATCTGTATGTTGACTTTTATGCGGATGCAGAATTAATGTGTGTACGATTTTATGTATAGTCGTCTGTCTATTTTTTAACTTCATTTTTAATTTTAAATTAAGGATAGGTTTATGTCATGGTCTTTTCAAATTTCTGCGACAAAAATGAATCTTCGAAAGTAACTGTAATCGCAAATTTAATTGGCAAGTAATGACATTTGTCACTCCATTCAATGGATAGAGAACTTTTGGGTACTCAATAGGGATAATCAAACTTTTTAAGGAAAGGGACTGGAACTTTTCAAAACATGTGGGCCGGAAAAATATTTTTATCGAAAATCTATTCAATTCCCTTGAGTACAAGTCCACTGTATGAATGGAAGTCATACAACGAAGCACAACAGAATAGAAGAATCGTAAATTCGCAACCAAATTATAAAATTCGGAGAAATTAATATTTCTTATATATATATGTAATATTTATGTATAAAAATCTGGGCTCTAATAGGGAATGTTTGCATATAGTTTGATGATCTGACTTCACTCTACTATGCAGTTAAGTAGGTTAACTGTCTCCTGTGCCTTGTATGTCTGGTGAGATTTGGACCCACCTCAAAAAATTGATATTGTCTTCATGTTCGATAATTGAAAAGAACCATTTGTACACCTTACCACACCTTGGGTTATTTTCTTTAAAATCGCACGTCTCAAAGAATGAAATGATCGAAGATTTGATCGATATATTTCAGGTTTAACGTTCCCAGTTAGACGAATCCTTAATCGTGCGAGTTAATGGGGTGTTCAAAGAGTAAACGTAGTTGGAAGAATACCGAAGTGGTATTTGCAAACAAAACCTGGAACAATGGACAGGAAGTTTGTCTCGATCGATACAATCGTTAGTTCATCCGGCGATTATCATTCGATAACACAATGGCGATAAAATTGCGTACCGTTTCTTTCGATTTCGTTATTACGATCGATCTCGCATACCCGTCTTAAGAAATCAATGCTCATCGAGCGGGTTAATAAATTCGTCTAGGCAGTGGCTTCCTGACCGGAAAGCCCGAGTTCCGGTATCGAGGCAGGTGCACGATGCACCATCGCGGAATTGCATAATGCTCGGCTAACTTGTAAATCACTCGCTGATTGCTCCACTTTTCAGCGCGCATACAATAACCCCTTTCACGGATACTTATGTACGTGTTACAGCGTGTTGAGAAAGTTACGATCGTGTTGGGTGCATGTCGTGAAATTAATTGACCTTTGCACCCCGGTGTCTGGGTCTTTTTAACCTGGAGCGAATTAAACCCGAGATTCGAAGCTAACGCAAAAATGGACACTATTGCATCGTTGTGGCAATGAAATTCGAGATTTATCGGTTTCGATAGAAAATGGTTTCGAGTTTGAAATTTAAATACGTACACGAAATTGACAGTTCTATGATAACATTGTGACTGTTCAAGAATTTTTCGAACTCATTATAGTTTTACATTTCCATATATAAAAATTAACGCGTCGTCGGTCATCGGTGACTGCGATCAGACCTGAACTGGGTTCAGACCGCATCAGTTATCGATGACTGACACTAACTTTTCCTTCAGGCTGTGATAGTCGATGCTGACTGACACTAGCTTCTCGTTCAGACCACAACAGTCGCCGGTGACTAACACTAACTTTCCATTCAGGAAAGTCGATGGCGATTGACAGTGTAAAGTATGAGACAAAACTAAAAAAATTTACATTTATATAACCACATCATTACCATATTTAAATATTTAAAAAAAAAACTTACAAGCAGTGCGTGTGGACTGTTGGGGACTTCCTTATAAATCTGCGTAGTACTCAACATGTTAATATTTATAAACATAAAAAATCAATGATTGCACTTTGTAATTAGGTTCATGTATTTGGATAGCTATCAGAAGTACAGTATAACGATATCGTGTCTGTGCAAGAATTTGTCAAACTCATTATTTACACTTTCTAATAATAAAATGACAATATTTTTACAGATAAGAAATCGAAACTTTAGGAATCAGACTTGGACAATATCGATAATACATTAACAGTGAACAGAAGTATAACCATATCGTGTCTGTGCAAAAATTTTTCAAACTCATTATTTCGAAACAATAAAATTAATATTTTTAGAGATAAGAAATGATAGGGTCTTGTAATCATATTATCGATGATTTAGTTATATTTTGTTGATTCTTTTGACAGAAAATAAGCACATGTTTACACCACACCAGTTACGAAAAATTTTCCATGTTTTCAACTCCGTTTGTTCGATTCAAACGAGTTTCCATGATTCGTGACGTCAATCGCTGCCGTAAACAGAACGATCGTGATCGATCAGGAAAATATGCAAAACGACGCAGTCAATTTGACCATTTCCAGTAATCAAAATATGAGTGATAAAAAACGTACAGTCACAACTCCACAGGTGGCAAAAAGTTGCAGTTAGCTTCCTCATTGGCAAACAATGTTATGCGTAAGAATATGAGTATTAGTTTTTTGTCAGAAGGACATTACGCAGTTCAGTTCTCCATTTGAGAATTTCATTATCGAAAGGCCTGGGGTTTTCAAATTACGTCACACTTTTAAATTTATGGATTTTCGGGTTACCAAATTAACACTGTGGGTGAAGTCAGTATGCATCGTTCTTTAAACGCAAAAACAGAGAAACGTATTTCACCCTCGTGGGGGTTATCGATGAACCCTCTACGAGATAAATACGTCACATGATTACACGCTTTCAGTTGTGAATAATATTTTGCTATGTAATACTCGATGGGAGAAATTCGTATTGGTTAGATGGACAAAATTAACGTAGAATTAACGTGGCAATCTGAAAATTTCATATTTCTGTATTCTTGATGCTTTAGGTGAGCATCTAGCAGATGCAAACCTTGGGCAAGTTTATAGCGAGGGTCGTTAAAGCAAAGTCTTCAAATACGTAGAAGTCTAGGAAGATCTATAGGATACATTTGTGAGAACTATTGAAAATTTTCATTTTTGAGAATTATTAAATTTGTAATTATTTTGCAAGAAGTCGGACATGTATCTCGTAGGTACACACGAGTTATGGAAGGTTAACCCTAATAAATATCATCTTCCACGCGTGACGCACATAACTATTGAAATGCGACAAATCAACCTCATATTTTTGTCAAGATTAAATTTCGAGTGTAATTTTAATTACAATCCGTCCAATGATCACACCCAAACTATTCTAACATTTGGACATTCTCTCTGTCTTAACCCCTTGCTCTACAACCACGTGCCGCACACATGACGCACGCTACAGTTGGAATGTGATAAACCAGACTCGTATTTTCACTGCAATTCAATTTTGGGTTCAATTCTAATTATAATCTATGTCATCACGGATTGCTGAAGGCAAAACGTGCCTAACATTTTAACGTTGTAGCTATAACTAGGTAGCTACGAATGACGCAGCTGCCTAGAAAGTTATAGGTTAAGGGATTAACGTTACAGTAATTGTAACGCTACAATCGTAAATATACCGCTGTAGTTGATAATTGTCTCACTTGACAAAAGAATCATCAGTTAAGGAGCATCCACACTTCCAAATATTCCAAATCTCAAACCTAAAATATTCAATTCTTAAAATCCAATCACAATCTTTCCGATTACAAAAAGACAAACTCACAAAGTTGCAAAGAGATGTTATTGAAAAACAGCGTGAATTACAAGATCTATATCGTACGCGGTCCATGAATCGTGACAATCAGCTGGACTCTGAACGCCCCAACGCAGCGGCTCGAAAGAGCGAACGATTCTCGAAGGTGGAAAGGCTGCTCTGTCCGTCAGCTCGGATAAATTTCTCGAGCACACTTTTTTCCTTTCTTCTTTTTTTAATTCAGCCCTCGTACGTGAAGACGCGAGAGTTTGTTCAGGAGGTGCTCGCCAAGCCTTCCGGTAAATTACCTTTGCACTCAGATGGTCCGAGCGAGCGACGCTCATTGTCAGCTAGCCGTCCGCTCCACCGCACATCGCTGGACATCGTTGCCTCTTTTTTTTTTTTTTTAACAAACTTTCTTTTTCGCGGTTTTTTAATGTCTTGCAACTGCTCGTAGCTTGCAAACAATTCATTCACAGATAGCAGAATTATCAAGTCTGTTTATAAGTTAATTTCAGTGTGTTGCGCAATTCACTTTGTATTGTTTACAATATGTTACAGTTGCATTTACATATAGGGTGAGACGTTTAAAACCTGAATAACTTGGTTGTTACTGCGGATAGGAAAAAATGCAGTAGATCAAATTTATATAGTATACAAAATAATTTTGTATGCATTTTTTTCTATCAGCAATAGCAAGTTATTCTGGCCCACCCTGTATATAAATGCACGATTACATACGTATACCTTGCTAATTCCTGTTCAGTTTCATATCTTTTAATCCTACAAGTTTGAGCATCTACCTTTGTCTTTTAGTAAACGTTCATTCTGAGCGAAATTAACCTTTGAAATTGGACTACATGACGTAAACGTGCTTAAAACAGATAGCCTTTCATTAATTATTTATTAATTTGTTCTCGGAATATATTTCGCCATGGCAACGAAAGGGGTATTAACTAGATAAAACGATGCGAAACGTAAGAACACGCGAATAACGAGTCAACATTACACCGACGATTAGGCGTTACCATATTTTTATCCGAATGTTTATTCGTTGTGTGCAGATATGTTTGAAAAGCTCGATAATACGCGGCGACTTTGTGCAAACACAATCGAACGGTTCGTGAATGATTTCAAGCAGTTTTACTCATAACAGAAACGTCGAAAATATTGACAATAGTTTTAAGCGAGGTCAATCGATAGCGTCGAAGTCCATTTCGAAAAAGGCATTGGTACCGTGGACTTTTATTATATCGTCATTGTTAGCATAGTGGCGTGATATATTGTCGCGCGTTGAATTTCGAAGCATTGTATTTCGACCGGACTCGTAACTGGGACGTAGCAGGGACGTCTACAAGGGACGTATACTACAAAGAGTTAATTATTCGACGGTAAATGCTTCGCTGTTTAATCTTTCAGCTATCTCTAATGGCTCCGACGTTCTGGCATCGCAAATATCCACCGTCATCAAGGGTCAAAACACATACTGACACTCGAGCATTAACTGTATTAATCCTGGCTCCACTGTGATCAAAGGTATTCGAACTTTTGCGTTTCTTCGTTTGTCTGTATCAGGTGTATGAAAGAAACCATTTTCTTTTAAGGGTTTTGAAATGTTAGTGATTTGGGGGTTTAGGGATTTGGGGACGTAGGGATTTGGGGATGTAGAGATTTGCAGAAGTCGGGATTTCGGGACATAGGAACTTGGAGACGCAGGGATTTGGAGACGTAGGGATATGGGGACGTAGAGATTTGAGAGCGCAGGGTTTTGGGTATGTAGAAATTTGGGGACGTAGGGATTTGGGGATGTGCGGATTTGAGGGGTGTGGGAATGTAGGAATTTGGAAGCTTAGCTATTTGGGGGTCTGAAATTCGGAGATATAGTGATTTGAGGATTTTAGGAATAAATTTCTTTCCTTACTAGCCTTCTCTACCCAACAGAGCTGGTAAAAGTAATAAACGCAAAAATTCGAGCACCTACTATCAAGGCTACTAGCACCAGTTACTAGCATAGTGTAGACAGTCCCTTATGCCAGGTGTCAGCTGTCCAAAACCTTCCTTGCAGTGGGAAAAAGAACGTTTCGTAAATCAAATCCACTGCGTACCGAATTACTTCGAACACCCATTTCAAATGTGACGTAACAAAGCCTTGAATTATAAAATAAAAATTCAAAGAATAGCAACTCTCGCAGTGTAGATATCTTTTGAAGGAACCTGTAGTCGACAGCAACAGGGTTAAATAGGCTATCAGTGGTGTAACCACGACTGTGGCGAGTATGTTTGACCCAACGAGGATCGTATATATAAATACGAGAAGAGATTCCAGCGGTGCAGCAGGTACGGTGTAATCAGGCAAGGGCGCCTCTTGGTCTACGGTGTACGCGATACACGATTAGCGGAAAACACGGCTTGTTGGTTTGCCGGTATTAAATCGATAATCCACGTACCGTGTAACACGGGAACATGAAAAGAGGGCTGGTCAATTGGAGCCCCTTAACTGCTATTACGTCTTGCAACGTTTACGCCGCATCGTGGTCACGAATAGGCATAGAAATTCGAGTCCTTACCTAGCTCCAACGAAAGCTCTACAGGCTGACTCACCTATAATTAGTCACCGTGATATCTTCGATAGATTAGATTGCAGATTGTCATTTACCGTGTGCGATGACAGTGGTCGAAGTCGAAAGTCTAAAAGGGGATTCCACTAATTACATCGTCAAGTTTCGAACACGTAGCGATTAACATTGCAACCACATTATGGACTCAGTTCACAGATATTTTTCAGAAGCTAGTGCACAGTATACTACAATTAATTGGTACAGACGAGTGAAATTCTTCAAGAACTTGATATGTGGCGAACATGAATCATATAATCTGTAGATTGCTCTATTTATCTGTACTACCTAGATACATCACGAATCCACGACGTAACCGCAATTGAGTAATTACAGTCTGATAATTTAGCTTGAGTAGCCATTGAATATTACAGCCTTTGTACGAGATGTAGATATACATACTTCATAGTTTAGGCTATCTTCGGATCGTATATCCCCACAAGTAATAGGACCCAAGTTTCGGCTTTACGTTCCAATTAATACCCAATATTGCACCACCGCCCATAATATTGAATCAAATAGTTATTTATTACCTTCTCGCATCGAGCGCAGTTTAATTGTATTTAATGTCGGATGCGATAATGGGTGTTTAATGGGCAACACTTGAACGTTACGGTACACGTCGAGCCTCTTCAGAGATTTACAACGTACATAACATAATATAAAGTCATACCCTGTCTCGTTTGCTTTATTTTATCATGAAAATTCGTTAACGTTGAAACTACCGAATCATTCACAAATTTTATATTACAAAATTGATTTTTTTGAAATTTATGATTTTTATAGATACGAGAAATTCACTTATGTTCAATTATATTTTATAGCTTGCACAATGATTCTTTATCTCAACGAAGAATACTCATTTGAATATAAATTTAATATTTTGACAAAAATTTCTTAAAATTTCTTCTTGACATTTTCGTCATTTAAAATATGAACTCCAAGATCCTTTTCAGGGGTTCCGTGAATCTAATGTTAAAGCAAAAAAGAAGCGCTAAAATAGAAGAAAGGCTTTTCATTTGAACGTCGCACAGTTTCACCCAATTTACTTATTACATATTTAAAAAATGCTTCCCAACATCGCAGCGAATGGGAGTGACCGAGTTAAAAGGCTCCTCGAGAAAGAATTAAAGAGGCTCTTAAAAAATAGCATTTTTATCGAGCGAATGATGAACCGCAGGTAAAGGCTGGCTCAGCAATAATAGGGTTCCCAAGGGAAAGGAGCATAGGGACCGAGAAACGTGTTTATGCGGGGTCAGGAATATCTGAATCGGAGGAACGAACAGGTTACGAAAGGTATGCGATGACCGAATTAAAAAACCGCTGACGCGCTCGATTTTTCTTCGCCTCGAACAACAAACTCGAAATTCCAGGATGACTCGGTGAAACGGGCAGGGATACTCGCGATCGTAGGGAAATCGGGAACGAGACGGAATGTTACGACACTTTATTGACACACGCGGAAGGCCACTTCGAAAAATATGCACGACAAACACCGAGTGCCAGGCTCTGTGATGTGCTTTTCGTCGAATCGTTGTATACGCCGTGTCCCCGTTCAACGATTATTACGAAAGCTTCCTCAAAAGGATCTCCTGTCGCATTCCATCGCTTTCCAACTACAAAACACTTTGTACGAAGACCTTAACGCTCGGCCGCGCCATACACGTGTTAATCGAACGGGTAATTGGGTCGATTCATCGGGTCATTCCATAAGTAATGTCGCTCGTTTTAGATCGCGAAGATCGGTAAATAATGTACAGGGTTATCGACTATTCCATACAAATATTAATCATATGCAGTATTTGTCTGCTTAGCACTGAAACCACCGGACCGTTTTACAAGCTTCAGATTTTAACACTAAAATTACCGACGTATGTCATTTGTTGGATTCCGGTAGAATTGACAATACTTTATTTAAGAAAACTCGTACAGCTTATATCGGGTTGCCCGAGTACCAGACTCTTTTTGAACAATTTTCAATATTGCGAATTTTTATATACTATTGCTGGAGATAGGTAGAGGTAGGGACAGTGTGACTCAGGATGCGAGGTCGAGGATGAGTAAGGATTAGAAATCGTGATCGTTTGTATGGGGATGAGACTGTAATGTTTACGATATAATTTATGTCCAACACATTTTTAATTTGAAATTTGAAGTAAATAAATAAACAAACGACAGTAAATTAGTACAGACATTAATTCTTCTTGATGAAGATCAATGCAGATTTCAAGAGAAGCACAATTGTGTAATTTATAGTAAGGAACTTGTGGAACGGAAATTTAAGGTAGTTTCCCTGAAGTTGATAGTGTTAGGAAATAGAAATTGAACAGTCGAAACAGGCCATGTGCCTTTCATCAGCGTACTCCCCTTTCCTAAGGGAAGTTTGGGTCCAAATGCTAACGTTTCCTCAGGAGTTTGTGTCTTCGAAGACATTTGCCGCGAGAGGATAAAGTAAAGAAACCTTGAAGTATTTTCAAACGCGCCCACGAGTTTTACTCTTAACTTTAAATATTTCAAAAAGTGTATACAATAATTTACGTTTTGTTTATTTCTTGACTTTTAATTTGAAAATATGTGTACAGTGTTAGAATTACTTTCTACCGAACTTATCTGTGGCTCGTAGCTAAAGTGGGGGTGCTAAAGTCTTTACTTTTTATTTGAAAATTTTGTATAAGGAAACATTCGTCCATATCGAATCACAAAGGAAGAATTAAAAGACCCGTTATATTAAAAGTTAACGATAATATTAAGTGGAGGGGTGCTGCGAGCTAATTGCGAATTCCTGATGGATTCACTTCGTGCTGGAAACACGATTGACGAGGTCCAGTATGGGATCAAAGTTCACGAGATTCTACGAAGTGACGGAAATATTAATTTCGCAATATCACACGTGTTTGGGCCAGATAAAGAGAAATTTATATTTAACATCTTTTCAACGAAAACTACTGAATGTTTCAAGATTACAAAACTACATTTAAAGATTAACCTAATTCACAGATATTTCTTAACTTGAGAAGTTTGTAAATGAACTTGAAAGTTTGCAAAATTTTTTAACTTGAAAATTTATAACGTATTTGATTGATCAGAAGCATGTACGTATTTTTGACAGCCACCTTGGGTCTTTCGGCTGAGAACTTTAATCGGATGAGTATTTTTCTTTGGGAGTCTCAGGGTCATCACGATAATATCATTAATATACGGAAACGCAGTTCGTATGCTATACATATAAACAGCTGAACGGTCATAAGCGATAATAATATCATTTATGGAGCTATAAACAACGGCAGTTGGAATACCTGCGGATCATTCCTTTCTTTTGTATCTCTTTAGCACTTTTATTGTCGCGTCACCCATATACGTATAACACTTAAATTTCCATACGGACCTAACATCTACATTACTAAGAATTTGTTCACTTAATTCAGAATACTTCACTTAACCATTGACAGTTTATCCCGTGACAGTCACGGGCAGGATAAGACATTCAAACTGTTTAGTCTATCCATAAGATATCTAAGCCTATGGCTAGATTCTTTGCTTTCTCTGTTTTCTAAGATTATTCGAACTGAAGAGGAAACGTGGTTTAGTTTTGAATTCGGTATAAATTAGATATTTTTTGGACCAAAATTCGTACCTTTACCATGCTGTGAAGTAACTTAACTGAGAATTATAACTGAGAATAATGGACGTAAGATATTGTGAAAATATTTGGTAAGATTTGTTAAAAAATACTTGATACAATTTTCAACTTGTGGCGGTCAACGTGCTAAATAATTTAAACTTCTTCCTGACTGTTAGTTATTAAATTATATCATAGAATGTTACCGATATGGTTGCAAATGTCACATTTAATTTGTAAAAGAGAACGTAGCGAAAATGAGACTCTTTTGCATGTTGACACTTGATAGAATTAACCTAGTTTTCTAGTCTCATAATTCTGATATTTGAGAGGTTACATAAATCATGCATTGGCAAGTATTTTCAGGTGGAAATTGAATTAAAATTGGAATATTAATATTTCCTGAGAACGTAGAAATAGATTAAACCGTTCAAATGAACGACGTTATTTTGAAAGTTTAAATAACTTTGTAACAGAATAAATCAATCGATTGACCCAGTCGATACACGTCGCATGAAAAGAAAAATATCTATAATCTTTCTGTATCCGTGTAGTTAATTCATTTTCCGCTCGTCTCTCGAGTTGTTGCCTAAAGAAGATCGATAGTAAAAGTTTAACTTCCGCTCTGTCGCGTCTGTTCGTTTTCGATTTTTAGTACAGTCGCACCCGAATGACCCACTTGAATGTCGTGGACCTCGATGAAACTCGTCTAACTTTTGTCCCTTTTTCCTTTCATCGCTAAAATGTTCATTGACTCGAAAGAAAATCATCTTACCGGACTTGTTATCCATCAGGTCCCTGTACCCGTGCACCAGATTCGCTACTATACTCGTCATCTTGCCTCGAGTCTGTAACAAACCACAAATATTTGCTTATTATTATGTCGGGTTAACGAAGATGTTTGAGCTGATTAAAAATACACTTGATACACTCGTGTACAACACGATATATCTTTGTATAGACAGGTCTTTAAATTGTGGTCCGTGAAACAATTTTGAAATTGTCTGTACATTCTTATATTTGTCGTTAACTATTTATTAATATAACTGAACAATAACACAAATTTATAGGGTCCACAAAAAAATAGGTTCAAGATGGGATCCTCGAACTGCATAACTCCTGCTTGAATACATATGATCAAGTCATAGTATTAGTCGAAGTAACACAACGTAAACATTGCTATTAGCGACTACTACTGACCACCTGTTTAATTAGAAACGACAAGTAAGGAGATTGAACAAACTCTTGAAACATAGACTCTTCGAACATAACTCTTTCAAGTTAGAAATATTTTACATACTGTTTCAATGTTCTTATATAAAGTGTTCACTAACGAACATGATAACGATCTTAAGAGATGAGTCATTAAGTACATATGCATTTCTAAAGGCAATTACATAAAACAGCAATGTATGTCTGTATACATACGATTATCAACGAAATTATAAGAATACACATTTTTATTTTTGTCGTCAAAGAGGGACAAATTGTAATTGTTATGAAAGAGCGTATTCGTATCGAACGTAATTTTCATTAATAATTATCTGGTTTCTATTTAGTACTGCGTTTGAAAATTTATTTACTCAGAAATTGCATCAATGTCGAATAATCGATATTTTACTAAAAAAATCCTGACTTTTGTCAAACATAACTCTTTGCAGTCGACAGGTGATTCACACTCGACATTCAGTTTAATACCATTAAAAATCAGTATGTTTTAACTATATATGTGTTAGAGAAACATAGAGTAAGACGATAGTAATAACTAATGTAGAGAAATAAGTTTAAAATCGAAACATTTTGAAGTTGCCATCTGTTAAGAAAAATGCCTGCGATTGGATTAATAGAAAACTGTTTCTGAACGATCATGTGTACCCGATAGGAGAGCCATTAACCTTAATACGCTAGCAGCGGCGCGAAGTCGTACAAATTCATTTTATAAATAAAAATGTGAAAGTTTAAAAATGTGGAAAGAATTTGAAAAGGTAGAATTTGCAACGATCGAGGCTCTGAAGGTTCCGTAATGCGGCGATGATTCGCGCGAGCGTTGAACGGACAGAAATCGCGGGAGATCCGGATAATCGGTTCTCGAGACGACTAGAAGGGTCCATTCACGTCTCGGCGTCGCAAAGTACGAGAACAAATACGTAAGTGAACCGCGGCACGGCGAAATGCATTCGTTTATGCGAAAACTAGTTTTCGTGGAAGCATAAAAGCATGCATCGATCGTTTTGTCTTTGGAACGCGTTTTTCCGTGCTTCCGGGTCGCGTTTGTCGCTTTCGAACGCCGGTTTCAACGTTTTACAATCCATCGAATTAGGACCGCTAGAAATTTTCACCATTTCACTTTCCATGAAATTCAAAGGCCTGTTCAAATTGTAATTATGTAATTAGTTACTACTGTACATAACATCAACACATTTTAATATCTTGTATTTGCTTTATATCTTCGTTATTTTCCCGAATAATTCTTTTCAACTCAGATAACGTTGAGAGTTGTAAACTAGTCTTTCGATCCAGACATTTTCTATGGCATTGAAATTTTACCTCTATCGATACTCGCGCCTAAAACGCTCGCACGGCCCTTTACGACACAATTTATCACGATAGTAACACATCGATTGCTACGTATATACCATTATCGGCGTATTTAGTAATAATTTTGCATGACCCAATTTTCCATATGTTATAGTCATATAAGTGAAATTTTCGTACGTGCCCTAACTCGTTGGAAAGAATCTTCTGTTCTTCTCACCTATTTTTATGAAACTCGCGTACAGTTCAGTGTTCCTAACAAATAGAATATCATGCTTTCTGCGCTACGATAATTGCATCGCAGGAACCAAAGCGTAAATTGACGCACGGAATGTGTCGTAAATTAAAGCGTAATTCGTTAAGCACTCGAAAGCGTAATTAATAGGAATAAATATCGTCGCGATAGATAGATGGGCACAGGATTCGCGCGGGAATAAAATTATTGCTCAGCAGGAGTTTCGATTGATTCAACGTCGGCACTCAAAGCGTTAATTGTATCAAATAATCGTATTATAGAAGCCTGTTGCTGATGTAACGACCAGGTCTCGGTTACTTAACTTTCTTTTGTAAGAAACTTTCATTGGGACCCGGTGAAAACGTAATTGCAACGAAAAAGCGGCGTGAATCGATTAATTACGCAAACGGAATCGAAGGTCCAACGGTCGATTCATACAGTTGTGACGTATGAATCGTAGGATTTGCAAATGAGGAAACACTTTTGAGGACTCCTTAAAAATCATCGAAGTTAGGTTAATTTGGTCTTTAAGTTCGCGCAAATATGGTGAACCCAATTCAGCATTTGCTTTGTTGTATACATTAATCTTTTGCACTCGAGAGGTGACGGTCATCATTCAGTTGAAGTAATTCATTCATTCATTCAATTTTAAGTAAGTATCTTTTAACTAAATCTATAGTATACATAATGAAGCGGACACTAACGGCAACTAATAATAGAGAAGTAGTAATCTTAAATGAATTCAGCAGACTTTTTAAGGTACATATTTGACAACAGCAAAAATACCTTCAAGGGCTAAGGGTTAATTTTCAGTCCGTGAGATGTATTTATAAAAACACCAGAAGCACATAGGTATGCAAAGAATTCAATAGTATCAATAATTTTTTGAGAATATTTTAAAAACGAAAGTATTCTGTCGACTATGCATTAAGATGTTTAACATCATGTCCTCGATAAAATATTAAAAGAGTTAACCCATAATTTTTTTTTTTCATTTTACCGCATGTCAAATATTAAAGTTGGGCAAAATTGAAAGGAAAAATAATTTTGGAAGTTACAACGTAAATGTTTACAGAATACACGTGTTATTAATAGAATCCCCGGCTGAAGATTGGAGTAGCAAATGTGTTAAAATCATCGGATATTTATATATCAGAGGTTAGTCAATTGCATCGCACGTTAAACAATATTTCAAACGCAAAGTATTATTTGAACAAAATAACGAGTCATCTTTAAAAAGCTAACGAACGCGTTTCAACTATCAGGAAACACTATGCGGGATGTAATTTAATAATCAAGTCGCCACGTGTACGATATGTAATTGCATGCTAAAAGTACGTATCGATTAGTCTTCATAGGGCGGAACCGTCATACGGGTTCAGTTTTTCATTTCCGTCAAAATTAGCTTTTAAACATCTTTCGCGCTTAACTTTTATCATTCGAATCGATTAAATTCGATTTAATCGATTAAATTTTTTTCTTCAATTTTTCTTTTTCTTTTCATTCGAATTGTCGATAATGTTACGATATTATCCCACATTTATTAATATTACATAATTATTTATATTTACCGATAATATCGTTAATTAAATCAGTTCTGATGTTAAATCGTCAAAACATGCAACAAAACGAGCGCATATCGTGAATTATACGCGATGAGTAATTAATTAAAATCAGACCATTTCATTTTATAATTGAAGCATTCCACCGATATCCTCGCATAATAAACACGTTTACCATAAAACCGGCTATTCACACTACGAATTCGATGAAATAATTCAGAAATCGAGAGGTTCGCAGCCTCTCTCAAACGCGTAATATTACACAAAGTTGGATTTGAAAATATTCAAACAGTAGGTCTGAATATTAGAGAAAGTGGTCCAACTGCTTTTATTATAACACACTGCCAAGCCTGTTTAATATTTTTAAAATGTAACGTATCTCAAAAATATGCTTGTTTGGTGGTACAGAATTAAAATAAGCTAAACAAAACTTTGAGCTTTTGGTTCAACGAATTATTGTAAAGAAATCAAATGGATGATAATTTTTCAAGTAAAATTTCAAGGTGTTGAAATAAGTAAAATTTCACTTTTTGCAGGATAATATTTTTGTTAGAGCGCGACTCTATACTTTCTCTAGTACTATACTTATATTAGTGGTAGTATAAGTTGTCTACTAGTCAACTACTTACTAGTCTATTACTAGTCTAGTCTAAGTAATATACTTATACTATTACTGGTAGACAGTAGACTATACACTCACTTAAGTGTGTCATAAGTTTTGACAAAATACTTAAACTAGTAATAGACAATTTAGACTAATAGTATAATAATATACTACCTAGTACTGCCTCCAATAATTCTTCGAGTATCGAACCTAGGCGGAGAGGATCCTTCCGCTAGAAATTTGTAAGACGCGTCATATTTCGCCGCGCTGTATTTCATCGCATCATATTTCGCCACATACATCGACGCATTGTAAGTCGACGCACAGCACTCGTACGCATCGCACTTGTACAATGCGTTATATTTCATCGCGTTGTATTCGGATGCACCGTATTTTGTCGCGTTATAAATTGTCACATTATATCGCAATCGTGCATTGTACGCCGAACGTTTAAAATCGCCGAGTTTTCGTCGTATTAACACCGACGCACATGTACGGCCACAATCGCAACGAACCACGAATTTTTCGCTTCTACGTCCCCGACAATGCAGTACATAGCGAATTGAAATGTTAAATACAGCAAATACGTTTAAAAACTACAAAATATACGGTAATGTACTAAAAAGGTATAACTATATGTGTAAGAAAATCAGGAAAGACGCGATTGGGTGAATTTAAAACACAAAATTATAACTTCGTTTATTGTACCGTATGTTTTCACGTCTACATTCAGAACAAGAGTCAGATACTTCTAAGACCTTTAATACATCATGGCATGTCCTAAGAAATAAAGCATCTGTATCATGCAGTCCTTTTCCAAGCTTTTCCACTTCAAAACGAAGTAGACAACTTTTGGGTCTCAGGGTCCTGATCATAAATTACCTCCTTCCTAAGTCTCAAACTTTCTCCTTTTGCACTTTCGCAACCCTCTCGGTAACCAACCTAAATCCACCCCCTCTTCCTACATAGTTTTCCCTAGCCAATTTTTCCTCACCCTCGCAAGAAGGGTGAGTCAAAACTGAGCTTAACCTTCAAGCAGTCAATTTCGCCTTAAAATCTAACATCCTTCGCGACACGAATCCTCGGAGAAATGTTAGCTACGAGCCAGTCCTGACAAAACGCGCATGGCCCACGTATAAGTTGAAATTTTCTAACGTATGTCTAAAGTTTCTTTTAAACTAGCCATGTGGACAAACGATCCAAGTGGTCAGCTCGGTAATCAGACACCCATCCGTTTCTAAAGGCGTGAAAGAAGTTCGCGTACCGTATTGACCGACATAAAATGGTCGAAAGGGAAAGGGAAAAGAAAAATGAGCATGCAAATTTGTAGGCGACCGTTTGCGTGATAGAGGTACGTAGTTTTCGATCCGAGCGACTGTTACGTTAACAATCTGGTGTAATCGATCTCGACGGAACGCAACCACGTGTTTAGTAACTTTCTCGCTACCACCTTGTACCTGATTTAGAGTTCCTGTATCATTGTCTCTCTCTCTTTTTACTATTTCGCTGTCTCCCTCTCTTTCGTTTTTTGCGCCTTTTTTTTACTCCACGCGACTCGTTTTTTCCTCTGGAATGCCAGTAAATCGTAGTGTATTTATGTAACGTCCATAATCGACAGATAACATCGTGAGAGAAATTTGCACGATTTTGTCACGAGTTTACAACCGTTTTCGACTGGTTTTAATTCATTCGATCAAAGTTACGACCTTCTCCTCTAGCTTCTTTCCCGGCAGTGGCGAATAATTACGAAGCTGTGCCACATTCTGCTTATTTATTTAACGAGTTTGAACACTTCGGTATAATTGGTCCTGCGAACTGTTATGGAATTATTTACGAAGATACTGTTACAGTAACGCGAATTAACACTTTCACGGTGGCTAGATCCTGAAGCTGAATCGGTGAGACGGCGCAAATTTACCGATGTTCAATTTCGAAATTACCGATTCTCCAAAGTCAGCAATTTAGAAACTGAGATTTACCGCGTGTACGATGATCGTGCAGTTTTCCGCGAAAACTGAAAACAATTTTCTATGTCCGTGCAAATGGTCAGATTGTTAGAGTACCGGCGGTAACGCTGAAAAGTAAAAGCCTCCTGTTGACAGAACAAATACACGGTTACGAAGAGAAAAGTAATCGGTGACGCAATCCGACAACGTGTTCGTTTCACGCTTATGTAAATTATGTGTACACGACTTTGTTGCATTTGGTCGTAACTGCATTATGAACTGCGATCAAAGTCGATTATTGTGAATTCGTATGGTAACGGTAGACCGGTTGATAGATATTTAAGCATCGGCAACAAGTACACGGTAACTTTAGGTTACTTTGGGTTGGTCATCGGACATGAGCATACTCTGTCCCTGAAGATTCATGTAAAGTTATTGCATAGAATATTTTCCAAATGACACTTCTTTTTAAATACATTGCATGCATACTATCTGGTCTACCGGGTTCGCAGGGTTGAAAATATCGTTTGCAAGATTCAATAAGAAAATTTCATGAAATTCGTGCGTTTTATTTTTGGAGAATATCAATAACCAGATCTACAATGATTGGAATATTAAAAATTACTGTGCCAAAGAAGTTATCTTTTGTGGTACTTCAATTTTTATCGCCACAAACCTAGAACCACCTACCACCTAGTGATCTCTATGCAAAAATATTAAGTAGTTTTTGCGCGATGATACAGGCTACATACAATTGAACATAGCTTTATATGTATAGATATATATTTTTGAATGTCGAAGCAAATAAACCGATGTACTGTCGAACATAATGCTTTCCTTCGTCAACGTACAATAATTATATTAAAAGCTACCGTTTGTTTAAAACGTTAAATGTTCATTAGACAGCTGCTTAAACAAAGCTTACAGAATAGACAAATCGTTTGAGTATTAGTTCATCGAGTGTTTCGCAACGAGCCAAGGATATATGGAGATTCATATGGTTTCTTCGAAGAAGAGCGCCAGCTAATAAAATACTTTCTAAACGGTATTAAAAGTCCGCCGGAAGAGTTAACATTTTTTCTGGCATCCGCTTTCCCCATATATGTAGTAATTCATCGACAAATTAAGCCGTTAGTTTGGAAACCGCCTGTTTGTTTCACGACGCGTGTATCTTTCGAATGTCTCCACATATTTACCGTACATTCTTCTTCTAACTATAATCGACTAACTTCTAGTTTTACTTGTAAACGTGCTGTAAGTCTACGTGTAAAGGTATATTCGTTTACGTGTCGAAGATGCAGAATTTTTTGCATTTTTTGATCTACCTGAAAAGAGTATTGAAAAATTGAACTGATATGAATTTTCGGAAGATCTTACTTTCGAATGTCTAGTTAGAATTTGATTTGCCTTTCGAAGAATTCTTTCGACAATCCCTTTCGTAGCACTGAAGTACAAACACAGTGTTTAAGTAGATGGAAATTAAAGTTCAACAAAACTTGCAGATTAAATGTTAAGTTTAATGAACGCAAAGTCATTTGTCACTGACCAAACATTACACGATAATCAATTACTTTATTAACGAATAAAGAGTGGTAACAAACAGTTAATCCAATAATCATTAATCAGCAAATAGTTACACGTTCGAGACTGACTAATCTCTAATCTCAAACTTTCTATATTAAATCGGGAAATCCGTGTCGCCACGTTTATTACTGTTGTTCAAGAAAATAATCGCGGAATGGGAGCTCCTGATTTCCAAGTCTAGTCAAACGTAAGTTAAGTACTTATTTATCATTTGTAACGCATCGCATTAAGGAACAACTGAATAAAATATAACTAGCTAATACGCGCGTATAGCATGACTAGCATTCATTAATAATACGCGACTGGCATTCATTAATCATAATAAAAGTAATTATGAAACAGATAACTATCATTAAACTTTGACCGAAAGCTAGATTATCATAATCAATACGGACGCAAGGTAACAGTGTCATAATCTTTATTCGAATACTTACCGATAACTCTTTGTTTCGTTATCACCGATTACTAATTGACGGTAGCCACATTAATTCCGTAAAATGCGATTCAATGGAAAATGTTTTCAACGAATGCTCAGAGTTTTGCTAGATTACGTAAAGAGCTAGTTAAGTAACAGCAAATACGAAAAGACCATGTAGGATCAAATGTTATTTCAATAGAATAGTTGAGGGATGTAAAGTTAACTTTGTCGTCGAGTCACGATCGTGACGCACACCGCAGTTCAAATATAACAAAAATCGTATTTGCCCTACAACTGAGTTTTGAGTTCGATACCACTTATAACTTGTGCAATTAAGATCGGTAAATTCAAACCTAACATTTCAAGATTTTTTGTTTTAATATTGCACATTTAATTTCGCAGTTATTCCACAGTCTAAGAACCTATGTTCTAAGCTATTCTTTTTAGTTCAAATAAGTATCTCGAATTTCGTCTTATTCTCTGCACACAATCCTCGAGTCCGTTTCTGGTCAACCCTGAATCGAAAACCTAGTAACAATATCGAACAATTCCTATAGAACCTTCTCCTCGATCCTATCTCCCAAATTGAACTTCACAGCTTTAAAAGAAATAGCACATCTCGGTAGAATTCTTCTAAAAAACCAAAGAGTAGAATCGTTACCTCGTGATGTAGAATCGCAACAGATCTAGATGTGTAAAAAATTTACCAATTATTAAACGCCGGAATATAACAGCTCTAAAACTCTGCCACGTGATTAATGACACTGTAGTCTTAGAACTGTTACCGTTAGGACCCAACCGTTTATGATCACCCGATGACGAGAAAAACCCAAAATGTTTTAGGGCACCATAGTTATGATTCGCACCATAATATTTCGGTCAACCGCGCGTTGTAAACTTGTCCCTAAAAATTAGAATTTTTTAAACCTTTAATCCAGCCTTCCTCCCTCTATCTTCTATTTCCTCCATCTACAACTACCACTCCCTTACCAACAAATTGTTTACCTCGTACGTACCGAAATGTAAAAATACCAGAAACGAATCAACATTCAACCGAGTTACTTTTAAAAACCTAGTTCAAACCTATTGCCGAATAAAGTCAATCGGCAACTTGTCTACATTTTTAATCTTTCAACTTATCCTATACATAACCGAGTTCACCCGTCACATTGGGTATAACTGTCGTGCTGCCTTCGAGAAAAAACGAGAAGAGCACGATAAATCAGTCACTTTTTAATACATTATTGACTAATGTGCAAATGATTGACGCGACATGTTGATTTTAACAAAACTATGTACATAAAGAAACTATATAACTATGTAAAACTATGTAAATGAATCTCTCATAAATGTACAAGTAAAGTAATTTTCTTTCCCGTCTTAACACTCATTGCCGCGAAACGGACAGCGTAAAATCATTCGAATTATTTTACACGTTGCTCGATTTAACTTCGATGAAACTTTTCTTGTTACAATTTATCCCATATTCTGTCTACTTCACACTCTGGAGGAGACAAGACTCACCTCAGTTACTTAGTTACGCCAATGCATATTGCGTGTGTAATTTACAGCCGCACATGTCGTGACCAACCCGGTTGTTTTGCTATTGATTTTTTTTCTCTTCCTTTCCGTTCGGCCAACCACCCTTTTATTCCATAACGAAGGCCCTTACGTTATAAGGCCAACCGAGGGGTACGCGTGCCCCTTTCTGTCGCGAACCAGTCACACGACCGATGATAAAAGATAACGCGTTATCGCGATAAACATTTTTTTACGATTGCATGAATCATCGATTAGACGAACACCCGCGATTACGAAGAAACGCGTGTCTCCGCGATTGTCGATCGATTCTCTAGGACGTTAACACCCCGAATACCGCAGAGACCAGTGTAGTGATGGCCATCCTTCAATATAATTTAACGATCGAAAGGAATCAATAGTCGGGTGGTAATTTAAAGTATCGACACCGATGCTTCAGTAGAGATTTATTGCCTTAATGATATTCTTCCGTTAAAGGGGTGTAACTCATATCTATGGCATCAAACAAATTCTGGTCAAATTTTGGTCAGATAAACTCTTTTCATAGTCATGTTTTCCGACGTCTTATTTTATATACAATGTAGAAGTATATTTTTATTAAGTATCAAATATTTTATAAAATAAACGTATCCTTCGCAAATCCTCATTCGGACTAAAAACCTGCAAGCCATCGCTGAAAAGTAATAATACCATCTCTTTGAGTACAATGTTCTTCCGATAAATAGTACGTATTACATTATCTCGCGTTGTATCGTTACGAAAATACTTCGATAAGGTATACATTACACTCGACGGGACCACTTTCGTTAATTTGCCGGTTACGATGTAAAAAGAACGCTTCCAGCTTGTTGGACGAATATTTCGTCATGGCACGAAAGAATGAAGCTGGTCGAAATTATTCGATTCGATGATGACGTACGGCTATTACGTGGCCGATTTTTGTCGAGGACGGAGAAAGTAACGATGTCTCGCCGCGTTGCTCAAACGATATTTACTTTCGGGCGAGCCTCTCCCTTACGATTTTTAAGATCCTGTCTTTTACGTCATCGAACGGTAACGCTTGTGTGTTCTCGTAATCGCCTGCGGTACGGGCTTTCGAATGAAAATCTTATAATTACTATTATTTTCTATACCGGTGATTGATTTTTAATTTTCCTTCCTCAATCTTCGATATTTTAACAAAACTACCAAAGAGGTCAAACGACTTTGACAAGTTCTCAATTTTAAGTTACAAAATTTTTTAAGGTAATTTAGAATCTTTGCTGATCTTCATGAAGATAAAGAATGTGTATATTCATATATGTTTTATCATTTGTTTATTTATTTTTCGACTTCATTTTTAATTTCATGGTAAATGTGAATTACGCACCGATAGGTTTTGATTTTCAAACCTTGTGAAGGATTGATCTCGATAATTATCGACTATGTTCATTTATATTATAAATTTGTATTGTTAGTACTTTTATATCATCGTGATACGTTCGGTATTGTCGACTGGTCAATATTTCTAAACGGTGAATGTAACGTAAATTAAAAGCGAAAAAAGAGCGTTATTGAAATATCAATTTCGAAGTGGCAAATGAAAGTTTCGATGAATTCGTCGTTTTCTCTCGTCGAGACATTCCAACGGTGTCGTTCACCTTTGAAAAAAGAATATTTAGCCGAATCGACTCTAATCGAGATGTATCGACGAAACTCTCGAGACCATCTTGAATCGTATTCGAATGGAACACCACGGTCGAAATGTCGCGGTAATTAACTTTCCTTCTTAACCACCCTATTCCCTTGGTCGTTTCCGTCGTGGCGAGAGGAAAAATAAGGATATTATCGTTCGATCGATGCCGAAACAAGTAGCTGTTCAATACATATTGGACGATAACAATCAGATTCGAAATCAGCGGAGGCAACAACGTTTGCCATTCGAATTCACTGGACGAAGAAAATATACAGGGTGAACGAATCCGGTAACTAGGCCAAACGATAACTCCGTTTCCATCAACGATACAAAAAAATGATTAAAGAAATTTATTATACGAACAAGTACTGATTGATGATTCAACCTTTTTCCGTACCACGTAACTTCTTTATATTTTAATCGAACTTCTCTATTGTATAGTCTAAATTATAATTTACAATTTACATGTTCGTAAAGTAGTTAAATTATAATTTGGAATATACAATTTAGAAATCCGATTAAAATACACAGGTGTATGGTCTGAATTGAAGAATTCACACGTAGCTTACAATTTAGTACCACGATACCGTCCACGATAATGTAACGAGGGTGTGCGGTACTTGTAATACAATTTCTATCAGTGGTGCCCTTAAGTTTATCTCGTTGCCCAGCATGGTGACCTGAATCACCAGGGCATGCGATGGAATAGGTTGCATGTAACTGATGTAGCCAATAAAAGAACATTATCCGTAAGATACAGTATTACCGCTGACCTACAGAGTTATCGGGTGTCAATACGAAAGGCAATAAAGTAAACAGACAACTGTTGAAAAGTAGAAGCCGAAACACACGTTGAAGTAGAATCTTATTCGCGTTTAACAATGGTTCCCGATGGATTTTATTACGTAGTCTTTTATAGACTTGTAACATCATAATCCTCGAGTAAAGTCGTACTCAAGAGTGGAGTTATGCTCATTTGGCAAAGATTTTATTTTGAACGAGTCGCGCTTTGGAATATCTTTAAAACTTGTACAAACGTAGATCATCTTAACGAACATAAAATTGAATAAAGAACTTTGATTTTCGTTCTAATTTTAGCGACATGACTATTGTGGACAGAAGTAAAATTAAATGTTCGAGTCATTATTTCTTCGAAACAATTGCAACTATAACTATATAACAGGAATTACTTAAATATCGTACCTAAAAATAGATAAAGGTTAAAAGCTTCGATAACATTCGGCTAGTTTGCGCGATAAAAGGACCAATATTGAAAAAATAGTCGCTATTGAATATAGTTTGTCTCGTACGAAAGTGATACACCGTGTTCTAATCTTTTCTACATGGTTTCGACGAAGGCGAACGAAACGTTCGTTGTCCAGATTTGAATTCGTAAATAACGCGATCGACAGACGTCATTCGAGGAACGAAATTGGAAAGAGCGCTCTTCCGGCCACGCTCCGAGCGCCATTGTAACCGCCAATCGAAACAATACCTTGATTTTCAACCGTGTACAATTTACACGCGATATTTACCCAGAAATTAGAGTGCATACCGTATAAATAGGAACTGTTCTGTCTTCGCGAGTGAAACGATGTTATACCGTTATTGCCGGATTGAAATTCGACTGAACTGTTGTGGAACGACGCGCAAAGGACAATTTCGGCTGAAATCATATTTAATTTAAGCAATTTACCCGATATTATCCATAATGCATGAAATGACATGATATCAATTGGGATGGAGGTTATTCATAGAGCGAAGGTGAGCGGAAATTATTAAAAAGAATAAACTAAAGCGACAAAATGCTAGTTAACTTTGTAGCAAATATCTGTAGAATAACTTAGATTATCGTAATGGCGCAGGATATAACAGATGTGACGTAAGAAAGCGGTTAAGCTTGCCTTTATACAACAAATGCAATAATGCGACAAATAAAGAAATAAATAGTGCTGAAATTTGTAATGGGTGTATTTATGTATTATCTTTATTAGCATCTGGTACTCTAGTTCTTAAAAACTCGAAGAATAAGATTTGATAAATTATAATTACCAATCGAAGCATTAAAAGTATTTGGAAATGGCGTCATAACCTAACCTAATTCCGTTTTAATTGCAGCTAATCTTGCACCTAAATAATAAACTCGTTACAAACCGAAATATCTTTTACTTTTTCATTTATTTCATTTCATGAAGTACTTTTATATTATTGTGTAGCGTGAAATATTTCCAAGAATATGTATAACAAATACTCAAAGAACGCATACGTACAGAATATGATATATATAAATATATTTAAAATTTACAGGCGATATGACAATGTGCGTCGTACATCGCTGCGCGAGATATATCGCCGCGTCATATATCATCGCGCAATAAATCGCTACGAATCGTATGTGTATATATCGGCACAGGGAATTGTATTGCGGGTCATATATCGCCGCGCAATGTACGAGCACGCGTTATATATAGCCGTTCCATATGTAACGATACCGTGCTCTATAGCCAGCGGTAAACTCACGCGATATCGCGTGATCGTCAACGCACAGCGATCGATTCCGAGAACCGTAATTAGGTAAATAAGCATTTACTTATCGCACTCGCGACAAGTAAGCAATAAAGAAGGTAATAAATATTTGTGCCCATAAAAGAGGTAAGAAAATATACGTACACGTCGCAATTTCGAGTATTAACCAGTTAACTGAGATCGATTTGTATACACGCCAATCTAAAACTATTCCGGTGCGGCGGACGTGTATACACGTCCTTGCTTGATTTTAATTCCGTACACCGCGAGGGATTTCTAAACCTAAACTCCACAGTTAAGGGGTTAATAGGTTAAAAGATGGGAGAAATCGTCGAACCACCGTTCGCAACGAGTGCCAATTGTGACAGGAAATGAACATAATGTTTCCGTATTATCATTTTCAAACCCGACACGTTTGTCGTCCGCGTGCGAAAGAATGATTAATTTCTCATAAGCGTGCGCGCGCCAAGCGGATGTTAACGGCATTCGTGCTAGCGAATCGTTAGAAACACAGGTACAATTTCAACCGGAGAAAAGAGTCCTCGCAGATAACGTTAACAAAATCGTTTCGCGATATCGTTACTCGCGATGCGTTGTTACGAGATGTGCTGTCAATAAGGTTGCTCCACGGAACACATAAACATAGTCGATGAATCATGAAATTCGACGTTTTATTCGGAATTTACTTCCGCTCTTGTTTTTCCTCGCGATCACGTGTTACGTGCTCGCTACGCGATCGACGAAACGTCAAAGAAGCGACGCGAGCCGGACGGCATGCATGTTAAAAAACCGTTGTCTCTTTATCGGCCGTAATCTATAGATAAAAAATGGTAGAGCGAATGTTACGTGTTCCGTAAACACGTACCAGAGATTACCATCTTTAAAACAGTGGATTACGTTTGACAACAGTCGCGTCACTAACCTATGGTAAAAACGCGATCGACACTACTCGCGTCGTTATGGTTGTAGGTTAGGTTAAACAAAAGTCTCGGTGTAAACGATAGATTTCTATTCTCGAAGAGTTTCACCGGGAAATTCCTCGCGATCACGGTTTACCGATGCTCTCCTCGTCGATCAATAAAAGAAACGAGATTTCGACGAGAGAGTCACGTTGTTCGCGTCTCATTTCGTTTTCACGAAGCTCGAAATCGATCACGGGCCGTGTCCTAACCTCAAAAGGCGCGCCGGCACGCCTCGAACGTACGGAGGCACGAATTTCACTGTAAGCGAAGCTCGGTATGTCAAAGGACAACACCCACCTGAGTTTCCTCGTTGCTCCCGTTCTTATCTTCCCGTCTTATCAGCGTATTCGCTCACGAACACCGTACAGTTGCCGGCTTCTCACTTGACTTTTCAAATTTTCACACCGGTCCCGTTTTCCTCTCGCCCGACCGACCGACGGTACATGTAAAGAAACGAGCACGTTGCCCGCCTGCGATTAACGGGACTTCGTTTACGTTATTTTCCCTCGATGTGTCGCGAAATGGTCGGAATACGCTGTTCGGCTCACTGTTTGCTATTAGAGGCAAGCGAACGCGAATTAGGATAAATATGCCTTCGTTCATCGACGCGTCTTCCTCCTCTCCGTCGCGAGCGGGTATCCCTGATGGAAGGAGGCGAAGGAAAAAAGGGAAAAGAAACACGGAATGGATAAAAAAAGAGAGAAAGAGGGAAATGAGGGAGCGAAAAAAAGAGGAAGGAGAAACAACGTTGAAATCTCGACGACAGTTTCCCGTGCACGCGGTCGCACTCGACTGACGGTGACGGTATCCCGAATCCCGGTTACTTTTTCGTCGCTCTTTAACCGCCGGCCGTTTTCCGTTTACGCTACCTGCCCGCCTTTGCCTGCCCTGTCTGCCCACCTCGTTGTTTCTTGCCGTCGCCCTACTCCTCGTGTACGCGGTGCTTCATTCTACCGCTACTTCTCTCCCTCCTTTTTCTTTTCTCTCTCTTCCTTCCGTTCTTTCCTTTTTCTCTTTTTCTTTTTCCTCTTTCTCCTTCCTTCGATAATCCTCTCCCACTTTCAACAAATTGTTCGTAACCTGTCACTATTTCGCATCGCTCGCGGTCACGGATCTCCCACCTGGCTCTCGTTTCCTAGCGGATCCTCCTGCGACTCTGAACTCCTTTTCGTACTCGTGTCAACGCGTCGTCGAACCGAACGGGGAATTAAACCAGTCTTTTTTTCGTCTTAAAAGGGGAAAAGGAAAAAACGATCGCGGCAAAGACGAGGATGACGACGAGAACGACGCGATGAAGACGACAGAAAACGAGGGCCGCCCGTGCCGACCACGGAAACCACTGCCGCTAACTTGCCATCTCGCGGACGTTACTGTAAACCGTAAACGTTCTGTCGACGGTTCTCAAATCGCGGGTCCCCTCCCTTCTCGATACAAACGATGTTTCTCATTCGCTATTGATTCGTTTCGCCAACGGATTATTATGAAATTCGATGATTGCGAGTCGGCTTTGCATACTTACCGCAGTAGGCTTCTTCGCTCGCTCATTTTTACTGCGTACAATTTACAATTTCTAACTTTCAACGTTTTTAAATTCGACGTTTCGCCGATTAATAAGGGGAAATGTTTTGTTAATCGTCTCTTTCGCAATCTGCATGCAAATTGATTGCTTTGTCGTTTGCTTGCAAAAGAAATATCCATCAGTGTTTTTATAATTGTAGTACACAATCGTTCAAATTTTTTATCAAATATTTAAGACTCGTTTTAACAAGAATAGAGATTCAAGGAATAGTCCAGTTCGGTTTGCATAGTCAGGGATCCGAAAAATGCTTAGAAGAAATTACATTACGTTCCATCGATAAATAGTTCGCTATACAATGATATGATAAAACTTTATAATCGGATCTGCTGATTTCCTTTGTCTTGCAGAAGCTAAGTACTCGATACTGTCGATACGGTGGCAAATGTTGAAGTAGGTTGAAAATGTAGTTAAACTCGCCCTAAATTGATTTTCTTACGAGTCCCGGTGAAAGCACTGCCTATGTTAACCCTCGAATAACGTGTGGTTAGGTACATAAACACACCGCGTAAGCGAAAATTCTAAGATATATCTGTGCGATATTACTGTATTTCTACGATCAGATAAATTGGGAGACAGGAAATGGTTTTTGAGAAAATTCGAAGGAAGAATACGTACAACGTATCAATATACATATAGCGTTCATACATATAATTCTAGATACTTCAACAAACAAAGTTACATTTACATTAACAACTTATGAATATACTTGTTCGAATATATTTTCTCGAACAAGCGGGAAACAAGAACAATCGGCAATATGTAGATTCGTATCACGACTAAAGTTAAACAATTCGTACCAACGTTGGTGACAAGAATTGTCATGTTCGCATTCATGCATCTCAAACGAAGTTCGATTAAGTTTTTAAATTATTCCATTTACGTTAAATGCTATAGGCATGCGCATAAAACAGGAGAGCGCTCTATTTTGAATGGCGAAGTCATTGAAATGTAGTAGTGTCATGATATGTGATATCACAGTTATTGGCGTTACTAAAATTTTCAATTCCAAAATATTTTAATTTCTATATTATCAAATATTTGCATAACTTTTTATAGTATCAAATTTTTTTATTCCTAAATTTTCAAACCCTCAATTCTGTAATTTCCAAATCTCCAAAACCACAATTTCCAAATTTCCAAAGTGTCATATTTCTACAGTTCCCAATCATCGCATCCCCAAATTCCCAAACTTATTCTACTATTGTTACCTTACTGTCCCACTATTCGATAAGCAATCATTTTGTTTCTATATTTCTCCACGCTATACTATTCAAACATGCTTTTGGACTTGTTACACTAATCGATCAAGACACTTTGCAAAGGAACGTTTATCGCGTCGTAATACGATCAGTCGATATGAAATACTCGATTGCAAGAGCGGGAAAGTGGCCAATTGTAGGTTGCCAGCCATATTTATTCGCGCAGATTAACCTACTTCGTGCCCATTTAAAACGGTGGTAACCCTTTGTTGTAAAATAATATTGCATCATCTGTTTTAAATGGAACCGAATTACGTTCCTAAAAATCCTTCTTTCCTTCTCCTCTTCTTCTTTGCAGAACGTCACACTTCTGTTTTACAACTTGCCGTCTGCAAATCGTGATTTAAATTGTTTGCTCGCTGTTTATACTGTATTATTTGCACTTCGCAAACTTTGATACTTTGATATCTCTTTGCACATTTTATAATATTTCCCAGTGGCACTAATGCATTGTATACATCCTCTTTTTACGTAGTTGTTGAATCGAGGACTTTGGTCATCGTTTTCAAGTTCCTCGAGCCTGGATTACCTCATTTTTAGCCTGCATTTGACGCCAGACTTCTACAACGAATAAGCCTGACGGGGGAACATGTTTGCGGATGAGGTCAAACGGGCACTCCTACTTTTTCGGGTATAACTTTTGCAATACGAAAGAGAGAAAAATTGTTTAAATTTTGCTGGTAAAAGTTCATTATTTTTTCAATAAAAAGTTTCGAAATATCTTTTTTTAGTTTCGTCAAGTAGGTCAGCTTTTACACCCTTAATACCGAAATGGTCGCGCATCGATATCACGTATCCCGTAATTTCATGTACTTTATAATCGCGTTTCGAACACCGTTAAAATTGCTTCAAGTAAACAGAGAAACGGAAACTGTTCTTCTCGATTCGTGGGTCGAATTTTATTCAAATCCACGAGAAATTGTATATTTACGTTTGCAAGGTTCTTTATTATGCATGAAATAATTTTTCCAAGGGAAGTTCTGTTTATCGCACAAGCGTCGAAGATTTTACGCGCGGCTGAGATTTTAAAGACTGCACGACGCGTTAAAGGACAGTGGCGGGAAAGAGTAAGCAATTGGACCGGAATGGGAGCGATTCCTCGCTAGCAAAGAAAAGAGCAGAAAGTGTAATGCCATGTAACAGCCTTGTGAGAGGTTATGCAAGTCACGAGTAGCCCAGTCTCGACGATCGGCGAAAGTGATTCTTGCCTGCTTTGCACGGTCAGCAAAGATACTTGCAAATCATTCCGTCTCTCGAAACACGCTGCTTTTCACCGCGACATTTGCGTCTCAAACTTTTACAGATTTCATCTCTTTGTGTTTATCTGTACGCTGGTCTCGACCGGACCATACCATAGGCTCTAATTTACAGTTAGGGGTGAATGTCCGCCATACAATTTGTAATTAATAATTAACGGTCTATCGGTTAGAATAAGTGCAAACGAAGCAGAAAATAACGGCGTATACTGTTAACACTAGATTTACGGAACCCATCGAAATGACCGATCTTAGATTTATTTTAAATTACAAAATTGAGGAATTTTTAGGTAGCTTATCATCCCTAATTTATTCTTTTTTCTACTTCAGTTTCAATTTAAAAATAAGTGTTAGTGTTAATAAATAAATTCGTAAGTTTATGCCTGTGTCCATAGGATGCTGTTGAAAGGTATTAGGGTACTGTTAGAATAGGGAACCTTTTTCATTACAAAGTTAAATATTTGGCGTGAAATTTTCGCCCGTAGGTAACACGTGTTTCATGAATTGCTGATTCTGTAGGTGTTGCATATATTTGTGCCGTCACGTTTAAAATTGCATTTTCATACCAAAGCGCTTTGTCCATTTAACCAGCGTTATTTCTTTTTCGGTTAAGGACAAGACACAAATGCTAACACGAGTAGCGTTCCTTTTCGTGAGTATAGACAATATACCGCGTAAAAGATGGACATTCTTTCGAAGGAAAGTAACCTCTATTTGTTCTAGACAATAATTTTGATCGCGGTGAAAATTTGATCGACCAATGGTTTCCGGCAGAATTTCGGTTTGATTATACGATAGTTTGGAACACGTCGCGCTTTTGAATCGATGCTCCTAATTTTCCCTCGACTTTTCTGTCTTGATCGTCCTACATCGTTTGTGAGTACGTGTGACCCACATACGACTCATTACGAAGGTATCTTCTTTCGTAATTCAGCGACGCTCCGTAGATCAACTCCGAGTGTCAGATAGAAATTGGTCTACGAACATTTTCGCGCTACAGCAGAGTCCTTCGAGGAAGGACACGGGTTCAAATATTTGTGCACGAAGTCGTGAATTCGCGGACGGACGAAGTTCATAAAGTTGAACATATCCGAATCGAATGCAAAAGCAGCTCGTCTCGAGTTGTTTATACAGGAAGGCGATCTACGATAAACATTGCACGAGTTCGAGTAATTTTCAAAGATGACGAAACATTATTATTGTAACATTGTTATTGTTTGAAAGAAAATGCCACATTGTTGCTGTAACCTTTCGGACTTGACCATGGTGGAAAAATAAGAATAATATACAATAACCTTTTTATATTGTCGTTTATACGAATCATCGTGAACACTAGTGACACTTATCTTTTAATATATGTTAATAGATGTTTTTACGGGAAATTTACATTTTCTTTTCTTATTTTGCGTATTATCAGTTTATCATCTCATCCAGAAACTTTGTTTTCCAATACTTGACGTATTTATTACAAATATATGAATCTTTAACCGTGCGATTCGTTAAAATAAAACGTACAAAAGAAACAGTAAATCAAAGGTTAACCATTATCGAAAGATCATTTTGCATAATGAAATTCAAAAAATTATGCGAAACGTTCTCCGATGCACTGAACGTTCGTGATAAACGTGAAAAACGATTTCAGAATATGGTCTAAATAACAGTGTTTTGTTCAATACGCTTTCGTTTTTACAAAACGAACTTTACTTAAGAACTGCATCAAGGAAGAAGCGTGTACTTTGTTCTGTTAGAACGTCGTCACCGATGTAGAATTTTCAGCATGACTTTTCAAGTAAAATGATTATTCAGACAAAGTAATGATTACTTTTTATTGATAAGAGACGTATCGTGTTTCTCTCAAGTCGCCGTTTTGAAAATTGTACAAGAAGTTCCGATGTATCCATGAACCTTTTCAGTAGTCTGCGCATTGTTAAATAAATGCTATCCTTGAAAGTAGAACACCACTGCTGATATTAAACTGTTAAGAGGTACCATCTTTAATTTGCTATTGAATAAAAATGAGGTATTCAAAATGGCGCTCGAAAAAGTATAAGACGTTGGAATATGTCTTCTAAGAAAAGATATAATCCACCGTCATTCTCAGACGATTACGAAATATTCTTTCCGAACTTCAACAATTATCACCACTGAAATAGAATTTTGTAATAAATCACTTGTCTATAAGGAAACGAAGGTTACTACAAGAAGATTAACAAGTAGCTGCGGGACTTTGATTACAAATGTACAACTTTGTTGTCTTGCAATCGTGTAGATACGTACAATAAAAAATTGCAATATGTGCTTACTCGATCGTATAATCTATAATCACATATTCTAAGCTTTTTACTGTAAGACAAAAAATAATGACAATCAATGCATAACGTCATAATACTTCGACACAACGTACATGGCATGTTCACATATAACATATCTTCACATATATGGTATATGTTAAACTAGACGTTTATGTTAAAGAATCGATAAGAAATTTCTGGAACAATTTAGTAGACTACAGAAAGGTAAAAATGATTGTGATCACAATAACGTTTTTAGATTTCCTTGAGACATCAGCAGGTATCTTATGATTGTTGAAGAAGATAGTTAATAAAGAAGTAGCAAGCGTTCGATGGCGAATTCTCAATGTCGTTCGACGAAATATGATGAAAATGCGAGCGCAATATATCGTAATCGACTGGTAAAAGTATGATATATCTGTCGTAATACATTAGCATGTATAGCACATGCATTAACGTGGTGTATGCAGTTTTATACGGAGCCTCGTTTATGTCGCGTGGTTCACCGACTTTCACCTGTTCGACACTTTCACCGATGAAAATCTGTACCGTCTAAATCGTCTCTAGTGTGCTCTAAAGATCGTCACACGTGTCGTTGATTACCGTTTTTTCGCTTCCCAAAAGCACCTTTGATACGAGGAATAATTAAAACCTGAAGGGTTTCTTCAAATAAATAAGCCTTGTGACTATTGTTATGTAGCTATAATTGTTATCAAACAAATCGGATGCTTTTTTGTAAAAATCCTACATTGCATATAAAATTATAATAAGAGTTTAAACATTAGAAAATTAAGCTATAAAACAGAGAACGACAATTTAATAAACTGCTAAAAACGTTTAAGTGATTAGATAATAAGTATATGAAATCTTACATATAAGAAGCAGAATATCTTATAAACGATAAACTAATTAATTATAAATTCATAAAGAACAGCGATTATGCGATTCAACTGCTAATTCTTATTGCATAAATATTTACAAATATGTAAATTAATACATACGATTGATTGATTAATTGACTTTGGAAACTGACTTCATCGACTGCCGTGATTGGTTCCACGTGGAACTCTAACGCGTAAATATTTATTTTAATGTAAGCGTTAAATTATTTTAAACATGTATGTAAACACATGTACAGCCCTAATTCCCCTCTCCGCATCATCGGAGAGGTCGGAGTTTTTGTAAAAGGTTAGCGAACGAATTCGAGCAAAGACAGCAGTTGTTGGTATGAACCGACAAGGTCTAGAACAAAATAAACGAACATTTATAGACCGCTTTTCAAAATTGTTATTGTGACTCTCCGCGATCATTTTCCTCCCCGACAGTTTCCTCGGAAGAGCGATTTACGTGCCACGCTTGTTTCATTCTGACCACGTGTTTATGGATTTTTGTGTCGCCGTGTTTGAACGATTCCACGGGTGTTTTATTGTTTATGATTTTATTTCTGCGCCGGTTCAAGTAATTTTTCGGTTTGGTATACATTGTGCTTTTGTTAATTTTATGGATTTTTGAATTATTTGAATCTGTGTGATTATCGTTCGATTCTGAACGATTTTCAAGATGGCGAGGGAACCTGCCGAATACACGGTATCGGAATTGAAAGGGGTATTGAAACATTTGAATTTGGCTGCGTGCGGAACCAAAATAGCACCGATTAACCGTTTGACGGCGTATAATGCCGATATTTGGATGAATCCGCCACCCTTTTACAACGATGCGGACAAAATGCGACCATCTCATTTCGGATGACCAGAACGGAAGAGAGAGAATCTTTCGACGTCTGACGAACTTGCTTTCGATCGGCGTGAGATCGAATGATTACGACGCGAAGAATTGCTTGAACGAGAGATTAGCGTTTTGCGGAAAGAGTTTCTGATCAAGTGAATTTTCGGGAACCGAGGACTCCTCGAAGTGGAGGAACCAAGAGATGCTGCAGAGGATGTATCAGCTGGAGAATGACCGAACCAGACTGCTGATGGGGACGAAATTGAAAGGAAGAGCTGAGATGGTTTTACTCTAGGAATATTTGGAGATGCCTGTCGCTGAACTTTTATCTCGATGAATGCAGATTTCAAGAGATTCACTTCAACAAATGTGTAATTTATAGTAAAGAATTTATGGAACGGTCATTAGACCAGTTTGGTAGTAAATTCTGTCCAGCCCCTGTTATAGACAACTTTGTTGATAAATAAGAAACTTGACTTACCCATTTCCACAAAATAAAATCTCGTCAGATATCTGAGTTATCTGCTATGGCAAGAAAAGACTTATCGAATCGACTTTATCGAGCGAGAAATAGTACAGAAAACTTCATTAATTAATCGATTGCTGATAACATGCATTTATTACAAAAGAGGATCTCTCTATGTTGTTAGTTTCATCGGCCACACTCAGATGGCGGTAGAGATACGGTTTCTGAAAAATGATAGTCGCAGATGATATTCAAAATTATTTAAACCAATAGTTAGTCATTTTTGGTTGACATACATTCGAGACACCTTGATATTGTTTTAATGTTATCTGTGCGAGACCGGAAAAAAAATGTTCATAAATCTTTTACCATTGTAAAGATATATTAGGATTTTGTTGTAGAGGAGCAGAAAACGAAACATGTGTTCATTAAAAATTGTACAATTTAATCGTCGTGAAATAAATATTTCTCTTACTTACATCGAGTCGTATTGTACAAAGTTTCTTACACCTACGTCGTTAAAAATGTCATTTCGCATCACACTGGATTGAGAATTTTTCGAATTGAGGCATTAAAAAAACAATTTATACAAAAGATTACTGTACAGTGATCGTAGGTCAACTTATAACTACAACAGACTCTCGTTATAATATTCTAACGAGAATGGCAATCTTACGAGAAACTACCGTGCCACAATAGCGAATTACCAATTATAAGATCGTAATTAAAGTTCAAGATTCGAACGATTCAGTTGATTACAACTTTCGACTATCATGCACGTTTATACGGGTTCATTCATAAATGCTGTGCTCCAAGAAGTAGAGTAAGCCTATAGTAAAATAAAAAATTAAAAATAGTATGGGCGTCGTGTGTTAAGCCTACGTGTATACAAGGTGTTTCAAAATTAATTCACTAAAGTTATAACGCGTACACAAAGGTCAGTTTTGTATTTCTTAAACGAATCTGGAAGCATAGAAACGTTTCTCCAATTATATAAAAGATATAATATGGGAAAGTATTCAAATCGGCCAATTCGTTACAAAACTTGGTCCTATCACGTTATATCGGGAAAACAGTCGCACATTTTGCTAGTACTATTACATTGTTCGGTTCTACTTACGAAGTAATTTGATTACAACTTTGGAACACCCTGTATGTACAGTAAATTGCAAGCAATCGACCGTGTTTAATATCAAGTAGTATTATCGAACATTTCCCTGAGTTATATTCCTTCAACAAGTTTAGACGGTAACGTCAGATCTTCGAACGAGTACCGTCTTTAAATGACGCTTGCGACATTTAACGAGCTAATGCTTCTATTGCACCTCATTTACGAATAGCCCTGTTTCGTTAAAGGTATGTCAGTTTCAAGATATTTTTCTACTATCTGGAATCTAATGCAGAACTATATATAATATGTACAGCTGTTCACAAATTCAAACGTGAAAGTGGGTGTCTGTCAAATGTGCCTCAGATTCGAAAACAATCGACCCGATCTTTCAGTAACTCGCGACCACTTATCCTAAGATTAATTTAAATCCGCCACGAATCAGGCTTGTTTACGATTCGTCGCGAATCGTGGAAGAACATAAAGGAATAGCGAACTCGCGAACGCGAGTTCATTGTGTCTTCGGCGATTTGAGCAATGACAACGTTGCCGACTGGCCCGACAACGAAATTCGCCAGGTTCCTCTGTTAACCAACGCGCAACGCGGGAACAGTAGAATTTGGCAATCATTGTGTCCCTAACTCAAATAAATATCAGTTAGGTGTATTAACCAGTATAACCATTAACAATGGCGGATTGTATCTTTCGGCCACGTCAAATTTTCAGGAATATCTTGCTGAAATTGTAAGTACAGATTTTTAGATACGGTCCGAAATATTTTTTGAAATTCAGGGCCCCAGAAGAGTTATCCGCTATTGTTCCTGTATTATTGGCTATTGTTCGAAACTCTTGGAACACTACTTCGATCAACTGTTTCTTTACATTGAATAAATCTATGCTGATCAACTTTTCATAAATCAATACCGTCGATTTGTTACCGTTAACTCATTTGGACCCTGCTGTATAACAACCTCGGATCTAATTGAAAATAATGAACATCTACCCTAGAATGTTACAAGAACAGAACACAAAGTCGTAGTTTTTCGTGAGACAACAATGCTCGTTCCAAAGATTTTCGAGGATCGACGTGTCCCGAACTTTCGCTAGCTATACTAATTTGCTCAGTCACTATCATACTTACACATGGCCACGTACAAGCATGCACTAAAACACGCGACACATAGGCACGCACAGAAAGCGTAAAAGATATACCCGAGTGACGATTGTCCCGAGTGCCACCTTCTCGAAGAACCGAAACGTTCCACCGAAATGTCCTCGCGAATGAAAAAGAACCGCGTGATGCCGCGACGACCAGCTCAAGTTATCGTCCGTGCCGATCGTCTCGAATTCACCACCATTCGCGTTAATTATTCTTTGAACCCCCTGTTGTCGATGAACACTCGATTCCTGAGACCGCTGTCCGAGATGTAACCGGTCGCCATCTTGTATTGGTTCGCGTACATCTCGCCGTTCTCTTTTGCGTCTTTGTTCGTCACCGAACCGTTCTGTTCTTGCCGCAATTTCTCCTCCGCTTCCTTCTTCTTCTTCATCTCCACGGAGACCTGCTTCTTCTTGTATGACTGAATGTAGAAGTCACGGAACAGGAAGTAGAACATAACGGCGTGCATGCCGATCCACCAGACAAACGCTTTCGGGTAGTTGCAGTCGATGAAGAGGAGTTGAAACGCGTGAATCATTACGAGGACGAATTGAACCATCTGTAACGCGGTCAGGTACTTCTTCCACCATAGATATGGCTGGATCCGTGGTCCTAGAGCGGCCAACAGGTAGTACGAGTACATTACTGTGTGCACGAACGTGTTCAACAAGCCGAAGAACGAGCTGTGGCCACCTGCGAATCAGAAAACACGGTTCCTTTGTCATCTTGGCTATTAAATGTCGCTCAGTGCAATAAAATTGGTCCAAAAGACGTACAGAGTACTTATCGGTTTTTACTGTTTTTAGAAGTCTTAGAGAACTTGAAACTGAAACGCTGACTTAAAAAATTCGATTTTTATATTATGAGAGGTATCGACAAGTCTCTGTTGATATATCGTCGTTGACAAGATATTGGTAAGTTTGCGAATTTAAATAGAGATGAAACGAAGATAAGAAGTGGAGATAAACCTTACCTGGAGTGAATTTGACGCCGAACCAAACGGACATTGGCATGCATCCATGATGGATCACGTGGAGGGTCGATATGTGATTATTCTTCTTCCTCAAGACAAAGAAGATCGTGTCCATGAACTCTGTGAATTTGGAGAAGTAGTACCACCAGCAACCACGTGCCATTCGCATTGCCAAAGGACTGTTGGAATAGTCCACCGGTTGACAGCGGAACGAATAGTGCCCTCCCCATCCAGACATCATCGACTACAATCATCGAAAAATAAGTAAGAGAAGGTGGATGCACGTGTCTTCCAATATCTTCGAATCCACTTACCTCGTAAAATAACCATGCAGAGAAGATCACTTGGAAGAGATTGTAGAATATCATAACCCTCCTCAGATTGAAAGGTTTGCGATTCTCCATGAGTTTAGGACCTAAAACCTTGACGAAGTAGACGTAACTAAGGCAGATGGCCAGGGTCGGGAACGGACTGCTCATCAGCATCCAATTGTTGACCCTCGGATCGCTTTTGTTGTCCATGAGGTCCCGATAGCCATCGTAAATTGTTCGCACAATTTGCGCCATCTGAAAGCCAACATAAATCCACGTTCTTTTTTACAATTTTGACAGACGTTCATTCATAAAGATAATTTAACCCATCACTATCATTAATATTACCGTTCAAACGTATGAATCATTAAATCGAGAAATTGATTATGAATATTTTCAGGGTAATCTACTGTGCTCGTTAGCTTGTTTATGAATAATTAAATTGTAGACAAGGATTTCACAGTAGGATTTCATTGCAAAATTCGAAGATCGTTTCGGTGGGTTCAACATGACGGTTAGTGGCGGAAGATTATGGTTCCCTTTCACTGAGATTTTCTCGAACCTACGACGAGGAACATAGGAACGCGGTTGCCGCGTAAATTGGGTCAGAAAATTTCCGCGATTCCAGTTTGGAAACGAGAGCGTCGAACATTACAGACCACCAAGTGACAGACCTTCTATTTACAGACATGCGTGCACTAGTTATGCACATATCTCGTACATTGCACGTGTCAACATTCATCGACCGTGAGATTACAGGTTTTTATTAGAATTGTATTATAAGTAATCATACGCCTTCAACGAGCTCTACGTACGGGTATGATTCATTATTTATTAGCTCCGATACCAGCAAAGTTCTCATTTGAAAACTTTGTAATCTTGCAAACTAGTTACTTTAAAAATCGAAGAATATAAAGATCTTCGATAACCATCGGCCTTTTAAAGAATAGTTACGACGATAAATTCTGTATCTGTACACTGTCTGTTATTATGTTCTTTATCGTCCTTTACCATTTCCGTTTCGTAAAGAAAAATAACGTGTATGGTGTTCAATTTTCGACGATACACGTAAGATTTAGGAAACAAAGAACGCTTCGAAAAGGTATTTACAGGGAAACTAGCGACAGACTCGACCGAGCGTCCATTTTGTAATTCGATCTCCAGACGATGTAACGCAGGTAGGACTCGAAAGGAAAAGTAAGCTCATCAAACACCGCAACCGATCCGAAGAACCTGTTTCCGCTACGAGAAAAGATCCTCTCGTAAAAGCTAGTTCTCATAATTCTGTTTACGCGTGTAATTTTATGTTCGCATAAAATACTGTACCCCAAAATAACTTGAAAATTTCGTCCAGCGTTTCCGGCGATAAACATTCAAGTTGTAAATTAATCGATAGCTATTCAAGGGTAAACGTCTATTAGCTTCTTATTACATCATTTAATTAGTAGTTCGTACAATTTGATTAGTCATGTTGATAGAAGCGAGCTGCAGAGAATTAATTCGAATTTTTTCGTTGCACTGAACGTCCATAAATTAACGACAGACTTAAAAAAATGACAGGCGTCTGGATTTACGGAGTGATGTAACTACCGTTATTATCTATTTATGCGGCAGTTGAACCGTTCGGTTAATCTAAAGTCGGTTCGCAAATGGACTTTGAAAGAAAAAAAGTAACGGGACAGTTTTTACAGTTTATCACTAAAGCATTCATCGATGTTATCGAATAATTATACGCATAATTGAATCAATGAAAAGAGCCGTACGATTGTTGAATTAGCGCGACGAAAGATAAACAAGGAAGATCCTTGATCAAACGATGACTAAAAATATTCATTATTATTTTTAATTATGTGTCATTTCCTTATTGACCGTGATTTCTTTGCGGTAAGTATTTTTAATTTTATTTCTTTATTACGCGAATATTGCCTTGAAATGCGTGGTGCAAGAATTTGATGAAAATACGAGGAGGAAGATTGGATGCATAATATAAAACAAAAATGAAAAAGAAAATGGAAATATATGCAAAGTGATGGATAAGCGAACAAACATTTCATCAAGGTTTCTTTTGATACCAATGTATGGAAACGGATAGAATATGTGTTGCATACAAGAAAATTACTTCTCTTAACGAAGAAACCCATTCGAGTGCAAGGTTACGCTTGAGTACGCTTCACAAGGACACTATATGAATTTTAAGAGTCTGTAGTATGAAATTTGATGTTTACAGGGTGATTCAAAAAATAATGCTACGTTCATCCGATCGTTCTTTTATAATGTAATAAGTAACCTTAAAAAAGTCTGAGAGGTTAGTCTTGTAGGTGCAATTCTTTAAGATCCAATTAGGTAGCGCACATTCCAGGGAGAACGAAGCAAGAGGTTATTTATGTCCTGGATCACTTTAGAAACATACATAGTTTCATTCGAAGCAACGAGTAAAGCTACTTTGTGAATAGGCAGTGACATATTCACGATCATACCGTGAATCATACGATCATACCATTCACGATTGGCAAAATTGAAAAATCAATTTTTAGATTTCTAGGTGTATAACCTCTTTGCTATGCTTATTATTGCGCTTGAAAAGCGGGTCAATTACTGTATGTGTCATAACGTGTAGGCGATATCACGAGATCTGACATTTATTATCAGCACATGATATAGCAGGAATAGTAACAAACATGCATACAAAGGATGTGTTTACACGTTTTTACTTTGAACAGAGTACGCGTTATGTCTACCTCTGATCAATATCACAATATACAAATTTCATTCCTGTATAATTTTGAAAGTGTAATGACTCACAGACATCATACAAAACGGTGAATTGTACACTGGTGAATGCACTGTATCAGACAATGTTGATGCATCGAGACAGTAGTTGAAAAACATGGCGAACGAGAAGTTCTGCCGGTGATTTCAATGCAACATCTGAAATTTCCATAGCAGCGAAGGGGACGTTTCGATCGACATCCATTCGCGAATCGTTCTTCCAGATCTTTGCATCCATCACGATAGATTAGGATAGTTAACTCGATTGTTTGCGAAAGAAACAAGGAAACGTGGACCATGCGGCATACAATAGTATCGATTATTGTTTGCATCAGTTTTAATTTTACAATTTGCATCTTTTTCATCCGCGGATTTTCAAATCGAGTCTGACATTAAAAATTACTTGGACAAGGAGTTTTACCGGCGTAATGGTAGACAAACGGTTCCTGGAAAAGCGAGCTGTAATTTTTGTATCTCCTTGGAATCGGTCAAACAGAAATTGCTGATAGCTTGCGCAAAGTTGATTCAACTGTTTATCGATGTTTTAGTAAGTTAGCGGGAAAGTACAAAATGTATACAATAAATTGGTCGATGACGCTCGTGGCTAATTAGAAATGCAGATAAATTCCAAATATTTGCTATATCGATAATATGAAGATCGATGAAAATCATGGAACACCCAGATGAGCGATCGTCTCATGAGCGTCATCTTAATTGAAAATCTTAAGCAGTTAATAAGCCATAAGACAATTGAATATGTCAGTGGATGTCCGTAATCAGATATACTTGACTGATTACCCAGAATCAAATTCGCCGTGCGAGTCAGAACAATTTACACAAAGAGATTTTCTTTGTTAAAGCTCGCAAGATTTGTGCTGCGTAAGCTACATGCAGAAATGTGAACGGAAGCTGTTGGTAATTAAATTCACGGCCTTCGCATTCTTTTTTTCTTACAGAATTATTTATTAAAATTGGACATGTATCAATCGAGATAAACGTATTTCGTGTTAATAATCTTCTGACGTATTTATTATAATTTATCAAATTTCTCCACTACTGGAATTTGCATAATAAAACATGAATTTAATTGCCAACGTAATTTTTTATCTTAAAGTCGTCCAAGAATGAAAGTTACAATATCCTGCGCAACGTTGTTACAATCGTTTATTATTTTTTATCGTTTAAGCGAGTCAGCGAAAGAGCATAGAATGTGTACGATGAATTAATCAACAACGATGCGAGCTACTACAAGAACCAGTAAATCTGAGACAAAATGTTTACTCTCTCAAAGACACGAACGTGATAATATAAACCGTCGATGACAAAATGTGATAATCATTAAATACGGGTAATGGAATGTATAAATTGACGCGTTATGCAAAATGTCAATGAGTGGTATTTTATCGAGTGGCGAAGTAACGTGATTATCTAACGTGTGATAATCTGATGTATTCTATCGTAGAATATCAAAACAATGATAACAAATATAATAAAACATCATCGATCCAAATCGTGCTTATTTTAGTAGAAAACTATTATTTATTCGAAACTTAATAAATAATCGTGGACCACTAGTAACATCTTTTTACTAAACTTTCTTTGAAGCGTACACAAAAAACCACGGTGAGACAACGAATTTCTAAGCGACTATTAAACACGAATTAACATAATGGTAGCTAATTTTGACGCGATTAACGACACTGAATTTTCGTCGTAAGGAAAACATGAAGTTATTTCAACGAGAAGGATATTCAGCTTAATAAATCACGATCGATAATGCATTTAAATTTCGTCGCATCTCCCGCGACCAAGGTTTTCCCTGGAATCGCTGATCGTTTACTGTCCATTATGCACATCCTTTGTTCTCATTTTTATATCCTTGTTCTGAGAAACTTGTATCATTCGCATTCAAATCAGCCTGGATCAAATAATGCACGCATCAGACGTATCTTGCGGGAAATGTATTAAATTGTCGCAAATGGGACAACTAATTCAGTCATGAAATTTTTAGCAAATTCGTTCGAAATATCTGGTGAATATTAAAAAAATTGTGGGACGTTTTAAAGAAATTTACTATTTCTACTATTTCTACTACTTTTACTACTTCTACTATTTTACTATTTTACTATTTTACTATTTTACTATTTTACTATTTTATTATGTTATTATTTTGTTACTATTTTATTATTTTATTATTTTACTATTTTACCACATCGTCGCATTACCATTTTATTATATTACTCTCTCATATCCATTAATCGGTGCAATAAGCGCTTAGCCATTTTGTATTAAAGCAGTAATGCTTTCTGAGAATTTGAATCCTCAAATATAAACGGTGTAAGTGGAATTTTACGATATATATTATCAAATCGTGTCCGACTGTTCATCGATGCGATTTCAAAATACAACGACCTAATAGATTTTTAATGTAAAGTCGCAAGCTCATAAATTATATGTTGCAACTGAAATGATTGTTCCTCGTGCGAGTCGCTTTTTAAACGCCATTTGTTGCCCGGTCAGGTGCATCCTTCTCCATTTTGTTCGCATCTAACGAAATCGAACCACTTTCTCTCTCTCTCTTTGTCATCGCCTCGATTACCAAATTCGTCGAACATATCGCCCACACCCAGATAGAATAAAAAATCATCGATCGAAACTGCATTTTGGTCCAGTCATCTTCGGGAAAAGTGGTAATTTGTACCAAATTCACCTTTGGCTGGTGATTGCGTCAGCGAGGTAGATCCTCGAAAACAATCCATCTTTTTACGATTTGGATACGCTGTTGCGTAATTTGGTGGTTCAGTGATATGTGATAAGATATAAATACTTCTTTCTTTAATTTACTAATTTAGAAATTTTTAAGTTAGAAATATGTTATATAAATTATTACAAAATTTAGGGATATATTAAATTTGCAAATTGTCAAATGTGGAAATTTTTTTACTTTTTTTACTGTCAAAGTGTTATGAGGTTTTCTACGCAGGCATAGAAAGGGAAGTGAATATAGTGAAATTAATGTGGAGCTGTGAATTTACAGCGTGAAGCAGTTAACTATAATTAGGGTAATCTCGGATGGCACGAAACTGTCTGAGCTGCGTTAATACCATCTCTTGACAATTGTTTGAATTTTCCACAAGCCATAATGACTCTCGCGACAGAGTAATCTGTATCCGCGAACAGTATTTATTCTGGATGTTACTAAATATATCTTTGTAAACGACGAAATCCCTGTGCTGTAATATTCTACGAGTGTTTCGAAATGTCTACTCGAAACAATTTTCAATTTGATCGCAATGTTCAAATGTTGACAAAAAATTCAGTCCACTACTGAAATCTTTTCATTGACAAATTGGCAATGTTCTCGAAATTTGGAAGAATATTAACGATAGAAATAAATCATAGTAAAGCAATTGACGATGTGAAATCATGCATGACTCAAATCGTTCAAATTTTATTTCCAGTCATTTTCGACTAGGCTGTTATTGTGAGAATTATCAAAATGGTGCACCATAATTACGCGTTTGTTTACGTACAAGTCAAGCAGGACGTTTACAGCAGAACTTGAACAAGGTCAAATAAGTCAAAAACACCGTGTCAAACTTGTGTCGAGAATAAATCGAGATAAATCGAAGACCTGAGCTAGCGTGAATTCGGTATTGGCAGTCATACGTTTCGTCTAAATTTGACTTTGCTTACTCCTCGAATAATTTCGCGCAAGGAGCGGCAATATCTTGTGTAAATCTTTGCGTCTGGATTCGATCGTTTGCAAAATCGCGGTGGAAAAACATGAAGCTCTTGTACGCTTCATATTTTTGTAGAAATATATTTTGTCAAATATCTTGAACTGAATAAATGATTAACGTCTCGATTGACATGTTAATATTTTCCATAATCTGATCGATTAATCTTATTCAATTCTATTTTATTGTGTATAATTTTAATAGTATGTTAGTTTTAGTTTAGTGACTTCTGACATAAATCGTAGAAATTATTATGAATATTAATAAGTTGCATGAATCGTTTTCTTTCCTCGCAATTGTTATTTCTCCATTTTTTGTGCGATTATGCGTTAAGATTGCTAGGTGGATAATTTATTCCAACTCGCGATCCAGTGTGGAATACGCAGAGAATTCCAAACACGAAGCATAACGCAATTCGTCTCGTGTCGTCGATTATTTCGTACATTCATTTACTTGATATTCCCGAATTTAATAATTTTAACCCTTTCACTGGATCATTTGGGTCGGTGAAACTGCGTAATTTGTTACTTTATGGAAAATGAAGGAAATTGAAAAACTGTGCGATTGTATTTCACAGTAGTTGTACCGCGGTACCGGTCATTCCATCATGGTAATTAAAATCAATCACTGTTCGTATACAGAAAGCTTTTCATGCTAAAACGTTACACTTGTCAATGTAGAAATTTGAGTTATTTTCAGAATTAATTTGTTCACGAATAAATGAACATTTCAGGTAAATATTTCGAGATAGCAATGCAAGTTCCTTAATATTTACAATAAACTTGTTGACTAAAGTTAATTATTTTGAGCTACCATTGCAATTTTATTAATACTAAAAATTAATATGTCCACTAACATTTCAGTTAATCGAGTTATAATTTGATTAATATCCAAAATCAATTTCTCAATCTGACATCAATTATTCCCTTCAAGTTACATCTATGTACAATGTAATTTAGTTACAACAAAATAAACCCTATTCATCCTTTGTATAGGGATGACCCTATAGGATGACATACTTGTGTACAGTTCTGACCCATAACGATATCACTATAATTTTATACTTAAGTACTTAAGTAATATGTTCAGATACCGAAGTAGTATAGTAAATACACCGAAGTATTACGAAATATAAATGCAAAAAATGATACACGTGCGAATATATAATATATAATACCGAGTGAAAATGTTTTCGAATTCAACTCGCGAAGATGCAACAAGTTCGTAAGTCTGAACTCACCGTGATTATCAGTGAAGTGTGCTCTTATCGTGAAATCGCCAAACACCGTATCCTTTTCTATTCACAGGTTCCAAACAAGTGTTCTCTATCTTCGCTATCTAATCGATATTTAATCGATAAGTGGTCGCAGGGAATCGAGACGGATCACTTAGTTGTAGATTTCGATCGAGCCTCGGTGGCGAGGAGAGGCACCTTCGTGCTTGACCACCTTCAAGGAAACTGAGCTACCGCCATCAAAACCGTGTTTTATATCGGCATAAGCTGGTAACACCTGTGCGTGCACACCGGTGTGCTAGCACGCTGTCACACCGTGGGGTAACAACACCGACCCCACCAGCCTTCTCGCATGCCGATTTCTGCCTTCTTACGATCTCTGTCGATCGTTCTCGACTGTCCAAGGGTCGTTCGCGTGCGCGTGGTCGTTCCTCCAGCGTGCTTAGTACCGATCTACCAAAATTCTCCTTCAAATTCGTTTATTCGACGAATCGTCTCCGATTCGGGCTCGTGTGTGGAAGTGTGCACCGTTTTGTCAGTGTCACGAGAAATGCGAGGTCCGAGTCGCGAAACATTAGTGGACGAGGACCGGTCGATAAGGTATCCGCTCAACAATGAAACTGGTTTTTGAACTCTGAATTAATTTCATCTCTCCGTGTAACGGACATAAGTTTACTGCCAATGTTATAACTTACAGAACAGGAAAATTGTGGTGTAGTGGAATAACAGAGTAATAAAATAATATGGACGATGACGAGAGTAGGGTGGAACAGCGTTTGAGCCCTCGGTGCTAAATAAATTCTGGAATAATAAAGTAGTGTAATCAGTATAACAAAACAGTCGAATAATGATGTATCGTAGTAGGTATTGCAATAGTAACCCGGTGAAAATGTCTAGATTTTCAAATTTCTTGTATTCATTGCCAGATGTTTAGTTACCCCTTGCACTATGATTTATCAGGTGAGTCAGTCAGAACTAATCATGCAATATTAAAACAGACAAAGAAAGTTTAAATGTTATTAAAAGTTCTAGTAAAATTGATCACAAAGTACGAGTGCGTCACGAGATTAAATAGTGCAAGGGGTTAAATTCATACTTTTGCCAACAATTTATGGACAAAACTCATCGAACAACCTTCGTGCAACCTGCGTCTCGATAAAAGATGTCACCGTGCTACTGAATAACAAACATTCTCGATAAGAGCAATTTGGTCGATCTTATTTTCAACTCCGTGCACTCCATCGATGTAAAGTGACTGGGAAAGAATTTATTTTCATTCTTGTATACGTGATACATTTGTTAATTTGCTGCGCTTTTATTTAGATTCGTTCTTCAAGGTTCGAACGTGAATCTCAAGTGGAAACCTGCAATTAGTGGTGCATATTTTTTAAGCGGAGAGGTGAATTTTGTGGTATGAATACAGACGATACGTTTGTTGCTGCACATTTTCTTTTATTGTACTTTCTGCATTTTTATACTCGAAGAATGAAACTGCGTTCATGTTGTAAGAGCTGATTTACAAAAATGTAACAAACCGTTTAAAAAAAAACTAATCGTTCAAGGTGAGCTACATATTGTAGATCGCCTCGCAGATGCAATAAAACCGGTACACTTTGCAACCTAATTATTTTTTTAAATAGAAACCTTATTGTACAAACTCCTTTCAGCGTCAAATGTCTGACAAACTGTGGATTTATTTGCAATTGTACTTTAATAATTATTCGCTACAATTTATATAACATCAAGATATTTTGGCTATTTTTTTTTAACATGTTTTACTACCTTGGTATGTATATGTATAATGTGTTGTATTATGTATGCAGTGTACACAGCTTTAGGTACAAGTTATGAGAAAACCACCCCTAAAATTAGGTTTTACACGTTGGTCTATGTTACTAGCTTTATTATTATGGTTTTCGGTGCACGGTTATTTGAAGTTACGAACAATCGTTTAAAAGATATTTTGCGTTAAAGTTTCTGTAAAGCATTGGCTAGGAGCCAGGTTGCTGTGCCATGGTATGCGATACAGGGTGTCTTAAATCGGAAACGGTGCAATATCTTATCAGAAAGTGCAATATCTCAGAAGCGAAGCTATCGAAAGTGTTAAAAATTGTTACAAAGAACACAATGCGGTATAAATAATTTATCCGGGGATGAAGCAGCAGGGAGGATTTTAATGACCACGATTTTAAACGAAACAATCATTCGCAATAATACACTAGCGTTTGTCGAAGAGAATTGAACGACGTATACGTATTTATTTAGAAATATTTGTCCATCCATTCGTCACGAGAAGTTTATCAATTTCCGTCTAATAGAGGAAGCATATTTTTTTCTTCCTACGTCCGTGCAAAATATCGAGAGAAGATTACGCAATTCAACTGTAAGTGCTTCGCGAGCAAAGTTCCTTCATCGAATTTTGGAATTCATTGTTTATGACGTAGTCTTTAACGTGTACCATAGTTCAGCAAATATTTGGGTGACCATGTCAACAGTGAATTATTCATTTATACGGACATATACTTCTATTAATCGATTTATGTTAATTAGCTGGCACATCCATCATCGGCATTAACTCGTAATTAGACAAATAACGAGGAGACCGTACTCTTGATCACGTCCTGAGTTTCTTGGCTATAACCTAACCTGTATACTCGGCTCTACAGATCGGTATTTCTGCAAAGAAGTCTTTTCAACAATTTCGAGCATCAACGTACAGTGAAACAAAAATTATTCGTTAAACAATGGATAGATATTTTGTAAAGAAGAAAAGAAATTCCAAAGAGAAATTGTCAAGAGCATTCCTATCAGCGACGACATATTGTTTATAAATCGCTCACATTCACAGATAATTGGACGTGCCAAAATTTCGCGGTATGCTAAACTTCTGTTCGCGTTTCAATCGAAGCGTGAAGTTTTGGTAGGCATCGAAAAGATTGTGACATAAACCCGGTAATCTGTTGACGGGCCCGCGCGTGCTGAAAATAAGTCGAATCGTGCAAAAACCCATCTACCGTTCGAACACGTGCGATACTTTCGACTATCTTCGCGGAAGAGATTGGTTATCGCGTCGAACGCACGCGTGTCTCGCGAAAAACTCATTTCATTTAGGTTATTATTAGAAATTCGTGAAATTTTTTCAGAATCGGCAAGTATATGTCAAAAGAGAAGAACGCCTACATTAGCGTTTTCGGAAACAAGAGATAAATTAGTGGAGTTTTGGGAATTTTGGGAACTAGAGAGCTTTGAGAGTATTTGGATATTTGGGAATTTAAATATGTGGAATTATGAGGATTGGACAATTAGAAATTTAGGAATTTGGAGATTTGAAAAGAAGATTTGAGGATTTGGAGATTTTTGGTCTTGAAGAATTGAGAATTTGGGAGTTTGAGAATTTGGGAAATTGAGAACTTGGAAATTTGAGAATTTGAATACTTGAGAATCTGGAAATTTGAAAACTCAAAAATTGGGAATTTGAAAATTTGGTATTTTGAGGATTTGGAGATTCCAGTCTATGGTCACTTGAGAATTTGGAGATTTAAAAATTTTCAAACTCTGAGAATTAAAAAATTTAATAATTTTTCATGGGAATTCAAGAATTTTTAAATTTGAGTATTTAATATCTTCTCGCTCACAAAAATTAGAGATTGAGTATTTAGTCTAAAAGTACCTCTTTCCATAATCGAAACACTGTCGCAATGTTCGATTAATATCTGCCGTAAATTGCATCGTAATGACATTGGTGCATGAATGAATAATAAGTAAACGGTATTAGATAATCGTACTTTTATTTGTTTATCTTCTTTCAAACTTAAAACTTCGATTACTGTCTAAGTCAGGAATGTTTCTTATTCATAAACGAAGGAAAATTGTGTTAAAAAAATTTGCCGAATTTGTCGATTAAACTGTTTCGAAAATGAATAGAAGAGAGTGTATCACAACCCACGGCCAAACCAAGATTATGCGATTAAATGTGTCTCACGATCAATCCTTTCGTCATCTATCACCTGTAAAATTTTTCCTACATTTTTTCGAGGCAATCGTTTCTCGATAACAAGATCCTACGCAATTTTTTGTCGCGTGCATTTGCGTTAAAAAATTCCATCCGTCAATTATTGACGCAAACGGCAGACAAACAAGAACAACAAATGTTCCTGCGTTCATCCTGTCAGCCTTCGATTTACGCGATGTTCATTAACTCCTTTGTGTTTCGATAAACAGACCTTCAGACATTCATGGTTCACGTAGCAATAAAAAGCAACACCTCGTAAATTCGTTTGTTACAAAAGATGTTGCGAAAAAAAGACAAAATGTAGAGAACTGCAAAAGAATACGTTTCATTGTAGGATGAATTCGTGTGTCATACAAAGTCTACGTACTTTATATTATAGAAATTTGCATTATTTTGTAAGAGTCCTAGGTTACTGACCGTATAAAATTCGTATCATGTACCGTTCCTGTATTATTTTACGTATTCAACACTGGCAAGTAACGGAAAATGATGATGTAAGGGATAAAGTACCACTAGATATAATATTTGAACGGTCCACGTGCCATTTATTTATGTCGACAAATGACGCAAATTAGCTTTCGTTATATCGTCGCATAGAGTACCTGATATGCTCTTGTAATTAGAAGTACTTAAAATTGTAGATAATGCAAGCAACGATATATCCCAAAAAATTGCGAAAATTAGGAAAGTAACAATTCCGTTGATGGATCGTATCACATTATTTACGTTTCCGCGATAACATCAAAAATGTGTATACAAATGCATAAATCGCGTAAATGGCCATGTAAGTAAGTACATACATGTGTTTCGGAAGAGTTTTACACGCAATACACGTCATCGGTCAATTTAAATGATTAGTCGAAGTTCTGAAGTAACTGGCGGGTAACTCGAAGACGGAAGCAGCCAAGGTCTCGAAACTCATCTAATAACGTAGGTGTTTCTCCTTGTTTTTCTTTCCTTTTCCATCCGTTCCTTCTCCGCTCCAGGTCGTTGCCGACTTACTATCATCTCGAGTGTCCTTGGTTGACGACGATTGCGTTTTGTTGTACGTTCAATGACCTCTCACGACCATCGTAACGCACCAAGCGGATGCTGTTCGCGAGCATGAACAAAGGACGAGGACCTCTTCTACGTCCACTGCAAACTTGGAATTGTTTTTCCTTCATTTTCTAGTTACGTGCGTAGATCCGTTAATCTCTGCTACAATTTTCTGCTTTCTTCTTTTCGGTGAAATCCTCTTCTACGTCCACTGCAAACTTGGACTTGTCTTTCCTTCTCCATTGTTCTGTTACGTGCGTAGACCTTGCTGCAATTTTTTATTATACAAGGTGCTTCAGACTATTAGTTCCTCGTCGGTGAAATTAGAAAGAAAAGTAACAGTCGGAGTTGTACATCCTATTAATAAAGCTATATTAAATTAAAGATCAAGGGTGAAACTCGAGGATACTTCTGAAACCTGATGTTAATTACAATACGTTTTTTAAATAGGAAAAGAATTTTGCTCAGTCATTTGGCTTAGTCACAGCAGTTGCACTGTTTACAGCGTATGCTTTTTTGTTTGAAATGTTCCCGTCGAAATTCATGGTCACATCAGATCGTTCTTGAAATGTTAATGAAGTTATCGAAATTATATAAAATCATAGGAGAATATTCCTCATATTTGCAAATATTGAAATATTTCTTTTATACGTCATACGTGTACGCACATATTTAACGAAGATGTTTCCTTAGCTACGTCGTAGCCTGACTAGAGCAGAAAGATCGCGAGGAGGTTGATCCGAGTGGCCAGACAACTCGAATAAAAATGATGTTGCAAGGTGGACCACGTTCGACCTTGGAAACCTTCCGCGGTCGGGTCCGTACAATGGCCTCTCTCGTTCGTTTTTATACCTACGAAGTTCCCGGTCTTCGTTGTCCTTTTTTCTTTTCAAACTACCAAAACAGCCAACTTCGTGGCTGCGATCTCGAAAGTCGCAATTACCAGTTAGCTGTTTCATCTTGCCATTTCTTCGTGACCAGTATACTCGGACATTGCTAACTGGTTATACGAGGAACGATTAAAAATGCACTGGATTCGCCGTTCATTTCGATTCTCGTGAATATACATACAGCGCCAACGTAGATGCGAACGAATCTTTGCGATGTTAATCGGTTTAACTTTATACAAATTCAAATTTTCGAATGTGACCACTTTTATTTTTCATTGAATTGCAAATGTCAATATGTACGGATATATAACCTATTATATGTAAATTATGACGCACCCTGTGCGTTTGAATGGCGTTGACATACCTGGGGCGTCCTATATTAAACTACACTGATTGTGAGTACATTAACTGTACCATGTACGATCTATATTACATACAATGTAATTGACTTTGTGTGTCATAATGCATTCGACGTAATAGATGCCAATGACAGCATGTGTGTTTTAGGTTTTTTGATAAGCCATGTGCGCCTTATGCTCTTTATAGAATATGAACCAATGACGCACAACGAAAATTGTAACGAATTCACGGAATTGTAATAAGTTCATGAAACATGAACTCCGTGACATCGTGGCAAAATGAATCGTTTTAATTGACTCGAATAAAAATATTCCGAAAGTAGCTACCTTCGTTTGATGAATTTAAAAATGTAAACGAATGCTAATGAAAGGAAAAACAATATGAGAACGACACCGCACGTGGATTGAGCGTATCATTAAAAAAAGTGATTAAGCTTTACGAGCGAATATAATTATAAGCGAAGAATTGAATGCGTTGAAACAATATCGACAAGAATTGTATGCAAAGGAAATGAAAATGAAATAAAGTTTAAGATCACATTTTTTCAACGATTTACCATTCGAAGGATGACGAGAGTACGATCATAATTCAGAAAAATGAAGGGCGGAAGAAACTCGAGATTCAGGAAGTACGATTAACAGAAGAATGATCGAAGTCCAACTAGATGATTTCCAGGGATACAGAGGCTCGTAAAACAAAATTTATGGGCGGACATTAAATGTTCCGAAGAAGATTCACGTGGAAAGGAATTTGCAAAATTTGCTTTTCAAATGCTAACCATTTTTCATATTCACTAATGTCTATTTTATATTTTTTGCCAGAGATAATTAAGCAGATTGAAACGTCCTCGGTTCGATCAAAAATTACTGGGAACATTGAACTTCGTAACGTACAAGATCGTTCGAATAAAATTCACATTCTGTAACAATTACCTCGGTATCGGTTGCATCATCGATCCAAGGACATGTCGTGTACAATTCTAGAGTACACTAGTTTTTATTTTGTTGCACTATATGGTGCAAATTGCACCACGCGACTGGCACGCGAAAATTATTCATTCCATTGCTAGTCATGTTGCATTCGCGATAAAAATTCGTATTCGAAGAACGCGCGAGCCACCCGCATCCACCGTGCAGGAGACCGCCATTAGCTTTTTATGCAATTTACCGCCTGTGCAATTCGATTTCCTTGGCTGGGTGGTCGTTTGTCAATCGAGGAATGAATCGAGTGCGCGACAACATCACGATACAAAAACTGTATGATTAGCATTCACGCTGATAATACTTAGCATTCACGCTGCAAAAATATCTTTCAATTACAGATACTTAGATACGTGTTACTTCTCTGGGTAATTTGTACAGTAATACTTTTGTGCTTTTATATTTGTGGAATCTCAAATAAGTTCTTTCGTGTTTATTGTGTCTCCTATAAATGTCATTGTTAAATTTACCAGACTTCTGTGTTATTGTCGATGTCACATAAGTCTGTACTTTTAACATATGTACAACGTATATGATACATTTAACGATGTACGAACAGCGTACCTTGCTTTCGTGTTAAGAGTTCAAGTGATGCCATCAGTGCCTGCACATAAGTAGAGATTTGCGTCCATCTTTGAAATAAAAGAAATGGTACATGAAACATTTGCCTAGGTAACAAATAATTTGGGAGATATTTTTACATTCTAGATATTCCCTATGTGAATCAGCACTTCTGGATCTGTGAGTTGAAGAGTTATATAAATAACGGAAGAATTCACGGTTAAATGAAAATAGTTTGTCAGTAATAATACAGAGGAAAAAAGAATCAAGATAAAGACGAAGAAAAAAAAGAAGCGGAAGAATACAGCAATGTACCACAGAGCTCACGCTTTAAGCAATTAGACTTGAATAATTACCTAGCGAATGAAACAGCGCAAAAAGGTGTCAACAGTAGCAAAAAGTACAATGATAAAAAGTGCGACTGCTTATTAATTGAAATTAAATCAGAATACGATTAGTTTACGCGTGACAATAATTGCAGAACATTTTTGAACTGTCATAGCTAACTATGCGATGCTTGATCCTGACCGAATGAGATAACTGATTATGTTGATGTTGTTGAAGTTCTTTTCAAGGTTCTGGATAATTGGTTACGTTAGACCATGAACCGGTGAATGAAACTGTAAAAACACCTGGTAAGATATGCGTAAAATGTTGCGAGAACGAATGCTAGTATTTTTTACCGTTAATTGAATCGTTAACGATTTTGCCGGTTTCTCACATAATTCGTTGAAATGTCAAGCAACGCGCGTAGAAGCAGGCCTATATCTATTTACATGGTGTACTATCTTTAAAAAATCGAGATAATTGTTGCGGACACTTTTTTCTATCGTTGCATTTACGCACACTGATTAATTACGTTTTCATTAGTCCAGAGACGTCAATTCACTTTTTCATTTTGTGATTAACTTAATTGCCTATTTGCTTTCTGTTCCATAACGCATAAAACATCGCTTCGCTTTGCATTTGTATTTTGCGTTACAACATGTTTGTTTTGTCTGCGAATTATTGCGCTGTTTAGTTTCTTTCATGGAATATGTAACAATCGAAAAATGAAAAGTTTCGAGGCTTCTATCACGAAACCACTGACGGTTGCCCACGTGACGATACTAATTTAATAATTAGACTAGTTAATTTAGTAGTATCAAACTTTGAAAATGTTCAACTTCAGCATTTCTACATTTCTAAATCTCAATCCTTGCCTTATGATTTATTTGTCAGGTTAATTATGTTAATTTTCTGTTCAGCAACCTTTGGACTATGGACCTCTAATTGGTCTTAAATTCCAGATTGAAACGTATTCAAAATTCGTGTATTAAAAACGTGAGTATCTCACGCGTGGAAGATTATATTGTAAGAGGTTGCCATAAAAAAATTGCTAGATAACCAAACTTACAATTTTGTCTATAATTCGACTGAAGTTCGTTTGTGCAAACGAAAAAAGTATTGAAAGAACACGTGCAAGATACATTTTTATTCCACCTACACCGTATCATACATCATTTTCGACAAGAATAATAATTTTAATTTCTGACACCGTATAAATCGGTGAATATGAACATCGTCGGACGTCATATCGACAAATAAACAATATTGATGAAAATCGAACCAGTCATCCATCGAAACATCATCGACGAAGCATTTCGTCGGGAATTTTATTGCAGATATCTGAAACTTTGACCGCATCGAAGGGGATTTCTTCACTTTAGTTTTCAGGTTTTAACAAACCGGTGACTCGAACAGGCTAATTTTACTTTTACGGAAAATTAGTTTGAATATTTGTATAGAAAACGAGAATACGATGACGTCGATCGGCATCGTATATTTTATTTTGCAGGTATTAAAAAACCGGATGACTCGAACATGTGACTAATTTTACTTTTACGGAAAATTGGCTTGAATATTTGTAAAGGAAACGATTGTGCGATGGCGTCAATCACGGGGGCAGAACGTGATATTTGCAGGAACAATATTAACCCTACGATTTGCGTCTTCTGGCATTCGAAGTTTTTTCAATTAAGTCCGACGTTAAAATTTCTTGGACAAAGAGATTTTCTTCGCCTACGTTGGTGCAATAGTTGAACTACGCAAACTGTTCCTGGAAAGCGGACTATTGTAGTTAATTTTTTGCCGTCCCCGTAGAATCGGTCAAACAGAAGTTGACGCGATAACTTGTGTAACGTTGGTTTATCTATTTATCGATTTTTCTTTTCCGTTTGAGCAAATCGATCGAAAAGCACTAAGCGTGCGTAATAAATTAGTGAGCTATTTGTGCGGTCATTTGCAAAACTAGATAAATGTGTAACGAGGAAATATTTTAGCTATTGACGCCATTTTAAGTATTTGTAAGCAGCCATTTTACAGTGTCATTCGAAAGAATAAAATGCTTGATAGCCGTAATAGCACCTGGGATTAGAAGTTGAAGTACGTTAATAGGCAATATGTAAAATAATCGTTTAGATGGGATAACTACAAAATGCAATTAGTAGTAGAATATAGGTACATTCAATTAGTTGTTAGAATATCAATTTGCGCTGCATATTGTATGACGTCAATCAGTGATGGCTGTAAGGAAAGCTTTCAATTTAATATTAATATTTGGAGTAATCACTATAATTAGAAATTAAATTATTTTATTTGTATCCCCAATATTCCCACATCTTTATATCCCCAGATCCCAATATTTCACATCTCTATATTCCCAGATCCCTATATCCTCAAATCTTTAGATGAGTGAATCCCTATATTCCCATATACCTTTATCCCTAAACTATCTTTGAAAATAAGTAGACTTATAAATTTGAAAATTGGTATCTCGAAATTTCAATTTATCCCGCATAATATTTACCCAAAGAAATCATTATGAAACCAAAACGCATAATAGTTCCATAAAAAGTCGTTTCCTCACTCGAGCGTGTGTATCCGGTGAAACATAAGAATTTGTCATCCGAATAATAATGTTATGCAAATTAAATTCAATTTAGCGATCAACCAGAAAGGAAAGTTCCACGTAAACATCGAAAAAAAGAAATATTTGACTCGCCAATAAAACTAACTATAACGATGATGATGCATTTTCGACAAAGGCCTGATCGTCAACGTAAGAGAAGAAGGTAGACGAAAGAGAAAGATACTTTTATAAGGATTTTTGTTTGGTCCCATTTTGCAGTCGACCTTGGCCATGCTAACCCCCAACCTGCTAATTCCTTCGCAGGATCATCCTGCGAACGAAAGCAAAATTCTCTTTAGACTATCCTTGGAGTTGCCGTTTCATTTATTTTCCTATCTCATGGGTGCTAATCGTGTGTGCTTTGCGGAACGTCCATCATTTTTACGTCGCTGTAAATCGACGTACATACAGATCAATGTGTTCGATTATAAATTAGATGCAAATTACATGGTACACTTGGTCAGACACAATGCAACCGAAGAGGAAATATTCTCGAAATATTCTAATCCTCTTTTCGGATACATTTAATTTACGTCCAATATTGTCAATACGATATTGTAAATATTTCTAGTAGTGTCAGTAAATATTGGGACCTTGTTATGTTGATATGCGCTGATCTGCGGTCTCCATTAAATGTTCAATGATTTTGAATCATAGACTATGAAGGGTGTCTCTGTTTTTTGAACGATGTCGCATATTTTGATTAATATACTTGGCCATTGTCTGCGGGGCAGGTATTATACTGTTTATATAAAAAAAACTTTTACATAATTTATGAGGTATTTTAATATGGTGCAATTCTATCCTGAATTTTATGGTGATCACGGTATTTACGTCTCATGATTGTACGAATGGTATTTTGCTTATATTGTTTGATCTGTTTTATTATATTATTTAGTCTGTTTGGATGTGCTACTTAATTCCGATTCAGTTTATGGACATAATATTTAAAACATACAAAATATTATTATTAAACTGCATTACGCTGCATCATTTTGTTTTAGAAAATAAAATATGTCAGAAACTGAAGATGATAAAGAAAAAAATTATGAATGAATCTATAGAATGATCTGATATAATCAATATAATTGATGTAACAAATAATATGACAATTGCAGTTTTTTGTTCGTTTCATTTCGAATATTCGTCGATCAAAGCTACACCAGTAAAAGAACATCATTTTCAAGAATATCGCATGTCAACAATGATTTAAAACAAATCCACCAACAAATTTTGTGTTAAAAACAAAAGTTTTGGGTAAACTCGAGAACTACGCTAAAAAGTTTAATATTCTACGTATAAAAGTGAATCCGCAAGGAACTTCCAGAATCTGTAATATGATCGATACCTTTAATCGGTTTCTTCCTCTATCAGATTCCTATATTTCCCACTTACCGATAAATAAAATGAGCCCACAAAATGTAGAGCTACCAACTGATGTGAAGTTATTAAAACCCGAAGACGCAAATGATAAAAATATATTTAAATACGAAGAAGATGGACTCGTACGAAAGCATTTTTACATTTCCAGTCATTTTTAGACACGAATCGAATGTTTTGAACATCGTGCATTCGCCTTATGAGCGTTAATAAATTAAACGTATTGCATAATTCGTACGCGTAACTCCATTCAACTCTCTTTGACCTTACAAGGGTTGAGCACAATACTTTACAATTAAAATGAAAACTACGCTGACGAATTTCAGCAAGTCAAACAGGTGGTTAATTTCGATTATTTTTAAATGTCTTAAATATAAAAAAGTTCACATTACGTCAATTTATTGTCTGCGAAGAACTATTAGATAACGAAAGAAAGAATGCTGAATTTCCTGCCTCATTTCAATCCATTTCTTATTAACGAATCAGCGATGTGTTTTTTATTATCGTCAGATGACGTAAATAAATGAAATAGAGGACATGGTCTTCGAGGAAAGGCGTTCGATATTGTTTTTCACGTTTTTATCACGAAAGAAATAAAGAATTAAGAACTATTAATATCCGCAAATAAAACGATATATTCGCTCATACAAAGTATTCTATTTTAATTGAAAGCGTTACGTGCACGTAATCAAAATGTTTATAAAACTTACTAGACGTAAGCATGAAAGAAATCCGAAGGTTAACTTCTTCTTCTTCGATGGAATAATTTCATTCATTTGTTTCGCTGATAGAAATGGTGATACTACGCAGAAAATAACGAATACGTCAATATCGATCATCTCATCTATACCTTGTTATGAGATTACAGATTACTATGCGACAAACAGAATCTTACGTGTTTACAAAAGAAATCATTCTAACAGGAAAGGAAAATTTCTTTTTTATTGATTCGCACTGTGACCTGATTGTTTTTTTAACACGAATAATTGAGCGGTGCATCGACGCGGATGCAATGACCATCCTGGTATTGTTTAGAATGGTATTTTCCAAGCTTTTACGTCGAGAATGCAAAACTGAGGTCATTAGGTGTTAACCAAACATCTGGCCTCATTAAACTTTCATCGCGATCGATCACATTTCTTGACTATAATTGCCGCAAACGTTATTTCCGTTTCTTTCAGATTGATCTTGTTACGTCAAACGCAAGGAATTAGCATAACATGCAATGATCTCCATCGTTAAAAAAAGTACATAGTTAAAAATAGCTCAATGTAGTTTTATTGTACGTGAGATATCAAGTTTTCACATGGTCCAATTTACAAATGGCTACTTAAGTTACGTTTGAATTACTTTCTCATAAACGAGAAGCGTTTGTTGAGCAACAAAATATCTTCGCGAATTGAGAACGAAATGGTTGCAAGAACGATCGTAAAAGAATCGGGATCATTTCCGGTAACGATTCCGAAAGAAACAAGTGTTAAATTATTGCAATGGTGATAATAATGATCGTAAGATGGAATTATTATTTCGCTCTCGATTTAACGAACTTGATGACAGCAACTGTGTAGCAAAAACTGTGTAGTTGCATTGCAAAACATCGTAGTAGTGAACAAATCTCGACTAATCGAATCTTTCCTACAATGTATAACATATTTTACTTACAAATCGCATACTAAATACTTTCTTATGGAATCCGAAAATCGAGCGTTTACATACTCGTGTATTCTTAAATTAAATTATGTACACACGATTAATTCTGTACAAAGAACAGGTTTATCACATTATAACTATGAGTATACAAATTTTATTCACTTCGATGAATAAAATTAAGTATTAATTAAAGTCATATACACTAATCATAGACGAAGAACTAGACAAGCATGCTTTTTGCAGAAATAAGAACGTGTTTGTAGTAATCAACAATCTTGATAACTACTTTAACTACTGCTTCATGATTATTCAACAGTTACTTGTAAAATGTTCATAATTTTAGTCTTGATATGTAGCAGGAAACATAATTGATTTGTAATTCTTACTATGTATTCCATTTTCCGGTAATGTTGCGTAACATTATCTTTCCAGTAAAAAGTATAAGGTCGAAGAAAAAATCAGCGAACAGTTTTTTTGATATCAATAATAAGGCGAGTAATAAGGCGATATTTTCTCGAGCATTAATGTTGCTGAGACCCTTGGAATTTTCCTAAACACCTCGATGAATCTCAACATCTAGAAACCTTTAACGCTGGAATACCATTGAACAAATTCAAATAATTTTAAGTACTTGAAATTACAAAGACGATTCAGATGTTTCTGGTTCTATAAAATACAGTTCTCATATATTTTTTTTCTATAAATAATATTCAGATGAACAAAAAACTGTTCTTCTCAGAAAATTACGTCTAGAATTTATAACCTTACTTATTTAGTTGACATTTATTATTTGTTACCGAACCATGACATAATTAAACTAAATAATAATAACCTAATTAATGACCATGACATTATTAGTAATTTGATTACCAAATCGCTTCAAATGTAAATCATGACCGGAAAGATGTACGTTGTATAACGTTTCAACAAAAACAATTTTAATTAAAACATGAACTAGTGAGAAATGCACGCAGGAAAAATGAGAACGCAAATCCTAGACTTAATATTTTCTTTTCAATATTAATCGATTGATTATCTCCTAATGGCTTTTTAATCTAAAACTCAGAATCGCTAATATTGACCTATTTACCGGAATGCGTAACCTTTTTAATCGTTCGGGTTAAATTGTAGATTTATATTAATCAAATCTTTTCCTTTGTTCAATGTCACTTTAACTTCGTTTAAGTTATTCCTATTGACTACAAATTTCAATAAAAATGGAATAAAAAGGAAGGGAATTTACTATTATGAATTGTGAAACGTTGACAGACATTGACAATGTCGTATGGAAATTTATTTTGTTTTATTTATTCGTAAATCAATTTGTAGATACATTAAACAGACAAGCTCGTTATTGCTATTTGGATTTGCTATAACTCACAGGTGGACATTTTTTACTTCCATTAATTACTAACGCTGAACTATCAATGACGCTGCAAAATTGCATCATATGTTCTTTCGAAAGAAAAATATTGCAAGTTATTTAAATTTGCACATCAATTAATCAGATCTATTTAGCGGATACTTTATGATCATTAATAGTTATAAGCATACGAGAGTAACACTTGACTAAATCTGCATGATAAAACGTAAAAAGATTAATTTAAAGATAGATATGTGCCCCTATGGTATTAAACTTATTTTACGCAAGATTTGAGAACAATAAAGAAGGTTATGCCGTAGGTCAATTAAAACACATTTCAGTATTTCAATATTCATTTCTAATGAACGTAATAACCTTCACATTATGTCACCTGTATACATTCATTTCGTTTTTCGTTCGTCTTCATACTTGGTTACGAAATAACATGAACATTGCTTTATCGAATACTTTAATGTGTCGCTGCACCGTTTTGGCGCTAGCAATTTAGATGGACCCTGTCGTTAACACAGAAGCGTTAGATCAGAGAGAGTGGGTCCTTCTGCAACAGGACACATATGGACGTAAATGATTTCACCTACTTCGCTTCCGCATTGGAAAACGCCAATTACTTAGGGCAAAGTGTTTCGACACATTGACGCGAATACCGGTCGCTCACGAACATTCTAGAGACGACGCACTGCCGATCGTTCAAGGTTACAAATGTGAAATTCCACTACCACATGCTACTGTAATTACCAACCAGTTCGATTTCAACCTGACTGCCGCAGTATTTACATCTTTACAAGTATTCTCAAACTTTGTACAATTTCCTATTTTACGTTATCTTAGTATTTTATTTAAGCGAACAGCATATTTTTGGAGAGTGTTCTCATCGAGCTATTTCAGTATTCTACAGTATATTGCAACGCGCCGTTCTCATACATTGTATTAAATTATTACAATGATTATGTATTAGATAATCTTCGCGCGTGACAGTCATGCGCGCTGCAATCGCCACGCGCTGTATCTTTAGGTGCTGTAATCGCCACGCATTGTAACGCTACCTGTTGTAATCGCTACGCACTATGATCGCCATGAGTGATAATCGCTACAATTATTTTCACGATTATGGTGTATCATTCGTGCTTTCTTTCGTCGTGACTCATTGTCAAACAAACAGGACCTTCGGGTGAAATCAGAATCTTCAATGCGCATCGTAAAGATTTTGGACTTCGATATTGACGTTACATTAAATATTTGGATAATGCACGTTTTAACGTATACTGCTCGCAGTGGCCACGAAGATCAATGATAATAGAATTTTATGAACACGAGCTAGAAAATTAGTGGCGGAGGACGAACTATGCCGGTGGCGATACTGCAACATGTCTTTTTTTAGCGGTTCCTAGTGTTCCGCTGATTTTTCTCTTTTCACCTTAACGGTCGGTCGTTTAGCAAAGAATGTAACTGGACCTTTCTAAATTCTGTGCTCGCACGTTTTACTCTGTTTTTATGAATCCTATTTACCAATCTGGTTGGTCAGATCGATTTTATGCCCAAACGATCGGATCACTTTGTAAGCTAAGAAAGATCCCCTGATCTGTATTTCAAGATCATAAAATCTTTGAAATTTTCGACGCGATTTTCAACTTGAATGATACGCTACTTTTCGAGTGAAAGGAAGAGAGCAAATGCTACAATATTCTCACCAACTGTGAACTCGTTATATCTTACAACCGGAAGATTTATATTTTAGGTTTGCCTGTGGGAAAAAAGTAACTGACCATTGCGAAAGGAAAAGTTAAACATTATTACCTCCATAGTTTCGCTAAAGTCTTCCAACTATTTTCTCGAATAATAATTTGCAATATCGTTCCAGTTTTTTGTGTTTGGTTAAAAGGCGTTATGTCATCGTTGTTCTTTCTGTTTACTTCGTTCTTTAACTGGTATAACATAAGTTAAGATTCTAAAAAATAATACAGTTATTTGTTTAACGGAAGATCATGCTCAAGTACTTAAATTTCCAAATTTGAAACAGAGTATACATGAAAGTTACGCGATCTTTCAATTACAGCAATTTGAACTTATATTGGTATCACTGTGCGCTGTTTCAAAATCAGTCCCGCCAACAAAAAGAACATCAAACTTGCGTACCATTTCATGCAACTTGTTATTGTTGTCTACGAATAACTCGTGTTAGATTAGTTTGCGAGGTGGTAATAAATAACAGTATTATTACAAAATGGTTAAATTAACACCAGAACTAATACAGCAATCTATGCAATACATAAATCCTGTAAAGGATCGTGAATTGGATCTCAGAGGTTTGTAATAAAGTATAGTGATAGGATATAACCACAAAATTATTATTAATTCTTCGTTTATCAATGTTGCAGGATACAAAATACCTACAATTGAAAACTTGGGTGCAACATTGGTTGGTATTGTTCTTAACAGTTAGTGTATTTAATATCAACTTCTTCGTACTTTAAATCTTGTCTGTTATTTATATGGTCTGTACATGATTATTTTTAGGATCAATTTGATACTATTGATTTCTCGGACAATGATATTAGAAAACTGGATGGATTTCCTCTTTTGAAACGAATCAAAACCCTCTTCTTCAATAATAATCGTATTGTTAGAATTGGCGAGGGCTTGGAACACTGTATACCAAATTTGGAAACACTTATGTTAACGGGAAACATGATTCAAGAACTTGGAGATCTGGAGCCATTAACGCAACTGAAAAATTTAACCAACCTTTGTCTGCTTCAAAATCCGGTCTCTGCGAAGCCTCAGTACAGACAATATGTTGTATATAGGTTTCCACAACTGAGACTCCTAGACTTTAGAAAGATTAAAATGAAAGAACGAGAGGCTGCAATTGCTTACTTCAGAAGTAAAAGAGGAAAGGAAATGGTTCGTGAAATAGCTAAGAAGGTGAAAACACAGAGTTCTGGTGCATCTGTAGATAAACCATTAACCACACCAGAAGAACGTAACAAAATTAGAGAAGCTATTACAAATGCTACTTCTCTCGAAGAAGTACAACGCCTGAGTAAATTACTTCAAGCTGGACACATGCCTAGCGAAGAACGTTTACAAAATGGTATACTAGGTTATATTTGAAAGATTGCGCAACTAATGCATATATTGTACTGTACTTCAGTGATTATTTTACATATTGGTATTTTTATTGTTTTAGGAAATACAATGCCTGAAGCAATGGAAGAAGAAGATGATTAAATATTTTACATGTTATTTGAGAACTTAGGTTAAAAAAGATTAATCTTTTTTATTTCTGTAAGTATTTGGTTAGTACCATAAGTGGAATTATAAACAGCTTGTTAAGCTAATAAGAAATTGTATACTACACAAATGCAATTCCATCTGAAGATAATTTATATTTGTAAAAATAAACCCATTAAACCTAATTGGCCTGAAGCGATTCTGTAAAAATATGTTGCACCATATAACATTAACGATTTTTCAAACAATTTTTAATGTACATGTATATTTCTTTCAGTGGCAGTTCAATAAATTACTTATTCAAAAATGAACAATTGATTTTTTTTATATAAACGATCTTTCAGCATAATAATTTTTACTTTTATTTTTGTTTTTATTAATCAATAATAATCATATCTAAATTTATTATTTATGTAATATCGTTATTATTTTCAGTGGCAAAAAGAATTAAATATATTTTTTATATGCATGTACGAAAAAACATACATACACACAACATCTTTACACGAGTTACGTAAGGTACCATTCCTAGATGTCAGCATCTCACTTCGAACTGTATATTCTTTCTGTAATTATTTAAATCGCTGTAATACAAATGGGAAATACAGTACATACTTATTTTCATCCGGGTCCATACCCAGAAACTGATGGACCTCCAACATTTGATCCAATGCTCGGATTTCCTAATGGTCGTAAAAAGAGAGGCAAGTATTTCATTTAAACTTAACCTTCAATAAATGTATGTTATTTCCCAATGTTTTATATTTACTTAAACAATGTTCTCTATTCATTTCTTTATGATTGTTTTGAACAGTGTACTTGGTACTTTACATTATTTTTTACTATACAGTTATAATGGTTTTTGTATTATATATACTCTATCTGTGACATAACTATGTTGAGACAATCTTCGGTTTATCTTTCTCAATTTTGTACAAATAAGATTAATATTGTATAAATCAATTGTTAAACAATTTCAGTCTTTTAAAGTTCAGAACAGTTATTAATTTATGATATTTATAAATTTTACAGTTATGAAAGCGACAGAAGAAGAAATGTTTGCTGCGAAAGTTCCAATGGCACTAAGAGATTACTGTGCTCATATCTATTTGGAACATATGGGTTGTATGAGAATTCATTTTCCATTCTATCTTCCTTGTGAGAAATACCAACACGAGTATGCACACTGCCAATTTGAAGAGTAAGATTTTTATAGTTCTGTAAATATACTTAATATAAGTATTAACATATTATAATTGTAAAAAATACCTGTTGCAGCTATGTCTTGCGGATGAAAGAGTATGAAAGAGAACGTAGGCTTCTTGTTCGGCAAGAGAAGAAACAGAAAGCTCTACAAGCAGCTGCTTAGAAGTACACTCTATTTACAAATTATTTATCATTAGAACATATATACATAAAATTCAGCTTTTTATCACTGTAAATAAATCTTAATAAAAAGCTATAGTGGTATAAATCAGTGAAGATTGTAAATATTATCATTACTATTAGTATTATCATTGTTGTTATTGTTACTGTTATATACTGTTTTTTCATTACATATTAGATAAATGAAATGCTATTTACTTTTAATATTTAATACTCCTAAATTCTTGAAATTAGACTACCTAAGTGTTACCACGTATGCAAACTACTCTAATCTGAAAATGATTAGACATTTCAACTTTGCTGATAGATTCTTAAAGAAAAAAATACATAATACTCGCAAACGTTCAATTTATTTTTCGATCAGAGCTCCAGGGTATTTCTTTTATAAAGCTTTATTATTTCAAACGCACTCAAAGGACAGGTTTTTAAACATACGTGTAACTTAATAGTATTTATTATTTGTCGTTACAAAAGCAGAAAGAAATATAAGGAATTACATATTTACAAGAGGGTTTCATCGCTTGTTTAATAAATTACAATCAAGGGATCAGGTCCAACGAAATAAATTCTTAAAAAAATAAACGTATCGTTAATCGAAGCAGTCTCTCTCCCCGAGCTGAGCATCCCTGTTCATCCCGCTGAGATGGGGTGTATCAAGAGAATCGATAAGGTAGAAAGTGTCTATGCTCTGCCAGCTTTTAGCTGGGGAAGCTCACGTGTCTACGAGTGACTGCTCCTTATGGTTAACATTTCGTCGTATTACGACCAACCGAGTAAGTGTTATTTAAGTTGTATGCAACATAGGCTTCTTTGAGTTAAAAGGAAGAAATATTCCAACGTGTCTGTTACGTGTAGAGACAGGTGGTTCGAGGTTAATCTTTGCCAGGTGGAGGGTGGTTTTCACCCCCCGCGTTTACCTCTAACCGAAGGAAGCCTACGTTATACTCGGCCTTTGAAGATGTTCAGCGAGAAGCGACTTGTCTCTCCCTTCGCTTATTGTCAAACACATTCGCGTGGCCATCGAACGTTTACCGCATTGCGGAGTCGGCAGCGGGAGAGACAAGACCTTGTGACGCTTTCCTCAAACAGTTCACGTACGACAAAGCAAAGCTTTCGGCTAACGAAATCTGACTTCATCAGCTAGCTATATTCCTCCAAATGAGAGGAATTCTGTACTTTTGAAATCGCATGCAGTGTGTGTATGTGTATGTGTATGTACACGTGTGCGTGACTTTGTCGTCGTTGTATATTTACGCTTCTGCACTTTTCGTATTAACACGCCGACATTATCATTATTAACGTCATGATAACAATTCTGTGTAGAATTATATAGAAGCTTCAAAGTAGAAAATTGATTTTTGCATCCTTAATAGCGCGGACGTTGCGGGGGTTGTTTAGTGACTGCCATTATGAATTTTATTTAATAAAGAACGTACGAAAAATTACGAATTGAAGTATCAAACGTACAAATTAATTTTTAGCATCCTTAGTCCGTCGATTGTCATATGGGGTGATGATCATTTACTTTCATGTTGAATTCTCGTGAATTCATTTTCAATATTTATCGTGTGTGACTTGGGGTGCAGCAACGCGAATGTCACCTATTTACGACTCATCGGTTAACTACTTTCAACAATATATTAAGAAACGCATAAATTATTGTAGATACAAGAAAAGATTGAGCTTGGACGTTCGCGAGATGAGCCACCTCGGCTAACGATTCATCCATAGATCACGCGATTTCTTATTGGTGAAATATTTGTTTTTTATAAGCTTTTCTTTCCTTTTGTTCAGTTGACTTTTGTTATATTGCCATCGATGGTAGCAGTGGATTTTATTACAAATATTGTAACAGCTTTTGTGGATTTTCATGTTTTATGTGGCATCACTTGTATAACGAGAGTCTACTGTATTTTTTCGATAAGAAACGCGCAATCATTTCGAAACTCGCGATATTTTAAATAGATCCGTTGGGTGATATTATTCCAACGTGCTAATACTACCCCTATATTTACAATAACCTTAATTACAGATCTGGCGATGCACAAGCATCTAGAATACAAAAGAAGTAATTAAATTAACGACACCAAGGACCGATCGATGTACGAAGCTACGTCGATACTGGGTTTTCGATGCACTTTCTCGCGGTCAGACAAACCGAGCCAAAAAGCAAAGAGATCGAACTGCATTTACTTAACGATTAAAATTACTTATTTATTTATGAGAAATTTGGTCAAATATTTGAAAGTATATGGAACAAATTTATTAAAATTACTATTTCGGTTGGATTTAAAAAGTCGAGTGCTTCGGAAGCCCTGGTCCGAGCTGTTCGCGAGACCTGAGATGTTCCGATTGGTACAGCAGTCATTCGATAATTCCTTGCCATACAATTTCCTGATTAACACGTATTGTTCATGCACATGACAGTGAATGTTTAGCAAAACCTCGATATTTTTGTTGTAGGTAAACTTTTAGATAGAAACGCTTTTCATTTGTACACATTGACTCTTTGTAATTTGCCTGTCCGCCTTTGGAGCCCTTAGCGCAAGAAAATATCGAGATGTCATATTTAACTCGTATGAAAACAAACTTTAAATCTTTCGTGTTCAAACTCTCAACAATTCTCTGTTTCTGGAAAAAGTCCATTTTGGTAATTTTTTGTTTTTTTAGAAAAGATTACCTTTACAGCTCTGTAAACGAGGAATTATCGAACGGTAGCTGTACTAGATATAACGAGTGAAATTCTCTCCCTAACGGAAGAAATCTGAAAAGGTGTTTTTCAAAACCTGAGTGCCGACGAGCACTCATTATCACTGACCTCTCAAAATCTGATCAGATTCTGAAAGACGAATGACCCATTCTGAAAAACAACCTAAATAGTTCACTTCGAGTATTCTATCAAATTCGGCACGGTGTTCGTTAATGTTCCTTCCTTTATTCGCCCTTCAGCTGTTTCTTCGTTGTGCTCGTGTTGTACGCCCGTCGGTAGAAGTCGGAGAAGAGGACGAAGAAGATGGTCGAGTGAAGAAGAAGAAGAGCCGCGACCAGCTTTGGATAACCGCAATCGAAGATCAAGGCCTGGGCACTGTGCACGAACACCAGGAAGAACTGCAGCTGGAAATGAAACGGAAGTACATTGAGCTGTGCGACTTCCGGTTCATAGTGAGTTCAGTTTCATATTTTATTAGTGGATGCGTCTGTGGTAACTTAGTAACTAATGTATCACGTTATATTCTCCCCTGATACGATTGCTGAAATATATTCTATTACGTTTTCTTTGAGACTTGTCCCTCGCTACTGCTGACAAATTTTTTTTATGCATTTTAAAATTCAGTGATGTCATTTTATTTTTAACATATCGTTCTTTTAACGAGCCTTTTAAGCGTTAAATATCTTCAAAATTCTGTGGTATTTCGAAGAATCATTTGTCCTGCATCTTGTTTAGCGATGACCTTTTTCCTGTCACATCGTTGCTGCAAAATTTTGTCAGTAAATATGTTAATATGCTGCAGCTTACAAACGTTAGTGCTACGTTGTTTGCAACAATACCTTTTTTCTCCTTATTGCTAAAACGTTTACTCGTTAAGTAGCTTGAAATGCTACGGTAGCTCGCAACGTTAGCATTAAGACCATTTATAGCAATAATTGTTTCCTCTGACACGATTGCTGAATTTGATTGCTAAGTATCTTAAAATTGAGTGGTATTAGAGGTGGTGATATGTAGCTTAGAAACAGTTCGTGCCTTTCTCCTCGCATGAAAAGTGCAAAGTGTCGCAAGCCAAATTGTGCCACGAGGATACGCGAGTTTACTCGTTGGTACCCGACAAATTAATGGACTCCGCGTTATTTACCACGGTGAAAACGATTACGAATAATGGAAAACATTTTGCGTACTTCTCCGCGTTACCCTGTTTGGGCAAACAACCGTGCAACGACGGTGTCCTTTAAAATTCATTCGTATTGAAAGTACATTCAACATGTAATTACAAAACATACAATTTTACTGACACTCGTATAAAATAATTATCGTGCGGTAAATAGACGGTTAATGCTTGTTAAAAGGATAAACCTTGACCTTTTCTTCAGAGTCAAGTGAAGGGGATCTGAATCAAGAATAATGACAAAATCGTTTTTTACAGGAGCAGTTATATGTCAGCAATTATGCCATTTACTAAATTAGTAATGTACGAGGTACAAATGTACTAGGTGTTCTAAATTAGCGATTGGCAGATTCAGTGGTATTTTGTATGCCTTCTTTTTTGATTGACAAAAATAATCGTGAACTTTCTGTACAGATCTTCAAAGTTTCAAACGTTTCAAGTTTTTGTAATTCAATGTTTGTGAAGTGCGTCCGCGAGAGGCGCTATGGTAGTGTGCACTCACGAGCATCGATAGGCTCTAGCCACATTGCTTTATGTTCGTTTAATTGTCAAAAGTGGGGAAATGAATTCGATACCGCTCCCTTTCTCACATGAACTTTTGTACTGATCCGCCCAACTCATATAAAACATTAACCAGTGGCGTTGGTCGATGTCGCGACACCGAAGACCGTAGGTCTGTCGCGACATGCAGCAATCACAAGATGTTTTGGAGCAAGCGAATACGTTCTCCCATTTCTCAAGTAATTTAGAAAGTTAAAAATTTACTGTCCATCGTTGGTCTAAGGTCTGAAATCCCATCCTAAGAAAAAGTACGAAGAATGTAACGTCATTTTCATCCAATCGCCCAAATCCATTCAAATATCTCACTGCCATCCTTTGATCGTTAATTCTAATATAAATAATAATGACAACCGGATATCCACACTATTTCCACATCGACGAATCGTGTTGTTATTAGAATGTCTCAAATCACTCCAGATTTTCATTCTTCGAACATTCAACGCATCGTGCTTAACGTTCATATGGCATTCGCGTTGACCCATGCACCTGGTACGGCTGTCTGGCCTGAAACTGTATGCTTCAATTTTACTAATCAAAACGATTGCACACTTTTGTTCCCAGAAAGTTCCTGAGTATCGGTGAGTAGGGTTAAATATCTGGTGAGCGTACTTTGGCAAGTACGGTTTGGGTAGCATGAATCGAGAGATAAAGGTAAATAGGTGGGCATGTAGGTGAGGCTTCGTAGGCATGCAGCCGGTTCATGGTAGCTCTGTGCCGACGATGGTGATGGCGATGGTGGTGGTACAGTGCTACATAGCATATCGGAATGCCAAATTGTTGCGCCACCGTAGTCGGTCGAGTCCGGCCAAAGCAAGTTAGTCTGCAGTTGCCCAACGTTGTACTTTTCACTTTTCCCTCACTCCTGGCACACGTGAAATTTTGTCCAACAGACTTGCACCGTTGGCCCAGAATCCGCGACAAACCACAAACCCGATCTTCTGGATTCTTCTCGCCTCTTCCTACGCGTCCTTGCGTTTCGCGAATGCGATTGTCACATCGTCTCCTGGGAACGACGTCTTCTTCTGGACTTTGAATACCTCGACACGAATTATCGTTCGTCGGTGATCCTCTTACCAGGATAATGAGCGGTGGATGCTAATGACTATTTGATGACTATTTGAACGTTGCGACATCTTACTTGGATGATTGAAAGTTCTCGAAAGTGTGGAATCGCAGAGTTAATCGATTTCGAAATAGTTCGATAGAGTTAGAGAAAGGTTTAGACGATTTCGTAGCGGTAGATCTAGCAATAGGCTACCTGTTACAAGTACGTTCGAATTTGACTGGTTAAGTATTCACTGTGATAAGCAGTGCTTGAAAATAGAAAGTTGCATTTGTGAGTCGGATTTGGAGAGGTCGGTTTTTCTTGCTACAGTAGACTCTTGTTTTATTGTCAGCCTCGCAAGGATTTACGCTTACTAGTAGCGCCCTCTCGATATAGTGCGCTGGCACAATATCAAAGATTCTTCTTTTCTAATCGATAGTGACTGCAAATTTGTAAACTCTTGATGTTGTGTTGTCAAAATTACTAACTTTTGAATCCACAAATTCAGGAATTGGTGATATAGAAATATAAGAATTTCAAACTTAATATTTGCACGATGGTATACGGCGCCTTTAAGACTGCAGTTACCAGTCACTGGTGTATACAGGTCGGCAAACTGCCGTGGGTAGTGAACAACAAAAGTTTCGTAAACCTTTTGTGGGTCAGCAGCGCTACAGTCATTTTGACTTTCATATGCACAGATTTTTATAGAAAATATATAACCCTATTTAAAATAATGCGCAATATATAATTTTCTCATATGTAATTATCTACTTGTATGTAGAATTGGAGATATTTCAAAATATCTTATGATCCTTTCGAATAAAATTTCTGGAATAAAACTTATTCGATTATAATAATGAACAACTAAATATTCAAAGAATTATTCGAGAACTATAAGTTTGTTTCGAGTAAAATTTAATTTCACATTTATTGCAAGACTTATAGATAAACTTTTAGTCAAACATAAAATTATTCTCGTTTTTTATATTCCTTCATTTCGTTCGAAACTTGTTTCAAGATAATTTGAAATAATACCCAATGCCCCGTTGTTTGTCATATAATCTTATGTTGAATTATATAGCAAGACCGCATTGTATTGGCGATGCCAATATTTTCCGCTCCCATAATCTTGTCGATGGCAACGAGATATAACGAGAGCCTACTGTATATTCCAGTATGCAACATTCACTCCGTTGTGTCCGTCATTTCATTAAAGAAAGGTAAGGCAGTTTGTAATTTATCGATCGAGCAATGACTGATCTTTGACATCGAAAGTGTCTGAAAAAAATAGTAATCATTACCTCCACCAACCTGTACAAGCGAAATCGTACCGAATACATTTTCAATTTTTTCCTAACGGACCATAACGATATAATGATTGAGCCAAGTTTCAAACGTTAGTCATAAACCTTAAATTTAAAGTGCACGTGGCGTGAAACGTGTTAACTCGATTTACTGCAAGTTACTCAATGGTAGCCAATCAGCGCTTCAGCGTAATTTGCACACAATAACGAAAGGCAAGGTTTTGGTCCAGTAGTCGGATTCGTTTCCTTCTCCCGTTATTCGATCATCGATTGTCGCAATGTCGGTTTATCCGTTGAACCGGTGTTGTCAAAAGCGGCCGTGCATTCGATGCACCCTACGTTCTCGACGAGGTCCGCTTAGGTCCGCTCACTTTCATCGAAGCGGATTATTATCCAGCCCGGCTGCAACGAGCGTTGTGCAAGAAGAAGGTATCGCGAATCTTGGTCTGCTGAGTATTTGGTCGCTCGTTACGCGATCTGGCGGTAGTCACGTGCACGATGCACTCGCAAATGCAAGATCTGATTCCGTTGATTGAGACAACTTCCGAATAAGGATTTTATAACTTCTGCGATACTCGTGTTCCTTCTTATATTCGAGTACTTTTGCATCGAAACTTTTGGAAGTTTCAAATAAGTTTGATTCAATATGTTGAGTAATTTGAGCACTTTGCTCTGTGATTTTTGTGTCGAGCAGCAGCGACTGGTTAAAATCACTTTAAAATAGAAATTTTGGTATCGACTTCCTTACTTTAAAAATAGAAATCCATCGTTGTATAATATTGTGAAGCTTAATTTTAAACAAAATATAACTCGATAGTAATTATGTATCAAGTTGCAAATACTCGATCGCAAACATTCATCATGTATCATAAACAGGGATTCGAAGCATTTTGATTAAGCAATATTACCAGTTGGACAGTGGTCAGGTGTTTCTTCCACCACAGATATTTCTGGTACTCAGGTCCCATGGCGGACACCATGTAGTACACGTACATTATCACGTGCACGGCGTTGTTTATGAGATTCCCAAGTGTACCATGCCCTCCAGCGATAAATTTTACGCAGATCCACGTCTCCAAAGGCGTCAACGAGTGGTGGTACAAGTGTAAGAATGTCACCTGACTGTCTTTCTTGCGTAAAATGAAGAATATCTGAAATGTCGTAGAACGAATTAATAATCGAACGTTTGATAAAGCATAATTAACAATCTTATGTTAATTGATCGAACCATATAGAGCAAAATAACGAGCTGTTGCGTACGAGCTGTAAATTGACACATCAAGTATCATTTTGCGAGCGTTTCATGTCATCGAACGGTGTTAGAATTTCTACGATTCTTTTTACAGCAGTTCGCATAACTTTCGCGTAGGAACTCTGTCAAAGTTCGATGAAGAATTTGTTGTCGCATTACGTACCGTGTCAGCGAATTCCGTGAATTTGCTGATGAAGTACCACCAACACAGATTCGCCATTCGCAATGCGGACGGATTATGGGAGTAGTCCACGGGTTGACACTTGTAGCTGTAGTCCAACAGCCAGCCGGACATCAGGTGCTGCGAAACAGGAGGTCACGGTCAAGGTATAGTCTTGATTACTTTTTCACGCTTTGTGCTACTTGCCGTTGGGATATAAAACCAACTTGTACAACTTCCATTTTTATCTACAAGATAATGCAAACTCTTTTTCAATCCCATATACACAAGTGATCTAATCGCAGGATCTATGGGCTATAAGTTAGAGTATGGTTTTTAGTATGAAATTAAGATTCAATGAGAAATGATGTGGAGGGAAGCAGATAGTCTTTTGGATTTTTTATTACTTCGATTACTGTTACAATTTTTATATTGTATTTTTCGGTTAGGCTTTCTGTTCACTATTTTGTATAGAGTTTTCAGAAATGTGTCGATGCTACGCGTTTTAGTTTACTCCTTATGGATTTGTCATATTTAATCTCTTCAGGGATGATGTTTACAAAGTTAGGAAAACAAGATTCAGTATCCTTAAAGCAAATGTGTGTACCAATAATTGCAAGCAGTAATTTTAAGATTGTACCTAAGTAGTTAAGCCATCGGTTGATACTGTCTCTGTAAAAAATACAAAATCGATTTTGCCTGAAACTCTTTTCAGTTACGAAACTTGAAACTGGAGCGTTGCGGCAACAAAGAATTAAAACGTGAAAGGCATTGCATCAACCGTTTTTATTCGTCACACGGTGGGTTTTTGTTAACGAAAAATGTTTGATCGTGGCTGTGGATTCAAACGTTCACTCTACAGATTTGTATCGTCAGATTGAAATTTATCGAACCAACCTCGTAAAGATTATGCGCTGATTAGCTGTTCTACTTTTAAATGACTCACTAAGGGGGTCGTTCACATCAAAACTATTACAAAAATCATTTTCTAGTGCTTTAGACGTTAGTAAAATTTTCAAATTATGATACATTTTTCAGAACATTTCTTTATTTGGAGACTCTCGTTATATTACCTTGCTATATATGGTCGGAGAAGTAGTAGTGGACATTTCTTATTGTGTTGAATAATAAAATTTCTGATGTAGTATTGGATAATTTGTGATATAGTATTGGACTCTGTCGATCGTTGCACGTGATAAGACCGATAATATAACTCTTGGCGATATAATGAGTGATAGTCGAGCGTGATAATGCAGTGGTGATACAACTTGTGATAATAGGGCGCGTGGTGATATAACGCGTGGCTATGCAACACATGACAATGTGTCGATCAAAAACGATTCTGCTTTGATGTAACAGCGAGTTTCTTAGAACTCGTGATGAGAAAACGCTAGAAATTCGTAAAAGTTGCAATATGACGAGAGACCATTTCTTTATAATAACTTCTTTTCACGACTATATTGTTCGCTGACCTCTAATTAGGTCGATCGATCGAGACCTTTCGATTTAAGCACTGTTTACAAGCGTACTGTTCTTTGGAATCTAAGAGCGAGCGTCTGATGGAAAGTCGAAAACAGGATGCTTCGCCTTTAACGAACCGCGCGCTGAAGTGTACAAATCGATTGAGAAATCCGATGGAAACGGTTGCCGAGAATCGGGTTTACGCAGTTCTTTCTTTTTTTTATTTTGTTTTTGCAACCGCGCGAGTTTCGCGAATCACGCTTTCCCACCCTCTGCCGTTCGTAATCGCGTTGGAAATTCGCGAATTCCGTTCGCTCTGTCTCTTTCAAAATCGCCGCGAAATTTCAAGTCGTTTCGTTAGAGCAGCTTACAATGCAATCGCGAGTGTCGCAACGCGATTTCCTCTTCTTTCCGTTTGCGTTTGCAAAAATGAGCGCTGGTTCGTCTGCAAGTTGAAGTTTCCTTTTTATCTGCATCGTCAACAGTAGTTGCCCTTTTACAAACCAACTGCTTGAAACAGCAGTTGTGGAACTCATTGGAGATTCTTATCGCTGTAGTGGAGATTACACAGTCGCGGATTTCGAAATTTCGGGATTTGATCATCTGGAGATTTGGAGAATTGGAAATTTGGGGATATAGAGATTCGGAGGTTTAGAAAATTTGAAATTTCGGGATTGGGAGATTTAGAAATTTCAGGAGTGGGGATTTGGGGATTTGTAGATTTGGAGATTTAGAAATTTCGGTATTGCGAGATTTGGAGATCGGGAGATCGAGAGATTGGGATATTTAGAGATTTGAAGATTTGGAGATTTAGAGATCACGAGAATTAGAAATTTAGGAACTTTGGAATTGGGAGATTCAGAAATTTTAGAATCGAGGGATTTGTAAATTTGGAGATTTAGAGATTTTGAAATCTGGAGATCCGGAGATTCGATGATTTAGAAAACTACAGATTCGAATATTTGACAATCTATAAATTTTACGATTGAGAGATTTAAGGATTTGGATAATTGCAAGTTTAAAAATGTAACATTTTAAAGGTTTAATTAAAATATCAAGTTCGTATATTTCATCTTCCAGAATGGTGGCTCCTTCCCTACACCTGTCCCCGTTAAAAGAAGTCCTACATCGAACACAAGTGCACCTGGTTCATCTCGAACGGCGTTTTATTTCACTTGCTCCAAGGTATTACCCCGATGTTCATTCCAATTACGAATACCAACAAGAACCATCACTGTATCTTCATACAGTGTTCCGTGTATCAGTTCCACATGCTTTCACTGTTATACTTCAACTCGTTCCAAAAACGTTACGTCCCATAGGTATTTTGCGCCGTCGGCGACTCTATTTTTTTTCGTCATTCTCTGACATTTTCGCCCGTTGGCCTACTTGCGTTTGCGGAGAGAGGTGAGCGTTGTCCGAGAGCCATGAACTTTGGATCTCATTGAAGAGTCGCATCGATCTCTCGCAAACCTTTCATGTGCATCGGGTCGTCAGTGTTTAGAGAAAGCTTGTGCCGTTTCGAAACGTTCTCGAAACCTTGGAACCGAGTTAAGCGGTTCCTTCTTTAGGGCAGATCGCTGTCCCGGGAGGTGTTTTTGCGAGATAACCGTGTAATTACTTAGGATTTATTTCTACAAAGCCGCATTCCATCTTCAATTGTCTTTAAAGGAAAGTTCTTCAGAACACTCGAGACACGAACACACTCTAGTGTGATTCGTGAGTAAATGTGGTTATTATGTGGATTCGTTTAGGGTTGATGATGTTTGATTTAGATTTACTCGAAGTGAAAATCTTTGAATAGTATGTACATGAAGATGTTTGGAATTTTGTATAGTAGATTCTCATTATATTGCCTCGAATGAGACATCATGATTTGCTGTTGAACTACAAGATTATTCAAAAAGAATGTTTTTGTGGAATGACCATAGGATACCGTATGAAGAGGCAAGTAATTGTAAGGTGATCGTATGAAAAGGAAGGTAATTTTGTAGGGTAGAGACTATTTACCTCGTAGAGCATTCCCACCGAGAAGACCACCTGAAACGCGTTATACGCGAGCAGAGCTTCCCTCAGTTTGAACGGTTTCCGGTTGGCCATCACTCGCGGCCCGAATATCGTCACCCCGTACAGATACAAGATCACGATCAAAAAGGTGGGTATAGGCGAGTCCATCAGTGGCCAATCGTTGACGCGGGGGTCTGAAACTGTTGTGAGGATTTCCGTGTACTGATCCAGGGCCATCCGGACCAGTCCTTGAGCACCTACGAACGTTCGATTCGTGTCCGCCATCTCGATCCTTGGCTCGGGCTCCCTCTCGGCAACCAGTTCCGCCGCTGCTGACGCCATTTCTCTAAACTACAACATTTTTCCTTAATAAAACGTTTCAGACAACTTTCTGCTGCGTCAGCGAAATACGGGACTCGATTTGAAAATGTACTTCGAGATACCCACATATGTTTATCGTTTCCGTAATAGACACTTTATATCATATTGATGATACTGAACATATTGATCATTTTTATTCCAGAGCATCGCTCTGTTCGATATTTGTATTATTGTATTTATTTGACTGTATAGTTCATTGATTTCGTGCAACAGGTACAATGGAGGAAACTATGTTTCAAATGTAATAAAATTCCTTGGCTGTCCATTTTTTCATACGTACGTTCATTCTAGTAATTATTTGGGACTTTGCACAGATAAGTAAACGTAAGGAATCCAGGGATGTTAGGGTACCAATGAAGCTGGAGAAATAAAGTTTAGAGAAATAGAAATATGTAATTTTAATAGGCAGAGCTAAACAACGATGTAATAAATACAATAAGAATGATACTGATAGGTCAGGTTTGTCTAGTGTCTTTGTGTTAGACAAACCGTCTAACCTAAAACCGTCTGATGCTCGAAAGACAACAATAGATACTTGTGATAGGATGATGCACAATGCGAAGAAGAGTACAATAGTTCAATCCAAAGAAACATTCGCAATAAATCGAAGGTTTAAGTTCCGTATTAATAGCTCTGTCCAGCGTAACCGGGTCTCCTTGGATCCGGTCGTCAACACGATCAAAATTTCGTTGATTTTTATAGTTTCGACTTATAAACATTTACGATAACTGAATGGAATCCTGTAATACTTTTGGAGAAACCCACAATATATTACGTCAACAACGAAACGTTGGTAATATAAAAGTAAATGATGATCATTAACGTCGAAACACGTAAAATAGTACGTCTGCATCCTTATTTCAAGAGGGAATGACTTCGTAGGTTTATTCGTACTTTTCCATATTCTTTGCTGGTCATCGTATTCAGTAGATTTTATCTTCAAAGGTCAAATCACTCGGTGTTGTATTATTACGCGTTGAAATTTCTATATGTTATAATCACCTTGATGTTAGATTGCAGGTTATATCGCCACCATAGCTGTAGTGTAGTAAGCATAGTAATTATCACGAGTTAAAATTATTGTATGTTGTATTTTCTGTGGGTCGTATCGCCATGGATTATAATTTTTACGCGTTGTAATCGCCTCATGTTGCAATCACCACATGTTGTATCGCCACGCGTTGTAATCACGCGTTACAATTATTACATGTCGTAATTACCACGTGTTGCAATCCTCAAACGTTGTAACAACCCACGTGTTGTATCGCCATGGATTATAATTTCCACGCACTGTAAACACCGCTCGTTGTTTCGCATGTGATGATTCGACATCGAAGAAGAAAATTGTCCCACATCTTTCGTCCAATTCAATTCATCAACTCAAAAAATTGTCCGTTCCCATAGCGTGATCCGTGGCGATATAAAGGGAGTTTACTGTCGTTCAAAATTGAGAAACTAACTAGATTCTACATCGTCCTTGTTTCAACGACTGGTTCACGGGTTAAAGAGAATGTGGTCGATAGAAGTGGTACGGAGAGGATTCTTCATGATTTATAGCCATGTTCTAGTCAAATTCGAGTCAGGCGGATCCTGAAAGAGCTACTCTATCGTTCTAGGCACGTTCACGCGAGGAAACGTTGCAGACACATAAAACGCGACAGGTCAGTAAGTTCGAACGGACGTCATTCTCTCCTTGAATCTCGTTGCAGCGTAGTTGCTGCTGCAGCAGTAATTTATATTTAATATTTAAATTGCATTCTTGGGTTATCAACTAAAAATATATCTATGGTTCTCTTTGCTAGGCTGTCAAATACCTACATAAAAATCATTATACGGTGATCCGATATATTTGGTTGCATCGCTGCAGTCATAATTCTCGTACAGATGGTGGAAATGACATCATGTGGATGTAAAATCGGTCGAATGTAAAATTAGATGAAATCTGAGGTCTAAAATATGAGTTTGTAAACACTGCACTGTTTCTATAAACTGTACGTAGTGATGGGTATGAGCCGTCGCGAGGTGGTGCTAGATCTGCAAACAAGGACTTCCTATAATTCATCCTGCAGAATATTATAGGAAACGTGCACACAAAATGCGACAAAATGGATAGGTTTGTGAGCTCACGCTGCATTTAATTCTACTACATCATTAGGGTTAAATTGACCCGTTACGAAAGTCCAAGATTAATAATTCTTAAGGAGGATACAAATACAAAATGAAAAGACTTGAATTTCTTCTCAAAGTCCTGCGATATTTTTAACACCATAAATAACGAACACCAAGGTAGTGTCCTTTCGTATAATTTTAAATAATAAGAGGACGTAATTTAAATTGTAGTCGTGTAACACTATATTTCTTCGGGTATAACGAATCACGTCGATCACCCAGAAAAGACATTTTTCTTGCTTGCATTTTGCATTCGCTTTTCCGATTGTCACGATAAATCAACCTTTCAACGGATGCAACACGGCCACCGATTGCACTTGCAGCCGCAAAATGCATCAGGAGTAGGTTTGATAAAACTCGGTCGACCCTTCTTTTGAATCGCTGATGGTATTCGCCTTTCTCTTTTGTCTCCTCAGCCCGCTTGTTCTTGCTCATCGATGTTCCTTTTTCATTTTTTGATCGCCGCTGTTTTCTACAGGGAACATCACGTTTGTGGCTGTTTTTAACGCTTTAGTTACCTCGATTACTCTTATGACTTCTGCCAAGGACGTTTTCGATGAAAAACACTTTGGTACCTTCTGATTGCGGTTTAATATTTTTATCCAACATATGGTACATGTTTCTGGATAATTTTCCTCAGAGCATATTATCGAAAGTGTCTCTTCTCTATCTCCTGCAACATGCCTACAAATGTTTATTCATTGGTAGCACATTGAGTCCCGATCTCCCTACGATGAATAATTTTCCATTGTATTCTTAATGCCTGTCTCTTCGCTTCGTTGGACCTGTTGGATTTATCACGCGTATCACGAAATAATGCATCATGAAAGCGCAATCCTGAATCTCGTTGGACACGGCGAGCCGATCTCATAACTAGACCAGAAAGTCAGACCATGTATACGTCATCGTTCGAAGGCCACCGTTGGTTGATGAGTTCTTTTTTTATTTTGTAAAACAGATCTAGTTCTTAGTAACAAAAACTCCAATAATGATCGAGTGTGCTTAATTTCAGTAGAGAGCTACATGATGTTGCACACTTGTTTTCTCTTTGCGGAACTACAGGTTGCTATAGTAAAATATTTCTCTGCGAGTATATTCTCAACTATCCGTTGTTTGAAACACGTTAGCGTGATTGTTACTGCTCGAAAATGTTGGGGGACATGTCATGTGTCAATGATTTGATTTGGTGTATAATGCGTAGATGATATTACGCATGATATAACGGCGATATAACGGTGATATTATGGCGATACAGTGTGTGGCGACTTAATGCTTGATCATTCGGCGAGATGCTATACAACGCGTTGTAATGTAACGCGTGGCGATGCAATGCGTTGCGTTTATCGTATCGTTAAAAAATTCTCATTGTATAGATAGAAAAACTGTAGAATTAATATTGTGTTTCGAAAAAGGTGAACAATCTGCGTCAAAGTTGTTTCCCTTGAGGTACTACGCACCAACGAAACTTGATTTTTTGCTTCATGAAACGATACTGAAAGGCTTTGTCCTTCGAAGCGTACATTTGACCGGTCATGGCCAAATGACTTTAATTATACGTGAATGACCACCCATAAGATATACCTTAATTTTGGGCAATAAATGACAAGGACATCGAAACCCAGTGTTGCAATAGATCACATTTTGTAATATTAGGTTTCAAAGTCTAAAGTTTAATCGTGACTCTGTGTCGTCGACTTTCTGGACCAATCTCTGGTATCTGTAGGACAGCATGGTGCGAAAAAAATAAATTGACAGGTATCGAAGGTGTGATCGATTTATGAAAGCGATTGTTAAAAAGTAAATTCTGGTAAATAGGTTAATGCTATTATGCTTTATCGAAAAGTTAGACGATAAAGTAGACCTTATTCAAGTTCGAAGAAAGCTGTCGTAGATAATGGAGTAAAGCGTGTTTATACAACGCCGCAATTCCCTGAGATTCCTGGCCGTCAGCGAAGAACGGTACTCGTTGCAGAGAAAGTCTCGATTATCCTGAGAAGCTGCAAAACGCCAAAGGATGGGCTTATTATTACTACATACGTACTATGCATTTGTAACATTCTGATTAACTCGCGTGCAAATAGTTGGATAATTAAATGTTTATGAGCTATATTTCAATCTTAATATGGACGTCATGAATTGCACTATTCTTTGTTACTAGCAGAAGCGTGAATGTTGGATTGGTCTTGGCAATTTTATGTATCATCATTCTCAAAGTTTCAAGTTCTCAAGGTCTCAAGTTCTGAAGTTCTCAAATTCACAATTTTCAAGCTTCCAAATTCTCATTTCCAAATTCTCAAACTCCAAAATTCTCAAATTTCTAAATTCTTAGACTTCGAAATTCCCAGATTTCCAAACTCTCACATTTCCAACTTCTCAAGCCCTCAAATTCTGAAGATTGCAGTTCTCAAATTTTCTGATCGCCACATAAACAGTGTCTCAAATTCCAAGTTTCCAAGTAAATTCCCAAGTTCTCGTTTCTCAATTTCTCCAACAACCAAGTTCCAAATGTACAAATTTAAGTAAGAAATTTACAAACATTCCAATTTTCAAGCTCCGAGATGTCGAAATCATCAAAAGTATCGGCGAGTCTCGATGCTGGTCCATTTGCAGCGTGACGACACGGGTCGAGAAGAGGAGAAAAAGAGAAAGGTGCCGTCTGATCGATGAAGTAGCTAAGCACTCGCGAGAGAGAATTCGAACGCGATAATCATATCGACGATGACGACGATGACGAGTGTGATGCTCGAACGGCACCTACTAAACACGGTTGCTTGCTTAGAGTTTAGTGGGTAAGTATGTCAACCATCCGGTTAAATACCGATCAGCCTGTATAACGCGTCTCTTCCGCCTCGTCACGTTCTCTTGCGGTATAGACCGCACGTTTTCTTCCTTGGTCCATACCTTGTGCGCCTCGCTCTTTCTTCTTCTGCGCCATCTTTTTCATATCCCCTATGCTCTCCCGGCCGTTGATTTGTCACTTTTTAACGGTTTGCTGAATTCCGAGAAAATCACCTTTACAAGAACAACGTACTCCACGGAGAGGATAATTGAACGTAGCCAACTTTCTTCCGACATCTTTTCTTCTACTTGTTCTTTCTTTTTCGTAATCTGCTTAGCTTGCAAATTACATTTTATGGTAAACAATGCACGGATATGTTCTTAGACATTATTAATACACCGTTATTCATTTGGCTCGAGGGTTCATATCGATCATGTGCAAATAGAAGAAATAGGACAAAAATATTAGTAGATAATATGTTATTAAACGATCTTGCAGTATTAACTTGGCTTATAACATCCAGTCAGACTCGTGACGCACGCTAGAGTGACAAATTTAAATCGTATTTGCATAAAGATCGAATTTTGACTTCGATACTAATTGAAGTATAGTTGAAGACTTCGAGTATAATTGAAGATAGCTGAATTCAGGATATTCTTAACAGTTCAACGTCCTTTATTTATCTTAACACTGCAGTAATATTTAGGTAGCACACGATAATATAAATACTGTCTACCATATATTTTCTGTCCACATAAATACACATTTTGTCCGCGTCTATACACATGTACACTATTATACGTAAAATCAACTGTAAATACAAAGTTACAAAGTTGAACAGCCATATTGTAAGTAACTGTGTAAAGTTATTTTGTAGTAATTGTGTAAAGTTGCTGTTGTACGTAAAATGAACTTTACGAATTCTGGTGTAATTAGTGATACAAAATCTTGAGAATAAGGAACCATGAATGAGGCTAGTTTGTTCCACTGGCTGCCCGAAACGTGTTCTTCTTTCTCTGAGTCATCTTGTCCTCTGCAATTGGGACGATCCACGTTCGACTAACCCAAAATTTTCTTCTTTCACTCTCTTTTCGGTTTCTCCGTCCGTATCGCGTTTAACAGTTATTTACTTTCGACGTTTATTTATCTATACCGTTGCCTATTACCGTAACTTTGTATAACGTTTTTTGGAAAATTGATTAACAATATTCTAATACGAGCTCCTGGTACTTTCTTCATCTTTTTCTTCCATCCTTACATTATCGTGACCCAGTTGCACCTTGTCCCGAGTTATGTGAAACGGGTTTCGTTAACAGGTTTCGTCTGCACGTGGATCAACCGATATGGTTATTACTATAACAGATTCAATGCAGAGGCTCGTTTAGGTACTATATCATGCTTTAATAACTGACAGGCGTGTCGGCTTGCAATTTTTATTTACAATTATTGTTTGCGTATAATTAATTTCTGTTCTTGCTTCATTTTGAATGGGTAGTTTGAAACGTTGCGATATCGAGATTTTGGTATTTTTAGATTCTGAGATTTTGGAATTTTTGAAATTTCAAGCTCGTAGACTACCATGGTGGTTCATGTGACTCATACACCTTGAATAATTGTTCAGGTAGGCGTTATGATCTCATCTCCGAAACATCACCCACAAAAAAGTACATACACTACTATGTATACTACATCCCTTTAACCCTTTGCCTTATAATATCATGTGCGACACGTGACGCATATAACAGTTGAATTGGCTCTCATTTCGACCTTGATTTTCAGACTTAATATAGCAACAATAATTCAATCGCTGTCTGATGCACTTATCGAATAAATCATAAGTTAAGAGGTTAAATCATACAATTATTGTAACAACCATGTCTTCAAACTTAGCACACTTCATAAGTTATTCAAGATCTTGTAGGGATCTATACAAAATTTTAATTGACAGTTAATATTTCGACTTCTAAACTTTGCTTCCCCACTCTGCCTACAGCCTTTTATTACAACAGAAATAATAATAGAAATAGAAACAACGAATCTCTTTATTATTTCACGCGTAAATTAGAAACTTGTGTCGTCCGATTTGAAAATCGTCTTAACCTAAAATCTATGAACGGAACGTTAAAATCCAAATCATCGTTGACGAACGATCAAATTTTAGTCGCTTTCTACGCACAGACGCCAGCCAGACTGCTGCGAATAATCATCGACATCTGTATTACCGTTTCTTAGGAATAGGCTGTTGTACAGTTTCCAAGCGTGAGTCGTGTTCCGTTTCTGCGAAGTTTCTCCTTCGTTTTTTCGACAACCTTAACCCCGTACTTCTGTCGGTTCTATAATATTACGGCCGTGTGGTCCGTGAAATTTAACAGCCTGCATATTCATTAACCAGTTAAACGGTTTTTCGTGAAATTTCTACGGTTCTCCTTTCCGTGAATCGGCGAACAAAACGCTGCTCGACGTTCGTGCCTAACCTATTTGTTCCTTTCTTCTTCTTCCGGATTTTTTGCTTTTCGGTGTCATAGATGTGCCACATAGTTTCTTTTCTGTGGAAGAAAATCGCTGATTGCTTCCTCTAATTCGGACTTTCTTTTTGAAAGAAATTCGGAACTTTCGTTTTGAAAGTTTTATTATTAATGTGGGGACCTTCAGATCCGCTTGCTATGATATGGACGATAGAGATGATCACTTGACAACCATTCGACTGCTCTAACAAATGTAATATCTGTCAGTAGGTTAAACAGTAATTAAACTCGAAGTCGTAACTCATCTCTAAACTTCAATTACCGTTTTATTATTTTAGTTATGGTAATGACTGTCAGTATGTTCTTCGGTAATTAGGTGAAACCATCAACTATTTCGACGTGCCATCAGCTACTTTGAATAAGAACATCAAGTCATTAATCAGACTGAAAATTACGCTTCAGATCATCCGTAACGGAATGTTCTCATTAATCATTAACAATCAATCCGACTTCTTCATTATTTAATTGTCTCAGCTGGTGTAATGGTTTTCAATACATGAAAGAGTAATTAGGTTAAACTGATATGTCGCTTGACCGATCGTGAACTACTTTAGATATTTATAATCGTTTTAAGTCGTTGACAATACTTCTTTTTCACATTTTGTAAGTGAGATCGTCGGTTTAATAGCAAACAGAGTACCAACCATTAATAAACTTAATTGCTATCACGATTTATCACGATAATTGCCCGAAGATCTGATAGCATCTCTCGTTAGTTACAAGAGCACGTGGCTGTCTCGATACTAGCAAACGGAAACTTAACGGTACCACGAACAGTATTGCTTTAAAATCTTGTGAAGTGTACTGATGTCAACTCACGAGTTGGCGCGTGAACCAAAGTAAAAGCTATAATTTGGGGACGTAGGAATTTGGGGACGTAGGAATTTTGGGGACGTAGAGATTCGGAGATGTAGAGATATGGGAATGTAGGAATTTGGAGACGCAGGAATTTGGGGATGTAGGAATTTGGAGGTATAAGGATTTGGGGACATAGGAACTTGGAGACATAGGAATTTGGAAATGTAGAAATTTGTGGACATAGGAATTTGGAGACCTATAGATTTGGGAACGTAGGGATTTCGAACAATTAGAATCATAACTCTTCCAATCACCTGGGTCAATCTCCTACGCGCCAATTGCTGACTACGGTATGTACTGTATTAACCCTATTCCTAGCGCGTGGACTCACCCAGATTTAAAGGACGCCTACCCCAACTTGAACAGTCCCAATGCTCTGACGTTCAAGGTATCTCGAAACATTTGCCGACTGTGTTCTTTGACTCAATTTGATCTATACTACCGCCAAAAATACGTGTTAGTCCATTTTTCTATTCCAGCTGGAGCCGTAACCTCTACACGCGCCAGCTCGTGGGTCGACATCGGTAGTTGCTTTGTGTAGCGACACCGGCTCCATTCTTCTCACTTTCATCTCGGGGTTTCCGGTTTGAAGAAACGGTATTAGCTTCACAATGTCCTCGATTAACCGTGGAGGCTATTCTTCTACGAATACTATCTAAGAAAGCATACCGTACGATTTCAAGAAAGTTGCCGGCCTATCGTTTATCAACGATTCCTACTCGATACTCTTGTTTCTACCTGTCCCCACGGATGGTCGACGTTCTTAAAAATCTTCTTTCTCATCCTACTTACGAGCATACGGGTATCTTTCCCGAAGTCGAGGGTTTTCAGACTTCGTACAGTCGTTAAACTGCTATCCGAGATTAACCTTGTTATCTGATAAATATTTATGGATCAGTTCGTTTACGTTTGAATATCAATTTAATAGATCGTAGCAACGAACGACTAAAAATAAGCGGAAATGAAGTGAATTATTTATGAATGAGTATTTATAGAGTAGAGTCGAGTGGGTTAGACGGTCGGAGTGTGCCTCGGATGCGGGCAACGCGGGGGAAAAATAAACGTCATCAATGAATAGTAAGCTGAAAGAAACTTCTCTCGTGTTCAGAAAGTTTTGAATTCGGCGATTCGGGATTTTCAGGACCTTGAAAGTTGTTACAGGAGTTGTATGATCTAGAAATTATTTTCAGGAGTTGTAGGATTTAAAAATTTGGAGGTTTTAGGATTTACATATGCAGAAATTTGAATATGTATGGATTAGATAATTAGGACGTTTGGGAATTTGATAATTAGGCATATTTTGTGGTTACATTTTGCAACTATAAGTCGAAGCTGATTGACTTTTGTAAGATTGTTAGTAATGCCAAGAACACTTCATATGTGACTTTTACAGATTTAGCTCATTCAATACTTATATGATAAGTGTATACTTATTTATCTTTGATATCGTTCAACTTGTTTAAAATATTTGTTCATATACATGTATGTAAGCGTTTTCTTTAGTCCGCCACTGTATGCACTGACATTCCTAAACAGATTAAAAAAAATACTCCCACATTTCAAAACGATGAGACTCGTTTATTTTTTATTAATCGTATTATTCTTCAAGTATCTTATAATCCTGTGACACGAGAATTTCTCTCAGCCTTGAAGCTTATTTAAGGCCGGACGATCGGTTGTGGAATTTCTGCCTCATCCTCGTATCTTTCTTTCGTAATATCAGAAGGTAATGAAATCTGATAAAGCTTAAACATTTGTTATGGCAACATGAGCTACCGATTACAATCGAATAAAAAGAAACAGTTGAATACAACTTCTACAGCTTCATTTGGTGTTTCCAACTTAACGTGAAATAACAGACATCAACATAGTAAATATTATTTTAACACGCATCATGTATTAACTGTGAAAGCTGATGAATGTGCAAACAGAAATATTTGTTGCACTTAGTAATGTGTCATATGTATCCCAAGATATCTCTATAAGAAAGTAGCAAGTTAACGATTTGGACTTTGTACGGGAACACTGTTGGTCCTCGAACGTAGTTTCGGCGTCCATATTTTGTTTGACGCGAGGCACGTGAACCAATCTGACCAGCTGGACCGAAAATGGTTCAGCGACCTTGTGCCGAATATTTCAGTGGAGTTTCGTCCTGCTGGTTATGCAACGCGACACGTTTTACGCGCTCCGACATTCTTTAGAGAGGTATACTGCCAGGTAGATGACCATGCAGCTTGATAAAAGAATAGAGTCGCTTCTGGAGTAGCGGTTCCGTGTGAAAACTTTCCGATGACCGAACACTTGAGAGTTTAGAGACTAGTGAACCTGACAAAATTTGTAAGGTAGGGAATTGGGGTATTTGGGGACTTAGGGAAATTTGGAGATGTTAGATAGTTGGGTATTTGGGAATTTGGGGATTGGGGTATTTAGGGATTTGGGGGAATTTGGAAACTTTGGAAACTTGGGTATTTGGGAATTTGGGAATTAGGGTATTTAGGGATTTTGGTAGAATTTGGAGATTTTGGGAATTGGGAGTTTTGGTACTTGGAGATTTGACGATTTGAGGATCTTGCAAATTTGGTAATGTGGGATTTGGGGAATGCTGTTTAGGGATTTGGAAGATTTGGAGATTGGGGAGTTTGGGAATTTTAGAATTTCGAGATTGAGAATTGCGGGATTTAGTTTAGAAAACTCTTTGTTTATTGACGTCCTCCTCGTGTATCTTTCGAATTACTCCCATTACTGTATTTGTTCGTACGAAAGTAATAGATTCGGCAAACGAAACTGTTAGCACCAGATAAATACATCTAATCTCACTAAACGTTCTATGATGCAATTCGGTACGAAACAGAAGCGTGAGACTATCCGTACACACGGCGATTTCACACTTTACATACGCGAGTGTTAGCAACAAATTGCTACTCGAGTGTCGCTGAACGTAAAAGGAAATACGCGATGTTTTAACTTTCGCAACGCGCAGCTTCATTGACGAAAGTCGAACGCAAGTCGAACGTTTTTGCACACGTAGAAATTCCCTGTGACACTTTTGAAACAAAGCAAATTAAGTTGATGGGCTGACGAAACTTAAATTTTTATTATACGAGCTACTCAAATATTTTGTTTTGATACTCCAATTTAGTATTCATAGGTGTATCAATAGTTACTTTGACCAGTCATTATGATCAATAGTCATTATGCCATATATATGCATTGTGACACTTACAAAAATGAAATCGTCCAAATACAAATGTCTAATCTTAACTTCTTGTTCCCTTTATTCCTCGACTACCAATCTTTTTCCAGCTTCGATCGTTTTAAAGATACTGCTGCCCCAGTTACTAGAATCCTGTGTTCTCTGTTCGAATCACTGAAAATCTCAGATTTACGAGTTTTCTATGTTGGCGATAAGAAAAAGCTAGTGGGGATATTGAAAGTCTCATCACCTGGGTCAAATTCCTTCGTCCGTGTAGCACATTGTTTATAGGTTAATTTCACTCCGGTGGAAACACACCTGGTGAGAGGTGATAGCGAGGAGGAAGCGATATCACTGCAATCCTGATAACGTTCGTTGTTTCAGATAAAAGATAACTTGTTTCTATAAATTTCACGGCAAAGGAGGTCACACGCGTTCTTTTTCTATTTTCTGTTCTTTAACGATGCTGTTAATATTATCTGTGAAGACGAGTCGTAAAATTTGTTGTTCAATGTACGTGTCAGCTTAACTCGTAACGAAATCGTAAAATGGTAAATGGGAGAAATGGAAGAAATATTAGATATGTTAGAAATGGTAGAAACGGTTTAAATGACAGCTATAATAAAATTGTAAAAATATTGTAACACAATGTTACGAAGTCATAAGATCTTATGTGAAATCATAAGACATCAAACATCAAAATTGTAATTTTGCTTATTAGACATAAGTAATTACATTTTATATTACCAGATATAAATAACTGAGAATGATTACGTTCCTTTAACGATTTTTCCAAAATGTTCATCTGTCACTACGAAAACTTTGAAACTCCCCAATATAAGGACTCGGCTCCTACTCCGATTTTCTTACTACTATGCTCGTCCTTCTTCAATTACTTATACCATGTTCACGCATGTGACAAGACGAAGTAAACGAAGTAGGAGGTCAACATCTCGACAAAGGAAAATCATTGACATGCGCACGTGACTGATGACTCCGAGCGATTCGAAACGATTACTAGCCCAGAGGTACGGCGACCCACTTCTGCTTCCGCGGGATGTGCGTTTTGTTTCTTCACTCATCGTTCGAGTGCAATTTTCGATGGCGATGAAATCGATCGTGGATCACGTGAAAGCCAACGCGAACCACTTCCATGATACAGCTTCATCGCTCTTCTTCGATCAATCCTTTTATACAGAGTGTCTCATCATTTCGTAGCAATACATATTTGTTCATATTCAGTTTCGTATACATATATGTATGTATAATTTCATATGTGTAATTGTCAAAATATGTGTTCACACGATACCGTTCATACAGTCATATGTGTAATTTCACATATCCATATAATTGTCAAGATGTGTGTTCATACAATACCATTCATACAATCACATGTATAATTTCATATATTTATAATTGTCAAGATATAAATTTATAGAATACCATTCATACGTAGCGTTTTACACCATTTTTAACTACTTTCATTCCGGAGAATCTTCTTCAACCTCTTTGACATTGATATATTTTTTTTCATTCGACTGAATTTTTGCGATACATAATCCACTTGATGCATCATACATGTATGATTACATGTATGTAATAGAAAATAAGGTTTAGTACGTAATTTAGTTCGATAATATTTGAGAAGCTTTTCGAGTCTTTATGAAGTGTACCGACTCTTCGTAAATTTTGTGAGTCACAATATGCAAAATACATACATGGGTATACATGTATGTATGCATACATACATATGTAGAAAACCTGTACAGTAGAATGTCGCGCTATGGACATCCTATTTCACTGTGAGCGTAGCAATAAATATTTCTGCAATCATTAAATGACTCTTACACTAAAAGTTAGTTATTGAAAAGTTCGCCATAAAAAATTCGACCCGAAATAATGAAACGTGTCTTTTCCACAAAATTCGAATAGCAGGGTGTTTCGTACGAGCGTCTGATCAGTCAGGGTAGTATTCTACTTGCGAAAGCGAAAAGGAGAGTCATTGCTGATAAATTCTCTTACTAACTAGCGCATAACGTGTTCTCTCTGACAGAACTTACAACTTTTCCTACATTCTTTCGATCCATATTTTCTCAGATTGAATTTCTGAAAAAGAGGCCGTAAATCTGTGTCTATTTTTCGATCGAATGAAAAATGTGCGAATTGCTGTGTTATGATAATTTGCACGCTGTAAATCACGGTGCAAATGCTTTCCGAAAGTGTTCTCAAATACCTTAAATTGAAGTTAATTAATTAAGGCGTATATTTGCATAAACCGGTTATGTTTATTTCGTTTTCATCAAACTGCGTTTTTTAATATGTTTGCTTTACATGCGTTTAACGCTTGTTTGCTTAGTATAGATCATTTAAGATGTAACTTTTATGTACACGTGCATAATCCTTCTGCCGTATTCATTAAATTAGAGATAACTGAAAATTATGTTTGTGTATTTTTCTTTGATGCGTGTGCACTCAAGCTATGCTAGAATGAAGAATGTCTTCATTATAAACGAAGATTGATGGAGTGTGCTTCCGAATTTTGTATTCGAAATTGACCTTCTATGACCGGTGCCGATATACAAATAACACTTAAGCATAATTTTGAAAATTAAAAAGATACATGAAAAAGCCATTCGTAACACGTTTAAATGTGTGATAAATATGCACGAATAATGATATACTAGTAAAATATGCAAAATATGAGAGATTATTATCTAGATCTCTATTCTTGAGCAATTTTCTTTGGAAATATGCGCATGCATAAATATATGAATATTATAAATGACACGTTACTGCGGGTAAAAGTTCGATACGATTTGATAAGATAAAATTACTGCCTAATAGCACTTATGACATATGAAGTTTAAGACTCGATAAAATTGATCATACATATAAATTACGTAATTTAATCAATATTCTTAATAAGTTGTAGATGAGGTATAATCATTCGAAAATTGCATGTTCGTTAATGGACAATTTTGAGCTGTGGTTTTATTCATATGAAAGTAATCAAAGTATTAAATTAATTAAGTCATTAAATTAATTTTAATTTTCATTGAAACTTAAGCTTCAAATTAATGTGCCATGAGTGGTGTTCTCTTTTACGTCAAATCATTTCTGTCATACATATATGCAGTATCATAACGCCTTAGTGAATCGTTAATAGATTTTTGAAGCGATTAATTGAAAAATGATTTCATGAACTTCTGGTCATTACTGTATCATCTCAGTTCACACAAGAAAATTAATATTACAATAACCTATTTTAAAATTGAAGATAAAGATACTTATGCAACATTTATTATCTAGGTAAAAATGTCTTAAGTACTTTGTAAATGCACTGCTAATATACGATATGTATGCAAATAATATTTTTATCCAATTTTTTGAAGCTTCTTAAAAATATCATTAGTTTTACAAGACATAAATAACACTTCGTAAGGTATTCTATTGTGGAAACTTTTTAGAATATTTGGTAACATATATGTTTTCTAAATATCGAATAAGTGTCCTTAATAAGTCGGTCTCTACTTTCGAAGTTAGCACGTCAACCGCATAGCACGTTGCGTTCTACTTGTTTAATGCACCAGTATTAAGTGTACCATATCACTGATGATTCACAGGTTTTTGGATTAAATCGATAGTATGCAAGTTGTTTCTACTCGCATCTTTTATTACTCAGTTTCAATTTCGGCCGATGAGATTTTTAAACATTCTGCAACTTTGGAGTTTCATACCTTTTGGATTTGTGGACTCTGAAATTTTTGAAGTTGGGCACTTCGGAAGTTTGGGACTTTGAGAGTTTAAAATTTTAGTCATTTGGGACGTTGAGAGTTTTGGACTTTCAGAATTGAGAATGTTGGCAATTTGGAATGTTGAAAGTTTCGAACTTTGAGTGTTTGGAACTTCGAGAGATTGGGATTTTGTTCATTTCTGACTTTGCAAGTTTGTGACTTGAGCGTGATTTTAGGAATGTGGGACTTTGAGAGCGTAGGTCATTAAGAATGTGAACCCATAGAAGTTTGGGATCTTCAGTTTGATACTTTCAGACCTCGAGAATTAGGGATCCATGACATTTTGGTACTTTACAACTTTACATGTGTATTTATACATTGCGTAAAAAGTGGAAATCCATTCATAATTTGCATCACAGTCTATTAAAAGCGACTTAATACATGATATCGTTCTCAATATCATTGAAGCAAACATACAAAAGTGAGAGTGGTTCAAATGAATCTGCAATATTTATCCATAAAGCGACGTAGGTCTTGCCCAGTACTTTCGTCGTTTTTCATTTATCGATACGCTTCAATAGCGATAGTCATTATGCACGGAGATAGAAACTAAATCGCTATTTAATCGATTTCAAAGAGATACCAAAAGGTGCGTATTTTATATCATTAAGTATCACATTTTTATTTAACTTCATTCTAAAAATTAGTTAAATTTCTGGACAGATTGTTGGACAAATGAATTTTGCATACACAAAAATTAGATGCTCAAATTTCAGATCAGGTAATTTTCGTACGTTTGAAGAACATGTGAAGCTCCGAGCTCATGCGAGTCACTTTGCATAATGATTGACGTGTCAGGATCAAGAGTCACTTCGTAAACGCGACAAACTAAGTAATTTTAACCGAGAACTTTGATAACAAAGTGCATAAAATAATACTTGTAAACTTAATGCAAAGTAACCTCAGCAATTTCGTAACAAAATGTCTGTGACATAATCAGTTTAACTCCACTGATTGGAACGTATCAATGGATAATAACAATGCACATTTTCTGCATATCATCCACATAGAACAGATTTCTCTCCAGAAACCTTGGGTAGGAAACATAAGAAAGGTACAAGAGAAATGGCTGCAGGTCACACGAAGCGAAGATACTGGAAATTATACCCAAACAAGAAAAGCATCAGCTGTTAATATGACCGCAAAGACAGCACCAATCTTTCATTCGACATAACATTATAAACGAGGATATGAATGAAAACATGTGGATCATAATGACCATTTATGTCCATGCGATACGAGGACCACCGACGGTACTCTTCCTCTCAATAATTAGACTTTCAGTACGTCTATTTTCACCTCGGCAACCACTGCTTTAATAATAAGTTACTGCCGCTTTCGAGTCCTCAACAGAAATCGGTTAGTACATCGGTATGTATGTGTCATCGGTACCCGGTTTCCTAACTGCAACTTTTCTTTTAACAGCCGGTATTTATTGCATTATTTCAGGAATATGTATCATTTTGTACCTCCGATACATTGCTCTAGATACCGTTATCTCACTTTTAAATCGGCTATATCTATTTTTAAGCGGTTGGCTAAGGTATGTTGTGGATGTGGCGATTCTAGTTTAGAGATCTACGGGATGTCGCGATACAGGTCTTTTAGAGATCTAAGGGATGCAGTCATACAGGACTTTTAGAGATCCAAGGGATTTTGAGATTTAAGGATCCGAAGATTCGAGGGATTCAGAGTTTGGATCAGAGTTTCAGGGGTCTGAAGGTTCTAAGCATTTTGCATTTTAGGGATCTGAAGGTTTTATGAATTTTTATTAACTTTTCAAAATGTAGTGATTTCTGAGATCTAATGTTGTTTCGTATCTAGAGGTTCTAGGTGATTAGAGATAGGTTTGCAAGTTTAGGGATGCGAGGGTTGTAGGGATCCTTGTAGGGTTGTAGGGGAGGCTTCAGAGATGGGTGTTCTACTGGAGGTCTTCAGGAATCCTGAAATTCTGAAGATTCTGGGGTCTAGCTAAGATTTACGTATTCCAGGTTATAGAAATATGTGGACAAACGTAAATGGCAATGCATCTGACAGCATTCGTCCCGTACAAAGCATTCGAACTCCGGAAGAAAAATTGAAAATACCTGCGATTTCTAGCGAAACACGAAATTACACATCCGATCATAAAAGAAGGCGTATCAAAAACCGATTTACCTTGTCCGCAAGGAAAAACGTCGCGTTCCAAAGTAAAAGTTCGATCACTGCACCCGAGTTTCCACCGCGGTGACCTCGATAATCCAGGAGCTGATATCCTATCGAAAAACTTTGTCCACCAACGTTTCGGATTCTCGCGGAAGTCGCTCGATCGGAATCGGATGTCCGCACTCCGAACAGAGTTCACTGACTGCGGTCACAAAGTGTTCCACACATAAAATAGTCACACGCGAGATGAACACACGATGATCACAATTACGGGAACAATCGGACGAGTTCGCGACGACACACGCTCGTTTTCGGCGATGTCGCGTGTGCGTGTGTCTGTGTGTGTGTGTTCGCGAGCGTGTGCACGCGTTTACGCGAATACACATGTACAAAGTGTGGGTCGAACGATCGATGCTGCGTGAATAGTCCGCGGCGGAGCGGACTGACGGCTTAAGTATTGGTTAAGCAAGTGGGGTTCGAGTAAGAGCGGCGAGCAGGGTGGGAGCGTGTGGGCCTTAGGTGATCGCCTAAAATCCTGTGCCACGGGGAGTCAAGGTCTGTATCCCTTCCTTGCCGAGGCAGTAGGTCGCAGGAGAGGGGGTCACCTGTGTACACCCTCCGGCCAAGGTCGCTCGGCTACTCCGAACGCATTCCCGTACGCACCTGTGCGAACGGTGCCTCTCCACCGATCTTTGACCTTCTTTCCGTAACCCATTTTGTCCTCGTATTAACCCCATTGCTGCAGCTGAGCGAGGAATAGCATTTTCTGGGGATATTAGTAATGGTAGAATTTTACAAGCATCGAAATTGTGGAACTAGTGATAGTCGACCTGAGAGAATTTGGGAATTTTCAATTTTGGGACTACGAAATTTGGAGATTTGGGGATAAGAGAATTTGGAAAGTGGGGGTTTTAGGGAGTAGAGAATCTGGAGGTTAGAGAACTTGAGGATTTGGAAATTTGAGAATTTTGGAATTCGGGAATCTTGGAATTTGGAAGTTTGGAAAGTTGGGAATTTGGGAATTTGGGAATTTGGGAATACAGGGATTTGGGGACGTAGGAATTTAGGGACGTAGAAATTTAGGGATGTAGGGACATGGGGACGTAGGAATTTGGGGCGTAGGAATTTGGGGACGTAAGAACTTGTAGGCGTAGGGATTTGGGAATGTAGGGATTTGGAGACGTATGGATTTAGGTATGTAGGGATGTGGGGATGTAGAAATTTGGGGACGTAGGAATTTGGGAACGTAGAAATTTGGAGACGTTGGGATTTAGGAATGTAGGTGTTTGGAGACGTAAGGATTTAGGGATGTAGGAATATGGGGACGTAGGAATTTGGTAACGTAGGAATTTGTAAATGTTGGGATTTGGGAATGTAGGGGTTTGGGGACGTAGGAATTTGTGCACTTGAGATGTGTAAAAATTTGGTATTTTGGGATTTTGGAAATTAGGGAATTAGGGAATTAGGGAATCAGGAAATTATGGAAATGGAAATATGGGAATGTAGTAATTTGGGTACTAGGGAATTTGAGAAGTGTGGTTTGGGAACTTAGTAGCTTCGGAATTTAGAATGTGGTGATGAGAATTTGAGGATTGTGACGCGCATAAAATTTGGAATGTTCACCTAAATTTGAATTTACTGTTCAAATACTGCTAAACGAAGAATGCAATACGTCCACCGGAATTTCTAAAATTTGAATTCTTTAAGAATCTCTAGAATTTTCATAGGTTTTCCCTAGTTATGCCCAGATTCTCCTCTACACGTTCCTCAGGAATGACTGACGCACGTGTCGGAAATATGCACGGAAATTTTGCCAGCACGTGAATTGTTTACAGATGATATTCTATAGGCCTAAGAATGATTTAAATCTGTTTTCTTTTTTTAATTATTACGCTACTTTAACACCGCCAGACTCGTTTTTCTTTCTCCTCTTAACCATGGAATTTCGTCGCGATCATTGAAACAGTAATTTTGCAGCTAGTATGTACATGGAAGTAAAAACTTGAAATGTCACGTCTGGATTGTACAAAGAAATGTTTTACGGAGTATTAATACACTTCATGCAGTACATTAAAAGGAAGCAGTATCACGGTATGCTATCTTAAATAGTTCAGTTTACGACCTCGTCCTGTCATGGCGGCGATCTGTTCAGCGTCGTATATTTACACAGGAAGCTGAAAGAAATCCTTGTCATTCAGTTTGCGAAACATTATCACGCGTATTATTAACTTTGAAACTTGACAAACGCGTCAATTTTTATTATCTCTTCTTTACGTCAACTTCGGTCAAATTTTAATATTATATGACGTCAGTTCTGATCTATCTTTGATCTGTGCGTGCTACATCTTGTTAGTTTTATCGACTACCTCATTTTTCTGACTCTACGAAATCGTAGAGTCTGTATGACTATACGAAATCGAATTCGAAGTCGAAAATTCTTTTATCGATGTTACATATGTGTCGGTATGTAATATGAGCTAACATTGTAGCTGCAGTGTTAACATATATGAGTGTTGTTTACGTTATAATCATTTCATATAGGAAAAGTATACCCATTTGAGAAAGAAATGAGAGTTGACATCGATGATATGATTAAGTGGAACGATGAGTTCGCAGAGCGAGGTAAAAAGAGGTGATCAATGATCACCTTGAACTTGTTTGGGACTTGCACACCAGTATCCACATGTTGATCTTTGATCTTCAGAAATATATTCTAGGAAACATCACAAGCACTTAACGTCGCGTAAATCCTGTCTTCATTCAATGGAAATGAGGGAAAATGTAATTGTATGTCTGGAGACTAACAAATTGCTAGGTTAATATTAATTCTATCAACTCGCGTTACAACATCTTGGATACAACGTGATCGAATGTGACTATTAATTGAATAACTGGAGCAAGAAAAAATTTGATCACTTAATTGCAAAATGAACTGCACTGGATATTATCTTGGATAATAATTAGTGTAATGTGCCATACTACACGTGATCGTGATTCACGTTACATTATATTTGAAAATATTAATAATTCTTTGAAATGAATAAAGGAAGCAGTAATTAGAAACTGCTATTTATCTGTATTGTTGTTATTTACTTCAGCTATTAATCGCTGAGAAATACCGAGAAAATTAATTTTCTCAAAATGAATTTACGATATTTCCGATGGTGCTGCTCAGATATTTCATTATTAACAGACTGATTCTACATCGAATTGAGCCATGCAGCTTTCTCTCGTATTCAGTGCAGTAGATTAAGGTCGCTTCTTCTACATAGCAGATCAAGATACGAAGAAGAAGAGTCGCGTATAATTCTTTAATACTTTGTTTTACGATGTCGCACTTCAAACAGGGGGTAGCTTCGAGTCTGGATCATATGTGCAACTTAATCTGCATTTCAAATTACGTAATCAAATCGTAGCATGTTAAATATATTACTTCATATTTCAGGATCTCTTTCTGTTCATTCCATTAGATTTTTGCATATCTAGTGGCCTATTTCAAAACATCAGAAGTCTGTTGCAATTTTATGACACGAAAGTGCTGTCAAATGGTGTTTATGGTACTTATATCAATACCTGGCACTTGGGAGCATTATATTCGCTGAAGGCGACTAGATAGAATGTTTCTTAAGCAACTAGCCAGTTAAAAAAAATTTCGAAATTAGAAAATTTGATATTTTTTCACATAAATTATTAATAGTGTATAAGTGCCTATTTTGAGGTGCATCATCGCTATTTTTAACTAGGTCCAATTATAACTTCTCTCTGTGTTCACATCAAATATATTCAGTAATGTTTAATTTGCATTAAGATATTTAGCGCTCTTATGCAAAAATTATCGTTGTCATAATCTTTAACATTAATGTTAGTATATAAAAATTTAAAAAAATACAACATATTTTTTGTGTTTTTACATTTTCAAAATTTCAAATAAGTTCTTACGTGACTAGCTTAATGTATTGGTTTCTGTAGATATCGTAGTTAAGTTTATCAGTCTTTCCTATGTCATTTTTCACGTTGAATAACATTTAATAAGTTTAAATAATGTACGAACACAGTACGTTGATATATTGTTTACAGGTTTCAAGGAATTTTGCTATCTCATCGGTAACTGTATCTGAAAAGAAAATTGCACCAATCACGCAACTCCTTTTTCAAAAAAAAGATAAAAGTTACTTAAAATATGTATCTGAATAGCAAATAATTTGAGAGATAATTGTATGGAAATGTTAGTTTAGGACTTCGAGAGTTGAGAATTTGGATAATTTCGACGTTGAGAGTTTAAATCTTTGAAAGTTTCCTACTTCAGAAGTTTGATGCTTTGAGAGTTTAGAATTTTGGTAATTTGGGACGTTGAAAGTTTGGGGCTCGGAGAGTTTAAATCTCTGGTAATTTGGGACTTTGGGAATTTGGGGCTCTCAGAGCTTGGGGCTCTGAGAGTTTAAATCTTTGGAAATTTCCTACTTCGAGAATTTAGAATTTTGATAATTTGGGACGTTGAGAGTGTTACACTTTGAGAGCTTAGGGCTTTGAAAGCGTTGGACTGTGAGAGTTTAGGGTTTTGAGAGTTTAAATCTTTGGAAGCTTCCTACTTCGAGAGTTGGGTACTTTGAGAGTTTAAAATTTTGGTAATTTGGGACGTTGAGAGTGTTAGACTTTGAGAGTGTTGGGGCTTTGACAGTTTACAACGTTGATAACTTGCGATGTTGAGAGTTCAAGTCTTTGGAAGTGCGGTACTCTGAGAGTTTAAGTCTTTGGAAGTTTGTTACTTTGGGAATTTGGGACTTTGACAGTTTGTGACTTTGGTCTCCTGGGACGTTAAAAGTTTGTGACTTTGTAAGTTTGTGTCATGCGTGTGTGCGAATCTAGGATGTGGGACATTGCAGGACATTGAGAATGTGAGACTGTAGAAGTTTGATAATTTAGGACGTTGTGAGTGTTGTGCTTTGTGTATTTAGGATTTTGAGAGTATGGGGCTTCTCTAAGTCCTAAAATAGTATTTCAATCGATAACATACATTTATTTTCCTTTTCCAGTTCTCAATTTTCCTGTCAAATTCTCCCGAAATAATATTTCGATCGATAGCACAGTTCTTAGAATTAGCGATTTCATTTTGTCGCCCTCCAGCAATCGTTCAACCCGCGCATCAATTATTCGTGATAAGAAAATCACGACTTTCACTATTCTCGAAATCGCGTTAACGTTAATTACGGGGGCGAAATTCGATCCACATACATGCTACGTGACCAAATATGCATAATCCGTGGAAGCACGTTTTGCAATCGAAATATCGATGACAAGAAAAGTGGACTATGAACCTGTACGTTTCTTTTTCTTTTTTCGAGCTGAAACATAGTTAGTCGAGGCGGACGTTTAGGCTTAATTAAGCCGAGATTCCGAGAAACTGGTCGCGTACAGGTGGATTAGAGAATTGTTATGTAATATTTAGTTAACTGTGTCACGGACGCAGCATTAACTGTGAGATGAATTTCGTCGGTGGACACGCGGTGAACTTCGTTCAGCGAGGACCGGTAACTTTGGACACAAACCAGTTTGAAATTTTTTTCGAGGTCGAGGAACACATCCACATCATCGATAATGATATGGCAGAACTTGCCGTGGATCCGTTATTTGTTGTGTTTAAAAACGTTCAACTTTTTCGATGTACTCGACTTTATTCGTATTTGGTAGTGCAATCGACCGATGGTGAGGTTACGTTCGAGAGGATATTTATGCTGATTATGATTATTTGGTTAGGCCTTGTTGTGTAGGACAAAGTAGGAGGCACAATGTGAAATAATATTTTTCGGTATTGAAATTTCTTTTGTGATAGGTATTTTTTATTTACTCAGTTTAGGAATTGAGGATTTGTAGGTTTGGGTATTTGGACTTTTGGAAATTTAGGAATTTGAGGATGTGGGTATTTGAGAATGTGAGGAGTTTGATATGTGGGAATTTGGGAAATTGGGAATTTGGAATTTTGGAAAATTGGGAATTTGGGAATTTTGGTATTTGGGAATTTGGGAAATTAGGAATTTGAGAATTCGGGGATTTGGGAACCTGAACGTGAGGATTTGAAAATTTGACAATTTCGGGATTTTGAAATTTTATCGAGGATGTGAAAATTTAAAAAACTCGTGAATTTCCAAATTCGAGGATTCGGGATTTGGGAATATAAATGCAAGGATTAGGAACATGATTTTGTATCTTCAGGCCGTCAAATACTTGGGAATAAATAAATTTGTACTTCTAATATCCTGTATATTTAAATAGTATAATACAATATTATTTTCGGAAAGACGTATTCTTAGCTCGTAAAATCGTGGATCTAAAAATTAAAATGTTAGCGGAACTAGTTCCTGAAGATCTATCGAGGATAATAAAGCTTTGTTACCCGGGAATCCAGATTGTCATGCTCCTCACGTTCTTCTGGTAATAGAAACACGGAGATTCCCGCGATCTGATACGCGATTACTCTTCCTTTCGACAGTAAATTCTATGACCGATCTACGACGAAAGCGAACATTTCGACCTACCACAAATTCTAATGCACCAGTCACTTTCTTTCGAAAATTCAGACTCCGTTTCAGGAATTTTCAGATACGATGTTTACCAAGTGCGCGAATGGACGCAAATCCAAGTGGATTTATTCGAACGTGTTTGTGGCGAAGATAGGGATCTTTCTCCATTTAACATGTCTGGTGTACCAGTATTTTGTGTCAACAGAATAGAATAATTCCGATTCTACTCACGAATCAAGGTCAAGTTTCTTGCAGTTCGTTTTCTTCTTCGTAATGATGCTGTAACCAAATTCACTGTTTGTTCGAGTTTGTCTAGTCTTTTGTTACTTAATCCAGAACTTGTTTACGTTATGGTAATCCTGAACACGATAATGGTTTATTATATCTTTTTAAGATCGTGTGATATATTTTATTCGGACATTTTCTAATCGACAAATTAGAAGTCCCTCACATTTTTTAATTTAATTTTCTTTTGACAGGTCATCTCGATCTTGATCAGTCTCTGACATCTTTCAATTTCTTAAATTGAGAGTTTTTCAAAGTTACAAATCTGCAAATTTATGTTTCAAATTTTTTAAGTCATTAATTTGCGAAATCTTCAAATTTTGCAAATTTAGAAATGTTTATCCATCTTTAGATATTTGTATTTTCAGAAAGGTACTTGCTTTGAAACTACTGTACGTGTAACTTTATCTGGTAGATTACTTCTCGTAATACGTATAAGCTAGCTATATAGAGAAAACACCTTATATTTCTCTTTTAAATAAGTTTAGAATTAAAATAACGAATTGCTGTGTCTTAAGTGGAAGCGCCTAATGAATGGCTACCATCTTGCGCTTCGAGATGGCATGAAAGGTAACATCTCGGCTCATCTTACAATTACTGAACTTTATTAACCTTTCGCACTGTAGATATGCTATACAAAATAGAACTGAGTATTTTTCATATTACATAGTCGCACATATTATTATTAAAGAAAAAGTACCAAAATGTTCTCACGTTTATACTATTATTTTATACAATTATTATTTACATACTTCTTACCGTTCCTATTTGTATAATTCTTGTCATAATTAAATTTATAGCTATCACCAGTTATGAAAATTCACGAATACATTTTTTGTAACTCGAAAAAATCATGCGACGTTTGTAAACAAAAATAATGTTCAGTAATTATCAGGAAGCTGCATCGAATGTTTCTCGACGTGTGACACTTTTTTCTCAAGAATAATAGCTTCGACAGAAGTTATAATTGTCGATAATAACCGTAGTATAATGATGCACATCGGTTTTACTTTTTTCTTTATTATTGCAACTTGAAGGTACAAAAAACCAAGTATCCAAATGATTTATTACCGGGTATCTACTTTCAGTGAATAAATTGTACGATGTTAGACCCTGTATGATCTCGCGATTTACTGCGCAGAAGTCATTGACGTAAACTGAATTTCTAGAAGAGCATACAGCTGAGATGTCACCTGCAATTAACTTTGATGAGCACTTTTTACAGCTTTGGGATGTGACATTCGTTTCATTGCGCAGTATATTCTTTACTCTGAGTTAAAGTAACATTTTTATTTTCTTGATAATGTGAGTTGTTTTGTAGACGACATAAATGTTATTTTATAGATAACATAATTTTTTGGTATAATTGAGATATTTTTTGATCATTTTTAATTTCTTTCATTTCGTTCAAGTATGATTGCAAGTAATTTGGCACAAGAGGTTATTTGATTTCGAATATGATCATTTTCATGAATCGACTGCATATTCTTTCAAAAATGTTCTCGCTTCAGATGAGAACAAGGGGATAGATCACTAGAAAAATATTTGTGAAATAGTGTATCCATTGCAGAGATTGATAATAACCTTTCCAAAGAACTTACCCTTAAATTGCACAAATCTTAAGCTTGCATATATGAAACATTATTTGTTGACACTCACTATTTGTATTTCTGATACAGTTGACGATGTTGATAGTAGCAAACTATCAAAGGTAGCAAAATTATTTGTGTAATCACTTAATGAAATAAAAAATATCATGAACAATTATTTCATTTAAACCTGAGTGTTGAAATAATGTAAAGAAAATTTTCCTGTGCAGTTAAATAAACTAACATACAATTATTTCGAATAATTTGTGTGCCAGTTTACGATATGGACACGACAAAAGTAGTGTTTGAAGACACGTTTCATAAAAGAAAAAATAAAATAAAAAATTATTTCACGCGAAACCTTAATAACGAGATAAAGAAAAGTTATTCGTCCATTCATGAAACAATTGAAAATATCATTTGCATTAATATTTGCCGACTTTTATTACTGTTATCGACTCTGCGTCGATGAAATCGACTATTAATCAATTATAATGCTCTTCGTTTGTTTTTTTCTTTTGTTATTTACGATTATTAGTGACATGTACATTTACGTAATATAATAAAAAAATTCTGACGCAATGAAACAATCGGGTATTTTCAATGTTAGATTGTCAATAAATCCGATGAAGCCAGAAGGCGAATACATTCGATCAATCGTTCGAGCGCAGTGGTCGAACGAACCACGCTTCGAGATTGATCGAAATCAGAGCGCGAGGAAAGTACACGATATTTTGCAATCGACGTGAAATGTGCAATCGAGCCGTATTAAAACAGGAATTCGCTTTTGTCGAGCGTAGTACGGTGCATTCACAAATTCGAATGCACTTCGTTGCTCCTGAATATACGAAAATAGGAGAAAAACATTTATGCTAACATGGTTAAATTTTAGAAACATTCTTATACGTAAGAAAACTTCAGTTTATTATTGTTACAATATTTTAAGTTTGTAGGACCCTTTTAGGAATTACTTCAAGATGTGCGCAAGTGATATAATGATTGTGTTGGAGAAACGTAAGACGCACATGGTGTGCTATCGAATATATTGTGGTTTGTGACGTATGCAATACGTTGTATCACATTGGTTGCGTTACGTATGTACACACATTTCCATATTTTCAAATTTCTAAATTATAATGTTTTCGAACTTTTCAATTTTCTAGTCTCCAAATCTAAAAACTTGTAAATTCCTAAATAAATAATTCTCTGGATCCCCAAATTTTTAGATAATTAAACTTCTAAGGTTCGAAATCCCAAAATTTACAAATCTCTAAATGTCCATATTCCCAAATTCCCAAATTCTGAAATCCTTAAATTCTCAAGTCCCAAGGTTCTAAGCTACCATAATATTTTAGATATCCTTTAAATCCGATGTCCCTAAATCTCTACATCCCTATATCCCTAAATCCCTAAATTCCCAAATCTCACAATCCCAAAATATTAATATCTCGAAATCTCTAGATCCCCAAATTTATATATATGTCTGAAACTTTCTTGGTCCGAAAATTTCTGGTACTCAGATACGTCTAAAAATGAACGAGTGCGAGGCCTATGTCCCTTCACTTGCCATACCTTCCGTGAGAAAGTCAGATTTGCTCTCGAATGTCCACTATGTAACATGTGACACATGCGGTGCGTCGTCGACTGTGCCGTATAGATGGCATACGACACACATGCTGCGTCCTGGATTATAACATACCAAGTACCACATGACACACCTGTTGCGTCTTGCATTACAGTCACGACACACGACATACACGGAGCGTCATACATTACGTTTTGTAAATATCCTGGGAAAAACATGCTTGATTAATGTACTACGAGTCTGAAAGGTTACTTTTTGCGAAGAAATGAATAATTTTGTTCGGTTTTATGATGTCTTGATACGTCGATGAATTTGACTTACGATGATCTATCGTTTCGTCTATCCATTACGCTTAAAGGCACGAAATAAAAATAATTTTTTCACAATAGTATGTTGTACATATCATGTATTATCTACGAATAAATTAACCGTTTTTTCAATTGTATCGGCTGCATCCACCGATTTGCATAGTGCAGAATGAAAAACTAATAGAACCTGTAAACGGCGTTTAGAATTGCATATCAATTCACATTCGCAAGTTAATATATTTGCAGGTGTTGTATACTCTAATTAGTATATCGTACGTAATTAATTTATTACAAGTGCTTTTTATCATAATTGAAAATCGATTAACGTTCGAAATCACTAATTGTTCGTCGATCATAGTAATTTATATTCTTAAGATCGATCAAGAAATGTGTCATCTGGATTTGCCCGGTAAACGTACATTCGATATGGTTTATTGTACAGTACACTCGACTCGAAGAAAATTTAATGAAAACCAAAAACATTCGTTCAGGTCAGGTGTCATTGCACTCAACGAATAAATGTCGCTCTTTTTAATGAAAAGAACCGAGATTTGCGTAATACGGCGCTGGTTTAATGATACGGAAAGAATATCTGATTAATTTAAATAATGACCTCTTCTGAATTTCAGTACAGTTGTCATGTGAACCGGATAATAGGTGATACTGTTAATTAGACGTAAATTTCGGACAGTATTCAAGTTACTCGAATTAATATTAAACAAAGTAAAAGATCTTAATAAGACTCAACAATCCGTAAAGACGTGTTGCGAAAACCGTACACAATATGTTATTGCAGTGAATTTTAAGTAGCACGCAGTATAATCGCGATGATTCAAGATACGATCATTTTGAAATTTCACTGTTTTAGTACAGTAAACTCTTGGTATACTGTCATCGAGATTGCAGAAGCAGACAATTTTTGTGCGAATCTTCGCGATGCGTAACGACACAACGCCAGTACAACGCGTTAATGTTGCACGCATGAAAGTATAGGCGTTGATGTACACCGCGTAATTATACAGTGTGCGAATACACACGTGACGATACAATGCACAATGTCATTGTACACGTGACTTGGACACGCTACACGTGATAATCTAACATTTAACATTAATTAAGATATGTGACCGTATTCTAGTAAGTCACGGTAAACACGGCAATATGACGTGACTCCGCTCGATGGTTTGTTCAGTTCATTCTTTTTCGGTTATTTTAGTGCATTAAATTTGTAGCTGATTCATCCATAACTACCTCTTACAAGAATTAACGAGTCGATTAGTCTCACGCTTGAAATAGTATCCATTTGCATTTTTAAATTTGAACGATCACTAATTAATTACACCATTTATTTCTGTGTATTTGCTGTTAAAACGATTGTAAATTCCGTACTGACCTTCGTAACATAGGCTAGCCATTATAGGACTGTCGAAAGATGGAAGTCTTATACCAAGCAAGGCTATCTCGTTTCGTAGTTAGCATAATAACGTAAGTACGTGTATTCGAATCCTCGCAAACTCACCGCAAACGGTGACTTTTTGACATTTTCAGCAGATACACATCGTCGTTAACTTTCCAGGAATTGCAAGATGCAGTCAATTGCGGTCATCGCGAACATACCGGTGTGTTTTTATTGTCGCTCAACTTGCATTGTTTTGCACCGATGAAATTTCTTTCAATCGATGCCAACCTTTTTGTAGAATTTAATAAGCACAGAAGCTTGACGTCAACGTTCGACGCGTTTTAAACAAAATTTTCCATACCAACTGCCAGACAAATCAAAATTATTTAATTCAAGGTTACAATTTAGAAGTTCGTTCGTCTGGGTGTCAGCTATTCTGGAAGCTAAAAATATGGCATTTTAAAACGTCGAGGTGGTATCTCACCGAAATATTTCAGAATATTTTTGTCGTAATTTATAGCCGATCGAGTGGTAAATAACTTTTATCGAAGACATTTGTGAAAATAGAAATGGCACCCTGAACATTCGAAGAGTTAAAATTTACATCGACGCGTTCGTCCAATCATCGACTGTGGTATTTCACGAACAGCGATCATCAATGGATACGCAAGAGTCGTTAAACGGGCAAACAATCGGTCGACGGTCGACATCGAGATTGGCCAAGAACGTCGTTTGTCAGCGAGTTTCTGGTCGGCTGGTCACGCGTGGAATCGTTCGAGCGGATCTCAGCTTCACGCTGATTCTGAACGTTCGAACTTTGTGACGCAATTCCGTTGTCATGTCGTCGAGTTTTCGTCTTCGGCGTGGACTCGAAGATGGAAGGAAAATGGCGAACGCGAATGGGGGGAACAGGTGTTTGGCAACAGGCTAGTCCAACTGCTTCTGAAGATCGGCTCTCTCCCTTCGATTTTGCAATCGAACAGCCGTTGCGAATACTCGCAGCCCGTGCCAACTCTAATTAATATTAGTAATCGTGTGTGACGAAAGATGAACCAAACGTTGTGCGATTTCTATTAGAAAAGTTTACAAGCTTTATGGTTTATTCGGAGGACGCTGTTCGGGTTAATACGTTTCAAAATGGTGGCATACTGATTTCAACAATTTCAGAATTTTTCAACAGCAATTTAGACAACTTCAATATTTTCAAACAGCAATTTAGGCAACTTCAAAATTGTCTTATAGCGATTTAGATTTAAATATGTTTAAATGACAATCAAAGCGATAGTTTTCGAGACGCATCAATTTTTGCAACTATTGTTTTATTCGTTTATGGTCAGGAGTTTAAACCGATCGATGAAGTGGATTTCTTCTGCGGAGAGCGTGAAGGGATGTGATAAATTGTTAATTAATTTCATTTTGTTGCGCATCAGCCGTAAAAATGTGTAAGCCGAAAAGAAGTAGAGCGCAAGTGCGTTTTGCAATATGTTTTCTTTTTCTTTCGCAAACAATCGTGAAAGGGTAAAAGCGAACAGCTGATATCGCGAATTTTTAGTTATATAAACATTGACGAAATTTTCACTGGCAAGTCGAAAGCGGTCGATTAATTGTAATAACGAGATAAGACGTTTCATAAGTGGTCGATTAAATTATTAATCGCTATTTCTTATAAGGAAGCGTATCTTTTCTGGTCGGTATAACAACGCATCAGACTTTCATCCCTTGCATCATATTCCCCTAGGAAAGACACTATAGTCGACTCTCTGTTCAAATGTCAGTTGTGATAAATTGTTAGTATTTACAAGTTATTTAAAAAAAGCTTCACAAACACTCCAGTTCCATATTATTTTTAATTATAAACGCGAAGTAGTGTTTCAAAAGAGGTACACGTGCCAAGACACTGTTTTCAAGATTTTTCAGTTGGCCTTGCAGAGTTCCGTTCTTTCCCTCGCCCTTTCGCTCGAACTGCGACACATCGATCAAGATTCTGGAAAAATATTTGATCCGAATACCGGTTAGACTAAATAATAATATAATAATAATATAGGCTTTGACTATATGTCCTAGTCGAAGTACAGGTTCAAGATTTTAAGGAAGAAACGATGTTGGGGGAAGCAGATAGTCGCCATTGGTAGTTGTTGTTGTAAACGTGTCATCTCGAAGATGAATGCAATTTTATTAAATTGTCAATACGCGGAAGCGTCTAACACCACGAAACTCATCATCGTACGAAATTGGGTAACTTTAATGTTTTCTCTTTTTCGTCTGCTTGATGAAGCAAGAATTTAATGATTCACAACAACCTGATCTTCTAATGACCTTGGGCATATTTACTTTTACGTTGCTGACGACGTACCAGACAACTGACGATTTAAAATTTAAATAATAAGACGAAGTGAAATAAGAGTGCGATCAATCTTCGATACCGGTGTCGTGTTAAATCGCGCTTAACCCAGCCATGCGAAATGATTCCTCGTTGTTTTACGATGTCATTTTACATTCCTTTACTGCGGTATTCAAGCGTAATTCGTTTGTCGTTCCGTATTCTACGATGTTATTGAAACAGTTTTTTAGGATATAAGGAATTTGTGGGAATAAAGTACGCAGAAGACACGTGAAGTTTATGTAACCTTCTCATCAGTGCGCAATATTGGCAAATAGATCCATTTTGTGACTAAATTCGCGTTCACCACACGATAGAAGATTTAATAGATAATTTGCTATGTCTACTTGTCATCCTTATTGAGTAACGATCGGGTCGTTTTTTACACCGTTCGCGAAAACACGTCGAAAAGATTGTCGAGTGTCACGAAAAAACGAGAGTACATATTATATCGCCACTATAGGATTATGGAAGAGAGTTCTCGGAACTTGTAATTATACAAGTTTACTTCTATGGATCGATGTAACAAGCTTACCTATAATCTGTCTTTAATTATCTACAATCTATTCTAATTATCTCAATCTAGTTTCCTCGGGAAAGAACCAGAGATTTCATATTTTTCGAGGTACGAATACATTCTCAAAATTATATCCCAAATTTTCGATATTTCATTTTAAACAAGTTTCCACTTTAATAATCGTTGTTATTAAAATGGCTAACAGCGATTATGCAAATTGTCGCAGTATCTCGTTTCGCGTTGACGAAACGAGTTATTGTTTATCAAACGGAGAACATCGAAGGTACGATGACGTAAATATATGGGAAATTAGTATGCACGAAGTTAAAAATTCGACGGCTCGTTAATACACAGTTTGGTTATCGTTTAATACCCCACTTCTTGTACCTTTTCCTACTCCGGCTTGGTAGAAAGTAACAGCGTTGTGGCTCGATCAAATCGGCATTCTCAGTCCATCAGAAACATCGGATCGCGTAAGATCGAGAAACGTGCCTGTGCATCTGTACATATTCACACACACGCACATATACACATATGCACACTGATCTTCGCTAGTAACCCGGACGTTTGCTACAATTCGACCCTACCTTCTTCTCTCGCGGATCCCTCGTCAACCTTTATAGCCATCGATATTTTTCTATTGAAAATTCGGGACCTCGGTAGATCCCTGGACGGACAATTTCGCTGATCGATTATGATGGTGTGACGTGATACGATTGTTTGGAAGCTGATTGATCGTTGGTAAGAATTTTGAACTTTAACCGCAGGCAGTTACTTCCACTTTTACTGTTTTATATAGTTATAAAATTTTACTTTCTTCGGCATTATATATAGGGTGGCCCATTTATACATATAGAACTTGTATACGTTGTAGGAAAGTTTTTATACGAAAGTTTCAGGATTTAGGGGGTGTACTTTTCTTGTAGATGGAGGAATTTTTAGGATTTCAAGGTGAAGACACGGGGTGGAAGTACTCTAACTATTAGCGTTAACTATTAGCTGTAGAACTGAAGTTCTAGTCTTTTTTATTCACAATTTAATCTATTTACACATTTTGGTATAAAAGATATTCGGTTGGAAACATCGGTGATCTTGAAATCTCTGAACTGCCTACATTGATAAGAAAAGTACATGCGCTGCATCATGCATGCACTATGTAATGTGCAAGAAAGTTGATATTATATTTAAAATTTGAGTGCATCACCTTCATAATACTATATTATAGTATAATGACTATAAGACTATACTATAATGTACAGTACATTGTATATTATACATATACTATAGTAAACTAGTGTGTACAGTAATTTTGTAGTATGTTATATTACTAAAATTGTATGTTTACCGATTGTATGTTTACCCATAATTCCTTACTTAAAAATCGAATTGCCTACATAAATAAAAAATCTATAGTAATTTCAAATCGTTTCGAGCCATCCTGTATACAACGAATGTAAAAGAGCAGAATAATGATTTTCTCCAGCAGGTTCCGCTGATTTTTATCAACAGCAAATTACTTTCTGAAGGAAGTAGATTATTGTAATACGTTCAGCAGATAATTAGAAACTAGATGCTAATCGATCAACGAGCCAGCGAGATTTATGACTACTCTATCCCGCGGAGGATCCTTTTTTCAGTTCTGATATCGCTGACGGAAATGTCCTTGCAAGGTTCTTCATTCAGACACTCACTTCCTGCTACAATTCTCTAACCGGTCTTTCTCTCTAACGCAAGACAGCATGACACGATTTCCTACGATCCTGCTGACCGGTTCTCTGTACGTTTCGTTGGTTGCTCGTCTCTGCAATCCCGTTACTACGAAATTGATAGCAGTCGGATTGTACTAGTGAGAACGTAATTTTGTAACGAGCGGAAACCTGCAATTATTATTGTCCTCGTACTTTTTCTTTTTTAAACTGGAGCGAATCTCATGTGATCACTTGTCCTGAATGTCTCGTATAATCACTTGTGAGATCCGAAACATTTTCTTGTCTTAAGCGTTTTCTTGTGGATTTTAATCTGACTCGAGGAACTTGACATTGACTCGATGAAGTAAATTTGACACGATTTGATTTCAGATTAACGGGTTCAGTTTGCTCAGAGTAACTTCTATAAGTAAGCAAGGGTAGATTTAATTTTAGGTTAAGTTAAAATTGATGTTGAATGGTTACGATTTTACTTTCAATCTGATATTCAATTTGTCTTTCAAGGGTTCAGTATAATTAAACTTGACTTTGTTGGATTAAGTTCAATACGATTATACTTTGACAGAATAGGGTTGATACAATTAAACTTCACTTTGAAAGACTAAGTTAAATGCAATTAAACTTGACTTTGATCACGTGGGTATATTACGATTAAGTTTGACTTCTGAAGTCAAGTGCTATTATCGCAATCGCGTGTCAATTTAAGAAAAGGTTTCTTTTTAATTGTTTTTCCATGGTGTTAGGTTAGGAGTGGTGGAAGCTTGCAGCTCGAACGTGTCATTAGCCATCGGTGATTAGCATCATTCTCTCGTCCTTTCGTGTCGTAGAAATGGAAGGTCCAAAGAAATATAGCGAGATTTCCGTGACAATCCGTCGAGATTTCCGTTGTCCGTTTCCCGGAACACTCGTTCCCTTTCGAGAACGAGTCGATTCCACGGGTGAACGACCACCATTTGAACTAGAAATCTAATTGCGAGTCGTACGTTGCAATTTCACTCTGACCGGTACCGAGCAACGTCATAGGCGTAGCAGTTACCTTCGAAGGTAGATTCGATCCCCCGACTGTGTGTCTCCATATAAAACCAAGCCGAAGAATTTCCGCGTCTACGTTGGAAAATTCCTACATCGCTGCTACATCGACAAAAAAGATTAGCTGAAATACCACTTTCCGTTTCGCACTCATGTTTCGTACATAACCTTCTCGCTTATTTAACTTCTTCGTTGCTGAGTGCTCTCTGGACATCCTGGCGAGATCATCGATTATGTTTTGTTTCGATGCTGATCGATGTAACGGTTCTAACGGTGTTGTTTTTAGATCGATTAGAATGTTTTGCGATTCTGAGGTCTCTTCCCAGATGTCGAAGTGTCTTTACATTTAGATATATTAGTACTCGGTTGAATGTCTTGTTACTATGGTAACAAAATATGCGTGATTATGACACTATAGGATAGCTATTGTATAACAAAATACAGGTGACTATAGTTTGAGATATATAGTCACTACCATTTCTTTGTCCTTAAGGTTACTGTAGTGGTCAGTTAGAATTTTGCACCAGTTATCAACCCAATGTGATTGCGTATAGTATAATATAGATATCTCCGAATTGATCAACAACTTGTATCTTAAATTCTTAAATGGTAAAGTTTTTAAATTTCCAAATTTTCTAATTGTCAAATGTCTCAATTTTACCATTTCTCATTTCTTAACATCTCAGTGCATGTATGTGAAACATAATCCTCAGAAATTATAGAACTGGAAATCTAGCAAACACGTAAGAAAAATCCGCCTACTATATCCATGACTAATTAAACGATTAATGTAATAGGAAAGAAAACCTGAATTACGTCGGTAGGATAAACGAGACTAGTTAGAAAAGTCCGCTTATATAAACGTATAAGCACGTGGTCAGTGAAGTAAAGCTCAGTTCACATTGGTAAAGTAAATAAACCCTGCTACAATACCAAATTAAAAGTTTCTCACCAACACCAACGCTGTAATTAAAAGTCAAAGAAGCGGAGTGTAGAAAAATTGATTAGCATTGATCAAGGTCGCGAGAATCGTAGAAGAATCGCGCAGAATTACGTAAGCGGGAAAGCGTTAGAGCAACTCGAGAAAAGGTCGGTGTACCAGCGTTAACAAGTTGTCGTTTAACTTTCATTTACTCCAGTCAGAGCGCGAAGACTTCCTTTTGCCTTGTAATAGATCCTTCATTATTAAAGTTAATGGCAGTTTTGACGGGAGAAGTCTTCTGATAATGAAGCTTCCGTTCTGCTTCCGTTTACCGTGTGTTCTCGAATAAGTATTTTGTCGTGTCGAGGCAAAATGTTTGCATATAAAGATGTCGAATATTGAAAACGATTGATTCAGTAATTTATTTATTTCTTTAAAAGCATTTTGAAGTTAATCATACTATATTTAGCTTCATGAAAGGTGAATTGCAGAAAAAAGTAAAGTGGTTGGATGTTCATTTTTATTTAAAATTGCAGACTAATCAGACTAAATGTCAAGGAGATACACGAATTCTGTTATAGGAGTTAAAGTGCACTCTACATATATTTGTCATCTTCGGTTTTCGAAACGTTCCGTCATCTTCTCTATATCACTGTTCCATCGTGTAGCCATATCGTGTATGTCTGCAATATAACGAGAGTTAACCTAGTACAGTGTTCAATGAGAATGTAAATCCTGACTCCCCCGGTAGTTCCGAAGGTAATATAACATGTGTAGCTTTTTACCGGTGAGCTATTTTACTTCCAACGTAATTCGCTTTCTCTAATTAAAAACTAAATTAGAATTGCAGGCATTATTTTTTCCTACCAAAAGAAACCTCTACCAAAAAATGTATGCATTGCTCAAGGTGAAGTTCATTCTTCTCCATTTAGATTTTTGTGCAGACTGTACTCGTATCTTTTGTGCAATTTTCAATCCACTTTCTTGTCTTTTTCGACGCAAACGAAGCTAGAGCCGATTTCGCAATGAACATTCCATCGTTTCGAATGTTTTGGGTCCATGACTCAGGAGATTTTCGACCAGTTTTCCTTCGATCGTTAATGATCTTGTTTGTACCCAATGCGTAATCGTGAATAATCGCTATTAACATTGGGCTGACATTCGGCATCATCAGCAGTCAAAACATTATTATTAATTTATTTATTCGAGGTGCAAACCCTGTCTGAATTGCAAAAAAGGATCGACGATACGTAGATCCTTTCCTTGATTAACTTTCTTCTTATTTTCCTCCTGGATTAAAAATCTAATTTGGGATTTAACTTTTGTATGAAGGCTGCAACAATACATTGAATCACTCTTACAATTATTGTTATACTCGTAATTTTATATTATACTTGTATTATAATTAATTCTTTGGGATCTTATGTCTTGTTAAAAAGTGAAATTTTCAAACTTCCAAATTTAGAAATTTTTTAATTACAAAGCGAGGTTAGTGGTAATTCAGAGAGTCTATTATATTTAAGTTCAGAGGAAGCAGAAGTAAGATTTAAATGCTGAGTAATATCGAATACAACGTTTCCGAATAACAGTAATTATTGTACGCTCTATAACGTGTTCACGCTCAGGTTGCTGAGTTGCTTCATTTTAAAATTCTTGAAGAATTCCAGTGAATTTTTATAGCATATCTTTTTGTTAGTTTCACATGGAAAGAAGAAATCTAAGTGATTTAAAGAGAAACTCGAAAGCAGAAAGTTAATGATTCGTTACAGTATCATAAATTATGGTATATCGGAAGTATTACATTCAAATTATAATATGGTCTTAAAACAGTTTGACAGAACACATCTGGCCATTAAGGTTCATTATAAACATTTTCTTTTTAAACCTGTAATTGTAAGTTTGTCGATTTTCAAGTAATCAATTATACTTGGATTACAATTTCTGAAATTCGTAAAATATAAAAATGTAGATTCTGAAAATGACCAGGTATAAATTCTGAGATAAATTTTTAAAAAGAAACAATGTATTATTTGCAAGTGGTAATGTTTATTGCATATTATAAGTATTCTAAATTATGTGGAAGCTGTGATAAAAACAGTGTTGCACCGCAATCATTTCATACAAAAGTAATTGAATATGTATGTGCCACAAATCTTGCACAAATCGTGACAGGTGTTATTCTAACATTAAATCTAGGTCGATTACATAATCCAGATAAACTTCATTCATCAATTTCTTCTGAATAAGTCTACTTTATCTGCGAGAATCAAGACTTCATTTCGTACGAATGCACCGTGAATTGGAGTAAGATCTTCGCTTTCATCTACAGTCATTAAGGTAACCAGATGCAACATTCTGATACATCAAATTAGCTTAAACTCGATGTTTATACCGAGAACGGGCTATCAGTCTCGTTTAATCATTGCTGTCTTGTTAAATCGTACAAACTCGTTTATCTCTAACATGTATTAGCACTTTTTGAAAATGTAAATATTCTTTATCGAGTCGGTGACCATACCAGCTTACATACCGATGTCAACCCACAGGTTGGCGCGTAATTCAAAATAAACGAAGTTCTATCCCCACATAATTGGTGTGCGACCGCTCGAGTCAATAGTACTACTGCTGAAAATACGTGGATAGGCGTCCATTTTTCTGTTCCAATTGTATGGAATTTGGGGGCGTAGAAACTTGGAAATGTAGGGATTTGGGGATGCAGGGATTTGGGGCTGTAGGAATTTTGGGATGTAGGGATTTGGGGATGTCGGATTTCGGGGCGTAGGAACTTGGGAATGTAGGAATATGAGGACGTAGAAATTTGAGGGTGTAGGAATTTGGGAATGTAGGAAGTTGAAGACGTAGGGATTTGGGAATATAGAGATTTGGGAACGCACGGATTTAGAACAATTGGCACCGTACCTCTTCTAATCACCTGGGTCGGCAACTCGTGGGTTGCCATCGGTACGTTGTACAACATTGTGACCAAGTCGCCACGAGAGCAAACAGCGGTGATTTACAGCACTGTTGACTATCGTAATGTGCCAGCATCCTATATTGTATAATTGCGTCTGGCATGCGCGCAATTCTCTTCCCGCTTTCTCGTGGAAGCAATCGTCATCGTTATCGGGCATCGATCGATACCGGATCGTTACGTAACAATTAGATTTCCCGCGACTCGCGCGAACACTCGTGCCGCGTTCTTACCTCACTGCCAATGGCAGTAGATGAACGATCGCGTGATCCAGTCTCTCACGAACAAGATCTTTTTACTATACCGCACAAATTACTATCTCAAGCTTTCCTTCACATAACTTCCTCCACGGTTAGAGGAGATATTTAGCAGATGTCTAATAGAAGAGATGATACCTTTTATCGTACTCTTACTTTCCGTTTCTTCCGCAGCTGTCACGCTTTTCTTTCAATTTTATAACACTGGCGGAACAAAGAAAGTGTAAAATCGCGTATGCGGATATTTCTTACTTCCGTACGATATATAAAAAATTCATTACTTTTGTAAATAATTCTGTTTTGTAAAATTATTCTTTCATCGTGTGAAGAATGAAATTTTTAATATGAAAGTCGATTTAAAGTTTCATAGTTAATGAGAAAGTAGGTTAAGTTAATCCTATCTAATTAGATTAGGTTCAACTAACTCTAAGCTCAGCTTTTACTTTAAGTAATAATCTTGAGACAAGTTTTAACAACACCAACCATTGGTACATAGAAACTGGTAAGAACAAATGGAATTCTAAACGACTACCTCTTTCCGTAAGTGTCACATGGACCTCCATTTTGCATCACGTAGGGAGGTAATACGGTATTCCTCGCGTCGAACCGCAGCGATTAAGTAATTTTAAAATATCGTCTCGAGTAATCCATTCGGTAAAAGTAAGAAGGCGATTCGAACTATTCAACCGTTGAATTATTGCATTTTACCGGGTACTTGGAAGTAATTTATGTTCTGCTAGATGGTTGTAAGAGGCAGCTTCTAGTTTGCTTTCGAACCGCGTTGCAAGACCATTCGCAGGAAATCGGTCGTTTGCATATACAGTGTCCCCGTTTATTTCGTCGAGGCGAATTACGAGAAAAGGTCGAGTCGAAGATCACGATTGTGATGCATCCGATCGGACTTCTTCTTAGCAACGAAGGACGTTCTGTCGTACTTGATGTATTTCGCGAATAAATCTCCGATAACGATTCCATTTGACGAGCAACTGCGAATTGTTATTTCCGTTTAAAACTTTTATTGAGCAGGAAAATGCTCGAGGAACACTTTGAGGAACACTTTGACTGTCACGTCACGTGACGCTTTTACGAATCTCTTGTATATTAAGAATTTGTTTTGCTAGTCGAAAATACTCATATTAGTTAATGTGGATGAATGCAAAATATTGTGAAAATGTTAAGACTTGTTAGAGACAAAATTACCTAACAAAATTTTCATCTGCTTCAGTGTGGCAGTCAACGTGTTAACGCCATACAATGAAGTCGAATTTTCGAAGGTGCAAGATTGAGACATGCAGATGTAAACAAACAAGATGGCGGCAGAGAAACGAATGCGACGCTATCACCTTAAAGAGTGAAGTATGACGTTGACGTGTTTGAAGAGTTTCAAGTGATGACAGTCATGGCTTTCTTATATTAGATTATAGAAACGTAGAAAGTGCAGCATGGAATGGCATCAATTTATCATAAAACTAGTGTCTTTTATTCATAACCAGATTGAACTTATACCAAGATGTGTACTAAAAAATTAATCAATAATCTATATCAATGTGTCTGTACGTTATCGACTCTAGACAAAGCACAGAAATACATATATTCTAATTTCCAGATTTCTAGTCTTCACAATGCTGAATTCTTAAATAACAATTTGTAAAATTTGCTAACAAAAGTGACGGAGTGACGAGCCCTCAAGATCGCGATTTTCACTGGGAATTTCAGTTGTAACGGTATTTAATAAGGCAAGCGAATCAGCTGATCGTGAGTGGCACAGTTTCGCTCGCGTGTCGGCGCACGAAAAACGAGCAAATGAAGCGCGAGAGAAAGGTGAAGCGTATGCATCGCGGTTACGCGTTTCAATTTCGCGCTCTTTGCCTTGACGACCGCGAATTTGCCGAGCGTAACTCCGTCGATTCCGTTATACCGATGAAAACCACTCACGGAATCGCTAGAATAATCGCGAATCGATCGACTTCTTGTTCGATGACAAGATACACTGTTCTTAGTCTTTAGAAATATGCAATCATTTAAATTCTATATCAAAAATCTCTAATGTGCGAGTCAACATGTAACGGGTAATCATGTCAACGATGTTAACGTGCTCACAGGTCTAGTATTTGGTGTATCGAATTAAACTAGCAGGTATATAATGGAAATAGGGTATGGTATATATAGTTTTGAATAAATTGTTCAAACAAAATGATATAAAATCTGAATCTTTATTTCTTTAAACACGAACGATGTCTGCACTGTTCGAAAGCTAAAGCAGAAGTGAAAATATCAAAAGAGAAAGCTAGGAAGAAGAAAAACATCTATTGGGCCCTCTTGAAGGAAAACTCAGAGAAGTGCCCATGTGTTGTTTATTACTCGGCCCTTTCCGGAGAGACAAACTGCAGGCCTTCAATTTCTGACCTGAAGACTGTTAAACTATAAAAAGACATTGTCACTTTCCTTCGACACTCGACTTATTTTTGCAGCTAGATATTCCAACAGTATATGGAACTATAATATCTCTAATAGGTACATCTAACAGTTATGTAGGTATATCGATACATCAAATAAATCTAAAGTCCCAGTACCGTACGTCGTCAACCTTCCGGAATCTTTGATATCTGGACTACATATCTGGAAGAGTAAAACTATAATTCCGTATATTCCTAAATCTCCACGACAGATGGTGGAACCTAACGAACCGAGAATATAGCTCAATTATAAATTTAACCTACATTTGTATTTTCTTATAACCACCACATACTTATGCATACAAAGAGAAGCAAATATTATTCATTGATAATGATCGTTTGACAAATCGCCTTATGTGAACATCATGTGAACATCACACGGTATTTACAAGGGATCGTTCGTCACCGGTATAAAATCACGGAACAAGTTTCTGCAAGTCTAAAAAACCGTTTTGAGTCAGCAGAATAATGGGATGCCGTAACATGCAGCTCATGTCACACGTTGAGCACCCGCTGTTCGTGAAAATCGACAAAGCAGTTCTCGATCTCAATCGTCAACCTGTCACATATTTTGTCATTCTTTTTCTATCACATCGCCACGATCTATAACTACGATCTGTTCATACAACCCTGTCTGAACGATGGTTTCCTATAAACCCCTGTCCACCTTTTCCATAGTATTCGATGTGTGCGAGCATAATTGAAATTCTCTGACATTATACTACTAGTACTGTGGTGTTCCGTATCGTCATTACCGGTAATGAAAAGTTGCGAAGCAGCGAATACTTGTTGCGGTTTAGAAGAACAAAGATCGTTTTGCAACGGGAATTTATTAGCGACGGTGCTTCATTGTGGACGCGAAATGCAATTCATTCTGTGAAGAAACGAGCCACGAGATGACGTTCGATGGATGTCCCGCGGATCCCTCGATTTTATAATAAGAATTTGGTACAAGGTCTCTCGCGTTGCCGATTTCTCCGAGTTCATCAGACGTAACTGTTTTGCGGCTACTGGAAAGTATCTTCTGTAAATATTAACCATGAGCAAGTATTTATTACGGAATATGACCGCAGACTGTGATCTGATGGGGTAATGTGTACTTTGAACTAGGGTTATTTGTTGTCAGAATCACCAGTAGGTGTTCGATAACTCGCGGGTCAGGTTTGTAGTTACATATTGAACCGTTTATGAAATACTCGGTGAATTTCGATAAAAAAAGAGAGTTGCTCTAGGTGTTACGAAGTAGGACGGGTCGCTAATGGCCAGTACTACAAGGGAAGTTGCAACATGTAATTGAACGTTTGGTGTTTCGAACGGCCGATGAAAAAACGGAAATTTAGGTTAATGAAAATGGTCGCAAAAAATTATTAATCAGTTATCGACCTAACGAGTGGTTCCACTACGTTCTAGTTTGTTTTTGCTGGATGCTGCAAGAAATGATATTAAAGACATTTTGCGAGAAAGGAGTAACAGTGTCTGAATCAGTAATATTGTTGTTCACTATATAGTTAAATCTATGCAAGTATAGTTACAAGTATAATTACAAGTATAGCTACAAGTTCTCAATACAACATTGCGAAAATAACTTTTTAAATAAAAACTTTTCTGAATGGTTCTTTATTTAGGTAAACTTCGTGTTACAAAATGACGCTTCGTTGTACAAAATTATGTTTCGTTATACAAAATTATTTGTTGCACTTGACAGTGGCACGATTAAAAGTTGGAACATTATCGATACTATGATGCGGGCCGTTTCGTTCTTCCTTCTTGTCTGCAAGGAGGTTTATCTGTCAATTTGATCGAGTAGGATAGAAACCCACGTAGAGCGTAATGACACGGTGCACCAGGTAATAGTTGCTTGGTGCTTCATCGATGCAACTGTGCGACCAGATTTTGAAGTTGAAGGTGGAATTTAGAAAGTAGGTTGCTTAGTAATTACAATATTTGAAAAGACAGGCGAAGTAATATGTACAGAGTGTTTCAAAAGAAGCTGACCCTATAAAACAAACAGAAATTACAAATGCAGAATTTTTATATTTATAAACAAGTTTCTTATAACGTAATCTGTTGTCAAAGCTCTTATAAGAATTAATTTTTTCATTTTAAGGAGACTTTCTTATTAACGTGGATGGTAGTGACATGTAATGAACTTTAAACAATTGATACATCTCTACTTATATATCCCTAAACACAGGATCAATTTGTTTCAAATTAAACTTGAAATGATATTAATCCCACATTCTCCTTTTCAGAGTACTTGACACAATAGTTCAAGGCTTCTAAGCTGTCAATAAATTTCACGTAAAATAACGCAATCGGTAATAAAATGGTCGAACTTTATTGCCGTTGATGATTTATCGGAAAACTGTGTCCTTGGCAAAATCTTTGCTGATTTTATAGGGGTGTACCGTTTGTCTCGAAAGAGCGTAGTTTTACGAGTGCTCGTTAACTTAAACAGTTGCTTAAACTAACCAGAGAATTGTTTCGAAAATTATTTCTGAATTGCAGCAAAACATCTGACACAGTAACAGCGCGTTGAACGACCCTTTCTCTCCGAGACCATCGTAAGCAACAAAAAAACAAAGGTGTTCAAATACTTGGGACTTAAAAATAAAACGATCGAAAGTATAGTTTAGACGACCTTGTTCCTGTTTCGCTCGTAATTATAGTCTCTAAAATCGGTGTCCGCCGCGAAAATCGGCAAGAAGGGTGCAATAAAAACTGACAAGCTGCTTTTTTTCTGTACACTGTAACATTGCCATTGGGAAAGTAACTCTTAAATGCTGTAATTACAGTGTGTGAAATCGAGTACACCACGGTTTGCCCCTCTCCCTTTTTCTTCCGTTTTTGTTCGAAATGGAATCGGAACCGGTTGACACGCAGATTTCAAGAGGGAATGTATTTGAGCAATCGGTCGATCCTGGGCCTTGCGCAATCGAATGCCACACAACGAAACTAATCAACCGGGGAAACTGATCGACGTTTCCATTAGACAGTTCATTATTCTTATTCCTGTCATTGTCTACGTTTCATTTTATTAAGCTTTTTTATTCGTTATGGGAGACGAGCATGTTCGTGGATCAAGTGACAGATGTGTGATACATACCATACGTGATACCATTAGGTGATGGTCAAAATGATTTCATCTAATGATAAGTTTTATATGTACAATAAATTATTGCAGTTTTGTGATGTGCAATTGTGTGATGTTATGTCATCTCCATCGTTTCATGTTAATAAATGATATATCATTTCTGATTGTTCCAGTTGCGTTTCCAATGAACATGAACAGTACACCGCCAATCGACAGGATGTCGAACATCTACAACAACTCGATGGTTCGATTCTACAACTTAGTGTTCCACGATTTATCCGGTAAATCATCCTTCTCTGACAAATTATTAGATCATTCCAGAAGTTCCAACCACTACAAGATCTTCACAGTATATTTTTATGTATATAACAAAAAAATTCTTAACCAATGTAATACACATGTTGACCAAGAATAAAATGTATAGAGAAGGAATTTTAAGGAGTAGTTACAAGAAAGATGAGTAGGTGTACCGTGTTAGGTGATCTCATGTGTGATGATTGAACACGTGGTAGAACGCGTGACTATAGCATGTGTGGAGATACAGCGTGTGACTGTACCACGTGTGGAGATACAACGCGTGACTATACCACGCGTGGAGATCCAGTGCGAGGTTATTCTACGCGTGGTGATCTGACATGTAGCAATATAACGCGTGACTGTACTACGCGTGGAGATCCAGCGCGTGGTTATTCTACGTATAGTGATCTAACACGTAGCGTTCTAATGCATGACTGTACCATGCGTGGAGATCCGTCGGTTGGTTATTCTACGCGTAGTGACTTGATTCATAGTGATCCAACGCGTCAAGTTCCATCGCGTGGTTATTCTACGCGCGATGACCTGGCAAGTATCAATCTACCGCGTGACTATATCACGCATGGAAATCTGTCGCGTGAGTAGTCGCCACGAATTGATCTTACGCGTAGTTATACAATGCGTAACTATACCACCCATTCCACACGAGCTGGTGTAACGCTATTACCATACACACGGTAATCCAACAAGTTCTCCACACATGGTAACTCGACACATGGTTACACATGTAATTTGACAAGTGGCGCGAACTTCTGCTATGATCTAATACTTGTCCATTTTCTTTTTGTATGAAAACGAAGTTAATTTTATAGATCCTAGGACGAAAGACTGGTTCCTCATAACATCGCCAGTACCTGGTGCCAGTATTCTAATCGGCTATTTATATTTCGTTCTGTCATGGGGTCCCAGGCATATGGAGCACAGGAAAGCATACCAGCTAAAGAACACTCTAGTCATCTACAACTTCCTTCAAGTTCTGCTTAGCTGTTGGCTGTTCTACGAGGGTCTGGACGCCGCCTGGCTTCGAAAGTACAGCTGGAAATGTCAGTCAGTCGATTATTCCTATTCACCGGAAGCTCTCAGGGTACTGCTATTTCTTGTTCCTTCGCCTCCGTTTCCTGTTACGGCAGATTTCAAGTTACGTGCTGTTTAGGTCGCCAGAGGCGTCTACATTTACTTCTTGGCAAAGATATCGGAACTCCTGGACACGGTGTTTTTCGTTCTGCGCAAGAAGGAGAATCAAATCACATTTTTACATCTGTATCATCATACCGTGATGCCGATGGTCTCCTGGGGTGCCACCAAGTACTATCCTGGTGGCCATGGTACTTTCATAGGTATGGTTCAATTCGTACGAATAAAATCTACCGAATGTTTAAGGATATAGGACTTCTAAGTCCATAGAAATTATACGATCGTCGTTCTATCGCAGGTGTTATTAACAGCTTCGTCCACATAATTATGTACACGTACTACTTGCTAGCAGCCCTAGTACCGCAGTACCAGAAGTACCTGTGGTGGAAAAAATATATCACAACCCTTCAAATGGTAACAGAACACTATTATATTTATATATTATATTTATTATATTTATATTTCAAGCTCATGTTGATACATAGCATACAGATCTTTTCACCTTATACAAACTTTTCACTAGAAAACACTATAGAAATCTGTATGTATTGTGCTATGAGTCGATTCAGAAAAATTACAGTTTACACAATCAACTGTCATGACATGACAGTATCAGAGATTGATTGAAATAAAACTTGGTGGATGTTACAGACAAAAATGTAACATAAAATAAAAAATATCAGCAGATAGGTTCTCATGAACAGATTTTCAAGGATAATTCTGTGTTGAACAAAATATACCTAACTCAATAATTTTAAGACGATCTCCAAAATTGAGTTGTCCTTATCTTAAGACGTTTGCAAAATTGAATTGTCCACAATCTGTTGAATGTTATCAAAATTGAACAACACCACCAAGTTTCTCATAAATCACCGATACTGTTCGAAATTATAGTTTATGAAAGTAATCGTTCTCTCTTCGTCAACAGGGACAATTCTGTTTGGCATTCTTGCACAGCTGCCAGTTGCTGATCTACGACTGCGATTATCCCAAGTGGTCTTTGATCTTGATTCTACCGAACGCTATGTTCTTCTACTTTCTGTTCGCCGATTTCTACAACCACGCGTACAGGACTAGCAAGAGATCGAAACCGATCGAACAAAAGAATGGAACAGAGAAGAAAATGGTTAATGGAAATATGCAGAATGGAAAAGGAAAAACGGACTAGTCTCAAACCATTGATTCTCCGTGTAATATGTTGTGGCTGATCAATGATTTCACAAAGTTCTTGGTGATCGTGTGTTCGAAGTTTGAAGGACATTTTTGTTTTGGGGAAATTAAATGTGAGCGTGGTTGGTTTTTTTTTAGGGGAAATGGAGTCTCTAGACGTTTTGATGTTTCGCTCAGGATGGTTGAGTACTTTCGAGTAGCCTAAACGCGAGAAAATTGAATTATGGAGAATTCAGAGATGGTAATTTTGAAATATAGGAATTTGGGAATATAGGATAGTCAGTTTTGGAATTTGGGAATTTGGGAATTTGAGAATTTGGGAATTTGGGAATTTGGGAATTTGGGAATTTGGGAATTTGGGAATTTTGCAATTTCAAAATGTTGAAATATTGGAATTTGGAATTTTTGAGCTTTGTAGTTTTGAAAAAGAAATTCAGAAATCTAAAGTTTTAGAAACATGGAAGATTGTAAATAATAACCTGAGAGTACAATTTTCCCTAGAAAAATTTACCAACGCTCAGCGTATGCTTCCAGCGATAAGTCACAAAAATCGATTGTGTGATTTGAATTGAAGTCGATGTGGTCTTTGACTGTAACTGTCAATTGTTTAGCTGTTTAAGGACTGTACCAATTAAGACGAAAAGGACCCCGAGAAGGGAATAGAATCTGAATCGTGCGTGTGAGCTTTATTCGCTTATTTTATGGCATAGAGTAGTAACATTTTGATAAATAGTTTATAAATATATTTCGTTTTTGTACATCGTTTTCGACAAACTGTCGCAGTTTTAATTTTTTTTATTCCTTTTGAGCGAGTGTAGATAAAATGGAAGTCGTGTTAGGTTATAAGGTTGCAAGATGAGTAAATAGAGAGATCAAGAATCTTAGATATTTTAACGAAATTAGGGTTGTAAATTTTCGGAGAAGTATATTTTGAGTGTTTGCTCTTCCATATGGTGCAAATTGTACCGCTAAATTTGTTGAAGTATGCGTTGAAAATTATTGTAAATATTCTCGCGTTAAATCACAGGGACTGAATCCGATTAGACAATAAAGAAGTTAAAAATTAATTCAAGTCCTTTCAAAACCTTCAACCTTCTGTACGGAAAGATTTATATTTAACATTGATTAATAATTATTAAATTAATTTGAAATTATTAGGTACAAAATGGAATCAACTTTCAAGAACATTAATTGATAAGAAACTGTTAGAAATTATTAATTACATTATTAAAGAAACATGCTAAGTTTTTATATGGCATAAAATATATCGATAATTTATTATACACTTCATTAGGCCAAGTAAGAAAACTCGATTTAAAAACCAGGAAAAAATTGATTCAAGAATAATCCTGTTTAACTATTTTTCTCCCATATAGTAAAAGTTGTATCCGATCAAGCTAATAATTATCAAATAGAAAGTTATCGTTTCTTATAATCACGCAATACAGTTCTAAACTTTCTTTTACCTATGCATAGAGTGCTTGTTTCTAGTGAAACTCTTTCAACCACGCGTGGGCGGCCATAACAAAAAGTAAATCTTATCTAAAGTTAAATTATTAAGAAATATTAGACTAGTTCAGGAAACGTCTCTTATCGTTAACAGAACTTGTGCAGATAATTCAGCGAAGTCATAGTATGGAGATGTAATGCAACAGGTGGCGATATACAAATTAACAACGCGTGATGATTCTTCTAACGCCTGGAAATCGAATGTAATGCAATATGTAACAATCTGAATCAGTGATTCAATTAGCGCTGTAATGCACTCTAATTCCGCGAGTGATCTAGCGCATTGCAATTTCATGTTGCTATGAAGTTCACTTCTGCACATGCAAAGAAATAAAAAGTGAAAAAAGAAATGGAGCAAAGATATTTTAATAAATAAATGTTCCGTTTATTTACATATCTTGATCGAATTATATTTGAATTATTTTCGCGTGATATTTATAAATATACAAAACGTCACGGTCGAAAATATAGTACAGTTCACGCGTCACAAGATGAGCTCTAAGAATTCCAAGAGGAATTTCCTCGTTTTTTGAACTGACTGGTATGAACGACTGATGTAAACAATTGTTCTCTGCTGTTGGAAATGTACATAAAACTTGGAATATGGTTTTTGAATCGAGAGCTCATGTTGTGGCGAACAGTACACAATTCGCTTAACATTCGTTCAATTTTCGAAACATTATTTCATTTGTAACCTCTTTCCTGAGGTATTGACCCTTCTATATCGCCATCATATTACCACTTCTCGGAATAAATATGATTTCTACGCACTACATATATAAAAATAAGGTAATAACAATATACAAATTTACATGTGGACGTCACATATCGTGACAAATCGTCCAAGTGACGCGATTACATTTGACGATACATTTTTTCCATTCAAATATTGAACTCGATGTTCCACTGTTTTGTGCGATGTTAAGATGTCTCATTCATGGAAGGTTCAATTATTTAATTGCTATCAGAAATAGGAAAAATAATAGAAGGAAACTTATATGGTTCCAGAACGTACAGTTAGTGGCGACAGAAAACTTCTGAACTCATATACGCTTTTATCAGTTATTTTTTTCTTTCATTTTGTACTTGATCGTCTCGTGTTAATAGCAGTGAGAATAATTTGGATGTGAAACATTCTGACAATGATTTAAACTTAAAAATTATAAATATTTCTGCTAAGTACCTAAAATATATTAGTCGGAAGTTTGTGTGGATTTGTAAAACATTTGAGCAATTTTACCCTCAAATTTTACGCAACGAAATAACATACATTTCATAAATCTATCAGATCTATCAGATCTATCAGAGAGAGACTCAGTCACTCTGAGAAGTTTGTTTATTTACAAAAAATAAATTAATTGTCACTTAAGTTATTCGTAATTTGCGAAAAATTTTGTGTAAACAGAAACTAGTGGTAGTTACAAAAAGTTTGAAATGTGGCAGAACTAATGAAAAATTTTGTATCTTCCTGAAGAGATAGGACGGCACTAAGATACTGTCTTTTGTTCAGAAACAGTACTCTTTTCAACGAATTTAGACCTAATCAATTTTCGTATTATAAACACTTATATTTACGGTATTCTTACGAGGAAAAAATGTTGAACAAACACGAATAATATCTTGTGTTCATAGTATCTCCGTCAAGAAAGGCTATAGGAACATTTTGCGGCATCAAATAGTGCAGCAACCTGAATTCCACCAAAGTCGTAAATTTTGTTATGAATAAAAACGTGGAAGCAGTAGAAATTCTGAAGAGCATTGTAGAAATACTGGAGCGAGTCGCGCTAAGGGTAATTAAATGCGGTCGAAAAAGCTTTACCGTTTAGAAGTTGATCGCTCGAAACTCGAGGCAACGTCCGAGTGTAGATATTTCGTTTCTCTCGCCTTTTATTTTTCGGTCGCAGCCACTGCGTTCAGCGACGATAGCCTCGAGCGATTTGGGTCTGGTCAAGACACCTTTTTCGTTCTTCTTTTTCTACCGTTTCACGGTATCGCTCTTCGAATAACCGGTGGACCCATTGACCTACATTTCGGCAGAGCCCGTTAACTTCCAAGATTTCGAGTTCACCTCGCTGGGAGCGTCTCCCTCGAAGCTGAAACTTGATCTTTTCCTAATTGGGTCGATCAGCTTGTTTCCATAACACGTTCTTCGAGCTCATCGTCGCTTCTTTTGTTTCTTCCTTCTATTTCCGGTTACGCGTGCCACTTTTCGCTTCGTGGGATTCTTAATATTTAGAGTCTGATGTCTGGACTAGGTTGCGGTTGTAAGACTCCGTCTTTGGATTTATGAAGTTGAGTTTGGATATTTGGAGATTCGAGGAAATTGGGAGATTAGGGATTTGAGAAATTCCCACAATTCGATAACGCGAACACGTGACAAATTCTTCAACTTGAAACGTGGAAATTTCAAAATTCAAAAACCTGAAGATTTAGGTATTTGATAACTTGTCACTTTGAAAATTTAAAACTTTCTAATTTCTATCTCGACGAAGAGTAGTCGATGTATCTGACCGCATAACTGGAAGAACACAAAGGTCAACTAGACGTGACGAGGGTCATTCCGTAGCTCAGAAATATAGTAGGGATTGTAATATAGTTCATGAACCACCACTTGATCATGTCCGAACGTAAAATGAATTACAGTTATTTAACAGTGCGCCATCTTGAAGTTCACATCCTTTGCAAGATTATCCAAACTTGTAGTATCCTATTCGTTTTGTAGACAATTTAGTTCTTCAAGGTTGGTCTGGAGATCAGTTATCTGACTGGATGGAGTCCACTCCGATGAATCGTATATAGTATGCATGATTTGTAATCCGTACTGACTGATCGACATCTTAATTTTAAGACCTTAAAGTCAACAGATAGATTCTCCAGATTAAAAGTCTCTATCGATGACTCATTAAACTCGAAAACTTCGAGAAGTACTAGCTTCGTGCTATCGATTTTAGGTCCCGAAGTTAAATCAAGCTTTAGCGACAGAAATGTGTCGAACATTAAACTTCCTTCTTGCTGTACGCCTTTCGGTAGAAGTCACTAAACAGGTAAATGAAGATCACCACGTTGGCCATGAAGAAATAGGTGATCGCCCTCGGTAATTTGCAGTCCATCGCCAGAATCATCAGCAGGTAGCCAAGCATGAGGGCAAATTGTGTCTAGTAAAAAACATAAAGAATGATTAGGATGGGTCATCGACGTTTCGTGTTTGTTCAAGTATTTTGCTGACCAGTTGCATCGCGGTCATGTATTTCTTCCACCACAGGTACTTCCGGTAGTTTGGTCCAAGAGCTGCGATCAGGTAATACGTGTACATGACGATGTGCACGATACTGTTTAAGAAAGCGATCATGGCACCCTGTTCGTCGGGTAGGAACTTGAGGTAGCACCACGAAAACACCGATGTCATGGTGTGGTGGTAGACGTGCAGGAAGGTCACCTGATTCTGCTTCTTTCGGAGAACGAAGAACACCTTGAACAACAAAATGTCGAAATAATACGCAATTGCGTTTACACACCTCGTTTAGCAATACAATTTTCCTGGTAGTGGTAACCCAGTTCTGCCACTCTTAAAAACATATTGCCCAATCGTTAAGTCAGCAAACTTGAAATATTTTTATGACGCAATTTTATTTTATGGAATTATCGAGCTGTACAACCTTTGATTTTATGTTTTGCCTGCAATGAATTTTAGCCCTTTAATTTTTCTGCGTGGCTGCGTCATTCACAGATTGTTGTTACAATGTTAAGACAAATAAAAAAAATTGAAATGTTGGACACGTTTTACAGTCAACGAACTTCAAGCAGACTATAGTTCGAAGTAAATACGAAATTCGATTGAAGTGTAAATGAGACTGATGTGTTAGTTGCAGTATGCGTCACGAGTGCGTCACGATGTAGTAGGACAAGGGATGAAAGTTCGTATGGTACAAAATGTAATGGTGTATATACAGGGTATCTCACAACTAGTGTTGTATGAAATATACTTTGGAACTCACCGTATCCAGAAGTTCGATGATCTTCCCGACGAAGTACCACCATCCCAATTTCGTGAACTGTTTAATACAAATTAATAGTATTATTCGTTCTACGTGACTCAGATTTAAATTATGATTTAATGCTCAACTTACTGCTGTTTGTATCAATATATCTTTGGGGTCTCGACTCGCACTGTTGCATTTCGATGGGACAAGCATATATTTCACACCGGGGTTCAGTAACGGCTAAAAGTGAACAAAAATCCACAGAATTATTCTTTTCATTCTCATACTCATTCTTGAGAATTATTTGATCCAACTGAACTGTCACATTTCGAGAATAAGATTTGATGAAAATAAATGCTACCTAACGAAATTAAGTATGTCAAGGTACTCATACTATATCAATGAACGTCGATTCGATAACATTTGGAACTTTAATGGTTTTGAAATGCTACCAGTACAAAACAGGTCATCTGACGTTCAACGTTGTGACATTGCACAGTCTGCTGAAATTTGATATAAAATAATCAATATAACGAGAGTGTAGCTATATCAACTGCTTAACGAGTTGATATAACGAATGTAACGAATTATTTTACCACGTACAGATGAAAATATAATGACTGTATAAAAACGTACAATTAGAACAAAGTACACTATAACGTACACTATAACGATATAGCGTGACGAATAAAATCATTACTCTCTTGACAAAGTCAAAATAAAAAGAATCATGATTACCATAATGCTTAACCAGAAGCTGAAGAGAACAACAAACGCGTTGTAAGCGATCAACAGGGAGTTCAATTGCAGAGCAGGCCTCTTTTCCATCATTTTCGGTCCAATTTTCAAAACGAACGCCAAGTAAGTTCCCACGATGCACAGCATGGGTCCAGGTGACCCCATCATTGGCCAAGAATCTAACATAATTTCTGTAAAACCAAGTTACTTGCGTCAGCTTACCGACAAAAATTCTGTTGAATGAATTTTTCACGGATCTTCAAAAGAACCGTGCAAATTCGTTTTAATAAAAATTACGGTATAATGAAGTAAAATTCCATTTTTCTGTAGAATAGGTGACAGATAAATGCTGATACTTTTCCGTTTTAGAACGAAATTTGCATAAATTATCATTGAACGTGCTTTGAATTTATTGGAAGGATTTCTTTTTGTACCCATGCAAATTAGAAGTTCGGTTCACCAGTAATTTTTTCACGCAATTACCTCTTTTTACTTCTGATAACTCGTTGTAGTTGCTCACCACCAGGCGCATAATGTTCGACATCTTGGATTTTTCGACGTGATCTGAAATTACGATAAACGTGTACTGTGATACAAAAGGAATCTTAAATTAAAGTTATGACGAATATAATTTTGTAAAATGCAACATTTAATAATAATGGATATTCTTTTCTTATCCGATATTCAGTTAAATTAAAATTAAAATATATTTACGTTAAATGAAAATGTTCTGAAAAAAGAAGACACGCGTGTTCGAAGTAGAAGTTACATTACACAAAACAATCGGTTTTATTTTTACCTGACCGAAAAATCTGTACAAATTCTGTGATATGCGCTGGTTCTAGATGTTTTAGAATTTTAGTACATCATTAAAGAATATGGCAAAAACGGGAATTTTGATTTTATGTTACTACCCTCTTGGTTGAGATAGGGGGTTGAAACCTGGTGTGAGATTTATTTGGATACACTATGTAATGACTTATTGAAAGTTTCATTTAGCTGAAGGGTACACTTGATCACTTCATTCGGATATACTCTTTGGGAACTTATAAACTTAAACATCTAGAAATTTGGAAACATGAGAATTCAGAAATTTAGAAATTCAACAATTATCAAATGCACGTATAACTGCAAATTACTAAGTAATACTGAACTTTTCATTTTCATGTGTTATAATAGTATGTTAGTGCCATTCATGAATGTTAAGAGCAAAAGTTTCCCCACTTCACATTCCAATAATTAATTAAAACGTAAGCAATACCACAGAGTAGGTCACCGATGGTCACCTCAACTTGTCAGCTTGTTAACTAATTTGTAATTATTATTTAAACTAGAAATCTTGAGAATATATTTTCCAATCACCTTATTTCCTGAAGCAATGTACACAGTTTCGATTGTGCGCAATGCGATTGCTAGTCCTCTATGCACCTTCCGTTTGTTGATAAAGTTCGTCCAAGGGCGAAGAAGAGATGATGAGCGAGAAACTGCGAACCAAAAACTGATCAGTCCACGACGTAAGCAGCCACGAAGAGGACCACAACCTCATTTTTCTTTACCTGCCCCACCACATGCTCCCGGCATACTGTAAAATCATAACTTCCGTTGCTCGAATGGGAGGTTGTTCAGTGAAAGAGGCAGGGATGAAGTTGCTGGACTAGGTTGTCGACGACATAACAGTTGACCTATTGATCGACTTTTATTGCTTAAATAATAAATTATCGGTCGATGTACAGAGTAATTATAACGTGTAACGCTAACTCCTATTTTCTTCGCTAATAATCTTTCCTAATAAATTTTTTCCATGTTCGTATAAATCACTGTATACGTATTCACATTGCATGCACATCACATATCTTTCATACAAATCGTTTGCTTAATTCAGTAGTAGTTTTTTTGTATGAAGTAGTTATTTAATTTAATAAGGTATTCTTTAATAAGAGTCTTTTTGGAAAACTAATAGGAATAAGTGTTGAAGTTGTTTACATTTATGACAAACATTACTGAACTTATTGGAACTATTGAAAACTAATGTGACTGATGTATTTAGAAAAGTAAATTTAATTCTAGATAAAGAATGTTATAATATTAGAAGAAAATAGTCGATATACCATTGGGTCAAAGTAGTAGGTAATTATGTGATACTTGTGCTTGCAGTTCAAACTGTAGAAAAGTGTTTAAATATTTTTTTCATCCATTCAATATTGTCTTCATACAATATTCTATAAAAAAGTAAGATTTTCCCAAATCTTCTACAGGCACTTTTATAAATAAATATTATCGCTTGCAATAAACACACTATCGCGTTAACAACGAGTTAAAGATAAATTTGAGTTTAAAGCAGAATTCTCGGATTTGCGTCAATGTTAGCGTTTGTCGCTGTTTGATCGAAGACACCGTCGATTCGATGCAAATATTGAATTTTAGTAATAATCTGTAAATTATAAGATTTCTGTCGCGTTTAGCGACGAGTTTAACACAGGTCAAACAATGTTCTTACGTTGGAACCCGCTTGTTCGACCTCTATTAATCGTCTCTTTGTTCCGGTCAAATAAAGCGTTCGTAGATTTCGCAAATACTCAGCCTCATTGTGAGAAAACATTGTCTTTGTGATTCTGTCATTGATTTCATTGCAAATTCGGGACCACGTTCAAAAATGACGTATCTTTTGTACAAGGTCGTTCTGGTAACTGATCCTAAATACTCCGATATTTAGCTCTATTTTTCAAATAAACAATCAAAATATCAATTTCTGGATTTCATCCGTCCTGACACGGTATAAATCATAAATATTTTTGGTCGAGAAACTGAATACAGGCTGAGGCGTCTACAACAGGCCCCAGACCTGTTCAGGCTACACAGAATAATTAAAGATTAAAAAACTCATAAAATAAATCCTTTTTAATCCTGAGATAAGCTGTATCATATATTGAAAGGTCAATTATGTGTATTTAATGCAGAAAACGGAGCAGCCTTTATCTAGTACATTTGTAAGTGGAACGATAGTAACTGTATACAGATTTTATTATTGGAAACCGTACAGTCGTAAAGTAATTTTTAAGTTAACTAAATATTAGCTGCACAACGGTGCGTTGTAAATCATCATTCAGATTTCTTCGGCATTATTCACGATGACAGTTTTAATAGCCTTTGTGCACAACTTGTGCTACAAGTTCCATTCTACGCAAACTTCAAGCTTTACGTTTGAAACTACAATGTTTCTCACCGCAATATTCAATTATAACTCCACAATTTTCAATTTTCTTAATTTAAAAATTTTCTGTTACATCAAAGTTTACATCTAGATATTTTCTAATGTGGTTTGAAGTTTTTTTATGTTAGAAAAATAATATCGTCGATATAAATACAGTATCTTGTACATTTCGTATTTACAATTTCCAACGAAACAGGTTATAGGTACAATTCAAAGACTTTGGAATGGGGTCAAAACGGGTCGACTCTTTGCAATATGGCGTTGCCTTACAATCGAAAGTTTTTTGCGACGCTGTTAGTAGGTTTTTGCAAACGTCCATAAAAATTTATCGTATAAAGTTCAGTGCAAACTGAGATATTAATAGTTACGGATCGTAAACTGTAAAATATACCTTCGTATCACGAAGTCCTTTTTCATTTAGAAGACGATTTAGATATACGTTGATTATACATATTTTACAGATTCCTAGGAAATGTTTCGAGTAGTAACGAAACTTTTGGGTCAGTCACTTTCTAATGTAACACGTCAGTGATATGCGCTTTGAAATACGCGTGTATTATTTCACAAGGATTCAGAGATTCGAACACATCCATGTAATCAAATCTTTATTAGGTCAAAGTATATTCATATTATTTTGAAGTATTCTTAAGAAACTAATGCGGTGTAAATATTTCCAAATATGATATATTTCCCTTTGTTATCAACAGTTTGCTACCATCTGACCAGTATCACCAGGTTAGTAAATTAATCAGCTAAGAAAATAATGAATAGTGGAGCTGTTACTTACATTCTCACACATGCCTAGTTATATCACTGCTCCTAAATTTTCGTGAAAAACCCAGCTGATCAATTAGGCAGAAACTAATATCGTTCAACACGATTTCGAGGTCAGAGAAAGAAAAACGAAATTTAGACACCGGATCGTGTAACGGCACCTGCTGTTAAGCTGTCTTCTCGTATATGCGTGCTTTTTTCATGTTTCTTTTGTGTACACCATTTTGCCTTTCGCTTGGGCCATCCGCTAACGTTCTAAAAAAAGTAGGTCGATTTTTTCGAATAGCTCGTCCTCGCTGTTGTTCCTTATCAAATTTTTGTATTTCCTGAAATAGGTTAAGGTGTCGTATAAAACGGAGCGAAGAATGCCTCGATGTTAACCCTTGTACGGCAGAGTGAATCAATTGTGAAGCCAGAAATGTGCAATGGTATTTGAAGATTAGTCGAGTTCTTTAACGAAAATGGCGATATAGTTCCCACTATCGGAGGCATTATACAAGACACGTATTTGATATTTATTTCAATGCGAGATGGTTCGTTCAATAAAAAAAATAAGATGATAAAATAAAATGGGCAATGAACTCGATTGTCAGTTTCACACGTCTGTCAAATACTTATGACATTCACGTATAATAAATTTGTCTGTTGTCGTTCAGTAAATAAGCTTGTAAAGTATAATAGCAAGTTATAAATAAACTTGTTGTACAGTAATTTTCAAGTGTTAAGACGAATCATCGTTTATTTTACAATAGTAATTGTACAATTAATCTTTCGCAGTGTATTTTAAAGTACTCTTTCAAATATAACTTTGTCAGTGGTTAGGTATGAAGAAGATAATAAAATTAGAAGGGTCGTAATTTCTATGCGAGCTCACGGATAATAAAATGTTGGGTCGAATGGAGAAGCTTCCCACTATACCGTTTATGCATGATGTTCAAAACTAGATAACGTATATGCGGTCATATTGCATCAAATATTTCATTTAAAATCGTGAAAATAATTGAGAAATGAAGCATCTCGTAAACCTTCAAAATAAAGGTTATCTACAACTTGTATTTGACGTAAAATCATTATTTTTTCATTTTTAACCAGAACGTAAACATTCAAGATCGAAAGTTGCATGCAGAATCAGATTGGACCACATATTTTGGACTATCTTGTATCGTGCATCGTTCAGCTATTGGCATGCAAAATCTTAAGCGTTTCAAATTAGAGTGTCTGTATGGAAATGATAATGATAAAGACTGAAATTGAGACGCTACATTTGGCGAGAAGTTGAAAGTAGAGGGAAACGGAATGACTCGGAGATGAACTAGGGATCGTATAGTGTTATTCGCGCTGAACCAAGACTTACAACACTATCTTAAAACGTTTATTGGCTCTTCAATTTCCCGTTGGGGACCTCCGACGAGACACCGTTCTGCGCGACCTTCGGCTTCCTGATGTACGTTTTGTAATAGAAGTCCCCGAACAATAGAATCATGAAGACGTTCTGGGGAATCATCACCGCAGCCGTCCATTTGGGAAAACCGCAGTCCTCGGTCCAGGCTAGTAACACGAAGTGCAGCAGGAGCACGCAGAACTGAGTTAGTTGCAACTGTGTTACGTATTTCTTCCACCACGGTTTATATAATCGTAGCGAGGTCGCTAAATAGTAAGTGTACATCACAACGTGGACGAAGCTGTTCACTGTACCTGTAAACGCAAGCTTTTATAATCGTGTCTAAAGCGTTGGATTAGCATACGTTAGACAGTCACGTGCTTAATTGTTACTTTTATCAATTTTCTTACCTAAAAAGGTGAGGTGACCTCCAGGAAGAAATTTGGTGGCCGCCCATGTACCGAGAGCCATCCCCGCGTGGTGATATACGTGAAGGAACGACACCTGGTTGTGTTTCTTTCGTAGAATGAAGAAAACAGTATCGAAGAGGTCGAGAATCTTTACCATGAAGTACAGCCATACGATCCTGGTTATCTATATTTCGTATACTGCGTTACTATTTGTTTTATGTCAAATTATTGTTAAGTACATTTATTTATTTACCTCGAGTGCTCTCGGATTGTATGAATAATCAACTGGCTGGCAGACGAAACTGTAGTTACGCAGCCAAGCCAGCTGCATGGCCTACAATTTCAAATATTTAGTGTTATATCATGAATCCAAATCTAAATGTTTATTGATTTACCTTATAGAATACGTATGAACATAATACTATCTGTATCGCATTGTATATCTGTACGACTCTGTCTAAGTTGAAGGGTTTCCTTTTCCGCATGATGCTAGGGCCCAAATCTTGCACGAAGTACAGGTAAAGTCCTACCATGCCTAGGCAGACCCATGGTGATCCGATCAAGAAAAAATCCTGTGTCCTAGGATCTTTTTCAAGGAAAGAAGAAACGATTACTCTTTCATTTCTTTTAATTTGTCTAATGTTAACTCGCATTATTTTTCTCATATCACTCACAGAAAACATAAATCATGACGCTCCAACTAAGTTGAATCGAGGTAAACTATGGAAGATCATACTAATCAACTAATTAGCTTACGTTTTAATTTTATCGAAAATAATTTATTTCTACATCTGATACTTGACTTCCTAATTGGCGCCAACTTCAGCCAAACTCGGTTATCAAACAGTAACTTCGGTATTTCTCAAATAAAAAGTACCTGCCAATTCCTCGTTGATGTAGCGATATCCGTGATATATACGTCGTATCAACGTCGTCATATTTGCTCGAGCAGAAGATCAATAGAGTAGTTCGTGCCTACGAATCGTCATACGATCGTAATTCCACTTGGCTACGAAATGTCTTCTTTTCGACCGCAAACGTTAGTGGTATTCGCAAAAACTCCCCGGCAGACAATTACCTTCCGAACACTCGTTGTTCGTCGAACCACGGTTCTCATCAACAGCTTACTCGAATCTGCACGCGAACAAATAAATAAGTAAACAAATTGCTCGCACCGTTCAATTTTCCCGTGGTCCTAAGATCTGCAGACCGACCAGTTCAACAGACCTGTACTTCGACACAACCTTCAAGAAAAGAAAGACCGATAGAATTCATTTCCCCCGTCAAACAACATGTCCGTTGCGAGTCATTGTATTTTAATTAATACGATATGAAGTATGCGATCGTCCCCCGATGCGATTCGATACACCATCTAACATCTTTGACCTTTATCATGAAGAAATATACATACGACCTTAAACGGGGACCTGGATCAAATCTACGGGACATTTTTACATGCTCCAAATGGTTGGTCAGTTTATCATATGCCAATTGTAGATAAATATCAAAACATGGTATAATTAATTAAACAATTCAGTACTATGTAACAATTTTCTTGTTAATACGTTTATTTTCTGCATAATAGGTATATCATACATATTAATCTTGCACTACGTATGTTAATGATTGCAAAAATTACTTGGACAAGCGACGAAGATTTATCGTTATAGTTTTGCTCAGCTAAACAGTACATTGCAAATTGTTCCGACAGAAGCAGGTTGCTGCAGGTAGTAGATCGTAAGCATCAAATTATTGCAATCGTATGGGACATCCGGAGTATAATATGCAAAACTGCCGGCGAACTATGCAAGCTTGCAATTACTTCGCAATATGTTCTTTCTTGTCTTTTGTGTCGCTGTATAAGCGATTCTTTCGAAACGAATTCTCCACAAATTTAGTTTCTTTTGATTCCACTAAGAAAATAAGATTTCTAGCAATTCTGACTATTTGGAAATATTTTATTTTACGCTTAAAAGATTGGTTGACCAATTAAAACTTGTGTTTGATAATCAACACAATCATGAGTTTAATTATAGGTATAAGTGGTCTCACTTAAACGGAGTCATATTGTAATTATTTCGAAGTTCCGATGCAAAATTTTCGCACTTTATGAGCGCAATGTCACAGACCGTGTGATACATTTACAAGTAATATCTGATGTCTGCAAAAGAAATCAACAATGGCGTTAGAGGGGAAGCGGATTATACAATGTTTCAAACAAGCGTCGATTGTGTTGCGATTTTTTAATCGTTTTCTGAAAAGCCAGCTTCGATCTGCAAGTTTAAGTTGTGTAATAAATGCGATGGAATTGAAAGACAATTAGATACGATTCAAAATACACTCTTTCACGAGTTAAAAGTGTACAATTGTTCGTTCCGGCATCCTTGTAAATCTCTTCGTTTAGAAAGTGAAGCAACTTAATAATTTAACAGCAATAATAATCTGAATACAAAATATAAATTATGAATACAAAATACTTTAATTATATACTGTTTCTGTAAACGTCGAAAAAGATATTCCACGTGAAAATGGTTCGATTTAAATTTTTCACAAAAGCTCAAGAATCGTATAATTTGCAATTCGATTATAATCATTTGGATCGTGTGGAATGTTGTTAGCAACTGTCTTGCGTCAGCGAGGAAAACGATTGTTGTGTTTCGAATAATATCTCAAGTACAATGTTCTACCCAACAGAACATATGTATGCAACGTCACTTCCGGAGGGCGAGTAACCTTTCGTTGCTTTCCAAACGATCAAACTTTCGATAAATCTATGACTAAAACTTGTCTGATTAATTTTTCTATCTTGAGTATTTTATTTTGATATCATTCTTAAATGAACAGCGAGAATGTCAAAGAGACAGTACTTGAAAATGAATACGCAATTCGTTTTACTTGTTAATTACGTGTGCAGAGTATCTAAAACGACCGTGGCCTTATGTAACCGCCATATTGAAAATCGATTCGACAGGATTCCTTTGATACCGATAACTCTTTGAGAAATAATTTACTTTTTAAATTGTATTTTTAAGGTTGCAACTTAATCAGACGTATTATTATTTCTATTTTTATATATTCGTTTGACCTTTCGACCCACTTACCCTTTTCAAGCGCGGTATTTATTATTAACCCTTTGACGTATAAATTAAATGCAACTCTATCGATTTAATACATATTGAATATTCAAATGGATATAAAAAGTTATGAATTAAACGAGGTACAAGTAACAACTGTTTTACGTAATTATCTGTTTAATATTTACAAATGAAGCAGGCAAATTTGAATGATGTATGGAGTTAAATTAACATGCCACGTCGGTAAAAATCGTGTGCAAATTACAATTTGACTTTCGAGAAAAACAACATTCCATGTTTCTTCCCTTTGTGCTACGGCGTTGATTTATTAATTCCGAGGTAATTTTGGATCGTATCACAAATATCGAATCACCGTACATACTTGTCCGTTTTCTCGCGTCTCTAAAAAAATTGAAAGTTATATAATTTGTTCGATATTTCATTATTTTCCGACAAATCGATTATGGAGGAATTTCGATAAATGCGAGTGTCATGCAGCGCATATCATTTCTGTGGACGTTAATGTCAATATCAGTGAATGACAATTTTAGCTCGGAGCGGATGGAGAGGTCCCACGGGTCCCACAGGTCCCACGGTTGTGACCCTTAAACCATGAAAGGACACTGACCAGTGAATAATCGATGTATTCGCTGGCATTTGATGGACACGTTATTTACCTCGAACTTTCCGATCGATGTCGATCTCTTAACAATTATTTTCACGAACAAGATGAACAGGATAGTCTACCTAAAAATATTCTTTATTCCATATTGTTTCTCCATGTACAGGTTTACAAAAATATTCAGTAACTGTTATCGACTATGTTTGTTTTAAGAATGATATAAAAATTATAAAAGTACAATCACTGTCGAAATATCGTAACGGATGTAGATCAATATTAGGATTAAGTTTCCGATATCTACAGTGCTGTTCAGAAGTATGGTGCACTCTCCATTTGTTCAACGAAGCCTTATTTATTTAGTATTGCTGATACTAATGTATTTAATATTGTGCTGAAATATTTTATTTAGTACAAAAATTCCTATAACATTTTCGTTAAACAGAAATATTCTATTTATGTACAACTACTGTTTTGCTGATACGTTTTCCAATTTACACGCTCTTATATTATCGTTACCATTTTGACAAAATATAAATTAGTTTCGTGTTATAATCAGTGAATGACTAGCAGTGATTTAAACAGATTGTATTCAAAATCATGTGTATTTCTTACATTTGAATGTTACTTGTACAACTTACAGTTCTATCAATAATTTTCTATGAAACATAAAAAGAAAGGTAACAATGTAAGAGTCACAGTTTGTACGAAATAACGGTCGTCAAAATATTACAAAAAATGGTAAAATTTGTACAATCGAGGTTTAATTATATTCGGAAGCGTTAAAAGTAGATCTAATAAGATCTTATCGAAATTATTCGTAATTGCTTCAGTTGCTATATTTGTAAGTACACCTTTAACAATGATAATAGAATCATTTAGCTTTATACAGTATAACGAAGAAATTAATCTAAATGATATGTTCGAATGAATATCAGAACAAAAGGAAGTTATATGTCGAGAACAAATTTCGCGTTTCTTAACTTCGAGTTTGAATTTTTCGTGCTTAGGAATACGATGCAGTTTCGCTATATGACTCGATTAAACAATTCTGAAATCTGCCTATTTTAAACACCTCAAATTTTCAGACTTCCAAATTTCTAAATCTTCAAGTTTCAATTTGTAAATATTATTTATATGGTCTACATATCGATAGGCCATATATCGAGACTTCATCGTATCGCGAATGTCCATTCCTTTAAAAGCTGTACAATAATTTTTCGTTCTCCGTAGTTTCTGTATATGGCAGAAATTTGCATCTACGATGCAAAGAAAGCTGAAATTTTGTGAAATAATCACAAAACTTAACTTCAAATTTTTGCGTAGAAGACAGTCTTCTAGTTTCGTTATTCGTGGTTCACAACCTAACATCTGAGCATAATGAGCAATTAATGCACACAAAAGAAACTCTCAAACAAAAAATTGTTTCAATCAACCGTCCTATTGATTTAACTTAAAGAACAAAGTTATCGATGAGATCGAGTGTGAAAATGATCGTAGAACGCGATTATTCTGCGGCCGAGCAATTCCTGCGTTACCGACGTTCCAGGCAAGGCGGGAATTTTGAAAGTGACGCGTGAGAAAATTCAATTAACCAACATTAACGTGAATCAAAGTAAAACATAGCCGAACAATTAACAATTATCGTATTCGGTACGCAAAAACGTACACGAATATATGATGTGTATTCTATAAACTGGGGGATATTTCGATTTATGAACAATCACTTTCAAGCCTGCATCATTTTCTGCCTTCTCCTGAACAGTTTTCCAGGAGTGATCGGCAACTCGTGCTCGTAAAATGAACACATTCGTCAAACGCTCGACAGACCTTTCATTCTGAACAGTTTACATTAACTAAATGAACGTGCACAGTCCACGATGAACGATTCTTGCATACAGTATTCATTCGTTCTTGTTCTTGATCGTGCCGTTCGTACACGTCTTCTGGGTTATAGTTTGCTTTTTGGTATAGTTGTGGATGTAAAACATGCCAAACATGTAAATGAAGACGAGCGAGTTTATACACAGTAGAAACGGGACTATTTTTGGATAGTTGCAGCCGTTGAATAATGCTTGAAAGTTGTGCACGAAGATGATGCTGAACTGGATCAACTGTAGCGACGTCAAGTACTTCTTCCACCAGACGTACTTGTACATGTGTGGTCCCATCGAGGTGAGCATGTAGTACGAGTACATGACGACGTGAATGAAAGAATTGATTAGACCTAACAGGGTAGAATGACCACCCGGTATGTATCGGATGCCTATCCAACTACAGAATGGCATTATAGCGTGGTGATACACGTGCAAGAAGGTGATTTGACGTTGTTTCTTCCGGAGAACGAAGAACACCGTGTCCAACAGTTCGACCAGCTTGCACAAGTAGTAGCTATGCACGGCTCGAGCCATCTGCAATGTGGAAACAAACAAGATCAATATTTTTTCTTTCTATCCAATGGTAACGGATGGACAAATTTCACAGGATGCGCATTCCACTTTTATTTTCCTGTTATAAATTTTAAAATAAGGAATTTCGAAAGATTTGTTGTTTTTAAACGTAAGAGCATTTGCAAATAACACAACAGCTATTTCGATAATAAAACAATGGCAATAGGAAAAAATTAATGAAAATTTATTATTTAGGCGACTCGTATCTTCTGGCCGAGACACTTCAATTTCGCGCCATGAATTTTCGACAACACATGGCGTAATTTACCTAACCTTTTTGACTATTTTAGGACTCTAGAGGACTTCTATGGCGAACGAGAGGAGCCCCCTTTTGGATCCAATACGAAATAGTTTAGCGACAAGACTACCTTTGTTCTCGAAGACACATGGATCTGGGTCCGAGGACGCCGGGTAAGTAGATAGCAGCAATATCGACAGTATCTGTTTTACCCGTGTATCCTTTTCCAATGCAATTTACTGATTTGCGTCCTTTTTCCCGTAGGATGAAATACTAAATTGCTTGTACTACACAGTCTCCTATATGCCAGTCTTTAATAGTATCTATTTATTAGTATAAATAGCAGTTTAAAGTTGAATTGCTGTAGTACGAAGTGTTTCATTTCATACTAAAGCGTAAAGCCGATGGCGCTCGTTCCCGAGTCATGTGTCCTCAAAAACGGAGGCATGATTAGTCTTATTATAACTTTAGTCAATGGTAGCGAGATAAAGTAGAGGGCAGCACCAATCGTATCCAAAGACGGCGATAAAAGAAAAGAGTAGCATAGAAAAAAATATCGAAGTCGTCGAAGTTCAAAATTAACTTGGCGCCAAATTTCAATATTTAAATTGCATCTGTACTTGGCTGTATTTATTACATCTAGTTTGATCGGTGGATTCTTGCAGAGCTATTAGAAAATTGGAAATTCTATGTCAATCGTGTAGTAAAACAACAATCTACTAGGAAAACTTACAATGAGTATAAAGTAAATATCGCATTAGATTCCACCATGATGTGTACTATGGTTAACATGATTAACCATATGGAATATTCATAGAAAAAGGAACGATTAACGTTTAAATTAATTTTAAACCTTTAAATTATAGTAAACGTACCCTAAGAGCCAGCGGATTGTTCGAATAGTCTACGGGTTGACAACGGAAGCTGTAATGTCCCCACCATCCAGCCATCAACCCCTCCTTAACGAGATATATACTCAGCAGCACTTGTATGAAATTGTACGCGATCATAACGTTCCTCAATTGGTATGGTTTTTTGTCCCTCATGTACCTTGGTCCGGCTGAAACGCTGAAGTAAACATAGGTGACGATGATCATGAGTAGTGGTCCTGGCCCCATCACTAGAAACCAATCCTGGGTCCTCGGATCTGCAACGGCATAGTCCTCGATTACACAATTTTATAATTATGCATTAACAGTTAGCAACGAATACTCGATGATAGGTTTTTGAATCGTTGCGTCATGCTTGTTTAATGTCAAAACCGGTACTTGAAAATTATTTTACGAAACGCGACGACTTTAATGCAAGTAATACATCGCGAGGTTTACATACACATAGTTTTGATTTTGAAATTTATAACCTTGTTTTCAAAATGAGAATGACTCAAAACGAGGTAAAGTATTTCAATCTGTTTTGTTGGCATACGTTCTTGTTAACGCTATTGAGTTGTGATATAAAGTCTGATGATATAAGGTGTGAAGACATTAACGCATAGCCACATAAAGCTTGCTGGTATAACGCATAAAGGTATTTTTGTTGTACTACAGTTTTTCGTACATCGTTAAATTGGGTCGTACAATTTGGTACTCCGTATATTCGAGTAATGACTATAATAGATGATGTATATTACCGGTTTTGTTGTACACCATGTCTTTGTACCATTCCACGATACCCGACATTGTCCTCGGCAGTCTTCGCAACGAACCTGAAAACAGAAATACAATGTTTCAATGCGCTTATTCGCGAAGGGAAATGTACACGACGACATGAATTGTCATCAATGCTCATAATCATTGAATAGGTGAGTAAAAAATTAATGACAGAATAATGCGAATTCTTGATTACATGCATGGAATCGCTTTGGTTCGGAGATGAAGGTCTTCTTGAAGCGAACACCGTTCAATAAAGTTGATCAGCTACCCATACATATGTATATCAAAAAAAACTTCGTACGTTCGAAGTAGAAGGTGAAATAGCTCGTAAATATATTTTCCTGCTGCATAATATTATCTTTTAATACTGAAGTCACGTGGAAATGTGATGTATTAATTCTGCGATAAGGATGGGAGATATACAAATTTGAGGATAGAAGGATTTGGGAATACAGTGTTCCTGAAATATAAGGATTTCGGGATATAGGAACTTCAAGATATAACGTTTTGTTGACATAGGGATTCGGGAATATAGGGACTCGGAAATATAAGGATTTGGATGTATGTAATTTGGAGATACGTGATTTGGAGATACGTGATTTGCAGATATAGGGATTTGGAAACATAAGGATCTGGAAGTATAGAAATCTCCGAGGACCTAAAGATAAAACAATCGAAGAATTCAGCATATAGAAACGTTTCCATATTATGGCACCATATAGATCCATAAATAGAGAAGTCTAGTTACAATTTTGATGAAATAAGAAACCAACGATTGAGATTAAGAAAGACAGCTTTCTGAGCCATATTTGAACACGGTTTGAATTCGTCCGCACAGGAAATTCGTTTTCCCCGTTCAGTAGACAAAAAACTTATGATTGCGAGATGTCTCAGAGACAAACTTTGCAAACAAGTCTAAAGCTTTTAAATTTGAAAGGGATTCCGCGTGAAAGGCGACGGTGAATCATCAGAATTTGCGTCATTCACAGAATGCATCAAGGTGATTCAGTAGAAATCAGGTGTCCTTGGGTGCATGATGAAAATACCGAACAAAGAAGAAGATTCGAATAATCTCCACCTCTTTCTAATTGCGCGACGTGCAATTGACCTGGACGAATTCCTGAAATGAAATTTTTTCACCGACAAATTGTCTGGGTAGATTGTGCAGCGCATATTATTTGCAAGGATAATAGGACCAGTTTCTCAAAATAAAACTGACCTTCAATTTTCAATTATTTTTAGTTTCTTTATTCAGGTTAAAAGGTGTTTCTACCAACAAGATTAATTGATCATTGCTTCTCTGATAGAAGTCTTCAAAATATTAATAATTAATAATAGTTTAAATCGTTGCAGATTGTTCTGATCATTGTACAAATAACTCGTATCGTGTGCCATAAATTGCAACTACAAATAAGGTAGTCTCGTGTTTCTGATTGCACCTGGATCATAATAAAAGAGACGTTCATGGTAGTCGGTGATTTATCGCGAGATCGATTTGTTCAGCCCACTTCAAACGCAGAAAAAGTTGCGTAAATTTGAAGGACAGAGATCCAACCAAGAAATACGCTTCCTAGTTGGCGATAGAGATTAATTGGGTGCCACAAAGTATCATAGTCGATTGATTTCTTCCGGATCGAAGCACGTGCACGCGCGCGTAAGGTAATTAATCGATTGTACTTTTCAAGTTTAAGCCACCTGTTCTTTTTTCAGAACCACGGGCTATGCCCATGTTTCACGCCATCAACCTTTTCTGTACGCTTGTGTAACATTCGAGTAACATTTCAAATTTCTATTGTGAACACACAACATTCTACATCTTTATTTTCTCTTCTATGATTTATCCGTGTACAGCTTCGACTTTTACAAATTTGTGGCTTCTCAATTTTCGAAATTACTGTTAAAATTCAGTTAAATTAATTATGTACAGGAAAAGCAAACCAAAGAAACTTTTTAGCGGTCTTATTTTGGAAGTGCACTTGTTATTAATAATCTGTGTTAGAATGAGTCTGACTACAAATGTCAATTTCCACTGCGGCCATCAACGTGTTAAGAGATATAAATTCACGAATTTTCACCACGAATGTAACTAGAATCGACTCGAAGAATAATTTAGCCTAACGAAGAACGTAAACAATGTTTATCTGAGCAAAAGAAACGACATTCCGACGAGCGATTAATCTTCAGAAAGTCATTCACGAAGTAGAGGAAGCTTGATGAAGTCATCAGTGGAATCATCGAGAAATCTAGTGATTTTTGCATAAAGTAAATTGTGACTACGCGTGTGGGTGGGGTAGGAAGTACATTCTCTTCGCGGCACCTGATATGTAATTATCATCGTAACGTTCACCGTTATCCAAACTGGATCGATAAAACTCGCTTTTGAAGTTGAAGTTATGCTAATCGTTTCGTAATGAAGCATAAATTACATTGAACACTTGGTCACAAGAGACAAAGAAGCCCTGAAGCAAAGGAAGAAATATATATAAAAAACGTGTTCACTCTGGTCGAGCGATTAATTATGGCTTACAACCTTAAACGTCCTGTCATGAATTTTCGAAATGTTTCATCGACGATTGTGCAGTTGCAATGTTTCATAATTTACTTGCACATTTTCATAGTTATAAATAGATCAGGGACAATAACATCTCGCAATATTTTTAGAGATTTGCTCTATCTTGTCTATGATTCGGACGACTTTTTTTTCAAGTAGTTCCTTACAATACCATCTCCCACAGGTGACGCACTCACCGTGACGAATTTTACTCGAATTTTTAATATTTATAGTTTAAGTCCAATTTGCATAGTCAAGGATCGTTGATCACAAAAATTTGCATAAAATTTCAGCTTGTTTTCCCTGTTTTAATGTTATAGCTGTGATTAGTTAATTCCGATTGACCGGGCAAAAAAGTCATAAAACAGGGGTAGAAAATGTGTCGACATTTTCTTTTCCCACGATCAGCAACCTAACCGGTATATGGAGGCAAGAAACCCAGTTATTTAGACCACATATGTAGATACTTGCCTAATACGTTTTACTGGCGCTAAAGATTCCGATGAATTAATAATTTAAAGGAAATACAAAGGGAAAAACCTGAATTCTGTCAGTATCGGTTAACTATTGATTGCAGAGTGTCTGACTACATACGCCAATTTCTACTGTGGCGGTGAACGGTAACTGCTAGAAGCAGTCTGCACTGAATGAATCTTGAAAGATGCAACCGAGCACGGGGAAACTATTCTGAATCGTGGTTGGAAGAATAATTAGAAAGGGCCAAGAACCTCTGTAGTGGATACTAGCTACGAACCAAGGTGAACGGGGTCGTTACTGCCCGTCTGTTTCTTCTGCGGCCCTTTTGATTATATCTGGCTGGCGGTTCGTCGACATCTTCACGGGTAAAACCTGCCCAAAAATCCCCTGACCATTTATGGCAGCTAGAAACAATGCCCTCTGGAAACGGGTTCGGGTTGCTAGAGTCACTGTTCTAAGCGGAAACTTTTCTTCGACATTAATGAAATTTGACGCGGTTACTCGAGGCGTTAATATTATTCATACACTGTTTTTATCTTCCGCTGTCTTAACTAATTTACAAAAAAGTGGATCTGTTGTCGTTTTGAAAAAATTACATCAGTGTAGTAACTGATCTGACTTGCGATTAATCTCGTGTATCAATCACTGTTCGTCATTCGAAACACTTTTTTTAAACGCTTAACAACAGCTACCTAACTTCTGAGAATCGGCTGGAGTAAAAGTAGGCGGCTCGTAAAAGCCATGACAACGCGAATTCCCGTGTAATATCGCGGTAGCAAAGTACAAAGTAGCCTCGTGTCGCAACGAAAGTATTTTCAATTTTTTTACTTTATTCTCCATTACAATATGTGTTGCGGGTAATTCTACATCACGTTCTCAGAGTTCTGCTTTCGTACCTTTTCTTAGAATACTTTAAAAGGGTTGTAGCATTGTTCGAAAAGGTAGATTCCCATCTAGATGAAAATGACCGTCGGTGTTGAGAATAGCGTATTTCCGATTGGATGACTGTCGAAACGTGGTGTTGGAACACTTTTGATGCCGGTGACTGAACCGACAGGGTGTGGACTTTATCCCTGTATTTCGGAGCCGATGACCGAACTCACGAAATATGGACTTTTATCGTCGGGTAGTCGAACCCGCTAAAGACTTGGCAAACATGTGTGTCCGTACGTAAATGGATTAGAATTTAGCCTCTCCATACATTCGTACATTGGAGAAATTCCAATACTTTGCAATTTTTATAACTTTTACAACTTCAAAATGTTTTTCTGCGTTATCATTTATTATGTTCTTTGTTATATACCTCGTAGAAGCAGAAATACCTTGTAGAAGCATAAATTATTCTTGCTATACTGAAGAATAAATGTCTTATTATGCAGCATTTAGCAACTATGTAGCTAGTTATAAATCAGTAATTAGACATTAAAATCGCAGTGTACAACAGGATATTGATTTTATCATAGGAATGTAAGATAATTAACGATAAATAAGTCTTGAAGTTTGATACTGGAAACCGACAAACTGCCGAACCGACTAAATTTCTGTATTTCGCGAGGCAATCAATACAATTTCAAGGATGTGCTAATTGCCGCAGCTAAACCTTAATTACTTTTCACGCCTCTGTGATAAATTTCGCTAAGTTCTCGACGAACGTCGATTGGGAATTTCGGCAAAATAAAACGTTAATTTACGGGTCCCTTTGATTCTGAATGTAGTCCTCGAATTGTTTTCGAATAATCTTAGAAACACAGATTTATTAGAAGTTATGAACGTACACTTCGACGAGCTTCGATTGTTTGTATCGTCGAATTAACAAGCATGTATAACTTTATCTTGCATGAAAATAAAGTTGCGAAGGCATTGTCGTAGAAAAATATATGACATAATCGCAAACGACCATGTACGTACGTTTCAAAGATCAGTGATCTTATTGAATAAAGTACGTCACACGAGAACAAGGGACAAAGTGAATCACATTTGTTCATACCGTTAACTGTTCGCCAAAGAGTTCGACTCTTCAGGGTTCAAGGTAGCCGACGTCTATGAATATAACGTGCATAGGTGGTTAATCCTACGGTTATCCTTGAGCAAAGGACCGTAGAAGGAAAGTGTATCACAACCGGTTCGGCAACAAAATACTTTGCAAACAAACGGGTCGCAACGAAAACAAAATAATAGGTGTTTGTGGGAATGCAATCGATGATTGTGACGCAAAACGGAAACCCGATCGAATTTGAATTACAAATCAAACGATTCAATTCCTGTTACTCAATCGCTTTTCTTTTAATTTCGTATTTTTTCTCGCATTTTTTAGCCTCGGGATTTCATAATTGAAAACGACGATACGTTATAAATCGTTGCGAAGAGTCTTCGGTGTCTAATGGGTCGTTTCCGTTCTCGAATGGTTTGTCTTGTATCGCAGAAAAGAGAAACCCGCGCGTCTAGAGAAGACGGAAGCAAGCTTTTTGTTTTAACATCGCGCAACTAAGAGTACGCGTTTTATCGCTGATCCACCTTGAAACTGCTTCCGTGACAATTTTAGGAACCAGAAGTGCCGCAAACGTTTCGGCAACGTCGTGGAGCAAACTTTTTTATTTTCATCCTTCTTTCAAAATTTCTGAACCATTCGATTACGATTGAACAACATCGAATGTATGTAATAGCAACATTTTAATTTAAGCAAAATTTCATTCTTCGCAATGATATAAATTATTTTGTTTATCATTTGATAAACATGAACTCGGACTGGAATTCATTATGGCGTTCCTCGTGACACTCGTGACTCACACTGTAGTTCACATGTAGTTCTCGTGTTTTCGTCATAATTGAATTGTTCACTTCTAATTATAATCTTCACAATCGAAGTACAAAAACGTGCCTAATTTTTAATTTCCTTTACTCGTGTTCACGTTGTGGCAATAATTATTTGTGCATGACGCAACTGCCTAGAAGATTGTAGATTAGTGGTTAATTTTCGTGAGTAAGTGAAAGAGCCTGGTGACAATTTTTCTAAATTGAAGTTTAATATTTTGTTAATTGAAGCGAAGCGTTAATTTATTTAAAAAATTAAGAATTTATTTAGAACTTGCTGGGAACTGTTTTGGCAAATGTAGGTCGTCGGTCCTTTGAAATGTGTTATATTACACAATTGAGTCTGGAAGTGTTTAATCATTCTTTGAAGATTAAATGCTCAGGACGATAAGGTCATTTGAGTTCGTATAATGTAACAATAGTTTATTAATTCTAACGATGAAATAATTTTTCACAGAAAACATTTGAATAATTATTTTTGTTAAAGCAGACAGTTTGTACATTTGGAAGTCTGGACTTTCCTATATAAAGATGTATAAAATACGCAAAGCAAACTGAATATGAAAAGTTCACTACGAGTCTAATAGAGTAATATGTACATATGGTATGTAAAAATTATAGAAAGGTTGAATGAAACAAAGTATTTATGTAAATATGTAACCGGTAATTCAAGTGGATAACACTTTCTATAAAAACAATATGTATATTAGAATTTGTTTGTAACGGATTTATACAACTACGGTTCTAAATGGTAGGCTATTACAAAGAATACAACATTCTTATGTTCACATACCGAATAAAAATTTGATCATGGTAAAAATATGTAATATATCTTTATGTATAACACTGACTTTTACTCTAGTACATAACAGTGCATACTAATCATAGTTCCACGACTGAATTTTGTCTTAAAAGAAACGTACACGTTTGCGCAATCAATCGACAAGTTATGAGAATGATTGAACCATCAGATTACGCCACGTTAGGTCTATTAAGGAAAGAGTGATGCGTTCTAGGTATTATCGGCGTTTCTTGTTTCCGATTTATTCTGGCGTTCGCAGGAATAAGTAACAATATGCTTAACGAATATATTATGGGGACACTTGTAATTGTGACTTAATCGCATAAATATCTTCAAGTTCTCCAAATAACCAAAATAAGAGTGTTAACTAAAAACAGAGACAGAATGAAAAATTTGATCGTAATTGGAATAAAAGTTTGTTTCGGCAAGATGGCTCTGCTGGTAGCGCAGATATCGAACGCGGTTGGCGCAATAGCGAAAGGAGAACCTGAGCTCTTCCTTTCGACCGCATTTCACTTTCATCCCTGGTTTTATGACCGAAGGGCGCGGCCATGACCGTGAATGAAAGCAATTCGAGCGGCAAAAGCAGACTTTAAAACCGATGCTGTGGATTCCAGTTTCCATCGACACCCGAAACTTTAATGTCTCGTCTGCCATACACAAAAAAATGACAAATCTTAAGAAGATACGAGGAAACATGCAATAACAATTGAATCTGGTTTGTCCACATTTCAAACTGTCGAATACGAAATCAGAAATCATTTTACCAGGTATAATATTTTAATGCATTTCCTTTCAGAAATTAGCGTAGGCTGTTCGAATTTCTTTGTCCGTCGTAAAAAATCTTTTTTTTATCGTTTTTTTACAACGAGTTGTTTACTATCTTGGTTCAGGTAATTGACCGAAAGGTTTTCGAATAGTTTCTTTGGAACAAGTTTTAAAAGCTCGTTTGACGTAGGTAAGCTGTACCAGTTCCTTTGTTTGTCGGAAAAGATTTCTATGTGTTTGGAAATGACTATGCATCTTGTACGTCCTGTGTCATTTATTTGACGATGCACCTTCTGCATTCCATTGTTATATAATTCATTGAAGGTAGTTTATAGGTTAATACATTTGAATATCAGGAAATATCAGAATTTGAAATTATGCAAATTTGGTAGTCATAAAATGTGCAAATTTGTAAATTCGAAATTTTTACACCTATGTTCATCTTTACACATTACGTTAATATAACACGTAATGGAAATATGATAAAATAAAAAAATTATATTTTAATAAATAGGGCCGTTGAAAAGTTAAGTTCTATCCTTTATCGCATAAAATAATAAAAAATTAAATATAAATTTATGCATAGCTGAAGAAAGGAATATTATCAGAAACTGCGTAATTGATTAAACGTGCAACAAGCTGTATCAATTAAACTTGAAATAAATTTCTGCATAAGAAAATTGTAACGTCAACTCTGATAATAGAAATAGCAATAACTATGATCCGACATTTCAAGCATATTACGATAATTGAAAACAAGTGCAAAAAAATAAAGGTGTGAACAAAGATTCAAAGGTTATCTATAAAGTAATTGCCACGATAATTGCTTTAGACTGCGAATACGAATGTCTAATACTGATTTATAACTTCTTGGGCAGAAGCGATACAGGAAACTTCGTATAAAAAAATTGAAAAAAATTTAAGGAAGCAATACTAGTTAAAATCTTGTTAGCATACACTTGCAGATTTCTTCATATTTTTTTATACTTTAAGGACTTTACAAAGTACTAATTTGCGAAAACACTAAATTTCTTCATTTCGAAATTTTTCAATTTTTTAACTTTTCACATATTCAGTTTTTCAATGACTCAATATTTCAATTTCTCACTTTTCCACTTTTTAAAATTCTATCTTTCAATCTTTCAATCTTTAAATTCCTCAATTCTTCAATTCTTCAATTCTCCAATTCCTCCAGTGTTCCATTCTACAGTTCTTCAATTTTGCGATTCTCCAACTCTGATTTTTGAATTCTTCAATTTTTGGATTATTCAATTTGAATTCAGGACAGTTAATAACTTGTTTATACAAATCGTGTGGTGACCAAATAGCAGACAAAAAATAGATGGAAATGAAGGTATTTCCAATGATCGTTCCAAGGAAGTTATCGCTAAAAATTCCAATCTATCAAATCACATGATTTTACCCGTGATCGCAATAATTAGCAAGTTTCACGTTAATGTCGAAATGGCGAATCACCCGCTTTTATAACTGTTGCGTTATTGCAACGCATTTCTGTCTCATTTTTGCAACGTGCACATTATGCGAATTGTGCGTATTCAACACCGTTCGCGTTTCGATCGAACCTCGTTCCAATTTATTTCGACGATTAAAATGTTTGTGCAACGTAGATTACTTTTAACGCGACAACCATTCAGATTTTCTGTTAGCAAATGAGTGGCAGGCGATTCGCGGATTGAGTCTTTTGTAAACACGTAGCTGTATCATTAACGATTAAATCTGAAAAATATCCTGTCCTGACGTTTTATTGAAAGGGCACTCATCCGATGAGTCGAGGGACGTGTAGCAAGACCCGATTCATTATCCAGTATCTTGATTTTTCTCGGTACAAGTAGTTAAATGCACCGACAGTTGAGCAAGTATCACCAAGAGGTTTCGTACTTCTGCTTGAATGTAATTACTACTTGCACTATTCTTTCCATTTTGCAATACGCGCGACACGTATGTGTCGAATTTCGAAAGTTCATTGGTTTGAATGCGAGCCGACGATCGGCAATTGATCAAATTTCAACGCGATTTACACACTCTTTAACATCGGAGGAACAGTATCTGGGTCGTATAATGACTTATCAGCAAACAATCGAAAATTGCAATAAATTATTACTAAACGATTCCGAAACCAATGTGGACATGTGACTGCTCTATATGAACAGCATGCGATCTAAAAATGAAATTTATCAATCTTAAACAGATCTTTAACTAAACACAATTAGCAATTAAATCGGAATATTAGAGAAAGACTTGAAATTCCCAAATTCTTAAATCTTGAAATCCTCAAATCGAAATTAAAAAATTCCCAAATTTTCAAACTTTTAGAAGTACGTTAATCGAGATTAAATAGAAACGATAGAATAACGAACGAATGAATCATTTGACACTCCATGAGTTACATATCGTCTGGTGTTGACTGCGTGGGTGCAACTAAGCATAAAAAAATATATAATGCATATGTAACATTCCTTTTATCTATTATTCGGATCAATACTCGTGCTTGCTTCAAGTTAATAACTCTTTCCTTCTGCATATAAAATACAACGAACGACAAAATGAACTTGTATTTCAATAAATCAACTTCTGTCACTGCATCGGTCGTGTGCGGCAATCAGTGAATGAACTAGCGTTAAAATCCTTAATAAGGTTCTAATGGGTTTTATTGACCAAACGATTGGAACCTTCCTTTTTTGAAGCAGTGCATTTTCCTGATTATCTGTACTGTACAAGGAAAACGTGTGCGGTGTATGTTTTGGAATTCCTATCTTACTAAAGTCAAATTCTTCAGTTACCAAATCACTAAACTCTTAAATTTCTAAATTTCAAAATTCATAGATTTCTAAATTCCTACATTCCCAAATCTATAGATTCCCAAATCCTTAGATTCCCAAATCCCTACGTCCCCAAATCCTTAGATTGCCAACTCCCTAAATTCCGAAATCCCTAATTCCCCAAATCCCTAATTTCCCAACTCCTTAAATTCCCAAATCCTAAATTTCTAAATTCCGTCATAGCTCTATATCCCTATCACCCTATATTCTTAAATCTTTGCACGACTAGATTCCTAAATTTCTCAATTCCACCCCGTATCACTAAATGCCTAGTTTCCCACATCCGAAAAATCCTACACCCACTATTTAAGTTTGAAATTCAATAAGTTATTTTTGGTTTCTTTTATTCGAAATTCGTCCTTACGAAAATGAAAATTTTGTTCTCTACATAGTATTGAAAATACGAAGAAATTAAAATTGAATACCACTCGCGATGTTTACTTAATTAGTAGGCGGATGCAACACACATGTCCATGTAAAATTTATGAGACCTTTTAAGAAACTCACTTATCCTGTTATGTCACGAGGTTATTTAAATTGAACTACAAATTGAATGCGCCTGAACGCGTTAATTTTCAATAAGGTTACTTTCGAATAACACGGCCGTACAATGCGGCTATGCATTTCATTGATACATCTGCAAACAATGACAATTGCCAGACATTCCATATTATTTTAATGTGAGGTACTTAAAATATTGTATAAATTATCTGGAAATCGATCTTTTTAAAGAATCGTGGCTTCTGCTGTATTTCAATAATCATGAGCATTTAAATCCTTTGCTTCCGAATTTTTTTTCAAAAATAAATTCCGAATGTTTAATTGTTGCAAACAGTAGGAATAAATCCTTGTTTCGCTACAAGTGCAGAGAGAACGTCAGAACACGTAGAAACACCAGTGATATTTCACTTCATTGTTCATTCGAATCGACATAATAACTAGTAATAATAAACAAATGCATTTTATACGTATTTTAATTAAAACCTCGATAAAACATCAAGTACATTTATACAATTAAACGCTTCGACATAAATCCTTTCCGGCATCCGACACTTTTGCAATTGGTTTTAAAAAAATGTACAGACATCGAATGGTTGACGAAATTTCAACGAAGAAGACAGGTACTCACGTCAGTGGAAAAACTTGTCCCGTGAAGAAGGTCGGCGACGATCGGATGCCGCAGATTTCAGTATCACCCTCGGTTGGCGGTTTCTGTCGAAGAACTTGTGCCTAACGACAAGTCCCTTAGGTTGCTCGAAGGACGTATACCGGTTTTTCGGACGTAACCAGGGAGAAATGTCGGAATCTCGTGGCAAGGTGTGGAAGAAGATCGCAGCGGGATCTTCGAGGCGAGTGATCCGAAGAACTCGCGATGACCACTGAGAGGAAATAACTAACCGGATACACTCCAATGACTAACGATTCGACGTGAAGTAAAATAAGTAGTCGACAAGGTTCCTCTCTTTCCCTTTTAACTCGGCTACGAACGATATTCTGCACGGTCTGACGATACAAAGCCGTGCAGTCGTAGTCTTATATCCCTTCCAGGTAGGCAGACTCGCGATTACTCTCAGCGACGGAGCCGATGCGATGTCAGATGATTTCCGACCGAGACCAAAGCTATTTCTTCCTCCTCCCTCGTCTCTCCATTCCCGTCATTCTCTGCGTCAGTATTTTCGACCGATTTCGTGATCGTCAGCCTTTTTTCCCGCCAATAATTAGTCGCCCACTTATACCTTTTTTCTGCTTTCTTCGATTGCCGACCGTGTTTTCTGACGTTCGGAAGTTACGATTTATAATTTGGCTTAATCAGATCTTTACATTCATTCGTTGCTGCATAACAGTTTTACTTCCTCTTATTCGATCAGATCGTAATTGACGCGCGAGAAGATTCCTTTACCGGTTAGGGTAGAAACAATCTTAAATGATGATATCAAAGCGTATTAATTGTATCAATTCAGTGACTTTGAATTTTGTTTCGTCGAGGCGATCAATTATAGTGTAACTTTTCTCTACAACTCTTTGTTGTATGTCCAGTTCAAATTTTCATTTACACGAACCTTCCCTTAGAGAGGGAATCTCACATTTCCTAAGAATTTCACATTTACCGACATTCAAATTTTCAATTTTAAAATTCGAAAAATTCAAATTTACAAATCCTTCTGTCCAGAGGCTGCATTGCTATATATGTACACAGATCGATACTTCATAACATTTCGACGTCCATCTGATGATGTCTCTGTAACGTTATACATGTATGTCACATGTCTTCTACAATCTTACACGTGTTTCGAACGTGTAAATATTTACAGTCATTTATCATCTCTGCAACTTTGTTGACTTCATCATATGTTGCTTACTAAACACCTTATTCAAGTTGAATTTATAATGTTGGTCGGAGGTGACTGGTCGCAGACAAATCAAAGATGGCTGAAACTTATGAATAACTTTGATACTTTCTAGTGCAACTTTGTCTGTTCAGAATTTTCTCAGCTGCGTTTGCTAAATATTCGATTGAAATGTAGTTTGTATCGATGACCCTGTGGCGTAAATGTTTTCGAGTCTTTTGTAATACTCAGATATTGGTAAAGGAGTGTTGTTTCAGTGGACCATTCGAAGAGTATCCATTCTCGACTTTTGCAGAATAACTTCGTTAACCAGTACTTATCAGAGGAGAAATTCTATTATCGTCCTGTATAAAGGAAGTAGTCCTCGTTCTCAGACTCTTACAGTGACGTTCCAAATTCTTTAAATCACTCTCTAAACGAGGATAACAAGTTATGTCAAAGTGTGATAACTACTCTTATCCAGTAATTATTGTCGGTTACAGGACACAGAATTTGTTATGAATATAAACAATTATCATCCGCAACCTTTCTGACGTGAGGTAAAATTCCTTTCTAATATCTTTCTCCTTGGGTGATCGAGGTTACGCAGAAAGCAAGGTGAATCGTAATATTTGATTAATCGTGTGACTATCCCATTCAAGCAAGCTTCTTATATTGTAACGTTTACAAACATTGTCAGAGCGGTCACATAAATAAGCTCTTGTACCTACCAATTTAACAAACTATTTAATATGCAATGTAAATAGCTCGTATTCGCCTAATGATTAGTAAGACGTACATAAATGCAAAAACAAATCCTATCGACGTCAATTGGAAATACTACATTTCCTAATAGATACAAAACGTCCAATTATACTTGTAGATGAAAGCTTTAATTACAGACTCGTTCTCGATATTTGTGTGTACGTTGATTTAACACGCGAGTGATTTGTCGCTTCATCGCAGTCTTATTTTTCCGCGCAATTTACGGTATGTGCAAATAAATTGTTGATATACATTTTCGTAAACATTCGGAAAATATCAACTGATATCTCCCATAACGTACATACTTATCAATATATCTATTTCCATTAATTTGTACGTTTGCAACGACTTTTGCTTCGATCACGATGATTTTACATATAATTGTAACTGTTTGCGATTTAGAAACAAAGTTCGCGTTGGGACAGCAACTGTCGATTGTTGTTGTGCGTAAATTGTTGCATATCGGACGTCTAGATTAAATTACAATGACATTTGTTAATACGATTACAGCGAGTTATGTTAATTATTAAAGTAGACTTTCGAAATGTAACGTATATAATATCTCGATCGAAAGCGGCGTGTCGGACCTTGAACGCTTCGTTCCCTCAAAACCTGCTGACAGGTAGTTGACGAGTGCTCGATACGTGTTCGTATTAACTCAAAAATTCTATAGTTCACTGCTACAATTATGGTACAAGTTACATGTAATAGTTGAATGACTTCGAAATGTCAGACCTATAATACGGTAGGCGTGATTATGAATTATGCCATGATATAGCCATGTACTGTGTAATGGCGTGTTATATGGATAGGGACAGGTTGGAATTTGAATATTTTCAGATTTTAGAATTTGAGAATTTAGGAATCTAGAAATCTGGGAATCTAGGAATCAAGATTACGTGTGGTCTTTCCGGAAGTCCATTTTTTCTTTCCATTGTGACGGTCTTTAAAAAAAATAATATCAATTTGCATTTGGCGGAAACTTCTCAAAGTGTCCCGTTATTTCGTCACGACGCAACGGGCAACACGTGATTCCCGATTGATTATGCAATTACAGAAAATTACGGGTCGTCGATTACATCCGTTTCGAGGGATCAGTTTAGCGGAGGCACGATTGAAAGTTCGTCGTGCGAGTCCTTCGGTTTGCGAAGGACTTTCTGTCTCGAGTACGTTTCTTTTATTGCGCGTGGCTCGCCTCCTTTGAGACGGATTTTTAGCTAGCGGGAGAATGTGAAGCTGCAAAAAATCGTTCGTCGTTTCTTGCAATTTTCTTTCGAGGCCTGCTTTCGACTGCACGAGCGAGAAACGAAATGGGGGTATAAACCTGTCGCGTGAGCTTGATACCTTTCGTCATAAATGAGGTTGAACGAAACTGTTGATGTGGGTACAGCTACTGAATTCGAGTAACAAGTGTGGCTAGGACTTGTCTAGAGGATCTAGGGATTAACTTACCCAAGCTGGACATTTTCATTCTCCAGTTTCTAAATTTTCAAACACCCGTTTGGGGCTTCTTCAAAATCCTCCAACCCCTAAAACTCAAAATTTCCAAATTCTCGTTCACTACATTTTCGAGTGTGCAAATTTCCAGATCCTCGTATTCCAAAATTTTCAAAAGCTACTTGATAATCCACTGTTAGCACCCTTATATGATTTAATCCAAGATAAACAGCCTACTCACGAATATAGCCACTAGCAAAAATATTTATAAGCTAATAAAGCAATTTAACGAGAACCAAAAGAAAGAAGCTAAAACACTAAAAATAATAGATAATTAAAGAAACAACTTCTGAAGCTAGAACCTAGTAACTTTAACTAAAACTTCACAGTGTAATCTTATTGTTAGAATATAGTTATAACACTTGATGAGAATAAAAGTTCGACAGTTATAATAAGTAAAAGCAATTTTGTAACTTTCAACGCGTTTTTCTCGAAGCTGTCTGTCGAGTTGACGGGAAAGGTTTCTCGAACATCGATTGCCTTGGAATTTCAAGAGAACTTTTCAGATGTTCTGAAATTCCGTTAAACGTAAGAATTTATTCCCGCCTTTAAAACTTTTTAACAGTGAAAATTAATGAAGGTGTTTCTTTTTCACTTCTTTTTTATGTATTCTCGATGAGATCGTTTGAAGTAGCAACGTGAAATTTTTCTGCACGAATAGGTTAATTGCCCGCCCTAGATAGCATTCATAACGGCAGCTTAAGAATAACCCTAGAGTAGCCTTGAAATGCTGCAAGGTTAAAGTTGACGTACAACGTGAAGCAGTGTAATTTACTTTGAGTGCCGCGTGTAAGGGAAAGCGATAAATAATCTACAGATTATTTTAAATTACTAAACTTTCGGAATCTTGAAGTCCAGTCTCGAAGTTCTACAATTCCAAAGTTCCAAGCTCCAGAAATTCTGGGATCTCAAAGTTAAAAAAAATTCCATGAGTTTCGAAAGTGTGAGGAAAGTATGAGCTTCGAATTTCCAAAATGTCTCAAAGTTCTAAAATTTCAGAGCCTTAAAATATTTCGGAAGAGTGCAATGTTAGGTTTCATGTTTTGAAATATGAGTATAATAATACGTAGGTATCAAGTCGTTTGTCAATCGAGTAATTTATCTGACGGTATCAAAATTAAATCACCAGAATTCAGTAAAATTAATGAACGGTATCAAGGTAACATAGATAGAAAGAAAGTGTAACGAGCACTCAGTGATGGCGTTAAGCGATTTCGCGCCCCTGTGCAGAAATTATATGGCACCCTATAATTATCGTTACAATGTTTAACATTAGTATTTGTTGCGGTATACGAAAGTAGATTTTCACATTTTATACATGTGACTGAAATGTTATTATACAAGATATTAATTGTCTTTCCAACATACAAAGGATGTTATTGGTCAAGACCTTCATTCAAGTATCATTAATCATCGACAATAGGAACAATAAGAATCTTTTTCAATATTCGCTTAGACAAATATAAAAACGTTAAAATGACGAAGATAAACCGAAAAAAGAAGTATAAAAATACAAATGTGGTCTTGCATCATACTGATCAGGCGTTGCATATTGTCATTGCACCATCGACTTCTTATTTTGGATTTCTAAGAAATTTTTTATACTCGAAAGCGTAGATTTTTAATATTATGAAGACCCTTGGCAAGGATTTGGATACAGACGATTACTTCTACTCGTTCTTCGAGGATACGAAAGCTAATAAGCTTGATATTTCGTACATTTTGCTTGTTACTAAAAATGAAGAGACTCTTTATCCAAGCTGCATAGCTATCAACCTCATAGTTGTCGCCCTTATTAAGCATAAGTTACCAGATTTACGTTAATATCCACTACAGGAAAGTGCCCGTGGGATAAGAGCGCGTAGGTGGCTAAAGTGCAGGGAATGCCGGGTAAAAAGAGAGCAGGCACCGTGAGGTGGTGCCATCTACCGGAAGAAGGTGGTGCAAGATTGGCTGGCAGTTCGCAGGCGCATTTCCCGGTGCATTCTCTCGTTTCAGCCGGACCGAGGAGCGTCATTCCTTCCCCGCGATCCACCAAAGGTAGAACCACTCTTTCTTCTCTCCGCACACCCTTTCACGTCCTTCTTCCTCGCTGGGTGAAACGCGTGCAGCTGCTTATATACATAATATCGAACAGCGGTTGGTAGCTCGCGACAAGCTTCTTCTTCGCTTTAGTTTCCTCCTCTTTTTCTCGCCCGTTCCCCACTCTGCTCTTCGAGTGTTCCCCTTCCGTCGACGTTGACCGATAAGCGTCCCACTGTCAGGGTCGAAGAAAGAAGAGGTCGGGGTCCGTGCCAGCTGTTCAGCCCGCGATCTTTGGACTCCTTGGTGCCCCATCAGAGGTAGACGGTGCTCTGTCTGGAACACGGGACTTTCCGGTGCTGACCATGTCGCTCATCACCGGCTGCTTTCGACGTTTGACAGACTCTTCGACCAGAACCGAGGTAAACAAAGAGGATACGTGGATGGATTGTCCTTGGCGTTGTTTGAAATGATCGTGGATATGCATGGACTCGATGGGGGGGGGGCTCCGAATGGGATTCCTTGAATTTTTCTTTGGCTGCCGTTTATCGATATTTTTTTTTTCGTCGAAAAACTCTGTGGGAGGAAACAGACGTTTCTTCGAGGTAACGTGACGTATTTGGTGACTGAGTGTATCGGAATTTTCATTGTTTGTCATTTTACTCGGGGAACACTCGTTCTATTCATTTTGAAATTTACGTCTCTTCCGTTACGTTTATTCGATTTTATCTCTGCCGGGGCTTTTTGCAAAATTGCCGGACTATTTATGAGGCGATGCTATAAAATGGGGTACTTTTATTTTGTTTTGGGAGATGGTGGATTTAGTACGGGATTACTTGCAGATTTAACTGTAAATTTAAGTATTCGGTATTTCAGGTTTATGTAGTTCTATGGTAGCTTTTCAGAAAATTGACTGATGGTATCGATTTGTAGAGAGCCTTCAGTACCCTTCGCTTATCTACCTTCCGTTTGAGCGTATTGAGATACTATACTCACCCCATCCCTGCGATTTGTAATCTAATTTCAGCATTCGCATCGAACTATTCTACGAGGTGCATTAAAAATTAGATGTTTATTTTTACAAAATGTTTTTGCTATTTGAACATTTCATTTTATAATCGCGTACTTGACAATACATACCGCTATCACTCATTATATTTTTCATTACAATGTATTCAAACCAGCTACTTCAAATGTACTTTCTACAAAGAAATCTCGTGTACATTCTACACAATATAATGAGAAAATGATGGTTCATTCTACGAATTATAATAAATAAATTTCTTTTCAAGACGCGATCATATCGAATGGATAAGACGTATCATTAGCGTCAATCGAGTTAAGAACACTTTTCCCAATGATTGATCTAATTATAGACATTCACGCGTTAATCGTATCAAACGAATTAATCAGATAATACCAAGATATCAAGTGATTATGTAAAACAGCTGTCAAAACATAGTCTGCGGAAGAACACCAGAGATCGTCACGTGCGTGCTAATGATAACTTTGTTCTCGTCTTTGTTCGATTCATTCTGTACATTTAACAGCACTAATTAACATCGCTAATTAACGGTTAAGTAATAATGAACGCTCTAGATAAAATTATCAAGGACGAAACATCATTGAATATATGATAAATGCAGTCTGAATATATTAGTAATAAACTGCTCTTTGTACGAATGTTTGAACTACCAAATTGAAATGATTACTTCTATTATTTGTGGAACTGAGATTTTAACGAGAGGTCCAACGTTGTTTTCATTCGATCACACTGTTCAGTATTAAATCTAAACTTTCTAATCGATCGCTCAGAACAGCTATTATGTTTCCGGAAACTGGTTTCTGCTTCCTCAACTATTTTGCTATTCAACAAGTTATATTTAATTACACGGAATTTACCTTGGTTCATTTTTCTCAAAATCGCAGAAGTTGATTAATCTGATTTGTTTATGTAACGAGGTATGAGATTATTTCACTAATGCTAGAAGCGAAGATCATATTCCAGATTCCAGTGTTATCTCTCTGATTTTACATAGATTCATTGAATAACCCTTGTGTGTCAGAATTCCAGTAAGATATCGATAATAGACAGTAGTATTTTGAGGTTTGTATTAAATTGCCTAAATGTTTTATCGTCTTTTAAAAAGATACTCGACTAGAATCTTATATATGTAACTATTATACAAGTAACACGTTAATTTGTATGTTGTACAAGATAATTGCTGGACACATTAATTGCACGTATAAGGAGAATTATTATTGATCCAGATCTTTATTTAATAGTCTACAACTATGCGCTGTCATTATTCACAGAAATATTTTCAACTAAAAATTTCGCAATTCGAAATTGACATTTACGATCATTTGCAACCTCACTGTATACAATACATGTCCTTTACGAATTTAAATACACTGTATAATACATGTCTATTTCGAGTCATCTTTACAAAAATGATGTAATACGACATTGTCGTAATCGGTCTCTGTACATTTTTAACTACTCATAAGAAACACTGGAGTCCTTAGAATTATTTTTAACACTTTTATAAGATACTTTAAAACGCATACTCTAAAAAGAAAGCGTTGAGAAATTGAACAAATGTCACGTATACAAAACGATATATCTTTTTGCCGAACGGAATAGTTGTAAAAAAAAAATTGAACGATCACGTTGATCGAGTGGTCGAGTGTTTGTGTAATCTCAGGGTCGAATTCATACGCGACCGGATACCGGCTGACACGCGAGAGGGTTTTATCCATGGAACTTGAGCAATCGTAGGCGTCGCGACTTTCGATCGGTGTTTGCTTTGCCGACTGACCGCGATTAAACGTCGTTGAATGCGATGTGGGTCATCGAAAGAAACTGTGACACGAGACCATCCGCTTCCGTGCGACCTTGAACGCTATCAGCCCACAATGAGATTTCTGAGGCTTTCACGGTCTGCTCTCTTTGCGCTCGTGCGAGTAACGTAATTTCTCTGGCAAATTCCGGCTGTCTTATTCCGAGATAATGAGACACGAAAGATAACGGAATAATGTGACATTGTAATTAGTCAACATTGTAAACGACATTGTAATTTAAAAGAACAGGTACTTTCGGAATACCTTTTCTGACGAGAAAGAGGGTAACCCACAATTCGTTACATTATTTCATATTTGAAACATGAACTTTATAAGAAATAATATGTTTAAATACTAAAAATAGTTTGCATTAAAAGAAAGATAGGAAGTGGATTTTTGAAAAGGATTACCCGAGGAATTGTAATAGTACATTGAAAGGTCTAATGCCTAATAAGTAGGCAAAATTATTTCGGAACGGATTACGTTAATTGTTATGCGATATACCACGTACCTCTCGTTTTATCATACCCACGGGATTAGTACGTGTAACAATCTGCTAATCAGCCCCGATCACGTTCGCGTCGATTCCCTTTAATGATTCAAGCGAGAGATATTATCCCGAGATCCGTGCTGAATTTCCATGAAATTCATTAACCTTTCCGTCATCCCTTTTCCGGTCGACCTATGCAAAAGCTGGACTTTTTATTTGATAATCGGTAAGCTAATTTCCAGTCACGGTAGATTCTATTTAAGGGATTAAAAATATAATTCACTTTGCGTTCCGAGAACTGCGGCATCAATGAGCTTACTTTGTCTTTTTCCTAACGCGACGGACGCTCGCTTTGAAATCGAACGCATTTTCCTGAGAAAAGGGTGCAATATGGCGGTACTCAGGACACCGTATTACGTTTGGACCCGTTGCACACGAACGACATTTGACCGTGCGATTCCACTGCGATCGTATGTCTTTCTTTGTTTTCTCAGTGAAAACGAAGATATATAATCGTAGCGAAATCGCATGGAAAACATCACTTGTGTGCATGGGTTTAGGGTCCTGTTTCGATATATTATTTATGGAACATCGATGCTCAACGATTCGATCGATAACTGTAACCCTTTGGACTATTTTGACGAATCTCGTGACCACTTGCACTTGGCGATCAATTTTACTTTTGAATTTTTAATAAATTTGGAGTGTAGTTTGTAAGGTCAACGATTGCATAATACCAAATTGACAGAACATTTCAACTTTCTTTATTTTAATATTGTAGCCGTGATTAGTTTCGACTGACGTACCAAATAAATCATAGTGCAAGAGGTTGAAATAAAAACCTTGATGTAACATTCTACATTACACCGTGTTAAAATAGTCGTAGTATTTCTGTATTCACCATGTCTTATTTTCTGCGTAGTTGAAGGGCTACAAGGTAACGGACGTGAACCGCACGCGAAAATTCGGCGTCGCCTGCAGGAGCCTTCAGGAGCTGAAGCGGAAAGCTTGCGCGAAATTAAACGTGAGTATTGTTGCAGCGATTAACGCCCGCGGCGTTTATTTAATCGAGCTATCGTCCGATTCGCGGGACGATCGTGAGAAAGTGAGAGAGCGCGATAAGTCGTCGGATGAAAACCGTAGCTCCATGAGGCTTCTACATGTCATAATAAAAGTTGCTTGCCGAAACTGGGTCATAAAAGCCTCGCAGCTGATCCATAGAGCGGCTTCTGGAAAATTGTAACACGTCCTTTTTCCCTCGCGAGATCGGAATTTCGTTACCGACTTGTTTAAAGCTCTGGGCCAAACTCGTTTCAACGGTGAAATTGCTGAAAAAACTGCGGGATTTATCGCTTTAGAAAAATCGCACTGTAACACCTTGTGTTCATTTTTATGGCACTAACTTCTGTGATATTAACTGTGGGGTCATACATGAGATACGAGGATATAAAGATTTGGAGATTTGGAAATTTGCAAATATCGGGATTTAAGGGTGTATGGATCTGGGAATGTAGGAATCTGCGAATGTAGAGATCTGGGGTTAGATGGATCTGGCGATGTAGAGATTCGGGAATGTAAGGATCTGGGGATGTAGAGATCTGGAGGCGTAGGCATTTGGGTGTGTAGGGATCTGGGGATACAGGGATCTTGGAATATAGGAGATTGGGGATATAGAGATTCCTAAATACAGAGATTTGGGGATTTAGAGATTCAGAGATATAGGAATTAGGGGGTATAGGGATTCAAGGATATACTCGGAGATGTTGAAATTCGGGGACATAGGGATTTGTGGATATAGGGATTAGGGGATGTAAGAATTTGGGAATACAAATTTAGGGATATACAAATTGGAGGCTATAGAAATTTGAAGATATGGGAATCGGGACGTATAGGGATATAGAGTCCTAAGTATGTAGGAATAGTCGTATATGTTGAAATTCCTAAAATCCAAAATGTTAAAAATCTCAAATATCCAAATTTCGAGGAGCACATACCCTAAATTCCTAAATCTCAAAACTCTTACCTAAACCTTCAAATTCTCAAATTTCCAAATGTCCATTTCCCAAATCCCCACATTTTTAAATTCGTAAATACATCTGTAAATTCCCGTATTCTAATTGAAATTGTGAAGCTAACTATCTACCTAATGAACGCTAGTAAAGTCGATGGCTCTGATTAGTCGAAAATGCCCGTGCAGCCACCGAGGCAGGGTTAATCCGGGTCATTATCCCATCCCGGGTTCCTTCAACGACCAGCAAGCGCATCTGCATTGACTGCATAAGATAAAAGGTAGTGGCACGTGCGACCTCGATCGCAGAGTCACCCTCGGTACACAAAAACCGCCGCATCACAAGCAATCGATTCTTCGAAATTGCACTTTTGCGCCAGTTACACGAAGACACCGATCGTCTAGCTGGCAAGCGCCGGACTAGTAAAGCGGAAATCGTAAAAAAAGATGTTGGCTCGAACGATGGTACCCGGAGGATGGGGGTGTGGGTTCTAGGAGCAGCAAACGGACGACCTTGACATTGAATCCGCTCCTTGCCCGTGGCCCGGCTGGTTCGATAGAGCTACACGCTGCAGGCGAACGCGATCCAGCAACAAGGTCGAGCCGCAACCGGATTAACCTAGCCACGAAACGCTGGCGACGCTTCCTCTGAACCTTAATCCCCGGTTAATCAGTTTTACGGTACTGACTATACGCTTCCGTCATCGCGATTCCCTTTGCGATGGATCCTTCTTTCTCTTCTGCGCTTGATTGACCCTGAAGAATGAGTCACTGGCAAATCTTTTGGACTTTGATCGTAACATTTGGTAGATTGAGAAATATTTATGATAATTGAGTCTCTGTTCTTAAGGATCAGTGGCACCGGGAAGTCGTGAAATGTCGTAAATTCTGTAGAAGAAAGGAAATAGAACATCTCCTCTGAATTTTGAAGTTTATCTTTGGAAAATTTTAGAAATCTTGAAATTTTACTTCGTGAACATACACCAGCTGATATTCTCAAAAATGATCATTAATTTTCAATTTTCACTCGACCAGCCTCGTCCTATTTGCTCACGTATTTGACATTAATTATCATCCTCCGCGATTACATTGTTTGCCTTCAATAAACTCGTTAAACATTCTTTAATAGTTAACAATATTGTTTGAGCATGAAATAAGTGACCTACAGGTGACGCAACGTTGAACATTGACCAGCAACGTTGCATCATCGTTTCGTGAAAGCGTTCGTTTTCAGTGACTGAAAAGGTCTTTGATATTCTCAGGTGACAAATGACCTTGCCGAAGTCAACGTCTTCCTGCTGGACGGTTCGCTGATCGACGAAGAGTATTTTTCAACATTGGAACCTCAGTCTACTCTCATTATACAGAAGCCCGGTGAAAAGGTGTTAACAGGTTAGCATTGTTCGGCTTCTTAACAAAAGAGATTGTTTTTCGGGACAATAAATCGACGGACATTTATCCTTGTTCGGAGTCATTTATGGAAGCTGCAGTCGTAGGTTCTCGAGAGTCGGCCTTTGTTTACAGACGCGGACCTGCTGTACGATACCTTGAGGCGAGTCAACATCGATTTCCTGACTGCTGCCGACAAGGCGTCCAAGTTCCTCACGGAGCACCTTAAGACGAAGGTCGCCATTCTGAATAACGCGTTGAACAAGGACGATTCGAAGACGGCGTTCAGCACGAGGGAGGAACATCCGGAATGGTTTCGGGGATTGGAAACCAATTGCACTACCAAAGTGAGTCTTTTTCTTTATCGAGATAGGTGGGGCAGAAGACAGTTTAACATTAGGAATATCAATCATGATGAAGTTTGGAGAACTACCAATCATGATGAAGTTTAACTATAGAACTACCAATGATGATGAAGTTTAACTACAGAACAATTAATCATGATAAAATTTAACCTAGAGTTAAACTTAACCTAGAATTGTTCTGGAACTACCAGTCATGATGAAGTTTAACTATAGAATGACCAATGATGATGGAGTGACTGGTTTCAGGTTTCACTTGACGTGCTTTCGTTGAAGTACCCGTCATACTTTATCGAGACAAAGAATTGTACTATATCACTTGATGCAGCAGTTGATTATATCTATCTATCTGAATTGTACATATGAATTGATGCAGCTTTATTTTCAATTTAAAAATAGTCTTTAACGCTGGTAGTTTCTGAAGATACCCAGAATCTCTGAAGAAATCCTTGAATCTTTGAAATTCTTGACTAGGACCTCGAATCCCTGAAGAAATCTATGGTGCGATGAAAATAAATGTGGTCCGTGAAATAATGAAATGTTAATCTGAACACACTGTAGATACATAGCAGTGAGACAGCAAGTTAGAAATATCGATTTTTCAGATGTACACCTAACTGTGTTCTTCTAATTAGCAACTCAAACAGCACACTCGACGTCTATAAGCATAAGTGCAGATGGATATCTTCTTTAATTAGGAAACCGAGATTAGTATCTACATAAGTATGTACCAGATAACGTTCTCAATTAGCGTTACTCTGTTTTACTTCTACGTTTGTGAGATGACTTTGTCCTAATGACTTTATTCGTGTTTGTACAGTTCACAGTATTTGCCAGTTTTACTTTAACTGCTCGTGACACAATTTTGCATCACCCTGTATTCTCTACACTTTACTTCTCTATCGATCTCTTCAACTTTGGATTAAGGTTTTCAGGAATGATAATTATTTCCATTGCACAGGTGCAATTATATACTGCTTCGGCAGTTTAAACTTCCCTATCAGAACGTCGCAAGTTGCAAGCTGGTTTAGATTGAATAAGCATCGAACAATTTGATATACCTACTGACATTCTACTTCGTATTGAAATGAACAATAACCACAATTCCACTGGCGATTTGCCGAAAACAATAGCCCTGTTCCACACTGATTACCAACCAATTATATTCTCGATAGGAACTGGTGACCCATTTCAATTGGCTATTCGCATCGGTGGCGATATTCGATATTTGTTACGTGAAGGTTCTTCCAAAAATATCCCCATAGAAAAAACCTTGTTGCTTCTAAGCCTCTTCCGATTCTGTACATTCAGTTGAACTTAATAATCTACTCGAAGCGTTGCACCAAATACTTTAGAATTTCAAACAATTGGAAACTTGCAAATTAGGAAATTTGTAACATAGTGTTGGTAGCCAAATGTTACAAGAAGAAGCATTGTCCCAAAACTTAACGACAAAGCTACTGTTATACATACAGATTTTTGACGAAAGAAAAAAGCTTTGTAATTTTCAATTACACTTAACGAGGACAAGAATTAACATGCACTAACAAGGATTTCTTTTGACAGGAAGCATACATGCATCGCAGGTGTCAAGATAGGATACGCAACTACCTCTACAAAACCATCGACCAAATTAAATCCTCCGAGACGTTCGCGAAGGACCCCCGCGCCAGGAAGCAGCTACTATACGCCATAGCCTTCTTCAAAATGCAGCTGAAAGAGGATCACTACTTCGGCCATTATTTCGACAGAACTCGAACAAAAATCGAGTCGTTGGAAAGTGTCGACGAAAATGACGCCGCGGTCTGCTACGATCATTGTCCCTGTAGGCTCGACACTTTGGACGGCAGCACGTACTTCCGTTTGTTCGGCACAATGAACCAATCCTGCGTCGATGGTCCCAGGAAGAAGGATACTTCCGACAAAATCTCGAAAACGGAATCCAAAAGTGAGGAAGAAGAGGATGTGGAAGACACCTGTCCTTATACCGTCAGAAGGAATGAAAGAGTGTCCTGTGTGGCGATGTGCGATCACAAGGGTGAATTTAAGTGCTGTGGTGTTTGGAACGCGGAGAAGTGCTCTTATGGGGAGAGGCACAGAATCAACCCTTACAGATCGAGGGAAGAGCTTATACTATTTTCTACGTGGAATTTTGATCATAAGTACGAATATTTTACACTATGTTTAAATTTTCCGAATCTCACAATTTTTATATTTTTAAGTTTCCCAAGTTCACAGGTCCCAAATTTCCAAATTTCGTACTTCCCAGATTCGCAAATTACTAAGTTCTCCAATTTCCAAATTCCCAAGCTCACAAACTCCTAAATTGGCAAGGTCCCAATTCCCCAAGATCCCAATTTCCCAAGTTCCTAAACCTCTAAATCTACATTAAAAAATAGATGTCTGACGAAATTTCCCGCAATTTTCAGAATCGAGAGATCCAGAACATTGATACCGCTACTCCTGAAGCTATCGTCTCAAGGAATCGCCAGCGAAACGGATATCCTGGATATCTATGACAATCTCTTCACCATGAAGAACTTGAGGCTGGTGCATATCGTGTGCCACGACAAGGGCTCGCACAAATAATTTAATTTACTTTACTAATTTGTTGGGGACGCGAGAAGATACGTAGAACAACCTTTGAACATGAATCTAACTGTTCGTATGAAGACGTACCTACTTGTAAACTGCTGTTGATAGTTGATAGATTTAAACGTTTATTAATGTCGTATCCGAACATGATTCCGTTGCGCCGCAAAAAACAAGCAATACCGATCGACTAACTATCTTCTTCTGGCTGGTAGATTGTAAGTCATCTTTCCTAGACAACGACTGTCGTGATTTTTTATTATCGATACTGTGCACAAATGAATTTATTCGTTTAACACGTTCACTGACACGTTGTGGGCATTTAAAGATGAACATGTATATCTCGTTACATTGTTGATATTACTAGTTGGAATTGACGAGTTAAAGGTGAAAATTAATATATCGATCGTCGTAGGGGGTGGTGACGCCAAGAATTTAACACCTTTCATTTTTTACCGCCAATAGAAGTTTTGTTATATACACATTATTCTTGTAATAGTCGTTTATTATCTTTTATCTTTCCAATGTCGCGAAAACTTTAAGGAAATTTTATGAGTCGAAATTTGCCTACTCAAAATTAACGTAGAGAAGTGTTAGTTAGTACATATGCGGTTTAACAATGTTAATAATACAATAACAACATAAGTAAATTGAAAGTTTAATCTGAGAATTGAAACAATCGTTTTCTAAATATGTTTATCTACGTCCACTTTGACAGCGAACGTGTTAAATTAAGAGAATTATCGGTATTGCACTCGTGATATGTTAACAATTTATCGTACTAGATGCGACAATTCGCAGCATCGCAGAACGTGTTAAACCGATAAAACGAGAAAATAAAAATTGTCACGAATTGTTCGATCCGCTGATACTCGCTCGGTAAGGAAGGTAGCCGTGGATAACGTAAACACAGACTTTTAGAAAATCATAAACGAAAACTTTTTTAACACGTTTTTAAAGACTTCTTTATGTATAACTATGAATATTGTAAACTTTCTATCTTCGCCGAGGCCGGCGAAACGATGTTTATTCTCCTTCATGCACAAATACAAGAGGATCTCATAAAAGAGCCTCTATTTATCGTACAGGGTTGGGCGCAATGGAATAATTGCGGATCAAAAGAAAATTTATCGTGACGGGTCGATTAGGCTCGTTTAAAGAACTGTTGCTTAATTTCTTCGAGTTTCGCGAGGAAGCGATCGGAAATCGGAAAGACAGTCCTAATTTTAGGACGTTAGAGATTATCTTTAGAAAGTGTACTCTCTAGATTCTGAGTATCTTTCGAATATTTTTGATTCGACTGGTCGATTAATGACAAAACCAAAGTTCTGATATACATATTCGTTACGGAATTTAGAAGAGTCATATATATACTTGTATGCACACGTGTGTAGGAGACATTACTATATCACAGATTACTGTTTACTAATTATATTGAATAGCTACCAGAAATTGGGAGTAACGATAAATATTCTTGTAGTGTGCTTTCTTTTAAAAATAATTTCCTGTTCGGTACGCAGTTGCTAGTAAGGTTAAGCTAACAGTATGGCACACTAAAACTTTTTAAGTTATTTGAAATAAATTAGGGAAATATGTAGTTCGATTTACCATTTAAAATTCAGATGCTACGAATGTCCACTTCTCTGATAATTCAACAATCTATTCAACAAATTGTGATATCTGATCCTACACACGTATATATACGAAATATGAATATACAGAGGTATACATATACAAGAGAAATTATACGAACGTTTTAGAGACTCGTGTGATATCCGAAGCGTCTTGACAAATAAAAAGCGCGGGAAAATCAAGGTTAAACGCTAGATTCGGAAGGTGTCTTTTGATAATTCCTTTTGTATGATTTCGGTTTCATCGCCAATTCGATGCACTTTTTGGAATATGTGATTAATGACCGACAACGGTGATGAATAAATATTACGGCTAATGATTTAGTAGATTTCAGTTGAAATATCGCCATTTTCTGTTCGACGTTTGCCGCGGCTCTTGCGTCACGAACGTGTTGAAAATTGCTGGGCCGCAGATTTCTTTGTACACGCGAACAAGTCGTTTCTCGTCTTTGACGAGTCCCTGGTATTTCGTATACAAAGTAGTTATGCAAGATTTTCGTGCAAGCTTTGTTCTTCGGTTCGCGTTTTACTGAGAAGGTAACACGAAATTGTTCAAGCGAAACAGAGTGATCGATATACGTTTCGTGAGCATCGGCTTTATCGACGGAAAAATTTGTTTGTAAGATTCTTAACGATCGTAGATTATTCCGAAAGTTTCCAGAACTGCCAGCTAAGCAGCAGCGAATTTATGATCTTGATTTATTCGTTTTCAACAGTGTGCAATGCGGTTGTCGAAACTTTCGGAGCAACCGAAACATCGTAGAAAATGCTAAAGAGGTGAAGATTTATCGAAGCGAAAGGGAGCAGAAAATCAAAATTCGAAACGTAAACGATAAAGGCCACTCTAAAAGTTTTGAGAAGCGTACCCGAGGTATAAACGATTTGTTCGAAGAACATGGAAACAGTCAGTTTACGATCACAGTTTATAACCCCGTCCTATTTACTAGCCGAACTTCAAGCATATAGGGGTAAATTGATATTCTCAAAACTTTCAGCGTAACCCAGGAAAAAAAGCTGAAAGCTTTGGCAATGTTTCGCGCACAGTTTGAAGTTACTTTAATTGGATTAAATTAGCGAACTCTGACAACTCGGAACACTCATATCCGTTTCACGAAGAGTAAAATAAAATTCACTCGTGTCTCGAAATGTAACATATACTACGAGGGTGTCTTTGAGACGCTGCTACAACGTTTATAACCACATTTCATATCCGAAAGGTAAAAGAAAAGTTTTGCAACTACCACTTTTAGTTACGGCGTAAGTTATAGATAGGGATTTAAAATTGAACATACACTGGTCATGGTTTTACGCGATAAAAGAAAGTGTGAAATTGTAGGTGAGCGTATCTGAAAAAGTGGTGCATTTAATCTGTTTGTGGGAAAATGTGAGGGAACGTTGTAGCAACCCTTTAAAGGCACCCTGCATATCGTGATAAGCTCGAACCAAAACAGAAGAGAATATTTTTGTGAAAAAACACCGCGTCCAAAGGAACCTGATAATGTATCTCGATCGACGTGCCATGCAAAGTGAAACTGAGACAAAAAAGTGCAATACTTCCTCGTAGGCTACATGTAAGCATAGCTATTTTTCAATGTAAAACGACTGTGTAGCACTATTCTAGGGAAATATACATCTATTTTAGGTACGAGAGATTGAGAGGGGAAGGGGGAGGAGGAAGAAGAGAATTGAAAAACAAAGTGTCTTCTGTAATTTATTTTCTTTCGTTCCTGTTTCCTTCCTGTCACATTCAGGTGCAACCTTTAGATAAGTATATGTTTTAAGAACTTTTCAATCCTTCGAATTTTTAAATTTCAGTATTTTCAAATTTTCCAAATTTCGAGATTTCTAAATTTCTTTAAATTCGAGTGTTTCCAAATATTTAAACCCTCTACATCCCTAGATTCCGATAACTTTATATCCACAGATCTAAATATCCCTAGACTCCAATATCCTCAGGTACTTAGATCTCACGATATCCCTAGATCTTGATATCCTTTTGATCCTTGGATTTCTATATTTCTTGGTTCCCATATCTTTATTTCCCCACTTCCCAAGATCCCCAAATACCTGTGTCTCAAAGTTCCCAGAACTCCAAATATCTGTGTCTCCAAATCCCTAGATCTATAATTTCTTATGTCCTCAAATTCCTAGATCTTCAAATTGCTGCGTCCCCTAATTCTTAACTCCTCCGAATTTTCAAACCCTTCATTCAGTTATTGTACCCAAACAATTCTACCGCCTTTCAACCCTTAATCATATTTCACCGCCTTCTTGTCGTGAATTGTTTTCGAAGTCCGACAATTTGTCTAGCCTGTCGTAAGTATGATTTACATTTTTATCGTGATAGTAAAAGTAAAGCGAAGAAAAAGTAATATAAATTTACTTTGTGTAATATAAATATAATATTAACAGTTTAGTTAAACTTTCGAATTCAATGCACTGTTCATTTCAGTGATTGAATAGAAATGCAAAATTTGAAGGAGGAGCAAATTTTCGTTCAATTTGAAGCAAAAAACTGTTATTAAAATATACGATCGATTATTAAAATGTACGGAAAATTTCCGAATGTGCGAGAGACAAAACATACGGTCGCGTAACGATGCTCCCGTTTTTTGTTCGATTACGTTCACAGAAATTTCCATGCGACCGATAATTAAACGGCAAGCAATTGTCCCGCGGGAAATTTATATTTCGAATCGAACAAATTCGAGGAACAATGTAATTTCATTAATGCGAACGAAAATACTGCCGCGAAATGAAACCGGTCGAGTTTCATATTTTTCTTTCGCGAACAAATCGAAATAACCGTTTCTCTTCGTTTGTCGATTCGATCTCGTTATCCCATCGAAATATATACGGACAGGGGCGTAAATCAATTACGGGCGGTTAATTACGGGCGCAATTAAAGGAGCGATTACAACGTAAGAACGGTCCGGGCCGGTGTCGTTTAATTTAATTGCGCTGCTAAGGTTCCCGGGTCCTTTCTCTCCTTTCTTCGTCCCTGCCCTCATCGGCATTGGCCGTGTCGCGGAAACTTTTCACGAACGACGTAGCGAAGCCTCCATTAACAACGATATTGTTCAAGTTTCGAGCGGCCGTTATTATTTTACTGCCTCGAACGTCTCGACCCGCGCACTTTTCCATTCGTCGCACTCATCGTTAACCCGTTAATTAATCGTAATTGCATTCCACCGACGAGACGTTGACGAAAATTACGGCTGGCCACCCTACGCCTTCATCCTTCTACTACTGGTACTTACGACTAAACGAATCGTCTTAATAATATAAAAGCAGAAAAAGTTAGTACAATATAAAAAGTTTGTACAGATGTCAATCCACGAGGTGACTGGTTATTAATATTGTGTTATATACATTCTAAAATATTTGCAAGCTGTGACAAAATTAGTGCACTTCAATCGATACTTCGTACAAAAGTAATTGAAAATGTGTGTACCACATATCTTGCACAAGTCGTGACAGGTTTCTAACATTAAATCTAGGTTGATTGCACAATCGAGATAAGCTCCTTTCATTAATTTCGTCTAAACAAGCCTACTTTATCTGAGAGAATCAAGACTTAATTTCGTACGAATTCACCGTAAATTGCAGCAAGATTTTCATCTACAGCCATTAAGGTAACTAGATGCAACATTCTGATACATCGAATTAGCTTAAACTCGATGTTTTTACCGACAACGGGCTATCAGTCACATTTAATCATTGCTGTCTTGTACATCTCTAACTTGTATTAGCAATTTTTAAAGATATAAATAGCGTTAATAGTCGAGTACCATACCAATTTACCTACCGATGTCAATCAACGAGTTAGCGCGTAATCGACCCAAAGTGAAGCTCTGTCCCCGCCGTGAACACTTGCACTCTCAAAAATTATTAAAATCAATCAGAATCAACGAGTAACCTATTTTCCCCCTTCATCATATTTTTCCTAGGAAAAATCTTGACTGTACCTTACAATAGATTTATTTGATAATTGTTAAACTGCAATCTAAGTAAACCGCAACCCGCAGGTACCTAAACTGTAGATGAACGAAACGATCGAATGAAAGTAACGGTGAAAAGAACGATGTTCGTTGGTTCAAAGAGAAACGATTTTACGGTTTACATCGCGATATCCTCTAGCTAGAGGCCCGGTCTGAATGGTGGCGGGAAATGGCGCAACGCGAGCGTTGTTTCCTTTTTTTCCGAAATATCCGAGCTTTTGCGGATCACTGGCCACTCTTGGAGAATCGAATCACGTCGACGCCGTTTCGACGACAGACGTGTTCTTTTGCGCAACGAAGCGGCACGATAATGGGTCAATTTCGAATTCACTGAGCAACCTGAATGAAGCTCGAACTTCGTCTGATTCCACTTCTCTTCGTTCCTGACGATCGGGGTTATTTTCAGCCTCTCTTTTCCTGTGGTTTATGCTCTGCAAAAACTGACCCATCGATAGTTGATTTTCGAGTGAAATACAGAATACCCGAAACATTTGCGAATGACACCGATAAGATGAACAAGAATCGAAATTCAATTTCAAATTAAGATAATTTGAGGCTAAGAGGTAATGTATATGAAAGTGAAGTTGAATATTTATCGAGTTTCATACTGAACGATCTAGTATCTTGAAACGATGTTCCAAAGTAAAGAAGGGTGTTCGACTATCTGGAATTTCGAGTGAGTGTCAGCTGTCGAATTCGTCCATGATCGCCGGACCACCCAGTATTCGTTTCAACGATCCTAACGAGAATAAATTTTCGTTTCACGTGTCGCTGAGTTTTCGCGGCTGAGCGATCCTCCATGGTTGACCCTGGGGGGGGGGGGGGCGAAAATTACCCCGCAATATGTTGCCAATCGTAACCGGTAGAAAATCGATAGAAGGAGGGCCGGTTCGAATTGCTTGCCCTTCGAAAATTGCAGATTTACCGCCCTTCTATTAAACGTTCGAGTGGCACGCGTCTCGCTTCGTGGAAAAATGCCCCCCCCCGATGCTCACTTACCCTAAACGTAACGTAATTGAACACAAGTATTTTGCTCGATTGACCTGCGTGGAATTCATTAAATTACTTTATACATGTTAAATGTGGAACCGGTCGAAATGACGGATCTTAGATTTCTTATTTTCAATTATAAAAACTATTAAGAAGCTTTCTGGAATTATTATACAAGCTAGATATAGAATTATTATTTTATAAGCTAGTTAACGTGTTATTATTTATTATATATAGTCTTGATTTAATTTGGATATAAGTGGTCATTACACATCATTTTAGTCCAACAGCTTTCCGATAGATGGCATTCTTATTCTCCCCGCAATTGCTCCACTAACGAAAACAGGTAAGAACGCGTTAGAGTTGGATAGAAGAATTTTAGAGAATCGTGACAGGGTAAGAGTGCTGTAAATAAAATTTGCAAAAACGAATTGCGTAGGAATAGAGGAGTGGTATTCGGAAGTAGTCGATATTCCACGGTCCGTGTTATTATTTCACGCGAGTATCGTTATCGAAGACTTCCATTGTTTCGAAAACGAAACATTTCGCGTTCGAGTGCCGTTGCAACTCTAGAGTGCGTGAATCGCGTTTCAAAACTTTGACATTCAACCGGCATATCGGCCCGCTCCACCTACCGTACACCAAAAATACATCTATGATCCTCGACTAATTCGCGATGGTCGACAGTGACACCATAAAATACCTGTTGTGTCACTGACCTCGTAACCCCATATTTTTAACACTGTTTCATCGATATTCTCGAATAATACTTTACTTACAACGCTTTAATTCTTATAATTATTTAGGAACTTGGAACATGGTACGTTGATTTTAACGATCTTGAAGTATATTATCGAAGATAATTTTCTTGATGTACCGCTATATTATTATTACCTTATTTGTATTTTTAATGACATAATATATTCAAGCATATATGCATTCATATCGATAATATACAAAATTATAAGTTCACGAAACTATAAGTGAATGTGAATAATAATATATGTCTTCAAAGAGTAGTCATAGTTATAGATGATCAGTGATGATTGAAGATCTTAGTACATAATAATTCTCCTTCCATGTTATTCGACAAGACATCAGTTACACATGTCATATCTGTAATGCAATATCTCTCTAGAATCCGACAATACTTTCTGATCAACTAATACACATAAAAATATCCAGGTAATAACTCCCTAGCAACAGCAACTGATTGTTAGACACGGAGGAAGAAGAAAGTAGAAGAAAGAAGGGGATCCTTGTAACAGAATTCACCCAGGATACAGATGTAATATTTGTAATCGAATATCTTCTTAAACCAATCGACTCCTAAAAAACTTGCTAATGAACAAATACATATAAAAATCTGTGGGTAATAAGAGAAAGTCCCAAGCTGATCAAAGAAGAAGGTAAGAAAGTGTAAGGAAGAGGGGTGAAACGGAATTCGCCCCGGTTTTCCAGCACCCTCGTTCACCTTCAACACCCCCGGTGACTTTACTGCCGGCACTAATCACTTCCCTGCGAAACGATTTACTGATTTATCGTTTAATTTCGCGACGATGGCCTCTCGATGCCTCGGCTGGGCACCGTGCACCACGCTGCGCGCGCTACCGCTACTTCTACTACTACATGCATAAAACTTTCGAAATTCGAGATCCGCACGGCAAGAAGTGACACAGAACGGGCCAAGCGAGAGAGGAATTTTCGTTTCCCCCAGGATTAACGATCTACCCGGGAACACCGTCGTTTCGGTATTGTTCCGCAGCTTCGGACGAACTCTGTCGAATTCTATCGCCGACGATAAACGATCAACCGGTTTTTTGTAATTAACTAAGTGTAACGGGGAATAAGAACTAAAGTTTACATGGCGGAAGGAAATTTACATGGATGAGGATTTTCTTGTCGAAAGGTGGAAAATAATTACAGTTACATGTAGAATAGCTAGTATAATTTTTGATCCGTGGTACATTCCGATAATAATTTTGTGTTTGCAGTAAATATTTGTATTATTATTTTTCTGTGAAAGTGGAAAAGTTTCTGTACGACGTTTTATAAGACTGGTTTCGGTAGATTGTATTATAGGAGAAACGTTGGGGTCTGGTATACCTGAACTAGCAATAATTCAACACCTTGAGCGTCGGCATACCTTTCAAAAATTTCTCCTGAAAAAAAAACCAGGCAACAGTATCGACGGTCCGATTCACAGGGTGCAAAAGAGAGACTCGTTTCTCCCCTGAGAACTAAACGGCGCACTCTTTGCCTGGAAATACAAAAGCGGTCTGTCTGATCGTACGATCAGGTGGACCGGGTTGATGAAAATTTGTGTCCGCTGTTATTCACGCGTTTCACTAAAATATCAGCTTTCCACATTTTTTGTCGTCATGCCGATGCCAATAGACTCGAGGACAATGAAGTCTCTTCAAATTTCATCGATGGCACTAACATCCTGATAGAACGGATGTTTGCACCTTACCGACCGGAAGTCTAACAATTTTGTGTGAAAAGCATAGGTAACATGACACGCATGTTTTTCAAATGAAATTTTACAAGCTTAAATTCTCAAATTTTCAATTCCTAAATTTCCAAATCCTCTAAAACTCTCCTCCACTCGCTAAAAGAATCACGAGTTTGACCATTATCCAGTATTTCGCTTTGCTGATTAGAACTCGCAGGTAAACGCTCGATCCCAATGCAACTTCGCTCCCGACTCTCTATTCCCCTTTTACTCTTTTTTTCCTTCTCTCTCTTTGCCCTAGCTTTTCCATTCTTCCCTTTCGAACCTTTATCCTTCGTTCCATCCGATTCTACTCTTTGTCCTGGGGCAGCTTTGTTCGCGTCTGAACACGCAGTTGCACCGATACAAAATCACACGGATAGTCAATTATAAGGGATTTAGCTGGTCGCAATTACAATTTAAACGTCTTATTGCACCGCATTAGTCTCGGTGCATAATTCAGAAGTAATTTCCGTGGCTCTGTTCCTTTCCAAATCGCGTGTACCTCGCCTGGCAATTTCGGTACTTAACGTTTTCTAATATATTCCCTGAAATTTTCCTTCTTCGACTACCCATGAACTCGCTGAATTTAATAAAATCCATAAGCATCTCATTTTTTCACAACGTCCTAACAAACGTTATAATATTCTTACAACTTTTACGTACTTTAAGTGTAATCTTGTCGAGAAACCCAGTACGTCAGGTGTCGTTTATAGGAAGATCAATTCGTTATCATTCGCGCAAAATGAGTTGGGTGCTGAGGCGTTTTCCAAAGTATCGTTCTATCTGGCCAAAAAAATGAACAAAAAAAGAGTAGATCGAAACGGCTGTCAATATTTCGAGCGTAACGTATGAATCTTCGATTGTTCCGTCCGTCATGAGAAAATCCCTGTCCCTTCTAGCCACGTAGCCTCGATTAATAACCAAACTGCCATATTTGCATCCAGACGAGCGCCTTTGACTGGTTCGGTTTTATTACGTATGCCTCGATGATTATTTAAAAGCGGTAATACCCGCGAACGCTGTCCGTCATTCTCGTTAATTCTTCAAAGCGACACGACACGAACGGGAACGCGCAGACAGAAACAGAGATACAAACCGAGGGAGACAGGGACGAGGAGAGAGAGAGAGAGAGAGAGAGAGAGAGAGAGAGAGAGAGAGAGAGAGAGAGAGAGAGAGAGAGATTGCAGATTCGCACGATGAAAAATTCACCGAACTGGCCGAACCAACCAGGCTTCAGCGACATCCTGAACGGAGAATAATAAATTTCTGATAGAGGAAGTGTATTCTCGTACCAACGCGAATTCGACCTACCTGCGCACCAGCGTTTTATTCGTTCGGCTCGAATCCCAATTGCTAGTCCCTTTTTCACGCGTTTTGTATGGAGACAAATATTCGGTCGATCGGATTGCTGAACCTGGATTTTAACTCGAATCCCACGCCTCCGAATTTCCGCTAAACGTTTCATACGCTTTTCTTTACTTACATCCCTAACAATTCTACCATGCAACATGTATGTAGCTATGTATTACGCGATTATTCCATACGGGGTTAAAATTCACCCCCAAAGGTTCTAATTTTCGATTTTATTTTGTGACTCGCGATTTGTGAGTTTGATAGAAAGATACTTCCTTCAACCAGATTTATTAAACGGCCTTTGTCCATTGCTCGAACAACTAGATACAAAAATATTAGTAACCACCCCTAAATACCATTTTCTTAAACGAAATCATAGGTGGCTTAAATAATTGTGAAACGATACAATTCATTTCGCAATCGACTTCGAAACTTACTGTTTCTAGTTTCTCCCTAAAGATTATTCTGTAACGGATAAAAAGATCAGGATGAAATATAAAAACCCAGATTTGCAGTACATCTCTTATATTAGAAAACGTATCGTTTAATTTCGTTTTACGGATGGCCCGTAATCTTAACGGATCAATATGTTGAATATGACGTATTGAAAAACAAATGGAATAAGAGGGAAAAAGAGGAATTCGCAACAGAATAATACGTATACGGACTGATCAGCATGATGGATTTCATTTTCGTTATAAACATCTATCACGCGATGGTATCGCTAATACGATGCATAACAAACGCGATTATAACGGACAAGCATTCGATGATGATTGATACACGATCGATACCAGATAGCTTTGTACATACTCCGTAAACGAAGAATGAATTGTGGATATTTCTGAACGTTCGGCAGATTCATTGAATATTACGAAGTGCAAAAGCATGCACTCGAACGAATTCGATGAAGCGTCCTGTGAAAAGTGTATTCTCTGTAATCTGTTGCGCGCGTGGTAGTGCTTGATTTCTCGAATGGATTATCGGAACGCGAATTCGAATAATTTGAAAACGTTGCAACGCTGAACGTACACGGAGCGACAAACACGATAGAACTTTGATATTTTCCTGCTGCGGGGGCTGCGGAGACCCCAAAAATCTAAATCCTTGAACTATTAATTTTTTACGAGATAAACATTTTCTAAATTCTTGACATACCTATTCTTCCAGTGTGGTAGTGTGGAAACTACCTTTTTCTCTGCTAGCTGGATTAATCGCGGGAAAGGATTCTCTCGCGCGAACATTAAAATACCATTGTTTCAGTCATAATTTCCGGCGTCGAGGACAGAGAACTACGATTTTGAGAAAATTAAAAGAATAGGCGAAAATTCGGAAGAGGTGGGCACGATCGAGGAAAATTCATCGGGAAAGTAGGACGTCTGCGAGAAAAGTGCGCGTCGGTGTACTTAGCCGGGACTCGTAAATTACCAGAGGGAGGAGCAATATTACCGCGGTCAGGCACACGTACCACGTACACAACCACGATCAAAGTATCCGCGTACCTACATACGTTTACGGCCACATGCAAACGTCCGGCAGATCGTTCTTCGCGTTCTGGAAAACACGTTGCCTGGAGCAACCCTTTTTCAGTGCTCGCGCACGGATCACGAAGAGGGTGTTTCACGGGGCGCCGTTCAGGATCCCGCCGCGAGAAATTATACTGGAAACTTTGCAGGTGTCGCGTAAACCCCTGCGAATGCACGCCACCAGTTTTACGTTCATGTAAATATTGAAAACCTAACATTTCCGTACGCTTCATATTTCACTGATGACATTTATTCATACTTAAGCAATGGTTAACATTTATTATATTCTCGGCAAGTTTTTAGATGCTCTGACATGTCCGAATTTCTTAGTTTGTAAACTAGGACCTTAAATTCCTAACCTCTCAAGTTTCCAAGACTTCACAAATTCTAAGGACCACACATTCTCCCAGTTCACAAGTTCCTTGATCTTCACGTTATTCCATTCACACATTTCTTAGATTCCAAATTCACAAGTCCTCAAATTCCTACGTTCTCAAGTTTCCTAGATATAAAATCCCAATCCATGTCTCACTAAAATCCCCGCGTCCAAAAATTCAGAAATCTTGGTTCTTCGACAACTCATCGCTGCACCCCTTACACCCCGAGTCTGAACACGGTTGTCTATCCTCCAGCAGCATTAAGATTATCCGCATTAGACTATCCGCGTGTTTGCGGTGCTGAAGGAAATCGAGGAGCTGGCGATGAGAATAGAAAGGATGGAAATACAGAATGACGGGTCGCATTTTAGGTCACGCGTTGGTATACACATGAATTCATCGCGGAACCGTGACTGAGACCGTCAGGATGGAAAAGAACCCACTCGACATCGTATTTCTGGCTCGCGTAAAGTGGCGGGAATTAAATTTCCTGCCGCGGAAAGGCTCTCCATCGTCCGTGCTACTGAAAAAAAAAAATAAAAGAGGAGAAAGGGGTGCGAGTGGCACGCGTGAGAACGCGGTGGAACGCTCGATGGAGTACCTTTGATTCGCGTAAATCTTGAGTTTAACGAAGAAACCGGGACACGTAAATTCCATTCCGCAAACTGCTTTCGCTTTATAACGGGGTTTCGTCGTTACGAGCTGGAAATTCTTATTAAAACGTTCGCTAGTACGTTTGCTGCGAGTGTATTTCTTTCAGATTCGCTTTATAACATCCTAAATTCACGGGCTGCTATAGTTTTCACACTCTTTCTAAATTTTCTGTAAATTCATCGTATAATCCAAGGCTTGTGCTATGGCTAGATTCTTCTTAGAGACGGAAAGTAAGCGGTGAGAAATTCTTTCTTCTTTTAGACCCAACTTTTTCCAGGGAGGAACGAGTCAAAATTGTCCGTATCACAAACAGATCAATACTTCTGTATTTCGGATTAAAGGGGTTATAGCATATACAATTTTCGGAGTCTATAAGTTCAGTGGAATGTACATTGTGGCGCAAAAACAAGTTTCATTTACATACTTTTGAATTTGAAAATGTGAACATAATGTGCACAGAGCTTGGGGTCCAACTGAAAGAGAAGCATACACCTGAATGGCTTTTTTACGTGAACTCACAGTTTCGTACGATCTACAAATAAAATTTCGCATAAAGTCAGCAATAATTCATTATACATATATTTCAAGTATTCTAACGTGATAGTACTATTCGTGAAAGAACATCAGCTAAAAACGAAATGGACATATAATTTCTATATCTCGTTTAAAAAATTGTCCAACGAAGCTTTTTAATTCAATTAGAAATGACGATAGTAATAAGCGTCGAAAACTGGGCGTTACTAGGCAGCAGCAGCGAAGTCGATTTGCATAATCTCGGTGTGGGTCAACTTCTCTTTGTCTCGCGAGCGGGTTCACCCTTTCTCGTCCTTCGTCCTTGTCTATTTCAGCAACGGGGAAACTAAGCGTGTTCCCGGCGCTCGAGGAAGGAGGTCAAGGCTTCAGCTTTTCCTCTTCGTACCGCTTTGATCCTTCGGCGAGCCACACTCGACTTGGTCGCGCGGCACAGGGAAAAATCTTAAATTCCGATCAGGATGAAAGATTCATGAAACGGTCGCGTGGCCGTTCCACGGGCCGAACCAGTAAATTTTGGTTTATGTAACAAAGCGGGTGTCCGAAAGCCGCGAAAACCGGCGCAACGCGACGCGCCGGTATACTTTATGTGCACCCGACGGGCTTGACCCCGTTTCTGTTTTTCATCGCTTCGATCACCCCCCCCCCCCAGTCGTTTATGAAACATTTTTTTCCTCCTTTTTATTATCCTACCGAATGCGTATTGACAGTTCCCTTCATTTTTAAAGTCTTTTAAGTAAAGCGAGCATTTTTATTCGTTCAACTTTCAGCGCCGACTTCTGCTCACACTAATTTTTTCTATTTAATCTGATAACATTATGGGTTTTAATATCGTCCGGTGATAACGCGTGTAGGATACCTCGGAATACATTTTTAGTATTTACAATACTGAAATGTACACTGATCGTGATCCTTATAGATAAGCACTTCAACCTACAATTTTGTCATCAATCGGAGCTACTTAATTATTAGTGTAGTGTTAAGATAATCGAAGCGAAAATTTGATCTTTATGCAAATATTTTATGTTTGTCATATTTTGATTGTAAGTTGCGTTAGGTGACTGATTCGATTGAAATCCAAGCGGCTAATAACATTGATGTTATTAATAACGAGGTTAAAAAATAAGGAGGTCTCTGTTATTATTTAACCAGATATGTATACATATTATTTCGAAAATGAGGTCGCACTCGAAATGCATGAACGTCTTCGCACATAAAGGAAAACGGCCATAAAGGCCGTTCGCAAAAAAGGGATCGGACCTTCGTCCGTTCGTCGAAGCAATAAATTTCTGGATCAACGTTCCAGTAGGCCAGTCGATAAGAGGCAGTGAACCCCTTTTTTTTCGAGGCCACGAGATGGATTTTCGAAGGACGAAATCGCATCGGAAACTCCAATGTAGTTCGGCCCGTTTAACGTTGAATTAGCCGATTGGGAAACGGTCGGCATCGACAGCCGATAATTATTGGAAATAACGACGCGTCCCCGCCGCATCGTTAATCGTTACAATCGTTGATTGTCTCGCGACCATTTTATTATTTCGTCGTGTGTATCGTCGTACCATGGCGGACGTGCAACACGTTAACCTGATTTCGAAGCAATCACGATTGTCCCCTGCATCTCGTATGCGGAACGGAGGTCGCGCGTGGCTTTTAAACAACGTTCTGACCGATGAATCTCACCTATTTCCGTTTATACCGCTCTTCTTCGGCGTTGCATAAATCACTCAGCCGAATAAATGCAGCAGAACATTATTCGGCTCGTTGTATATCGAGTGGACAATTTTCGAACCTGGATAATTTCAAACTTTATTCTTATTTTAATTCGTAGAAGACTCTTCAGCGATTTTTAGATTAAGAAAGGAAAGGAAAATGTATGTTACTCGTTTTACATTTTTAGCAATTAAATAAACAAATGAAAGAATTATGTACGATAGGAGAATATCCACATACGTGACCTTGCTTGATCCGAATGAAAGTAAACATCCACACAGTGTTGATGCTCTTGTAAATGTTAGGATAACTTGTGGTCATGGGAATTTGGAGATACATACACATGTATATCTCTTTTAAAATGTACATACACCGAGTTACAAGAGACTTCTGATGTTAAGAACAAATTAAGAACCTAACCTAAATTCTATGCACTTAGGTTCCAAGGTTCTCTCCGAGCTTTTCCTAGGAAGATAATGTTAGGAGCGTCTCGTTAAGCCCTCCAACTAGAAAATATTCAAAGTATGTTGCACCTCTTCTTCGCGAAATTCTTAGAACATAAATTTTTGCTTATATCTTGATAACTTCTCGTTTGTAGATAATATGATGAGACGAGTTTGTAGATTATTTATGACGAATGAGCGATTTCGATGTTAGAAAACAAAATGGAGTATCTTAAGATAGTTGTAATAGTGGAGATAAAAGGAAACCGAACGTTTCAAAAAGCAGTAAACTTGCAGGAATAATACGACGAAACGAACTGCAAAGTATCCAGAGATTTAGCGCTCCCCTCATTAGCGGCAATGGTTTACGAGCTCGATTCGTTCGAGGCTGAAACACCGCATGGTAATTGTTCCTCTACGTACGCCGTGATTGTAATTTTCGAGGAAAATTGCGTTAACGTTGCGGTCGTGCCGCGACGCGAAGTAAATGTAACGACATGCCGCGGTACGTGTAATTATTAGTCGAACAAGAGGGATAATCAGTAGTGAACACGTGGCAGGCACACTTAACCTGAATATCATTTCACGATTTGCCATAAACGTGCACCATTTAAAAACCACAAACAAAACCTGTACAATATATTTCTAATAATCACGGTTTTTCAAAATGAAATCAAATTTTTATTCATAAAAATTTAGTAAAGCTCCATATCGTTGAATTATTAGCGCATGTAGTAGATGATTACATAACGCTTAGCTAAATACGATCAATTCGAAGAATTTTGCGGTCCAACGGTGGCAATATAACAGGAGTTTGGCGCGTTTCAACGGCGGTAACTACATTGGAGCGCGCAAAAAAAGTAGAAAAACAAAACGGCATTTTTATCGAGAAAAATAAAAAAGCAGCTCCCGATGCTTTTGACTCGGTAAACACAGTCGAACAAACTGAGGGCAATCGGCGCGAAATTACGAGCCGATGGTACACGCGGTATAATGCTGTTCCATCGTTACGATAAAGCCGAACAATTAATATTCCATAACGAGCCGTGTTTGAAAGGGTGAAAAAGCCCTTTCGGGCAAGGATCGACGAACACGGGTACACGCAGAGTCACGTACACAAAAGCCACGTGTTTTCTGGCCAACGCTGCGTGATTATTTACGCCCGCTGCGGAAAGCGTGCCAAACGCTCGAGCGTGAGTTTCGCATGCTCCTACACTTCTCCAACGATTCGATGTTCTTCCTCCTGATAATTGCTAACACGCTCGACCAGCACACGCTGATTAACACTGCCGGTACGAGCATGCCACGGTTCTGTTTCGACGCTGGAAAAAATATTCTGCATTTTGCTCAATTCCACCTTGTTGTTGCTTACTTTTTTTAACCCTTTCGGTACCAATGCGTCAACATTTCGTTTGTAATTCTACTTCTGTTAATTGGTCTTACTCATTTTTATGGTTCCTTTTGCAAAAATACGTTGTATAGTACATTGTACTTCATGCATGTAGGTCACGTCTCATGTGATATGCAGTATGTCTGTTTTAACAGTGTAGGAAGATTATTTCTATAAGTATCGAAAATGCAAAAAAATGCTACAAATAGAGTATCGAGGAAAGATATTTTTAACTACTTGACCTTACGATGACTTTGAATATTCATGTGCACATTTTTTGAAGATGATACCATTTCTTATTTTACATGGATCGATCGAAGCATTCTATGTAAAAAAGTATCGAGGTACATTATCAAAAAAGTTAACAATTTATGAGACGCTTCCTTGTACAGAACGTCCACATTTTTCGATTTAAAATATCTCATGAATTATTGATTTTCTTTAATATCACGCCTTTTATGTAGAATATTCTGTAGAATCGACACATGTAAAAGAAAATAAATCATCGAATTAAAAAATATATAATTGAACTAATCGCAATCGATTTCGTATAAATTATCGTATATTCCAATATTTTCTTGCATTTCTGGTATTTGTAGAAATAATCCGACGAATATGAGTACTTAAAACGGACAGATCGTGTATCTATAATAAAATATTTATTATGCAGATACGATTGAAATATTCAATGATATTTTCGCGTGACTCTTTCATGAAAATAATTGCGTATAATCGAAGTACACAGCGATTATAATTAAAAACATCTCGCAATTTGTTCGAATTCTGTCGCAACGGGGCGTAAATTTTAATCAGACACTTTCAATCGAGCGCGTAATCCGCGGCGTTTTTCGAATATGTCGTTCGTTACGGAGCATTGAGAATTGTAGGATTTTTGCCAAGGGACGGGTATTCGAGATGAACGCGCTCATCTTGAAAAAATGAATCACTTTCGAGCACTTTGCTCGTTTGAATATTTTATGAGATTTCACGAGCGAAGGTGTAACGATTTGCATAAGAGAGTCGAAAGTGCTCTTTATCGTGGTGGATAGAGGTTTCTTGATTAAACGAATATTTTTCAATAATTTTATCAACATATTATTGGATTCAATTATTTAAAAAAAGATATTTTCATTAACTTTAACACGACGAATTTTTCAACTGCGTCAGTTTCGTCGAAGTCTATACATAATATTTTAATTAATTAACTTTCAGACAGATAATCTCGAAACCATATTATTACAATCCTGGCTAAAGATTGTTAATTCGAGCAATGCTTGAGTGTATAAATAATCTTGTACGATAAAAATGTGAATTGCAAATTTATTTCTCAGTGCGATGTTTTCTGCTCCTGTTTTAAAATAAAATATCGAAAATACGTATATATTATGCATTTCAACTTGTAATTTATAGCCATGAAACCTTATTACGTGATCTTGTTAAAATTCCAGTAATTTGTAGTAACTTTTAATTCTTTTAAAATACGCTTTCATAATCCATGTAAAATGATCTGATTATGGGAAGCGAAATTGTTATCTAAGCTTGTATTCCCCGACAAAAGACCGTTTTTATAACATGTACAGGTATTATGAATGCCAGTCCAGCCATAATGGCGAAAAGGTTTAACGAACCGCGGCTGAAGAGAAAATTGAATTAAACGAAGCAAGAGTTACAGCTTCACGAGTTATCAGGGCTCGTAGCTCTCTGCCACGCAACTGTCAAGTATATTTACCAGAAATTAGCACTGACGAGCGATAAAGATGTCGAGAAAAAAGCTTGCCACGACTGGTGGCTCACGAGTGCAGGGTGTCTCGTCTTACAAAGCAGTTTGCCACGCTTCAAGGACGTTCCAACGTTGCGTCCTGGGTTTTAAGTCTGCTCGGAACCGCGGAAAATCGGACCAGGCAGCTTGCAGAATTTCGTGCATCTCCCCCTATCTGCCAGACATTCAACGTCGACGTACCTGCAGATAAACTCGCTGCGAAATAGGGGCTAAAATATTCAACTTCCAAAATTACGAAATCCTCAACTGCCGAAGATACAAAATTCCGGTTATGAAATTCAACAATTTCTAAGCATGGCAGTCTCGAACTCTCTAGATTACAAAATTCTACATTCTTAAACCAGTCTAGAATGCACACGAAATTTGGAATGAAAATATGGTAGGAAAATAACCCTTAAATGCATCATTTTTCTAAAAGTCCCAAAGATACAAATCCCCAAATTCCCAGATACTTTCAAAACCTGCAAAAACCTCTGAGATTCAGAACCACCGAAGTTTAAAGCACCCGAAGATTCGAATTTCAAAGTGCCAAACCCCAGTTGCAGAACTTCAAAGTCCCAAACATGAAAAACTGGTGCACGTCGGTCCTCAGCGCGATGCAGTTGCATAAAATTCCGTGTCCGCGCTCCCTAAATGTCAGACATTGAACGCGTACCTGCAGGTAAACTCGCCGCGAAACACGAGCCGAAATGCGAGCGGGGACACACGCACCCTCGCGAACACGGTTCGGAGACGCGCGCTCATACCTGGCTGAAGAAGGTGAGAGTGGAGCCGCAGTCGGCTACAGAGGAGGACGAGGGGGAAGATGAAGGACGGGAAAACAGGGAACGAGAATGGAAAAGTGGAAGGGACGAGAGTTATGGCGAATGGCGCACCCTCGCACAAAAGACCCTTAGTGCGCAGAGCGCGCGGTACTTCAGTTTACTAATGAACCCAGCTGGGGGTGCACCACTGGAGAAGCACTTTTACTTCTGTCGCTCTGTCTACCGTCACAGCAGACAGACAGACAGTTTACAATGGCCGTTCTTGGCTGCCTCCGTCATGGATTCTTTGGCACGCGGAGAACTGGGTATGCATGGCCTGTGTGGAACAGAAACGGAGGAAACGATGGAGTCTTTTTGATACAGGCTGTTTTATGCGTGGACTGAAATATCAGTTATCATACTGTAGGCCCATCTAGGAAACTATATTAGAATTGGGACTTGCCGAGGTCTACCTAGATACCTTCTTAGCATTTTAAAGGCACGTGGAACATTTTATGGAGCAGGTTGAACGGCTTTAAATACCGTGGCAGTTTCACCTGGATCAACACTTGTGATCAGGAAAGCAGATACATGTTTGTAATGCATTATGCGGTTGGAATATATTTGATAATTAGAATGTACATTTCTATCAGGTATTAACCCCTTAAGGTACAATTTACTAGGCTGCGTCACTCGTAGCCCATTATCGTTTTGTACCCAACGATCCTCGATTGTGAATATAATTAGAACTGAACCAAAAATAGCGATGAAAATATGAGTCTTGTCACATATAAACTGTAGTGTGCGTCACGAGTGTGACATATTGTAGAGTAAGAGGTTAATATTGTATCTTTCAAAATAATATTACTGAAGGATTATAAACAATATAATATGTAAAATTTTTAATCAAGTTCTAAAAAGGATGAAAAATTTAATTACATATTGTTCGATTGAGAAGCTTAGAATTGTCACGATTACAAAGAGCTAAATCCAGTCGACGCGGAGTCCAGAGAGCACTCGACAATGATTATTCTTAATTATCGAGTTCGATGCGGAAATTCTCGCCCTGTCGCTATAAATCATCCTGGGAAGGAGAGGCTGTGTTTGCATCGATTCCATAGGTTTCCCCTGGCTAAGGGGAAAAAATTTACGGATTTGTTTCTCGTAGAGTTCAGAGGGTAAAACGTTGGACCATTGAACGATCGATTGTCGAGAGGATTCGTTTATGGGGCGAGAGTAATCCGAAATGGAAGCAGGAATAATCGAATCGTGTTTCTATCGAATTACTTTGTTATTTAAAGCACGATTCGAGAGTTGTTTCTTCCTGACATCCTTTTTCATTTTTCAACGAAATTACCTATTAAATATCTGTCCGAATTATACGTTCGTTCACCCGCCTAAATCAAATCGAGAACGGTAACTTGAATAAAACTTTGCAGGAATAAAAATTAAAATAACATCATTTAAAATAAATTCCACGTTTGAAAATAAATTCTGCATCCGAGAAAGGAGCGATATTCGTTCTCCCAGCGATAATGTCTCTTTCTGAATAATGTATGGTACAAAAGTCGTTTTTCAAGTAAGTTCACGAAATCGTAAAACATGGATAGAAATACTCATAGCGAGGTGTTAATGTACGAGATAGCAAAGCATTCCTCGACGCTTCTTCGAAATAAGAAAAAAGAAAAAAAGCATATCAGACCAGCGTATAATTTTCATCGGAAAGCAAGGAAGAAAGGACAACGAACGGAAGAAGGGTTAGATTGCAGAGTTGATGAATTTTGCAGGTAGCGTAGTAGCTCGAATAAATTGCTCTTATTGCTTCCATAAATTTCCTTTGTATGAGAGAGAATGAGACCCGCTCGTCAAGTTTCGACTAAATTCATGGAAATTGCAAACGTACAGGAGAAAAGACACGAAGAGCAACAGAGAACGCGCCATTCTCAAGAGTTCGGCTGCTCCCATTGGCGTAACTAGGATTTTTCTCTATAAGGTCAAGCTTGGGTTAGTAAGCGAACGGGCACATTGGGGGGGGGGGGGGGGGGGGGGGGGGGAATGTCTCCCAAACGCCCTCTTCCTTTGAAGAGAACTAATAAAGTAAAGTAAAGTGGGTTAGTAAGCGATGCTGTATCACTATATCGTTATATTGCCACTCATTGTACACGCGTTGTTCGATTTCCACGGCATAGCAATGCGTTAGATTACCCCCTGTTATAATCGTTATGGATTATACATATAGGTATAGCGATAACTGTCACATATTGTATATGTGCTCGTCCATGTGTACCGTGTTCCCGCGTCATTTGACTAGGGGTATGTCGACACGCTAGATCACTAACGTCAGATCACTAGGTTTGCAGGGCGTTCGCACCCTGCGCAGCTACGTCACTGGCTGCTTGAAAAACGGATAGTTCGGCGAATGTCGTTTATTACTTGCATTTCTCTCGGTCATTATCATGAAATATGTACGACGAACGAACGAAAAAAATTCTCGGGACGATTAATTATCAGAGAGGGAGAGGGGGAGGTGGGCCGCGACGATGCAAGAATTTCTTGGCGATGGCATTCTCCCGAGAGCGAAGGAGGGTGAAGCGTGAAGCGGCGAGCATTCGAAGCTTCCGGAAGCGTTGGCACGACGTTCGACGCCGGAAGGAAATTGTCGGGGCACGAGCGGGAAAATTGAAGCAGCACCAACGTCAAAGGCAATTCTTGCGTTTCGTTCGCGAATGTTTTTAATTCGAAGGCAACCAGACGCGTTTAATGAGATCGCGACGAGAGACAGAGGAAGGGTTACACGGGAGATCGCTGTCAACCGGTAGACACCGACGGTTCAAAAATAAAAACGGAAGGAAAAAAAGTATATCGAAGTAACGAGTTCGTATAATCGTCGAGCTAGTTGACTGAAAGGCAACCACACGGCTGCCTTCGCTACCGTTTAATTGCTCCCACTTTTCCGCTACGGTTTCTCTGTGAAAAACTGTGCCTCGCAGAACTTACAAACGTATAGACCGGCTCGTTACGGCAACGAGAATTTTTCCTCGCGACCTCGCTCATTATATTCTTGCGAACGGCTTGAAATTTTTAACTACCGTGTGCCTCCTTCGCTATCGTGTCAGTGTGCAACTTTTGCATCTCAAATTCGTTTCTATCCGATCATCCGATACCTTTCTTCGGGTTCAATAGAGCTCGCGTGTTCACCTACGTGTTTCATGTTTTCAAGTAATTTCGTATAATTTTCAAAGTGGCCACCGCGTGCATTGTGTTCCTGCAAATAGCAGGGAAATATGAAAATTCGAAAATGGGACGATTTGAAAATATGGAAATTTCGATCGTAACGTTAAATTGACAACGTTAACAACTTATTGAGCTAAAAATTTGTTCTTTACTCCGAAGAAGTGCGTGCTATGATTTTGCGAAATTATTTCAAAGATCGTGCACAGGCGGTTAAAGATGTTAGATTAAATTTAAAATACTTAAGTAACGGAGGGAAAATTGAATCGAAACGAAATATCCTACTGTTCGATTCTTTCCTAACGTTCGAGCGATACTAAATGGACAACAGTAGTTAATTCAATATGCTTCTAATTCAGTACGCTTCTAATTTTCTGTAATAATTTGTGCAACTGGTAATCCGTGCACGGCACAGATAAACGTTGCCGTGAAAGCGACGAAGGTAATACGGATATCTCAATAGAGAGAGGATGCTCGCGTCCGGCTGGATCGATGTCGGATTAATACGATCGCCAGCGTGAATGCTAATTCCGTTGGAGATCTGTTAAATTATTCGCCTAGCTGCCGTCCCAACGAATTGGCCGTTCTTTCGCCTGCCAGTAATTTAACAACGCAGCTGCACCGTTCAATACTGAATGTACAACGCGGATACGCTCGAGTCGTTTGTCCTTCGTCTTGAAAGACGCGTCAATTGATTTTATCGCGGGAATTTTGAAAACCTCTGCACTGAGTCGTATACGAACGTCTTCTTTCATGTCGATCAAGCAATATCTGGTTCTGAATTGTCTTCTTGCAACACTTCGGTAATAGTAATTTTCTTCCAAACTCCAGCGAACACACAATTCACATTTAATTTATGAACTGATGCAAAATGTACTTTAAAGTGTTCGGACACTTGAATGAAAGCTGGGATCGTAGATTTATGGTTAAATTTACCGTTCCGAATTTTCAAAGTTGTAATATTTTAATCCGGCCGATTCGGCTCGGATTCCGCTTTTATTTTTAATCAAAGGAGATTTTGATGATGGGTATCGCAAAGTACACACAGGTTTGGTAACGCCCTGTACCTGTACATACCGATAGAGGCAAACCACGCGACATAGAGAGCCAATACCCCTGTGTACTGTGAAACATGATCGTCCTGTGCACAATTAGGACGGTGGCTCGCCTTTACGTTCAGCTCCTGCGGGTATGTGCGTATCTTGTCTCCTAGGGAACCCTCGATAATCCTTAAATCGAACGGTCAATACACTTTAATATTAAAAGGCTGCACGTGGAGACTGAAGGGTACTTTAACCATTCAGCGTTCGTCTTTTCTCTCGACCCTTTCATCGTGCTGCACTTTGCCTGGCAATCGCATGCTGCGTATGGGACATCAATTGTAATAGTTAAACGGAACACGTTTAATATTTCTGCAAAATATACAGAGAGGCAAATAATGTTTCGCTTGATAAAATAATGGTAATTTATAAAAATAAATACTGCTAAATATTCAGGATGCTAAAACGAAGTTCGATAGTTTTCTAATACGTTGTCAATATCACCATTCCGAAGGTTTTTTAATGTTTCAACTTTCCTAATCCTTAGAATAATCTGTATCATGAGAGGTTAACCAGTGTGAACCAGACGTAAGGTTTTTCGCCAGAAAGGTCCTCGCGGTAGGATGTATTTATGACGGTGCACACGCAGGACACGCGTGTTTGGGCTTCCTCGGCCAAAAATAGGCGAGGGGTTCTCTTGGTTCGTCGAGGGTTTCCCCCAGCGGGTTTTTTTACTCCCCCCGAGAGTCGAAGCAGCAACAGGGATAAGCGGAGAAAATATGACGGTGCTGCTAAACACGCTGCGTCGTTAACACCTGCTCCATCCCGTCGGAATTATCCGACGCCCTTCGACGACCCACCGAATATTCCACGGTGTTCGCGTGACACCCTCTTTGTTGACAATGGGTGCCGCGTTTTTTATCTTTAATGTTATGTTGGAAAATAACCATCCTCGTAGAACATTTCGAAATACTTTGTGTTGATAGATTAGCGAATTGGTTGACCCTGAGGGTGCGAAGAAATTGTTCTGAATGGGTCTAGAAACTTTCTCCCTATTCCACGAAATCGAACAGATAAATAAATACACTGATAGTTCATACTGTAACACTCATTTTCGATTATAATCACGGTGTACGTATTTAAGACAACTTTCGATGTGAAAGTTTTACGCGTATCGTTGTTTGTTAGAATGTAAAATAAATGAAGTACAACATGTGGAAGGTACGTATTTGTAGATATTAATCAATTGACTGCAATTCAAATAATCAATAATCAACTACAACTAATAATTACATTGAACAGCAACCGGCGTATAGTCGCAATTAACAATTAAAGCAGCTATTTATTCGGCAGTTGCATCAATGATTAATTATGTAGTTATCGATCAGAGCGATAATTAACTATTCAAATTGAAATATATTCGTAACGTAACCTCGTCGGTGAAGCGGAATAGTCCATTCGATCGAAAAGACGGAAAAGAGGACGGTGGGTATGAAACAGGCCTAAGCGCGAGCTTAAAGTTCGTTAACGAGAAACTAATTCTCTCCGCTCGCCAGCGTAAGAAAGTTTCGCAATTTAGTAGGAGGGGTAGGTTGAATGGGACCCGTAGAAGATAGGGACAGTCGAAATGGGGGGAGTTGAATTACGATGCGAATTAACACGCTACTCAAGGTCGTTGATGTATTTCAGCAGGATAACGCTTTTCTCGTCGTCCCGCAGCGTCGACAGAGGAGCCGGACCATAGAAAAGGCAGCAGGCAATTCTTTCCGCCCCGAGGCACGAGAAACAGCATCGTCGCGGCAAAATTGACATTAAGATAAACGGATTTCAAAGTAATTTTCACCGCGACCACCAGGGCCAACGTGTATTTCATTTATGCACTGATAATGCACGGACGATAATCGGGCGGATGCAATTTTCAGCATGACCGCTCGCGTATCGCGGTCTAGTTTGTATCCTATTAACCGTTTCGCGACGGTTCGTTCGTTGGCAATCGGTTGATTTATTATAACGTTGTTATGTAAAAAGCTTCCCAACGTTATTGCGATAGTAGAGGCTCTAGTTTTGCAGCCTCGTTAGCGTAACGTCGTTGCATCAACGATTTCGGGAAAGTCTGCTAACGGCCATTGTTGTTTGCATATTCAGCTTCCTCCGAGATTTGTTAATCATTTTATGACGGACGATGAATGCGTATGTTGTCGAAATGCCAGTTATGGGATTAGAGCATGTCGAAATACGCGGTCGTTGCAGATTGGAGAGCAATTATGGACAGATCAAGTAATACTATAAAATACTTTGACGCACTTTTTGAAAAACTAGTATAGCGTCAGTTTAAGCGTTTATCTAAATAAACATGTATATTTACAAAATTAAATAATAAATTGCACCATACGACGTGTCAGATCACTAGACATAAGATTGATACTAAATTTGGAAATTTACAAATTTGAATTTGGAAATTTCAAATGTTCAGAGAGCGAAATTTTGAAAAGTCGGTTATAGTCAGTACGGGTCGTCGACACTGTTAATTGTAACTAGAAAATTTCTAGTTACGTCAATGGCCGCGCCGCTGTTTTCAGTCGGGCCTTCGAGGATCAAAGAAGTTTACCAAAAGCAAGTTGCCGCTGTAAGATCACGAAGACGAGGCTTGTAGTCGAGTGTTAAGACCCGTCTGTGGACCGGCTCTCCACAGTGCCATTAATGGAATACACCAGTTTCTGAACGACCTCATCCTCGACCTCGTTACGCGTAGGTGTACATACGCGCGTGTTTGCCCAGGCTGAAGGGGCTGACGATGTTCTCTCTTTTCCGCTTCCGTCGCCCATAATCGGCGAACGATACACTCGCTATTATGTGCGGGGAAACAGGAGAAGGTTTCCGCTTTCAGCTCGTCTCCGCCGCCTGCTTCATCCACGCTGGACAAACATAGCTGGTGCACCACTGCCTCGTGTGTACACACAATGTCACGGAGAAAGATGTTCTCTGCGAGCTCGTTCGGTTCTACCGAACGAAAACGCCCAGGCTCCGGACTTTCAACCAACAACGAGCCGTCTCTTTTCGTCGTAACGTAATTTCATTATATAGGCTGTTTTATAATACGCGAGACACCGCTTCAGCGGTACACGATGGGTAAACAAAATAAATGGAGCTGTAAACGCGTCTTGTTTAACTTCACGCCTGGTTTTATGGTTTAGTATACAAGAAATAATTATTTTATAGCTTTTGAAAATATTGAGAATAGAGATCTCTTTTATTTGATAAATTATCAATATATCAATTATAAGAAGAAATAATAGACCGAAATTAAATTGAAACGTTGGTTGGCTTTAAATCACAAATCACTTAATATCGAAAACCTGACACTCACGCTTAGAGTTAAACCGAAAATACCAAGATAGCTAAAGTTGTATAAATCGCGCAGAGTGATGTTTCATGTATTTGAAGCACAAACAATTCGCCGCAGAGTTTTAAGGGGTGAAAAATTGATCGAATAAACATTTAGCAAATCTTGACCCGTCCCGTACGTGACATAATTTTCCGCCACGAGATTGTCGACGTTTGTGCAGTTTTGTAGCGTTAACGTGGCACGTTTCCTGCGGCCGTATCGATAATGGCGTTTTGCAGCTATGTTCAAAGCGAATAAAAGTGGAAAACGTGTAACCGCGTGAAACAATGCACCCCCTGATCTCGTAAATACATATTCTCTATAATGTTGCAGAGAATTCCTGAATCGTGTCGAGCGAAATATCTCGTCCCGTTTCTGGCAGTTACACGAAATCGAATTATACGCGAAAACAATTGAAATCGCGACCGATCGTTGTACACGTGTAACGTAGATATCATTGCGGAGGGTAATTTTATGCAAGACAATGGATTTACGTTTCAATCGTTCGGTTTTGGTGAAAATCGCGCACAGAGGGACATTCGCGCCCCTGCAGAGAATAACATTTTCGAAATTTAAGAGCGGAAGAAGCGAATTAAAACTGTAATATCGTCCAAACGGAGGTGTTTTGGAACACAAGCTGAGAGCAATCCTTAAATTATTTGTTGCGTTAAAAATTTTAAACAAGAAATTTGTACTAAAAATTCGTACATTTTAAGCCGCGTTAACGAACTTTAACTGGTGATCTGAAACTGGGTGTCAATTCATCGTGTCAACATACATCATCATATTCATTTGACAAAAAGGCAAGTTCTAAAATGGAGAGACTGGAGAGGCTAATTTATAGGTCACTCTTAACAGATTCAGAAGACGTGCTGTTACAATATTTATTTTTCATTGTAAGACATTTGAGGTTCGTTTGGCGTCTCGTCCCATCTTGCGGCTGCAGCTCTTTAGGGCGTGGTTTAGCTGCCCGTGGCAAACGGTCGTTTCAGGTAATAAAATAACTACCCGAATTGCCCAGATCTGTTACAGAGCCATAAGGAACCCCATTTACAAGAATCACTGTTATCACTGACCCAGAGTGGGCATTACGAACATAGCTGTCAATACGAACAGCTGTAAGGTAGAGGTCGCGATATACTATAAATGTTAAAAGCAGAAGCGTTGAACTCTGATTCTACGTTACTATATCCTGGGTTAGTTGTAATTTACGATTCTACGCCAGAAATACGTATCGGTGCACTTTGTTACCCCAAGAGCAATTACTGGGGTAATCTCTTGGAATAATACGACACGTAATACAATGAGTCTCGATCTTGACTACCGATAGTCTAAAACGAAAGCGATAAAGTCTTTCGATATAATTTTGTATCGAGCGAGTTAGCGTCGCGACAAAGTGAAATCATTCTTCTTCTCTGGAAATCAAACTCATCTTTTTTTCTGGTGTCGACAGTTTCGTTTTATCCTGAAAGATGTCCCCATAGTACTATTGATAGTGCACACGCTTTTCTACAAACTTTCCTCGCATTTACGAACATCAGTTTATTCAAATTCTTACGCACGTGCATAGACATTTATGCAGCGAATACGTATGCACGCGAAATAGAATGCCGGTTGATAAGTTGAAAGATGCATCCCGGAGAGGAGACGGGAGAAACTCTAAGGACGTCACGGAGCTGTTGAATTCCGTATCTAATTTCGAATAAATGTTCCGCTATCGAGCGAAGAGTTTTTTTTTAATTTCAAATTCTCAGCTGAATCCTTCTTCTTTCTCCTTTTTTCACGAACGCTGCACTGGACAAAGTAAATGAGGCGAGAGAGCATACCAACCCATTTTATGACATTTAAAATGTACACGCAATTAAATTTGTGACCAGTACTGTGGTCACCGACCTCAATCGGTAATAACTCGATAAATTATGATCCGAGGCAAAATTGGAAACTTCTAGTTCCAAATTCTGCGCTTTCCTAAAATATGAATTAAGAGTTACGGTTTCACGCGTGTCTGAACGGAAACGTTAATTTCCTTTAATTAAATTTTCGACTGTACCGAAAGAAATGTCACAACGATCGAATACGTTGTGAAGATAAAGACACGAACATAAGCTAATAATATCCGGTAACAGCAGACTTCAGTTCGCTAATATAAAGAGTGACCTTTCAGAATAAAACGAATAACGTAATATTGTCCCGAAATCAAAGAACAGTTCTAAATATAATATATATTTAGCGATAAATATTGGTGCACCGAACACAAACACGCTCGCGCTAACGAGGCTTCTTGGATGCAGCTGTACGTACCGATCGACACGAACAAAGGGGACATCGCGTTCCCGTGGGATGCATTATACATGTACCAAGCTATCCGCAGTGTTCACGATGCACATACCAACAGAGACCAAACCCGACCCACGAGAGACCGATTGATAAATAATATTATTTCCTTCGTTCCTGTTCGCGTTCCAACGATCCAAACGATCGATTATCCGTAATTTCCACGGGATCTTCCTGAAGGAAATCGCCAGGATACAATCCGTCCCGTCGTCCTCGGCGACACGTATACGTTTCTTGATCGACGTATTCAGCCCCCCGCAAAGTTATATCGAACCTTCTATTATACGAAGGTTGCACGAACGCAGGACCAGCAGGAGTCCGTGATGGTTTCAATTTTCCGTCGGACCGAGGCATCAACAACTCGTGCGGGAGATTTGTTATCGCGTGATTTATTCGAAAGGATGTATTTTCAACGACGTTCCACCGTATCGACAAGCTGAAACGATCTGGACGCCGAAGGGAAATGGATATCGCCCGGAAGAATGTCGCGGGAAGGATCTACGATGACGTTTAGTCGTTAAGGAACAATGTTCTAAGAGATCCAATTTTGAACTTGTACAAAAGTGACCCGAACATTCTACCTTTTCCAGTTCTTTCGACGCCTTTTTCCTTTTATCGGAGTTCCTTTCTTTTTTCTAGTAAACGGAAGCTTATATTAAGATATGAATCGATACACAAAGCTGAGTCGGTATTGTCAGGTTACTCCGTTAGAACTAACTCATCATAGCTACAACATTAAAACAGACAAAGAATGTTGCACTGTTATGTCAATTTGGTATCAAATTATAATTCGACTTGAACTCCAAATTCAAGCTGCAAATTTATTAAAGAATCTAGTAAAATTGATCACGAAGTACGAGTGTATCACGTCAAAATAGTGCAAGGAGTAAAAATAATATCGACATGACATGGAAACTTTATTTCGGTATCGAAAGGATCCAGACACATGGTTATCCGCGTAAAAATTGATCGAGCAGAACAGCACAATAGTCTTCGTGCTCTCTTTCTGTATAATTTGTAATTAAGAAGTAATCAAGAACAATCGACGCTCCGGTGCAGGTTATTCCACAGAAAGTTTCGATCAACGGTGTATACGTGTAGCAGAACCGTTCGAGTATCCGGTTGTGGGTAGATCGGGCGAAGTGCAGTTGCAGCTGCACGTATGCAAGTGCACGAACGGTACGTGCGGCGTATGTTGATGGGGTTGCGGTTTGACTCCGGTGGCTGTTGGATAGCCCGCCGTTATTATCCGTAACTCGTGTTGCGGCAGTCCCGGAACAAACGTGGCCGAAAACCTTCGTTTCCTGTGTTGCCTCTATCGTCGGCTTCGTTCTCTTTTCGACGAACCTGTGTCCGAGCTCTTTCCATGACCCCTGGAACCAAGAAATATTCGTCACTGTCCAACGGGGATCGTTAACGTTGTCACTCGCTTCGACCAGCTTTCTGTGGCTGCCTTTAATCGATTATTTTCGCTCCTGTCTTTCATTTTTCTTCGATGCTTTTTAGACAATATTTGAAAAATAGCTCGTGTTAGTGCAGCGGAACGGTAGCGAAAGGCAACTTTATTTCATCGCTAATCTCGAGTACCGAAGTTAACGTCGTAGAGTCGTACTTGTTTACGGCCATCTTCTTTATATCAGCGTCTGTCTCAAACACCTTCCAAAATTCGATTTTATTAAACGTGTGGTATTTCTTACTGTTCAACCAGCTGGTGAGTGCTGTACTCGTAAAAACTTCACTTTTGCAATCATCGAGGCTCATGATCGAATTTACAAAATTGTCCACGTAACGTAAATCGACAATTTTAATAAATTTGACCATGAGGCTCGATAATTGCAAGAATGAAGTTGTTACAAGTACAGCACTCACCAACAGACACCTGACACAGTAGTCAGGTATTTTTGGATAACAATACCGTATGTTTAATAAAATCGAATTTTAAAAAGGTGTTTTAGACAGATGCTAATGTAAACAAGAACCACTTCGCCCAAAAAGTTAATTCGATCGGAGGATTAGCGTCTATCTTGAATTAGAAAAGATGGAGCTAAGTAAGAAAACGTTCTGGCGACCTAGTGAGCTCTGTCGTTATCGTCCATAGCGCTCGAAACGGATAGTTAACCGCGCGAATCGACATTTATGACAATCCTTACGGGCGGCACGAGGAAATCTCGTTGAAATGGCACGCGAAAAGCCGCTTTTCGCATCTAAATATTCCCGGGAACAGAGGTAAGAGCATTCTCTCCAACCCCGCCACGGTTCACCGTGGAAAATTTCAAAGTTTGCGTAGGCTACGTACGTCGAAACTTTCGGAAATAAGAATTTTATAGATTATACGGCACAGACAGAGAATACCGCGTTTGCTCGGTGCCACGCGGAAAGTTTTTAAAACATTCCAAGAATGCGTTATCGTGTCATTTCCAAACTACAATGGGAACAGCATACGTGCGAAACCCTCGAGCGTTTCTAGCATTAATATTGAACGGCTTCGGGACTATTGAAAACCGATTATACCGGTGAAACACGCTTCGACCCTTCGTTCTTACCACCATTTTATCGTTCGAGGTGCTCCTTCTCGATAGATGGCGCCATTTGATTAACCTGTTTAAAGACTCCCTAATTCTGTGATCGGAGTACCGAAATATTTCAGCGAGATCCAAATACACAAGGTTACCGAACCTTTGATAAAGGCACCAGTCCACAAAATATTCCGTTCGATTTTAACATGTTAATGAAAAAGAAAGTCGAAAACTTCGTCATTGTCATTGGTACGTTAGCAACATTGTTTCTCATTGCAGCTGCCACGTCTGCCTGCCACCGCCTTAATCTCCTTTCGTGCTCAGCTCACGCTCAGGATCGCTTAATTGCCAGATAAATCTATCCAACTAACGGCGAGTTAAACGGATAAGCCGAGTTGTTTTCACGCTTGATACGCGTAACCCGCAATTAAATGGCGGTGATTACGTTGTTATTAAGTATGCAAAAAAAGGAGGAAAGGAATTCACGTCGTTCGGCCTTAACAAGTTCCGAACCGGTGCGTTCGAGATGTTCTTCATAATATGTTTATTAAGCCCGGTACAATTTTTGCCCCGGGAAATACGGCGCGTAGCCACGCGAGGGCGTGCTGGAAAAATCGAAACAGCTTCGGAAAAGTATACGGGCGTTGAAGGAAGTTGAAAAGGGAACGGCAATTCCGAGGTCAAAGGCTCTGGACAGAAGGATATCGACACGCCGCGTGAGAGGACTGCAACCGATAGGGTGAAAATACATTGTACGTTCTTATGTGCACCGTAACCAACACCGTTTTCCAGCTTGGCCTTGTTCGCGAAATAAAAACTCGAACAACAGTGGCCAGGATTGAAACGGTCTCGCAAATATCCTTCGCGACAGTTCCCTTGTCTCTCGAGATGTCGGCTACCGAGCCACTGGTCGAACCCTATGTACACCATTCCCGACATACCACCGCCACAACACGCGACCGATTCCTTTTTCCACACTGCCACACTCTGTCGAGATTTCATAATGTCCGATGAAAAACGTCTTAACCTTTCGGACACGTTACTCTCGCATCGGAGACTTTTCACCGACATTCATTATTCACCGGTCAAGGATAAACCAAAGTTAAATTATCAAATATTGATTTCATAATGCATTTCAGTGGTTGTACAACCTTTGACGATAGCATGCTCTGTAACAACACGTGCTGATAAGACGCGAATACATTTGACCTTGATGACACAATGCGATATGTATCGCCATGTAAATTCGTAACAGTTTTAAAGTAGTTCAGTTTGAAACAGCAAAAATCACAATTACCTTTAGTATTGTATAGATCGAGTCTTTGAAGGTATGACGTTGCAATGAGAATATAGAAAATTTGAGGTTTGAAAAGGTGTTCTAAAGGGTTCCGTATAGTTGATACGTCTTTATTAGATAGAGCAAGCACGCCAACACGACGGTATTCGAGGATCCTTATCACCTTTCGTCGAATCCATAGGAAGAGCTGATAAAAGGTGAAGCATAGCAGGCGTCGAAGGGTGTTCTGGAACGAGGAAACTCGTGTTCCCGGCTGCTTTAGGCCGGGTTCTCGGATACTCGCGAGAAACCTTTGGCCCTTCAACGAGAACGACCGGATTACCGTTTTTGGCTTTCATCGTCACCAGAGTGGCTCCCCACCTTCTCTCGCTATATCCCCGCGTGAAATTCGTTCTTGATCCCAGGAAATGTGATAGAAAAATGAACCGATATCCCCTGCCTTCCTTGGTTCCCTTGGAAAAATTCCACCGCGTTTTATTAAGAAAATACCCGACCTCTTCCAACGAGATTCTTACCGATACAACGCTGCAACGGTGCGAATAAGATACGGTTATTAGCAAAACGAACAATCACCGTGATATTTCGTGATGAGGGTTGATATCCTTTTTCTTACCGAGGATAGCTAATTTTCTTGAAATTCTTTCATTGCAATTCGCGTTGGCTGGTGTTCAACATTCCTTCGTTTAGGAATACATGAATTCTTGATTTCGTACATTATCGTTTTATCAGATTTCCGAATTTAAATATTGGGAAGTGTGTCTTCTCATTTTGGGGTTAAGTCGATACAGTTGCATTAAATACGTAAAGTGATTACGAGATGGAAGGACGTTAACACTTTCCATTTGTTCTTATAAATATTTTATTTTCTTGTTTATTACGAGACTCTTTTAGCTGAAGAAACATTGCATGACATATTAAATTTCGTACGTACTTCATTTTGCAAATATATGTTTACTTGTTTATATATTGATTAAATCGATAATGCATTAATTGATTTTTAGAAAGTGGGCCATCACTCACTTATCGTACGCGAACGCAAAAAAAGGGTAGAACTTCTGGGGTAAGTTACTTTTTGCCCGCGATGGATTCGATCGTTGGTACTGGTAGTAATTCGCATAAGTTCGTCTCGTTCTTGGTTCGTTCACGTTCGACTAAGCTCAAAGATGTACGAGGGAATCCATTATGCGATTGGAGAGTTTAGGTTCGTGTGATGACCCCGTTCGCGAGACGTGCTCGCGTACCAAGTCGTTTCGGGAACTGCCTCGCTATCTTTCTTGCGCAATAAGCAGCATAAATCACGTTTGCGCGATTCGGATGCGAGCGATATATCAATGACAGGGAATGCAGGATAAAAAAAAAGAGAAGTAAAGAGGTACCGGCGAAATCATGGCAATGTACCAAAAACCCATCGAATTCAAACGCCGATGCTGCTACATAAGTAACGCGATGGTGTTCGGAGAAAATGAAAATTTATAGCATAATTTAATTAGCCATTTAAAATGCAATTATAGGATGTCCCATTTGAACTGAACCACACAATTATCTCCCAAACCGGTGATGGAAAATGGCGCTCGCGAGAGCGCGTTACGCGAGCGGGTAAGTGTTATTGCAAAATGGCACTCGTGCTACACCAATTTCAAGTTAAAACTCTAATGAAAATGAGTGCGTAATCATTTTGTCAATATTCATAATACAAAATAAATGATACTTTATTGGAACGAACAATGGATCAATCAATTTACACCGTAATATTTTCCATTAGCTTAATGGACTTTCGATTTGTTATTCGTACGGAGTCTGCACTTTTCGGATTATATTTCTTTTGTATAAAAATAACGTGTGCGTAAAGCAAAGTCATGAGCGCATGATTGCATAAGTAAAATAATTTCGTTTACCAAATATTATTTGCAACGAGATATATTTTATCGCGAGTGTTGTGATATTTGGTTGTTTTTAAATTTTTATTATATGCTTGTTATTTTTGTAGATAAACGCATTCTTATTGTTCAGCGATTACCGTAATCACCAATTATAACAAAAACAACGATTACGGTCATTATTAAATATTTATTTTTCACAATCCCATCCCTTTCTTCTTACGTTGTATTTTCTTGTCAAACTCGTGGGCCCAACATGTCTTATGATTTACAGATCCACTAAATCGTCCCTCATTCATTTGTGCACCAGAAAACAAAAGGTATCGATTGCACGGTGCTCGAACAGGTCGAAAGAAAAGAGGTGTTGTTCTAAACCAGGCATGAACAAGTGGTGGCTCGCGAGCCACATTCGGCTACCATACCTATTTTCTCGCTCTCTTCAACCGTAGGGGAACAACCCCACCACACAGACTCGTCCTTCTTGCTTTTCTTTCGAAGACAAAGAAACTACCGGCAAACAGACCGCTCGATCTTACCTTACTTCGCTTTAGAGTACCTTACGTAATATTAAAAATTTCCAAAATTTTTAACTCTCGTTGCCTCGATAAATTATCAACATGAAATTAAAAAGTACCGAAGGAGATATGGAAAAGAGAATATGTTCACCGAAGAAGAAAGTTTCAAAGAGTGCGGTACGACTCAAAAGGGTAGTAATGAAAGAAAAAGGCAGATGCATAAGAGAAACGGATGAAAATATCTCATAACTAGCGATGGGTTCGAAAGATCTCGAATCAGCTTGAACAAACTACAAAAAGATCCAAGTTGGGAAATATTAAACATATTAAAAAATGATTAAGATCTACATATTTAAGCTGCCGAGGTAAATAATTTTCCTACAGATCTTCGCTCTCAGAAATATTCTCGAACAAACTTCTCAAAGATTTCTGAACGTTCGAGACACGAGGATCGACAAGCCTCTTCGAGGGACTTTAAAACTTGCCGAACGCTCGGAGCGATTCGACCGTTCGTACTGCGAAATTGCTCGAGAACTTGTGACAGAGAGAATATCGAATGGCCATCGGTAACCATGTACAGGTGTACAGGGTGTACCATAATATTTATATGGTAATTGCTTCACCTGCGTATACAAATAGTAAGGCATGACATAATTGGTTGTCGAATTCGACGCGTTTGCTATCAGCGAATAATGTGATCATAGAATATCACGTTTCGAGGGTAAACGGTCGTGTACGAACGAGGAAGAAAGTTTGAAGGGTTTGTTTATTTATAATGGCATTTCTGTTATCGCAACCCCTTATTCCGTAGCGAACAGGATTGAACAGAATTGCTTTGGAACTCGCTATTGAGGATACGACCGTATATTAACTTACACTGTTTATAAGATAGCTCTGTATTGAAACCCTCAACAATTTTATCGTCTAGAACTATAATTTCAACGTTAATAAATACAGAGAAATCTTGAGATAGATTTAAATTTATCATTTTTTTGTATTAATAGACATATCATTTATGTCTTAAATTATTGTGCGCAGGATGTGTTTGTGACATACAATTGACAACGACGTATTGAAATATAATGTACTTAGGTGTATTATGGTAGGCGTATTTTTAAAAGGATTAAACTTAGGGTATAGCGGAGATATAATAGTAGATATTTGCTACGTTGTGATATAGTAATGATGTCTCGATAACCAACAAGCACATGTGCTCGTAATATAAATTTACCTAAAGTTTCATGAGTGTAATTCGGAAACTAAGGTCAAGGGATGGTAGTATGTGCGAGGAAAGTTACCGAGGACATTGTCTTTGATAATATATTTCAAGGTCATTGAAATCAATATAGCATACTCTTCAACTGTTAAATATTTCGTTCCACTGTTTCGATTAATTATTACTCGTTCAGCTTAATGTTAATACGGAAATTAGTACGAAAATTATCGTCTTGCCATATTTTCAAATTTTCCAAATTTCTAGACCTGCAAATTCCTAGGTTCTCCTGTTCGTAAATCTCGAAATTCCAAAATCGCGAAATATTTGAATGTAAATGAATGTACTCTTGACTGTACTGTTTCAATCGTAGAAATCGCAATAAATCGATTAAAGCAACGTTGTATCGATAGAATAAGAAATGTAGAAATGTAATATAATTGTTTCAGTAATGGATCGAACGAGGAGTGGAGGGTAAGGAGCGAGGGATAGCCGCGGTCATTTATCCGGAGCCGATCGTATTATGGTACACCCTGTATAAGGGAGGAGAAGGCTTGCGCCGAGGGTTGGGAAAGCTGAAGCGTGGCTCCTCCGGGTGGGGGTAGTCGGTACCTCGAACGACTCCGTGGGTCTCCAGATCTCCCCGCCGCGCTCAGTCCGACCCGGACGTTCGAGGGAGACGCATCTCTCTTTCGTGGCTCGTATGCGCGACACCGGTACCGCACGTTGCGTCGTCTTACAACAAACACGCTTATTGTAAATAATTCCGACGATCGTTAACAGTCGACGCACACTCGTATCATCCGAAAGAGAAAGCATACACGCACGCACAGTGATCGAGTCCGAAAGTGTGGCACGTACGGTGACCGCGTTGCACGAGGGCGAGAGGGCAGGGGTGAGAGAGAGAGGACAGAGAACAGAGAACACGGGACAAAGAGGGAGGGAAACGCGAAGAAAAAGCTCTCTCTCTCTCGCTCTTTCTCTCTCTCTATCTCGACTGCCTTGCCGGCTTTCCACGGCCACGAATCGATACCACGCGACCGTCGCCGCGTCGGTCGTTCCTCTCTCTCGACCTCTTCTTCGCCGCCACGAGTGTACGACCACTCGCCCCGTCGATTTTTTCCCTCCTGGACGAGCTTAACCGGCTCCGCGCTCGCCGACGTTTCCTCCGCCGATCGACGCCGGCCTCGATCCGAATCGAGAATCGAAACCGCTCCGGGGCTGGATCGATGAAACCCGCCAAAACGCCGCATCCCCGTCGCGTTTCGACCACGCGAGGATAAAAGACGTGAAAAGGTGGTTCGGTGTTGGCAGTGCGCGTGGATCGAAAACCCCTCGAAAAAGGGAACGTTGTCAGTGTTTTTGTTCTGTTCCTTTGGATGGATTTCTGGCCAGTGCGTAATCCTTCTGGTGTGACACGTGACGGTCAACGTTTCTTTCATGGTGTTCTTTTCTGTCGTCCGTTCGACCGACTGGCCAAGTGGTACCTGTACACAAGAACGTTTTCACGGATCGTCGAAAAGTGAGTAAACATATTCAGCCATTTTCTTGCTTTCGTAAACACGATTCGTTAATCCTGTCGCGACGTTCCTCCGCTAATCCGGACTCGGGACTTATTCGCTGCTTGTAAATTACCGGCTTGGCGATCGCCCAAAACGGTCCACCCTGCTAATTCAACGACTGTACGTTTTCATTAGGCCGTGAACCGGGATAGGTTCGTTAGGTCGTACGAGAACTTCCATAATTGTACCGCTGGATAAGAGGACTTTCAAACTTACTTTTTCGAAAAGTGTATTTTAGACGAATGTGATACGATTCATATCGAAATTTTATTTAGTATCGAATACTTAAATATGGGAACATTTCAAAAATTTTCATGGAAAATAAGTAAAGTTTCGTTTCGTTCCTCTTGTTAATTAAGGCATTTTAATCGTAATTGCTCAGATATGTACACGTGGTTTTATTTATCGATAGACTTCATATTGTCACTCTCTCAGAAATAAGTAATAGGACCAAAGCAAGTATAATTTACAAAAAAAAAAAGTGTCAATGTTCAGATTAGTTGCAATTAATTTCTTACCCTACTTGTAATATACGAGATCGAATCATCCCGAAAGGTCATCTTGATCGGAGTTACTTCGGGTGAAAACTTCATGATCGATTACGGACGGTGAGCATTCATGAGCAAAACACGATTTTTGATCAGTGATATATGGTTTTGAAACTTTTATTATTTTAAATAGTGACCTACCGTGCTCGAAATACGTACTGCATCGACTCACGTGCATAGATTAATCAACATCGATTTTCAACGAAGTCAAAGAAATCTAGTAACGGGTTTAATTTCTTCAAGAATACAAATGCATATGTTTAAAGTTCCATTTTCCTTGAATAGTATTAGCACCTTTCAAAATCTTCCTACATAATTTCTATCAGTTTTTATTTGATCGGTTGTTATTTGACCATTCTTTTTAACTTCAAAGAAAACTATTGTTGAAGAGGTGAATTCCAAAATGACCGGATTCCCCTGTTTCGTCCAGCGGTACAATTTCCGTAGAGTCCGTTCGTTGACATCTTGAACCAAATATTTTTTATTTCTCGTTTTCCCCGTTCGTTCGAGGTATATGGACAAAACGTTTGAACGTTCAGCCGTGTAATTCGGTTTGATCGGAGCATCGGTTCGGTTAGTTCGCGAACGGGGAAAATTGAAGTGGAAAGCGGCCGGCTCTGTAGAGGTGGTATCTCGCTAATCGGTTGTCGCGGTTTTTTATGAAGGTATTTTTATCGCGCATTCTGCCGTCTAAGCGAGTCGACAAAGGCCGTGACAGAGCGCCGCCGGCGACTTTGTAGGATCGTTCACACGGCGAGATGTTTTGTTCCGCGACCAAGCAATTAATCGATCGTAAAGAGGCTAATGCGAACGATACGCCGGCCAGCCGTGCTACGACGAACATTTGACAAAGGAGAACGATCATGTATCTATACGGGCGTATTCTACGTGCTCTCCGTGTCTTATCGCCTTTCAAAAGACGCGCCCCGCACCTTCCCTCCCCCTCGAGTAAATGTTATTCCTTGCCGATCCGTTTTGCTCCGTTTCGATCGCGAGCGAATTAACCTTCTCTTTGTGCTCCCACTCGGAGATGCGCGAAGATGAAGTTGAAGTTTTGGTAATTTGCGAACACTGTCGGATACTGTATCGTGGATTACTTGCGAATATAGAACAGCGGTAAACAACGTACATTCGCTGGAACTGACTAACGCTGATAATTTATTTCTACATTCGAAGACTCGAAATGACTGCATTTCTAAATTTGTCTCCCGCAAAGCTTAGGACACGAACAAAATATTAACGCGTTTTCAGTATTTTAGTATGACTGCAAATCGATAATACGTATTCTAAGCGAACAGGTACCACTGCATAACGACGCGTGTTTAATTATAAACCTTTCATTAACGCCACAATCGTGACTGGATATCGCGCGATTAGCATGCGTAGGATTAAACGATATTCCAAGAGTGATTTTTATCTCGTAGAATTTAAATTGGCCCATAATCGAGGACAATTGGCGCATTTTATACTAATGTTACGAGAGGACTTTGTCGCGTTCTCGCGGAAGCAATAGAATCTGGTGAGACTTTTCGAAAAGTATGTAACTTTCAGTGAGTCGACCGTGGCTAAGAATGAAGTCTATGGCCGTGGAAGCTAGCTCTGCGATAAAATCTAATGAGACGTCGGAGAACTCGAGAATCCCACCAAGAACGAAATTACAGATTCTCTACCCTATATTTTTTCCGTCTAACGTTCGACGTTCAATCTTTTATTAACGCCCTGGCTGGATATCGATTTTTCGATTTTGCCTCGAGTGAGCAATCCGAGTGACGCAATCGCCTTTTCGACAAACGTTAACCTACGATATTGCTGTTTCGATCGAACGTTTAATTCGCTTCTTAGATCCGTCAGATCGTTTTCGAACTTTTAACTTTCCGGCAGATGAAAACACGAATTGCGTCAGTTTTGCAGAACGAAATTGCTTTTCTAAATATAGTTTTAAAGTTTCTTGTAAAAGTTTCCGCAAAATGCGTGACCATCGATATTAACCCCTTGCCCTACAATGCCGTGTCACTCGTGACGCACAGTACAGTCGGAATGTTATGAACCAGACTCGTATTTTCATTCTAATTGACTTTAGGGTTCAATTCTAATTGTAATCTGTATAATCGATGATCATTGAAGGCAAAATGTGCTTAACATCTTAACTTTCTTTAGTTGTCTCATCTTTGTAGCAATGATCAGCTAGCTACGTATGACGCAACTGCCTAGAAAATTGTAGGTTAAGGGGTTAAAGAAAGATATAACCATTTGCATGAATATTTCAAGTTCAAAGATTTAGATGATTTTCATTTTAATGCGATAATAATGTCGCGGGAAGTAATCGATATACTATTGAAAGCTTAGAAGATGGCAAGCAAAGAAAGTAACCTCCGCATTACCCATTCATATCTTTGACACCCTTTCGTGTCAACACCGGTTTATTTAACCTGTTACGAGAAATTCACGCGAGTCGATTTTATGTGTCCGTTTAAGAACATAGAATTGCTATATTACGATCAGAAGCAATTGCCAGCTTCTCAGTTTCGAATAGTACTTACATCGTCAATATTTCACAGTTCCCTCGGTCGATAAACGTAGGTTGTCGATAAAAAATTCTCAATATCCTGGCAGTGTCGATCAATAACCAGAACCTGAAACGTTGACAAGATATGTCGGTTGTCTGCGGTCGCCATCAAGTCGAGAATAACTAAAAACAAGTTAGATATTATTCATCAAATTTCTGCTTTTCGATGCTGAGGGAATAATTAATTCGCATTGCAAAGATCCTACAGGTACATAATTAACGAGTTAAATGAACGGTTTCTTCCTCGCAAACTTCCCTTCATTTAGCCATGAAAATTTAACGTAAGTACTTGTATTAAGAGCGGAAGAAAATTAGCGAAGAAGAAGATTTTTAAGTATAGACTGTGAAAGCGTCATAATTCCCGGCGAAACTCCATTTGTGTTTCACCGCGGCGATGTTGTTATTTAGTGCACAATATCGTACTGTGCATGTTAATTAACAAAATACTTCATGAACTCGTAGCATAAAATGCGTCTCCATTGTTGAGCGTTCGTTGCTTTTTAATGATATGCGCCACGGAAAACTGTGAATAGCTTCCATTTTTCAAGGAAACTCAGAATAAAAATGGCACGTCTTTTACGTCTATACGGGTTTTGTTGCACCGGTTATTAATTGGTTCGACAAATTTTTTCTATTGTACTTAATAGGTTCATGATGGAGTGCCCAAAATTGACTGTTCCACCAAATCAGTGAAATCGTACTTTGCACCTAACCTCTTGTACTTCACATGTACTGATCCTGATACGCGTAATATAATAACAAATATATATTATCTTCCTGAGTATTGCAATAAAGAAATTTGATTTTGAAACGACCGAAGTGTCGTAAGCGTGTTGTATAACATGCAAATAAATAATTCTTACTTTTTATTTTTAATATATCTACTATTATACATAGTACTGTGTATGATACATAATATCATAAATAATGAATAATGAACGTGAAATTTCGTGTAGTAAACGATAATGAAAGCCGCGGGAAAACGTGTCGAAGAGAAATATGTACGTAATACGTGGAAGAACAGAAGCAAGGGATTGCATAGGTGTTTAATTCAGCGATTTCTCCGATCAACGGAAGCCCTTGAAAATAAAGTTGCCAGCTTCTCCAGGGAAACACGACCAAGTCAATATTGTCTTCTCTTGCTAAGCGCAGCTAAAGTACACCGTCAGACCGGTGCTGTGCAAGGAAACTTTATATATCACGGTGCGTAGTTGCGAACAAACTTGATGGAATCCAACAATAAGGCAAAGTTACGTCCTTGCTTCGTTGTTTCCTTCGTCTAACTAAAAATAAATACGTCGCGACTTCATCGGTCGTATCCACCGTGAAAAGAGGGTTCTTCTTTCCGTCAGCCACGACGGACGGCGTCATTTTAAATGATGGGAGGCGTCTCTAAATATACGTGTAATATTCCGGGGGACGATCTCCTCGGGTTTTTGAAACGGAAGCAGCCCCTGTTTGTTTGAAACTTTAATTGGTAGAGTGACAACTTCATTGACGTTGTCAGACTTTATTCTTCCGAATATTTTTAGGTAGCTGTTAGTACCGATTAGTGGCAAGAAATAAAGACTTACACGCTTTATCATTTAGGAATTTGATATCGAGGAATGTTAAATATTTAAATTTACAGATTCCTAAGCTCGTAGTTCTAGTTTAAAGCGTGAAAATTTAACTTAATTGGAAAGACTGAGGCGAGAAACTTGTACTCTAATGCCGCTTGACTATACAAGCATCTACCATATTTGTGAACTCCTATAATTCCCTATTACCGAGTTAGCTTTTGTATCTTCCAATTCGATAAATCGATACTCGAACAAAATAACAATCCCAAGAAATCATCAATTTGTACAAGAACGTTTAATAATAATGTTTGGTCCACGGTAGGGCAATGTTGATCTCGGCGAATTCAGTTTTGCCTCGAAATCGAAGAATTTTCTTTTCAAGACTCTCGAGAAATCGATTGGTCGGACTTCATGAACCCTCGTAATCTGTTCATCGGTTGGTTTTTAACGAGCAACGCGGCCAAACTCCTTGGGAGTCGTTTCATCTAGCTATAGCCTTGGTACTTCCTCGCTCTGTTGGTAATAATAGCGGAAACAGGAACTCGTTTCGAAGTAAAAGCGAAAAACAAAGCTGCGTTCTTTAGTCGTGCAGAATCTGCGCCCTAGTTTTGGTAGCAAGAGTTCACTACGAACGAGAATTCCACGTAGGTAACATCGAGTTTCATAAGCCTCCGAGGGAATTTTACGATACTTTTTGTTGTTACAGAAGGACAATTTGTATCCTAATCCTTTGTACTCGTAATCATTTTTAATATACTCTCACGTATTTTTCGCTGTAGAAATGAACATAATATTTGATAACTTTCAAGCATCATAATTTAATTTACTAATGTCATGTACATATATGTATATTAAGTTCACCTGATAACGTTACAATTTAATATCCTAACATAACTTAATTTGCTAATTTCATTCTATGACTACTTAAGAATATGCGAGAAAAATTCAGAATGCGATGAAGTACAAAATAAAAATCTGTTATAACCAATAAGCAGAGGATGCAAATTTGCCTGTATTTTGAACGAGACTTCGTAGTATTGGGAAATGTTTAAAAGTTTCAAAGTCCCAACGTTTGAAATTGCGAAGTAAATTTCCGGAAGGTAGGTCGATTTTTTCGGATTGATTAATGCAAACCCTTGCCAACCATTTGGCAACCCTTCTTTTTCTCTTTGGGGCCAGTTCGTTTCGCGACGACAGACTCATCTCCGATTTTATGGTTCGTTTGAGAGCGCACCATCTAACCACCCCTGGCTACCTCCTTTGGTTCCGCACCCTTTTCAGGACACATTCAGCAGCGACCCCTCGCTTTCGTTGCAACACGCAGTCACGAAAATCACAGAGCACGAGGCACGCGGGGAATGGTCTATTTGGTATTTAAATAAGCGGACGTGTACGCTAGCCTTGTCCCATGACCGTACGGGACAAGTTTAGTGAGCTTCTTTTTTCGGGGAAAACTGGGCGGAGAGGGAACAACCCTTGGATATTTATGACGAGGGAAAGGGTATGGTCAATTAGATCGTCGTTGGTAAATATGCTGATCCGTACGGGGATAAACGTGCATCTCGAAGCAAAACGAATAATAAACGAGAGTCGAATGACACGTGTGCACGGGTAACTTATTAGAAAGCCGCACTTTTTATGATGCGGTAAGATAGGGTTTTATCGACTTTTGTGACCTTGTTCCATCAGATGACCTTGAATGTAAAATGTGCACAGTCGTTAACCGCGTAATAATTATGCAAGGAAAATTATGCTTTGTTACAATATTTCGTGACACCGCTCAGGTTGGTTGGTCACGATAAATTTTTAATTTCAGTTCATTATTCGCCCACGCGTGGGACTGACCACTCCACAGGTTATTATAAATTCAGTAAATTCGCGAAATAAACGATTCACGTTGTCAGAGCGATTCCTTCCGAAGCAAGTCAGTAGCTAATTCGTTGAAGCTTCGTTCGCGGCTGTGTTCGACTGTTGTCCCCGAAAAAATCGACTCAGTTGGAACATTCATCACCAGAAACACAGACATCCGGCAATCTTTCCTTGCCAATCGTTTCTGACCGACTAAAAGCACCATCAGCCAACCAGAGCCTGTCCATCTCATACGCCATAAAATCGTTTCCGTGTTTCCCTGCCATTCGGCCAGAGAAACGCAGCGGCCAGGCCACGCCGTCAAAAAAAAAAAAGAAAAAATACGGCCAGTCCAAAAATCAATCCGTCCGCTTCCATAGAAACATCTGAAACGTCGAGATCGCGCGTTTTCCACGATAACAGAAGGGTAGGCGCCAGCACACACGTGCATCCCGACATATCTGCTTCCTCGTTTCTTTCCCTATGCCACCCCGTCGATTTCACTGCCGCCCACTGCGAAACGAGTCTACGGGACGGCGATAACAATGGGGTTGTTTTTACGAGCATCGTATACAGGGTGTCATATAACTGACGCTGCACGCCGAATGGAGATGATTCCTCCTGCAAACATTACTGTTAGCTACAAATGTGCAGCGAAATTGTTTCGTACGCCGGTTCGTTTTTGTGGAAATGACGCTTAAAGATTAGATCCTGCAGCACGGGTTTTGGAAGAAAGCGGGAACAAAAGCGGTTTTGAATGGTAATCGATGGATTATTTTGTTTCGAGGATATGCTCCACTTTAAAATGCAAGTTCATAAATCGATTTCATTGAGTTGTGCGATCGGATTTTTAGCGATCTACCGCAATTAATCCAAGATGTTCTTAATTGGGAACTTACATAGCAGAGAAATGGGGGTTGTCTATTATACCGTGTATAAATGGAAGGTTACGATGATTGTGCAATGATCGCGCAAGGAATCTCTGATTTTCCTGCTAAATGACACCTTGTATATATCCGTCCTCGTTTTCACTGAACGACGGTGCACGGACTCTCGACACACGAATTAATAACCGTTTGAAACCGCCGACACCGCGCCGTTTCGGAATTAAAATATCCTTGCCGGGGTTCGGTACCGGCGACAAATCCACAGAGGGAGGGCGGCGACGAACAGAGGAAAACGGAACGAAACCGGAGGGTTCTGGTCGACGAGGGTGGTTGTATCAGAGAGAGACGGCGGGGGGACGATGGGTAGCGCGGATTGTCCGCAAGAATTAATCACTCGTCCAATCTGCGCGAAATCACGCCGTGTAATCACCCCGCGAGGTTTGTTATTAGCGGTCCGCGCCGCGTAAAGTACGCGCACGATTTTCAACTTCTTGCAAATGCCACGGTACGATTAATCGTGACTTGGTGTACTTTTTTTTATTAGTCGCAACAGTTCTGTCGGTGTAGATTGTTTGCTGCTTTTTCGGATGCTATCGGCGTCTATGGAAGTCTCTAAACGGATGGGTTTCAAAAGTTTGGAGTACCTTTTGTTCGTTCGGATAAAGCAAGTTTTTGAACGTTAAAGCTACCGATGTACAGTATCAAATTGAAAACGAAGTAGAGAAATAAATGCACGAGGGATAAAACGTAAACTAACATTTGCGTCGGTGTATAACTAACTAAAAATCGATAGGACAGAAAGGATAGCAGCCATCATAGAAATTGCTATGATTGTTTTGTAAAATATTTTCAGACGAACGTAGGAAAAATATTGTAACGGGGTTGGTTCTTTTGTGCGGAAATATGTTTGCCGTATTGTCGATATAATCGAGGCTCGTTTGTCTTGAAAAATTGTTCACCGATCGGAGCTGACCGCGAGAAAAGCCGATGGGATGAAATATTGGGGGTAAATCGTGCGTATCGGCCAGATTGCATCTGAATCCTGCAATTACTCCGCGCTACGCTCCGCTCCGCTTCGCTTCTCTACGTGACCGTGCGTGTTGCGTTAATCGATAGAAGCTAAATGCCGGATCTGGATTTTCCCGAAGGGACACGTTACAAATATCGTTTCTAGTTACGTGTCTCGTTTCGCCGTGTTGGCTGTTGCTACTTTGAAATCGGTATCCGTGTTACGAACGGGGATGATTTTCTACGTTTCAATGATATCGTACATAAACTTCCATTAAGGGTTCCATAACGGCCTTAAAAATATACGTTTCATAAACTCATTTATCCGAAATGTCTCTGCTCTTTACTGCTATTTGCCCACAAGATGAACTTCGAATATTGATAGAAAGATACGATTGATCGAATCGAAAAGCTTCATGCATATCGTCGACAGGAGTGAACGATTGTTTACATCAGTCATTTACACCAGTCAGTTTGAAATGAAATTTGTCCCTCTGAAATCCTAGAATTCATCTTGTGACAGATGTAGAGCATATTGCGTTGATACTACGTTTATTTCTTTTTATAATTTCTAACCTAATGATCTCGGTATATTTCTGTTTTGTTAAGAATAAGTCTCGACAAATTTATTGCGAAATATTTTAGTATATATTTCACGATTTATGCAATTGAATGGATATCTGTATAAAATCCATCTTCTTAAACGTTGAAACGGCTTTGAATATAAACATTGAACAAATAAATGTGAATTCAAATCCATTTTATCCGCAGACACAATCGACTCATATTATAAAAGATAACATCGTTTCCATTTAAAAAGAAGATTGGTTTTGCTTTCCCGGCAGCGGAGTAAATACAAAAGACACGATTCTTTCTCTCAACTACATCTTTTATTATCGTTAACCACGGATGTACTGTTTTTAAATAAAATCTCTCAAATCAACGAATACACCGTGGGAAATTGTATCGTGTAAATTATACCTTTTATTTTGTATTGTATCCGTTTCTGGATTATAATCGAAAACTTCAAATTCTATTAAAAGAGGAATTTAAAAATCGCGAAATTTAATCGTTAATTTAATAGATTATTATCCGAGTATTAGCATTCGAGACAAAGTAATTTTTGTACGAAATTACGCGAATTTGCAGAAGTTCAGTCTCGCGAAGAAATCTTCTGCCACATTTTCCTCTGTATGGCACAACCGTGCTTCACTCTCGTATTCAAATATCTCCTTAGAAGGAGACATTATTGCGTAAGATAATTAAACGGAGTCACTGGAATGGATAAATTAAATCGTCTATTATTTCTCGGCCCTGTAATTAGTCGTCCACCCAAAGCGCCCTGTCAAAGAACACTTGCCGTGCTCCGTTATCAGGAGACAAGCTGTTAATTAAGTAGACTATTCCGTCTGTCTCTGCAGATAACAGAATCTTGGCCAACGTTAGAAACACTTTTGTGTCAACGTAAATGTTACATCAAGAGATTAGAAAATCTCGATGATCATACGTACTCGTATCAAATCGATTGCCTTTGCAATTTAGCAACTTGATTCGCGAATTTACATTTTGTACGACCAATTTGAGCACTTGTCGAAGAGGACATGTAAATGGGAAAATCATCTGTTGACAGAAACGTAACTTTTTAGTCAGCCATTCGATTTGATCATCTTCGACTTACCACGTGAATTTTATTACCTACCGAACCTGGAACCTTGAATTCAGAACCTTGAATCTAGAATCTTGAAATCGAGAAACAGTGCAATTTCTAGGTTTGAGAGTTCGTGGTGGGAGCAAGCTGGAAAACTCTAAACGTTGAAAGTGAATTGGAAAGTTTGCAAAGTGTCCACAGTTATTGAAATGGAGGAGTAAGCGTTTACGGTAGTTCGTTAGGAGCGATAGTAAGAGGGTTTAACAAGAACGTAAAAGAAATCTGTTTTGGATTCGAGGGCAGTCGTAGGAATTTCGTAGAGTTCGACGTGGCCTTATAGATTCAGTGACTTCAATATGTAGAGAAGCGGAGGAAGAATCGTGGAAGAGGGAAATAGAGAAAGAAGGGAAGGAGAGAGATTTGTCGCGAGCATCGGAGATTGAAAGCACGAGACGAGGTCACGGAAGCAGAGATAGGAAGAAATTCGAAAGAAAGGGGAAGATGGGAGAAATTGTACGGGGCGTGGACGGGATAAGTTATCCTCGCGTCTCAGGATGCACACCGACATTATTTCGTATCTTGCAGGACACTTGGAGCAATGAGCACGTCCTGCCGCGCACGCTGCCGGAATCCATAACGAGTTCTTATCTATCTTAGTCGCCGTTCCTTTTCTATCGTCTTTTTTTTCCTCTACCCCTTTCTCCATTCCCTTTCCTGTTTCTTGCAACACCGTCTCTACCCGGATGCTTTTCGACTGGATCCAACTGCACGCGTGTTTCTCCTCAGATTAGGAAACCTGTTCCAATATCGTGGCTCCGTCTGGAGAGACTTTAACTCCTTCGGCACGAAATTAATGTTTGTCTGTTCTCCATGGACTAGTGGAGCTACGTTTAGCTAGCTTTACTCGCTTAGTCATCGTTATCGTGGTCTTGGGATGGTTGACTAATGTCGTTGAATGTAGCGTGTACTTAGTTGGTTCTGCTTGCTCCGGGCCATGAGCTTCTTCGAATTCACGAATTCCGAAGATGGAACTCGATCTACGGATTGTTGCAAGAAGCAATAGCTGCCGAGACCGTATAACACTTGAGGAACTGTTAAGACGTGAACTTATGAAGCATCTGGGCATTTCGGAATTAGAAAATTATCATATCGCTCTTTACTCTTCGTAACAAACACCTTAGAGATTCTAAAGATTCATCTGGTCGGTTCAATTGAAAAATATGACGCACTCGTACTTCGTGATCAATTTTACTAAAATTTTTAATAAATTGAATCTCGAATTTGGAATTCAAGACCAATTATAATTTGCATAATCAACGATAATACAAATCGATATAACATTTCAACTTTCTTTGTCAGTTTTAATATTGTAGCTATGATTAGTTCTGACCTGACAAATCGAAGTTCTCTAAAGTACGTTTTCAAATACCGGACGAGTTAATTCTGCTCCAAGACACCTTGTGCACCGCTCATTACCAGCTCCTCTCGCGCGTTTCTCGCCGAGCTCCTCTCATATTCAACAATAACAACGGCTTCGCTGATATACGATCCTGGCAACGCTCCCTTACGCGTGAATCGCCGAAACTTGCCAGTTTCCCTAACTTCATAACACCACGGTATTACGATTTCCCGCAAACAGTCTCCACGTTAAATGTTTCGTTCAGAATCCGAAAGAGAGCCATATCTCGTCCATTTGTCCAACAGTTTAGCGTCGTTCGCCCAGTTTTCTTACAACGTAGTTCCGTGTTCGTCGAATTTTCGCGCGATGTGCCGCGGCAGTTTGAAAAGTAGGTTCCCATGTGCATAGATACGCGAAATCGCCGGCTTGCCTTCTCAACGTATCGGCGAACTTCGCGTCTCGTCGCCGGGTCACTTGCAAACTTTTTCCAGCGCTGGAGAGGACCGGTTAAAATTGGGAGAAGCTTGATACGAACACGGAAAAAGGATGAAACGAAAGTGGGATTTTCAAATATTTAACTTTCAGATCTTCAAATCTCTAGGGTCTTAAATTCTAATCTTCTAAGATAGCTATGTTTCTAAATTTCTAAGTTTGCAAATTCCTAGCTTTGCAAATTCTTACGTCCCCAATTTTCTAGATTTTACAATTCGTACGTTCTCAGATCCTTAAATTTCCAAATTTCTAGGTCTTCGAATTTCTAGATGCTAAAACTCTTAGGTTCACAAATTCCCAAGTCCCCCAATTTCTACGTTTTACAATTCCCATCTTCCCAAACCCTTATATTTCCAAATTCTTAGTTTCCCAAATTCGCAGATTGCCAAATTCCTATCTCCCAAAGTTCGTAGATCCTAATATTCACCTAACATCACAAACTTCACAAAATTCCTAGGTCCCCAAATTCCTGCATCGCCAAATTCCTTTGCCACGTTGCCGGAAAGAATCCGTTTAAAACGGAAAAAGCTTGATAGGAAAACAAAAAGAAAGACGTAAGGAAACGAAAGTGGAAGGAGGTTAAAACGGAAGGAAGAAGGTGTCTAGAAGGGGTGATGGAGCTCGACAAGCGGCAGCTTGGCTCGCGTGGATGAAAAATTCACGCGAACGATAACTCGAACGTTGCATTTTTCATAGAGCCACGGAACTTTCTTATCCATTGCTTATATCCGGTGTAGTTTCCGAGCCAAAGCAACGAGCACGCGTCTCCAGAGGCTGATAAAGGTTTCTGCAACCGCTTGTTGTACGTAACGCGACCGTTTATACCACGCCTCCATCGTTCGACTCTAATTCCGTTACCCTTTCGTTTCTTTCTTCTATGTTTGTTCTTCGGGCACAGCGTTTTCTTTGCTTCTTTTTCTGCAGTTCTAATACTTCGCAAGGTTCTTAATTTCTTTTGATTTTATACGATGCTTCTTTTTTGTACTTTGGTACTTAGGGTTCATGTAGCTGTACAGGCTAGTTTATTTTGATCTGTAATTCAAGGTAATTTATTTTACGCATTTAAGAACACATGTAACATCGAAATTATAGAAGTTCCGAGGAATGGGTTTGATATTGTTAGTGTGATATTCAGACTTATTGCGATATATCGACAACATATTGCTCCACATGAGAGTGAGTATATAAACAACGTATTATATGATAATATACAGTAAGTGACATAATGCATAAGTGGTACACGATAATAATAGATATCACGATTATGTTCCAACGGATATTATTCGTTAACTTCGTTTCGATGTTGAAGAAGCGTGTAACCGATTCACGCCGCAGCGGCGAATAGTGGGTTAAATGAACAGTTTCTTGCTCGCAAACTTCCCTACATTTAGCCGTGAAAATTTAATGTTAGTACTTGTATTAAGGGCACAGGGATATTAGTAACGAAGATTTTTAAGCAGACAGCGAAAGCATCATAATTTCAAGCGAAACTCCATTTGTGTTTTACCACGGTGATGTTATTTAGTGCACAATATTGTACTGTGCGCGTTAATTAACAAATGCTTCATGAACTCGTACTATAAAATGCGCTTGCATCGCTGAGCATTCGTTGGCTGTTGATGATGCGCGCCGTAAAAACCGAGAATATAATGCTTTTATTTTTCAAGGAAACACTGAAACAAAAATGATTCGCTTTTTATGTTTCGTACCATTTAATGTTTTTTTAGTTTTAACAAATTTTTTATTTTTCACTCTTTATTTTGATCATAATGGTACAGTGGCTGTGTAGTTTGAATTACAATTCTTTTTAACTACCACGCCAAAATATTTGCCGTTTATTCACAAGAGTACCCTTGTTCCTTTTTACGTCGCAAAAGGGAGAACCGTCACTTTATCGGGATTTACCGCGATATTTAATTAGAACGAATCGTTTTCAAGTTGTTTACCGGTACCACCAATCGACCCTCTCGAAAATTGTTTTGAATCAATTTAAAGTACAAGGGGATGAAAGGTGAAGGGTAAAAGCGTGGTCGTTTTCGCGCTTGCTTCCGAGGAAAGAAGCAGACTGAGGCGGGTAATGCACAAGCAACCCCTGTCGAGAGGATCACCGAAAACTCTCGATCGCTCATCCAGCTCATTAAAGCTAGGTCCCTGCGTACGGGGCGTTCACCTAATTTAAATATTCCCCCGGTATCGGGCTCCGGAGAGTTTTCTAATTTAACCACCCCATCCCCTGCTCTATCGATTCTTCTGTCTCCTTCCGGTCTTCGTCTCCACTCGTTGAAGTCCGTTAACCGAAAGCAAAAACGCATCGTCGAAGAAGGAGAAAGTCGAAGTAACCGATCGACACCGACAATTTTTCTTCGCGTGCTCGAGGAAAATTTTTAACATTTGAAATCTTGTTATACTTGTACTCAACGACTCGACCAAGGTTTTATGGAAACGATTGTGGCTTAGCCGAGGATTGTTTGTTTCTGGGATATCGTTTTATAAGGTCTCGTAACACTAAACTTCCAAAATTCGATATTTCCAACTTCAGAGTTACAAACTCCCAAAATTCTAAGGTTTCGAAGTTTCAAATTTCCACAATTTCATGATTCTAAAACCATAAAATTCTGAAGTCGACGCTATTTCGAAGTTCCAAAGTTCCGAACTTCCAAAGTCCCGGTCTCAAAATTGCCGTACGAAAAAAGGAAATCTTGAAATCTAGATATATGGAAGACATGTGAGAGTTCTCGGAAGAGGATATTTACAGTGCTCCGCAGCGGTGCGATTAACTCTTAGGGAAAGTAGATCGAGCCGTTTCTCCGATTAAATATGCATGATTTGAGGTGAATATAAAATACTGTGGAGGGAGGATCCGACGTGTAGGGTGTAGGATGGTACACCCTCGGCATCTGTGCTCGAGGATTTAAGGACGAAGGATTCGTGGGTCCCGAGGGTGAACGCTGGGGGCTGGAGAAAGCAGAGGTTAAAAGAGAGAGAGTTGAAGCAAAGAGACGGAGAGGGGGTGAGAGGGGGACGAAGGGAAGTGCAAGGTTGTTTGCCTTCGAAGACTGGAAGGGCTCCGCTTGCTTATGAAGTCTGATCGCGTAAGATGCTCCCCGTTCCCTTGAACCTCCTTCATCTTCAGACTCTTCTCCTTCTCGGTCTCGTGTTCTTTCCTCTTTTTTTTACCTTTGGCACACCTTGTAGCGATGCAAAGGGAGCCTCCTCCTATCTTTATTGGTTACGAAGAAAGATCTTATCAATTATAGATTTTATTATTAAATAATACAGCATAAAATGTAGAGCATGATCAGGATCAGTATGTGGCAATGGTCATGGGACTGGTAGCCGCTAGGACAATCCATTGATTATTCTATTATCCTGCTATTTTATCAAACTGCTATATTACCGCAATGTTACTATTTTATTATAACTATTCCACAACAGGGACTCGTTAACGTATCGGCCTCACTAATCCAGATACGGTAAAAACATGTAACTGTAACATATGTTCATTCAACTGTATCTGTAACATAACATAACATATGTGTTATTTTTGTGTGTTCTTCAAAATTACGTCCGTATACCTAGGTAAATGTGTTAACTTTCGGTATGCAACAGTCCCTAGTTTATCAACTAAACCTAATCTCCCTTATTGTTGCTGTACTTCATTATCCTATTATTCTATATATTTTTATTTCACTACCTTACTATAATGCTTTATTGGTCTCACGTAATTTTTCCGTATATATTTCGAAACAAATTTTAACCAAATGGAAATAATCGCATTTTGTAAAATACTGCCGGACAATTGATTGAAACATATAATTAGCTACGGTATAATGAGCATCGAGCAGGACTGAGAATAAGCGTACAAGTTCGGCAGGATTAAATTGTGATAAATCTCGTTAATTGTGCACGATTCGGAGATAACGCGGCTCCATCGAGGGAAATTTGCATCGTCCGTAAGAAAACAAAGGGCAACGATAACGGTGTCATTAACTTTGACGCGTCACCGAAACGATTCTCATTCACGGCGAAAATTGCGAATTAGATTTCGCCGATACAGTTTCGTTTCGACAGGTGTTATTAGTGTATTAAACGTGGCGCGTTAATGACCACCGGGTATATTCGCGTCACTTTCTGCGCTTACGTAAACGTAATGAAACCTACATTGGCTATCGGTGATTAATATTGCTCGTTGTTCACCGATAATACAGTCGCACTAACGTTTCAGTAACTATTTATACAGCTCGATGGATTATTTTCCAACGAACGTTACTAAAATCTCCTATAAATATTTGATGCGTTCAAATACAAGTGAAAATCGGATTTCAAATTTCAGTTACCGAATTATGGAGATAATTCGGATAATTTGGAACGACTAAACCGATTATGTCATTTTTCGACTAAACTTGTTTGTCCTCTAAATTCTATAAAACACAACGGTAAATTGAAGCTTTAATGTTTAAAATTGTTTCGAGGTTACTTTACGATGTCCTTCGCTCACAAATCTTCCCCGATCCATGAGCGTCGAATGTCCAATATTGTTGTCTGTGCATATTTGATGGTATAATTTGAATTCGGTCAGCAAAACATTCCTCATTTTTTTCAGCGCAGTATAAATTGACTTTTATAGGGAGCGCAAACAAATCAAGACGAGACAAATCGCGTCGCGTCAGCCAATCAAAAAAAGATTCATCGTCGAAAAGGACAGTTCGATAAACCGTTAATTCCAGAGCGAAGGGGAACCGAATCGTTTACTCTTCGCCACCGAGTATCCCACGATTGGTCATCCTTTTTCCTCGCGTAATCATCAATCACATCCGACTTCTGTCCGAAATAGAAAAAGATTGGCCTCATCTATCCTCTGGCAGGAAATCTTCGAAAGACCGGGACGGTTGAAAGCAACGAAACATCCCGCGCACGGCGGTGACCAGAGCAGGTGGACGAAGAGGAAAGAGCACGGAACCGTGGCCAGACCGCACATAACCTGCCAACAAACGTACATTTTTCTCACGATCGTTAACTAGTGTGTTTGCGCAAGATACACGAACACGTGGAAGTCGATGTGCCCGCGATGGTTACGGCGATATATCATCGCACGTCCAGAGTCATAACCTGACGGGTAACACGCGGCCGCATCAGTCATTTAGCCGCAAATGGAATCTGCTTCCTTCCTCTTGCAGCGTTTCCGCGCCTTGTAACCCCACGCTATTTTCTGCGTCCACCGTTCTACGCAGTGTTGTGGATACGAGCTGTGATATTAAAATCACCGACACTATTTTAACCGGCGCGAATTTGCCAACACCAGATTGGACCGACAGCCGCCGTAATAAACGCATAGAGATATGAAAATGGAGCGTGTCAACCGCATGCTAGTTCATAAGTGGATGCAAGAGTGTAAAAGCAAACAGAGTCATGGACCTTTGATGATACGCTTCATTTCGCGTTGCCCGAAGAGGAAAGAATTCTATTGCAAAGATATATTACGATATGATATTGTTGTTAGTCTGCACCTTCAGTCATACGAACGAACATTAAGAAGACTATTATCGTCGGCAAGACTCGTACTTTTCGTTACTCGTTTATTTTCGTTTACTATACATTTATCACTGAACCGCCTCGATCTTCAGACACTTCTCGTTTATATTCTCTTTTTCTTCGTTTCCTACCTTTTGCGTAGCTTGTAACGTAAAGGAGGGTCGGACGTTATCCATGAGATACGTACCCCATCCGGGGTTATCCAATATCCGTTATACGCGCAAGAAAGAGAAGGGCGAAGGAAACAGTCGCAGAACGTGGCTACCGTCGCGAAAGTTAATCTTATTAATTGAGAGTCGGATTCTTGAAGAAGTTCTTGAACGCAAGCTTGCTTGATGCTTCAAATTGGATTTCGTAATTTCTTTCCGCGTACCCTTAAAGGCTCAGTTTTTACTTAATATCGTTGATGCCCGTCGCCCCTGTCTGTGAGATGTAAATACCATCGATTCAGGTATCTTCAATTACATTTAAAACATTAAAAGCTCGAAATCGTGCAAATTTCTCTGGTGAACTATCGAATTATTAACTAATCGGATCGTTATGAATATTTCAAAATTATTTAAACCTTAGCTGAAAACGAAGCTTAAAATACGTTTAGGGCAATGTCGTGGGATTTTTTTCTCGCTAGAATGCGCACGCGTAAACGTCGTAGCTAGAGACATCATGTGCCGCCATGATTGCACCTAGAGCGCAATATTAAACGTATACGAGGGGCGTATATTTCCGTCATTTAGTATTCTAAAAGTGTAATAACACTTTTTCGCTAACAATATTCTTTTTTTTTTTAATAACACTACGTTCATGTGTGTCTTTATGTGCGCGCATATAATGTTTTAGAGGGCTGATATTTTGAAGTTACCTCTGCAACAAATGTTTGTATTCATACAATATTAAGGAGATGTAAATTTCATTAATATTACTTGTATAGTATTTGAGAGAGAGGTATCCTCATATATTTAAGAGACATAATTACGTCACTGAAGTGCTCGTAGGGAGCACTATTATAGTATTTTGTTATAGTATGGATGTGCTAACAACACGACAGTGTAACACTACATAGGTAAAATAAAAGTTTTGCTATTGTACAACGAGAGTATTATGCATACCTAATGACAAATGAGAAGGATATTAAAGCTTGTGCAAATTATCGAAAATTTGTTTAAATATAAAAGTGGATCAGTTACGCGAACGAATCGAAATTCAGTTATCGATTTGAATTTGTTCGCTGGCATAGGAAGTTTGTAAAGAAGAAATGGAATGTTCTGAAAGTGGCATAACGTCGCCTGAATCAGGTAAATATCGGTCGAGTAGAGCTAAAACTATATGTATAGAGTACTCACGCTAACGGCTACCGGCGTTCGTGACCGAATCGCAAGCAGAAACTTGATATATCCCGAAACTCCAGAAGCCCGAGTAGAAACGCGGCCAGTTCGTATTACAGCGTGATATCGCTAATTGTGTATTAGCTCGGTCACCCCGTTACCGGTCGATAACACAGGCCCCTGGACCGTTGCTGTTACGCCACTGACGAGAACGACGGTTGTATGTACTGTATGTACAATATTCCGGTGCTGGCTGTGCCGCTTCTGACCGGAAGGCTCGGTTATAGCGGTTCCGTGTATATACTTGTAAGAGGCGCGTAATTTGAATATCGGCCTCGGTGGCGGGGACGCATCACCGCGAGATTACTCCATTATACCTCCATAGACAATGGAAACCGCTTACGTGCCCGTAAATGGCTTCGTCTACCGCGAGCCAGTCCCTTCCGTTCGTTGCTTGCCCTCCCTTTAAATCTCTCCATCCATTCGCCTTCTCTTTGTCCTTCCTGTTTTAGCCCCCCTCTCGTTCTTTGTATTCTCCTTATTAATCCTTGTGGTGTATCGCGTATACACCGACTTCCCTAGAGAAAATGGCGAGGTAGGGGAAAGAGACATCGTCTTTTTTTGCCTCGGTCAATGTACATAATTAAAAATTTGCGTTGAAATCTTTTCAAAGCGAAAGCTGCAATTTAATTTCGGCATTTGGGAATTTACGAATTTGAACACGCAGTAATTTGTAGGTTGAGGATTTGAAAATTGCAAATTTGGGAATTTTTGCGTTCGAGAAGTTGATTCGAAATTCGAAGATTTGGGAGTGTGAAAATTTGTAAAGTCGGAAGAATTTGGAAATTTAAGGATTTGACCTACTTTGGTAACCAGTGAACTTGCGAGGAAAGAACGCGAAAGACCTGAAAACATTTAGAAAATGTCAACAGCAATGAAGTGGGATTTCTTGAAGGAATATAACGATGCAAATGTCGACAAGATACGGTACTGTGCATCCGCAATGGCAGCACCGGTCGTCCTGCTGGTCCCGCTCGTCCTGAAAACCCGCTCCCCTGTCGTCTGCACGGCTAGCATCCCTCTGGAATATTAATATGACGCGAAATATTATAAGCCGCGACAGTCGACGCCACGGGAATACTAAATATTATCCTGCAGGATTCCACGGTGACTCGGTGCTCCTGTTGCCGCTTACATTTCGCTCTTGCCAGTAACCTGCAGGCTATTTCCGTCCCACCGCGAAACACGCTGATAAACTAGCTTGATACGTAAAAAGCCAGCCTGGAAACTTGATTACTGACCTACATGGACGTTGATCCATTGGTTAGATGTTTATTGTGACGCGATACAAAGTGTGTAAATGATTAAGTAGAAACTTAACCCTTTCAGACGTTATTTTTTTTCTGAAACGCGTTGCACTTCTAGCGTGATTTCGCTATACACGGCACTATCGGTAGGTTTGCTGTCTCCACGCTTTATATTATTACGCACTGTTTTGTTAAACGTTATATGACCACTCGTTGCACTACCATGCTTTACATTGCCACGCGTTATATTACCAGGCGTTGTACTGCCACTCGTTGTGATATCAGTATACGTCGTCTACCACATATATTGCAGCGTATTGTATCACCACGAGTCGTATTACCGTGTGTTGGGATATCACTGCGCGTTGTATTACCACACGTTATATGGCAACGTATTGTATTCCTTCGCGTTGTGTCGCTACGCATTGCATTACTGTACATTAGATAACAACGGATTGTAATGCCACGCGTTATATCACCGGGGATTGTAGTACTCCGTTTTGTGTTATCACGGATTGTACTATTACGCGTTATGTTCCCAAAAAAACTTCGCTTACAATCCTGTCCGTGGATATACAACGAGAGTTTACCGTATCTTAAAAAATTGCAACACGCCGTATCGTTACATGCGGTATTGGTTCTTGTATCGAGGCAAATGATAAAGTTTTGCCAAGTATGACAGGATAGAGACACAGGAGGCAGATCCAAGTATTTAGCGGGACATTTATTGGATAGTGGTCAACGTCGACGTGTGTTCGTCCGTTAACAGGTCGTTTTCTTTAATAGCCAGATAAACCGACGAACGTTCGTCGGTCGTTATTTCACCTGAATTGCCGGAGTTCATCGTAAAGAAAAAGGCTAGAGTCGGTCTCGTGTGCTATAGATTCTTTTTCACCGCATACCTCGTAATTAACTCTCGACTCGAGGCTCGCTCGTTTGTTGAAAAGCAACGCGTTTAAAAAACGCTTTTGAAGAAAACACGCTAGGATGATACGCGCAAAGGTGGGAAGGAAATACGATAGGTAGGAAAAAAACATTTTGTTGAAGCATTTTTCTTTTTTTTTTTTTTTTTAATGGTTATTACGAGACAAACTGCGCTCTCGTAGAACTTTTAGAGTGCAGCCGTGAAAGGGTTGTGAAAAAATAACTGTGAAAACGATTGGGTACCGAGAGAGGATCAAGGCGAGCCGTGTAATGTTATTGTGGCCAGGTAAAAGCATAAATACTCGGCCGAGAAACAGTTTGCACATTCAAATTGTTAAAGTGGGGCTTTTGAGCTCGCTTATGGATGGCTTTAATCTTTTGAGATCCTAATATGCCTCGCACACTCTATCCAACGCGCTGGTTCGTGTTCCTTGCTTGCCTTCGATTTTAGGGGATAAAACACGTAAATTTGCAATTTCCGAATTTTCGAATTTACAAATTTATGGAGTCTTAAATTCGGATGTTCGTAAGTTGAACAAGAGGTGTAAAAATATAAGCTTAATAGTGTGACCACAAATTAGCTAAAAGGAAGGGTGTATCTTCCTTTGCATTTCTATTTTTTTTCACAATAGCTTACCGTGCTCCTCAGTGTACATCGATTACTTTTACACCACACACTTTGGCAGTTACGTCTGTTACGATTCCTTTAATATTTTTAACTCATCGCGTGGCTGGCGGATTATTATGCATAATGCGGCAACTTCATCGCGAATATAGAACTCGTCCCGTTTTCCTTTCTATCTTCGTTGTCGTAGACTCTTTTTCTCTCTTCGCGTCTCTCCTTTTTATCTTGGAATTTTCGCCGGAAGAACGATAATCCGTTACAGTGTCGTGAGAAGACTACAAAGGGTGAATCGTTAAAAACACCTAGCCACACAGCGTTCAGCTTTCTTCGTTTTTTTTCTTTTTTCTTGAACGACGCTCGGGGGTTGTTTACGAGACGCGCGTCCATTATGAGCCGGGATATTTAAGGAACACGAGAGCTCGCGCGTCCGTAAGAATCTTTTAAAAATATTTACCGTGCACCGTGCGATGTATTTTTAAATCAACTTTTGACGAGTTGATTAACCCTTTATATTGTTGTTTCGTAAACAGACTTTTACCCTTGTAATATACAGATAAGAGTGCTTCAGTTACGATATCCTTAGGAGTTTGCAATATTCGTTTAAAAATGAATTCCAATTCTTACATGTAATTTGTAATTTGTAAAAAGAACATCGTATGAAAATCGGTAGCAAGATCAACAAATCTGTAAGATTGGTATCTACGTGTTACCGCAAAAGAAGAAGAGAAAGTTCATTTGACCCTCAATTTGTTCGAGCAGTCCCAATCCATGTTCCAATTAAATAGTCCAGAAAGAAAGTTCCCAAGGAACATCAGCAGCCCAAACATTTCGCTCGCTCGCAGGAACATTTTCCCCCGACGTAGCACATAATTTGTGGTAGCTATAAATCCTGGAACGTTCCAGCGAGAGGGGGCTAGAAGTTTCCTTCGATTTTTGGCAGAGAGATGCTCCGGCTGGAAGATAGGGACGAGGTTGGAGGGGTTAGATAGCGCAGAGAAGACAGGGTCCTCCGGAGGATGCAGAGAAATCGCCTGACGCTTCGTAATTTATGCTTTTAACCCCGTTCTTTCTCGTCGTGTTTCTTGTAACACGGAAAAGATGGCGCAAGATAAAAAGTCAAAAATAAACCCGCTCGGTGATACGTGGACCGTTCCTTGTCTGTCCGAAACTTTGCGAGAAAAAGTTTCTCTTTCTTTCTTTTTCGCATCCGAATTTTATCAGACTCGCGCCATTCCTTTACAGTTAACGGCTTAGCTCAGACTTACGTTTCTACGATTCTTTCGAATGAAAAGTATCATGGAGAACCGGTGCAGAGTACAATAACCGTTTGCAGACACTCGTGGAAAAAGTGTTGAAATATCTATATACAATATTTACGAAACAAACATTTATTTGAATACAAGGGACAAAAATACGAGATACGTGTGTAGATTTTTGTGCTTGATCAAAAAAATGGTCCTCTTTGAAAAATAAAAGCACATCCACGCTGAAAAATATTTAGTTTGAACTTTGTAGAAATTTCGGAATTTGTCTAGGAATTTCTGTCGGCTACAATGACGGACAAACATAACCTATAAAAGTGATGAATTTTCCGTAAATGTATACGTCGTGTGAAGTAAAATGGACGGGGAAAGCAAAGTATTCATTCGGTACATTTCATATAGTAAAGTATCGAGATATAACATTGTAAAAGAATATATTAAAGATTAGTAAAGTGATATTGCTAGAAACAGGACTTGACTTTTATCGAGTCACTTTTGTCACCTGACTATATTTAAATAAAAAACCGAAAACAAATCGTTGTCGAGAAAACCAGCCTATTTCATCCCACAATTTCGCGATTAACACGATACCATGATTGATTATGAAATTATGGGACGAGGTCAGCGATGGTGGGACACCCTAGAAGAGGATGAGAAAAATCGGTGCAGGTCATGCCGAGGTTACGAAAATCGAGCAGCCAGCTGGTACGAAAACAGTATTATTAAAAAGCGGCGAAGAACGAGGCGGTACGGCCGAGCGGAAATTCTGGCGGTGGCGCAGAATCGACGGAAACGATGTAGCGAGGGGCAGAAGGGGCGGGTCGGGGTTGAAGTGGAGTTGCTCGGGCAAAAGAAGAGGCGAGGGAGCAAAGGTGGGAGGTAGAAGACCGGTCGTTAGGTAGCGCCGTCGTAAAATTAATTACGCCTCGAAACTGTCTTAATTAAAAATGTGTCCGCCGCCCGTCAGCCTCGAACCCCGCTCCAACGCACCCCTTCTCTTACCACCTTTATAACCTACCGTCACCTTGCGAGTGCCCCTACTTTTCGTGTACGGTGTGTTTCATAATCTGCGAGGGGTTGATTCCTACTCTTTTCCCTTGCCATTTTCTCACTGTCATTTCATGTTTTCTACGAATTTCAGACGTAGAAGCTTACGGACAGAAGTGTGCACAGGGTAGATAAGAACGAGTTAGTAAAATATAAAGATCAGTGGAATATGAAAACAGTATTGTAGAATTAGAATAGAATTAATCTTAGAGCTATCTGGATGGAACACCTGTGCCGAATCACCCCCCCCCCCCCCCCAAACTTACATATTTCGAAGTAAAGATTCGATGGAAAATGAAATATCGCCATCCAGATTTGTTGTTGAATGTACCAGTGACGAAATGGGTCATACGTATTATGAAACGTTCTGTATCGAATCTGTGCCTCGTTCTCCTTTCCATCAGAAACGGAGCTCTCTCCGTCTCTCTTTCCGTTCTCACCCTCTCAGCTTGTCGATCCTCCTCCTTCCGAGAAGCACATTCGCCCGTTCTCTCTCGGCACGACACCCTTATTACCTGCTCGGTCGCAAGCATAAGCGCACCGCCATGAATATTATGTCATTATGCAATCTCGCGGTGCATGCAACGCCTCCTCGCGAGTTGCAGCTTACAGTAGCGTGCACGTGTGCGTGATACACTTGCAACCTAGCAGTTTGCAACGTGTGCTTATGTTCGGGTTCGTGTGAGTTGTTCGTGAAGGAGCGCGCGAGGGGATTGGGTTACTCGCACCACCAACGAAGTTATCGAAAATTTTCGAGTAATTGCCGTGGTGTCCTCTGAGGCGATCGTTGCGGTTCACGCTGTTCTTCTAACCGTTCACGCTCTGATATTTAAATATGAATTATGTATGAAGCGGTGCTTTTCAGATCTTTCAGAACTTTAATTTTACGCTTCATTTTTTATTTGTATTATACTCATGTGTGATTTCTTGCCGCTTTACGAATACCATTCGAATGGATTACTTTAACCCCTTGCTATTTTGATGATGTGACTTCGTGATCAATTTTACTAGAATTTTTAATAAATTTGCATCTTGAATTTGAAGTTCGCGCCCAATTACGTAGTAACTTCTGAATGTTCAAATTTCTAAATTTCCAAATTCATAAATTTGCTAAATTTCACGTATCATTGAACGCCTATATTCCTAAATGTTCATATCCTCGAATCCCCATATTTCTAAGTTCTCATATGCCCACCTATATCACTAAGCTTCCAAATTCCCAATGTCCCAAACCAAACTATATTCCAAAATCTTCAGATACCCAAGTTCCCAGTTTGTGTAGGTCCCTGGATACCTAAATCTATACAGTGTATCATGATACACATTTGAACCAGAAGATACACTAAACTTTAGCATACACGGAGACGCAACTTAACTGCATTTAATTTTTGCAAACATATTTATTTTCGATATCGATCCCCGTAAGCTTTGATGTCGGCGTACGAATGCGAGTAGAAACGTTGAGATCAGTTCGATGTTCGTCTAATTAGAATAAAAATAAAAAAGGAAGAAACGGTCCGCGCCAGTGGCGATGATTGCACGCTTCCTCCAATTAATTTCACGCGTTTGTATACGCTCCACTCTAATTTAAATGAATAAATTACGTCCTGCGCCCTCGTGTGCTCAAATGGCTCGTCCTATATTTATGGTCCCGTCGAATACATACATTATCCCTCCTCGCCGTTCGACCCCCAGGAAAATTACAATTTCAATGACGAACGTGTAAATTATGAAATAATTTCACCGCATCGTGAATTATTAAGTTCGTTGCGTTCTGGTCTGCTTTGAACGAATAGTAGCGACGGCTGGAAACCGCCGTTCGATTTTCTTCAAACTTGCAAAGTAGATTAAAAAATCGACAAGTTTCGTGATTATATTAATTTTACATTTCTTTTGTTTCAGGTAAGTGTCCAATGAAGTTCATTTTCGAAGTTGACTATTTTATACCACGTACGTGAGTACTGACTTAAAATAGCTTCTATCTAATAGGAGACTTGTATTTAATAAGATATTTTTAGAAACATACAAGTATAGTATATATACTAGTATATGTCGAAAATTACACTTATGACACTTTAATCTCTACATTGATACATCATGAGTAGACGGTTTAACCTCTTCAGGGATGATTTCTTTGAGGTTAAGGAAACAAACGACTTAACTCTTTGGTGTAATTATATGTCGTTTTAAATTTCTAGCAATTATATAAATAAATCGTAAACCACATAAATCCACAATGTACAGCAGCCATTAAGATACTCGTTTCAAGAAATTGTAGTCTAATAACTACATATTTTAGAAACTACACTTATTTTTTATACTGATCAGACGCGATAATGTTAACTTCTTCGAACACGACTCGAAATCGACGTTCGCGTGAAAATTCTTTCGTGTGCTTTTCTTTAAACACCCAGTCACCTATATTTCTGTGCAGGCATTCAGAACGGCTATAACTACCGCTATATTTAACCCTTCCACCAAGAAACTCGTTGTTTCGTTTTATCTCGTTTTCTTTTCCTAACGTAATTTTCTGGTAGCCACGTCCATAAGTCAACAACGATCGCGACAAGATTGTGATCACACCGGTAATGAACAATAATTACGAGCGTTAAGCGCATTTAGGAAGAGGAACGGGAATAATCCTCTCGTCGTCGCTTTAAAACTACGAATGCAAACCGAAATTTATTTCCCGTGAAGTCTAATTGCGCGGTCGTGTAACAAAAATATAAACCCCGTTGAAATTAGGTCGCGCGAGAGACCAACAACAGTAAATAAGTAAATACGGTCGGCCATTAGTTTGCGTTTGTTTTGCGTAACATTTCAGAAAGGATTAACATCCCTCGTATGATACACCCTGTTTACGTTATTTTTCACTATTTTCTGTCTCTTCGTTAACCTTGCGCAACACGAATTCCCTTTGTTCGCGGAGATAAATGCTGCGGTAGTTTCGCGGGTACTTTCCGAAATCAAAAGTAATGATTTACACGTTTGCTATTACGAGGGTCACGACTCAGCTTTAGATCACGAGTGCTAGATCGCTGCGTATGGTCAAGCATTTTGCCATGCGTTATATCGTGAGGTATTGCTCTAGGCATTCAGTTGTGCAATTTGTAGAAGCTTTTAATATATTAACACAAATATTTTAATATAGCAAGTTTGTGGATTCGTAAATTTTGAAATATTGAAATTCTGATATTCTTAAACATTGATTTTTATGTTTCAATGTGTCATAATTCTCATGTTCCCAATATCCCAACATCCCAACTTTGCAAATTTCCAACTTTCCAAATTCCGAACTTTCCAAATTCCCAACTTCTCTAATTCCCATCTTCGCAAAATATTGAATTCTCTTCCCCCAAATTTTACGAATCCCAAACTCGCAAATACCCAAATTTCTAAATCTCCAACTTCTCAAACCTCTAAATTACGAAAATTCCAAAATTGGAAAGTGTCGATGCTTTCAAGTTTAAATTTCCACGAAAGTTGTACCACCACTCAAATTTCACCTTGCTAATACCAAGAATACCTAACATTTAGAGATCTATTAGTGGCACCATTTGTACAATTAAATAATAACTTACATAGTTTATGTACCGTAACTTGAAATAACCCTCATAACAATTGTTCGCAGATATAATATTAATTTGCAAACATCGCAAAGGCTAAAGGGAGAGGAAATTCGCTTAGCAACGTATTCATTAAAGCGAAGACGAGTAAGAAGGAGGTCGTTATAGACTTAGGTGTTCCTGTGTATCCGTACATAGAGTTTCCGGGTCGTTTCGAGCCACTTACGTGGCATTTCCCAGGTTCGATCGGGATCTAAACGTGTTCCTCGATCGGAAAGGTGGATGCAAACGAGGCAAACTCGGCCACTGGCGTGAATTTATTGTGGTGCTTTGTACGACCGCTTCTGGCGGATGCGGTTACCGCGAAAGGATGCCGAAATGCATCGGCGAAATAGGTCGAGTACGAATATTCCTTCGTGTAAATAGACAAATTTCTTCGCGAGAACGTTGCGCGAAATGTCTCGTCTCGGTAGTGACACAAAGTTGTCGAAATTTTCACCCGACTCTGAAGATACTTAATGTATGTCCTTTATTTTTACCTTTTTTCTCTACATTATCGTTGAACAGTAATCGATATCCTTTTTCGGCGCATTCTTCCGAACATTTCAGGAAGCAATATCCGATTCTCGATTCAGTGAATTTCATCGGAACAATAGATCTATGTCGTAAACACTTGTAACATAGCGAATTTTTTGTTCGGTTAATTCTCCTGAATTGTTTCAACCTTGAAAGAACAACGTCAATACATTACTTAGAATATAAGTCAAATTTTGTTAAACTGCATTTGATACGGTAAATAAATTGTACTTGCAATTTCGACAAGGTTAGAAGCTAACTGAAATGAAAAAGATTTATGGATAATTTAAAAAAAATTATGAACAATATTGGGCTCTTTATTTTCTGCTACACATTATTCAAGATTAATCAGGAGTTATGAGTCATAAACGAAATGATAGAATATTTAAACAAGTTTGAAAGATTCCACAAAGGTAGAATTTAGATCTGCATTTAGAGTTGTTTATAAAGAAGTTCAAGGTAAATTGTAATTTTTGAATACATGCAAGCGAAATGTTTAGGTATTTTAGCTGTTGTTTAAATGACTAAAGATGGCCTTAATATTGGTCATACAGCCTAGAATGTTCCTTTAAATCAGCAGGTCGTGGCACGAACTGTGGCTTCCATTTTATTAGCTCGCGAGCAGGAGAGCGTGCAGTAAGTTCACGATTAAATCGCGAGATACGACCGGCCGTTTCCACACGCTTTATCAAAATAAAAGATACGATATCGGGGCTAGGGTAGTTACAGCTCTACTTGCTCGTACACCTTACAAACACCGTATACCTTACAAAAAAAATTGCTCGCCACACGAACCTTCCGCTTGGCTTGGTCACGTACTCGACCAAATATCTCTATCCATCGAAGGCTCATAAATTCCTTCTAAAATACTTACCGATCGATCTCACAAATATTAATACCTCGATACATAAGTATTGGAGCTCTGTCACAAATATTGGAAACTTGTTTGGAAGTTTCTGTTTGAGAAATTGATGGGGTAAAAATTTTAGGATCTGACGAGTCGATTTAGGCACGAGTTTGATATATTTAGGAATTTGAAATATTAGATAATTAACGAGTGAGAATTTAGAGTAGCAAAGAGTGAGAATTTAGGATGTTGAGCTATTGGTAAAGTAATAAGGAGCAATTGGGAAGTTTGAGAATTTAAAGAAGCAACGAGCGGTAATTTAGGAATTTGAGAATGTAAAGAAGTAACGAGTGGTAATTTAGAAATTTGAAAATTTACAAAACTAACGAGTGAGAGTTTCAGAATCTGAGAATCTGAGAATTGGAGGGTCTACGAATTGAATCTTTTGATTATTATCGAAATGATAAGATATGTAGTGAATAGGGGAAAGAGGCGAAATTGGGAAGGTTGACGAGGTCGATAAACCCAAGATGCATCGTGTGCAACTAGCCACAGGGCCCGCACACCCTGACCAATTACCAGTGGGAGAATGCAAGTTGCTCCACTTGTACAATCAATGGCATTCGTATATAGAGTCGGCCACCCCGGGCAATTGTATTCCCCGTGCGGGCCGAGAGAGGCCTATTATGATCGTTATACTTCGAAAATACAAAGGAGACCCTGATACGGAGTTGTGCACCGGCTCACGGACACACGAAGCTAACAGTCGAAATATTAATAGAAACTGCGCGTTAGTGCTGGCTGCATGCTGGCAATGCATCGCTACACGGCCCTTTGCAGACAATGTGTACTTCTATCAACGGCCGTCCAGTTCTCTCACAATGAAAGCGAAACTATTCTGGCTTTAAACGCCAACTTGCAAACCCTGTTTTTAATGGAACACAGATAGCTCACTCCGACTGTCATGTTTCTGTAAGGTGTTACAAAACGAATTTCTAACTTGTTAACGAGGCATTCTTCAAATTTACAAATTTATTACATTTTTCAGTTTTATACTTATACAATTGTATATTTTTGAATTTATAGTTCTTTATTTGTAAACCTTTTGAAGTTTTACGTTCCAGGATTTTCTGAGTCTTCGGAGCACAAAATTTTCAAATTGTCACATTCTCAGGTTCTCAAATCCTTAAATTCCTAAATCCTCAAGTTGGCAAGTTCTCATATCCGCTATTCTTCGAATCTCCGCTCGATCTCCGAATTCTTAGATCACAATATTCTGAAATCTCGTAGTTCAGAAATTCTGATGTCTGTAAATTCTCAAGTCCTCCAGTTCTCGGCCTTCTGAATTCTCAAGTCCTGCAACTCAAACGTCCGAATTTTCAAGTCCTGTTCTCAACTCCCTGACCAATTAAAATAATTATCTACGAGTACTCTGTGTCCAGCCTAAATTTAATGTGGCCATAGTCTTCCAAAACATCCGCATATCGAACGAAAACGCAAAGTAGCCGTTAATCGCTTCGCGTCGCGCAGTTTGACGTGCCAACGGGTTGAAAGCCGAGGGATTAAAGAAGAGAAGAGGCCTGGCAAGGAAAAAAAACAGGAAAGTGCAGTGACGTTCTTGGGTAGGGTTATAAACAACCGTGGCACAGTGCGGTTTCGTTGTAAATACGAGAGAGCAGCGAGCGAGACGGGCGAGGAAGAAACGCGCTTGCGTTGAACAAAATGCAGCGAGTCGGGCGCATCCTGATACGGTTCCGTATCTCGAAGCGCAGGACGTGCCTGAAATATGTACGAGACGTAAGCGTATGAAACTCACAGGATATCGTGTTGCACGCCTTTTGTTTTATGCAGGAAATGGTTTCCTTGCGAGCTGCGACGTTCGCTGTTGTTGCCGCCGCCTCTGCCGTTGTTGCTGCCGCCGCTCTTGTATCCTATATACTCGGTGTACGGATAAGATATCTCGCATTGTTTACCCGTAACGACCAGACGGGATTGCTTTAGTCCTCTATTGTTATTTATTTCGACGCTGTTGTCTCCGAACAAACGGCAATTACCGGGATGATTGCACGGTATTTCCTGACGCAGCAATTTTTACCGGATGCGTTGAATAGCTTCGCGACGGATTTCTGTTTTGTTTCGCGGAGAGATACATGTGTCTTTCTGCACGAGCTACAAGTTTAACGTTTCTCGAGTGCATTACGTTGTAGGCATTTAGACAGCCGATTTGTGCAGGATCTTTATGGTTTAAGGAGAAAACATAAGGCAACCATATTAGGAAAGTTGGTAGACTGACTCACTATTAAAAACAGAGTTTCGACCTACCTCGATCAATTTTACTTAACCCCTTGCCTTACAATATCGTGTCACATTTATGACGCACACTACAGTTATGTGACGTATCTCTCCACACTCAAGGATCGCTGGATACACGACTAACCTTTAACTTTCTTTACTCTTTCTAGCAATAAATAGTTATGTGACGCAACTACCTAGAAAATTGTAGGTTAAGGGGTTAAAAGGGAACGTGAAGGCAACTTTACGTATCGATTAGCTCTTAATTTTATTGACTGCAGTAGCCAATAAGCGACCAGGAACGTGATGGCAATGGCATGTAGCTGCCGCACACTTGGCGTGACGTGTCGTACCTTAAGCAACGAAACAAAGGTTAAGTCCACCGTAAGTTATAAACTACATCAAACCAGCTGTCCAAGAGTTTCGCGGTAACAGGAGATTCGCAAGTTGATTGTTGCTCGACCAGCTTCCGGCTAACCGATGAGGGAGAGAGAGAGAAAGAGAAACAGAGAGACGAAGGTTCACGAGGGTTGATCCCGTGTCAGCCTTGGTCGTCAGGCAATTCTCGAATTAGTCGCAGTCGAATTAATCCCTCCTCCGCGAACTATGCACGAACGGTTCGATCAACAACGGCAGATCCTGAAGTCTATCCACGAGACAGGACGTCGTGCTTTCGACGTCCTCTTCATCGACCATTTTCGTTCGCTCTCGAAAATTATTTTCTTGACGCTAGTTACAGAAATTAATACTTTTCGCGCTAGACAAAATTACTTTATAGGGGCTGAATAATTTTTAAGTTAAGTTAGTAAACTCTCGAATTTCGAAACCTCCGAACCTGTAATTTATTAATTTGTAAATTAATTTTCGAATTTACCGAATTATTATACCCTTAAAGCAAACTTCTTAATCACCGAATTTAGAGGTTATTAATTTTCCACACTCTTGAATTCCCAAGTTCCCAAATTTTCAAACTTTCAAACTCTCAAGGTTGCAAAGTCTCAAATTCCTCAGATTCTCAGATTCTCGAGTTACAAAATCCTGAAATGTCCACGTTTTTAGACACCTAGATTTCCAAATTCCCAAACTCTTAAATATCTAAATTCCCAAGTTCTCAAACTCTCAAATTTTCAAATTCCCAAATCCCTAAATTCCCTTCTTAAATGTCCTAAATCTCCAGGTCCCCAAATCCTTGAATTCTCGAATTCTTACATCTCTAAGTCACCACATTCCCAAGTCCTCAAATCCCCAAACCTCGAACTCCTAAATCCTAAATTGCCAAATTAAAAATTTTCTAAATCTCCAATCCCTCGATTCTAAATCTCCGAATTCATCCCTCCAAATTTCCAAATCCAAAAATTCCAGAATTTCGTACCGTGATTTTATCCCGGTCTAAACGTTTGTCCAGGATTCCTCCGCGTATCCATCGCGCATTCCGTTTTATCATTTGTTCCTCGAGTTCTCCTGCACCGTGCTTTGCAATTTTTCCGCGGCACTCTTTGCTCTGGACTTTTATTTATTTTTGCGTGTCGCTCGCAAGGGGCCAAGGTAGAAATTGGTAGGACGATCGCGTAAAACGTAGCTGGAAAGAGCGCACGAAGCTCGGTCGCATACCTGTCAGGCACAGGTTACCTGCTCTTCTACTCCTGTTCACGTTTTACCTGGCGCGTTACAAACGTTCGTTCACGTGGTCGTTCGAGCGTGAAACCTGCACTAGGGCGTACCTGAGACCCGCACACGGACGCACGCGTGTGTACACACGCAATAGTGTGCTTTGAAGCTTCTAAGACCGGGTCGATTATATCGCGGGCTCGTCCGACTTGAAAATCCCTCTTGTGTTTCACCTCCCTTCTTGGTGGTGATGCTGGTTAAAAGGAACGTGAGACCGCTCTTTCCTTGCTGAACCTTGTAATTGGTACAATGGGAACCTTTTGTATTTTTTTTTTTTGACTCGTTTCTGCCTCCGTAATGTAATTTCTGTTATGGAGGACGTTTCTGTGCCAGTAGTCCCAGTAGATGAATCAGCGGTTTGGTTTCGACTGCGTATGTTCACTTTTGATCAATTTCAGATTATGGATATTAATTTCCGCATTTGAAGCGACTCTTAGCATAGCATATTGCTATTAACCAGAATTAATATGCAAATTTTTAATGAAGTTATTTCTTAAATAGCGATTGTACACGTCAATCAATTTTCACGATAAGAGATATTCTTTTGAATATCTCTTTTTATATTTCCTCGAAGTAGAATGAAAGAGGGGAGGTTAATGGTTTGTAAGTAGTCTGCTCAATAATTTGTAGCCGAAGCAACCGTAGAGCGTATTCGAAACGTTTGAAACGTCTTGCACCGTTTACGTGGCTCTTCATTACGAGTGGCGTCCCTCCGGTTTCACCCTAGCTGGCTTTTGAATTTTTAATTTCCGCCCGGTAATCACGAGGGTAGAGAAACGGTTGTCTCGCGTTTAGGGGACACGGCACAATTGTCACGAGCAAGATACATACGAATCTCTTTCGAATGCAGATGTATGCGAAAGGATCGGACGCGTGACTCGAGCGCGAACTCCGTGACGATCACGCGAAACGCACACCATTGCACATCAATGTATACCGACTAACGAGGTCGATTACACTGATATTGTCTCGAATTACCCTATGGTGGTTGTTCCGTGAAAGGGATCGAGGAAGCAAAGAATATTGTTCTGATAACGCTACAGTCGATGACATAACCTTACTCTTACACTATCGTTACAAAAATATGTAATTTTATAAAATAACATATACGAACAGTACGAAATATAAACGAAAATGTAATAATCTTTCTTAAATTTTACACGTGGTACTTTTATATCTAACTGTTTAAATTTTCGTCGTTCAGTTGTGGTCCACCACATTTTTCTCGAACACTACACCACATATACGAATGAATGAGAAAAGACTCGAAGATACAATGGCGTTTATGGTTAGGGGTAACTTAAAATTGTAACGTGGCGTAGGAAAGTGGGTAAGAATTAGCTTTAGAGGGCAATAGCGTCGAAACAATAGTGGAAAATAAAAAGGTATACAATTGATCGTACCTCCTTTCGCCGATAGAAACCCTTTTCGTCTATACAACGAAGCTGTTGGCATTCATAGTTAAACGAACAGACTAGCGAGTCGGGTAATCGCAATTATGTGTCGAATCGCAAGAAAAGCTCCGGCACCGGCGATTCTAACGAATCCCATTGGCTGAATGGTATTCAGTTCGAATCGGCATTCATAATTCAGCGCACGAGAAAAGAGGGATGGTTATTGTCTCGGTGGACTCGGTAACCGGTCTATCCAAGAAAACACAAAGCCAGAGATCGACCGGGTTTCCCTTTTTCTTCGTAAATACGTCTAGGCCGGCCGACGCGAAGAACCGTGGAAATCCTCCCACCTCGAATGCTGGAGACCTGGATACCGGATACGCTTGAAAACGGCTGGCCCGAGTTTCTGCGGAACGAAGAAAGAGGGTGGTAAAGGAACGTCGATCGAGAGGGATGCTATCGGGAAATTTCTGAAATACCGTGGCCCGTGAAATGCACTTGTTCTGCATTTGTACTTGACTTGCCTCTATCTGTCTTCGTACGTGTGTGTATAATGCCGGTTACTCCAGAATGTTGCCTAAATTTCTTCGGGATATTGATTACGCTACGTTCGAACTCGAAGTTAAAAAGTGGAAGGCTGCTGTTAAGGACTTTTGCGTTTTTATTATAAAATTATAACTCCGTAAAACTATCGTCACTGTAAAGTCTTCGATGTAAGAGATACACTTTGAATTGCGAGTAAATATGTTCCGAATTACGTCGTGTTTGGTCTCGTTTTAATCAGGAAAACGGCACAAATCTATTGGTAAAAATTTCATGAAAACGAGACTCGAAAATATATAAGTTGTATTCTTGCACTAGGATTTGTCCAAATTCCAATGTTCTTAACATTCTCTGACAATCTTCAATGTCCCCAAATCCAAAGATCTTCAAGTCCCAAAAGTCCTGAAATTTTTAACTTTAAACCATTAGTAAATTTTCGAGTATCGAAAACTTCCCAAAAGCCTCTATTAACGTATTAAGGTAAAGAGGAGGATGTTCTTTCTGAAAGAGTACGAATATAAATTTGGGAAATACCAGTTAACGATATTATTGACAACGTACGAATACGTATAGGTATATTTTATTTCCGCGTTGGAGAACAATGGTATATTTCACCATGAATTCACATCGAAATTAAAACGTTCCGTCGCGTAAACTTTCGCACGATGAATTACGTCGGGAGCAGATTACATTCCATGCACGATAGCTTACAACGCGCTGCTCCACTTCTTCTGTTAAATCAATAATGTATCGGCCTGGACCGGCGGCGCCGGCGACCATCGTCGTTCGTTCGCGACTTTAAATCTTCGCAAAACGAATTCGCGGAAAAATTTCATCGCGATAAACTCCTGGTGTAGCACCCTTCCTGGATTAAATATTCATAGACGAGACCGTGTATCGATCACCGTGCGCGACAAGGATTTATTAACGCTAGAATACCATAATCCATCGCTTTTCATTTATACTTGGTAAATAAAATGCTATACGTCGATCCGAACTGCCAGATCTACTTTTCATTTATACATGTCTGCGTGTACAGTCACCGCAAATCCACTTAATTCGAATCCGATAAAGGCAAGCTTCCAACAGACGGGAAAACTAGACTACGTACAAATCGAGGGATGCTTACGCTATATAGTGTGACGGATGTGTGGTGATATAGCGTATGGATACACAAAATTTTATGTAAGGCGTCGTCATACCATGTGGTTGACGATATAGCGCACGAGAGTTGGAAATTTTGGAACTTGAATATTTGGAGAGTTGGAGAAATTTGATAATTTGGGGATGTATGAATTTTAGATCCGACGATCTGGAAATTGAACCCCTAAATAATGTTGCAGTATCGCACATTTTAGAGTATCTGCTGCAATAACAACTGTTTCAAAATACCGAGTAGTGACATGAAGTTGCAGAAGTGCAACATATTTTTAGTATATATATGAAATACGTAGCTCTCTGAATTGTATTATTATTTTTGTCCTTAATTTTACAAAAATGATGCATGTAAGGGTTGACAAAAATGACTCGTAACATTGCATCGATAATACGAGAAAATTTAAAATTTAAATGGAAAATGTAAGCTGTCGTGCATCGAATTTGTGTTAATACAGAATGACGTAGATCGAATGAAATTCTACGGGTTTATTTACGTAATACATGCACAATAACAGTCAAACGATGCTTTCGCTCCATTCTTTCGAAAATGTTTCGATCGAGTTAAAAATCGCGGGAGCAGCAAGAGCGACAACAAAAGCATAAAATTTGAACGGGTATCAGGTTCCAGGCATCGGAAATTTTTGTTTGCCAGCAAAATTGAAATATTCAAGCTGCTTTCGTTCCTGCCACAACATCTGCAAATAATGGGAAACGCGTCTCCCAGCATTGAATATACTCGTGCACATTCTGGCCAACTTATAGTCTGTTCCCTATTCATGATACCTTTCCGCAGAATTGAATATATTACGATTAACTGTTCAAACAATTTATTGTCACATAAGTATTCATGTAATTGGGTAGAATTTTTGTTTGAGATCATGTGCAGTGTTTGAAGATAAGTATTGTCTCAAATATGTTCATATTCTAAAGTTTCTAAATTTATTTTGAGATCTCTAAAGTTTTGTACATCCTAATGCTCAATTGTAATATTTCTAAATTTCTAAGTTTTTATATTTTTAAATTTCAATATCCTGAAATTTGTAAATTTCCAAAAACTCAAATATTCAAATCTGCAAATCCACGATTCCTAAATAATACTGCAACATTACGTATTGAAGGGTTAATCCTAGTGTAGTAAACGATCAGCGATGGCCGCTGTTTTATCTGTGGCGTTAACAGCGCCATGTTACTTTAATTCGACGTTTATTTGTAATGTTATTCAGAAGAAGTTAAGACCCTTTCCCTTTGACACGAGAGTGCAGGCGTCGATCGTACAAGTCAGCAGGTGTGTCACTGCAGCTTTCTATAAACTGGTATAGGGCTAAAGCTCTTAGGGGTGTATTAATCCCTGGTATTACGAGGCCGTCGCTGTGCGCAAACTTATCAAAGGGAGTATTACAGCCGGTTCTCGATCTCCTTTTCTTCTTATCTTCTCTTTCCTTAATCTTCGACTCTTTCGCGTACCCTTTTTTAGTCTCTCACGGTTTCCTATTGCTTTCTTAACTAAATGTCTCCTTTTAATTCGACAGAAAAAGGCGTTTATTGTTTTCTTAGCGACGTTTGCTGGAGTTCATTTGCACATTGGTACTTTCATTTGGAAATTAATTTATGCATATAATATCACTTATTTATTAACTGTAGTATTATTTTTTAAAAGTAACTACTATTAATTTTTCATCATTTATAATAATAACAAATTCGGGCATCTCTTTCAAAACACTGATTTAAGTCATCTCGTTGATTCAAGGTAAAAGAATCACGTTGTAACAATAAACTATTATTCTTGCATACAAATTTTTTTCCAAAATAATCATTCTTCTTATGCAAGAATATTATGGCAAACAGTGTTGAATTTACCGATGCATATCCACGTTCTAAATATCGTACCCAAACCCCGCTCACACGAAGGAAACAGACAGGGAGTGGTAGCAGGCAGGAATCAAGCACTGCTGGTCATCTCTTCTCTGCACCATTCTTCTTGCTTACGCGGCATAAACTTTGCCATTTGAATCACCAAGAAACAATATAGGACATTTCTCGAGTCGACCAAGAATCAACGGCGTTGCGTTCCAACGTCCAAAGCCGCTCATACTCGTCACCGATAATCCTGCTGATAAAGGAATATCGGTTATCTTCACCTGGATCGCATCCAGAGATCCGATCTGGACGTAAAAATAGGGTTAGGAGTCGTAAGTTTGCTACTTGCGTTCGAAAGGGAAAGGAGGTATTTTGGATTGAGCTTGGATCTAGTTGTTCTAAATGAGAACTGTGACTCGTGTTTGGAGATTTTTGTAATAGGACGTTTATTATTTTTTAATTAAAAATTACTAATATTTGTAAAAATATGTAAACTGTATGATCTAAAAAATTGCGAATGATAAAAAAAGTTAGAGGGAGCAGTAAATTTGATGAGAGACAGCGATGAAAAGAGGAATTGATAGAAAACGAAAAGAGAGATAGGAGGAGTGCGAGCTAGCGGAATGGAGGCTGCGAAGGTGAAGGCGAAGCGTTCGGAACGCGATGCACGCGTGTCGAAACTCGGTTCGGCTTTGCTCCTGACGTTTGGCGGGCGGCGATAACGGTAATCCAATTTTTCCGAATAATATTTGTCTTGAAGATCGACGTTCGCCTTGTCCGTTCTTCCTTCGCTGTCTGGTGCGCCGAGTACGAGGCTGACCTTCGATCATTTGCACCGTCGGATCAAACGAGATAGCTTCGGTTTATTTAACTCTTCCGGATCTTTTGTGTCTTATATAATGGTTTGTCCACAATGATTATTCCCTAACGAGAACATCTTTAATTGTGACATTTAAAAATATTTTATGTTCCGATGTTCGAGAGTTAATCGATGCCTAATGGCTTGATTAACTGCTTGTCCTATGATTTATTTGCAAGGCGCGTCAGACAGAACTAACTAACTGCAATATTAAAACAGATAAGGAAAGTTGAAATGTTATGTCAGTTTTGTATTCGGCAGTCGTTGACTATGCAAATTATAATTGGACTTGAATACCAGATTGAAGTGTATTAAAAATTCGAGTAAGGTTTGTCACAGTCGAAGTGCGAGTGCGTCACGAGTCAGACTCCTCAAACTAGTGCGAGGGTTACTATCAAGCTTGAAAATAATGGATCATAGATTTCTCATTTTCACTTACGAAAACTATTAAGAAGCTGCTGTCGAAATGTATGCTATCCTCGAGATAAATGATTCTGTAAGATAGTTTACGTAATATCCATTATTTATTTATTTTTATAGTTCAGCTTCAATTGAAACGTAAGTGATCATTAAACGTCCGTAAATCGAGTTAATCGAGGTTGTCTCGCAACGTCAAGATTATTTCTGCTAAAGAAATGAGGCGAATCGTCTGAAAAATGCAGCGGATAAATTGAGTTTAAGATAATCGGATTAGTTAGTTGACTATTCTGGAACGTGATGGATATTTCGGTAATAAAAGTCCACGTCAATTTGAATCCGCGGTGGCGTTGATAGGATCGTGGAAAACGGTGTTCGATTAAATTAAGCGGTTCGTTGAAAAGAAACTCAGTTAACGTTAACGAATTTTTCTTTTCCATCGATCCTCCAAGCGTCGTAGCTGACTTATTCGATCGTTGCAAATCAGGCTCTATTCTGGAATTGGCTAACCGAGAAACTATTTTCACGCTTCTTGAATATTTGAAAGCATCGAAGCCTTTCTTACGGCAGTCTTGCTTGACGGGGGATCTCGCGATTCTATAAACGAACAATTACAGTTAATGCAAAAGCTTTTAAACTGCCAGAAATAAATACCCTCTTGTCTCATTTTCCACGTTGAGCGAATACGAATTTCTTTATGGGTTTTTTTTGGGAGGGACATAGGGATTTGGGGATGTAGGAATTTCAGGATTTAGGAAAAATTGTCCCTTTTCTTACTAATCTTCTCCATCCAACGACAAACTTGGTACAGGCAAAGTAAGAAACGTAAAAATTCGACTACCTACTGGCAAGGCTAGCAGTTACTAACATAATGTAGACGCTTCCTTATAAAAGTCTTCTACATTTTGATCGTTGAAGCGTGCAGACTTCCGAGTCGCTTTCAATAAAAATACTCAGTTTCTATTTTATTTAAATAACCACCCCATATTATAGTGAAAGATTTTCAATTAAAATTATTCGAATGCTCTAACATTCTAAGCTCGAATTATCCGAATAATTCTAGTAGTCGAAAGTTTACAGTTCTAAAATGGTAAGAAAATAAGTTACCGCGTTACGAACAGAGGTTCTAAACTCTTGCACCCCATCTCCTCAGGCTATATCTCCTCGGCAAACATCGCCTGTAGCATTTGCTCCCTCGCTCTATAAGTTCCTTCGGATAATCTCGCGATTTGTAAAATCGCTTTTCCGAGCTGATCTCGGATCTGACGTCACGCGGTGACACGTTCGCCTCTATTCGACTCGGTTATGCTAAGCAGCCAAGGAGACTGGAATCACACTGACACACTTTCATAAACGAACCGCAGAATTTCCCGCGATCGATTTCGAAACGGGAAAAGGAGGTTTTCGCTTGGACAGCGAAAAGTTACCGCGCGTATTCTGGAAGATTTCGGGCCGAATCCTTTTGTACTCGACGATCGTGAAATTTTCAGGAAGAGAGGAACAGTATGGTTCCGACATTGGAAGGATCGAACCATCGATCACTCGGTCGAGGGTAGACAAAAATACGATTCCTTTCGACTTGTTGACTTTCCTTGAATTCACTGTTCCACAGAAGCCGAGGATTTCTTCGTTTCTATCGCGTATGCCTCTATGCTTTTTCTCTTCATCCTTGCTCCCGGTGGCTTCATCGGAATTCCGCCAACCTTGCCAAGTCGAGAGCAAATCCATTCTGGCCACCGCCCCGCACCCTTTCTCCTCTTCCTCATCTTTCTGTCTCCTGCACCGCACAAAAAGAGTTCCACGTCCGCCATGTGTGTATTTATTATTCCCTAAATGTACACTTGTTACGATACGGGCTACGTGCGCATACAACCCTGGCAAATATTCATCCCCTGAAATTTCGAACGTTCTTCGATTCTGCTCCAGAATTTCTAAATTCATACATCTGTAGATTTCAAACTGTCCAAATTTGTAAATTTAATCTCTATCGTCGCGTGAAAATTTCATAGGAATCTATAATATAAAAATTGAACGTTTCAAATCAATGTCCTGGTTTCAAGTTTTTCGATGCTTGTGCAAAATTTTGTTCAGCGCTGCGGGTCTTTGAAACTACTTGCATACCTATGTCGAGTCGACATCGACTTCTCTTGGATCTTATAAATAATTCAAATAAATAGATTGATTGAATGTATTTACTTTATAATAAAAGAAAAATGTACTTGTCATCGGCACTGTTGCAATTTGATTAAGTTTTTTTACGCTTTGTAAATTGAAGAGTTGGTAGATAAAAGAAATGAAGGAGTGCAAAGGGTTGCGACGTTAAACAAACAAATATTGGGAAATGCGATCGAGGAGAAATAAAGATGGAAAGTGTGGTAAGAGGAGTTGGAGTTGTAGGGGTTTGTGAATTCATGGGGCTCGTAAATATGTTAATACTTGGTGTCCACCCCTGGGCTTCGAGTGGATAACGAAAGAGGGTAAGTTTGAGGGGAAAGAGGGCAGTCTTTCATGGATATCCTTTATCCTAACCGGGTATTGTGCGCGATTGAACGATATCTATTTCACTGGCAATAATGCCAGAAACTTTCTACGGAGGCATCTCGATATTTATTATCTATTTAGAATACAAAAGGAAACTCTCTCTGCCGTGACACTCTCGCTCGGGACGGAATCGTGATCTACGATTTATGGTAATAATAGTTCTTGATTTATCCGGGATAAGGATTGCACGGTGTAAGAATGAAATTTTGAAAGATGACGATAAGTCTTTTCGATAGTACTACTTTGGTAGTAAGATCATTCCAGAAAATAGTCGCAAACTATATAGTGTATGCTTGTTTTGTTATCGTGTACGCGAAAAATCTTCGTCACGATTTAATAATGGAGGTTAACGATGAAAATCCTGCACAAAGGGTTCGAAGCATTTGCATATTGTTTACTCTCCTATCAATCTATATTACCGAAGTCGGAAAGCGTACGTTTCGAGGAGGTTATCGTAGGCTAAAGGAAGCCATCGCCACAATGGGCGCCTGGCATTGTAAATAACAGGCTCGAAGCGGTAAATTAGCAGCGCTAATACACTTTAGCGGCACGGGATTAATGGTCCGTATTCTGAACGTGCTTACAAGAGCGGTAACAGTTATTAGCGGTAGGTCATTAGACGGTTTGCACGGAACAGTCGACAGGTTTGGTCAACAAGGTCATTTGTAACTGTTAACACGCTTGTAAGTGCGAATTGAATTCGGCCTAATATCCCCGTTAGCATCGCATAACCGGCCTGTTGTTTTCAGGAGGTCGAAAGGGTAGAAGCTAAGCTAACCGGTTAAAACGATAGCTGTTATCTCGAAATTCTACGATAGCTTACTACGAAATGCTGTTAGAAAATTTTCATGCTGTACTTTCGTTCGCAAAGGAGAACGTTAAAAATGACCATTATTGAACGTTCAGATCTTGGGTCGCAAATTTCTAAGAAGAAATAATGAAAGAGTCGAAAACCACAAATTCCAAAAATTAATCATTTTCTGAATGTCGTCGAGAGTAACAAACATCCTGCAAGAATTTCTCGTTCGCAGCGTGGTTCTGAAATTGCCATGCTTAAATATCCATAATTGTAGACGGAAGTCTACAAAAATCTCGACGAACTATCTCGAAGAAACATTGGACTTGCTTGTCGACCATTCTTCAGCGAAGACTTATGGGTCCACGTGAATAATGTTTGCATTAGAATCAATTACACTTTTATCGCTTTTCCATCTAACAATGCATCGTAACAGGAGCGCAGTAACCTTCTCCGGCTATTTCGATTCCTTTTCCGCCCCAGTTCCGTTTTATTAGCTGTCATTTGTCCAGCAAACTATTGCAGCCACTTTCTCGCTGCCTCGCTCAGCGTTTCCCGATCGCATCGTAGAAAGACAGTCGCAAATCAAGCGTCCTCCTCGACCCTGATATCGACCTTTGACTCGAAACGGCACCCACTGTTATTCCCTGCAAGATATTACCCACCATTTTTTCCCCAATCTTACAAATCTCTTCCAAATCTCTCGTTTCCAAATTTCGAAAACTTTCAATTTTCCACGTTCAAAGTTTCAAAATGAAGTCGATATAAGCATGACGACAATCTGAATCCAAATTCAAACACGCTCGGTTGTTCTTCGAGTCTGTTCTTCACCTATCGCGCATTCTGTACACTTAACAAATTCCGCAAGTAATTGTGTAATGAACACGTCGAGTGGCACTCTAATATTATTCACCGTGCGATTAGAATGGTACTTAGCAACGATGACCACGACAAAATTATTCATACGTCAGAAGGAATTATAGCACGGCTGCTTTCAACGCCCTTAACTGCGACGTAATAAAATAAAGGACGACAAGGTAGGGTCGTAAAAAGCGTCGCAAGGGGTTGTTGTACGAGCAATATCAAAAATCTTCGGCATATCCGACGAATCAATATTTGCCAGGAAGATGAACGGTGAAATCGTCTGTCCCTTCCTCGCGAGGAACCAGCTCTGCCCTTCGCGCTAACCTAACCGGGCCCTCGCTTCCGGCTGTCAGATCGGTGACACGCGCTTTTCGCGTGTTGTTCGCGTGTTACGCGATTTCTATGCGTGTTTACGCGCGCATAACCAGGGGTGATCCGACTTGATCTAAGAAACGTTCGTGGGGTAGAACTCGCCCTTCAACCTTGTAACCCGATAATGTATGTTCGAAATGTTTTGTCAGCCTCTTAGAACGACCTAACTGGTGTGGATTTATAGATAGCGAAAGAAATAGTTGTGGATCACATTCATTAGACTCACGAACTTTTCCAAATAACTGTTCAAATAACTCACGAATCTTTGCAAAGTAGTATGTCCTTTAATGCAAGGTTGGGTTGAATGACCTATAGTTGCATATATTGTTACGTGCTAACTGTACGACGAAGTACCGCAAGTTTACCGCTTTGACCAGGTTACCGTAACGTTGGCTTAAAGCTGCGACATAATTGTGATCTTATTGCTCTGTAAATTGTTAAATTACTTGATACTTTTTGACCACTTACTCCCGGCTGTTACCGTTTACTTCACGTTTCAGCAGTTTGCAAAACAACGAAGTCGAAGGTGATCGTTTTCTGCCTGTGGGACAAAGTTACGCAAACTTGGCCATAGTTAGCCTAACTTACGATGCTTTAGTAATACACGCGTAATCTTAAGATATACTATGCGTCCGTCACGAGATGAACTCTAGGGATTCAGAGAACCATGACGTGTGTGGCTGCTGTAAGCACACGTGCCAAAAGTACATAAAAATCGAGCAATATACCTTTTGTTTTAATCAATTGCAGCTACTCTCCTTTCAGTTAGGGTTCGTCTAGTGACGATCGAACAATATTTCATTCCTCTAGCACATATCGCCGAAAATCACGATTATAAAATGTATTCAAAAGTTCAATGATAGAATTATTCGAAACACGAATCAATAATACCGAACGTATTTGTTCGTCGGATTATATTAACGAACCATACCGACGAAATATGTATCGTATTGCAAAAAACAATTTGGATCGAAACGAAATGAAAGTTTCTTGTAAAAAAGCCGCGTTAATTGAAACCAACGATCAAACCGGTTCTCGGTAATTACATTTTTGTTTGAAAAGTTTAATATTTCAGTATTCGTAGCCTGGCTGTGTTCTCGTATTTTGTTACGTTGCGCAGCGACGTTTGTTGCACGGCTGTATTAAATTAATTAAACACATCCTTCTCGTCGGGGCACATTTAACATGTTGTTCTATACGTGTATCGATTTGCTTCCTGTTCTTTTATTTCATTTTTTTTTTTTTTTTACCAAGTCAGTTGAATAGAAACGTCCTGAATCATCATCGAACAACGGTTACCGCGGTCCTGGCGTGGATATAATTATTGCCACCTGCAGTATCGGTTGCTCGTTATGTATTCATTTATAGTCGACCCGATGTAACGCAATACTGTATTGTCGATATTGTTCGCCGCGTACAATTAACGTAAAATATTACACGCTGTCGGGGGTGTGCATCGATTTTGCCTGGAATTTAAACTCCCTACCCTGGACCGATCCCTTCGTGGCCAGATTGTTGAAAAGTGCAGATATATTTCAATTACGCATTGGACCCAATCGCGGAAAGGAACATTTCGGAAATTTATTTCTAGAAAGACGAAAACCCTCGTCATCGATGCGACACTTGACCCTGTTTCTAAATCCTACGTATACAGCTACCATTCTGTTATGCCACTATATTTCACTCGTATACATATGCTTATCGCTATTCAACTTTTGTACCAATCTTCTCTATTCTGTTATATTATTTGTCTGTTTTTAGTACAAACAATTATGCGGAAAGAGTTTTTCCACATAAAAGAATTGGACTTATGCGGTCACCTCGATGTTTCAGAAAATATCAGATACGAGGAAATCAAGTTGCATTCGTTCGACGAGTCTGTTCGTTAAAATGTTTCTCGATAACGAGTTATTTTAGATAATAGTTGTTATTGACTCGCGTTGTACGCGCTTGATCGTACACGAGTACCAAAAGGGTTCGTTATCGTTGGTCTCAAGGGATCCAAGAAATTATCCGAGCAATTTTAACGGTTTGTTCGTTGTTGAAGAGGGAAAAGTAAACGTAGCGACGCGAGAATCGTTGTAGAAAGAAGAAAGGACCTTTATCCAACCGTTCGTTCGTTCGACGACTAATATTATCGAAAAATATTTGAAGTACGAAATCAATGGAGCCTGTCCGTTGAACGTGCAAATGCACCCTCCGGTTCTCTCGTCGATTCGATTCCCTTCCGTCCAACCTAGTGACAATAACGAGAATTCAACGTTCCAACGTTCCATGCCGCGTTAATATCCCTCTTCACGATTTCGCAGCGTAAGGACAATGAGGAAGAAGAGTCATCTTTCTCGAGCGGACAGGTGTCCCCGGAACGAAAGAGATTCGTGCTCTCGAATCGCGAGGAAAGAACAAAAAAAAAACAGGAACAGTGGCTGACACTCGTTGCGCGAATTCCCCGAGCTAGCAGCAGACGCTTTGAAATTATTACATTGCTCCTCGAGATGATCGATGCTCGCTTTCAGCGTTTACACCGCTGGGATCCGGTAATCGTTCGTGCCTTGCCAGCATTCCGTTGTTCCGAACGATATTTCTAGATATTCCTCGACCTCCTCTTTAGAACGAGCTTGTTTGTTAGACTTCGAAACAGGACACGGTTAGTGACATAGAAGGATATTAGGATATCGAGATATAGAGGTACAGTGTGGGGGTACAGGAATATCGAGATGGTAGGTCTAGGTATTTGGAGATGTAGAAATGTAGGGATGATCAAGGGATTTAAGGGATCTAAGGCTATAGTAATCGAAGTTCATAAAGATGCAAGGCTATACAGATCTACCGCTATGGGGCTCTAGGACAATAGAGGTTTAGGGCCACCGTAATATAGGGGTCTAGCAACAAGAAGAAAGTAGTGAAACATGTACCTAGGTACTCACCTATATAATAATTTGAAACCTCGTTCCTAAGTTTATTGCCCCATTTACTGAAGTTAACGAATCATCGAGCATCTTTGGTACCAAGCAATTGTCCAATCTCCGCAATTAGAAAACAGCAGGATGGGACGAGCGTAAATGAATTTATAAGCGGAAGCATTCGGTAACGAGGAAGATCAAACGGGAAAGTTGTTGCACGGCCGCGTAACAGGGCGTTGAAATAAATCAGGCCAAGATCGGATGCGCACCGTTGCTCCGTCGTTGAAAGTCCCTCGGAATTAGGGTGCGCAGGATCCTCCACTCGTTTAGGATGATTTTTTTTTCCGGTGCATGAGTCGAGGAGAAGCATGACCACCCTTTCGAGTCGGTTCCATCTTCCCCCGGTTGAAGGTTGAGCGAGCAGGCGCCCTTCTCTGGATCCGACGTCCGTCCGTCGCGTCGCTCGCACGTGACACGGCGTAGAATGCACTTTGTAAAGGCTGTCCCTCGGTAAATCACAAATTGATTTCTCTCGTGGTCATTGTCCAATCGTCGGGCGTCGTTCGTGGCTGGCCGGGGCGGACGAAACGACCGTGACGACGAATTCGATAATTTACGGGCTTTTGTGGCGCACTGCTGCAACGATAAAATAGAGGCAACATCGCCGCGCGGCTACTTTCTGTCTTCATCGATTCTTTTTAGATAAACGCGTCGCATCGTAAATCACGAGTGATGCACGTTGATACCACGCGCTTGCCTGTCTGATGAAAAATTATGTGTCCTTGATAGAATGGCATTGGAATCTTCGGGCAGAACGATGAGCGGAATGCTGGCGTAAATGTCGGTGTATTCGGGACGGTGTAATAACCTGTGATGTGGAAGATTCGGCCTCGGTTCCCGCTTTAGATAGACTATACCTTTGATATATTTCTGCTCTATGGTGTCAATGGGGCATTAGCGGAAGCTATGAAGTTCACTCGTAGTCCAATATAGTAACGAGCGTACGATGTCCTCGAACTTTTTCCTCTCACCGAATAAAGAAATAGAGCGAACATCGATAATTCAGATTTCGCTTATACCGTTCCGGTTGAAATACGATACATTGAAATTTGGTATACGATGTTTTTAGTTAAGCTATAGAACGGTACATTGCGGGATGAAATCGGTTCGAGGACACTGCATTGAAATAAAAAAGTTTGGAAGAAAAGTTTGAGAAGCTCAATTTTTGAAACGGGATTGACTGGAACAAGAGGATTTTGAACGTAAAGCTATAAACGAGACGAAGAATTCGTTTGATCAGTTTCTTCGAACGCAACAAAGTAATTCTTTAGAAATGGCGCGGAGCGGGCACGACATTCGACAGAGGATTCCCCGTAATCGTTTGATCGTCGTTTGATACGGAAAGGAATCTCTTTATTCGCTGTGAAAACACTGTTTCGACGGTTCCATTGACATTGTAATCCGGGACGAGGGGTCGAAGGAATGTCGATGGGCGAGGAAGGGATGGTCGGTGGCCGGTTCGTAGCCGACCATTTGATTTCAATTCGCGTCCTTTCGATTCCCTTTGGTCGGCAAACAAACCGTGCGCAGATTACACTGCGGAATATTTTTACAAATTTACCGAGTCTAGCGTTCGCTATGTTCACGGTAGAGCAACCTGTGTGTACGCGGACGCGCGAGCGTCACTCGCGAAAGAGGGAGAGAGAAAAATAGAGATGGTAGTATGAAAATATAAAGACCGTGGGATGTAAAGACTGCAAGCTCAGGGGCTTTTGTTCTTTCTCCTCGTTTTCTTCCACCCTCGTGCACGAGGAAAATTCACGGACTTAATGGTCTCGTTTATTATTTCTTATACCTCGACCGTCCTCTCTAAGGGTCCACAGCCCAAAAAGTCAGCCACTTTCCACCCTTTCGCCTCGTTTCTGCTGCTTTCAGCCTTTCAAACGGTTTTTGCTGATGGACGTCGATCGAGAGAAAAGGGTCCGCGGGAATATTATAGAGAAGCTGGCGAGTTTTTACTTTTTTCTCTTCGTTTCCCCATTCTTAAACTCTGCGAGCTTCGAACCGTGGACCTTGAATAACAGCCCGGAGGGTGGAACGTCTCGAACGACTCTGTTGTACTCGATATTTTGATCGGGTACAATCGATCTCGAGCATGAATTTTCTCGATAAATAAAAAGGAATGAACGAATAATGTGCAGCCGGAAAGTCCTTCACCGATCATTTTTTACAACGTGTAGCGCAAGCGATTCCGAGAAAATGTTTTCGAACATACCACTCGGTATTTACCTTCCATCACAAATACAAGAACTTTCGAAACTAGTTATTTAACAATTTTAAAATTCTCAAATTCCCAGAGCCGAATATTTAAATTCAAGAATTTCCAAACTACATAATTTCCGTAATTCTCGAATTCTCCGATCCTACAAATTTTTAAATTTCCAAATTCCGAATTTGCAAGTTTCGCGCGTTTACGTAAAATTCGGCCAACTAGGTGTTAAAATCGAGAGCTGTCGTTGGATATAATACCCGGCTCTCCCCATCGAAGGATTACAAGAATTATCGCAGCACGTAGGTGGCCGCGATTGGTTTTTTGGCTGGAAACGTTGAACGATAGAATTTAGCGGGTTTTTTCAAGGAGGAAAAATTGTATTCGGGCGTACGAGAGCGGAGCTATTCAAAATAGCCCGGGCAAACGTTCCACCCTTGAAATTGAAATACGAAAATACGAGAGCAGCGAGTTGACCTCCGTTCTCTGTCCAATGCAATGGTAGGAAGAGACGAAGCGGAGGGAGAGGGGAACGGGTCTAAAACGAATCCAGCGAATTTTCCAAGTAGTTGACCTCTCCTCGAAGCAGAAAAAGGTCGGGAAGGTTCTACGATGGTGTGCCAATTTCTCTTAATTCGTTTCGACCGGCTTTCGCGTGATCGACACGGAGCGAGAACGATGCACGATTTGTCTCTCCCATTTCATCTTATGTACAGATACATTCTTACATCTGTGTATACCAGTTTTGTTACGATTCCGTAATGATTAAACTGCGAATTGTCTGTAAAGTTCAACTCCGAAGAAGCTGAAATTCAGGCTTAATTATTAAACGATTCGAAATTCGAAAGAAGTTTACAAGCACATGTGTCGATCTGGTGGCATTGGAAGGGCTGTAAGCGACAAACAGAAGTGCAGCAAATCTTGGAGAATGTTTGTCCCGTTTCTCGGTTAACAAAAGGATGCCGTAACCGGGACAGGCGTAAAATATGATGCTTTTAAGGAGAGAAGCTCAGTAGCGTGCGCCTTTAAATTTCAGATCGAACATTCAGCGAGTCTGCGAGGGTGTGCGTACGTGCATGTGTGAAATCAAGCGAGTGATCCTGCAGTATGCAAATACACGTAGCACAGAAAAGGAGAAGGCCAATGGAACGTGCCGGTTGAATCAACGAGATGGAGAGAGAGTAGCGAAAGCACGGTAAAAGGACGGGTGTAACGGGCAAAAAGAGGGAAGAACGCGGATAAAGAAGTGGAAGAAGCAAGGAATAGGGAAAATAAGGGTGGAAGGGCAAAGGGAAACGGCAGGATAGAGGCGCGGGAGGTGATGTTCTGAAAAATGGGGTCGTAAAGCATTCCACTCATATCGTATCCCGCCTTTTCACCCTTCGCGCATACCGTTTCAACCCTTGTACACCTATTCGTCGGCTTCTTTCAACCCTTTCTGCGCCGAGGACGTCGATTTTTAATTTTCCCCAGATTTTCAGACCGCTCTTGTCAGTCGAAGCATAGTAGCCGACAACCGTAACTGCTTGAAACAACGCGAAACTACTTTCGTTTGCTTTTGTCGGCTGTTTGCGTCGGCTGCTCGATTCGTCGTGATTAACCGGTACCACCTTGCTTATTGCCGTTTTAAACGGATATCTTGCGAGGGAGGCTGAAGAAGTTTACCTAAGTACATTGGGGAGCTACTTTTGCCTTTATGCTGATTAACGACGATTATTTCAACGCTGTTCGTATCAGAAATCTAAAAACGTAAGGATCTAGGCACGTAAAAATTCAGAGATTCAAGAATGTAGGGATCCGGAAATATCCGGACATGGGAATTTGAAGACATAAGGATGTAGGACTTTAGGGATTTAGACATATAAGGACTTATTGTTAGTTGCAGTCTGGATGATTCAGTGATTGATTCGTACTACCGATTTTATCAAATTCTGTATCTATTAAAGATTGGGTCCATTACTTCAAGTGAATTAGTACGTTTTATTAATACAAATAGTAAATACATTTTATTAATATAAGTTGCAAATGAATACAAACAGTATACTGTATGGTATGTTAAAAGAAAGGAAGTTATAATGCTTGACTTATTCCACTGATTCTTTACAAATTGAAAGATCGCAGCGCCTCTAAAATAACGAAGGGTTATTACGACAAAAATTGCAAGAATATTAAGCATATTTGCAGGTAAACTAAACGTCAATTTGTATTTTATTTTCATCGATACAGCAGCGTGTCAGGGACGATAATATATTGCTATAGTATGCGCATTGTAAACGCGCGATAACAAACGATATATTACCAGCTTATTAATTATACAGTGTACACCTAGTGCATAATTAATTCGTCATTGCGACGGTCATTTTGCATGCCATGTCCCGGCGCGTATAGTTATAAATGTACTATCACGTCGCTTGTAGCACATGTACTTTTTATCGTCGCTCAGTGGAACGATGATGTATTCAAAGGAAACGTATCTTGAATTTCAGCAAACTGTACTTAACGTGTACAAAGCGGACAAGTAATGTTTCACGATTTTCATACTTAATGATCTTGTTGCGTTAACTTAATATCTGTCGAAATATGTAAATTTCAAGATTTAGAACTTTAATATTTTCATATTCCCGCGTTTAAGTATCAAATTCCTAAACTTTCATGTTTGGAAATTTGGAGAAGGTTTGGAAAATTTCACGCGTTGTCGAGTCACGTCTTTACGACAAAAAAATAATCGTTGCCTTCTCGTCTATTCTGTCCTTGACACTTTCATACCCAGCCGTGTAGTATTACACATCGCCGCAGACGGCGATCTTGGAGAGGTTGTAAAATCGTTGGGGCGTAAAGGCACACGACGGAGCGTGCTTGGTCGAGCACCAGATTTGTCGCGCAGATCGATAATCGATGTTATGTAGAGCGACACTGAGAAAAGAAGCTCAATTTGTAAGGCAAAACGTCATCGTTGATGGGTGACGAAAATCGGAGACACCTTGATCCGCTTTAAGCATCGGGAAAGCACGAAAGCGGTAATTGCTTTCTCACGGGGCACAATGAAAATATTGTCGCTGTCGACTGGCAAAGTGCGGTTGACGGCATGAATTTAGCATTAAAAAAATAGACGGTAATCGCCTTAACTCCGGAGACGCGACGACGTTCCTGGCTTTCGCGCGAAATACGTCAAGAATTTCCGATCGGCCGGTCGTTTTTGTTTACCTAGCCAAATATATGATAATGCCCGCGGAGCAACGTGACCAATGAATATTTAATGACAGGACCGTGCAACTTTGAACGATTGTGTGAACACGTCGCTAATTGGGATCAAATAACCGAGGGGTGATCGACCGTGCAAGCATTAACCCTTTCGCTGGTTATGCTCCGACCGATCACCTACTATCCAAGTGCAAACAATAGAAATGTTCCTATTTTATATTCTACGTTACGTATCGCATTAAGTTCTTAGCTTTTTCATTTTCTCAATTTATCTATATGGAAGGTATCTCTGAATTTTTACACTTTCACTCAATATCACGAGAATTTGTTATATTCATTTGGTATCTCGTTCATAGTTGTCAACAATCTGATGTTAATGTTCGTATACAGGGTGAGACACTTAAAACCGGCCACCTGAATAACTTAGCTGTTATTGTTGACAGGAAAAAATGCATCAGGCTTGATCATTTTCTCAAAGTAAATTTTCATCGGATCATCGGCCCCTCGATACCAAATAATTTTGGCCTGATGCATTTTTGTCTGTCAGCAATAGCGGACAAGTTGCTTTTAATACCGTACATACATATATCGGACAGGTGGATTTTCGAGAACGGACCAATGTGACTGTAATTAATTATGTAACTCGTATATCCGGAGCCTACTCATCCAGCATCCGTCATTAAGCTTTCAAACATTCTCCTTGAAACTCGGCGTTAACTAACCTAAAACGCAGGAATATCGCGTAAAAATTACTCGTCACGTTTTCAAGCACCGAACAAAGCTCAGCGTGGATTCAGTAAACGAGGATCAATTTTTCGCGCGGATGTAACCAGGAATTTAACCGTGGATTTTGATTCATTTTGTTCTGTCCGTCGAAACTGCAGCAAGATAGATGTAGAGTAGGGTGTGGTTGTCCGTGTGTTAGCCTTGTATATATACGAGGAGTACAATCGAATTATCAGGAACCATGGGGAAATCCTTTAATACCCGCGCACGAATTTGCCCTTCCCGATCGATTAATTCCCGTACGAAATCGTCGGCTATCCTCGTCGCGGATTAGGTTCGGTACAACGCACACCGTGTCGCGTTTCTGGCACGTAGTCGGACACGGGACGTTCACCGACCGGCTCCACGATGCATACCAGAAACGTCGATGCAAAATTAACGAAGAAGTCTGCCACGAAAAGCGTACGGCACCCGCGAGCCCGTTTCGCTCGCGCGTCCCTCGTAATCTCGTTTCGACTCCCTATCCGCTAGAGGTGTCGCTATCGATCTCGTTATCCATAAATGATCGCTAATGTTCGCGATAATTCGCTGGATCCTCCATATCGATTACGTTTAACCTGCAAATTTGCGAATTGAAAGACACAGAAATTTTTCACTTTCTTAATTTTTTCATTTCCCAATTTGCAAATACATATATCAAGCCTCTAATTTTCCAATTTCTCAGTTCCCACGTTCCCTAATTGTTCAATTTCTGATGTTCCGAAGCGTCAAACTTCACAGTTCCAAAGGTTCGAAATTTGCGGACTTTCCGATTTCCCAATCGACAAAAGTAATCAAGTTACAAACGTATGCAGGGAAAATTGATATACGATCTCGGGGAATTTATTTTACTCGTAACTGTTCTGTCTGACGGTTGCATATTTGATTATTTTACTTCTGGCTTCGGGATAAATAGTTAACGGGCACGAATAGGAGCGAGGACGCTTGAATTATTTCTGCCGTTGGATGCGTGTAATTTGAAATAGTGGTCTGAGAATCGGTGATAGATTGGTCCACTGTGGATAACATTCGAGTTATTGATTGAACCGGTCTTGGTGTATTTTTATACTGAAAATTGAATTCTGTGTTTGATTGGGCTATCGGTTACAGCGGTGTTGGGAATTTTACTTCCTTCTTTCTTAACAAGTGGAAACTGTATCGGATATTACGTCGATATTCTTAATTATGTGCCTATGAGACTAATATGTACAAGCCACTAATTATCGTACTAATTCTTGTCATTTCATGTAGTAACAAAGTAATATGGAAGTATCCTGCATCACTTCAGATAAAAGCAATGGAAGAATGATTTGCAACGAGTTTAGTATATCTATACCCGAGAAAATATATCCGATAAAGAAGTGTATGATCATATTTAATTATTTTCGATAAATTCATTCGTTTAACGTAACTTGCTAACCCAGTCATGTTTCGACTCTGGTAGTTTTTTTACGCGGCATTGCGAGATGGGAAAAAGTACACGTTTCCATTTAAAAAAATAGTTCACCTGTAAAATACACACATGCATCGTTGAGCACGCAAAAAAATATGGTCCTGAAAATGTAATCCTCTTTGAACCATTTACCTGTATCCTATATTTTTTTATTAGCGTCTCTTGCACGTTTATATAGCTACTCTTTTTCTATGCGAAGAATACATATGATATGTTTCGGTTAAGCGAATGCACTATTTATACTGTTTCGGAAAGTAACCCGATGTTTATAGTGGACGTATTTATAAACCTCGCGTGTTCGTCAATATGTATGAAAAGCGTACATGTACGTTCCATGAATTTGGCTGGATGCAACACGCGGTCAAAGTTAACAGTGACTGTATAGTTTGCAGTCAACGCATTTTTATCTCTTGACAGACTAGATCGAACAAAGCAAATTTTACTTCAAATACATCAGTTTTCATTTAAAAAAATTATTTAAAATATAATACGATTAAACGGGTCAGTGGATATGAAATTATTAAACACGAACTTTCGTCGTCCTCGAATTCCTGATGAAAGTACTCTTTTAACTTTTCCAAATAAAACTTTCATCTTTTTTTCACTCGGTTGATTTTTATATAATACATTCTTGCATTTTGTCAAACACGAATGAATAGAAAATAGTTAACACAACTTTCAAATTACAGGATTAAACGAATGGACAGTAATTTGGAATTTCTCAGCTTGAAATCTGTCTATCTCTAAATTTGTAAATTTCTAATATTTATCTCCAACACCTGCCTGTACCGTGTCCACCGGAATAGCCGTGTTCGTCAGAGGGCAGTTGATATAACATGGTAATAGTTGTTTCACGCGCAAAGTACTATAATTCGAAGATAAATAGCTTACAACTCCCATGAAAACATTGTACCGCAGATCGGGTCCGGCGGTCGTCGGCTATCCTCTAGTAAACTCGGTTTATCTACGAGACGACCACGAAAAGAGTTAACTTCCCCATCGAAAATCTGTTGTTCCACTGTTTTCCCAGCACTTAGAGACCGCTTTAGGATCGAAGCTTACCGATACACGTCGTGGGCCAAAGCCGTTGTTCGAGGCGGCGAATGTGCGACGAGGAGGACGCGGCTAATTCGAGAGGGTGACCCTGGCTAGATTTTAGTCGAGAAATCGCTGCGAGACTATGGTCGACGGCTTACGAGGGTGTTTCACCGAGCAGGTGCGGATTTCGGTTTGCGAACCACGACAAAGGTGTGCACGCTTACACCGACACCTCTTCTGTGACCTGCCACGCAAACCATTCTACGGTTCACGTTCAATCCCATGGGATAAAACCCCATAGTCTGCACGGACTTCTCTATGTGCCAGCTACAAAACTTCCCAACTTAACTTTGATTTATGGGAGAACAATTATACCCGTTGTTATTTTCCGGATCGACCGATTAAACGAGAGGATTTGAAACATCAATTTTATGATAAATTGCCAGCACGTTTTATTGAATCGTGTTGGTCGTTGAAATTGAAAAGAAAAAATTATGAAACAAATTGTATTTTGTCTAATGGAACTTCAAACATTTCTGAATTGCGTTTTGCAACAAGCAGTTACTTTGAAGCTAGAAATGAATGATTAAGCAATACTACTAGAGGAGGTAGCTCAGGACAACAGACGATGTTCTTATTAGTCAGTATAAATGTTTACTTGTTTTCCATAGAAACGTGAATTGTTGATTCGCAACCGGTGTACATAGACGTTCTGGCGTAATTAAATAATAAACTTGAAATATCTCATCGGGCTACAAACTCCCCAGAAAATTTCATTATACCTGCCTCTGTATCAGCGGCTTCGTGTCAGCTTCCCCTATAGAGGTACTACACCCATGTGATCGATGTATTTATAAGTATGATATAGTAGTCAACATTTATTTGTCATTGCAATAGAGAATCCAAAAAACAGCTACACACAAACATTTTTACAGAAATTGTAACATGTGTCTAAAAATAACCTTACTCGCTAAGAATGCACATTCGAATTTTATTGAGCGGACCATACGTTAAAATAATTAATGGTTATTGTTGACAGAAATACTGTAACGAGGAACTTTCTCACGTAACCACATACCCGGCTACCAGAAGCGTCTTCCTCGAGTCGTATTCTTCACCCTACTCGACCTCCTTCCGACCTCCTATCATCCCCAACCGCCTCTCAGACACCCCAGAATCCACCAACAAACGCCCCGGGGTCCCAGCTTCCTGAATATTTTATTTACTCCGTCCGATGTTGCGTCTCCTCGTGACGGTGACGTCCTTTTTGCCTCAAACCCCAGAGCTTCAACCCCTTTCTCCCCTTTTCTGCCTTTCTTCCGCGGTTGTGCCTCATCATCGATGCTCCTTGGTCCTCTTCCTACTCCGCCTGCACCCTCTCTGTATCCATCCAACCACGGTGCACGCCTTCTCTTCCCGATTTTTCTTCCGGGGTTGTTTTTACTGTCGACTCATTATCGATGCGTTCCGCCGCCCTTGTTCGGCCTTCCATCCCTTTCGAATCCCGTTGCTTTATCCCCGACGGTTTAGCGGATCACCGGGTGGCTTTGTTTTACGGTCCAAAGGGAAATTTATTATTCCGTTCTCTTCCTGGACGCGCAACTTTTTCGCCGTTTCTTTATCTCCGGTCCGCTTTCCTCTCCGGTTATCGGTCCTCGGCTTCTTATCGATTCCTCCGCTCGTGACGTCCTCGGTTCGTTCAACCTCGTCTCACCTGAGCGCATGTTTCGACGCTTCTTGCCTCCTAATCGCACGAATTTATCTTGGTTAGAACCTTTCTGGAAAAGGATTTACGCCTTCTTCAACGTAAGGTCCGTGACTAGCTCGCTATCAAGCGCAATACGGATCTCTTTTTTGTATAACAATATGTGCAGGGCGAGGAATATGGTAGTTTGTGAATTTGGGAAATTGATAGATTTATAAGTTTGCAATCTTGGAAATTGCTGAATTTGTGAATCTGAAAAGGCATAAGATTCTACCTAATGATTCAGGTTACTTGATGTCTGCACACTGTCAAATAGAAAAATTGATATGCTAAAGAAACAGGTCCAGTTGATCATAGCATACGTTCATCCATTCTGACCCAGTCATAAAAACTACTAACATGTATTGTAAAATTTTAGCATTGAGATTTATACACGCCAGCAAAGGCTCGTCGTTTAACTTTTATCAACATTAATAATTTTCCCGGAACCAGTTAAATCGACCGAATGTCAGAAACAGCGTTAACAATAAAGAAAATTTGCAGTTCGAAAAGATTAATATTGGTCGCTCTAAATTAACGCTAACGGCTGTGCTATACCGTGCTGAATAAATATGACGAATCAGTCGGCTGTTTATCATGGTAATTTATTGCTCGTGCCCCAGCATCTGTAACTAATGACGCGCGATGTTCCCTGAAGCGACGGTAATTATATCTGAATGCGATTCAGTGTCGCGCACTCGAATGCATCCGAGTACCGCGCCGGCTGTAGTTAAATCTTGAGCGCTGTCGGGTCAGGACTAACCTTCGTGAACTGTTGGTTGTTCCTCTCCGCGAAATAACTGAATGGAGTCACCAGGCTGTGCGAGTAGTAATTGTAAAGTACAATTTCGAGATGTTCTACGGGGTGACTTATAACTACTCGCATAACCAACCGGAAGAGGTTTCCGTATAAAGAGATAACGTTATTTCCGAGGAAATAGAGCTCCCTGTGTATTGTCAAAGAAACGGGAGGATGAGGTGTAGCGCAGAGTAGATTGAAGAACGAAGACCGATAGCTTCAGAGGCAATCTACGAAACGAGTAGTATCCACATTATATATGTATCTTCTACTTCGTAGAATCTTCGGTTAATTTGCTAATGTAGACGGAATCACTTATAAAGAACTTGCGAGTTCTATAAGCGATGAATAAGTGTATGATGAAATGAAGCTATATGTTGGGTAAATGGATGCCCCAAAAACGCTTTCAGAGCTTTGAGAACCTGAATCGCAATGGTTGAACTTTTGGGTGTAAATATAATTTCTGCACTATACTAAGGTAGGAGGACTTGGTTGTGAATGAAGCAATGTGAGAAACTTTACAGGATATATATGTATGTATGAATCATAAGATGGTAACATTACTTTTTACTTGTCACTGGCAGATACGCGGAACTACTACAGTATAATGAGTAGGGATAACAGTTGATCAACTCGTAGCAATTCTCAAAGTCCAACGATTCAAAGGATCCTCTGGTTCTAAAATTCGAAACTTCCCGTTACATATTGACGAAGCACTCGTCGGTCAGTAAACTTGTCCGAACAGCCGATTAGTCTAAATTAAAGTTTCGAAAGTTGGACTGGCGAATCCCGTAAAGCGCGGTAAGAAGATCACGGTATTGACACAGGTCATCGGTAGAACCGCGTTTGATCGGTCCAATTATCGGTGCTCGAGCCACAGAGCCACGAATCGGTAGGAATCGAAGGTAAAATGAACGTCGTGAAAAGTAATCGGGCAAATTGATCGAGTTTCGTCATCAGAATCGGCTGTGAAAGCCTCGCCACGTTAATTACATCGAAGCATCGGGCTTCAACGAGCGCATTCGGATACGGCAACCAACTTCCTTCGTCTTATCATAACATCGCGTAATTTAGTATTGGTGAGCTTCTCGCACCTTCCGACTCGAGTTAACTCGTCTTTCTCTGTTCGTCGATCTCGAGTTTCACACCGACTTCTCGGGTTAACCGACCGACACCTTGCTACCCGTCTCTAATCCTTCATCTCCCTTCGACTTCGGTCTACTAGGTAAACATTCTCGAGCAAATCCATGGAAGCTCGACGATGGTACGAGGCTCTTTGCTGGAAGGAGCCAGGCATTCGAGCTTGATGGCTTTAGGTCTGTCTAGGAAAATTCCAGGGGTCAGCGAAACTTGTCGACTCCTCCTCTCTGTTTCTCCCTCGCACTCGCTTTATCGCTCGATTTCGAAACGCTGCGCTGTGACGAACGACGAATACCAGCGGAAACCAACGACTGTTCGTTCGTTTTCGAATCGATCGATTTTACAAGTTGAAGCTTTGAATTTTCTGGCAATCGCCGGAAACGCTTCGCGAGTCCCCCGTGGCCGACGGTCGATATGTATTTGCGTCGATATTTAGCGTAGTTTCAATCATTGCAAGTACGTATTTTTACCCTTTGAGGGGTCACGAGTACGCTTCGATTCCGCCCTTTTTTTTTTTATATTCAATTGCTGTTCGGGTTAGGGTGTATTTCTATCGACTACGGTTCAACATTTCGCGGAAAGTATTTTCTTTTATTGTGTAAAATAGTTCCTTAAAAACCGCTGGTCGATAATTGCAAACATATCATATTGTATCATTCATGTAATGTAATGTTTCGTATAAGTACTGGAAGTACTGTCAAATATAAGAAAATTTGTATAATAAAGAAGTTTACGCAAGAGATTTCATACGTAAGTAGAAAGCAACGGTAAAGTAGTAGCAGAGGAAATAGTAAAAGCAGCTTAATGCAGTAACAGAATAAAAGAAATGATAATAGCGAAGTGATAGCAGAATATCGAAAAATGAAAATAATAAAACGCCATGGAATGGAAGGTCCATTGAGCAGTTCATGGATTAAAAGGTAGATGGACTTTTACTAATCTCTCTTACACCGTGCCTTAAATATTTGATCAGAGAGTCGATGGCACGACTATGACTGACCAGGCCAGAAACCAGAACGTCCAGGATTCTGGATCAAGCCGTGATTCCTGGTGCAACCACACGATCTCGTCCGTGGTCACGCGTCGGATCTACGTTAATGGATTGCCAGCCGATACCTACGGTCCCCATGAAGCGAACGAAGATAAGCGACAAGTATCGTGAAAATTCAAGTGGCTTGGACGGTCCGAGCCACGACGAAATTGCCCTACGATCACGATGATTTTCATCGAATTAATCGCTGTCACTTCGTGGTCAGCCTTTGCTCCCTTTGCTCCAACCGCCGTTTATTCCTCTTCTAACGTTCTGTTGCTTAGTCGACTCGTTCAATTTCTACTTTTCACTTTTGTTCCTTCTTCATTTTTAATTACTTCATGAAATAGTAGTAGGGATTCAGTTTTGGAAACGTTTGAGAGGATCGGTTTCAAAGGGTTGTGTCAGTTGGGTCCACACGAGTGTATTAGGTTCTTCTTAATGCTGATATTTCATAGTACTCGAAATTACTTTTGATCTTAACCCACAATTTTGTTCTTAATCTACAATTTTTTAGGCAGTTGCGTCATGCGCAGGTAGCTAATTATTGCTATAAATTTAAGGCAACTAAAGAAAGTTAAAATGTTAACCACATTTCGCTTCCAGCTTCATTATACAGATTATAATTAGAACTGAACCCCGATATTCAATTGCAGTGAAAATACAAGTATGGTTTACCACATTCCAATTGTAGGGTGCGTCACGAGCGTGACACGTTATTGTAGGGCAAGGGGTTAAGACAGAGGGAACTAATGTTCCTACAGTCACCGGATGTTTCTCGTCTGGTTGTATTTTGTGCTCGATCTCAGCTAAAATATGAATCATCGAACAACGAAGTATTCGACAACGAAACGTGTCAAAATGTTCGAAGTTTATTAAAAACGATGATACACAGGGAACAATTTAAAGCTACACACATATACGACATAAACGTAATTCTCATCGAAGTTCAGGTTTACGTGAAACTAAAATAATTTTCATGGATGGCACGTTATAATCCATCGTTTAATTAGATCGTTAATTATACAGTACCAATCAACCACTTAATCTGTTTTTGGATATTCCCGAGTCCGTTCGACCGGTCGATCGGTCACGCTAATAGATGATTAATAATTAAATAATTTAATTAACTGTTCGACAGCTAGAACCATGTTCGGGTCGGTTTCGAAACTGTAGCTCGGTAAAATAATTGATCCATTTAACGTGCTGGACCGACCGCAATTGAGATTTTGCAAGATTATAGAGAAAACGAATTTTATAAAATGGGAGGATACAAACGTATAATGCCGTAAAGTTATTTGTGATCATAACAAGAATTATATGATCACTTTTATCTAACTTTTAAATGAAATTTTCGAAATGCTAAGAGATCTTAATCACGCGATTCACATTTCTGTGCTCATTCAATAGTTAACTTATTTAACACGTGATTGTTAAAACATCACGGAATTTTATCTTATTAAGATTACGCGTTTTACCAGAATCATCAATTTTCTAGCACCCTCGACAAACGACGAGGTGCAGTATCCTGGCGATAAGAAACTTTTTGCATCCCCATCTTATCAACGTTCCCCCAAATTTTCTTTCCTTACTCATTTTCTTCTGCCAAGCCTGTATCGATCGACGAAACAAAAACCTTGTCAGAAACTCTGTGCTTCAACCATTCTCGAATTGATTCTCAGACGGTGAATCATGGAGACAAACATTCTCAGCCCTTGTTCAATTGAAGCTTTAATGTCTAGTTTTGAATATAGCAGAAATTTAGAAATTCGAGTCATTGAAAATTTTAGAATTCAGGAATTTGATTAACTCTGTTGAAGGATTAAGCAACAACGCGTTTATCCCAGAAAATGATGAAATGAATCGAGCCGCGTGAAATGAGCATCCCTGTTAGCTCGCCGAGCGAAGAATAAAAAAAGGGAAAAAGCTGCTGGTTCTCGTGGGGACCAAAATAATTCGTTGACCTCGACTGCACGATAATCCTTGGTGTCGCGAGGGTTGGGAAAAGAGAACGGGGTGGATAGGGGTTACAACAACGGACCGAGAAGATCCGTGTATTGCGTGTAAAGTGTATAAAAGCAGGATTATAATAAGCCGGGCCACGTTACGAAATTGTTTCGTTCTCTATTAATAATGGCGAAAAGCTGGTCGTCGAAACACATGGCACCCCTTTTGCCACGCGACAATTGTTATTACCGACGGCAGGGGCGCTTTTCACCCTTTCGCCTGACGGGGGTTTGTTTTGCTCGCGAGTACGCGTCTCTTCGTTTTCTAGCCAGAATAGCTGACCGGTTTTCATCTTCTTAATGCCTCTTGCGTCGCTTCGACGAGGAATCAGAGGCCTCTCAAAGGAAATAAACCGTCTTTGATTCGCGCCGAGCTAGTCGTAATTGAATTTAACGGATGTTGGGATGTCGATGATGATCTGTTACGCTGCATCCTCATTGGACGGTTTAACAAATTTTGCGATTATTTCTTAACATTCAAAATCGATCAATGATTCTGACTAGTTTTATACAGTTTTGCTGAATCGTTTCGTTATTCTACTGGTTTTGTTACGATGTTGCTACGCTGTTAATACTTCAACTTTAATTAAAACTTCCGTTTGAGTTTAATTAAGCCCTGTCAAGTGAAATGGAGGATGTTTAGAAATTTGAACATTTAAGAATTCGGTTCTGCTAAATGAAAAGACACTTCACGTCAGCTCGTAGAATTGTAAGGTAACCTCCGTTGCATACAAAGGTTATCGTTACATATACAAAGTATATAACTGATTAATTTCGTGCGGATTTTGTACAAAACGAATGAAAATAAAAATAAACTGTGACCGATCGTTCCCACGAAAAAAACTTGCGACACGAGGGCAACACGCTTGGCTGAGAAACGGGTATTGCGCGAGAGTACGCTCATTGAAAACCAGCTTACGAATAGCGAGCGAGCAACAGGGTCAATCCCTGCTAGATTACTTTTCAAGTATCTCAATAGGACTAGTTTAGTCGACTGCTGCTTAACGGCTTGTTACCACGTTGAATGCGAGCCGGCGACAAAACGACACCCCGTACAAAGCCGCAGCCGCATAAAAGAGCGTTCAGTGGCCCATTCGACGTTGCTGTGTTGTACATACTATATTTATTAACGTTATTAAGTAGACGGTCCATGGGACACACGCTATCTGACTTATTGTTATGGGCCGCTGTTGGGAAATTGAACGGTGCTTATGGAGATGAATCCTTTGCTACCTTTCAGACAGTTCACCGAAGAATATTGGATCTTAATGATCTGCTTCCTGCGTACGGCAACATATATTCTTGTTAAGATAGATTCTGTGCTAGAAAGGGAGTCCCCAATTTATGCTATTAATAGCTGCAGTGCAGTCTCGACGTATTGCCACGGACGGCGTTATAGGAGAGGAAAGTTCTTGGAATTGGCGATGTAATAGGGGAGAAATGTGAAAGGTGTGGACAGTGCAATGCGTGACGGTGCAACTCGTGAAAGTAGAACGCGTGGAAATACGACGCGAGGAAATTTGGGGCGTAGAAATCTGACGCGTGGCTAATACCACAAGTGGAAAATACGACGCGTGGAGTTACGACGCGTGGAAATGCGACGCGTGGAAAATACGACGTGTGGGACTACGGCGCGTGCAAAATATGACGTGTGGAGTTACGACGCGTGGAACTACGGCGCGTGGAACTACGGAGCGTAGAAAATACGACGCGTGGAATTACGACGCGTGGAAATACGACGCGTGGAACTACGACGCGTCAAACTACAACGCGTAGTAATAGAAAGCTTGTAAGAAATATACATATAGTAAGCTTATACTAAGCTCGATTAATTCTGTTAATGCAAAAAACGAGAGCAGTGTCCACCAAACGCGTTAAATAACTACTTCAGATTCGTTAACTGTTCTAAAATGGCGCGTTTCCAATAGTAAAGCATATGTTCGCATTAGTTCTTGCATAAAATGATTGGTTAACAATATATTCGCACTAACGGTGGAATCGCTTAAATTTTGAACATCAGAAGGAATATAAAAATTGGACGAATAACGATCGACATGGCAAAACGACACGGAAAATTTTAATGATAAAAATTTTAACGATATCCCTTTCAATAGAATGATCGAATTCCGAGCTCGTATTTCAACTCAATTGAGGTTGTTAATTAAACACAGGCTACAACTATCGTGTTTCGTTAATTGAGGAAAAGAAATTGAAAAAAAGTTGGTGCTTTTTAAATTTTGTTGTTTAATAACATAGTGGTACTGATTACTCAAATAACGATCTCTGTGTAATTGGACAACCTGGAAAATTTTTTTGAACAATTCGAGCTTCGACCGGTACGGGAAACCGTATATCCTGTTTCATATTATTTTTTTCCGTACGCTGATTGCGACAGAATAAACATTTGAAAATTTCAGGATATAGAAACGTAAATATTTGAAAAATATGTCAAACAGAACGATTCGAAAATTTGAAAACGTCGAGAATCCTATCTTCTATCTTGGTGTATTGCCACGCACGGCGTTGTAGGAAAGGGAGGTTTTTGGAACTAGCCTTGTGATAAAAGAGAAATATAAAACCTGCGGAGAGTGTGATGCGTGGCAAATTCAATGTGTGACGAACTCTACTTGTGAAAATAGGACGCGTGGAAATACGACGCGTGGAACTACGTCACGTGGAAGTATGCCGCGTGACAGATTAAACGCGTGGCAAATGCCACGCTTGGAAATTCAATGTATAATATTACGACGCGTGGAGTTACGACGCGTGGAAATACGGCGCGTGGTAAACACCACGCGTATTCTCCTATCGGCGAAAATCCAAGTTTCGTGCCGAAGGAGATAATTTGAAGGAAATTGCACGCTATATTAATTCGATAAGTTGGTAGCGACGCGATCGTTCGCATCCAACAATTTACTTTCCGCAACAGTCACGCTGATGACGAGGCTTGTCCATTGTTCGTACGCGCTATTAGGCTTTCGATTCTGTCTCCGCTTGCAAGCGTCATCCTTATCAGGGTGCAGAGGTCTCAAGCTCGTTCGAGCAGGAAAGGTAGGGCGGCGGGGCGAAGGGAGGACGCATTACCGATGGCACAATGAGGGAAACGCGGCAGGCAAGTTGGTCTCCGATACGGATTGCGGTGGCATTGATAGTAACGAGCCATTAGGGGACGCGTTAAACGTATCTCTGCCGGTGAATCCAGTGCTCGCTTAGCGGAGAAACGCCAAGACGATGCTTTCGCGAAGAATGGATCTTCCAAGCACGGATTTGTACACCCTTCTCGCCTCGGTGAATTTCCTTTCAAGGATTTGCGTGTCGTCGATCCTTTGTCCTTCTGATCCGGAAGTTTGATCGGCCACGTCGTGCGTCAACCATTTGCCGCTTTCGTTTCGAACCTCTATTACGGATCATTTGCAATTTTAACCCTTTGCACTCAATTTCTTTAACCTACCGACTCCGTAATTTACAAAATAGATCAAGACAGAAAATGATAAAAAATGAACAACGTTTAGAGGCTCTTAGGTAGACACTGAAAGACATACTATGTCGAGTATAGCCCGACATCACATTTTTCTTGGGTTATCTAAATAATTCAGATATATAGATTGATTAAATATATGTGTATTTTGGATTCGAGGATATTAAACTCCAACCTTAATCATGGTGCGAATTTGGGTTTGTTGTATCTGTACTATAATGTGCGTCACAAATGTGACGCGACATATTCAAGCATTAAATTTACATTAAACATGAAAAGATTATGTCACTACTTCATTTTTCAATTTAAAAAATTTCCAATATATCGAGTTAATGACATCGTAAGAAACACGCTTATAAATAATGATTTACCGTAAAATTCTATAGAGTCGTTGGGGGAAAAAGTTCCGTAATCATTTCGGAACTGACAGAGAAGCTAAAAAGTAACGGTTACGATACGGGAGCTGATATAGAAAGCGTAAGTTATGCCTATAGTCTGAAAAGGTTCGGCCGTAACAGTTATTCAAAATAAAAATAGCCTTTCGTAACCATTTGAAGAACCGAAATCGATATTGTAACAGTTTTCGAGGTCCGATACGAAGATACGTTGAAAGATAGGAATGTGTGTAGAAAATTCATAAAGGTGTATATTGTTTTTCACGTGGTCCTTCCTGATGGTTTCTGTTGCAGTGTAGTTGCGGCTTCCGGTACGAGAGGCAGACGAGAGAACGCGGATCAGCCGCAGTGCAAATCGTTGCATCGTGGGACAGGTATTTACATTTATTTATGTATTGTGTTTCGAGCATTCGGTGAATCAGTTTTGCGAATTTTCGCTCTACAATCGTTTGTACTGCTAGGTATTTATTTTGATCCTACGGGAGAATAAATAGTATCCATTTGCAATTTTACATTTGTTCATCGGATTATTAAAAAGACACCTTTCGTATCGAAGATCTTTCAGTTGACGTAGTGAACTCAGTTACTTTTTCAACTTCTGCAGTACTAATTTAATTCAAGAATATACTGTGAGATACTGTTATATCCTAAAGTCATATGATAGCACCGAAGTAAATTCGTACGCTGTGATATCGGGAAACTAACATCGAAAGAATATTTATTTAATCCCCAACCACCGTACGAAAGGATTAAAATTCAGTGGCCGTGATAGTACGTCTAGCTCTCAAGTAGAGGAGAATAAACAGACTGTTTATACATATACGTTCATGCACGCGGCCAGTTTTATCCATCGAGTTCTGAAACTGCTGTTCCGTAACACTCGGGGTAAACGTTTTAAATCGATTTTCCAAAGTAAGCCTGAAAAGATCCAGTAACCTGATATAAAATCTTAGGGGAAGAGAACGTTTGAGTGAAAAGAGGAAAGGCGAGCGAGAGAGAGAGAGAAGGGAGGGCATCAACGATTCCGAGCGTTTGCATTATTCTTCGTAACTAGATTTTTCATGGAGGCGCATTATTAGAAGCAACGTGGACCGATGGAACAAGCGATCGGAATATCAACGAGCAGAGAACGATGCAAATCGCACGCTCTGCAACCCAGAAATTCGATTATCACGAGCGATCGGTCAAACGGCGCATGGAAATTTTAATTATCGAAACTACTCGCCACTTCCAACCCCTTTCCGCGGATAGAATTGCTGAGAATTTTTGCCCGCCGGTACGAATCACTTGGCCACCGTGCCGGGATACGATAATTATCGTGATAACGAGATTATCGATTTCGCGTGTCGCTACGTTGCAAAGATATCGATGTTTAACACTCGCGCTGTCACACGTCGCTGAAAAAAGGCACAAAAACGTGGCGACGTTTCTAAAGATGAATACTCTGTCCGAATTCAGTTTCTTAATTAAGAAAGTGCAATGTGTCTAAAGAGCTTCGGATCGAGATTTCTTTTTCGCAATCTCTTTTGCATCTTCAAAGTGTTACGAGGCGAATTAAGCATCGTGAGCGCCGCACAGTGCCAATCTAACTTGACCTAAATCGTTGCCCATGCAAAGTATAGAACCTAACCTCATTCATACTCTAAGAATGAAGTAAAAAATAACGAAATTTAAGAATAAATTTGTCGTGTCTCATGCAACTTATTACCATAAGCAAGCTTAAATTTTGTAGAGCGATAGGAGCGCAAGAAACTTGTACTCTTTGTTCCTTTGATAAGGTACAATTAATGACACAAAACAGTTATCGCAATTGTACCGTAAAATAGGTGTAGTTTTAGTCAAAGCGGTGTCAGATAGTTTGACAGTTCGAAGAGAAATCTCGATAAGAACGGGCGAATGGACCGTCGGGTCAGGATGGTGCGCAGATGGTCGAGTCCCGTTAAAGGATAATCTCGTTGATTTTGCAAGATACCTTGCAGTAGTCGCGTATACTGGCCGGCAGAAGGACTCTATTGGATCAACGATACACCCTTTGTCTCGCCGCGCTTTCAAGTATATCCTCGGGACAGAGTACCAACTGCTACTGTTTTTAAATAGTTTAGCTGGGAATTGGGTGGTCGCTGCAGCCCAACAAAGAAGCTTCTGTTCAGGCCACTGCGTGATCCTGATTTTCGGGCTGCCGGCCAACGCGAGACATTTCGTGCGCTTTGATCTACATGGATTTTACAAAACAATAGTGGACTTCACCCTCCCTTTTCGATTCTTCTTTCAGTCGCGATCGCTGGATGAAAAATTCTCTTCCCGCGACGTACGAGGGTAACGTTTCAATTTTTAGTAAAAATTTTACAAAACGATGGAGATGTTTTATAGTAAATTCTTAAATTTTCCTAACACAAGTCTTTAAATTCTTGCGTTCTCAAATTACTAAACTTTCAAGTCCCCAATTCTCGAAGAGTGAAAAGTTGAAAATGGGTAATACGCGGAGAAGCGGAGGTTTCAGACGCTTGCTCGTAAGAATTAAGGTATTCGACGGACCGAACCGAAATTCGTATTTTCAATTTGCCGGCCACCTGTTCTATCCATTAAACTATCCATCGTCGAATATTCTGTGTAGTTGTAAAGACTGAAATGGCCGTCTACAAATCACACAGATTGAAAGCGTGTACTGCAGCAGGTGTTCGGTCCGAACTCGAAGGACCACTCGATGACGCTCGATAGCTATGTGTCTTCTACGTGGAGCATCGGGCGAAACCTGAAATCGACTCTGCGTTCGGTCACGTTTGCAGCGAGGCGATAGCGCGAAATGCGAACGACGGAAGCTCGATCGGAGACGATTTCCAGCAGCGAGAGATCGCGAAGCGACAAGACGGAGAGAAAGTTAGGCGAGTGAAGAGGACGAAGCGACGGGGAACGAAGAGAGACACAGTGCCACGATCTCTCGCCTCTGTAAGCGTTTCTGTCAACTGTATGTTCACGGTGCATCCGCATTGCTCACGCGCTGCAGGGACCCCTTCATACCTACAGTCACAGCCACGACGCGCGACTGTGTGTTCGCGGTACATGCCATTTGTCACCATTCAAGACGCTGACGCCGAATACCGGGCGAGTTTCGCCCTCAACGCGTCAGGATTCTCTGTCAACCGTTTGCGGAACATCAGCGTGTTACCGGCAACGCGTTTTTAATCCTTCGCCTGATGATACTGTCGTTGAAGGGTATAATGGTTCCCCTCAAACTGCCATTGCTAACGTCTCTTAGAGCTACTCGTGCGAAAGGGATCACGTAGCTACCTAATGTGCTATATCGAACTTTTGTTGAAACTATGATATCGGTAGCTGGAGAGCACGAGGGAAAATCTCGAAGTAAATTTTTCTCTATCATGGACACGGCAATGTCGTTGAGTCTCTGTACACTTTTACATTTCGTACTCCTGTTTGCGAGTACGTATCATTATAGGGTTCTCAGGGTTCAAGTCCACTATTGATTGTTTTTTTTTTATTTTATGAATTTATTAAATCACTACAGTTAATTAAATTTCATACACAAAAATGTATATTGGATTTTAAGCGAAGTGACTATTTATTAAAAATAAAAGGCATCAACCCTACATGTTACAGTAACTCAAGCAATTCTGTTATAGCTTTCGAGGTATTATTTAGAAGGAACTAGTTCAATATAAAAATTAGTGGTACTTACAGAAAGATAAGTTTGAAGTACAAAAAGTATTTATTTTCTCGTTCCTTTGTTTTCGTTAATACTTAAATTTGATTAAAGTGGTTGAACAAGGAGTACTTGGCTCCTTTCAAAGTAAACGTGCCCTTAGTAACCTCGTTTCCGAGAATTTTCTTACTAACGTAAAACTAAATAATAAACAAATTGTTCACGGAAGTGCTGCAGAGAAAGGTTAATTAAGGAATCTTGATTACGTGTCGTGTATTTCCGTGGCGTTTTTCTGGGAATACAAATTGAAAGCGTTGAAATCGGGATCCTGGATTGTTATTCATACGATATATAGCGGTTTATGGTCACCACGAAGTCGTATATATTCGAAACGGTTACAAGGGACATTAAAACGGTGGATCGATTGAACGTGGCCAATTAAAACTTAATGGCGGCGAATTAAGCTCCATAAAAGCCGAAGGGTGAGATTTTTTATCGGGACTAGGTCCTCTCGGTCGTTTTTCCTCCTCTCCTCGAATAAATGTTCGCCAGCACACGGTGCTCGACTGTGTTTTGCCCCTTTTCTGGTTTTCTCCGTCTTTTTTTTCGACGGAAACCCTGGCGGATTTAGATACACCGACGGAATTTTTCCGATCGTTTCGAATCGGAACCGCCGTAAGATCGCGAACGATACAACGAGCGAGAGGGTGTTAGACGACTGGTCCGTTTAAAAAGTTAAACGCAAGCAATTGGAACCCGATGGAACTCAATTAAACCCGATTAAATCCAATCGAATCTAAAGAATAGGATTTTTATACTGTTCCACTTGGACCCCTCTTCTTCTATAATCCCTATCTTCATTATCCCCCACGGTCAACTCCTTATACAAATAATGTTCGACAATTATAATTAACTCGCTGCGTTAAGGTCTGCAATCGGGGATATCTTCGCTAAAAATATCTTATTGAACATTCGTAATAATTTCGAGCTCGTTCTTTTTCGTTCTTTTTCGTTTCTATAATGAATCGTCGACCGTAACTGTACTATTTATCATCGAACGAATTAAAATTGCAATTTTTTGTCGTATCTTCGCCCCATTCCGCGCCCGATCCCAGCTTTCGTTGCTCTTTCGCCGCACGCGTGTGTACACACGTCCTCCGTGCGATATCACGCACGTAGCCGAGGGTGTACACACAGCACGGCGCAGGGGGAGGGGCAGGGGCACAGGGCCGTATCCAACGACGCACACAGGCGTTCGCAAAGAGACGACTTTGGGCAAGAGAGGAGATACGGCGCATACGTAGAGAGGCCACATAGCACGGTACAGCCCCGAAGCATAGTCTCAACTCGACTCGAGCGGCTGAATCGATCCGCGAGCCTTCCCCTGCACGCTCTCTGCGGCCCCAGAACCCAACGTCGACCACCCACCCCTCCAGCACACCCCATGCAACCCTCTTTCTCTACCTCCGGCTGTGACTCTGCCTCTTTTCATCCCGCGTTCGACCTCCTCGACTCGCGTTCCTTCTTCGTCCTTCGCCTTCTGCCTCGCGCTTCTCCCTCCATCCACTATGCCACCCCGATCGACCAACCTGGTCACGCGAACCTTTCAAAAATGCCTGGCTGGCCCTCTCGCGCGAAATTTCTTCGATATTTCGCTTCCGTTCTCCCGCGAACGAACCCGCTAGCCCGCCTCCGTTCTCGTTCCTCCACGAGTCACGATTTTTACGCGTTCCTCGACTGTCGCTTTACAACCCCTTGCTCTTTTGACTTTCTATTCTCTTGATACACGCGGTGGATCTGGATTGACCGAGAATTAAGCGAACTTTACGTAGCGAGCTTCTCGCCTCGATGGTGTTTGTAAAATAAACGGCGGGTGCGAATTGCTTGCAGCGTTTTCCTCGGCGAAACGAGATTTTGCACGGGGTTCGTTCGAACGGGCTTGATTTTTGGGTTAACGATCGCGAATATAGTTTTACGAGCGATTGACATGTTCATACCGATTTTTCGCTTGAAACTTTCCGAGGTAGCGTAGCGATGTTGAATTGATCTTCTGACGATCGGTTGTGAAGCTTGTGGAGCAATTACACAGTCAAGCGCAGAGGTAATCACTTTTTGTTACCTGAAAATCTGTGAACGTATAATATACATTATTTTCTACTAAATATTTAAGCGTGTTATTCGAATAATTAAGAATTTAAGTAGTTAAATTTTCTTAGTTACCAAGTTGTGGATAAACTTTTGACTACTCTTTGCTAGAATTTCGAGAAGCTTAATATTATACATAAGTTGGCAAGTCACACACGCGTTTGAAGAATGGACGTACGAGTGCGAGGGGATTTTTATTAATCGTGGGACATCCACGGAATGGTCCCCTCACCCCAGTATTTTCGGAAGGAAATATTTCTCAAAATGATGGTAATTTTTTTCACGTCAAGTGGCTCGTCGCATGGATCTCCACGACCGAGGGTGGATATCTAAGAATCGAATTTTCCTGAGTGGTTTACCTATAATAAATCGGATAAGTTAGCGAGTGAATTTCTACCTTGCTAACCGTTGAAGGTCAAGTTTATCTTAAGAAACCTGCTCGGGTTTTAATCCTTTTAAGATCTAATTTAGGATATTATAAATCATAAAGTCTAGTGCAGACCTATGCACATGCTGATGTCCGCGAACACGCGAACAAATATATGATAACTGTTTATAGCATGCAGATACGATGTATGCTATGTTTCGAAACAAATATTCACAAACAGTTTTTATACCATATGTAAACGGTTTTCATACCATTTTTGTCATATTTATTATCGTGTTACAGATTTAACAAAATTTATCGCGTAACAAATTTATCGTACAAAAGGAACATTGTTTCAAAGTTACGCATATTTTGTCCTACTGTACAGCTACGTAAAGTAACAAAGGGTCCGTAATCCGAAAGGTCAGCGTTTGATAAGTATGAAGAGGAATTGCCATTCGTTTTACGTGGACTGTAAAAAACGGTATCTTAGTTTGGGTCCATCTCTCATATCCACATACATAGATCATGTACAAGCAACGCACTGAATCTCCGGCCTCGAAATATGACCGATTCAATTACGCACGTGTCTGGGAGGTAGGCACCTCCCACCGATGTTATCCCTCTCTGCGTCGGTGATTTGTGTCCCCGTTCATCTTTGCGGGTGTCTGAGGCCGGGTGTACACTCGCCACTCCAGCCGGGTTCCACCGAATACACAGACACACACAGATTCGCGTTCATAGGCACGTATTTGCAGAATACAGCCATAGAACTGCGCACCCGTGCAGAGATACGGGGTGGCTAATGGAGAAATTCAGCCCGCAACGGAAACTGTTATCTCTCTTTCTCTATCTCTCTAATTCCGAGCGTGCGATTCTCTTTCTCCGTTTCTGTCCCTTGTCTGCGCGAATCTTTGCTCCTCGATCCTCCAACAGTGGTCCTGATCTTCTCTATTTAGAGTTTATTCGATGCGGATCGAGGAGTCCCGAGTGGAAAGGGCGGAGGCAGAGGGATGGAGGTTCCGTGCAACCGAGCCAGGGTCAATTTGAAACTTTCTCGGGCCGCTCGAGGGGAAATCTTGGAAAGGAAGCCGTATCGAGAGGTACGAGGATCCTTCCCCCGGGTCTCGTTCGACGCCTGCTACGGATGCAAAGCGTCTTACGTGTCGCTTAGCCTCGTTAATGCGACCGGCGACGTCCGGTTAAAAGTTTATTAACCCGTTGCGTGCGACGAGTATCGTTGGTCGTACACATTTGATTCTTCATCTCGCTGATTTCCCTCTGCTCTGCAAAAGAAAAAGTACGAATGCCAGATAACGTGGAAATTAGAGATGAAGATATGGCAAACGTTTTAAACGGATACGTGTACACTCGGGTGCAGCTCTTACGAGCAGCCGGACTCGAGGGTTGCGAAGTAACAAGATTTTTAATCGGTAAACAATCGACACTGAAGATTTGCTGGTTCACGCTCCACTAGGAAATAGTCAAATATTTGCATCGTGTAATAACGGTAAATCAGCGCGTTTTATGCATCGTTAATAAGAAAGTAACTAACCAACGTGGAAGAGGGTAACTTTTTTCCCTTCGCGCGATTCTCGATCGCAGTTAAAAGAGGATTAAGCTTGTAAAATGAATGAAGAAAATTTTAATCGGTTCCCCGCACTCCTACCCATCTCGATTTCATTTTATGCAGATCCAGTCTCGAGAGGAAGTCACGGAAGCGGCAAGCAGTCTAAGGTTAATTTGAAACTTTTCCGACTTGCTCCGGGCTCCGGTGTCCGAAAGAGAATACCGTATGAACTATATAGATTCCAATGGTTCGTCCTGAATGAACAATATTCCATCATTTTTTTCTCTCTCTCGGTTACAACTATCTAACCGCGATGTATTTGCGAAAGTTTAACTCTTACCTTCGTTTATTCTTTCATCCGAGTAATTATGTGGAGCAGGGTGAAGTTCAACGATTTTTACAACCTTGAGGTTCTAGATCATATTGTCACGGTCGGTGTATGAGCTTCAAATATGACAATCAAGCATCGACCACCGTTACAAATACCAAAAAGATGTAAATTCCACGAGATAGAAATACGTGTAAGAGAAAAGGACGAGATCGTAGTATAGTAGTGTCTAGGTTTGCTGACAATACTGCAATAAGAGAGCAGAAACATGCAGCGAGGAATCGAAATCTTGATCGAATCAAGTTTGCTCGGGCAAGTAGGATCCGTCTTCGACAGGATCAAAGACGGTATCTGTGGGTCCCTTTGAAAATACTTGTCGGAGGACAGGAGTCTGGAGCTTAATATTCGAAATGGCAGTCGCGTACAGCTGGAATATCCAAAGTTGGCGTTAACTTCGCGGCGATAAGGAGCGGTACGACGAGAGAACTCGTTCCGGAAGGGGTGCAACAACGTTTTCGAACGGTCTTGCTCGCTCCGATTTCCGAAACATCGAAGGGGATGGGATGTACTCGAGTAATCTGCGTATCGATGATGGCTCGATGTCTCCATACAGCTGCGAATCTGTGTACACCACGGCGTATCGATTCGACATCTCTCTGGGTCGGTTCTATCTGTCTCCGTGACATTTACCTACGTAACGTCGTAATAACTGCTGTGTTGCGCTCGCATGCCAGATAAGGGAAACGTGTGGCACACATAAATACAGATGCAGCGAATTCGAAATCAGCAGAGGGAAAGATAATATTGTTATTATTTATCGAATAACGAGCAAACGCTGTTAAAATCGCTGTTGCAAAGGCACGGAATAATAATACGAAATATCAAATTCAAAGATTGATACGTTACGAGTCACGCCTTTTACATGTCCTGTGCAATCAACAGCGAGTCTGGCTCATCTAGATATCTTTGGGTATTTGTAAATTTCAGTTTGAATTAAGTTTCCAGAAAATGTGGGAGTATGTTTGACAATTTAAAGAATATAAACTTGAGAACTTGGAACTTTGGGAATTTATGAATTTAAGAATTGAACGTTTGTAAAGTTGGAAATTTGCAATAGTTCTCGGTCCCATATCCGTAGACCACCAAATCGCAAAGTCTCCAAATAGCAACACCCCAAATTCTTAACCTTTGTTCAAATTGTCAAATCCACAAAAATCCTTAAAAATAAACGAGTCGTGTCTTCGAGCTTTTTTAAAAGTCTATTCGCAATGTCCTGTCACGTTCGCAACTGCGAAGATGGTTGTAGGAGGATAATGGGAACAGATCGATGGCACGCGGTCAAGACGATCGAACGTAGCTGCGTTTCCGGCGCGCTTAATATCCGGGAATTAGCCCTGGAGCCTTCCGCGCCATTTATTAGTTCTCGAAAGGTTCGCGTGTAATATTGATGGGGTGAAAAAGCGGCCAACGGGTTATGGGGAGTCAGATATATCCAGTTATAGACTATTACCTCCGGAAATGGAGAATCGATATGCGCGTTTCAGTCGGATTGGAGATTAGAATATCGAGGATGCGCGTAGAGCTTTTTTTCTACGATTTTCTCGAATTGCCTGTGTTTTTTTCGTCTTTCTCGGTCCATGATCGCTATAGAATTGGTAGGAATCATGGAATCGTTAGTTCCGTAACCGGTAGCGAAACATCGTGCCAATTACGTTCGCGACTACAGGAAGTAAGCTGCTCGAATAGCGTCGATAACTGGCTGAGCGTGTCGTTTGCCGTCAACGCTGTTCGCCGGCGAAACTTCCGCTAGAAAATCTTCATCGTGGCGTAGATAACACGTAGATTAGTCTAAGCGAATGGAACAGGTTGGATAAGTCGGCAAATATTAACCTAGAGCGAACATCGCTTCGAAGGAACGTAATTCGCAGGGAATTCTCTAACACGCTGTTCAAATCTTTGTTCTCTCTTGTGTAGCTTTATAAGATTCCTTATTATTCTTTATTTTTATTACGATTATCAAAATGATTATAACTGTGTCAACTCGTATGTCGTACTCAATTTTCTAAACATTTCGCTCTTCGTGTCCTTTACGTGGAAATGTCTTAAAAAGTCTTTACTTCTAAAACGACATCGAGCGATTAATCTATTACACTCTTGACCTAGTTTTAAATTCTGTAAAAACCTTAGAACGTTCTTTAACGTTCGTGCAGAAGAAACAAAATTGATTCGCTAGTCAACGCGCGTTAAGTATTCTAAACAGCAAAATGGACACGGCGGAAAGCAATTAGTTTGAAGCAGGAATTGCTTGGAAGGGAAGGGGGTTGCCGGAGGAAGCGTAGTCGCGCTATTACCGTAATTTCACTTACATGCTTTACGTCCAAAGAAGGATTCCAATCAGCGGAGAGGTTCTGGTTCCGTGGATTCGTCGGTTGATTACATCGAAATCGACCAACGGGCACGAGACGCTAACTTCGAGTCGTTCCTCTACGCTCGCGTAGTACGGGAGTGGGTAGATCAAGTGCCCGTCGTGGTCCTCGGTGCGTGCAGTGACGCAGGAAGTTCATAAATATTACAAACTTTCAAATTTTTCTACATTTCAAAATTCAAAGACTAAGAAATATAGGTATTATTAAAATTACGAATTGACAACAAAAAAATATAAATATGCATCTTTAAATAGTACGATACATTCCTTGTATGGCGATTGCACGTACACCCCGAATTATGGATAAGGGAAGTTTTATAAAAGAAAACAACGCTGTAGACGCCTCGTCGCAGTCTGCTAGGAAACTAGTTATAATTTTATTGGACCAGAACGCATAGCGAAAAGAAATATTTTTGAGATCTGAAATGGACAGATCGAACATGATGGTTGGCAGTGCACCCTTTGGTTACTCATGACTGGTAGAGAAGTCGGGAATGGCACCGGGTACGCTTTGATTCTCACGCTCGTCGTTGCGTAAGCGCCAATTAGGGAGTCACGGTTAAAGTCCTTACGGACGATAAACGCCCGGACGAGTTAACTCGCAATAATAACGGTCGCTTAGCGGCGATAATGGCCGCTGATTCAGCGCTATTTTGACTCGCGCCACGGCCATAATCGCGTGGCTTGCGATTTTCCAATCTGTATAAACACCGACGGTCAGCAAATTAACCCTCGACATCGGCCCACGCCGACTGCGCCGGGTTCATCCTCGCGCCGTCGCTTCTCTGCGCTTGTCTTCTTCGCCCTGTCTGCCGTCTACCGTCTGCCGGACCGACCCTCCTTTTCCGTTGACGAGTCGGTAAATGCTGAGTATTTAGGATTCGCGAGTTTCGTCGTGTAAACTGAGGCGAAGCTACCAGTCGTGCAAATATTTGATTTCTAAGTCCCGATAAAATACACCCCCATATCCCTTTCTGCCTCCCTTCTCTCTTACGGGTAGTCCTATGGGTTCGGGCGTGTCGGTTTCGGCTGCAGCTTCCTACGGTCGGGGATCATTAAAACGATTATTAGGGAAGTTGTTTAGTCAGGAGCCGGGATAAGTAAGAGGTTATTGGTTCAATGCTTCGATGAAGGTTTAAAGCACGCTAGAAGTGCTGCTGTGGTCGATGAATTATTTATTCTCAGAAACGAGAAATTTGAGAATTCTTAGAAAATGAGAAATTGAAAAAGTTTTGAAATCTGTAGATTTACATATGTCGAATCATAGTTCGGTGAAAACTTTCTTAGAATTTCTTTCTGTCATCGACCAACGTGTTAGTGCAAAGTAAAAGACTGGATTGACAATTATATTAAATTTTGATTACAAAACAGTTTAAGTAAGAAAAGGTTGGCACAAGCGTACGCGAAAAAAGATAACCAGAAGAATAATTCTTAAAACGTTTTGTACATCACGCGAACATTGTTTTACAACTGGCGAGAAATTCATTTAAAGTCTCGTTGAAGCGTACGATGGTTTTTCGATTGGTCGGGGGGGTATTTCGGAGAGTCATATGAAATAGCATGGAGGAGGAGACCAGGAGAGTATTTCCAGTGGCAGTCGGGAGCAGATGCGATTTTTCGCTGGTCCCTTTGTCGATCACCGTTTAGATATTTTTTTCACTGAACGCCGACAGAAAGTTTCGTTCCCGTGGAAAGCAGTTTTCGACGTTTCGTTCACTATTTCGACGGCCATTGTCGGAGCAGACTGCGTCCGCCGTGTTGGAAGGCAGCCAACGACGACGAACGAGCGGAAGGGAATTTCCCTGTAATTTATTTAACAACGAAGCCCGACGTGGAAAAATTCATTGGTTAAAATCGTCTGGACGTTGGTCGAACGGACGGTCTAACGACGTTGGCCGACAACGCGGAAGGAATTCGTGTGCTTAAACCGGAAGTATTAACTTCTCGAATAGCAAGTAGTCAATTAGATGAATACAGAAAATAACGGTACAATTTTCGACATAAATTGCAAATAAGTGTAGTCCGCGTCGAAACTTCTTGGATAATTCATTCGATGATTCGATGCAGGACACAACAAAATTGCAGCTGTAGCAGGCCCTCGTTATATTGCCAGCAACAAATTTGTAAAGATGGATCACTCTCGGTATCGATGCATATGATAACCATGTGATGTTACAATGGAGGGAAACGCTATTAACGAGAGTCTACTAACGAATTTTTAAATTCCTCGTATAAATGACTTACATAAATAATTGAATTAATTCTAAATAATTACTGAAAGTATGAAATCTTCAAATAATATTCTAACAAAACGCCAGTGATCTTGTAGAAAGAATGTCGTGGAAAAGTTTGAGCGGTCTTTTTCATCAGGACTAATCTTCGAATTGGAGTTACTACATATATCGTAATTACTTGTATGTCGTGAAATGGTGGCGGACTAATATGGCCCAAGTAAATGCGTAGCCGCTAGAGGAACTAATTTCCTTTATTCGCGGAGGGACCAAGTTGAAAAGCTTTTGGAAACACAAGTTTGTTGCATGCTGGGTGCACAGCACGGTCGACGCTTTGGCCAGTGCTTAAAATTTCACGGAACGCTCGAAGCGCGCGTACGTCTTGGTTGAAAGTCGAAAGATATTTCGAGCGTATTTCGCGTCTGCCGGGGCGTATCCATTTCACATGATTATCGTGGCCATTCAGAAGATCGGGGAGATTGCAACCCTCTTTCAGTGAGCAGCGAACGCGTCTGGTCCCGTCTAAAGGCATTCGACGAAGAAAACGAAGACTGAGAGGAGGTGGTGGTGGAGGAGCAGGAAGAGGAGGAGGCAAAGTGGGCTGCCCTCCGGTCGATACTCGCCTGCCCGCTCCGCGTTAAACCGAATTTAACAAACCCCAGGCTTCGTCTATGGCTGCCACCGACACGTACGCCGCTGTGTTTTATGCTCGAGTTTGCAAAACGCGTTTCACCAACGTTAACTGTTTCTCTCTATGCGTGCTTTATATCCAGATGTCTTTCCTACGAAACACCGATTTCTGCTTAACAGAGTCTATAAAACTGTTTCGGACCTTTCTATATCATCGCCGAAACACTGTTCCGTTTTACGCTCGGTTCTCGTAAGCGGAAATACAAATATCAATATTGTAAGATTCTAACGCAATTTTCAATTTGTTTTGCTGCGGCTCTCTGTGTATGATCTTTTCGAAGCGCCTTGTAAGAATATATCAATAATAGACGGTGGATAATTTGTGTTACTAAGAATTAGAGGGATGCAGAAATGTAGAGGTACTGGGATGGAAAGATATACGGATATCGGGATATAACCACGTAGGTGCCTGTAGATATAGCGATATGTCATCGCATATCGATCTGGGAATGTACGAATAGGAATCTGAAAATATAAAGATCTGAGGATTCGAGATAAATTGAGGTCCGAATATTGTATAAAGTATGCAAGTATGCAGGGATCCGAGTACATAAAAGTTTGGAGATATAGTAATCTTGGAATAGAGGTATTTGGATCTACGGATCTGTGCACTTAGGATCCTAACCATCTAGGTAATTAGGTATGTAGGTAACTAAATGTTCACGTAACTAAATAGGTAACTAGTTATCTAATGATTCGAGGATTTAGAAATGTGGTAATCTAGAGATTCTATAGTTTGTGAACCTAGTAGTAGACATCTAGTGAGAGAGCAATTGAAGAATACATGTGTCGATATAACGCTCATGTTTTGGTTTCATAATACAGAAATTAAGGATAACTTTTTTAATTCATTGCCATGAACTGCTCTGAACTATTAACGTAATTACTACCATAAATTTTGTAGCGTTTCAATGTACATACGCATAAATGACTTCCGAAAGAGATCATTAAATATACAAAGTAATTTATATTTTGTTTTTTACAGTAATAAGATATCCTGCCGTATATAAACGGGTATATATAGTATAGGTTGAGTTACAAACGAGAGATAATTATTTTGGGAAAATGAAAATTCCTCGGTTATGTATTCACGTTGAAATGATATATATTTCGGATGTACGTTTATTATGATTATAGAATAAATGTTTCGAGGCCGCATTACATTTGCGAAAATCTCATTAAGCGATAAACAAGAAAATGAATTTAACGTATGGATTAACCGCACGCGTCGACGCGTATGTAATTGACTTTTAAACAAACGTTACGCGATATATCACTTTGTTCGCGTGTTTTGTAAACGGATTTCGAGCTCGTATATAATGATCATCCGATGAACGACTCGATTGTTTTTACGAAAATTATCCGCGAGTTCTTTCGACTCTCGTTTAATAATAATCAACATTCACCGAAATTAAAACGTTTAAATTTAAACGCTGAAACCAGCGTATTATTTTAGATAAAATCTCATCAACGTATATGTAAAGTTAGCAAACATATATGTGACTAAAGGTTACAATGAAATGAGAAACTAGTAATTAAACAGTCACGTTATCAAGTTCTGTACGTTTTTCAATATTGAAATCTCCAAATCCCTAAATTGCTAAACCTCAAACTCTGAAGTAGAGGTTCCGAAGTAGAAAGTTTGTAAATTTCAGAATTTACAAATGAAAAAGCCACGAGCAGTAGAGCCTCTTCCCCTAATTCATCATTTTCCCTAAGGAAGCTTATGTTCACCGGCGTGCATTCGGAGTTTGTAAATCACGATGATGGCAGGTGAGGGTTAAGTTTGCAAAATGTATCAAATGAAATGCGAGTATTATCCGCGAAAGAAAAAAACTAACGCAAAGAGCATTGGGTAAAAAGGTGAAAAAAGCAGCAGGAACGTAGGTGGAAAAGCGTGGCTGTTCATCAGCGGTCAAAGGACACCGCGATCGCCGCTCGAAAGGGAGAAAAGTATCAAGAAGGGGCGGCTCCGAGTCCGACGTCGGGCCTGCTCATGCGTCAAAGTAAATTAAACAAACACCGTCACTGTGGCCATGATGCCGCCACCGCGAGTAATACATTTTATGGACGATTTTCCGAAACGCGCATCCCTCGCTCCTGTTCCTCGTTCATCCTGACGCAGGCCGCGTGTGTGGATGCGTTAATCCCAACCCCCACGGCTAACCCTCGCGGTTGAATGCGCCCAGCTAAAAGCCACCACTACTACCGGCAACGCCGCCGCCATTCATCCATGGGGGTGCTTTCCATCCACTCTCACCCTCCTCGTTTTTCCTTCAGCCCGTTTGCCTCCTGCCCCAACTACCCCGTTCCTACGACCGTTGCGACCTCTCCAGAGCACAATAGATTCCTGTAACTACCCCTATCTACGCCACGAATCGAATGCCTGTTTGTGTATTCGAGAGTGTACGGTTATTTGCCGGACACTGGCTGGTAAGCAACCAACCAGTCACGTACACATAGAATCGATGTTCTACTGCTCTCTATGAAGTATCCGAGACCACCCGAGTTGCGGGGATGCTTCATCTCGAGTAACGACTCGACGGTTCTTTCGAGCCACTTCTCTTTTCTTGCTCGTTCCTCTTCTTCGGAACAAGTCTTTTCTTCGTTTTGATATTTATAGCGATTTCGGCTGAGATGATCCTGCGAGACTCGGTCTCGTATATTAAGCTGCATATTGTAACGTATCACTGTTCCGTATCGTCGTTGCGACACATATTAGTTTCTGGCACACTTTGATACGCAACTACTCTGTCCAAAATGATACGTAACGATAACACGCTACATACATATAGACACACAGCTTTATGAATATACAATTTCAATTTCCAGTCATTATAACACTCTAAAACAAAAACCTACATATTTTACTTAAATGTTTTCGATCAAGAAATTGATAAAACTACATCTATTATAAAAATTGAATAACCTTAACAACTATTTATTCAACTTTCGTTCAATTTTGAGCGTGATATAAATTACATATGATTGTAGTTTACTATAAATTTCCAAAAAAATCTATTAGAAAACGATTGATTCGTTGCTCAACAAAGCTGTGCACTGTATGCTTATTGTTAAAACGAAAGATGAAAAAAAGAGGCTGCGAAGTCGTTTGCCACTTTTCAATCGATCCATTCGATTCGATCGCAGTTCTATTCGGTCATTACCAACATAATTGTCGATCAACGATTCCACTCGGGGTAGAAGCGTTGTTTCAGCGCTGGCCGCGTTCGAATGCGAAGCATCGTTTATTTGATCGCGAGTTGGCCGGTGCTCGACGCTGCTCTCGACACTGATCTGTCGGTTAATACGTCAGAACGATCTATGTAAATGGAAAGCGTCCGGTTCGCGAACGAGCTGCTATTACACAGGCATCGAACCACGGCTAAATCGGACTGAAAAAAAAAAACAAGAAAAAATGTTAGTCGTCGCGCGAATCAACTCATTTTAACGAATTCGTTCCGTTTCGCGCGAAATCTAACAATCACTAATTCTTTCCTACAAGGACCACGACTTTCATCTTCATTTTTTATGATTGTTCTGATGAATAATTGAGGGTCTAAGGAATATATTTTATTACGCGTTAAGGGAAACAAAGACTGATCGCCTTTTTGAGACGCTTCTTTTCTAACCATCTTTTAGTTGGAATGCAATGTTGTTTTAGAACGCGATGCCTTTTTTTTTTGTAGATTCAAGTAAAAAATTGATTAACTTATTGGTGTAAATAAGGGAGGTTGGATATATCCACTGAAAATTCATCAAAACTAGATTTCAATTAAGCAATTTTGTCTAGCGATACTTTTTCTGAATTTTCCAACGCAATAAATAATCGCTGTTCGACAACAACAATACAATAAATAACTGAAAGCAATCGCTTTTTCGATTTTTTTTTTTTCCAAATATTGACCATGTTCCGAACGTATCGACGCAATCCAACAAAACTATTCTATTGTCCTATGAATGTATCAGAATATTTGTATCGAACAACGTTCCGATACAATTATAATAAACGTTTGTACGAAATGATACATGTAAAAAGTGGCATCGTGCGTCAATTTTATCGGTTATTTTTTAATTTTGTCGAGCATCTACAATCTCCTGATCGTATCGTTGTTAATACACGCACGAACGAACGTAGGAAGGGAGTCTCGCGCTCTTTCGCCAATTAGTCGTTCGTCTATAATTCCCGTTAATCCGCGAGTCGGCCGGAAATCTGCACATTTAAATCACAATGCGATCAGCCAATTAGTCGCGCTCGTTTGTAGCCGTCGCTCGATTATCAATTACCGTGAGACCGTTCTAACGACCAACAGGGGAGAAGAGAGGCGGCTTAAGCTCTCTAATTCAATTTTCCGCGGAACCTCGGGGATCGACCGTTGGACGCGGCCGCGTGAAAATCCGCCGGGAAGAATACCGCTCCGCTTATTATCCGCTCGGCCGCAGAGCGGACCGTTTAAACGCGAATATCGTGTTTGATCTGCGATCAACGCGCTCTCGGACACTCTCTCCTCTCCGTTTTTTTTTTTTATTTTCACCGTCCTGTTCGACTGCCACTTGATTAGTCGACTCTATCTGACAACGGTAATGGACGTTCCATATCCTCTCCTGAAAATTTTCGAGCAAATCGAACATTGTTGAATTTTCGAATCGCTTCGAGATATCCTCGATACTTTGGCAATCGAAAGTAGTTAATGGGATCCGTTGAATATTTATTGTTCGATTAAACACAAGTCCGAGGTCTGTATTTATTGTAAAAGTTTACGGAAAGCTAAGATGCAACTCGAGTTTACTGTCAAACGCGGTGGTAAGAATCGAGACACGGGGGTGCAATAAAACGGTGTCCACAGGTAGTATTGACTTTTGCGAGGAGACAGCGCCAACAGGCACGATTTCACGATCGTACCGTTAAAAATGCATAGGCATATCCTCAACGGGATCAATGAATGTTACAGTTTCGTGGCTGCGGAGGTGTTTAAACGTTGGGGTGGCTCGGTTCATATGACCCTTACATAATCTTCATATGAACCGAAAGTTTGAGATTTCATAACGACAGATAAACCTAACCATCGCTAAGATAATGAAAGAGTGAATGGATTGTATGAAAGTAGAAATTCAATTGTTTCCGAGAGTGAAATAGAATAGATGAAAATGCAAAATTGAAAAACAGAATGTACGATACGCTTTGGATCACTTTCGATAGCAAATCAATCATTCGGTTGTATCCAGGCAAAAATGAACTGTTCTCTTGTACTAAATTACCGTTTGCCAGATCTATTGTGTCCATGAAACGTTGCCGTTTCTTTGAATTCCTCGCGTTCCACGATATTTCCCGGCGCAAACGCGAACAGACAGACAGTTTCCAATTGTTTCTCTCGTTCGGAATCTACCTCTCCGTCTCTCTCGTTCGGTCGGAAAGGAATTTTCTGCATCGAGATATCGGTCGAGCAGAATTTTCCGACAATCGTAAAATTATCGAATCGTTCCGCGTCGTCGATCGACAACCACTCTCGCTTCTCACCCTCTCTTTTGCCGGCACACGTCGCACCCCTAAGTATTTACCCTTCTTCGAACGAGATGCACTCGCGATTCTTTCGAACCCTCTGCACGCACTCGCGCTCGTATTTGCGCGCGTTCTCTCTTCTTCTCGCTTGAATTTCCTCCTTTCTCGTTTCGTTTCCCCTTTTGGCTCACGGCGCTGCACACTTCTTCCCTCTTTTACACCGACTCGTCCGTCGCCTACGTGCCTTATTAAAACGTTCTTCAACCGGCTGCGCGTTACAACCAAAGTACCCTCGTGGCGTTTGCACCGACTTTATTCGCGCGAGTTTAAGATTACATTCCAGCCTTCGATTCGAGTCTGCACACTCGTTTCTCGCGGCGAAATTTTTGGTACCGATGCGGTTCGATTTTAGCGCCAGCTGCAAATACACCCTAAGAACCAGCGGAAGGGAGTTTCTTATTATTTATCTTCGACTTTGGGGATCAGAAAATTTTCGAATTTCCATCTTCGGAGTAGTAGCAGAAAAGCTCATTTCCTTTCTATATAATTGAATAATAATTCTATAAAATAGCTCAGAATATACACAACGAATTCCTTAGCAGGTACTATTCATTTATCTTATTCCCCGATAGAAATATTAAATATTATTGTTTACCGAAAAATGGAGCACGATCAATGCTTGTTCATTGGAACATTGGACGCATTAGAGCATGCGTTTATTGTACACACTTGGAAAATTTCGAAGCATCAACGCGCATCGATCAAACGTGAAAATGGCTATCGTGAATTCTCCGCTTCAATCCGGCGTGCATTTTTCGCTCGTGATTGATATTAATTCGGCTAGCGAGCTGTCGCGCGCATGTTTTTCTCTGCGAGCGGGTCGGGAGAGCAGCTTGATTAGTCGAGATGTTTTTTCCATTCCGGCGATATAATCGCTTTTCACGAAATTAGACCGACGCAACGGCTGAAATATTAATTTGAAGTCCGGCGACGAGCCGGTTTATCGCGTGTTTCGACGACGCCAATTTTCCCTGGTAATTACTCGGCTTGGGAAAAACGCGACGAACGCTGTGCTAATTAACGGCGAGCCAATGAGCGCGAAAGCATCAGGAATTTTGTTTCTTCTCGCCAGAATCTCGACTACCGCGACACGAAACTGGAATAAACTACGGAACACCACTTTCGCGATTGTTGACCCACTTTATCCTCTTCCGATATTCTTTGTATGTAACATTGTTGCGCATTTATGTACTTGCGAAAACACGAGGATGTTCCGCATTTAATTTGACTGAAACTTATATATCACGACCGAGGTTATGTGTAACATAATCCCAAATCAATTATTTTATACCAAATTTTCTATTATTATCAATTTCAATGTTGAAAGAAAAAACGTTGTACCTAATAATTTGAACAATTGTTGATTAATTTTGTCTATTTGTAGCAACTATACATATAGCTAGGTAATATATAAATTTACATTTTAATAAAATAAAATCTGCTATGATACAAAGAAAAATGGCAGTTTCGAGACGACGAGACTGGTTTATTCAATTTATTGACAAGTTTTGGAATTGTCTGTTCCCATTTTGACCACGCCATCAAGGTTTCAGTTGATGTTACCCCCGGGGAGGTTATTGTTTTGTTTATGGGGTGTGATAACTGCTGGGCATCGGGGCAATCTCACGGAGTAATGCGAAGGCATCGCAACCCAAATAAACCACGATGCAACGTGTCAGCTCATTTTCACCAAAATTCCATATTTCCCAAATTCCTCGATGTCGAAGTCCTGAAATTCCCAAATTCTCAATTTCCCAATTCGTCAAAATTCCCAAAACCGTCGAAGTTCTCCAATCTGTGAAATTCTGAACTTTTAAATTCGAAAGTTTGCAAACTGGAAAATTCGCTGAGACCGCGAGAGGCTTAGGTTTTTTTCGTAAAAGAATCGTGCTGTACTCGTATGCGTACGTAAAGTATTCGTAGCTATTTCGAAAGTTGATAGGAATCTACTTTGACGCATGCAAGCTGTTTTTAACCGTTGAAGCGGCGCTAAATCGGCGTAGAACGAAACCGAGGCTCGTAAAACAACGTTAACTCGATTTGAGCGTCACTGCGAGACTGCCGTAACTTGTCAGGGATTCCAGAGAGTTGCGAAGACCGAGGGGACCGAGAGAGAGACGAAGGGACGAATAGGTAAGTGAATCTACTACATCGGTTCGACGGGGGTTCCGATTGCTTTGGGCTATTCTCTCCTTCTTCGATACCAGCCTCCCCCTGCTACATCCCCCTTGCTTGCTTATCCATGCCGGGCCGATTCACCCTCTCTGCTTCGCAACGCGACCAAGCATTTTCGGCCGATCATCGTAAACAAAATGAAAAACGTTCGTAAGATAAATGTACCCGTTAGTGACCACCTGTTTATTTCGTTTCGTTAAAAACGACAAATAAACCCAGCTATCGATCGGCGCCACAAAACGTACAAGTTAGTTTTTCATACAGATTTTAATTGACAATACATTATATAGCGAGTGTTTGTTCTCTCTGATCTTTTTCGACGCTTGAATAGTAAACAACTATGAAAAATGTTGTATAACATCATGCTACGTTTTATGTACTCTTTTTCGTTTTCCGTATACTGCGTGAAGTAAACGCGAGCGAAACATCGTACAAAATATTTTTCGTCCTGCGGCCTTTACTCAGCGCAGCGAACTAGCGCACAACAAACTTGACATCTCTTTTCCTCCGCGGTGTTTCTTCGACTTTCTCCCGGTGTTTTCTGTCTCGTTTCAACCCTTTCACCCCCCCCCCCCCCCCCCCCATCGCGCACCTCGGCGAACGTTAGGTCCTCCGACGCCTTCTGCACCCTCTCTCGAACACCCCTCTTGCTCGTCCCTCCCTCATCCGGCATCGCCTCGCTCCATCCCTGTGCATATCATCCTTTTTGACGCGTGTCTGCGTCAGTGGTGCGCAAGTTGCCTCGGAAAATTCTCTTGATCCCATAACCGGCGGGTCTCTCGCGTTCCCTCGATTTTTCCGCTATTCTTTCTTGATTTTTCAATATTTCAAACATCGTCGGAATACGAAAACACCCGAGCACGGCGTTATCCGAGGGTTGGAAAGCGAGCCGACACGACGCAACGCGACGCGACGTCTTTATCGTGTTTTCGCCTTTCGCGGTCTCCTCCGTGGAGGCCTGCTGTTCCACGAGGCGCGATAAAAGGATTTCCTGGGTCACTCGCGACCAACTCGCTTCTCTCTTTCGTATTTCGAATGTGTAAGCGCAAATTGAATTATCGGATGTCATTTCATCCCTTAGGTATCGAATGTTGATCGTCACGTTTCTTTGTTTCGCTTGTTGTATATGAGGTAACGTAGACAACTATACAATTTACAAGAAGAAACATGATTTTGACTGGTTGGTAAATTTCACTTTTAATATTTCATTGGATAATCCTGAAACTGTCGTAAACAGCCGTACTAATTAAATTTGGTAGCGAGGCAACAATAGAAATAATTCTATCAACAATATTTCGAGGAGATGAAATAGTACATTATTTTATGTAATTTTTTTGCAATGGGATGCAACGAATGAAAGCGAATTCGTTTTTTATCGAACAATCGGCAATCTCGTTTTCGTTAAGTAAATTCAGCGTGATCCACGTTTATCGGAACATTCGAGTCGAATAAGAAAGGAAAAATAAATAAAATATTTCTCAGCGTAGCAGAAATGACTCCGGTGTAAAGGACGATAGGGGGTGGCTGCGGGGTGAGTACATCGCGTTGAGTATTTGTACCCGCGAGAGGCAAGATGAAAGGGACATAAGGGGTAGGGAGAAAGGGAGGGGCAAGAAAGCAGGGTTAAGGAAGATAAAGAGCGAAAGGAGCTGAGTGACGCATATAGCGAGGAGCCGAACGCGACCGAAGGAAAACGAAGGGAAGAGATTCGACTGTGAAACGTGGAGGTGTGCGTGCGAAAGGAGAAGAGAGAGAAGCGAGTGGTATTCGACCCTCTATAGGGAAATATCCATAATGCGCATTTGCAATTTCAATGCCTCGTCGAGCCCCGGCAAGTTGCCGAAGCAGAGCCACCCCCCGAACCTTCGTGCCGATCCTCCCCGTCGTCTCTCGCCTTCTCATTCTCAGCCTCTTCTTCTTCTACTTCTTCTTCTTCTTCTTCTTCTTGCGAGTTTGCCTGTCTCTCTTTCGCCCTTTTACCTCTCCATCGCCAACCCATGGAGCGCTATAACGCCTCGAGCAACCCCTTACACGCAACAACCCAATCCACCTATTCCGACGTATCTGCACGCTTGGCTTTCCTCGCGAGCTATTCCGTGGATTCGCTCGTCTTCGACTCGGCTTTCAATGTTTTCCATTGTTGCGTTTTATTGGTGGTTCTTCCCCAGTCAAATTCGCCCCTTTCGAGACTCTCTGACAATCGTTCTTAACCTATCGCATTGACCCACTTCGATTTAGACATTCTTCTACGCGAAGCCTGCTGATTATTGTGGATGTTGGGTTTTCAGTTTCATTATTTTCGTAACAAAACCTAAGTTCACCTAAACTAACTTGACCCGATCGTTCTATCGTACAGGTCTATTCAACTTATCCGATGGATAGAGTAATACTTAAATTTAAATAACATAGCCATCCAGATAAGGTTTACTTAGAAGTTCAGACGAGAGTAAATGGATTTGAACGATGAAATTAAATGTCGCAGTAGTGTCAATCTTTTCACATGGAGTATATTTGTTCCTTTTTAACGATGCCTTGCGGGATCGTAAAATTTTGTTATGAAGCAGCAATCGTGGAACGTGGCGGTACGTCGAGTCGACGCAATAATTCTAGCCATCTACGTAGTACGACGATTTCACCCTCTCCCTCTCAGCACATTTGATCGATCGCATTCGAATAATTCGGCATAAAGCAGAGCAGAGCAGAGCGGAGAGTCGTCCAACGAATTATTCAACGAGTAAAGTGGGTATCAGCGGAACGAATCACGTCACCCGTTATACGAGCGAGCAGCTTGCGAAAGGTAGGAAAAGCGGTCCGCGAAATGGCACGTAACCCGATTCGATGCGTTGGCCATTTCGCGTGGCCGTAGCTTCGATAAATTTGACGACGATTGAAATATCGCTTTCTTCGATATCCCTCGCAGCACTGATTTTAACTCACCATCCATCCCACTCTCCGTGCAGCCAATTCCTATGTACTTAAATCTCTGCTCCTTCTTTCGCGCCGGGGTTGAAAACGTTTCCCGTTCGCCCGCTGTTTCTCGTTCGGGCGCGGCGCGGCGTGGCGCGACGCGACGGGAACGTGTGCGACAGACGAGAGCCGAGGGAAAATAAATTCCAGGGTGGAAAGTAACGACCACGATATGAAGCTTGCTGAATTTCATTCGTTCTCTGTCCCTACCCACGAGGGCTGCCACGGCTGTTACTCTTTCTCCTCTGCCGCGAGGAAATGTCGATACAGCTTCGCCGATCCGCCTTTCCCTCTCGCGAAACTGCTACGCTGCTAGTCGACCTCTCTAAATGATCCTTTGTACCTCGACTTTGGTCTATAGTTATTAATTTGATTACGGTTTAGCACCACAGTCACTCTGTTATTGAAATTATTAACCTCTTAACCTACTATTTTTTCGACAGTTGCGTCAGTCAGAGAAAAGAACTTGAAATGTTCGACATATTTCGAATTTAGTTAATTGTACAAATTGTAATTGTTATTGAACTGAAAGCCCAGTTGTAGGACAAATACGATTTATCTTCGTTGGCTGTGGTGTGCGTCACGAGCGTGACTCATATGCTGAGAGGTTAACTCGTATAGCCATTACCATAGTGCTAGGGATATCGAACTAATATTTTGCGATATTCTAGGTATCCTGAGGAGTTGTTATTAAGAATATACGTCAGGAGCTACGGAAGCTTCCTAAGGGTGGTAGTTATTTGATTTTCATTTTACATGAAAACGATAGGACGATAAGAGTATGTATTATCAGATAAAGAGTGTACGTATTATTCAGAGAAAACGTGCCTTAATAAAAAGGTTCGACCATCAGATTGCAAAACGGTATAGGAAAGTGCCGAAGTAATCCGAGGTGAAAGTTTCGTGAGTGTAATTAGCGTAAAAAATTCAGCCGTTGCCATGGAACGCGATGAATTAGCCCTAGCCGTATGAAATATCGTTGCCTTGCGCTGCGAAAGGTAATTAGCGGCACGTGCCTCTCGCGGTCGCAAGACGCGCGACTAGAAACAATTAGTAACGAATTGGCCCTCGGCAGCTGGGACGAATATTTAGTCGACGCGGCATGGAAAAATAATGTAAAACACGTGGATGTAATATGAGACGCAATCTGGCCAGCGATTCATCTTCCTCGCTTCTTCGAGCGAGTTAACGTTCTTAACGCAACGTGTTTCTTTAAGCAGCTCGGTAAAAAATGGATGGTCTTACGCTTCTTACAGCGATGGGAATTTTAACGGATCATTCGGCGCGTAATTATTTATTGGTAGCTTAATGAAAAAGTTGCCGAAACTCGGGATGGGAAACGTGAGAATTTTATTGAAACTGTAACTTCGTTCTTTAATCGCATCTGTGCATTGTATAATGTTCATGACATTTATTTTGTTTTAAATTTACACACATATTAGAATCAAGAAATGATATTGATATACTACAATAATTCTCAATTCGAAGTTGAATATCGTTAATGTTATGTGAGCAGTTTTCTGTTAATGGCAGCAAACGGTTTGAAACGGTTTAGAGATTATTTATGTAAATAATGAAAGTGGTCAGAAAATGTAGAGATTGATATTTAAAGGTTCCTTAAGAGCAGCAAAGGAATTTTCTTATCAAGACTGTGCGATATAATGAAATTGCAAGTTCATAGTACAAACTGAATCGATGATGTGTATGAATAATTACTGGTATTGTGTACCAAGTACTAGGTACACTATTATAGAGTTAATGGGACATTTTTTACAACGGCCACACCCCCCCACGGATATTGTAAATTTCTTTCCTGCGCGCCTTTCTCTTTTATCGCTTTCAGATATTTCTATCAGCACTGATCGTGGCCCAGCACGAAGCGATTTATAACTCGGTCGAGAATAAGAACAAAGCCTCGGTGAGATGCAATTTATTCTTTGGAAGTTTGAAAATTGAATACAAGCAAAAATGTTCCGCTTCGAGATGATATTACGATGTAAGTGGATTTCGTATTACTTTCTATGAAGAAATAAAAAAACGAAGAAAAAGAAAGAAAGTTAACGATAAGTTTTATCTTTCTTCGAGGTGCAGCGTGTCGTGGCCATTAATAACGGAAGTCGTTCTTTCTCGAAGTTTACATTCTATGCGCGGCTCGTTATAGAGTAGTCTTAGTAATCGTTACGCATAACTAAGAACGAAGCCGGTTATTAATTGCTTTCGCTCGCGGAAACCGTCGACGTCCACGAGCTTACCATATGGCACTGATTAATTACTCTGACCATTCGGGCCAGTTCACGTTCTTCGTATACTTTGCCCGGTCACGATTAAGTTTGCCATGCCAATACTGTCCCGGTAATTGCACCTTTTCCCGTTACCCTTTCATCGTCTTGCTTTTAATTATCGTTACCTTGCTTCAAGTTTTGTATCGTCCAAATGTTCAACGACCCGTTACCAGCTTCCTCAACTTGCACGATCGATAATCATTCGAAACTTAAATCTATTTTAAACATATACACTTGCATCTATCATCATCAGTCTATAAAATACTCTGTAACCCTTCAGATCCTACATGGACACACTGCACAAATTTTGTTAGGATATAATATTGAATAGAGGTGGAGAAATACAGGAGACATTCATGGATACAGGGATCGTGCGCTATGGAGATCTGTATACATAAAGATTTGGGGATATAGGAATCGGAGGGTCTAGAGATTTGGGAATATAGCAACCGAACGATCTAAAAATTTGCAGATGTAGAGATTCGAGCATATAGAATTCCGGCAATGTCGATATTTGGAAATATTGAAATCTACACGTATGGTCATCCGGAAAAATAGAGATGTAGGGATCTAGGTATCTCGGATATAAGGAGACGTAGGAATATAAAGAGATAGACGAGTCTAATAGACGATCCCTGTAGTAAGAGAAAGATTAATCAACACTATGATGGAGTCTACTGTATTTCCAAAGAAATATACTCAAAAATTAATATCTCTAAAACGAAATCTTGTACAAGTTTTTATACGAAATCATTTGAAAATTTCTAACTTATAATACTTTCTGCCTAGCAATAAATCATAAGGAGCTGTGTTATTACAAATCATTTCGATGGCAAATTATTCGCTAACGTAGTAGAGGTACAAAAGGAAATTAAAATATTATACTTGGCTACCGTCGATGATCCTCGATTATGCAAATTGCAATTAGAAGTAAAAGTATAATTACGATATACTCGGAACAACGCCACGAAGCGTGACTTGATATTATAAAGCAAATGGGTTAATAAAGCTTGCAGACTGCTTTATGTAAAAATTTCATGAAAACGAGAACGTTAAAGCCGATGTAATTCATGAATTTAGATATGATTTATACAACCAGACACTGGCTGCATAATTAGTTAGTTTCGGCCAGACTTTTTGAGGGATTACCGTGGCTTAGAAGACCCGGATGGAGGACCTACGATTCTCCGTTATCATTTCATTATTTCCGTTAATTTAATATCCGTCTGACGTCCTAACCGCACGTGGCCAGAGGGGACATCTGACTTGTTAATTTTTCCCGCATAAATTACATCTGGCTCGCGAGATTTAATTGATTCGACCGAGTCCTTAATATCGCCATCGGTACCAAGGTAACTGTCCTCTGTTCCCACATACTTTTAACCTCAAAACCACCGAATCGCTCAGAATTAGTTCAATTTTATGTAAGTGTTAATTTTCGTTATATTTTGTTTTTCAATTTTCGTACAGTTACTCTTATTAATAAGAGGAAAGAAGTTTCTTCGTTTAATCTACCGAAAATTAATTTACAAAATTTATTAAAAATTTTATATCGATAACTCGTAAATGATCGTATTCGTTTTACAAATAGAAAGATTAATGATGACGCGATTGGCGCGTAAAGGTGTATAAAAATCTAAATAGGTAATAATCGGTGAAAAGCGGATCCGAAAGGACCCAGGCATCGTTATGCGCTCGCTAATCGTTCTCCGACCATGTCGGTCGAATCCCAGCTGTTTCTTCGAGTCACGATGACCGACCACGTTATTCTTGCCGATCATTCAGCCCTGAGAGCACAGCCAGTCACGCTCTCTCAAAGTTTGCGCTGCCATCACGAAAAGCAATCTATCGTGGTTGTCGCGTTGGCTAGAGGTCACGTCCGATAATGGAAATTCGATAAAAATCTGGCTACGTGTACAAGATTGGAATCTCCAAAGAAGCGTCGCGATTCGAAGTTTCCCGAAGCTCGAAAATCATGGAGCGAAGGAAAATTGGCTGGACAGAAAGTCCGTTGTACGGAGTCGATTTCCGATTTCGGTTTTGGATCGGGTCAACGAAGCGAAAAGACCGACACGAAGCTTCGTTAGCGCAATCACGAACTTTAATCCGACTGATTTCGACCAGCATCCGATGTTCTTCTTCGTTTTTCTTGTTCTTCGTTCCTTCTTCGCCGATGGCATTTCTTCCACGACCCCCTCAGGGCAAAGAACGCAGCGGTGCCGGAAGAGCTCTTCAGACCGTGCAGAGTACACGAAGAGGGTCCAGGACGCCTAATTAGACGCGGTACCCGCCGCTAAGAGGGTGAAACGAAGGGTGGTCGTAGGGAGAAACAAGAAAACGAAGAAGAGACCTAAAACGTGAACGCGCAAAACCTTCGCCGCACACGGACTGCTGTGTGCTGGCACGCGTACACTGCCTCCCGGTGCACCTTTCTCTCGTTTTGCTCAACTTTCGAACTGTCTCCGACAGCTGGAAAAAGTGTGTGGGGTTACGAGGGAACCGCCACCACTTCCTTTTTTTCACCCTTCGTTGATGACGTCTGTCGCAGAGACCCCTCCTCGTAGACACCTCGAGAGCCACGGGGTGTTTTCGTGAGTTTGCCTGCCAGTCGTTAAGTACAACTTGCCCGCACTTGCCCCATCCCCGGTTTCGATACGCGAAAAAATTCAAATATATTTGCCTTTGGATTACTGGGGAAAATCCGTTAGAGCACACGGATCGATACGTAAATATTATGTTCGAAATAATTCTCAACTCTTTGCATCGTGATAGCTGTCAGGGGGATGATATTGACGCAGTTGATAAACGTAGACTAACTGAACGTACCGTGTGATTAGCAGCAAAAGGGACGTCCAAAGAAAAACACGAATACCTCCGTACAAGGTGATTGAAGATATTACAGTGGTCATTAGATAAATGGATGTCAAATAAGTGGGAGTTCAGAACGCCTCCCGCTCACACGTATTATTCTCACACGCGAGCACGCCCTCATTTGTCCCCTGGCCAATAATGGAGATGATTAAGATGATCGCAGTTACCATCCATGCGACCACAATTAGAAAGGAAATAGTTGTGCCGCTAGAAAACCCGTAGTTAAACTGGTGAACAAATTGAGCGATCACCGTGAAGCTTATTTGCACTCGTGTACGGAGAACTTGTAAAAGAATCTAAGGAGAATCTAGATTCTAGACTCTAGAGTTAGAATTATTAGCAAGTACTTATCGGACGGCCAGTTTTCATCGTTTAATTTGTTAATAGCATTTTCTCGCGAACGGTTCACGTCCGAGAATACGTTCCCTCTTTAATACACTCTTTCTCGAGCTTTTAATCTCCCCACGATCTAAAGCACCATTAATTCTTGGAGTGACTCATAATAACGAAGGTTCGCGATTTCAAACGTATGCTGTCACGCAGCAACAAGTAAACTCGTCCTTCGACTCGCACGCTCTATTTACACGAGGTTTTTCAAAACGATTGAATTTCGTTGAAAAGGCAAACTACAAAGCGACCAGATGTATATACTTTTCATGAATGGTAAAAAGGAAGGGATCCCAAAGGAACGGATCGAATCCGTTTTCCAGTGGAACGTGGCCACCTGTCCAGGGGCGTCAACGAAGACCCGAAGCAACGGAGGAGGAAGGACGAAGAAAAAGCGAAGGAAAGAGGGTAATTCGTTTTCATTACCCATCCCAGTCGACAACTTCGATGCTGGCCGTAACGCACAAATTTACATCATCCTACCGCAACGGTATCCTTCATCTTGTCCTGTAGCTTTGCCGCGATAGATGGATGGTGAGGGAAGTAGGTGGGTCGAGGGGATGCAAGAAATGGGCAATTTCTTTTCATTAGCAGCCGTCGGCGAGTTCGACGTCGTTCTTTCCTACGATCTGGATGTTAACGAGTCATGATATTCGTTGGGGATGGTTAACGAACGAGAATGAATTTCTTTCGTTTCTTTTCTCATTTTCGATTTCTTCTTCGATATGCTGAATATTAGGAGATATTCTAATGACATTGAAAATGATATTTATTATCGTCTACCAAACACGAACTGCCATTCCTGTATGTGTATGTATTGCCTCGTTTGAAATTTCGCAAAAAATTGTACGTTTTCAAAGTATCATAATTGTGTTCCTCGGTGTACACGAACTTCCTAGCAACCGTACTATTCCAGTGACAAGCCCGATATTACTTACAATTGTTCGAATTCGCAGAACCCTAACGAAACAAAACCAATTTGCCCCGAGAAGAGTCTGACATCCCCGAAAACACGGTAAACCCGATAAAACTTTTTTCGCCCCGAACAGCCTTGTCTGTTCACGCAAAGCATAACATAACGATCGCTCGATACGTAACGAACAGCTCGCCAAGCGACAAAGTCGTCCGAACAAGCGACCCTCTAATTGTCTTGCTCGACGTGTAAACCCTTGGGGCGAAAACACGACGAAGCTCTTCGACGAGCCAAACCCGTGTGCACACGTTGCTGTCTACCTGAGCACCGAGCCCCTCGTGTCTCGCTTCATCCGAGCGTGGTTACAAAAAAAAAAAAAAAGGAAAAAAAGGGAAAGGGGGGTTGGGCTGTTGGAAGAAGAACGATTCGTTTTCATTAGCGAAGCTGTACGGCAAGTTTCAGTCGGTTCGAGCCCGGGGGTACGGATTGTTCCGGAGGGGGGTGGTTGCCGGCGTTGGCTTGTTCACTGAAGCTGACCCGGTCCACCAGAGAATTCCACTTGGCAAGAAAGTGCGAGAGGAATGCAAACCGCAGGTATCAACCGAGTTCCAACGAAGCTGCGTGTGCCCGCGTCTCGACGGACGTCGAGACTCGAAACGAGGGGATGCTTGCCGTTTACCCCGTCGAGGATTATCGTGTCAGCCGGTGGATTTCATATTTCTCGTCCATTGGAATCGTCGACGGGAATCGATCGTTCAGAAAATCGTTGGGGTTGCTGGGAACACTCGGGGATGCTTGGAACGTGCGCACCGCTTGTAAAAAACGCAACCCTCTTACTTGGGATTTATTATCACGGTTTGGGGAATTAACCTTCTACGTTCGGGTGAAATTACTGAAATCTTTTTTCCTCCTGGAATTACTTGGGGGAAGTTAATAATTTAATACGAGGGGGGGTATTAATGGACGGTGAGTAGTTGAAATCGTTCGTGTAATTTACGGAATTATTCGACCCCAGGAATCTGGAAATTCGCATCTGATGCGAACGAATTTGTAGGTAGAGAAAAATTAAGATTAGAGGGTGATTTAAGCGTGATTCGTCGAATATCTTTTAATGCTCTGATGCGAAGGACCATAGACCTATGTTGTGTAAGGCAAACTAAACGTGCATGCTTTTATGGCGTCATAAATTACGATACACAGGATAAGATTGAAAAAGTTCTGGGGCTCTAAGCATACAGAAATGTGGAAATCTATGCATTGTATAGAAATGTAGTCAACAAAGTTTGACCGAATGTATTATTAAATGTGGCATGTAGTTGATCGAAACTATTACTGGCCAGTGGGAAAAATGATGAGGGTCGTTTGTCAGCAGTGTCGGCAGAGATATTTCGCGACGCGTATACATATTAATAAACTCGAGGAGGGTAGTTGAACCTTGAAAGCCACTGGTATGCGGCATGGTAGGTGCAGTTTAGACTCACTTCTGGCAGTCGTGGAGTCCGACCGTTACCCACAGGCAGACCGGAGGTCGAGGGTTGCCACTCGCGAGGGTGTAAGTGCTGTTTCGTGTACGGCCGGCTCCACCGCTACCCAACGGTTCGATCCCATGTCCTCCGCCTGTTTCTCCCTCGTTCCCTCATTTACTCTTTCTCTCTGGGGAGTATAACACCCACGCGTACCCTCGCCGTCCAAGTGTCCCACGAGGTGTGATGTATATAGCTATCCAGTTCCTTCGACTCGCGGTACAATTCTTTGCTCCTTTTTTCCTGCTATTATTCGACTTCCTATATTTCTTCCTTTCCGTTATTCTACCAACTTGCCGCATTTGGTGTTTTATAGCGGGTACGATGCAGTAATTATAAACGTCAACCGCTTCGAAATTGAAAAATTCTACATCCGCGGCGTGAGAATCTTAGAAAACACTTTCGGTGATGTGAGCCATTATCATCGAAAAGAATGACATTGAATAACAATGTAATAAATAACGTTGAATTGTTCTTAAGGTAAAATGATAAGCTCAGGTTTCAATTAGCTGATGAAACAGTCTGTTAAGAGGTAATATAGAAATGACTTGATTACTCTCGAAATCGTTACACTGTGGACCTAGATTCTACGATTGTAAGAATGGAGAATCTGGGCCATAGAGATGCCGGGATTCTGCGAACGACGGGAACTCTGCAAGATAAGGTATAGAATTTTCGTATCCGTGTCGATGCATATCACATATATATATAGGTCTTAGGTTTTAGGATTCTGAGAATAGCCGAGGATCCAGGTTCCAGGTTATAAAATTTTACTACGTACCTTGATTCATATCGGTAGATTAGATCGTGAACCATGTAATCTGGGAACAGTAGGGATTCTGAGATCTAAATTACGATCGGTGTCGCTTACCTAGGATTCTTAAATTTCAGGATTACCTCAAAGTCTGTTGTTCCATGTGCACGAATTCGTATCGATAATCTGGGTCTTAGATTCTATAATTCGAGATTCCAACTTGTATGAAAGTTTCATTGTAGATTACCTTAGGTCTTCGGATTTTAGAATTATCCTAAAGTATAGTCTGCGATGTAATATTCGACGCAGCTGCAAATCTGGAACTCGAGTTGTCAGATTTTGGAAAGTATCGACTCGAAAGTAATAACAGCGCAAAATCTTTGAGCACGACGCAGAAATTGTCGAGCAAATTATTGGTTCGTTGTTACGAAGAAAGTTGTAGGGAACAGTGAGAGCAGACGTAATCTCGGTCGTGGGAGGAGGAGTTCCGGAGGTCGGTCAGCTTTTGTAAATGGCAGTAAACCGTGGAATCAATTCGCAGCCGAGTTAATAGCGGGTTACAGTGGTCAGAGCAATTCCGCGTAAGAGCAAACGTGGTCGGGTCAACGGTGAACCATCCGACAGTCGAAACTCTCGAAATGAGAGACTTGGTCCGGCAGATCAGGACTCTGCACCGACTGTTCATCCCGGCAAGTTCCTGGCCAGCCGTCGATATCCAAAGTTGAGGGGACCCAGACCCCCTCCGATATCTCGGACGTGATAAACTAGATAGCATCTGCCGGAGAAACCGGGACGACAGCTTGCCATTGCCGATGACAGACATAATTAATGTAGGGACACGTTAGTACAGGAGTCTCGAGAAGATATCGAAACAGATAATTTGTCTTCCTTGCCTTTTCGGTGTAGCGTCTTCTTTCTTCTTATTTTATTCCTTGATGACTTACGTACCTGGATGAATTTTCGCGACTGCGATGACTAATTTGAATCGAGTGACATAAACTCATGATTGATTTAAATTTGAGTAACCTCTGATAAATAATCGTGGGATATCGAAATATTCCGAAATTTTTAATTGGAAGTATTTGAATATTGCAATATTTGAAACTTTAATATTGAAACATCGAACGTTTGGAATATCGAAATCTTTTTGCTCTGTACTATAAATGCTCGCGATTGGTATTAGATGTCGTTTGAAATTTGCCGTTGGATGGTCCCGCAGCTTCGACTACTTCAAATATTGAAGTCACTCTGGGAGTTGTAAATCATTCCGTTTCACGTATCTTTTCAAATTCTACGGGAAAATGTACGCTATCGATAAATCTCCTCTTCGTCGATTCAGTCGGTGACTCGCAGCGAAAAACATGGGAATCAATCAAATATTCTGCGTCAAAAATACAAACCGCCAAATACATTATTTCGATCAATTCGGCGAAAACACGGCAGTTGGAAAGAATTTTTAAACGGGAAGAACAAACGGTATACACGAATAATTTAAATCGTAATCAGAACGCGTGATTTTCTATTCAGGAAATAACATACGAAATAACATACAATACGAATTACGGCGATTGTAATTGTAATCGGTGAGTTGTTGTAGGTTGGTAGAGGATATCGGAAAATCATAAAGGGAGGGCGGTTCGAAAGAAGTTTAATGAGTTTGCTGCGTTGCGACTCGTTAAAAATTTGGCTTCGACGTTGTGGCCGATGGACGGGCATAAAAGCCCAGCGTGACGTTCAATTAAATGCTACGAAGGTACAGACAGCATCGAATATCCGCTTATTCGACAAAACGGTTTTTGAAAAACGTTGCTGCTGGGTATAATTAAAAAGCTTCAATCACGTTTCAATGGAACGCCCCAACAAAAACTATGCTGTATTAAATAAAATCGTTGATTAAATTTTTTTCATCGATAATTTGATCATTCCTTTTGTCCGACCCGTGGAAATGAATTACAGCGCTTTCGAATAGAATTGCGATAACTCTGTCAAACGTACGTTGTACGCTGGTAATTTATTAATATTACTTTACCAGTCGGTGGGACATTGGTCAAAGAATTCGATAACGAAACTTGGATTATTCGAATCTCGAATCTTCCGATACTCGACTATCCGAACATGGAAACGCGAGTACCGAAATCCATTGGTATTCGAGCAATTCGGATAATTTCGAATAATTGATGCACTGAAATATTCAAAGTTCCTAATGGACACTCGCGTCCCACGGTCTCAAACGATATTGCGCGCAATAACGTCGAGCATAACGCGAAATTCTGTCGATACCCGTACTTTCGCTAGAGCGTTAATTTACGCGCTCATATATTTCTCGAAGGTTCTCTAAGCAGCGATGCTTTAGCTCGCAGTTTCAATCCCGGCGGCAGCTTCAAGGTTCACGACAGGATCTCGTGAAAAATTTCCAATGCTCGAGTGTCGCGGGTTTTATTAACGACCTGACGCGGTAACGAGGTCACCGCTTCGCGTTCACAATGAACGCTTTTCACACCGGCTCCACGAGTCCCCGCAGTTGGACGTCCGTTTTCTCCGGGCAACAACGTCGACGGGGAAAAAGGGGGTCGGAGGAAATGGTTAAGAAAGCTTGATATCGCGACTCGTTAGAACGGTCGGGGTGACGATCGGCTAGACATCGATCAGAAGCTTTAAGTCGCACGGTTAAAAGGCGGGCTCGCTAGGTTGGCTGGGTGGCTAGCGTGGAACGGGCCAACCAGCAGATTAGGTTGGCTTCGGTGATAAGTGATCGCGGTTTCCGGTCTGAAACTCTAATTAATACCTCGACGCTTCGTTTGAGCCGGTGACTTACGGGCCTGTCGGCCGGGCGCAGAATTACGCTGAAACTGCCGGCGCAGCGGCGTTGTCCTTCAGGGGCGGTGCGACCATTTGTTATCGAACAGGGCCGAAAGGGGCGCAGCTACCCGAACGACCGCCAACCACTCCACCAAGTGGAATTGTCGTATTCGACGCGTCGACCCGTCACCAGCTTCCAATGAAGCGACCTGACGTTCGACTTTACAACGCGCGACCGCTTCAACTTTGTCACGACAACCCCTTCGTTCCATTCACGCTACCTATCGATTTCTCTATTCCTTCCATTTATTCCTCGCAATTTACCTTCGCTCAGATTCGATCGGATGTATGTCACATTTCTGTCAAATGTATCAGCTACGAATCGATTGCGACGTGGCGAGATAAACGCTTCTGATATAAACATTTGCATTTAATGGTAATAATATCAATGCGAATAATGACACGTGTGCTACGTTGCTTCATCCTTTTGCTCGATCCTCCGATTGTCACTGGATATTTCCGAACATGTACGAAGTACATATACACACGGGGACCCTCCATAAATGCCCTTACATTCTACCTTGGAGGGTAGCCATTGTATTCGAAACGATACTGCATGAAATGAATAATTCTATGACATCGACTTAGGGTATTTCGAATAAAAACTTATATCCTTGCTGACACGCAGTCTAATGACACATATAGAGTTATCTTTTTCCATAATACTCAAAGGCGTGAACACGCAGATCCAAGCGAGGGTTCAGATAAAACGCGGTTTCCTGAGCGATGCACAGTGGTAATACAGAGTTCACGTAACGAGTGTCTACCGTGTTCAGAAAAATGGGTTCTCCAAGTGTAGTAATCTCATTAAGCCGAAACGGTCTCGGCAAGACCCAAAGCAGCGAGAGTTTCAGTTTGCCGTATTTTCCTTGGCTGCATGGTTCGTTGTATAATTGCAAGAATAATTCTCAAGGGAGAGTCGATAATGGTTTCCTAAAACGGGAAGCAAAGGAAGGGCGGCGAGATGTCGAAAGCGAGCATCAGTCGGTTACGAGCTTCTCTTTTTCAGTCGGCAGCCATTGTTTGCTTTTCACGGTAACTTCGCCCTTCTCCGTGCTTCGGTTACAGACAAATTCCAGCTAACCGAGTGTCCGTCCCGGGTAATAGACTTTACAGCTACGTCATGGAACCGTTCCATAAATGACCGAGGGAAAATGTTGGAGAACGAGTAAACCGAATAAAAGGAGCGGTCGAAAGGGAAACGTAGGGGCGAAAGGAAGTAGATGATAGAGCTTTGGTCACGCGATGGGCATAGCACGAAGGTGACGAGGTACATTTTACAAATGTATCGTTGCTCTTTGGCTCTTCTATCTGCCTTTCTTACATTTTCGCGGGAAAAAGCAATTTTCGGAACAAAAGGATTTAGAAAGCGCTATCAAGGAATCTTAACGTTGCGACGAGTCGCATGGAGTATCTTTTTCTCATTCGTGTCACCTCCTTTCTCCTCGAGGGTGGCATGGATGCCAAGAACTTGGCGCGTTAATCCCTTATCTTTCCTGCTCTTCTTTCTATTTCAGCAGCATTTTATATCCTTAAGCTGGCCATAATCTATGTACATATATTTCTATTCTATTCTATTCTATCTTTTACTGTTGCATTATTTTATTAGTCTATTATACTACTCAGAATTTTGAATGTTCGATACCTTCTTAAACAGACGGGATATAATTTATGAAAAAAAAAAATTCTTCGCAAGTGGTTGTAAAATTTTAACAGGACCATTTAGAAGGATAGAAATAAGTTTTGTGTTTTGTTCTGTTTCAGGTAAGTGTCTGACGGGAATGGTAGCACGACCCTTTGGGACATTAATTATCACGACAAATACGTGAGTATCGACACGTATTACTCATCGCCCTACGACAAAAAGGCTGCGACCCCAAACGATAATTACCCCAATAGCGAAAAGATTCCTCTAATCGACGGCATACCGTTCACGATTCGTCGCTTATTTCTCGATAAAAGTTGACCCCGTGGTAGGAAGGGTAGACGAGAAGCAGACCTCCACCCTCGGTTTCGTCATCGGGTCGGCTTCGTTCGGTGCAGCAAGGTCGGTCGGCTTTTCCACCCCCCGTTGCCGCCGCCACCTCCGCTACCGCCGCCGCCTTCAAACCAGAGGGGTTGGAGATGGTGGTTAGATGCGGCCAGCCGATTAAGACGTCGATAAATAATATTAATTGTCGGCCAACTCCCGTGCCAAAAGCACCTTCCTCACCCTCGCGTATAGACGCGGTCGAGAGTCGGTCGAGGGGTGGGATGCGTTGCGTTTAATCAATACCCCCACGTAATGCTGCTGCGGATGGATGATGGCGATGGTGGAGTGCGGGAAAGACGGTGTTGATGGAAGTGGAGCGTCTGTGCCGGTGGTTATGGTGATGGTGGTGGCGGCGGTGGTGGTGGTAGCGGTGGTGCGGTGGTGGTGCAGGTGGTACCGATGCTGTTGCTGTAAGTTTATTACGTAAGCCGGGCCTCCTCGACGCGCTGAACGCAGCCTCGAGTTGTGTAATTAAAATTAATAATTCCACGGCCTCGATGCAGCCCTGTCAGACGACTCTATTTGCCTTCAACCCTGCTCGCCACCCCTCCACCAGCTCGTCGCGTCTTCCGCACCTTCTTCTTAATGCTTCACGCTACCGATTTCACTCGTTGCTTTCTCGAACGCCTGCCAACCTATCGACAACGGAACCTGCGATCATATTGGAGTGCCTCCGTTGCACCTTCGCCTCGATACACGTATCGACTGATGTATTAAACTTGTTTGCGGCGGAGAGCTTTGGTAACATGTTATTAACGCGCACAGTGTGGGATTACAACGTGTCTCTCTTTTTACGCGAAGTACCTTAAAAGAATAATAAACGAAGTACCTTAAAAGAATAAGTACACAGATTGTACTTGCTGGTATGTATAGGTGTATTCGTAACTACACCCTAACGTGCAATCGTACAGCAGTTGCTGTTTGTCGGTAACCATATGTTCTTGACACCCTATGATCTCTTCACCGTCGACCAATGCGTGTTTCCAAAAATAAACTTGCAAGTCACTCCATGCATATCGTGGAATACCACTCGATAAAAGTATAGTAGCCTATACATAATATACTGAATAACATGCTCAATGAAAGACACATACGCTCGATGAAAGATCGAAGGTCCTAAATAGCTCCTTTTCCAATGAAACTTACATAAAATAGATAGTAAGAAGTTTTTAATTATAATTAAGTAGCAATAACACGATCGTCATTAAACTATATAGCATAGATCAAACTGAAATTTCGAAAAACTTCGAAGAAAATCTCGAAGCAAGTTTCCTTTGGCGATCCATTTACGGTACTCCTTAGGAGCCATGTATCAACAGTATCCCCCTAGGATACACAGGGTAGGCCAGGCGTTTTCGGAACTCGAGGATCACCATGACGAGATGATGGTATGGGTGCTTGAGACGAACACTCGACCCACGCGGGTGCTCGGCCTCGGTGCGAGTGTTCGCGCACTCGTAAGCACTCGTAAGCACTCGTGCGAATGCTTTCATTTTCCAACGCCGTCGTAGCCGTCGCCGTCAACCACTACGATAATGAGAGTTCTAATGCAGTAACGATTACTTCGGGGAGGGTTGGTTTTTAAGGTGTGCGCGTCGAGTGCAACGTCGACGACCGGCGAGTGCTCGAGCACCGCGGTACGCTCAAACTAACGGGATCTAAGTAATTTCTTTCGGTCTGGAGGCGTTTGCGCGAGGACCTCTGCCAATCTGAGCAGAAATTATTATCGTTATTCGCTTATTTAATGGCTAAATTTGAAGATTCGGCAAATTCCACGGTTTGAATACTTTGCAAGTTGGAAATTCGGAAATCCGAATATTTCGGTATCTCAGAATTTTTGACGGTACATATATATTTTAGATAGGTGTAAATCATTTTTATAAATTAGTCCTACTTGAATTGTACAAAAGTACTTCATGCTTCCATCACGAAAAGATCCATCAGCCATCATTGCACCATGGATATCGGAACACTTTATACGAACTAGAAAAAAATGGTTAAAATAACTTTGACTTCTACGTTGGATTTCTACATTGGCGTGACTGTTGAGCGGCAGGTTGTCATAGAGAGCTTTCTTTCTTATGAATTTTGTACCGACTAGTTGTTCTGTCCTTGTACTAGAGTTAAACACGAAGAGATTCGAGAATACATCGGACGAGAAAATCTAGAACCTGTCACATCAAGGTCAATATCCCCTTTCATGTCGGATACCTCTATAGTTCTCCCGTAAATCAATTGTCGCAGAAGTTATCGAGTTATACCACTGCAGATTCGTTCAGAAGAATATCGTACGATTATTCGGTTAAATTTTCAACACTGTTTCGTATAGATTTTCCTCCAACTTATTTCAGTATCTCCAAATTTATACTCTTGTACATTCTTCTAAATTTCAAGATTGTAGATCTCTGATTAATTATTAGTGCAATCTCTCCTGGTGTCCACGAGCTCTTGAACGGGTACTTGATCTGCCCGTTTCACCTGTACGTAATCTCTATTTTTAGTTTGAACGTTCTCCAAATATCGTGCGCTGCTGTTTCATGCATACCAAAAAAGTCGAATAACTCAACGGAATAAAAATAAAAGAACGAAAAACTTAAAAAAGCGATAAAAACAGATGATGGGTGCACGCGTAAGGTCGCGTTATCGGGTCCTCCATAAAAGCAATAACATCCAACCTAGTAATAAGATTCTTCGGCTTTGTGCACAGCTTTCATCGATTGTAGCTACAGGCCGTTACGAATGACAAAGGGAATAGTAACGCGGTAACGATCACGGCTATCGGGTTTTCCATTTAAATTACAGATCGTCCCGCGGTCGTTAGAGCGGATCCGCGTGCGGTAATACAAGCAACGTGCAAGACACGCTCGGGCCGAACGAATGAAAATTTCATGCAAAAAAGAGAAAAACGAACCGTGGAATATCTAATCGTGGCTCGACTGCATCGCGAAAAGTATTAGTCGAGCAGCATTTTTCACTTGCTACCATCGGCCCGGAATAATTTTCATGCTCGATGAGACGCCGTTTCGCGAGCGGACGTGCTACGCGCTTGATACAGATATAATTCCGCCTGTACACCGTTAATGCGATGCAAATTTATAAGCAAATTTCAGCGTAACCGCGCGCGTAGAATGCGCAACAGTTTGTATATACGCTGCCTCTTTATTATGCACGGTTTCGGTTTAACGGCGTTTAAGCCCGACGTAATCAATTTTATTGGAGGCTTTGGCACAGAAACGTCCGCAAAAAACGCACCAGCCGATATTTTTCGCGTAAGCGATTTTCGCTCGCGAACGACACGAGACAGTTTTATATCACATCGAGTAAGTCGGGACGTGATGGCACACTTTTTAACCCTTTGCACTCGAAACGCGCTCGCGTTCGCCATTTCGTTTAATACAATTTCGCGTAAATATTTTTCGACGTCTGTAGTTATATTAAGTCTATACTGTCACGTTTAAATATACCAAAACATACAACAGGAGCAATTGATAAAGATATTTAAAAAAAAAATTGAAATTTCACCAGAAACTTTAACGGTTCAACATGATCAATGTATAAATATAAAAATATACTTGTGAAATTAAATACATATGAAATCATCAAGGTTGAAATGCAAAATACAAATAAATAATACAAGTGAGAAAAATTAGAATACAAAAGTAATCGTATGTTTAGTAAGAGAAGGTAAATTGCAATCCAACCTGATCTTATCGAAAGCAAACATAAATTGCATCCGAGCGTGTATTGTTGATAGATCGAAGGGAGTAGACGGTTCCATAACAATGACCATCAATGTCGAAAACGACGCGAATTTCTAACAGGATAATCAGCCCCGTTGATTAATCGTCGAGGATTAATTGCATCGCGATTGAATGGAGCAACGAGCCAAAGCAATTAAGGCAATCGTTCGAAGCGACAGCGGCATGAAAAGTAAGAGGGCCGATATCGAAAGTATCGATAAGTTTTTCCGTCAATTACATCGACCAGCCGTCGCGTCGCGTCGGGCCACTTAAAAAACTTCCCCGCTATACAACGGAGCTCGGCTGCTACGAGAGTTTCGAGCGTTCGTCATCGATCAAATATCCTGGTAAACCTGCCGAAAATAATTTCTTGCCCCCGTTCGACATCATCCTCTTTTGCCTCCCGATCGCTCGAGCTCGTTAAGTTTCGTCGAGGGTGAAAAACAAGCGTGGTCAGTTTCAAGAACGAGCCGCAAAAGTACTCGAACACGGCTTAAAAGTCTCCCTGCCTGTTTGCTTCGCGGACTTTCCGACGATTTTATCCGATTCGACGTTGAAAGTATCGCCGTCAGTGTTATGGTAATTCCATTAAAAGAAAGTTGCTCTCCTTTAAACGGCCACTTTCAGCCACTTCGTGGAAATTGATCCGTGTCTGCAACGTGATCCGTTATAAACAGCCTGCTCGCTGCAAATGGGTCAAACTGTGCTTCCAAAAGCTAATTACATTTATTTCAGAGTTGCAGGAATTCATTTATTTCAGAGTTGCAGGAATTCATTTATTCATTTATTCAAACGAGTTACAGCGTTTGCAATATTATTAATTAATATTTGTGGTGACACTCTTAAGACGATCAAACAGTCGAACATTTCAGATTGAAATGTAATTTGTTCGCGAATAAAAATTGTGAACGATTTATAAAAGGACGGAGAAACTGAAAGATACTGTAGGAGTGATAGTATGAAACAGCGTGTTTATCAACATACGAACAGCTCCATTCCATGCGAAGATGTAACTAATAGCGTAGATATATTTCGAGAAGATGGAACTAGAATAGTCGGGTAATATCTGAACAATGAAATGGAAGAGCTTTATTCCGAAATGCGAGCAACATGAAGCAATTGAAAATTTTTCAGTGATTGAACCGTTGTACAATTTGCAAGACAGAGTATTGAATGGCCGTCACTAGTTACACGTCTCTATACCCATTTGACCCGGGAAAAGGAATAACTCGGTTGCCCGGGGCTGTTTGTCCTCGTGAATGGGTGTTTCCGTTGTTTCCATCTGCATTCACGGTAATTCGAACGACAATGTGTTTACCAAAAATTAGCTATGCTCGATCGAGCGGTAAATGCTGGAACAATCTCAAAATCGATTACAGGAGATTAAAGATACGTAAATATTGGAAAATAAAAGCGTCCTCGGGCTCCGCCGATCGCAATTTCAATTTCAAATTCTTTATACTTGCTTTTTTTTTTCAAGTTTGTTTTTCATTTCGGGAGATTCCATCTAATCAAATAATTAAACGGTAAACGAAGGAATTAAACAGAAGAAATAAATGTTCGCGGTTCCGAATGGTAAATCGGGTTTTCGCTGAATCAACGAATATCAAATATAATTTCTTCTTCGTGTTCTCATTTCCAAACGTTTCTACAATTTTTGCAATGTACACCTTACGCATTACTCTGTGTAAATGAATTCAACGTTATCGATTCTAATCTCGCAGCTCTACAATTTGGTCCAGATATCTCGAGTTTTATTAGAGACAAAGCAGTTGTACAAACGCAAATACACTTTTTTTTTAAATCGAAACATTCTTCGTAAAGAAAAATTACAGATACCGGTAAAACCGGCATGTGCATCGCTCCAGTTATTGACACGCGGTTTTATTTATTGGCATACTTGCGATACGCAGTTATCGGTATTCCCTCGTAAATAAGAAGCAAAAAGACGAAAACAGATACAATTCATAAAGAGGAAGAAGCGCCAATAGCTGGACGACTGCCAACCATCGGTTCTCTAACCCTGTTATTTTTCTCCGCGGACCACGGAGTACCGAGCGACTCACGAATCCACGTTCATCGCTATCTTTTCTGTCCTCTTCGGGTCGTTACGTTTGTACTCGTAATCCTGTAACACGATGTTGTACGCGCAACACGAGTACGGTTTACAACGCGCGGAACAATTTCGCCAGGAAAGAGTTTGGTTATGCAAACAACGGACAAAGTTATTTGCAACGGTCAGAATAAGTGGCACGCCTTGTACGTCGAGACGTGGCTACATACATAAATGCATACGCATGTCAGCGGATGGCTGCATACATAAATGCATACATAAATTTGCGCTGACTGCGAACGCGAGTATGCATGCGGACCACGAGAAATCCAACCCCGTGGACCAATTAATATTTCGATTCGAACTTTCTCGTGCGATTCGCGAGCTCAGATTCTGCTTTCCAGAAATTTCACCCGCCAACGATAATAGCCTGGGACAGTTTAAAGCCGATTATTACCGCGATAATGACGCTACAATACGTATTGACCGCTTTATAACTGTCTGAATGTTCGATGATGTCCAGACATATGACCGCTATAAATTGATAGACAACTTCTCAGTCTGATGACCGTCATTAATTCGGATCATGGCTGGAGAGATAACTTGCGACCTAAATATTTGGTACGGTTACTGGTTAACACGTTGACGCGCTCACAGACAAATCAATTGTGCAGCAAGGTGTTGAGTACATTAATGGTGCGATAATGTAAATGTAAATTCGTTTAGTTCTATACCATATTTTACCCTGTCAGCCACCGACTGTCACAGCCTAAACAAAAAGCTCAGTCGTCGGTGGCTCAACGTGTTAAGTAACCTGTTTATAGTCGGTAATTAGAATTGTGTGAATTCTCCTTCCGCACCCATTAAACGGCGAACATAAACTCGAATTACCCCCGCGAACAAGCTGCAAAAACAAATAGAGCAAACGATAAATCGTTGCGTTAAGGGTCTCGACAAAGTATCATCAAACGGTCATAAAAAATCCATTAATTTGGAAGCGGCTCCCTTTAGCGAAGGGCGTCTCTCGTAAGTAGATAGAACGCGGGGGGAGTTGGAGGCGGTTTTACGAGGAGGGTCGTGGAGCTCGATCTCGAATCGTTGCGATCGTAATTCGCTAGCATTCCCGGTTACCGTATTCCAATCCGTTCGAAATACGAGCGACTGAATCGAGAAAGAGCCGAAGAGAGGAGAGAAGAGAGGAACCGATCCAGACACCGAAATCAGCTTACGCCTATGGCAACAAATCTGACTTTACGGATCGCGCGGCCTCCCGTCATCGGCTGATGCTCCGATTTACAGCAAATATTCGCCCAAGTGGCTGCCTACTTTTCGCGGATATTTCGCCGGAAGCGTAGATACTGGCCATCTGGAAAAAGCTCCTCTCCTCTATGCGACCAGTCGAGTCACTACTTGGCAAACGTCGAAACGTAAACTTTAACATTTATCGTCCTCCGCTGCTAAATTTCGGTACCAAGTTAACTCTTGACTCGCTATGTTATAATATTTCACGATATCTGCTTCCGACATTTGGGCAACTTGCTAAGGAAGATTCTTGCAAACCGCCGAAACTGATCTTACAAAGTGGCAATTCATTTCGCATTCTGGCCCTAGACCCAGGAATATTCTGAATAGATCGAACGCAACAACGAACAGACGAAGGAAGTGAAACTCGTTTTAAAAATCCGTATTTTAAACAGCCTCGTTAATTAACTATATTAAATATACATTCACCGGAATTGCTTTCAGAGATCGTTTATTTCGCTTCGATACAACGAGCTAATAGTGGAGGTAACTTTACTTGCGCCGGTTAATTAAATTAAAATAAAACACATCGGATACAAATCCGTGAATTGTGTATTCAACGGAGTTCCTCTCGAAAATTTAATTACATTTTGAAGGGTTAATGAAATGGGATGGTTTTCGGGAGGTATACGGTTAAACGAGCGTTTTGAAGGAACATGATTCAGCTTCGGAATTGCAATTACTACCTGAAAACATGATTGGAGTTTACGGAACTACGATCGAGGCTAAATCGAAGTGCGAGGTATCGGTACAGCATGATCTTCCTGCATAATTTGCGTCGAGGAGTCTTTAACTTACTTACTGTCACATGTCAGCCGTTACAGCGATTAGCCGACTTCCTGAAATTGCTTGTACTCGAAAAACGAAACGATTTCGAAACCTCTTTGAACGTTTTCGCGTTTTCAAATTTGCAATGAAACGAATAAACTCTACTCTCTCAGACCCGACTTTTTCCGTAATTAAAGGAACACGTCAAACTATTTGTACAGGCAGATTCGGTTCGAATTTCAAGCTGACATGTATCGATTTGTACATTATATCGCAAAAATTGACTGTATGTTCGGAAAATTGGAACAAAACGAATGTCGTGTACGAGCATGTTACAACGCGTATAGGGTACGGTGGATCGATCCACGAAATAGATTCAGCGGTAAATCGTTAAGAGTGTATCTTTCAATTACGTAAATCCCAAACAACGGACAAAGAGTATTCTTAGCCGAGTTCAGCGGAGCATCTCGAAGCTCATTCTTGGCCGATCCTGACCCGCGGTTCACGATTCCACTCTGACGTTTAATTAAGTCGACGAGTGTCCCGAGGCGGTCGACAAAGCCGGATAACGGAAAGAAACGGAGGAACAGGAGGATTCTAAGGACGTTAAGCCGCGAGAATCGCGAGTATCTGTGCCGTTGGAAATTAATTACCGCCCCCGCCAAATCCGGAGGAGTTTATCGCGGTTTCATCGGCGTTAATAGCCCCGCTAAGTACCGCCGATAAACGACCCAGAAGATTCCCTTCAAAGTCGTTTCGTCGAATAGGCACTGATTCTGTTCAGGAAGCATACGATCTTATGTACCGACACAGGACTGCAAACAGTCGAGTGGGCCATTTCCCTAAACTGTAGGCCGTAATGGAACAGTCTACTCTTCCGATGAACCTCAGACGCTGAAGGAGTTCTTTTAAGTCCATTGTTCGCAAAACCTGCGAACGTGACTGTTAGAAGCTATTTTCGACTTTGAATTGTGCTTTCAGCTACATTCGCGCACGATGTAAATCGGATTTTCAAACTCTGGCTTATTTAACATTTTCAAGGTCACAACTATGTAAGGAGGATTAGTCAAGGTTAGTAATTGTGAAAGTTTCGACGCGTAGGAGATTGAATTAGGTTAGCTCAGGGCAGGGTTAGGTGGCCATAGTTACCGATGTAGCGGATTATTGGAGTGGAATGGTTGAGCGCAGCGGATGAGCTTCCAAATGGAAAAACAAGGGGAGCGGAGAAACGAAGGAAAACAACGTCGGAAGGGAATCGGAAATCTGTAGAAAAAACGCGGGAATCGGGGAAGATTTCACTCAGGATTCGCATAACTAACGTTGGAGCGGGTGTAACGAGTTCAACGGCAGTTCTCCTTAGTTTTCCCTCTCTTCCAGTGTCCTTTAACCTTTTTGTCTCCGCCCTAGTCTGAAGCACTCGGAAGAGAATCAACGCGTTGACTTAATTAGACGTCGAAGCGACATTAGAAGTCAACAACGGTGCCACGATTCCTTTCTGTCTTATTTATGCTTCCGTTTCCTTTTCTTTCGCTCTTCCTTTCACTCGTCTAGACTTACCTTTTTAATGTTATGTTGTCGCGAAAATTAGGAACGATGTAAACGTAAAAAACATTGGTATAATAAAAATGATACCGCATGCATATTCTCAATTTTATTTTCGAACTTATATCGTTTCATATTTTAGATCGCCGGAGGTACCACAATATTTCATTTCCACTATTTTATTCAATACTTCGAAGGAGAATTAAATTGTTCAACGTTGAAGATTTACCAAAAATACTCGTCGGTCAGAATATTTTCTGATTTATTTATTTATTCGCTGTCAGTTAAGCTCTTGCATTATGATTTATTTGTCAAGCATGTCAGAATCACAGCTACAATATTAAAACGGACAAAGAAAGTTAAAATGGTATAATAGAAAGTATAGTCAATCGACTACAGAAATAATTGGACATAAACTCCAAATTCAAGTTTAAAATTTATTAAAAATTCCAGTAAAATTGATCGCGAAGTACGAGTGCGTCACGAGACTCGTCAAAATAGTGCAAGGTAGATGATCTATTAATATGAATAAAATTACCATAGTTTATAATTTAAATTTTGACGTTCGACATCCTCTTGAAGCTTTCGTTGTAATGTACCTAATTCGGTCATACTCGATTGGTTCAAACGCATCGAGATAATGGATACGAATAATATTTAATCATAAAATGATTTCATAATGACCACCCTTTGAAATAAAGTATTATCAATCTATTATTGACCATGATGCGTGAAATTCCGGCAAAATTCCCGATAAACAGAATGACAAATGAGTTCGATCCTCCATTAGGGAGGACAGCTACCTCGAGCTTTTTCGCCGCTATTTCATCGATCCGATCCACAGAGGACATACTTTACCGGGTTCATCCTGACCCGCAAACCAGACCGTGTGTGCCCTGTCGATCCTTTCGACGCAGTCCTTACTTCTCGGCCCTTAGTCGCGGTTAGGTCCGCGGTTTCTACCCGTGCACCAGCCAATCTACCAAATCACGAACGAACCTTTGCCTCGGAAAGAAAGTTAAACCGATTTTTCGAAACCCGCTATCCATCGGCGATATATCCCCTTTGTCGAAACGGTACAAAGCGTTTTTGTTACCGTCAGTTATTATAACGAAAACTTTGTAATACCGAAATGGAAGAACTGGGATATTTGATTCAACGTGGTAGAACTTTCAAATTTTTTACTTTTTTTCAAGTTGAACTTTTCAACTTTTCAAGCGTCTTTATTTTTAAATTACAAGAGTTACAAGATCCCAACATTTCTAAATATTCGTACTGGTGATGGAGATAGAATATTCCGAGTTCCGGAGTATCTAAATTCCTCGATCGCGAAACGCTCGATCAGCGAAAGGGGTTAATGTAGAAAAATAACCGAGCGGAGTTGATGGAAGATAAAAAATTGCTTAGGAATCAAGAAGGGTTGATTCCTCGACACAGGTTCACCGAGTATTTGCACTCAGTTTAACGAGTACGTAAATCCTTTGTTTTTAAACACTGTAGAGAGAAGGAACGAAGCGAACGGCTCAGTGAACCGGAATTGAGCGAGCAACAGCTTCGCCAACGAACACAATGCCGTTTCTACGGTGTACAGTTGGCAAGAGGAAGAGGTCGGTCCACGGTTAATCGAATCGTATAACAGGAAAAAATATCTCCGAATGGAGCAACGGCAACGATCTCGCGGCGTTGTTCCATTATCGAGGCAGGAGATTATCGAGATTGAAATTCTCGCGGTGGCAGCCGGAAAACAGCAACGCTGATCCTCCAGGGTCGACTTATACTTCTCGCCAGGCTATCGACCGCGATGCTACTGTTTTACAAAACGAAATCCCAGGACTTTGACCCAGGCCAGCGCGCGCACTCCACAGTACGAACCACACTCCCTCGATCTGTGTACGTGTGTGTCGGTGACGAAGTAAGCCGATTTTATGGGGTTTTCTCGCGGGGAATACCTTGGTCCGCGCCGAACGACCCGCTGACACCGTAGAAACGCAACTACATCTCCTCCAATCACACTGTCCCGTCTTACGCTCCATGAAACTTCGAATTTTATCCGCAGCCTCGTTGCACTTTAAAATCCCTACGTCGTTTTAAATTTAATTTCACTTTACAGAACTTCGCCACGTTCCTCGCGTATATCACTCTCGCCCCTCGATCTTGCTATACATATAGGATGTTCCCTTTAACCATTAGCCCACGTAACCCCGTGCTATGCAATGTAATGATCTGATGCTTGGATGTGTGAATGAAATGAAAGACAAATTGAATATATATTTACTAGCGTGCTACCGCTGCAAAGTAGCCGAATATTAATCAAAATTATATTTGGGTTTTTTATCCCCTTGGTCACCGTGATATTCTGTAAATATTGACATATCTTTTTGTTCATTTTAACAAATAGTAGATTCGGACATTTTCTTTATTGATGACTTTGAGAGGATAAAAAATAGTAAATACAACACATATCTGTGATGTTTTACAGCAAAGCTTTCGATACAGCAAAGCGAGGAGGAACGACGAAAATTTTAGTCTTACAGTCTTCGAGTTACCAAGAATCAACCATAATACGATTACATTTCCAAGATTTTTAAATAACCGAATATTCGCACATTACGACTGTGGATAGCGTCGAAAGTTTGGAATCGCATAAAAGAATCTTGGAGCGCGAAATCCTTGCAGCACGTAGCATCAAGTTTCTAATCGATGGGCGAGGTTTCCCAAAGGAGATCAACATCGATAAAGTGGCAATAGAGAAAGGTGTGAACCTAATCGTCAAGAGAACAGCATGCCTCAAACTCGACGGTCAATAAACGAGCTGCACTTAACAGAAGTTATCGGTGAACTTTCGAAGCCGCATAAGGGAGGAAGAAGCGGGCGTAAAAAAAAGGAAGGAAAGTGAAATCCGGCGTTAGTCGAGCGTGATAAGACCTCTAACTTCGTTTCCGAACCGAGAAGGCAAAGTTCGCGTCTGGCAAAGTCTTAGCGCACGACTCTCGGGGAAAAATCGAGACGATCTCTTTCCTCCTCTACCTTCTTCATCCTCTGTCTCTCGGTTACGATGCAGACAAGTTCTTCGGAGAGTCGCAAGATTTTTCATCAGCGTGATTCTCGACACGAGACGAAACTGCAAGAACACCGAGAACGGAACAAAGAGGATAAAATTTCCTGTAAAACAAATTCATTCATACGCTCGTTGGAAATATGTACGGGAGCAGATTATAATAGAACGGTGATGAAAATTTCGATTAAAATCCAATGTTGAGAATCAACATTTCGTTAAGCTTTTTCAATTTTTCCGTGAAATATTTCATTTTTAAATATAGAATACGCGAACCGTTCCTTTTTTCGAATATACTCTATTATTACCTTTTTACGCGAAACGTTTCAGACCTACATGTAAAGAATATAGTGCTGTATTTGAAAAACGAGCTCGGCTTGATATCTCTCTACCTGCGAAAAAAGCTACTTATACCTCGTTATCCCCGTCGCACTCTTCAAATTTTTAATTACGCTTCTCTCAATATTTCCCTCTTAAATAATCCAGCAAGTTATATTGAAATCGTGCATACGGTAGAAAATATGTTGGAGAGGGAATAGCGAAACTACTAGCAAATGCTGGTCACCGATGACCCGAACGTTAATAGCGTTAACCGACGAGATAAGGAATTTTATGAAACAGCAAGTAACATTATTTGTCAGAAATGGGGTAACGAGTCTCGCGAACGATTTTGATTAGCTGTCGAGTTAAACGAGAAGAGAAGTGTAGTGGAAAACGCGTGCTCGTTTCAGACGATCGCGTTAGCCGAGAGATTTTCAGCGTTGTCTCGCGGCCGGAATATTCTTGATAATTCGAGCCGCTGTTCGAGAAGCGAGAAACTTCGGATCTCGTGATGCAAACGACGTTTTTGCGAGACGCCGTCGAATGACGGTGCCTCGAGTTTCCGTGGGAGCAACGTCTGAAACGAGTGACCCAGTTTCCCGTTTTCCCCGGTTGCGGTTTAATCGTTCGAATGCCTGCAAATCAACATAATGAGAAACGTCCTGAGTTTCGGTTAATTAAACAATTAAATACTCATAAATAATTGAGCCGTCCGTAAAATTACCGTCTCGGAAGAGACGTTTAAGTAGCTGCCTTTAAACGGTCCTGAACGAGAAGACTCGCCGTTGAACACGATCCTCCGGAAGAGATATAATAAAAATCTAGAAATAAACTCGAGGCAAATTAATTTTTATTCCTGTTGTGCAAGTCTATCTCGGCGCACGGTTAGAGTCGATCGTTGAACTTGTTCAAACAATTTAGCGAGCAAGTTAATCGAGAAGAGCAGAAATTGATTGGCCGACTAGCTCTAGGTGTAGAACCGTTTAGGTTCTCTATCGGTGGTAGTGGCTCGTGAGAGACAATCGAATGTCTAGATCACTCGTGCAATATGCAATATAACAATTTTATCGTCCTTCTCGAATCAACGCGTGCAGTTGAATTCAAAGTAACTGCAGAGACTATTCGACCGTGGTACTAATCTCTACGGAAACCGACGCGTGTAGGTTCGTTACGTAGATATATACGAAATGGTCGAGAACCGCTAGCGTAGATCGTTGCGGAGATCGCGAAAGTTTTGGCCAACGAGACACGAGCAACCCATTTAGCGTATCGTTTCGAAATTAGCTCCCTATCGTCTCCAATTTGCCGTGGTTTAGCCGCGAAACGGTCGTTCGAAGATGTCTCAATTACCACGAAGAACCCGACCGGTATCTTCGGTAGCTTCCGTATTCGTTCGTACGGAATAAAATAATAATTCGCGGCACGCTTCTCGTTCTGCGAAGATAACCGAGAGTCGGAGCCGAAGTTTTTTGCCCGAAAAGCGAATCCATTCCGTGGCTCGTTAACAAAAACCCGATGAACTCGACAAAGTTCGTTAACGAAGCCACGACGAGTACGTAAACTCCGCAAGGCGAAGCTCCGTGGAAAATAATGACGTAGGAGAGGCGTGGCGAGGAGAAGTGATTTCCGGCGAAGCCACCAGAGACGAATTTAATTCGCTGCAATTATGCAGGATAGCGAGAGCCTCTACTCTCTCCACCTTTCGCCCGGTTCTCCTCGATGTTACGGAAGAAGGTCCAGGTTTGCCTCGTTCCTCTTCTTCGTCGGGAGAATCGAGTCGATATAACGCCGGTCGCGGCCCCTAGGGATAAACGTGCGACTGGTTTTTCCCTTTTACCAGAAAACTGCGCAATCTGTAGGGAGGACTGTCGAGTGCTCGGAGAAATCGTGCCCAGGGGTGCAAACCTAATTGCACACGGTCATACTTCCGCTCACGTTCTTCCGTTGTCTCGTTACTTTGTTCTTAACCTCGGATTAGCTTGTATCCCCTATTTCCTCGCGGCACAACCCATGTGTATCCATTAGACGATTTTCAACAATTACAGTTAACATTAACACGGTGATCGCCACAGTGAGAACCGACGTTCGTCAAACACCGTAATACGAATTATTAAGAACAAGGGTATTTAATCTTTCAATTAAGAGCTCTCAAAAATTCTCCTCGAGTTACGACAGGCAGAGCTAACTAATTATTATTGCAATTTCAAGATAAATAATAAAAGTTGAAACCTTAACCATATTTCCTTTCTAGCGAATTTTAATTATTCAAATTAATATTATCGAGCTCAAAACTGAATTCTCGTTGAGATATTAAGGTTTGTCATATTCGAATTGTAATATGCGACACGTGGCTGACGTGTTATAAAACCCAAGGGTTTAATTTAACTGAATTTGCAACGTCGGTATATGACAACCGTGACAGCGAACGTGTAAATGGTTAAAAAAAAGCTGAAAATACAGAAACAATATAACCGACGTTAATTAGACTCGTCCAACCGGAGATACGTAAAACGAAGCAATCGAATTCGGAAATGGGGACGAATGGGCGACGAAAGAACGGGGAACGCGGGATGGTATAATAATCAGCCCTGTAAAATCATTAGCGTTAATAACCGAAGACTAGAAAGAGGACACACCGGCTTCCCGATATTCGATTACGTTTCTGCGGTTTGCACGCGACGAAGGTGAGACGCGGCTATCTCTGCTATTGACATTTCGTTTCGCTCGTTTCTGGTCCGCCGTGTTATCCTCGTGGACAGTCGGCGCTAATAAAAATCACTTCGCGTCGTTTTATTTCAACGGGTTTCGTCCTTCTTGCATATATAGATGTCGGATAACGAGAACAGAGTTTAACGTCGTTGAGGTCGCTTTAAGACGAGGTTAGGTTAACTTAAACTTTAGTTTGCCTATGGTTGAATTAGTGTCAGGGTTACGATTAGGGTTTGGCTAGGTTAGGGCTGGAGTTTAGAATTAATGTTAAATTAGGGTAGGTTAGACAAAGGTAGGTTTGGTTACATAAAGGTTGGATGGGGTTAAATTGGTGTCAGAGGTAAGGTTAAGGTTTAATTAGGCGTGGAGTTGAGTTTAGGATTACAGTTTTGATTGGTGTCCTTTTTATGCATCATTGTAGTATCTCTTTTCTTCTTGTCAATAACAGTCTAGAAGTTAAATATTAAGTTCCAAATGTTCAATTATGATCAGGCTATATTTCTGTTAGTACTATACCGCTTATGGACTGTCGCAACAGTTTCCTTTTACTTTGAAAGCATCGTGATCGCGAGCTAACAATTACCTCGGCTATAATTCGGGCTCGCGATATAATTTAAATTGCAAAAGGTAGCGAATAATCCGATTGTCGGTTCCGTCTTTGCGACGATCGCTAAAGCTGAAATTTCGGCCCGAGCTCCTCGTGTGTCGTGCCATGATTTAATAATAGAAGCTGCAGGATTGACACCGCTACGCTAATGGTGACCTCGATTCGCCGGAGATAAAATCTGTAAATAACAAATTTTCCGTCGTCTTCGCACGATGATCTTCGATTCGACCGGAGAGGTCATCGACTCTTTTAACCCGACACGTTGGATTGATAGACACGAAGTTTCAACGTTCTAAAATTGTACCGAGAGTATCTTAGTCGGATCGGTGTACCAAATCTGCCCGAACGTACAAATTTTTAACGAATCTTAGCTTAAAGGCGTAAGTACCTTTTTCCGTTTCTTGTCAAGTATCGAAAATTTATAAAACGTCCAATTTTAATGATCCGAGGAATCTTTCGACACGCGTCGTTACACGTGTCTCGTACGCACGTGTTTCTTCCATGTTCAACAACGACGGCTCTATCCGCGGCTCGATACCGAGAAGTTGGAAGCGTGAGAGAAAGAGGGAGAGCGAGGTTGGCTCTTTGCTTCCGGAATAATTAATCTCGACGAGAGCGAACGCGAGAGCCGCAGTTTCCTGCAAGATCCTCAGACGCGACAATGTCACCAGAGGCAGTCAGTTACTTCTTTCTGACTAACTTGCCAAGGAAAATCCCAATACTGCTCGTTACCCGACTCGCGTCGCCATTTCCTGCCCAGACACCCGTCGAATAACTTTCCTCGTGTTCCCGTTACGCTTCGCGACCGATTTTCCATGCGAATCGCGTCGACTGACTCTCTATTGTTAATAAGTTTGTGAATAAAACGCATTCCCATCGAAACTATTCATCTTTCGAAATATTTCATCGTATTGTAATATTCCAACTCTTACAAACTACTTTCGAATGAAGTATTTCAGGGGTTAGGCCATCTCTGAGGCTTCAGAAAATCTACATTTCTTTTCTTCATCTTAAGATCACTATTTCAAAGATTTTTCTGTTATTAAGGTGTTTGTTAACAAGTATAAGTATAGATTTTTATAATATGTATCTCTTAATTTGTCAAAATGAACAAAGAGCATGAAATTGACAGTATACTAAAAAGTACGTCAAGTTAAATACAATATTTATGAATTAGTTTTTGGTAAATATTTAATGTTGCACTGAAGAACTGACACGATTAGAATTAGTTAGGACCAACATTAAATTATCATTATCTTATACGAGAGTCTGTATGTATATCTGAAATATGTATACTGTATGTATCTGAAAATATTTTAAACTTCGAGTTGTACATACATTTTAATCCTCAAAAGCGGCCAAACCATTTAAACGGATCACTCGGACAAACGAACAAAAGAAATGAATTTACCGTGATAATCCTTGTAAGATTGTGAACAAATTTTGTTCGTGAAAGTAAAATACCTCATTGCATCGCATTCTACAGACAATCATACTTTTTCACATTTTATGAGTCTTTTGTGTCGTTTTACTGTTTCACATCGCCAACAAAAGTGAAAGTTTTTTAAATACTTATCGAAGTATGCACGTTATAAAATCGCTCCTTACGTTAGACATTCAATACCGTTTATTAGAAATAAAAATTTGATGGAAAATCACATCTCGCTATCAGAGACGAAGGAATTGTGATATTGCAGAGTGTGCTGTTGAGCGAAAAGTCTGTACTTTGAGTGAACGCAAAATTAGTGCGTCGAGGCCTAGTTATTAGAACGCGTCTCTCGATAGCTCGAAGTTCGGTGTTACCTTGAAAGGAATTCGAGCTACGAGAGACGCGAAGGTGTAACGGAATGAAACGGCACTTAAGTGGAAGGAAACGTAAAATATGCTCGTTCCTGCACGCGGCTGACAAGCAAGGTTCGCGTGAGCAAGATAAAACGTTCCTTCCGGGACGCAGTTCGCCCCAATCCCCCACAGCCCGTTCCGTAAGGAAATTTCAAGGCAGCTCGGTCGCGATTATACCGGCGCATGACAAATTTCGACAATTAATTACGCGTCGAAGACACGAATAGCAATTAATACCGACCCCAACCGGCGCAATGAAAGGATACGAGCAAGATGCTAAACGCGAGCGTGGCCCACAAGCCGAGACACGAGGAGCGCAGCACCCTTCTCGTTGAACTTATAGCACGGAAGGACGTGTAATTTCCTGGCTGGTAAAGCAACTTCGAGAACCCCTCTGGCCTCGTCCCTCCCTTCGACCCTTCTTCTGCGACAGCAAAACCGAGCCACCAGGGCTAAAGGTGCGTTCTCAACGATTCGAAGCGTCGCACGAAATTTGCTTCTCTCTAATCGTTCCTTCCTTGCCGCTTTCCCTCTTTCTCTTTGCCGTTCGCTTCCTTTGCGCCCGAGTCTCGGCCAACGTCGTTTCGGGCTAATTGGCTACGAGTCAGACCGATTAACTCTTTAATTAGGACATTTCTCGATTGAAAACAACCCTTCTACCGAGGGAAATTAAAAACGGTCCGCGTTTGCTGAAAGCTGGATAAACGTGAATAAATTTGCTGAATCTTTACCGGAGCTGTTCAAAGCTTTCGACGCGTACAAAGTTTGCACGTGGAATCGCGAAAGTAATCACTTTAACAATTTGTTTACGTATATAGACTCGTATGCTGAAAAATAGTTTTCCTCGTTACATTTTATATTTCGACCGAGCTTGCTATTGGATTCGAACACGTTCTCGTCGACGGTTCCCCGCTTCTTTTTCGACAGTTTTTTCGAGAAGTATCGAGCTTATTAAGCGGTCGAGTGTGCACATCCGCGCGTCGCTAGTTCGTCCGGTGCGTTGACTCGACGACTCTCGTTTCTCTTAAATTAATGGTCCTCATGAATCAGACGCGATGCACGACGGAACACATGGTGCGTATACAAAAATCACCGACGTTTCTTCTGCGGCAGGAAGAAAAAGAAAGCACCCCTCGAACGAGTCGTAGTTCCCTTCAGTTGGCACGCTAGGAATGTTTTTCTTCCGTTCCTGCACGCGACACCACGACGACACTCGACACGAAGAACGCGTGTCCCACTTATTGTTGCTCTGGTTAGCGACACAAAATCACTGCGGTTTGCACGAGGGTTATGACAATTTTCATATGTTACATTACAAAGACCGGATCATTTGTTTGCTCGTTCGTAATAACGAATTTCGATGGAAGCTTCAATATTTGCTATTTTATTATTAATTAGTCTACGGATATTTATGTATTTATGATGTCTCAAAGTCTGCAAAGCAAACATAAAAACCCTTTACGCTCGAATTTTTGCTGCCGGCAGATAACTCTAGAACTTTTTAGTTGTAAAGTTTGATGTGTTCTTTTGAAATTATTATTTTTCTACTATTAATCGTCACTATTTCACTGAATATACAAATTATATATGTCAATATATTGGTGAGCGCGCGTCAGCTTTTAAGCGCAAAGGATTAATCCATAAATCATGGATTTCATAGATTATATGATCTGTGACAACCTCGAAATATCATAAATGCATAAATATCCCTAGCCTAATTATTATAATTATATTTCAAAATAGATGATCGAGTTAAAACGTAATAATGCCAACTGTATCGTGTGACAAATTGATAATTTTCACTGTCACATCTATCGTCGACTCGTTTCTCTCTGCCAGATTATCGGAAACGCGTAACAAATCGTGTGAGCCATTACGATGAACACTCTACATGCGAATAAAATAAAGTGGCCATGCACGATAAAGGTTCCGGAAGATTTGTGCCGCGAAAGAATAAGGTCTCTGGAGATCGAACGTTGGAACACGTGGTACGAGGCGAGGAATTAAAAAGACAGAGAAGAAGGGTGGCGGAGATTCACGGCGCCATTTGTTTCTGCTTCCGGCTTCGTTTGTCAAGCGTACGCTCTCTCCCCGGTCGCTATCGCGAAACTTTCGACCTTAAAGTTCGCGCCGCGAGAGTAATGCCTTCCGCCTCTCTAAATAGACGTCATAATCGATACGTCGTCGGTCCGCGTGTAAACACTCTTTTCTACGCAAACCTCTCCACCTCGCCGAGCAACAACTTTATTACCGGCTACCTTTATTTATAGAGCCAGCTACACTACTGCTCATAAATATTCAGACCAGTTGGTACATTTGAACTTACAATACCGTGGCTACGTCCAGGTTGCCTTTCAATTGATTTCTGCCATCTAAAGAAGTTTTATTTTGCCTCGGTGCCGTTAAAACTCGGAAATAATTTCCTTCGAGGTCGTTTTACTGATGCTGATATATGCTGATGATACTGAAATCTTAACAGGAGATGTAAGGATCTACAGGCGTCAACAGCGCAGTACATCACTTACAGATTTTGTGGGTTGTGGATATAGAAATTAATACTACGTTATTAATGCATTACTGACCAGTAATTCGTCAACTAACCAGAATATAAGATCGTGTAAGTTGTCAGTATAATGTTATTTATTGCGTTGGTTGATGTTTGCCGATATTAGTACGTACCAATAATGGACATTTGTCTACATTCGATCATTTCTTTCGATGCAATTATAGAAACAGCCGGTTAAGAACGCGTGAAAGCTGATTATAGGCTTGTATACAAAGAGAGAAGTTCGGCAAGAAAAGACGTGAAATTCCAGAAACTCGTCGCTCGTTAAGCTAGTAAAATTTGTGGCCGTTAACCGGTCATTACTGTACCAACGGTGATTAATCTTAGGGTCCCGGCGTAGACCCTCCGTGTCTGCTGCGAGAGACTACATAGCAGAAGATGTTAAAAGGAATCGGTTCTCGTTTGTGTGTCGTATGTCGACACCGTGGATCGAGATTCAAGTGGCGAGACGCTCGTTCACGCTGGTTGGACGTTCGACTTGCTACTAATCAACGTAATTCCTAACTTGTAAAACACACAAGCTAGTTCCGTGGTCCTTAACGAGGTTATCCCTTGTTAAGCATCGAACCCTTGCCGGATACGCTGACTCGCTCGTTGGCCGGTTGCTCGCAAAAAACCTGGACCAGTGTGCGATCGCACGTATCATTCGCTTACGGAAATCGTCCTGTGCTCTGTCTCTTTTTTCCCGGCTCTTGTCTGGGAATTCAGCGACGAGAATTCATGAGAGTCGATGTGAACAGAATCCGCGAAAGAGTCTGTTCTTTTACGGTATCCTATTATCCCGATTGTCTAATTCCAACTGTACTCGAGAAATTTCTTTGAAGTTTCTGAAATTACGGTTTGGCTGATTCCAGTTTTAATGCCTTTAACCTTAAATGGAATGCATGTGGTATCGATCAGAGTTTAGCTTCCTTCGTCAGTTTTTTATCGAAATATAATACGGTTCGAAATTTGGAAGTTTCTACGTGCCCTTTGGAGGCCTATGTACATTCGGCACCGAGCAAATAAATTGGTAGTTCGTGGAACTGTAACGACGAGATGAAAAGATTCGAACGATCAACAAGCACGGAGCGCATTATCGGTCGACCCAGCGGAATGGCGAGCAACGCAATAATTAAATTACGAGCTGACCGTGCAAGCTTTGCCACGAGTGCCATGCGACGTTGCAATTTTATTTCGACCGCAGAATTTCATTCGTCAAGCACGCCGTACTACGAATCACAATTATTCCCAACCTTATGTATCCCGACGGGCGCACGTATCCGACTCGCTCGTCAACGTCGACCACCGACAGAATTCCATTTTTGCAAATTATTCTTCCATTTTGCGCGGCACACTCGCTGCCCACTCCCTCTCTGCTCTTTTCTCTTGGCGGCATCGAGCCACGGAACATAATAAATCATTCCTCTCGTTCTCCCTCTTCCCTGTAACTGTTAACAGAAACGTTTCGTTTCTGGTCTAATTTTCAATCGCTTCGTCGGACTTTGCTCCACTTGCTACTTATCAGGATTTTAGACAGAATATGACGATTTCTATTGTAGTTTGGCCAACTTTTAGATCAATGGTTAGACGAGTAGTGTAAATCCATGCCGACTCTTGATGACCATTTTCCAATCGTAAGCATTAATCGATCGGTCAGGTAGAAAACGGTAAATGTACCATGCTCTGTTACCGATAGAACCGTGTAAAGTTACTAAATCACAAGCGGGACGGGAAGCTCATTATAAAACCAGATTACGGGATAAAGGGTGTGGGTAGGAAATGGTAGGAAATGCGAGAATTCGTAATTGGACCTTACGTGGCTCATTTTATTTGCTATGAATTAAAGTTGAAATAGAATTTAACGATATCCGGGGGTTATTATAAAATGAAAAAGTGCCCGAGGACAAAACGGCGGAGAAGAAAGGTAGGCGTGTGGGACGCCGGAGGATGAGGGTAGAAAGGAAAAAGAGGATCCGGTTTGTGGGACAACGGACAACGAGACGGTGGCAGTACAAAAGGACGAAACAAGAAGGATCGAATAAACGGGAAGCAAGGTGCGAAAACGAACCATTGCGAAAGCCGCAGGGAGAAACAGAGGAACGAGCAAAATAATTTCATTTACTACGTCTTTCGGCGGTTTTAAAAACGAGAACAACGAAGGAAGAAGTTTGTGCAAGCGTGCTACGAAAGAAAAATCTTTCTTCCGAGGCAATGGTATTTCTTGTTTGTCGAATGACCCGTGATAGCAAGTTTTTCACCGTCAGACGAATGAAAATTCCATACGTGATAGATGTTTGAAAATATTTCGTTTCCGGATTGTAACATAGTTAAACGATGAAACGTCGAAGATCAGGATCGTAAGTAGTCCGCGACTCGTGTCCACTGTCGAAAATTTTCGAGAACGTTTCCCGTCGGATAAACGTCGAGCTGATTCCGAAAGTACACAATGATGGAGTTGCTATTGCATCGAAGTACTAAATAAGTAAGAACCAGGACTCGTATCCCCTATTCAAAAGTTTCGAGAGACTCATGAAACGTTCACTTCAAACAAGTATTAAGCTTTCGCAGCGGCGAGTATTAAATACTCGAAACTTTAAAATCGTAAGAAGTAATACACAATCCACATCCGCTGCGCGAAAGTTTCGAGAGTCCAAAGCCCTTTCTAGTTTCGTTTCGAATAAACATCAAGCTGATTGCGGAGCTGTACATTTAACGCCAATCAAAAAGCTTTTACAAACGGTGGCGTTACGAGTGCATTTTATACGAGGCTGTTCGTGTAAACAAAGAATTTGAAATAGAACAATTAAAATAGAACGGGTTGCTGAGACGCGGAAAATCGAGACGTTGATCTAGAATGATTTCCAAAAACTTGACATACTTTTAATATCGGATAACAAAGCCGGTTATCGACACAAGGTTTAAAATAGAATAGCGAATAAAAGGCAGCAGTACAGGGCCCATATCGAGACAACAGAAATTTCTCGCCGTTCGCCGTCACTCTATTTGTCCACGTAGTTCATCGAGCCTCCACGAAAGCTTATTGAATTTCCGTGCCAATCGATATCGCAAACCCTTGACCAGCAAACGCTTGAGACAATGCCAAGGGAGAAGCGGTCTTCCGATCGCCTCTATAGAACAGCAAGAAGAAAGAAACAATAAACGGAATACCGTTCGCCAAGAGGAGAAAGGAGGCGTTGTAAAAAGAGAAAGAGAATCTGCTAAAAGAAAAAGAGTATCGACAAAGAGCCGTGCAGAGACGAGCAGATTTATCGAGTACGGCGGTGGAAAAAAAAAGTTGCGGTGGCGTCGTTTTCGTTTCCTTCGCCCTCTTCCCGAAGAAACGTTGCGACTCGAACGAGATAACACCGGAGCGAAAGGGATTCCCCGAGATTAACCCTCCGGACAGATAAGGATTTCGAGCGACGATAAAGCAGCTCGAAGCGACGTCCGTCGGATTCTTGGACGTCTCTGTATCAGTTTCTGGAGGTTAGTCTGGTCGAAACCACGGGTGTCGATGACTCGAATCGTCCGAATCGACAGCTGGACCGTACGAGTCGTGCCGGCTACAAGAACCGACGAAACGTTGCTCTCGCGACTGCTGTAACATCCCCTCGATACGTTTCCTGGCGAACTTCTCTGATAAATGACCGGGGAATATGACCGGGAACACTTGTGCTTTGATAAAGTTGGCGAATCCGTGGAACGGGGTTTTGCGCGTGGGGTTCAACAGCTGGGACCGGTGCGTGCTAAATCATGGTTAACTCTTTGCATTATGAAGTCTCTGCCCCGACGCGACGATACCATCCACTTTTATAGCGGATCTCTTTAGTGACAGTTTATCTTTTATTCTATTTACAAAACAGTGCATCGAGAAGCTTGTCGAGGGTTCGTACAGTAATGGGCTGATCAAGTGCCAGAGTTGGAAACATCGAAATATTTTACGGTACCAAATTTTCGTTTACAATTCTGGACATTTAGTAATTTAACAATGTACGAGTGTACAAGTTTGAAATCTTTAAATTGCGTTAACTCTGCGCGATCGACCATCAAAACTGTACTTTGGAATTCGATGTTGATACCTTTGGCAATTCATGGATTTAAGAGTTTCAGAAATTTGACAGTTTTAAAATGGTCGAATTTACAACTGTCCTAAAATGAAAAACAAATAGAAGAGTTAAAAAAAGCCTACTTCACGGTCAGGTGTACCATCGCATAAGTTTGAACCCATCTCCGTCGAATGGTCAAAAGTTATAACTGACATGGATAATGCCTCATAAATTCGAATAACCCATCTCGTTCGAACGGTCAACCCTTATAGCTCCGCGTTAATAAGCACCAGTGATAATAAGCCCTCGCGTTAATTGCGCGTCAGATTAGTGGAGTGTAATCCTATAAATATAGGTTTACAGAGGGCCACGTCAAACTTCGCTCTCCCAATTATTCGAAGGACTGGAGTTTGAAGACAAAGCCACAACCCCGGCACCTTCAGGCTGAACAATATCTACATTGTCCAGCGGCAGGAGTAGAAGGAAGGAGGTTACGGACAAAAGGAGGCCGTGATTTGTTAGCAGGAACAGATACGAGAATCGTACCACGGACTAACAGCCTGTCCAGTAGTTTTTGCTATCGATCACCGGCTGCCCGCCCGGGTATTTATCAGCCCGAAGCAATTTTCGCGTTGACTCTTCTCGAGGAGAGAGTTTGATCTTGATTTTTGGTGTAAATACCGCCTCGGCGACCACGATAACCCTTGATTTATCGCCGTCCCTGGTAATAAAGATATCGAGCCACGCTTAATTACAGAAGGACGTTGGTATTCCTCAGACCGGTCCCCTGTATCGTACCTTTTTGTTCGGCCAACCGATCGTGGTTCCATGGTAACCGCAGGGTTAAGGAAACAGAGGGACATCCGGTTAATTACAAGGATGATTCGAGACTGTTACTCCAATCCGGGATGATGCAGTCTGCTCCTTTAGAAACACATGGGACACAGACAATGTTCTTTTCTTCCTTCTGGTCACTCTACTAGTACGCGAAAACGACCTAGGGATATAAGATCTAGATACAGATTTAGAGACGCAGAAATCTAACGATACAGGAATGTAGGGTACAAACAAAATTGTATCAGTAACGAGTGTCAAATTAAATAGTTGTTAAATTAAAATTGTTTTAATTAAATGTGCAATTATGTATGGCATTTTTCATTTGACCAATTCCGTGTATCAATAGATTGTCGATAATATGGAGTTACCCGGGTCCGAAGGTGTACGGCATCGTATACATAGATATTAATTTGCCACGGTTTTAAAGCACATTAATTATAGAAGTTCTGTCCAACTAGTCTATTGAAAACTCGAATACAGAGGTGGAGAATAATTAATGTTTGTAGTTCGGTAAATGTAGCTCCATTTAGTAATTAACGTGATATTAATCCACGTATGATTGACAATTCTAGGAGAATCTATGCGACAGAGACTGAATAACTTATATTTTATAAGGATCAATGTTCTAAAAATGAAATAGTATTTGAGAATTTATAACTAGAAGTGTCTAAACTGAAATTAAAACGTCAATCGTCAACGTAATTGTTTATAATTTTGAAACTGAAAAATGCAATTTAACGCGTTGCATTGTTAATAATACGTGAACGTTGTTTAAATCTTGTCCTCCCTCTAATTCGTTTATTCGATTATAAAATATCGAATATGTTAGTCAGATGTGACTTGCCATGACAGTTGACGAACAGTTAAAAATACGCTCGATACTGTATACCGTACACTTAAAATATCATATTTCTTTGATATTCTTTGAACTGGTGATCGTGTATACTGAAAAGAAGATACAAGAAACTACGACGCCGAGAAAATGTTTATAAAAATCTGACGAGCCGAGAAGTTATCATCGCGAGACAAGAATCGTAAGCGAAATAAGAGGAAAAAGTTGTAAAGAATCGAAGGAAAAGCGAGCAGTCGCATAGGCCGCAATATGGAATCTGAAGGAGACGTTTGTTAAATGACCCGGCTGCCGGTACAGACGGATGATAGATGAGGACGCGACTGCTCCTCGTGGAAAACCTGGAAAAACGGCGCCGCCCTTGCACGGAATCCAATAAAACGAGTTCGTGTGCCAGCACCTATATACAAGTTCGATCGTCCACGAAGGAAATAAAGGATCCAGATAAAACCACCCTCGACGCGTGGCAACACGTATTCTTGGCCAACTTGGACCAATTATTTTTATCTCTGATGCAGGACGTTTTGACAGTTTCAGTTTCCGGACTTCTCGAGTCTTACGTGAAATGAAAAGCGGTCGAATTGACGAGTCGATTTCGTCGCGTCCACTAGTCCAAAATAAACGATCGTATTTTGTAGCGGTTCTTACCTACCGTAGTTCAATATCCGATAAAAATCTATTTGCTCTTTTTCGTTGCATTTTTCAGGGAAATATTTTTACGTTTAAACCATTTATTTTGAAAAATATTACGGAATATACAGTTTCAATTAGAACGTTTAATACAGATTATATTATTAAATTATGAAATTCTGTGGTACTCAAATCCACAAGTGCTCAGATTCTGGTACATATTTCCAAATCGAACTCTGAAATTTCCATGTCCACAAATTTTTAAATACCAACATTAAAAGATTTGACAGTGAAAATTAACTAGTAACTTACATAGTGGTAATACGATCGATTGTATCTAACAAGGACTTTAGTCAAGAACTTTAGACCAGTTAGACTGTAATTTAAAACTTATTGCACGTCGGTGTTGTCGAGACTAACGTGGCCAGCCATTGATCGAATTTGTACAAGCGATCGAGAAAAAATAGCGGTTGGCCAGGTCTAACGACAGGCTCATTCGTCGGATTTCTTGAGGATCTGCGCGAAAGACGGAAAGGGGGATTCCACGGTTCTTCATTTTGTTTTACCGCGCACGAGAGAGCAGAACGATGAAAAAGGGGGAAGAAAAGGATGGTGAGGAATGGCGGTGCGGTGTAGCGGCAGGACTGGAGAGCAATTCTCTTGACAATTTGGCCTGGCGGTTCGCCAACGGAGGCCAGTCGATTCAACTAATCTAAGTTGCTTAGCACGACTTCGTTCATCTCCTTCCACCATCGCCACCGCCGACCCCCGTGCCTCTCTACTTCGACTTGTTAGCTCTGCAACTACCCCTCTCTGTCTCTTTCTCTCTCCATCCGCCGCGTTTCTATGTTTCGTCCTCCCCGAACTATGAATCTTCACGGGCTATGAATATGAATGCATCGATAACAAAGTATTTGCAGCACGTGCGTTACATCTCTTCCCTGTATCGCGAACCCGCCTTGCAAATTAATACGATTACTTTGTCCTTTCGCGAAGTTGTCCTTCGTTTTCTTCCGTGCCCGTTTCCTCTTTTGAAGGCAACTTCCAGCTTTGTCGACTTTGTTAATTCGATCGAACCCGCCGACCGTACACCGTTTGAAGGTTCAGGATGATGTAACTTCGATTTGTTGCTGTCATTACGTATCGAAAATTTGTTACTTTGAAGTTTTTACGGGAGGATAATTTTCAGAGGATCAGGCTATTCTTTCGGTTGCATCGTTCTTTTAATTGTATGCTTTGACGTACAAGCACGCGCGGATCGTGAAGTTGCAATTAGTCGTGGGGTAATAACCGTTTCAGGATTTTATACACGGAATCATGCGATGTTACACCTTTAAATAGTGTAATGGTAAATCGTGTTTATGTTGTCGTTTAAACGAGTTCAGGCAAGCTTTATGTCTCCGAACGGTTAATTTTTCTTAAAAGATCTTTCGAGGCATCCCAATTTCATTTCAAGAACCAATAACGTTTCGAAACTTTCAAAACTATTATCACATTATCACATTTATTAAGACCATTAAGTTCCCCCGAGTTTCCAAGAGTTTCAACAATTTCTAACTTCAAATAAGCATGAAAGTGATTCAAGATTCTCTCTACGGCGACTTAATTTGCTCGAAAACTCGCGAGCGGAGGGGGCTGCCCGTCACCGGTTACGATCGATCAGGAAAGAGGCTGTTGTCACCCTCGTAACTTCAAAACCCATATCATCGTCGCGGCTAATTGAAAGCAGATTCACGAGTTGCCGCAGGTGCGTGCTCAAAGGGTGATATGCCGTCGTAACGCGACACCCAGGAAACCGGTAGCAGTTTGCGACGGTGTTTCGCAGCTCTCGCGTACTTTAGGGCAGCCCATGTAACGCGGCAACAACCCCTCTGTCGAGAAAGGTTAGGCCGTTCCTTCAGGAACGCTATAATATCCGCTACGATGCCCAAGGTGGCTCGCAACTGTTATAACTCGAATAAGTTTGTAACCAAGATTCCCCGAAGCCGCTGCTACACCCTCAACATCTCGTCACTCGCGACAGAATGCAATTCCTCCTCGAGTAATTGGCTGACTTCTGTATTGCCTTCCGTAGTTTCTCGAACTCCTTTCTTAGTACGCAAAGGTAATACAATTCATTTTTTAATATTTTTTATACTTCACTTTATAACTTGCAACTCGTATTTTATACATACACAATTTGCAAGAAATAGGGAAGGATTCGGAAGGAATATGTCACTGTTGGATCGAACGTTGGTCGATAAGGTTGTGACGCCGTAAACAACTTGTAAAATGTATGCTGTAGGTAAAAGTCTTTTCATACGAAAGCTCTATGATCTGGGTAGGCATTATCTAGACATTTTCAAGAATTCAAGATCGAATTCGATATAATTTGTATATTTTGGCACACAAAGAGTAATGAGACAAATACCTACACTACACAGTATGTCCCTCAAAATCATTGAACATTTGTATAAAATACTTTGTACTATAACATGTACTTTACAAGTTATTTACAGCGTGCAAATTGGGTCCAGCCTGTATATGCTACTGACTCTGACATCTTTAGATTCAGCCGTGTCATACTACACATCTCAATGTATTTTCACCCAGTAAATATAATTTGACACCCTAGAGATGTCGCGAGAAGATTGTACTTCAGGGGTAAAAAAATGAACGTAAATCGTTTTCCGAAGGACCAAGTTACGACGAAACCGAACTCGACGAGCAATAATCGAGGTTCGATCGTCTCTTTCGTCGTGTACGCGAAATTCCTAGAAGCCATGGTACACGCACGCACCCAAACATCCGAGATACGCGTGCTGCGGGGGTTGGTTTCGCGCCGAACTGTCGGAAGCTGAACAGACGGTTCTGGAATTTCAGGCTGCCGAAGCACTCCGTCGACTACTCCGACGCGACTACGTGGTCTACGTTCGTGTATAGCGCGCGCGTGTATATCGAGGGGGAGAGAAACGTCTTACCCCCTTCGCAAATTGTGTCACAGGTACAGTAGACGTTGTCTATATTGCCACGGACAGAGCTGTGCGAGCGGGAGATTCTTGAAATCGATGATGTTGGAGACCTTTTCGAAAACACTCGATCGTTTTAACGTACAACTCGTGGCGACTTAACGAATGGTGGTACAACGCGTTGCTATATAACGCTACAAATTTTCCAATATCCGAATCTATGAAGTTTTCAAAATAAATGTTCCATATTGTCAAACACGAACAAATCCTAAACTTTCTAGTTTCGAGGAGGAACAAAATTTGGAAACGTTAAAATTTGTTCGCGAAAAATCAACAAGTGGCCCTCTTTTCCCACAGTCGGTATTTTGTGTCGGGAAGCCTCGGCAGTGTGCACAGTGTACAGCTATCAATATGGACGATATCACGGTTTGCCTGGAGCGTCAACTAGTTATCTGTTCGGTGGGTGAAGCCATCAGCGTGCACGCACCCTCGTCCTTGGAAGAGAACTCTCTCGTGTTAACTGCTTGACAAACTAAGTTAACGTTTCTTACGTTGTAATTGGCTCCACACGGCACCGAGAATTGTACAAGCCTCGACTCCGTCGACGACAACGGCGAGGAGGACGAAGAGGAGCAGAGGGGGATGAGAATGGATACGGTGGGACGAGCCGAGGAAAGGGGGATGATATTGTTGGCGTTACACCGGTTACCGCGTCGATTCAATTCGTGGAATCTTAAGGGGGTTGCTGGAATCGTGGAAAGCGTTGAAGGGAGTTTGACTCTCGATGCGTGTGGCAAATTGTCGTGAATTCGCTCGGTCGTTCCCTACCATCCACCTTCTACTCCGCGAATTCCGGTAATTTTGGGAAAGACAACAAAGAGGGATGTTAATTGCTACCGAGGATGAGAGACAGGATAATTGGTGGCAGATAGCGGAGCTACGAGCTACGACGAAAACGCTTTTCCGTGATCGCGTCACCATGGAAATTCGATTTACCCCGCACTCCGGCTTCGGTCGAATCTTCCTTGATTTCGCGACTATGCCGGGGTTTGCTCCACTCGCGAATCGAAATTCTGCACGAATTAATTCGATTTATTCTGATGTTCAATCTTCTTGGATTCGAGCGAAACTGCTCGTTCGTGTCTTTCCCGACTTTGATACGCTGAAAATCATCTACTCTCCATGGAATAGTAATCCTAAAACGATAGCGGTAGTACTTGTTATCATATCTTTACAACCGTGGACGTTTAAATAGACACAAAAACGACATACAAACACGCTTATGTTCAGAGAAATACGCTCGTTGGTTATTTCGAATTTGGTTATTTTGATCTGACGGTTAAATGTAGGAGTCATTGCAAGGTCAATTTGAAAATTTCAAACGAAGACCCGTACCTTCCGTGCCAGAAATGGTTAGAGCAAACAATTTCACGTTAAAGCACGTAGTCATCTAATGGGGTTCAAGTGATCCAAAGTTCCAGAATTGCCAACTCTCGAGTCTCGAAGTTCATACTTTTAATGGAAGGCTAAAATCTCTGCTGTACACTATGTATAATTCCAGCTTGACCTAATTGCACGACTCACCGTGTACGACATAACGAAGAACACGCTCGCAAAATCATGGCACAAAAGATTGGCCATTTCAGGTTTCCAAAAATACCGACTTCTCTGGTGACCCAGATTTTCGAACCTTCGCAGAACTCCATAAAATTCTGACCCACCGTAGGTGCACAGGATTCTCGGGAAGCAAAAGGTTAAACGTTCAGACGGTAAACTCTTTTCGTTTCCGTTACTCTTTTTTTCTGCGAGGCGAAGAAAGAATCCACTGGCGCCTCTCCCTCCTCGACGTTATCCTTTTTTCCGTTCACCGTCATCTGTACGCGTCGCCGATAATAACCGACGAACCGTTGCCTGCTCGGCAGCGCAAATCTTCAATCTCGTTTGGCAAATGGCCGATCTCGAGGCACGTTTGCCAGCCGGGACAAAAGAAGTCGCTGCGACGTGTGTTCCTAGCCGCGAATCCGTGGAAATGTTCGCTCCCCCGCAGTGCAGCCGCATTGTTCGTCAGCTCGCCGTTTCCTCTTCCACCGATGTTCTTTCTTACCCTCTTGCTTCTTTTTCTGCTCCTTTTACTTCTTATAGAACCTCGCTCGATTCGCGCTCTAACCCCTTATTTCGCTCGAGCCTGCATTTCCGACTTACGTACACCGCTAATCGACATCGATCTGTTTATACGTTTAAACGCGAATCGAGCTTCGCTATGAATTCTTACCTGTAGTACGGTATACGCTGGAAATAACCGAGCAAATGTTCTTCTGTCGTGATAATACAACGCGGTTGACAGGAAATTAGAGGTATAGGGATGCAGAGATATAGCAGCAGATGTAGAGGTGAAGATACACTCGGCTGCAATGTAGGTTTCTTTTAGACACATATGTCGACAATAAATGAGCGAATTTTCTATATTTTTTCATTTTCAAGTGTCCGAATGTTCATTGAAATCGACGATGCGCGCCCTTTTCTACTTATACATATAATTGCCTAAACCTTTTCCCTAATAGGAATTCATATTTGAGAAAGTTCCATCCTTTTGTCCGTTCTGTAACTTCTCACCGTAACTCTTGATTTCTTCTCTCAGTATTTCTTGCTCGTTGGCGGACCGTTACATTTCACTTATTCCGGCCGGAGCATAGCTAACGTTTTCCGTTCTCGTACAAGGTCGTTGAAACAAGTTTTCCTTTCTATTCGAAAACGATTTACCGTTCAACCTTATCCTCCTGGAGATCCCGCGATATTACGAAATATGACGGGAACACCGGAAGCGATGGGGAGGACGATGGGGAGGACGATGGCGAGGTGTAATTTGACAGGATCACCGAGCAACGACACGGTAAAAATTTTTCACCGAGTAGAATTCCATTGTTTGCGGCGAGCATTCCTCGTCCCCGTTGTTCTTCTACGACCAACTACTTCTCCGTCCCCGCTTTCCCCGTTTTTCTTCCTTTTTTTCCATTCATTTTTACGTAAGCAGAGACAAGAGCACGCAGAGTTTCGGCTTGACGATCTCGTTTGATAAATTCCCAGCCACCTACGACCAAGGGATGGGCGCTCATAACTCGCATAGCGAGCGAACATTTTTTCGAAAATTAAACGGCATTGTTCGATGCTTCTGCGTGTTTGACCGTCTGCTTTATTCGTTTCTCTCTCGGTTTAAACTCCGAGAGAGAACCGTGACTTTTTTTCCTCGATGGATTTTATTTAATGGAAATATCTGACGTGTTTCTTTAGACATCCGATACCTTTAACAAGGAAAGGTAGCGAACCTTCGTTGTCTTTCATATAAATTAGCTTCCTTGCGTAACTTCTACGGGACGGAATACTTGCTCGATGAAAAATTTCCTTGAAATTCGAACTGGAGATCTCTTATGAGTTTGAAGAATTCGATTATATATACATATAAATAACGATTATTACGGTTTTCATGTTCATCGAGATTTCTGAGACTTTCAAGAATTTCAAGAGGTGCAAGACTTTCGCCGGTTCAGAAAGTTCCAAGATTTTAAAGAGTTTAACTTTCAAGACCTTCACGAGTTTCAAAACTTTCAAGGCTTTTCAGAGTTGCAAAATTTTCAAGGATTTCTGGATTTGTATCAAAACTTTCGCAATTCTGAACACGTTAAAAATTTTCAAAGATTTTAATACGCGGATAAAATTCAAACTCAAATATGTTCAAATTTCTTAACCTCTTGCCCTATGATTTTTTTTGGCAGTTGCGTCCAGTCGTAGCTAACTAATTATTGCCGCGGTGATAATACCAATAAGAAAAGTTAAAATGTTAAGTATATCTCGGATTTAGCGATCCTTTATTATGCAAATTACGATTAGTATTAAACTCCAAGTTCATTCGCGGTGCAAATACGATTTAGGGTTAAGACCGAAGCAGAAGTTTAAAATATCGCTTATAATCCGATATTTCAGTAACAAAATGCAAAAATTTTAACGGTAACAATAATCTTTTACTCATAAATATAAACGTATGTGCTTACACTCCCATGAGGATGAAAATGTTGTCCGGTTTATTTAATGGAATGTTTGCCACTTGACGGATCTGTAGGATCCAAACTAATTCGTAGACAGGTTAGTAAAATTTGGTTTGAAAGTGGCTCTTATTCGAGTCCGTGATTCGTTACTGGCCGTTCCTCTCGTTTCCGGCAGACACAAGCGAGATGAGTTTCGCGCTAATTCGAAAGACGAGCAGCACCCCTGAGGCGGCTCTAATCTCGTTCGTGCCGCGTTCGCAGTATTGCGATGAAAGGCGTACCTTAATTTTCACCGTTCGTTCGCCGCACGGAAACGTCGAGGAAAAGAAAAAAAAAAAATGCCCGAGAAAGACCTCGAAATACGATGGATGGATGGATGGATGGATGGTAATGAGTCCGGCGTTCTTTCGCGCCGCGACGCTTCGAACTCGTCGGATTTCCAAAGTTATTCGAGCATTTTCTTTGTTCGGGCTCTCCATCGACGGCGAGAAAAAGAGATCGCCTTTCAATTCTACCGGCACACCCTTTAATCCCACACTGGCTGGAATAATATTTCAATTGAGACGTCGCTGAAAGTGTTCCTTTATCCACTCGCGTCAATTATCCTAAGCTTTCGCGTTTTCAATGCTAAACGCTTTTGACGAATGGATATTGCTACGTTATACCATTCTCTTACGATTAATTGTCCCTTTAATCGAAAACTGACAGATTCTCGTATCGATAGCCGCCGGAGTAACTCCGCACTGCTCGAATTGCACCGAACTCTCGCTATATGGGCCTGGAAGGTAAAATAAAAGAAAATCATGGACAGGGTATTTATACTTTCCTGTATACCTCTCCACCGTTGACAGGAGATATCTCGAAATAATCGAAGTTACGTATCATTGTTCGGAAACTGGACAATTACGTGTTCAATGCCTTGATTTGCCGCTACTCGCGTATTATTCGCAGTCTTTCGTCAATGACAGAAGTTTTAGACGGAGATAGAACTTTACAATTACGGGACAGTTTACCTGTGCAACGCGATTCTCTTTGGAGAAAGTTGGACAGGCAACACGGTAAGAGATTTTAGGTAAATTAATCGGCAGCTTTTACGTAGTCCCGGTGCGCGTCAGCCTTTTCGAGAACGTTTTCAGAAGTTTTCCGCCGCGAAATGTAGCGGAAACGCTCGGTTCGATCTGGAAACGCGAAATACGAAACTTCAGCGTGCTGTTACGTCGAGCGACACTTGGAACGTTCCGTGTCTCGTCAAAACTTCCTCGAGTATAAATATTGAATCTCTATCAGTAATCCCAAACTTCTGCTCCCCGGTTAATTTTACAAGCTGCTTTGACACCGTCCTGTACCCGTCAAATAAAGCGCCCGAGCAACAGTCTAACTTCCAAGATACTCCTCCGTTTACTTATTTCGGTGACAAACAAAATTACAGCGTTTATAGAAGTGTGTATCGAAGATGAAAATGGGTCATACGATTCTCATCTTCGGACAAAAGAAGACCACGGATTCTTCTTGCGCTTCTGGATTATATTACTCCGATAAAAAGATTTGTTCCTAGAATATTTGAATTGTTATTGACTTCGTGGTGCTCTCGAACTGTAATGTATTAAAATATTAAAACGGGGTATAATATTTTGAAAGTCGTTCCATAAAGTTGGCAGCGCCAAGATGACAGATAAAAGTTGAAGGGAGTAATCTACGTTGTTCGAGTCAGAAGATGGTAGAAGTTTTTTCCTGGACCATCTCAAACATTCAAAAACGCTTCACATTTGGTTGATCAGGAACCGGCGTTCGATGTTCGCGTCGCGTCGTCTACGTGAAATCGTGGAGTGTCGTGCGGCTGCGATCAAAATTCACTGGGAGCTCTTCACCGTAATTCACGGTGACGACTCGGAGACCGGTTCGCGAGGGAAAACCTGAGAAAATCATCGTCGAGGACGTGCTCTTGGCGCAAAAAGCTCGAATGTCAGGCGAATCCTTTTGTTCACATACGTGAGCGGATAGTGACGCACGACGGCTCGACGACACGGTGCCGCGGCTTCATTTGTGCCGTGACAAAAAAAGCCGAGAAAAGAGCAGAATACAGGCTGTTCGATAACGTCGCGACCGTTTACTAGCTACTCCAGCTATTATTTCGATGTTCGCTCTCTGGGAACGTTTAAAATAAACTACGAGATGCTTCTGTCGATTTCTGAGAAACGTATCGACTGCAATTAAAATGGTGTACTTTTTGTTCAAACATTTCACATTTTACTACATGCTTAATATTAATTGTAAATGTGTAATATTAACTCTTTTAGCTTAGATACAACAAGAGACAACGGTTGATACCAAATTGACATAACATTTCAACATTCTTTGTCCGTTTTAATATTGTAGCTGTGATTGGTTAGTTCTGACTGACGCACCTGACAAATGATAGTGCAAGGTTAATAGATATTCAAATACTACTCTTTCATTTTTCAAATGCTATTTTATGTTTATACAAATTTATTAAGATTATTCTATGCACATAAATCCGTCCGCGTAAACTGTTGTACATAAGTAACAGAATGTGTCAATTAGTGGAACAGATTGTCCGGCAAATCTGACGAAGCGAAGTTCCATCATAGACACTCGAAGGGTCGTTCGAAACGTAAACGACGCTTGAAAGTTTTGGATCGAAGCGCGTAACGAGCAAGAAGCATGCAGTAGGGAAATTTAGCGAAGCACTCACGGTATCGAGGATCCGCGGCACAAAAGCTTGCACGGATTGTTTGGCAGTCGAGTCGTTGATCGGATCCTGCGTCTACCGAGAGCGAGTGTTTGCTCGAACTTCCTTATTTTTCCGCGAAAGAACGCGGCCGTGAAGCGTGGCGAGACAAGGCGGAAAGAAGAAATGGAGGAAGAGTGGAAGGGGAGCGAGTTGGCCCTGGGGGCGCGTTGGGTTTCCATTATGCTAAACCGCAAATGGAGTCCTGCGATCGAGTGTCTCTGCACCACCCCCGGAGGCACACAAAGCCACTGGAATAAGGCTCCTAAGGTGTAATGTTACCGAGAAATTAAATTCTCTCGTACTCTCCCGACCGCCTTCGCCTCCGGCACGAACCGTCGTCCGATTCCTGCCACCCCCCTTTCCCTCACACCCTACAGGACGTTTCACTCCGACGCTCTGAATAGAAAAGAATAGAGATTTTGGAACGCGGTTGTTTCGACGATGAAAATTGTTCTTCCGGGTCGTCTCAGAAGTCTAACCTTCCTTGCGATGCTCGAGCAGTATAATTGGCCTGGGAAATATAATTGGATCGTAAAATTTGTGGATCTGCGAGATTCAGGAAATTGGAGTCTGTATATTTTTGTATTTAAACGTTTTGGAATTTTAAGAAATTTTCAGGTTTTTACTTATTTGATACCCTAAAATCAAAGACAAACCGAGAGTGACCTCCATTAATTAAAGACTGCGTTGCATTCGGGAGTATCCTAATACTTTGCTGTTCAAAATTATAAGTTCCCTTCACTTTTAGCTACTTTAATATACTGCTCGTAATATTATCCGAGAATGAAAGAAAAGACATGATTTTGCAATTTTTATCTTTTTTTAATCATTGCGCTTATAGAAAATTTTACTTGCTACTTGAACATAATTATTGGTTCACATACTTGAAATTCATTTAGTAATTAATTACAACAGAAATCGTTTGTACCGTGCTTCGCTACGTATTCCAAAGTATTAACCAAAGCTATTGTGTATAGAAGGTAAACGTATCGTATCTTATAATTTATCGAAATTGATAGCAGGTTCGAAACGGTTTTGCTATTTTGCCTGTACGAGAACGAATTATCGAAACAAATTTCGACGCGTTAGAATTTTCGCGATAACGACGGTAAAGCGGCAGCCTTTGTTCCGCTCGTCAATTGCAATTATCGCAACTGCAAGGTGATTACCCGTGTAATTCTTTTCCAGCTAGAAGTATCCTAGGGCGAACAGGTCTCTTTTCTTTCCGCTTTTCACGCCGATACGAGTTAATGAGCCTGGAACGTTTAATCCAGCGTTCATTAAGGCGTCAAAATTTGTTACCTCGCCTATAAGAGTGAAGCTTCTCCCTCGCCAAAGGAATAAACGCGATCATTATCCTCGATCGGGTGTGTCGAGGACCTCGATCCTTTCCTGTACATCGTAAATTTATTCATTTTTACCAGAAAGTTTATCAACTATGCACACAGGAACATTTATTTCTGCATACTAATTAAACAGTAACTAATAAATGCTTGGTCAAGTTTATCCTTACAAGCGACAATTTCCATATTACAAGAGAGAACTTTTTTCTAGATAGTTACATTCGATAACACTCTGAACCGTCATAAAAATAGTCTTTCGGAGTGTATTTATTGCGTACTAAATTTTCGTGGCAGCTATTATTCAACCCGTTAAGAATCAGATTTAAATATAACTCCAAGTTTGATGTTAGGTTAATTTTTCACGTTTATATCGATGTTCGATGTGGTTGCGACGGCCTCGACCTCCCTCGATCTCAGTCGGGGATCGTGTATTTTTAACCCATCATTAGGGGTTATTAAGCTCTAACTACAGGGAGGAGCGGTCGACAGTGACCCTTCGAGCCAATTGTGGCGTCGTCGTTGCTGAAATTAACGCCTGTCGACCTTAATACTACGAAACAGGCTACCCTTACGTTCCTCATTCAATTGTATTAAACATTAATATCCATCGAAATCTGTAATTTTAAGATAGCATAATATCAGTATAACCCGTACTAGTCGATAAATTACGCTACAATAAAGCGTGTATACGTTTTATCAGGCCATTCTGTATAATTCCTAGTAAATTGTTTGCGATCCATTTAATAACGTTTGTCCCATTTTATTTTTTGCAGAGGGGCTGTGATGAGGGAAGCCGGTTAAAGGACCCTGTGTCGCGCAGGCGCCGGTAGGAGCACAGGAAAGATGCTGCCTTCCTCGAGAGCTTTATTAAGCTCGCTGCTGCTTCTAATCATTGCTGGAAGCACCGGTGCCTTCAGCTCCCGACAAGGAGGTAAGAAAGCTCCGCTCGAAGAGAGATGTTTTTGTCCTGCTGAGAGGCAACAACGACGACTCGGCCTCGACTTCGACGACGTTCCCTCGTTCCGTTCTTCATCAATTTTCTCAAACTTTTCTCCCGGCAAATCTGGTTAAGTCGTTGACCGACTTTTACTCGATGCTCAGCCGCCATTCTTATTCGTTTTCTTACGAGTTTCGATGTTGTTCAACATTTTTAGCGAACGACTCGAGACGAAGATCGAGTACCTGTTGGACGGACAACGCCCGTTCGTCCTGTTTTTAAATTATGTACAAGTCGAAAGGACGACTCGAGTCAACTTTGTGGAACAATGCTTGTCTGACCTCCTGTTGCGTTAACCCTAGGCAACAGTCTCGGCGATAAATATTTGGTCAGAGAAGTCGGAGATTCTTGGGTCGTTTCAGGCCCACTCTACCCGAGAACCTTGTAATTCTTTTAGGAAGCAAATTTCTTTGCGCATAGCTGTGCGCTTTTTATGACTTTTGCAAACCCTGTTACTGTTTAGGCATTTTTAGAAAACGTGCTAATTTGGGGATCTCGCAATTTAGAAATTTGATAATATCGATACTCGACAACCTAATAAGTTCTAATTACCAAGTAAGAATCTTACTTTTCCTAATTATCAAATCAATCTCGAAACGTGTTAAGTTCGGTATCTTGAGCTAGTCGAAATCGGTTGAACCCGTCTGGTTCATAAGCAGATTCGTAGAACAACAGAATTTCCAAGCTTTTGAATTTACGCGACCTCGTTTCGAAAAAGCTTGTCTACGCAATGCTCAAAAAGTTTTCGGGTCTTTCATCGTCTAGTTTCTTCTCCTTATTCTTTCTTTCTATGCTTGACGTTATTCTCCATTTGTCCAGCCGTTTGTCCATGTTTCGCATTGCTCGGTAGAGAACAGCTCTCAGTGGCCATTTCCTAGATTAAGGTCACCTGGAAAGCAAATAGTTGTTAGAGGGTAGAAAGAGAAATACTCTCTTTCTCTCTCTCTCTCTCTCTCTCTCTCTCTTTCTCGTTCTCTGTCGTAGTTTGAACTTCCGGTGTATACGTTTCTGGAAAACTATTTGCGCGCGAAACACCCGTCGCGTTTCAGAAATACCGGAGAGATACGAGCTACTGATGGCGAGAGAGAATTGCTGCGACCTCTCCTTCATTTTCGCGTAAACCTCGTTGTTTTACCACCGTTAGAATCCTTGGAAACGAACCTTGCCAGATACGTTTTGCGAGTTACGTGTTTAATGTTCTGCTAGTTTGTGTTTCATTTCAGTCTAGGGGGAAATTAAACCTCGTACAGTCGATAGCGGCTACTGTTTGTATGGTCAAGTGTTATATTGTCACGCGTTGCATCACCAAACGTTATATCACCACGCGTTACAGCACCTATTACTACGTTACATCGATAGTCTCGATGTCGCGCTTTAGATCGCCCTGCGTTACACGCATTGTATTGCCGCACATTATATATTTATTGCGGGCTACGTCGATAACGCCAGTTATATCGGTGTGCGTTGTGCCGTTACGATATATCATTCATATGTTACGTTATCCACATATTGCACTTTTGTGGCGCTCGCGCGTTATATCGTCACTCGTTATACATTTATTAAAAAGTTAGATCATCGTTAAGGTTTAAAATACAATTCAGACAACTTTGAAAGTCATCAGATGTTGTATGTGTATAACTTCTGACCAAATAATAAAATAATCGAATAATACTCTTAATTAATAATACATTTTATAGTATTTATCTTCAGTGCCATAGAGCGAAGATGAAAGAAAAAAATGTTGATCTTTCGATACCTCAATGGTGGCCTAACTCCTAAATTCGTTCAGAGGTTTATATTTTACCTAACCCATCTCTTCCATCTCGTGTTTTCTCGTAAACAAACCATGTACCTCCGCGACAGACGCGACGAATAAAAAAGTAACTCCGTTTGCTCGTGCGGCAGCGGAAGAGGTATCGTCGCCAAAGGTTGTCGAGCCCTCCATCGGTCCGGGTATTACAATTTTCTTCCATCCGAAAATGTCAACGCCACTTGTTTCAATTGCTCGATGCGGTTAGCGTATTAGAGCCGCGACCGCGAGAAGTGGCGCACTCGAGATTTTATTTTCGTGCGGTGTTCGCCAGAACGGGTCGAAAACGACCGCACTATCGTGTAACCCTTTAAACTCGGGGATAGCAGTTTCGCTCGCCCATTGACCCAGATCCCAGACTGGAATTTCACCAAGCCACGAAAGATACTCGCCGGAGCAAGACCTCGACCCGCAACCCCCTTTTAAATTAAGGTCATCGGAGGTCTGGTCGAGTTTCATTTTCTTTTCCGTTTTCAGTCACACTCGAGTCCGTCCGTTTCGACATTGATTAGCTTTTCCGTCCGATATCGAAAAGGAAAGTCAGTCGGTTCAAGGTGGAAGGGGACGAAACGATCGCTGTAATCGCAGGGCAAATAAGATTATCTGATCGAATTTTAATGGCGAGCTCGCGTGGCCTCCGTGACGAGCAACCCTCCACTGCTCAAAGCGATCGTAAAGAGCGCTGTTCTGTCGCTTAATGCCCGAGTAAATTCGACCGCTTGCAACCCCCTGTCGCATGGGGATTGTTTGCGCGTGCCTACGTAGCCAACGTGTGACGTCGGCTAATCTGGAACTCCTCGAATTTACGCCGTTTCAGTTAACTATACTCCCTATCTCGTTTGTTTCTGGGTCTCTTGTTCTGTGGGTTACATTCTACTTTTTTCCCCCTTCGGACGAACTGTTCTCTTTCAATTCTTTAATCAAGCATTCAGTCTTAATTACTGAATCATTCTTTTTATAATATCTAATTTTCATAATACGTTCATGATGCATGTTTCATAATGTAGTTGAAGATTTAGCATTGATCGGCATGTTTCATAATATATTTCAGAATTTTGTATGGATCAGTATATTTCATAACAACACAGTATTAGAGTCTCTTGTATTGTCAAATCAGTGTGTACGTATGGTACATATACATATATGAATCATAATTATAAAAGTTCAAAAGTTTGTCTTCTACTAACGAATCTTCGATCGTTTAATTTTGGAACAGCCTGTATAAACCTGTATACGTTATATTTAGTTGTCTGCTACGTCGGAATTAGGTACAATGTTTTCAAAAGCACCGAATATCTTCGAAATGTTTTCGTTTTACGCAACCAGACCCGTCGACATCCACTCGTGTCGCGTCGCTCAAATTGGGTTGACAGCCCCGTTCGCATGCGAAAACGCTCGAGCAGCTAACAAAGCCAGTCGTGTTGTTGCTCCCGTTCGAAAAAGACAGCTCCAACTTCTTCGGGGCGCCATTGCGGCGAGAACAAGAGCAAAATTCGAAAGAGCATCGGACTAGGCGCCTAATTAAGGTGGGGTCAACGAACTTCGTGATTCGTGAAAAGGGAACGAGCAAAATGCGAGGAATGACTATCTTTACTACCCTTGTCTTTAATCACCATCTTTGAAGACACTGTTCGTGCATGCCTTTTGACCAATTTTATTTATGACATAATACATTAAAGATCCACTTTCAAAAGTGGTTTCAAGGATGTTGCTTATTTTGCAATCTGTAAAACTACTTGTTAACTGTTTAATTAAGTATAAGGTTGAAGCGTATCATTAAAAAGTTCTCCATTTTGTGACCTTTTAATAAATCAGATGGTCGTCATGATAAAGAGTGATCGTATTTGGTAATCTATTTTCTGACGCACTCGTTGCGAATTTATTCTAGCGATTCCATTAGTATGATCACCTTCGGTCGAGAGTAGTTTTTGCTATATTATTTGTTGCATCGGTAAGAATAGTTTTACTAGAGCAGTGCAGCATTACCAATTTATCGGGGCGAGCTGTCACTCCAGCTGTTCGGATAATCCACATCTCGCTATACCGCAATTTAAACTTTAGACGTGAACTTTATTCATTACCTCCCATTTAACCGTAATTCGCGACACTGTACGAGCGAGTCTCGGTTTCCAACTTTCTCCCGCAAGATGGCATTATTGCACCCCGTTTCTTTTTTTTCGGTCTATTAATGAAGTAGCTTTTGACAACACGGCTGCACGAACGTTACCCGGCGAACGAGCAAAGTATTGAAATTTTATATAACTAAATACTGACGTGGCGAATAACCTTATTTTATTCTGAATGCAGAGAAATGTTATAGAGTAAATTTCACGAAATTATGTAGTATATTACCTTTCACGAAATTATGGAATAAATTTTGTTCGTGTAAAGCTTCTTTCATCAGATGATTTTTTTCAAAGCTTTATACTCGAAATAACTTTTGCAGCTTCGTGTAAATAATAACATTTTTCATAGGAAATGTAAATGTATCTATCGTTAAATATGGAAATATATAATTGCAAGAATCACAGAATGAACGAAGCGCACGGTCGTCAAAGTGTTAAGCTGCAAGCTCGTGACGCGAAAGGCGACATACGAAACGAGCCAGACCCTGGCCAATTACTATGCTCGTTTACGCCTGTACACGCTTTAATACGGCGAAACTATAATCGTGACGCACCGTGGAAAGAGTAAACCTAGAGAGAGGACAGGACGACGGGTCCGGTCAAAAGTGGCTTCGTTTCGAAAGGATTCGTAATTAAGCTGAATACGAAGAGAGAGAGAGAGATACTTGGCCACGCTTTGATCTCGTCTCGCGACTTGGAAAACACAAGCCGTCGGAAGATCGCGTTTGTCATCGTAATTCATGCTCGCCTTTATTGTCGTTTCGCCGTTTAAAACCGTGTTTACGAGTCTATTAAGCTGGCAAAATATTTAAATCATAAATGGCTCGAATTCTTAACGAAGGGGACACTTTCTCATCATTTAGACCTTTCTATCATTTTTTGGACTAACTACTCCAATTTCACTTATTGAAGATCAAAACTTATGAGGATAAATAATTTACTCCTGGTTCGCTAACATTTTCACTTCAATCGAAAGTTGGGGCAAAAGATTACTTGAAATAAAAAATTTGATTTTAGAATTGTTCTATGTCTAACAAGAGCGGGTTAAGGAAGAATTGTGGTATGTAATAAAAAATCCAAGGGCGGGACCAGCGTTTTCTGAAAACCACAGGAAAATGACCTAATTTTGGGGAAGTATTCGTCGAAAGTACCCCAGGACTGTAACTTTCACGGTAAATTTGTTTTTCCCTTTTCCGCCAAAACTGCGACTGAGTTTCTCGACCAAGTAAACCCGTCTCCCCAAAGAGAAGAAAGAATAAAAAGGAGGGAAAAAAAGAGCAGAGCCAGTCATTATGACATCGCTAAGGGACAAGGAGGGCAGAGCAGGTCTCTTTGAAAGTTCGCCCGGACGAGTAAACAATTTATCAGGCTGAAAGTAAAACATAAAGGGAGAGAAACGCGTTCGTGTCGCCTCGGAGGCTCGGAATTTTCACGACGTCCTTACTCTTATCGCTCGCAGACTCGCGCAAAGTTCACGCGAGAGCGTCCGGGGACTTCAGTTCGGGGCGAGTTTTATCTGACGGCCACTTGCACGAGCTACGGCAAGTTCGTGGTGCCTGGGAAGAAAACGGGCCGAGAAGCTGGAGACAAGAAGTCGGGGACGAAACGGGCGGAAAAAGGCCAGCAGGCAGCCAGAGGTCGCACGCTTTGAGAAATGTCGCGAACAGCCAGACCGAGCAACACTTTTCTGCCTTCTGTTTCTCCTTTTCTGTTTCTTCGATTCTACGCTTCGCTTCCGACTTTGACGTCGTTAAATTTCGAACTTGTTGCTCAATCTTTTTTACTCGCAACACCCTTTTCTATCGCCTAAGTCAAATTCGATGGGATTTGGGTCGCGCTGGCCTCCTGCCGTCTTTCGCTCTTCCCTATGTCGCTCGACGTCACATTTCTTACCCCTTTTCCACCTATTTTGTACATTAATTATGAACTTAGCGGTAGATAAAAAGAAAATGGAAATTAACATTTGATGACTCTAACGTTAAAAAACTTGTACACGTTGTACAGAAATTTACGCAAAATATTTGTATCCCAGAATCTGAATGTGCCAGTCGTCCAAATTGAAACTTCGCATTTTTCCTGAGAAATCGATAATCGAACAACTTGTTGACCTACATCGAAACCATAAGGAAAATCGAGTGTAAACAAATAAATTCGGAACAATTACTCGTTAGTCACGGAAGCGTGATAGAAAATTTACGATCGGCGCAGAATAGAGATAGTTCAGTAGTCGAGCAATCGTGACGGTGAACGAAATATTGAACGGGATAAAACATACAGGTCGACGGAATTAATATTTCATACGTAGAAAAACAATAACGCAGCGGCCAGCACCATGAGCCCCGGACGGGTCGAGAGCAGATTTAATTCCTTAAAAGCTAGTGCATTTCGAGATCCAGCTTTTACCCGGCACGTCGGGCATCCATTTGCTTTACGCCAGCACGCGAGAGGAGCTGCCGCGAATGAAAGATAACGAGAGGCAGTCGTGCATCTCGCAGCATAAATTTTCTCTAATAAAAATCTGTCGGTGAGAAGGATAATTTCGGCGCCGATTTCCTAGTTGCCTGGGAAAATCTGTGCAACCTCTTTTTTCAAACGAGCCAATCTATGCTATCTCATTATATGCAAACAGTCGATCACTTTGGCAGAGAATCCAAACTTTTCAAACAAACCACTGGATACATCGTTGAATTTTTTATATGAACATCCATCATATTTTTTTATATCCATCATATTCAGAATCGTGATACATGGGTTTGAAGTTTTGTCAACAAACAATATTTGATATCTGGTTTATCCTCTGGTGAAGGATCTCTCGCAAAGCTAAACTGAATAACTAACTAAACTAACTGATTAATTTTATACAAATACTGCCTCTTTTTAACCTCTTCAGATTTTCACAAGGTTAGAAGAAACGATCTAATTTTTTAATGCAATTATTAAATGAAAGAAAAAGTAAACACACGTCAGTAGACAATCTTGAAGAGATAAATTTTACAACGACCATCGGCAAACTTTGCTGTTGATTTATCTGAATTGACATTGAAAAGTGTGGCCATGGGTTGCATGCTTTTGAAAAAAGGGTAAACATAAATGGTTACGCGATCAACACACTCGTCGACTCGATTTCTCGCACATTTTTCACACAGACGATCCTCGATGCTGTTAAAAATGGCCAGATCCATCTTTCCCTGGTTGCGAGCATAAATAATAAGCGTGATCATTTACCGAGCTGCCGACCGAATCGTTATTAATGGATTTTCGGTAAAAGCAACGCTCTTTTTATATCACCATCGCATAAATCGTTTTATCCCCGATATGACGCTATAAATAATTTCGTGTCTCGTTTTTTTTTTTTCCATCGTCTGGTACATTCAACAGAACACCCTCTCGTTTAACGTACTCCTAACTTCTTTCTCGACGGGAAACTCGAGTTTTTTAACTTTTTTGCTTTATGATTTTCTCATCAATTGCTCCCGTTAGAGCCGACTATTCGTTGCTGCAATATATGAGCAAATAAATATGCTTTAAGTACATTCACATTCGTTGTGTAGGCTATATTGTACGCGGAGCCTTTCACCGTTAAATATCCCACATTTCCAAATTCCTAGCTTTCTTCGATAATTTACCTTTTGCATATTTCCGAATTTCTACATTTGAAAATTTTATGTACAGATTATTTCTTTTAATTATTCCTCCTCCTTGAAGAGGTTAGGGAATACGCGATAAATAAAGTATTTATCGAGTTTCGAGCATCGATTAGTTTTTGCAGTGAAAAAATGATAACTGAAAAATCGAACCGTCTCATGTAAATTTAACGGTATCTCGATCGAAGATCAGATAGCAACGAAAAAAATATCCCGTGAATTCGTGCATTTCGATTAGTAGCGGTAATCGATGCTACCTGTTTCGCGAACACGAGCAACGACACATCACGATCAAATTAAATGCAAACAATTGCTCGCCGCTACGCGAGCGTCGATGGAAGAGCCAGTTAAAAAAAAAAAAAAGAAATCGAGGTGCTTCATGAATATTCCACGGGACTCGGTCGTCCTCTCATCCTCTGCCATTTTTCAAACGATCGAGGCAAAGTACTTTGGTACGTTGCCAGAAGTGAAAGAGCCCAAACTACATGCCTATTCTCCAAAGACACACCTGATTTCTCGTTTATTATCGGTTCGTTAGACTCATCTTTCACCCACGAATAGAACAAGGGGATAATTTAAGGGACTGAAGGGAAACACTCTTCTCGACAGAAAAATACTGATCACTATACGTTTGGAAGATTGATAATGCTCTTCACGAACACCAAGTAGCGTACGTTATGTGGTCAAGCACGGTACAAAATTTTAGAATTTCAGGTCATCAAACTTTGGAATTTTCGAATGAAGGAAATTAGAAATTTCGAATGCATTTAGATGTATAGAGATCTTGAAATTTTCGTACATGGACGTACACGAGTGTCTCCGGCTTTTTCCCAATTTCTCTTCAACAGTCACCTTTTCGTATCACGCGTTGTATCGCGATCGTCAAAGCCACGAAAACTTTGCGCGATGTCGTTTTTCTCGGTAACGTTCCTCGGTCGTTTCGAGAGTTTCACGGAATTTTCGATGGCCCGTTCGCTCCGTTATTCATACGACATTTTGTCTGTCGCGAGCGAGACACGGGTCCCGGGTACAGATGGATTTGTCGGGCAAACTTTGCCACTTTACCGAACGGACGACTTTCCCTTTCCTCTCGATTGTGTTCCCCGAAACACCTTTTGTTTACCCACTGACGGATATTTTATTTCTTTTTTGTTTTCATATGAGTTACTTCGCAAAATATGAAAGATGATCATTTAACTCGTTAATCGTTAAAATGGAACTAATAGGACACGTTCGAATTATAATTATCAAGAATGCCATTTGGTTAATTTTGAAACGCACACTTTTATATTGATACACGCTTTGAATTATACATAACAAGTTATATAGGTCAAACATGACCGAAGAATACGTTAAATAATCATGATTGAAACTTATGATAATGTATTATACATGTAGATAACTTTGACTAAACTGGTGCTAGAAGTTCTAAACAGAAAATATGGATTAAAATTTGTTCATAAGAAGCTTACAGTGTTCGAAGTGGTAAAACTCAACGCCAGCTTAGCCATTAGAATGCGTTCAAGATATGAATAATTACGAATAACAATATTCTTTTTACCAAACGATACTTAGGTCTTTCTGCTACATACACTTTGGGCTATTTTATTAAAATTATTTGATACGAGCGTTTCTGGTAAAATGAACGATTATAATTGTCCACGCCACAATTAAAAATAACAACAAACCCTTTAATTTCGAAAGACATCGATCACATAGACCGTGTGAACGTGAGATTGGGTAATTACTATTATACATATTTATCGGACAGGTTGGCCGGGCGACGAGTTTTTAATTCGCTTTTGCGATTTGGCCAGGATTGCAGGCGGGCCAGGGGTCACGTTTTTATTTTTGTTTCCCTGAACCCCCTCGGGCCACTCTTTGCCGTGCTTTTTCCTCCTTCTCTGTACGGCCATTTAGCGAGGAAATTTGTCGGACGGTGAAATATCTCTTTTGTCCTCCGTTGCGACAGCCGGCTCTCGATTATTTCGCCATCGTCCCGGCAGCGATGCTCGCACCACGAAAATCTCTCTGATCCGTTCCACCCTTCTATCCTTTCCTTTCCGTACGCCTCTTTCGTGCGTTTTTCTTTTTTTTTTTTTTTTCATTTTTTTTCCTTCTCTTTTTTTGCAAACACGCGCGAGATCCTCTCGCTCCCCTTGTTTCGAGAGCGGGACCGAGAATTCGCTCGCGCCTCTGCAGCGTATTTTTCCGCCGGAAGGATCGACTTTCCAATTAACCTCCGCGCCCCGCCAATATAATATTCATTTTTTCACTTAACACTGGCTGCTTTCGATTATCTCGTCTCCAGCGAAAGAATTTTCCAACGAAATTTTTCTACGTACATTTTTTTCACCTACGGCCTTAAGTTGTGAACGCGGCCAAAAGGATTGGATGACTATACGTTTTAATTGATTTTCATATACAAACTTTTTTCGATGGTCACTTAAAATACATATCATAAATATTTGAGTCGATTTGCTGCATATTTTATCGTTTATAAATTTGCAAAAGGAATATGTATAACATTTATTAATATTAAAGGTTTTTATCGTAATAAAATGCAAATTTGGGCATCGGTTGCAATTAGAGCAGCTCTCCTGCGTGTTAACTCTCCTGCTCTATAACTCAAGCTTACATTCTATCTCTGTATTCCTGGCTCCATATTAAATACATATTATATCGCTCTCAATGGTAATTTACTTTCTTGTTTCTAATCAATTTGTTCCAGTGATCATGAAAGTGGTCCAAGTTTAAATTCTAAAAGAATTCAATGTTTCTCTCGTTTACGCTCTAGCGACTTTTACAGTGTTGTATCTGCTAAAAATATTGGTAACTTTAATTCGGAACAAAGTTGATTACGTGGTTGAAAATTCAGGTCACATTAATGTTGCTAACGTGATCAGTGGAAAGTTAAATTCTTTTTAAATTTCGGCTTAGATCACTTTTATGATCAGCGACACGTTTAATAATTAATGGATTCTTCCCTCGCCGTGATAATTTATCGCTTCTCGGAGCATTGCTCTATTCAAATAAAATTCCTATCTAACCGATATTCTTTCTTTTAAATCAGTGTACGGTAAATTGAACAAAATTTCAGCAGTGATCGATTTAGCAGAAAATCTGCAAGAGATGATATCGAATACTCATCATTATCCGCGTTATTCCGCGCGGCTCGCTTCAATCTAAATTCGCATTATTGCCGAGAAGCTAAACACGATACATTCTGCGATCCAACACCTAATACGGGTAATTCCGGTTTATTAGGCCGAACCGCATTAGGTTTCCGGCTTATTAGCTCGGAACCGAGCACCTTCGTGTCCATCGTTCGCAAACAAGTGCCTCCTCCACCCTCTCCGTCTCGCTCTATCTAACGCTCGGCGATCGTTCATCGATTCCGCTTCCGCGACCTCGTTGGCCCGGTTTACTTCATTTTATTCGACCGTTCCAGAGTAGTTCGAAACGATGCCACGTTTCGTTCACCGCACTGCCAGAGAAAGTTCCTTTTGAAACCGAGACAAATCGGATTCCACGACGGGACACCGGTAGTTGGCCAAGTTTCCAACGCCTGGCAAACACGCTTTCCTCTTCCTCTCTTTAGACCACCTGATGTATTCGCCATTAGGCGCGAAATGTCCCACTTCGCGACGTGTCGCGTTTAATCTGTTGCAATCGTCTACTCCTCCGCCGGAGAAAAAGAGACTCCTTTGAAACTTTAAGCGGATCTTTCAAGGATTTTATATATTTATCTATATTTTTCGGAATATTCACTCGATCTTCCATATTACGCTATATAAAATTCAGTGGAACGTGAAATTTTCATTGAAACCGATTTCATAAAGTATGAGGTCGAGTAAAAGATTTTCACATTCTAGACTTATTATTAATCCCTTGTCATACTTTCATGAGTCTGACACACTCGTACTCGGATTACGAATACAAAACAGACGTAACCAAGTTTCTTCGTCTCTTTCGGTATTGTAGTTCTGGTTAATTCCGAGTAACAATTAAATACGGCAAGGGATTAATAATAAAAAAATTCTCTCCTCAAAGAGTTAACTATTTTATGCACCACCGTGTGAAAAAGCAGCGCACGATTCTGTTACTGTTCGATTCTAAAAATATTGGTAAAATACGAAATAAAATTCGTGCACTTCTCGTCTTTGTTAATTGAACAATATTTACAAATGGATAAAAGTGTCTAATATTTGACGTGAAATGTGTTAACACGAAGAGTAATAATTTTATCATAGATTGAACGCGAGAAACGATTTTGAATTTTCGCTAGAAGGCGCAACGAGTCGTGTTGGAGCCTTTGATCGCGGAAACGGAGACGACATCCATTCTTCTTTCAACAGAGCAGAACGATTTAGGCCCTCGAGCGTTCCCGAAATTCCAGAAGGAATTGCTCGTCTCTCGTTTCTCCTTCTGCCTCGTTTCTTCTCGGTTACTCATAACGAAATGACAGAGTGACTCGTCACCGGCTCCCCCTTTTCCTTCTCGTTTTTTACCTTCCGAATTTTACTTTTTTTCTCTTTTCGTTCCTCTCGAGAACTTGTTAACACGTTCCCTGCCAGTCTGACATATACCTTCAAAAAACACGGATCTTGTTTCAAAAGTACCATACAAACAATATACAGATATAACTCGACGTTGTAACGTTCTGTGTAAAATGTAGAAATCGTTCATACGTGAAAAATGTTTTTCATCTGAAAACCTTGTCGGAAGTAGAGAGATTCGTAAAATTATTTATCAGTTTACAAAAGCGTGTTAAGGTCAATGGATGATTAGGGTTTTCTGTATTGATGTCCTAAAACTGTTAGTTCTGTAATTTATTTGCTACATCGCCGTTAAAATATTCCACCTACCAATATAGTGTTCACTATTCGACAAAGACGAATTAGTTTTTCGATGGTCCACGAAAGAAACCATGGTAACTGAAATTCCTCAGGTTATCGGACATTTTCATTCACCAGGAAATTGAGCAATATTTTTTCCCTGTAAAAGCACCGGCTGCCGTAATCGACAAATTGCAACGAACAGTGAAGAGAGCAACGCGATTTCGAGTTCCTTAAGAGTGTTGGCGAGCGGTTGTAACAAATTTGCTCGACTAAATTGCTTCCAGGAAGCGAAAGCTGCAGCTAGTGCTTTCATACCGTAGGATTAATGTTCCGCCGCTGTTTAAACGACGGTTAAATGTATGTATGTTTACCGACTAGGCTTATTCGTTTATATTTCAACAATTCCCCGGAATGTTAATTTCATTAGCACTTCCTCGCTGCCTCGGGTCAAACTCGTACTAACTTTGTTACACGGAGCAGAAACTTGAGAAGTATCCTTATAAGATCACTCCTGTTAGAATAAATTATAGAATATTTAATAATATTTTATGTACTACGTGTCAGAAAGCTGACATGTATGACCCCGCTATGTTTGTCTACTTATATTATGTATGACTATGACATTAGTTAGATTTAAAGGTATTTGTATCCCGTAGTTCATTGATATTTCATTATACTTCTTTGGAGTATAATTTTATTTAACTAAGAAAAATGTTCTTCAGCGGAGCGAAACTAATTTAATATAATTACAATTTTTATAATAATTAAGCACAATAATACAGTTTTCAAATTTCCCTTGAAGCTTTCCGGCACAAAGTAACGCAAAGCATATTTTCTCGGCTCCTTTTTCACTTTAATAAATTAAAGTACAACTTAAACACCGTTCCTGCTATTTCGCAATTACTTTGAAACGAGAAACACGCGTACACACGTGCAGATTTCTTGCAAAGTTGCTGACAGAGCTAGATTTCACGGAGCCCTAGGTAAATCTGCTCGGTTCGAACAGCATGCGATAAAGAACGACGTAATTCGATTTGAAAAACAAACGTGATCGTCGTACCCTGCCATTTATAACAACGTTAATTACGTTCGTTCAACTTTTACTCGAGTGAAACGTTATTCGACAAAGTTGCTTTTACGATAACGTAATCGCAGTGATCTCGTTTGTGTATTTTACCGTGCGTGTTTAATAACATGTATATATTTGAAAACTTAACATCTTGATTGTTATTATTAATGTGTTAGTTTAAAAATTTAACGATAACACTCGTGCTTCGTGATCAATTTTACTAAAATTTTGAATCCTTTGTTTCTTTTAATATCGTAGCTGTGATTAAAAACTTGCCGAAAACGGGTCTTGAACGAAACTAAAGTTAAACGGTGACAAAATTAATAGATATGGCAGCAGTTTACGCTAGCAGCACTTGCTAGATTTGAAATCGATCCAGAAGATCTGAAGCTGTGTTTATGCAAATCTGGAGCACGAAATTCGATGTAGAGATATATTTAACCGTCATCGAGTGTTTTACGGTTGTCGAGAGCGACCCTCCCCCGAACTAAAGACAGAGAGGTACGATTAATTTCGTTTCCCAAGCAGCCGGTAAACGTCCAGTTACCCGACATTAAATTTACCAATCGTTCGTCGCCGGTTCCGAACGCGTTTCATCGGACACCTAATATTTCTCGAGTTGGCCACGATAACCGGCCACCATCTTGCGCATCGTTTTCTCCTTCTCTTTTCCGAAACGTCTCGAAGCACGCAACGCATCGCTCAAGATTTGCCACGCTCCAACATTCTGACTCTTTTATTCCATCTTGGAATAACACGAAAACGCCCCGAGTAAAACCGCACAACGGCTCTCGGTTTATTTTAGATTTTCGTTCGTCGCTTCGTCCCTCTTCTCTTTTTCCATCTGTCGACTTCAGTTACGTCCTTTATCCTTTTCGCACTTGGCGCGATTTTGTCACCGGCTCTGGCAAATGCTCGGAGCTGATTTTATGTAAACAAAGATCGTTTTAGCGAATTCACGCTGTGAAAACGATATTATTTGCCTTTAATCTCAAAACGATCATCAGGCGAACTTGCAGATTTCGGGAACATTTTGACCCATCTACAGATTCGATGTAACATGTAGATTCCAAATGAGTGTCCAAATAAAGTTCTGATGCAGTGATCATCGAAAACACATCGTTACTTAATCGAAACAGTGTCAGTAGTTATTCGAATCCGAATAACCGTCTCCGGAACGACAAGATTTTATGGTAGTTTGACAGGCTTTATAGCAAGTAATTCAAAGTTCTGGGGATTTTACGCGAATGGTAGTCCCAACTCGTACATGTTATAATAGAGGCAGCTATGAAGAGCAGTAAATTCCGGCTGAACTGGAGACATTAGCCGGGAAATTAAGATCCTGATGGCGTCTGGGCGAATAAAATCGCCCAGCCGACACTCGGTACACTCTATAGTAGTCTGTTCTCGTCGAGCACGAAATGGTCGAACGTTTCAACCGGTTAACAGGGAGTTAACTTCTTGTTTTTGGTCGCGTTCGACGAAAGAGACGCCTTGTCGTCATATCTTGCTCGTTGCGGCGTTCCTGCGAACCAACCTTCTTCTCTTCGCTATTTTTGGCGGACAAAAACAATACGATCCGGCGATGGCAGGCGCCGAGACTCGTTTCAAATTCTCAGACAGATGTTCAACTTTTTGTTCTCTATTTTGCTGCTAAGGTGTAGGCATAGTTTCGGTACAATAACTTTATTATGACCTCGCACGAACCTTATTTTCAGATCAGTATTTTAGAATCCTCGCTTACATATTGTCAATAGTGTTGTCCATAAACAAGTTGCAAATACATAAATATCTAAATTATTCGATAGATATATACTGTAAACACAATATGATAAATATTCCGGTATTATCATCTAACGTCTAAAGTCCCCATCGTATATTCTTTTATATCAATTTGTATTGTCACGTGTGTCAATATCGTATAATAATCGTTGAAATACGTTACCAAAAACTTCAACACCTGCCATATGAGTATTGTGTAAATAAAAAGTGGTTAAAAAATGAAGCAAAGAAGCGTCAGTATGATCTACCTATGAAAGTTGAGTACGCGTTTCGAGTAGCGCTCGCATGTTCTTGATCGTCGATCACGTAACAGCCTAATTAAAGCGCTCATTCTCTCGCCGTAGCTCGTCGAATCGATACTCGAGGCCCGGTCGAGAGGGCAGCTCGAAAAGGGACGACCTCCGGCAGGACGTCGACTGAATTTTTTAAATTCCTTCAGGAACGCGTATACGGATCGTACGGTAAATCGAGGAGAAGGATATATTCGGTGCTCGATTGAAATATTCACCGGTCGTGTTCGAATTTCCAGATAGGCTCTCGATAACGAGCTACGCCTTGTGATTTTCACACCGGCTTCTAAGGCTTCCAACTTACGCGACTGAATGTTTCAATCCTCCTGCGACGTAGTTTCCTGTTAATTGTTCATTCGCCGGAGAAGACGAGCTAATGCAGTTATTACTGTGCGCGTTAAGGGATGCCCATAATAACGCTGTCAATAGCTAATGCCGTCGATTACTTGCTGATTTTCTTGGACCATTAAATTTTAACTACCGATGTGAACACGTGGTTGACGATCTATCAGCTTGATGGTCTATCAGGTTTTAGATGTTTTTTCAAGATTTATGACCGAGTTCGAATTATTAAAAATTAAATACGATTTTACGATATCCGGTAACTCGGATGGTCGCTGTTTTAGTTAATAGATTCATTAAATGGATCTGTTAAAATATTTATTAACTCTTGACCGGCTACTTTTATAATTCATCAGAACCTAGATAAATGTCTGCCCGAAGCTCGATATCATTTTATATTTTAATAATCGTATACGTTGGTGAGCATGTCTGAGTATACTCGTTATCGGTTAGAGATGTGTTAACCTCAAATTGTTGTACGATTACGATTACAAAAATAAACCACAACAGTCTACAAAATTACATCGCGAATTTCTTCCACACAAATTTAATACAAGATATACACTCGAAGTCTTGACGTGTAATCTCTGCGAGCGTACACGTTAAAGTAAATACCCCAAGTTTCATCAAACATAATCTCGCGTAAGTACCCAAATAAATAAACCCCATAAAAGCACGTATTCGTCCCGATGAAAGCTGACGAGTATTTATAAACGTAATGTGTGCCAACTCGATAAATCTTGGCTAAAGAAACCGGAGGGATTCGTTTAATTGCAGACGGAAACCACTTCGATTATTAGGCTCGGGAGGAAAAAAATGTAACACAGCAAGCGGCTCATAAATCAAGGGATTAGAGCAATCTCCGGGCTAAGCTAAGGTTTCAAGCTCAGATCTAACTTCTTGCGTAACGTGGCAATTTTATCGTCACCATATACGGGGATCATCACCGAAGAAACAAAGATGGATCGAACAACTTATCTCTATTTCTATCTTGTCGACAAGAATGATTAAGCTGTTAACTGGACAAAATAATTTGTCTCGTTATTCGAGCTCCCTTCAGATACGAGCAGATTCTTTTTGGAAAATTCTTGGCAAACTTCCAAATCTCTAAATCCTTGACTTTCGAGTATACGTATATCTTGTGTATAGTATTTGAAACAATAATAGGCACCGGCTTTACGACAATAGCTCTTATATTTTTCCTCAAGGGTGATTATTTTCTTGAAACGTGAGAATTCGTGAAGGATTAAAAATAGTTGATCGTTAGAGACACGTTCTACAATACGAAGACCGTTCACGGTGGTCTACGCACGAAGTTACGGGCTAAAAAGACATACGACTTTGGTCGAGCAAGAGGATACGGGCGTTCGCGCCTCTTCCAGTCACTATTATTAGTCCTAATAGACCATATGTCAGGGGAAAGAGGTCGTCGTAGTCCTCTTGTTCGCAACGGACCGAGCGTTTTAAGAACACAACCGAGACAGAAACAACGACGATTTGGCCCGTAATAAATCGTCGTCCTTTGTGAAATACCGACAAAACTTTACTAAAGATCCTATCGCATCTCTAATACTCTTATTTCCTTTGTAATATTAAACGTTACAAAGTCCCTCGTTTACGATGTGGGTCATAAACGACCCGTCGTCAGTACGAGAATAAAAATGTAGAAGTATTTCGTTCCATTCTGAAATCGTTTAATTTTCTAAATCTCTAAATACCTTAGTTTCGAGTACAATGCATAAGTTGACATTGGCTCTTATTTGCTTTGCAATATTAAACGTTACAAAGTCCCTCGTTTACAATGTGCGATATAAATAACCCGAGTCTGGACGAGAATAAGAATCGTCTAATTTTGACTGACAAACAAGAAGCAAGGGGAATCGATAGCAAGAGGCATTAGTCTAGTGGCGAGAAGAAATATCGTCGTTCCGGACGCGAAATAACGATATTCGAGGGCTTCATGAATTTTTGATTGTATATAACAACAGATTTCCGGTGACGAAACACGGCTAGGTACTTCGTTAAGGATCCCGTGTCGCGTTAACGTCGATCGAGGTTTCTCAGCGTGTCCCTAACTCCATTAAAGCGTCTCTCGGTGTTCTTTGAAAGTGCTTTGCATAAAGTAGAAGCCATTCCCATAATGATGATCGACGTTACGCCGCGTCCCCGGCCGATTTCGTGAAGTTATATTTGATTTAATTAGCGGATATGAAGGTTATAAATCGTGGAAACGAGAAATGTCAAGTTTAATAAGTGACCGTGTTAAGTAAGTGAACCGGTATTATTCAGCTGCCTTTCTTACAATTAGATCCGGTGACGGATCAACAATGCCCGGAAACATTTCCAAAATTTCACCGAGGAAACCATTTATCCTCTCTTGAACTCCACTCGCTGTTCAAACTTTCTTAATTCTAGAATACATTATGCACTTTACAACAATTTATTTAAATCTTTAACGTTAAAACTATCGATCGGTACTTTTTCTTCCGACAGCAACATTTCTTAAACTTTTTTCTTTTGTGACCCCTTGACATCGAGATTCACATATGTATAGTTCGGGTTTTGAATCAGAAAAAAAAGATCAAAATCAGTACAGAAAGTTAAAGCACGTCCCACATATAAAAGTCGTTAAATCGTTGTACAGTGTCTCAGTTATTATAATAAAAACATATGCATAAAAAATGAAAACGAGTGGCCTTTGAAAAAGCAAACCACTGCAAGAGTTCTGACAAACTACTTATCGACGTACGAATCTCCGAAAAAGATGGCGACCGTAACTTTCCGGCCGTAACTGTAGGTAAATCTCGCGAGTTCACCAGAAACAAACACAATTCCGTTGTTGTCGATTCGTTTACAACCGACAATTCTCGAACAAACGGGTATCACGATGCAACGAGCACCGCGTGCACAACATACGAGCGTTCAGGGAGCGCAGGATTCCGCGTAATCGGTCGATGTATTCGGCGTGTGCGTGTCCCCATCAGTATTCGCCTCGCGATTCCGTGAACGCTCGTGGCCGTTTTCGCGCGTACGCGCTTCCATTTCCGCGGTCGTGTGCGGGACTCGCGTCCTCTCTCACCCTCTCTCGATTCTCCCATTAAATTTCCAAGCGAACGGTGAAACGGAACCGCGTAAATCATGCAACGATAATGCCGGATGCCGCGTCCGCTAGTCTCGCGCGCTCCACCGATACGCTTAGGCGTCGCCGCGCGGAACGAACGACGATTTCGAATTATCGTAGCTTCAAGAAGCGTTTCCATGACGAATCACCGGCACGAGGGCTGCGAACACGTCGGATACCAGTGCTATCGTAATCTCGTTTCTCTTCGATCGCACGCTTTCGTGCCTGGCTACAATCACAAATTCACTCCGACCTAATGTAAGCCACCCCTATTGTTTCAAATTTAATAGTGGACACGAAAATATTGTAACCAGCAATTTTTATAGAAATGGTTCTTTATACGAAGTCGATGTCGATAAATGTGGAGGGCTTCTAACATTTGTACTCGACGATAGCGGTTCTTAAATTTTCCCGAACACGAACCGTCAAAACCACCCTTATGTTTTAATCAAGGTCTGTATATTCTAATAACTTTCTTCTGTACTATGTGCTCACCGCAAGATGAGATCTAAGAATTCAGCGCAGCAGTACTTGTATATTGATTCGATTGACACGAGTGATTGCAGTAATGAGCTCGTGCTGAAAATAGGTGTAAAACGAAGAGTACACTTTTCGCTTTATCCGATCATAGCAACACTTTCGATATAGAGCTCTTGCGATAGACAAACATTACACGTTTATCGAGCTATACATTTTAGTCGATTCGAGCAATAAAAGTGAAAACGTTGTTTTTGTAACGCCTTATAGATTGTCTCGCAACGATGAGATTCCTGGAGCGTTCATTCTATTACGGGAAGTTTGAAAGGCGCTTTATGGTTTCTCGTTAATGATGTTTACTTCTTCCAAATATCAGAATCCCCAGACGTTGCCCTCTTACCATGTAAGAGCGATGGAAGTTCAAAAGTTTGCTAAATATAACTTTACTAACGAGTTATATGAGAGAGAGCAGTACCTTTCGTCCAACAGACAGCTTTCCTTCAATTCAGCCGCTAAGACTGCACGCGGATTTCCGCTCCTTCGCTTTTATCGCCTTTAAACTTCGAATGCCCGCTTTTAAACGCAGTCACATCTGGTTAAGTCGTGACAGTGAAAAGTCTTCGGTTGTTTCAAAGGGCTGAGACGGTATAGTCGGCTTTTCCTAATCGGCTAACAACTCGTCAGTTTCCAAACGGAACGTGCACACCTTAATCCCCATTTGGCCGCGGTGCCCGGAGTTTAACGAATAACGGCGGGTCCAAGGAGTTTATAAATGATAATTAGTTGCGTGTACAAAGGTTTAATTATGCAGAGTGCCCCGAAATGAATAATACGATCCTATATCAATAATTAAACCGGTGTACATTGTCATAAAATGTTTCTCGTACGGTAAAAACGGCCGAGGTGAACTTTTCGCCTACCATGTTCAATATATTATCCTTTTAAGCAATGGTAGTATTAAGCAGATAAGCACGGTATTAATACACAAAATAAAGCATTTGTAAGGTAAAGTCATTTTACTGTCCGCTTTCGGAAAGCTTCGCATGATCCCTGTTAGCCAACGTGTCATAAATCGAACCTCTGCATTTCAAAATTGTTCCAGATTCGAAGCGCTATGCAAGCAGACGTTCGATATGCAAATGAAAAAAGAGGGTGAGAAAGAAAAGAGGGACGTCGCGTGTCGCCTCGTTTCGTAACGATAGATTTCGCCCTTCGTGCTGCTGCTTCCTTCGGTTAAACGGGTAACCACGGCGCATCCTGCTCGCTACACAGGATTACAGCGTGTAAGAGGGTGGCTGGGAAACCCTCGTGAAAGCTCGACGGGTGATAAATAATCAGATTAATGAAAAATATTTCCTCGCCGCAGCGACGAAGCACGCGACCCTCATCCCCTTCGACGCTACACCTGATCCTTGAATCATCCTACTTTTCCCTCCATAACCGTGCGAGAGTCTTCGCGAACTAAAATTCTGGCGCTTTTTACCGATTTAGCGTTAAAATCACCGAATCCGCGAAGTAATTGACGCTAGATTAACATTTATGATGTTCAGTAACATTAATGGAGCCTTTTCATTATTTATGATAAATTGTAGTCATATAGATCTTGAAACGATGACAGTGTAAACATAATTCTCGTATTATTTATAATAAATATTGGCAATAGTGTTCGAGGTAAGGAACCTGTCCCTCGAGTATAATGGATTTATTATCTGAGATGTTTCTAGCCAGCTGAATGGACTATGTAAATAATGCATATTTTTTCTCCTACGTATTAAGTGAAAAATACATGGAAACTGTAGAAAAATACCTGTCTAATACTTTATTCTAATGATTGAAAATTAAATTTTCGGCTAGGTTTGTCTCCGATCTGACGCGTCCTTAAACAATTATGAATTTGACTAATTTTGGTTTGTAAGAGTACGTCAATTTCAATCTCGGTTGCAGTATTAAAGGACTATCGTTATCTTGTCCGTAAGAATCGTAAAAGTAACTACTCGGCCACGAATTCTTCGATTTCGATTAAATTTCAGCAAGGCGGACCTGGGCAGTTTCTCCCGATCCCCTGTTCAATATTTCAGAGCAATTAGACGGTGATACACATCCAGCGTAGCGTGAATTATTTAGCAAAAGTCTCGAGTGAAACTAAACCGTTGCTCGGGCGGATCATCCATTACTTAACGTCCGTTAACGCGTTTCGCCTGTAAAACGCGCCGGCAGTAAGCGCCCACCCCTTTGCCACCCTTAATCGAAGGTACACGACTCGGGTTCTGTGTTTGGATCTCCGTACTAGACGATTACCCCCGGTGACAAGGGTTCGATCGTATCTACGGGGTAAACAAGACTAAAGCTCAGCGTTCTGAGCTGCTTACTGGAAATGTTATTATTGAGTCTTAATTGCAACATCGAATCATCGATACAGGGAAGAAGATACACGGAGGAATGAAATAACAGTGTGTTCGTAACGTTAACAAACCCTTCACCGTCACAAAGAATTTTGAAAAGCAGTATTTTTATTTTATTGCCATATTCTCGTAACCATCAAGATTACCAAGAGTCCTCTGTAAATGAAACGAATGCAGAAATGGAACGGGAATAACAAAATATATCCGAAGATTTCGAGTGAATTTTCTCCGAATAACTAATAAAGACAGAAACGAAGCAAAGAGAGAATCTAGCCAAGTCGCGGTAACGAGCTAAATGAGAATTTAATCTAGAGATTCAAAATTACCATGGCTGCGGATGTCATATTTCTCTGATTCCTGGCGAAGCTAAGACGAGAAGTCTTGACTCGAAGTTACGAAATTATCGAAGCTGGTTCGTCTAAAATTCGGTTAAAATTAGTTTCTTCGGTGTCAATTAGAAAGTTCCCTTCCAAACGATATCTCGGCTAACAGGCAGTTTATTTTAGCACGCGAATTGCAATAAGACTCGGCGGAAGGAAAGATATTTCATTCCGCGGCTACGATTTATCCGGAAAATGGTTCTCCCGTGCTCCACAAGCATTTCGATCCGGCGAATTTTCGGCTCATCGATCGACACCGCTGAAAGATGTATCTTCGTAACGTTACTAAATGAAAAAATACACACCGGAGACTCGAAGTCGCGAGATTTTTTGTTGTTACAGGCTTTCTTCGGGGATAATAGAACAGGATGGCCGCATTAGTCCTCGTGATCTATCACTTAGCGAGCTACCCTCGAGACTCAAACACTGGGACAGTTCTCGTGTATGCCCTCTTTGCCTGTCGGTGATGTCCTTCGAAAGTCCTCGTAACTTTTTAATTCTATCTTGGTTGACCCTCGTTGATCATTCTGTCAACTGTATCCAAATCAGTTCTCTGTGTAAAAGTTTCGCTCTGGTACGGAGAATTCTTCCCTTCGTTGTCTGAAACCTTCTTTTCGCGTTTCCGACGAAGATCGATTTGATTGACGTGTTTACTCCCATAGAGATTGCAGGAAAATATTTGCGTCGCACTTATTAGTTTTTATGTATTTTCGAATATTAAAATTTAAAGTAACGATTTATTCCTACATTCAAGGTACATTCAAGTAGAGTGACAATCGATTGTTACATGATTGCTCGTACAGTTGTCAAGTATGTATATTGTATCTACTGTAGTTCTCAAACGATTACTGTTACTAAACTAGTAGGGAAAAACGTAAATAATCAATAACGAACTTCAACATTTGTAAGTATTCCAAGTAACTTAACAACAAGTTAATTTCTCAAACTTCATACGCTTTGAACTTTTGGAATATTAGAATATCGATTACATATGTTTATCAACCAGAAATCTATATTTCGTTTGAAAAATCAGTACTTACATCAATAACGAGTAAAAATGTATTTTTTTTGAAACGTCGGAGAGAAAATACGTAAAAAATTTGTCAGAATTGAAAGAAACGTCGATCTATCGGTTAGTCCGAGGGAGCGATCGAGACAGCAGTCCCTGTTTCAACCCCTCGGGAGCATCACAATCGGGACATTTTTCTCCGTTCCTCCCCGTTTCTTCTCGTCAACGACGCAAACTGATGTATGGCTCGTGATTGGAGTGACTGTACATACACGAAGGGAATTCTCGCTTCCCTCGAGGGGGTGGCTGGTCGCCGCGACATCCCGTGGGAAAAAAGCTGTGCAGCTTCGCTACGCGTCGAGAAAATCTGTCCACGGGGTGTTGCCGAATTCTGACGCGCCTACTCGTTAATTGAATTCTATCGGCTCTTTGTTTCATCTCGGTTACACGGAACCGTTGTTCGGTAAAGTGTCGTGAAACTTTCGCTTCTGCAATTGATAATCATTTTTATACAAAATTGTATAATACCGGTTGTTAGATAATATTCTAGACAATATTATTTTATTTTATATTTATTCTAGACAATATTTTGCTTTCATCAAATACGAGATGACGAAAGGCAATAGCATGTGGTGATATAATGTCACGATAAGACACAATGAACTATTAAATTAACTCTTGCTCAGGAAAAAATTCTACATTCACAAAATAGTGGAATATCCACAAAACATGGATCATATTAACTCTTTGTAGACTTATCAGCTGCATCAAGCTATTCACCGTAACATTGTTACAAGTAAAAAAAGTTAAATTGTCTATTTTTCTATATTCAGCACTGTGCAAATTGCATTTTTGCTCGTACAAATTGCAATTGGATTTAAACTTCAAAACGAATTAAAATTTCGAATATGCTTCGTCATAACTTGTGAGTGCGTCACGAGTTGAAGTTGTCAAAGTGTGGCAAGGGATGCTCATAGAATAAAAACAAGATCACTCGTCTGTATTTGATTGTACAAGTTGCTGAAAACGTAGGAATGAGCTCGATATCGAAAGATTTAAAGTAATTGCCCTTGTTGCATCGTGTCTGGTGGGCCAAGTATCCCTTCGCAGCCTCGATGTTCCCTTATTTACAGTTACGCAAGCAGAGGGTGCAATCGAAACCAGTAATAACCTCGTTAACGTCCGGTTCGAGTTGCCATTTCTTTCGTCCCTTTTCACTTGTCGACTCTCTCGTCGTGATTCCCAAGGGGTTTATGGAGAACTTCGAGGCTGGTTAACGTTCGACGAAATTGATATATCGTTCAAGAGAAGGGACTTGAGTGCCTGTTTATATCGGGTGACTCGAGCGCGCATCGTTCTCATCTGTTTTTAACTTTCGATTCAGTTTTCCTTCTGTTACGTATTCGGATACGACAAAATTCATATCGTTACAGCTACGTCCACTAGAAACTTTCGTTAACCCCTTAACCTACAAATTTTTCGACAGTTGCGTCAAATCTACCTACTTACTGCAGTGTTAAGGTAAATAAAGAACGTTGAAATGTTAGGTATTTTGGATGGCGATCTGCAATCAAACAAATTACGGTTTAGGTGTGTCACATTTGAACTGCAACGTCAAGAATCTGACTCAATGTTAAAGTGTTCCATGCGCACTTTGACATAATGTAAGTCTTTTAGGATAAAAAGAAGGTGAACTTGAAGCTTTGGAAATTCCCAAAATTCTTTTGTGAAAATTGATATATCAGTTGTAATTATTTTGAAACTTATCTTCTCTATCGTCCAATGTAATTATAGTCGAGCGTACGGTAAAATAAACAAGCTGGAAATATGTTCCATATTAAATTGCGTTTCGCAGTGAAAAAAACAGCGAAAAGCTGTTATCGGAAAACCTTATAGTTTATCGTGGTTGAAAATCAAGCCGTTGGACTAACGACGGGCACACAATGGGCTGGCATGGTGCGAATAATTTCGAAGGCTCTTCAATAAACAGAAATAAATGCGCGATAGATTAAGGGTCATAGTGAACGGCGTGCAATTTGATCGAATGGATAAATGCCGTTTCGAAAATGAACGACTTCATTTGTTCGCCCGTACTTACGAGCCGTTTCTCGTGCACCGCGCATAGTCACACATGCACACACGAACGTTGATTTCATAGCGGACGAGCGTGTATCGGCCGAGCGTAGAGTGGTGCACGCCCGGCCCGGCTTAACGAGCTTCCAGATAAAACACCGAAAACGTCGTCGGGATTAATTAAATAATTAAAGCGGGTAATTATCTCGACTCGACCATCTGCCTACGTGGCCCGACGGCCGAAGTAGAATCGTTAGGCTCGCGAGCGCCCTCTATCCACTTTTCGAGGATAACAGAAAATTGGACCTGGTCGTTATACCAATGAAATTATTTTTCAATGATTATTCGACCGACAAATTGTCTTATTCGTGACCGACGGATATATTTTCAAATCGTTCGATAATTTCTCTTCGAATTGCTTCGTTCCAAATTTTTTCGATGCACAAAATTCCACTCAACAACGGTTTTCCATTCGTTTTATTCTCCATTGACTTCTGCTTTTCATGTTCATTCTCGAATTAAACTGTGAAACGAAGGAATTTTTTTTATCGACAATAAATTTTAATCTCGAGTTAAATATGAAAGGGACGAAGAGACAGAGACTTCAGTCCTGGATGAAACGTTTATTTGATCAAAATCAATATCTTTCGTTACGAATACGATGTGAAACTTCTCGAATTAAAGGACAAAATGGGAACAGGGAAGTTCGACGTTGGTTGGTATGCGAGCTTCGTAAAATCACAAGCGAATAACGAAGCTAGCAGCATAGCGGAGTAATTAATTGAATATTGATAAAGTCACGTAGCGAAGATTGAAGGTCGGCCGAAATTTAATAGAGGACCGGATATTACTCGAGCTTTCTTGTCAAAGGGGAACGAAATAAACGTGGCTACCTCGATATTTACGCCGGACGAAAAGCTCGTAAACGTTAACGAGTCAATTAATCGGTTGATTGACGAATCGAGAGGACACGACGTCATGTAAACAGAAATTTTCCGACAAATGTTTTTCTATTAAGAAGTTTAAGCTGGAGATGACGGGCGAAAATTTGACACGGCAACGAGGCAAACGGAATTCAGCTACGGCAAATGCAAAACAATCGCGGAAGCGAAACACTGGTAATCCGAGGCTCGAAATTGATATTACGCTCCCTCATCGAGATAACGTTCGAGCTCATTAAGTGAGAAAAATACGCGGTTGTTAATGACTTTATCAGCAGCCAACGGGGTGGGTAAGCGCGGTTTCCGGCAGCCGCTAAGACGCCGCATCGAGAGATTTAATCGCTAGGTATTTAGCCATTTCTCTCCCTCAGGAAAACGGAAAAAAGAAAAGGCCAAGATTAATAGCCGCTGCGCGAGAAGCTGCAACGCGAATTTACATCGCGGCGCGTTCTTTAAGAAAATTGCTACCCCTAATTCCACGGAATATTCTTCCAGCAAAGATTTCTGCTTCTGAATATAAAACTTCAGCCACCTGCTGAGAATCGCATTTTATAGATTTCAATTATCGGCTTGGTTTTAATTTTCCATTTGTATTTATTCGCTTTTTCATTAACACTTCTGGGATTTTTATGAACATCATTTTTTAATCAATTCAGAAGAATGAGCAATTCCAAGTTAAATTTCGAAATGATTCTCTTCCTCGCTTTCTCGTATAAAAATTGTTTAGCATTTTATAGATTTCATTTATCCGCTTCGTTTTAATTTTCCATTTGTATTTATTCGCTTTTTCATTAACACCTTCTGGGTTTTCGTGAACATCAACTTTTAAATTAATTCAGAAAAATTTCAAGTGAAATTTCGATATGATTTTATTTCCTAGCTTCCTCGTATAAAAATTGTTTAGCGATGTTTCGAAAAATGGCCGATTTTGGCAGAGACGTTTGTTAGCATTAAAAAAGGAACGCGAATTATTGCAGCGCCTGTGCGAGATCAGCGCCGTGCACAGAGAGGAAGTAATTTTCGTTTTGTTCATAAAATAATAGTATGTACATAAAAAGAATATCCTATGAACCGAAACGAATACGTGTACGCGAATTAAGCAGTAAAATGCGCGCTGAACAATGTAGAATCGGTACGGAATCGTTTTGTTCGTTCGTAAAAATCGTATGCTATCCCGTATCGTGCGTTCGTCAAACTTAAAATACCTCGGTCCGCCATTTACACGAGCGATGGAAACTTTCTCCTACCTCTAATAATAAATTCATATAATATTAGCTCTCTCAACAGTTACGAACTTCCGACTCGTTCGGTATAACAGAAATTACAACGTCGGGGAAACGAAGCGAAGCGAAACTAGCAGCGAAAATATTTCAATCGCGCGGTCGCATCGCGTCACTTGTCCCTCGGGGGTAGGCGGCAATAACGCGAGAGACGGTCTAATTAATTGCAAAACTGTGGCGAACGACGTTAACGCGAAATCTGTCGAGGAACTTTGGAGAGAAAAAACATTTTCCAATGAGCGGAAACGACGAAAGCGTTCTGCTCGAACGTCTGTCCAATTTTGACGAGAAAAAGGAAAAAAGAGCGGAGATGAGGAGGGACGGGTGATAATTTGCGGGCAACCAGGTTGATTCGCGATTACGCGAGGCAATAACGTTTTCTCTGGAACTCGAGAGAACTCCGACGCCGAGAGTGCCTTAACGTGACGAAATTTGCCCAGGGAAATTCTGCTACTTTGGCCAGAGGAAGGGCCAATAATTGCAATTCCCGGTTACCTTTTTTCCTCCTCGTCCACGCTTTTTCTGCGCGCAATATTCGCGACTTTCGCAGCTTTTGACCGCGCAATATTCGCGGCATCGAGCTTCATTCGCGAACACCACCGTGTTCCGCAATTAATTACAAGCCGCGGCCTGTCGCGTTTTTCCAACCTGAAGCGGAGATTAATCGAAAAGAGATCCGAAATCATGATGCTCCGAATGTGTCCGACAAATATTTGCTTTTTAATTTGACACCGGTTCTCGCACGAGGGTGTAAATTTGAACATTTTCAGCTTCTTTCGTTAAAAAATAAATATTCCGGTACGTTTCTTCCGAATGCAAAATCTTCGCGCTAGCCCGAACGTCGTTTGAGTTTCTCGAAAGTTGAAACGGGAAGCGGTAACCGAGACAAAGATTAATTCAAGTTACCCTAAAGCCATCGTAAACTCACGGAACGAAGGTTGGAGGAAGAAATTCCATTGGAAGGCTATTTTTGGGCTGCTATAGGTTTCGTTGATAGTACTCGAAAGGATGGAAGATAGAAACCGATACCCCACAATTAATTACGAGTTGGCAAGTACCGATCGATCCGGCAATATTCGTTCGGCGAATGTTGCTCCTGGTCTTTCGTGTCGATTCGACCGGTCAAGTGCCTAAGTACACACCAGAATCGAAAGCGATTTAAAGCGGAACGATCCCACAAATTTCCGCCGGCTGTCCTCTTGCTAAAACGAGCTTTTGGTCGTGATCCGTCGACTGGCTCTTCAACGTGGGTAAAATCGTGTCAAGTTTTTCTCTACTACATCGAAACGTTCATGTGTCACTACAACTTCGATGCGTCAAAAACAAAAACTAACATCAACTTATCGGAAACATTATTCAACAAATTATTTATCGTGTAACATTAGTAGAATCAATATCACTAACATTACTACTTAACATGTTTATAGAGAAACGTTTTGTTATTCTAGCAATAATTACACCAGTCAAAAAACAAATCAGTCAAGTACATGTCAGACCTCGTCTAAGGAACGTGTTAATTTCTAGGTTATATGTATATTCAAGCTCTTTTCTTATTTTATTCTTTAAAAAACAAAGAGCAAAAAAGAGTATTAAAATTGACGCGTGAAATAAAAATCAAAAATAAAACTGTCGGAACTGTACAACGTGACATTTTATTTTTCTGTTATTGAAATAAAAATATCATGATTTTATGTCGCGTGAATGTGACAAGACCCGTGGTTAATAGAATACTTTGCATCTTCCGTTGGAATCATTGCGATCTATATTTCCGAAATAAATCATTGTTTAGCGAACGATTACATTTTTCGGATAAATCATCGTTTAGTCAACGATTATACTGTTGAAATAAATCATCGTTAAAACGTTCGCAACCGGTGCTCAATTGGAAATTCGTTCATCGCAGACCACTTCCCTTTTTTTTTATAAAATATAAAACAAAATCGTATAACTTTAAATCACGCGCGTCGTTTTCATACGGAAAATCGAGGATGTCACGTACAGTCCCGTCCATAAGTATTGTATTAGGACAGCATTGTTAGAGCTACTCCGCGCAAAGCGATTCGAATTTCCACAATTATTTACGTTCATAAATTTCTGAGCCTCGAATACTCAAGTTTCTCTTTCCGAATGTTAATCGGTGGTCTACAATATTTTCTTCTAGTCTGTTTAATCGAAATTATTTCATCGAGATCGTTAAAATTTCATAGTTTCTCGGAAAGTAGTTTAACACAGAACTACCGTCTGCCGCATTCGTCCGTGAATTTACTGCAACGGTTCATATTTCCGTGACACGAGCGGAGAAAAGTGGATACAATGTGCAAAATGTGTAAATTCGTGTCAGTGAGAATGCGAGCCAGAGAATAATGACCCCAGGCCCACTTCGCGCGTTTCCTACTCGCGACTACGTGTTTATTATTTATTATTCGATTTAAAACGCAAAGAAGCGTGATACTTTATGAAAAGAAATTTCACTGACGTTTTGGTAGCCTCTAAATTCTGAACCTACATACATGACCACTTCGCTTTTCGAAAATATTGTTATTTCGTGTTTGGACGCAAAGTGAATTAGACCCGTGTGTTCGTTACCGAGTTCACGCTCTAACATATGTTGGGATAAAACGAGGAATATTTTGCTGAAAATGTATCTTGCAGCAGTTTTATTATTTTAGTCTTACTAGTTTATTTAAAATCTTTCTTCGAAAACATCTTAATTACCGCATAATTTCACAAAGTGTCATAAAAATGGAAAAAAGATAGCAAAATTGTATATTAGTTGTTACAGTATCGTTTGTAAATCTTTCATTTTATCTTTGTAACGAAAAGTTGCGAGCATAATTTAGTTATGAAGTAAATCTTAGTGTAATTTACCACTTGAGTAAATTGCAGCTTGTATCTGCTATAAAGTTTGTCCAAATTATCTCGAATCTAGACGTTTTAGGAACCCTTTAAGTGGCGTATAATGGTTAAGTAAGAACAAGGATTAAGGAACTTTTACTCTTGAAGAATATTGTATACGAAACCGCGACTCGAAAGTTTCCGATAAACTCGATAGAACGATTATGTAGCTGCGACTATGGATTTGCGAAGCTCGAAGAATGCACGCGAATAATGAACGCTATCGGTTAAGTCCTTCCAGGAAGTTGTTCTTATTCGAGTCTTATGCGATTATAACAGATTTACGGGCAACTGAGCGTTTGGTAATCAGACGGATTTTAACGAGAACTTATTAACACGTTCATTAGCGCACAGGTCACTGGTATTTAATATAATAATATTAAATTAATTTAATATATAAAAGAGATTGTTATAAAAAAGTTATTAATACTCGTAACGTATCAGTTTTGTAGTTTAATGCGTATTTTAACGCTCGCGGTATATTAATTCATGATAATTAAAGCGTACGTTGACACTTACGTAAAATCAATTGCAGTGTTCGAAAATTTGCAAGTCGACAAGTTGGAAACAGTTTTCCCAACGATCCCACGGTATCGAGCACTCGATATTCATCGCGATATCAAGTTAACTTCCAATTAATAACGAATTCATTTTCGCCGCTAATTGCTTGACTGAAATAAAGCGTAGGAGACTTCGAATTAAAACGCGAACAAATTAATCATCGTCGCGAGCCCGGTAATTACACTTGATTGAAAGGGTCACGACCGAATGAAACACATTCGCGTACATTTGCAAACTATAGCAATCTTTCAGTGTGAAATGATAATTAAATTCTAGCGCCTCTGGCGATCGTCGCTCGCACAGGCGCGTTGCTTCAACAAACTGTGTTTCTTCATCGTTCAAGAAAACGTTCCGGTAATTGGATAGTTTTCCATCGACGACCAAACGACTTAAGCGATTGATTCGATTTGGAAACTTTCGACCGAAATTCGATGCAATCTTACCGCCGTTCTCAACATCGAGCGTCGCTCGAAAGTTTAAAACGTGGTCCATTTTTGCAACTAGATGATTTATGAGTTTCGGGATTTAGCGATATAAAGATTTGGCAAGTAAAAAGCGTGAAAAATGGAAAATGAAAAAGTTGGGAGATTTGGAGCGTGCAAGGTGAAAAATGTGGAGAACTCGAAGTCGCCATGGGCGGTGGACAATTAATCGAGGCGCATTGTTATTCACGCGGGAAAGAGAAGGTGAAAAAGTATCGTAATTACCGATATCCAACGAGTTTTATTAGCAGCGTAACAGGGGCGCATTAAACGAAACGAGAATATTAATCGAGGTGGATTAAAAGCGTTCGATGTTCCCGAGTTTTCTTCTTCGAAATCGAAAGAACAACCCGCTCGAACGATTTCTCTCGACCGGCCTCAAGAGATACGGGTTATTCTACGGGGATTAATTTTCAACCTCCGGAAACTGCATTGTTTCGCTCGTTTGAAAAATCGTTCGTTTATACTACTGCGCTCTCGAACTCACGCGAATCTCTTGAAATTTTCGAGCGGTCCGGGATTTGTATAGCCACGAACGTGCACTGCGAATTAAGTTTCTTTTGTGCTTAATTTGTGGTTCGCTAACGAAGCGAACGATGACCTGGTTCGGAGAAATTTTGTTTCGTCTTTCCGATATTAGAACGCGAGCATTCGACGCGATCGTGGTAAAAACTCAATATGTTAAACGTGGAGAACGAATGAGTCCTCGGTTAGAGATGCTAAGAAATATCGAAGAATCTTCCGCCGGAAGCGATACTCCTCGATGAGATGTATAAAACACATCGCGAAAGTAACCTTTCGAAGTTTCCAAGAAATACGAAGACTTTCTTACTGTTCGCGATTCGTTCGATCGATACGCGAGTATGAACGATAACCAGCTGTCAAAATGTCAAAGAAGAACTCGTTGCAGCGAGTGGTCTGACTTCCGGTCGAACGAGGGCGTAACTTGACGGGAATGGAGTAGCGGTTCGAGGATGAATCCAAGTCGGAGGGGCTCGTGCGTTCGCATAAATCGCAAAGTTTACTCGGAACGGTTCGTCGTTCACGGTGATTCATATCCATTTGGCGAGACGAGTCATATTTCGAAAACGAAACAGTCCATTTCCAGGCTGGAGACCCGTCGACGCGTGAGTGCACCCACCGAGGCACCCACACGACCACCCGGAACCGCAGAAATGACGAAACACGAATTCGCTCTTGGGTAGCGTACGAATAACCGGCAAGTGACTGCGGTTTCCGGCCTGCGGGGATTAATAGCGCACCGGAAGGAAACTATCTTTTTTTCTTTATTCCCCGGCGAAAAACTGCCGGCACCGTTTTCGCTCTTAACGCATCGACAATAGACGTAATACACTCCGCTACCTACTCGATAATGTGGCTTATACCCGTCGACAGTCGTCTAAGCTACCTACTGTTATCGATTATCGATATCTCCTACTATCGATGCGTCCGGATATATCGATAATATCGGTAATGATAATTGAAGTGCATCGGCATAGGTAATTTGATCGCTTCACTTTATTTTATACTTTTAAACTGATACGTAAACTTAGTCCCTGCGTATTTATTCTTGGCCGAAACCTAACTCGACGTTAATTATTCGAGTCTATAAATTTAGTTTTGTTCGGACTTCTATCTGCAACGTACTATTATACGTTTAAATTAGATTTTCACTTAACCTACCCTATCTTGACATAAATGAATTATTCAAGTGATACATTTAATTCAATTTGAACTTCTAGCCTGAAGTTATATTTTTATCTAATCTAACTTAATTCGAAGCGAATTAATTATTCCAGTCCGTATATTTAGTTTGGTTTCAACTTCTAAACTACTTCGTACGATTAGTTGAATAAAATGAATTTAATTCGAAGGAACTGCTTTTATTTCGCGTTACATTATCGAGTTACTCTCACATAGTTTAAATATTATTTCGTTAATTTTTAATTTCGAACACGGACATTTGGAGCATTCGACGTTCACCATTGACGGATGTTTTCCACGAGTTTTTTTTTTTTTTGTACGAATTGCGAACGCATTTATCTGGAAATTTCACACGGACAGAAAAGCATTCGTTTCGAGACTCGAAACAACCGATTCGCATTTTTTCGCATTTGTCGAGGCGACAAAACGTAAATTTGTTCGCACCGCGGAAAAATAACTGTAACAGGTAGAGTACCTGTTGCAAAAGTGGAAATTGTTTTTTATACGTCTCGATGATGTTCAACGTCCCTTGGTGCTTTTCAAACATCAGAAAATCTATCTTCTTCATTTATATCCATCACTTTTATGGAACAGAAGATGAACATACATTGTCTACGCCGTACTGTCGCGCTGCTAACGAAAACGCGAAGAGTCATAAATTACTACGCGAATTAAAATAAATATTTACGAAGTTCCAGCTTTTGTTGCACAAATAGTACGTAGCGGACAAGAGGATTAAAAATTAAATTTGCCCATTCTGAATAGAGAAAAATACAAACGAAAACGGCGAGTTACAAAAAAAACTAAATCACCCCTTCCCCTTTGAACGAGCAGCAAAATGCGAATAGCAACGAAAGTGGCTGCAATTTCGAACAACGGGACTGAAGGGTGTACCCAAAGGGTGCTACAGCCTGCCAACAGGGTTAGAGTTCTGTTCTCTGACCAGAGATCAGTTCCGGTAGTTTACGAGTTTCTCCTCTCGAAGTGGTGAGGTTAAAGAGGAAATGTCAGGGGATGAGTGACACCAGGAAAGGGGTAAATTGCGGGGCTGTCTCTCCGAGAGAAACGCAAAAGGGCAAATGAAGGGACAAGTAAACCGACTGAAAGTGTATTACGAATTACAAAACTGATTAATTCTAACGAATCGTGCTTTCACTTTTGTTCAAAAGCTTTCCAAACTATTCATTCGAAGATATCGACATTTCTATATCGTATGATTCATTTGAAGTTACAAGAAAATTATACAAATACAGAAATGATAAAAATTCATTACTAGTATCTAGTAAAGAATATATTCGAGAAATACGAATATCAATATCATTGGAAACTTTAGTTCGCAACTGCACATTCTAGATAGATATCGTACAAAAGTAACTGAAAGTACTTAAAGTGTACGCAATGGTATGTGGATCATACTTCTTTGCGAACAATGTACGCTTTCACATTTTCCGTAAAAATTGTTCTTTTATCACCATTAAGGATTGAAACGGCAGTGAGTTTGAAAAATCCATCAAAGCCATTTCGTCGAATCGTAACGTATCGTATGAACGTGTTCGTCAAAGTTATACTTACCATAACGCGTGAAGCCAAAACGCGTATTTCATTAAATGAAATTTCAATCGAGTCTTTCTCCCCGTTCCTTTGATGCTCCGATGCGCTTTTTTCCTCCTGGAAATGAACGAGCTCTTTATGGATTTGCGGGGACATGTATCGCGAGTACTCTCTAAATAGTCGTCCAATGCTATTTAATTACCCTTTCGAGTTCGCGTGGCGTGAAGTGGATGCTTCGAGTCTTCTACCTAATTTAAATGCCGTTTTGACGCGCTTTTCGCGCCGATTTCAACGATCACTTTAGCATTCTGCTTTGAACACCTTCTTTCTTCGCGTTCCTACTCTTTTCGCGTCAAACGACCAGTTAAGCTTTGTTTCCTGTACCTATTTAATCTTCCTCCCGATTGATTTTGACCCAGAAAACTGAGAAAGAAATAGTTCACGGTTTATTTTTCAAATGTTAAACATTTATTAAATATTCAAATATCTAGTTTCTCACTTTCCCTATTTCCAAATTTTCCGTCTGTTTCAATATGGAGTGACCACGCGTTATTTCGCCACGCATTAGGCAGTCGTCTACATTGGCACCGCAACCGTCGCTATTACGATGTTTAATCTGAACCGGTGAAAAATAAATTCTGACGCTGAGCGCCCCACGGTTTGAATGACCGCGCTAAACGGGTTATCGTTTCGCGTAATTTTGCAAATATTTGCTCATCGATCACGCGGGGAACGCAGGCTGTACGCGTCAATTAACATTTCCGCCCGTCTCTCGTTCCATAGACCGCACAGCTAAAAACCTGTCTGAACCTCATTTTCCAAATGGAACTATTTCACAGCTTCATTTTGACTCGAACGAGGGTAGTGGGGGAGGGGTTGGAATGATAGGATGAATCGTCGTTGAAAGGACGGTGGAGGAAGATGCGCTACCGTGCACGAGGGTTGAAAAATGAATGGAAAGCATTCAGAATGGAACGACCAAAAATTCGGGGCCATTCAATGTACACGCCATATTCTGAATTACGTTGAACGTTCAGCTCGTTGGGAGGCATGAAAATATTTTGTACGGAAAAGGAATACTTATCCTTCTGAACCCTTCCTATCTCCTCGACATAATTAGCACTCGTGAAATGGCATTCTAGGTCATTTCGCGAACATTTTATGACGGCAAAACGACTAATCGTTCTCATTAATTTCAATTCGATATCTCTAAAATTATAAATTATTTGTTACGTTCGACAAGATCAGAAATACAATGATACGTGGATGAAATGAAGAATGTAAAAGAAATGACACTGGCAACTCTAGCGCATAACAATATGTCAATAGTTAAACGAACGAGAGGAATGAAATCACCATGCTTCTATATTACATAAACACGATATTCAATTTGTGCGAATGTTGTGTGACTCGTATTTCAGCCCGTAGTTAAAAATAATATTTATAAAACACTCGAGAGAGGAATAAAATGCAAGAACAGTCGAAATTAATCACGTTGTTTCTAACGATTCTTTGAGATTGAAAAGCCGTGCAAAAGCAAAAACAAAGTTTCACGGAAATTCATAGAACGCAAAGGGAGGGTACCATGGTTTCCGAGCAAACGAATTTCCAAGCGGAATCGTCTGGCAAACGCGGGGTAACGGAGTTTTCATTTTTTCGCCGAGCCACGTTCGCGGGGCTTGGAAAAAATCATAATCGCGCGAAATTTTTCGCGGTGGCAGACTTACGGGGGCGAGAGGTGGGTGTACGGGGCGAGCGTCGCGACGCCGGGAGTCGTGCAAATATTTGCGGAACCCGGGGAATCGCGTTTGCCGAAAGTTCGTTAGAGCCGGGCAGAAGGTGGATTTTCGAAGCGTAATTGCGAGAACAATAACGCGGCTGGTGCGTCCGCGAAATGAGCACGGGTCTCGTTGTTGTTTCTGTAGCTCGGAGCGTCGGGATGCTAAGCGAATGGCTGTTGAATTTTTGCTGAACATCGTTGCGTTCTGCCTCCTCGCTTCGTTTCTTCGTTATCCCTTTACTACCACCAAAATATAAAACGTCCAAAAGAACGACGCGCATAAAGAAACAAATTGATTCAAAATTTTTTTATTTCGTAATGACGCGCGTGAGAATTCTACAAAATGGCGTCGGTATTGCAGAAACTCTACCAAATAGAAAAATGCCAAACCACAATTTCTATTTCAATTTTGCGCTTAGAGGATGAAAAACGAGACGCGAAAATTTAACTGAAAAATTTGCACGCTCATTAAATCGAACCGCAGAGGTCGTTGTATCGAGTTTCGATTACCAGGGCGTATTCCACCTTCGATTTTCAATTTCACCCTATCGAATACCAATCAATCTATCGATTTTACTCGGCGCAGGGTCTTGTTACACGGGACGTTCGTGTTTTCTAGCTAATCAGAAGCAACTGAGGGTAGACGCGAACCGATCGACCGCGTGTATCGAAGCGATCGAGTGCCGGTGCGCACGAAATTGCTCTGCAAACATCTTCCCGCGTCTCGCATGCAAATGTGCCTCCTCCTCGTTGCAGTTCTAACCCCTTCGACGTTCTGTTCTACCAGAGCAGTCCGTTTCCGTTTCAGCTTTCGCGAGCAAAAACGCCAACCTCTCATCATTCTTTGCCCTTCGATTCTTGAGCAAACAAAACCGAGCTGGGCGATGTAACAGAGCTTCGAGATTCGACTCGAAACGAGTTGCATTCTTTTTTGCGAGTCAATTTAGTTTTATTTCTACCGTTCTCGCCGAAGTACATTCGAGAAATTCGTTTGCTTTGCGCGTATTTAGGTCTGTTAATAAGAAAACGAAGTTGCTTGCTGCAAAAACGTGCTTTCGCAAGTTCGTTGGCTAAGATGGTAAAAAATTAGGACAAATTATTACAGATTGTAGACAGTCGCAAAAATATATTTTTTATTTTTTGTTAGCATCGATAGCAGACTATAATTTCTTCGACGAAATTTAAAATCTTCTAACAATTATGCAATTTTCTTTCTTGCAATGTCCTAAATAAGGTCCTATTTTAATTGTAACGATTAAAAGCACTTTGTTCTGATAAGTTGAATATATTGATTTGAATAAATGTATACTTTCATAACTGTCTATTGTCGAAAATCTTTAGATGCTTCGTACCTTCTTAAATTAATTGGAAATTTTGTAGTAAGTTCGATGCGCTCTTGGTAGGTCTTAATTGATTTTGTTCGCGGTGTTTTCCTCCGCCACGACTGGTTTTTAATGCAATGAAAGGAGCCTTTGATGCTGTGCATTATCGTAGAATTTCATTATGCTTAGCTTTGGGTGGTGTTGCACGTGGAAGATGATGAACTTGACACAGTTTATACGCTTTATGGAACTGCTGTAAATGACGTGTACACACGCGAAGGCTTGCTCTGCTTTTAGAAGTATAATGAATTTATGCTTTTAATACTCCGCTAATTATTATAAGGGTTCACAATTTTTGGGAGCTTTCGTAATTTCGTTAAAATAGAATGAAAATTATTTTTCTCTGCACACAATACACTCAAATTACCAAATTTATAAAGTTTTAAATTATTTTTGCTTATAACACTTTTCTCGTTGTTTAATTGACAAAACCAGTTGATGGATCTGACCGAAAAAAAGTAACTCTTGTCATAGAACTTTTTTTCGTCCGTCAGAGATTACGAGTTGCAAAGTAAAATCGAAGAATAGCTGACTTTTTATTACACTACACACTCTACATATTCCCAAAGTTCCGTAATTTTTGGAATTTCCGGCTTGTCCCGTTGCGAGCAAACGAAGAGCTTTTTCCCCTGAATGTGCACCGGTGAAGCAGCGCGATGCTCCACATCGCGAAACTTCAGCGTCCCAGGACGCTAACCTAGACCCGCGAGTGAAGAGGAGTTGGCAGGAACTTATCCAGCGGGAAGTATCGAGTTGTCGCTAGAACGAAATGCTCGTAAGCATCTGATAGAAAAGAGCATTCTCGGGACGGAAGAGTTTTTGGTCGGTAATTAGGATGATAATCGAAGTCGTAAGTGACCAACGCGAGGGCAAGAGATATGTACGGTCGAGCAAACAGAATTTCCGCTCGCACGGAGAATCGAGCGGTGCGTAACGAGCAATTCCCGATCAGGAGGGTCGAGCTCGAGGCGGTGTCTATTCAGCCGCTACCTGTTGTCCCCGTTCCTCTCTCGGCTCTGGATCGTCACTCGTCGACAAGATGACTCTCGGGCCGGGTATACAAATTGGCCGAGCACCGCGTCTCGTACCTTATTAGCTGGCGATATGCAACGGCCCATTATTTACCCTTCTCCCTTTCCAGAAACAATGCTGGCTCGCTGTGTTTCGTGATCGATAGACACGCACGGATCGTAGCTGGACAAAAGTCGCCTTGACGCGTGCTCGTAGCGGAGGCTGTTATCTCGACCATCGTCGTCCGGAGAAGCTTTTCCAGCAGATCTGCTGGAAAAAAAAAGAGAAGAGAAGAGAAGAGAGAGAGAGAGAGAGAGAGAGAGGAAGAGGGTGGGATGAAACAAACGGCGACGAGTGGGTTGAGAGGAGGGGTCGCCGATGGCGAGGCCAGCTGGGACTTAATTAGTCAAAGCTCTTGCCAGCTTACTTGCGAGTGGCTCATTAGGGCCGATGTCGCGTTCCCGTAATTGGAACGCGCTTCGCGACTAATTATGCGAGCGAACACGACCACGCCGACGGTGAAATAAAGATTTTCGTTTCGAGCTCTATGGAATTTAGAAATACATCCGTCAGTTGTTCAGCCACGCTGCACCGTCTTTTCCTTCTGCGGTCTGTCTGTTCTTTTCCTTTTTTTTACCGTTGCCTCGTTCCGTTGCGGAAGAGAAGTCGATACACGAACTTACGTAATTAGGTTTCCTTGTGGGGATTGCCGTTTAATTCGACGTCCTGCGAGAAACTGAAACGAAGAAACAGGAACGCTTGCCGAGCAACGGAGACTCTACGGTTACGGTTCTTCGACGCCTTCAATTTTCTTTGGATATTTTGTTACGATTTCTCCGAAGATTGCCAAGTAACTTTAGCGAAATCTGTAATCGTTAATGCTCTAATGGAAAATGTTCGGAGGATTTTCAAAGTTCACAGAGTTTTAGATACCTTCGTGCCTTTGACTTATAATAACGTGTCGCACTCGTGACGCACATTGCAGTTCAGATACAACTCAAGAATCACATACACAACACGATTGTGTTTGGTGTTACTTAACATTTCAACTTATTAATCTTAACATTGCAACAATAATTAGTTACATCTGACCGACGCAAAAAATCATAAATTAAAGGGTTGAAACAGATTTTCGATTTTATTCTATTTGCGTAATTAGATTTGTTTCTACTCGGCATCATTTTAAAAGTTACAATATAACTTCATAATATTTTCGACCGATGCTCGGTTAGATTCCACACGTTGCTCTAAAATGTACTCGATATATAAATGGCGAAAAGTGTGAAATGAGAGTCCCGTTGACACGCGTTTGAAAATGAACCTTCGTTGGAGGCCAGTTGCGTTGACCTTTACCGTGGAAAATCGCACGGTTCGATGAATTTTTACGAAGGGCAACCAACGATTCCGGACGAAAGAGCCCCGAGGGCGGACCACGGGCCAACCTTCGACGCCCGATGAAATACGACGCAACCGTTTGGGAATAATTAAAGGCCGCCACCAGGGATAACGTTGGGTTGGTTCGCGTCGATGGATACCGGTGTCGATAGGCAATTTTACGGGCCGTGAAAACGGGCTTAAAGAACTTCATGACGACGCGACACTGCGCTGCCCACTCGACGCTGAAGGTCAATATCGAGAGGGTTTACGCGGATGACACGTCGCTTGACAAATTGCCGCCTTAAAGATTCCCATCGTCGAGAACCTTTCTAAACCGATTTATAATGCACCTCCTCTATTGTCATTTAACGACGTGTAAATGTCAATTAATTGTATCTTCGATATTATTTAATGTACATCGACGAGAAATAGATTTTTAAATCCCCGAATTTGTAGGTCTTCGAATTGTCGTGTCCGTAGATCTTCAAATCTTAATATTTTGAAAATCTCCAAATTTTCGAATTTCTAAAAACCCTTAAAAACGTAGGAGTTGGACATCTCTTTTCCTTTATTATCATATTTTCTCTGGGAATGATTTTGCTAATATTTGTGTTAATATTTTCGAAAATTTTGCAAAGTACTAAGATTTGAAAGAATCTAGAATGTGGAGTGCATAAAGGTACCCTGTATATTCGGTGACCAAAAATGGTGGGTAGTCAAGGTTGAGCATTAAACAGAGGGTTGTAAACAGTTTACGAAACGAGCTGAATGCTTGAAGTAGCACTCGTCTTCGTTATTGCACCACCTATTTCTCCGGTGTATCCCTTTTACGAGAACCTTAAATATTTCACGGAGTAGTGGCCACGAAATAAAGAATACTAGCTGCTCGCTTTTTATTTTGCTTGCCAGCTGGGTAGGCGGTAAAATACTGGAACGGCGTTTATGAGTTACGATGTCTTTCCCCAAGTTTTCGAGTCGTGGCGTTTTGCGGGGCTTTAAATTCCGCGAGGAATCGTTCCGCGATATTGGACAACGGTATCTGGCGCCCGTTGTATTACTCGGTTCCTTAGCTTTCTTTACCGGAGTGGTAAACCGTCGTGATTTTCGCTTCCTTCTTTCATTTTCTAACATCTCGTTGCGTCGTATTCGAGCAGAAACAACTTTTCTTAATACACGCAAAAGACTGAATATTCCGTTTCGTTTGGATCGAGATTGCTGGAATAAGAACCATTGTCGGACATTTTATCAAGCAATTCGAGTATAATAATACATATAATGATGTATGTTCAAATGGGAACACGTGGAACACTGTTTTCAGATGTTAATGCGAATATGATGGAAATAATGAAAGATTAAAATAATGAATATCGGAATATCTTCCCTTTTTGTTATTTAAATATATCGAGGATCTATTTTCTGGGGTGCTTTTCCCGATTTATCGCCAGCACCGCAAATCACTCGAGATCACCTGCCGCGCGCCCCATGAAACATCTCCAGTATCGAGCCCCTATACGCTGTTTCTTCCTCGTTTTTTCGTTCACAAAATACGTCGTTCCAACGTCTTTCGCGAGATCCTTCCATCCAAAATGCCGGTACATCGAAAGCTTCGGATTACCGCTAACGAAACAATACAAGGGTTGCCAGCAGACAGTCTCTCGTCCCTTTGTCCGAATCCCGAAAAGCTCGTCCTCCTCTTCCTTGTTCCATCAGCTTCCCCGCGTTTATCCCGCTTCTGCTATCGACTGGTTTGTAATAAAATACCGTACGAGCCCTTCGGCGGATTATATTGCCCTTTCGCGAACCCCTACAGTATATCTGGATTCTTCGAAGAATTGGAAGAACCTCACTGGCGTCGAGTTCGAGGGCCTGTAGGTATTCGAGATCGAGTAGACAGTTACCAAGAATTAATTGGTTAATCGGACCCTTAAGCAAGGGTTAACACCGTTGTTCTATTTCATTTGTTTCGCGTCATCGGACACGAAAGATATTTTACCCTATTTTCGAAGACGAAGAAAAGGTTATTTTAACGTAACCTACTTTTCGGAAATAAATAACGAAAAATAAATTATTTTCTATTTTGATAAAAGCACCTTAATCGCCCTAGTTCGTCCTGAATAAATATGTATATAAATAAGAACGTTCGTTTTAGATCAAGGTCGAAAATCCTGAAGAGCGTAGCAAATTGAATAGGTATCCGTAATTTCACCTGAACGGGCGTTCGTCTAATTATTATTGTTGCTGTTATTGCGGGAATATCGTTGCAGCAGCGTAATTATTAATACCCTGGTACGGTGGTCAACGTTTTGCCGGTTTAATTGGACGTTTCGTAATTCTGTTTCCGTTATCATTATTGTTATCATTATCATAATTATTATTATTGTTGTTGCGATTGTTTCGCGGGGGCTCGACGCGTGTTATAACCACGCCACGGAGCGACGTGGCTCTATAATCACGCGATTCCAGGGCCGCAAATCGTAATAATAATTATAATCCGCGGCTTTGACGACACGACCTCGTTCTGCCAACCACTTCACGCGATAATCTTATGGATTATTACGCGATAGTCTTATCTCCAGTTTTCATTTTCTATTTGTTCGTCGAGTTTTCTAAAGAACCTTACAAAGAGCATCGTCGAATAAGCGAGTTGAATCGATTCTTACCGAGACCTCGATTTCATCTTCTATCGTTTGATAGCTTAAAAGACAACGTTGTGCACTAATTTGTGTACCAATCTTGTGTTGTGTACCAACCCTGTATCTTAACCGGAAGGATAGCTACAAACGAAACTGGGATTATCGAGTTGTAAATATTCCGAAAAAATTCGGGTACATTGCAAACACTGTAAGTTAGAGAATTTTTGAAGATTTCTTTCTGTAGCAAATTCCAACTCTGAAAACTTGTAAAAAAATAATCCTTTGACTTTACGAACGCCCTTTAAATTTCTGTACATCTCCTTTGCCATGAAAGCTATTCGCGTGCAATTTTTAGAAACACACTGTACGAGTTGTATCGGGTTGAATTCTCGAAGACCAGAAGTGTGGGTCCGAGAGAAATATGAAAGACAACCACGAAGGCGAACGCTTCTCAGAGATGCAAATTCAAATGCCTGGACCGGAACGACCGAGTATCCAGGCCGATTGTTCGCATCTCCAGGCGTTCCATTTTCCTGGGTTAGCTCGTGTTCGGGGCAACGCGAGTCGCATTTTCATCGACTCCTCTCGGAAGCTATTCCTCCTGTCGCGTTTCTCGAATACACTAGCTTCTACGAATAATGCTGTGGCGTATTCGACTGTTCGTTTGTAACCAACACTACTGTGACGTGTACGTGTAACTACCATGTTTCAACTGCAAACTTCAACCACATTAATACGCTCTTGATTGCAAATTCGTTCATGAATCACTTTCTTATGAAATGTATGATGTAATATAATTTGGAACTGTTGTGCATTGGTTTGTGTTGGTATTTGTTGAATTATGGAACAAAACCATGGCTATTTTCTTGCGTTCAACAGTAGTATTAACAAGGGTTCAAGTAAGAATTACCTAACCCTGTTCGAGCACGGACTGATAAATTTATCAGAGACAACAATATAATCGTTAAATCTTGTAACACTTATGCATGTCGTTTCGATAAAATATGTCGATGAGATATGTCGTTCATAATGACTGAACGAAATTCGGATCACATTTATTTTAACAATGAGTCATTGAAAAGTTCAGTTTCATCCGAATGTTGACTTAGACCGCTTTCATAATGGTCAGATATACGTGACGCTGCTCAGCAGAAGTTGCTCAACATCGTCTTCAGAAATAATTGCGAGTTCAACTGCCAGATAATTTCCAGCCATGTGTTAGGAAAATTGTGATCTATTATCCATTTGAGGAGAAGGTATGGCCGAGACGCGTGAAAAGTCGTTGATATCCGGTTTTTTGGGGCACTTTGGCTCGCGAGAAACCTGACGCGGATTTATGGACGGATTCGATATACGGTCGCTTAAACGCGCTGGCGGCAGCTTTCGCCCGTTCTCTCTTTATGCGACGTGACAGTGCTTTAATAAATATCGTCGTAAGAACGCGGCAAGAGGCCGGAGTATACAAAGACAAAGAGGAGAACGACAGGAAGAATAGAAATGCGCGGCTGGAAAAGGGGGTTGGAAGAGGAGAGGACGCTTCAGGGGATGAGATAAATTGAAAGAGCTCTCGAAGTTGTCAACCTCCACTGCTGGTCACCCTCTACCGCCCTCATCTCGCTCTTTATTTCTCGTTTTTCCCTCTTTTTCATTTCTTCTTTTTCTCCTCTGTATAAACACACCCGCGTTGACGTTACTTCACTGATTTTATCCCATCGAAGAAAAAAATTCTTTTAAAAAAGGAGAACTTGCCTCGTTCTACCGTTTCAGTGATTTTTTTCATCGTTTAATGATCTTTTGGTGGCACATTTCATCACTTATAGCGAATGATATGAATTACCGTAGATAGAGTGAAATAGGGTGGATATTTCGAAATTCTTAATATCGTTTATTGATATGCAAGTTAACTCATTGACTGTTACAGGGATAATTGGCGTATATAGTCAGACGTTCTTGTAGCACGCACAGTGGAGCTTCAGTTTCTGCTTTTACTTCAGAAATTTAGGGATTTGAAAAATTAATACTGTGGGATATTTATAATATGGAAATTTGGAAATTTAGAAATTTCTAAACTTGCAAATTTGTAAATTTGAAAATTTGAAGTATGGAAGTTCGGAAATTTAGAAATTTAAAAATTCTTAGCTCATCCACATACCGAAGTTAGGAAGTTATTCAATAAAGAAAGTATGACAATTGGAGTGACTGTTAAACGCGTTTCAAAGCCACGGGCCATCACACGCGTTGAGCTTCTTGCGTTCGATTATTTATTTATTTATTCAGGGCGCTTCGAACGCTCGTCGTTTCATGAATACAATATTGGACGCTTTCGCGGCTTCGGTTCCGCGGAATTCGCAGGAAAGTTCTCTTCTTCTTGTCGGACTAGCTGCGTACGGGAATGGGATAGACGGAACGGCGTGCACCTGTTTGTATCAACTTCGAGGTACAGCCTCTTATAATCCAGTCTCTTTCGGGAGGACGACCTCGAGAGTCTTAAATCGCGTTTGCTCGAAGAATCCCGCAACTTTGCGACAGAAAGACTGTTCTTCTCCAATATTGAAAATGAAAGGAATTAAGAAGTCTGTAAATGTACAGGACCATTTCAAGCTTTCATGCCAGCAAGAATATTTTAATTATTCAATTTGTAATATGTTGCATTTTATTGTGGTAATGTTGATCAACGTGTATTAAAGTTCCGAATAATTCTGTGTTTTAACTTAGTCACTAATTACCAGGTAACATTTAATTCGTAATTAAATCTCGTTTAATTAACACCTCAGCCACGGGCGAGTTTTTCGATTCTCATACACGAGCGTGGATTAATTTGATTGGTTATTTTACTACGTTATAAAAATGATATTAATTATCCCATCGATACGATATTAATTAACTATGTACCAAAAAGCGGAACTATAATGAATAAATGTGTAGAAATTTCGGTACACTGTTGGAGGGTTCAAATTGTAATTATTAATTGATTTGTTTGTAATTACATATTATTATTGAGAAGAAATATCATGTTTCAAAGGCAATGGATATGTTGTATAACCAGGCTAATTTAAAATAAATAATCACAGTTGATGATTCATTCTGTGTACAGATGATACTAGAATTTCCTCTGTCTGGAATATTTCCATTATTTACAAAAGTACGAAAAAAGAAAGCAAAGAACAGATACTGCAAATTCAAACGCTTTTGTTCGTTAATTTATACTATAACGAAAAACGTAACAGCAGCGACGAGTTAAGTAAAAGATAAAATGTAACCAGCATATTTACGAGAAAATAGAGGGAAGCAGATTAAAGTCAGGTGGTAGAGTATAATCAATAGGTTCGAATTGTCTGGTGTGACAGGGTCGCAATATCGGAGACCTGCCAAGTCTCGTTACTCGTATCTTCGACTGCACGAATTTCTCTCTTTCTTCCATAATACATACAATCTTTTGTGTTTCCTTATCTCTAATGTTCTGCACAAGGTCTGTTGCGATGTGCGATATAACCAGACAGAGAATGCAAAAGATATCGTTGCACGTATCGAATGTTTTATCGTTCCAATGTCTCGACAACCTTTCGCTACTGTGACAGGATACGAAGTTGTTAGCAATTGCGAGTTGTTAATAGATGACTTGTTAAGGAATTTGTATCGATGGAATGTTTCAAGTTTCGATTAATACCTAGACATGCAGTGATATTTGGGAAGTCATATTATTATTTCACGTGACATTTTACATATTGACATCTTTGAGTCAAGCATCGCACATTGTATTTTGACAATATAAGGATATTTACATAAATATCTGTTAACATTCTGCACTCGAAAAATGATTATTCACTTCATTATTCAGTTTAATACAATTTGAAATAAATATTTGTTAGCTAAATCTACAGTGTTACTCATGTAACGTATAAACATAGTGACACAGACAATAGTAGCAATTATTGACTTCAGAAAACTTTTCAACTAGTAAGTTCTACAGTCACCAGCCAACAGCAAAAATACCTGCAAACTTTACCTAGCAATATACATATTCTACGTTCTGTACAACCTGCGTCGTTTTCATAAAATTTAAGTGAAATGGTGCTTTTAGCAAAATCAATATATTTTTTGAGGTAAATGTATCAATGTGACGCGTATAAAAAAATGTCCGAGTTCGATGATTTGAAATGTCAGGTTATTTTTCGCGTGAGAGACGTTGCACTTTTGTAAGTTTAAGACAGCTTTTCGAGATATTCGCAACAGTTCTGGTCGAAGAAGCGCGAAGAATCGTTTCTGTAAAGAAAAGAAGCATCGGAACCGGGCCGCTTCCATCCTGTTTCCGGCCGTGTCAACGCGGAAACGCAATTTTCTCCGGCCTGGCTTTCCACGCTGCCTCCACTTTCTCGTTACACCTTTATTCTGAAAGTCTATGAATTGTGCAGTGTCTTCTTGTCGCGGATTTCCATGGATTTTATGGTGATTTCGAACTGGAAAGCCGCGAATCTGCCAGTAATTTTGATGAATGAATAACGAATGAACGAGCCTGGACAAACTAGACGCTTGTAATCGTGTCGTTTCCATCTTCTGCTCTTTGATGCCACCTTCGCACCACCGAATTTATTTCTAAACAGAATTCACTGTTCATTGGAATCTGTGTTTGATGCTGTATTTACAAAGAAGCTGTATGTACTGTATGTAGAGCGTGAACGGTTTGACTGTTTGGGGATGTAATACTCAAATAAACGACACGGTGTACTATTGCTTCCATGCGAAAAGCGTTGAAATAGTCTGACGAGTCGTAAAATAGCTGTCAATGTTATTCGAGATTTTTCAACAGTCATAGAATAGCATCGTACACGGTTGATTGTAGAACGAAGTTGTTAAAATAAAGTTTAATTGATTTCCTACGCTGTGCTATTCGCTGATATTGCTGTCCTTGATCATATATACCATTTCTTTGTTACAACCGAAGCGTAACTGAATGGATATGGCACTGGTATGTTATGGGCACGCGTAAATAAACCTTTATCGTATCTTGTTTCACGTGTCCGTTCCGTGGAACGTGTTTTAAAACACAGTTGGTACTAAAGGTGTTCAAACATACCGATATACGTGGTATTTGCTCAGGGGTCTATTTAATAAACATAGACATAGTACATACTGTTGATATAATACATACTACATATGTATATGGGTCGTATAGGCTAATTTTAACACGTTCTCTCCGAAGACCCAGAAGAAGAAATACCGAAATATAATTTGTTCAAGAGAAACTTTTAAAAAGTACATATGTCTACGACATCCACTTAGACCATTATCGTACACACATATATATTTTATTTCATTTACTTATCATTCCCACATTCGATATCATAAAAACCATGTATCTTATAGGACCGTCTGTAATGGTAATGAACTTCCATGTATTAATAACATATCTATCTTACATATCTATAAAAAATGAACAGAAGGTAAGCAAGGAATATTCTATACTAGGCGAAAATCGAGTACGGAAGTGTCCCGTCTGGCAAAGGGTTAATTAATTTCTTGATCGTCCAGCGAGGCAGTAGGACTGCAAAGGAGGTTCCCGATAAAAGTTGAACGGAACGAGGGAACTGCGATCAACTAGCGGGCAACTATGAGGGTGGAAAGGATTTCAGTATGCCGTTAAACTATCCTCGGGGGCAGATGACGCAAGAAGAATTTTCATTATGCCGCACCAAATACAATCGGTGCGGCAATCAGGCCGCTTCACCCTCGGTTTAAACTCGTTTCGAGGGTCAATAAAGAGGATCTCTCTCTGGTCCGATCGCCCTGTCTCTTTCCTCTGGAACACCGGCGACCCTTTCGTGCCCTTTGCCGGTTAAATCGTGAAACTTGTTTCCGTTAATGCCCCGACAACCGCGTGGATCCACTCGAATCGGCCTCTTGCAAATTGAACCGTGCGCCCGCGAGAATCACGGACCCGCTCGTCGTTACACCGAACGTTCCGTGAGTTTCGTGACGAGGATTCTTGTAATCAACCACCAGCCTTTTATTCGACAGACGCGAGAATTTGCGAGAAGTAATAACTCCGCGAATGGAAATTGAACGCGAGAATAGCTTACGTGCCTTTGCTTTCGAGCTGGATCTTTGTACTCTGTATTTACCTCGGTCAACATTGAAACGCTACGGTCTGAAGGGTTAATTTTCTTCGTAAATTTTTGCCTTGCAACTTCACCTATAAAAATATGCTCCACTAGCTACATACACCAAACTTACCTTATCTAAACCTTCCCTGAGCTAACTCTAACCTCAACTTGTAACTCCAACCTCAAACTAATGATAACCTTTCAATATCCCTAACCGTAACCTTAATCTAACTACATCATATATCTAAAGTAACCTTAACATAACCACTTCGTAACCTGACATCGTTTCATTTCTAAAATAGGCACTGAAAGTGTCTACGATAAATATCCTAATCATGAATAAATTAACGATCCGTTTAATCCGTGAACGGATCACGTTTCTGGTTGACATTTGGGTTTATTATTAAACGTCAGGACATGTATCTGTCCGCTGTTCTCGAGCGCTCTGTTCCATTCGAAGAAGGGAATAGTGCAAGAATATCACGGCATGTCAGATCGCCGGCCATTGTGATCCCGATCAATACGAACGTACGGGTCGGAGTTTTATCGAGACAGACGAGAGTCGACCCGAGGATGGGAAAGTACCGTATCAACGTTATACAGTGCCCTGGATTATTCCCGGGCCCTTTGAAGCGCCAATCAATTATGCACAGCGAATGGAAGCACCGGGACCTTTCCTTTTTTTGCTTCCTTTGTTCACCGCCTCCTTCTTTCTATCCTCCTGTTGCTCTCTTTTGTACCGCCCCTCTTTTTGACAGATTCGGTTATCTTCTTTTCTTTGCTATGCTTGTGTCGTTAGGTTAAATCATGCGTTAAATTTATGATACCCTGGAAATGTTATCTTTCGGAGCCACGGCTGGCACGAAAATTATGAGAGAAAAGTTGCTCCTTAAGTATTTCTGTCTTAAAAGATTCTTCTTTGATTCAATATCTAATGTTATACTATTTCAAGAGATATAGTGGTAGAAATTATTTTCCTCACCTGTTGGTCATTTGTTTGAGATTTCAGGGATATCAAAATTTGAGAATATTTTGCAGAATATCCGGTGAAGAGAATTTGAAAAGAGTAGTCGGATCCACTTAAAATTTCGATGAGACTTTCCGATTCCAAAAGAACCAACACGCACCCTCGAACTTTCTGTGGGGCGATTCTTTCGTGAAGTGTTGTTACACGAAATAAAGCTCGCTGTTTGCCCAGCAATTTTTCCCCGCGATCGATTTCCTCTAGAAATTCGAAGTCTGCTCGGCAAGTGAGTGTAGCACCACTTCATCGATATTATTTTCCTATTCCCGTCCATTTATACGCCCTCCACTTTGCCTCTTCGTGTTCCCAGTGATTCGGCCAGGAACCTGTTCCCTTGAATAACAAATGTTTTTTCGGAGGGGGTGCCAACACCGTTCTCACCCTCCCCCTTTTTCTCTCTCGTCGACGTTTCTCTCTGGTCGCGTAGCCGCGTGAGAGAAAAAAAATACATCAGAAGGGTGATGGGGTCCGCGAGAGGGAGAGAGACCGAAGAGAAACACACTGGGAATGAATAAAATTGGAGACTTGGAATATTTCGCCCTTGGGAACAGTGGCCATTTTACGCGCCATTTCAATCCGTGACGTCGTCATCGAGAGAACGAACAACCCCCACTGAACGGCTGGGAACATTTTCGATTTTTTTTCCACACCCTCTAACCCTGCCCGTTCTTCCAATCTTCATGCTCGTTTTTTTTCCTCCCCCGTCGAAATTGAAGCGTCGATTATCGACCCCTTTCGAGAGGATCAATTTATTCGTCGATTTTAGCTTACGCTCCTCGTCTCGAAAGAACGTTCCCAAGGTGAAATGGAGATTTTCGGTTGTCGACTTTTAACCTTTTATTCTTCGGTTTAATGTGTAACGTTAAAAATTCGTGGTACGAAAGTATTTATTTACGGGGTAGCCTTTGTACAGAAAAGAATATAATATAGAGAAAGAAGATTACGTGACTTACAGTTTTACGATCACTTAAAGGAAATAAGAACAGAATTCTCGGAAACTTTTTCGGTTGTGTGTGCTCTGAGATATAGCAAAAGCTGAGTAGAAACACGCGAGAGCGAAGTAACAAAATATATCAAAAACTATAGAAACAGAAGGAGAACGAAAACGAAGTTAGACAAAAATGCGGTAGCGAACGGAACGAAAGGATGCACAATATCGATCTCGAAAAACACGATTGCGCAGCTTGGAGCAATCGATAAAGGGACAGGTAACGAAACAATAGAAAATTGAGAAATAATCGTGACACAAAAGAGCATCGAAACAGATAGAGAGGAGAAAAAAGGAAGTGGATTAAGTGAGAACAGAGAGGAGAGCGGCAAAGCGTAGGGAGTATAATACGCGCAAAAAGTGGCGGAAAGAAAGGGCAGAGAAAAGCTGAAAAAAGAAAGAAAATGGAAGAGTTGGTGGGAAAAAGAAGGTTGGAGCGAAGGGGGTGGGACAGGGTGAAAAGGGGCAAAGCTGCAAGCGCAGCAATATCAACTTTCGTCCTCGTAAAACTTTCCAACGTTGACGGCTGACAGCTGTCAATGACGAGCATAGACGAGGGCGAGACGAGGGCAAAGGGGTGGTCGCGGTTTCTCCAGCCTCCTGTTCGGCTCCCTGCGAGTCTGCGTCGCGTCCCGACGACTGTCAAAGTGTCAAGGATCCACGCCGCTATTCTTCTCTTGGCTAGACTGACAATAATTCACTTGGCGTCCCGAAGATTCGACGTAGGCTCCGTTTTCTTCGCTGTTCGTCTGCCACCGTCGCTAGGCTGCTGATAAAAAGATAATGGATCACTGGTGACGCTGTGCGTCGCCTCGAAGAAAGACGAGCCCGTTTGCTCCCGCTTCGTTTTAACCTCGTGAGAACGCGGCTCCGGCAATCGATGCTTCCTGTCTGAAACATCCTTTCGCCTCTTCCTACCTTCTTTCCTCACAAATTTTTCTACGCTCAAGTTCTTAAATGTACAAGTTTCCCAAATTTTTAGATTTGCAAATTTCCAAACTTTGTATCTGCCTAATCCCATATTTCTGGATTAGTAAACTTCCAAATTTCCAACTTTTAATTTCTCAAATTTTCCTGATTCCCAAATTTCTAGATCACTAATTGATCAATATTCTCGAATTTCTTTATCTCCGAATCAGCGAACCTTCAAATCCAAAGATCCAAAGTCCTTTAAATCTCTAAATCACAAACCCCTAGATTCCAAATCCGACGAAACGTTAACGACGAACATGCAAAACAAGAAATGTTGCAAGTTCCAAATATTCCTTCTCTGTCCGCCACTATGTCGATACAAATAAAATCGCAGCAATTCGATTGTCCATCATGATACGTATAATCTGTCATTACCATCGATCATCGAAACGCACACACGTACCGTGCAGGCAAGCCTATATTGGCCTACATTCGTCGCAAACAAATCGAATCTTTTGACAAATTGAATCTAGCTTGTCGAGTAAACCTCGTTGTATCGCCATAACTCTCTGGGAAAAAAAAGGTCAGATATCGTGGGATTTTACAAAATCAACGGGGATTTTTGCACCACAGCAGCGAACACCGGAAAGAGAGAAGGAGGCCGCAAGCGTCGAAGCGGAAAGAGAGCCACGAAAAAACGCGCGTAAAATCGGCGGACGATCGAAATCGATACCCGTTGATTGCCGAATTCGTTAACCCTTTTGAAAAGCTCGGCGATGGTACGTAGACGGGCGACGGCGGAGGGAAACAGGAAGTAAAGGGATGCGACACCGTCGCGCTACAATGTTGCAGGTTTGCCGTGTGTTGTCGGCGCGGCTCTTCTCTCACACCCGGCTTTTCTGGCCCGTTCCAGGCTTGTTCTCGTCGAGTCGTTGTCGATGCCGGAAATAAAAGTGCCGACGAGTCGGCCGCTTGTAATGGTTAATAGTTACTTGTACCGAGTATTTCGAGCCGGCTTCGAATCCGGGCCTCGTTGCGACGCGTTTTCCACGGGAAAGAGCTTTTGTCCGACGGACAAAGGCGAGCCTCCACGGTATTTGATCGAACGCGAATATCGGGATTGTATAAATACTCTTACGATCGCTTGTACAAATGTTCGCCCGAGGGGCAAGAAGCTTTTTTCCGAAAGGGTGCGAGTGGCCGGATTTCGATGCAACTTGTCGCTCGGTGCACGAGGCTTTTAACGCGTTGCTAATTTCGATGGTGTGAGAATTTTGTAATCTCCCAACTACAATGGTCTCGTGTTATATTGCCACTCGTGGAATTTCCATGGTCCTTCGTCCATGGTCCTCGATGCCTCTCGTCATTACGCAACCTTTGTACATTAAGTCGTATCTCCTTACGCAATTATAATTATATATAACTGTTGCACAGAATTATTATGTGCGTAGAATTATATAATCTTCATGTACAATTATATAATTTTCATGTCCGTAGGCCGATTTGTCCAGCAAATATAGCCTGTACCGAAAATAAATTGGGAACCGAACTGGATACTGTTCTGTTTTCATATCGAGGCCAGCTTCGGAAATAAAACTTCATTCTCGTTAATTGAATTTCATGTAACTTGTAATTCAATTTTTCCAATTTTATAAAACCGATGTAGTTATCGTTCATAGAGGATCACATTGTTCTTTTATTTTTACTACGTCCCGATCGATATTCTGGTCATTTTCACAATTTGTCACGCATAATTGAACGTGAAATTGAATTTTGTTACAAGCGTCTTGTTATTTCTTTCAAAAATATAACTTTATCTTTTAACGCCAGTTCATATGTGCATATAACAGGTTATTTTTAACCTGTTGTACATCTTATTATTCAGTAAATCAGGATGAAATATGTACAATGTTGTATGTATATCTTTTGTGACTGATGGATCTGATTACTTGACTTACACTTAACATTGTCAACACTAATTAATTCTTCAACTAACATTATTCTTAACGTTACCGAACGTTGGCTGTCACGGTGGTCATACGTGACACTGCAGGTTCAGTTAAATTAATTTATTAAAAAGAGTTTTTAGTACAGAGACAATGATATACGCTAACAGATTAAAAGATTAAATAGTCTATAGTCTGAGCACAAATGTCAGTTTCAACCTGTTAATGTTCATTTTATTAAAGATCTTTTCTGCCACTACCTTTCCAAGAAAATTCAAATTTGCTCTTCAATCAGATCGAGAAATTTAATCGTACTTGAAACTTCAATGTCCACATATGAATTAAGCGTCCTCGATTCTGCATGAACCTCCAGATTTATGTAAGTTAAAATTCTTTGAACAAACTGGTCAGCGGAGAACGGTCCCCCTAGGAACGTGACTCGTGTTACTTTTCCTTCTGATAAATAACGTGTATGTATTAGGCTCGGTTTATAGGCAAACTTTCGGTCGTCTGTATCAACACGGTTATTCCCGATGGGAGCAGATCCAGCTACTTAATCTCGCACGGCCATTCGTATCGGTGAATATTTCATTCGCGCTTGCTAAATCTCCCTTTTCTGCCCCCGGCCCCGCAACATCGTTCGCCAATAGCTATTTGTACGTATTTTCCCAAGTGGTTTTGCATTTCGCCGGTAATTACGCGATGTATCGCGTTACGAAATCGAATCACGATTCCAAGATTTGTGATCGCGGAGCACGATGTTTCTCTTTAATTCAATGTACAGTGACTAACCGGAACGGAGGAGAAATACCAACACTATGAATATGAACTGTCATAGGACGAGAATGTAAATCTTTCGGACGGTCGTAAATGTTTTTCTTGGCGCTTTCGTTGATGCTTTATCGCGTATCGTTGCGCGGTAGCAAGAGTTATCGATACCTGAACCGATTACGATCATGGTGGTCTGTTATTATGGATCCTTTGCGCCCGTATTTTAACGAAAAACGAGATTGTATCCCGTTCATTTTGAAAAGAGCGAATTAAATTAGCTTAATAACGCAATTTTTTCCGGAGTCTCGACGGATCTAGGTTGAAAATGCAATAAAAGTCTATTGCTGGTCGTTTAATATCGCGTTTAATTCGAGCGCGTAAAGTGCAGAGCTGGAGAGAAGTTAACGCGTTAAATAATTTATAATCGGTTCAAGTCGTTCGCGTGACTGGCGTTTGTACTTATCAGCGGATCGCACGGGCCATGTTACGAGCGCTGTCGAAACATGCGATTTATCTAGTCACCGATTCGACAAGTATCGTGAATTCGATGACGCTGATCAAATTCGATGATGCTCGGTCTAGCGGAAAACGCGCGACCAGTCGACACTTCCGTTCTGCCTACAGCTCTAGAAATACTTACCAGATCGTATAGCGAAATTCGCTCGCAAAACGTAAACATTAATTATCTAACTTTTCCTTCGAACTCACGATTTATCGAAACTGTTCGTTACATTACCACTCGTAAAATACGTGGAACATTTTTAAACGCACGTTATTAAACATTTTTAATAACGAACAAAAATTAGTCTGCTTTAATACAGCTTAATTATACGTTCCCGAGGATGAACTGGTCATCGTAATCGCGGTCTGTGATACCGAAATCCGTGGATCTGAATGGTTCTTGCGTAGCAAAGGGTCTATTCAATGTTACTAATTAGCTGTTCCTAATTAGCGTAATTCGGCTCCCTTCCCACGCACGGTTAGTTTCAACAAGTTGATTTCAATGTTGCTGAGTTTATCAGACAGCCAGATGCATACCTTGATCTCTGTATAAGCAAATGTTAAGCCGAAGCATTAGAATTCATTCACGATATCCGTTATATTCGTGCAATACGAGGATAAGCTTCATTCGTGTCACAATATGGCGGTGCGCATCAAATGCCGTATGTTTTATGTAACCTTGAGTGTAAAATATATACACAATCCTTAAGTTTATACGGTAATTGTACACAGTGAAGTGGTGCATCTTAGTGTAACATTTCATGATGTAATTTGGAGAAGTTTGGAGCAGCTGAAATGCAACAGTAAGATTTTAATGCTACGTTTACGGACATTGTTTTTAAATTAAAAACAAAAAGCACGATATGTATAAGGGATGAAACACAAATTATACAATTATTCTTGTCCCCTTGTCGTACAAGTACGTGTCGCACTTGTGATACACACTACAGTTCGAATGTCATAAACTAGACTTCTATTTTCACTGCAATTGAATTTTGTGTTCAATTCTAGTTGTAACCTGCGTGATCAATGATCGCTGATTGTATAATGGTAGCTAACATTTAAACTTTCTTCGCTTGTCCTCAGGTTGTGGAACAATTAGCTAGCCATCCGTAACCGTCCAGAAAATTTTAGGTTAAGTTGTTCCTGTAATTTAGAATAATCACTCCTCGTGCTAATAGCAGTATAACAATTTATCGAAAATAAAATTGGCTATTAATCGAACGGTTCATCCACTGTTTAAGTAGAACCGAGAGTGTCAATTATACGAAAAGTAGTCTTTCTCTGTCATTACGTGGAATATCGCGTCACAGGAAAGCGGCACGCGTTAAATTTCTGTCATTAATTCGATTTCAATCGTAGAATGGTAGAAGGGTGAACAGAAACGAGCCGTCATACCTTCCACAAACAGGAATTCATCCGGGAGATTGTATACTATCTGACGATTCGATCTGCACTATTCAGATCGACGCGACTCGCCTCGAATCTCCCACGGGACGCGACCAGCCTCCATTGTGATCTCGAACTTACGGACTAACGATGTTGCCGCTGATAATTGCTTGCACGATGGAGCCCGATAATACCGTGCCCGTCTCCCGATATTGAAAACAATTTATCGATGAAATGATGCGAGCCACATTCATGCTCCTCGGAAGCACCGTTTTCGATCGTCTGCACGCCGTTAATCGAACGCCGGAAATAAAGAGAGCTCTAAGTGCCATTTTTCGAACGGTCGCTCTTTGTTCTTGAGAAACGTGTTTATACGAAAGGCAATGTCGGTAAATATCAATGAAAACGTTTATCACTTCTATAAGTACCTTAGACCTTTGTTAAACAAAAAGGTTCCTAGTAGAAAAATGTACATGTAAAGATAAAAAGAAAGATTTACATAAAGGACTGCTTAACGTCTAAATTATTCTGACGATAAAATAATAAGCTTGAAATGTTAAAGCCTCAAGTATTCCCGGGACAAATTATTTTATAGTTACTGAATGTACGTTCTAAAATCGTAAAAATTCTTATCGGATACTTTTTAAAGGCAAATAATTTAGTTGTCCGACTGTATAAATAAGGAGGAGGATTGTACAAATATCGAAAGACGCGTATAAATATTGTAATTTGTCGAAATTGGAGGTAATCTCGGAGACAATAATGTGACTAAGAGTCCCTCATTTTTCGATAGTATTAGCAAATTGCTGTTTTCTGGCCGTTTTCGCGATTCTAACACAGAGGACGATTACGGGGAGAGATTGATCGACAAAGTGGAAGAAAAATGAGTGCACACGACCACGAAAGATCGCGTGTCGTCGTCTTAATCAAGAAATTTCGGGGCCGTCCACGTGACCTGCGCCCCCAACGGCAAGCCGGGGTTGAAACAGGGTGTATTTTGTCGTGGGCCATTTCTGGGGTAAATTACAACCACGCAGGAGTCGTTACGGCTGCTTGAATACCAGTGAAATGGATTGTGCCAGGGATAAAGAATGAAAAATTACCGCCGCCGTTGTATCGCGTGTATTGTTTGAACGTTTTCTAGAAACGGGGAAAAAAAATGGAAGAAAAATGACGGAAAATTGCGTTTTTCGTTAACGCCCGTCTGACGCTGTCTGTGTAATTAAAATTTATCGAAACTTTCCATTGCCTTGATTTATTTCTTATGGTTAGCAACGAATAAGGGTTTGCGACGATCCTTTATATGTAGTAAGTTTATCGCTTTTCATATAGCTATCTAATCGTTAAATATTTTATTTTACATTGCTATTTTATGCAGATATGTTGAACTAATTCGTTCAATAGACATTACAAGTTTCATTCTTTTGATTGTCTCAAAATTCACCAAATCAACAATTTTTGAAATATAAATTTATAGAAATGGTTTCTATGAAAGTACTCAATTTTTATTTTATGATAGCGATGTAGAGAGTTGTGTATGGGAGGTTCACGAGTGGATAGCTGAATTAATAGTCATTGAACGCAGCAACGAATAAAGAGTAACATCGAACGGGCAGTAAATAGAGTGCTATAACCGTAGGTCGTGCACGCAATTTTTCTAATCATCGCCGTTATTATTCTTGTCGCTATTATGCTTATTATCATTGTCCAATTGGAGAACGCGGCCCATTTCCGGGCAAGACATACAGCCACTCGGGGATCGTTATTCGCTAGCAGAATGGGCCATGGGAAACCGGATATCCTGGTAAGGAGGTCGCAGAAAACTAACGACTCGTTCGTGAGAATAAACTCCGCGTAATTCTACGTTTCTTAAATCCTCGCGATTCTATGTACCGAGAATCGTTGCGTTAACAGATAGTAATGCAGCTGGATTTTTTTACCGGAAGATATAATCCTCCGTTGTTAACTTTTTTCATGAAGCGACGGTAATTGACCAATTAACAAATCCTTGCAATAAAAAGGATCTACAATTTCTCTGAGTACATGAGGGAGACTTATTCGTTTCGACCTTTAATCCTGATCAAAACGTGCTTAATCGTATATTAATTTTCAAGTCGAACTACCAAGTGCTAAGTAATCAGTGCAAAGCGGATTACAATAGATTAAATCGTAGATATATGAAATGTTTATTGATCCCTTATCGATCTGCAAACATCTAGTATAATCCTCTTTACGTCGGTTACTAATTTATCAACACCTAATAGGTTACCGAGGAATACTACGTTGGAAGTAGTCACTAATTTTGGTAAGCTTCAAATTAACTTTGAAACAACCAGTAAATTCTAATGTCAGAATTAAGGTCACGCAGAACCTTTTGTATTTTAAGTTTTTCCTTAAAATGTAGCCTCGGTGAATTATTAGAGGCAATTCAGATTTTTGGAGCAGCCTGTATACAGGTTCTCTTACATTTATGCCTGTGCTCTTAGTTACTAAAGATTCGGATGGTACTTTCAATCTTCCTTGACACACTCAGACTTTCAATCCCCTGTGATCCGTGGGACTTAGAAATTGTTCGCTCTGTTATCAGGTGCTCTTCCAGACACGTACAGTAAGACGCAGGATAATGCTACCCCAATTAACGTCAATTCGATATAACGCGGAAGTTTCGCATTTTTCTTTAGATGTAACACAAGAATAGCTTAAACTCGCAGTTTGTAAATTCTCTTATTTCTATTTATTATGTGCTAACTTCGTTTAACGCTGTTTTCTAGGAACCTTAAGCGCTAAACGAAGCGTTGCTGCGCTTTAAAACTCGAATATGATTGCAGCGTTTTAACACGGGCAAAAAAAGTATCGAAAATCTATCGTTGAGAGTTCGCGTTGTTGAAACCGGAAAGTTTTTTCATCCCCCGTTTCGCTTCGCGCCTTAATCTACCTTACCGCGGAGCGGTTCCAACAAAAACACGAAAAGAAAAGCTCTAGATTATTTCTCGACGCTGTCATCCCTTCTTCGAGAAGGAATTAAACCGCGAAGAAAAACGACGACCATTTATTTACGCGCGATCCGAGGTCTTATCGTTAACAGCATCGCGAAAAAACAAAGACGGAAAAAAGAAAAGAGAGACAGAAAATCCCGAAGAGATTCGATTTCGCGGAGCGGGAGAGCATGGAGTGGGTGGACCACCGCGAAACACTCGACCGTGTTTTTTTCTCTCTCTCTGTCTCGTTTCGTTGCCCTCGCGGCACCCCTTTTGCCCCGGGGGTGAGATTCTCCATCGAGGCTGGCCCGTTGGTGCGAACTGTGATTACGGATTTCGAGTCTCGCCCGCGGATTTTACGAGCCCGCCGTGAATCGCACGACTCACACCCTTTCCGCCAGCCTCTGGCTCTCTCTGTCGTTCCTCAGGCACGGAAGGGAGAAAGAGAGAACGCGCGAGAGGCATACGAACCGCATGGAAATAAATAAATGCCTGGGGGTGGTCGGTGTCGGTGAGACGGGTACCAAGGGGTGAGAGCAGGGGTGCCGATGCTGGCTTCGCTTCAGGACCCACCACCTGCTATCGATTTCACCCTTGAAACTCACCCGTGCCGATCTGACGAATCGCTCCTTTTGCGCCGATTTTCTTGCGACTTCGCGGGAATTGCCAGCGACCTTCTTGCGAAATACGCGATTTCATCTTGTACCGCCATTTCTTCTCTTCGAGGTGCTTCGACTGCTTTTCATAACATGGTACAATTATTTCAACTTGTCTGTCTTTTTCTTGAGGAAGCTTGTGATCTTTGAGGGTAATAGTTAGAATTAGGTCTTTAGACCAGACGAGTGATGGTGTTTTACAGTTAAATCCTACCGACTTTGTACAAATTTCGAAATTTCATAGTTCCAAAATTCAGAAACTACTACAACGTACTTGATCTGTATATATGTAGTCTTCTTCTTTATCAGTATGCCATCGACCTGAAGCTAGCGTACAGTAAAATTTCCCCACGGGATATAAAGTCTACTCCGCTTCTAAGTAGCGATAAACAACTGCATCTCTCACGATGCAGCTATCACTGCAGCAGCTGCTCTATATCACCATTGAATTATATTTTTCACGAGACTCTTACCGTCCACGTAAAGTTTATTATTAACGAACGGCAGAAACATCTATTCGACGCGTGATAGACGTATGAAAGATCTAGAAATTCGTTCGTGGAACGATGTTGTCGAAACTTTCGTAAATGACATGCGTCGATATCAGCAGCTCCCCCTGGAGATAAGCAACTCCGTGCACTCTTAAAACGTTTCCTCTGCGTTTTATTATTCTAACAGCCCCTCTGGCGAGAGCTACTCCTGCGGATGAAATAACTTCTTTTTTATCTCGCATTAAACGCGGAGACATCTGTTTTATCGATCGAAGACGCGTCACGGAATGTTCTATTAAAACGAAACAAAGACGTTGTTAGAAGAAATTGGATTCGGTTATTACGAGAAATATAAGCCTGGAAATCTAGATATCTAGAGATGATATGGTTCAGAGGTATGGCAATCTAGAAATTTGATACGGACATATCATTATGGGATCTAAGGTCCGATAATAGAGATTTAAGAGTCTAGGAATGTCGAGATTTGAGAATATAAGAATCTGAGGTGTAGGAATCTAGGAACCTAGAGATCCAAAGATCCCTTAATCTAGACAATAGAAGATCTAGAGACCTGAGGATCCGAAAATCTATTATTCTACTGATTTCGATGTTTAGGAACCTTGGAATCTAGAAATCTAGGGAGCTGCGAATCTAGAGACCTGGGTCAAGAAATATGTAGGCCCAGATATTTGAAGATTTCTAACAATGAAGAAGTCTAGGTATTTGATTACCTATGAATCTGTGAATCTGAGGATCTGGCAATTTTAGAATCTACAAATTTCGGAATAGACATCCCAAAATATACACGTATTTTCACCGCATAAATTTTCTGTTGAAAGTAGCTGTCCGTTAGCTGTTCCAACGTTAGAGAATGATTGCCACAATTAGATGAATCAACACTGCGATGCGATAACAGTCGTTGTTTATAGAGCTTTTACTTAAAGACACGACTCGAAAACGTCGTTGCGTTCGTGTCGCGCGATCCCCCGTGGAATAATATTTTTCCACCTCTTCGTGGCCGCTTTCCACGATGAAATCTAATTAACCCCTAATTAGGGGCGGCGTACTTCCGTCGAACGACCCTTTCATTTATTTTACATGCTGCTTTTTCTTTTTTTCTGCCGCCGGCCAATTGTTGTTCGTCCCGTTTTTCTTCGCGAACGAGCTGAATCGAACCCGAACAAAGCAACGCGAAAGAAAGAGAAGGTCGAAGGGAAAAAAGGGAGGAACGTTGCTTGACCGACTGATTGATTTATTTATCAGCTGCCGGGGCTTGTCAACATTTTGCGACACGCTGTTCAGACACGCGACACAAGGTTCTACCAAGCTTGGTGACTGGAAATCAGTTATCGGAGGCAGAATTGAACTTACCACGCGAGGAAAAATTGCCTCGGGGGTTGATAGAATTACGACACAGAAATAGAGCTGTCTATCGCGATTCTGAAACGACTTTATTTTCACCCCTCGCATGGGAGATTTAATATTTTGCTCTAGTGGTATTGTTGTATATCTAAGGAAATCATTTTTACTTTTATCTTGCTATCTTGCTACTTCCGTTTTTAAACTACGACGATAGAATTCTATTGGACATTCTGATTGTTTTCCTAAAAAAGGTTGTTCTTTTAAAGTCAAAGTGCACAGTCAGGTGCACTTCGAGTCCGCAGGTCGGCGAACCTGCAGCGGGAGAAAGGAACGACGCACCAGGGACATCCCCGGGTTTCGATTATCGTCAATAACTCGGCTGGATGTGTATCCCTTCCGTGCAATGCCTGTAGTTCCCGGAAATTCGCTTCGCCCCCGGGATTATCCCGTCCGGGGAATTCCCATCTCGGCGCCATGGTTATGCGCCCTTCCTGCCTGTCGTTCAACCCTTACTTTCGCCCTGGTTCTGTCCCCTTCGTCCCTTTGTCTTCGAGTTGCTTCGCGATTTCTTCCGAATTACTTTGTCCAAAATATTGCGTCGCATCTTTCTCCCAATGGATCGCGCGATATTGCTCGACACACTCGTGTCTTTCGTACAATTTATTTTCTGCGCTACAACGATGAACCTCTTAAACGATCGGAGTTCTCTCTGTTTCAGAATGCACGTTTCCATTGAAATGGGAAGGGACGTGGTTTCAGAGCGGAGTCAGACAACCTATCGTCATCTCCAAGAACGAGTTGTCCAGCAAGGGCAGGTGTCTGCACAACGAGGGCGACAAATTTCTTCTGGTGGACCAGTGAGTGCAAACTTTTTATCGCAAATTATAATTTTATACCTAAATTTACATATAATTATCATTCGTTACATCGTACGATTTAATTAATAGGTAAAATGTTAATCAGAGCGTCTTAGAATATTGAATTCTTCTTTTTCTTCTTGCAACACGTGAAAATTCTTCTTTTACTATTTAAATATACTCTCAAGAGCATTTTCATTTCTTTTCTTTATATTTCCTTTTCCAAGATTTTCCATGCATAGGAATTACATTTTTAGTTTTAATACGTAGAAATTCCTTTTCAAGTTTTTATAATATATCCAATGAAGAATAAAAATTGTTCATAATAAGATGAGTGCGTAATGAACGATAAAGGAACTCAATTACGTACTGCAGAAGATTAATGAAAGTTCTTACATCTTGAAAAGACTGCAGCACGATGTAAAGAGGATAAATACAGTAGCTACATTTTTCAGAGGCGTACAAGTTTGAACTCGAAGAAAATTTCTTTTATAAAACTTACTTTCTTTAATAAGGACCTTTTATAACTGGCGCTGTCGAGAGATTAAAAACTCACTCTATTAATACGCTATTAAAAGTCAACCCTTGGTTCTACATCCAACGTTAAGTCTTGCTATCTCAATATAGCATAAAATAATTTCTCTGTGCAAGTACAAAATTCACGAATTAAGCGTTCCTAACATTTGAAAGGGTATTTTACTTGCAGAAATATAATCATTCATTTTTTGAAAAGGGTCATTAATAATAAAATGTGTAAAACTTCTATGAAGATATTGTTGTAAGCACATTGTGACGGAATTAATAAAATTTCACGGTTCGAAAGAAGTAGGAGAGAAAAGTAGAAGGGGCTAAATAAATAAACCTGTTTCGAGGGCCGTATAAAAGAGAGCGATAGAAGGTTACCACGCTATAGCTCGATTTCACAAATTTCTGTCGCCTGAAATCTCGTTAGAGTTGCCCGTTAATCCGAAGCAATCCGTGTCCTCTAACGAGGAGCAAAAGAAAAAAGGCGAGAAGAAGGAAGACGAAGTAGAAGAATCAAGCACAGGCGAAAGCATTCTAATTCCAGCAAACGATATCGAATGAAAGACTCGAATCAGATAAAAAAGCCCTGTTTCTGTTCTGTTCCAGAAAATCCTGCTACCGTTGCGTCGTCATTCACGAGAAGCACTCAAACGTTCTCCAGTACAAAGAAAGTAAGTACAATTCCGGAAGAACATTGAAAAGATGTCGTTTCTTCTCTAGTTGCTTTCTCCTTACTTTCTTGGCCCTTCTTCGACCTGGTCTTCTTTCGACCGAGCCGTAATAGCCGTTGTTTCGGTACGAAATCGATAACGATTTCCCGTTGGCCCGTGGAAATCCATTCATTAATTAGAATGCCGATCGGTAATTAAAAGCTCGAAGATGACGAGAAGACGGCCGAGAGAAGGAGGCTGCCAGAATAATTCCCAGCGAAGAACTTAACGACTTTCGTTCGTTGTGCAAACCCGGGGGATGGGTCGGGATGGGACGGGCCGGATGACGAGGAGAGGACACGGAAACGAACGAAACAGGCAATGGTACTGCTAATTCCAGACGGGCACCGGGAACCTCGTTTACAGCGGAAAAGAAATCGAGAGCACTTTGCCGGATTCTAGCGTGCAATCAACCCGGCTGCCTCGTTAATACACGGACAACAGCGAACTTTCTGGGACGTGATAATGATTCCCGTTCCGGATATTTATCGAGCATCGTTATGCAGATCGCTGCAAATTATTGCGCGACTTCTGTTCCTTAATCAGAAATCGCTGCCGACTTTGTTTTGCAAATATTTCGTTAACACGCTCTGCACTTTCATCCGTATTTTTTCCAAGCCTTCTCCGATTATCTCGAATCTTCATCTCGAGTCGACTGTGTCGTTGCACCAGTTACTTCGTTCCTGTGAACGTTGCACTCTCACTGAACTTCCCATCTTTTAACCCATCTTTTCCATCATCTTGGTTTTCATGGATCTTCAGTTCCTGCACTCTGTGATTCTCGATATCGTCTCTAAAATTTCACTCAGATCTTAAATCGAAAACTTGTAGATTGTCCATTCGCTGTACACCGTGCTTCCCCGTCGAGAATACAAGCTTCACTACCACATATTACATATACAGGATTATCCGTTCTGCGTAACGCAAAGTATTCTGAAAATGCACGGTTAAATTGCGGGAGTTAAGCCGCGTATATTCGAAAATTAAAAGTGCTCGTTAATATACCGCAGAAACGGTAAGACTGTTTGAGAGCTCTTTGATGTCCGTTCTCATATGAACGTGTCCTCGTTAGTTTAGAGTGTACAACAGTTAGTGAAGAGCATCTGTTTACGTATTCAGAAAGCCAAAACCTGCATCCGCCTGTACGTGGATTTTCATAAAAATCGTCGGATCTGTAAAAGTTTCGTCCGCTTTAAAACTAGCTCGTTCGAAGCAAGCTTTTACCCTGCTAGAATCGCGCAACGAGGTTTCCTGATAATTCCATTCACTTCGGCGTAGCTCATAGACGATACAAGCCTCCTTTTTTTTTTTTATTTTCAAACCCGCTAACGATACTTTGATCCTCCAACTGTGGTTGTAAGTGACGCGACTGGCGGCGAGGGGAAACGAGCGAGCGGCAAAGAGGGTGGTAAATATGGATCCGGATAAAAAATGGGTTAGGTGCTGGCGAAAAACGTGTGCTGCAGTTCGTACAGCTTCGTTCAAATCAATTGATCGATGGTCAATTTTAAACGGCGATTAATCAATATCCTTTCGTTGCTCGAACGATCGCTATCCATAGTTTATTTCATTAGTTCCCCAACGAAATTCTAACTGGCACATTTTCTTTCGCTGATACGCGTATTAGTAATATTTTATCCAATTTTTTATTTCGACGCTTTTCGAGGAAAATTATGGTCTCTCGTTATATTTTTTTCTCACGAAATTTCGAGCATGGTAATGATACCATTTGATTATTCTGAAGCATGATAATTTGCTTCTTGTAATGGGGACGGGTTGTATTAGCACGTGATCTCTTACTGTTTCAGTGTGTTGATATAACGCGTTGATATACCAGCGTGTTCATGTAAGAATGCGTTGATATAGCGGAAGATTGATATAGCAGCATGTTGATGTCGCGACGCATTGATATAGCAATGTATTGATATAACGAGTTTAGCAACATATTGATGTAGTAGTGCGTTAATGTTCTGACATGTAGATATAGCCGCGCAGTTAATATAGCGATGCGTTAATATTCCGATACGTTGATACCCTGGTGCCTTGATATTCCCATACGTTGATGCCCCAGTACGTTGATATAGCGGCGAGCTAATGTAGCATATAATATCGCGACGCTTTATCACCCCATAATTCTAGTGATCGAGACTCTACGAAACCCGAGACAATATTGAAGCCTTTTTCATCAACTTAGTATATAGCTATTTTCACAAACTTCTGCAACACTGTTTTCAACAACATAACGAGAGCTATTCTCTGTATGAATGTACAGAATACCTCCAGAATGTAGAAGAATTTCACTGTCAACTTAATATACGTCAACATTTAATTTTATTCTAGTACCCTATCTTTTTTGTCGAACTTTTTTATTTGTTATATATTTACTTGAGCAGTGATATCGAAGAAACGATAGAGCAATTAACTTTCATTCGTCAGAAGTTGCTTCGATTCATCATCCGTCTAAAGATTATGGATTTCTCTCCAGAACTTTTCCCATCGAGATTCATCACCTTTGATGGCTCCATTGCTTGCCCATCCATTTTTAACAATCTTGTTTTGACGGCACATGATCGCTCCATAAACGACCGTGGTAGATCGACGGATTTCTGAAAATATATAGTAAAATAAAAATGATTTTTACCGAGTAATATTGTTAAACGAGAAGAGGTTCATATCTCTTAAGAATGGCACTTTCTAGACATCTTGAATGTTACATTTTCTCGAGCCGCTTTTGGATGTTCATTGTTAAACACACGGATACATCACTGGTTGACAGTAAGATAGATGGTAGAGAAGTGAAACGACCTGTAGAGAGATAAATGAAGCCACAGAGAGAGCAACAACGTCAGTCATATGGACTTTGGCACCACAGCCAAGTTGCGGAGTAACGGAGAGGATGAATTCGACGTACAGGCTGTTCTAGAGCATTACTATCTAACATTATTTCAGTACATTATGCCGATGATCATGCTTGTTACACAAGTTACACTCGTATCTAGTAATTTTTGAAATTAGAATATTTTAAAATATGTGGTACAACTTATTCGGTTACGACGATACTTGTCGGAAACGTTACTCGTATCTGACAATTTTTTTATATTAGAAATTTTCAACCTTCAGAAATTTGAGACTTCTATGTTCAAATTGAAGAATTCGGAAGTAAGTTCATTTACACTCGATTCAACTGTGGGATACAGATTTGTTCAGAAGACGACAATCAAGGAGTACTCAATTATTGACTCCATTTTTAAATATACTGTGTTGTAGAAATACGTATCTTTCACAGGAACATCTTATATTGAAATACGGAAATGACAAGGTTAAATAGACCTCGAGTTTACAGAAATTTTCTCCGTTGTTTCGCGTGTGTTCTGAAACGCGCTGTATACAGGCTGAAAAAGAGGGACAGCGACCTCTGGTACACAGCAGCCCTCTCCTGTCTAGCGTCCGCATTTTTCGACGATTTGTCAAAGTCCCTCGGGTCTCTCTTCCACCTCTCTCTACCTCCCTCTTTTTTTATCGGATTTTAATCTGCATAGTGTCACATCGCAGATACCATTTGCCTGCAGGCTACCGTTCGGACCGTCAACGTGCGGGGAAATGTGGGTCGTTTCGGTGGAAAACGGGGTAGAAGAAGCGTGACAACGAACGTAGAAAAGTCTCGTCACGCTTCGGGCAACCTAACCAATGGAAAAACCAAGGACTTTCTTCGTGACTCGTGATACATTCTGAAGGCTGATGTTTGGAATGAAATCCGATTCGCGGACCCAGTTCGTTATCGATCACTCGTTCATTTGTTCCCGGGGGATACGTTCCTCTGCTTAAAAGCGAACGATTGTGCTGCGATCGTTTGGGAAATTGGGACGGTTTAAAGTGTGTCAGAGGATTCTATCTTTCGACTATTTCCTATGTTTATTAACGCGTTTGATTGCGAGCTTCAAATAAAATATCAACAATTTTATTTATTCAATGGATCGAACACCCTTCGATGCAGTACGATATAACCTAACCCATTCACTGCGAACCACATATAGTGTCATATTATTTATATGTACGGTGTCACATTCGTATGTTACGGATTATTAATTGTTATGTTCAGTTGCTATGTTGGATAGAATGATAAATTCTATGTTCAACCAGCTTAATAAAACAATAATGTGTTAGATTAGGTTGTGTTTGCTGTACCGAGAAAAATTTACAGTCTATACATCTTTAGTACTGATAGTCACATGAGGACGTATACACCTTTCGCAATCAAAGAGATACAAAATACGTATACGTCCTGATTGTACCTCAATATCATTCAAATAGTTAATCATACAGTGTAACCAAAAACAAAAATAATTTTAATAATTTTTACTGCTGTAATTTACTAACACTCGAGCATAACCTTTTGTCAGGATACCGCAAACGTAACTAAAAGATCACGACTGTTGGTCTCCCTGTGTGCACAACGTTCATAACTGACTGCGTGGGTTTATAAAAAATCGTATAAAATTTTAAGCGTTAATCCTCCGCTACTTCCGCGAGCGGTGAAAACCCACAGACGAATTTCGCGTGAGACTTCCGCGGACTTCCACCCCGCGGAAAAGAAGATTTTAGCAGGCAGTCGTTGCGTCGGAGCGGTTCATCAAGAAGCTTAACAGGCAAAATTGCTGTCAGGACAGAAAGCGTGTTTTAAATTTAATTGGCTCACGGCGAGCGTGTTTATATCGCGGACAAGTTGGCGTCCGTTCCAAAGCGGAACACGGAATTGCACTTTACACGCTCTTCGTTTCCGGAATCGTTGTACAGGATGTTTCAAAAATATTGTATTATCCTGCGGTGTCATAAATTCTTCGCGATAAATCGAATCGAAAAGTCCTTTACCATTTTTCAATCTGCGACTTCGTTCTTCAGATATAAGCAGTTCAAGATTAAATTGAAGACTTCCCGAATACATTATTTTAACGTGGCTTCGTTGGAAGTCCGCCATTATACTTTTAACAAGTTACATGTCAAAAATGAAGCTACGAATTGCAAAATGATCAAGGAATTTTCGATTGCTTTTTTCATCAAGAAACTATAGTCACTGTTGTATAATTTTTTTAAATGAACGATTTTCAGCGGGGTAGTGATTTTTATTAAAAGCAGTTTGTAATACTCGACACAGTGACCGATTGGGACGTCAATGATTAAAAGTAACGAATAAAAAAGAGTAACAAAGTTGAAAACCACTAAATCGATGTCAACGACTATTTTATTGCCTTTTCTCTTTACTATTTCACATTTATCCTGAAATCCGTTCGCATATCGCTTTTATTACAGTTTACAACGACTTCGAGGGAAACATCAACCTCTCGTACCAAATGTTTCTATAAAATTTATGACATCTATCTATGTATTCTACCTGTACAGTCCGTATATGTTACAATTTAATTATCCCAATGAATTGTAAATTTTTGTACGTTTTAATAGACACACTTCTGGCACGTCCTCCGAATAAATAGCACGGAATTCGTTAAACATTTTCGCGTTCGCCGTGCAATAAAATTTTCATGTAACCGAAATTATTCAAGTAAAGGAATATTTATTTAGGCGAACAATAAACCGTGAAGCAACGAGCTGTCGCTGAAAAAAGAGAACGCCCAGAAGAACGTAGGCAGATGTAATTTTCAAAGCTTGGAAATGGAAAAAGTGCAATGTCGTGTCTTTCCTCTATTTCCAAGTTTTTCCCCAGCCGTCCTCCCATTTATTTATTTATTCTCACGTGAATGCCAGCTTCGTGTCACTCTTTCGTTCCAATGAACTCGCCGGCTTCTCAAATTTTCATCGCCATTTATTCTTTATTAGCATCGACCGTCTTTCCAGTCTCCGCTATTCATTTGTCCTACCTAATTACCTTTCAGAATCACTTTTAGTTTCCATATTTTCAAATCTTCGAATTCTCAAACTGTCAAATCTAAAGTTCTAAGCTTACAATTCTGAAATATCGAAGGGCCACTTGATTTATACAATCCTATTTACTCCAATGGCCACATAAGCAAGTTCCCTCACGGTTATGTCCGAAAAATAAGAAACTTCGAATTTTCGTTCGACGCGAAAATGTTCCCCGGTGGAGTAATAAAGATTGGGTAGGAATCAATGACGCATTTCAATAATGTCCAATAACGGGAATGGAAGGAGGGTCGACAGGGGCGAAGTCGAAGAAAAACAGCGAGCAGTCGATGGGCCGTCGACTTTTCCCCGGGTTAGTGGCAACACCTGTGCGTAGAAAAGTTGTTTCCGAGGTCCCCAGTGCGAGTGTCTTGCCACTTTTCCAAGCGGGAAGAAAGAAATCGCGGAGAATATCCTCGGTTAAAGTTATTCTCGGCTATGAACTTCCTACTCAGAGAAAATTCGTCATCGTCTGCTTGCCCCTCTACCTTCTTCGCCTTTCTTCCCCTCGCGCAGCCATCACTTCCTGTCAAGCTTGGTCTGCGCGACGGAACTTATGGCTGTTCGATGGAAGTTAATGTGTCGCAACAACTACTTCGAAAACTAGTTCTCTCGACGAAGTTATTGGTTGAAATGATTGTTAAAATTTCTTTCGAATTTAGTCCACTGATATAATAATTTATTCGATGTTTCTCCGGAAACTAGACTTACGTTAATTACGCGGAGAAATTATCGAAGCCCTTCTGTGGGTTCATTTTTATGAAGATAATAATTTTGTCGTGCCGAAGCAATATCTGTTATTAATTTTAATTATGTATCTTGTGCACGTAGATCATCGTAGTATAAACATATGAGTATGTCGAGTACAATTTAAGTGTATTCGATAATGGGATTTGCGTAATTTTTACAACTAAATTTCGTTTAAATTTATTAAAAGCAAAGTACGATTTACGGGACAAATAAGATAAAGGCAATTTCCCCAGCGTGCAATGCCGGTTACTACAACGTTAAATCTCTTGAGTTGACAAATTTTAATCAGAACAGAGTACAGTTCAGTTTTAATCGTTCCTTTTATTCCTCAAATAACAAAATATTATCTTTCACGATAAATGGAACGTAGCAGATTTATGCGTGTCATTTGAAAGTTTTATCGTTGTTGCCTGATGGCACTGCCTCGCCCTCCGTCCGCACCGTAACGTCTGTGTTCATTTAAACGAATAACTAACGAGCTTTCATTTATTGTTTCAGCTTACTGTCACGGCAGAAACTCCCTCGCCTCCCTGTGCTCGTACATCACCGGAGATGCTCTGCTATATTCGATGTTCCGAGAAGAGGCAACACCTGTGCCGTGCCCTTTTCGAGGCCCTATGACCTTTTCGTATAACCGGGGTTACGGAACCTGTTCTGTACCCGTCAGCAACGTCGACACCTGCACGGACGACAGCAGATTGCTCTTCAGATATCAGGCATGCCCTGACATATCCGCCTCTGAAAGCGCAGGTGAGCTCTATTCTTTCAACGTCCATCTACTATTTCATCCAGGCAGTACGAGAACCACCCTCAATTTCTTATGGAGGTATCAAGCCTTTCGTTTGCGAATTCGGGGAGGTGGAACTTTGCAGGTTTACAAATTTAGGATGTTGGCAATTTAGAAATTTATTAACCAGGGAAGTTGGAAATTTACTTTACAAATCTGTGAAGCAGGAAACTTCTGAATTTACAAATTTAGGAAGGTGGCAGTTTAGAAATTTATTAATCTGGCAAGTTGGAAATTTATAAATTCGTGAAGGTGACAATTTACAAATCTACAAATCTGGATAGTAGGATATTTACAAATTCAGAAATCTGAAAAGTAGGAAATTTGCAAACATACAAATGGTAATTTAAAAACTTCGAAATTCAGAAATTTCGTAACTTGGAATTTGAAATATAAAATTTCCAAATCAAGAAATTGACAATCTTTAACCTAAGCGCAGTTGCCCAGTCGCTCCAACGAGTTTATTAACAAACTTCTCGAAGTAAGGAAAAATTTGTAGAGGAAATTTGGCAAGCACAACGTACGGAAAGCTCGAACACGGTGGCGTTCATTTCGTGCGCTCAATTAATGGTCGAAAGTAAGGTTAGAGGTCGTTGCACGATTAGGAGCGATTTTCGTCCGTGCATTTCGTTAGTCGTTGCCGGGGACCAGAGGGTGGTGAGCTCGATTTCCGGAGGGGTTAACGGACGTTTGCCATTAGACGCACATCCGATAAGGGATTTGCGGGGCTAACGATTTCTGCGGTGGAAAATTAAACGGAAGGACGTAGCTGGTAAAAAGATAAATCAGCGCCACGTCGAACATGTCACGTTTCTCTTATCGAGGCTGGCTCAACTCGAAGACCTCGAGATTAACGATTTCGTGTCGCGTTTCGTACGTAATGACTCGAAAACGATCTCGGGGTTTAATGCCCTTTTCGCGTGGACCGAAGAAACCCGAGAAAAACACGGGACAATTTCGTGGCAAAGAATTATTCCCGATCGTTAGATGAAGACAGCCCGAACGAACAGAGAAAGAAACATAAACGTCGAGTGTTTACGAACATTAAGCTTTTTACCTTCTGCATTTCTTTCTTCGGATTCTGTAATTGTTATTTGCCCATTTCGCGGTTCTACTACGAATCTGGCAACCCCTTTCATGGGCAAAGATTGCGCTTGCGACAAAAACCTGAAGGCGTGGCTAACCGAAATGGATAAATTCCGTGTTAATTGCGAACTAAATTGATTTCGAATGAAATTATTAAATTCAATCGTTAATTCGCGTCAATCGACGATAATATAAATACGTATTTTATTCGTATGCAGCAGAGGATTTCAACCTTTTCATAAAGGCGAAAAGCAGATTGTAGAAATGCAGTTATAAAAGCTTGAAAGAGATTGCATAATTCGTTACATTCCAACCAAATGCTCTTATTTTTGTGAGAGGTTAATCTTACAAACAGAAATTAAAGCGATTAACAAACAGTATGATTTAACTTAATGTGGTACTTGTTCAATATCTAGTTTGCTCGATTTTAAACATAAATTCGATTACGACTAAAGTTTTGCTTCGAGTCTTCTCTACCTGTTGGATGTCTCGTCGCAACATAATTATTTATGAAAGAAGCTGTAGATCGTTTAAGTATAACGAGTGCGTTACGTGGGGATAAATGGTTCGACGACCCGAGAATCATCCCCTTTTGCTCCCTAACGAAGGTCTCCCAGCTCGCAAAACCACCGGCTCGTTTTGCTCCATTTGGGCTTCGTTAAACTTCCGTCCCGTAGCGAACGCACGTTGAGTTTCGATCGGCTACGGAATACCGAGGCGCGAACAGTTTCCTTTATTTTCCGAAGGGTTTCTCTCCCTTTTTACAGCCGAACGAGAGCGCAATCTTAATGGACGAACGAACGAATAAGAAAAGTTTCACGGTTCGCTGTCTCTTGCCGGCACTCGGCCAAAAAGTCTGCGATCTTACTAGGAAATTCCGACGATCCGACGCTCCGAATCTCGCGAGACGACGCCACGGGCTGTTAAAGCTAAGGAATCGAAATGAAACCCGGAAAACAGTTCGGATCGTTCTCTAGTAATCGTACCGTCTCGTCGGCATAACGTATACAGGGCGTTTTCGAATTAAAACCGAAATTAGAACTCGTAAATGTATTACAAAACCTTTATAAGCTGAATCGTTGAACACAAATGTAGAAGAGGGTACCTCTAATTGTCCACGGTGTAGTTAAATACTGTCTTTTAAGAATTACGACCAGATAATGTTTTGGTGATAATCATCAATGATATATTTGACCTAAGTCTGGGCCCTGAAGTTGCAACAGATGAACAGTGCCTCGAGTGTAACTATATTCCAATGTTGTACTTGTTCGTGAAATTTAAATGCAAGGTCGTAGAAGACAGAAATGACAGTTACTTTACAGTGACCAGCAGGACATAATCATGGTATCATTCGACGTGAAAGACTAGGGCAATCACAGAATGTTACATCCTAACATAATTGTCAGTTTTGTCACCTACAACCTATCTTGCGGTTAAATTTCGCGGGCTGGCGAACGTTCAAAATGGTTGCAGTTGCTTCGCAGACACTGCTATCATGTTTATTGTTGCAACAGTGTCCGGGTGACCTTGCTGTACATAATTTTCAAGCTCTACATTCTTGAAAAAAAGAGAAATGCTTAAAAATGGAAGAAACATCGATGCCGAACCTGAAACGCGAATATATCCGCGCGAGAAGCGACAGTTCGATTTACCGGCAGTTCTTTTGAATCGGTCGAAGGATGGTGGTTCTTTGCGGATGACCATCGCCACGAAGAAACCGACAATTATCGGGTCGGTGTGCCGGATGCACCTGAGAGATCTAACCTTCGAAAGGGGCAGAAGTAAAGAGAGCTCGATGTTATCGACGGATTCCCTCGACGGGCAGCTTCTGTCCTCCTCCTTAAGCGTCGTCTGCGAAGCTTTCCAGACAGGCAACAGCCAGGGATCCCAGAGGCACGTATCTAAATCACATCTCGCGGAAAAGTCGGCTACCTCTTTTTCCTGTCGTTTCTCTCTCGTCCTGACTGCAGTCCTCTCTTTATCCCGGTCTTCCTTCCTGCCGTTTCTCCTTCCTCTTATTCTTCTTTCTTCCTCGTCCGTTTCATCTTTTTTCTTTCTTTTTTCGATCCTCGATCCTCCGAGGCGAGAACGCCGCGAGCAATTTGCGAGGATTCGAAGGAAAAAGCTCGTTCCCTCGCTCTTTTGCTCGTCACCTACAGCAGATTCCAGCTTCGTCCCCCCCCCCCCCCCCGAGTTACCGCCTCGAATTTGATCCCGCTGATAGACGCGGGGATCCCGCGAATCGCGTCGTCTTTCCGCGTCTAACTATTTTTCGTGTTCCTTCGGAAACTAACGTTCCAAAAACCGGGAGATCGATCAACGCTTTTCTTATGTCAGTCTTAAGGTTCTCGTGCTTCCGTATGCTCGACCGTTTCGAGATTAATGAATCTTTGCGGTTTTACGTTCGTATTGGAATAGACATTTCGATCGCTGCTTCATTTCCCGGATTCGGGGCTATAGTTACAACTTGGACCACTGATGGTGCAGAGAAATATCTGTCAGTATTCGCTTTAAAAGGACTTAGGGAGAGCATAAATAAAATCAAGCCGAGTAAATATCTAAGAAAACTAGACAGGACTCCACAAGGGGAAATTTTTCGTAACTTATTCCCTTATCCAAAATTCAAGAAATTCTGATGCCCCGAATTCTACACATTAGAGACTTCTAATCAAGAAAGAACAACTTAACCTATCTTAACAAATAATGCAACATGGATAAATGAAACGAATAACGCGACATTGTTTCCCAATGTTTCTTCTGATCGAGAAGCTTAAGCTGCACGTAACCGCATTAAAGTTAGCAAAAATAGTGAAGCTCGCAAACTGGTTCCAACGTTAGTACGTTCTAACGTTTACTGTACCAATGCAAACTAGATATAAGGATTACAAGTAGACCGTTGAGAGGATTATATTTGACAGTCTTCTGCAGTGTACCGCGTCGGTACACACTCGTCAATCATCCGCAACGCCAGCTCGTACGTCCTCGTCTGACTATTCATCCAAGTGAATTATAGGAATCCATTATAGTTAGGGGACTAGGCCAACAAGAGTCAGATCTAGCACCTGGATCATTCCATTGGTCCTCAGCTACTATGTTCATTACATCACTGTTCTGACATTTTTATCTCTGAACTTATCCTGGATGTACTAGACCCTTTTTAATTTCGAATTATCCTCATAAGGATATGTTAGGTTAAGAATATGTTCATATAAGGATCAATATGAAACTTATTTACAAGTAACTCGGAATGTAGACTTACTTTGGCTAATTGTAGTAGCGGAAGGTGTATGTTCTTTCTTGAACCATGAACTTTTGAATATTTCTAATATTTCTTCTAATACTTCGGTCTACAAACGCAGTACCTATGTCGCCTAACTACCCCTTACTTAAAATATACAAAATCTTTGAATTCACTTACCAGGATCTGGATGAAGCACCATCCCTCATCCTATTCTTCTGCACACTCTCTTCTTTCGTACCTACGTGCACCTCGACTATAGTACCTAAACAATAAAGTTTATAATTCTGAAATCGTGTGTCGTTCAGCGAGTGAAAGCGACAAGCAGAATATACCGAATGGAGCGATGAACGGAGAAGTGAAGAACGATGTCGCATTTGAGTTACGTTTTGTTTGTTTTAGTGGAGGAGCTAGAATGTCTGGCTACTTGGAAGGAGGGCAGTAGCCGCTACCTGGTCGGCCGTTTACATCACGGACACGCGTCCAGTAACGAAGATCGATACCGATGCTTCGTCTACGAGAAGGCCGGCCAGACAGTGCAGGGTAATCTGCACAGAGCTGCCATGGGCATGGGAGCCATGGATCACGATGTCGGTTTACAGAGCGGACCGGTGCCCGAGGGCGCGGCCGAGATATACCGGGTGGCACAGAGCGGGGATGCCACTTGCAACGGCCTGTTCAGCCCCATGGAAGGATCTCGAACCATGACTCTCAGGAAAGGTAAGTGTAACTGATGTGTTCGTTTATCGCTTTCGTTCGAAACGCGCTTTTCATCGTTTAAACGCAACGAGATTTCTTTGCTTCTTCTCGACTCTTGATCTTTCTATTAGACCAATGACGCACCTTGTGCGTCTTATGTTACTTATTCGATATAATTCATCAGGTGCGTTTTATAAAGATACGAATATGAATCGTTTAGTGTTTAAATATCTGTTAAATTGTTACGATGATCAAGTATCGCGATGTTGTATATATTATCAAAGTGTATAAAATTCTTAAAATTTCAAAATCGCGCGCAGCAACGTAAGAAAGAAAAAGTTATAAAACCTTCTATCTACGTAAAAATTATATACAAGGTATAAAAAAAGAAGTAAACGATATAAGAGAAAACTTGTTAAAGAAGGTAGGATTTTATCTTTGATCGATGGACGTCGCAATGTTTTCTAGTATCACCGAAAGAAATTGACAAAGATCGCCTGTTTTTCACTGATTTAAATGCGACAGCGTATCTAAAGCGACAGAGATCCTGGAAATCCAGTGAAGCGAAATCCGTTAACGAAGTTTGCTGTGAGAAACTGTACGCGGTAAGATACGGGCTGGCAAATTGCGAAAGAAGAAGAAATAGATGTAGAAAGAGGGAGAAAAAGAAAAAGCTGTGCAGGAGAAGTGGAGTAGCGTGTAAATATTCCTCCTTCGCGCTCTGGACCGCCATTTTGACACGTTCCATTAATGACACTGCGAGACAGGTGAATTTTTCACACCGTGATTCCTTGGACGATAGACGAGATGCTTTCCTTTCTTTCCAGCGTTCTCGAGCTTCGCGCAACCTGACCTTATTTTCGCTCCAACGAGTTTGCCGTGTCTTATTCCGCTCCTAATGGTTAAACTTTAGTCTCGACTCGTAAATGAGTTACTTCTTTAAAGTAGCTAGTCGAGTAAAATCGGTGGAAATAGATGAATGTCTATTGGCACTGAAACGTGTACTTTGTTTTGGAAGTCCATCGTTATCTGGAAATACATCTGAAAGCATGTTAGGCTATGCTGTCAGAATTTAGAGAGCAGTTAAAAGATGCAAGAACTATGAAACAAATAGGAACTTTGAACGAGATGATATTTACTATGAATAGTCCTTCTTAGAATGTGATCGTATTTTACTCGCTATAAATGCGTAAGTTTAAGTATATTTTAAAGGAGTTCATAATATGCAAAAGCAATGATATCTGCTTATTTGACTTTTGGTCGAAGAATTTGGAAACAAATTGTAATTAATTATATAACTATAGGTGTACGTATACTCGAAGAGATTAATGAATCTAATATGTCTCCGATTAATACATCCTTAACACACTTCGCAGGACCTGATTCATTACCGAAACGTTATCGAGCAGAGGTTGCGGCAAGAAATATCGGAACGCGTTCGTTCGATTAACGACCAACCATCGTCCAAGTAATTGCTTATTCGAGATGTGGGGGGATCTTGAAACGTTTCTAAGGGGCTCGTCGATGTTCCAAGACATCCTCCGCTCCCTGCCGGTCGGTTTAAACCGCACGTTTCGAGCAGTTATGAAAACGCAGTCGAGTAATTTTCCCGAGGTATTGACTTTGCGGTAGAAGAGTCCAGGCTAATTGAACAAACTTTCGAGCCGGCCTGTGGGTGCAGTTTAAAGCCACTCTCAATAAGAGAGAAAGAAAAGAAACACCGGGGAAAAAAGGATAACGGGAAGAACGAACAAGGATGGTCTCGAGGGAAACTCGGAGTTAGAGAAAGAACGGAAAAGATTTAATGTTATTCCATTTTCCTAGCTCTTGATTCCCGACGTTGCTCTCTTCTCGTCCCAACGTTTCTACAAGAAGGATCGAGATATTAACGAGGATGCTTGCGAGGCACAACCTTGTAGCTCCTCGTCGCAGAACCTCTCTATTTTCTCCATTTGTTCTTTCATCGCGTGTAGACTACTCTTGCTCGATTCAACACCTTTGACCGTTCGCGAAACGGATTAGCTCTTTATAAATTAATACGAGTCGAATTTGACGAGTTTACGTGGAACGTTTGGCTATATAAGTCTTGATCATATAGCACGGCGATACGCAACGCGCTGGTACGTGGATGTACAAGGTGTCGATGTAACATTTGGTCGCAAAACGCATATGCATCGCGTCGATATAACGCGAATACTCGATAAACAGCGGTGAAACATTTGATCGCACCACGGTCGTATTAAACAACGCGATACGCGACGCACGGCGATATAACGAGTGATCATATGCTACGAATTAAAGTAACCGATATCGATCACTTGTACTTATAGATGCGTTAAAAATGTTGACGTTCGACACAGTAACACAGACGGAGTTGCGAAATTCAACTTTTCGGCCAGATTTTATCGGTATCGTTAAAATGCAGATTGCCAATCCACGGGTTGCGATCGGGGAAAAATAACAACGTAGAACGAGGGTCGGAAAGGTACGTGCGAAATCGAAGAGAGAGAAACTTCGATGCAAACAGAGAAGACCACAGAAGGGGTGTACGATTTGATACCGCGAAAAGATAAAGAATGACAACAAGTAAAACAAGGGAAATGCTATTCGATTTTTACGATCACAGAATATGTATCTCCCTCGTCCTGGACTTAGAGAGTCGCTGAATTATTTCCGTTCTTTCTTCGACTCTACCGAGACGCTTTTATGCGCTATAAAACTGCCCAAACCATTCTTGATCCTTCGTTTCTGCACCTTTCCTCTATATTCATATATTTTCTCTGCTTTTTCTCATTACACTCTTTGCTATTTTTAACCCTTCCTTTACGATTGCTAAAGCTTGATGAATAATTTTTACTATACAACTCTGTACACTTTATCTTTAGTATACAACTCTGCATTAAGGTACTTCTTGATTATTAGATACGAAAATTAAAAAATTTGTAGACATAGAAATGTGGAAGTGTAGAAATGTGGAGGTCTGGAATCAGTGATCTGCAGAGACAGATTCGAACATATAGGGTTTTAGAGATATTTAGTTTAGGGTTATAGAAAGATAGGAAAGTAGGAAGATAGAGATAGGCAGTCGTATTATGGGAGTCTAAAAATAGAAAGGTCTGAAAATGAGCATTCCAGGGTATAGAGAGATAGGGTTGTAAAAGATTCAGGAATTTTAGGATATAAGGATTTAGGATTTCAGAGCATAGGGATATGAAGATACATCAGGACATAGTTATATGCAGACATAAGGATTTCAAGTTATAGGAACGTGGAGATATAAGAACTTCAAGACACAAAAAGGTGGAAATATAAAAATTAGAGCATAGCTCTAGATCTTTTAGAAATCTGAGACATAAATTAGAGAGATATAAGCATCTAGGAGCACATTCTAGGAATTTGTCACGAGCATATCTAAATCTAATGTAACTAACGATTATCAAAACATTCTCTTTCATACACATCACCATTTCCATCACAAAGTCTATGCATCTACTGTTCTCAATGCATTCAATTTACAGCGATGACTAAATAGAATTAAAGCAATGTTCGTCCCAAATGATTCGCTTTTCAGAGACCCATGAAACACGAATAAAAACCGGCGTAATTTCAATCAGGAATAGTCCGTCGAAAAAGCAAAAACGGGACTTTCGACTCTCGAAAGCAATTCAATCGGCATTAAATAAATTGCTTCCTTCTGTACATTTTCAGTCTCACCGCCTGGCCAGTGCAGATTTCCCAATTGGTTGACCGGCCATTCCAGCGGTGGACTAACTTGGCACACCCTGGACCTGACCAGATCTTACACGTTCCATCCACGGAACGCTTCCCTGCACGTCACCAGATCGAACAGCAGCTCCTCGAGGTTCGAAAGCGGACCCTTGGATGGCCAGTACGTTGCTGGTCAGGAAGATCAGGACGTGAAGATCCTCTGCAACAGCATAAAGCAATCCAGTTCTGCACAGCCGGTCACTATGAGCATGCTGGTTGCGCATTTCACCGTTGGCTGGTGAGTACATGGAATTTCCTTAATTGATTTCGTGTGTAAGACCTGTGATGAGGAACTATTTCTACACTCCCAAATTAAAATATTCTAGAGTGTATTGACTGTGTGTTGATACATGTGACGACAATTAAATAAACGACACGGGGTGTATTACAATTAGTGCGAAAATTGTTAAAAAGTTAACTGATAGAATGAGTCGTAAAAGAGTCAATGTTATTCGAGATTTTTTAGTAGTCAGAAAATAGCATCCTAAACGGTTGATTGTAAAACAAAGTTGTTAAATTTTAACATAAACATGGTTGAAATGTTGGGATCAATTCTTTGGAATAAAAGAAAATATGCTCTGTTCTGCTTGTAGTCGGAGCGGTTTTATGTGCATGACATTCTACCGAAGGGACGGCCATGTGATAGAAGTGCAAACCGGAAGTGCCGTTTCGAGGCCAGAAGAGGCTTGCAGTCCTCCTCATTTTCAGCAACACAACATACCCTTCCTCACCTTAGTCAGTGAGTACAATCGCCTTTTTATTTCTCTTCCAGCGTATTACCGTTTGTGAATTCAATCGTTAAGGGGGTTAGACCACTTTTAAGACTTGCAAAAATCGACATTTTACTTAATTACCTTACAGTACTAAACATTGAATCAAATTAGTTTCAATACAGAATTTAGTTTCAGAAGTGAGTATTATTACTCTAATTTATCATTATCACTAAGCGAGTTCGACTAGTCTAATCAATTTCTTTCTGTCCACAAGCGAATGTTTGAAAACAGTATACATATACCCTGTTTAAATATGCTACAAACACTGTTTGAATATGGCATAAAAACTGCCTGCAAACATTTGTCTGAAAACATTTTGTTAACGTGTTATTCGTTAGCGTACCGTAACCTACATACTGCAAACAGTTTTTGAGACCTTCGTTTGCACATTTGCGGACACAAATATTTAAGTCCGAACCAGACTCTTGATTCTAGAATGAAAAAAACAATTTACCCATGATAAATTTCGTTCGATTCCTTTAACTTCGAAAAATATAATATTAATATTGAGAAAAGATACAACTAATAAAAATAGTAAGATTAAAGCTAATTATACTGTAGAAAGCTGTATGCAGACAGCAAGCCGTAGTAACTTTGAAATTTTTGCTTTCATACCTAAATCTCTTAAGAAGTTGAAATCTAAATTCTTTAAGATTGTTCATTTGTCTTAGTAATTGACCAGAAGAAACATCGAACGTGCATTTTAGTCTCGAAAGATGGTCTAATCCTTTAATCACGAATTGTCGAGAAGATTCGTGTGTACCGCAACGTTTGAAAAGCTCGATAGTCGCAGAACACACAGTAATCGTTATTCGTTGGACAAACAAAGAATTCGGGAGCGATCGAACAGGAGGTTGGACGGTTACGCTCGATTTGCGTGACCCTCGAATTTTATTGGGTCCTAGCTCTCGAGGAAAGGGGACGAAGAAAAAAGAATGTGGTCGCTGAAAACTACCTTCGACGTCGATAAACTCTTACAGAGAACTCGAACTCTCGGGAAAAGTTTCTCGTGGCGGGAAGTTCAAGGATTTAGTACGGTGACATTGTTACCCTGACTGGAAAAGGAAGCTTGTTAGTCTGCTGTTTGATCCTTCTATAATTTTCAATAAATTCGAACGCAGAATATTCCTTGCGCTTTATTGAAACAACTTGGCTGACGCAAATCCGAAACTTTGCAGTTCTTAGCAAAATCTATTGTCATAGTTATTGCGAATTTTAATATACTTCGGGTTTATTGAATGTAGAAATTACACAAGTTTGACACTTGGATACTTGAGATTCTGGTGATTTATAAATTTGGAAAATTGGAAAAATTTAGAATTTAAAGGTCCTATTTGTAAATATTTACCACACTTAATTCTCAAGAAAAATCAATTTCCTCACGATTAACTTAAAATATCTACAGAACTTTTCTGAAGAATCTATGCGTTATGTTAACCCCTTGCGCTACAATATCGTGACGCATCTTACAGTTCGCACGTGACAAACCAGTCTCATATTTTCATCTTAACTGAATTCTGCGTTCCAATTCTAATGTTAATCTTCGTAATCAAGGATCGTTAAATGCCTAACTTTTCAATTTTCTTTATTTGTCTTCACGTTGTAGCGATAAGTTATTTATGCATGCCTAGGAAATTGTGGGTTAAGACAACCAGTAGCTATTGGCAAACGAGTACGTTTATCTTTCCCTTATTATACAAAAACAATCGGCGTTGTATAGCAGTACACGCGTATCGGTGTTATGCGACGAGGGTGGTAAACGAATCTTCCTGGAGAAATTGAATTTGTAGGGAGCCGATGAAGCGCGTCACGAAAATCGTTGAAACCGCACAAATATTTTGTTTCATAGTTTCAACGATGGCTCGTGCGGTTTGGTCTCGCGGTTCTCTGTTTGTCAATCACCTCTTCTTTCTTCGTTTGTTTTTTTGTTTTTGCGTTTGTTGCCGATTCGAGGTGTATGCTGGCCGCAACACAGGGACACGCGAGGGTTGTCCTTTTTTTTAACCGAAACATTGCGGTTTCGCCCTGTGATTCTCGTGTCAAAAGCATTTTATCGTTCGACCGTTTTGAATCGTAGAAAAAAAAAACTCGGTGAGAAAACTTCGTTGATCTACAACGATCGCAACATTTTATTAAAAATAGCCGAAACGAATTGCGTTGAAGGAATTCGACGTTCCGTGTAATCTGTCGGTGCTCCGTTTCAAGACTTCTTTAATGAAAACGGAGAAAAATAGATGCCACGTACGAGCACAGATTGATAAATCGTTCGTTGTTGAATCTGACGTGTGGTCAGTGGCTGGAATGAGAGGTAAAACACATTTTGCGGCAAATGCTAAGACGTCATTCACAGTCGACTGAACAACTCTGGCTAAGTCAGGAAAGAGAAAAATTGTATATGACATGTTCCTTCGACCCGATTTCAGACACATATTTTCCAAGTAGAGAAGCAGCGTCGAACTTCGGAATATATCGCTTCCAAATTTTTATATTTGCAAATTCGGCAATGCGCTCTGATACACTTCGATGATATTTCATTCATAATTCACGACTGACACCTGACATTCAGCCTGTCAATTTCTCAAATAAATCGTTCTTAATTCAACTTCCCTGAACCGTAATAAATTTCTGTCGAAATGCAGATATTCGTCGCGTCGGGTCAAAATTGTCCAAAAAAGTAATAGAACTCCATCGGTACTCTGCATCGGATGGGTCCACCCGATTTGTACCGGATACAAAACGCATCCGATGTGCACACGTTTGGACAGTTCTGATGCGCGTTTGTAAATCACCTTATCTTATTTCAACACCTGCTTCAGCTTCGTCCCTTTTCTTATTTTCTCCAAGTTTTCTCCGTGCCACAATTGCCACATCTTTTTGAAAACGGTTGGTTCCCAAGGGTCTAGCTTGTAATCCCATGGGAATTATTGGATTCGGTTTGATCCAGTGGTTCGTTCGTTCTCCTCCTCGGACTCTTCGTCTTCGGCTGCTTTCTTCGGCAACCCTGGGAATGTTCGATCGAAAGGCAGCCTTCCGACTTTTTATCCTCGAGATACATATTACACGCGGCCGAAGAGAAATTGTTTGACCTTTATTAAGATCGAATACACTTCGGGTGTACTAATTGATTTCAATTAGTAATGAAGCGGAAAGAATGGGGATCTATGGAAGTATCGAGCCGAGGAACAGAATAGGTTAGGTTTGATGCGAAGACATATCGAGAAATATACTTCTTTCATAAATACTGAAGGGTCAGATGGTTGCTATCGATATATTTCAATTAAATTATGTTAGTCTAATATAAAAAGTAGAATTCGATCTCCAAAATCGTACAAATCATACTCTTAGTATTGATTGAGAGTCTGCAGTGCGATTTTAGGTGATTATATGTATTCCTCTGTTTTTTTTTTTCAGTCAAAAACAAACGCAGGTTGTAGCAATATTTAGTGCAAATTATAGATTTGATATTAATTTTAGCACTAATTATTGAATGTAATACTAATTGAAAATGAATAAAAGGAAAATCATGAACATATCACAAATGGCAGAAAATACAAAGTACAAGATAGACTCGAGTAGATGTGCTATTATTCGCGATTCAGTTTCACGAAACTGTTAGATTATAAAATTATAATCGTCCCGAAATCGGCGGGAAAGTTGGCGACGAGTGCGCCGCGGTTCGAATCGATCGAGCAGAATTCAAGTTTAAAGTTGTTCAGGGATCGAAAAGTTCGGTGAGAGTAATTCGCTTGAGCGCCGATTTCCCGGATAGAAACTCCGACAGACCAAAAATTTGTTCCGTTCTCGACGTTTCTCCGCACCACCGACTAGACTAGATCTATACGTCTACGCGAAAGTATTCAAATAGTTGAAGATACTCGCTTCGTAAATTGATGTAAATTACATGATGCGGCGCAACAAATATTTTCACAAAATACAGTATACTGCGTTCTGTTTTGAGTTCTTGCGGAGTGACTGGGATCTAGAAATTTGGCAGTCGGGGATTTAGGTCGTCGAGTATCGAGGTTTAGTGAAACATCCATTGTAACTTACAACGAATTGCATTGCGATGTTCTCCGACTGTACGGCACATTAACCACGCTCGAAACGAGTTTTGTTTGCGTTTCGAGGAGCAAAATTTCCCAGTGAAGTTCTCTCAGACACGTGGCTAGTTCGCCACTGATCTGATATAATATTTGGCGCGAAAGTAACGATCCTAATGATGGACATACGCCATGATTCCATTTTGAAGTTAGATTGATAGGGAAGCAGTAAGCGTAATAAGTGGGCGGGCAGAGAATTCTAGCAGGATGGCTGGTGGAAGTTGTAAGAGGTCCGGAAGCAAAATCATCAACCGGATGAGTGAAACGATTGTAAGCGGGCGGCGGTGTAAGTGCACTCACGACATCGGATATAACGAGCACGAATCCGGCCAATTCGAAGTTACAAGAGGGAGGGAGGGTAAGAAGCAAAGTCTGGAATTGATCGAGAGCTAGTGGAATAGAAGCGAAGAGAAATGAATCCCTTGGGAAACGTAATGTTCTTCGAGAGCGAACCCATCTCGCTTATGTGCCCTTCCACCCACCCCCGCCTATTCTGCAATAAAAAAATCCTACTTAATGAAGAATAAAACGAAACAATTTGATCCGGCAGGAGAGTCAAGCAACAATAAATACGCTCGATGGAAACGTTTGGATTCGACTATTAACAACGAGAATCCGAAACGTCGAGCTGCGTTATTCCTTTCTGTAAGACAAGTTCTTTGTAAGCTCGAGATCTTTCTTATTGGAATCTTCTTAATTGGTAAATTCTTATTCTGCTTTATCACAATGTATCGATACAATTGAAGTATCTGCCTGATATTGGTATAAATGAAATAATTGTGACAGAATGTCTGTAATCATTTTTTTGTAATACTTCGACTATGGATCTTCGCATGAACCAATTATTACCTTCAATTTTACGCTATGTTAAAATCAAATATCAAATATTATCGACATTGCAGTTGGTATGTTATATGAAATAATAAATTTTATATCAGTTTAATAAAACAAGTATACAGTAAATGTATCATATTAAGAAAAACTTATACTCATATAACGTCTTTCATGTACATATTAATGTCATATGTATTAACAGCCAGAGGGTGCATAAGTTTCGCAATGAAAAGAGTAAAATATACAAATAATTTCTTTCTTTAAAAATGTATAAATAATTTGATATTTTTGTGCCGAAGAACGTAAGATTTTTCATCGTTGCAAACGCGAATTACGTGAATCGAGAAAGGGCAGCGAAATGGCCGTGAGGAAAAACGGAAGAGTACCTGGGGCACTGTACCTAACGAGCTCGAATCCCTGAGCAATTAAGCTTTTGTTGTAACGACACGTTGTTTTCGCTTTCTCAGAGGACACGGTACCAGCTGGCAGCGTCTTTGCCAGGAACCAAAAAAGTGGCAAACAACGGACATCGGTGTGGTTTGAATACTGATTTCTTTTGTATAGGTACACAGAAACGAGAAGAAAGTTTCATTCAAACTGTTTGCCTGTTTGACGAACACACACAGCCTCTTCTAAACATTACAAGCTAATATAACGCACTCTTTCAGAGTTTTTTCTTCCACTTTGAAGTATCTTTTTCTTGTAAACAACATGCAATTTTCCGGTATAGCAATTTTTTAACTTCCGTTACATTATGAATTCTGCATAACGTTGCATGTCGTATTATTTCGCAGATAAATTACAAATGTTCCCCTTTGAAGACTTCAATTAAAATTATTTAAAATAGCTACCGTAATTATAACGATGTAATTTATTTTGTAACCGATACCATTTTGTACATCAAAGTGCCGAATAAAAGAAGCCGAGTATTTTCAAAATGATTTCAAAGATTCCATCTCATTATTTTTGCGACAAACGAGGTAAACGAAATTTAATTATCGATGCAGTAAAACAAACGCGAGCAGCGCTTTTGATTGTATTTAAAAATAATGTTAAACGACCTTCGTAATAGTCCGCTAATTAAAACTGTCGTTGTCTTTAAATTTGCAAAATTGTCGAATCACGGTACTGCAGAGACGTCCGGTTCATTATCGCAAATTTATGCAAATATTTGTATAAAAAAGATATAAAAGAGAATGGGCTTTCCATCGAGCGCGGGAAGAGCTTAACGAGGAGGAAAGGGCAACAATCGTTGGTGCGCGAATCAAATTCGCTCCAGGTGGTTCGACCGAGTAGCAGCTGAATTTGTCACTCGCAGACCCCGCAGTTTTTTGTTTAATTGATTTATGGTACCGCACACCGATGTAAAAAATCGTCGTCACGCGGATACCTGTGTCGCGACAAAATGGCATTGTGAAACCATTATGGATCGCTCGTCCCTGACGTTGTCGTTAAAGTGTAAGCAAGTTTTTCCTACCTTTCCCGAATTATCCTTTTCGCCGTCATATTATTACTATCAAAAACCGCTTACCCTACATGGAGATCGGAAGATTTTAGGTTAGATCACTTCGTAGTTGGAAAACCTTCAAAAATTATACTATACATTATTTAAAAGTTGCAAACTTATTAACACAATTGCATCTTCTAAATCTTGCACTTATAATTTTTACTTATTTTTCTAAATATAGAAGCTGAAAGAAAGAAGTCAATTCTTGGTAACAAATTTACAGAAATATAGATATTGAATAAAATTTTAGTTTCGTAAAGATTCGATTGTATTCAGACATCAATTGTGCACGTAAGAAAAATTATACTCAGAAATGGAGCAAGAGTGGAAAAGTTACACTGTATCGCATTAGAATTATGTTTTTGCGTCGTTGATTGTATCCCTATATTGCACGAACATGTATGAAAAAAATGTTATTATTTTGAGTCGATAAGAAAAAACATCGAGTGTACAAGCTGCAATGTTCTAACATAATTGAGTGGGAATTGATGCTATAAGTTTTCACTAACTTTTATGACATCATCAAAAGTTCGCTCCTTACGTACGAACGTGCTGTGTCTAACCGGAATAAACGCCAGGTTTCGCGAAAAATCCTACTAACCATCAAAAGTTGGAGGTAGCATGGTGTAACCGTCAACGGTATCTCTTCATCGAGGCGCACGGTCTCGTTCTTTCGACGGAGTAGCGGCACGAAACGCGATCGAAATTTCGCGTGTTTGCCGAGCAAAGAGCACACCGACTGCCATTTTTCAGCCGAAAACTTGCCCTCCCTTTTGCTTGTCCACGTGACTCTTTCGAATTTATGAGCAGACGAGGATTTCGCTAATGCGGGAGCACCCTTTCTCTCCTCTGCCTCTTGCTTCCATCTAGCAGCGAATTCGCAAAAAATCTGATAAACATAAAAGAATCTAATAAACGTAAAAGAAAGTATGTGACTGCGGAATCATTTCGTTTAAAAGGATACACGGTGATAAAAGGATTTTGATAACCGGTCACCGATCGATCCATCGGTATCTTCCTCTTTGCTGTTTCATTTATTTTTTCACTCTACTTCTCTTTTGATACGGTTTCCAATATCGTGTTCTGGTATTTTCTACAAATTTTCAGGTGCTTCGGGTTTCGACTCGGAACTTTGATCGTCGCAAGAAATTCTTTCGTGTCTTTTTACGAAACATTGTCGAATATATTAAACGACAAACATTCTTTTGCGATATTCCGCGGTAATTTTGTTTTAACGTCGGATCTGAATTCAGCGAAGAAAAAAAAATCTTTATAGACTTTCGAGCGGGAAACGATTTAAACTCGAACAATATATTTCCCGACCTACTCGCGCGAGAGATTAAATATAATCGGTGATCAATTATCGGCGAAATAATCAGCTGGAAGGGACCAACGTTTTTGTGTGTCGGGGAACAAAAAAGTCGCGTCGAATTTTCTTGCCTTTAATACCGGTGCGACGCGGTGGCGCGAAGGGGGTGTGAGCGGTGGTTGCTTTCGAAAAATTTACGATTCTCCGGTTATTAAAGCAAGCCGGGGAGAAACCGCAGGGTTCGCCGTTTAAAACAGCAGCTTTCAACATTAATTCGATTCCCTCTCGTGTTCCTCCCGTTGGCTTTTTTTACCGTTTGTTTTCCAGCCATCAGCCACGACAGTTTGTAAAAAGCGACGGGTCTATCGAAGCGGCGCCCAGCTACGTTCACATTTTTGTAATGCTGTAATAATCAATAGTACGCCCCCTGTTAAATCGTGTAACCACCCCCTCCCTGTACGCCGTCGATTTAATCGAGAGAACGAGAGCACGTACAGGTTCTACGTGAGTTCGTCTACGGTCCATATACCGGGTGTATTTTTTATCCGTAACAATTTACAATCGAATCGCGAACAAAGATGTAATGAAACAATAGAATTTTTGTGATCGAACAGAAAAGAGGGAGAAATTCAACGCACGAATCGTCGTCGCAGATTTCGAGTAAAAATAAAATAACGTTACAAATACAAAAGTCATAATTTTTCAGATTTTCTATCTTACGAAGATGTTTATTTCGTGGTAAATTACAACTTTCTAAAAAATTGTCTATTCCTAATTCCTAGTCGACAGCAATGTAACAAGAGTCATTCGCGAATACAAATTGTCGTACAACGCAGTTTATAAATCGTAGAAAATGTCCCCGTTATTCATAAAAAATGAGTCTCAAAAATATATGAAAACGACAAGCTCCAACTCGGAGTTTCGGTAAATTGAACCACAAAATCCACTCAAACGGACAGCATCGGACTGATCGTTGGAACGATGAAAAATCTCGCGAAGAGGGGTGAACCGAGAGGGAAGAGGATGAAAAAAAAGCGGTGACGATGGAAGAGAGGCGTATTCGCGGACGTTTTTGCGCTCGGCTCGATCGAGCGCGGTGCCCGAAAATTTGAATAATGAAAAAGAAATCGAATTAGTTCGCGGAACAACGTTATGTCGGCAATTACGTGGCTGGTAGATGCACCGGTTTGTAATCTCGCGATCGTATGCACCGCTCGTAAACGCTTCGCGTGTGCCCTGCGTTTTTCGCGTTTACGATACATCGATAATAAAGTTAGAGAATGCATGAAGAGGACTGGCCCCTCAAAAATGCTCGAGCATTTCTTTCGCCGAGTAATGCTATCATAAAAGAGTATTACTGTTACGGCTAGCAGACAGAGGCAACATAGAAACGCACTTTAAAATTCAGGATTGAGTTAAGCATAAGTAAAACAGGATATTGTATAAAAAGAACAATATCGCTGTTATAAAAAATAAGGCGAAAAGCTTGTACGCTCGAGCAACAGATATACTAAGTAAAATGGTAATCTGTCGAATGAGTTAATTACCGAATTACGTAGACTCGTAAAATATTTAACGACCTTGATTAAAACGAGAGAACAGTTTACGCGTCGTGTATTAATACCTGGAGGTATTACGACGATAAATTATGCGGAAAACATTTGAGGTAAAGGCAATTTCCATTGAGTCTGTACGCTCATGTTTACGAGCATGTTCCGGGAGAAATAGAGCAGAAGAAATATGGAGAACGTATAGAAGGATGAGTCGAAATACGATAACATAAAGGGATAGCCGTGGAGATATCGGTTGGCTCTTGTTCGTATACACGGTGTTAGTTCGGTTCAGGGTTAGATCGGGTTACTACGATGTGAACTGTACCGGCGCACGTTTTCGTGGTAAGAACTTGAAATATAGGTTATATGCACCGTGGCTCCGTGTCCCTCGAGGTTATACGCTATAATTCATCGTGGTACGCTCGTTGGAACTCGCAAAAAACCCTCGTGAAAACGTGAGTCGAGCGGCATGCTGCCTCGTCTTGGTCGGCCATCTTGATTCACGCGACGTACCGAGCTTCGCTTCGATTATCTTGCCTCGTTGTAACGTCGCTATTTACTTTCATTTTACCGCGAAGAGTGACGTGATTGCATTTATATTTCCTGCTAGTCATGCTTTATATGAAGTGGCTATGCCTCGAGGATGTAAAGCAGTGTGTTTTTTCGAGGAAAAATAACCGAAAAATTTACTTAATTGCGCAGAGAAGATAGTAATAACGACCAGAAAAAAAAAAAACAATAGTACGAAACGAGTTGAACAGCAACGAAATGTTTTACGGAAATTTCATTCGAGCCAGGAGAGTTTCCGTGAAATTTCGTAGACAACATTGAGCGAATGCAAGCTGGCCCTCGTGGAGAGTAACGCAACGGATGAGTGAAAAATGGAGCGAGTTAAAGGACCGGTCGCAATAAAGGAAGAAAAATGGCAGGAGATACGCGAAGGATATGGTAATACCGGAGCAGAAGAGGCTCTCCTGCTGTTTCCGGGTTTACATACGGCTGCCTTGATTCCGGAAACTCGTCAGAAGGTTAACGGTTTTGTTTGCTTCCGCCGGATGATCGAGCATCGAGCAAGCTCGAGTTTCAGGAGGAGTAGCAGTACGAGTTAATTAAGAAAGAAAGTACATGAAAAGTTTACGAAATATTAATGGATAAATTAACCTCAAGGTCCTTCGGTTTCATCTCGATATTTTCGTCGAAGAACACGAAATTAATTATTCGTTATATCGGTGATCGAGGTCAAATGCAACGAAGAGTAGCTTTCGAACCTCTCGATAACGCATGGCAATGTAATGCGAGCCCATATAATGTATAACGACCGGTTTTATTCTCGTACCCCGCGTCTCAGGAAAAGTGGAAATTAAAGCGACAGGAGGAAGGAAAAGACGTAGAGGTCGAAGGAGGTAAAACCTCGGGAGCCGAGGTGGATAGCTAGAGAGTTGGAGTCGGGGGTAGTCTGGACCCTCGACTAGACTCATTTTTCATAAGTTCGAAAAACACACCCGGGGCAGTCGGTGCGTAAATTTGAATTCCTTGGTAGCTGCGGCAAGGCACACCCACACCGACACTGACGCCTACACTGTTCCTCGAGGGATGGCGAAGGAAAGAGGAAGTCTGGAGGAGCCATTGAGCATGTGGCGCGGAATTTTGAACGTTCCCTCCTCCTTCTCCCTCTCCTCCTTCTCCTCCAAATACTTGGCTCGTGAAAACATCCTACTTTCTTGTTATCGAACTGGACACCTCTACGTCTTATCGAATTATAGACGATTCTGTAATTATAGCAAGTTTCCTTATTTATATGACATACTGAAACTTTATGGATAAATTCATGAGTAAATAATTAAATTAAATTATAGGGAAGCATGTTCTTCCCTTCGAGGAATGTAGATGAGAATGCAGTTATTTTGTATACGTTGATGTATATTGTTTAGTAAAACTGGAACAAAAATAATTATACGTATCAGTCAAATGTTCGATATGACATTTTTCTCATAGCGTTTATTCGAGGCTCGTCCATGCAATTATACAGAAATTGAAGGATGTAATTACCAGGCTGGCGAATTATTAGATTAAATTAATCGTTGATTAAAGCACGAGTTACGGACGGCCGTTTAATATTGATTTCGTGGTACGCTTAACACGGATTTAGGGCTGAAAGGACAAGTAATTGGTGTACGGACGTTCATTTCGCTCTACGTGACTTGTTGTTCCATTTATAGACTCGTCAATGTCGAGCCAAATTACACGGAAAAATGTCGTCTAATATTTCGATCGAACTCATTCTAAATTTCGAACAAATTTATTCTCCATTTTCGAAGCTATTTTCAACTTTCTTGATAATGTTATATTAATTTTATGGTTCTAAGGTTTTCAAAATCTCAGATTCTCAACATTTCCTTTGTAAATTACGAAATATCTATACTTACATATGCCACAATTCCTGAAACATTGACTAATGGCAGTATAACGGATCGGTTAATACCGTCAGTGTCGAAGTTGAAAATAATTCACCGTACCATAGACGTAATCGATGAGTGTAATTTTTGCACATACACCATCAAGATTACTAGCCCCGGTTAAATAGCAGAATAGCCAGAATTCTATCGGCAATAGGCGAATAACACGTACGAACATATTCGAATAGCGTTATCCTCGATCATCCAGGACAGACAACAATGTTCCTTCCAGAGTTGAGCCGGTCGAGCGGGTTCTAAACAGGGGCAATAATTCGCCGTTTTCGAAAACGACAGAGCTTCGAGTTCGATTATGGCAGGCTTGTAGCTGTGGCTCCCTTCGGGGAATTGCGGTGGTAGACAGGCGAACCGTGCCAGCCCAGTTCGCTTCTACCGGTAAAACAATGACGAATGCGTTCTCTCGTCGCGTCGCCAGGACACGTTCATCCTTGTGCACGTGTATCGACAGCGTACCTGTACGGCTGGATGTGCACGAAGAGACATCCGGAAATGCAGGCTAACACGGCCACCGTAACGCTCGAGATCGAGTTGCGGTGTTATCGAGACGGTTTCCTGTCGTTGTTCTATCCTACATACAGCTACCGACCGGTTTCGGCCTGTCTAGACAAAACGGCCTGATATACCTATTGCGAGAAACTTCATGCATGAACAGCCTCTGTCTATCGTTTATCTTCCTGCTCGCAGACACCGCCAATTTTATATTTTTCCCGTTACTCTCGTTCCTCTGCGATGGATGTCCAAGATTCGAATCCATTCGGCTATACTATACACACAGATTCGTGCATTTCTCATGTTTTATTTTGTTATTTTCTAAATTGTCAGCAATGTTCTAGCTTCAATTCGGTACGATTCAATCGAGCGCGATTTAATTCGGTGAGATTCAATTTCTGCAAGATTTAATTCGGAGAGATTTAATACGATTGAATTTCGTACGCAATTGAATCGGATCGATGCAAACAGTTGGTGACGGAGTGAAAGTTGAATTATAAGTCCTAGTCGTTGGTGAATTCTTGGAGTGATCGAATGTTCGAGGGGTTGAAATAAGTTACCGTTAATTAAATGGTACCATTTGACGCTCGGCCACTGTATATCACCTAAGAGTCGCACGATGGGCTATAAACTCACTTTGTGCATTAACTTTCGTGCTAAAACTACTTCTTATTGTTCGAACCAACAAAACTTATTTATCAACAAATTTGTTTTTCGTCTTTAGAATCTAAGTAGCTTGAGTCAAGAGTTGTGTTGCCTTGTAAAGTATTCAAGGTGAAAAAAGGATTTGTAGTTTTCGGAGGCACAAAGGTGACCGAACTCGCTAGAAGTTGTACGTGCTCAAAAGACGTCGATGAAAATGGTTAGAAAAACGGTAGCCAGATGTTTGGCGCGCGTCTGAGGGTTGTCAAGAAGCAAGGTGGATTCAAAAACGTTGAAAATTGCGAGGACGAAGAAGGTTGGTCGAGGATGATTGCATACAATGCAACCGCGTAGGCGCGGCAATCCCTCAACTTGTCACTTACGTCCCCTTGTCGTACACGTTCCGTGCCTTTTTCCACCCTCCTCGAACAACCGGCTTCCTATCTTCCGTGGCAACCCTTTCATTCGACGACAACAACGACGTCGACGACGACGACGACGACGACGACGACGTCCTTTCATCCGGTAAGCCATTTCATTCGAGAAACTTGCCGTAGTCCTCCTCCTCCGAGACGAACGCGATTTTCGAGCGAGAGTTGACCTTCAACCTTCCGGAAAGTTCAGCAAGCTGGAAGGGCACTCGCCTTTGCCAAGGTCGAAATCGCTCGAATCAGTACGCACGATCGAGTTCGTCGTTTTTACGAGAACGCCGGCGAATAATAGGGCTGTACAAATTTCCTTGGACGCGTTAAACTACCCGGCAAAAGGACGTTGGAAAATTGTACGCCTCCACGGTTACTCGAGATACGTATTCCACTTTTCTACGATTCTGGACTGCGTGATTAGAACACGATGTTTCGATGTTTATGAATTACAGACCTCACAAGATAGGAAGAAGATCGATGCACGCAGAGGAATTTTTGAAGAATTCAATCAAATTATCATGTACGTTTTTTCTGCATCGAAACAGAAAGCATTAACAAATTGGCGTGCGATAACAATTTTAATGTGCGGTGATCGGAGGTCCGAAACTTTCATTTCGATCATTTGCATTTTCGTCTGCAACGCGTACGTCAAACGATTGGATATTCCAGGAATCTTTCAGTCCCGTCGACTGTTCATTTATCAACTGGGCCGTGTTGCAATTTCGCTGAAATTAAAATGAATTTACTCGAGCCGTGCGCATCGACAAAGAATTGTTCGGGTCGGTTAATTAGCGAAGCCGTTAACTGCATCCATCCCCTCCGGTACGATGCGAAAACATTTATTTCCGCCGGATAATTTCCTCCCGTCTCGTAACTTGTTCGCTAATCGTCGATACGTGCACGAACAGTTTATTATAATCAGGATTACGCCCGGATGTCTGGCCGCGATGTCGCGATCGCCCAAGTATTTATATACCGACGATCTTGTCGGGAATTAATCTGCGACGAGATTTATGGAACTGATTTATGCGCATACTAAGCGCATTATTATGTCGGCCGACCGGTGATAATCCCCCGGTACTTAGCGCGTCATTTTATGCTTGGAAATAATTTCGTTGGACGGACGAAATTGCTCGTATTGTGTCCTTTTGTTGCGAGCAAAAACTCAACTGGTTCACGGAACTTATAGAAAGAACAGAGAAACGGGAGACGGTGCGATTTTTCTCTCAAGGATATAATTAAACTACAAATGTTTATGCATTTATGATCCACGTCTACGAAATAAATGTAAATCGTATAATAGACTATGGGTCTATGTATAATTGGCATGTGGATTGCATAGTTCATACTTTGCAGACGTGGACGTATAATAAATGCATAAACATCGGTCCTGATATGAATATGGTATAGTTTATGAGTCTAGACATATACATATGTGTAGTCTAAGTATAATATGCTGGAAGGAACCTTCCACGTGGAACGAATAAATTTCTCGAGCCAAAATATACTGTTTTTCTGGGAAAAGATGGATCGCAGAAAAAACGGTAGACAGAAATCCGGCAGAAGCTAGAACGTAATTGGGAAAATACGAAAGGATTCGTACTTCGTCCTTGTCTTCGGTCGGTCAGTCAGGTGAAACACGATCAACGTGACTGACCATTTCCGCCGATAGAGAGAAACTAGAAGTAAATTAAAGGAAAACAATTGTGTCGTGGCAGGTTTGCTTCTCCGTCCACTTTAGGGCTGTTTCAATCTCGACAAGCTAGGAGACGAAATCGGTCTCCCTTCGACCTAATAAACGTCAATAGTGCGTGTATGGAACAGAAAATTTCATGGTGTACGGTGAACACGTCGAATTTCGATCGAACTTATTACCGATAGGGAATTTACTTTCTCGGGAAACTAGAAATGACAAGGGGACACTTGGTATTTTCTACAAATTGTTCGATGACAATATAATGGCATAGATGACACTCCGGGCTAGGCTGAAGATTGCTTAACAGTGTTGAATATGCAGAATATTGTATTGCTACGTGTTGCATGCTTTATAGTATTATATCACCATGCGTTCAATTGTGACACGTTAAGTAGATAAGCGTTGCATAATGGTATGTTTTAAAACGATGCGTTGATTTCTTCATACTTTGATGATGCAACACGCTGAGTTGCATTGATCTCTTGTTGCACTGATATTTCTACGCGTTGATCTTGTATCGTGTTAATTTCTACGCGCCCACTACTCAACGCGTTGATCCTGCGGCGCGTTAACTTCTGGACGCTGACCTCGCATTGCGTTAATGTTCTCAGCACAATGATTTCTCCATGCGCTGACCTCTCGTTGCGTTGATTTCTCTACGCGTTGATCTTGCGTTGCGTTAATTTATTAGCGCGTTGACTTCTCAGTGCGGTAATTTCTCTACGCGTAGATCTCTCATTGTGTTGATTTCTCTACGCGTCGATTTATTATTCGATGAAAAAGGTATTGACATCATAATCCAAAAAATGGTAAAACGCGACGAGTACCCGTCATTTAGCATGAACATAACATTAAGAAGAATCACGCGAAGTAAAATAAAATTTCAAGAGAAAGATAAAAACCTGAGGTCACGTTATCGTTGCACAATTAGCAATCGGTTGACGTGAATAATTGCGAAACAACCTCAAACCGTTTAGTGTATTCCGAGAAGTAAGAGGTTCCACGGCACGAATAGCGAACGTTTAAGAGTCATCCTTCTAACCGGGAGCGTACAACTTTGAATTTGCGACGTTTTGACAGTCCACGAGACGTTTAATTAATTACACAGCCTCTGTTGCGCGATACCACGTTTCTTACTTGCGCATTACATCCACAATCGTAGTCGTTCGTACAGATAAGCCATGTTTCCATGAGCGATACGCCGTTCAGTTACTAGCTCTATTTCTTCTTCAAATTTGCCATTCTAGATTCTGTTTGCTCGCCGAACAAAAGACGGTAAGCGAGAGCTCGTTCCGTTTATATGCGCTCGGGAAGAATCGCGACAATGATTGTTTTGGGAAAACTTCGATGTCGCACTGAAACTTTACTTTTGAATTGGATGATCTTGGGAATCGATGAGATACGCAACCTACATTTCACTCGATTTGGCGCTTCGAACTATTATGGTTACGGCTAGACACTCTTCCTAAATGGACTGCGAAATATTTTAGAAAGTCTGTGAGATATATCTGGTATTTCTAATACAAATCCAGCACACATCTAGCACAAATCCAGTATAAATTTAGCATAAGTCTAGTAAGAATTCAGTACATATCTACTACAAATAATACAATAAAATCTAAAGCACCAGTTCATAAAAAATAAAATGTCCACAAACTATTCAAAAACAGTTGAAGTTTGAACATCGATCACGCGCAACAACTTAGGTACCGAAGAAACATGGAGAATCTTGAAAGTGTACGCACACAGCTGTAAGCAGAAGCTTGCAGTAATTCATTAAACACGCTTGCTAATCGAGTGCAGGTGCACTCGAGTGACTTTCAAAGTCGACGCGCAGCCCTTGTTCCAAGAATAAATAGATAGTTGATCGTCGATAACACGGCAAAAGGGGAAAACAACGGCGATAGACGCGGGTATAGCTCAGAGCGATGCAACTTTTTCAAAGCTGGCAGCAGGGGAAGAACACGTGACAGCACTATTTTCTAACATCTATTAGTGACGATGCATTACTTCGGTTCTTTCAGATACACTATCTTGGAGTTAACTTACTTTGTGACGTTAGAATTCGTTTAAGATGGCAGACAATCTTGGTACTTAAAAATTTTTGAAGTTTGAAATTTTCGATCTTTGAGAATTTGGTATGTTACAATTTTGGTATATTGGAATGTTTGAACCTTTGAATTTCAGGATTATGAAATGATAGAACTTTCAGATTTTAGAATTTTTTAGTGTAGTAGCTTTTTAATGGTGAAATCTTGATCTCAGGATTTTGGAATGTTAAAACTTGAATGTTGGAACCTTGAGATCTTGAGTTAGGAAGATTAAAACTTTGGATCATCTGAACTTTAGAATACTGAATTCGTGCAGCTTTGGAATTATGCAAAACCTGTGATTTTTGAACCTGTGGATTTTCAAACTTTACGACTTGGTTTGTGCTTTGAAACGATAATTTGGAACTTTCGAATATTTTAATGCGACAGCCTTAAAATTAGAATCTTACAATTTCTCAATGTTGAAACTTCGAACCCTTCGAACTTCAGAATGGTGAATGTTGTTAGCTTCGAAAGTATGCAAGTTGGAAACCTTGGGACGAAAGTTTGGGACTTGAGAAGTTCGCGACATAGTGATTTCAGAAGTTAAAATAATTTATTAGAAGTGAGGAAAAGTAGGAATTTTGTAAAGTTGGTGGGACAAAAGTGTGGGTAGTCGCGGATTAGAGGACACAGGATATAGGAGACAATCATGTTCCTTATTCGCGAAGTTCAGCGTGAAGTGGAAGATCGGAACAGATTCACCGTCGACGAGATGGTGCGAGCAGCAACGGTCGTTTCTCAGGAGGACCTTCCTGCAGGAAGAATGCTCGAAGAGGAAGCCCGCGGGCGTCGAAAAGGGACGGACGAAGCGTGGCACGAAATTTGCAAGCAAATTGGCAATTCTCAGGTGGCGGAGAGATAGGGAGGGCAACGTGGATAGATTCACGGGGTCGCCAGGTAGGAACCGCACCTGCGGCTGGATACCCAAGGGCCATCTCGTGACGGTCCATGGCCAGAAACGAGTTTCGCGAATTGCCGCCACGGCCGAGAACGTCCATCAGGGAACATCCTGGCTGTCTCGTAAATTTTACCCGCCCGTCGAACTACCACTTTTTTAAATTTCCCTCCCTCTATAAATCGCACCAATTAACTTACCTACACTTTCGGTAAATCCTTTGTTTTAGACTCGTTTTCCGATATTTTCAGCTGCTACAAACTTGTTTCTACCGCTTGCTAAATTACGTATTTTCGCGCAAATAAACATGTGATCGTTTACAAATAAATTGTAGTGTACACGTTTGTTGTAATAACTTGTTGTATAGTTAGTAGAGTGTCACTGACGTACTCTGGTGAAATTACTAGTTCAATTCGCTTTTAGTTTACTGTATTCTTTCCTTTGAAAGTCCAAATGATTTGCGTCAAAATAAAAGATCCACAGTTCGTATTTCTACAATGAATTATTACACGTTTTATGGACAGCTCAATTTCTGCATTGAACAGAAGTTAAAGTTAACTTATTTGAAAATCATTTATTCAGTAATTAATTGCAGCAGAAGTTGTTTTTCATAATCAGTTACTGCTTCACGATTAATTAATTGCAGTTGGGTTTTCATGCTTTCAACAGTATTTCCAATTTAATTTATCTACATTCTTTCTCATATTCTAACAATGGCAACTTTTAATTACTGAACCGTGGAATATTTATTGTTCTCGTTGTAAATTCAATTCATTGGTATTCGATATACATTTTCGGTGATACTTATATCTGGAGAACCAGTAGGAGGAGGAATTGGTAAAAATTTAATTGAGTGCCTTGTTAAAAGCATGACAATGTGAAATTTGAGTTAATTAATCGCAGTGGAGCAATAATTGATTAAAAACAATGTCTGTTGTAATTAATTGTTAAATGAATGGTTTTTTTATCAGCTTTGTTCAAGCTGCAAATTAAATTTTCTATAGAAAGAGTTGCAATTAATTCAGTATGGAAAAATTGCGAAATACCTTCTCACTGTATTATTTTTTAAGCATTCTGAAAAAGGTCGCAGTATTATCCATAATAGTAGACTAACTAAAAATGAAGTGAGCTTGCAATTCTGACTAACAATGTATAGATATATGGAAAAATATTTGACTTTGTTTTTACAGTATAAATCGAAAGGCGAAAAAAAATCGACTCCAAAAATCTATATGGATCTAAATCTCAGAATTTGTAAAATTCGTAAATTTTCTTATAAACAAACACGCTTGACATCCTCTAATGTCGAAATTTGAAAAAATTTCTACGCCAACAACGCGTAAGAATACAATCATATTTACAGTCCTTTAAGAAAAGAAATAGGAACAAGAACGAAAGAATCGATATAGCCGAGAAAACGTGTTGCAGCGAAAGTGTTAAGGGAAGTAGGATGCAAAAGGGACCGAAAGAGATTTTTATTTTCCGTTGGGAATGACGTTTCAATAATTGCATCGCGGTGCAATCGTATCATTTGTGTACGACGCCGAAGATTTCGCAGTGAAATCGACGTAAAATCCTCTTTCGCGATCCTTGAAAGGATCGTACGAGCGTCTCGGCAAGAGGAGAGGAGAGAAACCGGTCTCGTAAGCCGTTTCGAAGAGTTCGAAGAAATCCAGGAAGAAAAAGAAGGGGCCGAAGGAGCGAAGGGAGGCCGGCAGAGAGGGGTGAAAGAGCCTTCTGCTGACGTCGCTGGCAATCCCTGCGTTCGTCCAACCGAGCTTGCAGTTGCACATCTTGCAGTTTCGGTTTTTTGCACTCCCTTTCGCTCGTATGCTGGAACGCAGCGAGTTTTCTTCTACTTCATCCCCCTTTGCCCTTCCTTCTGTACCGCAGCTCGCTACCCTTTGTACATTCCCTTTTTTCCACCCTCGCTACTATCTCCATCCGAACCGTCTGTTCCCTCCATTTTCCATACCGCGGAAAAACTGTATTTATCGATATCAAAATTTACGATGATTTTATATCGGTTTCGGCAGAATCGTCCGAGGAAATAAAATTTCGACTGAAATACCCGGGTACCATTCGAACTTCCAGTAATGATTTTAGCATTGATTCACGAAATGTCCTTAAGCATCACGGAGATAAATTGGTCGAAGATAAATCTTGCGATTGTAAAAGTGTTACAATATGGTAAAAGATGCATTTTTGCTCATCATTCTGTTACTTGTAGGATCTTAAACTGTCAGATCCACTTGTGTAGTATTATGTAGTAGATGATCTTTGAGAAGTAGAATAATCCTCTAAACATAAAAGTACATTCTGTAACTTCCTATAGCTAAAGTTAAGGGTAGCCATTGTTTGCTTTCAATTTTGGAAATACCGACATTGAATCTTCTGTCCTCGAAAAACAAGAACCAATGTGAAACTCGTACGGAAAAGAATCTTTAATTATTTTTCCATTTTCATTCTGCGCGTTTGAAATTATTTCTACAATAATCAGCGTATGAAAATTTGATAAAAAGTTTGCGTATCTAACTGTACTGAAAGCGTCTTTAAAGTTTCGGTCAGTAGTTCAGGAAAAGTATCGAGGATTAAATATTTGCGAGTTCGAACGGATTGGTTTTTATCATCTTACGCCGGTATCAGACTCGCGCTTCCGCGTCGATTTTCCAACCCCCGTCTCGTTCCTTCTCGTTCTCACCCTCGCATATTGATTACATAAGCGACCGAATATACTACCCGCGCTAAAAACATCCCTTTAACGCGCACCACGACACCTACCGCAACCATCCCCGTGAACACCGTGCCATAGATAAACGAGAAGAGGCGCGGGGATGGTGTTAGGAGGGTTGGCGCGTGTATTAACAGCCCCGCAGCATGATTTTCGGCCCGCGGGCCATGCAGGAAGTTCACTTTGCGAATTTTACGCAACACGGGAATACCAGCGATCTTATTTTCGAACATAGGCTGTTTAATTAATGGAATTCTTACCGATAATGTACCGATAAAATAGTAACTCGAATATGCCCGTTATTTGCGACGGCACGAAAATGTTTCATTTTTCATTTTCACTCTTCAGTTGTATACAATTGACGGTACTTTGAAAAGTGCAATTGATGGACCAAGCGAAATTGAGTTACGATATTGGAAAAAATACACCTGTCCTGTTGTATCGAAGGACACTTTTCACGTACAAATTAATTCTGTCGGAAAAGCAACAATTTATTGCAAAACGGACGGGAAAATTACTTGCTGTAATACAAATTCTAAATAAGATGAATAACAGTAAAGTGAGTCATCTTGCATGGTCGTGGTAACTCACAGTTCAAATGTGATCTTACTCAAATTTTGAATGCTCTTCAACTTGAAATTTAGGTGCTACTATAATTTGTATAGTTCGCTGAATATAAAACACTTACAACATTTTAATATTATACCTGTGAATAGTTAATTTCAAATATATTTCACGTGTATTTGTATATGTCATAGTTGGACAAATACCGCTGCCTAGTTATTACGTTGTGACGGTTTGCGGATTGGAGGGCGAGCAACCTGTTTCAATTGTGACACTTAACTGAGTTTCATGATGCCAGGTAAATAAGGTGTCTTCTAGGTTTTTGTTTATTCATTATTTGCTCCGGACGAGAGTCGATCAAATACGAACGAGAGATTTATAGCGGAATAGGTAAAGTTGATTTAGCTTTTTGGAGTGGTTAGAGACTCTTATCTCGTTGGTAATAGCAGCTGCAGTTAATTGAAGGGTTACTTTGCAAATGAAACGATAGGTGAACAAGAGCGATTCTGTCAAGTACAGTAATTAATACGAAAGACATTTTCGCAGGCAATCATTAAGCTAACGTATACAATTTAAAGAAGTTCACGCAGGAATTTGAGTATCAGAAAGCAGGTTGAAAGTTTGATCGTACATTAATTTCACTGTTTCTTAGTTTCGCACGTAATTCAGGAAACGTAAACTTATCGACAGTCGAAACAACAACAGAAAATTAATTTCGAAGCTATTAGAAATTGATAATGGAGAACGATTCGTGTTGGCCAAGCTTACCGTATCAGTTATCGAGTATCTCGTTTGTGCTCGGCTGTTTGCCGTAACAGAGAAGAAAAGAACGCGGTAAATTTACCAGAGAATTTCATTAGTGGCCACGTTTAGTTTACTAGACCGTGAACGGAAGAAGCTTGTTGCGTAGCACATGCAAAATTTTATTAGCGAACTGCGCGAAATATATCGAGTGCGCGTTGACCGGATAACCCGGGAAATTGCTACACATAATTGCTGTCTAACGTTAAAATTAAGCTACTGTCGAATGAATAGTTTGACACAATTATAACTTTTCAGAGAGAAAGAGAGGGATGATCCTGTGGCATACCATTCTACAGCGGAAACCACATTCATTCGTTCAACGAAAATTTAACGTATTTCGTTGTTTCGCTCTTCTATCATTAACTCTTTGATTGCTATTCGATCATATGGGAGTTTCATTTTGCTTTTGTTGTGGGTACCTTCATAATTAACTATCTATCCGAATTGTTATGGAGATCGCGGAGGATTAACATGTATACCGTAATTCGGGATTTCTATGATGCTTTATTGTGTTTTAGTATTATCAACAAATGCTGACCACAAATTCGTTAATTTACTAATTCCTAAATTACCAAAGTCCCGAATTTCCGAAATCTCAAATTTCTAAATTTTCAAACGATTAAATTTACACATATCAAATTCCCAAACTCAGAAACTCCCAAATTTACAAATACCGAATTCCCAAATTTACAAACCCCCAAATTTACGAATATAAAATTCCCAAAATTCCAAATCCCTAAACCCTCAAATTTCCAAACACACCAGTATCAGACCTCCAAATTCCTAACTCACCAATTATCGAAATCTTTAAATTACTCTAACTTTCCAAATGACTGAATTTTTACAGAAATTTTCCGCGTGGAAACTATGCTCTGTACTATAAATGCAGAAATTTTCGTTCGAAAATCAAATTAAGGTTAGTTAGAAATCTCGTTGTCGAGAATTTCCTCAAACACTACTAATTTTCGAAACCACCCGACAGTAGTTATAGTACTCCATTATACACCAACATCCGCTATCGCAACTCAATTGTACATCCACAAAGGACTAAAACGAATCGATTCGTTCATTTATACAATTCGTTAAAGGTAATATATTCAAAGGGTTGGAATTGACACTCGATTAACCATTAACCGTGGCGTATTAGTGAAAGGATATCATCTTTTGTTTTTCACGGTGGACAAACGGTTAAATAGTCGAGTAATCAGGTTACCTTTAACCTTAAATATGCGTGCGTAACATTCAGATATTTTTGGTAGAATAATAAGATAAACTTATAGTACAGAGATTTATAATCATTCTGATTATAACAATTACTGTCCACAGTCTTGCTAAAAAATTATATTACCTTGACAGATCATAAAATTTGCAAACAGCAATATTAGGTACTACATTAATAATTTACAGCTCATTAACGTTTTCAAAGTTAAATTATTCAGCAATAAATATCTTGTACTTTATGGCCCCCAAATTACATTTCCTGTTAAAACTAATTTTATTCTATTTTTTGTAGTATAAAGAATGAACGAAACTTACTCGTCTGTAAATTATCTTTTCTACTTTATAATTTATATCGCTACGACCTTACAGGTCAGCTGGCTTTAATCTCTCTTTAAAAATTAAATTTAATATTGTATTTTTGTTTCACTTTTACTACTGTATTTAACTAGTTTACTGTGTTCGACGTGTATACACGTCGATCAAAAATATTTTAATTTTAATAACATTATAATTTTGTATCGAATAAGAAGATCCTTCTTCGTTTTATTTCTCTTCCTTCGTAAACTTTGTAATAGAAGTGCATTGTAACTCCATGCGTTCGACGTGTATACTTGTCATTGATTTTAATTAACCCCGTAATGAATTTTCGAAAGAAAATAACGCAGTCAACCGATTAAGATAAAGAAAAGAATTTGAATTGTAAGGCCGAAAGGCAGCCTAATCCCTCAAGTTAATTCCATTGTTGTTTCCATAAGTATCGAAGAGAAGCGAAAGAACGCTGACCGTGCGTCTGGCACGGGAGTAAACTGTAAACGTTCGTTGTTGTAGGGAGAGAAAGGCGAACGTTCAAAGACGAAGAAAAGAACGGGGCCAAGCAAGTACACAAAGTAGACTGGGGTGGATTGTTATTTGTTCTAGGGGGTATAGTTGTCCGGTATACATAGAGATAAGAGGAAGAATGATGTACAAACACGTGACATGTATAGCCATCACGTTGAATAGAGCACGCGAGTCGAATACCGAAAACAATGTTGAATAACGTGAAAGACAAATAGAACTCCTAGTCGATTCTGTTCACGAGCTACGCTATATTTGCGATTTATTCAAACGCTCCCCCTTTCGAGGCACTATTTATACTTTTTTCCTCTCTTCGAACGATCTTCCGGCATCATTCGATATGATTGAAATAAACAAAGACTATTCGTCGTTTTAATAGAAAAATCTTGCGAGAGACGATTCCGGAAGGGTCAACCTTTCAATATAATCGATAAACGATTAAGCGAAACAATGCAGTAATAAACAATAAAATGTTATATAGAACTGCTTTTTTCTCATTCGTGAATAGACAAAATTTGAATAAAATTTTAGTCGTGATAATGCTACAATCTGTTTCCTTTAGACAGAATTTTGCGACTTTAATAAATATTTGAAAGTACAGTATTGATAACGTGTGCGATGGAAAATTTGTCAGTTCACTGCCATATCTTTTCTGCAAAAAAAACGATCATTGCAAAACAAAGTACCCATGAAATTTCAACAGATACCGAACGTGTCGCTGTTAAACGTCGTACCATTCAAAAATACGGACCTACGTATCTACATATCGACGATTCCAGCTAGTTGGAAAATTGAATTTCTGTCCGCCTGTCGTTTTTGCGAATTGTTCACCGTTTTGATAGCCATTCACGTCCGCCGCTGCCTTTTTCATACCATTGTTGCTACTCGATTATCATCCGCGTTCACAGACGAGATTTATGCAACTATGATGGTCTACAACGTCTGGTTTGCCAGTCGATAAAATACTGAATAGTTGCAGCAAGAAGCACCTCGGAGCCTGGTAAAATCGATATTAAGAGAACTGTAGCATTGCCTTTATACTTTGTTTCGAAGGGCCATTAACGAAGTCAGTCAAGTGTTACAGAAAAAAAAGAAACGTTCTTTGACAATAATTGTCGTTCGTATCTTTTTCATAAACAACGTGCTTTCGAACCCAACTGTGTAATATTGCGTATCTCAAAGGGGCGATGAACTGTGCACCTGTTGCCACGGGATTGCATAGTGAAAACTATCCTTTGCATAAAACACAATATACACCTGTAAAAACGTCCAGTGTAATTATTTATCGTTTGATAGAAGTAACACCATTTTATCGCCGAGGGGTTATATTGTACACTATTTGTTTTCAACAGGAAAACACGATTCTCGATAAGAAAAATACGTCTGACCCTCTCTCGGTTATTAAATGAAAATATTAAATTGCGGAAATTGAGAAAACAAAGCCTACCGCGCGATACAAAGCCCACACAAGCTTCCTTTGTAGAAACAGGGAAATCAAATCTGCGAAAACACGTGCGGTGGTATCTACGAATATGAATAACTTCATGCAATTATCATTCCCTCCGTGATCCTCAATCCACTTTGCGACATTATTCTTTTGAACAGAAGTACAGAGGATTTCTTTGAAGATTTTTTTCACTGCTCCCGCTAATTCGGTTGCAGTGGCATAGCTTTGAAGCTTGAATTTCATTGTTTAAGTATTTCTATTTCTAGAAGCAATATTTTTTTCACTAGAGCGATTTATTGCGATGGTAATGTAGATAAAATTATTTTTGTTGAGTGTAGTTGCAGATCTTGCTGGAAATCAGAAATAATACTTTTTCAAAGTTGACGCTGGATAATTAACCGCGTTTGGTGGTCTGGAGGCGGGAGTTACAGTTAATCGCATTGATAACAGACATTGTTAACACGTGATGCAATGTGTGACTACAATGCGATGCAACGCACAATACAAGCGTTTGACAATACGTGTTGGCAACATACGTGTGGATACGACGTGTTATCATACATTACGATACAATGATATTCCAATATATTTTCTATTCTGCAAAATCTTTCTTCTTCATAAAAATATTGACAACTTAAAATCTCAACGAAATCGCTTTAAATATAGAAGAATATAAAATGTCTCCATATCGAAGTAATATTGTTCCCGTTATTCGCTGTATAATGTGTTAATGGCTTAAATGCCGTCTCCATTCTTCCTGTGTTATTAAATTCGACGATCGTTAACGTGACATAGCTTCTAGACGGGAAAGGTTACCTTCCGGTTATAAACGAAGAATGATATTATAGGATTCTACGGTGTTTCTGTCGCATGGTTTTCGATTCACTGTTTGAACACGGAAATAAGTAGTACGTATCAATGGCGAGTCGAACGAGATTGCGCGCGATCGATATTCAAATTGAAATTGTTCCCGTGCATTGTCGTTGATTCGAGTACATTCGTTTCGTTATTCATATGGAAATGGGGAATCGTAATTTTCTGGGGAAAAAGGAAGAAAATAAACGAGCCTTCGCGGATATCGGTGCCAGAAGCCCGAGGTTAAAGGTTGGAAAACGTGTCTGTTCGGTTGCCGAAACTCGCGCATAAATTTCAATTCGAGCAGCGAACGTTGAAACGTGGATCATTCGGGGCCCCATCCCGTAATTGAAATTAATTTACAATCGATCGAACCGCCGTGACTCGGTCCAAGAGGTCTGCCAACAGTTATATCGCGATGCCGAAGAGAAATCTGTTTCGAAACGCCTCGGAGCACACGAGAAACGTCGGAACGCTGAAGTATTCGCTCGAGTCACGGACGTCGAATCGACGGGAAAATTATTTTCTGGGTCACAAAGGTGTTTCTGACGTTCGTGCACCGACTGAAACGCCCGGCGTGTAGATATTTCGCTCCTCGAAAAGGAGTCTTAAATTTCTTTGAAAAATTCTTGATGGAATAGCGATAACTCTCGGGGCGATACAACTCTCTTGTTCGAGAGTTTAATGGGTCGACCGAAACTTACTACCGCGTCAGAGTAATTCGTTACTTAGCACGTGGATACCTTTAGCTGCCCTCGCTGGATTAAAACTGTATAATCCAAGTTATAGGATCTAGCTTCGACTGTGTATTTTATGAATAAATACAAAACAAATGAGACACACGTATGTGTCTTTCAAGAGGTTAACTGTGGAACACCCTGTATATTATACCAAATACATTTTGTCATTTCATAAGAAGCAAGTTCGAAATTAATGCTACCAACACCACTAGACAAGTTACTCGAGCCGGCACAATAAGCCAAGTGCCCTCTCGACACAGTTTTCCACGACACAACTGAAACCAGAGTTCCTTTCGCATTCAACAACTCAAAGAAGAAGGAAAGGTAAACGAGGATTAAGGGTATGTTTACACGTGACAATAAATCGTGATATTTCGTACTACGATACCGAATAATGTGCCTTCGTCATAATGACTTTAATGTTGTCATCAAAATTAAAAGTTACTGTCATCAGATTTCATGTCTCTGGTAATAACCTCTTCAGGGACAATTTTCTTAAGGGGACAAGTTTCGTTGGGAAAAGAAATAATTTTATTTTCTCGATCAAATCTGCGAGAAGTATGTAAATTATCTTCTAAAAGAATTTAGAAGGTATTGATAATATTCATATTTACTTTGGTTGATGCGTTTAAAAACTGAACGTCCACGTGTGTAAGTATTCTTGAATAGATTAGGTTCCATCTTTTTGCGATATTCTTAAGCAGTATTGTACCTAAAATTTGATTCGAATCAGTGTTTAAAAATGTCTGAAAATATAAAAATCCTTCCTCAATTCAGAGACGAAGCCGAAATGATATTTCCTTCATTCAGAGACGTTCTGAAATAGAGGTAACGATAAGAATATCACAGTATCGCTACGGCAGAAAGTCGTAAGCTACAACGTCACGTAAAAGCATGACATTAAACGACGTTAAAACATGCAAAAACGAAATCACGGTGTCAGAGGAGTAAAAGTCATGACTTTTAATGTCGCGTGAAAACGTGTCCCAAAGTCGCGAAGAAAATAATTTCCGCGTCAAAGGGTAGTCGCGTTTTCACGGTGGATCGATCACGGAGCCACCTTATATAACATCGGAGGGGGTGGCAGTGGCTCTTAAAGGTCTCCTTTCAGAGACGTAGGAGTAAACGTTGCTAGGGTTAGGATTCGCGTCTTTGAACTTGACACGGGTCACCTGACTCTGCGGCTTCATCCTCTTCTTCGGATCCTTGCTCCTCCTGTCCTCCTTCCCGCCGCCCTGAACCCCGTTCGCAGCCTTGTTTTCCACCCTCTCGCGAGCTACCGACGTTTCAGCTTCTTCTCTCGAGTTTCTATGAACGGAGTTTCCGTTCGAAACGACGACCGCAACTCGTCGCGTTATTTCCTCCGCCCTCTCCTCTTTAATTTTCTACCGCGTCTTGTCGACACTCGACACACCCTGTCACGGTGTATCGGGGTTAGCGATGCGAGCTCGAACCACCCCCTATAGCGCAGCTGCTCTACAGCAATTTGCTCGCTGAAAGACGCTGAATCGTTTCGAAACTTGCTACGCCCGTTATTATTACTTTATTCTCGGATGCTGAAAAATGTATTACTCGATAAGACGTGTGACAAGATCCCTCGGATTTCTTTACTGTGATACTTAACCCTATGGAAGTTGCGGTGCATCAGACAGATGCACGATAAATATTTTTATGGATATTTATAAACAGCGTGGAGTTTGTCGACAGGAAATAGAGAAATTCTTATTGTGCTAGTTAAATGGAAATTGTATGTTGTCTTTACATTGTTTGCTGCCACAAAAAGAAATTCTGTTATCGATATCATTTTAAAAATAATAATTCTTAACAGGGTTATACTTAATGCACTTTTTCCAGCAGCCATTCGCTTCTTTTTTTGAAAATAGTAATACGGTTCAGTTGACAGTATAATCCATAAGATATTGGAACATTTCAAAAAATGTGATGTCGGAAATGAAGGAGTCGAGTATGAAAATAAAAAAAAGATCGATATTACTGATATGCGTTTACATCATTCAGACCGAGTACCAGTTTTATTGTGAGGAGGGAAAATGATGAGAATAAGAACGTTGAATTATTTTGGAAAAATACAAAACTTCGAAGTAGAGGGGAAATCCATAACGGAAAATAAAGTTTCAGAGAGATACAGAATATTTTAGAACTTTCAGCTACCATCGGTTCTTCTGTAGCAAAAAGTGTTTGCTTTTCTTAAAACATTCATGTGTCATCCTTAACTTCTTGCTATTCGATTTGTCAGGTGCGTCAGTCAGCATTGCAAGCATCCACTGCCGAAGTATTAAAACAAATAAAGTTAAAATGTAATATCAATTTTGTATTCAGTGATTCTAGGAAATTTTAAATTGAAGCGTATTACAACTTCGAACTTATCGCGTTTGAACCACGAGTATATCATGAGACTCGTCAAAGTACCAGTTTATGAAAATGATAACGCTATGGGGATGCAGGGTATAACCGCCTAATGTCAGGTTTAACAACGCGCGTTTATGCATCTCGTGGTCATAGAATGCATAGTAAAGGGAAGGAATCGATATAATCTAGCGTATAATCGGAAGTATGAAGTTGTCCCAGGAACACGAGGGGATAAACATATTAGGATTCCCTAACTCGAAACGTATTTCTCGATCTGTCCGTAGATGTAACAAGTATGTATACAGTTTTTCTGTTACACGAGCACGATATACGTCTCGGAAAACCACAATACGTTATACAACGGCGTAACACGGCTGGCCCCGAAATAAATCGTGTTAAAGAGCAAACACATTATTTACCGCAGCGTCGGAAGGGGACGATAAATATCCAGGTTTCTCTCTCCTTCGAAAACCCAACGGGAATAAATCAGTCGGGAGCGTAGTAGGTACATTTAACAATCGTCAGCTAACGGTCCCGGCTACAGTTCTCTTCCGGGAAGAAGAAATCTGCAGGGGTGGCGAGCGTCGCGGCGCTGGGGTGCTGTTGCAGAAAAAAGGACACGATAGAGCGGCACGCCAATTATCTTTTGCTCGACTCGAGGCTCGAATGCTTTCTTTGTTTCGTTCGCCCGGAAATGACGCCTCGATTCTCGGCAGAGCGATAAATTTCCAGCGGAAATAACTTTCGGCAGTGAAAGGGGGGGCGTGGACCGCCTTTCCAACTGGAGACGACTCTTTCTACTTTTGCCGGCAACGGGAGGATATTTTTCCGTGTGTACAACGTCGAGCGAAGTTTCGTCTGTTTCCGAACGGCATTAACTCTCTCTCTCTCCTCTCTCTCTTCGTCTCTTTTCTTTTTATTTCTTTTCGACATTTTCATTGTAAAGATATCCAGTTACCTGTGTAAACTTTTGAAGATACATTTTATTCGTTTCTGGAAAAATGTTGTTGTGTTTCGAGGGTGAAATAGAGCATGAAAATGTTTTACCATTTTCTTGCAAGTTATTGCGACTCGCGTGTTTGGTCGCGTAGAACTAACATTTCTTTTGTTCGGAGCGTTCACAGTTGATAAAAATTATGTTGCGCGGATATTTGTGGATACTGTTTTTCAGCAATTATTTACCTCGTTATTTAAACCGATCGATATCTTCTAATTTAATAATATATTAAATGCTTCTTGTATAAATATGCTTCCTTGTATGAGGATGTCCGGTATGAATACTTGAAATATGTAGAGATATGCAAATATGAATAAACATATTAATACATGGATATGAATATATAAATATATTTCACAATTATGAATATGTAATATATTAATCTATGCAGAAATGTAACAACATATGTAAAATATCCGTGAGATATGTAATAAATATATTTTTACCGGTACATGTCATTTTAATTTATACGGGGTTCATTGCACGAGAAAAAATAAATGAAAAATATGGAATCAAATTTTGTCATATGCAGCTTCGTTCTCGTGAAAATTGAAATCGGAAGTTTTTTTTAAATATTTGTAGATATGCTGACAGCAAAGGAGGTCACATATTCGATAACTTTTTTGTTAGTTCAATAATTAATAAATAATATTAATAAATATAATCATTGACACTAAGAAAATTTTGTTATTGTTCATTGTTAATATATTAATACACAAACAGAATGGGTTTAGTTGGTAGACTGATAGAATAGTCAAAATTAGTTTAAGATCAGTCACTCGATACGCAACAACTTAACATGGGGTAAATTATTGATACTTTGTAATGTACTGTTTTAAAACGCACATTACAATTTTTATGAAATTGTACATATATTATAAAATTTGAAGTCTTTTTCCTTTAGGTAATATTACAACACTATTGATTGTTTTCTAACATCGAACACTAGTAACTAACATACGCATCATTTCAGTTAGTTACATGTTTATCAATATGCTCGTTATTAGCACTCTCTCATAAAGTAATAAACAATCTGTCCACTTGTTCATAGAAGAAGAACAGAAAGTGTCAATAACCGGATGGACAACTATTGGATTCCTTCTCCTGTGAACATACATTCGCAATAACGTCCAGTTTACGTATAAGTTTATTGAAAGGAAATGAATATCGATAGCCGGGAGGAGTCCATCTTCCTAAAACCGTAGTTGCGTAGCAAGGGTCAGATTCTGAGCATAAGAGGGGGTGCGGTCTAAAAGTGAAGAACAGCCAATGGCTGGTAGAAGGTATTCGCAAGAATCGGAAAAACACTTTGCAGAGAATAAAGGCGTATAAAAATATTTATGGGATACGAACGAGAATATTTTATCGTCGTTGAATGCGCGCGTGTTTATTAAATATTTATGCCCGCCGCGCGAAACATATTTCCTTTGCTCCGTGTAAATTCGTTCTCTAAACTCTCTCCCTCGGTTGCCACTCAGCAATGCGAACTTCCTGTTTTTTTTATCCCCTCTTCCTCCTGGAGCCCCAGCTACGAAGACACAACGTTTGGAAATGGGTTCTCCCGTCGACGGAATTGGATTTTAATTCGCATTAACTTCCCACCGTGGACTACGGTTTGATTTTCTCCTCTTTGATTCTGCCCGAACGAGTGCAATATTTTCGCTTAGCCTTCCGCGTCAAGCTTCTTTATTCTCTCGCTTTCTTTCACCTTTTCCTTACACTTTTTTTTGCCCCTTCCTACCTTTTTTCCCGATGTTCCTCCCTCTTCCTTCGTTTTTCCCTTTTTTTATAACCGACCGAGAGGAGAACGAGGGACGGTACCTCGCTCGGTAATTTCTCTCTCCTCGATAAAAGAAAAGCTTTGTCATCCGCTCTTATTTTCCGAGTTAATGGATTGTTACGCGCCACGATAATGGAGAATATTTCGCTCGCGAATGAATGCCATTTAATATTATAATTTTTAAACGAACATTGTTCTTCTTCTCCTACTTTTTTATCTCTTCGCTCGAGAAACTTTTCACGGGGGTTTGTCGCGCAAATTGTAATAATCCAAGTAAAATATCCGTCGATGAAGCTCGAATTACGTTTTCTGGTTAAAAGAAAACGATGGCAGATCGTATAATTACTTCGATAGTTTTCGAAAGTAGCCACACTGTTGCAAAATACGAAGAAACACGATAGGCCTATGGTCATCATGCATTATGTCTAGTTTACACGATACTAATGTTTGGGTAAATATACATTTCAAAGGGATCGATTCATTTACTAATTAGCAATGTATGTAGTAGACTCGATTCGGCATTCGTTTGTCAACTAACCGGCGTGTATCGTGCCTAGGCATAATGTATAGTAACTCTCGAATATCAACGCGTTGGTCGTGGACAGTACGGATTAACATGATTAACATTAAGACACCCTTTTGAATGATATCTGCCCGTGCATAAATCGAGTGACACGGCGTACAACTTTTGGGGAGATAAAAAATGTACGAGAAAATATTAGTTAACCGATAAATGAATTTCCCGAAGTGCGAACTAATTATTAGAGAGTTGAAATTCAGTGAAATATAGATTGGACGCTGTAAATTTATAATGACAGTTGGGTTCATATTTTGCCAACGACTGAACGAGAAATAAACGAAACGACAACGAAATTCAGTGTGTTTCGTAAATCAAAAGCACACGAACGAACCGTTCGCGGATGCATTATAGAGGGCAAAATACACATATCTCCGGCGGTAAACACGCATGACAAGCGATGTAATTAAAGCTGAGTGCAGCTAAACGACATCGAGCTTGGGACGGCTTGATTATTATTGCCCGGCCCAACATTTCGACCCGATTCTGTCAAATATAGCCACCTACGTAATTTTGTATCGCGAATATTAAACCATTAGGTGTAATGACCGATGTCAACCGAGCAGCGCCGCCACCAAATTCAGCGGGCCAATCGCTATCGACCAATATCCGTCTCTCGATGATTACCCTATTCCCGATCGATTCGATCAAATTTCAAAATTTCAACCAGATTTTTTCCCAATAATGAATTTCATTACCCACATTGCTGTTTCGTAGTGGACAATGAGCTGATTTTAATGATCGCTGGAACGGTTTATTACGTTATATGGTGGAATGATTGATTTTGGGAGACATTCAATGTTCGACAGGAATTAATTGCAATTATGCGTATAAAAATGTGAAGGTGTTTATGACATTGTAATACAAATATCGACTTATTGTGTTGTATTATTACGTGTTGGATTACCACACCTACGTGTTAGATTAGCACACGTTGGATATTTTACCACGTGTTGAGTTACCACGCGTTAGATAACCACGCATTCGATTATCACGTGTCGTATTACCACGCGTTGTATCGCCACGCTTAAAATCACCAAGCACCATATTACCATATAATGTATTACCACGCGTTGTGACGTTATGCGTTGCATTATCACACATTGAATTATTACGTATTGAATCATGACACGTTGGATTATCACGCGTTGGATTACTACGCGTTGGGTTACCACACGTTGAATTATCACGCGTTGGATTATCATACGTTAGATTATCACGAATTGAATTACCACGTGTGGATTATTATCTCGCGTTAGATTACTATCCATGGCATCATCATCCGTTGAAACGCGTTGTATTTCCATATATTACATTACCAATAATCGTAATACTATTCTTTGTACATCCACGCGTTGAATTACCGCGTATTGCATTACCATGCCTTAAACGCCGAACTCCGCGCAATAGTACTATACTTGTTTCATCTAATGCAAAACTTTCCATATTACCACCGCTTTTTTATCGCACTCGTTAACAAATAAAATTAAAATTACTTTGCGTATTAGCAGCCCAGTTAATAGTCAGTATTTCGACTCTTCCGAGATACCTGTTCCGTTATTGCCTGAATACAAATTGCAGTCAGTCTGTGGTTCGCAAAATTTCATTCCATTCTGTTCCACGCTTCGGACATCGTCGCGTAGAGTATTCTGCTGAAAAGCCAATATCGTGTAATTAAATTTTCAGCGATTCGTTAAGAAGAAACGAGATTGCACCCGCGGAAAGTGAACGATTTTCCACGCGAACATTTTTTTTATCCGAGCAAAAGTAATAATTCTGGAGGATCGATCGATTTGAGTTGAAGCGTTCAAAATTTCATGTCGAGAAGAACGTAGATACTCGATTCACGACGCTGATAACGCATCCGTTTCCGTAGTTTTTTTTTTTTTCGTCGAAAACGGCATCGACACGCGATTCGCGCCAAGAGACCGTCAATTAAATTTAATTGTTCCGGCAACTTTTGCCGTGGAAGCTGTCGGAGGGCTCTTGAACACGAACCTGTAATTCGACGTCTGATGGATATTTGGCCCGGTTTCCGGTACGAGTATTTATTCGCACGCGCGGTATCGTAAAATTGGAACGGTACGGGAGCACGATCGAAACAAAATTAACACTTTAATGGCCGTGGAAATATTAGGTCATCCGAAACACCCCTGCCACCTGCTGTATCTTTCGTAACATATTATACGTGCAAATTAATTCCGTATCCCTTTTTCGACGTTGATGAGATGCGAAATTCATCTGCATCGCGGATATAATTATTTCTCCCGTTCTACGAATCATCGAACGTGTTCCGTTTAAAGTAAATACTGCCTCTTACAACCTACGGTACAGGGATATTTACATGGAAATATTCTTTCACTTCTTTCAGAGTCTATAAAATTCTTCAAAGGAGATACAGTTACATTTACACGAGTCCGATGTTCGAAAAGCGGGGTGAAAATTAGTTTCGCTTCAACTGCACATATGTCGATATCATATGCGATATCTTTGAGCAGACATTAATGAAAGTGATCAAATATAAAAAGGTCCAATAATATCAAATATTTCCAACACCGAGGTGCCTGAAAAGAATCCGTCCGTGCGGGCATTAATATTAAAACCGTACGAAAATGTAATATTAATTTCGAATAAAAAGCCGATTAATCGAACGTCCTGTTCAATTACCGTTGAAAATTCCTCGGCTATAATTATTAATTCTGCACCGTACGAGAGGGTATATTAAATGGAAGGGCATTCTCTACGACACGGGCGTAACAAAGCTCGCTGAAATTGAACGAAAAGTAGAAAGTTACAGCGCAACCACTCATGGAACTTTGCTACTTTGCCATTGAAATTCGTGGCCCGGCAGCAATTCCGCAATACATTGTCGAAAGTTTCGCTCGACGAACGTAATTAACGATCGTCGAAATTCACGATTTGTTCGCCCCGATCGAAACACAAAGAGGCGAAACAGGGGCGGAGGAGTGGGTCCTGGGCTCTCGGAGATCCTCGGCCCTTATTCCCGTTCCCTTTTGGCCAGGACCTTCGTATCGGGAATCGCCTAACGAGTCGGAAAAATCAAGTCTCCTTTGGCTGCCTCGAACTCCGCTTTTTGGCCCCCGTCCCTCCGATAATACATGTCTAATTAACCATAAAAATAACGAGATTTTAGCGGGCAACTTTATCGAAACGAGCATCGAAATTGATTTCCCGATCGTGTCACGCGTTGAAAGGAGAATGGACCTTTTCATGGACCAAAGAAGCCTTTTCACCCTGTAACTTTGTTTCTACGGTAACTAAAACGTTTTCTCTCTGTTTTCGCCGCTCGTGAATGATCTGATACCGCAGTGCTATTCAAAACCGTGGACGTTGAAAAACACGTATAAAATATAAAACAATACGTATAATACTGCTAATACTTATTTATTGTGTTAGCAATACAGAAAAGTTCTGTTCGTTTTTTTAATTAAAGGAACATAATACATTATGGGGACACTAATGGAGATATGGTCACTAATGTGAAAATTTATCCGAGTTACATAATGCAGGACATATGTAAACTGTGAAACGTGAAATACATGTGGCACACGAAAATAAAAATGTATATTTTACAAATTCCTTTTTCTCCATTAATTGTGTCTTACATCTGCAGTTGGGCACTGAAAGCTTCATTTAAATATTATTCACCCAATCATGCATTAAGTATTATATGTATTAAATGGAATAACGTATCTACAGACCCATATTGGCCTTCTTAGATCGTCATAGCAAGATATGGCAGAAGTCATTGGAAATTGTGATTTCAACGAAAGTTAAATAATAGGAAAAGAAAGATTTGGCAATGGATAGGGAAAGAAAACGGATGACTATAACGAGAGAGCGTAAATCGGCCATAGGCAGGCACAATGCGAACCCTAACGAGACAAATCTGACGTCACACCCTCGGGCCACTCGCTTCTTCTTCCTCCGCTTGGCAACAACCTCTTTCTCGCTGTCTTGCCGAAGCTTTCCGACAGAATTCTGCCTTTTCGTCTTCCATCTTCGTTGTTTCGACGCTGCTCGCCACGGCATTATTTTCGGGCTTAATGAGACGACGTGGTGGGCAAGTATCCAAAATGCTAAACAAACACCTCGAGCACCACACGGCGGATTTGCAGAAAAATTGTTTGTCGGGATCGATTTTTCACTCTTTACATCCTGCCACCGCTTTACGTTAAACATTTCAATCGCCCCAGTAAGGCTGGGATTAAAGTAAATGCGATCGTTAACTAGATACCCACGTAGATTGAAATAAATTGGTACTGTTAAATCTTGAAGAGGATCAAGATGGTGAAGCAATAACAATAATTTTGTTCATTGCAAAGCTATATGGTGGAATTGTTATTCAGCCCCAAATATAAGAAATTATCGAACGATTACTCTAATGTATCGTTTCATATGTAATAGTTATTACGTCCAACAACAATTCTATACAGACGCATCAGATAAAATGTATTTATTGTATCCTACATATTCCCCACTTATAAGCCTTTCGTTCCAAGGTCTTTCCAAGTTTCTAAAGGAAAAATTTTCTGAAATTTCAGCAAGTTCCCCCGAGCCACGCAACTGCCCGTACCTGGGCAAGTTCACGGTAACCGGCGTGAACCGAAACCAGCGAAACATCCGTGAGAGTCGTAGGAACCAGCATCAAGATGGGGTCAGACGCGACAGGGAGAAGGTTCGACACGCCCAGGAGCGTAGTCAGGAGGATCGTCGAAGCCGGAAGCTGGATTTCGAGGCGGAGAAACGACGCGCGAACAACGAGTACTTGGTCCACGAGCGAATGGGTAGACGGGCTAGGTCGAATCGCAACAGCAGAAGTCATCGAGATCACAGCGTCGAAGAAGCGTCCTCGAAGCGCAGTCTGGACATCGAGGACCTCCTACTGGAGCGTTCGTGGTCGAAGGTGAGAAGATCGGACGTACAACGAACGACCGAGATTGCGACGAGGTCGAAGGTCAGAAAGACGCGAGACCTTGAAACCAGAACGCGCAAGAGATCGAAGAGAAGCCCGAAAATGGAGGATTTCCGGGTGGACGCGGACGATTTCGCGATAATCAGGCAATTCTGGACGACCGATTTCGACGACTCCGATGGATCGAGCATCCTGGACGTTCAGGACGATTACTTCGGCGATTACCCGGACACTGCGGACCTCCCCAAAAAGAGGTCGGACGCGAACCTGCAGGAAATGACGTACGAGATTCTCGGCAGGACGAGGAGAGACGTCGAGGAGTTGGACACTGCGGATGGTTCCTTTGAGAAGAGAGAGAAAAGGGAGGAGGATATTTCTAGATGCAGCTCCGAAGTCACTACTATCACCATTGGTTGCTCTACCGCAGACAGAATGGAGTTCCAGACGGACTGCGTCGAAGACAACGCGATTGGTGAGTGATATCTTTTTGAAAAGTTATCTGATTGATCTTCTGCGATTAGTATTTGATCCTAAAGGGTCGTTTCTGAAATATTTGCCATTCAAATTTTATCCGATAGCCTGACACGATCAAAACTTTTATTTGCTTTTTGATATTAAATATTTAGCTCACTGCCATCTGCTGGTACGATAACGAACGTTTAATAGGATTTTACTGAATTTGAGAAGTTGGATTGTTTTTTAATCTTTACTGTACACCAAGCGATACTCCAACGAAAGTTCAGACTTAATTTTCTCTAGCTCATTAATCTTTACGCGTTCTTTTTACTACATCCCAGTTATAATTTTAAGAAAAACACTGTTGACTTCTGTTTTGGAACATTTAAAGGATATTCGATACTTTTTGGGATGTAATGTGATAAATAGTTTAAATGTGACAGTGAACGCACCATTTCTATCATGTGAGAATATGTGGAGTAGTAAAAGGTAAAACAGTAAAGGTTATATCTGTGACATTAATCCTCGGATGACGGTTTCTAAGATATATTCTCTTTTATCGGTTATTTTCTTATAAATGCGAAAGGTATTTATACAGAGTTACCTTAATTAGACCATCGCCTGCGTTCGACCATTACTGTACTTGACACGCATAAGTAATTTACGCCGTGTGATAGGCAAAACAGTTAGCTTTTTTCCTTCGCTGGTATATTTTAACGAGTCGTATCTTTCACTTCTACAGCGTTGACTTACTTATTATAAATAACATATGCTAGAATTCTACAGTTTCATTTCACATTCGTTTAAATTCGAATTTTCTGCACGAGACGAAGAAACCAGTATCTTGCGCGGAGAATTTAAGGGCGCAATAATTCAAACTCTGTTTGATATCTGATGAGAGAATCGCAGGGATGGGTCACGATAGAGCCTGGCGGTGCCATCCGAGGGTTAAAATCCGTTCAAGGATCGCAATCCATTCAACGACGTCCGAAATGTCTGAATTATCAAGAGTAGGAAGTCTCGAGACTCGTCGATAATTAAAATCGCATTAACGATAGAGCGCCGTGCAGTGTACAGGGTGTCTCGCAAAATGCGACCCGAGTAAAAACTTTAGCAACTTGGACGTTCAATAATTTGCTAATATAGTAATTAAAAAATTTGGAAATTCAGCGGATATCTCCACGTAAACGTTGAAGTGTTCGTATTCGATTCTTCAAGATCGAAAACAAGTAGTGAAAAGCTCTTGGCTCTACTTGTTTTCGAGCCAGTACATTTCAATGACCCCAACAACTCCTTGAAAGCACTGCAAAGAACCATTAAACTATTCTTCTGCTACTGTATTGTAATGAGCAAAGGGTCCCGCAGCAAAAGTGCATTACACGATGGCTCGCTCGGTTTTCGCGTCCAGAGTTGACGCGGTCCCGTCAGCGAGCATTTCGCAGCGAGACACCCTGTAGATCCGTTTGATCGTAGCAGCAGTCGAGCTTTTATTTCGTCGGCATTCAGCCCCGAAGCTTGTCAAAGTTTATTTAAAGGATAATGGCACTCGAGGGGGTAACGAGCGGCTCGAGATACCTCCCACCATTATCCTGAAAGTTGGTTCGTTCCGTTGGAGTTCGGGTAAGGAGGACGGCCGCTTTCTCTTTCGCAGCTTACTCGTGCCACGGTAGATGGTTCGACGCCGAGGGCACCCAGTTCGTGATCGCCACCCAACTGGCGCCAGGCACCACCTGGACCAACGAGAACAACAGACCTCAACCCTATAGGAACAGCCGTAGATTGTGCTTCATGTACAAAGAAAGCGGCGGAGTTGTCAGTTTGACTGCCAGCGAGGTGGCCTGTCAAAGGGGGATACCCCCGCCGCCGCCGATGTTGGCCTTCAACGTTACCAGCACCGGTGAGTACCTCGTCTTCTCCTTCTCAACCACTTCGAGTTCTCGAGGATCCTTACCGAGTCTTCGCTACGGGAACCTAACTGTTTTGTGTCCTACCTACTGCTACCTTCGACCACTTTGTCTAGTCTAGACATTTCTACCATCAAACGAGACAATACGTGCATAACTGGCTTCCACTTGCAATTTTGTAACTTTGGCTAACAAACCGTGATCTCTTCTCTGAAATTTCTATTTCATGTAAAATTATCTTAACTTCGCAAGTCGTGAACGAACAAGTATCTAATTAAACACTAGAGTATGTGCTGTTCAATTTTCATTTAACATGCTTTTGTAAAGATTTCGAGTTAAAAAATTCATTGAAGATAGAGTTCTTGAATTATCATCGAGGTAAAGTTCTGGTATAAAGAAAAGTTGTACCATTGTTTCAGGTCAATGCATGGAAGAAAACAGGGGCTTCGTTGCTCGATCGACGTACCTGATGATCGTCATCCTGACGGCGGTCGTCGCGATATACAGGTGATTCTAATCGAACGGAACGATCTCGCGACCGTTAAACCAACCTTTGTAATCTACATTACTGGACACCGTGCTTGGGTGACGAAACAAGGTGGTACACGTGTATAAAAAAATCTATATATATATTATATATATACAATCGCCTTGGTCGCGAGTCACCGAAGAGGATCGGTCGAGCGTGCGGGCCAGCAGGGAAGAGAGAACTGCTCGAAGAAAAGCTAAGAATCGATTCCTTGGGATCGAACGCTCGTGTCCGTAGCTCTTGCTAGCCTCTCCGATCCGTCGGGTGAAATTCGTGCTCGTAGCAGATTATTTCATTGAACGGGCGCGGAAGAAAAACAGAGGACAACCCTGAAGAAAAACAAAGAGAGTGGTCTAGTCGAGATTGGCGTTCCTTCCAGAGGACAGGTTATACACTGTGATTCCGATTCGACACCCAGCAACAGCGACTGTACTCGTCTGTAATAAAGAGACAACAGACGAAACTCTTGATTCTTTCCGTGTAAGAGGTGGTCCCGCTTCGTCCAGGCTCACCGACACACCGGAGAAGCAAGAGGATGGAAGGTCGTCGGTGTATCCGATCAAGATGAACGTTTTCTGGATAGGAGGGAAAAAGATTGGAAGAAAGGATGCCGTTGAAAGGAAGTTCCGAAAGTAGTAGGAGGAACTGTTTGTTCCTGGACGAAGTTCGAGGGTAGCGGGGGCTCGTGATTCGAGCGCGAATTTCCCCTGGCCAGTAGGTTTTTTTACCGATGTAGCTCGTAGGCACTAGCTAATTAAAAATCAGGTAAAGCTAACGAAGTACATTACACGACGTTTCGTTTTCTTTTCATTTTTATTCCCTTTTTTATTGTATGGTTAGACCATATCACGAGCGAGATTACGGCGCACGATCGATCGGGCTCTCGAGAACAGTTGAGTCTCGTTTTTTAGTTAGTAAGACGATCGACCCCCCTGGTGGTCGATATCTTTTAAGGTAGATACTACGTAGGGAATAAGCTTTAATAAGGGAAAGCGAGGAGAACTGTTTACACGGCAAATATGTTTTGCATCGGATTCCCTTCTTTCTTTGCGTCGAGCACACTGTTCAACGAGTGTATCGTGTATTTTGTAAGCTGTAATTATAACACTGTTTAGATAAAGGGGATGTAGTGTGCTCGAGAACGCTCGAAACATTCGCGACGATGCTAATATTTCATCGAGCTTTTTACTGCGTGAGCAAACTGAATTCGTACATTTCCAAAACGATTTCATCGACTCGAATTGATCCGACACTTTGGCTGCTAGATTTCGTACATATATTCAGGGGATAAATCCTAATTCCTTAAATTTCCAATTCTTTTATGTACTTGTCATACACAAATGTTCAACAGTTACATTGTTCAAGTTTATCCTTTAACATCTTGCTAATTTAAGACAAGATAATGTGACCCGATTCGAACCTGAAGAAAGAAAGCATACTACTGGTTTAAGGGTCCGAATTAACCCGGACATCATCATTCGAGCGGTAATTGGAAGCCATAGTGTCGAATGTTAAATCCATAAGCAAACAGATGCAATTCCATCCGATTGGATCTAAACTCGCCTCGAATGGGTTTTTTGGGCAACGCAGGAAAGCCCCAGGCGAAATTCAATTACCACGCAAAATATTAGCGAACATATTAAAGGTTGATTACTCTGCAGCTGTTATGTAATAGCTACAAAGGGCTGTTAGCCGTGTTATAGCTGAATGTATGCCGTAACTATTATATAATAGCTGTAATAGCCGTTGGCTGTTTTAATAGCCAACCGACGATAAGAGGCGAAGGAGAAAACGTATTTCAAAGCTTTTCCGGCTAACGAAGCTTATGTTATTTTTCTATCGTATACGATTACGAACAAAAGCGAAAAAAAAGGAACGGACAATGGCGTCGCTCGTTCGCGATGTTTCGAGCGTTCGAAATAAAAAATGGTCGATAGTTTGGGTTTATTCAAAATACGAGGGTCATTCAATAAATAGAGGCAAACAAAAGTAGCTTTCAAGTAGTTTTCTCTGACGAATGTAACAATTTATGAGCTTTTCGTTCTGTTTCGTGATTATCGTACCGTTGCTTAATTGGTTTTTCAACTTCAATCAATTTCAGATATTTCCAAATTGTTCAAATTCCGAAATTTCCAACAATACAAATCTCCCCATACAATAAATAATACGAGTCAAAAAAAAAATTTCCCTGATCTAACCTCAGCGAATGAAGGATTTCGGTCTGGGTCGATAGTGATCCACGCTTACGAAACGTACAGCGATGCCTCCTCAAAAATTAAAATAAACATAAAATAGCGGAAATGAAATTTAATACGATACTGTTTTATTTACCCTCCATTCGAAGGTTATTTGGGTGAGGTTATGTTTAAAATGCACAAATATTCATTGATCAAACAGCTGCTTATACATATTTAATCGACGACAAGAACGTCAATATATGTTTTTGATATTACTGTTCTTTAACTACAACCGTTTGCCTTTTAAATTATTGAATGATCTCCACTTGTACAGGTGAAAATTGCTGCCGGGTAAAACGTTCTTTGAGAGCGATCGCGAAAGGTGAGAGACTACAGATGAATTTAGATTCTTAGATAATTTCTGTAAACTAGTTTCTGCAACTTTCGTATAAATTTGAATACATTCACACATCAAAGTATAAGTTGGTCCTGCTTTAACTTACCGAGGAAATTCCTACGAGAAAATGAAGAATGTTGTGTTATCGACTCTTACTGCAGTGTGTTTCTTTGAAGAATAAATTAAGTCGAGGTATATGTTTTACGGTAGTTATCCAAGAGTTTAAATTCGTCTTCATATTGACACCAACTGTATACACGGAGAAAGAAGCGTGTCAAAGTGTTAGAGAAATAATTCAATGCAATACAATCGACTCGAGTAGTAGAATTATTTGGAAGAAAGGAGAGGAACGAGAGACATTAAGGAAGATTCAGAGTCCATAAATTCCATATTGCTTTTTTAATTGAAAAACGTTTCATCCGCAAATTCCATATATCCCATTCGATTCCTATGGTTTTACTTTTGTACAACCGAAACGTCAGACTCGGTGTACAAAAAGACTCGATATATCGTTCGGTCCAGTAAAAGCTGTGTAAAAGCAATATAAAAACTGTTTGTAAACATGGGTTTGAAATTTAAAAACGTTTAAACGAATGCTATCATGTTTTTCATTTTCCATCGAGCACGAGAAACGCGTGTTTTCTTTTCAAATAAACAAGAAAACTGTTTCGTTTAACAGCCTTATAAATTTAGAAATTGAATTTTTTCCACTGTAAACACGCTTACATTTCTTGCAAAAGAGGAGACACACTTTGAAACTGTCCATATACACTTGTTTTTGTTTCCATATGCGGGCAGAAATATTTGCTTCGTAAACATTTGAATGCAGGCATTGACTAAGCTTCTGATTTTTTTTTCTGGACGAGTGTATGATTTATAGATACACGTACAGAGAGGTTACACAAATTTTTGACTAATTTACGGAGAACAGGAAGAGATACGCAATTGAACGATGGATAACGCGTAGTTCCGATGTTAATTCGAGTGCACAAATCGTGCAACTCGCTCCGTATAACATTTCCCGATTTCAGTTTTATTATTATATCGACAATAATTTGTTGCCACGATCGCAGATTACCCTCTGAGTTATATCCGGTGTTCTCGATATGAAACGTTCTATCGATTGCCAGAGATTCTGAAAACGGCTAAATATTAATGCAAATATTTCTGGTATTTCAAGAACAATACACCGGCCGTTTCAACGATTCAATTAACTTCCATCCAGGGAACGGACAACGATGGGCAATTTCAAACGGCAGCTAAATTTATTTTCATCGCCACTTCCAGGATATCGGTGTTCCTCGGACCCGTTCCGCTTTTAACAGTCCCGAGCCCGTTTATCGATTTCAATAAATGCCACCACGGTTTCACCGCGACGGGAAAATCAAGTTGTGATACGAATAACATCGCCCGGAAATGAGGTGATATTTTGTTGATACGTGGCAACGTTCGAAAAACTACCGACCAATTATGTCTTTCGGGCTTCGCTCGTTTGTATCGTATTAACAGAAAGTTTAATATTTCTTCTTAAATACGGTACATTTTTTTCTCCGGAGAATTTGGTACATTTTATAACTCATTTCTTAATAGAATATCGACTCTCGTACAGTTCATAGAAATCTTCGTGTGAGGAGCGTCAATTATCGCTTCAATTTCGATATTAATTCTTGAACAAGTTGCAACTTTTACGTAAACACAGGGTCCTAATATGAATCATAAATTTGTTTACATCGTGGACATTATAAAATCGTGAGTAATAAATATAAATTGTTGATAAATAAATCGAGAGGGGAAAAACTAACGTGTAGCCGGACGGCCGAACCTGTAAAGTGTAAAATTGTAACTGTGATGGATTCTACGTGCCGTCGTAACAGAGCCACAAATTCCCCTTTCATTTTTTATGTTTCGTCCAGATTTTCATTTCGCTCTGAATCTTCCTTACTATGATAATGGTCGTTTTCGTTTTTCTTTACCACGCGTCGAAGAGAAGTCTCGAGGAAAGATTCCTTCGGAAACGATTATTCGAACATAGATTTATCGATGGGAACAGCGGGAAGTTGAAAGGCGATGTATCGAGAATATTGAGAGACAAATTGGCCACTTGTTCGACCGCTATCGGAAGAATAAAAGGGTTGTATCGGATATTTTATTTAAGCGTCGAAAAGAAAGTATTCCTTGCAAATTCCTATCGATCGAAATAAAATTTCTTATATTATTATTAACGAATTACAAGCCTCAAAATTAATGCGATAACATGTGTATTTAACCCTTTCGTTGCACATACACAATTGAAATTACGAGTTACCGATTTTTTGGAAACGTTGGACAACGAGTATTGCACGATGGACGCCATAATGAAAGGGTTAAAAGACGTATTGCGAGTTAGCCACTTTCTGTGCCGCAAATGTAGGTACGGAAAACGGCATACAGGTACTGAAACATTGAATTGAATGGGTGTTTACACACTGCGACGAGTTATAGAAGTGTACATAGTGTGAAAGCAGCGACTGTGAGGGCGCCACGAGCATGGACGCTTTAGATCCTACGGGTGCTTTCACACTACAACGCGTTTATGGTACAAAAGATAAAAACTTTGATGGCGCCATGAGGAATTTTAAAAGCTACAAAATGTAAAAGTAGCTTCTGCGACGACGTAGTGTTGAGCAAAGGTTGTAAATAACGTATAGATTCGAGTTATTCGTTATTCGTAAATATTAAATTTTCAGTAGTGTCACTTGAGTCGATCACGAAGGTTGTCACGCACGCACCGTGACCAGGTGGTAGTAGTTGAATAAGAAGGTGGTCAATTTGAAAGATGCAAACCCGTTCTCGAGACCGAAGGAATTTTTCCAAAGATCTTCGAGGCGCTAACGTAAGCAATAAACTCACGCAACGGCTCAACCGTGTACGATCACGAAGGATGTTGCGTGTCACGAGAAGCTGTTGTATACCAGAGATGTTCTATTATATTGGTTTGTCCAATCGGGGATTTTCGTGACAGCGTACGAAAAGAGGAAGGACAGAGGGAAACCGAGACAAGTGGATACGGACCGATCGATCGCGAGATAGAACGCTACGATATTATTGTAACTAATACAGAGTCTATATTATATTATTGTACAAGCGCATCTTTGTAATAATTAACCCGAACCGAGTGACGAGAGGAGACGAGAAAAAAAAAATGGGGGATGAAAGAGCAATGAGGCACGCGATAGAAGAGTACGCAACAGTAGACGACGAACGACGCGAAATAAGAAAAAGAGACGCTACGAGAAAAAAAAGAAAAAAAAAATGAAAGAAGAGCGTGAAAGCGAACAGAGAAGTGAAGCATAAAAGAAGCCAATCGCTATTTTAACACTTTTCCAATCGCGGTCAACGTAGTTTTTACGCCGTTACGCTTTCCTTCGTGTTCAGTTTACGACGCGGACGAGGATGGGCCTGTGATCCTTGGAAATTCCGCTCGTAACAAAGAAAAATGCCCGTAGCCACAGATTCCTTTATCCCAAATCGATCCCTTCCCTTCCTCGACGTTTTACCCTCTCTATATTTTTATACTTTCTCAAGATCCTGCTAATTTCTAATCTGTCATATTCCTTAATATAACGGTTCTGACAAGGAGAGTTTCCAAATTATGTCCTTGATTTTAATGAGCTTTTGAATTTGTATGTACCAGGGGCCCTACAACTACCCTACGACTTCAAATTATGATAATATAACCACCCCCAAAATTTATATGTCTGGGGTCTGGAATGCTATAAACACGGCCCTGTGACAGACATGTTTCATGAACATGGCTTCCGGTGAATATGGTAATTTCGGAGATAATAACATTATGGTTTTAGTTGTAATTACAGCTCACACAGATAATTGTCGAAAATGAAGTAAACAATTCAATTTCCTTATGCAATTGAAAGCAAAATTTGCAAATACGTTTCTAATAATTTTACAATTATGCAAATGAATAAAAGTACTTGTTCTATGAAACAATCCTTCCGATTGAAGAAATATTGATTATAAATTAATTGACTGTACGTCAGTTCTTGATTTTAACATTTCAAGCTTGAATATTTTCCCGCACTCTGTAGATTTGAAATGTCACCGCTAGATGGTGCAAGATTGTCCACGACATTGTTTTCATAATACAAATTACCGTAGTTTATAAAATATAAATGGACTACTTCTTCAAGGCAGCTAGTGTAGAAATTATTGAGTTAAAATTTTCAAATTGTTGGTAGCTTTGCAAAAATGAAGGTCCTACACATTTTAATAATTGAAATGACTATAATTTATGAAAAATACTATTTTGTGTTTAAAGTATGGAATTAGCGTAAAAAGTATATTTTTGAAATGATTGCTTTGCTAAACGGAGACGAAAAAAAAAATCATATAAAATGTCCTTGCATGAGGTTCCCTTACGTCAACGTGAAATTTCTGTTGAACCGCGAAATAGGTGCATCGAGTACAATGTAGATTATACAGGGACATTTATAATAGTGTAATTTATTATCGTTGAAAAGCTCATTAAAATCCGAGGATATAAGGAGAGCTGGCGTTGTACGCTGGAAAGCGTCGCGCAAAAAACCCCTCTTTGAAAAAGCTCGCGTAAGAAAGGAAAAAAAGGAAGAGAAAAGTGAAAAGAGGCTTGGCCTTTTTTCGTCGAGAGGAAAATATCGAAGCGTAGAGAAAATGTCCGCGCGGTATGCGATGGATCAAAGGCTCCTCTCTCAGAGGCGTCCATTTAATCGAGCGAAAGACGCTCCTTTTCAACAACCTTCTCGGAGAAGAGGTATCGTTCCGATCGATCGATCGATCGACTTTCGTTAGGCTTCTCGACGAGCAAGTTGAACGTCGTCGCGAGATCGACGAATTAACGAGCCACGGAACCGTTCTTTTTCCTCTTCTCTTAATTTCATTTTTTATTTTCCGTTCGTTTCCTCGGTAGTCGCCACCTAGCAGTTAGAGACATTGAACGATTAGCACCTTAGACGCCGTAACTTGTACCTAAGTGAAATTGCAGCGTATTTAGCGTAACCATAAGGTGAAACATAGCTGTTAAGGATTACTCTAGCCTGATAGGGGTGATAAGCTCATTGTGACAGCAATCAGATGCCCCGCGGTCGAATCGTGAATCATCCTTTTCTCCTTTCGAGCACGTTTCACGATCGACCATCTCTTCTTGCGAAATGAACCTCGATTCTGCCTTGGAGCGTACCTGGAAAAATGGAACACGGACGCCGAAGAAATTTGCATCGATCGAACAAGAAACGCATTAATCTTTGAACGTTCCGAACATTTAATATCACCATCTCGAAGATAGCAATGATACATCGTGATAAATCACCTATAAGTTACTTCAAAAGTGGCTCTCTTCAAAAGTATATCAAATATAGAACACATTTTTATACTTATTTATAGAATCGAATTTTTTCCACAATTTCAAATATTAACATATGACAGAAACAAAATGACAAGACCTATGTAGCATCTGTGTACGTCATTTTGCCTTTTACTTACATCTTGATTAATTGTAAAGAAAATTTCATCTTATAAATATCTAAATTATCTTTCAGATTTGTTATACCTTTGAAGCCGCTATCAAAGCTATCTACCGTCTCGAAGAAACCTCGAGATGACCTTATCCCTTAATATTGGAATTTCATGTAAAGTTTCAGAGTTTATTTCGATGTTCTTCGAACATTTGAAGTACGGTTATGGTAGCAAAAGTCAAACATTACCGGAGAACGTGCAAATATCCGGATTGTGGATCGCAATAGAAAAGCCCGTAGAGCGAGAGGGCCTGTACCGAGAGATCGAAATTCTGGAAGTTCGGCGGTCGCTTCCCACCATCACCGCAAATTACCGATTCAATGACCAATCAGGTTTGCAGAATTATACAAGTTCGACGTTCCGGGGCAAACCACAACCTTCTGATAAGAAAGTCGCAAGCAGCTTGTTAAATTGTTGAATAAATCATCGATTTCATTTTCTCCGTAGTATTTTATCTGTTTGTTAGAAGCGTGCGGGATTTCTGCGCATCGACTGTCACCTTGCGTGTCATACCCGCGATTATTCAATTCTTCAATTTAATCCAATACAGTACTTTAGATTGTTAGTGCGACGATCACGGCATTTTGCGTTGCTCTTTCTTTGAAGAAAATGAGGAAAGGTATTTGAGAAATTGATAATGTATGACTTGAGTATTCGGAGTTTGGAGAGTTGGTGATTTTGGGGCTTAGAAATTTGCAATTTTGAAAATTTGGGGAGTTGAGAGTTTGGAAACGTGGGAATTTGAGGGTATCTGGTATTTGGGATTCAGAAGTTTAAGAGGATGCGAATTTGCGATTTTGAGAATTTGGGACTTGGAAATTAGAGAATTTTGGGAATACAGGAACTGAGAATTTGCAAATTTTCATTTAAGAATTTGGGAACTTGGACATTTGCGAATGTAGAAGTTGAGTTTGAGAATTTGGGATATTGGAAATTTGAAAATGGAGAACTTAGGAACTTATTTCAAATTTGAATAATGAGGTTTGGGAATTTGGGAGCTTTGAAATGTTTAAACTGGGAAGTTTGACAATTTTACAATTTGGAGAAAATGCCTTGAATTCGGGTGGAAATTTGAGTGCTTAAATGATTGAAAACTTTTAAATACTGAAATTTCCCAAGAGAAGAGCAACAAAAGCAAGTGTCCTAATTTACAGTGAAACCTAGTGAAAGGCCCAAAGAGAGGATCAACACGATAACGATGTTCGTGAAAAAAGGAGGGTGGCATAGGGTTGTCCGTATTCTATTATTTTCGATTTGTTCGACACAAACAACGCCGAGGGATTTGATAATTATCAGAGCATCCCCAAACATCGTTACCGACCGACCGCCTACGCTCGCGCCAGCCAGCCTCTCGTCAAACATTATGCGCTCCGCTTAATGAGATTGATGCAATCGGCCGACGCATTTAATCCAGTTAATTTACATTGGGTCCTAATATCGCACGCGAATATTCCGCTAATGCAGTCGATAATGAGAAACAGAAAATTGCTTGCACAACCACCATCATCATCACTCTTCGTGTCCCACCTAGCCTGATGATCGTTCTGCTTGCAAATTGCATGTCCTATATGTTTTTTCTTCTTGTTAATTCATCGGACATCGTCGAGTCGACAGAATTGCGGTTACGCATGAAGGAAATTTGACCAGAAAAGTGTAAAAATATGTGAACGCGTTTTCGTTACCGTTGGACCGTAAACGTGAAATTTATTGAACCTGTGTCAAAGTCAAAAACAGAATGCGAGCTGCGGTTAACGATTTTATGGGACCCGTCTAATGAGATTACGGGATTACTTTCGCGTTGGTACGGCTGCCCAACCGCGGTTTATTATTCCCGCAATGTGAATTATGCGCTCGTTCTTGAATATTCTTTGTCGGTACTGTCACTATCCTTCAGGATTGTGGACACGTTAGCAGGACGCTTGGCAAAACGCGAAATAATTACGCTGTGGTTTACTCGTGTCTGAAATTAATACAACTTCCGCGCTGTAATCCTAGATTACAGATGGAGAACCTAGTTGGACGATGATTAATTCGAAAGGACATACCTTCGCCCATATTTTACCAGGTTTAAATTGCCTAGCCCTTTTGCTGCTATCTTTCGTCAAAATACGGTCGCATAATATGGGTTTTATGATCACGTCTATGAAATTACAAATATTGTTTTTGATTGTGTTTCTGTATATTGTTTGCAATTATATATTTATGTACAACATTTTGGGGCTGCATCTTGATAATTAAAGAAGGAGATGCACCTTTCAAGTAAGATGCTCAGCAAACAAGAAATGATTTACTATTTAACAATTAAGAACAATGTATAACAATTTTCTTGACTTCTTCACGGATGATTTTTACAGTTAGGGAAAAGAACGATGCAATATCTTTCGTACTTATTTGAAATCAGTAGCAATGAAATACAAAAGTAAAAGCATAACTAACAAATGAAGAACCTTGAACATCCTTGAAGAAGTTAAATGAAATAATCTGTAAATTCTTTTAGACACCTATCGGGAAGAAACTGTTATACAGTATTGTTATTTTATCACGTGTACACCACAGTCGTTAATAACAACACATTTAAAAATTCTTCAACAGCGATTACGGTAAGGAGTAACAACGAAAGGGTTTATTAGTCGATACATCAAGAGGGGGATTTCGAACGTGTTTGGAAATTCGACCCATCCCATAAGAACGCCGGGCAACCCTTAATGATACGTGACGCATCCAGTTCGATTCGAAAGCGTCGTTCAAAGATTAGAAAGGCACCCTGGCCATATGGGGACGAACCCTGGCCCATCCTGTGTTCGGACTATTCCCCGTGTACGCTCCAGCGAATCGAGGAGGTTTTCAATCAAGGGACAATCATCCCTCGACGAGCAATCGAACCTTTTTATCAAATCATCAGCGGCCCGTCGTCGTTTCCCTTCTTCGGGCGAAACGTCAATGGCCGATCATCGAACAACGACGAGAATACTTTATCGCGACGGGGGTTTCTACTGAGGAGCAATATACTGAGAGTGTGTGCGCGCTCGAGAGAGGGTATGAGAGAGATAAAGATGTAAGGGATGAAATTCGAGGGTAGCGGGAGGAATACCGCGACAAAGGAGGCAATATTTTCTACGGACACAAAGCATACCAACTGAGAATCTTTCCGATACTTTGTTACGCGAATCGTTAATAAATAATTGTTATCGGTGTTGCAACGTCAACCTCGAAATGAACCCGCGTGTCGAAGTGTTCGATAATTGCAAATATTTTTTGTTCTTCGTCACGATCAACGATAGAACTTTGAAAGCCTAAGAAATTTCTTAACTTTGACACATTCAATCGCTTCTTAAGCATGAGTTGCAATCTCGGAATTTTCGAAACATTTAGAACGTATCAACCCCTTCCAAGATTATGAATCGCACTCATTTAATGAGCACAAAATCGTTGAGCTCCTCAAGAATTTTCAAAAGTGTAAATCTTTCGTTTCGAATAAAAATAAAAATCCTGCAAAATTAGCAATGAAAGAACTCGTAACTTTATAAAATCACTGTAATATTAATTAAAGTCAAAGGATTTAGTTTTTTATTTGTGAAAAGTTTCAACAACGTTCCAGTTCGAACGATCGGAAATTTTTCGAAGATCGAATGTCCAAGTTGTAAGAGCTAAATCTTGAATGCCCTTGAAACGCTGTACGCGTTTCGCGCTCAGAATTTGCCCTCGCGCGACGAAGATTCCAATCTGCTGTAACGTGCCCCGAACCGGGCCCTTGTTGTACGATTACGCACATATTAGGATACGCATGTATATAGATATACATAATATTATATACTACATTATATATTGTCGCGTACTGTATGTGTAATTTTGGAACTCGTGAGAAGTGTCGTATGTGAAACACAGTTGCGTGTTTATTTGAACGACGAGACCGCGGGGCAATGGCGAGAACGAAAGAAAACTACGTGTTTCGATTCGATTTTAACATTTAAACAGCTGGTTGATTGGACAAACGTACAGAATTTCTGCATTTCTGTGTTTTCTAATTGAAATGACAGTCGCGGATTTTTGATGATGTAAGTTTGAAGGTTTCATACGTACTTTCAATTTTTCTGGATATTTACGGTCCTTAAGTACATGTATACTAATACGAGGTCTTATATTGTCGCAGAAGTTCTGCGTGAAGGTGACGAAATAACGAGACGCTATAATAATAAAACAGTTATTGCTAGACAGCTGATGTTCGTGCAATTTTATTGAAGTCTACAAAATATAAATAAACCATGTGGTGTATAAGATCCACAGTCTATAGGTCGCACGATTTATATTTATTGCGTAGATTTCGATGTATCGAAAATGCGTAAACATCCGCAGTCTAGTTATCGTTCGGTAGGACATTCGTTACAGGAATGAATGGGAAGGGTACATATGGAAGCTCGATATTTTCCTGCGCTAGGGGCTTTACAATCGGAACAGCAATTTACGAAGGGTCAATTTCTTAAAACATATTTCATAACACGTGAATCATTATGTGAATAATGTATGGGAAAAGTTCGCAATCTGGAAATTATCTAGCAGGAATATATCGGAGACTCTGTCATATTTGAACAAGAAATGTTCTGATATTAGAAATAAATACCGGAACAGTTAATCGTAAAGAGAGGAAAGATAATGTAATTAAATTTTTCTAAAAGTGTATGGTTCCTTCTAATCTTTCGATTATTAAATTATAATATATTTTTAAAAGTATCTGTTTATCCAGAGTTTTATTCTTCTTACGCTTCGTACAAGGAAACTTTGTGATTCCATAATTGTTATTGTCTAACGATAATGAAGATTTTATTGTATTCGAAATAATTTTGTATAAAAAGTGAAATGACGCTATCATTAAAACAGTTCCTCTTTCCCGTGAAAATATCGATGATAAAATAATCGAAGAAGTATTCTATAAAAATCATCAGTCCAAAGGATAATATCCAACCAGTCGTTTAAGTGTTAATTAAATCGATCCGCTGTGCGATCGGTGATCGAGGGACGACAGGTGCACGATCATCCCTTTCCAACACCCATGAAAACCCCAGTAGACCATCAAACTTACAAAAGAGCCTTCATCGATTAATCGTAGACGTATTTCACGAGAATGATTCATGAAGAGTTCGTTTAAGTCACAGTCAGACCACGAGGTAAAAGCGTGTCATTCCTTATTTAACTGATCAAGCCGATTGAGGACATTCCTGTCAGTAATTCGCATCCACGATCCATCGTATAATTCTTCTGAGCCAGCATAAAAACTTGCCTTTGAGGGAAGAATACTGAAACGGTTTAATAGGACGTCGATTTACTGGTTGACAGTTATGGAGAATGCAATCAGAAATAAAAGGAGCATATCGGGTCCGCAGGGATAACAGAGGGTGAAGAGCCATTCGTTGATTTTTAGGAAGTTTGGGAGAAAATTTGAAATCATAGAATTTGGGAACCTTGAGATATGGGGATTTTTATAATATGGAGACATAGAAATTCGAATACATGTTTGGGGACATAAGAAATTTCGGGACCTCGGAATTTGGGGATTTTAGAGTTCCCCATAATCTGCGAATATGGGAATCTAGAAATATGGGGACGTGTAAATTTTGGGAGTGCAGGAATTTAGGAACTTCGAAATTTGGGGACATTAGGAACTTGGGGATTTGAGAATTTAACAACCTTGGAATTTGGGGAGTTTTGGATTCGAAAATGTGTGAATATGAAAATCTAAAAGTTTGGGGACATGTGAATTTAGGGGTGCAAGAATTTGGGGATGTAGGTATTTGGGAACGTAGAAATTTGAGGATCTAGGAATTTGAGGGCCTGTGAAATCTAAAAATATGGAATTCAAAAATTTGATAACGCAGGAATCCTTCGATTAAGTTTTGATCTTAAACTACATCATTGTACATCGTACAGAACGCAGTTAATTCTTACGGCATAAAATTGTTATATAAACCCACGATTATTGAATTCTTTTTCTATCACATTTCGAACGATATCTCGAGAAACTTGTGAAACCGCGTGAACGTTGCACACCGTCAACCTTGACATTATCGCTCTACTTTTGAAACTGATCAGTGACCTCGAAATGCAATGACGATCATCTTAAAAGTACGTCAAAGATTTTTGTGAGCCGAACATTTTTGTAAACAATCATTTGATACTATGTTCATGTAAATTATTATGGCTAATTTTTGTATCCACATAACGTGCCCTCGTTATATTGCCGCATAGAGAAACACCGCCAAGAGTACGCATCTAAGAGATTTAAGCTTGTATCGGTTTCATTTTTTCTTAGACTAAGAAAATAAAAAGATGTTAAAGTATGATTTGATCACTTTAAATTACTTCTTTTAGTAATCACCATTATACTTTGTTAACATAATATGTGCTTACTTTTTTTTAATTCCAATTATTCATCTACAACTTATCCATTTATAAGAACAAAACGATAAAAGAAGATGAAACTTTTACAGAGTGGTTGTCCGTAACCAATATCTCATAATGACACAAGCAATATCAATACTGTTAAGCTGGTGATACTATCAATGCGTACTCTTAGCAGCCTCCGCCACTAGAGCCGCACTAATGACCGATTAACAAAAATGCATCAGGACCATGATAAGCGATCGTTTGATGTTGAAAATCATTGTTCGAGCCGCTAATTTAGCACTTATCTCCGTTTGCGAGCACGTCGCGAGCAATTCAGCGGCGGGCATAAACCATCGATCATTAGCCGACACGAAGAGGAGGTTTAATCGCGTCGAACGATTCAATTTGACGAGTCGAGCGTGTGGAGTAGATGGATCGGTTCGGAATCGCGTTTCTGGCCTGGCTCTATTACGACTTTTCAACGCACTATGCGTTGCCAATGGCATTGAATCAACGATGCGTCGCGGCTCTGTAATCGAGTACGATTAAAGGTCGACACGCGATCGCTTCTCGGTACGATAATTCGTTGAAAAACCAACGGATACGACAAATCGAAACTGGCCATCACCGATACCGGGTTGGCCAAAAATCTGTGTCCTTTTTCGCCGGACCGAGTAACTTAACAACTCGTTGCACAACAGGTTGAATACCATAACTTACCGATGTCACAGGGTTTGTTCGTAGAGTCGTAGGTGTCGCTGGTGACCGACAAAACCATTATTGCAAACACAATTCAAGTAAAATTCAATGCGAAGAAAATTGTGTATAAGATAAATACATCACGCGTGATTGCATATGTTAACCTATCTGTTGTAAATAATATTTCTAACTCACCATTCGATTTAGTACAAGTTGAAATACATATTTTTTATCTAATGTGATGTATAAACATAGTGGAACAAGTAGTTGATACTAAAAACATAACAATTTATGAATTTCATAAATCAGGATGTTTTGAAGTTACTACAGAAATACCTTCGAGTGCATAGGATTTCTTCAGTGTATACTTGTATCTTCGTTTAATCATCACAGATCATATATGACTATACTTGCTCTTCTATAACATGAATCATTAATAGAAATATTTTTAAAACACTTCTCGCAAACCTAATCTAACATTTGATGCAACCCCGCTGCATACAATGATGTTGATTTTTGAATGAAATACATTTTAGGAAGAAATGTCAACTTTAAGATCGTATAATGATAAAAATGACACAACTCTTTGGCCAACCCGTTAGTTTCGAATATCGTTCATTTATAAACGTGAAGTACATAACGAAGCTTTTAATTTCATTTCTTTTCGACCTTCGACAAATCTGTTTCTACTTGTCGACAGGTCTAAAATTTTGTTAGAGTGTGAAGTTTTAAAGAGTCCAAAATTTTAGTTTTGTAAATATCGAAGCCTTCAAGTTCCTACAAGTCCTGAAAGTATCGAGTCTTGCACGTGTCGGACATGGTGAAAGTCTCGCACCGGAATTATGAAAGCCTCCTTTCGAAAGAAATTCCTGAATTCCCAAAATCTTTCCTGCGAATTTGGCCCTGGGCCAAATTATGATCGTGCTCCAATCGCTCCTATTACCACATTGCAAGAAGAAGAAAAAGCTAAACGCAGTATCCGATAAGAGAGAAGATTAAAGCGTAAGAAAAAGAATTAATTGTAGTCTTTGTCTGGATGAGTGACGAAAAAGCAATATTGCGTGAAGAAAGGGTGTGCGTGTGTAATCGAATGTGAAAGCGCAAAGACACGGAGAAGCGAATGTCGGAGGGAGAAAACGAAAGAAAGAGAGAGAAACTTTTTGCAAATGATAAGTGTGTAAGCTACCTGTGCCTTGTAACAAACTATGCATGTATATACGTATTATATACACATGGTCACACGAGGAAGACGAAAGAGTACATTGCATACTACACATGTAACACGTAAAAACTCTCACGTTAATCTTATTGTATTTAAAAAGCGAAAGGTTGCCGTCTCTTCTGGAACGCGGCGAGGAAAATCGAGAAAACCCCTCTCAGAATTTTCGTTCAGCGACAAGCTCGAGGATGAAGACACGAACGAGATGACGAGAAGATGCGAAACGTGTAACGTAACGAGGATAACAAAAACGAATAAAAAAACACACATAGGAAGCAAAAGAGAGAAAGTTGTTGATAGGAACAGAAACAAAAAATGATAAATAACAAACAAGATGAAAATAGCAATAATCGAATCTCAGACTGAATTATTAAACGGGAGAGAAATAAGTGAAAGAGAATCGAATATTAACAACCTGCAATCTTTGTTGTCGCGGCGAGCGACGCGCGAGCGTGTTAATTATTATAAATACTGTTACACAGTGTCTTGCTACATTGGGGAGATTAAAATAAAATCTCGAAGCTCGAATATGGATTTGTTTTATTTATAAGCTTCCTCTTTTTCCTTTATACTTTTCCTTTCTCTCAACTGCCACGCGTTGCATAACCTTGCGTTAAATAGCGACACATTGCACGATACTACCACGTTGTATAGTCAAACGAATCTGGCTTTCCTACAGAAAATTTGAGAAAGTATGACACCAGAATTTTTAGGGATCCGATGATTTCGGAATGGGTTGAGAATTTGGGGATATAGTATTTTTGGGACAGAGATTTGGAGATCTTGGAGGATCACGAGTTTTAGAATATAGGCGCTTTTGAAGACAGGAATTTTGAGATATATGGATTTTGCAGTCCAGAAGTTTCGAAATGTAGAGATTTCCGAGGGCAAGAATTTGAAGATTTAGGGATTTTCTGATACATGGGGTTTGTGGTATATGGATTTTTTAATCTAGGCCCTTGGTCTAGGTTAGGTTAGGTTACGATTGAGGTTAGGAGAGATTTGTGGATTTCGGGACTTGAAGATCTATGAATTTGAAGTTATAGGAATTTGAAGACCATTAGAATTCAAGGTAGGAATTTCGATATTTAAAGATCGAAGAATATGGAAATTTGGAAATATAAAAGTGTAGTAATCTGCAATTCAGAGATTTAGAAAATTAGGACTTTGAAAATTCGACAATTCAAGAAATTTGATAATTGTAAAATTTGAAAATGTAGAGATGTTGAGAATTAGAAAGAACGTGTCCTTATCGAATGCCTTATCGAATGTAACTAAACATTACCGACCCACCAAACTATTACACGTACATGCGTTGCATTATTCCGCGTTGTATAGCCACACGTTGTATTATTACATGTCGAACAATCACGCATTGTATTGCGATGCTTAGAATCGATAGGCATTGAATGTCTACGCATTGTATCGCAACGTAATAGTCCCCGAAGGAAAAAATAGCTTTCTAAAAGTATAGTTCTCTTCTCCGAAATATATGTTCCTAAAGTTCACCTTAATCACAACTATTTCGAAAAAAAAAGAATCTGATAACGAAACAAATAGTCGTTTATCTCTCGCGATGTCCTCGAGGAAACAAGTTTTCGCATGATTTTGCTCGGCGCTTCTTGTTCCCCGACCCGAAGCAAGATTTACGTAACAAGTTTTTCAAAGATGACATACGAAATTGCGATGCAGACGTCGAATAACCGGAAGCTTTCCCGGGTCAGTCGTGAAAATTTCTGTATTTCCTCGAGAGTCGATTTCTTGGCTCGATTTTAAAGGATACGAAGGTTTTCTCGGTGAACGACGCCAGCTACCGCGATTTATGACCGACGCGGTCAATTGCTGGCGCGCGATCTCTCCTTCCTTTTTTCTGATTTAACGTCGCTCCTTTCTCTCTTTGCGATTGACCGAATCTGTCTCCCACGCTAAGCGACCGACAGGCACGCACACATAAATCCTTTCCGTTTGCTGGCACGTGCCGCGATCAAAATTCGCTACGATGATTTATCGCTGGACCAGACGATGATAAGCATGCGTTTCTTCATCTACCGTATTTCCGTCTCGTCGTGATTTCGAGAAGAAGACCTTCAGAAATAACCACGGGATGCATACCATTTTTTACCCCTAGCGCTATTTTGACGTCTCGTGACGCACTCGTACTTCGTCATCAATTTTATTTTAATACGCTTCAATTTGGAGTTCAATGCCATAGAAAATGTCTGGACACGCGAAAGACTAGAACTCTTCAACCACATTATCTGAGTTGAAAAGAACTACAGATACATATTTTGGAAAATAACGAAGATATAACTTTGTGACCAAAGCAAAGGGTGGAAATACAAAATATTAACATGTGTTAATAATGTCATGTACAGTAGTAGAGTTATATCATGTATAATGATTAATATCGTAATGATAAATAATGATACTAATGGTTAGTATCGTGTACCAGTTATACTGGTCCTAATTCGATGGACAAGTACAAGTTTTGAAATTTATGTATTATAAAAAGGTAGCAACGATGTTATCTTTGTTGCGGTTTAATGACAATACGAGCCAAGTAGGTTAAATAGTGAACCGTCTAAGCAAGTTTCGTTATATACCGGTTTTCTTTTATCGACCATTTGCTGGCCAACTATTCGACGAATAAAATCGTGGGCATCTTTTGCAGCAACTCGAAGCTCGCTGAAAAGCTTCTTTAATATTGCGATAACGTGTTGCAGCCTGTACAAGCTCCTTTTAAGGGGCTGCCCATAAATTTCCGAAGTAGCCGTAAAATGATTATAAACGAGCAAAGTTATCCTGAACCGAGCGCCGACGTTGATTTAACGTAGACTTTACGTGCCTAACGGCCACGGAAGTGTATATTGTGGCGGGATACGGAGAGCTTCGAAGAAAGTCTATACCTAACCTTCTCGATACTTCTTTCGGATCCCTAATTCTTCAACTAATTCCAACATTCTGAACGAGTCGGAAAAATCGATCAAGCGAAATATGTGGGAAGTTGGTCTATACTTTTTCATTTTTAGTCTTTTCATATTACTAAATCTGGAATATGGTATATGGAAAAATTCTCTTTTTGGATTCTCAAACTTACGAGTTCCTAAATATTTCAATTCTTTAATTTCCAAATTGCCAAGTCCAAAATTCTTCATTTCCAAATCTCTAAATTCACAAATTCTCAAAATTCCAAATCCCTAAGCCCCAAATTCTCAATCTTCCAAATTGCTAAATTTCCAAATTCTCAAATATCATAAATTTCCACATCAGCAAATCTCCATAACCCCAAATTCCAAGTGTTCCAATATTCAAAATTCCCCAAAATACTGTACTCGGCACACGCACTGCTTAGTAGTCCTCCATGATACACCGCCCGGCGCCATCTTCAATTTTCCACTAAACCTGCTAATAAAATTGATAATACACATTCACTCTGATATATATCCTATCCGAAAGACTTCGATCTAAAAAAGTATTTTAATCGCTAAAAACGTAATTGCCAGTAAATTGCCAGAAATGACATTTTTGAAATCGATGAATATCGACTCGAGCAAGAAGAAAGTTTGAAGAGTTCTTTCGAGGAAAGTTTCTGAGAAAAAGAAAGAGGCACTTCGGTCTCCTTACGAGACATTAATTTCTGTAAAACTCGTGCTCACGAGGGGAAGCTTATTAACGAAATAGTCGAGTAATTATCCGTGGCCGTTCTTGCGAGATTTTCGAGGCGAATTTAGGTAATGCCCTCGAGACGAGATAGTACCGCGACGTTCTTAAAAGTAGATCGAACGGGAATTCGATTCTATGAACCTTTCGATTTATTAATAAAATTATCCTGCCTTGGGCGGACAGATTTATAAGCTCGTTAAGAAGCTCCGACAGACTTCTTGCCGACGAAACTTTTCCTCATCGACTCGACGATTCGTAAACGAAATCTTTTGCATTGACTGTGTAGATTTAACTTTCGTGAAATGATATCTTCACCGGCGATCATTAGACTTTACTGCAACTAGGGAAACTTTTATGAGCACAGGATTTCCTCTTGCCTCGGTCAAATCGAACAACCTGCTCGCCGATATTGAAGACAGGTGAACTTTCTTGCTTCGAGGACTGTTCTTGCCTCTTCAAAGTGGACGATCACCGATAAAGAAAACAATATACGCGAAATGGCTACTGTTTCGAGTAGAACCAGAGACTCCATTATCGTATAAATTCCTAATATGGGCTGGACTTCAACATTTTTACTCAACGTCGATTTTATGTTACTACCATACTTATAAACTATGAAATCTTCGGTAGATTCTTGCACTATCTCTTTCCAAAATAATCGAAAATCTGTTCCGAACACTTTTGATCGGAATAAACGTTTTCATTATCTAAAACCGTATTCTCAAACACGGTAATATTTCTCGAATTATCAGTATGCATTACTCCTTTAAAACGCTCTTGTTCCAATTCATTCGGACGTTTCTTAGTCGAAATCTAATTTAAACTCCGATATCTCTCTATTCGATCTCGTTCGGGGGATGTTCGGGCAACGATTACAAAAATGGCGGTAACTAGTCGTAACGAGCGGGTAAAAAAAAAGGGTAAGAAATACGTTCGGGGCTCGAACATACACCTTAACGAGCCAACTATTACGTTGATTAGTTCGCAGCGGGACAACAATTAGCTGGCTGTACACGTTCGAGAAATAAATGACTTCGAGATTAATACGTTGTACGGAGGAGCGGAGGATGAGGACACTGCTCGATAAAGTTTTCAGTATGTTCTCTTACAACTTTTATTTGATCGATGCATATAGCAACCTGGGACACCGTATTCTTAAACACGCAAGTTATATTTTAAATATTGTACTTATAGGAAATACAAAAATAACATGTTGATAGCCGCAGTGAAAACTGACGTTTGTGGTCAGACACACTATAATACAAATTATTAAGAACAAGGATGTTTAACATCTAGATGACTACTGTGAAAACTGTCGTTTGTAGTCAGACATACTATAATACAAATTAATGAAAGAAACAGTAGTTAATCTTTCAATTTCATCTCTAAAACTGTTAGAGTATAGTCTTAATATTTAGAGTCCACAAAAATTTCTTTTATTTATTTTTCTTGTAAACATTAATTTAACTGAACTTGTAGTGTCAGTCACATGCGACCGCCATGACTATCAACATGTTACTTCTAATAGCGTATGTCATTATCAACATAAAGACCCCTGAAAAGTTTCTTTCGTTCACTTTCTCCGTAAATAATTTAAATTCGCAGTCACATATGAGCACCATGTCCGCGTTAATAGTCGTTCTCTCGTATCTGCAATTTTCGCTCCGATTCGATTAAATTGATCGATCGATTTCCTGGAACTACTTATCGGGCGGAAAGGAGGATCGTCAGCTGAGTGACCGCTACGTTTTTCGCCGTGCGTCGTGCACAGGTGTGCAAGGAACAGTGGTGCGCAACCATCGGGCCACGTGTGGCCTGTTATGCGGTTCACGCACGGAATGTGGCTCGTTATAGCCCGCGGAGCGGTCTCGCGTGCCGCGTGCGGTCCACCGCGTGCAATCGTGCGGCTTGCGGTCCTTTACGCGAACCTCTGATATTTAAAGCTTCTCCGGAATTTTGCGTTCCATGACGATTTCCGGGTCTTCGACCGGCTTCGACGATCTTCGCCTGACTTTGACGATCTTCGTCTGTTGGCAAAACGTGTCGATCTTTGTCGTGGCATCGTTATTTTTTCGTTGCACTTTCGAAAGTCTTATTTTGTTCTTTCAGATATTTAACCAGAGTTGCAATTTAATATTTAACCACACGCGCACTGTCAAAATATATTTTTTACCCAGGGTTTGTAACTAAAGTAATTGTGATTCCTCCCTGCACACAATTATCGCTGATACGTAAGTGGATTAATACAACTGATTAATGTCGCTCACAAACAGGGCACATAAATTCCTTTGTATCGTCCTAAACTAGTAAATGTTTGCTCCCCGTTTAGTTAAGATAAGTGCAAATCCTGTCTCTTCGCGATCACGCACACAACCCTTGGAACCGTTACTCATTTGCCCTGAATCATACGCTTGACCCTTAGTTCTAATATTCAAGAATTTCTATTGACCTTTCTCCTGTATCTCCCAAATGAAACTTTGAAGGGGATTGCGTTTCTGACAGAGTATTCCAAAAACCGCACAATGGAGAAGAATCACCACAGTTTTACAAGCTATCTTTCGTAAGATTTCCGCGTACAAAGTTTAACAAGAATAAATGAGACATATGACACATTGATTCCTTTGTTCGTAGTAAATGTTACGAAACAATTTATGCACTTTCGATTAAATTCGTCATCGATCGCAGATGACTGATACAATAGGCGTTTTTTAAATAAGCTTCGCAACTTCAGCGATATTTCCCATGCTCGTTTAATTACTAAACTGAATTGAATTTATGGCAGCCGTTAATGGTGGTGGCCGTAACGGCGAACGTGTTAATCGTGTTTATCCAAGCGAACAGACAGCGGACGACGGTACGTAAAAAACAGTCTGCAGCACAGCTGAACGAACGATTAAGGAAGCTCTATTTTTAGAGACGAAAATACGGTGGTTGCGTAACGTTGATAAATACCGGCCATTTTATCAAAATTAAATAGCGCGCCAGCATGATGGCGCAATTTTTCATAGGTCGCGCGACTAAACTGGACGCGCGCATGCTTTTGGCACAATTGTTGACATTCGCGTGCACGGTTCTTCTAAATCTACCCCTGGACATTCAGTAAATACAAAATCCTGTGACTGCAGACAAAATTTATCTTTCGTGTTTCAATGAATAATTAATCGCTGCTTTTTGTGGCACAAACAAAGAGCAAGTGACATCGAGGAAGAGATTTTTAGGGATTTCTAGGAATTTTTAGGGATTTCTGGACATTATAAGAATTTCAAGATGGATTTAAGATGGGGATTAATTTTTGACGGTTTGGAAGGTTGGAGAATTACAAATTTGGGGATCTTAAGATTTGGGGAACTTGGCATTTGGGAATCTAGAGATTTGGGGACCTTAGAAAATTGGAGATTTGGAGTTCCAGGAAATTGGGGATTTAGGGATTTAAGAATGTAGGAGTATGAGAACCGAAGAATTTAGAGACAAAGATATTTGAAAAGCTGGAAAGCTGAAAATCTAGGAATTTGGATCTGGAGAGGACGCAGAGATTTCGAGATGGAGGAATTTGGAAACTTAGATATTTAGAAATCTAGAAATTTGGGAACTTGAGGACTTAGGAATTTGAAAACTAAACAATTTGAGAATTTGGAAATCTGGGAGTATAACATTTTAAGAATTAAAATATCAAGTATATGTCTTTATCCAGAGGAAGTCAACGTTACAGCCAAATTTACGCCTTAAAAGTTATAGATTTGCATTGTTAAACAAATTTAGTCTTCTTGTACGGTATTACCGCTTTGGTAACAGCCGTGTCTGTCAACGTGTTAAAAGTCCGCTAATTGCTACTTAATCAAGCACCAATTTTAAAAGAGAACAACTGCTCTTTGTACCATGCCCGCCAATTTCATTCCACTCGAAGCGATCTTCAGCCAACGTCCCAGCGAATTAACATTCTACTACTTCAAACCTATCGAACATTAACGAGTGCAAATTCGATTGGAAATAATAAGTTAATCGGCGCCGCGTTCTGTGTATATTTTCCAAACATTCGCATCGAAATATTCTTTAACAATTTATCAATTGCCAATACAACTGTTCCTACGTTCAATTTATTACTTCATTTTCTTTTCAAAAAATGATTACGAAAGGATAATATTTTCACGGATAATATTTGTCGCTGAAATTTTTGCACTCGACATAATTTAATCTAGCGAGTTTTATTATATTCTGGGATGTTGCTGCCCGTTTATCTTTTCTACGTGTACCTATTTTTGTCCGCAGAGGCCGAAGATTTACAGAGTTGCGGTCGTGGAATTTGTGCCAGGAGCTGTGCAATCTGTAACAGATAGAGACAACGTATTTGCTTCGTCATGCAATGACACGCTGTCATGCTACTACTTTTCTTATCACCGCATATCCGTTAAACTCGATAAGAAAACACTGTCGAATTTCGTTGAAATGGGAAAGTCCTATTTTAAAACGATCAAATCGAATTGTACTTAAAGTAATCGGTACAATCATGGTACTTGTACCGAAATGTTCTTTACATGCGGGGTGTCATGTAATTAGTGTAACTCTGGGAGCTCAGATGATTCTGAACAACTCTTTTCTTTATGAAAATGAAGTTCGACTTCAGTTTGGAATTATTAACGAAATATACCAAACAAGTACTTGATAACTCATGAAATTATATCTACTTGTTCACTATGATTCTTTTTTGAAATCAGCTGACTCGATCGAATTAAAAATTGACATCTGCGACGATCTTTCTAAATTTCCAAATTTTAACTCTCGAAGATAATTCCTAAATTCCTAAATTTTCAAACTCCCGACTCAAAGTTCCAAATTACTAAATTTCTAAGTTCTCACACTCCCAAACTCGCTATCTGCATACTACATAGAATTTTTTTAAGAAATTGCCAACATCCACTCGTTAAAGTTCGTTAATATTTCTATGGAGACGACGTTAACCATTGAATGATCGGTCACTCTAGCCAGAAGTTTCCTCGGTATTTTTGGGATTGGGGATAACTAGAGATCACAGTATCACGGTTGTGAACCAGTTTCGACGATTCTCTGTTAGCGTAGACGTAACGAACGTGCGACCCGGTCAATTAAATTCAATCGAAACCGATTGATCTACCAGTGTGTCAATGTACACCGTAATTCCACGCATAGTCGACGACTAACCGAATAGCTTTGTGATTGCTAAGAAACAAGAATTCTCTGCGCGATAATTACGGACAATTGCGACAAAAAAAAACTGTTGATAGAATTTTTCACCGAGTCATGTAGTTCGTAACTGTTCCTTGAATGTAATCGATTATTTAAAGTGCGAGTCTTGTTGAAATCACGCACGTCGCTTATCGCGAAAAACGAGTTCAGAGATTATGTGCCAAGCCTTCGATCGCCAAAGATAAACAATCGAATGAGGAAATTACAAGCATATTCTAAGAAGGTAATGATAGAGAGATTTCATGGATTGGGAGTTTACCAAAATTCAAATACCTTGTGTATTCTATTCATTAATCCATGCATAATTCGGTATTGTAAATTGTAGATCGATTGTTCCTCCAACGACAAAATGATTAATTACAAGCCTTTATTGTCGCACGATTTTGAAAAATATTTGGAAAACAAAATAAAATATTTTCTGTTATCGTTTCGTGTGTGTACGTTCATTTGATACCGGTTGTATTTAATAACAACTAATGAAATTTAAACGAAATTTCACCAAGTTCTCGGAAAACCGGGGATCAAAAATTTGTTTAATTGAAAGGTGAATTTGAAAATCCAACAGCGAAGTTAATTAAGCGAGAGTTTTTGCGATATCGTTTGCTCCAAATATCATGGCAGTAATTTAGCATCAATTAGAAGCCATTGGTCTCTTGATTCGAGCCGAGCTAACCGCAAATTATATGCATTGTATAGATATATTGTATATATGCATATACATGTAGATGAAAATAGATATTCCGATACCAGTCAATAACCTCCGGGCTAATATAATTTAGTAATACTGCAATACAGCGAATAACGCACGTTAATAATGTCTCTCAATCGTTCGCTTGAATATTACATTCTTTTATCTATAGAATTGGCTGCATTGAATTGTTCCGTGCGAACAATAACGATAAATTTTTGTCACAACACACGTATCCATAGCTTGTACAGTATTGGCTATTATTACGCAACACTGAACACTTTTCTGATCGGTTATTCAACAGGAACTTATTGTTCTTTTGTTGCGAGCGTTTTAATTTACCGACGATCAAAAAATAGAAAATTACACGTGGGTTTCTTTGAAAAATGTGTAATAAAAATTTGATCGTGACATTTTTCAATAAAAACAGAAATAGTTCACTGCTGCATGATGGAGTGCAATCGATCTACAATGCCGCTTTGTTGCAACAGTTATGTTAAAATAAAATATTAATTAAAATCGCTTGAAATTGTATACGAGAGTATAACGAATACGTCGCTCTTGACGGTCATCAGTGTAATTAGAACTTTTCCAGGATACAAAATAAATATTCAGTTTATTTTATTTAGCGCTTTAGACATGAATTAAACTGAGCGATACTATAACAGATCATTATAATTTTTGTATCAATTTCTTCTTATTGATCAATGTTTTCCGGACAAGAGTTTCGACGATTCAGTAACTAAAGACTGCCATTGTTAAAACGTGGGAAATTTAGAAGAATCGATTGCAACCCCTGCTAAGAACGTGAAAACCCAAGTGTTTATTGATCAATCGTACAAAAGTAAAAAGTGATTACAATTTCTGTCGTAATTAGTTACAAAACAAATGATCGTTAAATGATTTAATTTACAGTTTCGTCCAGCCTAAGAAATGCGTTATATTGATTCAAACTTTATAAAAAGTGCAATAATTGTCCACGTAAAAATTGCGAAATCTCATATTGCAGGATTGTTTTTCTTGCATTGTCACGTCGCATTGCAACGAAAAGAAGCAATTGTGTTACCCATGACAGTGAGCCTTATCATTTTTACAAGTAGTGTATTTCCCAACTCTGCTAGTTGGTCTTGTAACCGTTCTAAGAAATGTTCGCGCACCATCATCTGTCGAAACCAATCTGTATGAAAAGCAGGAAATCACGTGTAAAAGTAGCCAGTCAGCTGAACGACCGTAAAATTATGTTGCACGGTAATGGGTCGGGTAGGGATATTTTTGCAGAGAGGGGAGAGGCTCTTAGAACAGATTTATATGTACGTTCGACAGGCGACTGGCAGCCACTGCGAACCGTGTTCGCCAGTGTCGTTCGACGATATCTCGATCGCTCGAGAAGACACTCGACCAGAAAAAACGCTACGACCGATTATTTTCAATTGACCTTGAATCATTATCGAGTACTCGTGTCATCGTGTCTGTGAATTTCGATCGGAGAGGGACCGGGTGTTTCGGATTCGGTAAAAGAAATCGAGAGTTTCGTGACAGTGAAGAGGAACCCGATGTCCGGACAGAACCGGAAGAAACATCGTGGAAGTTCGAGCGGTAGTTTAGTGGTAAGTTCAAGGCTGAAACCGTGAGAGAGTTCACGGTCGGCAAGCTGGATTCAAGCGAGTCGAAGCTGGACAAACTGGGAGCTACGAGAGGCTATTCGCCTGGATGAAGAAGACAAATGACTGGGTGATGCAGAATTAGTTCCAGCGAACGCCACGATCGACAGGTACGATATCGCGAGACTCCTTTGTTCTTCGCTTCTTCAATTCGCTCGATACTGCATAAGTGATTAGTCGACACTCCGATTGTACTTCTTTCTTAATAGCTTAGCAAGTAAGTTCACCTCTTCCCAATTTTACAATTTTTGTCATTTTCAAACATTTCCGAATATCTTCCATATTTTATTTGGACAAATCCGTAGCACCCTAGTGACTGTGACAGTACCCACTTAATTGGTTGATTGAACAAGTACAGATTTCATTTATGTCAGAAACTGATATCCATTCGTCACATTATTATCGCGGAAGCATACCCACATGTAGTCAAGGTTAGCTAGATATGAAGATCGTTCCACGCATGCAACATTTGAATGCATAAAAGAATATTTAGAAAATCGTTACGTCGAATATTCGTACAATCAACCGCTAATACGAGACCTAGAACCTACAAAAGATTTACAACGTCAACAATTGACACATCACACTTTACAAATTGTATGAAAGCCAACGGGACAAGGGTTAAATTGGGCCGCGTTTGTCGCGAAAGAGAAGCTTCAATCCCGGCGTGTTTTTACTGGAAAGCTCGTTCTTGCAGGTTGCTCGAAACCGGGTGAAAAAGAGATTTTCAAAGCGCAGAGAGATTGGACGTCTCTGTATCGGATTCGCTTACGGCAGCCTTTTAACTGTCACCTGATCTCTCGTGGCCGAACGAAATTCGACAGGTGAGTGAACGTAGCCGCGGAACAATTTATCCGTGAATCGTGAGATCTAATAAAACTCGGGCGACACGTTTGAGAAATAAATCGACCGCTTGCGCTGCTACAATCGAACCGGTAATTCGACAAGCAAATTACGAGCGAGCGAACCAACCTTCCGGCTCGTTTTAATACCGAATTGTTTGAGATTTAATGGCGATCATCTATGAAACGGAACGCGTTATGCGATATCGGATACTTTCATTTAAAACAGATATAAAGTACGCTGAAATGATTTATCGTTGGTCGGTATTAACTTTTATTTTATTCTCTTCCTGCTTTAATTCTTCTGTCTTCTTACGATTGTACAATATTTCTGTAAGATTTGATGACGCATACGCTGCGTCACTGACCGCCAGATAACGTTAAAACCGCATATCACCTTGCAGAGTTAAGTGATACCGTCAAGAAAAACAGTTAACCTCTTAGCAACTCGCGTTTCTGTGCCATTTCGACCACGTTTCACCGACAACTCTCAAATTTTAAATAGGAAACTTTTAACGCTTTGCTCGGGTCTAACGGACCTAGTTAGAATACCTAATTTAACCGTTAAACGGCAGGGTCAGCAATGACCCAAACCAAATGTTTACAAACGACTCTCGAGTTGACTCTCGTAAGGTTGCAGCGAGTGGTAATGTACAAAGAGGTCCTCCGATGCAACGCCTGAAAATAATTTGAAGAATTGTAAATTTCTGAATTGAAGGTTTTATGATTGTAGCAACATATTGGCAGAAAATTCTCTCTTTCCGTTTTAATTCATCGCGGAATCAAGCAAATTGATCGAATCGAGAAAAAAAACTGGCAATCAGCTCGCCCGCCACTTTCGTCGGCTTTGACACAATATAATTTCCGTGAAACTGGCCGTAAAATCGAAATCGATTCGGCGGCACTCGTCGGCTGATGGAAACCGGGAAACGAGGCCGTCGAATACGTAAGTCATTGACACGTTTCTGTGCATACACGTGACACGCTGCCAAACGCCGCTGACAGCTTTCGCAAACGGAGTACTTTGCGAATCGCAGTCAGAGAGACAGCAGTTTCTTGAACTTTGGACGACATATTTTCGATTCGGCACGCGTCGATTTATCAAATAATCGACACTTACTTATTACATCGTCAAAATTAATGACGGACCTTTATTATCAACCTACTTGATACAGTTACCATGTGTATGACGCACCATGTGCGTCATATGTAACCGTCCTTTTCTTTTGTCGTTTCTCATATCTTGACCCAGATAAAAGCGAATAAAAACTTCTACAAGATACAATTGATCACTGTGTAACATTGACGATCATGTTTGTTCAATATTAATCGTCTGATGCAACCGGTGACGCACCAGGTATGTCTAACATGGCTATGCAACGCGTGTAATGACACATCGCGTGTGTACTACAGCATCTATTGGGAATTGGCTAAACAAGAAATAGAGTCTGTACAATCTTTTTATACCTGTAACTTTATTTTTGGCGTGGAAGGATGTTTAAAAGATTCGAGAGTCGCCAACTGATGAGAATACAATAATATGCCAGAACAAGGGAAACTGTGTTTTTGGTTGGTCTTGATTTTTAATGCAAACGAAGAAAAAATCGGAAGGGATATAGATGGGAAAGTGAAATGATTAGGATAAATTTTTCCGACGTTTTGCGGAAATTTCAGATGTCTAACGATTCGCGATTCTAATCAAGTTGGCTAGGCCGCGATCGTAAATGATATAAATTCCTGATCGTATTTTCGTCTTGCCGTGACTCTTCAAATCTGCGAAGCAACAGAGTGAAGTATTTTAGAAACAATCCAACGATATCTATAATTGTCATTACGTTGTTATATTTGTAAAAGTAGTATAGTGTTAAAAATGAAATGTTGATTACTATTGCAGGTTAGTATGAAAAATGACTAACGGTATGCTACAATTCTTAGCAGAATATGAGGAAACCGGAAAATATGCATATTTCTTATCGTACATGTGTAGATTACCGTACATGCAAACATCAAAAGGCTTATCGTTGTTTCGTAACAATAGTTAATTTTTATACAAATGTTCGTTAGATAAGAAACGCGCAGACCTCGTAATTCACTATCGCGGTTAATCAAAAGCTCAACTCGCTACTCATTATTGATTCTTTGTAATTAATTGTTTCGATGGCCACGTATCGATTACCGTAACGCCGATGAATTAGTTATTTATTTATTTATTAACAATCTGTCGATGCTTTCACGAGAAATCCTCATTAATGAACAGCAGCCAAATGAAATCGACCGTTTAATGGTAGGCTGGGGCGGGTTAGTTAATCGGTGTGTCGAATGATTACACACGATCGCGTAATTGTTCGCGACAAACAGAGTTCTCGTACAACGAAAAATGAAACGAAGGCACGATCGTCCGATTACACGATTGGAATGGCGATGAAATGGCGCTCGAGTTACGAAAGTCGAAATAAAATGTGCCGCGAAAACCTTGTGACAATCGTTCGTGTTCGCGCACTGTGACGATAGTAAATCGTGATATTACGTGGAACGCTGCAAGTCATAGAAAATTGTTCTCGATCGACACGGCAAGGTCGCAGGAAGTAGCGCAAAATCGCTATGGTTGAAAGCGTTTAACTCTTGGATAAAGAAGTGTTTTTTTAAATCCCCTCTCGAAACGCTTCAAACTAAGCAAATACGTTTTGTCTACTCACTTGTTGAACAAATTTTCAACAGAAAATTTATTTGAGAAAAAATTTACTTATCAGAAAGCTTGATAACAAATGTACTTAGGAAAAAATCATTCATGAAAATTATATCTGAAGGAATTCGATCTTGTACTATGGCAAAAGAAAAATTGATGAAACTTGAAGTAATCAACAAAGTAACAGCATCTTAAAGTCTTAGATATTCGAAATCATACTATAACGTTACTCGAGAAACTGATAGTGTGATCCTCCTAATATCATAAATCATGTAATCCATAGAGTTAACGATGATGTCGACAAAACAATAAAGCAGTAGAAATTAATTACCAGAAGAGAAAAATGTTTTTATCGATTGTTGTTAAAGAAGATACACGTACCTCCTCGATTCGACTCTTAAAAATGTTAATCTTGGCCATAAAATGGTCGTGCTATCGACGGCGATGTTAATCGCGATAAAAAGAAAGATTCTACTTCAAATTCTCTTTAAGCCTTCTACTTCAATACCTGAGATATAACATTGTCTATCAAAAATTCCTCTATGTTTATAAAAACGGCTTCCACACATTTTAATTCATCGTTTCCGTATGTTATTCGTTGTTTCTAACCTAATAGAACCGATCGTTTATTGCCTGCAGACAATTGGAGTGGAAATTTTAATTATTTTCGCACGAATGCAAAACATTACTCGAGGCTTAGGATTCTTATCGAAATTTTTATCTTGGAAAATGAATTTGTTTTGTCGGAACAAAAATAACGTTCGTTACATGACCAGGTGGTATAAAGCCATCTTTTTTAATCCTGTTTTCTTTTTGGTACGCGAGGAGTGACTAGAAGCAAGTAACTGTAATAACCCTTAATAACGAAAGGGTTAATTACAACTGGACCATGTTGCACGAGCGAACAAATTTCAGAACTTCGGGCAAACTAGCAACCATGTTTTGAAAGTTTTTGAGCGTCGGTAAACGCCTTGCAACTCGTTTTCGCGAACACGCCCGCACACATATATTTATTCTACGCGCGTGTACTCGGTCACGATTTCATTAGGCGACAGAAACATGACTCGTTAAAGGCAACAACTTCTGAATCGGTCAAGCGAGGTACGGGATGTACGGTTGTCAACAAACTCTTTTGCAAAAAAACCGTCGTACAAGGAAATACTTGTAATATTAAAATAACTCGTGCTACCGTGGGGAGGCAAGTTTCGGATGCATCCGCCTTAATTGAAGCATGATACGTCGTTTGCATGTTGCATTTTTAATTCCGTACTTGAAAAAAGAAACGGAAAAAGGAAAGAGAAATGAAAACTGAAGGCGAAACGTTGTTGAGCTCGCAAGCTCGCTTGCTTATACGCTTGCTCCCTTCCTCGTGTTTATAATTATTCGTGAACCCTTTGAAACTGTGGATGGAAAAATTTGCCGCGAAAAAAATCCATAAAAAAAACTGGGAATTTTAACCGTCGGAATAAACCGTGCACGCCGTCGACGTATTACTGCCGATGAAAACAAATATGCCGATTCGTAAATCACGATACGGACGTAATATTTTGCTATTGGGTAGACAAATTACTTCGAATATTCAATAAACATGCGCGCACGCTCGAAAATAAATTTCCAATTATTTCCTTCGTCGACGCTGTCAATTCGAACGGCTTGATAAATTCGTTCGGTCTGTAAATAAAGAAAAAACTCGTAGAGATACGTTTCGAAATTTCGAAACTCGAAATCTCCGTGCGCGTATACCGCACACCTGGAGGGACGCGAAGTGAGCTTCATCTGTCCGTCGATGTCGCCAATCGTCTATAATCGCTAATTCGATCACGATGTCGAAAGAGGTCGCGGAATAAAGAGATTCCAGATTATTTGCAAGAAAATTGCAAGATGAAAGTTGTATTCGTAATATCGGATGAACGCGTAGCTTCGCCGCGTCGTCTCGTATTCACGTGGAATTTCTTTCTCCAGAGTGTTCGGACCGTTCCAGCCGATTTCCAATGTAAATTTACAAGCTCGCAGCGACAGTTTGGCTCCGTCTGCGGATACGATTCCTATCGAATATTAATGCACGGACCGCGGGCTGCTTTTGACCCGCTCCTGAGACCCGATTTTACGAGACTGCTCGACGTACGACCAAGAACGAGAACAAAGAACAAAACACAACCGGCTTGACCTGTGTCGGCCCAGTTCGGACGAATATCCCTTACCGGTCGAACAGGTACTCTGTGACTCCGAATTTGCTACTTTTCGATACGACTGAATTTCACCGTTTGCAGGAAAAATCGTCTAGGAGGTAAATGGGATTTCAGGAACTGTTGACCGTAGCGGTATTCTCCGAGACGATTGCTCGAGAATTTAATTACTCGATGGACGAAGAAACTTCCAAGAAATTTATTTATTCTTCGTTATATCAAGTTCCGAACTTCCTGTCCCTAGATACCTAATTTCATTAATCACGGAGATACCATTTCAACGAAACTTCCAACTACCTAGTAATTTTTTAACGAACGTTTCTCGCTTCAGAATTCCTTTCATCGTAATGAACCATATTTTCTGCTGACATGTATACGTCGTCCTACATCAAATGGCCAATTTCGAAACGTATAAAGTCTAGCACGAGTAAATGACGGAAAAAACCCAGCTACGCGTACGGGTTACCAATTTAAAGTTCAAACTTTAATACGAACCTCCTTGTAATTTTACTATTTTATTATCTTACTACGTTACGATTCTACTATCGTATTATTTTATCTCGTAGTCGATAAGATTATCGTACACTTTCGATAGTAAGATTTTCGCTTTCGCGATGTCAATGGACGCGTTCTAACAAGTCGATAAATTTCGCAGAAACTTCTTCGAGTTGTAATTAACGAAGGGCAAGGTTTTCATCGCATATTCGGCCATTCGCGATTAAGTAATTGCCAACGATAAGGAATTAGCATGGAACTGGCATTACGTTGCCCGATCCAAAGTTAATCTTTAATTTATGCTAACCGTTATTACCTGGCAGACTAGCCTTTAATACCGCTCACGCGAAACTCTGTTCGTAAAATTGTTTCCCGGATGAAAGGATAATGCCAACTACCAGACAGAAAGATGATAATGCCGTTGAGAAAAAATTCGCTTAATAACACGTCGGAAATAAAGAATAAGAAAGAGAGGAGATCGATCAACTTTGACAAATTGAACAACAACCGACCGAGCGGTTATCTGCTTGTTTTCCATTTAATAAACTTGTCCCCTCTAACAACATGTGCAACCATTACCGCGATCACAATAAAAGAAAACTAATCGGTCGTGTGTTTTCTTTGTTCGACGTGTTTCTTTATACTCGATTAATACGTGTACATTTGCAAGGAAATCGGTTTTTTCAAATTTGCTAGCTCGTACCTGATCATCGAGCTATTTTGCTAAAGAACTATCGCGATTTATGTCGAAACATGAACAAATCTGTAATTTACATAAAAATAATGTAAGTGGATATTTACGATATTTGAAGTTTAAAATTGAACCACCTTTCGGTAAATTTGAAAACGTGTAAATCGATCAGTTTCGTTCGCAACGATCTAATACTTTCTAACCCCGTTTTTCTGTTTCTGTCTTATTCTTCCACGTATTGATATCATTTATCACTGATCCGGCTGTTCCTTTCAATACGAGTAGCAGTTTTCGCAATCTCGATGGAACTTCACCGACACTTGACCTATTAAAATGTATTAGGTTTATCAAGGAGCAAACAATCGGTGTTCTAAGCGATAGTAGAAAATGGAGAGGAAACAACGAACTCTGTGTTTGCAATATTTCTACAAACACATTTTGCATACAAATCGGTACGGTTTAATTGTTCGGAAAGAGAAAACTGAATCAGTATTTTCCGATAGCGTTAAAATAGACTCGATCGTTTCGAAAATGGAAAATTTCATGCTTTTCCCGCATTTAAAGCTGCTATTTAGAATCAGCCACGCTCGTATTATATATAATGCAAATTTTATGTAGAGTTTTTTTCAATAATATTTCAAGCGAGAAAGGTCTTGTGAAATTTTGCTATCTCTGACCGTGGTCCATGGTATTTATTAGAGACACAACTCTAGTTAAGCGAGGAAAGATACTTCGTTTAACTCTCAAGCAAAATGGAGGAAAAGAGACTAAAGCATAACGAGCACTAACTATTATAATATCATTTTTGGTACTGGTTTTCCAACGTTTGTCATCAATTTCAAATTTCACGCAACACAGAACGCGTTAATGCATTAAAAATTGTCCGATGGAACAGATCAAGAAAGATAAATTTCTTAAACTTCCGCGTATTCTTCGGTCAAAAATATATCATTATTCTTTATCGCATTCTGTTAAGAATATATATTATTACGTGAACGACGCATAAAACACTGCAGCAATATTTTAAATAATTTATTGACTCAAGTTTCGAACATACTTATGAATAAACAATTTTCGGATGATTAAAATAACGAATAATTCAGAATTCGGATAGGAGTTCGAAGATAAAATGAAATTTATTTCGAAATAAAATCTTACTTCAAGCTAAAATACCTTTGTTTTATAAATTGCAAATTTACAAATTTTTCCATTTTTAAATATTTTAATATTATCTGAAACTTAAATTCCAAGGTCTATGAATAAACATTCGAAGAAAAAATTATTCTTGGTTTCCATTTGAAATTTATTCATAACTCGCGTTATAAAATTATTTGAAATAATGGGCAAGCAACGTGGAAATGAATCGACTCGTAATAAAGTTAAAGCCGATCTATTCTGAATGAAAGTCGTAGTTACCCGAACGAATTGATTATGCTAGAATGACTTTCTGAACACCCAGTATACATTTCTAGATGGAATAAATCGAAAGAGAGATCGACGGTTCGAGTGCACTCTTCGTCCCAAAGGGGTCTTCGTGAAGCTTACACGGAAACAGCTTTGAAAGTCGATCGGCAGTCTGCTGCCGCTTTTGTTGACGTATACACGGCTTCCTCACCGCCAATATTTTCCTTTGCTTTTCCTAGCTGACCGAGTCGAACGGACCTAATCCTCGAAGATAGCCTCCCCCGCCTCTTTTCTTTCCTTTCTATCAATTTCAATTCGCCTTCGATATGGATAAACAGGATCGTTCCTGACCGGACGTACCTCGATATACCTTCAAATTATTCCCTCGAATCATCCGACTGAAATGGTCGACGAAATATTCCTCCAGTCCTTCAGATTTCGGGGAATCAGAAACCCGTCGATATTCTGCAAATTTTCGAGACCCTCGAAAACGTCGTCCTCCATCAATTCACTCACGGAAGAATCTTTCAATCCGTTTTTACGACCGATCAATCGATGGTGATTAAGTTCAACAATCTCTTTGCAAGAGATGTCGGCTTTAAAAGGAATCGCAGTTTGAAACTCTGCATCTTTTTGCATTTGTATCGTAAGTTAAGTAAATTATTCATTTGAATTTGTATCGTAATTCTTCTACGGTGTGAATTTTTCTTCCGAAAGTGTGTACAACCAATGATAATTTGTTCGTGCTGGAAACATCATTAAGGATACGTTCACGTATTGTGATGCAACCTATATACACGAATGGATAGTTAAGAGAAGATTTGTTAGAAAGTAAGCTTGAGCAAGTAAAAGGAGCCACACTTTCTTCGCTAAATTTAATTTGTATGCTATACCGCAGTAAACGCACACGCAAGGTGTACTGTAATAACTGAGAACTTACGGCATACTGCAGTAAACGAAGACCCTTATTCCGAGTTGCATAGTCCTTTTATAGGACAAACAAAAACTAGTTAGTGAGTAATTAGAACGAGGAAATACTTTCCACTAGGAGAACACAGCGTGTTGCCTATCAGTATGACTTCGAGCATCGTCGACTGACGTTGAATTGAGGATTGCACGGTGGTGGCTCGAAGAAGGTAAAAAGTTCTGGTTGCTGTGTTACGCTCTATAGTAAATTTTAAAGCTCTCGAATTCACGAATTTTCATATTTCCCAATTTCTAAAATTTCTTCGCAATTTTCGAAATTTCAAAAGTCCAAATTTTGGAAACCCAAATTTTGATCTAAATCTCTAGATCACAAAATTTTGATGTCCTCAAATTTCTATATCCCTTTATATATGTTTAAATACCTAAGTCCCTAGATCTCCAAACTCTTATATCCCACAGTCTCTGAATCCTCAAATCCCTGTACTCCCAAAGCCATATATTCCCAAATTTGAGTCCTCAAGTTCCTACGCTCCAAAATAGACTTCGTCACCATAACATGCAATATATTTTATAGAGACGCGAAATTTGCTTTTGGCTATACAGTGGTATACTAAACGAGTACCCGTTATACTTGTTTTATCTGGTAGCCGCGATTTCATTAACAGTGAAAAGTTCGCTGTGCTCGAGATAATCTCGATCCATAGAACTTTGTAATCACTCTATTACAAGAGTGGGTTATAGTTCGATGTATATCATTGGCCATAGACACTTTTCAAATATTTGATCTGGAGGAAGAATATCGAAGCTGAGTAATCTGATTGACCTTGTTCTTGTTCTTGTTATCATAACCTGTTACATGAATTATTCTGTACTGTACTCGTCGAATATGAACGGAATGTTTCGTATAAAATTCTAGTCGTTGCGTTCCAATGCAGCTAAAGTGAAAGTATTAGGTTTATTCTCGAGAGAATTCTCTTTCATGCGAATTTTTATATCGATCGATTCGGATGCTGCTAACTTTTACAATAATTTTCGTAGCGTTTTGTGTATTTATCAGAATTTCGAACAATAAATAGTTTAGAATATTGCAAATCAGAATTCAAGTCCCAATTTTTAGCTTCCTTTACTTGCTTTATTTTTAGGCCGCGATTAATTTATCGGTTGTAAAGGCGTTTAAGACTGAGAACATTCTTAATTAAAAAACTGTGAGCATTAATATTCATGAAGAATACGTGACCTGTCTCAAAATTAATGAGATCGATTTTTTTCACAACTTTTATTACAAACTTCTTTGCAAAGATGATTTCCAACAGCATCTTAATGTAGAAAAATACAAGATTGTGCTTAAATATTCCAGCGAATTTATTACCTAATTAAGTACAGATGAACACGAATATAACTTACCGATGAATAATCAAAATTTTCGTGGTAGAGGTCAATAGCGGAGAACAAAGATACATTTGCTCGAGGGAAATCCTCGCTATATTAGCAACTCGCAACAAACAGAATGTTTGCCTCGATAATGCGATTAATCGGAAAGAGTAAAAGCGAACGAGAAAGAAAGAACACCGATGGAAAGTATAATATCGTCAAGTTTCGTTCTAGAAAAAAGAAATACACGGTTCGGTAGCTTGAAATAGCCTCATAATTCATCCAAAAAAAGGAAAAAGGCCATCTCATAAGTCTACCGGGAGCATTATGAAAATTAACAGGAGGAAAGAGGATATAATGCGATGAAACGAAGAAAGAAAAAAAAAACACGAAAAAAGACACGGTGTAATGAAACATTGCGTATCAAAACGATAACCACCACGTTATGGAACTCGTTAATGACGTCGCGTTGCACCGTAATTTGCATGCAAATATCTCGATACGAGGCTGAGAAACTTCTTTCACTCTTCTACCTGAATTATTCCACGAGAAATTTACATCAGACTAATTTCGTGTCTTTTCGACCGACCGTCGGATCCTCGTAAATCCAACAATTTCCAACAGTCTATATTTTATACACAACCTATTATTATTATAAATATTGTCGGACCTTGTCTCCGCTTTCACTAACACACTTTTGTCGAATTTGGCGATTTTATCTTCTAGACAGATTGATAGTTTTAGACGGACCGAGTAAAATTACTTTCGTGTAGTGATATAATACGTTGTACAACACATGTAGTGTAACGCTCCACATTCAACGAAGAATTTATAGTCATACTCGTTGATTAGCGAGTATCTAGAAACTTATACAGGTCGGTAATGTAACGAGTGTATGTGCGATCAAATAATCAATTGTCGCTAGAAGTTGCTTCAAATCCTAGATTTGCAAATTTATCAATTTTTAAATTGAGAAATTCTTAGACTAAGAAATTTTAGAATTTCTTTGTAGAGAACTTTCTATAGTTTATCCGTGGCAATATAGCGAGAGTTAACTATGTATTATCGCCCCCTTGCGGGTACAGTTGTCCATCACTGGAATACACCACCCCATAGTTTCTTATTTACGTTTGCTCGAAATGGTTCGAGGTGGCTCGATCGATTTTTTACTCGCGTCGCCGGAAAATATTCGGCGATGTCAGTCTTTATGAACGAGACGATACGTCGGTCGAAATTCGGGCGAAATACTAGCTATTCACTGAATACCGAATCTTATCGTCTCTAACGCCTCCTCATACGTTTCATCGAGGTCGTCGCGCTTACGAGGTTAAGTTCGTCTGATACTCTCTGTGTCTTTCCACAGACTTTTGTTCTTAGTACGAGCGCACGCATTGTTCGAAATCATGCCAACACGGCTCTTAATTGTTCCTAAGCTTACAGTGTCCGGTGCCTGACAACAAAAGCATAATTATCATGTTTCGATTCTGTGAATGACAGCCAACCGGCAAATAGTATATTGCAGATTTCAGCTCGCATCAATGAAATGCACCCGACAAAGTGCCCGTACTTTATATGACTTCCTTGTTTGTTCCGCGTGTTAAGCGGTCAAAGCTTTTAGAAATTAGAGGATTTCTCTTCTGAACGGATGTGCATGGTAGACACTGTTTTATTTGGTTTTAATTTGAACAAAATTCAATATGTTTTTATCTGATGTGTTTTAATATAGCACACTAGAGTACACAAAAAGAATAGTATATTGTTTATAGTTCTGAATAAGTGGAGTTCATTGATTTTAATGATGTATGATTAAATGCAAGACTATTGAAATTTGAGATTAATATTGCGTTTGATTTCTTTCAGAAAAATGGTCCTGTTACAGTATGTTGGAATTTTCGTGCTCCTAAGTAAGGATATTATTTTTTATACTATAAACTGAATTATATTTTTAGTAGAAAGTATTTCCTAATTATCAATTAATATTTTAGTTGCACATCAAGTACAAGCAGACTTTAAATTTTCCACACAAGATATAAAGGTCCAATTAAATGATCAGCAGTCATTTGAATTGTACCTGACGTAAGTATCATTTCACAGTTAATAAATGATTTTGTAGTATGCTTGTTAGACAACGCACAAAGTATAATCTATTCATCTACATTGCATTTGTTTCTAATTCTAATACCTTTAAACTTCCATTGCTTTGAATTGTTTTTGGCTGTTTCTTTAATTTTAGTAAAATAACATTGTTAACATTATATGGTGATAGTCTTTAAGTAATGTTCCAAGCACTATCTTGCAACTGCTAATTAAGATAAATCTCTTTCGTGTTCTTTTGCTTTTTAACTTAGCATTTTAATTAACTACGGATTTATAATTAAATGATTGATCATGTAATATTTTACACAGGAAGAACCTATCAGAAAATGTGTTGGTAACGATAGAAGTGCAGCATCCAGATTTGGTTAAAACTTTACCTGATACACTGAGTATTAATGCAAGCGATAATATTGGCAAATGGAATATAACCGTAGAAGGCAAAGGTGCAGGACATTCAGTTGTGGCTGTTAATGTTACACCTAGTGATGTTACAGAGTAAGTATTTTATTTTTAATTTTTATATTAACTAATCTTCGCACAGGGAAGATCATATATTTGTATAATGTATGTTTTAATTCATTAATTTAACGAGCATCAATAAAAGTTGAAAGCAATTAATTATATCAATCCCCACTTTTGTTTGCTTAATATCAAACACGATTGAGTCGTGGCCTGGGACAACATCAATATTTACTTTTATGACTTAATTCCAGAAGATTTTGATTAGGATTACATTCATGAGTGGCCACTAGCAGTTATTTGCAGAGATAGCCTCCTGACCTGTAGTCGTCAGTATGTCTTTAAGTTACAATTCAGCCAGTCTGTGCTCAGATTTTGAGCAGACTACTTCCTGCTCTAACTAGAATATGATACATTAGTTAATAAAAATTCTACAAAATTATTTAACATTCAATAAAAAGTGACTTAGTGTAATTGTTTCCAGTTGTTTAAAGCTTGTGTTATTTTAAGTAAAATATTAGAATGACAGTGTTTAAAGTGATTTTAATACCTCAGGATCAGTTAGACAAAATTAATTTAAAGTAAGATACGGATTAAACACTTTGCAAATTTAACATACCAAGATTTCTATGGTGTTTACTTTTGATATTTTTGCAGTTTTTCAGATGCATTTGTTAGAGTTACAGTGGAAAAATCTGAGGTTCTGTACCATATAAGTAGTGTTGTAGGATGGATATATTTTTTAGCATGGAGCGTTAGCTTCTATCCACAAATATATAGCAACTATAAACGTAAAAGTGTCGTCGGATTAAATTTCGACTATTTATCATTAAATTTGATTGGTTTTATTATGTACTCGTTATTTAACTGTGGATTATATTGGATACCCGAAGTGGAGGTAAGTTTGATTCTAAACATTATTACTATTTTTCCTTCCACGAATATTAATGTATACTTACATGTTTTAGTTTGAATACTTCAGACGGTATCCTAAAGGATTAAATCCTGTACAAGTGAATGATATTTTTTTTTCCTTACATGCATCATTTGCTACTGTGATAACTATTATTCAATGCTTTATTTATGAAGTAAGTATTCAAAAGATATAATTAAGTAATATTTCTAAGAAGTAATGTTCAAATTGTAGTGACATAATTATTTCTTTCAGATAGGAAATCAGACAGTGTCCATTACAGCACGCATTATTCACGGAATATTTGCTGTCTTTATATTAATTTCTATAATACTAGCTGGAGTAGCAACAATTACGTGGCTGGACTTCTTGTATTATTGCAGTTACGTTAAATTGTGTATAACACTAATTAAATACGTTCCTCAAGCATTTTATAATTATAAAAGAAAATCTACCGACGGCTGGAGTATTGGCAATATATTCTTAGATTTTACTGGCGGTATGTTATCGATGCTGCAGATGATACTGAATGCATACAATTATGGTAACGTATCTAAGACACATATCAAATTTTTTAATATTTTCCCTTAAACGATCTCCAATTAATGACCTTTTTTTTCCAGATGATTGGGAAAGTATTTTTGGAGATCCAACGAAATTTGGTCTAGGATTCTTTTCAGTTGCATTTGATGTATTTTTCATTTTACAACATTACGTATTTTACAGGTACGTATATTTGCAGTTTTATTTCTCATAGAATATTTATGAGATAATAATGCTTGTTTTTGGTGACAATATATCATAAATAGCACGTATATTTTCTTAGTTAATGACATTAACAACTAAAGTACTAAAAGATGCATGCTTGTCTTGTTGCATTCTTCAAGCATTGGTATAAATTCTGCATTTTTTTATATGTAGAAGCATAGTTAACGCTAGTGCATGAAAACAAATATGTATTCTATTCACTTTGTATTCACAGTTTGGTTATTGATAACAAATTAAAATCTATAACTTTACAGTATTTTTCTGCATATAATTAAAATTGTAATTAGAGTCAAAGGTTACTTTGTACATGTACATACATAAAATTTCACACTACTTTCTATTTGCTTAAGCGCCATAATTTTTACGTATGTGCTTTCTATATTACAAGTTGTGGATACGAGATAGAAAAACATTTTGATTTTACAGATTTATCAGTGAAAAGATGGTTGACCTCAAAAACAGAATATAAGCATCTCACATCATCAATTTTTGTTTTAAAATTACTTCACAAATTTATGCTTTTTTTTCCACCCTGCATAAGTTTGCAAAATTACACATTTTTGCAGAGATAACCAGAATGAAAGAAGTAGCGAAATACTTCATAAACAAGAAAATTCAGACGACGAAGAAACGAGGACGTGTTGCGGTTTTATAATACAAAAATAAGATTACATTGAAAAATATTCTATAAAATTTTGTTCTGTTGTAAATGCAGCTTCAGTATTCTCTACATTTAAAATATTTCAGTGCATTTCATTACATTAATTTTTAAAAGAATCTCAGTTGGTTGTTAACTGCGAATAAAGAAAAGAAAAGAAACTTATGAAGAACAGTAGAAATCGAATAATTTAAATATATATATATATATATATATATATATATATTAAATTTCATTATTAATGAACAGATAAATAATTAGGCATTGAATGAAAATGGTGATGGATTTGAAGTGTACGATTATTATGTCATGCGTATTTATAGTTTGCTATTTTTGTTTTATATGAATAAGAAATATGCAAAATTAAGGAAGAAAGTTTTGTAATCATTAGAGTTATGATGAAAATAGTTTGCTAGGTTTTGTGCATTTTGGTCGATCTTAATGTAAACAATTGATCATTTTATTATATTTTCGAGTTTGTATTATGCAATAATCGTATAAACAGTATTTTAAACTAGGTTTACAAATTGGTTTCTATTAATGTGCAAACAGTGTTGTTAGTGTTGTGTCATGCATGCAGCATGTTATTGAAGTACTTTTTACAACATGGGAAAATCTATTCATAATTAAGATTTTGTATTATTTTGCCATAGTTATTACAATTTACATCATTGTATTCATTTGTGCATCAAACACAAATATGTTATAGCTCATGTATTTATATTCAATCACCATAGTAGATTTTTACATGCCCTATACTACCTCTGATTAAATTCCTATGAATCAATAAAATTTCAGATTTTAATCAAGTCTCATCCCTTGTATGAGTAATTTCTCACGAAATTATTTGACCCAATTCTTATAATGATAACACTAATGTTAATTTCCAGGAAAAATTGCATGTATGCGTGAATGTGTATGTGTATGTATAGATGTGTGTATTTGATTCAATTTACTAATCATACTAATTTAACTAACAATTCTGCAATTAGTGAAAATTGATTACCTATCACCGAAAGATGTATGTCACAAAAGTAGCATTAATCGTTTAAAATATCCACGTTATCCCTATTATTTCTCCTTCCGTTTGAAAACAAAAATAAATTACTAAAAAATACTTTTCACAGGGAACGTAAAGAATACGATAGAATACCTGGTAACGATTACGAAGGATCGCAAGACACTCCATCGACTAGCACACTTGCTTGATCTAGCGTCGTTGTCATTGACTGATTATTTATTTACTATGTTTATTGCAATAAAGAATAATTCGTTTATCTGTTGCTCAAACATAGAAGCGAGCGCTAATATCATTACTGAACCAACGATGCTTGGTTAAAATTTTGAATATATATTGATAAAGCCGTTACGTGCATATCGGCCGCTATCATGCAAATTTAAAAATCACATACCCACGATTACAACATAGGCTTACTTTATTTATTGATAAGAATAGGAAGAGCATTCCAACATTCGATTTGGGAGAAACTAGAATAATGCTATACAACGCATGGCAATATAACGCGAGACTGCACAGCGTGTTATTATACAATACGGACCTATAGAACGTGTAATGCTAAAATGCGAAATGTCAGGAATTGTCAGAGCTTTCGTTACGAAGCCGATGTTGCACCTATGTGTACATTATACATATAGATAAATTCTGCAATTTCTTAAATGATACCATACAAGTGAAGTTTATTATAATCAATCAAAGTATCATCATTGTGCGGTGAACAACTTGCACATTTACATGCGGCGACTTTGTACATTAATATACAAATAATTATTCTTATCAAGCAAGGAATCCATCGTTAAAAACTGCGAGGATATTTAATTTATAAAGTTTTACATAAACACATGAACACGATTACGTATTACGTGGTTTCGGCTACACAGAATGAAACAAAACCGATGAAAACACTGTAGTTTTCAAAATTGAACAAGTTAGAAATTGTTGATTCGATATTTAGCCATCTAGTGGTAGCGCCAAAATACATAGGTCACATGATCTGTCGTAGCAGAACACATTGTATAAGGTTATCGATGTTATTTATTTGAAAAAGAGGTAAGTTTATTTTTTATGACTTGATATTAAATATTTTTATAGAAAATTAGAAGATATTATTATTTGAGAAGTATTAGTAAAATTAAACTTAATGAACAGTGATAGAATAATCGTGTAAATGAACATCTTAACTTGACTGTAAATATAACCTCTACATTAAAACTGATTTCAACAAACATTGAATTATTTTTGTATTTTCATCAATATATTATTTCGAACAGCAGATGTCAAATTTTACAAGTATTTTAACAATATATTCATATTTCAGAATGAATATACCATCTTTTCTTCGAACAACACAAATTGTATTAACCTCCCATAGAAATTTAAATTGTTGGGCAGCAGCAATAACAAAAAAACATAGAAACGTGTATCCACATGACTATCTTACATATCTGGTTTTACCACATGGTGGTAGTATCCGTATCAATTATCCTGTACCAAGGCAGATAATACGTCTTCCTTTGGATATAAATACTCTCAACGAAGAGGATCGTAAAGTAAGGATGGAAAAACGTAAAGTCTTTATGAAAGCTAAACTTACCGATGAATTTGTGGATGATTTTGACGAATCTCAGTTTTTCGAACCTCCCAAACAGCAAAAGTAATTGTATCATTCTGTAAATGTTGTATGTTATATGACATTGATGTTATATTGTTAGACACAAAATATCGATACTTGTATTCAGTCTTGACAATTAAAACTGTAATGGTACTGTAAGTAGTATTAAACAAGTTTACATTGTGACACAAAATGTATGTTAATAAAAATATTTATGCATGTAATGATTCTTTTCTTGATAACAAAATAGATTTATTAAAATAATTTGTATACGTTTTATACTTCTCTCAATGATCTAACTACTTTAGGGACGTGTAATTGTTTTAAGAAATTCTGTTATTAGAATAATCTATAATAAAGAAAACATTTACAATTTAAAATTATCTTATGAAATTCAAAGTTTAGAAAAACTATATTTAATATACACCAACCTGATATAACTATTATTAGCATGAATAGGGTGTTTTATTTCATACTTTATATAATCCAGGAATAAATTTTATTGATTACATCTTTGTTAATATCAATTTTACCACCGAAGGTATCAACTAATGGTAAAAAAGTGAAAGTAAACGATTATAGTCCTCTTTACCTCCAATGTCTTGCATTGACTATAAACATAAGCATACGTTTTCACTGCACTGGATACAAATGACCAAACGTCAGAATTAGAAAAAATTATACTTTACAATTGTACGCGAAAATACAATTCATCTAAGATAATTATGCATCGAATGTTGCTTTTGACAGACACCGATTATTACCTAGATCTTGATGAACTTTCTCCAGTTATTTACGACCGGGTACGCTGGTCGACACAGTAGGTTTCTTCAGTCTAAAACGGCGATGTAGAGGAAAGAAATAACACGCATTTTTCAAATATAGACACACGTATTTTCAGATGTAGAGACCTAGAAATTTCGAAAATTGAAAGTTTTTAAATTTGGTAAGAATTTGTTCTCAATTAAAAATCAACGATGCACCCAAATATACATGTATATCAATATTTTCCTCGTCGGTCTTCGTCAATCTAATTATGGACGAAAATGGAAAGATTTTGTCATAACAAAATTTAAAAATAAGAAAAGGACCTTGACGTTCGGAGAACAGAAATATCGCATGCCAAATAAGTACCTATTAGAAAGGAAGCGATAAACAGAAAAAAAAAAGTGTTCATTGATTGCATTAATCGATTTTAATTAACGATTGTTCGCGAAAGCCAGTTACGATCCTTTCTACCGCGAGAAGGGGCAAACAGTTGACCATTTTCGGTTTCGTTACGATGATATAATATTTGGTGATACGCCGTGTTTCGCTTGTGACCGTGCGGGATGCTTTCGTCGCTGGTGAAACTTCTCTATTGCGACAACCTAGGAAAATTTTGCGGCCTTTGTTAGGCAACGATATGTAGCGTACGAGCCGAGCAGAAGGTGCCAGAACGCATCAATAATTAGGTAGGCGTGATTCGTTTCACGTCGGCCAATGTTTTTATTTATACCTTTTGAGAACAACGATGTTCCCTCGAACGTCCAAGAATTTTTTATTCGAATGTCTGGAAGAATGAAATTTAGCACATCGTAAATTATCTTATCGTTGTACTGTCAGCATGATTCCTGCAACTATCTTGGGGCTTCTAAGGTGAAGTAGAGTTCAAATTTTGTTTTCTTTCGCATCAAATTTATCTGGAGATATGATACGATTATGAATAAAAATGTCGTTTAGAATCGGCGTAAGTGTCGACCGTTATAAATATCAAAAGATACCACAGCAATTTCCAAACTTCCGAAACTCCTAACTAAATCTTGAAGCTTCCAGATTCCTAAATGATGAAATTTTCAATTTCCGAAACTTGTAAGTCCTAAAATTTCTCAGATTTCCAAAGTTCAACATTTCTAAACTTTCGAACGCTCAAATTCCCAAGCTCACAAATTAGCGAATTTCTAAATGATTTCTGTGAATCCTGAACGCGTCACACCCCCCCGCGAAGCCTGTACGTCGGTGCCCGTGATTTCTTCGGGCATCCGACACGACTATCGTTAGGTAGACCCCGTGCAAATGTTTCTGCAACGATTTTAAAAGGACATATCCCGGTGACAAATCCTGTCAGCTGCATTTCCCACACCAAAAACATAGGAAACAAACTGATCGCGAAGTAAAACGTAGCTCGTTTATCGGAGGTAAAAAGACACGGTAACACATCGTGGTGGGAGTAGGTTCTGTTATAGTAGGCCACGAGGTAGCAGCTCTGGTGTTTCTGCAGGTGTACCACGACCAACTGGAACTCTCTCTTAGTTTCTGCTGGCGCTCCAGGCTTCTCGTTTTGCCGGAGTGCGCCGCTCCGTGACAATCGAGCCTCGAGATCGCCTCGAAAGCGATCCGTACAATGAACAATAATTCGCGAGGAATTGCGTGAAGTATCAAAACGTTCGCAAAGTCCAGCCGCTTCGAAATTCTCCAAATTTCTCGTCCGCCCTCGATCGACATGGAAGGAACGTCGTTCTTGTCAGGAGGTCGCGAACCGGCGATGTGATCGAATGGCCACAGTGTTTGGATCATCGTCGATCGATGAACCGTTCTTCGGTAACAGTTTCGAGAGCCGAGCCTGAAGAAGCGGTGCGCTCGACGACCGCTTGAGCGTTTAAAGTGCGCCGAGGCTTTTAGAAGGAGAAAGCAGGAGAAGTTGAAGAGTTCAGTCAACTGAGAAGAAGCAAAAAATATAAGACGCGTTCGTTCGATAATCGAGATCTCTTCGATTTACCCTCGAATGTTCACTCGCCAAAATTTCTTCGTCTTTGAACTTCGACAATCGAAGTTGATACGCGGCAAGTTTAACGCACAGATTGAATGACGAAGAGAAATCGATTATATCGTGTCGTTTCGATCGAGCAAGTCACGATATAACTTCCTCCGATCCTTCTTCTGTTTCGAACGTTTGTTTATCGCTTTTCTTCGGTACTGCTCGATCAACGAAAGCTGATAGAATGACAACACGTTGATTTTCAACGCAGTCGAGTTTCTTGCGCACGTGCTCCGTTTCGACTTTTTGGATCGGTTCGCGGATGATGGATTTTTAAGAGGAACTCATCTCCCGGCTGGTTCACGAACACGTGAGATGATTGGCAAACTTGTTTTGAGCCTGTGGATACTCGGATGCATCAGCCTCGACGGTACGTGTCATCAAACTTATTATTTTAGCTAATGTCACTTTTAATTAATCACATTGGACGTTGATACATTAATGTCATTAGGAGTAGATAATCGATAACACATATCTGTTAATTTGCAATAGGAAATTCAAGTCAAGTTTTCTCAAAAACGAAGTCGAGTACAAACAAATATTCTGTTTTTAATTATAAGAGGATCTAACCTAAATCGAAACGTAATCGAAATAAATAAACAACGTAACAACCGCAATATTCATTGACAATCTGCAGCCGCCTTATAGGTTCAATATTAACAGGATACTGTGTCTAGTTAAAATAAAATTTGAGACCATTACTATGTTTATTATCGACACTGGAAATACTTAGGTTTTCATCAAACCACCTGATCAGTATTGTAAATAACGACAGTGCGTCAGTTTGTCTCCCCGTACAAAATAATCAATTTATTCACTTATACATATTAAAAGCCTCGCTCATAAAATGTCACTATAGTTTCGACATATCTTTTTACGTAAATTTTACACTTTTAACTTTTACGCGCTATTAAGCTATCAAAAAATGGCACCTTCATTAATTCGAGACGGATAAGATATTAATATTCCAGTTTTCTAAATGATTATTTTCATTTGAATTCTTCAGTACGTATATTTAGGTCATGTATGATTTAGGTGGGATTTTATTAGCACCATCTTTATCGACGAATAGAATAAAAACCAATCCAAGAAATGTAATATATAAAACCTACAGTGTTCGACTTACTTCTTTTTTTTATCCGTAATTAGAATATTTTTTCATTCTCTGAGCGTACGCTTCGTAAATTCCGTTCTATGAACCGTTAACGAATCTGGGACAATTATTTAATCATGTAATACAACACTGAGGTCACCAACGGCGACGTCTTAAATTTTAAGCGCGTTTCTTAACCGGTGTCCATTCATTCCCGTCCCTTTTCACTCGGTTCGTTGAACAAAAAGGAATTTCTCGTTCGAAATGATCTACAGTTCGATACTGTGATTCAGAATAGTAGTCCGAGAAATATTTTTATTGCTTGTCTTTCGAACGATGGAAATTTTGGAAATACTCGTTTGCACTCTGGAAGAACTCGTTTGATCGTTAATGATATATCGTCAAAGCCGAATAGCGAGACTATTGGTCTAAAATAGAATTTTAATATTTTTTGTAAACTGAAAATCGGTGACCGAACGAGAAAATATAAACGAAAAACTGAAAACAAAACTGCCTTGAATTGCAAACATTTCACGGATATTTCGAATTTTCTGTGCGAAATATTTCATTCTTGAATTTGAAATATCTCAAAAACTTTTCAAAGTTACAGCGTGAAATATTCTCTGTTTCGGACTTTGTAGATAAAATATTTAGCTTCGCGCTCAAAATGCCTCACGGATATTTTACATTCGTTCATATAATAACTTTGAAATACGTCACGAATATCTTGAAGGTTTGATACGAAGAATCTCACATTCGGAGTGAAAGAATCTCACGAATTGAATTCGTCATTGTACTTCCCCAATACTTTCCGCAAAATATTTCGAAGAATCGTTCTACGTCAACATTACTTCCCAATTAAGGAAAGAGTTGTATTCACAAAAATTAAATCACGTTTATAAGAAATTGAAGTTACAAGAAATTATCTGTTCATACGTATTCCTATTTATTAGTATTTGTGATTTTTTAATTTGGGTGAACCCGTAAATCTATAATCTTTAGTTCAGTTAAACGGTATTTATATTGCCGGTGAATAATTACAGCAAAAATAACTTCTGGCGATCGACCCGTTAAAGACGAGGTAAGCGACTGGATCCAGTTTCACGGTCACGGTCACGATAAAAATTTATGTACATGTACGAGAACGATTACGCTGCGCCTCTACTCTTAATACATTATATCTCGATATAGTAGCGTATAATATATATAACACTGTTATTATTTGTATAGTAGTTTTTATAATATCCATAATAATTTTTATAATGGAATTCTATAGTACAAAACTTGGACTTTTGTCCAGGGTTCTAGAAACTCTAGCAACAGCAGTGGATCTCTCAATAAAGTTCTTTCGACTTTCGACGATTAACTTCACGACCCTTTTTACGTTAAAATAGTTGGTCCGAGTTCCGTGACAAAATCCTGGCAAAAACTTCCTTGTCGAAAGTGGATAGAAGAGGCCACTTTCGAATGCTCGCCATTGTCCGCTGAACGGGTAAATTCATTTGCGAATTTCGTGCTCGAATCGCTGGATTTTCGAGACAATTTGCATGAAACCTGCACGGTGCGTGCATATGATATCAGTCCCGCGAACGAGTCGCTTTCACTGACGGTGAAATAACCGGCGGCAACACGGGGCGACATGTTCGCGAGTTGTCCGTGAAATTCATACCTAGACCGAGTTTTCGTCTTCGTTGCGGCTGTGCTTTTACCGTTCGACTCTATCGATTACACTGTTCGCACTACCTCAACTTCCGATATTCAATTACCGTCTCGTGTCGGATCTGCATAAAATATTTTTAAGGACTATACCTGTCTCAAATTTTTCTGAAACGGTAAAGCATTTTTATGTCAATATTTGAAATATCTCTCAGATATCACAGATATTTGTATGAGCATGAAATGGTTAGACAATATGTTGCTTACTAAAGTATCTGAACGATTCGGTCTTTCATTCGAGGTTGCAAGAAAATCTTATTACATCGACTTACGATATAATCTAGACATGTATAACCTGCAGCATCTTTTTAAAGAGTATGCCTATATACGAACATTAAAACTGCTGATAACGTTATTACACCATAATGTTACCATACTTCTATTTGTTTGCGTGAGAAGCTGTTTTGCATTATTCTTCGCTTAATATGTATTTCTCGGCAAATATTTTGTAACATCTAATATAAATAAATTATACATATACGATTACCCGATGTCCTTCAAGAGCCATTAAGGTTTCGAGACCTCCAAGGCTATCAAACTGTTACATCTATTACGACTCTTAAGTTTCTCAAAAAACATCAACACTTTTTCGCTAGAAATGAATATTGAGTGTTTGCAGGAATCTGATACCCATAATTATCTCTGCATGTTAATCAGGAAGAATTTTCGCGATAACGAGGAGACTATCGAATATTCATAACTATTTCTGCGTATTAATTAGCTGAGAGAATTTTCGCAATAACGAAGAAAATCTTGAGTAATCGCTTGTTGGTAATTCTTTCGTTAACTACCTTCCTTCGTAATTAATTCCGCGCGTTTTCACGCAGAATCCACGCTACATATGAAAATAATGAAAATGATTCGAGCGAACATCTATTCCAACAAACGCTTTCTTTTTCAGTTACAGCCTACTTTCGAAATTCGTACAACAGACGCTTTTTACTTCTCTCGTATTTTGTACACGAAAAGTTCGCGCCTGAAATATTCACAACTGTACTCTATAAATTTCCGTTAGCTTCATACTCAATTTCTTTGTATCTTTTTTACACGTCACAAACTTGTAATATTTGGTTAATTTCGGTACAATCCAAAGTATGAAATACAAATGTCTAAAAATCGATATAAAATAAAATTGCAAATGGAGATGAAGTGTCGGTGTTAGGATTGTTCACCAATTTTGTAACATCCTGTGTTCTTAATTCCTCAATTTATAATTTTTGGCAGTTACGTCATTCAGGGCAAATTATTCCGGCAATTTCAGACAAATAAAGTCAAAGCGTTACGCATACTTTGCATTTAACGATCCTTGGCATAAGTGGTTCAAAAAATGTGAACATCGTTATGTCTTAATGCTCAAGATCCTGTTATTAATATCTAGCTTCCCGTTACTTAATACGTTTTTCAATCGGTTGATTAGGAAACCATAGAGTAGTGACAAAAAGCAACTGTGACCATCGAGGTGCAAAGTAATTTTGAAACACCGTTCCACGAGTAACCAGAAGCAACAAATTGCTTCCCTTTTCCGTCGTTGCACGTCTCGAACATAATTGTACACCGTGGTTTCATTCTGTGGATGATTTCGGTGTCATCGCAGTCAGCGGGCCGGAAATGCGACGTATTGCAACAACGGACAACGAAAAAAGGAACCAAGGTAGGAAAGGAGACGTTTGATTGCGATTACAAAACGAATGAGAACGGAACGAGAGAAGTCAATGATGCGATAGCAATCTTATGCGACGAGAAAATCGTCGCATAATTTGTTCGTTGATGAGATTTCAACTTGGACTTTTTTCGAGATCAATGACAGGACTGTTATTCGGCCATGAAATTAAAATTATGTCAGTTACGTAGAGTTCCGAACGATTAAGTTCCCAAGTCAACTCACGACCTTACTATTTTACTATATTAGTATTCCATTCCGCTACTGTGTTGGTACTACTATAATTTCTGGTACCGAGTTTAGTTTAATTTACTAAGCCAGATTTAACCTTTACACGCATACAACACATGGTACACATGGGGTAATGACTTCGAATGACTTCCGACTTCAAATTGTCACTGCTTAAATCATTCATTTTACATCCCAAAACCTACTAAATTTAGACATTCTAAAATTAACTGCAGTTTTCTTGAAATATATAGTAAAAGAACGCGGGAAGTGACATAAAGAAAATGGAGCCTGAACTTTTGTTAAGATGTCGGACACATCTTTGCCATACACTAAAGATTTCTAATTTTTATTTCAACCACATGTCTCTCGATATTGACTAATTCGATGATCTACTGACATTTTCAGAAGAAAAATAGAAATCGAAACGTTTGCCGATCTCGATTAACATACTTTTCCACGGACCGGAGAAGGGCGAACAAAATGGCAGCTAGACGGTAGTGGGCGCGAACTCGAGCAACATAGATCGATAAATTACAGTCGAATCGACGTGTTTATCGCGTAACGCGTTCTCGTGTATTTGGATGAGACGCGTAGGTAGAGACAGAGAATTTCTAGAGTCGAAGTTAGCGGGTACTTTCTCCAGCAAACGAAGTCCATTTCCTTTTTTCCACTCTCCTCGCGAATCGTCTTCGGAGAACGGTCTATGCATATTTTGCCGGACCTGAATAATTGTTTCAGACTATTCGTGTGAAATTAAAAAGTTTCATCGTTTAAATATTAATTTACAAAATACTTTCTTTTAACGACAAACCATTTCTTCGTGCAATTTGTATGTCACTGTATAATCTTCATAACACGCAGATGCACTCTGCATAACATTTACATTCAAAACAAAAATAAATATTTGAATTAATTAATTTAGAAAAGATTATGGTATCTTATGGGTTAATCTTCGAACGGTAACTTTAGAATCATTTATTTGTGATGTCTTAAACATAAACTTTCATTCTGAAATAGCGAAGAGTAGCGCAGTGAAAATATCAGGTTCAAACTAGGTCTCATACGAAGTTGTGCGATGACAGAGCTTCGCGAAGAGCAAATAATAATCGAATTAGCACTTTCACTAATTCCTTTGAAGCTTAATATATCGGTAAACATCTTCGACATGTATATTCTCTTGAAATCGAATGCTATTTGCCTTCGCAGCGAAGAAACATTTAACCGTTATACGATCGGAAGAAGTTACTCTCGAAAGCGTAATACTTAAAACCGCACCCTCTTCCACTTATCTCACGTGTAACTTCATTTGAAAATTTAATTTTCACATCTTTTTATTGCCGTTCTCCGCCTCCTCCGCTAACTTTCTCTCTATTTATTATCGTTTCACTTAAACCTTGACTTGTCGAACTTGTGCCTTGAATATCGAGCTTGATCGTGTCCATATTTCGTCCCCTTACTTTTACTTTCTAATATCGATCTAATCATCAATCTCACGGTGTCGTCTCACTTTCAATAATCGTTCATTTATTTATTGAACGAACTCGACCCTTGTAATACAATTATTTGAAGATCTAATAATTAACCTTTCGAGAAGTGACAATCCTGCCATTCCGTTTAATAGGTATATTTTAACTAAATCTATAGTGTTATAAACATGTTGAAACAGACAATAACAATTAATAACAGAAAGGTAACATCACGAGTATTTATCAAACTTTTCAACCAAAAAGTTTCAAGTTGCTGCCAACATCAATCTTAAGGTGATAACGTCGCACACTATAAAAGTTTGAAAATTTAAATCACTTTTATGTTAATACATTCTTAATAGGTCAGCCTATGAAATGATACAAACTTATACAGATATAGTAATCCGAGAATAAGAAATGAATATTAATATAACATATTCAGCAGACAAGAAGCCAAGCGTTAAACCTCGGATGAGTCACCGAAAAGTACACAGCTGATTTTGCCATGTAGGTTACGATGTCCTAAATTCCAAAGAACGTGTCTATAATCTTCACAAGGATCTTTATCATCTAAGCTATTAAAACATTAACACACGTAATCTTGTTGCGGACAAAAACTTAAAAAGAAAATAAAGGAAAAGTGCTTATCACGTAAATTATTCAAACTCTTTTTCCATATTACATATAATCACAGTGCATACAAACCGGTTAACCGCTATTAAGTAGATTGCACGTGGTGTCTAATTGAACCCGGACATTCATTTACAATTCACAAAAATTCAAACTGTATTCACGAAAAATTGAATCGACCTACAAAAGATTGTAGTTGCGGTCAGAAATGTCTAAAGAAAATGGAAATGCGACAAACATTCGAAACGAGTCGAGCATATACGGAGCCTGGACAAATTACGAAAGAATGAGTCGCGGTACGTAGTTATCGTCGACTTCCTCTTTAATCGACCGCCTTCCGGTTAGAAATTCATCGTGGCTCGTGTCCGACCAGTGAGAGCTGTTCACGATCTTCCGACTTCTTCTGACCATGGCCGTTCCAATTCATAGACGACTTTGCTTACCACTACTTCCTGCTTTCTTCCATTTAACCGCACAATTTAATACAACAATTTGCTCTAAACTTAGATAGCAGACATTACTGTCTGTAACCTTGTCCACGTATTATAACCTCTACTTTCTTTTCGCGTCGTGAATAATCGTCAATTTATTTGTATATTTAAGACGTTCCACTTCAATTTCTACCAGAGCTTGACATGTTTATGTCGTATCGGGTTTGAAAAGCTCGTAAAAGTGAAATACAGCGAGATATCCTATAAAATAATTGTAACTGCCTGTAGAAACTATTCCTTGTCTGCTCGTTTTTGAGTACGCGTATCGAATTGCATCTATTCAATATTTTCTTGTTTACAAAGTCGGAAAAATATGTTTCAGTAATTCAATAGATGATCGAAGTGTGACATTCCATATTGTACAATTTTTAAATTGAAAGATTGACGATACATCAATTGTAGACTCAGTTATTAAGGTTATAAGCAAATTTGATTTAATTTGATAAAGAATTTAGCATGTTTGAGGAAACAATGTTGGAATTGTCTGTAAATAGGACACCAGACAGGAACAGTCGCGTTTGAACGGATCCAGAATGGAGACCTTGAGACGAGATTTATTATATTCTCGTCAACGGTGAAACGAGAAAGGTGTAGTAAGGATCGGTAACTTTCATCGGTTACTATCGTCACGTGGTATGTCCACTTTCTGCGTAAATCCTTTCAGATACGAAATCTGCTCGAAGGAGTCTTCAAGTACCTACTTTTTTCTTGGAGACCTCATTCTGTTCAACTAGTATTCTAATCTCTATATATCAGCACACGATAAATTGCCACGCGTTAAATTGCTTTGCCTTCGTTTGCCACGTGTTAGATCGTCACGCGTTATATTATCACTAGATCGTCGCGTGATGTAAAATTGTCACACGTTAAATTGCCACGTGATACTTTATCAAACGTAAAATCATCACACGTTGGTTCACGTGTCACGTGCGTGTCTATGTCATATTTCCCATCAACTTTAAATGGCGAACGTGTTAAAAATTTATGAAGGTTTTTTATATTTCGAAGAAAGAGTAAAATAGTGGCACAATTTCTGAAAGATCGATATGACGAAACTGCAATAATTTCATTTCGATATCAACTGACTTTTTTGAATCCCGGAATGAAAAGTTAGCTTTGACCGGTGCTCTATTAGCCTCCTGACCGTTCGATCGAAAATGTAGAACCGTTATTCTCTTATTCCGACCTGGCACCGATAGTCTGTCGCTGGTGTCCCTACGTTGCTTGACCTTAAAACAGAATTCTTCTGCTTGCCTGTGGCATTCACCATGGAAACCCGTTACGAAACGTCTCTGAAATCAGAGGTGCTGTGTCGTGCCATTAAATGAGCTTGAATCGTGATTAATACAATGAACAAGAAATTCGTTGTTACTGAGAATTCGGCTCTGAAAGTATGGTTTAACAAGGTGGTCTTTGAAAAATAAGTTAAAGTGAAACGTAAAAATTAATAATAAAAATTTTCCTATCCGTCTGCACTAAAAAAGAATGATTCTACTTTTCAACGAAAATATTGTTTACAGTCGTTCATTTGAGCTACTCATTCATCTAAAATTGTAACCAACAATCGTATCTCTGACCCACATTCAACGAGTTGTTATTGTTCGTTGCGGGAAATTCCCCTTTTGTTACATTGTTGTCTGTCGTGTAACGTAACATTCATTTGAAGAGCTATATTGGATTACGATCTGTAGCGGAACCGGATACAAGCACAATAGAGAGTTAGGCAAAAAGCAGAGATGTGTGCTTCGTTTTTGTCTGCTTTTGTCGCTATCCGACAAATTGAATGAACCGAGATATGCAAGCGATATCGAATAAAGTCGTAATTTGTATAAAATTGTGAACAACGTAAAGTTTATATGAATAACAAATTTTTCGTTTGTCTAATTACTCACGTTTTGATTAATGCTTCTTCGAAAGCATTATATTTTCATTACACAAGGAGAATGATAATTTGAAAACAACATGATCCACAATTAGAGCACATTATGCGTACTCGCCGCTTTCGTTGGTGCAAAAGCGATATCAACTAGGGACATAAACCAAAGGTAATGAAATTTCCGCTATAGAAGGATCTCATCTCGATCAAACCAAAATTAAATGGAAAGTTAGATCAAACGATTACTAAATACGATTTAGTCGAAACGTTAGCTCCTCGAACGCTTTGATTGCGACATCATTGGCGCACATACGATAGCACGAATGCACACGCAGGTATTCCATTACGGTTAATGAAGGTGAAGCAATGTTCCAAAGCGATTTCGAAAGCTTCGACCGTGTCATACAGGAATCGTCTACAGAAAATTGATTGCGCACGCTATTATATCTCGCGTACCCTTCTTCGGTTACTCTATTAACTCTTTTAAGGCAGACTTTTTATCGAGAATGGATAAGCGTGTATCGGAATAAAATAGATTATTCTAATGTCGAATCTACTTTAAAGACGTCATTTATGGAAATCATGGGATCATGGAATAAAAGGTGCAGCTCGACCGCGATAGAGAATCTTTAAACAGGTTCCATTATAGAATTATGGAAATCAGAATCATAGAATAGAAGGTGCAGCTCGGATAGAGAAAGGGTGACATTCTCGAGTCTACGAAATATTTTTTTCGATCGTTGCCTATTTTATTAAGTCTTTATCGCCCTTATATTTCGTGTACTTTTACAACCGTGCAATTATCGACTTGTCCAAGATTAGTCCTTCTGTGGAGCTTATTTCAAAATACGGCTGGAACCGAAGTTATTAAGTAAATAATTAAATATAAACAATTTGTTATAACTTCGAGCTTTGATGACTGCATAGACTAGATATAATGGTTCAATCATAAAATTGACAGAACTGGTTACCCAATACGAAGTGGAAAACTGGAGTATGAAGACAATTTAGCAGTTTTTATTCGTTTTCAGTTACATCACTGACTCTGTAGGAGCGGGACGGATGTTGATGAGAAAAAGGATCAACAAGATTCGTGAAATCTATTGCTGCTTGATATTATCGTAGTGTTTCTCGCGAATTACGCAATCCTGTCAATCTAAGAAAGATACTTCTTAAATTATGTCTGGAAAGAGTAGAGCGCACGAGCCACGCAATGTACCAATTATATATAACGTTATTTTTTTGTTACACGCTTTCTATTAGTTATTTTCTTTACGTAATGTAATTGCGATAATATTCTGTCGAAAATCTGTCAAATTTTTTATTAAATGTACAGGTCGATCTATCTATTAAATGAACATTTAGGACTATCAGTCGCTTAGGACAATTATTAGGATGTATTTGAACCTCTTTGCGAAGGGGAAATTCTTGTAGGACATTTTGTAAGTGCTCGATGAAGAAGGACATGACAATTTTTTAACATCCTTCTTTAAACCATCGTCCCTGGGATCTGCAAATTTTTGTCGAAGTCCGGACAATTTCCTGAAGATGACTCATCTTAACATTAAAACTACTATAGCGGCCAAATGGCCGTACTTATAAGTTTCTTGTTGTAATTTGCACAATTTGTAGCTCTCTTGAAATCTGTGTTGATTTTCATCAAAATAAAGAATCGATGTGCATATTTATTCATGTTTTATCGTTTGCGTATTTATTACGTAACTTCATTTTTAATTTCGTAAGTGTGCATTATTGGTAGGTTTAGTAACGAAGAAAAAACAGAACTAAGAATAAAATAAAATTGATTTCAACACGGAATTCAATTTCTAAAGCGAGTTTACAAATCTGGTGAAACTCTGCCAGGTTTATAGCAAGTTATAAAGTGCAAGAAATGTTGAGCAACTACTCCGCACTAAAGCCCTTAAAATGCATTTTTCACTTCTTATTACTTCCCCAAAGGAAACACTGCAATCGCATTGCATTGTGCATGCATTTTAGGCCCGAAAGGTGGCCTAACCCGTTGAGAAATTTCCAATGAAACATATCAGCGACCCCATCTTCTCAACGATTTCACGCTTCCAGTCTTCTTGAACAATCGACTATTATTTAGGCATCTTTTTACGTGTGCTGACAACGCAGGATGCACGGTCCGCAAACTATCCAACAACCAATCTAAGGTGTGCAATTGATGGATTTTGCAACGGCAAGAACACGAAGATTCCGTTGATTCTAACAATCACACTCGCGCGTACCTTTCTAACCATGCGAGCCGTGTTATTAAGCCGTTCAAATGAATAATAGTTGTTATCGTGTTACTCTTCGCGAGACCCTTTCGCAAGGTAATTGCAGAGAAGTAGAAAATTGCGGTTCTCATTGAAGAAATCAAGCGATGATTTACCTGGGTCATCCTGCAATTTTCAAGAATCGAGTCTGCAACGTCTCATCAGTCGAAGCTTTCGACAGATTATTCGAACAGGTGTCGTACACGATATTTCATTAAAACGATAGATTGTGTTAACCCTTTACACTCCTGTGTCGAGTGTGGCTAGACATCATACTTCTTTTGTATCTTATAAATAATACAGATGATCTGTATAAATAATACAGATGAGTAAATTAGTTCAATATTTATTTATTACTTATAATAAATGAAAAATTTGTCACATACTCTTTGTAAATTAAAGAGCTGGTAGGTAACAGAAATGAAGGAATGCAAAGAAATTAAAATGTTGAGTGGATGCTTCGCTAGATTGTTTAAGTTTGCAAAGTGACCTGCATCTCTAGCGATCATAATAGAACACGGCCTATTTGATACATCGGTGACGTGTCGTCCGCTAATTATAATTGACGATGCGTAAAACGGTCAGACTCGATCTTACCTGGAGCAACCTTGACCCAACGGAGCCAAATACACGATACCTTATTTTTGATTCCTTTACACCTGAGGTTTTGGTATTTCAACTATATTTTCGTTAATGGACTAAAAATATCGAGGTGAACCTGAAGAAAGTCCTTTCGTTATCCACAGATTATCTGATTCGTATCTCTACTTGATGTCCTAAAGGATTAATAGCTTGTAGATAATGCTTCAGATTACCGGACAATGTGATCAAACAGATAATGCTTCAGATTCTAAAGGAAAGGAACAGAAACCACCATAGATCAAGAAACTAGAAAGTAACACTTAGATCACGTGCTTGAACAGCCTGATTTTGCAAATACGATTTTGCAAACGTTGAACAGAAGTCGATAAAAGTAAAACAACAAGGAAAATCAGCCAAAGAAAGTCCATTGTCGAGTAGTATCGCAAGAGTAGCGGGTCAGTGGCGATAAGAAAGAGAAACTGTTTTCTATTGGTTGATTGCGGATGAATTATCTCGTTTAGAGTTTGGATACGGGAAGCGAGCGGAGGCGGAATATTTGGCCAGCGATAAGCAAAGTCTAGTCGCGGATGAATTTGCCGGACTAGTCTCCACGGGGAGAAATTCGGAAAAAGAAAGCCAGAAACTGGAGGAATCGTCCGGTAATGGTCAGCTAGATCGGAGAGCGGTTCGAGTTCCTCGAGTTTTTCCGTTTGTCGAGTGGCTGGCTCGCAAAAAAGAGCGCGGTATCGAGGGAGAGGCTTGGAAAAGGGAAATCAGACAGTTGAAGTCGGACCTGGTTCACTGGCTGACTTCTCGATGGCTGTTTATGATCAATACGTTCAATTCTCGTTCAGGTAACGATGTATTTGCAGATTTGGGAGTTGGGAAATTTGGAATTTGAGGATTTGGGGACGGAGGGATTTGAGGATTTGAGGATTTGGGGATTTAGGAATTTGGGAATTGTGGGATTTGAGGATTTGAAGATTTGGAGATTTGAAGATTTAAAGATTTGGGGATATAGGAATATGAGAATCGGAAAATTTAGAAATTGAGAAATTGAGAATTAGGGGATCGGGGAATTGGGGGATTAGGGAATTGGCAAATCGAGAGTTTAGGGATTTAGAAAGTTGACAACTTAGAAATTTGGGACTTGAGAGTTTGGAGATATATGAATATGATAATTTAGAAACTTGGAAATTTGAGAATTTGGAAATTAGGAAATATGGAAATTTATTTGAGAATTTAGGGATTTTGAAATTTATAAGGTTGTTAATATAAAACTTTAGAACCTGATAATTTGAGGATTTCACAATTTAGAAATTTAGAATTCAAAAATTTGAGGCCTTGATAAATACTAATTGCTATAACTAAAAGTAAACCTAAAGAATACTAGAACCCAAATGCCAGAACAAAATTCTTGAATTCTTAAATTGCAGAACAAAGTTCTATTATTTATTCGCAGCATATCGTGTTATTAAAATTCTCCAAGTTGCCGAGAAACCGTTGCAAGACGTCTTCTGGACGTTAGTTTGTCTAGATAACATGCGATCTTAGCATTACGAATATTTTTCCGGTAGAAGATCTAGGTCGTAAGTTCAGGAGACGATCCGTAACTCCTCGACCTGTAATCTGAAACGGCCGGTGTCTCCGTTTTCCCACCGATATCATCGACTAGAATTCTCCATTGTCCATCTACCAGACTATAATGTGCGTTTCTTTCGTTTCTTTTTATCTTCTTGTTATTGAGCGTTTATATGCGTCTACGGCTCTGTAAAAGAATACCTTGAATTTCAGCTGAACTTTGAATATCCTTCGGTGCTTGAGTAAAAACAACAGTATCTAATATGGCGTATCGTAAGAAGAACGTGAACGAGTAAGATTATCAAGAATTCTGGGCAATTGACAAACAATGTTTTAATTTAATGTTCTAAGTTATTTCTATAGGTATCAGTGGTAATATATGTTAGTGATATTTGAAAGCACCATGTTACTGTACAATGCATGGAGATATATCTTGATGCAATGTATCGACAGCCTTTGGTGTCGAAAATACCCGTCGATGATATAACACGCTAAAAATGTACAACGGTAACGTAACTCAACGATAATGTAATGTGATTACAGAATACATTGAATATACAACTCTCCGATAACATAACGTGTCGATAATGCAATTAGTTGAAATTATAATGTTCTGATAGTATAATGATTCGAAACTACGACGCGCGGATAATACAACGCGTCGAAAGTGCAAAGCGTCGATAGTACAATCCATAGAAATTACAACGTGCCAGTAGTACAACGCGTCAAAAGTGCAACGCATCGAAAATGCAACGCGTTGAAATTACAACGGGTTGAAAATGCAACGTACCGATAGTACAACGCATCGATAACACAATGCAGCGATATTATAACTCGTTGAAATGCAACGCGTGGTTATACAACTAATCACGAATCTGATAAATCCCCGTTTCCTACGACGTTCTAGAGCGTCACTAATGCGCCTAAAAGTCGGCATAAAAATGGCAATATAACGGGAGTCTGTACGAAAAGTGGGGTTAAACTATCGCTTGAACGTTTCACAAATAATGTAGCTCGTTACTGTCCATAATCCGGATACACATACTTCGTTGCAAAGCAATTAGAAAACTAGCATTGGTGTCTATTAGGACTTCAATCGGAACAAAGGTCCCATGATTTGATCTTCTACTAATCTATCTTCTACTAATCTACTCCAATTATAATACAGACTTGACATGTGTTCAAAACGTTGTTTGTCGATAAATCAAGTAATCTGCCTCTAATTTTCTACTGCTTAAACGAGTCGCAAGATCGATTTATCGATTCGAACTTTCCCTTCTCACGACTATCGCATCGATCGATGGTCGATGAAGTCGAACAGGTTCCGATCGAGTGTCTCTCGCTATTCAAACGAGGCTCATTAACGTTTCTGGTTCGCGAAACTTGGATCCCATTTTTTTTCTTCATTACCGCAGAGAGATGACTGAATTATCGATATCTTCCTTTGGAAAAAATATAACCAAACGTTCCAGCAGATTGTTATTCAGGCGTTATGCTAATCACGGCGCAACGAGCCGAGGATACCGTTGCGATGCTTCTGCGGCAATCTATCAGTCTGGTCTGCGGAGCGTGCAGTTGTGACTTTGTCACATTTATTTTGGAGGAATTCTCATCTTAAGTCGATATCTGACTAACGGAGAATCTAGTTATCGGTTCCGGGGATGCAGTTACTTCGGCAGTTCCGTAACCGTTACAAACGAGATCGATAAAGTAATCAGAGTGTTGAAAATTATCGGCGATGTTCCGCTTGTACAGTTTTGTGATATCTCGCCGAATACGGTAAAGTCTGATAAAACCCGTGGTAATATGTGACGATTAGTTATGACGATGACTTGTACAACTTGTTTGGATTTAAGGGTGTGGACCGTTGTCATTACTCGTACAACTGGTATCAGTCACTTTTTTGCAACTGGTACTTGACATATCGATAACGTGGCTATTGAGAATCATAATATAATCTAGTATTTATCTTTGAACTTCGAGTCCAATCTAATCTAACCTAGTAATTTGTAAACTTGTTCATACTAGTTCGGACATTCTTATTTCAAAGATCGGATATATGCTAGGATATATGATCAACTGTATATGAGTTCCAGTTAGGAGTTCGAAGAGATTTACAGAATGCAACGATTGCACCGTATGAAATGCAACGGAGAAATTGAAAGGATCAAAACGTTCGTTTTCGCAGGAGAGCCCGCGGCGGCGCAAGAGTGGCCAACGCCTCTCGACGAGGCCGCGGATGAGAAAAACGATGCTGAAATCTTTCGAGCGGTCGTCGAATCCATGAGAGAATGGTCGTTGCACAAGAAATTGCATCAAAGGACAAAGAGAGAGGTGTCGAAAGTCTGCTACGAAGATGTCGGCTGTTTCGAGGACACGGGACCCTTCAGCTACTTGGAGATGCTGCCATCGCCACCCAAAGATGTCGGCACCAGGTCCTCTTCTTTCTTGTTCATCTATCATTTACTACATCCTACTAATTTATTATGCACTGTAATACTTCGTCATTTTGCACCGTTACAAGCTGTACTCGCATTTCATCGTTTACTTTCTTTGCTAACTTTTTGTTCGGGAAACTTCAATTTCTTCCATCTTGGAGCAGCTGTGAAGTGCACTTCGTTTACTTTCTTTAATAACTTCTTATTTGAAACTTTAATTTCTTTGATGATCATATTGCTGCAGTTCTAAGCATTTACATCCGATCATTTACTTTCTTTGGTAACTTCTTATTTGAGAAACTTCAATTTCTTTGATGATCATATTGCTGTAAAGTGCATCCGATCATTTACTTTCCTTGATAATTTTTTAGTCGACAAACCTTAATTTCTTTTACGATTGTATTGGTGCAATTGCATTTCATTATTTACTTTCTTCGGTTTTTTATTCAGCAAACTTTAAATTTAACGATCATATTCACACAATCGTAAAAGTATTTTTATTTCGGAGATTTCTTATTTAACTACTGTGCATTTCATTGAGGGGATTAGAGCGGTTGCATGATACAGTTGCATGATATTAGGAGAGATAGTATCTTTCTTTGTTAATGAGTATCCGTCAGGAAATTTGATTCGTGATGTAATACGATTACAGATTTCTGGTATACGGTAGCAGAAAAGCGAGATCGATTCCGATGGAAGTTCCCGCCGATGATATAAACGATAATGCGCATCGTGCCATAGATCCTGATCTACCTACCAAAGTGATTGTACACGGTTTTGGATCCAGCTGCGATCACGTATGGGTTTACGAAATGAGATCCGCGCTAATGACCGTGCACGAGTGTAATATAGGTTGGTAATTATTCTTTATACCCAAGAAACAGTTAAATCGTGCTATGCCTGATTAATCCTAGTTCACAGAATTTTATCAACCTACTCCATATTAAGTTTATAAATTCATACATTATGATTTAGTAAGCAGAAATTTATGGAGTACATACTAATATCACACTTACGATCAAGAATGATAAAGAAATGTGATTGAGTGACATTTTATTTTAAATTTTGTAAAGTTTGTCTATGATACTATAAATTTTCTTTCCGTAACTCGATGATGATAAATTAGTAAGAACAGTCGAGCTAAGGAAGGCAGCAAAGTAATTATGCAAGGTAGCGAGTGGAAAGCCTTAAATTGAAACACGAAACTATTGTGTCCTCGGTAATTGCTATTATAGCGCATACACGACGATTTTTAATTACGGTAGTTAACGTGTTAAACCAAATGCGTTAATCAAATGTGGATCATTCTTGAAAAAGATTCACAACTTTCACATTCGTTATTTCTTTTTATTGTTTGAACTGCTTCACAATATTTATTATCGTACTTGTAAAAATCAATCTAGTTTTTACTTGATCTAAAGAACTGCCATATTGGATGTAAGATGCAGTCAATGGATAGAAATGTTTTAAATGCATTTTTGAGCCTAGGAAAACTATGTTTCAATAACCTGCATCTCGTTACGTTAATTCCCTGTCAGGTTAAATTAGGACGATAATTTTCAGTGTGCGTCGATTGGGGTCCAGGAAGTGCAGTTCCTAACTACGTAAGAGCGGCGGCCAATACCCGTTTGGTCGGCAGACAATTAGCGAAACTAATTAGAAGTTTGAACGTACCTTTGGAGAAGGTTCATCTGATTGGGTTCAGCTTGGGCGCCCATGTGGCTGGATTCGCTGGTGCTGAATTGGGAAACGTTTCCAGGATCACAGGTACTGCAACAGAAAACTCATTAATTAAGTATCTCACAACTTAACTTTCGAATTTCCAAATGTTCAGATTTCGTAATTTCAAATACGACACTAAAGTATTTCTCACTCAAATGTATTCAATCCCCATTTATTATCGCCGCAAACGCTTCGCCCAAGGACATCGAATTGCAAACACGTTGAATTACAATACATTGGAATCACGCTAGAAACGTTTCATTATTCGAACGTATATACCGTCGTAATACTTTCATTTATGGGTACCCATGCACTTGATTATTTATTTTCTTCCAGTCTTACTCGTGGCGCAATCGCTGCACTCGAATTACATAACGTATTACAGTTACCTGCAATGTTGTTGTCCTTCGAAACCCACACGCTCTTTCGAGTAAAAGGGTAGACGCTCTGTCAGGATATACTTTTCCAATTAAGTGAAAAAGTTTGTTGCTCGTGTTGGTGTCGAATCGATTAAATCTCCTACCGTTCTCTCGTGCCTGCTTGATACACAACTTCGCTTTACGAAATCATGGAACGCGTTATGATGTAGCAAGAAAATTGGGTTAATTGCTCCCTCGAATACGAATATCTATCGATCAAGTTACATTTTTCAACTTTTTACCTATTTACATGCAACAACTCTGTGACACAAAGTTAAATAAGTATCAATAATTATACCTCGATCGTATCGCTAATTGGCCACAGACCAGATATTCTGCCAAGCTACTTTATAATTACATTTCCTTCGTTTTTTACGCGTCAACGGTTACTTATGCCGAGGTTGAACTCAGTATTCACGGTTCGAGAAATTTTCCTTTCTGTCACGGTGCATGAATGCGATGCAATAACTACTTGATCCACGCCTTCGTTAAATGTGCTAGTCATACTTTTTATCGAAACTTTCAGTTTGTTCGCGACGACAAACATATTCGTTGCGAACGTGTACGCTCTTTGAATGCAGTTGGTTTCTGAAAATACAAGCGAAGCGTTGTTATTGTAGGTTTGGATCCTGCAGGACCCCTGTTCGAATCCCAAGATCCAAGAGCTCGATTGGACCAAACGGATGCCAACTTCGTCGACGTGATTCACAGCAACGGTGAACAACTGTTGCTGGGTGGCTTGGGTTCCTGGCAACCCATGGGTGACGTGGACTTCTATCCCAACGGGGGCAGAATGCAAACAGGATGCTCCAATTTGTTCCTTGGCGCTGTTTCGGATATCATTTGGTGTAAGTATATCTCACATATGTATTATTCGGTGTATGTGGCAATCAAAGACTCCAGAAATTTGGTCAAAAATGAAAATTCGAACGACAAGATGCATATAGTTCTGATACGATGTCACATCGTTCTTGAGGAAGAATCGAATCACAGAAGAATGCGTGAAGCACGCATTTTGCCGCGTCCTGTACAGGCAGCAAAAAAGAAAGTATCTCAAGGTTTTCGCAACTTGACCCGTCAGAATAAAACGACACGTCACACCTTCGCTCTTCTTATCATAGTTCGATAAAAAAGCTTTGATCTAAGAAGCTGTGCAAACCAGAGATTAGAAAGTTCGCCACAATCATGGCAATACTACACTCGTTCGCTGTACGGATAATGTTACCTTCTCCGCAGCGCGGATCGAATTCTTTATCCGAAAGAAAGCGGGTCACCGGTGTCCCCTTCGTCAGACGTCGTCCAAAGTCACCGTGAATATTCATGCTAAACATGAAGCTGTTCTTATACGAAACAGTTTTACAAGAATGCGTTTTCGACAATTATTTTTCTCGTTAAAGCAAGCGCCGTCGAGGGCAGGTCGTTGTGCAACCACAGACGAGCGTACAAGCTCTTCACCGACTCGGTCAGCCCCAAGTGTCGTTTCCCGGCGTTTCCATGCGAGCATGGCTACGATGGTCTTCTACGGGGCGACTGTTTCCCTTGCGGAGCGAACAACATGGGCAAACCGTGCGGTGACATGGGTTATTACAGCGACGAATCGCCGGCGAGGGGTCAACTGTATCTGGTGACCAGGGACGAGGAACCATTCTGCGCCCATCAGTACCAGGTGAAGGTGTACAACAGCCGTCGCGAACGACCCACCAGAAGTTATGGCAAATTGCAAGTGACTTTAATTGGAGATGGCTCCTTTAACGACAGCTTTGCGATGACGCGCAAGGACGAGGAACTTCTGGTGGGATCCGTTCTTCAGAAGATCGTTGTCCCGCACCCTGCAATATCGGGTCTGGAGGCTATCGAGGTGAGTGTTGGCTCGAAGTTTACTACTTAGTTCAGTAGTTTACGAATACATAATTTGGGGATGTAACCCTGTGCACTCGGTTGCATACTCATTTATGATCCTGACGTTTTTATTACAACCTTGTGATTCGCTTGTGCGATTTAAGGGAGAGCCACTTAAAATCGGTCACCTGAATAACTTGCTATTTCTGACAGAAAAAATGCATCGGGCCAAAATTATTTGGCATCTAGGAACTAGTAACATCGGATCGGACCTTCGACATCGGTCAGCAATAGTGGTCAAGTTATTCAGGTGGCCGCTTTAAGTGTCTCACCCTGTGTATTATACTATCCATAATTTATAGTCATTTTACTATATCTTTCACCATCTTTTGTCGCAGATCAAGTACACAGCATACAGCGGTTGGATATCGTCGGGTCTAGTATCCTGGAGCATCGATAAGGTGGCCATAATCGACAGCTTCGGCAAAACGCTATCCGTGTGCAGAAAGGGCTTGACCTTGGAATCCGGCAAGCCTATATTTCTCCCCTTGTTCGCCGGGGAATGCAACATACCCACCGAAAGCGAAAATTCGACGTCGCCGGTAGGAGGACTGCTGCAGGAGAAGCAAGGAGGCATCGGTCCGTTTACCAAAGAGCACAATTACGATCCGAAAGACAGTTTCTCGGTGGAGAACTTCTCGAACGACCGGACCTCGTCGGTGTCCTCGTCGAAAGGTTTAGGTCCGTTCACTAAGGAGCAAAATCTGCGGATAATAGAACGGAAAGAAAGCTTCAAGTCGAACAACTTCGAGGACAACGGTAATCGTCGCAGCACCTCGAATCCTTGGAACATCGTCGACATATCTGCCGACGGGGACTCGAATTCTTTGGAGAACTCCGATACAGAAAAAGGCAGAGGATTCTCCGGGTCCAACTTCTTCACCAAACCTCCGTCTTCCGATCCTTCCGTCGAATCGACCACGGAGTTTCTGCCGGAGATCCGTGAACCGGTGCTACAGGTAAACAAAAAGGAAGCAGGAAGATCCTTGAAGTTCCCCGAAATAACGGAGCCCATTCTGAGGCCGCGTTCCGCCAGACAGAACACGAGAAACGAGGTTCACGTCCGGGAGAAGCAGAAGGACGAGATACAGGAGACCTCTTCGACCTCCAGAGCGTTCACGGTGCAGTTCCTGCCGGAGAGGCTGGCTGGAATCCTTGCACAGGCTGAGAGGTACGCCAGGCAGACTCTTCTTCCTTTGATCTCGCAGTACACCCCCAGCTTCGTGACCGGGTCACGCTACGAGGAGCCCAAGTACTTTCCACCCTTGGGCGAGATCGTTTCGGAGGACTATCAGGAGAGGGAGGAAACGACCGTGAACAAGGACCAAGAATTCGACTCGCAGACCGACGATTCCGTCTCCAACGAAGCGGCCAAAAACGAGGACCCCTTCGACGACTCGTCGGGAGAAGTATCCGCGGTTGTCGAGGAAGTTTACCCGAGCAATGGCGGATCAAACTCCTCGAGAATCGAGTCGAAGAACGAGTGGGTACCCATAGAACCTGCGAACGCGTCTTCTAGGAAAGATCACAACGTCTCCAGGTCCCTGAACTGGGGCCACGAGAAATATAACTGGTCCACTCAGTCGGACTCGGAGAGCAGTTTCGACACCAACATCGATGACTGGGTGCCCATTACGACCCAGAAGGACGCCGCAATTTCTGAACCTGTGAATAACTCGAACGAAGTTTCGGCCAACAACAGGGACACGGATGAGAATGTTCAAGGAGAATCTGCAACGGCCGAAAGTTTTAGAAACGAGACGAACGACACTTCGGGCAAAGACGAGAGGAAGTTCATACCTCTGTTTGACCCAGAAGCGGATGAATCATCGACGAGTTCGAACGATGACTCTGAAACTCGTTCAAGCACGTATTCTCACATTCAGAAGATCCCGAGACCTACAGGGACGAGGAACAATCAGGCTAGTGGAAATTTAACGAGGAGGAGTATGGTATTTCCGTATGCGTACGAGAGGAAGAAGGATCCTAGGACTAGGTACATACCTCTGATACCCGAGGAAGATCTGGGAAGGTCTCGTTTCGTATTTGATAGGGAACGATAAATGAACTGAAACTATTCTTTTCGTAGAATTTGCGCGATCGTGGTCGTAAATGTACGTGGTCTGTCGTCAAAATGATGGGATCGTGTTCTCGAAAGTTCGTTGTCGCGTGGAAATAGTGAGGGACGTGTTGCGTGCCACTTGGATTCTTTTTCGACGTCGTCTCATTATCAGCATTCGACGAAGGATTCGTCATGATGTCAATTTAATCAGAATATCAGAATATTTATTATCGTAGTGGTGATCATCGTGTTGTATTTAAATTTAGGAATCTGAGTATCGGGAAATTTAGAATCTTGGGAACTGATTAGTTGCTTGTTTGGAAATTTAGGAATTCGGAAATTAGGAAACTTGAAGACCCTCGTGTTACACCTAAAAACACGATTGATCCCACTTGAACCGAATCGGAATAAATGTTAAACGATACCGTTACTTTTGAAGACAGACCGCCATTAAGTTGTTGAAACGTTGATTAATTTTATGCCAGTGCAGTATGTGCAGTTGTCCGCGTTTCCAGGACCATCTGTAACATCGATTACGGGGAATGAACGGCTTCAACGAAGAAAGCTTTAAAGATGTTTGGTAAAAATTGGAGCCTTAACTTTATTTTTGTATATAGGAATTTTTTTACAATATACACATATATATGTATATAGACGTACATACATATATATGTATATAGCTTCGCTGAAATCTGTTATCTTTCACATTCGTTACCGTTATTAATTCTTAGTTATTAGAATTGTTATTATCATCATCATCATCATCATCATCTCGTAATAGTTCCCCATCGCGTTTTATTTATGCCGAACGGACGATCATAAGTGCGAAATCCCACATTTTTGTTTCTTTTGTATATAATGACCCAATGATTCTCGAGGAATCGCGAAGAATCGTTTCGCTGAAATAGTATTATAACTTTTCCTTTCGTTAATTAATGTATGTACAGCTAAAATGTCCGCGCGAGCCACAATTGATCGTGGCTCACGGAGGACCGGATAGTCAAAAACGTATGGAAGAGACGATTTTAAACGGACTTCTATCGTGTATCTATAATATACCTGTTGTTTTTACTTAAAATAAATAACCCTCTTTTAAGAAGAAAAATGCGCCTTACAAGTCCGATTTTATGTACCTCATTTTTTTGTTCTTTTTTCTTTTTTTAATCACTCACACTCTATGTCATTCTTTCACACGCTCTATGCCTTTCTCTTCTCTCTCTCTCTCGATGCTCATCCTTCACGAGTAACAAACTTATTTCAGGATATGCCCACTCCTGATATGTTCGCGACTATTAAAAATAACTCGATTCGCAGTCCTCGCTTCAACGTTTCTTCAGGTACCGATTGACGCGTCGAAACAGAACGCATCGTTCTACGTTGGGTCGACTCGATGCAAAAGCAACGTAATTTTCATTTCGATACCGCGGACAAAACTAACTCTCTGCTCTCCGGATATTTCTATCCGCTTATTACAAATACCCGTGCTGTACCGTTACGCTTTCACGCTTACTAACATAAGTATTTCATAAAGATATCAACCAAGTCGTAATAGCAATGCTAATTTTTGTTTTAGCAAAAAATTAGTTTCTTCAGCTTAGCTTCTTCTGCCTCAAACAATTGCTTTCAGTCTACGTTTATATTCATCATCGCTATCAATTTTCGTTAATGTTCAAATAAAATTCGTTTTCCTTGAAATTGTTCATAAAATAAATTTTATAACATTTTGTCTCGATCTCGATGAAATGAAAAATCACTTGACATGTCACTTTGTGACAACCGATAGAAATGGTACAAACTTATATTTCCAATAAGTGGATAACAGCAAAGAGTTAAATTTACATCTTCGGTAGAACAGAATAAAAAAATATTTCCTATAGCAGTGAGTTGTGAAGATCGTTTAAAAATGAGCATTCTTGCATTGATTCGACGGGACGAAAGAAAAATCTTGGTTTCTGGTCGACGGTGTATTCCGTTAGGCAAGGAAGAAGGGACTGCGAATATAATCAAAAACTTACTACTTACATACATATTTAACAAACACGCAGTCTTATCAAGTAGAACCCGTGAACGAACTCTGACAAGTAAAAAGGTATAGTAGTAGCCTATCATATAATATACTCTAGTAGAAATTTGGTTCGACTTGTCCCGCAACCAGGGCGACGAAACGATTGACGCTGAAACGCAAACTAATAGTTACCCACATTTCTTCTTACGTGATTTACTACACATACACAGTATCGTTCTACGAACAAACATTGACGAAACTAAATGAAACTTGCAACCCCTTACGTTGGAAACCTGAGCCAAAAATGAACGATGACGCTTAGGACAACAGTTGGGGCAAGATAAACCGTAGCAAATATTGAACATTTTATGTTAGAAAGGAAATTGACAGGGTTGGAGTGACCCATCCCTTATTCGCATGGGTTAAACTTATAAGAAAAATTGACCTTGTCTACCTTGATATCTTTGAACCAAAACCATGTCCACTTAACATAAATTATATTAAAACTTGTCTTAAACAGAAAAAAGAAATGGTGTCATTGATGAGCCCGTAATTAACTTATCATCTGTATCTCTCATGATAAAGCGAATAAAACCAACGCAAGGAGTTAATAAAAATATCGAGTCTGACAATGATAGAATATAAACTAATTTGATTGAATCAATCCGAGGCTCGGAGTACACTGAAAACCGTTGCTTTCTCACTAGTAAAAATATTATACAATCGGCCGACTCGTGTCGAGCTACAAACGATGACGCTTGCAATAAGCAACCGTAAAAATTCAATTCTTAAAAATATGTCGTCCAATGTACTCGTGACCTAAGAAACGAACTAAAATAGGACATCCAAGATCAGGAAGACGATTCTATACCCTCTGTCAGGTGACTTATCGAGATACTGTATTTGTGTAACACGGCATAACTAAAAAGCAGTACGTACTGCTTGCCGCATCGAGTTTGTTTCTGTTTCGTTCGTGTTCTAATTGTAAGCTCGGAATCAACATCGTATTGCAAGTGTTTCGTCAAACACGATACGTTGAAACATTTGTTACAGGATGATTCTTCGTTAAAAATCATAGTATGTGTTTAAAATGAAAATGCTGAAAAATCTGTAACTGCTTTTGGTAAGTTTTTGTACGTACAGTTACATGCAATAAAAATTCATCGGTAGAGAAAGAAGGTGTCCTTTCACCACTCACCTGACTCATTCCTGTTCCCCTTCCTTATCGTTCTAACATATTTCGAATAAATTTAAAACGTTTGGATGAAGTTAGGGATTTGAGAATTTGGGGGTTTGGGAAATTAGGAATTTGTGAATTTGAGAGCTTTCAGAACGTGAAGGGGTCGGGAACTTAAAAATTTGCAAATTTAGGGAACTGAGGAATTTGAAATTTGTGCTTGTGGAAATGTGAAAAATTAGGAAACTAGATTTAGTAATTTAAGAATTTGAACACACGAGTAATATGTGTGAGCCACCGCCTGACAATTACGCATCGAATAACCACTGTACGTATGAAAACTTAAAAATCATTTTTGCAGAAAATGATACATGGTATAAAAGCCATTTATTGTACAACTTCGATTTATTTCTTAAGGAAAAATCACCCTGTGCCCATTTGTATCGTGTTTTTTGCACCCTTGAGAAACAAACTCGAGGAAGCAGTCAATAAACATACGCTACTTTTTTCTCAGCACGCCTCGGTACACACACTCATACGAACATTCGCTCATTCTATAGATAATCATGTACATTTTGAGTTCCGTTTGCTTTCTTTTAACGAACATTACAAACGCGTTCGTGAAACATTTGTTTCGCTCAGGTTCGCAATCGTTTTGTATTCTCCAACGACCATGTCTATCTTCACGTTTCTCACGCTTTGTTCACTTTCCTTGGAACACTTAAGTTATTAGCGCTACGACATACAAAAGATAAGGCCGCCACGATAATACACTGACTAGATCAGTTTCATTTACTCTCTCTCTTTCTCTCTTTCTTCCTTTCTCCCATTCTCTCTTTCTCTCTTCGAAAAATCCGAGACCATCGTCCCTGTGTTTCTATATCAACAAAAATATTCAGGACACGGTTATCTCTCTGGTCAACAAAATATACTATGTGTCTCCTTTCGTATCCTGAGCACTAATCTACGACACGCGTGACCACGTTACACGCTGGGGAAGTATCCTTCGATCGGAAGTGTAATTAAAAACCTCGTATAAGCACAGCATAGGCCCTGATGAATTCTCTGTATACGCAGGACACGAAATTCGTGGTGCAAGAAAGAAAATGTCTCGTACAAGAACGTAAGTACTTTCACTAATCAACAACGGTTCGTTCGTTTAGGAATTTTTTAGAGGAACAATTTCGTTTAAGAGATGCATACTCGAATGCAACGTTAGGCTTCTCAGGGACAACCTGAGTACAGAGGACATTATTTAAAATTACAAGGTCATTTGAAATAATTCGCAACGCAGTATAAGAACCTAGGAAGTACCTATGGAGTAAATTTGGGGGTCTGAGGTGGGTTGACTTGGGATTTTGGGATCTAGGAATTTAGGGATTAGAACATTTGGGGAGCTGTAAACTTGGTGATCTAGGATTTCTGGAAGTTGTAAATTTAGGGGTCTGAGAACTTAGGGATCTAGAAATCTAAGAATGTAGTCATTTAGAAATGTAAAAAATTAAAAATTTTCTAACCAACAAACGCACTCAGGAACCCCAGAAATAACCTAACGTGTACACTCTGTTTCCTACATCTCCTAACAATAGCTCGCAATAAATGTAAAAACTTTGACTTATGTCTGCACGAAATTTCACTGTTTTCTCGCTTGTACCACAAATTTTGGCGCACCCTGTACATATTTCGCGAACGTACACGATGTTATACAAAAGAAGACGGCAATATCGCTCGAGCATAATCGTACAATTATAAGGTACAGATTACATCGAGAGCCTAACGATCCAGTCTTTCCAACGATATGATTTTAAAACATATTCTTAAAACCGTGAAAAACTTCAACACGTTCCCTGCCAGACCGATTTTCAATGATTAATACACATCACGTTATTAGTAATAATTTTTGCTTGTTATATATACCTTACAATATTCATAAGATTGCAAAAATTATCATTATTTTAAAAACGTGTAGCATTCGAAATGTACTACATAAAGCAACTGTTTTCAACGTAGCAGAAATAGTGTCTAATACGATACATTATATGTATATAGTTCATTAAGAATTTTAAAAATGGATTTCTAACTTTTCAAATTGATATCTCGAATTAACAGTGCAATTATAATAGTATAATATTTAAAAGTTTCAATTTCGCTAAATTAAGTTCGAAGAACCCAATATTTGAAAGTTCTTCGCTCTCGAGTTCGTCGAGGGACAGTTATTCTTGAAAGAGAAAGCTAAAATTTCCTCTAACTCGAAACGTTATGGCAGTCTATGTGTTAACGAACGATCAAAACAAGGCAGAAAACGTATCAATCGAAACAGTAAATTATCCTTTTGGTCGCAAAATTGAACGAAAGAGGTGCCGTTTTCTCTCGTACTTGTATTTCCACGTACACACTCGTCTCTGATCAAAGAGCAACGCGTCTGAGATACGCGTGGACTCCGATATCAGCGCGCAAATGAACGCGTCTAAGGACGAACCGAATAAAAGAAGACGGATTCAGGGATGCAACGTACTAAAAACCGTTTCGCAACGTGACCGAAATCGTGTCTCGATGTCTATCGTCGTCACAATGATCGGTAAAATGTCGGTTGACGTGGATAAGGACGGAGGTGGCTAACTAGGAACTGCGAGGCACTGCAAAAAGGTAAGAACACGAGCAGCGTTTTCTACTGGCATTCGTTTGCCGCAGTCTCACGAAATTAAACGTGTTTTATTGCTTCTGTCTATCTCTTTCTAACGTTCGATCCTCCTCTTTTAACCCTTTCGCTACAGCGAAGCCATTACGCGTTTCTTGAGAAAAAACCGATGGCATCGAAAGTTTGTTTAAACGGTTATGAAATTTTCAATCTTAACGACGAATTAGTTCTAACGAGAACAAGCTAATTGGTTCGATATAACGATAGTTTTTGAGTCTCTTCATAGTCTCTGTAAGTCTTGGCGAATGCTTATTATAGTAGCCATCCACATCTGGCGATAGCATCATCATTGTACTAGCTTTTTATATGCAACGATGACCTTCAAGCTCTCTACTGTAGTATTCTTTAGTACATAGCGATAGTCTCTAAAAAATCTTTCTTGAGCGGTAATATCAAATGTTACTATAGTGGTAATTTGTACGGAGTGATGCTCTATACGCGTGAATACTATAGTAGCCTTCCATGCATAATATAATACAATAACTATAGTAGCAATTAACAAGTAACGGTGATCTTCAAGCACAATTAGTCGAGTGATAATCGCGATGGATGGTTACTATAAACTTACTGTATCTTCATACGCTGTGATATTCTTGAATAGCAATTACTACAGTAATCGTTCATACGCAGCAATAGTCTTCACGAACGATTACCACAGTAGCTTCCTGTACAGCGACTGTCTTCGCGAACTATCGCTGTAGCCTTTAACGCGGAACAATAGTAATCACCTGGACGGATGATTACTACAGTAATCTTCCATGCGAAGCAATAATTTTCATGAAGTATAGCAACCTTTCGTACAAGGTAATAATCTCTACGAATGGTTACTACAGAAGTCTTTCGTACATCATACTGATTCTGACTTTTGAATGATTACTATAATAGCCAAATTATTATAACAGCGTAAGTATTGATCGTATCTACTATCGTTATAGTTGCTCTCTGCATCGAAAGGGTTAAATCAGAGAAAAATACATCGGCGTAGGAAAATTTGACAAGTATCCTGAACTAATCCAAGAAACTTTCCATCCTGTTCGCGAAATACTATTAACGTATCTGAAATATCTATAAAGAAAGGATCTTGTACAATTTATTGGGCTTCCCGTCGCATCGGGTACATGGTTTTTAAATACGGTGCAGTAACGTAGCGTTTAAAAAAACGAACGATCGTCGCACGCAAAAGAACTCCTGTCACGCTGACAGCTTCGACGAGCGTAGTCCTATTGGATCAATAATGTATGTAGATTATCAAAAAACATCACAGTCGGGTTACTAGATTTTAGAGAAGCGTCCGCTGAATTCGTACTTGGCTATACTTTCACCAAACATTGAAGCAGCTGCTTTTTTCCAATTCTCTTCAAGTCGGATGAAAGTATTGTCACTATTCGATACTTTTAGTTCTTCCGCACGCGACGGAATCGTTCGACGCAGCTGAATAAAGATTTTTCGACTGTAGGATTCTAGTACAGTATCCGTATTAGCTTTGTTTTCCCATGGAACGACTTGAAGCGGTTCTTCCTGTAGGCGCCTCCACGCGAACCATACACACAAGGTGTTCCAAAGTTAATCAAATTTGCAATAGCAATTTGACACTATCGGACCTCGACAATTTTTAACACTTTTTAAATGCAATTTAAAAGTAATAAATATAACCCGCACCGCTTTTATTTCAAAGTCTTTTAACTTAAACATCCTGCGGAGTCACGTTCTACTGTCTATACAAAATGACCACTATAGCAGTTGTGGGTTTAATTAAACAAAATCACATTAATCGATAAATAATAGTTGAATGATATGTTGTAACGAAATTCTTATTCAACTGTGAGGTTTGTAAGCTGAAACTTTGGAACACCCTGTACGTGATCAGCAAAATCAAAGAAATTCTAGAGGAACGAATTCTACGACGCCCAAGTGACCGTATATCACTTTTTGTCGAACAGGGGTAATTTGCTTCTGACGGCACCCTCGCAAACGACTAACCTCTGCGCGGCCGAGATGCTGCACAGAGGAACAGGTCCCTCTAAGCTCGCTTTCAACAACGTTAACCTAGTGGAACCGACATCGTGATCTGCGAATCGCAAGCTGCCAGCTTGCTTCCTCTCGAAGTACTCGACGATCTTTGAGATGGTTTTACTGGAAGACCCTATGCCGCTTAACCTGTCCTCCCAGCAGGAGTCACCGCCACCTAAACTGGCTATATCCTCGGACGAGTCGGTGTATATGGAGCTGGTCCTGTGATCGTCCAACAGGAACAGGCTACTGGCTGCCGAACTACTCAGGGTCGACGTGTGTCGACGATTCGGAGGTTCTGGACTGAGATCCTCGCCGAGGCAGCTGAAGAACCCTGACTCGCAACTTCCGCGCCTTCTGGGCTCCCAACCGTCGCGGAACAGCGGATGAGTAAACAAGCTGGCTGCGCCTACCTTCGTAGCCACCTGAAAATTTAACAGAATATGGCAGCTGTAATTTCTGGTAGATACTTTGTCCTATTTATAATTAACTCTAAGGATAGGTTACTTATTTGGGCATATTAATTTCTATATATCCGAACTTCTAAATTTATTAACTACAAAATATTCTAACCGACAAGTTTACAAATTGAGAAATCTCTGTTCAACTTTCCGGTAGTATACATTTGAGCCTGTCGGTACTCACGAGCGATTAAATCTATAAAACGTGATTGTACGAAATAAGTGTCACAGCGGACAAATTTGGGAATCATTATAAATTAGTCTGGTTGAAACAAACAATCCAAAACCTTCCGATAGCGATCGCTCTTTTTTCCCCGCAAAAGTCGCGTAAAAACTGTCGCACCTTTCTCTCCCACTTCTTCCTGGCAGTTGGACTGCTCGGCTCGGAGCTCGGTTTCTTCCTGTCCAAGATCTTGGCGATACTGTCGTTCTGGGCAGGTTTGAACTTGGCGATAGCATCGGTGACACTTGGTCTGACGTCTTCCAGCGACGGTAGCTCCAAGCAGCTGGAGAACAAGTCACCGAGGATCTTCTTCACGCCACCCAACGCGTGGAACGGATTCGCCGTCATTGGCCTGTAATGCGGGTCTCTTCTGCTCGCCAGTTCCGCTACCCTCCTCGCTGAATGACATCTCGCCTTGTCCGACGGCGTCGCGTTATCGCAACCTCTCGCGTCCGCCGATTGACTCCTGAGACGAGCGGTCTTACGTTTCATGGAACGTCCCTCCCGGGTGATCTCGTCCATGCTGGACATCAGGCTCGGGTCGACGGACTGACGTTTACAGATACTCGTCTTCGATTCCTCCTCGTAATTGCTGATCATGCTGTCCAGGTTCGCGGTGATCTCCGGGAAGGTTGGCCTCGACTTTGGCTCGTACTGAAATCACAAGGTTTTTCTTTTTAGTTCATTCGTTTATCGGTCGATGCACCTCCATTTCGATTAATTTTTACGATTCGTTACTTCGCTCGACAGGCAGTACGTGATCGTTTAAAGAACTCATTTTTATTATTATGCAATACGAGGCGCATTCAACTGTGCGACCTTGAGGAAAACGAACACGAACAATAAGCACTGGCATTAACTCGATATTAAAAGCGATAGAAATTTTTCTTTCTTTTTCAGTATGGTTGCTGGTAATCATCATGGTTACGCGTTAACTAAGCGGAAAGCCTAAATTGTCGACTGTACATGTAGAATTGGATGACGTGTACAGCGTATCCGTTCTAAGCGTATACACCTGATTCTTGCAAGTATCAGCATCTCACGGACTAACAAAGTTTCGTAATAACAAAAGTTTCGTACAAATATTTAGAATTGACGAAGAGACAAGTCGTGTGAATTTATTGGTTTGACCGAATGATGAACAGTTCAGAACCTTCCTAATTCTTAGTTTATAATTAAAAGAAGTTGAGAGTAAAAATGCGTGATCGATGAAGATTCCGATAAATGTGCATCCTTACTCACCGTGCAACAATTGAAGGCGAGCTGCAGGAAGGCTGGTGGTGGATCAGCTGCCGCGCAGATCTCTGCCACGGCCAGGTAATCGAGGCCAAAGTTATCTGACCGTGGCAGAACGTCCGGATCGGCCGGCACGCGGCCGATCAGCTCGCAAACCACGATGCCGAACGAGAAAACGTCCGACCTGTGATCGTACCATTGACCCTTCAGGCATTCCGGTGACATCCAATAGGGGCTGCCTACCGTGCTCAGCCTGTATCCCGAACTGGGATCCGGAATCTTAGCTGCTAATCCAAAATCGCCCACCACCGCAGTCAACTCGGAAGTGTTCTCGTCCTTCTTGATCAGTACGTTCTTCGAGGTGAGATCGCGATGAAACAGACCTCGACTGTGAAGATACGTCATCCCTCGTGACACATCCCTGGCTAGGTTCATCCTAATTAGATGTGGAAGCGGCGTATGCCTCGACATGATCAGCTGTTCCAGACTACCGCCGTTTATGTATTCTGTTAACGCGTGCAGCTGACCCTCGTGCACGCATACGCCCATGAACCTGCAAACGATTGAACCTTGCTGAAAAGTTTCGCAGGAAATTGTACTTGGAAAAAGGAAGTAAGGATATACTACACGGTCTCGTATGACTCATCGTCGCGTATAGACATTCAAAATGCTAAATTTATGAAGCTACAAGAACTTGGACATTTAGAAACGTTGAAGTTTCATTCATATCGTCTTTTTCACGATTTTCTGTTCCTACCAGGATCATGTAACGAGACTTTGGCATCGGTGGTTAAAGGAGACTATTTTCGTAAACTGTTCAGTTCATATCGTGTAAAAGTTTTAATATTATACATAATCTTTATTTTTGAAAATTTTATTTGACGTCTCTGCCAACAAACAGAAGTGTAGCAACCCAACGTTCTACCATTAACGTTATTCTGATTACTACGAGAGATGTTCATTCCCAAGACCTTTCTGCGGAACAAATTACACCGCTGTGCATAATTGAGGAAAGAGCTAAAGATCCCCTTTAGGCGTCTCGATTTTCGGAGAACAGATTTTAGAGTGCTGCCACCTTTACTTGTCCTTGCGGAGAAAACCAAAGATGAGAGAAGGTTTTCTGGTTGACGGACAACGTGGTTTAATTGCCAAGCAAGTCGCGGTCTCGGTTTCATTTATCAATCGACGCACGAACCAATGAGTTGTTTCTGTCGTTACTCATCTTTTCTTATAAAGGTTGTAACTAGTGATGGCCGTTCAATACCCCTGCTTTCAAAAGATCCCAGTAATGGCTGACTAACTCGGTTATACTATAAAACAGCCGTTACTCGAATTAATTTAAGTATGGTAGATTTTCAGTATAGTACAGTAGGTAATATATTCACAGACTGTAATATACTTCAAACGGATTTAGAGATAAATCACAACAGTGATGAATCAAAAGAAAAAACGAAACTGAAGCCTAATAAATGACACGTACGAAATTATTTAGTACATAAGAATAATTTTTAGCAATTTTTCTATACCTTTCCAGGAAAATTTGAGAAATTTCTGAACAAGGTTGCACGTGGGAAAGTTCACGTATTAGTTCCTAATTTAATGATCATAATTTTCTCATAGGCGTCCATTATAAGACTTTTTCAACCCAGTTTTAAATATCTACCATAAAACTTCGATTTCACACGTTAAAGGCAATTTAAGAGGAAACTTCTAGACTCTGTTACGTAGGAAAAATTCCCAGAATGTTATGAGCTGTATTGAATTCGTCGTAACAACCTCCGGAAACGAGCAATTCCGAGACCTCAATGTCTTAGCGATGAATTGTTGGACAATTTACCCTTATCACTCGTTATCGTAATACCCTCGATTCGAGGATCAGAATTTTACAACAACGTTTACAGCATCGTGCGATCATCGACACGGTTCGATTCGCACGATCGCCTTACAGTGCCTTATGGTGTTATCGCGATTCGTTCATGCAGATAAAAGCTCGAAAAGATTCGAATAATCACCGACAATAAACCTTGCATTATTTTAATGTTTTGTAAATACCGAATGATCATATTTAATCATTGCTATTACTATTTTAATCGTTGTTGTTACAATGACGTTTGCTCTTGAGACAAGGCACACACACTGCTGACAAAAATTATAATTTTTAGCTAGCCTATGAATTAATAATACTATTATCTTTCTTGTTGTGGTATTATCTGAGAATCGTAGAAAAACACTATACTTATACTCTAAGTAGTATAACAGTAGTACCGTAACAATAACAACAGTATAATAATACTGTAAGACCTATGAGTTCTTTCATAAGAGACACATTTATTTAATAATCAGAATAGAAATTGTTTTTTAACAAGATTCTCAATGTTTTATCAGTTTCTTCGTATACTTCATGAATGACGGTCCTTACGTCATATGTGACATATGTGACACATGTGAAAGTTAATTATCTGCAGGAGAAGTAAACGAAAGAAACTTTTGAGAGTTCTCAATATCGAGACGACGATATACATTTATAGATTAAAAAATGAAATTGAAAGATTGAGTATCCTTGTTATTAATAATCTGTATTATAGTTTGTCCACAAACGTCATGTGGCGGTCGACTTGTGTCAATGACTGATAATTGTTTCTATCTAAAATGCGTACGCAGCTAGAAATACGCCTTTCGATAATCGATCGCGTCTTCGGTATGATGGCAGGGACGTGACGCGTGAATAGCGTGCGAATTTCTCGAAAATGTGGGAGTACAATAATAAATGAGCGAATACTCGAGAATGGCATCGTAACTTTCTCGCGAAGAGACGCATCTCCCTCGAAACTTAGGGTATTCTCGGCTGTCGCAACCAGTTGGTCGTCGAGTTAATGCCAAAAGTCGTTTCGCGGTTCGCAACGTTACGAGTTATGACATAATGACCACGCGCAGCGTCGCGACGACGCTCGGCGGGTAGACGGTTCGCGGTGCGCCGCGACGCTGCTGCATCCGCGGCGACAACGCATTCCAACGATATAAACGGCTTGGCCCAGATTCGGCTGTGTGTGTTTATCCCGCGTGGCCAGCGGATCTTATTTCTGGCATTTCTCTCGTTGAAGGCTGCGAAAACCGCGGACAGTCAGGACGCGACTCTTTTCGCGATCGAATGAGTCAGATCGTTCGAGAGAAAGAAACAGGATATCGTCGTCGGTTATCGGTGTGGAATAACGCCAATTCTGACCGACGAATTTCGTAACTGTTGGAACAATAGACCATGCCAGGTACTAACTTTCTTTCAACGAGGATGAATGAAATCGTTTCTTACTCACTAGTCTCGCTATATGGCCCTCTCGGCTACGGGAACAAATTCTACACTTCTGAATTTTTGCTAAAAATAGCAATGCTTGTAGTAAATAATGAACAATCTGTTAATCGACTCTGATCGGTCGATCCTCAACGATTGCAAGATTGAATTGCAGAAATAGAATTAATTAAATAATCGACATTTCGTAGGGCATCGAAAGCCATTCGTTTATTAAACCAATCGAGTGTCCGCGGACTATTGATACGTTTGTCCTCCTCGAAAGTCGATACTCGAGAATATCTGCTGCCTACATGCATTTATTCGCGAATGAATTCGAACTGGCCGTCAAGAGACAATAAAAAAAGTTCCAGCCCTAGATTGCTTCCACACGCAAACATACCAGTTGCCTCCATCTCCCGATGTATTATTGAGCCAGTTTCTATTTTCATCGGGATGCCTGTGACAACGGGTGTTCTGCTTTTAAATTAAAAGTCGACGACACGAGAACACACACGTGACGAAAAACACGTTCGATAGACCGTTTCGAGGGTCGATTTAATCGGAATTACATTGGAAGATTCGAGGTTGAAAATCACGATACGCGAAAGTGATTGAATCCTTGAATTTCTTGAGAATGTACATAGAACTTCCATTTCGATAATTCAATCCTAACTATTTTCGTTTCAACTTCGAGGTTTCGAGATAGGTTTAGATTTGGATTTCACTTTGGTCTTCCATTTCAACTTGGAGTCGGGGTTAGTCTTCAATTTGGACTTAGCCTTTAATTTAGATTTTAATTTGAATTTAGACTCAAACTTGAAGTTAACTTTCAGCTTCAGTTTCTATAAGTTTATAATTAGACTTACATATTTCGAACGGCTTTTATTTTGACTTCGGGTTGCAACTTTGACTTCCACTTCGGTTTCAAGGTATCAGGAAGACTTATACCGCATCCACTTACCTCAGAATGTTTGGATGGCTGAGCTTATTCATCAACTGAACTTCTTTCAGCATGTTCGGCCTATTCGCAGGCAGCTGGTTCATCTTCAGAACCATTACCTGACTCGTCACTTTGTGAGTAACCTAGAAAACAGAAACACCAGATGTTAGAACGTCAATTTCTTGCATTTTCTACGCTGTTCAACCACAAATCGCTACACATTTGACTCTCGCAGTTTCTCAAACAGTACATCGTAAAGTTTCAGAGTTATCAGAATAACGACTGTATATTATCGTATAAAAATATTAATGAACTATTTATGCAGTCGTTTTTATTAGATTTCAAACTCTGAATTAGTAGAACAGACATATTTATGTTCTCCAATCTTTCCAAAATGGAGCACATCGCAACAAATTAATATAAATCGATCAATTACCCACTTTATCTGAACGATAAATAAAATTACAGAGACGAATGATAAATAGAATTAAGAAGACGTCAAACGACTTCGTTGCGTAAAAATCAGTTTAGAAAGTCCGAGTGGAAAAAGAAATCAATCAGAGCCGTTCAAATCGTCTACGAACAAGATCATCGTTTTCGTCACGCATAATTGAACTAATTAACAGTTTTCCCAAAGCGATGCCATAATTTATGAAGCTTCACGGAGTAAGCTCGAACGAGCGCTTTGAGACACGGTACTTTCTCGCGTTACAATCTCCGCCAGGCGTTTCTACATCGAGAAGCTTATCTCAATGTAAATTACTGTGTAATTAAGCGTTCTCGTGAATGACGACGCGAGACATCATCCTGTTCGTTGTTTCGATCGTACAACGATATCTGAACTCGCGTTTTCACAGCTCGAAAGACGCGTGAGAGAACAAGCCTCCATTCTCACGAAACAGGAACGTATTAATTCGCGACACAATCGCGAACGTGAACGTCCTTTTAGAATCGCTATTGCATATTTTTACCCTTCTACCCTCGTGCATCTTTCACTTACAAATTTTATTACGTATTTTCGCTTTTAACGAGTCAAGTATTTCCACAATATGTTAATACTCATAGCATATTTAGTACTCCAAGTATAACATGTATAACTGCATGTAGTTAATACAAGCATCTCTAATTGTATAAGGGAACTTCTTAATATAGGTAGTAGATCCGTATGAAAGTTTAAGTTTAAATTTAAACCTCATATATTTAAAATTTCATACACATATATGTCACACGAAGAGTGATGCGGCGGTCAAAGAGGAAAAACAGATTATGCTGCCAGGGTATATCAATCGATTGGCTTCAAGGATATATCGCTGATCAATTTCACTGGCAATACCAGAGATTCTGAGAGATTTCAAACGTTTCGGGAGTTGAACTTTCGCAACTTCAAATGCGTAAACTTCCAAATTTGTCAATTTTAAATCGATGAATTTTCACATATCAGACTCGGCCGTAAGCAGGAGGAACGAGTAGTGAAAAATGATCTGGTTAGGAGGTGAGTAGGTCTGATTTTAATTATAGGGCAACGTTGTGGTGCCGTGGTTATGTTCGTCCTCGATCGGGCCAGTTCTCGCGAGAATCCTAAATCTTAGGGTAACGGTACACGCTTCACGCCGTTGCAGATGCAACGAGCGTGTTCTACGCGTTACGGAAGCACGGCCGCGCGAGAATTCGTAAAAGTGCGAGACGATGCGATGCGATGGGACGCGGCCGTCCCGTTACGCGAGCGACTCAGACCAAATTAAAAATGGAAACCGCCGGAGAATTCGCCCGTGTTCGAACTGATTCGAGGATTTGGGGCTTCCACGTTTCTTAGGCCGTGTCCAATGACACCGGAATGCGGCGTCGCGTTGCGGAGAACATCCTCGGGGTTCTTATTGCTGCGCGAACATTACGGTTTTAATTAACCGTTCCTTCTGCATCAAATATACATATTGGGTTACTGAGTGGATAATTTCGGCAATATAACGTCATTTGATGGCATAACAGTGCTGCACAGAATATGGCTCTGATACTTCAAGTTTGACAAAAATTACTACTCAAACCCTTTATTGATACTTCTGATACAAAATGGCTGAGTTGCAAGGGCAGTCGAGTTTGCTATGGTTCGACGACACACAAGTACTACATAATAGCACTTATGATACAACAGTACAATTAGACAGACAGAAGTACTTTGTTAATATCCTTAATATAAAATTGATTATTAAATAATCACACACTATATAAATTAGTGAGACCATTTTCTGTTAATCAAAATTTGCATAGTCATTTTGGTCTAACTTCGAGTTTCAAACTGATATGCCACAAGCATCATTTAGTACCTTTATCAAAGCATCTTAGAGTTTCCATTTTTTTAATATTCATCTGATGTGCAACAAGGTAATAATTAGTAGATGAGATATGTAAAGCCGTTTAGTCCGATGACTGTACTGACGATATTTGAAATTTCATTGTAGAAACTTTTACTTTCATGTTCTTTCACTTCTTGATTATCCTTGATTATACTCTCATCCGCTTCATGTGAATCGAACGGTTCGTATCCGTGAATAAACGAATAAATGAATAAATGTATAAGCGAGTCTTCGAATTAGCTTTGATGTCGAATACCGATACAAGTTCGTGTATGTATACGTCGAACATAAACTGATAAATATTCAGTCATTCTTAGTGATAATTTACGTGGTCAAATTTTACCTGTAACAGCCTTTACAGTGACCTTTAAGCGATCAACATTGTGAATATTTCTATACTTCCAATAAATATTGGACTAATTAGCTAATAAATATTGTTAATGTTTTACTACAGACAATAAGTACTGAATGTATTAGCAAATATACATAGATTGTTAGTAAATACTGTCGATACTTTAACACGGTGAAGGAAAATTTGCCAGTAACAATGTTGTACTGCGACGTAATATAACATACCGATGATTTAACATCCACATGTAAGCTCGGATAAAACAAATCTTAAATCACTGCAAATATTTCAAGATTCAAGATTATCATTTCCGTATTGTAAATAGGTATTGAGAATTCTAGAAATGTAACGAAATCTATTTAACTAAAAAAACTAATAATTTAACGATTAAAATGCAATCCTACCATTTTGTACAATCATGTTCTTTCGAAATAGCAGGGACAGGTTTGTTTTCCAGCCCGGCGGCAAAACGAAAGAAAGAATCGACGAAAAGCGTCGAGAAATTCGATCAAGGGAAAAGGAATACGACGATGTGGCGAGGTGGAAATTCCACGGGTTAAAAAGTCGAGAATATCCAAAGGGAATTTGGCCAGGATTCCTTGGCAGTGGCTGGCTTAGTTGGATCGCGGCCAAACGATGACGAATATGCGTCGGAGTCGACGGGTAAACAGAACGCTTGCAAATCGAGCGTTTCGTAAAAAAAATAACAGAAGGGGAAGAAGGAAAGGAGAAAGTGATGCTAAGTCGATCAGTAGCCCTCGTGTAACGTTTACGTCGGAAAAAAATGCGACTGTTGCACTTTAAACTCGTTCGACCCCGCTGAACGCGATCAACCCTCTTCCTCTAACTTTAACGCGGTTAACCCTCTTGCATCCGCTGTATATACTTATTTACATTCTTGCTACATACTTTCTTATATTTACTAGTACTTTGTGTATAGTTTATTTACTGAATACTTTATTACATTTATGTATTTTACTGCATTTAAATATATTTATACGCGAAACCTTTTTGCATGTATACTTTCTTATGTTCACTAATGTCCACACTTCTTATGTCTACTTTATTATAATTGTGTACGTCTTATTTCATCAATTATATTTATATTTGAAAATATACAAGTTGTGTCAAAAACGTACGACCATCCAGTACCACCAAATTATGTAACAAGTCTATGAGATGTAATTAGAAATTAAAGTCTGAACCAATTAATAAAAATCGAAATGAAATCGTTTTCAAAACTGGTAGAAAGTTAAAACTTTTTCTTCGAATATAACAGTAATTAACGAATTAATTTGAAGTTTTGTATGCAAAAACGAGTCCTTATTGTTGTCCTCGACATTTAAAGTTTCAAATCACGTTACGAAATTAATATTTCGTTTTCTAGTTTCTCTTCGTTGCGGATACATTTTGCACGATTCACGGGTAGTTGACGGGTTACCGGCACGAATACGAAATGTTACTTGAAGTGATTAAAAAATGGTCGAAAAGGAAGCGGTTATGTTCGTTGCGGAAACTAATTAATATTCGCGGTTCTCGATTTTAGAGCAACTTTTATGTTTCTCCCTCTCCGCGTTCCCTTCACCAGTGTCACAGTCTACCGATTACGCGTTACCGCTTTAATTCGCGAATATATCTTAATGCCGAGTCAGATAAGCCAAGCGCCGGTTTACGTGGCCAACGCCAGCTTTTTCGAACACGTCAAGCCTTGTTAAATCTATTTTAAGTAACAGAACCAAAAATTGAAATGAATCGGACGTTACGATCTGTGCTAAAAGAGTCGTACAACGAGCTGAAAAAATACGGTAAAGTCTTTTTATATGCTCCAGAAACAAAATTGAGACGAAACTGGAACGCGAGTTACAGCTTTCTTTTAATTACAAACATCCGCTTCTTGACTTCAAAACATTTAAAGCTTCGACATAATTTTATCACAGATTTGCTGAAAATCGCTTAGGCAAACTTTTCAAAAAAAAGTGGTTAATTGTCAGATTTCCGTCGGGTAAAAGAATATGTATTACAAAAAGTCTATCGTCGAGATGTATACCTTGTATAAACTAGATACATGTCCTCGTATTCCAACTCTAGATCTCAATATTTCTACACCCAAATAACTGTACATACTAAACTCTCCGCAAACTGGATCCGAAATATTCTTGAAACAGAAATATCTGGCTCTCAAATATGCCCAATCTCAAGTATCGCTAGATTGCAACTCCACACGCGAAATGCCACAAGATCGAAATATTCTTGGATCCGAAACATGTGCAAACACGTTGATTACAAATGAATGAAGACACTCGGTAGATCCGTGGAAAACAACAAAGTTAACCGAAACGAATCGTTACCGCATGATTTAAAACGCTCCGTCGAGTCGTAGTTTGGCAAACGAACGACGCATTCAATTCTCGAGGTATTCCGTTAAGCAAAAAACGATGCCAGACAGAATTTTCTACGGTGTCTGCGGTAAAACGCTTGTCTCTGGAGCCGCGCGAAAGTCGTCGGACCGCGAAATAATTAGCCGCGTCGATTCATTTAAATAATTCTCACTGTCTGCAGGTGGAATCGTTGCGTACGCTGCACGCATCCGAGCACATTGTTAGCGGAGAAAGCACGCGATGATTATATTGTATCGCGAATCGCGAGTGATTAATGCATCGCAACGGGCCTTTCCACGCGCTCGAACACCGTGAACCTTTGAACGCGATATTCCTGCTCTCTTCCGTTCACCTTTCGATTTTTTACATGCCCGAGATGGAACCGGGACGATCGATCGATCGCTTTCCTACTGACCCATTTTCCCTCCTCTTACCGGTCTCTTACGTGCTACTCAGTTTTTGATTATTACCTTCCCAGCTGCAATTTCTGATCAACCATTTTCCGTTCCCATTAATGCGGTATTTTCAAATTATTTTTATACACGATTCAACATTCAGCGAGTCCATTTCACGGACTCACGGAAACATCCTCAACAAATTCAAAAAATGATAAAACCTTGAAATATGTTTTATTCATATATACAATATATATATTTCATATGTATTAGGCGTGGATAATCTTGCTTTCCATTTTCTTATTAAAATTAGCTGATTTTGTTCTGTCTTGATTTAGCTGTTTTTCTCAAGGGATGTTTATACTTCAATTCCGCACAATTAAGAAATTGAACCGAGCAGACTTGTATCGCGTTCAAAGTGACTTCGATCGAATTGCTCAACTTCAATTCAATCCGCGAGATGAATCAAAGCTTCGTGAATGGCGTGAAATTGAATCGTGTTTGAAATAATGAATAGTGAACCCTGTCGCGCATCGAACACAAGAGGAATACAGAAAGTCGACGGCCGAGTTCAGTGAACCTCGCTTTTCAAGGAAAAAAGAATAGGAAGTCTCGAGATTAAAGGCTAGAATAGGGTGGCTAAGATTTCGACGATTCAAACGTTGTCGAGGGAAAAAGCAGTTCTCTGTAAAGTCTCTATAAAGCGACACAGAGCTCCATTAACGCCTTTGTCAAAGAAGAGAACGATTTCAGAGAGATACACCCTCTTGTTCGACGCGGTTAACGCCAGGGCGAAAACAGTCGTCGAATTCGCAGCTTAACGTCCTAATTGTTCGTGCGATTTAATAAGTCCCGCGATGAAATTGCTCGTTGATAAGATAACCCGATGCCGGATCGTAAGTTTACGAAGCAATTAAGGCCGTCACGGTAATTAAAGGGCGAGCGTGAATTTTACGAGGCTAGTTTTATTCGGACCGACTTGTAATGCGAGAGACCGGCAAAGGTCAACGGTGTCTATTTGTAACTGGACCAAATTATTCGCGGTTACGCGAAATGAGCAATGTAGCAGTGTTATTTTTGCAACCTCTTAATCGCTCCAATTATCAAGACTGAATTACAAATAATTCCGACTTCGTGTACTTTCGTGCGATCGAGCTTCCTTCTTAATTACTTGGATAAAGTAACGGGAAGCATTGTACAAAATGTTCTTTACATCTTTATTAGACCGACGATTATATTCTTTTATAGATTTATGCATAGAATTATTAAAAATTTAATAAGTTGTAATTGAAATAATTTCAAATAATTTTGAACATTAACACAATTGAATAATTCTTTCGAAATTGTTTTAGACATAATGTTATTTCACCGTTAAAATGCAGGGATATTCTTTCCGACGTCGAGAATTGCCATGAATTCAAGGTACTTGTTACAAGAATTTCATTCTGTTAGAGCGGATAACGATTTGTCAACATTCACGCTCTGCGAGCAGCAAACGGTATGCCTACCGAAGAAAATGACGAATGCTCGAGTTCGTTTGAAGGAAACGCAGGGATAATTAAAATCCACGCACCAATTAAAACAGGGAGTCGAGTGTGGGCTTTTGAAAGTTCAAAGTTTACGTCAGCGATGCGCGAGACGAGGTTTCAGCAAAAGTCAATTGCGAGAGGGTTCGTCCACGTAGCCGCGGGTGCAATGGCTTCCTTCGTGCAAGAAAACATATGTACGTGAACTTGGACATCTTTGAATTTTCGTGTTCGCAAACTTTCCAATGTGCAAGTTTCCATAATTTCAAATTTCCAAATGTTCGAATCTAAATTTATCTTGAAACGAGAACAGGGTTAACATATAAGGGTTAGCATATTTCCCCCAGAGAGTTTTGCCCTTCGCTAGATAATTTACACTCGAATACAGCTTATTACGCGATTATTTTTGTACAACACTATCCATTTTATTTGAACAGCGAGCAAATCAATTTAAAGCTTAAAGTTCACTGAAGATAGCGTTTTATTAACGTTTAAAAATAAAATGGTTGGATGTATGTCACAGCGGCGGTAAGACGAGTTACGTCCCGTTATTTGGCCAAGCGTTACTATATTGCCAATTCCAAGAATTTTCCGCTTCTACGCATCCCCATTTGCGGTACTACACCGTGAATATACAGTGTAACACGATTTTTCGACCCAGTTTCAAATGTTTCCCCTGGAGCTTAAATTTCACACGGCAGACAGCATAATTCGTATAAAACCAACAGAGCGATTCGTTTTAACTCGGTTCGAAGAAAGCCACGGTTCTATTAAGAGCGATTTACCAATTAAGAGCGTTCCTCGAAGGCCGTGCCTTGAAAGGCTTTACAAGTTCACAGGTTTTTTCTTCTTCATCCTCGGCTCGGAGACGGTCGCGGTCCGAAACGGCGATGATTAATCAACACCGTCGATGAGTTATCAAGTACACAACTGGCTCCGTGGAAAAATCGAAGAAAAGAACACCGTCATATATTTTCACGAGATGCGAGAGCAAAGAGGATTTCACTGACGATCGATCGCGAGACACTACGATAAATTTCTTTCTCGCCTGCCATTCTACGCACGCTTTCTCTGCAAGAGTTTCTATATTAATATTTTTTCGATCGCTTTTTTAACAAAAAGTTTCTCTTCTGAGATCTTCTCTTTTCTCGCTCGTTTCGTTCTCTTTCGCCTATTTTAATCGTTAAGCAAATTCTAATGCAATTTGTCGCTTCATTTTGCTTGGAACTTTCAGAATTAGCTGACCGAGCGTTGTTTATTCTGTAAGGTTTCTTACGCCCTCTACAGCATCGTGCTACTATGACCTTTCATCGAATCATTCATAAACACGTGCTTTCTACGTGGGATCTGGATATGTGGTGATATAGGCACGGGTCTGCAAAATTAGAAATATCGAGACACATAGATTCAGAACTATAAGAAGATATATTTGGGAGTACTGGAGTCTGGGGATATAAGGATTTCAGGATACAGAAACCTCGAGATATAGAGATTTAGAAGTATAGGGATTTAGATATACATATAGAGCTTTAAGAGTATAGGAATCCAGATATATAGAGATTTGGGGTACAGATATCTGACGGTATAGACACTTTGAAGTACTGGAGTGTAGGTGTGTAGGGACTCGAGGATACAGACATATGGGAATATTGGGATCTTGGGATATAGGAATCTAGAAATATAAAGATTGAGTGATATAGAAGTTTAGAGATACAAGAATTTGAATATGTATGAAGTTGAACTTATAGGAATCTGAAGATACATGGACTTGAGCATATGTGCATTGGTGATACACACATCTGAGATCAGAATCTTGAGATATGTAAAATTTCAAATATGAAGATTCAATAGTATAGGAATCTAAAAATATGAATATTTGAAAGTATAACGATATTAGAAGATATAGAAATCGAAAGGTAATGAGATCGTATAAAGAATCTCAAGCTATAAAAAGATCTTGATGTAGGGATTAGGAATGTAGATGAGAAAGTTCACAAGAAAGTCCTGAAAGATTTTGGACTTATTTTCTCATCGTCCTCTTTCTACTGGCACTGCCAGCTACACATGTCACGTTTTAGTCTCGTTAGCAGGTTTATCGCAATAAAATGGCGTTTCGCTTTTCACCTAAATGGAAACAGGCTTATCTGGGAACAAAATGAAAAATATCGATCGAATTCTGGTTTCGCTTTTATACTCGGCGAGTAAAAGTTGATCGAAGAAAAGTTCACCGCCTACGGAATATGGAAATTCTCTCCTTAATTAACTGAGATACGAAAGCGTGTTCGAGAAAATGCTGAGAATCGAAATGACACTCCAGATCCTAGATTTCTCTGACTGATCGATCGACAGATGCGATTCTCCAACAGACTTCTCTCCGGACGAGCACATTTAAATGCGATAGAAACTCGATTGCTCTAATTGTTCCATTTTATCGCATCTTTTGCGCATAAAAGTACAAACGTTAATTGATCGTTCATGTTAAATATTTGCTGGGTCATTTTTCTTTTAATTCTAATAAGAAAGTACTAATAAATAAGATCTTCTATCTTACAGAATTCATGTAGCACTTCAAATTCGCAAGATTTCAAGAGGGAGGATAAAAATTGTAATTGCAAAAATAAAAAATATATTCGATAATTTCGTTGATTACGAAATTTGCTATTTATGTTCGACAAAGTACAATCTCATGTTACTTCATGCAGCTTATTAAACATGATACAACGAAGGGTTGATTGCACCTATATGCTTGCATTCACTATTAGTGCAACTATCAAAATTCTACTCTACCATAAAGCAATAAAATTGTTTCGTTTCGAAACTATATAAAGACTGTACAAGTAGCACTAATCGGGGAAACTATGTATATAATTAGAACGAATGTTATAATTAACCGTAACAGTCGATTATTCCCCGATCAAAATTCCGAATGAAGGAGGAAGTGTTTCCAAATCGCTTTTGGCAACGCTTACTTCCCCGTAATTGGCGATCGTGTATGACGGAGAACGTGAAGAAACTCCATCACTTTCGAAACACGATGTTTCGCGTGAATTTCCGCCGATTTCCGCGGAAAGAGAGAGGATTCTTGGAACGCGGGATCGGGAATGAGCGAACCGCGTAACGAAGCCCGGTTACGACTATGCAACCTGTACGTACAGGCTGTTTATAACATATGGTTCCTACTTCGAAACTAGGATTAGGTGAAGCTCTTGAGAACTTCAATTCTCAATTATTCGTAAATTCTCCTTTATTCACAACATCTACAAAATTTTTTAAAAAGTACAAGCTAGAGTTTACTTCTAAGCCACAAGTTAAGTTTCATTATAATCTAGGAATATATCAACTTCGATTCTTGGAGAAAAAAATTTAACATCTATAAAAATTCTTCAAAAATGCACCTCGGAAGACAAGATTAGGTCTTATTAAAATATAATGAATTAATGGATTGATTAAAGTATAGTTAATTTAGGAAGGGAATACTTTATTGGGGTTTTGAAAAGAAGGATGTAAAATTTGTAAAATTTCTTTAGAAACATACATCTCAGAAAACAGTTACATCAAAGTTGGATTGCAATCTAGACAATGCCTAACTTCATCGGATCTTTGTAATGTACCCTGGAAGTTAAGTTTAACCCTTTTAGTGTTAACTGAAAAAATTGCAATTAATTATCGAATCTAAAGGTAAGAAACAAGAATAGTAATAATATTTACAAAATCCAAAAAGAAGTGTTGTAAAAGGGTTAAGTTAATTAACCCTTAAATATTGCAGTAAAAAGTTAAAGACTTTGGCGAGTACGTAAAAGTGAAAAATGTAGAAGATTTCGATGTTCCAACCGATTTGTCTAAAACGAAGGTCGCGTCGGCGTTTGCGTTAAAATGGATTAAGTATGAGGATATTATGAAACAGCCTATAGGTGGTATCGCATCGGCTAATGAATCGATCGTAGGACGAAATTGAGCGAGGAACGAGAAGCCGTAACAGAGGCTCATTAGAGAGTGTTGTTCGTACTCCATGGCCAACGCTGCGTGACCGGCTTTCTCGACCGCTTCGAGCATTCTTAGTTCGCCGCAGGAAGGAAATGCTCGCATGGTGTGCTTCTTCGCCTCGTAGCCGAGCCAAGGTCGTTGTTTTCTGTATCCTACGAGGCCGACGGTATACGTACAAACACTTCCGACAGATCGTTCACCAGCTATACGGCCTTACGAAGGTCTTCCGCGCGAGCACCGCGTCGCGTCGCGACGCTAACCACTTTTGACCTCTTGACCCCCGCGATCGATCACTCGCTCGTCTCTATTTACTACCACAATGTAAACCACACCTGGCCGACTTTCCAATAACGTTATTTACTACATTTCTTAACCATTTTCTTCCTACTACTGTTACTTTAATTCTTCAGTTTTGGTTATTTCGAGTTGGCACTGATTCGTGGTGACACGCACGAGGACCACGCATCTTCGCGTTCTATAATTGGATTGCAAATCTTTAAGCATTTTTAAACGCGACTTGAGAACTTTTACATTTCTAAATGTAGAATTTGACGCACAAGATGCATCATACATTTTCTAGTGTCAAATATCATTTGGGGAAGACGCACACGCTGTGTCAATAACATGTTATGTTTATATAGCATTAGACGCACAAGGTGCGTCATCGTATACATCCTATACTAAGTTTCAACCCTGCATATCACTTCGAGAGGGTAGTTATGAAATCCAAGTTATCGAGTTTCACCCTATTGTTTCAATGGAGTGGTAAAATTTAATTTTCTCCAACAAGTCATAGTCAAATTGATAACACCAGTTTGTCTCTTCGTCTACTACTTGCAGATGCATTCCCTTAGATCTTCTAAAGGCTCGGCACGTGTTCATACGTCCGACGATTGAAGTGGTGCAAACACTGTGAAATTAGGTGCTCTAAACGCTACACCTATAGTTTGACCTTTTGAGGATGAACTTATAGATGCGTGAAAACTAAGGTAAATAACGGTATGGCTACTGGTAACATTTACAAGGTAAAGCTACAGGAAGAAGATATATCAAGTGTGTCAAAAGGTCAATCTTGATCTGTTATACTCTCGGCTCATTCTGTATAATAATCATTAGTCTCCATATAGAAGAGTGTTTCCTAGCATGTAATTATTATAGCGTCACAATCTTATGAGATAAATGCACGACTCAGTCCTGAATGACCTATCATACAAAGGTTGATCTCGCTTCGACTCGAATAAAGATCTTAGCCTCAATGAACGATCCAATAAAAAGTCCGTGTTCTTGACGGAATAAACAATCAATCACATTCCGATTCTCTCGTAAAAAATTATTAATCGACTCTCGGTTAACATCGAAACTGTTTCAAATACCAACCGAAACGACACAGAGGCATTGTTCTAGAGCCGGCAGTAAAACTGTATCGTAAAGTCTCAGTTCGACACGAGTTTAGAGCGTGATTTGCTCGTCATAATTAATAACGCTCGCGTCGTTACGTTACGCTAATCGATCCTTAATGATGCGGCTTGTGGTATTAATATGCTGTGTGATATAATTGCCGCGTAACTCGTGCGCCAATTGAGCAAACTTCGAGTCTGTGTATCAAAGTGTCCGATACCGACGTTGCGATCAAAGGGAAGCATGTTGTTTGTTCTAAAAATACGTTCTTCGAGCAAATACCGCGGTACACACGACATCGCTATTACTACTTGTTAGAATGATCCAACACTTGGGATTATTGTTCTTCCTACTTTTCTTCTAATGCATCGACTATTTATTTTTTAGTCCTTTTGCATCAGTTTGCGTGGGAGATGCACACGTTGCGTCAGTGTGATGTGCTCTGATAGTATTGGATGCACAAGGTGCGTCATATATTTTGTAATATCAAATAGCATTTGAGGAAGACGCACATGTTGCGTCAATAAGATGTTCTGGTTATATAGTATTTGACGCACAAGATGCGTCATACATTTTAGTTTCAAGTATTAATGAAATATGTGTATCCATGAAAGACGCATATGGTGCGTCAAATAATATATAGCCAAAGAAGTGCATATAGAGGCAAATAATATTCTGTTTACATAAGTACAGTCGTCATAAAGTATGTCGAACTGTTAGTCATTAATTTTTATTCTACACTAACCAATCAAAATATAAAATAGTACATATATTTCTGTAATAAAGAAAATTGTAGAGACTCGAATATAATAGCAAACACGAACAGCATTTTAAGACATCATCTCAGAGAGAATAAAATAGATTTGCGTACAAAGTGACTATCGTTCCATTCAGAACGAGCTAATGAAATCTGCTCGAATAACGCTGGCTTGAATTTGCTAGCAGCCAGAGTCGTTTGCAACTCATCGGCCGATGTCAAAGCGCCTACATGAACAGCAACTACGTGAACTTTCTCCGAGGCATCTGCAAATCCTTGCGTTTCACATGCGTTTCGGTTGGACTGCATTCCAAGCCGGAATGAAATTCTCTGGGAAACTGTACATCAGCGAATAATTGGATTCAGTGTTCTTGGGTGAAATTTTTAAGTAGGTCACCGTTTTCGAGTTGAACCAACCACGAAAGAGATACACAATCCCAGATAGAATCGAGCATCGTATTTGCAACTATTAAATTTCGAACCTTTCCTTCCTGTACGAAACTATTCGTTCAGATTCAACGAGTAATCAATTTGAACGCATCGAGGCAAATCGATTCGATTCGATTGGCCCGCAGATTTTGTAATCCGCTGATTCCTTGCTATTCTTTGCTATTTCGTAATCTGTGGTTCCATTTTCGAGACACGGACAATCGACACAAATGAAATAATAAAGAATTAGTTACACGATTGTTGCGGTACAAGTAGGATAAAGAACGACTTTACACTGTTAGTTATGGTTTAATAGAAAAGAAGAACGAGGCAGGAGAGAAAACGTCAGAGGAAATCGGCTCTGACCGAAAGGACACCCGGTGAAACGACCTTATTTCAATACCTGCATATATAATAACATTACCTGTCATTGTAGATAATTTACGGCATTTTCACCGCGACGATATCCGCGAGCCATAAATGCACGTACGAATTACCACAAGTACAATAATTGCATTCCATTCGAAGCGATGCGTTTCCAAGGGCACCATGATTTATATCGATAATAAAACCTCTTTGTTCGATTCGATATAACCCTTGGAACGAACAGATACAAATCCTGATAGATATACAGCGAGTTAAATTAGGGTGAATCCCCGAAATTACGAGTTGGCCAAATCGTGGCTCCAGTTAGTGGCGTGACTATCGATTATAGCTTATTGATATCCCCTTACGGCAATAATCATACCACTATTAGAAACCACTAATCTATATGTATAATTTACATGCATGGAGAGCAAATATATCATTAACATAATTAATTATCGTTCGAACAACGCATTTTAACTAAGGAGGCCAGCACAGAAATCGCGATCGGTATTTCTGGAATAGAGAAATTTTCAAAATAAAAATCAATTCGTAAGAAATATTTCATCTATGTACAGAGATTTCCTTTGTGATTTACCGTGACATTCGAGCGAAATAAATTAAGCAAATTCGCTGGGTAGGAACGCGAAGGAAAATAATAAGCTAATTAAAATTCATCGAGGTGTTATTCAAAACGGTCGATAGAAACGTCCGATAACGTCTCGGAAATCAGAAAGGTGCTCGTGAACGAGAATTTCAACGAACATAGGTTGTATAATTACCGGGTTACGTAAAATTCAAATAAGTTTCGCGAGCGGTGCTCGTCTCGGTCAATTTCATTCCATTCCCGTCGACGGAATTAGAAATAAGGAAAGCGGCTAAGCTACAGAAGAAAATCGACCACGTTCCTTATTAATTTTCTCGCTGTAACGAATTACGAAAACGCGCCTGCCAGCTTGTACCACCGAAACGAATTGCGACGAAGATACGAGACGTGTCAAATGAAATCCTTGCTTCTCTAAAGTTTCGCGTTTACTTTGATAACCGTTGTTATGTGTAATTGTCGTGACACAATTATAGTCGAGTGGATTGAGGTTACTTTTATTAAGGTTACAAGGTGGCAAGTTACAACGTTCAATGAAAACTTCTTAAACATTCTGATAAAACTCAACATCTGCATAGAAAATTTTCTCTTTTATGGCTTGCTTTCCCGAATTCTGAATTCACAATTTTTGAAATTTCCAAAAGTATAAATTTGTACACGCATATCAGTCGCTATGAACTCTTCAGCGAGCACTTCATTGTTCCACCACTGTTATAGTACTCAAAATACTCGCTAGTTCCAAAAATAAGTTAAATTGTCTACATGTTTGTCTCTGATAATTTTTATGGTTGGAATTGTAACAACCTTGACACTTGAATATCGCTTGTTTCACGAGAACGACATCATGCACAGAAAATACGTCGGCCGATAAAGGCGAGGAAATAAAATACGCTTTATGAGGCATTCATGCAGTCGTTAAGATAATGGAAGTATCAAGTCGTTCCATAAGTTTATGCGTATTTTACTTCGTATTGTTACAACGTTACAGTAATTTGAACACCCAAGGACAATTTCCCGCTTACATCATAGCACCACATTCAGGAAAATAAAATCATTCCACAGAATCCAAACGTTGTTTTCCAAGAATCAGATTAATTAGTATACAACGTGTCGTTTAATAACAGAAGAAGACACGACTGAGATTCGCTACGGAATCATCGTATTTCGTAACAGCTCTTAATTACAAGTACAATTTTGCTAAATCATTAATGTTTGTTCAATCAAGGACTGTCAACTATGAGAGGCAGGTTTCGCAAGCGGCGTTCGTGAACCACTTCCAAGGAATTCTGCGACACGGTTGTCAATCATTCTCGAAGTCGTTTATCTCGTTTGTTCAACAACGATCCAGCGAGGAAAGTAATTATAATAATCTTGAGTTTAATTATAACTGAGATTTTATTTGCACGTATTCGAAACAAAATTCCAGAGGCTGACGAAACAGAGATCGAAGTTGAGCCGGTGACAAAAATAGATTCGTATCTTTTCATTTTCTCTCTTATCCCATACACTCTTTTCCTGTTTCCGTGCTCACGGTTTCCTCTGTTTCTCTCGTTCAATTTCTGAGAGTCAGGGATTCTGATTCCAGAAAATTGAATTTTGTGCAGAAATTTCAGCTATCCCGAGTGTATGAACGCGTTGCAATTTCCTCGAGACTAAGCATAATATACGAGTATAACTAGAGCATTCGGAAGTTTTGAATCAAAACTCACTTTTGAGAAATTGCTTCGTGTTTAACTGCGATTCGTTGCACTACCATTTGTTCGGCAGATGCGTCAGACATAACTATTTACTGCTGCAATCTTATAACGAATGAAGAAAGTTAAAATATCATGCGTATTTTATATTCGACAATCTTTGAATATGCAAACTGATTAGACTTAGCTTAAAAATTAAGCGTACGAAAAGTACGGAGATATCAGTACATATTCTGAGTTCGAAGAGTATCAAAAAGAAAGAGTTCCGTGTGACACTCGGTCTTCGTACGGCTAAGGGTCCGTACGTAGCCAGACACCGTGACGTTGGGCGAACAAGAAGACCAAGAACAAAACATAATTATGATTAACGAGTAGCTCGTTCGCCAAAGACAAGGGACGAGTTCCGTGTTACTGTTCCTCCTTTTACGTTTCGTCGCGTTACCTGAAATGCCTTTCCCTTGTACTTTGCGCCATTGAAAAATTTCACCTCTCTCGACCTGTCTCCGCGAACACTTCGAACCATTAGTTCTCTCGCGCTAACAAAGTTTCGAAAGACTCTCCCGGGTATTTAGTCCCGAAGAGGATTATCCACTTTTGCAACTTCGACATCGCGATCGCCACTTTAGTTTCATTCCACTCCGTATTATATTATCCACTCATTTCGTGAACGGAATTCTTCTGAGACATTAATTAATATTATTAATAATATTATCGACGACTTGAAGATGAAATACAAATACACAGACATATAATACATAGAATGAAATGATTAATAAGTAAATACATAGATTATTATATTTAATATACAACTTTCATCAACTGCCTTCTGATTAATTTACTCTGCAGAAAGCAAAATAAAATGACTAATAAGCATATCGATTATTACGTGTAACGATCTGTTATCATAATTGACTCATAGTATCTATACTATGGTACTCATCTTCGTGACTCCATTTGTAATGTGGATATCTAGGGATTAAGAGATACAGGGATCTAATGATTCACATGTACGTATATAACCCGTGTTTCTTTATGATACTCCTTCGCCAATTTGATGTCCCTAAAAATTCTACGATAATTACTATTAACTTATCATCGAAATCTGGATTGTTCCACTGCCAACGACAATCAATAAGCGTCACAGTCTAAATCCGATTCATCTTATTAGTAGAGTGCAACAATGTACGCATAATTGATCTTTGCAAACGATGGGTCGACAGTATTTGAAAGAGATACTGTTCTAACGCTTGGCAATGCACACGACACTCGAGCAGGATGATGGATTCTTCGAAGGAAGTACCACACCAAAACGTAAGCCAGACGAACGATTCTAAGTCGTTGCCAAGAATCCAAGACTTCCGGAAATGAATATCCTATCGTGGATCCTAATTGATAGTCAATTAGCAGTTGCATAGCAAACCGAATTCTATCAACTTATTTTATTACTGTTTCTCGTAAAATTTTCCATCAAATTTTCCATAAATGTTTGGAATTAAAGCGTAGTTAACTCCGATCTTGCAACCGTGCGAGTTTCTTGTTACGATTATCAGTGAAAGATACAAATCAAACTTGCAGTTTTTCAACGATGTTAATAAAATTTATTCGTAAATAATTGCTGAACCGCACTCGTTATGTACATCATTGAATTCATCTTGAAATCAAGGTACGCGATAAGTACAATTAAAGCACTCGTTACACAACGGGAACTGCAGTCGAAGAATAAAAAGAGAGAAACGGATATACCATTCATTAGTGGTATTAAAAGTGAACGTAATGGATCCATCGACCCATGCGATAAAGTGTTAAACATCTTCGAAATTTTCGCGATTTCTTCGATCGACTTTCGTGACTTTCACTCCACTGAAACTTTCGCGTAAATTAACTCGCATCCATTCTCGCATAACGATGTTCCAAGGACGCGACCTCTATCCATCATTTTCAAGCGGTCCTGAGAAAAACCCTAGTCTCTACTCTCTAGTTTTGCTTCGCTTTATATACTGTTGGTAAACTGATATAGCAACGTGTACATTATACAAGCGATACGTATGTGTCAAATGTGTATCCCAAAAATTCTTAGATATCTGTATCGATAGATCCCCATGTCTTTATACGCGTATCACAGATTTCAAAATATCTAGACCTTGGTATCCCTAGGTTCCAATATATACAACCGATATCTGAGGATCAAATACCAACATATTTAAGCTCTATCCTAAGATCCCGACTTCTCTAAATTCCAACATCCCGATTACTCCAGATTCCAATATCTCTAAATACCGATATCCTTAGATCACAATATCCTTAAGACCCGATAACCTCAGATACTGAATTCTCTAAGTTCCAATATTCCTAAATACTGATACTCCGAGGTTCCAATATTCTTGAGACCCGATATCAGATCCCAATATCTCAAATCGATATCCTTAACTTCTGAAATCTCTATATCCCACTATTTCTATGTTCCGATATCCCCAGATCCCGATATTCTTAGGCTCGAATATCCCTAAATACCGATGTCCTTATTTCCCGATATTCTTAAATTCTGTTATTTCTCGGTCCTACTATTTCTACATCCCGATATCCTTATTTCTCAAGACTCATATACCCCTTTTTCCAATATTTCCATATCTCAGCACACCTAAATCCCTATATATCTAGATTCCAGCCTTGATACCTAATTGTAGAGTATAAACCAGTGTAGAGGGTTCAGAAAAAAGTGACCTACGATCCGAGTCGCAAAGCCGTTCAGAACGTTATCAATCATAGCGAATATATTTTTAGACGACACATTCGAGCCACGAATCAGCGTCACCATGACCTGCACACGCTCAATTTCCCATTGACCTATTTATATCACACCCGACAGATGAGAAATAGTACTGTTATCAAAATTCTGGGATCGTTCGATACCTTCCGATGGCACCGATGAAAGATCAACGAATAGCCGATAAGTCATTCTATAAAGAAAAATCTCATGGTCGGGCTGATGATGTCATTGGTCGCTATGAGGTGTCACTTCTATGCATCGAATCATCGTTATCGTCACATTCTTTATAATATATGAAAGAATTTCAAATGACTTTACTTCTGAAAAGGTAAGAAGTAAAAGCTTTTGTCCTCCTTTGTACAGGGTGTTCCACTTATGGCGAACATTTTAATTATTTTTATACTATACACATTAGAAACATAAACAATAAAAGTTACGCACTTTGGAAAGACTTTGATATCATCTTATCTTTAAAAACTTCGGTGTTGGATAAAAGAATTAAAAACTGAAATGTGTTGCAAACGAGGAAGCTGATAAAAGGAATAAACCTCTTTTTAATTTCGATTTATCGCCACGTTACAGGCGAATAAAACACGTTTATCTTGCTTATCGATAATAGATGGAATGTTAAGAATGAGTAGGTGAAAGTTTGTTACAAAATTGACGGAAATATTCGAGAGCGATCATCACATTTTAAGAGTCGAGAATAGTTTACAGACGTAACTCGAGGATTAGAAACGAAATCTGCTCATGGGGCAAGAAATCAACGCAGAAAAACCTTAGCTCGTTACCAACGAGTAATCACACGATTACAGCTGGAATTAATTTCATGAGAACGCGAAGCGAGCTGCACGCACTCGTATCTAATCTCCTCTGATGTTAATCTAAAAAGATAAGACGCCTGGATATTGCGTGGTTAATACTCGCGATAAATAATGTATTAAAACAGCAAAAATGCCTGTAGGAAAAACGTGAAAAGCTATTATATCAGGAAGAAAACATTTCTACTAATTACCATATCGAACTACGATGCATATCCTGACTTTAAATTCCTGAACGTGAACGGATTCAAATACCGTTCCAAATAAAACACGGTAATAATAAAGAATAGTGTTCATTTTATTTTTTTAAAATATTCGTTAAGTAAACAAACAGTTTCTATTAACACTTATTCTATCGCTAGAAAGTTACTTTTGTTCCACGTCTTAAACGATTTAATAAAAAATACAGTTACAATGTGCTACATACGCAATATACAAACAGTAGATTTTTATATTGTGTCGAAGCGTTTTAAGACTATATGTTGTTTCGTCGGCGCGTTATACCGCTGTGAAATTTATTATATCGTAGTGCACTATTTAAAATAAAGAAAATACTTCGAGACACGATCGAAATATTGCCAGCTATTTGAATGCTAGTATTTGAACGTTTAATAATTCGAGCCTTAACTTCTATCGATGGACAAAGACGCGCAAAAAATAAAGAAAAGTTCCTACCTTAAAGACTTCCGAAAAGAATCCAGCACCAATCTTCTCCATATAAAAGTCATCCAATCGATTCAACGACGCAACGGCATGCCTCAACGCTTGGCAGGAAGCACCTGTCCTCCTTTTGGTACCGGTATCCTGATACGTATCACTGGGACACGGGTTCAGGTTGCAAATATTGCTTTCCATTTCGGTGGGTCTCCACGGATCACGGCACTTTTCTCGTTCCCTGTAGCTCTTCGGCGAAGACAACTGTAACTCGGTCGGTAGATGTTGCGGCAGACAGGAAACGCAATTCTGCTGCAACGCGTCGCCACTGTTCTTCATATAGTCCTTAGCCGGCGTGGACGTGGTAAAATCTCTGCAGCTACCACCGGTGGCCGAGTCCACCGTGTCCTTATCGCCGTAAGACTTCGCGGACGACTTGGAACAAGATTCGTTCGCAGTCGATTGAATCACGGAGATCACAGAGAAGTCCATCGACGAGTCCGGTTCGTCGCTCGACTCCGAAACGGCTCTGTTCTTGCCGTTCGAAGCGGAAAACACCGCGTCGGAAGACCTGCTGGAAGATTTTCCCGCCAAACAAGCAGCCTGCGAGCTACTCCTCGGTGCCTCCCTGGCAATGCACTTCCCACCTGTTACGTGTTGTTCCTTGCCCGTCAACGAGTCTCGACTCTGGCCAGAGTGCTTCTTCGTGATCTTCGAGGACTCCCTGGAGCCAGGGTCAACGTTCAGGCTGCTCAGACTGGCGGAACAAAGCACTCTTTGCGACTTGCTGACACCGGAACAGCCCGGGGATTTCGCGAAGCTGGGGCAATTGGGGTTTGATGAGCACTTGTGAACGACCGAGTTTGACTTCGTCGCCGGACTCGCGTGGTTTCGTCCATGGGTAGCCTCCTTCGAGTACTTCGAACAAGAGTTCTTAGCACCGATGCTCGATTCTGCTCTGCAACATCTGCCGTTCACCTCGACGGTCGACGACTGGGTCAGATTCGTCTGAACGGTTTGCGAACCGCAACAGGACTCCGCGATACCGGAATCCTTGGAGACTCTACGAGGCTTGGACTTGTCGTCGGCGGAGCTCTCCAACGAACCGATGCTCTCCTTAGACCTCCAGGACTTCTTGTCGTCGACACACTCGGTCGCGGAACACGTTTCCTTGCATCTCTTCGTCTTGGACTTGTCTTCGACCGTGGGAGACGCGTCCGTGCTACTCTCCTTCAGTCTCCAGGATGACCTTGACTTCTCTTCCGCGAAAGTGGAAAGTTCGTTCAGAGGACACGAGCCATCCTTTGCCCTCTTGCTCTTCGATTTGTCCTCGATGATGCAGGGTGCCTCGAAGACCACGTTCTCCTTCGACCTCCACATCTTCTGCTTCTCCTCCAAACCCGTGGAGGGTGCTTCGGAGACCACGTGGACGCAGGTGTCCTTCGATCTCCAAGCTTTCGATTTCTCCTCCGTCAGCATGGCCGACGTTTCGTCCACTGAGAAACACGGCAAACACGTGGTCGCGCCAGTTGATCTGACGCAGGACTTGCTGGACGAGTCGCAGCTACAAGGTGGCCCTGGCGTGTTCGACGGCGGCACCTTGCCGAACATTTTCGCCGTTATTGCGACCGGGAGATTGAGCGGGTTGAACCGGGACGGAGGGTCGTCGCCTCTTCGTCCTGCATTACACGCGAATTGATCAGTCTTATCGCTGGACGTAACGTGACGCGACGTAACGTGACTCGACCGTTTCTCGTTCAAACGAACGAGATCGTCGATGTTCGATCCGGAAGACTCGCGAGGCGACGAGCTACGACGTCCTCGACACGGTAGCTCGGCATCTCAAGGTCGCGTTTCGACGAGACGAGACTTATGGTTGGCAGTGGTATCACGGTTTCGAGATCACGACGGACTAGGACATGGTCCTAGCAGGGGACGCAGTGCGGCAAACGGCTGGCGTCGATCAACCTCGGAAGCACACGGAACATCCGCAACGACGAAACTTGGCACATCTCTCTTCGTCTCTCTCTTCTCTCGAACCTCCCTCAAACACCCTGGTGATTTTGGCTTTCCTGGAACAAATCTGTGCCCATGGTATTCGTTAGTAATCGATATTCGAATCAGCGTTCATTTTTTACAGGGAAATCTATTTCTAGACTTCGAACCGGTTTCGATGTAAACTATTGCTCGCTATAAGATGAGCTTTGGTACGGTACTGGAAGTGCGATTATGATTGGTCGAAGCGAAAAGTGTATTTCTTGCATTACAAGCATTTTTAACATTATCGATCGATTAGATACAGCTGCCGCATGCATCAATCAAATAGAGAAACAAGGAAAGTAAACTCTGATATCTTACTGCTATTCTTGCGAGCGCATAGTATAAAAGTACTTTTTTATCAATTATTTAACTATTATTTTGTAACTAAGAAATTCTTGTGAAAGTGTAGTCACTTTTGACTTGAAACTAAATGTGAATGATATACTTTATTATAGTTACAATGTTATAAAAATTGTATCAAACTTTTCTGTCGCTGGTATGCAAGTTTGTATCGCTTGTAAAGCTATTTTCGTTGATAACACGTTCAGGCTTGACTGTGTAACATTACACAATAAGGGAGGCTGTTACACCTGTTGCTCTGGAACCGAACGTTAAAATTTTATCGCCGACAGGATATTTCTAACAAAACAGCTTATATGTACACATTTAACTAAAGCAACTGACTTTCAATAGGAACTTTAATATTCCTAATATTTTCCTCCGGACATTAACAATTTCGCATAAAATAAACAGCGATAATTTAATACCTTGCCGGCTTCAAAGTTCCTAACAGACTTTTCGATCGTTGATTGAAATGAGATCGATACGTGCTACAATTAACAGAATCCGGATAACATAAACTACTACTTTCAATTACTGTTAACTTATAAAGCGATCGTAGTTATCTATTTTATCTGCAAGATGTACGAGAGGTGATAATAATCAAGTTATCGTAAGAACTTTGTTATCTATAGACTATTGTCCCAATAAAAGCTATGCATTCAATTAAAATCATTAAACATACAAATGAAACGTGTACGATTTTTATAGTCCTGAAGCCCTGAAGCCCCTGACGTAGGAAAATATCGAAGTACTGCCCTATAATGCATTAACAATTCTTGAATCAATATTTAAAGGATTTCTTTTTACCCGAACAAACTGATATTCACGATACGATCATACCTAGAAAATGGTATAATCGTCACAGAAGTTATCTCCGTTCTGCAAATTTGACTTATCTGATTCAGACAAATCTTATCAAATATTGGTAATGTACGTAAAAAGAGTCGGCATATGGCACAAAGAGAATTATAATTGAAAACTTCGACAGATAATAACGTGACGGCCAACGTGTTAAAGCAATCAACCCATTAGTAAACAATCTCTGGATACTTTCCAAAAATACATTTCAACGGATGAACGATTTCATTTGGCATCACGGCTTCCTTAACAGAGAAAGGTTACAATACCGCTTTGTGATTTACAGGTGTCTCGAACAAACAACCGTAAATCAAATTTCCTTCACGGCACAGACACCTCGAATTAACTGTATCATTTACTTTTTCAACATAAACAGCAAGGAAGAAATTTTTTCTACTCTTCTTAAACCTTTTATTATGTATATAACCACTTTTTCTTATTATACCCATGCAAACGAATCGTAGCTTTCTTTAATCCGGAGAACATTGCATTAATACGATCTGGAATCTTTGAATACAATTTACGCGTAGAAATCTGCAAGAAAGTTTTGACCTGAATGACGCGCCGTGTGCGTCCTATCCTGTCTACCTAACCTAATCAAATGACACACCATGTGCGTCTTAACTGTTCTAATAGAAATGAATGCACCATGTGCGTTTTGTGATTTGACGAAAATCTATGACGCACCGTATGCGTCCTATCCTGTCTACCTAACGCAATCGCATGACACACCGTGTGCGTCTTAACTGTTCTAATAAAAAGGAATGTATCATATGCGTTATGTGCGTTGAAACATATGACGCACCGTGTGCGTCCTACCTGGTCTACCTTATGTAATCAATTGACATACCGTATGCGTCTTAACTACTTTAGTACAAAACGGATGACGCAACATGTGTGTTTTACTACATTCAAACCCGCGACGCACCACCTGCGTCCGAACTTGTTACGCTAATGTAAACAATTGACACACCATATGTATTTTGAATTTCTATGAAAAATTTCCAAATCCTTAAATTTTCAAATGATCAAATTTTCTAATTTTGAGTGTTTGTAAGTTCAGAAATTGACCAACGAAAATGCGACGAGTGTTGGAGGTACAATAGCAGAAGTCTGAAGCAGGTGTCATACCGCAAACGTTAATAATAACAGAAATATTTGGAATTTTGGCGGCACGCGAGCAGCGTGTATCGGGCATTGCTCGTATGCCAAGTTGTCGGGCCCGGGAATGCGGACGGATTTGTTAAATAACGCGGATACATGTGTGCACGTTGGCTGAACGTAGCCGAGCGGTGATACATTACAAGTTTTGATTTGATTTACAAAGCAGCGCTACTTCTTCCACTGGTCGCGGCAGATGACCGTTTTCACACGCGAGAAATGCAATTTACGATAAACTGCATACCCGCAATTACGAGACCCACTGTGTCTAATTGGCGACGCGATGCGCCAGGCTGGCGTGCTTTTTTTACAGGGTGAAATTATAACGCGATGCTTTTTTTTATCGAACCTCGAGATTGAATATCACGTGGCCTAGTTTTGTACGAGTGGCCTGAATATCACAAACGTCTGTTTACAACGTCGATAAAGTGCCACTGTAGCAAAAAGTCGGCTACCAAGCAGTCAGCTGTAGGGTTGTTCATTTTCATCAAACTATTTCTGCTGAATCTAGAACAGAAATAACCGAACCATACGCGAGCAGTTATTTCAATACACATTATTTGAACAAATCGTCAATCTTTATTTTTCTGATGTTCACATGTATCATTCATACTTTTCAGACATCATAAAATTGAATGTTAAATATTTTTGTAATGAATGTGTATTGACAAAAACGCTCGCATTCCAGTTCTTTTATTTTCGATATAAATTCACCGAAAAAGTTTGATCAAAGTCGGCGACGCCACAGTCGTGACTTTTCCTGGTTCTCCGGTAAGATACTGTTGTGTCAAAACAATAGTTCGTTGAACCTGCGTTGAAGCTTGAAACGCGAAGTAAGATACCCATGATTGGATTACATAAAACAACGCTATAGCCTTGACACTAGACTACAAGCGAAACAATCGTGAAGTTGCTACTTTAGAAGGTAAAGTGCTTGTTTGTCGTGGCATAGTTCAATGGTCCTCTCATTAGAGCAGAGATTCCCAAAGTGTGGGAGTCAACCCACTGGTAGACCGCGAACTGATTTTTAGGTGAGTCACGTGAAACGTTTGAAAACGATAAAACAACGCTTTTCATTTAACCCTTTCCTTCGAAAGTATGCGTTCAAAGAAAGAACTTTGAACCATTTAAGTATTGGTATTTATGAACCATATAATTTTGTAAAATAATACATTACGAGCTAATGGATATCGGCCCATAAAATTTGAAGAATCCCCGCAATTAGGCTTAAGAAGTAGCCGAAACCCTCGATAGAAAGTTCGATGCACCTTATCTCTTTAAAAAAATCGAAACAAGTACCTGCGCAAATGAAAACGACGTATCCAATATTTGCCTGTGTTCGGTTAAAATCTCCCCAATCCCGCTAGCAAAGTTCTTGCAGAACATAAAAGAACACAAGCGATCAACCGGGAAAAAGCGTGGCACTACTGTCAATGACAACAGTCGAGGGACATTCGATCGCGAAAGTGGCGTGAAACTCTCTGGGACTCGTTGGCAGCGTGACGTTAGGATGATTTTAGAAGACCTTGAACCACGTGAGTGAGAATTCGGGCTCGCGAAGAACAACACACGTCAAATACCGTCGTCAGGCTCGTTCGAGACGGGAGGCATGACCGTGTGTCCCGTCCACTACACACGCTGTCACTTTTGTTTACTGTCTGCGGACGAAGCTATCCTCGACTCTCCAACAATAATCTCCAAAATTCGATCGCATTCTGCGATCGCGATTGCATTTTCTTTTATTAACGAACACGATTCTTCGATCTGTCGCACTCTGTACGGTCGATGAGTCGAGTAAACAGTGAGGACACAGTGCACATCCGATTTGAATTTTCTCGACGGAACGTCCGTTGCGGACTCACCGCTGATTCACCACCGTACACAATGCACGAGCGAACACCGCACCTTTCTCGTCACGTGGATTCTCGTGCACCAAAGTTTTGTTAACGATAACTTTGTGCAGTTCGTTTCGCGAGAATGCTGAATGAGACCGATTCACCGACAACGCCAGACGGCGGCCATTACAGAAATGAACTGCTCCACCGCACGCCGTCTGTCGGCGGCACCCGAGGCTCTCCGAACTTACCCCCACCATCACGCCTCTTTGCTAATGAATCGAATGCGATGGCACGTCTCTCGAATGCGCCTCTTTCAACCCTACGTTATTAAAGCGTCGGAATAATTGAAAAATTATCAGAAAAAAAACAATAGCTTTTTTGGAATTGTTGTCTTCACGCAGGACTGATTTTAACATAAGGCGAATCTAAGCGATTTTCAATCGCTTCATTTCCTTCTTTGAAAAGATGGAACAACGTTAGTTTACCGGACAACGTGCTTTCGTTGCTTTGAAAAAGTTGCAACTGAACAGAGTATGAAAACTTATGAGATACCTTTTGTAGATATGAATTATGTACATGTTAAAAGTTTCATTAAAATCGGTTATGACACAAGAAGGTACAAACAATTAAAATTAATCCCTCTAATTGCTAAAAAAATGTTAAAAAAGTCATTCTGTTTTAAAGAGCATAGGAACGCTATACCCGCATATGTCTGTACATATTGTATGTATGTGTATACATATGCAGAGGCGAGGAAACTTCATTCCCTTAGAAGTGCCAAATACCCTCAATTTGGCGCTGCATTGATGTCATGATTTTATCGGCATTTTAGTTGTATTTCGGAACTTTGAGACTTTATAATGTCTAAACTTTGAAACTTTGGGATAGATTAGGCTGAAAGCATCATTGTAACCTATAAGTTCATGTACACGTCTGATACAAATAAAAATTTTAAATGCAGAGATAAATGATATAAATTTATAGGATATGCTTTGAATGATAGCTGAGATAATGACAGATTAAAGTTGATTGAGAATATTTATTCCACGTTCTCGAGTCGTAATTTTTACGATACTTTAAGACTCTTCGATTAAACGCGAAATTTTATTACTACCTTCCGCGAACATTTCAATTTGAATGGAACACGCAACACGTGGATTGAATAACATGCAGTGCCGTCATCGATCAGTGTCCTGTGCTTAAAAGGGTCTTGCACTCAAGTATTTTCATATTTTCTTATAATTACATAACGGAAATAATTTTGGAACACATCTTAATGCAATGTAGGTTCATCGATTTACTTTCGATCTTGGCAGGATACAATTATCTATTAACGTATTTAGCATATTAAAAGAGTAAAGGCACAATCAGAAAATTAATAAATCTTTTTCTTCTTCGTTGAAGAATGAATGATCTTCGGTTTCACTCGAAGAAGCATTTATACATTTCCTTAAGAAGCTTGGTAGCTTAAACCATGAATGGTACTACGTTTAATTCAAACAAGAACAATGTTATTGCTATGAAAGTAACACCGTGAGAATAAGAATGGTGAAATTGTATCACTTGTTCAATGAAAATGTACGAAACAGCGATTTCACGGGACAAAATAATTTATGAGAATTTCCAATCCGACCTTACTGCTACGATCTCGTCTCTGCGCCGCTAAACAACCGTTTTTTGCTACGCGGAATGAAAGTGTGAGAATTCTCATATGCATACAAGCATAGGTACCTTTCACTATCTTTCAACAAATTTCAGTTTCTCAGAAAGGTACCTAAGTTTCTACATACCGTTGTAGGAATGCTAACATTTTTATAGTTTCAAATTATTTCGCGTTTTATTACATCATTTCGCATACAATTGTATTAAATTATTATTACTTTTCACTTAGTTATAATTATTATATTCAGATTTAGAACTCTGTTCCCTTTATTTCATTCCTAATTTTTCAAACGCTAGCATAAATGGTTTTAGTGTGGATTAGGGACCTCAAGCGACAAAACTGAGAAATTCTAAGTTAAATTGGCAGTTAAATTTTCAATTGGCACTTTGAAGTTAAATTTCAAAATATTTTCTGTACAGCCAACTTCCAAAATTGGTCTCTATAGTATCCCGTATAATTGTTTAAAGAATAATTTGAAAAAGAACACATAAGAAAATATTTCTTCTTTGCCACAAACTGTTCGAACAGCACAATCTCTGTTATCCTTATCCTTCTTGTATGATGAGGTTCTCAGTTTCGCCACTAGAGATCTCTAATTCATGTTACTAGCACCAGGACATAATTTTGTTCCTATATTTCTGTGCATCTTTTTTTCTTATGTTTACTAGACTGTTTCTAACCTACCTTTTGTCCACGGATACAGTTGTGTACACGTGATATTTCTTCAAACGTTTCTTGTGACTGCAATAACATAATCATTTTTACTGTATTTAAGTGTCTAAGCTAGTGAGTAAAATAAAAAAGAAATGGCAAAGTTCTGTTTAAGTAAGTTTATAAATTATATCATTTTAATTTAATTCATATAATGTAAAAGAGGTTACATTTATTTTGAATTGTTATTAATTGTTATGTTTATTGTAGAAAAGCAGAGCAAACGTATGCCAGCTCGGAAAAGATATAAAATCGAAAAAAAAGTTCGCGAACACAATCGAAAATTAAGAAAAGCAGCTAAAAAACATCCAAAAAGTAAATACTACATTTATATACTTATATAAAGTAATTGTACATAGTATTTATATTAAAAGAAAATTAATTGTTTCTTTCAATTTTATAGATAAACCAAAAGTCATTGAAGTTCCAAATCAATGCCCTTTCAAAGAGGATATACTGAAAGAAGTAGAGGATATGAGGAAACAACGCGAGGAAGAAAAAAAAAAGTTACGTGAAGCTGCTCGTGAAAAGAAGAAAGAGGAGCTTGCTAAAGGAGGCCTGGAGGGATTGGTATCAACAGCACAGCGTAAACAAGCCGAACATACAGAAATGGAAACAGATAATGTACATGAAAAAATAAAGGAGGCTTTGGCACAAAAAGAAAATTCATTAAAAGCTTACTACAAAGAATTCAAAAAAGTATTAGATACTGCAGACATTATTCTCGAAGTTGTTGATGCCAGAGATCCTTTAGGAACCAGATGTAAAGAGGTACTATCAAATATGCCATACTTATTACAATCAATATGAAATAATTTACTTAAATTGTAGGTTGAAGAAGCAGTACAGTCTGCAAAGGGAAACAAGAGATTAGTAATTGTTTTAAATAAGGCAGATTTAATACCCAGAGAAAATTTAGATCAATGGTTAAAGTACTTGCGTGCTAGTTTTCCAACTGTTCCATTTAAGGCTTCGACTCAAGATCAAGCAAAAAGGTTAGGTAGAAGGAAATTAGCAAAAAAGACAGAAGATATGATACAAAGTGGTACCTGTTTTGGTGCCGAATTACTTTTGGGGCTACTTGCAAACTACTGCAGAAATGTTGGAAATGTTAAAACTAGTATTAGAGTGGGAGTTGTTGGACTTCCAAATGTTGGAAAATCTAGTATAATTAATTCTATGAAACGTCGTAAAGCCTGTAATGTGGGAAGTACACCAGGTATTTTATACTGCACTATTTTTTCACTTATATGTATATGTATATTCTCCATATTTTATATCGTGTGATGTCTGATGTTCAGGAGTAACAAAGGCTATGCAAGCAGTACAACTGGATTCCAAAATACATTTGTTAGATTCACCAGGAATAGTCTTTGCCAAAGACTCTGGTGAAAATGGCGATGAAGCGTCAGTGGCTCTAAAAAATGCAGTAAAGATACAATCTTTGAGAGATCCATATACACCAGCATCTACTGTTTTAAAAAGAATTTCAAAACCACAATTAATGGAACTATATAATATACCAGAGTTTTCAACGCCCGACGAATTCTTTGCTTTGAAAGCTGCTAGAATGGGAAAGTATAGAAGAGGTGGTATACCTGATAAGTTAGCAGCAGCTCGTAGTGTTTTGGAAGATTGGAATTCTGGAAAAATCAGGTATATATGGAGTATTATATTGCATTGTTTATCAGATGATTATAAATCTGTGTTATTCCTTTAGGTACTACACTGTTCCTCCTGAACAATCGGTTTGTCACGTTTCTGCAGAAATTGTCAGCCAGATGAGTAAAGAATTTGATATTGACAGTGTCATTACACAGGAAAAAATGATACTTGATAATTTCGAACAAGAATCTAAAAATAAAGCAATTGTCGATCCATTATTAATCGAAAGCTCCGGGCCAGTTACCGCTGCAATGGAAATTGACGCGCAAAAAGAAACAGTAAGTTAGATTCTTAGACCCCTGATCTTAAACTCATGTGTACCTAGCTTTCTTTAGTTCAGTAATCATGTGTTATAATATCAACTTGTACAGCAAATCAAGATACAGAACAAGATAAAGAAGAAAGCGGAAAATATAAAAAAGGACAGAAATGAAACAAGGAAAAAGAAAGTAGACCCACTTTTTGAGATCGAGGGTAACCAAAAATTAAATAAACTTAGTAAATTACAATTTAGAAAGGAGAAGAAGGATAGAGCAAGGAGAGGTAAGCATCCACAGCATTACTTTTGAAATATATTGTAATCTAAAATTATTGGAATTTTACAGAAAAATTATCAATAAGTTTGGCGGGTAAATTTGAAGGATTCAACATCAGTGCTCCTGATGACTACGACTTCAGTACCGATTTCGTGGAAAAATAAATATATTGTAAAATTGTTTATTTCCTAGAAATAAATTTATATAATAGGTGAATTCAATTTTTATCTGTACAAATGTTTGTCCAATGTAAATAATACGTAACATTGTGTATTAATAAACATCCATTTTGTAATAACGACTTTCTTCTTTAGTATTTCAACACAGAATTTAACAATAAAAGAAGTCACTTGAGATGTTTTTAGAAAAAATACATTAGTTCATCTAAAGTAGATGTCGCTATTAGTTCAGTCTCGAAAAATATGATCTTGAGATGACAACTGACTTCCCAGAAATGTCCTTGGAATACAAAATATGACTTTCCTTCCTGTAACTCAATATCTCTTCTGAAGCTTATAACATCGAAAAGTATTACGAATATTATAATATTGTTTACGTTTCCGGTGATCGATTTAAATAGGACAACTCGTATACATTTTCTTCACCTTACGAACGAATTAATTTTAACTCTGTTGACATTCTACTTCTAGTTAGAAACAACTCGTAAAATATAAACAATGATTTTCGTTCGTTGTTGTGACAAGCATCTACGACGAAGATAACTTATCTGTTTCTTCTGGACAGAAGTCAGTTTCCTATGAAATAGTGACTAACGAGCATTGACTGACATCACAAATATATCAAACAAAATTTCTGCGCGTTCGTCTCTTTACTTTTACAAGAGTTGCCCAAACGTACTCATTCGGCGTAAATTAGTTCTGCAAAAATTACTGTTACACGAATTGTTTACCGTGCACCTCGCGTGATAATAACAAAGAAAATTTGAAAATAGCGAGCGAACAAGAGTTGGAAGTGAGATAATTTAAAATTGAAAGGGCAATTTCTATTTTTGTGCAATAAAGAAAACGAGATCAGAAAAATATACGTATATTCATTGCGATTCTTCTCAATTTTTTTAGATTCTTTATAAATTAATAGTATAAATGTTATAAATCAATAAAAAATGTTGTTTCGTCTTTTTTATTTATCTGTTCAAATGGAGGTTTATTATTTTTAATTGTATGAAGATTATTGTGAGCGCATTTCTATCACGACGAAGTTTGACTATCACTGTTCTGTAGCGGACAACGATAACAAGTATAAATGATAACAGACAACCACTGCATTACACAATTCATCTAGTCATTCAGTTAAAAGACTTTAGAGAAGCAACAGCGGCAAATAGTGGGAAATAGCAAGAATATAATATTAGGCTGCACATTCGACCGTTTAATTGCTCTGGACTTTTCATTAGTAGCTCTTATTTCGTCGCAACAGAAATATGAGTGCCGACAAGCAGACCAAGCTGCCTGTTTCTTTTCCAATAAAACCTCCAGGACCGCCAAAAGTATGGAGTACCGTGGAAACTGTCATCAAAGGGAAAGGAGACAAACCGATAAAGTTTACTATTCAAGAAGTACCCGAGGACAGGTACGACGAGGTGGTTAAACACATGTGTACTTATTTCATACCTGATGAGCCGATGTGCAAATGCCACAGTAAGTTTTTATCACTTTATTTTTATGTTATTTGATCTGTAACGAATGTAATGATATTCTAATTACGTTTCACGATTTTTGATGTTATACTATCGATCTTCCTCCTATTTTTATATAAAATTTCTACCATGTAAATACTCAAGGAAGTTCTTGTCACTTCATTTTTATTCTACTCGATCTATAATCTGATATAATCTGAGAATTTATCTACCATTAAAATTTATATAAATTTTGAATGTCTAATTTTAATCGACATATCGTTTCACATCTCTAGAAGTCTGGGTCAAGGTTACTATTCCGATTCAGTCAGTTAGAGGCCACTACTTAGTTATAAGCATGAACGTGTATTTTGTGCAATTTGAAATTGAAATAGAGAAGTATGTTCTGTCACGTAGTAGGTGAGAACATTTCAATGCCCAAATTGTTCTTTATTAAGCTTTGTATGTATAACGGAGTACCCCTCGTATCTACAGAGTACCCTCGTATATCAATATTTCCCTCGTGTTTCCGGTTGTTTGTACAGAAGTTAATGTGACCTACCAAAAGATGCGAATAATAAAATCGATACTTAGTTTATCTAAAAAGATAATAACAGACATTTTGATCTAAGAAGACGAAAATTTTGATGAATATACATGGAAAGGTTGCAAAATATAACACACCTATATACGTTAAAATTAAAAATATAAAAAACTATCGTAACGGATAATTTCACTTATCAAGAGAGTATGATAAAACGAACTATTCATTTGATTCACGATATAAACGAGCTTGATAAAGGTAATCGATGGTCTTGTAAGCCACACCACATATTCGTAAGACCATGCTACAATGAATGTCACGTGTGCAATTGTAACACTTTATATAATTATGGTTTTAATGTACGAACACGCTAGTACCACTTAATGCGTTAAGTGTCATTGTCGTGTTTATGAACATACTCATCCTAATGCCGAGAAATATTTCAAATCATTATATATACAGTAAAAACTGGATAACTACACGAAATGATTAACAGAATAGCTATAAGGTGACTATCCCCACCAGTCAGCAGGTTCCCTCTTGACGAACCTTGACGCTTGACGAGCAGCGTATGTAATGTGATCCGAACCGGCATATCAGCGAGACAATACTAATGCAATAATAAAACTTTTTTATTTTTTAATTTTGCTCAATGTTACTTTCACCAATGTAATTGTGAGATTCTCCCGATTAAAATAAGACCGAACATGACGTAATTTGCGATGTACCATTAATAATTTATCGGTGTGATGTGTTTGGTATAAGTGGAACGCTTGGAATTACATGTAAATAAATATGTCGTGTTTGGTCTCATTTTAAACGGGAGAATCTCACAATTACATTGGTGAAAGTAACATTAGTATTGTCTCATCCCATAATTCTTCTGCCGATTTTCTTTCTTCGGACCTCTTTCTTCGACACATCGACTGCATGACTGCAAAGCTTGGTTCCAAATTTTCTTGCAGTTATCCAGCTCGTACAGTATACATATATATATAAATCCATCTGTAGAAGTATTAAATGTAATATAACAAAATATATGGTCTTTCCAGATACACAAGAGCTTGCAGATACTTTTCAACATCTATGGAAAGATGTTCTGAAACATGGTTTGGCTGTGGGAGCGTTTACAGAGAACCCTGATGGCGGTGAACCAATAATGGCAGGCGTTAACGTACTAATATTTTGTCACGTAGACGATACGACGGACTTTGCGGAATCTATGGTGATTTTTATTGTACTCATATCTCACACAGCATTTATATACTTATCCTCTGAGATCCCTTTTTACGGATACGGTAATGTTACTAATCCTGAAATATTGACAAAATGTATTTTCTAATGTCCCTTTCATAGTTGAACCATAATAAACTCTCGTTATGTTACGTTTGGAAGTTAGTTTGAAAGCTTTCTTTTTTTATGAATGAACAACTAACGTTTGTAACAGTCTATGTGTAACATGCGATATAAAGAAAGTTTATTCTAGAAGTGATTAGCGTATCTAAGATAAGTTACAGTACAGTTCCCAATTAAATATGTGGAAATAATTTGCAGCCTCCAATAGCTAAATCTATACTAGATGCAGTAATAGATTTGAGTAAGAAAGCTGAAGTGTTTGAGAAATACGGTGTAGATCGATACATCGGTGCTTTTGGACTTTCCGTGCAGCCTTCGTATCGAGGGGCTGCTCTAGGCGGCCATCTTCTTCGTGCCAGGTACAGTTGACCTACGTATCCAAGTCTACTCGATAAATCGGTAATTACATTTAGTTCTCTTATAATCTTAAATTGATGTCGTTACAGAGTGGACATAGGGCGCGAATACAAGATTCCGCTAACGTCTACAGCATTCACATCACCGATTTCGCAGAAACTGGCTGAACGATGCGGTTTCGAAACTCTGATAGAGCAAAAGTACGAAGATATGGTGGACGAGAAAGGAAATCCTCTGTTTCCCGGAATCGAATCGAAATCGTTGAAGGTAATGGCGCGAAGACTATATTAACATTTGTGTAAGTTTGGTGTAACATATCTAACTTATATTTTAACTTTGTATAATGAAGCTTTTTGATCTTCTGAATGAATATAATAAAAAATTTTGTCATACATTTAGGAATGTGTAAATTAATAGATAGTATAAATGTTATAAATCAATAGAAAATGGTGTTTTGTCTTATCTATTAATCTTCTCAAGTGGAGTTTGACTGTCATTGCTATACGTTACTATAAAAGCGGAGCAGTTCTTGCAGCAGGAAAACTATTGCAAGCATAAGCGATATCGATAACCACTGCATTACACAATTCATCCAGTCATTCGATTAGAAGTCTTTAGAGGAGCAAGAGTGACAAATAGTGTAATACAGCAAAAACAAAAATTAGTGTGTACATTCGACCGTTTAATTTCCTTGGTACCTCTTATTTCATCAAATCGGAAATATGAGTGGCAACAAGCAAACGAAACCACCTACTTCCTTTCCAATAAAACCTCCAGGACCGCCGAAAATATAGAGTACCGTGGAAACTGCCATCAAAGGGAAGGGAGGCAAACCGATAAAGTTTACCATTCAAAATATACCCGAAGACAGGTACGACGAAGTGGTTCAACACATGTGTACCTATTTCGTTGCTGATGAGCCCATGTGCAAATGCTTAAGTAAGTTCTTAATAAAAAATAATGAGATTGCAGGGTGTCCCACGTAACATTTTTCACGATTTTTCAAGTACTTTTGATAATCTGATAAAAAAATATTTTTAACTGTCCGCATAAGATAATTTATGTACTTATATAAGATCCTTATCATTGTGTAAATATTCGAAGTTCTTATTTTTATTCTAGTCGATCTATGATATAATCTAATAGAACTTATCTACCGATACAGCGAAAAATTAAGTTTAATTTCTTTTTTTTCCAAGTTTTACGTATTATTCTTCTAATAAACGAAAGACTCTTTAAAATCTTGAATATTTATCGCTTAACATCTTTGATACGTTCGAGTCAAGGTTACTAATCTAATTCAGTCACTGAATTACAGAGTATCCTAAGTATCTATACTTATTTCTCCCATGTTTCCGGTTCTTTGTGCAGAAGTTAATATGACTTAGCAAAAGATGCGAATAAAAAAATCGACAGTTGCTGGATTGTCTGAAAAGATAATATCAGACTTCTTCAATTTAAGAAGAAATTTTTTCATAGATCTACTATATATGTATATATAGAGAGGCGGTTGCAAAAATGACACCTAAATACGTGATGACGAAACGAATTGTTTGTCTGATTGACGTTATCGACAAGGATGGTAAACGTCACCGATGGTTTCGTAACCCACACTACATATTATCCAGATCATGCAACAATAATGCATGTCACTTCTGCAATTGTAAAACTTTATACAATTATGATTTTACTCATCCTAATGTCGGGAACTGTTTCAAATGATTATTATACATATATGTATATACAAATCCATGTATATTGAAATCCATCTATAGAAATGTATGAAATGCAATATAACTGAATATGTGGTCTTTTCAGATAGAAAAGAGCTTATAGATACTTATCAACATCAGTGGAAAGAGTACTTGCAACTTGGTTTGGCCATCGGAGTGTTTACAGAGAATCCTGATGGCGGTAAACCAGTAATAGCAGCCGTTAACGTTCTAAAATTTTGTCACATAGACGACAACATGGACTTTACGAAATCTACGGTGATTTTTACTGTACTCTTATATTAGTACAATTATATCTAGTATTTGCCTCTCTGACGGAGACCACTATCTCCTGAAAGCTCTTTTTATCCCTTTTATAGTAAACTCTCATTATGTTGTCATCGATGGAGCTGTATGAACCTTCTTGACGTTAGTAATACGTTTGAGAGTTAGTTAGAAAGCTTTCTTCTTTCTTTCTTTTTTTATCCTTTTTTTTTCAGGAAAATCGAAAGTGCACCGGGGATGATACGTGTAACGAGGCGATGTTGCATGCTTCCGGCCGCAGAAAGAGAAGAGGATGAGTAAATTACCTGACAATAGAACAAACGGTCCCAATTTGCGCCGTCGGCGAAAAGTTTTATCCTCGTGGTCTGTCGTTTGGCACTCGAACATCGTTTCCTAGAAACGAATACAATTTTCTGGTTTCACGTTGCTGTTTCTATCGAAGAAATTGTACCAACAGGATACAGGAAACGACCTCAGGATACTCGGATACTTCTATTTGCATACGTGTAATCAGATTCCCTATTCTTTTCTACATATGTACTTTAAATTATCGCGTATTCAGAATTAATTGAATTGACCCTTACACGAGTTGCTTCGAACGGTGCATTAAATAATACATAACTTTATTTAAAAAAGAATTGGTTCTTCATGTATTTTCCACGTGTCCACATATGTAGGAGAATTGTACCTTCACACATGCTTTATCCCTGTAAAGCTTGTAACTTTTACCTGAATAAGTTTAGTTTAAACGTGATATGTGTATATTTTACTATCACACCCTGTGTGCGTATAACTCATATGTATAACTCATCTAGTGTAGTGTTGATTCCCAATTTTCGTTAACGAAAAGATTAGCAAACATACCTATTGCACGTATACATATATATGGTAAAGTATACGGAGTTAAGTTGGTCATAAAGTGTGGTTGCTGGCACACCACGCACGCCCCATGCGACACCTATAGAATTTCAATTGTTCACCGATGTCTAACTGTTGTATCATCGGTGCACGCCGAAATACGGGTGAACGCACTTCCGCTCGTTCCGATAAGCACCGACATTCGAATGCATTCGAGATACACGCGTTACGAAATTCGGGGTGGCGCGTTCGCGTTTCATCGCCGGCGAAATGCGGGCAACGGGCGAGTAATTCGATGCACGCTCATTAACGAGTCATGCGACCACGCACCGTCCGATAATCGCGTCGGACGGATAACAATTTCCTGACACCGGTATTTCCGCAGCTATTATCGGCATGATTTTTCTTTCGAATCGATCTTCTCGAAACGCGAGCCGCAGGAGGCGGACGACGATCTTGACGGATGGCCGTTCGTGGCGTGGCAGTGAAAAAACACGGGTTTTCCGATGCTACGAACGTCGAGTTTCGTTGGCGGAATTTCAACCTTCGCGTTAGGGATGCTCTGTACCGTACGTGTCGTCTATAATTCAAACTGACAGCGTGATTAGAGATAGCTACGTTTTCGTGCGACGTTACAAATCATGACTTTGTTAATGTCACGACGCCGCAGTGAATTGCTTCTGACTGTTGTGAAAAGATTTAACTAAGTTTCTCTTTTTTTAAATTTCCAAAATGTAGTATAATGATGTACCATAGTTCCTATCCCGACTTTGTACACTGTCACATCCACAGATTCTCGTAAGAACGTTGTTTAAACTCGGAAATACATATATAGCATACAATGAGGTTGTAAACGATTGCATGTATTTGCAACCTTTTGTATTAAAAATATTCTAGTGTATAATGATCCAAGTTGCAGAAGAACACGCACATGGTCAATAATGATTAAATGAAGATTTTGGTCAATAATAGTTCTCCTTATACATATATTGAAATTAATATATTATATAATATGATTATAGTTACATATGTTAGATTAAGTCTAAAAGAAAATGACAAAACTTTTTGTTCAAGTTAATGTCATAAAAATTAGTCTGTATAAATTATTATATGGATATAGAAATGACAGTTTGGAACATTGTCAGGATCGTTGTCGCGCGCCTACGTTACCGAGTGTCTGTGCGCATGCGCGCGATATTCGTAAATTTTGCTATAGAGTTAGCGCGAATTGCTTGGACGCGTCAGTCGCGTTCGGCGCGTCGTACGAGTAAGTGTGTTCTCGCTCGTTCTCATCCTGATTCCTTTACGATTGGTTCTCGTCCTGTTTTCATCACTGATCGCACTTCGTTCCTTTTCCCGCGACTTTTGTACAGCCGTCAATCGGACGACACAGCGATTCGCGACTAGACAAGGATAATCAAAAATGAACCCATCTTAAAAAGCGGCCCAAGGATACTTGTCGAAGGTGATAAACCGCGGCGTATACTTATATTTATTCATTCGTATGAAATAATTGTTGATATTATTTCTTCTTCTTCTATCTGTCGCTTCTTTTTATTATTAATACTAGATAAAAAGTCGTGTCCAATTAATCGGACTTACCAGTGCTCTGCAAGATGCCTTTGAAAATATACCCTTTGTTGATGCGAAAATAGCTTTTTACGTTACTACTGTTTGCTTCGTAATTAAAGTAGTTACAGCCGTCCGCTTCGTTTTATGCTCTCCTTGATAGAGAACCGGGGGTTAAATCGGGACGAGAGATTAGGGGATTAAGAGGAAACAATGAGTTGATCTTTATCCACGAATACGAACATCTGCCATTAAGTAATTTTTAACAAATACATTATGATAACGATATTGCTAATGTTGCAACTAATAGTTCAAGTACAAAAAGAGGGTTCAAATATTAACTACATCATAGATTTAGATTAATATCACAAGGATCACTTATTACCGAGATCAAATACGATTAAAGAAACCAGCAAGAAAATATTCCTTTCAATATCATTTATTTATTTAGTATAGTTTATAAAATAATAATGAAAATTTAAATTCCAGTAGTATTGGAAATCTTTAAAAAAAGTTTGGAGAATTTGAATTCACTTGTGTTCGCTACGTTCCATGCGTCAATGATTTTTTTCTGATAGGCAACGTATTTATCGAGGAAACGTGGACATAATATCATTTCTACCGTGCTTTCAATTCTAAACTTTGGACGAATTTCTTGAAATTGCGCTTCATTTTTTTTTGCTATGTGTTAATTTTTTTGTGATTGTCAATGAATTTATCGACCAAAAACCGATATAATACCGTTTCAAGCACGTTTTCAAAAAGTAAACGAAACTTTCGACGAAATTTTTGTTACAACAAACAAAGAGAGAATATATTCCTCTGACAATACACTTTTTTAAGCGAACAAATAAATAATTTCACTTTGAATAAAAAGTTTAAATAAAATCCTTCAGTTCTCCATTCATTTCTTCGTGTTACTGCAACACATTGCTTTTTGGCAACCAACATGTATTTTCTTTTATATATACAATTATCCCAGTTATAATTAAAAAATACTATTTCAGTTGTGCTTTTAAAACGCACGCGATAAATTATTTCTTTTTCAACGTCGAAAGAATTAATTAAATCGAAACAAAGGAAATATATATCTCAGGATGTAACAATACGCTTCTAGCTAAGTAATTGCAATTGAAACAAAATGTTTATTTCTGCAAATCTCGGTCTTTAATGTTTTTAATGATATATTCCGTCAATCATCAAAGCATGCTCAAACATGGAATTCTACAGCTTTTTGAGAATAATCTTGCCATCGCAGTTTTTTGCTCAGTTGTGTATAAACTTTCACTGTTTACTTTACTGGGATTGTCCATACGTTCTGTACACTTCCTGATAACATCGAGATTATTTTTATTAAAACGTTGATGAAATGGCGCAGATCAAAGCTGGTAGCACTGCTTTGCAACCTTTGACATTTCCGTTTAGTTTGTTCTTCCGGATTCTGGAACTTCCACGATGCACTGTATTACAAACGTTCATGAAAGAAACATTAAGTACTTAATAAAAGAAAAAAGCATCGGATTATCGCGAGAAATTACAATCTTCTTAACTGAATTTTATCGAATTGTTTTAAATAACAAATACTGTCGTCCTGTATTCAAATATGTAGTCAAATACTGTGATGGACAACTACGTTTATCAGTGATACATAATTCCCAAATTTCCCAAATTATCGACCTTGTAAGCCTTAAATCTGAAAACGATACTCGCACGAATAAAATCATATTTTCGCTAACAATTTATCCCCACCTATCAACACGAAGCAGATAAAGGAAGCACAAAAAAATGTCAAAAAAATAACGAATTTCCCGGGCGAGCAAAATATTCGACGGTATATTGGTTTCAAAAACAACCTCTGCTTTTATTCCAATCGAGTGGATAAAATGGCCGACCAATAAAAAAGAATATAGTTAAAAATTCCGAAAATGTTTTCTCGTCAAAACGTACCGCGGCGTGTTTGTTAATCAAAAACACAACAACGCGAAATTCGTCGAATATTACTCTGCCGTTCAGTAGTTGGTTTCTTTCGAAAATCAAGCAACGGTGGGCCGCGAATATTTAGCCTCTCGTCGAGTCGAACGTTCCGTATATTTACGTACGTCAATTTCTTACTCTCGTAGGCGAAAAGATTTTCCAGATGATGAAGAGAAAATGAAAGAATTTAAAACATGCCAAGTCTGAATATTATTTCTTCCGTCGTCGAAACTTTTGCGGAAACTTATAAGACAGGGATGATGACAACTGGATTTGTCAGCGCAAAACTTTTACCGATTTTCTTTCAAACAGAACGTAATATGATAACGTCGCGTAATTAACAGTAAAAGGGAGAAGATCGTGATTCTGAGGCAAATGTAAACCAAACTTCTCTCTTCGATGCTTTCTTTGCGAGGTTTGTTTTGAAAGCTATGTTCCATAAAACTTCCACTTCTTGTTAGGTATATTCAAGTTAAATAGACACAGCTATGTCCAGTATGACGTACGATATCATAGAAAGTGTACACGCTTGTATTCAGGTAATAGTATCGTTGATTATTTCAGACGGTGTTTGTTTAATCTGCGTACTGCTGTTCTTACAATTCAGAGGCACTTTTTTATAATGACATTAATTTTATAGATTACTCACACTTGCATCATTATTTAACCTCTTCAGAGACTCTTCAGGTTAGAAAGAGAAATGATTTCATTTTCGTGGTGTAAATTTGTTATTATGTAAATAAATCCTAAAAGAATTTATAATGTACAAAATGGTATCTGCATAAACATTGAACGAATAGAAAAATAAACGACGGTTGATGAATATGAAAATCTAAACGAATAGGTGTATCCTTGAAGAGATTGCTTAACGTTTCTTTATTATTTGTTCAACAGATTTCGAGCACGCACTAGTGTTTCTGTCCAACGCGTACCGCAAAAAGATTATCCTCGGCATACGTGTAACCGGTGTAACGAAATGCTCCCACGTAGCACGAAAACGTTATTTCTGCCGGAACAGGTTCTTCTTCCTCGAGTCCTGATTTTTCAGAATCGCATTTGCAAGCGGTCACGTCGCGACCCTTTCTACACCAGTATATTTACCATATTCTTAATCGAGCTCCATTCGCTAAACTTTCGTTCACCAACAATTATCGTTTCAGTAACGATTCAGTAAGGACAAAAGTCCTTGCAGCTCGATCCGATAAGAACAAAGGTCTATTTGCACGTATCCGTATCAGTTCCGTATCCGCTCAGCTACATGATTTTCCGCTACTATCATTCAGTTGCATGATTTTTCACTGACATTGATCATAAATGTTTTTCTACTTTTTAAATTAATATACCGACCATGTTCATGCGATCCGAAAAACATTGTTTGTTTCGTATGGAGTGATCCATGAACGAACTTGCTAACTGTGACATATTTGTGGTAAAGCACAAATATTATTTGCAAATAAACACTCTAATACTGTACTGAAACTGAATGATACTGAACGTGTGTGTACAAACGATAGATATGAACATGTCAATTTAAATACAATGAAACGCAGTGATCTATGATAGCAATAAAAAGTAACTGAGTGTACGTAGACCATTCGTGTGCATGTGGAAACCAAATTGTTAAAAATCACTTGAAGTCATTCTTTCACCATCATTGTTTCCCTTCAGAATTTACACTGACAACTGAATTTACGATATAACATGATAGATGTTTTAAGCTGTCCATACGTATAATGATTGCAATAGGTTCGTTTCACGAACCACGTCCTCTTCCATTGTTTCTACACACAGATCCATCGAGTCGAATGGGGAAGACATTTCTTTTGTAAGCACACTTTCGTGAATTACAGTTACGGTAACTGATTGAAACGTGGATCACCGCACACAGAAGCTACTCGGTTGCTTTGTCGATTCTATGGAAATGTCATATCACTGGAAATTGGGAAAGAAAATTGACACGAGTATCTTTAACAGGGGATTGTTTGTTCTCCATCCACGAAATTCTGTTACCATGACTGTTACCGACTAGGTTTTTCAATTTATTCAACTCACCGCATCGTTTGTCCATTTCTGACAAATTGACGATAACAGAGAACGAACATTTTTCAGTTAAAAAATTGAACTCTGGAAGTTTTCTTCGTTAAAAATAATATTGGAATCTCGGGAACTTGGAAGTTTAAAAGTTTCGAATTTTTTAAATTTCAGAAGTTTCTTTTCTTGAAATTCGCGTATCGGGCACGTAAAAGTTTCGCTTCAAAAGTTCCATACTTTACATCGCTTTTTTGCACTTCGTCTTCAAAGTCACCAACAAGTGTCGCTTGTTTGTCCAGATTCGAGGAAGAATGATCGAGGCACAATCAATCAAAGCGTAACGTCGAAGATACAAAAGCTGAATCGTTTGTTCGCGTATCAATCGAGAGATTGCTCGAGCGGAGAGGATGAAGTCGTCGGACGCTTAGCCGGCTTTCGAAGCCATGAATTGTTCGTGGCAGTTTGCCGGCGTGACAATTTGAAACGGCGAAACAGAAGAGCAGGCATCGTTATAGGACGCGAACGACATGTCCGCGGAACGAAATGCTGAACGGATCGATCGGAATCAAACGTTCGAGATAGAAAATGGCAACCTCACGGAGAACCGCTCGAGCTGCCTTCCGGAATTCTTCAACGCCACTTTGCCGGATGTCAACGCGACGAATGAGATCGACTCTTTCTACTTTTACGAGGTGAGTTAAAGAAAACACGACACACTATAAATACTAAACTTTCGACACCGTCCACACGGCTAATTATCGACCACTTACGCATCAAGGGTGAAGAGCCCTTTGAAGACCGTCGATCGTTTCATGAATTTTTCACGAGGTCTTTGACATACCAGATAAAATCAGATAAAGGTGTGAGTTTTATATACGAGGCAAAAATCGAGTCATGAAGGTGGAAATAAGCATTGACAAATTTCTGATCATAATATTAAGGCATAAAGTTTGATTTCACTAGTTCATCATAGAAAATAAATGTAATAGATTAGCAATTGAAAATAAAAGATAAATAGGTTGGATGTTGAACACAAGTTGCACATCTACATTATATTTTTCTTTCTATAAAACCTGTAGGTAATACTTGATGTTCTCTTCAATATATGATCCTAATTGATATGTTGTTTAGAAACTTTGTGCCAGGAGCTTCCTTTAAGATTCTCCTAAAAGTTACTTTTAATATGTGCACCTCTAAAAGCGTTTATCGAAGGTTTAATCCCCTTTTTATAAAAAGATAGATAACTTTAGTACAGCGCGTTCCTTTGATACCCTCCAAGTCTCCAGTAGTTTTCATAATGTTATCCATCTTTAAAGTACACCGTGTGTTTCATTTATGCGTTAACAATGTTGAAGGGAAAGTTTCAAAGGACTGTGTTCATAATGTTGGCTCAGGCGCTTCCGTGGTACTGCATTTTGTATCAGAGAATGGCACACATCGCGTTAGATAAGCGATGCATTTACAAACTTTGTAATTAGAGGATGTCACTTTTACATTCCATTTTTCTCCTTTACGAACCTGAACATTTTTTAATTAGAAAATTAAGATACCTGGAAATTTTCAAACTTATGAAATATCAAGGACTATATAGGAGCTATATTTATATTAGCAAGTGTAACAGCCCTGTTCGTGACAATATAACAAAGATGAATTGTATTGGACAGTGGCCGCGAGTACACGTCGCTTGCATGTACACCCTCGAGGACATAATTGGCTATCACTGATCTAACTGATCCATTTGTGTCAAAAATATCAATTTTTCCTGGGATTCCGAAATCTCTGACGATTTTAGCTACAACAATAAAAAGAAAATAAATCTTGTCAAACAAAAAATTGTGTAAACCACCCGGTTGAAAGAGTATCTGCTACTTATCTAGTACATAATTTTGTCGTTTTATTTGCTATTCCAAGCAAATTAGCCACTAATGATTACCAACCGAATATACATGAAAAGATACGATTTGAAAAATGGAATTTAAAAGCGTAGATAAATACTGGAAGGCATTAATATGGAATAAGCTACATGGCGACCATTACCGGTGACGATGATTAATTGTTCGTTTACTACGACGAAGCTCGTTAGTATTTTTACCGTTATCAGATAGAAACGAGGCTTATTATTCGATGGCAAAAACATTTCGTGAAAATATTTCCGTGACAGTCGCGGCAGCAACGCGGAAAAGTAACTGCGACAACGGAAAGTTTCAAATGTATCCCGTTCAAGGCATGTTTATGGTACTTCTCGTAGGGACATAATGGAAAACTGTGATAATGTCGGATACGCGTTCTTTCGTTTCATCGCGATCTCCGACGACATAAATTTCCTTGCGGGTCTCTTCCGTCGCGTCGGCGAAGATAAAGGAACGATATTTCACGATGGTGACAAAGCTGCGACTGTGATAACCGATCGAGATGCGGAAGTCACGCCGAAAGTTTTGCAAATCGTAATTGAAACGAAGACGTACGACAACAGAAACGTTCAAAATATAAATTATACAAGAAAATCGTGATATTTTCACAAAACATTATGTACGTGTATCTAATGAAGTTGAAACACGAAAGTCAAGATGAAGAAGTCTTACATTGACTGTATACTAAATTTTAAACTTATAGATTGCACCTGTTGCATGGAATGGTTTATCTTGTAAGGTTGTATCAACGAAAGGATCTATAATGAAGATATTATTAATGTACGAATATAGAAGGTACCTCGAACATTATCAAGATATAAAATATCTGTCATAGAAGTCACAAATACTCCTATACGTAAGTGGCTTAACCCATTTGTTCCCATGAGCATTTTTTGATACTTATACAGATATTCAATACAACTTTATGGAGCAAATAAAACCTTTTGTTATAATAAAAATAATAAAACATCTCTTCTTATTACAAACTTCAGTACAGTACTCATGAATACACTGGGAACACATGTGTACATTTCATGTTTTATGAAAGTCAACGAATGCAGTGTACTCAAATGACACTGGGGTGAAATGGGTTAAACTATCTTTTGTATCTGTAATTTTAAAGTATAAAAATCTCTGAACAAAGCCGACCTAACCTGAAAGAACAAAAGATGAAGTATAAAAACTATGAATACGTGACGGCATGAAGGTATCAAGAGATTAGTTTAATATTAGGTCAGATATACTTAGCATCCGATATAATAGAAAATTGACATGAAAAACTGAAACATCAGTGTCCGATACGTGACGGGATCAAAGCGCAAGAGGCCGGGATTTGATAGCAGTTTGTCCGAGTGTTTACACCGAAACTGATTCGAAGCGATGATCGGCTCATCGGGAACCGTAAATCGTTCATTTTATCACCGGGATGGAAATTCATTGGGCGGGACTGGTTGTCATTCGGCGGTTAAATGGCGCGAACTGGAATTTCGGCGGCGTAGACACGTGTCAGGGAAACGGGTAGAAAAGGAACAGGTGACAAGACAACGATGGCGTCCACTGTCTGACGAATTACCATAGACACCAGACAGGCGCCTGTTTTAATTCGAACGTCGACATTTTCGCCTTGGTGTTTTGGCTAGGCAGCCGACAACCCTCTTCTCGCGTTGCTACGTGCCGAAATTTAATATTCGATCTACGCCACACGTCTCTCGATTGCTATAGCTTTCGAAATTCAGCTGGGAATAGAGCGACGAGAAATACGGCTAACAAACGGCAGATTCACAATTATCTTCGCTCAGAACTCGCCACCTTCGTAAATTTTCTCGTGAATTGCTTCGACCACTACCAAAAATACCGGTCGAACGTTTGTTGCTGGATAGAAGACATTTATCGAGTTCGATGAACCCGTGTTTCCGGTATATTATCGCTGATATTTCATTTAAATGTTTACTGTGCGAAATAAACATTCTGGAATATGCGACGTGGCGATGGCTGTTGAGTATTTTTGAAAATCGAAAAGCGAGAGGAATCCATTCTACTTTTAACAGTCAAACTTCCAATCGAAGTCTTACAATTTTCTCTTTAACCCTTAAATCCATCATTTTTGTAAATGTAAGGGAAAAATGAGACCTGATTTCAATACATATTTTCATCGAGATATGTCGGAGATTGAAATGTGTGTTGCAATACTGTAACATTATGTATTTAAGGGTTAACTAGTTAATAATTATTCGTGTCGATGTATCTTTACCCTACCATTTTCCTACCTAATCCAGACTATTGAACATTTCGAAAGTTGTCGTCGCATATTCATGATCCAGATGTTTAACTTCCTATTATTCATTATTTCTGATTGTATCATACGTACAACAAAAGAACTAATTGTGCAGAATACACCGCGACTCTCGTAATTTCATCCTACGTCTAAAAAGGGAAACGAAATTACAGTTGCTCAGAAACTGCTAACGGCCGGAAATCTCCGGGTCTATAAAAATGTTCGAAATAAGCGAAGCAATTTGCAAAGCGGTATTTCTCTGTTGCAACTTTTTCATGGACCGGCAGAAAAACTCGGTCAATCGTCGATAAAAAGGGAGAACGAAGCTTCGACCAGCGTATTCCGAGGATCGTAGCAAGATCTGTTATCGCGTAGTGCGATCAACGAGGATCTGTGAAACGTCTCGATTCTCTGGTGGATACCAATCGACGATGGCTTCCTGTCAGCAATCTCCTGCTGTCACCTGGCCGTTTCTTGTCCCCTTTCTAACCGAGGTGTATCGCGGTCTTCGTGAAACCTTCGACGAGTCCCTTCTCGTCCGCGTCGGTTAACCCTTCGTTGCAGAAAGCCCGCCACCGGGAACTCGATTATTTTTACTAGGAATGCGGGTCCGCGAGAAAAGAGGGACAGAAAGAGAAGGAAAAAATAGTGGAAGGAACGAAGAAGAAGGGGGTCGTTGACGTGACGTTGGAGAATGATAAAATTAAGCTCGCAAGATGATCCGTTCGCGAAATGGGAAAAGCTCGTTCCGCCGTTACGGCCGGCCAGCTTTTTGCTCGATGTTTTCGATTGCAACGGTTCGTCGTGGGGGTCGATACTTCTCGTTTTGATTTAGAACGGAATTTTCTGTCAAACTGCTGGACGTTGCAGGCGATATTGAAACTTTCTGGGAGAGTTCCCTCGCGATGTAGTCTGGTTACGCGGTCGATCGATCGTTAAACTTATTGCGGTAAAAATCGATGGTACACGTGGAACTTTTTTACGCCCGAACGAAAATATTCCAACTCGGTTATTTGTTTCCGATCGCGTTTCCGATACCATCGACCGGTGGCAAACAGATAAGTCTATAATAAATTTATAATTTCGTTGAAACGATTCGAGGAAAATACTGAATACAAGTTAGCCTTTGATTATTATTATTCATAAGTAATAAGAATATTCGTGTATATTTTATAACGCAAAATAAATGCACACAAACAAAATCGTTAAAGTGTTCATTATCGTTCCGGCAGCAAATGCAGCGTTTTTCCATAGTTTCAATTGAACGAGAAAAGTTTAAATTATTTTATCGGAAAAGCGGGATGAAAGAGCAATTAATGTAGCCTAATTGAATCCTTCTATAACCGAGTAGTTTTCTATCTAGTTTTGACATTTATTCAGTCTAAATTATCGAATTCCAATATTTTCAAATAATTATTATTCATTCTCAATATCGAATATTACCTAACATTACGTTATCTCGCAGCAAGAAAAACTGCAATTATTTTTGCAGCAAACTACATCTGTTTAATTTTAACCAATTAGTACCTTTTTCATCTTGACAGAGGTATATATGTATGTATATTTAATTGAACGTTCCACAAAGTGATTACTCCTTTCTCGTATTGTAACAATTTAAGACGTCGACGAACACGCAATTACAGCAATAATAATTAAAAGAGAAATCTTCCATAAAACGCGTTCGTTGACCAAACAGTTACATTTACATGAGAATTATTTGATTGGCCTGGCGAGAAAGGCATCTCGTGAAAGGATCGAGAAATGGCGACGCTCGCCGTTTCATCGTTGCGGAGTCTCGCGATCGCGTCGCTTTCTTCGTTGCCTCTCGTAAATCGCGATTACGATTCCATTCACGAGAATCGGCCTGTTTTTCCTTCGTTCATTTTCCTCGGAGCAACGAACCGTGCAATCCGTAGAATCAATCGTCGGTTCAACGCGAGCTTCAATTAACTTTAATCACGCGATCTACAACCATCCGCCTAGATGCTTTTTCTTCTTATTGCGATCTTTAAGCAACCGAGAGAAGTTCAATCTTCGTCCGATGCAGTTCGGAAAGCAGCCGAGAAGTTTCCGGGGAATCTCGGGTGCAAACTTTGATGGAAAGCTCGTCGAGTCGAGCTTCCGAGAACGGAAAGAAACTGTAGTTGATATTTTTTAGGCGAGATGAAGATATTCGGGGAGTGGAATGTTCGGTGGAATGTTTAATAAATTTAACCGCAATTACCCGAATTCCGCTTAGTCAGTTTAAATAAAACGGAGATTGGGAGATAATTATAATCGATACACACAAATGTGATACGTACGAGCGAAGTCGTGAGAAATGTGCTGATTGCTTCCCTGCAGTATAAATTTTAAATGACGTGAAATTTCGGTTATCGAGAGGTAATATATTCTTCATAATCTTGATATCAAATGTATAGGGTAATATTGTAGATAGTACATGTTATGAAACATCCTGTACTCGTGAACTACAAATTTAGCAAAGAAGTTATAAGCGTTGAAAAGTTGTTGAGATTCAGCCGAGTCTGTGAGATGATAAAACTCAATCAACAGCCTTCTGTTAGTTTTACAAAGACTGTTTTATCAAGAAACGTTAAATGTTAGTGGACGCTCTTGTTCGTGATACTCGACCCTTTATACCTGCCATCCTCCATAAACACGCTCCGTCGAGTAGCAGTAATTTTCATTTGAGCAAATTTGCCAAGTATAAAATGAGGATCCTTTCGTCTGAGAGTTGGCTAGTCTCATGAATTTCTGATCGCGAGAAATTATCAAAGATAGAATTTGTTTGAGTCGTGAGTCCATATTCCAATTGTATTATAATCATTGTTTAAGTTTGCCATGCACGTGCATCAAAGTGTCCTTGCGATGAAACAATTGTAAATAGAATTCAGAATTGTAGGCGGCAATTTTGAATGACGGAAAAAGGAGTGTGTAGAAGAGAAACTTCATCTTTGTCGGTAACGTATCTTTTCTTTAGCAACTTCGCATTTTTTCGAGGCTACCTGGAAGTAGTGTTTTGAATTCTTCTTTTGTTCTTTCATTGTGTTGAAAATATGCTTGTTTGAAAAATACAAGGCCATCAAATCACATCCGTATTTTGAAAAGAACATATTTCACTTCCATGTGTTCATAGAAATATATTTTCAACGTGGTTTACAAATCTTCGAAGTTAAAAGACTTTTTTGTACTTAATAGTTTTGAAAAACATATGCAACTCATACATTGCATATGAAAAGATGTGCAATTTTATTCTATACTGCAATTTTATTTTATATTGCAATTTTATTAACAATTCACGATTTCCAAAATTGCAATCAGGATAAAGATACAATTAAATTAAGCTACAAATAGAATCTACGTTACATTGAAAGTTGCATAATTCACGAGAAGGTTTTGTATTGTGAAGTATGTATGTGGTTAATATTGATCGTGAAATAATCAGATTGCTGTCGAGTGAATTCCAATGACCTAACATGTAATTATCGGTCGTGTGAAACGAAAGGATCGATTGTTGCCGTTATATGTCCAGCGTCATTTGCCAAACTTCTGAACAAGTTGACAAATGCGAGAGATACCGTCGTTCGCCGACGATCGTCGTTGATATATGAGCGACCAGAAATTGTCATGTTAATGGTACGTTTACGTTTACGTCATGTCTGTTACAAACATTACCTACGTTTTATCAACGTTTTAAGTACGCATAATTCAAACTCTGAATATTTAAATACCTTCCTCGTAACATAAAATTACTATTAAATTTTAGAACTGTGCTTTCGAAAATTAGGGTTGGCAAGAAAGAATTCGTCGCGTTTCAACGCGTGGAGACATACTTGACGTTACAGAGCGTGGTTAATATAATCAGAAAAGTGTCAAAGTTAATGTTCGAGACATCAAAGCAGAGAGAAGTATGACTCTGACTTAGGCATTTCATGGAATAAAACTAAATGAAAACTTCGCAAAAATATTAGAACCATACTATGGATCGAATACTCCATATTCACCAATTTAATATTTTTTCAGCTGTCAATCAGTTGAATATTCGTCTCTCTGCTAAAAAACAGGGTAAACACCACACGATCGGAAAACTTTCAGGAAAAGAATACACGTTCTGTCGTGCATGCAGAGAAATTAATGCAACCTTCGTTTATCTTGTTTCGCGATTGTTATAAAAAGAAACAGAAAAACAAATTTGCCACCGCACGAGGAACGTGCTTTTCATCAAGTTTTTGATACCTCCGCGTGATTTCTTAGTTCGCGCTGAAAATTTACGTCACTTTGTATTACACGGAATGATAACGCTCTTAAATAAAGCGGGAGATCAAACGGTAACAGAAATGGCGACATAACGCGATATTTACACCGTATTTTAAATTTCCTTGAAATGAGCAACCCGACACGCGCGCGCACGCCTCGACGGACATAAAATTAGACTTCTAGTCGTGGCATTAAAAATAATGCGAACGTTAAGCGAATATACTCGCGGACAGTCTGACAAGAAAGTACGCGCTTGCGAATGATAGATGCACGTGTTGCTGTATGTGAACATGCCACTAGTTATAACACCGTTCCCGTATTTCGGTTTAAACAAAATCAACCCTACTTGTTTGAAAATCTGAAATTTTTGCTCTTACAATTTCGAACGAATATCTGTGAGGCACAGGACTTTAAAGAAAATGAAAACCCAAGTTGCCTCGAAACAAACTGTGAACTAAACTAAGTGAATAATTTTATTAAACTGTATCTTTTTCAATTTTTCGAGGTGAAAAATATATTCTACTATGCGTAGAAAGCTAAGCCAAGGTGGTACAGTTTTTAACTTTAACCTCAAAGAGATATAAGGATCTAAAAATTCAGGAACATAACTCTTAGGAATAAAATATAGTAATATTTATTATTCCGAGACTTGAACAGGTTCTTAAGTTTCCGTGGTCAACTCGATTATTACATAAAGTACAGAGAAAGTATATAATCATCGGAAGTTGACCCTTCCACGTAAATTTATTCAAAGAGCAATCCACGTATATCGATAAGGAAAGAAATGATGAGGAAGACTGTCAGCTGAATCATGTTGAGGAGGTCATCCTTGCTATCGAATAATCGACTGGGTTGATAAGGAAGAAGATATCAGGAGGGAAGATGTATGATCCAGAGTCCAGATTCCAGACTCAAGAGCAGCGTCCTCTTTTCTCTTTTTTCTCCCTTGTGCCTTAAACGAGCCAGGGAGCTTGGAAGTTCATTCTGTCCGAGCGACCGTAAACAACTCCATCGCGGCCCTTTATCTTCTGGATCACCGGGATACAGGGGAACGCGATCTAAACCCGTAAAAACCACTCCAGTCCTTCGTTTCCCTAGTTTTAATACATCACGGGACAAGCTTTATTAGATACTTCTGCAATCTTCTTCGATGGATATCGTGAGAATCGCGGGTTTTTTAGCTCGAGCAAGTTTCTCCCTTAACTCGATAATATTGCTATTAGACCGTTTCAATTTCAGATCTTAGAATTTCTATCTTTACTCTGGTCGAGTTTACTTCAGGGTTATACATGGCACGTTTCATTAAAACGTATTCAAAGACTGTCATTTATTGGATCACGATTCAAGGGTTAAACTTTGAAATACCTGTTGAAATATTGAAATGTCCAAACGTTAAAATACCGAAATGTTTAAATATTGAAAGTGTTAGCTTTTATCGGGATACAGATATAGTTTCGCAGCTTGAAAGCAGAAAATAGAAAAGAATTGCATTAGTCAAATTTAAACGACGTCAGATGATGTTTTTATTATACCCCTCGCGTGTTTCAAAAAGTGGTATTTCTGGAATTTCAATGAACCTTGAAATCGTAGGAATGTCTTCGTTTCTGGGGTTGACTCATGCATCACGTAATACTTCATTCGACACCATTTAATTATTCCTTATTCATTACCATTTATTACTCATCACTTATTTGTTCAAGTTTTCTCAACTTTAGCGTCGAAATCTACGATACAATCAAAAACGTCTCAGTTGATTAGAGGTAGTGTCTTAATAACTTCAACGGGTAATTATCATTAGACTGCCATCATAGAAATGATAAGTCGAACACCTGTTTGCATTATTACAACATTCAACGGTATTTATTGAACGAGAACGGGACATTCGGGACGGATGTTACCTAGAAATTTCGGCGTGTTGTTAGTACACGAACAATATAGCTGAGAAAACAATGCACTTACTAAGCCGTGTTGGAGTTGGCATTTAATTAAGAAAGTTCCCGATATAGTGTGTACATTATCGCGGGCGTATAACTTTCTTAACTCACTTAACGTTCGCCCACTAATTTTACCGTGGAGCTGTCAATTGTCCTCCCATGATTTTACGATCGAGTCATTAACTCGGTGTTAATGAATCATTCGAGTCGATGTTAAAGATCATTTTCCTCCTTTTCGATTTGTCACTAATAGATCTACCTGTTGCATTACATAGATATGTCATTTGTTGTAATGTAATGTAATGTAATGTAACATAGATATGTTAGATAAGTTCGTATAACAATTTGAAGTTGTCACGTTAAGTAGTGGATAAGTAATTGGGTACTAGAGAGAAAGTAGGTGAAAGTTTCAGCCACCTGGCGGTCACTGCAAGAAGTACCTGATCGAGATTCGACCACTTCATTATTTCAATTCGAGGATTACCGTAACAATAATAAACGTTACGAAAGAAGTCGTAACATGGTCGTTCACGATACAATTCGATTCAGTACTCCTGTACTGCAATCTGGAAGGTGTTGCAGAGAGACAGACTGGTCTACCATCAAAAAAGGTTCAGGTGTAACGTAAATCGACGACCGTACGATTCCTACGGGAGCAATAAATTGCAAACGGGATTCCTCACGGTTTCTTGTACCATGTGTATGTTCAGAGTTGGCGATCGTTCGAGCAAGAAAAACACGAAAGAATTTTATTAGAGCTGAACACCCCGGGGGAAAAATCATGGAGACGAGTTCACGAATGGTCGATGAAGAAGCATTATTGGAACATCGTGAACAAACTCATTCTGAGCCTTAATTATAAGTCGTGATACGTTTACAGAAGCGACATTGTTAAACTATTTTTACTCGTGGCTTTGCAGGGTAAATCGTGCAGGGTGATTTTATGAAGTTACCAATTCGGTTTTTTCAAAATTACTAGAATAGTATCACGAAGAAACTCTAGTCATTTGGTTCAATTGTAAAGAAGTTATTTTTTTTTCAAGTGACTTGCTTTTCGTGGTGAGTGTACGTTCGAGTGCAACGTGGGCTTCTTAACATCATGTGAACTTAATAATTTTTAAATTTCGATATTTTTGTATTTCTAAATTACAAATACAATTCTAGACATTCATGTCGTTGTATCCTAAAGTTCCTCGAGTCTGATATTCTTAGATCTTCAACTTCCAGGATTATGATATTCCTAGGTTCTCAAGTTCATAAATTTCTATATTTCGATAGTTCTAGATCTTGAAACCCTAAGGAGCATAAATTCCTACACCCTCAAATTCTGGACCGATCTCCAAACCCCGAAAATCTGTAAAAATGTAAAATAGGCGAGAAACCGTTTTCCCTTGTCATATTTTCTGCAGGGAAGTCGGATTTGCTCTCGACTGTACTTTCAGGAGGCCTCGCGAGCTTCGTGTCATAATATCCGTATCTCTTTTAAAACGCCGTTACAACTTCTTCAGAACGAAAGTTTATGTCGCGTAAAAGAATTTTTGCGAGCGTACAGATCGGAAAGGTTAATGAACCAACAATGAACCGTCAACTCGCAATCACTGATCACGCAATCTATTTAAACACGTTATTCAAATTGCACCGTAAACACAAACCCGCAATTAAGTAAGTAGATTAAACGGTCCTTATCACTTTCTTGGTCGCGCATCCAGCATCCACCGGTTACAGTTAACGTTCTCTTATTGAGATACACCGACTCGCCGGTGGTTGGTCGCCGCGAAATAAGAAATGCTGTAATCTTGAAAATTCCAGCCTGTCCTCGCTGAAATGTGGTCCCATATATCAGTCGGTTGTTCAGATTACACGGCGCGCGCATCGATCGGCTCGCTTGAAAATTACCGCGATAGCGCGGGAAACATGTATTACGTATTCCCGGTTCGTCGCGGCACTTTAACGAATAAGACCATCGGATTCGAGGGAATTTTCGGTGTACAATCCTCTTCGTGTGCCTTGCTCCTAATGAGACTCAAAGTAGGGCGGAACGTAATAAGCCTGGAAATGTCTCCTACTAACTTCCGAGTGAATTAGAACGTTTGCCGCGGCTCGTTGCTCGTACTGTCTCTGAACTTCCTAAACGTTCTAACTTTGTTAGGCTGCCGATCGAATGTCGGACACGATTGGGTAACGATCGCACGTTGCGTGAAGCAGTTTATGTTAATTCGAAATTAAAGCATTTAAATGATTACACGACTTCTTAGTAATGTTCGAAAATGATCGATCAAAACAGTGGATTCAAGCGAAGCACCGGAACTCCTAATGGATGGATTTCTTGATGGATTTCAATCAGGATAATGGACAGCTACAGTAATTAATACGTTCAATGCCGCGGGTAATATCTGCCACTACGAATTCAATGTACGTGTAATTTGATGACCAAAATCGTACGAGAAACACCAAAATGTTAATCGTACTAATAACGAAATTAAGAATACATCTTTTGTAAAACCATTTTCCTTATTAAATTCTTTAACTACATTTTCCATTTTTTATCCGTAACACTTCGTATTCGTGATCGAAAATATTTTACAATATTTTATTTCACTTGACAATATATTTACGATATTTTTACTGCTGTACAAATTCGTATGCATATGGGAATGTGTCTTTTCAATATCAATTTTTGCCCCGAGCTCACACTCGAGTAACAATTGTAAACGACATTCGTTAAACGATGCAACGCGAAAAAACTGATTTGACATACAAATGTATTTTTGATGTTTCCATTTCCCGTTTGCGTCTCTGTTTCGCGCTGTGTTATTTTAACAGAGCGAGAGACAACTTGAGAGTAATAAGGATTCGTTGAATAGCAGACAAGCATTGTGCGTTCTATTCACGAGATAATTGAAGAGTACCGTACCGCTAACCATCACTCGTAACAACGTGTCCAAACTGTACTCGAGGATACTGTTAAATCGCGATCGGATAATACACCGATATCGTAAACGTTGATGATTGCTGATCGAAGTGCTGGCTCGTTAATAGCACTCGTACCACAATGCTTGCCGAAGCTGACGCGTGTTTACATAGACGGCTTCGACCATAAACTAATTTGGGAAGTTGAAAATTTTAGGAGCTGAAAATAATTAATACTTTGTAAAATAAAAGACAAAGTTCTCCGTCTACAAAACGCTAATAATATTACCTTAACCTATTTACCTATAATTTTCTGGGCAGTTCACAGCTAGTTAATTATTGCTACAAAGATAAGAACTAAAGAAAGTTAAAATGTTTAGCACATTTTGGCTATCCTTGATTATACAGATTATACATTGAAACCAAAATTGCAATGAAAATACAAAACAACCGAAGTGCGCGTCACGATATTGTAGAGCAAGAAGTTAATCAGTGGACAAATCTTGACATTTATTCTTAAATTCTCGGCATCATTTTTATCTTTGTATAAATCGTTGATCGATCGAGGCATTAATAAATCCGCAGCAAAAACGTGCGGGTAAGAATACACGTGCGAAAGAAAAACCGAAGGGATAAGGTGGAGTGGATCGACCCTAGAGGCTAAGTCGAGTCATATTTCTCCGTCCGTATAGTTATAGGAAACCCTTTTCGTTAGAAAAGTGCCTACTCGCCCTCGATATTGCGTCACGCTCGTTTTTCCAGCTTTTTGTCCGCCCACTTTCGCTCGATTTGCGGGCAAAACAGATATACAGGGGTTCCACGTGTCGGAAAACTTTTCCTGGATGCTTTACTGGGTCACTTTGTCTTTCATATGACATCTATCAAGTAATTAACCTAGGAATTAATTCGAGTCGTTTCATATGTCGTTCGACAATGAAACATTTATCGTAGTTTCAACAGGGTAGTTATTAATACGATAGGCTATTAATAAACGCAGATTATTGATCGAGTAGAAAGAGATAAATATCTTGAGATCAATATTATTTTATTACTTCTACGTCTTGCGAAACTTCAAAGCTAGAACTACCTTGTCTTGGAAAAGTTATTTCTGTAAAAGTCACTGAAGGAGTCTACATATTTGTTCAATGACAATCACCCAAGAGCACTTAAAATTTTCTAACTAAATTCTAAAAGTCAAGAACCTATTGAATTAAGGTAAATTAAGAAGAGTTAAGAATCTGTAATAATTGGACAAATTTTGAGTAAAGGCTAATCTTAAACGTCTTTTAGTTGAATAAACAAGGATCTTTTGTGTGGACATTATTCGACAAGAACCCTCAGTGGCATGTTACATTTCCCTATGAATCATTTATCAGAATCATTTATCATGAATTAATCGCAACGATTGAAACGTCGGTTTATCATAAATCGTTTTCATAGTCAGAAATTTCTGGAATAATAAATGATGAGGAAGCTTTCGCTTGGATCACTTCGAACTCCCATGAGTTATTCAATGTTTTCGTAATTTCAACGAAGCTATAGAAACTATGGTGGTTGTTTACCAAACTGGACAAAGTCAACCACGTTATTACCATCAGAATATTTATAAGGTCATTCTCCGTTGTTATTCCAGATCAGTATATATTTTCTCGTAAATGCTGTTTTTCTTGAACGGTGATTCGCGAGTTTATCTACCCTTCAATCTAAATAGAAAGCTCAAAGTATCCTCGACGGAAATTAAAGTACTTCAATGTGAGTGACATTTCGTCATGAAAATATCGTATCGTTTGTTCTGTCATGAGATACGGTTCGTTCTGTCATTCTACATTCTAGTAAATTTATATGTTAAATACTTGTACCAGGCAACATTGAAAAAGAATAATTATGAAAATCAGTATATAAATGTCTACCGAATACATTTTATTTAATATAATCCTACTGCAAGTGATAAAAAGAAATATACATATACTTAAATCCCCATTTGGAGATCGTGGTAGCAAATGGGTTAATCAAAAGTGAATTTGTCTCTGTAAACTCTCGATACTTCTTCCAAGTATTCTCGTGCTGTTTTGAAAGGGTTTTCTTGTAAAACGTTTCTCGATACATTGCACCTCGATTCTCGTGAAAGGACGACCGCGTTCGATGCTGTATTGTGTGTATTGTTTAAATTTTGCACTCTGCCTGCCTGCTGTTCTTCGAATGTTGTTTCATTGAATTCAACAATATTGAATACGGCACAGATCGAAAAAAATGTTCCGTGTAGGTCTTAAATTCGAGAAAAAAAATTTACAGCCGGAGCTACTATTTTATAACATTCGAAAATATTTATGGATGTAGTTTTATGCTCTTTTTGGAGACGAATTTTTAAAAATTAGAAAACTGACTTATTATGTTAAGACCATGTGTACCTCTATTTAACCTCTTCGTAACTTTTTTGAGATTAGAAAAAGAAATAATGTAATTCTCTGCTGTAATTATATTTTTGTCCATCATTTATGTAAGTATCCTTAAAACCTATAACCTTTTCTTATATTTCACAACTCGAATATCCCACAAAAGTTTCCGGACAGTTACTTTTCCTTGAAGTACTTACTTCACAGAGAGAAAGTTCAGGTCATTCGTGGATGTAACTTCAGCGGTGATTTTTCTCTCTCGTAAAAATAATAAAAAATTTTCACTATTGTGCCGCGTTACTTCCAGGCTAGGTGTTAAAGCGGTAAAAAATCGTCTGCGAGGATTAGCCTAATTAAAATTACAAATCCGAGCCATTCGCATGTGAAAGGCGGTGAAATTTAAGCGGGGACTTTGTAGGAACCGGATTTTTCTTTTGTTCGTTAAATTCGTCTCTGAAGTTATGTGCGCAGGTATAAAATTGTATCATTTTTACACGTTTAAAGATATTCCTAAAAAATTATAAGGTAATAGACTTTATTTTTAACTTGCAACGGAGATGAAGTCTTTTATTTTAACTTTAATCGTTTGCAAAATATAAATCACGCTTTCTTAATTATTAAAATTTTAGAAACGCTGTCATGGAGAGAGACATGAAAAATGGATGTTCTAAAATATGGTGTTTTAAAATATTGTCTGACTAAACATCGCCGTTTCTACTGCGACAGTTAAAACGAAAGATGGAATAAAAATGAAAGATGGAAGAAGTTAACGGAAAAAGATAAACGTGATATATCTACTAAATATAAAGAAAGAGGATTTGTTTCCAAAGTTCGTTTTACCGCAACCAGACAATAAGTTTGGCCGCTATCGAAAAAACTTCTTAAAATCTTTACGAGCCAGAGCGAGAGCCAAACGAGATCACCAGAACTTCTTGCAGCCTTCTCGATCATTAGAAGCGCGATTTTTAAAGAGCAATTCGGCGAGCTGTTCGCCGAACAAAAAGTGCCTCCGTCAATTTACCGTTTACGACCCACGAAAAAATGGCCGAACTTACGAATGGAAGGAAGGCTGAAAGCTTCCATGAATGGTTTTCTTTCGTAAGAATTCATTGTTTCTTAGAATCTGGAAATTATGTACAGTCGGGTGAGACAAATAATTCGTTGATAAGGGGATCAAGGAATAATTAAATTGTGAAAGTGGAAGAATAAGAGACTCTTAGTATTAATATTTTACTGATAACTTGTGGTAGAAAATTAAGGTTAATTACTTTTTTATTGTGTGAGATTTTTATTAATATTTTTCTTACTCCAGTCGTTTGATATGAATTTTGCAGTTTAGGGAGGTGGAAAGTTGGGACTTTGAGAATTTAATCCTTTGGAAATTTATACATATATTAACCGGTACATCAAATTTATTCAAGACCCCCTTAGCCAGTAATTTCCTTCGATGAAGTACAAGTATCTAGCATTCAGTATTTACTGCAACTCGTTAGTAAGATTACACAAAGTCCAATAAATCAGGTCGTTTTTCCGTAAAATGAAAGACGGGTCCTTCAGGGAATTCACGTATCGTCAATGGTTGAAACGTGTGTTCAAAGTGTCTTACCACACGCTGCCATTTTCCTGTGTCAGTCGAACGTTAAGTAACATCTAACAAGGTGCTCGGGAACCTTTCTCAACAGGCTGTGCTTAACTGGAACGTAGAACAAGTAATGTGCAACTATAGCGTTAGAATATGATAATTGCTTCGTTATCGTCCACGGAATGTTCTTCGCTGGAGAAATAAGAAGACGTAAAAGAGGAGCACGTTTTACTAACAGCGAAGCACCTTTCAATTCTCGGTTTAGCAAAAATATACGCAGCTGAATTGGTCTTTTCTTTTAAATCCGAAGAATGAAACTGGAGCTATTTAAGGGGCATCCTTTGGCTGGAAATGACAAAGGAGAATCTTGTCGAAATTGACTGGAGTGGAATTTGAAATCAACGAAATAGTGTCTCGAGTCACGAACTAATGTCACAAAGGAGGTATTGTGTACTGCAAAGTGAATCGAGTTGAACATTTTTGGAAAGATTGGATACTTGGGATAATTAAATTGTTCTTGAGCTATGATTTTGCAAAATTTCAAGTAGTTTGAAAATTGAACAAATGACTCTACTAACTTAAATCACTTTTGAATGTGAACATTTATTTATATGTATTTTACCTGTGCAAATACTCATTTGAGGATTTTCTACATTTAAATTTGGTATATTAAAAGCTAATTTTTTGAATTTGCAGTTCGACTGTAAGATAAACTGTTTCTACTTAACATTCTCGTAACAATTTTCATCGGTAGATCTGCACCGCATTGATAAAAACAAAATAACAAAAATCAGTATTCATTGAGATGCATCGAAAATCGTTACAAATTTCCAACATCAGAGATTTGCGCATGTTATCGAAGTAGTCTCGAATATAGCATCAAAAGGTGATGAATGTTAATCAAATTTCTCTTTCGTACAAAGGGAATTTTATGCTGTAACTCGATGAATTTTCAGACATGACGTGAAATGTCGTGCACAAAGGACTTTTTGATAAGGTAATTTTTTACACCTTAAAATGCGAGCATACTTTACACCGTTGTGAAGCCATTCTTTGATGACAAAGTTCTATTTCCTCGTGTAATAATTTGTTAAACAAAATTCCTTTTATCGGGAGAAAAGCGTATGAATCTTAGGATAATCGAGGTAGTCAAGGGATACTTCGCGAAACGAAAATGTTCACTGAATATTTCATGCTTTATCCTTTTGCGGTCTAAATGGATTCTTAAAGGAACAAGTTCAATTAAGTCCGTTTGAAATATTCTGCGCAGTTTCAAACTTTTATCGAACGAATAAAGATCTCCGTTCTTAGAATATCTGAGTGATTAAAATGTTTCAGTAAAACGAGATTTCTAGCGAGTGTTATGTAACTTACAGTCGTACTATTTTATTTTACAGTACAGTTATTTTATTGTACAGTTATTTTAGTATATCGTACAGTGTCTCCATTGTTACAGTTGTAGTTTCACGGTTAACACTTAATGCTTTCTTCTAATTCTTTTGTAATTATCAGACTCTTCAAGGTTATGCGTGAAGAAACAAGATTAATGGCTCGATGACTTGAGGTGTGAATGAGAAGTGGCTTCAGGATGAAAAATGGTCGATCGTGTTTTTCAAAGTGAATATATAATTGACGAGGGAAGAATTAATCTAGAAAGCTAAGAGAGTAATAATAAGACATCTGTCAAAAGATTTATCGAACCTTAAGTAATTAGCCTAACTGAACTTAAATAGTGAACAGTACAGTCTTATTCCTATTGTTATTCGTTAAATATCACCAACCACGGCAGTATAACAAGGCATAAAAGACATATCGGAAAATGATTGCGGTAGTCGTAACAATATGATGTTCCTTGTTAAACGATTCGAAGCGTAGGTAGAGCGTAACTGAAAGTCTGGGAGATTGAAACGTGAAAGTCTATCGAGATGGTGGTAGTAACGAAGTAATTCGAGTCCTTGCTACAGAAAATCACCGAAGGGAGCAGAGGACGACAGTTTCCTCCTACGTACATAAGTACGGGTCAACGACTGACTTTTCATCTCAATTTCTGTCGACGAGGGCGTGCTAGGGCCATCCTCGTTTCATCTGATTTTTCGAGGCAACGATTCTTCGTGTTCTTTTACCATATTTTGCGAGACAGTAACATGTTAATAGGACTCTGAATGCCTTGTTCTCGAACTCATATTAAAATCTCTGCTATTCAATTCTGACCGCTTTTTTGATACGATTTAAACAAATAGATGTTCAATATTTTGATGAAACTGTATGTTTATTTTAGCGCGAAATTTCGTGTTCACTTCGTAATCGACTTTCGAAATTTGCCGGGACATAGTGACATCACGACACATTCATTATAAAAATAGAGAGGCTTGTTTGTTCAAGACCATCAAAAATGCTTTCATCTTTCATTCGCGTACACTGAAATTAAAATCTGAAAATATTAAATATTTTTCAGATGTACTATTTTTTATAATATAAAATTGTGCATCCATAGTCTTTGTTAACATTTTACGAGATCCACTAAACGCATTGCTAAAATAAGAAGAAAGATTAATTTTCTGAAGCTTCAAATGATCGAATATTATGTTTTAACACGATCAAATCATCTTTCTCCTTCGTTACTTGATAAGATCATGGAATTTTTAAGCAAAAGAAAATATACATACAATATTCCAATAGGAAATTCGAAGGAAGTTTGCCATCTCATGGCAACCCTCGACCTCGTAACATAAATTGTCTGCACAGTAAGAGGATCCTCGACAAATGTACGAAAGTCGAAGGATATTTCGTGCTGAATAGTGTCGCAGCTACGAGAGAAGTAAAATCTACTCTTATGCCGAGATCGTAATAAAATCTTGACTCGTCCACGGAATACCTGCAGAAAACAGAAATAAAACTGGTACCGTGTGGTGACAGAGTTACTTCGCTCTGGGTTAATCCTGTAAAGCAAGACGTCTTTGTGAACGAAATAACAATGGGATTGTACTTAACACACCGCAAGACATATAGAGAGCTTTTCACGTTAAACTAATTCACTGTGGCGATGTATAGTTTACTAAAAGATAACGTTTCTTTACGAGTAACGCATCTCATATTTTACTAAATATCTTTTATTTATAAGTTTACAAACACTTTCATTTTTGTAAGTTGAAAATATTTTATTTTTCAAATGTTCGAATTTCCAATTTTCTATTTTGAGAATATTCAATCCTTCGATTTTCCAATTTTCAATTTTCTATTATTCAAATATTTAACTATCCAATTTTCCAATTTCCACTTTTCTACTTTTCAAATGATCAACTTTCAAATTTTCCAATTTCCAATTTTCAGTTTCTCAATTTTCCCACTTTCCCATTTTCCAATTATCCAATACTCTAATTTTTCAATGTTCCATCCTTTCAATAATTCAATTTTCAACTTTTCCAATATTCATATTCTCATAGTTCCTATTTCATTTCCATGACTATCTCCATTTTAAACAACATTCTTACCTTTACGAAAACAATGTAATATATTATTAGCAATATCAGCCTTTACATCTTTCTTTTAAAATTGTTTATAACACAAAGAACTTCTCCCTGCTACAGACTTTTCAGAACGATATTCTAAAATTTGTAGCACAATATTCTACGCTTCGAATCCAAACATTTGTTGAAAGGAAAGAGAATTTGAACACGTACATTGAATAAATATCATTTAGTGACAACAACGACAGAACCAATCAAATGTAATACAAATACTGTTTCCTTGTTGTAATATTTATACGTGATTTGCAACACAAGTGTACACATATTTATATAATTTTGATTGTTTAATATAAATACATGAACGGTTCGAAATACGCGATATATGAATATCGTAGTTTAATAGCGTTTCACGATATTTTCAGCGTCGTTTCGCGCACCTGCTTTCCATTCCATCGAACGACCGTCGCATAATTTCTTTTTCATTCCGGTGACAGCGGATGCTTAATATTGTAGCTCTGGTATCGAGCACGTTCCTTTTTATATCTCCGATGATTTTTACCGTTTCCTTCGTAATAATCGATATAGCGGATGTGATTCACGGTGCTTTAAAAACAAGAAAAACTGCGAACCAGCCGAAGCTTTCGCAATTTAATTAACAATTCTTCTCGACTGTAATTTGATATAAAGTCAACTGTAAAATCCGAATAGTCTGTTATTAAATCTCTCCTCTGTTCTTTTAATCGCGTGCATTGTATGTGCCAAGTACATTAACGTGTCATATTCTGTCGATGACGTAATAAAATTTACTGTCGTTCATTCAGCTGCAATGTTACATGTACGAAACGAATAAATTTCAACAAACAAATCCTTGCTTTTAGTTCGACAAGCAATTTATTTCTTGTTATAAAAATTTCTTGCAATATATTTAACTAACATTGTTAATAACTATATACTGAAGAATGCAAACGTAATTTACTTTTTTTTTTATAAAAATTTCTGGCAAAATATTTAAACAACCGTTAGGATAGAATACGCAGAAAACTGCAAACGTAATTACGTGGTTCTCGAAAAAATATTTAATAATATTCAAGGTACAAAAATAATATTTAAAATACGGAGAATATAAATTCCGGTTAGTTAGCAGAATTAATTAAATGGCCCGAACTCAGCACGAGTCTCGCAATAAGTCAGACGCGACAAAGAACGTGTTAACTGGAAAAATTATGATAACGGGCAATTGCGTGTAGCGAATTTTTGAGGTTATAGATTGCAACTGTTCGCGGTGGATTAAGGATATTAATGTCACCCTTAAACTACAGCCAGGCTTTCTTTCACTGCCGGGTAAGTGTCCCCTATCACGTACAGCTGCGAAACAGGATACTAAATCAGCGGCTATTTTTTTACGAGCCGCGAAATTACACGATAATACGAATAACTGTGTCGTAAAGCATTCGTATCCACTCCGCGATGCTGGATAATGGAGGAATCTCGTTTAAAGTAAACATCATTGTAACCCTCTTCTTATAAATCATCCTCGTGCTATTCAGAATACTTATTTTCTAATTTTATCGCTTTATTTTGTTACATTTCATGCCGAGTGAATTTTGTGTATCATATATAAAAGTAAAGACACGAGTTTTGTGGAGTTTCGGAAGAGGGTGTACACCGTGCAAATTAATTTGAATTTAAACATTTTTGCATTTGAAGCCTATACACTGGTAATTGAATCTCGACGAATGGAAGCTGATTTTTGATTGATACGTCTACGGAAAATCGAAACGACAATAATGTCCAATCACAATACGGAGATAAATATTTCATAGGAAATAACTCGGCAGCTTCGAATAGTAATACATATTCACTTCGAAACTCACCCTTATTGTTTCACCGTACCGTGCACAACGGAATAAAACGAAAGAACATATAACCAGTTCGCAACAACATTTTTACACGGAAACCATGAAAAGGAAAAATAGAGTTCAGAGACTCCGTGCCAGAAACGCAAAATTTCGTAACACGAACATGAAACAAGACACAGTTAATTATTTTACAACGCCGTTAAATCACATTCAGGTCAGATTTAATGAAGGGATAGTAACTTCGTCTCATTATAAATTACATATTTCGTATTAATGAGATATTCGCGCTAACACGACAGCCAATTAAACAGTCTGAAACTTTTGAGCAGCAATGTACGCGCGAATCAAGAGATTCGATCGTCTCGATCGACTGTCCTATCGTTCTTTGTCATGAAAGAAGCTGAAGCCATACGTCTGCCGTTGCGAGTGAAGGGAAATAAAGGAAGGCGAAAGTGGTAGTTACACGGGCCTCGGTTTTCGTCGATTCGGCGATATTTTCCTTCCAATGGAACGAACGTAATTTGCCGCTCCAGAGAAAATGCGGGGAAGTCTTCCAACTGAATCGTGTTTTCATCCAGTTTGAACGTAATTAAGCATACAATGCGTATTGCGATGAATATTATTATAAAACACACTACTATCTAGACCTTAGAACCTTGGTATATTTAGAGGAGATTAAATCAAGTTAACTCCTTGTCCTACAATAACGTGACACACTCGTGACGCACACTACAGTTCGAATGTGATCAATCGCTAAATGTACCTAACATTTTGACTTTCTTCGGTTGTCTTAACGTTGTTGGGAGCTAGCTGTGAATAACTGTTCAGAAAATTGGGGGTTGAAGCTCGTTTAGAAGCTGGAATCAAAAATGGGGCTTGCTGCTTGAAAATTTAATCTTCATCTGCCTTTGAACTTTCACTTCCTGGTCAAGGTTAAGGTCACCGTCTTTTCGGTGACAACAATGTATTCAAAATTTTGCAGAAAAAATTGAACCTTCAGTTCTCCACAATTGTTCTCCACCCAGTATACGATATTTCAAAGTTCTGAAAGACCTCGATTATTTTTTAAAAATACAGTTCCTGTCGATATTTCAGTATTTTCACTATTTATTGACAGCGTAGAAATAGTGAGGATGTTGAAGTATCGGCAGATATTGCTCCACCGAGATCTGTCGCAACATTTTAGTCTATAAATAACATTGACTGCCCGAGGTTTTTATTAATAAACGAAGAAACATCGATAGAAAAAAAGAAAATTGCAAACTTCTATTTAAATCAGGTAGATATTAAGAAGTCAGAGTAGACATTTAAATAGGTAGATATTGAGAAACTGAACTGTATCTCGAGATTTCTTGAGGAAAGAAGAAATTGAAACTAGAACATTTTAATTGAAGAAGTCCGAATGATTCTGTATAGAAAGTTGTATCGAAGAAGGCAAGATATTAAAGCTGTCACAGACGGTCAGATAAGCCCCCTCCTGTGAAAGGCGTGGATAACGTTGCACCGGTGACTTTTCTTAACCGATTGGCTCACGCGATGTAACACCGCCATTCTGAACAAGAAACTTTCCTATTATCCAGCCGAGTAGTCGAACGCTATCGACGACATTGCTCACATTTGGACAATTTGTTTTCGATTAATATCAGTAGAAGTGGACTACATATGTACTACCTCTCTAATTTCAGGACATATTGCCGACCTCATTAAATATTTGTAACATACAACTTCGCAATGTTTGTCTTAAATATGTTTCACTAATGATACATAGTTCAATTAACATGAACTAGTAATGTTTGCTGTATATAATGTGTTTTATATGAGAGTAAAAATGTTCATTTTTAATGAATACGAGTTACTCTTGAACTAACCTAAAAGTATGTTCCGAATGGTTATAAAATAAACTTACATGTACAACGGTCATAAATGTATGTCTTCCTACAGCTGCACAAACATTGCATCCCCGGATGTAAAACTTCATCCAAAATTATCTTCCACCATTTGAAAATATTACACGTAGCATGTTGCCTCGTAACAAATCAAAATTGATGAGTCAGTGCATTAATTAGAATGGAACATTACAAAACGAAGGCTAGATTTCATAGGAAATGACATATTAGTTCAAATGATGAATTGAGGTATCTACTCGAATAGAATCAGACACACGACCAATACGAATTAACTTGTTAGCTCACGAATCACGTAACATTTTAGAGAATAATTACGATCACTTATTTAAATGAAAAAAATGGTGAAACAGGAGTTAATTCGAAATTTCGATCACGCACCCGCATAGAGAATTTATTAAATGCAACGACAAAAAGTTAAATTAGTTCTACGAATAGTCAACATTCGTCTATGTTTCAGACGTATAAACTACCTAAATAATAGTCATTTGTATGCATTACCTGGTCGTGTCGTAAATTGCATTTGGGACGTATAAATTCTATCGCGCAAAAGTGCATTATCGAATAACGCGGATAAAATCCTTTTCCCTCCATATTTTAATCGATTGTTACAATTGTACTTTTTATCGTATGCCAAAAACTTGGCTTTAATGTGTTTCAGAAACCTGATATGTCCAGTTGCTGCTTCGTTGAAATTAACCTAATTAACGCATTACGCGGTACATCGAATACTGTCATATGCAATACGTGCAGCTATAATTTCGGTTACCCAAACTATAATCATTTCAATTACCTACTCAGAATATCGTATTCACGTTATGATCAATTGTTTCGATTTTAACTTCCTGCTTTGGACTTTTTGAACCTTTTACTACTTTCAGATCAATTACTTGGTACTCTAATAATAAGGTGACCAATTATTTGGTACTCTACTTACTTTTTGATGTAGATAGATTTGTTGACATCGTTCATTATACACTTGTACATACGTGTGAAGCTCCACTTGTATATTTGTCAAAATATTTATAGGTACAGTGCTAGTATTTATGAACATGGAAGCGTTAATAGACAGACGAAAGTTTGCTTAGCTGATTGAACGCTATTGTATCGACACGTCCAACAATCACGTCTCGAATTCCAATTGAAACTGATTTACGATTCATAGCCGAAACAAACTGGTATAGGATCAGGGAAACAACGCGATTCGATTGATCAAATTCGCTCAAGCCTGGTAATATCAGGTAATTGATTTGCACATGGTTCCAGGTAAAAATAGCCGGTCACCTGGCACCGTTTAAATTCGCTAATTGCCTTCTGTATAGCGATACAATTAACCCAATTACAAAACCATTACTCGAGAAAGAAACTTCCGCTACGGTTCGTGTGGTCAGAAGAATTTGCTCAGTTTTGTAAAGTCCGGCACGAAATGCCCTGGTGGCTGCAGACACTATAATTTAAACCCTCTTTCCTGTCGTTGTGTTTCGAGCTTTGTGTCTTCTGGACTTAACATGTTAATGAGTTCACAGATGTTTCAATACGTTGCACGGTTATTTAAAATCAATTGTTATTAAGTGGTAAATCCTAGAAGAATAATACCATCTAAACAATGTTCTCTTTCATCGCATCGTAAATTCCTAATCAATCGAGTATTCTAAAGTAATAAAAGGTCCTCAAAACTTATGACAAAATGGCTAATGAAATCCTACTAAAATTTAGTATTGAAAAAATAGTAGAACAATCAGAAGGAATAAATTACGTAAGCAAATACATTGTTGCACGCCCAGTAACAGTTTCCATTTAGTGACCCTTGCTATTTCAGTTTCAATTAGGCAGACCACCCGACTTCGACAAAGGATAATCACTGTAGTATCCCACAGTTTAATCGAAGGTATCTCGTACAAGATAACGCAAGTGCGTGTTCGATCGATGCAGGTGGTGCCCTGTAGAATCTGCAACCATAAATTGCTGTCTTAACGATCCACCCACTTTTGCAACGGGACTCCAGCATGGGCGTGTTTCGAAATGGAAACTAATAATCTGCCGCTGAATCTGGCCATCGAATAGGGCACCTTCAAACTCTACAGATCGAACGACATCGATTTTCCATAAATGACCGGTGTCATCGAACCGCGGCGAAATACGCCGCGCGACACTCCGATTTTCCCTATTTTGTGGCTGACATACTTCAAGATTTATGCAGCCTTTCAGAAGTTTTAATAAAAACCGTGCGGAAGTTTTTCTTCCCGGAATGAACGACTCTCGATTCTCGTTCTGTAGTTCAGTTATGGAACTATGTTTCTTTGTAAAGTTTCGGTGGTAAACGGACTTTACATTTTAACGAGGTAAAAATGTAACGTTGAAACTCGAAACGTTAATTATGATAAATCAGTTCATTGCAGTATTAAGAAACTTTAGAAAAGAGATTGAAAGAAACGCTTTGACAATGAAGAATTATTTCCCAAATATTTCTGCTAAATCGAACAAAACCTTATAATCTGCACTTTGAAATTGAAAATGAAGTCGAAAAATGAACAGACGATAAAACACAAATTGTATACATTTATCTTCATGATCAACACAGATTCGAAATCACCTTAATTTTGTAAGTTAAAATAATACACTTGTAAAACGTTCGTTTGACCGATTTGATAGTTTTAGCGTTAGAGTAATATTTTACATTTGTATATTCCAATATCCATCTACGTCGTAAACGCCTCGCTGATAATTTATGATCCCAGTATTACAGCTGTATGGTCGGAGAGAACGCACGTTTGTATCGAATCGATGTCCGGATCGTGTCTTTGTAATTTCGAATCACAGTTAAGTAGTGCAAGACATTATATCTCGTTCCGCGAAGTAATGCAACTTGGTTTTTTCTCCTGCGATTTTATCGTCCCTTCGAAAGCAACTAATGAAACATTTTATCTTTAACGAACCACTCTGTGCACACATACATAGAATGTATCCTTTGAAGGATCACAAAACTTCAACGTCCCTGGCGGACCAATTGAACTGCCTGCAGAGTCGTTGAATCCGAATTACCATTTCACTGTGTTTTTTGTTTCGCTTTGCCGATCGGTTGCAGATTATTTGTTTGCTGGCTTTAATAATCCTGTCACGGTGAAACTTTCTCAGAATATATCGTTACGATTTCTAGAGTGACCCATCTGGGAACAGAGAACTTTTACAACGCTGATTGGCGCGGTAGAAACAACCGTATCTAGCAGGGCACTCTGTAATTACTCTAATGTGACGATTCAGAACATTTCCACTCGTGCGAAAACGCACATTCTCTTTTATCTTTATTCTCGAGTTCCTTTTTCTCTTTATTGCTTAAATCCTTCTCGCTAATTAATTAAATCGAATAAAAGTCCATGTTAATATATTAACTGTCGTGAAAGGACCGGTAAGGGAGTAATGGGAAAGGACTCTGATAATTGGAAAATATGGCTGTTTAATCTCCGGTACGAAGCTTTCAATTTGTTATTTTATAAATTATTTGATAAATTTACATTCGTGGCGCCTGTGAGCGATGAACATCGTGGTAATAAACGCGTTAACGACCATGGATCCTCCGGGTACATTGCGAAACTTTGACATCGCCTTCGGTGACGTTCCTCTTACTCGTAATTATCCCGCTAATAAATACCATGTTCGACGAATAGGCGTTGATTTACGACGGTAGCCCGTTCGGACAGGCCTGACAGCGTTTTCGACGTTAAAAAATGTCTACGTTAGCGCACTGTCTTTGTCGCGTGCCCACGCAAACAAACCAATTATCAGCAAGATCGTGTTTCCGATCTGATAAATGGATGAACACTAACTGAATGGAAAGCTGTAATTATACTATTTTACCCTACTTGCTGGCTTGAAATTTTTCAGAATTTCACGTTTAAAGTACAATCACTTTCAATATACACTGGACGAAGTTGTAGTATCTGGTACATATTGGGGTTAAATGATTATAGTCTGAGGTTCGGTGATTATAGTCACTTCAGATGGTTAAACGATTATTGTCACTTTTGAGGTTAAATGATTACAGTCACTTTTGAGGTTAGCATTTACTTTTAGTACGTAAGCTTGAAGTTATGTGGCTACAATCTTATACTCGTGTGGAATTTTCTTTTGTTGCAGACGGAACAATTCACGGTGTTATGGTTGCTGTTCGCGATGATAGTCGTGGGCAACATAGCGGTGTTAATTGGCCTCCTCTGGGGCAAACGTCGAAAGACGAGGATGGACTTTTTCATCAAACAACTGGCGTTCGCGGGTAAGTCGTTTTACCGATACTTGGGAAATTTTGACGAGAAGTCGATTCGATAACTGCAAACTTTCTACTTTCATCGTGATAACGGATCGAACGTAAAACTTGTCGCACATCGAATAGGATATTTTTAACTTCAATTTCCGTCCCCGTTGTTTCTCAAGTACCAGACCATTAAATTTACTACTTCTTCCAAGTACTTTGCAACTGCGCGTCTCGCGAACGATTTGATTCTTACGTTTGTAGGAAATGCGAGAGCCGAAGGATATTGATTTTTCTGCATTTAAACCTTGAAAACTCTACATTTCAAATTCGTTCCTGGTTGTTACAGATCTAACGATTCTTTTGTTCGTAAAATTCTTAAGAACTGGTGCTCGGAAACACATGGTTTCTTTGGTGCTGCAGGAACTAGTTTAGTAATGGGACTTCCATTTTGTAGTTAATAAACGGAGAGTTCGTCGTCTGTGTTTGACGATATTTGTAAAGATCAACAAAATATGTGCACTTAAGTAAACAATTACAAGTGACAGTAGTGACAGTAAACAATTGCTAGCGACTCGTTGTTGAAGCAGTCTTAGCAGTTGCATAAAGAAGTTAAATAAAGGAGGTCTTTCTATCCATCTACGACAATATTTCCAAAGACGAACTAAAAATGTATGAGTAAAAAAATTATGTACGTTGCTGATAACTCGTTGAAGCAGTCGTAAAAATTGAATAAAGAAGAAGAAATGATACGTCGCACGTTTAGAAAAATATATTGCTAACTTCTTGTCCTATAATATCTTGTCAGACTCGTGACGCACATTACACTTGGAATGTGATAAACCAGACTCGTATTTTCACTGCAACTTAATTGTAAGTTCAATTCTAATTATAATCTGTATAATCAAAGATCGCTGAAAACAAAATGTAGTTAACATTTGAATTTTCTTTGGCTGTCTTAACGCTGTAGCAATGATTAGCCAGCAATGAATGACGCAGTTGCCCAGAAAATTGTAGGTTAAGGAATTAATAAAAATCTGAGCTGAAACAACGATCGGATCGACCACGAGAAAAGCAATTTCTAAAATGAAAGGTATCGGCTCGTAAAAAGTATTAGGAGAAATTCGTAAAAATACGAGGGAAGATTTAGGTTACAAGCATCGAACGTTAAAGTTCGCTTGTCCGTTCGACAACGAGCCGTTCGCAAGCTCGTAAACGCTATCGATACAATACACTTGCGTCTATCGGAAAGAGGAAATCGAGCAACGAATTCTTGGTCCCTGTAGAAGAAACAAAGCAAAAACTAGGGTGAAATCGTTTGCTATCTTTTACCCTCTATTCTTCACGAAATCGCTTTATCGTGACCACTCTTCTGTGGAAAGGAACTGGGTCGAGAAAAGTGCTGCGGAAAAAATGAGGCGGAAAAAGAAACGATTGCGGCGAAGAAAGACAAACGAAAATTTGTCTTATTAAGGGTTCCGTAGGATTTTCGTACTCTTTGGATCGAAATAAACATGTTGGGAATAATTTTTCTAACAAAAGATTAGTGATTCCAAAAATTACTACTTTATCTGTTTAACTTAAGAGAGCAATAATTCAAAATTATAACTTATAAATATGTATATAATTATAGTAAGGTATTTTTTAAATTCTTCGTAGAGACGTGTTTTCTTAAAATACCCCGAAAAGTTACTTTTCAAATCATTTCAAAAAGTAATACAAGTTAACCTGCGAATTAATATTCGAATTACAATTACATCTGGCAGAACAAAATCGTACGTGTCAAGGGCTCTCGTAATGTGGACGAAATATAACAGCAATTTCCTGGTACCCGGAATGTCGGAAAAAAAAGTTCGGAATCGGCTCGAAAATGAAGATGTTTAACATGCCGAAAGCCAGAAAATAAGAGATGCAAAGTGATCATTATAAAGAGATGAATAAAAAGGAAAAATTAAAACAATATCAAAAAGCAACACGTTCCGTGTGAAATGAAAGACATTGGAGACACGATATTGTCGGTAATGTCTGTTCTTAAAGCAGGATGGGTCGTTTATATGCGAATACGAGGAACGTGCAATTAAACGGTTGAAACCGGTGGCCAAAAGCTGTCGAAATTCGCGATCCTTTACGAGCGAATAACGATGAAATCCGATTTGTCGTAAATGAAAAGCGAACAATCTTGTGGACATGCTGTAAAATTCCAATTTGTAAGCGGTCCATGTTTCTGCTCCGGAGAAATTATATAAAATATAAAAAGACGTGAAACTGAAATCGCTTTTGGAGGACGGTGAGGATTTAATGTACAAAATGGCGCGCGTATCGACACGACTCCATTTTCTGATCGATTCAATTTTCATGTTTCCAACGTATACTACGCGAAGATAAAAATACTGATAAAAATTGAAATCTGAAATGTTAGATTCTGCTGTTAATTTCAATTCTGAAATGTTAGATTAGAACTGTCAGATTTATAAACTGTATTGCATGTTCTGAAATGGTCAGGAGGTTAGGTTAATTAACTATTGTGTTACTGTTAAAATATTGTGTTCTCTCTCGGCGTATTTTACACGCATTCTTACATTTAAAAGCGGCAAAAAAATCTTTCAGTAAATTTAAAAATCAGTGAAATTCGGTAGATTTAAAAAAGTCTTTTAAAAAATTTACTTTTGAATTATGACAAACCTGGGAATCTGTGAATTTAGTATGTAGGAAATATAAAATGTAGGTATCTTGAAATCCGGCATACAAGTAATTTAGTAATCTAGTAATCTAGCAATCTAGTAATCTAGTAACCTAATAATCCCAGAATTTAGGAATCTAAAAATCCAGGAACTCAGAAATCTTCAAAGTTGTTTAATTTATATAAAAGAAATAGATAGCGAAAGTGATTACTAACCAATCGATGGCGATAAGTCTAAATCGAGTTTCAATATCAAGAGAAATGTACCGTCAGGGGTAGCGTTCGAATCGCAAGGGAACCCGTAAAAGATGAAATCTCATCACGAAAGGTTTTTTTTTTACGACTGACCGAATGGCACATCTAGACTCGATACGATATCCCTTTAAACTGCTTCTTTATGGGTCTTCTCGCCACACGGAATATCACGCGGCTCGTAAAATGCGTGCTTTCGGTGCCGTCGTTCGTACAAAGTGGGTAACATCGCGATTTGTTGCAATTAAACTGTCCGGGATTCGACATAAGCCTAGGGACAATGTTGATTTCATCTTCGCACGAATGCTCGGAAATCTCTGCAGGAAATTTTATTTCTAAACCCGTACTTTTTATAAAATGAAAATAAGCTTTACTTTAATTTCAATCTAATCTTATTGAAAAAGATTTATTTTTAGCGATATATAAACCACAGCCGTTATTAGGAAAAATTAGCTTGTTTATATGTATACCACACGCCTTTGGTTATAATTTTAGCATGTCGTTTACAAACCACACCCCCAGTTAAAGGGTTAATTGCCATTGTTGGAATATCTAGCTGCAAAATTAAGTCGAGTGTCGAAGGAAAGTGACAATGTCTTTTTATAGTTTAACAGTCTTCAGGTCAGAAATTGAAGGCCTGCAGTTTGTCTCTCCGGAAAGGGCCGAGTAATAAACAACACATGGGCACTTCTCTGAGTTTTCCTTCAAGAGGGCCCAATAGATGTTTTTCTTCTTCCTAGCTTTCTCTTTTGATATTTTCACTTCTGCTTTAGCTTTCGAACAGTGCAGACATCGTTCGTGTTTAAAGAAATAAAGATTCAGATTTTATATCATTTTGTTTGAACAATTTATTCAAAACTATATAAACCATACCCTATTTCCATTAGCCATGGCACGGGAATGTGATATACACGATATATTTAATGTCGATACTCAACATACATTAAGGGGATAGTACACGATAGGATTACTATAAATAAGAGGATATATTATAAATAGAGGAATGCTGGCATTGTAACGAATAAAATAATGATTTCACCCAGATCTGCATCTGGGACACTTAGCGCTAACGAATAAATCGTATCATTAGCGGACAGTGAAAGAGGGTTAACGAACCGCGGCCGCTTTTTCTAGACCGTTCATTCATTCGTGAATTAAGTGGTCGTTGGTCGGAAAGCTGTTACAATAATAGAAGCTGTTTTAATAGCCAATGAATCACGTTGCTCAGTTGCATATCTTGTTGCAGATTTATTGGTCGGCCTGATCTCCGTGTTGACGGATATAATTTGGAGAACGACGGTGACTTGGCACGCCGGTAACGTCGCCTGCAAGCTGATAAGATTCATGCAAGCTGTTGTGACCTACAGCTCTACCTACGTACTCGTTGCGTTGTCGATCGACAGATACGATGCCATCACCAGACCGATGAATTTCACTGGCAGGTGTAAGTACATTATGACCTAGATTCTGTCAAATTGAAATCGCATAAATAACTCTCGCACTCCTTTTCGACAGCGAGTAAACACCTTGTCGATCAGGAACATCTCTGATATCTTCGCTCTAACTCCACTTCATTGTCGTATATTTTAATAATGCATGACAGAAATTACTTTCAACCTTGTTTTACGTGGAATGAACGAATCGATGATATCAATGCATGGAAAATTGGACTGTAGAAACGTAGAGAGTGGAAATTCGAGACGTGAACAGTTGGAACGCGGAAATTTGCAAATAGAAATTTGACGCGTGTAAATTGGGTGTGCATAAATTTGACACGTGGAAATTGGACGCGTGGAAATTCGGAGAGTAGAAATTCGGTACGTGGAAAGTTGGCACGTAAAGATTCAACGCATGGTAAGTCAGCGCGTGAAAATTTGGCGCGTAAAGGTACGGCACGTGGAAAACCGGCGCGTAGGAATTCAGAGCGTAGAAATTCGGCACGTGCAAAGTTGACATGTAGAAATTCGGGACGTAGAAATTCAACGCGTGGAAATTTGGAACATAAAAATTCGGAGCGTAGAGATTCGATGCGTGGAAATTTGGGATATAGAAATTTGGAATATTGAAATTCTACGCGTGGAAATTTGGGACATAGAAATTTGTAATGTAGAATTTCAACGCGTGGTAATTCATCGTGCGAAAATTCGAAGGGTAGAAATTCATCGCATGATTATCCAACACGTGGCAAAATAATTGAAATATTAATGACGCACTGGTCGAAACATTAAACACACAAAGTACGGACAGATACAAAATGAAATTTTCATCTCCAATTTAACGTAACATTGAATCAAATAATAACCGCGTAATTAACACCAGACAATGAAATATTCCGTATACATTACTAAGGCATTTACAGTTAAAAGGGTTAATATCTTCCGCTTAGCTGGAAATTTGCTCCAAGGTGCTCATCCCAGCGAACTGCCGCATAATTTTGACTTAATCTTGCGAAGCTACGGCAAAAGCAGCGATTTCGTACAGTTTGATTAACACCCACGATACGGCATATAATATTATGCATATATGTACATAGTACGTATGTATATATGTACGTGGTGTTATTACGTATTCATGTAACAGCTCGATTTCCACGCAAACGAGACAGCTTTGACGTATTAGTAACGAGGGCAACGGGTAGGTTGTTGTATCAAAGTGACGTACGATTTCGGGGAACTTTCTTTATTACGCGAAACGCGTACTCGCACAGCTTTTTCTCGTTTTTCTCTATAACCCGCCAGCTGTCGCTGAAGTTTCGCGGCTAAGGAAACGAGGAAACTTGGGGACGCGAAACTTTCGCATCCACTAAACTTATGTGCATCTGTTCATTCACTTTAGACCGTAAAATCAGCCCTGACATTCTACTGCTATGTATACTGTGTGTCGCCGAACTGCGAACGTGTCTAATAATATTTGAATATCGAGATATTTGAATGTAGGACATTTTCAAGCCATATCGCCTAGAAATGTTCCATTTTGGTTGACAGGGTGGAGAGCCAGGGCTCTGGTCATCGCTGCCTGGAGCCTGTCGGCATTGTTCAGTGTTCCAATAATTTTCCTGTACGAGGAGAGACGCATACAGGTAACAAACGTCACACTTATGAGCAAACTATAATTGAGACCAAAGAGTTAATCATTTGTGAACAGAGTCATTGTCGTGACGCAATGAAATCGATTATTACTGTTTACTCCCTGATGACGCTGGCACGATGTTTATGAAACGTTTGTTATAGCAAGTTCTGCTATAGCTAAACGACTAACAAATTATATCGTTTATTCATCAGGTTACTGAAAGAATTCGGTGATCAAGAAACTAGTTAAATCTTTTGCCTCAATTTTTCCTGCGTTATTGACCCATGTGTATCGATTATAGAAGTGTTTCTGAAATTCTTAAATCACCCGCCACACGTGTATTTTTCTTCGTAAATTGGTCGTACTACGAGCATAATCGGCAGGATCGTTTACCAGGGGAAGACTCAGTGCTGGATTGACCTGGGCTCTCCGTTGCAGTGGAGGATCTACATGAGCCTGGTCAGCTTTACCCTCTTTATAGCACCTGCTCTGATCATAGGAGGGTGTTACGCTGTGATCGTAGCTACTATATGGTCGCAAGGAGGAGCATTACGTCAGGGACCTACCAGGGACACCAGAAGGGCGTCCTCTAGGGGACTCATCCCTCGGGCGAAGGTCAAGACGGTCAAAATGACTCTCGTCATAGTATTCGGTAAGGGTCACTTCTTTCTAAATATCATCACTTTTTCCTGACAACTCCGTACATTTATTATGGAACGATATCTCTTATTACGACAGAGTTTTCTGATGGAACTACCTTTCAGAGATCCTCATAATATGAATTAATTTCCAAACTGCAATTAGCAGTTATTGAACTCTAGAGTGAAGGACGAAACAAAGAGCCATCGAAGTCACCACTTTGCGATACTTGCGACAAAGTGCCGAGCAATTCAAAGTCGGGATGACTCTAATACTGTTTAACTTCGCTTACTTATAGCTGGAAGTTTAATTAAAGCCCGCGTTATACTGCTGTTACAAACTAGAGCTCTTCAATTTTAACACAGCAAAATTTCTAAATTCTAAAAGTTCATAAAATTCCTCATTTTTATTGTAATGTTCAAGTTCATAAACTTGTCAAATTCTAAGGCTGAAAATTTTATTGTAAATTATATGAAAGTTTACGTATTTCCATGATATGTAAAACCGAAGCAAGTGAAACCAAGCTATCCTTTGAAACAAAGATTACTATACTCCGAAATCTGGAACAATTTTCAATATATTTCAGTTTGACTTACTCTCTTCTCTTTTTCCAATTTAGAATTTGGTTATGTCTTGTTATTCCTTTGCGAAAGAGAGCAGTTTCTTTTCGTCCGCGAATAACGGATAGTATGGCGGGAAATGGCGGCTACCCGCTACGCGGATTTTACTAGCAGCAAATAACGTTGCAAATCGAACGGATTTATTTGCTCGCGGTAAGTAACCTCGGGACATCGAGGAAGAGATGACGAATCCGAGTTGTATTTGTCAAGCACCATGTACAAGTTTCGAGTTTCTTGTCGCTCAAAGCGCCATCGTCTCCTCGCTTTATTCCTCGAGGGAACGGGTTTACGTGTGCCACGGATTGCCTGGACTAATCAGATTCGCTTGCCGACGATTCCTGGACAGAAAATTTCTTCTTTTTCAGCTCTCCCGGAGATCGTTTCCAGCGAAACGGATCAAACGACGATGGCCGGTGCGTTTCAAACGACTCCCTTTGGCGCGCTTCGAAACCGAGGAAACTATAAAAATGAATACCTCTTGCGTATAAGCTACTCCGATAGAATCTACCAATCGATATTCTATGCTAGCATTTCAGATATCTTATTTCGTAGATTTAGTCGTTTATTATATGCAATGCTCTCCTTCGCGATTTCCGTGAACATTCGAAACAGTTTTCCTTTCTCAAGAAAATGCTTCTTTATAAAGAATCACCGAATAAATATAGAAATATCGAAACGTAATATTTATAACGTTTCTTTTGTTGCACTGTTGAACGTTCTAATTTCTACCGAGCGTACCGAAACAGAATTAAGTGGTTCTTGTGGAAACACGTGCGACGAGCACTGGTTCAACAAACCCTTGGACAATGGTTCAACGATTCGAAACAACAGGACACGCGTTCATCGTTTACAGGGCAGAAGGTTTAGTACAATGAAACGATTCATTCCCTGCTTTTACCTCGATTCGATCGGCCATTAGCGGTTCAGCCATCCCCGTTGTGTGGAATAAGTGATCGTTAAAGAACCCGATTTGCGTCTGGCTTTGTTTACCCGAATTATCTTTCGCCTGGATCTTCCATTCGAGTAAATAAGCGTAACGTATCATAATACGCAAATAATGAATGACGACTGAAATGAGATAAAGAAGAATTGAAGATCGCAAAATTGCGACGAAGAATTCGAGCTCGTTAGACGTCGAAATATTAGAGTTCGAGACGTTTCTTGAGAAGTCGATTTCTAAGCCAGAGGGTGTAAGGTTCTCACGAAGCATTCGTTTCTCCGACAATTCCTTTCGAGCTGCGCGAAAAGATGAAAGTTGGATGTTCGCCTCGTTATCCACAATTGCTTCCGATTATTCCTTCGCCGGCATCTGCCATCGGATCATCTAATTTAAGCTTTTAATCCATTTTCCGATGTCTTTCTTAATCAGTCGCTTTATTCCTGTTTGCTGAGACAACATAACCTAAACTACTTTGGTTCATCGCTTGCCTACTCCCATTTCATCTTCTTGGATCTCATTATAAAACAATTTGCTCAGTCTGAAATTTCCAATTCCTCTTCTATTATTTTTCGATTATTTTTACGTGGAGATTATCAGGTTTCTATTAGGTTTTTAAATATTTTTTTATCAAGTCCTTCTCTTTTTTCAATATTTTGATCTTTGAATTACCTTAAGAATAGTACCGAGGTAATCTCAGTTTAGCGAGTGCAGACGTTAGTTAAAAAAGAAATACATTCAGTTAAGTGTTTTATTTGACTCATACGGTGCGTCGTCGATTGAAAGAGACTATTAACGTCAAAGACTGTAATTTTTTCGAACCCCTTTCCAGATCACCAATTATAAAATCGTTCTATCGTTTTTGTCTGTTTCAGTATTCATTCTATGTTGGAGTCCATACATAGTGTTCGATCTGCTACAAGTTTACGGCTACGTGCCAAACACTCAAACCAACATCGCAGTAGCCACGTTCATTCAGAGTTTAACGCCATTAAACTCGGCCGCCAACCCCATCATATATTGCCTTTTCAGCACGTCATTTTGTAAAACAGTACGGTGAGTAGCACAATAGGAAATCTCCTCGAGTTTGTCAAACTTTAAATTGTGCAGTACTGCGTTTTGAATGAACTGGGGCCTGAGAACATTGACATCAACGTTTTAACATTACCATCTTTTCCCAAATGAATATTTCCCTCCTTCAAATGAATATTACCCTCTTATTTCAAATAAATATCATCTAGATGCAATGAAATATTGTCATCTTTCTGCAAATACATATTGCGATTATTTCCGAAAAAAAAAAAGTATTATCATGCACTAACAAGTGTGATACTGACGAGTGATGCGAAATCGCGTTGCGAAATGAGGTGTCGCGACGATCACGAATGTAGCTGTAGCTTCTTGTTCCATAGAAATATGCAGGCGATCTCATGGGTCTCGGGATGGTGTGCGACGAATCCCCATCACTGTTTCGGCACCGGTGGTCCGAACAGTAGCAGCAGAACCACGGTGACAACATCACTGACGGCGCATTCTTCGCGAAGAAGCGGTCACATCGCGATGCTGCACTCCACCACCAGAAAACGAGTCATGGTATCTTTAGTATAAAAAAACGAACGACGCGAGTCTGTTTCCTGTCCAATAACATCAAGTCTCCTGCCTAATGAGAGCCTCTTCGAAGCTCCACAAAGAGACAACGAGTATCGAGGTGGGTATCCACTTGTTACATGTACCCCTTGCGTATCGTCATTACGTCCACTGATATGTTAATGCGTTGTTTTGTTTCTCGTCTTATCGGGGACCTAAATTTTAATACATTCAGAGACATTTTTATTTCAAGTACTTGTCTGCTTTTCACTTCTTAAATTTTTTAGTTGTCATTTATTTCTTTTCTATCGTACTTCGATATGCAAATCTCTATGCTGATGTCTTGATATCTGCGACAAGTGTATACTCACCTTTTAACGTCTTCAAAATTATGTCCACAATTTGCGCCGATGGAAAGAACGCATTTTCTGAAATTCTGAAATGTAATTTCTATTTCTTTTCTCTGTTCTATCGTAACGAAACGGTGGTAATAAACCAATTGTAATAAACATTGATGAATTTTGTTGCTGTACGAAGCAGTTATATCCTTGATACATCGAAAACATAATTTAGAAGACGACGTTGAACATAAGTATGTGGTCTGTTGCGAAAATAATGAGACTGAATTTTTTAAACATAGAAGTTCTGCATACAGTGGCATTTATTTCTCCTCATTCCTTTTTTTTAATAATTATATTGTACTTAATGATATGCTCATCTATAGAAACTGCAGATAAAAAATATCGATCCACGATCGAAAGAAAGAAAATGTCAGAAATATAAATGAAATTAAGAAATTATTGTAACAAATTATGGGACTTGTAGCACACGTGACAAAAGATATCAGTGTCATTACTTTTCCTGCATACCGCGTACATGTAACATAGATTTTTTATTTACGTAATCAGTATTTCAGGCCTGATCTCATGTGTCGTCAAATGTCTTTCATCTTCCATCCTGTGATTTTGATCGACGAAAGTTTTATACAAAACTCGCAGAGTTTTAACGATTAAACAGCAAACAGAAATCACGTTACCGCTCGAAAGTCTTAGGGCGCTTTTAAGTTGTACGGCGTAAATGAATTTTAAGTAACTTCTATCGTTCGGTAGAAGTTAAGATGATAATGGAGTATCAGGAAGTTTGAAACACACTTGTGAACAGTTTTACTTGGAAGATTTCATAACCAACATGGTTAATGATCGAGCAGAATAGGGTAGTTCATAGAGCGATACAAAATTTCTCAATTTCAAAACTTCGAAAATTATATAATTTTAGCAGTTGATACTTTTTACACTCCCCGCGATGTTTCGTCAAATCCTTTCGTGTTTCGATGACAAGCAATAATACATCTCCGTATGCAGCCAATCGTAAAATCACGAAATTTGTGATCGAACTAGGTTGACGCTGCAGCCAAAGTGTTAACAAGCACTCGGAGACTTTCAGAGCGAGATCGTAAAGGCCGTAACGGAAATTCGATTTAACGATCAATAAGCTGGGAATGAAGATCCCGTTAAATAATGCACAGCTGTTAACGAAGCGTTGCCGCGTTAGACGTTCACAAAGATTCAGGAGGATGAAAGGAACATTAGTCTGGCAATCGATCAGCCTACGTTGGAAAATGATACGCTCAAAAGTATACATGTACATATATACATAACGAATGAACGACAGCTTCGTGTATATATACATTACGTGTGCGACCATAAATGTGTAATATATTCATGTATTCCATTGGTTGCGTTCGTCGTGAAAACGCCTCGCCTCGGGCCGCGTAATTTTGCTTGCGATAGATCGACATTAACTGTGTTACGATTCCTCGATACCCACCACTTTGTACAGCTACGTCTTTGAAATCAACGATCGTCGGTTTCTCCGTTAACCGACAAAAGGTACCCTTCGAAGGCGCGAGGTGAGGATGGAGGACTTAGGGGAGGATTTACGAACTTCGACCACTTTTCAATATTTTTAAAATAACCACTCTCTCACAGTTTATTATTTTGTACAACGTACACTGCTTTGCATAGTTCAGGATAGTTAGTGTGATCAAAATGCGTGTCCATAATTTTCTGATTTTCAAGCTATATTCTTATATGAATCTTCACTTTGCAAGATGGTTCTTTACCTGTCAGTATTACGGCAAAAATAGTTATTACGAAACTTGTAGGTTAGAAAATTCTCTATAAAAAACGTTATATGAGTTTCTGTCATAGGAGTCACCCTTTTCATGTACGATACACATATTTTCAATATTCGCACCTACTGTCAAGAAGTCGAAACTTGATGTCCAGCATTTTCAATGAGATTTCTTATAAATATGTAACGATAAGTATAAATAATAGGTAGAATATTAGTCGCAGTGAAGTTTCATAAAAAATTTGTTGAATCTGTGTCATGTGGTCCAATTAAAGTAACTTTCCCCTATCTCCACATTCACCTTGCAACATGTAAATTTTTTATAAAGAAAACACTTCGCCGTCGTATCGAATACTTCTCAGTCGTTAACGTTTTGTATCCAAAAAATCTCGAGTATTCGAGATTACAGCGATTGTATACTCGGGATTTTTCATTTTTCATACTGCAGTCATTGCTTGAAATTCGGAACAGGAGCGTGTGTAATTGTGTAAGAATAATAAAAATTGACGAAGAGTTAAGTGTTTAGACATCGATAGATGACACTGTATTTGTAATTCGTCTATTATTTATTGTATTGTATATTAACGAAGAAAAAGGGGGAAAAGAAACGAACACGATGATACGTCTCTATGTCTTGTTACCACGTTCATATTTTCATTGGCGAAAGATATAATTTGTACATACTGTCCAATAAACTCATCTACGATGCGTGAAATGTTCCTTCATTTTGTATATCCTTGAAATAATGTATTCCAAGAGTTTTTCCCACATCCCCATTCATGGCAATATAACGAAAATTCATGATGCATACTTCGCAAATCGACGGACTTCTCCCTTGAATTAAGCTGACCAATTTTCCACGCGATTGATTCCCCGAATAACCACAGTTTTCGTCTAAATTAGTCGAGGCTCTCTCGCTGACAGCCTCAGCGAACTTTGATGAAACTTTGAAAGTTTGGAGCACATCTAGAAATAAAAGACAAGTATCTTGTCATTCACGGGAATTTGAGTTTAGACGGTGAGGTCTGAAGATTCATACGTCATCGTGGAAATTAATCTTTGATATTAGAAGTCGAACGACAACCGAGGGATAATAATAGTCTTCGATAAATCAGAAGTAAACCAAGATGAAGACGTCGGTGCTGATATTCCTGATGCGACTGGAAATCTTTGTGGGAGGACGTCGATATTTTTGGGGGACCTTGTCGTAAATTATGCAGAAATTCGTGAAAAATGGAGATTGTCGAAAATTGAACTGAAGACCTCCTTCGCATTCCTGACCAGTCACTTTGACAACTATGACATTTCTTGAGGGAGAAAATGACTGACGTGTAAGCAAAATTAACTTTTCTTTCAGGCAAGCGTAGCAGCATCACTTTTGAATCACATAGAATAAGTATTGTAGTAACAAAATTTAAGTGTATAAGTACAAACAGTTTCAGTTTTTATTTACATTTTGCAAATAATCAAATATCTTGTCATTATTCGGGTGAAGAAGGTATTTTTAGAACAAATAGTCATCGATCAGAGTAGACTTCCTGATCTTTTTTTATAGCCGGAGAAGTTTCTCACCTTTGCCATTAGCTATTGACGCAATTAATCCGTCGATCGTGTAAATTGTCGATCCACCCGCTTTCCCTTCCGTTTTACATAATTCCGAGCTGGTCATCGCGACGCGTACTCGAGCTCGTAAATTCTTTACGACACCATACCACACACACGGTCGTGGAATCGCAAGTAAAAAGATGGCACACGCCACGCTACCAAAGAATAAAATTTCTTCGCGTTCCTCCATTTCCTTTTACGGCCTACGCTGTGTACCGGCTGTAAAATCCAACGGCCAGGCGGCGCCATGATAAGTCGGAGATGCCACTGGAACGATGGTTTCGCCTTTCTCATTGTCACTTATTTACTCGTGTCCTCGCCAGAACGATCTCCCGCGATAAACCGGCTCACAATTAACCCTTCGAAGACGGATGCTCTGGAACTGACGCGATACACGGATGCTGGCTCATTTTCACTCGTAACTAAAACGTCGTTATGCGACCGGGTCAAGGATGATTTGTGTATGACGTCTCAAATAATTTCTCACGGGTCTCGATGACTTGTACAGCCTGTTTCAAGAGTTAAGCTTTTACCAGCACGTTTAACTCTACACGATCCGTTTATGACAATCGTGTACTTCGCTCTACACGTTATTTTTAACGTGTAACTTTACGTACACAGTTTCATACACAGATGAGTATCAATTTGTTAATTAGATTATTTCTATTTTATTTTCGATGACTGATGTATACTTTAGATTTTGTATACGTTTATCATTTCATACCAACTTCGTATTTTGTATATGTATATCAACTTTGTATTGACTTCATATTTTGTACATATACATTAACTTTATATAAACTTCATATTGTATTTATGCATGCATATCAATTTTATGTCAACTTCATATTTTGTACATGTATACTTTAACTTCATATTTAGTACGTGTACATTAGCTTTATATCAACTTCATATTTAATATATGCATATCAATTTTATGTGAACTTCATACTTTGTACATGTATGGACATTTTACATTAATTTTATGTTTTGCCGCTTTTAGTAAGAAAATAGACAGAATTCATTGGTGTATTGCAGAAGATATTTTCATTTTTGGTTTCTGATTAGCATGACTGAACGTTCTTTTCCTTTTTCATAAAGCACCGTGTCTTGAACTATGGCAGGTCGCTGCTCGATTTCAATATCGATTGGAAAGCTATTAAAATAGTGAGTATACCTGACGAAAAATTTTGCTACGGAAAATTCCAATCTCTTCGCTTTCCAAGTATCGATAATTGTGATTCATCCGGAACCTCTCCAAGTTTAACGAATCTACCAATTGGATTTCGATCAACTTCAAATTTTCACGATTAATCACGATACCGATATAGCTGCTGCCCTAAAGTGAATTCTAATCTATTTAAATGCAATTTGAGCTGTTCTCTGATAAATTCTGTAATACCTTCAGCACCCTGGTGAAATCGGAAATTGATAGGAATTTTTCAAACAATGCTTTTATTTTAGCTACATCTAGAACATTGCAGTTAATATTTAAGTTCATCAAAATTTGTTGGTTAACGAGTTTGAAATTAACGACGTACTTAAGGATACAGAGGCATAATCCTAATCAATTATCAATTTATAATTAATGAGAGTCAATGAATTTTTACAAATAGCGTATATCAATTCAGAACTATGTGTATAACGAATTTTGAAAAAGTTGCTGCAATCTTTTAATATCCTTTATCTGCTGAATTTAATAACGATGCGTTTTCTACGGGAAGTCGTGTAAAATCAGACAAAATTATAACTCATAAACGGATCAGTGAATCCACATGACTGTCTTCATAATGATTCATGAAATCACAAAGAATGACTTTGCATTTCATTAACTTCTCTGTGTTTGAAGTAGGCCTCCAAATTTCACTGGTACAGATTATAGATAGATTTTGCAACCAAGTTCGAACAAAAGATCAACGATGCTCGTTCAAAATCATTAGAGAAAATTTCAGAGTGATAAAGGCACATCTGTCACCTACAGAACCTTTCCATTCTACGCTAAAAGAAAATCATCATTTCAAGATCCAAATGCACGAAAGAATCTCATGGAATCACAAACGAGCTGATCCCAACTCTGTCCTTAAAAATCTCGTCTCTTTCACTTGTAATAAGAGCAAAAACAGCAATTTGAGGAACTCGTCAGACTAGGAAGAATTTCAATCGCAAAATGTCCTGCTTGCACTATCAGTCGATGGATCCGTCGAGGGAGAGAACCTACTATGATGGCCAGTACAACAGCTACTCTTCTTATACGCCACGGACTCAAACCCCGGATACTTATCGAGGTGGTACGCACTATTGTCGTCTATAATTCAATCGAGAGCTCTGCTCAAAATACATCCATCAATTACGAAATACGACCGTTACGAGATGTGCTTTGAATCGCAGGATATTACGGTTGGAGAATGGCTGATCGTCAAGGGAACTTTGAAACACCAACTGCAGGTAAAATGAAATTCCCAAAGGAAGAGTCTGCTCTTCGATGCGATCCTTTGAGGCATACGATTTAGTTCCTGCGAATATACCTACACATATGAATACGCGAAACATGAAAGGAAGGTATACCCGTTTTAATGGTTTGCGTTCCGACATTGATGCGAAAGGAAGCGTATTTTCCTACTGATTTGCTTTTTGACATCTTTTTTTTAAGTCTTCGCACCTTTGATGCGTTTGACGTGTTAGATTGTACAAAATACGGAAAATTATTAGGTTAGGTATGATAGCGGAAATATAGGCTGTAAATTTTGGCAATTTGCAACCTCATGCTTTTTATTTTATGATAAGATTTAACCCCTTGCGCTATGATTTATTTGTCAGGTATGTCAGTCAGAATCACAGCTACAATTTTAAAGAAGATAAAGATAGTTAAAATTCTATTTCATTTTGGTATCGATCGGCTATGCAAATAATTGGTCTTGAACTTTAAATTGAAGCATATTAAATTTAAATTAAAGTGGATTGGCGTAAAATTGATCACAGTTGAAGTGCGTCACGAGACTCGTCAAAATAGTGCAAGGAGTTAATGTCCCTTGTCAACTTTTTGTTCTTTGCAATAAATAATATAATAATAATAGTTGGAGTATAATAAATTTCACTACGATAAAATGATAACACAGCGACTACAATTTACAAAAGCTTCAGACTCTTCCTTTAAATCAGCCTGTAGGTCGCATGCGGATGCAGTAAGTAGAAAGTATCGTTACAAAAGAAACTCGGAGCATCGTTATAAGTATGATTCTCGAAATAGATCGAAGCACTTCTAAATAAAGAAACATTATTCATCGATGAAACAAAAAACGAGAGAATTGTTCGAGGAGAAAGGAGCACCGGTGTACCGCAATATTAACAGCAATTTGATATCATAATGATTAATTAGGAGCTTAACAGTTAACGGGCTAAAATTTCATTACCTTGCCAGCGTATCCGCTAAATTAAGCGTATAATTGCTACCCGGATAACAGCGTATGCGAATAATGCGGATTCGAATATTGGAGATTTCAGCGCTAATCCTTTCGCTATGTATGTTCGATCAAAAAGAGCTGACGCCACTGTAACGCATCCTGCAGTTCGAGAAATTCTTGCAATTTATTGCGTGAAGTATAATTTATATCACTATAAATTTTAAGCTATTCGATTTACCTTATTATTATCTTGCCACATGTTCAGAAGAGAGTATATTCTTAGAAAATTACTGTAGGCTATGTAATAACTAGAATGAAGCCACATGCGAGGTTGTAAAACAAATATAAATAGGAAAATCGTTAAAATCGTGCTAATAATTTGAGCACATCAGAATAATTTTGATGTTACTGTAGAGTCAGCAATAACAACTAATATTAAACTTTATTAAATAATTAACAAACAAAAGGTACTCGATATCATTGACACTGCCAAAACCTTCCTATTACAACCGTTTTACTAAATATGACTATTTCGATTACATAAATTAATCTAAGTTTTCTTCGAAGCTAAAGGTGACACGTATTCTGACATTCGAAGTCAAACCGGAAGAAGCACGTATAAGCGGGAAACGATGATGCACGGGGACCAGATCGCCATTGAGAAAATGCAAACGAAAATGAAATTCCTCGAGAACAGCAATATTGTAATGCAAACTCGTAATCAGAATCTTATCACCGAAAACAAAGCCCTTGCAACCCAGTGAGTATTGAATGCCTGAACAATGGCTATGCTTAATCGATATTCTCTCCAACTTGCATTCGTATACGGAGGTCGATGAAAAAGAGATTCGAAAAACGAAATAGGATGCTTTTGTTCGTTGCATCACCAATTTCAATGTGCTTGAAACTTTTTACTGCTTCTAAACTTTTCGGTCGATAACGTATTATTTTTACATTTTCAAGTTTCCTAATTATCAATATTTCTTAATCTTTCTTTCCAAGAACTGTGGAGAACAGAATTGTAGAATTGAGAAACTAATAATAATTTATTACGCACAGTTTTGATGTTTCATTGTAAAGTATCGTCTGTCAGTGAAATATGAAACTCGTATTTTCATGAATATTCATAATTAATATTACATAATTGTGAAACAGAAATGTATTAAACGAGAGAGTATTTTCGTTCGTAACGGAAGTTTCCGCCTCCATGTGCTTTGTACCTACATGTAGCGGATTAAATAACATTTTCTGCATATAGAAGATAATGACCTCATCTCGTATGGTATATTTTCATCTGACCACCTCATCTTCTCTAATGTCAATAACTTAATTTCTAACATTATTATAATCGGGTTATATGACCTGCAATTTCCCTTGTTAACATTTTACAGAATATTTTTTATTTAAGTCTTTTTCTTTTGAAATGCAATCAGAGATAAATTGTCGACAAATTAATAAGTATGTAAAATCATCTGTCACATAATTGCAGCAATAACGCAACACATTCTCGTTATATAGCCATTTTGGTGCTTTTCTGTCATTGCATATCACAGAGAGTCACGAAATCAATCATTTATAAAATTTATAAAATGTGTGCATTTTTCACAGCACCATTATCAGTGACAATATACCGAAAGTATGTTACAAAGAAAATAATATTAAAATAATAAATGTTGTAAAATAATATTCTTTGATTCGAAGAAAATGTCTCCATTACAAAATAATGTTCATATCTAACACGAAATTTTGTTGCAAGATTGAAAGAGGAACAGAACGAGGTAAAAAAGCTTGAAAAAATGATTACGTCGTTACGAGAAGAACTCGACAATGAAAAATTGAATGTGGAGCAAATAAAGGAGCAAGCGGAACAAGCCAGTGTACAAATATTTACGCGTGCCTTAACGCGTTTCGAAACTGAAATTTTACTTTGATTGTAGAGAAAGAACGCGTCCATGCTGAAAGCCAGCGGTACATCGACTACGAACATCGTATCCAGGATCGATCGAGGGATACAAATTTGGGCGGTGTGCATGGGATGCCAGAGGAAGTTGGAAAGTTGCGAGAAACAACCACCCACTGTTACCATCACCAAGTAAACTTTTTTAATCCATCTTTTGCCTAACATTCTCTATCAAAATTTTTTTTACATTCCACCGACTCAATTACATTATTGAAAATTATTTAATTAGACTAATTCAATTACCTTATTAAAAATTAATTAGATTAACTCAATTACATTGCCGTCGTTTACATAATAGCGCAATACTTTTAGCGTACTTGTCAATAAATATTGGGTTTACTTTTAATTTTATTAGAAAGTTGTGACCGCCATTATCTGCTCTTTGCCTATTAATACAAAATGACGGATTATGTACAGGAAAGTTCTTATAAAGAGATTGTTCCCTAAAGCTAAAAGACTGAAAGCGAAACGAAAATATCCGTGAAAGCAATGATATTTTATTTGAAAGTATGGTAGAAACGTTACAGAGGTCAACTCTGCTTTTTTAAATGTAGCGATATGTTTCTCTTACACGGATCGTATTTTCGAAACATTCCGCGTATTGTTTCTGTGCAGACAAGACTTGAGTTTCAAAATGTATTTCTTGAAACATTCTGTTACAGATCTGAGTTGGAAGTATTAGAAAAGGACATGCAAACTTTACGGGATACCATAATCGCTAGGGAAGAAGCATGGGACAAAGCGATGGAACGGGAACAGAACTATCGACAACAACTGACGCGATTAACTACAGAAACGATCACGGCTCGCCATCTTTCCGAAACTCGCCACGAGGAAGTCAAAACGATGTCGAACGTATTGTCGGTAATGTGAAATTATTTGAAAAGTTATTGTTTCAGAATTTCAATATTAAGTAAAGTACTTGTGAATAAATTGTCAACGCCTTATTTAACGTTGCACGACTTCTCTGCAGATATAATATTTAAATATAAAAATCAATATCTGAATAAAAGATCTACATAAATGTCTTCTTAATTACAAAAAATCGATTGGTTCTTCCGTTATAATAATTTGCTCATTTTTTTCTCTTAATTCTCGTCGACCTTCGTTGACATATTTTCTTTGCTGAAATTTAATTAAATCAATTTGAATTCTTCAGGAGAAGGAGTCCGAATTGAAGTCTCTTCAGAAAGAAAATCTTTACCTGGACAAGTTAATAGCAAAGCTGTACAACTGCTGTCTTAGGTAAGATACATAACTATGCTATTCAATTTCTGAAGTCAAAAATGAAAATATAATTAGAACTTTCATATTTTATTAGAATAGACTTCTTCAAGATTTGCTTAAAATTATTAACCAATCAAGATTTGTTTAAAATTGTTTAAGATCGAAGTCCGTTTCAAAGTTCAGTGAAACTTGGAGATATAATAATTTGTTTTACTTGATTAAAACTTGAACTAAACGTGGTCAATACATTCTTAAGATATTGTTCGCCACAAGGTATGCACAAGCATTCTATCTAGTCGGTTCTGTGGTTCACGAGTAAATTACTCAGTTCGGCGATTTGTTGGAAGTTTCCTTGGGTATGCTACAGATATTTTTGGAAAAAGATTCCAATGGGATAGTTATAGAATATGCCAATCACAATGCAAAAGCTGAACTTCCTTACGAACATCTGTGAAACTAAACTCATAAAGTATAATGTACAATTATTTAAAATATTGTCTTTGATATCATGTTTGAAATGAGCTGCATCAACAGTAGAAATACCGGCGTCATTTACTGAAAATAACAGTAATGTAAAGGCTGAAGAAATATATGCAATTATTTCAAAATTTCGACAAAAGCACAGCAACAAAATTTTTTTATATAAAATTTGAATCCTAAAACCAGTTAAACTTGTAGTTCAATATTAAAAAATGTATATTCATAAAATAAAATGAATTTGACAACGCATACACGCAGAATAAAACTTCGTCAATTTGTCTCTTGAAACCCTGTAACTTGTACCTAAAATTTTGTCCAAAGATGTTTGTATCATATTGTCGGGTAAAATACGAAATAGAGGGTTAACAGCTGTTCTAATCAACGCAGGGACAGGAAAGCAATAAACGGAAGCACGTAACAATTAAAGGAGAACAAAAGAAATTAGTTTGAGTGGGTAATACATTAGAGACGGTGGACAGTGGATAGCGAAACGAAAAGGAAAAGAGTGGGCAAAATTGTCAGATCGCAGCGTAGTTTCTCGCTTTTTGTCAGGGTCTCGCATCGTAAGCCTCTATCGCTTAAACCGGGCTACACTCTTCGCATTTTAGTCGTTTCATTAGCGAAATGTCCGCCGTAATGTACCACGGAGAATGCCGCTTCAAATTTCACGTAACGAGATGCGAGCTTCCTCCACGCCAGACACCCTGGCTTTCCCCTTTTCACTCTCTTTATTTTCTCTTCGCATCTTTATCTTCCCCGATGCATAAAGGATCGCGTTAAATGCACCGGAAATTTCGTCTCTATGTTTCCTTTCGCTATCTTTTACTCGATTTATTTCCTGTTACTTCTCCGCCAAAATATCATGCATTCAGGTGGCCCAAAAGTCTCGCGACGATAAATGGCATAATGCGCTTGAAACTGTATTTCGTTAGCCAGTCGCAGCGATTTTGGAAATATGGCGTTAGGTTATTGAGGGTTGGAGGAAAATAGCAGCGCAGAAACTATCGTGTATAATTCTTCTCAATAAAATTTAAGAAACTTTTGGGACAATCTAATATTCTAAGTACATTTAATGACTTTTTTAAATTTGTAAATTTCTGTAAATTCTCAGAGAAAAAGAAGGGTGCAAAGCTAGCATGGCGAACGAGATGAACGAGAAGGATATAAAGTTCGTGGAAGAAGTTATCCGCCGAATGTGCAACGCGAAGTCAAAGCAGAAACCAAAATCAAAAAGCACTTGTTTCGAGAAGACCACACATTCGGGTGTTCACCAACTTAGTCCACGCGATAAAAGTGCAAGGACAACAAAGGATCAGACTTCATCCAGAGATTCTAAACGATAAGAACAATTATTAATAGAAATTTGCAGCAGTAAAATCTTATATCGAACGCTATGTAAAATTGACGGGTGCCATAGTTTTAAGTATCGAATGGTACAGGCCAGGTCAATCAGGACCCAGGCAGTTAAAATATACGTACAAAAATTGTTATTGTTCTATGTAACAAGTGTCTGTCAGTATCTTCATTTCTAATTCAATTATAGAAATGAAACAATTTGTATTCAATTGCGGGAGTTGCGAAAGTAGCTCCAATCGATATGGTAGTTTCGGTATTCCTTTTTATCGAAGGTAATAATTTCAGTATAAGATTGATAATGATTTGGCAAAGTGAAACATTCCCAAGTGAAATAGTCTTGCACTCCGATGCAATTTGTTGCATATTATAATAAATTAAGGCAATAAAATCAATGTTAATTGAATTTTTAGGAAAACGGTACTTGTGGCGCCATCTCTCCGGCAAACGGGGTGAACTACACACTTTTGAAACTGTAGCTTCATTAGTTCTCATCTTCTACCGCTAGATGGCGGCACATAAGACAGAAAATCTTAGGCTAATTAGGATTAGTCTAATGGTTAAAAATTGATAATAGTTTGGTAAAGTCAGAACGATTCGCAATTAATTGGTCTTGCGCTCCAATGTAATTTGACTCATATTATAGTGAATTAAGCTAATAATATGAACTATATTAATTGAATTGACAAAAAAAAAAACGGCACAGGTGGCGCCATCTAGCGGCAGAGTCTAGGAATTAAGGAAATTGCAGTTTTAAAACCGTGTAGTTCACCCTGTTCGCCGGAGAGATGGCGCCACTTGTTCCATTTTTGTAAAAATTCAATTAATTTGGATTTTATTGATTAATATGCTATATATTTATTAATATTGATTTTATGCTGTTTACAATATATTCCGTGGGTCCGAAAACGCGGATTATGTGTTCAGAACAGTTCGCACACTATACTCTATCTCGTCGATCATATAGGGAATGACGTAAGAATGGCAACAAATTTTCTTTCGAGTCGCCAAAAACCATTCTCACAGGTATCTCCTTTTGCAAAACAGAGCTTATTTGTAGAATTAAATCGATATCAGAGCACGATGGTTTTTCGAAGTTACTATAAATTTACTTACCATTGGAATCATATAATTGACTGCCGGATATGCAGAATTCTGCAAGATGAAGGCAAAATGTTTTGCAATTAAAAATATACAGACACTTTCGACCGTGAAAGATTATGAAACTGAATAAATTTAAGAATTGGAGATTTGGAAGTTTGGAAGGTTGAGAATTAGAACATTTTCAGATGTGGAGATTTTAGGACTTATAAAATTGAGAATTAGGAAATTTGGAAGCTAGTAAATTGTGGAATTTAGAAATTTGAAAATTAGGAAATTAGGAAATATAGGTATTCGAGACTTTGGACCTAGGAGATGATGAGATGTAGGCGTTTAGGGATTTGTAAATTTTCTAATACAAAAATAGAGAAGTCGAAATATTTGCAAATCGAAAAACCGCGATCTAACAATATAACACATCGATGTAACCAGTGACGGTACAGCGCGTAACGGTACAACACGCAGTGACATGACACTTGATGGCAATATACTGATAACAAATGGCAATTTAACGAGAGTCTACTGTACCAGCCCATCACTAGCATGTACAGTATCGAAGGGGGGCAGCTTAGCGGGCAGGAAAAAAATTCCTGTTGAATGCCAGGTGAAATGTCAGTCGATGCACCCACGTGATTCCGCAGCGCTGCGACTTGGCTAGCCGGCTGTTCTCGGATACTGGATAATAAAAAGCTGTTCGTGCCACTTGGCGCATTCGTATCTGTCAGTCGCGGCGATTAAACGATGCCGAACAATATTTGATCGCGCGCGATCGAGCAAACACCGATTAGTACCGTTAGATCGTGATCGTCGTCGAAACGTTCACGTGCCGTCGTCAAAAGTCGTCCAGAGGCTCGAGGAACGCGAAACACCAGGTACCATCCTCCGGAAAAACGCGATTGTTCTTTGTTTCTTATACCGTGACGATTGTTCGACTTCTCTTTTCCTTGCATTCGAGATGCTTAACTCTTTGTATCTTACTTTTTTATTACGAATTTTAACCCTTTCGGGACGATGGACTTGCGAAGAAAGACATCATAGTTTATAGAGTACAATACACAATCATTTATGAATTTATAAATTCTTTTCATAAAAAATTGTTTGATAAGTTTTGATCCGAGATTGTTTTCATTTTATCAAAACTCTTCGATCCGATGTGGGTAGTTTGAACAAAATGTACCATTGTTCCTTGTCATAGCTTCGAGCTTCCGTTGTATATTTTTGTAGGCTTCATTAAATTATTACAATCTCGTTCGGTGTACTATTTCACGCTATCGTAAAAATCCGCAATCGATTAGAGCAATATTTCGAGTGGTGACCTTGAGAGACCTTGATACGACAGATCGCCTCATTATAATGCGCGATGCAACATTAGGTGAAGGACACCGTGCGGTTCGAGAGAGGTACAGTTGACCTCGAGATTCTCGAAATAACTTCGCGATCTGCGACGTCGTAATCGTATTTTTACCGATTTCCCAAACACGCGAAAACGAGGAGGCTGAAAAAATGGGGGACTCCGAAGCGAGAATTTTCATTAGGACGTCTCGCGAGTCGAATATGCAGCGTATATTGAATTTTTAGCGTTCTACTTTCTCTCGGCTCGTTGCACATCGTTCGACGTAAACATTTCTCTGAAATTAAGGATGCTCGTTAAGTTTCTCAGCGACGCGACGCCGCGCTGCACGGAGCGCCGCGGAGCGGACTCACGGTTCCTCCTCGCGCGACTTTCGAAGCGTGCCACCTAACCGCTTCTTGTTTTTTGCTCCTCGCGTTCACTTTGCCTGCAGCTGAGACGATGGACGAGTGGTTCTGCGATCGCGAGACCCTCAAGTACGACGAAGCTTGCGTCAATCTGCGGACAAACCACGAAAATTCCAACGTTTGGCTCTATTTGCTCTCGACGGACTGCGCGCTGGTGAGTCACGCTAGGATACACTTTTTGCACCTTACGCTGTCACGTGTTTCGCATACTTTTACCTTTCCATGCGTGACACGATTAAACTTTCCAGTAATTTCAACGCGTTCTGCATATGGACAATTCATTTACGCACCGAATATTTTTTTACATTGCACGATTATGAGCAAAAATTTCTGAAAAATATCAATTTTCCTTTTCGTGTGCTTCGAAGGTACAAGAAAATGCCATTACGTACAAATTATACCATTATAATACTATAGTATAGGTACATAAATGTACGTAATACGTGCACGACAGTAGATACATGTATACTGGACATTTACGTACAATTATACTACATGAGTTCATCGATATGCTCACAAAAAATATTCCTATTCGCAAAATACGATCGTTCGGAAACTTTGCAACAATACCTATAATTCTACTGAAAATTCCTGAAGAAAAATTCTTTTCTAATAAGTTTTCAATATTATTCCTCTTACATCTATATATTAACTTGATATGCTATAGATAGTTGTTTAACTATTAACGAATCAAAGAAGATACTAAAATTATACATCAAGATAAAGAATGCACAGACTTTTCAGACAGTGTCAAAGCAGATAATAGATAACTCACTTATCAAGATTTAATTATCAATATCATAATTATCGGTTATTGAAACAGAATATTGACTAATGTATTTATTACAGTGTCCATTTGCCAGAGTCAAGCAAATCGTAGCGAATTCTAATACTAGCATAATAATTGATACGGTTAGGCCTACAACTTTTAGGGTGTTGGATGCCGAAGATCCCGATGAATTCGTATCGGCAAAAAATACAAGGTACATCTGAAACTGTAATTCATGGATGAATAAAGGGGGGTTTCTAGTTGGATATTCGATCGCATTCCATTCGCATTTTTCCACGTTCCAGTAACGTGATCTGCGAGCTAACGCCGAACTTGGGACAATTTGGTGTATACGACTTCACGGTCCAAAATCGAAGTTGCGACATAAAGGTTTTGAACGAGCCAACATATCCTTATACCGGTAAGGTGTAAAATTTCTATACGTCCAATATCTCCTGTTACATACTCTAAAGGTTAAAAACAAGATAAAATTATGTTTCGATAAAAGAACAATCACCAGATTCGTTCAAAACAGATAAATACGTTTTGTTCTAAACATTGACGGTCCATGGATTAACAATTCCAGTTATGTTTACTTGACCAACCGGAGATAAGGAATATCTCAGAACAATCACTACTTTCCATTAATTTTATCAAGATACAGCAAATATATCGATTTTGATTTAAATTCAGATACATGTCTTTACGATATTTTTCCATCGATTTGGGTTCGTGTATGTTTAACGTGTTTTTGATTTTTAGAACTTTTTGTTATTATCGGAGTTTTGGTGCTCGTCCTATTTGGACTGTCCGGTTTGAAATTACTATGGCACGCTTGCAAGAAGAAATGCATGAAACGTCAGGTGGACGACACAGCGGTGAGGCAACCTGTAAAACGTCGAGTGAAAGCAATCGATACGGTTCGAGGGTAAGATCTCTGGAAATATGGACTACAGTAGACTCTCGTTATACTGTCACCATTTGCACTACCGATTCTACGAAATTTTCCTTGGACGAAATTTCACTCATACCATCTTCAAATCACCAAATCCTCAAATCTCCTAATCCCTGAATTCTCAAATTCTCAAAACCCCAAACTCTGAAGTTCCCAAATTTCCAAATCCTTAAATCCTCAAACCCCCAAGTTCCCAAATCCCCAAATCTCAAAATCCCAAATTCCCAAACTCCCAAATTTCCAAATTCTGAAATCTTCAAATTCGAAAGTTTCTAAACTCCCGAATCCCTAAATTCCCAAACTTCCATATCTCCAAATTGTTAAATCCCCAACTTCTATCATTATTAGTGCTAAGACTTCTTCGAATACTTTTTCGCATGAAATTTTGCACGCGCACGCTATATCGCCAAATTTGACGTTACAGGGCCAGTACACTGTTAATGATATTCGTCAATGACGGATCAGGTGGTTACAAAACGTTGGGACATGCCACTTGGAACGGTTTGCTCCCAGGAGATTTACTGTTCCCTTGCTTCATATGGGTCATGGGGGTGTGCATCCCCATAGCCTTGGGTAGTCAGTTGAAGCGGATGGTGCCGAAACACGTCATATTATATGGTATAATTAAGGTAACTATTCGTACCTAAGATAGATGTACCAATTGACAACCACATCTCGATTAGTGATCGTTCATTTTATTAATCACCCAACAGAGAAGCGTGCTTCTATTTCTAATCGGAGTATCCCTGAACACGGTGGCAACCGGTCCTCAGCTCGAAAACATCCGAATATTCGGTGTTCTTCAACGTTTCGGTGTAACTTACTTCGTGGTCGCCGCGATATATCTTTTCTTGATGTCCAAAAGGCCAACGAAGGTACAGGTAAGTCTACGTACCTTTCTAATCTCCCATAAATCCATACTAAACTTATTACTTATTCGTAGTCTCCGATGTTACGAGACGTGCAAGATTTCCTTCTGCTGCTACCTCAATGGAGCGTGATGTTAGCGATCGTGGCTGCTCACTGCATCATCACATTCTGTTTACCTGTTCCTGGATGTCCCACGTATGTACGTATGATTCAATGAATGATCTCGATTTTACGGCAAGGTCGTTAAAGGGTGTGTTCATAGTGGATACCTGGGTCCTGGAGGCTTGCACGATGATGCCAAATATTTCGACTGCGTTGGAGGAGCAGCTGGCTATATCGATAAAATGGTGCTCAAGGAACAACATCTGCATCATTCGATGACTGTTTATAAATCTGCGCCGTTCGATCCTGAAGGAATTTTGGGTATGATTTTTTTTCAAATTATTAAGATGGTGATCGCTGATAATGTTATTTATTTATACTTCCAAATCTTCAAATATTTCTAGTTTCCAAATATCAACTTTTCAAAACCCCAAATTTCAATTTCCCACACACCCAAATTCTCATATTTCTAAATTTTCAAATCTCCTAATTCTGGAATTTATAAACTCCCAAATTCTCATATTCCCAAGTTCCCAACTTACAAACCTCTCAGGTCCCCAAAGCCCCGAATCCCCAAATTCTCAGGCCCCCAATTTCTCAAACCGCAATTTCCCAACTTTCCGTAATAAAATATCTGCGAAGGTTGCCTGACGTCGACGTTTCACGTGTTCCTCGGCTTGCACGCCGGCATAATTATGATGACGTACAAGGACTGGAAAGAGCGCGTGATAAGATGGCTGGCGTGGGCAGCGTTCTTCAGTTGCATCGGATGTGCCCTCCACTTCACCAACGTTATTCCCGTCAATAAAAAATTATGGTTCGTCTCCGGCAATCGAAACAATAATACTTACATCGTTTATCCACAACTTATGTTTTTTTATTTAATAGGTCACTGTCGTTCGTGTTCGTAACAACGTCCTTCTCTCTCGCGTTTCTCTCCGCCTGTTATTTGCTCGTGGATGTCGTTAAGGTGTGGAACGGTGGTCCTTTTCGAATCCCTGGTATGCAAAACTTTCACGCAAAGATTGTGTAACGCGATCATTCGAGGAGAATATTTTTATATTTCGAGACGTTTATGCACGAAATTCCGAAACAAAATGTGTTTTTGAAAATAATCGTTCCTTTTTATTGTCGATAGGTATGAACGCGTTGTTACTGTACGTCGGTCACTCGGTGTGCTATCGAAATTTCCCTTTCCATTGGAGCATCGGAGACATGGACAGTCGTGGTCTACGTTTGTGCGAAGCGATTTGGGGTGCAGCATTGTGGGCGATTATCGCGTATATTATGCACAAAAAACGCACCTATATCAGCCTTTGAAACTTTATAAATTACAAATGTATTGTATACATGGAACATTAAATTTCTTATTCCTTTTTTATATTCCAAAGGTGTTAAATTATTTATTAGATACAAAGTAACATATATTTTTACACATGTCACCATTGTTTAACGAATGTAACTTATGAGTGCAGTTGGCATACATACTGAAAGTTTTTGTTGAAAGAAGGAGAACATAAAGAATAAAAATTGCAACTAACTTTACAAATAATTTATTGTACACAACTTACATAAATAGCACAATGACAGATCGAGGTAACGTGACAGTATCGATAAAAGTACACTTTTCGAACCGATTACTTAACATCGATTCCACTCCTCTCGAACGAAAACAGTCGAATCATCGAACCTTCGAATTTTTACAATTTTCATCCCTCAACAAATGTGCACACACCGTGGGATCAGAATGGAATAACGGAAAAAAAGAGGGGAACAGGACGCAGAGAGTGAAATCTACCGGGACAACAAATACGATCGGTTGACGAGAAGGATTTGCTACGGATGTTGGTCGTAAACAAAATAAAAAATAAACGAAAAGAAAAAGGAAAGAGAAGAAAACACACTAGCAACGCCATGTTTCTTAAAGGGGTACCCGCGTTCATTCAGTAATCCGTCGCATCGGGACCTGAAAATCGAAAGAAACCATTTTATTAACGTTTATTAAAAACAAACGTGAGATTCTCGTGAAAAAAAAAAAAGAAAGAAAAATGGTGCTCCTACGAATTACAATAAAATACTGGCGAGCATGACAAGACGCTTAAATCCTGCTACGCTACAACTTCTCTAACGAGCAATCTCATTCTTCAACGAAAAATAATTGATTATCTTAAATTTAAATTAACAATCGCGCGTTCTATATCGATTTAACGGTGAACCACGATTTACCGTTGAACTGGCAATCGACTGCATAAATGAAACATTAGTAGAGATGCATTGTGCATGCAGAGATGCGTAGCGACGTATTCGGTTGCTGGAAATAACGATACAATTCTAATTAATCAAAGCATGCATAACGGACCAATCGGTTCGATAATGAATTTTCTCTGATTAGGAAACGAGTAGCAACGTAAAACCACACTGCAAACGTTCAAATGTCGGCTTGGGTCACGTTTATCCTTCGCTTCGAATTTCTTACTCCTGAAACGAGACAACGATTAAAAACACCCCTTTCAAGCTCTTCAAACGTTGGCTCTCCACGAATCGTGGAAAACAGAGTCGATTTCGGGTGAAACACATCAAGCGTTGATTAATCGAGGAAGAAAAACTCGTGTCTCGTCGGTTCGACGTCGGACGTTGGTTAGTAACAAACCTCAGCAAAGGCACAAAAAAGTAAACAAAAAAAAAAGAGAAGAAAATATAGAATTTCGAGTCACGACAGGATCGACACTTTGCGGTATAGATATTGCAGTGAGAAAAAAAAGAAAAATCTCGCGATTGGTGGCCCGTTTAGAGCGACGCAAACGAAAGACGCGAAGAAAAAGTGTCAGGATGTGGATCAGTTGAGAGTGAAATTCCTTCGAGAAACTAACGAGAGCATTCTTTAGAAATAGATATTATACTGTGACGAGGAAGTCATTTCGTTTCTTTAGATCAAAAATCCCTAAACATGTACGAGTGGGAACACTCCCTTGTACCATAGGAAAGCCAGATTTGCTCTTTTGCAACGTGTTGCTATGCAAGACGCATAGCGATATAACTATCAGCTAATGCTTTCAAACTATTGACCTTCCGCACTTAAAACCACGTAACGGGAGTGTTAATACCATAATTTACCGATATGCAAAGGTCGATTAAACTCCGAAGAAAGGCTCAGAATGGTTTCCTGGCGCTAATGACTTTCGACACACTATCCATTTGCAAGAAATGCTCTCGACAGCTCATTCGAGAAACGTTACTCTCAAGTGAACCCGTTCCCCGTGAGGAAAACATACAGAAGTGGAAGTAGAGAAAAAAAAGTAAAGAAAAAAGAAGTGAAGAAATAATAACGAACGAGAAAAAAATATTTTCGTATATCTATATATATATATATAAAAAGAAAATAAAGTGCGAACAGATGAGTATATGGAAACGATATGTACCGATAGAAAAAAAAACCACGTAGCCTGTAGCCCCCCGGGCATAGTCAGCCCAGTCTTGCGAATCTAGAGAAAAGTTGCGCGAGGCTCGTCCGTGGACCGGTTGCTCGCGGCCAAACGCGGCCTCATTCTGCCCCGGGCCATCAGCAATGGTCGGATTTAAGGTTCACGGATGGGTTCGAGGGTACGGGACTGTCGCTAGTGTTATTCGTTCGTAACGCCTGAGGTACGCTCTTGGTACTTTTGATTCTTGGACATAGCACGTTCACCCTATACGACCATAACGGCCTTCTACTCTCTAGCACCTTGAAGGCCAACGAGGGCACCACGTCGTGGTCACTGGTTACGGGTGACTTGCACGTCTTCCAGGCCTGATAGTAAGGATCCTCCTTGCAAGAAACGCGTTCCTGCCGGGTCAAAGGATGACCCTGACGGAACGAGTCTCCGTTCTGATCGGGTACCCTGGCGTTTTCGCTCTCGTGCAGTCTTCGCCACGATTGCTCGCACATCGGCGAATATTCGGGCGACGTGACGCCGCTGGAATAGTTGGAGCAATAGTTCTCGTCGTAGCTGAACGCGTTGTTGCTCAGAGGTAGACTCAGGTACTTTCTTCTGCTAGGTGTGTCGTTGATCTTCTCTGTGCCCTCTGGGAGGATCGAGTCGTCGTTCAACAGTCTGAACAGTCTCGAATGAGTTTGGGTTCTTTGGTACTTCCTCATGTTCCTGGAGGAGGTGCACTCCGAGTCCGTGTCCACCTCAGAAATCATGCGACTCATGTCCGAGGTGACACCACTGTCTTCGTCGTCCGTTTCGTCTTTAGAGTTCTGCACGCTCAGCAAGTGCTTGCCCTCTTTGGCCTTCTCCTCGACGTCCTCTTCGTTCTTCTGACTGTCTCGAACGGTGGAGTCGTTCTCTGGAGGAACTTCATTCTGTTCCGTGTCCAAATTTGTACTCTGACAGTTGTCCGAAGCTTCTTTACCGGTCCAGTTGCAGTCGGAGACTATTACCTCGGGTTTCAAGATGTTTCTGTTAATGTCGTGAGTCTCTAAAGTTGTTTCTTCGAGGATTACTTCCTCGCGCGAAGATTCGCGAGCATCGCTCGTATTATCTGTTCGTTCTTCAAGGTCCTTGTTTGCACAGTTCGTTCGTTCTTCTGCGTCCGTGTTCCTGTCGTCTTCCTTCTTTACGGACGTCTTCTTTGACTTGATCGTGAACTCCGTCTCCACCGTCTCCTCGCAGTTGATTCTGTTGAACCTCGTCGGTATCTTCCTCAATGTGAAGTTCACGTGAGGCACCACGGGATCCTCGTTCTTCTCTACCTTTCTTCCGTTCACGTTCTTAGATCTACGTTTACTCTCGGAACTATCCCTCTTGACGGTGAAGTCCACGCTGGTGTCGTTGTTCACCAGAAAATTCGCGGAAACCTCGTCCGTCTTCTTCTGCTCCTGAGTTTTTGAATTCCGACCATCGTCCTTGCAGGATCTCTCGGGTTTGATCGTGCTGTCTCCAACGATCACCGTGGTCACGTCCTCGTTGTTCTCCGATACGGAAAATTTGAACCGCAACGGTAGACTGACACTCACCGTCGTAGTGTCAACTTCGTCGGGCGGGTCATCCGTGGCCTCGAAAGGCGTCACACTCTCCTCGACGTCCACGTTCTCCCGAGGCCGAGGACTCACCGAATCGGACCGCTCTACGTCCTCGTAGATCACGCTCAACTTATGAGGAAACGTGTTGTTATCGATCTCTTCAGGGTCCTCCAGTTGCTCATCCTCGTCGGAGTCCGTATTATTCCTAGACTCGGACTCTTGGATGTTACACTCATTTCCAGGACAAGTCAAGTTCTTGTCGCTGTCCTCGAACCTACCGTGAGGATTCAACCCTGTCGAGTACGCCAGGTAAGAATCGGAGTCGTCGCTATCCGAAGACGTGTCATCCACGTTGTTATCGCTACTGCTCTTAGCAGAGTCGGCGATGGACTCGTTGTCGGACTCGCTGGAATCGCTGGAGTCGCTGGTGTCGATATAGGTATAGTTAGGCACGTTAACGTTCAAGCTACCGTTGGTTTTCTTCTCCGGCTGGTCTCCGTTCGGTTCTGAAACAACCATCGCTTCAGGAATCTCTTCTTCGTCGGTAATGTTCATGGCTGTGGTGCAATCACTGTCCTTGCTGTTGCTGCTAGGGGTTCTAGACACGTGGCTCCCTCTGTCCCACCGAGGTGGACCAGTCGAGTCCTCGGTATCTCTCGAAACTGAGCCTTCGTGATTCTCTTTAGGCGTCGTTACACCGTTATCGACTTGAGAGTAGTTATCGATAGGTGCAGAGCCTGGTACTACGTAGGACGCGTAAACACTGGGGTACCCGTTCTTGCCGGAGTCGTAGTAACCCGGGTAGTTTTGATTGTAAACGGGAAAGTACACGTAGGCGGTGTTGTCCGAATGATAGGGAAACGATTCGTTGGTGACACCGGGATAAGGAAGAGGATAGTAACTCCACCAACCACTGTCTGGTGACCAAAATGGAGGAGGACATGGGGGAAGAATGACACCCCCCTGCTGATTGCCCGGCACGTTATTCTCAGTTTGGCAGGTGTAATCTGCTTGACGATTTTCTTGCGTGGCTACAACAAACAGCACAATGCATTCAGACAAAGAAGTTCAACTGTTCCTAGTGGGGTGTGGTGTGGTCTTGCGTTTCTCCCTCTTTTCTCCCAAATTATGGCTCCTCTCCTCTCGCGGTGGAAGAACGCACGATAGACATTTGCTTCTTCCCTTCGTCGATGTTCTACGTGTTCGCTTTAAATTTTCGCTACGAAGAAAGCGAGTCGATACGTGATGGTAACAGACAAGCTACCTCCGGATAAGATAAGATAAGAAATGTAGTTTTTAAAGAAACATGTGTACGCGGTAACCGATGCTTCGTCGATGAGATTCGACGGGCTTATTTGCCGTTTATCGCGTCTGCGTGAAACGTGCTTTGTTTCGAGCTTTGCAAATGTCTGAACGCGAACGATCTTCCTTTGACTGTCGAAACAATCGACGGACAAGCGAGATGGCACGAAATCGGAGCATCTGAGGGCAAGGATAAGCATCTGACGCGTGTGTTCGGTCGGCTACGAGAAAGAAAACGTGTGATCCTGTGTTCAAAGGAAATCATCGAAAATTACGTGAACGCAAAACCAGCTCGTCGATCAAGTCGGCTCGAAAACGGCGTTCGTTCGTGTAAAGCGACGATTACGTTCGAGAAGGAAAACATGCTAGTAATATTCTGGACGGAGTTCTCGCGTCGAGGAATCGTTCGTGATCACGATTTTTTATTTAATCTATCTCGAGAAAATATCTCGTGATTATCAGGGAAGGAATATCTAGTTCGTGTATCTCGTCAAGATAGATCAGAAATCTTTGCGAAGCATCGCCTCGACGATCGGCCCCCAGTATCAGAGTCCAAAATATTCGTGTCCAGATACATGCAAGTGACCACTTGTAATTACAGTAAATCCCAGCGAGAAGTAACACGTGAAATCAATTAATAGAACATGCAACATTCCCGTTAAAGTACCCAGTCCATAACTCGCCATACTTTCGTATTAATTTCTATTATCTATATAAACGATGTTGCTCTATGTATACAAGGCATATCCGTAATAAGTAGAAAAGGGAACAGTAATACGTTTACCATTTCAACGATCAAAATTTAGTAGACTTTCGTTATATTCCCACGGACGGGGCTGTAAAGCGGTAGATTCTTGAAACTGGCAATACGATCACGTTTATTGACGAAACCCTAAAATCTAAAATTTGCAAAGTTGGAAAACTTGCAAGAAAAACCCTGAAGACTAAAAGTTTAGAAATTTTTAAATCCTCATTTTCTAAAATTCCAAAGACCCAAAATTCATGAAGAATGAAAATTCTACCACCACAAGTCTCCAAGTCCCAAAGCATCAATCCACTGTCCCAGAAATAAAAATTTCCAAAATATTCTATCATCCCAAAGTTGCAAGAAACCAAAGCCTCAAGATCCATCACATGGTGCCCAACCGCCAGTAAGTATCGTGACGGCAATATAACGAGAGTCCACCGTAAATCGACGATTCACCTACCATGCACTGTTCAACACTTTCGTTTCGAATTTTCACCGACAATCAAAATTTTGCTCGATAAAAATCGTCCACTACCGTATCATAATTTTAATAACAGCTTGAATAAGGCGCGATTGATTTTGAACGGGACATTGATAAACAGTCGCGAGATCGAGGAATTTTCGTTATTCCTGTGAACACAGGATTCGGGAATGTATCCAGCGACGGCACGCAATAAATTGTGATTACTTCGGTTTAATAATCATTCATTAGAATGTAAGACGCTTGTCACTGAACATTAATGTACAAAAGGTCAATAGAAGCTTCTTGCGATTAATCTTATGAACGAGTAGCGTGTTCCTGCATGAATGATGACGTGTGTATACGCTGAAGAGATTGTACGAGATCTCGATGTTCCACGGTGAGCCGATTTATCGCTCGTCGATACTCACCGACGCTTTCCGGTGCCGTCATGGCTTGCAATATCCTGAAGGATCTCGAGGGTATCGCGCTGCCCATGTACTTCTTTGGCTCTGGTACCTGTTGCTCGCTCGGTGGTAGGTTCGCTTGCGTTTCTTCTGCGCATGTCACCAATATATCATCAGCATGTTAAATACTTGGCATCGATATTTCAATTTAAGTCGCAAAATCATCTATTAAGGTGATCTGTACATTATCGCGTTACGAAGAGCTTACCGAAAGTCTTTGAATTTCTGTTCTGCTTCTTGTTTATGGCGGATTGTGCTCGCGGTGCTGTAACAGAGATATTAGGTGTGAGAACAATTTAATGCATTCTATTAACATCTCTGGTGACCTACATTACAAAATTAGCCAAGTAACCACACCATACTTCGTTCAACTTTTATGAAATTTGAATATGGTCTAGTGATCGAAACAATATTCAATCTGTATTTCTTTTATTGGTAAAAATTTATGACATCGGAATGCCCCTATATGTAAGATAAAGATAGAAAATCGATTATTTTATCTTGAAATAACAAATTTAATTTTATCCTCAAATAGATCTTTCGGTTTTTGCGAACAAATGAACTGTACCAGTGTTCATAACAGGAGTGTCACCGGAATCCGTCATGGTTTGCAAGAAGCGGAAAGCACGAGACGGTATCGCTGCTCCACGATATCTGGGATCCTCTTCGTGATGAAGAGAAGATTCGTTGTCGACTAAAAAAGAAGAAGAAAATTTATAAAACACATTTAATACTATACATTCAACTTTGTAGCGCACAACCGTACCTTGTTCCTTAAATTTGTTCATCAAAACTCTGTCATCGTCGGACAGCTGTAGTTTACGAATTTGTTCTGAATCCACATCGTTGGAGTCTGTGTCGGTGATCTTCTGGAGAACACGGAACGATCGAGACTGAACTGGACCGGAATCTGACTGCTGGATCTGTACTGGTACACGTTGTGGTATCCTGTTAATAATAAATAAGTCGGTAACACAATCTTTGCTGAAAGCATATTTGATAAAACCACCGATAAACTTCTTGCGAAATGCTTGCGAGACCTATGCGATACAAATGCGACAGAATTTTCAAACAGGAAATATTATAAAACTAAAATTTAAATTAACGATGTGCCGATGGTCTACTCTGTACACATCTGTCTATTTTGAATAAATTAATTTTAATAACTTTCTAAGTAACAATCGATAGCATTAATTGAAGAGAAACTTACACCTTTACACTTTGATTTTCAACATTCGATACGTTATTCCTGACCGGTTGCGAGTACGGAGTATTGGATACAGGTCCTCCCGCGAGTTTCCTGTCATTGCCTTCGACCATAATAGGTATGATGAAGGCACCACCTGAGGATGGTTGCTGCTGAGGCGACTGCGGCTGCACCTGATTTAGAACTTGATTTTGAGCAGGTGGTTGACCCCATCGTTGTTGATGATGAGGACTCGGTTGCTTGAACTGATGATGACCCGGTTCGTGCTTTACGTCGAACACGGATGGTCTATCCTCGATCTAGATAAAATTACATAAACATACGATTACAAATTGCCTAAATCAATACGTAGAAATTACATTTTCTGTTACTAAACATAGAAAAGACGGTATTTTTTTGGACAGTGCAGTGTTTCATTCGTGTATTCTGCTCGTTCATATTCCCAAAAAAATATAAATTGATAAATCCACTCTAAACTTACGCGAATGGGTATCACTCGTTCCTGCGGGAAAGCTTGCGAATTGGTCTGCGGCGTAACTGGAGGACTAGAATAGGGACGTCTCTGTTGCTGTTGCTGGTTAAACTGTTGAGGCTGTTGCGACTGAGGCCTCTGCTGAATAGGCTGCTGTTTCTGGGGAGTTTGTTGCCATTGCACTGGCTGCTGCTGGGGCTGTGTTTGCTGAACCGACGCGTAAACCGGCGGTGACGTCGGACTCTCCGGCGACGAGCTCTGCTTATTCACGCTCGAACGTTTCGCCCACTCGGGCAACTCCTCCTGCGGTTTGTTCTTGTTCTGGAGCCAGGGCGTCGGCGCTTTAGTCAGCGTCACCTGGGTCGGCGTGCTAGGACTCTCGGGTGAACTCGGCTGAGCCGTGTTTGTAGCGATCGGTACCACTTTGGTCTCTACTTTGGTCACGATTTTCATCGGCTCTGGTTGCTTTTCTGGAACTGGCGAAAATATTCTTTCAATATTATAGTTTCAACTATAGTCATTTTTTATTAAGATAAACTGAGGATAGAAGTTAGAAATTAGAGAATTGGGAAGGTAGGGAATTGGGACAGTAGAAATTTGAGGACTTGGGTACTCGAGGAACTAAGAATTTGAGAAATTGGTACCATGAAGAATTGGAAACTTGGTAATTTGAGTATTTTCATATTACAAAATTAGGAAATTTACAGGTTTGTAAAACCAAGAATTTGAAAGTGTGGAAATGTCAGAAACTAGGCATTTAAAAATTCAGAATTTTACAACCTTCAAGATTGAAAGACTCGAAACTCTGAAACACAGTTCCCTCCTACGTTTCGCCAAATTCTACTTACTAATTGGAGGAGATCTGTTCGCAGGAGGTGTCGGAGGTGTCCTGTTCCCAGGCGGCGTGGTAGGTGCCCTGTTCGCAGGAGGCGTCGGAGGTGTCCTGTTGGCAGGAGGTGTCGGTGGTGTCCTGTTCGGCAGTTGGACCGGAACATTGGTCGGGAACACAGGGATCGCGACTTGGGGCTGAACGAACAGATTCGCCCCGGTATTTGGCGCTGGTGTCGGCTTCGGTTCGAGTGCTGACTTCGGTGGGCCTTCGATGCCTTCGTCGTTCGCGTTCTTCGCCACTCTGCGTGCCATTCGTGGACTTCGAATCTGGGATAGGTCCAGCTTGCCACCCATTCCCGGTGTGTACGTGAACGGCTTCTTATCCTTCGTCAGCATCGCGTTTTGGATGGCCGCTGGTGGCTCGTAAGCGTCGTTGCTGGCTATCTGTGGCCGTTTTATCGTTGGTGTCTATAATTAAACGCGGCTGTTAAACTTACATCGACGACATTCGTTTCGTCGGATCATAAAGTTTTACGGTGGAAAAATACCGAATGCTTGTTAGGGGATCATTTAAACCGATCGTATGCTCGGACTTAGGAAAGTCGCTGGAGTTATGACTGGGTGTATACTTCTATAGCACCAGCAGAGATTTAGGAATATACGCCTCGATATAGCACAGCTTTTATATCGTAAACTATTAAGTTTTGTAAAATTGATGTATTTGTAGATCGAAATATTTCCGTTATTTTTTATCTGGACATCTGTATACTTCACCGTGTACCAAACAGATCCACTCATCGGTCAGAAATTAAACAAAATTCTTAACCAGTGAACAACGTTAACCTTGATCTACCTTGCAACTTTATTACGTGCCAGAAAAAGTTCGCATAAGAAATTCAAGTACTTCAAACTTCTTTGAAGCGTGATCTTATTTAACAAAGTAACGACCATTTATTTCGACTTGTCAAGTTTATACGCTCTATCAGAATGATCTTGAGTTTCGGTACGAATCGCCATCGATTTTCAAGTGTTTATTTGCGAAAAGTTACGAAGGTCATGGAATTTTATGAAATTTGTTTTCTCACATTCTTGTGGGAGAGTTTCATATAATCCGTATTATAAATTTTGCAGACTCAACATTCTTTATACTTTTGATGCGTCAGTAGCAGTGTGAAATCGTGTAAGAGAAATATACATCCTTCAAGTTATTGTACATAAGCGTCTTCCAAAACTTGAGTCACGTATCTTCCAAAATGTAGTCTAGGTTATTTTAAAACCTGATGACTGATCTTGGATCGTTAACGTTCACGAGTGAGATACAAGTCATGATCAATGACCGGGTTTGAAATAACTTAGATTAGGTTTTGAAAGGTGAATAGTTATCAGTACTCGTGTGTACTCGTTTTAGCATATTGTTTGAACGTTTACAGTAGTAGCACATAAGTTACGAATTATATTATATTAAAACTTTCACGAGTGTAAAACTTTCATCATATATGTATAACGATAATTGATCATTCCTACAGATTAAACCTATAGGAATAATTTACTGCTAAAACTTTCACGAGTTCAAAACGTCAATTGCACTAAATATGTGCATCGACAATTTCTACAGCGCTAGATTTTCAATTTCATTCTGACTTTAACTGACCTCATAGTAAAACTTTCGCGAGTTTAAAGTGGGTCTCGTGTCACACCAAACGTCCATGTCGATAATTAATCATTTCTACAGTGACAGTTTAACGAATTTACTTTGGATAGAACTCACACGAACTTGTTCCAGCTGATATTCGAAATAAAAGGTGGTTTCTCACCATGTTCGATCTTGAGGGACACAAGAAAGGATCATCCATAAAAAGACACAACGCGTTTAAAAAGACGAAGCGTAGATTCCATTGGTCGAAATTGATCGGCTCGTGATCTGGCCGAAGGCAACGACACTCGCTCGACGAGTTATGAAGGCAAACTGACGAAGCAAGGCTTACCTCGACGGTGTTGATCCTCATGGCCGGCACCTGACCAGGTACTGGAGGCGGTGGTGGTGGAGGTGGAGGCGCGGGACAAAGTCCTGGAACGATTAGCTATTTAGTGGAATGCTAACGAGAGGGCCAGCAAACTATGCGAACTCTGCACATCCTTTTCGTGCAGACTTTCACGCGTGCCTCGCCGGAAACCCAGCGGTGTTTGCCGAAGACTTACCATCGTCCTTGAATCTTTTATCTTTCGAATAAAGAATCCCTTGGCAACGACAACCGAGTTTGTCAAGGTATTACCGCGATTAACGAGTCTCGGTAAGCGATAAACATGATCAACTTTGAAATTTTTTGGAACGTTAGGCTATGTTCGTTTGAGAGTATATTTTTCGAATCGATAACCCTCGAAGGATCTATTGATAAGGATCCACTTATCTGCCATGTTTGGAAATTAAACATAGAACCCCGAATTTTCAAAGACCAAATACTCAAGTTTCCATATTTTGAAAACTTCACAAGTTCCTAAATTTTCCAGTCCCCAAATTTTTAAATTATATAGTACTTTATACAGTATCAAATTCGTACTTTTCTTTTAGAAATAATGCTATAACAGAAGTGCAAATTTGTACTGTTGGAAGTACCAGGGTGCATTAAAGAAGAAGTGCAAAATACTAAAAACAAACCACCGTTCGAGGGTTAATTCTGAATCGTTCTCTCCGTTATTTCAGTTTAAGTAAATACATGTAGTGTTATAGGTAAATATTTATTTACGTATTATTACGAAGCAAGTGTTATTTGCATACGTCACGTTTCACGTGTGTTCGCAATGTAGTCCATAAATAATTGTTTGCTTTGGCACTGATCTACGTACCTGTCACCAGACCGTCCGAATTCCTGAAAAGAGAAACACTCGGTCATTTACGGAAATACTATTGCAGGAGTCATTAACCCTTTGCAGTTTAACACTAATTTCAAACGATAATCATCGTATTAACAAAATATTACGACATTTTCATCTGCAAAGAATTAACAGAATTTTAAATACAACTTTCAAACAATAATTTATAATCCTGTAAAGAATCCTTGAATCCTTGAATCCTTGAATCATCCTCAAGTATCTCCAAAGTTTACAAACTTTATGTTCAGATTAGAAGTTCGTAATTCAAGGAGCTCCAAGAACTCTTACGCTATTGAAGTATATATAGAATACCGATCCTCGTGAAAATCTATGGCAAAGATTTTTAATGAGATTCATACGAGGTTCAAGTAAGACATTCCTGTGTTATCTGCGTAGAACGCAATTGCTCGGACGTTGAGTCACGTTGCAATATAGGTATCGGTATTTTAGTGCACCTACGTGTATCACATCAAAATTTCAAATGCACTGACCACTGTCAAAACGGGTCATTTCGGTCAATTTAAGATTGCGTGGGTGCGCCTGCAATTAGCACGCAATGTTTTTGTGTTGGATGCAGTTGCATTATTAAAACACAAATTTTGTCTTGATGTTCGCTTTTAAATATCGTCGTAAATATATTAATAATACGATGACACTTGGATTAATAAAAAATAACATTTCAAAAGACAAATGTATGTTATTAGTAGCTATTATATTGATTATTTGAGATAGATCAATAGCATAAATTTTTGATGAACAGAATTTGAAAATTTGAAATTTCCAAAAATCTTTTGGTTACATTTATCAACCATTATCATAAATTATTTCAATAGTCCAATACTATAATTTATAATATTTTATATTATGACGAGGAACGTTACAATTTTTACAACCATGTTGAATGTCAAAATTATAATATTAATATCGTATTACACTTGCATTATAATTAGAAAGATTAACTTCACAATTTTAACATTTTATAATATTTGCGATATCAACGATTACACCCAGAAAAAACTAGCTTCGACTCTTTGCTTTCCTTTCGAAAAGGTAAAATACGAAATCAGGTATAAAAATGAAAATCAGTGAAATAATGCTAAACTTTCATTTGATCCGGCACGAATCACGAAAATAAAGTAGAAAGCAACGCGGCTTTTATCGATGAATCCCCTAACGAAGAATCTCACTGCACCAGCTGACACAACAAAGAGCACCGAGTCCCAAAATACCTGAATCGAAGTGTATTTTCTGAATTCCACGTGCGAGCGATCTACTCGGGAACGAAGTAACGCGATTTATTTGCTTTCGTGAGACACGTTGTCGTTCCGATCGGCTCTACCGCACTGCTTTTGGAATTATCAAGGAACGATGAATGGTAACCCACATACACACGTATTGTCACGACCGCGAGTTATCTTTCCATGACTCGACTTGCTTCATTACCTAATCCTTTTAAGGAAATCTTCGCTCGTGCTCGGAAGGTTGCCTCGCTTAATTACCTTACCAACCAATTGCTCTCTGTTAATGAGTTCTGATAATTTCATTTATCTTACTAGATTTATCCTTCGTAGGATCTATGTACATACTCTGAAATTCAAGTTAGAATGTTCTTTGGTATTTTGTCTAATGCCGAATTGCTTTTTTGTTGAGAATAGTTTGAGGTGACATGATATAACTTGTTTTTATAATTGACTATTTCTGACTGACTCTGTGACGTATCGATATTAATCACCTCTTTAAATATAAATCAGGGATGATTTTTATGAGGGTAGAAAAAGAAACGACTTAACTTTTAGGTACAATTATATACTATGTAATAATTATATACATAGAGACAAAAATAATATGTACATGTGTGATTTTTAGTTGATGAGTTTAAAAACATATTCATGTGTCATACACATGTGAGCGTCCACATGTGTGTAAATATTCCCGGATATTAAAAGTTACATTTTATCAATCTGTTCTTCCTAAAATACGCAACTTTTATCGTACATAATTTTGACAAGTTTCTCAGTAACATATACAGAGATATGAATTATTGATTTAATTTTTCTTTATCTAATTTCTCCCAATAAATTATGAAAGGGAATAAAAATAGAAAAATCACGAGCACAACCTATATTCCATCACTATCCAGAATAATCATGAATAGAGGTTAAACGATAACTGCTTTCAAACGACGACAAATTGTAACACGATCGCTCAGTCACTCGTTTCTGACTGGCGATATGCTTGCTAGGCGAAAAATGGCCGGCAATCATTTCGCTGATGAAATTGCGTGTAGTCGCGGTTATGATGATCCTCTATTTAAAGATGCGATATTTTTACAACGGTTTCAAGGAGCGGTCAGCTATCTGTCTAATATCGATACTCCTCTATTTTTACTATTAGCACTGTCAGTGATCTGTCCTGACGAATTACTATATTACTTGTTTCACAAGGTGACTGAACCTTATGAAACCTGGGACCACGAATTAACGAAGATTGATCTCTTTTAACTGTACCGAAAAAACAACTGAGAAGTCAAACACTCTCATTTCCGGTCTTAACTGCGCGCGATCGCGAAATAGTTTGAAAAGAATAACAGATTGAATATTTGCCAAAAATACCGAGGAACAATTCTTACATCTTTCAAGTACTTTGACATATACAAATTACTATATTTTTGGATACCTGTTGTTTAAGTTACACGTGGTAACTTAGGTTTTTTAAAATATGGAGTTGACTGGAAAGAATTCCATTCTGAAATTTGCAAATTTGAAATTTATCGAATTTTAAGTTAGAGGAATTGCAGTTTCCAACATTTGAAAGGTTGACAATTTGAAAATTCGAGATGTGAGAAATTAGAAAATTTGAGTATTCAAAGTATTCGAACACCGGCTCCTTCAAACATAAAGTTCAGAAGTGCCCCATTTATTCAGAGCTAACGACGGTACTGCACGTCCATTTTCAAAACGGTAGTCAGTGTTATAAAAAAGACTTGTCCTCGACCATCAAGGAACCTCAAATCACCATTACACGTGACACGTGTAAAAATGTGAGCCAGATCCGATACGTCGAGCATCCAATTTGATCACGCGGAGTTTATTTTTTTTCCAGCAGGGTATCTCGTCGTTCGATCGTCGTTCTTCAGCTAAAAATCACGCCGCGGAAATGTTCGATGTGTTCAGCAGGAAAATCGAGTAGTCATTATGAATTAACCGTTGCTTTATCGGTAACAATGATGTCATCCGCTTGATTCGACGTTAAAATTAGTGACGAAACATGATGGATACGTCTGCGTATCTAGTCAGAGTTGTTCATAAAAATACCATTAACCATGATAAATATGGACAATTACTTGGTAAACTCACAAATTTTCCTCGAATAAACTCGCAAGTGTTGCGATACATAAATCGAATCGGCACGTGCCGCGACTACGGTGCCAAAATAAAAGCGCCGTTGTTTCGAAGCGTTCTCCAAAATTCTATTATTACATGAGACTACACAAGTTCGATCAATTGTCGTTCTGTATTCCTTTTGTTATTACTAACAGTCAGCGCTAGAAATTTATAAGGTAAGGATTCTCGTATACTTTAACATCAATTTGGGGATTTTGGGATTTAAGGAGGTAGAAATTCGGGGATTTTTAAATTTGTGATTTTTCAGATGTGGGGAAATTTCCGATTTGAGATAGAAATTTGGGAATTTAGGGATTTGGGATTTGAAAATGTTGGGACTTAGAAATTTGTAATCTAGACCATATTAAAACACGTTATATTATTATGCACCATATTGCCGCGCGATAAGATTGCTACGCGCCATACCACCACGTGTTAATATTGCTATATGTCATATTACCACGCGTTAACAATACCACGCGCCATATTACTACGCGTGAATATTGCTACGTGGTATATTACTACGTGTTAATTTTTTCACACGCCATGTTATATCGCCACACGTTAAAATTGCTATGAGCCTACGTTGAACCACGTGTACTCTTCCACGCGTGAAAAAGTAAGGAAAATTAAGAAAGTTCAACAACCGAAGAGAATTCTATGAGTAACATAAAAATGCACTAGTAAGATTAATCGCGCAAGAGGAGTCCATTGCAGCACGATTTTTGGAACATCCTGTACAGTAATTTTGCATGGAAAGTCGGTGATGTCACATATGATACGTGACGGTGGTAACGAACGCGTTAATTTTGATCGCAAGAGAGGTCCTAATATAGCATCGGACAATCAAGAGGAAGCAGTTCTATAGAAATCGCTTGGAGACGGAACCGATCCCCGGCAAAAGGCGAACTTTCTCGGAAAAGCTCGGTCATGGCGAATCGATGGTGCGATGTCGCGAAGCTCGGAACCCAGCCAACAACAGGCCGTGGTGCGTACAAGTGTATTTAGGTAGATACGCGAGGTATAGTTAAATTTAGAGCGGGCCGACCTGCGCGTTACCGTGCCGCACAAAATGCTTCCGATTATTTTATTTTTAGGGCTTCGACGCGACGCCGCGGTTTCGCATCGCGAAGCTGAAGACACCTGACGGTGTCCGATCAAAACGAGCCGCGAATTTGCAAAATGATCAACGGACCACGTTCGAACCCCCACAACTTGAAACATGACAATTTCAACAATTTGGGTAATTCAGCAACTGGTGGTTGTTATAAATGATTGCATATAATTATTAATCTTTATAATTTTACTTATGTGTGTTCGTCTACAATCATGCTGTACCTACAATAGAACATGTCAACAATATCAGTGAGAATAATTAGGGTGTTTCAATTAAAAACTGAAGATTTCATGAAATTCATCGATCTTTCATAATCTGTGATGATTCATAATTGTTTTTGATTTAAAATGGCAAACCATGGATCCGAACGAAATTTATGTATAGTTCCTTTATGTGGATTTCAAGCAAAGCATTCAGCGATGGAGTCTGGTATCAATTTACTTAAAAGGTATAATTATTGGGAGAACAACACGGTACTTGTTGATCAAATTTTGCATAAAAGATACAAGTGTCTAAAATGAATCATAAGACTCGAATATGCAACCTCGATTAAAATGCAAAAATTGAAGCTTTATCCTGTTCGAAGATATTTACACATATGTGGACATTTGTTTTTATATGTATCAGCCAAAGACCACGTGTGTGGATATTAGCATTGTATTTTAAAATTGATTTACTTAGAAAGTCAGAGGAACCAGCATCCTATAATGAGTTTTAATTTTATTAAAAAATCTTGACATGTTAATAAAAAAGATTACTTTTACACGACCACATTCTTATATGTTCAACAGTCATTTACTTTACAAATTAATCTTTTAACACCCATTGTCAAGTACTCGTTTTTTACTTATTCGCTTAATCACGATTGTGCTACATTTGCTAACACTGTATCGAACGTATAAAAATTTGACAAAAATACGATTCAGAATGAACAAACAACGAATGTCGAAGAAATCGTAGTAGCGTTCGGAGACAATCGTATCGAGCGGAAATGGTGCGTTCAGCGACGGAGAACGAATCCGTGCAGACGGTTTGGCAAAAAGAAACTCGATTGTCGTCTCGTCGAAGGAGAAAGCAATGTATGCGCAAAAAGGGTCCACTCGTGTTCGCGAATGGTGAATGGACCGGTTGTGGAGCTCGCGAGCGAATCTCGGGCAACACAGCCTGATGGCTAATAGAGTGAACAGGGTCTGTGAACGTTTGTTCGAGCTGGACGTCGAAAACGCGATGCGCAACGATAGACGCAGCGTTAAAAATACACCGCATGGCCAGTCCGACACGACACGTGGCAATGAACAATTTTCTTGTACCTTCTCGATCGAAGGGTCGTTCACACCTGCGAATTTGCCTGATGACTAGGCACACCAGAGGTGCATACAGTCACCTAGCGATCGCGCCAGACCACAATGGAATCTCCTACAAGTTAATACACGCGGAAGTTCACGCTTCTTACAACGATGTACTACGAGCTGGAATTTCACTTTTTATTTGCGTTTTAACGTGCAAGCTATCTCTTTTCTTACCGACTTTTACCAGGTTTCCGTCAATAGATGGAAATTTGGGAATTTCAGGAGTTGGGATTAGGGGATTCGAGGGTTTGCAAAGTACCTTTGTGAAATTGGGAGATTTAGGAATTTGAGAATTCGGGATTTGGAATTGGAAGATTTGGAAATTTGGGAATTTGGGAATTTGGAAATTTGGGAACTTGGGAATTTTAAAATATAGGAATTGAGAGGTATGGAAAAGGAACTTGGAAATTTGGGGATGTGGGAATTTGGGAATATAAAAATTTTGAAATCTAGGAATTGAGGAATTTCAGAATTTAGGAACGTAGAAATGTTGAAAGGCTATTTCTCTACTTTAAGCTAATATTAATTTTCCCAGCGTACCAAGCATCCCAAGAGCAGGAATTTTTCTCTCCAGTAACGAAATGGATGGGCTATTATTTATTTTGATACCCAACTAACGATTGGATATCAGATAGATTTAGGTATTAATGTTTCATAACAGATGCATAGAAATAATTTACTTTATAAAACGTTATGAATTGTATCGAATAAATATTACAGTATAGGTTAGACACGGTGCGTTGTCGATCTCTATTTAATGGCGGAGCTAGAGCAACAGTCGGAGACGTTCAAAATTGGATAATTCGTAGGCGTAGACCTAGAAACACATCGGTGTATTTCTATCGCGACGGTGTCGTTCGAAAAAGCATCGACGAATGCGATCGTCTGAAGTCGGAATTTTATTGCGATGGAAACGTCCAGTGACAGCATTGTTGATTAACACGTGGATATTTGTGATCTAATACTGTGGCGAATTTTCGGGAAACAAATTCATGGAAATACTTGTTAATCTTGCTGTTCCTGCTGCCATTATTAAAATTAAATTCTTTAGTTTAGTAAATCGTAACAAAAATCTGAAAATACTATGTTCTTTCTGTTTCGATAATTCGATAGTATACAATGAGATAGCAGTTCCAGACTGGGGGTAATTTGCAGTGATATATCTTATACAAATTCACGGTACACCACTGTACTCCCACAGGAACTTGCACATAAAAACCTTGGTGAGTCAAAATAGTGTCTCCTAAAAATATTCAACATATTTTTAATGCGTTGAACTACCTATTAAAGTAAATTTTGTGATTTAGAAATATATCTGAAAAATTAAAAATTTGTCTAAATATTTGTTCGCTATATCCCTATGTGACATATCATTTAAAAATAATCTACCTAACAAATAACGCTTAATTGCATCTGTTCTAAACGAAAATTCTAAACACGTCTGATCGCCGTCCAAGACAATGTTTTTTTAATACAAGAAACGCGAAAATTCGCTGGTCGTTCCAAGGGTGACGTCCAAGACTGGATCGAGCGTGGGCGTGTTTCGAGAGGAACGTGGCCAACGTGAGATCGTATTTTCGCGCGAAAACGTAATCTTGGCGAAATAGACGATATTTTTAAATGCGCAATAAAAAGACAATTAAATGATCGAAGATCAACGATCGCTCGTTTCGAACCACCAAGGAAGTTGTAGGCAGAGATGAATAATAAGGGCGGTAATCGAACGGCGTTTCGATGCATCGATTATTTCATCGAACGACTAAGCGAGATTACTCATCCGCGTGGATATAGAAACCCGTCGTGGGTGGTGACTATAAACACGCTTCTGAACTTCCCCTGCTTCGATGCGTCGACTTACTTTCTTGCTTCTTTCTGAAATAACTTGTTTGCTCTATTGTATATTTGCTTCGACGTCGTTTTGGAAAATTCCCTATAGTTACAGGTCATGTGAACAACATTTAGCATATCTATATTATTTTAGAAACCAAAAATTCGACATTATTTTTCCTCTTTACTAATTTCTGTTTGATTTGAGTGAAATTACTACAGTATTATATACAGTAGCGATACAGTAATAATACAGTATTGTTGCAATATATCTAGTGTAATTTGTAGCTTATATAATTTCAGTTAGCTAACTCATATCCAACTTATGGAAAATTTTTATTTCCAAACTTTTCTCCCTTTCACCTTACAATTTTATCCCAACAGAATTTCCTACTTCTGCAATGATACCAAAAGACAAAATATAATTTCACATCTTCACCAAATAAAATTTTACAACAGAGCTGCACTAACGCATTCAGTAACCTCGAACGAGTTAGAATCATCTAGCATTTTACATCACAGAATTGATGCGGATATCGATTGGTAATATAAGCAAGACGACACCAACGAGATAGATTAATCGATACAGAAAGCTACGAGTAATCTGCCTATAGTGAACGAAGAATCATTCTGTTGGCCAGTTCGATGAATGCTCGTCGATGTTTTCCTTTTCGACGACAAAATATAGGTCGACGAGTCGTTTCTTGGAATCGTCGCAAGGCCCGTCGTTAAAACTGCCATCTTCAAAGAACGAGTTCCACGCGTTTTACCATTCTCGACCCGATCGACTCCGCGCTCTTCAACGTCAGCTTTCGAGCAGGTCAAAGATGAATCTAATATTCCTCGGAAGAGCAACGTTTCTACTTGGATCGCACGACATCTTGGTCTTATTGCTTCGAAATAATCATCCTTGGCACTCGGTCGTGTTTACTGATTCACTATTTATGTAATTTCGAATGGCTTTAAATAAACCTGCGAAGCTGAACGATCCATTGTGAACGTATTACGAAGCAACTTTGAACGTAACAATTTTCGAGAAATTTCACAGTTTTGAGTAATTATATGCAGAGTTAAATTCGTGATCTATAAACTACGAAATTATTTACAGTCAACGGAAAAGTTTTGCAACTAATGTATTCTTGAAAAAATTCTGGCAACTGTAATAATGAAAGTAACAATAAATATGCAAATCATGAAATTATAAATAAATATACAAATAATGAAACTAACAAAAAATATACAAATAATGAAATTGTAGTGAATCATGGTATAACTCGTGACGATGTACCACGAGAATATAGAAGATTATTTGATTCACGACTTTTCTGCTGTATACAAAAATGGCGCAGCGGGAGATTTAAAAATCGAAGAAGCTTCATCATGCTACTTGATTACAACATTTCTTCGAGTATATCAAAGGCGCGGAAAATAAGGCTGCATTACGAAGACACCATGAACGCGAATCCCGACCTTTCTCAATCCCTAAACGTGATCCAAAAAGCTGACGCTATTTTCGTGCAACCTGGAAGCAAGGAATTCGAATGCCCAGATTGCCTCGGTCACCAAGTTCCCTCACACTGCTCACTCTCGAATTAAAGCATGTTTGTCTCGCAAACAGTGTAATCGGTTTCTGTATTATTCGCTAAGATAATCTTCATCGATCCTCAAACTTAAAAGGAAGAAATTAGATTTTGATTTTTCGAGGTAAAATCTTTAAAGTAGGGACTGATTAAGAAATCTTTTTGGGTCAAAAATCTGAAAGGATACTGTATCGTTTATACTAACACGATCCGTGACAGGAAAGTTACAACTGAAAATTTAAAAAAGAAAAGCTTCCATTTATTCAATAAAAATTATTACTTTCGTCTGTTTAAGCTGGCAACTTAAGATCCCAGAAACTACTCTTCTTAAGTTAGAAATTTGGAACGAAATTACATTATCCATACAGTGAAATAATGTTTTAAATCCCAAGCAACTCAATCTTAAATTTGAAGCAGAGTTTTAAAAAAGTAAATGAAACTTTGATCCTTTGGAGCAAAATTTTCAAAACAACTAGTCCTAACGTTTCTGATAGCATAAGAACATCAATTTTCGAGATTTAAATCTTAACTGAAACTTCTAAACCCTAATCCGATTTCCCAAATAAAAATCCTTACAGATTGAAATAATTACACATCAGTTTCTCGTGTCTTACAACCGCTAACAGCCTATAATCCCGGGTAACATTTTACAGAAGCCACATCATCCACACTGAGGTGGTCTTGCAAACAATCTGCCTTCAAGTTCCAGAAAAGTTGAACATCAATCTCCCAAGACAAAATTCTAAAAACAATCAGTAGAGACTTTCAACATTTTCAACCTGACTCGAATATTTTGATCTTCGAGGTGCAAATCTTGATTAAACCTTCCAAAAACTTTGCTTCAATCGTCCAAATAAAAATCCTTATAGAATAAAAATTCACATAACTACAAGTCAATTTCAATCTTACAATTTTACATTCTATGATCCCAAGAAACGTCTCACAGTATTCACATCGTCTTGCAAAGATTTTCACTTGAAACCTAAGCTTCAGAAAAGCGACTTAAAAACTGTTCCATGATGTAACTAGCATACCTAGAATTACTGAATAACCTAGAATGACTAGATAACCTAGAAAGTATAAATTACCATCAGCTAGATGCTAAAAAGAATCCTAGGACCTAAGTCCACAGCAAGTTCGAAACGAGTTGGAAATGATGCGAAAGTGCAAGTTCAAGGTAGGAAGGATGTTTAGACGCAGCATCCGGTTGCAAGGTACGATAGGTAGAGGAAAATCCAATCTTACCCCACGAACGTCGAGGTGCTCATGTCGGATAACGTTTGGTATCCGCTGGACGCAACGAAATCCGGTGTCCCGGGTAAGCTCGCGCCGCCTCGTGCCGCTTTCCACCAGCCGATAGGAACCGGTTCTCTCTGGTCGTGCCTGTTCCTCGGAGGTCCCTGATCGTACCAGGAGGTGGAAGGTGACGGATATGGAAAGGGACGAGCAGCACCGATGCCGACACTAGCGCGCGCCCGCTGCTACTGCGGCCAAACCATCCGCCGACTCGCGGGTCACGCTATTTCGCCGCCATTCCTTTTTGTCGCTGCTTCCTTGCTGATGGCGCGTACGGACGAAACCTACTGATGTACACACACTTTTATTTGCAAATTAACGCTATCTATTTATCACAATTGCAACTGCATTTTCAGTTGTTGATGTTGTAATTATATTGCAGGCGAAATGAGGTGGTGGGAACGGAATTGGGCGATGTTTGAGTGCGCCAGGACTGATGTAGCGTCGGGTAGACAAAGCTTTCTGCAGGATTTTTCTTGCAGGAATTCTTAAATTCCTAATTCCCTAATTTGAAAATTCGATAATAAAGTTGGATGACATGAATAATATAACATATATTATAATATAAAATATCCAAAAGCTTTAAATTTACTATAATATAAATCCATCACATTGCAATCTTTCTTCTACGTATAACAATTACCTATAGTACGTTAATTTTTGTTTAGAGTGTAGTATATAAAGTTCGGTCTAACTATCTATCTGTCTATAGTTAATCTTATCGACCAATACACCACAACCATAATTTGCGTTCATTTGAACGATTTGCATCGAACTCGCTTTCATTCCCGAATAGAAGAAATAGTACAAAAGGGAGTACAGAAATGGAGTTACATTTCAACATGAAAGCGAACGATTCGAGCCCGATTATAGAAAGCAAGATCGGTTCCAGTTGAAGGATGATCCAGAGGGAATAATGTAATCGGTTAACGCAGCAGGTGGTTTCTTAGCCGACAAACAAAGCTACGATAAAAACTGATGTTTCCTGATCTGGATCTAACAATTTCGTCGGGATCGTGTCGTTTCTTTGCTCGATGTTAGTCAACCATGACGAAAAGCTACGTCGGGTTAGCTTCAGAAATAAACGACGAGACGTGGTCGTTTTCTTCTCACGAAGTACCTTTCTCTCTCGAAGAGAAATTATATTACGACTCTTAATATTCAATATCGCGTTTAAAACACCTGCATATCATATCTATTGAAAAATTTTCGATGTCACTGTTTTTTTGCCTTCGAACATTCATTCCACTGAAATAGAATTCATCACGCTGGTTTTTAGTAAATATGGTTCATTAAATCTTAATAAATGTTTTATTTTCTTTTAATTCAAAAACGGACTAATACAAATGAAGATAAATTCCAAGATTTCGTTCGATCAAAAAGGAATTTAATTAAAAATCATTGAACAATTGAACATTGCTTAAACACTAAATAACGCCGATCGTTGTTTTTACAATTGAGATACGCGTCTAATTTATTCTGATGCGAGTCTCGTATAGGAACTCGATTAACAAGCTTCGTTTCTAGCGCTACAAGCAATTAAGCATCATTAACCCTTTGTAATCGGAAGCGATTAAAGTGAAAGGTACTGTTTAAACCCTCTAGCAACTGAGCCGGAAATCTTCAGATATTCTCTTCGACTGCATTGTTACTTATAAAAATGAGGTTTAGACATCGGATAACTAAAGAAAGTTAACCTCTTACACATTTTAGTTTAAATTCGTCGACTGAAGGACTCATTGTTTTATACGTTCTTTTAGAATTTATTTATTATAATTGTTACAGACATGTTTTTTTCTAACCTTAAACAATTATCTTGGGAAGATTAATACACTGGCATTCCTTCTTAAGGGGAGTATAAAAGTACAACACTATATTTTATTGTAAATATTCTATCAAACTTTTGTGTTTTAATAAATGAAAGAAGCTAGATATATTTCAGGATGTTTTACTAAAGAGTTAACAAACATTAACAACTAAATCGCATGAAATTAGTCCAACTTCCGACCGCAGACAGACCCCAACATCTAGTTAACATCAGAAGCTACGATTTTATCAAACTCCTCCTCGTGCTCGGAAGTGGTCAGCATATAAGCTGGCAGCGTGATTCCAAGGACCTTATCGTAGACGGGTCTAGTTTCGGCAACATATTCGTAAGGTTCAGCTTCCTTCGTCTTCCCAGCTTCTCCAGAATTTTCTACCTCTTCTTTCTTCCTGTTCACTTCGATATTTTCGCTAGCAGAAGCTTCTGGTTCCAGAGGGGCATCCTCGACCTTCTCCACGTTCACAGATCTGGGTATCTTCTTGCTAGGTTCCGTTTCGATCTCGTCCACCTTGTCTTCGGCTAACTCGCCGTCGGTGATAAAGGCACATTCCTCCTTCCGGAATCCTTTGTCGTCCACGCATTGGTAGCAGGTCATCTTACCACGCATCAGTTTCTTGCAATTCGAGCGGTCTTCCTTCTGGAACTCCTGCAGGAACTTTTGGATCTCCGATTTCTTCTTGAACGCTTCGGAGAAGTCGACGTCGACCTTCTTCGGATCCTTCTTCTTCTCTTCGGTTTTCGTCTCGGCATCGCTCGGCGAAGACTCTCTAGTGTCTCTGTCGTTCCCGGAAGATGTATCACCCCCGTAAAAACCGAAACTATGATCCTTGCGAGGTTCCGCCGACTCCTCGGTCTCCGAACCATCGTAGGTCTTGTCCTCCGTCTTCGTGGGGCTTCCAAACGATTTGGACTTGCTGTAGGAATAGTTCTTGTCAGATGGTTGTTGCTCATACGAGCATTGCTCAGAGTTGCTTCCTGTCTTCGGGTCCTTGCACACCTTGCAGCTCAGCGAACCCTTCTGGATCTTCTTGCAGTGAGTTGGCTCGATGCTTTGGGCGATCTTTTCGGACTCGGACTTGGACCTCGCGTATCCTGACAGCGGATCCTCCTCCTCCGCGGTGGATTTCGTGTTCTCCGACGCTGCCGTGTGGTAACCGTACAGTGGTTTGTACTCGTAATTCTCGGGAACCGAGTAGTCTCTCTTGTACTCGTCGTCGGACTCGCTCTCCGCTTTTTCCGCGGGTTTATCGTCTTTGTAGTCGGGCTCCTCGTCGGTCGATGACGATGACGATGATTTTCTGGGACTACCGAAGCTCTTGGAGCTGCTAAACTTGTAAACCTTGTCGTTCGGCTGGTAACTGTAGGAACACTTCTCGTAGTTTCCTCCGGTTTTAGGATCCTTGCAGACGGTACAGGTCTTCGAGTCTCTTTGTACCTCTTTACAGTTGCTGGGTGACTCTTTGTACTCTTCGGACTTTTGCGACTCCTTCTTGTGGCTGAACGAGGAGTCCCGAACTGGCTTGCTCTCCGATTCTTCGTCGTGTTCGTCGACTTCTTCCTTCCGTTCAGGGTTCTTGAAGGAGCTGGATTTGCTGAAGGCGTAACTTTTCTCGTTGGGCTGGCGAACGTAGGAGCACTGCTCGTACTTGGCGTTGCTCTTGGTGTTCTTGCAGACCATGCAGACCATGGAGTCCCTGAAGACCTTCTCGCATTTCTCGTTCTTATTCTTGTACTCGGCCGGTACGCCTTCCGAAGCGTCCGTGAAGATCTTCTCGTTGAATCTGTAAGGACTATCGTGTCTCCTGTAGTCACCAGAGTCCCCGTAGCCATAGGAGGACTCGTCGGAGTTGGATCTCCTGTTTCTGAACCCTGAGGGATCCTCGGAGGTTTCTTCCTGATTGCTGGAGTCTGCCGACGGTTGAGAAGCGTACGAACATTGCTCGTACGTGGCTCCGTTCTTGGGATTTTTACATTTATAGCAGGTCATACTGTCTTTCGTGTTTCCATCTTTACCGGGCTTCTTCGTCTTGATCTCCTGGCAGTAGGGGATGCCGGACTTCATCACGATGTCTCTATACTTCTGGGAGTCCTTTTCTGTGATAGTGTAAAACGGAGAGATTATCTTCTTGAAGTGCTTGTCCTCGAGAGGTACTCGCTTGCTGGCCGATGCCGAAAACCATTCTTTATTGGGTCTGTCGAAGGATTCGGAGGATTCGAATGTTTCTCGGCTCTTTGAGTCCGGGTACCGAGCGTAAGATGGCGAGAACTCCGAGGAGATAGAGTCTTGGGTTGCGTCTGTTTCTTGATCGGCACTCCATGGTTCCTGCTGGCCCAAGGACTTGAAACGATCTTCGTAGAATTTGGTGTTTGCGGACACGCTGAGAATCGCTAGCGATACGTAGATCTGTGGAAAGGAAGTCGGAGGTTACTGAAGTTACCACAGTTTGCTATGAAACACAGAAATACAGAAATAGACTGCGCTCTACGAGAAAAGTCGAGTATGACAGTTGATTGACAAAGGCAGTTCAACGATAGTGATTTCTCACTGTCAAAATACTTGAAGTACTTGTAGATATTACAACAAAATTAATAAAGGCTTCTGGCCTTTAGCTGAAAGGTATTGGCTAATGGCCTTCCGCTGAAGTCATTAGAAATGAACAAAGTTTGAATGCATCAAAATTTAACCCAGATTAATATATTGAACAAATATAATCGCTGAAAGGTGCAGAAAGTTAATGAATATTATATAATTTAATGGAAATTAAGAAAGTCAATGAAGATTACTAAAAGATCGATGACAACTAATGATAGCTAGGAAAAATTCTTGTGAATGCTCACAGAAAGCAATATAAAGTACCGAAATTGAACAAAAATTAGTAGAAAACGACAGAATTCATTTGCATCTACTATGATTTAACTAAAAGTAAAATTCATAGACGTTAGCCTCGCAACTGTCTTAATATCATCGAGCTGTAAGAGAATTAATTTCACTGGCCATACCGTTAAAAAACTATGTATATAAATAGAAATAATGGTAAGAATGACCGTAGAAACACTTGAAGAGAAGCAATCGGAAAAGGAATTACCAGAAACAGCTTGGTGCATCGAGTACTGTCGAGCTCGTAAGAAGACATGATGGATCACTTATTCCGTTTCCGGTTCCGGTTCGACGAGCGACATCACTTTCCCACGAAATGATCTGTTGGTCTCTCGGATAGCCTTTATATCGACTTGTCGATTCGAAAACACCCGCCCCACCTTTGTCACCAGCGAACGCAGACTGATCCGAAGTCGATCAGAAAAGCTTCGAATCGGTCAGCGTAAAACAGTGCCGGACGTTGTTTGTTCGCCCGTGGCCATTGCGAAGAAACCTCAATTTTTATCTCGTTAACGACAAAAAAAGAAAAATATCTATTTCGTACCGATCACCCAAAGAAGATGATTTCTTTGATCGATGACAATTTGCGGAGATTACCGATTCTACCTCCAACGACGCCTCCTCGTTCATCTTCTTTTTTCGGCAGTACTTTGTCTGCCCACTGAAACGTATAACTGTTTTTTCCAAAAGAAAGTATTCTTTTAGCTTATTCGACACGCGTAATTGCAGGACAATTTTGTAGGTGGGTATAAGACGGGTTTCGTGGTCCGCTGGAGAACAATTGGAAAGGTGATCTCTGGATCCGTCACTGCGACGAAACCGAACGATCGAATTGGAACGATACAGCCGACCGATTGCTAACTGCTCACTTTCATTTATGCAACTCCGTTACCGCGATCCGCGGAAAAAAGTCACGGCAGGACAATAACCTGTGGACACGAGCGATCTTTTATACAGTCCTCAACTGACCGGAGTATGTTTCCGCCGAAATTCGATTTGAAACAGAAACGTGACACTACCAATTTTTATTCGTGCAAGATACTTTGGTTAGCAGAAAAATTTATTCATTTACTAAATCTCCGAATTTCTAAACTACCAAAGTTCAAAATTTTCAAGTTTACTATTTTTAACAGTGTGCTTTGAAATCGTTTCTCTGCAAGTGGAAAAAATAAACATAAATATCCAAAATCTCTAACGATCCTTTCTTAATCGCAAGGAAGAGAAATGCATAATAGAGGAGAATTTCACTGATAAAGTAAGAAAACGATATGCACCGTTTCGATCCGATTGAAATAACAATTCCTTTCAGCGTCCGCATGAAGCGTGAAATATTGGCAAATCGTGCGATGAAAATCGTGGAAAAAGTAAAAAGACAGTGGCAACTGTAAATAATCGCTATAAATTTTATTTCCATTCTCGTTACACTGCATTATTAACAAATTGTTGGTCACGAATCCGATCGTCTGTATGCAATAGAGATTACTATAAGTGAAATTGTTATTCTGTTAACAAAAACGTTTCACTCTTTGAAAGAGAAATTTCGAGGATAGACAGAAATGTGAGACACTCGTGGAGCTCCTGGCTGTTTCTCGAATAGCATAGTGTTAGGGGCAGGTTTCATCTGAAGTTTCGACGCTATCTTCTGAATCATGATTTTGTCGTTGTCGATGGTGTTCACTTTCTTCTTATCTTTCTGTTTGTCCTTTTGCGTGGTGCGTTTGCGATAATATAGCACCTCTCCGGCCAATGTGATCATAGCTAAAGCCAGTCCGAATAGGGTTGCAATGAATACTCCACCTAAAAACAATCAAAACAATTTTACTAAGATTTTACTAGGATACTACTGACACTGAATATTGAATAATGGATATTATAGTAATTCGTAATAAATAATTTCATTAATCAACTTACCTAAACTTTCCAAAGTAATACCCTCGTTGTCATCAGAATTCATGCACTGTGCTTTCAACGATTGGTTCCAGTATTTAGATGCTAACGTCTCGAAGTACCTATCCTTCTGCAGATCTAGAATTCTACAATAAAAGATGAAATGCAATAGACCGTTTTGAATGCGGCGAGAGAAGAATACCTTCTGCTTATTTCCTCTTGCAGGTGACTTCCTTGCTGTACAGCAATTGCGTAAGGTTGTTCCGCGAACACCTCACCAACCTCTGTCAAATTGCAGTTCCTCGTTACTTCATACCGGATCTCCGACGAATCGTGGATAAAAGCGAATTCCGCGTTCTCGCTTTCTATCACCTGCGACAAAAAGACTGTCATCGGTCATTTGATCGGTTCGATGACGATCTCTCTACTTTTACTGTGAAATTTATTTACGTGCAAGTCAATCACGAATATAAGAAACGTACGTGGAAGTTCGTGTAAAGGGAAACTCAGTCGGCAATATAAGGAGAGTTAACTATAGTTCAGAGAATCTGGATCGTACCTTTCGAAAGCCTTCCTCGGAACTTTTCACCGGACCCACCTGAGTGATTGCTTGTAATATATGGCCATACTGTTCTTTAATCGGATAGTCCCACACTCGATATTCCACCTGGTCACTCGTACTGTTCAACGTGATCTCCTTCCACACGCTATGATAAAATTGCAGAACATTATTGTGAGCATTTATATCAGGTCTGCGAGGTATAAACAAATCGTGCAATCGGTATGAATTTTGTAGAATACACGATTTATTTTCAGACTTCGATACTTCATACATCGGCAGTGTAGTAACCTAACAATTTTAACACAGTATTGAAACCTTATACGAAAATTGTCAGATCATTCTTTTACAATAATCTATGCTTTAGACACGAGTAATAAGAACATTTGAACGAATCTACTATTTAACAGAAAGTAAAGAGAAATTTTAGTGCAATTAAGTGTTAGACTCACGTGTACAATTTGTCTTCGGCATTCTTCATGTTCATGAAGTACTGATGCGTGCTGGAATTAGCCAGAACGGTGTAGTTGATTCGCGACTGTCTGGCCAATTGCTCCAACGATTGGACAGGGGACTTGAATAAGATTAATACTGACCGTGAACATATATGCATTCGATTTGAAGAAATCGTTGCAATCTTTTTAATTTTTATCATGTTGGTTTTTGATACCCATTCAATAAAGGTCAATATCTACTCTAAAGAAAGCACCGCAACAAGACATATAAACGAGGACCGAATGTATTGCATTCAGGTTAGTCGAAAAGAAGTAAACCGCAAGGTGCATAAAACATTAGTAGGACAATTAAGACACCAACACAATGGATATTTGAACTGTCTATGGGATAAAAATGAGAGAAAATAAAAGAACCTGCATTCGTTCCACGGTAAGAAAAGCTGCCAAATTTGCAGTGAACGTGGCGAGCATTAGAACCACGAACAACCAATAGGCTGCCACTAGTGTTCTGCTTGATAGTGCTTTGGGTGCTTCGCCTCCACCCTGAGGAGTGAACGAGGTCAAAGCGAACCAAAAGCTTTCCTTCAGCGTAAATTCTCTGTACGAACAATTGTAATTACTTTAGAAGCCGAGTTAATTAATGGGTAGTGAAAGTGGTTAGGTTAATGGTTAGGTTAGGTCCGAATATAAAGTGGACAATATGTACATGCGAGGGATTTCACCTTAGCAGAAATAATATGAAATGATTCGTGAAGAAATGATGTTTCGCTTATATTTTTTTTATTGATATGTACGAATAATGTGAAGTTAGCATTACTTATTATTCTTCTTACCTACAAGGATAAGGATACAGGCGTTTGTTATTTCTTGCACTGTAAGGAGAGTACTTGTCAAGTATCCAAATCATGATACCAGTCAACGTTAACGCACCCACGATGCTCAGCCAGACCTCAACCTTCAGTACCGTCATGAATTTGAACAGGGATGGTTTACGAACTGGTTTTCGCATCACTTTGCAGCAATTACGTAGCATTAGTTACGTGAGAATCGTTATTACAAAATGAATTCCTTACCGATTAGTATACCAGATTGCTCGAAGTAGGGTGCTACGAAATCGATTACTTCCTCGCGTTCTGAGGTCATTGTCAGAGCGGCAATTACGATGTCAGTTTCCTGCAAGCATGACACAATGACTCATATTCCTCTACGTAATAATACTTTCTTAGACTTTGGTATCAGGTGAAAAGATGTATGAATCATTGTCACTTTCACCGACATTTAGAACTTTTGGACTCTAGAATTGTTCCACTGTGGATCTTTGAATTAGTGAACATCTGCTGTGTCACGTTCATTGTAAATTATTTACATATTGTGTTTAATTGTCTTACCCCTCTCGCAAGATCACCAATTACCCCGTCCCATTGTCCATTAGGCAACTTCTTTCCAAATTGTCTATCCTGAGGAACAACTAACTCATAATCGAACTCCATTTCTTCGGAAAGCTTGTTCACGAAATCTATGCAGTAACCTTCCCACATTTGGTTCCCATTCTCGTCTTTCATCACTTGGTTGGTCACAGGATCCACTTTAGGCACCGTCCAAGGTACTAACTAATGCAGTTTTAGTACTTGATTACTCGTCAAAATTATTTATTATATGATATACTTTAATCGTTATTGATTATTTAACCGTACTGAAGATTACTGATTTTATACAAATATCTTTTGAATTAACACAATTGAAATGTTAATAATAACATCGTTATTAAAAAGACTATTTCAGCCGTCTACTGTAATTTTTAATAAAGTAAGAATGATATATTACAGGAGCAGTTCCGATACGAAAAAATCTTCTAGCTGGTTCTATCTTCTTTCCTTCGGCTTCCTTAATTTTGCCGTGTCTCGTCCAGCTAGCTAAAGGCTCCAAGACTCCTTTCTCGAGTGTTTCAATTTCTATTTCCGCTTTGTACGTGATTATTCCTCTGTCTGACCAGTACTCGAACGTGTCGTTGCCTCCTAACCTCTAACATCATAAGCATTTCAATTTGACAATGTTTCTTTTCTTCCTCGACTTTCTTGTACCAGCACGATACAATTTTATAGCGACTAATAATTTTAATATAACTTACAGCCAGTATGTTTTTGTTAAAAGCGTCAGAAGTAAGATTCGAAGGTTGACTGATGTTCGAAGAGGAACATCGTCCACTTTTCGGCTCCACGCTGATTCCTGATTTTTGCAGTTCACTCATTATGTTCACTATTAGGCCTATCAGTCGTTTAAAGTAGTACGAAAATATCTACATGGATTTCAGGAGAAATATTCAATATTACCACTGTGATATTTAACAGCTAAAAAGATTATAGAAGAATTATACCGGGACATCAGAGGGACAAATGCAGGAAGAATCACCCATCAGACGACAGCAAACACTTTTCTTCATCGTCAAGATGGTGACCGATACATTCAATTGTAAGTCTCCGTTGATATATTTGAAGTCTTTGTAATTATTGTCTGTGAATACCAAATTCCAGATCCCACTTCGTTTTACCAGACTCCCTTGAATAGCCTGCAATATGAATACAACAAAACGAATAAAATTCAATACAATAGAACGAATAGTATTAAAAATTTCATGTTACAGAGTGAATAAAATTAAACATTTTAATACGGTAAAATCAATGGATCGATAAAATTGTTCATGTCCTTATTAATAAGGATTAATAAGGAATAATTTATGAACGAATCGCTCACCGTGCGAAAGAGGTCCTCCATTTTGGCCGTACTCGCGTAAATCGTGTAATAAGATGGCGACGGTCTCATGTTTTTAATCTTCGACACCGTTTTCTCCGTGAAGTCGTCGATCACCACCAGTCTGATGATCGAATTCCCGATCAAATAATACAGACTCTGATTCAATTCTGCAATAAATCAAACATCACGGTTTCATCAGAGAACGTTCCGCCAGAAGTTCATTGGCGATTAATGTCAAGGTACCCCTTTCATCTTCGAAGATCAAGCCCACGTCCGTGGCATTCTTCAACATCAAAAGATCATCGATCGCCTGCACATACGGATTTATACTGCAATCGCCTCGTTTGTATATTATTCCATTCTGGTCGGCTATGTTTCGTAGCTTTTCCCAGCCGGTCCAAGTCATGTCGAGTACGATACTGATTCCCTTAAATAAGGCAGCACATACTGCAAGTTGATTTTAACGAGACAAGAATAAGAACAAGGTATGATTACAACTGGCTCAGAAGATACAATATTACTTTTGTTAGCAATTTTCTTTCTGAGTTCAGAACTTGTTAAATTAGGTACTGCGCAGAGATGACAAATTGGTTACCACGAGGAATGTAAAGTACATATACTTTAGAAATTCCAACATTTTCAAATTTATATTCAAAACCTCAAATTTATAAATTCTGAGATTCTCGAAGTTCCTAAATTTGTTCTGTCTATTAGGTATATACTGTATAATTCCCAATTTGATAAAAAGGTCCATCTGTAGAGCTTCAAAAGCGAGAAATTATCGAGGGACTGTATCTCTCTTGTCCCACCATTATCCCTAACTCCTCATTTCTGTACAGCCCTTATATAACTACTTGTAAAATTTTCTTAACCTCTCTCAAAACTGGCGTCCACGTTTGATCGGTCAACTTGAACAGTGGCAATCTCGACAGAGATCATATCATCCCCGAAGTTCTTCTCTGCTTGGGGCACAGCATCGTTCAACATGCTCAGAATCGACGTGTCTGCTTGCTCTATCACTATCACTGTATGAAACAGTAAAAATTTGCATCATCCAATATTTTAATATTTTATAATACAATACAGAATGGGAAATATCAAGGAGTAGAGGTCCTGTTAACAAAATACTTTATTCGAAATTATATTTGTAAACTTTTTATGATACAGAGTTTGATTTCCAACGTCGACTATCTTGTTTTATTAAATATTGTGTTTGTATATGATTACCAATGTTATAACAGTACTATCGACATTTGTTAGACATTATGTTACATATATCAGGTTTTATCGGAATAGGTAGTTTCATGGAACACGCGACCTCGTTACACTAACGTTAGATCTAATCGGGAAATGATTATCTATACGTGGTGAGTTTTTAATGCTCAAGGGAGGATGTACGTGAACTGTACGTCTCAATAGCGTCGTAAAACCCTATTCTTCCCTTAATTTTTCCATCTGCGTAGTTTCATAAGTATAATTTCTTTGTTGTATCGTGATACGTATTAATCATATTTTACCACATTTTCCTTCTTCATTGCGATCATAGATATTTTTATCAAAAAGTACTTACTTTATATGTCAAGGACCGAAAATGGCATTTGAATCGACACTGAAAATGCAGAAGGTTTTAGACTGACGTTTGTCGAGTAAATTATTCAATAATAGCACGGCAACTTTTCGTATCAGAGTATTGGGAACGGATAAATGTTTCATGCGAAACAATCAATGTTTCATGATCGATCGATTCAATTTTGATCAGAATTTTTAATTACGTTCATACCTAATACGTCATTTTTCAAATTACGTGGCTCTATCAATAATTACAGTAAAGAAAGAGGACGATTCTTCTGTTGATCGGCATATTTGTATTGCTCTGTAATTTACGGCTTTAATTTTGTAATGGACGTACAATCACAACGGTGGGTGTTCTTCTTGAAAATTAGTCGCATTGGAACGTGTAAGTACATGAGTATTTTGCATTTACAAAATAAATAATACTATGTCGACAACTGATATAATCTTTTTTCAACAATTGTACAAGTTAACGAACATATAAATGTAAGTACAAATTGCGATTGTAATAAACATAATAAAGACTTATTTTCTAATGAAACATATAATGAATCACTGAAACGTAAATATTTCTTGGAAATTGTAAAAGTCACAGTTGTAAGTTATGTCATATGAATATAATAGTAAAGACAACCAGTTTATTTATTTCGAAAGACAATTACACAAAAGGGAGTACGCGATTTAACTTTTAAATGATATAATGTTTAAATTAGCTGTAGGGTCCGGAATTATGCAAATGTATTATAATAGAAACTTACGCATGGTCATCGAGGTTTGAGAAAAAGAAGATCCGAAGAAGGAGACGAACAAGAAGACACTCGCGAGCAACAGGAACGTCGACATAGCGGAGAACCGAGTCCGGTGCCGGATGAACGAACAACAATTGTTCATTCGTAGACGAAGAACCCGGAGGACATCGTCGACGTCGTCGACTAACGACGCCTGCGCCGATGGATACGACGTTTGCTTATGAATATTGCACCATCGTCTATCAAATCATGATCCTTTTGCCCGGATAACTCGGTTTACCTACGTGGACATAGGGACCAACCACGATATGACATCCTGACAACTTACGTTACCTTTCGTTTCTATCAACTGGGCATCGATTTATCGTTAAACCTATCAACTGTCAAGGATTATCAACCTGAATGTACGTGGCCGTTGTCTGGAAGTTCGAGTGTACAGAAGGGTACCGTAGGACGTTTAACATTTTTTCGAATATACTAGCGTGTATTAAAATATACTTAAGCATGAAAGAGATTATAGGACCTGTAACAGTCTGCTTTCAATATTGTCGAACAGCGTTACATATCTTTAAAATATTTCAGTATTCTTATCGTCGCTTGTATATCATATAATAAAGACAACAAAAAAATATTTCTTCTTTGTAATTATTAAATTTATATTAGAACTGAGTAACTCGGGAAAAAGTAGTTGTCGGTGTTGTAATATGAGACATTTGTTGAAATGTTGAAATGTATGGACTCAATTTTTATTGTGAAATCCATTAACTTTCAATTACATTAAGGAATGAAATATTCAGAATAAAACGGTGTAAAAATTTCGTACAAACTTAAGAGCAAAACTGGACAATCTAAAATTTCTTTTCTGTATCAGTAGAACAGGTCAATTTCCGACCGTATTAACTGTTCTCTCGTGACAATAAATGATCGATACGCATGCTATTGATTAACTGCACGTGACGCAAAGTTTCGACGAGAACCATCCGTGGAAGTAAAACTGGTAATCACGAATCGTTTGCTGAAAACACCAATTTTCTAATCGATCATTGATTGTATCGACGTTCCAGCTGACCATGGACACAAGAACACAGTATCGATAGTGCCGGGCAGACGGAACAAATGGGGTATTTGTAAGTTGCGTACGGACTTTCAGATTTCTTTAATTAATTTAAATTTCATGTATAATAGTGGTGCTAATTCACAGTCACATTTCATCACGATTGCCACGTATCATATCGTTGCTATGTTGTCACGCATTATTTTATTATACGGTAATTTAGTTATGTGTAATATCGACCATACAGTCACAACGCTTACTTTCGATAAGGATATGTAAACTTCCCAATTCTGGAATTTGTAAGTTATCAATTTTCAAACTTCATTGACAAATTTGATTCTCAAATTTCCAACGTTCTAATTTTTCAGATCCTTAATCTGTAAATTACTGGACTTTTAAATTTACAGATTTCCAAATTCTCGCTAAAAAATTTCACGAGTGAAATGAAATCTTACTTCATATACTTTGAATTAGTTACATATGAATGAATCAAAATTTGTTAAGTGGAATCTATCATAAATGTCTTTAAGGGTTCTATTATAAATGTCTTAAACAATATCGATTTGTACCGAAGGCGATATTGCAAGAGTGCACCAGGCGTTTTCCATCATTCGATTCGTGAAATTCAATTACTAACATGGCCGAGTCGCTATTTCCACGATCGCTGGACGATAAAGTTCCCTTTGACCGCGTCGAGACAAATCGCTTCATCGAATAACGAAAAAGAAGACGATAGAATCAGTTTCACGATCGTTGAATCTAGCCAGGACGAACGACCGTGGCGGGCATCACGTTTTCCCATTATCAAACCTGATCATGGTCTAAGGTTGATTAATTTCCATGGTTGAGAAAACCTGTGAATCGACGATGCGCGGTCACAAAGGATCGCCACGCAAGGATCGAGATTGCCTTGCAGATGTTCCTCTCCAGAGGCAGCTGAAGCGAAATGCTTCAATAATCTCGCACTATTTTTAAATATAACGTCGAGTGTCCTTTATACGTGCGCAATCTCGAGGAACATTGGTCATCGCGTTGGATTTCACCTTATTTTCCTTTCGTTCCTTTTAGTCAAGCTTCAAGATATTTTCTTCTATCAAGTTGTAGAATAATCAGTAATCGGATATTTTGATTATGATCGAAGTTACAAATACTTCAGATAATTTCAATAAAATGTTGGTCCTCAGGAATTCTTACGAAACTAACTAACTAATGACACTAAGGATGTAAGTAATTGTATGCAAATATAACGATATAGGAATATAGAAAACATACATATAATAGACATAATATAGAAATAGTATAGAGGATGCATGAAGGATTGAGGGATCTTAAAATTCAGAGAAGTCAACATACTACACATACAAGTATCGTTTACTACGAATGTAAAAAATATTCCTTTATTTTTAAGAAATTATAAAATTGTACAAAAAAATTGAGCGTATAAAGAATAATACCAAAGCGCCACATTTTATCTGTGCGATGAACTATGTTGCTGCAAATATTTTCAAACGAGCGCCAGATGTCGCGCCATGCACTGGAAGCGTGTTCTTCCGTTTAAGCAGCATTTCCCTTCTTTCATATTATGAATCAGCATATCGCATTACGTCGTACACATTCTTGCATAATGTAATTGCAGCTTTCAATCATATAAATAAATAATTACCGCAACTGAGGGAGCTTGATGGGAGTCGATAAAACAGAAAATGACAACATCGTTGTACGTAAACGCATTTATAATTGATGGTTCAGCAACGAAAACAGCGGATTGTATTTAACGATGATCAGAGTTACGATCGTGTTGAAATTTCGTATTAAAAAGTATGTTATAATAACAACAGAGGGGTAAAGAATCGAGTAGATAAACAGGAAAGCAGCCTTGAGATGTTTGATCGGAATCGTCACAAATTCGAGCGCTTTCAACATTTCGAGCAGGAACGGCTCGTAAAAAGATGTTTGAAAAATACGCGCAGAATGGCAGTGAAGGCGGCAACAATTTTACCGCCGACGCATCGAAGGGATATCGGTATATTTTTCTTGCATAATTTAGTTCACCAGACGCTGCAGTTCTTTTCAATCGACGCCAATTCTTAGCCTAAAATACTGTTCCAGTTTCGTGAAACACGGAACATGCAACGCGCGATCTCTTCTCGTCTCGGTGCAACGGATGAAGATTTACCACGAAAAATAGAAAATAAAAGATCGATCGAACCAAGGTCGTTATTTTTTTACCGGCACGGCACGAAATTTTCGAGGTAACCGCGATGCATAACTAACGTAAAAGAAAAGAAATTGGGACAAGGCGAGTTAAAATATGCACGAAAGAGTTGGCTCCATTACAATAGGAAATCGTATTTGCATAAATAGTGCAACGATGGGAATGCGTTTACGCGAACGCGGTTGATACACCGTTTAACTACCGTTACGGGACACACGGTGCGGTCGGTTGAATGAAGCAAACGAGAACGAAGAAAGAGGAAGGAAAACGTGCGCAGAAGCGCATGCACTAGAAACGAAATGCACGCGTCAAAACGTATTACAATTTCACGCACGAAAAGTTACATGAAAAGGTTCGTGGAACGCGAAGGGACGAGACGGCGTTGTATCGTGGACAAATTTTCTTCGCAAATACGAAACCGGTCGTAGGTAAAATAAAGAGACTACTTTCCTTAATCTGTTAGACTGGTTACATTTAATGTAATAATGCATTTTTATGTCGGTCGAAATAAGATGGCTCTATCAACTTTTCAAGAAACTCTCTTAGAAATTCGTCAAACAACTGAAAGAATTAGAATCGCTAAGTGGCGTTTCTGTACAGACTTTACGTTTTTATTGGAAACACGATTACGTTAAATTTACGTCAATTTATGTTTCCTAAAAAAACAGCAAGTAACAAATAACAGTGAATAACAATTTTGGTTAAAAACAATGTAATCATTTATTTGTTCTAAAGATACAAATATACTTGTTTTGGTATTTCGCTATTGGCGTTCTTTTTTCTACTTTCTTTTGTCCGCACTGCACTGTACTGTATAAATATCGGAATATTCTTCGTTTCATTATCTTTGTTTTAGAGTAATAAAAATGCACGTTGTAAGAATCAATATCTTTGGGAAGTCAGCACTTCCCAAACTTTAATGAGCCAAGGCCCACTTTCGAAATCGGTAATTTTTCGTAACTCGCTCGATTAATTTCAAAAACTCTGAAGACCATGATGCTGAAATCCTAAAATCCCGAAGTCTTAAAGTTTCATAGTACTGAAATTCAAAAATTTCGGAAGTCCCACAATCTGAAAGATAGAAACATCACTAGTTGCAAAGTGTCAATATTTTTTACATTTTCATGTTCAAAAAGTGAACAGTAGTAATTTATGATATTAACTTAAACGCACCATAAATGTACCATGTACAACATGGACATAAATATAAAATCATATTCAATCGTATAAAATTCGATATAATGATTTCAAGTAGTATTTGCTGGGGTACATATTTTAATTTTGATTATTTATTTAAACGTATTTAACAATTTTCACAGGCTCTGGATTTTATCAACTTCTAGTACCCCATGAATTCCGGAAAATGCACGTACGAAAAAAAAGTCATAAGATAAATCGTACGTTGAAGAAAGAAAGAAAGAGAGAATGGAATTTTATTCAAGAAGCGCTCTAATGCGGGAAGTAGAGGCTCGGTGATTTCCGTACGCAATCGGTTGTTTCCGGGCACGGCCGCCCTCCCGAACTAAACCATTCATTCGCCGAAGCGAGAGGTTGCAGTCAGACGGGGACCGTGATAGGAAGGTGGTAGGTGCAAACGAGAGTTCTGTGGAAGAAGGATGGAGAAAGCTCGCGAGCCAGTAAGCGAGTGAATGAGAGAAGTTTCAGAGGAAAGGAGAAGGAAAGCGTCGTGGCTCAGGAGGGAGGAAAAGAGGAGAATACACGAGAGGTAGGCTAGGCCGATTCGAGAAGGCTGGCTGTTAAGGTGCATTTACACTAAACGAGCAAGGCACAAGAGCGTTCGTTCGCGCTCGTTAACGTATGAGCGATCATCGAGCCAAACGTTTTGCTCCGCAATCGATCTGTTGCAGATCGTACATCAAATAGCTGAATGCGTGAGAATTTTCGTGGAGTTTTATGAATGCTTACAATCGATACGACGAATTGGATCAAACCGAATTACATATACGTAATTAAAACACGGTGAACTGCGTTTAGTTGAAATTTGAAGTATGCGTTGAATCGACTTGAAATCGAAAACTGAGTCGCGCGTAATTAAATCGAGATACGAAGACGAGTAAAATTAAATCGCATTGAATTGAAACTCGTCAAATTGAATTATCCAGAACCGGATTGTGTCGAATCGAATCGCGTTGGATCGAATCACGTTGAATTGAAACGCATCGAATTGAAACTCGTCAAATTGAATTAGCCGGAACCGAATTGTGTCGAATTGAATCCCGTTGAATTGAATCGCGACGTATCGAATCGCGTCAGGATGAATAACATTGTATCGAATCGGGCATAGTTGGAAACGAAAACGTGTTGAATCGAATTGTACCGCAGACAAATTGCATTAAATTGAACCGCGTCAGGTTAAATCGATTCAACAAGTTCCCATTCTTATCTTCGGAGCATCCGAGGCGGCGAAGAGTCCCGAGCGCGGAGCGCTCGTTCAGGCTCGAAGTTGGCCGAAGTGGGGGAAACAGAGCGTTCTCTCGGCCAGTCGAAACGCACCCTAAGAAAGCGAGGGAGCTTATTGGATGGCAGGCAGACTGGCCGGTCGCGCTGTATAGTTAACAACTCCCAAGTAAATCGGCAGCAGATGTGGCCAGTTAGCTCGGTGCCGTGTTCTCGTTCGGATCACAGAGTCCCGTGGATTTCGACAGAACGAACTCGCGGTCGACAGCGGCAACGATCATCGATAGCTCGATAAGCCTGGAATCGCGTTGACAAGCATAAACGACGGAAGAAAAATCGTTGCGGAGCATCGAGCAGCAAAAGAGTACGGTTGTCCTCGGGTTCGAACTGGAGAGAAGAGGAGAATAAATCGAATGGAACAGTCGGTCGCGCGCCAGCACCAAGAACGCAGTGACCGTCGTACCTGTCCGTCGGTGGCCGAAGACTTGCCCGATCGAGGCAGCGATGTGGCAACGTTGCTGGTGGCTCGCGAGCGGAGGAGTCAGTCGTCGCTCGGCCGTTCTATCGTAGTTCGCGTCTGACAGTGCAGTGTCGGTTGTCATAGAATCGCGAGGGCCCGTCAGGGCCCACGATCCCCAACACGGTCACGATGACATATCGAAGAAGTCCGAGAACGATCGTTACGAGTATCGCAGAGACACGCGTAACTATAGGGCGTTAGTCTCGCGGCAAAAACAGCCGATGGGAGAAAAGAGAGTTTCGTTGGAGGTTAAACAGTGTCGAGAGAGCCTTTCTTCCTCGAGAGTCGCGTACTACTCGAACGTCGAGAAACGAATGAGTGCGTGAATCGTGACAACATCGTGTCGGAGTGTACGGAGAGAGAATCTGTCTTTCTCCGATCCGTGGACGGACTTTACACGCTTCTCTCCCGCTGCTCTCGCCCCTCTCTCGTCGCTCGAGGACCGTTTCTTTCTCCCTCTCTCAGCCTGAAGGGCAATTTATCTGTCCCGTCGGCCGTACGTCTGTCGCAGTCTACCGTTCCGTCTGCGAGCTGGCAGAGTTTTCACTGGCGCGACACGGCACGCGCGCACGTACGACGCGTAAACGAAACCGGCGCGGTGCGTCCAGCTACACGGGAATCGGGAGTGTCAAAGATCCGAGGGAAAAATCACGGGCATGGGAACAGTGTGTGCCGTGGACTGAGAAAACACGGTTTTCGTTACCGCCGGTGCGCTGTGCTCGTGTGTGTTCGTTCTCAAACGAAGAAGAGAGGAAGAGAGGAAGAGAGGTTAGGTTAGGCTAGGACTCGCGTCAACCCCCTCCCGCCGCTCTCTTGTCCTTGTCTAGCTGGAAGAGGAAGGCAAACACGAAAGGCAGAGGCACGCACACCAGCGCAGGACAATTGGGGAAAGAGGAAAACACGAATGCCGATCGCCGGTGGAATTCTGGTCGCTGGAACCGCGGCTCATTGCCTGTCTTCCGCCGCTGGTATGCTTCGATTCCTCGCTAGACTTTCAGGTTAGCACGATCAATCTAAATCATCTCTTCTACGAAGACGAAAGTCACGAGACGCGGACGCGTTCTTGAGATTTTACTTTTTTTTTTCGGGGGGAAATAGGAAACGAGCGGCGTGACATCGCGTTCTGTCATGGACAGAGTCGTTCGAGCAAACGAATATAGGTTGGTTTATATAGGGTGATTCCGTAGTTAGCGAACGCGTACGTTCGTCGATAAACGAAGAATGGATGTAATACACGAGGCTGTAAGTGACGGAACTAGATTCGTGAGAACATTTTTTAAGACAAGCTTCTATGAACGCGATACGGAAGTTCCTATGAATAATTCTTATAACACTTCGATACATATTTATTGACATTGGCTTCCATACCAAATGTCACTTACAACCTTCTTTACCTCCACTTTTCAATTTTTGTCGAATGCAATCGACGTCAATATCGGTATAAATCAATCAGGTTTGTGTTGCATATTGGATGTTAAATATGCACTTTACACGAGTTTTGTTATTTTGATCCTTAAACTATCGTTTATAAAATTCATTTGAAAAAACGCTAACTTAGTATATAAAGCAGGGAATCACCTAAGAAATGATTTAAATAAAAATTAAAGTTAAAAAAGATGAACTTCACGTGCTTTTTTCTAAGGTTATGTACGCAATGGAATGTAGGAGTCTGAGGATTTAGAGATAGAGAATTCCTAAAATATAAGGTCAAAATTATAAGTTGGTTTCGTTTTTAGCTAGCTCACTCTTATGGCTCGATGCTATTTTTCTCTTTGCAGTATCACGTGATGTTTTATGAAACAATAGGTTAACTTATTTAAAAATGATTTATTCAGTAATTAATTAGGAGAAAAATTATTTTGCTACTCTAACGAAGTGCAAACAATTAGGTTTTCGTCCGGGTCGGGATATTGTTTGCAAGAGCGGAGTTATCGTAACCGTTGAAAATTTGACGTATGGAACGAACGCGTCTTCGCATCTCGATTGTTCTGGCGCGTTTTTTCGTCGATTTTCATTGTTCTGCCAGCGGGTTTTGCAGTATCGAGAACGCGCGACGTTGACCTTTATTTTTTTTCTCTCATTTTGTCCTCGTAAAATTTGCTCGCTATTACCTCGGTGGGTAGTCTCGTCGGCGGATCCGCCGGCGGGGAATCCGTGCGGTTTCGATTCCCAGACTTTCGAGTCAGTGCACCGCTACTGCTAGCTGTTAAATGGAAGCGTACAGCGGACGACGTAGACAGAATAAGAGGAACAAAAACGGGAGACGGCCTCTAACGCGGGTATTATACGAGTTCGCGTGTATTCCGTGTGCAGAGGATTGACGTATCGACTCGGATTTCCATCGTGTCGCGTAAAATTAACATCCCCTCGGTGCAATCCGTGTCTTCGATCGTTGTCATCGGCTAACTTGCATCCCCGTCCGGTAAATGTACCACTAGCCTTCGCAACTTTTGTTTCCCGTTAGAATTATTATCACATGCAATGATCGTTGCATACTCGCTCTTTCCAGACTTGACTCGTCAGCTATTTTTAAGCAAATTCATCTTATTAATTATTCTAGTTTTATCGAAAATCTTGAACTCTCCACAGGTATATGATCAAGATTTATAAATTATGAACTTTGAAGTGTTGCGCAAGAGTGCGTAATCTCTCAAACAGCCCACTGAAGAATGTTGATAGACAGATTATTTTTTACGATGGAAAATAGACGTGTCATCTACCAACAGGTATAGAAGTCTTTCTTTCGAATCCAAGTTCTTGCAACGAATTTTGGGGATCAAAGAATTTTCCGTTTCCGTTTGACGGGTCTTTTAATATAACGTGGAAACACGGTGAAAGCGATCGTGAAATGGGTTAGGTTATTTTCTCCGTCACAGATGCACGTTTCTCGTGTATCCATTTTTCTATTGGCAATCGATAGCGTCAATAGCTGCGCTTCTTGTTAACCTTATCTCGACTTCTTGGCAAACAGGAAGGAAGTAATAACGATTCCTGATTATCGTGGCGATTAGTCACTCTATCGATTACGCATGGGATTATTCCGCGATGAAAATTAGTCACGATTTATACAGAGAAATTCGGTTAATTCTTTATCTTTAGGTGGTTTTTGCACTTTTGCGGTTTTGAGAAAAATGCATTTTACAACTCTTATTAAAATATTATATAATATTCTATAATTATATAATACTGTATGTAGTATTATATATCATGTTACGTTCTTAGCATTAATGTATTAATGTATAATAATTGTCGGCAATTTTCACTATGGCAGTGCTAATTCAACCTTGATCCCATTGCACTTTCATGAGGTTTTAGAGATGTAAAATGAAACTTCGGTATCGTAACCGGTGGTAAGAAAGAAATTTCGTGGTTGAGGCAACGGTGATGGTAATTATTTGAAATGACGGCAATTCGTAACGACGTAGCGATAATCAGTATATTCTTGACACGTCGTGGCGACACAGCAACACTGATTCTTCTCACACCGGTGTTAATTAACGTCCAAATGATCGCTATTGTCGTTGCTTTCGCAACAAACGCTGCGAAACGAGCTTCGTCCGAGCAGACGAATCAAATGACTTTGTTTCAACGAAATTAACTTTGACTCTTAACGTTATTTAAATTTTTACGCTACAAACTATTTTAAATATCTCTTATCGGTTTTATTCGTTTACGTGTATATAGATGAATATAATTTTTGCATCGCATCCGAGGCGTTATAGTTAATTAGGGATCAGGTAATTCCTTGTTTATCGAGTTTTCAAGCTTCAATGCTCGAGACTGCTCAAATACTCAGCAGGTAGTTGAAAGTAACGCAGGCAATAACAGTGATAATAACATTAATCGTGATTACTTGCCGCGAGTAAAGGTAGCTCGAATCGTTTCGGTCGTTCGATTAATCGTTCTCATTTAACACGATATCGCTTCATGATCATCTCATTTCTATAATTCTATTTCTTCGTCTATTAATCTCTTTCCGTTTCACAAGTATACTCGTTTTCGAGATAAATCTCAAATAGATATCTAATAACAAATATTTAATAAAAATGAACAAAAGGTCGAATTTCATATTGATTCGACGAACGAGTTCAACGAGAAGAGCCTCATCCATTCTCCGCACATTAATTGATCGGCCAATGAATGAGTAACCTCTACGCAAAAATCGGACGCGAACACATCAAAATATAAATAGAAGTGTCTGAGAGACCGGCGTGTAAACTCCACGGTGTACAAACGTACTCAGAAACACGCGTGGATAACTGAGAATTTACCAACGGCGTTCTGGGACTCGCGAATGTGTAGCATTCATAGAATATGGAGGGTCGCGATAAACTTCTATTAATTAACTTTCGCGTTTGCACGATTTTATTCACAGTTACGTCGAACCGTTTGAATAGCGATTCAATATTATCGCATACGACAATAAATCACACGATGAGATGTTTAGAAACGTATCACACGATAAGATGCTCAGAAATATGTTACATATTAATATATTCGATATTGAGTAATAAGTATACGTAATAATGTTCGTAAGTATATAATGAAATTGTTAGACATAATTAAAACTTGTACTGCACCGAATATTTACAAATATATTATAACATTTATTAAATATTTTAAATGAAATGATTTTCTAAAGATACATAAGATTTTCGTGGGTGACTGTACCTTCGGAGAAAATCACTTTTCTCGTTAGATGGTTATCGCAATAAAGTCTCCGATCAGTTCGAAAAACGACATAGCTCGAATTCAATACAATTATTCCATGCCGTGTCGCGCACCTATCGAACCATTTAATTTTCCAACTCGATAAACCCGACACATAACACATCGTCGCTAATTAACCAACTGCCATGTATAATTCATGTGCTATTTGCTAATGGGGACAGAAATACATTGGATCGCTTTATGCCATACGAAATTTCAGCCGGTGTTCTATGAGTTGTTTTAATAAAAGCTCACCTGCATGTAACCATTCGACCGAAACCATGAATCATATCGACGAGACGCGAGCATTTCCGCGATTTCACGCTAATCGACTCTCGATTCAACGTCCACTCGATTCTAACTACCGAGATACGCGAGTTATGAACTGCACGGATCTTTAAATTAGACTTGTTCGCACTTGGACGATGGATGTAGGGTTTCAAAGTTTTTTGCTTTGAAAGTATGACCGTTTGGGAAGATAATAAATTGATAATTTTACAATGCGACAATTTGACGATGTGAGAATGTGACAATTTTACAATGTGACCAGATGATAGTTTGACAATATAACAAATTGATAATCGAACAGTTTGACCATTTAACTGTATGACAATTTTACAATGTAACAATATGACAATTCGACAATGTAATAATTTTACAATATGACAATTTGACATTTTGACTGTATGACAATTTTGCAATATAATAATTAGACATTTTGACGATACGACAATATGACAATTTGCCAATTTGAGAATTTGACAATATGTAAGTTTGTAAATTTAAAAATTTATGAACTTGAAGATTTGACAATTTGCCAATTGGTAGATTCATAAATTTGTAAATTTGTAAGTTTGAAAACTTGAAAGTTTGCAGATATAAAAATTTGGAATCTCCGTGAAACTCTATGCACGATGATAATATAACGCCACTAGTAGCAATATAAAGGGTGGCAATCTAACGAGAGTATCTTTAACTTCCCCCGCATTTTACAAACAAATCAAATGAATCTACTTCTTCGATGCCTTTGCAACATTCCGACTTCTCCATAAAGTCTCCATAAAGAAATAAAGTCGCCATAAAGAGTGAATAAATCCGAACGACAACTTTCGATTAGAATAATGAACAGGCAAATCGTTGACTATTATACGTGTATCTTCTCTGGGGTACAAGTTTCTAAAACATCAACGGTAAAAATAAAACGAGAGAAAGTTTCGAAAGGTTATTGGTGAAAGATTATCGCGAATGATGAAAATTCAGCAAATTTGTAGGATGACCGTCGCTCTTTGATGATCCTACGCTCGATATTCCGTCCAGACGGCGGATACGTAAACCTCCACGAAAATAAATTTTGCGGAGTATTGCCGGTTCATTCTAAGGCGCATAGAATGATAGCTATTTCCGTTAAGGAGAAAAAAACCGGTGGGGCACTGTCTGTCTCCGTGGTTTCTAAAGATAAAGCGTCTTCTGCAAGCGATTTAACAAGAAAATCAGTCTGTCCCTATGCATCTCCTCTCTTGTGATACTTGTTCGATTCGCTTCGACTTTCTTCTTTCCTCGACTTTCGACAAAAATAACCGATCAACGAAGCAGGATCGAACGGTGAATAAAAATGATAGTTTGGTACCATTCGGATACTATCGAAGGCTAGGAAATAGCAAACGCGGATGTTGACTCATTGCCACTCTCACTTTTTGCCGCAATTTGCATCGGATCTCTTCCATATATTTGCTCGCGAGTCGAACGCACTAAAAATGCTCGCTCATCGTCACGAAATTTTATATTCCTCTTATTTTTACATTTTCGGACGAATCTCGTGTCATTTTAATATCCGCCGACGAATGTGATGACATCTTATTTTAAACATTTTTATGCGTTTTGGATGCTGGAGAATTTGGGTTGGGCATGATGGGACTTTTGGTATCGCACAACAGATATTTCTTCATGTCTGCAGAAGATATAGATTGACATTACAATTATGTTTTCACTTCGGATAAAATCAAAATAATATTTCAATAACCGGCTAACAAAAGTAACAAAGATCATAATGCATGATGTATCAAGGTCTGTAAAGCAAGTATAAATTATCCATTATTGTGGATCCCATAGATTACATAATTTATTTATTATAGAGACCTTGGTATATCATATAACACAGTCTAGAAATAACTATAGTAATTATAACTAATGAGAAGAGAATATGATAAACCAATTTTAACAGTCGAAGAAAAGCTTTAACGTGATAAACGAATTTTAAGATATTGACCGATTTGATCAGCTTATACTTTATGTTATAAACGGTTAAATAAGAAATGGAGTGTCAAACATGTAGGTTGCCACGTACCTGTGCAAAAATCCATGGGAATCGTGCAGCTATGTCGTTGGAATTTCACCGTTTAATAAAAGTCATCCTGTGCGCTGGTATCCGGCAACGGTGTGCTGCATTCAGTCGTTGACTGAACGGCTAGCGATGCCCATTCAATACCCTTGCAAAATTTCCAATCAGATTAATCGATTGTTTTGGAACAATTAATGGACTTCAGTAGCGAAGGTGAATAATTTCTGTGTTATTCAGTTTCATTGCCAGTAATGATATCTTTCAATGCAAAATTTCCATGTGATTTAATCAAATATAAAATGTCAAATTATTCTCCTTATTCGGGATGAACACTTTTCAATTGGAGATTGAGAATGTTTACAAATTTCAAAAACCTTGTAACGTTATGGAACCTCTTACAGTACGATTTATTCGACTGGCGAGTTGTGACAAACTATTGATTCCTATAATATTTGGTCAAGGAAAGAAAGTTAAAATGCCATGCTGCTTTTGTATTAAGTAATCCTTGACTATGCAAGTTATAATTAGATCCGAACTGAAAGTTCAGGTGCATTAAAAATTTAATTGAACTGTGAGTTCAACGAGTATACGTCACGAGTATACTTCGTCCCTGTAGTGCAATAAGTTAAAGATGAGTACCCACCATACTGAATTAATTCTAAATCAGTACTATCGTAAATGAATTACGTTATTAACAATACTTTCACCGTTGCAGTCCATGATGTTTATCAAGAACTTACATAGTTTCACAAAAAAGTAACTATCGAATTCCTATGAAGAACTGAACTACCGGTTTCAAACATCGAATTCCTCCGACTTCGTTGTTACAAGTAACTTTGGAATCCCAAAGAAATCTGCATAGATCCTCGTTGGAGGACAAGAAAAGTGGACAGAAGAAACGGTACCACTAGAGAAGAAAATATTTGACGAAATTCATCCGAGCAAGCGAATGCGGTTTCCAGCAAGATTTAACGAGCTGGTGTTTGGCAAGCAGGTAGAGGAGAGTCGCGTATGCGACACAGTCTACCGACGATTTTCACTATCCGAGATCGGACACGATATACCCGGACGCATGGACAGCATAGTCATAGAAGTAGTATCCTCGTTAACGGACGCCAAAATCATCGCCCTTTCACCTCGTGAATACCAGAACAATGGAGAACGAGTAGAAAACTGGCGATCGGAAACCGTGTAACAATTAAAACGCGTTCCATGCCGAGCGAAATTATACCTACTTTTTCCTTTTTTTTTTTTTAGCTAAACCTCGTGGGTAAATTTAACTATTATAACGCTCAATTGTTAAGAAAATCGTGGTATGAAATTTTTCACGCTTTCGTTGTCGTTTCTTCTTCCAATTTTTTGTTTGAACTATGTTTTTCGTTTCTGTGAATTATGAGGAACTGAAGAGATATTGCTTACAGTTGGTAGCTATACTGGCAATGTAATTGCTGGTATAATAGTGATACAGTTTTCTGAGAGAATTAGTGGAATAGTAGTATAGTGATATGGTGGAATAAAGTAGTCAAAAGAGTAGTACAGTTGTATAGTAGCGTAATGGTACGTATCGTGGAACAGGATTAAAATTTTATAATAAAATAGTATAGTTGCACAATAGAATTAGTATTTATTTGAAGTATTGAAGTAATTCGAAATAGTGTAACAACAATAGTAAAAGTAATACCAGTAGCACTACTAGTACAGTTGCATGTGAAAATGAATTCAAGCGATAAAAAATAGTGAAATAGCAGTAAAATCGTGCAGAAGAATAGCCAGTTGCACAACAACTAGAATAGTAGAATATTCGAGTAGTAAAATATCGTAAAATTCATTTTTCACGTTGCTTTCCGCGTTTCGAACGTGTCAGAGCCGCAAAAAATGTTAATTATGACAACACGGAATGGAAAGCACAATAGGTTTCTACCTAAAGCATTTCATCTCGGGGTCTGGCGAGCACCTGTTTCGAAAACGTTGGATCCAAAGGATCCCAAACTCTGACAAACAAGAACCGAAGGTCCGGCGTGCAATAAGCCTGTCGCAAACACAAACGAATCGAGCGATTTAACGCGAAAGAGGTTCAGGGTAGGATTCGACTGGTGGCCGTTGTTTGTCCAGGGAACCTAATAATAACGGTACTCATTGTTGTATCGACAGTCCCACGCCCGGTTCGTCTATTTAGAAATAGGCGTTACGTCGGCATTGTGCACCGACTTCCAAGAGAGAAGCAGAAACATTATTGTCCTGTTGCCTTCGGACGTTTTGCCGCCAACTGTTTTTCTCGATCTTGGAAAACAAACGCGAGCACGTAGCAAAACGATCGGTTATCGATTCTTCGCAAAATTTCTATCCGTTTGACAGTGTCTGAAGAAGCGAGAATTATGTAACTAGCATAATTATCTCGTTACATTTATAATGGGTAGAAAAATGTAATGCAATGATTGGAAAATTTATGCTTGCTTTACTTGAATAATAAGAGGCTTGTTCCGCTTCTATTATACAGTCAAGGAGGATGTTTTAACTTTGTACATTTTGTCAAGTTGTTCAAATCGGAAGAGAACATTCTTCGTGTACAGTCTTCCATGAATATTAACGTATCCTCTTCGACGATTTTGCCGCAGCTCTTCGATTTACGTCCGGTGTGGCACGTGAAAGGACGATCAATTATTCGGGCGCGCGACACAAATGTTATTCGGTGCATCGTGTGGCAATTTACCACCTGTGTTTAACCATACTCCTTCTTTTCTAGATTATCTTTTCTGGACATCCATGAATTTTCTATCGCTCATTAGGATCGTTCACTTCGTGAATACGATTTCTCTTTGCTTCTTGATCCGATCTTTCGTGCATTGAATATACTTACAAGCTTAATATCGGTATTTGAAATTGTAATTTTTTTTTAATTAGGTATTCTTGAAATTGCAATTCTTCCACGTTACAATTCTCTAAAATTAGAATTCCTCCACATTATAATTTTTAAAATTAGAATGCTTCCACGTTACAATTTTCTAAAATCAGAATTCCTCCACATTGTAATTTTCTAACATTAGAATTCTACCACGTTACAATTTTCTAAAATTAGAATTCTCCCCCATTACGATTCTCTAAAATTAGAATTCTTCAAATTGTAATTTTATCAAAACTTTCTCCGTATTAGAAATCTTCCAAAGCAATTCTCCAACTTATTATGATTAGGACCTTTTCAGAGATTCCTAAAGTTATTGCTTCAAAGCGCCGCTCGTGACTAAGGAAAGAGCCTAGCACCAGAAGCTTCATATTAAATTACTGTAGCATTAAAGCAATCTTACTTTCGCAATAATTTCAAATATTTCGATTCATCGTAACTTTCGAATTTCTCAGGTGGACATTCTACGTAATAGCAGTTGATTAGATTTATGGTTAGTATGCTCAAATAGACTCCAAAAGGTCATCATTTAATTATTAAGGATTAACATTTAAAATTGCGACAATTACAGAGACTAGTTTTCTGGTAAATGATAAAATAAACGCTCACTTTAACGCAACCGCTAAAATATAGAGGTAGCTGTTCGATCCCCAACAGCAGGTGAAAGGACGATCGATCACTCGACTCTAGTCACGAGGTGCTGCTAATGATTATCGATTAGACATCGATAACGTACAGCCATCTTATCACCATCGTTATCTGAATAAAATTTTGCAAACGTTAGTGCTAATCTTTATCGCTCTACGAAACGAACTTTCTTTTTCTTAATAATTTATAGGCTCGTCTTTGATTACGTCTTTTATCTTTACGTATTATCTACAGTCACGGAAAGGCTATAGGATAAGGTAGTCAATAATGGCCTTGAACCGCTTTTACCTTGTAATGTACCGTCCGATACCAAAAAATAACATCGTATATCAAGTTCCAATCTTGCAACGCAATCGGAGGGTAGTGACAAGCAAAATCCGCATTATCGAGTTTCATTTTCTCTATTTAATGGCGGGCAAAAATTTCAAAAGAATTCAAGGTTGTTCTAGATACGGCAAAATATGTTACAGAATTTTTTTAGATTTTTTCCGTGCAAATCCTAGATGTAACAAAAATCACTCATTCTGAATCAATTCTTGTCATATTTACTTCAAATATACAAATATGGAAATGTACATAATTACAAATTATTTGTACAAATTTGATGGTATAAAAGTTTAGGTCTTGTGGAGGAATGTTCTAATCTAGAAGTATTGAAATGGAGCAATTTATCGCGAATCGGTTGGAATTTTCAATATATGGTAGCCTGAAGGGTTGCGGGTTATCACAGTTGACCGCATCAGGAGCAGTAGGCCGCTGCACTGCGACCACTGCAGCAACGCCTCGAGGGTTATAAAAGCGGCGGGTGGTTGCGGAAGCGTCGGCTTTCGTGGAAATAAAGTTTCGTGCAGCAGTGCATCGGTGAGGTTAAGAGTGGCGATATATCGCCGCGGCCTGATTTCAGCACGGCACGAAAACTGCCGTTTTCTAAGCCAGACCACTTCCTCTCGGTAGGAAATCTTCTGTTCTTTCTGTCACTCCCCTTCCACCTATCACGCGTGTATACATTGATTCTACAGGGTGTTGCCGAATTACGTGCACAGAAATTATCAATCACAGACCTTTCTCACAAACTTACAGATCGTTGTTATAGCAATAGAACAGTTCGTTATTACAACAATAGAATTATAGCTAAACGATATAATTAAAATATGCAACAATGTCTTTTTATCTTAAATGATGTCATTTCTTGGAGTTGATAAGCGAGAAACTCCGCAGCTTAACTTTCTTATTATCATATCGTTTTCCCTTAATCATAGCTAAGATACTTTCCTCGAGATTGTAAAGATAAGAGAAATAGGAGTTCTCGCAATCGTTACGCAAGAGATGCAAAAAGGTGCTCGTAGAATTTCTTCGGACGAATTCTATGAAGCCTAGCAGCTATAATTCAGCAACACTCGGTATATAACGGCGCTTCTATGCGTCCTCGTGCATACGAACACCTGCAGCGCGAAGTTATGCAAATTCACGTGTGGTTTTGTGTGCAAGGTGTCGGTGTGTGTCTCTCGATGTCAGTGGACCGTCCGATCCGTTCGAGTGGCAGCCCACCGAAGCACGGGGCATTTTTTTTTTTTGCTCTCCCCCTTACCGAAACGGCTCCGCTAATGCTAAATTACCTTTCGCGATCACGAAAGCCTCTGTGCTGTGTCCGAACGGCCATGCCGCTTTGCACAACGCCATTATCGAGCGTTCTTCGACTACGTACGATCTCTTTTACTCGGGGTGGGCCAGCCGTTATTACCGAGGTGATAAATTGTCCAGAAAATTATGCCTCTGAGCACGTGAAAATTTGGCATAATTTACCCTGGAGGCTGGACAGTCGTTCTTCACCTAACCCTCTCCCTTTCTCCCGCGAATTATCGATCTTTTCAACGAGTCTAGTCGCGGACTTGACGCGTCTCGTGTTCACATGTGCTCTGCGGCACCTTTGTCAAGAAAGGGATTCTTCGGAGATAGTCAGGATGGGGGTCGTTTAGTCACGCGAATCGGCGTGAAACGTGAATTAGATTTAGTGGAACTTTCTGTGAGTGTGTTTAACATTTAACAGTAAATTTCTATTCCAAACCCCACTATTCTATACGAATATGATATTGGAATATGGTGCTATTAGAAGCAAAAGGTTTCTTCGGTACGGCGGTTATGATAGATTGGTTTTCATTGTGAATAGAGATTGAGAAGTATGACTTGTATGGAAAATTAATTATATTTGGCTGGAATGAAGTCGATTCATAAGCGAGTGAATGAGCCATGTGCATTGAGAGTTCTTCGTTTAAATTATTTATATTATCATATTAAATATATTATAACACTTGTAAAGTGTAATTTCATTCTGCAATTATTAATTATTACAACGCTTACTGCATTTCGGAAAGTGAAGAATATAATAAAAAATAGAGACTCTGTTTTTATTTTGATTTGGAAATCTGAATTTTGAGCATATTCGTAACAGATTATCTCGTTATACGTGAAGTCTAAATTTGTGTAGTAGTCTATTATAATTGATAAATAAATAATAGCACGTCTGTAACCGCAGTGTTAACTTCTGTTGTATTCTCTTCTAAAAATAGAAAATAATTCGATATGAAGGTTTAATTGCCGTGGTACGTAATAGTACGCTAGAGCGAGAACGACAAATCGATCGTTATTCACGATAGGCTCTGATGGAATGTTCGCAAAATGAATTTGCATGGACTGTACATTCGCTTTCGCTAGTCGAATCGTGGGGTCCTAGATGCGCAGTCTGTGAAAAATTGACTGACACGGCCTTCAGAAGTCGAGAATTTACCAGCGTTCTACGCGTTCTATCTAGCTGATGTGTTTCTCGTGATTTTTCGATTCTACGTTTACATTTTTAATACAGAATTTGAAATGACAGAACAAATTATTTTATCAATTGCATAACATGAGTAACAATTTCTTCCTACAATTAATCGATGCAGTTTGATCAAATTTAGAACGCAGATTTCTCTCGTGTTCCTTTTTGTTTTATTTTTGTTTTGTTCTAAATATGTGATATGTTGTTTTATCACTGCATCACATTCGAAAATTTGAAAGTGTCTTCCGTTAAACAATCTTCAGTTAAAATCAAAGTGGGTAATTTAAATTACCTTTCGAATTTTGCACTGAAAATTTCGAGGTACAGAAGAGACGAGTAGGTTGCGTCGCAACCGAGAGAACCATGCTAATTAAGCGGTTGCCAGGAGGTCTAATTGCATCATGCTGGTTAATGAGACGGTTCTTTTTACCTGATAGCCAATGTGCCCAAAATTTCGTTCCGAAAAGTTCGCAAACAATGCAAGGCGATTTTCACTGAGCAATCAAATGTACCTTCCATAACCATTTTGGCCTCTGTTGTTACGAAGACTAATGCGCGGTAAAAGCTTCTTTTTAAACTGCAATTTGGCGAGTTAGAATTTCCTTTTGTTACCATGTTTTCCGTTAATTTGGATAAATTATCATATAGTTTAAATGTGTTTAACTAAACTGATGAATTTAGAAATGTATATGTATTTAGTATATGTATCTACTCGTGAAAATCTGTAATTATACTTATTAACAGCCACGTTAATAAGGGAATAATGTTCAAAGTAGTAACTAAAATACTTGTAACAGAACTGTTTTATTCCGAACATTAAATTGTTGCATTCACCATTTTGAATAGCATAAATAATATTATATTTTTGATAATAAATCGGTCACTAACATAGATGTGGCCGTTAATGGTTTACTTAACAGGAAAAGAAGTAATTGCAGTGTTTGAAGTAACTTTGAAAGATTTCCTAGTATGTATACCCTTAGTAACAGAATCTTCCATTGCGTACAATGTTCCAGGAAATAATTGAATTCGAACATCGAAATTGCGCGTACAATCACGTAGACATCGAGAAACGGTCGGTAAACGTGTGTTCGAACCTTAAGTGCACATGTAAGATCCCGATAAGAGGCAATTATCTGTCGAAATGATAAGAACGAGCGCGTAATAATGCTGCACGGTTCGTAGCAGAACGTTTAATGAGTTACTAACGACCCCAACGTTCGTTTCGTGCGCAAAATTAATAAGCCAGTATCGATACGTTTCTGCGAGATTACGACGCTTAATGAGATTACAACGCGAAAGGTCGGAAGGATCGAGATCGAGGATTTCGCAGGGTCGAGGGAAAAAGGGCTGGCCTCGACCGCCTGCTTGGGATAATTACGTCGGCGGTTTCTTTTGTTGACTTTTAAAATTGGGAGCCTCGAGAACGCGTATATATTCGCTCTCGAACCGCCTATTCTTTCGATGGATAACTTGATTGAGTTGCTCTGCGAGATAATGGGTTTCTTTGAGGGACCCGAAACTGTACACTTCCGAAATCAACGCTAGGCGATATCGGTGATATAGAAATATCAAGGTTTACAGATAGGGCGCTCGAGAAATATAAGAATTAGGGGTACGGAAATACAGGAATCGAGACATGTGGAAATCTTGGGATGTAAACATGGTTACCTTGGATCTAGAATTGTAGAGACATCTAATGATCTACGAATTTAGGAATCTACATATCTAGAGATCTAGGAATATAGGGATGTAAAGATATAGTCACCTAAGACTGTAGGGATATAGAACCATATCGATCAACAAAGTTGTAGCTTCCGGTTGCAAACATTCGGAAGATATGGACAGGACCGTGGTCGTGGGTTGAAGCCGACTCGATGAGAAGAGTGTCAGTGCCCTTATTTTCCGTGGTTTTAAGTAGCATTCTATTTGCGCCCAGCCGGGCAGTTTTTAGTTGCCACGTGTGTCCCTGTATAGGTGAAGCGCGTGAAACAGAAGGATAAGGCGAGAAGACGGACAGACACAGGCAACAGCTTTGAAAGAACGAAAGCAAGAAAGCTAGAGAGAGAAAGGAGACGGATAACTCTTACGAGCGTCTCGCGTCTACGAGCGTATCCCGCCTTGCCGGCGCGTATCCAGGAAGTGACGTCAGCCGACGACGTTCTTATGAATTAATTTGCGGAAATCAAGCCTCCCACCTACCCCTTTCTCCCTGTCTCGGCCGCGTACAGATCCTAATCCTTACGGTTGCGCAATCCTAATATCGCCTACACGGCAAACGGTGCACGCTGCTAAACGCTTTTATACGTGTCGAATAGGTACCGATAGATCTACGACTTTGTCGTTCGTCCTTTATTTTCTCCTACTTTATATTTATTTCCTAATTGTTAAATAATCGTTAACAAGTCATTTTAAATAAATTCGATACCGGATTGACATTGCGAAACGTTAAATGGTCATTGCGAACAAGCGTGGATTTGTACGTTTAAATTATTTGCATCTGAATCCTTGTTATATTTCCATGGGAGGGGTATACGGCAAGTGATGATGTAATATATTGCGCGGCGATATAAGGCGTGGGTATTTAACCCGTAGTGATGCAACGCGTAACTGCACAACAAGACGCTATATAACGCATTGTTATAAAACGCTTAGTTGCACCGCGCACGACGATACAACGCGTTGCTATACAATGCGTGGCCATATAACGCGTTGTTGTAAAACATTGTTACATGGCGAGTGATACAACGCGTCGCTACATAGCACATAGTTACATATTGAACGCTTAGTAATATAATTTGTGGCAATATAACACGTGGTGATATAATGGGTGGCAATACAGCGAGTAGTGATATAACGCAAAGCGTTGCTGTACAACGTGTGTCAATAAAACGTAAAGCGATATATCACGTGGCAATATAACGCGTGGCGATATAAAGCAACTATCCAATTGCGATCTCATACATTTTCCATTAGAATAATCAACATGGAGCAAGTTGGTCGAAACAAAGTAGCTTCCAAGAAAAGATTTTGCATCGCAAATGACCGGTCGGCCGCTCGCGGCGAGGATCTCGAAGCTTTCGACGTCGATGACTGCGTTCACCCACGTAGCTTACCGATGAACAATGCCTGAAACTCGACGGCGTCTCGCGATCATCCTGCCGGTCGCTATTTTAGGAACATTACCGAACACGCGACGCGTGGACCTCGAGGTCCGAAAATCCTCGTCTCTTAGGAGATACTCCTCTCGGACCAAATTATCGTGGATTGGTCGTTGCTCCGTTATTGAATCGATAGCTTGTTCGAGAGCACGAGGTTGACGTTCGCTGCTCACTCCTACGCCCGCGTTCCTCTTCGAAGCATCGGACGACGTAACGAGCCAACGCCAACCGTGTAATTAGTGGATCTAGCGCACCGATCACCAGAGTGCCCGCGGCCACCGATGTGCACCATGCATGCGGCGATCACATGTACGAAATTTGGAATTTTCAAAATTTGGGGGTTCGGGAATTGGAATTTTAAGAATTTGGTTATTTAGAAATACAGAAACGAACAATCTTCAATTAGCTAATTTCCCGCGATCGCAATTTGTCCAGCTCCTAGCGAACGATCATCCTCCGTCGTCATCAAAAATCGAAAGCTTCGAGTGGTGTCTTTAGATTCGGAACGAAACGAGCTGCTCCGGTGACACCCACGTCCCTCGGATCCCTGCACCGTGTACCAAACAGCAGAACGGTTTACCCGTTGGACACCTACGTCCATTGGGATCTTTACGTTCCGCTCAAAGTCTGCCACGATCCATTCGTTGGACACCTACGTCCCGCAACTGGAACGATCTACTCTGGTTCGACGCGTTTAAATCTGCTTGCAAAATCGAAGGAGCGGTCTATTATCGAGCTCAAAGGCTGCTCGTTGTCGAGTTTTTACCACGGTGGTGCTCCGATTCGATTCCATGGGGCGATAGCGTCCGTCGTTCGAGCAGGCAAACAGCCCTAGCAGCACCTGGGTCAATGGGTACCGTCTCTGTTCGGATATAGATATTTTGTCCGGCGCATAACAAGCCGCTTGACGTGCAAAGATGGCCCTTAGCGTTCGGCTAAAGGGATGCCAATGCAGTTTAGGATAACATGACGAAGATCGGTAGCATGAGGCAGACGGAGAATACGAGACAGCCTGAGGAGGAGCCAGGTGTTTCGTGGGGTACCATAGAACGGAACCACCCCCTGCCTATGTTCTCTCCGCGCCAAGAGACCGCGCGTTCCCTTTACTTCTACAGGGTCACCCATATTACTAGCCCCATCTGTACTGGCCATTTTTATTGAAACCTCTTATCTAACCTTTTTATTATCATTTTTCAACATAAAAGTACTTCCGACTCGGTTTATGATTCAACCTCGTTTAGGCTGACACATATGCGTATGTTTAATTTTGTTTGAAGTCAATGGCGATATGTGTCAACATCATCTTATTTTCTTGTATCCTTGATAATCTTTGAAAATTGTTCTTGAAGAGGTTTCAGAGGTACTGAAAATAACAGTGGTGGACAGAAATGTTAAAAACATCCACTTGCATATAGGAGTATTTATGTCATGTCTACAATTGGGTAGAACAATCAATAGCTGGCACTAACTTCCTTCTTTATTTTTATAAATTGTACATATTTTCACACTGTACACATTTTAGTTTTGACGAAGTGTTTGCCTGCTTTTTAAAAACATTGTGGTTTTTTACGACCATTATTATCGCACTATTTCATCGATTACACTTGAAGTCTTAGAGACATTTGTACTTTGATAATTGCCATTACGAGATGCTCCACTTCAGTTACTTTTCATAATAATGTACTTTTCAGAAATATTGCCTGGCCCAATTGTATGGGTCACTCTGTACACCTCTTGCTTCTGCTTCCTCTACGCACCCTTTCTCCCTCCTTTCTCCCTTCTTCCGTTCTTCTTCCTACTTCGGGAGTCTCACTCCCGCACCCTGTTGTCCCCTTTGGTTCGACCTCCCACCCTGTATCCCTCTCTCGCTCTCTAGTTTCGACTGCTGCTCGTTATACCGGGTGTCGCGTGGCGAATCGCGCCCTTCTGCTCGGTAAACAGAACAGAATGGTCTATTTGCTCGTCGTTCCGTCTCGAGGTTGCTCGATCTCGGTGGTCGCGTTTTTATTCGAGTTTGCTCAAAAGGGAGAGAACCTGCTACGTGTGCGACTCTATGAGAAGTCAAGGTATAACCTCCTCAATGGGAGGTTAACTTCCGAGAAGATCGTGAAATCTTTAAACTCGTGTTTCTCGCTTGAATATCGTCGAATGTCCTTTGTGGAGGGGCCAATGGAGACCACACTGGCGGGACGAGAGGACCCTCTGTTGCCTAATTTTTCGCAATTTGAGGCTGGGACCGCCCTTCGTGACGCTGCTTTTGATACTCTCAAAGTCTGGCGGTCTCAAACGGACAGTCCACAATATCCATTTTATTACAGATTAGTAAACTCTTGGTTTAGCAAAAACTTAACGTTAACCCTTTATAATGTACAGATGAATTGCTGCAGTGTCAATACTCGATAGAATGCACAGAGTTGAAACAGTCCAAAGAATCGAGAAAGTGAAGAGAATCAAAAGAGTCGGAAGGTGGACAAACATTACAACAGCAAAAAGTCTCGAAATGACCTAACGCATATCCACCGAAGTGACTATAACTGTTACTGCAAATATGACAGAGCTTTGCTAAATGGTCCTGCGAATCTGTAGCTACGGTCTTACTGTTGTTACAGTATGATGTATCTTACTAGCAAGATGTACTTTGCCGAAATCCTCCTTCAGTTACCCATACCGATGCATCCTTTGAGGCGACCATAACTGTTACTCCGAATAAAACGGGTGTCTACTAAATAACCTTCTTTACGAGCTCACAGTTGCGGTTTTCGTTCTAGCAATGTTCATTTCGTCACGAATCCTTGTCCAATTATCAATTTGTATCTACGTGTCCTTTGAAGTTATTCGTTCGAATTTCTCTGAAGCGTTCGTAACTATTCCTGCGGTTAAGACGGAGTCAGCTAAGTGACCTTCTTTATGAGTCTATGACCGTAGCTCTTGAATTTAGCATTAAAACGAATCGTTATACCCACTTTATCACGGGTCTTCGTTTAATTACGTAGTTGCGTGTGCATGTCCTTTGAAGTAACTGTAACTGTTCCCACGGGATTAAACAGGGGTCGCGATATGGATCTAATAGCACGACACGACTTCTGGTATTTGCAACGACGATACTTGGTGTCATGACAGGAAAGGTCGCGATTTATTGTCCATGTGAAAATCAGCAATAAATATTTATCAGTTTCAAAAAATACGGAAGTATTTGATTTCGTGATGATACGAAATTGTCTTGGAAAAACAATTTCCTGCTTTCAGAGTGATAAGTCATATCATTACTATTGCAGTATTTATCGCAATTTAATGTCACGTGAGATTGTACCATCAATGTTGTGTAAATATTAAAGAGAATTTGAATTTGATAAAATAGCGACAAATCCAATGTTACGTTATTGCAGTCACGATAAAAATCATGACATTTGTATCGTAGCAGTACCTGTTACACGTTAATGTCACGTGGAAGAGTACCATTAGTATCATCTAAATATTAGATGAACTCGGTTTTGTGATATTAAAATGACAGATGCCATGTCATGATACCACAATTTCTAGTTTTCTCGCTGATAAAACCTATGATATTAACATTGTAGCATTAACTATCGTAGTTTAATGTCACGCGACAATGTTGCATTCGTGTCATACAAATTTCAAAAGGATCTTAAATGCGCGACATCCAAGTCGTGACACGAAATCGTGTCATGTCACGACATTGTAATTTTCATTTTTGTATGCCCGAGGTTGATTGAAAATTAAAATATTCCGTTATAACATTGTAACACGGAATGTTACAATGCAAAGTGCAGTTTCCAAAGATAATTTGCATGGAGTTGAACATGGCTCGAATAGAAGCAACCGATTGTCCGGAAACGCAGCCTGTCATTTTTCGCATCAGAATATTTTCTGGAAAGAATCAGTTCGTAACGAGCATCTAATGTGCCTTTCCGTAACCGGTGGCGATGCCGCGTGGTTCGTAGCCCGAGCCGGGTTGTTATTGATCAGCGGATAGCTCGAACAAGGATCGAAGCGTGGAACAAGCACGCTCGAACAAGCGACAAAGACGAAATCGATATTCGGCCGTGTGGCGTTGGCGCGCGATCGATCGAAGCCACCCGGTATAGGAAACGGAGCGACGAACACCCAGGAGTAGAGAGTCCTAGTGCCTCGAGCCCTGTAATATTATACCGGCGGACTCCCATGTGCACCACCGGTTTGCGTTTCTGCGTGCGTGCGTAAAACACGGCAATGTGGTCGTTCTCGTCCTCGTTGTCGACCTCGACTTCGTTCGCGTCGCTGCTCGTCTCCGAGCTCGTTTGTCGTCGACCAGCTTCCTCGCTCGACTCTTCGATCCTTCCGACAAACCGCTAATAGAGATCGCAGTCGACGAACTTTGATGTTTTATACCTTGCTCCGCCTTGTCATAGGGATTATCTCCAGAAGGAGGAGAGGAGTTGAGAAGAGTTGAAGGTACGATATGTTAGATAAGGATTTTCAATTTATAAATTTGAAACTTTGAAATCTTCAAATTCCCAAATTACTTAGATATCTCTAACTCTAGTCTCTCTAATCTCTAATCATCAATTGCTTAGATATCTCAAATCTCCCAACTTTTTCAGATATCCCACATATCTTCTATTCTTCAGATATCCCAACTTCTCAAATGTTCGAATTACCAAATTTCTATATTACTTTCTATATAACTGCAATTACAGCATATTTTAAAAATCGTCTGAAACTATCCTCCCCAAAGACCTCATAATTTTGATCCGGACGCTGATGGCATTCGATATCAAAAAGAAATGATATGAAAAGGATGTCGGATATGTATTCGGGATAGTATCGATTGATCGGTGTGCTCGTGTCGATCCAACGCTCGCCGCGTTTGATCCTCGTCTCGAATCCGCTCCGGCTGCTCCGAAACTCGATCGCCGGAGACACGAGCGGAGAGGCTCGTGGCATCGGGCGACACCAAACGGCGCTGGTTAAATTGCCGGTGAAATTAGCATGCCTAGCGGCACACGTCCGATCAACGATGATATCATCCTGTTTTATTGCAAGCGCCTGACCTATTGCACCTCGGCGCCGTTATTGTCCGGACCTCGTTTAACCGAGCAATTTGCACCTCCTTTACGCCTTCGAATGCGACATACGCCGTCTTTTGATCCACCGGCAATTATCAGACGTCGATGCCTTCCCGAGCTCATTCGAGTTTAATGTAATTATCGAGCACGTTCGACGGTTACACGCGTAAGCCGATTAGGTCCGGTGCAGCAAGCTTGAACGAGACTCCTTAACGATTAAACGCGATTCGGGGATTAATTATTACTTGTTATTCGAGTCTTATTGCGTGTAACTCTGATTTACGGTTTTTGGGTGAATTATTGATCGAAAGTGTTTGAAGAAAGCGGTAGATTAGTGCGTTATACTTTCATGCGTAACGCGCGTTGAATCGCCACGTGTTCTTCACGCGTTGGATCACGCGGCGAATTTTAATGCGTTAGAGATTTCTATGCGTCGAGTTCTAACGCGCTAGATTTTCACGCGTCGAATTACTATGCGCGGAATTCTCTTGCGCTAGATTTTCACGCGTCGAATCACTACCCATCGAATTCTCATGCTCTAAATTTCCACGCGTAGAATTCTTGAGCGGTAGATCACCACACGTTGGATACTCGAGCGTCGAATACTCACGCACTGAATACTCACGCATCGAATCCTCACGTATTGAGTACTCAAGCACCGAATACTCACGCGTCGAATCTTCACATGTCGAATACTCACGCGTGGAATCCTCTCACGCCGAATACTCACGCCCCGAATACCCACGCGTCGAGTATTCAAGTGCTGAATACTCACGCGTCGAATCCTCGTATATCGAATACTCACGCGTCGAGTACTCAAGCGCCGAATACTCACGCGTCAAATACCCACACACTAAATTTGCATGCATCGAATCCTCTCGCGCTAAATTTCCCCGCGTCGGGTCGCGACACGCGAGGTATCCAGCAGGAATCTCTAAAATTCTACGTAATAATATTAATAGTATTATAAGAAAATGCAATAATATAAATATTAATATGCATTATTTTGCACACATATCGGAAAGATCTCGGTGGTCGCACATATTCGCAACGAAAGTGTAAATGGATATTTGTGTGTTTAGTTTTTTCCGCGAAAGGAATGTGGCTTGTTAATTTTAAGATAGACTGAATTGAATTGAATTAGATGATCGTTTACAAGGAAGATAAGCTTTTATTGCATCGCACAAGCGCGAAGAAGCCATTCATATGCCTTCGAGTTAACACCTTTCCCATCAAACGCAGCGTCCCCTTCGGGAACAAGGTATTTCGGGCTTTCCTGCGGCTTACAGAAGCGTAGATAAACGTTATCTCGTATCGAGTGTCTTTAAATCCGTAGTCGAGCGAGGCCAATTCGAGGACGAGAAGTCGCGAAACATTCTTGAACGGGAATCGTTCGATCACTTCGCCATGTAGATCGATCGTGTGTACATTCGATAATGGATCGTGTTCTCTTATCGCTTAAAACCTGTTCGATGTCCCACTTTTGACTATCTCTCTGATATTTTTTCTCGCATAATTTTCCATCAGCGTGGAAAATCGATTATTTCGATCGCTAATGGCGCCTATCGATTTACTTATCATTAACGTCAGTTTACTTTTAACGAAATTTATGATGTTGTTTTATGCTGCATTTTTTTCGTCATTGATTTATGACTCCTTACGTGTGTGTAGATAGTGAATAGAAAAATTGGTTTGGAATGCTTTGCGGGATTCTGAGGGAATTGCGAGATATCGTATCTTAGATTTTATTATATAGTTTGTTGTCTTAGCAAGCGTTATATTCTTATTTGTTAAATTTCTACGTGTTTGATCACCGTGTATTCAATTTCCATATGTTCGATTGCTGTCTGTTAGTTAACTACATATTAGACTGTCACGTGTTAAAATTCCATGTGTTAGATTTCTACGCGTTAGATTACCACGCATTTAACTTCTATGTGTTAGATTGCCACCCAGCAACTCAACGCGCGCTAAATTATCACATTTTGCATTTCCACTCGATAAATTTTCACATGTCAGACTTCCACTTGTAAGATCGCCACGGGTTAAATTTTCATATTAACTTTCTACGCATCAATGCGTCACTCGTTCCATTACCACGTTACGTTGTCACACGTTAGATTATCCCGCGTTAAATAGTCACCAATCAGAGATTTCGTTTCCATCCGAAAAGTAGCCTAATGCAAACGCCGCTTTAGAGTCGAAAACCTTGTCTTGTTTCGACGACGCGACGGATATCCTCTACCGCAGACGGAAGAATTCGACGGCCGTAAATGACCGTTGCCACAATTGCAGTTTGCGTTAACCGGAATAGCCGGCTGATATTTATACTCGAAGCGAGAACGCATCGCTGGGCGGCTTTAACCCTTTTGCCGCCAGAGATTCCGACATGAATCGTAGACATCGGATTTGTAGCGGTATATTCCACATTCTTGGACGAGTAATGTTAACGTCATTTATTGCCCAAACAAGAACAGCCAATAAGATCATTGCGTTTCAAAAGTTTACTCCGGTCTGCGGTTTAAGTCTCTCACCATCTTAATGTAATATTAACGAGGGGATGTTTAATTAATCGCGTATAGTAAATTCTGAAACCATACGATCAAAAACATGGAAACTTGAAATTTATTTAAAAACCCGGTAACATGTTCTTGGCTTAAAAACTTTGAAACGTGTACTTGGTTTAAAAACCTTGAAACTTACAATTTATTTAAAAATTTTGTGACTAAGAATTTGTTTGAAATCTTTCAAACTTAAAATTCTTCTAACCTACAAATCAATAAAGCAATTCAATTATCTTTCAGTGAAAAAACAAATAAGTAAATAAGCATCAACTGACGTATAGAATCATCTCAACAAAATACGACAAACATTTCGACAGAAGTAAAATATAATATAAAATTAAAAAGTTGGAGCCAGTCATTCGATGGATAGTTGTAGAGTAAATGAAAAGTCAAAATAGCATTCGATCGCGAGAAAATCGCGGGGTGATAAAAAGGGCGAGGTCCGCAAAGAGCTATCGATGCCGGTTCCTTCGCAGAGGCCGCTAGAAAATTCCAACATTCTTCGGGCTTCCATATCCATTTCGAGTTTAGCGAGAATCGATATTTGGCGTGTGGCCTTCGTGGCCCGGCCAGGGTGTAGGTACGCGTGTGGTTACGCTCTTCTTCGTTCTCGTGCACGTTGGATTTTGTTTCTTCGTATCCGACGTGGTCGTAAAACGCGGGGATTAATTTACTGGCTATGTATCTACGTCTCGTTGCTTGGGGATCCGCTAATCGACTTTTCTCGTTTTTCAATTTCAAATAATCCTCCGTTTATATGCTTCTACGATTTGCGCCAGCTAAAACAATTGTACGGACATTTCTCTGGACGTACTTGACTAATCCTGTTACTTTGTTCGGATTAATTCGGTAATTTGCCTTCGTACTGTTAATACTGTGCCATTTTGCACTTCTATCCTTCGACAAGATCCAGGTAATTATTATACATAGATCTATAGTTGTGAGACACACCCTGTATACATATGTACATAGGGACAGTACCGTACAATATAAAAATTTTTATAGAATAAATCATTCAATTTTTCTAATTTATTCCTTTTCTGTCTGCACCTTAAGTTGTGCACATGTTATATGGCTAGGTTTGAACGTTCAAAAAGACGAGAAATGTTATGTAAATTATTGATAATACATTCGTGTATTAAGAATTACAGTCATTCGTGCACAAACTGGCTATCAATGAAAAGCTTCGCGTTCTTTCAGATCGTTGTTTCGCTGCAATTCTTGCCCTTCGTTTCCGCCACGGAGCAGCGATGTGCGTGTAACGCCAGGCAGTTCGTAAATTTCCTTTATCTATGGACAAAAATCTGTCGTGTCTATGGCTAATGTAGACATTTTTTTATTATGCACAGTGAGCCACGTCGCAGGACGTAGACGAGGTAGTTTTACGATGGTTGCGTGAACGTCCAGCTCGAAGCGGTAGAATAGCGCTCATAGATTTTGGCGATCGATAATTCCGAATTTCAAAGGAACGCGGTACACTGCGTTAAGGCTATGAAAATGCACCGGATTTATGAGCCCTTACATCAGATTGCCCTTCACCTTCGCTCGCGTATCTCTGTCGGATTAAATATTTCTTCGAGCTAATAAATTTCCCTGGCGTTTTCTGATTCGAGCAAATTATGCTCACTCACGATACGGGGGAATTTTTATGGTAGAAGTTCAAGTATCGTATGCAGATTTTTTTCGTAGAACGATGTTATATTTTACGTACTGTTAAACGCTGCATAGTTTTGCTGTATAATGTCTAATCAGTTAATGATTACAATATTCAACCCCTCATTTGTAGCTACGTGTGTCGGCACATCAGTCAGAATTAGGTAGTTATTCGTGCATATTTAAAAAAATTGAAATGTTAAATATATTTCGGAATCTTTCGTTGGTAAACCTTGTGCAAATGCGATTTAGATTTGTCACATTTGAACCAGTAATTCGCATACTGATGCAAGAATGGGTATTGTGATCATGTAATGTGCTTTGTACATTATAACCCAAAGGGTTGAGTAATCCTTTGTTATTCCAGTAAAGTTTACCTTGCAGTGAAATTCGCATTCACCGATCGCGTACATGGCGTAACCTCCCCTAAATCCATGTTCGCACCCCACGGTTCGGCAGTCTGTGCAGAACGGTAAACAAGAGGCTGTAAAACGAAGGTATTTATCGAAAAGGGTTCGCACCCCGATGGCATGGTTGGGTGGTCAGAACGTTCGCAGACAGGGTATCCCCGAGTCCGATCAGGAGCCGCAGGCTCATAAATCAAACCGGCAGAAACGCCATTGACCCAGTTCGCGTTAATAGGTGTGCAGCCGGATACCTGTCGCGGGACTCGCCGGTGGTTTTAGCGCATTTCGTGTTTCCCTGGCTATTTTTAGCACCGTCTCGGTTCTGGACCGTCGGCCACCGTCTCGTCTACGTGGCGGTGTTTCGTTAATCGGAAATATGGATGACTAATATGTAAAGTCGCGTCGCAACGTGCACGAGACGCGTCTCGACTCGCGTGTCCCCGGCTACCAGAAAGTCTTCTCCGTAAGTCTATAAATGTAACGAGATGAAGGAGCAACAGCAGTCTGCCCTCGTGGAAGCTACAGCGCGCACCGACACGATCGATGCTGCTCGAAATCCTCGCATTTTTACCGCCAGACGCCAAAACAAACATCGCAGACTACTAACGCCGCTGGTAGGTAAATTGCCGTTGCAACGACCGTGTTTCCGGCCGATATTTTCGATTCCACGTAGATTTTCATCTAAGAAATTAGACTTCTGCCGTAATATGTGTTAAGTAATATTTTGGCGAAGAAAAACAAATTTTCATCTACATGACGTATATGCATTATTATAAGAAGCATATATGCATAGGTGAAAATGGTGATTTTTGTAGAAACAGGTTAGAAAAAATATCATTGGTAAATAATATCGTTATGAAAAAATATCACTTACTCCAAAAGTACGCTAGTTTGAAAAACACGATTTTCAGAATATTATTTTGTTTCCTGTTTTTCTTGCGAAGCTTCAAGCGTCTTTAGCAACGTCCGTCATCGAGCGCTCTTTATCCTTCATGCGGCGAGTTTTCGTCTAAATATACAAATTGCAACAATTTCTGTCTACCCTCTTGGCCAAAGTTGCATTTCTTCGAACATCGTAAAAGTTTTACACAATTCGTACAAATGTGTTGCAAACTTTTCAAATTGAATTTTTTCGAAAATAATCTTTGAAGATCACCCAGCTATACCATGATTATACTCTAATTTCCTAGGGTGCCATAGGTATTTATTTCCTAGTGTTCAAGGACCCCCATGCAAAGTTAACTATTTATGAGAACCACACGAATTTCCTAGGTATAGAATAAGCATGTTGAACGAGAATCCGATTAAGCCTTTATCGAGGGAATTAATCTCGAGACGGTTCATGGATTAATATACTAATCGGTGGCACACGCACGCGGACACGAGAAGGCAGACGCTTTAACAAGCTCGTCCTCGGTGACTCATTGTCAGTCAAGGCATACAAAGCATCCTTCGGTCGTGTCCAGAACGACGAGACCCAGGCTGGTCTGTCTCCTGGACAGAATCGACCGGTTTATCATCGATCGAGGGAAGATTAAGCTCGATAGTACAGGGTGAACGGGCCTCATGAATATTAACCCCAAGAAAGTACATATAAGCCGAAGAGAATCCTTATCGATGTGTATCTTATAATTCCTTCGCAATGACCGTCCCCACGGGACGATAATGTTAATAACATAGTCGAGGAAATTATGGTTTCGCTTTTCGATTGTCGCCAGACAGAGTATAGTCGAAAGCAACGAACACTCGGTTTGCATCGGTTTACCATAAATTATTCAAGCGCGGAACTGCTGGACGAATCTGTTCCCAACTTTTTTAACCCTCGTTTCGTTGATTATATGGTCGTGGAAACACTTGTCCGGTCTCGTACCGTTATTGCATTCGTTATGACCGTGATTTTGATAAAATTCGATATTTCTGCAGTGTTCGATGCTCCAGAAAATATGATAAAATAGACTAGTAGCAAATTTAAATTGTCATCAATTGATTCGCAGAAAAATACGAATCTAACAAAACTAAAACTAAGAAAAATTCGCGCGTAAAAGGTAAAACCTAAAGTAAATAGTAGCTTCCCGCTACCCTTACTCAGGAAGACCACGTTGACTGCACTTTTTATTGGACTTCCAAGAACCGTCTACCTCATAGACTTGTGGATCCACGGCAATTTTCACTGATCTCGTTCAGAAAAGACGATTCGCGTTTGGTTATGGAGGAGCAAAAAACTTTGGTCAAGGATCGCGGTAGGTACGAAAAGCGTTTCGAAAAAACGTTGGAGCAAGAGAGAAGGATAAAAGGGAGCAAGCCTCTTAAGGACCCTAATCTCTTAAAGACAAGGCAGATTATTCCGCCTCGTTCCACTCGTTCCAAAGAGTCAAGAGTCGCGGTGGTTCCCTTTAATTTTCCCGCCGTCCAATTATCTCGGCATGGCCGCCACCCCTCGTGGTAATATCCATCGACCGATCGAAAGTTTCAACGACTTCTCTGTCGAGTCTCGATGCCTTTTTTTCCACGCTTAAATCAAGATGGATCTATGTATGTTCTTAAGTATACGCCGTGCGACTACTCTCCCTTTTAAATCCGCTCTTTCTGGGGTACGCCGCGGGCCCCTTGTCGGCCGTTTTCAATTAATTGGATTCCAACTACCAGGAGGGCCCGGTACAAGCGCCCTGCCCAGATTACATTATTATGGTACAATTATTTCAACGAGAATCGTGGAAACCTACTTTCCTTAACCGCTTGTTTCGAGGCGCCGCCTTGTTTTTCGAAGAAGCCTGCTCGTTAAACTATCGAGTACACATCAGACGTTTATTGCCGACAGAAATGTGGATCCGAATGGTTTTAACGCGGTAGGACCACCTTCTGTGACATTGCTGTGAATAATTGTCACATTTGGACTTCTCTTGATTCAAAATAAAATCGTGAAAAAGGCTCTTTTAATATTCGATGTGGTTTTTTTTTGTAACCCCTGAAGAATTTAGAGAACATCAAACACATAGAACAATTTGGGGAAAGCCTGAATTAGAAATCTATATCCTGTATGATGAAATACTGCAAATATAAAACTAAAAACTTAATGTTCCGACTATGTCAGAGTAACAGTTAATTTACGATCACGCTATACCGTTTCTAGCAAGTATGTCGTTAGCTTCGCCATGGAATCCGCTTCTTTCGGCAACAACAAAAAAAGAGAGGAGCCGATTCTTTGGCTTTCCCCATGCATGCATTACAACGACAAGAGCAAGTGAATGGGGAAGAAAGGAGGAGAGTCGATCGGTGCATCGGTCCCCACGATTAGCAAGAGAAAAGCACGAAAAGTAGATTAAGGCTATTGAATTGGGTTACTCGCACAATGAGGAATAATAAAGCGGCCACGAGGTACAAAACTGGCCGGACTCTCGCAATCGGCAAATGAAACGGAATAAGAGGATTGGCTGGCCGGTAGTCATCCCGAACAAGATTGGTCAGACTGTAGGGGGTGGCCCAGTGGGGACAAGGGTAGCCTCTAAACGAGATGAGATGGGAAGAAATAAGGAAGATTGCTTTCCTTTCTTCCTCTCTCTCTCTCACTTTTGCTCCCTCTTTCTTTTTCCGTGCTCTTCTAACTTGCTCTTCTCTCTTGTGCCCCCTCTCGGTTCCCTTTCTTCTTCGAGCTGTGTGTCCTGCTGGTATGGCATTGTCGCGAGCCCACCACCGTAGAACGGGATGGCGAAGCATAATGCGGTCGTTTGTCAGTTTGCTAGGTCCGTTCGTCTTTGCTTGCGCGATTAGCCGTACCTCCGAGTCGAGCAAACAACGCCGCCCTTGGACGCGATTTTGTCCCGGACCAATTATTTATCGACGCTTTGAACGACCTTTCCAATGGGATAACGTGACCCTTAACCCACTTGCCTTCATTCACCACGCTTTTGTACCGATGTTTGCTAATGTTGAGTCGCGTCGCGTCGCGTTTTCATCAGTGTGATTCTTCCTTTGTCGGGGAACTCGAACGGTTGATCTCTGTCGATCTTAATTTGCCGAATATCAATTCCACGCGCGGAGACTGCTTCGAAGTACACGGTGAGTGCTTAATTACCTTTAGCAGTGAGAGATCATACTTACAGAAACGCGTACGCGTGTAAATTCATAGCGGAAGCATGGATTCTTTCATTGATATTAAACATAGAAGAAAGTCATACTTCGAGTATATATGCGTCACGTATAACACGAAGATGAAGTAAACAAGTCTTGGAAATTGAATAGTCGATATTGCTCGAAGTGAAGTTTTTAAAGATGTATATGTAGAGGAAGGAGTAAGTTGAAGGCAAAGTCCTAGTGGACATAAAGAATGTCCTTAAGAACAGAAAGAAAAGTCACTATGTCATTGTTATAAAGATAATGCGTTTCCCAGTAGTAAACAATTGTTAGCAACGGTGCACGCACACGTTTAAGGTGTGTAGGTTGGATCGAGTAGGTTCGGGTCGCTCGTCAATTTTGCGGCGAAAATTGATCGAGAAATACAACGTGCCCTACCGCCTGCTCCCGGTATGCTTGACAAAAAACCATAATCGTGTGCCACAGGAGGAACCATCTGCGGCTTCGAAAATCATGATGCGGACCATGTGCGGCCTGCCAACGATACCCTTTCAACGCGAGGGCTCCTCGGTAACCTAGCTGCTCTCGTATACGTTCGACACACCGTGGAACACGTACTTACACCTACGTGCACGCGCGTGTATATACGTACGCGCGTTTACGAGTGCGCACTCGGGTCTGGCCAGGAGGGTCAGCTCTTTCGATGCCTTTGAAACCGCGACGAAAAATTGGCGATAATCCTATTTCGTTTTTTGCTACTGACCGTTCGACTGCTTAAACGAACGCTTCTCGCCGAACTTAGCTACGGCAATTTTCGAGTACATCGCAGGAGATCGATGCATCGATCGAATGTTTTGAAACACCGCGGTAATTCTAACCGGAGATATTCTCACGAATGATTGAACTTTGCTCGTTAGAACTTCATATACTTCGATGCAATCGTGTCGATTTAATAGTTAGTTGCGAAGTATTCCGATGGATTTAATATTCGGAGAATAATTAAATTTCCAATATATTTAAACGGGTATTCTTTAACGTGGTCGTGCTGAATTAGCTCTGTAACGCGTTATTAATCTAATAGATTCAATATTCAAGAAATAATGAAATTTTCTCCTCGAACGTCGAAGATATTCTAATGATTCATCATCGAAAAGGCGATTGCATCTTCTCGTAAAAATTTCTACGCTTCTTTCACTGTAATTCAACCGTGTTAACTTTCTCGTAAGCTGCGTACTCCTATAGCAGCAATTTACATTATACTCTAGCATTTAATCATTGCTTTCGAACGAACCAAATTTTCTTGTCGGTAATTTACAAGGATTAATTATGTCCTTTTAGATTTAACAAATTCTACAACAGTTGCAAAGCATTTCAAAACAGCTTCGGTATCCGTCAGATGTACTTAATAATTTGCAAAGACCTTTCGTTACGTTGCGACAAAAGAACAGTGTTCTCGTTGTATCAGCTTCTCGTAAACTGTACAAACTCTGCGTACAACGGCAAATTGTACGGGACAGGTGCGTTTCGTGGCGCTTTCCTATATCCTTGAGGTGCGAGATAAGCCGATAACTTATCGTAGAGATTTTACACAACGGATACAGCCTAGAAACAGCAAACAAGATAACCGGAATGGCTCCTCGAAGCGGACAATACCGGCGTTTGCTCGAAATTGCCGTTTCCTACGCGCGAAAAACATTGGCGTAATCAGAATTTTTCTCCAAAGAAGAATTTACCTTCCACAATGTTCCCGAATCTATCGAATATTTAACGGTGTTAACTTTTATATAGTTCTTATGGTCATTTTACATTCCAGAAGATTGGAAACCAGTGTGCATTTTATGTAAAACCAGATGCACTCTGACCTACCTAGTTACGCCACTGGTGAAAACCGAGCACCGAGTTCGTCTTTCGATCCGGTACCGTTGTACTCTCGCACAGCGTGTTATCCTTACTAATTAACCCATTTGCATCCTTTTCATTAATTAAGGAATCCAGGGGAGCACGATATTGTCGTTTCGAGTCGGTGACCGTGCTCGCAGGAATTTCGTGTCGCCGGACAGTTCAGTCGCGACAGTGTGTACACATTTTACGCCGAGAACATGGTCGCCATGCTGATACTCTTAATTATGAGTCGATTGAAGTCGAACCCCGACACGAAAACCAGTCCCTCGGTTACGATAAGCTCCGATTTTTTTACGAGATTACCTTTACGATCCTCGTTTCGATGTTAAGTTAGGAACTAGGTGGATAGTTAGGAACTGAAGGAATTCCAAGTATTCCACTCTTTCTACTTCTCTGGCTTTGCTTTATCGGAAACTTATGAGATAAGGCAGATGACTTCATTATTGGTCATAGGAAAATGTGGTCATTTAGAAATACTTATTTTTTCATAATTTATCGTATGCATGAAAATTCAATGTATAATATGTAGAAATTATTGGAGCAAAATCAAAAATATTAGAAATGAGCGAAGTAAAATTGGAGACAGAAATGATTGGAAGGACATTTTAACATTGAAATAAGGACATTTTCATACAAATAATTTATATTTACATAAATATAGTATGGTGAAGTTAAACATAAATGAAATGAAATTACGAACAACTTTTAATAATTGATTTTTTATGGCAATGAAGATCATTGTACGTTTGCAGGAAAGCATCTTGATAAATCTTGTAGTTTAAAGTAAAAATTCGAGGATCGCTTATTTGGTCAGTTTGGTAGACTAGTATTAATACATATGTATGTTCTGAATGGTACTTCTTACTGAATCGTGTCTTACAACGTATGATCGTTTCACCGTGTAGTCAATGTGTTAATCAGACATTCGGTCGAATCTCCTTCGGGTGTGCGCTGTAGTGAAAACAGACATTAATAAGACACAGTAAATCACCAGTTAAAAATATCGTCATTTCATCCAATAGTACCTGATTATAAAACTTGAAGAAACATCACTAGTGATAGCACCAATAACTCGGAATAAGTTCAGTAAGGGTTCAGATAGCTAGTAAAAATGGTGAAATCTCATCTCGTAGAATTATCTACATTTCGCGTTCGTGCTGTACTAAAAAGAAAAGAAGCAATAGTATAACAGTGAGCGAACTAAAACAGAAGTTTCTAATTTTGATCAGAGGTGTAGTGAAGCGAAACAATTCGATCGCTAATATATCCCACGATTGCCAACGTGTCAATTAATAGCGAACCTGCTAACGAAAAGTCAGAAGTCTCACGATCGGTTTCGACATCGATGCAACAGAAACATTTGAAGATAAAGAGATACAAAACGTTTTGCGTAACATCTCAGAGATCACATCGGACTACATCACCGAAATTGACACCCGTTAGAAAGTTTCTGCGATCATCTTTGGAAAACGCGAAGGAGAGTCCTTTTCAGGCTCGAGATAAGAGTCCTGAGGATTGTTGGTTACCGTAGCCGTTCATTATGTCGCAATACGAAAGAGGCCAGAGAAATTAATACGCCGTAAAAGAGAGGCGCCTACAACAAACCATCGCCATTGTTTCTCGTGTGTGCCGCAAACGAATTCTTTCGGTTTTTCAGAAACTCATTGTCCCGCGGTGAAACAGAGAATCCGTTTCCACGGACAATAACCGTAGCTTTTTTCTCGTGCTCGTGCCATTGCCATCGACACATTCGACCCATTGATGGAAGGCACGGATTCCGCAAACGACTCTCGCTCCATACTAATCGAGGCTCCTCCACGAAACCTGGAAACAATACGAAACGTGTTTTGTCGCCCTACTTTCCTGCCAGATCGTTTTGTAATCCGTCGAATATCCGAAATCGTCGGTTCTCTATTTTTGTAGGCTGACGTGTGACCACGGAAACGATGTTAACGTGTCATCGAATCTACTTACGTCATCGGTGATAGGCGACGATGACTCTTTGTCATCCAGATTTCTAGTTAAACTGGAGTAGAACTTCCTTCCGATTTGTCATCGTCTTTGCTCGAGGTGTTCTTCACCGTTAAAACAAATATGTGCGACTATTCTCTTTCTGAATTATAGTTTCGTATTCCTAGGGTTTCACATCGATTTCATCTTTTTACTATCTGTCTTAGTGTCTCATTCAAGAAAACTGACTTATCGGATTCTGCTTACAAATTTAATTATACATTTATTGCAAAAATTAAACGCTTCGGACGTATTATCTGCATGCCCTCATTTTATTATTGAATGTACTCGGTGTAAGCACGCGATGTGTACGGATGTAGATAAATCGAATTATTTACAGCTGGTAGAAAGCTTAATTTAAGAAATGAAACGATATCGCGAATAAACACGTTCATAACGTGTTTCAGGTAACATTGTTCACTGTAGAAGCCAATAATAGGACACTGACTGAAACAATGAATCTAAAATAAACAGTCTAGCCAAAAATAGTCTCATATGAAAAAATATTCCTGCCCTTTCGCCTTATTTTTAATGTAAAATCACCACGTAGTTTGTACAACTCTTTGAACACTGTATACAGTTTGAAATTGAATACACCGAATATTAATCGATGTAAATTACAATTAAAATGACAACGTTCGCGTCATTTGCACACGTTGCAGATGGAAATGAAAAGATGATAGAGTACGACAGTGTTCCGTGAAATAGAAGCGAGACTAATGCGCGTATGGCCCTTCTCGAGTTGAAGGGAAACAATAAGGCTTCCAGGCGTACAGTATCGCAGCTATACGTCCAATGAGAGTAAAAGGACTCGTTCATTGTGCCTGAAGCAATCGAGGCCTTGCTTCTACAAATGGTGCAAGTGTGCAAGATGACGCAATATATTTTTTATTAATCGTGATAATCATCCTAGAGTCTTGATACCTAATTCTTGAATAAATTACGCGAAACGAAATCGGGTCAAATGTTTGATCAATGTGAGAGGCGATGGACTTAGACATTCACAAAGACTTCAAACTTATTAATTTTAATAGAATGCCAGTGAAATTTGATAATTAGTGGATTCGGAAATTTTGAAATATGTTCCATTTACTGAATATGAATTTCTGAGATTATACTGAATAATTTCTTTAATAATATATATATATATATGACATTCGTAATTACATAGTTTTTAGATCACTTCAAGATATTTGAGTATCCTGAAATTTTCATATATTTCAGGAAACACAGAACTATTTTAAAGTGTACTGATCAAGATAAAAGAAAATTGATAACCCATATTTAGAGGACTGAGGATGTGTAGCAAATTTTGAGAAAAAAATTTGTAATGCATCGCGCAGGAAATAGTATGAGATGATCGATAAAACGTTTAGTTCAGGATGTGGCAATTTATCCGTCATAAGACAGATGATCGATTCGATCGTATCGCGAGAAGAACGAGCGAATCGAAATCAGGGGTTAAGTTCGTCCAAAAGGTGGCCACAGGCACGGACACCCGGAAGCCTTATTATTCCGTTGGAGTGGCCGAGGCCAGGCACGCATTAGTTCCCCGCCTCGAATTCGGGCTACGTACATACAGTCAACAGCAAATCTCACTTACCTAGGAAATTTCAGCAGTTCAGAAACTTGGAAGGTTGAGAATCTGGAAGGCTGAAAAATCGGGATCTTGGGATTTTGGAAACTAAGGAGTTTGTATATTTCAGAATTTGGGTATTTAGTTTGGAACTTGGAAGCTTGGGAATTTGAGTATTTGGGATTTTGGGAATTTGGGAACGTGAGAAGTTGGGATCTTGGGACTTTGTGAACTGAGAAATTGGGGAACTTAGGAATTTGCAAGTTCGTGAACTTAGGTACTTTAGGATTTGTGAATTGAAGATTCGCAACTTTGAAAATTTGAGACTAGAAAGTTTGAAATCTTGAGACTGTTGGTACTTGCAAACATAATTCATCTACTTGAAAATTTAGAAATTTAGAAACTAAAAATTTTAATGTTTGAAAATTAGCAAACTTTGAAAAATTCAATAAACTTGAGAACTGTTAAATCCGGAAATTTAGAATTCAATATCTCCAATAACTCCACATCCACAGATCAAGATCCAAGGAGCCGAAATTCTTACTCGAATCCAAAATGATGAAATCGTAGAGTCTTGAAGAATGAAGGAACGATTTGTTCCGGTGGGATCGGTTTTGAGCGAAGGGTAGCCAGATTTGCTGTTGACTGTACATCCATATATCGTAGTCGCGCGACGACGAGCGTCGAACGACGTCGGGCGCGTGCCCAGGCGCAAACGAGCGAGCGTTGCGAAAAACAGGTAATGGCGTTGAAGTGCATTCGGCAGCTGCACGCCATGAATACCGGCATGAATACCCTGTGCACGAGGTGAAGAACATGTGCGAGCCCGTCTTCTTTGGACCCATGCCCGCACACACGAACGGGCCCAGGCTTGGCCATAGGGCTCCTCGAGCCCTATCAAGTGGAAAAGATACGTCCTGCTCGTCTATCCGGCACAGTATTATGCTATCGAGAGCTCCACGTTTTTTATCTCTTCATCGATCGACCTACGGCACACACGCCTCTCTTTCTCTCTTTTGCTCTCTCTTTCTCTCCTGTGCTTCTGTCTCTCTTTCTCTGGTCAACGCGTTGCGGCCCTTCATCCCTTCTGGCGAGCCACCTAGCTGCTGGATCTTCGTATGCTCAACAGCCGTATAATGTTTCCTGCTCTTTTGTGCACGACTCACCGAAACTTTCGAATATGAGTGCAGTTGGGTTTCTCGTTTAATTTCGTTCGGGGAACCTGGATGTTTGAACGCGATCGAGAGAGGAGCAATTGGCTAAGTTATCGGGGTACACCAACTTTGGAGAAACAACTGTATCGAGTAAAAGTTTGGGAAATTCAAGCACTTTGTAATATCGAAGTTTTCCAGTTGAAAAATTAAGGATGTGCAATTCTGAGAGTTTAGGAATGTACAAATTTTGGAAGCCGGAGATTTGCAAATGCGGGACTTTGGTACATTTTGGATTACAGAGATTTGGACATTTGTGTAAATTTGCAAATGTTGAGATTAAGAAACAAGTAAGTTTGGAAAACAACGTCCGTACATGTAGAAATTTAAGAAATTGAAGAGGCTAATTCAAAACGCAATGTATCTAAAAATAACATGCTGAGTTTATCACGTTGTACATCATTTTCTAATTATAAAATACGTATACTTTCGTTTCATTACTTCATTATTTTTCAATGGTTTCATCAGCTCAATTTTCGATGATTTCATTAGCTCATAATTTTCCGATGATTTCATGGGCTCATTATATTCGGATGATTTCATTAGCTCATTATTTTCGTTCCGAAAGTTAATTTGACAGGTTCAATGGGTAGTTGAGAGTCGTTGGAACCCTTTCGTTTTTTTTATGGGACGGGTTCGATGTTTCATTGGAATTTGATTAGAGGGTGCTAGGAAAACAGAGATGGTTCTTAATGGGACGATAAATGTCGTCGGTGGTTCGTTGGCCGCAAACGATGTTTTCTTTTTTTTCTTCTCTCTACATCAACGTGCCACAGACCCTTCTTCAACCCTCTCTCGTCGCGTCCCTTTTTCTTCTTTATATCTCTGTAGTGGGCCACCTCGTTGATCTTCCTACGGTGAAGAGGCGTGTAAAGCATCCCCTCTTAGGGATAATCTGCGTGATGTATCAGGCTTATCCTATCATCGTCCATAGTACGCGCATCAGACTCCTCTCTTCGATATTAATTGAATCTTAAATAGATTAATTCGATCTTTGTTTCATATACTGGGTGACCATAGCGATATACTTATTATTCTACAGGGTGTTCCATTATAAATTGACCCACTTATTTTTGGAAATACAGACGATGCAAGAAAATATTTCAGAGACACTATTTCAGAGTAACACATGATTTCAGAGGACAAATTATCTGATGAAGATAGCGTTCTTCGTCGTGGAAGAAAATATAAAACATTCTTTTGTAGTATGAATGATTTCAAAGATATTTAACAGGGACGATTTAAATGAGACACCCCGTACATTTCGTAATAAGGTTGAATGTATAATATTATTTCATAAATTTGATCAACCCATACAAGTGGCTAGAAGTACTTATTCTGTCTTGTCATTGAAGAGGATCACCTGATACATGGATCTTAAGTGGGCCACCTCGTTGATGTCCTTAAGAATAAGGACACCTTGGATCGTTGGTGGTCGTTGCTCGTGCAGCAGTATCGTTTTCGATATCCGTTCAGCTTCGATATCGTTTCGATACTGCTACATCAGATTTCGTACAGGTATAGAAATTTTAAACTACCAATGATCTCGGTTCAAAGTTACTCTTGATCTTATTTTCGCGTATCAATCTTCACTGAAGTCTACTTGGGTAGCAAATAAAAGTATAACTAATTTTAATAGTAATTCAAACATGGTGGTCTCTTGGGTTATTAAGGATCAAATATGCGTCGAGCCGTCGTGTGCAGAATCAGGTCTAGTACTCACATACTTGGACATTCTTTGGACATTTTGGTACCACTTGATATTTTTGAAGAAATATGATCTAATAGCTAACATCAGAAGTCTTTAATATTAAAGTTTGGATAGATATTCAATATTGTAACAGCACAAGAGTTGATTGTTAGTAAAATTGAACTACTATAGCCATAGCCATTTATATCAGCACCCCTTACAATTATACTGTGTACATCTGTATTATTGTCCATAATGTACATGATAGTATTATTTACATTTATACTATTACTAATTCAGATCTGAAAATTGATGACTAATAACATTATGAAAAATGAATTTCTTTGCAAACTTTTCGATATAAAGTCATTTAAAAGTGTAAGATCTGATAATTCTGTAAAAAGAAAAAGAAAGTTGGACTGTTCGGAAGAGGTAGAAGATAGAGAAGGAAGGATGAAAATCGATTTTAAAATTGGGTAAGAGGTATCCCGAGCGATCGTAATCGCGGTACAGAAATTATGAGCGAAGCGTCGAAAGCTCGTGCCATGGCGTGAAAATTAGGATAATAAACGGCGATACTGATGAAGCAACCATCGATTTTTGTCGATGGTATCGTCGCGTCTCGGATCCATCCGCCATCTGTCTGAACCGGCTGTTCCCTTCTCGTTTTCGTATATTAACAATCGCTATATCCAGTTGATCATGCGCAGTTTACATCTAATTTCGATTGCTTAATTGCGTCTGCCTTTCTTTTTGTATACTGAAAATTGCAATCTTGCATTCCTTTTTATACTTTAATCGGAAGGTATTAAAATCCTATAATTTGGACTTTAGGAAATTTATGGATTTGAGGAATAAGATGTTCACAGATTTTGAGAACTTGAGGGTTTGAGAATTTGTGAACTTGAGAATGTTGATACTTGGATCTTAAGAAATTTAGGAATACAGGTTTCGAACATTTAGGAATTCTGAAATTCTCGGATTGAAAATTCCGAATTTGAAAATTTAGAAATTTGAAAATTTTTGAATTTAGATTAGATCGAGTAATGAAGAAATTTGAGAACAATTTAGGAATTAGAAGTCTTGAAAATTAGAAGATTAAAAAATGTAGGAAGTCGAAAATTAGTCCTGTTAGAATGAATTTTAAAATGATTAATTGTAAAATTTTTTAATCGTAAAATTGGAAAAAATTAATAATCGAATGTATGTCGGTGGTAAAGAAAATGAAATCGTACAATTAGAACTGGCGTGTCTGAGCCCGATGATGCGGCACTACAAGAAGAGCGTTTGAAGAGGGCGTATAAGCACCTCTTGTCTCGGGATGCCCTCAGCTGTCGACCGGGAGGAACGTCGTCGATGCTTAAATACCCTCGAGTGGTGCTTTTTAATTATCCTCTCTCGGTCTCTGTGTGTTCCACGTCCGTTCTTTCGCTGTTTGCCGACTGCATTATCTTTACGGACGTGGCAAGGACGAGTAGTAGTAGTAGAAACGTTGAACGGAATCGCGGCCCGATTTGCATGCGTCCGTCGTCCTCGGGGGTGAGCAGACAAGCAGCTGCTCCGTTGTCGCTTTGCTTCCAAATCTCCTACACCCTCCGACCTTTTCTTCCTTCTGTTTCTTACTTTCTTACCACAGAATTCTTCAATTTTCAATTTTATGTACTTCACGTTCATTTCATATTTCCTACATTTTTCAATTTTTTACATTTCTCAATTTGCACATTTCATATTTGCAAATTTCTAAATTTTACAAGTTTATGTATTTGAAAATTTCTAACTTCCCCAATTCCTACATTTCTTCTTAGTTATCTTTAAATTTACTTCTTTGGAAGAATTGAAACAAACTTTTACCATGTGCAATAACTTCATTCCATAATGAACGCTGGGATAATAAGTGAGTTATAACAACATAAAGAAGACATAGGCTATTACCATCTAAATAATAAATACTAAATAATAATGTATCAACATTGACTAGTATAATATTTTGAAACTGACAATGCCCATAAGATAAAAATTAAAAATCTTCTCGAATGACCAAAATGTAATATACACTAAGGTCCTGTGCAGTATAAATTTACAACGTACAAGTTACAGAAATGACAAAAGAAAGCAAACAAGAAATGAGAGGAAATTCGTATGATTTGCGAGGAAGGGGAGGAAAGTTAAGTGAAAAGGAGAACGTAAGGGAAAAGGAAGAAAGAGGGAACGGGAGCAAAGAAGGGAGAAATGGGTCTACTTGAGGCCTCGTTCGAAAGGGGAGGGAAATTTTGAAAACAGGTTATGGAGGCAAGAGGCGCGTGCCTGCCGACGTGTCCCACGAGTTCGGCAGCTGCGCCCGTCTGAATGGGACGTGCCCCAAGCATGTGCGATCCACGCTTTTCTACGGGGGCATATGCGTGTATGAACCGGTGGCTCGAGCCACCACGGCCAAATCCTACGAAAGATTATGAAAATATACACGATTTCTTTCGCCGTCTCTCTCTGTCTTTTCTACTCTTCCTCTTTCGCCGTCCGCTCCTTTCGATTCTGCGGGTGTGCATTGTGCTATCCCGTACAGTCCACGGCAAATCTGCCTTCCTTAGGGAAAATGTGTCAACTGAGGGAGAGGATATATTTGCTTTTTACGCGGGCTACTTTTACAAGTTTGAAAATTTTTGGGGGTTGAAGATTTAGAAATTGAAGGTTTGAACAGAGAGGTGGGAGCCCACCTTAGAGAGCTGGACGTTTGGAAATTTAATCATTTTTGAGAACGTAAGAAAGAGGTCCTCGAAATTGAAAAATTAAAATAATCTCGATTATGTAGTAGAACACGAGTGACAATAAGCAGTAAATTTTGAAAGACGTCCAAAGAAAATTCAGGCAACAGGGGCTTGAAATCACGAATTACGTTATTGTAGCAATTAAAAAAGAATCTAATTAGAAGGTCCATAAAACTCCATTTAAAATGTTTGCTCAAAGTATTAAAAGAATTTAATATTATTTAATCGGAGCTCGTCTTCGAACGCATCGAGAACAAAAGTGAGATCATACGGTCTATAATTTCCTTTCAAATCATTGGAATACAATCCGGAACCTCAATGATTCGAATAATATGGTTACACAAGTACCACACTCGACGCAATGGAAAATGACGTGGCAGTATCACTCCCGCGAGTAAACATTCGTTCACAATAGAACACCCAGGGGAGCAGTTATCCAGGAGATCCTAATTTCGATTGCTTTATACTTCGATAGGAGAATCGATCGAGAGCAACTCTCAAAGATGCCACCCAAGGATCGTGATGGCTGCGCTGCCACCCTCGTGTACCTAGCCAGCTGCCCTAAACAGTTAAAAATGGATTCTGACCATCCGTCTATGTTACATAAATAGACTATTCTGAAGATTGGGGTTAATACTAAGTATCTTCTAAACCATTAATTACCAGCAGACAAAAATTGTATAATAGGGAAATTCATAATGATGTACTAGGGTGCAAGAATTTCAAATCATCTACATTCTTTTTGCAGAAATTTGTTCATTTAGAACTGTTCAAATTGTTTAATTTAAAACTGTTCAAACTTTCAAATTCCCAAATTTAAACAATTTCCAACTACATTATAATTTAATATAAAAGTAATAATTCGGTAGTTTAATATAAAGAGAAACGCAAAATTAATAAACTCGAATAAAAATCGCATCCAGTGCCTCGATTTTTCCGATCCACTCCAACATCCCCCCCGATTCTACAACCGATGTCAGAATGTTCCGTTGCTGAAAACCCCTGCCCAATTCCCCCGACTTGGGGGGTTAATCGATAGTAATATTCATCCCATCAGATAAAGCGGAAGAAAAAAAGAAAACGATCGAAGGTTCTAGCGGTTTCTCGATCGTTGGCCAGGCTGTTTGGAGTTCAACAGTCGGGGGTGGAGATTACCGGGGACTAGAGGGATTCGAAACTGGCCCAGACACGATCTCTCCCCCTTGTTCCACCATAGACAGGAGGTTTTTTTTTCGAACGGTGCCGCAACATACTCGGACTTATGAATTTCCGTGTTTAAACGAGGCGCAGCTGATACCAGACCGGTCCCGGAAGGACCAGCAGCAGCAGGCATCTCTCGTCAGAAAAATTCTCTCTCTCTCTCTCTCACTTTTTCTCCCCCCTGAAGTTGCAGCTTTTAAGAGACACGTGACCAGAGACACGCCCAAAATTTCGTGTTATAATTCGAAAATCGTTGTCGAGGTAGCTGTCTCGATACATTTTGTCCGGCCTGCAAGAGGGTTGGTCCTCTTCTTTTGGATCGAGCCAGATCGGATTCTCCTTTCAGAAGGCCGCGCCTCTGAATCTATGAATCGCTTAACAAATTAGGGGCTCGTCGTGCAGACGTGTTCGCTCGTAAAGTATAAGGGCTGCTTTTTTTTTCTTATTCTTCGTAACGTGTTCTGGAGCAAGGGTCGACAAACTTCTTGTTTCGAGGGGTCTGATATCAAATATTCCTAGACGCTGCGAGACAAAAGTTAAGGTAAAACGTTGCGAGGTAAAAGTTATATTACTATATTTTTATTTGTTGCTTACGGGGAAAATCTATTGGATCGAATGAGAGAATGTATGTATATAATTCATATAAACATTGTTTACAAAATTGTTTACGCAAAATTAGATTATGTTAGTTTGCGTGAGATTTTCATTATTGAGAATTGGGGTTAATTGTCCAATTCCGAACTCTCTGTTTGCTATGTTAGATTATAAAGTGTCAATAAATGTGACAAATCGTGGCGTCAGCGGCCTGCAATGCGTTAATACCACAAACTCTCCGATGACTCGAGGACAACGTCGAGTGCGCGTGCACTCGCAATCGGTTCCAGCGAGAAAAATTCTGTGGAAGCAACTGAAACGTTTTCTCGTGAATTACGAAGGATTACTCAGGCTATCTTCGTGTCCCTAGATGCCCACATATCTACATGTCATACTATTAGCTCATCTACAAACGTTTATTGAATTTCGATTAGAACTCGACGAACAAACCATAGATGCAATTTCAGCAAATATGAAAATGGAGTTAAACACTTGCAACTTAATGAATTGAAATATCGAGGGAATATCGATTCATGTCTCACGGTTGTTATGTAAACCGCGTAATTACGGTTCTTTTTATAAACAAGCCTGGCGTCGCGACGACGAGCAACTCGTAAATCAGATAGACAGACATATTCATACGCGTACAAAAAAGAAGGAAAATCAGCGTGGAGCATTGTTTGCAAGGATATATTCATTGCGTAAACGCGTATCCGCTTTCGATCTTATACATGCACGTATTACAGCGTTCTAGAAAACGCAGATCACGAATAACAAGGATCTCTTCTCATCCCTTAGAACAAAATCAGACAAATTTCGATTCACTATACGGTAAGTACCAAGTAAAAACCGTGTGAAACACTAGAGGATTACATTCATTTCCTAATAATAATATCGATGCGCGTTAGAGCAGGATTCACGAAGTGTATTTTGGGTCAAAATCAATTTCCTACATTTACTAGATAAACCCAATTTTCTATCATTCCAACAAAGGCGATAACATAATAGCTGAAATTCCACAAGGCAGATATCACTGTTTACCGCGATAAGATTATGAATCTAATAAATCCACTTAAAACGAGCAAATTGAAGTACTCCTCGAAACCGAAGTCGTAGGAAAATCAGTCCAACTTCTGCCGTGTTTTCGTCTCCAAATACGCTTGTAAATGTCAAACGTTGCACTCGGTGAGTACGATCGCGTTCCTTTGCAAACGGTTCAAGAATGTCGCTTGATGGAAACATTCCTTGTCAGTCTGTGTCCTTTGCGGGCGTTGAAGTCACTAACCCATTGAGACTGCGTAACGAGTCTGACTAGTGACGTGTACTACTTACTCTGCCGTTCCTCACTTTTACAACATTTTTATTACGCTTCACAAAATTTACACACTGATACTTCGTTAGATCATTCTTTTATTTATTCTTCTTACTCGGTAATACTTGTAAATAGATATCAAACCTTTCATGCATTATTACGCGATTGTTTTACACATGGGTAACTTAGAAATAACGTAACTTTCTGTACTCTTGAGCTAATTATTTTTATCATCCAAGAGAAGAGATTAAGGAATTTTTGCTGTTGACTGCTCTGAAATTTTCTTGTGAAAAAGTTCGATGAATTTAATCTATTATATCTAATATTGTCCGTATCATGTACATCACTATAGATTTAACAAAATATATTTCTGTAACAAACAATTGTACGTTTATCAATGTTCATCGATATGTATCCTATTTCTTCTAAAAACTCTGAACAATTGTAACATCACTGTCATCCGTATTCACTGACATTGACCTTTATAAGCAAAAAGTTTCAGAGCCCGCAATAATAAATAAATTGTTAATGGTAATAGACAAATGTAACTATCGTGGTCGACGGTGTTTAAAGAAATAAAAATAATGTTGAGAAGAGATTAATTTGTAACTAGGTGACAAAGACAGCTGCGTTGCAGCGGCCGGCGACTTAAAGTGCGGCCCACGTGGTCTGCTCTTTATAATTGATCATTTCCCTCGTCGACGCGTCGTTAAATGCTTCAGCTCGCTCTTCTGAGTTCCTTTTCAACACGAATCGCGAACCGCCTTGAATTTAGGTTATTTTCTAATTGCACACACTTTACAGTAACTTCCGCTCATGATCCCTCGTCAGCATAATTTTTTACAAGATATAAAACACGATATGACTTTTCATTTGACCGAACAGTCTGATCTATTTCTATTAACACGTCTTATCTCGCGTTTTCACGTACGTTATATCATTATCACATTTCAAATAAATTTCACAACATTGGTCTTCTTCTCTCTTTTGAATATGACTTTTTTGTTTTGAATATTTCTTCGAAATAGTACATCGTGAATTGTTCACATTTTTATTCTATATTATTTTATATTCGGCATCACCGTTGGCTTCCATAAGTGATCCTGTTAAGAGGTTAATTACTGTACTGTTTAAAAGTCCTTTCAACGGATCACCATCATCCCATTGAAAATTGAAACAAAAAAGCAAGGCGTTTCCTTTATCTCCGATACTTTCTATTCCTTTGACTTTTATACGAGAACAATCAAAGTTCCAGATTCAAAGACACCGTGCAATGAATAGATCCATAGAGGGACGCATTCTGTGTCCTAGAATTGTATATAAACCGGAATAATCAAAGTCTGGCCGGTCCTTATTATGCAAATCGAAGGTACACGATTTCTTTGAGACACGGTGGTCAAAGGACCCAGTCGTTAATTCCCCCTTGCTGTTCCTCCAGATACGCCGACAGGTGTGAATGTTCCAGCGACGATTGACGTCATATTTGACGCAGCGCGTCGAGGTTTTGTGCCCCGCGTCTAATATGCTAATCGAACGAGATCACCGACACTCCAGTTCCGTGAAAATTACTGTACTTAACGCTGCTAATTTCCCGCTAGAACGTGTACGCGTCTATTCCATGAATCACGCCAGTTTGATACGGTTGTTACGTGGATCGTACTCGAAACTTGACCCTTTCACGCAAATGACATTCGTACTTTTAATTTTCACTTTTACACTGATACTAATTCTGCAAAATGATCATTCAGATTTTTTCATATTTCTTATGTACGACTATAAGCATCAAGATTTTCAATAATCCAACATTTTCAAATGCGTTACAAATATCAATTTTTCAAGCAATCTGCAAGTGATCTGTCACCGAGTGACAGAGCAGCATTCTGAAAGTACTTTCAAAAAGTTTGAAAAGGGGTTAGAGCTCGTAGTTGCATCACTGATGTTGATAGACGGTGACTGTGATTTTCCTGAAAACCGTGAGAGCAAAATCAACGCCAATTAACCCGATCGTTGTCGCCGGCGATATCGTGCACGGCTTACGACACGGCTATTAGTGGGACAAGGTCGTTGCGAAATCTGGAATGTCTTCTGAAAAACAATTCCGGTTGAGATTGTATCTTACTCGATCGAGTTCTGAAACGCGAAGGACCGAATCTTTTAAAACCGATCGTATCCCTTCGCAATTAATTTTTAAAGGAACGTGTAGAGATTACTCGATCCCGATTTTATCGAAGTTTGATGTTTTCCGAAGGACCAATTTGTGGAATCTTGTACGGATAAAATGGTATCTTTTATTGTAAGCTACCATGTCTCGTTATCTTTATGTGACCAGTGTTTTATGTGCAATCTACGCTGTGTTATGGTTGTCGGCGCTGTTGGTCGCACTTTCAACGCGAATAGGCATTTAATTTCCTTGCTTTTAACCCTTTCGCTGTGGCACCTGCTGCGCGATAATAATCGTACGGATTAATTGTGCTTAAAGCAAGAATAACGACAAGCTTTTCGAGCACACCTGTGCATACCCTCTTTAAGTAAAGGATAGCCATGTTTACGAGTCATTTTCTCGGAGTACTTAGCAGACTATTCTAAAGGGTAGTCGCAGATTAAACGGAGACCAATAGCCTTATAATTGCAGAATAAAAACGAAAGAGGCTGTAAATGAAATTACTTTCATTTTTAACCTAATATTTCTATTTAATATATTTATTTCCTTATTTCTTATACAATGATACATGCTTCGAAAACTGTAATTTGGTTTCTCTATACTTCTACAGAAATGGGTTAACTTCTAGAACTAATACACAGATATTATAATAAACGTAATAGAGCACGAAAATGTGTCTTTAAAAATAATCTACCCTACTATCAAAATTCAACGTCAAAGGGGAAGTAATAAACATCAAATGTAGCGTTCAGAAATTGTTAAGTTGCCATACTTAACGATCCAGCAGTAACGTGGCCGTTTTTCAACGGGTCCCTCAAGTTGTCCACCATTTCGAAAGTCGTCAATGGGGTTGGAAAATATCGCGAAAAACGGAAACGAACACTCGATAGAGGCAAGCTGGAACCTGATCCAATCAGCAGGAATAATCGACGCCGGTAGGCAGATGGTTTTAAAGGACCCGTGGCTGAAAACAATTTCTTTTCGTGGCAAATATTTTACCTCCAAACAGAACGGGACACAATGCCATGGCTTCTCTGGACGCGTCGGGACACGCACAATGCTTTTGCGGGCCTAACAAGGAAAAGCTTGCATTTTGTGGAAACGTTGCCCCGCGTTGGTCCTTTGCACACAAAAGTATCGCGTTCGCGTGGCCGTATTCTGGTTTACATACCACCCACCACAGTATACACAGAAAGGCGACGAGCCTCGAAGCTGGGCCCGCTATCCGTCGAACAATATTTACCCCCCGACATTTAGATGTTCCATCAACCACCCTCTCCCTTCGAAATGTTTAAATCCGTTGTTAGACACGTTTTGTCCAGATTTATCTACCGGTTAATCGCTTTGTCTTGTGACGCAGGTCTTTTGTTGCAATCGCTGTTAAATTGAACAGAAGCGAAGGTGGCTATTTATAGTAAAACATACTGATATTGTAAGTGTCGACAACTCCATAGCATTCATCCTGCTAAATTTTCGACATGTCACCTAACATCAGAAAAATGCTACCAGTGCTTAGGATATTCTTAAGTTTGGTTCAGTTGTTGGGATAGATTAAATGTTTAGTTGCTATGGCGGATGACCCGCTATAGTATTCAACGGCAAACGATATTTGGTTGGAAATAGAACGGGTATCGAGGTCGAGGAAATTAGTGAAAATTAATCGCGTGCACGAGAAACGTTAACAAATGTAGTTTATTATGTATATCAAGAAAGATATGCATATTCAGCGTAAAAGATCCGCATCGAATTAATGTCGTTCGGTGTCACGAAGGGTTATCCGAGGGTATTTTTGTGCTCGATATAGGGCAGGGAGTTACATGAATAGGGAACATAATAGCGGCTTAATATCGAAATCTTACTATATAATACCTCTAACGATTTTAAGTGTAATTACTGCTTTGTATTGAATATCCGTTGATCACAGATTTCACAGATAGTGTACAAATTATTTCACATTTTCTCAGTTGTATTCTGTATTCTCGCTTCGCAACAAACATATGAAAAAATTCTCAACATACTTCACCGTACCTACAGTATCGAATATCTTCGGAATTTTTGCATGTCGCTAAGCAGCTCCCTGCACCCACCCTCCCCATTGAGGTACAGGTTCGAAACTCGGTCTACAATATTTTGACAAACTATCGAACGGTATACGATATAATGCAAAATCGGTTTAAGGGCAGTTTTGACCACTTTATCCTGCTGTACCCCTTCACGCGTGCCTAAGGCATGCTCGCTCGACTCTCGATCGAGGATGTATTATTCGGTCGCGTACGGTCGCGCGTGTGTTTAACTACCCCCGTGTGTGTCGGTCGTGTGTGCGTGGATCAGCCGGCTAGATCAAGTAGAGACCGGCCGAGATAAAACACACTGTAAACGGGCGACCGGTCGGATATTTGGTTACAGGGAGGCGGCGGCACGTGCGCCGGAGTTCTGGGCCAGGTGGTGGAGCAGCTCGTGCCGTTGAAGAAACAGTAGAAGCAGCAGCAGCAGCAGCAGCGGCGGCAGCGGCAGCAGCAGCAGCAGCAGCAGTAGCGGGGGTGGGAGACGACTCGGTCGTCGAGGGACGAGGCGAAGCAAGGGGAGTAGGAGGATGCGAAGCTGTCGGAGCAGCGAGTCCGATCGAGGAGGTTAGTTCACCGGTGGCTGATGGCGAGGTCTGCTGCGGCGACAGCAGTACCACCAACTACCACCACCGTCGTCATCACCTCCATCACGTCCACCGTCGCCATAGTCATCATCGTCATCACCAGTGTCAGCAGCGTCACCGATGTCACCAACGGAGGGACAGTGTCGCTAGCAACGAGCTCGTCGTCGACGAGGAAGCCGACGATGAGGTTAACTGCCAAGAGCAAACTGCCGCCGATGCCGCCGCTGCTTCCGTTGCCGCCCATCCTCCTCATCGAGATATCCACGAGTTCCATCACCTGCATCATCATCCTCATCTGCGAGACCTCCATCAACGGTTACAGGACGACAGGACGCATCGCGATCGCGAGGACGCGAGCGAGAAAAGCGTCGACCGTATCGTCCGGACCGACGACCACCACTCGGATGGTAGCAACGCCGCCGAGAACCCTGCCACCGTCACTGCCATGACGAGAGGATGCAGGATCCCACCCTACCTCGCCACTCTACTCATCCTCTCCTACACTCTCTTCGGTATAGCAGGTTAGTGCAAAATTAATTGACAATTTTTACTCGCCTCTCTTTATACCTTCGAGATCCACCGCGCGATATCGCCAGATACCATCGTCGGGGTTTAATCTAACCAGTGCTCGATCAGTGCTAAATGTGTCGGTGATTGTCAGAGTGATCAAAATCTTTTGCCAAATTTTAAATTGCTACTATGCAATCTATAGATATGTCGTTCGCAATGTAGGTATATTTTCCGATCACGTAATATTGGTAGGACGATGGTCAGTGTTAAGTGTTCGATCACGCGATATCACGGGGTGGATCTTCGACTATAAATGTTGCATCCGTGCTAAACGTTAGCAGTGCTAGAAGTTTGCGGGTCGTGGGCAAAAATTGCCATTATTTTTGACACCATTAGATCGCGTTAGATTAGGCAATATGCACCGATGAGTATAGTGAATTGACCTATTGACAACATAGAAAGAGATCCTTGTCTGAAAGTGTGCAAAGTTGAAAATTTGTAAATCTGAACATTTCTAAACCGAAGGGTTAACTATTAATAATAATCAGATCTAATCGTGACCAAATTTGCAAATCACATAACTTCGCTAACAAGATAATGAAATAAATTTCTTACAAAACGAATTTGAAAGAAAATCAGTTAATCCAGAGGAAAAAGGAAGGAAGAAGCGGTGTTGCAAAATGTGGCATTGACCATATGATGTAGTTAGCTACCCTTTCGTGCAAAGTAAATACGGGGCAAATTTGTTGCAACACGCGTGTCTAAAGAACGTAAATTGGCACGAGTTCGGTTCTCTGTTCAAAGAGATCCCATTGTCCGTATTCACAAAAACACCATCTCAATTGAACGGGGGCGACGACAGATTGCAACACGTGCCACGCTCTACAGCCCCGATGTTCTTCAACAATTATATATGTACGGAGCAAATTACTCGAATTCGAACACATGGCACTGTGCGTACGTTCGAAGGGCGTAGAAAAAGTGGCAATTTGGCGGGTATTACGGTATAAATTGCAACAGCGTTTACGAGACTTTAAACGGGACTTTTTCTCGCACAAAAAAACGATATCCTTTTGTCAGATGTACAATACAGAATGATACAACTTGTGTTATTAACGGTTACTCTTTTCGCTTTGTTGAGCACGATACGCACAATTTTTTTATCGGACATTTCTTATGCTTGAACTGACTTTCTGTTCGGATACGAAATGTTAACAGAGGGTTCATATTCGGACAATGACATTTGCTCTTTTGTAATTATCGCTGGATTTGCAAACGCTCCGTTGAAAGCGGTGGAATCAATTTTATCAAGAAGAAAATCACTGAAATTGTGAATCAATTTCAGCGATTTGTAGTGTTCAATTTGACTGGCATGTTGCACTTTTGGGTAACGTACAAATTTTCATTGGAACTTGCTACCCATTTTATTTACGGATTTTATTTAGTACCGAATTTAAAAATTGTCCAGTTCAGGTGTCCTTATTCAAAGAAATATGTTGCATCCGTGTAAACATGTTTGATTAACAAAGAACAATAGAAGATCGTAGAAGAAAGAAGTGAAAGTTGCGAGACAAAACATACTGTTAGGTAGAATTTTCAGGTTGATTAAACATGGCAGTCAAAATGTTAATCGCAAGACGGGCGCAATATTGTCTGGCCTCGGTCTGCATCCTCGAGCCGTGCGGCAGATTGCAAAATTATAACAGGTGACAGATAGAGCGTGGCTTGCACGGGCGGATGCAACGTGCAGCGGTCTTCTCGTGTGCAACAACATTCGAGAAGCTCTCTCTTTCTCTCTCTTTTCTCTCCTCCCTTCGTTCTCTTCTTTCTTGCCAGCCGACACGTTCGCGTGGCATGTGCAAATATTTCAAAGTTTTAGAATTGATCGATGGAATGTCGGATTAAGCGACGGATTTCGAGTGCCAGGAATTCTTTCGACCCTTTTTGCCCCACGTACACGCCAAGTCCTGTTGCACGCGAGCCCAACGAACGCACGATCGAATATGCAAATCCTGCACGAATAATTTGCTGATTTTTTTCACCTAACTTAACACTTTGATGGCTGCGTGTTTTCTGGATCGGTGCTGCCTCTAATTTTAGATCTATTTTTTCGTCGCGAAACAGATTGTTGATAACGGACCTATATTTGGCTGTTTCTATGATATATGCCAGAAAATTAAAGGTCTTTAATTTGGGGTTACTGTTGGGCGAATGGAAATGACCCGGAGAAAATTGGCTCGGAGTTATGAATATGTAACACTGGGTATTAAAGAGTCGGGGAAAAAGATATTTCAGTAGGAACAATTGCCGAGCAAATCCAGTAAATTTCGATATTGTAACATTTTTTAAGTTCCAAAATTCTAATTTTGCAAATTCACAAATTATCCCAACAAATATAGAACATCGATACAATAAAAATAGTGCTTTACTATCCTAAATACTACAGAAATGAATTATCCTGAGAATAAATGAAACAATTAGTCATCATACGATATGAATAAACCACGATAAGGTATAATAAAAGAGCGGTATCAAATTTTCTTGAAAATAATCATGCAGCAATTAATTTGGTCGAAACGTCCGAAAGTATCTCGAGCCATCAATCAAGTGTAAAATGGCGTGCCGAAAGAACAGGGAGACCACGATTAAAGTTTACGTGTTAAAGTTTGAACAGAAATGTATTATACTTGAAAAGTATCCCGAGTAATTAATCATGTTATGTAAATAAACGAAAGTACGTAAGACGATGACGAAGGAACAAAAGGGTAGGAAAAGAATGGTTCCAGAGTTAAGTTTTTAGAGCAGAAGGGAGGATCGAGCACGAGCACTTAGGGCCAGCCCTAAAATACGGGCGTCCTTTGTGTTTGGTAAACCTGGAAGCCGTCGGAATTTCTAAAGCACCCATTCTCCCTCGTGGCCCTTTAATGGGATAAATGATGCTTGGCCTTTAGTCGTTACACAGCTTAATCGAGCAAATTTGCCATTCGACCGCTTTCTCGCCGTGCTTTTTATCGATCCACCCTTAAACAGGACAATCATCCTTTCACGTGCACAAAGGACTCTTTCTATGCGTCGCTCGATTTTTCTCGATATATTCATTTTTCTCAAATTATGTCCAAATATTTGTTGTCACGGAACAATCGAACGAATGACTCGTTAAAAATCGAACGACCTCAATGAATCAAATTTATTGGAAAAATACGATCATAAAATGGACGAAGCGACATCCATTTTATACTCGTTAAAGGTTCATTTCTGTCATATTTGATACATTTTGAAATTGTAGACCCATTTGTTGCTTGAATATCCAATTCGTTTTTCATAAGAAAAATCTTTTCAAGTGTCAAATGAACTACTTTTGTACATTGTTAGGAGTTGAAATACGAAGTAGATAGGTGTCTTTATGTAAGAAGGATGCAATAATGATACTACTTATGAAACGATGTTATGAGTTTTTTGCGCGGAAGTTTAATTATAACTGATCTTTTCTTTCAGACGCCTGTTCATCGCGGTCGACGCCGAAACCACGGCCACCGACGCCGACGCCTCGACCAAATATCACATTCCACATGTACACGTGTCCACCGGATTATGCGGAATGGTACTGTTTGAACGGTGCCACATGTTTCACGGTCAAAATCGTTGATTCCCTCCTTTACAATTGTTTGTAAGTACCATTTCTCTTTTTTAAACATCTTTCATAAGTAAACGTAATCTTTCATAATACGATTGTTTCGAGAGAAGTATCTACAGAAGCCATTTACTCTAGACAGTCTTACCAATGAAATAATAGAGAGTAGTCCCTTGTTAAATGAGTATTACCTTGTTAAACACTTTGCTGACAATTAAACAAAGTACATTTCGATGTTGTACCTTTTTGATAACCATCGAATTTTCTATCCCTTTCGATCGTTGCGTCCAGGTATCTGTTTATACCCGTTTTCGAGTCTAATTTCTCTACGGCTGTGCGATCTTGATTTATGGCCACGTAAAAGCGTCCATTTGTATTAATTATGTCGTTAGTGACATTGCTTGTTCATACTCTGACTTTGAACTTCAACTTTACGAGGATCTTTGTACTTTCACTTTGCCTGAAATTCTGTGTGTATTCATAGATCCGTAGATTGTGTACTTAGATTCCTAGATGCTTAGATCTATGTATTCATAGATGCCTAAGTTGTATACGTGCATTCCTAAATCCTCATATCCCTAAATTCCTGCATCTTCAAGTTCTTACAATTCCAGATTTCTGCGTACTCAAATCCCTATGTTCTCAAATATGTATATTGCCAAGTACCAATGTTCTCGAGTCCCTGTACCAGCAGATCGTTTCTCAAATCCCCATATTCCTCGTTAAAGAGAAATAAACGGAAATATGAAAAACAGCAGATCAAAGAAGCAGACAATTACTCGTAATGTTGCAATGATTTACAATTTACATGAATGGCGCAGATTCAGGGCACCGTTTATCGATCTAATCAACGGCCTTCCAGTAGATTTCCCAAGCCGTCTGTGCTTAATTACTAGCCGGTGTATCAACGATTAATCGAGATTTGCGTACGTCCGGATCACGTAAATCTACTTTTTCCTCGATGTTTCTCACATTTGACGTCATTCACTCGACACCGCGGAGTCGATGCAAATGGCGCGGAACACTGCTCTGAAATTATGGTTTTCGCGGCTGTCGATCGTTAAAAGCGGCAGGTAAAATGGTCGGCGAATCGTTAATCGTCTAGACGGCCTCAGCTCGGTGATCTCGTTAGCAAACATCGTCCTCGCAAGAAAGTGGAAACGTTTTATTATCCAGCACTTTCCACCGCTGGAATTTTCTCCGTCCGTTTCACGGAATCCTCCTTATTCGTTCCACGGAAGTTATGGGAGCGCGAACGAGGAAAAAGTGGCACACGCGATCTCCTCTTCTATAGAATCGGTCTCCTCTTCGATACGTGCCTTCGAATTCCTTTCACGAGCATGTCGATCGTCAACATGACGAATTTTAATTTCTTTCAAGGTTAACGGTGTCGCGAAGGTTAACGGTGACTTGCATCGCAAATTCAGTGCCGAGTAACGAAACGAGGCAAGAAAGGGGTGTGCGTTCACGAGTTCGGATCGAGAGATGCTCCGGGCGGATCGAATAGATAGGAATATCGTGCACTCTCGTTATATTGCCGTTTATGCAATTAATTTCTTATAGGAAGACAGGAGTATGAGTAAATTTTTCAATAATCCATTCGGTAAGAGATCAATTTTATGATCGTTAATTTTATTCGTTTCCGCTGCATTATTTTTTTAAGTGTCAAAGTCCCAAAGACTTATGTGTTTCGGAATTTCAAAATTTTACAGACTAATAAATAATTAGGTTCGTTGTGTCAATAATTACCGAAGTCCGACGCGTTGCGAAATATATTGGATTCTCAGACTCGATCGAATCACGATCTAAATTCTCCGTCTTTTTGAAAATCGATTGGTTATCAATTAGATAAACGTTTCCTGTCTATTCGGAGATATCGTCATACCAGAAATTGGAATTAGTAATCGTCTGGTATTTCAATTTATATTATCGAAAATTGATATAAAAATATCTCCACTCCCATTTCCGGAATATTATCAGGTCGTCGTATAAAAATTTTTGTAACACGAAAAGAATTTAATGATTCTTGCCCTAAGATTTAAGAGGCACCCTATTTATTGTGGAACAAAGTAGATTTAGCGTCGAACATATTTCAATCCCTATCTTCATTAGTATATTAACCTACAAAATTCAGACATCTGAATAACGACTTACTTAAGACTTAATCTAACAATCGCGAATCGCCCACTTTCAAAATCAACCCGAAGATCGTCGAAGGTAAACGAGTAAACGCTACCTTGATAACTATCACTCGGCCATAAATTTCGTCCACACTCACGAAAATATATCCATTTCCCGTTTCGTGCAGTAACATAATCTTTTTCTCTTCCAACGATTAAAAACACGCTATCTGAACTCGTCCTAATTTCCCAAGCAATCGTAGACCTGGCAGAAGCGTTCGCATGTTACTAAATCACACTGTCATCACATAACTACATAGAATCGTGATAAATTGGACATCTATCTTCTACATTTGATTTGGACTTCGGTAATTTAGCAATGTGGAAAGGAAACTTTCAAATCGAGAACATAACTAGATACCTATCGTACTCGGAACATATCAACGTCCGTTCGTGGTGCAAGACCTTCGTGGTCTTAGTTGTCCATCACCGAGATGACCTGTCGAATTTGTTACCAATTGGAACTAGAATCTTCAGCTTTCGTTATCTCGTTGTAGACAAAAATGTCGCACCTCTAGCAATTCTGAATGACGAAGGTTGCCCGAAGGTTACGGGTCTCTCGTAAAACGGTGAAAACGCAGAAACGTGTCGGTCCATGATCACGAGACTCGAAGAAAAGAGATCGGTAGAATCGTGATCCGAAGGTGGTCCAGCATGGGATTCCCGTAGGAATTCGGTGTTACGTGTGGTCGGCACGCAAGCGAGGATTAACGTCGGCGGGATCGAAAGGAGGACACCGGTAGACGGTCCCTTTTTTTCGACCTCGTCTCGGCTCGGAATCGTTGACGATTGTTCCAGGCCACGGTGTCAGCGATTCAACCCCAAGGGGCAAATAGGGGTGACGAAGGGTGCGCGTGAGCAAGAAAAAAAACTCGGCTCGGTCCCGGTGTTAACCTTCTCGCCTACCAGTCCACGAAATCCTTTTCACTTGTACACGCGGCCGGGCATTCGTCGGGAACATTTCGAGATTCTGAGAATTCGTCTCGGTCGTTTCGAGCAGTCTACCGACCGCACAGGTGCAAAGGGACGCGGTAAATCGTGTCTGGTCAAGCCTGCTCACCTGGACGAATTTATCAACGGTTTCACCTTCGAAACGAGGACGACGATTCCGCGGCAACTCGTTTGCGGCCCTAAATTATCTCTCCTGAGCGCTTCTCGCGTTCTTCGCCTCTTTATACGACGCGTTAACCCTCTCGCTAACGAGGAAAGGATCCCGACTTCCATTCGCCGATTTCGAAACTTTCCAAAATTTTGTACACTTCTTTCTCTTCTCTTCGCCTCCTGAGGACTGATACCCAAAAGTTTTTCACTTGTTTTCGACTTCTCTACCTTTGAGTACAAAGTACCATTGGTTAAGTGTTTATAGCATCGGGGCAACATGCTCGATTCGTACCACAGTGGTCCAAGGTGTTCAAATCTTCTTGCTCCATTTTTTTTTTATCTTCCACCTTTTTTTGACTGTTTTTTTATGAAGTTATGTAATGAAAGTTACAGAATTAAAAATAATTTATCCTGTGAAACATGCATAAATTACGAAGGCATCATCCAAAATCAATAGTATTAAACTGCCATTTATTTACAGATTGTACAAGTACCAAATAATTGATGAAATTTACGATCGTGCGTGAAAACACGGCAGCGAAAGGTTCAATTAGATTTATTTCCTTGTACGATCATCGTGTTTCAACCTGTGCGGTGATATTTTTCTCCGATATAGGAGTGACTTACCTCGTATTTACAAAGGGTGTGCCTCATTACATAACATTCCAAGCGTCTTCTCCGACACCGCTGAAATTCCAAGCATTATACGGAGGTGTCGCAATCGATCCACGCCGTATGAGATAATTTTCTTTTCAAGAATAAAACCGATCGTCGTTATATTAGACCTTCTGAACGATTCTCTACCGCGTAGAATTTTAAGTGGTACACGATAAGCCAAGCCCTGTTTGCGGGAAAAGGTGAAACCGTGACAAATATCCTTGCGGAAAAAGTCTTCGGATTAAATCGTTGGAAAACTCGTTTCATCGACGATGAAATCAATTTCGAATCTTCATTTTCCATATTTTAAAATTTCACAAGTTTGATCGTGTTCGATAGCCTTATTGGCAACAGGACATAGTACGCATACGACAGATAGTTTCTGCGTCAGGTTAATAGAAACGCGTGAGCGTGCGTGCCAGTGGAGTAAAGAGTCCTTGATCGCATTGCCTTCAAGTTTGCGGGGACGAATATCGATCGACAGGCAACGATATCGATGATAAATGCTTTCCGGACACTTTTGCCAGCGTTCAAGCAATGCCTGTTGCGAAAAGAGACTACGTGATCTCTTCTAGGATCAACGATATTAGCGTCTCGTTGCGTGGGAGTAACGGAAGCGTTGCTCAAGTGCTCGGTTCCGCGGTGGAAAAGAAGCGAACGAGCTGAAACGAAAAACGACCCCCCTGCTTCGGGGAAAGACAATTGACCATGACCAAACTCTATCGGGGTGATCTCGTTGCGTCTCGCTATATTGACCCTGGTCGATGCTGTTGAAACAGAAAATTATGGAAAGGGCCATATAAGTGGAACTCTTCGTGCAGTACTATCAAGATTGAAAATAACAAATTTTTTTTATTTAAAAGACTACAAGTTGTATATCTTAACCTCTTCGCAATTAGATCAATAAGTCCTTGAAGAATTTATGATATACGAAATCAATGGTAATGTTCATACATGTGACCTTTGATGAACTTAAAAACCACATATTAAGATAACCTTAAAGAGGTTAATTACAGAAATAATATTGCACAGAAAAGAATTACAGTTCTCGAGTAATTTAATAAAACCTAGTAAATTTCGTACAAATTCTACATGGAACAGTCGAATTTCCGTTTTAAATTAATGTAACCCGAACATGGTTAACGATGTATCGTGCATTGGGATAATTATTCCGCTCGAAGGCCGAATCATCGACAAAAGTACCGTTCGATCAAATCGACCGTGAGAATTCTTATAATCGTCATGTAATTACGAGCCCTGCAAATCGATATATTTATAAGTAACCTTATTCTTTGCAATTTCTCGTTCCTTCTTTTCTCCGTCGTCATCTTCCTCCTCCTTCGTTAATAATTAAGCATACTAATTGGGTGGCTTGAACGATAGCGTACCTATCTGATTAATGTCCGATACTAAAAGCGGTTCGTGGTTAAAGAATACGTTTTATGGCTTCCTGGATATCTTGCCGTGTTTTACGGAAGTGCCGCGGAGGAACTATAAAGTCAACGTGCGCTGCAGTAGTTATCCATGACGCGGACACCTTCTGATCGCAGACGTTTTTTTCCTGTTGCAGATGCGCCAATGGTTATATCGGGCAAAGATGCGAGTTTAAGGATTTAGATGGTTCCTATTTACGTAAGTACTTCTCATTTCTCAACTAATTCGTTTACGTTCTGTCGTTTAAACTTTTGTGGATGAAGTACAGTCACGAACCCTCCTAAGTTTCTTTTAATTAAGAGAAAACGTAATTATATTAAACCTGGTTCTTCCAAAATCGAGAGCAACTTGTGGCAGAAACGCGATTAGCTGTGACACGGATCACAGAGTCACCATTTTGACGAAAGAAACTTGTCACACTTCTTAGGTTTCAAAATAAATTTGGGAGAACCAGGGAATCTAGAAAAAGAACATTCCTTCCACACTTTCTATTAATTAAATGTTTTTTACTCTAAATTATGTAGTAATAGATGTACATCGTTTTCAGTAGATAAAAATGAAACATTATGTTACAGCTTCCCGGCAGCGTGTAATGTTGGAGACAGCTAGCATCGCCGGCGGTGCCACGATAGCAGTATTCCTTGTCGTTATCATTTGCATAGCGGCTTACATCCACTGTAAGCGAAAGCAAAAGGAATTGCGGTCGAGGTGTGTATTCTCTTCTGCTCCTTAACTGTGTTGCTTCTATGATCGGTGAACAAACTTTGTGGATTATCCTGTGAAATACGGAGTTACGATCTATCAGAAACTAGCATCTTAACTTTAACTTCATTAACCATTTACAATGAAGCTACAGTCTACTGTCTATATTATCTTTATCTATTAACAACTTGCACAGTTCATAGGTGTTAGCTACAGACTTTAGTCAATTTTACGTTTGTATTCTAAAGACGGTGTATAATGTTCATTGCAAATTTAGTATCTGTAAAATGAAAACTGCTCGGGGAATAGCGTGGAGTTTTTAAAAATACGAATATGAGAACGTAGATTGATCGCGAGGATGTATTTAGGAATATGAAAGCAGTTAGTACAGAGTTACCTATCTGAAGACTTTTTATGGTGTTTGATACATATAAATTTCACATTCGACGTTATTTCTATGCCAACAGTAACTGCGTCGACACGGTGGATGGTCCTGGCCGAGATCCGGAGCTGAGGCCGTTTAGCAACCGCAACCGCTCCCTCATGATCTTCATGACCAAGAATCCTAATAGCTCGGTAAGTAAAGAATAGTCACACGCTATTATATATAATAGTGCGATATTTGGAAATTAACGTTAAAGTATTTCTCCTGTATATTTGTCTCAATATTTCGCGCTTTACAATCTTCTAAAACACGTGCATCATAACGTAACTTGAAACGAGATTATAAAATTATTCGAATCATTCCGTGTTGTCTCGGTAAAAGAATCGTGCACGAAGTTAGTCCTTTACGGGCGTACGTTCTTAGACAGATACGCAAAGGGTTAAATCAGGCGGGGTAAAGGAAAACGAAATAAAACGGTCATTGCTCTATGTTCACAGGCTGCGATAGAGCAAACGAGAATGCCCGGATGGAACTGCCCGGAAGTGGAGTCTATGAGAATGGCGTCCATCAGCGAAGGCAAGCGTTCGAATCAATAATAGCCAATCTCTCTCTCGTGCCTAATTCCTACGACACGAAACCCGAGGCGTCCACCGTAGATCACCGAGACACGACGCGACGGGCCTCGACTCGTCGACGGAAGGAGGAATCACTTTCACCGTGCTTGCTGTTTTCTGTCTCCGTCCATGGGACACCGTTCTCCCTGTTGGCGTACGAATAATTCCGTGAACGCATTCGATGATCGTGACAACATCTCCTCCTCTTCGGCATCTATTTATTTCGTGCCTGTACATAACACACGCTCGACGTCGCCCGTTCCTGAAGCTTCGATTCCCAGCTATGCCCCAATTTACGTCCGAACGAAAAGAGTCCGAGCAATCCAGCCAGAAAGAAGAATCGATATTGTGGATTGGGATCCCCAACACCGACGAATCCGCGAGAAATCAGACGTACAGGATTAAAAAGGAAGTACGTAGCGCAACTTTAAATAGCTGGACTTTGCCGAAGAACAAAGGACGAGAAAGTAGAATAAAGAAGGGAATGCTTAAAAATAAAACCCAGCTGAATAGGTGGCTCGATAGAGAGAGCATTAGCGCGAAAGTAACAGGAGATTTAAGGAAGAAGAAAAAGAAAATACCATTTAGTAATTGTTCCTATCGGTGACTAGTTTAGAGCAGACAATAATAACCAGAGAGAAAAATAATTACAGATGTTAGCGTGAGTTAAGACAAATCTACGAGTTAAGTTATTCGACGATATCTTCGTGATGAGCTTTCCTAAATGTCTGTTTCTCTTTCTTTCCGTTTCTTCTTTGTTTCACCTTCCCTCGACCCGATCGATTCGTGGAAGTTTCGAGTTCCTCGACGTCACTCGACTACGAAAAACAGAACGATTTTGCGTATCGAAAATAATCCGAATCGTTGAATGCGTTCGCGATAACTTCTTCATTTCGACGTCCGTCAAAAAACGAAAAGCGTCCACGTTCGACGAGAGAAACCATTCGTTCTTCCTCGCAGTTTCTGTTGATTACTTTTCTTTCGTGCCAGTTATACAAATTTCTATCTCTATCGCGTGTTTCGTTAATTCGCAGGACACAACTTGCCCTTCCAAGTGTTTCGTTGTAAATGTATGTAAAACGCGTACATAGTTTATTTAATATACAGACGTAATTATTTATTTCGTTTAAGCATATGTGTTTTTGTTCGCACAATACACCGTCGTTTAATTTATTCGAATGTGTCGTTAGGCCTCGGTGAGAGTCGGTTCGTTAATTGTTCGTCAAAAGAGAAGAACAGATGGCGGCGTCGATGACTCGATGTGATTATTCGAATTTTCTGGCTCTTCGTCGCGCTGCGAAAACTTCTCTCCCTCTGTCTCGTTTGTAAATAGTAAATTAATCCGTGTGCAGGGCCGGCCGATTCGTGTTCTTCCGTTAAATTTATCTGACGAGTAATTACGATATTGTAGCGGACAAACTACAATCATGACGACGCTTAATTAAGCCGCGTGACACCGCGTTTGCCACTCGCAGTGACATTTGACAAATAAATTTATCGGGACCCGAGTCGGCCAGGAATGGCAGGGTCGATTGCTAGCGCGGCGAAAATGACCCGAGTTATCGATCGCGACTCGAGAAAATTACGTTCAGGTCTTACTGAATCCATCATCGCGTCGCGACGCCCCTCGATGCTGCAGAAAGATATGTGAGGTTGTCCTTGAAGTAATGTCGTTACTCGTTTTGGATATAGCATTGTTCGTTTTGAATATTTCAATGAAAATCGAAGCCCTATGCAGTAACTTCAGAAACAGTAAAAATCACAGCGATGAAAATTAACATTTCAATTGGCTTATACCGTGGATGCAGAAAGTATTGCCATAACTCCTTTGTATTCTTGCATTTACTTTACTTGAAAAAGTACATGTCATATTGCATTGCATTTATTACGTATTATATTATAGCATTTATTGAAGTATCGCAGGATATATTCCATAACTATGTTTCTTCAGACCATAAATATTGTTATACTTGGAACTAGGTGTGTCAATACTTTTTTGATCTACTGTATCTTGTTCTCTAATCATTTATCCAATCTGATAGTTACAAAACTATTTAACAGGAAAATGGTTTATTATTTCAATATTTCGAGCAAGAAATAGCAATCTATTAACAAAAACTGATCAATAGAATTTTCTTAGAAAATGATCTACATGTGAATAATGTAAAGTAACAATAAGTGTTAATTCACCCTCATTGATTGACCAAGAAAACGACATTATTTTATGGGATGACTCAACAGTATGTATAAATATATGCAAGGTATTATGTAATTAATCATACAGGCAGAAAAGAGGTCATCCTTTATGCAATGGTAACCTGATAATATAGTATGGAATTTTTTTTTTTGTCTCCTTAAGGAAGAAAAATATACAGAATGTAAACACTGAGACAGTATTTTTAATTATCTAGATGTCTTAACATCTACAGTCTAGTTACAACGTTGCACATATATTTAACAAATCTTCAAAGTCAGTTTTCTCAGAAAAGATGTATTGTATGAAAAAGTTACATTCTATATGTTCATATTATTTTTGCATACGGAATCACCTTAATTCTACTGGTAAGATCAGTTACATGGTATCATGTACCTAAACGTTCTATAAGATATCTGTCCCGTATTCCGATGGCGATTTGTACATTTTGTAGATACCGTGGAGTAGTGAGAAAGCTTCCAAACGCTTGAAAAAAAAGAATCGTCTATAATATTACTTTCTCTCGAACGTGTCGTGACCCGGCGACAACGACGCTTCGTGGTTTCTTTGCTGTGTCGGAAACTTGCGTTTTTCTCCTTTCGTTTCTAAGTCGTTTCTGTCGGGCACTGCCTACCGAAGGAGATCGAAATCGAAGCGAGGGAAAATAAAAACAGATAAAAGGAGATCGAAAGAGTAGAAATAGAAAACGAGACACACGCAAGACAGGTTCCGACGTGAAAGGGAACTCTAGGTGGCCTAAAAGTGTATCACGGGGACGAGTTGGTATCGTAACCGTGTATATAATTTATAAATAGTCCTAATTAACGCGGAGAACGTTAATTCTAATTTAATTATTTCCTACAAAAAACCCTCCCTCCCACCCACCCAGCCCCCTCGAATCATACTTCTCACATGCTTTGTACTTGGTTCCTAATTTATTCTTATTTCCATTGATTATTAATTATCACACGATATAATTATTAATTACTAATTATGATCATTAGTTACGGTCATTTAATTATTCTTTCTTTTTTTAATTATTATTATCGATCACAGATTAATGCGTTTATTCCTAATACTATCGCGTTATTTTGGTTAACGATATCGATTTAAGGACACACAATTTATTATTTACGAGAAAAAAGAAAGCACGCAATGTCTTACGCGCAGAGCCATCATATTCTGGTACCTCCGTTGTTCTTCAGTCGGTTGAGTAGTCGTTTTCTTTCGGGTTTGTCCGGCTAATAAATTTGAATTTGCCCGGTGATGGACAGATCGATTGTATACCGAAAATTCTCGAGCGACATGCACGGTGCGTTACAGATACACGAAAATTTCAAATTGTTGAATTTGGAAATTTTGGCTTATAAGAAACTTCAAAATGTGGGAATTTAGGAATTTGAAAATTTAAGTACACGGGAAATCTGAAGTTTAGAAACTTGAAAATTTCCAAATTTTCAAATTGAGAAATCGGCTATCCATCGTTATCTCCGAAGTGCACGGTGCTTGTGCGCCCTCGGGGCGTAGTTGTCCATCACTATGTTTGTTAGCGAACAATTTAGCCAGTTCAAGTAATTGCTCGTTGCAGAACTTTCTTGTAGTCGATCAAGTCGAGTCAAAATAACAGTCCGAAAGAAGATTATGTCTAAAGAGCAGTTACTCGAGCAACGAATGACCGATTGAGGAACAAATAGGGCCTTAACAAAAGTTTCGTACGAAAAAAAATTGTAATTAAATTCATAGGTAGGACTGCGAGTGTGTCAGCTTGTAACGTTAACATCGTCGCGCGATCGAGTGATTGCTCTGGGCAGTATCGTGTAGACTTTCAAATTTCTCGAACCTCGAGCAAATGAAAATTTTGATTTTTTTTTTTTTTTTTTTTGTTTTTGTTATACGTCGTAATAGTCGAGAGCAATGACTCGAAATCGCGATTTAAACGACCGTTTAAACGTAGACAGTGGTGGCATTTTAGTACATCAGACAGCGCCGTGGTCGTGTATCGTGCGAAGACCAAGACGAAGAAGAGAACCGAAGAAAGGGAAAGAACAAGGAAAAGGCAGACACGAGAAGGATGTGTTTTATTGCTCCATCGGTGAGGGAAGAGCAAAGATGAAAGAAATTGGAATAATGTTTTCATTTTGGTTGACTCGTCGAGATCTATCCTTGAAGAAAGATCTCGCCATGGAAGTTGGCCATCGTCGATCGGAACGATTCGAATACACCGAATCGCGGGAATTGCCGGTGGAATTCAGAATCGTTCCGATCGGCTTCTGGATCGCTTTCCCTTTCTCTTCTTTCCTTTTGTTTTCTCTTGTTTGCTTCTTTTTTGTTTTTCCGTGTCTGTTTCTTCTTATGATGTTTCGTTTCGTTTTAATTTCTGGACGGAAACCGTCGCGCCCGGAGACACGCGAATGGTCTCCAAAAAAACGAAATTTTCTCGTGAATTGCGTGCGCTTTATATGTGACGGCGGATGGTAGGTACCCCGTTCGACATACCAAATCCGTACTCCTCTCTCTGTCGCGGTATGCTGTTCGTTGTAAATGTACCAAAGACAATGTCGATTAACTGACAAATAAGTAGTTTATTTAACAAAGGTGGAAGGACGAGAATATCAGAGTTTGAATGAGGCGCGCTTGCGCGCGTGTCTGCGTACGCATGCGCGCGTATCAAACGTTCATTCCCTAGAAAAAGGGAACGCGAACGATAAACGCGGGATTGTACGAAAGTTTATCTATCCAAAGGAAGCTGCTAAAGTGTCATTTAGCTAGACGAGATTGATTAATGGATCCGCAATGTTGCATCGAAACATTGTTATTATTTTTGTAAAGAAACCATGTACATGTATTAACTTAGCGTGCTCTGCGTATGGAAGCTTACGGTATGTTGATTATTATTATTGCTATTATTATCTATTTTTATTATTATTATTATTATTATTATTATTATTATCTATTATTATTATTATTATCTATTATTATTTTTATTATTATTATTATTATTATTATATTGAAAGGAATAAAAACTTGTAATCTTGTTTCCCGAAATGTTTAAATAGCATATATATCGATATCGTATAGGTTATTACTTGCACCCTACGATCATAATGTTTAATTGCGCCACCTACTCTCCGTGTCCCTTTCCTTCGGTAATTAGACGGAAAGAAAAGAATTAGCGATGTAGACTGGTTTTCAACCTACATGTAACATTTTTTGCTAAAAAATTGTAATATTTAAACGTCCCTTGCACGTTCTAATAGTGTTAGGATGCGTTTAGACTAATTGTAAGCGAACAAATGCTTACCTGTTCTTCCTCTAACGTGAACGAATGCTGTAACGATAAGAACACTTGCTAATCGATTCAGTTCGACCTAATTCGACGCTTCTTAATTCCACACAAGTTAATACCACGCGATTCTGTCCCATGTAATATAACTCGACACGATTCTATCCAATGTAATCCAATTCGACGTTTCTCAATTTAAATCAATGCGTTTGCTCTGCAAAAAAATGGCGACAATTGCAAACGCGTTTGTGATCGATTAGAAATCTCTTTACGTCATAGCGATCGAAGGAAATATCGCATCGATGTACGTTGCAAATTGTTATACTGTATAAATCCGTACACCTCTAATTATTATTTAATGTTCCTCATTGCGATAATGAATGTTATCCTCTATCCAGGTCAATGGACTCATGAATATTTACTTGGTCTTACCAATGTTACGTTTCACTGCATCTTTTACCAAGCAAATTTGCATTCAAATATCATAGAACTAAAATTGAACGCAAAACGATACTTAACTGCAATAGAAGTGTTTAATTGTTATAACTTGAAAAATTTAGAATGGGCGAGTGGTAGAGTTAAATAGACAGAAGAATAGAAAATCAATTGCTTTTATTTTATTATATAACAAAATGATTTTTTTGTTTCATTTTATGATTCTTCTTTTATAAAAATTGAAAGTAAAAACGTTTACATAAGGATTTAGATGCAAATCAAGTTTTCGTTAAAATTCATTACAAAGCATGTTTCATATTATATGAAATACACTCTTTGGTTTATTGATTTTGTTCGTTTCCTATACACGACACCTTAAGTGTTACTAACTTGATTAACATTAAGATGCTTTGATAATTACTATATTTACACACGTAATACAATGTTTCCTGAATCTTCAGAGAAGATTTTCTTTTTATATAGTGTCATTGTACACTATACAAATGTAAAAAAAATAAAGGAACTAAACGTTAAAATGATTACTACGAGTAAAACAATTGTTTACAAGAATGTTTAAATTATGTAAGTAAAAATAACGAACAAAACACTCTGAAATATTACAAATGATAAAAGCAATACTTTATCAAATGGCGAAAGTGGGCATATGATTCAACAAAGAAAGTTAACAAAAAATATTCGAATCGTTAACTAGCATAAATTAATAAATATCACAAATATATTGCCTATGTTTAAAAAGAATACATATTACGTTTTGCTTTCCTGACGCGTTTCAAACAGGTGTCTGTTCTTTCTTAAGTAACCCTTCCAGAAGTCTGTGTTACGCTGATTGAATAAACCATTGAACTGTTCTTTAGTTCGATCACGAAGCGGCACAGCTGGGTCCCATTTCAACGTGTTCTGCACTACCTCATCGAATTTGTGCCTAGATAAGCTTAGCAATGCTGAGATGACGCCCTCGTTTTGTTCATCTGATCCTAATTAGAACAGAACAAAATTAAAATGTCAACCTATAGTTTCAGCAGTAAGATATAATAATAAATTAATTCTTGAATGGTAATGCGAATTTTAACACGGCAGAAACTGTGACTTGTATCGAGTCCGATTCGAACCTTACCATTACAGGATTAACAATGTAGGAAATAGAAGTACACTCACCAGAGTTGATTAAGTCACACAGTTGTTCTACAATTTGGCCGACTGAGTTATCTTTATCTTCTATTGGAAATACTCTCATAAGATTACCTGTAATCACAAATATAATAGTAGAAACATTATACTTAAATTAATAAACAATGCAATGTAACAGACAACTTACCAAGCAACCAGAATGCTCTATATATGCTTGGAACTTTGTTGTTAATTATCATTGGTAACAATGCACCTCGAATAATATTCTTATATGTCCACGTTGTACCTTCCTTTTTTGCGAGAAGTATAATAGAAGTCTCAACTTCCGTATGGGATTTTGCTAAAATATAAATTTGTTTAAATTCCTTTTCAAATGAAAGTAGGTAGTAGATTGGAAGAATGTTTACATACTTTGAAGTGCTATTAACAATTCGTTCAATAAATCATTCGACAATGTTCCCGTTGGATATTTATAGAATATTGATACCAAGTTCTTTAAAGCATTGAGTTTAGAATGACCTACAGCCTGATGCGATGTGATAATATGCGCCATGCATCTTGGTAACAATTCTGTATAATGAAGTAAAATTTGATTTTTATTTTCTTTTATTAATTTCTTATTAGATTAATAAACTGTAGAAAAAGGTATATACGTACTGCTACTTGTTTCGTTATTTGGAAACACTTCTGGCCAACATGTGAGTACTGTATATAAAACAATTATAGCATTTAGTCCCAAACAATACAAGGCATCGCAACAAAATATCCTTACTTTTTCTCTATCTTTTTTTATTCGGGCTAGAATCGTATACATCCTAGCGAGCGATTCTATAGTTTGTTTCTAGAACAAAAATAATTAATATAAATGTCGTTATCACATTTTACGCGAGGCGTTAAAATACAAAGTAAAACGATTTTTACCATTATGGTTTGGTTAAGTCTGAATAATTTGTACTCAATACCAGCTTGTACAAACTGGAAAATTGTTGGTTCTGATTCTCCTAAGTCAACTAATAATGCTACTATTCTTTGCTGTGTTTTTGTCATTAATGGCGCTGGTGGTGTATGACTTTTATCCAATTGTTCGCCTGTTTCTGTAGATAGGAATTCTACAATTCCTCTGAAATTATATCATATGTCAATTAGACATTTATTTTAATCATATTCAGTATTATTATAAATGATTTTAATACTGACTTTGCTATGATACGGGGACTGCATGCGCATTTTAATTTTTCTATTACATCCCAGTGCACTGAAGCTTGCCACTCGTTATCCATAAGCCTCTGCAATTGTCTCCGGATATATTTATCTGAAGCAAAAACATTACATTATAACAAACATTTGCAGTATCGTTTAAACAATCAATTAAAATTACTAATCTTACCAGTTAACAAACGGATAGGTAAAATTTGTTTATATTGACTTTGATAAGTCCTTGGAGATTTATTTTCATTGATATATTGTTTTAACTTTTCAAGCGCATAAGCTGACTTACTGGAACCTGTTGATTTTAGCCATATAGGTTTCTTTGGCTTTTTAGTATTTACGGTACTTTCTTTAGCTTTTTTTACGATAATTTCTTGATTATTAATACAATCTTCATTTTTCTCATTTAATACTGGATTATTAGAACTACATGGTTCTGTAATTTGTACAATGTCGGAATTACACGTAACAACATTACTTTTGGGAGTAGAAGTATTTGAAACATTCACTGAATCGTTACTTTTATTATCACTAAAATTATCTAATTCACCACGCGACTCTTCAATAAAGTTTTCGTGAACATTATGATCTTTTTGAGGTGGTATATTTTCCGATTTTACACATTCTTCCTGTTTAACTGGGGTTTTACTTTCCAGAATAGGTACAGATTTGCTTTCATTTACCTGATCCAAAGATTTACATTGATTTTTTAGTTCCGTCTCTGTTTCCACGGCTTCTTTTACAGAATTGTTGATGTCAGATTCAACGATACCGTCAGAAGGGTTAGAGTCATTTACTTGTTCTAGACAATCATAACTGTTTAATTCAGGCTCTGTTTTCGTTATCTCTTTTACAGAATCATTAATATCAGATTCAATAATACTATTGGAATAACCACAGTTATTTAGATCTATGTTTGACAAACTTTTATTTTCTAGCCCACTTGGTACATGTGTAATATCAGGATTGATTTCATTGCTATTATTTTCTGTAGATTTTTCTACAACAGGTTCAACTTTGTTTACAGAAACTGATTTCAATTGTTCTATTTTGTCACTGTTTTCTTCTTCAAATTTATTGTTAGTTTTCTTCAATTTGGTCAAACTGATATCGTTATCCTGTAGTTTTGTCTTATCTGCAATAGTATTTTGATTATTTTCACTATTAGCAGAAATGGTTTGCAACTCTGGCTCTGTATCTTCTATATTCTTTTCCATAGATTTTCTGACTTGCAAAGAATTATTTGGTGAATGCATGTAATCAGTTACTGTACTTTTAGGTACATGTGCAATACGAGGTTTCTTTTTAGGTGTATAATCGTCTATTTTAACTACATTCGTGTCATTATGTAAATTTTTTTGTTCTGGAATAATACGAGAACTTTCAGTTTCACAATTTTGTATATCCTGATGATGAGAAGTATTTTGGCTCACACTATTTATAGTTTTATTACATCTCCTTATATTTCTTAGCTTTTTCAATAAGTTTACTCGATTATTAAAGTTTCTCTGCTCTTGAAGTTCATCTATTTTTCTTTTTCTGACAGTGGTACTTGCAGTAGAAGTACTGGCGGTGTTCTCAACTGTTTTATCAGCTTGTTCTAATACTTTGATTACGTCTTTATCTTTTTCATTACATTCATTTGACTGTGTTGGTGTTTTTGAACCAGTGTCTGCTTCTTGTGGTTTATTGAACTTCGTTAAATGTAACGCTGTTTTTACCAGAGGCCTTTCAGGTAGCTTCACCGCGGACTTAATATTTTTAACAACTGATCTATTTCTTATGGAAGACTTAACTTTTGTTATATTTTTACGTACTGTTGAATCTTGACATGTATCGATGTCAGCTTCGAGCTGCGTCAATTTACTGGATTCGATAGAGTCTGATAATATTCCTGAGTCAGTTTCTCCTCCCATTGATTTATTAGATTCAACTGAATTTCTAATAGTTTCTACAGTCTCAACTTCGTCTATGTCTGTAGACTGATTAGAACATGTGGGTGTTTTTGAGGTGTTAGATTTTGAAGGTGATTTAGACATTTCTGTACACGATGAATTCTTAGATCCCATGCTAGTGTCTGTTTTACTATTGGTATTATCGAGGAACACCTCAGCGTATGAATTTGTGTCTGAGTCACTATTTGAATTTTCTAGAGCCTCACTATTATTTAACATATCATCAGCATCATTAAAAAGAGATGAATACCTACTCTTGCGTTTTTTAGGCCTTTTTCTAGGACTTCGTTCAACTTTTCTTGAAAATGATTCGACTTTCCAGCGATCGGTGTGCGCATTTTGTAACCTTTTTTTAGACTTTAACCGAGATACTTTATAATTATTTAATTTCTTACTATGACGTTTATGCGTATCAGAGTTTTCTCTTTCCTTGTTCCTATTATCATAAAAATCTGCCATTCTTTTCCACATTTCCATGAAATTAAACTGCATAGAACTAGTCATATCATACGTGCATGTGTTTGGATGATGTTGACAGCAATCATTAGATTGTCTTGATTTTGCCTTATTTAATTTCTCAATCTTTGTTTCTAGATTATCAATCTTCTTTTGTAAAGAAGCAATAATTGACAATGAAGATGCCACTGTTGCCATACTATCAGAATTCTGATTAACTGTATTTAAATTTGGCAATGGTACAGAATTCATTGGCATTGGCCCAATATAATAAGCGCCTGGATTCATGAAATTATTGGATACTGGGACAAAGTTATTACAATAATCAGAACGGTTCGGTGTTACTGTTGCATGCGGGGATAATAAATTTGTAGGAACAAAATTTGCATGATTATTTTGAGTTTTCAAAGGGGAAGAAGTATTTGGCAATTTAGAATTTTTAGGTTCATAGCAGTCATTGTTGACTTCTGAAAACAAACAATATTAAATTTTATTTTTTTATCTACAAATATGTGTGTATAGAAATAATTTAATATCTTACCAGGTGGTACTGGTGGAGGGGGCAATACTTTCTTTGGAGATGAAATTTTTTCAATAAGTTTTGGACATGAATTAGTCATGATTTTACATATTTTTTCAAGTGGTGGTGGATCTAAAAGCACTTCACATTTGTCACAGAATACAGGATACACATCATCCTTAACACTGTACTGTTCATTGGTTATAACACATTTTTCTGCAACTTTTGGTTTTTGTTGTATTTCATCACTAGTTAGTACTGTGTTTGTCCCAGCTTCTTTTAATTTTGGTTCTATAAAAAGAATAACATTGTTTAAAGACTATTCAATATAACTGTTATTACCTGAATTTCATTATTGTTTCTTCTTATAATTATACAAACTTACTGTTATCATTTTCCACAGGGACTTTCTTTTCTATCTTCTTAATTTTTGTATCATATGATTTCTTTACAACTTTTAATTCTTGTTCTAATTCCTTGACTTTTACTGCAATAAAAAATTGAATTAAAGAATTTAATTGCCTGTAAGAATTTAATATATTATATGATTTACCTTGAAGCGAAGACTTTTCTAAATCATATTGCATAATTTTACTGTCTTCATTCTTTTCTAAATCTTTTATTTTACATATTAATTGTTGTATATGTTGCTGATCTGCTGCTGTTTTTACTTTATGCTCATCTGCTTGTTGTGTCAGAGACTGAATATTTTTTTTATATTCTGTATTTTGCTAAAAGAAAAATGATAACTCAAAGTAATATCAAAATAATATTACAGATGAATAAATATATATAATATATTTTGCTACTTACAAGTTCTAATTTAATAACTTTTGCTAATGTAGAATTATAATTACAAGTTACTTTCTTTGCCTCTTTACTTGTTGCATCTAAATCTGTTTTTAAACGTTCACATTCTTTCAGTTTATCATTATACTGTTTAATTAATTCACTGAAATAAAATGTTTTATTAAAATCAGTCAATCAATACATATACAAAAGAAATGCAAGATCCTTATTTTAAAAAACTTACTTAGTTCCACAAATTTTTTTCTTTAATACCAAATAAGACTGTGTTAATTTGTCCAAGCTAGAGAGATCCTCCTAAAATAAAGTAAACATTTATTAAAATAAAAACCTAAAGAGACAATTGAATCTTCATTTATAATATGAAAATTAATTGATAGTTAATCGATAAGACAGCAATTGATAAAAGTTATTCAATATAACATAATCATATACCAGAAAAATAATATTACAAAATAATATTTTATATAAGTCATTAAAATTGTTTTTTCTGTAGAATCTAGCATGGAATTTAAAAGTAGCATAACCTTAAACTAACCTAAATCTTTGGAGTTATAAAATTTGAGTCAAACAAAAAACATTAAAAATAAAATACTCACTTGTACGGTTTCACTTGCTTTTAAATCTGGAAGATTATTATCCATGTTGATTCAAATGACAAGTAGTATTACTTATTTTAGACTTGTTTGTATTATCGAATGCTGAACTTAAAACACGTTTATGCGGCATTCATTTCGATGTTTACAGTTCCGGTTGGATACATAAGGTTTGGTTAGAAAATTCTATTATTCGTTCGAAGGAACATCATACTCGACTTTTGCACCGCGGTTGACTTCAGAGTTAGTGCCCCACCACTGTTGGACACTGTATCACAATAGTGAAAAGTCTTTATTTATTATTTTGACGTTTCATTACGTATACATCTTTAAAAGAATAATAAAATTCAAACTGCAAATGGTTTAACGATATTATTGAAATGTTACTTATCAGAAAGTTACAATAGTTAAGTACAATTATACAAATAAATTTGTCATAACATTCCATTCCATATTTTGATTAACCTTTTTTTTATTTTGATACAATAAAGAAGCTGAAACGTATAAAGTAATATGGTGTAATATTTTTTAAAATATGTCAATTTTATAATTGAATTTTTATACAAATAAAAGTAGCTGTTAAATATAAATTTTACTAACTAATTATGGCAAATGAAGGAGTAGAAATGGATCAGACATTAGCACAACGACTGTTAGTTGAAGGTGCTACTGTTGTTGTATTGAATGTACCAAGTGGTACAGAGTTTGGAGTTGATTTAAAATCATGGAATACAACAGATAATTTTAAAGGCATTAAAATGATTCCACCCGGATTTCACTATGTACATTACAGGTAAGTTAATTGTATCTCGTACTTTCATTATCAGTGCTCTAGTATTTGGATTTATATATTTTTGTTGAAGTGCTGTAAATGAATTTGGAGAAGCAGCACCAAAAATTGGCTTTTTTCATATATTTAAGAAATCTGAATTCTTGGTTAAACAATGGGATGCAGCAGAAGAGGATTTGAGTTCAGAATGTATGAGATTTATTTGATAGATTTACATTTATTACATTGGTTATTCTCTGTGCACTGACTTTTCATATTTATAAATATTTTCTTATTTGAAGCTGTACCAGAAGAAACAGTTCAAAGGTTAAAGGATAATTTGAAAGACTTGGATAGATTTATGGTATGTTATCCTTATGATGTTTGGAAACAGTGGAAGGAATTAACGAATCATATTACTCCTGCTATTGTGGAACGTTGTTCACCTGTATGTGGGTATGTAAACAATCACATACATTTCTAGTGTTTATTATTTATATTTATCTTATTTCTTACCATGTTATATCTGGTGTTTCAGTTTTGTGAGGTCAGCTTTAGAGTTAGAATACTGTAGCGATGCCTTGAGACCACGGGGTGGAACACCAACTCCAAAAAGACGGAGAACTGGTGGACTTACTGTGGAAGAGAAGGAAAAGGAATTACTTCCGGATATGAAACCTAGACCAGGTACAGAACTTCGATTATCAGAACTACCTGACAAACATTATCCTGATGGAGCAACGCCAACTGAAATCACAAAATACTCTCTCGATGCTAGCTATGCATTGGACAGTGTCCTCAATAAATTAACACCGTAAGTGATCATTTAAGAGAAATTTATATCATATTTTTATGATACTCTGTTCTGTACAATATTTTTTTCAGCCCAATGGAAATTATGGGTGAAATGCAGTTAGCATTTGTGTGCTTTTTGGTCGGACAAAGCCTAGATGCATTTGAACATTGGAAAAAGCTCGTTTCGCTTATTTGTGGCGCCGACTGTGCGATATCACAACGCCGTTCTATTTACATCGAATTTATGAAAGCATTGGAGATTCAGTTAACGCATGTACCCGAAGATATACTGTGTGATATTGTAGCCAACAATAATTTCATTTATCAAAATCTTCGTACACTTTTTGCGAATATTGAGATCAATCCTGAACTGGATGGACGTTTAAAATGTTATGCGTCCCGATTTCGTGACCGATTGCAGACAAAATTTTCTTGGGATTTTTCTAATTTGCAAGATGAGGCTGAAGATGATGCACCAGTAGTTGTGTCTTTAGAATAAGAACTATGTATATTTTTAACTTAATTTATATATATATATATAATTACAATATAAACAACGCTAAGTATGTAGGTGTTTTGTGTAAATAAATGTAACTTTAATATTGAATAAAGAGGAGTGGTAAAACATAACTTGTTACACTTAAAATAACAGGAATATCAATTTTATTCGAAAATTACATCAGCGAGTATAACGAAGTACTTTATCAAGTTTTAGAGCAGTAGTTACAATTAAAGAGTATTCAGTTAAGTAAATATATAATTTCAATTATGGCTTTAAATATTCTTCATTCAAACTTTGATCGCTTTCATCGATTGTGCTGAAACAGATAAAATGAACATTGTACATAGTTCATGCTTAACATTGTGTTAAAAACGAAGAGTATTTATATTTACCGAGTAAGAAGGGATTGTAGATGGAACTAATGGTTTGATTTAAACTTCAATTTCCATTTCTGCTTCGCGCCTCAAACGCTAAAAAAGATTAACATAACATTTAATTAATGCTAATTTTAATTACGATAATTGATAGTAAATGAATAATTACTGGATGTGGTGGTCTAGGTACGGGATTCACTGGGCGGGGTTTGGGTTGTTGTACTGGACGAGGGAATGAACCACGACCAGGATCTGCCTCTGCTTCTGCCTCGCGCCTCAAACGCTAAAAAAGATTAACATAACATTTAGTTAATACTAATTTTAATTATGATAACTGATATTAAATGAATAATTACTGGATGTGGTGGTCGAGGTACGGGGTTCACTGGGCGGGGTTTGGGTTGTTGTACTGGACGAGGGAATGAACCACGACCTGGGTCTGCTTCTGCTTCTGCTTCACGCCTCAAACGCTATACGAAATAAACACAAACAAATATTTATACAGGATTTTGTTAATGTTTACCTTAACTGGTTTTATTGATATCCAATTAATACTTACAGGGTGTGGTGGACGTGGTGGAGGAACGTATACTGGTCTGGTTGCGGGTTCAGGTTCGGGTTCCGGGTCGGCTTCACGTCGCAGACGCTGAAGAAGATCAATACAACATTTAATCAACATCAATTTTAATCGATTTCATTGATATGTAATTCATACTTACAGGGTGTGGTGGACGTGGCGGAGGAACGTATACTGGTCTGGTTGCGGGTTCAGGTTCGGGTTCCGGGTCGGCTTCACGTCGCAGACGCTGAAGAAGATCGATACAACATTTAGTCAACATCAATTTTAACGATTTTATTGATATTCAATTGATACTTACAGGGTGTGGTGGACGTGGCGGGGGGACATATACTGGCCTGGTTGCGGGTTCGGGTTCCGGATCGGCTTCACGTCTCAAACGCTGAGGAAGATCAATACAACATTTAATCAACATCAATTTTAATCGATTTCATTGATATGTAATTCATACTTACAGGGTGTGGTGGACGTGGCGGAGGAACGTATACTGGCCTGGTTGCGGGTTCAGGTTCGGGTTCCGGATCGGCTTCACGTCTCAGACGCTGAAGAAAATCGATACAAAATTTAGTTGATATCAATTTTAATCGATTTCACTGATATCTAATTTATACTTACTGGGTGTGGTGGACGTGGCGGAGGAACGTATACTGGCCTGGTTGCGGGTTCAGGTTCGGGTTCCGGATCAGCTTCACGTCTCAACCGCTGAAGAAGATCAATACAACATTTAATCAACATCAATTTTAATCGATTTCATTGATATGTAATTCATACTTACAGGGTGTGGTGGACGTGGTGGAGGAACGTATACGGGTCTGGTCGCGGGTTCGGGTTCTGGTTCCGGGTCAGCCTCACGTCGCAGTCGCTGAAAAAGGTCGATATAAAATTTAGTTACCATGAATTTTAATTGATTTCATTGATATGTAATTAATATTTACAGGGTGTGGTGGACGTGGCGGAGGAACGTATACTGGTCTGGTTGCGGGTTCAGGTTCGGGTTCCGGGTCGGCTTCACGTCGCAGACGCTGAAGAAGATCGATACAACATTTAGTCAACATCAATTTTAACGATTTTATTGATATTCAATTGATACTTACAGGGTGTGGTGGACGTGGTGGGGGGACATATACTGGCCTGGTTGCGGGTTCGGGTTCCGGATCGGCTTCACGTCTCAAACGCTGAGGAAGATCAATACAACATTTAATCAACATCAATTTTAATCGATTTCATTGATATGTAATTCATACTTACAGGGTGTGGTGGACGTGGCGGTGGAACGTATACTGGCCTGGTTGCGGGTTCAGGTTCGGGTTCCGGATCGGCTTCACGTCTCAGACGCTGAAGAAAATCGATACAAAATTTAGTTGATATCAATTTTAATCGATTTCACTGATATCTAATTTATACTTACTGGGTGTGGTGGACGTGGCGGAGGAACGTATACTGGCCTGGTTGCGGGTTCAGGTTCGGGTTCCGGATCAGCTTCACGTCTCAAACGCTGAAGAAGATCAATACAACATTTAATCAACATCAATTTTAATCGATTTCATTGATATGTAATTCATACTTACAGGGTGTGGTGGACGTGGCGGAGGAACGTATACTGGCCTGGTTGCGGGTTCAGGTTCGGGTTCCGGATCGGCTTCACGTCTCAGACGCTGAAGAAAATCGATACAAAATTTAGTTGATATCAATTTTAATCGATTTCACTAATATCTAATTTATACTTACTGGGTGTGGTGGTCGTGGTGGAGGGATGTATACTGGTCTAGTAGGGTCTGCTTCTGGTTTGGCTTCACGAGCAATACGCTGCAATAATAAGTATTGTAAACTGCTATTGTTGAATAGTTTCAAACTGCGTAATTTAATATATTATAATTTTCCGATTACTTTCATATCATCAAATTTTGTCCGACGTTTCGAAATCGGGTATTTGATATGCAACAACAACGATGATATTAAATACGTATCTACATTGAACTTTAAGTTTTTTATACCTGTTGCGATAATTCCAGCGCTTCATCGCCAAGTACTGTTGTTGCAAAAGCAACACCCAGAATGGTCAAGACGAAAACAGTCTTCATAGCGGATGTGTTTCCTGCACACTGGTAATCAATGTTCGAACCTATATAATAATTAGTTATTTAAAATATTAACAATTAAATGAATCTATTAAATTGTATAATTTAAGGTATCGTTATATTATGACTACCTTTCAAATGATCACAGAATTTAATGCGTGATTAAATCTTACCAGTAGTTGTCAAGCTGTAGACAGTTTCGTGGATTAGAGAAAACTGATGCCTGTTGCACTCAACTGCATCGTATTTATACGAAATGCACAAAGCTCGAACGTATGCGAGAAAGTTCAAGGATGCAAGACACCGTATTCGGGAATCACCGGCTGCGCGACTCTCATGTTTGATAAGAAACATCTTTATTTCTCGAGGGTTCCCCTATCCGTTCTTTGTTGAGTAAAATATTGTTTATTTTTTTAGATTTCTTTATCAATAATATGCAATCAGTAACGTCGTACTGTCTGCACGGGGCGAACGTCACGTGCCTTTTACTCCGTATTTAGGAACTTTCAAAATGAAATAAATCTGAAGTTCGTAAAAATTAATTGACATATTAATTCAGGTATTAAATTTTGTGGTGGTGTAGGTCATAACGATACAACGCATTGTAGTACAATTGCGTGATAATTTAAGTTTATAGTACTTATATTGTATGATAATACAGCATGTGGCAATACAATGCATGGTGATATAACACATGTGCGACAAGCACAATCTTGTCGTAGTTATTTCCAATAATATCGATCTTTTTTTTTATTTTGAGCACATCTTGTGACCAGTATATGTATTTACAGTCTGTGACGTTTGATTAAAAGTTATAGTTTTTTACCTATATTATTCGCTATTAACGAATTCTGTTTTTTTTTAAGACAATTAATCTTATCTTATGATATACATTTGTTTTATAGAATTACACAATTAACTTAACAATACTCATATTGTCTACAAAGAAAAAGGACACAATATTATTGCGTCAATCAAATAATCGGATCACATGTTGATGAAAAAATGAAGAACATTGAGATATTCTAAGGAAAGTTTTATTTGACACATTTTTTCAAACAATGAATAACTGGTCGAATGAATTCATAATCAAATGTGCGAATTATACCTCAGCCACGTTTGAATCACCTCAACGAGGATGTTGGCACAAATGTAACAAACATTATACCTTAGCCACGTTTGAATCACCTCAACGAGGATGTTGGCACAAATGTAACAAACATTATATATCATGTTCATTTGATTTTCTATTAAACATGAGTAATATTAAAAACATACAGTAATGTTTACAATGCGTGCTATAATTTAATGTATGGTGATATAGTACGTAGTATATGGTGATAAAACGCGTGGCAATCTATCGTAATATAATGGTTATATATAATTAAATTATCTGTCATTTTATTATTTTATATAAATAAACATATTTCCGTGGAAAGTAATCTTTCATTCTCGGAATAAAAATATACCTTTCTCGTAAAATGATTTCATAAAATCCAGAAATAAAGTATTCGCGATAATTTCCTTATAATTTTTAATACAAACACTGAGAGAAACTAAAGATTATTAATTCATGACCCAGATAGAGGACAGCGTATTCGATTCAAATCGGTCGATCGGGAACCACCGCGACGATAGCTTCATGCAAATAGATAAACACAAGGTTTTCCTCATTCGATTCATCATACGGTAACACTTTTATAAACATTATTCATTATTTGCAGACTCGTTCAGTTTTATTCATTTGTACGTTGTACTTTTGGAAGATCGTATGTTGTACGATCGTATATTGTAAATACCTCAGTTGTATTCGTTTTAATTGTACTAAAGTACTATTAAGTAACATATTAATTATGCGTTACTTTATCGAGTTAGCGGTATAAATTAATTTTGATTATGCGTTACTTTATCGAGTTAGCGGTATAAATTAATTTTGATTATGCGTTACTTTATCGAGTTAGTGGTACAAATTAATTTTAATTTTGCAAGTAGAAAAAAAAATAATGTTTCCGCCCGGGATCGAACCGGGGACCTTCCGCGTGTTAGGCGGATGTGATAACCACTACACCACGGAAACCGATGGTAGAAGTTTCTTATAATTCGTAATTATATAAATCTGGTAATATAATTTAATCTGGTATGTACAATGTTTGTACTATAAATACGTAAGTATTTTCAAAAAACGATATCTGTTCAATATACTTTTACATTTAAATATTGATACAATTAATTTTAATTATATGTCATGTTATATACTAATGTATTGCTCTTTTAACAATATACCGAATATGCTGAATTTTACCAAATTAAATTCCATACTAAATGCAAAATTCTATTTCTATTTTTTTTTATTGAAAACATATTTCAAGGGGATTGATAGAGAAATAGCTACTCGCCAGGTTCATCATCTTTTATTTTGTAAAAATTAAAATAATTACAAAGTTGAACTTAAAACACAATATTATTTAGGAACTGATTGTGCGCTGTTTTCGAGGGCCCGTTTCTCTTCAGATAACAGCGTGACCTTCTCTTCGTACTTCTCTCGTAAATCTCGGAAAAGACATAACTGTGTCTCGTATTCTTTCTTCAGATCAGCGTTCAGTTTTACCGCAGAGTCCATTTTATTTATCATAGTGTTGTATCGTTCACGTTCTTCGGTAATTCGAACTTCCATATCATCTACCTCTGCCTATACAAATTTAATACTTTCATTGAATATCGATGTAGCTCTTAAAATTCTCAAAGTAAATATTTAAAAATTACCTGTAAGTGTTTAACTTCCATGTTGCGTATCTGCAACAGGCTCCTGGTCAGAGATTCCACTTCCTTCAGCGAAGCCACCTGGCTGTTCAAAGCGCTAATTTGTTTCTCCTGATTAAGACCCACGCGAATACGATCTTCTAATTGCAACGAGGTTTGGATCAGTTTAGCTTTCAACTGATCCACCATTCGTCGAAGCATCACTTCGTCGCCCTCGCCTTTCATCAAAGCATCGTACGAACCTTGCAACAGGGCTAACTTTTTCTCGGTGCTTTCCAATTTCTTCTGGAGAGCATCTCGTTCCTTAGAGGCTTTCTACAAATATATCCGATAACTAAAATTAATTGAAAACGCTTCTAAATGATTTGAAGAGACTTCGAAATTTTCGAAACTTCGTTTCGTAATTTCACCGACTGTGTCTTCGTTTTACCTGCACCTCCTCCTTCCATTTCAATATCTCGAGTTCATTGTCATCTTTCTTTTCCTCCGTTAATGGCTTCTCCTCCGATAACGATATCTGCTTGTTTACAAGTGGAGCAGTAATTTCCTCCTGTGCTTTCTGAACATTAGCATTTTCATCGGGTCTTGGAACAATACAAGTGTCTCCAGCACCTATGGTTTGCTGCAGAACTTCAACAACTGGCTGTAAAAAATACAAGAAACATAGAGGAGATTAATCGTACTTCCCACGCAACTGCACATTTTATGACCAAAAATGTCGACACGTCGATTCAGCACATTTACTCGGCAGTAGACTTGAACCTTACCCTAATATGCTGTTAATACTATTGAACATATGGACATATTTCTACATATTGATTAATCTACAATATTAAGTATTTTGAATTGTAAAAAACTTACAAAATACAGTACACTCTGGTTATATTATCATATAATTCACAGAATTCGTCATATCAAATGGAAACATTTTTTCACTAACGCAATATATTGTCAATTTCAAGAATTACCTACTGTTGTTTCATGTATATAACTAGAGGGAATATAACTAGAGTTTGCTGTATGTTTAGACAGTGCTACTTGGCACTCATCGAACATGTTTCTACAACTGTGACACTTAAACAGTTAATTTTACAACAAGGAATCGTTGCACCTCAGGAACTTTTGAAGTCACAATCTTCTCGATTGTCTCTCCTGCAGATTCGGTAGTAGCTTCGGTAATTTTTGAATTTTCGCTGCAACTTTCTACTTCTTTCTTATCCGCTACTGTTTGATCGTTCGTGTTACTTGGAGTAGTAGATTCAGTAGGTTGTTCTGTATTTTGGTTCTCCAGTGTAGGGAGGGCTGCATTCTCGGTGTCAATCGACGATGCGTTTTTCGTATCGTCGTTTCGATCAGACTTCGCCAGTTCAGACACGAGCGGGTCTTGATCGGCGGCTGATCCAAGAATCTCGTTGTTTGACATTTTTTATCTGCAAGAAGTGTCACTTTTACATGTTGCAAACGTAGCAAGAACAGAGGAAAAGCGAATTTGTTTCTCAATCATTTTCACCGTCTACGATCGCGATGCGATCGATCGAACAATTATATTTCTCGAGCAGACAATATTGTACGTAAAAATTTGTGGAAGAAAGTGTTTAACGTTATACACTATGCTTAGCTCGTTATCGGACAACGACTGTTCAGTTTGAAACTTTAATCGATCGTTATGAGGAGAATTTTGAGATTACCGAAAGCTAACAGAAGCAACGACACGCTTCTCGGGAAATGATGTTTCCGTCAAACACGAATGCTACTTTCACCCAAAACGACTGGATATCCACGACTAACCAAAAGTATGATGTATTTTTGGACATTCTCCGCTGATTCTATTTTAAACTATCGTAAACGTGCGCCAGTCTATAGTCCAACCGGTTGCAGGTTGTATCGCACGTTTGAATCGAGTTAGTTAACAGAAAAATGTTCGATCGACCATTCGTTTAGGACGCAAAAATTCGATCGATTATGTATTCATACATATGTCAAATTGCGCTATTCATAACTCAAGTAATTGTACATAATTTTTTATTTTGAAGCGTCATGCAATGTGGGACGGAATTGAGACATCAGTTTATATGTATATACGAAGGAATTCAAACGTGATCATGAATATTTTTAAAGGGAAATAATTCAATAAATCGTTGAATAAAAATTATTTAAACTATCTTGGAAAAATAATCGCTTATTATATCTCGTTGACACTGATCATTTCGTTTTTATACGATTACAAAAAAGTGTTCTTGTAAGAAGGTTCATTAACGTAGTTACAGTCACTACAGTGTCGTGCACGGGGCATCTTTTTCCCTCGGCAGAGGAAGTATTTAAAACGAATTTTATGGTAAATACGAAAGGAACCTTCAATTTTTATAATGAGAATTATTGCCTTGACGTATGCTTTACAGTTTCTTGAATTGTTATGCACGTGTTAATGAAGCGTACACGAGAATAATGTACATAACCTCAATTTGTGATTATATAGTATTTTTCATATCTGTTTTTTATACGATCTATGAAGATGCACATGAATGTTATTTTTACGTAACACGTTCGTGCGAATAAATTGTATACAAAAACAAAGTTAAACAAATAATATTGCCGGTATATAATTCGAAAGAGTTGGTGTTAAAGGTTATTTTTTCATACTCTTTTCGGTACATATATCGAATAAAATTCGAAATATAATAAATTTACGAATTTAAACTATAACTTTCATAAGTTAAGAAATAATTAACACTTTACCCTGTTTTCTTAAAATAAAACGAGAATCATATTACATAAATGTAAGTCATAAAACAACATAGACTCTAAAGAAATGTTATATTGTTTCAGTTTAGCATTTTATTTATAGAGTATTGATTGAGGAATGGAAGAATACGCGAGAGAACCATGCCCTTGGCGTATAGTAGATGACTGTGGTGGTGCATTCACGATGGGTGCAATCGGTGGTGCTGTATTTCAAAGTATTAAAGGTTTCCGCAATGCGCCCAGTGGACTAAACAAGAGGTTTCTGGGAAGTCTCATGGCTGTCAAACAAAGATCCCCAATTATTGCTGGAAATTTTGCATTATGGGGTGGTATGTTCTCTACGATAGATTGTACATTGGTACATCTTAGGAAAAAAGAAGATCCTTGGAACTCCATTATTAGCGGGGCAGCTACTGGTGGAATATTAGCAGCCAGAAATGGTTTACCAGCTATGGCTGGTAGTGCAATTATCGGAGGAGTGTTGTTGGCTTTAATAGAAGGTGTTGGAATATTTATCACACGTTTATCCGCGGATCAATTTAAACCTCCAACTTTCACGGAAGACCCCACACATCTGGGACAAGCATCACAGGGTCATCCATCATAAAACATTATAAATACTTAGAGACATTTCAAATTACCTTCAACTAATCAAGTACAAAATGTTTCATATTGCTTGAAACAACAGTAGTTGAAAGCTATCGTATTGCCAGTGCATCAAATCTGTATAGACAATTCAACTCCTTGATTTAAGAAATAATAATAGTTTGGTTTTTATTTAATGTTGTTTCTGTACTTTATTGAACTGTTAAAAGATAAGACAGTTAGCATAAAGATAGTAATTATATGAATAAGAGACATATTTATAAAAATAAATTGACAATTTATGAAGTTTAGTTTTACTTTTTATAAAAAAGTGGACTTAACAAAATATCATGAGTTATATATACAGTGTGTATAATTTATGTTCCCTTCAGATTATAACATTCGCTTAACTATTTTTAAATGTCATCTTCATCGTCTATTTCTTCTTCATAATGTTTGAAAGCTGTGGCTACAGATAAATCTAAAGATTTATTTATAGGATTTTCTTCATCGTCGCTTATCAATTTATCCGACTGTTCAGGACCTTTCAAAGATTTATTTGCTAATCCCAATAAATGAAGCTGCTCCACCTTAAAATTTTTGTCATACAACATTGTTCTGTGTAGAAAATAAGAAGTAACAAAAATATATTTACCTGTAATCTATGTATTTGGTCATCGATCTTTGTTAACATGTTTCGAAGAAGCTCCTTTTCTTTTTTTAAATCTCGTTGGTAGGCAAGCAATTCATTGGTATTTACTCTTGCACTGTATTTTTCTATATTTTCCATTTCTTAATCTTTTGCATTCATTATAATCATTTCTGTTTTCCGACACAACCGAAACGAAAACAAAGACTATTTATAAAGTACATTGAATCTCTTTATTTCAATATTTTTAAGTACCTTCTTTTTCTGTGTAAGACGCTTGGAGGTTGTAGAATTTATAATTATGAATTATATGCGATGTCAATGCACTGGATTGAGTAATTCATAAAAATTCATGAAACTTATTTGCAATATTTCACAATGCGATATAACTGGATTCACCTGAACTTCGATGTTGTTGTTACGACTTCGCAGTGCTACCAATTTACGAATAATAGAAGATTGCTCAGCCTGTATTTCGATCTTATTTCAAATATACCGGGAAAGATTTAAATTGATCAAGGAATGTAATACATTAAATATTAAATAGACAGATAAAGTGTACGTTTATTTGAATTTTATTCTTTCAAATTATTTCATTTTGGAATTTTATGGGATTCACAAGTTCTCCTTGCAGAGTGATGTAAGTACTAATACTTTATTCTTTCTACAGGATTTTACGTAGTACTACAGGATAATCACAATTTATTATATTTAAATTCATTTAGGTACAGAATTTTTTTAACGGATCGAGATATAATCCATGGAACTGTAAGATTATATTGGTTTGTTAGTTTTCAAGTGGTCAAATTAAATTAAATAGAATCTATACAAGTCTTGCTACCATTTTGAAATGATTTCATTATACAGCTTATCTTTTCATTTCTGTATTTTAGTTGTACATGACGAGAGATCAACAAGTTTACAAATATTTACTACTTCCTTTTATTGTGTCTTCCGTTTCTTTAATATTTTACTGCATAATGATGTACACTATGATTGGTGCAAGATTTATATTAGATTTTATGTACATATACATACAGATTGGGAGCACAACTACTGTTATCATGCTATCATTACATTATATCTAATTTTATTATTATCAATATATATCTATAAGAATTCCTTGTTACTTTATAGTTGAAATAGTATTTTGTTAAGATCTAATTACCTCAAAAATATAAAATTCACATTGATTCGTACGTATACGTCGAACAATTAACTAGTATTTTTTAATTAATTCGTCTATTAGAAAGATTAAATTTCGAATTTGGTAGGTAGAAAGAAAAACAAGAAGCGAAACAATCATTTTAGAAATGATTGGAATAACAAGGATGATAACATTAAACAATAATTGTCCTCGCCAAAAAGAAGATTAATCTCTAGATGCAAATAAGAAGCATCCTAAAGTAGTATTTTCACAATCTTTGTACATAATATACGTTGATTAATCATTGGTATTTATAATTATATATATATAAATATCGTTATACCATTTACACAAACTGAGGTATACAGTAACCCTCCAGAATTATTTTCACGAACCAATCACGGACCAATTCTACAAATATTGACTTTGTGACTTACATAAAGTTAAAAAAAGAAAATAAATAGTTTACTTAAGTCGGTACATGTGTACTCGAATTTCTCTATTCTAGTTTCTATTAATTTTGATAATTCATCCGAAGATTACGTTGTATATTATATCGTTACAATAATTCTCTCTCGCTCAGCTTCAATTTTTACATTTATTTTTAGAGTAGGAATCAATGTTTGCTGCAGCAGCAAGATTTCAATTACCATCCGAATCGCGCGAATTAAAATAACATTTCCCTCTGTCGGTGTTCACCAATCATCGTTAAGTCGCAGACCGTATAATCGTTCGTTGCTGCAGCAAGGAACGCGTCAATCTTTCGACGAAGAAGGCGGGGACTCCCGGCTATTATCGCTGGTAAAATTAGATAAACCAAGATTGTTGCTGGTTTCGTGAGTCGAAGAATTTGTCGGGGAATTGCTGCTACTCCTGGCACCGCCGAGTGGCGTCACAGTCGTGTTCTCGCTCGGTATCAACCCTTCCTTCATCCTTTTCTTCTGCTTCATCCTTCTGTTCTGGAACCAAATTTTCACTTGCGTTTCGTTCAGCTGTAACGCCGACGCGATCTCGATGCGTCTCGCTCGAGTCAGGTACTTATTGAAATGGAATTCCTTCTCTAGTTCGGTGAGCTGTTTGTTCGTGAAGTTGGTTCTTCCGGTGTTGTTGAAGCCACCCGCTATACCGACCAGGGGTCCGCCGGTAAGGCAGCTCACTGGACCGTTCGCTGCGTTCGCATACGCGGATGCGTTCCCGCCACCGACGCTGCTGCTGCCGTATTCTCCAACACTTGGGTTTGACTTCGCTGCTGCAACAGATTTTTATTTTCATTTTACTGCAAAAGCATTTACTTCATTTTTAGACTACCAATTCATGCAATGTTAACTCCTAGGATGTTATGTACAGTGCCAGAACTTGAAAAATTAAGATGAAAATGATGTTTCTTATAATGAATGCGCAAAATTGAATACTCGATCATTTTTTAGCTTTTACATGCGAAATTCAGGATGGAATACTTTGAGGTCCAATATGCTGGACTGCAATAGCAAAAATCGGGACGAAACTGATTCTTTTGTCATAAATTAGAAAAATTTAACATTTAATTATTTTAAATACGTTATGCACAGTCAAATTGTATCTGTATTTCCACAAATAGTAACAGAGATACTGGGAGATAGAAGCAGTATTAAAGAAGCGTAGAACTAATGAATGTTACATCCATAATGAATGTAACATACCAATATGTCAGTGTAAGGGACATCTGCTTGACTTCTATTCTTCTCGATCTTAATTACAAACGTCAGTGTCCAACGTACGTGTCCGACGTGTCCACGGAAGAGTTAAAGCCAATATACGACGAGTTAAGCTCAAGTTTAATCCATCGACCGACAATCGTTTGTTGTCCAACACAGCTGGTCAGTGTCCTAAGAAATCAACCTGTCCAGTGTACACAGTAGATAGGGTTAACCCCCGAATCTGGATCAAATTGCATCAGCTGTTGTCGGGTGTCGAAGGTAAGCCATTACGTCATTCTATTTTGCCCGTATTTATCTGACCGCTATGGTCATCTTGATTTCATCCTCTTATTACTTTGTAATAATTTAAATTTACCATTGCTATACAAATATCGGGTAACAATGTTGATAATAAGTAATGTTGATCAACGTTGATAGTAAGTAACAACTTGATTATAGTGTTCAACACGTATATTTATCTTTTGACTGCGATCACCTTCATCTCACCCTCATCTTCTTTAGATCATTTAAATTTACCGCCATTTTTGCACATGTACCGAGTAACTATTGTATAATAATTTGCTACATTAATGTAGAAGCTGTAACTTTATTTCCTTCTCAACACAAGGATTAACATAATTTTTTATACCGACCCACTTAGTTCAACAATGAAATACTACACGAGAGAACATTAAATTGTTTACGCGTCTCCATTAACACAGTAGGTTTACTCGAGGTCACGTGTAACGAAGTAAAATAAGGATAAGCAGAAGCGTTACGTTCGAATGAAAAAAGATGGAGTCGTTTACGCATTATGGAAATTAGATTGTTATTTAGTCCGGTATGTGGAAGTCAATTTACTTAATGGCGAAGGGTGGACGAAACTGTCAAGCCACCGCCTTAGAGCCACATCTTCAACTTTTTTCTTCTTCTCTACCCTTGTTTGCCTGTATCGTTTTTCGTCTTCGTTACGTAATATTTTTCATTACATCGCGGCCCATATTAATATACAGGCTGTATGTCCTGTCTGATTTATCTCGAACACGAAACGAACCTTAGGCCACAGGATTTTTCGAATAATCCGTAAACATCAGTCACTTAAGCAACGTGTCTCGAACTTGGCCAACGGCCATTAAGCTTACGCATCTTCAAGCCGAATAATCGAGTTGGACAAGTTCTATTAGTCACTGGCCAACGTGATACGATGAAATGTTTTCCGTTTTCGTGACTCATTCATCAATTTAATACCTTAACTCGGGGACAGAGTCTGTTGTCGTTCATTTTCTATACGGTAGTCTGCCAGATCTCCGGTAGCCGTACATTCTCATTTCATCGCATTGAATGTTAGGTAAGATTCATAAGAATTCAAGGACATTCTTAGAAATTCGTAAGAAAATTATGGAGGGTTATGCTGATTTTATTTAGCTCAGACCTTATATCGTTACTTGTATTATGCGTTGGAATTACAATGCATAGATCTACATACTGCGCGTTGTATCGGCATGTACTACATTATCACACATTGAAATACTACGGGCTATTATGCACTGAACTACCGCATGTTGAATTATCACGCGTTGAAATATGCGCTGAAATGCTACGTGCCGAACTACCACGTACCAAATTATTACGCGACGAATTACCTCGCATCGAACTACCATGCACCGAATTACTGTGCGTCGAATTACAACGCATCGAACTAACACACGTCCAACTATCACGCGGCGAATTACTACGCGTCGATTTACTACGCGTCGAACTACCACACGTTAAACTACTATTGCGATTGTATCATCACCCATCGCACTACTACGCGTTGCACTATTATGCATGTCACCACTACTTGTTGTATCACTACACATTATATTGTCACATCCCGCACTCCCATACATTGAACTACTATAGTAACTACTACATGTTATATCGTCACGCACTGCTCTATTATTTGTTACATTGTCACACGTTATGTTTGCAGGGAAAGATATAAATGGCCGGTCCATGTTTCGTAAATAAATTATTAAAAAATTTATAAAAATATAACGCGTTCCAAGTGTCATAATGTGAAAGTGTAAGCGAGGGACAGCAATGTTAATTACTTTGGCAGTCGGTGTCACGTATTGGTGGATTTGATATGCAACTGTTTCCAGCAGCATTCCTTGGTTTATTTATAGTTACTGCATTAATTCTAATCTGAAAATTGGCAATTTTATATCTAAACTGTGGAAATCATGTATGATTATTAATAATCGAACTACTACAAATGAACTACATGTTTCACTATTATTATTATATCTCATAAGCACAATTATTTTACATATAATGCAATTTTCTTTGAATAAACTTATAATATAAAAATCGTTCTTCTTTAATCATTATTGTATTATTTTACCAAGTTGAAAGAGACATACAACAAAGAATAAAAATGTCGTAGAAACGTATAATTAACAGCAAATATCAATGAAAGTGAAATAATTCCAGTTTTCTCAACTTATTTTAAGTCGAATCATTCGATATTTTTGGAAGACTGGTCAGAAAGTCAATCGACCAAGCGTACTTGAGCACGCTGCTAAACATGAATGTAATTCTCCCACACTATTCCAAGCATACGAACACGAATAAAGTGTTATTACGTGCGCGCGTGTGCGTACGAACACATAGGTAACACCTAGCCACCGTGGTTTCGATGCATGCATGCCAGTCCGACTTCGTTCAAAGGCCCCCGATTAAATCTCACCTGGCTTAATATTATTATTTTACGTGGCGCCTGCGAGTGAAAACGACTGAAACTAGTGAACACTGACTTGTCGAGGAAATTGGAAAGGGAGGGAAAGAGCTTGCTGGAGATAATGTTCCTGGATAAAAGTGACTACAATTCAACGTGTCAAGCATTCTCTCCACGGCTCTTTTCATTGATAAAATACACTCTTTGTATGGGACTTGTTAGTTCTCTTTGGGACGTGGAAGGGTTCATGATTAACCATAGCAAGGTTAATTGTATCGTGTTAAAGATTAATAAGGGAGTTTTCTGAAGAAATCTAGATTGAAGATAATATTTTTTATTTTGATAACGGGAGATTGGGGGTGAAATCACCCACTTTTATAAGGTTGTGTAAGGGGTGAATTAAGATTTGGGAACTTTGAAGTTTTAAAATTTACGAATTTTCAAGCTTTCAAACTCCCAAATTTCCAAACTCTTAAGTTACCAAACTTACAAATTCTCAAATACCTAAATTTCCAAAGTTACAAATTTCTACACTTTAAAATTTCTAAGCTCCCAAATTTCCAATCTCACAAACTCCTAAATTTCTAAATTTCCAACTCTCTAAGCCCCAAATCCCCAACTACAAATATTCACCTAATTTTGAGATTAGTTTCTACACTCAAATGACACATATTACAACCCGACAAGGTTTCATCTCTCTTAACTAACATATACTCGTACCATTCTCTAATCCTTCCAAAAAAGTTACCAAAGTTTACCTCCTTAAAGGTGCTTGCATTTTCTTCAAGTCTGTAATAAATGTAACCACTAATAAACTAATCCGATCTAACCAGTCGACCTTGTTAGATCATCTGCCTATAGGTTGTGTAAGGATCCCCTATTTTAGAGGAGCATTACGCAATTCAAATATTATTCAAAGGCTAAAAGCCAGGGTGCAGGGTGTAGGTAGGGTGCAGATGACGTAAGGAAACAGGGGGTTGAAGTGTGTGCGTGCGAATCAGCTAGGAGCTACTGTAGGTATTACGTTACCGGAAAGATGGACCCTGATAGGGCTACTAGTGGCTTCCTTCCTCTTTCGATTTTCCTAATCGTCAACGACTCTGTTGCACAGAAACTAGGAACTTAGACCTGGCTACTAAAACCACGAATATAGGCTCTAGATAATCACACTTTCGTCATTTGAAATTCTAAATTTTAAATATTCTTGGACTCCCAAGATAACCTACATTATTTTTGAATTACGGAGCAGAGAATTATTTAATCAAATAAATTAAGAATTTCATATAATGACAACTTCCCGTTTTAGTTCTTTCAGGTTTATGGACCATTCGAATTTTTGAGAAACAAACTTTTGTACGAATAATTAAGAATTCTAGTAGACTTTGCAAAATTAATGAAATCGAGTTTCGTTTGAAGTAAAGTCTTACTTTAAATGAAGATGCTTTTGAATGACCAATTATTCGTTATTTTCAAATATTTTAATACAAAGAATAAATTTCTAGCTTAAGGATAAACTGTTAAATAAATTTAATACGAAGAAAGTTTCATTCGACGAATAAATTCTTGGTTCCAAATGAATGTTACTCAAAATTAGAAAATTATTTGAAACAATAGTCAATTCCGACCTTGACCTGAACTAGAAAATGGAGTGTATGTTTTGTCCAGAAAAAAAGTCAGGATCCAGCTGTATTTGAAGCTATCTGATTTCCACATCCGATTACACGGTACAACGCCAACCTATCTAGCTTCTTTTAGATAAATATTTGATTCACAAATGCATATGACAAACCTCCCTTTACAAATCCTATAAGTCTTTATTTTATGGTCCATGAAACCATTAATCATTTCTTACTGAAGTATCTTACAATTGCTGACGAAGAACAAATTAAGAATTAGTGTTAGTATTTGTGCAAATTTATATTTTCGCTGTTGGTACCAAAACTAGTTGAGAAGTTTAATAATTATTCTTGAAGTTATTCTATACTAATTTCCACTATTGTTTATATGTTTATCACATAACATTTCAAATTTAGTTAAAAAATACCAATTTGAAATTATTGTACTAAAATGGTGAGTTATCGAGCGCAAAGGGTCATAGTAAAATGGTTCGACTATCGGTAAGCTCTGTTGAATGGTACCAATCAGTATCGAAACTCTTAACGAGCCTCATAAAACCGTTATTGTTGCTCGAACGGCGTCAATAACGCTATCGTGTTTTACTGTTACACGCGTTCTTCGTAATAAAGTTCTCGTGCCCGTTGACGTTACCTGCCAACTAAATTCTGCTACACCTGAAACGAATCGAACGCGAATCGAACCTGTTCCGTTACGAACAAACACGTGGTACCTTTTATATCTACGTGTACAAATATTTTCTGACGTTGCTCGATCGGGTGATAAGGAAATTCCTGTTTTTTCTTCGTCAGGGGTTATCGAATGTTGAATTTGTTCCTCGTTTCAAATTGATTTGGGCAATGATTAAGCACAACTTCATAATATCGATTCATTTGAGATTTACACACCTTCGGAGATGTTCAAGTACATTCTGACGTAAATTGTGAATGAATTGTGACATAAATTAAAGTACATAAATTTTGTTCAAGTCGAATCATATAATACGAAAATGTGAAATTATATTGAGAATTATTCTTAGAGGCTCGAGGAAATTTTGTATATTTGGCAGTGTTCGATGATTTTTTAATATTTGAACGATATATAAATTCAGTAGAATATGTTCCTCGAGATTGGTTGTTATATTTAGGTACTCTTCGTATCTGTCTTTACTTCAAGTACTTCTTCACACTCGATTTTTCTCACAATGGAACAAATCAGGCTGTTCGTATGACAAACAGATCAACACTGAATTTCGAACTACAATTATATAGTACATCAATATTATTTCTTGATAATGTAAGTGCAGTTGTATAATGCTACAAAAATAAACCTACTCTTGAAACCTCATTGTATATTTTTGTATCTAGGACAAAGTAAATGTCCTACACCTTATAAAGTTCATAGAACTTGAAAGAGTTAGTTGAACATATCTCCAAAATCATTTATTACACACGTTTTCCTGTTATTAACATCGAAACACAGAAACATTGAACACGTATTAAGAACCTAACAGATGTTGAGTGTTGAAACGTAGTAGATTCTTCGTTTGCCGACGAGTTTGATGAAGACAAATTTTGTTAAGGGTATTACTGCTTGGTCAATCGACAAAACGATTTTACCAACACAATTTTCCTTCCGTTCGATCCCTTGTCATCAGGTGCTACATTAGCGACGCTGATTCTACTATGGCGATAAGGAATATTCTGAGTCACAATCTCCTGTAAACAGCAGACCAGGAAGAACGAGCTTCTGATCGAGTCCATTTAAGCGATTATACACAACTGATTATTACCAACGAACATCGTTAAAAAGTACTTTCTTCGTTGTTATCGTTACAACGTTCATTTATGGGTTCTATAGGTTCATCTATATTTTCGTTTCGTTTCATTCACTCGGTTAAAATAAATAAATTCTATTTTTCGATAAGAGTCACTTTCGATAAGGTCAGAATGTGAATTTCTTAACGCGATCCACGTTGCCGAACGATTGCGTGCAGTCAGCTTTATTTATGGCCCCGAGGTCAGTCGATTTGGAGTATTAAGAGCAACATTTTTATTGGCCTTGCCGCGTAGTCCTTTTCATTTTGCACGAATCGTTCTTGAGATGATTATAACATTTTAATGTCACACGTTCAATAACTAACCAAATTAGCTTCATTTGAATACGTGTTCACATTTTAGTCTTTAAAAGTCACATTGTATGATCCAGGTTTGATACAGAGTGGTTTATAAATGTGAAGAGGGATATGTGTAGTTTTCACATTTTAAAAATCTTTCAAAGTAAACTATTCTATTCTGGATCAATGCACACGAAGTTTTATTGTACTTATTGAGTAGTTCAATATCATGCATCAAAGTCTTTCTCCCGTTTTATTAAGATTTTACTTTGACTCAAAAACAATAGTCTTAACGCTTATCACACTCCACAAATTCGTAGAGTTCATCTCTAGGAATTAGCAAGTCTACTTTTCTTGTTTTTTGATCTGACCGATATGTGTGACTGTTTAACTAATTTACTCATTCAGAAATACTTTTCACATTAATCTATTGCATTTTCTTTTACTATGCTATCAGCATCTTGTGTATACTTCTGTAAGAGTGAATATAAGAGATTGAAAGAGAGTATGTAGCAATGTACATACATGGAAAAATATGAACGTGACAAAGAATGAATATGGAAAAATATGAATGTAGTAAAGTATGAATGTGACAGAATGAATATAGGAAAGTATGAATGCAGCTATATGATTGTACCGAAGTATGAATGAACCCAAGTATAATTATAGCAGAGTATGAATATGGCTAAGTATAATTATAGCCAAGTATGAATATGGCAAAATATAAATATGACAAAGCATGAGTATGGCAAAGTACGAACGTGACGGAGTGCGATTATAGCAGAGTATGACTACGTACACTAAGAGAGCGTGGTTTTGAAGGTATGACTGGCAGAGAAACGAATGATAAACAGAGTGTGATAAGAGTTAATAGAATAAAGTTAAAATTGCATTATATTACTTTCTTTACATATTTAGTCAATATGATCACTGTTAAGTCTAAATGTAGTCTCCGGATATTGAGCAGAAAAATAACTCTCGGGTGCTCAGTGCATCTGAAGGCAACTGCGATGCTCACGAAATGGAAATATTTTCCAATTTTCACAACTTACGAGATGTTTCAAATATTAGGTATAACAACGTTAAATCTGTATCAGAGAATAAGTTCAACTTAAGACCATTTTAGCTATTTTCGTAACTTTTTTATAACTGAATGTAGATTAGTTTGTCGAGTACAAAAATGTAACAGTGGGGATCGCATCGATTTTCGAAATTTTCAAAATCGACATACAGGTCTTAGGTGCACCCCCGAAGCATTTTATGTTCTTCACTTCGTAAGATGGGGATAGTGGGGAAAATTCTGAAATTCAATGCAGCTAAAGAGTAATAGTTCCGAAATCGATACCGATAGGGTGGAAAAGATATAGATCTCAGCGTACACCGAATTTCGACACAATTTTCACTATAGAAGAGATAGTCGAAAAAATTCTACGTAGGACCACTTCCAAATTTCCTAATAGAAAGACCGTAAGATGTAAAATCTAGAAATTGTAGGGTATAATCCCCAAACTATTGCAGCCCCAGTATTTTCCATTCCTGTAAAATCGGAAAATACCAAAATTCAACACAGAAGCGCAATTACCCCGAAATCGGCCGATAGCAGTGCGATGTCCGTACAACCCTGAAACTAGGTTTTTTCGTTCGTGAAAGGTAGAGTATCGGGTACAGTTATACGCGGTCGTCGGTGAAGTGGCGCGGAAATGAAAATCACCGTGAGTGAGACACGTGGACAGGGTTGGTGATTGTCAGAGGCATACGGGGGTGAAGGGTTGACGGTGGTAGCGGTGCAGGGCGAGGCCGCGGCCACGGAGCGAAGAGGGAGAGTCAGTTACTTAGGCAGCCGGGTTGTTGCGGGATCCGGGGTTGCCAGGTTCGGCGGGTGGCAGCCCGGGTGGAAACACGCGAACGATCCTCTGATCCCCTCGCGAGATATCGGCCACTCACTCACGCGTCCGCCGACGGCCCTAGCCGCGTCGTAACACGCTGCCCTGCCTGACTGCTTTGCTTGCTTGCTTTGCTTTCCTTGCTTGCTTGCTTGCTTGCTTTTGCTTCGCTTGCTTGGCCAGTTGCTGAAGCTCAACCTACGCTCGCGAAACGACTGACCGACCTACCTCTTTCGTTCTTTTCTCCTCGACCCTTCAATCTCTTGCTTTCTTTTCGTTTCTCTTGCGATCTGCTCATTTTCACCTCGATTCTCCCGCTTCTTCTTCTTCGTCTTCGCTCGACATTTTCTGTGCTCGGTGGAACCGTTTCGATCTCTTGCGTGTATGATGAACAGATTAATAATACCGAAAGTAATAATACCGCGTTAATAATACTCAAGGGTTTATTTTAGTATACCAGGGATTTGGGGACCTAGATATTTGGAGATCTAGGTTGGTGATTTAGGGATATGGGAATCTACTGATTAGGGAATCCAGGTATTTGGGGATCTAGAGATTTGAAGGTTTAGGAATTTGGGAATCCAGGAATTTGGAGATCTAGGGATTCGGGTGTATAAGAATATGGAAATCTAGAAATAGGTGGATGTAGGATTCGGTGACCTAAGAATTCAGCAATTTATTTTTCAAACTTCCAAAATGTTACAATCCGAAGTACGACTCCAAAAGTCCAAAGCTCTCCTCCAGATAACAAAATGGCAAGGTCTCAAAATCTCATAGTCTCATAATCCCGAAAACCTCATTAAAATTACGAAGTCTCAAAATCGCATGATTATAGGTCCCACAGTTCAGTAATCTTAAACATTAAAAGTTCAATATGTTAAAAATTAAAAAATTGCAATTCGAGAACTGCCGTTGTGTCTAATCAGACACCTATTTCTTGTATCAGTCAGCTTTTCAATTTTACGTATCAGAAATTGTACGAAAGAAAACATTATTTGCCAGTATGATAGAAACAATGAGAGCAACGATCTATACGGACACAACGTAAGAGCAGGAGTAATGTAAGCAATGTTCGCTTGAGAAGAACGGAAGCAAAGAACTAGACAGAATGTAGGAGAAGCAAAAAAACAGTGCAGATACGGTATCGACTGACAAGTTTCTCGCGTGCAACAAGTCTAGACAACGTCGAAAGTCTAAGCGACATTAAATAAACTCGAGATTAGAAATGTACAGGAAGAGATCGAGAAACAGGAAACGCGAACACAACAAGTGGAATTAAAATGGTGGAAGATAAAATAGAAAGGATAGACCGGGACGATTAAAAGGAAGAAGGAGCATCGGAATGAAAGCAGGAAGAAGATTCGTATTATTTCTAAATGATGGGCAAATATTTTTAAAACGGGACTGAAGGTAATTTGAAGATAAATAAATAGACGAAGGAAGATGGAGAATTGGTAGTTATATTGGGTGTTCCAAAATTGATAATTTTGATATTTATAGAATTTTAGCAACGAGAATTTTCCGAGGTTCTATATTTCCGAATCTACATCCCCGAATTCTTAAGCTTCCGAGATCTTACATTTTCGAATCTCTACATTCTAGAATCTCTAAATTTTCAAATTTCTGAACCTCTACATCTCTGAGAACCTACACCCGAATTTTCAAATCCCCGAATCCCTACACCCCGAATATCTACATCCGCAAATTTCTAAATTCCCGATTTCTACATTTTCGAATTTCTATATTCTCGAATCCCTAAATTTCTGAATCTCTACATCCCCAAATCTCAACATTTCCGAATCTCTAAATTTCAGAATCTCTACATCCCCAAATCCCAACATCGCCGAATCTCTACATCCCCAAATTCCTAAACTGTCGAATTCCTAAATTCTCGAATCTTTAAATTCCCAAATGTCTACATCACCGAATCTCTAAAATTTCAAATCCATACATCCCTGAATCGCTATATCTCCAAATCTCTACATCCCCTAATTCCTACATCCCCAAATCGCTATATCCGAATTCTTATATCTCCATATTTCTAATCTTCCGAATCCCTAAATTTCCAAACCCCTCTCAAATATGGCTTACCCATATCACATGCCTATCACATAACTAAAGTATTTCTATCAATGCATTTGAAAGATACTCTTCCTACTCTGAAAGCTTTAATCAGCAGCTATTTGCATCCTCCTAAAATGTTACCTATCATAAAAGCAGTATGGTATTCAATAAGTTGATTCTATTGTCAGAGAAGCTGCGCAAGCAACCCTTCGATGGAGGCAGATTCAATCGAAATAACAAGATGGGCGGAGCAGAGAAGTGGGGAGATTTCGGTAGATTTTGGTTGGTTAAGTTTTTTGGTTGGTCAGGGGCGTACAATAGGTCTGCTTTTTCCCTCGGTGCCTCCATAATGTGGTCCACGGGCTTCAGAATAGAAGAGGGTCTCTATGGGGACGCGGACCACCCTTCGCAGGGTCACGATAGAAAAGAAGGGACAAGAGAAGGAGAGGAGAGAAAAAAGCTTCACGACACTGTCAACCCTCCCGATTTATCATACCGAACTCGATTTCTTCTCTCTTCTAATCAATAGCGGGATTGGCGGAGCTGTGAGAGGAAAAAAGGGCGGGACAAATGAGCAACCGCTCGTATGAGACGCGTTCCGTTGCTTTAACATGTAACTACTGTTTGTACTTCATAGTTAATTAATCTAGTTGATTCAGAAGGATATCTGTTTTACTGGAACTATCTTCTGGTTTATACTGTTCGTTTATTGATTCATCATTTTTGGTGTTGATTTAACTGAAGTGTTACCGTAAATACATATTTTGTAGGGGTGAGTCAAAATTAAACTCTCTTTGTCGTTATAGGAATAGTCTTTTTAATGCTTGGAGACATGTGCACATTTAGTTTGGTTTTAAATACATCAACCAAGAGTCACGTAGATATTATTATTGTTTTTGTGTATGATAAATTCTTTCAAGTCTTGTTTTGAAACAAGTACATTTTGTTAACCTTGAAGACATCATCCCTGAAACGTTTAAATAAAAATCTTCATAAAGAGTGAGATTAAATTTCATTTTTACTATTTTGCTTATATTAGTTACCACAAGAGATAATTTCATTTTCATTCATCTTTTATTTGGAACCTATGTTTAACCTCAAAGTGGTTGATTTGCAATGGAGTAACATTAAACGAGAACATTTTTAATTTTTTACAAGTTGTAAACTAGTGAGGGTTTGTATTTATTATTAGGGAATGTCGAGTGGTTTCGAAGAGTAGTATCTGAGCACGATGAAAAGCGGGAGGAAAGGTTTCCCCTAACTCGATGCTAATTTGCCTAACAGCTCGAGGCAATCGCCGGGTTCCGAGAGCGACTGTAAAGCCTAGTCGTTGAATGAAGCTTGTCAGGATTACCAGCGTTTCGTTTAATAGCTCATTATAATCGAATTAATAACGACGGCCGAGAAGTCACTGGGGTGACGCTTATTACTTCGAGACATGCAAACGGAACTGTACCACCCTCCTTCAACCCTTTTTCTTTTCATTCTTCGAACACCTTGCTTCATTGATTTTTTGTATTAATGAAATCGATGTTTCTTTCGATATTTCTTCCTTTATGAGTACTAAAAGTTCCTCAATAATTCCGTGCGACAATTTGAACTGTATTGTGGTTATGATCTACCCCTGACAAAGTTAACGTCATAGTTATTAACTATATTACAATTTTATAATAAATTGTTCCTTAAACATATAGTCTGTAATTCTTTCTAAATTTTGGAAAGAGAAGTATTACTGTGTAATTTGTAACATGTTATATTGTACATTATACTTTAACTTTATAAAGTATATTATACATATCTTACACTTCAACTTCATAATGCTGTATGTTATACTTTGACTGTATAGTATATCATATTATAATGTATATTGTTTTTTAACTTCATTCTATGTTATACGTTACACTTTAACTTTATAATATTTGATAATTCCTTTAAAATTTGTATTTAATTCGTAAAACGTTGCAACTGTCAACATATTCTGTGTTTACAAAACAGAACACCTTATGCAACGTTTACCAGCTATCGATGTTTATATGCAAAATGCCTTTATGTTTGTGCAATTGGTTCGACTGGCGCGAAAACTCGCTTACGCGTCAATGAAATTTAATTAATCATGGAGAGATAAGCAATTTCTGCTTATTCATAAAATTTTCAAACCGAGAAACAGAGGGTACGGTTGTGAATATTATTTAAATTCTTTACCGTATTGAATGTTTTTCTTCCATTGACGCGTGTAATTATGTACAGTTACGTAAATTATTCAATGTTCAACAACTTTGTTGAATGATTACCAGATTTTTAATCGCGAGTTTCAGGAAGGTATTTTTCTTGTCTTATTTAATTGCTGCATTCATAACTAATTAGTAATGTTTAATACATAACCAGTACATAACGAGTTATCTTCATATCCGTATTAATGGTTAGATAATTACTGGCGAATTAATATAGATTTATTATTTATTTTAAACAATGTGGAGTTTCCCTGATATGTTCTTTCTACGATTACATGAGTTTCGAAAGCACATCAAATGTTTTTAATTAAAACCGTAAAGGCATATCATAAATTATCGTTTGTCTCTCGAACTAATCAGATAACTCGAGTGCAAGAATTTCGTGTTTAATCCAGAATCTTATCGAGGCTTTCCAATATCTTTCCGACTACCATCGAATCCAATGTACACGATAAGTGATTCGCGAACGGACAATTTTTACAGATATTTGTAAACAATCGCGGAAATTAATGCAACGATGATTAAGTATTTAACAGCGATTAGTATTTTCAACGTTTCGAGCTGATAAGTAAACCAAATCCTTCGTATCATTTGCAACAAAATAACAATGTTAGATTTGTTACTCTACTTTCACTCTTCTGCAACAATATCTGCGATTTTATACAAAATTCGTCAACATTGAAAATTGAGTTTGTACCACTTCAATTTCTAAACATTTATACTTTACTCAAAACAGTGGGTATTTCGCGAAACTTTTTTTTCTTGTGCGTCCCACGCTATTTAATGACGCACCAGGTGCTGAGAAGATGTTTTAAATGGTAAAATAAAATTTCAGAATATGAATGCAGAGGGTTAATAATCACGAGAAATTATACAACGTAAAATAATTTAAAGGAAAATAGTCATCAAAGGACAAAATTAATATTACACAAAGTCAAGGCATTCGAAAGCAGATTCTGCTCGAGGATGTTCTAATATTTTCTACGAGAAATTATATGTATATTGCTTAATAAAATTAAGAATTGTATAAAAGGGATTCTTATCTAGATCGTAGAATACAGAACTGAAATTCGCTGTCGATATACTCGAGGCAGGCTCGATAGATCTGTATCCGGTGGGAAATAATCCGTGAGCGGTTTGTAGGCGAAAGATAGTCGTCGGGCGGTTTGCGAGCGGTTGATTTATGGTCGCGGGGCAACGATATTCTCGTAAAACCTCGGGGTATCTTCTGTTACGCTGGTTTCGTGTGCATAATCTTATCAGGCTCGTTTACGACTGTCGCATAAGCGTAAATAGCCGTCTAAATAACTCACGGGTGGAACAGTATAAATAACGATAAATTTTCGTTGTATCTCGAGAAAAGTTCGTTATCAGCCAGTCTATCGAATCTTGATTTGTACACGGCTTAACGAACACCGTGCGGCTGTTCTTCTTTCCGTGCGAACATTATTTGAACTGTGTAGCTCTATTTGAACTGCGCATCTGTGTCTATGCTACCGTTTTTCCTTAGACTCGCGGACGAATTTGACACCTCTTTAATAGCCATTCAATTCTGGCAAAAGCTCAAATGTCCGGGTCGATTAATTTATTGCAAATGATCGATCGCCCGATCGTGACTTTGAAGATTAACGTTTCTTTGATTGCTTTGTACGTGTACCAGCACAAAGTAAGATTGCTTTACAAGATCTTTCTCCTACACTTGTTCTTAAAACTTATATTGTATCTAAGTGTACGGATGTTGATCGAAAATTTAGGGCAATCATCTGAGACCTTAAACTTCTTATCACAAGTGGCCACTATTTCATTTTATAGGTACGTTTTACCACGAGTCCTTTTGTGATCATAGAGTGCTAACGTAAAATTATCAGAAAGTTTTCTCATGTTTCTTATCTCGTGAAACAGTTATTGTCGAGTAGTAAAAACTATTCGACGGAAACTGTATTCTACAGTTTTATGTCTGCCCGAGATATTTTATTATTTGCAATATTTATAACTTCAATTTTAATTAAAACTGTACAGCATTAAAATAGATCTTCCTATTAGACATCTTTATCAAATTTATATATTACACACTTTGATCATCGCGCATGAATCCCACGAGACCTGAAAATGTCATAGAATGACCAGAGAACTGTTTTGATTCTCTACGAATAGAACTGCAATTTACATGAAAAATCGAAAAGAATTCTTTTGTAAATCAAGTACAATGTATACACGTTCGTGGAAACTTTGAATCTAGAAATCTTTGAAGTCCATTCCCGATAAGAGAAATAGCAAAGAAAAAGAAAAACGACTGCTGGCAAAAACAGTGAAGGGGTTAGATCGCTAGGAAAGCACGTGGAAGATTAACGATGTCCGTCGAACCGGAATTACGTGTCACGTTTTATTAATCTTGTTACGCGTAGTTTGCGTTTCAAAGGCACTAGGTCGTCGGCCAACAAGTACGTCACATTTTACTTGGCCGTCAATCTTAATTGAATTCACCACCCAAGTGAAAACTAACCGAGAGCTTCGATTGACCGCCTGCTCGACGTGGCGCATTCAATGTACCAACTTATGTAAAGCATGCTCAACGAGCCACAATTGGGTCGTGTCGCGACGCGACGCTTAAATACGACGAATTGTTCTTCCAAGAACTCGCCATTGACTAACATCAATCGACTCCGGATTTCCATAAAAAAAGAATTCGTTTCATAAATCATTCGATACTTAGGAATATGGTATAAGTACATCCATGTATAAGGGACGTGGAGATCTAAAGACGTGGACATTTAGAGACATCGGGATCTAGACATGTAGGGATCTCAAAATGTTGAAATCTAACGACATAGGTATTTGGAGTTGTAAGGATCTGGAGGGATCTAGGGACGTAGGGACTTGGAGACCTATGGATTTGGGTGTTTAAAGATCAAGAGATGTAGGAATGCAAGACACTCATGGAAAGAACGTAGGGTCCTACGAACGTCGGAGTTCGTAGAGATCTAAGAACGTATGAACGTGGACGTAGATCTACAGACGTCTGTAATTTGAACTGCTCTTAGCCTCGAACGTTCATGAAATAAAATTGACACGAAAGTACTAAATCTCATCAAACTAAACACTAAATTATGCAATCGCTTTTCTACACTTTATGACTCCATTATGGATTGTCCGGGCGAGGACACATCAAAGATTACAGAGGTATTGACACCGAGTTCCAATCAGCACAGAAGAAACCAACAGAGGAGATTGACTCGTCGAAGGAGCAGCACCAATCGATTCACCTAAAGGGTCTACGCTGTCCCGGTTCTGATCGACCATTAATTCACTGGAAGATACGGATCGAGGAGCGGACAGGCACTCCTCCGTCAATTCCGTCTAAAATAGTCCTCCTGATAACCAGGAGCTAACGAGCTGCTACCGGATCGCTCTCACGGCATACTAATTTCACGCCAGTCGGATCTTGCTGTTGGAATAAACGATCTACATACCTACGGGTTTGGGCACGTTCCTCTTCACTTGCATCCACTTGTACGTGGGCACATGCGGTTGTTGTTGCTGCTGCTGTTGCAGCGGTGGATGATGCGCATGATGTTGCTGGTGATGGTGTCCGTGCGCGTGTTGATGCGGATGCTGCGGATGTCCAGATTGTTGGAGGACATGGTAGGTCGTTGGGTCAGGGTTCTCCTCCTTATAGTGTGCAGTCGTGTGCGCGGTGTAATCGTTCTGCCGGATCTGAGGATGATAGTGGAGAGTGTCCTCCGCGGCTGGCAGCTGATGGAGATAGTTGGTGGTGCCAGCGACTGGTAGTTGATAGTCGGGCTCATGGTGATGGTGATGGTGGTGGTGATGACTAGAAGACTGATGATGCAGCTGTTGCTCGTGTTCCGTCCTGTGTCCAGCGGAGACCATGGAGGCCTGATGGAGAGGATTGGCCGAGCCAGGGTGATGGTGATGGTGTTCGTCCCTGTAAGCCGCCTGCTGGACGTGGTAACTCTGGTGAGGATCCACGGACCCGTTCGGGTGCTGGTGCTGCGGTGCACCCGCGTACGAGGAGGACGCGTAGTCCAGGTTGGTGTAGCTCAACCCATTCTCCGAGGAGATGATCGCGGTGGTGCTTCCGTCCTCGTGTAGAACGCCCGCCGTCGGGGAGTAGAATCCTTGGGGAGGAGTACCAGAGGAGGTAGCGGATTCCGCGGCAAGAAAACTCTCCGAGGACGAGGAGGAATAAGGGGAGACGGCCGTCTGAGGGAAATAATGAGCCGGAGCGAGTTCTGGCGAGGGTGGTACCGGCACGTGTCCTCCGACGGACACGGGCTGATGATGATGATTCCCTTGACCCGTGCACACGTAGTTAGGGTATGAGTCAGGCTTGCCGTAAGTTCCGTACATGCCCATGTCCATCATCATCATCCTTGTAACGGGGAGGCGAATACATCAATTGGCCACCTGCTGCTGACCACCGTGTCTTTCACTGTACGCACTCTGTTTTTATCGGGAGGGCAAAGTCTGAGGTCGGGATCGATCGAGCAAACGGTTTACATCGTGATCACTCGTCACCACTTCTCGACGAGCTTCCGGTAACCTCTCCAGCACAGAAGCACAGATATATCACAGACCGACACACTTGAACCGTTTCATGCTTCGATAACGGTTGATCGACGAATCTGGGTCTAGGACGTGATAAAGGTGCTTCACTCGTCGAAGAAGATTAGCATGACGTTCGAAGACGAATCGAGAGGAAGGTAGACGCGGACACGAGCGATCCCGAGGCACGTCCGCGGCGCGGCAGTGGACGCGCGGGAACGCGCCGTTATTCGCGGAAATAACGAGAAGAGCGGACGCGTAGTCGTCGATCCGGTCGACGTGGGTCGCAGAAGTGGACTGGCTAGGTAGAGTGGACTGGAAGGCGGCACGGTCGAAGGCTGCACGCAGGTGAGACCCGAGCCACAGGAGTCTGGTGTGTCCAGTTTATTCTTCTCTCTCTTTCTCTCTCTCTCTCTTTCTCTCTCTCTTCGTCGAAAGCCTGGCTGTTCGTACGCCTAGCCGACGAGAAGGTGCTGCCTTCTTCCAAACTGGGCGTGTTCTCGATGCTGACCACGTGAACGCGAATGGGAGGAGCCAGCCAATCGTGGTCGAGCCTGCGCGTCCGGCGCCCGTAGCCTCATGATGGATCACCGAGGTAAATTTTATTTTTCGTTCCTTCCTTTTTATCTGGCACGCTGCAGTTGACACTTATCGTGGCGGGTAGAGGTAGTCGAGTATTATATCTCGGTGCCCACCTTCCAGGATACCCGACCAGCCCCTCGACCCCGTCTTCCTCTCAGCTCCTTCTTTCATCTGCCTCCTCCGGCACCGCTGCTGCTTCCACGTCTCCGTCGCTCCTCTACAACCGGTCACTCTTCTCCTGTGTACACGCGTGTCCCACCTGTCTCTGGACACTGCGTCCCGACATCCTGCGCTTTTATTAACGCCTGACGGCTGATGGGTTAATTACGGGACCACGAGCTCTATGCTGCGCCCGCTGCGTTATTTGTCGCTCGAAATCTTGCTTAACTAGCTTCCATTTTGATCAAATTTCAATTCCGCGTCTATTACGCCTTGTTACGAGGTGATAACATCGCACTCTGTATGTTCAGAGATAATTTTGCCATTGGGAGATACCGATGAAATTTGTGGTACCATTATTCATTGATCGCTGTACTCTTAAGTAGATTACTGTATCCTTATTTGTTATACCTTTCAATCCCTATATTTTTATATCTCTATATATCTAGATCCCTATACTCCTAGATTGTTGTGTATCTAGAGTCTGCATCCTTAGATCCATGTATCTCTCGTTATCTAACTCTGATAATCAAAGTCTGACCAAGTGAACCGATTCAGCGGTGGGCGATGACTCCTAGAAAGGAATCGCTTCCGTTACAGTTGAGCTAGAAGGAAATTTTTGATATTACGTAATGGCGGAGCGACGATTATCTCGGAGGGCCGGATCCATAAGAACCGTCACAGGGGGAGGAGGCATGGAAGACGCGTGACGGGCCCATGGGACGTCTGGTACCCCATGTGGGTTCAGTGACAGGATGACACATTCCGCCGTGAAAGTTTTAGGAGAGCGGTCCCGTATCAGCAGTTCAGTCAAGAGAGCTTATATCGAGGGCGCCACCTGCGGCCACCCGCGACATCCGTTCTGTCCAGGCCATCAGATCAGGAAATCTTCATCTTGATCGAACTTCCATGACGTCTCATAGTTCTGATTCTCACTGTCGGCCGATTTTTTTCACCTGAACGCCCCCGTACACACGTCCTTTCGCTTCTTTCCTTACTCCATATCTTTATGTATGTCCCACTTCTAATGCTTTTGATTAATCATTAATTCTTAACGGTGTAGGTTAAGTATTGCTTACTACAGTTTTGTTATTAGCTTCTTTGGTACTTCAACGTGTGTATATATTTTATGGGGACACCCTGTATGAAACTTTATATCTAAAATGTTAGGGTTCTTAATCAAAGTAGCATCATGAACGTTTTCAGAAGTTTAGAGTAGGATTGACTGTTGTTTTAAGGTTAGGTGTTGTTTCGCCTATATTTTTCTTTTTAAAATATGAAACAAATTGGACTGGACGATAACATTCGTAATCATAAGCAAATTGTAGTGACACGGTGAAACTTGAAGAGATTGTAGCTTGAAGTAGAGTGGTCGAAGCTTTAAGCTTACGTCTGTTGGTTCGATTGTTGTTCGATGAGGCGTGTGATTTCGAGGTCGAAACGGCTGGAGCGAGTTTTAATGGAATTTTCCCGGATCAGACGGTAAATTCGAGTTTAGCCGAGTCTAATGTCCGGATAAATATCAGCGGCAGGCTTTTCTTCCATCCTTCTACCGTGGACACGCGTAAACTTCGCGACGGCTAATCCTCTTAAACAATTACAAACCAGTCGATCGGTCTGGTACCTATCTTGTCGTGGCGCCACGCTGAGTTTTGACGTGGGATGAGGCACCTGCATTGTCATGCTAAGCCGCAGTCGCCTTGCTGCAGTTCCCTTTTATCTGCGACCAACAACACGTCCCATCGTCTTCTTTCTTCTTCTCCCATCCTCGTCAGTGGACTTCTCGAACGCAGACACGAGTCAAAATTTTTCCTCGTGAGAATTTTGCCGAGTTTCGAAATGATACGACATGGAGTCACGAAGGGATTTGAAATCGTTACGACTCCTTTATTTATTGAATCTTATATCTTACTACTCGAACAATAAAATACCAGTTGTGCAGGTCTTTTAATTATACATTGAATACCGTGTCATGTAAATCGAATCGTTGAAAATAAAATCCTATAATTTTGATCCACTGTTTCGTACTTTGCAAGCTCCGAGAAAATAAGGAAAAAGCCGTATTTGATGAAGTAATTTCCCAAACCCTTTCGTCTCACCCTGTATCTTATTTCCGAAGCAAAGACGGGAGGAGTATTAATCATCGATCAACTTCATCCATGTAAAGAACCCAGAATCACTAGTGTTTAATGAAACGTTCCAATAACATCAACAGGAGCACAAAATACTCTTTTAATCATCGAGCAATTAATATGATTGATAACGGCTGATCGGAAACATGAACACAATGATCCAACAATTACAACCCAATGCTTCTGTATCGGTACACAACTATACTTTTGGTAAAATATTGCAGAGTCGATAACTCCGATTGTCCAATTGTGAGTACAATTTCGTGACGAATCACGTCGAAGGATTATCTGAAATCCTTGGAACACTTTCGATAAACGTCGACCAAAACATGAACCAAATAACGGGAAAATTTGCGGGCGTGGCAAACGAAGATCTTGGTTCCTCGAGGGAACAGCAAGTTTTTCGTGAAAAATTCCGCCCATCGAGCCAGCCTTTCCTCTTTGTGTTTCACGCGGCTTCCTGACTGCCACCGACACAGAATAGAGAGACTAGATTCTGAATAATGCCACGATATCTCGCCTTTATGAAGACAAACCTCTCACGAAAAGCTAGTTCTTCTCTCAATGGACAGCTGTCTGTCCATCGAGCAACCACCCGCCGGATTGTTGTGACTGCAGCTTTTTGACTGACAAGAGGATCGACGCCGAAGGCGACGCGACGCTTTAAAACGTGACGCTTCAACGACCCGTCGCAATTATTACTCCTCGGTCTTCGAACGAAACGTCTTACTAGATCCAATACAATCGTTCAATCGATGCAACTTGGTTTCATTACGAGACTGATAATAGGAATTTTATCCATTTGTATTTTGGAGCTGACTTAAATGTTGCTTTATTCAACTCGAGGCGATATTCATTTAACTCGGGTTGATATTTTATGTTCATTTAGATTTATCTAACGTTTGAACTATTAATTTGGATTGTTAATTATCGTGGACTATGAAGTTCTTTTTCCTCACTTTTTGAATCGAAATATTTCTTTTTATTTATTTTTTAAATAACATTCTTTGTTATCGTGTACATTTCGTAGGCGAGGGTAGCAATTGAGTTGACGTTCATAGTTTGATGATTAACTTACTAGTTCTTGCTGATGTACTTTTATTTGATAATTTTTCACATTTGTCATTATTGCTACAGTGTTCGATTTTTCGTAGGTTCGGTTTTGATTACATCACTTGAATATTAATTACATGAAGCTTCATATTAACAACTCACTTACTTACAGTAGATGTCAATTTTATTTTGATTAGTTTACTTGGAAATGAAGTATATGAAATTTCATATTACCAAATCACACAGTTGCAATACATACAGCTTCAATTTTGATTAGTTCATTCGAACATCAATTACATGAAATGTATTAACAAATCATTTAAATGCAGTACAATGTTGAAATCAATATTCTGGCTGCATCAGAAATTGCAGTAGTTTATTTGTCGAATTTCTTGTGGAACATTTTAGCGGACATTTCAACGCATCAAATCCGTATGTTTGATCAAACAAAATCTTCGATTCTGTCATCGAAAACTCGAAACGTTTTTCCAACGGCGCGACAGGGATCGGAATTCGAGTGCTATCAGATTGCAAGCAGGGAAATCTCAGCGCGAATGGCACATCGGTTGATCGATCTTCCGTCCCGAATTTTCCATAATTCCGCCCATTTTCGAAATGGCGTCGTCCTTTTTGTATGCCGCTCGCACGAAATCGTAGCGGGGACATGGGAAAGCCAGCACAATAGAGTCATCGATCATTCGGTATGAGAGTTGCTCGATTGCTGTTCTAACTGCGCGGACTCTTGCCAGTGAGCGGGAACGCGAGCGTAATCGAGCGTATTTGCCGATACTTCGTTGGATCTCGTTGCGAATTCGACCGTTTTTCCTCTTGTGTTCCCTTTTCGTCGGGGGAATTGAAAAACTCTTGAATTAGGTGTGTTCACACGTTAATTCGGTGCTTTTGGTATATCTTTTCGTTCTTTTTATTCGGGAATAAGATCTGGAATTCTTTCATTCTGACCAAGAGGTATCAAACATTTCATGAAAATCGAAAAGAAATGTAATTGATGTGATTTGCAAAACATTTATCCTTGGAAGTAATGCAATGTAGTCTCATTTCGAAGTTGATTGCAGATTAAAGTGTATCGAGACTATGTTATTGATCGAAGTTATTGATGCTTCTATATCTACAATTGATCCGAAGATTGTGCTATATCGAGCCAACTGGTCATACTGATGGATCTAGCTATTACTGTGTCACTTCTGAGTGTTATTTCTTATGTTATTTCATCGAGTTATTTTCTGAAACACTTTAGAAAATATTTGTACCAAGATATTCCCCTTACTTCGACTATAATCTTGCGGAATTATTTTAACACTCCTTACAATTGCATAAAATCTCTATAATACATATCGTTCCACTTATGAGAACAATTTAAAAAATATCTACATATTTGTAGCCATCAGTACCCTTTAAATGATCCTGACAAAGGAAATATAAATCAGAAATATTGTCAGGAAGTATAAATAGGATTTTCGTTTCCGTAAGAGGCCCTGTAATTCGGTGAAACATGAAATTGTTACGTATTTGAAATTTTTGTAAGAAAATGGTGTCGCAGAGCGTAGAAGGGAGAGAAATTAAAGAACGAAATACATTTCGATCGGAGAGTGACTTGGCAATGCTTGATATGCCATTTCATTCAACCTGACTCACGGTTGGCTCGTTGTACGCGTCGATCGTATCGTTGTAAATATTGAATAAATGTAATTAGCCATCGGCGGTGGAAAGGGTGCGTGCAAACGGTAGCCAATGTTCGACTAGCACGATTCCAATCCGATTACAATTTCTTCGTTCGTGCCCGGCTTTTCGATAGCAAATTGCCTTTTTCGAGATCGCAGATAAACAGTGGCGAGTAACTTTTTCGAGCGAAGCTTGAAAAGAACTCGAATTACTTTCGCGTGCCGTTGAAGAAACGCGTGCACTCACGCGTTATCAGGTTTTAACACCTTGAGCTAACGGGGCTTTTCTTCTTTTTATTTCACTTTTAGAGAGACATGAAAATGACGAGGTGATTTCTGCCTGTAACACTTCCATGCTTTATTGCCTTATATCTTTCTATAATTTTTATCCTGCATCAGTTGTTACTTTTGTAGGAAAATAGAGTGATAGTAGATTGGTATAATGGAGCATAATGGAAGAATAAAATAGTGGTACAGTAATGGAGTGGAAGTATACTGTTACCCTAATAGCTGCACAGTAGCGTAGTAAAACACCAAAATGATGAGTTGGTAGTATAACGAAAATTTACCTTGTATCAGTGTTTACTTTTGTAATATAATAAAATAGAAAAATACATTGGTACAATAATCATAATGGAATAGTAAAATGTACTATAATAGAATAAAAGAATAACATTGCAGTGACGTAGCAAAATAATAAAATAATAAATTAGTAATATTATGTAAAAGTAGAATAACAGTACAGTAGAACAACGAAGTAGCAGTACAAAGTGAAAAATTAAAGAGAAAATAATATAACAGTAAACTGTAAAGCAGAAAGTAATAAAAAAGACAATCTAAATATTATAACTGAACTAGAAAAAAAATTGCAGCTTCTGCACATCATTCTACAGAAACATCTTCGAATAAGGGTTAGTTGTCAAGGTTCACAGCGTTAGAAGTTTGCCAAAGAACACGAACGAATAGAACAAAGTTGTTCGTAATTAATTTGATTTGGAACAAGCGTAAGAACAAAAGGGAATTTAGTTGGCGGAAGAAGTAGTGATATTTTAAAATTCAATGACGGAGGGTTGTTTTCCATGGCACGAGGGGTGCGCGCTCGATTTGCCCTATGACGCACGAGTATCATAGCCTGGCCAAGGAGAGCGTGTATCCGCAGTAATAAAGTTAGCGCGGTATATAATTATGACAGGCTCGTTACCAGCACGTCGCAACGGGATATGAAGTGTTAATGAATGGACGCGTCGAACCAAGGGGTGGCTGGTACCGGAGCGGCGAGTAATTTTAGTTCGCCTGTAAACAAGCACCGAGCATACTCGATCTCTTAATAAATACAAATATCCGAGCGTCTCGGTCATTATCTTTTTATTTTTTACACGTTTCGAAAGTAATGAAGCTAATACCGGGAATGAAAATTGAGAAACATTCTCGATAATTTAGGAACGATATTTTACTCAACCTCGTAAAAGTTATCGAGGTTCTTTAAGCAATTTTTTAATCCGCTCCTGCTCTTTCTTGTACAAATATTGGAGTTCTTTGCTAATTCTCTCCAAATTTCTGCACTGGGTTAATTTTTGTCAAATCATACTCATTGACGTAATTTTGTTATTTAAATAATCGCTCGAAAAAGTAAGATAATCCGTGAACAAAGAATTGTATCTCTCATATTGAAAGAAGAAAAATATGAATCATCAAGCTTTCATTTCCTGCTAGTCGAACAACTCGCAGAGATCAAGATGCGAAAAATTAATTAAAGAAATTCGTTGAATAATCTTTCCGTCCAAAGTATCGATATTTCGACGACGATATTTCGAAAGGTTCGCGATTTCCTGTAGAAAGGTATTCGCATTATCGGTCAGCTTCGAGATAAGGGCAAGTGCGCAGTGTCCCCGATAAAGACCGATTTTAATTTAATCTAACCAAGGTAAGCTTTCTTAATTCCCTCGATCGATAATAGATGCTGAGATCCCGCAGTGTTCGCAGATAACGCTATCTTTATCTTGCTGTAATCTTCGCTGATCCCTTGATTTCGTGTTTCTTAGATTGCATACACATTGTTCCTATCTGCATTGTGTACTCTTTTCATTTGCGGTATTAAATTCAATTTCAAAATTGTAATTAGTGATACTCGTATTAATGAGCATTTGTAACGAGCAGAGGATTTTCGGTCAGATTTCAAAATTTATGGATTGGTTTAAAGTGGTACTTTGGTTCGTCATCTAAACTGGTTCATTCTCGAATCTCTAGATTTCAATATCACTAGATATGATAGATACTCGACCCTTCTAGACTTTCGAATCCATAGGTTCTCAAACATTTAAATTCTTAACCCCTTGCCCTACAATATCGTGCCACAGTCGTGACGCACATCACGATTCAATTTTAATTATAATCTGTGTAATTAAGGATCGCTGAAGGCGTAGTGTACTCAACATTTTAACTTTCTTTAGTTGCCTTAACATTGTAATAATAAATAGCTAGCTGTGAATGACACTGCCTAGAAAATTGTAGGTTAAGGAGTTAAATTTGTAGACCCTTTATATCCTCAAATACCTAGGTCTTCAAATACGTAGATACTCAAATACGTGGATCCTAAAATGACTACATCGAAAAAATGTTAGACCCAGAAATTTTTACTTTCCAAAACTGCTCGATCAAAAAATGTTCAGATCCCAAAATTCATAAACTCCGACATCCCCAGATCTTCAAACTCTAAAAGGCCTAAATTGCAAAGTCTCAAATTTTTAACCGATTCCCAAGTTTTCAGATCTGCAATAAGTTCCCCAAAGTGAATTTAGCGGTAGATCTTTTTCTTCTTGATAGCCATAATTTCACAAAAATTGGCAGATGTGACTGTACACTTGTTCGTAGAAGGAAAAATGGAAGTTGCGACGACAAAGGAGGAATATGGTATGGTTCACGCGCGTAGATCGAGTTCAGGTATCCGAACGTTATCTCGGACGCGAGTCTAGTCCGATATGTCGGGTCGACCGGATGCGTCCCGTCCCGTATCGGCGATCCCGTAGCCGGCTATGTGGCTAGTTAGAAGAAAGGGATCCGTGAAAGGAAGAACGAACGGGCTGAATGACACGGTCACCGAAAATGACAGGTACACGGCTTCGAAGAGGCACGGACGTGGGGCCGATATCGCAACCGCATCTGACACAAACCTTGGTCAGCCGGCCTCGTCGTCTCCGAAGCTCTCCGACTCTGTGTCTCCTTCTTCTTCTCTTGGCTCTCGTGTCTGCCTGCCAATATGCCTACCTGTCAACACACGCTGCATTCAATTAAGTCGGGGACCAACGCCACGCCTGTGTAATGACGCGGAAATCTAACTTTACCCACCCCCGTCCGCGTCCCCCGGCGATCATCCGGGGATCGACCTCGTCCGAACGATCCTACTCGTCCTTTCTTGGGAAAGAACCGTGTCTCGCTTTCTTATCGAGCGGACAATCGAGCAGAATCATATTTTCGACTCGCGATTCGCTTGCGAAGACGTTTTTGCGACCCTCAAAATTGTCTACGAAGTTATGCCACTCTTCACACAAGTTCAGACCACGAAATTTCAGTTGCGAAGAATTTTATTCTCTTACCCTTTCGTAGACGCAATATATGTGCTTATAAAACCAAAAAATAACATTGTTGTACCGTAAGAATAATTTTGTCATTAATCTGTTTGTCATACAAATGTTCCTTTATTTCTGGAAAATATCAAGTTTGGAATTAAGATATGAAGGCTAAAGATTAGCTGCAAAAATTTATACGATATTTTTAATGTCAAGGTCCTCGAACGAATCTCGAGTTAAGCTAGAGTTAGGTTATATTTGGTTAAACCAGATAGGTTAGGTTCGTATGAGAATCCGAAGGAACAGAACCCCCAGCGCGATCGATAAACGTTCGCGAATCGCTTGACATCTCTGGCAATTTGCTCGTCAGCGATTTTTACTTTGTTACAAAGTTAGGTCAGTGTTAAGTCCAGCACGATAGAAATCTCCGCGATACGAAAACAAGATCTCTAATCAGTGGTCGTCTTTGTGCGTCAGTTGCGTAGAGGATAAACATTGACAAACTGTCGATATAAGTTCGCGCAAGTTGCACATATTTCGTCGCTTATCGAAAACGATACGCTATCGGTTTATCTCGTGTACGAACTTGTTTTTGCAACCGGTAAAAATAACATATTTATAGGCGGTGATGTAGCTCGTCGCGTTTGAAGAACGCTGTAGAAAGACAGAGTCCGAAATGAAGAGAGGGATGAATAAAGAAAGGGACATTTCGAGAAGTCAACGACAACGTCTCGATCAGCGAACTGACCTCGGTTTCGTTTCCAGATAATTATCTAGGATGTTAATTAATCCTACTTGAAGATACACGCAGAAGGTGCACATGCCACCGGGACAGATAATGATCCGGTTTTAGACCTCAAACTTGGTTATTTTTTGAGAGTCATCCTCGTGATCGGCGTACATGCTCGTTTTCTAGCTGCCTGACGTTCTTCGAAAGCTATCAACGTCCAACTCCGATGCATTATTTTAGATTAATGCAGTAGCACCGATTATTACTGTGTCTGTCGTTACTCTCCAAATATTCTTGTCATCTCCTTAATTAACGTATCGGGTGTCTCGTATTCTGTGATAACGCGCTAGAAAGAGCTACTTTATCCACGGTAATAAGGGAAAAAGGTATGACAATTTACATGTTCAAGTTTCTGTTTTCGAAAAACGATGACGCGAAATGTTTATCGTGTACGCTTCAATTTAATCGACCAGGTGTTTCAGGTATCCCACTGTGGAGAATTGGAAAATACAATAAATGGACGACTGGATAATAGGATAATTTGAGAATTGTACATTTTGAATGATTACAGGTTTGAGAATATTTTGAAAGATTCGAAGTTTAAAAATTGTATATTTTGGAAATTGTAAAACTCATAAGTTTGAAAACCTGGATAGCTGAAAAATTTGGTAACTCGACTGTTTATGAATTAGAAAATTTAAAATTAAAAAACTGGGGAAGTAAGTAGACGGACAATTAGAATACTGGAAAGTTAGACAAATTCAAGTTCAAACATTGAATCTGAAAGAATAGAAACAAATTAAACTAATTTAATCGATCCAAGGATTCTATTAAATTAGATTAATTTAAGGTGGTCGAAAGGTACACACGGTGGAAATTGCTGAAAGACGAATGTTTTTCCACGGGTTAGTTTGTGGTAGATAAAAGTTATTTCTGCGTTTGAAATATGGATGCTTAATGCCGTAGTCTTGTCCGAAATTCTTCAGTTCCGTGGGCACGTTAGGCCAGGTAGAGGGGAACTCTCTTGAGACTTCCTCCGAGCGGAGGTTCCTACATGATCCTACACTTTGTGTGACCTCTTGTCATGTCCCTAAGGATTCGTATTCCTAGTCACGCGTTTAATCCCTCGAAACATGCAACCGACTCGCAGTCCTTTGAGGCTGGGGACCAAAGCTACAACAGACGTCTGTGATCGACAACATTCTAGGTAACAAAAAAAGAAGGGATGGAACTCGAAGTGCACGCACTGATATTTTCTTTTTGGAATACTTTAGAGTAATATTACTTCAAGAGTAATAAGTCGGAGTAACATTGAGTTAGCGGGTAACATTCAGTCTATGTAATGGTAGATCATCTTCGACTTTGTTGTGCTGTATATTGCTAATGCAGAGAGGTAACGATCACTGACAAGCATTGAAGTAATTTAATAATTCAGAAAGACGTAAGATAAAATAGTATCATGTTCATGTTAGGTTTGTTACAGTTACCCCAGCTTTTATGGTAGGTACTGCAATTTATATGAACAAGAAGTGTTATATGAACAAGAATATAAAGTTAGAGATAAGGGTATACATAGTAGAGATATACGTATAGAGAATTTGCATGAAATAAATTAGCATTAATCACAATTAATATTTATATATTAGATTTGTGTTCGAATATCTTGTGGGCCCACCCAATATAAAAATCGAGAAACTGAAAAAGGTTAGCAAATGATACTTGTGGACATCGGTGTATAACCGTATTCCAAAGCTGTAAGAGCCGTCTAAAAGCAGCGGCAAAAGAGGAGCAACCGATGCATGAACGTTTGGCGACGAGGAGCGAGGGTATCGATTCGAGGCAGAAAAAGAGCAACGGGCACGAATCGCGATACGTAGATACGCGAGGAAACGGATAGATGCTAATTGGGCAAAGGGGCGAGAAACGGGTCGAGGAGAAGAAGGAGGAACGGTACGAAGCGGACGCTGGCAGACGCTCGGGCGACACGGGTATCCGCTCGCGTTGTTCGCGGTGACGCATCTGTCCCCAAGGATACACCCCTGATTTCGAGGCCTACAGAACCAGACGTCCACGTAGCACCGTCCAGAAATTCCCATTGACAACCTGTTCACCTCCACTCGCTCGACGACGTGTGTTCACCGCCACCGACTCCTCTCGATGTCACCGAAGCGACAACGACTAGCGAGGAAAGCCTCGATACGTTCGCACGCTTCGAACATGTTGCTATGGTTGCTGCGGTTCATTTTCGACCGGGAATCGATTCCTGACGGTCGATGTTCAAACAACTTCGAACCGAGAAGATCAACCTTATCTTTTGACACTTTTGCCGAAGAAAAAAACTAGGCTGATACGGTGTCTCTTCGTGGTAGACTCTCGCGGTTAATCCTTTTACCGATTTCAAAAGATTTTTACCCATGAAACACATTCAATTTTTTGGCGCACGGAGTAATATGTGAAAGTAGTAGATTATGTACAAGAATTCATTTATTTTAGAAATGTACATAGTATCGAGTCATTTGGCACTTGGGCGAAACAAGTGTCATGAGTATCAGCCATCAAGTGTGTCCAAAGAGTTAAGGAGCTTCAACTCGCAAATAATATGATTTTCAAGAATATTTCTGATACTAGAACTATCAATCAGTCACTGTCATTTCAATTGCTATCACCTAAACCTTGAAGAGTTCAGGTCCACGGATGATGGAGTTTAATTAGTTTCAAGTGGTATGAGATTCATAAAAAATGTTTTGTGGATACTGTTCTATCAAAGCGTGAATCTCCACATTGCATCCACATTGCATTCTCGATGTCACTATATTTTGCACATAACGCCGGTGTTCATATGACCTACCCTCCGCCACGGTAGATGAACAGCCACCAGAGAAGATGGCAAGCTACCAACTACGATTGGATAAATTGAAAAGCGTATTTCTTGTTTTATACTTTTGTCACAAACTGGTTACAATCGCATGCACAGAATGAAAAATCGAAGGAAAGTAGTTGGCCCAGTTATTGATCACGGCATCGTCGGATTATTCGTCGGCGTTCTCTCCCGAACCGTAATAACGTTTCCCCGTCTTCCTGTTTGTCCGTGCATTTCCTCTCTCCCGAGCGTCGTATCGCTAGACTCGCATATTTCGCCGCCACGCGGACCGGGATAGGAGGAGAAGAGTGGTAGCCGATCCATCAAAACTGTGTGTCAGTAGCCATTAGCACGCTCCCAACGGCGCAGCATCGGCTGTACACACCCTGGATCCGCTGAATGCTCCCGGGCTTACTGTACTTTGCACCTACTTGCCCGCGAAAAAATTTGCTTCCCCGCAGGAGACCGAATTCTCAGATGTCTCTCTCCGTACTGCTTTAGTCAGAACACCGTCTTTTATAGTATTATGCAAAGATCTGGTGCGCACTGTTTGGGTGTTTCAGAATTAACGCTGGGACTTTAGAACTTTGGAGCTTTTAGATTTACGTATATTTGGGATTTTTTAATCTGGAGGACTTTAAACTTTGGGACTTCAGAGTTTTGGGATTTTGGAAAGTCTAGGACTTTGAAATTTTGGGGTTTGGAAGCTTTGGAGTTTGAAATTCAGGATTATTTGGGATTAGAATATTTAAAACGTGGACTCCTGAAATTTGGAGACCTTGGAACCTTATGTTTTTGGAATTCTTAGGAGTTTGAAACTTTGGGATTTTTTTAATTTAGAAATGTTGGAACCTTGAAGTTTGGAACTCTAAAAACTTTCGAAAGTCGAGAATGCTGGAACTTTGAAGTCTAAGAATACGAGACCTAACCTCAAAGTTAAACGAATATTTGCAGCTCTCCGCGTTGAACCCTCAAAATGTAAGAAATAGAGAAAAATGATCACGTAAGATAGCACATTGAAAGTACATACATATATCCATCTACACATGATTGCGCATACGATATTAAAAACTGGTAGCATGTGTAAATTTTCCGAAGAATCTGTCATCCATTTTATGAAATTTTACGATATTACATATTTAATTTTGCGTGATGGTGCATATGACATTAAATACATAGAAATATTACTAATAGACTGACCTACATGTATTAAATACAATTTTTCGAAAATCAATATTTTAACCTCCGCATCATCCACATTTAGGTGGCCTATCCATTTGACATTTTTAGGTGGCATCATCCATTTTCTGAAACATGGGTATTACATTGCAGATGTGACATTAAATACTTGAAAATAGGACTAACAGAACCATCTAAGTGTACTAACATTAAATACATGTAAAATTTTCTAAATATAATGTTGTTAAATATGATACTAAATATTATATTATAAAAGATGGCCTGTTAAATTGACTGAAAAATAGACTAATTTTAGGGTAAAATCACGAATGATTTATGCGAAGTCCAAAGAGATAACAACTTAATCAAATTACGAAGTACTTACGAAGTAGCAAGTAGATGACGCGTGCGTATTAGGAGAAATAGAATCGAAATAGAGTAGCATTCGAGAATAAAGCGTTTCTGCGGCGATGTGGTTGGTGGATCGAGCAACAGAAGCAATAGCAGCAACAGCCATTCCGTCGGCAGTCGGCAGGGACGGCAGCAGCAACGGCAGCTTTTGCGGACGGTCGGCGATCATCCATCACGAAGGTGTCAGCCTCCCTCCTCGGCCAGAAACAACTAGCTATGACATTCTTCGCGCTGCCACTGCTTCCTTTTTGCCTTTACCATTCTGTACGTCCGTCTATCCGTTCCTTTTTCTTCTTCTCCTTTTTCCTTCGATATCTTTCCTAGGTGCTTTTCCTCTTTACGGAAGAACGCCACGGATAAGCGCTGAAGAACTTGAAACTTCGAATGCCTCCTCTGATGATTAAAGAAAAAATCATACTTTCTTTATCGTACTCGTTTATTGTTATCGATCGGGTTAATCGAATGTTTTGATTGGATGTTTAATCACTTGCTTTATAGGAATTTTCGGGTTGGAAATTGACAAAACATGAATTCTTAATTTTGGTGCTTGATAAAATATGTTTTTTTTTTTAATGCTGTTGGTCTTTGGAATCAAAATTTTAAGTTTTGATGTCGAAGGAAGTTAGAGTTTCGAATACTGACGCTTGCAAAATACAAATATTAAGTGTCGATGTTCAAAATAAAATTTGTAGTATCGAGGTTTTCACCAGAGTCAAAATACTGACGCTTTGGAAATACAAATTTTCTACATTGACGCTTCCCTAAATAAAAATTCCAGTCATTAATGCTCACCAAACTCAAAACTTTCTGTACCGACGCCAAATACAAATTTTCAACATTATCACATTTCAAACTACAAATTTTCCACAACGTATTTCAAAGTAGAAATCTTGTATACTGAAGCTCCTCAAATTAAAAGTATCGCAAGCTTCAATGGCGACCTTATGTTATGGTCCAAACAAGGTGCATCCATCTCGTTTCGCGAGCTGCTTCAATTTATGTTAATTCTCCCCGAAAAATTCGACGATTTTGAATCCTGTGTTGATTGTATTTAACCCATGTCCAATTAAAGTATTCGATAAACGGCAGAGGAAAAGCTGAACATGATAAAATGTGTATGATTGGTTGCAAATCGCTCGTTAGTTGCGTTACCTCGCTAGACTAGGGTTAAGGAACGGTAAGGTTTTAATTAAGACATACGCGGTCGTTAGTAAATATGTTAACGACCGGTGTCCGATAATGAGAATCAATCATGCCACTTACGCGTGTCGGCTGATCACCAGGCGATAAAACACGAGACTCGTAACAAATGCCCTGCGCCTGCAATGAAAACTCTTATTCGTTACGTGTCGTCGGAATTTTATTTGTTTGTCATACTATAATGTATGGATTTAATTACTTATCTTATAATCTACACTTCGTATTAAAAATACGAACGTGTTCGAAAAGTGTCTTATTATACGTTTATATGTACGGTGTAGCTGATAAGAATTAATTATATATTTATAACCTTGTTTAATATTTTTATAAGTAATTCACGTTGAACGTATGTTGCTCAAAAATATCTGGACACTTCCTAATTTCTGTGACTGTGGCTAAACAATTGTGAAATCTTCGGTAAATCTGTGACAATTTATAAAGTATAATAAATAAAATTTATTTTATAAACAAATAAATCAATCAAATTTTATACAAATTAATATGAATCAAATAAACAGATATTTGGGTTAAGTTTTGTCATTCAGTGTTTGAGGTACAATCTACTCACGAGTCTTTCAAGATCTAGGAAATGGCGGTGCACAAACATACAACTTTAACGTGTTTAATGTTATTATCATACAAAAAGATCGAGTCTTAAGAGGTTAACAAGAGGTTAACAGAGTTAAAGGATCTTCTTAGATAAGAAAATACTGATGTAATACATCAAACGTTCTCACAACACCAGACCATTATTTATAAATCAGGAAAATCAAGTAGCTTGTATACAAAAATACCTCATACGAACTTATCTTATCTCGGAACCCCTGTAAAATTTATTAAAACCACGCATACTACGACTACACTTCATAAATTTTATCTCTCGAACCTTCATCTACATCGCAAATATAATTCAACAGAATGCTTAATTCCGTAGATTGATAAATATGAAACGACGTGGTGATGATAAGGATAACAAGAATGAAAGATAAATTTCATAGATGTAGGATAAATTAAAAAAGTTGGCGCGGTCGGATAGAGAGGTTAGTTCGGGAGACGGTGTGAGGGATGGCTGGAAGAAGTCGAAGGATTTAGGTGTAAGTTGAGAAAAGGGGCTGTTGACAACGAACGGCAGTTGTGAAGTTTTTCGGGGAACGTGGGCATGGCTATAGGGTAACGTACAATTCTATTTGTTGGATGATTGTACCGCTGCGAAATCAAGTCTGACGAAGATCGATCGGACAGCATTTCGGGCGTCAACACACGGGATCGTTGGTTCCCCTGTTCAACCCCACTAAGGTCGGCTGCGCCGTCACTCTCTTGCAGATGCTGCCAATCCCGGCTAAAGTTTCTATTAAGAAATTCCATTTAATGAAAACGTGCGTCCCTTAAACGCGACCGTCGCCAACATCACGATACAATGGTTCCTTCCTTCGAAATTCCAAGTCGAAATGCAAAGGAAACTTGGGTAACATATGTGTTTCGACGGAGTCTGTTTTACTTTGTACACTCGATCCTTTTCATTTTAGTTCTTTTAGGACAATTAATTGGTAATCCAAGAAAACAATATTACTAGTTCCATCTAGAATCGATATTAACACTTTCCTATTAAGACCAATAGTAGATTCCAGTCTGTCTAGAGAAAACAATTTGTATCACTTTCATTACATTTTGACGTGAAAATACAGTACTTACAACAACTATTTTTTGACTTAACGCGAAAATGTGTTAATCGTATTAAGGGAAGCTTTTTGATCTTATGGACTAGTAAGTCATCAGACTCGTTAAACTTCATGATATATCATTTTAATGATTCATCGCTAATAATATGTCCGCATAAGTACACGACATTTGCCTGTTTGAGTTTGATTAGCGCTGTAATACTATTCTAATTTTATTCGATAATATCCCAAGCGACACAATATAGATAGAGTGGCAAAACTTCGGAAAACCGTCATGCTCCGATATCGATCAGATTGTGCTAATAAGATCTTTCTGGCAAAAGAACATATCTGTGAGAATGGTTTTTGGCGACACGAAGGAAAATTTTTTGCCATTCATATGTCATTCCCTATATGATCGACGAGACACAGTATAGTGTGCGAATTGTTCTGAACATACAATTCGCATCTTCGGACACACAGAATATATAACAAGTAGTATCAAATCAATATTAATAAATACACAATAGATATGTAGCATATTAATACAAAAAATCAATGTTAATTGCAATTTTTTTTCTCTTTTTTTTTTTTTTTTTTTTTTAAACAAAAATGGAACAGGTGGCGCCATCTCTCCGGCGAACAGGGTGAACTACAAACTTTTGGAACTGTAGTTTAATTAGTTCCCATCTTCCACCGCTAGATGGCGGAATATAAGACAGAAAACCTTAGGCTAATTAGGATTAGTCTAAGAATGGTAAAAAATTCATAATAGTTTGGTAAAGTCAAAATAATTTGAAGTTAATTGCTCTTGCACTATGATGTAGTTCGATTAATATTATAGTTAATTAAACATATAAAATTAGTTATATTAATCGAATTAAACCGAAAACGGTGCATGTCGTACCATCTGGCGGCAGTACTTAGGAACTAATGAAACAACAGTTTCAAAACCCTGTAGTTCGCCCTGTTCGCCGAAGAGATGGCGGTACTAGTTCCATTTTTGTGAAAATTCAATTAATATTGACTTTATCGACATAATTTACTATAATATGCATCAAATTACATCGGAGTACAAGGATAATTAACTTCGGAATGCATATTATAGTATATTAAGCCAAAAAAATCAATAATAATTGAATTTTTACAAAAATGGAACAAGTGGCGCCATCTCTTTGGCGAACAGAGTAAACTACACGGTTTTGCAACTGTAGCTTCATTAGTTCCCAGACTCTGCCGCTAGATGACACCGCGTGTGTCGTTTTGGGTTTAATCAATTAACATAGTTGATTTTATTCGCTTAATTTATCATAATATGCATCACGCTGCATTGAAGTACAAGAATAATTAACTTCGATATGTTTTAACCATTAATGGTTTACCGAACCATTATAAATTGTAAATAATTCGTTGGATAATTACGGTTTTCGTTTTATTTGCTGCCATCTAGCGGTAGAAGATGGGAACTACTGAAACTACAGTTTCAAAAGTGTGTAGTTCACCCTGTTCGCCGGAGAGATGGCGCCACATGTTCAATTTTCGTAAAAATGCAATTAACATTGATTTTATTGATTAATATGCTATATATTTATTATATATTTATTAATATTGATTTTATGCTGCTTGCAAAATATTCTATGGGTCCGAAAATGTAGATTATATGTTCAGAACAATTTGTACACTATACTGTATCTTGTCGATAGGTCTCTTCTATACCTCATCTGTAGATAAGAATATAGTTTCAGATTCCTCAGGCAATTTCACAAATAATTACTAACTGTAAGTACAAATGTATATAACACATGAAGGTAATAGTTCAATTCCACTGTTGTATCAACACTAGATATTTATTTACTAACTATTGGTAAAAAGGTAACTTGCTTTACCTACAGCTTTTATCATCGTCGATAAAGTAAAAATTGCTTTATCTACCACCGTAAAAGTTGAATTTTCTTCCTACTGAATTTTACCCATGATAAAAGGTAGGGAATATATAACTAGAGAGTTAAAATTACTATAAAATAGTTTGAAATACTGATCATAGATGGAGTTTAACCGAGGTTACTTTTCCACTCTGCCAGGGAACGAAACAGTTGTTGTCCCGAGTTTTGGGGGTGGTATCTACTGTCAGATGCTCCGCCTATAAATCAAGCGAGCTCATGGGGGCAGACAAGCGGACGCCATGTTAACATACATAAACAAACCTCGCTCGCCCTAACTGATAAACGGCGAACGCTATGGTGCAACAAGCGTTCGTACTTCAAGACCTGCCTGTTCATTGTCTTGGTCCATTGTTTCACGCGGTAAAACATTTTCAAATTTTCTGATTTTCTAATATTTCATGTTTTCAGATTTTTAAATTTGGATATGTTCAAAGTACTATGGATTCAAGTTCTCAGGTTCTTTGATTCTCAAAGTCGCAAGTTCTTGGTTCTCAAGTTCTCAGGTTCTCAAATTCTCAAATTTACAAATTCTCAAGATTCCAATATCCCAATTTTCCAAACACTCAAATATTGATATTCGCAAGTTTTTCTCCATCTTATTCTTTCAAACCTGTTCCTACACAATACAATTCACAAAGAAGTGTATGTGTGGAGGGGGTGCGTTGGTTTTTCCTAGATTCTATTTACCCATGTCAGTGATAAATTTAAAAGTCGTGAGTAATGTCATTAATTCACAAAGCATAAGAAGAAGAGACTGTCAACTCTCGGTAATTCCCACTTATTCGCAAATCGAGAAATGTTTGCGAGCAGCTAATTTATGAACTGTGCAAATAAAAACAGTGTGCACGCTGGTTCGAGGTATCGGGAAGGAAAAAAAAACGGTCTCGCCGACGAATAATTAATAAATGTCAATCAGAGTTCCGTGGAATCGAAGGTGTCGGTGGGAAGAGGCACCAGCTAAAATGATTTCATGGCTGTCTTATGAACAATCTAATGTTACCCGACCCGATGGACAAAGATCATAGAACGGCTAATGGTCGAAAGACCCGGTTTCGTCTCGAAGACCCCGAGACTAATCAGCGCGAGCATTAATCATCCCCGTGGATCCTCGACCCAATTTTCGTAAGGTCAAGTCGCAATGGAGACGTTGATTGGATTCCACGTCAGGCCACGAGTAAACACCTTTTCCGTTCTTTCCGAGTGTACCATGTTTTCGTTTTATCGAAACGGTCAAGGATCTCTTTTTCAACTTTTGTCTCTTTATCAAATAGTTCGTGGATCCACCATCATTTTTTAAAATTATGAAATTGCAAATTAAAAATAAAGATTTCAAAAATACCTTAACAAATGTTTAAAATAAGAAATTTACAGTAAATTTTTTAGGAGTGAAAAATGTTTGATAAATATTCTGTCGTCAGTTTCATTAACATGTTTGTGTTGCAAGAAACGTAGATATTGTTTCCTAACCTATTTCTTAACCTATAATTTTCTCGGCAGTTGCGTCAGTCGAAGCTAATTTCTACCACAATGTGTAGACAAATAAAGAAAACTGACATGTCAGGTAAATTTTTCATTTAGCGATCCCGTAGATCATAATTGAAATTTGAACTAGAAATTCAATTGTGAACATATTTAACGTATCGAAAAGACCATTAAAATAATAATAAATCTAGTCGTGTAACAAAGATTAAATGGAATTTTATAAATATTATTATTAATCATTGTATAACAGGTTAAGCTTGCTAAATCGTTAGCTGTATAACAAGGATTAAATTTTATAAATATTGTTATTAATTATTGTTCAACGGGTTAAGCCTGTCGAGGTTGAAAATAATATGAGCAGCCAACAATGGGTTTGTGACAAGGATGAAATCAAGGAACCAGTGATATTTTTAATGCGGTTCGTTGTAAAAATATTGTCGAGTAATTGTAAAGCACAGCCTCCTGGTGGCATGGACCGTTTATCATCGTCTCTATAGGTCGTCGAGCGAGGTTCGGGGGTTCACCGTGCTAAGAGTTAAAACCTCAGCATGACTGGTGGCCTCGGTAGCCGATAGACGTGTCATTTACGCGTCTACGAATCAATAGCCGCTTCACTTTACACCCACCTTGCATCATTAGTCATTTTATAGGGCCGTTATACAGTGTGCCCTCTTTACATAACCTACCAACACTCCTCCTCTATCTCTTTGATTATTAAAAACCGTGCAGTTACGTAGCCTCCTTTGATTCAATCATTGCTACTTTAAAAATATCGGTATCTATTCACCAGTTACTGAGCACACAATTATTCCATTCAAGTTTCGTGATTGCATTGTTCGGAATAATTGCACTTCGGAATACTTGTGTTCAAATTGCATTTGCGTCAATATACAATTTGTGTAGATAAGGTGGCTCGTTAGTGATAGTGCGACCTTAGACTGGATACTTTTGAAAATAGACCTACTAGCTTTGAGATTATTTTTAATATTTTTTGTGAAATGACTCTGCTTCGTTTAGACTAGCCATCTTCATGCTCCATCATGGTTCAGTATCCGAACATTTTACACTGAATACAAATATTCGAGAACATAACTCTTCATTTGATTAGGTAGTTTCTCATCTGACTTTGTAGCTAAGCACCGACAAAAAAGAATAAAATAATTATGGAAGGACATACCAGTATATCAATTTTGAGAAAAATCAATAACTTACCCTTATTTGTACATCGATATAGGTAAAAGCATATGTCGAGTAATAAATTAATAAATCGTGATCGAGGGAGTGTCCGCCACGGAAGATGCTCGACTAATATTCGAATTCTGTCGTGACACGGGCCAACTAATCATTATAACGATCCTCCCCCTTGTATATGCACATACACGTGGTGAATCGTGGACCCGGAGTCGGGTCCCTCTACGACGAAGAAACGTCGAACGGTTTTGCACGCTTACCGCTTGATTTTCGGATCTATCACCCTCCTGGTAGACCCTAGGCCAGCATCCTCGAGTACTCTCCTTCTACCCTATAAAGATTTATGAAACGTGTCAAATCGAATAGCTAACCCTTGAGTTCTTAGTTAAGTTACCGACACTCGTATCCGAATCTCTATATGCGATTCCTTTCGAGATATCGATTGGTCATTGAAGGGGTGAAATCTTTGCGTTCAGATTGAGTTACGATTCTGGCGTTTCTGTTAATTTTTCTTGTCTTCTTTATACTCGTGCTTTGTTAGTATTTCATGATTGGTGTACAGTATCGATTACATGTTTTATTAACATTTTCGTTGCGGATGACGTGCATAAGTCGTTGAAAGTTTTTACATGACGCATTTTTTTTCTAAATTTTAAGGTTGGTACTAAACGAGTTATTAACAACAATATACAGTGACATATTCGTATTCGGATACTATAGTATTTTATCAATTACTACTCTACTTCACGTATACTTATACATGATTAAATTACCATATTTTGTTTTTTATTATCGTAAAATATGTTCTCAACGACACTGCAAATATTTAATGATCTAATTAGTAGATTATCAATTAACATCTTCAAGTGGAATATCGAAATATTCAACGGCGATCATCATCGTCTCATTGAATTAAGTTGCATCCGTATATCTGCTGCAAAGCAATGAATCTCGTCGGAATACGTGAATACCTTTTAATTGAAAGTAATCGCGGGTATAATTATAATCATCAACGAGGGTAATCGTTCGTGCTTCATTTTATCAAGATTCGTTTCGACATCGTATCTTAACGATTGTGAAGAGAATCAATTACAGTATATCCTTACATTTAGGAATCAAGTTAAATAGCTGCACACGTCAGTTAAATGCCAAAGGGGTTAAAAGATCAGAGTCGTGGCGTAAGAAGGTTTCGCTGGTTGAATAGAAATCACGATGATTCGATCGTGTAACACGTTTTCGTGAGAGGAAAAAAAAAGAGTAGCGTTCCATAATTTGCACGGGCGCACGTGGCGAGTGAGATTCTATTATATTCGCCGTAACCGAAGGAATTAACGAACGAGAGAGGTTCGTCGCAAGGTGTCCCCGCGGTGAAAACTTAACGCGATGTATATACAAGCTGTCTCAAAATACGCGCACACTGAATAACGAAGATTATCATGTTCAATAAGAAAATAAAGAGACCGAACACTGCTTACCGATCTTGACACTTAAGATAAATGTGATTATCTTCACTTTATTGTAAGACTAATAGGCAATTTAAGTTTAATTTAAGCTTATTAGGCAAGGTTCAGAAGAAACGTGGAACGCACTCAATTAGGTTGCACATAGTGAACTTTATTTAATATTGAGGTGTGGCTTTCATGATATGTTTTACCTAGAGTGGGGTTCGAGTCTTTTATTCTAAACTGCTAAATTTGTTTTCTGGGATTGAACGATGGCCGTTATCGCGATGGAACCAGGTGTTAGCTATTGTTACAATTTATAATTAGATTGAGGATGTCTATTATATTTATATCAAGGTCTGCCAAGTATAAAATCTACACTCTATACATTATGTGATTTATATTTATTTTAGAGACTTCGATGTATTATAAATACATAAACTAGTCTGCTGATAGTTCTTTGTAGCAAGAAATTGAGCATGTCATGAGAAACAAGCTGTGATTGCAAGTTGTGGTAGACTAAAATTTATTTAGAAACATCGTTACATTATATTGCATACTATCAGAAGTTGCTACAACATCATGTCAAAGCGTTATTTTAGTATTTTTCAAATTAACTGATCAGACATTTAATATGTCACATTTAAGTCACGATCATTTAATCACATTTATATAATGAATCCTCTTCTATGAAATTCAAGGATTCAGACAATTCTCATCCAGTTAAACCAAAGTTATTGCCATAATGAAATTCCTCGAAAATATACTTGAATCATAAACATTTACACCCAGCACAATGGAGCTAATTCTCTGTATACATCACTTCTATGAATTCTGCTAGCATGTTTTATGAAACAGTACAGTCTGTAATCATAATGAATAATGATGAAAATACCCACGTTGTACCATGAATGTTCAAATAAGTTCTGAAATGTAAGCGAGGATAACTTATGCACCAGAGATCACAGTTTTATAACATTGTTTCTGTTATGCACATTCATGTCATGATTCGATAAATATCATGGGTTCGATAAAGTTTTCACGAAGTTCTCCCACCTTCAAGAACACGATGAAGTTATAGTCTTACTGTCTTCTTTGGTATGGAGCACTTCTTTACTGCAGGGAGGAGATCTCGTAAAGTAAAACACTTCAGGATCCCACACAGATCTTAGTAAAGCGACATAAAGGATGAAAGACACAAAGTACGAAGAGTTGAACGAGGTATCGTAAAGCATTTGAACAGCTCCCTGAATCTAGCAGTAGAACACTTCGATCCGACAGCGAGGTTTATTTTTGAGAGGTCCTGTAGAGGGTGTAGAGAGCGCGTGTGGAGGTTGGCGGAGGCTGCTGCCGCTTCCTTCATCTATCATGCGAACCATGACAAACCGAGGCTCAAAAGCAGCCGCCAGCGTGGCAGCAACTTCTTGCCTTCTCTACGCTTAGTCTCTCAGGTGAGCCTCTACCTGTCCGCTACGTGGGATCCGCTCCGTTCTCTTCTGCTCCCTCCACATTTATTAACATTTAAGCGTTAACGACATTTCTCTGCCAGTTCACGGGGCATCGAAGAAACCGGAACCGTCCTCGCTACTCTTCTTCTCCCTTCGTTTCCTCGCCTCTCGATTCGGGATTCCTTTCGTCTCGGAGGACAGCCTTTGACTCACTCGCTTCGACAATAATTTTCGGTATCTTTTGTTCTTAGGAAATCTTTTATTCGACTTCGTCTTTAACCCCTTCACCTTTTGATCTACTTTCATTTCGAACGTCTTAGAAACTGTTCGACTAGCAATTCTGTTAGGCAAATTGTTACTTTCAAAGATTGTAGATGGGTTCTAAAATTATATCTACGACAGTGTACATACGTATATACATATATGTATATCTTGTTCACAAATCTTCATGTGAGTACATCTCTTTGAAATATTCTGTACTCACTTGAACATTTCTGAACAAGGATGAAAAAACAACTTGTGGAATATTTTATCTTTTGTGTTTATCAACTTGTGCTTAATATCTTATCTCTTGTTAATTTATCCTATCAAATTTGTAAATATATCAGTAAACATCTTGATCACAATTAAATACATGTGCAATAGTTAAAGTGATAGTACATTTCTTTGAGACATCCTGTATTATATCTATGAGTTTGGAAATTTACGATTTTGTGAGTTTGAGAGCTTAAGAATATATAAATTTGATAATTTGATAAATGTACGTAGTAGGAAACGGGAGAAGAAGAGAAGAAAGAAAAAATGTCGTTGTTTTACGAGGTAGTCATATTTTTATCACGACCCGTGTGCAACCACTATCAAGACCGCATGGGGTCGTCAGGGGTGGACCATAGGAAGTCAAGGGTTACTAGCCCCGAGTCGTGCAATGTTTGGCCTTCCCTGTCCCACCGTCGCGACCATAAATCTTACGATCGTCAAGGGACGACTCATTCACGCCACTTTGCTTTCCGAACACCGGAAAACTCCTGAATTCCACTGACTTTCCGCTCGATCAAAGTGGCAACGACCCTCTTCGATCGATCTCTTAAACAAATTATTTAACAAAATATCCAAATTTTTAAGTTAATGTTTACAAGAAGTCTTTTACCCTCCTATGACTTATATGGAAATTATTATTATTTATTATGAAGTGAAGTATGAAAGATGCATAATTTTGAAATGGTATTTTCTCGATATTTTAAACTAAAATATTTATGTATAATTTAGGGAATGATAGATAATTCAAGAATATTTAAGAAATAATTGAACAATGAGAATTTTGAGATTTATTTAGAAGGCAAGTTTTTCGAGATTCGAGACAAAAACGCGAAATGTCGATGGAATTCACGAAAAGCAAATGTCCGTTCTCGGTGAAAACGCATTCGTTCGACGTTTAGCGTCGCGTAATTGTGGCTCGTGCAAAAACGTAAATAACGAGAAACTCATTTTAAAGGTGAAATCTCGCGGCGCAGTCGCGCGGTGATGAAACGACGAGGATTTCATGTAATGTAGAAAGTTCAACTGTAAAAGACATAATGCGAGCTCCAGCGCGAAAAAGCACAACAGCGTAAAAACCTCGTGACGAATTCTATCGTTCGCGCTGTAATCTCGATATTTCGACGAAAGAACGCTCGCTTTATCCCTATTTCTCAAATTCTACTAAAAACTTCCAAAAGTCTATATTACAATATTCCCCGAATTTTTCACAGTCTATATTCCAACAATTTCGAATCTCAGTTTCTAAGTATAGCAATATTCATTCCACCCTCAACATTCTCAATGACCAAAACTACTTTAAAAATTATTCAACCTAACCTCACAACCCAAAGCCTCAGAATATCTCTGATTCTCAACATCCCCAATCATCAGACCCACTGTAAAAAACTTAGAAATATCTTTGCTCCTCGACATCTCTAATTATCAGAATCGCTCTAAAAATTACCTGATCTAACCTAAAAATCCAAAACATAGAAATATTCTTGCTCGACATCTTCAATCATCAGAATCGCTCTAAAAATTATTGGACTTAACCTCAAAATCCGTAGCCTCGAAATATCAGTGATCCTCGACACCCCTAAAACAATCAGTCGAGCAAAAGAAAGGAGAAACGAATAAAAGTACAGCAGGAGCAAAGAGAGCGGAGGTAAGGTCGATAAAAAGCAAGATCTAAGGATTGGTCGAAAGCGCGACTGGCCGGTTTTCCAGTTTTTTCGCCGGCTGGGCAACACACCGCGCCGGAAGGGCGGCGTTTCCATCGTAGAAAAAGTTAATAGCGTGGAGAAATTAGCCGTGGGCCAGGGTGGCGGTTCACTCGTAGGGAGAGGATAGTGGTGTGGGGGAGGATCGTTGATCAGGGGTGGGTCGCGTTTCGTTTCGTTGGGGTGTTCTGCACAGATGCAACGATAGCAACAGTTCGGCCGGTTCGTTCGGACAGGAGGCCACATATGAGCTCGGTTCGGTGCCACGGCATCGTATGGGCTTGACTCACACGCATCGCACGCAGTCATCCATCATTGTCAGTCTCTTCACTGACACAGCCGTTCGTCCGGTCTACGCGCATACGGGACTCTCTCGATACGAACCCTCTTTCGTTCCCTCTTGCTTCACCTACAGGCTCTGATTTCCCGCGAAACTGAACCTGCGAGACTTCACGTTTACACCGCGCTATTCTCTTCCTTTTTCTCGCCTTTTAACTCGCCTCGGGGTAAATGCGTTTCGAGTACCTCCGCAGGATCACCGTTCTGCTATTACTTCGGGGGTAAATTACTTCAACGACGGACCTCGAGTATCTGGCGCCCCTAGGACCACTAAATTTTGACGCTCTTCTTTCTGCCTGTTTACGATACTATAACCTTGCGGGTAAGTCTACTATAACCTTACGACTGAAAAAATAGGACAACGATATGGAGCATGATTTTTCCGTTTACTTCGTTCTCGGAAAGATTAAATAAATTAATAAATCTAATTATTTATGCCGCTACAAGTATCACTCGTTCATGAAATTCTTGAAGTTACGGTACTTTTAATTGTTTTATTTGCTTACCTTAACCGATTTCGATGAAATTTTCAGTATACATATAATTTACTTATAAAAAGATATTTCATAAATTTTCATACTCTGATTAAATACATCTTTTTAAAAGCAACAGAAGAACGTTGTCTAGTAAACTAACTACTCTATCTTAAAAATAAAATCAAGTAATTTGAACAAATTTTTAAAAAATTATTCCATTTGAAGTATGTTCGAATATATTTTGACCAAACATATGTATAAGAGGCCATCGAAATTAACTTACTTTTCCATTTTTTAATTAAATTATTTTAGTAACCATACATTTGTTCATTTCGACAAACACTATTTATTACAGAATTGAAAGCCACAATTATTGAATTGAGGTTGTTGAAACATACATAAAAGGTTAGGTCAATATTGAATTCTGATCTCCAATTCTTCGTAACGGAATAAAAGTACTTTCATTGAACTTCAACCTTCACATAGATACATCATGATCGTCATTTTGCGATACGTCATCAAGCTTGTTAAACATCTTCATAGTAAGCAGCGTACTAGATATACTTTGAGTATTTGTCTAGCGAAATCGGACTAAGAAAGGATGCGATTTTCAACGACAGCGTGCAATTTGCGTGCGAAAATCAATTTTAATAGGGTGATAAATGCGGCGCATCGCGACGGTAAAATATGGATCCAGCACGGCGCGAGAGGGCCGCGCTAAAAATAATATTTCAGTTCGATTGCTCTGATATTTCGAGTCATCCATCATCGTCGCTTCCTTTGCCGACAAGGGCCTCGTAGAAAACGCCGATCCAAATACATACATTTCAGTCTCTTCTCTCTTCATCCCTCTACCTCACCCTTTCAGTGCAGCCCCGAACCTCTATTACGAAATTCAGACGTATTTCTCGATGTTGTATAACAACGTTTCCATTTTCGCGTCACTGATACCACAACTGTCAAACGCAGTTACCTTACGCAGTTTATAAAGATTGCTGCAGGTAAAAAAAAATATAAATCTTATAATAAACAAACAGAGTTTTGTCAGAAATGTTCAGAAAATAATACCATCATTTCGAGAGAGTGTAAATTTTGATAAATTACTGTACAACCTGACCCAGTTAAATGGGATGCAGGGAACAGGTTTCGATGAATAGATTATGAAAGGGCAAAACCCTTTAGTATGCATTCAAATTGTGTTTTTAATAGAAGCGCTTACCACGAGTTACCACTGCAACAATGTTTCATTCTGTTGTCGAATAATTTAAGTATCGATGCAATTTGATAATTGCATGTTATATTCAAATAAATTTTAGAAGAAATCAATACTCTCGCTTTTCCCTTTCTTTGAATAAAGAAGAGACAGTTCCTTCAAAAGTCAAAAATATTTTAAAAGCTCTACTATGTTTAACATACCTCGAATACAATAACGTAAAAGTTAATACAAAGAGTATCGCGATATCGAATGAAAGAATAATTTATGCAGAAGCTTGTAAGGAGCCGCCGAAGGAAGAAAGGGGTTGGTAAACGACTCCCAAAATTAATTTTATAATGATATCTTTTATTATCTTCCATTTCCATTTCCATTTATCATCGATTTTACTGTTAAATCCGTGTGAACGAGGGGAACGAAATTGCGAGCGGGTCAGAAAGGACAGAAACAATCCACTGTTAAATTTGATACGACCTGTATTTTGCGCTGTTGATCGAATGTATACACTGCTCGCCATCTCTTTTTTCCGCGTTCTTCCTTTCTTTTATAGCCGGTCTGGTAATTATAACATTACGAGATGCGCTTGTGTGTCTCTGTGTTTGTGTATGTATACGTCACTGCGTGTTTGTACGGTACCGAGCATGGTAGACATTTCTAGGGAAAATGGGGATGTAGACGAGGAAGATTCCACCACTCCATACTTGACAGCTACAGCTCGTTACATGTGTTCTGTACATTTTGTATCGTTTCCGCAAAAGACGTGAACCGACAATATTTCCCAGAATAATCGTGTACAGCCAAACGGTGAAGTTTCCGTTCGCTACATCGCCATTTTCCTCGAGGGAGTCACGCCCGATGCTATACACGTGTCGAAAAGCGCCGCATTATGTACAAAGAAGTGTCCTCGTGTAAACGTGGCTTCCTAAAACGTTTTTATATAATACAAATCAGACGATCGCGCGTATTAAATATTTCCGTCTGCGGTGAAAATGAAATGTCCCTATCTATCGAGGCTTATCCTCGTACTTCACCTATTGTTTCTTCGAAGACGACGATCTCCGTTCGCGTCTCGCCTCCGTGGGGGAAATCTTCGAGGCTGGCAAAAGTTACGATCCGGTTTATTATAAAAGAATGACGACAAAAATGATTCGTTTAACACGGGGAAACGAGATCGCGTCCTTTGCTGTACGGTAAAAAATAAACGTTAAAAATTACCACTGCATAGTATCAACTAAAAAAGCGCGTCGATGGTTGGTCGACGTTCGTAAACGCCTGGCTGGTGCATTAAAAATGCCTGAACAACGTCGAAACAGCGAAATAAACGGCCGACAAGTTCCGTCATTTTTTTCACGAAACGTTCTCGCCGCGAGAGGTGCCGTTACGAGTGCATTTTTCAACCTGTCCCCTCTTTGAAGCGGGTCCAAGCGAGTCCGACTGCTTACAGTACACGGTTACACGACTATCTTCTGTCTTTAGTTAACTACTAACGCATTGCACTTGTGCTTCACTCGCCTTCGCGTGAAAATTTTTCGGTTAAATTAATCTTTCTCCTCGCACTGCCTCTATTTATGTACAATCTCTCACTAGGAATTATTGCTCGTGAATCTATAGCAATTCTCGCCAACATTCTTCTCCTTAACTGCTCGCGATAAAAAACCACGCAAATCCTCTGCGGAATCAAGGAGCAGGCACGGAAGAACTCGATATTTCCCTGCGCCAGGAGCTTGGGGGCGGAGCGTATTATGGAAGATTGACGTTACGCGACGAATGCGATCACAAATCATTTGTTGAACGCTCTATGGTAGATCGATAGGACTTATCCAAGTGTTAGATGAAGAAGACTTCAAATTTTACAAGATCCTGTGCTTTTGAAACCACAAATTTCCAGACACCCCAACTCCCCAAATTCCGATACATTTTAATTTCCTACGTTTCCGAATTTTTAAACTTTTCTAAATTCTCAAATTTTCATATTCTCTAATTTCCACCTTCCCAAATTCCTACTTCATAGATCAAATATTTCCGAATTTCTCAAATTCTCAGTTATCCAATTTCTCAAATTTTCTACTTCTAAATAGCCCTTCAAATAAACTTGTAACTAAGATGCGTGAGACACCAGGAGTATGTAACAATGAATTTATCTGACAGGTAAGTATCGAGTTCCTACCGTATTTCGAAAGAGTGCACCCGCACCTCGCAAGTTCAGCCACGAGAATCGATTCGCCCCGAAATTATTTACACTCGTTCAGCTACGTCCATCACAAATCGTGCACTAATAAAGTTCACTTCCCGGCCGGGTCACAACGAGTTTCCTCGTTGATCGCACTCGAATGATCATTGTTTACGGACGGAGATGATTACGACGACCGGGACGAGGATCATCGAGAGCGTTCCGCTTCCTCAGACTCTCCTCCAATTGATCCAACGCGAAACTGCGACGAGAATTCGTGGATTTACACGTTCGTGCATATTCGTGTATATTTACACGTTCGAGTTCATTCATGTGTATTTACACGTTCGTGTTCGTTCGTGTACGTATACATGTTCACCCTCGTTCGTGTATATTTACACGTTAGACAAGTGGCGAGATGAAACGAGATCGTGTGAAAGAGCTCGAATAGCAACGAATGTTGCAACATTAATCGGTGTTTTATCATGGTTAACCCATTTGCGCAGAATGATCAGTCAGAGCCGACTGAAGACAAAATGGCGAATGAAGTTTGTGTAAGTCGTGAGTTACAATTGGTTCGTCTAAAAAATGTATAAATTTGTAGCCAGGAGTAACCCAACTTGGATTTACCTGGACTAATCCATGTCCACGTTTGTTTCTTTCCCTATTTAATTGCATTTTATACAAGAAATGTGTAAGTGTTGTGATTATTCTACCTCTTTCGAAAAGTAACAAAAATGGACTTGGGTTAGACTGACTCTCCTCAGGTACAGAAACGTTAATAGGAAAAAATCTTTAGTTCTGTTTTAACCATGTACTTCATGAGTTGTATGTATTCAGGGACTTACGTTCTCACTGTAGTATTTCAATAGTTATCTATAGTGAATGCAAAATAAGTACTGCGCGAATGGGCTAATTTACGACTTCGTCTTATCTGCTTGTTACCTTGTGCCCGAACGCGTTAATCGACCTTCCCGCCGTTTCGCGTCGATCAAACCACACGCGTTGTCGTAGCTTCAGTCTTAAAATCACTTGTCAGGAAAAATGCAGTCAGCCCGCCGGTCTCGCGCGCCGAAAAGGGATGTACACCATTGTGGTCCTGAACAGAGTGTTCCGATCACTGTTTCCGATGCACTCAACGAGCCGATATCGTCCGCAAAGTCCACAAGATACCTACGTGCCAGTCTTCAAGAACAATTTCAGCGACGGTCTTCCCATCAACTATGTACACATCACAAATGAGCGCTCTGCAAACCTGGACCTAACAAACGATCAGTACAACGCGTTCAGCAGACACTGTTCGTCGCTCCAGTCCAACTGACAAGGATTCTCCGTCTCGTGAACTCAGCTGAGCTGATAGTACTCCGGAGCGAAGTCGTTCGCCAAGTTGGTCAGGAAGTTGAAGTCGGAGGAGCTGTTGCTGTTGTCGGCGGACGGCGGTGGTGCCGCGGTGTGGACAGGCTCCCCGTAAAAATTCCCGTAATTCCCGTAAGTGTCGTTGTTGCCGTCCGCCTGAGCGGCGCTGCCTGGTGGAGTGATGACGGCCGCGGTGGCAGCCGCGATGGCGGTCGCCGTGGTGGTCATGCCCGGGGCCGGGAACGGGTCGGGCGACGAGACGTAGCTGTTTGGAATGTTGGACGCCTCTCCGCCCTGGTGAACGTGCAGTTGGCTGGTCTGCTCGTAGTAGGCGTTCGGGTGACACTTGTTTCCGGCCCGATAGTCGGTGGAGCTGGGGTGCATGGGGGGCTGGTGCGTCACGTAGCCCTCGGCGGTGTGCTGTTGCGGGTGTTGTTGTTGCTGCTGTATATCGTTGTAGTAGTGCTGACCCGTTTGCACGGAAACGGCTGCGTGGCCGTGGGAGGCCAGATTCTCGTTAGTCCCGTGATAGTTGCCGGTGCTGGGGTAGCCGTAGGTTCCTGGAGCCATGTAGCTTTCGGTGGACTGCTCGTGCTGAGCGGAGTATCCTTGCCCGGTACCGTACGCGTTATTGCCCTGCATGCCCCTATGATACGAGGCGTGATAAGGCGGACCCGCTTGCGGGTACCCGTTGTACTCTCCGCTGGTGTTGGCGTACTGGTTCTGTTGCTGATGGAACTGCATGCTGGCGTTGTACATGGTCCTGGACGAGGTGCCCGTCGTCGCGCGGACATGATGCCCTACCCTGGAGCCTAGCACCTGGTTCTGTCGGGCGTACAGCGGATGCACCTCGCCGGGATACGAAATTCTGGGCTGCTGATAGGTATCTCGGGAACAGTAGCTATTTTGCGATGGCGTCTGCTGCGTGACTGTCGGGACCGCCTGCCTGTTGGGTACTCCGTTCCTATAGTCGATCGCGGACGTCGACTGGTAGACCGGTTGCTGCTGGAAATGGGTCTGCTGATTGCTGCTGATGTTCCTGCTGGCATGGGGAGACATGGTGCCCGCGTTCGTGGAGCCGTGCATCATGGGCGCCGTCACGGAGCTACTGGACGACGGGGAGCTTCTGGGTCTCTGCATGTAGGCCGCGTGGGTAGCTTGGATTCCTAAAGGACTACCTTGCTGCAGCTGAACGGACACCGGTGTTCCAGGCGTGGACGAAGGAGTTAGACTTCTCGTGGAATTCTGCCCGGGTAAGACTGGCGTGCTGACTGTAGAGTCTGGCATTGCTAGAAGGACTCCGTTGCTGGTCACCGAGCAGAGTTCCTTGGAGTTGGCTGACGGTGATTTCTTGCTGACGGAGATCTGCTGTTTTCCCGGATTGGGACTCTTGTGTCCGCTCTCCACCTTCACTCTGACGTCGGTGGACGGTTTCTTCGAGGTCATACTCGGCGATGTTACCTCGCTACCGTCTTGGGACCTCGAGTCATCGTCCGCTATCATTTTCTCGAAGGAACTGGACACGCTGTTGGTGCTTCCAACGCTGCTTGCTCCGTTGCTGTTCGCGTTAAAGCCGGGATTGCTGTTGTTGTTTGTCGCGCTGGGCGTGTTGTTGTTATTACTGTTGCTGCTGCGACGACCGGACGAGTTTAGCTCCGTCACGTCGCCGGACAGCGTGCTGCCCACGTCGCTCACGGTCGAGATATCACAGTTGTGGCAGCTCTTCTTCTCTTCGCTGTCGATCGCCAGCAGCTTCTCGCTCTTCGACTTCTCCATCCCGTCGGACGTCGAGCCGTCCTTCTCGTCGCCGTCCTCCTTGCTCAGCGTCTGCCGCTTGTGCTTCATCCGTCGGTTCTGGAACCAGACTTTCACCTGGAAATACGACGGAAAACGGATTTGTCGGTCTTGATGTAAGGGTATCGTGATCCTTCGGCAACGAGCTTGGAATTTCTTCTCACCTGCCTTTCCGTGAGGTCCAGCGACGCGGCGATCTCTATTCTTCGGGGCCTGCATAGGTACTTGTTGAAGTGGAATTCCTTTTCCAGCTCCAGGAGCTGCGTGTTCGTGTACGCCGTTCGCAACCTTCTCGGCAGGCCATTCTCTGCGAAACAGAAAAAGTTGCTCTTCAATTTTCGATTTAGTTTCGTTCACGCGATCGCCGCGGTCAAAGTTGCACGCACGGAATCTTCGTCTTGGAATCGTGATGTTCTTAACAATGGAGCTTTCGGTAACAAAGAAAACTAATTTTTACGAATTCTTGAAACCTTTCAACAAATCAGATGTTATTTATTCTAATTACGCTAATATAAATGTTACTCGTCCGAAGTAACATTGTTTATTTGTTTGACCACTCCAAACGAGACCATGTTGTCAAGTGAAAAAAAGGTAACAAAAGCAAAGGATAAGCAGGAGGTAACGAAACGACACGGTTACTCTCCGGTAAAAGGGTCCCGCGCGATCAAGCCTTTTTGCGCTATTAAACCGCTCAAATAGTCGCTTAATTAATGATCATTTAGGCGAACAGAGGGTTAGGGGTGAGTAAAGGAAGCGGTACTCCGAACAATGCAGCAGTTTCAACCCCCCACGTAGCCTGTTTCATCGTTGTACCGTCAAGTTGGCGGTCTCCTTCGAAACTTCTGGCCATGTTCCCAGAACCAGGGTATTCCGTGTCGATGCGAAACATCTCCTAATTATTATCTGGTAAGAAACTTGTCGCTAGATAACGAGGAAGACGGTCGACAGGGTAGAGAGGATGAAGGAAGACGTTGCGGTGCGCGGATGGGTCTCGTGGCTCGGAGCTAGTGCCCTCGAGACATTATAGATCTCGTCAAGGCGTACCGGTAATTTTCCCTGGAACGATGTAAACAATCATTAATAGCCGCGTATCGTAATTACAGGATTTTACCAGGCCGCCATGACGCGGGTAATATTTCAATCAAAGTCGCTGGTTGTTGCACGCGCGCCTAGCCAACGCGTACCTGGGAATAACTTCGATGGCTAAATGCAAAATTCAGACGGGAAAAACCGTAAAGCTACGGTAATTAACTTGACGCCTTCGCAGGGATCGATTCGACGATATTTTTCTTCGACGGATTGATTCTCTCGCGTGATTCGACTCGCGTTACTTTTTTTACCCTCGCGCATTTTTCTCGCCGATTACGAAACTCAAGTAATAGCGACCGTTGCGTTTTCAATGCTGCTTATGAAAATCGCGACTGGTTCGCCTTGGACGCCATTTTGAGCGCGCACCTTGCGATTGTTTCTTGACGCCAAGAATGATTGCAATGGTGCTATCTAGGAATGCGGTACGATCGTTTTTTCAAGGTATAGCGCTATTCAATTGCCATGAACTGGATTGTAAGAATGGAGGATTCTTGGAATTAGCAATGTGAGGCTCCTCCCATGTGTTGGCTATCGAAACTCTGTCTATGTACACTATACGGGGCAATTGAACACATTGAACAATGTGTGGCTCTTATTTCATTAAATTTTAGGAGAGAAAGGCAAAATATAGTAGACTGGTTTTACTAACATGGCGTGTGTACTTATTTGAATACAGATTACAGATTATTAAAACCCGATGCACACGAGCGACTTTTTCCGTGCTATCTCTTTGCGATTATGTGATTATCTCCGTTGCGTTTGACTGAGAAAACAAAGACACGTCGCAAGGGAAAGTCACTCGTGTGCATCGGCTTCCAAAAAAATGCATCAGATCGCAGTAGATACGGATGCTTTCATACATACAATAGGTTATTAACCTAGATGAAGTAGATCACTACCTAATCGATATGGAATTACTGTTATCCTCTCAACAGTGACGATTAGAAATTCAGTGTTCACAAGGTTACTAATAAATTTGTACATCGACATAATCTTTGTATCGAAGCAGCACACTAAAAGTTTTGAGAAATCCTCACCTTAGCCTTAGTTTACGGAACAACGTCGAAGGAAGTGAGATTGGAAGCTATATTTCTTAACTCAGAATGTATTTGTACTTTTTCTGTAATTTCCAAAAGTTTCAGCGTGACCTAGCGAACGAAAGCAGAGAATCGATCATAAGAGAATCCCGCGTAGAAAAAGAGGGAGTCAGTGAAGTGTGCCGTGTTAAGTCAGACTTCGCCTAAACTCGTTTCATCGAAGTTCTATAAATTCGCCGGGGAGAGGCGAATTCGCAGGAAAACAGTGCCGCTAATTTCATAGGAGCCGATGATTTATGGTCGACTGCAGCGTTCCGTTATTGCAACGGCCGATGGAACAAGGATACGTCTTGGGTGCAGAAGGTAAACGTCGAGAGCTGACGCGTTAATAGGCAAGCCGACCTTGACTTTTAAGCGTTATAATTAACGAATCGAGCGGTGAGCTCGATTCTTCATCGAGAAGACAGGTGGTATTGTTGCGGTTTATATTACGGCACTACTTCCACCGTCACTAGGGAGATCATTCAAAAATTCTAACTTCAGTTCCTGCTTAATCTAGGTCAATTTGCTTCATTTAAGATGTGTCTGATGCTTCAACGTGCATATTTGTTTCCTGAATAATAACAGAAACCGTTATTGCATAGTAATACGTTTTACACACACTGCGTTATTAATTTTACACACTTGCTTCATGTTATATTAAGATATTAGTTATAATGTTACATTGAGATACGTACCAGTTGAATGACACTAGCAATGTAAGTTTCAAGTTCTTTCACTAATGTTAAAAATCAGAGGATCAATCTCTTGGGTCACATGATGGCTATATGACTTGATACATAGTCCTCTGTAGTTGCTCAAATATAAATATTTATGTACGACCATTTTCATAAAGAAAAGTTTGAGTCTACCTAAATAGATGTGCGAACATATACGATATTCAGTATTTCCTACACGTTCTCTTGTAAGTCCGGAATGATTTCTTAAAGTGTTTGATAAATAAAACGTAATGGACGTATCCAATGTGGAATAGAAATCGCGGTTAGCAGAAATAGCTTAATTACATCTCCTGCATTTTGTATTACAGCGATCGAGGCTTGAAAGACTATGTACCGAGTTTATTGTCTTAAGACATCATCTAGACTGACCATCCGATTATTCATTCATTCGTTAATTACCAAGTTATAGTCCTAATTACCTATTAATTGTAATTACACAGCAAAAAATCACTGAATGCGTTTTTTGTTCGATGCAAGTGAAACAAGTCTATGCGTTCACGCTTGATACGCAGACCATTTAATTACTTCGAACTAATTATCAGCTTCTTAGCAGGATTTAAAATGTTGTATCATAAGAAGATATCGCGAGTGGACAAAATGCAAACAAAGGACACCGTTCATGAAGTGATCAGATACGATGCAAAGTATCGACGGATCCCCGTGGCAAATCCCAAGATAGAAATATCGATAAGGGCTGTGTCACTCACGCGATTCTGCACGCCCTTCTCCATCCACTTCTTTACTCTATGAAAACTCCACGTGCAGACTTAGTCTGGCTGCACCCCTTGTCTGTCGTCTTCCTCTCGTCGCTATCTTCGCCCCTTTACCTTCCTACACCCCATTCCTCCCTTTTTTATCTATCTTTCGTGGACGCGCATCGTCCTCGTTCCACTTCTTCGACCCCTGACGACTCATCCCAGGAACCACCCCTCGTCCACCCTTGGATCCACTCGCACGCCATGGGGTAGTTTAGCATCTCAGCCCTCCCGAAACGAAACGGCACCCTCTTTGCCCCTACGGCAACAGCTTTTTTCCTTCTCTTTTTAACCCCTCTCTTACGGTACCATCACCTGATACGCGAGAGACTCGTTGAAAAACAGGCTGAGCAACGGTTGCGATTCTTCGGCAACAACCGCGTTAGGATTTCCAGGTGGCAGGAGGGATGATCGGTATGGGTTGGAAACCGATTGTCTGGCAGATTCGATGTTGAGCGATTGAATCGGTGGTACAGGCGACATTCGAGGAAGACTGATTGCCCTTTGTTAATGGGGATCGTTTGACGAAACAAATTGATCAGAGCTTTCTATTTTCTGTTATATGTTTTTCGAGCAAAACATGATATATGTGATAAGGGGTTCCATTGCTACGTTGCATGCATCGAACGCCGTCTCGTTGGCCAACTTTAATTAACTCGGTAAATATTAGAGCCAAAATTGGGAAGGAACTTCTAGTTCAAAATCGTCTTTGAACAGTTACAATATTAATTAAGGGAAGGCTGGGATAAAACAGCCCGAAAGACACGAACCGAAAAAGTTCTTTTTGATTTTATCGCGTAATTTTTTACTGCTCGTAGAAGCATTGAAAAACTTGAGACAGGAATATTGACTTAAAAAATTCAGTTTTTATAATAGATAAGATGTTCCAGAGTTCAAGAAGTAATATTCCGAGTTTAAGAAGTTAGATTTTTACGAGAATTTTTGTAGCTTTTTAATTGTTAATCAAGTGGTCACTTTTATGTTACTGAAAACTAGTTTTCTGAATGCTATCAACCTTAAATAATTTTTAATAAGTCTAAAAATGTACAAACAATGTTTGTAAATCGCAATAAAACAGCAGAGAATAGTTGTATTTTTGCAGGATTTGTCGCAGGAACAGCATGAATGGTTCGCAACAGCAGGGCTTCCGTTGGTCGAGAATCATCCCTTTCGAAAAGGGACGACAGACTACACCGATACGGGACACAACCAATAGGCGTGGAATATCGGTTGATTGACAGGTCCGTCCAGCCAATCGCGAGACCGAAATGCTGATGAGGCCCACGTCAATCACGCGAAACTTCCATCTCTCGCCCCTCTAGCTACCCTTATCCTCTGAAAAGCCCACGCGCTGGATTTGCCGAGTTTCGAGCACGCCACCCTCTCTTTTCAGCACGCTTGTTCATCCCTCTCTTTCGCGTCATCCCCCTTCCAGCGACCCTCTCGACAGCCATTCGGTTTCAATAATTATGGTGTGGGCCGTTGCGAGCTCGCGAAGACAGGCAAGGATTTCACCGTCCGTTTCCATGAAAATGTCGATCAACCCATACGTAGAAACGATAATCGTGAAATTATTGTTAGTGGAAGTGGGAAGGTTTAGTCGACGAGATTATTGTGTACGTTCGATAGGAGTTAGCATACAAAACTATTAACATAATAGTGGAATAGTTTGTATAACGTGTTAAAGGTTCGATTTCAGGATATCAAGTATAAAAATTACCCCTCTGGAATGTGTACCCACTCGATTGGGTCAGACATTGCTAATATCAGACGAAATTCAATTTTACAGTAATTTTATCAATATCTATTGAATCTGGCTTAAATTCCGTCTGACAAAATTTAACCTCTGTAACGAAATAATTTTAGAATTAATTTTCGGTAGAACCGTATAAAAATATTTGCAGATAAATAGTAGTAGCTGATTCAGCGATGAGTACAATTGCAAATCAAATAAACAGTGTTCTCGACTAATTGTCACAAACAAACATAACGATGTTTCGACGTAATAGTAAAATAGACACAGCAATAACGAGCTCGATCTTAGCGTTTGATGCACTGTTCCCAATCTTCTTCAAATGGCTCTCTGCAAATGATACTCGATGACTCCTTCATCAAGCAATAAACGTTTCGAGTTCCATACTATAATTTAGAATTCAATACTTGCAAATCTTCATTGTTGCGTCAACATGGTGAGCAAAAGTTCACGGGAAGAGGAGAATGTCGAAAGTATGTATTATAGAAAAGAAGAGAGGTAAGGAAAAAAAGAAGGATGATAATGACGAAACGATGGACAAGAAATTACTGATATAAACTACCGAGGCGAAAGCTATTAACCTTTTGCACCGCGAATGGTTTTTCAGACACCAGAAATAAATGATGCTGTACACAATGTGTACACGTGTGTGTTCTTAAGATGTATCAGGCTTTGGACAAATGTTACGCGCGAGTTTTGTTAAACGTCGTCCTAAATCGTGAAAACAAATAACAAGCGGAGTCTCCTCAGGTGATTCCTTTCTTGTCCTCCTTGCCACCCAAGGAATATATTAGTCATCGATGACGTAATCTCTGTAGAAAATTAAAATAAGACAATGTTGCTCGGAGCGGTTGCCCCACGTACGATTCGTACAAAAGGAATGATTTATCGCTTGTCAACATTTTTATATCTTATTTTTGGAATACCTCGGAATTATATTTTAACGTCAATGGTTCCGTCTTCCGTTCCTATTTAACCGTTTCTTCTTTTCTGAAAAAAACCTTGAACAATGCGAGATCTTCTGAATCGACGATGGTGCAAGCGGTAGTTAGTGTCGTTCAACCGTTGTCTCGAACGAATTCTGGAAACATCGTTTAAATTGATAGAAAGGAGTATTTGTGAATGATTTCGCGGTCGATTCGAAATTGTTTGGCAAATTATCTAATTGATTAGCGGTGAATCGTGAAATTACACGGTGTACAAAGCAACGAGGCTTTTTTGGTGTTCTATACGTTTCTTATTAAATACCTTCTTTACTAATCTTCTATTTCGTAAATTATTTCTATAATTTTAATTAAACTTCGAGCATTACACGAATGCAATTTTTTTATCGTATTCGAACTGGTCTGTAACTAAAATTCAAGTTACATGAATTTTTCTGTTTTCATTATACTCATCATTGAAGTGGACAATAATGTGGAAAACAGCATATGTTCCATCATAAAATAAAAACATTTTCAAGAATAGATGACAGTATACTTAACATAAAAATTTAATTTTGAAAATCCAGCCATTTTCGTCCGGAATCCGTCGAAGAGGGTAAATTAAAAAGAGGACGCGATTGAAGGTGTTCACTCGAGCTAAGCCAGAGACCCTTGAAGAGATTGAAATATTCGAAAATACAAAATCTATTTCGGTGACGCGTGTTCCTCGACGCGAGCATCGACCTGTCAGTCGACGCTCTTCATTCCAAGACTTCAAAAGCTGACAGTTTGTCATCCCTTGGCCACTCGAGGCAAGTACGAGAGACTCGCGACTATCGACCATGATATTTTTGCGTCGAGTAAAAGAACGGCCATTACAAAGCAGCAATACCTGCTACTATTTTGGTCCGTCGACGAATGGTTACAGAGAGTGTCGTGTCTCGTCTCCTTCACCCAGGACTTTGACACTAATCGCTTTATTTACAGTCTAGAACCAGACATTGTTTATCCTAACCTAAATATGAATTTTCGAGTTGTTTCGTGACGAAAATTTCAGGGGGTTTAGATTATTTAGGAATATTCAAGTTTGAACAGTTGGCAGTGAAAGATTGGATATAGAAGAGGAGGGTTGAAATTTAACATAATTAATAGGAGCAGAAAATTAACATGATGCTCTGAATGTTACAATTATTCGACTATTTACATTTAGGCGGTATTAAAATGTCAGTCAAAATTTGAATAATTCGGTTTAATTCGGATGTTTGATTGCAAGTAAGATTTAAATAATTCGCGTATTTGGAAAAATTTCAAAATTAGTTAAAACTCACATTGATTATCACAATATTCGTACAATAATAATGTACCGAAGTAAAATTATTATGTAATGTTAAAGAAATGAAATTGTAAAAGGAGGATGAAATAATACACCAAATGAAATGAAGAGAAAATGTTTGAATTATTATTATTCGAAATGAAAAGTCGCATAAATAGTACATTCATGGTTCTAAAGTCTACATTCTCAGCAAAAAGAGATAAAAATGATTTTGTGAATCGTTCTCGAAGAGAAACGCATCCTGTTATTTCGAAGAGAACCAGCGAAGCGACGGCCGACGGCTCACTCGCTCGACGAATGACGAGCGGTCGCTGCGACTAACAAGTCCACTGTTATTTTAATAATGTTGCCTGGCCTCGAACTCTATATTCACGATTTTGTCCTAGCAACGCTATTTTCGAGAGAACCATCCATCTCAACCGACAAACGAACAGGAAACTTAATTGTACTCTATCATTCGAAGGCTAAAATTGATTTGCTAATTATCAAAATTGATTTATTACGCGTACAAATTAATTCGATGCCTTTATTTGAATATCTGACGTCATGTAGCAAGAATTTACTCCAGAATTTTATTTATTATTCTCTCTTCGAATATAAATTTTAATTTTGACAATTTGTTTATCTAACTTTTGTGAATTATTTTCTTGCAGAGCCGTAATAAAAAGTTGAATAAAATTGAAGAGAGAAACGACGAAAATGGTCCACGTTTCTCTCCATTCCGGCCGGAGATGTTCCTCGGTTTCGTTCGGCCAGTTCCCTATAGACAGGTGGGAAGGGTCACATGATGGCCGTCTTTGTAATTTGTCTTTTGTTTCCCCCTGGCCCGTAGGAAGAAAACTTGCAGGGTAGAACAAAGGACGGAAAGAGCCGCTCTATCGACTGACGCGAACAACAGAATCGTTTCCTTCGCCTCTCCGCTAGCTTCTCTCCGTCTATCTGTTTCTCTCCCGCTTATTCGACGTAAACGTATGAAAAATGAGTGACGAGACTCCGAAACAAACGAGAGACAGCCGGTTCCGTGTTCGTGTTTCGTTTCGAACAGGTAGAACGTGGCTCGTCCAGGCTAATCGATAAGCTTTCAATCATTCCGACCTGCTCTTCGGATTCTCAAATGGTCCAGATTAGAATGATACATTGCGAATCTTGGTAACACGTTAAATGGTCCATCACCGTTCGTGTTGATACGACTGTTTAATAGTCTGTGAAAGTTCATCGTTACATATGGCGGGTTTAAGCAATTTTGGGGATTCTTAAACGATACTGCAATCATGGTTAGTTCGATCACTCGTTAGATAGTATGTTCATTGATGTTAGGTGTACTAAGCTTAGACCATCATTTTGCTAACCTTCATTACTTATTAAATCTCTAACAATTTTCAAGATTATCCAGGTTGGAGTAGCATCTTGCCAACTGTGATCACTTACTAGGTCTATTTATATCACTGTTATCATTATGACACGAAGTTGGAGATTTAAGTAGCCTGATAACTTTGACCACCTAAATGATTCACTGGCAAATCATTTCCTGTTAAATTACTAGTAAATAGTTTATGGGTATCTGTAAGTTCTCGATTCACAATTTTGTTAGAGTACCAAAGACATGTGGCTGCACTTGAATATTCATCGCGATCGTTAGAGTGTATCAAAACATCGCAGCACATTGTTAGCAGCCGGACCAAGAAGGTGGAAAATATTTTGTGGCCGGCAGTGGTCGAGCAACGTGGTTCTTGTATCGCGTCGTTAATTGATTATGGTTGCTACGGGCCGCTAGCCATGAAAACATGAAGAGCCTTAGCACCCTCCGCGTTCAGTTTTGTACATTACCCTTGCCAGTTTCCGAGATACGCCTTCGTATAAATCTGTAATGAAGAACGGTTCACTACGATTCACCCTTGGGCCTCGTGCGTTTCTTTCGACGATTTATCCGCCACAAATTACCCGATCGACGCGTACCCCGTCATCAGGCGATGAATAATTCTTCGATCGTTAGGTGGATTTCCAGGAACCGTGCTCGTCATCAAGGATCGTTCGACCTTGCTGCCGAAGTAATTTTGTTCTTGCGAGGAAATTAAGAAACCTCGTTTCGAGATAAACCTAAACCTTCCCTCAAACTGACCAACAATTAGATGTACCATTCTACCATAACACCGGAACCAACTGCACTTTAATTCTCAAATGGGTTGGGGTTAATTGTACCTGGACTTGGATTATTTCAAATAATTTGCTCCTTTCGATGAACATGAAAATATTCATGAGCTGGCAATTGTAGAGTGAATTAAAACTGAATTAGAAGTCACAGATTGAATTTGAGTCTTATATTGTGATCTAACTCTTTTATTGCAATCATATGTATTAACAGAAGACTTCCAAAAATGGAACGATATAAATTATAATTACATAAAAGATTAGATAATTTTTGGTCAGCCTTAAAAAGTCATCCCTCAGGAAGTTAATCCAATGACGGTATAAAACTGAGAACAACTTTATGTAATGTACTAACAATGTCTCCTCGAGCTGTAACTTCTTTCAGTGTAAAGCATTTAACTGAAAGATAGCATTTTTGTTTCGATAACGAGTGTGGTACAGGAATCATCAGAATCCTCTGATTCATCGTGCCTGCGACGCAACCTAACCCAACATAAGCACACATGAAATTACACGGCTTAGCCTTATTTTAAACGTAGACAGTGGTGGTTGAAGGTTCTTTTTCTCCCAGCGCTATCTTCATCAGAGCAGCAAAGTCGGTAACGCCCCTAGCCACTCGGAATTATCAAGAAATCCAAGCCTGTATCAGGATCAACGTGTTTCCTTTCGCGTACGAGTCGCTTTCATTAGGGTACTCCCTTCCGTTCATTAAACCAGGAGTTCAGCATACCACACGCGTGATGTCTCCGAGCCGTAATCCTGTCTATAAACCGTATGCAAGAAGCCCGTAACGACAGGGCGTACCTAGTTATTACCAACTTCCTGCGGTTCGTGTATCCCACCCCCTCCGCAGCCGGTCGCATTTTTCGCGAACAGGTTTCTTCCGAGAATTCATGCTGTCGGTCGCATTAGCATAACTTCCCGTGGCTTCGTTTCGTTCCTAACCTCTGAAAAAGGCTGGCTCTCCGAAAAGGGAAAAACAACGGGCGACCGATGTCGGGAGTAGAGAACGCGAGAAGGGTGGTGCCCTTTTTCGTGGCGGATCGAGAAGAAAGGAAAACCGCGACGAAAAATTAATGAAAGGGTAGAAACGAATGAAAAAAATGGTGGGGAGAGAAGATCGCGACGACGGTGAACTCGCGAGGAACCGTGGCGCTGCAGCTGCCTATGGCGGCCATGTTGGCCACATGCAACGTGTAATTATGGTGGCCGTGGACGAGGCCCTTCCTTGCAAGAAAATTGGATGCACCGAACGAGAAGCAGAAGAAGAAGAGGAAGAAGAAGAAAAGAGAAGAAAGCGATGGAAGGACGTGTGTGCGTCAGCGCGCGCGCGCGCGCACCACGCTGGCCAAAGCCGAGTCCGAAGGCGTGCCGATGCAACCTGCAATCATCGGGGTGGAGCGACCACCTTCGACCCGTGCGTGCATCCTCAGGCTACCTCCGAGTCGAGCTACAGACCTTCCAGCTACCTTCTCGCCTCCCAACCACCACCTTCTTTTCCTCTTTCTTCTCTCTTTCCAGGCGTGCGCGTTGCTTATTTTCTTCCTGCTCTTTCTCTAGGCAGCGCACTTTTTTACCTAACGTCTTGGATGGTGTGCGCTGCTCAACACCAACGACTTTCTGCAGATTCTCGTGTTGTGTTGCTGGTGACGAAAGCTGGGGAAATTTGTACACAAGTTTTTACCGAGCGGAGACACGGAGGTGAACTTTGGAAATTTGCGAATCATTCGTGTATTCAGGGATTTGGGGTACGGTGACTTGAGGATTTCGGCTTTTGAGGATTATGGTGAGTTAGGGATTCGAGGATCTGGGAATTCGGGGACGTGGAAATGTGGGGACTTAGGGATTTCGAAATATGGAGGTGTGGGGACTTAGGATTTCAAGGATGTGGAGACGTGAGGATTGTAGAGACTCGGTGATTTAGGGATTTGGGGATTTAAGGATTACGAGATGTGAGGATATGAGTATTTGGAGATTTGGGAATGTAGGAATTTCGAATTTTGAAAATTTTCGAATGTGCAAATTTGAAGACCCGAGGATCTGGGGATGCAAGGATCTGAGCATGTAACGACCTGAAGATGTGGAGGTCTAGGGATGTGTAGATTTGGGGACGTTGGGATTTCGAGGTGCGAGGATCTGGAGATGTGATTTTAAGACGTAGAGTTTAAGGATGATGCGATTTGAGAAGTTGATTCGAGTACATTGGCATTTGAGAATTTGTTAATACGAGAATTAAGAATTTTAATATTTCGAGATTGAGAACCTGGGTTCCGAGAACTTGGGATGAGAATATCGGGATTTAAGAATAAAGATTTACATTTGAGAGAGTGCGAATTTGAAATTTGTGGTTTGTGGACATAAATCTTCAAATCCGAATATATCGAAATGCTGACAAATTGATTAACTTGATAATTATACGTCAATTGTGATTAATCAATAAGCAACGACACGCTGCTGTATTGCCTCTTTCCACGTTTCTGAAAGTCGTTCAACACCAGCATCCCTACCTCCAGATTTCCTCATATTCCTAAAAGCAGTTGAACCGTGAATTTCCGGTACGTAATAATTTCATAACATTAACTAAACTTTCACTGCCCTGTCACCCGTATCTGGGTGACCCACGAATGTCCCCGCTAGTGTAGCAATCTCGGTTATAAATAATCGCCGTAGGTGCTTGAAAGTGCATACACGCATAATAGACGAAGCAGAGAAATATTTCTAAAATAACCAAGTCGATTTATTAAAAACGAAATGATTGCTTGGCAAGACTTTCAGCGAATTTTAACGACGTAATCAATGTGTCAAACGTTCTCTAACACAGAAAAAAAAAAACGTGAAAATCGTAAGAACTCGTTCGCGACAGTGGTAAAGTGACCAAGAGACCGAGCTACCGATTCGAACGTTCACCTGGCCACGGATGCGGACGCATGATCGATCGCGTCCATTCGTCAGAATTTTTATTATCGTTCGCGAAAGCAGACAGAGGCGACGGTAATATCTGACAGCCGTGGATACACTGCTAGAAACATCACTTGCCCGTAATCCAAGCGATTTGTACGAGTCGTCCTCGAGCCGGTATCTAATTACAGGTACGCGGTTATTCTAATCGTGGCTGCCAGAAGGGACAGCGGAACGTTCCGCGATCAATTTTACCTTTGCTCCTTTCTTTTATTTTTATTTCAAACTGTAGGAGCGAGTGGGACTGTAATACTGCGCGCCGTGTTTCAAATTTCGCGGGAGAATTAAGGAACTTGTACCGTTAACTCGTTACTGTGTAAGATATCTAGTACCTGGAATCTTTGCGATCTTAGTTCACGATGTGAAGTTCGTCAATACTGTAAATCAAAAGTATTACTACTTGTAGACACCAGTAAATATACAGGGTGTTTCATTTAGATCTACTTGCCCCAATATCTTCGAAAATATTGAAGATTTAACTTGACGTTTCAGACAAAAGTTACTAGACTTCAGAGAGCAAGTTATCTGGTAAAGGTAGATCTTCGAGATAGGTATATAGAGGAACTTTACAAATTTGTAATAATAATTTATTCTGCCTAACCTTTCTTGATTAGGAGCCAAAAGTTTGATCGAACACCATCGATCTTTCGCCACGTTTTGAGCTCAAGTCCAATTTCTATCGAAGAAAGTCAAAATTAGGAACAGTAGCAACGGTGACATTTATAGCTATTGGCGTAGTTGTACAACGCTGTTACGTTGTTGTTGCGTGATCGTTGAATCTCTGTGCATAACATAAGCGACCACGAGCACAGATTTGTTATCGTGACGACGGAGATACGATCGAAAAATGAACCCACGGTGTAACCAGCAATTCACCTCGCGGCTGGCAATGAATCAAAACAGCGGCGTACAGATCCTTCTTGACGCGTACATTTTTCCGATCCCAGGCTGAAACTCGCGATAAATCCTTTAGATGTAATTAACGTGGCTGAGGTACAAGGCCCCTCGCGACGTTCATGCATTTTTATAACCAACTATAGTCACAGGATGTTTCTTACGTGATTGTTAGCGAAATTCTTTCACTCTGCGAGTGCTTCAATGAATTACTGACAGAAGCTACTTGGGTGGTTTTAAATTTCAAAATTACTAAATTTCTGAATTTTCTAGTTTAAGAATTACTAAATCCTCAAGTCTTTAGATCCTCAAGTTTGTGCATCCTTAAGTTCTTATATTCTCAAGTTCCTATATTCCAAAATCTCGACATCATCAAATTTCTATACCCCAAATTTCAACATCCCCAAATCCCTACAATTCCAAGTCCCTACATCCCCAAATTCCTACATCCCCAAATCTCCACATCTCTAAATACCTACACCCCCAAATCTCTATATCTTCAAATCTCTAGATCCCCAAATCTCAAAATTCCCGAATTCCTAAATCCCTAAATTCTCAAACCCCAAATTCTCAGCTCTCCAAATTCCCAAATGCCCAAATTTCTAAATCTCCAAATCCCCAATTTCCCAAATTTCCAAATTCGCCCGAAACTAGTGTACCAAAGATCATGCACTTCCCTCGTCACAAAAGTCACCGATAAAAATTGAACCATTGCGGTAATTGCCGACGTTTAGTCCCATTGCGAAGGATCGGTATCGTTGTATCGGAAAGCAGAAGGGTGGAAAGGATGGCCGAGACGAAGGGTGGTCGGTACGCAAAACGGGAGTGGTCTCAGGGGGATGAAAAGCGCCATCTTTCCATTAGACGCGAGATTGATTTTGCGAGAGCTCCTTTCCGTAACAGGCCGACACTGAAGCTTGATGCTCGAGCGCTAATGTGATTAAAATAATCCGACGATAATCAAAATACAAAGGGCCGCCCAATTTCTAACCCCCTGGTAATACCATTAAGACTCGCCGCGGCATCCGGGAAAAAAATAAGCCTTCCCTTTACGACCGGATAATCGCGCGTTCTCGAACGATTATTAATTAGGGTTGCTGTGTTACGTTCGATTCTTTTTTTGCCTTCTGACTTTGGGGTCTTTGCTTTCTGGTGAATTTAGTTGAAAATTCAAGGTTTTTACGTGTTGACCCTTCGTTAGACTTATTTGTTAGTTTTATGATAGATTGGGATTTAAGGGTGGATTGTGGATAATTGGTGGTATAAGATAATTGCTTTTAGTATTTCTAAATGATGAGGGGATGAAATGTCTTATTGTGATTTCTCACTGTATAAAATTCGAATAGTATTATTTTTTATGAGTATCTACATGTCTACAGTATATTATTTAAAAAGTGAATACATGTAATTTGCAAATTTAATACATGTAGGTGCTAACACTGTTACTACCGACATCCAGCACTCTTAAATTAGAAATAAAGTATAAAAATTATTAAATAGAAGGTGAAATGTAAAGTAGCATCTACGACTGTTATTTATCTCAACAAAAGTTGATACATATTTCCATAAAAACATTCTGTAATTTAAAATATGAAACTTGAAGTCATTTTGACCTTTATGGTTCCAATATAAAAAATCACCATTTACAAATGGTTCCTCAAAAATTCGTCAAACTTGTCTATTTTTGCTGCAAGTTAAAAAATGTAACAAGTTATAAGAAATATTTTTACTATTTTCCTGGCAGACGATTGGTATTGCACTCTGCCCGTTCTCGCGATCAACCCCCGAAAGTTGGTCGGGTGTTCTTGTCTCGTGACGCGGCTGTTTCGCCCCTCGTTTCACCTCAGGGATCGGAAACTCGTAGGCGGATAAAAAGTTTATTTTAATCTATACAAATTTTAAATCCTTCGCGACCGGTCACCCCTCTTCCACGCTGGTGTAAAGTGTCGCGACGGAGTATAAGATCTGCCACCCCCTCGATTCAGTTTTCCTTCGTTCTTGCAGATCTCGTGTCTTCCTGATGCTTTCCGCTTCGATATTCCCTTGAAACTTTTTTCTCGATATTGTAGAAATGATAAATATATTCCGCTGCAGCGTAACATCTATGCTTGAAATACAGAAGTATAAAATATTATAAACCTTCGGTGAAATGGAGCAAGTTTAAATAGGTATGAACAATTTCTTAAATACAAATTTTATTTACAAGGTACATTTTAAAGATAATTTTATACATTTTATTGTTACAATAAAATTTTATATTTACAATAAAATACAGTGAAATAAATTTTGTCTGCAAGATTTGTACCAATTTTATTTCTGTAGATTTTTGTAGCTCTAAGGACATTTCGACAGAAGTATTTTTTTTAGAAGATTTAAACTCTTCGTATAAATTATTTTTCTTTTCTCAAACGAAGGAATTTTATTTTAAATCCACCTGTGATTTCAATAATTAACTAAATTTTTATTTGCTCTTGGATGCAAGGGAGAATTTCACGCGTGGTTTCGATGGAATAAATGCACGATTTCTTCGTCATTCGAGATACATATCGTGTCCGAAATATTAGCGAAGGAATTCGAGGCAATCAATAACGGTAGAAACGCGTGTGGATCGGTCCTAATTAAAGGTAGCTCGTGATATTGGTTAATTTATCGTCGCGGCACGTAAACGTCACTTCTCGTTCGGTTGATTCATATTTAGAGTCAACAACGCGGCGTTCAACCGGCGTAGCGTTTCTTTGCCACGCGAATATAATCGGAAGGAGTCCTGTCGATTTATTATGGGGAACGCAATAATTCAACGTAACGCGATTAATGAACCATGCTTTGGACCTTGTTTTGTGAATCCCTCTGTGCAACGCTCTACTGAACCTAACGGGATAGAACTTCTCTTAAACCACAGACTTAAACAACTTTTTGCTTCGAAATTATTTCTCATTCGTTTATGCCTCATTACATTCGAGCTTACTGAATTTTACTTAAACGACATTTTATATGATAATTATTTTAGTACATGATCATGAAAAGCTGGTATGTATGATTACATGTAATCAGGCGGTATTTGTATATTATTGCACGAAAAACAATAACTGGATTTATTTTATTTTTCTCAACTTCATAAAAATAATTCCATATAACGAAGTAATTTCGAAACATAATATTTGAACGATGAAATGAGTACTTTATCGTACGAAAGAGAACAGAATTCATTTCTAAAAACATAGGTTCACAAAAATAAGAATGCTATAGTACGAATTTTATCACAAATTTGCACAATAAAATTAACATTCTGCTGTAAGAAAAAGAATAACTATTTTTAAAATTTAACTTATCTATTCATAAGAACAAGAGCTCCGTGACACAAAATAAAATGATTGATCAAAATAAAGTCGTTAAACGAGCATCACCCATAAAATTTATAAAAATACAAACGATGTCAATGCAAACTAATGAAGATCATTCCTGTTACATTTATAGACAATCTAAAACACTTCCTCTGAGAACAAAAAATTCTACAAACCAGATTGAGCGGCAGGAAGAAAAGGAAAATGCAACCGCTTAAAATCAATATTTAACGATCGTACAGGCGATTAGTAGAAATGATGAATGCAAAACTAGTTCTGGAAGTATCGAGGATGATTCCGATCTTTGCCGTTCCCGTGGCGCTCGTAGGCTAGTCAGCTGACGAACACCTAATTACGAGGGGTATCGATCGATCGTGACGTCCCGTGCACGAGACCTCACTTTCTCCGACGACACACACGTGAGAATCGTTCAGGTAATAAGTTTGATGCACGTGTATATTTTCCTCGCCCTATCGTCGAAGAATAAAAAAATGAAGAAAGCTTGTATCCGTGATGCGATGATTACGCAGCTTCGACGATCGCTCATCGACGCGATGGGAAACGTTCGACCAATTAGCGGCGATTAAGCGGCTCGCTCTTCGATCGTTCCTGAATTAACTCGTGATATTGAGATATTCGAACGGTAACGGTTAATTGATCTGACGCGTGGGGAATCGAAAGAATGCTGAAAGAGAACGCGGTTCATTTTTTTTTTATCGATTAACTTTGAACGTTTCGAATCGAGGACACCGAGTCAACGTAGGATTCTTTCATATTTTATTTTACTATGTTTTATTTTTTTGTCAGGTAGTAATTCTATGTTTAAACAATGTTATCGAATATGTTCATAAAATTTATTATTTATAGGTCAAAGTAGCTAATACGAGTATTTTCAATTTGTAGTAATATAGGTGACTTTGTATGAAAGTGTCATCTATGTGATGTTGGTCAAAGTGTTATAATAACGAAAGTTTCAGTGAAATATAGTACGAGAACTTTAACATTACACCATATTACAGTTTGAACCGAATTACGCTCATTACAATTAATGGCTACTAGATAAATGATAAATGAGAATCACCTTATTTGATCTGAAACTTTTGATGCTGTAAAACAAAAACAGCAGGTATACCATATCCACTAACTCATAACCAAAAATAATTGATAACCTTAAACGTAGAAATGATTAATTTCACTCTTCAAAAATTTACCTTTCGGACTTCATAAATTAATTTAAAAATAAGATATGAAATTGTTTGATCTCTTGAGTGTATGATATAGCTAATGAATTCAAGAAAATCTAAACATTGAATGAACAACTCGCAAGTTAATTTAAAAATAAAATGTGGAACGATCCCTTGAGGCAACGAAAGGAAGACACGAAGTGTTTAATGAATTTAAAAAAATGCTCCGAGTGGATCGTAAGTTAATTTAAAAATAAAACGTGAAATGGTTTGATCTCTGGAAGGCATGAAATGGTTAATGAATTTAAAAAATATGTTATCCAAACGAACGGATATCCGGCGAAAGGGTAGCCGGTAGGCGCGGTTTAGCGAATAAAATTGAACGCAACCTCGCCTATTCGTAATTACATTTCCCGGGGCTAATTAGCCTCTGTTCGGCGAACAACGCAAATTACGCCGCGGAGGCGTCGTTTCGTTGAATGAAATGAAAAAAGTTGAGTCGAAGAAGAGCTGCATTACCGTAATAGATGTAATTCATCGTGGCGAGGTGGCGCCTCTTGACCACGCAGCATTTCCTAAGCAACCCCTTACTCGCTATAACTTATCACCCTTGTCAACTCGTGCAAGCTGCAACCCTTGTGATAATTGTTTAAACCGACCACTGGCCACCCCTTTACTCCAGTCTGACCGTCGCACCGAGAGTGGCGGCTCGTTCGTGTAAACTTTATGTACTTAGAGGCAAGCGTGTAGGTACTTAATTACGATTAAATTACTCCCCTTAAAACCCCGTTGGCGAACTTCGAAGGCAGAGACTGTCCTGATAATAAATCGCTGAAAGGTGGACGCGGTTTCCTCTTTCGGAGAGGGTCGTTGCAATTCTTTTCGAAGAACACAGACCTTCTTCAGATCGTTTGTTTTTACTTGTACAAAGTTTTTTATTTGTTGTGTGGTTTATTTGGAGAGTGTTCAATTTTGGATCGACTCTCATTCAGCTTGCGATTTCGAGGTTTGAGGCATTTGGTGATTTGGGGATTTGAAGGTTTAAAGATTTAGAAATTTGGAAATATAGAAGTATCAATTTACAAATCTTAAAGTCTTCACATCCTGAAGTTTAGTAGTTTGAAAACTTGCCAATCTGAAGACTCACAACTTCCAAATTTACAAACTTCCAAAATGTATTTAAAGATTTTACAATTCATCTTATAGAAACCTAAATTTTAAGAATTTAATGATATTCAAATTCTCAAAATAAAATCCCTAAAATGAAATACAAATGATGTAAGAATGCTCCCTCTACCATCCCCCATTCATACTCATACACATTACAATTTTCCCAAATTTCCCCCCAAAAAAATGAATAAAAACCAATAACAAAAGTACGAGGTGTAACCAGAAGGTCCCACAGCTTAAAATAATATTTTCATTCATACTGTTTACCCTCACGATGTCGCGTAGGAGTATTACATAAGAATCGCGCGGAAAGGAGCGGTCGTAAATCTGGTCGTTGGGTGCCAGAGGGGTGGCTACAGGGTGAGACAAGGGCCGAGTGTCCTTTATAGCATTGTTAACAACTAATGTATGCGGCCTGGGTCCTCGAAACCCTCCGCGCATTTAACATTCTTTAACATTATTATACACATGGCGGCCGTCTGAGCGTTTTCGCCCCAGTGCGTCTTCGTGCCAAAAACGACCCTTCCAGCCCTCTGGGGATGATTTTTGTCGGTTTTATTTAACTGCAACCTGCGAACCCTTTTCCCTCTTTCTTACACGGCTGTGGATCTCTTTTTTTCGTCGCCTTTCTGCTGTTGGGAATCCAGGCACGTTTTAAGACTTAGGATCAGTGTAATTTTGGAGAACAAGTGGCGCTTAATGTGTTTTCGTAGGAAAGGGTGAGTTTTTGGAGCTTGAAATGATTTGTTGACTGCGATGGAGAGAAGTGAATAGGTATTTGAAATGCGTTGGATTGTCACGTTTCATGGACAAGGGGCGAGGTCGCCATGTGACACTATGTGGAATTTGGAAATTTAGAGATTTAGGAATTTGAGAAGATAGAAATTGTACTTTCTAATTTCTATATCTTCAAGTCTGTTTGTTGTAAAATTAGAAATTGAGAAATTTAGAAAATTAAAAATTAAAAGTCAAGAAATTTCAAGTTCATAAACTTCCAAATTTTCCAACTTTCAAACTCAATATCTTAGAACTAAAAAATTAACAAATTTCCTAATTGTCTGCCCCTCGATCTTAAAACCTTACAACACCAAATTCCAGAACTTACAGTCTGCTATCACTATCCTACCAGACCAAAAAGCGAGAACCACGAAGAAAATCAGAAAGCAGAAGTTTTCGTAGGTGGTGTCCGAGAACGAGAAGGATGAATAGAGTTTGGACGTTCTCCAAAAAGTACAGTTAGAGGAGAAACGAGGCGATAAAGGAGAAGAGTGTGGCAGTAGAAGAGGAACGGTAGAAGCGAGACAGGTTCGCGAGCGAGCAAAATGAGCGGGAAAGAGGAAGCCTGGAGGAATAAGAGCGCGATAGCGAGCAAATAATAGGGAAATGATTTGCTCCTTGTTAGATAAAGGACACCGCGAGGGGACTCGCGAAAAGAAATATTGCTGGGAATGAAAGGAAGCGAGCGAATGGTACAGGATCGAGGAGAGTTGGCTCGCCCGAGGGAGGAAGTGGATCCCTTTTCGTTGTAACTGCTCCTTCGGTTAGGTCGTGCCAGGTCATCCGTACGAGTATTCTGCTCGATTACGAGTTAAATACCGCTCTGTTTCTCTTACCACCGGTTCCTCTACTTTTTCATCCACTTTATCGAGTATTTATGCTGCTTCCTGTCGATTTTACCAAATATTTCACGGCCTAACGACGGGTTCGAGGCTCTTTAACACTTTTTAATATTTAATGGTTAATACGCTTTACTGAAATCTCTATTTGGTTTTTTATCAAGATTTAATTATGCTGTATTTGTTGTTTATTTTTTACTTCAAATACTGTGTTCAGTATGAAATTATCCACTTAATGTTCAAGCACTAGGTGACTATGTATTTATACTTTACATCTTATCTGCTCATACTTGATTTATGATAAATATTATAAGTCGTTATGGTTTAGGGAACAATTATTGAAACTTCAGAAGCACGTGAAAAATATTCTTGTAGTCAACAAAAGCTAAAGGATTAATATCCTAACCTATAATAATTAAAGAACTAACATTCTAACCCATAATAATTCACAAAAGAAAGTAACTTTTGATACAAAGCGATATTCGAGGGACGGCGAAAGCAGGAAAGTGGAAATCGTTATCCCGCGGCTTGCACACAGGGGTGTTAGCCAGGAAAACACGATGGAAGTTCGATTTTCGTCCAGTCATGTTTCATCACTTTGATACCTTGTCCCGTCTTCTGCTGCTTATTCCAATTCATTATTTTAACATCGACGCGATGATATCGCAGCATTCGCAGCGATAATCGATAATGGACTGCACGGATGTGTCTTCCACGCTTACGCAATTACGTAACAACGTTGTGAAGCTGTTTATGTCACCGTTCGCCATTTAAAGTTCCTTCGATCGTAAAATGGATGAACGTGAAGCGAGAGTTTGCGCGTTCAATCTTTCATGTAAACATTCTTCCTTGAAACGTAAAACGTAATATACTTTTGTTTTGATTCGGTTTGATATAACTTTAGAAGTTACTATTTGTTTTAATTAATTTGTTCTAAATAACAATATTTAAAATATATTTACGAATACCTTCAAAATTAGTCGAATAGTGGTTATACGTAAAAGGAAAAGTTAAAAATGGCGTCCTTACACATTTCAAGGTCATCGAAAACTACGAGCCACGTGTCCATTTCTAAGTAACAATCACATTTAAAATATTTATACAAATGTCTTTGAATAGATAGCCTAGTAATTACACGTGTAGAGAAAACTTGTTAAAAATGGCGTCCACAGAATACTTCAAGGACATCGGTGTTCCGTTGTCTATAGAATTAGCACAGCTAACGACGTTTCGAATTCGCATAATAGGATTGTTACATGACGACACTAAGGTCAAAATGCGACAGGTGCTCGAAGTAAACGCGAAACGTACTCGTGCGAGAGAGTTTGCCACATTATCGGTGGGAGAAGGAGTCGTGGGGTGTTTCGAAAGAGATTCGACGGGTGGAGGCACGATTCCAGGAACGAATCGGCTCGTTCGAGCGAAGGGTTGCTCGAGTTTACTCCGTGGGATGGAAACACGTAGGTGGAGGTCGAGGATAGGGTATGCATGGCGGCGGAGAGTCCAGTAGCGATCATCAATCAGAAAGGCAGTCAGCCGTCCGTCCGTCGGTCGGCCGGCTGGTCAGCCACATCCAACGTGTACGGAGTTTCGCGCTCGGTAAGGCATCCACCTACCAATTCACCAGTCATGCTTCGACTACCGGACCCTGACAATCGATCCGACCGTGTTACACGACTCCTTTTACGATTCTTCTTCCTTGCTAATAACAGACGTACAGAAATCCCCGCGACATAACCTGCAATTTTGGAAACTGATACTTGTGGACTGCTGCGAAGATAGTCTCGCTGCATGGACGTATACCGTGCACTGGCCACGAGGTGACCTCTTGGACTCGTCTATGTCTATCTTAAAATCAGATATCTCTTACTTTTTGGAACAGCAGATAAATTGTACACCCTTGTCAAATATATGTATAAACATTTTACTATGTATAAATACTTATTTACAAATACGTATAAATATGTGTAAATATGTGTAAAATATGTGCATGTATACATGTATAAATATATTTTTGATCTTAATCAATTGCAACTGCTTTTCAGTATCCACTTTCAAGTATCTTGTGACATATGAACTATAAGAGTGTATCACAGTTCTCCAAGAATATATAAATTTGAGAACTATTATGGAACAATTCCCAGCAATAAAAGGTTAACACGTAACAGTATAAATAGGAGAGTTGAAAAAAGAGGTCCAAAAGAGTGGCGCGAAACTTTTGATCAAACAAAGAGTAGTTCGCCTAAAAGTTGTCCAGCGAACATCAGTGTCTCTTCCTTAACGACGCGTGACGAAAAAACACGGAAGCGGTTGTGTTGAACCCTTCGTGGACTGCAAGATGAATACGAAGCACGCGCACTCTCGCGTGTACAAAGCCAACCGAGGAAGAAAAACTCCTGGTAGAAAAAAGACGGGTCTGTGGCTAGAGATCTCTGGCTAAGTTTTAAAATCAATTTAATAACACAACGAATGATTAGAAGGCACATAGTGCTGACAAAGTAGTAGTAGTCCTCGAAAGGGGAGACTTCATTATTTGTTGTAATGGTAGAATTATTATGCATCTAGTTTGCGAATATAATTTGATTTGATCCTTATATTTCCAGGTTTCTATATCCTCAGAGTCTTGTATCTTCAGACCTCTACATATTCTTGTATCCATATTTTTTACATTTCTAGCAGGTCTACCCAGAATTGTAGTCCAATAATGGTCACTGTTTGAGTTTTTCGCTTTCAAAGATAAGTCACTTAACAAAGATGGAAATCACAACTTCAGGAAATATTAATAAACATACCGAGAATGAATTATTTTAATTCAAAGACGGATAGAACTTACATAACTTTGACATATACGAACCAACCATCTACATATAAAAGTCCATGTGACCACACTTTGGATACTTATAATCCCAACAAACGAATGTCTTCCAAGTACAAAGTACCCAAGAATTAAAGCTGTCGTTGCAAAGCGATATTGTACATTTCAGAGATATGGGTCAGAACTGGCACCATCGTTCGAGGGTTAAGGGACATTAACCTCGCGAGCCACGATCTTCTTAGGAAAGTCCTTTCTTTCACGGGAACCTCGCCACGAAGCTCCAAAAGGTAGAAGAAGATGGAAGGTAGACGGAGAGGTGCGAGGGTTTCGTCTGAGGTAATTAGCAGACGGCCGCAGTGGTGGCGTCGAAAGATCTTCCTGGCTGTGGGTCTGTTATTCGCGACAGGCGAATCCAGAAGACGAGGACCGGTCTGTTTAGAAAATGTCAGGCCACCGGTGAAGAGTCATGCAACATCGAGCATCGCACGGAGTGACGGGATAAAAAGGAGACCGAGAAGTTTCGTAATTTCATTATCACAACGCGCAATTACCCTTCAGCCCTTCTTTCGGTACCTGTGATGGCTCTCGTTCAATTCTTCGAGGGTCTGCTGCCGTTACTTTGGATTAGGAAAGGTCACTGGAAAGGTCATACTTCATGGCCCCTTTTGTTCTTCATTTTTGTAGCAACGTTCAGCTGTTCAGAAGTGGCAAGTTAGAAATGGCAACTGGTGAAGTGAAGATAACGGACTATTTCTGTCTCTGACAATCTCTACAGACTATTAAGTTTTGTTTCAAAATATATTCTTATAAGTATAGGCGAATGAAAGACGATGAAAATGAATGCAGATGGCTATTGTCACATTAGAGATAACACCCTGTATATTGCAGGGGTTGCAACTCCACTTTTCGACAGTCTGAGTAAATAAAAAAGACCGCCTTTCGAAAGGTCAAGCATAATTTGTTGATCATCAGTAGCTTGTGAACTCCGTTTCGAAATCGGCAAAGAAAGTCCAGCTATCATCCAGGTAGCTGTTTTCTGTGTTTCCTCGTGTCGACGTCCTGCATCCGCCTCCGGTGACGAATCAAACAGCCATCATAGAAGCCACCAGCGTCTTTTGAAAGAGCGTCGCAACACACAGGGGGTCTGAGGTGGCGCGAACACTTTGATCGCCGAATGACTGGCGACTTTGCATTATGAAGCTAAACTGTTGAAGCCGTTGAAGAAACGCAACGCGGCTGCTGCTACCGTGTAGTCGGGAACTTTTTATCGCGTTGTGAGGCCCGTCACGGGCAACAGGTTTTCGTTGATCCTACCGTGGCCAGGGGGACACGCCATTTTCTCGATTACCCCTCCGTTATACCCTAAATGAAGGTATTATTCCACCACCGCGCATTGGGATAAAATAGCACGAAGGGGGCGCGAAAATGAAAAAGTTTTTCAAATTTTATCAAGCAATTTTTTATTAGAAGTCTTACAAGACGTGAAATTTACTTATAAGGTGGAATTTTTATATTATAATAGACAAAGCATTTATTTGTTATACTGTATTGTATGTATTGTCTCGTTTTATCACAATGTGCACCGTTTCTGTTTGTAATCGCTGCGATTATACGATTTGGTTCGACGCCAAAACGAGCCTCCTTGGACGATCATGTTTAACATTATTTTTGTTCGTGCAATAAGATACTTGACTATTTGATTTTTAATCTTGGTTAGCAAGTTACTAAAATTATTAACAGTACGATAAGGTAAAATAATCACATTTGTTCCACAAATAATTAAATAATTATAACAGTCATCATATATTATAAATAACGATATCAATACTCTTCCACTTTCATTTTTATCATCCATATTGAATTCACCCAAAGTTACTCCAATCAGCGCAATAAGTATTTAAACATGTCGATTCTAAAATTCGAAGTGTTTTAACCGATCGACGAGGAAATACTCGTCTATGTCATAGGCTATCACAGTGTCGTGAATTTCTGTGGAAGGACGAATCCCTCGATCCAGGATCCCTAGCCATCCTGTCTGTTTCACCCTCGCGATTCTCCGTAGTCCGTCGTCGGAGGGAAAATAATGCATTAGAAATTCAGATGACCGAAAGAGAAGGTCGTCCTACGATTTATCAAATAAAAGCGGCAGTACAGTCAAATACCCGTCCGTGTCGTCAGTGGAAGCGACAGTTCATTTTTAATATAAAACGAGAGTCTCAGGAGCGACGGTTCGCGAGCAGGGCCAGGGGCTCGAGGGGCGAAGGAAAGAGGAATCTTGGCGTAACGACAAAAAGAACGGAGCTGATATCGCCGTCGATGTTTGCCACGCTGCCTCGTCTGCGGAAACGCGAGCGGAAAAAAGCTCGATTCGCCGCAGAGATTGCGATTCCTTCGACTCGGAGGCCATTTTGCGCGATGCAGTACGTTGCAAACAATTGTTTTCCCGTTTTTCTTTCGATCCTGGCTGTTTACCTTCGCTGAACTTTCTTTGACGCCGATTTCTACCCCTTTCGTGAGGATTTATACATACAATTTTCAAAAACAGAATTTACATCGGTTCATGCTTTTTTAGACAAAGATAATTAATACAGGATTTAGAAGTGATAATCTAGAATTACAGGTAAATTATGTAGGGCTTGAAGCATTCTTTGATAACATTTCATGTGAAGATACAATGTCATCTGAAATGATAAAAAATCACTTTCTTTCTGAGTAAATGAAAATTGATTTTCATTTGATAATAAATAAAAATGACAATTATTGACTCACTACTTTCGTTAGAATAACGATGAGCACCATTAGATTAATTCCCGTCGTTAGATCCACACAACTCCAGTTATTATTAATAAATGATTAATCATCCTTAAATGAAATGATCTTTTTAGAGGATTAATTGTAAATAATTATCTTTGAAATAAAAATCCAATATCCCGGTAAAAAACTAAAGCAAGTTCAAGGTAATTAAGCAGCGATAGTGTTGTTAAGCAAACAATTAATAATTTGTTTCCATTGTCGCGTCGAGGCGAGTTATCCGTGTCGTCCATGCTCATCCATCATAGTTCTCGTTCCCTTTGCCCTTTACCACCACACGACCACGCAGTTTCTCTCACTTTTTCGACTCGTATTTTTTCGTACTACTTCGCGAAAACCTGCCAGCGGTTAAACGGTTTATAAACAGTCCCAGTTCGGCAATTTATTAGCCGACGCTCGCGGAGGGTTGCAACCCCGAAATTGTATCATCGCTAGACGCAAACAGATTCTTCGTGTCTCTAATTCTACCTTCCTCTGTAATTTGTATAATATTCGATACAAATTTTGTAGTCAGCAATGGAATAGATGCTCTTAAAAATATTGTCAACTTTCAAATATTTTATGTATCAGTACATATTTTATGTTCACAGTTTGTGAAGTTTCAGTTTCAGTTTTGTGAAGGTTATAAAATTTACACCCCAGATTTTGGATGTGTTATTCTCTTTATCAATGGCACGTTTACAGCAGAGATCTACCTTGCATTTGTATAGAAACAAGAAAGATATATCTTTCATTTTGAATTAGACAGGACCAGAAGCGTCGTATGAATTTCTGATCGTCCAGTGAGCACAGAAAAGAGGGACGTTCGCATAATGCAGGATTTTTTCGGGATATGCAAATCGGCCGCAAAGTGAGACAAACCGCGATTGCCAGGCTCAATAATAATTTCATGGAAACGTTCCAAGGCAGGAAACAACGACGTCGTCTACGAATCGGCCATATTTTCGTCCGCAAACGCAGACGATGTTACTCTGATCACTCGTAAAAAGAGAATACGCGGAGTTGAATCTGTATAAACGAGGACACCAGTTTTCTTTTTCATCGAATAAACGAAACCTTTGTCTCAAACGGTGTTCCACTCTCTCGAAGCAGAATCTTTCTCTCGAGATGGTCGATTTTGAACGTTGCTCGCTCGCTTTCGTTCAGTCTCTCGCCTTTGATCGCGTTAATGCGAGCAACTGCGGCTACGCTTTCGCTAAATTTCTCCAGTTACATCGGGGTTTCTAGGATCGGTATGAATCATGGTTTCACGGGAGTACAATAAAACGCTGCGATTTTACGTGAGAAGTTAGTAAAATGGAAGAGAAGGTTAACTGTGAGTTACTGGTATTATTAATTAGCCTCGCTTTTATTTTAACTGGTCATATTTCATTAAAATAATTATTTGTAAAATCACAAGTGTAATATTTCTTAGATGCTTCGAGATTTTGAACAATAGATAGCTTTAGCTGTCACTCGTTCTTATTGAAATAAAATAATTTATTGCTAAATGATCGCCAATTGGAATTTGCTTGAACTAGCGTTAAATGTACATCTAATTTTAAACAGAAAGCATCAATGTATAAAATTATTCTTTATCTCAAAATATGACAAAAATTTCAACGAAAACACAGGTACAAAATTCGCAATATAAAATACATAACGTGAGTCATTCTGACTAGCAGTTTTAGTAATAATTTGAAGCATCAAGGTCTAACTTCGTCAATATCAAGTGTCTGATTTTCAAAATAATCTGAAATCGAGAAAATCCGAGCGTCAAGGTTCGATACGGGAGAATCGAGTCCTCGGCAAAGAGAGGGTGGATGAAATCGGAAAGGAAGAGGGGTGGCGAACACCCCAAACTTTTATAGCGGCCCATTTGGCGCAACAACGAGCGTGGAAAGTTCTTTTAGTGTCGGGCCACAGATTCCCGACCGAAATATGCGTACGATTATGGGGTTCCGGATTATCAATTTGTTATACCGTGTTTATTATTTGAGCGCGGCGAACACCACCCGCTTCGTCCGCTTCGCAACACGCTCGTGCAGATGCAAAACGCATGTTTCACCCCGTTTGTCGAGCTGGGGGTGGAGATAATGTGGAATGCGTAATGTTGTACTCTCTTCTTCCAGATGCTTGCCAAGAAACGAGGGTGAGAATCGCTGAGAAACGTTATCTTTTCTCGATTCTCCGATCTCGTTATGTTCGCGCCATACTGTTTCATGTTCTTTGTCTTCTTCTTTATTTATAGTATTTGTGTAGTTATTGCTTTGCATTCTTATTTATGCATAAGTACATGTAATGTTCGATTATTTATAGTTCAGTTAGACAATTTCATATTCTGTAACATTTCTTAATGTTACATATCACTTGAATAGTATGATAAAATGAAGGTTTCAAAGTAAGAAATATAAATAAATGTAGAACGAAAATTCATTTGAACATTCAACACATTCAAGTATGTCTTGGCTTCATGTTTATCTTGATGAAAGATAACTATGTATATAATATACATTGCATTTATAGAATCAGAAAATGATATTGTCGTATAATAACTTCTTCTTCTAAATTTGTTTACCATAAGAACAATTTTATCTGTCCGTTTATAAAAAAAAAAAATCAAGATCGACAGAGTTGAAACAAGAAGCTCGATGTAAAAGTTTCCTATTCTCAGACCTTGCAATTTAAAAGTTTATTCTCGAAATTTGAAAGAAAATCGAAGTTCGAGACAAAATCCAATTTATAAAATCGATAAAATGTTGAGAGAGTCGTATTTTTTCGAGGCAATTCTGAACGAAACGCGTCCTCTCCTTGAACGTGTACTTTATCCTGAGTTAAATACGTTCCCCGACGATATCATAGTCTTAAGGACACCCTAGTGCTTCTCCTTCTTCCTTTCCTCTTTCTTTCTTCTTGTCGACGAGCACACGCAGCGGCTTCTAAGGAGCCCGGTAGCTGGGATTTCCTACGAGAGTTATCTCTAATTCGCTGTGGATTTACTTGCCAATGAATCTTTAAATTAGATGTTCCTTTCGCTACCAACCGCGCTCCTCTTTCAAGACTACACTCCTAATCGTTCAATCACCCTTATCGTACAATCGACGGCCATTTCGTTTAACTTCTGTCAGACATTATTACTAGATTTCGGTTACCGGTGCTGATATCGCTACGATATTACAGACAGGACTGTTTTATTTTACATTTTGCGCTTTTGTTAATGTTGCAAATGAAACTTTGTTTGCGTTGTGATACTTAAGTGGATGTCTGACGCTTAGCGATAGCACGTGTGGTGATATAACGCATGGAAATTGGGTTTGTGGTGATAGAATGTGTGGAAACTGGAAACGTGGTGATGCAACGCATGGAAATTGGCTGAGTGGTGACACAACGCGTGGAAATTGGGTATGTGGTGATATAACGCGTGAAAATTGGAAACGTGATGATGGAACGCGTGGAAATTGGATGCGTTATTATACAACGCGCGGAAATTAGGTGCGTGGTGATACTACGCGTGGAAATTAAGTATGTGATGATCCACGCACTGCAATACAACGCATGGCGATTCAGCGCGTAGCGATTCAACGCGTAACAATACGACGCGTAGCGATACAATGTATGCTGGTTCAACGCATTGCAATATGAAACACTGTGATACAACGCGTGGTGATTCGACACATGAAGATACAGTGCATAGTAATACAACGCAAGGTCATTTCACGCGTGACGATTCAGTGCGTGATGATACAACGCGTGTCAGCACGACGCGTAGCAATACGTGTAGTGATTTGACGCATGATGCGTAAATACGCATGCATAATAATACATGATACGACGTGTAATAATACAACGCGTGGTATAACGCGTGACGATTCAGACACGCGGCGATTGATCGTGGCTATACAACGCGTTTCGATATAAAGTGTGATGATTCTACGCGTGGAAGTAGAATATGTCGCAATCTGAGCTGTACACGTGACAACACAACGCGTGTTAATAGTAACGCGATTGAATATACATTAGTTTCCGTCAAAACAAATTTCAAGGAGAGCATCTTATCAAATGTTACTTAAAATAAGAAACGTGTGAACTAGTCATTAGACTAATTTTTTATGATTAATATTAACGTATGACCTACTAGTATAAATGTTGCAATATCATTATATCTAATTGCCATACGAACATTTTGCACGATCACCATACTGCCATACGAAAAATTTGCATTGTCCAAAGTACAGAATGCTCTAAGTGTTTCTACGGCACAAAACGTCCCCGACTCATCCATCCTTGAAGGATTCACCTAAAATTTCAATTAGAAGCGTGTTGGAAACTCCTAGGAAAATTTCCGTAGAAGACGTGACACGTCTCGTGGAGGCAACCCCTTCTGTCCGCGATATCTCGAGCATTAAATTCCAATCTGTAACATCGACGTGTCCTCGCAGCACCCGTTGTGTTTCCAGCGGCAGGCTAGGATCACGGAGCAGGGTAGGGCGACGTTTGATTAGGCGAGTTACAATTTGCCACGGAACAGGGTGCGAGACGAGGGATCCAGGAACGGTAACCGATGGTTTGTCGGGTAATTCTTGCCGGATACGGCAAAAAAAGCCACGAATCCACGAGTGTTTTTCACGATGGCTTGTTCGAGGCGTCTCATCAGTCACGTCGCCGGCTAGCAAAGCGGAGGCGCCAGCCCAGAACACTCCGGCGAAACGCCGATGTGTCAATTAATCCCTGCATCCCTTGGGATAGGACTAGCCTAGAAGCTGGATTATCATTATCCTCCTTGCTATCTTCTTGCTGCCCCGTTTTCACCCCTCCTCACGGAAACGTGCTATCTTTTGCCACCCTCGCGGAGGACCCGTTACTGCCTCTGCACGCGTTTCATCCCCTTCTCAATTAATATCACTGATATCGATGATACTCGCACGATTGTTTCAAATAGAAGGAAATTGATCGACGAATATGTAGTTTTTCAATTTAATACTTCTCGCTGTGAGTTTGTATGATTGTGAGAGAGTGACAGTACTTGAAGTAGCAAGGTTCATAGTATTTGAGGTTAGGTTGACAGTACTTAATCTTCAATTTTTTATGTGCAGTCTTGTAGACAGTTTCACCTCTCATCTGTGAGGTTATGTTCGAGATTGAGGTTATGTACAATCTATTGCAGATTTTTGGTAATAAATCAAGTGTAGTACTTCATGTTTTCATTCATCATATTAATTAAGTACGATACAAGTTACATTTTATGTTTCACCCTCATCATAATTGCACTAGCAGTTTCAGTTCTTTAATAATTCCTAGTTGAACCAAGGAGAAGTTCTAATATTTAGACTATACTTTATTGGAAGTTTAAAAGAGATGTAAATTTAGTCAACCGCTTAACCGCACAATTTATTTTAAAAATCACTGGTTGTAATATCATGTAACACGTGTTTTGAATTTGTCTCGATGTCAACATGATGTGAAGAAAAGTGATCTTATAGAAGTAAACAAATTGCAGAGAAACGATCTACGACGACTGCATAAAATTCGAGTAGTAGTAAAAATTCGCGAATATAGATATCCGTGATGTAGCAGTAGCGATGACACAGGGTCGAAGGCAAAACGTGGACAGGGAGGTCCAAAGAGAGCACCGTAGCGAGAGGACCGGGTGAGTTATGGCCGTCCCGACGCTCTCTCCCGTTGGTCCTGGGCTCAATTTACAGATGATTCCGCGTGTTACCGCCTGGCCAACGGCTGGTTAACCTTCGTGCCAAACACTTAATCTTCCGGACGTGTCCCGCGACCGACCAGCGCGAATCCGTCCGCGACTTTCCACAGATAACGTATCCCGACGCGTCGCGACGACACCCTGTAAACGCTTCGAGATAAATGGAAACAGACGCGTATGGGTGGGCAATCGTCGGCCCTAGTGGCCCATAAACTTGCCCACCCTTCTCGATCCTATTGCCAGCCACGACCTTGCGTCGTGCCGAGCGTGCCACGGACCTCTGCCGCAGATTTATTGGTCCTCGATGGGCCGACAATAGCCAACAAGTTGCTGGAAAACGATCTCTGCCTTCCTCTTTCTCTTTGCTACCTGTCGCTTCTGTTTTCTGTCCAAGAAACTATCATCGCTGTTTATCGAAGGGTTCGTGCTGATTTAAGGAGTTAGGCCATCTTTGAGGACTAAATGCACGTATAACTTTCAGAGCTTCTTTTGCTGAAGTAAGATAAATGAATTTTAAAAGAATTTTAGTGTTTTGTTGTACGTATCCTAAGGTTTCAAGTTGAATTGTTAATTAGAAGGCAACAAAATGGCGACACTCGTACTATTTGTCCTTTGTCGACTTTGAGATGACCTTGCTGAACTATCTAATGTTAGACTCCTGACCAGTGACTATACCCTGACGTTCAAACAGTAATCCGAAAACAAGAATTGCTTGTACGTCATGTGATGCGTACTGCAAGAATGTATTATTAGTTACTTTCGAATAATTCAATTAGTAACCAACGTTACAGCCGCTTTACCGTGTAAACCGCTAAAGAAACAGCTATATTTTGTAATTCTGTTGATTACCGGAATGATATTGTAACACGAAGTCAATTAAAATCCACGCTGTCAAAGCTTCAACTCAGACACGATAGTTATTGCCTACACCACTTCCGGTTACACGATACTAGTCGCGTGTCTTAACAGGAAGTTGCATCGGTTATCAGAAGACGCTATTCGACGTCAATTATTTTTTATATTATCCTAAGCTATTTCCAGAAGATACCCAAGTACTGTAAACGAAGAACCATACACATACACTCATTAAACAAGTTACCTTCAACGCCTTGATTGTGTACTTATTTTAAACATTAGCATAACACAACTGAAACAAAATTGTTTTTTTGACAGAACATTTAATGATCAAGAGAATTGAGACTCTAGAAAGTCAATTTAGAACTCATACATTGATCGAGGGTGAATAATGACATACTCTATGAATTTTATTTAACATCGACATCGCATGAACATCGTATGAACATATGTAGAAGTGTTTGGAACGTTTGAAGATATTTCATGCGCTATTAAGTTGAACAAAATTCTTGAAGAGTTTGGGTATTACACCTGGCTCAAACTATGAATTCAATGTTGATTCAACTTAACTTGAACAAGCACTTTGCTCAATACGAACATTATATGATATATGCAGAAATGTTTTATGTGAACATACGTAGAAGTGTTCGTGTGATGATTGTAATAAAGATTGAATCTAGATTTACTCAGGTATAATCTCCAGAGACCCCAAGCACTTTGCTCAATATGAACATCGTACGAACAAGTATAACAATGTCTAACAAATAACCTACTAAGAGCGATTTTGCAATATTTCACCAAAGGCAGTTCGAAAACGTGTACCTATAGTAATTCATACAAGGATGTATTAAACGTCAAACAAAACTGGGCATGGACAAATCAGAAACATTCGGAGGCCACCACAGGACAAGTCAGGGATCCAGAACGAATGCTGGAAAGCTGTTCTGGTCACGAAAGACACAGGATTCGTCTAGAGTGAATGGATTCTTGATTCATTCCCGGAAGACAATAATTCATGGTGGTTGAAAGGGTTTTGGGCCCGCATGTGTTGGCCATCGGTCTATCGATTGTCCTCGCCTTTCGAGCAACGATACATCATAATTTGCCAGCAAATGTTTACGAGTGGGTTTGGGAAACGCGCGGTTTTCGCACGTGACGAGCTCCAGATGCTTTGGTTCCTCGAGGAAAAGGAGTGGCTGCAAAGTGTCATTAGCCGACGGCATCGGACACCCTGTGGCGAGCCACAATGTGTCGCTGGACAACCGATACGCTACCGTTGGCCTAACTAACGCCACCCCGAATCCTCGGAGTTGGCGTTAATTGACTCGAATACTCGTCTCGCACCCCCGCGACGAGTATTTCGACCGAAATCAGCCCCCGAAGAATTATCGTGTAGGGTCTGCGGTAAACGGTGATGCGACTTGCACGCTCAAGAATGATGGCTGTGTGTGCTCGTCGCTTTACGAATGGGGCTCGATCGGTTTCCGGTGAGAGCTTCGTTGAAGGGGTTGCGAATGGAGATGGAACGATGTGTAATGGTCCGTGAGGTAATTAATGATTAAGGCATGCCTTTTTTGCAGTTGTACACCTTCGAACGGACTGGGACTCGAGTTGTCTTCAAATAACGGAGTTGGGAACTATTTCAAGTACTCTCGAAACACTAATTTTGTAGAAAATAGAGATAATTCTATTTCAAATAATATTTGATGTCTGTTATGTCTTAATAACCACTCGAGTTCTGAATTGTTTGATAAGTTATTTTTCAAGTTAAAAATTTGCTGGAATGAATAGTTTATTCTTTATTTACAAATTTGTTTCTCGGGCCATTAGATTGTTTGAAGTAATGTTCATCTGCATAGTAGGTCATATACATTACATACAAACTGTCATACATCTACTGGCACAACCTGAAAGGGGTGATCTTATATAAAAAGATTTTATTGAAATTTGTAACGTGTAATATTTTATAAAAGATATTCTATTAGCTGTAAAATATTAACATGTTTAATTACAGGATAATAAAGGCAGAAATCGTCGTTGCCATAAAATCTGTAATGTTACACTGTTGAGTCTGAAAGCGTCACTAAAGAAAATGGCCATAACGACGATGGAGACTTTTGTAAACCCCTTATAAGTGGATTCATTATTCAGAAATTAGAGAAATTAGAGATTAGAAAGGCACATTACTAACATTACCTATATTTTGATTATGGTTGAACTAGCCTTCGAATTATCATGCTAATTAACATTGAATGCGTTCTACTTTTAAGATCTTGAGAATTGTATTAGATAAGGTTTACAAGTGTTTATGGATAAGTCTCGCATAATCTACGAACAACAAACTTAATGACTTAATGACTGAACAACACTATACTCTCCACCATTTTTCTTCTAGTCTAGTTTCTTATCTCCTTTCAAGTACTACTTAATGCATTACTGATTCAAGAAAAAGATCGCATACACGCCGTCTTAATTTTGATACTCGAAGGATAAGGTGCCAGAAATAATATTGTGCAACGTGATTCTTATAACTATAAGCCAGTTGGAAGACATTTACTCTGTTTTCATTAATCTTCTTGTTGCATGAATGTGTTTGTTTAATTACGTAAAAACATCTGGAAGGGTTAAGACTTCCTAAGACCCACGATAAATATTGGCAGAAACCTCTGTAAGTACTTAGGAAAAGTTGATGAAAATTTGATCACAGAACCTTACCTTGCTGGTTGCTCTTCCTCGTGGTCTTCTTCTCCTTCATCCACGGGTACTCTGGTACGTTGACGGACGGATCGGCGACACCATGAGGATCCATCATCGTGTGGTAGCCAGGATGATGGGAGCCGGGGCTGATGGATCCTCCGGTTCCCGGGGAATGTTGAAGACTACCGTCGCCAGCGATCTGCGGCAAGGCGGTCATGAATTCGGCCATGGAAGGTTGGCTGTTGATGAAGCCAGTTTCCGCGGATCCGCATGTTGGATCCATGGCTGGATGATGGGTCCCGTGCGGGGGCAGCCCGGCTGGGGCACCTGCCCCCGCGGCCACTGTGGCCAGCCAGAAGCCACCCCCTCCGTCGTTCGCCAGGACGGGTGTCGTCGGCCTCGTCTTCGCGCCAGCGACCTCCTTGCCGACGTGGACCAACGTCTCCAGGTGTCCTCCTGGTTGCTGCACGTTACCTGAACTGCCCAGCTGTGCCGATTCTTCGGGGTTCCGTTGCTGCAGCGACAAGGTTTGTTGCTTACCGCGCATGGAACGAGCCGGACACTCGTTCCCTCTCGACAAGATCGCTTCGGGTCGATCGCTCGCTCTTCCAAATCGATCGATCGCGGACGACTCAAGGTTCGGCGGATCCCACGCCACTTGCGTCTCCAGTCTCAGAGGATGTTTAGTTCACACCAACAATTGCACTCTAGTTACCATGAACACCACAAGTCATACTGTTGCCCCGTCACATTTCCTACGGATCCCAGTCACCGTAACTCGTCGCGCGCCAGCGACGAGATCTGGTTCACTCTATTCCCGGCGACATCCCAGGCCACGAGAAGCGCACAGCACACTCGTATGTACAGCACAACGAGATATCGAGCACAACGCGGAAGCACTTTCACGCGATCCGTGCGTGGATCGATGGGACGCGCGCGAGAGTGGCGGGCACCAGAAGCGTTCCGATCGGCCGGAACCCGAGCAGGCTAGGCAGGCGAGCCAACGATCGCGGTGTACACTTGCCGAGTGACTGGGAGGAGGAGGAGGAGAAGGAGGTGGAGGTGGTGGAGCATGATGGAGGAGCGGCGAAGAAGTTGAACAGCGAGAGGGGGAAAAGAAGGAAGCGAAGATCGAGCTGCCGGTGGCGGAAACGGGGAACCAGAGGCGCAAGGGAAGAGGTGGAGAACGCGAACCACCGAGAAAGGGTGAGAGAGAGAGAGAGTACGCGGCACACGGCGACTTCCACTAGACCGTCGGCACCCTGACGAATTCCAACGCGGTCTTTTTCGCTTCTCCAGTGTTCTCCGTGGCGTGTCTCTGTTGTTACTGCTGTCTCTTTTCCCGGGCGAGTAGGGGGTTCCCGGCGTAGGGTCCGAGTCGAAGCGCTGCTCTCTCCGTGGAACCAGCTTGCGGGAGAGTCACGTGACGGCGTGGTAGTAGAACGGGTCGACCAATGGGAGGACGGTATCGCGAACGAGGAGGCACGGCCCTCCGGCGTCGTAGGCGGGCTGGTTCGTCTGAATCTGCTCGGAGGGCTTCGGAGGGCTTCGGAGGGCACGCAACCAGCAGGGTACGGAGCGACTGCGAGCCGCGACACTGCAGCCAGACGACTCTCCTGTTTGCGGGCAGAACACGAGGCCGACTTGGGCGGTCATGGATTCCGGCGCAACTGTGGGCGGGACGCGCGAGCGCGCCGCTTCCTACCAACCGACACGTGGAGGGGAATTTCTCACGTGCTCGGCCACGAGGTTACACTTTTCGCCGGGGGAACGAACCGCCGGCTAAAAGGTAAATCGCGATCTGCCGTCACCAACGATCCTTTTCCCAGTGGCGTCGATTCGCCGTCGCGATGGAATATGCTGTGCACGATGGTGGTTCTGTGTCGATTAGTTTCGTGTATTCGCATCGGCTTGTTTCTAATGTCCGCAGTTCGGACCGTGCATGTCTCGAAAGAAGTCTCGCGGAAGATTCGCGTGTAATTGGTCAGAGCGGTAGAGCCACTCCTCCAATTTGCAGGAACGTTCTGTCCGATAATGTCACCGGAGAAACTGGTAAACTTAAGTTGGTGTTTGTAGAAAGCGTTAACAGGAAAGAATTTGTACGAGATTTTGCGAATATGAAAGACATTATTGTAAAAATTATCTGGAGAAATAACATATGTATCTAAATACTTCTGTTTTATTTATTGAAATTGACCTATTTTTACATGCCACATCAATGCTAAATGTTATATTAACAATAATTTTAGCGTAGAGGTGCTAAGTTCCGTATCGCCATGTTTTAGGCTTAAAATTACAGATCGACAAAGATGTGATTCTTGTCGCACACCTCAGGAGAATAAAAGCGAAATAGGAAAGATATTCACGATTACAGTATCGTGCCATCGCAATAGTTTTATAGATACCGATAGCTCGGACAGATAGCTAGCCATAGGCAAACTATTATCACTTTTATTTGATATTGCCACGAGTCACGATATTGTTTACAAACGTAAACAGAATAGTCATGCGCAGTGAAAATCGCTAAATCGCCTCTCATACGTAGCAATATGAAGTTCCGTATGAAAAATTTTCATTCTTCATTTTCGATTCATGCTTGTATAAAAAGTCACCTTTTCTTCGTACACTTTATGCAAAAGGTACCTAAAAATTTATTTCTTTCAATTTATGAACTTATTAGAACAGTTTATTAATTCAGCAATACAGATTTAATAGCGATTTTATTGAACAGTAAGTAAATATTTGAAGCTAAAAAATACGAGGTGCAGTTCGATGGTGGATGAGTGTGGACGCATCGACGTGACGTTTTCGCAACGGTTTTCGGATATGCTGGGGGTGCCGGCTGGTGTCACGACGACTTGCCACGGGGCAGTTTTGATGACAGATTACCCCGATCCGCTTTGTGGAGAAGCTCTCATTTAGACAGCCGGTTTGATCGAAAAGTTCGGCACCGCTTTGGCCGGCCAAAAAAATTCGTGCTACTACCCTCGTTGCAGCCTAGAATGCAGATGAACCGCGTGAAAACCTCCTCCTTCCTCCTTTGACTCGTTGCTGATACAGCATACACTCGATTTACAAAAAAAAATTGTGTTATTGATCACTATACTGTGTTAGAAGAAAGTTTCGATTGCAATTCTAATTCAGAGCGGAACAGTTGTTCGAATCAATAATCTTGTATTTGTATCACATTTGTTTGTATTTCACTTGCAAATTTTGTTAAACCAATATCTTAAAGTTAAATTAATAATCTCAAACATATACCACACTGTCACTAAAATCAACTATAAATAATAAACCTCGTTCGTACTTAACAACATTCGTAGTGGTTCTCAGCTTTTGCTTCGATTGAAAGAAGTTTCTCGAGAAATGTATTGTCGCGAAGGAAAAACTCCCTAGACGAAGTAGGCGTCGCGGTGTCGTTTGGTCGAATCGCGCCAGCGGGTCAGAGTCGAAAATTTTCGACGGCGAAAGAAAGGAAGAAATAAAGGGACAGAGAGAGGGTGAAAGAGGCAGTGGAAGGGCGGCAGCCGACTCGCAACGCGAACGAGGGCGCGGATGGTTCGCAGAGCAGAGAAAGAGATGCCCGAAGAGGGAGGAGAGCAGCCGCCACATCTGCCGCCAGATTTAACTATACATTACAGACACACGATATGTCAAAGTCCTATACTTCATATCGACTCCGCCATTTATTAAAAGTTTCATCGCGCGCACGCCACCGTGCCGTTCCGCTTCGACCCCTTCTTTCTACCGAAAGAATATACGAAGGATGCTCGAAATATACGAACGAAAACTTCTTCCTGGAAGGAATATGTCGGTTGGAGGCGGGATGTGCCCGCTACACCGTCGAATACTACCGGTACTTTCGATAGTAAACGTTTTTGAATTCGCTATGGTTTTCCGACAATTTTTATGATTTAAGGGTGCTTATATTACCCCGACATATTATTCAGTTCGAACGTTTTAATCTGTGCGGATTAAATATACCCTCATTCGTAGTTTTATGACGTCTCCTTCTTGAAAGTAATACTCGACTGAACCTCTTTTTGAATACAAAGGTAAACCCTTCAACAGATATAATAATTGTAAATTTTGATCGAACATGGAAGCCATATTTATTGTTCCCAGGAATCTTAAAAAATATCCCGACATCTTGCAACCTCTTTTTTTCCTCAAATCATACCACCCAAAGAAATTTCCTTTTTTTTGCAGAACCACCGCGTGCTCGAATCTACGAGCGCTCCCGTCGTCTCTTATCTTATCTCGGCCAAGCTTAATACTAGAAAAATGGGATTCCACCGAGGTCCCTTTTTACCTCGACGATACTGGAATTTCTGTCTGTCAGTTCTCTCCGGTTTCTCCGGCTGCCACCGATTGCGAAATGAAGTTTTATATTAAGCTTCGACTCTCCTCTATCCTTCTCTGCGCTCTGCTCTTCCGTCTTCCACCCTGTTCCAAACCCCTCCCAGCCCCTCATCGTCCGTTTTTTCGACCGCCCTCCTCCGATCCTCTCGACCACCCTCCCCGTGCAACCCCTTACATATTTACGTACCGATAGATCGTTATGTCGGCGTTTGCATATATATTGACATCGCCACCCCTGGCTCCTTCCGAAGATGCCTAATATATAGGCTATCGAGTGGCATAAAGAGACTCGTGTACCTTCTTCAAGTACTCTCTTTTCCAGATCTTTAAGACCTATTTTACGCTGTCAACATTGTTATCCTCGTTTTTTAGCAGCGATGATTTTATTTGTAGATCATATTGGTATGATCTTTGTTTCAACGAGTTACAAACATAAAGTTACAAATACAATATCAATTTGATATAATAAATTCACCTTCCTGATAAATAACAATCTACCATAAAAATATGTAAACGAAACGCAACCAGAACTAAAAAAACCTGTACGATTGTTAAAAATATTTAATTATACAAAGAAAAGCGATCTTCCGTTTAACAATTAAAATACATGAACAGGGGTAGATTCAGAAGAGGAAGAGGGATGACAAACCCCAAAGTTTGGACACGGAAAGCGATTTGAATATTTCCTGCGAACGGTAGGCAACAGTGAGGGAAAGGGACGATTTTATTCGGAGTCTTTAACGAGTTCGCCTTCAGCTTGGACGTCGAAGAAGAAAAAGTTCGGAGAAGGGTCTGGCGGGGAATCGTGTTTCGTGAACGAAGGGCGAAAGCCTCCCTTGTGGGAAGCGAACTACGGAGACTCGTTTCGGTGATCCGGTGATTGACAGATCGAACCCCGCTCGTAGACCTTGTCATGCTAAAATGGCGACGAAAGATGGTTTATTTTTAATGGCGGATGCGTACGTCTATTGGAAACTTGTTCCTTTTTTTCACCGTGAAAGATCTTCCGTTGAAATCTCGGTCAGATCATTCGGTTTTCGTCAATCAACAATTGATGCGAACAATTTTATTTACAAAGTACCATGGGACTTATAATAAATGATACAAATAACAACCATTTAATAAGATTGTAACCATCATGATAAAGTTTATGTCTTAAATATATGAACAATTAATTTACGAAGATAATGCGGTAGATCAAAAGCAGAATCTTATTGCAAAAAATTTATTAGATAATATACATGTTATAAGGCAACTCTCGTTTATATCTACTGATGTAAGTGCACGAATTAGAGCCCTTGACGCAGGAAAATATCGAAGTGCTACTGTACTTCCTCGGTGCATACCAAGTTCGAAAACGGGAAACTGAAGATTAAATACTCTCTGTGCAGGATTGTGACTATTTCTCCAATTTTTCTTCGAAGTCGTGTTGCGATTTCTGTAAAATATATCGTACATTGAATCGATGGTAGATATAGAAAAGAGATGAAAATCGGTGACGGAAGATCCAGAGCAGAAAAGCAGAGGAGAAGGCTGGTTGAACGGGAGTGGCACTTCTTGCGATTAGCGAGCGACTAGGGGGATACCCGGAGTCTGAGGTTTTAATTAAGCATTCACTGCGGATGATATCGCATGCCTCTTTATACTTCATAGCAGCCAGATGTTGCTACGAGGACCTTCCTTGCCTTAGGTCCTACCAGCTACGCCACAGCTCAACGGAAGGAACGTCGCTATTTCGTTTTAATTATGCATGTTTAATTTGCTTATATCCTGCGCGTCGCTGATACGCGCCTCGACTAGACGTTTCTACCGCGGCCACTCGTTTCTATGTAATCGTCAACGCTCTTTACTCTTAAATTTCCCTCAAAATCGTTACTACACATTTTTCAGCGATTTGCGGAAATTTTACAATTACTTTGGAACATAATTTTTGTATAGGCGTTTAGAATTTGAATGTTTAGCCTGGTTGGTCTTTGACTAGGGACTGCATTCGTATGACTCTAACTAAGTTCCTGAAATCCTAGGATTCTAAGTAAAATGATCTAACATCTCTGTTACATCTCTACAACATCGCTGAAATATTTTCAGAGTCTTCTAACAGATATAAGGGATGAAATCACTTATGAGGCTTCAAAAGATCTAATAACAAGTTCCAATCTACTCTAACATTCCCTTCTTTATTTTAAACAATATATTTTTATAATTTCGTCAAAAGAGACATTGAATGTACATGCATTTTAAGCCTCAAAGATGATCTGACCTGTAAAGTGTGCTTAAACTTCTATTCATCAATTTTCACCTCATATCCGAGCTCGCCCCTGACGAAACACAATAAACAAGATTTCCTCGCTAACCTCCCGCAGCTGATGACCTATCCACCGCTTAATCGAGCTTTTTCCACCTATAGTCTTATCGTTTTTAGGTTTCGAGGCTGGGACTTCTCTCTTTGGGATCCTCCTCGGCGAGTGACTGCTGCGAAAGAGGGAAAGAGAGGGATCAGCCCCTTGCTCTGGAACAAATCTACCCTCAGTCACGGAGGTATACAGGGCAGGTCTAGGGCCGACACTTGGCGCAAATTGCCCCAGTAAGTGTAGTGCATTAATCTTTGGTTTGGTTTGCTCTCTCGGCCACCGCGTGTGTTGCGGTGGACGCGTTTCTCGTAAACCCTCGACACACCGCACATCCTCCAAACCTTTTTGGTATTCCGTTTCCGTGGTCGTGTGCCCAGGTCTTATCGTTTCCTGACTGCTACCACAGATCCATTCCTGTGAATCCTGAGAGACATCGATGACTCTTTGTTTGAAGATCGACGTTAATTATATTTAAATCGATCTCATTTAACGTTGCTTTGTCTAACTTCGATTCTTTGGGTGCAAACCATGTGACGAGGGTAAGAAGCTTCTACGTTTCGACTTCAGCTAACTTCACCGCAAGTTTGGTGCTTTCTTCAGATTCTTAGGTGCGTTCTGCGGATTCTTTCTGAGATGTCTGTACTTCGGTGCATTCTAATTTGACTGATTACTTTAGCTGATTCGAAGAAAGGAAATTATGATATCATTCTGAGAATTAAAAGAAGTCTTAGCAGATTCTTGTTATAATTGGCGAAGCACACGTTTGCCACGTTATAATTACCGTTTCCGAATCGAGGAAAATCGCGGTAATGTCGAGGACAAAAGAAAGAAAAGGAAGAAGGTACACGGGAATAATCGTTAAGAATAAATACAAAACAGTGGCGGATCGACGCCGTTAATTACCCTCCGAGCTCATCACCGTGGCTATCGAGTTCCATTAGCCAGAGCCTGGTCGACGTAATCGCTACCAATTTATTTAATCGAATAAAGAAGGGTTTCCACGGGTTCCCGACTTCCTGGAATGCGACACGGTATTCGCATTACGCAACACCACTTCCGGCCTTTGCTCCTTCGACCAGCAAGCGCGAGAACGTTACGGTTAAGGTGGTCGGTTCAGGACAAAAGGGATTCTAGGGAGTCCTGTCGTGTGCTGACCACTGCTCAACAATCCTGAAGGGATGAATGAGCGAGTGCTTGCAAATACGTGGATCTCGTTAAAACGGATCTCTCTGTACCGTTCACAGCTACAATTTGAATAGAACTGCAGTTTTAATAAAATATGAAGTTGTAGTTAGGGTATGTAGGGTCTTTTGGGATTCACACGTCGGTATAAAAATTAGGTCATATTAAATTGGATTTGATAGTGCTTGAAGTTTCTAGCAATCATTTCACCCTTCTCAAATTTCGAAGAAGTACGATACTTCTGTATTCCTGTATCTTTAACTTCATATTCGTAGATCACTAGTCTAATATGAAGATATAATGAAAAGTAAAATGAAGCTTCATTTATACAAGTATTACCAATTAATCATCCTGAATCAACATGTTGATAGAAGATGTGAAATGTAACCACATTTTATTCTATGAAATGTATAATTTGTATAGATAGTAGTAATCTTGAAGTAATTTGAAAATACAGGAAGAGGTTTAAAATCGATAAAAAAATGTCATATACATTTGTAGTAGTAGGTAATATAATAAGGGAATTATAAATTATATAAGGGGTAAAATCTTGATCGCTGAAAGTACTTGTCCGCGGTCGTCAGGCGTCAGAAAGAACGTTGCAGAGGAAATTTGTAATTCTAAGTAGCTGAACGACGGGGCGATAGTGGAGCGTGTATTCCTGAAACCGCAGGACGCGTTTCTATGGACGAATGACACGCCAGGGTCGGTCGCGGGGCATAAAGGATTCATCGAATTCGAGGAACGCGTTATCGAGGCCACGGCGAGTCCCGCGGGCTGGATATACAAATTTCCGCAATTATTCGTCGACTTACGACGTCATTATATTGCAATCTGGGAACACCAACGTGGATAGACTATGCCGGGGAGTGATTTCGCCTAATATCAAGGCCTGACCGCACTTTGCGATACCGCCGCGTGCAACCACGTTTCGAGCACGCTCGCGACCACGCGATTGATGGAGATCGTGACCGGCGCCGTACTATTCAACCGGCTATCATGAATACTTGAAGATTTTCGAGAACTTCGATCCTGCTAATGCTTCGAATCTTTAACCGGTTTAATGCGGAATTTCAAACTTCGGGTGTTTAAATATGATCAGGCAATGGCATGCGTTGAACGCGAGACAAATTTTATGGAAAAAGTAAAGTGAAAGGGGGAAGAATTACAATTTGATTCGATAAAAAATTAACAATTCGTTAACGTCAACTTCTGACGTGTATACATGTCGAATGCAGCGAACTTGGTTAAGGACACACAATTCTAGTTTGAACTTTGCTTCAGCTTATCCTCAGGATCCAAACATGTCTACCGTTTTTATTCCTCCTGAAACACGACGATTATACCAATTGCTCGACAGTTCGTTATATACAAAGTATAGCATTAACTCTTTATTGTAGATCTAACATTAGACTGGAAATACTTAGAATACCTTTTATAAAAACTGTGCATGAAAGCTATTTCAACCGTGTCGAGCAAAATTACAGTCTATTGTTGTGAGTATCAGAACCTCACATAATCTGAAAATTTCTGTACAATGTCAATTTAATCAGTCGATAAACTCTTGAATTTACTTGTACGAACAAAACGAAGTTTAAACAGGAGGGAGTTATAATTCGAAATTGACTGTTCGGAAGCTTCCGATAAAACTTTCCTCGAAAAGCGATCATATTCTTATTATAACGAGTCACGTAGGGAGTATCGAGATCGTTTAATTTCTTTTCGTTATCATGGTCAGCTACCCTCGAGATGAAGCAACGCTTTCTAGATCGATAGACAGATACACGCGATCCTGGGTGGTGTTCGCGCTTAGGTTATCCACGTACAACCCCAACTTTAGTCGTCTCATCCCTCGGTGGAGCCTGGTGACTTGCAGACCGGTGATTCGGCATCTAGGAAAACATCGATATGTTTTCACCGGTTACTAGCGTCCCCTGTGAGTTTCATTTCTGATCTCGTTGTCTGTTCGCATCACAGGTTCATTTATTCGTGGTTCAGAAGATACAATCGTCGGCTGATGCCAATGTATCATTAACTTACTTTTATTCGTTAATTTAATGTAATATAATTCTTCTTCTTTAGAATTTCTTCTTATAAGCGAGAAAACTATTTATATATTTTTTTGTAAATTGCTGTTTATTTGTAATCACTGAATACTATACAGGAAATTACTTCTAATTTGCAGAATATAAAATTGAATAGCATTTCATAGCATCTTATTACTATTAGTTAATTATTTCAAAAAATTCGAGTCCTTAATTTTGCCTAAAAATTTTGCAAGACCCCGTATGAATGGTTTCCACAGAGTTCGAAAGAGTCGATGGTTAAGCAAGAAGTTCTTGCTTTCCGTTTCGTCGGTTCGGTGACGATTCTATGAATGGCTACTGGGTGTCATTAGGGGAAACTTTGTGTCGAGTTCTACGACGCTATGATCGTTCTCGTCGGTTCGCACGGCTTCAACTTTTTCTGCAACGAGTTCTAAGAACTTAAAATTGGTCTAAGCGGTTTGCCAATGGCCTGTATCGAATCCAATGCACTCAAAAAGTATACATGCTCGCGCGAATGTCGGAGAGTTCGTAACGAATCGTGCGAAACAAGGCGATGCCTTTGCACCAACACTGTATTTATATTCACGGTGAATTCGGTAGACAAAAGAAATTGTACGACTTCTAGCAAAAAATTAACTAATATTTACAGGTAGTATGGTGCAGTCGAAGGAGCTTGTGAGAGGACTCTCCAAAAGTATGTTAACTGAAACAGTGGGAAAAGTAACCAAGTACATAACGAAGTATTTACCATTCATCTCGTTAAAATGTGACAGACATTTCGACAAGAGTGAATATTAAAATATGAAACCTGAAACCATTTCGACAGGTTGGTAGAGTTAAACAAAAATGTGTCTGTATAAAATCGTTCGAAATAAGTGTTCAGTTCGGCAGAATGTCTATCGTATAAAATGGAGTGACAGAAGGAAAAGCGTGGAAAAGTTTCGCACGCGCGATCCCTGCACAAATTACCTCTTTAACGAAAGGTTAGCTATTCCTCTCGGTGGATGGAGCTCAGGAGGCAAGATGGAGTGGCCCCAAGGGGTAGGGGTAAGAGAGGGAGGAGAGGGGTGGTGTATCCTTGCGGAGAAGGTATAGGTCGAGATCTGGTCACGAAGACCTTGCGTCGTCTTCTACGAGACGACGTCCACGAGGCGGTCCAAGTGACAAATAGATGTACGCGGCGACCGCACGATTTACTCCTTGCCAAGGGATAAAAGCTTCCTGACAAAATCCTGCTGTGACAGCGGATCCTGGCGTTTCCGACCGTGTTGCTTCTCCCGCGACTAATCGTCCCGCAAAAACGCCTGCGACTCGAACTTTCACGAGGATAAAAAGCGTCCTGACTTTTCGCTCGGCGAAGTTGGATTTCTGACGAACGAGACTTTCAACTGCGAGTGATTCTTTTTTCTTGCTTTAATGGCGCTCGAACTGTTCGTATTTCATTTTGTAGAAATCGTTCGTTACATGATTCATTGCTGCGTAGAAAATGGCCGCGTATATTCTAATATCCGTTTGATATGTACTTAGGTTAGCTCATTTTTTAATATTTGACTGTTTCACTTGATTATTAGCAGAGAATTCATAATGAACTTAAGAATTCTTAACGCATTGAGAGTTCAATATTTTCAAAATTATAAATGAGGATTGATTTCAAGTGATTGATCGATTTGACTGCAGGTGGCTAGATGAGTGTCACGTAGGATAGCGTGAAAACAAAGAGTCATCTTAACAGATTCCTACTGTTATGTTTACAAATGTTCCCCTTCTGCATCTACACGGGTTTTGCAACACAGCCTTGTCGCAGTATCGTACATCAATCGGGATCATTAGTCATTCGTCTTTGGAACCGGTGACAACGCGTTTGTTAGGTGATTACACAGTATAAAGGGTGTTCGTTTAATATTATCAGAAACATTATAATGTACATAATGAAACATTAGGTACTTTTTATTCGATAACACAACTCTTCGTGCATATTCGAAGATGAGCTTTCTGCTGCCACTCCACCTAACCTTCCCCGAAACCACTCTCGTTATTCCAAGGAAATTAAATGTGTCTCTTGATTCCTAAGGTTAATTGAAGTTCGATCGTGTTTCGAATGGTCTTAACCAATTTCTAGCTCACTAAGATAATGTACTTGACCGTGAACCAATATTTGCCAAGCAAAATTAACTTTTACCTTTCATATTTCTGTTATAACCTCTTAATGTACATTCAATTAGTATGAAAAGTGTGCGATAAATAAAATATATTTTAATCTACATCGTACTAATTAAGGGTTATAGTTACAGACTGACTGATATAGTTACAGATCGTTATAAAATAGGTATGTTCATAATTAACAGCCTCTATACAGATCTAACCTAACTCAAATGCTAAGAATTTACTGGAAAACCCAATAGTTAACCGCGTTGAAGAATGAATAAATTTTACATTCTTTAATAGACAACATAACGAAACCTTATAACTCCTAAATAACTGTAAAATTTAAAGAATAAGAAAGATAAGAAAGATCAAAACGAATTTAAATTCTAAATCCTACTTTGAGTCAAAGATTCCACAACTCAACATCTGGGAATGTTTTTTATTTCTGAAAGAACCGTGAAATCCGTTATTCGGACAGATTTAGTTGTTCCAGCGATAATTCGTTAATCTACCACCATGAAATACCCACGAAACTGATCCTGATTCACGTTCGGATCATTGAAGGTGATTTACCGAACGCTGATTTATCGTATCCAGCCGGATACCGAGCTAGCAATAAACTTGAGCAGCCTTTAAATCCCTATTTTACTTACCGACCGAGCGGTTTGCGAGGGGTGCGCAGAAGGGATGCTCGGGGGGGTGGGAGTCAGCCGTGTACTAAATTTAAAAGTAAAACCTCCGCCTTTGTTGCCAAATCCCCGCGTCGAAAGAGAAGGTTGCTCTGCTCCTTCGAGCCATTCAACAGATTTAAATGGGCCTCGAACTTCGCGACCCGCTTCTTTTCGTGTGTACTTGTTTTAAAATACAGACGGTTGCGGCCTCATACGCGTTTCGAATTTCCATCGCTGTTCTTTCCTTACAATCGTACAAACCTGTGACAGGAATTTCACTGTATTACAGAAGATATCATTTTTACGAATCTGAAAAGTATGCGATGTTTCATTTTTTATACGTGACGCACTCTCCAGGTGTGATCAATTTTACACGAATTTTCAATAAGCTTCAATTTCAAGTCCTATTATAATTTGTATAATGAACCGCTGTATAATACCAAAGTGACTTGGTTTGACCAAATTTTGTTAAATGGTTACGATGGAGACCTTACATGTTTCACCCCTCAATTTCTTAAGCAACAGCCCGAAATTTCAGAGCGAAACAGATGAACCTGTCTTTCGAATGAACTTGGCAAAGTCTGTTGGCTACAATCTCGCATCGGTTTCGAACGAACTGGCATAACATCGATCCCATTGTCGTCCGAAAAGACGGGTTCTCGGTGGGCAAGAAAAAGGCTCCATTGTTCCGAGGCTAATAGTCCGTTAATTCCCGGCGTACATTGTGCGCGATATTCGTGGCTCCTCTGGCTTCGGGGATCGGTTAAATCGAATCATAAAAGAATCATAATTAACCGCTCTTTTGTGCCCGTTAGGAGATGGAGGCGAGAAAGCGCCGCGTGGCCTTTCCTCACTTCACCGGCCAAATTGGCATTTCCGACTTTCGCTGGTCCCGCTAATTTTGAATAATACCTCGACGGTGACCCCGCCGGATGTAGATTTATAATCATAAGCGACCTCGAAGCTGAACTGAAAGAAACGCGGATCTCGATTTCGACTTTCTCATCTTTGCTTCTCTCGGTCGATCAACCTTTCAACTCTTTCGTGTCTATTGAATTCGTACTTCTTTTTGGTGTAAGATAGGTTAAGGAGAAATTGAAGGTTTCTTTTATTAAGAAGTTTACAGGAGAGTTTTTATAACAAGCTTTTGTATTCGGTCTTTAAATTTTTTAATACTTAAATGACTAAACCTGTTATTCTAGAAATTTAGAAATTTGGAAATCTGTCTTCAGGTAAATTGTTTAATGTATCGATCTTCAAATCCCCAAATTCCCAAACTCCTATATCCACAAATTCTAAAATTTCCAAATCACTTTATCTCCAAATTTTCAAGTCTATAAATTTCTGAATCCTCATATCTCTACACACCTTGAAATTCGTAAATTTCCAAATTTCAAAATCCTCCAAATCTCCAAAGAATTTCAAGTTACGAAAATCGCAAATATCTGCCAGATAAACGTTTCATCGGCATTGATCACCAGTAAGAAAAACAATTCGAAGAAAGGTTGAATACAGTTGTTAAAGTGGCGGCCATTTCTAAGAGCAAGCAAACCGCGCGGTATTAATGTCGGTAACGAGAACAGAAGTCGAGGCTGCTTTGAGAAAAGTTACACGAGCGTTAGCGTGGGCAAAAAGCTAACCCCTGACCGCGAAGCACCTGCCAGACCCATAAAGGGCAATGATATTTTTATAATTGAAATTAATTGCAAGTTGACCGCGCGCACCCTCGCGACCCGCAATAAAAGCGGGAAGCCGCGCAACTGGCTAGACGAGCAAACAAAAATTAAACGCTAAGAAAGAAACGGAAAGACGCGGGAAGCACAGGTCCGAAGTAAAAGAAAATTGCAGAAAATCTCCCAATTTTGTTTCCCTCTATAATCTTTGTAATCTTATGTTAATAAGATTGCACTTACATAGGTTAGATTCGTAAGCGAGTGTCCTTTTTGAAAGAAGATGAACCTTCTTATCCGAGGCAATATTTGAACTCCTATGCTCGAAAGTATTTAATCACAATATCATAAAATAATGTCTACCGACGAAGGATCAATGGTGGCCAGATATTTCTCGTTTATAAATCCATCCATATAACAGCGGAGAACAGCAAGTTGCAGCTTACATAACGAGGCTCCATTCCCAAGGTACATTACAGATACAAAAAGTCTGAAAAATAAAAAAGTATAAAAGAGGCAAGAAGTTGAAACGTTTCTGTGGAAACCCTCCCACGTCCAGCAGGCATCCATCAAGCAAAGATCCAAGCATCAACGGTGAACGACAGCGATCACTCGTTGATCGACGATCCAGCATGGGTGCCCCGTGAGTTGGAAACACGCGAAGGAGAAACGCGTACCCAATCATCAAAGTCGCATTTTCAGTGTAATGGGTGTGTTTAGTCCGTTGGAAAGGGACCGTGGAGGAATGGTGGAACGATCGACTGGCCCAAGATCCACAGTCTCGATCGTGATCGAGCTCCTTCGCCACCAATAATCATCGTACGGCCGCAATTATGGGCCTCGGGCGTCCAATCGGCTCCTCTCTTCTTTTATACGACATCGCTTTCGTTGCTTTCGTTCCTCTCGTTCCCTCTTCTTCTCGGGAATACTCTATTATTAGGCTGTATTACCGTAATGCGACGTCCAGCATGTCCGGGGCCCAGCGAAATGGCTTCCATAATAGGGACAGACGCCAGATATCCGCCGTTTAACTTGCAGCATCCCCCTGCGCGCGATCATCGCCCATCTACGCTAGCCAGTTCGCTTGCTTCCCTAGGGAAAATTCACGGGGAACAGATCCCACTGCTGCTTCGTTTCTAGCTGGAGATTTTTTGATTTACGACATTTGACAAATTGCAAGTTTTGGAGAAAGGGAATTGGAGAATGTGGGAATTGGGTATTAGGTTCTTGAATATTTCGGAAATTTAGAGATTTGAGAATATGGTGATTTAGGAATTTGTAGATTTGGGAGTTTGGATTTTGGGGAATTAGTGATTTGGGAAATTAGGGATTTGCAGAATTACAGATTTGGGGTTTAGAGATTTATGAACTTGTGAATTTGGAGTTTTGGGAATTTGAGAATGTAGGGATTTAGGCTTTTGGAGATTTGGGGATGTAAGAAGTTGAAGATTTGAGGATTTAAGGACTTGGGGATTTGGGGATTTGGGCATTCGGAGATTTAGGGATTTGGAGAGTTAAGGGTTTGAGGATTTGAAGATTTGGAGATTTGGAGATTTGGAAATTTGAGAATTCAGAAATTTTTGGATTTAAAGATTAGAAGTTTAATGATGGAGGAATTTGGAAATTCGGTATTTAGAAATTTGAGAAGTTTGAGAAATTTCTGAAATATGAAAGACTTGTAAAACCTGAGAAATGTGCCTAAAATCCAGAAATCAAAACAGACAACTTACAATCGTTCTTCTGCGCAGAAATATACATTTGTACGAACTATTTCTTACGATTTTTCTAGAGCACGCTATAAATTCATTATTAAATCCAATACAAGTGAAACGAATCGGCAGAAAGTTGAAAAGTCGTACATTGGATTCCATAAAAGTTGGCTACGATCAGAACTTTCATATCTGAAGATCCCAATAAACGGTTAGGAAGAGGTTCAAAGAGACTTCGCTCGAGACTGTTGCTACGGTATCCACGGTTTTCAATATGGAATCGCGCGATAAACGCTCCCCAAAGCAAAGACGAAAGACGTATCTTCTCTGGAAGATAGGGGGAACTTTATAACTTGGCTACGAGCAACAGCGAAACAAATCGCGTGACTGGATCTCGCGAGACATCCGGTTTTCTTGGTCGACACCCTTCATCGTTCTTCTCTACTGTTCGTCAAACAACAGACCTACGAACACGCCTTTCCATTATCTTATATTCTTCATCCTTTATATTTTTCTTTCCTTCTTGCACTATTTTATCAAAGAAATTTTCACTCGTTTCAATATTTAAACATGTACGTTACTGACAATTTTACTTTCCTAATTTTACGTTCATTATCATTTCATTTCTCGTTATTATTCTGGTTCTTTGTTATTTTACTGCATCTTTAATATTTATAAATGTATAATTTGTTGTGTGGATATAGTAGCTTTATAGATAAGTTTGTCAACTTTATTTTCGTTTATCATGAATTCATTTAATTCAATTCAATTTGTAATTCCTTTTTGAGATACTTAAAAGTGAGGTTATGATCTTACACTATTTGACTATTTCTTCAATGTGTTAATTATTTTAGTGTATTTTTATTATTTATGTATGTACAGTTTTTTATGAATAGACTCAGTAGGTGTACAAGTATAGCTTGTTAACAATATACAGTGTCTAACAATTTCTTAACAATTTTTACTTAACATAATTCATACCTGAGTAAGTTCAAAATAATCAAATTTTTAATCATTCAAAAAGCTGAATGAACAATGCGAGCTTATAACAGACTTAGTTTCGTCTAATTGACGAAAAGAATTACACTAAGAATATTTTTATTTGAACTTTTGTTAAACTGAATATTTTTGTCGTTTGACAAAAACTTCGCTACTTGTCCTTTTAAAATGAAATTATCAATACAGTGATTGTATAAATATACACAAAATATTTCATAAGATGAGATTTTTGTTTCTTTTTCGTGCAGATATTTTATCGAAATTCAAACAGACGACTGTTCATATAATTCAGAGAAGAATACAATTGAAAAAATAAATCTAAATGATTTATCAGAGTCGAAGGAAGATACACGACACCGTGATTATTTGCAAAAGGAACAGACGATATTATTCGGTTGAAATTTCTCTTTTTCATCGGTTCGTCACACAATGGAAGAAAGAAATGAAAATGTAGGCCACCGAGCGCATTACACGTTTCACCACAATGCTCGAAAGACCTTCCCTTTCTACTTAGCAATACCTAGGCATTCGGTAAAAACTTGGGTCCTCCCTATATCGATTCCTCGGTAACGACGCCCGATTTCACTGCAACCGAGATAAGGGAAGATATTCCGCCTCGGTCGAGCACATTTGACAAATACTTTCCAGCGAAACACGATTAACCGTTCGGCCGAAAGAGGAAACACCGGGGGGAAGAAAAAAGAGACTCCGGCGGTGTAAATTTCGCGGCAATTAATTTAAATACTTTTACCATTTGGTCTTACTGTTAATTGCGAACTACCTCTATACTCCTTGATAGCAACTCCCTATGTTTATTGCATAAGTCTCATCGATAATAATTAACCGAAGTTTGGTCTCTACAAAATATATTTGTAAATGTTACAACAAACAGTTACAATACTATTACAATTTTCAAGAACAAAGCTTGTAGGACAGATTTCTCTTGCAAAGTTCTTGAGAAGTGTAACAAATTTTTCTTACATTTTCTATCTTTTCTCTGCTTGAAATCGATGTAAAGATACAGATCACTACTATATCATTTCTTTTTGAAGAAGAGTGTGTCGTTAAGATTTGAGGGGATAGGCTCTTTAAGATTACACAAGTAACCAATAAGGCGGAGAAAGTAGAAGAAAGGGGGTGGTAGAATGCAAAGGGGGTTCTGTGACACGGAGGACAGAGAGAGGTGAACAGTTGGGCAGAACGTGGCTCCTCTGCCAGTGGGGGTGGTTAGACGTTCCAGAAGATGGGTTGGGGGCGAATATCGAGGGCGCTAATGTTCCTCGGGCAGGAAACGCCGTCTCCATCCTGCACCCTCTATCTCTTCGCTCGCTCGCCTATTTTTATTCGTCTTTATCTGAGACTCAAGTCGGTTCCTCTCCATTTCCTCTTGAGGAGTTCTTCCTCCGTCTCATCCCCCTCTGTGGTCCTCCTCCTCTTCGCCTCCTCCTCCTTCTCTATGCCGCTTCTCGTGTCCCCTCCGGGTACCGATGCGACGACAACAACATGCAAACATTCTGGTATTTGCAATTCGAATGCCGCAAAACGGGGACGGGAAACCACCGCGAAGAAGCTTCAGGTTCTCCCTGAAGGCACGAGCACTCGCCTTTTCGAGCTCGCTATTCTATTAGCCCGCTCGGAGAGATAAGTTCCGCTTTGCGACCTGCTACGGCTACGTTCAACCAGACGGACGAATGTACTGCGCTTTCTTTTTTCCCTCTTTTAAATTTTTTTTTATAGAAAAGCCCGATAGTTAGATTAAAAGACGATTATTGAGGTTTATATTCTTGTGATTGGGGTTGTGGAATGTCTACTCTGTTTTGGTTAGAAAATGCGTTTGCAGAAGAACTTCGTTTAAACGATATATTTTGTATTGTATTGTATTAACGAAGAAGGAGTCTAGACACAATTCTCCTGATTATGGAAGATAACCCCGAGTGAAGTTCAGTTTTCTCTCCTTGTATTCAAGTTTGTATTGTAGTCAATTAGCATTGTTATTTTAAACAATTTCTCATCAACCGCGATACGATCACCGAGGAAGATGCATTCAACGTGTCCCGTTGTTGAAAGATGCCCGACTCGATACCAGGAACACAAGCGAGGGCTTAAATCGCTTTATAACCGCGTGATTATACAACGAAGAAGGCAGATGCGTGCATTAAAAATTCGCAGTCGTTTAACATCGAAATCCATGATTATAACGTCGATACAGGGATAGCCCTCGGCCAGAAAAATAAAGACATCTGCTTTGATCCTGATGAGAATCGTTCGGAGCGAAGGGCCGGAGCAGAAATTGACTGCTTAAACGTTGGGTTCTGCGAGAAAAAATCGCGAGCAGATGCCGTGTCTTAACAAACCTTCTACCCCATTTGTATAATCTTCAAATTCTTGACGGTTTGTGCAACAACCCATTGGTCTTCGTATACGCATAGCCATTGGTCTTGGTAATACGTACTTAAGGCATCACTTTTGTTTATGAATTTGTAAGCAAACTAAACGTCCACATATAAGTATTCTTGAAGAGGTTAAGTCTTTTAAATGGTCGTAAAATATCGAAGCTACACACATAACAATTATCTCTGGTATTGATATGGATATTGCAATTGAACTTGAGAAAATTTAATATAAATTCAACACTACTTAATACCTACACGGTGTGCCTGTACGATAATACCTATATGATGCATAGAACGCATTGTAACTAGCGATGTGGTCATACATATAACGCATTAAAATCTATCGCTCGGTGTTCAACGTACAACTTATCTATACATATACAAATAATTACCTATGTACAAAATAATTACTCTAAATTAAGAAAACTCGATTGAAATTCAATTCTGAGAGTGACAAGGAGTTCTTGTGGATGACAGTCAGAAAAGCAACAGTGTATTTGAAATCACAGGAACTCGAGCATGAGAAGACGATGTAGACGGTTGTCAACGTGTCTGCTCGTTAGTGCAATGACTATCCATGGACAACGTTATCTAAAATCGCGAACGAGTCAGTTAATAATCTTCTTTTCGGCATCATGCGTGCAATACGCGCGTGTGTGACTCGGGGTTGGTATATAATTACGAGTATATCATCGTGGGGTTGTTCGGTCGGTAGAAACAAGTGGAGTTACTTGTTAGCCGAGTAATTTCAGTCCGTCAAGGACCAAAAAGCGCACACAAGATCGTCAGATAACGTTACTGGCTAATGACGAGTTCTGACGGGTTCGCGTTCATTCTAAACGCGATGAAAATTACTTAAAATAATTAAAATTTGTCGGTACCATAAGTCTTGGATATTCACGAACTGCAATTATTGAACGATGTTAAAACATTTCGGCAGTTAACGCTATTTCTGATATTATACATTAACTACACGATGTTGTCTATAATAGTGTTGTCTTCTGCGTCACTTTGGATTCATATTTTTATCATCTTTATTGTATGAACCTATATTAGTAGGTTATTTATATATTTACAAGAACCTATATTTATAGATTTATATTTATATTATCCTCTAAGTATCGATTGATACCTTGTTAAGATATAATAAAATATTGTTCCTGATACGGTAATTCAATGCCAGAAATACATTGGTGAAGATTAAAGAGAACATGGATTTAAGTCGGCAGTTCGAGGAAGTGTAGGAATAACATTCGGTCATAATATTAGGACATGGTTGGAGCACTACAGCCAGTATAGAAGAGTATCTTGAACCGCCATAGTACAGCAGAATACAGTGACCTTTGAAAGAAAGCACGTAGCCGCGTGAAACTTTTACCCTCTTTTCGAAAGTTGAAACAAAGTCGGCTCGCGTGACCAGAAGGCGTGCCACGTGGTACCCAACGCGACCAATCGGCTTCAAGAGGCGATACATGAAGGTGCACCTTTGATGTTCCCAGTCACGTGACCCAAGAACCAGCCTCGATATCAATTCGTGACACGCTAAGTACGCGATCGCGTGCTAAGTCCTGTTTCGCGGCGGTGGTGGAGTTTTAAGGACAACGCTTCCAACTTACACCCCTTTTCCAACCCCCCTCGGTAGATCGTTGAAAACCGTCGTACAGGTAGTCGTTAACGATTTTCTCCTTAATCGCCTCGGCCAATTTTTTGGGTAGATTCGAGCCGGATAGCGGATCGGGTGTCAGCCATGTTAGACCGTTATCGTCTTCGTCGTAGTCAGACTTCTAGTATAATTTCGTATCACGAAACATGATTTCGTGCTTTATTCTCGAACCGTGGGGCGACAGCTATTTGGGTTATGAAGGTTCAGGGAGATACAATTCGTCGATGGGGTGTAGATTATCGAACACACTGCTGATTCTAGATTCGGACGATTTCTATTTGTCGGTGTAATTTTTCGTATCCATTGTTCCAAGTAAATTCTAGTATACATATGTTTGATGCTTAGAGTGCATGTTCAAATATGAATGTTCTGAGCAATCATTATATAATGTTTTTGAGGAACAATATTCACTGCAGCGTGTTCTTATGTTTTTGGAATATGCTTTATGAAGAACTTAGGCGATTTACATACTTACATAAATAAGATCGTTTATGTAGATTATCTATACAGCAGCAGTATCATGTATACCTGATACTTAACCTTAGATGTTCCATTTGCGTTGAACATCTAAACTGTTTTTACAAACATCAACATTATGAACATATTTCCTATGGAGTTACTAAGATATATTTTCCAACGTATGAATATAATGCAAGTTCAAGTCCATTTGCTTAAATAATCAAATAGTATGATAACAATAGGAGAAAAGTAGTATAGTAGAATCAGTCAAATGTCTGTTACCCGAAAGAGTAAAAAGTACGTGTTGTTATCGGCATCGAACAAACTATTGTCCGAAGGTAGCAGACAATCGATTCGAATGGCTTTCTTTCGATGGGCAACGGACAATCGCGATCAATCGCGAGATAAATCGTGCATGATCATCCATAAGTGGTTACGCTTTCGATAGTGTCAACAGGAACAAGTTGTTAGGTTGGAGGGGCAGCCTCGCGCGTCAGGCCCACCCCAGGATTCCGGAGCGTTCGTGATGGATGATCGCAGATATGGTGAAAAATGGTGATGGATGAAATCTCGTCGGCTATAAACATTGACGGAATCTGTTAGGTGAATCGTAATAAGTTATCCCGCTGCGCGTCTTAATAAAACAGACGTTTCGCGAGCTATCGACCTGGCGAAAATTCTGTCTCGCCTATCGGTCGATGATTCATTTAAAACCGATTTGTAAACCTTCCGAATGCTAATGGAACTCGTGTATTTCTATGCGTAACAGCATAGCATCCAAACAATCGAACACAAAGATATTTACATGTATATATCTTAAACTGTATTACTTTATTCCACTTTATACGGGGTGGACAAAAGATCGTGAACAAATTGGAAATCGCAACAAATTATTTTACCGAATGATTGTTCTTATCGAATTCTTTGTAGCAAGTTTGCAGAACGAAAATCTTATTAGGTTACAGAATTTCTTGCAGCTTATGGATTAAAACATTTGAATATAGGAATTCTGTACTGATTTTTGATACTATAAGCTAACACTTTACAGTAGTGTGACCAACAGAATCGTTTTATTCAAAGAACATAGAAAACCTAAACCTGTCTTATATAAAAGAATTCTGGTTTTCATACATAACATATCCCTCTCGAAAGCAAGTTTTACTTGAGAACTTTGAGTATGAAATAATTTTGGAGATAATTGCGTGGATGAAAACGGGACATCCGCAAAAATAAACATATACAGTAGTATCGTTAAATTTGATTTCGCATATGTTCAACACGGAGTACCATCATAAGAAGTCGGGCATAATTCGTACAGGGATTTAAAAATTTTGCAAATGAACGTCGGTAAGAAAAATGTAAAGAACGATACTCAACAAGCCTAACGAGCTTAAGAGACCGCGATCGAAGCGGGGTCGCAATTCGCGGTTCGACGAACGAACGATGCGAGATGATGCTGGCAAAAAGTCCGCAAGGGCGGACGAGATTTGATTCCCGGTGACGTATTAAATGTGTGGTAGCAGCCAGTGGTGTCAGGGGGATTGCTTTAATCAGTAGATTAATTCGTCATGGCCTCCGCCGCGTAGCAACGTCCTTTGTCGGCTGCCCGTAAAATATGAGCCAACGTACATAATCAACTATTTGTGGTAATGAATATTATGCGGCCGGCGCGCGTGTCATTAATAACCTCCGTGGCCGTACCGCGTAATCTGCTTTTTTTCCTCCGCTTCTGAGCGTGCATTATGCGCGCGTGTGAGCGCTCTGTGCGCCAAAATCGCGGAAAAAAACTGTGCTTTGCATGCCTGCGTGTTTCTGCGCCTTTGATGATAGGCTGCCTCGATAAGAAACGCCACGAGATTCCTGCGACCGGCTCTCCTTTCGAGTACGACCCTTCAAGCTTCTCTTATCACCTCAAAACCTTTACTCATACGCCGCGAAACCTGTACTTTTATATTTTACACCGAGGACCAAACATAACTTACTAGAGAAAATCTTATTGCAGGATTATAAACATTTTGAGTAAACGAATCAAATTTTGCAATATAAAAATCCTCCATGGGGTTACTTTGGCCAAACAGAGGCTTCCTCTTTGTTGTATGAATGATTGACTTTGTCAAGATCCGAAAACGAAAAGAAACATCCCCAAAATAAATTCGCTTAAAAAGCTATCGATAACACCGAAGAACGAGTAGTTAAAGGTTGTATCAGAAAAACAAAGTTGGGACACGAGCAAATCCCGCGAGCAAACAATTCATCAACGAACAGTGGCCACGGTGCAAGCAGAGGGTTGTTTGTACGGCGTGCATGGGTGAAGGACGGAAGCAGCCACGGGCCGCAGACACACACGCGTCCACACAAACGGACACACGGAGAGCGAAGGAAAAGGGCTGGAGGACCGTCCGACGCAGTATTTCTTGCCGGTCCACGCTGTATGCTCCCTGGTCAAACAGTGTGTCGCCTTTGGTATTTATCGGGCAAGTTCTCACCTCGGGCTCATTTGTCTTTTCGCCGCGGGGAGTTGTCCAGGAGGGGTTAAACCGAGAGGTGAGAGTTTCGTGGCAAGGAAAGAGAGCCACGATCTCCGAAAGCTCGCCAACCTGATCCCTCTGGCTGGTTATTCACTTGCCACCAGCTTCAACGAGGGTTGTTATTCCGACCGAAGCTGTTCCCACTTTACTGCACTTGCGTTTCGATCATTGGGACTGCAAGGTTACATATGATACGAAATCGATAATGACACATGATGCGAGTTTTTGATTTTGGAACTTTTGCTTGATATTTCAGGATCTTACTATTGTAATGTTCAATTCAGTGCTGTAGTATTTTTTGATATTTTGATATTAAGTACATTACAGCATTTTATATTTTATATTTAGTAGGTTACAAAAAATATACTCAACAGTAAGTACGATTTGTACATACGTAAATTACAAACGTATTTATATTTGTGTGCAAAACTAATCATCGAATGATTGAATAATGATGTACTGAGTTAATATTTTGATTCGAATTTTGGTTATACGGTAGGAGAAACGGTAGATAACAAGAACGTTCACCCTCTTGGTGAAAGCTTGCGAGTGCGTGGCACGAGAATCTCTTTTCTTTCGGGGCAAAGCGTGTCCGGGCGCCGCATTAATTTCGTGTATTTAACGGGAATGAGCTAAATGTCTGGCCGGAAGGGTTCCTTGTACCCAAGTGCCATTTGCGGGACCTCGAGCGAAGAACGAAGCTCCTTTGTTTCCCTTCAGCTACGTTTCAGTCAATTTAAAGAGCCCTTTTAAATTAATAAACCAGCAGAGACCAGTGATTCATCGTACCCGCGATTTCTTTCTCGGTTATCAAGTGGGTTTCTCGAAACGCGACGAAATCTTGCCACGGTTCGAAAATAACCGAAAGAAAAATGACGCGAATGATCTCGCCAACGGATTCAGGGTCGTCGATATCGACAAAAAGCCGTGTTTTTCCGAGAGTGAAAAACTATTTTGTGCTTTTAGCCGAGCCACTCTGACGGCACATCATTTTTCAACGGCGCCCTGTCAGACGGTCAGAAAAGGAGAGCAATACCGTTGGTGGCCGACGTCCACGTCAAACGTCAACGCAGTCTTTAATTCTTTCTTTTTTATCAATTTTTCCACCCCTCTTTCTTAGTCCATGTTCAATTTATTATATACTATCTTCTGATTTTGAAAGAAACTTTTCCTAACAACCACCAGGAAATTTGTAACGTAATTACTGTTACATATTTATACAATAATGCAACGAAATTTTATGATGTACCAAGTAGATGATTGAATGAAATATAATAAATGATTGTATGCCGCAGATATCTTACTCACCGTGTTTGTAAATGATGTTTGCGGAAAAACGCGTTTAAAGTTTCAAAACCTGACTACTCATAATTCGAAGAGCGTTGAGAGCTGTCTAATTGACTCTAATTGCGTCATCCTGACGCAGTCGTGCGTCGTCCAATGTGTTAACGTAAGATGTTCGAAACGATTTAATTCGAGATTCTTTCGAAGAAGCGAGAGACCCCATAGAACATGGTCGACCGTAGCCAGACTTGGAGAGGCGTAGGTGATGGATGGATGGGCTTCAGCTCGAACAGTTTCGTCTATACGAGCCACGTACCGTTCCCCAATTAAACAATTGCATTCGCATCCATCCATCCGTCTGTCCCGTTTGTGAGATCGTGGACCCTCTCCCTTCTCCGTGTGTTTCCCTTTGTTCGACCCGTTCCGCTTCCGCTTTTCTTGCGCTCTTTTTTTACGAAGCTTGTCCACCCTGTCCACGGAGAATCCTGCCCCGAAAAAATGGTTTACGATTAAATTGCGCCCCGGCTACAATACGGCGACTACGTGACACTCGATTCGAAACGATCGCGTGTAATTTCTACTTGAACGCATCAATTTCATCCAAATACCCCTTGCTAGTTTCATACGTATTACCGTTTTCCGTTATTCACGAGGCGACGGGAATTGGGTCAACGATTCCGCGGTAGTTTGATCGATTTAGGGAAATATGGAGGAACGATGCTTTTAATTTCACAGTTTTAACTCTGCATATCTGACGCTTTTCGGGTCACTGAATAGTTACATTTTGCGTTGATCAAATCAGTTCTATCTCCTATTTTATTCAAGAATAAGGTAGACTGCTTCAAGAGACAATCAAAGTAAATTAGAATGCGAGAAATGTAAAGTATCTTGACTGTAATGCAGAGTAAACTTGTTACGAATAATTTCGAGCAAAGTACGTTTTCCACGATAAAAAATTCACGAGGTGCAACGAAATTGCCTTGATTCTGCAGTTGCGTTACAAAGTTAATAATGCAAGTTTGCGTATTCGGGTCACTCTTGACGCGTACAGTTAAGGTAAAAACCGCAATCGGTTTAATATCACATTTGCCTAATTAGCATGAACAAATTCTGACACAATGATAAATAGCAGCCGCGAGCGTGGTGCACCTGTAAAAGTTTATAACATGAAAATTTTCCATTTAAACACATAATTGAGCATTGAGCATTATCCGATGCCGGCAATAACGATGTTCCTTCGATGAAATAACGCGAAATTGATGGGCCAGGCAAAAAATCTCGGACCAGCGACGACGAGAAAAAGGAGATATAGGACGAGATGCAACGGCGTGTAATCCGTAATCATAATTCAAGCCGGCTACCGGTTCCGTTGTAACCGATGACTGCTAGCTGGCCCGTCACGTCTCCCCGTCCATCTCCTGGAATCACGGCTCTCCACGGAATTTTATGTAAAATCCAATGCGGCTGTTAGTTTATGCAGGTAGCATACATTGGCGGCGGTCCCACGAACGTGCCCTACGTACCAAAGCCCGCTTTTCGCCACCCTTTTTCTCCCGTTTCTTTCCCTTCGTCGCCCCGCAAACTTCTGCGCCACCTTCGCCAACCCCCGATGCCGATTCGAAGCGTCCTCGATATTTCGACAGCGATTTCGTGGCCAGATTTAACCATTCCATCCTCCTTTACGCTCTAAATAATTTTTACGATATTGTTAGATTTTTTTCATTTATTATCGCAGCGAGTTTTATGGTGAAATAAATGAGAAATATGAGGAGGTTGATCGAGGAATGAATAACATTTCGAAATAATGGAAGGTGTTCGTATCAATGATCAGTGATAGTGGGGTAAGAATATAATGGACAGTGCTATGATGAGATATTGTAAATCATATTAGAACGTTCAACCATTCAACGTATGGTCATACTATGTGTCGTCATACAAGACGAAATGATACGTGGTAGCGCGAAATAGTGTACCACGCACGTGTAGTATACGTGGTAATGCAGTGTTTAGTAGAGCAACGCGTGGCGATATAAACGTAATATAAACTGCGCGTGGTAGTGCAACGGGTGATACTATAATGCTTAATAGTGCGATGCGTGGTAGTACAACACGTGGCTGTGCAGCGCCATCATAGTGCAGTGTGTGCTAGTATAACGCGTGATAGTACAACGCATGTTGTCACAACGCGTGGTTGTACAACACGTGATAACATTACGTACAATTATACAATGAGTAATAGTACAACGCGTAGTAGCTCAACATGTTATAATACAATATTGATGTAACTCGTACTCAACGTGGTGATACGTGTGTCAACAAACACGTGGTAAAATAACGTTTTGCAACGTATAATAATATATCTGCAACATCGGTGATAGCAACATCGTGCTACACACCCAGAATGCACATAAAGAAACTCTCAGCATCGATAATGCAAATACGGACGATATAAAAAAATGTCCATATACATCAGAAATATTTTCCGTGTCGAATGACGATATATTTTATGATTACATAAGTTCGTTCGTAAAGTGCCGATTACACTCGATCGAGGGTCGGACGAACCGGAGCGATCGCTCTTCTCTCTTGGTCGAAGAAATTTCGCCACGCTACCATGGAAGCAGTTCGCGCGATCTCTGAGCAAAATCTTCCGGGGCTGTTCGTTTCTCGACGGCGAAGAGGAACGAGAGCAACCCGGAGGAAGAAGGACGATCTCGAGACGACGAAGAAAGAGGTTCGCTCGTGCGACGAGGTATACAAGGTTGTAGCACGGTACCGGTTACATGCAGCCGGCTGTAATAGGGTGAGAGGAGCCGTAGGGTGAGCAGCTCGGACTTGACTAATGAGGCGGCGCGTCCTCGACGTTATTAGATCGCCGAAAGAGTTTTTGAGGATGGCCCGGCTCCGTCCAGGGACGAATCCACCGCGAAGGATGGGTAATGATACGGCTGGACCCCGTTTCTTATTTGTCAAACGTCAGCCGCAAAGACGTTGCCCGGTTGTTTTCGGGCCAGAAGGAAGTCTTGCCTCTTCTCGGAATGATAATCTACTTGCAAATGCGAACGGCTATCCTTCTTTATCCACGATTACTCTCGCCGGTTTTCTCTGTTTCGCTTGGTCCTTCCACGTTCAACACTGTTTGTTCTGGGATCCGTGTAACGGGGATGAAGGAACGCCGATGGAAGCTGGGCCACGTCGCTTTCCGCAGCCTCTGTTACGTAATTATCAATAATCACCGGGTTAAGGGACACGATGGAGGGAGGAAAGGGAAACGGCGCTGGTAGCTTGAAATTAAGCGTTTCCACGCGAGGCGGTTTTCTTTATCATGGAGATTGCCGGCTGCCGATCGTTTGATCCTCAAATCAGGCTGCGACGTACTCTTATCTTTCATGAATTTGCGATATTTCTCATGCATGAACGAATAATCGGACAATTAGAATAAATAGTTCCATTTTGTAGGGCTGAATGAGTCCTTCAAAGATCTTCGTAGTCACGATATGGTATAATACTTCGTGTTACCATAACAACAGTATATGCAAATGGGTAATGCTATCTAATAGCTGCATAACATTTAAAATTGGAGTACTTTCAGTAATCTTGTTGATCAAGGTCAGTAATAACTGTTTGCCTTCGTAATAATGATTAAAAATGACCTTGAAATCCTGACAGTGACCTTGAAAACTAAAACAGTCTGCTGCAAATAATTCGTACTTCAAATAGTATTTTATAGATACGAAATATATATTAGTAAAATAAGTTAAACATAATCGAATGCGTGCATTTGGCAAAAAATTTGTAATTTCAATTAATCAATGAATAATAAATATTTGGTTCGTGCAAAAACATAATCCGTTCCAGCGGTGTTGATACACGTGAAAATTCGATATTCTTGGAAATGCTGAGAAACAACGCGATGTTAAGTATAGATGAATGAAAGCTATGCAAGCGGGTCATCGTTGCGAGACGAATAACGTCGTGTCGGTGCGTACTGCGCCTTAATTAACGTTTTAATTGTATCCTTCATGTATGAGCGGCCGTTCCACTCTGTGATACACACTAACAAACCTAATTTCCGTCTAAGTCCACTTAATGGAACGAAACCGCGTTCTTATCTGCCAACACGTCGTTGAACATACGTACCGGCTTTGTTATTTGTTGCTATTGTTAAACAGAATTAATTTCTCTTTCACGAGACGCAATTGCGCCGAAGAGAAACCGGCAAAATGATACTTATCTTTCTTGCTGCGAATCTACTGAATTCAATTTTGGTTTTCAATGAGTTCTTTGTATAATATTTCATTTACCCTTCTACCGCGTTATGATATTACTGTTGTACTATTGCTGTGTTGTACTATTTTATTATTGCACTATTTTACTGCTACATTCTTTCACTATTCCACTATTCTATTATATCACTGTTCCACTACGCTACAAGTACCCTATTATTCCACTGATACTGTATTACTATTCTATTATATTAGCATATTATTGTACTATTCCACTGATCCTACTGGACCACAATACTACTATACTGCTATGTTACCGTCACAACACCGCTGTACTATATTATTGTAGGGTGAGTAATGCGCACACCAGATGTATAGAGTTAGTACAAACACGTATAGGATTAGTATGGTATACGCTATGACTGATAGTAATAGTATGCAACAGGTTATATTATGTCACTATACTATTATACCATTCCAGTATTCCGATGGAATATTATTACCACGAAGACCTTAGAATTAAAGAAACTTAAAAATTAAGAAGTAAAGGAAGAATCTCGAAATAAGCAAGACTCCTCCGCCGAAGCTTGAGAAAGCGTAGAAGAAGTGTTCCTAATCTCTGAACGTGAGCGTGACCAGAGGGAAAAAGTATCGCAAGAGACGTAGCACGAACCCAACGGAGGAATGCGGTAAAGTATAGAAAGAGAAGACTCGAGAAGAAGATTTCGAACGCATCGAAGGAAACATTGAAGTGCAACTAATTCGTGCTATTACCTTGCTGGCAGTAGTACGGTTAACGTAATTACAAGGTATGCCCGCGCAAGCTCGGCGAACGCGAAAGACTCTCTTTTCTCCGGGACGGCAGAAGAATGATGATGCTACGTGCCCGGTTGTGCCCGGTCGCTCGTGGACGCGTGGTTGTTGGCCGATGAACAGGACCCACGGGAACCGGTAATGGGAGGAGCCACGGAGCCTTCAAACGGCGGATCTTGGCCGGTGCACTTGACTAATCGAACGTCAAACGCTAATAAGCAACCACCGATTGCCGGGGCAATTTCATTCGCCGAGGCGAAAGCGGCTCTGCCACGGCTGCCCTTTCGGGCTTCGCCGAGATCGGCTCCTTTTTTTTCTTTACCCTCTTTTCCCACTACCTTCGCGACCTCGTCCCACTCCTTATCCTACAGTCTCTTCTTTCGTCTACCGGGAACTTTGACTCTGACCGTTTAATGTATCTCGTTTCCTCTTCCGTTCCCTTATATCGCCGGTAATTAGTTACCTCTCGCCAACAATTTCGTCAACTGGATACTACACGTTTTCACGCTTTCTAATCCTTAAACGCAAACTTACAAATTTTCTGCAAAATTTTCGAGGTTCTGCGTTGTCAATTTATCAAATTTTCAATAATAAGACTTTTTAAAGTACATATACATTGCATCGATAAAAACGTAATTACCTATTTGCTTCCACATTGATCGCCGAATAACCACTATTATAACTTCCCAATTGCAATGATCCACAAAATAAACTTCTTATTTCGAAGTTTATGTACGGAATTGAACCGGTGATCGACAGATTTGCTATAATATTTCAATATTCATAAACGACCAATGTCCGTGCATTTCTTGGCGTCTTCTTACGACGTTGCTCGAGGAAAACAGACAAGATTCCGTCCTGAAAGAAGGTAATTTATAGCTGGGAACGCCGGTCGACCGACGAAAAAAGCTCAGCTTCCCGGAGTACAACGCGTTATTAATACGTTTTAAAGAAATGTCCAAGATTAATTTGCGAAACGAGTCGCTATTGAAGTTCTTGCCCGCGGCCTCATTAATCTTATCCAGAGAGCAGGGAGACAGAGAGGGGAGGAGGGAAAAAAATTATTTTGTAGAATGTTCGGTGTAATAACAGGGAATCCTGTCGCCGGCACGCCTAGCCAGGGAACACCGTCCCACTATTAATTCATGTCTCAAGTTTTCAAGTAAGAAATTAATGTCTCCATACGTGATTCGTGGATCCCCATCGTCGACTCTTGTTCTTCCAGGGTGGCTCGTCGCTCAAAACTTTCTACTCGCACAAAATTGATAAACCCATTCGTTTCATTCGTCGAAACGTTCCTTCAAACTACAGCTTTCTGACTAGAAATTTGACAATTTCTTAATGGACAATAATTTCTACACAATTTCATCTGTAAGTTTCTCTGGAGGCTTCGAATGAAATTATGTCGTATTCAACACAATGCAGAATTATACTATGTTATACAGATGTTATCAAAAAGTAATTATTATAACCACGTGTCAAGTATGTCCATCTTGATTGCATCAGTTATACTTCACAATGTAGCAAACGAATGGAAAATATCTCTCGAACGAATTTATTTTCGTATTACTTTTAAAGTACGCAACCTAGAGTGACATTACCTTCATCCTCGTTTTATCTGTATTTTTCAATATTCTCTACAGATATTATTAAAGAGTAATCATTATGACCACGTGTCAGATGTGTCCATTTTTATTGCGTCAGTTGTACTGGAGAGTGTAGCAAGAGAATCAAAAACACCTGTGCATTTATCTCGATCACAATATCCACGATATCGACGTGAATTCTTCGTGGAGCGAAACGAGGAACAGCCATGTCATTAATCACGTCTACGTTGTCTCTTAAGAAACACTTCTCTTTGTCAAGTGGACGTATTTATTCGACGCTGAGGTAGCCGAGCACCGCGGTAGGTAGACGATGGTTGCGTAGGAGGACCACAGGTGGAACGTACGAAAAGCTCGAACCAACGAGAGGCAAGTAACCAAAGAAGAGTTTTAATTCCATGGCTGGAACGTCGCGGGTTTATGTACGGTCTGCTCTGGTAGCGTTCTTTTTGAAAAAGCGAACGCCGAGATAATGGAACGTAATGTAGCGTGAACCAGCGCCGCTACCTTGCTTCAGCTTTTAAACGCGTCGCGAATATCTACACCGGGTGTCCTCGAAGTCCGCCATAACATCTTTTAACTAGTCTCTATTAATCTTCCTATTTTCTCAAAAATACTTCTATTTTCAAATTTATAACTGTTCTGTGCTTAAAAGTGTGTAACTTTCAAATTTCATCTCCAAGTTGTGTACCTGTCTAATAAGTTGGCAAACGATTCAATAATAATTTCACTGCAGTCAACGTAGATATATGTATATACATACATGTATAGGTTATCTCAAATTATCAGGTGGACAGAAAGATAAATAAACGACTACTAGCAATTATCTAAAAATATAGATTTGTAATTGGGATTTAAGTACGACTTTCAAATCACTCGTGTTATATTTGAGGCCTGCAAAGTTAAATGATCATGTTAGATCGTGAAGCAGCCCGATAGTCGAGATAAATAAATGATAAATGAATGAACTTGCAGAGAAATAAGTGGACAATTTAACAAATTTCTAATGTTGATTCTTGAAATCGTATCAGGGTTATTATAGAAACCTCGAGGTCCATAAATCATGAAATGATGAGGTGTAAGTTCTCCGTTCGCCGGCTGTTTCTCGTATAAAATCCTTCAAAAGCATCTTCCTCGGTAAGCATCCCGTAGTCAAATCGCTTCTTGTCAAGTTTAATTCCATCGAGTATTACGGAACCGGTTCTTTTACTCGGTAATTGCAAAAAATCCCGCATTTCTTCGCCTTCCACCCGGTAGGGAAGTTTCACGTGTGGGGTACCTTAATGATGCACCCGGTTGGATCTCACGAAAAGTCCACTCTCATCGTGCATGGTGACCAGCCATTGACCGACGCTTTTTGCTCGATTCAAAATGGAAGACAGAACCAGAAAGAAGAGCACTCGTCAATACTATCCATATGGAAAGGAAAATCTATTCGGTTCGCAAAGAAATTACAAGAGGAACATATCTCTACAAGACAGATTTATACTTTCAACTCCTTCAGAATTCAATCGATTTGTTATCTAAAGCAATGGAGATTCGTACAGAAATTAAGATTGAAGGTAACTAGAGTATCGTGAATTTATTTTACTTGTCAGGTTATGAGAAATTGTAAAAGCAGTTTTGCTTTTCTTTCTACCTCTTCGAATCTAACCTATAAGTTCTATACAAATTTAATCTGTACATTCTATTATTGTATTATCGCCCTGTTTAATACTTATTTTGATTGTTACTGTTGTATTTAATCCACGAAGCAGAAATGGTATTCTTTGGTGAAACAGAATTTCCTCAAAAATGATTTACAATGGCGGACAAAAGAGAGTTCCAAATGTAAACGATATAAGAAAAATCACGATTGTACAAAACACAACTATATTTTATAAAAGTCATGAACTCTTCGTATCATATGAAGTAGAGAAAACAAGACAATCACGTATAGAAAGGGAAAAGTAAATGTTTTATTTAAAAGACTGCAACAGGTGAAGAAATTATCCATACGAAAGTGAGTTTACTATGAACGTACATATACTCATACGTGCAAGTGCATGTTTTAATTTTCTTGTCACTATGAAATACAAAGAAAAATAAAATACGGCCGACAACTCTTTGCAGTCACAATATTTGAAGACACCAAAATTTTGCCACCAATACCCCAGACTTAAATAATAGCAAGTGATCGGTGTTTGAGGTGGCCGTTTAAAAACGACGAACGGAATAGCGAAATAAATGGAAGTACCATGAATCTATCAGATTCGCGAGTCGGAGAAAAATTATAATTGCCAGCAGCGTAGAAGAAGGACGAGGAGGTGGAGATTCGTTTAAAAATGTTCTTGTCGTCCAGTTTCAGCCCCCTGGGCAGGACGCGTGCAGCAGCCTCTGTAAATCTACGCGGTGTCGTTTCCACATCCTGTTTCACTGTTTTCCACCAAATAATTTCAGCTTCATTCTTCATTTAGCTTGGCACAAACTGCCGCAAACAACCGGCCCTCCCCGCGCGAGGCCAAGTCGGCCGTCGTAGCCGCATTTATATTAAAATACTAAGAAAAACTTCCAGCAGGGCCCCAACCCCTACCTCGATCCCCCCTTTCCTATTCTCCGTTCTGCCTGGAATCGTTAATTTTCTGCTTCCATTCGCTTCCCGTAAATCCCTGTACCCCCGCCGCGGCAAATAATACGACCAGGAAATGTTGACCATTATTTTCGCAGTTCCTGTAGCGCTTTCATTGAAATTATGATTTCGAATTCGGTGAGTTCCCGCCATGCGAGACACGGAGTAGGCTTTTAAAGATATGTTTAACTTTGCGATCAATTTTATCATTTTGTTGGTCAATTGTTGGGGAGCTGTCGACCAGAGTTTGAATGAACGATGGTTTGTTACAAATTTGGAAATTTTGGTGGGTTAATGAGACCTAATTTTCATATTGTCGAGTCTACAAGTACCCATCACCCAAATTTTCACATTCTTCGAGTTCTAAACGTGGCGATTTCAAAATTTTCAATTCCACAAATTTCAATTTCCCAAATTCCTAATTTTCACCCGAATTCAAATATTCTTAAATGTCCGAATGTCCGAATCCTTAAATTTCTACATCTATAATTCCCCAATTTCTCAATTGTCTAATTTCCGAATTTTCATGCTTTTTAATTTTCATATTACCCAAATTTCTATATTTCGAAAAGCCCAGTTTAAATTCCAACTTAAAGTATTAAAAACTGAAGGTCAAAGAATTCTTCCTGGATCTAAGGGGATGTTTCATTTGACCCACCCTCGACACAGGGTTGTAAGCATCCGCGGTATCCGTTATCAGCGGTGATGAGAAGAATTGACGAGAACGCTGAACATCCCCCTTTCCCCGTTCTTTCTTCATATTCACGCCGGAAACATCCCCCACCACCGTCTCGGCCAAGGAAAAGCATCCCTTACCCCACGTCGGATCCTCAGCTTTTTACCGGGAACCAATAATGAACTTCTTTTTTTCCTCGGTATAAAACTTGATTTGTAACAACCTCTCTTTCCATCCCTTTCCTCCGTTCTCTGTCTCACCCCCCTCGTTGTTGGCCTAGCAAGCACCCCTAAAGACGCCGAGAAACGTCTCATTCTCGGTTGCTGATATCACTCGCGGCACTGCTCATTACTCACGCCGTCTTATCATCCTTACCCCCCATAGAGAGACACCCTTGCTTCGCTTACCACACTTTCTCCATACTTCTTTCATGCTTTTTTCTTCTCTTATTCTGATTTTTTAGCAAATCTTGTTTCGGCTACTTGCGGAAGAAGTAGGGGTTGTTTTATCAATTTATTTATGTATTCTTGTATCAATATTGTTTCATTAGCAAATTGCTATGGAAAAATATTGATAAAGCCACGAGGGATGTCTTATGTGTATCTGGATAGAGAGATATCCTTAGATAGGTAGTATCTCTAAATTTCTAAATTTCTAGAGTTGATAATTTCTATATTCAAAAATTCTTAGCTTCCTGTATCTTCAAATTCTACTGTCCCCACATTTTTATATTCCTAGATCCCTATATCCCAAGGTCTCTATATTCTCAAAACCCTACATCCCTAAATTTCTATGTGTCCAAATTCCTACCTCCCCAGATTCCAATATTCGTAAATGTATTATTCACCCAATTTTCTATGTCCCTATAACCTTTGAAATCCCTATATCCTCTACGTCCCTAGATCCCTATATCCCCAAATCTAGATATTCCAAGAGTCCTACGATCCCTACATCCCTCAATCTCTACATCCTCATAATCTTGTATCTTATGTAATAATATCAGACAGTACAGTAGAGTATTATATTAAATATATCTCTATATTCATAGTAAAGATCAGAATACGCCATATACATAAAAGAAGAAAATTGTACGAGATAATAGTAACACAAGATCTAATTTTGATCGCACTTTCTCTCACAACCGAGGTACAATCGTTGATTTCCGCCTCTTTTCAGAATCACAGCCCCTTCGTTCGCTTTCGAATCGTGTATCACCTTCTATCTACACCATTACCAGATTTCGTTTAGTTAGATTGAGTCCAACTTCTCCACCTCTCTCGTTCGACTTTCAACCGCGGTGTTCGGTCGATAGATCAATTGACAGTGTTAGTACCCAAGCAATCGTTGCCTTCTCTTCTTTCAGCCCTCTCGGGCTGTGCGAGCATTAAATTTACTGCGCCTTTGATAGGAAAGTGGAGCGCACGTACCCTTGATTATCTGCTCCGTCGAATTCTTGTTCCCCACGACAAATTCTTTACACCCACTTCCACACGAACATTTTATTTCTATCGCTCGATTTTTGTTGCGGAGCTCGCAGTTTTAACCCCTTGATTTAACTGACATACATGATCGATGCTTAAATTTTCATACGAATCTGTTATTCAAAATTTGTTCATTTATCTGTTTGGAAATATTCGCAATTCTGATTTAATGATGGAGTTTGCAAGAATTATCAAGTTATTACTATAATTATTGTTTGAAAATGAGAAGTTCAAGAATGGTGGCTTCGATATCGAGCCTCCGAAAGATATCTTACTGTGTAAATTAGCCTGGAAAACTAAACTTCGCGTTACTATAGAAATGGTTAACAATAGGCCACTTCGAGAACTTTGTTGAATACTACTTCAGAAGTTACATCAAATAATACAGTACCGTAAACGTGTACCATTAAATGATTGACGCATAGGAAAGTCCACTGTGAAATGCATTGTTTTTATAAACAATGGCGCTGCAGCCGACGATCCTTTAGTGCCATAAAACCTGTCGCGGTTTGCGGTTTCGTAGTTAAATTACAATTTTCTCAAACCTTGTGTATATCATGATATACATGACACTCATTTTGTTTTAAATTGAAAAACATAAAATTTATTTTCGTAACATAACATTGTACTGTACTATATATGAATAACGTCAAAAATTTAATATTTTAAAGAAGATTCTGCACTGGAAGTGTACAATACTATTCGATATTTATAGAACTTTCTTTAAACCACGTCGGGGGTTATTTCCTGGGAAGAGCATCCTTTCTCGAACGAAACCAAAGACAATACAAAGCCGATATTTTCTCGGCGCAGATTACCGTCGTTCGGTTTACAGCCACCCAGAAGAAGGGTAATTCCCTCTCTTCTGTCGCTATCGGACTCCACCGGCCGAGATACCAACCAATAAGTATCGACCCAGGGAGAGAAGAAGTCGCTCGCTGAATATTTCTTATCAGTAAATTAGCAGCCTAGGTGGCTCGACCGCTCTCCGAGCTTCTTCGATGCTGATGAGCAAGGACACCCAGGAAGCGACAAGTATCAATCACCTTGCATCTACCACGGATGAGTTTCTGATAGAAAACATTGTCCTCGCTGCAACCTTCCCTTCGATAACACCAATGAACTAATAAATCTGACAAATCGATAGCGGAATCGTGCTGATTCGCTATGCAGCTCCTATATCTTAATTCTTTACTCGTGCACTTGGACAGAAAAAATTTCATTTCAGAATTTACTGAATACTGTTATTCAGTTCTCTTCGAGTTATTAACATAATTTAAGTGACAAAATTTGTCAAGATTCTTTATTGAGGTATTGTGTTATCGAGATGCGGAATGTATGTTCAATTATGTTCAATCGACAAAGAAAAGCACAAAGAATATTAATTTGAATACTTTGGTTTTTGTCCGACTTATGTCCAATTTATGTTAAATATATTATCAATTAAAGAGTTACTTCAATCCTCTTTGCTATTAGCTGTTGCAACTGATATAAAAATGAATAATCCTTAAAGTGCAACCTTATACGAAGCCCCGACCTAACTTCAGCCTCCATTTCCGACGATACAAGCAACAGTCCCAGCAATAGACTTCAATTTTCATCGACTATGAATCCGGAAGGTCGATCAGCCGCGTTTCCCGGGCGATTGGCGTCGTTCCGCGTTCCAGGAAATATATGAACCGAGCAGTCTCCACCCCAGCAAGTCAGTCCCTCGTAACTCAACACGCGAACTGACTCCATCGACAACCGCGCGAAGGCAAAGAGGAAAGAAAATCGAGAAGGCGGAAAAAAAAGAAGGAGCGACGAGAAAGGGGTAAAGCTAACGGCGAAGCAGCGTCGAAGGGCGCGAGCGTGTGTGTGTGTGTAGGTGGTAAGGGATGAAAACGACGCTGGGTTGAAGGGAGAACTCCGTTGGTGACGTATGGCGTGTCGTCGGTGAACGTCACTTAGAGTGGCGGATGAGAAAACGCGGTGGCAACGGGAAAGAGAAGTTGCCTCTAAGAACGCTAAGGGACCTGTCTGCGCCGGTGACGGCGCATTGTTGGCAGGGAAATCAGACGAAAAGACGCGATAACTAACCGCATAATAAATGAACTGTTCACGGGAGTGTGCAACGCGCTCGGCCAGCCAGCGTCGTTGCTGATGCGCGGAAAGCCATCCCTTTTCGTCTTCTTTCAGATTATCTGCCGCGCCGAATTCTATGGAGGCTGACACGCCGGAGACGCGCCGAGGGAAAAGGGAATCGTCAACGACCACGATATGACCTGATTTTTCTTCCCAAGAAAAATTTAATGCCAAGATTAAACGCATATTATATTACATATTCAGATGAAACGCAACAATTCGTGCACGTCGATGGTACTACGTAACTAATCCGATACATAAGGTCGCTTTGTCTAATGTTGGGACCACAAAAGGAGTGTGCCATTTTTATTGAAGACTGGTCGATTGTTGGAAAACTTGAAATGGGATTCAGCCACGTGTCCTTGGACAATGCTTTGACATTGCATTCAAAATGGCAGGCCATGTAGTAAAAGGATGTGTCACAACTCCGAATGCCGAGACAGCCACATTTGCGCTAACCCATGGCCAGAACCGTTGACTAATAAAATCTACCGTTTAATCCCTACGATATCAGTTTCATTTCTGATACGCCTATTCCTTTGATCTATTATTCACGATTAAGCAAGCAGTAGGAATAATTGCAATTTCTTTTATATTTGAATAATAATACTTGAATAGTAATACGTTTATTCGAAGGGGTAAAATTTCTCCTTCCAGGTAAAATTATAATCATTTGTAAATGTAGAAAATTGTATAGAACAGAGCATAGAGGAACGATTTAAAATACAGAGACTTGGAAAGCGATATTCTGTCAATAACCCCTTCTGCGTTCCACATTACCAAAACAAACAGTTCCACGCTCTATCCGTAATCTACCCCAAACACCTCTCCAAAACAGAACATATTACAAACCTAATCCACGAGCTGTCTTCGCCATAGAATCACACCATAGCCATCGGCAAAGGGATCTTAGCCTAATCCAGGTTGTCTAAGCGTCTCCTCGAGCTCACAATCGCACGTTCCCCATACACAACAGCCTCCCCCATGAAAGCGAGCATCTCATGATCGGACAGGAAGCGACGTTATTAATCGCGCGTAGTTGTCCCATCTCGCGCTAAATTCGAGAAATCAAAGGCTGGCTATCATTCAAGCCTGGTCGTACAATGCGAACGGGCGGCTTCGTACAGTCGGATATGTAGGTTACCAAGCGAGCTAACGCACAATGGCGAGGAAAGGATCATCCAAGATGCTGTATGGAGCTTCGTAGGTGGGCAACCGTCACCTTTAATTAATCATGCGACTGTATTATTTGCCGTTTAAGCTCCTCTTTTCGGTGGCCCTCGTCGCGAGCAACCAGAGATGACGCGCTCGTGAATCGTCGAGCAAAACACGCTTTGCTACGGACGTATGCTTCCATCCATATGTCATGGGACACAATTCACGGTTATTTAAAAGGTATTTCTATTGAAGGTATAACTGGTAACATATTACGTTTATCGTATTGTTAAATTTTATATTTTGTTATATACATCAATTTTATATTCTACGTTGTGTTCTTAAACTGTGTGTTCTCTTGTACTCTATATTCGTAAATTTTATGTTACACATTGTGTACTTAAATTTTGTATTCTCTATTATATTTTTAAATCTTGTACATTCTGTACTGTTATCATTATTAAACAGCTACATGCATTTGCATATGCGATTTCTGTAACAACGTGTATGAACGGAACTTGCTCTAATTTGCATTTCAGTACCGGAGGCTTAAAGATAAATACAGTTGTGTCGGTAATCATAGGGTTAACAGTATTCGTTTAAACGTAAGATTGAGAGTGGTAAGTGTCTCATGACTTATGGACAGGGTTGTAGATCGTAGGTGCCCGTTTACAAAAGAGGAACAGGAAAGCAAAGCTACGTCCACCTTTACAGACAGCCTTCGTATAAACATGTCAGTCCACCGAGGCTCGTCCGAGAAAACGGGTCCGCGTTCATCCATCACTCTGTTCCATCGACTTCGTCTAGTTCTCCCCCCTCGCTCTCCACGGTCTTCTCTTCGTCTCTCGATTCGCGGCTATTTTTCTCGGGGTCCATAAAAAATTTTTAAAGAGGATTCGTGAGAGGCAGCGTGTAACGGGAAAGCTCATCCCGCGGGCCCCCTTTATTTTTGCCACGACTCAAACCGGAGGATTTCAGTCGAGTTCGTGTACCGTTATCGGTGCTTGATCCTTCTGCTTACTTCCGGCATAGATCGAGCGATCAATTAAGAACATTTCAGACCTTGGATCTCGGGTGGAAGGTGAGCTTTAATGCGCTATAGTTATTGAGTTGGTTCGAGGTTAGGTTTATTGGAACAGGAACGGTTATAAAGAGGTTTGAACACGATCCGCTCATGTCCCGCTCTTGACTAGATCAAATATTACCGTATGGTCATTCAACTCGTGATATAACGCGTGACGATGTCACATGTAATCATGCAACGCTCGACGATACGTAGGGATCTAATATGTATAATATTATTTAAGATCAATAACTAATCGACCAAGTGTTGCATTGGAAAATGGGAGATCACTGCAGAATTTCTTTTCAACTATACTTTTCGTATGGAAACTCAAATTGTTCAATTGCGTTTATAAACGCTACTGCTTTAAGCGGGTACATAAATACTTAACAACAGTATTTTACTCTTACTCGACGGTTGAACGCATTTTCGTCCACGAGCTACTTGGAAAACGAATAAAAACAGGAATAAGAGGAAGTTGTCTATGGGAGTTTGATCCAGAAAGATCGTCGATCTCTATTCTGGAGGAATAGTCGGTACAAACGGCATTCTATAACCGACATTTCGAAGCATCGGTTCCCGGGAACGTGCACGAGGCTGGTTTTCAACAGTTTCTGCCAATAAATACAATGGGCTGCGTTATGGTCGCGGATCTACAGCAGGATCTATGAGCATTTGAATCTGAATCAGACGTTTCTTGCGTCTGGTCCGCGAATACGATTCCGAAAGATTCCGACGGTGATCCTGGATGAATAATGGATGGATAATATTAAGAGAGGGCCGGCTGTTACTTGTATAAATGGTATATAATACAAGCTTTCCCTGTGCCGGGATTTCACTCTCTTTCCCGGAGACTTTTCAGTGGGGTTGATCGAAGGGTATTGTTTGAAATCGATGAGGTATCAACCGCAAATGGTTAAGACAATTGTTTATTGCTTATTATCTCAAAGGGGGTTTTAAAGTTCAACAATTAAACTTTATAAGGATACTTTATAAATATAAATAGTAACTTATAGTATACATACATATATTATGTAATATTTTAGTATCAAATGGGTCGTAATGAAATGACCCTTTTGCTTATAGAATATCTGGGAATGTTTAATTGTCTAACTTTAGGACCATGTATAATGTGCCTCTACATAACAATATGTAAACGAGAAACAATTTTTCTAACCATCAATATAATAACTAAATCCACGTAGAACCTGTAACCCTGCAATACTTTCTATCATAAAATCATGTCAGACCGTTTAACCACCCTCTTCGCCAGTATGCACATTGATTTTAATTCCAAAACCGATCTTCGTTTATATTTGGAAAAGATGGTTACGTGCTGAACGCAGTGGTGAAAACATTGGGTAAAACGAACAGTTTTCGGTGGCGGAGTATCATAGCGGAAGGAAATCGCACGTAAAAACAAGAGAACAGTCCGCAATAACCCTTACGTCCGTCCGTGGATATAACGGATTCTTAAACCGCCGGCTGGCAAGCCATAAAGGCTAAACATTAGGAGCCGCGAAATTTATCGAGCACGCGTACCACCGTCCGGCTCGAGTCCCGACTTTTTCTTCGGGCTAAACTGTAGAAAAATTGAAATGGGCGAGGCGAAAGAATGAATAAAGATCAGAGAGAAAGGGGTGGCGGCGAGGGGTGAGCGAGATGGTTGCTGGCACGTAAACCGGCAACTCGGTTGCCTGTGGAACTCGTCTGAAGGGGTGAGGCCGTGCACGCGAATGATATTAGGTAGAAACGCATGAACTTTGATATATTTTGGGGGGTGGAGAACGGTCACGGGGATGGAATACCGTGGCGGAGGGAAAAGGGGATGAACGACACCATTCCGCGGCAAGTATCCGAACTATACGTGACCTGCAATTCTTTCGAGTGCCGCTTCCTCCTGTAACAATCGATTCGGAGCATTTTTGAACAGAGAGGTTCAAGCGGGCGAAGATTGCTTTATGACGAATTTTAGGTGAATACGCTGTGGTTAGGTTAGATTAGACTGAACACAGTTTGTAAAATTGGGAGTGTATTGGAGAGAATAAGTTATGGGAGGTGTTGGTATAGGTTTTTTCGAACACCCGTTAACACTGCCTTGGAACTTTATTTGCACAGGTAAGAATAACATTCGTGCATATTAATACAAGGTTTATGTACGTTCTACAAATTTCGATATAACTCGATGCACTTTGCAAACATCTATTCAGAACTCTTGTAGAATACGGTTTTATTTTGTTCTATAAAATTATGACGATTTTTCATATCATGTACATTAGAAGCTTTTCTTGTCCGCCATTATACTTTCGATGTAATACCTAAACTTTTAACGTCACAAGCAAGAGATTGCGAAGAACAATTTATAACGAAGGTAGAAAAGTGTTAAATCGATGAATTACGAAGAGCCGCGTACAAAGACGCGGAACCAAGAACCGGAAAAGTTAGCGACAGTGAAAGAATCGGTTCGATGATCCCCGGACACGGAAAGAGGCAAAAGTGGCGAGGCAGAAGAAGCAACGGGAGGAAGTTCTGTTGGGCTGTTGGGAAACGGAGGGAAAATGTGGCCGTTAGTTCTTCCGGTCGAAGTGGAATGCATCGAACAGTGACCCGCGGAAACGGCGGGGCGCAAGAATTCCACGGGAACGAGAAGAACAACGAAATAAGAAGAACGCGAGAGAGACGAGAAGCGGCGGAAAGCGGAAAACAACGGAAAATAAAGCAACGGAAGAATCGCGTCGCTGGAAAAAGAATGAGGGCGCTGTCAGCTGGTGGAAATTATTCTGATTATGCTAATTCCGGTTCTGTTCCACTCCTTTACCCAGCCGTCCCCCAGACCCATTGCCTCCCTGCCGCTGTCTGCGCCATCTTTCATGGCTGATATTTATAATATAGGGGTGCCCGAGAGCAGTTTCAAACTCTTTGTGGACCCCCTCCTACGCGGCCAACGTTTACCCCACGGCACGCTCGACTGTCTTCGGGATTTCGATAAATTTATTCATATTCCGTGCAAAATTTCAGAGCTGTCACGAAACTCGGTCACTTTGACTTTCAGACTTTAGCGATTTAGAAAAAGGGAGAAATTCTGAAATGCTGCGGCGGGTGCAGGTGCGGTCAGGGTTGATTCATCGAACTGCTACTGTACCTTTATATTACTTTCACAATTAAAGTTTACCAATTGTAAAATACTGATCTTATGTACAGCGTGTACACTTAGGTTAAGATCAAACATACTAACTTATAAACTCATAGGGTGTCTCACCGTGAGACGTATTTTTCTAGCAAACAATGATGGCAAAATAAAAAAATTAGTCATGATTCCTCACAGTACATTGCGTTTAATATCTGTGTCTGTAAATAGTCCTAATCTATTATTTTAAAAAAGCACGAGCAATAATTTACACGACTTTTACATCACTGGTGCCAGTCCAACCGAAAGAAACATATTCGAAAGGTTATGTGCTCTTTCCGTACAAAAATATCGATGAAAAGTGTAGGCGAACGAGTGATTTAAGTTTCTAGGTTTGCTCCGTTGACTCGTATTTACCGAGAGAAAATGTAAATACAGTTGATAGTGCGGAAGAGTCATGTGCACACTCGAGAGTTTAAATTGAAATCTCTGCGAACGTGCGCGTCCGTAATCTTCCTCAAGATCGTAAGTTTTCCTTTTTAATTAAAGGTGCTTTCTATTCATGCCGGAGAGTGGCCCGCCCATTCGAAAAGTTACGGTGTTTCGTGAAAAAGATTGTTTCGCTACTCCGATTTGTGCGAAATATCGAAGGTGAAATAGATTGAGCTCCGTGAACGGCTTGATGCAGTGTCACCTTTGTAAACACGGTTATGCAAATAGGCACTAATGCTCTCGGATAGCTAATTGTTTGCTTGGGGGATGAAGTGCATGATCGTGTTACTCTTTGTTAACTTTCGAATAAAAACTGGGTGATGTGGTTTCTTATTTTCATTGGTCTTGTGAACATGTTGGGTGTAACTGTGTTGTAGTTGGAAGTAATAGTAATTTTGTATCGGAAGGTTTGTGAGGGTTAGAAGGTTCGAAATTTGATTACTTTATGAACTTTCGAATTTTTTAATTTTCGAATAAAAAATTTGAGGGATTTCTATTTTAGAATTTTTATATTTTCGAGTTTTTACATTTCCGAATTTCTACATTTCCGAGCTTCTACATTTCCAGATTTCTAAATTTCCAAATTCTCCAATTTATCCATCACTACATCACTGTACCCATCATGCATACTTCTGCCCGTGACTTGTCAAGCAGATCACTTGATCTGTTCATCACTGCCCTAAACTACGTATTAAAGCCATATCATTCACAAAATGCAGACATTCAGAATGACCCTAAAGATAAATCCCAAGCGTGCCATATTAACTACGATGATAAATACATTAAATAACCCCTACGTTAATACTTCTAAATACAAAATCCACTGCGTATCAGGATTTTCCCCTCGAAGCTTCGGAAAATTCGTGGCGAAGTAACTCGCGATCCGGCAGATATTAAATTGAAGAAAAATAAAAAAAGAGGGTTCGCGAGTACGAGGCGCGATCCTCCTTTCCCGGCGTATTTGTATTTTAAAGCACAAAAGACGCGAAAGGGGATGATACGGAGATCGAAGCGCGGAATAACGCGGGGGTGGTGGTTCTCTCGGTATAAGGGTAGTCGCAAACAGAATGGAGGGGCGTCGCAACTCTCTCTCTTTCTCCCTCTCTCTCTCTATCGCTCACGATGGAAGGATTCAAGGGTGTAGGGTTGGGTTTCAACCATGATTTCCATTCGCCAGCCATCCATCTTGTTTGAGACTGGAAACTGACAGATAGACGCGGATCCGAGTGCCGGTGACGTGGCAAGTCTTGCGCGACTATGCATCGACCGTGTGTTGGTGCACACGCGATTCTACAGGGTGTTAAGAAACCTTTCATATCACTCTCATTTTCCTCGTTTTCTAAACACAATTCTGTTAACGAACATACCATGTATATTTCCGTTTTTCGTTCTGACTTCCTGAGGCCACGTAGATTTTCGCTTGAATTTTTATTAATACCTTGCCCTACAATATCGTGTCACATACGTGGCACACTACAGTTCATATTTGAAATAGTCTCGTGTTGTCATAATTGAATTCTCGATTCAATTCTAATTCACAACCAAGGATGAATACAAAACCTAACTTTTAACTTTCTTTACTCTTCACGTTGTAGCAATAATTATTTATTTATGCACGATGAATCTGCTACAAGAAAATTGTAGGTTAAGGGGTTATATTGCGTCAGTTCTTCATTTTTATGCGCGTTGAGTTTTTTCTTGTTACCATTAATTGTAGTATTATCCGTTGAACTTACTGCATTTATTTTAGTAAGTATAGTAAGTGGTAGAAATTTCGTAACCGCGAAGATGGCGAGCACGGAAGAGTTCACAACATGCGTATGTGAATTCTGTCAGGGTCCACGTTGGAAGTCGTCAAAATGGCGGAAAAGATTCCTTACTTTAAATTACAGAAATTAAAAAATGGCTGTGTTCACTAGTTTATGTTGCGTCCCTTTATTTCTCCCATATTTACTTTGTCTCTCATTTATATGTTTGTAAATCTATTGTTAATAGACGAAGAAAAATATTGTTAAACATTAAAACTATCTGATGCAATATCTGCAATGTGCTGTCGTTTTTATTGTTACTGCCTGTGAGAATTAAACTTTTGTAAAAATAAAGATCACGCAATGGAAGTTAATGAAAAGATTTCCAGTAATACGAAAATGTTTGTTTAAAAATGGGTATTCTTTATTGCAAAAATATTTCGATATGTACTTATAAGAATATCCGTACGAAATATCTTAAACATATTTTAAGAACCTATTTATTATTACATACGTTAGATAACATGCAAATATGTACATACGTTACACACAACATTAATATCAATTTACAAATACAAGTATATACATCCGCAGCAATCATGGTTCCGATCAGTTCTCTGCAAATGACTTTTCCGGTTCTAATTAGCCCTAGAAAATGATGACAAGTTACCGCCAATGCTACTTCTGAATGTGAGGCAATTAGTATTTGCCTTCCGTTTGCTTAAAGCATATTGATATTCGTTGAGGATAAAATCGGAAATTCTTGGACAGATAACAGTAAATTGTAGTCCCGTTATTTCGTGTTATGACGTAAACGCTAATTGTTCCTTCTTACCGTGCAATTATCGCTTAACGAGTACGGTTCAAATCAGCGCGCAAAAATGTTCTCTACTTTTAGCGAATTAACATGTGACTGTTGTTCTTCGAATATTTATACAGAATGTTACGAATATTCATCTGTTTTTATTATTTAAAATTCATCGTTGTTAAGCGCAATTTAACGTAGATACAATGATACAATTAAAATTACTTATAAATTAAGAATTAGTACTTAAATTCTACGGTAATCACTGGAATATTCTCTAATTAATAATAAGTTAATTATTCTAATAACGAAGTACGTATGCAACACTATTAACCCTATTCACAGTTACAATTGCTTATATCACAAAATTTGTCTTTCCATTTTATACAGTTATGGATATGACACTTGCAAAATTACGATATAAGTATATTCCATCACTCGTTGACTCTTGGTTAGTGAATTTTCAAATTTGTAAATTTATAAATTTATCTACTTTTCAAGTTTTCACATTTAAAAATTTTCAAGTTATTAGAAACAATTGTAAATACGTGTATGCAGGTTTACGCATGTATCCAATAAAACCCTACGTTATACCTGACTGTACTACCGATTTATGACTCTCCTATTGTTCCCGACCCCTACAAGTACCGCTACACCGCACGCGACATCGAGTGACCGAATATAAAACCTTAACTTCAGAATCCTAAAATTATTTGACTGACTAAAATGCCCGATTCGAGAATTAGTAACTTAAAATCGAACATCTACAAATTCAGCAAATCAGAAGTAATTTCCTGATACTCGGACGAGAAACTGTTGCGCATAATCTCCTCGAAACTCTTGTTCAAATCCAAAGGTTGCAACTCGCAACGTTCCGGATTGTCCAACCAGAAGTTCAAATGATCGTTGATCAGCGACACGTCAGTGTGACCATCTTGAACGATGTTCAAGTTCGAGTTACAAGTAACTTGCTGACCATTTTCAGGGAACGCGCGAGGATTCACTTTCTGCTGAAACGGAAGGTATCCATAATTGTCTATCTGATAGGAACACTGATTCTGCTCGTTCCATTGATGAAAATAATTGCAAGCCTGTTGTTGTATCGATTGCGGGTGCTCCTGATAAGATTGAGGACGTTGGTCCACGAACGTCCTCTGTTGAGGATAGCTCTGTTGCGTGTTCACGGACTCCACGTTGTTGGCGTAGGGTTGCGCGCCATATTGGACGGAACCGAACACCTCTGGATGAACGTGCGGTACGTTACTTACGGTATTTTGAAGACTGGTTGCAGAAACGTATGGAATGTTCACGTTGCTCGGCGTCGACAGATTCTGTTGACACATGACCTCGTGAGTTCCCCAGCTCAAAGGCGCAGTTGACTCGGAAGTTTTAGGTTTCTGATCGCTGTACTGCTGGGGAGAACCAGAGATACTAGATCCAGATTTTGTTAGCGTTGTCCCCTTCGACATTTGTTCCTTCTTGTACTTCATACGCCGGTTTTGGAACCAGATCTTGATTTGGCGCTCCGTGAGGCACAGGTTTGCCGCCATTTCGATTCGACGAGGTCGACACAAGTAGCGACCGCACTGGAATTCTTTTTCCAGCTCCACCAACTGGGAACTGGAGTACGCCGTTCTAGACCGCTTTCCGTTCAACTGCTTTCTGCTTGCTGAAAAATTAAAATTAATTTCTGTTTAGTGAATGTTGAGAGAAGTCATTTTTGAAGTGTTGATATTTGGTAGATACTTTAGTGTTCTTTATTGATCTACTTTCTGAGTAACAAAAGTTAAAATTAGAATTAATTCTTCTTTAGTGGATATTGAGCTATTATGCGTTGTATGAATGAAAGAGATTATTTTTGAAGTACTGCTACTTAATTTTGGTAGGTAAATTTGTAGCGCTTTTTATTGGACTTCTTCCTGGATATGAATTTGAGTTTATGTGGAATTTATATACCTCGTTCTACGAAATCGCGATGTTTACTTGGAAATAGTAATCTTAAAATGAACGTGTCACGAAAAGGTGTCAAGGGTCGCCCAGTAGGAAACTTTGTCGGCCCACGAGGTGGCCCTCGTTCCCGCTGTGCCGCTCAAAAACCGAACTGAAGCCGTGTTATTGGATTAAATGGTCACACCGTGAATTCGCAACCAAATACAATTCGTCAAAGTCGGCGATCGAAGACTTTAAGAAGAACACGACTGGTGGTGCGAAAATTTGACGGAAAAGTCAAAAACTTTCATTAATATCATCAATTAATTCATTATAACATTAGTAATTTTTGAAATATTTGAAACTGATCTAAATTGAAATTGTAGTAAATTGTAATGAATAATTAACAGCAACTATATAGATACGTTTGAAGAATGTTTACAACATTCTTCGAAAATTATGCCGATATGCTAATATTTCTGAGACACCTCGGAATTTGCCTACGTGATTAAACGCATGTTCGCTTTTCCTATTTTTTCTCCATTTAAAGCGTGATAAGATGACAATCTATTGTGACATCCCGGTTAAACCATGCAACTCCTCAGGTATTTCAAGATGTATCGTTGCCCCGGGGCAAAAGAAACGCGCGTTATCTTGGAAAATAGGTGCTGTATCGTCAACCCCGATTTTCACATTCTGATCAACCTTTCTAAGAGAAACAAGTGACGAATCAGACAGGAACGTTATCTCGTCGTGGTCTCAATTGATAAGCTAATTTCATAGAAATTCTTCCAGCAACAGAACAGAGACAATGAAATTCTTTCAGTAATAAATCACAGAGTCAAAACTTGCTATCCAAACGATCTTCCTACTAAATTTCTATTTATAGTCAAACAAAATATTAATGTCACTTTGACATTTTGTACAGAACAAATTTTTACAAATCGGAAAATTAATTTCGTTTAAACTCAACGTTAGGAAAATTCACTTTTAAGCGTATAAATTCGAAGAGATTTAAGCGCACTTTATAAATCATAGACGTTTTTACAAATTTTAATTCTTGACTCTTTCAAATTCCTACCAAACAATTTACGATTGAAGAATATTTCTTAACATTTATATATATTTATTTTTATCTTAAAACAAGCAGAACTCAATGTTGAAATACCTTGCTTTAAATTCGAACTAAGCGAGCGTACGAATGTTTATAAATTACGTTTTGAAAGTTTTTATCGTACGGAAATATTGAGTGTTAAGCGTTGACTATTTGGAACATCAAACGACGATTTAGAAGCGATTCAGACCTATTTCGCGAGCAATAAACGTGTCACCACTGACCGGAGGATAGCAGTCCATCATCCGGTGACTCTGTTTTATGTAAACCGGTGTAGAGCATCGACAAGCAAGCGGGACGAGCACCGTTTTATAATCCCTCGAGACTAAAGTCTCCTAAATGGGCAGCTCGTTAATCAAACTTGATTCAATGATGTCTACGGGACCGTCTATTTGACTAGAATCTGTGACGGTGGCCAGACGATCCTGTTTAACATTGCCGCGTAACTTTAACCTCGCGACACGACGCGAAAAAAGGGGTCGCTTTCACAGCCTATCCGTACAATTACTATTTATCAACCTTACAATCTCCATAAATTCGTAACTCGCAAAATTTACACCTAAATTACAAATTTGTTACAAATCTACGGGAATAGAATTGAGAATTTACACAGAAATTTAAATTCAACGAAAATCTTAACTTCTCGAAAATAAAAATACGGAATTATTTAGGAAACTTATGGCACTACCGAAAGATTTAATCTCAATTTTACTCGATTTCACTTTTACTTATTTAAAAACACTGCAGATATTATAAAAGGACAGCTATATCTCGAAGATTAAGCACTAATTTTCTCACATTTGCTTATTCAAATTATAATTCACTCGTTCAACGCGTTCAAATTCAAAGATTGATATAATGAAAGTTATAAACTATTTTCGGTAAATATATGCACTTGAAAAATTAGAAAAATGAAAGATAGCACGAAGTACCTTGAGTTCCCTTGACTCCAGCACCAGACCGGTCATCTTTCTGAACATCGTCTTCCTTTTTCTTCTCCAAGTTCTGTTGATCGATCCACACCTGTCCATCGTTTCCCCATGGATAATTCTGTTGAATCTTGAATCCGTTGTTTTGGTAGCCATAACCGTTCCAACTGGACGTGGACGTGGGTGAATCCGCGCTGACGGGTGTTAGAGGATACGTGGAGTCTTCCGTGGTCTTCGATTGAACTTGGAAATCCAAATTTTGCGGGAACTCCACCGTTGCCATGTCTTGATATTCGGACTTCTTGCTGCCGTTCTTATCACTCGTCTCGTCATAATTTACCATAACGTCTACGACTGTCGTTTTTACACTGGCTTGTCGGGCGACAATTGCTTGCTAATTTGTAGTAGTCCCCGGCCCACGAGCTAACCAATCAGAGGTCGATCGCTTCGGGGTCTTAGAAAACCCTTTTGTTCTACCGGATAAGTTTGTCCTGCGAGTGGTACGTAGTGGGCTAGGTACGACCCACCTTCGATCGGTGACCAATGTTATGCCTGACCGAGGTTTTCCGATCGCCGCGAAAGTCGGGACATCTATGAGCTGACTAATCGAACGAAAGTTATGCTTCGAATATTGGAATGCTAGTTTCAGGTGTTCAAGAAATCATCTTGTCCGAAGTCGTTTTCATTACAAATTTACTAGCTTTATTTATTATAAAGATTTACATATTTTATGGGCTTTTGTAAAGTAATTTAATTAGAATAATACAATTCTATAGTCGATTTTATCTTTGTTTATTATTTTACTATTTTTACTATTTTCAAAAGAACTGTCTGCGTATATTTCTGAAAGTACAGACATTTATCTTATATGAGTATGTTATTTTTGTTATTTTATTTTTTGAATGATTTATTACTTTAATGATATACTCTTTGATTACTTAACCACATTAATAATACACCACTTTACCATTTTATTATTTTAATACACCTATCACCCGATTTACACGATATTTTATTTATGTGATTTCACTTTTATACAATTTGTAAAATAACAAGTTTTAAAAAAACTGATGAAAGTGAATGTTTTGATAATTTCAATGCAAGGATAGAACTTTTATACTTTTAATTTAAAGCTTTTACCGATAGACTTTTGACTATAAATTTAATTTATAAATTACTTGAAGGAGTCTACGATTATTTTTGTATTTAATCTTCATATTACAATTTCATACATAATTTTGCAAAAATTTTGTTTGTTAATATATCAATTCAATTTTTTTTAAGCAAGTACACGACGAAACAGGTTACTTTCGTCAATTTAAATTCGAAACACCCCAAACAATGTTACAGAGAAACCGCGGTCAATACGTACTCGGAGTTTATACCTAGTTCACCTGCACAAAGGGTAGCTCCGGATACAGACGCTCACAATTAGCTCACACTCATGGAAATTCCCCCCTATAATCCCTAAAACCTAAAACCGATACGGCGGTCGTGCAATATAATACGATCGAAATTTTGGAAAAGCGAGCAATTCTATTGAGGGATTTACGTGCTTACGAACCGAGACGGGATCAATGTCCAAATGTGCCCAACACCGTGGCATCGATGTAATACGTGAAAATCGGAGATTTCTATCTTTGCCTACTGATCCTTCGACAATAACAAGTAGCCCTATAATTAACCGTAGGGCCTTCCTTTGTTTCGTATCAGTATATCGATGCCTTCTCCGTTCGTCACGTAGTCAGTCTAAATTTACAACCACGAATCGCGACGGCTTTTATGGCGCTTAGGCTTCTTTAAGGATCATCGGCGGCAGCCACGTTCTTTATGACAGCTTTGCGGTGAAGTTTCCTAAGCGCTAATTATTCAACAGTCATCTTTTACGATGTTGTATTACTTTTTGTTCTCTAGAATTTGAATGTACTACTTGGGGGTAGGTTGTGGTGGTGCGGTGGCTGGACCCTTATTTGACTTATTGCGTGTTTCGAGTCACGTATTTGTTGCAACGCAAGTCTTCTATACAGTAAATATACAAAAACCTACCACTTTGAATATCTTCCAAACTATGTGAGCCAAAGAAGAAGTTGTAAAAAATTACATAATATTACTCAGGACGATATTTAACTTTGATAATTTAAAAAATATCTTTACTCTGTGTATATACCGAGAAGTGAATAATCGGTAGAAATAAAATTTCACGATTATCGAAAAGAAAATTTGCCTGCATCGAAGTCCGTTCTCGCAAATCATGCTGAACCGCTTGCCGGCTCCTTTTCAAACCGCCCCGATTCTTGAGGTGGTAAGAACTTTTTTCCCCGGGCAGCAAGGAAACGGGGTGGAAAGCGTGTACTCGCGATCTCGCGGCAGAAAAACTCCGTAGTAAGAAGAGAATTAACGAAAGAAGCAACCGGAGAATACTTTTTTTTCCATCCCCGTTCCAAAGCAACCCCCAACCTCCGCGAACGGCCACAGCACACGATATTCTTTTTCCTTCGAAGGATCTTTGTCTACGGAACGGTCCGACGATGGAAAAAGACAGGATTCCATGTAGGGGGATGCGGTGAAAGGAGCACGGGGTGGATGTGGTTTGGAGTCGAAGGGGGTGAGCCGCAGGAAGCTTGGAACCTGCAGACAGCTCTCGGCGCGGATGGAGAATGGCTGATTCCGTGAGAAGGGAAGACCCGGGAAGAAAGGAGAAAATAGAGCAGAGAGGGAGGGGGTGGAGTCGAGAAAAAGGGAATGTAGGATGTTATCGAGTCGAGGGAGAGAGACGCGAGAGAGAGACGAGAGAAATGGTCGGACAGAATGACGCTGATCAATTTCTCGCTTTCGTAGCTTGGAAACTGGACTCTGCCGATTTAACAGAATCTCTGTTTGGGATTTATTCTGCTCTTTCCGGATTATGATTTAGTATCAATCATCGTTCGATCAAATTTTACGCGTTTATCTAATTTATATGAATACGCAAAATTTAGTTATTTGATCAGGCTATGGATGTTTTGTCAGAAGATGTATATTTATATGGATGAATAAATTTTGTTGGTAAAACATCTATAGTAAATGTATAACTTTAAAAATGTTAGAATTAAAGAATGACAACATTTTTCAATGTAAGGATATAAGAACACGATAAAAATTTGTAAAGATATAAAGTTGGAAATGTGAGGATCAGACAACTTTGAAATGAAGAACTTTCCAAGTTCAAAAATGAAAATATTTTGAAGTAATCTAGCTTATAGCTCTCTCAGAATGAAGTATAAATAGTTAAGCTAAAGAGATCTGCATTGTGCACTGCGAATGACTTCTACATATATCCGAAAAGTCTTAACCCTTTGAAAACGATCGTCCTGACCAGAATTAGCGAACAATCAACGAATTTCTGAGTCAGGTTGCCTTTTCGTCGTAATACTAATCCCGAAGAAAGAGTTTCCTATTCGGTTGCATCTACTCTGGGCCAGATGGGATCAACGTCATGAAAAGTCAAGCGGCTTTCACGAGGACGTAAAGCTCGTTTCCACGTAAGACGAAGGACGTAAACGCCTTATCAACCGCCAGTCTAATCCTTCGTAGGATCGCGCTTGTCTGCTGGCAGTCGTCGTAGACCCCGTTTCCCGGTAATTTATGGCGATTTAACTTCCCCCACCCTCGGCTGCCAGATTAGTATGGAAAATCCTTCGTGTCGATCGACGCACGATTACACCGACGTCAATTTACAACGAGATGTAGGCTAATATTGGCCCACTTCCGTTCCACGCCGAACCCTTTCATCCAGATCGATCGTTACACTCTCCAATTTTTCTTTAGACCTAGCTTTTGCGAAAGAATTGCATTACGGGGAATTGTAAAATAATTGTAGAAATATAGAAACGGAAGAATAGTAGGAGAAATGTTAAGGGTTGAATAAGTATAGTCTGCGGATGTTTCAGAATGTTCGTGCATTTATGATGTACAGGGTGTTATTTCCAAGGCGATCATGATTTTTCACCCTCCTGCAGCCTTTTGATAAAGAAAAATTTAGGCAAAGTTTAGAACAAGAGTTTCAGGATATGCAGTGTACACCTGCAGTCTTACAAGTACGAACACCTTTTCTTTTTATTTATTGCAGAGAACATCGAGGCAAATTCGAAACACATATTGCATGATATTCTTACAAATTAAACATAGTTCACATAATCCATACACTGTGGATTTCATAGATTATATGGTTTATTTATACAATATTATACAGAGCTTGATTGTATCATAATTGCATTTACATTAACAGTCCACCTGCAATGTAAATAATGTTAATTAACTCGTCAATCGTGTGTCAGCATACTTGAGACTGCACTGCATTTGTATGTACAGTGTTATTTATTGTCAGAGAAAGACTACACCGTTTATCGGGAAAATCATCGAAGATATAGTAATGGAATCGTCGAAGCTAAATTACGTCTATGCGTCTCGTGCTTTTCGTTAACCGATCATTAATGATAAGTAAAAGTACCTCGAAGCTTAAAGTTATAAGTCTGATGATTATCGTACTTTGTTTCCATTAGATAATTCTACATCGACAGATAAATGAACCTTCAAGCAATACTCTTTTATGACGTTCAGTATGAACATGTCACTGTCCATTAAATACTATAAGATGCAGAGATTTGGGGATGTAAGAATATGAGAATCTAGGGATAAGATCTGGCAATTGGAAATCCAGTAATTTGTGAATGCGGATGTTTATTAATTTTAATACTTATAAATCTAAGAATTTAGAAATTTGAGGATTTGAAAATTTATAAACTTGACCACTTGAAAATTAAAAATTTGTCAAGTTTACATGTATGTCCTTATCCAAAGGAAGCCTAAGTTGCACCCAGGTGTATCTACAAATATTCAAATTATGATTGTACCCATCACAATAAATAATAAATCAATAATTTCTCGGCAATTTTCAGTATCGGTGATTTTCGGCCGACAGACGGAGTTTCAGCCTGTTCCGCGCCACCCAATGGCGGCGAATATTCTCGATAGCCGGATTTCGAGATCGACGAGCCGTGCCTCCGCTTTTGTATAATGTAATCTAGAAGTTTGACAGGGTCTGACGGTGGATTGGCTTCAGTCAACGCTGCGAGGGGCGAGGGCAGATCGGCGGGACGAAAACAGGAATCCGGGGACGCGACGAATGCTCGAGCGACGGGGATCACGCGAAAGGGGAGAGAACTCCTGGATGAAGGGATTATCTCGAGTATAGAAAAGTAATTACGATCGAATTACCTTCGCATTTACCTTGTTTCGTACGAATTTTTTCTACCCTCCCTGTCGACGCTTCCAAAATACACGGAGATGGTTTATTAAGCCGGGATTCGAATTTAACGGAGGGTTGAAAGCAATTTCTCATTAATTTCACAGGATTTTTCTATTAAATTCTTTTTACAGGTAACAATTTTTTTTACTTTCTTCTGATAACCATGTTTTTACTTTCTCGTAAATTAACCCGTATCTGATCAAGGAGACGAATTAATTAATCGATTTAAATATGCTTTCAGAATATTTTCTAAAATTGAAATTCAAAAATAATTATATCGTTTAGCAGAATTATATGTCCACAAGTACTAAGACAGATTTATTTTCCATAGAAAGATCACGTTTTACGTGCTCTTGCATTTTTAAAAACTTCATATGTTTGTATAAATCCACTCCAAAATTAAATACTGGTGCCTTGTTCTTTGGTATGGCTGAAACTTTTGCAGTTATAACATTGTAAGTGTAGAGTCAATTTTTGCTTAAAAAATGAGTTACGCCATGAATGAGATAGAAGTATCCTCAAATTACAACGTGCATGCTAAGTAATCATCAAGCGATGAAAATACTAAGACCCCGAAAAAGCTCATCAACCCTGGGGAGTGTTCATCCCTCAAGTTCGTCGTGCTTTACCAGATTACAATCCCAATTGCAAGCACCGTTCGTGTTCCAGTACGCGAAACAGCCGCAGCATATTTTGAAGCGAAGGAGCCGCAAGTCGGAGCGAGAGGGTGTAACAGGAAGAGACCGGCTCGGGGGATGAAGGGATCCGTTGGAATATGGTGAGATAGCAAGGAGAGGTATAGAGAGGAAGCGTGTAAGGAGACGAGAGAGCCGGTGCTGGATGAAGGAGGACAGGAAGGAGAACGAAGAGGGTTGGGGTTGGTCGGTGCCAGGGAGGGTAAACCTTTCCCGACCCTTAGCAACGCTCTCGCGACGCGCTATCCTGCGGATAACATCAGCGGCTTCAAGCCAGGAAATGAAAATCGCGCCGACACTGTTTAATTTAGATAAAAGCATATGTTACACGACGACCAGCCCGCCACGAACACCGGAGGAGGGCTGCTTTGCTCGACAACTGCGACAGGGAGGGGTCTCAGAAACGAGATACTGGAAAACCCGAATAAACTCGAACTGCAGCGAATCTTAACACCTTTGATCATAAAGTGGATCATAACTGGATCATAAACTCTCACCCATAACATTCAGAACACGCACATTTTTTCTACATTGCGCAAATCACCTATAGAACTATACAGTTAACTACGGAGTTTAGTTTTAAAAATCCATATGTGTTAAATTATTATAGAAATTTTATTGAAAATGCTTATTATAGAAGTCTTTTTATCCCACTTGCTGATGAACTTCCAAACGATCACGGAACTTCCAATTTTGGATCATGGAAGTAAACAAGTAACGTTCATAATTGCAATAAGGTTCCGCGTTCCTACCCTTATGCGCATACCTGCGCTATAAAGGTCCCACCACATTGTTCCTTCCGGAAAGGTATTCTTTTCATCGACGAACTAGGCCATTGATTAACGGTTGTACTGCTACCTCATGACAAATGGTTAATGACCTACTGTTTATGGTACCCCGAAATTTTCGTCGAAGCGCTTGGGTTATTTTGCGATCCACACTTGCGGGCTGCACCTGATAGACAATTGGGAATGTTGTAAACCGTGTCTAGGATTTGTGACGCCAAAGTGTGCCACGAATAATCTTTGGGTCATAATGTCTGGATATGGTAATATAAACGAAGGAAGACATCTTAATCTTTCAACATTCTATTCTACATAAGCCACGAATTTTTCGGACCATGTTTTTAAGGAAATTGAATTCGAAGGTCCTTCAGAATAACATCACTATTCATTGTTACATCAGTGAATATTATAATGTTACAAATGTTAAAAATGATATTTCTTCTGAACATGATCTGTAGTAACATGATACTTTTTTTTGAATGTCTACAATATTTTCTAAGTATATGGAATAGTTTCTATAGTATACTTTTGTAATAAAAATCACGTTGACAACAAAAAATTCTTATTTTATGTTCCACATCAAAGCATAGGACATTTCTGTTGCAAGCTGTGAGGGTCATCTGTAAAGTGTCTATTTCCAGTACCCTAATTTTGTTTCCATACAATTGGTAGCTTAATTTCTTAATACATTCTGCATAGATATCTCCAGACTTATTTTCGTCGTACCAACGTTTGGGATAATTCGATGTCTCACCTCCCACTGACAATTTCACATTCTCTATTCTTTATTGTGGTTAGTAATTGTCTCTAATAGGATTAGCTAAAAGGATTACAGCAATAAATAGATTAACTGCGACGCGTTTCGGGGCGTCAAACTACCCTGAAATTAAGAATATTCCATTTTTGGAACCCACTATTGTACATAACTAGCTATGGATTTCAGCACGATAGTCGTTCTTTGTATCATTCCCGCAGAGTTAATCATTGCAATCACTTATTTATTTGTTCGATTATTGGTTCCTGATGACACTGATAGATAAGCAACAACCTTCTTAAGAAGGTTCGTAGCTATTCAAGTATCTGAACTCCGTACTGCTATAATTGTACCAAAACGAAAATTCTTGAGTATCGAATCTTTCAAAATTTTTATATCTTGAACTCAAATATCAATTTTGAAAGTCGAAAAGGTACAACTGAAGTTTCAGATACCTTAAATATTTTTATAAATATTTCAGCATATTTCAAGTTCAGGTACTTCAAATATTTTATAAACATTTTACTTTCAAATATTTCAAATTACTAATTAACTAGTCAACTGCGTTCGACGCGTATACTGGTACAAAATAAAACATTACTGAAAATTACTTATTTGCACCACGATCGACATTACGAGAATTCTTAAAAATTTGAAATGATGTAGAGGCTTCGCCAAGGCGATTCGAAGCGATCGCAGCCCATCGCTAAAGATAGGTAAAGACGTAAGAAACAGTTCTGTCCGGTGGGAGCAGATCCGCTCGTTTTCGTGGGGCAGACTTGAGAAACGCAAGAAGCAGCCACGGATATGACGTGTTTTTATCGGCGAAACCAGAGGAGGAGATCGCTGGGAAGCCGGAACGTCAACTTCCAGCCGGATACGAAGATCCTCGCGAGCAGATAGAAAAGGCATTCCACTTTTATACTCTGGAGGTTAAAGTTTAGGAAGTTATTTTGACTTTCGGGGGCCTTCAATGGTTTTCGTCCCTTTTGCGCGGGAAAAGCTACCCCGTCAGCTCGGTTGACGTTTCGCGTCATAGTCACCCTCGTCCCGTCGATCCACCACCCTCGTCTCCCATTCGCCCAACTTCAGAATTATCCACCCCCTCCCTCCACCCCCGACAGATTCTTACTCTTCTATCATTCTTCGATCGAATTTTCTTTCCGCCAGTTTCACATCCAGTTGCTAAACTTTCTTTGCAACTTTGCCGTTTCGAACTTATATTATATATCTTTTAATTTTTACTTCTCGACAATTTTTTTAATTATGAACAGCACTGTGTGCAAAGTTACGGTCGATATCTTGTAATAATCTTGATCACAGATGGTAATTGTCCAATTTTAGAAATGCAATTTTAAAGGTAGGAGTGGGCAAGACATACGTAGATAAAGATAAAGAAATTCTATAATTGTTTAACAAAATAATAATAAAGTTGCTAGATGGTATCACGCATTTGTCTTGACTATTTTGAAAGGAAACTTTACGGCACGAAATGGGTTTTCCCCGGGGAAAGGACTTTATAATGATTTATAAATTCCATGATTTATAATCGAGTACAAAAACCATTGTTCAAAGTTCAGTACAATGTATCAATCCTGTAACATTTATTTAACAATTTTGTTAAACGAGAATTGTTCAATTTTAAAAACTCTTCCTTCCTGTAAAAGTAGGAGTAGACTTCTTGTAAAGTTTGTAAAGAAAATTTTGAAAGAGAAGAATGAAATTCTGTCTAAACTACGAAATGGATTTTTCCCGAATGAAACGAGTTGTCACTATTGCAAAAACAATTTTATTTTCCCATCAGTATTTGCATGAGAAGAAACGTGTTCGTAGATTCACGGATACTCGTTTCTGACGTATCTTGTTTTGCATTCGCAAAATTTTTGCCGTCCTCGCGTTCGCCACCATTTTTCTTTCTCGTCTCTCGCCTCCTTCTTGCCGCGTGTCTCAGAGCCGAGCAAAAAAGTTTGCAATTTTATAACGGAAGTTGGCTGAATACAAAATCAGTGGGCTGTCGCTCTTCACGGCCAACTTGTATCGTATTTTAATGGAACCTACTAGCTGCCGTCAACGAGACACCAGCGACGATTCTTCACCCCGAATTACTTCGACAAATCTCTTTGCACCTGCTGATGCTGACAAAGAATAATAATCCTGTCGTTATTTTCTTTTCTTTAACGGGAATTGCTTGTTGCATCTCATTTTGTTACTGGTACTGTATTTATTATGGGTACAAAATTGGGCATGTGGAAATTTAGGGTTCTGAGCATTTTGGGATTTGGGAATTTGGGGATTTTGGTATTTGACGATTTGGGGATTTGGGGATATACGAATTTTGAAATTTGCGAATGTTGAGAGTTGAGGATTTGGGAATTTGGGGATTTTGGTATTTGGGGATTCAGGGATTAGGGATTTGGGGATACACGAATTTTGAAATTTCAGGATTTGGAAATTTGGGAATGTTGAGAGTTGAGGACTTGGAGATTTGAGGATTTGGGGATTTGAGGATTTGGAATTTGGAAAATCCCAGATTCGGACTTTTAGAAATTTGGGAATCTAATAATTTTGAAATTTAGAGATTTGAAAATTGTAGAATTTGGAAAACTACAGATTGGAACATTTACAAGTTTGGGAATCTGTCAATTTAGATATACAAAGATTCGGAAATTATGGAATTCAGAAAATTTTAGAATTTGAAAAATTAGAATAATAAATGCAAATATTCATATTACGAGCAACTGCCATGGCACACATCAACCACAACATAGATAAAAATAATTTTACCCAAGATTACAAATGTACGGTAAAAGAAAAAAGAAGGAAATGAAGAAGAGAAAAAAGAAGCAGCGCAATCAGTCGGTTTACAGGCGAAGCGTTTTATTAAGAGTCAGAACTGGGGACGCGAGCGAAATTTTCATAATTTACTGCTGATACCCCGGGCCAAAATGGCAGATAGGCTCTTCCAGGGTCATTCACGGAATTTACCACTCCGTCGACCAGACGACGCCTTAAACCGCTGAAATCTAAGCAGGCCAACACGTACTTACTATACCGCTAAAATCCTAACCCTACTACCGCTCAGGTCCTCTTTATTACGACCTTCGTAATCGATTTTTACTATCATTGCAGATTACAACGGCCCAAATCGTGCAAGGGTCTCGATCGAAACGTTTCCGTCTTAACTTTCTGTGAATAATCTCTTGACAAGCTCTTAAAACGGAGCAAAAAATTACTTATGTCGTAAAACTGAAAGGGTACCGATTTTTGGGATTTAAAGGACAACAAAGGATTTACCAAACATGCCGATGGTTTGCTATACTTTTTTGTAACAGTAGGGGGATTAATACTCGATGTAACGTGTTTTACAAGTCTTTTTTGTTGTCTCAGTCAAAAGCAACGATGTCATACGATTGTAGAGATTTCGTGTCCATCGGGTCTAATTTGTTAACCTGTAAACGATAGAAATTAGTCTATGATAAAAGTTGCTAAAGATTAATCTGCTAATTTGTGAACCATAGAGATTAATGTGTCAACTAGACGACAGAAATTAGTAGAGCTCAATCAGATTGTTATATAATAAAATACAGCTGTAATAGAAAATGAGTCTTTTCACATACGTATATGATGGGACAATCTCCTATCACAAAATGATCGTTACACCCCTATTTCCGTAAAGACGATAAAAAAACCACAACGATGAGACACATTATATCATCCATCCACGAGCGTCGTATTTCATCCCCTCGGTGTATCACGCTCACCTGGCTGCACTTAACCCGTCTCACCCCGTTGGCGCACCTGCTGAAATCCCTTATCAGACTTTATTGTGGGTTATACAGAAACACTTGATGTCGCGGGTAGAACGCGGAGTGTGAGCGATCGAGGTTTCAGTGTCCAGCGCGTGTTCAGCGCTGCGTGAGTGCCAGAAGAGGTCGTCTCGGGGTTGAAGGGGGTTTGCTTGCGCAACGGATGATATATTATCGGGTGCTGTTTGCACTTTGACAACATCGCGAGGCATAAAAACGCTGACTCATTTAAAGCGGCTCCCGGGATTGCGCGGTGTTCCGGGAGGATCCGCGTGCCAGCACCCTCTCGCACCCTCTTTCACCCTCCAGTCATCGTCCGGCCCTATACCGTTCTACAGCGGGGTACCACTTGCACCCTTCTAACCCCGCTTTGTCCACCGTTTCACCACCCCACGCTTTCATCCACCAGCGAACATCCCTATCCGAAGGCACCGAGCGTCTCCGCTTCGGGCATCTCGTGACTCTCTTTTCTTCCGCGCCACCACCGTCGACCGGACTCATCCCTGCTATTTTCTCTCTCTCGTTTTTCACCCCCTTTCTACCGTTTCTGCGTTCTCTGGGTTACCCGCAAACTGCCTGCCAACGCGTTACCCCCTCTACCTCTCTCGCTGGATTTCTTCTTATTCTTCTTCTCACCCCTTTTGCCGGTTAAGCTAACGGCCGCTTATAATTGCGATTCTTCGTATAATTTTTATTAAGGCTAATTAATTGCAACTGCTTGTATAATTCAGTTTAGCGGGTGTTTCGGCCCGAGGCTCTTCGAGGAGAGCTGCAGGTTAAGAGGTGATTTCCGACGATAACCGTTCGCTATAAATGCGAGAAAATATCATTGAAATTCTCATCTTTCTTGAGGACTGATTAACTGCAATTTTTTGTTTAAACCTTTCGGTGCTGAACGAAATATTGTTACACTTATGCACTTGACATTCATTTATTCTCCCTTTATTCATAATATTTTTACTACTCTTATGCTTTTTCTTTCTTTCTCAAACTTGAATAAATTGTATGTTATTGAAACGTTAATTTTTTAAGGACTAATGCAATGCTTTATTTATCTCTTTCAAATAAAAACTGCAAATTCTCTACGTAAACAGATATAACGTCTACCATTTTCTGATAGTTAAACAAAATTTGTTACAAAGTATACTATCAAGACTGAGCTTAACATAATATATGTACCGTCTTCAGTAAAATTTGTATATTTAATAGACTTTGCTTTCCTATAAGCATAATCAACATCGATACCCTGGTGCTATAACAAGTAGTTTCGACGGTCCCAGCTAATTTCTCCGTGAATTAGGAATCTTAGAGGAAAGTTACTCGTGGAACGGATAGACGGGATGATATAGGAAGGAGAAATGTGGGTCGCAAAGCTCCCTCGAACGGATTCGCCGGGGTATTCAATGGGGTAAATGGGGTATTGCATATTAAATACGCCGATAGGGGGATGGAACGAAAGAAGAAGGGGGACGCAGAATGGCTCCGGGATTCGACGGTAACGTGTGGAGCAATGTGTGTAAGCTTGATGCGGTTATTGATTACAGGCTACTGTCATTGACGGGCCGTCATATGGAAACGGTGACCGTTTTTCGTTACGCACACACGAATATGTGCCTGTTACGCGGCCACCGTATTCACTCACCGATAGCCATCAATTTCTACTCCCAGCCGTGTCCGATTTGTTATTTTCTTTCTTGTTTTTTTACTCCCTCTCGATCGTTTGATTTTCGACTCGAGTTCAACTTCGTATTGATATTTTTTCATACAGAGGTATTTTTGAACCTGTGTATGTAGCGAAATAAAACTGAGTCACAACTAATAAATGTATCATTTCTATATTTATATTATACGAAAATTTATAGACCGCTTCGTCCCGTCGAGTGGCCGTCATAAATAAATTGCCCCTGAACAGGAACTAATTGTATATAAATTCATTACTTCCGCGAATTCCGACAGTGGCACAGCAAGGTACACTCGAAAGCGATCAATTTGAATGCATCACGATTGCGGATAGGATAGGTCAGGTAAAGAAAATTCGCATCGAACAATAGAGAGACCTTCGGTCGGAACTCTAATTGTGACCTTGGCTTTCAAAGGAAGGTAATAATCTATGTCGGAGACGTATCCAATATGGCGTAGAATTCTAACCCAAACAGACCACCCTATTTATTGGTATGCCGCTGTGACGAGCAGGTACACTCCTATGTATAGATATATACAGGTGTATGTATACATAATAAAGATTCATTGTATCGTGCTGTTTAGTATGATAAGTTAAACGGTGGCAAATCATACATTGCCACGAATATTTGATATCTTAGCTATTAATAACCTGAACTGTTTTAATACCGTTGCCATTGACCGATCTATTTATTCTGCATTGGTATTGATGTCTGATGGGTCAAGACGAAAGTAACTGCGGAAAAATGTCGCAACTCTTTGACTGCTCTTCAAATGATAAATCAATAAATATACTTTTTTACGATATAATAAAACTAGAAAGTTTCTAGACCTTTAAAAGGCGATTGACAAATAGGCGAAACGTAAAATATATCCGTTTTGTCCCCACTCTCCTCTATTTGAATTATTGAATTAGTATCATTTGTCCGGAAAGTAGTGTCCAGACGTTCGGATAGCCATTGTAAGCGACAGAGAAGGAGGAGTCGAAGGGGCGAAAGAGGAAACGAGGTAGACAAGAGTTCCGCGGGTTTAGCAAGGAACATCGATAGACAGAAAAGCTGAGAGGAGCGGACAGAACGAGAGTCCTGGGGACGTATGTCCCCAAAAGCCGTGGAGCTCAGCGTTGAGTGATGGCCGCTCAGTCGACCTCGTAACCGGCGCCATACATCATTCAAGATGGCTGGCTTCTCACGCTGCTCGGGGAGAGACAAGGGTGACAACCCTCCCGTCTCTGCTTGCTACTTTTGACTGGCTACGTCTACGCCTTCGCTGATAATCGTGTTACGGAGATATCAATCTTACACCGTCGCTAGCTACCTTGTAAACTGCATTAACGATAAAAATGTACACCGCTGGGAAATTCAACGTACATACCCCTTTTTGCATCTTTAGTTCATCTTCTTTTTATTTTCTTTTGCCTTTGTGAATTGTCTAGGTTCTACGAAAATTGGGAATATATGTACAGTGCAAGCTAAATTCGTATATCGTATCTTCTTATTTTCGGCTACAGATTGAACTTAAATCTACAACTTTGTAACATGAATTGCAACTTTCTTTGTGTTACGATTGTATGTGCTAATGAATCAAACAATAATTCTGAAATTATCATTTCTATTATCGTGAACATATCTTTTTATAAATATTTTCAAAAATTTTAATATTCAATATTCTCAAAAATGGAGGCAAATACGAAAAAATGTTGATTCTTCTTTCTCAGCTTAATTTTGCAAGCAGAATCATCACCTGGCAACTTGTACCGCGATTTTTGTGACACTATATGTCCATATTTAACTAAAAATTGTACTAAAATCAATTGAAGAAAAGGAAATGATTGGAATATAGAAAAAAGGGGAATACCGAGTAAAGTGTCAGATGCGCCATCTACCGCCAGAAGTCTTACACTAAACAATTCTTTCCCTCTGGAAAGTAACAACTCGAGAAATCTACTTTACCAGCATTAGATTCATAGAAAAATTTGGGGTACCCCTAATGATTCCACATTTCTCTAATTAAAAAAAATCAACAATTTGACGAAATTCAACTCGACGCAAACACTTTGTTGTTGAACGAAACGAGAGAACGTCGCTGAAGGATCTGTACGAAACATTTACGTCAAAACTTTTTCTCAAAGTTGAAGAAAAATGACAGAAGCAAAGACGCGCGACAAACGGTATGAAACGCACGAAAATTTAATTAAATCGCCACGGAGGTGTTGTCGCGTCGTTTCAAGGGAAGAAAGCACGGCGTTATTAATATAATTCTGGTTCCCGCGTTCATATTTTCACTCTGTCCCATAGACGTCTCCCACCTTTCATTCCGGTTTCCCCTTTCCGTTAAATTTCCGCGAACATTCGTAAGCATTTGTCCCCTGGATGAAAATTTCTCCTTGCATTCAGAATTCCCGCGCTTTTCAACCTGATACCACGACGCTTTTTAATATTTTCTTGGAAAACGAAGATCGTTTAACCTCGATCGTAGGTGACGAGGGGCAAAATGAAAGATGGACAATTCTTTCGTTAGTTATGAAACTTAACACCGAGAGTTGACAGTGTCAGTATAGCAGCAAGCTATTATACAATCTATTATAATACAAGGATTATTATACAATCTTGTCACACGAGATGTTTTCATAATTCGTACTTATATCTCCTGGGAAAATTTCTAATAAAACTTTACATATAATATGTAACGTGTTATATGAAATTATTACAGACTTATTCAAAACATATAACCTTGTAATAAATTATAAAATTGTATTGCATAGTAAGGTTACTTTTTGTATAACATTGCATATACTTTTTGTATAATCTTGCAACATGTATCACTGTTTGTTATAATACACAGATGTATGTTAGTTTACGAAAAGGACAATTTTCTGACATGATTGTGAACTTCTAAAATAAATGGTTATGTTTTTGTAAAGACAATAACGCCCCGTCTATCTATCACGCGTCCGAGCAATATCGGCGTATCCATCGCGTGGACGTAATATTGAAATTGTATTCTTTCGTAATATGAGAGTTATTTATGAAACGTAGCAGGCAATATATGTAGCAGAACGCGGCGGGGATGGCGGCGAAATCTGACGGTGGCGTTACGATATGATACGAAGTGATGCGAAGAGGATCGGCCTTCTTGAAATTCGGGCCGTGCCTGTCGCTTCCTTTCACTTATGAAATATTCCCTCTGGCCTCGAGAGCCGAAAAATTGCCCTTTATTACATAAATCAATGGAAATTTCATGGTACGAGACATTGACACTATCACAAACCTTTATGAAATTATCTATGATTAACATTCGTACTGATTTTTTTCGTCATTAGAGAACTAGCTTCTACGCATTAGTTTCTACACGTTCGTACTAAATAAAAAGATTTACAATAATTTATAACTATTATAAAAGCAGTGGTACTGTATTGAAAGTGCTGCCTTTTACTCTCTTATAAATCAAAGTGAAAAACGAAAGTACTTCGAATTCTGGAACTTATCCCGTGTCGCACATAACCTATCGAACGTACTAGGAAAGTAATTTGGTTTACTCCTGAATGTCCCGTGCATGTCTTTATCAGCGGAGGGGTTAATTATATTTGTCGAGGAACGAGGACGAAAACCGCAGGATATTTTCCTGTTCGATCGAGGTTTTCTAGAAACACGCTGGCAACGTGTAACGTGTACGGTTAGAGCTCAGCGAAGCGACAGCTGTTCACCGGTTGGCTGCGCTATTCGATTGTCTCGCTCTTGATGATTGATGATCGTTCGGGGTAGCTGCTGCTGCTGTTGCTGCTGCTGCTGCCACTGCCGCCACCTTGACACCGCGTCTGTCTTTTCCCTCATTTCCCGCCGACTTTTTTTCGTTTCCTCACCGAATCCAGTGCAATGCGACCTCGGTCGATAGCCGAGCTATTTCCTCTCGCGAAGGGAAAGGTTTGTTGTGATATTATAATCAGAAATGGCGATTTCGTTTCAACGATCATATTCTAACAGACTCTCGTAATTTACTTTTTTAGCTTTTTATTTCGTTTTAAGCTCCGTACTATTTTTTAAGCATGAATTCCAAAACCGTAATCTTATAACTTCCTCTTATAGGTAAGTTGCATTTACGTACAAGAGGAGACAAGAGGCATAAATGCTGTGAAATGTGAGCACGTCAAAGTGTTAAGGTCTCGTTCGTCAAGCTTACCATCGAGCAATTAAAAATCCCAATTTAAAGCGCTTATCTCGCTTCTTCCAGAGTGCTGCGTAAATTCAACCCTCGACTACCTCCACCATCAATTTAATTAAAAACACCATTAACAAAATTTACATGTCTCTCCATCGAGAACCGCAACCACGTTGGAAAGGTTCGGGTCCGATGCACACTACAGTAGTCGTCCGTTATATCGCCATCATTCATGTGGATGCTTGAACGAGTTCTGGTGGCACCCTCTTAACCATCGTAGTGCAAGTCCACAAACTTGCACACTTCCAATTATTAAAATTCTCGAATTATCATAATAGACACATAAAGATGTATCTCAGATTCATAATCAATACAACACTGTCGATAAATATTAAGAACCACAAACATTTGTTATTTATATCGATCATCTGAAGTCTACCCTAAAACGTGTTAGATTGTCTTACTTTGTGTGTACTTTCACCTCCACTCGTTACATCACGTGTTGTGAACAACTTTTGTGTGAACGAGTATTTCATTAATCGAATTGGTGATGTACACATTCTAAGAGAAGCCTTCTACCACTGAGGGTATAAACAAAACCTACTGTACACATCTCAGCTCGAAGAGATTCAAGTAGCAAAAAACGCAATTTCTCCGACACGAAGTTCGCGATCCAGCTCGAATCTCGATTCACCAGAACAAAAGGAAGCGAATCAGCGATTCTACCTGGCAAGAGGAAATTAGCCTTCGGGAATACCGCGACAGGGCTGGCAATGCATAATGTAAGGGTAGGCGTGTGAATTTATGTAACTTAATTTGTAACTCACGACATCCACGACTGTCTTGACAGTGCCAAAGGGTGTCGAGGAACAAAAGTGATCGTGGAAGATCGTCGAATGGTTGCGCGAGAGGCCTTGGAATAATGGTTAACTCGATGAGCAAGTTTTTCACTTTGCATGCAATATGTCCTCGAGATGAGATGTCTTGGCGTCGAGAGGTTTAATAAAATTTCGTTGCTCTAATAACGTGTTTAGCACCGGTTAAATAGAGCCTCGGGCGTCGAGACGCGTTTTAAGGACGGATAAAAGAGGAATATTGAAGATTAAAGGAGGGGGGTGAGCGGTTGAGATGGGTCGAGATTGGTGACGTGGAATATGGATGGTATGAAAAGTTTTCGTGGATATTGCTTTTGGTATGACTGTGATCACAGTGTACTCATTAACAGTGAAATTATATGCAGGGTATTGATAATAATTATTATACTTTAGCATATAAGGTATATGACATGGACGTGAGAGATAAATAAGATTATAGTCCACAATAAGACGGAATTATAAAGTAAATACTGTAATATTCACAAGACCAATGTTAGCAACATACTCTACAGCTGCACAATCAACTTATCAGTACCCAGAACATGAGTCAATAATGATTTCCTGTTACTATCATAAAATCTATCTACGATAAAACGTACCAGTATGTCCAAAAGCAGCCAAAATCTAACGGACCAGGTGTCATCTTCAAGTGACGCGTAGCCAAGGGAGCAACGCGATCGTTTCACCCAGCACGAACCGGAAGTCGTAAAAGTACGCTGTTCGACGAACGCGTGGAGACGTCATCTTATTGCTGGCACTCGGAAAATGGATCTTACACGTATCGCGCAAATAGGCCAACTGAAAACGCATTGATACGAGAGAAGTCCAGCCGGATGCAGAAGGGAGGAGTAGAAGCGAGAGGCTGCGAAAGAAGAAGAGAACGAGCCTGATGGTGAATGGCGCCCTACCTGGTCCCCAAAGTCATAAATCATTTCCCCGTGATACGACCCCTCGGCATGTTCCCCTGCAGCATAAACTCGACGATCAGCGACCGACCAACATCACCTGGAACTCATCGCGTTTCCGAACGTCTTGTGCACACGTGGTTCTGTCAGTGATTTCGAACTGCACGCGAGTACTACCTGGTCTATGTGCAATTTTCAAAATTGTTAAGCTTCACGACGGGTTCCGCGGTAATTTACCCTCGAAAATTCGATCGGACAAAGGGAAATTGAGGTTAGAACTGCTTGTGCTATGTAAGTTTTGCGAGGATGGGTCTGCAGTGTACCTGCGGAACGTTTGTGGAGTGCTCGAACACTTATTGTTAGATTAACTGGTTCTGTATTGGATTATTAATTTATACTATGTATTTTATGCAGTTGAAGAAGGATTAAGGTTAGGATTTATGATAGAGGTTTCAGGCTATAAAAGATACAGGTATATATTTAGGTTTGTTAGGTTAGGTTAATCAATAAGATTCATCGACGTTGGTTTTGAGTTTATATTTTACAATATATTTTTAATGAATTTAGAATGCAATATAGAGGTTGTATGTTAGGTTATGTACTGTGTGTACTTTGGTTAGATCGATAGGATTAATTGACGTTAATTTTAAATTCAAATTTTATAACATATGTTTAATAAATTAAAAGTATGATATAAAGGTTTTAGGTTATATCAAACAAAGATGTGTATCTTAGTTTTTCAAGTAAATATATGGGTTCTTAGTCTTCCTTAATCGCGAATTGTTCAGGACAGTAAAATTAATAGACGTCCTTCAGTGAACGACCCTAGAGTCAAAGCACGTTTGGTGGGGGATCATAAATTTCAGCGCACAGATTCAAAATGATCCCCTTTATTGCACGAAACCCGGGTTAGTTGTGCTTCGACCTGGACCACGTTCAGTTGGCCATCTCGAACCTCGGGTTTTTCATAAATATAAATTAGTTTTTTTTTTATAATTGGTGAATTTTTTATTTCGATCGTGCTAATTACACGCGTATCGTTGTTTGGTTGTAAATTATTTGGTGTCACCAAGAGCATCAAAGTGTAAAATGAGAACGAAATAATATTCTTAGGAGTGGAAGTTTAAATAATTTTTAAATGTTACCAAGTTTTACCGACATCGCAGATAACTTAATTGGGAGTAAATGGTGAGGTAGTGTACCATGTGAATCAATGAACAATTCACCCCTTTTGGGTCAAATTCAATACGTATATTTTATTCTATTACTACGTTTATTCTATTTCATTTGTTGAATAATAGTGGACGATTTATTAGTAAACCTAATATTATTTCCCTTTTTGTCTACTCCTTGTGTCGTCAATGAAATGATGCTTGCTGACTACATGTAAGTTTCATAGAATTTTATTAGTTTATTAGTTTCATTCTCAGTTTTCCAATAATAGCTTTATGCAAACATTCATCCTCTTCCCTTATTTATTTTGATAACATAAGTTCATAACTTTTTATTCAGCTGATAATGTAGTTAGATTGTTTGTTATCGATATAAAACATGATTGATTTAAATGCATAGTTCCGTATTGTACCAAAAGGAGGTTAACAAACCCAAGAAATTACATATTTGTTCAAATGACAGTCTTCTTCAGTATTTCTCAAAAGAGTACAAATAATAAAATGAATGACCATTCATCGAAATCTATTTATCATTCATTTTTATTTATTTAAAATCTCGTAGTGTAATAAACAATATAGTTACCGACATCTATCGGCGACCTCTCGTACGCTACTAAATCTCGAGGATCTTTCGAGATGGAGCCACAGTGGCGGCTCACGCGTGGATTTCCTTTTTCTTACATCTTTTCGTAACAGACCGTAAATAAACATTATTCATTTATCTTCATTATTTCATCAAGTTTCCCCTTGTTCTAACAGTTAACTATAATTAAACTATACTTTCCTTTACTTCTGCGCCCATAAACCAGAACTGTTACATCAGTTACAAGATGTTGAATCCTGAATTCATCCCTTTTAAAATTACAACCCCTCTTCAAGTCTACGCCACAATTTTTGTACAAGAATTTCTATACATCCTTTACTCTATAACATTTAACTAAAATTTCTCCAATTACTTCGCGGTGTTTTATACATCTTGTTCATTTCGAAAATGACAAAAATGTATTCTGTGTACTCATTTCTGAAAGTGATACAATTTTATTCTTGCCAAAATATTTTCAATTTTCTAAAAATTCGATTACTTCGAAAACGGCAACGGGTAATTATAATTGTTCCTCTTTCGTGAAAAAACCACCCCTAAAAAAGATATCGTTCGATGGGTGATGCAGGCTGTTTCTGCGAAGGGAAAAAATCGCAGAAGACCCGTGTAGAGTCTTTTTCCGCCACTGTATTCGTCCCCAACGACGTAGTCGAGAGAGACAGCGAGCGCTTTATTCACGACGCTCCAGATACTGCAGCCATTTTATATAGATTGCAATGTATTGATCGTCTCCGCCAACAGCCGACATTCTACGTAGTATCAGAATGACAGGCTGGCAGATGGAATCGCAACTTCCCCTTCCCTCTTTTTCCACCAACTGCCACCACGTTCCAACCCCCTTCGATGCTTTGGACTGCCTGCCAACCCCTCGTCTCCGCCTATACCTATGTACACTTTCCTGCTCAGCTACTTACAGACCAAACCTTATCCACCCTTGTTGTGTTCGTGAATGTGTGTATATACGCGCACACCTATACTGCGGCACGTGTTCCGCTACGTGGCTCGAATATACGTGTGTCACCGGATATGTAAAGAATATGTAAATAACAGGGAGTGGTTAGGTATGTACGCGAGATATATCGTGCTTTTTATTTATCCTTTTCTTCGACAGACACCGGGATAAATGAATTTGTCGACGACAGAGAGTGTGCTGTCTGTTCGTTGACGAAAATCGTGATGAGTCGAAATCCTGGAATTTTGCAGTTTTTTATGGGGATTGTGGGGTTTTTCAAGTAAATTTAAGAGCAACAGAAATTTTCCTGGGAAGAATGATGGGTGCAAAATTTTGTTAGTCGATCGGTGTTGATTATTTTTGAAATTTTATTTATAAGTTTGAATATTTGAGAACTTGGGGATTTGGAGATATTGTAACTAAGTCGGAAAATTTAAAAAGCAATGTATTAAGAGCATCATCAAAATTCCTTCTGGACACGTAATTTTAGCTTTCAATTTCGATAGAATTTCAGTGAAAAGTATAACGAGTCCCAATTACAGCGCAGCTGTTTATTGCAATATGCACTATGATAATTATACGTTAAACATTATTAGCAATTATATCACGAATTTTTCAGAGACCCTGTGTCGGTGTGATGAAACAGGTATTTCCTCTTCCGCTTATTCTCCCTCTTCGCACCGAACGTCCAATTTTTTTAATTAAAATCATACGCCACCCACACCTCTTCGAACTTCCCGCGTGAATGGGCTTTATTAAATTAGTTTCGAACTGTGGATGAATAAGCTGTAAGATTGCATTGCCTGAAAATTATATCGCATCGTAAATAAACTTCGTATTAATTAATAAAGGATGCGGAAACAAAAATATTCTTTTAACAAAATCGTTCTTTCGGTGTGAACAAAATTCTCTCAGTATGTTGTCATAAAATTTATGTTTAAAGTAAACATAAAGCAAAGAAACTGTTTAAAAAATCCATCGATTTCGAAAATAGCAAGGTTCTTGACAGTTTTGGAATTTCGATTGTTACCGGAATATTCTTTTCTTTGGGATGAAATCTCTCTCTGTTAAAAAACTTGCGATAGATTACCCAGAAAAAGCCGCGATAACGTGTTCGCGATCGCGTCCACTTCACCCTGACAAATGGCCGTCTTCTTCTGTCACTCCTCCACGCTTCTCATCTCTTATTATCGAGGCTCAGTATTCTCACTTCTCCTAGTAAATAATATCGAATAAATTCATGCATATTACTTTTATTCATATTGAAAATGAAGTTCAACGATTGTTCATCAAGATTACTAACAGTTTGAAAACTAATATTCGTGTCTAACATAAATATATTCAGAAAATTTACTGCTACATAGTCTATACGTACAAAATTATCAATTTTTTAATTTAGCATTTAATTTTATTATCAGGTGCACCTCTTGTTTATCGAATGAAAATTTGTTTAATAGATTCATCGCCCATAAAATAATTCAGGCTGACACTCAAAGCGCTAGAAATATGTTTATTGCGAATTATTGATACACCTTTGTGGACACACCATATGCAAATTGACAATGATATCGTATACACGAGTCCAATAAATCTGTCAATTTCTTTCTTTGTTTGACATGCAATTTCCTACATACCCTATTTTTCACCCCTGTATTATCCACACTCAATGTTTCCACTCCCCTAGTAAATCATATCTACTCAATTCAATAACGGAAACATTAGTAAATATTGAAAATTAAGTTCAATTATTATTCTTCAAATTTTCCAATAATTTCAGAATCACTATTGTAAGTAAATATAACCAGAATTGGCATAAAATGCATATGTGAACTATTTTCAAGTTATGTTAATTTCATTCACCCTTGTATGTCGAATGAAAATTTGTTTGACAGATTTATCAAGAACAAAATTACTGACTGAAAAGATTTTCAATGATTTTAGTGACATTTCCAACAAAATTGCACCACTGCGAAGTTAGAAATTTTTCTAACCTCGCGTATCATGCGAACAAGATCGAGGAATATCAAGCGTTTTTTTCGCCAACCAGAGTCGATCGGTTAATCCGAATTTCCGCGGTTACGGTCTGACGAATTCTTGCGGCGGGTTGCATTAACGGGACCATAAATCATGGCCGAGCAGAAGAATGGAGGGAAGTTGGAATCTGAGTGACGTCTAGTCAAGAGAGAGCTCCTTGTCGTCGTTCCCTGGCCTGTCCAAGCGTTCAGGCATCACGGTAGCTGCGAAAGGGAGGGCTGCAAAAGGACGAACTGGCTGCTAGTTTTCTCGCAGAACGTTGACGCGGGTCCCGCGGGGCATTTTTGCGGATGAAAGGTCCGCCCTATCTTAAACTCGACGTAACAGCAGATTCCGTTTCCTTTCTTTCCTCCTGACCCTTTTCTCTTCTCGTTTTTCTTCCCTCCTTTATCATTCCCTTTCCCGGAATCTCTAGCGACCCTTGTTTCGAATCGAGAAACTAATATCGACCGACAGGCATTCTCCGGCTTTTTCCAGATAATCGTACACGGCAAATTCAACGTTCCTCCCGAAAGGAATTCGGGAAATTCGCGATAGCGCCACGCAATCTCGTGCTTTTGAACGTCGGATAAGGATATTTTGAAATTCGAACACTCCCTTAGATTCTATCTCGGCTTTGTCGCTGTACTCACGTAACAGGTGTCGGTTGTCAGATTTTTATCTACCGTTATGGATAACGTCGCGTTTTATGAACACGTCGAAGAAGTATTTTTTTCGGGGGTTGTCAGCATAATCTTGCACGCGAAGGCACGATCGAATCCGCGGGCAGAGGGCATTTTTCAGCGGCGAAGGACCAGAGGAAAGGCTAAATTCCGTGAAAGTGGGCGGCATTGCAATTTCTCGTCGGGGATCCAAGACCGCCCACCTGGCTTTCGGCTTCATCTCAATAACATTAGTTCAGTCGTTTAAGCTTCTCCGCTGCCACCGACTTGCATTTTATTCCGGGCCAAACGTTTGCAATTTGTTCAGCGTTGAATAAGGCCGATTTATATTATCCGTTCTACCGCGGAGCGTTATAGAAACTATTTCGTTCCAGTAAATATTCTTCGAGCTATTTAAGCCTTTCACAACCACTGCATTTGGTCTGTGCGACTCAATCATGTTTCTCAGTTATGTAATTTCCTTACATTGCACTTTCGCACAATTTCTTCATATTGTTTCTTTTATTAGATAAAACATAGATGTCCCCCTTAAGTTGAACAACAAGTAAATTATTTTCATTGCTGTTAGAAACAAGAAAAAATAAACGGTGCTTTGTACGCGGGGGATGAATATAAACAATTGCTCTTCAGCAACATAAACAAGTACTCTCTACAGTACGTGCATCGAATCGATCTTCAAAATCAATTTTTTCAAAAAATGTTCTTGCGCATCTTTAAGTTACTTTTTCAAGTAGAATCATTAGTTCCATGATACCCTTAGTCTTTAATGAAGCCTAAGTAAACATCACGAAGACCAAAGTAATGTACATGATTAAAGTAAAACTTCGTCGCGAGTAAAAATATCAGATAAACTCGAACATGAAATTTTGTATAATACAGTAATGCTTAAATGTGAACGGTGACATAACCCATGAAGAAATTCGTGAATTGCGTACAATCTGACGGTGACGGGAAGCCGCAGTCGACTCTTTTATGGCTCGGTTGTGCCGAGATTCGAAAGGGCATCAAGTTACGAATGCGAATCGATGTATGGAAAAAGGAAATCGACCGACGATCGAGATTATTATTCAAGACCCGATGCCCGGACGTTCCTTCCTCCAGAAGCATTCCACGATACGATGCGCAGGTGATGCCAGTCGAAGACAGCGCCTCTTCGAAGCCGCGCGTGTTCCTCGAACGTCTGAAAAACGGCTATGTACGAAGATCGGCGGAAATCGTGCGATTGGCATACGCATCGAATCGATACTCCATCAAATTTGAAGAGTTCCTCGCCGACGAACAAAGAAGTTGCCTGAAAAATCGAGACTTTTTTCGAGGAAAACGACGAGGAACTACCGAATTCAGCTGGATCGACGAAATAGGATGAAAGGTAAATTTTGTTGACTCGATGTTACCGATGAGTGGGAGTGTGATTCAACCGGAAGTCGATGGAGAAGCTTTCCCCTTACGCGCAATGGAAAGTGAACAAACTTCTTACTGAATAACAATTTCATCTCGAATATTTAGTTTTGATTAAATTGCAATTTTGGATATTTTAGTTTTAAATCGAGTTTCAAATTTTGTTCGAATTATTTCTAACAGCACGAGTTCTAAATTTTGGTTTTAATTGTTATTCGAGTTTTAAGTCACTGAAACTTTATGTATCGATTGCTACATCTTAATATTTCTATGTTGCAATGCTTAATTGAGTTCTAGACTTCAACATTAATTGAGTTCTCAACATTCAATCGAGTCCTATATCTCAATACTTAATAGAGTTCTACACTTCAAACCTTAATTGAGTTCTAAACTTCAATACCTAATCGAATTCCCATTCGCAGTCACCCTATATTTCATTCAAGTAGAAAATTACAAAGTTCGATGGAGTTCTAAGTTTCAATATCTAATCGAATTTTAAATTTCCTTCAAATAGTACCTAAATAGAAACAGAACTCTATTTCTCGTCAAGTTTTATTCGTCAAATTAATGCTGCATTTCTGGGTATTCATTTGACAAGACATCGACGCTTATTCATCAACCCCGTTGAAATTGCGTTCTATGCAGATAACTTACCGTGAATTAATCAATAAATATGCAGCCGGTGTGTTAACATCACGGACACGGGTTACTCATAAACATTGTCTGGAAATGTAGACGTCCATCCATTATATCTCCTCCACACTTTGTGTAGGTGTGCGTTCGTTCCTCGAATTTTTTATCGGCCATAAAGTGATCATAATTTCAGCAGAACGGCATTAATGTATAATACATCTCCGCCATGCCGCTTTCCACGCTCGTTCCTGGAAATATGGCGGTGGTAAATTGTCCGGTGTATTTTTGGTTATGGTCTTCGTAGTTAATTAAACATCGAACTCTGTATTCGGTTAATGGAGATTACAAAGTAGTTCGCAAACTTCAAATTTATTGGCGGTGTAACTTTTCTTGGATGGAGATTCATCTACGAAAAATTTCTTCGCAATGGCGCATTACAAAATTCTGATGAAGAGTTTCTACGATTATTCAGAAGAGATCCTTCCAGATTTATTTAAAAGAAAATATGTAGCCTACATTTGCAAATTTATTTAGAACAAAAAATATGTGCTATCTTTCAGATTTATTTACAAGAGGTGTATCCTAAGTTTCTACACTTATTTAGAACAAAAGATGTATTCTAAGTATCTACGTTTACTCAGAAGAAGAGATATCCGTATTAATAAAAGGAAAAATAGATGAGTTGCAAGAGAGGTTAAACAAAAGGCTCGATCGTCGTGACGGTAGCTCGGAAGTGACGACACGTGGGCAAACTCGGTGAAGACGTATTGCACATGAGTCGAGGACGACAGGCAGAATGTCGGTTGAGTGGCGTATGATACGAAGATGATGTTACGTCGGTGTGAACGATGCCTCGGCGATTTATCGAGTTAAGTTGTCCCGTATCTGATCATCCTTCTTGTTTCCGGTTGGTTCTCACAAATTTTTTCACCGACGAGAATTTTCAGCAATCAATAACCCCAGTTATTGTCATCGAACCTACTCTTACATTTTCATTCCAATTTATATATTCACAGAAATAACAAGTAAGAAATAATATTACACAGACAGTAACAATGTGCTGGGAAAATAAGAGAAATTAAAAATGAATTGAATTTGCTTAACAATCCACATTTCGTAAAATACTTTTTGGTCGAAAATTATTTCTATCCTTGAGTGCGGCTCTGAATATTGAACACATGCGTAGTAGATAACGGAAACTAATAAATATGCGCAGTGAAATTCACATAGTAGATGTACTAAGACGTAGTGTAATTGTTTTACTGCGCATAATTATTGTGTACGATAAGCGACTGCACATATGTTTTATATTCAAAGTTATTTCAAAAACATATGTTGTACCAGAGTTTTCAACCCTCAATTTCAGTCACTTATCACATACAGGTTCAAATTATTTATAAATTAATATTTATAACTACATATCTAAGACATGATATTTAATAGAATTAAATATTTTGAGAGAGTACATTTGCCTGAAAATGAATGGTTCAGCAAGGAGTTAACTTTTGCAGGCATCCCAGCATCACATCCAGACCCTTTGCGGTCCAAATGTTCCTTCTAAACACAAATCTAGATTATGTCTGAAATTCAGAAGCTACAGTAAAGGGAAAAGTTCCGAAACTGCATCCCCAATTTGTATGTTAATATTTTACACAACAAAGATGGCGTTGATAATAATAAAATGTTAAACATTCCTTTCAACGGAACGTTTTAATCTCGTTACAATATACTCTTCTATACAAAGAATCATCAAACGTAATAAATCATGTTCTAATTCTAATACGACAGCGAAAATGATTGAAACAAAAATTCTGCAATGCGGAGTATAAATAGCTAATACTCGTGTTTTAAATAGCGGTGTCTTCCATCAAATTTGAACACGTCAGACTATCTCGTCGTGGACTTTAATCGAATCTGAAATTCCTGCTCGCGCCGTTCGCCTTCTTTTTGCACGCGCACCACTCGACTACGTGACCGTTTCCATTTCCCCCGTGTTTCTCTATTTTTCGCCGTCCAGGGCAAGCGGTTTCAACAAAGATACAGCCGGTTTCACCGCCACCCTCTCATCACTCTCTCTCTATCCCCACGTAGCCACGTTTTCTCTCCATTCTTCGTTTCCCTCCGCGGCGGTGTCAGGCTCTCCTCCGCGGCTTCAGGAGCGGAGAGACGATCAATACGTCGCTCGCGAACGGAGAAGGAACGAAGGTCTACGTCACTGGGAGACTTTATTGGCCGAACAAGGACAGCAGAGGAGTTTCGGGGGGCGGGAAGAGGGTGTACGGGTGGCGACACGGGCCACGGAGGGGTGGGCCGAGGGAAAACGAAGCTTTTCCAGGCGATTCCTCGAGGAGAGTCTGGCCCAGAGCAGATATGCCCGGCTATAAGCGCGAAAAGATGATCAGACGAAGGGTGGCCCCTGCCTCTTACCCCCTCCTCGCAACGGTTGACAGGGATTCCACACCGAGACTGTACGATTCCTACCGAGCTGACACAATATCAGGGCTGTATCCACCGACGATAATGTCACATTTGATTCTCGATCAACATCTAATTCTTTATCGACGCTCTTATTGATTGCTTCGTTTAACCTTTTTCTTTACGTTTTGCTATTTCGTGCATTCGTTTACGATATTCTCAAATTAGTTTACAATCTTATAGACTCATTTCGAATCTCTAGATTTTTGGAACTATACTGTAACTGTTGGTTTGTTCGAAGAACGATGTTGATTGGACTAGGTAAATAGCAACTTTCATTTGATAAGTAGTGTACACTCGGACGCAACGGAAGACTTCTTTAGGTTTAGAGTGTTAGGGAAAGAACCAACTGCCTTTTATTTTGGGAAACCTTAGTTGTTGAACTTGAGAATTTTTAGATTTGAAAATTTCCTGATTTAAAGATCTTCAGATTCTCAAAATCTCAAGTGGAGGAATCCTCAAGTTTCCAACATTGTATACTCTCTAACATACATACTTACACATTTTCTTTGCTTTTGTCAAGTTTTAAATTTGAAATTTTTAGAGATTACGAACCAAAATTGCCTAGTGAAAAGACCGCTATTCCTACGTCGCCATTTTCTTTAAGGAAGCTTACCATGCTCATCAAAGTGTATCGAGAGGTATCTTTAAAAATATGAGATTGTTATTAATCTAACACACAACACTAAATTGGTTCCTTTTCTAAAGCCAACCTTTAGCATAACTGTAGTTTCCAAATCACAGTCAAAATTTATATTTGCATACTTTATTTCTACAAAATTTCACAATCTTTCAATTGAATGTGAAGCTATTAACCTCGAATTAGTATCTGAAACATTACAAAATGATCGGTGATTATGAAATTGTATGCTAATCGTGTACATACAAGTAATAATTATAAGTTACAATTATAATTTTCCAAAAGATCATGATTACACTATTTCAATCTTGTTACTCGTTGTGTATGTAGGAAAGTGAAAACTAATGTTTGGATTGCAGTATGGATATTGGATACGGGACGGGATTGTAGATAAAAGTTGTTTGACAGACAAGTGCTCAGAGCGAAGGATGTTTGATCTTGGTGACACGCGAATGTCATTGAAATGATGAATTCGTTCCGGACTTGGACAAATTTCATTCCCCCTCTTATTTTGAATAGTAAATAATTGTATGCAGAATGCGTCATGTATGGATAATTTAATAACCAATTATTCGATGATAAATCCGTGTTTTATTATTTTGCTACATCGCTATTTTATTACTCTACTGCACCATTATCGTATTATTTTACTATTTTGCAATTTCACTACATCATTATTCTACCAATTTATTAATTCTACTGAAATAGAAATTGCAAATATGTGAATTATACACCCAGTGGTCCCTGGGTACAGCTAGTAATAGCTTTTGGAAATATTTGATCGAAATTCGTTGAAACCACAGATCAGTGGTCATATACTCATTCAAGTAGATAACCGTGTTCGACGTGTATATCAATCTAAAATATTATTCCCACGACGTTAATGAATTGTTAATTTTTTATCGCGTAAAATATAATCCTCCCTCATTTTTACCTCTCCACAAAATTGATAACAGAAGCATTTACCCTGCATTCAACCTGCATTCCCGTTATTGCAATTTTAACTGCGCATCCCGGGAGAGATAATTCAAACGAAATTCCGCAGTGAACTATTTAAGAGCTATTCACCCCAAATACCCTATTACCGAAACAATCGTTTAAATAAAAATGTATCGATACCTTCGGTACGTCCGTACTAAAATTCGAGCACGGTCCGAAATACAGACATGATTTTCTTTCAGCATAATCCAAGAGAGGAGCCGAGAGGAAGCTGGCACGCGTGCGTTAAACGCAGGCGGAATAATGCGATATCAATACTCATTTCGGAGGGTGATCGTCGGTGGCCCGTGCGCGGGTAGATACGCTCCTGTGCGGTGGCATCTCTTGTAAAGTAGTGGGGACAGGGTGCGCGCGGTCCAATCATCGCAGAATCCGGGGGATGCCCCTGGGTTCGGCCGGGCAGCCGTGGGAGAGACGCCCCACGACTCGAGGATTCGCTCGCGCTTCTCGTCGAATGCCTTCTCTGCTCGGGGCCAAAAAGGACCGCCGGTCCGTCGGTGCGTTTCGTTTTGAAGGGCGTTGGCCCGCGTTTTCCACGCTGCCCGCGTGTCCAGTCGGTTCTGTCCACGTTGGACGCGCGATTCGTGTTGTGTGGTGCACCAGTGACGGCGACTCGTCCAGCAACGTGAAACACGCCTCGGGAAACTACACGCGCATGCATGCACACACACACGCACGCACACGTACACGGGAAGCATGTGCACGCGCGTCCACAATCTGGTTAACATCGTGCTCGTGAGTTTACGCATGATTTTTCTTTCGCCATCGAACGGCTCGAGTCTTTGCATAATGTCTCGTTGAAATCGCCGCGGAGAGCCTGTCGTGCACGCGCAGAATTCTACTGCTACGTCTGGTTTCACTTTTCTAATCGTATTCGACACATGTCGATACTTTGACCTCGATTCTGAGGCGCGCGCGCGCCGCGCCATCGCCCGTGGAATTTCACGAAATCGAGCCGCTTCCGCTTCGAGTTCTGCACTTTCTTCGCGACTTGTACGGTTGCATGCAGCCGATTTCGCTTGCCTGTTGCTCGAGTGCAACGACTGCGTGATCCACCACATTCTCTGATAAATTTCCCATCCGAGTGCAAGAATCACGAAACTTCGTTTGCATGTTTGTAAAAGTAAGCAAAGTGCACGAGGTCGGTGACGGCCCCATCGGCTTTTCACAGTTAATTCATTGCTAACATACGTGGACACGGTATTACATGCCTTGATACTTAACTTTTGTTACATCTGGTTTTAAGAATTCTGTTTCCCCAATTAATGTCTTGTTTCTTTTAGTTGAAGGTGATATCTGCAGCGCAAAATTTGTCTTGGTATACAACTGTTTTTTTTTGTATATTTTGTACTCTGCTTGTTTTCGTAAGTTTGGTCCGAAGTTGATCGAAGAGGATACACGACCATTGGCCCTCTATCGTAGTACGCACCAACCACCGTTTTCGTGGATGTACACTTGGGTGCAACTTAGACTACCTTTGACTAAGAAGAAGGAGCTTTCTATCGTTTAAGAGAATTTTTGGAAAATTTACGAAGAAATCGAACAAGATCTTGCAAGAGCCTACGGAGAACTCAAGTGGAGCCAAGGAGAAACCTAACCTGTTCTTACACTATTTGTAACTAAGTTAGCCTACGTTGCACCGGAGTGTACACCGACAGGCTTCCCTAGGGAAAATGGCGATCTAGGGCAATTAAGGGCACTTTGCACTTGAAGTACAAGTGGTGTGTACCTTGCAATCAATTTCTCGATGTGACAATTACAAAATTTCTCAGTTTTAAAATTTGGACGTCCATTCAAAAGTTTGAAACTTTAAAACGTCCTTATATGAATTTGAAAACTTCCTTATTCACAAATTAATGTTTAAAGTTTCATAGATACCTCATCTGTCCGTAACTGAAGAAACAAATTTGAAATTAATTTTCTAGCAACAGTAATTTAGACAAAATTGATATAATTCTGAAGGATTAAGTAACAAAATTTTCCATAACGAACGTTCACGCGCGACCGACTTTTCGCACAGCGCCATTTTTCCAGGAGAAGGCAACTGCCATAGTTGCAGCTGAATAATTTGATTAGTTGTATTGTACGGTTTAGAATCCATCTGTGTAAATCAGAGAAATATATTGTACACGGGACATCGTATTAATTCACGACTTCCTTTAAACGTATTCCGGACGTGCATGCGAGGTCACGTCCGGTTTTAGTGGTGGTTTTCCGGCGTCACGTACGGTTCACCGGCCTGAACGAAATCTCTAATCCTCGCTGGCTTTATATGGTCACATGCTCGTTATTCATACATGTCACTGTTCGCTCCATCACTTTGCAATCGCTATCGAGCAATTAATTAACGATTAATACCGTTCCAACCTTCGTAACACCGGTTCCATTGCTCGCGTAACAATTATATTCGAAAATAACACCTCTGCTGTACTACCGAAGTGAAATTTAATTATCGAATGAATTGATCGATTAATACAGCGCTGATTCGAGTAGATTTTGTCCGAATTATTAATTGTAGTTGCGAATATGTAGCTGTTTAGATAATCTTAGTAATTTTAATTAGTTGTAAGCTTAATAGTTTTTTTTTAATGTAACCTCTAAATCGCTGTTTTTGTGTTACAGATGTCGCTGTCGAGGAAACAGGTCTAAATGGTTGCATAAGATAGGCACATTCGTGATCTACCCTGTAGATCCGGGCTTTTGTAGATTTGTAAATATCAGAAGCTCGTCTCTACAGGTATCTTACGGATGACATGCCACGCGACTCTTGATTGCAAAACTTGGGGACGTACTCCTTGAAATCACCATGGTACAACTGGCTTTTCCGGACAATTCTATATGTTGTTATTTACAGTCGTTTTAGATGTAATTGTAAGTGGATTAGGACCCAGATACAACGAAGGCTTCTGTTAATAGTTGTAAGCGTGCCAGGAGAAATTTCTCATCATGACTCTGACTTTGAAACAACTTGGGAAAATACTGGCAGTAGAGTATGGGGAGGATTTAGAGAGATACGAGGAAAAGTTCAGGAAGGGATTAGGGCGAAGTTAGGGATGAGTCAACAATTTTGATATTTTGAGACTTTGGAATTTTGGAACTTTCGGATTTTAGAATTTCAGTATTTTGGGACTCTAAGATTTTAGAATTTAAAAATTTGTAATCTTTTGGACTTCGGGATTTAGAAATTTCTATACCTTGCATATTGATACCTTTATTACCTATTGAAACGCCTAGGGAGTCTAGGGAAACCCTGAATATAACCTAAAGTCTAGGGAAAATGGAAGGAGAATTTAAATTAAAACCTCGTTGCTCGGCAAGAAAAAAAGCACAGGCAGAAACAAATTATGAGTTACCTCTCCCCTACACTTCCTTCTAGCAGAAAGCACATGACCATACCAATAAACAATAAACAAATTCGACCAAGAATTTCAGCATGTTTTACTGTAATATTACACGTTAAGTTTCTAGATGTAATATTTGTATTAAATTATATAAATTATTCATAAAGTTTTACTTTTCAATGATGTTACGTTATGGATATTACACAGAAAACTTTTAATATGATATATACTGAAGTAACACCTTTCTCTATGAACATATTTTGTTACTGATAAGTGTAATGTATATAAAATAAAAACACAAGTGTATTTTATAATTTATAATATAGAAATGTTTACTAGAAGTTGTTAGTACTGTTTCATTTATCCCTATCTGAAAGTTTGTAATTGATGCAAAGTTAGAAATGTAGAAGCATATAGAAACCCTTGTATTTCTTAATTATTATCTAATGTTATGTTATTGGTCGCGTTTTCCATACATAATAATGTACCGAAGATCCTATAAACAAAAATTCTCTATAATTTTATAGTTCCCCACTCTATCGGAGACTCCGTGAACTGTTTCGTCATTTCTCTCTATCGGTACAGAAGAAATCTGCAAATCGACACGTTTGAACTGTAGATCCCTTTACTACCGACTCTGCTTTACCAGAAATTGATTACATTTCCTCCAATTTTATAAAGAAACGAATACATACAAATTTATATTATATTACATTCTACAACGTACAAATTGAATGTTATAAATATTCTTGATAAACAATTCCACAGGTTAATATCTACAAAGTACCAATAGATGGCAGCATAGATCTCCACTGAAACTCGCTAAGCTGTCAACACTTTATCCAAGAAACAGTTCTCTGTTTCTAAATATTACTTCGATCTGCTAAATCAATCTTCCTATCGTTAAATAAATAAATAAAGTTAACTAAAAGAGATCGTTATTACCTTCATAGCTAAGGCATACAGACTCATAGGAGGTCAATAAGTCCATCAATAGCTACGATTCTCACCTTTAAACCGTCGCATTAAAAAACGTTTGCATTTACGTTTCCCAAATTAGCTGACCTACTTTCCGTCGTTGTAACGACAGCTTATCGCGACACCGAGTATCCGTGTCTCATTTCCAAAGCACACCTCCTAGCATGGCGACGGCAAACGCGTTCACGGTCGTCCTGGAAAAAAAGAACGAAACGAAACACGTTCGAGAAAAGCGTCACGATAAGCGGATCCAAGCGTATGAAAGCCAGGGCGCGTTTGATGGCGCGATAGCATGGTGGTACCCGGGGCGACGAGGTATTATATTATTGATCGTCCCTCCTCGAGCTCTGTCCCCATCAGCTGTCGTGATCCCTGGCGTTCTCCTGGTACTACCGAGTTGCACGTTAACCTTTGTACTTGCCACGGAAAAAAGCCTCGACGTATATCTACCGCGGGTCAGCCTTACTACTTCCTTTTTTCCTTCGATTTCATCTATTTGAGAGGTACCAATAGACTAATTCCTCTTGAATACCTCACATTGGAGACGTACTGGAGATTCATAGAGATTTTAAATTTAGAAGTTTTGGAGATTTTAGATTTGAAGTGGTATGTTCATCTTAGATTTTCTTCTACGTTCCTTGGTCTTCTCTTTCTTCACTTTGAAGGAAGTTCTTGACCATCACGTTCAAGTGTACGAATTTCTTTCACAGTCTTCATTGCAGAACATTTCACTACCTTTCTGACGACTATATGCTACATTTCTATATGGTATATATTTAGTGTATTTAATATATCTACAATATATACTACCTCTGTATACCTGTACTTATGGTATATTCTATATTCCTATTCTTTTTAATTTCGTTGACAAAAATATATACATATTTCATAGGCACCGTTCTAAATTTGATTATAGAGTACCTGCCCTTATCACCTTATCAAGCGTGTAACATAAAATACTTGTCTATAATAGCAGATCCAATTCTTCGTATTTCAGTGAAATTCTTCGGGACACCTCCGCAACGAGATAGACGGAAGCTGTGCAACATCAGCAGGCATTAATCGAGCAATAATGACCGACAGATGAAGAAATATCGTTGTCCAATGACGCGGTACTGGTTCAAGGCGAATTCTCGCCATTATGACGTGTCAGCATCCGGGGTAATCCATGATAACCATTTATTTCAGATCCAGGAGCCGAAGAGCGAAAGGGGTGGTGCAGGAAGAAGACAGAAGGAAAGAGAAGAGCCGCACAAATCTTCCTTCCGTGGACAAGTTGAAGAGTCTCTTCAAGTGCCACCCCCAACCCCTCGTTCCGCTCCTTTGCTCGTCTTCTTCCGCTCGGTCTGCCATCCCGTGAACGTAATATCCTGCCTCTGGATGCCTCGAACCTTCTAACACGAATCTCTTCGTGTCTCCTTCTCACGAGTCAGCCCCGAAGAGCAGCAGTTCCGTCCCGGTGTCTCCCTCTGCATCCTCTCTTCTTCCTAGCCGCTCTTCACGGTGTCACTAATACCGCGAGGATTAATGTTACGCGGCGGGGCTTATGGCCACTATTAATTTCATCGAGAGAACAATATCTTATGTGCCGAGGTATCGGGTGCACGACCGCCTGTGTACCTGGCACACTTCCTGACGATCTAATGCGCGGTTAGCCGGAAAACAGATCTTATCCTCGTGTCGGGAACTTTCGAACCCTTTCAGCGAACCAGTTTCGATCTTTCTTTGTCTTCGTCCACTTCAGGCACTCCCCTTTTCCACCGAGACTTTGTCTTCGTTAATTGTATCGAAAACTTGACTCTCGTGTAAGCGAGCTGGAAACGCTGTGGCAGCGTTGTTTTTGCATCATAAAGGGAGCGAGCTGCATTGTTGGACATTGTGGTGCTTTTTGAAAGTTTCAAAGAAGCTGCAGCGTTGCCTTATGAAATTTTCTGGTAAAGAATAAGAATGTGAAACATGTTACTATAGAGAGACGTCAACGTTGCTCATGAATTTTCAAGAAAATTCAACAGACAGTTTTTTAACGCCTCGAGTTTGAAACTAGCGTAGCCTCGAGAGTCCTAAAGGATTCAAAAACCCTCGAGGGAAAACCTTCAAGTTTTATATGTCTTGAAAATTTGTGATCGTCCTCCATAAAATCTCGGAACGTTAAAAATTTCGAGTGTCGAAGTAACATGCTTTTTGTAATATTTCGAGAGCATCATAGTTCGTGGTAAGTGTAATATAAAGGTTATTACAGTGAACGATAACATCCGAGAATAGTTGACGTGTTTGACTGACGAGCTCTCAGACGTCGCTGCAGGAGCACGCCATTTGCAGAGGCTCGGCTGATATTTATCTGCAAGTAATTAGAAGTTAGGTTGGAATCACGCACACCGTTTTCGCTACTCTTCCACACCAACTTTCGCCCCGTTACGCTGTCGATAACAATTGTACGTTTCCCGTCCATTGTCTTTCTTGGCCCCTGCTTTTCGCTATCCTTTCATCCTTTCTTGCTTCAAAATGTCATCTACCTTTGTCTCTAATTTATCGGTTGATCTTTCTCAGATCAGATAATTAATAAAACACACAACTTATAATTACGTATTTTATTGGGTGAGTACATCAATTAGAAATAGTCTTTTATTTAACTGACAACTGGTAAATGGTTATCTTCTCGTGAGAATCAAACGAAGACGAAAGTTGTTTTCTAGGTTTATAGATACGAATACATGTTCTTCTTTAATTCCGATTACAGGGAGATCCTATGAAACATTTCGTTCATGGCAGATGGTTCATAGCGATTCTATCTCAGCTTTTTATCGCCTTCGTTTCGCTACTGGCCTTTGTTTCGCGAGTGTTTTTCGCCTTACCTGCATAAATTGGATCATCGAGTGCATAACAAATTTCTGCGTGTAATGTGCAATTAGCTTATGGGTGTCGCAGCTCGTTATCTCGATGTTATCAAGTATAATTGAAAAGAGAAAAGAATTGCCCGAATTAAGTACGCGATTACACCATGCGGGTACAGCTGTATTGAACAATGTACGAAAAGTTGTTAGTTGACATAAGAATTAATAGGGTGCAACAGGACTTCTTCCATTAACTTTCTAGTCTCGTCACGGCGATTTGCATGGTACCTGCACGTGCGAATAAATCCTCTCGTGCCTGGAACACGACGTCCTTTCGCAGTGACTTATTTATGATCATCCTGCTCCCGGGTACTGACTGAAGGGTTAACAGCGAAACAATACCACGGTCGACGTTGTTTTGATGCGGTCAGAAACGAGGAGGACCGGTGAAAGGATTCAGAAACCCCTTTTGACGTGTGCCAATTTCCCGGAGGGAAACGTCGATGGGAAATACGCGTCTTGAAACCGGTGGCACTTTCTCTTTGGAAAGGAATTGACCATCCACGAGACTTTCTTGGTCGACAGGTAATTGACCAAAAGTCTCTTCCTTCATTTCATCTATGTTAACTGTAGCAGATCTTTAATGACATAGAATACGGAACTAATTCACTCGATACTTGGTATAAATTACGAACGCCATTTTTGGATACACGGATTCATTTTAGTAGATACTTTTTAAAACTTCTCGTTAATTTATTCTCTTGTAAATGTGTCATAGTCAAAGTGTGAGTACATTTTATTGGAACACCCAGTATTTAACATGTCTGCTGAATAGCACTTACAATTAGAATGATGACATACGGGGTAGTTGACGATATTCTAAGAAATTGTCAACTTAAACTAATCGAACCTTCTAAGAAAATCGTTACATTATTACTCGCGAGGAAAACCTTGGCAATACATTAGAAAATTATCTTGACCTAACTTAACCTAATCCTCTAGCGAAATCATTACAAAACTACTCATGGCGAAACCTTGACAAAGTATTAACTCAGCGATCAAAAACGCAACTTACCCCTCTAGTGAAATTGTTACACTACTGCATATGAACCATGATCGACAAATCCATCAAGGTATTAAAAAATGATGAAAGTCAAAGGCGAAGCGTTATATTGGCCCTTTTAGCTGCACATAATCCAAAAAGCTCGATCAGAGAGGTGTTTACCAGTCAACATGTTCGACGGACGGTGGGTATCGAAACAAGGCTTCCCATAAAGAAACAACCAGGTCCGATTAGCACTATCATCGCAGCGAGACTGCTCGAGGTCCGGGTTTTTAGTCGGAACGATAACGGTAACCGTTGCCGTTGGTCGGAACAAGCCATGTAGGTAGCGTAGCTTGGGTGTTCATGATCCGAAGCGCGGCAGCATCCTGGTCCTCCCTTTAGTAGTCTCATACCACTAGCGTATACCCTTACTATGGTACCCCTGGCGGCGCGGTGCTAGCCGTGACACGAGAATGTGATTAATGATCGCAACGGAGAGCTATGCACCGTACACTGTTCTCTCCCTCTCTCTTTCTCTCTTCCTCCCTTTCCCGCGGGGCAGCTAGTTCGCCTTCCCGCTACGTAGTCGATGGATCCTCTTCCATGGACGGCCACCACGTTTTCTCTTCCCTTCCAGTATCGTTCTCTCTTTTGGCAACCCCTGCTGCTGTTGCTGACGTAGCCGCTGCCGCTGTCGCTGCTGCAACCAGGATGCTCCTCTCTGCAATCTGACCGTCTGCCAACTTTCTGTCCTTCGCTTCTTTCGCCGCCTGCGATTATACCGCACTATTAAAGTTTTCGCAATCAAAGATCAGAGAAAATTGTGTACGTCGATGGAGAATTGCAACTGCGGTAAAAAATTTGATAGAGTTCTTGCCCTCCCTTATATCGCTGAAAGTTTTCATTCGAATACCAAACTTCACGAATGGTTGACAATTGTATTTTCTTTTTCCTAAGATGTTGCTTTGGTTCTGAAAGTTTTGAGAATCTTAGCTAAGCTTAGCTGAAGCCCACAGCGCAGGAAAATATCGAGACAAGATAAAATATTGAATATGTTTTCGAACTTTTTGGAACACGAAGCAGGTTGAATTTCCTTTTGGAAACCGAACGAGCTGCCACAGGAGGGTAAGTTGCGAGAAGATTTTTGAAGAAGATGCTGTTCAGAAGTTAATTTCCTCTCTGTCAGTTCGCGTGACGGTAGTTGAAGCTTCGCTGGGGAACTTTATAGAGTGCTTTTTATCGTTTCCCGTTTCATTTTCTTCCTTTTCGTTCCGTTTATAGTATGGAATCGACGATAGAGTTTTGTCTGTCGCGTTAAATGAACCTGTCCGTGGCAGGACTCGCTGGAAATTAAGAAGTCGCGGGAGCAGAGGAAGAAATCAGTCAGTGCCTGTTCCAAGCGCGATGACTTTGACTCCGCCGACTCTCGCTTGGCCCTTATCTAAATCACTTATCGATATCTTCGTGATCCCGCTTTCCTCCAATATCCGATTCACGTCGATCTTAATAATCGTAGTTTTTTCCGTACGATCGAAATTCCAACGCCGAAGAGCTTTATTCTCGAATTAACTTATTTCTGATTACTAATGTAGTATTACATACAGTTTTATAGTCTTACATACTTCGTTTCAGATGTTTATAATTTTCCTTGTTCATAAAGTACATAAACTTTGAGACAATTTTGGAATTTAGGAATATTAGAACCTTCGAACTTTGTGTATCTAGAAATTTGAGATTTTGAAACATTGAATCTTCGAAGCATTGCAATTTTAGAAATTGACACATTAGAATTCTTAGTCGATGCAAACAATGAATCATCGTCAAAGTCTTATCTTCAATCGCTACATCTAAAATTTGTAAATAATGGTCATAATAATCTCTCGATCGACAGTGTCTTAAACACATTTTATAAGTTTTTAAAAATAAGAAGCTTTCCGTTAGAAAAACCTATAGATAATTAACCTCCATCGCCGTATAACCCACATCCATAATAATTAATCGAAGCAACCTTCGCTCCAAAAACCCAGACGCGACCAATAATCATTCTGGCGTCGTACTGGCGTCGCACATAAAATAACTCAAATGGTTCAAAAAACTGATAAGATATTTTATAATGCATGTAATTAAAAGTAAAAATCGAATACTTAAACATGAGTCGAACGCTACAACATACAGGAAAATACAAATATTTAATATTTCGTCACTTCAGATTATTTACAATCCTAAATACTGAATACAATTTTAAGTAGAAATGCAGCATCTGCCAAGTATAACACTGCTTAAATTGAAGTCAAGATTTTCGTCCACTCACAAAGTCCACGAATATACTTTCATCTACATTCATTCTTTATTCTAAAATATATCGGTATCAACAACATTGTTGGACTAATTAAAAGTTTGTCGCAGACTTCCAACCCTTATCGAACGCTAGGTTTCTATACATGGTTTTCATAAGGTTTCGGTAAATATCCGAAAAATTTTCAGTATTACAGAAACGATTGAGTTTCAAATAATATTATGTTTCAATAGTAATTAATATTTATAAGTTTTTAATGTATAATATTTTTTTAAACAATCGAGCAAGTTTCGACGGTATACATCTTGTCACCTCTCACGTGACATACGATTGCAGCGACAAAGTTGTGAGAGACAACGGCCGTGTAAACTAGCGACCGTTAAAGATTAAGAAATCTCACCGGTATAATAATTTGGTCAGCAACCATAATCGTATGGTTCGAGGATGGCCATGGTCCAAGCGAGGAAGAGGCGAAACAAGCAGACTCCGCTCCCCGCGGAAGTCAAGCAGGGGTAGATAGCGTTTCGGTGAAATTTCCGGCGTATTGTTGGCGTTCGGCATCCATGAATGATCCGTAGCCACCATCAACCCCTTTTGTGAAGGAGTAGAGAACGAGGCTGATGGGATATGGGGACGGTGACGCGTCCCTGGCGACGCCGCGACGCTGACAGAGTTACGACCACCCTCTCGGCGTTCTTCCATCGACTCTATTTCCGCATTTTCTCTGACACGCCCAGGATTAAAAGCTTCGTCTGTTTCTACGAACTTGCGATTTACCGTGGATTACTCGACGTCGCGTGATAGTCGTCCTCGAGTACGTCCGATCGCCGACGATGATGAAGGTGCACGTTGTTGAAACGACAGTCTGTTATGAGAAATTGCGAGCATCGCTTTTAGAAAAAATTACCCTTCGCGCTCGAAAGGTGACTCAGTCGCCATTCGATTTAATACAATAATTTTAAGTAAGCATTTTTCAACTAATTCTATATTACACAAGTGACGTATAATACTGAAACAAACAATAGTGGGAATTGTTAGCAGAGAAATAACCTCGAAGGAATTTATTTAATTTTTTGACTAGTAAGTTTTAAAGTTGCTATTTGTAAACAGTAACCTTCGAGTGTAAAGGGTGAACAATGTGCGATGTGTGTGTATGTGTGCATGGACTGTTCGGTACCGTTTTTCACACAGAAGATTAGTATAAATCGATGTTACAATCTAGTATAGTGAAAGAGCAGGGCAATGAGACAATTAATCATAGAAGAAAATCATAGAACAATAAGATCGTGGAATAGTGAAGTAGTTATAAGAATTAAAATGTGCAAGCAGTGTATGTGCAGGGTAAATGTTTCGGTACCGTTTCTTGAAACAAGCTAACGATGGCATAAATTGTTATTAAAATTGTAGTATAATGTAATAGTAGAGTAATAAAATAGCAGAGGAATAATGGGATCGTAGAATACTTATAAAAACGAGAAAAGTGTATACAATGTATGCAGGCGTGGAATGTCTTGTGCCGTTTGGTACCGATTCTGAAACAGAATAGCAGCATAAATCGATGTTAGAAATATAACAGAATAGCGACGTAAACTAGTCAAAGAATAGAATAACAGAATAATAGGATCACAGAATAACAAATTCTACGAATTTATCGTTTCCGACGAAAAGTAGTAGCATAAATCAATATTAGACCTCTAATATAATGAAATACTGTCGTAATGAAATAACAAAAATACATATACAGCATACGATCGTGGAACAATAAAACAATAACATAACAATGCACTGAAAGAGCAGAATAATGAAACATTAAAATAATAAACAACTTGAAATAGATATTAAATTTGACTTTAGCAATCCCTTAAAACGAAATATCCTCTTCCAACCATTTCACCATTTCATAGAATGTTTGTTATAATTTTTCCGTTTCTCCAAAAGCATCGAAAACGTTCTATAAAAATGTTTCGTTGAAAATGAACATTACTTTTTCGATTATTCATGCACACCCGTTTTCTTGGCGGTACTTGTCGTCCATGTTGGCAACAGCAGTACCGCCGGCAGCGATGGCTGGCTTGGGCTGTTCTTAGACCAAGGGGATGAAATACTTGATGATATTAAACATGAATAATGTAACGGCTTGGGGGCGAGGAATAGCGGCTGCGATAAGGCTTTCTAAAATACAACATACGCAAAATCACTACGTAACAGCTGTCGGACGTGTACCACGCGAATCTGAATAAAAAAATTTTTAACTGGTCGCATACACCTATGTACTTAGCTACATAAAATCATTTTAGCATTTTAATATTTCTCTTACGTTTTTGAATAATTACTACGGAATAAAGTTGAATTTTGTAGGTGAAACTTTATGAGCGGAAGGTCCAAATTTTAATATTATAAATTTGTTCATCGATATAGTGTATGTATCGAGTGTAACAAATTCTACATATATTGTTAGCGATATTTCTTGTTGTCGCAAAAATATAACGAAATTGTGGTAGTTTTAAATGAAAGAGTTAAATAATATTGACAGTTTCGTTCTCATTTACTGTTTTGTTTTTTGTAAACAGATTTCTTTTCCTTGGTTAATCAGAACGAGGTTTATTGACAGGAATAACGATAGCGGAGTAAATTGGTCGAAACAAGAGGGCACTGGAAGCGGGAAAAAATCAGTGTCGGATGACTCGTCAGTTTCCGAGCGAGCCGGAATGACTAAGTGTGAATTCAATTAAGGGTTTGTTTTAAGCATCTATCAGGGCTTGTTTACAGGTCGGCTCATTATTTACGTAACAAGATGAAATTGACAATTTCGCGTTGGTTAATTAATGCTTTCGCCTGTGGCTAATGAATCGATTCTAATCGAACAGACTTTGTTGCCTCTTACAAAGCGATCATCACGCTAACAATGTAACCAACCAATTTTAAGTTAAATTCTCTTTTCAAATTTTAGCGAACAATGAATGAGAAATTTAATTCAGTTTTCCATACCCTCATTTCGAAATTTACTCTATTAAATTGGTAAGCGAAGCAGACTTTTCTTTGCTTTTATTACATGGTTGCTATGTTGTTCTCATTTCTGAGTCCTTATGTTCCAACAAGAGGACCAGATGTAACCAAAGAAAGTTTCAAAGTATCGAATTTCTGGTTTTTAATGATTTTTCTGTCGGGATGTAGTGTCTTAGCTCGCTGTTTCAACGATTTGTCTATTTCTTGGCAAGTGCGTTAGGCCGAATTAATGGTGCCGTTTCTCCAGAAAGGCCGGACGAACGAATTGGATTTCCCATGCAAGCATTCCGTTTCTCACGAGCCCTTTTGACCGAGCTCGAGGACCGACCCTTCGATACAATTAAAAGAAGGGTCCGCCCTGAACTATTTGGTCCAGCCTACAGCAACATCCTGCCGCATTCGCTCGCCAGGATTGGACGGAGAAAGGTCCTTTGACATTGGTCCATGGCCAACGAATTCCAGGACCATATACCAGAGCTATTATTAACACCCTGCTGTTTTCCGGAGGTCGCCTCGCTTTTTCTACCTGCACAGTGTAAAAGAACAGTGTTTTCTTTCAAAGAATGAAATTAACACGTTTTCGGCTGTGAAGAATCGATAATTTATGGTAAACGGTTTTTAATTTCGTCCAGGAATTGTATGGCATTGTCTGATCGGTTGGTAGCTCGAAATAGCTGGCGAGTCAGATCTAATTTTAGGTTCCTTCCACTTTCATTTTGTAAATTTCTTATTAATTCAACTGTTCTCTAATATTTTAGTATGTAAATTTTAAGTTCTCTAAATTTCTTGTTATCTCAACTTTGAATTCTCTAAATTTTATGTTAGATACTTTCTTAAAATATGAAGAATTAGGGTTTAAAATTTCTGACCACTTTTGGACGAGACATTTTGTCGCGTGCTTTTTGCAGGTTTTTGGCGATTATTGACCTTCTTGATAATCTAATTACTTCAGATCCATTATTTAAAGGTTAGCGGTAATCGAATTTGTATTACGCCAGATTAATCATGTATTCGTTAAAATTGTTTCGCACCATTCATCAAAATCAAGTTATGCCGTTTAGCCATTGAACGCGAACGCGTGAGAATTTCGTAACGCGATTGAGACATTTTTTAACGCTCGCCTCGAAACTGTGGAGAATCGTAGCTCGTGTCCGCGACGCGAACGCTTTGTGAACGAGAAGGGCTGTCACAATGGGACGAGTGGATAGCAGGATGGGAAAAAGAGAGCAGCTGTGAAGAGAAGCTTGAAATGGCGATTCTATGCGCGTCACAAGTTGCTCGACTATGATCCATTTGTGTCTTGTTCGATTTTTCTGTTATCGTTGGTTATCCTTTTGTCGAGTGCGAAATAGATCTTTCAATTCGACTTTTCAACGCCGTAGCTCGTTAACTGTCGAATAATCAAACTTCACTATTCAGTTCTTAGATAACTAATTTAGATACATCAATTTTGATTTAATAAAACTTTGATAGAATTTCAATAGAACTTCAACATCTTAGGGGATGATTCTTTTAAGATTAGAAAAAGAGTAGAAACTTATTTTGTCATGTATATTTTACTCATTTAAAAAGAAAAATGTAGTAATAAATTTATTTAGCAGTTTATAATATAAAAAAGTAATGGTAATATTCATGTAATCTTTGGTCGATGAATTTAAAAACAAACTAAACCACACATGCGTATGTATTCTTGAAGAGGTTATGTAGTCTATGTAGTTTTTCACAAAGATTGTTGTGTAAGTCACTACACGGAACTTGATTGTTACAAGGAAAATGGTATGTGATTGTTAGATACATAAATCTGGTACAAGAAACATTATCGCATATGACGCAATAAAGAAAAAAGTAAGGAAATTAATGTGTTCGGTATTCCCGCGAAAACAGAACAGTGCTTAGGCAACGAGATTAACATCGATTTTCCGTTCATTCGGGAAGCCGTCTAACAGAATTACAGGATTAATTACGCGAAGGGCGTTAATGCCCAATTCGGTGGACGTTGAAGGGGGATACTCGTGGACTAAGGGTGTTACACCGGATGGTCAGTTCTCGGCAGCTTCCTAAAACCGGTGATAAGACGTGTCAACGAGCAGCATACAAAACCGTTTATCTTCCATTGGACACCGCGCATAACAGCTTGAAACCTTTGAAACGATAAATTCAATCGCGTTTCGTTCTGGTTGCTTTTATTTTCACACCATGATCCCCGAAAAATCAACATTTCCTCACCGATGCAAGATAAAAGCGTTGTGGCTCCTCGTGGCGTGGCGTGAAACATGAAAGTCACGTTGTGTCGGTCGTAAACACTGGCTGGTGTAAAATGAAAATAATAAACGAGAGTAGACATGGTGTCGATTAATTGGCTTCCTGGTTTCGGCTTAAGGTTTACAGAAGGGTGTCCAGTGTACCATTTGTAATTTCAATTTTAAATTCAAATTTCCATCTGTTAACAAGCTTAATCCTCCGCGCGTAATTCAAGGCGATAACTTTCGTGTAGAAGCTACTTTACTTGTACATGCAACAAATTCCTGTTCGTACTTACATTATTACAGAGAAATTCACGCGTTAATTGGCACAATAGACATAAACACGCACAAGCAGAACACGTAATCCGCACACGTTCGCTGTCACAGTAAGATGCAGCCATATTCAGCACGCTACACGGGTTCTATAATAATTATAATTGCTATAATTTAACTGATAAACGCTCGCAAAAGGAAAATAATTGAACGACGCTATAAATCAGCATCAAACTTCTAACCGTTGTTCTCCAACCGTCCCATGTATTATTCAGAGACGTTTGACGGACAAGTAAAAGAAAGAAAGTCGAGGATCACTTACTAAATAGAAATTCTAAGTTCCCGATGTGCAGAATCGATCCCGCGTGCCGAAAACGAGTTCCAACGCGAGGAATCCCGATCTCGACTCACTGCCGTGGAGAAGACTCATTGCTATTCCGCGAGTAACTCATGCGGGGCATTATGGGTAGTCGCAGTCGGGGCTCTACTAAATTGAAAACAAGATCCGTCACGTTTTCAGGCAAGCAAAAAGAATTTTAATGAATTATAAGGAGCAGGTATGAAGGAGGATTGACAGGCGATCCTGGTGAAATTAAAGGAGCTGCCCACTGACCAGGCTGCCCGCCATTGTGCGGCTGCTTCCTTTTTTTCTTTCACCCTGCCAGGGCACCGCTGCGACGAAAAGGGGTGCTTTTCGATTTTTCACGATAAATTGCTTTTCCTTTGTTGCTCGATAGGAAACAATCTTTCTTTAATACGGGAACCTCGTGTTTTCGCGTGGTCGATATTCCTTCGTTATGATACGTGCAACCATTTTGCTTTATTCCGCTCATCTTTCATCAATCTTATTCAAACCGGTGCGTTACATTTTCGAGTACATTGTTTGGTCTTGTGTCATATACCCGATCGAAGGATGCAGGCGGTTTTTATACGTTTTGGAAGAGTACACATATATAATTGCAGTGTCAGGATGTTTCCTGACGTAACGCATCGAAGTCATAGGTGTTACATACGTGTAACACAAGGGATTGGACACATTCTTAACCTACGATTCTTCTTAACAGTTGTTTCGGTCTTCTGATTATTAAAATAACAACAGAAAGTTAAAATTGGAATCGAACTCGAAAGTCGATTCTACCGCAAATGCAATTTACGCTTGTCGTATTTGAACCATGATGACGTGTGACGTGTCTGCCTCGATGTTATTAGCCAAGGGTTTAACACTTCTTAGACAGGTCTCGACCCGAATTCCTTACTCAAAATCTACAAACCGATCGAACATCAGACTTAGTCGATATACATGCACTTTCCGAAACATCATCAAGGTGTCAAAAGCTGGAGTGTCGTTCCATCGAACCCCGGGACGAAACGCATCTCCGGTAGACCGGCGTCGAAAGGTTGGTCCAGCGGGAGAAAAAGGAATTTAATGAATTATAAAGGCTCTAGGCAGAGAATGGAGGTCGAACGAGGTCGAGGAAGGGGATTGGCAGTCGATCCAGCCGGAATTAAAACGGCTGGCCGTCGTCGGCACCGTGGTGCCGATCCGTCCTGGGGGTTTTCTTGCGCCCCAGCTTCGTATAGAGGAGGGTCCAGGAAAGAGTTCGGAAAGGCAGAAGAAAAAGGAGCTACGAGACGCGAGGAAGAGAAGGCGAGCCAGAAAGAGGAGGAGGGGAAGGAGAAGGAGGCGATGGTACTAGGGGACTTGATGAGAACGGCTGGTGGGGGAGGGTTTCCGAAACAGCTCGCCGCTATCTCGACTGATCCGATCAAGATTAATGAACGTGCGGCTTGCGAGTGGAAGCCTTTGCGCCGCCCAGGCTGCTCGTCCTTCTCTCTTCCCCCAACACCGAGTACGTAGCTCTGCTCTTCTCGCACCAATTCTTTTTCTTAGCCCGCTGTTGGCCCGCTGATCCACGCAGGGGCAGCGTCTAGCGACAGGTACCGTCGACGAGTTCTCGTAATAGCGCGGTTCGCGGTGGCTGATGGTGCCCCTGTGACTGGTTCCTCTACTCGCGGATGAATACGGTCCTCTTTAAATCGCACGGGTTTGCTAGCGGTGATTACACAGAAAGGTACAATCAGGGACAAATCTACCAAGTGAATTGAGGAAGAAGAGTCGAATTGATTTGATGGACCATGAGTTGATTTTTAGAGACCTTAATTGGGAATAGATATGACGAATATGACATTATCAGTTTGGAAGCTTAAGAATTTGGGAATTTGTAGATACGTCTAGGTGTCTAAGAATTCGAGAAGGTTTCTGGATGTATGCATTTGAAAATGGAATTTGAGAACTTGCAAAATTGCAAACGGGAAAATTCGGAACTCAACAAAAAGAAATCGGCGTTTGTCCGTTTACCAAGTTCACCTTACTGAAAATGAAAGGTGGACCCTTTCGTGTTTCCTCGTGAAAAGATAAGAGTAGTATCCCTTTTCCATAGGGTTAAGGAAGCGATAGGGTTGAGAACCCAAAGGTAAAAAGTTTTCAGAAGCATGACAGTCGAAACAAAGGAAGGTTGTTTGAGGAAGGGCCTTTTTCAGAAGGTAGTTAAACGGGTTCGGTGCTGTTGCACAGTAGCGATCGGGGACACGCGCGGTTGATGCAGCGAGCGAGCGAGCCGGAAAGTTAACACGGGCGGTCGCGTCGATCCTCGGAATTAATTAAAACCATCGAAGCGAGGGGGACGTGTATTTTTATCTGGCCCGACGGTTTTGGTGACACATCTATCTCGGAGAAGTAGCCGGACGCGTAAAAAAAGGACGAGTTCCGCTACTGTTGCCGCTGCTACTGCTCGCTCCTTTATCTACCCTGCCAATCCCAATACGTCCACTTGGAACTTTCCTCCTATTGACTACTTGCGTGTCGTCCTCGCGTGATCCATGGATACCTTTTCGTCGAACAGCGACACTCCGAACAAATAGTCTCACGGATATCATTACGATGCTTGTTATGTTACTTATTTGCATTACGAATCTGACACGAATGATCGAAGACACGCTGATTTTTCTGATCGTTCGGACCCGTGTCTGCCTTCTCTTCTTTCTTCCATCGATGGCTCCTCGTCATTAACTTTCCGGTATATTCGTTATGGAGCTTGAAATTCATTTTAAATTACAAAGTAACTCCTCCTGTAATATTATCTGTGCAGGCGACAGGTTTTTTAATTAACACCTTGACCGCCACAGTGAAAACTGACGTTTGTCGTCAGACACGATATAATACCGATTATTAAGAACGCGAGTAATTAATCTTTCAATTTCGTCCTCTAATCTGTTATGCATATTACTGTCTCAACAGTAAGAGCTCACAAATGTTCGTAAATAATTTCATTGAATTTGCAGCGTCGGCCAAGTGTTAACATTTTGTTCCGCAATATTCGTGTTCTTTGTAGCACATGTCATAAAATAGTCGGTTTTCAAATTAGAAGCAACAGATAACACGATAGATAGAAGTATGATAAAGGCTAAACGCTATATTCTTACAGTTGATATATCGGTTGATGTATGTTAGAGTTCCACACGGATGTGTGACAAGCACGGTAGCGTTTGATATCAAGCTTAACATAAAGAAAATTCTGATTTCGTGTAAAAACGAAAGTCGACAAGCACAACGAACTCCGCCATACTAATCAGTGGTGTTAAACGGTGAATTACAACGCAGCTCGAAATTCAGCGTAAAATTTCACTTCTCTTAGAGCGTAAAAAGACAGCTGCCTTTAGAAAACACCTGTCCAACATCCGTAAGCCGATCGCGGTCGCGTGGAATTCGAGAATAGCAAAAATGACGCGAAGAAGCGTGGATATTCGTGCGATCCCCTCCCATTATGTGTAATTGGAGGGGATTAACGAGTCACGACTCCATTTATCAGGGCCCGTAATTACAAAGCATCTCGTTTCCCTCTCGCGCCACCCCTCTTCACCCTGGCTGTGCTCGCTCATCGCGTCACTTTACGCTCGCTACGCTCCGACTGACTGACATCCCCCAGAGGCAGTTTCGCGTCTCAAATACACATTAGGCTGTAACTAAAGATAACAGGAGCCCCGTGTCGTCAAAGGGGGAGCCGGTGAAATTAGATTCAAGCCTGCAGACATCGCGGACACCTCGTCACCGTGTTCGATCCGCTCGCGATGCTAATAGCTCACCGACCAACTTTCTTTGATGTCATCAACGAGACACGAGAAAAATGCCTCCTGGAGATGCTCTCAAAGAGGAGTTAAATAAAGAAGGTTTTTGCACATTTCTTTTTACATTTTATGCGAATTGGACGTTTGACAAATATGATCAGTTGTGGGATCCTGACATTTTTTAGCCCTGTAATCTCTGGAGCCACAGCTCCATGTGGATTATTAGCCTTTTAGGCTATTAAGTTTCTGGTGTCATTCTATGTTACATTCTTATATCTTCAAGTTGCTATATCTCCAGATTCTTATATTTCAAATCTCTGTATTCTCGGATAGACATTATTGTGTCTCCACACCGCGGTAGCTGTACATTCCTATATTCCCACATCTCTAAATCTCCGAATCGCTGTATTCGTAGGCCTTCATATTCCCACACCTATAGATCCCTACATTTCTTCGTATATGTCCAAATTCCTACATCTCTATATCCCTACAAGTCCACATCCTTATACCACCATGTCTCAATATTGGATTATGTTACATTAAACCTTAAACCCAATATTGCCCAGACAAAATAGTTTCAAACGTTGCAAATTACAAATGTAGATGATAAAAGGTTGCTACGTAATAAGTTAGATAGTCGAAAAGGTAAAAATTTCATTTGTGTCACCGATGCGAAAGCGATCGCGCAGCATTTTTCACGGGTCCGCGATAAGTATAATCGATCGGCACTCGAACGTTCCGTGTGCACATCCGTTCGCGTACGCGAACGCGAGACCGCAATCGCCTTAAGTAGTGCAACGTTGACAGTTTCCCGTGGAATCATTTATCAGGCAGATCGCGGTTCGTTGCGCAACGCGTAGTGTGTGGTCAGAAACCCGTTAAATCTTGGTGAAAGAGAGGTACGGTGGGGAGTTGGAGAGGGAAGAGGCGCGAATTTCAACGTTGTTCGTCGCCGAAGTTTGCCAAACGAGCAATTCACTGACCACCCACTGTACACGGTGCACCGTACAGCTTGTAGATTGGGCGCGATTGCCCAGGCGGATGCGAGCGAAATGACCGGGCAAGCGTACCGATCATTTGTCTTGGTGCAACGAATGTGGAACGTGATGTGTAGGTGGAACACCGTCCACTCGAAATAGGGTCACGAATCCTCAGGTAGATCTGATAGACGTGTCCCGGATGGTATTTTGCATTCGAGGAATATTTCTCTCTAGTTACAGTCTGTAACACAGTCGACATGTCCACGATGATTATGATAATTCTCTTCGCGGCAAACTTTATATGAATTGATAGTACAGAGTGATTATTCTTCCCGGAGAACGCAAATACTTTTCATTCTTGTGTGCAGGGTTAATACTTCATATAAACCGCAAGTACGGAGAGATTGTTCTCGATGAAAAATGCAAATGCTTTTCGATATCTTTCTCATTCTTGCATGCAGGATTAATACTTTATACAAGTTGAAAGTACTGAACGATTCTTAGACACAGTTATGCGCATGAACGAATTCAACTTGATGTACATTCAGGTTGATATAGGTCATCACGTTGCTGGTAAAATATAGTACAATTTTTCCAGCTTCATTTTTCTGAAACTCTTATACTAGAATAACTGGTTCATGTTCTTGCATAAACTATCCGCGCAAATTTCGAAATATAATTCCGACGTTTAGGACACGTTTTCCCTTTCTTACATTACGATTCACATCGAATTGTCCAAATAATTTATCTAATTAGAATATTCGAATTTTTCAGTATGTAAACACGTGGAATATACAGAGTTTGAATACTCGAATACTCGATCCAATATAAATATGAGTATTTATATTTGAAAATATACTAAAAAATTATGTTTAGCAAATATAATATTTTATAATTAGTCAGAAAATATTAAAAACGAAACTCGTTTATAAGGAAAGTGTAATTTAGTTTCCTCAAATATTTGAGGTGCAAGACGTAATGGATAAGATTGACCACGTGAAGCACGGCATTTCGTATTTAGTTCTATTAAGATTGTTTTGCTTGAGGGTAGCCAGCCGCCCAGACTATTTACCTTAATTCATGTCTAACACAATCTATATCCGAGAGTGGCTTGTAAGGGTATTCAGCACCGGAAGACAACGTAGGTCGGTCGGTGCCGTCCATGGATAGCGGAACTGTGTATAGATCTTGCAATTAGCTGCTCTTGTGCTGTTCCTTCCTCCTTGTCCGTCGAGGACCTCGATGTTAATCATGTCATTTGTCCTATTTCCTTTTTCCTTTGTCATTTCGTGAAATCCTAATACATCGTATCCACGTTCTCTTTTCTTTTAATAAAATAACTTTCTGTTCATTTCATGATGAAATCATACATCATGCTTAAATTATTTCTTCCTTTAATACAATAATTTTTCATTCGTTTCACAATGAAATTCTAAGACATTGTAATCACAATATTTCTCTCTTTTTTTTAATCATTTAATTTAATCATTTTCATAGAATTGTCTGACCACGCGTAAGTAGAATAAAATATACTTCATCGAACATGTACTGCTTCGTTTTCATTTTAGATCGTGAGTGAAATCTGAATTATTCTAATGGCGGTAGAATTGAGATTTGAAATGTTAGACTTGTATATCAATCATTACAATATTGTAAGAATAAATATAGATTAATGATTAGATGTATGAATGCGGTCGAGTATGAATTCATGATTGAATCTTTGAATACAGGTTAATGATTAGACGAATGAATATCGTTAATTGTGAATTTAATGAATTTGTCGATGAATGAAGATTTATTTGTCTACGACGTGAAATTATGATATGAGTTCAAGTGGTTCTAAAATAGAGTTGCATGGATAAAGAATTGAATGGAATATCATTTAATGAATGGAAGTGTTCTTTTAAAGATTGCTTTAGATCACAGCAGAATCGTAAATTCCTATAATTGTTCTTCAGATCTGAAAAGAATGCGGACGAATCCGATTGGTTGAGGTGCCTCCAGCATACGAATTTGAGAACCGAATATCATAAACCAAAGTGATCAGTATAGTAGTAGTGATACTCAGACCACGACGGAAGAGTGTTGAAGGTAGAACTAGAAGTCACGTGCATTGCCAGCTTCGAGTACATTGCACCGAATCCAAATCGTGTATCGGGCATCACCGATTCGAAAATCGCAGACGATCCAAAGTCGCGTAGAAGTACATTGCATAAAACTCGAAAAGAAGGTAGAGTTTCGATCCCGGTTGGTAGCAGATTATGTTGGGCTGTTTGGTTGCATGGGCGGAGGCAGTGTCGTGCAGACGGCCCCTCATTCGCTTTCCGGGTGCCACCCTTCTTTTCGAGGCTGCTGCGGCATATCCCCAGGCTGCGGCAATCACGCACGTGCTCGCGCATGCGCCGACGCGGCAACACTGCACGCATGGGCGCGCACACACGAATATATACGCGATCGCGAACCCGCGTAGGCGGCCAATGAATGCCAGCTGCCCGGAGAACCCTTCTCGCATTAATGCTGCGATAGTGCATCCGTTCTGGGCTTGTTAACTATACGCCAACTATAGTTACACGATACGTATTACGCGAATATTGTTACACGAGCTGGTTGGAGGGGAGGGCTCGATTAATCGATATCAGCTTGCTCCCGGATCAAGTTCACTCGATACCACGCTCGGATGGGTATCTGTACTTTGATACGAAGTCGAATTGTGCTAGGGGAATTAACCCTTCTACGGAACACTTTCAATCGAAATTACGTAACACGATATTTGTTATGATAGTTGCATATCGTTATACAGATGTATGCGGTTGTAAGATATTGAAGCGTTGATATTCAGATGTTTGCGGTTATATGAAACGATAAATACTGTTACATCGGTTTAGTGAAACACTGTGTCAAATTTACAGTCTATACGCCTTTCGTATATATTGATAGTCACGTGCGGGTGTACATGCACCCTTCGTATATATTGACAGACACGTGAGGGCGTATTGTATGCAACTTTCGCAGTCAAAAGGTTCACTACTGTGATAAAGTTATATAAGTTTTGATAAGTTGTTATTTGAATATTGATATTACATATGTATATAAGTACTGTTAGGATTTGAACCGAAGTTAGAATTGTACATTATACAATTTTTGATTTTCTTCTAACAATTATTCATTCAAGTTCACTGAATAATAATTGTAGACCAAAGAATGTATTCTATAAAACAGTGACTTATTATGTTTGTCGGCATCTTTTGAATTTGTAAATCATTACAATACTATAGTACTATGAATGCTATTTTTTGAAGTGTTCGTACGAAGAAACTTGTGCACTTAAAATGACCTTTGTTTCATAACGCGAGAAATTTGAATAGGAAATTAAATTTTTTCAACGAGATTAGGTCGTTAGGAACTAATATGGCGACTACTGTTGCGTGTCGGTTAGTTTTATCGGGATGATTCATAGTTGGCATTATCTCGTTTCATTCCTTTCGTACATTTTCCAGCAATAGGTATTCCGTTTCGAAGTGAAATGATTTATTATGCGGACTGTATAACCGGTAAATATATGCACACAACTTTGCACAGGTAATATGGATGAGATACTGTCAACGCTGTCAACTAACAAGTTTACCTCGACTCCGCTGGTTATCGTTTGTTTCCTGCGCGAATGATGTATCGCGCGAAAAAACCGATAAAAATACGCTAGATAATGAATCCGTAATAACTGAAATATTCATTTTTCATTTTCACCGTGATAATAAAGAGGACAAAGAACACGTGAAAAGTAGACGTGACAAGTGATACGGTTTGTTTATAAACGACCTGGTTAAATTTCCTGATGCAACATTATATCGTATACAGGTGCTTTAAGTTTATTATTAAAAAGATTAAATCTTCCTCAATGTTCATTATTGTTGAACACTCTTATTTTCACAAATAATATTATTTGTAAAGTTGCTTCACTTCAAACCTAGTGTCCATACTAATTATTTCAGTCTTTCCAGTGTCATTAAAATATAAAAATTATCTACAAAACGTCAAATATGACAGTGACAATCTATCAAAGTAATTGTTAAAAAAATGTGAGTACTTGCTTTGCAGAAAATATTTCTAAACAAACGTAAAAGTATCTCTAAGAAAAAGGGGATGTTTGTTTAGGAAACACGGCGTTATTGTAAATTACGAAACATTTATTTATTGATTTATTTACTTCACGATTGTATTTGATCGATCTCTATGATCAATATAAACATAAGCATCGTAGTGTGCCCAAATACGTTCTTATCGTACAGGCTATATACAATTATCGATAAAGAATATCAAGGAATATAATGTCACACTTAATAGAATGTTCTCGTAACTCGTGCACTTTCTTACTTAAATTCACTAATTACACTAGATCGCGTTTCTTCTCCACCTTTTTGTCACCATCTATTTCGTAACTGTTCGTCGCGCTTAACGTTTCTTACGTATCTCTACAGTTCCTATATTTAGTCTGATAAAACATTGTTTTGGTATATCGTCACAGCGACTCTGTGCATTTAATCGTTTGATTGGCTACTCGTCTTTATAGTACAGTTTCCGGTTTCCAGATGTACTACCCTTTAATCTATTATAACTCGTTATTGGTCGTTCGTTTATACTTTCTCAAAAAAAATAGACATCTCGCAGTATTATTTACAACGTGACACCAGCGAACGTCATGCATTTGCAAACCTCTGTTATTTCTTCGCGAAATTTTTAGCAAGTTTTAGGAAAATTTTGAAAAATTTCATCTTTCTGCGCCATGTTTAGATAATAAAGATTTTACTCTGCTCGGGACAATAATTCAGAGGTGCAAATATTGTAGAAGAAACATTTTGAGAGCCTACTTCTACTTTTTTGCTAAATTTCAAAATTGCCTAGTTGCTTCAATTCTAAAGTCTGAGCAGCGCAGGAATATTTCCCTTGTCAAACGATTTCACCACTTTTATTACCTTTTGCAAAATTTTGGAGAAATCGCAAAATTGGTTTTCGTTTCACGTTTCAATGTAAGAAGATTCCACGTTATTTAATGTTAGACCACAAGCATACTACTTGGCGATAAAAAAGCAAATTTTGAAACTGTTTTCGCAAAGCAAATTTGTTGCAAGAGTTTCAGAAATTTATAACATTGCGTCTCGTCACGTCTGTCCAACGCAGGAGGACTCTACTTTGTCTGATCCAACGAATCTATTCTTGTCAGATCAACACGTAACTTGTCAGATCAACTTTGAAGTTGATTAAAAATACAATTTAGAAACAACCGTGCCAATTTCTTTATTTTCAAAAGCGCGTTTATATAAATTTTCAAGACATGAAGCGATTACATTCATCTTTTCTATTTTGAAGTCTCTACTTTGAAATTTGAAAGACAAGTAATTCCACCATTTTCGTTTCTTTCATGAATCAAATTCTACAGAAAAATTTCTAACAAATTTAAGTATTAAATTAAGTTTGAACTGTCTACTTCGTTCGAGTTCACCACCAGTTCAAGAACATTTTCAACCAATAATCAAACGAAACAAGTTTTGCGAGTTCTCTATCCCTCTTGTAAACTTAATCGAATGTTCATCAAAGTTACTGCAAAACGTTCGCCATTACGGTTCACCTCGTCGTCCATTCTCCCGCGTTTCACCGCGAAATTGGTCGCGACGGAACGCGACCGTACTGTACATATCCTTTACAACGAATATTTACCTTTACGAAGGAGCAACGAGTAACTCGTTATTATTTACTTGAGAATTTCGCGCTTCGAGAACGCCTCCCGATAAATTGTTTCGCGATAGTCTTTATCGAATACTTAACGACGCTAAGACCGCACACTTACGTGATAACATACGAAATACGACGCACTTTAATCACATAGCAAATAAGACTTTCTTTACACGACTATATACATACTCACGTGTACAACTATATATACAGTTTAACGTGTCACGAAACATTGATTCCTTTTTCCATTCGTTTCGAAATGGGAAACGTTTCGATTACAGGTGCTGATTATCGGATCACAGCTTTCGACGAACGAAAAATCGCGGTTACACTTAGAACACTGTAAGGGACTGTTCTACTTTCGATTCTTTCAAATGAGGTTTTGGTCGCATATAACGTTAATTTACTTGACGAGGTCCTCGCAGAGCCATAAAGTAAATGATTTTTTGCGAGTTGACGATTTTGGAAATGGAACTAATAGAAGCTTAAAAAGTGACGGTAAATCTATTACTATAGACAGCCATGTTTACAGGTTAAGAATTATACTCCATGAACGTCAATAATTACATTTCGTCAACGTCGACAATTATGTCCCATCAACGTCATCACTTTGTATCATTTTCTTATTCGCTGAACAGTGTATAATTTCCGCAGAAAATAATCTACATTACGGCTTCGCAAGAATCTCGAATTAAGAAAAATGACTCGTTATAATCGACATCGTAGAAAGGAATGAAATTCCGCAGATAGGCAAGATTTTGAAGAAAGTTTGAGTTACAACGTACCATTCAGCAGTGTTTCACCGAACAATAGTTCTTCTAGTCACAATCGTCGCTGTTCACAAAGTTACAAACAGTAAATCACACCCTTACACACTGTTCCGTATGTTAGTCTGTCCTCGAGGTCTATCCTCGTTTTCACTCGCTGACGCTATCGAATCGTCGCTCGCTTCGCGTCAGCGCTCGAGTAGTTCAGCATCTACAGTCAGAAAGTATCAGCAACGGGAAGCAGGTAACCAGTACCGCGAGACATCGTTTCACCAGATCATAAGGATGACTCGGCTGTATTCGAAAGGAGAATCATAGGATGCGGTGAACCTTCCATCCTAGTCGGGGTCATTGCGGTTAGGAGAATTACGATCAACTTCCAGGCCGAGCTACTTCTGGGTCTGGAACTTCACCGTCAGCAACATAATTATCCGGCAGTCCACGACGAAGGAGATAGAATTGCTGCTTCCGGCTGACGGATCATTCATCGAGCAACGTTTCAATCCGGTCGACTGACGCGATGCGTCAGAATTCTCGTAACCTCGAATTTGGTCGTCACGAGACCTTGTCGACTCCGTTGGTCAATAGGCGACGACGTCCAGGTCGGCGGAAGGGAACCTCGCGTCCCTGTAGCCTACGTATCCTCGCTCGACTGTACACTCTGGTTCCCAGGACGGATGTTACAGCGCCGTGAGGCCGTAATCGGACTTTATCGGTGGTGGCGGAATGGGTGCCGTGACTTGGGACAGTCCCGAGGGACTGGTGGCTGGGGCGAGTGGACTGATACTTCCGGAGCCTATGTGACCCAGCGGCCCTCCCGTCGGCCCGTCCATTATGCCGCTCACGTGGTGATGACTCAGCTGCGCCTGAAGATGGGCCAGAGGATGCGGGTGACCTTGGAAACTCGGATGGACCACGTTCGCGTGCGGAAGAGCAGCGTTCACCACGTGCACCTCGGCCATGTCGAGTCCCACGTTCGAGTCGAGACTGCTTTCGATGCCGCTCGACGGCGAGTTGTTGTTGTTCTTCCTCTGGCTGTTGTTGTTTCCGGTCGCCAGCTTGCTCCTGCTGGCCTGCGACTTGGACGGTTTGGACGCCGGGGCCGTTTGTCCGTTCGCGTTCTTCCGGCGCACGTTCTTCGTGTTGGGCAGCTTGTTGTCCTTCTTCCACTTCATGCGACGGTTCTGGAACCAGATCTTTATCTGCCGTTCGGACAGCACCAGGGTATGGGCGATCTCGATCCGTCGCCGTCTCGTCAGGTACCTATTGTAATGGAACTCCTTCTCCAGCTCGAGGATCTGATGCCTCGTGTACGCGGTCCTCTGCCGCTTTGGCTCCATTCCCGGCTGGTACGAGCCGTTCGCTGCAACAATCAAACAGATCGGTGTGCGTTAGCGAAGCCTGCGTCGAGCTGCTTTTCATGTGGAGGAGAGTTTGATTGACCGTGTTAACGATTGTGACGAGCTTTCGCGACGGTGGCGCCGCCTTTGATGGCGTCGTACCGCGTCGCCGGATCAATTGCGCCGGATCCTGCCGTTTCGAGATACAATGACATTTTCATTGCGCGGAGGAATGTCAATAACCTCGGGCAATTTGGTATTGTTAGAACTGTATCGTGTAGATCCTATCTAGATAATTAACTGAATAACTTTTACGGAGTGTTTCTATACGTCATTCTGGACAGAGCTGGGAATTATCCGTATATTAAGCTGATAAGTTCCACGAACTTTTGGGAAAATTACAAGTCTCGCGGTAATAATCAAGGTGTCCACGCAAAGGTCTCGATGTGGAGGGTTGTGGGAAAAAATGGATTTTTAATAACACATCGTGTCCCCTTCATATAATATAAGTCCTACGAACTTTTAAGAAAACTAGAAATTACGGAGTGACAATCGAAATGTCTGTATAAAGACCTCGATACAGACGGTTGCAGGAAAATAGAAAATTTTTTATGAGAACCCAAAAAAGTGTTTTCAAACCGGTTTGCGTTATCCGTCCCCGTCGAAGTTAATGTAAAGTGATTTTTTCGACAGTTAAGTAGCCTTAGAAAACGTAACTTGCATATGTGTAACCTATCAGGTTAAAGATTCTGCGATTTTACGTCAATTGATGTGATGTGTACGTGCGAACACAATACGGAATAATTATCGCGAGTAATTTTTACTTCGAAACATTGACTTGAAGATCTTGAAATAAAAATTTCATATGGAACCAAATTTAATTATTTGAACGAAGTTACTTTTCAGAATGAACATTTTGCGCGAATAATTTATTTCTTAGTTATAATTATTTTCGTTTTTCGGAATTAGGTTCATTAGACTATTTGAAGTAATGTCCAACTCTGATTCTGCATCGAGATAGTTATGATTATTAATCTTGGATCGTTTAATTTCAAATTGAACGTTGTTCAATCTATTGAACACGCTTTATGCGATGGGAGTGGCGATATCAGAAATGCAATGTCTTAAGCACGATGGAATTACCTGTTAATCCATTATGTACTCGTGTAATTTTTAATAGCCATCAAGATTTTACAAGCTGTTTCCTATTTTTTCCAACGAACTTATAAAGAACTTTGGGAAAACCTTCGATAAATCGGAGAATCACTTACTCATACGTTCTGAAGCCTTCATAGCATCAATATTAACCACGAAGCTACTGATATTAAATAATATACGCAATTCAGTTCAAAGTTATCAGAAAAAGATATAAAAGCTACAAATGTGTTAAATTATCGGTTTACTATGCAATTATTGTATAATTGACTACATCGGATTATTGATGTCTCGTATTATTAATAGAATTAACTTAGCATAAACACTGTTATGAAATAGTTGAAAGTTTCTAGCCTTTAATAGACATCTTTTCAGTAACAACTGAACGCCATGTAATTATTTTGACCTTGCATGTTTCTGCGAAGAAGGCTGCATTGGTACCTGCGTTTACTCGAACGGTTACGCGTCAATAACATGGCATAATTTTCTGCTTAGTATGCGCGAATCGTCTTCTCCGTCGATGCTTTCATAAACGATACCTATATACAGAAATCTAAGCGTTTCGCAAATCCCGCGACCGAGCTTTTGAACACGGTTAGCTCGTTTCTTGTGAATCTTGTTACAGTTGTCGACAATCTTTTTTTCGCCAATTTTTTCACGCATCGCAGACCTTAATTAAATCTCTAAAGCTAAATTTAAATCTTGTTAACGCATGATAATGTGATTTTTTCGTACACATTTACTGTAAATTAAATGATAGGCGTACGACAGGTCTGCATTTGTATTTTTTATTCGAATCAAGGAGAATTGACATTTCAAACTTCATTAAAGTGTCTTGAAGCGTAATTTAAACATTAAAAGGCGGTAACCGAGGCAGTCCTGTTATACGTCTACAATATTTGCGTGATAGTCGATTAAAATTTGGTTTAATTTCGAAACGGGAGATACGTGTACGATGCAGTCTCGCTATATGACCCTGAACCAAATTTGGAAATTTCAAGTTTTTAAGTTCCTACATTATCATATTTAAAATTTTTAAATTCTCATATTCGAACCTTCTCTAATTGTACATTAAAAAAATTGGAAATTTCTACATCATTTTATGTCACATATCCAAAGTACACAATAATAAATTTTACAAACGAAGAATTAAAACTAATTTAAACTTCAACCTACACGATGGATTAATGACTATTCGACTGTGTCATCCCAGCGTTAAAAACGATCAATACTGAATATTTGAAATAAGTTTGAAAGTTTTAGCAGTGAAATACAGAACAGTCGCCCCAGGGCTTCTAAATCAGCGTAACCAATCGAAGGTATAAATATCGGGCAATTAATAATCGCATTATCTCCGTATCGAGTTCGTAGCCAAGAACGATCATGCTCCACGAAATACGCCTTTTATCGTGACAAGTGTCATTATTTTAAGCCACCATTGTCAATGCTTCTGAAGTAATCGCGGACGGTTCAACGTGTCTCCATCGTCGAGAAGCATGTTGGTATATTTCCAACTGCAGAACGGGCGATCGGTGATCGTAACAGATAAAGTGGTATGACGCGTACAACCAACATCGTACTCTCAAGAAACGCAATAAACAACCGACTCTACATTTCACAATCGTCAGGCCAATGTTCCAAGGTTGATCTGTTGTTCGAGCAGCCGACGGTTGTCGAACTTGAACCGGGATTACCGGCAAGCATCTTTCACTGGTCGAATGACTGAGAAAATATGTATGGCGAAGTTGAATACACGGATAAATTTTAATCTGGTAGAAATATACTGTACATTCTTCTACAGGATGGATTTTATTCATTTCCGTATGGTTTAAATAAAGTTCTTGTAGAATTTTGTGGTGTATTTTTTAGACTTTTGTGGAATAACATGGATCGCTAGTTTATATTTTGGTTTCATTTTTAAAATAAGTATTCATATTTTTCTAGTCATCTTTCATAACTTATTGTTAGATTCTTTTGATATTTGCTATGTGGGGTAGTCTAATTTTTATTGTGAGATTCGAATCGAAAAGCTAAAGGTCTAAAATATTGAGGTCCAGAAGTATTATAATACTAAAGACCAAAAGCTCTAAAATTTCAAGATCGATCAGTCCTAAAGCTCTAACATCCCAAAGCTCTAAAATTTGGAGGTCCAAAAGTCACAAAGTTCCATAATTTAGAACTCCCAAAGTTACTAAAACTTCAATGTTCCAAACTCGCAAAACATCAAGCTCCAAAACTCCCGCTACTCGAAAACTTCGAAGCCCCAAACTCCCAAAGTCCCCGCAAAAGTGACAAGAAAAATTTGTTCACAAAGAAGCTCTTCCTCCAACTTCCGCAAATCGCAGTTTGATTCGGAATTCGAATTTCGCATCTCCCCATTCATCGAGGCTTCCACTCGTGGTTTCACTATTCAAAAGTCTGCGGAGATCGTTATCTCGGTCCGAGCATCGAATCCAGCTTCTTACTACTACCAGTTCGTGAAACGACGAAGGTGACACACGAAGGAGAGATTGGTGGATCGATCGCGGTATCGTATCGAACGACGTCAATCCTCGCGTGGCACTCTAGAAGCGTTCCTTGGTGGTCCAAGTGACTGGATAGAGGAAACGTTGGGAGCGAGCTCAGTTTAGAATCTGTGCGGACACATTCCATTCCAGAGCTGACCGACGACGGTCTCGGGAAGCCCCTCCTAGCAGCAACGTCCGGTGACCAACGAGTCGACATCCACGCGGGGAGAGATTGCAGTTCTTGACAGACATGCATACCACAATTTTGTGGTACCGAATTTTCAACGCTGTTTTTTAACTAGATACTGGATCGACGATTTTTAAAATTAATTCGATAAAATTCACTTTGAGGAGAAGTAGCTGAAGAGATGTTCAGTTAGAGATACCGAATGTTCAATGCTGTTTTTCAACTAGAAGCAGATACTGAATTGATGATTTTTAAAATTCATTCGAAAAAATTCACTTGGAGGTAGAGAAATAGCTGAGGAAATGTTCAGTTAGAGATATCGAATATTCAACGCTGTTTTTTACCTACGTACCAGATACTGGATCAATGACTTTTTAAATTCATTCGATAAAGTTCACTTTGAGGTAGAGAAGTAGCTGAAGAGATGTTCAGTTAGAGATATCGAATATTCAACGCTGTTTTTCAACTAGAAGCAGATACTGGATTGATGATTTTTAAAATTCATTCGAAAAAATTCACTTGGAGGTTGAGAAATGGCTGAAGAGATGTTCGGTTAGAGGTTCGAAATGTTCTACTGTGCCTCCTGACTGAAATGCAGGTGTAAAATCAATGACTTTTATCAAAACTTCAATTCAAGACTGACAAATAGCTGAAGAGGTGTTCAGTTAAAGGTACCAGATATTACATTAATGATTTTTATGAAAATTTTGACTGAGAAGAGACAAAAAGCTGAAGAGGTATTTATTTAGTATTAATTTGACGGGTGCGCATCTCAGAGTTCAAAGGCTGAAGTCTAAGTTAAGAAAAAATTATAAACTAAACCTATTGTTAAGAATAATTGAATGTTACTTAGGGGTGTACTCTAAAATAAATTGAGCAACAGAAACAGTAACTTTCTACAAAAGTATTATTACTTATTATTACTCTTACAATTATTGTTAGTACAAATATACAACATGTCAAAGTCTCGAGCCACTAAATCCTAAAATTAAGATTTGCAAAATATACAAGCGAGATTCTGAAACTATATCAAGCAAAATTCCCAAAATATATCAAGCAGAATTCTCAAAATATATCCAGCAATATTCTCAAAATATATCAAGCAAGATTCCTAAAATATATTAAGCAAGATTTTCAATAACCAGTCTGCAAAATACACCGAATAATTGCTAGGATAAGTTATACAGGTATTGATATGCAGGTAACGCTGGCAACAGGATCGATAACCGGCCGATATAGATAACCGATAATTTCACGCGTCGATCGACGACTATGTAATTAAGTGTGCACACGAGCCAAGGATAATGTTCGTTGAAAACGTGGCAATAAGAATGGCGTGGGTTAAGCTCCATGACGTTCCCTTCACGCCGCGGCGTCGGCAGGCGTTTCGCAGAAGGATTATGAATCTTCAAAGGAAATTTTTGCAACGTAATATCCTTCAGAATTGGGCTGCCTTTGCAGCTTCAAATTTCTATTCGGTTTTGACCGGGGAAACTGCTGCTCATTCCAGCTTGCAACTATTTCTCTTTTCAGACCGGTCTACCGGGATACTATCGTCGCAAAGCCGAATATCATAATTCATATTTCCAGGTAACAAAAAAGTATTCGATTGGCAGAAACGTGTCTTCGTCGTTTGCAAAAAACAAGCTTTTATGTATTGAATGGTGAAACGGGACAAACAATTTTCTCCTATTCACTTTTATTTTTCTGTAGCGTGGTATCGTGACATTTAGGACAATTGGAAAATATATGAAAAATAAGAAAATGTAGTTTTGTACATATGAGATGATTTTAGTAAAATAATTTTAGAGAGTATACAATTTTTTTTATAGTTACTGGATACAATCTATTGATGAGGAATTCGGTTACTTTCTTTTCATGGTTCTATTTCTGAAATTGTACGGTAAATCTGTTTTGGAGTATAATTCTGTATAATTACACTTCTTTGAGCGAGAGAGAAATGATTGTAATTTGAACATGTAATTACAAGGTGCATGGAATACAACAAGAAAGTAATACAAAGTGTACATAATAAAATGTGTTATGAGTACGACGCGTGAGGAATACAAAGCGTAGAGAATGCAACGTGTAAAAAATACAGGTCGTAGAGAATATAGCTCGTAGAAAAAACAACGCGTTAAAATTACACAGCTTGGAGAATACAACGCTTTAAAATTACAAAGCTCGAAGGACACGACGCGTAAGAAATAAAAATTTAGAAAATGCAACGCGTCAGAAATACACAGCTTGGAGAACACAATGCCTAAGAACTTGAAAGCGTTGAAAATACAACGCGTGGAAAGCACAGAGCGTATACAACGCGTGAAGAATACAATGCGTGACGGTACAACGCATAACAAGCATATTGCATCAAAGTATAACAAATAAAAATAAACAATCTGTAGAGAATACAACAATTGAACACAACGTGTGTAAAATATAACGCTTTAAATTACTATACAACAGTATACAATGGATGGCTGTATAGGGTGTGGCTGTATGGCACATCTGAACGCTTGCCCACACAACTCGCGACAATATAAAATATAAGATTCTACAGCACTACATACAATCAGACACCGTTGATTTGAATAAAATAATAAAATTATAATATAATGTACCACATCACATATATTTTCACTACGTTAATGAATTAATTTTTCTTCTACATAAATAAAAGTCTGTAAAAAGCTGACATTTTAATCATCTCGAAGTATCAAGTTATTAATGATAAATTTTAATCTTTGAACGATTTGTTCGTGAAAATCATGCTAAGTTATGTTACTAAAAGAATTCTAATAAGAAGTTGAATTTCTAGTCTTAAAACTTGTGTAAATAAAAAGCGTTATCTTCGAAGAATTCTGCAAACAGGTTCACTAGTGTCTTCATTATAAGCAGCGTGTCGTTAAGCTTATTTTCTTTTTGGAGAAGAAAGGTATTCGTTTCAGAAATTACCCTATAACTAGCATAATATTAGTCTTACTGAAACCTCTGCTTCTTTGAAACACTTTTATTGCCGTGACTGTCTCATGGGCGTGCAACTAATTTTGGTAACCATAGGGTTAAGAAGCTTTTATGTTCTTCAGCGAAATCATTTAACTCTTTCAGCTCCTGCGAATCCGTTTGAAATCTTTTTTTGATAAATTTTTTAATGAGTGCGTTAGCTCCGTTTATTATAGTTAATTGAAAACAATCCGACATAACATTTAGCAATATTTCTGAATATACAATTTTTTTCTTATTTACGCGATGAAATTAGGCGTGGAAGAAGATAATATCGGTTTCATCGTACTTAACGACGAATAATTATTGCAGTATTCATTAAAACGACTACCATAACTATATGGGGGTTCCGTTTAAATTTCCATTAGAGTCTGTCATCCTATATTATTAAGAATTATTCACTTACCTAATTAAAAACCGTAAAATGCTCGAATTTATAAGTAATTGATACAGTGAGACACTGTGAAAATTGCAGATCAGATTTGATAGAAATGGAAATACTATCTAATGATTCTGTCAGTTATTTTATCATGAAAATCCACCACATTTCATTAAATCAGAGTTTAATTAAATACTATTATCCACGATATTTAGAATGCCTGAAAATTGTAAAAAGATGAATTTTTCATTCCAGTGTTTAGTTCATTATGGTTAGATTCAAATAACGCAGCCACACTCTGAGTACTTCTTCATTTTATTTTGTTATTAATTGATTTTTTATAGAAATCTTTACTTTAATTACCGTAATTACTAATTTTATGCGAGATCAGTTAATCTTCAAAGCCGTCTTTGAAAAATCAAGACAATTATAACGAGAAATCATTTTATAATTTCGACCCATTTTTTTTCCTAAAATCGTCCTTTGCATCACATCCTTTTTAAAATACAATATTGAAATCGATTGATGCAATACGTAACCTCTTCTGTTTTATAAAATTGTGATTACTAGGAAGCTAATATTTCACATTAAACTTCTTATTACCAAATCAAGACAAATATAAAAACAGATATAATAGACTGACAAATATAATAATGGATATAATAAGCTGGCAAATATTGAAAAAAATCCAATTGTGTAGCCTGACACGAAATAGTCCCTCAAACAATTACGCGAATGAGGTTAGGTTCCCATGAACGCTTAAAGTCTTAAACCTTAAGCGCAAGAGCCACACACAGGAACGTGTGGTATAGGAATTACCGACAATGAGTTTATTTAGAAGATCATTCGCACCCTTAATAAAAAGATAAATTCCCGACAATTTGTCCCTGTTCGGTGTTGTCTTTGAAGTTCCCTGCTTCCACATCAGTTTGTTACAAGATGAATAATAGGTGACACTAGGCGTGACAGAATTGATGCGGTTAAGGGCAGAGCTTCTAAAATCTCACGCAGGTGATTGGAAGGTGCAACGATAAATTGCAGCTCATCAGTCTTCCCGTTGCACGGCAACGTGTCGTCTTGCGACCACAATATATTCGTTCCACACACCTTGCAACAATGCTCTCTGACTATTGCACACCTCGCCGTGCCTTGCTCCACTATTTTGTTCGTCTATTTGCCATAGGGACTTTAGAACCGTGATTATTATTTGTCATGCATTCTTATGCTTTGAATTATTATGTTCCTTCAGAAGTTCAGGGCATCTGATGATCCTCAAAGTAGAAATTCTGATTCGGGACGCGTATTTGGACATAACAAATTCTACCAACTTGAAGAATACCTTTTGGACCGGTGGTACACACTTTACAGCGTGGTGCACCATTTTGTTGATCTACGTGCCGTGAGGGGTGTGAACATTTGTTTCAAATTTTGATACAGGGATGAAGAGCATCCTCCGAGTAGGACCTTTTCATTAGAGACACATATTTGAATATAGATTGCAGAAGAATATCTTGCAAGATTGCTTAATCTTGCAGGGTGTTGCATTTTTATTCTGATAACTTAATAACTGCGAAGAGTTTGGAATTGGGGTTGTTCCTCAAATTATTTTTATACAGTGGCAAATACTATATTTAATGTGCTCATATGAAGTTTTACTAAATTAGATTGCTTGAAACCTAAGAACTCTCAACGATGATGCTCCGTCGGATAGGAAATCTTAACGTCACAATCTAATGCAGTAGCCTTACATAATTTTAGGAATAGTGGTGATTAAACTATGGATGTTTGTGCATTTATAATATTGTATATCAAGGTCTGACGCAGTCTACGCGTCACAAAAATATAACTACTATACTTCAACGTTGAAATCGAGATACATCTTTGGAACCAAACTAGATCCTCGCTACCTTTATACGTCTTAATGCATTTTCATATTCGAACAATTGCACAACTCCTCGAAGATCGCCATTTTTATAGATCGTGTTGTAAGACACGGCTGGGAGTGAAGATGTTAGGGAGGACGCTGAAAGTTTGAACTCACCGACACCGGCAACGTGAATCTTCTTCATCCACGGATAAATCACACGGTCTCCATTTTCCTCGTCCTCCTCTTCGTCCTCCATCATTCCAGGCGATCCGTCCATCATCTGATCGTCCTCCATGTCATCCTGATCGGAGCCGTCGTCCACGTGATGTTGTTGCGACTGCTGCTGACTTTGCTGCTGCTGCTGTTGCTGTTGCGTGCTCTGTATATGCTGGGTCTGTTGAGTGGTCGTGGGTTGCTGTTGAAGGTCCGGCGAGTTGTCGCGATGCATTTGGCCGGTGTTCGTCGGGCTGCACGCGTTGCCATCGTGCGGCGGCTGCTGACTCGGCTGCTGATGATGCTGAAGATTGTCCGGCGGCTGCACGTGATTCTGCATAATGCCAGGTGACAGCGGAGTGGATCCGAGGACAGTGGACGCGGTCACAGGTGGTTGCTGCTGTTGTTGCGGTTGTTGCTGATTCTGCATCGAGGATGGACACGTGAGAGGCGGTTGCTGCGCCTCCGGGGGCATGGCCAGGGCGCCCACCGCATGGTGATGAGGATGCAAACTGGCATGGTGCACGGCGTGCACTTGGTGATGAGGATGATGAGGTCCATAGTAGCCACCGTAGCCGGCGTAGCCGCCGTTCAATTGAACCGCGGACGACGCACCGTACGGCGTGGACGCGGCCTGATGATGATGTTGATGGTAACCGTACTGCAACTGATGGGACTGAGGATGATTCAGATGATGACCGCCCCCGCTGCCGGGAAAGAAGTCCGTTCCGGTGGACGGTATGTAATTACTTTGACTGTACTCTTCGGTAGGAGGAAACTTCGGATCCACCATGACGGAGGTCGCCGCCAAATGATGACTGCCTGCCGCCTGCTGGTGCTGGTGATGATGATATCCACCGCCGGCGGATGGATTCATCAGGAACGAACTCATCTTCGCGACGATCCTTTGCTTTTTAACACCGTGCCCGATTACAGTTCCAATCGCGGTAACTTTCCGAAATCGACCGCGGTCACTGTACGGATATATTCGTCTACTCGTCGCTGTCGCTGAATTAGTTCATAGAGTCGCATAGTTCCATGTTGATATTCATTGTCGGAGCCGTACACACTGCACTGCACTGTGGCCCACGGCCATCGTTCTCCGTTCGCCCTGTTAGGGTGACTTTTTCGGCCGGAGAGGAAAGGGTATGCAGAAGACGGAAAAGGGAGAAAGACAGGGGGAGAGAAAACGAGCGAAAAGAGCAAGACCACGGAGAGTAGCAGACTCCCGGTGGACAGCTGCTTATCCTCTCCTCTCCTTCCGCCACTTTTGCGATCTTCCACGAAGCTTCGCGACCTCGTTCACTCCTTCCCGCCCACCGGAGCCCAATTACCATACCACGTGACCGCGCCAGCGACCAATCAGAGCCGCTCCGAGTCCGCGACCATGATGGATAGCACGGCACGCATGCAACACGTGAGTGGCGCCACGAGAACCACTGCGGCAGGTGCACCAACTTCTTTCTTCGTGGCTCCCGGAGCTACGCTCACCGATCTGTGTACCCGCTACTTTTCCAATTCCAGTCCCTCAGTTATTTTCGAATCGGACACTCTACACTTCGACCTTGACGACGATTCTCGCGATCACCGAACCCGCTGCAAACAGAGTTCCATCGAATCTCCTCGATAAACTGGTGTTCGATCACCGAACGCGTGCTCTATTCGATCCGTTGGCTAACCACACTGCACACTGGTTCGTCGATGCGACTTGTCCCGGCGAACGGAATCGCGTCGACCGGCCAAACTGTCAGAGAGCCATGAAAGTGAGCTCGTCCTGCCTCGGCAGAAACTCGTCTGGCAACTCCGTCCTGTTCCCAACTCCCTCCAGGTTCGACGAGGCCGGCTGGCTTCGAGCCGTTCTGGAGAGCCGGGGAACCCCCTCTACTTTGCCGTTTCTGTTGCTCTCCCGCCAGTCAACCCCACTCCGTGCTACCACCAGACCAACCCCTGCCACGGAAACCGTGGATCCTGTGCCCTTATGGGGCCATACTCGAGGGTACCTAGAACCGTATAGTCACTCCTACGGATCTCCTTAACCCGCCTCCATCCTCCTGAAATCCATCTTACGGCAGCGTGGTCAATGCTCAACGAAACGACGCGAACGTTCCAGGATCGAACGACCTCCACGGGGTAATTGATATCGCGATGCTAATTGGAGGGATGTCGAATGACTCGGCGTCTGTGGTACCCGCATTGGAATATATTTAGTCACGGAACATTTCGAGCATTCTTGCTAACGATATTTGCGCAGCCGGGACCATTTTCGATTGACGAGATTGCAGAATGGCAAACTATACGGCAGCAGTGTCCAAAATGTGGTTCCCGACCCATTAATAAATTGCTTCATATTCCAACAATTTTTTAATAGCAAAGCGATACTTTTTATCTCTTACTTCCGAATAAGCATCCTTCTATTTGGAGTAAATATTACGAGTTAATGGATCGTGAAGGATGACCGTTTGTAAACGCAGGGGTTTGAAACCTTGACATTTTGGAACTTTAGAGTTTTGGATCGTTGCAGTTTTAGATTTTTAGAATTTTAGGGATTTTGGATCTTGGTACCATGACACATTTCAATGTTAAGATTTCAGAACTCTTTGGAATTTCTCGATTAAACTACTTTAGATCTTGTGGATCTTTCGGATTTTTAGACCTTGAAGTTACAGGATGTTGAGACATTGGATGCTGGGGATCTTGAGGGACTGGAATTTTGGAACTTTGCATCCTTGGTATTTTGAGACATTGAAGTTTTGAAGCGGTAGATACTTGGAATTTCGTAACCTTGAAGTTTCGAAACTTTGAGACCTTTAGGTCTGTACAACTTTAGGACTTAGAAACTTTGAACCCTCTGAACATTCGAAGTTTGGGATGTTGAGACCATGGAGCCCTTAAGCTCCTGAATGTAACAATCCTGGAAATTCGGATCTTACAAATTTTGAAACATGAATATTTTTCACCTCGAAAACCGAAACCAATTAAGCAATTGGTCAATTTATTGGTCAATTAAGCAATTTCCGAAAGTAGGTCTATCCCCATACCTGTCCGCGAATCCCCGACATAGAAACCTAATGGCTAAGCATCGCATCAACTTTCCATTGAAATGAGTCCATCCTTCTCTGAAACGTTCGCACTGGCCAAGTATGCCTATCACTTAGTTACATAAGAGTATTCGATGCGGTTCAAATTGAAAGTAATGGCTCACTGGTTCTTCCACCGCGTCTTTATATTAGTGCTCTACAAGTGTCTCGCTGCACTCGGTCAAGTACGTCTACTCGCGATCAGCTGCGCGGAGCGAGGCATATAAATCGCCGAGTCATTATACAAAGAGCACACTCACTCTGTTTTGCTCAGACACGACAATGGTGGCGGAGTCGACAAACGGCGTGCCCAGTCAGTTCACATTTTACTTTTCTTAGCAGTGTCTACGAACTGTATCCTGCTTCGCGAAACCTCTAAACCGAGAACAAAGCGTCCTCGCCACGGTGAACCGAATAATCGCGCGTCGTTAAATATTTCGCAACATCATCGTACAACTTGGAAGTCCGAAAAGGGAGCCGTTTCATTAATATTCGAATCCGGGCAATATCGTCGAGTGGGTGCAAAGATGACATCCGGTAGGTGACAATACGTCCGACGGCCGATGCAGAAGAACAGCAACCGGACAGGAAGAAGCGGCAATTCAGGGAGCGTCACTCGAGCTTTTTCTAGCGGGTTTTTCGTTAAGCAAGATACGACTTATTTCTATTTTTCTCGAGGCCACTTGATGCCGTTCCTGCTCGAGGCGGAGGGATCGCTCGCGTCGAGTGGAATCTGCTCGGGGGTTGAAGGGGCTTGCGGATGACGCGGGCGAGAGGGTAGCGGACGTTGTCTCCTCGTTTCGCGACTCGACCTCTCCGTCTCTATCAGCGTGAACTTCCCTCTCTCTCTCTTTTTCTTTCTCTTCGTGCGGCAACGTCTTCCGTCACCGTTTCTTTCTCCGTCGTTCGCCCGAGCTTTCCTCTCCTGTTTCTGCGCGCCGCTGCTCTTCTCTTCCGGCCGAAACACGATCAATCACTTTTCCCGGTGAGCCAGCATGACACCCTCCTTTTACACCCACAGCCACCCCTGCAGCCGGGAGACCCGTAGTTCGTCAGCGACGATTCCCTCTCGTTTCTTCCCCCTTCCTTTCTTCTTCTTCCTTTTTTCGCTCCCTCTTGTCGCTACCGAACCGATGCGATCTACCCGATCCCGATTATCGCGGGATCACCCATGAGAGCTTGCGAGGGACCCGCCACGTGTTCCATCTAGCTTCTGGGGACATCGAGTGGACCCGAGACGCTGCCAATCGAGGGTGAAACTTTTGCGATTGTTGTACTGGATCTGTGCGAGTTGTGGATTTGGGGCGAAGCATGGCTGCTCGTTCATCCTCTTTCGAGCATCGTTGTGGAGAATAATACATTGCTGCTCAAAATTATGAGTTCATTTCATTTTTAGATAGCTTACTGTTATGAGCAATATTCATTATCATCTCCTGCTACAGTATCAAGTTTGAGTGCAAGGAACACAATGCTGTAAGGTGAAATTCTGTAAAGATCTCTGCAAAGATATAGTCGTTTACATCTAATGTATTACAAGATCTATTACATATCATAAACATATTATAATATATGTATATACATGTACATAAACGATAGTCTTTACAAACGTCAATGAAATTTATGTCTAAATTCGGAACGATTTCAAATCTAGGTTTCAGGCCCTAGATATACAATAGCAGCAGTTCGACTTTGAAATACAACAAACTCTCGATATAATGCCACTATCATCGTATATCAATTATATCAATAGTTTCGTTATATCAACCTCTAAATAATCATCGAATCTTCGAACTCAGTTGCAGCCATTTCAAAATTACTATTAAATCTCCGACTTATCGAACCTTTTGATGTTCGAAACGTAACCGATACGGTGAACAGAGAACACATTTCTTGATAATCACATCCGTTTTTAGCAGCCATATGCACAGCGAAAGAATCCTTTTCCCCTGAACGATTTCCGGTGAAAACTCGTTTGGTCGGAATTCTCTGACAAAGTTCGCGGAGTCGAGGAGTCGCACGCCTTGAAACGCCGAGTTCCGTCGTGATAATGATAAATGAGAACGCGGTAGTTTACGATTTAATATCAATCCCGTCTGAGCGGCTGCTTATTATCGGCCATTAGTAAAGTTTTAATAACGCAATACGCCGCCTGGCCCGGGGGTGGGACCGTCACGATTTATCATTTTCATCGCTTTATTACCGTGCCGTACTTTACTTATGGACATTTCGTGGCGCAATCTGAACCCTTTCGAAAATATTCATTTTACCGCCTTTTCTATCGAGGTTGCAGTTGGAACATTCTTTGCTCTATAAACGTGTCATGTCTCGTTCGAATCCTGAGAACTATAAATTTTACCTCCATTTATATTACGCTTAAATTTAAATTAGTTACAAATTGGTAACGTGACAAGCGTCTCCCTAACTCCGAATAATCCAATCCCAAATACTGTCCGATCGAGAGTAAACAGCATTCAAAGCACATTTTAAAATTGTCGAATCTTCGGGGACCGATCGATCTACAGTGTATAGAATATTCTAAATATTTACGCGATCGGTGGACGAGATTCGACGCGGTTCACGCGCGTCCTCTTCGAAGGTCTCGAACTTATAAGAGATCCCCGTCTATTTTCGCACGAGTTCCGCGTTGAAGCGTTGGCAGCGGATCCATCCGGGTCCCGAGAGATTCCATTTCGCTGCTGAGTCACGATCTCGCGTTTGTCGACGTGAAAAAGGGAACCGTGTCCTCCTGGGGACATCCCAGTGTACCTCTGAACCCTTAGGTATCGAGGTCGACCTTCGAAAGGATCGCTGTCGCTCTTTGATCCTTCGTTCTCCTTCCGTTGAAAGGGGCAGAATGCTTGATTCAGACGGCAGAACGTGTTACAATGTTGCCTTGCGTTGTACCGTGTAGAAGGGGCTTAGATTTTAATGTTCTGCGTCTATGAGTTAAGTAGTTGAATACAAATGACCGTAAGTGTCCCATTAGCATGTTACGTGCCGTGTGAAATGTTTAATTGTATCGTAGGTAAATATGATAATAGAGTGGGGTGGAACGAGTGAGGGTAAAAGTCGATGAAAGATGAGGGTAGACAATTATGTAAGAGTCGTAGAAATTATATGTTCGCGCAATAAGTGCCCAGTAGCGACTGTTAATTTCATTTTCATTTATTTACGATTATATGATTATATAATTGAGCGTACGTGTATAATGTATATTGCATAATCGACATGTATAATTGGCATGCATAGTCAATTATAATATCTTGATTGATAAATCTGCAATAACCGATCCCAACAATTTCATAATCATTCTCGTACCCTCGTACAGCTGCCTTCGTGACGTCTGTACAGCATGATTTTCATTCCACTTGCGCCAGGATCTCGCAGCGCGAGGATCCTATACATAGAGAGGTTCCTGAATGCCTACGGGCGAAAATGAAAACTTCTACGAGGTCGTTCGAAAGCAATTAACTACGAAAACGTTTCTAGGTCGACTCGTTCGGCCCTTTTCGAACAATGTGGCAACGTTTTCGTCGCATGCAAAGTGTCTCCCAGAAGACGAGGGCTAAACGGCGTCGAATGGTAATTGTCGAGGTCACGGATACTGGCTGACCTTAACCCAGTTACCTCCTTCTTTCTTCTGCTTCCAGCGGTAATCAGCGTCCAAAGGACGTTTACACGCTTCTCCCTTCGCAAAGGGTTTCCTTGCAGACGTTTAAACGTGGTCGACAGCTTTAATTCTTTCGCCTCGAAGGGGTGGCCAGCTGTGACGAAAACAGAAACTCGGACAGCGTGGCATCGTATTTCGACCTACCATTCTTGCTACGAAATTAGGTCTAAAATGGTCGTAGAGGGCTGTTGACACAAAATTAGCTTGATATAATATTCGATATACCACTGGTAGCTTGATATAATACGTGATATACTACTAACAGCTCGATGTATTACTTGATATACTACTGATGGTTGATGTACTACTTGATATACCACTAATAGCTGATATAATGTTTGATGTACTACTACAAGCTTGATGTACTAATTCATACACTACTAATAGCTTAATATACTACTTCACATGTGTATACTGTATATCTGGTACTATAAATATTTATACCAGATTTCGTGTCTGGCATAATATTCACTTTCGACTTTTTTCTTCGGGTAGTCTAAAAGCTGAACCAGAATAATAAATACACTCCCAGCTGGACTGTAGGTTATACAAACCTTGCTACCTAATAAAACCAAACTCCTCGAGGACTATGTACAATCCTTCGTCTCTTTAACCTGCTATTCGATAACGTGACCTAAGTGATCAGAGCCTTTCGCAAGGATTCTGCCCAGAACTCGAGCAGCTCCCAATGTTGCAGGAGTTGTCACTGCTGTTGGGAGGAGGATCATCGCTAACCACTCCGCGTGATGAATCACTTTTACAACTCACTTGGCCATTCTTCCACGTCCGAGTGGCGATGCAAGCTATAAACGCGCTTTTTCTCGCTCGTGCTCCTTTGAACGAGTCGGGACACTCAGTTCGGTACACGCAAATCGCTTTCACGCCGCGACGTCAGGTGGTAATTGGCCGTTGGTCAACGGTCAGGGGTCGCGTTAGCGTCCTCACGATCTCCGTATCCCGATAATTACCGTGCAAGCTTCTTTCATTCTCTTCTTCGCACCAGCAACAACTACTACCGTTGATCGAACAGCTGGTGACTTTCACCCAACCGAGGATCAACGAGGGTTTGAGGACGTGTCTGCTCGTTTCACGAGCTGTCGTCATGAGTCAACTTGTAAAAACACGTGTTTTCTTGTCAGAAACGTTAGATCGCGTCTTTCAACGTGACCCGTCGATTTCTTCCGCTTAATCTCGTGTTTGCTGCTTTTCAGCGCTCAACGATGATGCTTCGGAATGTTTGGGTTCTCTGTCGCTGATCTTGTAGCTGTAGTTTGTTTAACTTTAACGCATCTGCGGTGTTGAGTAGATGTACTCGTAGTAGAGGAGCGAGTTTAGAGAGGTATACCTCTTACTCTTGGGATCGAATGCGTTATAAGGCGATCTTATAGAGCTAGGGTTGATAATTACATTACTCGATTTCAGACAAAGCTCTAGATGAGATATACTATAGTTTGATAGATAATAAACCTTTTTATAGAAGCTATCAATCTTTGTCTACAGTTTACAATAACCTGCAGCACCCGACTACTGATTTTATTTTCTGTACATTAATTAACTTATATCGTTCTGTCAATAGTCGATACCTTCCTTTGAATCAACCTTCAATCGCTAAAGTATAATCAGGGATTGCGTAATTCTGTAATTCTGACGTCAGTACTCCAACATCATAGAATCCGTCGAATATGCAGTGATATGAGAATATCGAAAAGTCGCGTGCACAACGCGAATAAAAGTAAATCGTCCAACATCGGTGGCTGTTGGAAAGCTCGTTGTTGTTCCAGGTGGTAAGTGCAAAGGGATGTCCTGGAGGCACGCAGGTTCAGAACGCGGGATAGAGAGGAATAGGAAGAAAAGAGCTGGCAAGATTAATGGATTCACATTGTCGGCATTTTTTCAAGCGTTTTAGGACCACTTTTGAGAGCAGGAGAGCGTCTCATTTTTCAAAAAGTCCGTGGACCCGGGACCCCGGGATAGAAAATCGCAATCGATTCGGCCCGCGCTAATGGTTCCGAATTAAAGCGTGCTCCTCTCGCGCGGACAACTTACACGCGTATCGCCTGACGAGCCTGGTAGACCGTGTTATGTAAGAATGGGTATCGATAGATGTCCTGGTAAATACCTTCGAGTTCGAGACACGTATGGGAAGGGTCGACACAACACACATCGAACACTGTGACATTTTAACCCTCCTCAAAGGACAAAGAATCCTTGTATTCGCTTTGAGTTTTGGACTCGGGATAATTTTCAAGTTAAGTTCATTTTGAATTAAGTTTTCGAGTTAAGTTTGTGCCTTGAATTTGTACAAAGAAGTTTGTACTGAATACTTTTCCTGTTCTAATATTATAAATAACTCGTTAATCTATATTGTGGAATATTTGATCCTTGACCTGTACAAGTGTAACCTAGCTCAATTAATGGCTAGTAACTGACTTTTACCATGTAATTAGCTTCTGATATATGAAGATAGTCGGATATTATAAACGCAGTAAATTGACCAGTTAAAGGATACTCACACATACGTGGACGTTTAGTTTACATTTAAATTCGTCGACCAAAGGCCACATATGAGGACCTTGCCATTGTTTCTGTGTATTATAGGATGTATATGAAAACTGTTACATAATTGTCACAATTTATATAATCATTAATAGTTAAATAAAATTACATCGAAAAATTAAGTTTTTCTAACCTCAAAATCCTCGAGGAAGTTAAAACTCTACGAAATTTCTAACGTAACATATTATTTCCATACGAAATGCATTTAAAATTTAGAAAAGAAACAGCCTACTCACCGTTACGAGGAAAAAGAAGCCAAAGGTCCCCGAGGAACTAAGCGAACAAGATATTTCGCAAAAGCGAATAATAGAAAAAAAGAAGGAAACCGGTAAGTTTACAATCCACAAGGGATCAACCGGGGCTCTATTTGCCTGTCGAGAAGCAGGAGACGGGCAATTTGCGGTATTTATTGGTAATTTGAAGATTTACAGCAATCAGAGAATGCCGAGAGAATAGTATTGCAAGCAGGGAGAAGCGTGGAGAGAAGGTGGGAAACAGGAGGAAGGCGGAACGGTAAGAAGTTGGCGCCTTGGGACCTTCGGATCCTCCTTCTGCCGAAGATAGAAGTTACAGCAGCTGATGAGCCGTAACCGATGAACGCACAATAACCCTCCGTAAGCAGTACCGCTATCTTTCATTCCGTCTTTCGTAGTCGCGGTAGGTGCGCGATCTTTATCTCGCGCCGAGACCTCGATCGTGCAACGGAAGTCCGTATATACCCAGGCGGATGCAGAAAACGCGGTATCATTGATCAATGAAATATTTTTTTTCTTCTTTCGCTAACGTGCCATTTTTCATGAGTGTTTTTGCGAGAATTATTTATGCGACGCTTGAAATGTGATATTATTATTCCCTGCTATTATTGGATAATGTCGCGGGGAAAAACTTTGAATACTTAATCGTCCGTATTCTCCATTATTTATCTATCTAAATTTCTAGTTTTGCGAATTTTTCGATTTTCAAATTTCGGAACCTCCAGATTTCTGAGTTTCTCAATTTTCTAATTTCCTAATTTCTAAATTTCTCAACGTCCATATCTTCAAATTTCCAAATTTACCAACGTTGCAGTTTCCAGTTTCAGAATTTCCCAATTTTCTACTTGCCAATTTCTAAACATTGCAAATTCCATATTTAAAAATTTCCTAATATCACATTTCCTATTTTACACTTCCAAATTTCAATTTCTGAATCTTCCAAATTCCACATTTGCCCATTTCCAAATACCCAATTAACCGAATTTAACACAATCAGCGCCACATCAAATCCTGTCTTAAGCCATCGAACAATAAATTATCTTTCCCATTTAAAAAGCGATTTGAATGAAACAATTTATTTCTACAGCCGTAAGTTCAGCTGACGAAAAGCAATCAAGATACGTTCACCGAAGCCAGATTCAAAAGTCAGATAAACGAACCTCCCTATCAGGGAGGGATAAAGGAAAGCACGAGGTAGAAGAGAAAGGGTTGAAGACAGGGAGATAGGCAAATGGACTTTCTTCGAGCTTAGCTTCGGAATTTGAATAATTTATAGCTTGTAAATAACGTAGAATTATAATGAACCGGAACGGGGGCTCATTGTGGCGTGATCGGTAGCCTGCAGTACACTCGTGAACAGAGGCCACGGTAGTCGGATCGTGGAACACGACCTGGCTTCGATGGCCTGCGGCTCGTGCTGGCCAAAAGGGTTGCAACCTTTGATTTATTACCCTGCGAATCGAATTTTTTCTCTGCAGAGAAAAGTATTCGCGCGAGAAGACGTACGGCGGGTGGTAAGTTCCGCAGACAGCCACTAACCAAACGGTAAAATGGGTCAAAGAAATTTCGACGTCTTCCCGACGATCCTTTCCCCGGATAGATCCAAGCTTCTTTTTCGTTCTCTTTCTTTCTTTCTTTCTTTCTTTCTTTCTTAGAAAATATATCAATGGAGGAGGTTTTTACTTTCCAAGGAATAATCGTATTCTGTAGGTTGCGTGAATGTGATTACTTTCAAAGGCGTCCTTTTGCTTCGATTCGACGTCTGTAAACAAATTTTTTTGTACCTTTGTAATATTTATATATACATATGCAGTTCGGAAGATATATAATCTGTAACTGTTCAAAATAAACACAATTGGAACATTGTATTTAGGTTTATACAATTTTGCAAAGGGGATTTGTGACCATGGTTTCTGACATGTATGTGGTTTGGAGACTTCGTAGAAGCATGTATACTTTCGAAGTATTTTTAAAAGTGTACATTATTCAACAGTAGAATTTAACGATACAACGTAATCTTATCACTTAACTCAAACTTTGTCGTTCAAAGTAGTAATTTTATTTTCTACGTACTATATATAATAGTATTATAAAACAAGTTTTACATGTACGTCGAACTACCTAATAGATATTCACCAGACTTGATGCAAAATTTTTGTCCTGAAGCAATTATAACCTACATTTGGACCACTCCCTCCATCACAGTGAATCTTTGAAACATCTCGAACATAAGAAAGCGGAAAAGAATTTTCCTAATTCTCAAAGAAATTTTTCGTCCGTCACGGAGGAAAAATTCACCGTGATCCGTCCACTTTTTGCAGAAATCCGGACAGGACTCTTTAAAGTTTCCACGAGAAAGTTTGATGAGTCTATCGAACGCTATTATTCCGTACCCCTTCCTGTCGCCCTTCTTTAATCATTCAAAGCGAATCAATCACTTATCCAAAGGCTTCGAGTCACCCTCCTCCACGGAAAACTTCGTTTTCCCTTGCCGAACGACGTTATCAAACAAGAACCGCATTCGAGAGATTCGTCTTCGTTTTTTGCTGTGACAGTTATGAAAATACGCGGTCAAATATTAAAGTATAAGGAAAAAATTAGAAACAAGCGTATTTCAATTTGCGTTCTTATGTCGGCCGATCGCAGGAATAATTTTTTGCAAATATAATACGAATTTCGTGGAGATGAAGGGTGACCTGACACTCTGACGAATGATTTCCTAACAGTTCCAAAAGGATGACCCCGATTCGGACTACAAAGAGCTTTGAAAAGGGCCGAAGTAAGAAATCCTGGGCCATCGTTCTTTCGAGGACAGCAGAAAAGGACCACTCTCGACCGTGTACGTCACTCGTGTGGTTATTTTCTGCGGTGGATCCGCACTGGGGGAATATAATTGGATATTCGGGATATTAACTACCTCGCAATTTCGGGACTCGGGTACATCTGAAATTCGATATTTGACTGTTTGGAGATTTGGGAATTGGACGATGTAGAATTGGGGGTTGGAGATTCGAGGATTTGAAAATTAGAGATTTTAAGGAGTTAGAGTTTAAGAATTTAGAAGTTTGAAGATTTGGTAACATAGAAATTTAAGAGCTTGATAATTTTATACTTTGGTAATTTGATAATTTGAGAACAGGAAAACGTGAAAATTTGTACTAGAGAATGCGTAATCAGTAATTTAGAAGAAAGTAATAATATCTTTAAAAGCTACGTAAAAAGTATATTAAATTCCATCCAAGACGGGTTAGGAGATCCAGGGTATATTTAATCAAAGTCCGACTGTTTCGTTGGAAGCCCGTAAGCCTCGTTGCAAATTCTATCAGAGGCAATATCGTAGCCGGGCAAAAGAGGCTCGTATAAATGCGCATTTTATTAAAAGGGTCCGCGGCACGTGAATAAGGGTTTCGTCAGGATGTATATTCCCTTTCGACCCCTTCGACAACTCGGCTTCGTGCACCCCACGTTGCTTTGTCTCTCCCACTCGGTGTTTCAGTCGATTCCGTTCGAAAGGGAACCAATCAGCGATCCCTCGAAACCCACTTGCACCCTGCAACCCGCAGCCACGCCTGCCAATATAGGGTAGGTACCCTCGTCAGATCGACCCTTTATCCTTTTTACCCGCCTTCCTTCCTTCTCTCCTTCTTCTCTCCTCCCGTGCGAGCTGGACCCGATTCATTTCGCAAAATGGATTCTTCTCCGGTTATTTCCATCGGTCCCGTGGGCTCCCTGATTTCTACCGAATCTTCGATAACTATTCTGACCTATTTTGCAACTCCATTCACTGTCTTTTGTGCGAAACAACTTTTTACGGAGTTCGACTTCTAAGCATCGATAGCTGGAATATGGACAATAAAGTTACGATTGCTTTATATTAGTAATTAATAATTGTATACTTGTACCTCGTTTAGGGCTATGCAAGTTTAGGTAACCTCGAGTCTGAATTTTTAATTCCAGAACTCCAAAAGTGTCGATTCATGGTGGGTCACCAGCATCCTGTTCGGATGAATCGTGTTAAATACTAAACTGTACATAATTTGAAACTTTTGGAATTCTAATTTTTGTGACTTTTGTCATTGTGGTCATTTTGGTAATTTTTGTAATGTTGATAATTTTAGTCATTCTAATAACATTTAGAGATTTCATACTAACCTAACCTATTCTACTATTATTATTAACAAAGTAGATGCTTTCAAACTTGTCACTCACAAAATTTTGAGTTATCATACTGCAAAAATTGCAAAAACATGTTAATCGAAGATGTCAACAGCATCTTTTTGATTGAACAATACGCCCTCTCATGGCGGCGGTAGTTCGTTGGCGACAAATTTTTATGAATGAAAGTTTTATATAACTTTATAGCTTCTTAATGGATGATAGGAAGAGGCACAATTCATCATCGCTGTAGTTATAGGTTGCTAAACATTCGAACAGGCTTGCAGAATGTACCGTTATGATTAATATCAAACCGCGTTGCATGACGGCTTTCCTCGATACCGAGTCTTCATTGATATTTTATTATTAATCTCGTACTCTTCGAACTATATAATCCTGTATTGAGCAAGTTTCACGCGAAACTGAATTGAAAACAGATGGTGGATTATGTACTATAAACTTTGAATTAGAACTAGACCAAGTTTCTAGTGCGAGATAAACACAGAACTGGATTCGAAGTTGAACTCGAAATGGAACTTACGAATTAATAAACAATTATATTATACTTATACTATAATTATGTACTATAATTTCAAGAATAAATTTCCTTGAACAATAACGTTCTTTACAGGAATGTAAATTGAGCTAGATTTCAATAACTTCTTGCAACTATAAAATAATTATGATTGAACGAAGGTAATCATGTATTAAAGCCTTTAGCTTCAAAAAATTCTAAAAAGTTTGAGAACCATTTTAAGAGAAAGTATAGTATTCAACTTTATAAGATTTACATATCAACTTCCCAAGATTTTTATTGACAGTTATTTGAAATAGATTTGCCATATGAACAGAGAGTGTTGTTCAAATTGCACATTAATAGTATTATATTAAATATATTATTAGTAAAGTAACATTTCAATCATTTTTATTATTTATTATTGCAACACTAGTAGCTAACGATCAACTTCGCTCCGTTTAACCTTACAATCTCCGAAACGCCATCTATGAGAAAAGTACGCGCACTACACAACGTGCTTCAACCTAACCACAGAACAGTTTTATTAAAATTTGTTTGCCACAACTTACACCTTACCATTCTGTGGAAGCTGTTAACGATCACACCATTTTTAATTATTTGCCACCACAATTGAAAGTGTGGTGCATGGTCCAAGTTAGATGGGCCATGTTGAGTGAACCATCTACATTCGAAGCCTTCAGAAAATGTGAGAGTTCTTTCGAAAACACGAAGATTCGGAGTACGGGATTCGAAAGATGAAAGATCGGAAGATATTCGAAAGGTTGATTTTATTCCGATCGCGTGGACAAACGGACGCGACGATAACCGAGGAGCGCGTGAATGTCTACGGAGCGGCCGATGAAGGTACCAGATGAAACGTACGAGTTATAATAATCCATGATAGCAACGGTGGCGATGTCGAGGAGCGGAGGAGCGGTGGTGCTGTCACAAAGGCATGCGCCACCCACCTCGACCTGGACGCTTACATCGTTAATCAACTGCACCGGGACCCTTAACTTTCGAGGCACCGATCCACAGGTATGGCTTCGTCTCTGACGTATATACCCGACAACGCTGCGCGAACGTCCCTTCAAATAGACCAACGAGACTCTGTTGTCTTCGGATCTCTTTCGTCAACGATCATTCTGCCTCCGTCCAGACTTTGCTTTTATAACATACCCTATTTTCGTTCTGGCTGCTCCTTCAGAACTTTCGTTCCTTATGACGTTCCACAATTTTTGTGGCAATTTGATAAATTTGGAATAAAATGTTTATAGTTGTGATGGTAGGGAATTTTTTTCTATAATTTACTTGGGTTATTTTATTTTTACTTTTATTTATTGTACCTTTAATTTTTTTGTACTGCTCTGGTTTATAGAATTGAATATATAGAATGTGATATTTTTCAGTTTAGAGTCTTTTTATTTAATTTGTCAATATTTCTTATAATTTCATTTTTAATATCATAACAATTTTGTTACAGTAAGATGAGTTAGGATTAATTTCCTACTATTTATTTATCATCAGAATACAGTGGCATGTATACATTCAAATGTATTGAAATATGAACAATTTGTTACCCCTTCTATAATTACCCTAATCCCAAACTTCTAAAACGAAAGAGTCCATCTTTAAATATGTGAAAATACTGCAGTAATAAAACAGTAAATTCTACGATTAATAGTTAACTTCCACCGATACTAGTGTTCTATTAACACGTTGACCTCCATGATACCCATATCAGGGTGACGCATGAATTTCCACTCGAGTTTGTCACCCATTTCATGAGGACTGTTCTTACTTGCTCAGTGATAAATGATCTTATTAAACACATAAGTGAGCACATATGTCAAGTAAAAAGAAATATCATAAATTCTTTCAGTTACGTGGTGATCAAAGTGTCACTACATAGTATGTATAACCTTAAAATATAATGTTAAAAAGACTTAAGTCAACCAAAATTGTCTACATAAAAAATATATATTATCAACAGGGACGTTAATCGGGATAAAGGTCATGATCACGAAGTAAATATGTAATGCATTATTCACTCATATCGAGCATTTCATCTTCTAACGTTGCCCGCAACATTAGCTCGTACTATTCTTTTGAACGTTACGTGACTCTAGAAATAACCATCGGATTGCGGCAAACACGCCAAGTACTGTGCATTCGGAATAATTCGAACATTTATAATTGCACTTATACTGGATTATTCGAAATTGATACTTTTGATATTTTATTTTTTTTTGTTATATCAAGTCTCTTCAACTTTTATACAATGAGCCATTAACGTTTGAATATTTATTAAGTTTGTCATATTTTAATAATTTTAATTTCGTTGAAAAGAAAACATCTCTATTTTTATCGAGCATTTAAAGTCAAACGCTTTGTATTAGTCATCTATATTTGTTCACATTCATATGTAAATTACGTTAGGTTGCATTTGTTACGAGCTGAATTCACTTACGTTTTTATCTGAACTTATATGTATATCGATAATCGACTTTCGAATCGTATTTATCAGATTGGATAAAAAGTGATGATAGTGTCCTTACATTATTGTCCTTGATGGAACTATTTACTGTATCAAACTTTTCCGCCATTTTAACATGAAACAATTTAGTTATTACATCATGTAGTAACGTGTAATGACATTAACATTCCTGTGTAATAACAAAAATTAAATATTTGAGTCCAACCTATAATATATGCATCTGCTATATGTAACGTTGTATAACATTCGCTGAAATATCCTCGGTAAGAGGTTAATGGATGTACGAGAGCGTGTATCAAAGGGTTAATTACCCAAAGACTTCACCTTGACCTACAACCCAATAAATTCCTCATCATCGTCTCCCATTCTATCCACCCCGTCGCACGAAACGGCGTCCTCGCGAAAGAAATAACGCTGCGAAAAATCCACGAGGAAATCCAGAAAAATGGTGGCCGTTTCCATGGCGGTGTATTCCGTACGACAAGCCTGAGGGGGACAACGCGACATGTCGCGGCGGGGAGAAAGTTCTCGAATCTATTATTAGCATCTGGAAAAGCCTTCCGTAGGGGCACGGAGAAAGAAATCGGCGACCCCAGTTGGCGATGCGCGGTGTCGAGGGTCGAACGAAAGTAAAGGAAAAAAAGGGGGGTCGAAGAGTACAAGGGTTTCCTTTTCTATCGCTGGCAGCCCTCTATGATATTTCCGAATAGCCTGGCGTCTTCGTACGTGGCGGGACACGATGGGAGCCTTACACAGGGGTGGCAGGAGATTGGGGGATCAGCGAGCGGGGTAGAAACGAAACCACCCCCCTCCTACTCCGGCTATCCTCCTTTCTTTCCCCTTGGAAAGCTCCGAGGTTGGCGTTGCCGAACGAACCCGACGTAACAGCAACGAACCACCGTTGGGAGAGACAGGGAGCGGGAGGGAGAGAACGGCGAGGGGTGAGGGGCTGAAGGAAGAGGGGGAGAACCGTGCCGGCGATGCTGCTAGTCAAACCAAAACTCGGCATGATTAATGATCGCGAGAGGCAGAGCGCTGCTTCAAACAACAAACTTTTCCCAAGGAACGCCGAAGAATATAAGAAAAAATATATAAGAAAGAGGGAACTCTCTTTCTTCGCATCCACCCTTCAGACCAACTAATACCCTCCTACAGCTCTCTTTTCCTTTCCCTCCTCTATTCCTCCTCGTTTCTACCTACGATGTTCGCCTTCGCTCTGACAGCCTTTCATTTCTTTCCTTCGTTCTTTATTTCGCTCGCCCGCCACGATCCCTTCCTACTCTTTTCCTTGCTCGACGTTCGCCACGACCCTGCTCGCGATCTATGTGCACGCTCGAAATAATGGCATCGTGGTCCACCTTCGAATTTCGTTCGTTTCTTTCGTTTTCTTTTTGTTGCGAGAAAAGCAGATCCTGGAGAAATTCTGTGCTCCTCGAACGAGATGAAGGCAGATCGGGAAAGTCTGTTCGAACAGTTTTGTTTGTTTTTAAAATGTAGAAAACGAGCAATGTATCCTTCCTGAAAATTTACATGATTCTGAATATAAACGTATTTATTATTTCGATTCAGATTTAAACGAGGTCTTCTGCTTTCAAGGTACTTATTTGTTTCCGATTCATATTACTCTAAAACTTATTGAGTAAACAATGGTAACATGGGATCGATTACAGAACGTCAATTTTTAAATTAAATGAAATAATTCAATAATATTTTCATACTAATTCGGTATAATAAATTTTATATCGAAGATTGTAACTTTGTATCGATAGAGTTTGATATTCTCCTGAAATAGAAAATGGAGAAAGAAGCGATAAAAGGAGATACTCATCGATCGCTGGGAAGCGAGGATCGTTGAAAAACCGATGATATTCTTGTCGATTTTATGAAACGCAGAGTTTTACGAGAAGCTAATTGGCAGTATTGTATCGTTCAGGGAATGCAACTGTAGCTGACAAGAAGATTGAAGCGTTATGAAAAGCAAAGGCAGCCTGATTTTCTACGGACAGAAGAAATACGAAAGAAAGAGTGGCTGGAATTCTAGTTTCGCGTTCGTTGATCATAAATCGTGGAAACGTTCTTGTAATCTTAACGTGTAGGATACCATGAGAAGAGAGCTGAAAGTTTTGAAATGTAATATGTCATTTCCAATATCAAAAGATTAGTTCACTATGGAGTGTAATAACGCGTCTTCTCGCGCAGACTGTACCAATAAACATCCCTTCAATTTTTATTTCTATCTATTTTCTTTCTGGACTTTGCAAATTCTAGGAATATTATGGTAGACTCAAATTTTGAGGACTTGGTGAATTCTATGTTTTTCACCAACTAACTTTTACTACATCTTCAATTTACAATACCTACGATGGGTTTTGGTTTTCGATCAATATTTACAGAAGATACAGAAGAAAGTCAAGTGTATCGTTCGACCATCAATGTTAGAAGTTTATCGGTAAGGTTACAATATATCGAAATAAATCTTTTAATATGTCCAAGTAAATCCTCTGGGATATCAAAATAAATCCTCTGATATACCGAATGAAACGCTTACTGTGCTCAAAACCGATACCCGAAGAGCCATTGCTTTCGAAGCACGTGCCTGTCAGCTAAAAGTACAAGATCCCGTTTCAAAGTTGTTCAATTTCGGTAAAAACGGGAAAAAAAGCTCGAAAGTTCCCGAAGCGGTTGTCGATCGTATCTAGTGAAGCAGTGTGTTGCCGCACCTGGCGATAAAATTGGTTCGGCCAAGTTGGCAGCGTGTGAAGCCAAGCAACGGAGGAGCGTCGATCGTCCGGCTGTTCGGTGGCCGATCACTGGATCCGTTCGAGTCTGGACTTCAGGATGAATCTGCTGGGTCATCCACGGTCGGCTGAACGTGCAGCGTGTATAACAGTAACTTTCTCTCTCTCTTTCTTTCTTCCTCTTTTGTGATCCCCGCGGTGAGGCCGGTTCTTCCGTATTTACGTACGGTCGACCACGTGCACGAACACCGGTCGAATAATAAACACTTATTAGCTGGCTACCATTTGCGGCCGATTCACCTGATGAGCAGCATTCTCAAACGATATCCGGCATTGTGCCGCGAATCAATTGGCGGCTCGCTGGACCTCTTCGAGCACGACTCTCTTCGGCGTCTTCGACGTCCTCGACTGGCACCGACTCGACGAAAGAAGGCGGGTCGAATAAGTGTAAATTACGTACTTGTAACGGTGAGGAAAAGTCGGATTCAATTTATGCGTCCTGAAATTTCCGGGGAGATCTGTTACCGTTAATTGCACTATTTCATTCAACAATTATTGCTTAATCCTCCGCGCTTCATTTCTATTACCTACCAACTCCTGAATTTACAAAATAGATCAAGAAAGCGATTCTCGGTAAAATGTATTGCAACAGCGCGGCGTATGCGAATATATGTGAAAAATATATTTATTCGAACAATCTATTTATCTGATTTATTTATAAGATCCAAGCGAAATGTGACGTCGAGCCACACTAGACATAGGAATGCAAAGAGTTAAGCAAAAAATCCGTCAATCAACTTTATCGACACGTAAATTAATTTTATTCCGTATTATCTTAAAACCTAGTTCTCTAGAAAAGATAAATCACCTATTCTAATAAGTCGGATGTAATTATCGACTAAACCTCGAAAGTTGACAAACACCAGAATGTAGCACAGGATTTCAGCCAGTCTTCGAGATTTCCTGGTCCATCGTCCAGTCCACGTTCCATCTCACATCGTGCAACGACGATCTCTGACTTACCCTTCGGCCCGGTGAAATGGCAGGGTATTAATCGCGTTGCGTCGGTACCATTTCGAGCCGATTCACCTGATGAGGCTCATTCTTGGCCGATAATCGCGACGAACCGACGAGATACGTGCGAATCTTGGCTCCATTCGACTCCTCGCCGTCGGACACTTTGGTCGCGGAACGTACCGAAGAAGTTCCGAGTTGCGTGCACGCGCGCGCGCCTCTCGCGATGACTAATGACGGGCATCGTAAGTCACTCACAAATTGAATTAAACGCGACGGTAAAACCGTGACGCGGCGCAAACAATCAGCGGCTATTCATTGACAACGAGCGGCCACGTCGATTCATTGTCTTGCACGGAAATCGGATGCGACGTTCATCCAGTTCGAGATTTCCCAAACAATGAAATACGTATTGCTGGAATATTCGCGGAATCTCGAATACGTACCGATGAAAGAACGTGTACGTTTCCGTTCGGCAGAAGCAAAGAATTAATCAGACGTCGGAAGACGATCAAAATGAAATTTCAGAAGAATCGAACGAGCGAACGATAGGTCAAAATAGACAGACCGTGGCTGTTCGTCGATCGTTTCACGATTTAGCAACGCGCGGAGAAGAAAGACAGTGAGCTCGTAAGATGGCCAGCCAGCAAACCGTATCCTGCGGGGAAAAATGGCCGTGGCCCTGACCACCTGCTGCCACTTTGATACCGCCGCTAGAATCTCATTTAGCCGTGTAATTCCGACGTTCATTGACGATGGATCGTCCCGTCTTCGCGGCATTGTAGGTGTACTGAAACACTTCGTACCTTCTAATATATGATCGATCGAGAAGAGGCACAACATCGTGCCTGTACAGGAACAAGCCATGTTAGTCCTGGGAAAAATAGATTCGGTCGGTTTCCTGCGTTCCTGCGCCAGAAGTCGGTAATCTTTCTATGTTCCGTAATACAAACCAAACGCTTAAGCAACTATACGTTTCATTTTCTCTTGGACACTTTTTATTATCAATGATTACGGGGACTCGCTATATGGCCCTGAATGGGGCTGTACGAGCAGAAGAAATCGTGGTACAGCGGTGAACAAGAGGAAGGTAAAAACAGCACTTGCATGTGTGAATAGTTGCAATTTCTATAGCGGACATTTTATGTTATATTCATAATACAACTTTTTTACGATGCTCAATCTGTTCGACGTCGATATCCTGTTATTTATTCGGCTTTGCATGTCATGTAATTAATCCATGTTATGCAACAAATGTTATAGTGTAACATTAAAAGTTAACATTGTTAACATCGTAATTTACAACATGATGGTACAAGTAAAAATTTACTGTCATTTAAAAACGTACTTAAAATGGTAACCAATCGTAGGAGCACTTTGACAATTTCTAAATAGAATCGATGACATTCACCTACTTAGACCCGACTGGATGAAAATATCACAGTATAACAAAAATATAATAATGTCACAGGAACAACGTCCTAAAATGGCACACTATCAATGAAGCGTTTTTAACAGTTTCCAAGGAGACTTCATTATACAAGGTTAAACTAACCTAACCATATAAAAGTAACAAAATCATGACAAGAAAAGTTAAGTAAGGAGGTCACGTCAGTTGCGGTACAAATCGAAAAGTGCCGCTCGAGAAGGTTTTTAAAATGGTAGCCAGTGGAGCGCTTCCAGTTTGAGAAGGGTCCATCTCGTCCGAGAAGTTTGACGCCATTTTCGAGAAAAATCTGGTGCCTCTGGATGATCTGTAATTATCTTCCCACGTGACTCACTAGCGGTATACTTGTGAGCCAGTGGGCAGGGCATCTCTCAGTTCCAGCTGCCTAGAAATGGTCACGTAAGACGCCGGAACCATCTTGCCTATTCCATCTTCTTTTTTTTCCTCTCATTTTTCCCCTGACTCGTCTAGAACCGGCGATTAATTATATTCCCTCTCATTTTTCTGACCTCTGCTTGATGGACTTCACAGAGGAAAGGAACGAAACGCTTCAGAGCATCGCGGCACGTTGATGCACGCGCGTTAACATATTTATTTATTCGTTTCCGCTGGTATCCATTTCGTTTCCAGGGTTCCAGCGTATCCGAGAAAAACGATGCCCAGCTAATTTTCTGATAACGATAATTAAATCATAATTATACCGAAACGTATACCCATGTTAAGTGTTTGTTAAGCGCTGCCAGGAGGATTACTTTGACGGAGACAAAGATCTAGAGCGAGATATCAGGACAAGAAGGCAAATAATTGTTCATAAATCAGACGAATTTCATTAGCCGTGGCCGTAGCACACAGGAACGCATTAAATATTTATGCACTCGTTAAGGAATCCAGTGGATTTCCTGAGTGGCTCTCCCGTTCTCATTAATCGTTGCGCTACCGAGATCGTCGGTGTACAACCGATGACATTATTCCTCGCGAAGTTTCAGCAAATGTTTCAGCGTTACAAAAACGAGTCGAACGAGCCAGTGACTAATGCGCAAACGAAGCGAGCGAAGAGATTTATTGGGAAATTTACCACTCGTGACTAAACAACATTCCAGCGGGCTACGGGCTCCATTACCAACTCGCCAAAGAGACATATTTCTCTCGCAAACCTACAGATATCTACCGCGACATACTTCACTGCTGTTTCAATCCTTCGCGACGTATAAATCAAAATCCGTTCAGAAAACTTTTCATACGTCCACTTTTTAGCTTAGACCTTCCTATTAACACGTCGCAATCCGCAAGCCTCCGGGCTGTGTACAGCATGCTTGCTGGAATTGCAATTATAGACTCTTCTTATATTGTCACAAACAGATAAGAGCAAAGTATCGTTCAAAGTTGGAATATATTATGTTAGTCATTGTCCCTATCCGCCGCAAACTTTAATAGCGATAGTGGTTTGTAGTAATGATGCTCGTGAAAATGTAAAGCTGCTCTCACATATTTCTGTACCGGTTTAGAATAAATTAACTGCACATACGTTCGATTCGTCGCACGGTTTCAATAGTTGCGAATGAATCGATAAGATTACTATGATCTATATTTAAATTAGCATCCGTTATGGAAGCGAGAGGTGCAGCAACGAAACTGCTCAACTACCGTTCCGGCGATTCCGCGGGAAAAATCGCGAACCGTCATTAGCCCGACGGGTATCCACGTCACCGATACCCATCGCTATTAACAGACTTATCAATATTAATATTAAGCAGCTTATTAATATTAACGACCGGGAGACGGCGAATAGTCGAACCGCTGGAACACGGGAGAATTTATCGAGAAATTGCATCCCCCGGTGGAACAAGACAGTCTTGGACAGAACGAAATAGATAGGCTCCTCTATGGGGGCAAGCCAGTCATCATTAATATTATAGCACAGCGGCGCTCATCGCGTCAGATCTATGCCGACCTCTTTCTGTCCACGTCCGATACGCGAGATCCATGTGGTGTCCGAAGGCCAGACACATCAAAAGCCACCTTCATCCACGTTTCTCTACCGATCTCTTTCTCTCTCTCTCTCTCTCTCTCTCGCTGGACGCACCACCATATCCTGGCTCTATGGCAGGGACGGGTATCGGGACAATCTCTTCGAGCGATGTGTCGCGATTCGAGCAAACCCTGTCGACAGGACGTTACAGTTGACATTTTTCATCGGCAAGTATTGTAGGAATTCGAAGTTGATCTATTGGTATCGATATAACAATTATTCGCGGACTAGGATTATTGTCTCGGTTTTGGTGCCTTTAACATTTTACGTTTTAGATTACGTATATATCACGTATATGAATATATTTAGTTACGTATTAGATTTTAGAAGCGCACAGTGTACATAGATTGTAGAAGTATTATTTTATAGCATGCACTCTTTCAATACAAATTCATGTCTGAAACTTTTTGACCCACGAACATCAACTTGGAAATTCAGAATATAATGCAACTTTGAGAATATGTAAAAGATGTATGTTACATATACGTGAAACGTATGTGAAACAAGCGTGTGAATTTTAATTAATGCTTGCCACAATAGTGTTATTGTGTATATCGTAATTGATGCATCGGTATGATTCAATCATCCGTGACTGAAGTGACATTTACTGTTATAGTTCTATATCGTACGAATTCTATTGTATAATATTAGTCGAAGAAATTGCTTGGATGTCCATCCCTGCGGTATAACTTACCAGCACTGCTACATTCATCGCATCTTCTTGATCCGAGGCTAGAATTGATGACTATCTGTCCACGTGAAAATGCGAGATATCCTTGCATCCGGTCCGAACTGCTGGACCAGTCGTCCGCTTGTTCTGTGCACCGACTGGTGCATAATAATTATGAATTACGGGATATAATTAAGAAACAGCCAACCAGGGACCGGTTCAGTGACGCGTCTCGAGCAGACTGGACCTCCTCCCGAGCTGAACGCTCGGCCACTGCTTTATTTATTAAACCTCTCCTCTACTACCGAAGAAATTCCCTATAGCTTATAATACTCGATAATTGTACTCGATAATTATAATCAGACTTTATTTAAATTCAAACAGTATCGCAGTGGGTAAAATTATGGCATTCGATTTCTTCTTAAAAATTTGCGACAGATATTAAAAACAAGTCATTTATTAACATATGAATGTTTCTGAAATGAAAGGCGGCTGTGGATGCAAGGGTATACATAAAATATATTATGTTCCGAGCCTCTGTTAATAGTTGGTCGAAAACCTTGACTCCAATTTAAGCAATATTATACTCGATAGGTATTCTCCAACGTCATTAAATTGAGCGATGTTTTAATCCGAACAAGGTTGTCCCTGAATCGTCATAAATTCATATATACTCAACTATAATTAAAATAATGTCGAAAATTTCAACATACCGCAATAATCAAACTACGTGAAATAAATATTCAAGAAAATATAGCATTTAGACGCATATTCCAAAAAAAGTGTATCAAAGACAAGATCAGAATAAGAAATGATAAAAGGAGGACAATCATCCAGGACGAAAGTTCGGTTGAAAAAGAGAGCATTAAGGGTAGATCGTTTTGACCGGCATGACAGCTGATCCGGAATTAGCATGACTCGTATCGGACGTGCCTTTGCATAGCTGAGCTCCTCCTCTTTCTCGTGGAGGCTGTTGGCGTGTGGCGACGTTTCGAGGATCGTCTGGGGATCGTTGGTGATCGAGGAGGTGCCATCAGTCACCGACGACGAATCCGACGGGGGTTGCGCTGTTCGCGCGAACGCTCCGTTTAGTTAACCCCATTCGCCTGACCCGTTAACCGCACGACGTGACGACGCTTAAGCGTCCTCCTAACCGCCGCATCTACCAACGATTCCTCGGATGTCTATCCTCTTTGTGACAATTTTATTACCCGAACAAGCTGACTCGGCGCGATTTTTCGACCGTTCAGCGTATTATTTGGGGTGCTCGAATATTTAGAAAATTTACGAATTCACAAGTTTACAAGTTTGCGAATTTACAAGGAGTCTAATTTTTCGTTTCATAGGTTATACAACTTCCGAGTTCTTAAAACCATAGATGCCTACGTTTTAAAATTCGTAGAACCCTAGATATTTATTCCTAGGGTTCCAAATCCCTAGAACCACAGATCCCGGAATTTCCGACGTTCTGGAGCCTCAGATTACTACATTTCTAAATTCTTACAGTCCCAAATCTCAAAATTCCCAAATTCCTAAATCCTCAACTTCCAAATTCCCGAATTCTTAAATTCCTAAATTTCCAAGTTCCCGAATTTCCAAATTCATGAAGCCTCAAACTCCTAATTTTTTAAACTTCTAAACCTCCAAATGTCAATGATCCAAAATTCCAAAATTCGCAAATTCCTGTAATCCCAATTTCCGAATTTCTATATCTTTAAACCCCTGAACTCAAATTTTCAAATTCCCACATTCGCAAATTTAAAAATTTCCAAATATCCAAATTCTGAACATCATTCCCAACTTCTCGAATTGCCAAGTTCCCGAATATCTAAAATTGCAAAAACACGTAAATTTATAATCTGATCAACGAAAAACGAAAGAATGGTTTTCCGTCCACCGACATTTTCCGTCGAAAAAGATTACCTTGCTCGATACTGTGCATTACCCCAGTAATTGCACTTCCGCAATTATCATAAATACAGGTATCCGCAGATTGTGAATGACGACTATATACGGCGCTAGTTGGTAAAAAGTTAATAGCACGGGAATGCATGAATGGATGAAACTGGAATGATTTGCTAGGAATAAAATGGCTGAAACACGTTATTTTTAATTCAAGGCACGGATCTCGGCAGCTAATGAGTGGCTGGTGTAAAGCTGGAATGTTAATCAGCCAGAATTCATCAATCATTTCTACAAAGAAAATGTGGAACGATGCGATTTACGAAAACTAATCAGATAGGTGTGTGAGAGTTAGAAGAAGAAAACGAATAGATATAAATCATAACCGGCCAGCCGCAAAAAGTCCCTGCTAAATAGCATTTCCATCCGTATTTTCTTTAAGTATCCTTCCTACGATTAGAGATGTAGTTCTTGCAAGCTGTTAACGAAGCTTTCAACATTTTTAACGTCTTTTTTTTCTACTTTCAACATTACAGATGTATCTTCTTTGACTTTATCGATGGTACGATACTTCGGAGGGACACAATCTTTCATCGTGGATCGAATCAACTTGTTATTTTGTCAGGAGAAATTGGTAATGATACACTTTCAGATTAGACAAAGAGAGAATAGAAATTATTAATGTCATACTAAACCGTCAGTAAATATAAAGCAAGTTTACGATACGACATAATAAATGAAGTCGATCCAATTGGAATAGCATCTAGATTCTCGTGTGTATCAATTTTCTTAATCTCTTCAGAGATGATCCTAAGGTTAAATGATCTAATTTAGTCTTACTTCTTTTACATGGACAATTAAATTAAACAATGATTGCATGAAATAAGTCATTTGATAAAAGGAAATAAATAATGAATTATTAAATGCATCTCATAAAAAACAGTTCAACATCTCTTAATAGATTCTGAATTAAACTATAACAACAACAAACAAAATCCTACAAAAATACAAATAAATCATGTGCATCATACAGAAAAATAATTTAACAAATCTTAACAAATTTTGCATTGTATAACTATGAACAAACTCCCTCCAAAAAAAGAAATAATTGTCTTATGCACCCCACAGGAAATAATTCAACAACTCTTACGTAATAACAGCAACGAATAGAATCCTTCAAAAAATAAAGAAATAATCAAATACACCTTACAAAATACAATTGAATGTCTCTAAACAAATTACAAAGATAATAAGATCATGATGAGCAAACACCGTACAAATAAATGAAAAAAGGTGAAACACAGGCACCGCGTCAATTTCTCATTTTCGTTCCAGAAGCATCAGCAAAACTGAAGATACGGGTGAAAAGAACAATAACAACAATAAGCAAAGTGTCGCGAGATTGTTGAAGAGCAGGGAAAATGAGTGACAAGTATGCAAGTGGAATAAGGCGCAGGACAGCGCAGTATGGAAAGTAGCGAAGCTATTCCTGCGGTTGGTGTTTCCTCGCGGCAGTTCCCGACGCCAGTGTGCTCGCCAACCACCGCCCCTCGCCCTCCTGTCGGGCATATCATTAATCTTGCTATGTTTTCTCGCGCACTTGGATGTGGATTTAGACTCGAGACTCCGCGAGGATCTCTGGAAACGTAGGTAAACGCGTCCACCGCGACCCCACGACCGTTTGTCTTCATTCGACGACGCCGATTGAACTTGGCTGCTGCCCTCTCTTCTGCCAACTTCCGCCGGATGCTGGATCCGCGCTGAGACGCCTGCAACTTCTTCCTGGAACTCGGTTTAAGCTTTCTTCTCGGGGTTCAGTTTTCTGAGACGCGGAAATGTGCCCAAAGATGTTTGGCTGATCGTGGATACAATGGAGGTTTGATATTTGCGAATTTCACAAATTGTGTAATACAGTGTTTCAGATGGTTTTGGGACTTCCTTTTTGGACTTTCTTGAGGACTTCTTTTGGGACTTCTTAGACTAGACCCTAGGGTCTTCTTAGCTTTTTAATAGGCCTGATTCGTTGTAAGTCAGACTTCAAATACTTATGGGTCAAATACCATATTCTGAAAATGGGAGTACATTACTTTTCGATTTGTCGAAGTTCCGAAATTATGAAGTTTGCATGATGCCAAATTTCCAAAAATCAAGAACTTTCAAATTTTCAAAGTTTTACTTCACGAAGTGCCAAATTCCCAATGTCCCAACTCCTCAAATTTCCAACTTCCCAAAGTTCCAAATTCTCCAAATTCCACCAATTCCAAAATTGCAAGTACCTCAAATTCCGAAACTCAAAATCTCTAAATTTCATATACCATTTTCCCTCACTCCTATATACTTAGCTATTTTGATTAACGCTGAAGCTTGCGTAAGTGTTGTAGCAATGCAATGTCGTTTTTATACAGACGTCGGTAAAACGTACAATTATATCAATATTCGAAGCATAAACACTTTGAATAATACTATTCGATGTGTCAGTCATTTCATAGTTACTTTCTTGTAAAGAACGTCTCTTACTTAAGATTAAATCGCAGATCGTTCCGTAATTGGTGTAATTACACGAGTTGTTGCACAGTAAGGACGTTAAACCTGGAATGGTTTGTGCTATATAATTTGTTTTTTTAAAATGCAACTGCTTTTAGCGCGTCAACTTTCGAATTCGAATGAAGCTCGGTTACTTAAAATTCTTTCAACTATACTTTTTCTCGTTCTACGCATACAATTTATTAAAAGTATGCTGAACGCGAACACTTCAGACGCGAATATATCAATATTTATAATCTGTGTTGCACTAAGAGATTATTTAGTATTTTACTAACTACTGTTTTCATGCATATTATTTTTTATTTATTAATATCGTTTACTATTCTACCAACTACTGTCCCCACTAAAATAGTTAGTTGGTTGGACAGTTAATTAAGTAATTAATATTTTACTTAACATCGGCATTTTATCATAAAATTTCCCAAAATTCCAAACTGAACTGTTCACATTTGGTTTCAGTCTACAATACAAGTATCCATTAAACTCAATTTCCATGATACGACAAAATTGTGTTAAGATACAATTCAACGTGGTAAACTAAAATTTGCGAACCACTAGACATTTCGTTCTTGAATCTAAAGCTCGCGAACTCAATTAGATACTAACAGTACGCATACGTGCTTAAAAACTTGATCATAAGCACCGTTGCTGAAAATGGAGCTTAATGGCGAAACTGGCGCAACGAGCAGTCGAACAGCAGTCGTGTGTTTTTACCGTTTACTCAACACCGTTGCTGGTTCGCGATTATTTTTTCCGCGATTTCGTGTAAATGATGACGTTTTGATGGCAACGGTGTTTACAGGAGAGTTAATGACCACGCTGCGTGGCTGACTCTAATGAAGGAATTCATGTCGGACGTCAAGAGAGGCGCGCACATCGCGCTCGTGTATACCCGCCACATCATGGTTAAGGACACTTTGATGATGTTTGCGTATTAACTAATGATACTCTTTAACCTGCGAATTATTTGATGGAGGACTCGGTTAACTCATCTTACGTCCTTAGATTTCATTATTTTACAATGGGTCTTACAAGACTCGTGCACGTAAATCAAGGTGTGACGTTTAATGAGATGGAACGTCTTGATTATTATTCTAAATTTTACCGAAGTTACTTTACATATTTACAGTGGCTGAAAGCATTCATTACGTATTATTGTTATTAGATTGTTTGCTGTTAAAATAGACAAATAAATGTATGTCATTCAATAGGATTATCCTGATAATGATAGGATTATCATTTTACATTTTGCAACAGTTACATTGCTTATAATTGACTAGACTCATTATTACGTTTTATCATGATTACATTATCTGCTGCTAAAATAAAAAAGCGAATATGTTTCATTAAATGAAACCCAATACTTTCATTATCATTTTAAAGTGTAAAAGAGTTATGCTAATTCTTTGCACTGATTAGATGCACTGGTTACTACATGTCGTTATTGCATTCTTTGCTGTTCAAGTAAATCATTAATCTCCCGATTTCATCTCAATTATTCTTACTACATTTTGTTTTCCTTCAAAGTTAAACTACTAGTTACTAATAAAATTATTTATAATCATAAGGTAGTTGATATACCTTGATTACCTTCACAAAAACAATTGCAAAACAACTTCAAATTTGAAGAATTCTTCTGAAATTGCAATAATAAAACTCGGCTAATGAAAACGTAAAAGACTCGTGCAAATCGTACACAGATCTCTATGAATGTTTGTTCGTATTTTTTTGGGACAAACATATCGAACCCGAATGGAATTATTTAATCGACGTATCCTCGTTAATCATGACGTTATATACGTGCGTCAAAGCACGCTCCATCGGATTTCAATTAATTTCCTTTTTTCCACTCGACACTGAATCGTAGATTTTCCAGCTCTTCTTTTTTCTTTTCATTAAGCAGCTAATTTGTGTACCGATTACAAGCAACGATTAGGCACGTACATTGCCGATGAGATAATGAGCTCGGTTGATCGTCATAAGTGATAAGGTCGTACGATAAGCGAGCAAATAAAACGAGATTCGATCGAGCAACGATCGCTGTTCGGTAGCCAAGAATCATCTTGCGCATTAATTATTATAGATCGTTAATTACAACAGCGGTTGTCAACTAAAATTCATACGAACCATCCTGTAGATTACAGTAGCAGATAATTTCCTTATGAAAGAAAGTAAATGATAGAGGACTAACTAAGCAGCCTCAATCGTCGTGTCATTTGAAACGGGGTCAACTATGGAGCACAAAAGAAACGTCGAAGATCGTAGAGCCAGTCGAGTCTCGGGTATGTTCTTACTTGCAAATTAACCCCATTCAATGCATTTACAGTTTCAACCAAGTTTAATTTAATCTTGTAGCTCTTTATTTATTTTATACAATATTATTATATGTGAGTCTGATGAGAAAAGAAAGCTACTTAATGTGTAAAAGGGGTGGGAAGAAGGGATATATGTATTAGTAGACGGTATACTGCCATTATTGATGGTTCAAAGATTTATACAATATTTGTATGACTATGCTATTATTGTATAGATTGGGATGTCAGACATTGTACTGCTTGCATTGAATTTTCTAGGTGACAAATGTACTACGCGTTGAAATTATTACACGTCAAGTTCGCTATGCGCTAAATTTATGCTTTGTATTTGCTACGCGTTGAGTTTACTACACGTTGAGTTCCCTAGACGTTGAGTTTGCTACGCGTTGAATTAGCTACGCGTTGAGTTAACTACGCGTTGAATTTGCTACGCATTGAGTTTGCTACATGTTGAGTTTGCTGCGCGTTGTATCTCCGATACATTGGATTTGCTGCGCTGTACTTGTTACGCGTTGAGTTTACTACACGTTGGATTTACTAAGCGTTGAATATGCTAGGCGCTGAATTTATGTCTTGAATTCGCTAAGCGTTGAATCTTTTTCGCGTTGAAATTGCTACACGTTATATTTGCTACATATTAAGTGTTCTACGCGTTGAATTTTCTGCACTTTGAATATGCCACGCGTTGAACTTTCACAGCTTACATTTCCACGCTTAGGTACGCAACGGATCGCAATGCGTTACTTCGCTACGCGTTGAACCGTAACGCGTTATATCGCAGCGCGTCATACTGGAACACAAACTGGGTTGTATCACTGCGATTCAATCACAACACGTTAAAAAAGAAATGTTATCACCACAGATCGAATCATCCATACATTATATCACCACTATACCACATAACTTCCATCTTCATCGAATGAGTTATTAATAATATCATCTTCCTGTCGGTATTTCAAAATGTTTACAAAGGAAGTTTCATGCCCGTCAGAATAAAAGCATGAAATGTTGTAAAATTGCGATTGTTACGAAATTCTCTGATTACTTTTTCCAATCTTTTTTCTCTCTGTTCAACTGGTAGAGGCGCGAAAAATGGGCAGGCTACTTGAACGGTAATTACAGCCGTGTATGCACTTCATTAGCACTTGCCAGCAGTTGCGTAACGAGCGGCGTGTCATTTTAATATGAACACGATCAAAGATTAATGGACGCGTAGCGGCTGTTACAGAGGGTTTCAAGAAAACGCACCAGCCTCTTGTGATCGACCGTGAATAAGAGGATAAGATGTCGAATTAAAAATGATGAGACGTCTATCTGACCATTCGCTTATTCTTCCATCTCCAGTCATCTTCGTCCTTTCTCCTCGGATTGGAAAATACAATCCGCTTACGCTTTGCCTTTTATTCTTCCAAATGCACGTGTACATATTAAGTCCTTTTTAAATAAATTTCTCATTGATTAACAATCTGCGACGAATATTCTTTTGTAAATTATTTGGAAGGAACAGAGGTTTGGAGAATTTCACTTAGTGGTTTGAAATTTTTGATAAAATTTTGTGATGTGTCGATGGACTGCAAAATTCGCGAACTTAGGAGTTGAGTTAATAAATTAAGTTTGTAAACCACTTAAGTCTATGGATTATACTTAAAATTTGCGTTAGAATATTCCATCTCTGACCGTGAATATAAAATCAACAAAATTTTACAAAAGATTCAAACTTTCACTTTAATCTTGTGATATCATAAATGTGGTACAGTGAAATTATAATTGTCACAAATGCCATGATGACCATTATATAAATAATTAACTCTATCATTGCAAATGAATAACTCTATCATCAGAAATGATTAACACTACAAAAAATTTCATTAATTTATAACTGATTATTAATACTACAATATAGATGATTGTATCAAATGTGGCATGTTGTAATAACAGCAGCAAACGCGTTTGTTAAAGAAGATGTCAATGTGTCACGTTTGTAGCCGCAGTGGTAATTTTTTACCGAATAACACTTATCATTGTAACCCTGCTCTTACAATTTCAACTTCCTTTTTATATCCAACATAATTATGTATAATAATGGAGTTGCGTGTACTTGAAAGCATTAAATAATGCCCACTGCAAAATTACTATTTATTAAACTGTAATTAGTATACAAAGGAGTAGATAAACACAAAATAAATAGCAATACGGAAAAGGTGAACCCCTAAATTACAAATACGACATTATCCATCAAAGTGGTAGGGAAAGTCATAAATAATTTCAGCATGACACTCTATAATTTAAATAGTAAATTCTGAATGACCTAAATGTCGAAAACGAAATATCAAAAGTTTCATTTATTTTGTCGTAGACACATTAGAGTTGAATGGCATGCAACTTTATTTCAAATACCGTATTCAATTTTCGAAACGCCCACTGCATTTTCGGTAGCCATCGTTAATAACAAAATTAATAATTCAGTTTAATGGTATACCACTTCATTTGAAACACCCTATGTTGAATTTTCAAAACATCCACTGCATCGTTGGTAATAAAATTAATTCTGTTTAATAATATTTGTCGAAATTCTCTATATTAATAATTCAGTTTAATGGTATACCACTTCATTTGAAACATTGAATTTTCAAAACATCCACCACAGTCATCCTTAATAATAAAATTAATAATTTAGACCAAAATTAGAAATTTCAAATGACAATTAAGTGGGAATTCACGAATTTTGAAGTTACCTATATTGGACTAGGAATATGCAAACGAATGCAACACGTTCAATACATCCGTGAAATAACGCGTTTGATCTGCGGATAAATTTCCTAGTGCTCCACTGTTGGCACAAAGTTGCTGAACAGGTGAAATGAATAATGGTTATTAAATAACTCCTTATCACGTTTAAGATACCGGGACTGTAATTAAGGTTCTTGCGAGATACCTTGTAAGTACTTGTCATGTAACATCATGCAAATATCGGAACAACGTGATTCGATTCGAGGCTCGTGGACAAAAACCATCGAGTATTAAGATTTCTAATAAATGTACAATAAAATTGAACATATTTACCTTCTGTGTTTGTATTTCGATTACAATTATTCATGAAAGAACTGCATTAATGAATCTTACAAGCAACTTTCTTAAGACTGAAATTACCGTGTCTTGAAATAGCGAATATGAAATGGAGCTAATAAAAAAACGTTGACAGAGCACATTTCATCTAGATCAGATTACAAGATTTGTAATCTTTTCAATTAGATCTGTGCTAATAGAATACTAATGACATTTCTCACTGATCGCAATTCGTTCCATGCATTTTTGATGGAGTTTAAGATGTTCTCAACTTCACGTTTCTGCGTTGACCTCATTCAATCACCGTCTGATGAATCTCTGGATAAAAATCTCTCTAAAAATATTCCTGTTTGTTTCTCCGTTCTTTTGTTTCTAATTTCACGATACACGCCATAACAATGATTAGCGATAAATAATCACGAGTTTGCACGCTGTTTAGAGACCACACCGTAGCTCTGTATGCACCACACAAACCTCTCTAGAACCGAATTTGTCGCCTCTTATCAAACAAATTCGGATCTACAGGGTAGATGTAGAGCATTAACTGGGCCTTCTCCTATCGGCACGTTGATCTTACAACGCAGAACTTTTTCTATAATTTTATCATCTGTTGTTTACGATTTTGAGTAACATACGTGCCGCATTAACCTCTTCGTTGGCCCAGTATTGACGATGTCCTCCATTTTCTTCCTTTCACCACCTAAAAATGTTTTTCAGTTAGTATTTCTATTCCGTTTATCTTAAGTGAAGCCTAGTTCATTTAAAAATGAGAACTTTTGTTCTATGTTACAAATTAAATTATGTTGTTTATGTAATTCTGAAAAAGTGCACTATAGCGTCTCTATTTTCAATTTTACCTGTCACGTTAGAAAATAGAAGTTGATCATTTTATTATTGTATATGTGCAGAGATTACATGATTGATGTGAATTTTTTGTGATTCGTTGATTCATTTAAATGATAATAGATAATAGACAGAATTACAAACTTAGAATCAAATTTATAATCCAGTTATGTACATTATCAAATTAAAAAAAGAAGTGTCACAACATAAATCCGATTGATGCTACAATTTGATTAACTCTAAAGCACCCTCGAGTTTAATGAACAAATTTTAATTTGGAAGAGTCTCTTCCCATTTCAAGAAGGCTGTTTCTCAAAAGTTTCTATAAACAGTTAAAATTGCCGCTCTCACTAGGCCAGATCGAGAGTGTGACCAAACTGTAGACTCATTCAAAAACAAAACCATTATGCTTCGTCATTGCTTCAACGAACAGGGTTGCATCTATTTCTGCGAAGAGTGTTGCGAATCACTGATCGATCAACCTAACCTATGAATTTCCTCCAAATTAGTTAGGATGGATGAAAAGATTTGATCACAAGATTTCTATTCTCAAATTTCTTATTCACCAGATCTTTATTTTTTAGTTTCCTATACTACCAAATTTGTATATTTACGAATTTTTAACTCTTCAAGACTGTACATTTCCAAATTTCTACATCCCAGGTTTGTATAGTTCTAAATCCCTAAATTCACAGATTTCTATATTTAAAAGTCCCTAAATATCCAGAGTGCTATGTCCCCAAATCCCTAAATTTCAGATTTCCATATTGCCAAATCCCTAAATATTCATATTGGTATATCTCCAAATCTGCAATATCTCAGATCCCTACATTCCTAAATCTCCAACTCCTTAAATCCTCAGATATTCTCAGGTTATACCTTCTCATCCTCATATCCTCATATTCTACATTCCTAAATCCCCAGTTCCCCGTATCTCTCGCAAACAGCCTTTCACTTACAACAGCGAACAAATGCTTCAAAACCTATCCCAAACCTATAACAACAATAATGTTATTAAAATAAACGTAATAAGCAATAAATAAGCGTGTGTAAGGATTAAAAATTTGTAGCATAAGATGAATGGTACTAAAATACATGAAGATTTGCTCCTTAGACTTGATGGTCTTGATACACTGTTAAAGATAAATCCTGTTATGTCAGTTGGCACACTTCCAGGACGTATATCGTGTCTGGTTATCTTAGCGACAATAATCATATTACACCTGCACTATCGATAGTGATTGATGCTCCTCCCTGGGATCGAAAGCACCTGAGCGTTAACGGCTCACGGATGACACAGCTGAATGTAGCAAGGTCGTGTTCTCCTTCATCCTCTTTCTTCTCTTATTCCATAGCGGTACAGCTTCTTTTATTCGAGCACGCGTGTCGATGTACCTTGCATTTCCAGGTTACTTGGTCATCAGCGTTCCTTGTTTATCTGAAATCATCCGCGATTATGGATTGATTCGTTACTTCCCCACCGAATGAACAAGTGCAAAAATAATTGCTACCGTCGTTATCCGTGGGGCTGGTGATATTGATATGATGAGAACATTTATGTGAGATTTTTTAAGAAGAATATCCAAATTATCAAGTTTACAAGTTTCCTAATTTCTCAGCTTTCTAATTTTCTACTTTCCTAATTTCCTAACTTCCCAATTTCCTAATTTCCTAATTTCCTAATGTCCAAATCTCCCAATTCCCAAATTTCCCAATTCCTAAATCTCTCAAATCCCATATCTTTCAATTCTCAAACCTCCAAATTCCCAAATCTCTCAAATCCCAAATCTCTCAAATTAGAAATCTCACAATTCCCAAATCTTCCAATTCCCAAATCTCCCAAATCCAAAATCTCCAAATTCCCACATTCCCAAATTCCCAAATCTCTCAAATCCTAAATTTTCCAAATCCCGAATCTCTCAATTCCTAAATCTCTCAATTCCCAAATCTCCCAGTTCCCAAATCTCCCAAATCCCAAATCAAATGACATCGTCATTTTTCTAAGAGAGCCAATGGCCATGAAAGGACCTAAGGAATAGAATAGATCTAAGGAACAATCATCAGATTAAATTTGTCTGTTTACGTTCAAAGTTAGAAGAGGGAGGAACAGTGCGAACTGTCAAAATATTTTACCTTGGATTATTTTGTTCAGGGATTGAAACAGATACGACAACGATAGTCTTCCAAAAATCCTTGAGCTTCTCGCAGAGGGTTAATCCTCTTAGTATTATCTTCTTACGTTTGCCAATCGGGGATTAACTCGAATTAAGGCGGGCACTGGTTCCTGCAGTCAAAACATCTTTAGGTTAATATCTTATTTAAGCTACAATTCGGTTAACACCTTTCGTGTTCGGTGAAATAAAATTCTTGTCGAAGGCAAATTGTTACAAAAATATTGTTACAAAAACAATTCTTTACAGCTAAAGTTATGGTACTATACACATTCACTTAAAATATTAATGTAATTAAAAAAATGCAAAACATATTTCGTTGTATAAATTCATTAAATTCTAACAAAATGTTTGTATATGTTGAGTGGAATATATGCATGTGTGAATATACATATGTGAATATAGCATGTATTGAGTCAAAACGAGCCTACATTCATCTTGCAGAGGTTAAAACAACAAATACATAGTTAAAAATTTTAATTACTACAAAATACATGTTTTCAGCTAATTCCCAAAAATGTATCATTCTTCAGTGATATTAAATCATAGTAATCGCATAAAGGGTAAATTGTTTTAAAATTCATTTATCAGCCCAGATATAAATAACAATTATAAACTCGAAGGAAAAGAGTATTTTTACCAATTTCAAAGATTAAATTCCGTTATTCGATAAACCGATAATAATTCATGATTGGAAGAAATAAATTCTGTAACTCGAGAAGGAAATTGATCTTTAACAAGCTGTCTAAAATTTGTCAGAAACAGTAATCCTTTGAAACGCGACTTCGACGATGACGTTCGAAACGAATTCTCCCGGGTATATATTTACGAGCAGGTAGACGTTGATTTGCGACTTTGAAGAGCTAGTAACTTCCCTCCGGGGAGCAATAAACCGACAGAAATTACCGCTGTGAATTTTAAAACCTTCCCTCAGGTATACAAAGTTGAAGAAGCGATGCTATCTCCGTTTATTAGTTAATTTCGAAATGAGAAGGTATTAATAACAATCAACCCGTACATTTTACTAACTTTTTAAATTACGATTGACATTTCTGTCTGTAGAGATATTGAAAGCTTTTGAAAGAGGATTTTAGATTTTAATTACTTGAAATACGACTGTAATTTTGTGTCAGATATGATTATGAATTTGTTGTTAGTTTACCAGTATTTAATAATATTAGTTTGACAGTATTTACCAGTGTTGTTTAACAATATTTGCCAGTGTTAGTTTAACAGTGAACATACATAGAGAATTATTATTGTAAATTATGTCATCATTCATATTAGTGCGTTCTCATAACCATTAGATATAATTTTCTACGTTTGACCCTGGTCTCTCCATCTTTCATACGTTCTATATAACTTTTAAACAATCTAATATTGAATAAATTGAATTTGAAAATCGACCTCCAAATATTAATGGATATTCTAATATTATTAGGACCTTTACAAAATCGAATATATCCAAAAATTTCACGTTGTAAGGTTAAAAAAACGAGTCCAATTATAATTGTTAAGATGAATAAAGTTTGTATTTAAAGAAAAATATATGGCAGTACGAGGCATCTCATAGGTGCAGAGGGCGTACTTGTCCCTGAATCCTCGGGATCCGATAGGTGGAGCAGGATTGCTCGAGTTTCTCGACGTCTATCGACCCGATTCACCCTCCGCTCGCCATTACAGCGTTAGCGTCTGCACCCCGACGCTATTATCCTCGTCCCCTTGTTCGCATAATTTTCCGTATTAGAACTGTTGCTCCCAAAACCATCGAAACTTTTCCCGCCCTAAGCAGAACCGAGTTTCGCGACGGAATAATGGAACTTGCACGAACGATGATATACTTGGCAGCGCTAATTCCGCGGAAAATGTTGCTTGCTCGACCGAAACGCTGTGCACGATAAGAAAATTCGTTTATTTATGGCGACACACGATGAAGCTTCTGTTCGCTGATTATTATCGAATTTCGAAAGTTTCGCTCCTATCAAAAGTTTGCAATTTCGAGAGCTTGCACATTGTGACCCTCAGTTACTCCTCGAATTTTATGGTATAACGCTTTGAACGTCCACGTTAAATTTGCTAGATATCCTGATTAATAAGTAGTTACTAGTAACTTCAATTAGTAATTACTAATAGTAATTTTATTTCTCAAGTGTTTAAAAATGTTATTTATCTTTAGACAACTACAGTTAAATGTCTGATGGCATATGTATATAAAGTTTTCACTGTTAACATGTGTACGCATGTGTGTCTAAAAGCTTTGGGTAAAAGATTTCTAGCATTTAATATAATTTCATATATTGCTTACCTGAATGTGCAAGTGTTTCATCCAGATGCAACTGAAATTGGACCCACAATGGAACTGAAGCCATAATCGAAACTTTTACCTGAAACGAAACTGCATCATTATACTTGTAACTACAAATCTACTGTATTATATTTGTAGCACATAATGTATTATATTTGTAACATATAATGTATTATATTTTGTACAATGTATTGTATTTGTTTTTTTTTTACGAATTACGTACCGATCTTGATTGGTTAAACGATGCAATTTTTTTGTTGTCACCTTGATCACCTGAAAACGAACATTTTTCTTAAATTGTGAGACTACCGATGAGCAAGTGGATGTAAGCAAGGAAGTGAGAATTGCCTACATTTGCAGTGCTATAATCTGTACAAATGAAATATAGAGTACCGTGTAAGTGGCGATAAAGCAGCCGAGTCAGCATCAATCAACCCTTTCGTCGCGACAGTCCCTCTTTGAACAATCGACATCCGTACATTAACCCTGCTGAAAAACAAATCGATCGTGAAATAATCGAGGCTCAACTATGTTCAATACTTGCTAATTTAAAACACAACGTTATACAGTTTCAACTTCGCTTAGAAATTTCTTTTTGACGTGAACTAATGAAGATTAGAAACTTTATTATAAATTATAATCTTACAAGATTGTTGAATTGTGATTACATTTAAATTCTACATAATGTTATCCAATTCTGACTGCGTTGAAATACTACAATTAATGCTTGAATTGTGGTAAGATTTGAAATCCACAGCAAATTCATGAAAACGTTAAACCAAGCGACGGAGACGGGAACGATAGTCACATGAGCTCAGCAAATTTATACAGTATTGCTTAAACATTGAAATTCTTCGTACAAAATGATTCGTATATTGACCAATATTACCTACAGCAGAAATTCTCATAGTGTGAATTTAGGTATTAAATTCGAAGCTTCAGGACTGCAGAGCTTTTGAAATTCCCAAAATTGGAAGCTTAGAAATGTGGAGGTTTAGAACTCCAAAATATTAGAAATGAAGAACTTTGAAACTTGAAAAATTTCTAAATGTAACACTTTGAATCTTTCAAACTCTAAATGTGGAATTTTGAAAAAAAGCGTGTTTACATTAAAATCGAAGAGATCATAAAAATTTACCATCTTCATTAATAATGCTGCCTTCAGTATCGGCCCATAGGAGTTCAGAAACCAATTCAACGATTTAAAATTTCGAGAAATAGTATTGAAAATTGAATTAGAATTATTGTCCAAGCACTCCTGCACTAGTTTTTCCCTCGTAACAGAGCATCACCAAATTCACCACTTGTAGATTAAACCTCGAGAACGGAGTTAAATCACCGGCGAATCGTTGCACACCTCCAGACATCTCGAACACCATCACCCTCGTGCATTCCACGCGTGTAAATCACGATCCCCGAAAAAGCTCGAAAAAGAGCAAGTTGTCCACATCGGCGGCGAACGAATTTGGCGCAAATCGGTCGGCAGCGTCGGCTCGGAAATCGAGGACAGATAAGACCCGGTTGCTAGTCGTTGGTCCGTTTGAACACAAAGAGGAACACACACCGGCTGGTCCGATGGCTGGACGGGACGTCATGGCTGAACCGACGAATAAACCAATAAACGGCGCAACCATCTGCTTGCCAGCCGGCACATCTCTGTCCTCTCCCCGTCTATTCCGTTTCACGGCCTTCTGTCCTCTCCATTCTTCTTCTTCCCTCGTGTTGTTTCTCTCGGTCCCTGTCCCGTTTCCCCTCGGCACCACCATCTTCGCCAACAGCACTAGCGGCACACACCATTTTATGCGATCCTGAAATGAAATCCACGCGAGGGCTCAGCATCCGTGGGGAACTCCCGTTGCTTTTATTCCACGACAATGAGCATCAACCACCCAACGTTCATTGGCTTTCCCGGTTTCTCTCCGCTTTTTCTTGCCCCTTTTTTTTTTGCTTTATCTGGATGGAATTTTTACCGATAAGGGTGAAAACCTTTCGCCTCGGAGAGGGTAGTCAAGGTGAAATCACGAGGGTCCTGTAACGGTTCTCGCGAAGTGTTCGACGAAGCATTTTTGAAGACCCAAGAAAATGGAGGGTCGGACACTTTTTGGAGGCTATTGATGATCGTTTTATTCTGTATACGTTACTCAGAATGTTATTCTGTTTTTGAACATTGATTTCTGATGATAATTTTGGTGTGTGTGACTACTGTGTGAGTTTACGTGTAATGTTTGCTTACGACAAGATGAGATCTGATGATAGAAATGCTACTGGTTGATTTAAAGAATATTAGCTTCAGGCATATTTTCGACAGGAGTGAATTATTTACATCAGTTATACACATCAGTTGGTTACAAAAACAGGGAAAGTAAACTTGCCTCTAAATTCCTAGAGTTCATCTTGTGATGTCTGCGCAGTACTTGTAATACGTAATTGTTTGAATGGTGCAATGAATCATTATATGATGTATTCATTGGGTTATGTTGGCACTTGTACACGTCAATACCATTCAAAGAGAAACTTTATTCTTCAAAGTTACTTCTCCTATTTACAATCTTGAGAAATTTGGAATTCAGAGACTTGAATTTTGCAGGATTTAGAAATTCGAGAATTTGAGTATTTGGAAATTTGAGGATATGAAAATTTAAAGGATATGAGAATTTATCAATTTTGGTATTTTGGCAATATAGAAATTCGGTATTTGAAATTTGTAGTTAAAAAAATTGACTAGTTCCAAACTTTACGAATAATCCGTAACACTATAAATTTAAAAAGACCTATCATTAAACTTAATTTAACTAAAAATATCAGATATTCCTGATCAATACGTGACCAATTCAAGCAATATAACATCGCTTATATCAATATTCTTCAATTTCAAGACAATTGCAACTTGCAAAGCACAGCACCAAACGCTAGAAGAAACGAAGATCGTCATAAAATACGATTTTGTATTCAGAAAGACGAAGAAGGTAGAATTTTGAGAATTTTGAAATGGCCAGTGAATCGAAGGTCAATCGACCGCCATTATTCTTTGCCTATTAGTTACGAAGGTCCACGATACCTGCTCCGAAAGAGGACGAGGAAAAAGAATGAACAATAGTATACACCGAGCATCCCTGCTATATTGCCGCAATAAAACTACTCCGGTGCTGTGTCCGTAAAACCGGACGCGCAATTCCGAGAAGATTTTTAGTAGCCCCGTTAACTTTGCATTTCAACGGGAGGATCAACGAGAAGGCTCGTTGTCTGTAACTACCTCTAATCGCAGCTTCTCCACCTTCTTAATCGTTTGCAAGAAACGATAAAACATGGTAGAACATTTTGGTCTCGTGGAACACCAAACTACGCATCATCGATCATAATAATCATCTTTATCGATACCCGAGAGCAAACTTTCGGGAACGTACGACGAAAAATTTTAGTTCGTTGTGCAGCGAAGTGTTAATAATAGCAAACTTAAAGATCATGTACATATTTCGAAATTTTGTTCACTTGAAAAAAACAAAAAATAACTACACTGAAAGAAGTTAATGTTTAACATTTTAATTAACAGAAATTAATATTTGGAATTCAGTGAGCTTGTAGTATAATTGCTATATTACATCTAAGTTACTTAAAAATGATTTCAAAGTGTTATTGGTAACAGAAAGTGATAAACTGTGTTAAGAATTAAGGCATATAATTATGAATGTTCACAGTACAATTACGGATCTTCATTGGATTAATTCGAAAGGGACAATTAATTTTTTACCGGGTACAGTTAAAAAGAGCGGTTCCAACACACTGTGGTCGAATTACCATGCACTTTATGGCAGTATACTGCGTCAGTATCAGTGGTGGGAATCGACTTGTGCCCATATGGCGAACTATAAAAGACCAACGAGACCTCGTTGCGTCTCCCATGGTCGAATTGCGGTGCGTGACGTCACTTCTCGCGGAAACGTGTTAATTTACGAGCGCGACGCTTTAATTTCTTGATATCATGCGCCGTGAAATTGCGTGGAAACAACGGCAATCCACCCGCTGTGAATAGCGTAATAAAATCTATGGTTCAATCGTTCTCATCCATTGAAACAAAATTTCATTTTCGATCGATCGATTCAATTAAATTTCCTCGGTGTTTTATCGAGTGCTTTAAATTAATCGTCAAAAATATTGATCCGATATTGAAACTGCGATATCGAAATTTTTTATCGTTTATCGTTTGTTAATGGTGTTATTGTTGAATGGGCAAATATTCAACAAGTAAAGGTGTTGATAGGTTGTGAATGATGCCTTTAATATCTGAAAATCGCGGCTCGTGTATTGTGTGGACAACATCGATCATCGGAAGCTTTGTCGCGTCATGCCGGGCTCTTGTTCGTTCAGGTGTCGATTCAACGGACCTGTCGGTGTGTTTTAACTAATAACAAGCTCGAGAGACACTTAACACGGTGTAATATACCAACGTGGAAAGTAAGATGAAAATATTTGCATATGTAACACTACCGTTTGCATATACTTTCAATTTCCTTTGCGGCGTGAATGATAAATATTCAAAACGCGAGGAAAATTCACGATAACGAGCCATTATATCACTGTTGCTAACTAGTTCCAGCGCAAATTACGAAATACCAGCTTTCCAATTTGTTCTTATTGCTATTAATAAATCAAACCGTAACAATTTGCATCACCGAGCAAATCGGTACGGAAATAAAACTTACATAAATTTATTAATTCAAGACAATTAAATTTTACACGAATACATTAATGTAATTTAGCAAGAATAAATTTGACGCGAATGAATTAATTTAATTAATACATTAATACTTGTCTCACAAAGTTCTAGGACTCAAAGTGAAATTCTGTATTAAACATATATCCTAGTTTCCTATTATTCCTAATAAATCAGAATATAAATGGTAATGGCACGGATCAAATTCGATGAATAAGTAACATCGAAGTTTTCCAATAAACCGAGGAACTTCTCCGCAGGGATCTATAACTGAAAATCAAGGATTAATCGAGTTAGGACGATGTTGAACCACCGAGTGGGACGTACCGGCGAGTTTAGGGATCGAAAGACTAGACGTGGAATGTGGGCCGAGTGAGTCCTTGATTGGAGTTATAGCCGGTTTGCCCTCGTGCACACACGTTCACTGAATATTGTCGTCTTCCTGAACGGATTCGAAAGCAACTTGCTAAATGGATCCACGTAGGACGTGACCGAGTCGTAATGGAAGCATGTCTCGAAGAACATAACAAACTTCGAGGAAGAATCATTCGAGATAGGACTTTGTTACAGCTCTTGAAATTATTATGACGGTTTCAATTGGAACTTGCAATGAATGTAGTCAATGTATCGGAACAGATGCGAGGCAGCTTCAACCTTCTTGCGCTAATATCTTCGTAATTACATTGATAACGTATCGATGAATTTGTCTTACAGCAACAGTCGATAGAAGTTTCAATTAGATCTACTTACAAATTATCTTTATTAGACATAGTTTATATGGTACATGATATGGGTACATCAAGCTTCTGGATGAAAACTAGTTCATTCTTACGAGTAACAATTTCGGAAGGGCACAGTTGGAAATTTCATCATTGACCACCATTTTTATAATCAAGTTTCCGAATTTAGAAATTCGAGGATCTTCGGTCTTCAATGTCGTAGACAAGAGTCAGGTCTAAAGAGGGGAAGTCTACATCATGGAACAAAGTTTGTGGTCGTGTCCCAGAAATTTGAATAAAATGTTCAGCTTGTCTAGGAAATTTGAAAATACAGCAATAACATCATTATCAAATCAGAATTTGAGGTACAGCTTGAAGTAAAATTCGTTTACACAAAATTCGAAATAAACTTTATAATCGAGTCGTATATACCTCGACACAATAAAAAAGCCTTGCATGAACAAAAAGATCTATTCCTATGCTTTTTTGAAAAATTTCTTAATTCCTACAAAAGGATCACAAAACATAACTAGTTTCTGCACGTTACATTCGCTTTATAAAAATTTTCACGCGACAGATTTGAGAAAGTGAAGCTTGTGTCGATATCGAAGTAATCGAGGTAAGTATCAGTGGAATATTACCGTTTACCTAGGAAAATCACACAGGAGACGAAAGGAATGTCGCGTCGGAAGACGGTCGATCGATCTGGACAGAGATTCCCCGTGGTCACCTTTCGTCGTTTGTGAAACGAAGCGAAACCAAAGTGTGTCGACGAGGAGCACCGTGCAAATCGATCGACGTCCCGCCAGATTCCGAGACGTTGGCCAAAACGAACGAAAAATCCGCCACCGTCGGCGCCACTGCGCCGTTTCTTGTGGCCCGCTCCAAAACAGAAACCTAACCATCAACCTGTCCTCTAACATCGCGTTGCTTTTGCTTCGCTCGATCCACCGTGCTAGGGTTATTCGTCTTTTGCAAGAACACGCGATTTCGACCCTAATTTCCGACGAATTTGTTATGGTGGACGTTAAATCGTCGGCAATTTTGAGGTTGGGAATGCAACCTCGAAGCGTGAAGCTTGTCAAACTTTTTAGACGAACCTAATGTCCCGCTTGGTCAAACACTGGCTCACGCTGACAAAAATGTGGATCTAATCATCAAATTGCTTTTGTAGTTGACAAATTATGATCTTCAGGGGGGAAAAAGGAATGAAAAGTTGAAATTGATTTTTTACTTTAAGTTGCTAAGGTTGCTAGGTATAAATATTAACTCTTAAAAATCTGTTTGGTCAGTTAAAAGTCCTTTTAAACTCGAGAGGTCTGAGATTTTCACGAGCTAGAAAGTGTTTGTGTAATTGAGTAGGATTTAGTAGGTACCTTTATTAGAAATTGTTGAAATAAGTACAGATAGGTTTCCACAAGAAAAATAGCGGTATACAGAAAGAACAGTAAAAAGCATACAAATGTCTGAATTATTTTAAACATGAAAATTTATATTTGAGAGGTCACATTGAAAACGCACTCTGAATTAGAAATATACCCTTTTAGAACTGAAATAATATAGATAATTCTACGCCACTGCAAATACTCACTGTATGAAAAGACATCGTACGCAAATATTTTGGAGTGCTTCGAACGTAGTTAGACACCCCAACTTCCACCACCCCCGGACAAGATGGTAGCAATGGATTCCGGACGAGCCTGCGCCCCGAGGGATGAAAACGCATGCATCGAACTTTTCCACGACGTAACGCGATCCCAAGGTGACAATCACAAGGATCTTCTTTACGGACCGTGTAATATTACACGATTGGCTTTGAAAGTGTCGACAACATGCCACTGAAAAAATCCGAAGCCGATCTTAAATCATTTAATCGGTTCAAAATGTCACTTCGCACTCGGAATCGAAACAATTCGCAACTGTAACATCGTTCGAATTAACACAGAGGAGACGTCACTCGTTAAATCTTTTCACGCGGCTCATTTGCTCGAAACAAGTCGCGATAACTTGCGAGTAATTGTAAGAAGGATATTTCGAGGAGAAAATCGAGCACGGTGTTTTCGGAGGATGCAACGGGCCACGCACAAGCGCCATGGAGCGATGGATGTTCGAGTCTGCGTGGTGGAAGATGGAAACACGGCGGATCGACGCTGGGCGTCGCCATCGAGGGGTTGAAACGAGCCGAAGCAACCGGGGTGGTTGGAGAGGGGTAGAACTACTACGCGAATAGAGGAGCGGACAGTGGTGTGTCCGATCGGCTCCACGGAGACGTGCAGACTGTTCCATGGTCCGGCCTCGTCCCTCCTCGGGCCAAGAACAGTCATTAACATAAATTGTCTTCGGTGACAGTTATTTCCACCACTCTCCGCTCGAGTCTACCGAAATAATATTACGCTGCTGCGAAACTTCTGTCCACTGCTGGGGTAGAAACTTCGCTCCGGGAAGTGCCGTTTAATTGCTATTAACGTGTACAAATTTCGCTTGAATTATCTTTGATAGTTGTCTGAGGGAAGCTTCACACGAACAATTTTAGTAATTATAAGGACCTCGCTGACTTTAATGACCTTGAAATATGATGTCAAGGATATTCTCATTTTTCTATAACAGTCCCGAATATAATTTCGGGGTTGTTTGCAAAAATATTTCTACCGTAGTTATTTAGAAAAGGGCACAAGTTTAAATTTTATTTAAAAAGCCCAATATGAAGAAATGTTACTGTTTCGTTTTTATTTTGCAAGTAGAATTCTTTGTACCACGAATTTTAGAACACCTTGTATAGTAAAAGAACGTGTCAATCAAAATTTCATTCCCTGCTAATACCTTTGAAATTACTAAACTAAGTAGCGATATATTTCAACATAATTTTTCCTATACCGCTATCCACTACTTGAATTATACCGATCTAACACAAAAGAGAAATCTTATTCCTCATTCCTTCTATTAATTATGCATTTGACTCCAATTAGTGCCCGAGATTTGAGATCAAGTATTTGCGCTGAGCAGCGGTAAAATGTTCTGTTATCTCATTTCGTTGTTTCACACATTCGCTGTTCTGCTATTTTACCAGAATACCATTTTGCTGTTTCACTTCAACTAAAAGATTATGTTTAAATATCGCGCGAACATTTCACTTTTGCTTTAAATGTGTGATAGACGCTAATGAGGATGTTTTCAGTGGTCTCCTTTGTACAGTACATGGCAGACAGCACGTGTTAAGAATTTCTCGAAAGTTACAAGGTTCGTATCTAAGCGAAGGCAAGCGGACAAAATTTATACAGCAATCTAACGCAACGATCGATCGCGTGAGACCAGAGTGACCGGTCTTGATCGAGAATTTTTCTTATCGATGATGCCTCGAAAGCCTATTGCCTTATGCAATTGCATGCTATCTTCCATTAAAACCACTTTCTAAACGACAACGCTCCTCTTCAAATTATTTACGTGCAATTTTATATCCTAAAACGACATTCTTTTATGCTCACATTTTTATGATACCTGTAATATGATACTTATTATTTCTGAAAGTAAAATAATTTACAAAATTATGCACAGTTTATAATTTAGACTACAAAATAGATGGAATAAATAAAAATGAACAACGGTGAAATAAAAACGAATATTTGAATTTCAATTAAAAACTTAATAAGTTTGCAGCGTTCGGAGCAACGTTTATTGCCGTATTGTGACGGTAAAGAGTGCACCGCCACGTTCACATAATTGAAATGCAGACAAAGGGGATAAAATGAATTTAATTTGAATTGTTTCCCGGTGAAATACGGAATTTATTTCAATACCATCTACATATTTACCGATCAATTGCAGCACACAGATTGCGACATCTCACTAGTACCATTTATATTCCGCATTCCATGCAGCAAGTTGTTCGCGATATTGACCATGACCTTGAGCCTGTCGACGTATTCGGATAGGCAGCCTTTGGAGATTGCATAGTCACGAATAGTATTCCAGTCATTGATCATGGACGCCAGATATTCCGTCATGATAACCGATATGACTCTGGTTTCTCGAGCACGCAGACATCGAACATAACAATAATCGAGGTTTTTTTATTTTAATTGTCATTCATATAAAACTTTCGACCTGACATGTTTACTACCAACTTCGCATTGCGACGCAATTAAAATTTTTATGCACTTTTCTTTTTTGATATTTAAATTGAAGTTAACGATGAACGTAGATTTATGGCTTTACATATTCGTAGTAACGTGACTCAGTTAAATAAATCAAAACTTCCTAGTTACGGAAGCAAATGTGTAATTAGGATTGATGTTAATTTAATTAGGATTAATTAACTTCGTGTGGAATATCCATATATTACGTTTTTTATCTACTCCGATGAATATACGAGCTAAAGTAGGTGTTAAAGACAGATTTATAGTTTTAAACAGATATAATTATTACGTCAATTTTAAAGCTTGTGAGAATTAGAATGAGATTTATGTTGCTTTAAATTTATAGATCGATAATAACATTTATTCTTAGGGTAAATTATATATTTCTATAAACTTCCAGAATCAAGAAGTAATATTAGGGTAGCAATATTATCTAATAACGTTTTCAGTTCGAGGTTCATTATTACTAATCCATTTATGGTAAATGTAATTTAAAGTGCTTCTTTATTCACAAATTTACACCTGTTTGATAAAGTTAACCAAAATATCAGAGGTGCAAAAGAACTTGGTTGATAGGTTGATTTTAAGCGTAGATATCATTTGTGATTTTGAGAATAACTACTGCTGTGACTGTCGATATATCAACGCTTCATCGATCAAAGATAATGTAGGAGTTAATTCTTCGTGGAGTTCTTGCTAAACGAACATTCTTCATATTAATTTCTGCCACTACGTACAATATGACATTGATGAATCTCTATTTCATACATAGTTATATTCAGACGTATGTCATGTATACTTATGTTTAGATAGTATTTATTTCATATATCTCTGTTTCACTAGTTTCAACATATGTTGAAAGATGGCGGTAACAACGTTGTTCTCCAGCGGTCTTTTCAAAAGATCCTTCAGTTCATTTCGCCTTGAAATTTGATAGTAGACTTGTCAGAAAAACAATCTCAACAAATTCCTGCCACAAACATAATTATAATTTATTAATATTACCTTACAGTAAACCTGACTTCTTTGGTTAGTTATTAACATCATATCTATAGAACTATTTCTCTGTAACTTCCACTGATTGCTACGTTGATAACTTTTTAAGTTAGTACACATTTCGTTAAATACTGTAATATTTATATGTATGATTTATATAGTAGAGTTGAAAGGGAACTTTTGTTTTTTTCATTATTGTAAACGACAAATATGTACTAGTATTTTTAACTTATTTTCAATCGCTAAAGTCGTTGTGATATAAAACCTAGTCGCAATCAACATAGTAGAATGTGACTTGAAAATGGTAACTGTCTGTAGAGTCCTGTAAAACACGTGACCAGGTATTGCACAATTCATGAGTGATCTACACTATACGTCGTCTATGATCTTATTACGTACCAACAAAAGATATTTTCCAAAGTCAAAGAAACATCCACAAACTGCATTATCGACGTATGTATCAAAAACAGTTTCTACACTTGACACAAGATGGATAATCCAAAAAATTTTATATCGCAGGCGCTAAGTCTACGATTCTTTACATTTTAATGCTCGAATATTTAACAATTACAAAATAAAATGGTTTACTAATTTCCAGAGTATTTAATTTGAAATTTCTTTAAATTGAATCTTAAAGTTGTAGTTATGTCTTAACGAATAAAGTTATACTTGTGTCAACTTTATGCACATAATTTACTCATAGGTCCTACCGAAGATAGAAGTATAATTTGACATAATTTTTTATTGTTCACTAATTATAATTATAAATGTATTTCGTGTTTTGGTGTACGAGTGTTCATTTGTGAAATATTTCTACGCCAATGTGGTTCGTCCAGGTGATCGTAGGTCACCCGTATCCGACTCCACCCTTCGAGTGGTAGGCTTAACCAGAAAGACCCACCTCTCTTCAGCATCAACCCCCACTTCTTCTTGACATAATTTGATTCATGATGGCTGTACAACGATCACGACGCCATCTTATAGCGTTCTCTAGAAATCCTTGGTGTTTTCTACCGCTTGATACTGTAGGTTGTAGAACTCGAAGAAACTTGAATCTACTATCGGCTACAATGTATCTGCCAAACTGAGTGTCATTGTTCTATCGTAGATGGCAGAATTTTTCATTCTTTCAAAACTAGATACAAGAATTTGCGACAAGCTATAAACTTCTATTTAATATTAATAATTTAAACTTTCAAGATGACAGTACTGTAGACTGCTTTTAAATTTTGTTACTATTTATTTTTTATCAGAAATATTGCTCTTTACTAACTCTAGTCATACGTCATAAATTTTGAGAAATCGTTATTATCAAGATCGGCGTATATTAATTGTAACTTAAGGAATTGTTCAAATGAAGTTTTAGCCTTTATGTTGAGTATTTAATTGTTAACGAAAAATATGTAATGGCGGTGTAAGAATGTGTAAATTGCAATGTTTCAAATTGCAAACTTTTTTCGCCAACGAAATGATTAAAATTTGTAATACTTATTATATTAAACTCACGAAAAAAGAACATGATTAGCCTACATGGTTCTACTCTACACTTTCAGACTAAAAGAAGAAACTTGAAATTTCGATATCTCTACTCTTCCACATCCCTGTATTCCTAAATTTCTACCTTCACAACGATCCAAATTTGTAAATTCATAAATCTGACGATTACCATGATCAGTGTGGTCCTAGTCCTCCAGAAATGCAAGCAGATCTCAAAAAATGAAAGTTAACTTCTACAAATGCATTTTATTGCATACAAAATGCAAAGCTTTAACTCTAGGTTCATCAATACTTTTCAAAATGATCCGATATTTCCGTAGCCTAGAATTTGAATAGCACCATTTTGACAGTTACGTTTTTAACATTCATATGTGAGGTGTCTCGTGTCGCAAGTCGAAACGTTACGCAATCTTATAACAAGGCTCGTCGACCTAAACGCGCGCACGTGTCACATCACGTTTTCAGTTTTCTTGACACCCACGGCTTTTGCCAGTTGAAGTCTTACCTCTGGGCTCCCATGGGGCCAGTATTCTCGTAGAACATGTAACTGACACTGGTCAGAGGAGAAGCACGCTTTCTTCCTCATTGAAGCTGACGCTGACTGAATCCGTAAGGCACACGAAACGTTTCTCGGGTTCCCCTTTCAATTCCATCGGGGTAAATTTAGAATCGGTTTTATTGCAAAGGTATTTAATAACGTATCAAAATCTACCTATGCAGCAGATTGTAATTTGCCACACACCTACAATATCGGTACAACACCTACAATCAAGTTGGGCGAGGAGACTTGGGTTTAAACTTAAAGAAACTTAAATTTAGTTAAATACAGGTGTAAAGAATTCTGTACATTTTCCAAAATTAATAAAGAAATTAAATGACACCCTTTATAAAATGACAGATTAATGAACGTATACTTTAATGAACTTCAACTATTTATTTACATTGTATAAATAGGAAATCTAGATGAGAACAAGTGCAGACTCTTCCGTGTGATATTACACATTCCAAAAAGGTGGTAAGGTGCACCTATTAGAATTACATAAGTAGACAATCTGGATGAGGATTAACAACTTCAGACTTCCGTGTAGTATCACGCACTCTAGAAAGGTGGTGCCTGTACCTATTAGCATTACATAAATAGATGATCTGGATAAGGATTAACAAGTTCAGACTCTTCCGTGTAATACATTCCAGAAAGGTACTACTGTACCTATTAGTTGAGCGTCGATGTTCTTATTAGCTCTGAGTCACCGAAGTTGGATCACAACCGTAATCCTAGGAAATCCCAAGCAACGTAAAGTCGAAACGAGTAATTTAAGTCCGTTGATTTTGTGGAAGAAGTAATGATAAAAAGGAGTATAAAGAGAGTAACGAGTTTTGTAGACACAGACAGCAACGAGACAGTGCACGACAATAGAAGTCGGCGTTGACGCTTCGATAACTTGCGAATCAATATAGCGAGGGTTTCTTAGAAAAATGACGATAGAATGGACGCGGTTGTTTGCGACCCCCGCATCTCTTTCTCTTCTTCTTCTTCGCGTTTCGAAGCTGCTGCCAAATCTCGGCCCGTCACCGACTCGCGTGATTGATATCTACTTCGTCTCTACTACGGTCCTTCCTCCCTTTATTCGACCGATTCCCATCGTAGCCGACGGAAAACTATTCCGTTCACGCTTTTGTTTTAAAATGAACGCTTGTCTTGCCTCGGTCGATAAATGTTCGCGACTTTCGAACGGTCTCCTCGTGTTTCGTCACGCGTTTCTTTCGCCTCGGAGGCTCACGTTTTTTCATTTGCATCGCTGGGTATTTAAGAAACTGACATTTACGATTTTTATTCGTATACGCAACGTTCTTTTACTTCGGAGATATTATGCGAACTTGACAATGTTTTAATTCCCAAATTTTCAAGTTTCCTAATTTCTAAATTTCTACGCTTTTAAATTTCTTAAATTCAGAAATGTGTAAAATTTATCAAATATTTAGTTTTCCTATTACCCAACTGTATTGTAAATTCTGTATTACAAGAATCTTTGATCCTAGATTCTTAGATTTCTAGATCTCTATGCATCCAAATCTGTACATTACAGGCCAGATCTTCGTATAGTAATTTGAAAGCTCTAGATCCGCAGATTGCTATATGGGTGTAGCCTAATTTCTGTATCAGTATGACCCGAAAAGATGGAAGATCATTGTCGCGAGGTAGGGAAACCGTTCATCACGGACCTAATCACGTCCAGTGGCCTGGATCTGTTGATCGTTCACGGCAATAAAGGGTCACAGAGCAATTCACAGCAACGAGGCTTTTACCGAGTCGTTGCACGCCATGCCGTGAAGGAGAGGCATCGACCAGAGCACGGAACACGAGTACACCACCACCATCGCAACCCTCTAGCAGCTGCAACGACGTCGACAGGTTAGCCGAGCAAGCGACGGAGTAAGAGAACCGAGTTCTGCGGCCGTCACGTCGGAGTGACGAGTGCCCCGTGTGCCCCGTGCACCCCCGACACCTTGCCAGCCCATCAAGCGGGCCAACAACCCAACGTCACCCAACGCCAGCTACAACCACCCGACAGAGGGCCCTGCAGGTTCCCCGGAACCGCGGTGTGCAACCCCCTTCCTCCTTCGACCCCTTCACTCTTTGCTTCTCGTCTCGTCTCGTCTCTTCGTTCCTTCAGCTACGGCCGACTAGTAGTCGAGGAATTCGAGTTGCTATAAATCTCCCTTGACGGGCGCGATGCCAGAACGCTGAAGGGAGGGGGAGACGTGGGTTGCGGAGGGCTACGAGCTACGAGGAACGGAGCCGGAGGATGGGGATGGAGGATGGGAACGCGCTTCAGCCACACCAGGAATTGTAATAGTTTTGCTCGCAGAGTTAACGCAGTCTGCGGGAAAAGAACCACCCCGCGAGGAATAGAAAGAACTCCGAGGCGACGCTTTCGCAGCCCCGTGTCTGCTCCACGACCACCAGACTCTTTGTCCGGCTCCCTCGAATCCTCCCACGTGGACCCGTCACGATGATTCTTGTAAAGAAGTCCTTGAGCGAATTTCATTTTCGCCGAGATTGAAGCGATCTCGCTCCTCTCTGGACGTTTTCTCGGCATCGACAGAGCTGACCGCGCTGGGTCGAGCCCGGGGCAGCCTTGAATTTTCTTCAGTCACCGAGGGTGGAATTTGGACAACCTTTACGATGAGTCGAATCGATTTTCGACCGTGCTACGGGTCACTCGGAGAAAGGATACTCGAGGAATCTTAAGAATGGTTATTTCGCATGGTTATTCGGATGCACGACCTTGTCGCGAATGTCGAGCAAAAGGGTTCGGCTCATAAATCAAACGGCATTGATAGGATCCTTGAAAACTATTTCGCATAATTCGTCGGGGTAATGAGGAAACAACGAATGCTTCAGGCTCTATTCTTCCTTCTCTCCTTGTCCCATTTACCCGAGATTAACAACGGTATTGCTGTTTGTATCGTGAGAGAAATGGCGGGAAATTCAAATCTCCTTTAACTATCGAAATTAACAAACGAGCTACAAAATTGTCAAAAATTGGATGCATCCGCCTAAGCTTCGTGGCGATTTCATAGAATCGCAATAAGCTTCAGCTCTTTTTCCTTCGTCTTGCGAACATGGAGTAGAAAGGAGAGGGAACAGTTAGACTCAGCAGTAAGTTAAATTTCCATCGGCAAATGGCGACTTTTATCGACGTAACATCGGTAAATTAAAGGTGGTGCTCGCGATCCACGACGGGGTCATTAGGAGATAGACGCGGAGCGGCAGTCGAATCACGACCGCCTTATCGGTACCTTAAATCGCGACCAAAGAAAACAAGTCCTTCTTCAATTCAACTTACTTGATGAACCGACGACCTGGTCGCTCGGGTTTACGTGCAACGACGATTCGGTCGACACCTGGAAACTTTTCGCCCCTTCTTCATTGGATTGCTACTTTCGGTCTCATTGGTTCGCAATTCGGCCTTAACGGTGCGATACTGCAGTTGTTAACCGTCGAGGGGTCGGAAGGTAGTTAACCTCCAACGTTGACTGAATTCGTTACCACCGAATTCTTATCATTCTGTTTTTGCGTTTCAACTTTTTAAACGCGAACGGATTGCGTTCTCCTGTTTCAACGTGCAGGAATTGCATTTTTGCAATCGTAGAGATCTGATCCTCATAGTACTGCATTATTCATGATTTAATACAAATTTGCATGATTTATCATTCGACAAAAATCTTTTAATATAAACTTTTATCGTGATTGCGATAAAAAATGTCGTCTTCATTCTGTTTACTTGTTAAGTTATCTGTTAATCAATTAGTTTTTTCACGCGAGTCATAAAAACAGTATGTCATAGATTAAAAATATTGATGAAACAAGAAAATGTTCACGTAATAACCCCATATATTTTTATCGAATAAATAAGATAGTAACAGGTGCATATACTGTTCGTCCCATTCGGTCGAAGCGCATTTTCATAAACAAGCAAAGAGAACAAACAGGTACGTAAGCGCATAAAAAGCAAAATCGTTTAGGAGGACGATGGAGGACAGAATCGATAGATCGAGAAGGACGTTCGGTAAAACCTGGCTGTAAATTGAATTCGCAGCGGTGCCGTTATTCGAGTCGATGTTACGGAACGGTACTTTTCTCGAAAACAGAGTGGCCGGCCTGTATAACCGTGGTCGGGAGCATAAATCAATTAAATTATAAATTACTATACAGAAGTTGAGCAAAACGACCACCTGTTGAAGACAGGACGAGGAAGGTAGGACGAAAGGGAACCAGGGTGGGGAATGCTATCTCGTAAATTCTCTGCTCCTACCTCCGCTTGTATCCATGTGTAGAAGTGTTTACTACTTACTTCCTCTCTTCTTTCATCGTGATCTCCTAGAAAGTTATTTACGAGCCCTCTATTGTTGCTTCTCCCATATTATCATGAAACCGCTAATTGTCACGAATCGTTTCATTCAATCGACTCGGAGTGATTTCGCTGATTTTGTTAGCGAAAATATGTGTACTTTAACACTAATGACAAACACAATTTTAGTATGAACTGATATTATGTGTTCAATATCGTGTACTCAAATTTATATGTATTTATTTTCTAATGTAATAGTTTTATACGTTCAAGAATTTCGTTAAGTTTTATTATTGTAGATTAACTCACCCTTAGAGTAAGAAATATAATATACTATGTATATTGCATTGAAGATATTCTTTATGAAAAGAACAAATTTATAATATAATGAATAGTAGTATATAATATTAGCTTTTATTATGTTATATGTACTTATATTTCGTATCAAATACTCATGGGGCTGCAAGTACAAACTACTAGAAAAGAGATTACACGATCACGATCCGAACTAATCAAATATTAGCACCCTCCTTCGAGGACAAAATACATATAATAAACAGGAAGAAAAGAAATTCGTCCATCGGATACTTAAACGATTAAAATCGAGCGAAGATGAGAATTCCGATCGATGCAGTGTCTCGAAAGCCTGAAGAAAATAAGAAGGATCGTTACAGAAGCACCGCGAGTACGGGCGAACGAGTGACAATAACGGCGAAAAGAGGGGAGAAAGTCGAGACAGACAAAGAATCGGTGGTAAGAAGCTGGGTTAGCGGTTAAAGGTAACGGGGCGGCCTTTAGACGTCACTCGGAATTCCAAATATCCGCGAGTTTCTACGATGTAATAACGAATGACACGGCCGGAGAACAAACGAAACGAGAAAGTCTGCCGTAAGGTAAGAGCGGCTCTGTTGCGAGAGGGTCGGAGAGGAGGGTTGTCTTGGGTTCGCGAGCAACGAGTACCCAAGGGTGGGAGGTTCGGGTCGATGGTGGAACGGGGGCAGAAAGGGGCGCTACAAGCGAGTTCCAAAGGGTCTCTCTGGCACTTTCCAGGCGAGAATTAATCATCCCTGGCAGCTCTCAATGTCCCTGCCTACTACTTTCTTCGCATTCCCAATTATACGCTTATCTACCAAGTCCGACCGAGTCAAAGCTTAAATGTAAACGAACCCCTTTTCGAAAACTGCGAACTCGGATGCCCGCTGAGAAACCGCGGATAGATCAGACAGTTCGGTTCTTCTTTGACTTTTTGGAAAGTCCTTCGAGTTTCTTTTATCTTTTGCGAGATTCGAGAAGTTGAGGCAATCCCAAGATGCGATGCTTAATTTGGATCACCCTGTAGTGGCGGGTGAAAGAAAGTTTGAAGTAACTACTTGCGTATGTATTTGTAACTCTTATAGTAGACAGAATGGACACTTATACATTTATACCTCATATGTACTGAACAGAATAAACAAAATGTAATAGCGAGGAAATTTTATTAGAAATTATTATTCACGTAACTCGTATCTCTTAATAAAAATACACAGTTATTTAGCAATTAAATATCGCGGTATTTTGTCGCGATACGCAGCTCAACGTTGCATAACCAAACGAAATATTCAAGATGTCCGGAAAAGCGTTCAGTTGACTCCGGTCGGTGGAGATGGTAAAGTGGACACACCTCTCGCAGGCGTCCGCAAGCGGCAGGAAGCAGAGCCGAGCATACGTCTCGAATCGCGAGATGCGACAGACAGCATGGTTTTTTCCGATGGTGGCAGAATTTTTCTCGGTGGAGAAAGAGAAGACATCGGGGAAGGTTTCTCCGGTGTTTCAGCGAGCCGTCAGCGAAGCGGGTCCGCGCGTCTCGCGGGGAGTGCTCGCGATATCGCAGCTATTTGCATAAGGCTATCGTCTTTCCTTTGTTGCGAGCTCGCCTCCCACGTACGTGGCGAGGCTGTCACTCAGCTCCAGACCTCTCTTCTCGGCCTTCGCTCGCATCAGCCGCGGATCAGAGCCTCCTCTCTATCCACCTCGACGTTTCTTTTTCTTTCTTCTTCCACCGCCTCTCTGTCTTTCCTGTTTCCTCCTCGTCCCGCCTCGCCGTTCCGCTCGTCCTCGCTCGTCTTCGCTCGTTCGATTTCAAACCTCCCCACGGAACGGACCCAAGGTACACCCTGTCTTCGCTACCTTGCCTGCATTCCTGCATACAATTACACGGGGCTGCGCTTATGCATTTCGTGCGTAACGCTCCCGCTCGTTCTTCTCGATTTCCACAGGCTAAATCGACCACTTTTGCGTGCGAGATGCACGCTTAGATTATATATTGTTTGGAAAGCCGATTACGGAGTTGATTATGGCCGTGGGTGCATCGCGATAACCGCTTGATGTATCAACTTACGCGAATTTTTCTTCGTTCTCGAAACTTTCGACCTAATAGCTATCACTCCGAGAGAATGTCACGGTTATTCGTTCAGCTATTACGTATTGTTTACATATTATTCGTCGTCGATGTACGTGCTTATTATAAGCCGCGTTCCATTTAAATTCAAATTGTTCGGTAATCTAATTACACCCTCAGTTTCTTCAAATGCTGTGTTTAATGTAAAGTATACGTTTTGTTAATCATAACGAGTTATTTCAGATATTAGTGCTGGCTAATTATTATGTCTAGTGCGAACTTGCATACTTTCACTCGCAAGCGCGAAAACAAATGTTAAACGCGTTAACAACCACGGTGGTCGTACGTGACCGGCGCTGCAAACTCGGTTAAATTAATTATTTATAGGAAAAGCGAACGAAAGGATCTTTTGAGGGCTCTTAATGATATATACTGACAGACTTAAAGATGAAATTCAAAACCAAATATCTTTGTTTCTAATAATCTGTATTATACCGTGTCTGATCGCAAACGTCAGTTTTCACTCAACGTGTGGTCCAAGTGCTAAAAACAGTATGAAAACGGTTTAAATATGGCACAAACTCTATCTGCAAACAGGGCGATGTTCAGAAACATTTATTCAATAACATAACTCAAGTACCACATTCAGTTTCTAAATATTCTTTTGTGAATCCTGGTTGATGAAAAAATAATGAATCGCTAAAAATTAGAGAGTTTAAAGCTTCCGATGATGCTCCTCGTATCGGTAGTTGAAAGAATATGAATGGTAGCGAGATACTGGTATCTGAAAAAAACAAGCGTACATGTTATTCGACGGAAGTGAAGTGTCTCGATTGCGACACCCTGCTGGTATCGGGCCGGAATGATATTAAAATTTTCAAATAAATGCAACCGGTGGGCCACCGGCGTCGCGTGTGCCGATAACTATCGCGATTCGCTGGCAAATTGGGTAACTCGGTCAAACGCCTCTGCTCCGGCCAGGATTTACATACAAATTGAAGTTGCGCGAACAACATCGATCGCGAATATGGTAATCCGACGCAATGCCATCGATGAGTTCGGGAAACGTGCTCGGCAAATTGAATCACATTCCACGAGGCTTGTGTAGCTTCGCTCGTTCTTCGCAGACCATTCACTTGTACCTCCCACAGGTGCTGTTGTGTACTTAAATTATTTATTAATACAATTTTTTTTTTTGTAGGAGCTGCATGGGATTTCTGTGGTCTATGTGGGGGTCTAGTACTATCTATACAATAACATATATTAAGAATATTGTGTATCTATACAATAATACTATTTATGTACGTTGTTCGAATATGGTTGCTAGGTCTTTTAGACTTATACCTGCTAATCGTATTTATGTAAGTAGGAAGTAAATGTTACATCCGTTAATCAGAGATTGTAATAATATTATATTCAGATTTGAAGAGTAAATGTAAAAGAAACTTTGTTTGTACAAACCTCATTGAGTGACCTTAACTTTATTCGATTCAGAATATGCTTAATTTCACAATATACTTTAAGGTTATTAAATCTATAAGACAGTTGTGTTTTGACAAGTTTATCGGTAAGACCTAGAAATATTAATATCGATAACATTTAGTCGAGATTTTTTTACCTCCCTCCTGACAGAAAAACCACTCTCCTTATAATTGATTGTACGAAGAATTGCCAAGGCTGCTATTCAATTCACACAACCGTAGCAGCTTTCAGGATCAATTTTCTCCCTACACAAGCCTCTGCGGAGGCTGTAGAACCTAACACGTTCAAAATCCCCAACCAGTTCTCTAAATTCCAATTCACGATACTCTCTAAACATGCTACCGTGTTAGTACGCGACACCAGGGTACCAGAGACGACAGTTCGAACAACCGTCCAAGAAAATTCATGCTCGAATGTGTGTTCAAACTTTGCGGATTTAAAATTTCTTAAGTGTCTTGAGACACACTGATGGATCTCCAAATGATTTTGGGTCGTGTTAAATATTTCGAGACGGCAACAAAATTTTGTAATATAAAATGTGAAACCTGAAACTAATCGTTTTGACACGTTGGTAATTCTAGTGTTAAAAAATTCTTCGAATCTTTTTAATTCTTAAGATTCTAAAATCTTCTGAATCTTCTACGGTATCTAACAAAGATTCTTCGTCTTTAAATTCAGAAGATAAAATGCTTGATTTGTAACGAACTGTGCAGCGATAACGTTCGTGAGAACTGTAAGCAATGCACACGTTGTAGTCAATGAGCTCATAAAAAATGCATCACTGCTAACATTAATTCCGAGTTGTACTAATTATAACTCGGATGTTGATTTACAACCGTATTAACCCCTCACGGTTGAATTACAAACGGCATCGTGTTTCTTTTTCACTAAGCCGAATGTCGACACGTAGGCGACAAGAAATAATTTCGTTATCTATACCATTAGGTATATTTTCCCATTTAGAAATACTTTGCTCTTATCTAATACTTTATCGTTCCGCTTCCGTGCACGATATCGCTTTATACAAAAAATATATTTGGCCTAGCCTTGTACGTTTGGAAGGTCAAAGTACACTTTAAAAGAAAAATACAAGCTTTCTATTAGTACATTTTTACATCGATTAAAATGCAAACTTTTGTATCTTGCAATAACCAGAATTGGACTTGCGCCACTTTCAGAATAAACAGCACGAATACTGCGGACGCATTTGGACAATGGCAAATAATTTGAGTCAAAGTTTTATCTTAACTTAGAAGTTTTCTGAACAAACCTCTAAGTTGTGGAGCAAAGCGAATGGACAAAACTAGTTTTAAAGAGGTTTTGGAGAGCTAGTTTGAAACTCGAGCATGAAGGGAAGGTTGTATTGTAAAAATTAGTTAAGTAGCCGGGACTTAGGTGGTCGCTGCTCAGTCACTCGTGGAGTCAATCCAAGAATTCATTTTGGTGCAGTCGACGGTAACGAATTGTTCATCTTGTATCGAAAGAAATGTAATTCTGCTCTACATTTTCGATAAAATTTCTAATAGAAGCATTTGTCCCGAGTTCGAGACGTATACTTATGATGGGTCGATCTAAATTAAGCATCCAGGGAAGAAGTTTGAAAAGTGAATTGCGCAGTTGACTGGTTATGTGGCAGGCGGAGAAGGTGATCCGCGTTTGGAAAAGTCCTATAAGTGGATCGACGGTGTCAGTTTTTCCGGCGGCGATTCAGAAAGGGCACCGCGCGATGGAAGCTACCGTCCGCGGCCCTTTCTCCTTCCATCAGTGGTCGATCGGTTGAGTGACAGGCGACGCAGGAACCAGAAGAGACTTGGAAGCTGCCCGTCCGTCTGTCCGTTCGTCCACGTCGCGTTTGTTCGTTCCGTTTGTCCACGGTCGTCGTGGATATCTCGTGGCCGTGGCTGGCCGTCCTGTCCACAAACGGAGCGGAGCAAGACTTCACCACTTTTATGTACGGAGTCTGAATAACAAATCTGTCCAATTCACATGTCGACATCAAAGAAGATAATATAAACACTACATCGATACATCGTCTACAAAACCTTAATGTTTTATTAATGCGGTCTCCGTCCTCGTCCCATTCCGCCGGAGTCCATTCCATTCCATCCCTGGTATAGGAGAACGTTCGGCGACGAACGGACGGGACGAACGAACACCCGGCATTTGTGGCCACGAAACGGCTCGACCCATGGTGTATCGCGCTATGGGAACACCCGATACGATGGACCCCATCGTTTTGCGCGTTTTGCCAACGGGAACCGATCCAACGACCACCTTTTGATCGCCTGTCCGGCCATAACGTCGAGATCCTTGTCTTGACGCCCCGGTATCGCTGTCTCTCGATCCCTACGTCCTTTGGCGAAAAAATCGCGAAGGTGAAAACGAGCTTTCGTGCCTATAACCTTCGGATTCATCGTTTTACTTCTTGCATTCAGTCGTCGGTGCAGTGTTTAAGTTCTTTTGGACTTTTCTCGATATGTCTCTGAACAGCTGTGTGAAACGATTTCTACCGTATTTAGCTTATCTTGCTCTTATTTATTGGGTACAATATCATGAGTGGTTACCACTTTCTAAATTATAATATGCTAGTATAAGTTCAGTGTACAATGTGAGAAAACATGGTATCAGTGTTCTGACTTTTTCATAACAGTTTGTTGCAAACTTAACATTTGGACTACGAGTCATCGACTTCGATAATAGCCACGTCCCATAACCTAACCTCGACGTTCATTAAGTCTAATATTTTCTCCCTCTTACAATTATTGCCAACAATTATTATATTGTCTCCCATGTTTATTATTGATTCTTAGAATTGTAATATATTACAAAGGCCCGTTTAAAATACTTGCAGTAGGTAATATAATGGTAGTATCATGAGTTGCATATTTTTCATGAAACGCCAAATCATATGCTTTGCTACTGTAACCTATATCAAGAAACGTAAACTTAAGCAAGGAATGAAAGACTAATTTTAAAACTCCACACGTGTGCTCATATTCGCTGTTTACAATATATGCAAGATTATCAAGGTTTCTCGTTACTATCTTGAGCTATTATATATAAGGAAAGTAATCAAGAAATGACATACAAAAATAGACTCGTAAATATTTTGTTACGAAATTGCAAGGAAAATATGAAATGATAAGAGCTGTTTTTATATTAATACTGCAGAGTATGAGAATCGGTCGATGATATTTATTTTGACTTCGCAACAATGTTTCATTAAAAATAAGTACTCCATCGTTATTAAAACTTGGAGAGAAAAGTTTGAGATATTCTGTAAATATGTATATTTAGAAAGCGTTAAAGAAGCGTTTAAGTTAAAGTAGACACTTTGCGTGTTCTTCACAGAATTTTCCTGGTCTCTCCATATTCACTTTCTAGGCTCTCTATTCTTTTCCTGAACTTTTAATAGTGTCAAGATTTGAAGATTTGGAAGTACAAGAATTTGGAAATTGATAAGACAGTTTAGAAATTAGAGAACATAAAAATTCACAACAATTTCAAACTCCTCCGCCTCCGGCCACCTTGACGCCATCTCAATGAAATAATCAATACAGTCATCGATATAACTCCAATATTTTTAATGTTTAATACTATAATATGTATTACAATGCCTATAATACCATAATATTGTGGTATCAGTATAATACCGACGGTCACACCTTTGATTTATACGCATTCGAGAAATAAAAGAAACATCAAACTAATTGAATCATCACTGATCTACTTTCTTTGAGGACAAACCTTAAATCCATCCGATCCCTCATCTAATGGATCCTTTCTGAAGCTCCTTCGCTCGCGTGCGAACAAAAACTCCGCATCAAGGGTTCCAGGAGCGCGAACGCAAAAAGAAGACCCTTCGTTCCTCGCCGACAGAAAATTGTAAATTCTCGTTCGAGCAGCCAGCAAGGATTTTCGTCGGAATCGTTGGAAAATCGTGAGGAGCGTTTCGCGCTTATCCCGTAGGTATATAATACCTCTCGGTTGGCGTCAGTCACTCAGTCAGTCATTGATACCGCGTGGTGATTAATGAAGAGTCAAGGTTCAGGATCACGGTGCCGAGTTCAGAGGAGGGGACACGACGGGAGAGCTCTCGACGTCGAGAGACGAGTATCGATACAGCGCGTTCCTCGGGAATGAAGCAGCGACCATGTCACTGGGAAACGTCCGGTGTTTACTCGATACAGTTGATAAAATCGTAAAACGTTGCTTCGTGAAAGTTCTTGTGTTATCGCGTTGACCATCGACACTCATAACTTTCTTATGAACCAATCATTTTTATCTTTGTACACTTCTGTGCACCAAATTCGAATCTGCAAAATCACGCCTGCATTCGATCTTTGACAAGATTAATTTAAAAAAAAATATATAAAATTTCAACGTTAACTGTTTAGCTCATAATATCGAGTTAGTTTAACTAAATGTAACAGCATTATACGATGGTATACACGTTTTTTACTACGAAATCAAAGATCCATATTGTCATAGTTATGCTTTATTGCACTAAGCGGCAGCACTATCGCGTTGGTTCGAGTATCACTTCACATTGTTGTGAACACAGCATTTTTAAAATGCAGTTGACACAATTTCTGTTCGTTAGAGATAAATATTGAGAATTTGCAGTATTCACACGTTCTTGTCCAAGTACAAGTTCAAAGTTTTATTAAATAATAGGGACCTACATTGGAACATCCTTTATTAGAATGGCCTATAATCCATTATAATTGAGAGACTAACTTCTCTTAACAGTTTTACAGTTTTATTAGACGATAATGGTTATCGAAAAAGAGGTATCATCTCTATGTTTGAGAATAACTTCTAAAAGTACTCCACGTGACGACTGTTTGACGCAAGTGTACTTATTCCTTGAATAAAAGAAAAGTTGCTACCTAATAATTCTTCCCAAAAACGCTAGGAATAATTAAGCTTAATTAAATTTACCTTTTACCCTTAAAAAGTGTGTCATTTCTCCAAAACGGTGTCACGAATATTTATGTCGTTAAGTTAAAATTTGTGTTGTAAGATAATCGATGCGTGTGGTCAAGGTATTCTCAATGAGAAATATCTACTTAGCCGCTTTTAATTAAAAGAAAATGGACGTTGATCGAAAGTGGAAGCCGTTGATCACGAGATCCGTGAGTAACAGGGTCGAAGATCCGCCTTGAGAGCGGCGATAAGATCGCGTGACAACAGCGGGAGGTCGCGCGTGATAAAGAGGCCTCACACCCTCGAAAACTACCGAAACGGACAGGAGTCGTGTAACAAGGAGACGAGAGAAGACAAGAGGAACGAACGCAAGTCATGATTCGTGCGAGCAAGTTATGTGTATTCTTTCCTCGTGGTCCACGATACAACCATGCTACCGACGATGACGCCGCTGATTCGATCACGATCCACATCGCGTCGAATCTTTGGTTCCTCTTCGACGATCGTGACTTTCCTTGTAGATCGTCACGATAGACCTCGCCGAGCCAAGGATGAAGCAACTACGGCGCCGTCGAATTATCGATTCTTTCCGATTCAATGGATTCATTGCTTGGGAATCGGTGATTGCCCGTCGTATACGATTAACTCGATATTGCCTTTCCCATCTTAATGCTTTTCAATCGAGTTTGGAGATTGAAACGAGTTTAACAAGTTCGAGTATCGTGTAATTGGTGGTACAACCGGAAAATTTAAAGCAGTACTATCGTTCGAACATTTTCAAAGTTTACCTCTTCAAGGACACATCTGTGCTTAGTTTCACTTTTAATGGTCACGTATGTAGAGATACTTTTCTTGTATAGCATTAATTCGAGAAATACTCTTATTTGCTGACTAGCGATTTCTTTTTATGACCTCGACAAAGATTATTATGAAGTTAGGTCGATCAAATAGTGCCGTGTTTCGATATTGCAATCTTCGTATTATTCGTCACTGGTGAATGCAGTGCTACGTGTTATATTAACGAGTCACCGAAATAAAATAGATCATACACACATACGATAACTAATTTGACATCATGTTAAATGAACAACTGACGATTAACTGATAAATGGAAGTGTAATTGAATAATCATTTATTCGTTATTTAGATAACGCCCAACGCCGCTCGTAATGGACTGTATTATTAAATATAAAAATCCAAGAAATACCGAGCGTCTTAAAAAATCGCTAGCAATTAAATGATGAAAGATATTCAGAAGAGCTGTAGATCAAGTAGCTCGTAATCAACAAAAATTGCCTGTTGACTCTCTCGTTAAGGGGATGCAATTATTGCACGTGAGTCAGTCGTCGGTTATCTTCCAATAAGGAATTATGATTCTCTGTCAAGGCGAAATACAATCAGCCATTCCCGTTATCGATAATTACGGATAATTTGCGAGTCGGAGTGGAGAGTTTCGTTCGGTCAAAAATGGAGATCGCCGATCGTGGAACGTGGCCAATTAAAGAACGATCGACTCGAGCGTATTACAAGCGAAGAAAAAGACGGTGGCGTGCGACCAGATAACCTCTGGCTGGGCATCGTTCGATCTTTCGACTCGAATGTTATCGCCGTTTCGAATTTCAGCAGCTACATCCACTATCGATGCTATTGTAAACATAACAATTATCGTTTTATGAGCTGGCCATAATTAACACGATTTTTATGCGTTACCCGGTCGTCGTGTCCTGCTATTTCCACCGATTAACGAGCAATTCATAAAACATTATCGTTCGACGGGCTGCCCGTCACGTCGTATCTTGTAATGCGCAATATTTATTGCACTTTAAATAAATAAGCTTTTATTCTTCGACGATATTCTGTCAAATATATGGAGCGTTAATCCTTGGGCTATGACAATACTCAATTGATTCGTTATTATTGCAAGTCACTTGGGGACTTTTTATATTCAAGTAAGCGAAAGTTCAGGGAGTCATTTTTGCAACCGGTATTTTAAGCTATATCTCAATCGTATAGGCATATATGTTAGAACTAATTCAATAATTTTAATAAATTCTTGATTGTATATTTAACGAAAACAGCAAGTATTTTTTTTATGATTTTGGACGAGTAGGGAATAAAATGACAGTCACGTGTTTCTGTACGTCATACCATTTAATAATTACAATTTAAATTATATAATTATACGACCTTACACGTACGGTGCTCTAGGTTACGTAGATGTAATAAGTAGGTATTTTAGTTAGACTATTACGTATATTACATGGAATGAAGTAACATTTCAGTTGACGCTACACGAACGTAATACTTGAGCTTAATTTAAAAGTGGAGAACGCATCCTTCGCACCTGACGAGTAAATAGGTTTTCGTTTACGTTTTTCAAAACCCCCGTTTCTATCATCCTCGATTCTTTTCTCGATACCGCGTGTATATACGGACGAACGATGCAATCGATACGAAAAAAAAAAACGAACGAACGTGACGAAGTCGGTCCGAGAAATCAGATTGATTGAAAAGGACACGCGCGTTACGCGACTTCCTTCCATCACGGATATCTTTCCCCTTAAACAGCGCGAAAAAAGCCGAACTCTGCGAGTTGAATTCATAGGTACGGAACGTGTATGTACGACACGCGGCGTGAACAACAAAAAATAATAATAATAATAATAACGAAACAAATAAAATACAATATTAACACTGGACCAAGTCATTAGCAACAGGCTCACTCTCAATAGAATAATAGCGATAATATCAATAATTTCAATAATCATCGTAATAATATTAATAATAATAATAATAATAATAATAATAATAATAATAATAATAATAAACCTCACTATTCATTTATTTAAATATCCCTAATAAGGTACCAGGCGATAACGAAAGATACATTAATGTAGAAATTGTTTCATTGCGTTGAACAAGATATCACAAGTTATTCATGAAGTTCGGATACCTTCTTCCTTTTCTTTTTCTTATCGACTGCAGAAAGAATTCGAGGAATCGACTCGTTCGTTAGCGCCTCGTACGATAATAACGTCGTTCAATATCGTGTTGCAATATATTCAATAGTTATGTACAATTCAACATTAGCCTATTCTTACATCTCCCTTTTCCTCTCCTTTGTTCGCTTGCACCTTACAATTTAGTGACCTTTTTCTCTCTCTCACTCTGAATATCGTTAATATACTTTAGATCCCTGTATTCTTCCGAATTTGCCTCACGTATACGCGTAATTCACGACGTCTTATTAAGCATAGAGCGACCGCTAGCTTTCTTCGTTTATTATTCTCTTACGTATCACAAGATAGACCAATTAACGCGTGCGCACGCGTGCACGCGACTCGTCCGCGAACACACTATCTAAAATTCATTTACACACCTGCCGTTTCGTTCGATTAGGTCGCCGAGAGGTCTCCTGTTCCTCCTCTTTCTCCTCTTCCTCGAAACAACTGCTCGTTCTTCTTTTTCTTTCGTTGGTACGGTGTATTGACGCACTGGGGTATTTAATTCGCTCGTGTTCGCACACTGCGTGTTGGGATGCGCAGTTGCGAGTGCGCAGCCAAGTGGAAGGCGCATGCGCTACTGCTAATACGTTTCGTTCGCGGAGTTATGGTTTCTATCAATATTCACAATTGCAGATTCACAAAAATCGCAACTTCGGACGCGAATTTAACCTTGGAGCGAAGAAACGTTAACTAACGAATGCTTCGTTTATCGCGTCTGAACAAACGATGTATAAATTAAACTTTAAAAGGTTCGATATTTCAGAATATACATATTAGGCGTGACCAAGTGCTGATACAAAATTTCCAGATTACCGAATCTTCAAACTTACAAATGTTCAAGTTTCTAAATACTCAAAGTATACGAAGTTTCCGAATTCATTGTTGACAGGAAGACGCTTGTTCACGCCTGTACGATACAACACAACCTGCTCTTTATGTCGGGAATATAAGGCAAACTTATTAATTTTCTCGGTGCAAAGCGATACTTTCCCGGTCGATTTGGCTTAACGCGTCCACAACGCAGCAAACGAGCTCCACAATTGCACGACGATTCGGATTCGCAGTCGCCATTACTAACATATCGGTTGTTTTCGTCTTATTTGCTAGAGAGTATTATGCGCCTGGTCGGCTCGGTTTCCAAGGAGCGTCGTTCGAACGGACGTTCAATAGATTCAGCAGCCTCTATCGAAAAACGGCAGAGAATAGAGACTCGAGTATTAATAGGCACCTTACGTACTATGAAGTAGAGACTTTAACGTGCACATAGAAACTGCGCTTCGTCGGGGAGGGAGCGGTACGGTCACGGATCCCTCCCTGGCGAACGCGCACGGACAGATAGATCGAACGAGCGAAGGAAGAGAAAGAGAAAGAGGAAGTGGAAGAAGAAACGAGAAGTAAGTACATCAGCGCATCTCGTCTGCTTTGTTTCGTTTTCGGGGCAAAAGGGAAAACGGCGCGTGGGCAGGAAGTGGGCACAGGAGAGGTGGACAGGGGGGCAATTCAGAGATGCGGAACGGTGCGCAGCCAGACAAGATAATTAATTAATTAGTCGCTCAATTAATTAATTATTTAGACCGCTAAATTCTACGCCTTAAACTACTGATTCGGTTTCATCTCACCCGCTGAGGTAGCCTCTCGTCCGCGTTTAATATCCGGTACTCTTGCAATCTAGTCGCGGCGAGAGGCCCTCGGAGCGCGTCCAGTCCATTTGATCGGGCGAACGGCGTCTTTTGCAGAATATCGTTTTTGGCTTCTCTTCAACTTCGAATAGTCCCATTGTGACGGCGTATACTCGTGTACACAGGTCGATGCTGACAGATTTGCTGGTCGTCATTTACATTTAACTTTATATTTTTTTGATACTTTGTACAACTCTGTCAACTCTCGTGTCAATAATCCAATTATTCACTGTTGTTTATATGAGTAACACTCCGAACGTTCCGCTTCATAATTTCACCGCTATGATACTGTTCGTCCACCACAAGATGAGTCCTGCTAGAATACTCAACAGAAGCACACTGCGAGTAGTTAAAGCAAACAGTGTTACACTTATTTTCTGCATAAGCAATTAGGGTAGTCCTAGATATTAGACAGACCGAAAATTGTAGAAAGTACACCTATCATTCTGAATTCTTATATCTCATCTTGTGGCGAGTGCTCATCTTCAGTTTAGAATAAATTTCCTTTTATCGAGGATAGAGAATTTTGCCTTCAGTTGTTTTTAATTTCGGAACAATCGAAAAAGCGGCACTCAGACAGTTGAGTTTTACAGTAACGAAAACATATTTGACAGACATTGAAACGCATTGCCGATTATTTTTGTTGATACATGAATTGTATTATTGGCACAAGGGTTGAGTCAACTATCAGAAGGACAGTGATGATGGTACAGTAGTCGCAGAGATATATATAGCATGGTTATAAATTTCGTTGATTCGTAAACGACACCTGTTTCTTTCATGCTTGACTGGCTCGAAAGATCAGAGATGCTGATAACGAACTCGGATCGACGTTCAGTGCCGTGCAATATCAATGACCGTATAATACTTATTCACCAAAGTGCTTTTATTTTATCCCATCACCGACAACAGTCTGCGAACCGTTAAAGTTTTTCCAGGTATTTAAAGTACTGAACAGAATGGTCCACACCGACATTGCAATGCTCAGAAGCAAACGCTACACGCGTCCGACAAGTTGGTTCATTACGATCACGTATTCTATCGATTCGCCAACTTACCGGACGCGCACGGTACCGGTCGAGAGACGAGCGACATTTACGACCACGCTATATTTTCGCGACAAGTATACCGAGATCGAAATCGCTCCGTGAAACCTCGGAAGAAAAAAGTCCGAACAGCGTGTTTCTCTGTCCGCGAAAAGGAAGAAAAGGAAGAGAGGGGAAGAAGAAATTCCGGTTGACGAGTGACAATCCGTCTAGGCATCGGTGGTCTGTGTCAGACCTCGCTGGGTCTCACCACGTGTCCTACTGGAAGTGAAGTGTGTCTCAGCCCGGCGGGTCACGTGGGACGCGGCCAGGCCGAAAGCGTAAAAAAGCCTTTTAGAAGTTCTGCTCGCCGTACATCCCGGGGAACCGGACAGCGTGTGCTCCGAGCTCGGCGGGCGAGAACTCGTCCTATGTGGCCAAGTGAGCGAACTGGCCTGGGTGGGGCGCGAACTGGTAAGGGTGGCCATACGGCGACATGTGGTACGGTACAATGTTCATGCTCGCCATCTTGTGCTCCTTTTTCCACTTCATCCGCCGATTCTGGAACCAGATCTTTATCTGACGTTCCGTCAGACAGAGGGCATGGGCGATCTCGATGCGACGCCGCCTCGTCAGGTAGCGATTGAAGTGAAACTCCTTCTCCAACTCCAGTGTTTGGTACCTGGTGTACGACGTCCTTTGTCGTTTCGTTTCGCCGTTCGCGTTCACCGTGCCTGCAATCAGAATGTTCGTGTTAACACTCGCCGTATAGAGCCGATACTACGTCAGTGATACACTTTGTTCAGACAGTGATATTGTTCCGCTTCACGTTTGACGAGGACACATTTAAACGGTAGAAAAAGATAGTATGCTCTGGTTCGTTGTTTTGTCTCCGTCCGACAAAGACTTGAGGGGATTTACGTCATTTTATTTGCTTCTTTCGTGTGCAACGTAACGATCCTCTGTTTTTCTTTACCGCGTATATGCCTAGTGCAGACACATGTTCTTGCTCGAAAAATATTTGAAAACATAAAAACTGTTATATGGTACTGTTACATGACACAAACTCCCATTATCAAATTGCCAAGGTTTCAAATGCTCAGTTCATAACATAACCCCATTAAAATATCGAATCGACATACAACCGGAGCTACATGAAATTAGGTTCCGTTCCGAAGCGTATCGTTTAAACCGGCTAAACCTATTAGCAAATTGATTGGACGCGCGTAAGAACGATCAAAGGGGTAGAGAAAAAATATACAAGACCGTGAACCGTTGAACATGGCGGCCGGTATACGAGATACGGTACCCGAGCAGGGTAGGAAAAATGGGAAAAAGGGCGATCAAAGGCACACGGTCCATAATAGCAGGGGCTTAGTCGTGTAACGCTTCGCGAGTTCGTTAATTATTTCAACGAGTCCCGCGGTTAAATGCATCGACCGTTGCTACTGGATCGCAAAACTGTTCAGTTGGCAGCTGTTTTACCTATTTGCTCAGCACGCTCGAGCCATAAATAATTTTGCAACGCTGTTATTACGATACTCCGCCTGTTACACCTATCTCCTCCGCGTTGCAAAAGCCGTGACTATCTGGTAAATGAATAGCTCGGCCAACGAGCATCGGGAGAAATCTCGAGGCCGCCTTTAAATACCAATAACCTGTTACTTATGCGTTTCCAGCTGCGCGATTGCTACTATACGCTAAAACACTCTGATTTACTCGTTACGCCTTAATATTCCAATTACATACCGTATTGCCACGTTATACTTTCATTTTATTACCAAATGGAGAATCAATTTTACAACCCGACATTATCAATTTAATAAATTATAGACATTTCATTTGCTTCTGTTTATCTTTCAACGATTATAGACACGGGGGAATCTGTAGATATAGAGATTTAGAGGTATAGAGATAAGAGCATATCAGTTTTGATGTTTATAGGGATCTGAAAATATAGATGAAATTGCAGATAGGTGGATCTGGAGATGTAGGAACTTAGGTTTACACACTGGGATTATAGGAATCTAGGATCGTATGAATCCAGGTTTATAGAGACCAAGGGATCTAGATTTACAGGAATCTAGGAACTTAGCCTCGTAGAAATCTACATTCGTGAAGATTTAGGTTTATAAAGTTCTAGACTCATAAAGATTTAGAGTTATAGGGATCTAGGATTATAGGCATTTAGGTTTATAGGCATTTATACTGGTAGAGAGTCAGGTTTATAGAGATCTGGGCTTATAAATATCTAAGTTTATAGAAATCTGGGCTTACTATGTTATAGGGATCTAGGGATCTAGCTTTGTGAAGATCCAAAGACACGTAGATCCATGTTTATAGTGTTCCGTACGTATAGATTCTGAATTGGTTGGAATCTAGGTGTATTGGTATCTAGGTTTATAGCTATTCTCATTCCTCTTACAATTTAGGTACTCAGATCATAGATATCTAAGAATGTAGATACAGGGATCTAAGCTCGTAGAGAACAGAGATATTTAACAACTCAAAAATACAGGCTTTCATATAATACCCAGACACCTGTATCGCGTAAACCAATGTTATAAATTGCTACCTGACACTTTGTATACGAAGAATTAATTACAGACAGATCACGGAACAAATTGTAATTGATAAGATAAGAATTTTGCTTACGACTGGTCTGATATCCAAGACAGATCGTAATTTCTTTTTTTCTGGATGAGTAAAATCGAACGTGGTATCGGGAGTTTTCGATCGATCGAGCAGGTGCGAGGTGAGCCAAGGGTCGAGACTCCGGCATGATCATAGATCCATGTCGATGCGGATATTAAAGAGTTCGGCTCATTTGCAGCAATAATGAAAGTGCTATTAATAGCGCTTCAAGAGGGAGAGCTGAATGTGAATTGCTCAGGGACAGCGTTGCTAGTGTAACAGTGTATGCGAAAATTAGCTTTTCGTACGAGAAAGAGAATACATTGTACAAGATAGTAGAAAGTGTTCTTGTTCGAAATTCTGTACATACGAAGTAATTGGAATGATTTAGACGAGGAATGTTTGCGGTGCAATTATGTTACTTTACGAAACCGCCAGTATTGCGATAACGCGAACGCGTTCTTTAGAAAGGATCTTTGTTAATGGTCCAAAGAATGAAACTAATATAGCTGCGTTTACCTATATTCTGTACAGTTGAAAAATTCACTTCCGTTTCATAATACATCTATTTTATTATACATATTATTTTGTATAATATAATACAATTTCTATAATAATTCCTGCAGAAAAAGTATCTTATATCAGCTTCATAAGTCGTTTCCTACAATCACTTGTCCGAACCTAGTCATGTTTGAAATGTTTAGAACACCAGACTGTAGCACTAGAAAATTCAAAGAACAAGGAAAATTGAGTTTTAAAAATTGTAAAGGTCAACGAAAGTGTTAACATCCGAGTTAACTCGTGATCGGTCAACAATGTTTGGGCACGAAAACGCGAATTAACGCGTAGCCGATCAACATTGTTTTAATCGCCTACATTAAAGCGTGTTCACTGACAAACATCGCAAAAGCAAATTTTTCTTAGGCGATGAACGCGACAAGGATCTGCAGGGTGGTCGCGATCTTCATCGAGCTGAAAATCACGGTGTTAGTCGCGCGATGAGTAATGCGGCAACGAACGCGTTAAAAATGATCAAGTTACGAAGAGAAATGTGAAATGTGAAAAGTGAGGAAAGAGGGCGGGAGGCAAAGGGTTCGCGGAGGCAAAGTTGGAGCTTTCGGAGTGGAGGTGTCCAAGCGAAGCTTAATGACCAGACAGTCGGAGATGCGCGTTATCACTTTCCTCCCGATGTAGCACGTCGTTGGTCTGACTTTTTAATAAATAGTGGGCCGGCTGTCTGGCTGGTCCAGGCCCGCATATCGTTTATCCGGCACACCTAGCCGTTTTGTAACGGCCGGACGGAATTCCTTTTTCTGGCTGGCTCATTATTATACGACAGTCGAACGCGCGAACTAAGCCGGCACGCGTACCGAACGTTGCCCAAGGGATCGAGCGTGCTCGATCGTCCTCCCGTATCCTCTTTGTGGATCCTTTCCGGTGATTAATTGCTATCCGTGTACCGCTGACGTCGATACAACCTATGCCACGGCGAGGGAACAATCCTGAATCGAGCTGCTTCGTTCCTGACGACGGACGTCTCGATCCTTTTTATCGTCGTACCGATTTTTCAACAATTTTTACGCGTAAGGTTATGCATTCCCTTCGGTGACACTTAAACAGTTAACTGCCTTTGACGCGTACACACAAAATTTTATTCCTGCGTGGTTGGAGCGCATATCATTGTGTAATATAAATTATCATTTATAATACTTGAAATTTCAGTGAGAACAAATATGCTATTTTAACATGAATTATAAAATATTGCAATGTTACAGTGTAGTGAGACATAATGATCGTCATACGATAGAAGTTTGAGGGGTGAGCCTAAGGGATGGAAATAGGGGACAAAACGCATTACGCAACTGATGCATAGAGGTGCGAATGGTAGGATGGAAATGTAGAAATATTAAAAAGCATGGAAGTTTGAAAAATTGTGAACTTCGAAGATATAATTCAGATTTTAAGAAGCTTAAAAATAAAAGAATTCTGAAATTTGTAGAAAATTTAAAAATCGTGTAAAGATAAATCTCGAGCATGTACAGAAGACCTCGAACGAAGGAGGAAAAGCTAAACGGAAGCATAATAAATTCAACGCATAATTTCTGGATATGTTTCCAAGCTCTCATCATTAATCTTAAATTTCACACTGCGTGGAACGTGTTAAAAATGAAATTGGCAACGTTACAAATGTCGTGTTACAATTGGACCTCCTAGACGTTTGATTTATACATTTTGTCAAGCGCTGTTAAACCAACAGGAACTTTTACAAAAATCCCACTACCAAGTGTACGTTGAATCTCGATATTCGAAAATCTTTTATACGTATGATTTCATAGGTACGCTATTAATAATTTAAGAAACATAGTGAAACTTCTATCTGACATTTCTGAAGAGATCTATTGAACCGGCTGTAAATGATAAATGCAGGGAAACCATAGATGCGTGAACGTATCATTTGAGACTGGATCACATCAACGATACACGTGAAAAATTGATTCGAGGAACCATCGCCTAATGTTTCATTTTACATAGAGACATCCATATTCTTATATACACAGACATTGCATTGTTCATTTATGTACAGAGGCATCGTCATGTTTCTATACAGCGTGGAAAGACACTCATCCCTTTATACATAGAGACATGGCTTTATAAACGCGAACACACTATAATACATGGATATTCTTATATGTATACATAGAGTCATAAAGATACGAGGATATAGCGAAATAAGAATATCGGGATAAGACGAAAAATTGGGGATATAGAAATATTTAATATGTAGAAAGCTAAAAACATACAGATGTGGAGATGTACTTTCTAGGGATATGTATGCATTTGCATACGTGTGAAGATCTGTAGTTATGGTTTTAGAGATGTGATGATGTAGGTAGGTACGCTATATGAATCTGAGTTTATACTGTATATTGAGGATGTAAAGATATGGGAATGTAACGATACCAATAGAACTCTGCAGAAATGAAGATCTGGGGGATTGGGAGTTATTCAAGAATAAAGAGATCTAAGAATGTATGAATCTAGAAATGTAGCGAAGGAGGAGTGTACGTCCAAAGTGGCATCGTCGGTGATATAACGAGAACGTAGCGGTTCGGAAAAGAGGTAACGGAAGATGAAACTGAGTCGCGATCGAAGAAACCGTTTTACGTCAGGATCAACGTACGGCCGTAACACGATAACGAGAGAAAAAGGAGAACGACATCCGTTTTCCGCGTTCCAAAAGGAAGAAACGTCGATCGCGGGAGCGAAACAACGAAACTCGCCCCGACTTTCACCGAGCACCGCATTCTTCCCGTGCAGCCCGGTACGGTGGTGCATCGACGTTGACAAGACACGGACAGCGATTAATCATCGCGTCAGCCAAGAAAGAAAGAAACTTTCGGCTCGGAGGCCGTGTATTCGAGTCACGAGTGGCCGCCAGTTCGGCCACTCGCGTATCTTTATCACCGGCCTGATAATGGATCATTATCCGTGGCGTCCTTTTGTTCGTCCTCTGGAACAAACCGGGTCGAAACGCGAATCCATGAACGCATTCACGGATTATTCAAAAGGTAGCAGCCCTCGTACGGTGGGTTTTGTTGTTGCGAATCCTTGGTCGTGGCATTCTTTCAACGTTGCTCGATGCGACGTCGACGAAACGCCGTGGATACCCATTAATCATCCGCTCGGACGATTTAGAAAAAGCATTTGTGTCCTTCTCGATGACAGACCGTATATAGCGGCCGCACGTTCTCCTACTAATAGTTTGATCCGTGTTTACCACGCTCCGCTGCGATTAAGTGCGATACCTTTTTCGATTGACACTCTGTCCGAGTTCTTCCTTTATGCGCTTCGCTCGAGTGATACTTTTGCTAGCCACGATACTTCAACTCTTTCGTTTTCGGCACAGTTTTGCGCGGTGTTCTCTTTGTTGTTACAGTGATTTAACGCGTGGAGACTCAACACGTGATAATGAATCGCGCGAGGATTTAATTCATAGTAATTTAACGTGTGGCGATGCGGTGCCATCTAATTACGATCCTACTGATCACCATAACTTGTTACGGTACAGCGCGTAGAAGTATAACACGTGTCGATTTGATATGCAGCGAATCTAATACACGGCGACTCTAACATGTAGCAATTCTAACGTATGCCGATATAATGAGTGGCGATCTGTGACGATGGGATATTTAGTCATACGACGCTGCCATGGAGTGGTGACGCAACGCGTGGCGACCGTATGATAATTCTAACGCATGGTGATCTAACATATACAATCCTAACACATGGTGATCTAACATGTAGCAATTATAACGCATGGTGATCTAACATATAGCAATCCTAACAGCAAATTCTAATAGCAAAATCTAATTCTAATAGCAAATTCTAACTCTAGCAAATTAAACGCGTGGTGATTTATCACGTAGCAACTCGAACACGTGGTAATCTACCATGTAATAATTCTAATGTGTAGCGATTCTAACGCATAGTAACTTAACACGTTAAAAGTCTAACTGTAGCAAATTAAACGCGCGGTGATTTATTACGTAGCAACTAACGCATGGTAATTTAGCACGTAATAATTCTAATGCGTAGCGATTCTAACGTACTGTAATAGAAAGAGTGGCAATACAACGCGTGGTAATTTACCGCATAGTAATTCTACCATATAGCAATCTAACTTAGCGATGTCGAACGCAATGAAATTCGAAAATCGTTTCAGTCAAAAATAGAAAGCACCCTTTTCACTTACGTACAACATTTTATTCTCCAAACATCGTCGAGAAAAGTGGAAGAACCGAAAACACGAATAGGATTTCCCCGTACATTCCTCGTCTTATATTTTTTGTCTGTCGCTGAGATAGCGGCATCAAAAATAACCACAAAAGACTGAGTAGTCCGTTAGAATCGCGACGATAATTGAACAGGTGCGAGAACGAGCGACAGCTAATCGACTCGAGAACGATTGTAAATTCGCACGGTGAATCGCGATCATCAAATGTTTTGTATCTTCAGCAATCAGGGACACGCGTACCCTTATTTTCCTTTCTTCTGCGACCGAACAGAGGAAGCGTTATCGTAATTAGAGAAAAGCTGACTGACGAAACAACATTTTATTATGTGTTGGCTTCGTGCAAGTCTGTTATTAACAGTCGAGCAAGATCTTGCGATATAGAAATGTAAAGGATCAAATGCATCAACGTGTAATCAGTTTTTTCCTGCAATTACTTCCGCTTCAAATGCTGCGTTAAGTATTATGATTTTTTTGCAGCAGCAACGTGGTGGACTGATACGAACGATTTAATGTTTTTCACACCCATTTTCATTATACATCTTGCACCTGAAACGACTTCTAACACCTGTTTTAATTATCATGATTTATTCATAATGAGCTCGTTTACATACTGTAAAATTGCATTATCTATTTATTTATACACGCAAAGTCCTCTATACATAAGATACGAAAAGAAGAATACCAAATGATTCTTTCGTAAGTAAACAGAGATGTTTAGATGTAGTGTGGGTGCTCTAATCAAATTAAATTGGGACACGATGTGAAAATTAAGTGAAACTTAACAATGATACTACAGCAATGAAAGAAATCAAACATTGATAGCAAAATAGTCATTGTAAAATGTGAACACCTTGTACTGAAATACCCTGTATACAAAGCTTTAAATACAAAATTAATAACAATTTTGCCACAAAATATATATGCATACGCAATTATAACTATTTACTAAAAAATTGTGTATGTAATCGCGTAGCTAGATGACTCCCGAGAAAATTTGAGAGCAGTCGCCATCTTCTACGGGATCGAACAAAACTGTTAAAAATAATATTCACGACTTAAATTTAATGCACGACGTGTCAACGATATTCGAGAAAGACTTTTATGAAAAGAAGAAGATGGAAACCTTCTTACAACAAAATATACGAGCCGTCAACGGTGTGTGTCTTAAGAGTAACAACAGCTGCGATCGTTCGCTTTTGTGTTTCGTTACGTGTCCAGATAGTTTACCATAAAGAAAAGAAAAGGGGGAAGCAGCAATGAAACTATGTTTATGATATCAACATGCTCGTGATTTGTGTAATCGCGAAATAATCATTTTCACGCTGATACTAATCCAAAATTCGTGCGCTATTAAAGTTCTATATGATAGCTCCAAAAATAAAATGGTAACGGTGTAGATTTTTTAGTAAATATATTAATGATTTTCTAGTAGATAATGTAGCCGTTTTTTAGTAGATACACTGATGTAGATTTCATAGTAAATATTAATGGAGATTTTCTAATAGATATACTAATGTAGACTTTCTCAGTAAATACGTCAATGTAGATTTTATAGTAGATATATCAATGCAGATTTTTCAGTAGATACACTAATGTACACTTTCTCGGTAAATATATCAATGTAGACTTTCCTGTAGGTATATTAATGCAGATTTCATAGTAGATATACCAATGTAGACTTTCTCGTGGATATATTAACGTAGATTTCATACTAGATATAACAATGTAGATTTACTGATAAAGATGTCCTCATTCGAGAGTCAAGTATTTCTTGTTACGGTATTTAAAACTTCTCGTTCTTCCAATTTGAATGATCTAAATGAACGTTTTTAACAGTACTGTTCTTGAAAATATCTATTCTTAATGGAAAGACAAAGTAACAGGTGCATAATAGATTAAAAAAATTAAAGAAACTTGAAAAATTCTTTATACCTAGGTACTAAATTTAAGAAAATCCCCAAACCATAACCACACAGCCGAATGATCCTGGTATCGCTAAGACAATTCACTGGAGCGAGAATAACGAATGATACTGAATAACGTTAAATACTCATGTATACCTGTTTGAATTTCTAAACATTTCTAATTTCTCATTTTAACACTAAACCTATGAAAATTATCGTTCAACAAGTTTCTTATCTTAAATTACAAAGTTTGTTAAAGACCTTTCGACGATCGAGATAAAGAATTAATGTGTACACTCATATGTTTTACACTACGTTTATTTTTCAACCTCACATTTAATTTGAAAGTTTATCTTACACGCTGGTAGATAATCTAATTCGGAACTTTGCTTCCATCCACTCTATCTTCTACACTATCTTCTATCTATCTTTCATTCATACAATCTTTAAATTTATGATTCGGCGAATCTAACTCGTAATCTAAATGTATAGTACTTATTCAACAATCGGTTTGCGAAACGCGTCAAAATGACGCATCTTCGGTTCCTTATTTCGGATTACAGAAATTATTCATCTCACATATTTCTCTACATATTTTTTATTTAAAAGTAACATCAGTCTGGAAAGCTAATGTTAAGAATTCCTATTAGTCCTTTTCCCTTTCTACTATCCTCAGAGTGGAATCCTCAATTCATATGCTTAAACCTTAACAAGTTTATTAACAGATTTATTAACGAAACAGGAAATTAAGGAAGAATCGTTATGGTAGCAGAAACTCGAACGTCTCGTCACGTAGAGAAGTCCAGTAAAGTGAAGTGTATTCGGCAAAGGTCGGAATCCAGCATCGTAAAGAAATCCGGTGCCTAATAATAATTTCCAGAGCGGCATTATTTTCCGTCGGTTAGCAGGGGATCGTGGTCTGGTAAAAATGTTTGACATCCCTGGCACGGTGGCAGAAAGGAGGTGGAGGAAAGAGAAACGACAGGGTCAGCGAGTCGCATAGCTGTCGGTGCTGTTAAGACACCGAGGGCGACCGGTGTAGAATGAAAGACTGCGCTAAGCGCAGGCCCGTGTCGTGTCAGGCATCTCGGTGTCACCTCGTGTCGTCTAACGTTTTCGTGGCTGGCTCTTAATAGAATGGCCCGCTTCTCGAATCGTGTGTGTATTCGCACCGAGCACAGCCTGTGTACCGAACGTGTCACCGACTGCCTGTCTCGGAGACCATTTCTGACCGGCTGACTGACAGACCGCCTGCTTCAGCGTCACCGGGATAACCTACACCTACGTCATTCTTCCTGCCTACTGCTTTCTTTCTCGGTATCATCGCACACGGATACTCTCTGTTTCCTTTACGATCACGATCTGTAACTCCGATTGTTTACTGAGGGGTCGCTTGCGAAATTAGTGAAAAAGGGATTAACTGGGGAGAGTGGGGAAGGGTGATGTTTTAGGTGCAGGAGGTTGAAATTGGGGTTGTAGGAACATCTGGGACGGATAAGTTAGGGAACTTGGGTATCTCCGTTCAAAGTCTTTATATTCGGAGGTTTATAACTCTCTGAATTGTCATATAACTCTTTTTGTGAATGTATAACCCTTTGAATCTTCGAAGTTTTGACTCTCCAAATTCTCGAATTTCCAGTTCTCTTTCTCAAACTTTTGACTCTTCAAATTTCCAACCCTTCAATTCGACATTCCAAGTTTTCAAAGTTGCGAATTTTCAACCCCTCAAATCTTTGAAGTACCAACCCTTTCAAGCCTCCAGCTTTTCAAACTCCTATACCATAAATTGTCCAAATCCCCATAAAGTCCAACTCTTCAAATCCTAACTTTCTAAATTTCTCAACTCCCTCAAGTTCCCTAAATTCCTAAAATCTCACACACACAAATCTCTAAATTTGCAAACCCTGCTTGCCGAAATTCCCAAGCGTTCCAAACGAGCGCAACAAGGCTAAGTTAGACATTCGCAAAGAGGAAACAACGCGAATGCACGTTGATCGGTAGTCAGTTCGCAAAGCATGGCGGAATAATCTCGACGGACGTGGAATTAATCGGTTTCGTTGTCGGGGTATCGGCGAAGGCGCGAGCAACTGGTGAACTGGCGAGCGGAATCGCTCGATTAAGCTAGCCAGACAGAATCGGAATCTGTCGCTTTGAAATGACTGCGTGTCGCGTTCCAACGGCTACAAAGAACACTGCACGATTGCGTGGTCTGTACTTCCAGTCGACAGCGGATTCTACAAACGTATATTTAGAATCTCACCACCGCTAACCCCTCTCCGCGCATCCGAGTGTTTATCTGATAGCAGCACGAGGGCTGCAGATATCAATCGTTTCCATCTGCATCGATCGAGGAATTCCAAAGAAAATAATGGCACATCCGGTCATTCGCAACTTAATCGTCACGAGAAACTATTTTAAAACCAATAGAAGTTTTCTTTTTGTACAATGGATGGGTCTATTTGATCGAGGTTTAATGTTATGAATCATGGATACACATTAGTCGAAATTAGACACACTTGCTGATCAGGTGAAATCACACCGAAATCGTGGGTCATTTATCTCGTTCACTAGGTTTCTTTTATTACGTAGCTATATTTCATTTTTCATTTTCTCTTTTACATGGTCATTCCTACTCTATCTCCTTTTAATGCTTCTCTTCGATGAATATTATTTTTAGTCCATATAATATTCTCCTCTGAAATTCATTAATTTAAATTACTTCAGGAATAACATCATGTCTAATTAGATTCATTATTTTCCATTTGACTCCAGTTCATTTTGAAAGAGCTTGACATTGACACTTCGTAGATGCCATTCGATTATCTTCATATATTTTAATTTATCAATGAAATTGTTCATTTATATATAGTCGTGCTAAAAGATTTGTATCCTAACAGAGAAATTAAACGCCATTGGGAAAGTTAGAATTCAAGGAAGTTGTGACTCAATATCATAAAGCAAGAGGTTAAGGGCCATTTTTCTGCGCGCATCGCCTAAGACAAACGTATCTAGTTGTTTTTATTTTCCTGAATCATGAACGGTTGAAAGCGGGACCATACCGAGAAATACTGCGCATTCCTAAAGCGTACACAAAAAATACTCAGCTCACGAGATTGCACGATGCAAGAGATGCTTTGCATTTCATTAAACGGAGACCTCCCCGTGGAATGTACGGAAAGAATGTCGTGGAACTTGGCCTTTAGGCGGAGAATCAACTTTCAGCGGAAAAAAATGGAACCGAGAAGAAGGCAGAGATGATAAGTTGCAAACCACTTGGTAGTTGCCTCCATTTTCTCGAAGCTCGGTAGCAATTACTATTTAATGGAGGGCAGCTAGCGTAGCATATTCACCTGAATTATCGTAGTTAGCTCCGCGTGCATCGCATTATCGATACTCAATGTGGTTTGTATTATCGATGCTCAACATGAATCGCATTATCGACTCGATGTATTTTCCATTTTATCCTTGATCAACATGATACGCGCTGTTTTGGAAACTAGTTATCGCGACATTAGTATGTACGATGTACGCAAAACTTTTTGGAGTACAATTGCCTTTGACATGCAACCGTTTGTCAGTTTTGGTACGATGTTAGAGAAGTATGTTTTAATAAAAACCTCACATAATTGACACATGTCGTCAATATTTTAGATGTTCCTAATTTTTATTGGCAATTTTGATACGAACATAGAAAACATATGAAAGTTTATAAACACACGTTTTTTCAGTGCAGTGTAATTACAATCATACAATGTACGCTTAGATAAGCAAGGTAAACTGATTTCGTTGAAAATCGTTTTTTGGTAAAAGTTCTAAGTTTAAAAATGGATGAGAAGAGTTAAGTTAATCCGTCCCGTTACAGTATAATAAATCGTTGTTCGAATAGTCCACTAGTTGTTTATCAACGAAAATCAAGCCTCAACACGGCGATGCCAGGGCAACAAGTATTTATAACTCTGAACAGGAATCTCAGTCCGTAGAAATTATAAATCATCAATCCTCGCTGGGGAGATTAACCAAAGAAGAAGAAGAGGAAGAAGAAGAAGAAGAAGAAGAAGAAGCAGCAGAAGAAGAAGAGGACGAATAATAAGAAGAAGAGTAGGTCTGAAGTACCGCGTGGCACGACGACAAAGACGATGTAAATCTAAAATCTACTCGGTCTCGACATCGTGGACCGATCCACTGAAACACATCCAGCACCGTTCAAATCCCAGCTCCCCATTGACACGGCCGACAAAAGAAGAAGAGGAGGTTCATAAATAACCCGGCCAGTTTATCGTGCCTATTATGCAATTACGATTGCATCTTTGAAGCCTAGGTGGTCCACGGCCTCAAGATCTCAGTCCAGGCCAACGAGATAATGCTTGTTAAAAAGTTGTCGTTGTTTCTTCGACTCTACGGGACTTGGTCAACTGTTTCGCTCAACTTTCACCGTTTATCTCTTTCTCCTCTATCTCCCTGTTTACTGATAACGCGCCGACGACCGAGGAAATCGTCGAACGAGGAAAACATTTTTTCTATAAGAACAAACCTTTACGACTATGAAACTCTTTCCTATACAAAATGGTGATAATATCCGGTAGATGGATACCTATGCAAATAATACTTATTGGTTAGGTTCACTTTATCCGTAAAGTTTTGTCTCTCTATTGAAATGTTTCATAAAATGTATTCGTACGTCGTAAATATTATATCGTTTATATTATTATTCATAAGGTATGAATCATAAGTAATCTGATAAACACAATCAATTTTTAGTGACATATATAACATTTGCATGAAATCTACATCATTAAGTGTTGATCTCTCCGAGTTTCTAAGTAAATTAGCTTTTAAATGCAACGATGAATATTAAAATTATTAACGACATTTACATCTTGTTATTTTGTTGACTATTTTTCCTATTTATATAGATGAAGATCGATGTTCCGCTACTTTATTGTTAATCGCACATTTGCTAATCTGAACAAATTACTATACGAGTTCACATATTTTTTGTAATGTAATTAGTGACTTCGAGATTACATATATTTAATGACTCATCTTATTCAATTTATTAATTATATCTGTAGATGAACGTCTTAATAAGAAATTAATATTTTTATTTTCAACAAAATAAATAACTAGATCAGCGATATAATTCGATTTAGGCAATTGAAAAATTTTTCTTACATAAAAGAACAGAAAAAAGTTGACTGTCTCTGCCTACGTAGAAAGTGTGGTAATTTTTCCCTAGGGAAAGATCAAGTGTCCCTAGCCCGCATTCTTTCCGCGACGTTTAGGTTAGGTTATGTTCCTGCCGTAATCGTTGGTCGAATAGTCACGAGTTTCGTTACGAAATCAAGGCTTATTTCGTCCCCGATAAGGAAACGTTGCGTAATTGATAATTGGAGTCCGTGGTTCAAAGCTGTTTAACCGGTGCAGATGGGTTTGCCATGAATGTTACGATAAAAAAAGAGGTTAGTCCGTGTTGGTAGATTGTCGTTGAGAATCTTTCCTTTAGGAATAAAAACGTTACCTAGATTTGAATCTCTGATGACGCTTTAAGTATCGCTAACGGTGTCTCTTAGCGAACAGGCTGATAGGAATGTTGACCCTAATGAAGCTACCGATTCAGTGACACTAATCGCGTGTTAATACGAAAACATTAATCGTTCTGATTAAATAGAAGTACAGATGGTCCATCACGGAAATAGGACTAATTTTATTTTAATGTTCCACTTCGTTGAATTAGTTTTTTTAAGCAACGTCCCATTAGTGAGCCATCGTTAAAAAAGCTGAACTATGAACTGTTCTTCGCGCGTCATCATTTTTAACATTTAGAAACTGCGATTTATTAGTCAATTTTAATCGTACTACTAGACAATCGATCAGATTGTCAGATTTGATAATAAATAAACAATGGAAAGTGTTGATTGGTAATGTACTTCAATCTTGAATACGATGACGACAAACTTCATAGATACCGTAACTGTGTGATCATCCATCAAGATATGGATGTATTGTACAGTTTTCAGCATCGTAAGTTGACGATTTCTTTCGTCGATGAGCCGACGATGACAGGAACTCGAATCGGTGTTAAAATCACGATCAGCCGTGCTACATTGTGCAGGCCACCTTTCAATACCCCGCATGAGCCTCATAGCTTCCTCTATGAATGAGTAATGAGGAAAGCGGTGGCATCGGGTAGTCGCATTAGGATCATCGTACAATCGAGAATTCAAAGTTTCAAAGTGTCTGATTCTAAAAATTGAGAACTCTTAGGTTCCCTAAAATCCGAAATCTGTAGGTTTCAAAATCCGAAACTTCAAACATTCTCAAAGTATCAACGTTCTATAGTTCCAGAATATACAATTATTACAATACTATTTTCCAAATTTTGCATCTGAAACTTGCGAATCCGAAACTTGATTGAAAGCATTAAGGGCCACATCCGAGACTACCAACATGGATATGCACAGTACCGTAGATATTCCTAGTCAGATGGCGATGTAGAAAAAGCTCATGCTCAATTATTAGATCCAGAAGTTATATCTTGCGCATCTCGTATTCCACGATCAGCAGTGAACGCTGAAGCAGTGCTTCGTTGTTCTCGGATTTGCTAACGTGTTCGGCAGATCGTAGACCGTGCACGGTCCATCGATTTGTCCGATATGGCAGATTGAATAGTTTTTCGCGAAGAAAGGAGGACAGCGATGACTGGGAGGATTGAAACGGTGATTATCAGCATCTCGGTCCGTAGCTCATCTATTTCTTCAGCGTCCCATATGACGCGTTTCACGATCCGTTTGGTGGGCGAGCAAGGAGGAGCCAGGGCGACGATAGACATCAGATCGGGACACGTCGGCGACTGGCTCGTGGCCAGTGGCGCCCACGGTGTTTCGCGAAAACGCGAGCGGTTAGTGGTTACTAGGAGCCGGTCCGTGCGCAATTTAAATTTATCTAGGCATGTTTTGCGTCACTCAGCCACCATCTCGGCTGATTTGTGACCTTTCGGTGCTTTCGCAGCTGGCGGCCGATCGCGGGCCAAAGATCGCCAGTCGGCCGGCAAAATCAACGACCTGTCGACATTCCGCGACGAAGACGACGCTGTGTCCCGCTCGACGATCGGCCTGGCCGATCCGCTCTGTCGCTACGCCGTGATCCACCTGTTACCGCACGTCCTGGTCGACTCGGATCTGTCCACCGTTAAGCCCGCGCAGGAAACTCGCCGACCGGCTTCTATTTCCACTGATAAACAGCTGACGCGTTCGACCCGTAGCTGTGCGTTAACTCGTGCGTTATAAATTCCGGCGGAGTAATCATTTTCACGGGGACCTGCTATTTATGAGCCGTGACGACCGCCTCGGAACGACTCCGCTGATCAGACGCCGAAACAACTCCGATTTCTCTGCCTCGAACGCTGTTTTAACTACGGACACGTTTCTTTTCGCCGTTCGTGAAATATTACGAACTGTGACACGTTCGCATGAAATTGCAACGATAACGATAATGGGTAAAATATGGGTTTCTGTACCCGATAATAGTATAGACATAGACATATAGACTACACGATTCGTAACAGGCATTGAACTCGACACTGAAATAGAGCAATGATCTTCCATTTCTTTCTCCTTTTAATATATAAGTTCATGGAAGGATTCTATCTTTGTATTTTTCTGCAAATACCACCACCATTATCATCATTATCTCCGTTATTCAGATGTCAAACTTAAGTTTTCTGATAGATGGCGCATACTATTTCTACGTGGTAATACATCCGGTGCGCTGAATTTCAACTATAGAATAGATAGTAGAACCGATTGAATGTTTTATCTATGTACGTGGTGAGAAAAGGGAACATAATTAAGTAAACGAGAAAATTGTTAAGTCTGTAATTGAAGGTTAAGACTGAACTAATCAAGTTCATCTTTAACGTGGAACAACGATGTGAACAAGCGAGATCTTGTCGAGTCAGGGTAGCACGTGATTTCTAAGTATAGAAAATTTGCAGTATAATGTAAAGTATATGTTAGGTACATAAACAAAGATCTAGCTCAAACTCGACGACCGGCCGCCCAAGGATAAAATACTCGATGCATGAAGTACAATTATACCCGCAACTCTAATTTATTCTGTATATCTCCAAACTTTAATATGAATTAAACATAGCTGAATCACGCAAACTGGAGATGCATCAAGATCGCGGGAAGAGTGAAGGAAGCGCAGAGAGTTCAATACCTGGCGTTGGAATCATGCTAGGGAGACTACGTCCTGCAATCTTATTCCGATAATCTCCATTTCAGTGAATCAGCACAAACGAATGAACTGGAGGCATACGGGTATAGCATTTTAGAGACGTAGAGTTGGAGATGTAGATATCTGGTGATTATTTTTAGGGTAATAGATTTAGAGCTATAGAAAACTAGAGCCACAAGAAGGTGGAGATAGAGGAACAGTAGAATATAGGAATCTGGGCATATAGGGATTCAGATATATAGATATCTGGAAATATAATGATCTGGAAGTATAGAGGTGTGGGCGTATATGGAACTGTGGATGTAGAAATTTGTATGTACATAGATCTGGGGGCCTCGAGATTTTCTGATGTTGAAATTGATGTAAGGATTTGAAGATATAGGTGTCAGAGGATATAGGGACCTAGAGATCTGTAAATCTAGAAATCTGTAGACATACGAATTTGAGGACATAAGGATTTGAAGATATAGAGGGGATTGGGAGACTCGAAGATCTGAAAATATAGTGATGTAGAGCTACAGAAAACTGGGAATATAGAGGTGTATGAAAATAGAAACCTGGAAATATAGAAATTATGAATGCAGAGATGGGTGACAGGCAACATACCAATAAACTTCATTGATCAATGCTTAGTACTGTTCAATCCTCATTTCTCCTGCTCGAATACCCTAACTCCAGATCCAGTTCTGTGACGTTTCATGAACTAATACAACGCAGCTCCTCATTTTTTCCCGGGCGACTATAAATTTTCTTACCACAGCAGAGCGAGGTTCGCGCTAGCTGTCATAGCATCTCAGCGAAGGAATTTCTTTCATAGAAAGACCGCTATAGTCAAATCAGATCGCTGCTGTTGCGGCGCTGGCCGCGTGGAACGGACAGTTATAAATAGATTCAAAAACTATTGCTTTTCAATCCGCGTGGCGTGGCGAGAGGTACCCCGAGAGGCGGGTTAAAACGAACGAAAGAACGAGCGAGGGGTTGAAGAAGGAAACGAAGCGATCCACTGTGAACGTGGAAAGAGAGAAAGAGAGCGAGAGAGAGAGAGAAACGACTATGGGTTCTCTCCGGTGAAGCTTTTATGCCGAAGTTTGCGAGCCGACCGCCTCGTGGATCATTTGTTATCTTCCACGAGAAAGCTCCCCGACGCAAATAGGTTTGTTTCTGGCCGCTTTAAACGCTTCACAATAATCCACACGAACCCAAATTCAATTAACGCCTCGTCGTTCCCGTTCCCCCCAACCCCGCCCTCTTCGAACACCAACGTCCTCTAACGCTCCCCACCATTTCTGCACTTTGTACCCGTTGACAGCCAACGAAAGTCGCGTACTTCTTCCTTCGCCTGTGTTTTATGCGCGGCCATGGACCACGCTGGAATATTGACGTACGTGCCTGGAACACCCGATGACCTTGAACATTTGCATTTCCCTCCAGACAGGACATGATCCACCTCGTTGCGAGCAAGTTTACGTAATTTGTAAACTTTTACGCTGTCTCGATTGCTTAGCTGCACGGCGTTTGTTATATTGCTACTTTCCCTTGGCACTGATGGTGCGCCCACGAACAACTTGCATATAGTGAACCACGAAATTAATCTTAGTTTCGAGAACTTATCCAGTCAACTGATATTGTTATAATAGCCTCGTTTGATTGAAAATATGAGTGTCAAAATTAAGTACAGATATAGGGATATAGGAGCACGGAGATATTATTTAGAAACATATTCTACAGGGACTGAAGAATACGAAGGGTACGGAATCTAGAGATCTAGGAATCTCATGATTTTTATGATCAGGTATATTTGAGACCTAGGGTTACATGGATACAGGAATGCAGGGTTAAATGTAGGAACATACGTGGACGTAAGACACGCATACCTCCTGAAAAAATAAGTTGAACGCAACACAAGAGAGGACAGGAGTAAGATGGCGATGGAGTAGGGTGAGGAGAAGAGCATTCGTAGATGGGGAGAAACGGAACAGGATTGAGGAAGAATGGGGAGTAGTGGGTACGCGTCTCCATCCATCAGGCAACGGTCCGATCGGTCGACACACGCGACTCGAACCTACGGACAACCTCCGAATGCATTATCTGCCGTTCCCGATGCCCGGCTATCCTCCGAGTCGATGCCTTTTCGATAATCAGAGCGTTTAGGGCTGTTTATGCATTCGTTGGATAACGTATGGCTTGCCGCGAGACCGATACTGATGTCACTGTTCTTGCCTTTCAATGCTCCATTCCCTCACCGCCTGCCATTATACATACATCCTGGACGCTTTCGATGTCCTCGATCTTTTCGATGGATCATGAGTGAAAGTTTAAATATCTACTCAACCATTTAACCGTGATCTTTTAGCAAAATTTTCTTTCGGTATCGAACTTTTCGTTTCTCGTTTAATTTCATTTATGGTCTAATGCTACGAATATGATATGAATAATTGAATATGCTAGTGCTATTGATAGTGGCACTAGTGTTGTCATTGTCATTGATATTATGATCTAGAATGTCATTATTAATAGTAGTATTAAAGCAATTAGTTGATTATTGCTGTTGACTTAACCTCAATCTTATAACACCTACCGCACCACCATTCTACCTGAGCTACTCCGCATCGAACTGCTTAACCTCGTGTCCATGATCTTTCCAGCAATATTAATGATACCGACTGTGCAAATAATATTACAATCGCAACTGAACTTGAAATTTAACCGTATCACAGATATGACTCTTCGCACTTATCTCCGATAAGTTGAGTTACGACGGTGGCTCGATCTCATGAGACAAGGGGTTAAAGACCTCGGCAAATTATAGGTTCTACTAAACGTCCGATCTCTAAACGATTCAGCATCCCGTGCAAAGTCTTTATTCATTGCGAGTGGCGCGATCCAAGAAACGGAAGAGGCCGAACATCGGCAGAGTCAGCAAAGGCAACGGTACACGGGGTCAATAACAAATTTTCAACAATTAATCGACAATAATCTCTCGAACGGGCAGATTGGTCGGCTCCTCGGGAACGATACCGACATTCTATAAATGCACGAGTGCGATCGTGTGCGTGTGCCCATAGAGAGGCGCGCACACGATTTCAGACAGCGTTCCTGCCGCGAGAAAATTAATGACTTGCCTTCAACGGGAACAATACAGTCAGCTGCGACTCTTTACGTGTCTGGCGAGTACGCGGCGATGCTTAGGCCGTCTAAGGTCGAACAAAAACACACAAACGAACGGGTGACGCGTGTGCGTTGGATCGATTTATGCCCGACGGTCCTCGGAGCTAGCCCAAGAATGCGAATGTATAATTTTCATACGGTTTTTCGCCCGACGCGCCGTTAGAACGCTTTAATCCGCTCCGACGACGGTGCGCCGGTTTGGCGCGAGCGCCGACCAAGTCGCGCGCAATTTGCCACAGTTTCGCTGGATTATCGTGCCTCGTGCACTCTCCTCTTCGCTGTTACATTGTTGGCCGTTCACGACACACTTCCGGCCTTCTGATTTAGCGAAACTGTATTTTCGGGCTGCCTCTTGCGCGCTAGCCAAAGCAAACTTTCCGAACTTTGGTTTCACTTCGGCAACGCGAGATATTCTCAATTATAATTTGTATTTCTCGTCGCTCTCTTATTAATCGCTTCTTTGAAATCATGTTCTACGTGCATACGTTCCAAAGGTGCAGTAATTTTTGGCGTGTACAATGTCGTGTTTGTTAGTTACCGCTCTACAGTTGGCTCTCAGAATGGTACCTGATCAACGTGAGTACCCAAGTAATGATTTATGCTCTTTTTGTAAAATATGCTGGAAAAAGTATGACGTGTACTGTCCAGAGAAGTCTAATTTGGACACTGTGTAACGTGTTGATTGTGTCATACGACATCTTGGATACATATACAAGGTGGTTCACCCAAAAGTTTCAGAATTTAAAGATATGTTATGTAGTGTATTGTTCTTGTTTAAATTAAGAAAATTGAAATATTCGACTTTACATTTATCGAACCTTAAGCGTCAAATTCAAAATTACAATTAAATGTGGAACTAAAGTGCGACACAAGCGCGACAGATAAGGCAAGGAGTTAAAACTCCGTACATCTTCTATGACACTTCCATAGTTTCGCTTTTAAGTTCCACACATGCCAAGTTTCACAGGGACGCCATTTTACCGAGCGCACACGTGTGGCTGCAGCATCGAAAGTATTAAAACGCTCGAAATTTCATTCTCTCCGCTTCAAATATCGTCGTAATACGATTCGGCCGTGAACGGGTCCGTCGAAGCATTAATAACGAGGAAAGTTTTATCGGAAATAACGCGGAGCAATCTCGGGAGCAATATTTCCGGAGCACTTGCCAGAATCCGTTAGAAGGCTCGGATCGCGAAACGCCATCTGCTTCTTATTCTCCATGCCAGCCATACGCGTTGCAGATAAATATCATCGGAAACGCATCCCTCTTTCTAACAGACCCGGTTGCGGTCCCGTCCTCTATGAATCATGTAGTACCTATGTTTTAGGTCAGCTTGTTCCTCTTAGGAGGCTGTCGGGTTTGATCGGCCATAACGTTCCTCCTGGTTACCCTGTTCTCGGGTGGTGGCTCGAGCCTTCCAGAAGATCTCCTGGTAGGTACGTAAGCCTCGCATGAGCATTTATTTATGGTCCGGGATCGCTGGGGTGTACGTGGAACCGCCTCTCTATACCGACCATCATGCTATTCGCACCGAGCGTCCATCGAATGAACCTGTCGCTTGCTTAATTCCAACATTTCACGTTTTATCAACCGATTCCGCGTAATCTTCCTTAATTGTGGGATGTAGCTGGAACGTTCGAACGAATCGTTGGAGCATTCTGGATATCGAGCATTCAAGAATCCATTATGGTATTGAAACTTGTGGAACTGAAAGTACTCGAATTTTCAATACTCTATGTTTTGTTAGTACAATATTATGTTTTACTGGGTTTCATAGGCGATATCAACTTGGAAAATTTGTAGGACAAGGTATGGTGAAATTTTAAACTAGTTATTAGAGCAATCCACATATTTAAGTACTCGAATTTGAAAATGTATTAATCTTCTAGGATTCTAAATTCAGTACTTGCGGTTATGAGAGATATAACATGTTAGTTTCCCTAGAATTAGCTGCAATATTTAAGTATTTGTATAGAATGAATTGTATAGAGCATAGAAACGTAAGAAAGGAATAGTGTGTTGGACGCATTTTTCAGCTTAATCGCCGACGATTTCCCGAGGGCAACGTTTGGAAATCTTATCCGAATAGTAAGAGCCCTCGGAAGAATTCACAGTAGTATGTAAACCTCACGCAAGCATTTATTTATGGTCTCGGGTCACCGGCTGCGCGCGAGGGCCGCCTTTACAACACACTTTACAGAACATATTTTACACAGCCGGGGAATAAAGCTGTTCCCTACTTAATTCCGCCTTCAACTCTGTAACTGTATGTACGTAGTCGTTAATTGACGATGCACGCGATAATTGGCGAACATCAGCTATCTGACATCATTCATCCCCGTTTCCCGCGATCAACGATCTTCGTTATTTCTCTGTCGTCTTCTTGATGTATCGAATATTCAGATTATGGGTATAATTTTATATACTTCTTTTACTTTACGTATGATACTTGATATGTGATACTTTTTGAGCAGCTATACTAAATTTATTAATGATTATACAAATAAACCCTAAATAAATACATAATGTACGGTAGACGAATACATAATGACGGCTGGTTGACGAATTCAAAAACAAACTATGTATATCACATGTGTGGACGTATCTTTGAAAAGTTTAAGAGATGAAAGAAAATCAGAGCCATATATCGAGAGTTCACTGTAATTACATATCGTACAGTCCCAAATAAATTCTACAGCATAGAATATTATACAAATGATATCCATAGAAATAAATATTGGTTTATTCTGTAATAGGTTAAATAAAGATTTAATCCTTAATTTCCTACAGTGAAAATGAGCATCGGTAGGACATTAATTATCGAAGATATAATCATTTAATGTTAGAATTTATGCTTTCGGTGAAGGTTTGTTCGATGCTTCCCTTGGAGCAGCAGTGTCGATGGGACACGGTAACAGACAGGACGAAAATAGGCGGTAAGGGTGTAAAAAGGGGACGATGCAAGCTGAGCGTGATTCCGCACGCATGCATGGCGCGAAACTCGCTCCTACCTTCGCAGATTGAAATATCCGACGGGATAATTAAACCGTACCAACTAAATAACGAATTAGATTCGTAATTTAACATCGAAGTTGTCACTGCGCGGCTAAAGGACAAAAATAGCGTTGACACTTTGAACTGCCCATCGTAATTGCCAACAACTCCCAGAACTATTACATACTCGAGCAGAAGGGTTAAATGCAATGTTTCACGTGCGAAGCATATATTCTCATATCTTTGAAACAATTCATGTTCATTCCTATATCTACTATTTGATCATGCTAAAAAAGCATATGATAATATTATAATAATGCTAAAATGTTATAATATAAATTAATACTAAAATATCATAATACTAATTAATACCAAAATATTATAACATCAATTGTAATATTAATTCATGAATTATTATATTTGGGTTATTGTTCTATAAACGTAATTTTGTATAATATAGATGTATATGAAAAGTAATTTAAATTTCCATAAACGCAGATGAAGTAAGTCCATGAAAAATTATCAGAAGACAGAATGTTTCAGCACCTAAGAGTTGATAATTGATCTAACGTTAAAGCGTGTTATTCTCGAAAGCAATCGTCTCGAAAATATTTACAAGATTTCTAAGCGTGGCAGCTAGGTGGTGTTAATCAACGAACGGTGCAAATCGTCCCATTAGCGAAGTTGCTAATTAAAAGCGAACATGCTTGTTCGACGCGTTTCGTTAACGCCCCAAGTTCTATGATACGGTGCATTACGTTTCGCGTAACGGCTACATAAATTTTCCATCGGTGGATCGCCAACCGGATAGATTTAACGAGGAATCGTTGATCACGGAAAAACTTGGCATACTTCAGCCTGCGCATAGCGTGCCAACCTGAAAGAATTTTTTATTTATTTATTCGGTACTCGATCGTGCACGCTTGTCAATACTCGATGCGTTCCATCAATCGTAACTTTCCGCGTTTTTCAATCGCGAAATCTTTTCATCGGATATGCGATCAGAATCATGGGATATGTCTATTACAACTTAACTAGAGGTATAGGAGTAGAGGGATATAAGATTGAGGTGTAGGAACAGAGGGATATAGGGATTTTAGAGTATAGAGTATTTGGGACGTATGGATTTTGTAACAGAGCTAGTTTAGGACTTGTGGATGTAGGGATTTCGTGATACAGAGATTTCGAGATGTAGGGATTTCGGAATAAAGAGATGCAGGGACATAGGAATTTCGGAATATAGGGATATCGGGTTATAGAAATTTCTGGGTACAGGGATTTCGAGTTGTAAGAATTTCAGGACCTAGGGATTTTGAAATATAGATGGGATATAAAAATTTAGAAGTAGAGAGATATAGAAATTTGGAATTCTAGATTGGAAATCTGGTCGTATAGGAATTTGGGGATACATGTAGGAATCTAGGAATCTAGGAATATAAAAATATGAAAATAAAGAGATGAAGAAGTACATAAATATATATATATAGTAACAATTACAGTTACAGTGAAATTACATAGATTTGCGATACAGTGAAATTGCATGAACACATGGTTGTTGCAATGTAACGAGTCGATTGTATTTATTTAAATTAGATTACGTGATTCACATTGTATAGTAGAAGTGCAAGGAACATATGATTCTAAATATTTATTAATTGACAAATTGAATTCCATCGTGAGGAATGTCTTTCTACGTACAACCTGCTGTACGTTAATACCGTGAATGTCACCGTGACCAATCCTCTTCTAACAAGCGTGCACATGACGTTTGCATTCCTTTTTATCCCACATCGAAATACCATTGCTTCGTCTTCCGTTGCTCTGTGCATCTACTGTAGCTTCTTTAGCTTTAATATCAACTATCATATCTTTTCTTTTTTTATATTTTCAAAAATATAATTTATATTTTCAGTTTTGAGGATTGTCTATTTCTAAAACCCCGTTTCTGGCAATATAACGAGAGTAAATTAACTAAAAAGTTATATTTGTGAATTGGTTAATTTATAAATTAGAAATACACTAAATTATACAGAGATGTTTGAGAATATATTTGATTCGACGCGCATTTCTACGTCAAACACTTGTCGATGCTGTGAAAATATCCTTCGAAGTTAAAAAACGCAAAGAACAATTAATACAACCATAATTGCATTTAATCCACATCTTCCTGTTTCTCGACGTACAATTTATGTTAATAGTTTTCGTCAATACCTGTACCAATACAACGATCGACTCTACTGATTAATCGATCGATTCGCAAAGGACCTCAAGCTTGATGATCGAGAGTTGAAAGCTGGCGATCATTGATTTTTGTGATCGATCGATCGCGACAGACATCTGACGGTTTATGTTTCGAACACTTTGACCAGCGATCCATCAAAATCCGTTGCTAACAATGGTTCTCATACATGACACAAGAAAAAATTTAAATTTGTAAACAATTAAGAACACGGAGAGTAGCATGAATTATAATCGCAGGTATCAAAGCATTTTGCATGCGCATGATTCATTCGGCACGTAAAGGGTTAACACTTTGGCGGTCACATAATTCATACAATTTATGACTCGTTTAATTATATACTCTTTTCTCCTGTGTACACAAGATGCTATCATATACAACTAAACGGTCAGTAAATATACGCGAAAACAAATAGAATAACATTTATAAAAAGTCAAACTTTAGAACACTATAAAAATAGACTCTAGAATCGAAGAATGCAGCGTAGTAAAATAACCATAGAGTCCATCGATAAAACATTAGCACCCCATGTTCAATTCTTTACTACAAAACCAATAAACGACCATAGCTAAGGCAGATGAAAAAACGTGCCCCGTTTTCGCATAAATAACTCGAATGCCGTAGAGTTTGTCAGGTAGAATTGTATAATACGTGGATGTTACGCGTTAAATCGTTCACGATATTATTCTAGGGAATACTTGCTGCTCACGTTCGCAACAATCATTGTGCCCGGTTGTTCCGGTGCTCGTGTCGTATCAAAACCCCCAAGACGCACGAACAGACGCCATTCAAGAGCAGGCCATAAATTTCCCGGGGAGCGAAACACTGTTTTTTTACAATGATTCGTTCGGGCTGGGCCAGCGAACGGCCTGTTTCATACGAGCCACGGATTCCTCTCTATCTTTTTACCCTGCCTCCTTTAAACGGCTATTAATACCCAGGACAATTTGTCGAAGAGAAACCGAGAGAGCGAAAGAGAAAAGTGTGGTTAATTAAACATCCGATCGTCTAGGGAGATTGGTAGCACCAACAGAGACGTTAAGCGCATGTTTCTTGCTAATTTTCGATCAGATATGCATAAATGGATCAACAAATTTCTATGTATGCTTTGTGGCAATATAACGGGAGTTATGCGCTAAGTTGCAATTATGAAAGATGGGATGAAATAAATTGGAAATAGTGAGATATGTACAACTACTTTATAATGGATTATATTTTCTCCAAAATTCTAAGGAATTGTTTTGCAAAATTTGATCAGTCGTTAAAAAAATGTCAACTAATTTTTTTAAGCCTTTTCAAAGGTGACGTAGGATTCACCACTCGTTTTAATACAACTTGAAGTGAGTATTTTCTATTGCGTTAAGTGTCAAGTCTGTTTTGGTTATAAAAAACAAATTATAACATTCTGTGAAACTGTATAGGGCAACTGTTTTTATGTACTTATTGTAATAATTTTAATTAGAATATTTTTTGGTGGCTAATATTTAGATACATTCTTTTATGATCTCTTACTTATTTAATATTTATTAATAGAATAATGTAATATTTTAAATTGTATATCGTCAGAAACACACGATTTTGAAGAAAATGACTCAAGTTGAACATGCACATAACCTCAAAGAGTTAACATGTTAGCTAAATCTATAGTGTCCTACATAACAGAAATAATAACTTCCGGAGAAACAGTAATTTCATTAAATTAAGAATAATTTCTAGAGAAACTTCATCGAAGAATGAGAAACGATAATTTCGCCAAACAGATAATTTCTAAAGAAACAATTCCTTGCGCTAGAAAATTGGTCAAACATCTACCAAGAAAGAAAGAAACAAAAATATGTTCGAGTAGGGGTTAATTGCATCACCAACGCCGACAAACGATATAAACATCAAAATGGTGGAAACGACGTCGTCCTCGGTTGAATTGGAGTAACGAGCGCGACCCAGGGTTGTCATTGTCAGGCAGGAAGAATGGTAGAAAAGCAGTGAACCGTATGAAGACATCCCGCAATAAGCAGGAAAAAAAGACATCGGGTGGGCTTCGGTTTTCCGGCACTTTTGTCGCGGGAAAACCACGGAACGCGTGTAGCGTGATGGCGTGGCGCGTCGAGACGAGGCGGTCTGGCCAAGCCATTCACCGGCAGCTCGTAAATTTTCAGGAGCGGGAATCCTCCTTCGGGAGGGGTTTGTCGAGCCGAAAGAGCGACTGCAGGAGCATAAGGATCAAGGATCCCCGTGGCGAGCGGGCCACGCAGCAACAGGCGGCCCACTTCGCTCCCGGCACACATCCATTTTACCCCATCGGCTCATCCCGTTTGCACTAGCTGCTCGCAATGAAAATTTATGTCCTAATAAGTGATTTGTACTGTGGCCTCGCTTCGATTTCACTCCTATTAGTTACATCCATCGTTTAACCCTTTGCGAACCGTACACCTACGTGAAATCGTCCTACAAATTTATTTCGTGCCGGACAAGCTTCTCTAAGCAACTATTTCTGTACTTGGTGTTTTCTATTATTTTTGTAATATTTTTATAATGCAATTTTATGACACCGTTTTTATAGTTCTTATATCAGAACCCTTAGCCTCTTCAACGTACACATTTTTCTTATTTCTTTTTAAATTTTGAAAGATTTTCAAATACATAGATACGTGTAACTGAATTCATTTTATCTTTGATTCCTTTGAGTGGTTAAAAGGAATCATTCAGAACTCGATAGGTTCAAAAACAACAGACGACATGAAATTCTACATTTTAACGAACAAACTGTAAATGACATAGATCATCTAACGAAAACAATAAATTTCGTTCAGTAATTTAGTAGACCGAGACTAATGTACAAATCCATAAATCGCATTTATCCAATGCAGTCCACAAATTGCATGATTTGTATTTCTACGAATCTCAATATATCTCACGTGCATAAATGTCCACAGTGTAATCGTTAACAAAAAGATTTGAAAATTTGTAAGAAATTGTGCGCAGTGCTTTCTACAAGTTCGATCGGCGAACGTCGCGATTGTTGAAATGCCGCCTCGATAAAAAGAAATAACCCTGATGAAGTAGCGAACCGTCGAGTAAATTAACTATTGTTAACCGTTCGCGCGCAAAAGTTCGATCCCCCGAAGAAAAATGGCAGCGTGTGCGGGCGACGAGAGCGTGTGTGTAACGTTAACTAAGGAACTAGCAATATATTTGACAGCATATTGGTCATGCGCGTTGATTGATTAATGCATACTAATGAAAAGAATTTTTGTTGTTACTAAAATGAAATATGCGACGCGACTGGGAAAACCAGTTCCTGCATTGCGTTCCCGTGTTAGTTTCGCCTGTTACCCATGGTAATCGCTTACACGCGTTTGCATACGCTCTCATCATCCTCCGAGCGGCATTGCAGCCCTCGAGGATCGTTCGATCGTTCGTTCCGAACTCTCATGATTTTATATCCACACGGAGTACGATCAAAATTCACTGTGACCGAACTTTTAGAAGTATCTGTATTCTCTTCACAAGCTATTTATTTGTTATCCAATACACAGTTATCTTAGTATTTCCGGAGAAAACATTATTAGAATCTGGGTACAATCCTGATACTCGATTTTAATTACGATGGCATGTTTATTTGTTTCTGTTAACTGAATATATTACTTATTCGGGAAAATTTCCTGGGATCGTTATTTTTGTTAAGTACTATTTCGTCATTTTAGTAGTTAGATGTTGAGTACCAAACTGAAATGTTAAATTGATATAGTTTAATGTGTAGCAAGTACAACTTATTCCATCAAATGTTTAGCAAGTGCAACTTTTATTCGATCAAATTGTTTTGAAGTGAAGCCTTTATTCTGACAAATTTAAAAGAATTATGACAATCACAAATACTATGGTACACTGTTTCTGGCTTTAGCCTAACCGCGTCCACCCTCAACCGATCAATTCTTAATGCACCTATTTATTGCAATCGATCAAACAAATATACCCCTGCGGCATTGCATCGAGGTTTCGATAAGCAGATTAGACTACCGGTATAGTTTCTATCGATTATTAATACAATTAAACCTGCAAACAGATTTTCTAGTTCTCCACTTTCTGAAATGGTTACTATCAAATTCAAAAAATACGTCGTACACTTATTTTTGACAAAATAATCTACCTATTATTATGAACTTTATAAACTGCTATAAAATGCTTAATAATCTACAGAAATACATGCAACATTCCAATATCGGTAACTTAAAAGTGCTTTCGTATTTAGCAAGAAGACCCTTTAATTTCAAAATTGGTTGTCATTACTGGAGCTATTAAGTTCGCAAAATGGTACTGGTAATGGTTGCATGGTTCTCGTTACCGACGAAGTGGATGCTTTTGATTATGGGTTTTGCGAATGAAATGATCTGCTTGTCCTCGATTGAATGATAAACTGTTCTTCGTAAAGGGACCAGTTTATGCTCTGAAGTTGAAGTCAAATCGAACATCTCCGATGATACTAATTTATTACCTGATCCTCTAAGTAACGGTAAATACAATAAACACTTGACACATTTCACATTACAACCTTAAAAATATGTATTAACATATTTGATATTTTTGTATGTATATATCTTACACTTTATATATTTTACGCTGTTCAAGATATTCTTACAATTTTTTTAAATGAAAAAAATATTACAAAGTACAACACATGTTCATCGTTATTATTCACAAATTCGTAATAAAAATTCCTACGTCCGTTTGTTGATCGAATACAAAATTGATACCGCTTTACAAAGTAATGTGAAGATTAAGTGCAATAATAATACCGTCTTACAAGTAATATAAGAATTGAACGAAAAGTTGATACTATTTTACGAAGCGATAAAAAAGTGGTGTTCGGTGACATACGGAAAGATTCGTTAAGAAAATTGCGTTTCCTCGATCAATCGCGGAATGGAAAACAGAGAAAGTCGAAGTGGAATTGAGAAAAAATTAGCAACACCAGATTTGCCAGAACTTTCATGGAACTGGTCAAACACGGATGCACCTCGCTGCAAGTTATTTCTTATCGGTACTGTTTTATTGAGGAACTGGCTCCTTCCATAAGAATTCTACGAAGACTTTCTAAAAGCAACTCGCGGAGAATCTATGCAAACGAATCATTGATTTTGATCGTTGCACTTCGCTCGAGCTAATCAATTTACCGCCATTTATTCGACACCTGCGCAACGAATTGCGCATTTTCGTGTACCTACCTGCGAAGAATTATAGTAGCCGCCATATTGTACCGTTATTCAAATCCTTATGACGTTTAACCCCTCCTCGGATTTCTAATTTCAGTTCTCTACGGTGCTTTTCTGCGAACATTATTTATTATGTTGAAATTTACTTCGTTTTTGCAGGGGGATAATTATACTTTGAAACAAGACAAACTTTAATTATGTCCATTTTCTTGGAAACTACCTAGTCGCAAATTCTCGGAAACTGCATCTTCCAATTTTCTGTCGTTTTGCGTAGATTGTATTACGAGATGTAAATTGATTCTGGGGAGTTTGATTGGTATAAGGTGCATGTGTTTGAAGATGTATCAAGAAACATGATTCACAGATAATTTGAATAACTTCAATCAGTGAATATACTTCGTAAAGCTAATTATTTCTCAATATACGATTGCTAGATTTTCGAGGTCACTCGGTTTCTTTTTATTAATTATATGAAATCCGCGTTAGAAGTTGTCCCAAGGAAATTATTATTCACGTTTGATTTTACAATATGAAACAATTTTTCGGTTATATAACATATACATTATTCAACGGCTACAGTAATCTTTGTCTTGAGACGGACAGGCGTGATGTCAAGTTTATGTAAAGTAATCAAGGTTATGTGACATCGAACGTCACCTAATGGTAACAACTTTTGTATTAGATTTTGCTTTATTGTATATATTTACTTTTTAAATTATGCTGACACAGCAGGGTCGAAAATTAAATCTTCAAATATTTACGCAAATTATTATCAACAGTATTTGTAAACATTATTATTATCTGAAGTGCAAATGTTGGCTCTCGTTCACACGAATTTTCAGTTGCAAAATCAACTTTGAAATATCTGCTACAGCGTAGAAATATCTGTTCCATTTTCAAAGTGTTTAATTAGGACATCTGCAAATAAATTCTACCGATTTGTGTAAATAAAAGTACATTAGTTTCTTTTATATTTTGCAACAATCGAGTTAGTTCTTTGACAACACGCAATTCTACACATAGAATTACAATAAAACAACCAAGTAATGAAATAAATCGTGAGGTAACGGATTACCATGAAAAGGTTGTAATCTTCAAAAAGCACCCAAGAAGAAAACAAAACACGTTTGTTTGTACAAGAGTTTAAAGTCGAAGAAAAGAGAATGATCGAACGTCCCACGTGGCAGGAACATATTAGACTTCTAATCTCATAATCCACTTTAGACTCGGATACAAATCCGCAAACAACTCATTTTCCTCTCGCGACAACGGGGAAAATCGGTGGTTATTATTAACGGAAGCAACGACGCTCTCGTACACATCGAGCAAGGTATTTTTAGTTTCCGATGATAATCGAACGCGTGAGCAACGGATACTTCGTTTATTTCTCCAGAAGCTCGAACGTCGAAACGTTTCGTATATCCAACGCTTTGGTTAGCGTCGCGACGCTTGAACAAGCTCGTAAGCCGAACGGGATCCATGACGAATCAATTATTTCACCCTTGGACACGAATATTCGTGTTGTCTATTTTCTTACGCCACACATTTAGCCGTTCTTTTCCGCTTTCGGGAGACCTTGTTCGAGGCCTATTATCCCGTGACGAAAAACAACGCCATCGCGACGCTGACGATCGTCGTTGGCTAACAGATATTCGACCTCTTACGACGTTTCGACGTTTTTGACACTTGCTCGCTTCTTTTGTGACCCATGGTGGTCTCGCAAGCGGTCTTCTTTGACCAATTGTCGCCATTTCAATGGAATATTGGGAAAAGTTAGCAACCTTCACGTTACTGTATTTTTAAATTTAATGTATGTATATTTTTAAATACATACATTAAAATTTGATTACGTAGAATTTAGTAATCTAAGAAAATTCACCTAAAGCTTCCCTGTAAAAATATATTTACTTTTATTTTTATTTTTATTTTACTTTATGAGGTACGCAGTTGACATCGTTAAAGCTATTATCTGCAACTGCATATATGTATAAATACTGCACGTTAATTATTTAAAAATTGATGCAGTCTGTTCTTTCTTTAACTCTGATACATGACAACTCAATTAAACTTGAACAATTTGATTAAAGTTTGCTAAGAATGCATAAATTTGAAACAAAGATTAATGTTTAGACAACAAAGGTTTCAATGCCTGTAAAAAGTAACCCTGAAGGGATGAAATCTGGAAATGCAAATATAATATTGCCACTTGGTATTCAGTTATCACCAGGGAATCTTGAGAGACTTTTTAGAGAACATATTCAGGGGATAAGTCCATAAAAGGGGTGCCGGATCATCCGAGCGTGAGTAACCTGGTCAAAGTCAAAGTATTAACAAGAAGTCCACTTTCAACAGAAACACGGCAAGATTTAATGCCTGTAATGCATGAAGGATTTAGTGAGAACGTATGTTGAATACAAAAGGTTAATTTGGGAACCGGGAACTGGTTTAACCACCCCTCCAAAGAAACGAATGGGGTGCGATTTTATTGCTCGAGAAGTACCCTCTCATCTGTTTGGTCTTCAACGATCATTTGTGTTCTGAATGCAGTTTCTCGAAACGAACAAGACCTTGCTAACTTGGTGGAAAATTTAGTACTACACCTTGCCAACTGCATCAATTTTATTAAGCTGACAACTGAATTCGGGAACGTTTATATGTTTTACGGATTAATTCGTTGCGGTTCGACGAAATTAGGTACCATTTCAATTATTAGGCATTTAATATATTTTCAGCAATTTTTCAAATTCTGCACGGTAGAATTCTTGGAAATTTTCAAACAAAATGTGCGGAAAGGTCGCTAGTTCTGTTGCCAACCCGATTAAGTTAGGTTAGAATCTTCCAAATTCAATTAACTAAGAGGAAATTTTTAAATGACAATAATATGTTACATTTATGAGACAATAGGTGGTATGTGAAAAATGCAACGATGGTAAAATAATAACAAATGTAACGTGTTGTAGTGAACACAATCGTTTCCACCGTGGATATTAACGTGTTATCTGTATGCATTTTGATCTGAAATTTAAGTAGTCGGTGGGAAAATAACTTGGTGTATTTAAATACTGATTATCATATCTTTGAAATAACTCACAGGAAGAAAGAAAACCGTGTATTACTAAACGAAATGGTAAATCTTTCCAATTGGTTAGCAATGCGTTAAGATTTCCAAGCGAAATAATTAATTATAGGGAATAAAGTAAATAAATTCTCTGTACTACGCATGTAATTAAAATGATATTTATCGAACGATAAATCAATCACGGTTTTAGCGCCTTTTGGAATAAGGAATTTCCTCAACTTTGCATTCTAACTGTACATAGTGATTTATGTAATGATTTCAATTACCAGATCATTCCATAAATAATGTTGCATTCACCTGTCGTTCTACAGTGTTAAAAGGGATCATGACTCGTTAATTAATCATGAATATTGGTTTGATTTCTTTTCTCGGTGTTCGTTTCAACGATTCTAAGACAAATTACAATTTGATGACATTAGTTTGTGCGTCTAGGTAGAGAAGCTGGTATAAAATATTAGTTGAGGATTTTGGAATTTGAAAATTTTAGAATTAGGAAATCTGAATGTTTGAGAATTGGTATATTGAAGTTCAAGGGTTTGGAGACTTAGAAATTTGGTAATTCAGAAATTAACACATCTGAGAATTTTGAAATGTATACTTGGAAAATTAAGAATCTAGAATTTTGTAGATATGATACATCAACGATTGCACAATCATCAGCGACCAGCAAAAGTGCCACAATGTCCCAATCCCCAAAAACCTATCGACTGAAAATCGTATTCTCGCAAATGTTTATTATTAAATGTCCCCAAACGTTCTTTGTAAACGAAAACGGAAACACAGCGACCTTGATGCAAAATTTCGGTGTATTTGCAAAAGGAAAGGTAGAATCAAAGCAGGGACACAAGGGGTTCTTTGGTTTCGGGATCGTTTAAGGAAGACACGGCCAGGTCAGAAATTACCTAGCATAATTATCTCGAGCACAATCACCCCTTTGACGGTTCCGACGTTCGTGCAACGGTTCGTGATTTACGGTCACTACTTGCTACACGATTCCGCGAAGAAGAAACCAATTATCACAGCGCCGTCTTCTACGGTAGAAGCGTACAATTAACCCTGTACTGCTGTTGAATTGCTCCAAGAGACACGATGGACGTTTGTACCCGACAAATTCGAACCTGGTTCGTTGTACGCCGAAACATGAATTTGGAACTTTGTAGGCTCCTTGTCCCGACGGTGCATACTCAAATGACGAACTTTTTCCACGCGATTAACTTGCACCGTGACATATAGTACCTCTAAAGTAACTAGATACGCGTGTATGTGGCACTGTCTGCTACAGAGTTGCGCGGGATTATGTTTCCTCGCATTCATCACCGAAGATGAGTTTTCGTGGACGAAGATAGTCCACGAAGAGATTGAATTTATTGAAATTTTCTTCAGTTGCAAGAGTTTGAGAAGCAATCAAGTTCTAAAATTACTAAACACGCGTGTACGTTGCAATTCTCGCTGCAAAAGTGCTTAGGGTTATGTTTCTTCGCGTTCCTCACCGAAGATGAGTTTTCACGGATGGCGGAGTCAGTTCAATTTATTTAAAATTTATTCCATAGCGACAGTTTGAAGTACCATCAAGTTCTGAAATTATTAGACACACGTGTATGCAGGATATTTTGGTGCAGAATCGTGTGAAGTTAGGCTCTTTCGCGTTCTTTGATGAGGGTGCGTTCTCGTAGATGGTGATGGTCAATTGAATGTATGTATTTCTTCCATTGGGATAGCTTAAGAAATTCGAAGATGTGACCACATGTATTACGTATTTATGCATGGAGACTTCATCATTTTAAACATTAAGGTCACGTTTTTCGATATTCCTCAAAATGGCGAATTTTCATGAACGAATATCAATTTTTGATCAGAGTTTCTTCCGCTGAATAGCCTTGCTAATTCCTCTAACAGACCCAGACCGAAGCGCTTACAGAACTTAAATTAATTAGAGATACAGAAGATTGTCATTAATAACGTATGATCATAGAGGTCGTTATCCTTTCAGTTTTAGATAAAATCTGAAACCGGGTGGGAATCTCCTGAATAGAATACTTTTAACAAGGAATATATCTACAGTCATTATTTTTTCATTTAGCAGTAATTATTACAGGTGGTATGCTCTCGTGTTAGTTTTGTAGGGTTAAATGAAGAAGATTAATCTTTATTAATAATTTTCTCGTTATAACTGTTCAAGCAATCAGCAGTTATAATTACGTAGGTTTAGGACCTTTAGAACTCTGAACGTTTAGAAGTTAAGATATATCCGCCATAAAAAGCTAAATAAAAGGTAGGACAATTTTTAACCTAACCTCAAAGAGTCAAGCATTCTCCGATGAATGTATGTTCTGACAAATACGTTAAGACAATTCCTACAAGAGAATCTTGTAAAAGTGATTCTTGTAAAAACGATACTACTTGTGAGAGTAATATCACATTGCTGATCCGTTCACCAGAAAACGTCACGACAGTAATCTCACATGCAAAGTGTCCCTTTTGAAGACGAGAATATCTTTCATATAATTTGTACGTGCTCTTCTTTATCAAAAGTGTAGTTGAGGTAACGTTTGATCCTCGCCTAACCTTAGACCTAACCTCAAGTTCCCGATCCAAGTCAGCCTTCGGTGAAGATTCTCCCCGTGTAACTCTTCGTTGGCGCAATCTGAGTGTCTTTTCTATATGAAACGCAGTCGAGGTTACGTCTCGCTCCTTGCCTAACCTTAGAGCCTAACTGCAGGTACCCGATCCTAGTAAGCCTTCGGCGAAGTTTCTCTCTGTGCAATTGCTTTTGTGTAACGTAATCTGCATATGTCTTTTCTACCCGAAGCACAGCCTAGGTTTCGCGTAACCTTAGAACCCCACCTCAAGTACCCGATTCAAGTCAGCCTTCGGTGAAGTTTCTCTCCGTGCAACTACTTTCGTATAACGTAATCTGCGCGTGTCTTCTCTATCCGAAGCCTAGGTTACATTTGTTCCCCGCCAAAGAACCTAGCACTCGATGCAAGTCACTCTTCGGTGAAAATTCTCTTCGTGCAACTATTCGTTGGCGTAATCTGCATATGTCTTCTCCATTCGAAGCACAAACGAAGTTACGTTTGTTCCTCGCTTCACCTTAGGACCCAATGCTCGATTTAAGTCAGCCTATGGCGAAAATTCTCCCAGTTGTATAACATAATCTGTATACGTCTTCTCCGTGGAAAGCATCTAGGATTTAAATCTAGGATTTTGACGCCTCGAGTACCCGCTTCGAGTCAGCCTTCGACGAGGATTCCGTGCAACTACTCGTTGGCGTAAGTTTAACCCCCCGCAGTGTGGAGCACGCTAAGAAAGCGGAGAAACACAGGGAACGAAGGAAAAAACGAGAGAGCTCGGAGGAGGCGCGAGTAACGAGCGAGAAGGAAGTCGAGAGACGTATGGAAAGGAGCTTTGGTTTTCGTATCCCGTTTGGGAGGCCCGTCGAATGGGCTTCGGCCTTCGTTCCAGAGAGGCCGGACACGCTGCGAGAGCGAGCCGAAAGTAAAGCCGAGAGCGGAAAGGAGAAAGACGGAGAGAGAGAGAGAGAGAGAGAGAGAGAGAGGGACAGGAACGACGAAGGAAAGGGCCCCCCGCGCCTTACAATGCAGCCTGATTTATGGCCCGGGCGCACATACATAGAGTTACACACGATATCATAATACCATTAATTCTTCGTCAAATTCCCCGCTGACTGAATCATACTGGCCGCGCAGTAAATCACGCGGGGCGACTAATGTGAACGCGACCAGCGCTCGCTGTCTTATCTCCTTTGAACCACGGGGGCAGGTGGATCCCCGGCCCCTTGGACTCTGCCTGAATCGCCGTGGGCCCTCTTTCGACCCCCTCCACTCGTCCACCTCGTGCTCCATCTCGGAGGCGACGCACTCTATTTGTCTCCGCGCCGCTCGTTTCCGTATTTTTATAGCCGACTCGGTTATCCGCGCCGATTTCACGAGGGCTACCAAGCCACTTCACCGGACCACCGTTTACGTAATCGTGCCTCACCGTTAAACTTCGACCTGCGAACCGCATCGGGATTAAACGGGACAATATCTCTTTATAACTGTTTTTCCTTTCTACGGCTTGGTCATCAGGTTTTTCAGTTTCTTACGGAACTTATAAATCTTGCCTATTTAACTCTTGTTGTACGATATATTAGTTGTCTAAGGAGAATTATTATTTACCTTTGATTAATAATTACTGACCATTTATAACTATGTTTGCTCATCTTTATGAAAATGAATTATTGAGTTGACCAAAAGTCTTGCCGTCCTTTATGGAACTATTCGCTTATGAACCTTGCGTATGTAACCAAAATCTTCTTACATATATTAATTGTTTTTTCGATGAATATGGAGTAACTATTTTTGATCAGGATCTTCAAGATCATCTAACTCTGCTTGTTCTTCTAAAACGTGGATCATTATTCAACATCTTCCTTTACTGAAAATTATTTGTATAAAAATTGAACTTTCTAAGTCAATGTTCCGATTCCAAGCTTTTCTAAGCTACCATAAACAATATTAATTTTACAAGAAAATTAGAAGACAGTTTGTTTTTAGAATTGCACACCTTTTGAGCTATTTTATCTCAATCTGCGACAGTGAAGCTATCGTCTCGCAGGAAAGGGAATGTGGGCGTTTGTGGCTAAGGCCATTCGATTCCATTCGTTGTTTCTTCTTTTTTCTTTATGGACCTACGTTTTTTCGGTTGCTTTTTCATTGAGTGGCTATGAGAACGTTGTAATGAATTGTCGGGTCCCTTTGGGACCAGTTGCTGCGGTATTTGAACACCGTGAGACCATCTTTGGTGGACTTTTAGGAAGTCCGGTAAGAAATCGCGTTTCGAATTTGTCGACGATCGAATTGTTCATTTTTTACAATTTGTATAAGTTATCATTTTAAGCATGATGAAAGACATTGCAGATTAAATTTTCGTTAAAATAAATTTCACAAATTTTCATTGTCTTTTGTATATGTACAATTGCACTTGTATAATTGGGAAAGAACATTGGTGCACTATAACCACTTTAGTCAAAAGAATCATCTGATTCTCGAAAAGTCAAGAAACTCTTTTTCGATTACAACATGAAAGAGTAATTCGACAATGAACTTTCAATATTATACTGCTACAACAATTCAGCCAATTTATTCCTATCAGCCTCTAACTCGATCCTTCGTCTATCAATTGCGCCGCACATCGTTGACCAAATCTGGACGTAGTCCGTCAACTTCTATCAAACGTCCCACGTAGAAACAACACTCGCGTAATTTCCAGCTACTTTCGAACAACCGCAGTCCTACTCTATCGATTATTTTCTACTATTCTTGTGCGCCGCTAGTCCCGGCACCTCGACCACTCCAGATAACGTGAAACATTTACAAAGCGGACTCGACGAGCCGCAAATCGTTCCAAATCGTTCAGCGATAAATTCGTCTTCGGCCTACAATCGTTCCCGCTAAAATTCTCCCTCGAATTTCACGATTTCGTCAAGTGGAAAGAATACCTTCGAGGATAACTAATTTGATGGTTCGTTGTCGGACATCGCCGGTGATATACGAGCGAGGATCGTTATCGCGACGAGTATCGAAATTTATAATCTCACGGCTAATATTTTAGACGTGATTTAGCGGTGCCGAAGGAGGTGGTTGCTATAAAATAATCGCGATTATTAAACACCCGTGTATTCCACCATCTCGTTACGACACACTGGCACAAATTTTCGTCGTGCCGATCTACAAATCACCGCCGCTTATTTTTACGTTTCATGCGCGTTTATGACTTATCACCGATCGAGTCCCGACCCGTCGCGCGATTTACGGCCTAACTTAACCGTTGAACGTACGAGCCACGTTTCTTCTTCTTTTTTTTACTGCGTCAATTTCCCTTCCTTCTTTCCCTCTATCCCGACCGGGAAATGCGAGAACGGACCAACTTCAGGCAATTCAAACTTCCTTTCGACACGCAACACGTGTATACCGAGAGAAGTCTAAAGCTGGACATCTTGAAACGTTCTGGGACAATTGTTCATTTACGAGGAATGTTGTCCAGATTTTACGATTATAAATCTGTAGATCCGCCTACGTTTAGCGATGTAGAATTCATCGCGAATTATAGCTTGATTAAGGAGAAATAAAATTAGTCGAGGCATAATGTCACTGTTAATGTCACTTGAAAGGAATTTTCAGGCAGTTGTGAATAAACAGTGCAGAATTCTATTACTACGAATACTAGGTATATTATAGTTGTTAGACTCTGTTAACCTCTAATATCCTCTAATAATTACAAGCTAGGTAATAATGCTACTGATAGCAACAACGGTGGTAATATTTGAAGCTAGATAAAGTACTATGTGCTGAAGGTCGCCTAGACCATATGTATGAAAGGTACAATACTCCTGCGGATATATCAGGATCCATAAGGACATTCGGACCCCTACCGAATCAAATCGTCCATTATAGGAACAGTGGCGGGGAATTGCAACCGCAAGGGCGTGTAGCCGGCGGGCATTGATAGGCCCAAAGCATCCAATTACTGGCAATTTAAACAAATTCATACTTTACAATGCATTATCTTAAAGTGTGTATTATAATTTCTATACAATTGTACGTGTATTATAAAATTCAAAGATTTTCTTTTTAAGTATTATTGATTTCTAGAGCCATTTTGAAATTATTTTCCATAAGTTAAATTTATGTAAGAACGTGCACACAAGTCCTTAATTATTGACATCAATCACTAACAACTGACATACGCATTATTTCAGTTATTTGCATATGGTTTGATTGATTGACATGCTCGTTATTAGCACTCTCTTAAAAATAATAAGCAAATAGACAAAAAAGGATGATTTATAAGAAAAAGAAGGAAGGTGACAGTCAATAAATCGGCGCTAGCTACTAGGTCTTTTACACTAATAATCATTCGATGAACTGAATCGCATCGAACTTTGTGTCAAGTCGAATTGCATTGAATCAAGTCGAATCGGGAATTGCAGTGAATGGGACCATGTAGAATCGAATCATGCCGAATCAAACTGAGTTGAATTGGACCACAGAAAATTGTATCGCGTCGAGTTGAATGGTATTGCGTTGGATTGGGTTAAATTAAATTGTGTCGACTTGCAAAATCGTCGAATTGAATCGGGCCAAAATGGATAGTGTCGAATTGAATCTCAATGAACTGTATCGCGTGAAATTAAGCGACAACGAGTCAAATGCTGTCCAAACGAATGGCATCGAATCTGATTTCATCGAATTGAATCGCACGGGCTAGAATCTCGTGAAACCGTGAAGATACACGAGGTACCATTTTCCGTCTCGCGCCGAAATCGCCGCAAGTACCGTACACGGCAGTGGCCCGGAACAGTCGAGCGGACAGCCGATCAGCTCAGTACCGATTTAAAAGGTCCTGGAGTACGGGCGTTCGGGTTCTGCCTACCGCGTTCAAGGTACCCCGCAATTAAACGCCATCAAGAGGAGCAAATAGAAAGGGAAGAGCAAAAGACTTACTCTGTCCGATGTGCACCCTCTTCATCCACGGGTAAATCTGCGGTGGATTGCTGCCGGTGGCATTGGACTTGTTGGACGAGTTATTCCCGGTGCTGGAGGTGCTGGAGGTGGAGGATGCGGGCGAGGACGCGGACGACGCGGTGGTCAACGTGGAGCTTCCTTCGCCCACGGGTCTCGAAGTTCCGCTGGCCGGAGAAGATGCCGACGCGGCCACGGACGACCTCGAGGAGCTTCCTGGCGGCGAGGTGAGTCCCGACGCGGTTTTGCTGGAACCGGCTGCCACCAAGGGCGTCGGACTGTTCCTGGAGGTGGACGTGGACAGATCTTGTGGCGACGCGACGCTGGTGGAGGACGTTGAGTCGGCGTACTTGCAGCTCGACGTGGAGGCTGCCGAGGGCGCGGACGCTGCCTGGAGCAGCGGCGTTGTCGGATCCTGGTGAAGCTGCTGCTGAGGATGATGCTGCTGCGGATGATGCTGCGATTGCGGCGCGTGCAGACTATGCTGTTGCGAGGTGGTCGTCGCGCTGAGTCTCGGCTGGGGCTGCAATTGCGTGTAGTCTATCATCCCTGTGGGCGCTGTGTGCTGCATCCCCGAGGCCGGTGTCGCGTACGGGTGCTGAGGATAGTGTTGCTGAGGCGAGTAACAGGGTGCCGGATAACTGGTTGCCGCGGCGTTCGGATTATAATAGTCTCCACCTGCTGGGGACGCCGCTTGCATCGGTTCTCCGGGCGAGTTTGCCGTGGCTCGGGGCTGTTGCTGTGCCTGTTGGCCCGCGTAGCATGACGCGAGCGAATTAACGAACTGATAGGAACTCATCGTTCACGCGACTGCACCCGTCGTCGACGTCACTCTGTGAATCGTTCCACACGTGTACGGCTCGACATTCACGAGAACAACACAGCACCGATCGCGCTCTGGTCCCCCAACTGGCGGCAGGCGGGAACTCGTACGCGCACTGTTGTTAAGTACAGGGCCGTGTCATCGCGACGTTGCTTTCACGACGACGACGACGACGACGACGACGACGACGACGATGACGGCACCCCGGTGGTATCCGTCGCACCGGCAGCGCTCTACGGGTTTTATTATCACTGACCGGCCGGAGAAAACAAGCTCACCGTTTAGCTGTTCCGTTGGACCAGCAGTCAGTTCACACCTATCGTCGTTACACGCGGATAAACACGTCCCTAAACGACTCGATAATGAACGAGGGGGATCGCGACGAATAGACGGAGAGGCAGACGGGCCGTGTGCCGGCAGGCGGGCAGAGTCTGAACCGACCTGAGCCGAGTCGAGTTTACGAGGGCCACGTGGGCCTGGGCTATAAAACTGTCTTCTGCTTCTTTACGATCTCACGAGTCGCAATTACCTACAGAGAACTCGTGGAGGCAGCGTGCAGTAGCGCGTAACAGCCGGCTTATCGGGTCGCCCCATTGAAGACGAGACCCTGTACACACTTCTTCTTTTTTTTGCTTTTTTTCCACCCTCTCCCTCTCTCTCTCGCGATGATTTATTCGCACGAATCACCGATGTTTATATACCGTGAAATCCGTGACGCAGGTTTCCCGAAAGACGAACGGCCCGCGGCGGAGTTGGACCACGGAAGCGCGTCCCGACGCGGAATAATGTTCCAAGGAACGAAGTAAACGTCGTTGGTTGTCGGTATCCCGGTGTACCGATATCACCGCATTAGGGGGTGAAGCGTATCGCCGCGGCTCGCCGTTCACCGTTCCTGTTGCGTGCGCGGAGGGTGGTTGGTATCGTACTGAAGGCCTCGCCACGATCCAACGGAGGCCCGGTGTGTGCGGTAGCTTGTCACGTGCCCGCGCTCTCTGCGTGTCAGAGGAGCGCCTCGACCAATCCCCGTCGTTCGTCAAACCTTGATTGGTCTCTCCGCCGGCGTAGGATTCTTCAACCCCGTTCCTTGCGTCTCCGTCGGGTCTGTGATGGTGCTGCTGCTGCTGCTGCTGCTGCTGCTGCTGCTGTTGGCGCTGCTGCCGCCGTTTGCGAGTGTGGTGGTGTTGCCTGGCTGCTATCCGACGTGACAAGAGGGGTGTGCGAGCAAGACGGGAAATACGAGGGGTCACAGGGAGGGGATAGCACCGTCAGGGGGGCTAATGGAGAGATATTCGGGAGCCCCGAGCACCGATGGTGGGGCGAGGATCGCTCTGCTTCTCTCTCCTTCTCTCCTCTGCAACCTTCTGGCCGCAACGTCACCAAGAAGTAGTCTTCCGCTTGCCGTCTCCGCGAGGGGGCTACGCGCGCACGCGCCCCCTTCCGCGTACACCCTCGTGGCGTGGAAACGAGGAAGAAGAGGTGGTTCCCCGCGAGATCGCCGATCGTTCGATCGTCCGTTCGAACTTGTCTCGGTCGATTCGCAACGGTACCCGTGTGATTATGTCCTCGGCAACACCTTCGACGGATCGGTCGTCCTCCGGTCGGTGGCGCAACTTCTCTGAAGAACGGAGCACTACTATCGGTCCACTGCTGGACGCATCGCGCGTCCCGAAGCGCGCGAAACGGACGAGATGCGGACGAGTCGGGAATCGGAAGAAGGGGCGCGCATAAGTCAGCCGGCCCGGCCGCGGTTGACAGTTTTATGAGAGTTTGATAGTCTCCGGCGTTCTCCGTTGACGGCGCGAGAGAATCCGGAACGTGTCCGTGAGACAGAGGCCGCCCGAACAGAGAGCGAACAGCACGGGAGCGAGCGAGACGGTAACACGCGCGCACTACGCACCGCACTCTTTATTGTCCCATAAATTCAAACCTGTTGCCCATAGCCGAATGAGAGGGACGGACCGGAAGAAGGAGCGACAGGGACGAAGAAAGGGAAGGACGAGGATGGAACATCGAGAGAATCGGGATGAAAGAGAGAGAGAGAGAGAGAGAAAGAGGAAAACGTGCACGAGGTTAGGAATCCTCTCCCAATCGCGCGATCCGATTGACGCCCCCGTTATCGTACGTACGGCGAACCCGGACGCAACTCGTAACTCACTGAACCGACTGAGCCGGTCGAGAGGAGAGCCTTCGGAGTTGGTGGCTACGAGCAAGCAGAAGCATGTGTGACGTAGTAGCCAGTTGGTCAAACGGGGGGCACCGCGGGGTGGCGACGTGCCGGTGGGGTTCCGGAGCGTAGGGGACGGCCGAGGAGGCGGAGCTCTCTTTGCTTCTCGCGGATGACGCTCGCTATACTTCGACCTGTTTCCTTGCGTACAGTCTGTTTTAAATAAGCGTGGACACTGTTATTTTCATGCCACCCGATTTGATCACCAAATAAATTTATCAGTGGTTCGTGTCTCCGCGGACAGAATTATGTTTTCATTCGTTTCGACGCTATTCGAAGTCTTTCTAAACTTGTCAGTCCTACACGTATATTCTGACCATGTACTCGACGACCACTTGGAGTAGAAATCCATTACCGACGAAGAACCAGCTTCGAAGGGGATTAATCAATTGTTGGGAGCATTTTAAGGGTTGCACTTACCTATGCAAATACCGGTATATTACAAGGATCGAAGGGATAGTACCTTATTATGTCTCCGTACATAAATATCACGGTATTCCTGCTCATTGTACCACGGTCGTATCAGAGCTTTCGACCAAATGATCGTGTTTTCATCAAATGACTTCCTGCAATTATTCCTCGTGTTCGAATTTTTAAATTCAAATTGTGGTACTGCAAGCACACAATCAGACCAGACAGGGAATTTTCTTTCGGAAAAAAATTCGAAATAAGCAGTGAGCCTACGCTTATTTCGAGCAGATCGTATTGCTCGTATCCCTTCTGATTACTATTTTCCCATCGGGTTTCCCTTCACCCATCACTTACACCTTCGTTCAAAGTGCAACTTTCCAACGGCCTCGTTCAGGTGCACGGTCTTGCCTTATGTAAATTTTGGAAAAAAGGAACGAGTCGCCGGATCGGAGATCGAAGAGGAGAAAATCGAGCGTAAAGCGAGTAGTGTGCCACTCGCTCACCAGATGTGGCAAGTGCGGTCGTTCCTGTTGAATTGTCGCGCGCGCCCGCCCCCGGTCGCCCCACCCCTTCCTCCGCGGACTCCCACCGCCGGGGCAACTCGCCCCACCATCGCGAACCGAACTGGCTATCTCTTCCACTTTAAGTTCTCTCGCGGTTGTGTACGTGTACGCGGGAATCCCCACCACCTCTTCGGTATTCGCCACTTCGGAGCCCGGTATTTGTCCTACACCTACCATCCTTCCTAGGCCTCGCTTTTCGCGCCGCGACGGCGTGCTCTGGAGGAGCGCGCGCGCGCCAACTCGAACGCCGAGAGGGAGAAAGGTTGACAAGTGATCGCGGGATCAGACACGGGTTCATCCTGCCCGCAAAACACCGTCGAGTTGCTGGAAACGCGATGATCGCCGGACCGTTTGCGGATTCGTCATCGCGTCGGAGACACGTCGCTTTGTTCTTGCACGCGAGTTCGAGGGGACCCGTTCCCGACTTAGGGGATGCTATCAAAGCAGATACTCTTTCAAGGGTGATTTCGTGCGATCTTCGTTCGGAGAGTCGAATGGGTGAATTGGTATTAATTGTTCAGATTCGGGGAACGTGCTTTTCAATTGGTATACACTGGAAGAAAATTTTTTTTTATTTATCACAATTGCTTTCAGTTAATACAAAATATTTGATCGATAAGTAGTTACATCGCACAGGTGCCTACTTCCAGACTTATTTGGACATACATAAATAATTTGTTAATTCACAATCATGTAAGATAGGATTCATGGAACTCCGATAGCTTTTACCTTTCCAAATTATTATAAAAAATTTCTTCACTTGTAATGTCAAATTGTACTTCCCGCGCTCTAGATCCAATCATGTTTAAAGCGCGCGACATTCAAACGCGCGAAATGTAACTAAACTATTATAAAAGTATTCAAGTCTTACTACGAGGCTCAATTCCTTGTTAATAGATTCAATCTCAACATTTGATCGAAGCCACAATTTCAACAAATCCGAAACCTTTTCTCTATTTATTGCAAAAGCTGCCTATCCGCAATTTCAAATTTCCCGCGTTCTCGGCCCAATTAGCTCAAAGGGCGCGATATTCAAACGATCGATATTGTCGATCGCGTCACTTTTCGTCAAAACCCGCGTCGTTGAACATTCTCGGAAGAATATAAAGAGTGGTCACGATTCAGCGTCCGGTGTGCACGAAAGACGGGTTTCGTCCGGGATAACGAAGTCATCACGTCAGGATGTCGATGTATTTCAGACTGACGTAATGAAAGCCTTTGGGTTTCGAAGGGATCCAGTGGAAGAACTCGGCCACGGTCGGAGCGTTTCGGTCCGATTCGAGTCGCATTGCCTCGCGGCCGCGTGTCACTCTTTGCTGTTCTTTTCTCTTTCTCTCTCCGACGCGTTCGCGTTCACTGTTTCCCCGTCTCTCCCTCTCTGTTCCCGTCGGCTCGTCCCATTAGAATTTCTAATAAAGCCGTCGCAGGTGTAAAAAACGTATCGGGACCCCCATGAATCACGTGTCGCAAAGCAGAGCCGCCAGGACACGTGTATCTGTTATGCCCTTCTCTCGGCGACGCGACGCGGAGGACGCTTTGCGCGTCGCGTCATCCTCTTCTGCTCTCTCGTCCAGGATGCATCGATACTTCGTAATCTAGCGGGTCAACGAAGCGGAACGAGTCCGGGGAAGTAATTATTGCCGATGATAGCGGGCCTTAAGTGGTCGCGAATTATCGTGAGGAGCATTTGCGTTCGTAGATCGAGGATTCTCTAAGTGCCTCACCGAGACCACTATTTGAATAATAATCGCTTCTAGACAGAAATATTAAGTGATCAGTGAAATTGATGACGGTGCTGTATGCGCTAATGTAAATTGGTATGAAGTTCAGGAAGCTTCTTTGGCGATAACGTTTTTAATTGTGGGGCGTTTCATTACCTAATGCAAAATTTCAGTCAACGAGTCGATCGGAGTCATCGGTGGTTGGAGCTGATGATTCAATTTAGCATAATAACCGTAGGTTTAACGAAGGAAAAACGATTTCAAGTTGATAATCGTAGAGATTTGACGACTTATAGCTGCTTGTAAATGTGGGGTTGATAGAGGAAGTATTAGGGTGAATGCTGCGAGTACCGTTACGATTACTTATCTGATTGTTGATGCAGTATAACGAGTAGATTTTTCTTATTATAGCTTTATACGGTTCGTGAAGCGAGTTCCCCTTTGCACGGATTATCGCGCTCGTCATCGTAGCTTATAGAAAGATGCAGAAATTTGAAATTTAAAAATTTTACTTCGAATTGAAATGCACTAGCAACAGTATTATCCTAAAGATCAATGGTACAATGATTTGAGCGAGGAAGTTTAACAGACAGTGCTTTCATGCAGATCTTGTAATAGCGTGCCCGTCAGGATACCCATATATTAACTTCTGCGTGGACGGTTCTGGGCGTTTGCATAAATAAGGGTTGCCGAGCTATGATGCTTTTCTTTTTGCTGTTGATGGGATCGTAGGTTGACATTTCTTGTACTGTCGGCCGCCAGAAACGATCAGAATACACTAGAATATACGTACTTAACCTTCTAGTGGTGTTTACAAAAACTTATTCTAATTATGAAAGTGTACTTCGTTGAAAATATATATAGCATAGATAATTACAATTATATTGTAACATATTAAATAGTTAAACATAAGATACATTTCTTGTCGAAATCCAAATTTACAGAAAACACAGATATTGTAGAAAATTATTATTCGCTTGAATTGTAATTTAAACTTACTCGATGCTTCTGTAAGAGAAAATTGCAACACTTGTTAATTTCATCCAGTATTTATTTCTCTAGCATAGTATTTCCTATGGACATTAAAATTGGTTTAGGTCGGAAGGAATAAAGGAATACGAAGAAAAAGATTAACATACCGCAGACACTTGGAAAAAAAGTTTATAAACTCTTTGGAGCGAAGGAGGCGCGTTCTGGAGAGCTGATAAATTCCGCGCGGGTTACCCGGACAGGCTAGAGAGAAAAAAAAAGAATATATTCAATTCGAGGTTCACAGCTAAGACGCGTTGCAGAAAATCCAATACGTATCCGTGTGCCGGCCATGATGGATTGCCGGAGCTATGGGAAACTATCTGTCAAGCACAATATCGACCCTCGCCCTCTTCGTCCAACCCCTGGGTACCGAAGGTTCACTCTCGCCGCTGCTGTTCGTCTCAGGGTTGTGCTCTGCAACGTAGCTTCACCCAACGCTGCCATACAAACCTTTCTCCCTCCTTTTTCCCTTCCCCACTTCTGGTCGAGCGGTTCGTGACCATTTCGCAAATGGCACATCTCCACCATAGATTCTGCTCTTTACGTAAAAAAAAAAAGAAATAAGTACCAGTTTAAAGCCGAGTCGATGCTGGCCACCTAGGTGACCGGTTCGATAATGACGAATTCTCGTTAAAATGCTTTATTGCCATTGATGGCTTTCGATCGGCAGATAACGAGTACACGATTCACGATTTAAGAGCGCCGTTCGTCGGATTGTTTTTACCGAGTAATTTGGCGGGAACCTTCGCTGGCGGTCCGAATTAATTTCACTTTCTACAGGCGCGAAAACAAACGATTATGTATCCTTGAGGTACTCGTGCCTTCAACTCCTTTTCGGGATATTCTTAAATATAGAGGCTTTTCTGAGATTGTTTTATCAAATTTATGAGTGCAAATTTTACGTTGCCATGTTTAAAATTAATGAATCTTCAAGTAATTACATACATACACGATTATTTTAAATTAACCATTAAGTGATGAATATCTGGTCAATCGTGACTTGAACTTACTAAATATACATATACAAAGATACTAACAAAAATATTAGGTTGACAAATAAATGAAACAAATATCTGTAAATATTAGTAAGTAGTTGTGTAAAATATTGAAAATAAAATATGTAACAAATTCACCATTATACGATAGGAATTGTGTCATCAAGTAAAAGTAAAAAGTTGAATAAATAAATGTCTACAAATATCATCGAATAAGTATTCGTTTGAAATATTAAATATGTAATAAATTCATTATCATAGAATACGAATTATAATTTTAAATAAAAGCATAACTCCTATCCACATTAATATCGGTATAATATTGACGAAGAAACAGTGACCTTTTTGGAATAATTTATTATCCGCCAAGTATATAGTTTATAAGATTATCTCGTGAAACTTATACTAAATCGACTAGTATCTCTCTTAAAGTACAATTTAAAAAAATATTCGCTGTAACTTTAATTTCGTAATAAATAGATTTATATTACTAACAATAAGCTTTATAATTCTACGATCGTTGTACTTAAGAATATCGTCACTCTTGTTCGTACAAGAGCTAGTTTAATTTTTATTTAAACATTTTTTTTTATCACTTTCAAGACGCCACGTATATAATAATATATTTACATCGTTTTACTACCTAATAGGAACATTCAGAGGTAATGCATAATATGCAAAGATCAGTCGCTACAACATTATTGCAACAGAAGTTCAAACATACGTTATAGTTAAAAAAGAAGTTACCTTACACATTATATAATTACCATCACGGTTCGAATAAACGTTAAATCGAACACGAATTTACAGAAGATCGTAGACCTCGATCTCGTTCGAACGATCTACTATATCAAATTCAAACAACGCGCTTATTATCGGAGCAACTCGGGTTTGAATTTCGCGGGCGACACAAATTCGACAATTTCAGAAAACGATTACGATTGCAAATTAAACCGCGAGCAATGGAAAGGAGAAAAAAGAATGAACGATAAGACCGGCGTTGCACGCACGAGGAACGTTTGCAGCCATCTTGTTGCGTGTGAACGGCGCAGCTGCTGAGCGCCCCCCACTCTTCTTCATCCCTTAACTTTTCGACTCCCCGTTGTCGCCCTATTCCACAACTCGCATCGAGGTATTGCTAAATGTCCACTCAATTATAAACATTTCCTTCCGCTTCACTTTGAATCATAATCTTGCCCAAATTCCTCTTCAAGTGCTCTTTGAGTTGCTTCGAAGCTTGAAAGGATGCAACTTCTTATCAATTAGGAATGCTTCTTCAATTAGGAATTTTAAATTATTCGGAAATTATCTAATTGCTCTTCTGAAACCTAACACACTTAGTTTTTAACCGAACTGTCCTAGTGCCTCTAGAACCTTTTCGTTTAATCGCTACTTTCTAACCTTAGGGGAAGAGGTTAAAACAAAATAAATCCCCGTGGTTAAAACGTAAGACATTACATCCTAAAGATCCTTACGGAAGTCTTGTATGGGGTATTTCAGCCAAATGGGGTACATTTCGGTATCGATTCGTACCGCGATCAAAGCGGCACCGAAGCCCGTCATCTTCAATCGCCCCGCGCAGATCTTTCCCCGAAAGCGAAAGAGACGCCGAGTCATCGTCATTAATCAGTCGAGTATGAATTTTCAGCGGACGAGTCAAAATATTTTCAAAACGTACTCGAAGCGAGAAAAAGTGAGCAAGCGTGTTGCAACGCGAACCGATCGGAGCGGACCGTGGCGAGCGAAATACGGCGTGAACGACCGCGCTTTCGGGATACCTGAGCCGCAGGATGCTCGGCTGTTTAGCTCGTTTGGCCATAAATCATAGTGGTTGCAGGGTCAGCTGGCCCGATCTTGTCCCGAACGGCATTCCCTGCTCACGATCCACCGTAAAGGTCGAACTTTGTCGTGCTATACTTGTAATTTCCTTTCTTACGGTTGTTCCTTATCGATTCGATGCTCGAGAATTGAATCGCCGATTGTAGCTTATGCTTCCTTAATGGATAGTCCATGAGGCACCACTGACTAGTTTAACCGTTTGCATGTCACGATTGAATACACTGTTAATAAATTAGGTAACTTGTAAATTCGATTATCTATAACTTAGGTAATAACTTAACACTCTGACCATTAGGAGCTTCATCGACTTGCAGAATGTATAACCTTCTGATACGATATACACAGTAAAATTATTTCCAAATTGCAATTAATGTCGAAGTGTACAGAAACCACTAATAAGATAAAGTCACATGTCACTTTTTGACCAACTCAGAATCTTGCAAATTCAAAGTATTTACTGCAGCCCCCTCGATGTTAACAGAACGTAGTCTATTGCATAATATTCTCATCTTTGTTCAAGGTTAACCTTCAAAACTATACTAACCAGTCTTCCTCTAACCTAACCAGTCTTATTTACAAAGGAGATCGATGAAAAGCCGAAAATGTTCAAGATTCGATATGATGATCAGTCATTTTATGTATCTGACTTCCGTACGCTTGTTTATGAAAGTAACTGTGTCCCTCGTACATGTTGTGCTGCTGGTGACGATATTGAAGATAAGCTTCGTGAAGATGTTGCTCCGACATTACGGAAGCGTGCTGAACGGACGTGGTAGGTTGCGCAGCATGCATCATGGTCGTCGTTGACGTCGTTGTTCCCGTTAGAAGACCTTCGATGGGTGACCCATTTTGACTGGTGGACGCGATATCCTCCATGTTCGTTTCCACCCCATTGTAACTGAGTTTGCCATCCTTCTTCGCTTTCATGCGACGATTTTGAAACCAAATTTTGATCTGGCGCTCGGTTAAACAGAGAGCCTGCGCTATTTCTATGCGACGTCTTCTGGTGAGGTAACGATTGAAGTGGAATTCTTTTTCCAATTCGAGAGTCTGGAAGCGCGTGTACGTCTGTCGTGTTCGCTTTTGTCCTGCGCCGTTTGTATCCCCTGTAACGGAGAATTGAAATTTAGTGAACGAGATTTTGAGGTTAAGAAACGTTTCGGAGCTTGGGAAATGAAATTGATTCGATACAATATCGAACTGGAGTCGAGGCATTAGTTAAAATAATCTCAACACAAGTTTCGAATAAAATTAAGATATTTGAATAGTAAGTTCTTTTTTAATGAAAATTTGTTAATAGGTCTCGCAAATTGAACTTCGATTCAGATGTAACTTTGTATGTTGTTTTCAAATAATTACTGCGATTTTGAATCGTTCATTAGCTTAGTCATTCCAATGAGATTTGTTCTAATCAATAATTTATCGACTTAGGATACATTGTATAGATTCCGTATTTACACAACGTCGGCCGAAGCTCATCGTATTCTACTAATTTTTTAAATACAATTAAACGACCATGTATATAACTTTGCACAATCATTAAACCACACATACATTTCAACTTTCTGTTTCCCTTAACATTGCACTAATAATTATCTGATTGACGCAACTGCCGAATAAACCATAGGTTAAGAAGTTAACCAGAATTACGACTACGCTATATTTCAATGAAAACACTCCAAGATCATAATTTTACCGTTGGCGTACGAAGACTTCATCCAAGGATAGTCCACCTGCCTCTGCGTCTGGTCGTCCTTGTACTCGATCTCGTTAGGACTCCGCTTCCCATCATTATTGTTATTCGCATAAGCGCCATAACCTTGCTGCACTCCATAATCGGGGGGAGACCTTGGTGTCACCACCGACGGAGCCGCGCAATTGCTAGAATGTGGCTGCGCGGGGTACCGATAGCTCTGCAAGTATCCGTTGCTGGTTTCCGGTTGCTGAAGACGATCCTGAGCGTCCGGCAGGTACGGGGCGATCGGCGACGTCCTGTCCGTCGAAGAAGTCGGCGTGTACGGCGGAGTTTGACAGGAAACGTACGGAATACTCTGTCCGGTCGGTGACGTCACCGGTTTCCCGGTCGAGTTAGCATAACCCTCCGCGATGGCCTCTTTCCCATGACGCAGAAGAGTCTCCAGGAGGCTGGAAGGGGGCGAGAGCTCTTGGCTCGGTCTCTGAGCGTAATCCGAGCTGGAGTGCAGCTGCTGATGCGTCGGCTGATAGACGCTATCGGGATACATAACCTGTTCGGATCGATCGCCGATCGACTGATACGGCCAGTAGTCCGACTCGCTGTTGGCGAAATACGCGGAGCTGGCCATCGCGATCGGACGAACGAGTACGAAGGCACAGAGACACAAGGCTTATCGGTCACGATGGATCTCAAACGACACCGGTTCGGTCACTTCGAGTAGAGCACATCTCACGAGCGGACACGTGGTTATAACCTCACTCGATGAAAACGATCGGGAGCTTCGTACGGCACTGAGCCACGGTATTCCGGAGAGACGGCACACGGAGAGAGGTCCTCGCCAGGCACCGAGGCGGACTTACAATGAAATGAAACGAATTCTGTCCCCGTGACGATTTTCGACCGTCCACGGTACACAGGGGGTTCTACGCGTGCCAAAAAGGGCACCCCGGCAAACTTTCACCGGGTTTATTGCCGTACCACGCGGACACAGGCACCCCGGCGGAGGTGGAGGGGACTTTTACCCTTGGCTCGTCCATGGGGTTTCTCGTGTAGCGCCTCCCGTTTCGGCTCGGGCTACCGCAGGGGTGCTCCTCGGCTTCTATCAGCTGCCCTTTGATTCAGAGTTAAGGCCACCCCCGACACACGCGGACGATTTTCGATCTGTGCCGCAATCCCCTCCCACTATTCACGCTATTCACACAAAACCCATATTGGCTCCCCTTCGCACCCGACCTCGCACAATGCCTGCCATGTGTGCAACTCCCTGGCTGCGTGCTCCCGGCAGCCTATCGGGGACGACCAAACCCCCTGCATGGAAGCTGGCTCGCGAGATGCTACGATAAAATCGGGGAAATTGATAAGTGGGTTTTAATGATGCTTCTTAAAAAGGGAAGGTGTTTTTTAATGGGGAGCTGGTCGCCGACTACAGATCGCTCAGTTATTTATAGGTCGTTTCGGTTGTCGTCGAGATCGGGGTCGAGGATTTAATCGTTGTTTCCGTGTTTAGCGAGTTTATAAACGAAATGCATAAATACCTATCGATTATCGTTTTGCGATTAATTATTCGAGCGAATCTTTTATTAGTTCTGTAGAAAATAAACAAATCTCTTCGGTTATTCAACGATGTTTCATAAAACGAGAAGTCTTGAATTGAAACAGGATCGTACAAAATGACGAAGGTTAACAATGCAGCGGCACGATTGATCATCCGGTGGATACGGTGTGTCTCGAGCTGCGTTTTTGGAAAATTTTTCGAAGTTCCAAGTGTTTTTCAGCGTTTTTATCGAGCTACCGGAAAGACTGAAATAGATATTTCGACGCGGGTAAACAAAGAGAGCTCGGCGAAGCTAGACGCAGGCAGTCTTGCGAGTGACGTCTCTTTCTAGAAGCCTGACCGGCGACGATTAATCAACCCTGTTGAACCCTCTCTCCTCTTTCCCGTTATATACACGTGCATTTAGCACGTCTCTTCTGCCCCCGTTCACCTTCTGTATTTTCATTAATCCCACTTTCGTCCCGGCGCATTTGCGAGGAGGGGAACCGGGCCGGGAGGAAAGACCGAAGAAAGCTGAAGAATTATGAAAGTAGGCTCGACCACTTTCGGAGGGAGAGCCCTTCCATTTTAGCTCATCACGGACAATCGAAATCTTTTTCTTTCATACTATCCCGTCTACACTGTGTGTAGAATTTAACGATTCGAGCTGTACTTTCAATTGCTTTTATTGTATTCTTCTCAGAGAAGAATCCAAATTCTTGTATCCCCAGATCTGTACGTACACATATCCTCATACTTTCATATCTCCATATTCCTATGTCCCTAAGTCTCTAGATCCTCAAATCCCCGGATGCCTGTATACTTAGAACTTTTCCTGTATACTCATGCTTAACCCCTGCATATTCTATAACCGTACAACCGTATTAAACATTAAACAATTAATCAAACCAACGCATCTTACTTGCAGAGATAGATGAAGAAATCACTGTCTCGGTAAAACTTTCATCAAGAATGGACCGAAGAAGATACAAATGGCTATCTTAATGTTTCCACTAAGTCTTTCATTTGTTAGGAAAGTAATTAAGCAAAGAAAAAGGCGTTAACGTTGTCAACCAGGTAATTGGAACGGAGAAGTCTGAGGCAGGATTAAGTAAGACACAATCGTGAAAGCTAATGATCGGCTCGCGCTTAAACGGGCCCGCTTGGAAACAATTATCGTCCGGAGGAAGATAATAGACGGCTTTGCGGACAAACTATAAATAGTAAAGCAACCCCGAAAAAACGTGATTGATGATGCGTTTGGTCGTGGTGACCAAACCAACGGGGACTCTGAACGGCTGATCAGGATGGACACGCGTCCGCACCAGCACGATCTTACGCGCGTACGTGTAGAACCTTCACCAACACTAGGACGCAAATGATGCCGGGAGAACAACATCGGAGAGCTCCAGCTCGCGTGTGTAGAGAAGAACGGCCACGATGATAATAAATAATAATCCGCAAAGGGCGATACTTGTGGGAAGCGACGAGGGTCCGGACAGGGACAACGTTTCGCGGTCCGTAAATGATTTTACCTACTGACTTCATTTACTCTGCTCCGCGAAATCTCTACTCGACCATTTTCCCTTTAGACAAGGAAATATACATCTACGAGCAACTATGTTCGAAAGATAAACGTATTTCCCGATGAAGATATACAAATCTTTTTAAGAGTTTGAAACTTTTATATATTTCTACATTTTGTAAATTGTCAACTTCGCAAATTTACTTGTAAATTTGCTGACTGAGAGATTTTGAAGTTTTCTTAAAATCGAAACATAAAGATTTGAAATTTGTATGTTTAACTCTTCGAAGGGAATATTTTGAACGATGACAAAAATTCCTGAGTACAAAGGGTTAAGATGGTGCTTTAAAGTTTTTAATTAAACAGACGTCGGATGTTAAGACTCGATTTCTTCTTACAATGTTCCATGCAAGATTCCCGCCATAATTAATGCTTGTGTATGTACGGATTCGACATATGGGACCTTCGAAGGAATCCACCGCGGCAAACATAATCAGAAATCTTAATTACACGGTGAAATTCGCGAGAATACCTTCGTACAGTTCCTTCCTGGAGAAGCAACAAAGGCGACGAGTGGCGATATAGAAGAGGACGGAAGACGAAGAGGGAGAAAAAAGGGCAGGTTCTTATTTACAGCGGGACCAGACCAGACACGTAGTATTAAGCAAACTACCTGAACGACATCTGGGATGACGTATTGCAGCCAAAATGCGCCGTCTTTATACTTTATGAGTCCGCTTCATAAATAGCAGCGTCCCTTAACAACCGAACAGCTTCGAAGACACGCGCCTCCCCACGCGTTATCCCCACCCCATAACTGTACACCACGGCTAGCCATGGTGTCTTCATTTTTGAGCCGTTGACCGTGTCGCACGGTCACTCAGAAACCTCGGCAACACCATAAACAGAATTATTGCCAGCTGTTTTGCACGTTTTTCCGACGCAGGTAGACGAAAAGGCAAAAATTCCCTGGCCACGTGCAATAAAACTTTCACCCCCGACCAGGTTTATCTCGTGTTTTTTCTCCGTTGCCGAAAATCTGTTACGCGCTCCTGTTGTCGATGGTCGGACTACCTCGATAATTTGCCGAAGTTTGGACACGTTGATTCTTCATGGACAGTTTCGAGGTTCCTCGAGGTCTTAGGGTAGAATAGACAGCTACCTTTAAGTACGGGATGCAGTAAATATACGACTGTATAGTAATATAGTGCTCTAATGTCGTTTAAGTCGATTTGTTGGGAAGATGATGATCTCGTACTTTGAATATATTGATTCTGTCGGGCAGGTTTTGAGGAGGGTGTCCAGGGTGGGGATGAACTAATGATCGACCGTGACGTTTAGGGGATTTCTACGTTTTTGAAATACAAACTTGAGGAGCGGTGGAATATAGAGCTGAAAGTTTTAGATCTGCAAGCTTCCACTACGTGGCGATATCAGGAATAATTTCATGTGCAACGATATAACTCGTGACGCAACACATTATCCTACGCGTAGTAATTTAACATGTGATTACCTCACGCGTGGCGATCTAACACATGGAGATTTGGCGCGTAGTAATATAACAAGTAGTAATCTAACTTGTAGCAATTTAACAGGCGGTAATTTGGCACGTAGTAACGTAACAAGTGGTAATCCAACGCGTAGTAATCTGACAAGTGATAGTCTAGCGTGTAGTAATCTAACGGGTGGTAATCTAACGCGTACTAATACAGTACGTGGCGATCTAACATGTAATAATGCAATGCATAACTATCTCACGCGTGATAATATAACACATGATAATTTAACGCGTAGCAAACTATCGGACAGTAATCTAAGGCGTAATCTATCGTGTGATAATGTAACTTGTAGTAATCTAACGAGTAGTAATCTATCTCGTATTAATCTAATGGGTGGTAAGCTAACGCGTAATAATAAAACGAATGGTCATCTAGCGTTGTAATATAACGCGTGACAATCTAACGCATAGCAATATGACGCGAACGGTGATACAACGAGTGTTCTTGTTCCGTGTTCTGCAGAACCAGATACATTTTGGATTCTTGCTCGCAGAACAAATTAAATTGGGGCTTTGCGTTGCGTGAAATGGCGCGGTATCTCGGGGGGTAACATATGTGCCCTCGTCCGCCCCGTGTACCCCAAAGGGAGAGAATGTTCACCGGCTGTAGGGTGGCGTTTGCGACCATTTGGGAAAATTGGAAATATCGGGATCAAACCGAGCGGCCTCTATTATTGTTCGATTGATTTATATTTTGTTTGCGTTGCACCTCGATCAATTTTCTGGATCTATCTGAACCGAATGTAGCTCGTCGTTACGAAATCTGTATATTTGCTCGACCTACATTTCTCTAATTAAATACATAAAAGGATTGACATCGGCAGAAAATAAATATGACAAGTACTGCACGTACGCAACATTAGACCTTAAGTTAGGTTAGGTTTCCTCGTACAAACAGGGTTGGCGAGAAATTTAATCTTGAATTTCCATTGAAAGGTCGAGGGGTTGAAATTCTCTGCTCGTGTCGTAATAAATTAATGTTTAAAATAGCATTCGTTCGAAGTGCGATGGAATTAGAATACAGAAGAAGTGAAATTCAAAATGGATGGCTATAAGTAGAAAGCCACGGGTTTAATGGCAGCGTTATAGCGAACACGAGACGAACAGGCGTTTCGGGGCGGAGCGGAAAAACCGCTGAGCAATCGTTCGAAGGGTAGCCAATCTTTTGGATAGAGGATCGAGAACTAGAGCAAAAACCGCGATACCTTTTCTTACATTAACGACCCCTTCTTTGCAACTGGCTACGCAAAATAGATGCGATTGTAGGACGATCATTTGTCTTCGTAGGAATCGTTCATGAAAATTCTATTATTTCACTTTAAGATCAATTTTTACTGATCTTAACACTTTCGATACTCAAGTATCGAAGTACTTAAATACTTAAACACATGTATTATTGTACATGTTACTGATCATAAGTATCATATAATTTTAAAAAATAATTGTTACAATTTCGGTAAGCAGTCGTATATTTTTGTCACAGAATTTCTCCCCTTTACGACGTAACAACGATCCGTTCATGGACCGGAAAGGCAAGGTTGGGCGCGTTTAAATTTCGAAATTCCTCAGGGAGGGTTGTCGGTTCGTCACATACCGATCGCTTGCCTTTCGACAAGAAAGCTATTCACCTCTTCGACACAATGCAAATCCCTCGGGTGTTTAAACAACGCGCGTGTCCAATGCTCGAAGAATTAACCGGCGACTAATAAGTGTCAATATTTACCCTTTCGGTCCTAATCTGTCGACGAGTTGGGATTTAGAGTCCAGAAGAAAGACAACGTCGTAAACGGTGCTTGTACCTGTCCAGGTTTATTGAGGATTTGCAGAAAGCTTGTTAAACGCGTCAGTTTTGAGACTTTGGGAGTTTCTAAACCATTGACGAGGAGGAGGGACGTTTACACGTAACTCCTTTTCTCGAAAAAATTGTTTACAGAAAATGGCCAGATAATTTCATACGTTATGTAACTGGTGGTATAATTGGATTAATTATACGACTAATAATAATTAAAATTATTACGACTACTGTATGAGTATACAGTAAGTACAGTTTACTCAAAAGATGAAACCTGTTTCGATGGAACGAAACCTCAACTTTCGATTGAAATCAACATAGAAACGAGTTTGTTCTAGGAGAAACATTCTTTTCAGGAAATCGACTGATGGTTGTTTGATTAATATTTAACGAGTATTAGTTACACCATCGTCGGCTAGAAAATTTTATATTTGCGTTACGTTTTCTATTCTGTTTTCTCTGTAAGTACAGAAAGCGTGTTTAGCGATGTAGCTTGAGTTCCTCTAATTAAGTATATGGTATTATACGTACGTTGATTTTATGATTACATACATTTGCAGTTTTGCAATCATAAATACATACATATATTGAAAGCTATAACCAGTTTCCTTTGTTTCACTTCTTTTACGCTATTGTGAAAATTATTTGGAATTAATTGGCCAATTTTACACAACTTTCTAAATTTCAACACCTTCAATTTCTCTATGCTAATGGTCAAAAAGTTTCCTTTCGAATAATTCCAAAAATGCATCTTCACTCAAACCGAAACATCGCTTACAACAAACAATGAAATATGATACAAATCAGTACATATAATCATGATCAACCCTTGCAGCCCCTAACGACCCTCGAATCTCCAATTAAATCCAGTCCGGACCGAATCATATTCCTCCGCAAATCCGAGAATTACTTTGCCGAGGTTATCGATCATGAAGGACATCGAGGACCCTCCCGAGCACTGTGAAGCATTGGAAAGAGAACACGAGTCCCTCGGAAAAAGCTTGACGAGAGGGGAAAAGAGAAGCCGAAGAAGGAGTTGGAGGAGGTAGTGAGAAAGTCTTCACAGGATCCCAAGCAACGCTATCGATCCCGCATTCGTTTGTATAACGTGTTTACTTCTCACCGCAGAGATATCTTCTCTCTCCGCTCATAGTCTCTCTTCGGATGTCTGTTCAGACTGCGAGCGGTCCGAGAACGAGGCACCCTCTTTCTCGATCGAGCTCAGCAGGGGTGGATCCACGGTGAACGCGAAACTCCAAAGGAGAGAGGGGTGCTATGGGGCCGTACCGAGTATCATTTATCAAGTCCGGGACTGTCAATCCGAGGAGCATTGATGCGATGATGGTCCAGCGACGCCACCACGATCGTCCGTCGCGATGCCGATGTTTTTCTCTGAACGATCCATGCGACCGTTTGGTATTCAACGTTAACCCTTTCAATGGCACGTCCATTGAATTATGCTTAAGATGACGGCGAGGATGTTAAATAAAATTCTTATTTTATGGTCCTCCATTACACTGCTGACGACTTGGAACTGCGAGTGCGGATCGAATATCGATATTCGGAATTAATATTTTTTATGACGTTCGTTGAAGTATACTTATGTTACGATAATAAAAGTTAAACGGTACGCATCGATGACTAGAATAAATAATTTATTTCATAGGCCTCCATTATGATATTAGACTTAATACCGAGAATGTCGATCAAATATCGATCTGATATTCGGAATTAGTATTTTCTATACATATAGCGTTCGTTAAACTATACTTACGTTACGACAATAAAAATTAAGCGGTGCTTACGCGTTGATGACCAGGATGCTAATTTATTTACTTTATGGTCCTCCATTACGATATTACTGATGACTTGATACCGCGAGTGTTGATCGATTATGATATTTCAATACCTATTTAATATTCGAAATTAATATTTTCCCGTGATATTCGTTAAATTATACTTACGTTGCGATAAAAATTAAGTACTTATGCATCGATGACCAGGACGTTAAATAATTGATTTACTTTATGATCCTGAAATATGGTATTTGAACATGACATTCTTTAAATTGTACTTATTTGCTTCGATAATAAAAATTAAGCGATACCTACGTATCGATGATTAGAACGCTAAATAATTTACTTTATAGCCCATTATGGTATTCTTGATGATTTAAAATCGCGAATGTTGATGAAATATATTTGTCACCGATTCGATAAAAATGTTGATATATTAATATTGCAAGAGGAATCTTAATATATTCCATGTGACATTCGTTAAATTATACTTGCATTGCGATAATAAAAATTAAGCGGTTCTTACCAGGGGAATGCAAATTTGACAGCACTTCGAATATCAATTCGATATTCGAAATTAATAATCTTGTACATGGCGTTCGTTAAATTATACTTTCGTCATGGTAATAAAAATTAAGCGACATTCGGGCAAAATTGATAAATAATTTATTCGTCATTTATAGGAGCCTGCGGCAGCAGGAGCCTACGACTGCTGCGCCGAACATGGTCGCGTTCGACAAAACATTGACAAAAAGGTGGCAGGGGTTGTTTTTGCTTCTGCCTCGTGGCACAGTTCGCTAATTGCTCCAAGTGTTTAAGGTGCGTGCAAAATTTGGGAGTGGTCCGAGCGCAAGGATGTAAACGTGGTCGTATCTGGCAGCGGCAACAGAGGAACCCGCTGGTTTCCGGAACACGCGAAACTCTCGTTAACTTCGACCGCGTGATATTGTATTACGCTTTCAAGTCGTTCTTCGACGAAGACGCCGGCTGCGAAACAGGACTCCGCTGGAAAAAATGTTACAGCATCGCAATTGCAGTTTAACCTCTTCGTGGCTGATTTTTTTAAGGTCAACAAACGATGCAACTTTTTCCTGTAATTATATTTTACTCGGTTTATATCTGTAACCATTATATTTCGCTCGTTTTAAATCTGTAACAATTACATTTTTCTGCTTTGTAATCTGGTACAATTATATAAATAAATCCGAAAAGAAATTATAATATGCGAACACATAATAGCTTGTATTTACGGTAACGACTGCGTTTATGTTTTACATTTATGGTTATTTGTACTGCTATCATGGTAACAGATCTTATTGTGACACGAACGAAACTTACGTTAACTGTCTTTATTATATTAGAAATATTAGTGAATACAGTCTCGAGGAAATTTGGTTTCCTGAGGAATGTGGCAAATTAGGGAGAAGTGGATTCTCAATTCGTCAATTTGTAAGAATTTGAAAATTTGGGAATCTATTGAAGATATTTGAAAATTCTGAAATTTGGAAATTTAAGAACTTGAGGAGCTCGAGAAACTTGAGGAGCAATTATATAATTTGAAAATTTAAATATTTCCAACTGCCATCGCACCTGAATGTAGTAATGAACGTAATGCAGTTAATTTATTACAACAGGTTTAAATAATTATTTTGCATACGAATAAATATTTGAGAGAATTTTCGGGTCCGCGGTCGATGTCCACGTTCCTTTTGTTATCAAAATCAATGGAAGATATAAAAATTATTACACAAATTTTCTTTATTATGAACAACAGCTTCACCGACATGAATTGCATTCATACATATTATGCGCATTAATTTTATTCGCACTCAGGCCGATTCTAGCGCCGGTAAATTCTCTCGCGAACGAGATTAATGCGCATTAATTAAAGATGAGGTTGGGGTAACGTGTTGATACAGTCTATGGACAGGAATCGGATAAAAAAATCTGCCCTTGGACAAAGAATTTTTATTTCTTTAACTGCTGGATGGTCAAAAATTGAAGCAAGTGAACAGTTGTTCGATCATTATAAATGTATACTCGGTCATTTCGTTTGAACATTTTGAGTATTTCATTTATATATTATCGGTCAATTTTTCATTTTAACTAACTTATTCGGTTTGAAATCTGCAATTGCTTCTCCCATTATACGATGGTATTTCGTGAAAGAGAAAAAGGTTGATTCAAATTGAAAATAATACAGATTATTCGGCTACGTTTTCATAGAAATTATTCGATTCGAAATGTACAATTTTCTTTTGTATCGGTTAATGGTATTTCACGAAATCGAAAAAGGTTGGTTCGAAAGCGTATAGAAAAGAGAAGGAAATTCCAGGGGAAGTGCAGAGAACACGAGGATGCCACGAAGCTCGACCAACAAGCCGGCAATGCATCGTTAGCCGGGATGGTTGGCAGATAAATGACGTGGTTGGCTCGCATCTGACGTGAATGAAGCCAGGATGGCTTACCTACGTGTCCGTCGGCGGTGCGTGTACCTACGGGACCCACGGTGATCGCAATGACTACCTAATGATACATTGAGCTGCGTTCTGCTTACGAGACCCATCAGCAACTTTACGTGGCTCTCGTTCGAATTAACCTTTTCTCGGCTACTAACACAAAAACCATTGTACGATTATAAGTTTCGAAAAAATTGCTTAATAGTTTGAGTATAGGGATCGAGCCCTGTCACAGCCTTAAAGTCGCAACGTTGCATATCATTACAATGTTAAAACAGCTTAGCTTTAACTACCAATTTACTGATAAAAGAGTATGCTTTCGCATTTAATGTTAAAGTAGACGCACTCACGAAAGTGCTGGATCTAAATGAATTTTATTAGCCGACGTATACTATGTATGTTATAAATGTACATGACATATATGTATAACACATAAATAGGATAAAAGTATGTGATCAATGTATCATACATTTTGATGTATCACAATAATGATGAATGTATGATACATTGTGGTTCATCATAATAATATGATCTATGTATCGTACACAGCGATGTATCACAATAGTAAGCTCTATGTATCATACATTGAGATGTATTTTAAAAAATGTTCACTGTATGATACAATGTGATGTATTGCAACAATGTGATCAATGTACGATGCATTATAATGTACTACAACAATATAATCAATGTATGATACATTGTGTACATAACCTATAAACTTGATGTACTTTAGTTTTAAATTAAAAATTTCAATTTACAATATCAAAATATCATTAGTTCAAGTTAGTTTAGATCTGATATTAAACGCGCTTAGATCTGATTTGAAATGCACTGCGCGAGTCGGCGATACATGCACGACGCACCACATGCGTCAATATACATATAAGAGAACATTTCTCGACGATCGACTTGTTTTTCACGGAATAATAAAGACGAATATAGACACGGTATCGAGAAAGAATGATCTGGAACAAGATTTCTTTTAATATTAACTGAGGTTAAACCATGAAAACAACGACCTTGATAAAACGTAGCATGGTTACCCAGTTTTACGTCACTCACTGTTTTTCCGCGGTGCGTCGTTTCTTTCCACCGCCTCCTCTATCAACGTTGAACAGCGAGTATCAGTTGCTTACGAGCGTAAGCATTTTCGCGGTCAATAACCGATTGGAGTATCGGTATATGCGCGATATGCTCGAACCACTGGTTTATTCCTTGAAAACGAAGATTGTGAAAGTTGCAACCGCGAGATAAACGCGAGGGTCGTCCCAGAACAGAAACAATATGTTATTCGAAAGTGTTTTAAGCGATTACGATAATTGTTTGTGCTGTTTCGCTGAAAATCTAACGAAAACGTAACAAATTCAGTTCAGGGACGTACAATACGTACCCAGGGCGTTTGGGACGCTTTAGTTGGCTATGGTGGCAGGTTTTTTTACTTTTCATTCAACTTCTTTCTTTTGAGCAAGTATCAGTCACTTAAGGGTGAATATTTTATAATTTAATACTCTTACTTTTTATTTTTTGAAACATATGTCAACTTTACCATAATATTTTAATTGATGGGCGGTTAAAGTTAGTAAGAGTCAAAGGTAGAATGAATATTCGTCACATTTAGAAATTTCATATTTTCCGTTAAAGTAGCGTTGTACATCGATCAGATTCGAATCGAGCTGCAGTATTCTTGTTCATAATCACATTTTTTCTTATTTACCTTGAGATGATAGAAAGATCGATCTCCTCTTAACAAATTCTTCGCAGTCGAAGAAAGCAGCGTCATTATCGAATAACCGATGAATCAGAGATGAACGTTAGATCACCGACTACAATTATCGTGACATCGACGACCGGCGGAAGAAGAATTAGAGTTTCGAGCGGAAAGAAGGGTGGGAAGGATGGTGGACCGAGGTTAGCAGCAAACGGTTCTCGGTTACGTCCAAATAGAAATTCAATTGATCTTGTCCGGTAGTGTCAGGCAATCCATCTTGTTCCTTCCGCAGCGTCCAAAAGGCGCGTCTCTGCTTCGAGTCCAGAGGAGGTTTCCGCGTTTTCTCCGGCTTTCGTTGCCGCGACGGCCAACGATTCCGTTCGTCGCAGAAAAAAGACGGGACAGCTGTCCGGCCGACCGCCAAACTGCTCATTAATTACGTTCCTGGAGCCCACTCGCACGCCGCGACCGGTTGTTTGTCTTTTCCGCCCAGTTTTATTCTGCCCTTTCCGTTCTGAATAAAAATCACCCTGCCAAACCGCGATTCGTGACAACCACTCGTCCTTCAACGCTGTTCTCTGTCGACTTCCGATCCTTCGCTCGCTTCAGTCATGAGCACTCTTATGGATCTCGAACGATATTTAAGAGACTACTAGACGCGATGTGGACAACTTATGTATGGACAAGGTTTTATAGAAGGTTTAGATAAGTTAGATCTTTCATTTTGGTAGGTTATGTTTAGGTGCAGCGAATAAGGAATAGAGCAAGGTAAATTGGTTGTACTATCATTTGATGTTAATATTGGGTCTAGCAGAACATTAAAACCTTGAGCAGTGACATTATTGGGCAGAACATTCTGGCATACCTAATAGTAAAACAGACATTGTATTTGTCCTTATAAAGTCGTTAATTCTACTCACTGTACTCGGTGATAAAAACAAGAAAAGTTTGAAAACTACTACTTCAGGCTCCTCAAAGTTCATAAACTTTGCCCATACAAGTCCAGAAGACCATTTGCTTGAATGGAATTATTCAGACTCACTATCGAGTCTAAATAATTCTTTAGATTTAACAGTAAAAGACCTTGGATTCAGCAAATCCGTTCTGTCTGTAGAAAAATCTTCAATTTTCTCATAATTGCTCGGTTTCAATCTGCCGATCGATACACAACACCTCCCACATAATTCGAGTCCGTAGTTAGCAGAAATGGTTTTCGCAACCAGGAAACCAGTCGTTTCCCGTGGATGCAACAATCGAACACGATCATAGACTGGCAAATTGCTCGGCAGCTGCCGATCTGTGTGCCGAGCCGCAACGTAAAATAATAACGATTATTCTCGGATTACCGATTTTATCCTGGACGACCGAAACGAGATATCGTCGAGATAAAACGTGGCCGCGATACGCAAGGCCGGCTACCTGCTTCGCGTTGATGCGCGTGCTTCCACGGCGTCGACTAATTGGTGGTACAACTTTATTACTCACCGTTAAGTAATGACGGGCCATACTAAGTGCGCTGGTTTAAAGACCATGAAAGGGAACGCCGATACAAGCGGCTGATAAAGACGGGACCGCGTCCGGGGACGCAGTCCTCGAAGGGTGCCTTCCCTAATAAGGCGATAAGGGTCACGATTCGAGCGATTTCCGATGGCCTCTGGCTATTCTTTCGTCCTTCGGCATCGAACAACGTGGAGAACGCCCACATCCGGTCGATAGCAGTACCAATTTCTGATCACCTCGTACCTAGTTTCAGCTCGCTGTCATGGGATAGGAAGTTGCGGATAAGAGGTCGAGATGTGAATTTTTAAGCGACTTTACACTGGGCTGCAACGTTAACTTTTCCGAGACTGAATCTACTGGTGTATCGTGCACGCTTACTTATGATTAATTTATGTTTTATTGTAGATTTATTAATCTTTCCACTTCGTGTTCAATTTTAATGAGATCTTTGTCTTAATAAACGTTAATATATTTTTCAAGAAAAACATTTCAAAGTCCGGAAGTTCTAAAGCCCCAATGTTTAAAAATTCTAAAGTTCTAAAGTTCCAAACTTCGAAAGACTCAAATCTGAAATTTCTAACATCCCAAAGTTCCCAACTTTTAATCCCATATTTAAACATCCCAATGTGCCAAACGCCCAAAGTTCCAATTCCAAAAATCCTAAGCTCCCAAAATGCCAAAGCTACGTTCCTCCGATAAATTAAATTTTTAACGAGAATTCATATAATTCAGTATGTTTAGGTATAATCCAGAAATAATCGAGAGTAGCGATCGGATGGGAGAGTAGGAAAGGACTGCGAGGTTGAGTCACGGGTCAAAGTCACGGGGGTTCTCTAGACTGGAAAGTCAATCTGGTCTAGAAAAAGAAGGCCAGGCGTTAGCAGCTACTTGCGGATAATTAATAATGTCGGGATCAAAAGTGTGCCCATTGAATGTTCGCTCATTCACAAACGATCTCTCTCCGCCCAGATGAATGCCGGACCAGATCGTTACAAGGGTATTCTACGGGCGTGCCTCGTACGGGTGTCTTCAGGTCAATACCGGCGGTTCGTTGAATACAATTATTAATGCCGTCATTAAGAGCATTTACCATTTTTTAATGCGAACGATCGGAAAGAAATATAAATCATATCCCTCGCTCTTTCTCTCTTCTTCTACGCGTCTTCGCGCGGTCTCAGCTCGCGTGACCCTTTTGAACTCCCTTCCTTCCTTCTTTCTTGGTTACTTGCTAAGGGGAGAAAAATTCGGCCATGGTATAATTTACACTTGGATTACGGGGGAGGGTACATGCCCTCGATAAAATTCGCGATCGAGAAGTAGAAAGTTATGGTAAAATACAATTGAATATTGTGTTTGGTCATGAAGTGGCAATACGTTAAATTACGTAGATATCTTTGATACTATCAGACGTAAAAATGTCAAAATACATCCATTTACCAGGTGGTCTCAAGTACTAGATAATTTAGTTGAAATGTTTTTTGTTACAATCGGTAGATAACAAGTTATTTTAGATAATAGTTCTTAATGACTTATTCTATTATGGGCGTTTTATTTTCGTCGAACATTTAAATTATTTTCGTTATTGTTAAGGTTAAACAAAAATGACTGATAAGAGGTTGTATGACATGTATACTTTTATTTAATGTATTCCTATGGATAATGCATACATTCAGTGGCAATAAAAAATATTGTCTAATGGTCACTGTAAATGATCTCACATAATTATTATTACCTTATCGTAAAAGTAATTTAGATATTCGACTGAAGTGGACTTCCCTGTATACATCTGTATGTATACACCTACATACACACATTTGAATAATGAGAAATTTCAGTCGAAGCAGAACCCACCTTACATAATACATTTATGTAATATTTGAACATTTCATTATAATAATTTGTTACCGTAATGATGGTAATTTGAACCAAGGTTTTATTGTAAAATACTCGAAAATATCGCGAACTTAATTATCTTCGTAGAATAAAGGAATCTTGGTATCTCACAGGACCAATAATTTATTCGTCACAGCGGTGGTTGAACATTCGCGACGAATGTGCCGGTCTATAGGTTAATTCGGCCAATTAATTCGCGTTGAGATTGAAAATAAAGTAAAACGTGATGAATGTTGAACGACCACGCTCGTGCATGGTTTATACTGTACAAGCGTACGCGTTATATATGCGTGCTACTGAATTTGCCGTCCAAAGCAAACCGTATGTCGGACATCGGCACGATTTATCGCGTTGACACGTGTCTCTTACAGAGAGACGCGTTTCGCCCCCGTGCCGTGCGGCCTCTCTTTTAACCGCGATTAAAATACATTCGCGAGGATAGAACGACCGAATTTCCACGGACTCTGTTTCCCGGTGTTTCTTCAGAACCGGTTAACTCTTTCGTCGTAATTTATAACTGCACGAGGCACGACGCGCCTTCATTAAAGACGTAAACAAACGGTCAAACGTTCAATCTACCTCTCGTATTCTGATGGCAATTTAGGAACGAATATCTATGCTTAAGAGATCTGCCTTTTTTATTTCTATCATGTTCATGTATTATTCGTTTAACCCTTTGCACTCCTTGATTTCTTTTGTGTATCAACTCTTTAATTTACAAAATAGTGCTAGGGTTCTCGATAAAATGTATTGCAACAGTGCGGAGTATATACATATTTTTCATTTATTATAAATAGTAAATGAATTAAAATATATGTATATTCAACCAATTTATTCATCTGAATTATTAGAACTTGTCATGTACTTCATATGACCATAACCCTCTTTTCCATTTTGATCAATTGTAGACAAAGAATCACTTCGAGAGCTTTCATTTTCTATCATCTATCTTTCGACATCAATCTTGTATCAGTTAGGAAGGTACCCGAGGGAGTCGAGTTTTACGACAATGGATAACCGAAAAAGTTTCTCGCGAGTGTACAATGACGCGAGCAGGCGATGATTCTTCGACACCGTTCACGGATGATTTCCAAGGCGGACAGAAGAAGACTCGAGAAGCATCGTAGAGATTATATGGGGCGCGTCCATTTTAAACGTATTACTCTATTTTCTTTCCACGGTGTCTCTATCCCTTTCTTCGTCTTTCATGCTCCTTTCGATCTACTACTGTCATCCTACTCTTCTTTCCTTCTCGCTTTTGCCCGACCGGGAACCGCGTCACGCGTGGTTTCCGCCTGCACCTCGCCCGATTATTTGTTGCTTCCGCTCTTTGAGAACTATTTTCAAACCGGCCGTCTGTGCAATATAAACTCGAATTCCGGATTAAGCGATTAACCGTGACTAGAGAAAAATTCCTCAATCAGCGATTCCTACACGCAACTACTCGACAAACGAGGTAAATTTCGCATTTCCCGCCGATTGTCCTCGAATCGTTAATTGAAACGATCTTTCATGAATTCCCCGAACGATAAGCGCTCTTCGTCGAATAAATCCACGATTTGCATACGTAAAACGATCTCTCTGCCCTCCATTCTCGCCTCGTTAAAAAGTCCCTACATTTGCGCGACGCGGTCTCAATTGGGACGCGTAATTAAGTATCGGCGCGATTCAGGGTAAGCAGGGAATCGTTCGAGTTCGCGGAATCGATAAGAGTGTATTCTCGTGTCCGTCTAAATGTCCCTATGATTCACAAGCCACGTACGGCGAATAAGGTGTCCATCGGTGAAAAATCGAAAGCGACGATCCAGGTAGGCGGTCGCAGGTTCTCCGGAAAGCTAGGGAGTTATGGTGGCGAATGGTGGCACGCCTGCGAACCGCTCGCCCGAGCAGCCCGTTATCGGGCAACTTAATCGAACGATTAATGACACGGTGCGCGTAAAAGTACCCGAGAACGAAAGCGACGCGAAAGGGAAACAGGCTGAGAATTAGCCGGCATGAATGAACCGACTGGACAGATGCTCGTTAAAGAGTTGCCTCTCGACTCGAAACTCCGCTTCGATAAAACAAACACTCGCCACTGACCGATTGACTAATTATCGACTGACCAGCTTCAACCGGATCAATGCGACTGCCTAACCGCGAACGTCGACCGTGTCTACTTTTTCAGATCTTAACAGATAATGTCGACACGGCCGATTCGGATTTTTTATCGTACACGCGAACGGTAATTGTGACTTTTCGGTTAATTAACGCTCGTGTGAGTTTTTTACTACTTTTCGTGCATGCAGATCGCGGTTGATTGCGGAGGTGATCGATGTTCGGTTGACGTCTGATGGATTCTGGACATGGTAATGAGGTTACTGTAATTGGGAAATTGGACAATGTTATGTAATATAATGGAAGTGCGGATGAATTCTAGGTCGCTTCGATTTATACGTAAAACGTTCTTGTTTGAGAATTTAGGGAAGTGTAATATTACTGTAAGACTTAACAGTAAAATTTCGTTCGTTTCTTTCTATTTTCGTTAGTTACACCTTTATCGTTCAATATTCCCGATATATCGAAATTTCTATAACTCAAAGATTTTAGCTGTCTTGCTGTTCGACTACCTTCATTTTTCTATTATTAAACGATTCGCTTCAGTAAACCGATATAAATAACAATAAAAGATAAAAATACATCGATTCTCAAGGTATTACAAAGCGGCGGTATACTGACTATGTACAAAATATAAGAAACAAATGTTTGTGAAATATGATAAACATATTTCTCCGTGGTTACCTCTTACTTTAAGAGTCAAAATGTTATAAAACCTTAAAAATCTCCGCTTATAAATTTATCTGGTGCATTTGTATCGCCTTACGTTCACGAAACGTTTCTTCAAGTACCCCGCTACTCTCCGCGGAGCGGCTCGTAACGATCCGGGGATAAGTGAATCGATAGGCAGGAGTAATCGATTCCAGTACGCACACAAGCATCGTCCCCTAATCCCGTGGCCAGGTGTCGAGATATCGAAAGGTGATGGAACGCCTCGAGACGCGTTAAATATTGAACCGGTCACGAAGCACACGCTGGTTGGCCAGTAATGAGCCTGTCCTTCGTATCTCGCGGATGATACAGCTCCCCTTGCCCCTACAACACCGGCCAGCCGATCGGGTTGTGCTCATTAGCGACAGATTAATACGATCCTTTCGAAGGGAACGAGCGGACAAATGCACGGTAGCCGTGTCCAACCCGACACCACCCATTCGTTTCGAATATTTTGCTGCCTTTTGGATGTCCGCCGGATGCTCGATCTATCTCGCTCCACGATCGCCCGGAACTTCGCCGTAAGGTCTTTATCGGGGCATCTGGATATTAAGCTGACACTCGCGTTGCTTAATCAGTGTCCAGGGAAATTCGAGGCGGTACCATCGGCCGAGTTGTTGGATCCTCGATTAATGGCGGATGCGAGCTGCTCTTCGGCTTCGGATACGAGTCGCCCGCTGGGCCAACGGATCGACGAAATATCGAGTCTGCTGCGGAATCAACTCGTGTTGCGTCGATCAATTGTTCTTTATTTCATTTTTATAGAAATACTTCCTTTATGCTCTTTGATCCTTCATTTTGCTCCTTAATTAATTCAATTTGATGATCGGGAATTTTTACAGGAATACTCAAAGTTAAGGGTCCAAGCTTCTACTAGTTCCATTCTTTCTGATAATTAGGCTTATATTTCTAAGACAATAAGAAAGTCACACGAAAGTACGAACTGTTTTAAGTGGAAAGTGAATAGAACATATTCGAGTCACTTTTCAATCGGAGACCGGGATCTTTGCATCAAAATCTCAATGAAATATTACGCGTTCAACAGCAATAGGAAAGTTAATATCGTAGTCATAATTATTTCGATTGCACGATTAACCATTCAGTCGAGACTATCTTGATACACTAAAAATCAACAAATACATATATTTTTCTTGTTTCAGTAATTCGATAGCCTAAATCTAGGGATTGGGGCTGCTGTTATCTTCTGATATTTCCAGTGCTCTAGTCCCTTCTAACAGGAAATTCACTGAGCAAGTTTTCAATTTTCCAGTTGATGAATGACGGGAGTTCGAAAATCAAAACTACGCCCGATTTTTCCGCACCAGACGATCGTTGAATAGCTGGTCCGCGCGTTCGAACGCGAACGTCTTGCGTAGAAGAGTAGATACGATTGACCAGGGTCGCTGTCAGCCCGAAGCCTGGTTTGACGCCAGCCGGGACGATTTATCAGAATAATGCACACGCCATTACCCCGGTGTCCCCGCCTTAAAACCAAGATCTTGATTTCGCGCTGGGTCCCGTGCTAGCAACCGAGCGTTCGACTTTTCTTCGTCGTTCCCTTAGAACATCCGATCCACCCTGGTAACATCGTTGCGGTTGCATCCGTCGAGACAGTGCCGCGAAAAAATCTTGTTGCCTGTCTGACAATTCGGTTGAGTCTTCTTCCTTTCATTTTGCGTTGACCTGTAACAAAAAAAGCAACTCTGCTGTGAAACGCGAACGAGGATGTCCTTTCAGATTTACGGCTTTTTGTCGCCGATGTAACTGAATCGTGCCAGAAATAATGAAGATAGGGTTCGAGTTTTTTGTCAAATGTAAAAAATGATAAATTGACAAGAGTGTACGCAAATAAATCTGTTAGAGAACAGTAATCTATGTACAGCGTTTTGGAGACGAAATTATTCTTCGAACCACTGTGACGTCAACTCATCGATTTTACACGTTCGTATTTATAATAGCTCAAACGATCGTGTAAGCAGTTTACCTATCGCAGGTGTCAAGCTTGAATACATTAATCAAAAACGTTGTATAATAAGCGGCAAGTGGACGAATATACGAATTTTACTTTGAAATTCCAAGAAACCCGTAACTCGTGTGCTTTGCGTGTTATTTTGTCGGCAATTTTCGCTTCATCGAATATCGAACGAGCCCGAGCGAAAACAATAGCAGCAATTTGTAGGAAAAACGAAGGCTGTGCCCTGTAAATTCCATTGAAAGCTGCGTCCCCGTGGAATTTCGTGCCCAGCCTGTCCTCGTCCCGACAGCATAAAACGCGGTAATCCGAGATCAATTCGCGCGAACGGAACACGAGGAGCCTCGCGTTTTAGTTCCAATTAAAAGCGGTCGAAGCGTCGGGCAAATTTACGACGAGTTGATTAATGGGCTGGCCAGGTATTTGTCACGTTGTTTACGAACAACCGAAAGAATAAGTTGACTGGTATAACTGACCGTGGATAGCCGGCCAGATTTATCGCGTTATTATCGACCCGTCCTTCCGTCTCCGACCACGCCGGAAAACTGTAATTGAAAGACACGAAAACTATTCGAGAAGGATGGAAAGCAATATCCGTGAAACTAATTGGAATCGATCTCGTTTGGATCGTGTAACGTTTCGACGGAAAGACTCGTTCGCTTTTACGATTTATAAATACGTGGCAACAAGGCGTTTTACTACATGACCGTGGGTGGACAAATAGCAAGAATAAATCTTCGGAAGAACTTCACCAATATTCACGAAAATATTACTATTATCGTTGCATATATGAAAATTACTAAATTCCAAAATTTGTACAAACGTCTATAGTAAACAGACAATTAATGATTTACTATAAATTATCGGTGAATTATCGAAACAATTATTCCTCTAATGTCAGTTTTTCAAGTATAAATATTCAGATGTAAGAATTGTGAAAATTTGAACGGGAATTTTTAATCGTGGTATTCATTTTGTAGGTTAGGGTCACTCGTGACCCAGTATTCGGTTAAACTCTTTTAGCAAAGTATCGATAAGCAGAAGAAGCTGGTCTGACCCGAGTGTGTCGCGAGCTGAAAAGGTTCTACTACCGTGACTGCCGAGATTTATCGTTTAAACGCGCACTTACGGTCTCGGCAGAGGGTATTGCATCACACACAAGCAACGATAAATCATCAAAATACGAGTCGATGACGGGGCGCAAAGAAACAGCATTTAACACAGCGCGACAACTTAGAAGAGATCCTTGAGACCAGCACGGTGGAGAGAACGAGCAAAATTGTTCAATTCTTGATAATTTCGATATAGGTATTCTATTTACCACTTTGAAACGTCCTTTGAAATTTTCAGACGCTCTAAATGCAATAAATAATTGTTTAAGATAGAGATAATCTCTATTTCGACGTAGAGGACGGTCCTAATTGTAATTTGGCACGGACAAGCTTCGTTGTCCGCAGTTTCTTAGTCTCGCCGCTAGAGGTCCCTCAATTCACTCTATTAGATCCTTCATAATGAAACTTACTACAATTTAGTGACTTTAGTTGCTCCCGCTAAAGGAATCACGATCATTCTTTTTTGAGAGATATGTAGTCTGTAATTACAGTAACGAATAGTTAACAAGGTTAGGTCAATTACGCCATTTTGTAGAGCAATTTTGTACAGGTTAAAAATTGACTATGCCAAAGTTTCTGTTTTTGGTATATAACTTTATATCAACTAACAAAATATGTAATAAATCTACTCAATCTCTGATATTTAAATTAATTTCCCCGATAGTTAAAATAATTTTTGGAACCGTTAGAAATGATTTCAAGCATGTACACAGGAAACGGTATCCACATCGTCGGGACGATGACACTGAGGGAATGTCGCGATCGTCAAATAAAAAAGATCAAATTTATCTGCCTACTTCGATTGGTTGCAAAGAGACATTGTAGCTGGAATTGCAGCACGTGCATCGAAACGTTGAACTCTTGCGTTTTATCTTCTCAAAGTGGTAAAAATTAGTATCGTCCGAGCGATACTACGCTCGTCATTCATACATACCAAGAATTAATGACTCGTGCAGCCTGGAATTCTCGTTATTTACGTCTTTATACTTTCTGCCAATTCGATCGTCTCTCGAGGGGACCGTCGATACTGAAATCTGTCGCATGAGTTTATTCAGAATCAGAGTGCAATGTTTTGTTACGAGCTAAGAATAATTGAACGAAGAAATCATGTTCGTTGATAAAAGTGTTATGCTTAATCTTTTAGACTGACCTGTTAGTTTGTAAGGACCTAAAGTTGTATTTGCAAGAGTTTATAATCGACGAAGAATTACTTATGGATACTCTATCTTCATCTATCGATGTACCTTGTATTTAGGATGTATCTTGTAAATAGAAGAAAATTTGTTCAAGCTAATTTTAATTTGCGGATTCGATCGGAGTCGTCGAAGATATAACAAAGGTATTTTCCACGAGAGGGCAGCTGATGATTACGGGTTTCGTTATCGCAAAAGCACGAAATAAACAGTTGCAGCGTAACGCTAAGATTAACAGACGTTGAAACGATTTCCTATTTAACTACCGTTCCCGTAATCGCGATGATTCATGGAAACGCAATTATCAAAGCACGAAAACTCAACGGCATTAAAGTGGACGAAACGATGCCGCGAGTCGCTGGTCGCGATACAATCGTAACGTGTAATTTAGCCATTAAGGCTGACCGTGGAAACCTAGTTCACGACAGTCATCATCATTTCTATCATCCGCGCGAGTCCGATCCCAGCCGAGCGAGCGAGCGAGCGAGGCGGCCCGCGACGATGCCAAGGCATTAGCTCTATTTAATGCGAGCCTCTTTAGCCTTAGCTAATTGATGGCTGGATATTAGCGTAATTGTAATGAGGCGAAATTACGGCAATCACGCGGTCTACCGTCTTGCTACAGGCTCGAAGGAGTCCCTACCTTTCGGCCGATCTTCAAAGAAACCCGCCGACGTTTTCTACAACCCCACCCTCTCGTTTTATCGTTAATCTAGCTTCTGGTATCCGTGGTACGCGAACAGCTCATTTTTGATAGATAACGGTACGGATTTAAAGCGATCCTCTGTTCTACGGAAAGTTGTCCTACCAGTTTGTCATTTTTCTGGTTAGACGAGATTTACCTACAGAAGCGGGGAGAATTCGCGTTTTCGAGATGGGTTGCGGCTCGAATTATGGAATAGAAATACTTGGATAACTTTGCATCTTGAAAATGTGGGAACTATCAGGAATTTTAGATTCCAGCGACTAGAATGTGTTTTTTTTTTTACGTAGCCCTGAGAAGTCTTCAAGGATACGTGTGAGGTCGTTCAGCTTCTAAATTCAACAAAGGTCACATTAATTTTGTACACTGTGAATACTCTTACAGATTTAAAACGAGTAAATGTTAAATCATTTGTTTCTCCAATCTTAAAAGTATCGTCCTTGAAAGAGATGTCATTCTTCAAAGTCAGCCTTATTTGCAATATAAATCGTGTACCTAATTTGTAAGCTCGAATAGAGAAGAATAAAGATTGTGCCGATGAAAATCATAATGACACAGGCAGTACCAATAACGATATTGAAAGAACGACAAGCTGTAACATAGACCAAACTCGTCGATAAGTTTTTAAATCAATCACACGTTGGTCCGAGCGAAAATCTTCGATCGGTGCTCGAGGAATAAACGCATCGAGTCCGTGCGGTATCGAATTGCTATCATTTTCTCGAGGCAGCGTGTCAAAAGCGAAGTCGGCAATCTTCGAGATCGATCCGTGTAACGTGTTATTTAAAGAGAGGAAGATCGAAACGGCGTTAGACAAATATAAACACGTTTCTCGGTAGCCAGGAGGGTGCACGAAGTCGTAGCCACTTATTTAGACGAGCGGCCATAAAGCTGATCCTCTCGTTTTGACGTCGGGTCGGTAATTCATCTACCGTCTAGAGTTGGAACGCACCACCCGCAGGATAGACCAACAACAGACACCCGGCTTACGGGACCAGGCTTAGGGGGTTGAAAACGACGCATAAAACGACAGCCATCTGTCGGCCAGACCGCGAAACTCCTGTCAACGGGAGTTCACCGTGTGTCCCGTGGCCGGTAAAGGACACGTCCGACATTTATGTATCGGTGGGTGGTTAACGATAACCCCGCAAGGAATACGTGGATTATGATAACTATCAGCAACACGTGCACAAACGTTGCGCGAGATACGACTATCCGACAACTGGTTCGCGGTGTAAGTCGAGAACAATGGGATGCTCTTTTCTCGAGGTGACGTTTTAACTGACACGTACGCTTCGCTATGATTGATCGTTAATTTATTCTGAAAAAAATTTTATTTCGGACACCGTGTAATATTGAGAACATTGATCAGTGGCTGTTTAACATTTTAATGGCACAAGGGAGAGTAAATTTGTAAATTTTCAAAATTCTGAAATTCTACATTTTTGAATCATTGTATTCTTCAATTTCTATGTTTGAAAATTTCGGGGGTGATAAGTTAGAAATTAACAAATGAGAAATTTCTGCATTTCTAAATACCCAAGTATCATTTTCTGAATTTCCAAATTTTCATACTACCATATCCTTGAATTTTTAAATTTCAAAATGTAAAAATTTCAAAACTCCGCGAATCTCAGCGTTCACTCGATAAAAATGAGTCTTATCAATTAAATTCTGTATTAATTTTAAGGTAGAAAACTATTCTCCGAGGATATAAGAACTGCATCGTGTAATTGCGCGCGCAGTGTAGTTTCACAGAAAGAAATCATGCATGGAACAGGTCGGCGTGGACTTTCGGTTCGAAACGACGCTTTCAATAATCGACAGCCGTCCCGACGAGTACACTCGTTAGAGAACCGCGAAACGGCGGATTTATTATAACGTCAGACAGCAGACGGCGCTACCGAGCCGGCACCGATTTTTCATCCCGTAAACACGGCCTGATTATTTATGAATGTGCAAACGCACGCGGCACAATCGATTTCACGGAGGCAAATTAGCCTGAACCTACCGGCAGATACGGGGTATTAAAATAATAACGCTCATCGCATTAATGGGTTATAATAATTAGGGAAATTCTTGTTCGTCGGGGGATCATTCTGGTTGCGCAAACGTTCCTTCCTCTCTCTTCCGTTTCCTTCTTTGTTCGCGGTTCGAGGCTGATATCTCTTTGCTTTCCCGTCACGGGAATCACTTCCTATCCGCAAACTGTACTCCTTCGTTCGTGAAACTTCGCCAGACTTATGATCGAACCACGATACTTTCTACCCTACTGGCTGCGCCACTAATGAAACCCGCTGCCGGAATTAATTAGAAAGGATCACGCTATCGAGATGACCAGCCATCAACTACCGCGGATCAGTCAAGCGTTTCACCTCCTAATTGTTTCAGCTTCGAATTCCTTCAGAGCTACTCTAACATTTGGCAAATTTGCGGTTATGCCGTACAGTTCCTAGTATTTAACTGTTGGGAGATACGTGTGCAATAGGTGAATGTTTCATTTTTATAATTTCCAAGTTAAATACTGCAGGAACCACTGGTAGCATTATAATTTCAATGTAATCCATGTAATCGACGAAAATTCCAAACAGCATCAATTTTATCATCCTACTAGTCGATTTTGATGAACAGATTTTTTTGTTTGTAAATAAAAAAACAGACACAAATAGTATATGTACTAATACAACAATTGAATATATCGTTATGATGATAAAGTACATCTTTTGGAACACGTAAAAGAAATATAAGAATTGACAGTTCATTTGAGCGATATATGAACACGATGTAAAATGAAAATGTTCGTCAAAAAAGTATTTATCCCGGTTTCCTTTCCACGAGACTTTCCCCGCGTTCTTCCGGCAATGTACGTTCGAGGACGCGCGTAAAAAGATTAGAACTTCTTAACTACTCCTGGAAAGTAGCTTTTCCGGTCTCGAGAGTATCGGCATCGGTTCGACGAAGAGACAGGAAGGCGAGAGAGCGACGCGCGAAAAGTGGTTCTCCGCTGCGCGATCTACGACTCCCTGGCGCCTAGCTTCGCTAATCGCCGCCATTAAAACACCCTTCCGGCCGCGTTCCTGGATCGCGAACCAACCTAACTCCGCAAATTTTCTTACCCTAATCTTCCTGGTAATGCTCGAACTTTCTAAACCTCCAACACCAGCCAGGAAGTGCTTCTTAACTCGCGATATCGAGAGGCGGACGAGCGGAATCGTTGTTCTATCAACGCTTCTCAGATTCTTCGGCTTCTTTCGATAATTACCGACTGAATCTTCGGAATGACAGGTCGTTACGGTGTTTTCTTCCGAAACACTGAATTTTCCGAATATTTCAATTTGATGGTACTTCGGAAAGTCAACGATTGCGATGTCTGGAGTTAAAGCGAGTCAAATATCTCAAGATACTGAAATTAAATAACCAATAATAAAATCAATTTCATTGTAAAAAATAAATCTTTCTACGCATAAATTATTCTTGCTTACTGCTCCATACTCTTATATTCCTCGCACACGATTTTTTCAGGTTAGAAATGAAATGATTCATGAATAATATACAAAAAGAAAGACAACGTTCACATATGTGACTACTGTTACGTTAAAATGAAAACTAAATACAGGTACGTATCCTCGAAGAGATTAAGACGTTTACCCTAGGATTTATACATAGACCATAATTATATCTACGGTTTATACAGTTTAATATATGATTAGTTTTTATGAAAGTTTATTAATATCTATATCAGCTGACTAGGAATGTACAAACGTTTCTAAAAAGGCCTGAACCCCATTAATTTTGTATCGCATTTTTAAATAGCTCTGACACCTTGCCATCATGGTAGTCCAATCAAGACTTTTATGTCGGAATAGCAGAAGGACTTGGCATCATCGGCAAAAACTTTGACCACCAACCGAGAGCGTTGCCTACATAGAATATTCCTCGGTAGTTCTCTAAGCGTTTCTGTTATGAAAAAGAAGAATGACACGCTAATATGTGCTGCGTTTTGCAAGTGGAAAATCAGACCCCTTCGTTCGAAGTACCGGTAACTTTGAACTTAATGCCTTAGCGATTCGCTGACCATCTCGTGAGTCATCCCATATAGTTTTTGCTCGGTAGTCCATGAACTAAATATTATATACGCGATCGGGGCTCGAGTGTCCATCAGGTGTCAACTTTCACCCGGTAATCCATGATTCATTCTTACTTTTTTCCTCTCTACTAAAACGTGTGCTCACCAATTATCCTGTTACTCGTTTGGTCTTTAGCAATTCGCTATTAAATGTTAAAGTATAGGTCGTGATAGGATACAACGTTGCGGTGGGCGTGCGACGACATTTCACGCCACATTTTTATCGATCTTTAGACTTCATTGTTTGTATTTCGTTGTTTGTCGAGATATATTCCACATTTTTGTATCTCTACATATTGTATATTTTGGTATAACATTGATTTTGTTATGATTCATTGTGATATATTATGATTGATATATGGTTCATTTTGATACATTGTGATACAGTTACATTATGCATGTTACAATATGATTGCTATTGAAATACAAACATGACGTGTTACGTACTAAATACAGTAGTTCCGTCGAAGGAAAGTAAACGAGGATAATACAGGTCCTATTTTTGCATTGGGTGGTGTTATGTGTGCAAAAAATGAATTGTTTGTGCTTGGAACACAGGATATTGCCGATATATCCCTGTACTTTCAAGTATTATCACGGCAAGAAGTAATAATATAATAGTTATTTGTGATTCGTGCATAATGATACTAATAAACGCTAGTACAACGCTATAATTTAGAAGAATGACTTCATTATGTATTTTGCTATTGCTTCCTAGTTATTATCCATGCATTTGGGTCGTTTATTCTATGCAAACTACTTTCCATTTTGTTCATGATAGCTATTCTCGAAATAAACGATGCCGTCATTAAAAGAAGGAAGTTAACCCTTTGTCTATTAACATATAAGAAAGGTGTACACAAATGACAGTAAATTTTTCCAAATACTCCAAAACCTGAAACTGTTGTTCCGAACTTTCTTCATTAAGTAGCCACAAGCGGGAAAAAGCGTGCGTCGCGTTAGAGGTATCACCGTGTATATCGATGGTCTCGCGCGAAAGTGGTCCGCAGTCAAAGGGTTAATAGAAGAGAAATCGTTCAGTGTCGTAGAAATCACGGTGCTCGTTACGTCGAACGAATCGTCGTCGCGTAGTCGATGAAAGCAACGTTTTCTGAGCGATTATCCGCGCGACTCCTTGCGGAACCGGCTCGCAATCCGATCAGACCCAAGCGTGTCGTAGCCGTTCGCCGAGGGCTGGCTGGAAATCGTGAAATTCTGGCTCGGTGATCAGGCAGCTGGGAAACGACATCGTGTGTCCGCTCGCTGCGCCGAATCCGCTCGCTCGCGGATCCTCGCGCGTATTATTTCGCGGGACCCGGGGAAATGTGTAATTCAAATGAGTTACGAGCGGTATCGCACTCCTGGGAAGTAGGTGCTAAGCGGTCGGATATGCTGATAGAGCGGCAGTGATACGTACGACTGGAGGTGGAATCGCGATGGGGTTGAAAAGCGGGCGACGAGAGGGCTGGGTCAGAAAGAGAGACAGAGAGAGAGAGAGAGAGAGGGAGAGAGAGAGAGAGAAAGAGAGATACGGTTACAGCAGAGGGATAGGGCGCGACGAGAGCACTGTTTGTAATAGTCTGCGATGGTACGCGGCGATGAGATGCGATCGCTTGGCGATGAGCTGTGGGCGACCTGATGGTCCCGCAGCGCTCTCGATGCCCGCCTCGACTCCGCTCGACCGCGTTTATACGGGATCCAGTTACCGCCTACGTTTGTCCGGTGTAATCTCTTTTTTCCGACGAATCTCCATACGGACAGAGATCCGACACGATTTCAACCAGGCGCCGGGGAAAAGTTTGGAAATTGGAGACGTAACCGCTACTGATCGAATACGCTTCGGGGAGATGAATGTTTCGAGCTTTTTAATCTTGCTCTAGAGGTTGGCCAACTTGTTACCGATTCTTGTAATTACTTTTACGAATAGACTTCGATAACATTTCCGGACATTGTATATATTAAGTTCGGTTCTTTTCGGTTCGAAAGAAAATAAATTTTTGATACATTTACCTATCAGGTAACTGGGAGATGTAGAGAACTTCGGGGTAGGTTGATACGATATTTTTTTATCATTCTATATGTCAGATAAGTTCTATTCGTGTTTGAACGAGAAGAAAATAGTACATTTATTAACCAACTAACTGAGTTTCGTCATGTATGCATGTCAACCCAAAACTTCATTTTGATCGTTAATTTTATATCGAATAAAAACGTGGTCTTCCCAATCTTTGCGCAAAGAACCAATTTATTTGTTATCGTTTGTTTATCAATTTCTCTATCCCTCCCTTCAGATAATTCTATTTTTCTATGTTCCATTTGGAATTACGTGTCGACAGCGTTAAGAGATTTTTGGGATGGTTATCGGAGGAGGAGAAATTACCGCGAGGCATTAATCGAAATTTAGTCGAATTTGCAGGTTTATAGAGGCAAGCAAGATCGATCGAGGCAGCCTAAACGAATCGTCGCTCCGCTGACCCCGCACTCGAATTACTAGACCATCTTGGTAAGCGGAGCGTTCCGAGGTGATGCGGCGTGGCGGCCGTTCACCGGCACGGTGCGGCGGCGTGGCGGATCTTCAGGCTCGTGATAAACGGTAGTTCCAGGCAGCGCGGCAAAGGAACGGGCGATGCAAAGTGATAACATAATCAGGTGATAATGTGGCAGTCATATCTCATCGCGAGAACCCGAGCGAGAAGGTAAAGACGAGGGAGAGGAGGCGGACGGCGTGTACGTGGGAGAGACAGCGAAAGGAGAGAAGGTTGGAGCAGCGTCGAAGGGAGAAAGATGGAAGGGCAACGAAGAGAGGAGGATGGAAGAGCGACGAAGAGAGGAAGATGGAAGAGCAGCTCGAGAGGGTCTCTCTTATTGGCTAGCTTGCTCGGCGTCTAGACCCTTCACGAAGCCTCGAGAGGGTAGGAGGAACGCGACGAATGACAACACCATTCAACGACAGTTTTAGCGAACAGCCGTCGTTATCTTCTAAATAAGGGGGATGTCTGCCCGATCCGACGACGATAACGCTTGTCGAAATGCACTCTCATTATTCTGTTAGATACTCATCGAGGCCGAATTAATTGAATTTCAAGACGAACGCCTATCGCGAGCTACGCGGACAGATACCTTATAGGCGGTTTCCTTTTATCGCGATTTATCCCTGACTCTTCGTTAATAACCTGAGATACGCGTATATGCGACGGTATCAAACGTGCCCTCTATACTTGTCGCTGTAAATATAATGTTGTCTTGATGCGATTTCTGTCGTGGCAGAAATTTCGACAGTTTCGTTCCTAACCTATTTTGGGTCGCATTGATTAATGGAACATTTAAAATGATAATTCTTCGAACCTTCGACACTAGCTGAAGTTATTGACTTTTGATAATTTATGAAATACTTGTACTAACTTTATGGAAAATCGCTTAATTGCCATGAAGAAGGTAGTGGCCCTAGGAAATCATGTATCCAAATATGGGTTACCAGAGTAATAACACGGTTATGCGTCAAAACATCGTTTTCTTTCATATACTTAATGTAATATATGCAAGTATATTATTTCTAAATATAGCATCGTTCTTATTTAATCGTATACGCATTTTCGCACGAACAAACAATTATTTACTGTGATTATACACCAGTCAGAAGACTAAGAAAGTGGACCTGCTTCTCTGAGTACCTAGAACTCATCTTGTGATGGGTGTGTAGCAGTTGGGTGTATTAAATCAGAGACATTCTTCAAGAAACAAACCGATATTACACTGAATTCCGTATAGTTACGGAAAAATTATCATTTGGAATTGTATTATAAAGTTCATCAAGCTTCTTGATGATCTCTGAACTTAAGACCAAGCGGCTGTAATATCCACAGGAAAAGATGTCTCATAACGTTGCGTCCAAATATATTCCAGGGTGATTAAAATCATCGGTGTACGCATTAATAATTATCAAAGATTTTCTAGAAAGTGCAATGAAACGAAATTAAAAGAAACATTTTTCCTTTGGAACGAAAGAGGGCCAAGTCACGAAGGCGGCCTGGTGGCTCGCGGTAACGCGAGGCACGGAATGAGCCTGGAAGAAGAAGACGATGCGAGGACGAAAGAAGAAGAAGAAGAAGAAGAAGGTAAGGGAAGAGTGCGCACAGTCAACGGGTACAGAGACTATCCGAGGTGCCGGTTGACAGCAACAAATGCCTCGGTGCAGGCAAGACGGGGAGCTCGCGGCCGGGACGCCGGTTGCAGGACCAGCTTGAGATATTACCAGGCAGATGCGGTCGCGCGCTGATCAAAGAAACGCTCCTCACTGAGAGAGATTAAATGGATGCTGGTGCGCGCCGGCAAACCACCACGCTGTGGCTACAAATAATAAGTCGAAAGAAGAAGAAGAGTGCGAGAGAGAAGAGAGACAGCGAGGCAGGATTGCGAGGCGCAGGCTGCTGGCCGGGCCCTAACTCGGATTTGATACATTCCCATCTTGAGGAGTATTGCTGCGGCTGCCGCCTGGCCTCCCCTGCTACCTCGTAACGCGATTACGCTCGAATCGCTCAGGAACCGGGTCAGCTTGATCGAGTTTTCTCCCGAGGAAATCCGACCAAGGAGACTTTGAACGGGTTCGCGGAGATTCTTCTTAACTTGCTGCCCGACACCTTCGCGTACCCGGGGATCCTCTTCAAAGCGAAGTCGCGCTTCTAATGAAACAACTTCGGACGCGAATGATGGTAATTGGATCGTCGCTCGAAGAGGAAACGAGCTTACGAGATATACGCGATCAGTTTGTTAGCCGCTGAATTCTTCGCGACCGATTTGGTCATACAACGAGTGGCGTTCTAACGAGTACCGCCGTTACGCGCAGCGATTCCAAACACGGCGATACACGGACAGCGCACAGACAAGAGCAGATCTGCCTTCTACGAAGAAATCTAAATTTAATTTTTAGGAATTTGATGATACCGATGAGGTTGCTTGACGTTTTGGCTTTTAAAGATTTTTGGGAATTTTAAACTTCAAATGAGTTAAGAATTTGGACGGATAAGAAGTTAGACCACTTGAAATTTAGGGATTTAGAGATTTAAGGATCAAGGAATATGGAAATTTAATTACATGTAAAAGGGAATTGGAGTTCTAGAAATTTAGGTGTCTAAGCACGTAGACATGGGGAAATTTAAGAACTTTTATATTTGAAGATCTACAAATTCACGAATTAAGAATTGAAGTTAAGAAGTTCAGAATTTAAGAATTGTCAAATTTACATAAGCATATTCCTAACCGAAAGAGGCTTACTTCGAATCTAAATGTACCTTAATTTTCTGTAGCAATAAATTCGATTTCGTTCGAAGGCCAGATATTTTAATTGATGAAACATCATTTTCAATTTCTTCGATGAGCCAACGCAATGGTTCTCGAGCAGGATTTTTTCGGGGTTTCGTTTTTTTCAGTTACATAAATTCGTGTAAAGTAGACAGTTGGTCGGGAGCGAATGTTCGAATTACCATGTCTTTTACATGCCTTAATAATTGTTCATGTTGCGTATCGCTGAACAGAAACAAATGTTAGTCTCGCGTGAACAAATGTACTTGGCATCGTTGGCGTGAAATTTTTTCGGCTTCCAGTGTTTCGAAACAGTTTCGTTAATTAATATTCCCAAGATGAAGGATTACACCTGCCTTGGGCAATTTTTGCTTCATTTTTCACGTTTGGGAATGGTAACGGTACGACTTGCGGTCCACGATCTTTATCGGGTGCGTTTAATTTATTTTATTCTGCTAAACAATTTTCTCTTACATCTACAAATTGATAATATAGCATTTATTGTTATCATAAAGTTTATCTCTTCTTCAACCATGAGTTGAAATTGTATTATCTTCGGCATTTTACTTTTTATTGTAAATAAAAATGGACGCAAGAGGATAGTTAAGGTTTCAGATCAGTTATTACCTTTCAAATTTACAGAGATCTATGCAAGAGACTGTTATGCACAGAAAGAAGGTTAAAATGTAAAAAACATTATGTTGACAGCAAAAGCTAACGTGCAATATAACGTGTTACATGTCCTAACACAAATAAAAAATAACACTTTTACATAAAAAATAAATGTGAATCGTAATTAAAATAAGTTCGTCCAAACGTTCCTGTTCAGACGCAGATGTGTCTACCATTCGCCAGGGGTAACCATTTTCGATGCACAGGCTTGGAATAAGAAGGAAAGAAATGCGTTTACTTTTTTCGCTTAAGTGGGCAAGCATGATCAGCATGTTCGATCGACAGCGAGATAAAAACGGTCCTCCCCGCGGCAACGAATTCAACAATTGCCTTTAATAATAAAACTCGCTGGCCTTTGGTCGCGAATTATTATCGCCGTTTTGTCCGATGCGACTCGATGCAATTTGTTGTGGAAGGCTCGCGATCGTAATCCGGCGTTCCCTCTTAAATAATACTCGGCCCGAGAGTATTTGTCATTTAATTAACAAGTAGCGTATTTTACGATCCGCGATCGTTAAAGGCGAGCCCGGCATCCTCGGGACGCGTGTACGGCCCCGAAGAAAACAGGAAACGGAACGAAATGGAATGGAATGTTGGGACAACTCGCTGGAAGAATATATTACGCGCGTGTACACACGTACAGGCAACACGTACACGCGTCCCTGGCGTGTGTGCACGCGTATATATATGGTAGTAATATGTAACGCACTTTGGAGTAATGCTACGTCAAAGCCAGCGCCACCGAAAATATGAGCCGGCTGCCGAGCGCCTCGCTAATGCTCGACCATTTATTATGCTTACATTATTTCGAGATTATTAGTCTTCTCCTCCTCTTCTAAAAACCTTACGTAATGTTTTGACTCGCGACCCGTTGCCGCCACTAATGTTACTCCGCGGAAATAAGCCTCACGGTTGACCGAAATTTTGCCCGCCCATTTCTTCACGGACATCGTTTTGCGATCGTTCGCCGCTTCTCCCCTTGTTCCTCTTTTCACCGATCAACGATACTAGTTTCGGTACATTTCGTTTTATCAATCCTCCTTGGAAAATGATGGAACTGTTAATTCCAATTATGAACGAAGTTGGCTGACATTATGTTATGATAGTTAATTCCAATTGTGTATTTGAACACAGTATAATTCCAGCGACGTTCCTGTTGATATAACGAGAGTCGTTTCGATTGATGTGTCTAATCGAACGCAAATGGAGTTAACAGGTTTGGAAAGGCGCCGATCGATGAAATACAACAGGAATATCATTTACTCCGGTGAATATACTTTTTGTCGTCCCTCTATTTGCAAGGGAACAGCAAATCCAGCGAGCCAGTTTGATAACAAAAAGCTCGTGGCTGGATGACTCGGTTGAACGTTTGTCTATCGAACAAAGCAGGAGAAAATCCACGTACACAGGTGAACGAGGGCGCAACGTGAATTAGACAGCTGTCAAAGTCCCGCGGAGGAGAAGATCGAGTGGCCATATATGTGGTGCGCGAAAGGGCACCGCTGGAGAGAGAGAGAGAGAAAGAGGCGAAGAGGGTTGACGGGGGTGAGAGAGGGTTTGGCAGGCAAGCGAATGGATTTGGATGTAGAATGGAAGCAAGGTAATAGTAGGAGCGTTAGACAAAGACGAAAGGATGCCGGGTGATGCTGGAAAGGGGACGAAAGAGGGAGAGGGGCTGAGCACTGATAAATACCACGCCATTTCTCTTTGTGCTCCCCGGCGAGAGCACAAACACAGGGCGGCTCCCTTCGTTTCAACCTGAGCGAGAGTAGCTACCTAAAACCTTGCTCTCTCTTCTTATTCCGTCTCTGCTGTTCCTTATCCTTTCTCATCTCTTTTGTGCCCGACTTCGACCCTCGTATCGCTCCTTTTTTCTCTCTTTTTCGATGCCTTCTTCTCCTCTGCTCTGTTTGTCTTTCGATATTTCCCCGCTTACGACCTTATCGCTACCCCATGGGGTTGGTCAGCTTAGCGGGCAGGGGTTAACGCCGTTCGATGGATCTTCAACAAACGGATTCAACTGCCCTCGATTGATTCGATACTCGAATATTTCGATGTGACCCTCGCACTTACCGCTTTGCTTATTCAATATGTACATTTTGCAATTAATACTGTACGGTTTACTGTACCGCACACTATCATATCTACATCGTGCTGAAAATTGACACGTATGTCTACTATAACGTACTATGGATTATTTAGGAGGGTGAAAATTGACGTGTCTAATACGACGTACGATATTATGGATGATTTAGGAAGATAAAAATTGACGTATCTAATGCGATATACGATACTGGATTATTTAAAAGGGATACTAAAATTTATGCGTTTGTGATATATTGAAGTCTGCAAAGTATACATATATGCAATCTCGTGTAATCTGTGAGATTCACAATCTATACATTACATGATATATGTTTATTTTGTAGACATTGATGTATGATAATTGCATAAACATCACAGTCTAGTTACAAGATAAATGATCCCATTGTCAGACATGTACGAATGTACTCCTTAAAATTTTTGACCTTTTGACCAATGTGTACACAGTTTTGCATAAAACATTGATAATTTGATTTTTCTAAGTTTGTGAGCCAGTTTACAACTACAACTGAATATTCAATCAAATATTCGTTAATGATATTATACTGTATGTATGTATAATGAAGTAACGAACTAGTAAAATAATAGAATAGTTCAGTTGTCGAACAGTAAAGTAATAAAATACTCGTACAATGAACTCGTCCGCTAATTAGATGCAAGAGCGCATATCTCATCCACGAACGGTTAATTACAATCTACCCTCAAAAATGTATCAACTGTTCGAAGTTCAGGAGCCGATACTTATCTTCTATCAGCACACTACAGGCATTAAATAAGCAAAATTCTAATTGAGCTTCTCAGCTACATTTCCATTAAGGTGATCGTTGCCGAGCATCGGTCCAGGTAGCCGATGACCAGGTAACCAAACAGGGCCCGCTGGTGGGGAAGAAGGCAAGGAAAAGAGAAAAAAGTAGCGAATACGACCTAATCTCACGGGGCCGACATCGTTTCGTGGGTGTCATGCTTTCACTTCGGTTCAGGTTCAGTGCAGCAAGCGATTGGTTCTCGCTGAGCTCCTCCCAGAATCCATTAAGAGCCGAAACGGAGAAACACAACATTAATTTTAAAACCAATCCCGGAGGAGAAATCGGGCATTGGCCGCCATTCGTGCGAGTTGCTCCATGCCGTGGAGAAAATCTTTCGAAAAAAAGCCGGCTTAATTGCTCGATCCCTTTACTCCTCCTCGAGGATCGGAAACACGCGAGCTGCCTCGCCTCGAGGCTCGTGCGTGTCCGTGCTGTCCTTCAAAGGATCTTGTCGATCATCGATCATCCGTTCGCGTGAAGGATCCCGTGATTTCGATTCGTCGCTATATACCTCTTTATCTTCAAGAACATTAGTTAAGATAAAGCGGAAAAATCCACGAACAATCTTGTAGTTGCATAATGTCCCTACTTCAACCACCCCCCACTTCAGAATCGTGTCGTATCAAGTACCAAATATACGGTGTTTCTAAAATAAACAAGCTTAAAGTTTAATGCGTGACAAGGAACGATAAGAGCTAACTTATTTTAGATTTAGATTTGTAGAGATTTTAATCAAAATTTACCACGGTAGATTGACGTTGTAACATAGATGGAGCTGTAGTAGCAAGATCTTTGTCGAAAACTTATTTTGTCCAAACTGAATAGATATTTTTATATTTCTTAAAAATATATAGATTCGGTAGATTTTTGGTGAAAATCTATTTGATTCAACGTTATTTGCACAGATTTGAAATATTTTTCTTAGTGATATTTTGAATCACTGAACGGACTAGGCAAGATGACTTTTCTGACTTTTCAAACAATATTCATGAGAACCGAAGTCGAAGTAGAACTTGAAGCTGTCACGAAGCAGTTGTAAAAATACAGTTTTAAACAAAACAAGTACAGCGAGTATATTAGATACATGACATTCGGTTCACCTTGTACACGATGTGACCAAATAAGAACGATTGAATTTGCATTGGCTGGCATAAACTTGTACATGTGCTTCCTTGATTCCTATCAGTAATCGGAAAATAACCCTGAGTTAGCTTTATGCCACGGCTTTATTGCGGCGATACCCCGTTCGCATTTGACGCAAAGCGTTACGTGTCCAGCGGAGGAAGTCTCTGCACGCGCTTTTACCCGCCATATAACTGTTCCCCGCTTCCCGTGCGATGAATAACGCGTTCCTAGACCGTATAGCGTTTCCATAGCACGCGAATATCGATATCGGCGAAGTGATCGAGTGACTGGACTCGGTCCCGTTAGCTCGGCACCGCGAAAACCGGCGATCTCTCACGACAATGGCGTTAGGGCTCGCGCACAAAGGCCACGATCTCTGACGTAGTCTGGCCGTTTAGTAGGTACATAGAGACGTGGGCGTAGAACGGACGATGCGTAGGCCAGCGAGGATTAAGACGTCAAGCGCCCGCGGCGCTTGATTAATGCATCGCATTCACAGCTACGAAAAGATCCTGCGCCCTTTGCGGGAACTCGCGCAAGTCTCTCTTTCTCTCTCCATCTCTATCTCCTTCTCTCTTAACCGTGCAACTACGCCCGTCGTTTTTCTAGCGGACACGTAACGAATAGAAACCACCGACTCGGCTTGTATTCCACACCTGGATCGTTGCCGCGATGGACGTTCGTTTCGTTGCGTTCAGGTTGCTTCAGTCATTCCGTGATGGAAGAAGCTGGATCGGAGGGTCGTTTATCGAGCCTCGATATTTCCCCCGACATTGTGGACGTTTTACGTAGAAAAAATAATAAACCATTCTTAGTTTTGATAGAACACTGCAAGGTTTGCCATAATATGGATAAAATCATTCGACGTATTAACACGTCGCAACATATTGGACTAATTTTTAACTTTTTCAAAAATATAAAAGTTCTCTTGAGAATATTCTGAGATATCGATTACGAAGAGTTAAGGATACAAATATTCAATCTTCGAGTGTACCTTCTGTCTTACATGATCGGTAATCGAAACATATTACATATTACTCCTTTCCATAATACATATTACTTGTTCAATGTACGATCAGTCACCGATGACCTCCAAGTGCTACACAAGTGTTATTTTGTGCCATTACCATCTTCACGGTATTCAATACATTAGGTACATTTAATTAAATACATTTGTAAACCGACAAATAAATACCTATTATTCAACGAGCAGAAAATTAAAATCGTGCCTAATCTCGTGAAAATCGCCACCTCGAGTGGAGATAAATCGTTGGCTATCGTATATTGGAAGGTATCGGTAATTGCAAATTGCAGTATCGATTTTTTCGCAAATATAATCCGAGGATAATTATGCAGCAGATACAACAAGAAGAACTAGCTCCGAGCATAATGAGAATTCCAACACCCTCCGACTTTGGCGTCCTGTTTCGAAGGCTCAGTTCGTTAATAGCTTTTCCGTCGGAATTGACGCGAAGCCATTCGTTCTCGTGACGTTTCAATTGTGAGGCGATCTTCAACCTGTTCTTTGGACCGAAGGCGGAAGTTGATTGACCGTACCTTCGAAACTTTTTCGTGCTCCAAACATCGTGACGATCTCGCAGACGAATGGTCGATCCTACCTGGACCATTTATCGAAGAACCTGTTTATTAACTGTCGTTCCCGAGAAGTTTTTAAACGGCCAAGTTCACAGCTGCGAAACAATCGCATTTTACTTTGCGCCTATTATTATGCACGTCAATTATCGACGCAATTTTCTGTCCTGAGAAATTATCGGACGTTCATTTTCATCGATTTATCAGGATGCTGTTCCCCACCTTGTACGAAGACGGTGTAATGAATAAATTGCAATATTTCACCGCGGTTAATGAACGTCGTCCCTGAATCGGTTTCGTATCGTGAAGGAAGTCATTTTCTCGTGCGCCATTAATCGAGGCCAAAGAGTGCCTCTATATTAGCCTCGATCAGGCTCTCGCAGGTGCGGACGGCTATCGACGCCATACTGACAAGTGATCCGCTCTCAATGGGGGTAGGGTGATCCTTCGTTAATGAGCTCGTTATCCCAAGTATGTACGAACAAGCTCATTTTCTTTGCCCTTGTTAACAACCACCTTGTCCCTCGTCGATCCAAAAAATAATCAGAACTTTTGCAAGCAATTGCTTTATTAAGCGACAGACTATTACTACCGTATAAATTTTATTTTTTATGTCGTGTACTACATACCTACTCTTATTTTTTTCATTAAGGATATAACTTAATTAGTATTGCATCGCTGCTGGCGAATCTTGATATTTTCCTGCGTTACGAGTTTTAGGGGCGGAACAGAAAATTACGATCGATCAATTTCGTGTTCTGTATTGCGTCCGTCTGAGAGCCAGTCTAAGCCAAGTGCATTTTTGTCCCCTTTACTATTTAATCGACTTTTATGCGAGAAACGTGCAAGGGTTCTTGTCTATCTCTTTTTATGTGCTTGGGTTAGTTTGATTCTCGAGTACAGATATATGACCAGAGTGCCAAGATGAATTTATCGAATTAACCCTTTGCGCTCGGAAGGTAACTCACACAATAACTACAGGAAGGTAACTACAACAGTACGAGATAAGATCGTTTTAACTAAATCTACAGTGGAGTGTGCGTGATATATGAATATAGCGAAGCGGAAAGCATTAAATTAATACCGAACTCATTGGTTAAATTGATTACAGAGAAATCGTAACATCAAAAGAATCCATTAAACCCTTCAAGTAGAACATTTTCAAATTGCTAGCTGCCGATAGAGTAATAATACCCTCGGGTACGAAGGGTTAAAATGGCGTTAATCGATGTAGCAATAAAAACTTCATCAAGTATCCCTCAAATGTCGGTGTCCTTCAGCAGGCAGAAAGGATCGTTCAGCACGAAAATAATCATACGGTGAAATGCAAATCCGAAAAAGGGTTCACCATGAAAATAATCATACAGTCGAATCCGCTAATAGTTCCTTCACCACGATAGTAATCATACAGTCGAATGCAAATCCTCCAAAAATTCGTTCGCCACCAAGGGTAATCATACAGCGAAATGCAAAGGTAGAGGAGGCCGTAATTCCAGAAGAGTGAACGCAGAGAGGATTCATAATAACGAAAGACACCGAATTGAAACGTCCTGAAACGAAAGGATGGATGGCTGTCACTAGCTCGAGGGAGGTCTGACCGCGCTGCCACGGTTGCCATTTTGAATTCCCCTCGATGCTTGGGCAGAGTTTGAGGGATCGTAGGCGGAGATGAAGCTTTTACACCGTGGAACGAAGACGAGAGATGGAAGGCTCGTCGCCGTAGTCCAGGATGGATGCCGTACAGCCGCGTAGAGACCAGGTACCCGGGCCTCTGGCCCGTAACCTCGTACAAGGATACACCTTATTCCGAGCGGAGGATAAACGCGGTAAGAGAGAGGCGCGGCCCACTGCGTCATTTATCATTGCTGAAGCTCATTAAGACCGAATCTGCCGCACGCTGATCGTCTGGGATTACACTTTCCTCCTGCCGGATGGATCCCTCCGGCGCTTAACCCTCCATCCCTTCGACTATCCCGTTCCTTGTTTCTTTCTTACTCGCTTTCTTCTGCGGGATCGTGTGTTGGGTTCCGGGGTGCTCTCGTTTTACGCGTCTCAACTCGTATGGGGAGTGACCCAGGCGTTTGCTCTTGCTCGATGAAGTATGTGGAATGTGGTCGATGCTGTTAATCCTTTCACGTACAGTTTAATTAAAAAGGCATTCTGTTTTGTCCGTGGCCTTTTCTCAAACGGACGATGTACCTTATATCGTCTGGGTGTTTCTAGCAGATTTATCTTGCAGATCCTGATACTATCATCGCCGCCGAATTCGTTGGCAATGTTTATGAATGAAATATCGCATAGCCAGATTTGACAAAGATCAGGCAATCTAACCTTATCCATTTACTGCAGGATGGTACACGTGTTTGGGGTTGCCTGTTGATGAAGTGTTCAGAGAGATGTATGCTTCCTCTGATTCGTGGATATACAATTTAGTCGAAGTTCAACGATACGCATGTAATAATTATACGGACGAATTTTGCGAAGTATCGAAATTTTATTATTTGCACATTTTTATTACAGCTATAAGTGCACTCTTCATTAACACCAAATGTACTTGTACTATACATAACTGTATCTGCAATATATGTATTTGTGCTATGTATACATGTATTTATACTATGATATATACATATAAATGTACTTGTACTAGTCGTTAGCACCAAATAATGTATGTAGTTACTCTACAAACACCGTAGTAGATAAACTTCTAGAAAGCATAGAAAGGGTCTGACGGTACTTTTCTCGCCGCGTAAAGGACAACCGCAGTATTTCGCACCGTCTTAATCGTTAATAGCCGATTTCAGCGTCGAAAACAGAGATTCGCGTAGTTTTATTACAGGTATCATCTCCCGTCCAGTAAGTAATTTCCAAGAAAAGAACCCTATTCAATTCCCAAACATGCGATCGCTGCATCAGAGACGTGATCGTCTCGTTACGCGCAAGCTCCTTCGAGCGTTTTCTCCGCCTCGAAGCCGTGTCCGTTTCTTTCCAGAGCCCCATGGAATTTCACCGGGTGAAGGGGGAGCAAAAGGCAGGTCCGCGAGAAACCACAAACCGTGGCAACTTTCGCAGACGCCATTTACGCGCAGCTCGTTCTTCGTGCTTGGCTCACATGCTGACCTCGCTCGGTTTTTCCAACAGCCTCCGGGTGAAATCCGACGAACGGTGCATTAGCTCTCGTCCGAGCAGCCTAATGACGCCACCGGGTCCCCATAGGGATCCTCCGCTCGTGATTTCTTTCTCGCTGCTTTCTGTTACCGGTTCGGTCCTGGCCCATCTATCACCGCCGTGTAAAAAACCCCTACTCTTATATCGTGCGCCCTCTATCACCCACCCTTCTCGTTTCTATTGTCGCTTTTCTTATTCTCTGCTTTATTGTCTCCACAATTTACTGTAAAAGACATACATGCGCGGGAACATAAAACGTATCCCGCAGATATACATGTGAGTAATATCACTTTGATATACAATGTTGAAATTATAAGTTCACTTCATTATCAGCATGTTCACTCTTATAAATAATACTATTATCTTTTTCTTTTTCTATGGTAATGGTAATGGTAATGGTAATAAAATAATACCATTAGAAGAGTGGAAGTTGTGGTGCAAGATACCCTATCGACAATAAAAAGAAGAACGCAAGGTGACAAATTATTCCTTGTTACTAATTCGTTGCGTTATAAGTTAGAAATATCTAGTTTCTCGAAATATCGTAACAATAACCACGATCGCGAAGCAACAAAAGCATCGATCCAGTGCGAAGCAAGCAGGCAAAGAAGAAACGGGTAAAAAAGCGAGACGATCCACGGGCCGGCAAAAGAAGGGGCAAAGACGACGGAGCGAGACATTTGTCGCGAGTAGAGCAAACACTCGGGACTCCATCAACGTCCCCGAAGTTTCTTTCGGGTGTTGCCTTTCCTCTAAGCTTGTATTCGGCGTCGGTGTTCTATCGCTTTTCGGTTTTTGCCACGGTCCCGGTCTCTTTTACCGGGCGCCGTTGCTAGCTCTCTCGCAACCAACCAACCACTCGTAGCTGCCCCCTCCGGCTGAGAAATGCCGCTACTTTTATTTTGCCAGTTCCCTACGTTAGCGATTTTTCCATCACCGCGGCGAGATATTTCACCGGCAATCTAAGAGTCGCAAATGGAGTTCACAATGAGGCAGAAATGGCTTGGCGCACTGATGGCCCTAGCATTTGTCTTCCCTCTGTTCGTTCCTTTCTTTCTTTTCTTCCTTCCCTTCTGTCGCTCGTCGAACACGCGCCTTTTACACACCCTCGTGCCGAGAGTGACGTGGCGCACTCGCGCACTCGTCTCGGACTTCACTTTCGACTTATTTCTTCCTAATCGGCGCGCGTTCGTTCTGCTGACGTTCCAGTCAAACGCTTCACGGAAGATTCTTAACTGTTGGCGTATAATCGAAACGCAAATGGACACGAATTAAATCGCTAAGTGGTTATTAACACTGCAACTACCGATCAGTTGAAATGACCGGTTTCAGATTTCGCGTCTCGTATTACATGAATTTTATTGCCGTACGTTCGTGAAAATATATTTTCTCGAGATGAAGAACGAGATTGTGTACGTCAGTTGATGTTTCAATATTTACATATTTATTTTTCAATTTGAAAAGTAAGTATGCATTAAACGCTGATAGTTCTACTATTAAGGGTCTATGGAGAAGTAAAGATACAAGAACTTCGTTTGTAATGCAGCAAGAGTCAGGACAAAGTTAGGAAGAAGTTAGCAAAGTTTATCTTATTATTTCAAACATGCAAATAGAAACATACTAACAGTGAAATTAATATATTCAACGCTTTTTGGAGCAATAAATTTTATTCCAAATCTGTCATTTATTTGAAACTACTCCCAAGTAATATAAACGTTACGCAAAAGATAACAGTCAATCCTTTTAACCTAGATACATCTGCCCGTCTTGAAACCTCGCGAATGATCACATCAGAAAGCTAACCGGCCAGCATAAATCAGCCCGTATAATTGCAGACCTGTACCATTCGAACGCGAACGTAGAATTAGATGCACATCGACCGCTAAACCAACAGCATCGAATTAAATCATCTCGAAGAGTAGAAAAATTGTTCTTCGAACTATATCATTCCGAACAGCTCGACGCTTCGGCCGTTTAAGGCCGTCTTTATGCAAAGTGTTCGCATACGCACGCAACGAGGAAAATAAGATCGAGCAACATGATCGTGCGTTGGAACGCCATCTCGAGTCCGCTTCATCCCTCCCTCTTGGTCGTTTCCCCTACATCGAGCAATATAGCTGCAATTATAAGTCCATCAACGAAGCTTCGCGTTTTTCTGACGGCAGCCGCGAGGACGAGACGAATAAGGAGAGTAAAGGTTCGTTTCAGACTAGCCACATTTTGTAGCGAATGTCTACTCTGTTTTCTTCCGTAACGCGCAACGTCGTTAATTTTCTTTTCTTTTCAGAATGTTCCTGTAATGACTCCATCCTTTCGAAACGTGTATTTTGCGACTAAACTCATACGAAGTTTCTTCCGTTGCTCTTCCTACGGTTACAATTCATTCCGATTTTCAATGGAAGCAACACCGAAACTAATATTCCTCTATCGTACTTTTATATTCCTCAGTTGTCGTAGTAGGCTCGTCTCCAACTGTCATGAAAATTTTAGTTTTTTATGTCCGTGCCGACAAACTTTATGACAGGCAATGTGATCTGCACATCGTTGCGAAGTGGAACAATAAATCAATACGAGAATCATCCGTTCGAGCGAAAGTGCTCCCTGAAAGAAACTGTCAGAAAAAGGTAGCTAACCGAGGCGAGCGTGTGCGTGGAGCTAAACCGTGGTAGCTGGTCGGAAAGGCAGAGACCGGTAACGCGGGCATTTCGTGCATCAAAGTCGGTCTGATGCGATTTTAATCGCGGCCACCCCTCTCGCTTTTTCTCCGCCCGCCGCCAAAGGCCTGAACTCCCGACAGGCTTGGCCGGACCAACCCCTAGCCAGCCAGACCGGTGTAAAACCGATTAATTTCGTTGCTCTGCCCCTCTCGTCTCGGCAGGCTGATATCGAAGGAATCTAACGAGTGGTCGGCGACAACCGGCCAACCACGTTCGTAATTCATGCCTTCCTGCCATTGTCGTCCGCTCGAATCTCGTCCCAGTCCGTCGCGAGCAGACCACGCGGTGCTAATTAACCGCTCGCTGACGATCCACCTTCGGGGCACGCGTGGGTCGTGCAAGGAAACGCATTTGCTCAGAGATTTCTGGATAAACTCGCTACCATAAACTTGCCAACATTTGCGCGCAAACGATTAGGAAATTACTTCTAATGTTCTTACATGGAGAACACAATTATCTAACTTTTTAAACACCATCTAGCTCGTGCTAATTTATTTCAACTGACGTACAGACATTATTTGCAGTAATACAGAACATTGGTACAGTAGGGTTCCGTTATATCGCCATCTTTTAAGCCCGCGATTACGAACGATGCCAGACCATATCACACTTAGCTCTCAATGTATATTGAACATTCATTCACTGCACGCGTGAACATCGTCTTGTCAATTATTAATTCTTTTATAACTTTTTCTAACCTTAACAAGTTTCTCCTAACGTGAAAATATTCCTAACCTCCCAAATAGATGAAGTTATTGTTTTACATCGTGCAAAGGATCATTCGAAGGATGATTCGAATCGTAACCTCCGCGTTTTCTTGTGTCTGCGTTACTCGAGACAAACGATTCCAGTTCGGAGCACATAGTCCAGAAATGTGTAAACATGGCAGCGAAACCACGCAACCGGTAGCATGGCCAGCTCGCAGTCCACGAAGAAAAAAAGGGGAGAAAGATACGCGGTACGAGTTTTCTGGAAAGGACAGGCACAGTGTCAGCGGCAGACTGAGACTATGGGCAGCCGACATAAATATGCATGTCTCCGCGGGCCCATGGTTCATGTGCCGGTGATCGTTATATCTCCATCTGACCGGAGACTGGAAGAGCCAGGGGGTTGACGTTGCCAGTGGTGGTCCGGTAATACATTCAAAGTTGGATGTAGAGAGTAGAAGGACAGAAACGGGGATGGATAGAGCGGGTTAACCCGTTGGCAGGAGCGAGATAGGCCAAGGGTGGCGAAGTAGGTGGACGCAGAAGAGACAAAGCAGGAGGGATCCACCGGAGCTGAGGGGAGGAGGCCAAGGGAGGGAGGTTTCTCGTGTTTCATTTCCTGAGCTCCTATATAACTTTGTGCTCAACTCGACACCAGATTAATAACGGCCCCACCTATCCTATTCTATCCCGAGCCGAACAAGTTCGTGCTGTGTGTTAAGGTGCGTCTCCACCGGTGTTTCCAAACAGTTCGCGAATCGATCTTTCTTCGAATCATATGTTCGAGTATCGTTCTTCATCTATTCGCTATAGGTGCATCAGGGTGCGTCGTAAACTTTCCTCGAGTTACCGGAGCATCTCGAATCGCAACTTCGATTTTGGTAAAGCCTAGAAAGAACCTGAAGAGATTCTAACCTAGGGCTTCCGATCTTCGCGCTTTGCACGTAGCCTGTCGATGGCACGCATAATAACTACCTGCCAACCATAGACAAGTAGAGTGAGTCAAAACGATGTTATCACTACTCATCATAATCATCGCCATGTTTCAAAGAGCTATGAACTCTGTTGTGAACCGACTGCCTACAATAATGGGTAGAGAACCAAGGAGCACAACGGTGTGTTAGTGCTATTTGCGATTAAAATATCCCATTGTATCTATACGCAACAATGAGAAATTAAAACTAATGTGCACGAAGTACGAAGCTGGCAATATAACTACCATGTTACACATTTACTAAACTTTTCTCGAAGATACCATTTTATCGGTGCATACGCACCTTTAGTCTTCACCATTGTCGCGATACCTTCTCCTCCCTCGTGTCCGTTTCTCCTCCACGTTCATCTCGCCCTCTTCCCTTGTCGTTGCGACGGATGCGCGACACGCTTGAAAATTCTGACCGTGTTACCGATCCATCCGTGCAACGCTGGACGCGCTCTGACAAACCGACGTGCTGAAAACTCCGCCACGGCTGACCGATACGATTCGTACGCCGAACCGGAGTAATCATATTTCATATTGCGATAGCCAACCTGTTATTCGTTTGGCCAACCTCTTTCGTGGCCAACTGCTACAATTTTTAGCCGATCGATCGCTTCTTTTTCTTCAACAACGGTGTAGGTTCTGCCAACCACGATCAACGGTACGTAAAGAACAGCGTGTTCATTATTAATCGATAATCCTGCATTTTGTGCTTCTGAGCGGAATTCTAGATTCGATCGAGAAGGCAGAGATTACAGGTTCGATCAAGATAGAAGTTACAAATTCGAAAGGAAAATATATGTATACACATTTTGAATGTCGATGTAACTCAAGATTTGCAACGAAAATGTTATTAGAAGAAGAATAAAAAGAAAAGAAGGAAGAAGTACGATGTCTGGATATCTGGAGTAATGTTAAGACGCAAATGTCGGACAAATTAATCGTCAGAACATTAAAATTGAATTATCCTTTCATAAATTAAAAGGGTTTGATTGTAACATATCACCCAGTGGAAAACGAGTTGCTTCTGACCCATAACGTAAATTCACGTTAAAATCGTACGAATTGGAACCAGGATTGTAAAGTTGGCAAAAGACTGGAAATAAAAAGAGAAATAAAGATAGCAAGATTTCAGATTTATTTGCTTGTTCTCGGTTTCGACATTTTTCTTCCAGCAACGACCCAAGAAACCACGACTCCGAAATCTCTGCTCAAGAGAAATTCCGTATCCTATGGATGTTGAAGCAACATTTCCCGTGGAGTCTAGCCGGGTCACGCAACCGGCCAAAATTTTTCCCGCCATGTAATTACGAGGTAACTTTTCACGCGATCACGTGCACCTTTCCATCTACCCTTTGGCTCGTTTACCCTCGTTTTCTCTCGTGAGTTTCGATTGGCCGTAATTATTATAAGACAATCTTGTGATTTTCGGCAAGGATTTTCAAAATTACAAACCTTATGGTATCACATGGCTCGTTATGTATTAAGTGGCTTTGAACCATCGAAAGACACAAATTGACGACTTTAAAGTACCATATGGTACTGTGAACCATAGATACTTCCATCGTATTCATAAACAGTAAATACATATTGTAAATGGCAAAATACCACATACAATATTTAGTCACATTTTTACATATATTTCAGAAATTAAAGTCCAGCGATAATACGTAGAAGTTGTTCAGAATGATGACTCGAACATATTTCAGTATCATCGAAATCGATCAAGACCTTTCAGAATAATTGCCAACGAAACACCCTGCATGATGTTTCTAGTAAAATTGCAGGAACCGTTCGATGTACCGCAATGTGACGTTCGACATGCAAGGAGTTTACAAGAGGAGGGTTCCCGAAGGTTCCTAAAAGTGGCAACAAATCCGAGGCACGTATTCTTTTTGTGGGTAGTTCGGGTTGGCAGATCTCCGCCACTGATTCGGCTTCATGAGCATGATGGTCGCCTCGCGTGCCAAGATAAATGTTGCGCAGACACGTTATTACCGATCGGTACGTGGCGCCGGCCCACTGAAACGCGTCGTATCGTAGGCAGATGTATGGAAGCGGTGCTGGAGGAATACTCATCTAGCTGGGCCGCGTATGCGGATCAAAGCCGAAGAGCGGACACGCGACGCGTCGAGGATATTCCGGTAATGCGTATTTGATTACGGCCACACTCGGTTCCTGTTTACACCGTGCGTTCCTGGCCACGGTTTTCATGGAATCAGGGCTGATCATTGTGGCACGAGCGATACTTTCAAAATGCTAGTTCTCCAAGAGATCGAGTGTTATCCGCCTAACAGCGCTAGATCGACATCGAAGCAATCCTATCATTACGCGAGCATCGATTTATTCGTGAAATAAATATAATTGCGAGACTACGTATAATTACGGGATTACATATAATTAAAGTTGATCGGATGCTTTTAAGCGAGCGACAACTTTAAATAGGCAAAGATTATTTATCGATTCAAGAATAATTGCCAATGACGGAACAAAAGAACAAACAACGTACACGTTCTCATCATAATCAAAGCAACGTCCCATCAGCATGGTCCATCGAAAATCCAGCATCCTCCATTGAACCGCATCAGGAATCCATCATAGACACGAACTCCGAAGGCGATCGACCAAAGGAGGACGCAACGGTGATAATGATGATGACGTCGATGGTCATTACCACGAAAGCGAACCGCCCATTTCATTTCTTTCCCCAACACCTCAAAAAAGAGAAGAAGAGCAAAGAAACAGGAGCAAGCGAGCTCGCTCGTTCAAAGAGGAACTCGATCAGCCACGGGGAAAGGATCGCGCGTTCGAGATTGATCGAGCGAAATGAATTATTTTATTCGAGGCTGTGCTTCTAGCGGCGCTGTTCAGCCTGCCGGATGACAAACGCGTTACAAAATATTTTTAGATTACCAGGCTGGATTTATGGACGCATTAACCGCGAGTATTCCTCCTCGTCGTCGGCCTGCCGATATTAACACGTACGAAAGTGAATTACCGCGCATCAACATGCATTCCCAAACATATACCCCTCGACGCGTTAAAGTATGGCCGGCCGTTAACAGGTAAATGTTACCTGGACGATCGAGTTTCTGCCTCGCGACTTGTCCGTGCACCAAACTTGTCCCTTCTGCGAGGAAAAAGGACTTGTTCGAGAGGTATCGTCCGACGAAACATGCCGAGGATGTTATTTCGCGAAATCGGTTGGCTCGAGATAGGTCCAGAAGATGCAACACGGTAGCCACACGCAAGACGGATGATCGTCGTTATTTTGGATATACTAACGGATGCCTCTGTTTATTAATTTAATTGACCGCCATTACAAGCAATGCATAGCTAATTAAAGTTGTACGAGAGCACACTTTGAGTTGGTCGGCTTTTAAAGAGATCGATGCCTCGACTCGTACGATGTCGCGATAATTTTATTGCATGATCCGGTGACATAAAAGTACCGTAAAATGTTGCTCACGGCGTATCAATTTGATGCTTAAATCCTGATAGCGACGAATACGTAAACACTTCCGCTAATTTTCGTAATACGAAATGGCAAGTACGGTAAACAACGATTAACTTCGGAACATGTCGCGCATGGCATGATTCGATGACATCAAGGTATCCCAAAATGACACTTATGGCATATCAATTTGAAATATCAATGTTTCATGAATATTCTTGATACAAAATTCCTGACTGAGAATTGAACAGTAGCGAATCTTTAAATGCATCAAATTTAATGTATTCGTGATGCGATAAAACACTTTACGCGTTCAATATAAAATGGGCAATTACTTGTATAAAAAATGTGGATCATAAGTAAACAATCTGATAACAATAACTGTTTTTTATTTCGATCGATTGAAAAGAATGAAGTGTCGTAGCAATTGAAAGTATTGCGATCAACGTCAACTCCGCGAACGGACACGATCAACAAAAACAAGATATTCGCTTCGATTATTAATTACTCCATCAGCGACGGTAATGTCTGTTCAAAATATCGCGGCAATAATTCGCAAACCACGAAGAAAGCTTGCCAAAACCGGTGCAGGGATCGTGGAATATTAATCGTTCGATCATCGACAGGGGCCCGGATCTCCGTAGCAGGACGAATCGTCGAAAAACTCGGCACGGCGAAGCTCGGCCCGCAAAACAGCTCATCAAACATCCATAACGACAGCTACACGAAAACCGGCGAACCCTTCGGCGCTTAGCCCTTCTTGGTCGTCGGTTGCGCGTAGGTACACGTCGTTTTAGTTCTCGTACTCGAACTCGGCCAAACCTCCGACAAGGGCCCCGGTAATGAATTTGGAAAGTGCAATCAGTAGCGTGGCTATGAAGGGGGTGAGAAGCCACGAGCAAGGGGGTGACTTGAGGGTCGTGGAGCCGGCTCGGAGGGAGCGGGACAAGGAGAAAGCAGAAGCACGGCACCGTATCAGAAGCGAGGGAGGAAAGAGGGATGAAAGAGGGCGGATGTGACGCGGAATGATGGAGCGCGGACCGTGGAGAAAAATGAGAGTGGCGGAAAGGCGAGGGTGGAGGGACGCTGATGGATCGACGCTCCTCCCTCCGCCTGCACCCTCTCGCGGCTCTCTCACCCCCTCCTGCCACCCTCCACGTTCAGGTTCGCGCTCCCAGGGGTGGAAAAGCCCCGCAATATTACTCATAGTCGGTGGGCCTCGTTCTATCCTCCGTCTCTCTCTTTCCATTTTCCTCCGTGCGCCCCCTTTCCACGCTTTTATCGCCGTTCCCTTTTCTTTTTCCACGTTCTTTGTTCCCTTCCGTTGCCGCAGCTTTTTTGCGACGTTGTTGCCTCCACAGCGTTTGACGCTGGATAGATGTTTTACTTCGTGTCTGGCGAGTTTCGGCGTCGTTCGAGTGCGGATTTTAATCATCCGCTTCAATTCTTGCCTGTACAGTCGACAACAAATCTCGCTCTCCTTCCCAAATTTCCATCTTCAAAAATTGTCAAATTTCCTGATTTGTCACTTTAAGCGTCCCCTAATCATCACACTTATCGTCTCCCCGAATTTCTACGCAATCAAATTTGCAATATTAATTACGTTTATGGTGATTCGTTACATTCGACAGTTCCGATATCGCGTTCAAAAATGGTTACGGGGGTGTGTATTATTTATTCATACTCAATCTCACGAAAGTAACCGCCCTCTTTGCTCACCCCCGTGATCCTTCACGGATAAGAGGCGGAAGTTTATGGGTACTGTTTCCGGTTGCTGTTCGACGATGTTGAAGATCAAAGAAAACATAACGAACCGGAGACTGGATGTATTCTTAATGGAGGAGTTTAAATAAGGCGTCTAAAATTAAACATGGCTTAAACAACGTTAACTCTCGTGCAGATATCTTTGCTATGTTGCGTGGTACCCTTCGTACATTTAAACCTCGAACAAATAAAAGAACAATGATATCTTACTAACTTGCAGCCAGTTAATTTGCATTCTGCATTCACTGTCAGATATAAAATATGACAATTTTTCGCTAGATGCAGCTGCACGTTTATTGAAACCACATTTTACTCTAGGAAAGAACTTAACCAATAAAAACTTTAACAGAGATACATAGTGATATATTTGATAGATATATTCGAAACTATCGACTATCTATGCATGAATCTATATGCAGAGAGAGATTCGCAATGTAGTAATCTATCAAGTGGCAGAAACTCGTTAAAATCTGAAGATGGTTCAGAATGGCGCTGAGGGTGGTTTGTCTACAAGATGATCGTAGCGTTCAGTATTTTTTCTAAACGAATGAAAGTATAACGAACGATAAAACGAAACCATCGTTCTTTCGTCGAATCACTGGACGAGCGAAAAAATAAAAATGAAAGATCAAACGTCAAGAGTGACGGGTAATTTCCAACCAATACGCGTTTGACCGATCACCGTTTCGGCAAACGTGTCAAGGGACTGACAGGGATCCGCTGCAACGCAAGCTTATAATTTATCGGATCAAAAAAGGTGGGTGCAAAACGTATGGGTTTTGCATCAGACACAACAAATAAATATACGGATTTGTTGGCGAGTCCTTGCCTAACAGATTTAGTCGCGGAACACCGACGAAATTGCGTGTCCCATACGTTGCGTGAGTACTATTGTTTGATTTCACTGAAAATGCAATATTTACTGGATATACACGTTCGGCGCTGTCAATATATCTTAGACCAAATGCACTGGGTATTCGCGAGCAAATTGTTTAACATAACATCATGAAACTGTACGGTGTTCAGCTGATTTACATATATCGTGTTTGTAACCAGCAAATACAATCCGGTTTTGTGTACACGTTTGATTTAACGCGTTGATAAAACAGGCGTGGATTGAAAAATCGATCGGAACTGACATTGTTACAAATTGAACAAATATTTGAAATGGATCATTTAATTTGCATATTTTTGTAATTTCGCATTTATCCGTGTATTTGTGGTGCGGTATACGCTTGTTTGGATTACAAATCTATATGGTTTTTGCACGGTTTTAAATTTTGATAAATATTTTTAAACTTTCATTATTGGAATCCTGGTTCATCGATGTATCCTTTTCGTGTGGAAATCAACTGACAGACGCTTAGATGTGGAATTTTTACTTCTGCATACGTATTTACTTGTTATTTGCTAGTAGCATTTATACAGAGGTATCCTCGCGTGTTAGACGTACAGGCAACAGAAAGTCTGAATTATCTGGGGAAAACATGGCAACCAAGGAGAAGGAACGCAGTCGTTGATTTTTGGGAATTTTTGGCAATTCGAAATGCTCGATGCAATATAGGATTTACACATTGTATCGCACGAGATGATGCGAAACTGCTTCCTGTACCAAGACCACAAAGATCCTCCACGAATTGCAACAAAATATCGAAGCCCGCTTAATTGTAATTCATCGCATACCGGAATGGTCCTATCCTGAATACGGAAAGTACACATCCCTTCGAGAGGGCAAATCCAAGGAAGCAAGCTCGTGCGATCGTAATAGCCGAGACATCAGAAGCGATTCATCCAGGTCGCGCTTCAATACGAAAACTGTCGGCGTCAGAAGTGGCTGCAACGTGTCGAGAGGGGGTGTCGGGGGGTTGGTAGTCAGTCGTCTGGCAGGTACTATCGGGTCGGCAGCCGAGACTGAGCTTTTGCACGGTTAGCGCGATTCGGATGGCGGCGCCACGAACCGCCATTACTCAACTATTCACTCGGTAACGCAATCATACGTCACAAAGGCCTTTCATTTGCAAGCGCATTGTGGAAACCCGGCGATATTAATTGCCGCGGCTCGTTACCCCTCTCCCGTAGCTTCCCTCGTGGCCTGCCGTCACCCTTTCCGCCCTGCCCCTGCCACCCTGGACCCCTCTTGGTGTTTCCCGGCGAACCACCCTCTCTTTCACCCTGCTGGAGCCCTCCACAGCCACGTGAACCAGGACTATTCCCCGTATTACGTATTCCGGTGCCATGCGGAGGCTCTGTCCTGCGTTGCCAGTGACAACCCTCGCGCTTCCGACCTGCGCTCCGACCCCTCCGGATCCGGCTGCTCTTTCTAAAGCATTCTTGCGCCTGACAAATACGTCGTCCGAGGACTTCGCGAACCAGGAACGTGACTGCTGCCTTTCCGCTGTCGTGCCGCCTTCCCGAATATTCATTTTTTCCAAACCTACTCGAATCGACACCAACGATCATGCAGAGCTAACTTCTTTTCGCACGAATGTTAATCGATCTTCTACTCTACGAAATATTTTGTTTTCTTCGACAAGTATCTTACGATATCTTCTATCCATCCATACTTTCGTTCGTTTGTTCGGTAGAAACGTGCTACGACTAATTTTCGTTCGAGACTAGAAATGTTGTGGTTCGTCATTTTTACCCTCGAGCACTTCACCCTTCAGTTTTCAAGGTTATTCACTTTTAATGGAAGTTTTAATACCGTATAATGATAGCTCATGAGGAATAAGTATTTTCATCGTGATTGTTTCTGAAGATTAAAATATATTTAAATTCCTTATACAAACAATTTTGTCCTACTCAAAATTGTCCAAAGAAAATATGTTCAGAATGCACCAAAAAGATGCGAACATTTTATTCGAAACTTTCCTCTTCAGATTATTTTAAACGATGCCCAGCTCCGATATTATTACCGCACAATAATTTGAGCAATCTCAAATTCCCTTAAGCCTACAAATGGCCGATTCAAGCGACCCCATTTATACAACCTGAAATTTCCAATTTACTCAATCCGATAGCCATTACATTCTTTATTTTTTGATGACTCTTCTTAGTTACGAAAGTATCCTCCAGAGCGCAATGGCGCAAAGTTACACGAACTGTCCGCTGTTCCGAAAAAGGTTAATTCCATTTTATCCAACAATTTCATCAACGTCACCTCCCGCGAGACATAAAGCAATCATGCACAGAGGCTGCCATTTGCATACAGTGTCAAGAGGACAGCTTCAAAATTACCGTCGAATTTTTTCATTATTTAATATCGTTGCCGTAACCGGAAAAGATTCGATCTTCAATCGTTGATCGCTGTGCGGATAATGCTTTTCCATCGATGGTTCTGTTTTTAGTAGGACTTTCTAGGCATTCTTTACGTCGTATATTCTATTTTCGAGTTGGTTGTCCTGCGCTGACACCGGCAGTCTCGTTTATGCAAACTTCTCGCTCGTGGAGGGTTTCTGAAGCGCACTTGCGTGTGCCAAATGCAAGCTGCAAGATAGGACAATAGGATGCATCGCGTGCAGTGTGCACGAGATACGCGGCGCGTTCGCAAAAAGAATGTTCGAAGCGGTTCAACGAGACCGCAGCCTTTTTTCGTCGCGTTAAAAACGTTGTACCTTGTCAGTGCCGCGAATTATCGCGTATTTATCTTCCTGCAATACCTCCGACGGTAATCACGACTTTCGTCAACCAAACTTCCAAACTTCTCTCTATCCACTGCATTTGTTTTCTTATGTCCGATAAAACGTACGTATAATATCCTTACTATTTCAAGGTAAGTAGTAAGCGTATAGGGTAAGTAGACTTCAAATCGCGACATCAAATGTGCCAAACCTAAATCGCATCAACACCAATTAGAATTTAAACCCTTCAAAATAGCTAAATCAAAATATACCTAACATTTCAATATTCATTTCATTTGATTTTTATGCAGGTAATGAATTAAATATACAATATTGCGTTTCATCCTTGATTTATGCATTTTATGTATATTATATGTATAACGTATGTCTGTTACGTATATTATATAATTTATGTCTTGTATGTATTTCATACATCTCATGTATTTTTTGTGTATAATTTATGTATTTTATTTTCAATCTGAGGTTAGAGATTATAAAGTTTGGTGTTAATCGAGTATCATTTAAAATAGTGCATAAATCATTGATTTTTTCAAGAAATGAACCTGACCCGTTTAGATGAGAAATTTGAGAAAAATATATTTAACGTTGAAGAAATATGAAATTTGGTGAAAAGTTAAAAAGCGATAGAGAGAAGAAAGGGGTCGAAGAGTACGTCGCAGCAAGATCGATTCCACCATCCTCCTACTCGTTTTCCATTTACCCTGTCCCTCTATAGAGAACGGTCTCAAAGGATTCGTGCGAGTGACAAATACAAAGCCGAAGACATTCTTCCAATGCCCGTCCATTGATTAATCCTGCCGTATGGATTGCAAGACGGTGAAGTGGGTAGTCAGTCACAGGCACATATACAATATGGTCGCGATTTTTCATGTCCACGCTCGGATACGCCGTTTTATCACGCCTGTCACGAAAAAAACAAACCTCGAAATTGGATTACGATCCAACCATCGAGCGCATTATTATACATTAGAAAACGTCGGTATCGGAACGATGGAACGTTACCTTAGATCGTTTCGTATTTATAATTGATTTTTCTACTTGAGACATTACCTTCCGATTGCTGCGGATAACTGATACTTTCCATCTTGCTCGAATGTACGACTTTCATCGTTATTCAATGTTTCGAGCATGTAACGACGGAGATTTGTATCGTTGCATTGTCGATGCTGTAGCTGCTCGATAATTTCCTACTAGCAACGATCTGTACATTACGTGTACATCTTCATGTTAAAGATTTTGTAAACATGTTTCATTGGAAATACTTATACTAGCTACTTGGAAATGTAGATAATAAATGTACAAAAATATAGTGAAAATATTTTATAAAATTTGTCGAAAAGGCTATTTGATGAAATTCTCGACTACTTCAGTGTGATAGTAACTTTAAACGGCCAGCAGAAGATGACATTTTTACAGAGACGTTACCGACCAAGCTCTGTCATGATTACACGTGCTGTCTCCGTTACCTTCCTAATATTATCAGTGCGTATTTTTCCGCAGTCTTAGAATCTGCGTTACCACTCTCTGCCATAAATCGCGCGTAACGAAAGTCCTGTCAGGCGTGACAGGCTCCTGGCGAAAGGGGTTAATTAATCCCTAAAAACCCGTGCGTCCTTTCTGAGCGAGGCGTGCATGTTCGGTTCGCTCGGTTATCTCGAGTACAGGCTCGAGACTTGTCCCGCTCGTATTCACATCCCGTGTTTACCGTGTCTCGACCGTGTCGAAAAGCATCCCCTCTCGCCTGTGTCCCTGTTCCACGATCCTCGAGGAATACGGCCGTACGCGACGTCGCGGCGTCGTGTTTGAAAAATCGAGCGGGTCGAGGCGGAAAAACGTCAGGCGAGGACGCGCGACGTTTGTCTTCGCCGCTCGTCGAATTTGGCCGAATTCGAAAAATACAGCCGGCGTCGAGAGGAGACGACAGACGAACACGGAGGAGCTCAACGACAGCTGGCTTCCCTGCGCTTCGTGCCGCTCGGAATCCGCTTCGAGGCGTGTGCGTGAAGCCACGCTGGCTTTTCGAGGAAAAAACAGCCGATCGCTGACGTTTGATCGATCGCGACCAGGTTACTCCACGGTCTACGGAGAAAAAGAGGAACGATAGGGTACTCTGTTTTTCCGTGGTGGTTCCTCCTATGGTGCCCACCGGTGTTCTCTCCCCCTGGTCCAACGGGACGGCTGGTTCTTAGGGAGGAGAACAAAGACATCAACGCTGATGAATGCACGAGAGGACCAAGTAAGTCCGGTGGTATTGTCTCTCGCCTCTCTTGGCGAGCTCTTTGATCACCCTGGAGATCAAAAGGGTTCTTTCGAGGATGAGGGAACGGTACAATGGGGTTTGGTCCACTTTCAAGATGGATCTTTTTCTTTTCTTTGTTCTGCTTCGGGAGAATGTTTCACATTTAGACTTTAGTGCGATCGTTGGAACAGTTTTTACCGGTTATCGATTTAGTTCGACGAAATTATTAGGTTTCTGAGCAGGAAAGGTAAATACAACCTAACTTAATTTAACCCTTCTTCGAAAGTATTTTTGCTAAGTGTTAGGAACAAGATGTAAATGATGGATGAATTGCAAAGAGCCTTCACACATTAATATAATTTTTTCCAAGCCATTTAAATCCGCATTGATACCGATATTCTTTCCCGACTTCGGTGATACGAATTCAGGAAAAGGTCACGAACAGACCGGTACAAATTACCGGTATCAATTTTTGTGTCAAAATCCAAAACTCTGTGAATCCTGAGCCACAAAATCCTCGAGTGTCTTTCGTCATTCGAGCGCGGGACTCTCGTCAACGACGAAATTAAAAAACGTAACCGAGTGCCGGGAGCTTGTTCGAAGCATGACAAATGAAATCGCGAAATAACTCAATCTCCCGTCACGCCCATGCCGTGCAATAATTTCGCGCGTTTCACGGCTGCCTGACAAGCACCAGGCATCGAAGCTCTCTTTTTCTCTCTCTTTTTTCTCTCTATCTCCCTTTCTCTCTCTTTCTTTCGGAGAGAGCCGGCTAGTAACTTCATTCGGCCGGTTCTGACCGCGGCAGCGGCCTCGAGCACGCTCTCCTTTGCTCGCTGATAACACAAATTTACCGAAGTCTCGTTTTGCTCGTGTTACACGCTTAGCCTGGGCTGCCTCTTGTCGGGGCAGCTGAGAAAATGGCTTCTTTTCACATTACGCATATTACGAGAAGCGAACGCACCGGTTACCTGGCTATCCGCTCGGCGGCAAGCCGGTCATCATCATTACGTTGCCGGGAATCGCGATATTATGCTTTATCTTTGGCAGAGAAAGCACCGTACGGTGGTTACATGCGCGGCCATGATTAAGTATGCAAAGCTCGAATTTGAATAATGAGATCTTAATGATACCGCTACACGAGCCGCCGAAATTTTCTACAGACTCCGCTTAAATCGACACCAGTGACAATCTTAGCGATCCTTTTGCCTCGCGTCTTCAAATACGCCGACACTATACGTAAACTTCATCATTCCATGAGTATTGGTTAACACTCAAAATCCAATCGTATCAAGTTAAATTGAAGATGTCTTTTACGTTTGAAATTATGTCTAATTTTTGGATAAAGTGTCTAGACTGTCTGAATGAAAAATGTCTCAGATACATTTCTAAAGTAAAAATGAATTTTAAGTAGTAAATCAATTTTTGAAGAAATAAGCTATGTTATAATTTTATTAAAACGAGGGATGTATGTTTTCAATCGCTTATATCTTTCAAGAGAAATGAAATATTCATGTTCCTTAGTAGAAATAACAATTGAAATGCATAGAAAACAATATTACAATTCCAAGTTTTCGAGGTATCTAAAAAAAGTTACAATTTGTATGATAAAAAAATGAAAACAATTTTTGCTCTTCTCTAATTAAATAATGTTCACGAAAGATTTCTCACCGACGTAACAACTCCGGCTGCACTCGTAACAAAATTTGTTCCATTGGATTGAATAATTCTTCATAATACAGATCAAATTTTCTCGAAACAAGGATCTCGTCAATCACTCGACAGACAAAGCATTTCCCGCAGTTCTCTCCGCACGGAAAGGAAGAAAGCAATTAGCCCCATGATCCGGCTGACCAAATTCCCGGGGGGGATCTATTCTAATTGCACAATTTGTTAACGCGGTCGTTGCACGGTGGAACGGTAGGATCGGCTGGAAATTAAAAAGCATTAATAACACGGCCGTGTGCCGGTCCAGCTTTACGTTCTAGAGGAAGCCAAGTAAGAAAAGAAACATGCGAACACAGAAGAGTAAACCTAAATACACGCTGTGTCATGATGCGTGGTCATAACTTTCGTCCAAATAGTGTCAAAACACTATTTTCAAGTTATAATTGTCTTCGGTAGCTCGATAATTTCTTGCGCTCAGAGCTCCATAATATTATTACCAACCTTTAAGTCTCCCTCTCAGAATTTAATAATTGAAATACTATTTCTGTATTACTACGCTACTTTTCTATGTTATTTCTACATTACTATTCTCATTACAATACTATTTCCACATTACTACATTGCTACTATAATTCTTTTGCATTACTGTACTATTACTATACATATTATTTTAACATTAGTATACTAATTCATGCATTATTCGACACTTTTACATTATTCAATAGAAATACCATTCTTCCATCTAGTCATCAAACTTCCACTTAGAAAAAACAAGTGTACCTAATAGTCGAGAAGATCGTAAGGGTTTGAGAGAATTAGATGCAAATGAACGTAACTGGGACACGAGGTCGACTACTGTTTACCAGTACGGAATCCAAGATAGAGGTTATGTCCACGTGTCATGGTGCACCCTGTACACAGAGGATTCGCAGAAGGTTGGACGACATGGAAGGTCTGGATGAACCAGGACGCAAGAAGGGATTCGAGGGAAGACGGGGGAGTTCTTGGAGGCCTTCGAAGGGTGAAACGAGGTAGACGTAGCCGTTGGACGTTGCCTTATAATTTATTTCCCTTCGCTTCCGCATCGCGACCGAACGAAACGTCGAATCGACGGGGGGTGGTCCGTGCTGCATGCCCCGATGAACCTATCCTCGATCGACCGCCACCCGCCTCCACCCACCGTAGCATTCGCCTGCCGGTGAAAATTTCGAGAAAATCGCGGAAACCCGCATAAATCACGTTTATCGGCCGCGGTGAAGCTCGCAAGACCGGCCTGTGAATGGCTCAACAGATCGACTCGAAATTATTTTCACGCTTTGGTGATTCTTCCTCGTCGACCTCGCTTCTTTTCCTTCTTTTATCCTCGACGTATACGGGCTTGAAATTCTTAACTCTTTTGCTATCATCGTTCATCCGACTTATATTTTACATGTCTCATATATGGATGAAAATTCTTGTATCTCAATTTTAAATTAATTGAGACGTTTTAAATAGATTGCCCCGACTGCTGAATTTGAAATAGGTACCTCTTTTTAAATTCGATAATTTTGTATTCGAAGCCTTTCTTTAAAATATTTTTCCATAAAATTTTTAAGGAACCATTTCACTTTGAAATCACCCTAAAATTGAAACCCTGTGAAACTACCACACCGAAGGGGTTAAAAATTTGATTAGACAGAAATTATCTAGATTATTTTTAACAAATTTCACCAAATATTTTCACAATATTTTACATATTGATTAAGCGAAGAACCAAAATCACCCACGTTCAGTACCTTAATCATACTTTCCCAGAATCGAGGGTTGCAAACATAAGAGCCGAAGAGAACAAAAGGTGGTATCCTTGAGGTAAATACCAATGATCGTTGCAACACAGTGCGAACGAAGCATGCAACAGAATACAGGACACGAAACACGCCACAATGGGGATACAAAGATTTCGGTGCACCTTTTAACCCGATTCCACGGAGATGCGACAATGGTGTTCGCTAACGATTGTATGGGATCGTGTCGGGGATCGAGGACGGTTCTAAGTTCCGAAAGGATTTCAACTTCACGCTGCGAACGATTCTTTCCACACGAGCACGACCTTCGTTTCCTGCATCAGGAAACCGCCAAAAAGGACGACCATAAATCCCATTAAGGTCGCTGACTTCGGGATTCCTTTCGGTTCAGACACTCGTGAAACCTTCCCTCGCATTTTTGCCAAGTTAGAAATTCGACTAACTTCAAATGTATTTCTTTATTAATGTTTATAGCAGAATGCAGGAACAAATTTTGATGTTAATGTCTTCAAGAATATTTACATATGTGTGGACGTTTAGTTATTAAATTCATCAACTGAAGATCACATATGTATGGGTGATTATGAAAGTGGTTTCAGTCAAGAATGTGGAAGAATTGAACTCTTCACTGGTTTGTATTATATCAATTATCTTGACTACACTGTAGTCAATGGTTACACCACTTTCATAATGGATATTATCATCATTTTTGTATGTTATAAATTCTTTTAAAGTTCATGTAATTGTCACAAATTTAAAGCGAATAAAATTTAATCACGTCAAAAAATTAAGTCGTTTCTTTTGCTAACCTTGAAAGAGTCATGTTTCAAGAGGTTAACGATCTTTCGCCGATTCACGAGTTTATCTCGAAACTTAAAATTGTTCGAATCGTAACCGGAAACGTGATCGAAAGAAGCATGAACCTCGCAATCCCTAGAACAGGAAATAGGGGTGACAGGGGTTGGAAAACAGGGAGTGAGGAGGGTCTCTGCGAGGCGAATGGGGGAAAAAGTGAAAGAAAAAAGAACATCGAGCTCGATTTATCAAAGACACTTTTTGGACTGCTGACTTCGAACGAATTTTCTTCATATTTCGGCAACAGCGAAACACCTTGACCTCGCATGGCAATCAATAACGATTCCGGAATCATGCATAAAAATCAATTTTTTGAGCTGTTGTCCAATCGGATAAATATTCGATTTATAAACGACAGCTGCGAATTTCGGAAATATATTAATACCTATAAAAGTACAATTCGTAGAAAAGGTTTGACGCAACTCTTCGAAGAATATTTTATCACGCAACGGAAATTCACGATCGATTAACAAACATCCATAGTGATTTTTTACATTTAATCCTTTGATACTGCAATCGATGCAAGATGTTTATATCTCGAGATAGGATCGGGCGATCCAAATGATCGCGTGCACCGAAACATTCGACATGTTAAAAATATCGATCATCGCAACCTGGATGTTGAAGAACTTGCATATTCTTTTGGTTCCTGTACAGTTCTACAAATTTGACTTATAAAGTTTGACGCAACATTTTGTAGAATATTTCATCACGACACTAAAAAACCGGTAACAGAAATTCGCGATCTTCCAATTAATAAACATCAATTTCTGATCTTTTTGTATTTAATCCCTCGATGAATAACGTTCTCATAATAGAATCGAGACGATAAAAAAAAATATTCGCACAAAATCGCGTTGAGAATATTTGATACGTTAAAAATGTTCGATTATCGTATTTTCTTCGCTATTGTATGCGTTGCAATTCTTGTAAAAATTCGACGAAACGAGAATGGTACTTTGATGAAGGGGTCGCTGCGGCGCTGGGATGTCAGGTGGTGCTGGGGCTGCCGGCTCTAATTAAAAAGCCGTGTTGGCATATCAGCCAGCACCCGGGACGTAACCTCTTTTTCCGGCATTTTTTTTTTCTGTTGTTTTTGGTCCATTTTTGAAATGGCCTCGCGTCGAGCAACGCTTACGTAATACCAACGAGCTGCCCGCGTTTCCTACCCCTCCTCCGACCCCTCTTTCCAACCCCTTGGTCCGCGTGGCAAACGAGCTCTCGCGGTGTTAACGTCCACATGTTCGGTGCTTTCACAATAATTCTCCCCCGTAGCTCTCGCAATTCGGACACAATAAAAACTCCAGCGAGACAGTTTGGCGGGCAAGTGTGATGAAAGGGTTTTCGCGAAAATTTTTTTCCGCACTGCCACCGTTTTGCCTATTCTGCTATTTGCTTTTCTCCGTCTTGTTTTGTTTTAATCGCTTCGAAACGTTCGACAAACAATATTCAGATGAATGCAAATTCGGCATCTCTAGAGAAAATGTGACAACTAAGAGGGAGGAACCTTTCTTTTGTACTTGATCTGATTTTTAGACACTTTTGAAGAATTCCATACTTTAGGATAGGTTTAGAATTGGGGAGCAGAGGACTTTAGGATTTGGGGATGTAGAGATAAGAGAATTCAGGGATTTGATGGCTTAAGGATTTTGAGATAAAGCGTTTTGGGGTTATTTGGGGTATAAGGATTGCGGTATATAGGATTTGGGAATGTAGGAATTCAGGTATCTGTAAATTTAAGTAATTTGACGCAAAATGCAGAGATGTGTAGTTGATAGTATGAAATGTGAGGATTTGAAGATCTATAAACTAGAAAAGTTTGACCGAAGATTAGTCATCTCGAAATTTCTGGATTTAAAAAGTCAGAAGTTTGAGTTCTTTGGAGAGTTAGAAATTTGTGAACATAGTCGAATGAATACGACAAAATTGACAAACAAATGTGATGTAGACTGAGTCTAATCGCATGAACTGCAACAAAACCTCCCAAGAAGTGGAACCACATCCAACTGCCAATGCATTGATGATTCGAAGGTAACCCAGGTGTACCACGAAGGCAGAAGAGAAAAATTCGACAGTCTTCAAGATGGTCGACAAGATCGCCATGTCCCAGAAGAGCTAGGAACGACACATCCCCTGAAAGGCATGTTCTTCCAATCCGTAGTAGGGAGCCCTTAAACCGAACTGAATTGAACGGAACACCACCCCTACCGGGGCGAGCAGCTACAACAACCCGAGCGCGGAGACCTACTCGTATTATCCACAGTGACAGGATGGCGGAGTTATTAATGGCCGCGACAGTGACAAATGACGAACTGTCGGCGCAAGCAAGACTGATATGGCGGGCTACGTTCCTCTCGTCTCTCCTTTGGCCCACCGGTTCCTCTCCTTTCCCTTCTCTCCTTCTATCGCCATCTGTCTCCTTCTATCCACTATTCCCTCGTGGTCTTCGTTCCCGGACCACCCCTCGTCCTCGACTCGACCTTCCCTCGAGTTTCTGCCAAACTTCGCCCGAGACTCGTGTCCGAACGTCACCGATACTCGGCCCATTTCTTCCAACGATATCAATGATCCGAGGAATCTTCCATCGGGACCCTCTCTACCTCGATCATTGATATTACGAGTTACTGGAACGAAGGGCTTCGCTGGGATTATGGGAATCCGAGCTACCGTTTGCTTTTCCTTCGATGTGTCACACTTGTTTGTTCCATTCGCCGTCAGATTTTCTTCTAACCCTCAAAATACAGAGATTCCCAAGGTTCTTTAGTCCTTTGACATTGATGCATCTTCTGTGGCATCGTGAGGTTCGGTTACTTTGCTCAGGTTAGGGTAACTTTATTTCGAATAATCATTTTCGATTTTGTTGCACTGAAGATGGCTAAAATTACGCGTTCAAACCTATGTTCCTAAATACCTACACTCCTAAACTGCTAGATTCCTAAATTTCGGCATTCCCAATTCCACATCTCCAAATCTACAACACAGTTTGGAGAATCCCAAATCCCTACATTTCCATAACCTTAGATACCCGAGTCCCAAAATCCTATAATCTCTCCCCAAAAAGGGATCCCCAAAGTCGTATGTCTCTAAATCTCTACATTTCCATATCTGTTGATCCCCAAACCCCTAGATCTTGAATCCTTGATATCTCCAACTCCCACTCTCCCTAAATTCCTAGATCGCAAAATTCCTAACTTTCCATAATCGTAGATTCCCAAACTCCTAACTCCCCAAATTTCTGCTTCACCAATATCTCATCTCCAAATTCTCAAAACCTCAAAAATTCCTAAAACTCTACTAATGAAAAACTTTTTCCCCTTGCGTCACCATAGTTTTCGTAGGAAAGTCATTTCGACTGTACGCGGCACGTTTCTATACGCTTGCATGACGCGTACGTTTACGACGCAACGTTTCGTCATCGAAGCCTACGCGTCGAGTTATCTTCGCACTCTTCATTGCCGTATCCACGACGCGACGCTGCGTGAACGTTAGAACCGTAGATCCGTTAACGAGTTTTAGCTCGGAAATTATTCGTATCGTGTCCGTGGACGTCTTCCCCTACGGGCAGGCGGTCCCCGGTTAAAAATGTCCCCACATTCTTTCACGAACGTACTGTAGGTACGTGGTTATATACGTATGTAGCCGCTCGGTAAGCGGAATCCGGCGCGCGATAAAACGACAGAAGCGCGTGGTGGACAGTCATTTTTCTGGTTTACCTCTGGAAACATGTGCCGGGCTCGTTTATAATCCCCAAACTAGACGCGATCGGGTCGGACGGTTGATTCCAAAAAGTCGACCGAAGAAGAGGGTGCTCGGTCGTGGCCGTTCAAGCCACCAAATAAAACCGCGTTGTGTACAGAATCAAAATAAATACATTTACAGATTATCCATGGCAATGAATCATGCGTGGTTTGAATAGACGGCAGGGGATCCTTTTTTTGATACCCTCTTCTCGGCGTTCGCTTCTTAGTGTACGCCCTCAGGTGACATTAGTTCGCTTTTGGTCGTCGTCGTTTGGACCTGTTTTTATCAAACGTCTTCTCATTAACGGCCCCAAATTATAGTTACATTTACTTTTAAGTTTTGTAAATGGATTTAAGAAAATATACACATTAGGTAAAACAATTTGCTTTACATGCTTTTACTTGTATTTCTATTCTTTATCGGGTATAATCATATCTTCAGAATGTCTCAAGAGGAATGCACACATAAAATGTACCTTAATGTTAGCATCGAAAATAAAAATAATAATATGTCTGACAAACATGGCTTCCATATTTACTAATTGCACGACAACGGCACAATGCACACGGGATTTGTTAAAACATCGTAAGATCGAAAATGGCTCAATTTCATGAGATTAAAGTCGTGATGTACGAGGCAACGTCATAACAAGGCTACTATTTTGTCATACGACAAAGCCGTGACATTTAGTATCATGTCATTAAATGTTACAATTCACTGTCACGCGAAAACGTACCCTTATTCCCTTGCACAGCCCTTAACCTCCACCTTCCATCATTCGTCCTCTGCTTTGTATTCCGCGTTGCTCGCTCGTTGCCTCCCCTTTCCTCTTTCATAGTCGTCTCAAGCTCCACGATTCCACCCCTTCCGCACCCTCGCCAACCCTCTCGTGGATTCCTCTCACCGAAAACCCTCTCTTCTTTCTGCTCGTTCTTCTTCGACGCCGTCGTCGTCTTCTTCTTCTTCTCCTCGGCTTCATCCTAAGGCAACTTGATCCACCCCTTTCCACCCCTGCCATGCCAAGTTCTTTGATCCCCGTCGACCGCTCAACTTCGAAGGATCACCGGCGAGATTTTCGAAAGAATTCATAAGTTTGCCCCAGGACTTAGTCGGGAAGATCTCCAGGGATGGCTGAGGCGAAGAGGTACATCCCGGGAGGGGAGTTATCTCGCTCCGGGGGAGCTTCGACGCGCCGCCACGGGACCGAGCGTAACGCTTCGCGATTTCCGGAATGCGGAATTCGTCCTCGCTCGTTGGAATGTATAAAAAAAAAAGGAGCCGCAGAGAGATCCTTCGTAAGACCGTGGCTCGGCGAAAAATTGTTGTTTCCTGCGGGTTACCACGCTGAAAGCTGGGCTTACCGGGATTCTTTCGCCGCTGAAACGGAATCGCGTTAATTAATTCCACCGTGAAAATGTCACGCGCTGAAACTTTGAGTTAGAGCAGACGTTGCTTCATTAGATGACTCATTTCGAGTAGAATATAGGTTGGTATCTTAATCGATCTCTTGCGATCGAGGATTTCTGAACGATGATGAAAGGTGCAATGACATAGCAAAACTAATTAACTGCAGCATTACCAGTAGTTTTGCAATTACGTAAATGATAATTGCATCAACGCGTTGCTGATGGGAGAAATGAATCTTCCTTTATTTGAAACTGTTATAAAAATCATCATTATAAAATCATCCGATAAACAATTGCGCTTTGGTACATAATTAAAGGACACTTCGTTAAAAATCTTCAATCATCGGTCACAATTTAAATTCGATACCCTGCATATAACGCAAGATTTAATCGGACCATCAAATTCTCATAACATTCAGCGTGAGTCAGTGCAAACTAAAATCGAATTTGTGACACGAAAACCGTTACGCTGATAGCTGTAGCTCGTTAAGTTCGCTGAAACAACGAATGAACCGGGTACGCAGCGACATGGGATCGGTAGCAAACGAGCCTGGCGGAAAAAAGAATTTCGTCCGCGCGATATCGTTGATTGACAGCTGCCGTGCGAAGGGAAGAGAAAAGAGAAATTGGAGAAACGAGAGTGGACGGAGCGAAAGCCGAGCGACAGAAGAGCAGCAACGCGCAAAGGCTGATCTGCTCATGAGCGTGGAAATCCCTCGTGGCAGCCTTGGGGCTCCGAAACATCAGCGTGATTGCGTTCCTCCAACGAAGGTATTCCATTACCGGGGCGGGATGAGGGGTGGCTTCCACCCTCTCCAAACATTCGGCATCGGTTCGACCAACGCCATACCCGGTTCACGCTCGCTGAAGCCGAGCATCGACGTGCAAACCGATATCTCTCTACCCTTCTGTCCACCGGACATCGTTGCGAATGCGACTACAGCCGTTGATGAACTTCCTCGGCACCGCTGTAAATTGCAAACGCGAGTTTCGTTTCGATTATTAACACTTCCAGCACCGTTCAACCCTCTGGGCATGGTCTACGAGTGTCAACAACACTCTGTCGCTTGTCGTTTAACTGCTCTCTTTTATAGTCATCGAACATGTCACGAAAAACTGAATTTTAGCTAGGGTTAGCACCATCAAATTAGACTTGTGACAAAATTTTTTGGATGTCTAGATTGACATTGTTATACTTCTTGTTTAGTTAAGATCTTGTCTCATTATCTGCACACAATTACGCACATTGAGTTTGTTTTAACGCCTTCCTTAGTTCTAGTAATATTCAAGAATTGCTACTGGGTTTTTGTCTCAGTACCACTACCTCCCAAATCAAATTCCAGAAGCTTTAAAACAGCATATCATTACAGGCAGTGTTATTCCCAAAAACTAAAGGGTAGAATCGCAACAGTGAAAAGTTAATAAGAATAAATTAAATACATATTGGAATCGAACAAGCTTTGGACTACCAATCCTACAGTATTTTTGTGGACAATCGTTGTCGACCATATATTTTAAAATTGAATTTAATTTTTAACTTGTTACAACAGTAATATATTAGTCACTGTACGTATGTTTGTGCAACAGCGTGTTGATTAAATATTTTTACAATTGCTGGAGTAAACGATTTGCAGAAACAACGGGGAGTGGAAGAAAGGGGTAAATCGAATAGAACTAGCATCCCACATCCAACAAGCCAGCCGTTCCAACTTTAATCAGAAATTGATACGGGAATGCCTGTCCTGTTTTCATTAACATTCCACAAATCCTGCAACAAATTAAATTACTTCGCCATAGCCGGAGCTAATGAATGTCGGCAGGGGTGGCACCGGAAGAGGAGCGAAGCGGATCCTGAACGGCACAGAAGGGAACACGCTGATAATCGATAGCTCTGGAAAGTTGAGTTTATTCGTTCGTGCGGCTCGATTCACCAACGGCCATCTTTGCCATGAAAATGGAGATCTTGCGTGCGATCTTGCTTGTCCTCGACTCTTACAAACTTTCAAGACATTGATTCGGCGAGATAAATTAAATTCAGGGAACCGATTGAACCTCTATCGTTAAGATTATCGTCACGTTAGTGCTGGCAATCTACGAGGTACCTAACTTTAACTAACTGTGATAGATACATTCGTGTTGATTATAATTTTGTTTAGGTGGGGCAAAAGGGTTTCAACGAATACGTACGACTGTAATGTGGAAGTTGTGTTTTGGAATTCGAAAGGTTTAGGGATTTGAGAATGTGGGGAGTTAGGTATTTAGGGACTTAGAAACGTCAGAACGTAGAAATTTGGGGACCCTAGTATTTGGAGAGCCGAGGATACGATAATTTAAGCATACGATGATTTAGAAATTTGGAAATATGAGAATTTGTGGATCTAGGAATTTGGGGACTTGAGATTGGGAAATTGAGAATTTGGAAATTTGCGAAATTGGGGAACAGAGAATTTGGAATTTCGAGAGTTCGAAAAATTGAGAATTTGGGAAATGTAGTATACGGAGATTCGAGAGTACGCAGGTTTGAAATTTTTCCTACGTTCACCCAGTTTTCGTAGATGTCCGTATCCAAAGGAAAGCCACATTGCGCCGAAGTGTACATATGCACACAGACGTAGGTAAGCTACACGGCCCCGTCCAGATTCCACGACAGCGCAGCGAGCGAAATGGAAGAGCAACGGCGACGACGAGCAGCGGCGGGGTTGGATGAGGGTAATGGGGTTCGCTGGGAGTGACGCGGGGCTAACCGAGCGGAATCACGAGCTCACAGGAATCGAATCCATGCGTCACCCAGGCCTGCCAACACCATTTGCAGCTACCAACTTCCATGGACCTTAAGTTCCGGGGCATCGAGCGGAAACGTTGCTCGCTGCCGTTTCGATTAAAGATCTCGCGCTAACTTTTCCGACGGATGGATCATCGTATTGTTTGTTTCGACTCTCGACGATCTCATGCCACATTCGTTTCGTACCTCTCGATCGTTCTTCGTTTTTAATTCATTTGGCAAATGGAACCCACTGTTTAATCTCGGTAAGTTGGGTTTACACCCACATTTGCACTGCTCTTATAGCTTCTGGATCAGTCCACGTATTTTTTGAATTAATGGTTCTATGTCTTTCGAAGCAGTGGTTCTCTTGCAAGAGTTTTTTTACGATATTGAAATAGTCGACATAACATAAAATTTCAGAAAACTTAAATTCTTTTGGTAAGGCAGCTCTCATCGTCATAAGGATAATTTTAAATGAACATACACAGTACAACAGGTTATGATTATAATATGTTATAGTTACAGCGTTAACATTATTATAACAAGTCATACTGCACATGTTCATTTTCCCTGTAATATTAGTAACAAAGTAACAAGTAGCTACAAATTCGAGTTTTCTTCGTCTTTCAGTTGTGTAAAAATGAACAAGTCAACAGAGGTGTTAATTTAGAGGTTATGTTCGAGATCGTAGACTTGATCGCGGTGAACTGTAAGTAAAATGAGTGGATCAACGAAGCAAAAGGTAGCAAGTTCTGAGCAGGTTCGAGATTAATGGCAGTGGGTCGTGGTGAAACGGCGATCAGGAGAATTTGGGTGAGGCGAGGGAGCCACTCGTGCGGATTCTCGGCGAGGATGATGGCGAACAATTCCGGCCAACTCCCTAAGCAACGTGTCTCTCTTTCTCCGCCGTCCACGCAGCACTGTCGAGTAAATGATGGCGCCCAACATTATCTATTGTGCTCCCATTCCATTTAAAATTGTATTCCATAACGCAAACAAAGGTAAAATGCGAATTAATGTACTCGATTTATCACGCTTTTGTTGCGCGGTGGGACGCGAGCGAGCGAACCGAGAGCAGCCCGCTTCGTCTTGCCCGGAGAACCACCCCGCGCGCCCTTTTCATCCCTGCCACCCTTTTCATCGCTGCCACGTTGGATGCGCCACTTCGCGAGCTTCGACACGGCCCGAGAGATACCTCTACACACAGAATATTCTCTCTCCTCTCGCATGCTCTCAACGTATTTTTCTATGGAAATATTTTTTTCCTCTATTTTCCCGTCCGTTTCGCTGGCAGGGAACGATGCCTGCTGTTTCGAGCACGTTACCGTAACGGGTGTTCGCTCGTTCAACCAGCATTAAGAACGTTTTCTAACGTCGTGATATCTTCTTTTTATCGAAGGGTCTTTTAAGTACCGAAACAACAGCACTTTTGTCATTTTTCTTCCTTCTAAATTGCCGCTTCGTTTGCGGTTGCTGTTCCAGCTTTAATACTTGTTCCTCCCAGATACAACGTCAGTTAAAATCACAAACTTTATGTCTCTTTCCAAAATTTAACCTAAATCTATAACACAGCTTTGTACACAATGTATTTTTATATTCTATCTCGGAGCTCCTAAACAATAATCTGACTTTTCTTAAATATTTAACAAAAAATGTATAATTGTAACATACTACTAAATTGGCCAATACATTCTCAGTTTATAAATTTTTACAGGTCTTATCAATTTTGTAAACCTCCTACGTTACTTCATATCGTCATACGCTTCTCGCAGCAGGAGAAATGTTCATTAATATGATCCTTATTAACCTTAAATGGGTCAATTAGAGATATAAAAGTTTACTGTTCACGTACATTATCACTGGTTATTCAGGTGCCGTTACAATTTATATCTGCTAATTCATTTGGAAAATTATATTCGTTGAAACCGCGTTTCGCAAATGACAAAGTATAATATTGAATAAACTGATCGCATAATTTTGACCCATAGTGTCAGGGCAACGCAATTGTTTACTTAATAAAAACGATATATTCCGTCGGTTGAATTCGGCGCACGGTTTCGCGGAGTACTTGAACAAACGAAAGTAAATCCGTCGCACAAACAAATCGGAATATGGACAAAAATATTTTCGAGATATATTCAGTTCGATGCCGCGTTTAAATACTTCAACGAGCTATTTACCACTTGTAGATGTGAAATTCGTTTATTTATGTCTCTTATTTGCTGTACAACGATGTTAATTATTCGACATTCATTCGATCGAGAAAATTTTGCTTCTGCAGATTAATTAAGTTTGCTATTTTGTAACTTCCAAGATAATCAATTTCACAATTTTTAGATTCAATAATAAACGATCACATCGATTCTTCTGAAAACCTTCATATGTAATTTGTATGAATTTAAAACGAACACAATATAATCACGTAAAAAGATTGCGCCCTTTTCCTAACCTCGAAAAGGTCCTTCTGAAGAATTAATCAATATCGTTATTAAATATCCACTTTATTTCTTCCTTCGAAATCCAGCGGATTCGTGGTTCGGGCATTCATCAAGAGGGTGGTTTTTTGGAAAAAAAGTGTGTCAAGAATGGCGAGAAAAACGCGAATAAAAGGGAGGCAAGAAAGAAAGCAAAGGTTCGAAGGATGGTGGAACGTCGTTTCCGAACTAGCAGGTTAGAGAAGATCAGAGGGTTTTCGTGGCAGAGTGATTGGTGGTAGCCGTTAGTTTAATCATCGCGCATTAGCCGAACTACCCCTTAGCCGGAGGCCTCGCCCACTTTCACCCTCGAATTCCGCGTTGTTCGTTCCGCTCGCCGGCCTCTGTCAGCTTTGTTCCGCTCTCATTTGTTTTATTCGGTGTTCACAATACGCGGCGCCGTTTGTCACCGACCACTCTTCGCGCGTTTCCGGTCGCCCGCTTTGACCGATCGCGCCCTCGCCTGCCCCGAAACCCCCTAACCCTCCCAAAACCCTCGTCATTTCCGTGTTTTCGAGTGCCATCGAGGCCAAACGCGTCGCTTTTAGGAAATTTCTCGTTTGTTTTTGCTCGTACAGTCAATTCTAGCTACGATACTGTCAAATTTCTACTCTGTGGAAAACAACGTTCAAACTTTCTTCACGCGTGAATGTCAAAATCTATCTTAACTACGTTAAGATTATTATCGTCGATACTACGGTTAATTATAAACAATATGATGTAAACTATCAAATTAATATGTAAGTTCGAAAGAATTTTTTAACTCCTTGCACTATGATTTATTTGTCAGGTACGTCAGTCAGAATTAACTAGTTACAGCTACAATATTAAAACAGACAAAGAAAGTTGAAATGTTATGTCAACTTGGTATCAATCGTTGACTATGCGAATGAACTTGAACTCCAAATTGAAGCGTATTTAAAATTCGAATAATTTGATCACAGCTGAAGTACGAGTGCGTCACGAGTCAAACTCGTCGAAATAGTGCATGGGTTTAAATTTTATGCTTTTTTAAATAACTTGGATGTTATAACAATTTATACGAAATTTTACTGAATGTGTCTCAACTAAGTTTCTACGAAAATCACGAAAATATAAAATTGATTTCCACAGTTCGGAAATAGCGAGAAGACGTAATCTATCAGAGACATCTTCGGTTCTTCCAAACCAATAGAGATCACGAAACTCTTTCTCTTCGTAGAAGAAGAGGCTGTTATTCGTCGTCGAAGTTGAAGGAGGATTTACAAGGACCGTCTTTTCCGTTTTTACCGGACGATTCAGCGTGTGCCACGATCCTCGAAGAAGCGTTTCACGCGTTTTCGAATTTACGACGATGCCTCGACGACACGTCGCGTATCGAAAGAAATCGAAGGGACGCCTCGGTGGAAAAGAAAGTCGGCTGGCAAGAACAATGATGAATTGCGAACAACTTCCGATCCGGTGGAAACTTTCCGAGAAAAGTTTCTTCGTGTCTCTATTTCGCCAACAGTCATTCTAATATGTCCTGGCAATAATTATCTCGAAGGTCTTTTCCGTTAATTGAACGCAATGGTAAATAAATATGTCTCGTTCATATTATTTACTGAAACGAAGTTCTATTATACAACTTAATATTTCATACTGGTGACTGTTATGTCAACACGAGTATTAAGTTATACGAACGTTGCACATTTTCGGGTCGGAAATATTTCTGGTAAATCATCTGTTCGTTTATTCTCGGTCAAAAGGTTCGCAGACAACGTGGAGAAATCGTTCGAGACTTTCGAGCGGTACCCTTCACCCTCTTCAAGGTGCGCCGCTTTTATAAAAATGGCGGGACTCTTGAAAGTGGAAAGGTTGGCCCGCGACCACTTCCACCGACGAAATTCCTTGCAATCTGCGTTAATTCTCTGAACGATTAATTCAACGCGTCTTGAAAAGCACGACCCTCGATATCTTTCTTTCGTGTGCGATCTACCTTGTCCGTTTTGTCGGTCATTTATAAGTGGTCCAGGTATTTCGCCGGAATTATTATGTTCAACCCTCGGATCAGCCTCGTCATACGATCTTCATTAACCCTCTTGAACGCGTGTTGCATGATAATTATAAATTGATTACCAAACTTTAATTACGTACATACATCATTTTGGTGCTATAAACATCCTGTCCCGATTTACAAGAAAAGGCGCGTTTAAATTTTAACGAAGGTTAAAACGCGTTTAAAGCAACAGCTTCGTATGGAGCAGAAATTTTACATTTTGCATAAATTACCGTTAATGATGCGACGGATATTCCGGAGGATCTGGCGTCAACGCGGTAATGAACAGCAACAATGTTGTGTTCCGTAACAAGGGGGATGGGTTTCCATCGGGTAACGAAACACAAAGACTATGGAATCATCGATCAAACCGAATCAATGAGCCCTTTGTAAAGACCGATTTGGCTACTTATTCATTTATCATTATTAGAGGCGCGGCGTTGCGTCCGCTGCGAAACCTCCCACCTTCCCACCTGAACGATTTACCTTCATTCATCACTTTGCTAACTCATACAAATTGTTTTATTCACCTTCATCTTATCAACCATTACGATTCGTGTCTGTCAAGACCCGATGCTGATGGCATTTCTATTCGGATTAAAAAACTTACACTCCGGAGCAAATCTGATTTCTAACCCTCCAAATTCTTCATCCCCTAAAATCACCTAAAATCCCTAAAAATGAACGAGTGAGGCCTCTTCGTTGCCATACTTTCCCCAGGGAAATAAGACCTTCGCTACACAAGCTTCTAAGAAATGAGTCAACCTATAGTTTGGCGTGAAATTAGATCGTACATATGTATATTATTAATAGAATAAGTGAAATAAACTGAACGATGTCAAGATTCCGTGTTATTTTACGTAATATGAGCAATGATCCGAGACGTTAATTTCGAATAAATTATCGAAGCATCGTTAATTTCGTCTCCCGGTTGTTTTATCGCGTCGTCAGGCGCCGCAAAAGTTTTCCAGTCGAATCGCCACCATGGTATCCTCGATAAAAATGTATATATTCAGCGAGATTCGCTGGAATTATGCACCGTCTGGCGCGCTTTCGCGTGTCTTCGCGAATTAAGCTGAAGGCGTAGCTGGTAACGGCGCGAAAATCATTTGTCTACCCGCAACACGTAATTCTTCCTCCATCCGAGACCCGAGCATCACGCGATCTCCTCGCGATTAATATTTCATTAAAAAAAAATTAGTTTCTTCTCCATCAAATTAAAATGGCAGCAAAACAACACGTTGCGTTAGATCGCTCCAAAAACGTATCGCCCCTTCACTGTGTATATCTTCTTTAGCAAACAACGAAGAAGAGCGATAAAACCGAGGTTTTTTTAGATCGAGAGCACGATGTGTAAAACAGAAATTAATTCTTGTTATGGGAATTTTAAAGAGAGTATAATTCAATTACTGCTCTGAATAAAGATTATTACTCTACATGTTTATATTATCTGTATATTTTTTTCATCGTAGAAAATTTTAACTGCCAAAAGGCTTGAAAATGTAGATACTTCGCTGTATGAAAGAATATACTAAAGGAAAAATTATTAAGGTTCAAAGTTTACGATGTTGTGTATTTGACGAATGAAAGAAGTACAATCTTGTATTGGAACTATTAAATTTTTATAAAAGTCGACTTTGAATAAAAGGGAAAGAATTGGAGTACATGGTGTACGTTTGTCCAGTGATCGGTAACGCAAATGTAACAAAGTATCGAAGGGAAGAATGTTTTAAACGCAGGATGGATCGGATTACATATGCGTTGAGAACTCGTTTTCAGACGTGTGAATCCATTTAGGTATCGTGAAAAATAGCGAGGAAGTTATTAATTATGCGTCTGGACACTATAATTTCAAGCTTAATATAATGCCATAATCGCGACTACATCGTCTCGTTATCTCCTGAAATCGTTCGTGTTAGTTTCATACGAAAGGGCTTGAAAACGAAGCATCCTGTATTAATGATCCACCTATCGTACAAAATTCTGACGTTCAGCGTTCGAGAAGACTCAATTATGATGAGCATTGAATGAGCAACGTATTATACACGAGCAAACTTACTTACCCCTTTTATACATGGCGACAGGAAAATAGGCGGACTTTGCTTGCACGAACTGCTCCTTCTAAGAATAGAAAGAGGTTATATGTATGAGTATCGATCTGAAAATATTTTTTTTTATCCAGCAAAAATATTTCTGGTTTGCTGCTCTTTTCAAATTATTTAATTTATGACTTTTACAAAGTTTTGAATTTGCTAATTCACAAATCTGTAAATTCACGTTTAAATTTCCACGTGAATAAGTTGTCTATATTATTAAGAATTTGTTCATTTACCTAACTGAAAATACTCGTATTAACTACTTGGAACTATGAATAAAATGCAATATGGTGGACATAAAAGAACTACCTAATAAAATTGTCAATTGCTTCAGTATGACAGTCAACATATTAAACAAAATTGTCTCAAGTAAAGAACCGCTGGTGAATAAAAATTGAATTGTTCGAGTGTTGTACTCTTTTTCCGTGAATACGCTAGTTGATTCCACAAATTGTGCTTATTCGCAAGTACGCTCATCTGCTCCCATTCCTTGATCCTTACAAATGACGTTTAAACGTAAGACAGTGGACTCTTCTCTGTAAAGTGTAAAGTCTTGTTAGCTGGCAAATTCTTCTGCTTTCATCATTTATATCGTATTAATCTTCAACTTTCGAGTTAATTATTCTACCTCCCTATGTCGGTACTTTCATGGGAGATATGATCACGCAGGAACGATAATATTTGAACAAGTTCGGACGTCTTTTTTTTTTATTGTAGGTGGCTTTTTTATGGGAACTAGACCGTTTTATCGAAGAAGCAGCCACGGTTTCATAATACATCGATAAGCTTTCAAACCTTTGCCCGTTTTTAGATTTAACCAGTGCCTTTCAGCTCACCCGGCCAGATAAATTCACCTTCTTCTTTCGTCGCCTACGAATTATTTCTCTGCTATCGTGTTGTATAACCGAAGATGTTTTTTGACTTAGTCCGTCGTCGGAACTTTAAATCTCCCTTCTCGTTTTGTTTTGGAGGAGCTGATTAAAATACGTGGTTCTCGGGAGGAATATTTCAAACATATTGTATGTTATTTACCGAAGTATAATATAATTCGTTAATGATCACGATGACAAAATATATTCAAAGACCTCGTACATTGCACAAATTATTTAAATGTAACAATTTCTTGAGATTCATCAATGTCAAACATATGATAGGTTATTTTTACGCAACGAACGGTGGAGGTAGACTCGGACAAAATTGTTAAAACTGATCGTGTCTAATTTTCATTAAAAATTTTATTGCGTTAAACTGTTTACAGTAAAAATATTTAAAAATACAGTTTACCGGACTTCGATCGCAAAGGGAACATATTTCACTTTCGTTACAGTCATAGAGAGATCAGTCCAAACTATTCCACAAGCCTACCATAGCAATTAAGGGTTAAACATCCCAAGTATTGCTGCTCGGAGACTCTGGAAACCTTCCAAGAATCGGAAGATAACCACGTACTAGGTCCATTGTCGACTGACCACTCTGAACCCATTTCCTCAAACATTTCCCATTGAAACGCAAACCTTTTCGTGATTCAAAATCCCTTCGGGACCTTCGCTCCTGTTTCTCGTCACCTATCGGTATCGCTTTACCGTTCGACTCCAAAACGAATCTCCAAGAGCGCGACCTTGCGTCGCGCAGTCGCTCCCATAGAAATGTAGCCGGGCAATGCTTCAACGGGTGCAGAGCAGTAAATCAACGACAGATCGGTCAACACTTTGACGGACATCGGGGCGGAAACGATAAATAGGTGACCTCGTTGCGCTCCACGGCCGTTTAAACTGGGGCCCAGGTACGCGTTCGTTTGCATAACTCCGCCGAAATAACCCCTTGTAACCAAGAACCCTTCTCACAGGGACAACGCGCCGGGACGAGTTTTGGGACCGACTCCGAGAAGAAAGATGAAAGATCCGAGGACTCTTACGGCACCCTGGGTGCTGCGCGCTGTAAAACTCGATCGCGCGATTCGCTCTGCTTCAGTTACGATGAATGCCGGACACCCTCGGAAGCTTTTGCGGATATTTCGAGGGAACCGAACGAAAGTTTGCGGATGTGGACGGCGAACGAATTTCACGCGCAACGCTTCTCGTATGACGGGATTCTACTATTCGGTGCTATAATAGGTTTCGATAGATAGCATTCATCTTTGTTTTCTCTTTTGTTCTGTCAAAGCAACGGAGATAAACACAAGTTCGTAGTTAAATCGCAAAGATAAACGCTATTCGGGTGCATCGATAAATAAGTATCAGCTTATACTTTGATGTAAGTTGTTAGTCTGTTTTAAGGAGGATGGTTTGACAAGAAGAAAAGGAAAAAAGTTTAAATTTTAATTTTTGAGGCGTGGCTACAGTCAATCTGAAGTGACATCGACAACAAAAATCAATATTTTAATTGTCATTTTAATTTTTAACATAACATGTACTCCTGCAATAAACGTCATATACATAACAGAAACTTTTAGTCGTTCTTACATCAAAAGATGAGATAGTTCCGTTACAAATCGTGGAAAGAATCAGAAGCGGCAAGCACTAAATGGTTCCAGTGCCGCCATTTTGTTTCCATATAAATGAACAGCAATTTTTTTACATAACTGAATATGAACAATACAACTTTCAAAATGCATTTAGCAAACAAATGCATACATTTATGCTATTATTTCCTCAAAAGATACTCCGAAAGTCGTACATGAATTTTCAAAGACGACCTAACCTCCAAATTTCAATTCGTAATCGTTCTTAAAGAAGAATTTGCCCAAGAAATTACAAACTATTTCGAGCTATTGTCTGAATCGTGAAATTAAACTGGCCTTTTCACCTGTCGAATCTCATCCTTTCCCGTAGCAGCAGGCAAGAGGTAGAAGATTTTAGCGTTCACAGATCCGTTCACGGTTTGATTTACTGCCGGGCAACCCAAAAGGCTTGGCCGCCGTGCATCCGCAATATTCGTTTTGAATAAGCAAATTGCGAGATTCAAGGCCATCGCAGCTTCAAGGGTTTCGAACAGACGTCGAGAGAAAATCAAGGCTGGTTCAGTTCAAGTCAAAATTTCTCACCGACCGGACGTCCGGTCCAGCGAATCGATCCGATCTCGCGAGTTTTCCCCCGTTCGATCGTGCAAAATCGCGAGACCAAGTGCATGACCGTGTGATTTATAGTTCTGTGGTGTTCGTGGTTGGTTCTACCTCTTTCTCTGAACGATGTTCGATACGCACCACGTGGAAGCACCGAGGTAAACGAATGAGATAACACGATAACGAGTCTGATGTTAGCCGATCGGTCCGATGTCTTAGATTAATTTTAACAAGTCGTTGCTTGTTCGAACGGGCTTTTGGCGTTGGCGTTGTTCTATTTAGAAACATCGACCGATTTGATTCTTGTTCGAGCGTCTTGCTCGGGGAACGATTGAAATTAATTTACCGATTGCTCGCGTGTTCGAAGTTAGGTTAGCTGCGATTATGCGAGTGGAACTTGTGGATGGATTAATAGTTCTGGATCTTTCGAGGATATTCTGTTTAGATTATAACTTACTCCGTTATATTTGGAAGCTTTTATTTGACTGTGTTTGAAATTTAAGTAGAAAATGGCGACGGATGAATTCTAACAACTTTAATAGCGTTAATTATCTTCTTTGAATTGTTAGAATTCGCCATTAAGCGTTAAGTAGACCACGTCAGAAGGTAGATCAGAATTAGGATTCGGGAAGCATCGACGCGATATCGATAATGGGCGACGATATCTGGCAGCGCGTACACACATGATGTACGGGAAGTAATATTTTCGAGGTCGCGATATATCTGCCTGCAGCGGACAGCAACCTCACCGATGCGACCACTGATATCGGTTATCGAAAAATATTTTTAAATTCGCAAATGATAACGTGTCGCTCGTTTCTGGATGGTTTCGTCGCCCACGTCACTTTTACTCGCGATCGGCTACCATTTTCTCGCGGTTTTTATCGGAACTCGTTAAATGAAGGCGTTGAAAGTGTCCATTCGATTGAAATTTCGTTTCTACTTGGGCGCAACAGTAAGCCATATATCATGTTATCAAAAATATATTCAATGCCGCGTATTACGATAAAATTCATATCATAGACACGATATGTTGCCTTATTGTCTTATCGCTATTTCTGTGCTAGTTTCACAAGGGGTCAAGACACCGTTCAAATCATTCGGTTGTCAAAAAATGGCACTAAAAGTGAGGTCAAAAAACCTTAAACGAAAATCGTACAGTTGAGATCGTAAGATCCGAGTGGAAATGAGAAGTATGAAAAAATGAAAAGCGTGTTAGTTCGAAAAAAGAAGCGAACAACACAGAAGCACAGGATAAGCAGAAAAAGGGCTAATTAAAAGCTCACTCTGTTCTCGGTAAACGAAGAACCGATTCCTTGCAACGTGAAATTCATCTGTCGGCCCTTTTTACGCCATCGTTTTTTCCTTCCATCGTTCGCCACAAAGAGGACGGTTTTATCACGAGCAAGTTCACCGGTTGCTCGTCTGCCTTCGGGCGTTCTACGAGGCGCGACGATGCGATAGCTGAGATAGTCATACTTATAATTAGAGGAGTCAGCCAAATGATTTACGAGGCACACGTGGTACACGGCCGCTTTCGTAAATACGTCCTACGTGGACCCTTCGAACGCGTTTGAGTCCGCCGATTAATTCTTTTGCCTTTTCTTTTCGAATCATTTTTGCGAGTCCGCAAGGTCTCATGAGTAACCAATAACCTTGCCAACGTCAAAATCATGGAACTTACGGTAAAACTTAAGGTTGTTTTCAAGGAAGGTTCAAGCGAGGTCGTGTCACGGTTGAATACCATAATTACAGCTTTTTATTTCATGGAGATGTACATTAGGACAAATTTTGAAATCGTTGGAAGCAGAAGTTATCAAATTCGTAATTTTCTACGCTATCGAATTCCTAAATGACTAAATTTCTGAATTCCTATATTCTTAAATTTCTAAATTTCCAAATCCACAGATCTCCAAATTCTCAAATTACCAAATTCCCTCACAATTTAAAAGTTCAATACGATCGATGATGCTTTTGACATTCCCTCCTCATTTCCGGACCACGATTCGAAAAGCAAACTTTTTCCACAGCTTTTTCTTATTTTTTGCTCGAAACTCTAAAATGTTGACAGGCACTCAAGGGCTCTCGAGAGTCTCGAATTTTTTTGAAAGTCAACGGAGATGAATTAGCTATGCGAAAGAAGCGTAGATATTCTGTTGAAACTTCTACAAAAATGTTTCTTTGATTTCGAAAAGGATGTTCTCCTTGAGTGATATTTATCAAAGTTTTTTTAATATGCTCTCGATCATCGTCAAGTGTTTCGACATGGCGCGAAGCGTCGGCCGTCGGAACATGCCGCATGTAAACCCAACGTTTCTTCGATCTAAAATAATTATATTCCATTCTCCTGTTTTTATATCGTGCCCATATTTTACACCGGCCAACAATATTTCATTTCATCCACAAAGATACGAATATATTTGCAAAGGAAACATTAGCAAATTTCGTAACTAATAAAGTTTTACATTCGACGCTTATAGCATTGTCCGCGTGCGTTTAGTTTTTTAAAATTTATAAGTCACTGTTAAAAATATTAATATCGAAATAGCGGTGACATCCTACTTAATATCTAAATAACCTGAAGAGGTTTGATATAATTTTATTTAGTATTGCTATTATTTGAGTAGCCCTTCGAGACTTAGCGTTGTTAAGTTTCAAAAGAAAGTGATTGTCTTAGATTTTTAACAGTTATCTTCTTGATTTCCAGTCGAGTAATATAGGATGTAATCTGTAAAGTGTTAATATTTATAAATGTCTACCATCTAACATAACAATTAGCAGGAATTATTCGTAGAATAATAAGACGATATAATTAATGACATCCTTAACATTTAATTAATCAACAGCGTGATGTTTAAATTCATATACCATTTACTAATCGTATATAGAATAAATACAATATGTTAAACTAATTAGTCAATTGTGGTAAGATGCAACACCGCACGATTTTTTACGCGAAAGAGGAAGAAATAATTTTGCTGTTTTATGTATACAAGCGAGAATTGAAATTAAAATCTCATGTGAAACACAACGCGGAGGATATAACATAATGAACGAATAAATTTGCAACAAAAATTAAGTCCCTAATAAACCAATTCGACGCGCATAAAACACGCATGGAATTATTTACGATCGCATATTGAATTCCCATCCAGTGTACCCGGGACAGTAACGAATGGTAGCCGAGCTTAAAAGCTTCTCTTTATTCATGCAATCGAATCATAATTTTATCATTGAAAAATGTTTATTTCCTTCAAACGAGGAAGTACAATTCAATGTATAATGGTAATTGTTATTGAAAAAGCAGAAATATCTTCTCTACACAGATTATCAGGCTTTTCAAACAATATTTTTTCCTCGATATCAACAAATTTATAATCTTCGTTTGAAAAATTGCTAAACATTACAGGATAAAATATCTTTATCACAAATTAAGTGTTGTAAAACTGTTGCGGACTATGGAGAAATATTTTGGGACAAGTTGTTGTTACGTGTATAGTAAGAAAACGAGATATTTTATGGATAAGAATAGTAATAGTTAAAATAGAAAGAAAGGAAATAATAGTAAGGTTTAGGCCTCTAAAATTTAGTGGTAATACAGATATTCCTTGATTATTTGTTTGTTGTAAACGTCATATAAGGTGTAAAATCACAGAATGAAAGACTATGTATATTGAAATTAAAAAGGAGCAGGTACTCATTGAAGAAAGTATTGTGACACAGTTTCATTCTTTTCGTTACTAAGGACAATAATAATATTTAGTAGACATAAATTGACTTCTATAATGGTTCTAGGTTGTTAAAATATAAAGTTCGATAAGTGATTGATAAGTTTTGTGATACGAGTAAAAACTTTTTCAATAAATTACTATTTCAGGATCTTTTCAATAACTTACTGTCTGCTTTCTTACTATCTAACAATAATTTTAGGATATTTTGGTGTGATTTTATTTTGGAATTATCTTATAGTAATTATTGAGAACTATTATTCGATAGAAAAGTTTAGAAACAAAATTTCAGTGAATTGAACTATTTCGTTACGAAATATGAAGAATCATATTGTAAAATTACAAAAACCTTCACAGATAGAAAATAGTAGTAACATGTTGAGCCTCAAACGTTGAGCTGGATCAATAATTCAAACCCAAACCATAATTCAAAACCATACACTCAAGCTTCAGACATTTTCAAACATTAATAACATAGTACCGCAAGAAACAATGCAACCTCTATAAACTGCAAACAAAAAAAAAAGAAGAATCTAAAGTCCAACATAAATTACGTCAGTCTCAATACACAGATTAAAAACTCAAAACTTCAACAAAGTTGTTGCTACATCTTAAAAACTGTTTTAATTTTAATGGAGATACTTATGAACACTTAAATTACAAAACGATAAAACTGATTAATTTATATTACTATACGCATTAATTCTGTATCTCGATAAGAATCAGCACAGCTTTGAATCTTCTGGAATTTATAAAAGAAAACTGAAGTGGGTGAAAATCGTTTCGGTGTTGAATAAAGGTAAAAACGTTCGATGATGGTAATCAGCGTCATAAAAGGAAATGGGATCACAATGAGAAAACAGTGTCGATTAGTCGGTTAGTCCCAATATCGAGCGCCATTTCGGAGAAAAGAAGGGTCCGCGTAGCGGGAGTTGAACAACATGGCGCTGCGACGGCCGTCGGAACATGGCGACTATACACGTCGCGTCGAGTCGGTTCGAGAGCGGTCCGCTCCGCTCCAGCTCGTTACAGGATTTCGCTGTTGAATCCTATTCGGTGGATCGTCGTTGAAAAATCGTCGCGTTTCAACGGTCACGGCTCGTTAGAATATCGCTTGACAGTCGGCAACAACGACGCTGCGCGTCGAAGCGCGCTTCTATTAATACGTCGCTCGCGAGCTGTCGAGCGTGTTGCGACCACGCACGCACGCACACGACTCCGCTACAGCAGGTTATCGTGCAGTGTGGGTGAATAACAACGTAACAACCTGGCTCGGTGCGTGGCCCACGTATTTTTGATGCACTTTCGAGCAGCCCCGCGCGATTTAACCGACTGAAAATTAATTGTCGCGGCGGCGTTCGCATGCGACCACGCATTTTCGTTATTTTTCAACGACCCGTCGAAATCGTGCCAGAATCTTGACCGAGGACCAGCGTCTCGTTAAGTTCGCTCTCTAAATCTGAATCCGTGAAGATGTACAAGTCATCAGTGAGTGATCACTGTTTCGATAAATCATAACGATACCGCTGCAAAACGCTGAATTTGCCCGACGAATTTCTGATTCGATCTCGGTTACGCTGATTTAATCGTTGGAATATCAGCTTCAAGAATTAGATAAATAGACCTGGTTTAATAATTACTCCAATAGATCAGGTTTAATATTTCTTAATCAGTGTTGTTTACGTTTAATAATTCTTAAGCAGTACTGACTCTACTGACGTGTCACTTTTATTGATTATTCGCGTGATCGTATCGAGTCGTGATACGTAATTACGCTTACGATAATACAGTATTTTTATATTCATATAATTTTATACTTAAACGGTTGATAGGTACAATAATCTTAATGATTTATACAACACCAGATCTTAACGTCGGTGTTTAACCTGTCGCTGATACTCGAAAAAATGCGATTCGTCAGAATCCAGTAGTCTTTCATTCTAATATTCTCGTTTTCTTATGCAAATTCGAAATGTGATCGAATCTGATTTCAAACAAGAATGCGAAAAGACTTCAATGATAAAACTGCGTATTAGATTCGATTCGGTTAAGTTATTACGTTATTAGATCAGATTAGGTTAGGTTGTATGTTATTAGATCATTCTGAGTTATTACGTTTTCCAGCTAGGCTAGATCATTATGTTATTAAGCTAGGCTAGATCATTATGTTATTAAGCTAGGCTAGGTCATTATGTTATTAAGTTAGGCTAGGTCATTATATTATTATACTAGGCTAGATTATTACGTTGTTAGATTAAGTCAGGTTGTATCGCTATTGAGTTAGTTTAACAGATTGAGTTGTACACGAAGTTAAATCAAATTCCATTTTGTTCCACAAATTTGTTCTTGCTTTTTCTTTAAATACAACCTAACCTACTTTCAAACAAGTAAATAATAAAGTTACGCATTGCTTCTTCAATTACTTATCCCACTTAACGATATCTGAAGGATAAAAAGGCTTACACAAACATGTGTATAGAAAATTAATGTTGTATTAATATCGAGGGTATCAGAGGTGGTGTACCGCATCATCGATCACGCTTTTGAATATAATGCTCGAAACATATCTATAAATTTTATTCTGTAGAGTGGAGACGAGCAAAGTTAGACGTCGAACGAGTTTTTGGGCAAGTGGATGAGGTGAAACATGCCGGATCGAATAGTATTGATTAAGGGGAGGAGAGAGAGAGCTCCGATGGGGGAATATAAATCGTTCCGTGCGGCTCGCCCCGTTAAAAGCTCGTGATCGTTGTAAACTTCGGTTTCGCGACGGTTCAACGACGATTGTTTTACCCGATACGCTTCTGTCCTTCTTATTCCCGTATGATCGATTGCGGTAAATGAACCTCGAATTCAACCTACACAGCTGGTTCAACGACTTACGCCAACAAAATGCACCGCTAGAGGAAATAAAAACGATATTTTTCATCGAACGGAACATACTGATCGGCTGTGTGCTCGTCGATTTAACGTAGAATTCATTCTAACTGACACTTAATTCTTTTCTCACCATTGTGTTCTGTTTCCACTTTCTCGCATTTCATTCTTTTTTTCACATTGCTTCATTCGTGCTCTTTATGCTTTGACTGCCACTCTTGTCCTCTTCTGGTATTAATTTATATTTAAATAAAAAGTTAAGTTTTTGTTATCGATACAGTCATTCTTTAAATAAACCTTTCGGAGTTCTACCGAAAAACTTCGCATACGTAATCGATTTCATGCATTATATTAATGAATTTCGAAAATATTAATTCATTTCATATACATATAGTTTCAGTTGATTATCGAAGTCAGTCCGCTAGTTTAACAAAAACTCGCCAACTTTAAAATGATATTATTATCGTAATAAAATAAAACATCGTTTTGACATTTTTTAGCGTTTCAAAGCAGGATAGGATAAACTGTGAAATTATAGTTTTGGATGGTAGCACGGACAGGAGTGAAACACAATTAGCTCGCGTTTTAGCAAACGAAATAAAAGGATTAACGGAGCTCGCCTTTCAGCGCGCTTTCGAGCATTCAGTTTATCCGGACGCGGTAGATAAACGCGACATCGTTCTCCTCTTATTCGGCCGTGGAAAAACCACCAGCCGACAAACAAACACGCTGGATCAGCGAACTTCGCGATCGAACTTGTACGGTGACCGAGCAAGAATTGCACAGATATCGTAGGGTCAACTTTCTACGCATGGTGGAACGCGGTTTCGTCATTTCCCGATCTGCTTAATGGAAAGTTAAACGGTTCAGATAAGCTCGGCTAAACTTTGTAAAACGTTGCAAGATCGACGCTATTAATAGGCGACTGTCCACGCGTGGAAAAACCACCGATCGTTTTCTTTTCTCCGAAGATAGATGTCCTACATACCGTACGAGAATTACGATAACAATAAATATTTGTCGAGATTATTTTCAACCGACGAGAAATTGATATTTCCTTACCGCGCTGTATCGATAGAGGGCAGTACTGCTGTTCAACATTTTACGATAATTCAATCTTTCGTAGTTTATGTACATAGTTAGTATATTTTATCTTCGTATTTTTAGATAAATGATACACTGTAGTATCGTTTTATTTTATTACTCGCGTGTTCATTGTATATTGATATGTTGAAACGTCCAAAATCTACGCAGTAGCTTCATTCTTAATCATAAAATGAACACGACTTATCGTATAATCATAAAATTGTTCCATGTACTCAACTTGAATTATACAATTGAAAAATAGTCTGACATTCCGCGTAACCATAAAATAATTGGATCTCTTACCTCGTTCACGTTGGGGAAAAATAAAATTGTACAATAAGTTCGAAAGAGCAGGGAGATAGAAATTTCAGCGGGAGAAAATATTCAATTAATAAGAGCCAGTTAGCGGAGAGTATGGGCGTAGATTCAGCTCGCGACGGAATGGAGGCGGTCATTTTTCATAGGGCCTCTCTTCCCAAAGGTTCAAGTTTGCCGGAGGTTCGATCAAAAGCACGTCCGTCGGAGTCGGCGTGCACACGAGCCCTGGCTACGGTTAGAAATGCTTCCACATTTGTTCAAGTCGCTCCAAATTCGTCCGTGTCGTGGCAGCAAACTTCTCGCGTCTGTGCGTGCTCGTTAAGCTACCACCGTAAAATGAACACTCTCTCTGATGCTTGGAAATTTGGAAATAATTGGACGATGTACTTCTTATACCTCGTTGGACTTAGCTCGCCGCTATTTCAGTGACCCTTAATATCTACATATACAAGATAATGGAACACCAGTAAAATAACACAACAGTTTAACCAAAAGAGTTTATCCTTCAAAAATCTTTACAGACAAATTGGTTAAATAGAACAGTGAGATCAGAATTTTCCACGAAAATGTCGCATGACCTTTCGAATACGTGCAGATAAAATACATATTAATCAAAGAAACAGTTTACGACCGACAACGGTGAAATCTGTGGTTGTCTTTAAAGTATATAAATGGAAAATCAATGACCGATTTAAAATTCCCAAAAGCAGAAAGGATGCTGCCACATTCAGCAAAACGCATCCACGAAATTCTCCCGTTATCGACATTTTTCCAGCATTTTTCTTGACACTTCCATCCATCGATCATCCGCATCGACGTGGAACGACGCAGAGAGAAACGAAAGATACAGAGAAAGAGGCCGAGAGAATGGAACGAGGAGGGAGAAAGAGAGAAACCAGGAACATTCGCATCTTGCTGCTTTTATAAATGCTTCTACATTTATTAAGGCTACTCCCCGGAGCCTGGACGTACCAGCGTACGTATTTCGAAATGAATGCCTCGTGACGTGGCACCGCGACGCTGTCGTCGGGGCGCGCGAGCGAGCGCTACGAAAAGTGAAATATTCCCGTCGTATTTTCACATGCGCGCGACCCCGCGACGAATGGCGTCCCTGCGTCTGACGGTTCCGTGCTTTGGCACCGTGAAACGAAAGAAAAAAACGATCGGAAATAATAATAAATACACGCTCGCGGGAACACGCGCGATTTCGCGAAGGGAACGCGACGGTGTCGAACGCGTTCCGCGGAAAAAAATCGAGCCTCTACGTCGCGAGGAAACGCGCGCGACCGATCGCAAATATGGCGGTGACGCTGGAAGTTGGTCGTTTGCATAAAAATGAAGAGAAGAATTTATTTCGTTGGTCGGAGAAAAGTCGAGTTTTCAGCTTGATTTATGCGCGAAAGGGCTGCGGGAAAATGCGACGCGACGCGGAATTTCCCGCTTTCAGCCAACCCTTTGACGCTCCGAAATCAAGTCCGTGCTTTTGCCACCATTTTACCGAAATTGTTAGTTGTTGCTCGCGCCGGTGAAAAATATTAAAGTTCGCAGGGCTCAGAACTAAAATTAGTGTTGCCGAGAAAATACAGTATAGGGTATTATTGAACAAATATGGTATAAGTAGATTCCCGTTATATTTTAAATGGCTTTTTAATTACATTTCCCACGCGTTCTCATATTTAATCGTGCCCTCATATTTCCATGGTATAATTATTTACAGCACTGAATTTTTGTACGAAAAAAAATTTGGTATCGAGCCTTAAAAAATGGTAAAATGAAAAATAATTTTGGCGAAGATTATATGTATATAATATGTTAATATGTAAACCATCGGTGTACTTTAGACCTCAACACGAAGAAGGGTTTATCGCGCGAGCATCCTTCGCCCGAAGAAATATCGTACCTTGATTTTACGGAGATGATCTCGACTGATGATGTTGGGCGTTAAAGAATGACCGATACATTCATGAAAAGTTATCTGCAAACATCTTTATCGGATTACTGGCTATTGGCAAGAGCCCGCTTCCTTTGCTACAGCAGTTACGCGGCTTCCGATATACAGGATGTTTCATAAATCTCTCGTAATCACTTTATTACGAGTTGTGGTGAATTGGCAACCACATTCGTAACTTTACCGCGTATCTGGGCCTCGGTGCAAGAATATATTATCTAGAGAACATCAACACGGACAATAAAAAAAAGTTATAAATCTTCGGAAATATGTGGAGAACATGTAGGTAATTTTTACCCACTATCCACATTCATTCTAAGTTTCAACCACTAAAGATTCAGCTATTTATCGATTTCACTTGTTAACTTGTAATCTGTAAGAGATAGAAATAGAAGTCAAACGTTTAAGATAAAAGTTAAGTTAGGTCAGTGTTTTTAATCAAATGTAAAAGCTAGAATTTTCTCCGAATTCCAACAGTAAATTTGGATGCACCCAGAATAAATTAACTCGTCGTAAATGTTTCTATCGTAAGATTCGAAGACGTCAGGTCGACTCGTAAATCAGAGAAGACAATAATATTTGCCACAATTTTTCATTATTCTCTTTCTTCGCGGGTAACAAACAACTCAAGTGCGAGATCGACGAGCAGAATGATCGACGACCATTCGGTGAAGTTGGTCGACGAACACTTCGAGCATTAACAAGATTTCGAAAACGCGACGATTCATTAGGCATCGCCAACTGCTCGGAACGGCGGAGTGTCAGATTCGAGAGAAACGCTCTCCTATTCTTCTTCTCCCTTTTTTTCTCTTGTCTTTCTCTTTTTTTTTCATTTTGTTCCACGACGAAGAAACGACCATTAATCAATGTACGCTGTACGTTGTCGCCGTGGACAGCCCACGTCCGACACGGAGGATGATTATCTGAAATAAAATATCGTGCGACAAATCACTTCCTTGCCAAGAGTCATTTAACTGGTTATATAAAATTACGGAGGCGCATCGTTGTACGCTCGAACAGCGTGCAGAAGTCGTTCGAAAAGTGAACCGTGAAATATGGCTGCGTGAAACAATGCGAAATTGACCGTGCAGAATTCCTGATGACATCTTCGGAAATTTAACACGACACCCTGACGAGTCGCACCACGTTCTTTTGGCGATCGTTCTTAAAAACTACCAAGCTGCCAACAAAGTATCTTATTCATTTTGTAGTTAGATGATCGATAGATTTCCTCTTGTGTATATTCCGAACAACTGATTGAATCCATCACTATTTTTCAAATATAAGACATGGTTTCATGTCTGTATTTCTTTAAACACAGTCACTATTTTAAATAAAAATGATACGTCACTACACAATGAACGTTTACTTGGACGTTCCGATAATTACAGACATATTAATAGAGTTTTAGATGCAAGCTCTCGTTGATCAGGAGCTTATTAGTCAACGGTTCACTGTCAATATCTCGGATTCAACTATCGTTAAGTCAGTGTATTCTCATTGTACTGTTTCTTAATCTCTATAACCGGAAGTTGAGGAACTCCGAGGCAGAGTTAACGTTTGAATACTTTATTCCACGAAGCAACAGGTTAACGGGTTAAAAACTAAGCAAAACTGAAGAAGCGATCATTCTGTCGAATCTTTTCGCGCAGGTAGCGCGTGAACACGGTCATCGTGACGAGAAGAAACGACGAAGAAGGGGTGTCTGAACCGGCAATTTCCGGCGAGTAGCTGCAGAAAAAACAAACAAAAAAACCTAAAGAGGAGGAAATTGCAAGACATCACGGCAGATACCTACGATTGCCGAGGCTGCTTCTTTTCGCGCGAATATCTACTCGCCGGTAAAATACGCGACACCGTGCAATTTGCATACGATACTACCTGAAGAGAAACCCGTAGGAACGACTTTCAAACGGCTACACCCTTCTCACTTTTATACAAGGTGATTTTTATGTAGCGACCCATTCAACTCTCTCCAGACCTTGTACAAATACGAAATAGTCGGTCGAACAAAAACTTTTTAGCTTAGGGGATGAAATTTTAATACTGCAAGTATACAGGGATTTCACTGTTAAATATTTTTTAAACGGAATGAAATTCCTTTTCGCTAAAATTTGTTTTTTTTTTCAGATCTTTTCAATCAACAGTATTTGAGATATTTTAAATAAGAAAATGTGAAATTTCATGCAAAAGATTCCAAGTATCTCAAGAAGTATTTTCTGGTATTCTATTAATGCTTCTTTGAACAAAATATCTTAAGTAATTTTGATGACAACTTAAAATCCACTCTGTACATTTTTGCATAGAATATTTTAATGCATCGAACTGAATGAAGGCACTCGTAGTTCTGTTTAAGTAAACGAAGATGGCCGCGAATTGGGTTCGTTTATGAGAGTCACCTTGTACGTGGCCACTGGTGAGCACGAGCAGTTGGACGAGCATAATTCCCGGCGATTCGAATCGCTTATGTTTCGTGCATTGGACACCAAAAGCGTACAGTAAACATCGTTTGCCGGTAATGAACTCTTTCGACAGGGAGCCTGTCTTTAGTAAACGTTCGCAAATTGCCTGGAGACGGACGACAAGTTCGTTCTTGAGAATCCACCGGTATGAAGAAGAAAGCTCATGAATATTTACGTTAAAGAGCATAGTGGTAAAGGAACACGACATCTCGTGTCAGCCACGATCGAACGTGTTTACGAGACGGCAGGAGGAAATGACTGCATTTATCCTCGCATCGAAAACTGCAAATGATATAATAGATTACAGATATGATCGATCAGTCACGATATGTCGAATATTTTTAACTGACAGCTTCTCGAATGTGTCATACTTTTCTCTGAAACAGACATTGATGAAGCTGCGATGCTTCTGGAAGTGGTTTAGGGCCGTAAAGAAATTCATTACGACTCTTTTCCTTCTTATTTCCGCCAGTAGTTTTTGTTTGGAGAAATTCAACTTCTTACTATTATTTAGTTACATTCTAACGGCCTGAAACGTTACTATTTTATTGTTCCATGTTGTATCGTTACGCGTTGCAACCTCATTCGTTTGCTCACTTGTTATATGTATTACCAGGTATTACAACCGTTATGTAATACAATCGTTACGTAATAACAACACAGAAGTGTTTGCTTGAAATAAATTATAATAGGCTCTAGTTATATTGTCGATATGTTGTACACCTCTTTACGAATACTGTCAAGTACATTTAACTTTTCTTAAAGTTCAACAATCAGTGACCACGCACGTGGACACTTTCTTGTTCTCAAATTGTTATCAAAACTGGCCAAAATACTGAATTAAAAAGAATAACATCAAGCTTCATTCAATCTGAAGGAAAGTGGTGGAAATGCAGAATTTAACCTAACTGACGGTTCTCGGCATCTGGATCACACGATAAAGAGGTCAATCGTACGCGAAATAAATCGTGCAAGTTCCTCCTCTGATCAACGTTTAATTAACTCGCCAGATTTCGTAACGCGTATTTCTTTTTAAGCCACAGTTCGAGGGTTAAAAGGACGATCTCGAAAAGAACCGTTCATCTTCGATCGGTCGAGTAACCAAAAGCCCCGTAACGAAAGTAAATGGAAAGTGCGGCGCAAGCAGGGCAATTAACGAGACTCCGGTAGAAAGTGTGGATCTTAGGCGGCTCGAAATTGCCCTGGCGAAACGAAATTACATTCTGCAGCACGTAATACGCTGCTACGGTTTTGAGACGGGCCGGGCCAAGCGGAGCTGGGCCGAGCTGAAACAAGGCCCGTGGAAGCTTCGGGCGGTCGGTGAAACGAAAAACAGAGCAACATACCACGGACCGGAATATCGGCCATAGCTACCACGACCAGTTTGCACCCAGCGATGGCCATTCGATATACTCTCTCCTTTTTTTTCTCCCTTTCTCTCCTTTTTTTTCGAATGATTTAATCGTTGCTTCGATTTTCATCATATGTTTATGGCACATTTCGGAAACACTTTACGAATGATTTGCGATTTCACGTTACAGTGGGTTAGAAGTGGTCTAAATACGGGCTGCAACTATTATTTCATGATATATGTATTGCCGATTCAATGCATATCTATCCCTCGATTTACAATAAAGACGAAACTGTGTAAAATTATCGTTCGTTAAATTTTGTAAATATGATCCAAATTAAATTGCGTTCGAACTCATTTTAATTACAAAGATCCCAAATTACCGAATTCTGAAATTTTTTAATTTCACCTCAATTATTTCACCATACCCTGTTTAATTAAATCGCTTCCTCCGTCAATTAAAAGTGGCAATAAATTTGGAATTTTAAATAATAACGTAAATAAAAATAAAAGATCAGTTTATTAGCCACAATAACGTCCTCCAACCCTTAAAACTTCGCTGCCGTATTTAAATTTCGTATTATTAACGGAGATTATTATAAGCAACTTCAAGCGCGTTAAATCGGTCCGATCGCGAGCCATTAACCGCGGCTCGCCGGTATCTAGAATATTTTATATCGAACGTAATTTCCGGTTTTGCTTGCCCTCCACTTTTCCCCTGCACACGTGAGCGTTATCAGGAACTTGCTACGTAGGCTGTCCGATCATATTTTTCTGACGATTAAGAGGTCGAAGCACTTGAAACGCCTTCTAATCTATTAGTGGAATTATATCGGAGAATGTTTATAACGTATCTTTTGCAATTAACAATTTGCAAATTGAAATTAACAATTACAACTGCGGTATCATTATTCAAACCCATATTTTAATGTGCTTTCTACTCTTAATTTTTTCTCAGGTGGTAAGAACAAGATTGGAAAACTATTTATAACAATATTCATTTCTTTCAAAGAACATTTATTGTTAGATCATGTTATACAAATTTCGAATGAGATCAATTTTTGTAAATAAGCATAAATTTCTAATATAAAGACATTCTTATTTGCATTGATTATATTTTAATTAAAATTTAGTTTGATAAATTATTTTCAAAGTTACTGAAATCATAAGTTATTATTTTAATTATTTAAAATAACAATTTCTAACAAATAATTCATTCCTAATTCATAAACATTTCCGATTTATTCGAAACTTTGATCAATAAAATTATTTGAAGCAATGTTCAGCTGTGTACAGGGAAGAATGACAGAAATTACAAAAATTTACAAAAATGATCTGACATGTAGGCACTTATAAATATCGAAATCCGGAAGCTATCAATTCCAAACATTGAAAATTAAAAATCTCCATCGACCTATGATTCCTGTACTCACAGTATACTCGAGTGCGCGTGAGCTCGACAGAGGCAGTTGATTTATTCACCAGCGATCAATAATTACACCCCCCGAGTCCGAACGAGGCCTAACGCTATCCTAAACAAATCGAAGCGTTCGATATCGAGCGTGTATCGTAGCTCCATATGGAAATACCGGCACCTCTTGATCCGGCACGCGATACAGCTCGACGACTCTCGCCACGTTCGGTCGGTGTCCGATCCGGTGAAGCCTCCAGCGAGGGTGCACCAACGATGGAGATGGATAATCCATCGTGGTGGCAATAAATCATGAGAGAGTAGCGGAGATGCTCGGCCAAGAACCGAGCGTCCGCCGAGAAAAAGCGAAAGATCGGGAGAGAAAGGGATAAACGTCAGTCGGGAAGATCGAGTGTAACTAGAGGGTGCCGTCAGAAATTCTTAGCGGAGAAAGAGGGAAAAAATCCGAGCGGAACAACGTGGACGAAGAAAGGCGGAGGAAAACACGGGGGAAAGGAAAACAGGATGAACACAGAGGGTGAAACGGAATGGAGGATAGAACGGGAACATAATGGAGGGAGGCAGGGAAACGTTCGCTGTCGGCCAGGCCTCCGGAAGTCCGGCTACCGGCGATGTCGCCCCTCGTTTCTCCATTTTTCAAAAAAATAAAAGCGACCGCAACACCGGCTCATTGTTCCCGTTTGCCTGTTCGGGCGTTCGCGTGTACAAGCGGGTTCAATGAATTCGCCACCGATGAATATAGATGCGCTGCCCTTGTTTGTGGAGTGTACGATCGTCTAAATGCTAATTACATAGAAAATTCATTAATCATGCTCCGTGATAATTTACTATATGGATATAGCAGAACTGGTCGTCCGTGTACCGTGAACGCGAAACGTATGTGTATTTTATGTCGGATTTATATGCAAATTCCAGGATTTCTATATTTGTAGTTTGTAGACTGCTAGGCCTCTAATGCTCGGACTCTTCTGCAATTTTAGATTCCTATATTTTTGGCCGCAGAAATTTCTCGAGTTTTATATTTCTAGACCACCCTTGAACGCATTTTTGTGATTCGTACACGATTTTCACGCTGACCGCGTAAAGTCTTTTTCCGAATCGTCTCATTTCTGATATATCTCGAAAGCGTATCGAGAGGATCTAGCACGCGTCCATATTTTCCAAGACTGATCGACCACGTTCGTTATCATTGCGATGCAAAGAACGGCCGACGCTTAATGCACGCGGCGCGAGTGGCGTCATTTATAAAACGACGCCGCCGCGACGAGAATGAAGCGTGACCCAAAGCGTTGAAACGCGAAATGACACTCTTCCAAGACGTGCTGGAGAGTGCCACGTTTCGTTGGTTAATGACGGAAGCGGCAATTTTCGCCGGAGCGAAAACGTCTTCGTCGGACGTGACGAGGTCGACGACGTCACGCATAGGGTGACTACGAAGGATAATTAACCGTCGAGGACGGTTAATCAGCCGAGAAAGCAACCCCTCAACGTTCGCGACGACGGTGAACTCGACCTGTCGCCTACTTATTAAAACCAAACAGAACCGACATCGTTATTAAACCTTTATATACTTTACAACTTCGGTACAATATATCAAACTACTGAAATTTCACAAAATTGTTAAACGTTGGATCCATGCAAAATCTATAATTTATATTAAATTGAACCCGAGGTTCGATTGAGGTATAAAATTAAGTCCAAGTACACGGTGAAATATTTTGAAAAGGGGCACGTTAATAAATAAATGTGCCTATAATAAAATTTGTGAAGTCTCGTTATGACTCGTGTAGTCATAATCCTTCCTAGTATCGAATCGTCTCCACACAAGTTCAACTTTAAAAAATTACAAAATGAATTCACATCGCCAACAGCAAGCTATTCTTTCCGATTCAGAGAATTTCAAAGCAGCCTGAAACTCGTGGGTTTCGTAACAGCTTATCCATCATTCTTCGAATTGGCTAGCATCACGTGAATCTCATCGAGGGGTAGGAATGTTCCCGCGTAGGAAGCCACGAGAGGAAGAGAAACAGCGAGAAGGAACCGAATATCAATTCGCGATACAAAATCCCACGGCTGCTTGGGAGAACCGCATTTCAGAAATATGGCCGACAGCCAAGCTCCGAGTCCTTGATCCTAGGTACTTATCGCCCCCCTTGCCGCTCTTCCTTCTGCCTGTACGGCGGAGTGTGTACACAATTTTTGAACAACTTTCTTCCTTTTGCTTGGGATAGCTGCGGGGCGATAAATTTTCTCCGCTGCCTCTTAAAACGAACGGAGAGAATGAGAAAGTAGAGGAGGTGTGAAACACGTGACAATCGGGGAATCATCCTCGTGGCTGCAGGGTAAGACCCGGTTTTAAGCTGTTTTTACTCTTGTAATTTGACAGGCTCATTTTTTAAATACTGGAATCAGCGTCGCTTTTAACGACGGGCAGACGAAGCATTTGCCCCCGGGGCACTGCGTTCGAGGGATCCTGATCAATCTCTCAATTTTAGAATTCCACAAGTTCAAATCCTTTTGTTTTCAAATTCAGGAATTTATGACTATGAGCGTTTTCCGAAGTATTAAATTTGTAGATTGCCGTAAGATCAAATTACCAAGCTACTACATTTTTGTAATTCAATCAAATTCATAAATGTACAAATTCACAAATGCACAAATTTTCTAACTTTCGAATTTCTGAATCCCCAATCTTGAAAATTCCAAAAACCCATAAATTTTTATAAACTTAAAGATTCAAAACTTCTATATGTAGATCTTAACTATTGCCCACCGTACGCGCATCGATGTCCGTGAATTCATGGGCACTCGACCTGCCCAGCACTACTCACAAGTCATAAATAAAGTCTGAGGGCAAAAATGTATCGTTCGTAAGTAACCTGAGGCATGTTGTAAGGGTATGTGGTTTAGTTAGGGCGCAAGATCAGCAGGGCTTCCGCATCCGACTTGTCAGTTGCGTCACGTCACGTCACGTCGCGTCACGGTGCATCACAGCACGCGGCACGTAGAGATACAATGCGGTTCCCGAAGCCATAAATCGCTCAAACGCCGCTCTGCTCGTGCAACAACGGACGCCGGTTACGTGGACGAAATGCAAAACCAATTGCACCCGAATACTATGGCCTTCTCCGGCTTTCAGCCACCCTCTGCTACCCCGTACCTGGAATGATTTCTCTTGACAGCTTTCTCGTGTCGCCGTTTCAACCTTCGCTTTACTTGACTCTTCGTGTGCCGATCACGGATGATTTAACTTCAATTCCTTTTATTTATTGCCGATTCTTCCTTTTTTCCCGCCCGCTATTGTTTCGACCATTTTCCGCGCTTTTCTGCATTCCAAGCCATCGTCGATCATTAAGTTTTATTTATTTTTATCGCGAAATCTGTACGGCGAAAGTACTAATTATTACTGCAGATTAGATTTGTATTATGAGATCAGGTTAGATTTATACTACGAGGTGAGGTTAGGTTTATATTATGAAGTAAGATTAAACTTATATCAGGATAGTATAAGAAGAAAAAAGCACTGTCAACGAAGGAACTTCGAACCAAACGTAATTTTTATTAATTATTTATTGACAAATATTGGACAAATATTGGACATGGCTTAGCAACGGACTTGCTCTCAAATGTGTCTATTCATCGTACACATTAATCTATTTCACGTACCTCTTTTAAGCATTTCTAAATTAAGAAATTTTTGAAAATAGACACATTCCCCAATACGAAGTATTTCAGCTGGCCTGTGGATGAAATTTGCTTAGTCGATTCGGGAAGCGAAATATCAGAATGCACAGGTTGGCGGGATTGAACGAAAACAACATTAAAATACGAGATGTTGCGGGGCCAGGAGATCGGTGGCGACAGTGGCAAAACGTTAACGTGAGAGCGCGAGCAATGAAAGCAAGAGAGCAGCAAGTGGCTCGTACGTCAGCCGGTGGCTCGTAAACGTCAGCGGTGGTGCTCGTAAACGTAAACGCGATGCTATAAGGGGATGTAGAACGGCACAGCCGGGGAGTCGCCATAACATAACAGTTAAAGAGATACACATAGAGAGAAAGACGATCCATTTAGCGGTTTAAACGCGCTCGTTACGACATCCTATGCAACGAAACAATCTGCCCTCTTGCGTTCTATCCCTCTCGGGAGATTTAGGACGTGTCCTGGACGACACTTTACCGCGATTCATGACATCTTTTTTTCGATCCCCCTGGCAATTTTCTTCCATATATTAATTTTACTGTCCACTTGTGTCCCTCTAAAAATGTAACGCCAGTGATCTTGCTTTGCGGTCAATAATGTTAGATTATTGCGTTTCATATGTGTCTAACGTGACATTTGTGACATAATTTTAATTTCGAAGTTTGACGAAAAAGTTGCAATATATTTATACATATACATGTACATATAGATATACATACATAGAACACATTTTATTAATATCTCAAACATACCACACTGACTGTCAGTTCCAGAGAATTATGAAAAATTTTGAAACATGTAAGAACTGTCACAAAATTGCAACGTTACATCATTCTTTTGAAACAAGAATTTTTAATAGAAAATACCCGTGCATTACTACTTTTCTATACTTTTTAGAAGTGCTTCGAAGAGTAAAAAACTGTGTCCCGTTAAAAATCTTTCAACAAAAATTACTATTAAAAAATTTGCAATTTTGCCACGCGCTTTAGACCCATCCACATAAAATCGTCAATTAATTACTCCGGGAACCTGTTCATCTTGTTCCTCGACGACGCTCAAATTACACGCTGTCCTTTCCGCAGAATCAATAAAGAAAACCGGCTAAGTCACCTGCAACCACTTTCCACGACATTAACGCGACAACGACTACTTCCCGCCGGCAATGATTCCAATTAAGGCAAAGAGTTTATCAATGGACGGGGATGAATGGCAATTAGAGGGTGCGTCGCGGCCTGTCGGGACAGAATCAAAACGTAACAAGATAAATTCGTGGGGTTAAGCGGAACAAGGAGATCCGATAAGAGGGCATCGTCGACGGGGGTGGCTCGGCCGTTATTGAATGCCACGAAAGGAGAGGCCACCGAGTTTTCAGAGGGGATAGTGATTAAACTGAGGGATGAATCCTAGGGATCCGGCGAGTGGGCCACGGGATCCTCCCCAAGGTATCTCCACTGGCGCTGGAAGGGGTTGAAACAACGGCATTCTGTGTTTAATCATGTCTGACCAAGCGAGGGGACACTCGACCGGGGGTGGAATTTGCATACTTTGCCAACGACACTTGTGTTTATTGGAAGAACATGACAATTTTATTATACGTACTTTAATACCAAAATGTTCACACGCGTTTATACGGATGATTTATTACGCCGTTGCAAAATGTTAATTGAATCGACTTCGTTCCGACTGGTTAATTAACTGTATCGGTAACTGTAGCCTTTTTATATTTTATTGTAATTTTATCGGTGAACATAATCTCTCGTTATATGCATAAATAAAATAAGACTGCGACTCTAGTTCATTATGAAACGCAGTTTCAGGAAAACAAAGTGGTTCATTTTATACATAATTTATTATCGGAGGTATATCAACCGGAATAAATTCTGTAGGAATATTAAGAACGACGAATTGATAAAAATATGAGATTGATTATAGAAGGAGTCGTTTCTCTAATGCGACGCCATTTCTGCGCCATTTTAAGGACGCTTAGGGAGACACCTGATGAAAGCGAGGGAAAGGGCAACGAACGAAATAAAAAAACAAGGAACAGGAGGTTATGCACCGATATCTCAATCGCCGTATAAAAACGGGCAATAACTTGCGACGCCACCCAGAAAGATGATTGCACGCCACGAAAACAAGAACCTCGAGAAACGCCAAAATTATGATAATGATTCGAAGCGATTTTCAGTTAAGACATTAGGGGACGTGTATAATTTAGAGAGAAACCAGGCCCCGGTAAGTAAAGACCGCAAAGTATCGATCCGTGGTCGTTCACGATAATAAACTTTAATACATATTATGCAGATTGGCGGGAATCGCAAAGATCAGGACGCCTCGCGAGTACGCCTATGGCTCTTTTGCCCTGAGACTCCGTATGTTTATCAATAACAGTATATGCCATAAATAGAGGAAAAATTTCTCATCGTTCTTACCGTTATATAATTATTTCCTCCTTCCTCTCTTCTCCCGATAACGCAACAACGCCGCTCTCGTTAAATACCGAGCTGATCGATAATTCAGCGTTGCTGAAACCAGGAAAATTCGTTTATCGCGTGAAATGCCCACTCTTGTATTATCGTGCTCTGCTTCATGGAAATTTTCCACGCGTTCGTCGCAATTTTATCAATTTAGCACGCTCGATGATCGCGGATCAGATTTACCAAGTGCGAAATGGTGGGTCGCGAAAAATGGCTGCTGCAGAAACTGAAACTGGCAGTTTAGAATGTTGCGATTTTGGATCTTCCGAATGTTTGAATTTTACGTGTTTAAACCTTTGAAAGTTTGAGACCTTGCAACTTTGAAATTTCGAAGCTTGGGATCTTTGGAACTTCAGAATTTTGGGAACTTTGTGATATTTCTACAAAATCCCTCTCTGTCGACGTCAAAGAAAAGTTATTATAGAAATGAAGAACAATAGAGAATAAAAACTACCCCTTCGATATGAAAGAAAGAGATGATTACATACGCGGAAAACAGTAGAAAGTAAAAAATATTCATGGTAATAAGGGACCAATTGATCGAGAACATTAAAAAAGGAAAGTACAGAATTTTCATTATTTTATAACCACCCTCTAGAATGCTTTTCATTCAACGCGTCAAGCGAGCACGAAATGTTCCATGATCGAATCCTGTTCACCCCCGGAGAGAAAAATGAAATAAGCGCGACGAGCGTAAAGATTGGCAGAAGGGACAGAGAGGAAGACGAAGAAGCAGAGAGGGGAGAAGAATTGGAAAGGTGGAGGGGATCGAAGGTGAAGAGCTGGCACACGGAAAAGGGGATGGTGATGGTACAAGAAGGATAATAATCCGTGGTTTCGATCAAGATTATAGGCACGGATAAATGAATAGTTTACGAGCAGCGAAAATGAGACGGGTAAAATATTAAACACTCCCTATGAACACGGACTCGAGCCTTTTATATACTGGTCGCTTGTAATAAACCTCAATGTTAAATGTCTTTATTGCGATTCTGGGCCTATCCTGCTATATACGGTAATTGATACGAACAAACCTAAGGGCAAAACCTTCTCGCTTTCTCTCGCGCGCGCGCTCTCTCGACTTGTCAGCAAATTACATGCGGCGTATTCATGCTAAAAGGACAGACAGGTATTTAATAACCAGCTTGGTAACGACTTCATTCTCGGACGTGTATGTTCTAGACAAGCTTCCTGCTGGATAGCAATTTTCCTTTTGTGTGTCAATGAAGTCCTTCGAATTTTAACCCTCTGCGGTCATGGACCTTTCTAAGTATACTCCTCTCGCTGGGCGAACATACTTTTCTGTACAAAAAAATATCATATACCGAAGCAAAGTATTGCCAAATGGGGAAATCTAGAAATTACAGTGTTGATGACGAAATTGTTTTCCTATGGCGACATTCGACCACAAAGGGTTAACCCATCACCCCTTTGGTATACATATTGTCCCCTCACAAGTTTGTACCACTCTTTCGAATTTGACAATTCTAACTCTCGTACAAAATTCATAATTTTTCTCTTTACAAAACTTGTGTGAGATGTTAACTATATTACTTCTGTACATTATATCGAACATGACGGGAAAGTTTCGAAAGCCCGTAAACAATGGGGTAGCAGATGAACCGGATTCATAACACCGGTCATCGGGTTAGGTTAGGTTAGCAGAGCCATTAGAGAGTCATTCAGGTTAGGATCACAATCCTCGATTCCAAGAATTGTTAGGACCTTGAAGAAGTCTCGTTCAAACAGTACTATCCTGGCCCCACTTTGACATTTCGTTTACAAAGCAGCTCATCAGTCCCCCGCGTGTCCGTCGCCGGCGACCGAACTGGACGAAGATTGAAATCGAGAAATGAAGCAAAACGAGTATCGCATACCGGTCGTATAGGTAGGCAGGTTAGGCGTCAACCCAGCAGGAATATCTGGCGCGTAAGTACACGCTTCGGGCATGTCAGTGACGCGGATTGCACGGGGAGACAGAGAGAAATAGAGAATAGAAGAGGGATACAGGAGATGGTGCGTGTGTTCGTGTCCGAAATGAATTGACCGGTGCATGGTTGATGGACGTAGCGGGTGGCTCGTTATGCTTACAGCCGGCCCAGCAATCAAGAAGAATTCATACTGAACCGCCTGACGTGTCGCTCATGATGGAAGCCCGGACCTCGTAGTCATCCATCTTTACCGCTCTTCCGAGTGTGTTTGCCTTATTCGAGTCTGACGTAACGATGCGCCCTCTTCCCTTTACCGAAACTCTTCCTTCGAGATTTTTTAATCGAACGGTCCTTGGGAAAGTTGGCTGGACTGGTCGAAAAGTTTCGGTCCGATTAAGTTCGGATTTTATGGTTCGTAGACGTACCGTTGTCGATAATTCCATATATTAGGACGAGCAAGGGGAAAGTGATCAGAGGGATAAAATTGTTAGAATGGGTATAATTTGATTAGGCAGAATAGGCAAGTTGCATTATATTAGGCTGAACTTGAAGTTTAGACAAGGATTAAAAGATTATGTATTATATTGTATTTCAGGCACTCTTATCGACCTTAATGATATTTTAACGACATAATCGATGATCGTTAAATATCGATAGAATATGGCTGACATTCCAAACTTTACATCTGACAACCTATAGAAAAACTATACAAAATCCAAGGCGAGATCAGAAGAAATCATAAAAAAGAAAAATATTACATCGACGAACACATTCATTCCTCTGTATCTATGATGAAATAAAGTCCGCTTCGAGACTAACAAATCTAGAAACATATTATACAAAGATTCGATCGAACAAGCATGTTCTAGTGCAAAGGATCGGCCTTCCTAGAACCGTGCATCCTCATACCGGTCACTCCGGTCCACTCCGCAATTATAAATTCCAGAATCAGGCTAAAAATCGATCTCTTTCAAACTAATTACCGACCCACCGTGAAGAGGAACGATCCACGGCTCAGATTCTTTTCCCTTCGAAGTTTCTTTCCTCGTGTCGGAGGCATGGGCTGATCGTCGTGTTGGAAAAGGTGGATGAAAGCGTCGGCTGATGGTGGTGCGAGTCGAAAGAAGGAAGGAAGGGGACGACGAGGAAAGACGAAGAAGGGATGGTCGACGTGGCTTGGGGGAGTTTTTCTCGTTCCCGGCTTCCGTCTCCTGGGACGCGAAGCGCGAGGATCTTTTTGCTCGCCTCGACGGAGGATCAGACGTCCCACTTTATCTCCGCCGACCCGTTCAACCCCCAACCCCCGACCGCCCCCCCCCCTCTTCTCCTCTTCCCATCGTCCATCCCGCCCTATCCTCCCGTAGCCCCGTATCCCACGTCGGTTGCTACCCCTCTTCGGAGCTCTATCCTGCCGCAACCCCCGTTGCGCCTTGCTTTTCTACCCCGACGCTCTCCGCCCCTCCCACTGCCTCTACGCCCGCCAGAGCTATGGTTGATCACGTATAGGAGGAGCCCCTAGCAGCGCCTAGAGTGACGCGTCGTGGAGGAGCCATTTGTCATCCATCAGCACACGTTTCCTAACCCGGAGAGATAGCAGCCTGACCCAGCCTAGACCGATTCTATGCTTCTTATCTTCCTTGCTCTACTCTGTTGCCCCTTTGTCCATCTCCGCTTACTGTCTCTCTCCCTATAGATGCTATAATGTGCTATACGACGGGAAAACCTTGTTCGAGAGCTTTCCACGAAGCGAAGATCAGGGTCTCGGATTACTGGACCAGATCCGTGTTACGTTTCTTGCGAACTAGGTTTCCTCGCATCGAAGGTAAATAAGGGTGTAACGAGGAGTCTCTGGTCTGGATTGGAAATGATTTCGAAATAGCCAAGGCATTTTTTTATTGGAAAATTAGATAGTCTCGCGAATGAGTTAACGATGACATACTGCTGTCACATAGGTTTCTTTTGCTTAAGAACACATGCATTAGGAAGTTTTGTAATTTTCAAGTTTCTAAGTATCCTAATTTTCTAACACTTAATTCTGCAGATTCCTAAATTTCTAGATTACTAAACAACTATGTCTAAAAATCCGCTAGTTTCGAAATTTCCGTATCACGAAACATCTATGTTCCTGTAACATTTCCCAGGAGGTTTTTCCGAAGGTAGCAATTTCATGCGGACAATTTCGAGCCCACCCTGTTTCACGATTCTTACAACGTCCCCTAGATTCGATACGACTACTCCTCATTTTAAAATAAATTAGAGTCACACCAGGGGCCGCAGCGAGTTCGGGCCGCTGAACGTGATCCGCGTAATTTATGAAAAACCAACGATCGAAAGGGGATGCTTCGAACGATGCTACCTAAAACTTGCCACACTCTGCTATATACGACGATCGCTGTAAATTGTCACGTCGTTTGTAATGACAATTCGATCGAATCGTTTCGCTTTACCACGATCAACCGCCGTCCCACCCCTCCTCTTTCTTTATCCTTGCTAGAATGTGCACCGCATTCTTGGCCACGTTGTTCTTAGACTTTTGTTCTCGATGGCTTATCCATGGATTTGTGGCCACCGATCCGAGTATCGTGAACTGCCTACTTATAAGATTTATTTCGGTCAGGTACGGGTCAACGTGAACTTTCAACCCTTTTCTGTATCACGCTTCTCTTCTTTTTTCGTCGCGGAGCAAGCATCGATGTTGCGTTGTAATAAATCAAATGACCAGCTAAATGTAGGAGTTTAACCTCTTCTAGGATATTTACTGTAGACGTTTAGTCTATGTAGGATTTATGAAAAATGATAAATTACCAAAAAGCAAGATTGAACATAAACTCAAACTCAAGAGTCGAAGAGTCAAAATTAAAAAACAAAACCCTATTACACGTCTAATTTTGCACTTTCGTCACCCAAAGCCCTGACGGTTTGCTTTCGTAGCAACTAATGTGCCGTCGATCGAAAAGACAACAAGTTATGGGTACATTGCCCCGGGATGATTCATCGACAGCCTGCGAGATCCACCCCAATTTCCCGCATCCCTCTTCCGACGTTCTTCTTCGGCTCGAGTTCGAAAGCAACGTTTGCAAACGGATTAGAGTCGGTCCATAATTCCTAATTAGCGATCGATACCGAAAAGATGGAGCAAGAGAGAGAAAGAAAAAGACGGCAAATAAGTAAGGAGCTCCGGGTGCCCGGCCACACCGAGGCCATCCGTTAAATACACTGTTTTTTGGGGGAAACGGGTCGCGCGCTGTAGGGGCGTGTAAAGCACAATGGATGATATAGGTATCGCCAATTTTTCAGCCGTCCGCCAGATTTTTCAATGTAACTTGAGAGCCGCTCCCTCGCGAGGTCCCAGGACAGAGGAATGGATGAACAGGCGGTGAAGAAGGGTGGCAGCCGGGGGTCAGGGCGACAAGAACACCGGAGACGACGGAGCGAGAGAGCCACGGAAGAAAAAGAGGCCAGAAAGGAGAATGGAGGGTCGTGTAGAAGAGATAGACACACGGGAAAGAGAGGAGACTAACAGTTCCTGCTACTCTTTCTTCTTCTTCTTCTTCTTCTTCTTCTTCTTCTTCTTTTCTGCCGGGGAATACAATAATGCCGGGAAAAAAGGTCTGCGAGATGGAAAGGAACGAATACCGAGGTTACCATCGCGGCTGCATCCACCGCGGCAGAAAATCTGCCGGAGGGTTCTCGAGGGTGAACCGGAACAGTTACTGGAAGGGATGCTGCTTCAGGCATCGATGTCATTAATAAAAGTGTCAATGGTGTCAGTGGACTAATGTTGGTAGTCACTCGCGTTGCCTCGCTGGACGGGGAGGGCGTACCATCAACCGATCGTCCTATCCAAGTATTTTAACCCCCGTCAACCCCCGTCGCTTCAATCGGTTCCCGTTGCTACTTTACACGATACCTTCTTCCTCTTTCAACTAAATTACCGGGTCTTATCGCGCGTCTTACGCAGACACGGGAGAAAAGAATCCCTTGGCTAAGACTGTCGGAATTATTTCGACCGAGGATTGAATCGATGATCGAAACGGTTCGCATCCTAACAATACTCGATGCTCAACCTTCTTTAACTGTTCTGTTACTCCTTTTATGTTGGAGTAAACACAGGGTACTTCGAAGTTGAATTCCATGAACGAAGCTTCAACGTGTGGAAGATCAAGTTCCCTTGTAAATCATGTTTACCTTCCCTCAATTACTATGCACGTAATAAGGTAAGATCTAGTTTCGATTTCGTTCCAATAAGTTTGAACGTTTCGAGAATAATCAATTGAAATAATAAGACCATATATAATAATATCCTGAGAAAACAATATCCAAGTAACGAGTAAAAATCCGAGTATCGGTAAAAAAAAACAAGCAGAATGGGAAAAGAAGCGAGTTACCCTGATAAGGGTGTAACGTATATCGACGCAAAATGAAGGAACATGTTTGCAGATCAGAGGGGTGGCGCATAGGAATATCTAATAAGAAGCCGGGGCTCATCCATCGTGCAGCGGGCCACTCGGGGGGCTGTCACCGTGGGCGTCAGCGTGCCATGGAGAAGGGGTGATTTACATAGTAATAATATCGGGACGTTGCACCACGGCTCCGAACCTTCGAGCTTGAACCACCCGGTCTTAAACTTCTTTCTAATACGCGCCCTCTTTGCAGCAACCCTGTTAAAACGCTCTCTAATTTATAAAATATACGGTATCTCGGCGTGAAATGGCTTATTGGGCACTTTTACATAATTTCTTAATTCAAAGGTTATGCTTCTTTTATTCATTTTGGCGCATTTGTCTATATCACAACAGATATTTATGGTTACTTTTGTTCATTTCTAATAATTGCAGTTATGAAAATGTATATGATCTAACTAAAATATAGTAATAATAATTTATCTTAACAAATGAATTTTATCAGTAGTAGAGGTTAAGGCATAATAGCTTCACTTGAGTAAAATGTAGTAAAATGCTAAGCTAGTTCCCCATTTTGAAAACTGATTTCTCCATTTCTCAAACATTCTCCGTCTATCGACGCGTTTGGCTTCAACGTAGAAAGCGTTGATCGAGTTTCATTAACTAATTTCCGCGATGGAGTTTCTAGTTATAGTAGATCGTTTCATAGAACGTGTTCCATATCGCGTCACTTTGTTAATGTTTTAACTACCGCAATAACTCGATACCAGGAACTGAACAATAGGGAAAATAGATGGGAAATAAGGAGATTAGAAATTGGGTTCTCTCGTTGGCTGCCGCATTTCGATTCGAAGAAATGAATTGTTCGATGACTATGACATCATGTACAGCTGATAGTTTCAAACATACGATAGATAAAGACGAGTCGATTTCTCAATACATAATAATATAATACATAATAAAATACTTTACGTTGAGAAACAAAATTATATGTTGGGAAAGCAAAAATGATTTGAAATTTATATATAAATTTTTGAAACGAGGAAATGATTTTTGTTCCACCTCAAATATCATCATTGTCAATACAATTGCAAGTGTTCAATGTCTATTTATCTGATTTCTTTTTAGTTAATTACATTATAGAAGTTAATTACATCATACAAGTAGGTGTTGTTAATGAGCACTAAATAAAATAAAGTCGAACAGAAGATAGGATCAATGTATAAGTAAGTGTTGTTTATTAGCATTAAACAAAACAATATCGAACAAAAGATAGCATCAAGGTATAAATAGATGTTGTTAATTAGCACTGAATAAAATAAAATTGAACAGAAGATAGCATCGATGTAGAAGTAGGTGTTGTTAATTGGGAATAAATCAAATAAAATCGAGAACAGAAGATAGCATCGAAGCATAAGTAGGCGTTGTTAATTAGCAATAGACGAGATAAAATCGAGAACAGATAGCATCAAAATATTCTGAATCGGCAAACAAAACCGCGAGACAGTAAAATACCATGTTGCGAAGGTATCCCAATACTTTCGGTTATTAAACGTTCCATACTTAGTTTGCATAACTCAGCCCTCGAGAAGTGGCTCGGCGCGGGTAGAAGAGCTCATGAATACCGTCGTTGATTGAGAACGCGGCCTGGATCTCCAAAGCGGCTCTTCTCTCGTTAATTAACATTGTGCTCCGCGGGCGTGGAGGAAGACGTCAAAACGTCTGTCGGCTCGGACTTCGAACCCTTTTTGTCGTGAGACGGTATCAGGGCCAAGTAACCCTTCTCCGGTCTTTCACCCCCTTTTATTGTTTACCCCCGGTCGCTTGTTACGCCGGTAAAGCTTGTTACTCTTCTCTTGATATTCTAATCGGTCGCTCGACCCTTTTCTCCCTTTTTGTACTTCCTCTTTGAGGGTTTACCCAAACTTCGGGCACTAACATACCGTACGATCACCGCAAGAGTTCTGACGGGATACAGAAAGGAACATGGCTGCGATTGATTTAATAGCAAATTTTAAGCTTCATATTTTGCTAGGATATATTGAATTTGAAACATATTGTTTAGATCGGTAGTCTAGAACTCGTCTTGTGGCGCGTGCACAGTACGATACTGAACATGATAAATTTTCTTAGAGAAAAGAAGACACTTAGAAAGAAGGACCTATCAGTAGAGAACTTTACCAGATGATGACTACCTAGACTTGGTATGACTCTTTCGGACGATGGCTCTAAAAGTGGAAGGTTTTATCAGTGTTGGATCTACATAAGTTTTTATCAGCGTTAGGACTTAAAGTTTTTATCGGTGTCAGGTTCTACCAGTTTTTATCAGTGCAGGCTCTACAAGTTTTTACTAATATCAGCCTCTACCAGCTTTTATCAGTTCAGGCTCTACCAGCTCTATTAACGGAAGTCTCTATCAGCGTCAGATCAACTATTGGAAATCTCTATTAATAAAAAACGGCAGAAACGAAAGATCGCGCCGACACAAGAGCTTATCAGTGAAAGCATCTCTGAGTGAGAGCAAATCAGTGGCAATAAAATATCGCGTGAAAGATCTCATAAAAAATCACGACTAGAGATACAGATCGAAAACTGGAACACGCTGAATTTAATTATAAACGAAAAATTGCTGTCGAATCTATAATTAACGCGACTAATTGGCAAACTCGAATAAACCGGTGCGTAAACGCATCCTGTGTATATGTATAATCATTCGAGAGAAAGGAGCGACAAACGTGGAAGAACGAGAGAAGTCGAGCAATCTGTACGAAGGACGCAGCACACGATAATTTCATCGATGCACAACCTTATGCGTAGTATCGACTCGTAAGGTTTCCACACAGGTGAATTCACTCTGATTACAGATTCAGCCAGGCTGAAAATTACGCGGTACATGCTGAAGCAGGGAGAGAGGAAGAGATTGATAATACAACGCCGCGTAATTTCACCTATAAGATCAAATTACAGTCGGCGCCGAATTAAAGACCGTTCATTTTCCAGGAGAGGGAATAGTTACCCTCCCTTTCCTCTCTTTTGTTGGAACACGTTCATGAACGAGAAGAATTTAGAACCGTTTCGTCGCCTATCAGATCGCCATTATTTTTTAACCGAAGTTGGCCACGATTTCGATTGAAAAATTAGGACATCGACGCACGTCATTACTATATTTTCAGACTTAGAAATTGCACTTCTTCCGAATTAAAAATTGCACATTTTCAGACTTAACAATTGTACGTTTTCGGACTTAAAAATTGCAGATTTCTAAATTTCTACATTCTCGGATATTGAAGTTTAATTTAGAGTATATGAAATCGGTACAAATTTAATATTATTATGCCTATTATTTCAAATGTAATTCTTATCGAGTTAGTTTTTTTCGAAAGTTTTCTGACATTCGGATGTTATCATTATTTGAATCTAGTTAAATTGTGAAATAAGTTGAAAATGAAGTCTGTGATGAACCACCTTAATGTTTCGTACGGTTGGTATATAAGACAAGATTGATCCAACTTGCCGATTTACCTCGATTCGCGTCGTGTCTTTAAAGCAACGGCCTCAACGAGCACCGTTTAAGACAAAATTGCGGTCTGAAGGGCAAGACCTTGCCAGATGTGGAATTAAGTGACTTCGAATGGGCTGTGTTCAATGCCACTAACATGGTGGTTCTGTTATTATAGGACAAGAGAATTCTACTATTTGTGAAAAGATACATATCGCAATATGCTGAATATAAATAATAACTACTCCGATAACTATTTTCACCTGAATTTCAAAGCCAAGTTAAACCCTTGGAATTTATTTCGATAAAAAATTAACAGTCGAACTATCTGTGTTAAATGCACACGTACTTAAGTAAATACCGAAACGACTAATATGTACAACCATTAATCTCATCAGAACGTGACAGACATTTCGATCAAAGTACGACAGAAAAATTTGCGACGCGAAATTTGAAACCAGTCATTTAGATAGGTCGATAGTTCCAGCGTTAAAATGGCTCGATTTCTTAAAAACAAATCGAGTCATGATCAAGTCCGAACTCCAGTGGCATATTTTTTCCAGGAACACCTCGTGGACCGCTAATTTCATTAACAAGCTAATGACTGTTAAAGGTAAGCGCGAGGCAATTTAAGTCCGCTCGCTGGCGGACATTAAAAGCCCATCACGCGGGGTTCAGGAAGGAGGATTGGCTACGAATCCGAACAGTACTAATGCCTTCCACCTTCCTCCGCAGCATCCTTTCACGAATAGACGTTTTTTGCATAAGTTGCCCGATGCGATCGTTCCCCTCTCGTCGCTGCCATCAGCACCCTCTCCCCACCCGTCGGCTCGAGACTTCCCGTTTCGCCGTCACCCTTCTACCTGAACCACCGTCTCCTCTTCTTCTTCTCTCCGACGACACCTCTTCATCTCTCCGTTGCTCTTCTCTGTTCGACAACGGCGGCCAGGAACCGTACACGAGGCTGTGGCTAAGAGCGGAGCGACGTCGCCGACGCCACGCACCCCGACGTCGCCCTGACGCGCTCCACTGACGCTACGGACCGGAGATTAATGGCTTCGGACTCTGAAATCCTGGAAAATAAATAGCGGGGGCGCCGGTGGCGAGAGCGAGAGCCCTACGGAACAAGATGCGATCTCTCTCTCTCCTCCCTTCTTCTCCTCGCGTTCACCACGACTCTCTCTCTCTCTCTTTCTCTCTCTCGGTTCGGAGAAAGAGACGCGAACAGAAGGTAGAAGGGAGAGGGTCTGGCTGATGGGAGAGACGCAACATCCCGAGGGACCTGCCTACTACTGCTCTTGCTGGCCACCGCCATCGCTGGTCCTCCTTTGTGAGGAGATCCGAAGGTTGTCGAAGGGCCAACGCGAAAAGCGGCCGCTGTAGAAATTTATCCGAGTGGAATGCTTTTGTTGGACCGCCTAGTGACAAGGAAATCGAAGCTTTCCTCGTTTTAACCGTCGAGATTTATCTGGATTATGTTGGATGACGGCGAAAATCTTTTGTTTTGACCAGTTCAGAGTGCTTTCCCGCGCGATAGTTAAATATGGAGTTTATTGACAGAGTCAGATCTCATCCACTTAGTTTCACTTATTCATTTTATTTGAAATCTTTTAAACATCATTTGGAATTTTACATCCTCTAAATTTCATGCATTGTTCGAAGCATTCTGCATTGAATCAAAGAGGTTAAAATGTTCTCGGTGAGACCTACATATCTCACCTAGCGTGAGCTAGTAACTATTCTCACAGCTTATGTCTCTTCGAACGTTCTATATAAGTCCGAAGAAGACATTCGCGAGTAACGTCGATCATCGGAGCGCCAGGAGAGAGAAATCTCATTAGCGCGTTTACGTTTCTTGCTCAACATACCGGCACCAGACGGTTCCTTGACCTTTACACCGCACGTATTTAGTAGCAACTGGTTGCAGTAGCAAGAATTAGCAATTAATCTTTTCGTTGGTGTTGCGACGAGAACGAGAGGAGAGGGTCAGCTAGTATACGCGAAGAGGAGGAGAAGAAAGCCGATAGGACGAGGTAGATGCAAGGAAGAGGCACTAAACTGGGTACCCTGGTAGGGACACTGAGAAAGAGAGAGGAACGAGAAATGGAGGAAAGAGCAGGGAGAATGTAGATAGACTGCAGTTACGGACCAGACATTATGCAAACGACACAACAATTAGACCGTGGTCTTCCACAGGTTATTTAGTATTTAATATAAGTTACCCTTGGTTGGCCATATAATGGCCATCTTCACACATTCTACCGAGACTTCCCGAGTATCCAACAGGTATACGATTACCGAGTGGTCAGCGAATACTGTTTCCTTACATTTTCCTATCTACAGTTCACCTAGATCTATTTACAATTCACTACCTTCCTTCGAGCTCTGTTTACGAACAGAATATTTGGGTCAGTTCAGTTAGATTTTGTTACTCGATGCAACTCGAAATATTGAAGCTGAATCTTCAGAAAACAATTGTTGTGCACTGTCCTTGTTAGGAACCTTGTTGAGAAACGTACGGTTTCTCCAGCGTTTCTTTAGGGATCTTCTAGATTCTTCTTAAATTTCCCTTATACTCAACCCTATGTTCTTCACAGAGTTTTCCTACGGTCCGAGTCTCTCTAGATTCTCCCCGTAGTTTCTCAAATTCTTTTAAGCCTCCAAACTGTTACTCAGGCTCTCCCTAAGGTGCTGCTTATGTTCCAGAATACTTCGTGGAGCGACAATGCAACTGCGTGAAATATTAGCAGCGCTTTTTAGTTTCTATAGGTGATATATGAGTAAAAAAATGGCGCTAGATCACGAAAGCGGATTCTGTAGCTCGCGAGAAAGGTCGTCCGTCTTCCGTCTCGTTTGAGAGCAACAACGTGGCCTCTCATCGTTCTCCCTCAGTCATCTCGTCCAGTCACGTTTGCACGGTAGCCATTTGCGAGATTACGCCGAGGCGCTTGCTAGGCCGCTCATTAACGAGCGAACGAAAGAAGAGATTATCAACCGACTAAGCGTAACTAACAACAACGCGGGCCCGTCCAATTTGAGAAACGGCTAATTATACGCCGTGGAACGACCACGACGCGCTTTACCACTCTCTCTCTCTCCCTCTCTTTGTCAGCTGTCTCTCTTTCGCCGTGCGCAAGCCACTTTTTCGCGAGGCACGACTAATTACTCAGAACGACTTCGATCGCCACCGTTGTGACACCGTTGCCAACGCGAGATTAATTGCCATACGTGCCTCCGCGAAATTAATTGCGCTCCGGCGCGACGCTTCCTGTTATGTTGCCTGTTAACCTAGGTCCTCGCTACCGAAAATTACCGAACTATAATAATATACAGAGAAATACCGGCAACGAAACATGATATCTTAACTACCGGAGAACAATCGATTTATCACGATATTTCAGGGGTCATATTACGAATTATTCTATTAAATGGTACGTTATATCGTTTATGTCACGTAGGTGAAATAGTGAAATCGGAAGTTTTTGTAACACGTGCACGAAGCTTGAAATATTTTACTAATTAGATAAGAGGGAATACAAGGTGTACAACAATCACGTCAGGATGTACTGCTATTTGGTATTCAAAGAAGGACGTAGTTATTTATTTTTTAGATAAGGATCTACCCTAAGATATCATTAATTCATAGTATCTACAGTACCCATGAAACTATAGTATCTAACTGTTGACTACAGGTACTACAGCATCGACACAAGTTCCATGTGACTTAATAATAGCGTCCTTTTTCGTATGCAGTATTTTATTTACCGAACAAAGTTAATAAACAAAATTAAGAATGTCCACATAATCGAGTATAACCTCCTCGGACATTATTATTAAAAATTATATTTTATTAATCACAAATCGCTAACAATTAAATGAGAAAATTCTAAAAGAATTTATACAATAACACACGAAAAGAAAGCCACACATGTTCATATAAGTAACTACTCGAATTAAGAACTAAATGTATACATATGTGTTCCTAAGGTTAGTTCACGAAGCATTTGATCAAAAATAGTATTCGAAGACATACGTCATTTCCTCGGAAATCTCAACGCGATGTTATAACGGGAGAGAAAACATCCGGCAGAGATTGCGAGCAAAGATTCCTGAGGAACGACGAGTTCGTCGCGTTACATTCCTGAACGATGATTTTCGTAGCTGCACATGGCGAACAGACGAAAGAGGGGCAGAAGGGAGAGCTAGATTTGATTCGTAGGGGGATAGAACAGATCGGGTATGGTGTCTGCCTCGACAGACACGGGGGAGATGGCGGCGTGCAACGCCGTAGCAAAGCAATATCCATAGGAACACCCCGTGTCAGAGGGAGAGATGCAGAGACGTGCAATCAATCACGAGGGACCCTGCTGCCACGTTCGTGGCCCTCGTATCAAACGTAACGCACGGTAAACATTTTTAACTTTGCCACGTTATTAATATTCGTTGCGCCACGGGAACCTCTCCACCACCCCCCAACCCCCCAACGTGTACCCTGCCCTCCCCCTTCCGCCCCTGCACAGAGCTTCGCGTTTTTGTTAATCAATTTGCCGCCGTTCACGAAACGAGTAATCGTGGAATGAATATTGTTTACTCGAGTGCGATAAAATTCCTTGAGTTCTATAATGGTACGCAAGTATGATCAGAGGGGTTTGGAATTTGGGATGAGTAGCAATTTGTACGGTTTGGTATTTGAGAATTTGGAAATGTGGGAGTTTGGAAAATTGAGAATTGTGGATTTGAAAGAGAGATTTGGAAATTTGGGAATTTTGACATTTGGAAATTGAAAAATTTTTAAATTTGGGAATATAGAAATTTTGAAAGTTGGAAACGTGGAAACTTTAAATTTGAAAATTTGGAATTTCACTATAGAATTGTCTATAAAAAGTATTCCTTACCTACTAACAGAACACCCTAAAATGATTCCACCCCTAAAATCAGAAACAACCCGACGACGAGTGCATGTGTTCCTTTTTATTTTCATTCGTTAAATACACTCACGATATATTTTATTCATTTTTACAAATAAACTAAGCTGACAAAATTTGTTGTCTTCGTGGACAGAATATCCGAAACGAGGAATGCAATCGATATTAATTGCGGAAACGCGATATCGTACGTGCGCTTTTAATTACGTGGCCGACATGCTCGCCAGGATCACATTAGACGTAATGCACGGGAAATGTTTTTTAACTCTGCCGTGTTATTAATATTCGTTAGAGCTCCCAACCCGCCTGTTCCTCTGTGTTCACCTTTTTGTTGCGTTAACGCGCATTCCAGCCCGCTAATCGCAATAATGGAAATTAATAATCGGTCTGTCGTTAACATAGTCGCGAACGAACGAAAATCAAAATCGTGTATTGAAATGTATTTCGATCGAACGGATTCTGTGAACGATTTCTAATGAAAATTGCGCCATTAATTCAGGAGAGAATGAAGCGCAAAAACTTAGGTTAGGATATCCATACAAATGCTTTTATGTCATAAAAGTTGTACCTCAATATTGAATAAAGTTCAGTCTCTGCCACCTAATTTAGTGTCCACGTTTTTTTCTAAACCCATTAATTTTAAATAGAATATCTTAAACTTAAACATCTCGATTACATATTTTACAATCAGAATAAAGTCAAGCAAATCAGATATAACTTAATTATCAAAATTGAGAAGCTGCACTCGGTGAGTTCTTCTTTACTTTCATCAAACAAGAATGATAATCCTCGTCATATGTGAAATAATAACGATAGAAAACAGAATTTAAGTGAAAGATGAAAACTTCAGTCAAGTTCTGAACGAACGTTGTCATTTTGTGTTTCAGTCCAACATGGCGGGAAATTCTGGCAATGACTTGAACTGGAAGCTCTTGAAATTTCCTTCAATTACCGACACACAGACAGAGCTTGTAGCTGTCGAGAGCGTTTAACAAGGACCACGTGTGTAAGACAATTCTCGACGGTTGTTACGGTCCGAGGATCGTTGCACGAGCAACGACAAACAACAACAGGATTCAGCTGCCGCTGTTTCTGCCCACGCAACGGCCAACAAATGTCAGAACTGTAATCCGGATGAAATTAAAGCGCGGAATTAGCACTGTCAGGTAAATAAGCGAACGCGACGATTCTTGCTAACCAAAGTGCCAGCTTTCTGTCACGAGAAAAATAGATATTCACACTTCCTTTTCTCTATTTGGATTTTTCTGACATATTTCAAGCATATTTCTACGAACTTCACTGTATCGAGGACATTTACGTAGAAAATATTGGGTGCTGATTATTTATTAGTTGAATCGAGAGATTGAAGTTGGACATTTGCAAATTTTTTTATTTATAAATTCGGAATTTTTTAGATTTACAAATTTCTGAAGTTCTAAAACCCTCAATCTTTTAAAAGCAAAATCTTTATATTTTTAAATTGTCAAGTCTCCAAATTCTTTAAGGTTTCAAACTCCTGAACTTTCAAATTACCACATTCTCCAAATTTCTAAGCTCACTAATTTACAAATTTACAAATTCCTAAGCTCCCTATTACCAAATATCCACATTTCCAAGCTCCCAAACTTCTAAGCTTCCAAGTTCTAGCTCCCAAATTTTCAAATTCCCAAACTTTCTACGTTCTCTAATTCCCAAATTCTTAAACTCCCAAAATTGCCAAGTGCCACAAATTTCTAAATTTTTAAACTCCCAACTTCTAAGTCACTAAATTCTTAAGTCCTCAGATGTCCGACACCCCAAATTCCAATTTTCATAAATCCTTTCAGACTGACCCCTGAACCGGAACAGACTTCCCCGCATTAATATTCATGCGAAGTACGAAATAAATTCGAAAATACTTCCACTCGGACAATCAATAATATTCAGTTCACAGAGCGCAGCACGAAAACTTGAAGATCTTGCCGAAGAAGAAGAGGAAGCAAAGCTTCAGAAGGGACGAACGCAGTTGCTTGAGATCTCGCCAAAGGGTGATTAATGAACACGGAAGAAGAAGAAGAAGAAGAAGAAGAAGTAGAAGAAGAGGAAGATGAAGACGAAGAAGAAGAAGAAGTCGAAGATTCGGCCGCTGTCAGCTGGAACACGAGATCGTCCTGAGAAATATTCTTTTTAGTCCGGTCATAAATCCGCGCGGCGAAATTCGCCGGTTGAACGAGCCGCGAGCGCGATTAAATATTAACTACGTGGCCGATTATGTAATTAAAAGGGTATTCGTAGTAATTGGGAGGACGGGGGCTTAACGAGCTTTCTAAAATTTCCGAAGATAATTGCGCGTGCAGCCCGCGTGATTATCGGCGGTTCGCTAATTACGGGCTAACGCGGATCGTTTCTCTTTTCCAGCTATTACGCTCCAAGTCGCCGCTCCTCGCCGCGCCGCGGAAACTGGCAAACGCCTTCACCGGATCCCGGAACTTCCTTATCTTGCTTTTCGACTTTCCCTTCGAAACAGGAACTAACATCGAGAACTTTGTTGCCCGACCAAACTTTGCACCCCGTTTTCGCATCGATACGCACCATCTACCCCCTTGCGCTCTTCGGAATCTCTAATTGTTTCTACGAGCGAAATTATTCGCGGCGAGTTGCTTTCCAAATTCTCCGATTATTTGCCCAGGTATTTATGGAAGTTGATGAGAAAACGATTTCGGGAGAAACGCGAATTAATGGCCAACTTCGGTTGCGGGTTCGCTAAAATAAAATTCGATCGCTCGGATGTTTCGAACGTTTACTAATAGAACGCGAACAATGCGTTGAGATTGAGTTATAGACGGGACCATTTAATGCAGTCATTAAGGAATCATTAATCTTTCTCCTTAGTGTGCATGACAACGGAGTCATTGTTGGAACAGGTGCTACTTCCGAGGAGGCTGAGATCATTAGCCGAATAAATGGAATCAGCCCTGCGCGGAATAAAAGAATCGATGATAGGAATCTTAACGGGAAGCGAACCGTGGCGTTTCTATAATTGCGGCAATTAACCGAAGTCAAAACGGGAATAAAAACTCCGTGTCATCCGTTTTAACCATATTAAATAACTTCGATTTTAAATATTATCTATAACTAGGATTTTTGGGAAAGAACCTTTGCTTATATTTTAACATATGTATTTTATTCATAGGATTATTTCATATATTATAATCTAAATGCGATGAGTTAAATGATACAATATTGTAGTGTAACTTGATCTGAAATTGTCAAGATATATAAAATAAAGGCAAATCCAATTTAATTATTAAGATTTTATAATCCTGACTAAACATAGTACACGTGAACTATATCTACATATAGGTACTGTATGTAAAGAATTCTAAATGAATTTTTATTTAAATTGTACATATAGTTGTAAGTGGCACTGAAATAAAAATAAAAATTTCCGATTCCGACAGCCGCAAGAAGTAGCCTGAGCCGTGCGTGAAAGGATTGAATCGTTGCTGCGAAGAAAATGGGGCTCGTTGTCGGTGAATTCGAAGAGGAGAAACAAGAGTGAAGCGTGATCGCGTAAGAAACGCCGAAAATATTCGCTGTAGGAACATAAACGGTCGTCGTTTGTCAAACAGACGACTCAATGTCTGGCGTAACTCGCGTCAGGCCGCGCGAGGAATCCGCAAGATGCGCGATAAACGACGGAATCGAAAGGCAAATAAACGCTTTGCGGCGCCGCGAGCGAAACGCCCGATGAATGGCACGCTTGATCGATGCGAGGATCTTCGAAACTGGCCTTGCTATATAACAACACCGAGATACGAAACAATGCTTTCATGCGCCGGAAATTGGATTCGAGAGGCAAGATTAATTAATCCACCATGGACAAGCTTCTGCGGTTGTTAATCTTCGTAATTATCGTCATGATAGAACTCTTGTCCTTTTCTCTTTATTCAATCGAACGTTTCGCGTCCAAGATGGCGGAACTGATCAGAATTTTCCTTACTTCCTCTTTTATGTCGATATTTTGTACTTGGAGATGTTTTATATGATATTGCACAGCTGAAGATTACTGTTGTAGGAGCACAGGTACAGTTAGTCTAGAGTTATCTTATTCGGTATAGCAGAGCTATTTCACGAAATTATAGTAAAGATACTTTTTTATCTGAAGAAGCCTCGGGTTATGTGGGTACAACGTTATAGCTGTTCTAAGTATAGTAATCCTATAGATTATAGATACTTGTTTAGGAACAATAAGCCCGGAACTATTGTTGCTGGGAAGAGTAAGTCTAGAGCTACGTTATCTAGGTAAGCCTAGAGCTATTTTGTTTAGGGATAGAGATATTTTATCTAAGCACACACAATCATTATTTTTATATAGCCTACAAGCTATATCATAGTCATAAATTCCAATCCACCTTTTATTATGTTCGTTATCCGTACTTTAAAACTTTACCGATTTAATTTTTACTAAAGAACTAAAATTATTGAACTTTTAGAGTTATCAATGCAACGAGTTGCATCGGTGCAATAAATTGCGAGTTAAAAGTTATCGAGATTCGAAGTGGATTTAAAATATAGTTTTGAAATGAGGTTAAGAAGCGCGTTGTCATTAATTATCGGAAGCAAAAGAAAAGAATTAGCACGAAGGAGGCGATTGTAAGAATCGTTCAACATTACCGAGTACGTTTATTTAATTAAAATTGCAGCACGATCGTGAAGTATATTCAATCTGTGCCGTAAAATATTGTTACTTATCAGCCGCCTTGTTATATTAATTTACCGTATCATTATCTACTGACCTTTAAATCATGAACGATCAGAAGAGTCGTCTGTTTCGTTAAATTATACTATATTACCGGTTATCTTCAGAGCGCTATAATTTATACTACTATTAATTATCAGCCTTATTAGACTTTATTTATGCTTTCTTTGAATCACTGTAATAAACTATGAACGCTAATAACGTCTGCTATTTTCCTCTTAACGCGAGAAATGCTTCCTTAGATAAAATTTTTCGAAAATCAACTTTTAAATTCAATTCTTCGCACAATGTTTTCTTATTGTCGAAAATTAAGTAGTTTCATCGGTAGATGATGGTATAGAATTATTGCAACAATACACCGTGTAGATAATAATATAGAATTATTGCAACAGTAAGGACGATGTAGATAATGATATGGTATTATTGCAACAATAATAGACGATGTAGATAATGATATAGAATCAGTGTAGCAAATACAAGAAGTATCTTGATACAAATACGGTAAGCTATAAAATCATTTGATTTTACAGAGCTCTTTAATTTGCGCATAGTTCACAGCCACTTGTATGATAGACCATTTTATTTCGAAATAGCAGATTTAGAACCAGTATACTTAGGTAAAGTAAGCATAGAGTTATGGAGCTAAATATAAAGCTAGAAAACCAGAAACTAGATTCGGGCACTTCAGAAGATTTTAGAACACTTGATTTATTTTTATCTAAGAATAGTCTCTAGAGCTATTTTTACGTAGCAGTATGTCTAGACCCATTTTTCCCAGCTATAGTCTACAGTTGTTTCAGATGTGGTAAACCTGGAGCTACTTTACCTAGAATGTAGCGTTTTCAGAGTTAATTTACCTAGGTATAGTAGAGCTACTTATAGTGAATCTAGAATCCCCCTAATTAAAATAGAACTCGTATCTGACCATAATATACAAAATTATTAGTATACAACTAGTACAGAAGAGAAAATTATTTAAGCACAGATTAAGAAATCTTTGGTGATTAAAATTATTTTTCCGAAATACCCAACATCGCGAAAAGGTGTAATGAAATTTTGAAGAAGATACAGAATAGAGTGTTGTCCAAATAAAGCGATAAAGTGTAGTGGCAAGATTAGAAAAGAAATTGTTGAATCGGTCAACCGATAACTGGTTAAAAAACGAAAAAGAAAATAGAGAAGAAATGTGTTGCACCTGCGCGAAAATTTATGCGTCGCGTACAAGTCACGCGTATCGTTTCTTGTAATAAATTACATGCATACTTGATGGAACGAGATATTTATTCGAGGAGGCCGTAACCATAACGGACCGTGCGAGCTCATTTTCACACAATACACTATTTACTTCATTTCAACTAATAATTAACACCGGGATAGTAACTAATACCACACTTTAAGCTTTAACAACCTCGTGAATTAATTTAAATGAACACTTAAGCCTCTAGCAACCCATCATCTATCGTCACTTCAGATATATTCAATTTGCATCAGATCAAATCGACCGATCTAGAAACTTCACGTTGCCAGACATTGTTGCGGGCTGGCATTATTAGGTTAAAAAGGTATTTTGCATCAATTTGCTAGAACTAGAGATGCTCGTATATCACGGAAAGGTGGGAAAAAAACTTGAATACATTCGAATTTTTATATGAACTCTCGTGGAAATTGTTTTTTAACTTAACACTTGGAAGATTGAGGTTGAACGTATTTCTGATACCGTCATTATTTGGATCAATGGAGAGTTTATCTATTTAGTAAGCAAATTTTCATATTTCCAAATTCTTAGATACCCAAATTCCCAAATTAGCTAAACTCCCAAAGTCCTGAATCCCCGAATTCCTAAAACCTACAAATTATTAGATTCCCAAATTCCTACATCCCCAAATTTCTACGACCCCAAATTCCTAGATTCCCAAATTTGGAATCTCCCAAGTTCCCAAACTTCCAGAGCCCTAAATCCCCAAATTCCCCAAATTCCAAACTTCTCTCCTTAAATATTAAAATTCCTACCCTAAATTATCAAATATACACTCCTCCAAATCGCATTATATCAAAAATTTTATGTCGAATTACCTTCTGATTTTGTACACGAAAGCCAGATACCTGTAATCCATAAAAGCGACATATTCGTGCAAGGAAAATGTAAACTACTTTCGAAATAAATTTTGTAGATAGTAATACTTTCTACCACTCTGACGGACTATTCCGTCATCCGACGCAAAGCAGTTGAAGCGAAACCGCGTTGCAAAGAAATATTAATCTTGTCAATCATGATTAATACCTGGCTCTAGATTTACAAGTTTCGACTATTCTTTCGGGAAAAATTATGGCTCGACTATCGGTTATTTCGTGCTAACTTTGCAAAGGTTTCGGATAAAATTGCATACCTACATTGAAACTTTTCGAGTTACATTGAAAAACATGCTAAAGTGATTAGAACACTGAATGTTGGAATATTTTATGATAAGGTAATACAAAAAAACGGAATATTTCTACAGTTATTTAATTTGTTGAGTTCCATATCGAATTTAGTGTCAGTGACAAATATCACAGAATTAGATAAGAAACTATTACGAGGCTTAATTGTTAAAAAAATAATCATTATTTTACTTTTACTCCTTAATTTCATTTCTCTACAATTTTGAATAAAAATTGAACAAAATATATCTGAATTAAGACCATGCTTCTGTTGAACATTATAAACCATTCTTACGAAATTTTTAACAATTGCAAAATTTATTTTCCACTACCGTGTATTATTTATTACTTGAAGAATTATATTTTCAAAGTTATTAATTACGACTTAAAAAATTCCAGAAACAATTTAAAGTCTTGTTCGTTCTTTCAACTCGAATATCCAAAGATATTTTGCTACAATTTTCAGTTACGATCATAAAATAAACTACAACCTAAAATTGAACACGCGAAGGTATTTATTTCGAGTCATATTTGCGTAGCGCGAGAAAATCTTTCGAGAATGACTTTACGATTCGAGATATACCCTCAGGTCTGTTTCCGGGGACGAAGAAAACCGACATTGTTCCAGTGCGAGTAGCACACGTGTTTCCTTCAAAACTGGAGCAATTTATGGGGCCCGAAAATCGTCGCAATATTCGACCCAAGGTACCGCCAACATCTGGCTTTTTTCTTGCAAACTTGGTCAATGCTACGAAATGTCTTTGTGGAACGGATTTTGTGAGCTTGGCAGGCAAATTAGAATTTATGCTGGCAATAGAAAACGTGCTTTAACACGTGAGTTGCAAGGTAAAATCGAAATCTTTATGGCACCTTGTTTAACACTGACTTATTGCGATCAAATGTCTTTACAGTTTTACTATGTGTATGTACAAGAAAATATTAATATATTGTGGTATTCGTAATAATTAATTATCTTATATTGTTAGCTTGATTTAATTTTATTTTGACGTTTGAGATCATGTGACCTGACTATATCTTTAACAATGTCTCAACCTTTATTGTTTATTATAGTACTGGCATGCAAATGTACAAAACAAATATAAAAGATTGTAATTTTCTTCATACGAGGAGGAATAAGATAATTCAGCTCTTTTACGACAAAATTTTATGTAAGAAAGAATACTTGTATAAAGAAGTACTTGACACTTTAAAAAATGATTATAAAATGGCTATTATCTAAGATACAAATAAATTACAAAAAATTTGATAATTTGTAAAATCAAAATACTATAATATAACCCGTAACATTGCAATGTCATAGATAACAAACTTTTCCCCTATTTTAAACTCTTAACTGAACAATCACGATTTTCAACGTTTCCTACGAACATCGAATAGCTAATAATCCCGACAAATTATTATATACGTTTCCTTGAATAATCTCTGAATTGCATTTTGCGCGAATATTAGCGATAATTACATTTTACCGAGAAAACGTTCGATCGTGAGGTATTTCCCGTCGCTCGGTTCGCGACTGGCTTCGTTTTAAGAGCGAACAGAGACACGGTAAAGAAATAGCATGCAATGGCAAAAAGTACTTACCGTTTTCGCAGAAGATGGCTCGAACAGGGCAGACGGCACGAACTCGCGTCACGGCAGGCTGCTTCCTCGTCCGACGTGAGACGTAAACTGGCTCGTCGACCGTGGCGAACTCGTGTTTCTAAGCTAATCCACAAAAACTGTTTATTGCTCGAACTCGATCGAATACGACTCTTCCGGATACGCAGCGATGACAATTCTCGATAGCCACGCAATTGGCAGCGAAACAAGACGCGATTTCTTAGCTTCTCGTTCGCCATTACACTCAACCAGCTGCCATTTTTATTAGACAGCGTTATTTTTAATAAAATAGTTATATCTAACAAAAATATTTTCTTATATTCAATGTGTATACTTCCAACAATACGTGTTCTTTTAAATAGGTAAATGAACAGATTCTTCATAATGTTGATATGAACAAATTCTTAATAATATGGATATTTAAGTGTTAGTTACGTGTGGATGACGTGCAAAATGTTAAATGAACTTGTAAATTTAACGATTTTTACGGTATCTCAGGTTAAATATTTCTTTACGTTCAATTACAGTCGGAGACAGAACTAAGGATAGTAATTTTACCTTTTGCAAATGTTTTAGTTCAACGTCGAAAAATTGTAAACTCAATCTTTTACGTGAATATTTAACGCTATCAAAGACACTCGATATGTCGCTCTTTATGTTATAATCTTGAATCAGCAATAGTTCTTGACTTCTTATTGGAGTTTAACTATGATATACACTAGTTGATAATTTTTTTGCGAAAAGTAGCTGCGTCAACCCTTAACTACCATCGCTCGAACACGTAATATACAGGATGTATATTATGTTTCTAATGTACAAGTAATATTTCTTTATTATTTCTATTTTTACGTAATTTAACTTATATGGAATTTTGGTAGGGTGAAATTTAGCCAAATGTATTGTGGTACTTAAGGGTTGTAAAGTATCTTTATTGATCTATAAGTTAATACAATTTTTGGAAACTTTGTGACAGTTTGAGGCAAATTATATTATAATTATGAATAGTCTAATAATTACGTTATTATATTTAACTATCTATCTTAACTAAAAACAATCTATGAAACTGTCATCAGAATTCGATAACAATACAGTAATTGTAGCTATTGTATTTTTTACGAAATATACTGTGGTAGTTTGTACTAAACTTCCTCGTACAGATAGTATCAATAAAATTGCATGTGTACTTTGTTTTCGAGAGAATAAAAGCTTGAGAAGAAATAAAACAAATGTGTTCCACATTTACAACTTACTTTTCTACGAGCTATCACTTTATTTTCACCTGATCTATCAGTTACGTAGTGTTAGAATTACAGGTTATATAAAATAACCTCAAGACAAAAGTTTCGAATACGGTAAAAATATTTGAAATTTTATGAAAATTTATTCGTGAGTTGCCTAATAAAAATTTTATTTTTGAACTACTGAAATTTTGATTCTAATAGATAATTTATTTCTTGTTTCATAAATGTCTCTGTTCTACTAAAAATTTGAGTTGTAAGATCATTTGAAATAATTCTCAGCTCTGCATGCAATCTATTTCACTCCAGTGACAAATATTATCTTAATAACGTTCACACGAATGACATTTATACTATCCTTACATCTTCTAAATAGTTTTCTATTTGTTTTAGGGTAGATTTGTGTTTAGGGTTAAGTCAAATTCTACCATTTTCCCCTGTGACAATAACTAAAGCATTCGATCTGACATACTATGCTTTTCTATCTACAATCATCTACTTCAAAGTATTCCAACAAAACACGATCAATTATTTAACATCAATGTGCAAATATCAGATTAAGAACTAAACCCATTAACACTTTAACAGCCAATGTCACATACCCATTACGATCATCTTACTCCACTTCAATACAGCAGCAGTTATCAATGGCAACGTACAAACCAGTAATTTAATAGGCTCTGTTTAGATCCGAATAGGCTAATAGAATTACAAAGATCGTAGATACCACAAAGCTGCCGGCCATTGAGGTAACACTTTCTATCCTGTTTTCAACTCAATTGCTTCTAAAGAGACCAAATCAGTCTAATGTCTATAAGAAAAAAAACCTTTAGATCTCTCGCAATACACAATCTACCCCAAAACGCAGGCTCAAAATCGAGTTACCTGTGCGGGTCCAAGATGTCCGCTCGTCCTCTTCGTCTCTCGATCGGGTCGTTGAGAAATCGTGGAACCTTTCGAGTGATGGGGAGACCAAAAGGGGCCCGTAGTCGCGAATCGAACAATATCTCGGTAAGATAAGAGAAAACGGGTTCTGTTGAGAGTCTTGGCGGAAAAAATCGATCGGTCGCGTTCGCGGTTCGGCCACGAAGAGGGCAGCACCTCACCGTGCAATTTCGCGTCGGCGGGGCAACCATCGATGGCCGCGTTTTTGTTGTACTTGTTCTCTGCCCTTTTTTTTTCGTCTTTTTTCCTTGTTTTTTTGGTTCGTTCGCCCCTCTATTCTCTCGTAGTTGGCAGATTAGGCTAATGCGATGGACCAGATGAGATATGGGCCAACGAATCGGAGCACGGTGCTGGCAGGGCAGGGGCGTGACTGTACCCTGGATACGGTCGTGCCCCGGGCCACAGTCACGACGTGAACTAAGTGCTGGGTGGAGCCCCGTCTAGGCACTACCTACTCGATGGAACCATCATCCTCTCCCTCGAATGTCACGACACGGGCTAACCTAATGGCTGCCAGCCACCTCGAAAACGGCGCCAGTTTTCAAACGATCTCGCGACGATCCCTGCGACCTAACTCCATTTCGTTTCACGGTTTCCCTGCCTGTTTCCTATCAGCCGTTGTATTCGACTCTGACTGCGATCAAGAGTGTGGTGAACAGCTATCTACGAGTATTCATGAATTTTTTCAAAATTCTAACTCTATTTGTCGGCGTAATTGGAAAAATCGATAATGATCGGTGATGATGTTCGAATGTCTGACACGTGCAGCATATACTGCAATATATGTTAACAGTGCTGGTAGATGGGATAGAATTTTATAGCGCGTGCAAAATTGTGCAATATATTTTATCAATGTTCAGAGAAGATATAAATATATTTATCAAAAAAAAAAAGACTGATAGAATTTATGAAATTGATTGACAAACACGACTAAATGTGTGAAATGTGTACTGATATAATTGACACTACTAGAATAGAATTTCTTTTTGAAGTACGATTTCTTCCTTTATTTCATCAAATAATTGTACGATCGTTACTGTTACCAAAAATGATGGTACATTAATTTTGGAGTTGGCACTAACTTATTAGTTAATGATCGATAGTCTTTTTTTAGTACTAGTAATTAAGATTTATTAGTATCCATTTTATTTCGTAATATCAATAATACTCGTTTATAAATTATATATTAACTGGTCGTTAAATTAATTGAATTACAAGTTTGATTTAATTAAATTTACTTTATGATAATATTCCTTTTGTCTGAACTCGATAATGATGTAGTACGATGCAGATTATTATTCGAAATTAAACTGTTCTTAATTTAAATATCTTATCTGAAGTATCTAATTAATTGCCGCATTAATAATATATTTGTTGCTCGTATGTATGTTCCAAGAAATTATACGGTTTTAATTATCGTGAAACTATTTTTAAAAATTTAATCAAGAAAATAAGAACAGCTCAAATAGAATGATAAAATTGCACTTTTTTAGAGCATTTCGAAGCAATAATTAGTATAATTTGTCCGATGAAAGCAGTATAATCAAGGCAATAATGCGTTTCGACTTTTAAGGGTTGACGTATTTAATTCGTTTTGTAATTTATACACAGAATATTGTACTTCATGTAGATTTTTTCACTTCTTCCAGCACTGTATCAGAACATTGGTTTTTATAAACAATTCAGATTCATTTCATTGTCAATTTTATGAAATAACACTTTTATAATGGCCACACCCTTAATCACTTTCCTTGAAAAATGACGCTTGATCTGCAGATTGTTCAAATTTAAAGCACATGGTCGAATCTTGATCCCACCCCTAATCATTAGATGTTAAGTCACACTGTTGATGCACGAAGCCAGAATGCTGCCAGAATTCACCGATGTTTGGAAAGTTGCTACACTTGGCACATCACCTGGAACAGTTAAAACACTCTATTATTCAATTTGTCTTTACACATTGTAATATCTTAACAATTTATAAGAATATTTATGCCCATGACAAACGATTATTTTCCGAAGTAAATTTTTCTTTCGGAACAAATGCCCATTATTTCGTTAACTGCTACTGACATGGTTATGTATGAGATGCACAATAAATGCAATTACCCAAGATACGATAGTTTTATTCGTAACATTCCTATGTCAACATATATTAAAATTGTTTATTTTCAATTTCGTTGATGTTTATAAAAGCAATGAGAATCACTGCTCCATAAAACGAAGTTAATCAAATTTATCCCTCGAATGAATACAGGCGAATGACGACACGAAAGGAGGAGTACACATAGACAAATGATTAGATAAACGAAAGTGACAAGGTATGAATCCATCGTCTAAATTTATGATACGATACGTGGTTTCAGCAGTACTTGGCTGGATTAGTGGTATTTGACCGAAGTTGCAACAAAGAAACGAATGGAATATCGTTGGAATATCACTCGATAAAAGCGAAAGCGAGCAGATATTTATTGTAGAGAATGTCAATCCGTATTAAATAAAATAAACGCACAAACAAAACTTGTACACAACCGAATAAAAGATGAATGAAACGTACAAACATCGTACAGTATGCATAACTCGTTCAAATACCGTCTCTTTCGAAAACAAAAGCCCGTATCGAAACGAGAGAAAAAAGTGGCACGTTCGTACCTCGTGGAAGCAGTTTTCAGTCGATCGGGCTTCGCCGGGCATTTTTTACGTCTATTTGCCCGTTTCAATTCCCCGTTCGAGGCCGCTCCTCATCCATCTGCCTACCGATATATTCGTCCGCGTGCATATCTCCCGACCACTTTTCAATTTCGTTCCGACGAATTTCCGCTTCCTGTTCTACCCATCTACACGTGCACGTGCAATTCTCGAAAACATCGATCCGTGTGGGCGCGCTTTTACTTATTTAACGAGTTTTCCAAGGTTGACCCGAGAAGTCGCATCAAACGTCCACGGACGGAGGGTGAAAGAGAACAGGGGGGTTGAAAGCTGGACGAGACGAAATTTCCAACGTGCCAGGGACACGACTGACCGTCTCCCTCTCAGGGGAATACACCGGTGTCATCGGAATATACGGCTAATTGCGAGGATGTTTTGTTTGCCTGTCGGAACTCGAGACCATCTCCCCTTACAAGCTTTTGCATTTAGCCTTTCCGTATCGACGACGCGTACAGAGCACGAAACTCCGCGAACCTGAGGGTGGTTGACGAGGAAACCACCCCTCGACTGCTAACTTTGCTTTAACGGGATAATAGGAGAACCTGCAACTTGCTTTTCCAACGGAATTCTGAATGATTTCCACGCGAGACATGCCATAACTGATCCGGTCACCCCTGTCGTATTCAAAAAAGATTTTTTTATGACGCAAAAAGGAACTGATATAGAAGTTATTGGACTTTTAAACATTTATATTGTATTAGTACAGTATGTTATCTATACACTTCTAGATCTTTATACATATAATTGTATTTTGGGATTTTTATATTCTTGTATTCTGAAATCCTTAGATATCCTCTAGATGTCTAAGACATGTCTACATGTCCTCTGGACATCTCTATCGATAGATACTCCATATTCCTGGATCCTCATGTTCTTAGTGTCATATATCCTTACGCTATTACAGTCGAAGCTCTATAACTCGAATCTCACGGGAAGTGCTAAACTATTCCAATTATAGACGTTTGATTTATCGAGATTCGATGATATACTCCCATATTCTGAGATACCTATATGAGATACCTATAATTCTTAGATGACTATATTTCTATATCCCTACATTCTTAATTAAGAATTAAGAATGATTCGTATGAAAAACTCCAAGTATCTTACCTTTACTATCCAATGTCAACTAAGTAATATGTATTTCACCCTACCCCAAATTACCAATACACGTATTGAAATAACTAATGCTTTACTACTATTTTCAATGATTTATATGTGGAGACGTGGAAGACCTGACCCATCCCTTACTATGTGGACATCGTAAGATGAACTCTAGAAGTGGAAAGAGCTTTCCTTATTTTTCGAACCAACTGGAGGACGATATATATAAACTATTTCTGTCGAAAATATGTTCAAAGTGTGTAATATTCTTTCTGGTTCAACCGATTGCAGCCCTATTTCTTTCGGTACCTCATCAGAGCTCATCTTCCAGCACAGTGATTATTGTATCGAGAAGATTGAACCAGTCCAAGGTAGCAGATTGGCTCGAACGATAAAGTAACCGCCCCGATAGCATCGAGTTGCCCGCGAGGCGATATAAAGGTATTTTACCATAATTTCTCGGTGTTTTGTCGAAGAGCGGCCGATTGATTCGTTAATTAAGTCGTGGAAATAGTTTCGCACGCGCGGTTGCGACAGGACGTATTAATCGTCGAACATCGGAGGTCATATATTGTTTGTGACGCTTTAGACGCGAACATTGATTGCGAGAGAGACGCCGGCGTCGCTCGGTGGTTTGCGGAGGAGAGACGGTGTGCTGCTCGGCCAGGAGGACGAGGGTGTCCCGGGGGAGGACGGAAGTAGAGGGAGCGGCGATATTATTGATTTATGTCCCGTTCTACGTTATGTATTCTAGCTTTTCCTCTCTACAACGACATCGAATGATCCCCGAGCGAAGTGCAACGTTCTCCACGATTTCGGCTTCCACTTTCAATACTTCGATGATGCCTCGGTTCAAACCTGTAATCCACTCGGATCAAATTCCTCCGGATCACCGGGATTATGGAAAATCATGATATTTAAATACGATTGACAACGTGTCAATCATTGCTGTCTATTTCTTACACACACTAATGAAATTATTATCGAGAAATTGAAGAAAATTTTGTTGCACTAACCAATATACACATAAAACGCTTGAACTTTCTAGCTCTCCTAAAACTGTTATTATTTTCTAAATTTCTGAATCCGAAATCACTGTAAGTATGCGATGTATTATCTCTGCGTGCACGGTGTACACCCGGGCTGCCGTGAGATCCTCAATGAGTATTTGATCTGCTCGTCGATTTCGATTATCCCGCTTCGGCGAATTTCGTAAATATGGCGGAGACCGTTTGGAGACCGTAAGAATCCGTTGGGCGGTGATTTCCGAGCGAAATTTACGGGAGCACCGTTGGTCGCCGTTGACGCGGTACGACTGCATAACGCATAAAGTAACCCCCATTAACAGACCATAAATTCAATCCCAGCGGCACCGTTGTTATGTATGAGCGTCGTTAGTGTTAATAGAGTGTTAATTGCTCCTATACCGCTCTCGATTCTGTTCAGGACGTAGGTGACGGAGTCGCTGATGGTGGTAGAAGGCGAGACAGACGAGCGGCGAGAAAGAGAGAGAGACGAAAGCGGCGAACGAGAGAGACACCGGGGCCATAGAGGATTCTCGGTTGCGTGCTGTCCAGCTACCGTCTAGCACCGTGGCTACTGCTGTTTTGCATAGGGAATACATCAATTTTCGGCGCTTCCCGCACGCTCATCTCTCTCTCTTCATCTCTGACCACCCTCCTTGCCCCTATCTTCGTGTACTCCGCAGCAACCCTCGTTTCCGGCACGCACAACTTCGCGTCAACCTCATCCCCATCTCCCGATTCCACATTGCTTCGTGGCCCCTGCACCGTAACTCGCATCGCAAGATAATTGATATCAGCGGGGATGATTGTTCGTCTTGCTCGATGAAGATTCTCCATGGTCACTGTTGCGCTTCCCCGTCCGCTCATGCTCAATTTTGATTCATTACGCCGATCGAACGATAATTCCGAGCAATCGTTCGTCTTCGTTTCGAGATTATTATAGTCATTTTGCTGTGGTTCTTTGAATTTCAACTGATAAAAACGGAGAGGTTCAGATATTCTTTACGATTGTTTGCATCTCCGGATTTATAGCAGATTAACCCTTGACATGGCGGTTGAGACATTCGTCTTTGGATTCGTCAAAAACATAACACTAAATTTTGCAACAGATACATGCATTTATATGTATAGTCAGGAAATGACAAAATTCAGTTATAGTTATAATCATATAATTACATACAACAAATTATAGTCATAAACCTTTTGTCAAAATATAGAGATTTTAACCCCTTGCTTTGATATTTTAACAATATCGTTACGCAAACTACAGTTGGGATGTGACAAAGACTCGTATTTTCATAGCAACTGAATTTTGAGTTCAATTCTAAATATAATCTGTATATTCAAGGATCGCTGAAGGCAAAATGCGCTTAACGATTTAGCTTTCCTTAGTTGCCTTATTGTTGTAGCAATAATTATCTAGCTGCGAGTGATGCAACTGCCCAGAAAATTGTAGGTTAAGGGATGAAGGGGTAAAACTGTAAAATGACGTATCGATTGAATCTGAAATCAACATGTTCCCTTCTTTCGATGCAGAGTTCGAAGATTTTCGTTCGGTGTGGATAAATCATCTCGAGCGGAGTGTAATCGTTCCATAATTCTCATTCGATAGTGTCGATTGTCGGAATGGAAGGAAAGAGGAGAAAGAAGGAAACAGGTGTAGGCGCGATTTCTGCCGGGCGTAACGCGAGTAAACAAGAAAGTTAGGGGGCTCACCGTTCGTCGAGTGGCAAAGTTCATCGTGAGATCCTGCCCTCCTCGTGGCTAAAGGAGACGCGGCAAGGCCGGTAAAGTGATAAAGCGGCCATAAATTCTGACCGCCATCCTCCCACCGAGCCCTCTCTCTAACCTGCCAACTAGTTCTCTCCTCTGCCTCTCTTTCCTTCTTCTCTTCTTCCTTGCTCTTTCGGCCACCTTGTTTCACCTCGTTCCTCATCTTCAACAACCTGGATGCACCTGCAACAACGAAATTGGCAAAGGTCAGCGCGCGTCTCGATGCTTTAAACCGTGCATTGTTTTGATACTCACTTCTCGATGAATCTGCTGAGTGATTCTCGCGAGGAGCGTTTGTTTGTTCGACGAAGGGAGTTCTCGTGGGAATCGATGTTTGTTCGATCGAAGTGAAATTGACCCGTGAGAACTACGACTAGGAACTTGAAATGAATACCTTTGATCATTCAAACCTGTTTCTGATTACAAGATCGTTCGATTGATGTGGATCGACTTTGATGCAATTTTAATATGTTAACATCAAAATATTCGGCTCGTTTCTATGAGCAAATATATCAAAATTGCATAAAAGTCAGCGTGGACGTGAATGATACTTCTAATTATGGTAACTCACATGTTTATTCGAGACATACATGTCACATATGTATATGTTTATGCAAGAGCAATATTTGTTTATATGAAAACAGTTCAATGTACAGAAGGAAAACATAATTTTTGTACTATTTTTTAAAATTTCAAATGTGAGTCACTGCACTTACGTCGGAGCAACGATGTTGACTCTCTTCATTCTGTACATGACCCAATGACCCGCATACGAGTTAGACAGGACTAGCATAGCAGACAGAACGTCCTTGACCATAAATAACGTCAGAAAGGAAATTATCACGTCAATTGATCTAACAGACGTCCCAATCGAAACGAGTATTTGATCTTCGCCCAGTTCACGACTGCATTTGTGGCCACAGAACAACTCCATCGACGATTAGAACATCAGAAATTTGTCTCTTTTACTATAAACTTAGCGTAGATGGAGTCACCATCAGTATTACATATATTAGAAGATGACGAATGCAGTAAAGCTTGTTTTTGTGTGATTACTTAATTCTGCTGCTAGTTAAGTCTAATGACGCACTCGGTGCGTTGTGCATCATAGGTGCACCTTGTAAAGAAACTTGTTCCATCAAAAGATACTTCAAAAGTAACATACTACAGCGCAATAAACAATGTGACAAAAAATCTACATATGATAAATGCAAAATAAATTTGTAAATGACCCACTGAAATTTAAACACTTTGGAATTTTGACAAAGAAATTTGGAGAATTTGGGAGATGTAGATTTTAGAAATTTAAAGACCTAGGAATTTGGACATGGGGATGAGAATGTAGATATTTAAGAATTTGAACATTGTTAAGTTTAGCATGAGATGCTATCCTGTATAAAAAATGAAAAGTAAACCTGAAAATTTGAGAACGAACACGTGACAATCTCTCGTAAGATCGTAGGACACTTACACGTAGAAACAAGCAGAGGCAGCAGAACGAATCCCAGAGGAGAAGGTAATCTACGTCAAAGAATCTTCCAGCAGAGTAAAATTAGTTGACGGAACAAAGGAATTACAGCTGGGAACGAGAAGCCGTGGCGCGGACGGAAATTAGGTCAGACAGGGACGCATAGAATTCCTGCATGTGGACGCGGAGAATGGAGACGTCCCAGTCGAGAAGAAACCGTTGCCTGCAGGTAGTTTGGTGAAACGTCGAAATCCAATATCGCAGCGTGGCCAGGCATACCAACCGCCTAGAAGCTAGGCACACGGTATGTTCGTTGCAGCGCAGGGGCGAACAGACAGAAATCCCAATAAATCATCCCGTCACGAGCCGTGAGCCAAGGCGGAGCCTCTTGCCTCGTATTAGCCAATAATAATCCTCTCCGAGGTGGAGGCCATCTTGGATTATACAATGGTTCCTTCCGCCACAATTCGTATAAATGCAACCTTCGGGTTACCGGACAACCTTTCCTGAAGGGTCCCAGTGGCGTACCGACCGTGTTATTTTTCGAAACACCGTGAATAGACATTGACCCTTGTCTACGAATCGATCATCCTCTTCACGTTTGTTTACCCGAGATCGACCTTCGCACGATCCTCGCAAATCAGCCTAACGACTAAATTTTTTTTATTAACACGCCGACTGTCGAGTCATTCGACTTGCAAGGATTCAGTTTGGAGGAAGTGGAATAAAATTTTCAATAAATTTATGCGAATTGTCAGTGGAGTTTTTAGTCGATAAAAAATGGTACCTCTTCAGGGGGTTGAACAGACTAGTCACGTGACTGGTTTGAACCGTGTATCCTCTGGCTGCTCGATCGATAAAGTTCGGTTAGACATGGAGACGAAATGTTGGAGGAGAATGTAGATTCCAGAGATGGACAACTGTGCCCGCAAGGGCGCTCGGATGGGCTAGTGGCATTGCCATCCATTGATAATTTCTCGATTGGAAAATTTGCAATGTTTACGTTACTGAATTTGCAATTTTGAAAATTTCTAATATTTTATTACAAAATCTCCAATTTTGAAAATTTCTAATATTTTATTACAAAATCTCCAATTTTGAAAATTTCTAATATTTTATTACAAAATCTCCAATTTTGAAAATTTGATGCTGTCTCCGTTTCGCAGCTGTTCGTCGAATGCGCCGTGCACACCGGCGCCCATGAGCTTTTGGGCGGGCACTTAATCTGCCCATCACTGGTATATCCAGTTCACGAATTAATCGCATCGATCTTGACACTCGGTTCGTTTTCATATTCAACCACAATTTATTTCTCGTTTTCAAACACAGCTATTATAATTAATATAATTATTATTATTAATATGGACAGACTCTTATATAATATAATACAATACGGTTTAGACTTGTCGACATGATAGCGTTATAATACTATTATCGTTTTTCCATCGTCATCGTCGTCGTCGTCGTCATTGTCGTCGTCGTGGTTTGCTCATAATACATAGCTCGATCGCGGTACATATCGTTTGTCATTGCAAATATCGTATCAGTTATTATCGTAAATCGTCATCACCATCGTTGCCATCATCATCATCGTTCGCTGACATACTTTATATTTTTTGTTTCCTCATGTGTACATTTAGTTTACATAATGCGGGACACTACAAAATAATTATATACGTTTATCATAATTCGTAATACTATTATATTTATATTTATATTTATACTCCATATTTATATTTATTTATATAGATTCATTTATTTATATCTTCTGTTTCCGCTTATATACTTCGGTTAAGCGGTGTGTGTAGCCTATGTCATTTTTCGGCCTGGCTATGCACACCCCTATCTAAACGTGTTACTTCTTTTTTTTTCTTTTTCTTCTTCCGCATCGCGTAACCATTTCGAACGAATGTGTTCTTGTATCCGGTCTTTTTCTGTGTGTACGTGTGTGCGTGTGTGTGTGTCGGATGTGTGCATTCGTGTACAGGGATGTTCCACCGGTTCGGCCGGGAGCAATGTGTTCACGTAGCACCGATGACTTCAGTATGCAACCAAAACAGGAAAAGAAACCTAATTTTTGCAATTCGAAGAAAAATATTAAATAAATAAATTATCAAGTGGTAACGTTGGCAATGCAGTAGTAGAAACCATCAACCACTAAAAGTCACCTGATATCATGGTAACTTTATAATGTTACAGTATATCAATTACAGTAGCAATAAATTCTGAATAAAAAGTCCTATACAGGGTGGTCCTTCAATTTTAATAATTTTTAGTAAATTATAAATCTGCATACTGAAGTGATCACGAGTACTACGTAATGGTGACGATAACGTGGCGGCTCTTAATAAATATTGTCATCCTTTTACTCTATCGTCTCGTCACGGTTACAGGACAATTGGACCTCTTACAAACGTGTCCGAATCGTCCCCAAGCGACGACGTTTTGTTCGTATATCATTACCGTATCAATAAATAGTAATTAATTAGTTCTCTGCTACCGTTACTTTGTAATCTTCCTTTAGTCTATTAAACAGGTACCTACTTTACCTACGCGGTATCGTATACAGCAGTCGCGTTTCGCGATTCGACGCCGCAACGTCAGACGTCGCCTTTCACATTGCCCCGCCGATAAAAAGACTTCACTCGCTTACTTAGGGGAATTATTTACAATGTTTCCTCTCTTGTAACAGCGTAACCCTGACACAGGACATTTTTTTCGGTCTTTTCTTCTTTCAACAAACAAATTGTAGCAAAATCGAAATAAGTACCGTTGTTTTCGACGTGATAGGAATTCTAAAGTACAAGGTGTATACACATTGTTCTCGAACTAACTCATCGTAATAAATAAACTTTATGGATGTTTAACACGTTGAACGCTATAGTAAACGATTTTATTTTTTAATTTAAACTATCCTTTTCTTATTCAAAATTTTTGTTCAGAATTTCTTTCTTTTATGCATTCGATTCTATTGACCCTAAGATTGCTAAGTAGAGTCAATTATGCCCTATTAAACGTATGACGGTGCTTCGATTGAAAGTAAAAAGTCAAATTTTCCTACTTTATGAAAAGAATATTTAGAAAATGAAAATATTACAAATTTTCGTGGAAAAGATCACTAGTCACCCTTATAGCAGTCAACATGTTAATTGTAGTAGAACCTCGATATTCGATCATTTATAGTCGGTCAGTGTTCAAATCCCAAATTACCCAAATTCTTGAAATCTAATATGTGAAATTTCCAATAGCACAAATTTCTGAACTTTCAAATTTTCAAACTCCAAGTTTCTTAATTTCCAAATTATCAAATTTCCAATTTCCCAGTTTCTAATTGATCATGCTCGATACACGGTGTTAACTATGACTAAAACTAGAGGATCTGAATCACTCTAAAAAAATGCTAGTTTCGTCAATGGTGCCATCTCTGGAGCCCCTGGAGCAGGATAATATCGAGGCCCTACTGTACCTGGTGAACGTTTTTACTGGGTTTATCAGTCTTCACAAAGTGTTATCTAAGAAAGTCCTGTCAAATTTGAAAAAGTGTGTACGTGTTGCAATGATTGCGCCTAAAAAAGAAGCAATTTACACTCGTGTATTTACAAATGCAACGGATGTTCAATGACCGGACGATTTAGCACGACACCCGAACAAAGGAGGGTTTTTGGATACTATTTCCCTTTTTGTTGATATAGACGTTAATATGCGAAAACGTGTCTCGCGATTAACACGTAAGAGATCGTTTCTAAAACTAAAACCGGTGGAAGATGAACAAAGTTACGTATGGATATTGCCGTATCTGTGACCTTATCAAACAAAGTAGCAAAATGTTCCTCTATTTTGCCGATATGAAATTGCAGATTGTTTTCTGATCTGTTAAAGTTAGTATCCCTTTTATAGTTAGTATCCCATTTTTGTTCGTATCGTAAAAAAGACGGTTAATAAAGTTGTACGACGTAATGAACGTGTCTAAGTCACAGTATTTGGAGCGATCGATGATCGCGTTGACTGCAAGTAGAGAGGCGATGGACTACTGTTCCTTTCTTTTTTTTTTGTGTTCTTTACGTACTTAGGTAAGATATACAGTACCTAAATAGAAAGGTGTGTACGAAACTAGCGACACCTGTCTGGAGAGTGACAGGCAGTCAGGAACTCTTCGGCGCATACGCGTGCGAGGACGTGGTTTTCTTGCGTGATAATTATGACATATGTCAATTTACACAATTGGTACTCTTCAAGATTGTTGAAAATATTAACCAAAACTTGTAAATGCATTAAATCAACTTATAAATTAACTAAACTTTAACAAGCAGATTAGGATTTCCATTTGAAGGGGCCCTTTTAGACATAGAAGTTCTTGTACCGACGAATTTAGATGTCTTTATATTCTAAGAAAAAAGAGAGAAATTTTTAATACTTGTAACATCTTATAAATTTACAAATCCATGAATTCGGAAATTATCAATGTCAATATTTTTCTTCAGATTGTTATCATTTTCCAAAAATACATTTTCTTCGTTTCCTTATTTTCGTTAAGAATCAGAACATTCGAAAAATGAACCTCTGCAAACGGGAATATCAAATTAAAATTATGTTAGTTTCCCTGAAAGATTCTTAAACTTTATTTCTTATCTACCATTTTTGAACTCATAACCACCCGCTACAATTCAAAATGCCCAATTTTCGAGTAAAACAGCCAATGTTGACCACTGTAAATTATAAGCGATTTTTATCGATTTCTCGGAGAAATGTTGCCAATCGTAACACCGTTTTCTAATCTCATAAGTGGTGTTTGCGAGCTCCCCAAATAGACACATTGACTATATACATGATCGCAAACCCCACGAATATCTTATTTAATTGCGCATTGCCCATGGTACACGTAACCTTGTCCATTCTATTTTCCAATCATTCGTGTTGGGTTAAACTACTTTTCTAGAACCACTGCCCCCGCTCGCTGCAACCGACATGCCCGTTTCCTTAATTCTATTCAATTATCATCTTAAGACTTAGACTTTAGACGTAAACCTTATCGATTAAACGCTATCTTAGTGACTCACTTCGTACATACGCGCTGTTCTTCTTCTTGTTCACATCTCACTTTTCTCTTCGACAATCCCTCTTCGTCTCTTCGTCGCTTTTAACTCTACATATACAACCCCTTCGTTTTATCCCTTTCTCCTTTCCTTTGTTTCTCTCTTCGAATTACGTATTATATCCGTCAATTTTTACGCGACTATATAAGAGTAGAGATAAAATATATAATTTTGCATTTTACACATTCCAGATCACGCTAGGAATCCCTTTTTTTCTTTATTTCCCCTCGTCAGTTTCACCGCATTTATACACATATATATTTACTCTATATTAGTACGTATTACGTGTAGAAACAAATTCTTTACAATCTTCGAATAAAACCGGGGCATTATCGAGTTATCAAATTTCCAGATTTACAACTGTACACTTTCCCAAGTTTTCAAATTTAGAAATTTACAAAACTTTCAAATTTTCAAGTTCACGGACACCCCGGAATTTTTAAATACGTATCTCGTAATTGATAAGTGTTCAAGTTCAGAAAAAATGTAGCAGCACGGAACCACGCGTTGCATCACCGCGCATTAAATCGCCAATCCTACAACCAAATCTGTTTCTACGCGCAATACTTAGCTCGCTATCCAATGGATACAAAATTTTTGTTCATTTTAAGCTAGAATTGGTGTTCACGGCGATCGCTCGCCGTAACTTCCCCCCCCCCCCCCCCCCCCCCCTTGACCCTACACCGATTTATTTCTATTTTTGCTTTCTTTCTTTGTCCTACGTTCGATTGCATTCCATCGAAACGGCGGTCAGTTAACTAAATCGTGGTTAGCCACGCGATTATTGCACAATTAATTTTTTTTACCTCCGCGTGTTGCGTACGATCGCTTGCAAAAGAAATACCGATGATAAATTCGCTAGCCGAGATTGAATGAATTTCTCGCTTTGCGCGTAACGAACTGAACCTTGAATCGGGGAAAAATCATCGAGATCGATTTGCACTTTCTACCGAGAACATACGCGATGCAAGAATTGAGACATAACAATGTGAACACCCTTTTACCGATCGGCCAGACACATTGAACCGCGGCTGAACTGTAATTTAACTGAAGTCTGAATTAAGCTGGGTTAGATTGTTCGAAAGAGATATACCTGCTACCAAACATAGATTTACATACGTAGGAAAGATGGCGGTATATAATACAGATCTCACTATTTGTCATGTCATTTGCATTAAGATATGAATCTTGTTACGAATAAAAATATGATACAGGTATAAAATATGAAAGAATTAAGAAGTGCACGAATGATTCAGTGAAGCAAATTTTAATTACTAGTAACGGATCAGTGATCAGTATAATTTAGTCTTTTGCTTTCACGAGTGAACAATGTGGACAAGTACGAAAATGATGACTCGTTCTAGTCTTACTTTTAAAAATTCTACATTGCACCTGACAATGAGTGTATAATACAAAAAGCGCTAGCTTCGAATGCAAGTGTGTAAATGTCAAGTTTACAAAGGAACAGTATTTATTTCAAAGTTGGGCAATTAGTAAAGTACACAATAAACTACATTCGGCAGTCACTCGTTACACAACATGCCTGGTAAATATACCCTTCGATCAGAAGTTGCCCATAGTTCTGCAGGAGTTCACACTTCAGTTAGATTATAGCTCAGCGATCAAACGTTCGACAGGTATTAATATTGGCAACCGTTGGCAGGCTCGAAAAGTGCGTGGAAAACGGTTTGTCAGACAGGCATTTGCGCGTGAAATTTTGCCTGCACGGTGGACCCGGCGATGTGTCGTAATCGGGTTGGTAGTGTGATGCAAGGCCAATAAATACTTCCTTTGTCTCGAAAGCCGCACCCTACGCCTCGGTATATCTGGCCTACATAGATGCTATCGCTGATTAATGTAGCCAGAATATTAACGCGTGTCTTGCTTACCGACCGCGAGCCCCGCAAAAATAGGAAATCACCGAATCGTGTGTGAGGTGAATCGACGTGTGTGACCGTTATGAATCGTGATCGATATTTCAAGGGCCCCGATACCGGGCGAGAATAAGAGAAAGCATGCTAATCAACGCGATACGTTATCTGCGTCTTTGAATCGAGGGAACAAGTAGAAATTAATTTTGCATTGACAGGTAGAACTGTTGACGGGAAAACGTGGAACTAAAAATTCTTATGGTTGACAGTTCGATGAATGTTCGATGGAGATATAAGAATCGAAGTACATTGCGTTTGCTTAACCATCGTATAGCTGTCAGCGGGGCTTTTTAGACCATAGAATTCTGTCATTCATTTTTTTTTGCATAGTCGATTTTTCTACATTTTATTCTTTTAAAACACTTTAATTTTGTAATACCTTAAAATTATGAAAAATTTTATCAGTTAGTTATTTTATTCTTAATAAGTGTAATAAATATAAGTACGAAATCTTTTTGGGCAAGCTTTCATATATTTAATACGATTATTTATAATTTATAATGTAAAATTGGTTTTCACCGAAAGAACATGTTTATCCAAATATGAATCACACGACAAAGTATTAATATTTAACGAATAAATGTTATATTAATATTGGAAAAAGAGTTCATCGATTAACAACTTTTCAAACTGAAAATTTTCAGGTACAAAAATTCTCAAATTGAAAACTTTCGGATACAGAAATTCTCATGGAGAGTCTACTGATTATTGGCGCAAATACCATTCGGACGTCCGTGCAGCAGGCCATCATAGAACCAAAAAGCCCCTGTGACTGTCATACGAGTAACTATTTTGGCAGCGGTAATACAAACTGTAATAACAAGATTGATCCTCAACTTCCGTGAATCCCATCCGAAGTGGTTTCCAATGTAAACGATAAGTTTGTTTGAACCGAAACAGTTTTCCGACTCAGCATAAAAATGAATGAGGTTAAGTGGATCAAGACGAGGACCGATGACGGTTCGTTATTTATCGTCGGTGTTCCTTTTTCCCTGAAACTTTCACGAAAACCCGTACCGGCTACGATGGCGAAGAAGCCCCTCGACGGGTTATCGAGCTTAATTGACGCCAATTTGCCCGAGCAATTTAGAATCACGACCCCTGACCGTAAACGTGCGGGTTTCGGGGCTTCCTCTCCCTACTCCCACTCGCCCAAGCAACAAAAAACAAAAAAAAAAGAAGAACCGTTCACAAGAGACAGCGAGCGATCGTCGACGATCTTCCGTTTTTCACAGTTCGTTGCTCCTCGTGACAAAAAGTTATACATAAATAAATCTCTCGAGAAAGAAAGGCCGGCCGGTGCTCAATCGATGCGCGTGCGCGAGCTGGACCATGTATTACGTATATCAGTTCCACATATCTCCCATTTTTATTATTTTTTTTTTTTTTTGTTTATTTATCTTTTCACGATCATTTCGCTCGTTTCTTCCGTTAACGTGAGAACGGGTCGGAAGAACACGTTCTTCGTACCGGTGAGATCTTTAGATTTACCTCTTATTATACATATATGTATACATATATATATAATCTATATAATTTTTTTTTTCATTTTTATTCATTTGTCTCTAAATACTTCCTCATCTCGTCGTCACAGTCATTCGTCGTCGTCGTAAGTCGTCGTCGTTTATACATTAATTACGTATTCGTTAATTATCGTTTATTTACGTATATCGTAGATTGCGTGTATACAAGGTGTATAAACTAAATTACGTCGATCTAGAAAGTTTTACAACACAGCACAAGAATTCGCCGCGGCAGAGTTGTCCGACGCGTCGGCCCTAAAGGGACGCGGCGACGCCGGCGACCGCGTGACGATCGACGCGCGGCGTCGTCGATCCGTCATCGGGATCGCGAGCTTCACTGATCAGGCCGACAGATGGTGCGCGTTTGCTCACCGCTTGGCACCCTAAATGCTTTACACTATTTTTATCTACTTCCTTTTAACCCTTTAGCTACCACCTACCCCATCTTTATATAGCAAATTTAATAATCGCGAATACTTTTCTTCGTAAAATTTTTTTTTCGATAAATTCCCATCGTATTATCATTTTTCTAATTTGCATGTCTCTTATTGTAAATTGTTTTAGTAGCGAAAAGGTTAAGTATCTGCGGGGATTATAAATGGAGAATCACAAATTGACTAGTGATACGTGTTGACATGCATTGTTTCAAAATGAACTAATAATTAAAATTATTTACTTTCCGATCTACATTTTTGCATCAAATTCGTTCGGTAAAAATAAACGTTCCTCCTACAACCTTATGTTGTTTATAAAAAATCCAAAAACGTATATATATGTACATATAAAGCGCGGTTTTATCTGCAATCACCCTTAGTGCTAAAGTACTCGATGACTCATGGACGGAAATGTCCTTCATAAAAAAAGGTTAATTATACGAATGTTTCAATGGATGTATTTACGTTATGATATTCGATGATTCTTTACGATATAATGCTACTGTCGTATCATCGGTAACTCTCGCGAGTCATGGCGTCACTTGGAAGTCAGGTATCAATCACCATGATCCTCATGGTATTCAACACGTTAATTGTGTAATAAAAAAAATTCGATAAAAGTCAATTAATAAGTAGAATATAATTTATCACTTTATCTCCCCAATAATAAAAATTGATTAAAAAAAGAAATTTGAAGAAAAAATATGTACCATAAATGGTAAAATAAAATGTTTGATATTTTGACTTGGTAGAGTAAGCGTTAAGGTGCCAAGCGGTTTCATGCCGAAAGCATCCTATTCCAAAAATACGCTACGAATTACATCACTTGGTAACTTGGCCTCGTGTCGTGCGGAGCAGCAGTAAATTTTCAATGACCGCTCGCAAGATTCCTCGAGTTTTGGTCGTTCGTATCGAGGATCTCTCTAACCGGGCTCGCCCCTTCCTTTTCACTCTTGTTTCGTCATTGCTTCGAACATTTACAAAGAAACAGAAAAACGCAGCGAACACGATTTCTCGGGGGCTGTCTTTCGAAATGCGGTTTCTTAACGCGACTCGTCTCGAGAAAGAAGGTATTTGCAACGATCGGAACATCGAAAGATACGAAATTTTCTTATGCGATTCACGAAGTTTTGCTCCGAACAAAACGAGTATAGAAAAAGTTCATCTCAACCTGGAACAAGCAATCTTGTTGAAACCCTTCTGTTTCGAGCGGTCGCCATTTTGATTTACTTTCGAGAGTACTCGCGCGAGCGTAATTATACAGCGATGCAATATACCCGTAATTTCGTAGCTGTACACTCGACGAGATCGAATTATAGAGGGTCTTTTCCGACACGTCTCTTCGGACAGTGTGATCGAGAAGAATGAAAAAGAATATAAAAAAAAAAAAAAAGAAATACCCACAAAAGTTTAAATACGAGAATTTGTTTGTTTGTTTTAGCATGACTGACCTTGCGATGACACTGTGATGAAGAAACGTGGAGTCGGTCTCGACTCCTGCTCCGCCGAAGGCCTCCCCGCTCCTGAAACACTGTGCGTCCATTTCCTTTCGTTCAGAGCACACTAACGGACAAGATTAGAGTTTCGTTCACAACTTTTCCCCGATTGGCCGAAACTGTTGGATCCGATCGATCACCAAACAAATCACTGGAATTTAACGAATTGCATAGCACACACTGAGATTTCACTGGTTCCACGACGTGATCGATTTTTCTCGTCCTTTCATCTTTTTTTTTTTTCCTCCGCTGTTTATCACCGATCGAACAGGCGTGAGTGTGCACGGGCAGCCGATGTCACTTCTTTCTCTTCCGCCAGCGAAGAATCACACTTGGCACGTTCTAAGCAACCCTCTGGCTGAGCCACCGCGAAATAAAAAACGGAAAAGGAAACTATCTAAACGATCGATCCTCTCTAATGAACGCTAAACCGTTTCTCGACTACTCTAGCTAAACAGAGACACGACGGACGACCGTCCTTCGCCCGCTATTTTAAACTAACCGCTCTACGACTCTACACGCGTGTACGACGTAAGAGAATAAATAATAAAACGCTTTCCTAAAGGTATATTTCTTCTTTTCCACGCGGTAAATATATATTCTGACACTCGCGTACGTTCATCCTTCTCTCTCGTTCATTTTCTCGCTGCTCTTCTTCATACATATATATATGTATATAATATTTATATATTTATATATTTATATGTATATATATATATCACTTTACAAGCTTTCACGGGGTCACATTCATCCTCTACTTTACAGTTAAATTTCAAACATTCGCGCTGCAATTTCCGCGGGACGTTCCGCCATTTTAAAGTACGTATATATTTCTCTCTTACTCACTCTTTCTCTCGCTCTCTATCGCTCTCATTCCCTTTCGCTCTGTCTCTCTTTCTCTCCGTTATCCCTATCATTATAGGCTTTAGTACAATTACATTCGATTAAATGTAATAGAGGTTAACGCGGTTCTGATTAGCATGTGATCCAGTTTCCTTTCGATCCGATCCTGTCCGATTCCTCTCCTCTTCGTTCGGTTTCGTTCGAAGATTCTGGATCTCCATAAATCTTCGTCCGACTCGTTCCCGTGTGTCCCGTTCCGTTCACGTCTTCACTTCCATCATGTTGTTGAATAAATTTCGTCTCCACGCGTTATCCTTTGTCTTCTCCTTTCTTTTGTTTCTCTTTTATCTTTTTGGTACGAGCAACTTGATTAACACGACAAAATAAGCGTCATTGCTGTATGTGGGGCAGGGGTGGTTGGGTGGGGGGACTCGTTTTCGGATATTGCAGGGGTGGCATGGCGTGAGGGGGTGTGTATCGAGGGAGGAGGTAGTGCTGGAAACAAGGTATTAACGACCCTGAGAGAGATGAGACCTCTTTGGAAGTTCCACTCCTCGGGATACTCTCAACCCTGTGGCGACGTTTGAGGCGAGATCTCGGTGTCCCCGTCGCCCGAGCCTGGCTCGCCCTTCGTCTTGTTCTCCTTCTTCCATTTCATCCGTCTGTTTTGGAACCAGATTTTGATTTGTCGCTCCGTCAAACAGAGCGCGTGCGCGATCTCGATGCGTCGCCGCCTGGTTAGATACCGGTTGAAATGGAACTCCTTCTCCAGCTCCAGGGTCTGGTATCGGGTGTACGTTTGTCGACCTCGTTTCCTCTCTGAAACACGGAAGAACGGTGCTCGTTAGTTTCGCCTTACCGCTTTACCTTTTTTCTACCGATACTCGAGACCGTCATCTAACGCCTATCGAACTTTAGCTTTCGTGTCGTACAATTTTCAGGTTAATACATGCGACCGACAGATCGCGATACGAATTTAACGCTTTGAGTTGACCCGTATCTACATGATGTATGGACCTCTACATAGGTCTACCGCTTATTTCGGCAAAATCTACTTTATGTCATAAATTACAAGTCTGTTAAATTCACGAAAGCTCCTTCTCTAAAAAAGGGCTAAATGTCTCCAAAATTGTTTGCTACGTTTAAGTTGTGGTTAGTTCTGACGCATAAACTTGTCACCCTCGCAGGAAATCGTTTGTGTTTATTTATTTATGATACTTGTACTAGGGTAAAAGTTTAAAAGCAGTAAATGGTATATTTATTATCGTTATCGAGATTGTGAACTGCTCTAGCTAAATAGTGTATTTGCGTTTCTCCAAAAGGAGAAATTCCATCGAATTGTGAGTTCGATTCACAAAGTTCCGCAAGATGAGATCGCGGCGAATACCAAGACGACGAGAGCGCCACAACGAAGCGACGCAGCGCGAGGCGCTTCGTTAGCTCGGCCTCCTTGAACCTGCTATCCGAGATATTTAATGAACGCCGTGTGCAACCTGCATCGGCACGCGGTAAAGTTTTTACGGGGCTTCGTTCGAAACAAAAATGCCTGTCCAGCGAAGAAAAAAGCTCGGCCGGCAGTTCGTAGGCGCAGTTCCGTGTATGATAGATACCTTACAGATATCCGTGACATGATCTGCGCTCGGTGTGGCGGTACACGAATCCCGAACAAGAATATTAATTGTACTTGCCGAGGGAGCAACGAAGAAAGGGAGAAACACGAACGGATAGAGAGAAGCACAGCTGGACTGGACGCGCGAGTATCAGTATGTGTTTCGTTCTCTCTCGTTTTCTCTCTCTCTCTCTCTCTCTCTCTCTCTCTCTCTCTCTCTCTCTCTCTCTCTCTCTCAGCAGGCATAATCTCAAAGGGTTAGGTTAGCTGTTGCCACACGAGTGCAAGAGGGCAAAACGAGAATATTTCAGAGTGGTACGAGGGAGGGAAAAAAAGGAAGAGCAAGGAAAGAGGAGGAGACAGAGGAGGAGGAGAAGAAGAAGAAGAAGAAAACTCCTTGGTGAGCATTCGAGGCAAACGCCGCCCGTCGCGCTGTCGGCCGATGAAGACGGATGGCGACTCTCCTTCCAGAGAGAGAAGGAAAATTCTTGGAGGGCTCCGCATCGCTCGGCCGAACGAAGACGGAGCGCAGAGGGAAGGAGAGAAACTCTGGGAACATGCCCTCTTGTTCCCTCCCTCGGGCTACGCTCTCAAATTAACAACATACCAATCTCTAGCGTTTTCTTATAACTTTTAACCATTTCGTCTAGCTTCCCTCTCATTCTTCCCTGCCGCTGAACAATTATTTTCTATTTCGATCTCGTGTTTTTTACTACCCCTATACTGTTTTACATAATTTCAGGACGTGTCAGAGGCAAGTTTACCGAAAATTTTTAATTTGGCATGAGAAATTTATGCGATCCTATAGGTGTGCGTTGTTTTGCAGCGCGTTGTATTTCCACACGTTGTATTATTACGCGTTTTATTATTACACGCTGTGTTACAGCGCATTGTATTGCTACACGTTGTTTAACCACGTGTTCTATTACCGTGCGCTGTATTACCAACAACAGCATTATCGTGTGTTCCATTATCGTGTGTTGCATTATCATGCGTTGTAAGGTCACGCGTTATATGCATTAGACAATTACAGATTGTATCTTTGACATGAAGACCGTCGTAATATCAACAAAGAAGATTTGTTATCAGCAGCAATGTAACTATAATCAACTATAATCAAGCATAATTAAAATCAATTACAATTGGTTACGATTTAATCTCCTATAACAAAAGTTGCGCACATTCAAAAATTCCAGCAAATCATCTCTATAAGGATTATATGAAAATGAACTATTCTTAAAGTCATATATACGTCATGATTATACGAGATATCATTATTCCAAACTGACCAACAGGCTACCGCCCAAAATACTCCGACGACGTTTGCCAGAAAACTGGAGTCCTAGTCAGTCGATCAAAGGATGCTTGAGATAAACATAGATCTTGAATTTCATCAAAGAAACTCACGAGTCTCGTGCAAATGTCTCCGCGAGGATAGCCGGCTTATTAATGTTCATTCGTCAGCCAGTTAATGAAGGTACCCCGTGAAGACAGTGTACACGCTGACCTAGAAGATCATCAAAGCGTTCAAGGAATAATAAAACGGTTTGAAGTCTCGCACGAACTACCCCGAGCCGATTAGTCGGTGCCTATTTATCGGCAACAACCTTATCTTCTAATTATAATTCGTGTCACGTTTGTATCTAAAGAAATGATAAATAAGACTCGAGCAAAGAGACTCCTAATAGTTATGTCACTTCAAACGCGATGAGTTCAGCTTACCAGTAAATCTCCATTTTATTAATACCTTCGTGGTTGACGTAGATTTAGTTAAAGATAGTTGTTAGAGGTTTATAATAATTGCCAAATTTGTCATATTTTGAAAAACGAAGGTTGTTATACGTTAAATGTTAGTAATGTAAGAAGCCTATAAGCATCGGTGTTACTTTCAAACATCGGTATGTAATATTATACATTCCAAGGAGGTGACGGCTTCTGCACCTGTTACCCTGAGGTCGAACATGTCGAACGAGTGCAACCGAACAACCGATTAAAAGGATAAAAATACCCGTAGAAAAGGTACATAGCCATTCGATCGTAAAAGATTAAATCGTTCATTGTGTACGACGTATATACACGTCATTGAAAATCGACCGTTAATCGTAAAGATACAGCTACTGATTGACATTATCAATTAGTCAAATAAATTACTTATCAAACAACATCAAAAGGATTATTAACATGGACAATTAATCTTTTGAATGGTAAATGTACTAGGAATAAATTTTGCCAAAGCAGAGACACCATGTCCTAGATACCGAAGAAACAATGTCGGATTGAATCCTAGTCGTATACGGTAGTCCTTGAGACGGTGTGAAAGCATTATCTACCTACACGATCTCTGGCAAATTAATCACCGGTATGCACCACGAGCACTAAAAAGAATTTAATGGCGTTTTCATTGTGCGAACACGTCGTGGGAAACGCGGCCACGACGTGCTGAGGGTACGAGATGTTTTTTCCCGCCAAACGCTAGTGGAACGCCACGAAGAACCGGGGAACAGTTGAAACAGCTATGTTCCAAGGACCAAAAGACAATCGGCCGTTCTAAATCTGCAATCTCCATTCAAACACCGTCAAAATGGTATTTTTTATATTAACTCAAAATTTCCTCACCTTATTCTCTTCAGGGACGTTTTGTTTAAGTTTTAAATTGTTAATATATTATAAATTCCTTTAGGCTTTATCTATATAATTATTAAGACAACGGTATCGTGCAGATGTGTGACATGAACAAGCTGAACGTCTGCATATGTGTTACTAAGAATATATGTCTTCAAGTAACCCTTGACGAGGATTGATATAGGTGGAGGAAATTTAAAAAAAGTTAATTATGTTCTATTCGTGTTTAATTTGGTCTATCGAAATTCGCAGCCTGTTGGAGCGATATTCAAGTACCGGTGCTTCAATATCCAGGCTACAAGAAGATGCATGTTTTTCGTCGGCGTTGTGCTCGTCCATCGATGGATGGACACTCGCGGGGCGTGTCGAACAGGTCGATAACAAGAAAAGCTGGCCAGAAACCTTCGGTTTACGCCGAAGCTTGGCTCTGCGATCCTGGCGTATAGCCGTTGCTCTCGCGGATGGAGGTGACTTTAAACGCGGGGCAATAAATTAACGGCGTTGGGTTACGCAAGGATCAAATGTCCCCTGGAGTATGGCCGAGAGATTTATGGGTCTGCCTTCACTGGCGCAGCATGAAGGAACGGAACGGAACAGAACGGAACAGAACAGAACAGAACGTACACAACCGTACGGCTTATTATAGGCTAGTTGCTCCGCTTCACTCCGCTTCGCCTTCAAGACGCTGGTCGACTGGTCTTTCAGACCCGCCGCAGGATACATGCAGGACTTTTCAGACGAACCAGCCTCAGCTAGCCGGATGTTGTAACTCGCTAATAAGGCGCGGCCACCACTCGCTGCCCAATTAAGCTAAGCTTTACGTGGCCACCTTAAGGCCAGGCCTTGAAACGCTCTTCGATTAGATACCCTAGATATCCCATTAATTTTATCCGTTCAGACCTCCCCTTACCCCCTTCTATCTCGTTCCGGTTATACACGAGGTAAGAGCCTCTCGGATTATATGACCGGTCCACGTCGCTGACAGAGGTTCAGATTAATTGCGAGGAATCCGGTGAATCGCCTTGGAAAACCTTCTCGACGAACACTTCGGGGAATCAGGTGTTTTCGATCGAGATACATGCTTCTTGGTCTTCCATTGATATCACGGTCGGTCTGATAATTTCTTTCCTATCTGTGCCTGCGGTCGTAATTTATCTTTAAATCCAAGTATCAAGTTAGAGGTATTTCACCTGAAGGTGGTAGGTAAACTGTTATGTGCAAACGAAGAATATTAATCAGCCTTCCCGAACAAAAATCAATATTTCGATGAATTCGATGAGCAACTAGTTTCAGATTATAAACAAAGTGCAACGATATTAAGGAACGAAACATAAATTAATTATTCTTCTGGATAAATATTAACATACATTTTGATGAAAGTTTTGATGAAAATTTTGATGACACGAATGGCTGATGTGAATAATGTTTGTATAACATGGGTCTTGAACTCGACGCTCGTCTCAGTGTTGCGTTGTTATTAAGTCAGAACGGGATAGCGTTTATCGGTTCGATCTACAGTCATAAGGTAACGCGTTAATTACTGAGGTAGGCAGTCAATAATTTTCTTCCGTCAAAGATTGAGGAAGTTCGCGAGGTTAGGAACGCGACCCTCGTCGCATAAACAACCGACGAAATTCCTGAACGAAGGTTATCTTGTTGGCATGGCGCGACCCCTATGCGAAGCCTATGCTGACTCTCCTCCTCCTTCTGCGTCCCATTGAGCAAAAAAGCGAGCATGCTCCCTCCCGGCGAAGAAAGTTCAACGAAAACAACGTGACATAAAGCAAGCAGCCTAGGACGGAAATACAAAAAGCAAGACGAATTGCCACGCTTAAAATATATGGAGACTCAGACGGACGGATGCAGACGGGGAACCGGAGGAAGTTTGATCACGTGGTCGGGATTAAAGAGACGCGAACCGAAAACGGGATTTGTCCTCCGCGTTTGCATTTCACCTACTCGTTAAATCGCATATGTTCATTTTAAAACTTAATTATATTCGAAACATCACCTGTGAATATTAACCCTGCTACAACGTTCGGATCTTTTATGGAACACTGCAATCTTATACCTTTCGAACGTTTCTTTCTGTAAACTTGAAAAATTTTGCGCAAAATTATCAAAATGTTCTGTGCAATTTTCAATAAAGCTGTGAAAGTTGACATTAGATTTTAAGTTCGATTGTAACGCAAATGTGGATGCACATTTCGATTTGCGGACGCACAGAAAGCGGAAATGCAGGCTCTCCCGTTATCCCATCGATTTAAACAACGAACAAGACCCAGTTCATCGTAATGGAGCAGCTGGCCATGGTTATTCTCATCCTGGAAACTAGGTATGCTAGGACAAAGTGGGAATGGCGAGTGTCCACCTGGGCCGAAGTATTATAAGAAGGAAGAAAAAGGAATTCAACAGAAGTCGCCGCCAAGAAGAAACGTCAAGCTCGACCCGACACTCATACAGGGGACTTAGAAGCCCCCAGGAGTATCTGATACGAGGCCTTTCTCCCTCTTCGCCTTCTTTTTTCTGTCTTTCGGCCAGACAAGCAGACAGCCGGACAAGGAGACGGAACCTGAGAGACCGAAGGAGAGTCAGAAGGTCGAGATAATGAGCAGCGGGAATAGGTTAGGTTACAGTAACGTTATGCATTTTGTACGTCCGATATCGTTCGGTGCAATGTCTTACTTTGACCACAATCTCTTGGCTTCGTATGCAGCTCGTTTTGAGGTCTGAAAATACTTTTGAAGAAAATGTATGCAGATGAGAGGATGTAAAATGATAGACGCTAAATATATTAGGAACTGCGGTACCAGAGACGCGAGTACGCTGAACTAGCGAAAATTTCGAGTAAAATTTCGATTGTGATATCGAATTAAACGAGAAAAATTATTTAGGTAATTTTCTTGACAGAAAAGTCTGCGAGTTTTCGCTTCTAATAACTTGTGTCCACGCCACAGCATTACGCCAATCAGTAACAATGACCATCCAGCAGTAAACGTGTTAACCTCTTGGTCCCCTTAATTCCACGCGTAATACGTCATAACTCTCGAATGGCACAAAGAGAACGGCTACATTTTTGTCGAGTTGTATGCTGGCGAAAAGTTCACTTCATTTTTAGCTAGCTTACTGTCAGGGGAAATACTACTCTTTTCTCAGTATCATGAGAGAATGCAAAGGATGCAATTTCTAGATTAGATTTGTAGGTTAGATTTCTAGGCCAGATTTTTAGATTAGATTGAAAATTTCTGTATGTAGGTTAGATAAAACTATAAGTTCACTTATGAAAATACTTGGTAAATATATTCATTCAGTAATTAAGCAGAATAGAAATTGGTTTTAATTATCAATTGCTGCTTCACTGCAATTAATTAATTGGATAATTTAGATTTTTATCTTCTTCACAAGGTACATTATGATAATATATTACGATTTTCTTACGAGTGTATCAAGACAATGAGATCCGAAGTTAATTACTCGACGAACACAGTATCGCCAAGATCTTAAGTAACTAATTATCGAAATCAATAAAACGAAGTAAGAACCTTTACATTTGGACTGCGAGGTAAGCAACAAGAAGATAAGAAATTCGTCTACCGAAACACAGTGAATAATTAACGTATTTAATTCTCGGATATCCCTGGCCAGTCCCACCAGGAACGCTGGATTCCCAGCGATCCGTTTCAAGAATTTTTTGCTCCCTCTCAAGAAATGCCTAATCTGTGAACGTAACGAAGTCTTTGGTCTATCCCACTTTCACCCTGGTTTCCCCCAATTCCGAGGTTTAATTTATACGCGCAGCTCCAAGAGAAACCCATATCCCCATCGCCCGTATCGTCCATGGTTGTCTCATGGGAGTTCATGGCGGCGGCCCAAAAAGCAAACGGACACAGGATTTCTGTAGAGCCATCCATCATCGTCACCGTCCCTACGCCCTCCTCCGTACTGATCTTCTTTTTCTCTTTCTCACCCTTCCGTTTCCTTTCCTTCCTATCTATCTCTATCTCGGTCTATCTTGCCTTCGTTCCCACGTCATTTCCTCGACGCTCCTCCTTCCATGCCCTTTTGGGCTCCGTCTCTTTTTGAATATCTCACGAAGCCGCCATCGTTACGGACACCAATCTCGTGTCTGGCTATGTGGTCTAGAAACGCGTTTCCAGATGAGATTCTGATCACCGCGACCCCTGCCAGTTTTGCCCACAGATTAAAAACCGTGTGCGTCCGCCACATGCTTTCTGGCAATTTTTTGTTCCTCGGTACAATAAGAATGGGGCTACACAGGTGTTAATCGCTTATGTTCGGAGCAATAAATCAAATTGCGGCAGAGAATATTTCGGATAAAATATTGGTACAGAGATTATAATAGACATGTATTTTCGAAGTGACTAATTAACCGATTTGCAAATTGCTAATTTCCTTTATTTTCAAAACATTAATACACAAGCTCGAATTACCCTAATTATTGGAATATCAGATGACGGTGTGATAACTGTAATAATAAGGGTATATTCTTTGAAAAAGCAATCGATAATCTTTCACACCTAATATCCGGGAAATACGGTTGTAAGGGTAGAAAATGATCATCCTCAGAGACAACAATTAAAAAAATTCGGTATCTCGAGACGAATCTGATCTCCATTTCAGATAACGCTTGGAATTATGTCGTTCCTCAATGCGGACCGTCGGAATGCAATTCCTGTTTGCAATTCCAGCCACGCACTCCGTGTAATTATCGATACGCTGTGTCGCTGGCTGTCGAACATATCGGAACTCGAGTGTACCCCGGAGGAAAAGAAACCTATCGACACCGGTCGATACGCGTTTAATGCGTAAGATAATTGCGATCCTTTTACGCGAAAAGATTTATGATATCGAGTCCTTCTAACTTGGTGCTCCTCCTTCGTCCTCTTTGCAAATAAGCACGCAGCAGCTCGGCTTATATACATACACGCATAGGTGTGAGGCTTCCGTTATTGCACACAGGTGCAGGCCGCAACCTCTCGTACAAGCGCCACATTTCTTGTGTAAGCCGTGCACTGACACGAATGCTTAGCGAACAGAGAGTGCCGCGGCAGAAAAAAGCCGCATTACCATCGAATTAACCCGCGCGAAATATCTACATAAATGGCCAATAACCCGTACCCGTAATGAGGAATTAAAATGGCCCTTGCCGTACACTCGCTCGATTTATTTCCACCTTTCTTTTTGTTAATCTTGCTCGATTAATCGGGGACGCGAATTTATGGACTGAACACTGTTCTCTGGCCCAGCACGTGGCATTGAATGTTAATGCCTCTCGAATCTTCGTTCCTGAGAATTGCCAGCGTTTTACGTTTACCGTAACGTCGATTATGGCCACTCCAATGAGCACGCGTACACGAGATGAGGTGCAGCAGGACGAGTGTCCCTTGCTCATTTCGACTTTTTTCCGATATAAGGGATTTTCAGTGCACGTCATCGTAAATGAGGATAATTGTTCACGACGACTGTGTTACAGAATGGTAGACTCTGCGGTTGTACAACCGTAGACACGCATAACCTCAAATTCGGTGCTCTTCGATAAAATGCTACCATAACTACCACAACTACTTGCGACTCGGAAACACTGTTATTCTCGCGGTTAAGTACTAGGCAATGGTTAAAAGTAGATGTTTAACGCGGTAGAGAGGATCATGTGACTCGACAGGTGGCCGAGACATTTCGTGAAAATCGTCGTAACTAATGGCGGATCGAAGGAACATCAGAGGAGGCTTTCACGTTCAGAGAGTCGTGCACGTTCCGCGATGTTTCGTGATGTTCGGCAGTAAACGACACCGATGTGCACCACCATGCCGCGGTGTTTCACGAGCCAGGCCAACTATGCCGGAATTTCCTAACCTATGTAACGTAAATGTCCCGCGTAAGGTGCCAGGGAATCTCGGTAGTTTCACCGGGCAAATGCCCGGAGAGCACCTGCATCTATAAAATTGAGTCATGCATTATTCATAGGACCTGCTTAGCTCAGCTGGTGCGCTTTTGCAACGTGCTAAAGAAACGGCCAGCCACGAATGGATAGCCAGATAAATTGATATGAAGTTTATCATGATTGGTAGCCCTGTAAGGGTAAACAGGATCGACTGGAAACTAATAGACACTATCAAAACGGGCAAATACTACAGATCAACACGAAACATTCGATGGAAGGAAATTGTAAATCGGTTAAATATCGAGGACAGGTTGGGTCTTGTAAGTGTCGATGCGCACAATGATTAAAATGGTGGATGTAACATTCACTTACTGATACAAAAGACTATACTTAATAATCAGACTATACTTAATATTACAATTTTAGTTTACAATACTACATTTCTTTAATCAAGTCAAACTTAAACAAGAATGAAGTTTGTAAACACCTTTATTAGACCACCTTGAGATCACTTTTATTTTAGAGTAAATGTGCTAATGTACGAACAGCGTTTTACAAAATTTAACGCAATGATCAGTGTTAAGCAGTGATATCTATGTTTTATAGTAATCAAAAATTGAAATATCATGAAAAGGGGATGATAATTCAAACATTACAAGGATAAAGTGAATTTAGGTGTAAGAAGAAACTGCTCTTGAAGAAGATTTTGCCCTTGAATGATTAAAAATTATCTGTTCTGTATAATTTACTTGTTCTATTGCCTTTGCGCGAAAATTCACGAATTGACGAAGAAATCAATATGGTTACCTGAGGCACGCGATATATTATTTGTTGATGCGAGGAAAAACTATAATGTGCCGACATCTGTGAGGAGATTCAGGCACTCGAACCTCTGTCTTCCTTTTGACTGGCAGTAAAGTACGAACCAACATCCACATCGTGAATAGGACCATTTATCGGCGAAACAGGAAATCTGGTAGCTTACGAACTCAACCGAAAGATGGTCCTCAAAAAATCAATTATTCACTCTCGTAAACTCTGTATACACACTGAATGCCATATTTGCATTAATAAACTTGAAGAAACGAGCAATCCTTAAAGGAAGAAAATTCAACGAAGCACTAGTTCCCTTCACGAAGTGCACCGAGTAACTGAGGGTTAGAGTACTAATAAGACAAAATGGTATCGAGGAAACGTTTACGCAGTATCCTTCGAAATCCTACCCTTCAAGGTTGCAGCTTCTTCCTTGGATTTAGCAAAGGAAGAAGAAGCGGCGGAAACGCGAAGGGGAAGAAAATAAGAGCAATCGTAGCGGGGTGCCAAAACCTGTGCTCTTACCTAACCCTGGGAGAGGATACCTTCGGGTTAAGGGGAGCGGACTATTATCACTTCGTTATTGCCATCATAAATTTCCAACTCGTTACACCGAAATTGCCCCCGTGATTCTTTGCAGTCACGGATGGGCCGAGAAAATGTCGGTAAACCTTTCCTGCGTCACAACCCCGTCGTATTTCAAGAAAGCAGGTGGTCTACTCTACCTTACCTCTATCTATATTTTCTTGAATATTGCTTTCGGGGTAATAATAATCAGCCGGAGATTTGTCCTTCATCGAACAAGGGTGATCTTCTATATTCCCGAAAAAGATACCGATAACAAATTCCTTCTTCTTCCATATTAGTAACATTGTGGTAATTTTGATGACAGGCCATTCCTGATCTCGCCCTGAGTTTTACATTTCCATAGATGAAAAATGACGTAAATTTTGAAGAGTATTTCAAAGGAATTAAAACACTGTATAGCTGGTAAGGATTATCAGAAACTGATGTAAACAGAAGTCTCGTAGGCAAAAGTTGAAATATAGTTGGAAATTCTGTTAGGAATTTATCTGTTCGAGCCAGGTGCCCATTGGTTGGACATCCGAAGGTGAAAACGAGTGAACTAGTTCATCGTAAGGTTCACTCGAAAACACGAGAGCAGCCATGAGTTATCATGGGAATAAAAGTGGATGAGTGGAGGCTCTGCCAAGCCGTGGAGCCAACGCGGACGCGAACGTAGCCAGCCAGCAAGATAACTTTTATGGGGGGGTAAGGGTACGGTACACGGTATACGCGTGGTGAAACTACCGAGCTAAAAGGTCAGAGCAATAAATAACTCGGTACGTCTGGGGTATACCTAGAAACTGGAGACATTATGCCAATCTTGGCTTGCGAACCGTACGAATGTGGTCTAGTTTTACCTACTGTTGCATAAATCTGAAAGCGACCGGCTACCTGCCGTCCTCTCTAGAAACCTTGCTTTCTACGAAACCTCTTGGTCACGCGGGAAAAGCCTTGAGCCTATTTTCGTGAGCCGCCTCACGTATTCGCGATTATGCCTCTTTGTGATCGGAGTCCGCGATTTTGGAAACTATTTTTTATTTCCTTCTTAAAGAAGACACGCACGACCCTGCCTCATAAATCTACGCGTACGCGATCTCTGGATCCTCGTTGAATTTCTTTTCTCGGGTATACAGATTTTAGAATCGCTGTCGTAACATACCTTTTGATGTTTTGTACGATTATACGACCTCGCTAACTAGCTTGCTGCTTACAATTTTCATGATGAGTTGCCGGATTTTTGGACAAGACTGCAGACAGGAATTGTTCAAATTTTGTACATTTAGACTAGAACAAGACCAATAAGACGAATAAGACCAAACTCTTGAAAGTGACAATACTTTTTAATTCAAAGACATCTTTACTTGAGGTTAAGTTTGAAACAGTGTTCAGTTTGATCCGTTACTTTTTTAATAACTCCTTGAATTCTGAATGGTCCATCATTCTAATTAGTGGAACAGCTTTTATTCGAGATATAAATTGATACGAATGTGCCGGATTCGCTCGTCATCGTCCGTTTATCTTGACGTTTAAGTTCATCAAAAGAAACATCGAATGTTGTGCATGCATTTTGAGCCGGGATGGATAGGTAACCCTCTGAAAGTCTTCCGCGTAATATCATTGGCAGACTATGGAGGTAATCTTACCGAATTGACTTCTCATCCACGGGTAGAGCGGGCTCGGTAGGTTGGCACTGGCCGCGCCTTGAGGAGTGCCCTGTTGTTGCTGACTAAGCGGCGACGTGACCACCCCTTGATGTTGCTGAGCTTGCGGCTGTTGCTGCGGATGTATGCCTGGCTGGGATTGCTGGGACGCCGCCTGCGTCTGTTGTTGCTGCTGATACATCATGTGCTGCTGCTGTGCCTGAAGATGTTGATGCTGTTGCGGTTGCTGTTGGTGCTGCGTTTGCTGTGGCTGCATGTGAGGATGTTGCGAGTGCATCTGATGGTGCATCTGGGGTTCGACGAGAGGCGGGCTGTCCGGTCCATCGAGCACGCTACCCTGATGATCGACCGCGGCCGCTTGAAGCTTGCAGCTCGCGTAGACAATAGGAGTGGACGGATGTCCGTTCGGGGTCGGTGTGTGTCCCATGTGGCCCATACCGGGGCTGGGGGACGTCGACCTGTAACCACCCATCCCGTCCATGCTGCCGTGCTCCTGTTGATGCTGATAATAGGTCGCGTTTCGCATGTCCATCCGATTGTACGGAGGAAACCTCGGATAAGGCATATCTTGTTGGGTGCCCGCTGCCCCATAATGATGGCCAGGTACTCCTTGACGCAGGAGGCTGGGGTCGCAAGGGTCCCCGGCTTGCTGGGACTGTTGTTGAACAGACTGCGTTTGCTGGGGCACCTGGACGGCGGCACCGTAGTGCTGCTGATGCTGATGCGGGTGTTCCACCCCGCCATTACGCAGGTCCGGGATGTACGAATTCGCGAAGTACGAACTCATGCTACTTGTCCCACCTGGCCCACCTGCTAATGCCACCCTCGGTCTTTTAGCGTGCTCTCACTCTTCGTCTTTTTTTTCTTTATCTTCGATGCTTCTTCGCCACCTATTTACTTTACACTTACTCTTCCTCCTCCTCCTCCGCCTCTTCTTCGGTTTCTCCCTTTCCACCGGAGTATATCTTTTCGCTTGTTATATATTCGTTCGTTTTGTTTTGTACTCTATCTGCGTACGGACACACTTGCACACTGGTCCTTACATTTGGATATATTATTTATATTATTTTTACATATATAATATATATATATATATATCACCTTCTGTAGATCTTGACTGCCACACTCTCGGACAACACGCGCGCGCGCACACTCTTTCGTTATATCACACCACCATCACCGTATTAATTCCACTTGCGTATCATTTGAATTTGATTTTCCCTTCCTGCCCTTTTATCACACTGGACTCGACGATAGAACGGAAAATAAAACAACGAGAAACTGGAGCACTACAGAACCGTGAGTTATCAAACTGCGTTAGGGGCGAGGATTGAACTTGTACACGAGGGGGGGAAAGATGGTAATCAGAGTTCTTCGTCTTCTTCGGTATGGTACCTTCGTTCAAAGCGCCAAGCCGCTCCAGACACGTTCCGTTCCTCTGTCCACCCTGCTACCGAAATTGTGCCGCACCTGTAACACCGGAAACACACAGCCGTTTTAGTTTCACGGGATTTGGAAACGGCTCGAGGCTAACTTTCGCGCTACAGTGTTGCAACGCGGAGTCGAGCAAAAGCTCTGGTCGCCGATGTTTCTACGACCGACCGAATGAAGCGAGCCGAGTTTGACTCCGTGAGTGACAGAAGGCGAGGTACACACGTGGCTCGTCACGGTGACGGCCATCGCCCAGACGCCGAACTTGCTGCTTTCGGTCTTCTGTGTGGGCGGGCTAAACGATCGTTAAATTTGGAAAAATTCCCGTCCATTAAGCGGCGTGGCTACTGAACCCCTCGCCGAGATTCTACCCGGTCTCCCTTCATTTTTTTGTGGTACACGCGGTCGACGGCTTCGCGCAACTCGTTAGTACGTAACTAGAACCGGGTGACTTCTTCCTTTTTCGCGTGGCTAACCGAGACCAGTTCCGGGAACGCGTTTTACGAAACATTTATCGCCGCAAACTTTGCTCCGTTCACCCTCGAACGATGGTAACGGGTTAAACGTGTCACCGGACGTGGACCGGAGAGTTCTATCCACACGTAGCGGACGTACAACTGATGTCTGACCGTATGGTACTTATTGTACAAACTAATACGCGAACACTAATTTACGAGTGTCATCGGATTTTGTTTGTTCGGTAACATTCGAGCTTATTGCTTTCAAAGGTAAAACTGTGTTTTTCGTTCAAATATCCTAGAACAGTGCCTGATGAAGAGGTCTCTCGTATGTACGATGCGTGCAATGATGAGGTGCTGGAGATTAAGACTTTAAACTTTCGAACGGAGAAACTCGTAAGCGTATCAGATTTTTAAAGTTTTAAACGAAACTCCTCTCTACGCTATAAAATATAAAATTTATAAAACAAGATTGAATCCGAAAGGAGTCATCCGAGGACTAACAATCTGAATTCCGAATTGTATAATAGCGAATGCACATTAAATTGGAAATAATGAAAAGATCTGTAAGAGTTTGCATTTTCATAGATTTAAATTTGGCGGCGTAAATTATGGTGTTGAAAAATTGGCAAACACCGAGGAAGGGTCAGTCGGTCCTTTATCGGCAGAATCTTGTAGAAACAGGTCTTCCGATCGGTCCCGGGAACCTTCCCTACCGACTGTGCATCATATTTCGAACATCGACTCGATGATCTAACTCGTATTGTAAGTTCAGGTAGTGCACACGAGTCTGAGTACTGATTGTTCCATTCTACTTGATAAAACGAAAGACTAAATAGCAACGAAACAATACGAATGATGAAGGATCGATAATATTTGGATTATTCTTAAAGAAGTATAATGAAAAAATTATGACTATCACAACGAATTCCACCAAAATTTAATGTTATCTCTATCACGCATAAGGGCATTCTTAAACGAAGTTTCAAACATTTTGATCTGTTATGTATTTACTACTCTAAAATATATTCGACAAAATCGAAAGAAGTATTGGATCGAAGAGAACTTTGGAAAAAGTGTTCATTGGTTACATCCATGTAACAATTGCGAATTAATTATCAGTATTTGAGTTTATTTTATAAGCATTCGCCAGATAATTTTAAACATTTCAACCTGAAAATATGCACTTTTATTATCCATTTAAGTTATTTCAGGAATAGCCATATTCAGACCCCGCTTTTAAAAACGATTACATTCACTTTTATTTTAAACACCAAATTTGTACGAAACATTACCTTCGTTCATCTTATTTTAACTCTACAATGACATCATGGAACAAACATATTTTAGTCAGATATCGAGTTGCATCCTAAAAATATTTAAACGGCTTAGATCAAACACTCCCAAAACGAAAGTGATAGCTATTTGGATAATTTGTTTTAGTATATGATTATTATATCGATTGATCGTACGTACAATAGGCGGCAAAGTAAAAAAAGTGTTCGATTTCATTGGAAGGGAATAGAATAGAATAGAATGTACGCTGCGAGGGTATAGGGAGCAGCAGGGTGGTCGTGTTGGTAATGGTCGAGGAATGGTATGGGGCAGAGTTGCGGGGGCGGATGTACACGGGGATCCGAAGGGATGGGTAGGGTGGCAGGTTGAAGGGTTCGGGGTGGAGGTGGGGCCCTTGGGAGTTTGCTGTACACGAGAATGGGTCGGACACGGGACGATCGCGATTAACATTCCGGCCGCTAGCTCGCTGTTCGCGCGGCGCTTTCATTAATTCCAGCGTATTGATTCCCCGGATTGATGAATGGCCGCCGATAGCGATTCCATGCGCTCCGCAACTCCCCGTGCCCTTCCCTCCTGCCCGCCCGGCCAGGATCGCGTATAAATTCTACCTCTCGCAGGATTTTAACTCAATTCCCGCTTTACGGACTGCTCTCGCCCCCTTACGTATCCTGTGTCCTCGTAACGCCGCTTTCTTTCTATTTATTCGGCCCTTTCGGTTTTCCCAGAGATCAAGATAAAGGCTTACGCCTCGTTTCCATCCGAACGACCCGTAACCCCTTCTTCCTTCTCCTCTTTTTCTCTCTCTGTTCCTCCCCTCGCGAGGTACGGGCTCCGTGCTTTCCATCGGGCGCGATTAAACGCGATCGTTGTTACGCGAGCCGTGTAATAAACCGTTTCAAATGGAAAACGTCACGCCTCGGTATTGTTGGAAACGCCGCATTGTCTTTCCGTGAAAACGTTTCTGCCGTTTCGTCCGAACAAGGCATTGTTTTAATCGCCTGGCGGAAACTGCTCGAGGAAAAGGAGTTTCCGGTAGGCGAGGAACATCTGGAAAAATGGCACGATCCTATCGTCGGCGACGGCCACCGTCTCGTACCGTAGACGTTCGAATGTTTATTCGAAGGAACATTTGGAGGTCATCGTGGCTTTGTCCGGTGGTGACACCGACCGGAAGAGGCATAAACTAACTAGCCGTTTAAAGGTCTAAGGAGTTCATATTATTGCCGGCAGATGGCGATGTCGACAGCCAGAAGAAACGGAAAAAACGGGGTGGAGCGTGTCTGACAGCTGGGTGGGTTCGGGGCCAAGGTGATTGAAAACAGGGTGGAGCGTCACGTGACGCCATAGTTGGATATGGAAGTGACGTCAGGCAGCTATGATGGCCTCTAGTTAACAAAATGGCTCCTACCGACGAGTTCCTTTGTCTCTTCTGTTGCTGATCGTGGATCATAGTTATCCTCGCTTAAAGGGACGCATGGTTTATTTGGAAACTTGTACATTCCGTTTATCTAATTGATTCTCGTCAGCTATTTTCTACGACCACCAACGTGGGTCAATAGAGTATTCGACTTAGGCTGAACTTTCAATGATTGAGTTTATAGATTCAAAGCACACGATTCAAATACTGTATACAGGAGGAGTAACATTTTCATTAAAAACATGGTGTGTATATTTAATCCTCGAACAGAGAAGACGAGTCAATTATGATCCACGTTTTTGAAACTTACTGTACAACGATGTTTCGCTTAGGCACTTAAATATTTAGGAAAATTTTTCTTGCGATGACCTAAGATACAGACGAATTTTAACTACCCGGTTAAAAAATCTGTTAAATAATCTGCATACCAATAACACTTATGCTTAAAATTAGAATATTCGAGTATTCGAATTGTCCATACATAAAATTCCAAATAGTGTCCCAAATTATTTGAATAGTCGAAACATTCCGAGTTTATAACTTCAATGGCTACCGAAAGTTTAACACGAAGCAAACTGAAGCTAACCTAAACCGCCACGCGTTCAACGTCCCATAAATACGCCATCAAAAGACCATAAACACCTGCTGAACGATTCCCAAGCGGAATATATTCGGTGTAACGGGTTTCACGGTCGTTTCGCTTTCTCTGTGATAACCTAATGAGCGCTAATCGAGTGACAAGAAATTGGGGCTTCACTTTCGCTATCTCGTAAGCGTCGACGATCGTTGAACCGTGCGAATGGTAGGACGGGATTAAATAAACGGCACGATATCGCGGACAGCTGGCCAACTGAAGATCGCCGACCCATAAATGCTGGCAGGATTTGACAGTTATGGGACTCGTAGCTCGTGCCGGTCGTTCGCACGCCGTAAAACAGTCGTAAACTAAAGGAGCTCGTAAAACGGGGACCCTTGAACGAGCCACCTACGTGCCTGAGGTCCCGGCTCGGGAAAAAAAGAACAGAAAATTGCGACCTTGAACACATTCCTGTTCAGGGCTCCGCCAATTTGGTCCATACGATGTCCTTGAATTTCTTCCCGCAGGTATGCGCTCGAGTAATTTCTTTTCTGTTTTATCGAATACCTCTGTAATTAACTTTCGACCCTCTATTATGGTATTCTTTACCTTATATGCTCACCATTGTACTATTTTTACGAATTACGGTATTTGAATAGAGCTTAAGTTAGGGTAGCAATGTTCGCTGCGTGCATGGTTGAAGGTAAAGTATCGTTGAAGAAGACTCTATTTATTATCTTCTGATTTATTAAACTTTTAAGAATTGCTGCAATTTGAATCGTTTAATAGTTCTACAATATGAGCGATAAAATCTTTCACTATTTTTGATAGATCATTTTGAATATTTATGATATTAAGATGGACAATAGAATAACTTAACCTGTTCATTTTAATTATTAAATGATGTAATTATTAAATGTGCGTATACTTTATTACGATACTCGGTATAGTGTGTGGTAACAAATATTACATTTATGTTTTCCTTTAATTTCTTACGATAGAGATCTGACGATCGGTCTGTTCTATTATAAATCGCATGTTTAAGAATTAATCAAGGATAAATGCCATGCTACAGGAAAAATGTATAATTGAAACTACTTTTTTCATGCTATGATCAAATTATTAGAATTTCTTTGTAATTGAATATTATTTAAGATCAAAGAGATCATTGAAAAGAAGTAAATAGTTTTGTTACGATTCATGCTTGACCGAGTTAACCAGCGATAAGTAATTATATCAATCACCTCGAACAAATCGCCATCGCGTTAATATAATTAGAGTCTCAATGCGGCCGCTGATTGTATGTCATTAATTTAAAATACTCGTTTTTAGTAAGCGATGACAGGGGCCAGCAAGGTTAATTGCACGTCCGAAGGTGATTTTTCGCTCGTTTCTTAATTCACGACCAGATATTCGAGTAAAAAATAATTATCTGATTAATTTCACTTTCTAACAGATGTCTATTATTCTAGACTTTACAACTGCAAATTAGTAAAATTTTTGCTGCAAATAATTGAAGAATCAAAGTCAACTTTTTCCATTAATATTAAATTCTAGATTCCACTGATTCAGTGCGACTATTTTTTTATATTTCCAAAATTATTTACAGCAATTACATACAGTTGACAGATTGAACTACCGACTGTAAACATGGTGAAATAGAATTCATCAAATTTTCCAGCCAACAAATTTTGCAGTTGCTTTTTGCTAACTGCAAAAATACTTTCGGATACAAAAGGCTGCTATATACCGCAAAAAAATCACATTTCGAACAATCGGTTACAACAGAAGTACCCGAATGTCAGACGAGTAACGACGAAAAGTCAAAAGGAGTTCGTAGAGTAACGGAGACGAGGCTGGAAGGGCTCGACACAGCAGGGAAATGGTGAAGGAATACCGTTACCGATAGAAGATGTCCAGCTGGTGGAAGATCGAGTGGGCATTAAAGGGTGGTCGCGATCAAGGTTTCGAAAAGGATCGCGGTCCACCAGTGCCGTGTATCCCGGTGGTCGAGGAGGTGCACACTAACGCGATGTCGGATCGGTGAACGGAGAACCGACACGCTAGCGGATCAGCCAAATGCTAACATGCATATGCGATTAGCATAATCGAGTCGGCCTGCAGGAAACCAGTTTGCAAGGCCGCTCAAAAGCCGGCCGCCCAATAGCTTATGCCGCTCTCCGCGAACCGGCACGCACGCCGCATCCGTAATTCCATTTACCCCTACCGACGTACGCGTCGCGTCGCATCGCGTCGTCTCAGCTGATTGCGAGAAACTCCCACCCTCTGCTATACTCGATTGCGAAATAGCGGATTGGTCAAAAAAGTCATCGCGTTTTTGTCGGTGGAATCTATCGTGTCTCGACATTGGATTCGAAACAGAACTTCTTAGTTATCTACGTGACATCCACTGCAGAAGATGTCATCTTATATCATATAGGATGTGTCATGTGCATATGGATATGTGACAGTACTGATTTTCATGTGATCTACTGAAATATAATAATAGTAATAATCTAGCAACGACTCCACTGCAATGACATCAATATTAAATTTTTCATTTCGCAACGCTAAATCTCCATTATGATTCACTTGAAGAGGGTCAAAAATCACGGCGGCCCTTGATCATTTTACATGCGGAGAAAACTCGACGCCACGAAACGGTGGTGGCGTCGCGACGGCATATTTAATAAACAGAGAAAACACAGGGTCCTGTATGGACCTCAGGGAGCGCAGCGTTTCTGGTTAAAAGGGAAGCCAAGGGGGATGAAGAGGGTCGAAACAGTCAGCCATGAACGTCGCAGATAAATCCCAACCAACGTTCTGCTAGCCGACGATACGCATTACACCCTCGTCCCCGGTTTTTTTCTCTACCCTCTGCAACGCTTTTTTTCCCCCGTTCATTTTCAACTTACTTCGGTCATGGCGTCAGTTACCAGCTCTCACACGTTTTTTCTCTCCTTTCCCCACCCCCGTTGCTTTCTGGATCCTCTATTCGAGATTATCAACGCTCGTATTTTTCAACGAGCCGTTCCATTCACCGAAAAAAGGCTCGTTTTGTTTTCCACTTCCCGATCGAAAGTGCTCTCGATAACGCTTTCGGCCCTGTTGCAGTCGTTTCATTGAAACCGCCGTTATCGGGTGAATTTCTTTTTTTCCTGGATTCTCAATATTGTTGCCGCTCGTTCTGTCGTTTCGCTGAATACCTGCGTTTCTGTTCGTTTTTTTTTTTTTATTTCGTGAAATAATAGAATATATTTTTTAAAAAATTAACTTGGTATATCAACTCGTATGAACAACGTAACTTCTGTGTAATCCTATACGAGTCACAATATTGTATTAGATATCGATATCTCGGTTCATTTTATACCATCTACTATTTCAATTATTTCCGCAGAACATTCTACGTATCAATTATAATGCAATACATATTTACACAGGGTCCATCAAAGTTTTTATAATAGTTAAGTCACCATTTTGAGATGAATATTTTACATTGTAACTTTCACAAGAGTTGTAATACGTGTAAACGCCGAGATCCGCCATGTTGTCTCGAAGTGGCGGCAAATTCAAACACGATCGATTTCACGAAACATCACCATGCATCGATGTTCCGCGTTTCACGGGACATTTGGAATAAATGTAGATAGCTTATCACCGTTTTGTGACACGTGACGTATGACATCCCGTTAAGCAGACTCGGCACGATGAAATCTTTTAATACATCAACTCTGGCCGTCGACGAGCTGAAATTATCGCGAACATGGACCGATACGATGAGTTATGCGTCTCCTACGAGCTGTCGCTTTAATTTATTCGATGTTCCGAAATGACGATGCCTTTATCGAGTGATAAATACTGCTCGGTGTAAGCGTTATTCATCGGAAATCGTCTCGATGAAATTTGTTAATTAAAAAATCTGCCAGATGAATGGTTCTCTGAGTTTGATCGATATTAAGATTATTCATACAAACGTAAAAATACACTTCAATTATACAGGAGCGCGATGAAACGCCGAATAAATGATACCGCATCGTTTGCACCTTTCGTGTTTTCGCAAGGTTACAAGGTTATAGTTGCATTTAATTATCATAATTTGGCAGGTTTTTGCAAGTTTACGCAAGTTTAAGGCGGGTAGATATCAAAATTCCTACAAGATAATTTAGATTTAAGAAATTTATCAATATGACACCGATGATGGCCATGTTGAATATTTGTAAACAGAGGACTTCACATCTGTTTATTTTATTCGTTATAACATAATATGTGATCATGAAAGAGGTCTAAATGAAAATTTTAAAAGAATTGTAAAAAAGGTACCATTTTAATTACATCATTATCGACATAAATGTGATCTGAATTTTATCCAACCACATAACCATTACCTTCATTATGAATTAGTTTTATAGAACAAAAAAGTGAAGAGTTCTTTTGAAATTTTGACTGAAATCACGTTTATAATCACGAACACATGTCCGAAGTAGACAATTTAGTGTATACGAGTCCCAGACAAAATTGCAAGTGGATTTAGGAAGACATACAATGACTACCCTTTAACGGTTCAATTGTCAGGATAAATTCGTTGAAAGTGTTGGTAGGTAGCAACAAGCCACCAGATCAATTTCCGTAACCGCAGGACGCTGGGTTCGTTCGTAAAGCGGAAGCAGAGTAAACGGAAAGAGAAACCGGGCAAAGAGAAAAGCCAGGATTCGGCCAAGGATTCGCTTGTTGACCCAAATGAGCTGGCCGAATTTTGCGTGTCGTCCACACAGCGGGAGACCTAGAACCTCGGACTCGACCCCTGTGTTCCATCCGCTTTCACAATCAGTTGAAAAGCTTGGAAGAATCGTAGCTACGGCAACTTTCACATTTTTTCGTGAAAACTTTTTTGTCTAGCTCTGTTCCGAAATTTAGAGCGGTCAACTTTCTCTTCTGGTCAGGGTGATCTCGTTTCGGTGTCCATCTTGCGACGGGTCGTTATAGTTATGGTTCCCTGGAAAGCTGGACTGCGAGCCAGTTTCTCAGGCTTTTCGTTAAAACGAGACTTTGTATGTTTATCTTATCATCGACGTTAAGGAAGACAGAAGTAGACTTGCCGATAATTGTTTCGTGAAAGTGGCAGTTGATGGTGATTGTTTAAATTAAATATTTTATGAAAGAAGTATCTTCGGCTATTTACGAGATCACAGTTACCGAATAATAAATGAAGTTTTAAATTTGCTAATTTGAATGAACATATTCAGTTTGATTTATTAAGTAACCTGAAGTTGTAAGTTATAAACTGGAGTGGTGGTGCAAGAATTTGCGTTTATTGAAGCTAGCCGAGATAGTGATCTTGATTCTCGAGCGAGCATTGCGTACGCGCGCGTATCGGTGCATATAAAGCAAGCTCGAAACACGTCCTATGAGAACGACGAGTTTCACTCGAGCAAAGAGGTTAAAAGTCGAGGGACAAGGTTTCACGAAATCTAGATTCTACTTTGTTAATAACCGTCCAAGCACCGGCGTCTTATCTCCGCTGTACATCGAGGAGCAATAAAAGTTTCCTGAAGGAACTTTAAGAGTCGCGCGAAGATAACCGAGAGGAATTAAGGCAATTCCTTTGCAACGTATATTCATGGAAATTAAGCAACAACAAAGATTCGTCTCGAAGATTAGAAGCTATGGTAAACTGGGAAATTAGCCTTTGACACTTTGGCTATCTTGTCAACGCTTAGGTGATTATTTTTTAAACCCGTTTTCTAGGTTGCTTCAAAATTCTCTTCATTTTTGGAAGTCTAATTATATGAGAAAAGATTTTTTGGTCAAATATTTCCTTCCAAGTTTGTGGGATTATACTGGTTTTGTATTATACAGTTTGAATAATTTAGGTAGTTTTTTATAATAGATATTGTTAGCATATTTTTACTACGAATACATAGACAGTTATATTATAGTTATTGTGTAGCTCTAGACGTCTATAATTAATTGTTATCTTCAAGATGGAATTACGATTTTCATTTCTGTAGAAGTATACCGCCTTTAAATCAACGGTTGGTTTATATTATCAATTATCTTATTATATGGCCCGTAAAACTGCTTCTAAAGGTGTGAAGCCTGGAAATGGAAAGTGAATAATTACCTTCCATCCTAGGTAGCAACTAGTTCGGCCCTTATTTTTCACGGCTCGTCAAAGACACCTGGAGTTGGGCGTTACTTTCATTTGCATTGTTACACCCTTTCTGTTTATCAAAGATAAATCAGTACTTCTAGCAACACATTAAAAACATTGTAATAATTCCTGTGTATCTACCTTTGATGCTTCTAAACTTAAACAATCAGATACAAAATAGGCAAAGCTAAATAGACAGACTTAACATACTTTACTTTATAAGATTTCTCTCTTCTTATTTCTTCAAATAGAAAGAATTAAGCACGACAAAATTACGAGATCAGATGCCGGAGTCTATTACGTATTCAAGGCGGCACTCAAAGTGTTAATGATTCCAAGTTTCTAGGAAATCAGGATTTCTCAAGAAGCGACTAGAATAAAAGTCTAACTTAATTATGCTCGCCACTGAAAAGGACAGTAATCATAATTCACGACCCAGGCTATTTTTCTCAGAGACAAGCTGAAAGGCTGCAGGATAATTCACAATTTATGGATACCGATGAAACTGGTTCCATACAATTAATTATAACAGATTTAGATTCAATATTAATTCACAAGCAAATGTACTTAATCCCTTAATTATGCTTATATATTCTTGAAATCCTTGAATTCACGGCTTCCGCTCGCATAGTAACACAAGTAACACGTATACTTCGCAAGCAACTGTTTCGCGTGTTAATCGCCTTTACCAAAAGTTTCTTCAAAAAGTAAAAAACAAGTGACGTTTAGAAACCTCGAACAAAAGTTTAAATAACTGATAATTGTTAGGTCACGTATCAAATGGCAAGATTTTGAAAGTAAGTCACGAATTGGATGACATGAAATGATCGCAGAGTTATACCATATAAGTTTGAAGTCTAAAATTTTAAAATACGAAAATCTTTCATTAATGTTTTTAGTATAAGGTGTGTTTGAAAATAGCATTTTTTAGATTTGAAGTTTAAGGTGTAATGGAAGTGATTACGTAGACACTTCTGTAATGATTTTAATAGAACATGGCTGGCTGTTAGTTGCAGAGAGCAGTGATCGACTTTAGGACATATAATGTCTGTCACAAGATTAAAAGCAATAAAAGTATTGCAAAATAACACTTATAGAGTATCGGTTTGAAGCTGAAAGTTCAACAAAAATGACTAAATAAAGATTTCATTAACATTTCTAATAGTTAAATAGTACTATCAACCCAAAGTTCAACGTTGATTTTAAGTGTAAGATTTTTCTGCAAAACCATGGTAGTAAAAAGTGGATCGATGGTCGAACGAACGATCAAAGAGGGGTGAAATCGGGGTAAAAAGAGGAGGGTAAGGACTGATGTCTTCGCGCGTAACGCCGACAGCGAAGCTAAAATTACGAAGGTGAGCCTTTATTTCGTCGCGAACGCGAGAGGGTGCCTATAAGAGCGGCGAGACACGGAGCAGAGTGGAAAGTTTTGACGCCATCCTATAAATCAAGCTCCAGGTTCGCTCGGCCGGAACGTTGCACGAGCTCACCCCAGCTCTCGAGAGTTTCGCTCACCGTATGTCTCCTTCGCTCTCGGCACAGACAGCTTGTACAAGGTGGGTCAAAAATTCCAACAGTTCCACCCAACCTCCTACCTACCTAACCATCTCTGGCTCACTCCTGCCCTGGACGCCGCGACTTTGAAATAATTACCTTCCAGTTAATTTATGTCGCGACTACGACCCGCCGTTTTAGCAACATCGCGCCGCCTTTTTTTCATTTGCACGCGCTGTTGCGGGAAAAATTGTTCGGTTGATAACGAAACTTCCTTATGGTGGAACGATATGCAATTGGAGCAGACATGTTTAAATATCGCGCGGCTAGGATAACTTCATTATCTTTACTCGTTATTTATTATCCAATACTTAATTTCATAGTAGGAAATTGTATTTTGATACTTTCGTAACTGCAGCATTCACGATGGGAAATTATAAGATGGAAAGTAGAGAATTTTTGAATTATTTTCGGAGATGCATCCACTGAAAATGAAATATAATACAGCAAAGTTCTACCTACAGATCTACATTTCCGTACGTAAACCGCGTTGAAGTTTTTCTTTCAGCATTGTCCGCCGTAAAGCAACAAAGTCGTCCACGGTAATAAAAAAGAGGAACGAGTTTGCAAAATAAGCAAATGCAAATTTGTAGTCGAGGCAAGTGTAGTCGACGCGAAAGACGTGGACGGCCGTTTGGTGGGCGAGCCGCAGATATCGTGACGCGATAATCGCGGGAATGTCCGGTACCAGAGGGGAGCGTTTAGTTGTTACACATGTCGTGTACGAGTAGCGTGTGTGCGGGTCGCTTGCGACCCTCCGACGCACACACTCCATGCTGGTATCGTACAATTAGCAGATACAATTAGTAAATGGGAAGTTGATTATCTTGAATCGCGCTCGTACCACTGTGCATCGCGAACCTTAATACTATAATAATAACGCTTATCGCGGCGAAAATTTCGTAGCATGTACCTTTCGTGAAATATTTCATCGCTGGAAATGTTTCGGAGGAGATGGAGTACCGATATGTAAACGTCGCTCACTTTCGTTTGCGTAAACGCTAATTACGCCTTCCACTGCTTCCATTTTTGAACTCGGTTTTGTCGGAACGATTAATTCTCTAGATACAATGTTAATGTGTTAGGTATAGCCTACGTTTGTTGACACGTTGAGCAGGGTCGCCCGCTCGTGCTTTTAAATCAACGTTGGTTATGTTAGATCTTTCGTTAAATATTATTTATCGTTAACTCGATATCCGTTTACATCGGCGATAATAATATTCGGAATTTAGATTATTGTAATGGTCGGTTGCCAACGCGATAATACATAATTATTCCTTCAAGTAGTCGGCTACCTTCGTACATTGTAGCAGGAGTCGATGAATAAACTTATTCGCTTCGTTTTCAGTGTCATTTGCAATTTTATTGCTCGATTCTACCTAGAATTTTATTGCGCGATTCTATGTACAAATTCGTCGAAGAATTCTATCTATAATTTCATACAACCCTGTTCTTGGAATCATAAATATTCATGAATATTATGAACATTTAAATATTCCATTGTACCGTTTCATTGTATAATTCCATTCATAATTTCATTGCACGATACCGCTGCACAATTCTATTCGATAATTCCATTGAACAATTCCGCTGTGCAATTTCATTTAGAACGTCATTACACGATTCCATCTACAATAACATTGTACAATCCCATTTATGATTACGCGGTACAATTCCATTGCATAATTTCATTAAGAATGCCATTGTATAATTCCATTTAGAATCCCATAATACGATACCATTTACCATTTTACGTAGTAAATGTAGATGTTATATACATGTAAACGAAAATACGAAAATGGCACCATTTCGTGCGTGGCGTCAAGCATATACAATATGTCACAATAAATATAAGTGTCCGAGTACTACGTAAGCAAGTGTTTACGCACTTCCTAACCTCCAAACTCATAAATAGAAGAGCTACTTGTACGCGATAGAATCGAAAGAGAAGAATTTCATGAACCCAGAAGCGATTACAAGATGACAAACGAGCACCATCTAGGACGAGGGTTCTACACGCAGCTCAGGTTCAACGACTTAATTTCATGATGGAATTCAAGGTCAAAGCATGGCACGGACAACGGAAGATCACACGATTCGACTAATTACCGGCAGAAACGGCAAATCCCAGCGGAGCCTGACGATAATCGAGGTAAGACCGAAACGGAGAGCTCGAGGGAGGGAGAGTTAGTTTAGATCGCAGCCGTTGGTCCTCTCCCGTAGGAAATACGTTTCCGGTAGCTGTCGTGTCCGTGGAAGTCGCGTGACAGACAGAAAAGAGCACGCAGAGAAAGGGACAGCCGCGGGCAAGGGGCGGCAAAGGAGCAGCCCGAGGGGGATGGGGATGCAGCCTCGGTTCAGGCACGGTATTGGATGCTGCCTCGGCGAGGCTCACGGTAGGGGTAGTTTGACAAGTTGACAAGAGCACAAAGGCCACGGTGGAGCCGCAAGAGACGGGAAAGGGCGAGACGAGGCGGCGGAGAGTGGGAAGAGGAAGCGTCGCGACGCTCAGCGTCCGACGGAGGGTTCGCCGGATAGGGTGGTAGGGGGATGAAAGCCCTGCAGATCCAACGCCCTGAACAAAGGCCGGCTCGGCTTCATCCCGCTCTGAACTCTCTCTCGGACTTTGGAAACGAGATCACCCATACAGCGTACTGCGTGCGACTGTGTTGAACGAGCGTAGGGGCGTCGTCGACGAGGGAGTTCCAGTTTGCTTGCTCGACCCGATAGATACCGGCCAGGGCCTAATATCGAAAGTTCCTGGCTCAGGCAGAAACCGTGCTTAATTAAATCGGAAGGCCGTGAGAGATAACCGACATCCCTGCTCTGCCTGCGATTTCTCCACGCCGCCGTCTCGAATACACTGTTAACTCACGACCACTACTCGTACCTGATTCTCCTACAATTTTATTTCAGAATCATATTACTGACACCGAGCGGTTTTAGAAGGATTTCAGGGTCTTTATGCAGTTAGAAAACAAAGGATGACGCTCATGGCGCGGTTTTGATCCATGATGGCGGTGCGACCTTTGAACTGTTCTTCGGATAGTCCTCCTTTCGAAAGGATACAATGAAGTCACCGTTAGACCTAATTACTTCTTCCTTTAAAGTCCCATTTTATCGCTTTGCACAAAATGATGTACAAGTTTACCTAATAATGCGCTTCGCTGCAGGATGAGCTTTCGAAGAAACAGGTATGCTTCCCCCGTTTTAATATCAGATAGTTGTGCGTGACTGCTATAACCAGTTATTAGCTCGTTACGAAAACATGTTACAAAGCGAGGAATACGTTTTTTGCTTTAACTGTAGCAGGCTAAGATTTTTGCTTTAATCGTAACAGCACTTCCTTCGATATCTCGTCAGTTCATCTCGTGTCGAGAGAACGAAACATAACCAATTAAAAGTTTACTCGCATCGTGATTGTTTGTTTCGTCCAAATATAATTAAAATATTAAATGTAAGTATATTTTTGCCGATCTGTTTGTTATTCCAGTTGACGGAGAAAGGCGGAAGACATTCGTTAGTTGAACACCAAGGATGGTCAGGTAGACAATGTAGAGAACTAAACAATAGTCTACGCGTAGACAATCTAAATGTAGACATAAATTTGCGATGTCAGCGTTGATAATGCAGATACTATCAACAATCCTAAATAACGGTATTGTTATTCAGGAAACTGTCGTTATAATATTTCAAATACGTACACGAAAATTCATTCGTGTTTTAATATAATTAAGACTTCGTATAACTGTTATTTGATATCGATCAAGCAATATCAAACAATATCATTGATACTTGATATAAATGTATTTTAAGTATGTTCTTTTGACTGGTTATATGAAAACCTTGATTTTAATTTAACCGATGTGTAACTTTAGACTTATGTCAAAGACTTCAATATTTACTTTGAAAGTCATTATTATTGAAAAATACATGTAAAGATGTAAAGAAATATTGTAACATTACAATAAAACTACCTATATAAAATATGAAACTTTTGTTCGAGTAGAATAATCTGCTCACTAAATCCGTTAGATCTGTTATATAACTATGACAAAGAAACGAGACGGTAAGTGAATTTCGTAACAATTGCAATAGAGGTGACTAAATACGTAGTCCATAGATCTGCGAGTGGCGTTGATAGTCCATGACCGATGCAGAATGGAGCGGAGTGAATCAATAGAGTAGAAGGCGCGATCAGAGGTTTGATCGACGTATCGCGGTCTCGAACGATGTTTCTAATGATCCCTGCGGTGTGTTCGCGATCGCGATAAATCATGCTAGCAGCTCGTAAACCGTAAAGGACCCAAAGACCGTACGTATGTATCGATGCGAACACACGCGAGCAGGCGAACAAGAGAGGGAAGCGGAAAGAGTCGGTACATCGTGCTAAAGTTATGCCGCGGTATGAATGGAACGCTTTTGCGGAGAGCGCCTTCTACACGCTGGTTAGCAGAAATATTTATTGCCCTTCGAACGGGTATCGGTGGCCCGCGGCATGCCATTGTGGAAAATCGTTCGACTTGTTCACGGTCACGGTTCGCATTATCCTTTCCGCTTTTTTTATTTCCTTCCCCGTTCGTCTATCTGCGACTTCTTTCGGTGGCTTTCGGAGTCGATTCATGATTCGGTTGGTTAGGTTTGATGCTGAATTAGGATTGGTTATACTATTTTGTATGATTGAAGTTTCAAACGTTCAGTTGGAGACTTTGAAAACACTTTCAGGAATTTGTTTATATGTATATTATACTATCATATATTTATAATATAATAGCAAATATTTCAGTATACGTACAGAGTGTCACATCTCTAAATGTGACAGTCACGATATTTCAAGAATTGTTTATAAGAAAGAAATTGTATATTGATGCCTGCGAAAGTGCGTCACAAAGAGTTACGTTAAGAAATCAGTTAAGGTGATTTTTCCGAAGTATATGTTAATTTTCATGAAGGTTGTTCTTCTACTTCGTTAATTTCAAAGTTAGCGTGCACCATACGTGGGTTCATCGTTGAACGACATAAAACAAAATATTACAGAGCGTTGATAAATTAAAAAGACGGGAGAATGCAGGTCGTTAAAAGGATCTAAAAAACATTTGATGATCCTCGTTAGGTGAATCTTTAGACCGTTCAACGCTGCAAAGCGGACGTGACATACGATATGACAGGTTGGAGAAAAACTTGCTCGAACGTAGCCGCAATGGGACGAAATATTCCAAGGAAAACGAGCGCACGGTGAAAATAATCCGAGAAAGGAAACTGCGCGATCCTTGGAAAACGTTCCGCGAAAAACCATGTGGCGAGCACCTGTTCGCCGTCGATTTCCACGGTAAAACGGTTAAAACCCACGCTTCCCGTGATTACGGTTAGCTACGAGCAATTAGGATAATTAGATTACTGGTTACTCGAGCTGTAACAGATTCGAGGAAATTTAGAATCCGATCGGGTGCTGAACCCCTGCTTAAATTCTTTCAAATGAAAAACTTTGCGAAATGAACTTTCTTAGAGTACTGAACTCAATTGTCTTCGTTTATCTTCGCACAGGACTCTGTTCGTGAGAGTATGCTCACTTAGGAGAACTAAAAGAATTTCAATCTTTGAGATTTTTTATTTGTATAATAACTGTAACGAATACTTTCAAAGGACACATCGTCAGAAATTTATAGTACATTTTGTAATAACAAAATATGTGAGAAGTGTATACAGATGTGTTTATATGTGTTTAATAAGTTAAAATTGTTTAATTATGTACCTCTTCAAATGACGTCATTTTTAGGTGTACTCCTTATATTAAATTCGTAAAAATTTCGTAAATAATTATATAACAATCATATACATAAATATACGACCAAGGATCTCATAGTATACAAAATCAGTGATCTGCGTATATGACCTCTGGTTGACGAATTTAAATGTAAAACGTCCAGATATCGTGTAACTATCCTTGAAAAGATTAAAAATAAACATTTTGTATTTTGAGTTCTCAAGACGTTCAAAAAATATTTTATTCCATCCTAACTTTATGGGATGTTTTCATAAATTATTGCCTGCGCATAATAAAAGCACGTAATAAAATAAACTTTGTTAATGAAAAATTTTGTGTGATACGTAGAATATTTTTCTAGTCTATAGATAAATCGAATTACAGGGGGTTAACAGATGTAGAGATTAATAATGTTTAATTTATCCGGACAACCGAGACCCGTGCCGGTTCGCGCTCGTTTCTCATCCCCCGTTGTAAGCTTCTCTAAGCTACTAGACAGGCCAACTCCGACCCCGTGTCTACGAATCTACTAAATCAGAGGCGCAGCGAAGCGTCTTCACCCTGAAGTCTCGGATCACCCTCGGATTCGGGCTTTGCCATGGTTGTTGGCCGAAGGTAAGGCAAAGTTCAAAGCGTAGTCGACGGTGTTTACAAAGTGAGAACTCCGAAAAGGTCAACGTGTCGTTAGCGTCTGGAATCGACCTGTCTCTTCGTCGATCAACCGAATCCTCGACCATAAACTATCTATTTACACGAGTCAACGCTATCGATTAATAAGTTGATAATTATACTGCCATTTAGCTTGACAATTCTATGTACATAATCAAAATGGGTGATGAGATTTATACAACAAATATGTATAGGGACAGTCAAGAGTAAATTTACCTTTTCTACGGAAAATAGCTAAGGGGAGGGAAAGAGTTCACTGTTTGTGCAGTTCTAATTCGTGAAGTTGTATATTTAGAGTTTCAGGAATTTGATAATTTGGGAATTTTAGGGATTTAGGGATTTAGGGATGTAGAAATTTAGGAATCCAGGTACTTGGGGATTAAGGGATTTAGGGAATTAGGGAAGTAGGGAATTAGGGAAGTAGGGAATTGGGGAAGCAGAGAATTGGGGAAGTAGGAAATTGGGGATTTGTTAATTTTGGAATTAGGCAATTTGATAATTTGGGGATTTGAGTATTTGGTGATTTGAGAATTTGGGAATTTGGGAATTTAGTAATTTAGAAATTTAGAGATATTGAAATTTAAGAACTTGGGAATTTGCGGATTTGAGAAATTGGAAATTTGGAAAATATAAGAAAGAGAAACTTGTGACATTTAACAATTTGTTGATTTTCAGCTTTTGAAATTTCAGTACTTAGAAAATTCTGAAATATCCCCATTAGGGAATTATAAAATGTAGTCTTATAAAATCCCATATCGGTCCCAATCCTGTTTCAGAATAACAATTCGCACGCGTGTGTAAAATTGCGCACAAAGAAAGCGCATGGAATGAAATATTTGCACCTAAACGTTATACGGCAACTAGAAACGTGTTCTTAGCATGCGACAATGTTGTAGACCGACATTCTTTCGCTCTTAACGAATCCACGATTAGAAGAAGCGCCGCGGCGAAAAATACAATCATTTCTTGTCCCGTTGGGATGCGTGTGGCTCGTCGTGGATCGCGATTTCTCTGCCGTTTGTAACCTGTTGCCGTGTCAATCGTGTATTTTTTTTATCCCCAATTTATCGCGACTTCTCTCGAAAACGATTTAAATCGCTTCCACCGGTTTTTCGTTCAATTTATCACGTCTATTTTTCGCTTTCCTCCGTTCTCAATGGATTTATCGTCCGATCTTTTTATTACATTTTTACGGTCACTTCGGTAATCTTGCGATCGTTTTGCGTTTGTACAACTTTTATTAATCTGTTTTTAAATTGTTACTTTTTCTGTCGCGCGATTTTTCATAAAATTTTCGGCATAACTCTCTAATGAATGAATAAATGTACGGGTAAATGAATTTTTTGCGAGAATGAATTCGCAACTTCGTTTGTTTTTTTACCTGTCACGATCGAGAATAATATACTGTCTATTTCACCGTATTAAATAAGTATACATCACCGAGCCTCTCACACTTGTATTTTCACAAAAAGCTCTACTCAAAATTAACTAATCTCACCATATTACTATTTACACGTTAAAAAATTATTACTTCAGATTCAATTAGTTTGATTTAACCATCATTTTCAACAATTATAAGATACCAATGTAACATTTTTAGCCCCTTAACCTACTATATTTTATGGACAGTTGCATCATTCATAGATTATTCCTACAACGCGAAGACAACTGAAAAAAGTTCAAATATTAGATACATTATGCATTCAGCGATTCTTGATTATGCTCACAACCATAATTGAACGCAAATTCGGTAGCAGTGAAAATACGAGTTTATCATATTCGAACATGTACGTCACGAGTGACATTATAGGACAAGGAGTAAAACCACATTTTAATCGATCAAACTGTTGCAAAATCTAATTAACAAATCCTGGTGCATCATATAAACGCGCTTCTTGATTCTTCGCAACAGGACAATCATCCCCGGAGCTTTAATCCGCGCCACTGACCCTTGTCAAATCGAAGGGTTCGAGCTTCATTAAATATTTATGGGGTCGTGATACCATATCGAAACGATTCCCCGAGTACCCTTTGCCGATTACGTTATCCAAAAGCATGATCCCGTGTCCTCTCCAGTTTTCCTCCAGAACGCGTTTCCGCATTCTTCCGTGTTTCAAAAGAATTTCGCATCGCAAACAAGTTTCGCGGTTTTTTCCGCGTTTTCGAGCGAAGAGCGTTCCGTGTAAAAAATAAATGCAAGAGGGTGACTGGTTCAGACGATTACGCAAGATGAGCCTGTTATCTGGTCCAGGTAATAAAATGAGCGGCTACCTCGGTGTCCTTTGGCTACCGGGTTAAAACAGTCCTCATCCTTCTTGCTGCCACGTGGCCACTTTTGGCCTGCATTCAAGATTTCAATCCCAGATTACGACTGAGGGTGTCGAGTTAGCTGGACGTTTGTCTTCGGACTCCCATCATGCACATCCTAGATGGACAGTCACTTAACTCCAATGACCCGATGTTTAGGACAATTGGCATTTGTTTTACGTATGAATTGTTATGGCTTTTAAGAGAATTGTCGCTAGTTTGGTTTGTGGATTTTTATTTTATTAGTTTGGAATTTTTTAATTTGGGGTAGTGAGAAGTTGGAAATTTGGATTTGGGGATTTTCGACGTTTCAGGTTTGGCAATTTTAGGACTTTGCAAGTGTGGAATTTGCGGATTTTGGACTTTGAGTAAAGGTGTCTGAAAGTTTGGTACCTTGGGATTTGTGAACTTTGAAGTTTCAGAATTTTGAATTTTTGAAATTTGGGACTTTGGACTTTCAGAACATTGAGAAACCGGGAAATTTGAGAGTCGAGATATGTGGGATTTGGGAAATTTGAGAATTGGAATATGGGATTGGGGAGATTTTATAATTGAGCAATTGGGGGGTTTATTTAGGAGTTTATTTAGGAGGGTTTATTTAAATTTGTCAATTGGGTCATGTGGAATTTGGGAAATTTGGAAATTGAAACCTGTGTGAGTAGAAAAATTTCAAACTTGAAGTTTGGCACTCTGGGACTTGAGAACATAGGAAATTTGATATTTTAGAATCTGGAACTTCAGAACTTCTAAATTTCGGTATTTATTAACCTTGTAATTTAAAAAAATACGTAACAGAGTGTGTTGTATAAAATTACCTGCTACTATGTTGTATAAAATTACCTGCTACTCTATGTATGGTGACGAAAGTTTGCAAAACCCTAACAAAATATACATAGAGTATAATAAAACATGCCTGATAATTATCTATCTATTCGATGATTGAATAAATATGAAATAAAAATGTATAAACTGTCTCTTCGTCAACGACGAGGAAAGGCCTTCCGACTAACAGGAAAAGAAACATGACGCAACATGGTCGATATTTTCGGAATAATTGTTTTCGGAGGAAAAGAAGCGAGGTGATAGATGGACGAGACATGGAGAAACAGTCGCGTGGAATGTTTTCTGTGTAAGTTATTGCTCTGCTCGTTGTAATCCACTTGTTACACTTTGTGATTTAACGCGGTCTGTTTCGACGGTATTTCTCACGTGCCTATAGCTATTTCAAAATATCCCTTTCTTTCTTTTTTGATATAGAAATATACGAGTTGTTTAGCGACAAGTCTCTTCTCGTTCATCCTTCATCGTGTAAATTTGTTTCAAGTTTTAACATTCAAATTATTATGTAGTTGGACTGGCAAATATTCCGAACTGACGAAATTCCTTTTTGTTATTCATTTGAAAATTATTTTACAAACTCTTGACAAGAGTAAAGATCAAAGATTATTTGATGTAAAGATAGACGATGGAAGATCTTGGCCACTGTTACGAACATGACTTTGTATTGCAAATCAAAACACTAATTTGAACTTTGTGTACCAAGTATAAATGTAAATTGCATATCAAAGATATTGTACGTAGATAAATATGAACTGTATATCAAAGCACTAATTATTGACAATTAATTAATGTACGACTTACAAGATTAACTTTGCAACGCTATATTATCAATAGACTACGAATGTTTCTGCATTTACGACACATTGAAGTCAACAACTTAAACATAAATCATGTCACCGATAGACTGGATATCGCGGATTACATGCTCTATTTATACCTTTAGACCTCAATATATCATACACGCATAAACATCTAAAGTCTAATTACTAGTATAGTATAACACTAACTGTATTCAAAGTACGCAACTTCCTCTCTGTTATTAATTGTTCAATTATACAAAACATGAAACCCCAACCACCGATAGCTCTCATGGCAATCTTGTCGATAAAACACTTTTGAATTTACACTTCATTCCTGCATAACCAGATACTGAAGGATTACTATTTAAAACTGTAGGCGTCGCTTGATTTTTAAAATGTAATTCAACATAAAAATTCTCAATCGTATGGTGCATTAAAGGTTAACCCCAGATTTATGGGCAATGGCCACTTACATTTAACACCAGAGTGTAAAATAGATCAATGGATAGACTAATGGATAATGGGACAAAAGCTTCTTAATAGTTCTCATAATTTAAAATAAGAAATCTAAGATCCGCCATTCAGTGTCATCATAATCCTTATCAATCTCGTAGAAATAATAATTTATCAAACACATCAGTTCGAATAAATCAGAGTGCAAGTCAATGTTTAACGATCCGAAGAGCAAAACAAGACCATATACGAAAATGCAGATCGTAATAACGATCGAACGACGTTACAACCCAGACCTCGAAGCAAGACGTAACCTACATCTCCATTCTCGAAGCGTATTTCCGCTTGTTCTTCGCGTCTGTCGGCGATAACGTCGATACGAGCAGGGACAAGTCGTTTCCATGTCGTCATCGATCGTCATCGAACGCGATCGTACTTGTCTCCGCCATGCTACGACCTTGACGAGACACTTCATAGGAGGATGACGATCGCTCGCGGCTACTCGCGCGTGAAACGCGATTTTCTCCGAGGTGGATTAATGCGAAACCGATCAAGCTCGGTTGTTCGAGAGAGAGAGAGAGAGAGAGAGAGAGAGAGAGAGAGAGAGAGAGAGAGAGATACACGAGGCACAAAGAGAGACAGAAAATGGCAATTATGCTCGCGACAGGCCGGCTAGCAGCGTTATCGCGGAGCGTTGTCAACCGCGGAAAACCGACGACGCACTGCTGCAACCAGGCTGTGCAAACACGCCACCAATTACGTACACACCTATCGATACTCGAAGACCAAACTCGATTCGTTACGCTTTCTCGTAAGCGAGAAAGAGAGTTCGAGCTGGAACGATTTTCGCGGTGCTCGATCGCGATAATTAGACACCGCCGCGGGTGCATCCGGATCATTCGGAGAAGTAGCGTGAAGAATGAGGAACATCGTGTACTTATCTTCATGGTGTTAATTTTATGGGAGAATTGCTTTCGGAGAATTTACCGAACCAGGCATGTTGCTATTCTTACGGCGTTTACAACGCTCGGCTGCTTCGTTATGGTTACTCGGCATTTTAAACGTTTACCGCTTTACACCTTACTAAATATTAGTAAAAAAATAATTACATGTTATAACAAGTAAAAATAAATAATAATATTTTATAAGAACGAGTAGCGAATAAGTAAAGATAAGTACCAAATAAGAATAAAGGAGAATAAGTTTAATAAGCTCTGTTCAAGCACCAGTATCGCTATTAATGTCGAGGAGTATTTGCCCTCAGTCCAGCATTTAACCCTCTGAACTGGGAAAGTGACTCACATTCGGTTTAATACAAGTTGAAATACTTTTTAATTACTTCTACAGTGTCATATGATGTATAAACATATTAAGTGGCAATTAATTAATAATAGTAAAATAGTAATTTCATAAAAATTCAGCAAACTTTTCAACCTGGAAATTTTGGAGTTGCTACCTGTCAAAAATATTATGAAACGCGAAGAGGTACGAGAGTCTCACTTTCTTAAAACATTCTAATTTTCTAGGTTAGAAATTTAGATATTTTCGAACGTATACATCAGTTGACATTCTTGAATTCCCAAATTTAAATTTAAACATATGTATTTTATAGTTTTGTCAAACATTTGTAGTTCGCAAAATTTGTATCAGGTTAAACATTTTCGAATTCCTAGATTTATAGCACCGAAATGTTCAATTTTTAACAACGTAAGTGGTACACGTGTTTTTAGAGGTTAGATGGTTTTATATATAGAAATCTATTGTATGTATATTGCAATATTATTTGTAAATATAAAAGAATTCTTAATACGTTAATTAATTCGTGGTAAAAGAAGCATAAAAACGTTACACATTCGAGAATCAAGTACTTAGGTATATACAACTTCATGCTCCAAAAACACCCTACTACCAATTAACACGTTCGGTACCAGCATTCAATTGGAAATTCGTTCATCATGAATCACTTCCTCTGTTATAAAGTAACATGCGATAAAGTAATACGTATAATTTTAGACCATTACAACGTGAACTGTTCTGTTATGTTCTATTAGTTTCATACAGAATTTCTACGGTCATTTTGCAATTATATAACAAAAATTTGATATATTAGATGAATATACTATTTCCTTAAGTAATTTTTACAGTCACATTTTTTTATATTTGCGAAATCTCCAAGAAAAAATAGAATAAGCGTTACTTAGAACATTTGCCTGAATAACAACGGATTTAAGCGATATTGTGTGGGAATATTAGAACGAGATAAGATTATCAAATATCTACACAGATGTTTATATTTCTACATTTTCGTCGCTTTCTTCGTGAATCTGTACTTGTGGATCTATGAGTTGAAAAGCTTTTAATATTTAGCAATTTATTATTAATTAATAAAATTCACTGTCAAAGACTTTGAGACAAACGATTAATATATTCGTATGTATTTTCATACTTTGAACGCTAATAAAAACTTGACACGCATTTCCTATTTTTGATTCGTTAATAAAAATAAAAGATTTCCACTTTTTCATCCAAGCTGCCCCTATAAAACCGTCCTTATGCATAGTACGCATAGTTGCGCAATGTGTTCCGCTGGCCCTGAACATGTACCTACACGTGACATCAGTACCAAAAGTGTCAAAATAGAAATATCCATTACGAATCCGAAGTTCGTTGAAATTCAGCAGCTCCAAAACGAACACATACCTTACGTCCAACGCCGTTCGTCCAAGAAGCTACACTACGAACATCGCATACGAACAAGTACACACACAAAGCACTGTTGACCAACCGAGATAGTCCACGAAGACACGACACTCATTGCTCCGAAAAATCCTTCATACGCACAATCGATCTGATCGATCACAAACGTCGAACAGTCGCATTCACGGACGAACGAACATATCGGGATCAACTAGGTACCCAAACGAGCATACCGCGTAAACAATCGCGAAAGAATGACGGCATAAAACACGGAAGGAGTAAATTTTTCCGCGGAGGTTCGATCCAGCGGTGGTCGCAGCACGGTTCAGAGAGAACAAGTAACCCGTCACGATCGTGTTCGGTGTCCGTCCGCGGACTACTGTTGGTCTAGCTAGCAGACACGTGGTGGCTCCGGAACGTCACATCGGGTATCACGTGTGCGACGTTCACCGGGGAACGGTTTGCTCGCGAGCACAGGTAGTATCATGATCGCGGGCAAGCGGTATCTCTCTCTCGGGCTGTCATCGATGATCCGCGCGACTCCGCGTCAGAGCTTCCGACTGGCCAGAAGTACAGACAGAAACGAGACTACGCGTAGTGACGGGTACGCGCGCGCCCGCCGAGTGTGCGTGCGTGCGTGCACGTGCGTGTACCAGACGAACAGGACCAAGGGAAAAAAAGGACGGGACGTTGTCGAAGAAGCGTGCGTGCGTGTGCGCGCGAGGGACGCGTGTGCGTGCGCCGGTGAATGTGTGCAGAGAAGCGTATCCTCCTGTCGAGCATGAAGCGGACGAGAGCGTCGAGCTGTCAGCGCACCCCACCCCACATCCTCTCTCTCCCCTCGACAACCAACCCCTCCTACTCCAACGAACCCCACTCCCGTCATGGAGCTTTCCCGAGGCTATCCCCACCAACCCTCGCACCCTCGCTTAGTCCAACGCCCCGTGCAACCCTCCAACGTTGTCGGAACGACGTCGAAGAAAACCGAACGAAACGGGAAACCCGCTGCCCGCTACGAACACGCTGGCAATTTTTACGCCATCCGATACTATACTTTCCAACCTGTGTATTATTACGACAGGGAAACTCGCTGCTTTTGTCGCTGGATTTCGAAGAAAGTCTCGGGGTGGTTTTCTTCGGAGATGGACCTTGGCTTTGGGTTACGATCCAGATTCGAAGAAATTTCGATCCTTTCAACTAAATTTAAGGGTGCATTGTTCCGATTCCTGAAAGTTTTACGGATTATCTGATTTTTCTTTCATTTTTACCTAGGGTTGGTTTAAGGAGGTATAGAGTCGATAAAATTGTGTACCTACTGAGCGGAGTACCTATTGACTACTTACTCAGACCCAAGTTCCTGTTACACAAAAAGGATGTTATAACTGATTCAGAAAAATTTCGTAAGATATAGCGTTGAGAATTTTAATATTAAATATACAAGCCGCCTGGTAACTCAGGTAACCAAAACTGCGCATCGCATTAAAAACGGAGAGAACCACGAATATACATTTCGTTTCTGAAATAACTCGAAGTAGTCGTCCTTGAGAATATGCATTTTTTCGTCACCGTTTAGCGGTCACGGTACGAAAATTTCCGTGACGCCTCGATTCACGGTTCCTCTTCCCCCTTCGCGGTTTGTTCGTCTGGGAAAAATAAAACAAAAGGAGATTCCAGCTACAAATTTTCCGTTTTCCTGGGTGATTTACAACTTTCGTGAACAATTACGTGGACCGCGTCCATCGTGTTCCACCGACGTGGTTCCTCGTCAGCGAGCCGACATTTTATCATGATTATGAGGGGTGGGTTTTGGTCACGCTTCGATGCGGCGAGGGTGGACACGAACGAAGTCGAAAGCGAAGTAGAAGGGCGAAAAAGGGCAGCGGAGACGTTGTTTTAGAGGGGGAATGGTCAGTGGTAGCCACGAGGTAAGCGAGAGTTATGATCCATCTACGTCGTTGCAAGCGCGAAAGGACCCAGGGTATGCTTTTCCGGTATCCGTAACTACGCACTTCTTCCATATACTCTATTTTCCGCTGGTTTTGCGTTTTGTTTCCTTTCCATTCGCCCTTTGTTTTCTGTCGTTCGTTTCGCGACCGAACTAAATTATTAGATCACATAAGTTCATTTGCATCATCGACGAACCATGAACTACCCTTCACACTACCACTGTATACGTTCGGCCGTAGCAGATTAATAACCGACCAACTACAACTATTACTTTAATTGTACAACGAAGAGAAATATGACAGACAGAATGACACAAAGGGGTATTCTCTGCCTCATCTAAATTCTGCACTGTACTTACTACGACATTGAAATAAATCAGAAAAGTGAGCACCTTAGAAGATAAAATTAACATAAAAATGAAACGAAGAAAATAGTAGGAGCGTATTGTTGAAAGCACAGTTCCACATCCTATTCCGTTCTCCCCGATTTCCTGTTCACCCCCACTATCAAACTGTGACCAAGAGCCACCCCATCAGCAGAGAGAACATCAGTCGACAGTTGGAGGGTTGGGTTCGCGAGTCAGCTTATGAAAAGCCATCGTCTGGGAACGAATGTGTGCACACGTGTCCGCTAGTGCGTGAGCATGTGTGCGTAAAGCAAACCGTGGATCCAAGAAACTTGTCCCAGGAGACGATTGAACGGTCCGCCATTGGCGGAACAACCGGAGGCTGACCTTTGGGGAGGCGAATAAGCGAAGGGTTCTGATTACTGGCGAAACGGAACCCATTGTCCTTGCGAACGAAGGGTCCGCGAAGCTTCTTTGTCGTGAAATTTGCCGCGAGCATATTGACTCGATCGCACAAATATCGCGTCGTTACGTTTTTTGCCCCCACTTCTTTTCGCCTCCCTTCGAACGTCCCTTCAAGACTGAAGCTGACGAGGAAGACGGTGCCCGCAGCGATACACGAGTTTATTGCTCGCGACTCCGACATTTGTTGTCTTATCGCTCGTTCCCATCGTTCGCGCTCTCGTTTATACATCATTTAATGAAGCGGCAGACGTTGCGTGGGAGAGATACATCCCTTCTACATCGCGCGATGAGGACAAAAAATTGATTCGGTATCTTCTTTTGTGTCAACGGCGGCGAGATTCTGGGAAGATTCGCGTATTCAAACTTTAAGTCTCTTAAGTTTGAGTCAACTCTGACTGTTTAGTTGGAAATACACGAACAAACTACTTACACTGACGCTTAATTTTTTTCACTCCAAAGATGACTCACGATTTGGTTTAGTTCAACAACTTGAAATATGTATTTTTCAATTAAACCTTCTTATATGTATATAACATAGTGAATCAATGAATCTATAGTGCGATGTATAAATACATACGTTGATAGCTGTACTGGTGGTCAAAATTATGAGTTCATTTTTAATTGGCTTACTGTAATAGGTAATAATCTTTCCCCTTAAGTTTCGACGTTGTTCGAGTTCTCGATCTAGCATAAAGAAAGCGACGATCGGTAGCAGTTGTCGAAAGAAGGGTAGTCGTCACCAGACGGCAAGCACATCGCTGTAATTCGAGCCATGCAATTTTTCTCCTTCCGCGGCATATTTTTGAACAGCCGTTCCTCGACAAGGGATCGAAACCCGTAGTTGGCCGTTCTCCCGGAACATCGTCGTATCGAAACGATCGAGGCAATCAGGAGGAACGGTCGATGTGCGTTCGAACGAACAGAACCGACCGGCTGACTCGTTGTTGCGTTGCTGGTCAGCAGGCAGGATATCATCTACCGATCCTCTTCTCGTTTCTTTCGTGCAGGAGGGGGCGGCCATAGGGCAGCATATAATTATCGGGACCGTAATGGCGGTCATAAATCATAGGCGCTTCTCTCCAGCGAGGCCGGTTCGTTTCTTTCTTCCCTGGTCGGGGCCGCGATTCTGCCCACGGCTACAAAATGAATACGGATGAGAAATCGGCCGAGTCGATTGGATAGAGTCATCACTCCGTCGGTCCTGGACAAGCGGACCAACTCCATTTTCTTTGGAAACGCGGCTTCACGCTTCTCCAGACCTTCCTTCGGGTGGCGCACATTCCTCTTCCAACCCTCTTCGCTTCGGTTTACATTGGTGGGGTCAATTCTGAGGATACTAGCATACAGTTCCTATACTCGTACAAAGTCGATGGAATAAAACGTAGGTTAAGTTCTGTAGATAGCGCTGGGATATTATTACGAGGAGGTCGGTATTGAATGATAGAGGTATTATTTCGTTACAAAAATCTTACTCTACCATTTTCTCAATTGCTTACGCGAGGATTTAACTAGCCTCGGCGACTCTATCAATCGTTCTACGCATATAAACTAGATTTAAAGACAATAGATTGAGCATTCAAAGTATATATTACATGATATTTTTACTACTTTTATACATATGTGGTATTGTAATATAAAGAACTTTACCATTACCACATTAATGCATAATTAATTAAATATCGCGAAAGATGTATTGTACCTAACGCAAACATTTTTATCTGTCAACGGCAGTTCGCGAGTGATAAAAACAATTTCGAGGAAAGCAAAACATGCGAAACTCTCGGAAGATAAAGTATTCGTATAACCGTGAAAATTCCTACTCCCGTTCGTCGTACAATGGCGGTCGTAAATATCAGAGCGGGAGACTGGTAGTTCCTTGGTTGCTCCCAGAGGGCCACTTATTACGCTGATTCCCTCGCAAGCCACTACAATCATCTAAGTATTTCTTAACGACCACGATCGAATCAAATTGACTGTAGTAATGACAGAGCGTCGCGTGGATCACGAACGATGGGAAGCTCAACATTATTATCCAAGATTACAAAGATGTTTCAGCGGTTCACTTGCGCAGGTACTCCCAAATGCATGTAGCCTTTCATTAACTATAAGGATAGGAGGAGCATTGCACACTTTGTATTTGATTTTGTAGGAATCTCGGATGAATTTCTCTTCTGCAGAGACCCTTCATTATACCAGTATGCGAAAGGGCAGTTTAGGTTGCTTCAAGTATACCTTTGATTAACACTTTGAGACACAAGGTAGCAGATGCATTTCTCATGAAATGAACCGTGAATACTAACATCCGTATTACGATTGTAAGCTTATGAGATACACAAGATAGATTATATAAAGTTATTCTGGTTTTGATGTGTTAATCGAGAGTTTAACAATTTGATACTCTGATAAAATTATTACTTGTAGTCAGAAAAGTGTGTATTTTATACGTATGTTCTAGAGCACCTATTTCTATCCATGTGAGAGCATGCTTGATAGCCCACATATCCAACCTGTTAATTTAAATCATGTTAATCATTATCGATTGCAGGTTGTCGATCAGATTCTGCACTTTATGATATACCGAACTGGTTTGTATCGTTATATTAACGTTATTAACGTTATTAACGGTCGACCATTTATCACTATTCACTTGATACAATAAAAACAAAATTTTGTACAAACGATTTATCCTGGAAGTCTCTCCCATTGGTAAAGATAATTTACAACGATTTAATTGTCTGCCACATCAGCAAGTGCACTCAGGTGCTACATACACTTTCCGTGGATCGATGATCTTAGAATTTTCATACTTTCTATTTTTCAAATCCCTGGACTTTAAAATTCTTCGACTTCTCCAGACTTCTTAGACGTTAGAATACATACATTTTCGAATTCTTACATTTCCAAATCCTTACGTACAACAGAGTTCCTACATTTCCAAATGCTCAGATCTCCAGATTTGTATATCCCAATTTCTATATCCAAAATCCCTAAATTACCACGATATGAAGCTATTCTCACATTTTCAAATGCCTAAAAATCAGCAGAAACGAAGGAGCGAGAGGCCCACGTTGCCGCGATTGCCATATTTTCCCCACGGAAGCCAGATTTGCTCTCGACTGTACTCGATAAAAATCACTTTCCCGCTCTACCGTACTCGATCTTCTTAACTGATCATCTTAATCATACGCTCTCGGTCTTTAGTCTCGGTTTCATGCTCACCTATTCAATCGCCGGAATTCATTATATCCAAAAAAGCAATCCCGTTGAAAAGTTCTGGAGATTAAAAAGGTAGGCAAAAGCGAAGAGAGAGAAAAAAGAAAGAAGTAAAACTCGGTTGGAGCGATAACGACGGAGAGGTGGCACGTGGTCCGAGCGCGCGCGCTATCCACCTGGTGGGTTCTCATGAATCCTCCGCCATTCCTCCGCGCATCCTGTTCTCCGCACGGCGAAGCTTACACGTGTAACATCGTTTTACGCGTTGCTTCTGTGTGCACCACGCCACGCCACGGCACGCCACGGCAAGCCGGGTCGTCTGGTTGGTTATGCAAATCAGCGTCGCGTATATATTCACGCGTACGCGCGCGGCGAAACATCGTGACCGATGCTCGACTCGCGAGCAGAGACCGCTTCGTCGATTTATTATTGCAAAACCGACCGAGCGTGACGTAACGGCGTGTTAATGTCCGCGCGATGTCTCAATAGGCGAAGGAGGAGCAGTCGCGGGGCACCGCGATCTTAATTTCATCCGGAGAACACCGCAAATAAGCGCGGAAAGACCGGGCCGAAGTGGGGGATGGGGTTTTTTAAGAGGTCGTAATTTATGGCCAGCCGGGGGATGTTTGTTCCGTTTGTTCGCGCGTCCCCGCAAAAATATTTCACCCGGTTGTAACGACCGTAACGAGTGATGCTCCTCGCGAATCCGACCCGCTTTTTACACGATCCGAGCCCTCCGCTCTGCCATGCTCTTTTCACTCTTCGACGATTCGTTTTGTATTACCTGCAGGTAGTCTACAGCATTTCTAAATCGAGTGATTATACTTTTAGTCTATGTGCAACTCTTGATATTTTAACAGCAGATCATTGCTCGTAAGTCGTTTCATCCAAACATTCTTTGGTGTAAACTTTATCGATCCAAATTATCGCTAGAACCACCAACTAATCAACAATCGATTTCAGGTATTACATGTTCTATTAAAAAATTTTGTTGTCGTGCTTTCATGGAGAAGCTGTGTAATTTTTTTTCCACTTTATCTCAAAATTGAAAGTAGGTGTTCGTTTAACTCCGGTAGTTCCAGCGTTAACGGATCTGTTTCCAATCTGGGAATTAGGAATTAGAGAGTCCTAGCGAAGAATTACCCTAATCGGAGACACTTAGCGGCTTGATTTCAGGAAACAGCAACGAATCGAAAAGAAGAAAAAGGGAGAAGAACGTGGAGGAGAATCGTCCTTGACAATCGGTTATTGTTCACCGCGATGCAATTAGCGCGGCATAAATCAAGCGGATAACGAGACACGGCGCCCTGAAGGCGTCTCACGCGGTCCTCGGCTGCTCGCAGCGAGCTGTTCAAGGAAAAGACGAAGAGAAACGGAGGCCAAGCGTGGAAGAAGAGAGGCCACGTCGTCGCTTACGGGGGCGGTTGCCGTTCCGTTCGCCAACTACGCGACGCGACGTTCCTTCGCCAGAACTTCCAACGACGGAGGACCAATTCTCCCTCCGTGTCTCTCATCGTCTCGTTCTTCTTCTCCGTTCGCTGCCAGTTGCCTGAACACCGAAGATCTTGCCAGACAACCCACGCGCCATCCATCTTGCCGCGCGCTGCCCACCGAAATAACTCGAATTTAAGAAGCTCGCCACCGAAAACAATACCTGCGAGGCTTTTCTTGTCTCGCGTAGGTACTGTTTTTTCAAACCAATTCAAACTTCGATGTTTGCTATCTTGTTTTAAAGAAACTTAATACCCGTGTCGAGCGACGAAGTGAAAACTGTGTAAACTAGTTTGGACTTTCATTCGCTCTTTCATGAAACAATAGCAAATTCTTTGAAAAATAATGGTATCTAATGAACGTAATGGGCTAAATTTCATGAAATAAACTGTTCGAATTTATACACGTTTGAAATACACGTAAAAATTGCAGCCTCCAAATGACCGTATGCATCCATTATATTTCTAACAAGAATATACTGATTCATGTACTGGTGGTCCATTTCTTACTATTACTAATTAAAATCTTTAAATGAAACACTACCTCATTGTTACCAACGAGCTCAAAAATAGTACGCGAATATTTTCAGTAACAACTTGTGAAAATCTCGCGACGAGCAAATTTCCATCGTTCACCGAAACACCAATTTCCGTAAAAATTTCATCACGGACTTCGTAATCAATTTTTGTGCTAAGGTAATATCAATGTTGGGAAAAAAGAGAAGTTTTTCGTCGGGAAAATCGTAGAAAGCGGTTCGTTAAAGCGTTTCGTCGTAAATCCAAAGTGATTTGTCCCGCGTAGCTCTGAAAGAGGGCAGAGAGGAAGAGGAGAATACTCAGGCGGTTCGGCCGAGTACATTTTTATTTCGGGAATGAGCGAAGCATGCAACGTGGCCCGGAATCTCTCTTGTTATTTCTCGTACTTTCCATCGCGATAAATCAAGCGGCGTCGACGGAAGGGCCGAGGAAGAGAGACCGACAGAAGAGGACGAACATCGTTGGCAGACGGAAAACCAAGGCGAACCGTGCCACGCAGGAAGTCGGAGCTCGTTCGATAATTTATCGAAGCTGCCCGCGAAATTATAGAGGCCACGTTTTTGCTGTCTGATTTTCGAACATCGCGGTTTTAACCGCTTTTTAAACGCGCATAAATTTCATCGCGATTCCGTTAAACGGAGCACGACGATAAATATGGGACAATGAGGGAGGGAAATTGCACCGAAACGAGTCTTTAATGGGTCAATGGGACTAGCCGATATTTGTTCATGCTAATGGAACAATTTTCCGTTTTCCCTTTCTACTGCTGTAATCAGAAAATTCTTCAAAAATCAGTGATATTATGGGAGATTTCTGTATTAATTGCAAATCGATTTGGTGAGTTGGAAAACGAAATACCGCCATTTGTCTTAGATTCACATTTGTACAAGTCGAAACTTTATAATTTTCCAAATTTCTAATTGCCAAGCTCACAAGTCCTTAATCATAAATCCTTAACTTCTCGAATTTCCAAATCCCCAGATCTCCATATTCCTGACCACTCAAAGTCCCCCATCTCCAAATCTCACAACACTACAATTTTCAAAATTTTAAATATAAATCCTTATGAACTTGTAAATTAAAAAATTCAAACAAAGTCTCCTCTATTATTTAGAAAATTTAAATATTTATAATTCCTTCCTTCCAAATATTTCACCGAAGTTATATAAGTAAATTGCATTTTGCACGATGAAAATTGAAGAAAGAAGTGTTTGCTGATGACTGATCACTTTGTGTGCCTAATTCTCAGAGTAACCATGAAATTGGTGTATTTAGTATGATGAACTGAAGAACTGGTTTGCAGTGACCATTCAAGTATTCCTTTTAAGTCCATGAATTTTCTTGAACGTGACAATGCGAATCGTTAAAGGGAGACGCGGTCGTAGAGGGGTTGGAAAGTATGAATAAATTGACGGTGAGTTTAAAGGGTAGGTAGACGAAGGGAGGCTGTGATAGAAAACGTTGGTCAAATTTGCTCGTGTCCTGCAGAAAGCTGCATAAATTTTCAGCAGCGCATTTGATCGGGGAAATCGAAAATCTCTATAACAAATATTGACTCTGTCTACGCTCGCGCGAATTCGTTGGTCAAACTGAAATTAACCAACACGATATCGACGCAATTCACTTGAATACGCGTTGAAAAATGATTGATAATTGTAAAATATAATATTCGGATAGAGATGTTCACTGGAATACCAAATTTTCGTTCTTAATATTATACGAATATTACTATTGCAATTTTATATTCTATCGAAAAAGAATCTAGTCGATTATATCCGAAAGTTTCTATTAATAACAAATTAAAGACTAATACGAATAAAAGGCTTTTTAACACAAATTAAAGGTGTTATCGGTCTTCTAATATGGCGGTCACATACGCCATTTTTATTGCGGTAGCCTTGACTCTTTAGTGATCTGAAAATTAAATTTAGCGTAACTTTTTTAAAATTAAACAATAAAGTATCCCAACATAGTTGAACATTTTAGACACCTAATAGCATATGTATAATAACCACTTTGCAACATTTCTGTAACTGGTTCAAAACTTTGAATTTATTTCATCCAACTGTAAAACTTGACAGGGGAATCCCCTACTTCGACAAGAAACTTAGCATAATTGCAGCTTCCCCATAATTATACATCCCAGCACGTCCTTGTCGCAAGTTCTCGTTAAAAAAAGGTGCAAACAGTTTCTTTCCCCGGTTCGATTCGGAGAAAGCTCACAGCACGACGTCTCACGAGGAACAAATTCAGGATCGTGCTTTCCCGCGCGCAGAAGTCACGTTTTCATATCTCGACCTTGAATACGAGTGGTTGCGAACGGAAATGAGCGTGGAAGGAAGCGAGAGAAAAAAAAAGGTCGAGACACCTCTGACCGGAGCAGATCTTTCCCTCTCCCTTCAACGATCGTGGTGTCTCGTCCTTTGTAGCGGACGGTCTCGTGTCCTGGGGAAATCGGGGAAAGTTTGCGCAAGAGCGTGCGAGCGTGCGAGCGGGCCATTGTGGGCCGAAGGGAGCGAAAAAAGAAAGTTAAAACCTCGTGAGAGCATTGTTGGTTGCGACACCGGCGAGCTATTCCTTCAACCCTCCCCACTTTTCTCTCCTTTTTCACCGAACCGACGAGACCTCGCGTATAATATCAAAATTTATGGCAGCGACCGCTCTAGGGCCTTGCGTTAGCTATGGTCGGCTCTAGCTTCTTCTCTTCAGCACCTTCTTCTGTTACGTCTTCGGCCGCGTCCTTTCGACTATCGGAATTCGTCCTAAAGTATCGTTTCTGAGTGTTACCGAATTTTTGGCGGGTTACCGTTTTACATTCTTGCACGTTACCACTTTTACAAGTTACTGCTTTACATTTCTGCAAGTTACCAAACTTGAATCACTAGTACCGCTATGGCGAAATGAATGCGTACTATTTCACTTCAATTTGTCGCGTACGATCAGACTTCCTTTCTTCGCGATTAGGACATGCGACGATTAAAAGTAAAGTAAAATTAGCAACGAGTTCACTGGACATTTTATTTTAGATTTCGTTCTGTGTAATAAGAACAAGTACACTATGATCGCCACTGTTCTACCCTATGTATTAAGTTATCAAGATTCTTGGTTTTCCGTTAGAACACCTGTTCATCTTTCCAGTAATTTATTTTCGTTCTTCGAACAATGACTTCTCGGTCCGCGATTGTACGCCTCATTTACAACAGAGACATTCTGTGGTGTTTTCTCGTTTCTCATCTTGTCAGATTCTCGGCCACGCACAATTTCTTCTAGTTCCACGACTTCTCGTGTACGCGGAAAATCAGACTATTATAGAATCAGCCTGATGGCGTTGAACCTTCGTGAAGTTATCAATTACATTTTGATCAAAATTACACAACATTAAACCGCAGAGTATAATAGTTTTTATATTATTATTACTTCGAAACGAAACATTTAAGTCAATATTATATGATGGGTCTTCCGTCATACATTATGCCGCTTGGGGGGATGAAAATGAAACACCTAATAATACAAATAAATAATAGATAAATAACAGAAATAAGTCAGTGTGAGTCTAAACATGGTCATCAAAACATTCCAGATAATTTCGAACCTCGAAACTAAAGCTACGAAGGAATCCAGAAGTTAGGTGGCTAAATAATAAGCGACTGGAATACACCGTTGTAGGAAAACCGAGCAAAGTTCCGAGAAAACTTCACGGAACACTGGGATCCTTTATCGAAAACCCAAAGACGTGGGTATCGATGTTATTAATAACGGAGTCATGAGAACTGGCGCACATGCGGGACAGTTTGCGTGCCAAGGTAATCAGTATAATGATCAGTGGTCGAATTGACGTATCGTCGAGATAATATATATGACTGTGCATGGCGGCAGATGCGTTGCACGACGTGACGTGGTCTAACGCGTCATTGATAGCCCTCCGTGCCTTCTATTTCCCCTTGATCGCTACTCCATCTCTCCGTCTCTCTCTCTCTCTTTCTCTCGTAACCTCTGTTTCGCTCGGTTTCCCTCTCTCGCGAGACACCCTCCATCAAATTTTCCTGTCACCCCTCCCTACCGAACGTTCCCTTCATTTCCTGCCGAGGCAACCCTCCCCCATCCCCTCGTTCGTTGCCGGTCCGTCACGAACGGAAGGAACGTAATGCGAACGAGGGGAGCCTCAGCCAACCAGCATCGTGGCCTTTCAACCTAAGAATTCTGCGAGAGCCGCGCCCAGACTCCTCGTTTTCCACAAAAATACACTGGCATGGCGCTTTTTTGCCTTTTCGAAATGGGAGACTCGGAGACGGAACATCGATGCTAGCTGTAACGTCTTCGACAATAGCGAACGCTTGCATTCTACTCTTCTTAGCGGTTAGATAATAGGTTCCATAAAAATGGGGTTGAGATATAATAAAGTTCCATTTTCATACTTTTTCTATAGTGAAGTATGCTTCCCACGAGACCAATTGCGGTTTACTAGGATAATTAATTTGATAATTAAAAATTGCAGTATACGATTCGATGTCTTTCACCGGTATTTCTTCGTTGAGAGAAAACTTTGCGATTGTTCGTAACTCTGGTTGGAATTTTATCGACACTGGAGGTCGACGTAACAGCTCGATCACCATTCTGGCGAAAATGTCTCGATTGGTCTATCAAAGTTTTTACACACTGTTACAACCAAACTTTTACAAAAACTTCGAAATAATATTCCTACACTACATATTGGCATTACTGTCAAGTTCAGACTGACGCCGAAGACGGATTTCGATTGTTGAGCATAGACCAATTTCAGATGCAAAATGGTGACTCTTAGCCACATCTCGAATTGCCGTGTTGAAACAAGCGGTGAGAGTCATCTCTCGAGTGCAAAGGGTTAAATCGAACAGCGAGTGTTAGTGAACGGTGAGCGCAAAGGGTGAAGCTTGGAGACGGATGAACGCTCGGCGGGCATCTTTTGGCGCGAAGCAGTACTCTGGCTGGCGAGCGTCGGATTTCTCCGAGCGGGTAATTATCGGCATTTAATCAAAACGAGCGGCCATTAAAGTATCTAGGTAAGCGATCTAAGCGGGCAAACGGACAAACGAGCCGATGGAATGCTTCTCGGGAAGCGTTCCACGCGCACCGGCGGCGCGGTGGTCGAAAGCTGTCCCCCTTCGGCATCCGATCGGCACGTCGATGAAATTTGTTGACGCGGCCGGAAGAAAAACGGGATTGTGACGCGTTGTCCGCTCAACGACTGACCGTAGCCGGAGCTGAACCACACCAGGGCAAGAACAGCCACGAACGAATTGCACGGCTAACACTGGAATCCCGGTTTTTGCTGGAACCCCACCGTCCGACCTGGAATCCGCCGCACGCCGAACAATTACAATTAAGAGCGATTAGCGAATTACCGAATGTCCAACGGCACGCGGCCCCGCGCCGCCTTCTCCAATCCGTGACGCCTTGACTTTTCTACGAAATCGTAATTCCTTGCTCTCGACAAATCTACGGTACCGAGTATGGTATGCTTCTCGAGCAAAAATGCCGATTTAGGGCACCGATGGACTGATCGAGCGCCCGTGCAAGAATTTACGCTCTACTAGAACGATAGCGAATTTATCCGAAATATCTTTGGATCTATTCCGACCTTCTTTCCTTGCTCTTCCCTTAAGGATAACTTCTGGGATGAATGATTTTTAATAACATCGAAAAAAATAACCATCTGAATATTATGTTTCTTCACAGAAAATTAACTTCATCTAATATCTGCAACTAAAGATTTATTTCCAGACACTTATTTAGCACCTCCCAACTCCCTTTCAATTCATTCTTTTTACAAATTCATAATCAATTAAATTTTGAATCTGTGCATGAATTAAAGATAAAATGTTAATTTAACGATACGAATAAAATAAATTAGATTCTGTTAATCCTTCTGACCAAACTAGAAAAATAAACGTAATGATCCTGCTCAGCTGATGGAGAATCGGGTCCATGACGGTACGTAATTCCACATCGTCGATGACGAAAGCGCGAACGAGTTTGCACCAAGCGGTATACAATATAGCAGAGGCGATTAATCTCTCTTTCTCTCGGAGAGACTTCGGTTCCCGGTTAGCGGCGCAATTTATTCGTTCTTCGATTCGTTGAACCCGAATCTCGATCGTTTATTTTTGCGAGTGTGGCTTTCGATTTCGTCGAGTCGAACGCGGCGTTGCGCGGCATGTTGCGTCGCGACGTGCCGGAAGAGGCGCAGAGGCAAAACAAAAACGGAGGAAGAGAGAATAAAAAATGGAAAAATCGGATAACTTCGTCGACGTTCGAACGTTTCATCGATACACTAGGGAATTTTGATGAATAAGCAGGAGTTCGGTAACGAATTTTGGCGGGATCATTGATCAACCGTTACGGGGTGTATCGTAATGTGACATCCGAAGCGTGTCGCGCGTTTCCAACACGGCGTTAATTTAAACGTCACGTTATCTCTTGCAGCGTTTTATCATAACGATCGTTCGACAGCAGTTGACATTTACACCGAATTCGTATCGCTTCCTTGACGACGTTCGGAGATTGACCGACTCGCGTTAAAACGTCCTATGCTGAGTTACTCGCTCATACGTTGTGTGGTATAGGCTCGCTTCTCTAATTAAATTACCAATTAAATTCGCGACATCCGCATATATTTTACTTAAAAATCATTCTAACTTTACCGCGAACAAAACTGCAAATGTATTATAACACGACTAAAAATATTATAACTCGAATGATACCTGCATTCATCGACAAGTGTTATTCGTCAAATTTTAATAAATAGCTTCACAATTTGTTCGAGAAAACTGAAGACCGTAAATTTAGTTGCAGAGCTGATAGTTGACACTTTCGGTATAACTGGAGTATCTGGACAATGCGAACGAGCGTTTATCGCTGAATTAACCGAATTGCCCTTGCATCGATCAAGGCGTACAACGACTTCTAGGAGTATAATTTGCTGTAAAGTGTCTACGAAACGTGCACGATCACAGTGTCCAAGGGTCTAAAATTTGTCGCTTTAGCATCTAACGCAAAAAAGGGTAAAGCTTCAATCATCGGGAAGCACGAGGTTTCGCTACCCAAACTTCATAGCAGCGGATTACGGCGTTACGGCGATAAATTTTGCCCGGTGACCAGCTAAAATTAATTAGTTTCCCGGCGAATCAGGACCACGAATTATAATTAGCGAGACGCGCGACGCTCATTGTTGTCGCGAGCGTGGAATTCCTCGTCCGCGATTGTTCGTGTCGGGCGCGCTTCTACGAAAAGGTCAGCCTGCAAATCCGAAGCACGTTATTACTTTTTCACGAATCGATGATCGTTGAAATTCGAGCGAGGAGCAACCGTGGAATTTCAGCGAGCATTTTTCCGTCCGTGACCACACAGGTATCAGCATTCCTGTCGCGATAATTCATAAGAAACCGGCTACCTGATCCTTTAGCAACTTTCTTACGGTTATCGCGATCATTCTGCCCGATATCTCGAGCGGCGAGCTCCGAGAGAACCGGTCGGACGCTTCTTCAAATCTTATTTCCCGCGCGCACGTGACGAGCCAGTCAATTTTCGTAAATCAGTACGCGCTGCGCCCGCCTGAAATCGACCGTGTGTGCCAAACTTTACGCCGCTCACCATCAAGGAACACGCCATGACGTCCAGAACCAGAGCCAAGCAAAAACAAAGAACACCCACGCCACGCACGCTCGCCGAAAACGAAAATCATGAAACCGTACCTAACTTAACTTTCTACTATAACGTTTTGGAAGGGAATTCTCCATTCTTTGTTCCTTCAACTGCATACGACCATATCTTTTTTTCTATAGCAATTTATTCGCGGAGATTAAACGTGCTAATAATTTTAACGAAACGTAACGCGTTACAAATTTTGCTAACGTGCCCCGTATCGCTATTGCATGTGGAAATCTTTATATATTCTCGATGGACGCATATAATTCAATGAATGCATACACTATCGCTCATGAATATCTACCCATCTTTAATATTGCAATGCTAATTCAAAACGCTCCATATTCATATATCCACTCTATACAATGGTATTTAAAATATTCATCGAATGTTTTATTTTTAATAATTGTGCATAATGAGTTACGCGAATTTGTATGCCAGGGATTATTACTGAAATACGCTGAGAAAATGCCTAACAACATAATCGCGTTTGTGCTTGCTTATTTCACAATTCTGTTAATTATCTGACTCTAGTAGCTTATGATGTGGAGAGTCCATCACATTTTTCTTCGTTTTAACTAAAAACAGTAGTTACGACGCTATTATAACGGATGTTATACTCCATTTACGTTATTGCTCGTTTACATATAAGATGTTTGGTCAAATACGTAATACAAAGCGGGTATGTGTAATAACATCTATGAAATGTGACTCGTGATTAAAATCGTCTTGTTTATAATTTGATGTTCGATATTTTAACTCTTTTCGATTTTGCAATCTTAACGAGCAATTGTTATAGGTTTCTAAGTTAAATACGAACGCGTAAATCATATGATTCGAGTGCGAGGAATTTATACGTTTATCGCGTTTTGTAGACGTCATTACATGTACGCGTACTTTATTTAATATTTGACAACACCTGTTTTTTATGTACGAGCAAACAACATAGATGGAATGCTTCGTGTCACAAATGTAATGGAGGATCATAACCCAGAATTTTCAAAACTAACGATATCCGATAACGCGATAAAGAAATTTCAACGCACTACGTCAGACTTGAAATGCACTGTTAACGAAGCATGTTGGTTTCATGGCAGCTTTCCATACGAGACAAAAACAGCTCTATCTTTTTGCGTGGAGCTAAAACGGCTCGAGTCCTCGGAATGCGTCTAATAGCATAAAAATATTGCGTCTGACTTCTTGAAACAGCAAACGAAGATCTATCGGTATAATCAGAGACTGTGGCCCTGAACTCGAGCAGAGAGAGTCGTGGGAGCAGATAAAAATAGTTTCGAGCGATAACGCTTGCCGGTTAATTCCGACGTCGACGAATCGTCGAATATTATTGTAGATATTAGATATTAGATTGGCAGGTAGGCGAGCTCTGTCGAAGAGCGACAAATCGGACACGAGACGGATCGGAAAGTGGGAAACGAAGCGGCTCACCTCCGTCGCTTCTTTTTCCGTCGCCTCCGGCGGCGAGGTCTCCTCCTGGTTTCCCCCCTGTGCAAGGGGGTAGCTAGGTACCCCTGTAGTTTCAGGGCCGTTGCTGCTACGCTGGCCCCGTTCGTTTCCCCTTCTGCCTGGCTTCTTCCCTGCACCGGGGGCCCTGTCCGTGTCCCGGCGCTGGGCCCCGTCGTGGCTGGTTCTTCCCTCCACGCGGCGGCACCTCCTCGTGCAACCTCGTCGTCTTCTGCGAGTAACGTGCGTGATCCCGACAACTCACCGTCGAATGAAAACGACCCGTCCACCACCAAACAACACGTGTCCTTCGTGCCAACTTACTCGGCTCCGCGAGTCCAATCACCATCACCCTTCTCTCGATCGAGACACCCGTTTCACCAGGATCCGCCTAGGCGGAACCGACACTTCTCCGTGGACAGGGGCTCTTTCTTTGTGCCTCCGTGTCCACACCGTTCTCTTCGCACTTTGAACGCGTCGCGAGCAACGAGAGGATGCTCCACTGGTGGCTACCCAAAGCCGTCTGCCGATGAATAACAATAAAAAATAAGCGAGCGATTGCCTTAGCGAGTCACGAACCCGGCCGGGTTCTACGATTGTCTTCCGTGGTCGACGCTTTGTCCGGCGAAGCTCGACGACGGCGAGGGAACATCTGTCGGAGGTATCCTCCTCGACGTCAAGGCCACGCTAGATCGTCCTCAGGAATAGAAGAACGTCTCTGCCCGTTTTCTGTTAACTACGGATCCATCCGGAGGCTGAACTCAGTCGAGGACGCGGCTCGAAGCGGTCATGTCGCACGTGCACTACGTGGTCGCGGTACGATCTCGAAACGGACACTCGTGAATCGTTCGTCACCGATTGGACCCGTCTCGAGGCGGCATTCCGTCGACGATCGGGACGACGCGGCTCGGCTGCGACGATTGCGTTGGCCAGCGTCGAGAAGGCCGCGCGTTCCTCGATTTTCATGGAAAACCGCGGGCCCGAATGCGACGAGGAGCGTGGTGTGTGTCTTCTAGCGGGAGATGCGACCACTCTGATCCGCGGATTCCGGCCGCTCGGTTTCGCAGCCTCCGACCGGCGACGTCGGCGGCGGCGGCGACGGCGGCGGCGGCGGCGGCGGGACCAGAGCGCCGCGACGCGAGGCGCCCTGTGCACATGCGTTAAGCTTTTCTCTCTCTCTCCGTTTCTCGATTCACTGTCGCCTCCTTTTGTCTCTGTCCTCTCGCTTCCTCTTCTGACGCCCCCGTGATCCAACGCCGCGCCACGGTGGTTGCGTATATTCGGCCCTCCCTACTTTTCGCTCTGTCTCCGCCGTTCTTTCTCCGTCATGCTTTTGTTCCCGCCAGTCTTTCGCTTCGTCCGCTTCTGTCCTCGTCGGGGTTCTCGTCTGGCTCGCTCTCTCGGGACGCTTTGCTCTCCCTCGAATCGTTTGCGAAGGACAGAGGGTTGCACGGAGGAGAAACCCTGTCACGCTGCTTCTTTCAGCGTCAACAAAGGGAGGCGTACGCTCGATAGCGTTTGATCGGACCTATTGGATGCCACGGAGCTTGTGTTGCTCGCTCGCTGTACCAAATGGACGAGTGAAAATAAATTGACGACTCGATGAATGACTCGGCGACGCCTCGAATACTCTCGACATCAACGGCGACTGTATGCTTCGATTCTGTCGATCGGTCGGAACAATAATTTTCGACTGCTTCCACGTTCGGTAGTTGAATTTCACGATTTAAAATTGCTCGAGCAAACTTCCATGTTATTTTTCTAATAATATCACTAATGTTATAATTCAAGGTTTTTAAACGTTGGTATGTTCACGGATTGAATGTTCATCGTTTTTCTACTATGCGATGGTTTGTGGACTATCTTAAAGTAAATGTACCTATCAGCGATTGCTAAACGACTCTTTCTAAACGACTATTTCCTATGAAGACCTACTTCTGGAGCCCCAAATGCAGGGAATAATCAAGTGCCTTCTGCGACGAGGAATAATATGCTTCTCACTTATTCGACTATGCACTGTGAAAGAATGGAGTACGTTTATTGTTTGATGCGAAAGTAGAAGCGTGTTGAACAGATGCGTCAAATGTATCGAATAACTTAAATGAAGTACAAAGGTTAATCGATTAATTGATTTCAATTCATAACCGATATTTCGCACGTACATCAACTCTCGTACTCGTTATAAAATCTATTTATCATTGGGGCGGTGTAAATTCGAGCTTCTTACTATTCTACTCATTTATTACAACATAAAATTTTGAAAAATACAGACATTCTATATGATGGCAGTGAACACTTTCGAGGTTCCGAATGCCTGTATTACCATTCGTGTGAATTACAAAATCCCAACATCCCCAAATTGAACGCATCGAAAATATGTAGATTTGAAAGGATCCCCTGAAATCAACGAGCGTGGAGGTTCTTCCGCCTTGATTGTCCGAAGGGAGATTTGGATTTGCTGTTGCAGATGTAAACCTTGCAAACGAACGAAAGCAACGGTAAAAAATATGGTCGATCGCACGTGGCTCGAGCGCCACGAGGAAACGTAGGTAATCGTACGGCGTACGCGAATCGAATTGAATGCGAAGCTGTCGAACCTCGGCGAGACGTGCACGGCCTACGAGCTCGAGGCTCGCGCGGAAAATTGCAGAAAATCCTGAACGCGTCCACGCGCCTCGTTCCGCCGACGGATTCGCTCGTCAATCTTTCAGCGAGCACCGTAAAGCTATCGAGCGACCGGCTACATCGGGACAGAGGCGAATCGAGCTTTCGTTGCAGCGCCCTCGCCGCGAATAGTGCCCGATATATCTATCTCTAACGCCCCACTGGGCAGGAAATGATATAAATAGGGAACGGCGTGGTCGACGTGCATGCGTGTCGATCGAGAAGATTCACCTGCGTCAAGTTTCACACAAGAGAGAATCGAGCGAACGGTGATCGAGTGGAAAGAGATAATTTCGTACCAGCAGGGCCAACGCTTTGCGAGATCTATGCGGACATCGAAGATATATCGCTGACACTAAAACTTGTAGGTGTCTTCGGGTTTACTCGCGACTTTCGTTCTCCGATGAGAACCGATCTGCGCTAAATTCAAACAGAACCCGGTAACAGGGTAGAAAATAGAGTTCAACTAGCATCGAATCATCGAGCGTAACGTTCAGACGAGCACCGAGCGTAAAATAGCGAGTATCGTAAGAGGCGATTGTTGCTACAAAGTTATATGGGAAATCCCTGCCTACGAGTTTTCAATTACGTTCGAGAACGTGTAGCATCGCGCATCGTACGCGAGAATGAACACTTACCGACTCGCCTGTTTCTCATTCTTTCTTTTTCAACGGGCGTACACGCAGCAGATACATCAAAGCGCTCTTACCTGCAACAGTTAGAAGAATTTGATTAATTAGCGGCGAGCGGTACACCGTGCAACGAGGAAATTAATTACAGAGATATCGCGGATAAGCGGACAGATAACGTTACGCGGAACGCGCTATTAAAGCTGCGTGGCGTTATAAATATTCATCGACAAAAGCAGGCTCCGCGTGTTCGCTGAAATTTTGTCGGCTATTATCGTGCACTCGACCACGCATGCACACGCGTTATGTCACTTACCGCGGCTCTAATTGCCCGTGGAAAACTGAATTCTTATCTTTCTCCGTCTGCTGCGTTAATTGATTGTAATTCGCGTGACTGAACTTGCGACTACTTGCGAAAACCTATCTCTATACACTAGGATTTCGAGTAGAATAGGTAACAGGAAATGGACGTCAATTACGATCGAAGTATTCGATCAGAAATCATTTTAACGGCTCATAATATCGAGTCAGATTCGTAACACGCGTTAATGTTCGAACGTTACAAACCTGAATTCTACTTGCACGAGAAGTGTTTCAAGTTCAATATTAGTTTTATTTGCCAGAACTAAAAATTACTAAATTAAAAATATACTTAACATTTCAACCTTCTTAATTGGAGAAAGATTATTTATTAAATGAAACTATCGGTTCGTACATGTTTGCAAATTCTTATATTAACATTGTTACTTAATAGTGGTACAATTGTTATGTAACAATCGTACATGTCAAGATTAATTGACACGCTTTAGCACGTAATAAATAAAGTTGATAGGCGAAGCGTGTCAACATGGATCCCAAAATTAACACATTGACAAAGCAATCTAAATTTGATTAGATAGTAACGAATCTTACGAAATATTTCCATAACTTATTCATCGTTCCAAGTACCAACTCTTAATTTAAAAAAATCAATTACCAGTCAACCGCCAGACATACATTATTATGCCTCCCCCCAAAAAAAACGATCGAGTGCAAATTGTCTTAATAAAATAACCGCAATAATTCTTAATAATATGACTGACAGATTCGCATGAAAATTAAGCGTCATACGCATCTAACAGTTAAAGCGTTGAAAGGATCGTTCGAAAGCGGTAAATTTTCAGAAGGCAGACTAGGTTAGGGGAGGAAAAGTAATCGCGGCGCGGATCGCGAGAAATTAACAGGACGGTAAGCTGCGGCAGAACGAGCCGAGCGTGTTAGGTGGCATCGTAGAATCGCAAACTCCGCTTCTGGCAACCGGAAGTTCGTAGAGCAGAGAAAACAGACAGAGAGGAAAGAGACGAGGAGAAGAAGGCATCGAGACAGACAACGGGCAGCGGCCGTGAAACAAAGCAGAAGCCGGCTGGCCGTGTAATTGGACTCGCCAGGACTCGATGCTCCCTTTAAGAAGCTGCCACATACACTGCCGCGGATTCTCTTCTTTTTTAGCCGTTGCTAATCCAGACTTTTAATCGGTCGCGTTCAGACTACGCGTCGCATTACCGCATTTCGGCTAGCTATCCGCTGAAATAAACGGCCGAAGGCGGCTTAGGAATTAATCCACTTCCGCTCAACGCTACCGCTCGGGAACACCGAATCTGGACCCCTTTATTTCTTGAAAAGTTTGCAACCTTTGCGATAATTGGTGCCTACACGTAATGTGAAGTTCTTGAAAAGTGGAGACTCGAGTTAAGAAAAGTTACAGTACAAATGTGCTTGAATCTATTTATAACATATCAACTCTGTGTGGTCCGTAATGTTTGGTCTACTATTTATAATACATTTGGTCTATGCTGTTTGGTTCATAGTACTTGGTCCACAATATACAATTTATGATGTATGTACGTAATGTAGAATATAGAGCAAGCTTTACACGGTGTTTTGTTGATGAAAGATGTAGACAAAAATTTTTAAACAATTTAAGTATAGAATTAATAAAGCACGAACACAGAAACCTTGTCCTAACTTATTCCATATACATATACCGACATTTTCCTCTTAACAATGAAACTACGTTAACAAACGAATCAATCCAAATCTTTTCAAAGTGTACCATCAAATCCAATCCGCTCAGCGTAAAATTAATTATTGCATACAATAAAGAAAAGACGCCAAGAATTATTGCCTACAATAAGTACATCTATTCACGATCATAAAAGTACCTTAGGGAAGTAAAAAAAACGAATACGAAATGAATCCAGATGACTTTCAAATTCATCGTTACAAGTGGAGAAATGAAGTGTGTGGCAAATGGCGTCGCTAAGCCAGTGACCGTCAAAACGGCAGCTGATCGTTCATTCGTCGAGTTGGTCGAAGCTGAAGAGAGAGCAGAGGGCCAACGAGCTTAGCTTGATCGCGCACTCACACCAAAGCGGACCCTCGGGCAATCAGCGACCTCTTCCTCCTACTTCTTCGAAGGCCGGTCGTATCTCACGATCGTAGATACACGTTCGGTCGTGGTCTGCAAATGGTCGATGTTTGCGTGAGCGTGGAGCGTGTGCCACCAGGGCTACGTGACCTAGTTTGCCGATGAAGCGCGTGATATTCGCGTCAATTGCAACGTGGGCCTCGCATTTCTTTTCATCCTGCGGTCATTTTTCTTTTGCCTCGTTCGAGTTATTTCTTGGGAATATTTGCAGTTCGACGTATTTTACTCGGTATATCGGGGAGCTTTGTAGGCTCTACGAGTGGAAAAGAAAAGGGAAAGGGGAAGATTACTACCACGTAGTTTTTGGTTACGATAGCAAATTCAGGCCCCGTCGCGAACGTGTTAAACTTATGGATTTAGAAATTTCAGGAGTTGGAAATCTAGAGATTGGAAACTTGAGAACAACTAAATTCGAATATTAAAAAATGTACAATGTTAAAGATTTGTAAATGTAGGATTGGAGTAATTTAGGAAATGTACGAATTCGCAGGGACAAAACCCGCGAAACTAACCAACTCTCTGACCGAATCGAGTCGTTCAACGAGCAGTAATAGGAAAGCAAACCCCCGCAGTTAGGATGAACGAGTCGAAGCTCGGTATCACTGAAATGGAAGCTACATCGAAGAAGTCCGCAGCGGGCAGCCACGGTCTGTCGAGTCGGAAACCGGAAGAGCAAGAGGTTCGCGAAGGAGACACCGGCAAAGGAGTCGTGAGTCGTTTGCCGGCTCATCGGTGGACGTGTTTCCCCGCGAATCGTTGCGATGGTCGTCGTCGTCGTGGTGGTTGTTAGACGCGAAGGGAGGAGAATTTCAACCCCGACAGAAACGAGCTCTCTGCGGGAGTAGTAGCCGATGGAGGCGAAGCCAGAGAACTTTCGGTCGGAAAGCGTGACGGGGGATGGAAGGAAGGGTGGCATGCCACGAAGAGAACGCGAAGGAAGCGGAGAAGGGCGAGGGGGAGGATGGCGGAGGGAAGAGAAACGTCGAGCAACGGCGTGGCTAAGGGGGCGCGAGGGGATGAGCCAGAGTTAGAGCGATGGCAGAGTATTGATTTAGTGGGTTTCACCGTCTCCTTCTATTTGTCTCTCTCGTTCTACATCTCCGCGTCTCCGGGCGTCTCTCTACGCTCGGGCTTGCGAGGGCGCATCGGCTTCTGCTTGTGTTTCAGGGCTTCGATTTCTTGGCTTTCCGCCTCCTCCGCCACACGAGACCACCCCACCTCCTTTTTTACACCCTCCCCGCTCGCCGTCCGTCCAGGAAAACGCTCGCTTTTCGAATGGAAATTGCTCGAACGGAACCGAGCCGAATAACAAAACTCGTGTGCCGGTTCTTTCTTTTTTTCGCGGCGTCGATGTTGTCTGTACGCTTCAGGGCGTTTTAGCGCGACGGGAATGCGGATACGCCACCGAGAGCTTGAAATTATTGGTCGAGATACGGGATGCTTGAAAGCTTCATGACAATTTAATGCTATCTTGTACCGCGAGTCGTTTCGAAGATCTCGCTATTTCTTTCGAGCTTTACGAGATGCGCTTACAGTATGCAACGGAGGGTCATCGTTTAATCTTACGACTGTCAAAATGAAGAGTTGTCCGAAATTAAGTAACAATCTAAGTATAACTTTATTTTACAGTATCAACCTTCCTCTAAATCTCAACATTCATATCCCTAAAATTCTTCTAAAAATCAAAATACATGTACACCTATAAATACAGAATTTGTATCGTTAAACTTTATTAAAATATTCTATTTGTAAATTTAAAAAGAAATAAAATAAAAACAGTATGTTAACGTAGGATTTATTATAATGAATGACATAAAGAGTATTTCGGTATATGTATAACATGAATGAATATATATATTTAAAGAAATAGAATCAATAATTCATGAATTAACCCATAGTTACGCGCACATTTCGTGTTTTACATTTTTTAACATTCCTTATGCAAACGGTACAGTAACAGTGTCGAGCATCTGCGCTCGTGTCTTCCTCCCGAGTCCCGTGTTTCCGTTTTCAGCACACGTAGCCGAACAACGTTCTTCGCTTTGACTCTCTTCGTGAATAAAATAGAAGCGGAGGATTTCCGTGTTGACACCCCTGCCGATCGAGTTGTTGCTCGATTGAACTTTCTCGATTTCGCTAACAGCCAATGGCGTTAACAGCTACTCATCGAGAAATATCTTCCTGACAGTATATCTTCGCCGTATATCGACTCGAACCGGTATTCCGTAGTAGGTAAGAGCAACTCGAAAGTTACGATTATTAAATTCTTTCCTACGTCTAACCGACGTTCATATTTCTCGGTATTTATATATTTTTACATCTCGGTGTTTTACTTTATTTTACTTCGCTTCTGTATTTTACTTTATTTCACTATTTCACTTCATGTTACTTCATGAAGCGAAGATACTCGATGCTCCCTCTTTTTAACCCTGAATAAGTTATATTTCAGATCTTCGCCTGATTATTTCAAATCTTCGCCTCATTATGAAATTGTATTTTGCTCATAATCGTTCACGCTCCATGATCGAATAACGATCTTTTTAAAGATCGTTACAGTAGATTATATTGAACGAAGGTATGAACTGTACAGCGAAGTAATTCTAATCGCAAGGTCACTTGAGCGCTAAATTTCTTTGCCTTCCATGGGAACAAATATTGATTCAGTCATTGATAAACAGCTGACTGGTTTGTACAGGTGAACGTCGAACTGTCATCGAGCAAGAACATACAGAACGCGTTGGCGATCGAGCAGACTCGCAAAATGACAGGTCGATGGATGAGTAATAGACAATTTTCACAACCTCGAACAATTATTATTCCATTTCATCTTTGTTTTCAATTATTTAATAGGAAATTTTACATTACTTTAACCGGTTAGCTATTTCATCGGTATACTCGTCCGAAACAGCTATTAAAAAATATTAATAACTATGTTTGCGATAATTATCACATCGACTACTTCAGTGAAAATAGATGTCTTTGGTCAGACAATTCTAAAGTGCACACACCACAAGAAGAGCTCTAGAAATTAGGAGAGGTCTACTTCTCTCATTTTTCGAACTGACTGGTGCGAATGACTGATGTAATTGTTTACTGTTTGGAACACGTTTTTTCGAATTCATCTTAGGAAGCGAGCGGTAATTACAATACATTATAATTATTAAGAATATAGACAGTGTAAGAATACGCATTAATTTGTTAGAGACGAAACATAGCGCGAACGCAACACGTTGTTTCACGCAATACGCAAGATGTTAACGAGGAAACATGAAAATCTGTAGATTTTAATTCCGCCAAACATTAGAAACGCGATACCCATCAGTACTTCATAAACATCGTACAATTATGAATCGCCGTCTCCTTAATTAACAACGTTCCTAATTAGCCACGCGATTAATAATCCAATAGTTGAATAAATTAAATCCGTTAAGGTCAAAGACGGAAAGGCGAAAACAAAAAAGAAAATGAAAGAGGAGATCGACAACGGCCATGTGCAATGATCGATAAGTTAAAGGAAAGACGGGGCGCAGAAAAGAAAGGAAAAAGAGTGAAAAAAAGGAAGGTGTCGTAATCGTACGGCGATCTAATTAATAATCCTCTAGCTATAACGGCCGCGTAACTGCTTAGGATACACGAGGAGGGAAACCGAGATACTATCTCTATATAGTTAAGAGGTGTTTACAAGTTCGGGCAGGGAATCTGTGGGTAAGTGGTAGAGAAGATGGCAGTAAATATTCCTTGGCTGCCGGTCTTCTCCTCTCTCCTCTCCATTCCCCACAACGTTTTCCCCGGTTTCCTGCCCTCGTCTTCGCCCCACTGATCCCTCCCCACTGTTTCACCCCCTTTTCACCCCTCCTGTTTGGCCCGGTGAGCTAACCGAGCCACTCTTCGCGTCGCGGAATTCCAATTTACCCTCTTCAGGGGACTCTTCCTCTTCCGCTTCGATCGGACTTCGCGCCAAGCCGCTTCAAAACGAAAACATTCAATTGATGGCATCCTCGCGATCCTTGCCGCCATTATTCTTCCTTGTTCCTCGATTAAAACCTACCATCCCTCGGTCCCAATACCACGACTTGTTATTCGTGATCGACAATTTGCTCCTTCTTTCTTTTTCGCTGAATTTTTTCCATTGCTCCGGTAAACGGAGCAGCTTCAAAATAAATTTTGTTTTTGAGTGCAAATGGAAATAACGATGAAAGGTTCAGAAGCGAATGCACTGACAGTGTTTTAGAACTTGCAGATTTTGATGTTTGAAAATTTATAAATTTTTTAACTTTACTACTTGAAAATTTCTATATTTAAAATTTGAATGAGTATTTGTTGGTTTCCATTGATTAATATAATGGAAATTGGCAACATTACCGAAGTGATTGTATTCGTTTTTCAGCAGTACACTAGGGTCCTGTCCCTTTTCTAATCAAAGTCGTTTCCGTGTCACGGAATTTCAATTTACCTCCGTCTCGCATTTCTACCCTTCGCTTCGTTCACGAACCATTGTTCTGAAGGAAAACATTCGATTGATTGCGTTCGCGTTTCTCCCTTCGATTCTTTTCCCGTTTCTCTGACCCTTCGATTGCAGACGAGGGAAACAACCGACTGAGTTACGTTCAAAAACACGCCAACCATTACTGCCGTCGGTTCGGACCTTTCGTTTCGTATTATTTACAATGTCAATACTTAATTTGAGGCTTCGATAACTGAAGAAAATCAGACTTCTTAAATTTAGTACTACGTGAAGAAATTTTGTAAGTAAAAAATTTCTCGTTCGTTTGTTGTATGATCGACTACTTATTTACTAATAATAGGTAATTGATTTCTTTTGAAACTGAAAATGACTAATACTGAATCGATACAGTCACCTAATCAGGTACAATAATAGTATACATATTTTGTTAACAACCACTAGAATATTAATACATTATAAATATTTATCAATGAAGATTTTTAAGTATTATACGCAATTTCTCCTTAGAACATCAAATTTATTTACCCTTCTCACTTATAATACTTTAAATACGAATACAATTTATTTTATTGCGGTCGATTAAGGACACGAACGTAATTTTATAAGACACCGCGTTAAAAGACAGTAAAAAGGTATTAAAGCGGTTTCTTGCGATCGATTCAAGAGATTAGCCGCACGTCGATAAATTTTCACGAAAACTGGTTAACAAGAGACGGAAAAAAACAGTTGCCACCGATTTCGTAATACGTTCTCAAGTTCCAGCTGGAGAGTTTGGAAACGCGCAGCTCTGGAGGGCATAGCAGCTGTTGTGACGGGTGTCTTGCCCTCTCGAAAGAGGTTCCAGTAACCCAGTCCCCCTCTTCAACGAGAGATACTCTCCAACGAAACTTTCAGCCGCCATTCCTCAAACTTAGAAATTATCGTGTCGTAAACAAATTCGTCAAACCATGAAATGGAACCTTAAAAATAATGTGTTGTTTTTGGCAACTTAGCAACATAGCTTCATGCGTGGAATATTCATCAAAGTTCCTAAGTGCGATATCGAAATCTTTCCTTCTATTTTCGTTTTCGGAAAATTTCTTATATAGAGTAACATGGTGATATACCGCGAGGTGATGTAACACATAGGGGTACAATGTGTGGGGATGCAACGCATACAAATATCAACGCGTAGGGATAACAACGTGTGAGGATATTAACCAGTAGAGATATTAACGGTGGTATAAGAGTATCAATATGTGGCAATACAACGCACAGAAATATTAAACTGTAGTGACACAAAGACTAGAGGTATCAACGCCTAGAAATACAACGCGTGATACAACAGTAACGATATAACGCGTAGAACATCCGTACAATGAATATCAATGAGTAAAAATATCAATGGGTAGTGCAACGTGCGATGGCGCAACCCGTATGTAACTACACCCGTGTGTAACACGTTCATACTTCCACATATTCTTTTAATAGTACTCTTCTATTTACTCTTAGAATTTTAACTTTTTTTATTTGTTCTAATACCGTACCAGTGAATAGTTCTGACAAATAAATCACACGGTAGGGGGTTAAAAGACCAAGCTAACCACACGTAGGTAACACATACTTGTATATAGAATCGCAGAATTTGAGAATGAAACTAGTGAAACGTGGGTATTTAATGAACGAGGGTAAGTCTATAAAAGCTAAAAGTTGTAGAAGGGGTAGGAAAAGGTGGGGTGGAGGGTATCTTTCCGGTGGAAATGGAAAAAGAAAGGGGAGAATCGCGGATAGGGATGGGGAAAAAAAGCGTTGCTGACGGCAGGCTCGAGCGATACGGGTGAAAGAGAGGAAGATCGGGAGGGAAAGAGGACAAGAAAAGGACGAAGCTACCGCGTGGACTGGAAATGAAAGAGCCCAACCCCGAAAGGACGATAATTCATTCGTGAACCGAACGAGGCAGCTGAATCCGGCGTTGCACACGTGCACGATTTCGTAGAATGGGCGGCGCGTTACGTGGAAACCCGCGACGTGTTTTCCCTCTTTTCACCCTCGCTTTTTCTCCGGCGCGAATTATCATTTTTTCCTCTTGTTTCTTCGTTAACTTCCAATGATAACTTAAATCTCTTGCGTTGATTATACTATCGAGAACTATCATCATCGAACCATCTCCTTGCATCCCTTGTAAACTGGGTTTATGTTCTTTTTACGTTCTCGACAGATTTAACACTTTTGTACTCGGAAATATTTTTGTTGGCAAGTAGTGTAAAACTTTCTGGTTGAAAAATTTGATGAATTCTTTTGAAGTTATTTTTTTTTATTATTAACACCCTGGCCATGATGGTCATATGTGCTGCGCTGTTTCAGTTAAATTATTTAGAGAAAAAGCAAAGAATGAGAACTTTTGAGAGCTTTTAATCTTGAGACGACGATATACAGTGACAGATTAAAAGATGAAATTCAAAGATTATCTCTGTTCTCAACACGTTGACTGATATGCTTCCTATCATAAATTTTACGAAAAAAAGTAAAGCAGAACGACTTGTTTACTTGATAAAAAATGAATAATTCGTTAACGTTAATCGAAATAAAGTTTTGGATCGACCTGTATATATACGTCCAGCATAGTTAAATGTGTGGCCGTTAAATGCATCGTAAAGTAGACATATCTTTTTAATGTAATATACACGTAATATGAATGTAACAGATATGCAAGAATTTAATTTTTATCAATCTCACTGCACCTATCATTGTCATGATATCCTATCATTTAATAAACTTGCTCCATCGATTACTTTGCTTAATAAAATCGTGTATGGTTGATCAATTAATATCGTCTATAAGATGATTGGTAAATTGTTGTTAAAAATTCAAGTGCCGTCTAGATATGGATGACGCGGCAATTAGAATGAGAGGATGTCTATACAATTAGAGGATACCAATCTATGCAAAATAAACGCAGCAATATGATGAATCATTTGTTTCGCAGCGAGATATACATGAAATATGCATGAGTGTGTGATTTAGAGAAGCAAGAAGAAAGACGAGAAAGATATTAACAATTTATGTGTCAAATATTTTATAACCTGATTCTGAACGCGGTGATCAGTCACAATATGATACATGCATAAAGTATGCAATTTAAGCAAAATATACATTATGCAAAATGAAACAGATATTTTATAAAATGTCTACACATAATACAACATTGAAGTCTTTATGATCTGCAGTTACTAATTCATTTATTAATTCAGTTCGATTTGCTGTTACAAAGATTACACAGAAATCAAAGAGCTAGGTTGCATTTCTTGTATCTCTTTTTCCATTAAACGTAGTACAAACCACTTATAACAATATCTGGTCATTCAGAACTCAAATCTGAACCAATGTTTACACCGACAAAAATAACAGTTCAAAATTTATGAACGTCACCGGACATGTTGAAAGTGATTTTTCACCGTCTCTTCGATTAAACACTCATCGATCAATCAAACCACTCTGAATGAACCATGAATCAAACGTTGCTCAAATTATCGCGTATTATCTCTCTTCTCGTTCCACGCATCTTACACGAGATAAAGAAGAAATTTCAACCGAATGCGTCGAAAGGCAACTACTGTCCAAAATGTAACAGAGTAACTTGAATTTTCATTCTGACGAAACGCGTTCGGAGATCCGAAGAAACTGATCTTTCGAATGGAAGCACCGTTAGACCCTTTAGTTTTCTCTTTCCGTTCTTTCCAAGGTTTTTCCAAGGTTGGGTTGGTGGGGAAAAAGTGAAACTCTCCTGTTATTGTTCTCGTTTTTCTGGCGAAACTTAGGGACGTGAAATGCCTTCACGGCCGCGACCCCCTGAGCCAACTTTCACCGCCATAAAAATATAAAAGCACGCTTCGAGTCCTTTACGGTTTACGTAGTTTACGTGAAACTGTAACGTCGACACCCTAGGAAGTCCGTCGCTCCCACAAATCTTCAACAATCAACTTAGACCTCGACGCAATAGAAACATTCGTAAATTTCCCTTCACCTTATTCCTGGAGCAACTCGATCTTTCGGGAACCTGATTATTACAGAAATTATTTGCAAAAAATTGGTGATCAAACCATAGTTTGTTACATCGTTAGAAATGTCTAATTAGATAATTTAAAAATAAAATTGGTTAACTTCATTTTATTTCAGTGGCGAATAAAATGATGTAATGTAACTTCAAAATACTGAAGTTGAAAGTGTTTCATTTAGCATTTCATTGTTGCCTGTTAAAAATTTACGCAATAAGAGTCGATAGTAATCAAGGAACTTAAAACCAATTTCTTTTTTGTACAAGATGTATGTACCCATTACTGACCAAGTCCTAATTAAGAACAGTTTATATTGTTTCATTTAAATGGCAAATGGTTTCATTTAAATGATATATTGATCGCAACCTTGAAACACTACAGTCTACACTGTTTTATTTCGTATTTGCAACATTGTTGTGTTATTAAGTTGCCCGTTAAAAAGGTACGTAATGAGGGCCGATGGTGATCAAAGAAGTTAAAGCCAATTTCTTTTTATACAAGATATATGAACCCATTAACAATCGTGTTTTCTTTACCAACTGTTCATTTTACTTTGCTTCAATATGATTTAACATGATTTATTAACCGAAAATATAACAGACTGAAGTTGCAACTGTTTTATTTACTTTTTGATACATTGTGTTATTAAGTTGCCTTTAAAAAAGTATAATTACAGATTTTCGTAAGATAAATTACTGAATATATAGGTATTTCTAAAGTCATCAATTTCGTGAAAGTGATATACGAGTTTAATATGATGAATTGTTGAAATTAACAAGAAATATGCAGTTGACAGTAAAATAACGAGAAAACATCAATTTTCATTTATACAAGTACAAAAATCTGGAGATCGGTGCGTTATTTATAGCATATTTATTTATATCGACAAATTATATGGCATTAAAGACTGTGCAAGATTTAATACATGGCTGGTGTACACATCAGCGCAAAGTGGATCGGTACTTAACCTAACATGTGATGTAATCGATTCATGAAAGAACTTCGACCGAAGGGGTTAATGAAAATATAAAATTACATATTCAACGATCTAAATTACCAAAGCCATTTGCATAAATCAATCTTATCGTACAACTACTTTCTTAATGAAACTCCAGATACACTAAATTCATATTATTTCTTTAAATTTGCATTTTCAAGTAGCAAATAAGCGGTATAGACATAGTATTATAAACTTCACTTATTACAAAGACTAATCTTTCCCAACATAGTTTCAATAATTTAGTCACCCTCCATATCTCAGCTTTCTGTCTGCAATTAAATAAATAATAAGAAGCTGACTTTAGTAAATTATTCAAGCTCGTTAACTGCGGTCGACGTGTATACATTTGCACAAGGACGTCTTTGCTTGATTCCGCATTTTTCCAATTAACCCCGCAATTAATTGTTTAAATAAATATATTGGATACGTTCATCGAGTAGTTTACTAAAAATCAGGCGATAGTAAAATTAGAAAAATGATGAAGGTATCCAAAAATGTTTTGGAGGATGGACAGGAGATTTTGTCTGCGACTGTACCGACAGAACCCACCCCTTGGAAGGCAGCTAGCAAGAGGAAAGGGAGTGCGAGAGCGTAGCCAGCGAAAGGGCGGGCAGTCAGCGTGAAACGAAAAGGGAGATTTAGATGTCATCCCCTGACGGGCTACTTTCCTTTTACCCCCGCCCCACCCCAACGGACAGAAACTTTTCCTCCTACTGGCAGGCCGAAACGTTCTACCATGCTCTGATGGACAAAAATGCCGACCAGGCGTTTGGAAAACTCATCACCAAAATGAACCATATATTTCTTTAGCCACTGTTCTACAGCAGGAAATACAGGTCTAATAATGACGTCTCTAGGAACTTATGTCTCTCTCGAAACTAAAGAAGTCGTTCGGAAGCTCCAAACGACCTTCGAGGTTAAGTCATAATCTGTGTAATAGAACATTTTTATACATATTTTATACTACATTTCCTTGAAAAAAATATAAAAATGCATGTGTAAAATTAAATTTAAATCGTGTTATATAGAATTCGTTGCCTCGGTACACCGTGCAATAGTTTTTCCTGTAACGAAGACACCGTTAATGTTAATTGTAACGTTAAAAACATCCAGCACGATTAAAATCGAAATGGAGAAATAAAAAGTAGAATCAAGGCACGCGTTCGTTAAAAATACCAGTTGTCCCGAAGACGCGGCAACGTCACCGACAAGATGAATGCCACGTTTCACCCGGGGGGTGGGTTTATTTATCGACTAATAAATCATTATAATTTTCTTAGTAGGCCGCGAAAAAATGTTAACGGTTGGATAGCATTTCTCGGTTGTCTTTCCAAGAGGGAAACCCTAAATTTCCTACGAACGGGATTAGCTCATCCAATCAGACGAAACATTGGAAGGGCGGGCTTAATTAAAATCTTCTTGGAGGCAGGCTATCGAGATTCTCTCTCTCTCTCTCTCTCTCTCTCTCTCCTCTCTGGTCTCGGAGATGCTACGAGATGTAAGAATAGAACATTAAGAGGTTTCCCTGCCGATGGTATTTCTGAGTAGTCCGTGCCAGATTAACGAACGCTAGAAACAGCGTTCTACAAGGAAATACGGTGTAACTCCCCCTATTTCTATGGAAATTTATTCCATATAGTCGCTGGACCGGTGAACGGAAGTACCGATAACTTCGAACAGTTTGCCATGAATTTTCATCGCTTGTCTTTGGAAATTTCTATAAAACGAGCAGAACATTGTAGCAGAATTTCCAGAAAAATTCACGATATTCATATTGGTATACCTTCGCTGCGTACACGTCGCGGAGAATATTCTAGTAACTCCGTGACTAGGAACGATTATATATTTTATGCCCGACATACAGGGTTTACTGCAGTCGCACAATGAGTTATTAATAATTTTGCCATTACTTTAACCACGATGAAGAAAATTGCAATGAAAGTTGTAACAGTAATAATAGAATTATAAAAATTTTCAGACAAAATTTGTACGAGTACCACCAGAAAGTGTCGAATCGAATGGGTTGATTGAAAAATCATGAATCGAAACAATTACGAATCGAATGAAACGCGGAAGTTTATTTTGCCGAGGCTTTTAATAGGCAGAATAATAAATTGATCAGGTTGTAGAACGCATGAAAACACGGTCGTTTGAAAATGGACACGGTATATTTTCGGATTTCGCGTCGGATAGATTCGTACACGCGCACATACACACACAACGGGGGACTGAACGACTGCAGGGCAAATGAATTTGCATAGGCCGTTTGTTATTCAAATGCCGCGATTCACTCTTCTGACTCTCAATGAGGGAAACACAGAAGTATCGCAACAGGGCGATGACGTATCCGTTTAATAAATTATTGTTCTTCATAGGAGGCGCTCGATTGCGTTTCTAAACACGTGCTTAATATACGAGCAAGACGACGGACGCATGTGAATATTTCAACCAGTTGACCGTTCAATTTACTCGCCACTTTTCAAGTGCACGATGTTACGGCTCAATAAAGGGAAGCGCATATAATAGAAACACTCTATTCCGAAATACATATTCGATCGTCGCGGGCTACTGTTTTATAACGGAACAAAAAAACCTTATTCATCATTTTACTTTCAACATGAAAGTTTTTCTTCTGTTCGGTCTTTATTTCAATCTTGCATGTACCGATCAATATTTTTCAAGAAAATGTTTCAAATCATCAATATTTTAATACATCAACACGAACAAATTATCTTATCCGACAATTCTGTAATTATGTGATGACCAAGATTGATAATGTGTATAAGGCAACACTAATTGTCACGTGTAGCTAAGTTCATGATGTAATTGCACGAAAGATATTGATCAACATTTGTCGAGAAAATGTTTTAATACAAAGAAGTTGTTTCATTCGGTACTTTCGTAATTATCATGATTTTCAAGATTATTAATGCAACGTTAATAGCAGTATAGCATCTCCGGCAGATCCTTCTCAGAAAGTAATCGAAATTGCCCTAATAAATATCGGATAAATAAGAGATTGTTATCTGTCTAAAAGAATACAAAAATCTATTAAAATATAATCCGAACAAGTACTTTGTCTGAAACAGAAGGCATCAGTTTCCCAAGAGGGGTTAAGAGGTTAGCGGTCAGCGCGTCGATACAAGATCGTCTTAAGTGGATCTATAAATTTGCCCGGGCCTCACATCCAGCCTATATTTACTCTATTATGTAGGCTCGTTTTTATAAGCCGTTTACGTTTAACAGCAAATAATCGTTTAGATGCCGCGCCATGATACAGGCCATAAATCTCGTGGCAGCATGGCGTTCGGCTTTCTGTGTTATGATGGTGCGAGACACGCGCAGGTCAGTACCGCCTTCATTTTGCGCGGGTCACTGAAGGTGGCAGCACGGAAACAGCTGGCGTGCTTTCGCCGTTTTCGACCTCGAATCACACGGCGCGCCATCTCTCGTGCTTTTCCGGAACATCCGTTTCCTCGCGGTTCCTGCCGAATTCGATAGGTGGCCGAATTCCTTTTGGCGGGAAATCCTGTGGAAATCCTTTACGAATCGAACACCGCGTATACCGTTATGACGATAATTCGCAACGATGTGTCCGCGATAATATAACCGCGAATGTTGCGTCAATTTAATTTGCATAATGGACACGGTTGCGAAGAAATCACCATTACAGCGAGAAAAAAGAACGATGATGAATGTAACGCAGTAATTGGTGATAACCGGTTTTTTCCTCGACTTACGCCGTAATGGAAGGAACGCGCTTCGACGTGTTCTATTCAGCTTCTTTTTAACCAATTATCTTACATAGTTGTCACTTAATCCGATATCGCTGCCTCAATATTCATGAATGCAAATTACTCGGCACATCGATGCCGTCGGCAAACAACGCTCGTTATTTACATCGAATATCGGACAAATTGTGCATACATTTTGTGCAAAATGGTAATCAAGCTTATACTCGATACAATGGAAAACCAGAGGTGGTCCCGTTGTTTTATCATTGTTGCCCATTTCGAAATTCATACATTCGGAACTTCACAATTCTTCTCTTTTCTTTGAGGGATTTTGCTCGTTCTTTTTTTACTGTTATATCGGAAGTCGACAAATTTTCTGCCCATTCTACTTAAGTGTCAATGCCATCATTTAGGACCCTGTTTTTCATTCAAACAAAGGAGGTCAAATTTTTTAGAACGTTCAGTAGATAGGAATTCCCGAAATTCTAGGTTTCCCTGATACTTTCTTAGCTTTTCCTTTAACCTCTCAAAAAGAAAGAAGCGCTTTCCCTAAGCGTATACAATTATATGCAAAGATCCGTGAACTCTCCAGAAGAAATTTAATCGACAACTAAAAAAAGACTAACATGGCGGTACCACCAAGCTCAATAATTCCCTGTCTTCAGAAATTCCAAACGCAGGAAGTTACAGAGCACTCAAGAAGCAATCTCGGTTAAGCATCAGTAGCGAGTAAAGTTCCCTCTTCCTAGAATTAATACGCAGGAAATTGAGTTCCCAGGTAATAATATCGGACAGAAATTTTGCTACTAGGTAGACTATAAATTATGCACGACGCGACACCGCGGGTGGTCTCGTTGCTTTTTCTGTAACGACGTCCCCGTTGCTCGCAAGGTTGCACAGCGAGCGCTATCGACTCTAAGCACATCGTTTTTTCCCAAGATAACTACTGTTTTCTCGTTATTAACATCGCCGCTACCACGTTTTTCTCGTCGATCGTCCATCTCGAGTTCTCGAATGTATTCCCTGGGGCCTCCTTATCGAGGCGAGCCAAGAGAAGACTCGCGAACGCGATGCAGACTGCGCGGGCGGTCCCGTCGCCCTCCGACGATCGTATTTGTCCGTCGAATGGCGCGTGGCGCTGTTTATCAATCACCTGACCGATCCGTTCGTTTGTTCCCGCAATACCAATCAGGCCCTCCTTTGGCGAAGCTAAATCGTTCTATGCCACGCTGCCATTGGGTGGTCCGAGGTGTTAAAGTATATTATTAGAGATTCGGCCGACTAGAGTAAAGGCACGTCAGTAGAATGTGAAGGCACGTCTGGTTTTGCGTCAAGGAGCCCCTAACCTTTCTTTCGACCGGTGCACAGAATGTCTCGGGCATTGATTGAATAACGATTAGACGATGATACATTCGGCATAGGACACACTCGACCTGCATCGAAACGAGCAATTAAAGCACCGACTAATTTCTGATCAGGTTTCCTTTTGGATTTCACGATTACGCTGTGCCGTTTCTCGTTCTCGTTCGGCTTGCACCGACGAGTAGTTTCCCGTCTGAAACCTTCCTGAGTCTACGACTCTTTACAGTAATTAATTGTACAATTTAATAGCGAAGAAATCGATAAAAATAACTTAGATCAGATGTACATCTAATTCAAATTCTAATAAAATAGCAAACTTATAATTTGCATATTATCAGCCGGGATCCAAGTTCCACTTAATTCAGAGTTGCATAGATTTGAATAAAATCTGAATAAAATCAAGAGATGAAAAAATTTCAGCGATATTATAATTTATTCGACTCAAGCTGTTGCCGATACTGACATCGTCAGTTTCGCGAGATTCCCACAGCGCCATTGGCAAGTCGATTGCCGACCACCGATGACCCCTACGGCATTCAACGTGTTAATAAGAGAGACGGGGTCTTTTTTGCCATTTTATTGCAACAGGGTAGAAACAAGCCCCGAAAAAATCATCGGCAGACTTATCTCGGCGTAAACGCTATAGGCAATCCAGACACAGTGTAGCACGATCGGTTGACTATAAAATGAGATGATAAATGATAGGCCGGGGCAAAGTATACGGAGTCAGGTTCGACAGGTAGTAATACTCTTCATGGATGCAGTAACTCATACACATTGGGGCGGGAGGAAATTGTGACGATGAAAAAAGGATTGGCACGAACGTAGAAGCGAATGAAGGAACAAAACAAAAGAAACGTAGGATAGGCACGGAAAAAGAAAACGAAGAAGCAGGGAGAGGAAGAAGAAGAAGAAGAAGAAGAAGGAAGGAGCATCGACAACGACGACCAATTAGTCCATATAACCGTTTTTACAAACACAACGATAAACGTAACGTACAGAAGCGAGATTTAATCGCGCCACAAACCGGGATACCGGTCCGTGTCCGTTTTCTCACGCATCACGAACCTCCGCCAAAACTACACAATAAGAGGTCGACATACCGCTTATGGATGGGCGCGATAAACTCCAGGAATAATCTTAATTAGCGAATTGAAACGCGTTTAGACCATACTTAGCGCGAAACACACCGATCGTAGGCATCTGAATTAATTTATTTCTCATTTAACTCCTTATCTGTATATATTTTATAATTCTTAACTAGACTATGAACACGAGAAAAATGTATGTATTATATGTGTGTACTTATTAATCTTAGTCAACTTGTACGGATAAATAGGCTTCATTTGCCATTTCATTATATAGAGTGTTTTAAAGAGGATGTATATAAATTTACCTTAGGGTAGTTCAGGTAGCTTGAATATTTTACAATGCGATCTTTAGATAAGATAAAATTTGATGGATGTCGTGAAGGGAGATGGCAGATACCTAATTTAGTTTTTGGATTTTCATACATAATATATACGAGAGAATACATATATCGAAGAATCATGTCGAATAATCAATCTACTATTGAAAATACGGTAAATATTTCAAAGCACGTTACCGAATAGACTACAAGAGGACTTTCCATATATTTTGAAATGGATAGCTAATTTAAAGAGACCGAAATGTAACTCAAATATTCGAAATATGTCACCGGATCGATTATATAAAAACCTTACGTACATTTTGAAACAAATATCCGGATCGATAAAACAGGATATTCATACATATCTTGCAGCAAACAACAGATAATTGCTAGACCGCAAATGTCTATGCATTTATCATATATTGAGGTCTGCAAAACATACATAAGTCACGTAATCTATAACATCTACAGACTGTAAATTGAGTGTTTTACGTTCACCCTGTAGACTACGATATATTATAATGACATAAAAAAATTGACAAATTCCACATAAAAGTTCACCGAACTCGAATAATTTTTATATAAAATTTTATAAAAAAAAAAGTCCAAGAGTAAAGGGATATCCGCGTTATCTTCGACGGACTGTCGTTATCAGAAATCTTCCTAGCGGGAGAATCATCGCGAAACGACTATAATTTTCCGCACGAATCCCCGCCCTGTTTTCAACTCGCGACACGCAGTGGCGACACGACGAGACACCGAAGCTCAACCGCGCAAGGAATCGAAGTTTAATCGACGCAGAAAAGCGGCGACGATTTTTCCATGAACAAGATATCGGCAGGAAACAGGGAGAAGTTCAACCGGTTTGCCGGTTATACACTTGAAGTTGGTGTACGCAGCGGTTTCGCGCAATCGCGGCGCACAGCGCCGATCGCCGGCCAGATAAACGTGACACCGGTGTGGTGTGGTGCGCCTTTTACACCGGCGTTGCTTTAACGTCGACCACGAAGCGCGGATTCTGTTGCTGAACATTTCGCGCGTCGCTTCTAGATCCGCATCATCGCGCCGCTCGCTCGCGTTTATCGCGTATTCAGCATCGAAAAATCGCGATCCGACAACCGCTTATCGAGCGCCGCCTCGCGGACCGATCTCTTACAACTCTTATTAAAAAAAAAAGTACTACTCCGATGTAACCACTTTGTGTTACACTTCCGGAATATCGTAGGGTAGAACATTACGATCATTACTGAACAGTTAGGATCAATTTTGGTTTCCCTGGAAGTAGTCGATAAAATAACCTAATGTCACCAAAATATTTGATCTCAACAAATTAGTATATAACAAATGTAAACGACTAGTCGCTGTCCTCTCCACCATTTTCATCATGGATCGTAGTTCCACACAAGGAAACCCCTAACATGACCCTATAGTTTAACTATCCCATACTTGAACCACTTCCTCTATCGTTACGATCCAACATAAATTAACCTTTATACCGTGAAATAATTTCTTTCTAACCTAAAAACGTTACTGTTAGAAGGTACCCCCAGCGCCGTCTACAGTGTATCCACCATATTTTCTCACGACTCCAGAAGTCACCGCGTTCGAAACGTGTAAGCAGGAGGCAATAACGATCGAGGCACGATAAGAAAGATGAGGCACGACCAGTCCCAGCAATGGTAGAAAGAAGGGAACCGTGTCGAGCGAAGAAGTGGAAATTATTTTTAATGTTTCGCAAACGGTGCCGAGATTTGCATCTGCTGGTTGCGTGCCGTTGCTTATCCGTTGACCATCGCTGAGAATTCTCGCGGCTACGCGCGGGGAATTTCTCTAATTTCACGAGAGCCCTGGCTGGCCCCCACGCTGATGGCCCACGTATGGAAACGCGCGAAGATCGCGTTGAAAAAGAAGGAAAGAACGAGGAGCGAGAACCCGAGGAGTCGAGGGGCAGAGAAGAAGACGAAGACGCATGACTTATACGCCTATTTCAGTTAATAATCCCGTTACGCCCGGTTCAGCCTTGCCTCGAGGCGCATAATGGACGTAGCAGGAACCGAAGCTGGGACCAAAGCCGTTCGTCGAGGGCGTAAAAGGGGAGAACTGAAAGGCCGCCTCGTCATCCGTCAACTGTCAGACGTCTGACCAATCCTGCACGGGCATAACCGGGAATCGAGCAACCACCCACGGGGCCTATGGGGCAAATTGCGTCTAGCCTTCCACCCACCCTTCCATTTTCTCCTTTTTCTTCCTCTTATTCCTCCAGCTATCGTTTCTTGCAAAAAGTCCCCATCAATTTTTTCAGAACTATTTCAGCAAGTCGATTTCCATATTTTAAACAACTTTCTCCTATACATTTTATCACCAAACTTGTCTAGTTTTCCATTTATAAATATACGCTGCAACTAAAGTTTGTGATCTTTCCAACGATTTGATTATAGGTCTTGATAAAACCTGAAATATCTACTAATGTCTACTTCAAGATGGAACCTAATTGATTTCAATGATTTTGTCATTCATTTTGCATGTACGACTAGACAGCGGTTGTTAACCTAACCTAATTTACCATTTCAACTAAATTAAGTTAACATTCGCCTTTAGGCGGGTGATCACTCAAGGAGGAAGATGTGTTTCGAACTACCGCTTGATCCTCTTACTTTAATGGTTAATCCAGTGCTACGTGTGGATGAGGTAGACAACGGTAGTATCACGAAAATTCCAGTTGATGTACATTGTTCACCAACCGCACACGATACAGAAAAAAATCAGAGTCAAGGAGCACGAAACAGAACTGGCTCGACGCCTGACGGATAGAAATGGCGTTTCACTTTGGCATGATAACAATGCGTATTGCCTGATATATCAACGGACAGGAGAAATCGTCGGCCATGGATTCGACTAGGAAAAACCCTTGCTTACGGCGTTCCTCGAGGGTTGCTTACTTCGAAGTCTCGCCGTCTATTTCGGGATAAGTATTCCGAACGTTTGGCGAGTCTCGAAAATGCTGCTCTCCCTCTTATTCACGGGACGTCTCAACGTGTCCTCGTGATCAATCTTCCGAGTGACAGTTCAGGTTCCAATGAATTGTTTCGCGCGTAAAATGTTTAGATTCGCGATGTAGAGCAATCGTTAACTATTCATTATCACGGAATAATTTAGTTAATTCGTGAAAAAATTATAATTCCTGATATGAGAAATTTCATTTTTCTAAAAATGGCGGTGTGTCATAAATTATACATACATATATGCACATTGTCATTAATTATTACTAGCTTTTACAGCGTTTCAACCTTATTGATTATTTATAAATATCTTCGTACATTGCACAATTGGATTTATTTAAAAAATTTCAGTCAGAATCGCCAACCGTTTTTATCTCTTGGCACTGAATACATTAACACGAATTTTAAGAATATGAAAGATACGAATAAGTAATGTCTAAAATTAATATTTTAAATATCTAGCTCGTATTACTGGTGAGATAACGTTATTTCACATGTTTCAATTAATTGCGGTCAATTAATTGCGATCCTCGTGCAGTTAAAGCGATTAACTCGTCGTTCAAGCAAAAGACATGCGAAATTTTGCAACATCTTTACCAAAAATTATACTATACTCTTACTATAACTAAGTTAAAAAATTAACCCTCTGGCATAGAATCCCTTTCCGGACATAACTTGTAAGACTTAACGTATAATAAAATTCCTTAATTTGTAACAAACCACAATTGGACCTTTTCTAGACTAAAAGAAACTGGCGATTATCAAAGCGTTAAGAGCGACTAAAATGCGGACACAGGTCGAAGTCTGGCGAAGATAAATAGCCTGGAGCAAGCAGCGGTGATGAGTGAAACGTTACGTAAAATTTACGATGGAGTACCTCGTGCATTGTTGTAGTCACGTGTACCGTTGGCACGTCGGTGTAACGCGCGTCGAGAAGGCTCAGGTCCAAACTGATGCACACGCGCTCGCGACACGAGTGGCCATCTCCGATCACGACTCGTCAGGATCCGATCGTCGACGAAACGAGGCGGTGAAAAGCTCGCGACAACGCGGAAACAGAGTTCTCGTCGGTGCGCGGATCACGGTTTCGAGAGCCGATCGGACACCGAGGTAACGGATCGAGACGCGCAGAAACACTGCCAGGATTATGAAGTGCGATGTTGATACGATGGCAGGCAGGCAAGCAGCGCGCCGGCGAAGGAGGAAGGAGCGCGAGGGCGCGCGCGGGAAACTCACCGACGCACCCACACTGGCTCTTCCGATGCTCGGCGAACACACGGGCACACCTAATGTGCCGACGGAACACAGCCCACTTGTTTTAGAGAATCTCGGGAAAAATGCCGCGACGATTATGCAAGCATACTGGTACCCCTATCTGTTGATTCGTTGCGCGCGTTTTGATAACTGGAAGTCAGATGCGACCATCAAGACCACCGGTCTTTCGTCTTACGCTCCCAGACAAAAAGACCGCTGTGCCCAGATATATTTATTTTTATATTTTTATGGACTTTGAGCAACTCGTGCCACTGACATTCCAAGCATGTTGGGATCACCAACTTTTTGGGGGAGGACTGAATTGAAATAAAAAAAAAATGGAGATTGGAGAAATATTTTTGTTGGACATCTATTAGGTTCTGATGGAAACTCTCTTCGTTACAGGTCCACTACCAGGAAGTTCATACATTGTTGATGTTAAACATCAGAGGCTGGATGAAAATCTTTGGAATAACTAGGTGATCACTTTTGTAGAAGATAGAGACCATATGTCTACCGAAAATTAGACGAAACGTATAGGTATAAATGTACGTTTGTACATATTATTCAAAACCAATAAAAGTTAAGTTGTGGAATGCTAGTATGTTGTAAACGGTTACGTAATTTACAAGTAGGTACTACAGTACGTGTTAATACGCAATGTTCAGTACCAGTTTATTTCGTGGATGCGAATTTTAAAACGTGATAAATGTACACACACGTATACCAAGTATACAATGACAGATTACTTGGACAGATAGTAGATACACAATTCACTCGTGGATGCGTAGCAATACCTAACCTAACAATTTCCTGCGTTCGCACCACGGATTACACACTATTGCGTATACAACCTAAAATACTAAACAAAACACGGTAATAAATCAGGTGAAATACAAGTGAACTACAGAGGTAAGCAAAGAATACCCACATCATCCAGCATAAATAAAACCGAAACTTTTATACCTTGCTAATTCAATCCCCGTCATCCGAAACACGAAACAAGAGGTTAAAAATAAGCTCGATACACTGTACGATCTGAAAGGATTCACGATCCATGAAACAAGAACAATTCTAGAAAGAAATCGATTTCGATCGTGGACAATTCGATCTTACGGTTCTCTTTCCCTATCATTTCTCTCTGACGAAACGCCACGGCTCAAACTCTCTCTCTTTCGACACAACAGCTATTATCGTTGGTCGGTGAAGGAAGGTGCTTGATCCAGGCCGTTCCTCGATTTTGGAAGTCGTGCTCCGTGGCTTCGTATATCCGTGTAATTACAGGAGCGGAGAAAGCTTTTAGCCGGGCTTCGAGGACGGAACGAAGTCTGGGTTAGGTCGTGTTAAAGGAACGTCGGCTAATACTCGAGGACGACGACGTAGCGTAATGTATTGCCTCGGCTACGAGCGTGTTACAATGGTAACACGTTTCGACGATGTGCGTGATACGCCGCGTGATGACGTGGCCCGCGAATGTGGACGCGTTCGCGTCGATCCTTCGGTCTGATAACATTCAAATTTACCGCGCGACATACACTTTCTTCCGCCGATCCCTTCGGACATCGACGGATGGCCGTGAGAATGAATTACCGTTGGATCTCTTATTACTCCAATTTTCGATCGCGTAAAATGGCCAAGGTTTTGAACATTTTTAAATCGAGTCAAATGTCATATACATTGATATGAGCATGACATCATATGTCATAAGCATTAATACATGAAAGGAAGCAGACAGCCATTTTAGATTAAAAGTTACAAATTTATAGACAGTATAATGAATCATCTCTGTTCACACTTTCACTACAATTCGCAAAACGATGAGAGACAATTATGCACGCATGATCTTACAACTCACTTGATACGGAATTCTCTACAATCAGACCCCTCTAGAATAAATACCACGAATTATATCGTAACTAACACTCTTAATGTAAGAATTTATATGTGCATGGAACATGGTTTTATAACCAAATGAAATGAACACTCTGTCTCAACTGGATAGAAAGTCTCTATCAATCCTCGTTGAATCCAAACGAGAAACAGTCCATAAACAATTGGCTGTCAATCGTATTTTCCATAAATAGCAGCCCGTTCCAGAAAATTACAGCCGTCTACTTTTCAATTTCGCGGCCGTAAGGCACAGGGTACCAGGAACGTAAATCCAGTGTCGCAAAGAAGAACGGGCCATTGATTACAGTTTATTAGACGCGACGCGGGTAATCTATCGCGCGTAACGCAGACTCGCGTCGTGCCGTTGCTTATTATTGCCTAGTGATTTCTGCAGAAACGGGAACCAACGTTGTTCGTGAAATCAAACTCGTCGATGGTCAGGCTGTTACCGACATCGACGCGGGCCCAAGTAATACTTGGAACGCGAACGTAATATATCGCCACGGAAATTGCAGTGTATTGGTTCAACGTTGCATTCTCACACCCCACGCTATCCGGGGTCACGTGCACCACAACGGTGTGATGCTGTGAACTAGAAACCTAACCGTCTATGCGAGCGTTTGCATGAGACTATGATAATCCATGTAAAAAAGAAAGTGGAAAACAAAGTGGAAACCTTGCCAAGGGATAATTTTCTACCCTTATTTTTTGCAACAAATCCGAAGCGATTACACGTTAGGATGAATTTTATTCACTTTTAAACGGTATGCACTTCCAGCGAATGGTGAAACAAAAAAGAAATAAAGATAATATTGATGAAGAGTATTTTGATTGCTTTTTGTGGGAAATTATAGGAATCCGATGTTCACAGAACGCGAAAGTTACTCGTTCGAAGAACGGAGAGTCGGCAATTCGGTCGGTTTCGCGACCGGGTGCGAATTCGAAGAACACTAGGCCGCAATTTCATAGTGGCGGATATCACGATACGGAAATATGTAGCGTTAGTCGGTGTTCGACGTATGTGCTACTACGCGAGGCAATCGATGTTTATGGATTTCCATCCACACGTGCAGCCATGGAGCCACGTCTGTCCCTCCCCTCGCATGAAATCGCGTAGCTGGTAGCGGCAATTACGAATTGCGTGATTTGTGGCCGTAACTCGCCGCGACGGCGGCGTCGTGACGCTCCCAAGTTACCTGCAGCTGGCCCGGCACCAACTTACCTTTCCCTCTTCGTGGCCGCGTTGCTTTCTCAATGACGGAATATTACGCTCGACTACGTATACCAGTTTTTCCATGGAAATTACTGTCACGTGTGTCAATACCGTGAATTCATCAAATCCCGTCACGAAATCGTACCGTAACGATCTATTGCCAGCGGACTGTTACACGAACCGATTTGATCCCTTCGATTAGATACAAAGATCAAGTTCGATACTGGATATACGGATAGCACAACCAGGGAGAAGTTAATATTACCGTAAAAAAATCAATCAAATGCATAACATTTGTTCAGCTCTGTTTTCAGGAAAATTGAATCTGGAAGTTGTTCAGAATTTCTGTAAAAAAATTTGCTTAAAACTTTAAACTCTCGGTAAATAATTCAGGATCAGAATATATTATGCTATAAAATTGAAATAGCGTAGGTCGCAATAATAATTTGCAACACAAGTACCCTGTTTGTCCAATACGGTACTACCTGCACTGCTATCCTTTTCATTTCTTTAGATAAAGATAAATTTCTCAACGATCTTATAAAGTGTCCCACAGTGCCAGTCACGAATTAAATCAATTCCCATACGAAAATGATTTACGTTTCTGAAAATTAGAGAACTATATAAAGAATTCATCGACGAACTATTAATCGGAAGTATTTCTCGTCCTCCCCTGGTTCTCGATATCACGTCCTCGTCGGAAACAGTCGCAACATAATAAATTGCGACGATTCATCCACCGTGTTAATTTGTCCGTTTTTCAATTAGCGACTGAGAGCGAGTTGAACGGCGGCGAATAAATTGAGCGGCGGTGGCGGTGGCTACGTTCGCGAGAGGCTGTTCGTGACTTTCTAAATTCAACGGGTGTTGTGTGTACACTCCACATGTGTGGATGCGTGTGTGTCCGTGTGCATAGTAGCCCCCATTCTAGCGGGCGGTGTACACCATCGTGTTTTCACCGACAGGTGGAAGAAACTCCTCCTAGCTCTTGGACTGCTTCCAGAATTTTTTCCGTCCTCGATATATCGATGTCTGACTTGATTGCTGCATGACACGGGGTGAAGGAGAAAGTTCTATTCCGATAGAAATTTTCGAAATTCTGACTTTTAATTAATATTTTAAACCCATGCGATACTTTTCATCGTTTTATGATTTATTAACATAATACGTGAAATGTTACGGTGGAAACGGCCATGTGTCGTACGCTCTGCTATAATTGCGATTATTCTGATAACGATCCTTTAATTTTCGAATTTATATTTCGCGGTCGTAGCTTGCAAAATTACATTGATAAAATAAGTGGGTATAGTATAATAGCTATGTACTAAACATGGAAAGATGCAAATTTATAATAGAGAGATGCAAATTCGTAAACTATCAAATTTAAAAATGTTCAAGGTTATAAATTTACATGTCTTCCTGTCAGCACCGTTACAAAACGCTGAATATAATTAAGTATAAAAGCCGAAGATGTCGCCGAGTATATGCTGTGGCATTGATATTAAAATTACGATAATTTGTGACCATTAAGATGAATCCATGAAAGGCCAGTTTGGTAGCGCGATAATGTCGTCGGCATAGAAGATTGATCAACAGCCGGTCGTAAGACCACTCGATCAACGCGATAAGTACAATTCATTATTCGGTTCCTCATTTGCAGGGATGGTGACACCGGGTGCATCGATCTTATCAAACCCGTATTGCTGTATCTGCATAAAAACGGGTGTGTTTAAACAAAACGAGCGATTGTTTGGATCCATTAGTTTATTTTACATCACATGGCTGCATTTACGTTGTATCAATTTGTAACTTTGTTTGGCATCATTCGTCTTACTAACCAAAGATCTCTTTCCTTTTCCAAATTTCGAAACATTATTAACAGTTTAATAAAAAAAAAAACGCTCAAGTTGTTCTACTTGGTGACATGAGATGTTGCAATTTCGACTGCATCGAAGGCTCAAAATTGTATATAATTATCACTAATTTAGTAAAATAAAACAGTAACAAGTTGTGTTACTTGGCGATACAAGATATTGTTGCACTTTCGACAGCAGCGAAAGCTCGAAGACGAAGAGAAATAGCCTCGAAGGTGTAGATAAGAAGGTTTCGCCAATTCCTGGCCGTACGGCAATTACCATAAATTTTTTCCAGGCAGCGACAGTGTTTCAGGCAACTCGCCATGATCATATTAATGTCGATAAAAGAATTGCGGAAGCCAGCAGCTGCAGTGGCGCTCTCTATCGAACAGAATGCTCAGATACGGATCTATTGAACGCGCCTATGCCGCTATGTGGACTGCACGCAGCAAGCAAACCCGTAATTTATTTGCCGGCGGCCGCCTACCTTCCAACTCCAATATAATCATTATAATTATTGTCTCCCCTTCAAATCGAGTTCGATAATCATCGCCTGTATTTGTTACACACGGCTCGCGTTCACGGGGCGCATTCGTACCTATGGGGGCCTGGTTTCTTCGAACCACCAATCCGTCCCTCAACGTTCACCGTTTCCATTGTTCTAGTCTTCGTGTTGCTCCGTAGTGTTGTTGAAACACGAAAAATACGACAACTTCCTCTTACAAGGTTGCAGCGATGTAATAGCCTTTAGCTCTTCTATTTTTCAGACGATCGATCATCGTTGATCGATCATCCGAGTTGTTCCATCGGTTCAGTGTCGGCGAAGAACTTTGTTAGTACGAAACTCTGCTACTTCGTTGTAGGATGCCGGTTCCATTTAGTTTATTTCTCCGATTTAAAAAATATTCTATTCTCTATGTTCTATGTTCAAGGTTGGCATTTGATGAGTTCGATTGGATCCAATTATAATTTTCAAACACCTAATTCAAAGTGGAAATTTCAACTCAATTTATTTTAATATAGCGGTGAACAGTTCTGATAAATAATTCATACGAAGGGGTTAAGGGTCCCTTAGTATAAATATTAACGATGAATAGAGTAAACTTGGATGATTTTGGAATGCGCGCAAACGCCCACAATGTCGAAGGGGTTAAAAAGTACAGCAACATCCGGGAGGTCCCGTTCATCGAGCAGCTCGCCGAGAATTCCTACCCGCATTCCAGCATCGATTACTTCTGGACACTTCGATTCCTGGACGATAGTCGCGAGCCTCTCGCAATCACTCCTATATCTACGGAAAGCGTCCAAGGAATACGCAACGACGCTCGGTTACCACCAATGTGTCTTCTCCGTGGATATTGTGTAGGCTTCGCCGCGACATCTAATTATACGATTGTCGTTTGCTCACGAGCCACGAGATATCGCGGACGACCGGTGTGGATCCGCGAACAGTTTAGCATCGCGTCTGATCCTGCCGTGTCGTCCTCTTCGTCCTTTTCTTTCTCCCTTATATCCTCTTTTCCATCTTTCCTTTCCCTCTTTCCACCATTTACACGATGTTACTCTTTTCGATTCGCACGCGCGATTATCTCCGATTCCCCTGTCCTGTCGTTCCCCGCGAACTTCTCCCTTCGTCATCCGGAATTTAAGCACGCTAGCACCCTCCTTTACGTTTTAGTCACATTTCAACGCCTCTTCCTGCTTCGACCTAATTCGGTCACTGCCATCATTGGTCAACCACTGCCATTTCGATCGGAGATTCTCACATTACATTTGACTTCCCAACTTTATTCGATGCTTCTTAAAAGCTTGTTTCTATGAATATGCAATTAATTTCGAGATTACTTGTTTCTGAATATACGATTAAAGTTCGCTGTATGCAAGAATTATTGTAACAAAAGCTGTGTAACTATGTAAAGCAAAGGAAGAGACTGATTATACTCTAGAAAGAATATGTTGAAGCTATTCGTCAGAAAACGCATCCATTGTAACCACAAGTTAACTATCCATTCAGATATAAGCACTCTAACTAACTCTCGCTACGGGTAACTCTACCCATGAGTCTATTAGAATTTCTAACGTTAATTCATTCGAAAACGCACCCACTGTAACTACAGAGTAACTACCTAAACATACACACGCTACCAGACTCTAACTAGATATATCCCTACGTCCATTAGCAATTCTATATAGGAACTAATATAAAATGAAAGCGAGTATGAACTTTAACGCAGAACTTTTGCGTTGATAACCGATTGTATTAAGTTCTACGACGCCATCGAGTTGTTGCTCTCCCTATCTCCACGATTATTACCATCGGGGTCTTAAGGTCCCACTCCCACAATGTAATACGATATTATATCCTATATCACGTGAATTATGTATATTACACAAATTGTAATATAAACGTGGCAATGGTTGCCACGTTTCTTAACAGTGCGATCTCTCGTTTACCTCCGTACACCTTAACCTATTAGCCTAATATAATTCTAATTTTATGAGTCTATTAGCACGTCTAAGATACGTTCTTATTAAGATGTTTAACAAGGCTGATTGCAGATTTTTATAGGATAAGTCGCTAAGTACATGTGTACCGTTAAAGTCATCAGATTCATCAGAAGAATGTATAAAACTTTGTTACAATTAACGAGAAACTTACAATCGACGATATAATTAAAAAAAACATTAACTTTCATTTGTATAATTATTAAATGTGACGATCAATAAAAAAGACACGGTAAATTTAACTTTTTAGTTAAAATGTTTTACTCGAAAAGTAACTCAATTATAAACACAAAAGGACAAACACTAAATGATTAGCTTGTTTAAAAATCTGTACAACGTTTGGTAAAAATTGTAAACTTACATACTTCTAAATAGAGCAGACGAGAAAAACAAATCTAGTTAGGTTGCTTTCTATAGATATTAAAACTTTACAAGTTTCAGCGTATGCATCGGTGAACAATTTTAATTTCACATTTATAAAGTTCCAGGTCATAAATTTATGAAAACACGAGATATATATCTTCAATCGCGTATATCTCTCAACAGAAATTAAATATTTATTCCTCCTCCGGTGGTGAAAATAATAAAAGTGCACAGAAAACAATAGAATATTTAACAATTAATTCAGTAACAGGTAAATATCATTTGTCACTTGACTAAATAATCATGAAGGTGTGTAAAAATTTAGCTTCTTAGAGTGATTAATATTAGAGCTGTAGACGGAATATTCGATTTTTCCGAAGTATTCAAACTTGAAAATCGTATTCAGTCACTCGAATTATTGGAACATTCAGACATTTTCAACTCCAATTAATTAATACTTTATAATGGAGTTTTTCGAGCAAATATTCCGGTTTCAAGTTTCTCAACGTTTCTGGAAAGTTGCGCGATAAGAAAACTGAAGGTTTTCCAAGTGTTTGGAATTATTTGACAGGAATATGCGTTAGCTCGCACACGAGGAGCAGCAAGGTGTTAATCCCAATTTCTCCCATTGGCGCGTATCTATCCGGCTCGAAACGGTCGCGGGTACACGAGTACTCGCAGCCGGCGGTGTTCGCCGTCCTCTTCGTTCCCGTTCGCGATCGGTCGCGTTGCTCTCCTCGCCGCCGCGAAGATTGTCGCGCGATTAGTGCGGGCCCCAATGTCACGGGGAAGATACATTGCCGTGGTGGCTTGGTCCGCGCGTTCTCTGCTACGTACGTGTGCATAGCCGCGCGAGCGAGCCTTTATACGGGCCCCGTTTATATACGGTAACACCGTAAGTGCATAATCGTCGATCGCATCTCCTTGCACTTTGCGTCAAGTCACGGCATCTTGTACGTGCGACCGCCCCGTCAAAGATCCTCCTATCTGCCGCTGTAACGACCTGACACGTTCTACGTGTACCCGCGGACGACGCGTTCGCGATCGAGTGTCACGGTTCACTCCGTTGACGACTTTAACCCTTAAACTGCTACCGGTATGTTCGCGTATCTGGCTAAATGGCATTATGCGTGTACGTGCACGTCCGAGAACGTTCGTTAGCTAAAATACCCTATATCGCCGAGTACGGTACACTTCTTTTCGAACAAAAGGCGATACAGAGAAAGGATCCTGCACATACCCGTTCGAGTGAGGCATGTTCAAAATCGCAATTAGACGGCCGGACTCATATGAAATCCCTATAGAGAAAAGATTCATTTTCATACTCGAACGTTGTTATTACTCTTTATTTGCGCGGGATGAGTATTCGATTTCCTAATAATGTTAATAGTGTAGCTGAAGTGCAGTCACTTAAGTAAGGGAAGCGTAGGTTGCACCACAGTGTATGTAGCTGAGGATGCATCACTGTCCACAGCTGGGAAGAATGCATATGGCTCTGACTGGTTGGAGCTACGACCGTAACGGCACTCGGACTTTCGGTCAAATTAGTAACCGCAACGATGAACCATGAAACTATAAACTACGATCCTCATGGATACATTTATAATACCCAACTTAACCGTGCTTGTTTAGAACTGCTTAATTCGTACATTAAGGTTCATTGTAATAAGGTTACATTCCCTACTTAACTGTTCAAACAATAGTTACGTTGGTACATGTTCTAGGCAACTGTCAAAATGATAGTTACGCTGGTACATTTTCTAGACAACTATTAAAATGATAATTACGTTAGTGCATTTTCTAGTAAACCGTTAAAACGGCAGCTAAGAAGGAATTTACGCATTTGATGAGGGTTGTGTTTCTAAAATGACGAAAGAAGTGGATAATGATGAACGAGACTGCTGTTTGGACGTAAGTGGTACTTGTCATGTGTTCTTAACGATAGGAGCATTATAACCCTATCAATATATTGCTAAGCAACGACCCAATAATGCGATTAGCGTCCTCGGTGCTTGTGACTCATGGTAAGACCGTGTGACGCCCGCGGCCAAGTATGCAAAACGTTCGCATGAATAAAGCAACGGGTTGCGTTTTCACGCGTTGCACGATGGCATTTAACGTTTGCGCGTGTCCCGTATCGAAAGAGGCGTGCTGTAATTGCTCGATAACTATCGCCGGATATTACTTTTTGGAGTGTTGTATATAATCGATTAACTCCTTCCGGAATCAAACTAGCGCGAAAGGTGCGCGACTAACTTAGGTATATACCTTCGCTATCGTGCGATCGACACGACCTCTTTTATATCGAAGAAACTGGTAATTTGTTAACGATCCTAACTGAACCGTAATCTTAATTTATCGTTGCTTCAAACATTACCGCATTTCTGTTCGGTCCCCTCGTACCGAGCAATTTCGAGGACAATGGAGTCTCTCAACATGGTCCAGGACGGAAACTGTTTCTATACAGCGATCGAAAGTTCATAAGTTTGAAACTTCTATATTAAAAAATTTGAAATTTCTAAACGAATCTAGCGATTATGCAACTTCGGTGGCGAAGAAATTGCGTCAAAAAGAAGAGCAATTACGGCGTTTGAAAGTTGTTGACCGATTTCGTAAATACTCCGCCGGTAATCCAGCTTGGTCAAATCGATTTCACATGGCGGACAGGCTCTGAAGGTTCCCGGCTTAGAGGGAAAGGCAACAAGGGCGAGGCGGTCGGATACAGATACCGGAATTTTTGTCGAGCCCCTCAAAGAAGCGGCTATCTGCCTGCCCCGAGAATAAAAGTCGCGGTGTTCACAATTGGTAATGCCGATAGAGCTGCCATCGTCTTGCCATACAAACGTCCTCCTGGCTACATGCATCGGCCTTTCTTCGCTAAACACACAAAACGACCGTTGTGCGTTTCTTCGGCATACGCATCAGAAATGTCCAGCGAGTCACAGCGCGATACTTTGTTTCGATTGCGTTCAACTCTTAAAAAGTGTCTTCCCTCTGTAGCTCTTTGTTCTATATAGTTTTTCTCGCGAGTCTCGGCCCGTTTCGCAACGTGCATGATTTTTAATCGTAATTCCAGGGAAATTTACTCTTTCGTGTTCGAAGTACTCTTTATTGTTTAATCGCCTTGTTAGTGCCTGCTATTTTTTTTTAAAGACGTTGACAAAACAAACTTCGAACGTTAATGACAGTTATTTGGTAAATTTACAATTTTAAGATAGGTAACGCGAGTTAGCCTTTAATTATTTTATGGTAAAGTGTATTCGTTGACCACTTATATTCCTCGCAATAAAGATTCGCATCTGAAAACTAATTTTGCGACACATTCTCGAAGCCGATTCTCCCGAAGCAATTAACCAAACTGGTTTGGACCGCTCTTCGAATAATCAGCACTAGGGTGTCTCAATTCCGGGATTCAGAGTTTTTTCAGATTACTCCTAGGCCCAGGAGGCCTATGTCGACAGGCAGGACGTAAAGAGGACAAAGTAAAGCACGTAGTTGCTGTTGCGCAGCGTTAGTCCGTAGGAGACCGCAAAGCTGTTGGATGATTCAGCGCGGTTCGTTACTCAGGCAGCTTTTTACTTTAATCACATTAATGAAGCATTTAATCTCGCCGCGTGTTTTACAAGCCGACGGTGTGTGGGCTATCTCGGGCTCGTGGTTGACGAGGATTTCTCAGCCTCCCCCGTGCGCCGTTCGTCCCGTTCTCCCCTTTCGTTCGTCTTCGGGGTTATTATTTTCTTGTTCTCCCACCGTCCCGTGGTGTCCGCTAATAACCGCGCCTCGTTTAGGGCCCGTTTACACCTGTACGACCCGTGGCAAGCGTCCTTTATCTTACCGCGGCAAGCACGCACCATTACGCCGTAATATATTGTATTACAGGTGCTCTCACCTTTATGGTCCACTTATCGCCGCAGGAGTATCGGCGTGAAGGTGTAATCGAAATCGGTAGAAAACCGGATTTTGTATCGACAGCTGGTGCACCGCCACACTGCCACCGTCCTGGTCCTTGATATCGACGACACGCGGATAGAGCATTGGCGTAACTAACGTTCGAACCAAAGAATGCGTGTGCACACTCCTACTACCTTTAATGCACTCCCATCACGCGATTCGATTGATAGCTGTGATCGGTCGATAATACCACTCGGTCGAAATACGCGTCCCGCTGTAGACGCAGCCACAGCCAATCAGATTCACGCGCATTCTTTCCAACTCTGAACGGTAGATAGCAAAGTAGAATCCTCGATTTTTGAATTATGTAACGTGCGGAGATCTCGCGCGTAACGGAGTAACGTGCTGATCTCATACGTAGATATACGCGTGCTAATCTCACGCGTAACAATTTAACGCGTAGATATGCGGAGCGTAATGATCCTCGCGCGTAAATATACAGAGTGTGGCAATTTAATGTGTGGTGATCTACCGCGTGGTGATCCTCACGCGTGGCAATTTAGCACATAACGACCCTACGTAGATTTTCAACGCGTAGTGATATGCGGAGATATACAACACGCGTAGATCTAAACGTTGCAAATGAACACATGGTGATCTCACATGTAGATATACAACGCGTAACGACCCAAAGTTGGCACAACTCCGACAGAATTCCTAGTTATGCCAATGAGATATGGTTGCAAAATTAGAAGAACGGGGTGGTGAAGATCATTCTACTCAATGTAAAATTGGACAACAACGGATCCATTTTACACGCGCTCCCTTGCTTCGTGATTTATTGCCACATAATGGACAACGTCCTCTTTGAATTTTGCGTTAATAATAGTTTTATCCAACTGTCGCAGTCTGTATTGCTCTATTAAGTTGTTACAGATGAGATGGATTGTCCAGAAAACAGTTGCTACATTGTTTCAAATGAGACAAATAGTAGTCTGCTTTTGAAGCCATGAATCACGTCTGATTTTCTACATTTATAAATAACTTCCAAAACTGAGATTTGTAAAGTTAATACTCTATTGCATGGTTAGCATCCCTTTCAGATACATTTATTATTTTTAGTAAGTTGATGTAGCAACAAATTAAGTGCAATAAATTCTCGATATATCGCCACGGATGGCACAGCAATTTCTAAAGATATGTAGAATCGGTAAAAATATGATTTATTAGCTTTTGTCGGTTATAAACATCAATTCTGTACATGCTACGACTTCGAACACATAAAGTACCTATAATGAAAATGGAGAAACATTGTAACGCACTTTGGTATAATAACAGTTCGGTATAATAACAGTTATTAACTCATGGACTGCCCCAGTAAAAGTTGGTGTGATAGGATACAGGTTATTACGAATATGAACACTCAATTATTCAATTGCATTTTTTAACTTACAATTTTATATCATTGGTTTAATATCAAGGTTATCGAGAAGTCTACCTTCTCTTTCAGACATTTCATTCGAGCTCGCTTCTTATTTTTATTTCTGCTGTTGCATACTAAATAATCAACTTTGCAACATCGAAAATCTGATAGTATTCGATGACAAACATCGTAACCGATGATATATCAATTTAATATTACAGTAAAATTATAGTATATCGACTTAAAGCATGAAATGTAACGAAAATGATTGTATAAATGGTTTATTAATATTCTTAAATATAAATTTTTTGGAGATTATCTTACAAGGAAACGTCTTGAACAGACAATTTCTTTTGCTATACTGATAATTATAACATAGTAATCTTGCACGGCTTGTTAAAATCTACTTTTACATCTGGGACCGTTAAAACAAAGATACGAGAGAGCTTTGTTATAGATAAGTTTCATGACAATTGGAAATTATAGCTCCACGATGTTTCCTTGTTAGTGTGTTACACTTCCGTTCTTTGTTCCCGCCTCTGGAGCCCCAAACGGGGGGAATTATCGGGCGACTATCATGCCGTACTCTTTCTACCATTAAGTATGAATTATTTAAAATTTATAGCACTGGTGATCAGCAATCAGCAAGCTTATCTTACCATTTTCATAAAACTTCAAGCATTAAATCAACGTTACAATAATCCAAACGATCGTGCACAATTTACCGGTGGCAGAAAAAACACTGCGCTATTTCCAGTTAACCTATTAACGCTTGGCAATCGAGTGTTCGTTAAGTGGGAAAAGGACGTAAAAATGGAGTGTTCGAAGCGTATGGTTGGCGATCGCGAAGGATACAACGCGAGAAAGAGAAGCGAGCAGCGTTGTCGCGCGTGTATCGGTATCCCGATAAAATCTGAACTCATTGTCCGTCCCGAGACGATAAATTCCAGAGGCGGCGCGGTGAAATTTCGTAAAAAAGTCAGGAAGCGAACGGTCACTAGAGAGGACGGTTCGCCGCTCCGCCGTTCTCCTAGCTTTTATTGTTTCCCCGAACGAGCCCGCTTCCCGCTTGACATCGGTCGTAATAGGTATACAACAGTGGGTTGCTTACATTATGCCGGGAAAGGAAGATGCACACGCGTGTGAGCTCCGCAAGGGCCTGGGGCGGTGCAACGTCACTTACCTGAAACAATAAATTACATACCGTTACGTTGCGTACGTATTATATGCGCATATATAGGTAACTGACTGATTTACGATCATCCTCTGCGTTACGTCCGCGGATACATGTGCTTACAACCGCTCGTGTGCAGAAGCACCTGTACACGCGTGAGTCTACGAAAGCGTACTACGATAGATACGTCACCACACGGTTACCCGTCGAACCGTGGGTCAATCGCGACCCTCGATTGCGAAATCTTCTCTAAGATTATACAAGTCATACGCTCTTTGTGACTTTCACTCTTTGTGAAAAGTCAAGATACTTTTTACTAACTTGAGTATACACTAATGACGGTCAATTTCTGATCGACGTGTTATATGTATTGGAAATTATTCACTCGAACGCTGAGTTTGATCGCAATACGTTGCGCGGAGAAGAGTTATATCATGTGTTGCATTATAACTACTTTGTGCTGTAACGCGTTATATTACCACAAGTTCTTTTATAATTCCATATAGATTACCACACGCTGAATATCTACGTGTTGGATCATCATGCGTTACAGTACTACGCATTGTACTATCAAGCGCTGTGCAACAATGCGTTGTATTGCCACGCATTAATTCGCCTCACGCTATATTTCCATGCGTTATATCACCATGCACTGGACGTATACTTATAGGATTACCATGCGTTGAATTACTACGCGTCAGTCTATGAAGCGCTGTGCAACAATGTGTTGTACTACCATGAGTTAAATCACTGCGCGTTAATTCGCCACACGTAATACTTCCATACGTTGCATTACCGCACGCTGGATTTCTACCTATTAGATTACCACGCGATATATTGTATTATTAGCACTGTACTACCGAATACTGTGCGACGATGTATTGCAGTACCACACATCAGTTCATTACGCTTTATACAACGCGTTGTAAGGAATTCAAAGTTTGAGAAGTAGGAAATTTACAAATTTTCGAATTTAAGAAATTTGAAAAATTGATATTGAAAAATTTGGAAATTTGCGAATGTTGTGACTTTGCAATTTAAAGTCGCAATCGAAAACTTGGGAATTCGAAAATTTTTAGAATTAAAATTTGACAACATTTAGAGTTGTGAAAATATGAAATTTAGGAATGTTAAAATTGTCAAGCTTGCATGTGTCCTAATCCAAAAAAAAACCTACGATACGCCCAATTGTACGGCGTATACCCCACAGGAAGTCTAACAAGACAGTAGAGAACTCTGCACGTACATGGTTTAGCTAATTTGATAATAGTTTAATTGTCAGATGCGCTTCGACCAACAAAAAGCTACGTCTTAAAAATACGTGCGAGTAAGTCCGTGTTCCTTTCGCTGTGACCAATCGAGCCCGCATTCCTTTCAAGGGACTTCTTGTCAGGCACGAGCAGTTAAATATCTTGACAGTTTTTATTTAATCAAAAAGTTTGATAGGAAGTAGGATTATATCGAAATAGTTTAAGAGCACGAAATCGGAGCGACAAGCTATAGAATTCAAAGTTACCGGCAGACTGGTGGTGAGTACGGCAAAGTCCGCGTAGGGTAAGGTCACGTTTCGGACAAGCGAACGTCGGTATCCGAAGCGTGGCCCAGCATCCTTACATTCTCATTGGTCGGTGTTCTACGGTCGCTCGCACTTATTGGGTCCACTGTACACGTGGTGTACGCTTCGATCCGCTGAACATGCTATCTGTTCCGGCGAACCACACACTGACAGTATCCGTTTATGCGCGTTATTTGAATGACAACGGTGCAATCACCGTTGAAGTTCATTAATTTCCCGTCGATCCTGTTTAACTCGACTAATAATCACAGAGATACACCAGGCATGAATAACTCAACTTGCAAATATTAATTGTCGAAATGACGATGACAGGATACGGTCGGATCACTGTTTCCGACAGAATCGTCCGTGTCCCGCGAAACGATCTCGTCGATAGCGACGAGGCTCGGCGATAAACATCGATGACACACTGGAACGTCGAACGCGTGTAGCGGCAAGAAAAAGGAGTAGGATAAAGTTGAAAAAAAAAGGAGAAGAGTGGCACGAGACAGACTAGAGACACTGCATAAACCTTCCCGACCGCGAGCCGCCACATAAATATAATAGGGAAGGTAAGGCCTCGTGATGGTTGGTCGGCATTGCCCGCCGAACCGTCACGGACTCGGCACGTCGTACAGAGTAGGGGCAATTCGCGCGGGGGTGGGGTGAGATGGGTGGACGTGTCAGGGGCAGAGCGTGGAGGAGGGCGGAGGAGAGCAGCGGTGGTCGACTGCTCTCGCTACACGGTGCAACACACGGCGGCGTGAAACACGGGGAAACGGGCTCGAATGATCGATGGGATTCTGCGCCGTTGCAGGCATGCCATGGGTGTCTATTCCCCACTACCTTTTGCCAGTGAGCTCGACGCGCAACACCATCGAACAAAATCCCCGCTTTTCGAAGCCGACGAGCGGCTCGCGCCTCCTGGTGGGGCGAACGCACGTGGTGACTGGCTGCGAGCTTCTCACCTACCACCATAGATGACGCGTCGCGCGTCCGCGATACTCGCGCCATCTCGTAATCCAACTGTGAACACTGTCGGTAAAAAATTCACCGGATTTTCGGGGAAGAACCTGAGTATCGTGGAAATTGGCGGGAATTCTGAGACATAGCTTTCAACCTACTAAATTCATGGCGGAAAGAAAATAAACTGTGCTATTTCGCACTCTTACGCATTAGGACAATGACAGCAATGCACTGTTTTAACAAATTTGGAGCTCAAGCAAATATCGGCAAAGAGGGATAACATTACGCATGTAGTAGTGGACAATTGGCGATTAATCGATGAATTCTGTTATCTTGATAAGAATGTACACGAAGATATCTTGGCAGCTTGACAACTTGGCAGTCTTCATTTTTATACATTTCCTTTCTCAGTACCATAAACATTGCGACCATCAGTAGCTATTGATCCCACAAGTTTAATTATCCTGTTTAAGGATTCAAACTTTTATTCTATAAAAATAATATTCAGTATTGAATTTAAAACAAATCGCGGCGCATGTGTACCACTTCGCCAATCACAAACTGTCCACCACAGTTCCTTCCTGTCCAATAAACTGACTTTGTGCTCCATCTTTCTAATTTTTACATTCGCGAGACCAACCATCCGCCATTTTGATTATTTATTCATTTAGAAGCGGTATTAAAATAGTTCGAATACACATCTAACTACTTTTTGACAACTAAGACAATCGTCTCAACTTAACCTAACTCATCCTAGCAATGTCTCAGTCCCAACGACATATTATCTTCCGAAACTCCGAATAATAAGATCCATTGCCACAAACGCAAACTCTTGGACAGCACTGGTCTATATCAAATGTAGAGACTAACCGTACGTTCTAGCGTGAACAGTACTTTAAACCAGTCTAATTAGAGGTAGTCGCAGTGTCCTAAATCTAACGGCAACTTCTATGAACTAAAGTTGAGTTCATTGTAATGAACAACTTTATGTAAATTTCAATTTACGAGAAATCTTTCGTGAACGTCGACAGTTGATAATATCAAAGTTCGAATGGACGTAAATAATGAATGGAGAAATGTTAAACGCAGGATCATGACGAAGTCGTTTTATGTTTCAGTTTTCTAATTCATACAGCAAAGAAGAATAAACTTCGGAATACATTAAACGCGAAATCTCTTGCATAAAACATAAACGGCGATTAGATCAAGAGATGCATAAATAGCGGTCGAGCAACAAATGTCAAAAGTAATTAAGCCTTCAACAATCTGTCAGACACGCAATTGTTCCGCATTTCTTCGAGTTCATAATAGTAGCCACTAAACAAGTGCATTCGGTGTGCGAGTGAATGATTCGCTACTGTTACATCGAACGCTGCATTTATTTTCGGCTTAAAGGCGTAGATACTATTATTGTTTATTCATTCACTAGGCAAAGGATAATAATTAGAAAGGCAATATAAGTACACGCCTTGGTGTTTGATATCGTAGCTTCGATCAACAAATATCAGTGGCTGGATCAAGAAAATTGCCTAACAGGTGGAATCTCATCAAGGGGTTAACAAACACGGGACGAAGAATGGAATATTTTTAATTAAAACGAGTCTTTTGATTCAGAAGGTAAACCATAAATTCTCCACGATATACTTAACATTTGAAGCGAAATTCAAATTTCCGACGTCCTTCGTCCAGCCAACTTCGGATGCACAATGAGCAACGGCGTATGATTCGGAATATCGTGCAATTGGCGTGTGTTTATTACTTCTGAATGCCTGTCACAATTCATCAACCTAATTGCGGCATTGTTAAACAACTCACGATCGGTGGTCGTGCATGCGTGGAGTGTAACGCAGCCGGTTGTGGCTGCGTGCCGACCGTTCGGGGAAAGGGAGGCGGGCTTCTAAAATCCTCAAGGCGAAATTTAGTTACGCGACAGGTCGCGCGCACACGCGTCCATAAACCGGGAACGCGCGAAGCATTCGTGAAATGCGATCAGAGGACCACCCGTACGTCGATGTGTGTACCATCCTTCGAACGAGCAACGGACCCGATGTCCGCATTACCACGTTCCCGATCAGACGTCGCGATAAAAATTCCTGGGTGAAAGGTGGTCGAATATTTTAAAACGGGCGGCGAGTAATCGGTCGTATAAAACGAGGAGCAACCGAAGAAAAAGAGTAGAATTTTGAAGTATCGTTGTTACGTTTAACGCGAACGATAAATTACCGACGAAAGAAACGGAAAGTCATGGTGCGAATGAAATTAATCTAACACGAGTGACGGCCAACCGTGGAAGATTGAATGCCTGAAAGTACTGAAATTCCCGAGAACACGATCGTTATATAATTAGTCTCACTCGACCACGCAGTGGGTATCGTGCCACCACCACCACCGTCGCCGCCGCCGCCGCCGCCGCCACCGCCGCCGCTACCATCGCCAACGGGGCATTGTACATTATAGTGGTAGGAAAGTAGTGCAAAGCACGGCAAAGCAATTGATCAATATAGCGCCAACAACCCCTCGTAACCACCCTTCTTCAGCTTCCAGTTCTAGTCGTTCGCTTCACCCGCGCCCTCTCTCCTCCCAACTCCCAACGGCGCAGAGAGAACGCACCCCCATAACAAGTTTCTTACTCATCTTTTTCGTTCAATAACTCTCCATCCAAGATGGCCACCGCGGTCGTCCCTCATTGGCTAGGGGAAGGGGTGGTCGCAGAGCTCTGTACGGGGTTTGGGTGACCCCGAGAGGCGAGGTAACCGAGACAGAGAGAGAAACAGAGAGAGAGAGGGAGAGAGAGCAGGGTTGGAAGCAGTGACGCCATCTATCTTCCGTTGCCTTGGCTCGGCGTAACATAAGGCAAGATAAATTGCGGGATCTCCCGGGTTCTTGAACCTTTCTGGCAAATTGCATAAGAATATCCACCCTCCACCCCACCCGTTCTCTCGCCCCTTCTTGCCCTCCCCTTCGCCTCGACTGCCCTCGCGGCTCCAATGGAATTGGAATTAACTCGAATAAATCACCTCGGTGGCTCTGTACGGCTACGCAGAGTTGCTCGTCTCTTTGCTCGAAGGAGTTCAAATTTCTTTTACAACGACCTTAGCATCCCTTGCGCCTTTTTTCCTGCTAATTTGTACGAAGAAACGAAAGAATTATTGTTCACCGAGAGGTAAAACAACGCGGCAACGCTTCTTATCTTTCGTCCCCATCTACCGTCTTCAAAATTGAAGAAATTAAGTCCTAACGGTTATTCGTTCCGTAACGATTAATATTTTTGCAGACAGATTGATACCGTGTTTTTCGCGTATCTTGATTTATCGGGGCTGTTATTAATTTTTCAGAGTAATGGTTTAAAGTTAAACACCACGGATCGTTGTTTATTTCGCGCTATGGAAGGATGCGCCAATTACCCTGGCAAACAGCGGAAAAACAATAACGTAATGCCAAATAATACCGGTTATTTACGGCCCGGTGAAATCTCGCGTATTTCATGAAATTTCCAGCAGGCAAATGGGAGGGTATTATGTCACGGCAATTGTAAAGGCGAAGAGTAAGTGGCAGATAAAACGATCGAAACGTTGCCCACTACGAAAGTCGTAAAGCGGTGCCGGCATCTGGCGGCATTCGTGGGAACAAACGAAACAACGCACCGAAGACGAAATATTGGGTGCGCGGGCGCATCATGGTCCATTGATCCAAAGATATTTTGTAACTCCATAAAATCAGCAAAAGAACAAACTTTTACTTCGTCTTGCAACAATCAGGAGCAATTAACCGATTTGCTGTTGATCGTTCCAGCTTGAAGATTCGCGTAAGTCCTTAATCTTTTCTTTCGTCGTATACATTTGTCGCAAATGCGTCGATTCGATGAATGATTCTACGTACCGTTTTGATTTAGCACGCGGAATAAACGTTAGTTGCATGATATAAAGTTTTACTTATTTGCACAGCTCGCTTAATAAAGGTACCCGGAAAGAAAAACGAGCACTTTCGTTAACGAATGTGCATACTAACAACGTAACCTATAAATCTACCATGGATATGAACTTTCCATACAATCTTCATAATTGAAAATGGCAGTCGCCGTAAATAAAAAATCACGTTTCCAGGCGATAAATAAAAAAAAAGAAAGTGCAAATGAGTCTATCGTGACTCACGGGCCGTTAAACGGTTGATACATAGAGCGTTAAGAAATTCAGTAACTCCCAATTAGCACAGAATTTACAAGCTCATTTTCTCAGTTAGTTTGGTATCTAAATAACGGCGATGTCCCAAACGTTCTTGGCCTTGTGTTGAATGCATGTTAACACGTGTGCGAATTTCGAGATGTGGTCGATTCACGTGTCACAGTTACAGGGCCATAACCCTCTCCTTCTGCACCTCGTACGATATCTCTATTGCACGCCACATCACGATAGTCCCCCACCATTCCCGCAGGAAAGCGTGGAAGGGAACTGGTTATCATTGCCGAGTGGTTGGCTTTCCGTATTGCTTTCCGTATATTGTGCCAGGTCAGTAAATCCGAAACCGAGCTTTACGATTTGTTTACTCCACAGTGGGTTATGGGGACCCCGGTTATATAGCCATAGGTATGCGGGGGCCACGTGATCGTACGGCCATAAACGCGTCTGTTATGCGCTCGTAAACCGTGAGAACCCCACTCGACACGCTTGCCGTTCTATCGGCAATCCTCCCACCACCGACAGTCCATCGTAAAACAAGCGTTTTACGATCGCTGCCTATCGCCGATGATACCGCTACCGTGAGGCCAGAAATACTCACGCTACTTACTCTATGCGATCACCTTTCGCAAAACCAGTTCCCGCTTCTCTTTCCGATACTCGGCTCAAACATACAATCCACCCTGATTTCTTTGACCCTTAAGAACAAGGTGCGAATCATTGATTGACCGATAATACTTTTACAATGGCTATGGAACTCCGTGGAAATGGTACTACTATATATCGTCAACATTATTTTTCAACCGATGAATTTAATTGCAACGCTTTAAAAATTGGACGCTTCGAATGCGTTGGGAGCACTTATATGCACGCTATTGGCTGTTTAAGTTATATCGAAGTGGATGGAAGTTGACACCGGTAATGCATACGAGAAAACGCATTTGACTTTTCCCGCCGAAATGGCTGCCATGTGGCGTTGCTTACACTCTCGAAATAAGCTGTCAAAAGCGATGCGTTTTTGAACTTAAAACTAATATTTTTGGATTTTACTAAATCTTCAAATTCCTGAACTCTAAAATCCTTAGATCACCAAATTTCTAGGACTTAAACCTCCAGATCTTATCCGTCATACCACGCGTTGTATTATCACGCGTTGTGCTACCATGCATTGTATAATCACGTGTCGTAGCACCATATGTTGTATCATCACGCACTGTATTACTATGCATCGAATTAACACGCGTTGTACTACTACATATCATATCATTATGTGTTGTACTATCACGGATTGTATTACCACCCGTTACACTGTTTCCGCTGTAATGCGGCGCACAAGTGGTAGTACATCGTGTTGCATGGCCACGTGTTGCATCACCATGCATTGTATCACCTCGCGTCATATGGTCAAATGTTATATCACCACACATTGTATGGTCAAGCGTTATATCATCGCACGTTATGTGGTCTGCTAAAAAATTTGGTCTTGTAATCGCGTTTTAAGTGATAGTGCATTTATAATTGTTCATTATAAGGCAAATTATGGCGTCATATGCAGACCATCGAATGAAGAGTGCAACTTGCAGACCAAAACTTTCAATAATGAAATGCGCGTTTAAGTACCAATTTGGACAATTTGGTTTCCAAGATCAGTAGCGATACAACGGCTAAAGAAGAAGCACCCGCAAATCTACATGGCGGGGGTAACGAAAGGCTCATTGACCCTGCCATATATCAAGGGCAACGAATCGCGTTCGGGTGGTTTCGCGATCCGCGTAACCCGAGCACGATATCGGGTAACAGATCGGCGTAACAGTTTCACGGCGCGATGGTGGCGCCGCTGGTGGTCGGCGTTCGATCGACGGCTGACCGTATCGGCTGTGATGACGTTGCGCTCGCTACGTCACCGCACGACGGAACGTAGCCTTGACGTCATTCGGGTCCATAGAGAGAAGGACTCGTGGTTGTGACGTAATCGAGGCTAGAAGAGAGAGAAACTCGTGCCAGCCATGCTGGCGTAGGTAGGGGAAGGAAGAAAAGGGAGCCATTATAGAAGGGGCGCGACTAGGCTGAATCCTCCCCACCGACCGGTCGGCCCACCGAGGAAACAGCTGTCAGCTGCGTGGAGTTGCGGACCCTGTCGTCTCACCCACCAACCCTCCTTTCCCCGTTACTCCGTGTGTGTGTGTGTGTGTTGTGTGTGTGTGTGTGCGTGCGTGCGTGCGCGCACGTGAGCTGGCCTCCGTGTGCCGTGTAACAACGTAGCCCCGTGTTCCAACCTGAACCCGCACGCTCGCACACAACGAAAGGCTACCAGCCAGCCACCCACCCACCCCCGATGTTAAAATATTCCGGTGGGCGAGCGAGCGCGGGACGGGAATAGCCCGGGAGAGTTATGGCCGCCTCCGAGACTCAAATAACTCTTTAATCCGCGGGCGCGTGTACCGCTCTTCGCGCTCCTTTACGTTCCTTCCTTCCCTACCTTTCTTTCGCCGAGCTAGACGCGACCGGCTATTTGCGGCGAGTCCTAACGAAAACTAACCCGTGAAAATTTCAACGAGCCCGTATGGTGCCTCGTTCCCTCGCTTTTGATCTCCGCTTGCCCGGCCGCGCTCTCCTCAGCTTCGTTTACGATCGCTCGTGTGGCGCTACTAATCTAAAGTACGTTTCACTTTCGACCACAATAAATTGGCTAATTAGGCTACCGTTAGAATGCTCGTGTCACGTATCACGAGTTTACGGCGTGCTTCTATATACATATAATGGAACACGCCGCGCATGATATGTGTAGAAGTCGGTGTTACGCGAAGAATGCCGCAACAAGTGCTTCCGATAAATTGATGGACGTATTTATCAGCAGAGAGAAACATTGTACAATAGTGGACGGGATCGGGTAAAGCATACCGCTAGGCGTGATTATATTTGCATGATCATAATTTTCTTTGAATTCCGCTTACCAATCTACGGAGCCTACATGTTTATGATCAATTTCGTAGCTTTAATATAAGCACGCGTATTTCAGACGCGTCAAAATAAAAGTTTCCTTTTTACCAAATTGTTTGACTTATCGCTGAGTTAACTTCCGCGTTGTTTCAGCCGCTTCCTACGGATCGTTTATACAATCTAACAACTTACGATCATTGAACCGTGAATTAAATGGTACACGATCGATGTCTAATTGCTATTTAAGGATCTAGTACAGTCACGATTTAGATCGAATTAGAAATCTAATCAAAGTCCGAAAGTAATGACTTTTAGGTTAGATCAACTACACCATTTTTCAACGAATGTAGAGTGAAATTTAATTACTAAAGAATTGTATACTTCATCCGTTGCAATTGTTTTATTTTCTTGCACTCTGTGTTTGTTCATATGTAATCTTACATTAAAGAATAGTGAACTTTCGAAAAATCTTGTAATATTTGTTCTTTATATTGTCAAGGTACGTGAAGTGCTTCAAATATCCGTAAACGTTTGAAGTACATTGTATATGAATACCCCATTATCGACATAAAATGATGTATCATTACTAAAATTTACTATTTATGTACTGTGTACCTCTCAGTTAAAATACACCGTTACCTACAAATTAAATTTCGCGGTATGGGTTTAGCTGGAAAATTACGGCAATCAAGATCAATGCCGATCTTCGTGACTCTGATTAAAGGGTCTCTAGACCGAATTATCTTTGGAACCTCATGCAACAAAGCTGAGAGTCTCCGGCGAAACTCGTTTCTCCCAGATTGCAAGGACGATTAAGGGTAGCAGATTTCGTTGTTCCAAGAAGTTGAGAAGGAGCAATATTGTCATGCTTCCTTTTCTAAAGTATTTTTTGTATAATTATATAAACTAAAATTGAAGTACGAGATCCTATCGGTGGCCTCGAACAAGCTCTGCTTGCGCAACTTTAAGAATGCCAGCGATATGTGTAGTACAATTCGACAGCGTTTGGATATCCTTGAATCGACACATGTCTACGCAAGCCGGTAGAAACGCATTCGTTATAAGCTTAAAAAAGCCCGACGTCCAGTAAGGAAGCCGAGACGAAAAAAGTTGGACACTAACGGTAAGTAAAGTGCATGCAGCGACACTTTCGATAAGAAGACATCAATAAGTTGATAAAAGAGTAGACCGAGCGGTCGTTGATCGAGATCGGCAATCTCGAGTCGATCTCGAGTCGTGCGGCACGAAGATACGTCGATCGAGTGTCGCGCACAAATTTGTCGCGGATTAAAAAATTCCCCGGAATCCGGGCGTATCGATGTAGTACCCGAGGGTAATTAAATGCAACTCCGGCATCGCGTCGTTTTTTCTTGTTCCGCATGGAAATCGCGACCGGTACACATCCCACGGCGCCGCTTGGCCTGTGTGTGTGCGCGCTGGTGTGCTCGTGTGCACGCAAATTAAATATCTGAGAGCCTGTTCGCGTGTAAGAATACACAGGTAAGCTAGGGCGCCAGAAAGATATATCGTTCCACCAATTTGTTCTTCGTGAGGAAATCCATTATTAGGCGAAGCACGAACTTTTGCGACTAATTGCGAGCGTTGTGTGCACGCGCGCGCTCGCGCCCGCGAGCCCAACTTCTCGCACCAGCTGAAAGCTGTGTGCGAGCAAACCGCCCGATCGGTCGTGCGTAAACGCGAAAATAATGTATATTCATGGGCCATTGGGGCGTTAATGATTCGTTCGCCGATAAGTGGTCGGCCAACACGGCCGTCTAAAGACACTTTACGATCTTTATTCGCTTGACGAGCGAGCTGCCTTATTGAGATCTGCTTTAACTCGCTCTGTACGTTCTTGTTACTGCCGGAGTTTGATAAAAAGTTTCGGACTTTGAGTATTATACGTTCCACCATACCGCAATTGTGTGGCGTCTGTTTTATATGGAACGTCCCGGATCGTCTCGTGTACTCAACTTATGCTGTGCACTTCGATGCTATTCTAACGCACGGTCAATGTTAACAACCATTTATATGGAACTTAAGATTATAAATATCGTAAATATTTTTATGTTATCGAACTTCCCGTCTTATCGGTTTGGTGTGCTCAACTTTTGTTATTCGTCTAAATGCTATTCTAATGCGTTGTTAACCTTAAGGACTAATCATATGTAATTTAAGATAATAAATAATTGTAGTAAGTACAGAAAAATAGTATAATTGTGTAATATTTACGTTATTAAACTTATTCCCTTATCGGTTCGGTGTACTAATCTTTTGTTATGCACTCAAATGCTACTGTACCACATTGTTCGTGTTAAGAACTGTCTATATACAAGTTAAAATATTAAACAGTTGTCGCAAGCGTAAAAAAACAGTGGAATTGTGTCCGTTTTGTATCTCGAAACGTCTCGCCTTGTCCGTTCGGTGCATTCAATTTACACCACGCACTTCAAAACTTTAAGTCTTAAACATCTATTGACAGCAATGATACTTGTGATATTCAGAAGAAAAAACGAAGTACGATAATTTTGTCCTTGAGCACGAGGTCCAAACTCGGTAGCGTTGTAAATTTCGAAGGTCTTTAGAAAGAGACGCTGTACCATCTTGAGCAAAAATGACCGAGGTTTTTACGTATCGCATAAAAGAGCTCGCTCGGCCCCGAGTCAAGGAGGAAGTCGACTTTATTGCCTTCCAGGTAAACGCGCAAAAAGTACGCAAAGGACTTGCTCAGAAAAAACCTCCCGTGGATCGTAGCTAGCGCAAACAAGGAGAAATACTTCCTTCACCGTTCAAAATACACATTACGGAGTAAACCGCATCATCGAAGGTCACGAGGATGCACGGAATTTTAAAGAACCACAGTACGCTCGTAAAACCATAAATTTGTGCTTCGGCACTTTTGTTTGGCAAAAGAGAAAGAAACGGCTGGTTTGAAAAAAGTGTCAAGAAAACTTGACTGGTGGTCGATTGGGGACCACGTGGAAGGTCGGAAGACTTCGTACAGTTTCTAAGATGGATTTCAGTGAATCGTGTAAATACGATGCACAGTAACAGACGGTAAGACGCGATCTTTAGGATTAACCTATAGGTACAAAAATTTTAAAAATATATATAAAACACAGAAGTAATCGCAAGTAAATAAAAGAAAGTTGTAAAATAGAAACAAGTTAAATGTAATGACGAAGAAATTCGAGGAGACTGAATACGAAGCGCGTTAGGCGGCGCTAGGTTCGCGAGAATAAATCAAGCTGATCGAGCGTTGATCGGTAATCGAAGGAACGAACGAGCTTGCCCCGTAGATAAGATACGGAGGACGGGATCCCCCGGGGATAATTATTTTGCTGCACCGGTCAGGTAAACTTATCGCGATGGTAGATAATCAAATCTGGAAAGACTTTTTTGGAGAGGGGCCCCGGTCCTTCCAAGGTCGGGCCTCGCAGGCCGCGGTCATAAGCGAACGAGGACAACAACAGTCGGTCATCGTTGCGATCGTAAATCAACCGTTGGCGTTTTTCGGCTGTGCTACCCAGGCAAAAAGGGCAAAAGGAAGAAAAAAAGAAGGGAATGGAAGGGAAAAAAGGGAGGCGTCGGGGCAAAAACTCTGCTCTGTCCGGCTTGTTATAAGCGGTCCTCGGGTTAGCGGAGGGACGCCGAGCGTGGAGCGAGGTGGGCCTTAAAGGGGGACACACGGCGAAGGGTGTGGGAAGGGAAACGAAGGGAACTTTAGCAGGAACAATGCCCAAAGTCACGGGGAAGAATGCGGTCCGTCGGGCTACGAGGATGCACGAACGAACTTCGTGGGTGCCCACCGGTCGCCCATCGATACTCCTCTTTCCAGCGGGGAGGAGAGACACACGCGTTCAAACCCAGACCGGCGACAAATACACCAGAGAATTTACTGCTTCGCCGGCCGTTACGTCATTTGGCCTCTTTCAAGTCGACCGCGAGTACCTCCAGTCTTTGTCCAGGGTGTACCATCCTGAGGACGCAAATGATGCCCTGTCGTCTTAACAATTATCCTTTTAACTCGTTCTATTGGGCCAACGCTCGACCAGAACAATCTGCCTGGGGTTAACTATGCTTAGTCGGTCATGTTCTTCATTCTAAACGTGAACTTATCGTATCTAACATGTTTCGTTTTATTTGCTGTTGTATTGTAAGGAAAGCATGTATTTTTGTAAATAAAAAGTAAAGTGAATATGAATTTTATTACGATATAATGTAGTCATAGGTTGAGTTAATAATTATCTAGCCTCTTCTACTTCAGTTATAACAAAAGTATTTAAATGAATATAGAGTAAATACTCGGTAACGCATACAAATGTTAGAAATTGATTGGAACGACAGAAATTGGAGGACACCCGGAAGAGGTAAATTGTCGATCGGATACCTTTTACGTCCTCATTGTAGCTCGTGCATCAAGGTCCGTCCGCAAATTGAGCGGTTGTAACGGTCCGTTGAATTGGAGCAAGGGAACTGGTAATTAGGGGAAGATAATCTGTAATTACCCTTGAACGTTTCATTTAGGATTTCGACGCGAAGATTTCCGAGATTTCCTCGTTTACCGCGATACACGACGCGTCCTGTGTTGTTACGACGTTGTCCTAACGCCACTTACGTCTTGTTCACAAGAACGCTTCTATTGTATTCATAGCAGCGCCGTACTTCTGAAACGAGTACAATGGATGGCTATTGCACAATCGTCGTTTATCGATCCGCGAGTCCTCGAAAAAGACGAACGCGTGCACGCGCGCGTTTGCAATTTGTTGTTTTTGTTTGCGCACTGGACCCTTGAACGTTCCCAATTTTTCACGTTTGCAGAATCGATACCGACCGCATTGCTGACACTTCCGTGTGCTGTTGTTGTACTTTTTTTACCCGAGTTCCGCACTCGATCGTCGGTGTGTTTTACGAGCGCCATATTACCGAGTAACCAGCGATTTTCGAGGAAATTCCGGTCCCGACGGTAGCTCCGGAACTCCATCGAACGATATGAAAATAAGTTTCGAGTCGCATCGTTCGCGCGAATTGAACATATTGCTACATTGTTTCCGTTCGATGTACAGATAAAGAGAAACTACCAATCTCTTTTCCGTTCGTTAACTGAGAAAGATGAATTATCGTTGATGGACTTTCAGCAATTTATTACACGCAATACATTAAATATTGAAATAAAAAGTTAGCGTCATCGACCCCAGTACCAAAATTATGAAACGCGCAACACTAATGAACTCGCGAACTGAGCATGGCCTTCGAGTAACGTGAAGGGCGAGAGAATTACCGGTGCCTAGCGCTAATGTCACCCTCTCGGTGAGATAAGAAGCTCCCGCAGCTTCAACCCCCTCCCTCTGGCTCCTTGGTTGCTTTCTTATCCCATGCCAGGACCCTTCGCTTGATTTATGGCGCGATTTTTATTATTCGCCTTCTCCTTTCTTACCGTCAGCCGACCCTCTTTTTCCTATTTGCTCCGCTCATAGACGGCTGTACGGGATTTTTCCACGAACAGGGGCTCAAGAATTTGCCCGGTGGGGTCTAATTGTAAGTACAACGGTAGACTACAGCAAATTGATTCGAAGAATTGGGCCTGAAACGGTGTCGATTCGAACAGTTCGGATGATAAATTACATGGTATTTGTATAAGTTAGAAACATGTTTAGGTTAGGAACATCTTACGGACGTTTCCACATTAAAGAAGGTTCGAAGACATTATAGGGAATGACGATATCATCATCTCGTGAGAAGCTAAAGCAAATACAAAAGTGAACGTGTAGCGAAGGTTATGAATGTTATGCATGTAGAAGCAATCTAAAAGTAATTATGCCGTACAAATTTTTGCCGATTGTCGAAGTTTCGTGCAACATGAACTCCGATACGAGCATGACGTAAAAGGTACGAACATCCACGTTGCCGCGTATATAAACGCGATACGCGTCCCGCGTTTACACCGTTGATGTATGTTCTCGGCAGCGATCGATCTCTCTCACACGAACTGCTAATTGTGCGGCATCATAACTCTCTACGTGAGCCTCATCCCTTTTCTCTCTCTCTCTCTCTCTCCCTCTCTTTCTGCCTCTCTGTTTCGCCTGTTACCGAAACCCCCGTGCGGTGCACACGCACGTGAACACACCGCTTGTCCGCTCTTCTGCCACTTTATACGGCCTCGGTTAGGAACGAGCGTGTATTATTTTCGCACGCGTGTGCCCCGTCGCAACATGGGTAAAAGTTGCGCTGGTTACACGATGTAACACGAGCTATTATAGTTGCCAGTGTAACGGCTGAACGAAGAGAGATGGGATGACGAAAATGCGAGGGCCGGAGGGGGTGGTCGCTACGGGAGTACATTACCGAAACGTTGTTTACGGGGTAGCTTGACAGTTTTTCGGCCCATTGCCGATTACCGTCTATGTACCCCGATACGTTTTATCATCGGTGTTTAACGAGGGCGCGGTTTGGTTATTCCATTTTAAAGAGCTCCAAAAACTTATTGCGGCAGATTAGAACGACATTCGGGAGCAACATAACATTTCATTAAATGACGAGCATAGGAGGATCCACATATCGTTTACTTTCGATTCCGTATATCTTTACCTGTCACATACTACAAAAAAATTAAAACGAAATCTATATTCATGCATGTTTCTCTTTTTATTTCCTTCGGAAAACCTTCTTTTGATCGAAGAACAGATTGTTACCCTTAGAAGTTTGCGTACAAGTACTTTCCGACTAAACTTTAACCTTTCAATTCAGAAATAACGTCAGCAATGTTTCAAGACTGTTAGTGAATTGATCAAGCCATAACCATTTGACAGAGACACAACGACGTTTTGTCAGTGCAGGTTGATTTAACTCTCGCAAAATTCATCGTCAACAATGGGGGGAGGGGGGAGAGGAGCTTGTAAATGAATCGATCCGTCATGTTATCGTTACTTCCGTTTACGCTTCATTAATTTTAATTAATTTCTATAGCCGTTCGTTAGTCGACCGTCGGTGATTCATTCCGACCTGGGCTATTATCCGTGTTTTTAACGAATCTATCGTAAATGAACTCGCACAAATCGCACGCGACGAATTAAAGCGGGGCCGCGCGTGCCGTGCATATCGAAAAACTGGAATTTACATCGTGATTAAGGTTCATTAACGGAGGGAATTATTGAACAGCCGTTGCAAAACAGAATTTTGATTTTGTTAAATGATTTTAGTGTAGCCTGTAAATTATGTAAATGGAACGAACGACAATGTTTAGAACTAATTTTGAGAATGAAATTCATTGTTCCTCTTGCGGATTTTGAAATTTATTTATTATATTTATTTAATTTATTAAATTTATTTATTTATAATCCTTATACCTTCCTGAAGAAGTTAGATATTGAATGAAAGATATAGTTTATATTCTACCTTAAAAAAAATAATTTCTGTTTGGAAAGTATTCGCAGAAACAACACAATAATTCATAACACTCTCATAAATTTTAATTCCTACTTTAGTTCTACATTTTTGGCTAGCAGTCAAGCGAAGATATTCGAAATTATGATATAAATCCACAATTTGTAAAACAATAAATCTTCACTTTGATATTTTTGTCTAAGTTCAAAAGTAGTATAAAGAGTGTTTAAATAAACAGCACATAAAACTACTTCATTTACGAAATGAAAACTTTGTCGCGCGTTAAACCCGCGTTTATAAAAAGAGTACCTACTGTGTCGCCACCTAGTGTTTTAATAACCTAAATTTAAAATACTCACTGAAATATTTTAAAACTTTAAACTACAGGCAAAGGCAGCGATCGAGCGTACAAGAGCAAAACTAAAGAATCTTCGCACAAATTAATTGACAGAATATCTCCAGCTTCACAAGGATGAAACATTTAAAAAAGCATATCCCGAATTTATAAAACAACTTTGAAACAAAAAATCATCAAACACCGAGCAAACCTAAAGACACGACAATAAAAGTAATTACCTGTTTTCGCTAAGTTCCATCGCAGTATATTAAAGTTTGGGCAGCTCGGCATGTCAAGTTTTCGCCGGAAAAATGTATCACCGTGATCAAGCACAAAACGATAAAAAAAGGAGAATACACACACTTTGTTTACCGCGCGTGATTCGCGGAGGAAGAGCGGGTTGGTTCGGTGGCTTAAAGCTCGGTCGTATTTCTCAAGGGCGCGTGCCACCGGACTAAGTTACGAGGCGTTTATGAGCCATAAGCGATTCCACGGGGTAGATAGAGTTACTTAGACGAGTTATTTCACTACTTTCCTGCGGGATGGCGCGAGTGGGACGGGCTATGGTTGACGCTTCTCGCGGCAGCCCGCTCGGCCGGATCAGAAGGACCGCCTGCGACTGCCTGATTTACTATGGTGGACCCAACGTGCCACGGACCCGGTCTACCCTCGGCTTCTATGACGGGATTTTTCGTGACGGGGGTAACAGGGGGACTGGTTACAAGAGTGGGGTGAAGGGTTGTTCAGGGTGGGGCTTACGAGAAGCGTTCTGGATCCAGGCTTCGACGCGCTCCGCTTTTTCGCCTGTCACTCCACGACGTTCCAAATAAAATTCTTTATAACTCTCCCCGTGTATTTTGCTTCCTCTCACCGAATATTTGCCTTGTTCCTGTTTTTCCATTCGAGAGCACTGTGCTCGAAATTGTGGTACTACAGTCGAGGAATTTCGGATGACTTCTGTATGTTCGTTCGCTGGTTTTTGTTTGCATCGTTATTTGTTAAAATTCTGTTACGCGTCTTCGACAATTTCAATCACTTTGGAAAAGGTTCAAATGTATCATACTGCTGATTTTAATAATAAATTCTCTACCATTATATCTGTGTTGTTACATTATCCTGACATATCAATCATCTACTCATAGAAATCCATCACCATTACTTGAATGTTAATTGTATACAATCAAAGTAAATTATCAAAGTGTACATGTGCTTCGTACATTGTATCAGCACAATTTATGCCATCGATGTTGCCACTCTAACTTAATAAGACTAATTTAATAATACAATGTATAAATATAGTAACTTGTTCTAGTTAACGCGCGAGGGTAAAAAACAGGGTCTTCGAATGAATGCAGTTCGACAGTCAAAGTGTGAAACAACAATCCATAATAGGTTAATTGAATTTGAAGCAGAACAGCATCGACAATAAGATGTTAATTAGAGACTCGGTCTTTGGAGCGAGGATAAAAACAGTTTGTTGAGAGCCAGCACAGATTGCTCCCAGTCTATTTTAGCTCGATTTGATCTAACTAGGAAACTTCCCGCTCGAACGGCCGCTTTAGTAACATTCCAGCGAGGCTGAAAGAATTATTTGAGAGGCGCACGGCGTAAAACGTTGTTCGCAAGCCGCGTTTCTAACGGCGTTCGCGAATCCTTATCCCACATTTTCCCTCGCATAGTTACACGTTGGCCGTGCGCTTTCATTCTTACTTAGCGGGCGACGAAAAAAAACCAGAAACGCGACATTCCTGCATTACGTTATCCGACGCATCGCGACGGCTTTTTTCCCCCGGCCTCAAGTTCGCCCTTGTCTAGCACGGTTAAATCGGACGATCCGAAACGACCCGTTACGATCACTTAATCTATAACAATTCCTTTCCTGTTAACTATTAGATATATCGTTAAAAAAAAAAAAACTATTAAATGCATCGCTTAAAAAAGGAATAGCTGTTGAGAGAAAACTTGTTTAAAATCACAACATATTTGACAAAATATTTCAAGGCCATTGAAATTGGTGAGGTCTGTCCTTTTCCACACTATTACCAAAAGCAGTAATATATTTTAAATGTTCTTAATTATCTCCGTGTGTTAATTTCTTGTCAAGAATCCATTTCATTCTTTTCTTTTTTAAATAATGACGAAGAATGCGGGGGCGAAGATAAGTTTGAAGCAGCAAGAACACGAAGATAAAAGTTTGTTTTAAAGTACTTTTTAAGAGGATGAAGTCGATAAAAGAATACCCTTCACTTTTAACTGAAAAATAAGAACAGAGTATGGTCGATAAGTGACAAGAATCACGAAGATATTTTGTTTCTTAAAGAATAAGCACTTAAAAAAATTTGTTCCTAAATCATCGTCGACCGAGTCGATTGCATTTTATCCAGCTGACGTGTTCAATTTGCAATATCATCGTCCCGAAATTACGAAGATTCTTCCGAGTCAATATGGAAGATGAAACGCGGAGGAGCCCGTGATATTAGAATATCTAATGAGAGGAAATTTATCGTCCCCTCTGGTTTCCGAATTTTTCCAAAGTATTAGGGCGGAGTTTAGCGGCACGGAACGCCCTGTAACCCTCCCTAAAATAGACACGATGGTTCCATGGTCGCTGCTGTCCAACTCCATGGAATCTAAACGACAATAGGAGACCCCAGGGTGCATCCCCTGTACGGGAAGTCGTAGGTATGCGACCTTAGCAGAACGTAATTTTCCTTTTTTTCCTATTCCGCTGCACGCACCGTCTTTTCACGGACCGATGGATTCCTTTGCCTCAAATTAATAGCATTTATATGCCAATGCTGCTGTCGCGGTGTCACGATATTACTTCTCTCTGGCCGGGTGAAAAGGCACGGGCATATGCTTCGGCCATAACCCCGTTCATAGAATTTATCAAGAGGGTTTCTTTTTTTTTCTTGCGGAAGGTTGATGGCGGGTTCGTTGCGAGGCATTAATTTGAATGTTTGTGCCACAATGGGGGGCTTAATCGATTGAAAATTCGACGCGTAAACAGGCACAGAGGAGGCTCGAGAAACGACCGATTGATTTTTTCTGGCTGAAATGAATTTTTCAAAGGCGTTTGATGAATTGCCGAAGAGTTTGTTGCTTTCATTCGTAACGTGTTTATTTATCCTTTTTCTGATGTCAGTGTGATTTGTACGTATGTTCATGATTTAGAGCTGTTGAAGACTAGAAAGTTTGAGTTTTAAATGTTCAGAGATGATTCAAAGGCGAAAAAAAAATCTTTGGACCAACTATGGATAGCACAAATCTACTTTTATTGTTGATGATAGTTGCCGGAACGATAAAGAGTCTTTTGATACCTGAATAAATTTCTTCTGACATAACATTTTATTCTTCATTCGAACCTATACCGGCAGGACATATTCGACTCATCGAAATTATCAGAATGACTTCGAGGTACGTTCGGTTAATTATTATTCTGCTAAGTAACATCAAGATAAGGAAGGATTCGTTCAAGCAAAAGCATGCGAATTAAGTAATCATAGTCAGTGCTGCGCCATTCATCACTCACTGTCAGCCAAAGTTCTGTCGTGAGTAGCATCGTTTTCTCAGCTATATTACAATTTCATTTAAAACGAGTATTTCGTAATGCATTAATATTATAACACAGGTTTCGTCATACAGTAATCATGATCGCTCGTGTCGTCATGATTCATTGATTAAATCGAATCTAGCATGAGCTTCTAGTATGAGATTTCTTTTAGAAGCTTTATTAAACGTTACGAAAACGTTATTAACTGTCACGGTGAAAACTGACGCTTGTGGTCAGACACATAATACAGATTATTTAGAACAAGGATACTTAATATTTGAATTTCATTCCTTCACTTGCTAGTATACCGTTGCACAGTTCCTTTCGTTTCCCTGTAATTAATTAATTTAATAAAATTTTCAACGCTGGCCACATTTGACACAGTCAACGTATTATTAACCTTTTATGTTTGTAAGAACGTATTAACCTTTTACGCTTGTCCTTTCTGAATGGCCATTCTAATTGGTAAAGTAAAATCTCAGAGTGCAAAGGGTTAATTGAAAGGTAAAGAAACTGCATTTACGATAATGATAGCAGAAAATTCACGTAATTGAGGTGATACTGCACCCACGCCAACGAACACTTGTAAACGAACCTTAAAGCTATGCTCGTCACGATCAACCTTAAACACCCTGATGAATCCTCCGCATCGAGGCACAGCGAACCAATGATCCGGGATCCGTAATCATAGCGGTCGAAAATGAACCGCGATATCCTGGTGAAGTTATCAAGGAAGTCAATTAGGGACGGGCATCAATCTGAATTCGCGGCGAGCTTTGTCTCAGCAGGGTTGATTGGTCTGGGTAGAATTACACCGCGACAGTCACGGTCTAGGAGCGTGGTGTAACGTTGTTGCGACTAACGACGAGAAACCCGTATATTAACCTCGGCGTGTAGCAAAGCCGCCTGTCCTGTCAGACTGGTTGGCTGCGTAGTTCACAGCGTGGCGAAGAGGAAGAGCTCGTTCGAGGATGGGACAGAGCAAGGCAGAGCGTTCGGGCAGAAGGGGTTAGGTTCGCTTGATATCTCGTAGGTAGTCGAGGGTAATACGGTGTGGCCAGTGCATTACGTAACAGTAAACTCCGGTATTCAGGGTTAGCACGAGCACGTGTAGAACGTTAACGCGTACTCTGGTGCCTTGGCCGGGTGGCGCGTCACCCACCAACGACACCCCATAGCGGACATGGGGTCGCTCGGACACGGCTGCACGAATGACAAACGACATCACCGGTTGCCACTACGCTATACGATACCCAGATCCATAACTGTCATCGCTTCTAAACTGGATCTGGGGAGAATTCAGATTGCCCGAACGAGGCCTCGTCGACAGGTTGCGAAAATCGCGAAACGTGTTGAGTGATTGAAACGTACACGCCTGTGATACCGGCGTGATCTATTGGCTGGCTGTAACGAGATGCGCAACGCGGTTCAAGGACTTCCACGGGGTTTACCAGCATCGAGTATTCTTGCTTATTTGCTGTGACTGATGGAAACTACGTTTAACCCTTTGCGTTATAATTACGAACCACACTCGCATTATAGTAAACTCTTCTTACATTTTTAGTACGAATGTTCGATTTAAGTCTGTCTGCACAGTTAAGGAAATTGACATTTTATTTAGCTGGATTAATATTGTAGCGGTGAATAGTTCTTTATATCGGATGAATTTAGCGAATAAATTCCATCGAAGTAATAAACTAATTTCATTTAAGTTTGACCAACAACGTATGTTAGAACAATCAAGGATTCGAAACGCAACAGGGGATCAAGATTCCAAAGAATGAAAAAATAATGAAGAATCGGAGAAACGAGATAGAATCTGGAATTAGAAAAATGAAAGAGATTCGAGAATTAAGTTCCGAAACAGAGCTTAGAAATTCCGGACAATAATGAACTAGCAAGATAAACGCGATAAGCCTCGAAAAGAAACGGGTCCGTATCAGCCTCGAGTTAATCAGATACAAACTGGGCGATAATAATTTTTCAATTAAACCGTGTTAATTAGATTTGAGAGCGGGAACGGGCAAGCTTCCGTGATACGACACTATTATCCTGGCGGAGTAACCGTGGCACGTATAAGAAACGTTGAGGCGCGATGGTAGAAGGGCAAAAAAGTTCAGGACACTTTCGTCGGTATCGTAAGAAGAGGAACAGGTAAGAGGGAACAGGTTGGCATAGAGGGTAATGGAACACGACTTCTCGTGCGCTCGTGAAAGAGTGAGAAAGGCGGAGGTGAGGCAAGTGCGACCACAAGGCCGCAACCGCAGTGTGGGAAGTGAAACGAGCCGAGTGGCGCGGCTTTTAATGGACTAAGGGAAACAACATTAAGTTAAGAGCAAAGCAGGGTGTGAGAATTACACGGGAATAGTCGTGGCCCTCGTACGAACAGCCGTAACCGGCAAGGTGGAGGAAGCCGGTCAAAAGGAGGCGTACTACGATTCATAAACCACCAATTACTCCGCTGATCCCTTTTAGGACCTTCCTGTAACTTGAAGGATCATTGCGGTCAAAGGCCTTCAATCACCGACGGTACGGCCCAGTTTAATTTATATTAACTAGACTAGGAAGACGAAGTTCAGCACGTACTGGGGTACAAATTGATGGAACGATTTCTACAACCTTCTGCGCCACCGAAGGAACACCGTCATTTATATGTTCTGAATTACGTAATTGTAGGTAGCTTCGTTTCTGTAAACTATATTACAGGTATACAGATAAATGCGTCTGAGTACCTGGAAGTGTAGATCGAAGGATATAGGGGATGTAAAAATCGGATATTTCAGAAGAATTAGGAATTTACCGAACAAGGATGTGGGCAAATAAGAACGTAAGCAAGTAGAGATGTGCATATTCTGAATCATGTTGTCTATCGTCGCTTCGGTTTCTATTTGCTGGTCCATCTATTATTGCACTTATCGAACTTTGTCTTCACGATACCTCGAAAGTAGTCAGAAGTACACCGCAACAACATAAATCGTGGCAGTGATTCAACCCAGATCGTAGAACGAGAAATTGGGTAGCGGCAAGTTGTCTTGAAGGTATCGACGGAACAACGTCTGGGAAGCGTTCGACGTAACAGGGCAGCCAGGCAATTTATCGAATGATAAATTCTACGAAGATAGGATCGCGGTTAGATTAAAGGACGATTCCTGCTCGTCCTTCCCGTTTCCACCACCTATTCCATCCACAATCCCCAAAAACCAGCGAAATTAAATATAGGGGCCGAATTGCAGCCGCGGCGGTTGCGGTGATATAGGCTTCTCCTTTCCTTCTCTCCCTTCTGTCCGGCCCTCTCTTTCTTCGCTCTCGTCTCTCGCCGCGGAAAAGTGGTTCCAACATTTCTGCTCCCTCGACCGGTCTCGCTACTTCTTTCGCCCTTATCTGCCACCGCAGACTTTCCCCTCTACTATCGTCTTGACAAACACCTCCCCCTTGTATCTGAAAGCCACTCGGTTCGCCAACCCTCCGATTTAGATCCTGGCCCTATGGCGAGGCAGCCGCCTATCGCGCGCAAAAAAAGGCCGCTCTTCAGATAAGCAATAATACTGGGCCTCCGGTATCAACATCCGCTATCCGGCCAATCGGGATGATTTAAGCTGACAACGCGGGGAAAAAGTCTTCCTCGAGGACGTGGAATAAAAATAAAACCGACGTTCCTTTTTAGACGAGACTATCATATTTTGCATTCAGATTTGATGCCGGGAAGTCTGAGTGGCTTAACTTCGACCTCCGGAAGTATAACTCAACCACTGTAGTTTGAAGTCGCTACTCTAAAATATGGTTGTATGATTATATACGTACATTCTATACATATACATATGCATGTACCTGTACATTCATATGTTGTAGTAATAAATCGGTGCAAAATTCGTTGAAAAATTCGACTTTAAAGAACTTATTAAGTAAAATTTTTGTAAAACTTTTGTAAGGTGTGTAAACCTTTTTAGACATGCAAGGAGCATATCATTTTTATTAAGTGGTCTTGAGTGGAAGGTGCATTCGCGCTCTAAGTTGAGAGTTTATGATTGATCTTCTCAAGGATGATTTTATTAAAGTTAGTAAAGGAGACGATTTAATTCATGGTATACTTAGATTAATTATTTAAACAAAAATGAATTAAATTAGTACGTATTAAGTTAAAATGTTTAAGTAAGATAATGTCGAGAATATTAATGATGTACAACAGAAAATAATACTGTCTACATCGTATCTTAGGACAAATACCTTTCGAACAGTGAACAATATAAACTCAATCCATAACAGATAGATAATAAATGTACACGTCAAAATATCTAAAGATTTGGTGTTGTGGTAGAGCGTGGGTGTTAGAATAGTAAGATTCGCATCAGACAGCAGTACATTTCGTTGGCAGCAAGAACAGATATCGAATGTTTTTCTCGAGCAAGTAGATAACGATGGCGACCGACTGAAAATCCAGGATCCGCAAAAGCGATCCGTAAGATAACGCTAATTCCGGATATTTCGCACCCCGGCCAACGATACGTCGAGGTCTTGACTATACCCCGCTAGACATACCCCTTGCAACCCCTATCATTGGAGTAAAGGACGGCGGTGGTAGTGGTGGAGGCAGCAGAGGGTGGACGAGTGTGCAGGGTGAGTGGAGAACAGAGCGGAGCTGAGCAGAGCGGAGCAGAGCAGAGCAGCAGCGTGCTGCCCGCACCAGGCGCCCCTTCGCATATTTCACCGGGAATTTACGAGCCTCGATACGACAGGGAAATTGCAAGAATGGCGGAGTAATCTATCTCTCCTTGCCTCCGTGGGCTCTCTCTTCTTTTCCCAGGTTCCCTCTCTCGAACAGCCCTCTTCCGATGCCCGCCCGCCCGCGTATCCACGGTACCTTTTACCTAACTCGTACACCGACACGCACACACGCGCGACCACCTATAGCAAGAAGCAAGAAAATTCCGTTATCTAACGGCCAAGATAAAAGAGATTTGTCCTTCCGGTTTTAAACGGACCGCGATCATCTAATTGCGTTATCGAGAACGATCGTAAACGATTCGTCAACACTCTGAACCTTGCAAAAATTCAATTTTCATTTTCATAATAACAGGCTCAATTTCTTCTTGCGCCTCACTCGCACAAATATGTTATCTCGGTATTTTAAAAGTCGATTTAGTCTGAATAATAAATTTAACAATAACAATAATTTTGCAACGACAAAATGTGACAAACGGTTCGAGATAAAAAACGTACAGTTAGATTAGGTTCAGCTAATATCACAATGAACAGCACGAAACAATGAATATAAATGTCAGCAAAGATTGCACTATCGTATGAAAAACACGTATTAATAATACATTAATATACATGATATAATAAAATGTTAAGAATTCGCATGCGATGAAAATAGGAAGCAGAGTAACATCTTCGAGTGTCCAGACAAGCCACAAGGGAGGCAGCGGTCATTGATAAGTTAATTAATTGGAAGGACATGTATAGGTGGGGTAAGCGGCATGTAAATCACGAACGGGTCAAAACAGTAGGGAGGCTGCAAACACGTGCTTCACCCTCTTATTGCGCAATAATTGCACGGAAGAGTGCCAGGACCATTCGGTCCTAACTGTTTTATTGCCGTTTTCCATCCGCATCCTTCAGGCCGCGAAAGTGACTAACGAGTGATACGCCGGTGCACGCAATTACGAGAAATATATCGGGCCTCCTAGAGCCGGCAGACAACTATGGATCGTTCCAACGAGAGACACTAGTCACTAGCTTGAACTTTTATATTTATTTTACAGTTAATATTCTTAATATTCGAAATATAGCTGTTGCTGTTCTATAAAATTTGACATTTTCTGTGATAAATAAGGCATAGATATTCTGAACTTGGAATTATGGGAATTTAGAATTTTGGAGTTTTGAATATTGGGAATTTGGAATTTTGGGAACTCGGAATATTAAGAATTTAAGAACTTGGAAACTTGGGAGCTTGCGAATTTGGAAACTTGAAAATTTGAAAATTTGGGAGTCGGAAATTTGCAAAATCAGAAATTTATAATAGTTTCCCTAACAGTAGATTACCAAATCTCAGAGTCCCTAAATCCACAGAACGACAAATTCACAATCGCTAAATTGTCAAATCCCCAAAAATCCCTAGAAATAAACGAATGGATTTGCACCGATACATATATCCACAGCCGATCAATACGTATTGTCAATACAGTATTGACATTGTCAGTATTTAATGAAAAACCGCATTTTCCTCGTACGTTCAAGATTTATTGAAAATATTGAAATATCGACAATATTCGTACGGTATTGATTGTTCAAAATCTCCACGACACGGCAATATTTGTATTATTTTGATTAGTATCAGATCGGCAAATAAATTCCCGTATTCTCGCATTAAATTTGACAATTTATAATTGCACGATTATATCACGCGACAATTTTTCAGTATCAGACGATAACGAAAGGATTAATCAAGAGCCAACGCGTTAACAGGTATAAGCTATATAACCAAGCTTCATTCTGTTCGCATAATTCCATGGAAATCCGGAAAGCGAATCGGATATCCTCCAGGTAGCTGTATCTCTCTGCTGAACTCCTTAACACCTCTATCTTTCCTTTCGAAGCTGCTTCGAGGTGGCAAACAACGTCCAATAGATATATCGACGGAAATAATTACACCTAACCTAGTAGGTTTCCACGAAATCTACGCGATACGCTGCTTCGCGAGAACCTAAACCAAAACGTAAGCTCTGGTTTCATTCTCAAAAGTCTCGGTTCTTTTGAGACTTATATTAATTTTCTTTCACTTCTTCCATTCAAAATTTGAGGTTGTTCCTTTTCTTAAATCCAAAGCGATCTTCTTCATTACATGAAGCGTTACCTTTCTCTCTATGATAAATTACAAGTTGTCTCTTATCCAAACTGATATTCTTATTCTTAAGAAGTTATTTTTTTAATATTAGTAGCCTATCGTCCGTTTATAGAATTAGGTAAAAACTACTTACTTCACATTGCTGCATTAAATCGAACGGAGAGATGTGAGTCATTTGAGCGCAAAGGGTTAATATCTCTTATATACAGGGTGAGGCACTTAGAATCGGCCACCAGAGTAATTTGGCTAACAAAGATGACCTTCATATCTCCTTGACTTCTTCACCTATTAAAAAACTAGTAACATCGGATGATAGCAAATAATTTTGGCCCGATGTATTTTATCCTATCGGCAAGACCAAATTATTCGGATGGTCGGTTTCAAGTGCCTCACCCTGTGTATAATATTTGTGCATAAAAGTCGGGGGCTGGATAAAAATCTTTGGAGGGTTGCGGGCCTTCGTTTGGCGAACAGGAGAAAGGTGGATAGAGCAAGGTAAAATGCTATGGGTAACCGTAGTCGGTGTAGATGGGTAATACACGAAGAGAGAAAGGGAACCCCCTGCGCGGCACGGGTTAGCGTGCAGCTATATCTACATAACGTAGTGTAGCGTAGCCGCGGCCGCCGGTCGGTTTAATTTAACACAGCAGCTGTAATCCCATCCATTACGGCCGCGGTAATATACGATCGCTCGAGATTCATACTCCGTTTTTTCACTAATTAACAGACGGGACAAATCGCTCCGCCGATTCACCTCTCCGCCCCGCCAGACCCCACTTTCCAACCCCTAAAGCCCCCCAACCCCGCGCCGACGCGCTGTTCATTCTCTTCTCGTCCAACGACAACAAACGCTTTGTTCCTTCGCGCTAAAATTTACCCGATGTTACGTGCTGCCACATCATTTTGCCGGTTTTGTTCGTTTGCGAGCTCCGTTGTTCGTTAACCCTTTGTGCTTACAGGCCACTCTTATAGACGCTCTTGCTGTGTACCGAGAAATGGCGGACAACCGTGAAAAATTCTCTGAGGAAGCTCTATTCTAGAGCAGAATAGAGTAGCTGGTATATATAGAATTGAAGCTTTACATCGCGAAAGAATCGACGGGTACGAGAGTAAAACGTACTCTAGAGTTAACGCAGCGATATAGCGAGATCGTAATTTAAAATTCGGAACACGTGAGCGTTTAACCCCTTCAGATCTGATCTGTTGTAGCTAATGCGCCGAGCTGTTCGTACGATAAACCGGCTGAGAATGCTGAATTTTGGACTGAACATATTATTATAACATATTAATGTAATTTCTTTACTACATAAGTGCAGTAGTACGTATACTATGTTGTAAAAATAAGATTTTTGGAATTTTCAGATATGAAGATTTGTAAATTTTAGAATTCTAAGATATGGAAATTTATGAATTTTCAGAAACTTAAATAATTTGAAAACTTCTTAGTCGAAGCGAAATCTACGAAAAGTTTAAATGTAATATCACACGATATAAAAAGCTTATAGTGATTTGAACTAATATACAGGAGCGGTAGCACGCACGCACAGATGTCGATCGACGAATGTCATTCTAAATGTCCATGCGGTTCCATCCGAGGAATACTAATTCCAGCGACGAAGATCGCTCGACGAACGCGCGCTAATTATTTCTTTTGGAAAGTTTTTGCGATGCGATCGATGCCGTGGAGGGTTTGTCGCGCCTCTTGTATTGACGGAAGAATTATTACTTCATACCATTCCGAACGCTCCATCACGGCATCGCTACGCTTGCTCGTGGAATGATCGATCGATGATTCTTAATTACTCGTCTTGACCAGAAAGAAAGACCGCCACTGCTACGATAGGGAATCACGCCGACACGCTTCACTGTGCAATTAATGGTCCTCAAGAATTCGATTTCATCGTATGCCGAATACATTTTTTATTACAATCAGACTCGGAATAAAGTGTCAAATCAATTTACTTCCACTTCACGAAGATGCTGCTTCGCTGTCAAAGTTACACAGGCAATGTTAAGATAAATATGCAGATCTTAAATATGTTTGGATCAAGACAAATATGTCGATCTTCAAATTTTTTATTCTTCACTTTCAAAATCACAAATTTCTCAAATTTCTACAGAAATTTCTAAACAGCTAACTTACACAAAATTTCCTCAACCTACACAAAACAGAAATTTTCCCAACCGTAAACAGCTATAAATATTTGTAAGCAGTCGACTACAGCGTGGGTCGAGTTTTGACCCTGAAAGACAGAATACTTTCACGCGACACAGAAGGTGATGACGAAAATCGAGCAAGTTTCACGAGGTCGGTAAGGGTGTCCAGGGGTTAAGAAGGGACGCGAAGGTATGGCAGACACGTGGCTCACGTGACTATATGGTACATGTGGGACTCGAATGTGGATATAGAATGCGAAGATGAAGATAACGCAACGAGAGAAAGATAGAGAGAGGTAGAGAGAATAGGGTGGCCAGAAAGTTGTGCCGCTATAACCTCTTCCCCTCGAGCGTGCGCATTCACCGGTCGGATTTAATTGGATGGACACCATCGCGCGTTGCTTAATTAACTAATTAATTTCGCGCGGGATACGAACGCGGAAAGACACGGCTGTTCTATCCGCATGTCCCCGTTTAACGACTTTGACTTCGGAATTAGCGTTATCCAACGTATCAAAATTCTATTTCTACTCACGAGACTTATTACAATCTCAACGTCTGACACATTCGACGTCCGAAACATTCAACGTCTAAAATATTCAACGTCCAGCATCCAACGTCCAACATTCCGAAAAATCCAACATCCAAAATATTCAGCTAGTCGAAAAGCATGGGCTGTCTAGCGGACAAGTATTCGAAAGCGGCGATCCGCACTCGTATCACGGAGGAAAACGTAAATAACTGCAGAGTGAAGACAGACGCGCACCGAGCAAGCGAATTTAAAAGCGTCCTCGTGAGCGCGTAAATTCGTGTTCCAGTTTAATTAAATTTAAATGATTGTCTCGGCTTTCGATTCAAGTGGCCGCAGCTCGTTCGTCACCGTGGGACAAGCGAACGCTAGTCCAGCCAGAAGCCACCATTTATCAACGGGTTCGCATAAATCGCCGATATGAACATCCGCGTGGTCTAAGAGAGCACAGTTTTCACCGACACGCTTGCCACCAGTATAACGAGCCTCGATCTTTGTCGCGTTCGAGAGAAAACGAGCAACGAATAAACTGAACGATATTTGTATTTTTCCTTGTACTTTAGTTACCTTTGTTATTGGTTCAGGTGTGATCACTCAGTACATAATGTATAATTTAATCGTTAAATTGTAGATGATGTACTAATCGAGATGTATACGTACAAAATATGTACAAGGTTTCGTGTAAAATTATGTAAATAAATCAGCGATGGGTACAGATATGACGGTAAACTCTCGTTATATTGCCACGCAATATCGTTGTATCACTCTTGTAATACTGCTATCTGTTCGATCACCACGGGTTGTATCTTTATGCATTGTATCTTCACCCCTTGTATCGCTATTCGTTTTATTCCCATGTGTTGTATTACTACGCGTTATATTACTACCTGTTTTACCACCACAGACTACATTACTATGCGTGGTATCACCACGCCTTGTATCGCTAAATGTATTACCACGCATTAAATAATCCACTCGAAATGATACATGTGCCGAAAGCGTTCCACAAACACAAACATATTAGAATTTAAGAATGAGAAATGAAATATTAAATATTAAATTTACATTGACCCTATCATAACTAAATTTATCATCTGAGTCAAATTTTAAGAAAACAAAAATTAAAAAACTGAAAAATTTGTATTCTAAAAATGAATATTAGGTAACTTGAAATTCATCGCTTCAATCATTCTAAACGTATTAGGGGAGACGCAAATTCAAGATTTTCCTTGTCCGAGACGTATGCTCGTGCGTCGAAAAAAGTCGCTTGCTCGGCGAAAATGAGCATGGGTTGGAGCTTTCAAGGGTAAAAGGGAAAAAAAAGCGAATTCTCGAGTGGAACGATCTAAAGGGGTGAACGCAGGGTGTGAATATAAGAGAGAACCTTGTAGAAAAAGTTTAGTTCGTTGCGGATAAAGGATACGTTTTAAAGAAGTGGCGTGCAAATGAAGGAGAGTTGAAAAGCACCGGAGTCCGTGACTGAAATTAACCCTCGTCTCTGCGAAGCTTTCAATAACTGTCCGCATAACCTGACTCTTCGATAAAATTCTGACGTCGCTCAAGATGATGACCTTCACAAGGTATAAAAAATTGAACACAGTTCTCTTTCTGTAAATATGAATTTACGAACAATATCTTTGAAATTGAAATCTGATCTATCGGCGACAGAATGAAAACTCAAGAAGTCATAAGGACTGATTTACAATAACAATTTTAACATGGAAGTCACAGTTTTATTTCTTTTCGTATCGATTGTCCTCGAGTCGAGCAAAGATGATACTATCCAACGGTGTACAGATGCTATAAATAATGTCAATTTAATACTGCATTATACCGTACAGATAGTAGGTTGAAATGTCGAGAAAGAGAAATAAGAGCGCGGGTCGATGGCAGCACAACAGGAAGCTAGGATCGCATTCGAGGAGAGAAAGACGTATGCCGATAAACGGCGAATGGGGGCGAGTGTACATTTAACTTGACTTATAGGAGTCATTTTCGGACAGACGCTCGAACGTTCTCGGCATCGTGAGCGTCGCAAAGATGGCACCAGAAAGAGGAACAAGGGTATGAGGAGGCGAGGCCATGCCACTTCGAGGATAGGACAGAGGATTGGAGGAGAGGCAGCGAAAGATAGTTCAGAAAAAAAGGAAAGGAAGCGAGCGGCGATGTAGGGAAACAAATCAACTCGTCTGTTGGCTCGTCTCGAGTTTTTAGTGGCGTGGCTCCAAATATTTGTTTTGCTCGTTGGAAGCAGCGGTGTCTGATTCTGGCTCACCATGGATTCACGATACTACTCTTACTTGTGGATAAGAATCTTTTGCACTACTATATTACTATTTCTATTATCCATTCCATTCTTCGACTATTTCAATATCCCACTAGAATATTTGACAAATAGTAAAATTATTCGAACATAGAAATACAAGAGATCAGAAGACCTAATGTGTATAGGGCCTAATATGTTATAGAACTAATACGTATCATTAGGTCCATAGGACAAAATAAAAATAACGCGATAAATTGCTTCTTTGAGCAATCATGATTACAATTTGAAAAATAGGGAGATGGGGGACGTTAAAACGCATAGAACGCCTCGCAGAGCATTCTGAATCGGCTGTACAAATCCGCGTGCGTTTGAGCCAACAGCCCACACCACTTTTCTGCCTTTAGTATCTGCTTTTAGTTCGAGTGCCACCCTAAAATTCCCTATCCCGTTTCTGTTCGAGCCACGACTTCTCTCCAGTCACCCGTTCCCTTTCCGTTCGATAGCCCGGCTTTGGCCCCGCGAAGTCGCTGCCAAGAATACGCTGGAAACTCGTCCATCATGAGCATTATTACGCGATGCTACTGCCGTCGCGTCTAATAACCCTTCTACCCTTCCATTTTCCAACGATCCACCATTTTTTCCAGGGACATCGTTGTCGCGAACGAGCTTTATTCCCGACGTTTATGATCGGTCTCGCGCGATTCCCTAAGATTTGGCACCGATACCCGGCTTATCAGCCGATTTATTTGCCCAGGAAACCAGTGACATTCGACGGATCTAAGACAGCGGTTTAAGATGACATTGGTGTCCAAGCTGACGCCAACGGGAGGATTAATGGCTTTTAAAGAGGCAACGGAAACGTGTCATTGGAGCGAAAAGATGGATGGAGTGCGATATTCGAGGAATATTAGGTCGCTACATCTGAAAATGACAAATTTAACTATCTATACATTTCCGAGTGTACAGATCTATAAATTTCAAGTTCACAAATTTATGTGCTATTAAATTTTGAAATTGAAGTAAATTCTACATCTTAACACATTTGCATCGCGCTATTTTTCAGAAACTTGTTACATAAACCGTCAAGTTAACGAGAATTCTCTTGCTTATTTTTTAAAAACAATAATCCTACTTTTCCTTTACGAATCGCTGGTGGTTGGGTTTTAACAACCACAGCGTTGCTCAGCGCAGATGTTTCATTTGAACGAGGAGTTTGAAATGATGCCTTATGTTTATCAAAACGCGTATATAAAATGATGGAAATGTACAAACGCGAGCGTGGGCATCACCTAGTTAAGCTGCTACGAGAATTCCCATCGGAAGTTGCAAACTGCTGTACACGTCCGAACGGGAGATAAAAGTATCCATTGTTCAAGGAACGAACAGTAGCGCAAACATTTAAAGAAGAAAGAAAAGTTAGAAATTACAACCCCTTAAATCGTGGCGAAACCCATAAAACGTTCAAACAGAACGCGAAAGAATGTCGCCGGTAAGCGACGATGCTTTTTTCATCGAACAACCCGACAAAGAAGACGGGGGTATTTTTCGCTCTGGAATAAACTTGGTTGCACTCGAAAACTCAATCTATTTCTAATCGTGGCGGGAAGGAATGTACTTTACAGAAGGGGGATTGCTCGACACGCCTAATTTGCGTTTATTTCTCCGGGCAGCAACCGCGAGGAAGGATGGCGCTCCATCTAATGTGGCTGATGGAGCGAAACTTGGCATTGAAACATCGACAATAAGAACAATCTAAATGGGCAAGAGACGCTTTGCTACTCTTGCATTATAAAAGCTATCAATTTTGTTCAGTGAAACCGACAGACTCTGTAAATTGGAATCAGCGAAAACTTTACAATATTGCACCACCAAAGAGCAGACACTCTACTTGTACTGCCATTTCTGTTACCGCTGTTCCAAAATTTACATCCTTACAACATACTGTCACGTTATCTGACAATCTAAGGCTCTAAAAATTGGTGACTCGATAAATACCAGTGAAATAAGACAGATACAAGCATCTACTTCGTTTTATCAACGAATTTGATGTATTTTAACGAATCTTCGTTCTTGAACATCTTTCTCTTACTCCTTGCTGTATCTATATGAGCTGAAAGAGACTGATCGTTCGAAAGATTACTAAACTGTCACGTGAAATGAATAAAAAGTCGACAAGCAGAATTTTTGTACGAAACAGCGAAAAGAAGATAAGCACGAGGTCTGGTGGTTACGTTATATATGGCGGTAACAACGTGTTCGGTGTCGGTCGAGAGTGAGTCAGCGATTTCGACTATCTGTTCTTACCAAGGGTGCTAGTATATTTATTAACGCTTGGCACCTTGACAGCTACTTCAAGTACAGACTGTCTGAATACCGTAAGTTTGTCTTTAACAAGTCGCCTGATGAATGGCCCATTGCTGACTGCCATACAGAAATAGAGTTTGCCAACGGACACAGACTTCTTTTAGAATCCGAACCTTTTTTTCTCTATGATACTTTTCTTTCGAGCAATTGTTAAAGAAAACATTTTCTAAATTCCTGGAAAGCTTGAAATGTTTCTATACTTTCTATAGAAAGTTTCTATCCGATTTCTAGTTGACAGGGTTATCATTTTGTTCAAGTACCATTTTATCACTTGCTCTGCTAGGTGCAGAATTTACTTTGCAATTTAAAAGTTTGAAAAAATGATACAAGAATAAAGAAACTTTTGTATAATTATATCGACACGCTGCTATGATCCGAAGGAGCGCATTCGAGATTCTCCTTGTTGGACACCTACTTAGAAACGTTCCTTTTTCCGTCGAAATTAATTTCCGTGAAAAAAATGACACTGGACCGCGTACTCTTCTTGCATCTCCATCACCACGAAAAATTTGTCCACCAGGTGAATCACAGGGGGGTTTCGATTGGTTTCCACGAGCAAGCTGTGCAAGTTGCTGGATGTGGCGCTTGTCCAGCATGCGAGGAACGGATCAGCAAGAAGTTCGGGGGTCCAGGTTTATCCGAAGCGAGGTTCGGATACGTGGCGGATACACCGTTCGGTAGGTGGGTGTGCGTTCCGGCACATGCACCAAGATCGAGGATGCACACGAGGACGCGTTTGGCCCGAGAATGGATGTGTTGGTCCCGAGCGGCGCAAAAAGGCAAGAAGGCAAGTAGCTACACGACTACGGCAGCGATCAATCAATGTTGCCGTCGGACGGTAAAACAATACGATGTTGCCTCCATAATTGACGGGAATCCATCATCCGCGTTTCGCGACTTCTCCCGCCACGATCCGCCTCGCTCGGGCCCCGACTCGCGCATTTCCAGTTGGCTCCTTAATCCCAACCGGAATTTCTGTCCCTCGGGATGTATGTAAATTTTCGTATAGAATCCGGATGATTAAGATTTTTGTTCGACCGTGCGTCCACCTATCAACGTCTAATTAACGTCTATTGGGTAATTGGCTGGGAATCGATCGCCAACTTCGTACATTTCTATTACACGATAATTCGGTATTTGGCATTTTAAAGTAACTACTCAAGAAGGAATTAGATTGAAAATTACGATGCGTCTTAGTAAACACCTTCTTGTCCCTGTTAAATGAAAGGTGTCATGTGGACATCGTTATTTCCGTGACATGAAAGGAGATATTAATCGAGGTTATCTAGGACTGTTTGTTCGAAATGCATCGCAGAATGTACTTGAGCCAGCGGAAGGGGTTAACAGGAGGTGAAAGGACGAGAAAAGGATCGCACGATAAGGGGGAAGCGTAGCGAAGGTGAAGGCACCGGCTCGTAAGAGGGAGGAAGGGATCGGTAAGCCCGAAATCCTCGAGCTTAACTAATTCCCGCATGAGTTACGAGCGAGCCACGGCTAATTCCAAATAAATATTCGCCGTACAGATTATGTTAATCGCCGTGGATGCAAATTAGACGGGTCAAGGGAAGACGTATGTATACTCGTCTCCACTTCCTTCATTCGCGGAACGTCATCCACCAAACGCGACAAGATGGCCGTCACGATGAAGGTAACCTTTTCTTTCCTAGCATATATGGTCTCAATAACCAGTAGAAAGGAATTAAAAATAGTACAGTAGTTGTTCTTAAATTTACAATAGTTTCCACTTATATCTTCGCGTGTATTAGAAAGGTAATTATATTAATAGGTCTATGTATCTTTGCTACATTGTATGCAGTTCTGTCCAAGTCGGTATAACCTAACAATGACTTGAAAAATATACTGCATTTACAAAGGGCTCAAGGAAGTTCAAAAACGTTTGCACGAAAACTACCTCCTTCAGGATTAAACTAGCGTAAAAAAGAATAATAGCAGACTCCACCTGCTTCTGATAAATTTGACAGCTTCTGACAAGTTTACAAGGATATTTTAACGATGTAACATTCGCAGTACTAATGAACAATCGCAAAAAGGTTGGTCCAGAGGTACCTTTGTCCCAATGCACCGGCAGCAAAAGTGACATTGAATTACTGGCGCAGTCTCAGGCATGCGAGGGTGGGGGTTGTCTAAGTGGCAAGTAGGTAAGTAACTTGGAAGTTAAGGGGGTTGGAGTCGCCTCCGCAAACCCGATACACGCGCAGACTGCACGCGTGTTGAGGGGACCAAGCGTTGTTTACCGTGCGAGAGGCCGGCTTGTACGTACACGTAATGCGGCGTAGCCAACCTTTAGCCGGAGTTTACCTTGTTGGTAAACTCTAGTAGGTACCTACGCCGGAAACTCTGCTCTAATGCAGAGTAATGTTGATTTATGCCCGAGTTGGTCTCATTCTACCCACCCCCCGAACACCACGCCTCCTCCACTTTCCTACTGCCGCCGCCATATTTCACCGTGCTCATCAGCCGAACAAATATTACGTTTTTCCATTAAATACGCCGGAGTTCCGATCAGATACCGCTAGGATATCTTCGGGTTGGATCATCGCTGTCCGATGCGAACGTTCCAGGCGAAAACGAACAAGAATTTCTTATCGAAGTTCGAGAAAAGTAATGCACGAAACACCGCACGAGCTAAATAACTATTCACAGTATAGAACACTCCTTGTCCATATAAGGATTAATCTTAGCAGCAAAATAACAATTTCGTAATCGGAGTTTGATTCGGTGAGTCAGCTAGCAGCGCCAAAAGACAAATAACAAACGGAAACGTAACCTCGTTCGGAGGATAAAAGTAAAGGTCCGTTTCGTTTTAACGTATGAAACGTTTACTGAATAAAACAATATCATGAACCGCAAAGTGGAGGCACCAGAAAGTGGAATTCAGTAAGAACATGAAGCGGGCAACATCACGAGCAGTCGTTTTCGAGGCACGAGTAACAGCGGGCTAAGGTTCATACATATTTGCAATGTGTGGCCAAGATGGACGATATGCAATTGTATGCACGAAGGCATACGCGGACGATATCGCGAAGAGGATGAGGATAGATGTGCATACACAACGCGTGGGTAAATGCTTTATTGCGGCTCCGTGAATATCCTTGCGCGACCGTAGGAGCCGTGTCTATTGCTTGCAAGTATCCGTACACGCGACATGCCGCGCGTACACTCGCGCCGAAACGCGCCACGACCGTAAATAAACGTGTACGCGAGGTGTGGAATTCAGGGTGTATTCAGGGCATCGACTAGCGAGAAATCGAACGCCTTCGTTCGATGGATATCGAGAAGAATCGAGCTGGAAAGACGTAGAAACGTTTGCCCTACTACCGCTCTTGTATTTTACCGATATATCGTGGATTATAGCAGCGCCCTAGAGTAACTGTACCGCTAATCTGTTACCACTGGCCATATGTACTAGCTCAGTATACTTCATCGTTTACTCTACCTATATAACCTAAGCTTTGGAACTTTACCGACTATACTCTCTGTCGTTTATGCGAATATAATTGCATTTACGCTCGTAGCGTTAGTGAACCACTCTAGCAAAATACGACACTGTAGATCAACTTTATCATTAATCTTTTACCGGTATATCAGTGTTGTTCCACTATCACCATCTAGGCTTTGCACATGTAACATTGGTCGATACTTCACTAACCTAATCTAGCCTTCGATGTTCTACCAATCCGCCTCTTACCGATTGCAAATTACCTATAGATTAGTATTTAATCTGGCTCTCAATGTTCTACCAATCTAACTTAGCTCTCGATGTTCTACCAACTTAATTTAGCTCTTGATGTTTAACCAACTTAATCAAGACACGAGTATTCAACAGATCACTTGACCAATCGATGACGACCATAGTTAACATATTTTATATACTGGCCTCACTCGCTCCACCATTTATATGCACCGCCAAGTACCGTGCCTATCAGCTTGCGAGGAGAAAGATAGATAGCGAGCAGTCTATGATTGGTCAGGATATTCATGGCTATTTCCACAGCACCACGAATAGAAATTGAGGAATAATTCTCGTTCGATCGGCGTGTAAACGTGTAGGAGGGTGCAGCAAGGTAACAACACACGTAACGCACGCGTACCGCGAGCACAATACGCGAGAGAGGATCTCGAGAGAGGCTAGCGATACAAATGCATCAGTTTCACGGCTCGTCGGACAAGACAACGAGATTCATGCCCTCCTCATGCATGAATCAACAACCTTTTCCATATTTACATAACAACGCTTGATTCCCCATGTGCGCCGTGTAGCCGGGTGGGAGGCGGTTGACAGATTGAGAGTATGGATAGGCTTTATTCTCCGGAGCGGTCGTCCTTCGGAAACGACGAAACGGAGAAGAAGAGGAGAATGGAGGGAAGGTACCGGCCGTGTCTCAAACAGAAACAACGAACGCGAATGAAGAGATGGAACGAAGGGAAAGGAGGATGTCTCCGACTCGTGATCCGAATATCGAACCTGCAGTCAATATGAGACTCGAACGTGAAACGCGATCAAATCCTCGACTCGTACGAGCTTCCATTGCAATTTCGGCTGCGTTTTACAAGTTTGAGAACTAAATTAATCGCGCCGTTTCGCCTGAATTTCAGAATGTGACATTTCTCGATATATACTTTGCGGATCTTGTATCACATAAAAACACAAAACATCAAAGTCGACATGATCGAGTGATGTTATTAGCGTTTAATCCTGTAACTTATCAGAAATCGAAGGACACGAACAAATGCAGTGAATCGGATAAAAGGATAGAAGGCAACGAGGTTTTTATCTCGATTAACGCAGCAGATTTGCCGTGGCGGAGGAGTAAGGAGGTTAGGAGGCGCGAACGAGGAGAAAAGTCGGTTGATTCGTTCCTCCGGGTCCGGTCACGAACAGAGGAAGGCACAGACCACCGTCGGGTAGAAAGTTTCGCGCTGACACGCGAATAGTACACACTAGGCTCGGCTGTCACAGGCCGACAGGGCAAACGTTACGTATGCACGTCGGCCAAAGGAAGCACTGCTTCATGCAACGTGCTACGTTGCAGAGGCGTGGCGATGAGTTACGTCCTCGCGAAACCCTTCCCTCAGGAGCGTTTGCCTTCTCTGCGACTGTTAGCCACGGTCCAACCGGGAAGAATTCGGGAACCTCGGGGACCATTCGTCACCTCTATTGAACGCGTGTGCAAGATCCAGTAAACGTACGTCCGACGTGAAACGAATTAGTGGCCGGCATCGATTTGGCTCTTGACGTACCAACGCTCCACGAAATCTACCGTCTGTCCAGATTCTGCTACGATTGCTTGTTTCAAATTTTCTCTGTGTAAATCGTGTGTGCTATTTATAAAGCTTCATATTTACGAAACGTACGTGGTATAAATGCTTATTTCTGATTTTATTGGCAATAGATCTTAAAAGATGCCTTATTTATAAAGGAATATAGATTGAAATGAGTAGTTGACTTCTTTCTGTGGCAAAATGCTACGTCTATCACAAGAACAATAGTGTGCACTCTGTGAGCCTCTTAACCTAAGATCTAACCTATAAGCCTTTAATTATAAAAGATATCATTAGTGCCTCGTTTGAAGCTAAAAGAAGTATAGAAAGCTGCAGCGAGAATGCGAAACGAAGTTTCAACGGTGATCTACTGAAGTTTCTCTGAGGTCTACTGTGGCAGGGTAACAATTATAGCTCTGTACAAATGCGATGGTTAAGTATCTCCACTTCAGCCGTCGTAATTGGTACTAAATATAGATAATTGCAGAAGAAGAACATCGTTGCCTAACGAGTCTTAGGCATCGATAAATGACGATAAACGAGCATGAACCTCTGCTCTCCGATGCTGTGAGAAAGTTCATGAATTTTGTATCCGCTGCTCTTATTCGGGACGACATCCGTACGGTAAACATCTGATAAGAATCGACGATCTTATTCCGCATCGATCTTGCTGAAGTTGCTAGGGCAACCCTCTAGATTTGTCTTTATCGTATAAGGTCGTTTCCCAAATTTCGAGTACTTCTCTTCCGCTTTCTCCTTATCTATCGACCTACTTTTCATCCATTTCTATTTCACTGATATATAATCCTTATCTAGCACAATTGCAGTAAATCTGTAAATCAGTAAATATACTCTCGATATCGAATCATCCGGTGCAATTATGCTTCACAATGCCTTACTACATTAATACTGTTATGATCATCGAATACTATTATATTAAGCTTAACGTGTAATGGAGGATTTGTGATCGCAATCGTCGATCAGAAACGAATGCCATGGGTTCGTTTAATATGGCGGCGGTCTCCATAGATTACTATGTCTTACGAATGGTGGGGTAGCAAGTGACGTAACTGGCTATAAATATCGATACAACGATAGACTACTGTAGTGCGGTATATTCTTTCCCGTTTCAAACAAGTTAAAATATTGCAAATATAAATACGTTTCAAGGTATAAAAGGTAAAGTAGCTATACCTTAGTTTTATTCGTAAGAAATTATACCGTCTAAAAATAGAAATAATAAATCCGTTCATTTCGTTCACTATTAGTATCACTCTGTAAAAGAATGATAGGCAAAAAGAACTTTCCTCGCGTATGAAATGCACGTAAAAAGAATGGTAAGAAATATTTGATTATACATCAATTGGCCAGTAGCTGAGAAGGCAAAGTCGCCGAGGCGTATAGCGGTGAAGTATCGCGAGAGATCGGTGGCTGGTCGAAGGACAAGGAGGATGAAGTAATCCTCGTTATGGAACCGGTACGCGTGTGCTCGCGGCTCCACATGCGCGAGATCCTCCACGTGAATGCTTCGCTGCGTAATTTCTAAATACGTTGTTCCATAAATGGGGAAAGGAACGACAGGCGTATGCCGCGATATTATCGTACCGTTCCAATTAAGTTAGATTAATTGAGAATCTATACAGCCCATTGATCAACGTCGTCCAATATTTCCTGCACCAAAACAATCCGGTCTGACGCGAGTTTCTTGAGGAATTCAAATCAAGACAGAGAAAGAACTTAATATCCTCGTCATTTTACGGTCAACGGTTCTAATGCTCATACTACGATTACGTAACGCACGCGTGAAGCGAACACGTAATTAATTATGCTGATTGGAAGAACGAATGCGGAAAAATGCGAGCCCATATCTCTGAATAGTGGCATAATTGTATAACTTTTTGTACAATTTTAAACTTTGAAGGTAGTCTTTAAATAGGAAACAAGAAGCGTAGTTCAAAGGAGTATAAATTTACAGCTCTATCGAATTTGTTAGTCATCATAAACTTCATTTTATATTGCAGGATATAAGATTTCACCACAGGGATCTACATCCTGACCGTTAATTTGTCACTATTGCAAATGCGAAAGAACATTTAACATTGCTTTCTCATATCAAACATGCGTACAGTTCGTACGATAAACACGTTAAAATAAGGTGTAATAAATTTGCTACGAATAATTTCACCATTAACTGCGTACCTATATGTTTTCCATTGCAATTTTAAATATAACTTTTTAAATACTTTTCAAATTAGCATTAACTATAATATTAACGTCGTTAGCATTAGCGGATAGCGAATATTCGCGCAGCGTTGCCACGGCATTTCAGAGACCATACCGTGACACGAGCGGAGCTTCTTGTTCCCTGCTGTACAGCATGAAAGATTGTACTGCTATCGAAGAAATGCTATTCTAACAGTTAGTCGACTGAATTAAATTTGGACGTGGTCAGCAATGAGCATGAAGAGAACGATGTTAAACTCACGAGAGAAACGACGCGTTCTTCGAGGCGGGCTCAACGACCCGCCGAGCCGAGCCGGGCGTTTGTTGGTACAGGTTGACGGTGATATTTTATCAGCCGCGCGGCCGGCCAATATTCGTCTTCGCGTATCCTCGGGACGGCGTTGATATATCGTGGCTTTTCGTAGCGCGAACTCGAGACTCGGTGCGAGCATCCGGCCGGCCACGGAAGACGCTTGTGCCGCTACCGCGAACACGGGGCTAACTCATAAATAGCCTGCCATATTTCCTGCTACGGACGCCCGTGAAAAAATACGACAACCTTCCCACGCGACAAGGGGCGCGATTTAATAAAGGATAATTATAACCGGGCTCAAGATGGCGCGAAGATCTACCGCGAACTAGGAGAGATCGATGCGTGTTAAGCGCATACGCGAAATTGTTTCTGCGAACGAGACGAATTTCTTCGGATCCGAAGAAGCCTAAGTTTCATACATGGATCAGAATTCGAAAAAGATTAGGTTTTATATACGGATAAGAATCTATAGGAGGCCAAGTGTTGTACAATATGGATTAGAGTCTGGAGGAGGCTAAGTATATTGCACGGGTGAGTTCGAACATAGCCACCTTTTCATGCTTGTATTCATCTGTTAAAACTTTCCGATCACATTTCAGATAAATGCAACTAATATTTTCATTCGCAATGGGTATTCGTTAACGTCCTCCGTGGGAATTTGAATCGATTGTCGAAAAGGAGGCCTCTTTATCACCGAGTGATCAGCCACGGAAGCCACATTTGCCAAGTCCTCCTTGCAAAAAAAGAGGCTAGCTGATAATTCAACCAATTACCCTAGCCTAGAAGGAAATAAAGAGCGAATAAACACCATCGCAACCGATACGGCAGCATCGCACACCGATAAACTATAACGACCAAAGTTGCCGCCTGTGAAAGCCCGATACCGTTACGCGGATAGTCTCGGCTAGCGCGGTATCCGCGCGAAAAAATCGCTCGCGGATGGAAGGTTCGTATCCGGGATGCGGTGTGCGTTGCCTTATCAGTCGGCGGCTTTAGCTGCGTGAGATTCTCGCGAATGCGAAAAACGGCTCTCGTAAGGCCGGTGTAAACGTTCGGTTCCCCCCCCCCCCCCCTCGGAGGTAGCCTCGCATCGCTAAGGCCTGGCTCCCTCGTGCTCGTCGTATTCTTCGGCGTGCATGGAAGGGAAGGCGTGACAAGACTGCAAAGTAAAAGGAACCAGGCATAGAGTCACCCGCGCAAGAGGGTGACATGCTGCCGAGCCGGTTACGGGCCGACTCTGCTCGCAGTTCCAACCGATCGTTCAGGCAGGTGAACATAACCTAACCGCTAACAGAAACCCGCCGCGGACCGTTCCGTGGCGAGCGCGACCGCGCGCATTTCTTTACCACTATATCCAAACCGATCCCGATGCGTGTGCACGGTACACACGTGTGCCACACGCTCGCGAATAATCTCCGTCGTTGATACACCGCTGGTTCCGCGCGGGATGCGGTTAATATTCGTCCCTCGCTCGCTCCGCGGACAGGTGGACGCGTTTCGAATGTACCTCGCCTTATGGACGAGCCTCGTGCTACACACGCTAGCCTTCCTTCGCTCCGCTTTGCTTATTGGACACGCGCTGCTGGAAGAATGCTCTAGGAAAAAGGAGACGTAACCGGTCCGATACCGGATGGAACCGGGTGTTTGCGAGTACGATAACACGAGAAATTAAGGCAGGTGGATGTGGAGGTGTCTTACAGATTGGTCCGGGTCGTGCGATGACAGGAGAGAATTTCTTGGTACTTCCGACTCGACTCACTCGGTGACTTGACTAGCGACCGAAATATATGTAGATCCGAATCGATTCATCCGCCATTATGCTTGATGTGATAGACTACTTGATCTGTGAGAGGCATCGAATTAGGCATAAAAGAGAAAAAGCAACGGTCTTTGGTCTCTGTAATGTACAAGTGAAAAAGCACCATTGGACTATTTCCGTTATTTGAGTGTCGAACTTAATTGTTCTGATAGAGTACGCAGTCTATTTTTATGTCTATGCATCAATTAAAACGATCGTGCAACTTTAAATTCTTGTTTCGGCTTTTCTTGCAGAATCACAGAGATACTTCATTCATGATCATCTCGTATAAACATATCTTGTATCTATCGATGGAAATAGCAGGTTTGTCGAAGGGAAACGAGAAGTACGAGAGTTTGCCAAACTGTTGCGTAGGGAGCAAAATAGTCGAACGATCAAATTGCTGAACCGGGATTCGAACTAGCCCTTTGGCATCCAATTTTGACCATTAATTTTCCCTCTGAAATCCTTAACCTTCTATATACATGGTGTCTCGATGAAACGTATATTGTAACTGCATACGGAGGTAACATGTAGCAAATAGTTCGAACTAACCCTTACAAATCCTGCGTTCATTATAATTTACATGATGTATTTCTTTAAATGGAAAAATATATGATAAGACTTATTTGTACAAAATGCGCTTATATAATCGAGTAATGACACTGGTGTACTATAATAACCTCTCTAATTCAAAATTCAGTGAGAAAAGCTTGACTTCGGTTGCGGAAAGTCGGGTTTTAAAGGGTTAATGCAAATTTTATTCTGACTTGCAGAGATTTTCGGAGCGGGAAGGTGGGAAGAAAATGTTAGCGTTACACGAGTGTATAAAGAGGCGATAGGAGAATCTCGAGAGTTCGCATCCGAGAGTAAACCGTTAACCTCGAATTTCGATCCAAGAGCATCGTGGAAAGCAGAGCCAGCGAGTTCTGGCAAGGACTCGCGGAAACGATGTAGTCACCTCGATCGGCCTATCGTTCGACTAGTTCCTCTCGCCTTGGCAAACGTGCCGAAGCAAGTTGACGCCTGGCGCAAATTAAAACGCGGCATGAATCACGTTTGCAGCCTTTAATCTCCGGGTGAGCGCAGGCACGCGCGACATCGTCTTACGGGGATCGGAATCGATGCGATGCGATGGCGCTCGTGTCGCGAACTTTCTCGCTCGTTTCTTTCCCCGATGGAAATCCTTCTGGACGAACGACGTCGCGGATCCCCGGCTAAGTAATGCAGCAGCCAGCCACGGCCGACGTTCCACTCTCGCGACCTAGAAAATCCCTTTAGCTGGAACAAGCGGCGAAGACTTTCGTCATCCATTCTGATTTATGCCGCCTGGATTCTCGCATGATCCCCGTGTCCCGATTGGCTATGGAGCGGCCGCGATAGGCCAATGTGTCGGCAGATTACCGCGCGCCGCTCGTCGGGAATAACCGATACGCGAGAATTTAACCGTCTCGTCGCGTGTCGCGTCCCGGATACTCGCGCGACCGCGTTAAATCAACCGGGGGAAAAAAAATCGAATGCAACGCGAACCATTACGCGAGAACCGGAGCCAGCTCGATGACGAGAACGATGTTCTCCTCCTTCGACCAGCGAATGTTAAGCGCCTGGTTAAAACCGCGACCGTCCGCAGCGTATGCTTCGTGCGTCCACGGAATACGAATATTCTCGACGAATTAGAAGCGACGAGATGTGCGTGGATGTGATTAGCAGCATTCGCACGCGCCGTGCACGTTTAACCCTTTCGCTGTTGCGCTCCGTGCATGTAGATTCGCCGTTCGATCGTTAAAGTCTGCGATTCGGAAAAACCACCACGAGACAAGTTACCGATCTAATGGACTCGTCACGGCTACGTCTCAAATACTGTCGCCCACTAATACCGTACGTCGGCTAATAACGGTATAGATTAACTAGCGTAATCCAAACACGAACTAGTGCATAATGAATAGACTGCGGATGTTTACTGCGCGCGCGCTACAAGATGAGCTGTAGGAATCAAGGGAGGTGAGTTCACTTTCTTCGTTTTTCGATCTGTCTGTAAATGACCGATGTAACTGATCGAACCAACAAACTTGTTGTTGCAAATTGCATAATAAAGCAAAAGGCGAAACGAACGTTCTAAAAATGGAGTCAGAGCGTGACCTCATACCGACCACCTCACGATTACCTCATGCCGGATACGAAATTTTTGTCTATGACACGAAAATGTCAGGAGGTATTGTCCACATCTTATGTTTTTTTTCGATCCCTTATGCATTCTATGAGGTCTCGTCATTTGTTCTGTAGCACTCGAATAAAAATAAATGCTCCGTTGTCACATTTTCATTCAAAATAGCACACAATCTCCTATTCTTGGAATACGATTATATTCCACATTCTTATATACCATATACGTATACGTAACAAGCACGTGTAACTGTACGCGTCCTCTTAAGATAGGTGGTTCTCAAGAACATGGTTGTTCGCGGTAAAAGGGTCAATTATCTTGTCAGCAATTTGGACGGACCAGATGGCCACGAGTTTCTCGTCAAGATTTTTCGGACTAGCTATTGTCGACGTAACGAGGACAACGATGATCAAGATGCAGAAAACGGTGTTCCGTTCATAGGTGACCTTGTTCGGACTAGTCGTTCGGGAAACAGCGAACCGTCTTGCTCGTAATTATTCAGCCTCGTGGACTCGGTTGTTCGTTTACCTGTGTCGTGCAACCGGTAGGGAGAATTAAAGGGACGAGGAACGCGTGCGGGCGAATGAATATTAAAGTTAACTCGAGGTCACGGTAAACGATAACGCAAGAACGAAGCGTAATGAATTACAGGAACGGCAGACAGAACGCGGGGTACTACGGCCCACGGAGCGTAAAAATCGCACGCATCTTAAAACACCGGTATAATTGAATTAAACGGATAATAATTCATTCTATGCAGTCAGCAACGTTCCGTACTGCGTCTGCCTTACGCGTAACGGTCGATGTTTAATTAATGCTTCGCGAGGTATCTCGATTTATCGACGTATTTTACGATTTTATTGACCTAGCGAGTTTAAAAATTGTCTGCGGCAAAGAATTTTGGGACTAAGGTCCGACGTCGCGGGGGGGGGGGGGGGGGGGGGGGAGAGAACAATTTCGCAAGCGGAACTCTCGAGCAGAGTAGCCGAGAGAGTAGAAAGGTGGGTTATATAGGGAGCAGGTTCTCACGCGAGGCGAAACAGACAAACGGAGAGGGGAAGATGGCGGCCGCCAAAGTCGCGAACCGGTTGGTCTGTCTCTCTAGATTCCCCTATAGTAGGGATGGGATCAAGTTCAATGCGTACTCGTGGATCTAAGTCAATTCCAGAACTTAGATTTCATATTAAAACATTCAAATGACTAATTCGCTAAGCATTTACGGAATCATTGATTCGAAAAAGTTGAATCGATTAGGATGGTTCGCTGGCCACGAGAAGAGCCTCGATAGATACTGAAAATAACGCGATTGTATCATTCGATACGAACAATTGATCATGACAGACAAACACATCGATTAGATAGAAAAACAGAGAAATTAGATCTACTTTGAATTCTAGAGATTATCTTGTAGTGCGAGCATTCTTCAGGTAAGGATTAGTGAAAAGGATACTTGAACCATTTATACAAATTCTCAAAGGAGCCACGACCTATTTCAAATTGTGTATAATGTGTGATAACTTGAGTATTATAGCGAATACTAGGTGTCTTCTCCTATATCGCCACTTTTTCTGAGAAATCTTAGTATATTGATACTGCACGCAGCAAATTTCTTATAGAAATTGTTCATACATAATTCACGAAGATTCGATTCACTCCGATACATTTAATTTTCCACTTGCTGTACACTTGATCCCATCCCTACTCACATAGCGTTCCAATATCCGCGAGTGTAACTCTGATCGCGCTTACGGTACCGGGCCTTGCTGACCGCGCTTCACCAGGCCACGTTTCTACGGTTTTCCCGTCGCGAACCGTGGCGTCGAATAGCAAAGAAGTTGGCAACGTTAATTCCCTAAACACGCGAACGACCGTACGCGATTTCGAACGGTTCGAGCGAGCTGCCCATTCGGGGAATTCCCCTGCTTCTTCCGCCTCGCATCCGGCGATCCGCTCGGAAAGCAGACTTTATCCGTCGCGAAGCGAACCACGTGCTTCGGTATAGCCGTTTGTGGAGCTAGCTGATCCCCCGTTCTTAATCCCGGACCTAACCCTGGTCCGGTGTGCACGAACTGCTGTGGCCAAAACCTACCGCGAAAGCTTGACGCTTTAAAGCGGCGTAAGAACGAGAGTGCACCGAAGGGGAAGAGAGAAGGAGAGATCGGTCTGTAAGCTCTCGGGATACTTACGACGCTGCAGCAGTGGTCCCATTGTGCCGCAACGACACGAGTCCCCTCTCCGGCTTCCGGCGAACCCTCCACCGTTCCCGACGAGCTGACACACCGCTGCTCACACGTACACAGACACGGCCTGCAGCGCCATCAGGAAACACCACCGAGGGAGCCACGAGTTAGACGAAAGAAACACGAGAACGAACGCGAGAGGAGCTCGGATTTCGGCCAAGCAGCGCGCGAAACCGGATAATAATCGGCGATAGACAAACGCCGGAGACCGTCTATGGTGATCGGGACAGCCGAGGCCGAGAGCCTTGTAGAGCGGCCATAATGCACTGCTGCGGCACAGAAAGGAATAGGTCAGCACAAGGCTTCAACCGGTGACCACTCCCCCTTGGTACCCCTCGCTCATCCACCGGCCGATCACGCTCACTTTACACCTACACTCAGCTGCCTATCCCCACTTTTGCACTCCTTTCCTTCACCTGCGCCACCAGTTCGGCCCTTTTTTCGCCTATCGTGTAACGCACGATCCGACCAAAGGATTATCACCTTCCTTCCATCCGAATTGCGGCTAACTCTCTCGCTGGCCTTCCTTCGACTCGTTTCGACTCTTTACGATATCCGAAAGTGCTTCCTTCGAACGATAGCTGGTCAACAGAAACTAAACGTGACGAGGACCTTTATGGCTGTCAACACCCGAGCAACTTCCGTTCTTGTAGTGAGGTGTATTTTACAAATGACGGTACAGCATCGATGCTCGTTTCGAACCTCCTTGTTTTCCTTGTCTTTTCCTTCTTTTTCGAACTGACTTATGTGAACAACTCGCTTTTGCTGAATACACGTGTGGTGCTTGGAATATTCTTCTTGATTCTCATCTTGTGACGAACGGTACATTATTAATACGAATGTGCGGATGTGGATTTGATTTGTTTAGGTGTTGTGCTGTTAGGTGAATTACAACCCTTATGGAGTAGCAGTACTGTCAGGACTGGTGCTGAACTAATCACAGCGAAATCCGTGATGTTAAGATTGTTAACATCCTTAGGAATACGTGTACATACGTGGACGTATATTAAGTTAGCTGTTGAGACTCATATTAAGTGATATATGTTAAGTTTGTTTTAAATCAACCAAAGGTGACATTGTGTTCGTATATTATAAATTCTTTCAGAATTCATTTACACGTTCTCGGTGTACTTTGTGAATATATTCAATAAATTCTTAACTTATTTTTAACGTACTCTTAAAATATATCTTCTATAGTTATCGTTTTAAAACAGTGGATTTTTCTTCACAACTTTTCACTTTCGTACAATTATACATGCTTCGAAAATCAATATTTGTTACGCACAAAAAACTTACGACACAAATAGGTTCCTAATTATGAGAGATCGACACGAAATTAAACTCGGTCGATATAAATTTTCCACTTGTCTGTGCAACTAATTTAAAGGGACAGGCCATCGACCGACATCAAAGGTGTCGCTTGTTACACCTACTCTATGATATTGTGTCGTGACACGTTATGTAGCTACGTGACTAAATATCTACGTGGCTAATCGCATCATCATGTATAATATCGTAGTACGAAGTTTGTTGACTGACTCGATATATTATAAATTTCAAGAATCCTCTTGTACTACATTGCTTAAAGCGATAAGATCGGTGCTATTAAGAAAAACTCGTGCGCTCCTATGCTCTATGCCTCGGAGTGCAGGATCTATCATTTGTTCTACTCTTCTTCACCTTGCTTTCAATGGAACCTAGATAGCGCTAGAAGACTAGAGTTTTCGAAAGCTGCAAATTGCCAAGTGCGGTGTTTATCGTGAGATCAGACGCGCACTTGGCATGCCGTCTCTCGATCAAGAACCAAGGTTCATAAATGAATAAAACGAGAGGTTGGAGCGTCCTTACTGAAATAAGTAGACGCACGCTTATGGCGTTGCGAAGAGTAGCTAGCAACACCGTATTCAAATAGCAACGGAATAAAAAAAAGCGCGGCTACAAGTAGGCGCTGCGGTCTCTCGCAGCTTGCGACATACGCGAGCGCATTTGAGAAACGCAAAAAAATACGCGCGCCATTACACGAGCCGCAACGACGCGTACACGATCGAGGAACGGATTACGTAGTCGATTTTCAAAGTTTCGATAACGAACTGTCCAGCCGGAAAAAATGGCTCGATCGCTGACGAGTTTCTTAGCGAGACAGGACACGGATTGTCCTTTGAGGCTAAGATAACAGCCGCTCTCTGCTCAACGTATCAATAGTTGCGTTACAAAACGACATTCCTTCGCGAGCTATGCCGCTGGACGTGACCCGATAAAATCTGCAGAATTTACGGTAAACCGTGCTTTAACAACGGGAACACTTCGCAAAAGAGGAGAGAAGGAGGAGAAGGCATATAGAAACCGACTGGCTCTCGAATGCCGTTACGTGTTTTGATTCAACGCGTTTCGCTGGAAACGGATATCACGGTATTCCCTTGATATCCACGCTGGTCGACGTGAGCCGAGCAAACAGGCAAATAGACTATCGCGATCGTTTTGTCGCATAATCTCGATATAAATCACTTTCACGTCAGGAGGGCAAGTGCAGCGAGCGCGCATGCGATCGAAGAAGAAACGAAGATTGTCCAGGAAAGGAAGGTGACTTTGACGTTCGTGGCTCTGGAACGGTTCGAAAAGAAGAAGACAGCCATTGTTAGACGGCTAGACGTGGAAACGTTTAATTAATTTCCGAAAGACAATCGGCGCTGCTCAAAAGTCGGACGCGACTGAAGGAAGCTCCGCCGCGACGAGCAAACAGCTGTGTCGTAAGCATATGCGCGCGGCGAAACAACAACGAAGAGGAAGAGCATCACAGAGAGAAGAGAACCAGTTTCATCTCTTAAACGCTTAATTAAGCTGGCTACGAGAGAGCGAAACGGGGGTAGGATACACGTATAAAGGCCGAGTGACGCGACTTCGAAGGAAGAAGAAGAAGAAGAAGAAGAAGAAGAAGAAGAAGAGGAGGAGGATCCTTCTTCGGGCTTGGCCGGCAAACCAACATATCGATATGTGTACTACGCACATGTATATTCATGCGAGTGTAGGTGTAACCCCCGTAGGTACCGAACCACCGAGGAGCCTCCTCCACCTTCACCAGTCCGCGCATTTCGATTTATCGTTAACGGCTCTATCGCATGCGTGGTCCTCGAACCAGTTTCTCCTTTTATCATGGTCACTCCGTTCGCTGCTACGTAACCGGGTAGCGGAGTAATTATTGTTAAGGGGTATATACATCTACACCACTCTGCCTACAGAATTCATCCAGAATTACTCGCTTTGTACCAATAACCTCCTACCGCGACTCACAAACATCCAATCGTTCCCAGCTCTTACTTTTTTCTCACATCCAAACATTTTATAGGAAACTATTTTGTAATAATTGATTTGTCGTCCAACACGGTACACGAATAGAATTTTCTTAAGAACGAGTGAACCGGGAAGAGAACCCCTTTTTAATTTTTGGAGAACCCAGGAAAGAACCTGGGTGATCTTAGGGAACATTGTTGACAAGTCAAACATAGGAGTCTCCTTAAGGAGAGTCTAGACTCTCCCTACAGCCGAGGAAGTCTCTAAGTGTGGTTAAAGGTCTAGAGCAAGTCTAAGAAAATTTTAGAAAGATTGAAACCTCGCCATTCCTCGCCACCAGATAAATGTACCAAATAGTACGCGGGTTACTTATCCAAACACAACAGCCAAACGTATGTTGTAAGCTTCATCGGCATTGAAAATGACTAAACTCCCAAAACACGTGAAACAATAATAGAATTACAACAAGGAAGCTTGTTGTACAGTACCGAGCACAAGGAACACCTTGTATATGCATATAATATAATACACAGAACACGAATACCATAATTAGAACCGGGTTAAGCAAATGCTAACCGCTATCCTCCTTATCGGAGGTTCCCCCATCGGATAAGCTGTTCCAGGGGATTCCCATAAACAGTAACACCTGCCAAGTGCATAGGAAACGTACCGGTGTGTGCATCCTATATGCAACCGCAACCATGCGCGAATGGCTAAACGCAATTTTAATTCTTATGAGTTAATTCCGTCGCTTCTTTCGTCACATTTTTCTAGACGAATATGGCGAGTATAACTTATCCTGTCCTAATGGTTGAAAACGTTTCTTCTCGGTCGATTAAACGAGGGTATGCAAGAAATCGTGGGTTAACCATCATTATAAGCTTTTATGACTCAATGAATGGCAATTGCAAAGTCATTGCTCTAGGCCAGTGTTTCTCAAAGTGTCGTACACGTTCTTGAGTACGTGAAGTGTCTTCGGTATGTGAACATTTTTGACATTATGTACGAAATCAGTATTATGCGTAATGCAGTGCGTGATGATACAACGCGTAGTGATGCAACGTTAGGCTCTACAACGCATGGGGTTATAATATCCAGTGTTCTCCACCTATTCAGCGATCCTTTTGCAGTCGCATCCGTTAGTTAGAAAATACCGGTATCGGACTCTGATGCTCTAGCGAATCCCCATTGCAAAGTGCTACTAGCGTGCTTAAATGTCCGTGTAAATGTGGCAATTTAACAGAAGTCTACTCTGAAGTCATTAGAGTGCTAACCGAGGAAAACTATTAACATCCAATATTCTCGATATGGATTAGCAAAGTTTAGAGTGACCGTCAAACTCTCCAACAGGTATCGACATTCAATACAGAAATTCGTCACGGTTTCTCAGAATTGGCTGAGTGTAATTAAAACAGAGAAAGAAAGAAAATAATTACTTGTATTGTCCGGTACGCCCCAATCCACCATGCGACTATTTCGCGATTCATAACACGTCCGCGTGGAATCCGCGATACTAGACGCGGTAATAATTAACGAGATGATCCAATCAAGCCCGAAAGTGGTGGACAAAAACCTCGCGGTGCGTACATTTTCCATGAAACGTCCTTGCAACCGGACGAACTCTCGTTGGAAGTGGCGCACGATGTTTATCGAGTAGTCTGTCGACGAACGAAGCGACGAATAATTATTCGAGCGAATCGAGGCACAGGTGTTTCAGGCTTCTCATGTTAATCAGATGCCACGGGTATATCGCGTCCCGGTGCTCGACGAAAGCCAACAGGAACGTATGCAAAACACACATTTCCACGACGCCAGTTTACGAGCGAGCTACTCCAAGTAGCCAGGATAAAAATTTACTATCCAAGCCACGCGCATCTTTCACATTCGTGTTCTTACTGATCCGTCTACGTGCACGTTATCAATGGAACAACTACACTTCCTCGTCAACTATCAGATCAGATGCGAAATCACAAATTTTGTAAATTTTTTAAGTACGTAAAACTAGAATTATACTATAATTTATATGAGCTTGTATGCTATCATTTCATTACCCGATTATCTCATCCCATGTAAGGGAAAAAAGGTATTTAGAGAATTAGTTACCATTACAATGGCATTGCCATCTGCAGATTGTGGTTTATCTCCACATGATAGAGGTTTTCCATATTGCGAAGAAGAGTAATTGTACGAAGGAGTGCACTGTACGTGTTGTATGCATTCCCGAGACTTCTTAGCAAGATAAAAGATGGTCAGATACTTTTGTGACCAACAGTATAATTGGACGTGGTAATTCCGTTGTGCAATCGGACTTTTAAAGCAACCGGCGATCAGAGTCACTTCGAGCGCGAACAACCACTTCGGCCTGATATCTGCACGAGTGCACCTACTGGCTCGCTAACGAACCGCTAATTATTAATGTCTAACAAATTGTTTTGTTTACATCTGGGCAATTTATCGGTTAGCAGAAGGCACGCGAGCTACGCTTTAATTGCACCGGTATGATCAATCGAGATCTTATCAACGGATGCTATGTTCAGTCGAGTGATATTTCGGAATTTCATGCGTTGCTTTTCCCGAAAGGGCATACGATCGTACCAGATTTCATTAATCGTAACTGTACAAGCGCGATTCTTCCTTTCGTCGGTCACGCTCTGCTTGTCACGATATAGTATCAATTTCTACGAAAGTATAATCATACTAAATCTGAAGGTATTGAAAGAGACGTTGAAATTACGTAACATATCGTTACTATCATCGAAAATCATTTTTTTTATGTACAGCTTGTGGTCATGTTATCGGAGGGTCGAAATCGCTTATCTCGGTGATTAATTGAAGTTTATGCTTCAAACTTGTATTTAGAGCCGAATAGAAAGCAATCGACTCCTCCTATTTTGACCTTTAACGCTTTCTTATCATGCGATTCAATTAGTTGTGATCGTTTCGACTGTTAGGGAAAGCCGGAGTCAAAAGTGACACTGTAAATAATCAACATCTATTATAGCCTTTACTGCACATTTTCGATATATTATGCACTACTGTTTTAACGTGTACAATTGCTTTAATCATATATGTACGTATACGTATACTGATTCTTTTAAATGTCACTTTATGTACTTAGGCATTCGATTAGCGAACATTTGTGATCTTGGTCGACAACCATGTTCGAAGACTGTGGTCACATCAGCGATCGGGGTCGAAATCGATAAGAATAACGAGAACAATAACGATCATCCAGAAGATCAAGAACATGTTTACATATTCCTTCGGAATATTTCTTAAAAACGCAAATATGCGGTGTCGTATGTTTTTGTCCGTGACCATCTCGCGAAAGAATGTGGCAAAGTTCGATCGGGTAAAAGTGGAACACCGTATATAAGGAAAGAAGAGGAGGAAGAGTCGGGAAGGATAGAGCGTAAAGCAAGTCGTACGGTGAGGCGGGCTATTAAGAATCTTTCGTGTAGCTAAGAATCGTCGGCGACACCTTGAGTATATTCCTGAGTGTACGGATGTAATCTCTGTGTGCCATCGCGACAAGGCAGCTTAAACTAGGCACCGTGTAGCCGATGTCCGGTGCCTCGCGTACGGTGTTCGCGTTCCCTCTCTTCGTTCTCTCCCCTTTCCGTTTCGCTCGCCTATAAGGTAGTGACATCATCAGCCACCTATGTCCACCTCGCGCGCCCATCCGGCAGTCCGGGCACGTACTTTCGTACAAAACGAGCATTAAAACAAAAATATTGTCCGTCCGGAGTTGAACTTATAAATCAACGACGCCCAACAACGGAATCGCCGGTTCTTCGTTGTTGCCCCGTCCATTATCGTTCCGTCGTTCTTCTGCCCGTCTCCGCTCGCCCGACGGACTTTTCATACGCGTCCAGCCTCCTCCCGTCTGCCCCTCCGTTTAACGTTGAATTTATAAATAATGGCTAACGAACGAGCTGCTCGATCGTTGTCATAATTCAACTTACAAATGAGCCCGGCGGTTTCTTCGTGTGTCTTATCCGTTTCGTGCTGGAATTCATTAATCGATCACGTCCTCGCGATATGCTCTCCTCTCGCTGCTTTTCGCGGGCCCTGCCTTTTGCTCCTCCTCTGGCCCGGCTTGTTTTGCTCCTCTTGTCGCGGCCGTATTCTTCCCCCGACCACCACGACTCCGTAAATCATCGACGCGAGACGCACTTAATCGTTTTAGCGTAAACGTCGTCCGTTTCGATGGCTCAACGTAATTTATGATTTACGGCGAACTGGGACGCTCGGAACGCTCCGTGTATTTCAAGCTTTCCCGACTAATCCTCGGGGACAGATCGTGCGTTGAATTATCAGTTTCGTCCGACGGTTCGTCAGATTCGAGAGATACGTTCGGTCGGTTCTTTTCGACGGTAGTTTGCATCGATCCACTCGATTAGATACGACCTGTCGAGATTTTTGTTCGATTCGAGAACCGACGATGCGTATATGGCATTCATTCCTTCCGATCGCTGCTCGAAGAGCTTCGAAAACACTCTCGAGACGCTCCGATGTGCCGGCCGGCCATTCGTTAGAGTCTTCCTTTTGGTATCGCAGTGTTTTCTAGGAACACTATTTTATTTTATACATCCTTACGACAAAAGTCGGAGTCGAAAGATCGTATGTAGCGTTTTTACTTTCTAACTATAACTCACTGCAGTCCAGTCGATTCACGAAGACTGTCGAGCTGCTTGAACTTCGCGGGCATATATCAAATTCAGCCGGTGAGGCCACCTAAACGGTGATCGTCCTTTTCACCGAAGCGTTGATTTAAGAAAACTCGTGACATTTGTACGTCACTGACGTTCGTCATATTCGAGGAATAATATATAGAAGTTGTACTTTACGACGATAACTCGACTATACGAGCTTCGCGGTTTTCAACGGTAACTCGCTGTGGACCAGTCGTTTCGAGAAACTATCTACATGTATCTTCGCAAAATGTCAAATTCAATCAGTAACGTGTACGATGTACGTTCTTTTTAACAGCGTCGAAAAAGACCAAAGATGTTTGAATATCCATGTTCGTTAGATTCAGAGGACAATACGTGAGGCTCGTGTTTTTCAAGTAACCTCGCTACTGTTCGATTCGAGAAGACACAGGAGACGTTGGAATTCGTACTTACGTTCACAAGAGTCAAAATCGTGACCGTTTAAGAAACGCGATCGTCCTGGGAACAAGCTGGCAGGCAGCTTCTGGAAACGACGAAGCCAGTGACCTTCTGGCGCGAAAAAGGTCCAACCGTTGTACCGTTATGTCTCGCACAACTGGCTAGTTTTAGACATTTTGACTTGTTTCTGCCTTCCTTTTTTTTCGTTTTATGGACGGTCGAATTTATGGGTACAACCGTGGTTAAGGTCGTTGTCGAGCATTAACTTCCCAGGTAGGGAACAGGGTGTACAGGTGACGCAATTGCGCTTGACCTTGCTCTAAAAACATTTTCACACCCTCGGTCAACCCCCGCTGCTGTATCCTTGCGACCCACTCCACCCCCTGAATCTCGGCCGGGCGCTCCTGCTCGCTCGCAAAGGAATCCATTGTACTTTCAAACGAAGCGATTTGAATATTTTTTGCTACGGTTAAGGTCACTCTTGGGCGACACGGTTTTAGGCTGATCCGTGAAGAATGCACCGATGCGATTTCAAGGTGGAACGAAACACTGGCCCGGAATGTTTCCCCTGTAAAAAATCCCCGAACTCCAACCCTCGTTCTTGCTAACCTCGGCTACGAATTGCAAGCTTTCGAACACGTAGGTTTTGCGGGGGATTTGTGTCTTCTGATTTAGAATTCGTTCGTAAGGTTTTGTAACAGGCGTGTTGAATTGCAAGATTTGTCAATTAGGAAATTGGGATATTTGGAAATAACGAAGTTGTGGTCACGGTCTAATGTATTATTTACGCACTTTGGTAGCTATTATTGCTGTCATTGTTAATATTCGTTAACGACTGATGTTTATTATTTACTACCTAATATTGAATTTTCGATTTTCAAAAAGAAATTAGCGCGCAAGATGATACAAAATCAGTTGAAAGAGAACACTGTTCGAAATCAGTCTTCCTCGGTGACTGAGTTGCAATGTAGGTTAAGTGGGCCGCATTTTCCAATAAAAGTGACATTAATAGCTACAAACGATTCAAAGACTGAGAAACGTTGCTTTGCGTGTTTACAACAGACGAGAAACAACTTGGCACTGCGATACTTACTATGTACCAATGTACATTCAATATTCAAAACAATTCCGTGTATCAAAAAATTATTAACATACTCATGTTCAAGCCTAAATGATATCCTTGTAAAATATTGATTTGTCTTAAGATCACATTTTTTATAATGAACGTTTAGAAATTATTTACGCATAACCATCTAGTTGAAGCGCGAGTTAGTTTCAATAAATTTTAACACCTACAGTCAAATCTAGCCTTTTTAGAAGAAATATGACATACAGAGGATGGAGATCTATCACAATATTATTGTTAGTTTTAAGAATCCTCCCAAATCGCTGACTTCATAAAGCACCAAGAGCAATGAGTGTTATCTTGCATAAATTACGAGTAGCAGTGCTTCCCCTACGATTGTCAAAACATTTAGCATAAATCTATTCGGCGAAACAACCGATCGTAAAACGCTGCGAACGGTAGGCGTCGATACTGGCGAGGAAGACGAAAGATACACGAACGTGAATGATTCTCAAAACTTTCGGCGTGAATGGACGTACGCCTACTTGAGAGCCGCGGCGGTGAAACGGTTGTAAAGTGCCGCGAACGGAAGGAATAATTCCACGGTAATTGCAACGGCGATTCGACGAGATTTCGCGGGAACGGAACAGGAGGTGTCCAATATATCAGCGATTTCGCGCGAACGCAATGGAGGAGCCGATCGAATGAATTAATTTGCAACGGGGATCAGCAACAATTTGCTCGTACCAGGGAAAAATATCGTAGGATACCGGTTCGGCCGAGGAGTTGAAAACTGCTTCGAAAATTAATAGTCGCCCATTAATTCGAAATACCTACTCCACCGTGTGATACATTCGCAGTTGAACAACCCGATCATTAATTTACTTACTTTATGCAACGGTCTGGCGAGCTCGACGGGCATATTTCTTACGCGAAATTATATCAACTCGGCCGGCCGGCCGGTCTGCCTGCCCGCCTGCCCCGAGACCCTGGAAACAGCTTGTCGCCCAAGTATTTTCGCGTTGCATTCATCGGCGCCGCCGACTAAATATTCGAAAGCGTATTTAGCGGTCGTAATAAATTCGCGGTATCGTCGTCGCGACGGAAGAGCACGGTCACCATCCTCCGTGTCGAAATTTTCAGCCCGAACGTAGACATAGTTGCACCGCCGACGCGAAAAACTGCCCGACGGACGGTATTGTGGACACTCTACACTCGCTCTTGCGAATTTTCAACTTTTTACCTTGATCGACGTTGAATTTTACATTTCGATTCGCGATTAACACGTCAACTGTCGTGTCAGCCATATATGGGCGATGATTAAGTTTCCGTAGGAATTCATCTAACCTATTAGGAATTCTGCGGTTTCAAGGTAGAATGACTTTGATTCGATTAGCGTGACTTTGTAACGAACGCTGCATTTGCGATCTTGCTACTTCAAGAGTTATTAAATTAATTGGTTGACGTTTGTGGTAGCCGTGTTCCAGAAGAAATATGTTCATTTCGTTTAATACGTTTAAGTTTTTTAATTCAACGACACATTTATTCTCATGGTTTTAAACATTCGTGATTTACTGAAAATCAAGTAATGGAGGTAAACATGTTGCTACGCATTTTTAACCATTTACTTTTTCACGTTTTAACAATTTGTAAAGCTGAAAGTGACCATTTTCTTGCTTGGGGCAAGAGTGTTCAACCTATGGTACCTAATCAGAAATACTCATATTAGTACTTCAAATTGTACGATAAAACTATTTTTGAAAATTAATTTTAAATAATTAATTATTAAATCAGCATGAAATAAGATAGCAAGAATAAGAAAATATTGCGAAAGTAACGCATGTTTATAAAAAATGAAAATACTACCTACTAAAATTATCTGTAGCTACAGAGTAGCAGTTAACGTGTCAACAGTTTTGTTGTCATATCACGTTTATGAGTCAAGTTAGATTACATCGACAAATTATTGCTAGGTTAGTATCTCAATGACTTTACCACTCATGACAAGGTATTATTTACCCATTTTTGAAATTAATGACAATGTGTCACGTATCTCACTGCAATTCAACGCAAGAATCTTAACGGAGGGTTCGAAAATGTCTTTCACCTACATGTGTCGTCTTCCTACTCGTTTCTATATACAAATTTCACAAATTCTTAGATACGATACCACCATTTTACATTTTCTTTATTCCGCAAGTGCCTATTGATTATGTATATAGCAATATATTTTACATTTCGATTGTCATCTCGTTTTTTCTCTTATCCCAAGTGCTTATTGATAACTATACATACAGTAATATATTTTACGTGTTATGCCATTAACATTGGTTGCCATATTCGCTGCCGACGGATCACGCCATGTCGGATTTCATACCGCAAGATACACTGCTATGTCATGCCATTTCTACATCAATAAAATATAATAGTAATATTTTTATAATTAAATGTGCATGCAAGTGATGCAATGCAACCCTCCAATGTGATATTTGACCGTGAAGTTTTTGAGAAGACATATTATTGTTTGATATGTTAGAACATGAGAAAATAAAAGTAAAATCAATTTCATGAACTAGCATGTTGTGTTCATGTTATACATGTCTATCGAGGCGTGTGTTAACATCCCATTTATATTCAGTTAAAGAATTTATTATGAATGATATATTGCTCGAAGGAAAATCATTTTCAGGAAAATCAGTGTGCGGTGACTACTTAGAAGGCAATATAACATGTCTTGTAGTAAATAATTCCTGCATACACTATGTGATTTTGATATATGGTGTAACATTAATATTAATACGTGATGTGATATTGACATTGATATGTGATGTAATATAAATATTAACATGTAAAGTAATAGTGACATAATAATGATACACGGAACTAACTCATGCTTACTAAAATATCGATCAAATTAATTGCCTATGAAAGATTCAGATATTCAATACCTTTTTCATTTTTAAAACAGTCACTACATTAAAACATTTGTAATTTCGGACGATACTGAAGAAAATGGTTACCGATAGCGTGCCGACGGCAGCCATAGCTCGTCGATACAACTGATTCATTCGTTCGAAGAAGTGCTCTTCACAGAAAATGATACTAAAAGTACCTATAATTTCAAAATTGCTTTATTAATTCATTTTCTTCGTTTACTTCTTACGCCAGAAGCAACATTATAAAATAAATTATTCACTTCCCTGATACTGCGATTATAAAATTCTACAATTTCCAACTATTGTATTCGGTCCAATTTATTCAAAATAACACATATTCTTAAAATTTTGTTCCGCTAATTTGTTAACATCATTTCATTTGCAACAAGCACGATGTTACAAAGTAAATCCTTACACTAGGGATTTTCTACGCTAGATTGAAAAACAATTTCCAACTTGATTATCAGAAAAATGAATTTTTGAATTAGCTGGAAACGCGCCTAATTTGCAGGTATAGAGGCGGGAAATTCGAACGGCCATCGGCGGTTACCGGGCAGGATAATTAAGAGCACGTGCAAGGGGGCGCTATTCGGCGGTCCACGAGATGATATAACGTATATCCGTGTTTGAATTATCGAATTCAATAGAAATACGCGATTTCTCTGCGCTCGACTGGAAGATTGGACGAATTTATGCGGGCAATGCGCGGCCGGCTCTCCCCCGTCCATTTAAAAATACTATCTACCCGGCCATTTGTCAGGCTTAACTGTGTCTTGAAACCGTTACTTTTTATTGAATAACGTATAACACCTGCGAAAACACTTAATTCACGTTCAGCGATATATATCGTGGTCATGGTATTAAATTCGCGGAAATTTAGGAAGATAGGACCGCGAGAAAACAAAAAGTCTACAGCGACGCGTAGCTGGAATGATCGCGCTTAAAATGACCAAAAAACAACCAACGCCCGTCCGTTTGTCGCGTTTTAGCGAACGAGAAGAACGAGAATCGAGACTCGCCAATGAAAATCTACGTACACTGTCGCAAACGTTTATTCGCACCGAACCAACACTCGTTTGGGGAAAAGAATTTCGGCCAAGGAATTACACATTCTTCTTCTTCGCACACTATTTATCACTCGAAAATGAAATGGATGAACACTACCACTTTATAACTTAATAGCAACCGAAGATCATGAGGAATCTTATTTGAAATTCTTCCTTAATCGCAACACACCAAACTTTTATCGCTTCAACTAATTTATAGACGAATTGATATTAACTAAAGACTCATTAGTTCCCTCTCGGTTAACAACCGATAGAAACGAGAAATCTATTGCGGTAGAACTTCTAAATCTTTCTACCGAATAAATTCTTGCTTGAGAACTACTTTTTCTCCTACTTATTCACACATGCGACGATCTTTGGACGAAAGAATAATGGACGAGTGCGCTTCGTAGTCTTGAACTCTACAGCCCTTGTCGCAGGGAAATATTTGAGACCTTATACTAAAGATCCAACAGACTTCTGTAAAGGGGTAAACGCGTGATGTATGGATCCGTGTATGCTTTATAATAAACAATAATAGTAATCAGTGCAATCAGTAACGTAACGATAAATCAGATTCTAAGAACGACGACGCGATATTCATCGGTAAAATGGTCAAATCGGTTAAATGACCCGTTCTTAGGCCGAGAACAACATTCGTCCACGTGTACCTCCTCGTCAGTCCGTAAACCGCGAGACTCGCAAGTTCGAGGGGGTTGAAATACAAGTTTCGCCACCCCGGCCGTAGAATCTCCGTTAGACCGAGTACTGGCGTGTAATATCTCGGTTCAAGTTGATTCAAGAGGTCGCTAAACTTTCTGTCATCCCACGGTTGGTTAAGTTTTGGACACCGCTTATCTCGCGAGCAGGAAAAGTGCGCACGTGCGTGCGTTTAGCGGAGGACCGGTCGAAAGGTAAATGGAAGCTGAAGCGTGAAACGAGGGTAGGAGGATATTCGAAAATGGAAGAGGAAGGTGTTGCTGGAGAGTGGAGAGGCAGCAGGGTCGGAGGAGCTTAGGACGGGGAGATCGGGTGACGTCGCGACGCCCCGGGCTCTCCGAGCAAGTTCTCGAAAGTGTCGGCTAAACTGATATGAGAAATGGTCGTTTCGTGCTGGCCGTAGGGGATGAAGGAACAACCAAGCTGTATCTGTATATACGTTAGGAAACGTTCAGCCACCTCGTGCGTTTTCAACCCCCTGCTTCAATGTTCGATACGATATTCGCGGCAATACAGGCCCAACGACTCTCTTGCCGTCTTACGCCTCCGTGAACGCATGGATTTATAGTGCATTTCGATCGTGAACCGTATATAATATCGTTTAAAGTACTTCGAAATGTATTGCTCGAAAGAATTCCCCATAAAGAAGGGACGCGGTTACGTGCCCTTCGGTGTTGCGGTGTTTGTCCGACGAAGACGACACAAATTTCCTGACCGTTTTAGGAACCATGTCGGTCGGTCTATACGGACTTCCTGCGTTTAAAGTAATTAGAGGTTCGGGTACCCTAATGACATTGTTTCTTGAGGAAATTCCGTTCTAGTTAGTACGTCGAATATTCGTCTAAGTAGTACTCTTCGTTGATAAATTGATACGAAACGTTCACGAACATGGTCTTTTTCACTGTTTTGAATACTGAACATGGATATACGAGTCTATTGGAGTTTGTTCATAGGGAGGACACCTCGGACATATTATCGTTGATACTTCAAGATTCCAAATATTTTAGTATCGACAACATTTCAGTTTACGAGCGTCGGTACACATTGCCGTGTTCCTTCGAAGATCGAGTCTCTACAGTTTGTACTTTGAAAGTACAGTAATTATGTTACTGATGATGTTATTTAGGAAAAGAGGGCCGACATCGTGTCTTCGGTCATACTCTTTATTGGTGTCCAGGACGCTTTAGACGACGTAACCGTATTTCACGAGAGAACGTCGAATCGCACCGTTGGGATGCAACCCCATCTAGAGGGGGGAAAAAGTATCGCGTCGTCGCTTTGACAAACTAATTATGCCCGGGCGCCATGAGGGGGGCCAGCGAGCGTTGCAATCGCCTAGCACGGTTGCAACTGGGCGTATGTATTTTAACAGGGTCGGTGAATTAATTCGGAACTGTAGTTTAATCCAGTTCCAAGTACCTACCGGCGTAGTTGCTATTTCTACGGGATGAAACAACGCGACGCGACGCGACGCGATTATTCCATGAATAAACGTGAAAGTCGAAAGAGAACGCGCGACAACGTGAAATATTACTGGTCAACCGAGGGCATTTGATCAGAGATGAAATTTCAGGATAAGGCCGTTGAACGAGCATCGGAAGAACGTCTACGGGGCAACAATTCGTGTCATTCCTCTCTCTAGCCCCCGAGGAAGGGGTTTCCAAGAGTTTCAGAAGGAAGAAAGTCCAGAGAGGGATGGCGAGAGAGAAAGGGGGGCAAAGGAACGCTTATCACTGGCTGCAGCCGCACCGACCGTCGGATCCTTATTTATGGTCCCCGTCAGGCGTCGGTGCGGTACACACTACCTATTTTACCCCCGGGCCTCGCGATACCGAACTCACTTTATTTTCGGCCAGGTCCTTCCCCTCTTTTCCCGGGAAAAATCGGAGGTTGCCCGTAAAACTTGATCGATTCGAGTGGTACCATATCGCGTCGGAAGATAAAAAAACCCCTAGACCGCGTGGTAGCCTAATTTTTTCGGGCAACTCGGGACGTGCTAACGATTTCTGAGAACGAGACACGACCAAGTGACGGAGTAAGATGAAATTAAATACAATTAGGAGTTAATCGTAGCCAAGACGAGCCTGAGCGGCTATTAACTTGAACCCTGCGATTATTTAGCATTTGGCACGGATTCCTTGGCGGACAACGAACGGCTAGTAATATTTATCGCGAAACGTTATTATGCCCGGATGAGATACCACAAGCGTATCTCGTTCAAGCGGTTATAGTTCTTCATTAACGTCGACCGTAAAACACCGGTTTGACAGAACGAGATACAAGGAAAATTGATGCACGCTACCGCGGCCGAGATTAATACCGTAATTGATATCTATATGGTTACGTGCAAGCGTATACGCCATGGGAAAAAAGAAATATCGTTGCGTTTATCAGGAATCGCGGAGACTGCCACTTCATGGCGTACGTCACGCGAAACCACGTGCACGCGTTTATTCTTTCGAGTCGGACCTCGTGTTCTAGGCATGCACGCGTCCCGACGCATCGCGGCGCGTATCGTCGGCCACAACACTCATTTCCTGCGAAGGGTAAAACCTCAAAACTAGACGAAACTATGCCGGATACACGTACAACTAGAATTTTTATAATTATACACGGAGCGGTCGCCCTCTCGCTTAATGTTGATTGTTATGAATGCCTTACGCTCAGTATTCTTCACGAAAAGAAATGCGACGGCCACAATTATTAATATAATCTATCCTAACTTAATTTTAGTGGATTTAATTTAACCTAACCTATCCTACTCTGAGTAAATTTAATTTAACATAACCTAATGTGATATGAGTAGATAATTTAATGTCATGTACCCTAATCCAACTGAACTTAAAATAACCTAACCTAACATACTCCTAACTTTATCAACTTTCTTCTAACACTAACTGTAAGCTGACTTGACCTGATCCTAGTATGATGTAATCCAATTTAATATATTTGCCTGTAATACATAAGTTTTTGATAGCTATTACTCATGATCCTCGAAAGAAAATCATTCTTACCTCGAAAAAAAGGTCGTTTCATTATCGATAATTGTTTAAGAGTAATTAACTTTGTGTCACTTCATTACAAAGGTATACAATTGCTACAATCGCAATAGCTTTTATTTAGCATAACGAAAGATAAGGGTGCTACCGAAAGCTTAAGCACCCTTGAGCGCTTATTGATACTTACCTTCCAAAACTTAATCGAAATTATTTCAAAACCTGATCATTGATCGTAAACCGTACTTTGTGCGTGAAGCCTCTTGATCCACGATCAACGATTAGATTTAAAAATAACTTTGATTACATTTCAAAGATAACTAACAATGAGCGTTCAAACAGAAATGTTTCAAGAGACCTGAAGAGCAAGGATTACATACTTTGAACATATTTTCAAGCAAATTTATTGCATAAAAGTTCGTTGTTACAGCGAATACTGAAGTCCAAAGATACACTAAAACCTTAAACAGCGTAACAAGTAATAAAATAAAAGAAGATCTTACACCGAGTGCGCGAGATTTTCAAATGTGGCTGATGGTACCAAATAGGCTAAAATTGATTTGTAACGCGTTAACTGTTCGTTTATCGTAAACATCATAAACATTATCTTTATTGCTGTACATTTGGACCATACAATAAACTAATGAGTGTTGTAGTTATAAGATCCTTAGTATGCGCTTTCAAATTCGCGTTTTACGACTGCCAGTGGAATTGGTGGTCAAATTTTGATGGTCGAATGAAATAGGCGACACATTTTCGGTGGTATCAAAACCCGTACTAGTAAAATAAGCCACTTCTTATCGTTTTTAATGTATGGATACACAATTGGGCTACTTTTTAACACATAGGCGATACTATTTTAACTCATTAACGTGCAGTGAAATATATATTTATGATAGAATACTATTTTATTATAGCATCGTTTTTTAGCAACAGCGTGGCCTGTTATCAATTTATTTATCTTGATTATTAATGTCTCCAAAATAAAACCGTGGAGAGATTATTAAATCTGTGCTATTACAGATAAGGTGGAGGTATAAATAACTGATGAAGACGTGGCATATCCTTTTCTGAGCCCGTCAACTTCAACACATAATATTTCAATTTTTTTAAATCTTAGGTACCACATTCAGAGTGCTCTAATATTTCTATTACCGATCATTTCCAGCACCTGACACCAGTATTTCTAATTAGGTAGATAAACGAATCCTAATCACAGGCTTTTTATGGAAATTCAACTCGTATCCGATTGATAACGTGGCAAGGTTTAAACCGTCCTAACAATAACTCTGCTACCATTCGCCAGAAATTTGTGTTATTCTCAAAATCTAAACTGTCTTTAATTCGCTTCACGAGACCGAATCTCTGACCGGCTCCCGAAAACTAGCAGCAATTTTTCAGCCGAAAACAGACCCCCTCGAACCAGAGAGTCCGCGAGGGGGTCCGACTTCGCGACCGTAACTCTTTGAATGTCTTGTTCGATCATCCGAGCATGTGCGCTGAAGGGCACCGTTTTGGCGGGAGAGGATTTTTCCAGACGTCAACGAGGACACGTTGATCGGTCACGTGTTTCTTCGCGAGGCGGCCCTCAGGATCGGTACCCGGGGCGAACGAGAGCAAAGGATCGGACTTACCCTTTAAAGCGGCTGGCCGGAAGATTCAGCGGAAGCAGAATGTCAGCGGAAGGGTAGTCCGCGGTCGTTTCCTGCAGTTCATGATAGCGGTTCAGGCCCGAATCGGTTGCATCTGGAGGCCGCTCGAAGAGGTCGACGTGGCCGATCGTCGAGGGAGATGGTTCGGCACGCGCGGGAATCCTGCGATTTCCCGATCGCGATACCCGGTTGCCCGCGGGGCAAAACGGACAACACGAGAGGCCGCGTGGACGACGGAAAATCGGCGGCGGCTCCTCGCGAACGGAACGGATTTCGAGCCGCTCTGGTCCACCTCCTCGCGTGTTTCGCGGAAGGCTCGGCTTCGACGTCGGACGCTCGCTCGCTCGGGTGACGCTCTCTCGCGGGCCAAAGCAAACTTGTCGGATGGCAATACGTGAGTTAAATGTTCACCGCGGATGGTTTACGGCCCGATAGTCCCCACCTCGTACCGCCACGCGGCGCTGCCTTCGTTCTCTCTCTCTCTTTGCGTCCTCTGCCTCTCTCCTTCGCCGTTCCGTCTCTCTCTCTACGGACTCGCTTCGCTCTCTCTCTCTCTCTCTGGCTGCCACGCGTTCGCGCTCTCCTGCTTCCCCGGCATTTTCTCGTCCGCTCTCTCTGTCGGTTGCACGAGCCCCACGGAACCCTCCCCTAGCTCCCCTGCACGGCTATCCTGCGGCCAGTGCAAAGGCGGGGAATCCGGGCCGAGAGCGCGACGAAGAGAATCGCCGACAGAGAGAAAACGGAGCGCGAACGAAGAACGGCCGATTTGGGGAACGAACGGCAGACGGAGACGAACGATCCACGCACACCTAACCGACCGCACACGGATGAGACGGGGATTTATATGCAAGGGCGTTGTTAATGGCGGGAGGGGGCACCGCGTAGGGTATAGGCCTGTTGTCTCTTTCTCTTTCCGTTTCCGTCTTTTCGAACCTCCTTGCTCTTTCGGGCATCGTGCTCTTCTCCGTTCAGCTATCGGGTCTGTCCTTATTTACAAGGACCAATCGGTGTTCTCTTTCTTCGGAGCAGTCGTACGTACTCTCGCCGAAGATAGATTCGACGTCTCTCTCGCGCGTTCTCCCTCCCATGTTGCTTCTCGCGCGTTCTCCCTCGCACTACTTCCCTCTTCGTTCGACTAACGGGATGGTACCGCTCACGAGGATGGCCACGGTGACGTAACGGTCCACGTGACCGAGAGCGGCCCAATGATACGCCGCCGGTTTGAATCTCGCGGGCTAAGCGAGACCCCACCTAGTGGCCCACCTTTAGGTCTGGTTATCATCGCATGCACATGCAGGATTGAGCCATTACCTGGTGCTTGGCGTTATAGGTATAATTATATAGCGTCGCGATACACATCGAGTAATGGTGATTTGTGGCCGCTCCTCCGCACACATGCTCGATTCTCTCTCTGCAACCACGTGGTAGCCGTAACCGCGTACGCTCCGTACTTTCTCTCTCTCTCTCTCTCTCTCTCGCATTCTCTCCATCGCGCTGCTACCGGCAGCCTCCGCACGAATTATCGACGAGCAAAGAGTATGCGAATTTAATTACTCCCTTATCTCTTTTGGCTTTCCTGTTTTCACGCAGACGCGCTTTGCCGAACACGCTCCCTTCGAGCCGCTTTTTTTATTCTGCTCTAATTGCGCGAACCTCCGAGGAGCATCGCGAGATAAACGGTGATTTGTTAATCGAGAAATTTAACCGATCCTTTCGAAAGAATAAAAAATACGCGAACATTCGGAGCAATTGACGCGTCGTTTCACTCCGATCTGACGCGTGTTCTTTGTCACGGTTTTCGATCGCACACGGTGTAAATATTTCGTACAATTTTAGCGCGTATCGTCGCCAGGCGGAAAATCATCGACCCAGATCCAGGTAATTGAATTCAAAATTCTCCTCGTTAGAGAAAAATATTACCGATGAAAGTTTGTTCGCTTGGCCGACTATTACTCAGAAAGTCAATTCGTACGTCGTCGAGCCAATTCGAATGCGTAGGGAAAGTGAAGTTACCGGGAAATTGTGTTTCACCGCGCGAGCAAATTTGCGTTCAGAGAATTCTATACAATTTTCCTGATAATTATCATTTATAATCTATTATCGATGACAGTATATTTATCCTCTTCAAGGAACATCAAAAACATAAATTTCAAATATTTACATTTTTCTAACCAAGTGTTCGTATTCGATTGCAATCAATACTCGAATATTTTGAATTTTTTACAAAACTTTTTATATAGTCTCGTGTAAGAATCGTAGTTTTTATCTAAAACAGGAAAATACCCTCTAAATCATAGACAAAAGTGTTCATCCACGCTCGAGGATCCTCTCGCCCTCGAGGCGTACAATAATATTCGGGTATATAATCACCGCTCGAGACCGTGTATGACCATATAACCGGAGAGCTGGATTTCCCAGAACTGTCCGCTTTTATTTGACTACAATTATTTTTATTATTATTTGAAAAATTATTCGAAGTACATGATAGTAAAAAAAAATATCATTAGTTAGCGACTACACTTGGGTATGCTGCCTGTTCTTATTACTTCTACTCTCATTATTATCATTAATATTAAATACAATTAGTTCAAATGCAGCCTAAGTGCAATCGATGCATAATTTCTCAATTAAACTCGCTCAGGTTGAAACTTAATACGAACATACATGTAAATGTATCCTTGCATACATATTTATAATTTCTATGTTAATCAACCATGTGTTGTATTCGCTATTAAATTGATAATAAAAATTTCACTAATTCGATTAGGGCCATCGTGTAACGACATAATGAAAGTCTATGAATATTATATTTTTCTCGTTTTAGTAATTTGAAAGTCTGTCCCCAGTAGTTTCCATATCGATGGAGTAGCTGAAAAAAGAGGATATATTCGCGACCATATATCCGAAGGTCTCTGTACATCATCGAGCAGTTACATTCGTTAGCTTCGAAGGGATGCCAAGCGTCCGAGGCGATTTCTTCGTCCACGCATTCTCATTCTGGCAATGAACAATTTCGAAGAAGATACCCGTTATTATGGCGCATGACGCAACGAATGGTATCGACAAGCTCGATATATTGGACGATAAATAATGTTGCGACGTAAAATCAATGAATCGGAGCCCAGTCTCCTTTCCGTTTCGCGTGTTTGTTTTGCCGGACAGTATTAGCTCCGAAAAAGTCCGCAAAAACACGGGAACACGCGAAATAAATACGAATGCCCGGGCGGACCGGGCAACAAAAAAAAAAAAAAAAGAATGAATTCGCCGAGAAGATATATTACGAAGCCTTTTATTAGTCCCTACCGTATTACACCGACACTATTACACGTCGCGTCACAATTTCTATCACGCACCTGCTGCCCGTCTATCAGTCAAAATTCCATGGTATTATACAAAATATGAAATGAAATGATCAAACGATTGTTCAACTTTTCATGGACATATAACGTGACTGAAGTTCATTCAGGGACGTCACAAGCTTTTCACACGTCTTCGCGTTTCCTGATATTACTCGGCAAGTATATTTATTGCATCTAGTTGAATAGTGTCATCTTCGAGGGTAGGTAATTAGAGAGCTACATTCGGCAAAAAATAAGTTACAGAATAATTAAAAAGTCATTGAAAGAATTAAAATATTATCACTGTATCATATTTATCACTTTGTATATTTCTAAATAATATGCAATTAAATTATATGTAGATAGTTTCTTTTTCTGTGGTATTCCCTGAATTTGTTTTTAGATAATCCGATAGATTACGGATAATCTGCTCAGCAAAGTTGTAGGTGTTCTTAAAACGTTTTTAAACGTTCGGGATCTGGTTAGAAGGTGTAGGTACGTAGGTGTTGGTAGTTTGACGGAATGTTATTGCGGCCATAATCGCAGGCGCCAACAGGTGCGAGCTCGCACAAGCCTACAGGCGAATGTACGTACACGTAAGCTGGTAGCAGTGTATCGGTGAGCGGGTATACCTATATTACTGCCATAGGGCAATAAAGACCCCATCCCTATAATCTGTGGCGGAAACAATAACTAAACAGTCGGCAAAGCCGGCCAACCGGCACTGACCCACTACCAGTCGTTCATAATGCTAATGGCTGCTCGGTTGTCAATATTTTGACAGGAAATTAAGATGTGTCGGTTTTACCTCGACGGTTAACCGCTTTAACTGCCCTCCATCCTTCCCATCATTCTCTCCTTAAAAGCAAATCGATTCTGAAACAGAATTTCTCCTCTGTTTTCAAACTTAAAATACTCGTTCCTGTAATCCGTTTTCGCTAAAGACTGTGATCAAATAGCCGTACACTGCACAATTCGCTATAAATTGCTGTTGTTTGGATTACGACTGTTTTACTTTCATGATTTCTACTCGATATAATATTAATGAGGATCAAAATTAAAATATATCGTTTACGTTCGGTGTAAAGCCATTTATCAAATTCACTCCATAAAATAAAACACTCATTTCGTATACATTTTTTTTTAACGATTTTCTCGTAATGAAGCGTTTTAGTATTTAAATTGAAAGAAACATAGAAAATAGAATTCGTCTTTGTTGTCAGTAGCAATAAACCATGAGAAGAATATCCGCTTTAATTACTTAACCTATAAAATGTTTATTCCCCTACATAAAAGAAGGGCAGTTCTCGCCATTCTTTGAACCATGATGCTATGAAGAAGGGCAGAAATTTCACGCTTCGTGATGGAACTTCTTTAAGCAACAACCCTCGACAAATGTGTCCCGTGTAACAAGAAGGGATCCTAAGCTTCCGTTGTCGGTCCATGGGATTAGCTTGATTGCGCGTACAGGCGTCGGCACAAGGGGAATAATTGTCGTCGCGTTTTCTTTACGGGTTGTTTAACACGGATAACGCGGGGTCCCAAGAAGTTCGTTGTTTACTGAATTAATCGATTTACTCGATGCGATACATTCTATTCTCGCTTCGGACATCTTCGGTATTCACCGGCAAAGCGTTTCGATCGAGTGAAAAAAGTTGCCAGTTCCGCAGCTCCATAGATCAATAATGGTACGGTTAAAATACATACAGGTGAAAATTGCTGGGAGTGCAACTCTCGCATCTTTCACCGACCGACAAAGAAACTCTATCTACGGTTCTACTCGACACGGTCTGGTCTCGAAAGAAATTTTCCCCGGTGAGAGCGGATCGTGGCGAGGCATCGAGGAGAAGATTGGCCGCGTCGCGATGCTTTTCAGCGTCGTGCCTCGCGGCTGTTAGCCCGAGCTGGGCATACTGGGATGAGCGTGGGGTGTAGCTGAATGACGGGATTCATGCCCTGGCTGTGGACGCCTTGAATGGAGCTGGCGGAAGGGCTTCGGAAATTAAACGTCCCGTGGATGGTCTTTTTTCGCGTGCAGTAATGTACGACGGTCTCTCCCACCTTTTCTCCTCCTTCTCTACCTTTTAGCTCGAGTCCTTTGCTTCCCTTTCCCTGTCTCTTGGCCCAGTCGAGAGGCTGGGGACCTGCCACGGCGGCCAGGACAATTTCGCCTGCGATAAGGAAGTAGATCGAGCCACGAGATACGTCGCATCCTCTCCTCTATGTGTACACGCGCGCGCGTTTATACGGGAACCGGCGTCCGTGAATCTTCAACGTGCTTGTTGAGGACTATTGCATCGTAAAGCAACCGTGACCGGCCGAACGTATTTCTCGCGAAATTAGGAACTCTTCCGGAGGCAGATGTTTTTTGACGCCCGCAGACGCGAATCTGATGGAATCTCCGGAATGGAAAGCATCCCCATAGACCCCATCTTGCTGTTAACGTATTTATTCCGGAGGAAAGAAGTAAATGGTATAGCAGCCATAGACATGACACTGGGATTTACAAATTTTTATAACACAACAGAGTGTGAAAATGAGAACGATAATATACAATAGTGTACTACAGAAATGTGACTCGCAGCCACTTAGACCCATAGTTGAAATCGATCCCACAGATAGTTACAGTAGCGATCGCGAAGCGGCGAAAGCGTACACCGTCGCAAATCATTCCTTCCTTCCCTGTTCGTTTCTCCTACATCTTAAATTTCGATGGCTGGCAGATAGGCTGAAAATTGCACGCGCTCTAGGCGGGCATTTTACCGGGTTTAATTAATCGGCCTCGGTTAACGATACACCTTGAACGCGGAAGCGTTGCGTAACTACGTAACACGATATATTTCGTCGAATTTAAACGCGCGCGTGTTTAGTCGGCACACGCGCGAGCCTCGGGACACTTATGATTTGCAGGGTCCGTGCAAGTTCTAGGCATCCGTCACGTTTAGCGGTCGTGAAACGAGAGTCGAGTTGTAAAACACGCTGGCCAAATGAGGATATACGTGGCGGAAGAAGTGTCCCGGAGCTGGTCCCGTTACGGAGGGTAAAAGTTCGCGCGCGCGTGGCCCTCGCAAACGCTGGAGACAGGGTGGGCGAGCGCGCGCCCGCGCTCCTGCGCCATCCCACCCCTTTCAGAATCCAGATTTTATAGGGCCGTTAAGTTAGCTCGACGATTTTCCAAACTCGTGTGATTGTCTTGTCGCGGCAAGCCGGCTATTAAATGGCACGGAAAATAAATATGCTCCGATCTTGCGTTCCGTTTTATACGCTCCCCGAATGATACGTTAAACCGTTCGTCAACGTTTTATCGTTTCAGGTTTATCCTCGTTGCGATTCGGCTCTGTTAGGTTTCGGGCTTGCAGAGTAATCTATGCTTCTGGTTAGAACTCTTCGTTTTAAATGTATTAGGGTCACAAATAAACTAGCGATTTTCGCACGTTTTTTTTTTTCGTTTGTATGGAGAACTGCTCGTTACAACTTATAATCTTTAACGCGATATACCGCCATTTTAATTTATAATCCTTTATCGCATTTGCGGTAAATTCTTTTTCCCGCGGTAGAATTTGGATACTTCAGAAACAAGGTTCGATGGAAAAAATATTGTGTCAGTTTTATAACTAATTGACCATCATGGTAATGTAAACCATTTACAACCTAACTCTGGCTTGTCATTTCCTATCTGAAATCTCATTCACAATAAAAAACAACTTCTCCCAAAATAAATTACTTAATTCATCCAAGAAGAATAATTCAACAAACACATATTTTATCTGTTGAAATAATTTTGCAACTATTACAGTGTCCGAATATTTACGAGATTTGTAGATAATTTTCTTAGGACGCTTGCTTGAACCTGCTTGCGAAATACCTGAATCCATCACTAATTCTTGTCAACCCCGTTCGAAACTCGAGCCGAGAAAATATAATGAATAGCCTCTCTCCTCGAACTCGACTGTGTCTCGGCGTCTAACATGGATTAACATTTCGCTTTCGAACGACAAACTTTGACGACCACGCGAGCAAACTCCTCTTGGTAATCCGTGGCCTCGCCGCGCCGGCTGATTTATCGATTAAGCGTAACTTTTCCGTTCGCTTCGTCGAACTTCCAACTCCCTTTCCCCTTTTGCTCTTCGACGAATTCGTTTGGGAAGTTTACTCATGAATCACCTTACGGAGGATAACTTTTTTTTGCAAAATACCGCAAAAAGACTCGAGTATCGTTCCGCCAAAGATTCTCATCGGGAGGGTGAGCTTTGGAGCTTTCGAGGGTGAGTCTCGGACGGTTTAACGGCGCACAGATATCGAGCGTAAATGCATTACGCGCCAGAAGGAACATACTTTTACAAAACAATGATAAAACTATTCAAGAAATTCAAAGCATAGAATTCAAGTAAGTTAGTTCGCAGGTAGAAAAGCGTTTGAAATCGATACTGCATTTTAATTTGCGAATAAAAATGTATTATTTAAAATGTAGCTGAAGATTTGTAAAAATTTAAATTGCGGTGCATAGATAAATAAAATAAATACAACTTTGTAGGAAAAATCTTTCAGCAGAAAAAGTAACATCGTTTCATAAATGTACGCAAAAATAAACAAAATAAGTAATATTAAGTGCAGAAGAATTAAAAATGTGAAGAAAACGAGAGAAATGAATTAGTGAAGATCGGTCAAACAGCCAAGTGTAGGGCACAGGATTTGCCGGTTATTTACAACGGAGCAAACAAAGTTTACGTGGTCGAGATATATTTTGCGGGGCCGAAACTGCGTCAGGATCAGCAAGATCCCTAATGAATCCGACCGAAGGACTCCGACGGAGTTGCCCTCCTCTATCTTTTGAGAGGGTGCTTGCGAAAGTTAGCCGGCGGTTGCCGGTTTCTCGCGGTAGCCAAGACTTCGGAGTCTCGAGTTTCCAACCAGCCGAGGATACCTACCTTACAAGGTATCGTTCCACCTTCCGCCAACTTACGACCGTTTGCAATTACCTACACTTATAACTGTGTACGAAAGCTACGGATTCTCCGCGGTATCCGCGGTCCACTGCGCGTTCCATCGGTCCAAGTATTCGCCAAGTTACTGTTATTCTTGCAACAGCTCGAGCCGCGTAAATAACGAGGATACACCGGCTGGACGTGGCCGAGCCGAGGTTTATGGGGACACCGTGTAACCCTTCGGATGACACGCGTGGAAAAACTGACTTCCTTCGTGTACGTGTTTTTTAGGGTGGTCGTCTCTTAACAGCCGAGTTTCGAAAAGTTGATTCGTGCGACGTATTCGTGAATACCGAGGAAATTGTTAGCGAAAGGATCGTTTTTCTGTGCTACACGTTTAACTTCATTATTTGAGCAACTATGAAATGTATCAGATTTGGACGCCATTTCGTGAAAGTACTTTGAAGAAAATCTTTGTAGTATGTATGGTACGTATGGGTCGCAGGTGCCCCGACTCCGTCGTTGGGCAGTTGTTTTATTCCGTGGTAGCGTTCTTGGTTAGGGTAGGAAGACTCTTGGTCTCGACGTCAAATCGCTCGGTGAACCGTAACGCGACCGTATCGCGACCATCATGGTTGAAATGGACCTGGTCAGCCAGAGAATATGCAACTATAACCACGCGGGATGTAATGGACCACGAAATGTTGGCAAAAGTTACACGACAGCTGGCTATTATCATCCGCTCATGCGACTCCATGAACAAGCAAGTTCAGCGAAATGTTGTCACTTTGCGAACTCAAACTTGAATTGTTAAGAACTTGAATTTGCGGCCCTTTAACAATCGAAATTCGCTACGAAATTTCGATAAACAGTTAAAACATGGCTCTACTAACTATAGAGTGAATTTAAGGGAAAATCGTTCAGATTCGTTCTTGGTAAAAATGTGTGCGGGTACGTACAATCCTTTACAATTTATTATTTATTATTTCCAAAATTTCAGTAAAAAAAAAAAATAATTCAAATATCTCTATTTTGTTCGAAACCTGTGCCTTAGGATTATTTAAAATAATGCCCATCTGTGATCTATTCCAATGTAATTCACAGTGACAGCATACAATTTCGAGATTAATTATGTCATTACCCAGAGACGGTGCAACGACACGGTTCGCAAAAGGAACAAAAAGATAGTAGATAACGACGAGGCAATAGGAGTAATATCGTTTGTAGGAATGCGAGCGACACCAACATGGAATAATAGCGCATAGCGACCGATAGATCAATTCGAAAACGCGGAGTTAATGATTAGCTCTCTCTCGGTTCTTGGCAATTTATCGGCGACCGTTGGTAACCCGGTGCCGGGAGTGACTTCGATGGTTAATTCGCAGATAAGCACGCATCGGAAATGACGAATCGCCGGTGCACACGGGCGGCGAACGAACGCTCAAGAGAGTTAGTTTCTCGCGCATAAATAAAGGTGGCGGACCGTGGAATCGTGGTCTTCGCGAGCTGCCGCCACCGAGGCCGACGACGACCATGGAAAAGACGACGATGTGATCGTCGTACGCGTCGCAACGCCGTCCGTAGGTAGGTAGGTGTATAATACATATCTACATATATAGGGTGTCCCATTTATCGTCGTCCCAAACTCTAATTCCAACTTCCCTCTCTAAAACTCAACGTGCCAGACCTAATATGGTCGCAAGATATTTGAAAAATCTCAAAGTACACTTTGAATAAGTGCCTTGAAAGAACATGCATCTTTCAACATCCATTTCTCAGGACTACTGTTTCAGTTCCGCACTTATTTGACCCGCCATAATGGTCCACGATCGTGGATGTTCAGTAAAAAGAAATGTACATCTTCGTTCACATTGTAAATACCGAGGAGTAAGTTTTAAAGCATGCATATTCATTCTGGAATTCATGAGGAGCCATTTTCCTGCGAGTAAACTGACTTTTATATATTTCGGAAGTTGAACATTGGATTTTAGAAAAGTGATCACGTTTACGGCATAAACGTGAAAATAAAAATGATCCGAATAACGGCTTCCATTACGGTCAGTACCTTTCGATTCTGGAATTTTGCAATAACGAATAATTTTGTTCGATATATTTTGATCTATAGTGTCTGGGAGTGTAGGATAGACGGGTGAAAATGGGTTAAACGGGACACCCTGTATCTTTTCGAGTCCGGCCATGAGAGTCTTCAACCCCCTTTCTCTCCTCCCACTCGCGAAGACACGGTCGAGTACCGCGAGATAGCGAGAAGGGAAGGCGAAAGGGAGCGAGGATCAGACAGGACGCAGGGAAAAACAGAGAAAGAGTATAAAGTTCTGTTGGACACACACGGACCCGACGCATACGTAGCCCATGGTGTACCAGGTATGGCGTAGTGGCGAGGCGGCGTGTTGGTAGCGATAAATCATGGGTTACCACATTGTAGCCCAGTAAATCATCGGACGCGGGGAACGCGAGAGCTTCCCAGCGTGAAATGAAACGAATTCATCTCTGTCAGTCCCCACTACCTGCCCCCGTAGCCGCCTCTCTTTCTCTCCTTTTCTCTTTCTCCCTCTTCCAACCTCGCCGACCACCATCACCAACACCACCGCCACCCTCTTCGCCCCTACGCTCGTGCTCTCTCGCCACCTTTCTCGCGACTCTCGTTGTCTCGTTTTACCTCATCCACCACCGCCATCCCTCGATCCACCCAAAACTCCCCGTGCCTCGTGTTTTCTATCCTTCGCACGCAACTGGATATAGGGTGGATACCTATATACGCAACCATCGTTCTCGCACATATTTACCGTCCTCCCGGTTATACATAATACGCGCTTCCACATACCCTCGTCACGATTCTTTCCAAAGAATCATCCAGAGTCTTTCGCGCGCGGGATTCCTTCATATTCTTCGAACGTTCCCTCTTCTTCTTCTCTCCTTTTTGCCTCGCTTCTCTCTAAGCTCCTTCGCCATCGCGCAACAGAGCCACCATTATTCTTTTCTCGAAACTGTTCTTCTTTCGGGGTCCGATAGCCCGGTCACGCCCGCGCTCGTTTTCGTTTTCGACGAGAGTTTATTAAATCCTGTCGGTGGTCCCTATTGTTACCGCTACGTTTCACGGCAGATTCCATTTTTACGGATACCGCTAGGTGCCGATGAGGGACTTTTGTTGCTGCGGTTTTCTACTAGTACAGATTTCACGGAGGGAGGATGCCAATTTATGTGGTATTCTATGTTTTGAAATACTTTGAAATTTCTTCGACAGAGAACACGGTTATACAGTAATGCATTGTAACTGAACTGCGTAACCATCGTGACGCGATTACTCGTTTACAATCCACAATTAAATGCATGCATAAATGAGGGACGTCGTTCGTATGCTGCAGACCTAATGGCAATTGTATAATATAACGCCGTAAATCAGACGACATTTGTTCCCCTTTTTCCCGCCACGAAAGACAGCGTTTCGAATTCGCGACGATCTCGGCCCCCGAGCGATCGAACGGAGGTCAAACGCGAATCGACCCTAACCCCATCGCCCTCCGGGATCGCTTCTGCTAAAGACAAACCCCGCGTGTTTTCCGCGTGGATCGTCGATCGTCCATTTTGTTCAGGAACGCCTTCGGAACGCGTTGATTTTCTTTCTTCGGTGACGTTAAGTCACGGCCAGGGTGGCGACGCTGGTGGCGTGGGCGCACGTCGACGCTGCGATATTTATTGTAATTTGATACAAGCGGGCTACCGACAAAAAATTGCTCCTAGCCAGCTCGAGGATCGCCGCAACGGAGGGGATGGAAAGGTGGGGGGTTAGAAAGGAGAGCCATAGATCGCGAGCAGCTCAGACGCAGCCGCGCCCCCGGTTTCCTCAACCCCCTTGCGCGACTCGCTGTCGTCCTCGATACTCCTCGTTCCTACGAACCCTACACTTCAACTTTTCCCTTCGTATTCCTTCCCTTCCTTCCTTCTGCCGAGTCACCACCCACCCTCCTCGTGATCCGGCCTTCTATCATCTCGAGTAAACACAGCGGTGACCGATAACTTGCCAGAACGAGCCGACTTCCTGACCAGACCGGTAAACACGGATGTTTCTCCCGACGCGATATTCCTGTATCCTGTATCTTGGTAATGCAATGCACAGTCTGCTTGAAATAAACGCAAATACTAAAACTTCACATTTTATAGTTGATTCAATCTTTCTGCAAAATAAACGATTTTTCGGCATATAAATTTATATTTCTTCTGTTTTTCTTATATTGTGGATAATAATCACATCAAAAATTAGGGAATCACGTAGAGAACAACCGCATACTTTATTGTATAAATAATTACATATCGTTATGCCCATTATTAATATCGTAATAATATTATAATGTCTTAAAAATTATCAAACTGACAGCCAAATTTATTATTTTCCCAACAATCTAAACCACCCCGATCACAATAATTAAACAAAAAATACCACGGAACATAAACAAACGTTATTGTTTCGAATGATCAATTTCAGTAAAAATAATCGTTCCTAAAATTTTAGTAAATAATTTTACGGAAAAAGAGTGCGGAGACCGCGAATTTAGTCGGCGAGCTAATAACTCCTCTGCGCCACCTAATTATTACGCCGTTCCTGTCATTTTTTCGATCTGTTTGGAATTTAATTTAACGGTGCTGCGAGTACCAAGTTGATACCTGAAATGGCGCACCGTTACATCGTAAATTTCGCGATAAATCGCACGCACGCACGAGAACGGTAACACGAGAACGGGGGATGGTCCGTGCGGACGAACGTAGAAATTGTTGCTGACGAGAACGAATATTTCGCGCGCTCGTATTTTCCCTGTAATTCCGTTTGATTTAATCGGTTTCCATGGAACGACGATTTTTGGTCATTTTCCGTGGGGTTCATTCGCGTCGCAGATCGAAGAGTTACAACGCGCGAGGCACCAAGTGTTCGAACCGCGCGAGGAGCTGTTCCACTGACCGAATAGATCTTAATTAGCATTGGCCGGATACTAAAACATACCGGCCATTCGTCATTCCCAATTAAGCTACGCTCTCGTAATAAATGGCGTCGTTGCTTAGGTGACAACGAACGAATCCTCGTCCATTATCATCGAACGATACCGAAACCGGTATGGACAGCGTTACAAAAGTTCCAAACAAATTTGTCGTTTCAAGATCGGTTAAAACATTTGGCGAAAAAATTAATTGCAAAACTAATTGTCGTCATTTAATGTTACGCTTGTCAAGGCCGTATCGCAAGAATTAATAGAGTTGAGACATTCATAGCGTATACAAAAGTTTTTGAAACTTCATTCAAGTTTAGTTGCTATCGTTATCTATGTCATTTAAATTTAAAAGCAAAATTTCTAAGTAAATTTTTAACGCAGGGTTAGATCTTAAAGCAAATTCATGATGAGCTCTATATGATTATATTAGATTGTCCTATAAGCAAACTATATTTGGCTTACAATAGTTCGTTTGCAGTGTCAACCAAGGTCAACTACTAAATTTGACTTCGGGATAGTAATTTGTGATAGCACAGAATTTGATAGTTTCACATGGTCTGAAAGCAGCAAAACGAGATATTCGTGCGAATAATTTGACGATTCTACCGGTCCATCGGCGTGACTCACCCCTGTCGCGCACGAGACTCTCTCTAACCCCTCGAAATTTCATGACTATCCGAGCCAGAGAGCCAAACCTGGGACCACCACCTTTATAGCCGACTTCATTGAACGAAGCTCGCGTTTATCTCCGAACCTGTACGTCATCCCCTCTCCCGGCTTTCGAAGCGCACCATCCTGCCAACCCTATCCTCTCGCACCCTCTCTTTTCTTCTCGCTCCACCCTGTCCCCTTTATTCTGTCAACGTGGCACTCAGCCACGCTGCATCTTCCCGGTGGTTCCAGACGGGGATGTACCTACCCGTAAAGCCCGAAAACCCTTCGTCTTCATTTACCAATGCCCAACATTGATTCTCGTTCTTCTTATTGCCATTGTCGCGAACCGGTACTAAGTTAAAGTAAGGGGTGGGCAGCTTTATTTATAGAACAGACCAAAGAACGGGGCTCGGATTTTATATCTTGCTCGGTTCATCGGAACGCGATTGTAATTCGTTGTATTTCACGCCGTTTTACAAGGGTTGATTAACACGTTCAACGTCCTAACGAAAACAGCCACATACAGTTCGTCAAACTGTTATTTTATTTTTTTTTAGATCTCCTCCCATTCAAACATTTCTCTCTAAATCTACATGTGTATTTTAATAACTTGACTCCAACAAAGTTAATTTGTTTAACATGAAATGATGCGGGAACTCACTGGCTACTGCAACGCGTTCGTGGAAAAAATATTATTTGCAATAATTACACTGTACGAATACCTAACCGAGATTGATCATGAGTGCACGTATGTGTATGAACGTATGTTTAAAAGAAAAAAGCGACATTTACGATTAATAATGAAAAATCATGTAACTGCGCGGAGACTCTGAAACCTTACGAACATGCTAAAACAGACCTAACAGAGTGAAAAAACTGTACATCCATGGGAAGATCACACCGATGCCCATAAGCTCTAGGGCTAACGTTTGTCTGTCTATCTGTTAACGTGATGTGCGATGAAGACAACTTGCGGCGATTTCGAATGAAATTTAATTTCGTTAAGTCTGCAGGGTAGAGGATAAGAAAGCAATGACCGAAAAAACGCACCGATTTTTCAGAAAAATGAATCGTTTGGATGCGTCCCGTCGAAGATGGAGGATAGTCAGGAGACAAAGGAAAGTTGGCGAACGCTTTATTGGTCCGGGGTGGTAAGACCTCCACATCCCCGGTTGCAATCTCTTTTCTTTGCTCACGTAACCAATTCTATTCAGCCGCTGCCCTATCTATCTCTTTTTCTAAGCCGGTTCACTGATACCGATTGCGATAGCGACGCTGTCACCCCATCCATAAAACTCTCCCGGCTGGGCCGGCACAATTTTAAGTTTTACGCCATTTACAAAATGAGTCGCCATTATTTTTGCCGGCTGGATTTATCGCTACATACATTTGGACCGAGCGACAATCCAATTTATGTGGGAGTCCCGTAATAGTCTGCCACCGCAACGCGAGAAACCTCCTCCTCGTCGTCGTTCTCTTCTCCGCTTCGGCTTTTCCTTTTCCGCCTTCTGGCTATCTCACCACCCCCAAGCCACCCCCTTTCTGTCCTTCTCTCCTTCACCCCCCTCGGCAGTCAGCCTGCTCTGCACTGATTAAATAAAAGAACAAATGGAGGTGACTCCTAATTAGTGCACTACTTCCTTGCATTCTTGCTACCGGTGACCAACGACTTTCCGCGGATTAGTTGCAGTCGTGCGTTACGACGTTTGTCTGCCTCTCCTTCAAGGTGCACCCCCTTTCTTATTCAACCTTCCTTAAATTGCTGCTTCTTCCTTCGAGATGCGTTCACCGCAACCAACGATACTTTACTTTTTATGGCGAGATAGAGCACCCTGTCAAGCCAAGAAAAACAGATTCTACGTTAACTCGTCGACTTACAACTTCCTATTTGACATTACAGAGACGACGTACATGTCCTTAAAAATATAATTACAATGTAGTCAAAAATGTTTATTTAATCTGGCATCTATTCCTTGTCTGACCACAGAAAGATAGAAACGTGGAAAATTAAATTACATCTGTAGAATATGCGGATAAAATGTAACCTTTAACAAAATAGAAATTCCGGTAAAAAGGAGCGATATAACTTTTGTGTTCGCGCGAACATTGTGAGTCGTAAAATTGACTCGCGATCCAGGCGAAGTATATAGACCATTAAAACGGGCTCGTTCCTCCTGGAACTTGTATATTAATTTAAAGAATGTTGTGATGCCGTTGGCGTTTCATATATGAAATTTTCGCGGCCAAAAAGGGTAGAAAATAACGAGCATTGCTCGGCCTGTTTCTAGGGGAGATGGGTGTGAGCGTGCCTAGCGTGCCGGACTACCAATTTCGCTGCCGTATAAATAATACACTGAGGGATGATCTTTCGGATCTGGACGCCACCCTCCTCTCGAGAATTAGATTTCCTATCTATCTCGAACGTTTCTTCTCCTACACTCGTTTATTTCTTCGCCGTAAGAAACGAAATTACCTTCGCTCGATTTTCGCCAGACATTCGAAGAATCGCGCACGCTTCCCTTCGCGATGCAACCCTTGAGGGTGAGTTACGAAAAAGAAGGTGCTATAGCAAACACAAGATCGAGAGCTAATCAAATACAGTAGATTCCCGGTATGTTACCACCATCGCATGGACTCATGTACACTAGTGATGGATCCTCAATATTTCACTGCATAGTGTTGCATGAAAGTCGTCACCTTTTCTGCTATACGATATATGTATATGTAGCCTATTCCTTAAACTTTTTGTTCAACTTTCTATTCAGATTAAGTATGTATATCTATGTCAAACTCGATTACTATAAATCTAGCCTGTGTGTTCTACATCCCTATAAGTCCCTACATCCCTAAATCTCTATATCCCTAATTCCCATAAATATAATCAGAAACTGAGCGGTTTTATAAAGACAAAACGCTTGAAAAATGATGCGGGTTATATACGAGGAGCCATACGTCCTCTATCGCGGCGCTCTAAATTACGTACGAAGATGATGGCGCAAAACGTGGCGCGTAAAGCAGCACGGAGGGCTGCTGATCGAAAGCCAATAATTGGGATAAAGCCCATCCCCAACCGGCAGTTTCCGGGAGATCTCGTTTCACGGCTCGATTCTGTCACGAACCGAGCAACGAGTTTCGGGACCGCATTCTCGCCGAAGGGATAACTAGAAAACTTCTTTTCCACCTAACTCCCTCTGCCCCCTTGCCAAGGGGGATTCTGTACGACACAAAACACTTTCTGCGGCACCACCCCCACGGTTCTTGACAATCCCACCCTTCCTTTTTATCCCTTCTAGCGACCACGCCGGCAAGAGGGAGGATATCTTCGCGACGCAAGGACGTGTTCACCCAAATGCGCTGTTAAAATTTTGGACACAATCTCACCATTTGTCTTGCGGGACCTGGGAATAAATCTCTGCCGGCTCAGGCGGACAAGAAAAACGCCTCGCCCTATGTTACACGCGATCGCTCGCGCGCACCCTCGCGCACACGTGTCCGGATCATTGTCGACTGTTACTCGAATAATCACTGACATTTTATTTCCTAATTTCGAAGTTAATCAATCATTTGCAATATCCTCGTTCATTTAAATCTGCAAATTTCTACGTTTCTAAACTTCTAAATTTGAAAATTATTCGCCTAAAAACCGACAGGTAATGGTTACTGTGTTCTCTACGTCTCTATTTTCCTTAGGAAAGCCCATCATGCTCATCAGTGTGCGTGTACAATACTCGACGCCACGGCACTGATGCGAGGTACAAAAATCAAAGCACTTAATGTTCTGTAAAATACGCGATATGAAATTGTACATTTAATATGAAACTGCGAATTGGTAAACATTTGAGGAAAGTGTCAGTGCTATAACGTGAAATCGACTATCATGACCATGCGATCTCGAGATCGGTTTCCCTACCGATATACCGAAGTTTTCACCTCTTCATCCCCTTTTTTCCTGGCTTTATCGCTACCCCTAACTCGAACACGGACTGTAACATCGAACCCTCGCAGCTCCTCGATATCCGTAGCGTCTGATGTTCCGTCGATAAATCATAATATTCGTATTAACATTCCTCGCGCTTCTTTCGCGCTGCGATCCTTTTTGCGAGCCTACGCCACGATGGATCGCCCACGGACCGTTACAAAAACTTTTCGATAGGGACGTGGGTGGCGGTTTACGCGACGTAAGCAAACGCGACCGACGGAGGGAAAAAGTTGACTAATACGGATGGGAGAGGAAGCAAGAAGAAATCGAATTGGTTTCGCGATAAGACGTAAGCGCGAATCGTTCGATACCGAAGACCTGTTATTACCGCACTCCTTTTCCTTTTTTCCAAACGACCAAGCACGAAGTTGCTAAAACAGGCTGCACCGCAGCAACGAATATTTCATCCGGTTTGACGTTGCGCCTCGGTAAATCAGACCTCTGTGTTCTTCACTTCTCGTGCCTCGCCGATACCGATCCCTCTGTGCACGGACTCGATGCTTTCCTTGCCCTACAACCCAACTACTCCAAGAATTAATTTCAATATCGTTGGTCCGCATCTTGCTCCTGCCGACCTTGTCTTCTTTTGTACCGAGAACCTCTGATAACTTCATTCTCGTATCGAACACCTTCGGGCTTCGAATATCTTGCTGTGCTCGCGTTAAAGGCTGTTCATGTTTATCGTTCGGAAGATCTATGTTTTTGTCTGATTTAACCATCTTGTACCAGTGGAGTTACTTTCACCTTTGATTATTCTGAAGATTTTCGTTGCCCGTTAATTTCTTGTTAGGCTTCCGTTGAGGTTATGTTCCTCGGTCGGATGATCTACGGCAATCTAGGCTTTCATTTATGTTGTGGTTACTGAGACTTTGACTTTCTCTATTCGCTTCTTCCCATCAACATAAACCACGATAATTTACGTTGGTACAGAATGTTGTTGGTGATCAGTACTTCGAACGTTTGCTAAAATAATTCTTAAATGACACTCATTTCTTTGTCTTCTCTTTGAGGTTGTAATTTGTAGATCAATAAACTTATCTTAACATCGACACAACATCGCGTTATACAAAAGTTGGATGTTAATCTGTAAAATACCTATACATATACGGATATTTAGTTTGTCTTCAAGTTTATCAACCAAAGATCACTTATGCGAATATTACTATTTTTGTACATCATAAATTCTTTCAGTATTTATTGTAGAATTATACAGATTAAAGATTAGTAAAATATACTTGTAATACATCCTTAAAAATGACGCATGTTATATTTCTACCCTTCAATCGTATACACTGAAAAGGAAATGCATACGTATTCGCGATATTGCGTGGACCAGAGGTCGAGAAAACCGATGAAACTGGGAGAGAATATTCGAGCGGACGTGGTTACCGAACCGCTAGAAAATCTGGTGAAAAGTCGACACCGAGAAGTCGAGTAACCAGCGAAGCATTCGCCGGTGATGTCCAGATTCGAAACGGTAATGTGACAGTAACCGCATTTCGCGGTCGTCCGGTTCGACCACGATAATAATCGTAACTTCACGAAGAGACGTTGGAAGTCGGAGACGAAGTGACGCGAAGGGCAACGGTAATAACGACATTTCGCGAATAGTCGAAGAAAGACGAGATCGGACCAACCCCCTCCTTTGTTTTGCTTCCTTTCCTTCTGTTTCGCCGCTGTTCTCAAGGAGGAACCGAGCAACGGGTGAAGAATAAGACACCAGACGCATATTTCACGCTGGTCCTCTTCACCGCCAGAGAATACTGTACCCTGATGTCGTGTTGTGAGTTATCGTCGTATAAAACGCCGTACCGAAACGCGAATGCGTCCGTCTTCGATATTCTCCTGCGACTAGTTCGAAAGCAGCTTGCGTTGTCCGTTTCTGTTATCGCGAGCTAACGCGGAATCTCCTTCGATGTTTCGTTTTCAGTTTGCGTCGACGCTTCGATTATTAAGTAAGGATAATCGTAGTTATTTATCGTTAAGCGTAGTCGACGTAACGATATTCAGTGTTTTATAAATCACTTCCACATAATTCCACATAAATAGAGGATGTTCATAACCATCGTTGTATAATTCGTAGAATAGTCTCTAAATCCCCAAAAGCGGAGAATTATCGAACTGTTTACACACGTTCCATTTAAGGAAACCAAACTTGTCCTGCGAAATATTCTAACGTACGAAGAAAAAAAAGTTCACTCTGACCCGTGCATTACATTTTCCACTTCGTGCCATGTTTCATAGCTCGAATACTCGAAGAAATACCGATACTGTTACAAATTAGCGTGGACACCCTGTAGTTACACGCACCATTCACGAGCGTTCTTCCTTATTGGAGCTCGAGGTAACAGAATTATCGTCGCTCCGCGGGAATCCTTACCTAGAGGGTTGTCCGATAGAACGTGTTTCGAGGAATCTAGAAGAGAACAGGTATGTACTAGTCGCGACAGTGGCCGGCATTATATTCGTCATACGTATAGGTATCTTCGTCATTTTTTCCCCTTTTTCTCATCGATCGCGAGCCGGTTCCATTAGTTTCTGGCATAATATTGTAGTTTGCTCGGACTGTCGGGGGGTGGGCCGAGGAGGGTAGGTTAGACGGTAGGCGTGTGCTTTTGTGCCGAGCAACGACACGAGTCAGTTCTTCATGACGATGAAAGGGAGATTACTTCGCGGTGGTTGCTTTAGGAGAAGGGCGGAACGTGTTCTTGCATACATTTAAAATATTCCGCTTCGGAGGCTGCCCGTAAAGCTTCTCGCGGGCTCTATGTACCCCGATTCACGCGGACGCCCGTAAGGGGTGTAATGTATGCGGTTCTGGTAATGCACTTACGAAGATAAGAGTTCCCCCACTTATTCCGCGGGAATATTACGCGAGCCCTGAAAAACCAACAGACGATGCTGAAAGGACGGAACGCGAGCCACGGCATCGTCAACGCGACGGAAAACGATAAGAATGCTTTGTTACGGCTAAGTCAGGAGGGACGCGAACACGTATCCCTTCGCGATTAACGCGATTTTAATGAACAGCAAGAATTTTCTCTCAGCGAAATAGCAAGGTGGAAAAACGAACGTGCAATAGCTTTCGTGGACACTATCGGCCACTTAAGGATTCAACGTATTAACCCTTCGTTTTCGTTAGCCTGTGTATTTTTAATAGTGTGATTATGAATTCGTGTCTATTGATGCCTTTTCTCCCAAAGGTCAGTACTACCCGAGGAACGCCATTTTATTGCACCCCTTGTATGTCTCGATCTTTACCATAGCATTTAGTTGGTTAGTGGCGAACCTTTTGGCAAAAGAGTATATTACAGTTTCTATGTATTTCAAATTGAAATTAAAATATCTTTTAAATGTTCACTTCATGTTGGTTTTCTCATTTGTTCAGCTATGTTATCTTGAATAAAAGCATTTGAATGTCCTTACTGTGTATTCTACAGTTAGCATTCGACGGATTCGAGGTATTGTCAAGTAGGGATGCATCACTGCATATAGCTCATGAAATGGCCTCCGGAGTTGTCACCGTGAGATATCGAAACAATAACCTCGCAAATCATTCGCGACTACATTCGATTACATCATTTTTATTGTTTCGCCGTAGCATTTCATTATAACAGTAGCCGTTCTCACAAATGGGATGAAACGAGAAAGATTCACGAAGATTAAAAATTTTCTTATTTACATATCAGGGCGTAGATCGAAGTTTCGAAATTTTGCAAGTATCCAAATTGCAAATGGTCGAAATTCTGCCACAGCGATGCGATCTAAGAGAAATTCCAAAGCGGGAATTTATCTAGCAGGGAAATATGAAGGTTCCAGCGTAGCGGGTATCGGGTATCCAACCAGCAGGAATCTCCGATTAACTTCTTGCCGTTAAGAGTTCGGACCACGAGCGCGTGGCTGAGCCTTATACTCGCATCTAATGCATTACCGTATGCGGGCGAGGAGAGACGGCGAGTATCGAGGAGACAGAGAGAAGGAGAGAGAAGGAGAGAAGCTCGGGAAGCAGCGCATGCAAGCTCGCAGGCCGGAATGGAGTCGTAGGATAGCAATTTCGACCGAGCAGTAATAAAGCACGTCTGCGCGCCGAAATCCTGATGAATGGCCGCGCTTAGGCTTGAAATGGAGAAGCGACGAGCCACTAACACTTACTCTGCCCTGCTGTCTCCTCTCCTCTCCTCTCCTTGCCGTCTCTCACCGATGGTGTACGCGTGCATGATCCTTTTCTCCCTATCTCCGCGTTCGAGCGTTCCTCTTCCTCCCCTACCCCATCCTTCCGATCATTCATGTCCTCCTCCCTTTCGATTCCTCTCTTCATCCCCCTGAATGATCCCTACGCGTTTCAACGACACCCCTTGCAATTTATACATTCGATATGCTATCCGACCGTTGCGCAGGTGTCATTGTTTTAGTGGGAAATGATCGAGATTACACTGTGACACGACGCTTTTCGAATTATATGGCGATACGAATTAAATTCAGATTCTAAGAATCAGATTTTCACTTTTCTAGTTTCCAGCTCCGCATATTTCTAAATCTAAAGATTCAGAAATTTCCACATTTTTAAATTCCGAAATTTTCAAGTCAACAAATTTCTTCCACGTCCAAATCTGCACATGACCAGATTTATAAGTCTTCGAACTTCCAAATCTCCACATTTTGAAAATTTTAAACTTTTTTAACAATTTTAAACAGCCACAGTATCGTTGAATATTATATTATGCTTAAATAAGTAGTAAAAGAACGCAGCCTCATAAGTGATTAGGTTTAGGAAGGCGCCATTGGTAGAATTCAGCGACACGATCAACATTTGAAATTAATTACGGCGTGCGAAGAGTGAGTCGAATTTTCAGGATGATGAAAGAGCGGTGGAAGTAAATTCGCGCGTTGAAATTCACGGAAAAGATGGAAGACGCGTTCCATTGGGGTCGAACGATATTTTCGTTCGAGTTTTACGAGCGTCGACGTTCTCGTTTGCGACGCAGCAATGAATGAATCTATACGGTCGCAGAAATAGGAAGGTAGGCAGCCAGAGGCAGGCGGAGAGGCAAGCAGGGTTGGAAAGGGGGAGGTGGTTGGCTGCTGAAGCCCAATAAATCTGGTCATCCCGAATTGAGAATGTAAAATACATGCGGTCCGCATCTGCGCGAGCGTGCGCAGAGATTTATCAGTACCGTGCTTTCGATGGGCAGGTACTGCCTCTAATTTATTCGTCTGTTTCATGAACTCGGCCCTGATAGTGGCCCGTCTTAATTCGGCTGATTTTGTCGAGGCGGTGCCCGGCTCCTGGACTCGTTACCCTCGTACTTTAATAATCTTCCAGCATGATATATCTCTCGTTATCCGCTTTCGAGTTGCGAACTGCATCGCGACCAATATCGACGCAATTTCGCCAGACTCTGATTACTCGATTCCGTTTGTGTTAATGAAACTGTCTCGATCATAATCGAGACTAACTCGGTATTTCACTATCTCATATTTAGTTTTGTTTTATCTCGCAAGTATTATCGATACACGTGTGCATGCGTTTTGATGTTGATAAGGGTTAGATAGGATAGCTGTCACATCTTTCAAGCATCTTTGGACATCATTAGGCTGTGTTGTAAGAATGCAGTTACAAGTAATTACACGAATATAGATTAATTCTAATATCTGTTAGGTGGCACTAGTCGTTCGAAGAAGAATCTTCAGATTGCTTGTAGTACGTCTCTATACCTGTAGGTTCACATACTTGACGATCCATTTACTATTACATTCCTGTATCCTCAGATCCATCGTACTGTTAAATCTAGAGCTCCTTAGATATCTATATTGCTAGAACTCCAGACCCCTGCATTGCTCTACTTCTATATCTCTGTGCTCCTACATCTTCTCTCTATACATGTATGTGTATTCTTATATATCCATTCGGATATATAAGAAAATTCGGATTTAGGAAAATGAGAGTAATTAGAAGTAAAAATTGTCGATTATGGTACCTGTTAGGGCGCACTGTACACAGGCAGGTTCACGCGGAGGTTACAGAAGGCAGCTAGTACCTATAGCGGTAACTTCTGGGCCTCTAAATCAGCCTCCGTGTCGTGATTCATGGAGGGCAACCTCTCGCCTCCTTTTCCCCTGAACGCGAGCGAGCGAGCGCGCGCGCCCGAGCTTTGCTCCTCACCTAACCCTCTTCCCAGCCCGTGTTTCCTCCTTACTCCACCCCCTTTCCTCGCCCTCTTACGACTCCTTCGGCAGTGACCTCCTGGACGACCCTTTTACCTCTCGGCTCCTACCAACCTTCCACCAATCCACGATCTACACCTACCAGGATTCAGCCACTTTTTGACCATCCATTTTCTTTTGTGCCAGCCGATTAATTTTTATCGAATCTAACGATGTTTCGATGAAAACTCTTGTCGTCCTGACGAATCAGATCATCTTCACCTTCATTCGTATAGCAATAGTTCGCATGCCACAAGATGAGTTCTGAACAGATACCGGAGACGCAGTTGCGATTGGTTAAAACCAAAAATCTGTTCCTAGATGTATATATATTTTTTACAAGGACGAATAGTTGGGTGAAACAATCAATCAAAAGCTGTTTCAGTTGGTTGGAACAGTTTTACACTAACTGGAATGAGAAATAAGGGAAGTGCGCTCCTCTCCTCGAATTCCTAGAAATCATCTTGTGACGGACGCGTAGCATATGTATTCGTCATGATGTTTGAATCGTTCATCTTCTTTGAATTAATTTTCATTGAAATAAGCTACGGTTCGGCGACGATATTCGCGATTCGTCGTACAAACGACGGATAAGACGAATGGGACAACTGTGTGAGCCCATCGTCTCCTCTCAGTGGGTCAATTAATTCTCTTGGTAACGCCTCAGCAAAGAATCCTACACTTCGTTTCGTTCTGGGAACTATGCAAACGTCCATAATTCTTCACCCTTAACGCGAATCACTTTCATAAAATCGCGTATCAAAGTCTTCTCTCGTTTTCTTAATGTTGCTATGACGGCGTATTTTATAGCGGGAATTTGAGAATCGAAGTATTTAGAGATTAGTGAATTTCAAAAGTTTTGAAAGTTGAACAAATTCTGTGATGTCCCTCTTTCTCTCACAAAGCAACTGCTTATTTTGTTTTTCATATAACCCGACTAGAGCTAGAAACGAAGTAAATTTTAGTCCTACAAAGATTCGATAGCATCCGTTTGCACGTGATTTCATCTAAAAAAACGAATCGAGTAATAAAAGTGACTCGACGAAAGCACCTCCACCTATAAATCTATCGGTTAGAAATCGAGACGATCGGAAGATATCCGGCCGACGTCGTCCGCGGTTGTACGTCAAATCGCAATAATAATTCCGTTAAAGAATTGGCGCTTAACAATACAGATACGCGGTATTAGAAGTAGCAGCGGGTCGTGCACCTTCGTAAAATACACCCCGTCCACGGAATCTCCTCGAGATATCTGTTGGAGAAGGCTATTTTCAAGCTCATTGAATAGACAGCCATGATTCTATGACCGCAGGCCGTGCCAACTCCATTGTAGCGCCCTCCGCAACTTTATTCTCTCATTCTCTCTCTTCCATCGAGCCTGCTCGTACATTTCGTTATGGTGCCTTAACTCTGGGCTTTCCAACGACACCTATCGCGTCGATGTACACCATCGTCCATAAGTCACCGTGTACTTGACGAACGTAGACATCAAAACCGTACATAACCTAACCTGACAATTGTGTGAACACTTCAGCGCCTACTTGCGTTTATCGGACTCTGGAATATTTTTGTTATTAACTATTTATTCTTTTAATTTGATGATCGATCTTTGTAAAAGAAATCCTACTATGTAGACTATCTTCGCTTAATTCGTTTAAGATTGACTGAATATTTGGAAGATCACTTTTTCGAAATAATAAGATTTGGAAAGTCATTTTACGAAGGATGGTTCAGGGTAGTAGAGAGAACACATGTTGGGACACTTATTCCCTTACGCTTCTACTTAATTAAGGGAAGCCTAATTTGCACGCAACGATGTAATAAACGACCACCTATGCTGTCGTGATAATATAATGACTCGACTTCGACCTTGAGCGATCCTTGAATCTGTATTTAAGCTACTCTTTCATTTTATAACAAGATAAACACTGTTATTCTCGTAAAGATACTTGTAAAGTACTTGTATACTTAAAACTAAAGGTACTTTATTTTTGTAAAAATAAAATTCTTTACGAATGCAATATAACAAACAGTTACAATTAATTGTCGGTTGCATCAGTTACTACTAATTATTAAATTGATAGTGTTTATGCATTAGGTGATAGTATCTTTACACAGTAATAAGTGTCCAGCAAGATATGGACGAAACTACAAGTTCTACAATTTCTCCAAATTCGTCTCATTTGACTTTTATTTCGCAACAATTTCGCCTCCTTTGCGTAACATATTATAACTCTGATAACTTTGCAACGTAAAGAAGATCATGTCCAAACGAGTTCATCGAATAAATGAATTTTAATTTCTCGCCACCCTTCGATATCACGGTGGCTTACCTTTTTCAGAAAGAGTCGATTTCGAATATGCAAATAGAGCTGGTTCAGCGAAGCGAGAAGCACGACGAGGCGGAATAATTCACTCGTCTAAATAATACGTAATCGTTATTAACGAGTCTAGCTGATTTAACACCACCGGGCCCAACCGTGCACAATCGCAAGCGGCAATAACACCGTGGCGACGCGTGGATAACTCTCGTCCCCATCGTCCTTTCGATTAATTATCATAATTAGTATTAATTGGATAATGAAAAAGGTGAAATACAAGGCAACGATTCGAAACTTCGTGATGAAACTGAATCATCTCGCGACAACTGTTTTCCCAAAAATTGAAACACCCAAACTTTCACATTTTTTATCTTTCAAGCTTCTCAACTTTCGAAATTCAACATCTTCCACAGTCCAAATACCGAAACTCATAAATTCTGCAACTTTCATCTCGAGGCACTGTCAAATATGATCCGACTATCTTGATGTTTTTTTATGCAAAACGAATTCTCGACGGAGAAAAAAGTCAAAAACGAGCACGCGCGGCAAAACATTTCGATATTAAACTTTTGTGAGCTACCCTCGCAGCGCACACTGCGACGATTGGTATTGTGATGGATGTGACGGAAACGCGAGAGACCAGTTTCTAATTAATGGGAGTCGCTTCACTCGGGGGTGGACTCAATTATTGTCGATAGCGTGGAGAGCCGGTTGAAATACGAATTCACCCGCGAAGGGAATCGTTCTTTCTCGCTTCGACTTTCCTCTCGGCAGTTTATTCGAGCGCAGAGGATCGCGCGCGGGTGCGCGCGAGTCCAGGCCTGTATCGGAGAACTCGCGATGCGTATCGCGAGGGTTACGTGTGGGCGTACGGCTGATTCTGTGTGCACGTACGTATAAGGATGGAAATACGTAAGGAAGCAGGGCATGAGCAATGGCTGGCAGCGCGGCGTAATAATGTTGTCTTCGTCGGCTCGTTTTATTTGCCGCGGCGCAAGAATGTAGCCTACAGTCCGATTCAAAACTCGTGCTCCGGTTAACTGCGCAACTCCCGTCGTTTTTCACCTCCAATTCCTTGCAATTTTCAACCCGAGCTGCCTCTGATGAATCTGGCACGAGATAAACTTCATTTTCAATACACTTCAATTTGAAGTCCAATTTGCATGGTCAAAGATCGCTGGATATAAAATTCATAACAGTTTAACTTTTATTGTTTGTTTTAATGTTATAGCAGTGGGTAATTAGTGCTGTTGCAACTGACAGATAAATATAGCAAGGGGTTAATATTAAATTAAATATGAAATGACCGGTTTTGGGACATCAAGAGTTTCATACTCGTGATACATCAATTTGAAGCTCAAAGTTTGCTGAAAACTTTGAAGAAAGGTTCGTATAGTCGTTTTGAACAAACTTCAAGTTCAAATATTGATATTTAAAAAATTGTCCCCCAACAATTCAATTAATTCCTTGTAAGAGATAACTAAAGATAACTATGTACCTGAGTCAAGAATAATGAACTTAAAAGAAACTACAGAAATGTAGTATTTTGCGACGAAGAAAGAGTGTAATAATATTTGCACGCTATTAAAGGTTTAAGATACCAATTAAGAATCGTTTGTGCGATGAAGTTCGCTTCAAATTTTGTGACCGGTTGTGCAACACGATCGAACCGATTGCTTGCTCTCGCTTTGGAGCGCGAGCTGAATTATCGCCGGCATCGACGGCCAGCGTCTCGCCCCGAGAAGTTTAATTGACCTGTCGCTTTCTTGAACGCTCGACGATGTTTGCCGAGATTCCTGGTATCGAATTGAGAAATAGAATTGAAGTCGCAATCGATTTACAAGCGGACAGAGATACTCCAACACAGACGGTGTTGCTGAAACATTTTTAATTTAGATCCAAATGGCATCTATTACTCGAAAACATTTCTTAAATATTTATATGTGCTTGCATTTTCTGAAATGTCCATAGTTTTTACAGTTAACACTTAATGGATGGGCTACATAAATTTATATTCTTTATTTGAACTATTTTTAATCCGGGACAATTTGTCGATGGAGAGCGATTGCGATTAATTTGAAACCGGTCACGAACGCAGAGCTAAGTTATCACCGTCGCGTTATAAATATCATCCTTATTATCATACAAAGAGATATCGAATGGCTGGCATTAAACTATGAATTTCTATGCTGAGGAATAATAGCAATTCGAATGCAAATTCTATGATAAATACAAAGCTGCGCTCGGAGGTGGTCCAACGAGGTCCCGGAAGGAACAACTAAAAAAGAACCTGACCTAATCTCCGTATTAAAAACTGTCCTGTTTCGCATCCTTATTCCTTTGCGCGCCAATTTCACGCGATTACGCAAACTCACGCATTCACGTAATCAGAAAGTTTCTTCGTCCCAGTTCCATCATTAATATTGCAAGAACGTCCACTTCGCATCCGCGTTTTAATATTCAGAATCAATTTCAAGGTGTCGTTGGGGCTCTAAAATTGATGTACAATAATATTAAAATTTGTTGTAACGTAATTATATTACTGAAAATAAATGATCAATAACATATATAAGAAAAATTATACACTTTGCAATGCGTTTCAAATATATTTTACGTATGTAACCACAAGCGTGGTGATCGACAGAAGGTACAGTTATAGAAACAGGTATACGAGGATCACACAAAGCACAATAATCGTAGAAGAGAAAAAAAGTAACTCGAAGAAGAGGGATGAAAACGAAGGCAGGAGTAGCACCTGTGAGTTATTCGTTTCTGTTGGCGCGACAACGTTTCACGCACTCGGATGAGGTAAAACGACGCAGATATCTGACAATCAAATTGTCGTAACCGTAGATCATAACGGGGGATAACGATGGGAATTGGCTGTTGCAAATACATTAGGCGGTAACAGGATGGCGGGAGAAAGGGCGAAGAGAAGAGGCTGGAAACGGGGAAAGGAAACAGAGGGGGTGGTTTCGCGATATCGGACGGAATATTCGAAAGCAGCCAGGCAAACGGGAAGCAGATAAAATAGAAAAATCGTCACCGATCTTGAGCTTCGGTTGGACGCGAAACGCGAACGACGGAGGTCCGTGGCTCCGCGAAAAAAGTATAAATTTCTTTAATGGCGCTAATAATTTCATATCGCATAATTTACTTACTGCGAAACGTAACGCCAGTAGCTACCAGAGGCATTAACGAGGAGCCTAATATTTATGTTGCTGCTCGGTCGTCCGCCACCCAGATAACACCCTTGCTCCCAGACCCCCCCGCCCCCCCCCCCCCCCCCCCTCCCTCCCTTAAATTCTCTGCCACTCACCCCTCTCGTCTTTCCGTTACGTTCCTCCAGAAAGTCTCCCTTCTTGCCTTCGTAACTAGATAAAAAAAAAAAAGAGAAAGAAAAAGAAACGTGAAGAAGAGGTTCCCTTCCCTTTCGCGAGATAAGTAGGTCCTCGCCGCAGCCTGCGCGGTCCACGATCGGTTAAGGACAAAAGGGAGAGAAAAGGCAACGAACGAAGCGCCGGTGATTTAATACGGACGTCTTTCTTTTTTCATTTTAAGGAGAAGCAACCCTCGTAGCAAGGGGGCGAACGCTTGTTCTACTAAATTCGAGTTAATTTTGCCCGGCAACGCGGTCCGATTACTTTCAATTCTAAACGAATTTATAGGATCAACGTTCATTTTTCTTCTAGTCCTCCGTGACGAAAGGACACTCTTCTAAACGATCGACTAATTTTTATCTTTCGATTTTGAAGATCAACTCCGTGTTTCTCCGTTCGACTACGCGGCGTTCATGATTTTCTGGAGATCGCAAGTTTATGAAATTGCTTGCAAATATACAAGAATTTTTATAAACTACTATCGTACGGGTTAAATGTCGCGAAGCTCAGAAACGCTGCATCCTCTAAGGGTTTTTTCTCCTCCCGAGTCGTTCGTTTCGAACCACCTTTCCGTCAACTTTACCTCGATATCGTTCGAAAACAAGCGCAACAAGACCATCGAAATCCAAGACTCGATTTTATCGCGAGCAACCAGCACGGGTTCATTAAGATACGGCCTAGCCCGAGGCGTCGCGTCGTAGCATCGTGTCGTAGAAATAAAGAAAATCGTCTCGGTACAAGGATCGATGCGGACGGTGTTCGACGAGATGGCGGAAATCGGGCAACGCGGAGGACAGCTCGCATTCGGTTAATTCGCTGGCGCGTAACAGCTCTACATCACGGAAAAGTTTTGCTGGGCGCGTGACGAACGTTCGCGAGGATGTTTCAAGAACATCGCGTTGCATCGCGTCGCGTAGTTGAGCCGCGAATACGTGCACGAGCTTCTTGGCCCCGGTGCATTCTCCCTACTTCCTCGGCTTCCACCTCGTGTCGTTTGTACCGTTTGACGCACGGAAGATTAACTACGAGCACGTAGCCTCATCTGTCTATCTCACAGCGTGTAATCGCATGTACGCGACTAAGTGCATCGCAAGAGTAATCAGCAACTGAGCCCGGTCGACGCGACGCGGCTTTGATTAATTGAATCCGCCCTAAGAGACGAACCGCGCCATGCGGCTTTATACCTGCTGGCAAGCACGCACGTATGCGTCGCCATTCGTTCATTCACGGACGCTCTTGTCTGCTCGGATTCGCGTTTAATTATATCACCAAACCGTTTCTTATACGCTTCCTGACGTCCTCGGCCCTCTTTGTCTATGCAACTTTACTTTGGTAGCCGACCGTTACCGAGGCTTCTTACAATCTTTCTTGCGGATGATGTATTAAGAGTTATGTTTGTTTAGACGGGAGTTTGTGAAGAAACATTTGGCACCGAGTATTGTATGGGAAATGCTTTGGTAGTTGATTGAATGATACAGAAGCGTCGAAGAAATCAAATCTGAAGAATGAGGATGCTGATTTACGCTTACTGCTGTAAAAAATATTGTTCGAATGAACGGCAAGAATTTTTAGTTAGTATCAAGGCATTCGCGAATCTGCTGGAAAATCGGTCGACCAGATCGATTAGCATCATCAACGATCGACGAACGATAAACAAACAAAGCACTGGCTCCTCGTTGAAAAAAAAGCAAAAGAGTAGAGAGCTACAGTCACGGAGAAAGGTGCATTAATCTTGTCCGTGCGAATCCGTAACAAATGGCGCGTATCGTTTGTGCTCCAATCACATTACACGAGCCGGCCCGGTTCACCGGTAATTAATAGGTAATTATTTATAATGGAACAATGGAATTTAAATTAATAGTTTAGTTTCATTAATAACACCGCGTAATTTCGCTCCGGCTTCCCTTCCTCCCTGCCTCGTTGCGTGTCAGTGTTAAATAAAATATATGTACCGGTGAACCCAACGCCGCATTACGGTCCGGTAATGCGCGTGCTGCATCGCAAAACACCACCAACCCCCTTCCCTCGAAACTCTCACCCCCCACTTGGCTGACGCACACGCCCTACCGTAATATAACCACTCTACGTCACGTCTGTTATAAACGCGTAAACACGTGCTGGTACCCCTGGAACCAGGTTGTCCACTATCAAGTAAATAATGGCGCATTAAGCTTTTTCATTCGTATTCAGATATGTGCGGTTCAGTTCTGTCCGTGCATACCGGCCACGTGTGCGTTCCTACACGTGGAATCGACCGTCCTCCCACTCGCACCCTCCCGCCCCCTGCGCCATCGCCGTTCAATTGCCCGACACACGCCAGCAGGTTGTTGAAGCTGATGCTCCGCGAAAAAACCGACTTAATGGATCCTTATCGCGAACCAATTAGCGGACAACAATTCTCTGCGATCAGAATCCCCGTAACTAACCAAAAGGTTCGTTAAATTCGAGATCACTCGGCTCGTTCGTATAAAGGACGCGCAGTAACTGTACTATATGTAGATTCTGTAGTAACAGAATATAGATTCTGTTACTAGCTACTTGCGGATGAGATAAGACAAGCATTCTCTAGGATGTGCCGATCAATTTATGATTTGCTTTTAATCTCTTCAGGAATACTTACGCATATGTGAACATTTAGTTTTTAAATTCAACCGAGGATGATATATGTGGATACTATTAACGATTGGGTGGAATTCGAGTCTTTAGAGAAGAGTATATAGTAGGGTCTTAAGATCTTATGGGAAACTCTAGGAGACTCTAAGAAGATAGTCCTATCTAAGAGGCCTTAGAAAACTCAACGAGGAGCCTAGAGTTTAAGGTATCTAGAAGGAACTCAGAATGAACCTAAGGGAAATCTAGGTACATTAAGCGAGAAAGGGAAAAACCTGTGACTCATTCGCGAATAAAAGAGACAATCGCGTAACGGCAACGTTACCAGATCGATCGGGGCACCATGTAGTTTTTTATTTTCCACTGAAATATCGCGGAAACTGGCGGGATCGGCAACGATGGCGTACCTATTGCGTCCGTATTTATTTATTTGCCCGCTTCTCACGTTAAATGTAGCATTTGCTCTATTCGTTCTGTCTGCGCGCCACAGTCGACATATTGCATGTATTTTTTTTGTCCGTCGACCATGCGTCCCCGTCGATTAAGGTGATATTTTGATCGGCCCGGAAACAACCCAGAACCACGGTGAAATCTATGCAGCATTAATGAATAGTTCGTCGTTTATAATTTACACGGTCGAGCGCACACGTACTCGAATAAACGAATACACACACGTACAGGGCCCGTACGATAAATTTTCAACGGACGTGCTCGCACGAGACAACCGTGACAATTACACGGCCACACTAACGGAACACTTTAAATCGTCCGCGTGCGTATACACATCGTCGTCCTGGCTACGCGACGAGCATCGAATTCGTCGATGAAGACGTCGCGGCGCACATACTAACAGGCGTCTCGTTTCGAGGTGAACGCCGGCCTGGCACACGCTCTATCCGCGTACATAGGTTGGAAATCAGGAAATCACGATCGGGAATAGTTGCACGAGGCGAGCTACGTAGCGCCGGCACTGAGCTACGATCGACGATTATCGATTAGATATCGGCAACTCGTCGATAACATCTTTTAACGCTCGAATACCGGGTGTCCGGTACATGTCACTTCGACGCCTGATGTTTTACGCAGGGTGGTCCCGTACGACGTGACGATTTTTAAACTGAATATCATTAGGATATCCTATGCAACGATGTCGCGGAAGGTGGTCGCGATCCTGCCTTGAAAGTTGTCTTCCTCGGGTTGTAGACAACGTTCGAGGCACCACTGCGACGACTTTCATTTTTCAGCTGCATATGATTTTAAAATATATCCCATCATGCATGCAAATTATAAAAATTTAAAATACATATTAAATCGACAGCAATTAAATAAAAAAGAAATGGCCATTGGGTGTGAAATTTGGTAGGTAAACGTACACGTCAATGTCTTTCTTAAGATATACGTGTTAGCTCGTAGATTTCGTCTGTCGATTAATACGAACAAGCATAAGGGGTTGCCGTAAGAGCAAAGTTGGAAAAATGACATAACGAAGACACAGTGATGGCGAAAGAGGATACGATAGGAAGGCATCGGAGCGCACCGGCGCCCTGCTTCGGCTCCATCGAGGCGCCGGCGTAACTTCCGCCCTCGCTTTTGCTCCAACTTCCTCCGACGGGTCGTGTCGAGAACATCTCTGGTACCGCGGTCATTCGAGTCGTGGGAAATATCACGAAAAACCACCAGGAAAGTTCGTTAAATTTTGTGAAGCAACATAGAATAATTGCAACTCGTTCGTCACGAAGGAATAAAACCTGCAATGACTTACAGCTATAGTTTATACGTCATTAATGTTCTGCGCGAAATAAATTTCGACGAGGAAGACGTCTTTTTCTAATAAACAACCATTAAAGCCTCGAACGATATTTTATTTTATCCGACTAGGATGGACGAACCTGTTTGCAACTATTAATCGCGAGATCGAATGCAGATAACTAAACAGGCTTCGCGGATGAAAAAATGACGATTTGTCGGTGCAATGTCAACGCAAAGTTGCGAAACCAGGCGTATGTGAGACGAGGTAAGCAGGGACCAACGATAAGGACTCGTTTTCGCGTGCACGCGCCGGAATAGCGCGAGCCGATTCCAACCACCGATAAATAAATATGAGACGCACCGACTAAACAGCTCGCCGGGCTGTTGATCCTACCACTTTCGTATAAATCAGTCGCAACGTTTCAAGATTCGACTCGCGCGATTCCGAAGCCGCGTACCCGCATTGTCATCGATTCCTATATACGCTTTCGAATTCCACGCGACTTCGGCACCGCTCCCAGGACGATCGGAACACGTCGCGGGACCCTTGGGATTCCGATTTCGTTTCGCCACGAAACGCACGATCGTGTATTTCGAGTACGTTCGCCAGACTTCCAAACTTCTTGTCGCGATACGTCCAAAAAAGAATTTCTCGTAAAAGGTATTCTTCGGACTTTCATGTCTCGATGCTGCAAATTTACTATTGTTATGGTATGTGTTCATCGGAAGAACAAAAAGCAACACTTTTATTGCTGGTGTTTCTTGCAGAATGCAGACGGATGCCGAGCCTAATTCTTCGAGGCATGATGTATCGTGACCTTAACCAATCTCGGGATCATTGCGATAGATGCCTTGAGGCATTCCCACGTTACGCTTTTCAATCTACGATATCTAGATTATTCGAGTCTCCTTTCGTATTTTATTCAGAAGATTCTTGCGTCAACGTATTGCGACATCTTATTCAGAACTTTGGTACTAAGCCAACGTCAATAAACATTATTTGCTTCTGTACATATGTTGTGTATCATTATTTAAAGAAAGCTTATATTAATATTAAATGAAAGTGAAATATCGACGGTTATGTACAGAACATATTCTATACTTATTCTATATATATTCTATACATATGTGCACATTCATGGTATAATACATCAATACATACGTATTCTACCAAATTCTTCGAAATAAAAACAATCGTTAACAATTAATTTCGCATGCAGATAGGAAGAAATCACTTCCCGCAGAAACATTAAAATTATTGACACAAGCAGTTCGCATCTATTTTAAAAGATAACAGATACAGAAGAACTCGGGACTATTTGAGAAACATACATATTCGCAAAACGCATTCGAATGCACACGAAGATCAGTGCCAGCAAAAACGAACATTCGAAAAAACCTGTTGAGAAGACGAAAAAAAGATGGAAGAAATTTGTTAATTAGACTCCATTTGCTAGCTATGAAATTCCACGGAGCATGTAATTTACGATTCCCCTCCAGAAGCCGCGAGCGTCCGCTGTTCTCGCCCCGGCGGCCAAAAAAGGGACAATAATCGAGAGGGTTGGCTTTCAAGATATAACGTAGGAGACGTAGGACGAGAAACGACAAGATTCATAATTTCACGCGAGCTTATTGCCGTCAGTTATTTATCCTCCCGGCTCATTCCACATGCAGCTCGCGCCTAAGTGCCGCGATTCTGTTCCTCGCGCCGCTTTCATTCCCTGCGCTCGCGCGCGCCAACGAGCGAGTCCTTTCAGCACGCATCGTTTCCTAGCCACGTGATTAACGACGTGTTTCTAATTAATTAACGATACCATTTTTCATTAACATTTTGACCTTTCGCGCTTCGTTATAAATTAGCTTGCACACAATTCTGTCGACATTATCAATTTTGTGGAGGAGGAGCAAAATGCTTCGCCGTTCGACATCGGTTTTTAAATTTTCAACCATTCTTCAAATTATTCATGCGATTATTTCTAAGTTATGCAACACGAATATTCTACAAGCTCTCTTTCGGTGAAGCGTCAATTTAGAATGAAAACAAAATGAATGAAATTTTGATACAAGGAAAGATTAGATGGTATATGTCGTACATTCGATTTGCGTCACATATCTGTGACATACTCGAATTCTGTACGTAAATTCTGTTCAAATGTACAGACATTATTCGGTATTACGGAGGTGGGTCAAGGGTTGTTTCCGAATGCAGGCTGTTTCTTTTACAACGGGTCCCACGGCGTGTCGGTGTAAAAAGCGAAGGTGTTCATGGAAGCAACGGCTCTTTATAGGAAAGATGTACGGGGAACAAAGTGTAGGTGAGTTCGGGATACGCTTAGCGAAAAGGTAGCCGAGAGAAGACTGTAGGAGGCGGCGGAGGAATAGGAGGCGCAAGCCCAGACACACACACCGGTCGGGTTATTTATTGTAACGAGGACTTATGGCGACAGATTTAGGAATTAGGGTATCGCAGCAGGCCCGGCCCCTAGCAAGGGTTTCCATGGAGAAGCCCGTACGATACAAACACGTAGGTGTATTCCACGGCATACAAATACGACATCCTAGGGCATCCTACCGGTAGAGCACGTATGGACCCACGTGATACCGCAATAATCCACAAGGATTATCCTTCGTGTTCCAGCGCGAGTACGTAGCGGACGGAGGGCCTATCTGGCCACTGAACTGCCCGAATATTCGTATCGTACCTCGAATACGGCCTACGAAATCTGCCTGGAAACCGTTCGAACGGTCTGTTTCGCCGGACACCCATAAATAACTCGTTATCCGGGAAAGAATCGCACTGCCGACTAATGATCTTGATATTGCTGCTTATCGCCACGATACTCGTCCGCGCTTTGTTTTATCGCCCGCATCGAGAAATTGAACGATCCATCGTTTCGACTTTTAATATTGATTGAGGAGCACGTGCAAATTAACACTCTACCCTGCCGTTCCTTCTCCAACCCAACGCGCGATGCAATCTACGTTAGATGAGCTAATCACGAGACCGAATTTCTGAACTTATACGTTTCCAAAGTTTCCAAATTTCCAAATTACAAATTTCATAAACGAGAAGAGTTCAGTGTCGTTTCGAACCTTCATCCACATCTTGGTCACACTAAGAATTCCTTGACCTGTTCATTACTTTACGGAAAATCTGAGGAATATGCTATTCTCAAATTGTTCAGCACGTATACGAGTTAAAGTCGCGAGACTGTGCCCGTAAGAAAGTACTGTTAAAAAGAACAAATTGATTTTCTCAAATCTCTGGCGCAGTTTTCATTTGTTGAGCCATTCATCGAACGTTATCGACGCACCGTGTAATTGTGTCGTTGACAGAGCGTAGAAAAGGTGACAAACGTTTGGAACACCATGGGCAACGAAACAATTGATCACTGAGAAACCGGAACGCATAGACGGACAACGAAAGAACGCGAATATTTGCTCCCGGCCGTGCAACGAGCTGAAAGCCGGCTCTATCGATGAAGACATAAATTTCCGTTCACCGTGGACGGATGGCTAAGATGATAAACAGTTAGTAACCAGTTGTGGTTATAACCGAAGAATGAAAATGAATGGAGAAATACGTCATTAATAATGGTGAATGGAATTTATGCCTGCCGTGTCAATTATATCCTCCTCGTGGCTCATAGAGTTTTGCTTGCCCGGTGATTTATGATTCGTGTTTCTTGCTCGCGACTGCGTGATTCATAATTTCTTCATATAACAACGTGATTGCGTTTTTTTTTTCTTCGACGCGAGAAGAAACCATAGTCGATAAAGGGGAGACATTGGAATTTGGCAATTCCGTCGCGTTCGTTCGCCAACGTGCAATCTTCCTGTTCGTTCTTGGCCAAAAATGTGTTTCTTGGATACGTTATGCTTGAACCACCGCTAATTATGCGTGGAATAATTTTAATTCAAATTCGAAATTTGCATACTGTTGCATGCTGGCAAAACATTAATACCCTGCAGACCTGCAACGCTTTTAAGGTTAATTTCAAATTCATAGTGACTGTTCTTGAATCACTCGAAATCTGGCTAGACGAAGAGTATCCGCGAATGACTCGCGAATTGATTCGGTATCGCGTATCGCATCTGCGGATTCGCAGTAATCGTAGCATCTCATTTAAAGCAGCGATAAAAAACGCTTGCCAAGCGTGAAATGATCCATTCTATAAATCCTAATAAACGTCTACCTGCTCGGCGCAGACGTGCATAAATATAAAAGGTCGAGTGTTCGAGAGGAGCGTGATCAGGCCGCATTACGCCAATGTGTGTGCGTGGTCACGTGCGTGCGCGCGCACCCTCAACAACGCGGCGAACAGCGGCGCACAGCTTCATCATCATGGACGCTGAAGAATAGAGTGTCTCTCCCCCGTGTATTTGCTGGCAAGGATGCTTGAGCGGGGCAGGAAGAATGAACGCGAAAGATCGATGGCCAGACGGGAAATTGCATTTTAAATATTGCCATGCGAACCAATCGATGAAACTATTTGTCGAACCGACCTATCCAACGATGCTATCGCGTCCTAGCAACCATCTACTTTGCATTGGTCAAAAGTTAATTACTTCTTTGTTGTTTGTTAACAACAATTATACGTTATATACAGAATTTAGATTATAGCATTGTGGGTCGTATGGCGGCGCAGTTTTATAGCAACACGTTCTATAACGGCTAGTTTGGTAGCGGCACGTTTCATAGCGTCGCGTTCTATAACGGCACGTTGGGTTGTGGTACGTTATTTAACGGCGCATTTAGGAACAGCTCGATTGTATATCGGCGCGTTTCATAGTGATACGTTCTATAGTAACACATTGTACGGTGGCGCGATTGTAGAGCAGTATTATAGCAACGTCACGTTGTACAGAGTCACGTTACATAACGGCGAGGTTATATATACCAATGTAGAGCACAGTGACGCGTTGAATAGCAGCGCGTTTATAATCGTATATCGATACGATTGTATAGCAATCCGTTGAATAGCACCAGAACTTATTGAATCATAAATTTAAAGAAACAATTATTTATCGCTTGAAAGCAACCGAGAATAAAATTCTCAATGTTATCAACTTTGACGTTGCAATCCGACGCATTGTTAATTCAATGAATTGTTTGACTAAGTTAAACGCTCTTGTAGTAATCTCGATCAAAGTTTCGGGTAGTTTTACATACAACGATGACGAACGTTATGGAAATATGCGCGGCATCGAGCCGCGTTGCGAAAGTATCGCAAGAAACGAACAATGTCTGGGCAGCTCGATATAAAGACGCGGCCTGGCTAAAGAAGCGAACGAGAGAAAAAAAGGTAGCAACGAGGAGCAAAAGCAAAAGAGAAGCCAAGAAGGAGATCGGCTATAGGAGAAGCGCTAACAAAAAGAGAACGACCCGAAGAGAAAGAACGAAAGGAAGAAAGGGACGCGTTACGAAAGTGTATGAGGACGAGCCCGTTGAGGGGGTGGGAAGATGGTGGCGAGGGGAGAGAGTAGACCGAGGGGGTAGAAGTAGGGGGGAGACGGCACAGCGGAGGATGAAGGCAGTGGGGGTGTGCATTGCGGATTTATTCCCGCCAACACATTCATCATGGCGGATTTAGCTGAACCCGTAACGCATTGCCGTGGATATATATCTGCTTCCATCCCCTCCACGCGCACCTTCCGCCGGCATCCCTCCTCGCCGTTGCCACTCATCCCGATTTCGACCCAATCCTCGTCCGTATATCCCGTATTCTGACAAAACCTCTCTTTTTCAATGACTTCCCGACTCTTCCGCAATGCGCGAGCCCAAAATGCAATCTCCGACGTGTTTATCACTAGGCTCGACCATCTTTGTTTAGCTACATCTACTGGATCGCAGAAGCGTGCATATATTTACTTTTAAATCGAATTTAGATTCTTCATAGTCCGAAGGTTATCTAGAAGAAGCAACGTCCAGATTAAACTCTTCTTAAAGTCTAAAGTTCCTTAGGACATCCCTACACTTCCCTGAACTCACCCTAAGTTCACCATACGCTTTCTGTGCGGTTCTTGTGATTTTCATTAGCTAGGATATACTTAAAAATTTTCAAATTCTATATCTCCAATTTCTGAAGTTTACAAAATTTGTTGAAACTAAACTCAGAGCTATCTGCAATAGCACGAACCATCAGGGTACCTTGTAAACACGGATTGGAATTCATTTTCAAAAATATTTAAAATCGTATTTATCAGATTACTCTGGGGGGGGGGGGTCATAAATTTTGTACGAGATCCTCGAACTCACCTTACTCCGATAAGGGTTAAAAAACTGTTGCATCTAATACAGTACGAAGCTTCAAGGTGTGCCTTGAAAAAAAGATCATCCTAATACTTCGTCATGAATCTTTACTTAGGTAGTACCGACATATTCGTCATGAATAACGAGGCATAATTTTTTGGAAAAAAAAAAGAGGAAGTTTTGTGTGCACCTCAAGTAACGAATTGAGAGGGTACGAATATCGCCACGACGCAGGGTACACACGTGGCATCTGAACACGCGGGTTAGTTCGTTCTTCCCTCTCGGTATCCCCGTAAAACACTTCCCAATATTTTCCATCCCCGCGTGTTATTCGACGATATAACAGATTGGTGAGACCCGTCCACCGTTTGCGGCTGCTTCACGATTCAGAAATGATTGATCAACGTGGACGATTTACGAATAGTCCGGGTAAAAGCAGTGGCGGATTTTAAAATGTACGATGCTACAGCGTCCGACAGGACGCTACATTGCCCGTTCAATCGATAATTTCCACCGGACGACGTCATTCCGTGAACCGGTAAATTGTGCGATTCCTCCGAAATGTTTCTGTCCATTTTTTTATCCGATATGGTCAACGTTTAAAAAATTATTCCGAAATTACTACAAATACCCGTGTAACATAGCCTAAAAACCTAAATCGCGAATGCTATCCTAATTCGTGAATAATTTTTTTTTAATAACGATATATTTAAACAGTAATAAGCAAATCATAACATAACTTAAGAGAAACGTGAAGTAGGATCATGGACGCTGATTATTGAATTCGATTAATGATTATTAAAATAATATTTCGAAAGAGCTCGAAATATTACTTATGAAACAAAATGAACGAATTCATCGGCTTCACCTTGATCAGATAAACGTTAACGAATTTCCGACGGGTTATTTCTGATCGGCAAACCTATCGCGATGCATCATGGTGCAGCGGTGACAAACCTCTACTCGCAGCCACCCCCGTTCTAGCCCGCGTCAATCCGATATTACGGGGGTCGGTAAAAATCTATGGCTCATCCATCTACATTTTATCCCCGCAGAAGCAGAATATTCGTGCAGAAACTCACGAAGACGAGCATGGCCGTGTCGTAGTTCTCACAAACACCGTGAAGCCGGGCTTCTCCCTCTTTTCCTCGCATCCTCACGGTCCCTGTTCGTGCTTTCTCCCTCGAGACGGTTCAAATCCGATCTTCGCCACCCCCAACCTACTCTCACCCCAACCCACAATCTCTATCGAGATTCCAATAGCGGCCTTATCGAAGGCTTTGTGCGATGAAGGATCGCAAGCCGAGGCTCGGCCACTTTCCACGGTCCTCTCGATATTTCACCGTTATTATCATATTTCAGGTATTCGCAATCCATTTTTCATCGTAAGAACGACCCGTTATTAACGGCGTCGCGGCCCGATCTATGCAAGAACGTATTCCCATGAGGGATTTCGACGTCCCTTCGTCGAAAAGGAAGAGTCACTTTGACCGACTTCTTGGAAAGCGTGATCGGCTTGCAGTAAAGAAAAAACAATTTCTACTAAATAATCGAGATTTAACAATTTGGAAAACTTGCTTGCAAGTCATAGAAATTGCACTTTGATACAAAGTAAACGAAAAGTGCCACAACCAATATGTGTACGAACATATATTAAATCCTATAATATAGAATAAAAATTCTGAAACTAGCCAATGTGCTCAGTCACGTGGCCACAGCGTCAAGACGAGCAATGAAAAGTGCAATCGGTAACGAAGCAGTAGGTTAGCGATAAACGGGCATCCGGTTAAAAATGGCCGGTGGGGTGGGAATGCCACGACATAGGAAAAACTTGCTCCGACCTATTCCCCCGTTGCTCGAACAAAGTGCGATTCACCATAGGACAACAGCTGTTCCGAGCAGCTATTGCGCCAAAGACGAGGGGACGAAACGACGGGACCATTTCTTCCCCTCGGTGTATCTCTGTCCCGTTCTTTTACTGGCGACAAACATGGCTCACGATCCTGTCGTTGCACGGGAAAAGATATTTCTGGCTGAATTTCGTCGCTGACGGCCACGTCCCGACGTCGTCAAGAAGCTCTAAAATCGAACGGAACAGTTTCGGTTGTGATGACTACGGTGACACAGGGGGTTCGTTGACGTTTTAACGCGCTCGTTGCTGCCGTTCGTTGCCATGTTCGACGCTTCTTCTAAATTATGGCTTCCCGGTCGCCATGCAACTTAATACAAGGATGTTGTACTTTTTGGTAAGTTTAGTGCGTTTGTGAGAATATATGGTAATTGCGTTAGAACCGATGCACACGAGTGACCTTCTTTTGTGCGATACTGATTCAATCGTGTACCTTACTTTGTTTTATCGGTCAACAGATCGTGGATAGATATGTTACGAATTATTCTCCATGAAGAATATAGATAATTTGCCTTTGATCGAGTACAATAATTTTGAATATCTATTAATTAGTTAAGATTAATTCCTTTTACGGAGTTAATAATTAATTCCAAGATGTATACAAACTGTTACACTTTTTTTGCTTGTCTGTTCCCGAAATTAAATTGTTTCTATTCAGTCCAATGCATTATTTTGATTTAATAATGTGATAATAAAAAATTAAAATACAAATTTGTTGTCAAATCCATTCTACGATAAACAAATCAATTAAAACGGCGAGGCACGTACCAAAATGAAGTAAGAAAAAGGTCAGAAGATCGATGGCTGGCAAAAATGACGCAGCATCAATGAAGTATCGATTTATCTCGCGGGACCAGCTTCCGAGGACGTACGAAACGTCATTTCTGCGCGGACAAAGAAATCGAAACGGGGCCGTTTAATTAGAATCGTCGAAATCGCGCTTAAACGCGATGCAAATGGCGATCAATGAATCATTCGTAAGCGTAGTTTGAAGTTGCATTAGAGAGAACGGTAAAGGCAGTCTTTATACAGGAATACGAAATCCGCGTTTCTTGCCCCGCTGATAAGTTATACGAGTTGCCCGGGCGTAAGAGATTTCTTTTCCGCGAAGCCCCGTTTCTTTTCGTCCCACGGAAACGTGGCACCGGTACACCTCGAAACGTCGCGTCCCGGCTTCCTCCCGTTTCTTAACTTCTGCTTTCGTCATCAAACTTTCATGAGGTTCCGAATGATGCGTCGAGAAAGCAAGAAAAACTTGCCTCGAAATTACCGAGGACCCTGCGTCGCGTCGGAAGCCGAGTCGAAAATCAGGGCGAAGAAGGGAATGGGGAGGAGGAGGGTCGAACGGGAACGGCAGGAAGACAGGGAAGCGAAAAGAAAAGAAAAGAAGGATCCCGACCCAAATCTGAGAGACGAGAAAACTTGGCTCGTCGATCAGTCGGCGGAAGGAAGGAAGTTCCGGTACGAGGACCATCGTTCGCTCGCCTTCTCCTTGTGTATCTTTGATACCTCCCCCCCCCCCCTCATTTTCTTTATTTGCGAGCACCCGAGAGTCCCGTGGACGGCGTTCGATTGTATCGCGACGCCGCTAGGTGGAAACCGAATCGACTAGACCGATCGAAAAATTCTCAACGAGCGGCTGAACTTTCGCGACTACTCGTGATTTTAGTACGGTGAAGTCTTAGATTTATTCTTAGAGGAGGACGCGGAGACAGAAAAATTGCGGAAAAGGATATTTCGATGAAACTTTTACTTATACGGCGTTTGATTGACGTCGTACATTGGGGCGAAACATAGTCCTTGGTTGCTTTTTCTTTGCCTAACACATAAGTCGATGGGTAAATTTTGTTTTTGTTAGTTGTGTGATGTGAAACGTCGCTAATAAAACACCACTATTAGTATGAAAGTTACTTTGAAACGGAACTTGCTCATTGTCCTACATAAAGAGCAGCCATATATCGAAACTCAGCTCTTTCTTCTAATCTGCTAACTCTCCATGTGACCCCGTAACATTTCGAACGTCCTTAGCAATGTCAAAGTCTTCCTTCTCGTCCTCCGCTCGTCTCGGAAGTGAAATTATCTTCCGTTCGCCATAGACGGTACATTCGAGAGGTGACATTCTCCGAACGAGGGAAACGAACGCGAAGAATTCGAGGTGCGATACGTCGCTTTGGGTGCGTTTAAATCATTTTCCACGGCATAAGAAGGGGGTTCCGAGAAGGAGGCCTAAAGGTCGGACGCGTCGAGCCGCGTCGGCGACGGGCGTCGCTGGTCCCTCGTATCTCTGGTCGGCCATCAGCATTTTCCAACTTGTCTCACGAATTCCCTACCGCGTGCTCCCTGACGTAAGTAACAACATATATAAAAGTAAGTGACTGGGCTCTCTCGCGAGGCGGTGATGCAGGGTCCTCCTATCTGCGGAGTCTATCGGGCAGTAAACAGCGAGCGGCAGATAAGGCAGGAGATATATTATAGACTCGGTGGTCTTTCGTAGCCGGCGTACACGGGACGAGGACCGGCTGGCAGCTTCGCCGAGCTAGCTAGGACAGCCGGAGCTAGCTGGCTCTAGGAAACGCGGGCTCTAGCACCCGACCAGTCAGCTCTCCAGCTAGAGTTCCACGCTCTATATATCTCTCCTCTCCTATTCCTTTCCACCTACCGTTCCTTTCGTTCTCCTCCTTCCCTTTTTCCTCTCGTTTCTTTCCCCTTTTTTTTTTTTCCACCGTCGGACTTCGCCTCGGTAAAAACGCCAACGGCGTCTGAATAGTCGCACGGAGGACGGAAGTCAGTTTGCAAGCCAAGCATGGGGCGGCGGCGCCGAGCTACCCCTTATTTTCCTCCTTCTTCGCCGACCAGCGCGAGCGTAGTTTCGCTACCCCGTCCACGATCGTCCTCTTCGTTCTACCTTCCACGGTAAAACCTTCTTCCCTCTCCGTCTCTTCCCTCTGGCTCACCAGCGACGGCTGTTCTTTTGCTCCTCCATGCTTTCCTTCTTTTCCTCCGCCGAAGTCGCCTCCTCTCGATGCTCGAATGCTCGATGCTACAATACATCACGTACACGTTGTTGCCGGCTTCACCTTTTTCCTCCTTTTTCCACTCCACCGTTTCTATCGGTCGAACGATATCGCTTCCTCCCCGTTTCGCCCCCCCCCCCCCCTTCCACCACCTTCTTTCGCGGGGACGCGTTGTATTCGCGGCGCGTTTCGTCCCTCCGTCCGTAACGGACGCGGAAACGCGGCCCCCCGCCGCCGACGGAAAATTTCTTCTGCTTTCCGATCCTTGGCAAGCTGCCTCCTCGAACCCTCCGTTCGCCAACGGCCTCTCGGACAAAAAAAAGAACACGCACCGTTTAGGGGTTTAGGTAACGGGGGGATCACTCTCGCAGGCGAGAGGCGCGCGAGAGTAGCGGCGTGACGAAACGCTCGCGTCTAGCTCGCGGATTCGAATTTCGCCACGGTCCACGCGGCCATGCCGTGGAAATTATTTAACGCTGCCCCGCCAAAAGGGTTGGCCTTTATTTCTACGTTAGCCGTGAACGGGGCGAGTTATATTATACCGTTGTCAGATACCATAGCACCCCTTCGTCGATCTGCATAACCATCACGGCTCTACCCCAGCAGCCTCTACTCGCAGCCCTTTTCCACGCTCGGAAACCACCACTCAATAGAGGCGCGACCGCATCAGCCAACCACAAAAGCGATTACAAATTAACGTGCCGCTTCTTCGAGTTTATTACAAACGACCGCCATATAACGCCTCCATCCCCTTCGCCGCTGCTCTTTCTCTGTCTCTACTGCTGCCTCCCTCGGGGCCGACTACAATTATCGTGCCTTTTGTTTCGCAATCGCCGCAGCTTCTCTTCTCGCCTCTTCTCTTTTTTCCCTATCCCGGGGGCGAGTGAAATTCCGCTTATTTTTCAACCTGCTCCCCTGTGTCGAGTTTGCCAGGATTGGCTACGTGCTAGGCGCCGTCTCATCTGCCATTCTCGACCCCGTGAATCATTTCCTACCGAAGCCTCGCCTGAATCGCAACGACCTCTTAATCACCGTCGCTCTAAGCCGCCATTGTTCTTCCAGTCTTTTACGTCTTTGACACTCTGTTGCCCGGAGCCTTAAATGCAAGGAATTATGGAACGTCTCGTAGTCTGCAAAATTTCTTCGTAGTCAGTTCGGTCACTCGCTTAGATATTTACCCTAGTTCCCACTCGAATCAAAATATCTGTTATAAACGTAGATGACTTGCTTTAAACGCAAGGTTATCACAAATGGAGCAGTGCTTGAATCGCTGATATCAAAGATTCGACATCGAAGAAACGAATATTTCTTTCGTCCCTTCTTTCTCGTCTGCAGATCCAACGCGAACGTAATTCCGAGAAGATGCCGGAAAAAACGAACGCAAACGAAGAAACGAGCCGGCAAAAAGCTACCACCCGGGTTGCTCTAGATTTACGATGTCCTTCATTGGTTCCACGCAACGCTGCAAATAGAGCGTGGGCCTCGGTCCCGACCTCTGTTTCGCCTTTATTCCTCTGGGACAATGCGATGCCGTTTTTTTTCTCTACTCCTCCGGCTAACAAGATAAAAGAGCTAACGCGTGACGGGACCGATCGGCGACGTTTCCGCAAACATCCTCGACCGACGTGTCCCGTTAGGTCAAGAATTGTTACAATTTCGGGAACATCGTCCACCCTCGAGACAGTGCATGGCCCGTTTCCAGGTTCACGGTTTTCAAACAGCACCCTCGAACTGCCGACACGAGGTTTTGCACTCGTGCTTAACGGGAAGGACGAGGATCAAGCTAATTTAACGCTAATGGCCCAAGGTCGACGCGTATGCTCAGGTAGACTACACTTTGTGGCGCTTTTGTTGCGTAACAGGTACGATTTCCCAAATAACTTGTTATTTCTCCGATGTTTCTTCATATTTTTTAGTTTAAATTAATTTTGTACATATCGTATCACTGTAGTTTTTGGTTCAAATGTTACTGTAACGAGTTTGCTTTTTTGTTCACATTGAAAGTTACTAGAGATATCTTGCAACTGTTTCACGATGTCCTTTTATAAATATTATTTTATACAGTTACTTGATCAGACAGTGTACGAAAAATCGTGCACAGAGATAAAGAAGAATAGAGAATTGAACAATTTTCTTGTTCGAGTTCTTTCTTTGTAACACAGGAGGCATTCAAAATTCAAGGTTTCCAGACAGTCCATCGTCCAATGAATCTCGACAAGATAAAAACACTGTGGTGACTTCACGAAATACAAGACGGCTCGAGGTCAACTTTTATTGCCAGGTAAATCGCGGACATGCTCCATTTCGTCTTTCTCGTGGCCCCCCTCCTGTCGTGAGTAAAAAGAAACGGTTCCTAAATGCCAACGACACCTTGCGAGTAACATCAACGTAATTTGGGAATACTGGAAAATTACTAACCAATAGTTTTGCGTAACCTAGCTTCTCTACTTTTAAAATTTCCTTCTAGTGAAACGAGAACAATTTTGGGGTAGTTATTCTTCCGGAATGATATCGTGAATAATAGATGGCTCTGATATTGTAATTAAAGAAAATTCCAAAAATAACCAAGTAACGATTGTTGATAAATACCGAACGGAAAACTGCAACAACAGTTTCTCTTCGCCGGAAGAAAGACGATTTACGACGTAAGAGAAACTAAAGTCCACAAATATCCCCGTATCTCTGGCAATGGCGCGCAGCATCGTCATCAATCGTGTCGGTGTGTCGCACGTGATCAGTATTCGCCTTAAAATTGCTTGGCGAGCAAGAAGGATCTTGGTAACCGGAAGGGGTTGCAATACATCTAGCGACGGCGTAGCTCCGATAACTTAATTCATAATTGAGTTCTGGCGGTGTAACGGACACTCTGCGGCCAATATAACGTCTCTAATAATTCTAATAATTCGCCGGCTTGGATGCGAACCGAGAGTCTCGTGGACGAGTGAGACAGAAGGGCTGGAGGGGGTGTACAGCCCTCGATACGTAGGGTGAGAACGTTTCCTGGAGCCGTGCCCAGCCTGGAAAGTGGGAAGCAGGAACCAAGATGAGACGAGAGCCACGAAGAGAGGTAGACAGAAGGGAGAGGCGAAAGGAACGAAAGGGATGAGACGGGAGGCGGTGGAGAAGAGAAGAAGGAATAGGTCGAACAAGGGTATGGGGACGAGGAAATGGAGGGAAGGCCAATTAGAGGGCGGGAAGATTTATCTGCGGACGACGGGTGTGCGGATAGTAAGGGGTAGGTCGGTCTCCTCTTCGTAGCACGCTTGTATTATTCCTTAGTTGGACAACCCCGTCCAAGACAACGACGTGGTCCAGCTGCTATCGACTACATCGGTTTCTATCCGGATTAATAGTCGCTAATTTTTCAAGCCCGACCCTGGAATCTTGCGATCGGTGAATTCGGGTAATCGGTAAAGGACCCTCCGGTGTAATGACTGTGTATCGATTGTATCGAATCGTGCAAGCATGTTCTGCAACCGGTACTTCGCTCGACATCGCACACGTGCGTAACTTTAACGTAACTTGTACGTTAACGAGAGCAACCCGATTTGTTGTCGCTACGAAAACGTTACAATCGCCGATGATGAAAATCTTATTTGTCTACGTTCATAATTTCATCGATAGACAACAGTCGTGTCATCCATCCTCGTTTGTGCGATTTCATGTAAGCTTCTTTAAATTATTATGAAAATAATAGCGAGAAATGTTTATCAACTATAAAAACATAAAAAGATCCCAGGGCCTAATATACGTACGGGTTGTCGGAAGTCATCAGGAGTAAAATTAATCGTGGATATTATACTGACCGTGCAGATAAATCAGTGGATGTTTGGTAAACGTAAATAACGCCTATTCAAATCGTAATATAGTGGAAGTATTGAAGTATGAAATATAACTTATGAGCAAATCAATACAAAACCGCTGGACTAATTTACACATCTACCAAAAACCAACGTTCCGACGTTGTTCGTTTCATGAACATCCTCATCAAAATAACATATTCGCGTAATCTATCGAAAAGTTAAAGAAATCTATTACATCGAATTCATCCGAGCAACAATGTGCAATTTAAATTTATTAAAAATATTCGATGCTCAAATATGTACCGAATCGAACCACGAATCCAATCGAATCCTATGCTGAAGTTTGATAACGCGCAAAGAAAATAATTCTTATGAAATTTAAAGCTCGTTGACGTCGGAAATGGAAAAATTGGCACACGCAACATTCGTCCATCGAGAGTGTAGAGTTCGTTTACTCTCGGGTAACTAAAACGCGGCAATTCATTCGCTGAAAATTGAAGAACGACGTTGAAGATGCAAAAATAACGAGATAACGACCAATCGAGAGGAGCACGAACGAGGGTTACTTAGCCGTGAGTTAACTAACTAACCAGGAGCAACGAGTCGAATTCCTCATCGACGATTCCGGAACGTGCACCGGGAGCAAGTTCGTGGAAGCGGGAGTAGTCGGTCTCGAGGCGCTTAAATTATTTTAATAAGAATCCCTGACATCTTAACTGCCCGGACAGCCAGATCAAAGCGTCTGGCAGGTGATGTCAGTTTCTTTCAGTATTTACACGGAAAACACCGAAGCGGGCCGCGGTGGACGTGCAAGGAACCGCGTTATCTTGGTAGCCGTTACTCGGAAACGGAGCTCGTGCGTCAGTCTCGACATTTTTATAGTCGTCGGCACGAAATTAGAAAGTCGGCTGGTAAAAATACATCGCGCGGAGGAAAGCCTGCCAATCCGCGGAAAATTACCGGTCGTATCGCCGCGTGGTCCACGAAATCGATAACGCACGGCGGCAACCTCGAAGAAAAATGACGGACCGTTGACGCAATAAGACGAAGAAGAGTGCGAATCTGCGAGGAAGAAAAATGACACGTTCCGAGCGTGAGTTACGAGCCGCGAACGCTTATTTCGAACGTGGCCGTGTTGTTAGCGCCTCGTGTAATATCAGCCAAGGGGCAATAGGGAGGAGGAGGGCAAAACAACGGAGAGGCAAACAACGCACAACGACGCTTCCCAACGCGTCTCGACCGACCGGCTGGGCCGCAGTTCGTTTCCGTGTTGTTACATAATACACGCTGCGGTGCGGTTACGCGGATGAGGGATGAGGTGCTGCGTTGCCTAATAACCCCTCTCTTTCCGCGAGCATCCCCTGCTCCGACGGACCCCTCCGCATCCCCCCGTACCCGCGGCTACCGAGCAAGATACGCGCTCGCAACACGAAGGATACCACCACCCTGCGAGAACACACCGGAAGAGTACGCGGTCGGAATACGCTTAAGCTCGAACACGAGCGAGCACGTGAGCTTCGGAGCCGAGCTGCGAACGGACGAGCCTCGAGTAATTATATGAGGGTAGAGCACGCTAGTGTTCATCTATAGCTAGACGAGGTAAGATGTCTGCTCTAGAGAAGAGAACGCGAGACGCGCTGGTAATTCTACATTCTTGCGAATCTTGCGTGTCGTGTTTTTGGAAGTTTGATGTAGGGCAAGTGAAACACAGTGGGGAGAATGATTAATAATAAAAGTTCGTTGATTAATAAAAGAGTAATGACGGTTGGAAGTACAACAGGGTAATTATCGAATGGATACTAATCGATCCTGCGGCGATCGCAGTTCTACAACTTCCGCGAGAGGTCATGGAATATCTGAGTACACGAGTGTAGAATCTGCGCTACAGTATTAATTTTTGTAAAAAAGCTGTGTCCTATGAGAAATATTTAATTTTATTAAGAGAGATATAATTAATAATTACCTAACGATGTAAGAATATTTTGGCGAAAATAAAATTACCACGTGTTAGAACTCGTGAGAACTTGAATAATGATTCTTCACTAGACCTTCCCTATAATTCACTCCTTGACTCTTTAATTTTCTAGATCTTCAATATAACCTGGTACCCTTCCTTGTTATCCTGATGCTCTTGCTAAATTTCGTTAGACAATTTTGCAAAAATATTCGTTCCCAAAATTAGCGAATATTTTTCAACCGGGACTACAGCGACCAAGCTCTAGGTTCTACGAGAATATTCTTTGGTCCGACTTCAAGAAGCGGAGTGATGTATTGTTCGGAATGTAACGAAGAAGAAACGACGAAGGAGAACAGCGGAGAAAGAAGATCGACAAAGGGGAGAAGTTATACGTTTAAGCGGGTGCACCTATATAGAAGGGTAGGGGGGTGGTCTTAGTGGGATTCAATTACCGCAACGTTTGCGAGGCACGCTATTCCCACACCCCTGAAAGGCTACCCCTCTGGTTTCCGCGCAGCCTCGCCACCTTTCCATTTCTTCAAGAACGAACAGGTGCTCTCGCGTCTGCTGTAAATTGCACCCCTGTAATCCGAAGTAAAGCGGTCGTTTTATCCGCGCCAAGCCGTGATGGATGCTCGCTACGTCTTTCGGTAATGGGTCGCGCTTACGCAGACGGAGCTTTCCATCTTTGATGGAAATCTCGAAGACCTTACAACTCGGGAAATTACCGTGCTCGTCGTGATTTTATTCCTTTCAATTTTTGAACCTTACCGAATTCGCACAGAATTAATCTACGATATCTGATAAAGCATGTAGAACTGTGGTACACAATCAAGCAAATATCTCGAATTTTAAAATTCGATATAACTTTGCATATTTTAAAGTTTCCAGACTCTCAATTATTTGACCCCTCGAATTTTCCAATTCCCAAATTGGAAAAATTTCCATTTTCAAAGCTACCGGTGAATTGCTAGCTGTGCTTCGCAAACGCTCGATTCGACATATACCCTGTTAAGCTATAATGCCGCGTTAACATTTACGTATGTCACCACTACATCGTTGCGACGAGCACACACGCGCACGGCGATAAGTCGGGACTCGGAAATCTCTTCTCAAGATACGCATTATAAATGCAGAACAACGTATACGTCTAACGAAAGAGGCAAAGCAGCACGAAGACAATACTATATTGACGGATTACGAGAAATACAAAGTTCGCGAAGCGGTTAAAAGTGGAGGAGGGGGTAGTTGGCCGTCAAAGAGGGTGCGCGAGGTCAGTAGCAAAGTAGAGGCAAGCAGATCGGTGGTGGGCAGCGTTTCGTTCGGGTTCGAACATAGGTACATAATTCATCGAGCGTGCACCATTGTCGGGCGGTTCATTAATACAAATGGTGTCTGCTGAATTCTACCCCGACCACACCCCGGGTCCTGCAGGACGGTAACAAGGGCGTGTGGGTGTATAAGAGACCAGCGGCAGTCGGCTTGCCTAGCATCGTTCCTGGTATAGGGTGAACTGCCGAGCACTACCCCCCTCCGAACGACGACGACGACGACGACGTCGAGACGCGCGGGACATATTTTTCCAGTCCTTGTCGACTTTCATGAGGGCGTCTTTCCGCAATAACATATTAATATCTCGGAGCATCGCGAGACTTATGGGCTGTCGTAGAAAGCTCGACCCTGGATCAACGCAATGCCCGTTAAGGCGGATCCACATCGAGTCGGGGCCACCGAAAGGGCGCCTTACCCGCGGCTTAAGCGTCGTAAAGCAACCGTTGCACGTTCAGCCACAGCGTGGACACCGACGCGGTTATCGGCCAAGGGAATTGACAACGATTCCACGCGAAATATCTTGCTCGTTTTACCAACTACCCTTAAGTCAGCCTGCTTTCCGGATTTATAGCGACCACCCTCCGTCCTCGTTACGTAACCGCGGTACATCGTTTCGTAATCGCTGGATGGGGAACCTGTCACGAGACGTGTGAAGAAAATGTTACGGTGTACAACTAGGACTTTCGTCTGGGCTACGTTCATAGAGTTTATAAAGTGATGATAATACAACGAGTCCACCGCACACTAGATCCTATTTAAGAAACGTACGATGCATTCCGAATATTGAAATTACTTATCTGCCCGATCTGCATCGCGAAAAAAACTCGCGAATAAAAGTGTAATTTTGCATAAATAATAATGGCGCATACGATGACAGGAAACAAGATATCGAGCAAACGCGGATCGGCGAAAGAAGGAATAAAGGATTTGATTGTTGCAGATGGATGATCGGTAAGGGGCCAGGGCCGCAGGCAAAAAAGCGAAAGACGTATGATCAAGTTTACATATCGCATTTATTTTTTCCTTTTTTTTTCCTTTTTTTTCTTTTTTACCTTAGCAATCGTATAATCAAGGTAATATTACAATAGCGTTCAGAACAGCAACCGCCCCTAACAAATCTGTTCGCGTTTACAAGGCTCGTGCGATAGGCAGCAGGTGCGGCCCTGGTCGCTCTCGCGGGTTACATACAATCAGGATCCAAATTGGTAAACAATCGATATCCTAATATGTTACAAAAGAGGACGCTGTTCCTGTTTCCCTTTCCGCCATCTTGTAAACGTTCACGCAAAATGTCCGCTACGCACGGGGTTCACACGCACGGCTACTGCCCCTTTAAACGCAGCAGGCCTACACACACAACGCGCGCGCGTAACAGCATAAACAAGAGGCGACGAAAAACTTCCTTTCCTTTCAATTTCCTTACTTTTTTTTTTTTTGTTGTTCTTCCCGTATCTCCGAGATCCACGAAATAAATAATTATTAACATTACATTCCTCTTAGAAATACTGCGTTTACCTATTACTTCCTGCGTGTCTCTTAGCGGCTATTCGTATACATTCATTAACTAGAATAGTTGTTACTGCCTTAGGATAGCGCCACACGTACACTTCGTGTCTGGGTAGGCGTCTATAGGTACTAGGTAGGTACGTACAATGTAATATTCTTGTTCGTAGAGTCTATCGTTTTTGTTTTTCTCTTCCTTCACGAATCGAACGTGAGAGAGAAAGAGAGAAGGAGAGAGAGAGAGAGAGAGAGAGAGAGTGAGAGAGAGAGAGAGATGGACAGATAAATATAGAATAGGCCGAGGATTGAAACGAACAGCATAAGAAACAGAAGAGAGTGAAAATGAATCTCGAATTATACGAAATAAAAAGCTACAATTCGACTCGTGAGGAACGCGTCGGCCTCGCGCCCTCTTTCAGCAGGCGCGAACAGATCGACGCGTCGCATAAATGTTTCTATATAATATTTAACAAAATCATCGAACATCAACATATATATTTTGTACCGATCGAGAGTAACACGTTCCTATCGTGTACCGGTTCAACGACGTAACCTCTTGAATTCGCTAGCCTTGCTCTCGGCGCGAGGTCGTACTCGAAACGCGGCCACGATAGAAACGTGTTCTGGTGTCGTTCCGCAGACAATAATAATAATAATTAAAAAAAAATTTAACAAAAACATAACATCAACAGCAGTCGTAGCATGACACGCTTCGGAAGGGTCGTATCGACGAGCGAGAAAACGGAAGGACGCTAAGAGAACGAACAAAAAATAGAGGAGAGGAATATTTTCTTTTTGTACATAATTTAGGCGCGAAATGATAATTGTCACCGGGAAACGCGTGGCTCCATTGATTCGAAACCCCCCCTCTCTTTGACGATCCTTCGCGTCGACCCTCGAGGATACTTCCTCGCTTCCCAAGCGTTAACTTACTAGTTATCTCTTAGCCTTTTCGTTTACGTATTTAGGTTTCAGAGAGTTCGCGCGCACCCTTATCGCATCGCACCACACAAACAACGAAACAACGACGAACCGGAACAAGCCCCGGGTTCTTGCACGTTCTCGATTTTATTCTTCGTTTCTTTCCGCGTTTGTCTCCCGTCCGTTTCGTGGACGCGACAGAAAAGTCCGTAAGAATTTGGCTTACTCCTATAACTCACCCCCTCTATCTACACACTACTGCACGCTAAGCAGAAACTACAAGATAGAGAGAGAGCAAGAGGGTCTGGGAGGGGGCACAACTACGACAATACCAGGCTTGTACGAACGTCTCTCTGTGCACTTGGATACTGATTGGTCTGCAGGAATATTGGTCAAAGTGAGCTACAGGAGTTTCCATGGGGTTGGTGGTGGTGGTGGTTGTGGTGCTGGCGCAGGGGAGCGGGAGGCGGGTTCGTCACTCACCGGGTGCAGCATCCGATTCGCCGCAACCGATAAATTGACGATCGACAGATACGCACATCGACCATCTATTTGGCATTACAGAGACAGTGGATGCAACCTGCCACTCACCTGAAACAGAAATCAGAATGTACGGGTTAGGTGACGCGCGTTTATGCCTATCGAACGTTTGCTTTTTCTCGCAACGATAAGATCTGTGTCGACGAATGCATCGTAAGCGCAAATTTATCAAATATATATTACAAGGTAGTCTTTTGGGGAGTGAAATGCGTTGGGACATAACATGGATTTTTCGCTTTTTAGAAGATACATACAAGTAAAAATAGAGCATTGATATCAATCCAGCATAACATGTGTGAGACCAGTATCGTCTAATATTTCGGTCCATCAAAGCCCCCGTGGAATCCCTAAGTGCGAATTAAACCATGTAGGTGTTCCATCTTCCACGTAGCTTCTCGACCGTAAACTTTTCGCCGTGAAAATTAAGAAAGGAAAAAATAGGAAAAATAGGGAAGAGACCCATCCGTTCCTGAAGATGGTGAATTGAGCGATGGCGCCGTTTCAAGGTTCCTCTCTCGGGGACTACGTAGGTTCATATGTTGAACGTGTCGGGGACACGACGGGGTCGGGTCGTCCGGAGCTGGTTCAGCTCCTTTTGTAATGGGATGAATGCACGTGGTGCCTTGTCCGGACACACGCACGTTGAGCCCGGTGCTTGATGGTGTCTGTATCTCGGGATATCGATAGGTCGCGTTAAGAGCGAAAGGGGTTGGGTCGGGAAGGTCTTAGGGAGGAATAGCAGGACACCAGAGCCAGCGGATTGCCAATCCGCTGCCAGCCAACCACTACTCCTTTCTTGCCCATACCACCTTTTAATCTTCCCTTGTAAAGGTGCCTTCGACAGCCTGTGCATTCCTGGCATCCTCAATTTGCTGATAACGATTCGTCAGAATATGGTATTAACTATGTAAGTGGCAAATTTTCTTATCTACCCAAGCGGGATACGTTATTTTCCTCGTCGAAGCATTCTGTAAACTTTCAAGGTTCAATCACCTGACGATGTACTAGTATTTTTTAGATCTCAGTTGAGAAATAAGTACGTGCAAGATGTAGGTAAGTGTTAGAACACCATCTCCGTAAATGACAGGATGTTGAACCGAAGTAAGAAGCGTCACTTGAAGAGTGTCTTCCTTCTTGACATTTGACTTCTTCAGTTTCTTCAATGAATTTTGTGGACTTATCCTTGTATCAATTAGATTTAGTTCCATATTCATACTCAATTCTGACTTGTTCCTATCTCTTTCCCTTTCGATATTTATACTTCCTGTACCATTCCTGAGTACTTCTTTTAAACAAATTTAATCCCTGCTAGTCGACAAGTTTAATAAGAAATTAAGTATTTAGTTGTTCAATCTCAGAAAGTTCCTCATAGCAGAAATAAACAATGGGCAATTTGGAAATATCAAGGTAGGTACACATCGCATATTTTTACAAAGTTTTCGATAAAGTTTTACGCCCTGGACTGCGTCGGTAGTCGTCACAAAAGCGGATAAAGAAACGGAAAAGCGAAGGAGAGGATGTTCCAAGCACTTGGCAAGGTCGGCACATTTTACAGCCGCAAACTCGCGCCAACTGTTCAATCCCGCTGCTTATACAACTCGCTTCTTTTCGCTCGCCTCTGAATATCTTCGCCTCGAATCTTCGACAATGGCTCGGAGTTGCTTCTTTCGATCCTATTGACCGATTCCCTTCGTCGTCCACCAAACTGCTCTCGCAATATCTTTTTACTTCCTTCGGGTACTTTTGTTCTTGTCAAAATGCAAACTTGTACTTTTGTTCATTAAAAATGTTATGTTTTACGACATGAAGAGTATGGACACTGCTATAATTTTAGAAAAACGATGAAATGAATCTTGCATTAATATTTTTGTCATCGACTGAGACGACTCTTTGGCACTCATCCAATTTTTATTCGAATTAATAATGGAAGATTTATGTAGGTACTTTTTGAAGACCCTTATAAGATAGTGCTGATACTTCAGCAAGATAAACATTGAAGATTCACGAAAATGGTTGTATAAATTTGTAGCTGACGGTGCAAGAGGATCTTGAGAAATTTCAGAAATACCAGTTTTTGGAAATAAATACTTGTTTCGTTGAGCTGGAGGTGTGTCGAGAATGCGAGATAGTTGTTTCGGTCATGGACGCATCGAGATTCGTACTTTTGGTTTTTGCAAGCTTTAAGCAACGTTAGACTCGCGACGGTAAAGGCACACGGAACGGAAATTTATTGCGGCTTAAAAACTTCAGCTTCCTTCGGAAATCCTGATAAATGCGCGCGAAGGAGCAACGCTCGTGTACGAATGTATGTACGTTAAACTCGGCCCTGGCAAGCCGGTTGCTCGCAAAGAGCCGGGACGAAGGCGAAGTGTCTCTAGGCCGAAAAGCAAACTACGGCAAAAATGAAATACAGCCACGGACAAACAAACGTCTCCAGTAGGGCGGTTCCACTCGACAGTCTCTTTGAATAAATTTCCCGGATTTCTTGCTCGATTCGTTTCCCCTGACATCTTGATCGGTACGTTCTTACACTTGCTACAAGAACCTTACTGAAATATTTCCCTGTACGCGAACGATACAATTATTTTCTGGACTACGCATCGCAATGCCACAAAATATCATTCGATATTGATACGTTTGTTTCTCGATTACTTCTTAATTAAGACTGATATAGATACAGTTGAGACTCGCGATTATATTATGGGTATAATGACAAGGTTAAAGTATAATAGCTATTATGCCATAATTCAGAAGCTGTGACAATTGTGTTCGATGGTAGATAATTATCATACTCGAAATATTTTTCTATATGTCCTTGAAAATAAGACCGATCGATATACAGGAAGATGGTATGCAAAATGTAATCTTTGACGAGATGTTTCAAAGTGATGGAGATGCGAGATGCATTACATCTTTAAGATGTATCATTTATTCTTTTCCGCATAATGATAATTATCCCTGAATTATAATTTGTATAGTTATTTAGCAAGATTCGAAATAATTATTAAATAAATAAATTGGTAAGCTACTAGCAAAATCATTGCAAAAATATTTGAAATAATATCCAAGTTGCCAAACGGCGAAATCAGCAACCCTCGAAAGTAAGGTGAAATTGGTGAGAAAAATTGCAAGAGCGAATCGGGGAAAATAAGCGAAGGTAATATGCAGGTGCGAGAGGGTCCAGCGTGGTTTTTCTAAGGGACGAAGGAAGACGGAAAGAGAGAAGGGAAGGGAGAATGGAAGAGGAAGAGGAAAAGGGATGGGGTTGAGCACGGAGCGGTTATTATCTATCGCTCTCGTTACCACAGGTTGCTCGTAAACCGGCCGCATCAAGAGGGTGGGGCGTTTGGGTTGGAGAGCAGAAGCATAGGTAGGTAGATACCGGTACTCATATCGTTGTCGTCGTTCCCGTACCCTCGGTACCACTACGGGTTAAACCCCACTCTCGCTATTTTCATCAGATACCCCTGCAGGATATCGCGCGAATGGACGGCTGCGTCGAGGGGGCACTTGAAAAATCTCGACTTACGAGTGGCCTTTCCCTTCCTTTCCTTCCAACGATTCACATCGATGCCGATTACCTACCTTCCTCTTTTTTTTTTCCCTCCACCTCTTTTACTCGAGGGGATCTTTGTTTGAACGAGATGCTATCTTGCCCCCTTTCTTTTCGCTCGAGAATCGAACAAGTCAAATCACTTTATCGTTCAATAAGATGCTTTAGTATTTTAACACCTTGCATTCGGGAGTTAAGTGGATTGGTACCTATAATCTTCGTCGAGATATAGCGAAGTCGTAAATCTCACGAAATGCGATAAATACGAATTTAGGAGAAGGACATTTCCCGAAGAAAAGGTTTCCTATAGTCCGTATATCTCCATTCGATGCGTTGAAACGAAACACAGTTGCACGACCCTATGAGGGTTCACCTGCAGTCGAAAATTATATTTGGTCAGTAATGCGATTAGTAAATTGAAGAGCAACATTTTAAAGGACACTATCTTTTTATATGCCTACATTTCGAAAATATAAACTAATATTGTTCACTCGCTACAGGGTGAGTCTTGGAAAATTGCTGAAAGTAGTGTGACTCTGATTGCATAGCGAAAAAGCGACAAATATATTCCATACATTGCAAGTAGTTCTGTCTTTATGGAACAATTGTTGATAGCAGTCACACTCTGAATTACTAGAAGTCATCTCGTGGCACGGTGTTGCACGAACCCTGTATCAGTTTTTCAGCGCCATCGAACGAATTCGCGTTAAACGCGGAAACAGGTTATCGAACGACCGTAAAAGAAAAATCGAAGAAGCCAAATGAAATGGATCGCGAACACGTCGCCGTGAAATTTCAATCCGCAGTCTAAGCGAAAGAAACAGGATACGATGATCGATATTTCAAGTCGAAACGATAGAAAGAGAGGAGGAGAATTAGCGATCGAGAAAAAGAGGCGCGAGACGGAGGGGTAGAAGGAGAAAATTCGCAGAAGCATCGGATTGAGATCGAGCCGCAAGTTTTTTATCGGGTCGACGTTGCACGAGCGCGAATTGCGCGTAACCCCCGCGGGGCAACAGCACGCCCGTCGCGACAGGGGGCAGCACCGACACCATACCGGACCGATACTGCGTGGTGTGTAGTTGCTGCGAGCAGCCGCTGCACCAGGAACTCATAAATCTCCGGGGATATAGATGGCTCTAGTGTCGCGTGAGGTTGCAAGCTACCCCATGCAGGGTGCCATGGAACGCCCTCCCACCCCTACTCTATCCCCCATACCCAACCCACTTTCGCCCCCCTCCGCCCCTCTTTCGCGCCATCTCTCTTCGTCGCTGAATCCTTCTCGCTTCCGCTTCGAGTCCCGGTGTCTCTTCCTCTCGAGTCGACTCCCATCGGTCTTTCTTCCTTCTTGAATGCGTCGAATTACCGGAATCCCACCTTCGTAACCAACGGTGGTCTCTTCTAGGCGAGTTCCTGACACCGTGCCGTTCTCCAAAGCCTCACGATATTTCACCCTGGACCGACTAGTTTTACTTGAAACACGCAACGGGTCGCGTGTTATCTCGTCTATCCATCGAACTCGATGGCCGATCGTGATACGGCTGTATGAATAATCGGGGCTTTGTGGAAAATTCCAAGAAATTTATTTAATATTGTCTACAACGAATGGCGATATAACGTGTTGCTATCCGACGCGTGGTTAGATTTTGACCGTGGTTGAATGTTTATAAGTTTAACTCAAGAATTTGAGAATTCGGAAAAATAATAATAAAGGGAATTGGAGGATTTAGAACTTCGAAAACTTGACAATTCACATATTTGAAAATTTGGAAACGTAGAGATTATAAAAGTTTTGGAAATATCAAAGATGAAAAAAGTAGAAAAATTTGATAACTAAGAAATAAGGAAATTTAACATTGAATAGTGCGATGATGGATTCACAACTGAGTTAAACGATTTTATGGTTACCTAACTACTTCTCTCGGGTATGCGGAAAAATGACCAAGGTTCAAACAGTTATAAAACTTAACTGTTCCTTTATAGCGCACCATCCTATTCACATAACTTAGCAAAATTGCGACGAACCTAGAACTATTCACACCAGCACGGAAACATTGTTAAGAAGCGTCAACGGTGTGACATAGTACACGCTACGGTGGAGGCTGGTTCTCGTGATGCTATCAATAATCATAGCATAGAGAGGTTGAACACGGTTCCGTGTATCGCATAATTGAATCGTCCATTGAAGAACGAGGAAAAGCATCGTATTTGATCATGGAGACAATTGACGACGAGAGGGAACATCAGGAAAGAGGAAATAAGAAGGGTCCGTGGCTGGCGTGCCCCCGCAGTGTTTACATCGCCGACACGGGGCAACATTTCCAAGCGTTCCCGGGCGAAATATGACCGTATCGCCTCGTGCCGGAGAGTGATATCGCCGGGTAATATATCGTTTCGTATATTTTATAGCGACACGTACTCGCCTTTATAGTAGTGGGTGTACCTGGCTGTGCAGATATCTTGCTTCGAAGCGATGGTATCCCACGATATATCGAACGGCTACGGTGATATCCTTAATGCCAAAAGTAAAGCAGGCTTCTTCTGTTCAAACACAATCATAGGCCTAGGCAGGACTACAGGGGATACGAAAAAACATTCTTTTATCTTGCCAACTTCTGAACCGACGGGACAGAAGTTAAAACCACGTTTACGCCGCGTAAAGTGGCATATTACCGATAGGTTCTTGTAAAGAATTTTAAATGAATTGCCTTCATACACGTTGGTTCTACAATGTTTTAAAACTGCATAAGAAATTGGCGAAGATAAATTATATCTTGACAACTGTTCGTCCTCGACGTCTATTTTTGCGTGATTTCGTAATCATTCTATATCGACGAAAAGTATAACGAACAAACTTTTTAAGTAAGTTCTCTTTCCAATCTTTTAACACTAACCGCCTTATAATGCACTTTGAAGTAAAAGATAAAGTAGAACAATGAACAAGAAAACGATAAAATATAACAGAATATAACACATTAATTTCTTATCTCCATGAAAATCTATAAGTACATATTATCAAGAATTTTAACGTTACTTTTTACGCTAAAAAACTGTGTTATTTCTCGGAAACATATTAAAAAAACGATTGTTCAAAGGGTGTTGAAGAATGTACCATTAACAACGGTGACTACACTCGAACGCGGAGGAAAATTACAGGAACTGAAGCGTAAGATCAGAGTGAAATTTTCAAGCAACGAGTACAGCCACCTCAGCGGCTCCAGGATGTGCCCGGAGAAATGTGCGGGAATAAGCCAACAGCGCGAAAGAGCGCCCTGCGGAGCCAGAACTGCATGTTGGTACGGCTCCAGTGTAGGAGTAAAACGAGTATATAGGTCTGAGAGGGAAGAAGAGCGGATGATAGAGAAAAGAGAGAAAGAGACAGGGGGTCCAGGGGCCAGAAAGCCAGAAACCGAGCGAGCCAGCCAGTCGGACCAACCAGCCAGCCGAGCCAGAGAAAGGAGAGAGGACGACGCCGATGATGAATCACCCACCGGGAGTGAGTATAAGAGTAAGAGAAAGAGAGAGGAGAGCAATAAGAGGGCGCGCTACGCAAAAAAGGTTCCACACTGGAACGCGTTAGACCGAGTCGCTAACTGACTTATCTACACATCAGGATATCAAGATCCAATGTCTCGATATCCCGGTGTAATGAGTCCTGCCGTGTATTTCGATTGCACACTCGGGTACAGCGTAGCTCTACCCTGGACGATGATGGCTGTGGGGATAGAGTATCTTCATGGTCGCCTTCGATTTTGGGAAATCAAATATGTCAGGTATGATCGAGTGCATCAGATGGCTAGAGAGTTATTCGTTACCAAATGGTTTGTCTCGTCATTAGGTGGTTTCTGCTCCTACACTTCAGCAAGTTACTTCATCGTGGAGTACACGAGTCGCGGTTAAATAGGTTCTCGTCGTGTATTCTACGCGTGTGTAAGTATTCTTAGAACCCTTGAAAGTAGGAATTTTTCTAAACGAAGACGAATGGAATCCAAAGATCAGTTTGGTCGAAGAATCTTTTGCAGAAAAGCAGGAGATGTTTGGCTAGGCAGAAGAGCAGTGACTCGCAGGGGTCGAACGGTACCCGTCGACGAGGAAATTGGGTTCGTCTCGCGAAAGCAGGGCCGGGGGAAAACGAGGAAGCGAAAAGAAAGGAAGCAGTTCCAGTATCGTCAAAGACCACGTGGATCGCTTGGCTGTGGACGTGTGCACACCGATACGATTTTATATAGAAGTTGCGTTCGCTTGGTCACGGGTAATGGTTTTACGAGCGTCAAGGGTGATATAAAGAAAATGAAAAACACACCGACGTTGCTGGCAACATGCGCGGGATATAACTACGTTCGGTCCCTTGCTTTCTGTCGTCCGCTTCTTCTTCTCCTTAAGTTTAGACGCTCGAGGGAGGTCGGGGGAGACGATAGCCTAATATCGTCCACCTCAAAATTCCAACCCCTCGAGTAACCAGCCTTGAATTCAACTCCCCGAGGAGTGCGTCACAATTAGTTCTCATATTTTGCCACCATCCTCCGGTACACACCGGCGAGCAAACTTTTTTCGCGCTACTTCGCGCCAACATGATTTACGCGGCCAAGAAGCGTAAACTTTCGGCCGGAAACTTTTATTCCATTGTCCGTTTTTAGTTGAAAACGAATAATTTACCGCGGGAACGGCAGGCTGATGCGAGAATAATCTCTCATGGGATCGAGGGAGACCCGTAACCGAGTCCCGGTTTAACCCTCCCGTAATTCGAAGGATCCGCAACTTTCTCAGACGTTATAATAACGAAGGGAGAACAGCGAAAGTGAAGTACTTGAGAGTAACACCCTCTCGTTTTTTTGTAATGTATCGTGGAACGAATTATACTTATTTAACTGCTCGTCGTACATAAACAGGTACAGTCCAAGTTTCCTTCCGATAACAATAAGCTAGATGGAAGACTTTTCTCATGTATCCGTTTGTGTTCTGTTTCAGGAGAAGTTGCGAAGAATTCAGAAAGAAACTAAATAAATCTAGGGACAGTCTACGGATATCCTAAGGAAAATATTGGAAGGATCATTCTTTTAATTTGAAAACTATACCAACCGAGCCGGTTGTACAGAAAACTTGCCTGCAATTGTCGACCAAAAAATAGTGTACGATGAAAATGTAGAAAACGGATAGAAGCAAGTGTTCCCCGGGTTTTTTCAAACTTTTTAAGCAACGTGGAAGTGCATCCTCGTGGAAAGTTGAGGTGTCCCGTCGAGTGTATCGCAATTAGCCAGCGTCTTCATTCTCTTGGCCGCGTCTTCGTAAAGTTCTTTGGCTTTCTACCGCGATTCACCGGCACAAGAAAGCTCGCTGGAACTTTAGCGACACTTCGGGAAGGTTATTTTGGTATGACTATGTGTGTAAATTGGTGACGAGACTGTGGATGTAACTAGGGGAAGCTGATGCACTCGAGGGTTCTATCTCGATACAATGAACGCATTACACGAGGAATCTTTGTAAGCCGAAGACGCGATGAAGGTTAACGTTGGTTGGAAGTCGCGAATGGAACATCTGCTGGGCTATAAAATGTTTTCAACTGCTTCGTTTATTTTTATTGCGAGAAATGGTGATTGTAGTTTCGTCCCCTGTCGATCCTGGTTTATTTTATAGCCAAATATGCTTAGAAGTTACCGTGGAAACTTGAGCTTTGATCGCTCTTTGTAGAGATATTTTTATTACTTAATATATACATTGACGTGTACGAATCAGTATGAAATGAAAGAGGATGTTTAGAAAAATATTGTATAGTGTATAGACAATTGTATTTCAGTACACGGATACTGCAAAAACACATAGTAATAAATAGCAAGATGAAAATAGCTTCATTTATACATTACTAGTATATTTTTTTTATAAATCATTCGACATATGTGTTAGTTTCAGGAAATGTTTGTTTTCCGATATATCGTGAAAGTGTCGATTTGGAAATTTTCGGTATGGAAACTTGTTGCAATTTTCTATTTTGTCCGACATTTTTATCGGCTTTTTGGAAATTTGATATATGGTATGAAACGATATATCTGTGTATGTACACACTACCTGTAATAGTTTATATCGTGTCTCGAGTAACTTCAGCTTACTCCTGGCATGTTAATAGAAAACAGACAGTGTTGTATTACTACCAACGTACGAACCGTGAATGAATAGTATTCCAGCGTTCCATTCTTTTCAACGGGAATTGGATACAACTATTAATAATGATAAATTATTTACATTATTGAATCACTATCCTGCATAAACTTTTCCGTGGATATATCAGATATGTTCAATCGGTTAAACTGACAGATAAAATGTAAAACTAATTCACCTGTCTAATAACAAGCATTTTATTGTGATTATCGTTAGGTTCATTAATGTTTGTCACAAGAAACATAGACACTAACGGGCTAAAAAGTTCCGATAGATATATGCGCGATAGTACCTGAAATACATTCTTGGCACAACGAGGAGTCCATTGGTAGCAGAAAATATTTGCCGTAACCAAGCAATCGTCAAGGTGTGAACTACAAAAATGACGAAAGTTCCTCGCGACCCGTATAAAGACATTAATCTCGTCCGGCGATAAAGCAAAGCGAACAATGATAAATTCCGGGCAGGATATTTATTACGCGCGTGCGAGCGAGCGAGCGCGCGCGCGAGCCAGAAAGAGAGACAGCGCGAGCACGATCGCGCGTGGTCAAGGAACATTTAGCTCGTACCACTTTATTTCAACGCGATCTTGCTCCCGGGTGGTCTGTATAAATAAGCAGCCGTCCGAAACTGGAAACGAGCGACGTCGAGCGAATCGACCGACCGATTCCTGATTTTACGCGATTCTTTTAATTAAGTCCCGCGCGTTATTTGTCCCCGGAACAGGATATGAAGCGAACCTGGTCACCGGAATTGATGGACAACCTCGTACGCGATCATTCTTGCCGCGTTAAACGAACCGTGTAATCGCGCACACGAGACACGTAGCAGAAATCCAACGCGGCGCACACCGCTCGGTGCTTTTTCAGCCGCGACGAAGAAGGCGTAAAACTGCTCGTGAAACGTTTGTCGCGGCTCTTTTACCGCGCGACAAGTCGTGAAACACTTTAACACTGCAAGTACCAGTCTCTTCGATGCGTACAAAACAACGTGGGAAGACAAATAAAAGCTGCAACACGTTGTACCAAAAGTTTCTAACGAGATTCTTTAAGGTCAAGTCCGACACTGTGTCCTACTATCAAAAAATTCCTTCGTACTATTTAACGATTATTAATTCGAGTTCTAGAAATGCACCGACCGCTTAAAATTTCATATTTTGCACGATATAGAAAATATTCGTATGCGCGTAAGATAGCGATTTTAAAGACAACAGAAGGAGCAAGGGATCGTTTGAATTTACATCGCTGCAAAGTCCGGTAATGCATTCGGAGTGTGAGGCGCATGAACAAGCATAAACAAAAGCTTTTTCGAGCGTCGTGATAGCTTAATAACCGCGAGCGTTGATCCTCCAGTCCGAAGGAAGCCGCGAATTTCGCAAAACCTGGTTTTGTACAAGCGGTATTAGCATTTAAAAGTGAACAGCGCCCCGTCTGCCGGCGCCATTGGTCCACATTTACACAACAATGAGGGGCCGCGCTCTAAAAACTCCCAGAATCCCCTTGGCTACGAAGCGAACGGGGAAAGAGCGGCAGAGACGACCGATGAAAAAGAAGAGAAACGGAGAATCGTAACGCCATCTCGATCTTTTCTTTACTCTCTCCCTTCCTCCTCGACTCCCGCGTGTCTCGCCCTGTCTTTCTGGACCCCTACCACTTCAGATTTGAGGTTAGGGTAGTGTGGGTCGCAGAACGGGACAACAGGCACAGGCCTGACTAGAGAATCTCTCGCAACACAAAACCTAAGGCTTCCATAGCCTTTTTTTTTCCCCCGTTCGTTTTTCTTTTCTTTTCTTTTCGGGTCTTGGCTAGCCACAGATTGAGAGGGAGAAAGAGAGAACTCTTTGCTTCGTCTGGCTGGATATTTCTAACACACACGATACAACGCCACACCGCTCTGCTCTCTGAGCTACAACGTGATGGCTGTGTGCTGCGACGTTGCCAAATTATCTTACGTAACTACGAATTTTTGTATATAGCTACCGTCGACATTGTACAGACGATTTTTTTCACCAGCCAATATGTACTCTGAAATTATATAAAGAACTTTGCGCGTAGAAACCGCAGATTCTGCTGTATCGTAGGGTAGGAGAAATTGAGCGCAATGGTTCGCGTTCGGGGGAGTTCCCCGTCCGAGGGAATCCGCGCTCAAATTTTCAAATTTATAAGTTTATTTTTCCACTTCCGATAGGACTTTTGATGCCAGAGGTTCTACTGTAGATTATCGATACAGTATTGGTTCGACTGAACCGGTTGAAACGGGACAGGAAGACAAATTTCCGCGAGCAGAGAGTAAACAACGCGTTGGGTGCAGCCGAATATACGTCACGAGGATCTATGACTCGAATGAAAAATACAATCTGCAAAATCACTCGGTCGCTAGTCCAAAAACATGACGGAACAGAGAGGCGAGAACGTTTCGAAACGCGCACTACCACGTGTCCCTCAAAATCCAATTATTCTCGCGGCGGGCAACAGATAAATCTACCGGACGCCTTGAATTTACCCAGAAATCAAGATGCACCGATACGATGCTCCCGGTCGTTCGCGCGAGAATTTACGACAGAAAGTAGGCGCGTGTAACGAAAGCGAAGATAATAAGCAAAGAATAAGGGAGAGAGAGACAGAGAGAGAGAGAGAGAGAGAGAGAGAGAGATCGAGTCGAAGGCAATCGTTCGAGGCCCTTCGGCTACGATGATTCGTCGTGGAGAGATAAGAGAGCAAAGAAGGCTTCGATAAATGAAGTACGGCATTAAGACGTAGCGAACTACGGGGGCGCGATCTGCCGGACGATCGAGCAACTCGTAAGTCTCCCCACTCTCGGGCAACCACCCTCTGGGCTGGGAATCCCCCTTCTCACACTACTGCTGGCCGGCGTGCAAGCGGATGTCCCGGACGAGTCGGATCGCACGGGCGTAGACTTTACGAGAGTTCAAGTGGTATCAGCTAATAATGACGGTCGTAAACGTCGCGATAGAATCAACAACGAAGAGTTATTGCCAGCCAGTTACGTGGCAACGAAAGGCGTAAAATGGTAATGAAGTGTAATCAAAACAAATCATAAAACAGCGGACAGCAGCCCGCGCGTCTACTCTTCTCGTAAGACACGGAGAAACACGTTCCGCTTCGGAACTCGAACGCACCTGCTGCACTTACGAATGTGTCTATAATTATGCGAGCCAAAGAATCCTGTATGCAACGTCCACAGAAATTGATAACGATTGCGTACAAGACTAGGCGTTGTATCGCCACGCGATAAACACGTAATCGAGCGTTATTGCTAGACGCCACACGTCGGATCGCCGTGTGTTCTATGCGAACACGTTGCATACCGACGCATTTCGTTGCAACTTTAGATTCTTACGCGTTGCGTTATTGCCACGCGTTATGTACGTGTTAGACCGCAATGCGTTGTATACTAACGTATTAGATAGTCACGCGTTGTGTACTAACGTGTCAGATCATCGTGCGTTGCACAGTAACTCGAAGCATAACAATGCGATATATCGTCGCGTTGACATGTATCCTCTGAGCGTATGATAAGAAGTCGAGTAAAGTACTCTTCCCGCCCCTGTGCAATTTCGTCAGACCTTTTCCCTAGGCGCGCATAGTGCTACGTGTCTGATAGACTAAATCAAAAGCAGTACGAAGGTAGTTCTGCTTATACGTCCGTTGCAACGATTTTTCTGCCTGCGCAACCCTGTTCTGAATCGTATAACGAAACTCCACTGTATCATAACGACGCGAGACTGGTATTTATGTAAAAAGGTGGAAGATTAAATCGAGTAAAAGTTGGAAGAAAGTGAAGTGTTCCAGGCAGCGTTGAAATTTTTCTAGGACGTTCACGTGGGAGGTAGGTCAGGGTCTGATTGCAGGAAGGAAGCAGTTAGGCCCGGTTAAAGTCGTTAAGCCAAGTTTACGAGGTGTTACCGGGAGCGTAACCTGTAAATCTCAAAGGCGGTGGAGAGAGCGAGAGAGCGAGCGAGCGAGCGAGCGAACGAACGCGTGCCAGTGGCCGCCCTTGGAAAGGCCGCGGAAGGGGTAATGGATATAACTGGGGTGTAAGAACCGAGGTAAGACTGCTCGAGCGCTATAAACGCTTTTATGGATCGTAAAATGTCTTCCTCTACAGCCAATAAAGATCCCCGACCTACCGTTTGACGAGCAAGCGGTCGTAGAATATACGAGCAGGAAAGGACAAGTGGGGCGAGCGAGAGGGAAAGACGACGAAACAAAGACAAAAAGATCATGCGTCAATCTGTCGGGATCGCGCTTTACTGGCCAATAAAATCAAACGCTGCCCGATACTTTATTTCGTGTTCATGAGGCAGCGATAGTCGCCGCGACTTTATTGGTTTATTGACGAATAGCCGGGAGAAAACGCGAGCGCCACTCGCGAAAGTGGATGCGAAAGAGAAACACGGATAAGCCGTGAGACGGTGTTCGTACGGACGACGAAGCCCCACGATGAGAACCAGAAACACCACTGTAAGTTACTGTACGACCATGTCGATAAAAACAAACCATAAAACGCATTACCGGCGATCATTGGACTACCGTAGAATGGGCGGTAAGTAGGAGCGAGTTCTGTAAATTAAAGCGAGTACCGAGCGAGGCGTCGGTAAGGCAGAGCAGCTGCTATATCGGCCAACAACGAGTCGTTAGGTGCTGCCATCTACGTCGGAAACGGCCAATTAACGAAAAAATAGTGCCGCGCGTAGTGCTACAATTTTCCTCGTTACTTCCAGCACCTTTCTTCCTTCGCCTCGAACATTTTCGCCGCTTTATCGAAATAAAAAAAAAACCGATAAGAGAGATTTTTTCGAGATAAGATTATTTCGCGTCGACGAAAGACGACCAAAAGTGACGAGCCAATACGGCGAAATAGTCGGCGCTGATCGTCCCCGCCTTAACCACGCCCTCGAAAGCCGGGGGTGAGGCGGCCATAATTAAGCTCGACGTCGTTAAAGCCACTAGATGGCATCGCAATACCGTGTACCAAATATCAACTCCTGTAAAGTCACTCGCATTCCTTTCTAACCCACGTTTACTGCCCAGGCTCTAGTTGTCGACTTCCTTATTGCACGATTACATGCGAACGGAAAACAACGCTAGCGTTTCGATTGTAAATTAACAAAACCTCGACGATCTTCGCGATCGAACCGTCCACGTTAAGAGCAATAAAGAATTCGCGAATCGAAACGAAAATCTCCGAGTCAGAGATATCCTTTAAATATTTCTAGCTTTTAGACTGGTACCGGGACACGCACGATTTATCGCCTACACGGACGAACTCTTTCCTATAAAAGTAGATCGCCGGAATTCTTCTAAATTGCTTTTTCTTGTTCACTGTCAAAATTTATCTGCGCGTATATCTGCGTCACGGCATCGGGAGACGCGGTCCGCGAGAGAAGCTCTCTCCTTCGTTCTTTATTTAGGCGTCGGAAAAAAAGGTGACGTATGGAAGCACGCCGCCAGAGGTCCGTCAAATTCTTGGGTCGTGACTACCCACGATAGCGGGGGCTGATCTTTTCTTAATTGGATACTGTCTTCCTTTCTCTCTTTCTTTCTATGTGTGTGTGCACGTATGCACAGCAGAAGTCGAATAGGACTACAACCTCGGACTGACAAAATTCTTGACTACCTTCGCTTTTGCCAGAGATAGGCAAAAGTTTCCATCGGCTATAAACAGTGCTACATGAAACGGTGAAGTATCGTGTATTGAGAAATAAATGATGATGAAAATACAAGATTTGGAAGTTTTTGGTCTTTATCGAATAGATTTTATAATCTGCATAAAATTCGAGGCTTTGTTCTTCAAACTCCTGTATCACCATTTTGTATCCTTACTTCCATCTTCAAATTTAAGGTCGTAAAAAAAATATTTACTTCCTATATTCATACTTTAGGTATTTTCTATACATTTCCTGACAATTGTTCCTGAATTTACGTGTCATTTGGAACCCTCTTAACTTCTTCAACAATGACTTCTTGAAGGAATTTATAATATACCACATCCACGTATGTGATCTTTGAACATCCACATATGTTTGCGATGAATTTAAAACTAAACCAAACGTCCACATATGCTTCCATAAAGCATAAATTTCATTTTGTCACTCGGTACCTAACATATTCTGTCGCCCACGTGACGAAACAAGATGAAGTAATCAGTGGTGCGAGGCACGTCTGCTCGTTCGAGACACACGAAACAGTTGTGGCTCTATTTAACGTGTACAACGATGACAAAAACGGTCGACGCCAACGATTAAATGTAAATTCGTCGACGACAAAAGAAGGAGAAAAAACAGCCGTGAAATATGTATATCTCATTATATTATCGAAGCGTGGCACGGTTGCGAATTTAATGCGGTTCCGCTATCAATGCACGATTTAATGAGTGGCCGAAACAATGCAACAGAAACTCACGGCCGCGCTGCTGTGTGCGTGCAAGTGGGCAAATAAATAACGTCGTAAATATGTAATTAATACGGTAATATAACTCAAATCGTAATTTATTATTACGCTAATCGATTTCGCGTCCCGATACAACAACGTTGCTACCACCGGGCGCCACAATTCGAGCGTAACGCGATTATAGTTCCTGGCAGTGTTCCATCCAACGACTAACGATCTACTTTACGTCGTAAAAAAGTGCCCGGCCACACTACCGACCGATGAGAAACGCGGACGATAAAGAAAGACGCGAGATTATCATTGCTACGGAAGAAAAACAACCGGAGAAAAAACTGATTATTTCCGTTTTCCCCATGAACGAGTTACCGCTTCGCTTTTCCTAAGATAATGTCGAACCGATTGCTCTACCATTTCCAAGTCCGTCGCTGTGTTACGAGACATAACGATATGTAACCGAAATCTTCCTTTCTCTGAATTGACCGGAAACATTTCAGCTACTCGAGGATCTGAATGTCCCGTCTAACTTTAGCGAAACCGATACGAGTCCAAATATTCCGAGATGTCAAACTTCGCGCATAGAAAATAGTAAATGATTTCATCGGGCAATATCAAAATGATATGGGACAATTAACATGTGGGACAACTAGCGTTTCTATGCGAAATATTAAAACAACGACCGAAACGGGTAATTTTCGAGTTGAGTATACTCGCTGGTCTTGAAATTCTCTTCCACGAAAATTCTGATGCGGGTCGCAACTCATAATGCATTCACGATGCATGACACCACGACATTTGCAAGTCTGAAATGCTAACCTATTTCGAGGCCAGCAAAATGACACGGTCGAGAACTGAAATTCGTACGGGTCGGTGAAAACGCGAATGTTCGATGCAACGACATCCACCGAAACAGTGTTTCGTTCCTTTTCAGCACATGTAGGAAGGCGAAACGAACGAGACCATCGATTAAACATCTCACACTGGGAGCCATGGATCGCGCTCGTTTGAAATCGGTTCTCGGCAGGGCACACAGCCTACAATTACGATGCAGTTCGTGGAGTTAATTGGCGAATTCCTTCGCTCGGTGAGATACTGCTTGCGTACGAACAAAAGGAACTTTATAAACTTTTCCGTTTATCTGGCAGAGATATGATTAGGAACGACCGCGAATTATCGCGCCAATTCCTCTTCCCCGCGGCTGCCGCAATCGCGCGCGACTGATAATGAGATTTCTGGACGAGACTGTTGGAGAACTGCTTTATAAACTGTCTAATTAAACTGTCAAATAATAATAAATTACACCGCTGCAATTAACTACTCGGAACATTTTTTAAAACTGTACCGCATAACGCGTGATTGCATAATCGTGGAGATGCTACAGAAAATAAAGACGAGTTAAACTCTGTGCTGACAGAAAAATTCGAAAATAAGATACGGATAACAATAATAATGTTATAGAAAAATTCAAAACAAATTGTTTAATAGAATAAAGTAGAGTGCAGGTGAAGTAGAAATATAGAAAAGATAGAAAATAATCATTTTCTAGCTCAAACATATAAATTAGCAAATGTGTAATAAAAGTTTGCTGCGTATAACCAAGTTTGCTTACTTGTTACCGTAGATAATAAGTAAGAACAAATCTAAAAGCGTGTAAAAGAAATCCTCCTTCAAAATAGATAATAAATTAGAGAACATTTGGCACTATCGACAGTTTTAATGGATTTCGAATAAACTACAAAAGCGTTGAAAGAGAAAATTCGGGAGAGAAAAGTGAAAATAAGAGAAGGTAAAAGAGAAACACGAAGGATAACGACGACTCGGAACGAAAACGGCACGTTGTCTGGTTGTCGCCCTGATCGGTACAAAGCGTCCGCGGACGACATTTCCCGGGAATCTTTTTTTTCTACCCAAACATGGAAAGAGTCATAAAAGCCAGAACCGGCAACAGAGACTTTCGTGAAAGCGCAGAAAAAGCGAGGACCTTTTTTTACAGCCGATATTGCCTCCGAACCGAGAAGCAATTCGAAGGGTCGTTCGTTTTCTGGGAACGAATGGTCGCTCCCTGGACTAAAATACAAATTATACCGAAGGATCTTCGAGGCAGATAGCGTACTGAAATTGGCACCGTTTTTGGTTGTATCTGCCTCCTTTTTTTTTTTCCTCCTTTTACCTGACTCGAAACTTTCTACTTTCTTTTTCTGCACCCCGTTGCACCCCCGTTTAGAAGGAACGTCACGAGGCAGTTTTCACTTTTGCCTCTTCGCGAGAGTGGCGAAAAAAAAATGCAAGAACGCAGGAAAGTTTTAAATATTCTTGCTTCCTTCTTCTTGGCATCGGACGATAATTTAAAGAACGTGAACGGAATGAACAGGGTGAATCGAGAAAATTGCAGACGCTTCATTAACGTTCGCGGATATCCTGGAATGTGGAAAAATATGAAAATCACGACGGGGCAACATTTCAACGGGGGCTCGTTGCCGCGGCAACCCCTCGAGATGCAGCTTGAAAGCGAGTTAAATGCACGCAAACAGAATAACTTAGGAAATTATGAAGGCACACGCTCGCAGGTGGTTTATCCTCATTAAGTGTACCGGCTAAACTTAATTTTAAAGGCCGCCAGAGCTAAAAGCCAGCCTCCCATTCGTAATACTCTTTAGCCAAGCATTTTCTTCAGGATCCCGTAACTTTCGCCCGATGATATATTAAGCTTAATGCGCGCTCGAGACCTCGCGGAACCCCGTTGTTCATCGTCCACGAAATCCATTAGCTTCGAGCCCCTTCAACCCCCTTTCTAAACTTTCGTTACAAAGGATTAAATCTCTACCGATTCTACAATTCCCGGACTAGCTTCATAATTTTCTACGATTAGCCGAACAAAGAATTTAATTTATCTCTGAAACGATGATTGATATTTTCCTTATGGATAATATGGGTGCAGACAAGATAGCTGAATCTTATCCTTGATATCTAGATGATACAAGAATCTTGATCGGGACGACTTTAATGGTAAACGAGAGTAGTTTTAATACTCGTCAAATTACTAGTTTCGGATAGAATACGATATTACGGAGAGCGTGACGGGGAGATAGAATTGCGAGGTTAATAGATTTACCCTTCCGCTAGAGCTCCGTGAACATCTTTTTAATCCAGGGATAATTCAATCGCTTCGATAGTACTCGTCAATTTTTCCCCATAAATTCTATTTTTAATTACCGACTCGGCGGAAATAAACTAGCAATCTATTATCAGGGTCGATGACAGCGTATAAGCGTCCGAGTTGGCTAACAACAGCCATCTCGTTACACTTAACCTTCGATATACCGCTCCAGATGCAGCTAGTACTCGCATTACGGACGATTAAATCTAAACCGCATCCTTCCATATTAAAGCGTTTATCGGCGATCACACGACTACCTCTTTAGCCAAGTACGCGGGTCTCCGTTGATAGTTGGAAGGGGCGTTTTCGATCAGGCTGGAAATTGGCCGCTTAACAGGTTAAACGGCCCAAAGGGAAACCGTCGAAGAAGATGGAAGAGCAGAGACAAAGGGAAGGGAAGCAAGATAGGAAAGGTCGGGGGTAGGGATAAAAGGTAGAAAAGAAGCATCGGTATCGAAGTCACTCACCTTTAATATAGCTGTGTACATTGCGGTGCTAGCAGAGGGTGGTGTGGATTGGTGGTGGGGTGGTCAGGGGGGCTCCGGTGCAGGGCGTACCCCTAGTTGGCCCCCTCTGGTCCCCCACCGGCCGCTTGCTGCTGGTGCGCAGCCGCGGCCGCTGCTGCCGCTGCCTTCTGCGCCTGCGCCTGCTTCTCCTGTTCGTTCAGCTCCTTGATCGCCTGTAACTCCTTCTTCAGCTTCATCCGCCGATTCTGGAACCAGATCTTGATCTGCCGTTCCGTCAGGCAGAGAGAGTGTGCCATCTCGATCCGCCTCCGCCTGGTGAGGTAGTGGCTCGTGTGGAATTCCTTCTCGAGCTCGAGCGTCTGGTAGCGCGTGTAGGTCTGTCGGCCGCGCCTGCGCATTCCGTTCGCTCCTGTAACCAACAAAACCAACCAACGTTCACAAACGAGCTCTCCTTCTTTCTACGGATCGCCAATTGTCGTCTTTCGGGATCGCGTTCGCACGGATCATGCTTTTTCTTCGCGATCGCTCTCCTCCGGCTCTCCGCCGGACGGCTTCCGGAGAGATCGGATCCGATACCGGTACTGCGCGCGAACGATGCGCGGCTCTTTACGGTCTCTAAGACTGCGGTTACGGCACACACGTTCTGACATCGTCGCACTCGGGGGAATTTATCTATTTTCTCTTAGTAATATGACTGTCATAATGCTAGATCGTCAGAAAATGCCCTCGCTGTAAACGCAGCCTTGTGCGGATTGCCAGAAACGAACGTTGACGCGGTGATATTAACACTTTGTTATGCATAGATATGCACATAGATATATAAATATGCAGATAAAATGAAATAAATAATAACATTTTCTGAAGAGTTAAAATGTAATCAATCGCCTACGATGCTAACAAAATGCATTTCGGAACAGAATTGATAATTCTGTTCATTGCTATAAGACCATTCCACTATTCCTACCGAATCGTAAACTTTTATATACGTTAAGACTTGTAGTCGTTAATAAGACAGATACGAGTTCGAAGTAGTCGATGAAGGAATAAAAAATATTTTCAGACTAATACTCATTCGGCTAGTTTCACCGGGCACCTGCCCACGTGTATTCACGGAAACATCTCTTTAACCGCATGAAGCGGATTTACAATCTCCGCGTTTAGCTTCCCAAAACAGCCAGCTTATCATCGAACACAATCTAGAAGGTTCGCGAAGTCTTTGTCCTATTAGAATTTCAAATAAACCACGATCTTTTAATCCGACCAACGCTCGAAAGACCAAACACCGTTCTCGTTGCGAGGCAGCATCGTACACGGGTAGAAAGGATTCGTGGTCTTGGAGGAAGAACGCTCGAAAATCCCTGCAACTCTCTGGATAGCACCGCAAGAAAGGTGGATAACTCTTACGGTAGGAGTTCGGAAGAAAAGAAAAGAAGAGGATGCGTAAACGGTTCCGGATAGACCGTGGCGAAGTTGCAGGCAGCGAGCAAGAGAGTGTAGGACAGCGGGATAGGTAGTGTCGAACAGCCACTTGGGTACAGTACGGGTATAAACCCGTCTGTGGGGGGCGCAAGCTCACCTTATCGGCCGTTACTGCCTCGTAAAAAGCCCTTCCGTTTCACCTCAGCCAACGAGGCGGCGCACGGAGCCCAAAAGCAACCCCTCGGCGTCCGTGAGCAATCTGCCTTCTGCCTTTTGCTCGCTATACGGTTTATATATGTCGAACTGTAATACGTAAATGACCGTAATACGATTTCTGCCGCTCGTCGACCCTTCCGCTTTTTCCGTCGGCCGACTCGTTCGTTTGGAACAATTAATTTCGGTTAAACGCCATCCGGACCACCCCCCTCCGCCGTCGCTTATTACGCGATAAACCGAGAAATTAATTTCGCTCGAAGGGTTTAATTGTTATGAATAATTAATTCGGGCACACTACGCTGGCTGAGAGGCAACTGACGCATCGATATCGAATCCCACGGTAAAATTAATAAGTCCGGGGTAGATTCTGAAATTTGGCCGAAGAAATTGAATTCATGACCGCTGCAACGATGAATGATCATTGTTTGAATTTTTGCCGATAAATGGTGATCGGAAATTGTTCGTTTCCAGACAGGAGCAAAAATTGTGGTTTTTTTAACATTTTTCTTTATCTGACGGTTCTTCTATGATAGCGTGCAACATCCATGCTCTATAGGCACTTTCACGGGCAGGCAGGAATCGAAACGGCGAGCAATAAACGCGTCATATTTACAATCGTATCCGCGCCGATCTATTATCGAGGCAACAAAGTCAGAGAGTCGCGCGGGCCACACCGTGCCCCGCACACTGGACCATTTCCAGTTGGCCATTACACAATATCGCGTCGGTAGACGAACGACAACGCGACCAGGCAGAGTTCATATCGGCATCATGTATATTATCGCAACGTAATCAAGTGTCCCGGCATTCGAGCTACCACCACCAGCCTCGCTAGCCATCCCTCCGACCCCTCCCGTTCGGCTTTTCCTCCCTTCGCGCATCGCATCCCTTCTCCCGTCGCTACACGCAACATCCCCATGATTTTCATTTCAGTTTGTCAAGCAGGACGAGGAGAGGGGCACAGGACTTGAGAGTTATGGCGTACCGTTTATAAGGGTTATTTGTCACGCAGACCCCGTCGACCGGTGTCTTCCTTTTCCAGCCTGGAGCGTCCCTGCTATATCAGCAGCATCCCCTTGGCCCGCTACTGCTTCTCAGGCGCGATAGACTCGCTCGAACTTATAAATAAAACCGGGGCTTCAGCCAATTAAGCCGACCTCGTATGTCTCCGCCAAGTAGAAAATGCGACAACCCGCCACCGCCCACACCCTCCTGCGATCCTGCGGGCCCTCTTTTCCTTCCGTTCCGCCATTGTTTCTTTAATTTCCTATCGAACTTCTTTTTTAGCTTTCTTTCGAGGCGTCTTCGTTGCAAAACAGGCTTATATATTTAGGATGGCCCTCGGAGGGTAGTGTTATTATTCGAAATTCGCTGTCTTTTGAATTTCAAAAATTCTCGTATTCCCAACTTTCTCGATTTTGAAATATCAGAATTCCTAAAGTTTTCTGTCGTCAAATCTCAACACTGGAAAGTCTTCGCCACAAAAACTCCTAAATCTAAATATCTGACAAATGGTCATATGACGTATAAAAAGCCATTCGTTATTATGTATCATGTAACGAATTAACTAATTAGTTCACCGATAGGAAATTAACGAGGTTCATAAGAATTTTAGCTTGAAAATTATGCCGTTTTTTATCCTGTACTGTAGAGTTTGTCGGATACGTCGGTTTTTTGGAACTTGCTGAACCATCGTACTTTCTCACCCCAGTTTGGGTGAGTCTCATGGGATATCGTGGTGGAACGACGTTAGAGGGGAAAATTCCAAGGCCGCTACGCTCCCGGAAAAGTAAGAAGAGGCGGATGGTGGCTGTTTAACCAAGGGGGTGGATCAATTTTATGCCGAGACCGTGAAACGTGTTTCATCCGGGGAACAAGAAAGATCTCGATAGATGTTGGTCTGGGGACAAAGGGAGATGATATAAAACAGGGATAGGCTCTTTTTAACGTCCGTGGAAATATTTCGATCTTTACTTATGTATTTCTTAAAAGATAAAGAGAAGAAAATTTATTTGTTCGACTAGAGTGCTAGGTTCGATAAATGTCAGATCTGTATTTAACAAATTCATTATAGCTAAAAAAATGATAGCAAATTCAATTGTAGCGAAGTTCATTAAAAATAAGTATTAATATGTATGTAATAAACATTTGCAGTAGTCGTCTATAGGGAAATTGGTAACGTTAGACATTAATCTAGTGCACATACCGTATACTTAATTCGCATTCAAGCTGTACTAATTAGACTTAATTTGAATCTCAGCATCTTCACTACTGTGGTTATGTACGCAGTCGATTGCGACGATTGCATGAAATTAAAAGCGAAAACGCGAATTAGCATGGAAGGCTGTGAAGCTAATCCCGATATCCGGTGGGCTCGTTCGGAAGGCTGGGAATCAGAAGGGAGTCCCTCGAATGGAAGGAACTGCTACGGGATGTAGTCGACCATAAACAGAGAGCAGTAGGGGTAGAGAAACTTTGGCTGTTGCCAACTCTAATAAGAACAACCAATACGTTGATTGCTGCCGGGGATTTGCCGATATAACTCTGCGTCGCGGGTTCACAAAACACGATGCCAAAGCCTCCCTTCTCTCTACGGTCACCTTCTCCCCGTTCGTTTCGGCCCCGTTTCATCCCTCCCGCGGAGATCGCGCACGCCAAAACCGGATCATACCGCGAAGCCAATCAAATCAAAGTAAGTGAATTGGTTGGAAGCATGAAGGACCTTCGGTGAAATCCCCGGCTCGAAATATTTCCTAACCGTAGGCTCGCAACCCCCTACCGGGGTTTCGAGGCTTTTACTTCGGAAGACGGTTACTGATGGCCGCATCAATCGGAAAGGAACCACCCCCCAGCGTTTCTTGTTACGTTGATTCAACCACCCCCAGCAAAAGGGTCAATTTAAACGCGACCAATTTAGCCTGCCAATTTAGCCGTCGCGAATTTATCTCCCTTACCGAACGAACGGTGATGCAATACCAATTACCCTGTTTGCTTACGCTCGACTCGAACTGTGCTCTGATGTATCGATATCCGAACAGAGACGCGTGTACTGTCTTGGGGAATGTTTCGAATACGATGATCGGGGTTGTACGAGATACACCCTCCGTGGGCTTATTTCACTAACCCTTTCTGATGTACATAAAGGGTGCGCGTACATGATTTAGAAATCCATAGAGATTGTTTTGTGAAGCACCTCGATGTACGTGTTAGACTAATCGAGAAATTGTTACAATTTGTATTTGATTTATTCATGAAATATTCTTGTGCTCGATGTACTTTAGAGAATTCATCAAAAGTAAAGCACTTTCGTTATAAAATAATACTATTTTCGGCAAATAGTAAGCTGATCTGAACGATGCTCTCAAATCTATCATAAAGTTAAAAGCGTGACATACTTCTGGCGTTGATAGCAAAAGTGTTAATTTTAGAGGACGCATAGCTGATTTGGTAAATACACGCTAGACACGAAGTTAACGTATACTATTGCATGAGAACCGCTGTGGCCAACATACATGACGCAGACGATGCGTCACTAATTCCAGAAGCATCACTACTTTACCCAGAAGTTGACTATATAAATCATGAACCTAATTAAGAGAGACTTTGTCGTTCAGTCTCCAGCCGAAACACGAGCCCAATAGAAGGTCATCCCGCCATTCAGCTGGACGGTGTGTACACTCGAGTGCGACGTAGGCTTCCCTTAGATAAATACTTATAGGTGAAGTTGAGAATTGTATAATTTTCAAATTTTAGTGGACATGGTTGCAATCTTAAGAGGCTCGAGAAATGAGCGAGTAGGGGTGGTTGAAAGTCTTGAAAGTCCCTAGAACTGGGCGAGCGTAAGTTTCCCAAATTTTGTGCAGAGAAGGCAGATTTGCCGTAGACTGTACACGCGGCGTGCTGGTAACCGAAGTTTTCGGTAGTTTCCGGTTGTGTGCGCTTATTCGAAACGTTCACGGCCACGGCGAACTCAGTTTGCGAGGCACGGGAGTCCCGGAGACACTCGGTATGAGAAACGCGTAGCTACGCAGCAAGATCGTAGCTCAACGTGGGGTACACCCTCCTCCAGCCTTGCCAAGGTAGGTAATCCTCTCGGGGGCGTGAGTTACTGCCTGGCGTCCCTCGCACTGTACTCTCTTCTGTCCCACCTTCTTCTACGTCCCATCGGCCTTTGCCTGCTGCTCTTCTCTCCCTTCGTCTCCCTTCTTTTCTTCTCTTGCCCGGCTCTCGCTCGTCACCCCGACCTTCGTTTTCTTTCCACCTCCCCTCTCGCTATTCTTGCCACTCTCTTTTCCTCCATTAGGGGCTGTTGCCGGCGAGAAAGCTCCGGGAGAAAGTTGCACGAACGAGCCGCGACCAAAATGGAAGAAGAGGGTAAAAGCGTATGCCGAGCGCCACAGCTGGAGAGCATTAGTCAACCGTAATTAATAAGTTACGTACACGCTGCTAACGAACAGAGCCGCGACGTGCCGTAGTTGTCTCCGTTTCGGTCGCGTCACCAACAAACCCCCCGACGTCGTAAATACGCGACCGGCAAAACGGGGCTGCTTTTCGAGGGAAACACGAAACAGCCGGAACGCGTAAACGACCCCCGTTACTGCTGCCGGATCCTACCGATCATCCACGCACTCTTCCAAGATTTGCACCGTGTTTAAACCACATTTCTTTACGCCGAGGGAGGACGGTACTGGATAAAGGTAATGGAGACGATCTTCGAGATAAGCTGCAGTTCAGACACTGATATACGGGAGACACTTCGAAAGAACACCAATCAGAACACGTTCTTACTTATCTTCCGAATGGTAATTGATGTTATTCCAAACCTGATAACTGATCGTAAATGCTGTGGCCCATTTAACACGACACTTGAACATCATATCGATATTAACACGTTTGTTTTATCGATGTACGTGATCACCGATGCTACACCGTTATTTGTAAAATACATATAATTAGGAAAATATGCTCAGGTGGATTCGACATCGTTCAGATGTAATGCTATTAAATGGCCGACAGCTTTGACCTCTTCAAGGATAACTATTTTAAAATTCAAAAAAGAATTTAACGTTTTATACAATTATGTTTTACGTATGTTATATCGTATACTAGTAATGTTAAAGAATCAATAATATATGCAAGTTGATGTCTACATGGTGTGCTAAATTTTATGTAAACCTATACTGTAAAGAAGTAGTCTATTTTCTGTTGAAAGTCTACGTTGACTACGTCATTTGTATATTGTACAAATTGCAGAAAGCTGTATATGAATTGCATCGACGACTGAAAAATATTTTTCAGATGGAAGGCCACGAAGAAAGCAAGGGCATCGACATAATCGCGGCAGATTATTAAGGACCATCCATCCACCATGTTATTCAGTGCAGGCGTAATTTTCAGGAGTATGCAAAAATGGTGCCATCAAACGCCGTTCGCTTTCATTTTACCAGGATCTCAATGATCTTGGATCGATGTCTGCCGCATGTTCACGCCCATCATATCCAACGAGTTATTATGACGATGGGTTTGCCGATAGCGATACTCATTTTATAGTGTCTCTTGCAAATTTTGAAGTAATTTGACCGCCGTACAATTTCCTATTGCTTTGGTGCTTACTTCTTCAAAACGACACTGCTATATTATTATTTTATATTCAGAATTTTTTCTGTATATCTTAATTATATCGATTGGTTCAGTGACTTTCAGGGATAAAGACTTTTACAAGAACAGTATGTAGAGACTTTTGAATCAAGATGTAAGGTCGGGTGATACTTGAAATTCAACTTTTGATATACTGCTTATGCGCACCTTAATGTGTTCTGCTGTATGCTGAGAAAACTGGACTAAAATTTTTTCGTGTTTCACAATAATTTAGAGGGTACTACTTGCTCCGAGATCCCGAAATTTCTGTTCCTATAAACCCAACGTCTGAACCCATCCCCAAAATTTCAAATCCTCACGACACTTTATAAAGATCACCGATTTAGAGCACTTCTCGTTGGTATATTTTCCCTAGAGAATCCAGATTTGCTCTTGATCGTAGAACTAAAGCGTACGATGGCAGAAACGGTGGAACAAGGCCGCGTAATCACCGGGATAAGCAATACGGGGTCCGGCATTACGGGGATCTTTTAGCCAGGGTAAACTGCTTTGTTCGCGTACGGTCGTTGGCGTAGCGCGCGTGGGAGCAAAGTCGCCACCTTGCCCGTGGCGCGACACACCAGCCACGCTTATTCAAAAGTGGCTGCACGTAAAGCCGATATCTTATTCTCGAATGCTCCATTCGTTCTTCTTATGGTATATCCTGCTCGCTGCCGGCGACATTCTTGTCCGCGTCGCGTAACTTCTGCCGGCCTTCTTCCCCTTTTCGTATCCCGCACCGTTTCGCCTGATCGCGATTGCGCCGCGTAACGACGCTGAGTTTACCTCGATAGGCCAGAACGTACGCTCGAAACCGCGCGGAATAACGATCCCCTTTTATCCGTGGGAGCCACTCGCCGAGCCAACGTGCCCGGTTAACGTTCGATAGTCTACCGATTTCGATTCCCGTTCGATCACCGCCGTTTCCCGTTCGTTGTTTCGCCGTGCGAAACGCCTCGATCCATTTCCGACCGAGGAGCCTTTCTTTCGTCGCTGATCGGCTACTTTATCGGCGCACTGATTACCAGCAGGAAGCCGAGCCGAGATTATTGCAGAATTAAGCGGTTGGATATCGTGTTTGGTCGGGGAAAAGATATTCGCCCGTATTTGGTACAGTAGGCAGTTGCCTATTCTGGATCGAGTGAAAGGAAACGAGATATTCATCCGGCTCAAATGCAACACGCTTGTCCGCTACCACTGCGGGTTTTAAGGTTTCCGAAGAAATTTTTACGAGAGAGCTGTCGGGTCCTACGATATAGTCTGATGCATGATCCGATACATCGGGTATCTGGATACCTTTGATCGAAACTAGAATGGCAACTATGACGAACGGTCAAATCAAAATAATTATTAGGTACACATTTCATTTATGTTTCACAACTTGATCGTCGATCGTAAGTCATATTTTGCATATAACTGCTTATGATTCATGATTAATGATCAGCTTCTGAAATGCAGTAGAAATCCACTGTTTATGCAAACCTGAATAAGCTGATTCATCTAAACAGAGTTTACATAACAAGAGTTCACTTGGAGTTACTGAAATCAATTGATCAATCAACGCAATCGATCATATTAGGCTAAGTAAACTTCTGCAAGATTTCATTTCTGCTCAACAGTTCCAACTTGTTAGCGAACCATTGTGTAACGCCGTTCCAACGATGTCTGAACAGTTCGTCTCTAATTATAATCGATCAAATCCAGAGAAGATATTTATAATTACAATAGAATAAAAAGCTATCATATATTCGTTTTCAGTGGGCAAAGAAGACTACATAAGGAATGATCTGATATTATATTCAGTCGTATAACAACGATCAACGCGTTGGGTACAAGAACGATTAACTCGACTGAAAATTAGTAGTCCGTCCGAATACACACTAGGGAATGTTGACGAAATCACTCGAAGGTCGTCCGTAGCTCACGTCCTCGTTCGTCAATCAACGAGTCGCAGACTAACTAACTATTCCATGGCACAAGAGAGACAGAGAAGAACACTGCTCATTTAAATGTACAGCATTATTTGCTGCGTCGCGTTGAATGATATCCAAAAGGTCGAGTGCGATTCCAGCTCGTGTCGCCACCGAATACTGATCCACAACGAGCTACCCTTGAAAATTCCAGCAATACTATCGCTATTCGTCGACATCTTTCAATTTCTCAAAAAATGCTCAACAGATTCAACGTCGGTAGAACGTTCCAAGGATACTGACTCTATATTAGAAATTCAAATTTTGATGAGGAAAATCCGCATAGACCTTTGCCTAGGAAATACACAGAGTATTTCTATCTCGTCAGATCAACATATTCTATGATTAAAAATACGGATAGATGTTACAAAGCTGTGAATGCTTTATTGCAAAACTATGACAAGAATATTTCATGTTCGATTAGATTCAGTTCATCAACAATGTGTTTATAAGGACGGATGAAAATTTGAACAAGATGTGTAATTTACTCGCCAAGAGACAAATCCTGATGTTACACTCGGAAGACGTGACTGCGATTTCTAAATGCGAAAAGCGTATTCCTGGCTTTATGCATATTCTCATCTGGAGCAAAACACTGTTTGCAGCAGTTACCAATTAGAAAAACTAGGAAAGTAGACTTGTCCCTCGAATTACCATAGTAAAATAACAGAATATGATAAAACGATGAAGTAGTAATAAAGTGATCGTACAACAGCAACATATATCCTTCGAAAAGTACATGCAAACAAATAGTGTGCTCGAACGGAGTAGTAAGATTTTCACTGTCAACGTGGAAATAGATGTCTAGGTAGCCAGTTATTAACAGGAGGGTTAAAAACGTGGATCGAGAGCTGAAAGCAATTACGATGACGGCGATTACGCGTGTACGAAGTTTAATTAACGCGTGCACACGCGTCGAATCGAAAAGAGAGGGGTTCGTCGAGGGGCTGATGCGTCTGTCGCGGGCAGACGACAGCATCCAGCCGAGTAAGGCAGGCAGCAACAACACAACAGAGACAAGGTGGCTCTTCTACAGCCAGCCAGCTGCTACTCGCTGTAACTGTAATAATTATGCAAAGACCGAACGAACGCAACGGTGCATCGCGAGCGAGCAAGCGAGCCGAGCAAAAGGGAAGAAGAAGGAGGAGGACGTTCCAAGGTACGGAGCGCAAAAGGAGCAACTCGAGGCAAGATGGTGGAGGAGATGGCATGCAAAAGAGGCTTCGTAGGTAAGCGAACCGAGCCGGTTGTAAGGCGACACCTCGCGGCTCCATATATCTTTCTCTTTCTTTTCTTTCCCCGATCTCTCTTCCCCCTCGAGCAGTCGACGCCACCACGGTCTCCTTCTTCCTTCTTGTTGTTCTCTTCCGTCGAACATTTCCACCTCTCTTCTCCTCGCGGTCTATCCTTCTCCGTCTCGTTCGCCATTTTGAGGGAAGAAAATTACCCGGACGTATGGTTCTTAACCTTTTCCGCGTATTTCCACGGATCCGACTGTGCTTCGAAGACGAACACCGCGATCAGCGAACTAACTTTCGCCTCTCGGGTGGTCCCGCGGGATGCTCGACAAAGTCCTACAAACGAATTCAATGGATTCCGAACGCTTCTACCACGGATTCGGAATTTTAACGCAGACGCGAGTACCGAACAATTCGTATCGACTTATCATTATGATTCGTTTGATTGTTTCCAGTCCTTTTCGCATTTAGGGCAGACACGAGTCCTGAAGGATGCCTCGCAACTGACCCACTTACAATTTCGTCTCAAAGCTGTTCAAGAAAAGCAAGGTCTACGCACAGATCTGTTCTGACGATGCAAGAAATGCATAAAAATTGAGAGAAATATTTAGAAATTGACTCCACACCGAAAAACTTTCGCTGTCAGGTTGGACCTCGTAGTCATTCGAAGATGCTGAATGACCACAACCTCCGGTACCGAAAGGGTTAATCGAAAGAACCCTGGTCGTGTTCGTCGGCATTAATTCTATCCGTAGAGTCGATGAACCCACCCAGCCTGTACATCATACAGATTCCATAGTCCCCCGTAGTCGATGCAAATACGCGATGGTGTATAAGTGGCCGTCCAAAAACAAGAAAGAACCACTGGCCAAAGAAGACGAGCGGGAAGACGAAAAAGGATGGTCCAGCCAAGGGGGTTAGAGTGGAGGCGGAGGGTAAAGAGAAGGAAGGTGGCGGAGTTTGATACAGGTGGGTAACCTCGCGACACCCTCTAACGAAACGGATCGTCTGTCTTACTTACATCGGCTCGCGTCTATAAACTCACGCGGTTGGTACACGCATACGAAGGCCAGCACGCGTGTATATCCCCCATTGGACGTGCAAGGGGGACGCGGTTACCAGCGGGCAACCGACCCACCAACCACCCATATATCTGCGTCCTAAAAGGAATTCCAGAATATATTTTACATATGCTTTATTGCCGCCTTATTTCCAACTCTATGGGCACGGACCTCGAGCTGAGACCACGGACAGAGAGAAGAGGACAACAACGCGAGACGGAGAGCGAGTGCACCAGCGCACTTTGTGCCTCACAAAGGACGACGTAGGTCGCCATACCACCGTCTGTTTTTCGTGCGTCCATCGTCGCGGTAACGATTATCCCTTCCGTTGGCTCGTACCGAAGAAACTTTAACGAGACTTTTCTTTTACGCTGCCTCCGATGCCCACGAGCGAACGGAACGCTCGGGCCCGAGCGATCGCCGTGCGATTCGCCTCGCGATCTACACGGGCTGCCTTCGAATGGATAATTGTTTATTTTTTATCATAATCTCATATGATCATAGAGTATGACTTTAAAATTGTTTAATTTATAAAAAATATAATGCGAGACCAATCATGTTGCAAAATATTAGAATCGGATAATTTGAATCTTGAATCAAAAGTATTAAACAAAACTAAGAATAAATTTATGTTTGAATGAAAATTTATTCATAAGTCTTGTAACATAAATGAACGAAAACAAATTTTTGAAAATAATGTGCAAGTTCTGATTTGAAAACATTTTTATTTGAAATCTGATTTTATTACACCAGAACTTCATACATTTGAATAATTACTGGAATTTTTAATGGCTCATTATTCCAACTACTCGAGATAAAAATTGTGTCAAACAAATAATTCATTCCGTATTCATATCTTGGTTTTATTCAAAATTAGGATCATAAAATTTCTTGAAATAATGGCCAGCTGCATTGTTCCAAGAAAACTGATCACGCTAATACTTCGCTGACCGATGCAGCCGCCACGGACCAAAATTATTCGGCGCAAAAAGTGTAATGCGTTACGGAATCTCTGATTCGATTCGTACTCGTCCTGTAATCAACATCCGCGTATTTCCATCATATGTTTAATTTGTCATTTCTCCGTGTGATTCACGCGAAAACGATTTCGAGATGAAGTTCTGCAGGAGAATGGCGCGTATAGTGGGACGTGTTGCGTAAACCGTCGGTAGGTGATAATTTTCGAAAGGGTAGAATCGTATCGATAGATCATCTGGGCGAACCACAGAGGCCAGGCGAAGCCGACTAGGTCCTCGGTAGCTCGTCGTAGACTTATAACAGGGTAGAGAAGCATAAATGTATAATGCATGCCCCTGCACGACTGCATTCCGCAGTAATGACTTAACTTGTACCGGTTAACGAGTACCGGGCTAGATGATTCGATAATTTGCAAGCAGGACAACATGGACCGCCATCTTTGTCGTTCGTGCCTTTCAGCGGTGAATCGCCATTGCAAATCACTCGTACCCTGTGTCTCGTTGATTACATCGAAGCACGATTCGCACGTGTTGTATCATTTAACGTTTTTTACTCGCTCTCCAATGAATCTCATTCTTGTTCTTCCTTGTAAAACGATCGAGAATTATGCTAGCCCTTCGACGATCGAATAAACTAGATTGAGAGACAATCGGAGGATCGATTCCACGCGGATTGATTTCTCGTTAAATAATGATAGGGATAGTAGTTTCGTAATTGCGGTCGCCGGATAATGACTTAACTTCTGATACTTCCAGGAAAGGACTGGAACTAAACTTTAGGTAATATTAGCTATTGTGTTTAAGCATGGTTATTTACAGGTATTTGTAACAAATAAATGAACATATAACTGTAAAATGTATATAAGAAATTGATTTAATGATAAACTTACGTAAAAAGTATGAATATAAGTAAGCGAACGTACTGATTGTGATAAAAGATCATGGGACGAAGTTTAGACTGTATTGAAAAATTTACTTCGAATAAATTATATTAATTTTATCAAATTGTGTGATTATTTTCTTCATAGTTTCACTGTTACGTAAATAAATAAGTGCAGTTTTTGCAACAGAATGGGAATTCAATTATCGAATTGTTATACAACACTAAATGTAAGGCAAGGCTATACAACGCGAGGTTGCATAATGTAATGACATGTAACACGAGGTTATGTAATGCAAGGATATAGAACACGAAGTTACATAACTAATAACAGAACGAGTGACAAGTGAATATTAATAGAACGAGTGGAAATAGAGTGTGTAGTAATTAGAGGAGTGGCAATAGAACAGGTGATAATAGAACAGGTAGTAATGGAACAGGTAATAATAGAACGGATAGCAATGGAACAGGTAGCAATAGAACGCAAAGCAGCAGAACGCGAGAGTATACAGCACGTGGGTATAAAACGCAAGATTACATGAAGTGATTCCCATAAAAATTTCTCAAAATTGAAACCTAAGACAGAATTAATGGCCTCACATCATTCGAGAAAATTGCAGAAAGCCTCGATAATGGAACTGTTTGATAATTTGCGAAGAAATATGAATTACGAAACAGTCTGTACTCGGTCCAAGTGGGGGGAGGCTGGCATGGAGCGTAGTTCTTTGGGTAGTCCCAAGTTCGACGGGGCCCGACGGGACTTCCCCCATCCAGAGCGTGTCCAGAAGGTAGACCGAGTGGGGAGAGCCGGTTTCGACGACCAAGACGCCATCACGCTGGACGGCAAGAAACTATGATTACCGAGGCAGCCCTTGGAACTCGAGGTGCACGCTCACGCGCGCGCTCGAATCTTCGCGACGTACACCACCGTTCAATTACCGTTCCAGTTTATCCGGCTAACCGAGCAGAACCGACATTTTCGGCCCCGTAAACCGCAAATTTCGCCCCGAACCTGTGCGTCTCGAGTAATAGTGGGAATAAGAGGTGGAGCGAAACGATGCGATGGCGCGGAGAATGTTCATGGTGCTCCGATCGCGATATATGAAAATATATGCAAAATTTGGACGAAGAAAGCTTTGGGGCATTTGAATAAATTAACGGGCATCTGATTCTGAATTCGAATTCCGTCTTACAAGGAAGGCTTGAAAATTGCACGTTGTTAGAGCGGATAAGTTCGTACTGCACGATTCGACCGCTTAATGCTTGATGAATTTTACATGTCCACGACGATGCAATTTTAATATTGATGCTGGAACATAGCAACCTGCTATTTTTCAATTTTATTTATTAACTCGCTGTTACATGTAACTAATTAAAATTTGCTTTTTTCTCGTTTCTTCGATTACTCGATACGCTTGTGGTGGAGTGAAAAGGAGCCTGTAAATCGAAGTCTGCACCTGCTGAGATGGAGATTGATTGACAGTTGCGCGTGACTAACTCGACTCGTTCAAAGCAATTTCGATTCCGATATAAATTTTAAGTAGATGGTACATAATTATACAACGTATTTGAATATGATTACGAACTTCCTCTGACTTGATTACATCGATTAAAACTAATAACCTCGCGATGCAACCGCAGTTGTATAACCAAACGTTGTATCGTCACGCGTAAAATAAATTTTTGTCCAATTTAACATATTGCCAAGTCGAAAAAGCTTTTCTACAGATCCCTCTGCGTCCCTTCGGGGACAATGACGCGTATATATTTAGTTTTCTATTAAATTCAACCACAATGTCCATATATGTGTAGTACATTTTGTTGCATACTATTAATACTTTCGTCGTTTTCTTTTAATAATTGAATATCTGGTGTTCTGCTAGGAATATCCCGGACTTCGATTGCGAAAAGTTAAAGTATCTAACATTCGAGTACAGATATCGTTCCTAACTCAAAAAAAATCACCCCTAAAGAAATTAAAAGACGAGAAGCACGCGGAAACGAACTCCGCTTGAAGCGTCAAGTTCCAAGTTCCTTTTTCACCTTTCCTTAGGTCCCCTTGCAAGTGCCATTAATAATGAAGGAAACGACGAGGAGGCACGGAAAAAAGGAATCGGCTCCATTATTCAGCGCGTACCGCTTGTAGTTTTAGGTGGTCGCGACTCGCGCGGAGCTAGAGGGCGTGATCATTCGCTCGCGCGAAAATAATAATGAACTCGCATAAATCAGCAAACTTCCACGGAACTGGTCTTCTCCGCTCTCTCTTTCTCTGTTCGGCTACTCCATTCACGATATTCCGGCGGCGCGTATCGCGGCTGTATGCGAGCCGGCTGCCAAAAATGTTCCTCGGCCTGCAACTTTTCTGGCGCGTTCGAAAATCCAGGGGATCCCGGACCGAGTCACGAACGATTAGTCCCTGCTTCGTCGTCCCTTTTCTCGTTTTTCCAGATTTTCGCCAACGGTCCAGAAAGAGAAAGCCGGCTTCGAGCTGGCCACGCGCGATTGCTCTTTTTCGGCAGATAGAACGCGCGGCCAACCTGGCTTTTCGGGGATCTCGAAGTCCGCACGGCGAACTGGAATAGAAGTGGCTAACCTTTGGGATTTTTCGACGCTGATTTATCGCCACCGGACGATCTACGATCTTCCAAATGTTCTATGCAAATCGAGAGAATCAGGAAGCGAAAGCCTTATGAAAATGGAACTTTTAACCGGGCGAAAATCACCGAAATACTGCACAATTCTTGCTTGCTTTTCTACCGTGTTCTGTCTATTTTTCTACGGGTAGCTTTTTACTCTTTTACGGTATAATCTCTGGTGATAGTTTTTGCGCTTGCCACCACCAGGATCGCCATTGATGCTTCCTTGCAAGTTCTTGTCCAATTGTATATTCGAATACATAGTGTGAATATACAGTGACATAGTGGCTTAATAATACTCTGTTGATCATAAATAGTTTGCCAAACGAAATAGGTTTTCGTCGTGTTCTGAAAAATGAGAAGGAACGAGTACAAATATCGATACCTCATTGCAAGAGCTGTTGCAGCTAGATCATTGTCTAATTATGCTAAAATTGAAACGATGAACCAGGCTACCGTATGTATCCACATCTAAAGCACAAGTGTTACTTCTTACTAGTCTAGCAGATCCTATATATCTTTTCTTTCCTATATATCCTATATCTTTTCCTTTTTCCTTCGCCTCCATTCAACCACCCCATCATAATACGGACGAAGTAACGTTGTCCAAGTATCCTCGATCGTAAGGAACCTGCGTACACATCGCGACCCGGTTGATCGCGAGAAGGTTTATCCGGGATCTGATCGGTTAGCACCGAGGCAGCTAACTAGTCTGAACGAATACAGGGGTAGTAAAATTGTGGACGGTTCGTTCGGCGAAAATTGTCGTCCGCGCATTTCTCGAAACGAACGAAAGACACGGATCGCGGGGATTGGTCGTGTTCGGATGGTTACGTAGTTACAGGTTGGCCGGACTCGCGTTTAAGATGAACGAGGCGGCGCGGCACGAGATCTTATCCGGTCGCAGCAGCGGCCACTGAATCATCCGCTTTGAATAGGGCTTCGCTTCACTCCCTATATTATACCTATAGGTACTAACCTTCTACCTATGCCCGCGTCCACGACACGATATAACGTCTCCGAAAGCGAGAGAAACGGAGGAACGGAACGGTGACGGTGCAAGGAAGACGAGAGAGCCGCGAGCGAGATCGAGCTACCCCGTTCTCCTGGAGCTCCGTATAAATGCGTTATACAGCAGAAACCTTGGTTGCGCACTAAATTACCGAGCACGACACTGTCACACCGTTATAACGCGAGGCTCGTAGCCAGCCACCTTGCAACTCACAAGTCGCCCTCCTATACCTGGCCCCATGACTTACAAGTAGACGATAACGATTCGCTACCACAGTCTTAATCAGCATAAATCATAACGACAATACGCCACTGACCGCCGAAGGATCAGGTATCATCGCCGGATGCATCATCACCACCCACCTAATGACCCATTGCTTCGGCCACTATCGATCTCGAGATTGGGAGGGCTCGCACGAATGCAAATCAAACGCGATTGGTTAAATCCTTTTTGGATTTCGGGAATTTAGATTAGGACTTCCTAAACCATTCTGGGGCTGTTGAATATTTTGCGATACTCTCTCGTGCGATAATAAATCTGATAGTTTCAGTTTTTTGGATTCCCGTCATTTAAATGGGAAAGACATAGGCTTTTCTTGCTTAAGAGCGTAAGAGGCGGAGCTCTGGCTTATCCTTAATCTTAGAAGCCTAGATCCCGAGAGTCTGAAGAAAGTCTAACCTAAAACCTTCTATCCTCCATAGAAAGTGTGGATAAATAACAAAAGCAGTAATACTCCATCTTCTACGTTTTTTCTTTTGGCTAAGTATCTTATGACCATACTTCACATACGGATCTCAAAGATGGACTCTGTCAAAATGTAAGAAAATGAGATCCGACACGTTTCTAATGGTAAAGTTATTAATATTATAACAGAAATTAAAGGTAAAGCTTTAACGATAAGGCAATCTCTAACGGTAAAAATAATTGCATTCCATGTCATGTTGTTTTTAATATAATAATGCACAGATGATATCAGTCAATATACGTTACCAAAATGTTTAAACCCTCAATTTGAACTCCTAAAATTTGAAGAGCATGACTCGGTACACCTTCAGAGTCCAAATATGTTAATAGTCAATAAATTACCGTTTTATTACCTTCCATATTCCTTCTACAGCAATGATTACTATCTTCCCGAAAAATAATTTCATGTATGCCAGTAATAAGTTGAAAGAAGATTGCGATATAAAAGTTGAATATTTCCATCGATGATACCATAAAATGTAATAATTTAACTACAGGTAGCATCTTCCATCTCTCTCGTATTCCTCCGGAGAACCGAATAAGGCAAATTGCTGTTCGACGTAACGTACTTGCCCTTCGACTTGTAAAATTGTTGCTCTCAGGGCCGTTCGTTAAAAAATCTGATTGATCGACGAGCGGTCTGTAGGGAGAGTGTAGTATTTAGCTGCAGTCTGCAATTTCGAATTTAAGCAGAAAACTGGAATCCATCTTGGCGGCGTCTCGAAGCAAAGATGGGAACAGGGAGAGGTTGAGGAACGACAGGGCTATTTGCAATGTTCAGATTTCACGCGTAATGACCACGAGCGATTGGTACGGTGCGCGAAAGCCCCGCAGGTTTGCACGAGCGAGTCCGAGCACGAGAATAACGCGCGAAGGTTTCATCGTTCAAAGGAAAAAGGCGAATCGTGGCAATCTCGCGTACGACGTGACCATAAGTTTGGCGTTAATCCCGGCGTGGCCATTTTAAGATTCTACGAGGATCACGTGCCTCGCCGCTTTATGCAATTCGAAAGGATGCCTACTGATTTCTAGATTTATCTCTGAGAACGTTCTAGCCAGGCCTGGATCCTCTTTTGCGAGGTTCTGCAGGTTCCTCGGTGTTTCGTGTAAAGCAGTAATTTATGACGGCTGTTCGACCACGTCAACGGTATCGTTTTACGCGCGAAAGAGGAATGTTTGCTGAAACAGCGGGCCGAGCGTGAAAGGAAACGTTAAAACGTCAATTTTGAGACTGTTTAGCATACAGCAACCTCGTGCCGCAACGTCTTTGTGCTTCTTTTGGAAAAATATTCGGAACATGGAAAATACTGACACTTATACAAAAAGTACCGAGTACATTATGTTCTTAAAATCTATGTTTATAATGAACTTATATTTCAGATTAGGTATTTGTTTATTCAGGAATAAATCGATTTGAACGACAAACCTGTACATTACATTCTTAACCACTCATGTTATCTTCTCATTTGAGTAAGTTACCTTCACTATTAAATATCAATGAAATAATAATAATCGATAGCAACACGTCTCTAAAATTTAAACTTGCAGGACTTGCACGAGTACAATTATCTGAAAGAATTTGTAGAATTATGGTCTGGTTTCTCTTTCTAAGTACAAGAATCAACACAGTAGGCGTCAAATTTTCCAGAAAAGTGTGCGTAGTTGATTTTGACATCGTTAATCAGCATGGCAACGGCTCGGTGCGTTAAAATTCGACGTGTATCGAACGCGAAAGCCGAAGTCGGAATTTATTGGCTAAACCAGCATAGTGGCCAATCTGGCTGGCAACATGGCGCGTTCGTGAAAAAGAGGGAATGGCTCGCAGAGCTCCAGCAGAGAGAGAGAGAGAGAGAGAGAGAGAGAGAGAGAGAGAGAGAGAGAGAAAGAGAGAGAGAGAAGGAGCTTTGGAAAGATGAGAGATGAAAGAAGGACAACGATCGAAGGGTGAAAGAGAGGAGAACGAGCAGGGTAGGTGAGGGACACGGATAAAGAACGATGAGGTAGAAGAGAAGAGAAGGTGAGGGACAGAATGAAATAAAAAAAGGGAAAAAAGGGAGAAGAGTCTCGTTCGCGGGGGCCAGCCCCGCGGGGACTAATTTTTATTTTCCCTCTTTTCCTGTAAGTGCTCCGCGTCCACCTATTTCTCATAAATTTGAATTAATTTACATGCATTTGAATTTAATGCACCGCCATACTTTATCAAAGCAATTAAGCTTTTAAGCGCGCATTTGCATTAATCCAATGTTTACAATTACCGGTACGCGGCTCTCTTCTCGGGTTCTGAGGCCGCATCAAGCGTCGTGAAGCCTCGCCGAAGCTGAAGCATCCTACCCTCCCTCCTCGGCTTCCACAGAGATTCCCAAAGTGTGGGACTCCAACCCATTCTCGGTGGATCGATGTATCACATCTTTGGAACTTTGTGTCCGCGGATTTTACGAATTTTAGTGTTTCAAGACCTCTTAAGAATTTTTTAGTTTACTCTCATATAACTTCTGAACTTTGAAACTTTAGAATCGTTGAACTTTGACAATTCTAAGTTATAAATTAATTTCGAAAGTTCCAAAATTTCATTGTATCAAAGTACCAAGGTTTAAAAATTCTATAGTTGCAATAATGAAAATGTATAAATTAATTATAAAATTTGAATTTTAGTTATAAATTTCTGAACGTAGGATCTTTGGAATATAATGTATTAGAAGTAAACGAAGAATAACAGTTTTCAAAGACGAGTACACAAAAGATTGAGAATCCCTATTGCGAACGAAGAGCAGATGGTGAAATTTTTTCCTGACGATGGAAAGAAAACTGATGAAAAGGAAGAAAAAAGAGAAATATTCCGCGATAGCGTAGTCGGCACTCGGCGTCCCGACGTCGTTAAGTCGTGACGTCGGATTTACGATGTTTCCCGGTGAAAATGCAAACGATCCTCCGGCGACGTTTCGAACGGATCTCGGTGAACGTCGACGCGGTGAAAAAAATGATAATTCAAGACGATTAATTAGCGCTCGAGTAAATCAGGCAAGGTCTAGGCGTTTTAGAAATCGGCGGCGTCCACCGAGGAAAGGTTATCGCTAATTGACTCCGGGTTTGAACGAGGAAAAAAGGAAGAAGCGGTGGCAATCGTAAATTATTTCGTGCGCCGGGAGAATGTTACGACCAGTTAATTGAATCTGCACGTGCAACGTGTTAATGAAGTTATCAATCATCTGCCTTGATCAATATTAATGATTTTCTACGGGCTGCTGCTTTGATCTAATCTTTGGTTAAGCGGTGTAAGAGTAATGCAACAAGGATTAACGACACGTATCCTGTAATTATCCATCATTTTAATTCTTCCTACTCGTGCGCCGCATACGCTATTACGCCAGTTAGATTTGTCATAGTTTTATTTCTATCAACGATCAAGTCGTTCATCGAGTTATCATGATTTTATCACGTTTCAAATTTAAATTGTGATTTCAAATTTATTGGCATCGGACGTTATTGATTATGCGTTAAACAACATTTAACGCGAAATTTTTGTTTAAAAATCTTTGTTTTAAATTCGAACGAGGCTTGATTCAGTAACGATCAGATAACGATTACACAGGATCCGAAAATTATAGTTACGAAATGCGACAGTTCGATAAAAACGAGTTTAGAGATGATTTACGGTCGATCCTTCGGAAAATCTGCACGCATCCCCTTACAGTAAATAACCGGTATGCCAAAAAGAAAAACGAGAAGCGTATTCAAATACAGGGGAAATCCAGACTTATTGACCGTCCAGGTGAAAACGTTGGAATTGGAAAGGCAGAGAGGGGGAAAACCTCCGGAAAAGCCAGTCACAATAGGAAAATCTTTCGCGTGTTGCCCGCCACTTCGAGCCGCTGATAGATGCGCGAGTTCCATAACGGCGATAATGGTCGGTGGCCCATCAATTTCGAGCCGGGGCTTGATTAGATAGGCGCGTTTTATTGCGGCAAAAACTCAACTCTCGCCCCGTCGAAAACCGACCCAAACCCGACCACCCCCGTCTACCAACGCTGTGGAGGCGCGCGCGCGCCTCGCACCCATCCCCTGGCCCACCACCGGCGACTTTATCGTAAATAAAATGGAATCGCGAAATACGAGTGAGAGCGAGGTGATATTTGCCGGTGCAAACACTCTCCGCGGGGGTCGTATAAAACCCAGCGGAAGTATTGTTCTGTCTATGAAACCGGCCGATTGACGACGGTCAAGTGTGTCGTGCTCGAAATTCGTTTTCGTGCTGCACCCGCGAGAAAGACACCGCAAATCCGCCCTCGATAAACCCAGAATAAACATCTATAAATCCCTGGATATGGAGGTCGAGGGCCGATCGCCGGTACGATGAAAATCGCCATTTTCGACCGGGCATCGCGACAAATGCTCCGATAGATATAAGAAGCAGAGATTGCGTTTGTTCCAAAAGTAATATCAATCTGGACTACTAACAAAGAAACGCGATAGTCAAGCAGCTCAATTTTACATAAATATTTCAAGTACCGCAACAACTGCATTTGTGATCATAATCTTCTACATTGTTTTCTAATTTAGTCGACAACTTCATTCGCTAACAATGAATAATTCAATTTCACTCGACAGAAAATAAATTGAACACTCATAGAAACAGTAATAGTTTGTGCCGATTGAACATTTACTGCATGTTAAAAGAAAAGTGTTTTCACGCTATCGAGCATAACGCCAATAAACAGTCAGGAAAAATGGGAAACGTTTACCGTAAATGAGCAATGAAATTGCTTGAGAAGAAAGTACGTAGAAGTTTCATCGAACATCAATGTTCACACCAGATCCGTGAACGGGACCCATCGAGCGACTCGTAAGCTGGACGTAAATTATCCATTCACGCGGCTAATAACCGCGTTCAATTTTATTAACGTACTACTAAGATCAACTTAATTCGTGCTGCCGCTCGAGCACGTCAATAAAATCGCTGGTATCTTAATGCATTAAGATTACGCGTGAAAGGCTATGCGCACTCGATGCAGCGTCTCGGATAAGCGCAGCAATGCACCGGCCGGGACGCTGCCAGCACCTCGTGCATTTCTGCATCGATCGCGTAATTTGTAAAATCGAGTCATTCACGCTCAAATTATTCTGCTCTTATCTTTCGTTCAGCTATCGAATTTGGTCGAAAAGAATGATGAACACATTTTTGCGAACACTGCGGTGATTAACTGAGTCGTTCGCGATGAAAGCGTAAGCTGTTTCTCAAGAAAATTTCATTTACTATATTTTGAAATTCTAGGAAATGCAAGACTTATATGACCTTTTAAAGAAATTTATGAAAAATTCAATTTCTGTGTGTTATAAGGAGCGTAAGCAAGAAATACCTGTTCCTTTACAAACAGATTGTGACATAGACTTTTCATCAAATTTTCTAAGCAATGAAACTTTCTATGATTACTTGCTTCGTTATGGAACACACGGTTACAAGAAATCTCGATGCAAGAACTTAATCGAGAAGGAAGTTGCGCATATGTATTTTTTGAACCGATAATCCTGACAATGGTTTCTGTTTCAAAACTCTGACAGTCTGCTGAAAAAGCCTTGTAAACGATTCGCATAATCGTAACATGTAACTCAAGAATAACATTGTAAAATCTCTAAGGGTTCGCGTAAATAATTTTTGCAGTCCATGGATAATGCATTCGATATGCTCGACTGAACTTGCGTTTTTATTAAAAGAACGCTCGAGTTCATCAACGACGATCGTGGATCGAGAAAGACGGACGATATCCTCTTGGGCATTGAAAAGATTAAACGCGTGCCGCGAGGTTTACGAGGTGCTTATCTACAAGTTTTCTGACAAAAAGGATGATGCGGGCTGCGAGAGAATTCCCCAAGGACGATCGGCGCATTTATAGATTGATAATAGTTACATGCACGTGCTACTAGCGCATAAAGGTCGACGGGCAGGTAGTCATTAGGCCGCCCCACGCCCAATACATTAAGTCGTTATGAAGATATCTTTAGCCTTTTCTCGCCGTTCGCGAGCCTCCTAAACACGTTCAGCCTCGCTCGAATAATAGCCGATACAGGTACGCTATCTTCGAAGCAAACAAGTCCGTTCTTACTTTCGTTTTTCGCCTCTCGAATCGTTCGTTTCACCTGCTCTCCTCGCGATCGATCGCCATTATCGTCCAAGGAACTTCATTACGCGCGATTCGTCCCGCGAAGAAGAAGCGTCATATCCGTGACACGACTAAGAAACAAAGCGAACGCGCGAAACAGCATCCTAGAACGTAAAAATCCCCGGCGGAAGGGGCTCAACTGCTTCCATTCATAGGATGACGTTTTTTGCTCGAGCGTCTAATGGCCCGCCGTCTCGTATGCACCGGCTCCTCGAGAATTACCGATGTATTTTTCAAAAAATCTTGGTAAACAGGCTAGTAATTTCGCGTACACGGATGGGCAACAGCCTCGCAGAGGAAGGAAGATAATAAAGAAGAAGTTCACCGTTGATTCCATGCATTAGGACAGCTTTTCATGTTTACGGAGGAATTCAATGTCGACAATTTCGTAGCTATGCAGATTAGAAGGCACGTTGTCGTGATACTGGTTTTCCTGTCACGAAATCGAATTATTTTCATGGAGGCAACGCACGGACTAACACAGAAGTCCTTCGTGTTGAGTGAGAATCGAGCGAATGTTTTAAGCGACCAAGACAATGATTCGCGTATTATCATTTTATTGAGGTTAACAACACCCCTCGATACCACCAATTTCGCATCTCCGATTTCGAAAGAAATCTTCATCGAGAAAAGTACCAAGTAGAAAGATGAAATCTTCGCAACCAATTTCATTGTTTCGCAAACAGAGCAAAAATCACTGCGAACCTACCATCGAATCCCTAGCCACCAATTACCAGATCATAGATTCTCAGCAGCGAACACGGATTTCTCTAGGCGAACAATTCGCCACCACGTTCGTCCGTTGAAAACACTTGCCGAACAGTAACAGCCGTAGGAAATCGTGATCTCGTAATTCAGGGTAGAACAAGAATACCTTCTCGATCCCCTGACATAATAGCTACCTGTGTTAGCCGATGTACCCCCGATCGACGTTGAGGATTCCACGCCAGACGAATCAGACAGCGACGAAGAGTCTGGCCGGGGTAAAAAGAAAATCGAGAGGTATGTCGAAGGAGAGGGTTCGCCGAAGGGTAATCTTGAAAGGACCGGTGTACGCGAAGAGAAGGGGAAGAAATGGCGGGTCTGAAGTAAACGCGAACCGCTGCATCGATAAACGTAACGTCCGTAATAACCGGCAATTTGCGAGAAGGACTTTTAGTTAGGCAGTACGCGTACACTTGGCCATTCGAAGACGAAATGGGGATGGAAGGAGAGGGAGAGAAGAGGACGACAGGGGGTGAATGGGTTGGGAGTAATTGCCATGAAGAAAGGGCTGCGAGCCGTGCGTCTTACCGGGGGATTTCGCGACGATGTTGCTGATATGAAACTGGTCGCGATGCCATCGGGAATGGTAGCAGGTTGCCGAGGATGGCTTCGTAGCTTCGAAAAATGGCGAGGTGCGTGCTCGTGTGACAGCGAAATCGCACGAAATGTCACGATGTTTCTCGTCGTGACAGTCGAAAGTTGCGATTGCGACGATACCGAATATTATATTATGGCTTAATTTAAGGGAACCGCTTTCATATCGAAGCAGAATTTTCTGTGAACTATAAGTCTCATCGTGACCGTGATAGTATTGAATATCATATTACAGCTTAATTTAAGGGTATGTTTTCGTACGATAGCAAAGTTAAGATACGTTTTCGTGTGCGAGTAAATAGCAACTTTCACTGCAGTAACATGAAATGTCATGATTTCTGTCATTGAGAGAACTAATAGTCTCGTTGTGACTCTCGTGATATTGAATCTGATATTGTGAGAGTAATAAGGAAGTTTTCTCGTGACAACCGGTCGGAACAACTATTGTCAGAATACGAAATGTTATGACTTTAACATTTCTATACATCAAAGTGTGTAGGTATCTGAATTTCTAAACTAGAAAATTTCAAATTATTGTGAATCCCCGACACTTTATTCGTACATCCCCATGAGCCACTGCCCGTAAGCTCTCCGGCGGATACTGGATCTGACTCAAAATACGTACAAAATACGTATCTAAATACGTATACTCGACTGTCGCCGTTTAAGTTTGCTACATTCGCCCCCATGAAAGATAATCGAATACCTGACCAAAACTGGCGTATTTCGCAAAACTTGAAAGAGCGCAACAACGCTAGCGTTTATCTCGAAGGTATCGTAGTACGTCGCGAAGAAACGACAACCAGTCGACGTTCGAGTTGCCAGTGTCTTATTTTCTTCAGTTCCCGATGCAAAAAATATGATCGGACCTCGTCGATGCTCCCATGGGTATGTCTCGGGTCGAGACGATCAGTAGAATAGACGTTTAGCTGGGCTAGAGGGCTAGCTAAACAGAGGACTAAGAGAATCGAAGACGAAGAAGAAGAAGAGGAGGAAGAGGAAGACGAAGAGGAAGAAGGATCACCGTTGAGCCACGGGCAAGAGGAGAACGCGAACCGATCGGTGAGCAAGAAAGAGGGATGGAGAGAGAGGTAAAAGGATCCAGAAGAGACGACCACGAAGGCACAGAGGAGAAGAAGGGTGTACAAGAGGGGGGGGGGGGTGGGGAGCCGAAGAGTGAAGCGTGTACGAAGAAGAAATGGGTGGAAGGCCGAGGGGATCAAGAGCAGAGGGGGATATCAAGAGCGGACCTCCCAAGTTGCGGTGAGATGGCGGATCATCATCGTCGCATCAAACCGTGAGCCGAATATCTTCGAAGCTTCGTTATTAAGCATACGATGCATGCTGCGCCTGTGTGCCGATCTCCTGTTCGCGTTAAGAAATTACCGATCGGAATATCGAAAATGCCTACTTGCGCGCCGATCGACTTTTAGTCGCAATTTGCTTGGTCAGACCTTTCCTCAGCCTGTTCTTTTCGAACATTCTCGCTTGGGACAAGTGAGAGATATCTCGATACCGAGAATCGATCGCGTGTATAATTAATTGGTTGCAGGAAATCAAATTTTTTGGTAGGAGACTAAATTTTCATGCAGTTCCTCTTTTATGCCATTAAGAATATTACGTACAATCACTCAAAAGCAGATAGTTTACGTTTTTCAACGTTACTCTTTTACTTCGTCACGTGGAATATTTTCCCAATTTTTATTCGGTGTAGATTTTATGACGTTATTACGCTAACTTTAACTATTTTATGTCAGATTTTCATTCGTTTATAAATTTTACCGAGATTCTTTATATTCACTGACGATCATTGAGATATGCTTCATAAACTATCAGGAAATATGTACTACAAAAATCATGTATGAACAAAGTGCACTAATAGAAAAAGGATAAAAGGAAGGAACATATAAATATTCTACTACGTAAGTCGTTGTCATTGCGCATTTAAATTATTATCACATTTCATATCTTTAATGCGCTCCAATTTGAAGCCTTAAGTGCAACTACAATTTGTATAGCCATGAATCAAGAGATTAAGATCAAGTTGAATCTGACCTTAATAATTATATAAAAACAAGACAAATTTCACTGACATTCAACTACAAATCCTATCACTGCAGGGGCTATAATTTCTGCGATAATTTCAGTCGAACTATAAATTTATTGCCAGGTAAATCGATGCGTACTGCAATAATTAATTTGTTAGGTCCAGCGTCCGATATACAATTACGATTAATTAAGAAAATGTAGTCTTCTTTAATTGCAGTGCTATCGTTAAACAACTTGAGAGAAGAACAAGTTGTAACATTGGAATGTAAATCCTAAAATAAATCGTTGCAATGTAATATGCGACTTATATCTTGCGTTAAGCTAACTGAATCTGCGAAATATCTGAATCGAACAGCCAGGTATTAGCAACGCTCAAAACAAACACGTGGCATAAAAAGTGACCGCAACCCATGGGCCGAAAAACATAAATATATGAATAAATTTCCCGTGGAAATTTATGCAAACCATTCGTAAATCGTCGGAAAAAGTAACCACCGGCAATTTGTAAGAGAAAAGACGGTTGGCTCGCGATAAAGTCGCCTAACGATCACCGCAAACCGCGAGACGACTCCACTGGACAGAAGCCAACGAACGAAAAAGCAATGAGGAACGAGCGATATAGTATCCGGCAGAGGTACGGCCATCGAAAGAAAATCCAGCGAACGAAATAACGAGAGAAATCATTCGAAACCATTTCGTTTAATAAAGCTGTTCATAAGTAATTCCCAGGCAAAGCTTCGAGCCTCCAGCAACCGAGCTTGGTCGACTCCTGACGATATTGGACCAACAGATATTAATTTCGGGGATGTACGAGAGACATTTAAAGGCCTGGGGGGATTCTGATCCCTAGGCGTGTAAGGGGAAGATAAGGCAACGTGTACCCGGCCTGTAATCAATGGCTGGCAAACGAAGTTATAACACGGATGACAAACAAACGTGGCCTGGGTTGCGTTGGCTCAAGCATTTTGCCACCGCAACGTGTCCACCAACCATCGAACTTACCTAATTTCTTGCTTCCATCATATTAATCGATTTAAAAATACTATCACTATTTAGATGTAACTTTAGTTAGCTACAAGAATAACAGCAAGGTTAATTAATATAATTAATATTATTAGGGCTGACTAGCATTCGTTAGCTTCGGATAAACCTGAACTATCTCAAAATTTATAAAAATCCAGATCCTCAAATCTTCTATTCTTCAAATCCTTGAATTCTCAAACCCCAAATTCAACAATTTCTAAATTTGAAAGTAAATCAATTTCTAAAGAGAAAATTTACAAATCAGAGCAACCTAGCAACCAAAACCTACAGAGTAAGGTCTCTTTCCCCCGTGCCGCCATTTTCCAAACGTAATCCCGCTAGCCATTATATGAAACACAGCAGAAGATCTCGTTACGTTTTCCATAAATCTGACAGGAAGTCCCTCGATTCCCAAAATCGAACGAATCAAATTTTCATAAATGGGCAATCGTGCATCATGTATGGACTCTGCACGCGTGCAGAAGCAAACGAAAGAAGGGAAAACGGGAGAAAAGATATATGTGAAACAGACTCGGGCTGCATATGGCGAGAATGCACCGTGCGTATTGCGAACTCGCGATGCTTTACGAGTTTTTCGAGTAAATTGGCAAATTGTAAGCCGATGGGGAAGTAATCAGGGGAATTGTTACGGATGTGGGAGGAGGTTGTTAGTGGACCGCCGCTACAAGAGTAACCTGATATTCGACCATTCGTTTCTCGACCACGGCTCGCCCTTTTTTGTAACGGTAACATGGGGTTCCTAAGGGTGGAACCATTATGGACGTCCAGCCAGAATCCCCCATGGAACCTGTTTTTCCAATGGAGTCGCCGTTCGACATCTGCCCTTCATTACGAGAGGAAATCTCGCTTTCCCTGAAACGGACAGTTGGAACACATAATCTTGCAGCTCTTTCCCTCCTAACCTTAGCTTTTCGTTAATTAAATCCAGACACGTTAGACAGTAATAGAATTAACAAAACGTGCGCCGGTCTTGGCGTTCAAATTTTTTTCTCCTAAATACAGTCCCTCCTCGAGCTATTGATATGCATACACGTTTGAACTAATTCTTAAAATGTTAAAATGTATAGGAAGATGCTGGTTCTGAGAGTAAACGAGTAACGTTATAAAATGTTTGTTAATTCTATAAATAGTAGGTAATTTGTTATGCATATAGATCATAGGTCGGACGACAGTAGTTGAGCCAATCATAATTCAGACTTATGAAATGCATCGATTAAGAATAGACATTTAAATTTCTATATCGAAAATCTTTGTGCGAAAAATATGAAAAATTTCTATAGAAATAAAAGCATAAGGCGAGCTGACGAGCAAAAATATTTATTGACCTTATTTTGACAGAAATTTCCATTAAATTGAATCACGTCGATTTGAAACGAGTACAGTGAAACTACACGGAATTGAATTCGATGGGATTAAATAGTGTTGGGTTGAAGCGCATCGAACTAAACGGTATGAAATTGGAAACGCGTCGAATTTAATTTCTTGTTTTAGCTTTTCAAATTCTAGGCACCGTTCGTTGCCGATTCTCCGGACAAGTCCTCGACATCCTGAAGAATATGCAAGGAGCGAGTCGAAAGAAGGAAAAATTTCTATTAAGGGTTCGCCATTGGCGAGAAACAATGCTAGATGCAAAAATCCGGAGAATGAAAAAAGTTCAATTTTGCGTGTTATTTTTGCAAGGAATTCGCAAGGTCCGAAACGTAAAGATCCGATTCGTTACGTGCGGGTTCCGGTGTATAAAACCGGTACGATACCAATACCCCCGCATGCCGTGCACCTTATGAATAAGCAATAGCCAGTTTCATTGTGTTCTCATCTTTTATTCTTCAATGTTATTCCCGTCGTGACCGACCATTCTATTCCCCTGGTGTTATCCCAAAGTCGAATCGCGTTTGCCCTTCCGGCACATCGAGATACACTTGCCAGTCAATATTAATGTCTTTATTAGCAATCGTGTATCTGTTGTTGGCGTCTCGGACCTTCGGAGCGTGGGAGGATGTGACCGCGCGGAATCTCGGAATAAAGTAAACAGAGGAAAGGGAGAAGTATAGGAGTCAGAAAAAAAAAAAAACGGAAAGTTTGCCAGAATTGTTGGAATATCCGGCATGGAAACTGTACTTTTATACTTCGACGAACTTTGCCCTCTGCTCCTTCGTCTTTCACACGCGTGAGACTTTCTTCTACGTGTGCGCGCGTGCACCACACGTGTGTATGGCCGACGACTACTCTGGGGTAATATCTTTCTGTACCTTGAATAGTTCTGTAACTTTTCAGACGCACATAAAACGAACTGTTCTCTATAAAAAGGAATTCACCGTGAAATATACGAATGTCGTAGGGTGGGGGGTAATTCGTGCCCCTTTGCAAGCGGGGATCAACTTGCTCGAAACGGACGTTTCTTTTAACAGCGAACTGTTGAAACTAACGTACGATTCTATTCTACTATTGTATCGAATGGATGAAACAATGGGGCAAGTTGGATGAACACGTTTCTTCTGCACCTACAATTCCTCGCGGCGTTTGAATAGTACGGGAATGTTACATTTGTAAAAATAGTTATGGTCAGGGATTTTAGATCTTTTACTTTACCGACAACATATTAATTAAATTAAACATTTGACATTTCTCAGCTTCATTATGCAATGACAATCGTCGTAGGTTTCTTCTCTATGAAAAATGACGATACATCGAAAGGAACGCAACTTTTAATACATGAAAGTTCCATCTATTTCAAAATAAATTATACTAGAATTGGGCTAGGCTAAGGTTGAAGTGGATATCCAATTAGGATTCACATGGACATTTATATCACTGATAATACTACGAAGATTAGAACGATGTAATTATTTCGCAACTAGTCGGTTCATACAACTACCCAACTGGATGAGAGACTCGATTCGACACTGGCTAGTTAAACCGATGTATACATATTATATCGAGATACCGCATAAAACCAGCTTGCTTCAATTATCAAACCCTCCAATTATAAATGGTACAGACAGAAAAAATGATGAAAAATGCACGGGTGGTAATAATAGAATTGTAAATTTCATCATTTTTAATTCAAGATCCAGAAATTCTTAATTCTATACGATTAATTAATCCAAGTTCTGATCGAATATAATCGTACGAATTTGCCCATCGCAGACGATCTATATTTCATAAAGATACATAAAAGCACAGAGAGATTACCCCTACATCTTTCATAACGATTGACGAGTGTCATCAAATTTTGTTCTACAACATAAGTAGTAATTATAGATTTCTATACAATAATTTTCTGAACTAATTACATAGCTTGCTATCGAACGAGATATGCAAGGGACCTAAAGCGATCATTCAAACCGTTCGAGCGGACACGAGGAGTTTTCCAGGGAAGGTAAAGGTTTGGCGATCGGACACGGGGACACGTATAAATAGGCGAACGTTTCATGTATGATCATTTCGCGGCCATTAACACGGCGAAAAGTTGCTCTCAGTCCCTGGAAAGCAAGGGAGCAGCAAGCACGAAGCCTTTAAGCCGCGGTACGGCAAGTTTCCCCACTGATCCTCACTGCGAGGTGAGTTTAAGCCCGGGGATTCCGGAGTTACTGCCATCATGGCACACCATGCACCACCGCCCATAGATATAAGTATAGTCTCTCCTAGCGGTAACACCGTCGACTGTACTCGTAGCCGGTGTGTCTACCGTTCTCTATTTCGAACTACCCCTCCCTCTCTTTCTCTATTCCTCCTTCAAAGCCCACCCCGTGTTTTCAGCCCCCTCTCTCTCGCCCGTAGGCGGCTTCATCCCTTCCTCGCTAGCCACGAATACCCTCTCCCTACTTCCCTACCACCGTTTTCATTGTACCCTCTCTCGTCGTTGAGTCGTGCAACCGCGATCTAGTGCATCCCTATCGCAACAACGATCGTTCTCTGGGCTACGGTAGCTTGATATTTATGGCGCTGCCTGGACGATGTTGAAGGAGTTAAATTGCTGATAATAAATGCGAATCCAGGGAATGACATCCAATCTAAAGGGCTACACTCGCAATCACCAGCCCGCGAAACTACGCTCGCTATACAATGTTTGAGCTTTCAATTCCGTCGTCGAGAATATATACGACTGACCACTTTGGACATTGCAACCTTTCAACACGGAGTGCAAACTTTCATGACGAATTATTACTTGATTAAATCAGGGTTTATATCGCTGCGCGTTATATTTTCACGCGTTGTATCGCCACGCATTATTGCCGTGCGTTAATGTCGTTACGGGTTGTATCGCTGAGCTTCGCATTTCCATTCTGCACGCTTTTTGTCGCTATGCATTACTATCGCCGTGCGTTAGTATCATTGTGCGTTAATATTATCGCGTTAGTATCGTCGCGAGTTTTCGATACGCGTGGTATCGCTGAGCTTCATACTTCCATTCGCTTCTGTATTGCTACACATTGCTACTGTCATGTGTTGGTATCATCTTTTGTTAGTATCGTCGCGTGATAATATCGTTACATCCGTTGTTTCTTCATGCTGTTGTCACGCGTTGTATCGTCACAGTTACTGTTTCCACGCATTCGTATCGTTATGCGTTACATCGCTGTACATCGAACAGCACTGTACTGAACATAAAATCACAGTGCCTATTAAAACAGTTAACCGATTCAATATATTGTCAACTCCAAGAATTTTTCGTTACTGTAACTCCTTCCGTGATAACATAACAATAGTCTACCGTGTAACTTCTGAAGGTAAAAGTTTGGACGCTTAACATGAATTACGGCTGCAAGTTTTACAATTCTAAGTCACAGTTAATCCGGCTTTATTGTTCAAGTATTGAATTCCAAAAATAAAGGTACCGTTGATGTTTCACCGTATCGAAAATTCGACAAATTGAAAATTATTCTTTAAGAAATGGAAATGATAATTATCAAGAAAGAAAGCGTGAACGAGGATGAACGTCGTTGTCGATACTGTTACCGCGTTCCATCGCCACGGGGAGAGTCGGGTGATCAAGGGGGTGCTATTATCGCGGTCAAACGGGGTCACTCCAATTACAAGAGGCATCGTTAGGGTTTTATAACCGAGTCCGATCCACCCGTACTCTTGGATAAGCGGGGTTTTCGACCTCTGTCTGCTTCGGTCGATACAACTGCATCGTATTGGCACGATGCGAATCGAAAGACGAATTCGAAAGACATTCGGGAAAACCGCATTCAAGTACCGTTCGAACAAATATTGTAAGTATTACACTCGGAACATTGATTCCTTTGGCCACTGGTATCGAGTGTAGAAAGATCTCTTTTACTTCATTTGTCCTTTATAGTTTCTGTACTTGAATACATTGTCTTCTTTTCTCCTATTTAACTGATTATTGTACGAGAAGTATGCGAGTGTTCTTACTTTCTATCTTTCTCGAAGAGTAAAAGAAATTGACTCGGGACAGGCGGACTTACGAGTATAGATTTATAAAATGAACCTAAAGATTCCACTTAAGAGACCAGGGTAGTACCAGTTCATTTCTTTGAATGAAGATTTTAAAAACATTTCGTAATGTTTTAATTGTTTGCGTAACATAAAAATGTATCATTAATAATGACCACAAAAACTAAACAGGTTTCTCTTCTATCACTGAATATTCCTTCCGCTGTGGAACACCTAACGAAAACTGAAATAAATTTTCATTCAAATAAACGCGCTCGGAGATAAAGTTTGATAAAACAAATGAAGGAAGGAATAAGTAAAGACTGAGCACAAATCACGCTTTATCTTCGCAAAAGTCAATATACATATCCACAAAAGCACTTTTGGAGACTATAATTTAGAAGAAGAATCCGAAAGTAAGATATAACTCCTTCGGTAATTGTGGTACATTTCTCGCAAAACGAGTAGATCTAAAAGACGAAATTTCGTCGATTCTTCTAGCCTCGAATTGAAAACAACGATGTACAGAAAGTGACATGTTATCGGCGTGAAAAGGATCGTCTCGTGTTTCGCGAGTTACCGTTTTCTTTCGGAGAAACGTGGGCCACGCATTCGCTGTCGTCGGTAATCCGATAGCAGCATCGATCTTCCGGACGCTCGGACCATTAGACTCGACGTCAGTTTATTGGTCCACATATCACGGCATCGCCCAACAGGATTCCCATTTCTCTCTCCTCCTCCTCTCTCCCTCTCTCTCTCGCGCAACCTTTCCACGCTGCAATTTGATTTCATTCTAATTACCGCTTCGACTAGCCGTTTCTCGCGTGTGCACGGTAGCAAAAGCTTGCCAGGATAAATTTACCTGCCGGAAATTCGACGGCGATTAACATAATTAGGCCAGCGTCGCGATCAACCGTATAAATTTCTATCCCGTGGCCGCACGTGTTGCGATGAACTCGGATTCTCGATTCAAGGATGTGCTCGTTTCAATCAAACGCGGCCAGACTGTTTCGGTTCCCTTTGAAATATAGCCAATCTCGAAAATGCTCTTGTCTGACTTTAGAGTCCGTTTCAGCGCGGCTCTGGTTCGCGCCCTCTGTGTTACCACAGGAACAGGCTACCACGGTAGGATGGTGTAACGCCTCGCCGGATATGCAAATCAATCCCGCAGTTTCCAATGATTTATACGAATGGCGCAATTCGTTTAAGTGTATCCTGATTCCATTTGGATTAGCCGACCATTTTAGTTATTTGCAGGTCTGTCTTACGGAAACGCGACCTCCCTTCGTGTCTCTTTCTCTCTCTTCGGTTCGCAAGGAGCCTCTTCATTTGTCCCGTTGTCGTCGCACGCGCGACCTTTCCATCTTCGAATTTAAATATAAGTAAAAGGGTCCCCGGTAGCGCAATCCGGGAATAGGGAAGCTCGCTCACCGGTAGAAAGGGGCTTGATTTGCCTTGCATGAAGCTTAAGATACCGCCACCGTTGAAAATTCGTTGCAACGACGGTCCCTGTTTTCTCAGCCTTCTTCTTCTTCTTCAACGTTGGAAGAACGAGCCAAGAAGTCGAGCCGTAGGCGTCGCGACGCCACCTCCGTCTCTCTCTTCATTTACCTTTTTTCCTTTTTTCGTTTCTTCCCGAGGAACATACAGCGCCCTCGTCCTCCTTCTTCTTCGGAGAGACGTTCCGAGCTAGATGGCTGTCGCCTGAATTATGCTTTTTTTCTCCCGGACCTCTGGCTCTCACGTATCAACACCGTATTTGCTGTGCACGGTTTTATGCAAATGTAATCAGATTATTTGCCACTTGCCCCCACGACGTTTCGGGGTAACGTTAATAGGGGCGCATGCGTTCCTCCGCCGGGAAAGGAACGAACACCTCGATTCCTTAATCGATCGTCCCTTCGCGTAGCATCGCCGATAAATTTTGGAACGTGATTGCGGTACACGTATCTTCGATTATCGTTTTGCTTTGGGATCGTGTATGAACGAGCAGGATGTCTAACTGTTTAATCTACGTAATTTCTATGAAAATGCTGATAAAATCGATTGAAATATTGAAACATCGATTCAATTAAATTTGGTATCAATTTTAGCGAGTATTTAGTTTGGAGAAGCACAGATTTGAAGACACGATGGATATCATATCGAACAGAAATTTCAACATGTCATAAATATATCATAATATGTTATTAAACATGTATTATTTGTACTTCGATATATACCATGTATAATGTGGATGCAATTTAAGACATCGGTATCATGTGCACTGATGGCCAATATAGCATTATATCTGGTTTACTGTTTTGAGCAATGCTATTATATTTTCCATATGCAATATCACGCAAGAATGCAAGAAAAATGTATTAATAATTAATTGCGACTCCTTTACGATGAATTGATTATAAATAATTGGGTTTTCATTAGCAGAGTTTCCAATTAAATGTCTACAAATTTTTCCCCACATTCTAACAATGACGGATTTCAATTATTGAGCCGCCGAATGTTTTTTGTTCTCGTTATAAATTCAACTCACTAGCATTCCCTGTTCAGTGATATTTATGTCCGGAGAACGTGTCAGCCATTCTAAAATTCGAATATTGTAGTCCTTAAGCGATGCAGTGAATAGAAGCATTATTCTGTTGAATTGTGAATAATATTCCATTAATTATTTAAAGATAAGCGAGTAAATATGATTCTAACCCAGTCGATATGACTGATTTCAGGTTTGTGGAAATGTTTGTCATATCTTGTCGAGACAAAGAATGATTGTACATGTTACTTAACGCTTCAGTACTTATTTTTCCACTTTATTTTCCATTTAAAAGCAAACGTGTATTCAACATCGGCAGTTATAGCGTTAAGACGTTCAAACGCAGAAAGTTAGTTGACATAGGGGATGATCTCGGAAAAATGCTCGCCAAGGTGGTAGACACTCGCGAAAATGAAAGGCGAAGGTGAAACGGAAACGTACTTGCATTCGTGCTCTCTCCCATAAATAGGATCCTTTTGTACCACGTTTTTTGTCCCTCCTCCGTTTCACGAATTCCCGTGGCGGCACACGGTAGCGGGAAACGCGTATCGAAAATACGGGTGAAAGTTGCGAAACAATGCAAGGAACGTCGTGGCCCGTAAGGAGGAAGAACGAGGGGAGCAGGACGAAAGAAAAAAAACTACGCGGAACAAAGGAGAAAGCTAGTCATAGAGTTTGCCGGCCGAAAAAATGTGGTGTCAAGACTCCCGGTGAACCCTGACGACAAGCCAGGTATTTACCGTACTCCCTGGAATGCCTTTCAACGAATGAAGCTGTTATCGAACTCTGGAATTGCACGAACGACTAACTTGCGATTTCGGAATCGAACTGCCACTTTATTTGCTCCAATCATTACTCTCACGATTCGATCTTTTCCTCTTCTCTTCTTTACGCGGAGTTCCAACACTATGGCGGTGCATGAGCACGAAGAGAAGTCAAATACGTATAATAGCATTTCCTTGCAGGAGTTTTTAAATATTTATAAACTTTAAAGATCTTCTATAAGTTTATAGGACTCAACTTGATATACACATTGTGGTACATGAACTAGTATCGATCACTTACGAATCAAATTTTTGTTGCTGTACATGCTAAAAGTTTCCTATCAAATTCACATTTCGTCACGTGTCAGTAATGTCGAATCAGATTCATCGGTTTCTTATCGAATACGTTATTCCAATTAATTAATAGAACATGTATCTACAATCTAAATAAAAAATGTTGTTTATCCATACTGCAATAATTAAAACAACTATTGAATAATCTACAAGCACATAAAATGGTATAAGTCGTTGGGGTCTACAAAATTTACTCGACTACCGGTAGATGCGTCACAGTTTCGGTACTGTTCTAGCTAATATCGAAGCGTTAATGCGATCGTCGTACATTGTTCGTAAACAAACTCGATAATTGCGGCCATTAAGTAAACATAATGTCGCGTATAAAGTCTCACGAACGATCAAAGTGTCAAGAAATATCAAAAACGAATCCGGCGAAACCGAGGCGTTAAAATATTAGAGTCGCCGAGAGGCTACGGTCTTGAGCATGGTCAGGGTAGCGGGACGGAACGGGATGGGAAGCGTTGTACATCATAGAAGCCCGAGGGTCATTCACGAGCGGGTAGAAAGCAGCACTCTGGCCTCGGGATTTCATTATATCGCAAGAGTCGCGTCGTACCGCCATTATTCACGCGCCTCCGAGTTGCGTGGGCACACAGCCGAGCGCAAGAGCTACTGTCACGGCCGCGCTGAATTATAAGGGCGTTGCGACTCGCAACTGTTAATGCTCGTTAATCGCGAACCCTCTTGGAAGAAGGCTTAAGACGCGCGAGACGTGACTCATACGCGACGCGGTCGCTCGCGGAGCACGCGCGAACCTACTAGACGCGAACTGATGAGACCTTAACCAACTGGACGCTCAACGATTAGATGCAAAAAGATGAAACGTGACACGGTATAAATGGGAACCGACTAAACGCCAGTCGTCTACGCGCGAATTACGCGTAAATTAATAAATACGTACGCTGGAGAACAATGTACGCATTGGAGAGTAAAACGTAGAAGATTACCATATGAAGAATTGAAAATTTTCAAAGTTCTATATGTCTCTTTTCGATGTAATCCGATTAGGCGTGAAACGACTGAACTTAAAGTAGTAAAACTGACGAGGCGCAAACCAAAGGAATGCGAGCCAATTAAACACGAATCGACTAAACGCGAACTGATTAGGCGCGGATAGATGAAACACGAACTGACGAGGTGTGAACCGGTGGAGTATGTAGCAACAAGACGTGGACTAAATGCAAATTAACTTAGGCGCGAACCAATTAAACGCGAACCTTAGACGTGAACTGAGTATGAATCGACTAGGCAAACCGAGGTGACTTCGAGGAGAATTCTTGTCGAAAGCCGCCTCTATCGCATTTTTCCCGCGACAAGCATAAGTATCAAGGATAAGCGATCATAATAACGACGAGGGCAGAATATAGATTGAACATTGACGCGGGAATGCAAGTAAAATGAAGGCTAAAGGTTTAAACGGCGGTCGGTGCGCGGAAAACAATCACTGATAATGCGCAGTCAACATTCACGGGCAATTATTTACTCGCTCGACGCGTATTTCGCAATCTACGTAAAATGCGGTAATTACACGCCTTCCTGTAATTACATGCAGATTATAATAATACATCGACGTCGGAACGATGAAAGCTTTTCTTTTTGTTTTGCGTTGTTTGAGCGGTGCCCGCCGAAGCGGGAGCGATCAACGCCACTTAGCGTATCAGGAACGACGCCCGACAACACCGCTCGTAGCCAACCATTTCTGCAGACCGCTTATTTGTAGAATTACGGGGGTCGTGGTTAACCGATCGCAATCGTATAAATACGACGGTTATTTCTTATCATGCCCTGATCGTATTTATATTGGAACTGTACGTGCGCGCGCAACTCGATTCTTCTCCACACGTATGCGCGTCTCCTCACTAGCCACAAGATGAGCTATGGCGACATACCGAACAAAAATACTGCGACTGGTTACAGCGAAAATGTATTACTCGATTTGCACGCGTTTTCATTGCAGAATAACGATTATACATACATAAAAAGACAGCATAATAATTATAGCAGATACATACGACGATTAGAACGAAAAACGAAGAAAACAGACTTGTCTTTTTGAATTCTTCAGTTGTCATCTTATGTTGGGGGAGTTGTAGCCGAACCCAGATGATTCGAAAACAAATTCAAGGTAACATTTTAATCCCTTCAGACCTGATTTTTTACGCAGTCGAAGAAACATGTCTACGCGATAAGAAGTTGACGATTTCGTAGGAGAAATTGAAAAATGCCAAATATTGGAGTAAAGGAGGTTGCGAAGCGCATCAACGTCATTTCGGCGTGTTTGTACTGTACGTATCGAAGCGGTGGAAGAATCGGACTACGTTTGACGAACGGAGGGAAATAAATAATCGTGGTGGAGCAGCGACAGAAGCAGAAGCAACCGGCCCCTTGGAAGCAGCCGGACGGACGTTCTTTCTGAACGAAACCCAATTAAGAAATGTTTTGTCCGGCTAGCGGGTAGGTAGTCGGTACCGAAGTAAGAAGAAGAGAATCAGGAGGAGGAGGAGGATCGAAGGAGAAGCCAGAGAGAAGAATCGAATAAGAGCACGAAAAGGAAGGAACGAAGAAGGCCAGGAACGATCGAATATCGCAGCATGAGTCCAAAGGGGATCGAAACCTCGATCGGGGATCGGAGGTAGATATCCTCGAGAGAGAGAATAAGCCAAGGGGTCCAGGGCTTTCGCATAGGCGGTAGAACGGCAGCTGTTTGAGTCGAGCAAATTAGTAGCCGGCACGTGATTGGTCTGTTGCCGCCCCGTCTATATTGCAATAACCACCGGAGCGGCCACGCCGCAATACTTCCGAGCCGTGAAAGCCCGGCCAACGCGTTTCGTTTCGGTACCCTCTCGTGTGCGTGCGCGTCCACCTTTGTCTCTTTTCTTCGCCTCGGCGGCTTTCTTCTCTATCCAGAATCCCTCCTCCTCCTCTCCTCATCCCCTCACCGACAACCCCCGGACAACGGTGTTCGTGTGGTACCTCTCCGAACCTCTTCGGAAACCCTTCCGCGCCCAGCTTGCAATTTACTCGCGATATCTTTATGCCGAAATTTACGAGCAGATAATCATCGGAGGGATGTTCCGGCATTTTTCGGCCAAATTATTATTATTTATATTGCGATACCCCGCGGACAGAGATCGAACGTTCAGTTCGGCATTAATTAACTCCGGATACGCGGCGATGTGCCCCGGGAAAATGTCTTTATTAAGATCAACCGGGATACTTGGCATAGGATGTCCGAACACGCGTTTACGAGAAATGTGAGCTTATAAAAATCCTCTGGGCACACGCGACCAAAAGATCCGACTGTTCGATGGCTCGCTAACGTGAACGTACATTAGCGATACGCGATAATCTGATATGCAGGTGCAAGATATAGTCGGATTATGAGGATGGTTAATTAAGCCGAGTGTATTTCGATAGAATCGTTGGTCATTAACGTGTTGCATGCATGTATGCCATGTACTTTCTCGCAACACTCCCTATCGATGTTTTTTTTTTTTGCTTCGCCTTTACGAATAATATAGTACTTTCTTATGTTTTGTTAGTTAAACGTTAGTAAGAGTCGGTTATTGAATTTTTCGAGAGAAACAATTCGATTCTAGTTGATTTATATCGTTCAAGATATCGACGAGAGAGTAACAATCACTAAAATACTTTAAAATGCAATAAATTTTAACCATGACTGTGTTTTTACGTAATATTTACCATTTAACGAACCGCATTTCATATATGGCAGTTTAATCAAATAAATTATACGTGTCGCGTTTATGGCGCATGTTATAAATTATCTATCTTATTCTGTTCAACAATTATCTTCTTCAACTCATAAATATCGTAATCCATGTATTTCAAGCGCCTACCATGAATGCCATAATATAGACTATTCATATTTTGAACATAATATACACGAAACGACAGTATATAACTTGCTTTCATGAAAGAATATTTATGTCAATGAACCTTAAGAATCAAGGAATGATACGTAATCAACTACGTCGTAGATTTCCTTTGAAACTCGAATATTTTTCATTCTGAAGATTTCATGTTTCTGTATGACTTTTACGCGCCTATTTCTTCGATCGTAGAAAAAAAATCGAAGATGCGCAAAGACGTTAAGGTGTATTTTGTGGAGGCATCGTACGTTGAAATGTTTGATTCGATATAAGGCAGAAGCGGGGCAAATTACAGCGGAACGAAGAGGCTATTTGACGCTAGCCGGACGCAATTAAATCACAGCTATGCTTTACGCCGTTCGCCCACTGTCCCAGCCGAGCTGACTCTCTTCATTTAGCTCGTTCTCTTTCCAGGAACGACTCTTTCTCTCGTTCGAACAGCGCTCGTGTACGTGTTCCTTCCTCCCTGTCCTTCCCACCACTCGTGCCCGTTATATCCCTTCGCCTCAGTGGTGCGCGCGATGCTTCCCGGAATTGAGGGAAAATAAAACTCAGAGGAGAACACAACACGAAGGCGGAAAAGGAGCGAGGAAGATGGAGAGACCGGCAGCGAGAACGGTGGACGAAGAAGGAACCGAGGGTTGTAAAGGGGATGGGAATGGAGGAGAGGGACGTCACGGAACTCATGCAACGTGAGTGGACCTAAGGCACGACCTGACTGTGTGTTGCTGTTGCCCGTTGCTGCCGCTGTTGCTGTTGCTGCCGTGCCTGATGCTGCCGCTAGCGCAACGAGAGGAGCTCTTTCTCGAGCGGTATCTACCTATCTTGATGCGATACAAGCAGCCACCTTCTATGCGATATAATCCCATTGCCGATGGGATCCGACGTGTTGCGCTGCTCGACGAAACCGTGCTAAGATAGAGGGGATCGTAAATCCTCACTAGCTACCGTCCTGCTCGCCAACTCCAACGAGCCAAGTTCCCTTGCGCCTTATAAAGCCTACCCGCTCCCCTGCCAGCCCCTCGCGCCACTACCGCGATCCGCGCTGCCTAAGATGCGACGTTTCTTCCGCCGAACATGACCGACGATGCTCCAACACTCGTTCCGCGTTCGTCTATTCGCTTCTCATTAAAATCGTTATCGCATTTTACCTTCTGCTCGCAAAAATCGAGAACTCGCGACAACCTTTTAACTGGATCCTCTAAAGGATCTAGAATTTCGAAGGATTGCGATTTAGGTGCTTCAAGATCACGGAGCTTGTTCGAAATCTTGAAAACGTCCAAAGTCTAATCGCTAAGAATGCAACCAGGTTAGGCTTGCGAAGCTCGATCGACTTAAAATAACGAGGAAGAGTACGAGTTCCCTCCAGAGAGAGAACTTTAACCGATCCTGCGCTAACTTTACCTCCCAACTCATCGAAGCATGACCAGTAAAGTTGAAAAAGAGTGGACAGATATTCTACTTACTCGTACCGCGACAACGTTCGTTTCTTCGTTCTCTACTGTATTAGGATCGTCGATGCTTACCTGAAAAAAGAAAGGAGAACAGGTTAGGTCAGATGGTTAGGACGATAAATATTTAGCGATCGGTCGGCGATATTGCGCGCCGCCGATCAATTTCTACGCAATTTGCTTTCAACTCGACTCGTGCTTTTCCGTCTCTCTCATTCACTCGGTCTTGCTCTCCGTGGAAGCTTTATAATCAGGCTCGAACAGCAGGAGGGTAACGATTACTGAAACGCAAGGTGCGCGCGCGCGCGCGTGCACGCGCGTGCACGCGGTTGGACGTCGACTCGTCGAGAGCGTTGGCGCGTTGATCGAGAACGCGGTTCCCTGTGTCTTCATCCTCGGTCGTTAAAGTTAATGCGACGTATACCGAAGTAGGGCAGCAGATTGCCGGGACCGATCGCACGTACGCTCATTACGCGTTCTACGGCGCATAGCTTCATCCGCGACAAGCGAGCCGAGCCGGTGCTCTTCGTTAACGATGAAAACGCGGGCCGAAAGTTGAAGCGGACCGATTAAATCAAGCGGCGGCGCGAGAGGCGGTTTCGAGCGGACTCGACATTGCGCGCCATTTGCGGACCCGTCTCTCGCGACGTCCGGCTTGGCATTCGAGAATTTCGAAGAACAAAGTTGTCGGATACCGGTGAAAAAGAAAGCCGCCGCGTAACGAAAGAAAAAGACGTACGAGCCTCTCTTCGGGGGTCTGGAACGACACATAGAAGCTGCTAGAAAGACTGATAGTCCTTCTGGCGTTTAATCGCCACCTCCTGCGACCGGTAGCGGCGGCCATCTTCTATTCGTCTCACGAACGATCGAGAAAACGATCAAAATTAAGCTTTATCGCAGCACGCGCGCGCAACCGTGCAAAACCTCGTCGCGTTTTATACGATCCTACAAACATTTTAATGGGAATCGGCTGGAAGGATGCTGCGCGCGCAATTAGCCCCGATCGAGGAGGAATCGTTGGCTGGCGAACCGGGTGCACCGCTCGGTCGTTCACCGCGAACGTTTTTCTTTCGGCAAAGGCGTAGGCATCCTTAACGAGGAATACGGAGAAGGACGAGCTGTCGAAACGGGTCGGTGTAATTTCGGAAGAGGCAGTTCCAGTTTGATCGACGTTCCGCCCGCGGGGCTGGAGGATTTCGATGAAAGGGGGGCGCAGAGGATGATGATGAAGGAACGGGGTGGTGGTCGCGCGCAAAACTGCAGCGGCCGATGGCGATGCGGCGAAACGATGGACAGAAGAAAAGGAAGAACGAAAAAGAAAAGGGAGAACGCGAAGAGAGAAGAAGGCCTTTAGGAAACGCGGTATTCGGAAGGCTGACTCTCCACGAGTGGCTGACCGGCTGGAAAAAGTGGTAGGTTGGGCCTGACGAGTCGCCATCTCTGCCGTTGCGGCGTCGCGTCGCGTCGCGTCGCGTCACGTCACGTAAGCGGGCCCCGAATGGCGGGCTCGGCAGATATAACGAACCGTCGCGTCCGGTGAGAAAAAGTTGGACGATGCTTGTTGCGTACCGTCGCGCTACTATCCGACGCTACCTGCTCTCGCTCGAAGAACGACGAGAAGAAAAGCTCGAGGAGAGCCGAGGAAGGAGGAGGAACAGCCGTAGGAGCAAAAGATTAAAGAACGGCTCGAAGGAACGGAGGAGAGAGGAGCTTCGCAGGCAGGCCCTCGTCGTTCTTTCGAGCAGCCACTTTCGTTCCTGGCTGCATTCAGCGAAGGGGAGGCCCCAGGCAGGGGCTAATGGGACGCAATTAAACGATTGGTATCAAAGAGCACCGCCGGTCGCGCTCGCGGGAATGTCGCGAACTAGATGGCAATGGCCAAGCCAGGCAACCAGCGGCACAGGGACCCACGGTTGATTCGCTGCTGCCTGGGACGAGTCTAGAAAAATCTCGGCCACGTCCAATTCCATCTCATTAGTGGAGGGAAACGGCAGCTGATGCTTGTCTCTCTTGCGGTCTTAGCGCAAGAAGAAGAAGCGTTCGGAAGCCATGTATGGAACCGGTCTCCCTTCTGTCTCCCTATCTATACACCCGTATATACGCTCACCACGGAGAGGATATACCGGGTGTCGCCCACGTACCTCGTATATTTCTTCGCGCGCTGCGGACAGCTGCGAGGATCTAACGTTCTTCTGCACGGTAACCGGCCACGCTCTCTCCACGACACATGCAGGATAAGGAGGGAAAAGAACTTGGCCTAGCCGCGAACTTCTGCATCGAGATTCGAGGATAACGCGACCCTTCTGCTCTCGGACGGTGCATCCGTGAACGGGGATCGATTCCACCGTGGGACGAACGTTGCTCCCGCTCGATCCTGATCGACGCTCGTGCGCCTTCGAACCATTCCCCTTTAATTTCCTCCTTTCTCAACGGCTTTAATTACCCCGGCGTTTGATGCTCGCCATCTCTGCGAAATCCGACCTACTTCGGACGGTTCTCCTCGTTGCTCCGCGATATTGCCGGACGCGTTTTTACCGATTTCGCAATACGTTTCTCGGAGAAAATCGGGACACCCCGTACACGTAGACCGTGCTTATATTCCGTATGTGCATACGTATATACCGCAGGCCATACCTGCATGCAGCATGCATGCACATGCATGCGCCGCAAAACAAAGCGAGCTCGTTAGGAGGTGCATCGCAACGACTGCACTCTTTGCTCTCCGTTACATCCTGCTGGCGGCCTCTGCTTGGTCCGCCGACTTCGGCTTCGGCTCTGGCCGACTGCTCGCCTCTCTTTGCCCGTTTCTCGCCACTGCGAGCAAACTCATACTCGAGAACACGGGGTCCGGCTTTGTTCGTGGTTCGGTATACCAGCCGCCACCGAGGAAAGGGTAATTGCCTCGAGTCTCTTGGCAATGTTCGAGCGATCCCTTTGGTAAACCGCGGAATTGCGTATCGTGCCGTGAGATCGATCGTGTAAACTGTACATACGGCAGTCAGCGAACAAGTCTCTGATGTACGGCCGGAACGGCTAGCTCAGTCCACCTAGGATTCTAAGAGATAAGACGAGCTGCTGCTACTAGTTTTGCGCGCGCTGGTCACGGAAGCTGTTCCGCGAAGGTGAAACCGACGACCGAAGAAAACGATATATTCCCTTCGGGACGTCTCTCGCGACGTATCAGAGTCGAACAAAACGCTGGAAGCGTCTCGTTAAGAAAATTATTAATATCGAGGTCAGATTACGACGGAATCGTACGAATAACGATCGCAGATTTTAAAACGATCTGAATTATGTTTAATGCAACATCGTACGATCCTTCGTGCAGAAACTCTTCGAGTTCTTTCGGAAGAGATGGATAGGTGTATGTGGCTACTGTTCATTTTTTAAAAGTGCCAACTCGTTATTACGGAACACTGTCGTTACAAAGAATTGAATCGGATCTAGGCAGCGTGGACGAAATAGCAGTTACGAGGGACGTTTCCAATATTTCGCCGAATCTTTATAGGTACGTGGACGAAGGATACCCGGGTAAAGAGACCGGTAGCCCTAAGGTCGGACGAAAGCTGAACAGTGAAATATCGCCTTATTAATGCCAACCTCTTCATTAACGTCAAGCGTTAACACGTGCACGAGCTGGTCAGCAAAGGCAATCCGTATCCGGAGTGAAATTATTTCGCGGTGGCCATCATTCTCTTTCCCTTTCTCGGGTATGAGGAGGAACGTGGTCGACCGCTTCGCTTGTCGATAAAGAGCGGATCCTTCATAAACGCGCGGCAAACCGCATAACTCTGGCGCGGCAGACAAGCAGAATAAGAGGAAATATGGGAGGTGATCGGCCTCTCTTCGAGGTGGAGTCATGCGAGCGGTCGTGTAGCCCTGGCTGCTAAGAGAAAGATGGGGAAAAAAGATCGTCCGAGCAAAAGAGAGACGGCTAGCGGAGCGAGCCGAGAGAAAGAGAGAGCGGCGAGCGAGCGCCAACCGGGCCGACATAGCTCTCCGACTCTCCAGGACGAGTTTATGCGATTTTTACACTCGATCTGATTTTTTGGCGGCGCGCCTCGCTCTCGCGAGACAGATATATGTCCCACGGCCATACAAGAGCCGCGCGTATAAAGACATCGAAGCGAAAGCCAACGAGAATTCCTCATCCCATCCTCTCTGCTCTCACCCTCTCCTCCCTGTTCGGCCGACCTCCTCTTCCTTCGCGAGCCTCGGTACCCCATCATCCTCTTTGCCACCATACTTGGTATACCCCTCTTCTTTCCCTGACCGCCTCCCTTCCCTTAACTACGCGCCGTCCTCCCCTCCAGCCCTCTCACCTTTCGGGGCCCAGCAACGGGAACAAGAATACGAAGAGTCGAAGGGCCTCGCCCATAACCGGTTCACTCTCTCTCGTCATCGAGCTCCTCTCCTGCACTCCGCCTCGACTCTAACCGCCACCCGACTCGACTTGCCTACCTGATCCACATAGATATGCCCACGATCGGAGGACCCAATAAACTGTTGCTTAATCGCGACCGCTCTCTCTCTCTCTCTCCTTCTCTCTTCGTCTCTATATCGTGACATACATTCGCGCGAACGCGTTTTTACCAATCGATCGAGTAGAGATACCGATGGTCACGCCAAAGCCAGGTGGAATAGCGAACGAGCGTTATTTCGAGGCGCGTTAAACCGAAACCTTCACCGCGTAATGGCAGCCCTCGACGATTCGTCGGCCAGTCGTTTGGTCGATAGCGTGTAATAATACCGGGCATCCTGAGTATACACCTATCGTCGGACGAGTAAGAGGAGGGACCGCGACAGCGTCTGGCAAGGTCTTGCGAACCCGTAATCTCCGCGCGATGCGCTTCGAGAGCAGCGGCGAGAGAAAAAAGCTGCTCGACCGGCGACATCGTCGCTCATCCACCGAAAGAATGGTCCAATTTGCGAGACTCGTTTTGCCGCGCGCACCGTAGTGTCTTCGATGAACAAGAGGAACGGCGAAAAAAAAAAGAAACGAGAGGAGGATATTTCGAACGTTCGCCGAGACGATCTCGTCGAAAGACACGCGAGCACGCGAGTCGACCGACGAAAGCTTATAAGCGGTCAGGATAAAAGGGGGTTGTTGCTGGAACAGGGAGGGAAAAGAAATTTCTGAGAATGGAAGGGGGGGCCGAAAGGAGTACTCACGCATACGAGGCGCGCTAGCTAGCCGACTCGGTCGCGTACATAAGCGCAACGACAGGTAAGAGTGCAAAAGCGAGAGCAAAGAGTTAAAAGAAGAAACGCTCGGAACAGCGTCCACTCATCACGCGGCGTGTAACCAGCCTTTACATAAGCGACCATGCCGCCTGGCGGCGAGACCGAACGAACGCTTTTACAACTCAATGCAGAGCCCTCCTAAAGGCCCCTTCGGGCTATCTTTCTCTCTTCCACCCGCCTCTCTTCTCCCTTCATCCATTCGCCCTTCTTCGCGTCGCATGTTTCTCTCCCTTGCGAGGACCAGTTGTAGCGGTGTATGTAACCGCGTACGCCTCTCCTCTCATCTCCTCTCCTCTCTCCTCGCTCTTATCCTTTCTTCCTTCGAAACACACTGTTCGCGCATTTATATTCCCGCCCGGGAGAGCAGCTTATTCGCGTTTCTGACGTTCGACACACGGAGACGAAGCACCGAGATTCGAAATAGTAGACTCGTTGGTCGAATGTCCTTGAAACGGTGTCGAGGACGATGCGCATTCGCATAAAATGGGGCGACACGAGCATAACTCTTTTTAGAAGAAACTTGCTGATTACTGATTATCGGTCAAAGTAGTCGTTGATAAGTATCGATTAAAGTCATATTGATTAAATATCGCGTTTTTTACATATAGCTATATTGAAACTCTTTTTATTTTTCTTCAAAATTAGTTTGAAAATTTATTTTTATTTTTAGCAGAAAATTCAATCTAGAATCCCCCTTTATCTTCCTCATATTGCCGATATAAAGATAGCCCTTTGTATATCGTATCTATCTTTGGTATTGGAACAGAACTCGGCAGAGAGTTCCGCGTCCAATAAGGAGATCGTGAAAGAAACGAGAAAAATGCGTAACAAAATATGAAAATTTATTGCAATTCAGTAATCCTTAACAATAAAATGTCTGTATCAGAAGCACCGCCCTACATTTCCGGCGGCACGATAAATATGTAATTTCATGTGTAATTAATTGAATGCTCAGACTGCTCGTACACTTTGTAATCACCGTGTATCTGGGGCAACGTATTTGGGCGGAAACTGAAGCTTAATTAACACGAATTAATACTTAATACACAGCGCACAGCGATGGGGGTTCGGCTTCGCGTAAAAAACGATCGAACAGGTGGGAGAAGGGAACCAACCAGAAGAGTTAATTATCGCGTCCGTATGATTCCGACGCGGACACGATAATTAACCGACTCCTTTCTTCCATCTTTTTTTTCCACCTCTTCCCGTTCCCTGCAACGCCGGCAGATACAGGCCGTGAGATATTCAATATTAAAAACGCTTAATGGAGGTCCGTGTCTGCCAAGTGTAACCGCAACCCCCTCTGCCGGCAACACCACGCTTATATTCAACCTTTAACGAAGCACGAAGTGATGATACGCTGCGTCAAAGTAGTCGCTGTTCCTTATGCGGGTCATTATCGCGCGTGTTAACCATTCTTCGGTGGTTGTCCTCGCCTATTCGTCTCGCTCTGCTGTCTTTGATCATCGACTCCTACGTGCAACCATTCCTAGCTTATCTTTATGAATTTCGTCTCGTTCGACGCGCATCGTACACGCCTTTTGCGCGAATAATTGTTTTTCCACGATTGCGTGATCCCTATCGGGTATCAATTTGCCCGTCGAAGCTCCACGCTTCTTTGCTCTCGCCAGGTGCGCTCGCAACGCCCATTTTCCTTCGGCACGATCGTGCTACGAATCAACGTGTGTTCATTCCGGTGCGTCGATAACGCTGAAAGTTTTGAGAATTTACTGCTGCTATGAAATAAGACATACAGTAGTTGATCATGTAGACAGAGTGGTTCCGCATGATTTGTAAACCTCGAATAATTTCTAAAACACCCGTTATCATGTAGTAAATGTACTTCTTATAAGACGTTTCAGAAGTTTGTACTGCTACTTAAACAATGATTCTCGAAACTTTCAGAGTCTCCAACATCGATGAGTGCAGCAAGCTTTGTGACAAATAAGTTTACAAAGATTAGTACTAATTGCAAATGAAAATAAAAAGCAAGTGAGCGACGTGTAATAGCTGTGAAACGGGGAATGTATTCGTAGTAAAAGCAGAATTTCGAATGAATTAATTTCGAATGAATTAAATTCGTCGTCACATAACGTCCGACGCGAGAGATTTATGCTTCATTCGACTGAAAGAACGTGATTCATCGCCGAGACGAGTAGAAGTCTAAGCGACGTAAATAGGTACGAAAGAAATCGATAAGTTCGAAGAACGAGATGTTATCCAGTTATCTCGAACAGTTTCCTAAATTGATTTTGGGGCTTCGAACGGCATCCCCAACGGAGGAGCAGAACGTCTTAGCTTTTATCTGCTCACGTCCCTAGCTCTTCTCTTATCCATTACGCGTTTTCGTTCCTCCGTCGATTCGTCGACTATTTCAATCAGTTTCATCCGATGCGATCAGGATACTTTCCGATAGTAAATATGATACAGAGCGAAGCCATTTATTGACATCCTTTTTTCATTTCTTTTGAGGAAACTTTTGGAGAATTTCTGAAAATTTTCAGATTCATGTACTTCTGTATTTTAAAAAGTTTAAATTTTCAGGTGTGCAAATTCCTACTTTTTCAAGTGGTAACGAAGTTAGCGTAGCAAGTCCAGGGCGTCACAGGTTTTACTCGGAATCATAGAAACGGGACCGACTGATATAAACGACTAGCTCGTTCCGGAAAGCTCGTCGAGCTTTCAAACTAGTTACAGAACCGTGCAACTTTGGACGCGCGGAATTGCAATGAGAATCCACCAAATTGGAGGCACACTTGTAGGGGGCCTTGTTAAGCGCTTTCAACTGTTCGCGAACAGTTTACGCGAGCACCGGGCTTTCGAATTTTAAACGAGATAAAATGCGATAGCGTGAGATCTTTAATGGTGATTGATCAATGAGAACCCTACTTCAATTTCATCGACCTAACTGCTACTACACGTGCTTCTCGTGCGTCGTCAACATCTGGCATGTCGATAGGTAACGTTCAACGACAAAGATATTTTACATTTCTATTTTATATTATTTCCATATTTCATTTATTGTGCACCAGTGTTATACTAAAAATCACGTTAATCAAAATGCAAACCGACCAAAACTAGTCCATTGGTCATATCTGTCAATGACAACTGCTTTATTTAACATTTTCTAAATTTAGCATCCACGATATTCAAATACAATGATGTAATGCAAATATGTCAATGTACTTTCCTCTTAATGCGAATATACCAACACACTTGAAGATCGGAAGCACTTGACAAATATATTATCAACTAGTAGCTGACCGGTTGAATAATCCGTCATACCCGATAAACAGGTTAAATTCTTTGAAACATTTTTCCGCTATGTAAAACTGCGCCGGCAAAGAAACAAATTATACGTGGATAGAGATATGTTCAGTGAACCAGAAAGTCTGTAGAATGTACTCATTTGGCTAAACTATTCCTTATCATAGATCGTAACGTGCAACATATCAATTACTTTCCAATTGAGCCTCTGTAGGAACAAATAAAAAATGCGCGCTTTGAAACGAAAAGGAGCAAAACAATCGACAAGATAATTGACATGGGGATTAATAGAGTGCTAGATTTACTAGACTACATCCTCCTCGCGTTCATAAAACAACTATCACCACGTTATGGAGAAGTTTTATATCGATAGCTGTTTCAAGCCTGAAAGCCAACACGATAACACCGATCTATCGTCTCCGTTTCTTCATTAGTACACGACGTGGTTAATTAAGCGCGTAAAACTAACGAAGAAAGTCGCGTTAATCGCGTCAAGAAGCAATCCGACAAAGTCGGTCAAGCGTAAAAGCGTATGCTCGTGATTACGGCTATACTTTACGAGCATTTACGTGGCAGTTAATTATTTATCGCTCGTACAAGTCATCGAGCTGATAAGTTTGCACGATTATCGCGCGGAATTTGCCGTATCTTGCACTCTTACTAATTTTTCGTCCATCCTGCATGCTGCTCTCCCTCGTCGCATTAACGATTACGACATGGACAGTGATTTATAAACGAGCTCGACGTCCCCGTACAATTATCGCCGTTATTTTTTCTGTGCTACTCGAACGCGACGGAAACGAATGAACGTTGACGAATAGCTTTATTAGACATCGAGGAAGAAGTCGTGCAATGGAGATAAATTATAAAACCCATGGCAATGCGGCGCTTAGCGATGCAGCTTGTGTTATACAATGCGCAGAGATCTAGTGCTTGGTGATATAACGTGTTTCTTTAACGCGTGCAAATATAATTCGTGGCGATATAATGTGTAGCGATATTAGCGCTTGGCAATACCGCGCATGGCGATCTAATACGCTTCGTTGTACCACAAGTGGCGGTCTAACACGACCGATGGTACTAACGTGTGGCAATTTAACGCGAGGTGATAAAATGCATAGCAAAACTAATGATACGCGATGCAATGCGTAGTAACAGTAACGCACGGTGATACGAACGCTAAGTGATACAACGTGCAGCAACACCAATGCTTGGTGCTGCAACACTTTGATATTAACGCGTTGTGAAACTAACACGTAGTGATACAACACGTAATGATACTAACGTGTAGCAATACTACTGCGTAGCGATCTAAAGCATGATAATACTAATTGTGTGGCAATCAAACGAATATCGATATAACATACAAATAACGATACTGTAATTAGTAGTAATGCTCTCAGAAATTTGTCATATTAATATCCCACATCTGAACTCATTAGCGTCTTTAGCTAGGTAGTCTTACTGACGAGTTCTCTAGCAGGTCTACGACAAAATGTTTGTCACTAAAATAAAAAAACTGGGATAATAAGAGGCACGTATAGATATTATTCTTTTATGATTCACAGCTAGGTTACTCTAATCATCTACCAATAGACTTCTGTAGACACAATAATAGGTTACATTAATAATTAGCATTTCAATGAGGTAAAGTGAATATTTTTGCATTTGGTGTGATGTATGAAACAGGAAAGTAACGCAACGGAGAATTAACCCCTTGGGTACACTTTGCAAATTAGACCCGTGATGCATTTCTGTTAGATAGTAAAATGCAAAATAACGAATGTAATTCATTGGACAATGTGAAACAAATTTAATTTTATGTAGATGAACGACTTTTTACGTTGAAGTTGTTGACTTATTTCGAAAGTATGTTATAAAGCGAAAATTATATCCTTCTTACGAGGGAGGGATCCGATATAATGGAGGGATCCGACGGTAACGAAGCTTTCTCTAAAAGTTAACTGGATCTTTTTCTAAATTCGTTCTTTATAATTTATTAACAATCGAATAAATTTAAATAATATTTATTAGTCCTTACAGAAATTTTATTACACCAATTGTATATTTTTCATGTTTACAATACTAAACCATTTTTTTAAATATCCAAAATCCATTATTGTAACGAGTTTGATTACTTCGATACTAGTATTCTATGGAAAAATATATTATAATGTATCATAAATGATTCGAAACGCATGAATGTCAAAGATGTTAAAATAAAAGAATGACAACCTTGGCTATTAAATGTTGAAGTCACCTTTGCAGAAAGGCAACGTTTTGTAACATGTGATTATCCAATACGAGTTTCCTTAATGGCCTCCAGAGAGAAATTACACGTGGCGCGGTAAAAATGTCGTCGACATATAACCCGCCACGACAAACGGTTCGATTATGATTACCTTATTGCCATAAGTGCATCGTTCCAAGTCACGCGAGTCATCCAATGATTATAACCAGTAATAAAAAGAGAGAAAACACTGGAAGAGTAAGAAAGAGAGATACGTTGGAATCTTACTTGGCGCGACACCGGTTTCCGGCGAGATAATTTATCGCAAGACCATTTTTCGACCGACTCCTGGGTTGCGATCATTAACCGTAGTGTTGCAATTATCATACGCATTTGCCTTCATCGAGACTGAATCGTCCGTTCTTGCATTTTAATTTGTCCCCCCTTGCCGTCTTTTCTTTTTAACTACCCAAATGGCGATACGGAGTTACTTAATGAGAAATTTTCAGATCGTCACTGATTGTCATTTTCCAAATGGCGTTTCCCAAACGTGCTACTGAAATATCAATAAGCCGTTTACACGTGCTTATGGACAAGTAGTATAGTTGACAGATGTTCAAAGACAATGACTGTAATTATCCGAGCTAAAACTACCTACATTGTTGACAATTACAACGCGGGAAGGATCGAGTACAAAATATAGTAAATGCGAAAGAATAAAATTTCAAGTGCGCAGTGTATAAACAAAGGAAATATATATTTTTTTTTTTTATAAAGACCTCTTCCCTGTCCGCAGGAAACAATTGAAATCAGAGGATGAACTCAAGTAATTTTTATGAGCTTCAAATGAAATTTAACCGTTATGTTCAATCATATGTACCTTTGGTACATAATTAAAATGATCAGTATAAATAATTTGAATGTTTTAAATCGATAATGGCTTCAGATCGGTCACTTTTCTTAAGCAGCAATCAACAATCATCGCAAAAAACGCAACATAAAAAAACATAGAAACAGAAACGATGCAAAACAGTAAACACATCGACATTACGCACGCCATGAAAGAAGAAGAAAACGCCCCGAAACATAAAATCATCGGAAAATTGCACAAAACAAGTATCGCAAAATAGGCACAAACAGCAATCATCTAGGAAAAAACAAAATTCCGACCACAGAATGCACTTGCCCACACACACGCACGTGCACATACAGCACCACAGGCGCACACGTGTGTATCGTAAGATGGCTCCATCGGATCTCCAGCGGACGCAGAAACGGAAAAGTCGACAGAGACAACCGGCGACTTACATACCACTGTCGGTGTCCAATCCGCGTTGTCATCGCGAGCTGGACAACAATCGTTGCACGGCACCGTGAAAAACAATCGAAAAACCGTTCGTCTATGATCACGGCCGAGAAAAGTGGTAACCGCGACGATACGGCGGCCATGTTGATTTACTCGCCCCACCCGATTGGTCGCGAAGCGCTACGAACACGCACGATCGCCGCGCCACCAGCTCGTGTGGCCTCGTGCGTTCTCGCATCGACCGGTTTTCGTGGCCTGGGCGCCAACCTCGAACTCCTCTCTCGTTCTTCGTTGCTTTTCACCAGAGTCGCCATATTGGACACAGCTCGAGCCGGCTCTGCGCAGGTCGAATACGGCGGACGCAACCTTCGCCTCGGATACACCCACGTTCGCGTATTTAACTATTAGATTCTCCTCGTCGATGCATCTTTTATATGATCGATTCGATACTAAACGATGCTCGAAGTGCGCGGCTACGGTCTCTGCGAGTGTTTACATGTACATTTAGCTCGGGGATATCTGGCCGGGAGGAAAGCACACGTGGACGCGAGCTCGCGTTTCTAGGTACGTTTAGATGAGACATCACGCGTGTATGTGTGCATGAGAGAATGTGTTCTACGCGAAGAACAGTGGTGCTTGTTCTGTAATGTACAAAGTAGTCCCTTCTTTGGATTGTATCCCTTTATGACGAGTTCCCTGATTAGATGCACCACATGTAACCAGGGCTGTATGTACACTTCGGTTTCTAGGTTTCGTTCGAACAAGAATAGGTTAGGGAGACAACCACTACATCGCCACCATTCGACTTTAGAAGATGAAATATCTTAATTCCCAAATTTTATAATTAAAGCATTGTCCTCCGAATCTTGCATTTAGTTCTGTACTAAAAAAAGCCCGAGTTATAAGGCTGCGCGAAGAGAACTGGTACGAGGCTCTGACAAAGAGCGTACGGCGGCCATACTGGCATTTGAAAGAGTAAATGTTTAACTTCGGTCTGGTCGATTAGAATGTTGTCGAAGAATCGTGCCGCTTCTTTGAAATTACGTGGTTTTCTGGTTGAGCAAATGCGTTTCAAACGTTTTCTCTTATCCGACGGTACACGTGCGTTTCGTGAACACACACTTGTCTAACGCCATGGCAGACACGTTCCTGTCTGCGCGGTAAACTGCGAGCATTTGTGAAGCGTTTTTGTAGGAAGTCTGATAAATGTATTATTCTGAGTTCGCAGAATGCGATACAATGAAAATGGAAAACAGGATTTACGGAACGAAAACAGCCATTATGAAGCTGTTGACAAATGCGCGTTGATATAATCATGAATATTATTGGGGATGTTTTAATTATTAAAGCACGTTATGAATAATCAACAAGATATAATTATTCGAGTTATTGGCAAACGCTAAATCTCTCGGCTCACGAATTGGAATAATTCGAACGAGTGAAATCATCTCTAAATTTCGTTAATTTGTTTAGAAAATGGTAATACGAATGGAAAAATTTCCAAGTTTTGAAAGTTCTAAATTTGGAAATTTAAAAGTTTTCAATGTCGAATACTTGATCTTCCAAATTGAAGGCAATTGCCTTTAGCTTGTTAGCTAAAGAAAGTCTACGTTGTACTCGACCATACCAAATTGCTACGGACCAGTTTAAAATCGTAAATAAATCGTCCGGAAACGATACCACCATCAGGCATCTACTCGAGCAGAAAAAACAAGTGGACTCAAGCAGCGCCACATGTTGAAAATAAGTCATCATCCAGAAGCAACTTTTTTCCGCTCGCAGGGAACGAAAATACAGCGTCACCCTTTCTATTACGGTCAGTTTAAAAAAGAAGTGATAAATCGTTCGAACTTAGACGATAAGTCGTATCAAAACTTTGCGGAATGAAACTTTCACAATTACCTTCGCGCTTTTATAAAAATGGACAAAACTTACTTCCAGCGAACCGATGGGGCTACTTGAGTCGTGCGGGGCAAGGAGAGTACTTCGCACACACAGACTTGTTAGCTATATACTAACCAAATTATTCGTGACTGCTTCGACTAACAATCGGTTCACGTTCCAAAAAGATGCGCGATCGATCAGATCCGAATTTCTTTCGGAAGACTTATCGGACACACAGAGTACTCTCGTTAGGACGAGTCAGCACTGTTTGGGTTTGTTACTTAAGGTCGCAAGTTCATCCGCGAAGTTCGTCTTCAGGAAGTATCCATACGCGGCGCGGTTGTACCGCGAACGAAAGCCGGCGGATAGTTTCGCGGTGTAGCTAATTTAGGCGAAGTCGAGCAATAAACATCGCGCGTCTCTCGCTAGAGAATACAGCGGCGGTGCGAGCGCGCGCGCCAACTGAACGAAACGGAGCGGAGCGAGAAGGAAAAGCGACAAAGTGCGTTCGTGTGTACGAACGAGAAGCATACGCACGTAGGGCGCAACAGTAGCCGTAGCGCCGGTTAATTAGGGTTTAAGTTTATGAGGTGCAGGCGCGCACGCCCTACCCCCTGCCTCCCCCATTCCGTTTCTCCACCCCCACTCGCCAACCCCCTCCTCCGTTCGCTCCCTCTTCGTCGTTCCCTTTGCCTCTCTCTGTTCGCTCTACACCACCCCCGTGACCCATCCCCATTGCGCACGATTCACCAAACCACCACCACCACCCACACCAACGTCGGCAACATCGTCCTTTGCATTCTACGCGCATACATATGCTTACACGAGAGGGATTAATATGTGCGTGTGCACATGAGGGTATCAAACTTCACACGCGAGAGCAATAACAAATGTTGGACGTTCACAGCTTCACAGGTTTATCGCTGTTACCGCCGATTTACGCATAGCCGTGATAAAAAAAAGAAGAAGAGAATGGATCGAAATAACGGCACGACTAGGGGAAGAACGGTGATTACCGTCGCCTAAATGAAAACCCCGATACATTATGGGTTTTCCAATAGGGAACCAGACCTGGCCCTATCTCCCGTTTGACTTTGAAGAATTTTCTTCTATCGCCAATTGTCGAAGACGTTCTTTTATGGGATTCAAATTGTTCCTGACATCGTATGTCAAGACATTTTTGGATTTCAATATGGTCGCTACTTTAAGAATCGTAACTACCTTGTTTTTACTCGATGGATAATATAATCACAATTGTCTGATGTTCAAAGCTTCCTATAGACTACTCCTACATCCTCTATAATTTTCCCTAATTATTTAGGCACTTCTACACTCTCTACACTCTATGAAAATCTTTCAGAGTTCCATAGATTTCTCCTAGATACTCAAGGATCCTCTACATTTTTTTTAGAGTTCTCAAGTCCTTCCAGAGTTCTTACTATACCTGAACTCTTAGCCTTTTTACTTCTTAGACCTTCCCGAAGTGTCCCTAAGTGTCAGAGGTACAAGGACTTGTATCGCATCTAAATATCGTTAGTAAGAAACCGGAGCAAATAATCAACTCATTAAACTAATTTAAGTCAAGGTTAACAAGCCGGATGCCAATATAAGACTCGGTCGCGTTGCTGGAAATTGAAAGCTATCGGTAAAGAATGATTCGGTGAAAGTAATGTGCTTAAGAAACGTTTTGCGCGAAGGGTCAACGGTACGATTAAAGTCGCGATACCGTTGCATACGTCCTCCGGCGCGTGTAGCAATATATTTTCGTTTGAAGACAGTGACCTCTCTGTTTCACGAAGCTATAGCTCTTCTTGATTCTTTTTCTCTGTTTCGTTTACCCTTCACGAGAACATTCATCGTCTAGCGACGGGATCCATTAGAGTCGTTGATGCGAGCACACGAGTTCACAGACTTTAAATAATAGCGTTTTAAGGGAGCATCTTAAAGACTCGAGTCTCGGAATTGATGTCTCTTCGCGTTTTTTTTCTTCTCTGTCGCCCCGCCAATGGCGAATTTTTCAAGCTGATCACACCGTTGGTCACGTAATTCCAAGCTTGTTCGTTTGTTACGCCATTGTTCGGCGCTCAACGTGGTCGTTACTTTAGCCGGTGTTTTGTCGATTCGAGTACGTTGTTACCACACGGAAACGATGTGCAAAATCCTCACAGTGGCAAGAAGCAATCTCGTTGTCGGATGAAGTTATGCGCGGCGAGAACTAATGACTAACCGCGTTCTAATCTCGAGGTGAGAGATCCGGAACTGGTGTCGATGCGCGTTAGCTAAATATACAGGCAGTGATCGGTAATCCGGTTATTAACGGGCTTCACTCTACTACCAATGGATATTAACCCCTTAAGTAGTATGAACGTGTTTACACGTCCAACGATCGAAGTAGCGCAAGTGCAATGTGCACCGTGTGTTGATGCAATTGCTGAATTGGATATTTCTGAACGGTGTGTCTCTGCGGTTTAGTGTTGCCCCCAGCGAACGACGTATATATTCGGCATCGAATAGCCGGCATTAATTGCTCAAGACTTGTACTATGAAAGCGAAACGTCCGTGGGTGTGGTATCTATATTTATTTCTGCATTTCTACGTTCTAACAATTTCGATTCCTCCATCGTTAGTTTCTTATGTCCAGTTCTTTTTATCTTCTATTCCTATATCTCCAGATCCCAGAATTTTTACTTCGCTGCATTTGTAAACTCCGGTACCCCATATTTCTGAACCTCTATATCTTTAGAACTAGTTTACGCGATGCAATATTGTAATAGCTTATTTCCTATCTACACTAATCTATTCCTTACACGGTTTTAACGCCTTTGCGTGTTACCCCGTCTGTTTCGCTTATATTTTTATAAATAAGTTAGGTGTGCATTAGGTTAGTTCAAGATAAATTTAATTGAAAAACAATGTTCATCCAGTGTAATTACCATGGAAACGACGAACTTCTTACACATGACTATGTAAATTGCACCGAATTAAGATGATACGAGAATCGAGATCCTTATTACCAGCCCCATAATGAAAATTTATAACCGTGCACCATTCGAATCAGTCTTCTCCCTCTAATTTCGTTGGTTCTGGCGTACACGCCTATCTTCCGAGCGCGTATTAATAGCAATAAAATTATCATAATATGTCTGCAGACTTACGTTTCTGATGCCATATATATATCGCGAGCTACTGATTGTATCGTTTCCTGGCTACCATCAGCCCCGGATTCGAAAGTGCACGTTCAGCGCGGAAGCCTCAAGTCCAGTGTGTGCGTTAAGTGTTTCTTTTTTTCTTTTTTTTTCAATATTTCATCCGACTCTGATACGATCTTGCGCGTCATCGCTTGCTTGAGATATCAAAAGCAACGGCCGTCCACGTGCATTACCCGGTATGTCCATCTGCAGTCGGATTACGAAAAAAAATTTTTCCGCGGCTCAGCCTGCGAGTGTATAACTCAGGTAGCAACGAAAGTATGACCGTTGCGTAAACTCATTAGTCGTAAATCTCGACCGAAGCTACTACTGTAACACGTTGGAGGGTCGCTGCACAGACATAAACCGTGGAGAGAGGAAAAAATTGTAAAAGGAATCATTACGTTGACTCGCTTCACGTAACTCGGTTAAGTTGCTTAAAACGGTTCACTCCGTTGTTCAGAATGCGCTATAGAGGATCCGGCTTCCCGAAGGTTGGATTCGATTTATCTGCCGTGGAAGGTGCCGATAAATAAGGAAGAATCCACCTTGCAAATTTAGAGACCGCAAGCGAAGCGACACAGGTAAAAATTGAGTCCTCGGTCGGATCGCGTGTCGCGTCAGGGCTATTCCTATTATTTAGCCGGTCGGTGGTTTCGAGAAGGTGTCGTCAACAGCTCATAAAATCGGATCGGGTCTGGATGCGGGCGTTATCAATCTCGTTCGGTCTGGCAAGAGGGAACGGTTTCGGCGTGGTTCGCGTGCTACGAGCTAACGATATCAGCCGGAAATCTCCTGTCGCAGGTTGGTCTCGCGCGAAACGTTGCATCGCGTGTTGCCATGCTACTGCGGTCGGACAAAAACCAACCGGAGAGATAAGGCCACCTCTTGGAAGAAGAAGAAGGGCTGAAAACGGGTCGGTTGGAAGCCGAGGGGATGAGAGGTGGGCCGTGATACGGCCAGCTTTCGAATGCACCGGTGCAAACGAGTCCACCTTCTCGACGAAACCCCGGGCGTTCCCTCTTTCGTGATCTCCCGCGATATTCTTCGGACCCGAGTGCTTCCACGTTGCACACGTTTATGCAGATACCTGTACGAGAGACCGCGAGCACACGTTCGTGCCGCGCAAAAACTCGCGTGGGAATGCAAAAATGCATTCGACCAACAACGGTTGCGGCCACGGACGCTCTCTGTTCGCGAGTTCTTGTTACATCAGATAAGAACGCCGAAAAACGCGGATTCGTTAACGAGTTCGAGTAAGCTGCGCTCCACGTAACCTTGTTGTTCAGCTAATTGCATACTTGATTTCCTAGTTCTTCCGTCTGCATTCTGCTGCTTTTATTCATCGGATGAAGACTTGTTGCGGACATAGTTTTATTTCGCACAAGATGATAGCCTGCTATTAATACATGCCTATGTGCTGGCCACGAGATCAGCTCTAGAAGTGCTAGAAGCTCGGGTCCGGTTTTCTTGTATTTTCCTCTAATCGGTGTGTACAAGTGTTGTAATCAATTGTTCACTTGTGTACTTCGTACGTGTAAAACGAGGATGTACTTTTTGCTCTAAACAACTTGCTATCACGGTATCTTTAGCATTCTATTACAGCAAACAGTACTCTCCCGGTCCAAAGTAAATACACTGCATAAGATAACATGTTATATAACTCTTATACTTCGACACATATAAACGAGTTACAGGTTTCATAATTAACGAATCTATCGAAAATATTTTGTATCTTTTCTAATTTTAACAATTATACAATATTAATATTATATTCGTATTTTTAATATCATACAGGACTTCACGTTAAATAAATCTTTTTCGTAAAAAAACATCTATCCCGTTATGTTTTATTATTACTTGTAGAAAAATCATCGAAGAAAGTGTTAACGAAGAAACATCAGTGATCAACGATAATAATCCGAACGAATAACAAAAAAGAGAAACTGCATGCGAAAAAAGGGATAATCGGTTTCATCCCTTAGCACGATCTTCGCGCGATACGCGAACAAATATACGGACGCGCAGTCCGCGCGACTTCACTTATTATTACGTATTCGGTGGGGTGGAAGGAGGCGCGAGGGCGAAAGGTATATATGTAGCAGGGGTGGTACATAATATATATCTAACTGCGCAGCGCCGCGTAATTAAATCATGCCGACGGTTTTGCAATTAAACTCGATTATTTGCTCGTCGCTAGCCGCCCCGCACCGGTCTCGATTTAACTCTTTCGAGCGCCGCGGCGCCCACACCCTTCGGCACCCTCGTCCCATTCCCATAGTCCGATGCAATATCCTTCTACTTCATTCCACTGGTCCACCGACCGTCTCTGAATTCATCTCCAAACGCATTCCTTTCGATCCTTTTCGATCGTTCGCTAAATTTAATTAGTATTTCGCCAGAAATTTACTAAACCGACTGCTCTTCCGTGTTTACCGCTAACACTTTATTCGCTGCAGCACGATTAACTCGCCCGCTAATGACCCACGTGACACTGCAGTCAAAATTAAAATAGTCTAATCAATAAGTACAGTACATTAGTGTAATGAATTTTACTTCTGAATTACAATAGCTTGTTAACTATTTATAAACGTTAGAAATTAAATAATACTTGGAAGTAAGAATTTTACTGTCCTTTTAATCTTTGTTCCCTAGTCTTTATTAGGTTATAAAAGTTCATTTGCGAGCGATAAATAATGCGTTAAGAAGCCGGGAGAAAACGAAGGTACTAAAATTTCGACGTTAGAGAAGTTTTCCCAGTGCAATTGAAACGTTCTTTTGTGTTCTTCGGTGATTGTCGAAAAAAGTAAAGCTACAGAAAATTATACGTCTAAGGTTCGCCGTGGATTTGCATTGTAGAAGAAGGTTAAGGTGCAGCAGGTAGTTCCGGTCCTTTCCTGGTTTATACGATGCGGTTGTTACGGGTAATAAAACGGCATCACCGTGACCATGCTTAAATATCTGTGTACACGAAGAGAATCAAGGACCGTTTTCCATACTTTTCTGCGTGTTCGCGACAGTAAACGGAGACAATATATCGGGAATAAAAAGCCCGAGGGTCGTGAAAATTTGTACAACTATTAACGCTATTCGCATCTGGCTAAAAATTCAATCAGCATTTGCACGCACCACATTCTATACTATAGAAATAAAACTAATTTCTATAATTTAGAAGAAGAAATCTAACTTTCCACAATTATCCCAGTGAAGAAATGAGCCTACTACCTCAGCAAGGACATTTCGTAGTTTGCCAAAGGTTCGAAATTTAGAAAGTGTCCTAAAAAGGTCCATCGTTAAAAAGATTCTATCCGATGGTAGAAAAACGTGCGGACCACCGTGCGCAGTCCCAAACTTTCACCGAACAACAATCGTCGGCTATTTTTTCACCCTTGAAAAATAACAACGAGGTACCAAGTTCCTTACCGGGTGGGTCAACTTTCACCGACCGAAGTCTGTTTCGGTGCTTTTTACCGACCCGTCCAGAAAACTCACCCTCTCCCCCAAAGGTGCACACAGGGCGCAAGAGAAAGTGACGAAATTTCGACGGGGCAATAAAAAAGTAAAAGTCGTGGCGTGTTCTTTGTCGTCGAGCGTATCGTAAAACATAAAAAGGTTCTTTTAAAACGGAGAAGAGAAAGTTTGTATTTTAGGAAGAAAACGTGCGCTCCGCGTGTCGAATCTGCAGGAACCTTTTTCTTCACGAAGACTAAAATAGCAATTTTTTTACGGCGCTGCCAAATTATTATTGAACCAATGCGAGGCTGAATTTAAAATTTTAAATTTGCTTTCATTTACGTTTTATATTATTTACGTTATTTCTTTGGTACGACAATAATTTTTGTACGGTGATAATTTTTGTATGGCAATAATTTTTGGATTATAATAATTTTTATACACAAACGAAATTTTTCACGTTTCTTCGACATTGCGAAACTTTCCGTAATGATCTCGTATGGCAGATCATTAAAGATCTTATTTCGTTTCAGTAGCATTCTGTGACGATTTTCGCAGGGTTTTGTTCGTGCAACACCGCGTTTACTTCTGGTTCTGTAGTGTGTAATAGGGAGAGCAAAACGGAGGATGCGACAATATCCGGCGCGCCGGCGTCCGACAACTGATAACGCCAAGGGATGTTTATGTATGCGTTCATAATATGTTTCGAGTTATGTTCAACCCCTTCGAAACATCAGTACCGCCGGCCTTGAAATTCGATAATTTGAAAATCAACAGTCATCGGATTCTCTGCGAACGTGGCATTTTTCAAGCAATAAAATCTAATTTTACGCGAAAAAAAAAGTACAAAATGCGTTACGGAAAAGATGGCGGTAAAAAAAAAAGATTAAAAAGAAACATCGAAATTAGTCGTGATGACAGAAGAAACTGCGGCGATAATTCGAGGCAAATTTTATCGATGCCGAATGAATAAACCTATAAAAAAGGGAAGTACTTTCCCCGACGGCTCAATGGCTTTCGTATCTATATGTAAATAAAGCGGAGCAAGAGAGAAGGAGAGACGGTGCCAGAGGGGGTGGAAGGTTGGGGAAAAGAAGAGGCGGCCATTTCTCTCCATGGAGCTGGTGTAATTTACGCGAGGACTGAAGATAGCGAAGGGACTTAATTCACGTTCCACCGACGAAAAAATAGGATAGAACCACTACCACCAGACGGGGAACCGACTGGCTCCGTTCGTTGCTCTTAATTCTCGTTACAACGGGAAACGATAGCCCTTATCCGTCGCCAATTACCTAAGCTTATTAACTATTCTCGCCAAACGAAATTGTTGTATCTTCGAAAGAAAAGACGGTCTAATGGCTGAATAATACACTCGCTATCATCTTTTACGAAACGAACGCAATTATAAATTCAAATATTTATCTTTTTAACTCGACGAATGTTGGATCAGATATGTCACTATAAACTGAATTTTTTTATTTGTTCGTATTAACAATACGGTTATATCGTTGAACGAATGAAATATCATTATAATGCGTACTTGTGATTTTTACTCTCGACAGAAATTCAAAATGAACATATTCACTATGCTCAGTAAACTCGATATACCCAATAAACCTAACATATCCTCGATAACTTAAAAAATTATTCTTTGCTTAACAATCTTTCGCTTCATCTGTCACTTGTTATTTCATACAAATTTAAACGAAAGTAGACAGTTAAAAATAGAAATTGTCTACAGACAATTAAGAATACCATCACAATATGTCTACCTACGTCTCACGAACTCCTTTGAACGGAACATACTATCAAAATGTAATCATGACCTTTTTCGGCGAGGTACCCAATTGTAATTCCACGAAAGAGACGCAATTATGTAACGCAATATCTAATGCCGAAGGAAAAAGTAACGTTTGTCCCTCCGTGAACGTAACGGTTGATAAATGACGAAACAAGAAAACGAGACAAAATGAAACGAGCGTGGAGACATTCTCAAGTGGTGGGTCAGCTCGTGACATTCCGGTTGGCAATTATATGCCGATAGAAAAGAATAAAGCCGTGGCGCGACACGCGTTTCGAGTGGCCCGCGGAGCGTGTATACCTCTCCACTGGGTAAAATAATAGTTCGGTCTGGATGCCACACCCAGTATTGTCCTCGCTCATACTTGTACCTCCCCTTGCGTCGCCTTACTCTCGCATTACTTTGGCATTTTACGTAGGTACATATCGATGATATACATGTTTTTCTATACGACGGACGTACAAGACACACGAGCACCCGTGCAAGTGTACGTGTACAGGCCGACTCGAACAGTGCGCGAATTTTCGAACTCTCAGATGGTATAATGACAGAATTTTTTAATCGCGGAGGTTTGAAAGTTTGTATGTTTGCAAATTTGAAATATTTGGAATTTTAGGAACTTGAGAATTTTGAAAATTTGGGAATTGGATGATCGAAGAATTAGAAGACTATAGACAATTTGGAACTTCGATGATCTGAAAGTTTTCAAGTTCCCATAATTGATCTCCCAAAATCAAAGGCAAGTGCAAGATTCCTCTCCCCGCATTTTTTATTTATTCTACGCTGTAATTCTACACTGTTCTCGACTCTACCAATATCCCCGATTACAATCATCGTATTATGCTCTGAAAAAATAAAAAAAAAGTGTATCATCCCTTTCTCTTCGCACGAACGTTAAAACGCCCGGTAGAGTCGTGCAAAGACGACAAACACGTAGGCACAAGGGGGGAGCTACGGTTGAATCTCGAAGATAGCGAGATAGGAATGAACGTCGAGAGAACGAAACAGTAGAGTGGATATAGCCGATGAGAAAGAAAGATACACGATAAAGGGGAGGAGAAAGAGAGAGAGAGAAAAGAGAGGACCAGCGGGGGTTGGTTTGGAAGAAAGGTAGGATCGTGTTGGAAGAACGAAAAGGGGGTTGGCAGAGGATGATGGCGGTGGTTCTCCTGTTCGTTTCCACGTCCCTGCAGACGTGCCAGCCGCTGATCTACGATTCCCTCGCGCATAGCAGGCCGCATAACTCTCGTCTTATACCTCTCGGTGAGATCTGGACGATGATATTGCTTATCCGCGTGTTCGAACCGCGATCCACCCTGAATTCCCTCGAAAACAAAGGGGCAGGGAGGAGGAGGCATGTCGGTGCGTAGGAGGACAGGCGAGAAAGATTACTATTCTAGCGCGTCTTAGGGGTGCTGGCAAATCCGCTCGCTTATTTCGTCGGGATAAAATACTCGCGTGAATTTCAAATAGGATAACATTCCGGTCAATTTATAGTTAATAAATATGAGTCTGGGAGACAGAGAAAGGGGCCGAGGACTTTGGTTGGCTGAATGGATCTTGCTCGAGAGGGTGCATAAACCAACATGACCCTTTTTAACCGTAATCGTGGAAAAAATTCGATGGCCGTGTAATCCTATGCGGGAAAAAAGTGAAGCACGGGATAACTCGCAAGAAATTCTATCGCAGATAGAATTCAAGTACAAACATTAAACTTTTCAACATCGATGCGGAGCAATTTTGGAACAACTTTACATCTCGGCAATTTTAAAAATTTGATCCGCTGTAACACCGTTTATTGATTCTTTATAACTCGAATATTTTGAAAATGCATATTGCGACTGACTTAAATACGCGAGTAGACACTCCATGAACCGATTGCATCCTTGATCACCGTGCAGATGCAAGAGATTGGGTGATAGTTACGCACGATATAAAAATATTAAAAAGGAACGGGGAAATGCCTGAAACGAATAAATTCTATTATGACCCTCTCGGTACAGTCTGAAGCATGGTATTACTAAACAACGTTGTCTCTGGCCGGAAACCTTGAAAAGAATGGAATAAGAGAGCGGGAGAGAGGAACGTTTTGTTGGAAGAGATAGTAGGAACGAGAGGAGGAGAGAAAGGAGAAAAGCATCCGCCCCTTTCCCCCTTGCTCGCCTCGAGGGTTTCAGCTCGTGCAAGCGGTTAACGCAGCCATTTCACGCCTCGGGAAGCATCCAGTTTCCTCATCCGAATTCTAACCGAATTCACGGAAACCTCTCCACGGACAAGCTACGAGGATTTCTATTTAGCAGAGACTGGGAAGATGGCGGAGACAATTGAGAGGATTCTACGAGATGCTTCGCCCGGCTGTTGCAAGCTAATCCGTTCTGTTTCTATGTACATTCTAACATTTATCACGACTGCTTTTTCTTCCTCTTTTTATCATTTTCACTTCAGCTATTTATATTTAAAATTATGTAGACAAACAGAATTACTGCCAGTTTTATTTTAAGCACATTTTTTATTCGTCCATTACTTGGCGAGTTCATCACTGTTCGCCATCGCGTAAAATTTTGCGTCATAAACTTACTTCGTTTTTTGAACTCTCTCAAAACTCTGACCTGTTTTACCGTTTTTCACTGTCAACAAGATTTGCCACTATGTACATTTATCACCATCGAATAAAAAGCTTGAAAAAATCCGTGAAACCGACGACTGTAGCATTTTAAGTTGTCCAGCGATCGATCCAAACATCAAATGTCTGTCGTAATATCAATACGACACACGCTACTTTCATGTCACCATATAATGTCGGAATTTCCATTTTCCGAATAGTCCATGCTATTATGCAACAACCTAATAGTAAATCCAATAATCGGGACGCCTTCATCATACAGCCCATTGACTTGAACGACCCTCCGTCAACGCGAATCTTCCTACCCCCATAACCATTTAATCCTTCGTGTCACTGGATGCCGAACGATCGACGAGGGGTGGCGCCTGTCCCTTAAAACTTGGATTCTTTACCGAATTAACTGGCAATTAACGAGCGAACAACTTTGTTCCCGGACGTTCAAAGTGCTCCCTCTTTATCGCCGTTTCGACGCGCGGCGAAAGAATCACGTGGTAGAAAAATCCGCGTGTGCACGAAGGGAGTTGAGAGTCCGGGGAATACCCCCATCGAATCCGCAGCGCGTACATTTCGAGCGATATCGATGTCGCATCTATCCCATGGAGAATTTCCATAGAGGATTCGACTTATGGCGGTTGGTGGATGCGCGAAACTGTCGTAACGCTATCGAATTTTTACGGGTACAGGTCGTTTTGCCAGTTTACCTCGTAAATCTGGCCGCGCGACCGCGTGGACGACCCTTCCTCCGCCGCCCCGGCCTTTTTTCCCTGGCGGAATGGCCTAAAGTGAGTATCGATCAGAAAGTCTGAGGGAATTACGGTCCATGAGCGATTCTCCATTGCCTACACCAAGTGGTTATATCTGCCATACGTCGTGTGCCATAGGAAAGGGGGCGGCAACCGCAGCAGTAGCACGACTGTCCTACCCTCTCCTCGTCCCCCGGCCCCATACCCGCACTCGGCTACCCCAATTTCGCCCCCGAGAGCCAATATTTATTGATCACCCTCGAAGGCATCGTTCTGTATTCTCTCTGCCTCTCTATCGCACCCTCTCCTTCCTTCGCCCTCACCCACCCACCCCGCCCCCCGTCTTCTCTGACACGACCTCTGCACGTTCTTTCGCGGTGAACTACTTTTCTTTTTTTCTTCGCTCTTTGAAGAAAAAGAGAAACACAGAAGCGTTCCCCTCTCGTCTCGCTGTCAAGACGCTCGCAGCTGTTCTTCGCGATCCTTCTGTCCCGCCCTCCTGCGGGAGAAAGAGTTGGCTGTCACGGAGGGGAGGGAGCTGCTGCAACGGCAGGCACGGCTTTAGGACGATGAAAATTCACCCCACGACTCTTTATTCTTGGAAGCTTGCCTCCCGGTGTCTCGTTCGAGAATGCCCGACGACTTAAAGCGGACTTTCGAAGGAAACTCGAACGGAGGGTAGCATCTGTGCCCGGGGAGCCTCGCCCCGAATAAATCTAACGCCGTGACATGTCACAGGTTCGAATTCGACGCGAGAAGCCCGGTTTTTAAATGCGCTAACGCAGGGAACCGTTTCGTCGACTCGATGTACCCACTGTCAGGGCCACTATACAGCGAACAAGATACAGCAGTTCAAAAGGAGAATAAAAAGTATAGGGAGACAAAGTTGCTACTTTCAAATTTCGAAATTGAAAAATTACAATTGAAAATTGTTCAATACATTTGTCAAATTTACGACAACCGAGATCATACTTGCAACCACTGTTCTCGATTAAATAGTTAATGATCGTTGCGAAAGTACATTATTCATGATTGAAATTTGTATTTCAATAATATGAGATTGTATTTAGTATATAATTAACACTTCACCTATCAACATGGTGAGTTTAGCCGAAGATGTAATAAATAATTAAGTACAGAAATAGAAAACGAAAGATACTGTCCGGCAATTCATATTTTTCAATGTAAGCAATCAACCCCTGACCGTTTGTTCGTAATCGACCAGAGTGAAGGAGATTCGAGTCAACGAATGGCTCTCGGGAGGTTAATCAAGTTTGAAGAAAGCACAACTCACCTTGCAACCATGTCCAATGCGGCTTAGCAATATCTTCCTTACCTGTGACAGAGAAAAGTCTACGTGAGGATTCAGCTTTCTCTGATCGTGTCGGGCGCGCGAACAGGGAAGGAGAACGTTCGAATCGAAACGAGTCGAATAAATCTTTTCAATGATCGAATTCGACGAGTGGTGGTGCGGGGAGCTGGGAGGATGGGAGCAGATAACGTATACATATAATAAGAGACGTCAGTTTTTGAATTATACGTTGGAAACTGATCGCTTGTTCTGCCGCGAAACACCGTAAATCGTGGAAATGTTTAAGCAGCCCCCTCCATCGAGGCACGACCGTTATAATGCGAGAGCGAGACCGGAACACGATCGATCGGTACCATTTTAAAACCGAACCAATGAGAATAACTCGCGAGCGGAGACCCGTCATAAATGAAGCCGTAAATCATACTTAGCCATTCGACGAATCAGCCCGCGATATTTCGCCACTCGACAACACGCAATTTTCTATCGGATAGTTCAATTTCTAGATCGAAGATTCATATTTAAAAATAACCGCGCCAATCGGACGGGATTAAACAATTAACGACACGAACCCTCCCCCCTCGCCACCAGCGAACCTACCTTGCCCTCCTCGTGCGAACGTTTCACCCCCTGGTCCATCCCGCCCGCGTTTCATTTCGACGACGATTTTCGTGTCGTCCCCGTGATGAAACGTCGATCGATGAGCTACTGAATGCATTTTGCAAACGGGTGCGCACGCGAGCACCGTACGCCGGATTGCGTTCGTTAATATTCTATTAGACATCGACAAATGCGCGGCATGTTTCAACGACGCTCGCCGTTTAATCTCCTCGCCTCATTATACATTCGATCTAACTCGTGAAGCGAAAATGACGCTTGCCGGTGCGATTGCTTGCCCGTTACACGCCCAATCTTTGTTTTTCGGACGGAAATTCCGAGAACTCCACTCGCGCTATCATCCTGGATGCTTTAATAATACAATACGGTATTATTCATTTGAATTCGCGTAATTTACTCTAATGCAATTTCAAATTTACCATTTTTCGTCTACAATTTAAAACTTGTATTATTTATTATACATTCTTACATTTGTAACAATCTAACGACAGAGTTGGCCTCGGTGAAAAAAAGTTTATCCTTTCGCAGATACTCTATTACAACCATTCACCTAAATTCTCAAAAGTAGCTCATCGTTCGATAACGAGTAGTGAAATATTACGAGGTAGCAAATATTAAAAAGCGATTGTAACTACGTTTGCCAGCAATGGCCCGTGAAACCAAGAAAAATAGAACAGGGTAGAAAGAGAATTCGATCGATCGCTTCTTCGTGACAGCAAGCATAGTTCATCGAATCGCAATCATCGGTGGGAAGGGTTAACTTAATTGCTCGAAATGGGAAATTTCAATCGCGTAACGACTCGCTTCAGAACGCGACTAATTATGCGCGGCCGTCTCTCCGCGCCGCTTGTAACTCATCGCAATAACAGAATAGTATAATCAATTTCCGTCCACTCGCTCCCACTCCCTGGGCCAGTTCGAATTACGACGTTTCAGTTACATCAATCATTAACTCGTTTATCGTGTAAACAGGCCGGTTAGTCATGGCCGTAAAGCAACAACCTATTGAAAGTATAATGCAGTAGGCTGGCTGGTAGAAGCGGGATGTAGAGGCAAAGCTTACCAGGCCGTATTAAACTGGACAGAGAACCGTTTACACGTATGGGCCGCTAACGCGTGCTCTGGCTAAGGTAATCTACCATCGGGCGAACAACTTCTTTCCTGGCCGACTATGCCCTGTCATCCATATTCTAGTTATTTGCGCACGTGCACGGCCACCAGCTCTATTTACGCGTCCGTAGGTCGGCTCTAGCTCGGCGCGCGCGCGACCGCGGGCACTCGTGGAGGGCAGTCGAGCGCGCGCGATGGTTACCTACTTAAGTCGGATATTATCGGCAGAGGAGGCAATTCGATTGCGTGTACCGAAGCATGGTGCAGCGCTGATATAGAACTACTAAACAGGTCGTAGATCAGCCCGGTTAGTTACAACGCCGCTGCCCTGCTACGAGTCCGCCCGTGCTGCCCCCTACCTCGGCCCATTCCACGCTAAACCAATTCCCACCGGGGTTCTGGATCATTTGGCGGCCCGCGGCCGTGAGATGCGCGCATGTACCTCTACCACGACCTCTCGCTATCGCGATCCCGTAATTTGCTCTTCGATCTGCTGTGATTTCCGAGAAAAAATATTGCCCGGATTGTACGCGATTTTCATCCGCTACGAGATACAATGCTTTGCAAGACCGATTGTTCGCTCTTTTCGGTGAAGGACGATGGGTTAAATTATGGGAGAATGCACGGTTGGGTGCAATGTAAAGGCTACTGATTATCTTTGATGCTGGGAAAGCTGTTAGAGAGTTTAGAGTAGGCAACGGAATTTTAGGGTCTTCGATAGCGAATACACAGAGAATTCAAATCTAGGAAATACTGAGTAATTTGGGAGAGCTTAAAGAAATGTTGAAAAGATCTAGAAAGGCCTCGGAAATTGTAAAGGAAAGCTAGTTGAAGCGTTATTTCTCCTATGCATATTTCTGTTCGAACACGGACCTACAAGATTTCAATTTCCTTCTGGTCGAATCTTGGTTCGCGGCGCATACGCGACTCCGAGATCCGCGGCTCGCCAACAGCAGCGATCTTGAACGAGGATCGCGAGGCCATAAATCAGCGAGGAAATCTCATATCCCTCGATAAAGGCCGTAGAGAACGAGAGGCTCGATTCTTCCTATCGTCCAGGTCGGCCTAGACCCTCGATGAATTGATAATTCAAAAGGGATCGGCGTTATTGGTTCCCGGAGTGAGCGCCGCTGAAAATCTGCAGACCGGTGACTTACGACACATTGCCGGTGACTGGTTATTAGATTATTGCTCGTATCGACAGCTCGTGCGTTCGTTGTCGATATAGGGTGAGAGGGTGGCGGTGGTTCGAGCGAGGAGGGTGGTCGATCGGTTACGAGGAGGAGGATGCCTACCGGTGGTCGGTCGGTGTGACTGTGTCGCTGGTTGTGGGTCGCGTACGGACCACGTACAAATATAGACGGGCACCGGGCAACGAGGGGACAAGAGACGGGGCCAGCGGCGGTGGGACAAAATGGGGAGACCGTGATAACGATAACGTACGATCGGCATTAGCTGGCGGCTTGCTGCGGCTGATGGATGCGCTAATTATCAGCAAGCAGGAGTTACAGTGTTTCGCGTACCCGTCCGCGTACGCGGACGATGACTATGCGTTTCCGATAGAGACCATCGTGAAAAAAGAGATTACGCGCGGCGTACAGAGAGCCGGCCTCCAAAAAAAAAAAACCACTCGAAAAATCGAGAATTGCGCGGACGCTTCGCGGCCGAAAATTCGAGAGCGATCCCAATTTCGAGCGGCCCGAGTTGGCCGGGCAAATCCAGCTACGCCATCCCGATCAAACCTTATTGCATAATTCGCGAATCCGCCATTGGGATACTGCCGATAGGAAACCTAATGGGATTCGCTGAAAAGAGCGCGTTAAAAATGCTCTGATGGGAAACTTGATTTGTTTTATTACATACATCAAGATAGGTATCGATGACCGATCAATAATTTTCATTGTTATTCGAACGATGGAGTTTTTCCCTTGTCACTCATATTTACTCTCTTCACCCCAATATAAGTACTTATTGAAGTATTTTTTTCATACTCGATATCGAGACATTCGTATCGAGTGTTAGTTAATTTTTGTTCACATTTTTTAATCGCGAATAAATTGTCACGACTTTTACAATGTACACAACTACTTATCCTTATCTGGATAATCTATTCATATAATATAAATGGATAGGCGGAATCGAGTGCAATGCACGAGTATTAACACGTGACTTTGATAAAGGATTTATATTCGAGATAAAGTGTGATTTATATTTGGGATAAATTTTCAATAGTACCGAACTTATATATCGAACTATATTCAGAATGACGCGAAAACCGGGTTTGCAGTCCATTAAGCTCTGACTGGGCAAATGTAATTCGTAAAACCATAATTTGGAAGTGTGACAATATATCTGAAGAATCAAATAAATACAAAACGAGCATCACGATTACTCGATATATAAACCTATCGAAGAAAAAGTTTCACGGCGTAAAATCGATAGCAATTCAGTCGGTCGGAATTTAGTCAGTCGACTTAATCGTTCGATACAAAGGGAAATCCGACTATCTTCTTCGTCCGCGTTCACAATTTCGAGGAGCAACGAAGCCCGGCACATCCACGTAGACCCCATACGTATCCAGGAAACCGCAAGCTGCGGTCTAAGCCCTAGATGCATCTACGTAACATAATCTACGATAGCGGGCAGCCCGCGTATACAGCGCACGATCGGTCGAGATCCGGTGCCCCGTAATGAACATGGCGCTTGTTTATTTAATGGGAAATTCGGTGGCGCCATAAAGCTCGAAGAAGGGGGTGAAACCTATTAAATTTATGCTTTCGGTTTACCCGCTCTGACGGATCGCAATGCCCGCACGCGTCGACCTCTAGCCATCCCCCTGTCGGTGGTTCAACCACCCATCTCCACCCACTTGCACCGCCATTTCTACCACCTACTACTCCTCCCTTCCATCCTGCTTTCCTCTATCTCCACCTCTCTTCTGCCAGTTCATTCTCTCTCTGTCTCCCTTGCTTCGTCCCTTTCCGAACCGTTTCATGGTTCTAGTCTCTATACGTGCCCGCGTGTGCGTACACGTGTGTGTTTACCCTATTGGTAGTCCAGTGTAATCCAAACGGAGATATATATTCGTAGTTGCCTACAGGGGTTCGAACAGGGTTCCGTGAACCACGTTGTGGCGCCCATCGTGACGGACAGCGCCGCGTCAGCGCGTAAAGCATCATCGCGTTTCTGCGGCTTGCGAAACGCCACGCTCCTCGTACGTTTCCATGCTCACAATGCTACCGAAGATCGAACATTCCAATAAATTTACCAATGACCTGTTATACTTTCGAATATTCTTTTACCTACCAAACATTTTTAAATATTTAATATTCGTTTTACATCATCGTACATTAATTGCTAACTTAGGTAACAACGAATTACTCGTTTTACATGTTCTATCATCAGCGACGTAACTGGAGTTCATTAGGATACTTACTAGTAAACTAATTACTACTTCCTGTAGTTTTACCTATTAGGCCATTACTAGTAGGATTACCCACTAACTTTCCCTATGAAATATTACGTTATTTAATCATTTATATCGGTATAAATTAATGGGTATTAGATAATTAGAAATGGTCTAATTTATAAAATTCCCGAACTCGACAAACAAGTTATCCATAATACGTCTGAACGAGTTAGTCCACTTTTGATAATCGTAATTGCGATAATGAAGGGTGGCACAATTTCGAAAAGTTTCTCTTTTAACTGGTCTGTTGGGCGTATCCGTAAACCCCGAAGAATTTGGCGGAGGAAAAACGACCGTTCTGTAACTTTATCCCTTTTGAATCCCCCTAATTACCAAATTTTCCTCGCCCTTAATTTAGTGTTATAATTGCTTCCTATCCCTCCTAAGGGGTTGCTGGATGCCGGTGCTTCAGCTCCCGCGATACTGCCACCCTTACGCCCATTCCTTATATTCCCTCTTCTCCTTGAAATATCTTTACATAGGCTGCTGGTGCTGCTGCTTCGTCCTTGCTCTACCACCCTCCGCGCTCTTTTATCACGGTGTATCCAAATAGCCCAATAAATTTGTACTCGATGCGCATTTAAACGACTCGAGAGACTGGCACATCGATCCCTTCTCGTTATCCTCGACAGTCATTGAACATTAACTAACGATTCTTCCTGTTTTATAAATGAATCGAACGAAAACTTTCACGTACATGAATAACATAGTCGAAGCAATGAGATTATTGTTATTTAGAAAATATCTCGTATAACATACACGATATTATAAATTAAGTCTAAGTGTCGCGTTGAAAGACGTAAGTATTACATATTTCAATAACTAAAAATATTTACAAAAATTGAGTGTGCCAATTTTATCCACTGTATTGTACCGGAATCCTTGTAACAGATTGTTCTATGGTCAATAACGAGCAAAAAGTGCGACTACGAAATCAAAATTGTCGGCCATCTTGTCTACTCAGGTATCCTGCGCTCGAATCAAAAGGCGTATCATAAATCTAATGTTTCACGAGAAATTGATTAACGTAATATCGATACAAAGCCGTCGTTTTCTTCGGAACACTAGTGCGCGTAGACACACTCGGCTGCTTGTTCTCGAATCGTAGATTTCTAATTATAATTTCAGGTGTAGGTCAGAGGCACACTCGGCACGAGGAATATGCGAATTGACGCTGCACGTGCAGCGCGTGCCAGTCAGTTTGCCACGCAGTCACGTCTGCGAGCGTTCATGTTTGCGCAACACGGTAGCGCGCGTGTACACGAGAACCCATACTCGGAAACGATTTTTATGTCATCGAACGAGCCGCAATAATAAAGCGATAATTTCTTCGTCGTGAAACGCGGATCTATTCTATTTTCGCGTCTTCGACTGTATTTGAGTCATTCGGTAGGACACCGAGTTCGCGCTCCGAGACTTAATGCTTTCAAACAATCTCAAAAGGCGAATGAACTCGAACTAATTTCGGTAAATCGGCTAAAAGATTGCTGCATTTTATGTACGCTGCAAAATGTGATATTATTTGACGGCACGGATTGAAATAAAGTCGGCGTAACTTTGGTTTAGTCATCTTGTCCCAAAGCCAAAACGTGATCTTGCTGCTCTGTCATTTATCAAATCAACTAACTCAAAGGTGAATTCACTTATATTTTCACGTTCTGCGATTGTTCACCTAACACTATTCTTAACAGCACCAAATCGGTATTGACATGTACATATCGTTAATGTACACGAACATCTACGATATACAGTTAATTGTAAAATTCAGCTACGAGAATGCATCGAAGTATCGCTAACGACAATTTTTAACAGTTTACAGAGCAACTAAATCGCAAATAATCGCAATTAAGTTATCCTAAGTCGAGGTCAATTCGTTACCGAAAAAACTGACTACGTAAAAGTATAAATGTAAAAAGCGACGAGATGAACGGAGAGCTGGAAAGATCCTATCGGCAGCCAATAATTTCCATCTTAACGAGGTATTACGTAAAAACAACAACAATAGAAGGAATGAATGGACGCGATAAGTCTCGCGGGGCAGGAAATGCGTGAGATATAAAAGCGTCCAACGTCGCTAAGTACGTTCAGAGTCGATATAATTTTGGCACGGCACTCGGATGTCGCTGAACGTCTTCTGTATATACGTTTCGCTCGCATCCGGGGCCATATACGCTGTCTGGAGGAACTGCTGGGAACGAGGGGGTAGCAGGGGCTTCGACATAATAACCCGGGTTATGCTTACGCTAGACGGTTTCAGCGTATATAAAAGTCGGTTTACTTTCAGTTTACATGGCGGCCCTAGGTACAGAAGAGGAGCCAGCTACGAGTACATATCGACGCGGAGGAGTCGTTCCGTTTCGTTCGGCTTCCCGTCTCCTTTCCTCGGCATAGTCCACCAATGGATCGACTGCTAGCTTTCTTTTGCCTCGTATTATATTCCGACGCGTACACAACCAGACGAAAAAGAGAGTCTACGGTACAGCGAATGGCTGAAACTTCTACCGGCTAGGCAAAAATGTATCCGGACCCCTGGCTCCCGGTTATTCTCCCGCCATAACGACCGAACTGCGCGAGATAACTTGTCCGACAGTGAAATGGTCCACAAATAAACGAGCTATAAATCAACGGAGAGAATTCGGTGACCATGATGAAACAAGATATTTCGTCTATTGTACGCATTCGGAACTCTGACACAGCGAAAGTGCACCAGAGACATCGGAATGAAGCCGAAGACTCTTTGGATTAGACGGTAGACGAGTTTAATAGCTCTGTTTGGGTTGGGAGATGGTTGTAAATTGGTTGCTAAATTCTGAATCGGTCGTCTCTGGCACTACTCGGCACACGGTAGATCGCAGAATGGTCGCACGGTTCTGAAACTGGCATACAGTCGTACCTTCTTTCGCTTCGAAACGTTTCGTGCGAAACAACTGGACGGTTTCAATTATACCATCGCTGAAATTCCGATTCAGATTTAAATTAAGAGGTTGATTAAAGCAGAATGTTGATGTAAATGCGTTGTTACTCCAAAATGCCTGGTTTACAAAGGCTTAAAGGACGTCACGTTTCGAAGTCTGTTCGTTCGATTCAAAGAGCACCATTAATAACCCGCGCAACACTCGCTCGTTGTTCCGGAGGGGAAACGTTTTGAATACGATTAGCATCTGCTATGACTAGAACAGTCCCGGTCAACGGATCGTTAACAACTTCGAAACGCTGTTAACGACTGCGACAGTGTTCTCCCAGAGAGGACGTTCGAAATTCCTCTCTTGGGTCAGGTAGCGGGGATGAATTGATCCTTTCATTTTTATATCGATTTTAGTGTCGCTGTGCACCTCCAAATATACAGGATGCTCTACGTAGCTTGCATACCTTGAACTTCATGAGTGACTCTGGAATAACCTTGAATAATATCTTGCGATTTTGAAATAAGGGTACACATTACTGTAGTCATATTACAATTACTTTAACATGGTTTAGGGTATTTTTCGATGCCGGTTCAATACATTAACAAGATTCTTTATAGCGGAAGTCTACGTGGTTTAATGCAATGCAACATTAAACGGAGAGAAAGAAGAGCGAAAAGAGGAAGTTGAACAATAGGAAGTTTGTACGTGCAGAGGGAAGTTTTATTTGGCACGGTGGCACGAGCGATGCAAAGAGTTAAAGCTTGCATCCTTGAACGCCCCCGGCGAAAATACAAGTAAGTAGCGGAGCGTTAGACTCACGGTAGGAGTGTATAAAGGGTCTTGGCCAGTCACCGCAAACCTCCTATTCTCACCCCCTCCACGACCCCTGTCGCATACCGGGCTAGGAAAGGGTTCGTAAAAGTTGGGGATGCCGGGGATATTTACGCGTCATCGTAAACTGTAGGCGTCTTCTTACTTACCCTAGGATACAGTAACGGCGCTAGCTCCCGGCTATTGCCATCGCTAGATACAACCCCTTTTACTTCGGCACGCCGACGTCCACCCCGAGGTTATTATGCCGCTATCAAATGGCCCCCTGCCACCCAGTTATTTCGTCTAGCACGCTCGAAAAATTCTACTCTTTGCCGCACGGTTCGAGAGTGTTGCGTGTGGCTTTCTTCTTATTTCTCCTTCTCCGAGATTTATTTTTAGGGAGATTATTCTGGACGATAGAGGGATTGATATCGGAGAACGTACCGAGAAAAACTGCTCGAGTGAATTGTTACACTGCCCTTTTTTAACGTTCGCTATCAGGATCGCGGTTATGGGGGAAAATTCAAAGGCTTTCAAGACTGATTACAGTTTTTAATCTTCAAGTCGAAAGAATATACGGCACCGACTCGTTAACCGAACTTCTTTGTTACTCGATAAACGTTGTTTTCACTGATTCTTAGAATAAGCTTGCTGAACCCGGCTGAGCAGTAAAATGAACAACGGTACAATTTTCCATTTCCTATTCGACGAATCAAGATAGTTGTAAAAATTCCTTACAATTCTTCATTCTTTTGATAACTGGGTTCTCTTAGCTAACAAGACAGTGCTGCATTAACGTCCTCCGACCATTAAATTTCCGCTAAAACAATTGGCTTTTATTTTATACATATAATGTATATCATTAACTAGATAACAAGTGTTAACCAACATATTTATCGAATGAATTATTCATTGTGCTTGTTTCCTACATTTTGTAAATACATTTGTTAACACGTCTTATTATTATACGAGTGAACGCGAAGAAACGCGAAATCAATTTGTGTTACGAGTACAAAGTTGCAGATAACTGAAAATGGCTGAAGCGTGACAAATTGGTTACTACGAGGAAAAATGAAAAAGTAAACAATTATTAGAGAGTTGCAATCCGAAGATTCTTGCACTAATTGGATTATTTAAATATATTTATATTTTAATTGATCTCATTAGTTACTTAATTACAACGGTACTATGTGTTGTGTAATTAGCCGCACACGGGGTGCAACTTTCCAAACCGTGAGCTCCTTTATTACCGGTGAATTTAAATTATTTAAATTAATGGAATTTTTAAACTGTATTAAAATAATTTAGTCGTCAACTTTTGCTGCTACAAGTGTTGCCACCTTTTGACAAGAAATAATTTTTGTAATAATGAGAGACACATATAAACAAATTGTTTATAGCACATTGTAGTCTGAAATCTGGTTTCTGGTTAATATAATGTCCGCGACGAGTCAAAACATAGTCTTTGAAAATGTCCGCCGGTAAACACTATTTCCTTTGCAAAATTATTCATACTTTTCACAATAAATCAGCCTTCATATCCCCTATTTATCCCCAAGGAATTAACTTGTCTCGCGATAATTTTGTCAACTCTGCACGTGGCTGTTCCAATTGGCCGCTCCTCGGTTTACTTAATTTCCCTTGCCACGAATCTATAATACCAACACGTACAATTTTGTTTATACACTCCACCCTGTTACGAAACTGTAAACCAAAGAAGACGTCGAAACGAACGGAAGCTAACTAACTTTACTAAAGACATATCATTTATCATCAACTTCCAACAGAAACACGTGTTCATTAACGCCTTGACCCATCCCTTATGACCTTAATCCTAACTACTTTGCTTATCAAAATTTATTAGTATACAAAGTTGTTCAAGCTTTGTCGTGTCTGGAACTACCAACGAGTCAAAATGTCTGATTTCAAGCTTCACATTTTATATTATAAAATTTTGCGTTCTTTCGTCGAAATATCTGTCATATTTTATTACGGAGAATGAACTTTTAAGAATCTTATTTGCAATTATTAAAATATAGAATATTTTGACTACAAAACTACAATAAATTCAAACTTCTGCGTGGCTGCGTAGACCGAAGCATCATTTATCAACCGATATCATCAGAATCATTAGTAACAGTATCAGTTGACTGAAACTGTCGTCGGACGTTAACATACCTCTGTCGAAAGACAGTCACAAAGCAAAATAAGTACGGCATACTTTCATAAGCGTGCATACTCTCGAATCGGGCAGTGTTTAACACGCGTCTAAACTTCATCGACGTCGTTTACGGGTATTGCACGATCCTCTCTATCCTTACCCCTTGGCCACGTATTTATAGACGAGCCACGTTTTGTCTATTTTCTATGTGTTTCACACGCACCGGTTGGGACGTTCACCGTGCCGTCGTTACTTATTCCGAACGCGACAAGCCGCGTCGCGAACATTCTCTCTGCTATTCGTATTTTTAACCCCCCGGCCCGCGTATCCCCCCATCTACCACCGGAAGGATATCCAAAAGTTACGAACACGCCTGGATATTTATGCATCGTAAATTTTCAACGCCTTCTTCCCCGTGCGAAGACACGACCCTGTTGTTCTTACGCCGGGCTACCCCGAGAACGGAGATACACACCCCTTCTGCTTAGGAACGCGGCCTGGGGTGACCCTCCGTAATTATCCTACCAAATGGTCACATTGTTTCGCGTGCCGGCTACACTGAATTAAGGAGAGGAATCGTTTGACTCTGATGGAGAAAGCTTCTTCGTTCAACGCTCACTGGAGAAGCGTTTATTCGGAACCGAGGGCATCGAGTCTTTTGCAGAATATCTAACAAAAGGCCCATTGTTACAATGATGAAGAGTTACTACGAACTATTCCTAGTAGTTCCCTTATGGCGCCATTTTCTGTGGAGAAATCCTGTCACCTATGGAGTACTGTAGTGAATGGTGGGAACATCCCCCATATCGCCATTTTTCCTAAGAAAAGCTACTCCGGTCCGGATAGAACACCACGGAATTGACGGTTTTCCAATGAAAACTAGTATATAGTAAACGCAGTTTGCACAGTAAAACCATGTAATCCACATAATAAATATAGCCCGTACTATGTTGGACAGTGAATGAAAATAAACTGAAAAGTGGTTCAATCCTCCAACTGCGAATGATGCCCTAAAGTATAACATAATTTATGTGAGATTATAAAATAATCCCAAATAACTGAAAGATGGACGACTACACTTTCTGTGACGAAAAGATTAATCGTCCAGTATCTTCGATGAAACACATTCTCCCCGAAGGTGAACTACACGCAAAAAGTTCAAAATGGAGATACAATGGAATCGCTGCTTCGATCGAAGCACTATCTCGTTCGTTTTTGATCCGGGAAGCTATTTCCCATACCATACGAGTTCGACAGAATTTCGATGGCTGTGATACGTTCCGAAAGTATCAGAATATCGAGGGATTGTTTTAACCTCTATCTGACGCTAGCGTTTTGATATTGCTCGATTGATATTTTAATAAATTGGAAACAGAAAAATATATTTCAGCATTTTTTGACAATCTAATACAATAAGTCACCTCTTGCTGTTTAATCTCTTTGAGGATACTTACACAAACATAGACGTTCAGTTTGCTTTTAAATCTATCAACTGAAGATCACATATGTGAATATTGCTACTGTTTATGTATATCATAAACTCTTTTAGGATCATTACAAATTTAAAACAAGTGAAATATTAAATCACTGCTTTCTCTAATGATCCTCAAAGTGATTAGAGCAAAAAATAAAGGAGTTTCTTTGATGACCAAACGAATACGATACGTAATGAACTTTGAAAGGTTAAAAATACCCGTGAACCCCGGATCTACAGCATGGCGAAGAACGGTTCTTTCGGGACGTGAAACACGAAGCTCGTTCGTTGGTTCGTGCATCTAGAGAGGGAGGGTTTAATTCCCTTGAAGCATTGTCCACGTTAGGTACCATTACACTCACATGGCCGTGCAATTAGCAATGTAAATGCCGGTTAGTTAGTTAGCGTGTTCGTAAAGCAAACGAAGGTGGGCAGTGGGACTAGATAACGGACCTCCCAGGCGAGTGATCATCTCAATTAACCTTTGATAACGTTACTCGGCTATCAATTGCTTTTTTGCATACCAGTCATCGTTGTTGACTTTCGAAGTATCTCGACGCGTTTATTAATTCGATATCGCCGTCAACGAGACTGCGTACGACTATTACACGTTGCTAGAAATTAAGCTGAAGCTATAGCATATTCTCTTATTGCCTTCGGTAAAACTGTCTTTAACTCCATTTATTTCTCTACTACTCGATTCGCGATAGGCTCACTTTGTTACAGGCTGAATACTGCAACGATACCTAAATGATCGAAGACATTACTTCAAAACGTATGATACTACAAATGTTATTAAACAGTATCAAACTGCTTAGAATAATGAGAACATTGTATATTTTATCTGACTGTCATCATAAAAGTAGCTATATAAAGTCACACATATATAAGACGTAATGTCGACTTTACAATGTAACCATTGAAGTGGCTCGGAATACCAGGGACGTGTATATACATTATGTATGTAAAAGACTATTGCAGAAGGCGGATGTATTATATATAACCACAAGTCAAAGGCTGAGTCGATTACAGGCCAAATAGAACGATTTCTTTCGAAGATAAAGTCATCAGAAATAAATTATTTATGAAGCTCCCGGCTCGAAAATACGATCCTCCATTTTGAGTTCGGCGAGAGGGAGCCACGTAATGATTAAAACGGCTGCAGAAAGAGAGGAGAATCGCATTTGACGAATCGAAGGTTTACCTGAGAAAAAATTGGTCCAAGACATCGTGAGCGGCGTTGAATCCCGTGTAACGAACGTACTCGATAATCGTGGCCGAAGAGTCGCATGACGACCGTTGAACCTTACTAATGGAACGCTCGCGATAGTCGATCACACCACTTAACATGTACGAGTATAAATCTCGCGAGTCGAGTCGAGTCGAGGCGAAACAAGCCACCTAACGAAGCGCCGTGTCGATTCCTCGCGTGGCAAGCCGCGACTACCTCTCCTCTCTCTCACCTCTCGAATTCCAACGGTTCAGTTCCGTACACGCTACATTTTGATCATCCGACCCGTAGATGGAATCATCTTTTCTACGGTTGCCCTTGTGTGAGTTTAACACCGTCCCGTCTTCCAGCCATACTGCCTTCGGCTATGGCCGCAAGGGTGTTTCCCACGAACCTAGGACCTGCCCCTTGTCCCAAATTTTTCTGCTACTCGCTATGACGACTCGTTTCACCAGCCGACCATAATGCCTCTACCCGATCCCTACTTTCTTCTTCTGGCTGCATCTGTTCTCGTAGATACCTTCTTCGTCTTCTGCTGGGGATCTCGGGAACGAACGAAAGGAGTGTCCGAAACGTGGAATTGTTGGGATTCGATCTCGTTAACATTGGAATTTATCTTTCTGAACCGAAGGTAGAATTTGACACGTTGGTATTCGATCTTAAAACTGTGTTTAACGTTGTGGAACTCAAGTTGAAATTTCATTGAAGTTATTGAATTCAAGGTGAAATCTGGTTTGAAGTTTTTCAATTTGAATTAGAATTAAATGTGAAGCCATAGGATTGAATATTGGAATTAAAAATGCAGTTAACGAATGGACAGTGGATGCGAAAATGAAATTCTTGAATTAAACTCAGAACTGCAAGCATATACGCAGTTTAATTTGAAAGTATCCCGGTGTAATATAATTTGAATATGAAATTCCCAAATTGAAATTAAACCTAACTCAAAGATCACGCACTGTTATTCAACTATTACATTTACTAAAAATGTGGAAAAAGCAGCGAGTACCATTCATCCTTCAACAGAATTCGTTCAATTCAATTCAAAACTCGAGCAACGAAATTTATGAAATGTTTAAAAAAAGGAACAACAACGTTTCACCGTTGTTTCAAAAAAAGGTGCATTTGCAATTCGCGTAAATGCGTTGGTATTAATTTTACGAGGTTGACGAGAAGCGTGTCAAACGACGCATATAACGTTCTCTCGCGAGTTTGCGTGGGTTCGGGTGGAACCCATTAAATCTTCCGGTCGGACAGCGCGCAAAAATGAAAATTAAGCGATCCCCAATTGTTTACGGGAGCATCGCGATCTTTCCTCTTCTGGTCGCTCTTTGTTCTCCGCGCGAGCGTAATGCCCGACGCTTTCTACATTACCGACCTTACCATACGAGCGTTCGAGTTTCGAGCAGTTCTCGAAGCAGCGCAACGATGGCGCTCGCATCTTTATGCCACACCCGAGACCCTTCGCGCTCGTTGGACGACGCTGCGGAGAGCCCTTCACGGCTGACAACCAGTAGCCACGTGCCATCGATTCCTCGGGTACGGTTAGAACGCGGCCCCTTTACCGAATTCTCCACCAACCGGAAAGAAGTCGCCTGTCATCAAGATGACAGCGCACATGTGCTTCGCTTGCAAACGTTGGCTCATACGGGAATCCAACTGTACGATTCGCTTTGTACAAATTATGGCAAATGCGGTTCCTTTGTCTCGAAGGACGAAAGGAGGTACGAACGATGTAGTTTATTTAGTATATGCATTAATTTTGCAGTAATATACGGATATCAGTCTGATCGAGCGTGCTAAATTTAAGTTCGAAGTTTTTAAACTGACGATAAAGTTGCTGTACGATATAATGATAAAATTAGTAATTAAGTATATAATATTTCCTTTACAAAATATAGAACTCCGAAGATTGTATCAGAGCCGTATTACATTCACAAGTTTTCAATGACCCTGCCACAAACACGCTAATAGACCTCAAGGCTGCTCGCAACGAGGGAGCGCCCTTTAAAAGTCGTCTGCGGTAAAGGTTGCCCGATTAAAACGCGTAATTGTACCAACACAACACTGCCCTACTCCCTAACGAAATAATCACTAGAATCACCGCCCCTTCGGAAGCCCTTAATCATTCAGGTGCGATCGTGCGATACGCGCATTATCATTACGTATAAAGGCATTCTATCCTGCATATGTATATTATATTCATTTATATATTATAAAAATAAGAAATTTATTTTAAATGCAAACGAATAATAACGCAACAAGAACCAAGATAGTGTTCAAGATGAGCAAAGACAACAACGCGACAAGGACTAACAAAATCATATAAATCATTAGGTTTGAGGTATAAAGCTCGGTTAGATCTGAATCTATATCTTGGACCTATATGTCTTCGAACATTAGATTCAAGGGATTAAATTTGAGATCTGAGGGATTAGGTCCGTGTCTACAGATGTACACACACATCACGTTTCAAGAATTAGGTCAGTGTCTACAGATGTACACACATCATATTTCAAGAATTAGATACACATTCAAGATCTTCAAGCGTGCACACGTTGAATTTGAAAGGTTAAGTATAGGTTTAAATTTACGTTATATTTGTAATACCTAACCGAATTCGTTAGATTTGAGCTGACATTCAACCCTGTATTCACACGTCGTACCTCCACATGTTTTATTACATTCAACCATTTCATGCACAGTAGCGTACAATAATTATGACACAGCAGCATTCAGTACGAAATTAAATTTTAACTGCACTACATTTGCACTGTCGGAAAATGAAAGGAATAAATGTACTCATGGAATTCTTTTTCGAAATCAACTAAAAAGGATGCAGAAGATGGTCATATCTCACACAGTGACATTAAAAAATGCGATAAATGTAAGTAGGAAAAGTATCGAAAACAGATGTCCTTGTCATTACAGGTCTCGTTCTAACGAGAAATTCGTCAAATAACTTCCGGTCCAGCATTCGAGCGAAATTCTTTTTCTCGCATAATAAACGTCGTTACCGGCGCGGCGTTTCGAAGCTCGTGAAAGTAGTCGCCGATAACAAACGGCCGGCTCACGCGGAGGCCCACCACCTTGCGACGAAATTAGGCTGTCCGTAAAATGTAATATTATTTTTAGTCGACTGCCCTTCCCTGTTCACCGGAGGCAGTAACCATAACTTTTCGTGGGCCCGCGTGGCATGGCGTGACGCTGGCTATCCACTCGGCCAGGGCTCTCACACGCATACCGAACTCCGTCCACAGCGCTAATTCTCTCCTCTATCCACCCACGTTCGCGCTCTCCCCTTCAACCCTTTTCCGTGTCTTCAGTTCCGACTCCTCCCTTCCATTGTGCTTCTTTTTCCACCGGTTTGTCTTCGATTTCTCCGTGCGCTAGAAGCTAGACAGCTGACTATTCACCGAGGCTCTCGCGAGTTCTGGTACGATTTAATCGATTTTTAAGTTTAAATCGAGGGTTAAGAAGCTCGATGGATTCGGTAGCTCTCGTTCATGCGTATGACCAGTAGTGCTGCATCGAGATGTTCAAGGACTTTCATGGTTTTTGATTTAGAGTCACATTCTATCTGTTAGACCCTATCGCTCCGATCTTGAGGAACCATACCGTCCAAGCGCTGTTGGCGTCTTCGACGTCGAATCGACCTTCAAGGTTGGATCGAAATTCTAACAGATTATTTCGATGGACGGTCCAAGGCCCTCGCCCTCGATCCTGACCTTCCTCACATTTAACTACCGGTTCGAATAATATACCTTTGTCGATTTCATTTCTCCCGCCCATCGACGGTACCCTCTTACTCATTCCGCTCGGTCGACTCTCGTTCGCGATTCAACCTTTCTCATTTTTCTTCCACAATTATTGTCAATCGATCGCTGTCGTGCACTCGGTGTCGCGTGTATCTAATCGCCGATCGTAATAACGCGCTTTTTTCGAGCGAAGCAATGGGCGATAATATCCCAGTAGCTCGCTTCTCACTGAAGCATATGTTGGAGCTTGTATAAGGTGTTTTACAGGAAGCGATCGATTCATTAGGAAATTACAGTATGCCATTGTGAAAGAAATAGTCCATACGGATCGATGTTCAGCTTTCGTAATTAGAGAGCAGAAAGCTAATTCCGCATAACATAAACCTGACAGTTTGCACTTATGTACTTCGCTTACTTTTGGTCATTGCGCTATTAACCCCTTGCCATGCAATTTATTTGTCTGGTGCGTTAGCCAAAACTAAATAATACGAATAAAGGAAGTTAAAAAATTATCTCTATTTTACATTCAGCGTAAGATTAACAAATCAGGCTCGTCAAAGTATGGGAAGGTGTTAAAACAAATTTATTCGATTTCCGGTGGATGAAATATCAGAATCTGGAACTTTCACTGTTCGGTTAGCATAGATTTCCCAGGTGGACTTTAACTGATGCACCTTAGCTTACAGTAACAGGTGCAGCGATGAGGTGAAGTCGTAAATTAACGTCGTAGGATGTGGCAATGATTAATATCGCAACGTTCGGGAACACACGTCGTTTTACATGTGGCGAAATAACGCACGGCTATATTCAGCACGTAGACTCCTACCATGGTAGCGTTCACCGCGTGTTGATATACCGAGGTGATGACAGAACGCACGATGATACACCGTGGAGGTCAACGCATTTTGCTCCTTTAATAGTTCTCCATGGATCCCCGTGCACCTATGACGTTAGGTCAACTAGTGTGCACGTGGTCTTTGCGGAAGTAGCGATATAACGAGAGCTTACTGCAATTTGCACACTGCCATGGACATTGTGAATAATATATCAGCTTCCTCGACATACCTTAACACCGTAGCTATGAATAAGTCAGCTCTGACAGATGCAATTGCTAAGGGATTAATAGTCATGGAGTTTAACACTCGAGTATGGTAGAGCGGTTCACACGAACCTTTTCTATCGGCAATAACTCGTACGATTCATTTCCCGAAGTACCGAAACGTTGACAGTTCTCGAGGTCTGTTCGTGGGAAAGCTAGAAGGAAACACGATTTGTCGAAGCGACTCGCCTCGAACTGGGTTCGAGTTAGGGTCAGCGATCCTGTGGCCAGGCCTTGACCTTCCGCGGATTTAGACGGGATATCGAGCTCGCGAATCACTTCAGCAGATTCCTCTCGCGGTATTTTCTGTCACGCAATTAACGTTCGCGCGCGACCAGCCACGCTCGTTCAAAAGGGACCGACCGCGGCGATAAATCGCGCCCTCGCGCGGGCTCCGGGGAGGTTTAAAAACACATTCACGCCCGTCATCATTGTGCACACAACCACGCTACAGCCAACGAGGCCAAAGGGCCAGATCTTCCAGCTGGACCGTATCCATTATCCTTCGAAATTGATTTTCGCTCGTGGTTCGACGGAACCTTCGTAAATTCTTTTGTACTTTGCTTTATCTTGTATTAACCTACTTCATTGGAAAAATGAGTTCTGAAATGGTTTCGGCTGCTATCGTAATATCTTCTTGAGGGTCCTTCCTTGCAATTACTTTCATTTCTCGTACTGTTGTTAATATAATATTTTGGTTTATGTTGCGATGTTCAATACCGAGTTAACGTGTTCTTCACTTTTATCAAGCATGCACACATGAACATGTTCATATATTACTTTCCGGTATTACTGGAAATTAACATCGGATATCGGATAGGAAGCACCGTGTTTTCTCAACGCAGCAGCTGATGAAAAGTAGCAATTAAACGTCTTCAGTCTTTGCACCTTACATCCTTTCTCTTTACTCTACAGTGGCTATGGGCGTTTCGCTGGACATTTTACGCAATGCATCATCTATCGCGAACGAAATTACCACACCCAGATCCTGATAAATTAAATTTATCGAAGTAATATACAAAATGAGTTTATCAACTCAACCCGACGATATTTTTCTGAGTTAGGGGCAACAAATTTTGGGCCTATTAAAGAGATCTGATTAAAGTCAGGAAATAACGAGGTGTTACCATAATGAAAAAAGTGCCGAGAAAAAAATGTCGCGCAACCTTTCGATAACCAAAGCCGTTCGATTTTTCCAGCATCTTCGGCAAGAGCAACATAACAACAACGCGAAACGATTAAAGTGATTTACGAAATGCCGACATTTTTTCAGTCGCTCGTAAAAGTTTAACACCTGCGTCGATATTCAAACGGCGCTGAGCTTTTTATCGGTCCCATTAATCCCGGGATCGATTAACGCGCCGTTCCGCGTCGGGAATCGACGCGACCCCGAGGGTAAACAACAAGCACGCGACGCAAGCACCCCGACGACATCGTCGGTAATAACTTGCCATTACGGATAACGATAGCTGTGCGAAGAAAAAAAGAACACGCGTGTATCCTCTCTACCCTGGTTCTCGTTCTCCGTGTGTACCTGGAATCACTTCCCTCGTCGTCGCTCGCCACTGACACAAGTAGGAGGAGGAAGAAGAAAAGGAGGAGGACGAGGAGAGGTGGTTACGCGTCGAAGGCGGCCCTATGGACGGCTCGCAAATCATCCGGATGCATCATACCGCAATTACACGGCGAGAGTTCATTTAAATGCAATAAATAATACGCCACTCATTGTATCGTACCATCTGGAGGGGTAGCTTCGCTATGGATCGGGAACGATGAACTCGACCTGTAACTTTCCTGTTGCCTTTTACCGGGACGTTCGGACATTTTGAAAACGGGTTTGTCTTTTTAACATCTATCATTCGCAAATTAACTGGATGAATCAGCTTATCATCGGTCAGTACCTAGTAATTACGATATTTCTTCGACAGTTGCGTCACTCAGAACTAATTATTTCTGTAATGATAAAATAAATAGCTTCTAACTTTTATCGCTTAAATGAATTCTAAGTGGATCAATTAACGATTAAAAGTTGATCGGCTAGTCGTAATGAGCGGACGGTAACATCGGGAAGCTTGTTAATTAACTTTCAGTAAATATCGTTAACTGATCTAAAAATGACGTAATATGAAGCAAGTAATACAAACTTAGTATAACTGAATAATTCAAAAAGAATCGATAAATGGAAAGCTTAATTAACATTACTATTATGCAGTGTCACGTAACTAGTACGAGCGGAAGGAGCCGTTCTTATGTGGAAAATGAGATGAAAAAATATGGTAATATTTTTTCATGCATAACTTCGTGCTCGAGAAAACTCATTTAGAATATTTATGATTCGACAAATCTAATTCTAAATTACTTCTGAACATGTTTGTAAATACTACTAATGAAATTTTCATCAAATCGATCATCATGATAATAAATTACGGCTAATTAGCTACCGGACGCGTAACCCAAGGATCCATAGTCTTAATTACTGTATCTAGTTATATCGGTGAATTCCTGTCGATACATAAACCGTCATAATTACCAAAGAATACGATAAAAAACAGTTACAAGAACTGATGGAAATAACGACGGCAAATTAATAACGTTTAGCACAATTGTCATCGTAAAATATTAAACATGTGGAATTCTACAAACGGATGACATCATAATATGGCAAGTTTAACACGCGGAGTCGAGATGACAGTAGTGACCACATGTTAAACTGGTCACGCACGAAATTTGATCGCTAAGACAATTATTAAAAGCAATATGAGACAACGACCTAAATCACTGAGCCTTAAGTAGGATGATACAAACAGAAATAGAATCCTAAAACAATGCATACTATAAAGTAGATGGCAACAAGGCTGCAGAGTGCAGGTTTGATTCAATAGACTCAACAGAAAGCCTATGCAAATACGACATAGAAAGTTATTTAGACTCAACAAAAGCATACGGATAAGCATACGTTTTCTCATGTCTATTATTTTTGTTTGTGCGATGAAGATTCAACAACACTTAGTGAATTTTTTTATTAATTCACAAGTGATTGCATCTATTCTTATACTAATATCCACAGGGCGTGCTTGTCCTTTTGTCTGTACTTCATGTATGTAGATGTACATATTTATTCTACACGTGCATACTGAATGAAAATGTCAAATTATGAATAAAATCATATAACAATGCATAGCGGTGAATCACAGAGGAGAATAGTTCTCTTACGTGTATATTATGCTTGCGACCTGAGATCAACCTTGTTATATAGCAACCGCGAAGATTTCGTTATTTGGCGATCTCTGCGTCTTTGGACGTAGTTCGAGTTATATCCCGTGTTAAATCTTGTGACTGCCTTTCATACTATGCGACAACCTTACACATTATAAGGACACCTTACATGTTGCAATGCAACCGGTCCTCTTGCGAGGCATAGATATAATTTCAATTATTTTCATCACTAAGGTGGTTTAACATGTTGATCGCCACAGTGAAAACTGACTTTGGTGGTCAGACCACATTTAGAACAAGGGTACTTAATCCTTAAATTTCATCTTTTAATCTGTTAGTATATCATTGCCAACTTTAAGAGCCCTCAAAAGTTATGTTTCTCCTATAAATAATTAATTCAACCGAAGCAGCATGTGACCACGGTAGCAGTCAACGCGTTAAAGATCGTTACGATTCGGTGAACAGAATCTTTTCTTCGACTCGTTGGCTATTTATTGTTGCATCTAGAAGTCGAACTGTACATAAAGAGACAGCATTCGATGAAAGCAGCGCAGAAGATAGCGAGTGAGGTAACGTTAATGGAAACGCGAACGGAACAATGGACGAAGGCGGAAGGGTCACGGTTGCGCACTAGGTGAATCCCCGTACGTCGCGACGATAGTTTGTCCCCCGTGTATTTATCGTTCTAAATCTCGACTCGCTTAATGTGGTCATAAATCCGATCCACGGTCCCGGCGTCCCATCAAAAAAGAAAACGTCTGTCGTCCCGGTGAAATATTTCGAAGTTTGCAATACTCCCAGGCGAAAGCGAAGCAAACGGTACCGAGTCGAAGCCTGCAGCCGACGACGCCAACAACGCGGCGCTCGACATTCGGGATAATTCGACGAGGAATTTGCACATTCCTGGAACGTTGCGCGCGATACATATGCAAACCGAAAGGCGACAGCACGCGTACGAACGGCCGCGTCTTCGTTCGTTCGTGGCCTCTGAAGGATCCGGTTAACGGCGGACAGACGAGAAGCGTGGCGAGGCCCTTTGATGTCACGACATATCGGCCGACTCGATCGGCCGACGCACCCTTATAAACAAGGGTTACTCCTAAAAGAAATCGCAATAATTTATACTGTAAGGGCTCGAGCAGGGATCGCGTGTCGCCTGGTTACTACCTACCTAACCCGTACGCTCCACCTATGCATACACACGTGTTCCGAGCCGACTGTCACGTGACCAGACCAAGCATTTTCGTTCCACGCCAAGACGAGGCTCCTATGTTTGCGCCAGCTTTTGAGGAATCAATCCGCCAGCTATCGACTTGCGAGCTACCATAACCCAGCACCTATCCCCTTTTGCCTGTGTCTTTATCGAACACGTTCGATTGTATCGAACACTCCAGCAATACATTTATTCAATTTGAACGTTTCATCTTTTTCTAACAAATACACGCATGGATCAATGATATTTTCTTTCTCTACAGTACTTAGTAAGGTTGAACTGAATGACTGAAAATGTCAATTTTGGTTAGTAAAATTTTTTGTTAAAAATATTCCTCTGCATAATGATCTCATACGACGTGATCTTGACAAAAACAATTAATATGTTGTATAATAAAATTTTGGTTAATATCTTCTTAAAACATGACTAAACTTTTTGCCCAGACCAATTCTGCTTAATTTTTTCTATTCTGTTTAGAAACGAATAGAGATAAATACAGTTTATGAAGATTGATTACACATCACTTATGCCACAGTAATTTGAAGCTCAAAGTTTGATGAAAATGACTGGCCATACTCGAGCCCTCGAGGCGCGTTCGATCGACTTGAAAAATATGGATCGCCGGAAGCTCGAGGCCTGGACGTGTGGCGTATCTTTACGTCAACCAAATGAGCCTTAAATTACATTGGAATTGGAATAATTCCAACTCTTCTGGAAGACGTCCAAAAGTCCCCTTTAAAATACGCAAAGCTTACAGTGTACTCGTTAGCCGATCAAGATCCAAAATATGCAAAAAAGAGGTGCAACCCTTTTAAAAATGAATAATACAAAAGAAAAATTGTTATAACCCTCTGTTTAGGGTAATTTATGATCGCACAACTACTGGCCCCATATCTACGATCTTAATTTACCTGTACTGTAACAGCAAAACATGTATTTTATATTATTGGATCTCTACCTTTCTAAATCTTAGGTCTCTATGTCCTGAAATCCCTCTATCTGTTAACTGATATGTTTCTACATCTCTAGAAGCCTATACTCCTCTAGATCTACGTATAGTTAAATCCATGCACACCTGGATCTCTATGTCCATAGATCCACTGACATATTGCTAATACTAATATATTGCTACACCTATAAATTTCTATAGTTCTATGTCGTTAGACTCTTATACCATTAAATATATTTGAATCCTAGGACCAGTAAATCCGCAATTAAGGAATAAACCGCAAATAACACTTTCCCCGGTACGTCATTGGCGTCGATTTTTGAGTTAATTGCCAAAAATATTTGCACTGCAAGGCCGAAAAGATCTAAGGCTACGGAGAAACCGCAAAACACCTAAGTGCTCGATAAAAAACGAATGGGAGCGACGTTAAAGCCCCATGGGTGCCGTGGCTAGGCCGTGCAGGGTGGTCCGGCAAGTTTCCGTGGCTGGAATGCAACCACGTAACAGAAATCGTCCCTCTAGATCTCTGGTTCGCTCTTACTTTTTTTTCGCCCCCGTCGAAAAGTTTTATTTTTATTGTTATTATTATCGTTATTATTTTTGGACGACTGCAGTCCGCTGTTACGAGAGCCTGCTGTGGAAGGTGGAGTTCTATCCGGCCGATGGCCGGATAGGAGAGCGGAAAGGAGGGCGACTCGGACCGGGACGTGGTGGCAAACGGGGGGAAACCGACCGAGAGAAAAAGAGAGAGGGATATACGCGTGTGTATCGCCATGCATCATTCTACGTTCGTTCGAGAAACCAAAGGCCACCACGGGGTGCGTTACCTTTGCTGCTTTGCCTATGGGCGCCTCTTTGCCGTTCTGCTGGCGGAATGTCCATGCCGGACTCGAAACACGCGTGCTCTCAACAATTTGTACCATCGGACGCATGAAAATTCACTGTACTGTTCTTAATACTCCTTTAATTGAAATTCGGATGGAGCCTGATTTGGTCGAATTAAGTCGTCCCATTAACAATGCCGATTTCTCGTTATGCATATTAGATGTAAATTCTTTTTTTCGATAGATTCTAGGTAACAGAGAATCCTAAAATGACTCGGGTTTATTTTTAGACTAGTTCTTGAACAAGCATTTTATTCAAAAGTATTAAAACTTCTTTGTACAACCGTACACGAGGATTATTTTTAAGAATAGTCAGCTCTCTTAGTTTAAAATTTGTATCATTATTGACACCGGCTTATACTATAATTACATAAGTATCAATACTTAAATATGGCTAGAAGCTACTAGCAAGTCTTGCAGTAGTCTTCGGTAGATTTCTATTTTTAGGATACTTCGATATTTCTGTTATCCTTAATCTTGAATTTATTATTATTCGATATTTCCATCATTATTCTCCGTAATATCTGATTCCACTTTAGTACTTATTTTTCGATTACGAGTATTCTAAATAAATTCAAATCACCTCCAAGTTTAAACGTCACTATTCGTAGAACGATAAACGGGGCCAGATACCCTTTGGTCCAAGTTAGCCCAAAAATATGTTCAAGAGAAATCGAAAATCCGATACGTAAAGATTTACCGTAACATGTAACCGGACGAAATACAAGAGACTCTTTAAAAATTTACAGCCAACAGAAAGCACCAAATTCGTATCCTAGATGCAATTGCGTTCCAAAACGTAACGATCCAAATCACCAAAAGCCATCCCGTTCCCTCCACTTAACGGGAAAAAACGAATAGCAACGAACCAGTGGCAATAAATCGTGGTTAAAAGGAATAGCAAACGTTTCGATACCCGAATCTTCGAATTAACCCTCGGACAGAGGATGCTGGGTCATTCAGGACCTAGCTTTAAATCTTACATCGAGTTATGAATGTGATACCTGAGCGACACTGTAATAATTATGCGATCATTCGAACTCGGGAGAAAAGCCACTATTCAACTTTTATATTTCTACGAGGTCTACTGCAAACTTCTGTCCGTTTGTGGATTTCGTTTCTGCGGAATGACTCATCTTTGAAGGCGAAAAATTCGAACAGCGACGTTAGATAGAACGAGGAGGAAGTCGATAGAATCTACATTAGACAGAGCTAATGTATTTACGAATTTGTAGATCTGTAAATTTAAGAAGTTGATATTCCTATGTTTCTATTGTACTTTGGCTCAGCATTCGCCGTGTAATCAAGTACCATTCCATTTGCTGAGCAAGGGATAAGCAAACGTTCTGCACGAGTTCCCTTCCGGTTATTCGAGTTCTGGTCACACGCCATCGTCCTGGTCATCAAAAATCCTCTGCTATAGAGGAGGTCCTTCTATACTCGGAATACGAATATAACGCGGGACAGACTACAAGGGAGTTTGCGAGCTCGCAGCGTGGTACCAACGGAGCACAGGTAATGAGACGGCCCCCGACCAAGAGGAGTTGATATGCCTTCGACGACTGTAGTCCCTTCACTATAGAACCGCGTGTTGCTCTATACATCGGTCGACTACTAACAAACCTATCTCGAACACATAAGCTTATCCTGCGAAAAAGGGCATCTAGGACCTTCGTAATCTTCTGTCGACCGACAAAAAAAATCATAACTGTTCATGCGAGTAAATTAAAACATTGACAGATAAACAACAGATTCACTGAAATATACTTTCAGTGATGCAATATTATAGTACCATTCGTACTGACATATATTTATTTCAAATATATGTTAATCGCCACCTTAATAACCTATCATCAGCAATAGTTAATAAACTAAAAATAAATATGTATTAAATGGTCATTTAAAATGTGCATGCACTAAATTTAAGCTTCAACCACTTGGAACATAAGCAATTTTAAAGCCTATTACATAGCGATTATTATACATAAGCAATTAAAATAAAACAAAAATATTCTACACTTAACTCACTAATGATAGATGCCCAGTTCGCTTGTTTATGTACATTTGATCATCATTATTCAACGAGTATGTCGGATGCAAGGGAACTTCCCATATTAGTTACATTTTTTCACGAATCACTTTAAAGATCTAACATATTATGCAGTGAAATTATGGGCTGTCTGCTTGCCAGATTGGGTCATTTAATTTTCAAAGTAGTACTCGAAGCTTCAAGGCGGGAATAAACCATCGTGTTACGAAGAAAAAGAAAAGATTACCGAACGGTTTTACATTGAAGTTAAACAACCATCTAGACATGCGTAAATCACGCTACGCTCGAGTTTCCATGATCGCGAGCCGTATTTCCTCGAAATCGCGTTTTTTGAGTACACGTAGCTGAATTTTCATAAATTATACACGTGATAAGACTTGCCTACAGATGTAAACAGCGTATCACAGTGTAGCATAATTGAATATTTCATTATCAACAGTGTTAAAATAAAATGTAACATCAGCGAAATATATTTCTTTGAAGATGTCTGTCTTCTATTTTCTGCATAACTTTAGAACGTGAGATTGTGGAAGATCGAAATTTTTGAATCTCTGAACTGCGAGATTTTGAAACTCAAGTAATAGCCACTTTGCAAATTCGAAGATCCGAAAATTTTGATCTTGGACATTTTCGATGATTGAAATCGTGGGACTTCAGAATTGTACAACTTCGAAACTTTGTGACTTTGAAACCTAATAAAATTGGTACTTTACAGTGATTGTAGAAAAACATCAAATTTTAGAAATGTTAAAAGTGGATCTGGACCCACGTAAGTCGGAAAACCTTGTCCTGAAGAAAAACTCAAAATGATTGAAAGAGAATGATCGAAACAAGGTTTCGTACAAGGACCGCCAGAACTTTTAATCGTATTACACAAACCATTACGTAACGCATAAGGAATCCGGCAGCATACATGAAAACGTGAAAGTGAGAAAATAATCCATAGGAACGAACGACATTTTGCCATCCATGAAACACAAACATTGCCCCGTATAGTATAATCTACCGAACTAGCAGCATAACCGCTAATGAAACATCCAACTGAATTAAATTATCCGTAATCGGTCGACCGATCGGTGGTGAAGAATCAACGAACGTGATTTCATTCTTGTAAAGTAAGAGCACCTTCCCTCTTTATAGTAGGCCTCCTCGCTGCAATCGATCACGAACACTCGATAAACCAATAACATCGTCTGGTGCCGCCTATAAACATCGATTTCTCGTTCCATCACTAAGCGTTTCACTTTAATTCCCACAATTGCCACGAGCGAAACATGCTTTTCTGTAATTTCGGAATAAACCGTAACAAGGAGGAACAAGTTAATGCTGTGGTAGGAAAAAACACGATTTCTGATGAATCGACCGTACCATTTACTCTCGCACTTGCTGCCAGTAAAGGCATAGGACTTTTACAACTATAATCGGGGGATACACCTTCAGATACCTGCTGATGCGGAAAACCACAAATTGTAAAGTAATTTCAGATACATTTGATAGCAAAAAGTTGTTATTATTATCGATACGTCCGGCTTTAAAGTGCGATCGTGTTTCATGTGGGTACAGCTGCTCCTTTCAGTATATACATATCGAAATGGTACTATCGGAAGAAGGTACAAGTGCTCGAGTCGAGGTCAGTACTCTCGAAATTTCCTTCAATTATGAAGATATCGCATGTTTTTAATCCTTTATTATCTTATTAAGACTTATTAAGTTAAAGATGTCTAACAAATTTATCTACACTTGCTAAATCCTATATTACTTGCCTATGACTGACTTAGGTGATCCAAGAATTACAAACTTAACAGCAGATATTACGTAATAGTCAGCGTTTACTTAGAACATTCAATGATCAACGCTGTAGTTTGTAACACCTCTCACATGTTTTGTGCTCTTTAATTATTTGTAAAAAGTCCGCGAAACAAGATGCTATCCTCGGTACTAATTGTGGAACTTATCAAGGCCCAATTTATCTCGCGGCAGTAAGAACATTGGCGAGAAATCGCCGCGGTAACGCGAGACACGGAGTGAGAAGAATGTTGCAGGCTGTTCCATAAGAATTCATAAAACATTCATAAAGTGGTTGAAGAACAGGGTTTCGTTACGCGTAACGCTGTTCAGTTTCCACGGCTGAAAGAAAAAAGAAATGAAAACGGGGATAGAGGAAGCGGAGGAGGGTGCGCGATAAGATTAACGAGACACGGAAGCGCAAACTGCCGATAATTAGTTTGAAAAAGGTAAAAAGCGGTTGGCGCCGCGACCGTTCTCCGTTTTCGATCGTGTGTGCTACGCGAAACAATACACACGAGCATGTACACGTGTGCAGATCGTACGCTTAACTCGCCACTCGAGAAAAACGAACGAAAAACTTTCAATACTCTCGTCGGTGTAAGTTCCAAGCTTGGTATTAGCGGCTCGTTATCTTCGTGTCTGGTTGGTCGATGGTCGTATCTAAAACGTGCATCAAATCAACGCCTCGCGTATAACTACGTCGCTTGGGGAACGATCAGGATGCGGAGGAGAGAGTCGAGAGGAGAGAGTCGGAAGAGGAAGAATGCGAGGAAGAAGAGCGAAAACGCGATACGTTACACCTTCGGTCACAATATTGAGTGCAACTCTTGGGTCGGCCGAGATTTAGGTGAGCCTTCTACGTGGTAGGGGAAAAGGGGTGGATAAATGGCTCGGTAGCCGCGTTCCTATGGACTGCAGCACCACCCTTAAATTCGTTAAAAGCGTGCTGACTTTATTTGACTGCCAACCTTTTATTTACCGACTCTGAACAACCACCCCGAAGAATCCCCAAATCTACTAAAATTCGCTCGATCATTTTCGCTCGAATATACGACTCTTTGCCATCTTCTGGTCCGATCTTTCCGAGTTTCCAGCGACTTCAGGGCAAATAAGCGGTAATTATTTTTATTTATTTTTCTTGCGCGACGAGAAAGTGCCGTTAAACTGATTTGTTATCCGGTTACTCGTAAGAGCCTCGATTCTTGCGCGTATCTTTACACGCATTTTCCTGCAACTATCGTTTTCCGCTGCAAACACAGTCGCGTCTATCGCGGTCGTTAGACGAAACGGTAGGGATGAACAGGTTAAGTACGTATACGCGGACTCAGGCAGTTATTTCGTAGATTTAGTGGGCACACAAGGGTCGGAGCGTGCTGATAATACCTCGATTCTTACTCCTCTCCCTCTATTACGACCTCACGGGGGATGATGCTTACCACGTGTCCAGGGAACAGATTTTTCCGAATTCCTCGACACAATTAATCCTTTGACCCCTACAGTTAATTTTCTTACTATATTTCGATCTCGACGATATAAATACATTACCACATTTTTATAAAAAATTATTTCCTCTTACATAATTTCATGTTACACATTCAAATCTTTATGAAATATGATCGTAAAGTGTTAAACGATACTTTTAAATATATATTGACTAAACCTGTTTAAAAAGAAACTGCGAATAAAAATAATCGACCAGCATTTAATCTCTAAACATATATTCAAAGTTACATTCATTCAGCTCTTATATTTCTAGGTATTTAAAATATATAAATTTGTTCGAATCAACCCTGATAAAATGTTCGAATTCTTACACATGTAGAACAGGCCTAATCAATTTCTTGACGGTAAACATCAGCATGTTTATCAGGGATAATTTGGTTATGTAAAAGGAAATTTATGATAAATAAACTAGAATTTATCTGTCAGAGATAAACCGCACGAACTCGTTCCAGCACCTCAAACGGAAATTAATATATCGAACATCCCTTATATGTGCAAGGTACAAAATAAAATGGAGTAACTACAGCATATATAAAATTTGCTAATTATTATACGATACAGATCGACACGCTAACGATTTCGAACTCAAGTTGGTCGGCTGTATTCTTTATTAATTATTTAGAGCACATTAAATCGGAGCTACCGTGAAAAGACTCGCTCTCGCTCCCTACTTTCATGTTTCGTCGTCCTCCATTTTCACGAACTTACGTAAAAATATTTTTCTTTCACGAGAATGCGGGCCCCTTGCACAACGCAGAACGCACACTTCCTACGGACATACAATTATGCAAAAATCGAGCACATTCACGTAAGATTGAAGGGTGTAGGCTTAACCACACCTGCGAGCACAGAGCCAGACATACGATTAAATATCCGTGGCTGTGGAATATAATGAGATGCGTGTTCGACTTTAAGTGGTAAGCCATGACTGAGCACCTCCGAGATGCAACCGGTCTCTCTGACCCGTTCAGCTCCATATTAGATGGTCCTCTTCGTGACTGGTTTGCTTTCCTTCTAATCTTTATCGCGAAATCCATTGCCACGAAATTTAGACTAGGTAATCTAGATCAAAGACATCGTCCAATCCCCACACGTCGAACAACGTCGAACATTCTAATCGACACATATATTCTTTAAACATTTTTAACAAACTTCTGTACATTTAACATTCGTATCTATTATACTTTCATTTCGGGTTAATTGAACTGAAATGTAGCATAAAGGTTATGATGCGAGTCGGGTTTGTGGACTGCTCATGCTACGTATAATCAGAAAAGTACAAGTTACACTCGCTAACGTTATAATTCTTTTTCGCCAACAAAACAAAAAACAAAATAAAAAACAATTTGAAGATCGAAAAGAAGGCTACAGAATTATTGAAGTCGATTTATCACAGGCAACTGGTAAAAAGGGAGAAGGATCACAGCATTTATGGTCGATGTCTGTGGTCAAGAGGGAACAGGGTTCTGTGGGCCTATGGGCCAGTGGAGGTCGCATAATTGAAGGAGTGGGGGTAAAAGCAGTGATGGACGGACCCAGATTCACCCGGAGTGGTTCTCCGCCTCGCGCCAATAACTTTCCTTCGCTAGAAATGGCACTGCTCTCCTGTTGTTCGGTTAGTTTCCTTTGCTAACCTCTACAAAGTGCACATACATAGATTTTGCGACTTTCAACAAAAATTCTGATCAGACTTGGACCATTATTTCAAATAAAAATATCTTTGAATTACAAGCTAATCGTTTTAAAATAATTTTGATGTACGAAATTTTTATTCCAAGGTTTATAAAAAAAAATAAAATTTAATTCGATGAATAAATTGTTCTTGGCTTTTAAAGTTTAATTTGAAGAATAAATTATTCTTGGTTTTTGTGCAGCTTAATTTTATTTGAGATTTCTGTTGGGAAATTATTCCAAATAACAGCCAAACAATTCCTGAAAAGGTTAAACGTAAATTTTGTTTAAATTTACGTCTGAACAATTCAAGATCATTTTGAATGATAAAATTGTACAAATACCATAAAAAACTAATAATGTATGCTAGTATTTAATTCGAATTTGGACGAAATCAGATCTGACCCTGTCATAGTAAACAAATGGTTAATCTGAACCAATGGAAGTTCGAAGTTGGTAAAAATAATTGGTGAACGATGAAAAACGGAGAAAAGAAGGTGGTTCGAGCGATATGAAAAATCGAGGACGTTCAGTGACGTAAGAAGAGAGGCCACGGAAGGTACGAAGCCAGAGCTCAAAGGACTCTTGACCCATAAAACATAAGAACGAGTTCCTATGACGGGACTATCTCTCTCCTGCGGCCAACGAACAGGCATAAGAACGAGTCGAAGGTCGTCTCTGGGCATCGCGCGTCAAAAAACCGTTTCTCACGTTTGAACTCTGCCCTCGAAGCCGAAGATAGAACTCGATTGTCTCGTGTCCGTGATAATTAGTGTACCCGGACAAACAAACATGGCGGGGAAAAGTGATTAATTTATCGGGGACCGTCGTTGGCGGAAGACGGATCGTTCTTTTCGAGATTCTACAGTTTCTCTCTCGGTTTCGACCTTGCAAACTTCTAGCAATGATATAACTTTAATAATTTGTCCCGTCGAAAGAAGAAAGAGGTATGTAATAGGGATCGTGACCCGATATAACGCGTTACGTTGCTGGCTGTTACGGTCGCTACACGTTGCGTGTGCATCCCTTGGTCAGTGCATATGTTGAAGGGTTTTAAGTGCCATTAAAAGTCACAATACACACGTAATTCGATAAGTACGTGTCCTATAAGTAACCAATAGCAACGCCCCTCAGTCACACGCATTTCTCGCACACGTGTATGTTCCCCATTCTGGCGAATCGCGAGCGAACGTCGGATATATACACGGTGTCGCCTTTAATTCGCATATTTCTCTTTACGGGAAGTGCAGACGCGTACAATATCTTTCAATGATTTGAAATATTACTATTGCTATGTAACAGCATCTTCTATACCATATAGCGATTGTGAATAAACATTCTTAGAAATAATGAAAATAATTGAGATGGTATAAAAGTTGCTATGGGTCCACCTTATGTATGGCGACGTCGAGCGAAGGAGTTTAACTGAGGAAATCGCGCGCTTCCGATTGGTTGCACGATAAGTAACCAATTCCTGAAAAAGTTCGCGAATACATTCCCGAATTCGGTTACTTATCGAATTACGTCTGCACTTGGACATTTTATCGAACATTTACACATAAATGATTTCAACGTGTGCCAGTATAATTACTTAAAAAATGTATACAATCTCCTAGTATCTTATCAATTTTTTAACTTTGCAAAGCAAATTTGTTTATCGATTTCACGAAGTACCTAAATGATGCAATAAAAACCTGCCTGTTAGAAGTAGTGTTAGTGCGACGCAATTATACAACATTACAAACAATGACTCGAGTTTATTGTATCGTGACAAAAAAGTCTACGAAATATATTCGACTGAAACTAATTCCTTCATTTTGATAAAAATATAAATACAACAAATACGACAAAATTGATCTCATGGAAGTATATTAATAAACGACTGAACCTCGTGCTCGGGATCCCTATTTCCGATTACAAAGGTTAGAATCAAGTAACTGATCTTCCTTTCAATATGGAGCACGTCCTTTCGAACCCTCCTTGCAACGAAAGTCGTCGCACGATAAAACATCCACCAGCTACTTGGCCAACCGATAAAAGAGCAAATAGAAGGTGGCTTTATTAGCATACGATTGGCACCGTCCATCTTAATGCCCCTTCGATGTAAACCCTCTTCCCCTTTTCCTACGCTTCTTTGTCCCCCGAGTGCGAGTGCTCGTATCTTTCGACAATGTTTATGCTCGTGTTCGTCTATGTTTCCTCGTGAAGGCCGCACGCGTCTTCCAACAAACGAATCTTTTTACGATTTTTCACCTCCTCGAAGAAGGGAGAGTGCAATTTACTATTGGTAGTGAGAATTCTATGCTTTGGAATGATGGGAGTAGACAATTTTGTCATTTTCATACTTTGGAGCTTTGAAGTTTTCGAATTCTAGAACATTATGATTTTGGAATTTTGATTTTCCGAAATTTTTTAATTTTCGAAAATTATAAAATCTTAAAAGGAATTATGAAGAATTAGAAGAAACAGAATGGTATCATTAAGAATCAGAAGTCGTTAGAAAGAATTATAAAGAATGGAAGGAACTATGAAGAATTAGAAGAATCAGAAGGAATTATAATTTTATAAGGAATCATAAAAGAAATCCGATCATTAAATCCGATTTGTATCGAGGTATTTTTACCACAAATGCATTCATGTTCAATCGTAATTTTTCAATTTAAGTAACAACGGCTTTGCGTAATAGCGGAAGAGTCGAACATGCGTCAATTAATTAATAATTTACATCACCGATCTCTGCATCGTGGAGATTATAGAGATTGATAGTTAGGGTTGTTCGTGATTCCGGCGATTGACCAAACGTTAACCTAGCGCGATCAAAGGAAAGATGTTCTCATTCAAATACATCGTATTATTTCGACGTAATCGAGACAAAGAATCAAAATGTTCAATCATGCAAATTGCTTCCTATATCGTTTCCTATAAACTCCGTTCTTCCGAAACGCTTGCTACATCAAACGAAGAAGGGCACGCTATTATCGTGCGCGACCTTAGTCGATACCGAACGCCCTTACTGGGTCAAGAGTTCAATAAAAACGATAAAAGAACGCACGTTCCGTTCTTTGGACGAAACGTGGCATTACTGTGCAAGTACTTATCGTAATGATCGTCATTATTGTCATCGAAAGTACTGTCGGAACGTTACTTTCGCGGTAACGAGTTTAACATGGCCGACCACGATCTTGAGAAAAGACTAAATGGCATCCATCGTTATCTAACAATCTCACGGAATATTACACTCCTTTTTCATTTAAATATTGCTTAATTTATTCAATCAATATTGCTTCGAATAATTGCAAAAACACTCTGTATCATTGCAATTGTCAAGTAAAACTGGAGCAGAGCACATCAAGCATTTCGCCATTTTCTTAAGGAACACCTACAATACCTACCATCTTCAACCATTTCGCATCTACAATCTTTAAAGCGTACATAATTAATGGAAAACAATTACTGTTATTTATTCTTTCGATCTGCGCGTGAAACTTCCGCATTCTAGAATAACTATATAAAGAGACTGTCACTTTAAAATAAGATTGAGATAGCGAGCATCAACTTCGAGAATCATCGCGAACCCTAGGAAGAAGATGCGGAACGCAACAGCGAAGAGCCACTGATGTTAATTCGTCTCGCTTCCGTTCTACACTCTTCATTAACCGTGCTCCTCACCCTCCTTTTTCTTGTAGCAATTTCCATACTCCTGTGCGAATATAATGCATTAAGATAAGCAATCATTGGCTATTAATTTATAGCTCCCGGTTTCTACATTGGAACGATAACATCGGATCGCAACTTATGACGAAGGTTCGTAGCGAACTGATTTTGATGGGAATATCCATCATAATTGTGCGGAACATGACATGGAAAATCCATACGAACAGTGTAATATAGTAAACTGTATCTATACAGGATGAACCACACAAGTCGTAAACACCGAGTTACTTTTCGTACCTTCTTCCAACAAGTATTTCCTACGAGAGTTGCACGATTTTAAAGGGACATACAGTATATGTACTTTTTTTTTCATAGATGACGTTCTATACATTTTAGGATCGTATTCTTAAGATTCACAAGTTACGTAGATCACGTAAACTTCTAAAAATTTTCTACACACGCAATGTTTTAGTTAAAAGAAAGTGCAGCGGGAATGTCTGTTTGAACCTCCCTAGGCTTTCGATCTTAGAGAAACTGTATCGTGTCGAACTGAGCTAAACCGGACCGACACGTGAAATTGAGTCATGTCAAATCGAAACATCTCGAATTTAATTGCGTAAATAGAGGATATGAATTGGGTATCGCTTTCGCTCACATTGCTGCACGCACCGTGCACATGGGTGCCTATTAACTTTCGATATGCTCTCGATCCGCCGATCACTGATTGCTACCGACAGCATAATGCATTTGGTCTAAACAAACGATAAGCTTTCACCAAATACAGAAAGCGTCGAAACGCCTAATTCTCCCTTTCGCCGTCCATCGAGCTGTGAACAATCTGAAACTCGACCTCTCGGAAGATTCGCAGAACTCATAGACGCACGGGGTAGTCTCACTTGTATTCCATCTAAACGACAAATTATACTTCTCAATGTTTTCGAGCAGCGTTAAATCACCGTGGCCTTCCAGTTTTTTGCAAGGGAAGGTCGGAGAAGACGTTCGCTCGCTCGCAGCTGGATTAAAGTAATGATTCTTACACGCGTGCACGATTTACGCTCGCTATTTCTCCTTCTAGGATGAAGAAGAGCCACTGTCGGCAGTTTGTCCCGTCTTCCGCCACGCACTCTTTATTACCCTGTTTCTCGGCCACCTTTCTCCCTCCATCTTCCTCTTTCTCGCTCAACTAGCATCGTGCACCCGCGATTCTGTACAAGTTCAACACATTTAGGGGGTTATCGTATTATGTCGAGTCACGAACTCGTTATAGCACGGCAAGACGGATCGGCGCTATAAAACCACTTGGTTTCAGTTTAACCAAAGGGTGCACACGATATAACTGGTTTACATTTTGCCGCCTTTTATGTTCCTCTCTTTCTCGCTACTCCGGGCCGTCTCTCGCCCTGCATCACCCTTCCGTTGCGCAGTGAAATTTTTACAAGCACACCAAAGCTGCCTCGAGTCTCCTCGAGATACCATCGTACTCTGGCAACGGATCCAGGAAAAACCGTGGATACAAGATACGGTAACAGCTGAGAATCGTGAAAAGCCGAGGGCAAGGGACGCGATAAGCGCGCAAAAAAGCATCGACGTTAACACCGATAGTCAGGTGTTTGTGACTTGTGGCTTACTACGTAAGCTTTCGCGTTGTCATTTTTTCCGGATATTCGAATATCGTATACCAATTATAAAACCATAGTCTTACCGATAGAAAGTGGACATTTTTTAAATGCTAGAAGAACCAGCTAGAAGTCGAATATGTTAATTCAAATTGCAGAAGGACATCTTGCGAGAGAAAAATCGATTAGAAGCAAATTTCAAGGCTGGAACCGCCAAGACGTTCTCTGAGACCGTTGTTAAAGAACCTGAGAGAGATGCGTCTACCACTCCCGCGTTATCGAAACGAAACCAGTACTTTCGTATCATGCAAATTTCAAGTTTCATGGACAAATTGCTGGGTCTGTTGTTGGCCGAATGGAAACGAGTGGCTTGGACCGAGTTACGATTCGCCCGGAGGAGGAACGAATTACGCTCCGAGTCGATCCGAGCACTCGTTATCACAATAACGATGATATTCGTCAAGTACGTCGATTTGTCGTCGGCTCGAAAGGGATAACTTACCGAAGAATCTCGTGTGCGTTAGAGTTCGATAATAGATGCTGTGTAAAACGTGTGAACTGACGGGGAAGCACAATCGAGAGCGACGAAATCAAGCACATCGAGCGAAGAACGTGGGAGAAGAGCCGACGAAAGGTGTAATTTCTGTTACGGCGAGTAAAGTAATGAGCAATCGACAATCTGAATAGCAATTTCCAAGCGAGACTACCCCGTTGCCTACCTTGAAATGTGCCGTCAATCTATAATCATACGAGAGCGTTCCTACGCGTATACATTCAACTTGCGCGAGCGTATTTAACCCTTTAGATTATTATATTACAGTCCTCCTCGCTACTGTAATGAACGTCCCTTTTATACTGCACCCAGACCTCCTGCAGGAACAATACTTTTTCTCCTTTAACCTGTGGTTAACCGCACTCCATTCTTCCGAGAAAAAATACACTTTCGTTATATCGCCGCGATTACATGAATTTCATGCACATTAGAGCCGCCCTTCGTATCGAAATAATTAATACTCTGATAGCCGCTCACGCGTATTTTTCATTTTGACTTATAACTTTTTACATTTTCATTCAATCTACCGGATGGTAATTGTAACATAAAAGTTAATAACTCTGCGGAGTACATTAAACGATGTTCTCGAACATAATTCTCTCGGTAATATCTGCTAAGTATAGCAAATAATATAACATTTATGAGGAATAAATAATGTCTATACTTGTTAGATTTCACAAAATGCACGGCCATTCAATGTTAGACTATTGTACTATAAAGGTTAACCCCGTTTCCGAACAGATAGTTGCTTACAGTCATTTCCTTCAAAAGCGATTTTATCAGCACCATCAACTATTATTTTATCATTTTACTAACAACATGCAAATTTCTTTTGTAACGCTTAAAAGCCTGATAAGATAATTGATTGTTACATAAATTTTCTCAGCACTAGTTCAACATAAACGTTGCAACGAAGTCGGCCATGAGTAACGCGATGCGTTAATATTTATTACAGTTTCAATTTTCCACTCGGTATGCTACGAAATTAATATATTATAAATACAAACTAGAATTTTGTCTAATACCTATCAATTACTACAATATATTAGCTGTTGGACAACCGACACGAAACAACAATTTGAATACAAATTTATAATTTTCTTCGTTTCCATTTAGTAACCTCAAATTATTTTTTCAACAATTACTTTTCCAATATACACGCGTTTAGCGTTAAAATACTTTGAGCGTTTAATTTTAGTAAAAGCATTCCTTTAAATATCAAAATTGTCTACACATGCATCCTAACGTTTAAATTAATTGACTCTGAAATCAACTTCTTTTATACTTCATATTAAAATAAGCGTTTATCAAAGGTATTATATCGAGTTATTCTGGGACACAAAAGTCCCACTTAACTTTAATACTGGGGCAATTAATCAATTATTTCTAATTTTTTCTCGTGCACGTATCTCGCGAGGCTTGAAAGAGTTAATAAGCTATTCAGAGCGATAAAGAATGCTCGATGCAAGTATTTGCAGGGTTTCTGCGATACGTGTAATTCAAGGAAGGGTGAAATCAGCCATCGAAATTGGCTAACGAAATGTAGAACGAGGATAGCAAATGGAAATCGATCGTAGCAACGATCACGAAATGTCAAAGGCAGTAAAAGAAGGAGCATAGTGATTGAATGCAGCACGCGTTCGATGGCGGCTGTCCGACGGGAAACGTTCGACTGTCTGCTCGGCGAAATTTCAGCCCCGACTCGCATAATCGTGTAACGAGGAAACCTGGAAGGTTGAAACGCAATTACTGAAATTGCACGCGAGCTTCGGATGCAAGATTAATCAATAATTGGCAACTTGTTGAGAGAGAGAATGTCATGGAGCTTTGGCGGGAAAGGTTTGCTAGCTTCGTGCGGACTGGTTTAAACGAGTTGCCCTGCATGGTTGATAGATAGAGGAAATACTTGTTTAGAGATAGTAGAGGAAGAAACGTTTAAATAACTGTCTGAAGTGTGTACAAATTAAATGTGCCAGATCAAGATGTATCCGAAGATGCGTTCCACGTTTTGATTGACATATTTGGTGTTTGTCTGGACTTTTAGAAGAATCTTTAGATAGTTCGGTGGAAGTGATTTCACTTATTCAACTACGAATAATTTTGCTACTCAAAGTGTCTCGGTCAAGGTATTCCTGAAGAAGATGCCTAAATAATGTACGAATGTTTGTCCTCGAATTCAGAATGAGTAACTAAGAAACAACCAGAAAGATAAAACCATTATGATAATCTAGAGGACCTGACTTTATTTGTTACACTACGAATCTTGTTGATCAAATTGGTGTTAACCAATTCCCGATAAAGGTGTTCCTGAAGATGTTCTTAACATCTTGAGTGCTATATAAAGTACATCTAAACGATATATAAATGAATTTCAGTAAGAACCATCCGTCGGATATTAGCGAGAACTAAAAGAAAGGAGAAGACAAAACCCTGAGCGCCATGTTCAAGATATCCATTTACAACGTTTGCATCCGACTTTAACTCATAAAACACCGCACCGGCGCATCGTTAGATTCGGAAACACCCCATACGCGTCAGAAAGGTGAGTACGAATGACGAAGCACGTGCAGAGCCTGAAGAGGTGGTTCCTAAATAACAGAGACCACCCAGTCCCGGTGTTACGTAACATTCGCGATCGGCTCACGGGCAACCACCGCTTCGGGGGTGTACTACTCGTGAACGAACAAAGCTGATGAACAGGATACGGATTATCGCTAGTTTGGCTGTAGTTCCGGCCGGCCTGATTCGGATCTCGTTCGCGAAACCCGTTTGTTTCTCTTCCTCTGCAACGTTCGTTCGTTCTCTGTTTCGCGCATGTGACGAACGCCACACGCTTCTCCCGCGACTGCACTCGCGCGCGGCGAGGATATCGCGCGCACGCCGTCGTAAATCCTCGTGGGCGGAGCGTGAATGCGTTTGCGTTGATATTGTCCAAGAATTCTCCGTGTACACGCTAAATGTGAAGCGAATTTCTTTGATTAGGTCCACTCTTTTTTCTGCAACTTCGATCATTACGAACGAGCCTAGTACCTTCCTCTTCTCTAGAATCATCGCGATCATGCTTTTTATTATTCCTTCGTTCTTGAACAAAAATGGCCGTCAATCTACTTCTTTCAGTCTTCTTGGGTAGAATGGTCCTAATTACGAACATCGGTGTTGCAAGAATAAGTGGAACGGTGCAATTGCAGCTACAAGACGATGACTCCATCTTGATCTTCTTCTTCGCGTGACACAAGATCTCTTTTTTGTTTCTTCTTCAACAAGATCATCCTAATGATGTACGCCAGATTTTTTACTATTCATCGCAAGTGAGCGAAGGGCAGATGGAGACGCATCTACTTGACAATGACTTCATCTTGCTTCTCGATAGCTTCTTCTCCGCTTCAATAACTTTCTTCTACTTCGCAGAAAGATCACAATTGGAATGCAATCACAAGAAAATGTCTATTTTACTACTCGCATTTTCTTGAAGAACAATAATCTGAACAAATCACCTCATTTCCCTGCTTCACAAAAAGGACCTTAAAGTTTGAACTTTTACCAACAGGTGTTCGACCCTTCATCACAATCATCCCCTCACGAATCCACCGAATTAAGCACAAGAACAAAGAACAATTTACAAAAACATATAAACGAAATAATCAATGAAGTCGTTGACCCTATTCCGGAAAAGATCAGATAACGAGTCAAAAGGTTCACCCTCTTCTCGAAGAAGTCTCACCCTTCCGCACTATCTACGATCATCCCCAAACAAATGCACCGAACTTGTCACTATAACAGAGACTGACTGGGCAGGATCTAAATCGAAGATAAAGAGAATTTACAGAGCAACCGCACGATCGTTGGAGCAAAGAGTAGTGCGACGAGATGTCGACGACGGATCGAGCTCGACTGGTCAACGCGAGGAAGGTAAAACCCGGAAGAGGTCGGTTCGCTTTCGGTGGCGGGCCTGACAGAAGGTAAAAGTAACAGTTATATTCATTGTCGTAGCCAGAGCGTCTCGTTTTATGACTTTTGTCCCGTAAAAAAACTAACGGTCCGGTCCGACAGTTCTGTTTATTGGATTTTCTAACCGAGAAGAAGCGTATCAGGATAACCTTAGCGAGGGCTTAGCCTGACTTCATCGTGGAACCGTTCTTTTTCCTACGGAACGAACACCGTGGAGGACGAACGTGACTACGCGACCATTTGCCAGTTTTATTGCGGGTCCAGGCAAATTACGACGCTACCCCGGAACTTTGGCGTCTATTTTCTACCGTACCTTTTTGACCGGGCCGCTTTTTCTCCTCTGATGCTTCTTTGGGCAAATAGTCGGGTGACGTAATAAAAGTTTAGCCTCGATCGACTAACGATCTGCATGGAAAATTTACGATCGTCGGTCAAACTTCGAATTTGAGGTAAATTTGGGGCAATTTTTAGTCCTAAACTTTCAAAGTATCAAGATTTTAAAATTCCAAATTTAGAGATGAAAAATTCTGAAATTTCGAAGCCGTAAAGTTCTCTGATTTTCAAACGCAGACATTTCAAAATTCCAGGCTATATTAATAAATTTTCTAAATTAATTTGAACCTCTTCAAGGGTACTTACTCATATGCGATTTAGTTTGTTCTTAAATTCATCGGTCAAACATCACGTATACGATTATTACCATTGTTTTCGTATACTATTCATTCTCTCGAAATTATTTAAACCACAAAGACGTTGACCAAGTTAAGGTTAAAATAATGGAAGGTAATTTTTTCGAAAGTATCAAAACGCGATCATCTTCGGAAACGAGATTTCTACCTCGACGTTTCGATTTCCGTTTAAAGTAAATACGTCTCGCCGACTGTTCTAGTATAAGGCTCGCGCCGGGCGTAATATATAATATGCGGTTAGATGCAAGACTACTTTTAACCGCTGCCATAAATCAAATCGGCTGCGTGCATTCCTAGAGAAAACCTGCTCCGGCTAGGGGAAAAAAGGATGACCGTGCTCGTTCGAGAGCTTGCTTCGCGTCTAATCAACTTACAGGTCTCGCTTTGCAAAGAGAGCCTTAGATATTATCTGTCTTCGTCAATTTCCATCAAAATGGCAGATCGTTGATCGAGTATCGTGAACAAAATTATTCAACACCGAAGTACACCCACTTGATACGACTAACGAATAAAAATAAAAATATATTCAATATTCTTTTTAACAATCGAGTATGTTAATAATATATGTTCCTATATAATCAAATTTTTCTTTGTAACATTGGAATTTTACAGATTGTATCTGTAATCAAAATAAGTGATATGCTAATATTACAGTAGATCCTGTTATATTGCCATCTTTAAAATTCTACGCACGTTAATGGCCGCCTCTCTAATGGTTTGGTCATGGTTTTTCATGAATAATCCGTGCTGCGATTCCCAAATTTGGAAACACTGATCTGCTACTTTGCTTATCAATGGGCTGATTAAAAGAAACGCGCAAAGAAATCGCATGGGTCGGTAATGGTACTGCAAAGAAGCAGAAAAGATCGATCAAACGAATTAACTCGATTTCCTTTTACTCTGCTTCGATAGAGGGGATATCTATATATGGGTTAATTGGAGCGTAGCCCGAGGCTTGGGCCGTCCAAGCGGCCCTCGAAGTCATTTTTAGAGGCCCTTATGCGGCTTTCTTCTCCAACAAAATATATATTATACATCCCTTCTTCTCGTTAAATGGCTATATCGCGGAAAATGTCGACTGGTCGACCGGCTTTGTATCGTAAGGCGCTAAAAATACACGTTCCTACAGAACCACAGATTCTTCCTTTCGGCTTAATTAACCATTTCACGTAATTGGGACATTTATCAGGATTCAAAAATTAAGATCTTTGAAATTTATTGACTTCGGAGGAGGAAGAAAGTTGAAAAATTCGCAGTGAAATTATAGGCTTCTGAAGCAGAAAGTTGTGGAATGCATTAACCTGTTAAACGTGTTCAATTCTTTCTCCTGCTAATTCTGTTATTTATGTAACGAAATAATGAACGGTAGATTCTCGTTATATTACCACGGGCATGACTCCGGTGGCAGAAAATTTTTAGTTTTAGCAATACAGATGGTGAAGTACCTGAAAGTCACTTCCATTGATCTGTGAGAAATCAATTCGATAATTCGGTTAGGTAACGATACTGAGGATAAATCAAAATACTTTATCCTTTAATATTGTAAGTCTCCAAGAATCTCTGTGTGCTAGTTCCTGAAAAATTGGTGCGAAAATGACAATATACCGGGAGCATGCAACAATAGATTGTTTGTTAGGTTGCAAGTAAAATTAGAATGTCCTAAGTGGTACGCATAAATCAGAGGAGAGTTAGATTTATTAGTCTGGAGCGTATTGCTCTAATGTTTCAAAATATTAGGAGCATCGAGCTAAAGAAAGCAGCACATCGTTAGAAAATGTTCAAGGTCTCGCGAATGAAACTAGATGTACGACACGCAAAAGAAGCCAGGAGCAAAAAAGGAGGGAAAGGAGAGGGGAGGGTGGAAGAGAAAAATCATAGAATGCCAAGAGAGCGACAGCCGTACGGTAGCCGTAAATTTCTCGAGCTAATGGTGCACAACAAACGCTTGTCCGTACCTAAGCTCATAATGTCCGTTCACGCCGGCCTAATATCGTGGCCTGGCGTTTAATAAATATGTCGCGACGGTAATACGTCATAACTTTTCCACGCGTCGCGATCTCGTGCACACGCACACACGTATACATACGAATGCGCGCGCTCGTGCGCGTACAGGGGACAAACACGCGAACCTACAAGACTGGCTAGCAGCAGCGATGTATTACGCTGATATTCGTTGAACGGTTACCCGCGTAATGTCACTGAGTTATATGGTTCTTAAGCGAGACTCTTAATCGCTGGATAACGTTGTCAGCTCTTTCTCTTTCTTTCTACGATTGTCGGTGCACGCACCGTGTTTGTACGCATACCGATAAAACAAACGCGCAGTGTCTCGCGCACGTGACGAATGCGTAATTTCGCCACGGACGAATGATTGTCGTACGTTTTTAGTAGCAGAAAAAGAACGCCAAGATTAGCAATAGCCCGCCCCTCCCTCTCCAGCGAGCCCCACAGCGTTACGGCGCCGTGCACCGTGTAAAGTATTCATTGAGTCGAAGCGTAAAGCCGATGGCCGTGATTCATGCATCTGGAATTCAGTGGCGCTTCGAGAAAATTAATTAAACTTCAACTGGCGGATCGAGCGATTTCACCGCCTGACGTGATTCATTTTTTTCCTCTGTACGCTCCTGCAAGGATAACTTCTTGGGCGACCCACTATGTCTGCGGATTTTAACTCCTTCCTTAGTCCCGTAATCATTTTACGAGCCACTTATTCGTAATTTCGGTTATTTTACTTATTTTCATGTTCTCGGATAATACTCCACCTGTGTGGTTTTACATTAACTCAACTTCCGATCTTTGTTGTATATGTCAAGTCTGCATACCGGTTATCTCTAGAAGGCACCTCATAGTGGCCATTAGCAAGAAAATATTGATGACTTATTGCTCTTTTCATGTAGAGCAATCCCAAAATATTATTCACGATATGAGGAATGACATCTTGACACTCTACTAGAGATTCAAGTTCTTACTTTCCTTAATTTGCACTTTCAACGATCAAATTTTGTATACTTCAACTCGACCGACTGATTTTTCCAGTCAGCATACTTTTCAGTCATATCCCAGACTAAATGTGTTATAAAACAAAATTGCGATCAATTTTGAAACCCTCATTACTTGTATATTTATCGTTTTTGTCGATTCAGCCATTCTAATTTATCGGTTAGAACTTTTTCTTCTAAAAACTATAGAAATTCTTGACAACTGAATTTAAAAGAATGTAAATACACGTTAGTCGCAGCGGAAAATAAGCCCCTACACATTGATAGATCTTATCAAAGGTAAAAATCTTGGTATATAATTCTGAACATAATTGGTTAACAATTATTGATCGACAAAAAAATGCCTAGCAAGTTAAATGTCAGGAAAATTCTATGCAACTTGATCACGATGCGAGAACACAATTTCTGTTATACAATACTTATTATGATAAAATATTATATAAGATGATCGCGTTAATCACAAGTATCATACATTATGCATTCATTCTTTGTGCTAGACGCGAATAATTACTTCAAGATCAATGTTTCAATTAAATTACTCGGTTTATTCAAGTACTTATCGTATTCGAAATCATTTTTCCTTTGTAGAATTATAATTACTTGATTAACCGTGTCAGTGTTCTTGAAGCGATTAAATATACTTCGACGTATCCTTATTTGGCTCTACATGACCCCGTCTCTATCGGGCACGTCAGCTATCGCAATAATTATGCGCGATATTAAAAAGACATCGTGTTCAGAAGACTCGATTATTTCTACGTACGTTCATTTCACGTATACAGCGATGAATATCGTTTAAACGTGAGGTCTTAAACCTCTTCTGTTAACACCTCGTATATCTGTTAGAAATAGATGAACGAATGGTGAAATCGTTTTTATTATTAATGCCGGACCGACACGATTAGCATAGCCTAGGGGTAATAACGGTTGTACACGCGTTCGCGAGTACGCGAAGAACACAGGCGACCCAAGAAGAAGAAGCATTTATGCGAGCGACCGGTTAAAAATGCTGAATAGAATCGTTCATCATCAGACCGTATGACGGGAAAGAGGCGGTAAAATTAAGAAATTTTCGTTCCGGCGTGCAGCGACGATCGAGCAATTATTTGAAAAGGTCAAAAGGTTTCAGCTGGGATAAATTATGTCCGTCGTCCTTTCCCACCCGCGTTGCCGGTCAATAGCTACAAAATAAATGGGTACGCGAACGTTTCGATTTAGTTCCCGCGCGAACAGACGCGGCGCTGTCTGACTTACGCGCTCGACAAATAACGAACGATCTGTGCTCTCGCAGGCGCACGCGTATCTACCTATGGAAAATTGGCAAAAAACCATGATAGAAGATGCACTGCAACCTTTTTTCCTCTGCCGGAATATTACTCTTAATAGCCCGAGTCAAATTAGATTTTCAAGACTTTTTTAACGACTTTTTGTTTGGCAACTTTCGTTAATATTTCTCATTTGAACAATATTCATAGAATTATATTAATTATATTAGTCTGATATATGACAATATTAGTCTTAATCTGTCAAGAATATTTTAACGAGTATTTTAAGTTACAGAAATTTTTAACTTCTAAATTTGTGAATATAAAAATTTGCAAATGCGACAATCGATAAGTGTGAACATCATTAAATTGAAAGCTTCAATGTACACCGTGAGATTCGCAATCGCATTGGTCGTACAGGCGTTTGAAATTTCGCTGCAGTCTCCATGGACTCCATGCGCTATAATGGTGGGGGAGCGCCATTAGTGTGCATCGAAGTACGTGTGAAGGGGAACTCGCTCAACGGGCCATATAAAAGGTTAGCCATATAGGGAAACTGCACTGTAACTCTATCCTCAGCCTTTTTAAAATATAAAGTACAGACGATAGGATTAAATACACGTATCTCGGCAATTTCGTAGAAACTTGCACACACATTATCTAACAAATATGGACATAAAATGTCTTTCTTATAAAATATATTTCCTGATAATTTCATTAAAAAATTGCTAATATGTAATCCATGGAATAAGATTCGAAAATCTGAAGCTTAGAATTTATTCAAATATAAAGTAGGATATAAAATACCAAAAGCCATTAAATATACGTTTCCCGCCAATTTAATAAAAACTTACTCGCAAACGATCCAACACATTCTCAAAGTTTGAAGCCTATAGTACTTGAAAAAATAACGAGAGCATAAAAAATAAATTGTAAGTATCGTTACTAAGATAAAATGTGCAATTTCTATGTACCATAACGTATCTAAACAAAACAGTTTTCAATTCCACGAAGTAGAGCTCTCACGCCCCATTCGTTTCGCAACAAGTAAACCAAAGGAAACGATAAACAACGGTTAACTAGCTATGGCCATCGAATAAAAAGTAAAATCGAAAGGAGTATAATGGTCCACTGTTCTCTCCTCTTTCGTTCACAGACGACGCGTTAACGCGTACGCGATAAAGGGTGGTAACTGTGACACTAGTAATTAGCCGCTGCTCGATATTCATAACTTTCTTACGCTCGTGCTCGCGCGGAATCGGCCGTACCTGAGCAGAATGAAAGAAGGTAACGAAAGGCAGCCGCGATACACAAAAGCGTGGTGGTCAGATCGCGCGCAGCCAGGGTGGCAGGTGCTGTGTTTGTAATGGCCGGCGATACAGCCAGACGGGAGTAGAACCGCCGTAGGCAGGCTTGCCAGTGCAAAAACTACTCTATCGTGCGTGACTTATGATCGGCCGTGTCTATTCGCCGTATCAATGCCTCCCAATTACATCGGGTCGCGTATTAATTGAAAACGTGCCACGTGCAAATGGCGTCGGAGTGCGGCAAGAAATCAACGATCGGCAGAGGATTAACCAACCGCTGAAAGTAACCGATGGAATATATTCTTTATTCTTGGGTATACCGGAGCCGTTGATGGAAACGATGCGATACGGTAGCGATGCACGGCCGATCATCGATTTCAACGAGTTCCACGTACATCGAGGTATCGCAAGGAATCCGTAAGTAACGCTGCGAATGGAAGATCGATGGAAAGAAGAAGGTGCTTTTACGATCGATGCTAACTGTTCGTTTTAAAAGAAAAACCTGATAAATGTTTATTAAGCCGTCGGCTAACGAGTGACTTTTTGCGCTCGGATGAGATAACCCATCTTTTTCTAATAAAAATCTACATAATGGACGACAGACGCGTCGAGAACTATCGAAGCGTCTGCTAATCAATTAACCCGGCTATTGATCCTCGAATAGAAATTAACCGATTTCGGAAGGAAAAGAAAAGCCGGTCAATTATACGAAAGATAATCTTATGCCAGAAGTGTGAGCCATTAATCAAAAGCGTTTAACGCTAAAAGAGTAAAAGTAAAAAGAGGTTCAAGCGTTTTATCGTGCGAAAGTATCGAGCAACCAGCTCATTGTTGCGTAGTAATTTTATTTCAAGGCATCCTCCACTCATCGGGTGTACGAGCTCGAGATATACGAGCTACGTCTTCATCTCGAAACAAGCAACCACGGGCAAAGTATTCCGCAAAAACGTGAGCAGGAACACTTTTCGATTCAATTATTTTGCCTTGTATCCCCATCGTTCCTTACGGGCACGGCTATACGTATCCTTTGTCTGCCGGTGTAGCCGTTCCGATCGTCGAGCACCTAAACACGTTCTTCGTGCCTACGAAGCGCGGCCGATCCAAAGTATGCATTATCTCTTAGCCTGGAGCAGCGAGAAGCGGCAGTCTAGCATGTATATAGACGAGCAAAAAGCTCTACCAATCAAATGCGCGCCCTTTTTCCTGTCACTGACAACCTTCCAAGTCTTCTCGAAATGACTTTCCTTCCACGATCTAACATCGATAAGTGCGATCTCTGCGACACTAAAATTTTGTTCCTTCGATTCTGCTGCAAAAACCCGTATTACTTTAACTCGAATTATTTGCCACCTGTGCAACTTACTGCTGCACTCGATTTTAATATAGTCAGATCACAAGTCGAAGTAATTCGCCTCTATCTCCGCTACACGAAATTTACAGCGTATTTTGGCAAATGATTCAACTTGTATTTTCTCGAAATCTAAACCTTACATGGACAAATTCTATCGTATACTTTTTACTTGTTTTTGCATATAGAATCACCTTGTTTGCAGTTGTATCGCCATTCACCGACCATCCTGTACATCACAAGATGTTAGATAGTTACATTAAAAAAATTATTAATCATCGAACGAGCTGCCGTGCTGCAAATTTTTGTTTGCAATACTTCTTTGATTGAAAACTCTTGATAAGTTGAAATCTCTATAATTCGAAAGTTTTAGCTCTTCCCTCGAGCTTCGAGTTACCGAGGTTCGACTGTATTTAACGGTCTTATTTATAGCACCGTCGATAAAGTATTCTCATTTTTCTGATCGCTATCATGCATTCCTTTTCATTTCTTTCGCCTCAAAATTGATACGATCTTGATTTCTTTCGCGCTATAATCAGGAGAACCTTGAATTCTTTAGCATCATAATCAGCAGAATCTCGATTCCTTTCGCGCCAAAATCAGTTACATTTAGAATCCTGCCGTGCTAGAGTTAGCACGAGCTTAACTCGATTTCTGCCAAAATTGATTTTAATTCCCTTCGTGCCAAATTAGTACGGTTTTAATTGTCTTCGCGCCAAAATTGAGATATTCTCAATTTTCTTCACGGGAACACGAGTAATACTAAAATTAATAGAACCTCAACTACTTCCGCGTAAAAATTAAACAAATTCTCATGTTTCGCGAAAAAATTAGAACCTTGTTTGCATAACAATGTCTTAAGGTTACAATTTGAATTTCCTTTTTTCTCGAGAAACGTCACGTTCGTTACCGTGGGAACGCGATCAATATGAATTAGCCTCGCGACACGATGTTTTCGACATTCGCAAAGCAGTGATCTCAGAAACACGTAATTGATAAACAGCCGTTAAACGACCAGGTTTCATAGGAAAAGGATTAATCCACGCGGCAAGGGCGATAACTCCACCGTCAGCGTCCCGCATGAAATTTGCAAAACAGGGAGATAGCGTGGTGGAGTGTTGTCGGTGTGTAAAACCAAACTATAGCCAGTCGGACGTACATGCGAACAGCTCGTCCATCAAATTGAGAACCCTAGTAGGTAACGGGTGAACGTGTTGCGCTCGCGATCATCGCATGTGTGCCTTTCTTGCGCGCGCGTTACGCGCAGCTCACGTTCCTCCGCTTCTTTTTCTCTCTTTACCCCAACAGCTCTCGTAGACGCGAATAAACCATCGCTATTGTTTACCGGCACCGTGTCGCCTTCGTTCTCTGGACGAAGACGTTTCGCGCAAGTACACGCGGTTCGTCGTCCGCGGATTATTTCCTTACGTATGGCCCCGGCTACACGTGTACTCGCACGGGATATCGGTGTGCAACATCTTGTAGCCGTTAATCGCGCATGTCCAGTTTCCGTCTCGTTGGAAATACTTTTACACTCTTGTCTTTGATAACTGATCCCCCATCCCCCAGCCCATCGACTCTTTTCAAATCACCTCCTCGGATTGCGTCTTCGATATACTATTGATTGCTCTGTGCATTAATTCTTTGATATGATCTGCTGCACAATTTGCATCAAATAATTTATCTAATCTTGTCAAACATGAAACAGCAGACTTCATTATTCATGAAGAAAACGGACATGTTTTTTATCCTTTGCAGTCACAATTTCTTATTGCAGCTAATGTTCAATATCTTCTTTTGTTCAACAATATTTGATAAATCGTTGGGTATAACTCTAACTTGAGAGTTGTACGTATACATGTTATTACAGAAGACAGTTATCAAGATGTTTCCTACGTAATGATACGTTGACTGAATATAAATTTCCGGTTGCATCGTTAAGGTCATTGTCCTTATTTTACATTTGACGACAATTAGAAATATTGAATTCTTTTAGTTTTCATTGCGATAATTAAATTTCTTCGTTGGCTTTCATTTTAATACCGTCAGGACTACAGTCCTTGATAATCTTTTGAAGGAGTAACAAGTGGAACGTTTACCGATTGTAAGCTTATCTGGAATAGGCAAACGCAGAAAGATTTTTTACAAAGCGTGTTAATTGGCATATGGCTACGGTGCACTCGGAAGAACATTTTTTGAGATAATTCGAGTAAGCAGTGGTCGGAGATAATCAAGGTATTAATGCACTTCGACTCCCTTCTGTTAGCCCTAATGGCGACTATGAAACGGAAAAACACGCACTTCCTAGATAAACGCGATAATACGTGGCAGCATTTTTATGTGTCACGGTAAGTGATCGAAATAATGTTGAGGCAGTAACCACTGTTAGATCGTATCAAACGAATCCGCCTTTTTCTTTTTTTAATGCGCGTAAAACGCGCTTTCGAGCCCGCCGACCGATCCGGTTCGACCGATCGCGTGAAATAACATTTTAAGCGTGCTTGCGAGTTGTCTGATGAAAAAGAAAAACGCGCGACAGGATATAAGTGATTCCGTCGATCAGAAATTACGCTTTCATGCAGTGAATATCCTGGGCACCCGGTGATTAGTACCCTCTGCGGTTTTCGCGTTATAGCGCACCGAAATATAAAAAGTGATCGAGACTCTCGGTTTCGCGAGGGAATTATGCAAATTGCGAGTAACCTGAAATACATTTTGATCGATGTTTACAATTATTTTTAATGACACGGTTCTACGGTATTTTTTCTCACTGTGCACCATTTAGTGTGACCTCGTTATCTGTTTCTATCTCTCTCTGTTTTCAACTGTGTTTTGCAAGGAACTTAATTTCACAAAAATTATATGTTTCTTTTGCTGACGAAATCAATTCGGAATTATGCCTTGTTCTTTTTGAACGCAATTCTTTTACTGCTTTAGATCTGAGACTCGATAAAAGAGTTCAATACGTTACTACGAAAGAACTAGTTTTACGAAAAGTAAGTTCCTCGGGATTAAAAATTAAAGTGAACGGCAAATAACAATTGTCATCAAATTACGATTTTAAATTCATATTACACATCTACCATCTTTCTTAATCTAAAGCGAACGATATTTTATAGTATTACACCACGTATTGGACCATGGTATAAGAATAAGAATATCATAAGACAATTTTTACATAGCTGATTCAAATCAGATATCAATTCTGCAATAAATCGCTATGAACTCTAAGTAACTTTATTTTTGTACGTAACTGATCACAAACCAAAGCACGGAAGATTAAAATTAGCCAATATCATTCTAATTCAACATCAACTATATCATAATGATAATACAGTAACTATTGGATTCTTAATTAGTCAGCCTGAGTGTGTATAAAAACAAGTGTACTCGTGATTTGTCAACAATGTATTAACATTCAAAGCGTGTAGAAATATTGGGACACTAAGTATGCTACATTATTCAGAGAGTACAAATACTACCAACAGCATTGAGGTTATGTGACGCTATTTTGTGACGAGGTACAGATACACACGCCACACGTTTGAAACCGAAACAACGAAGTAACTTCGAGTACGAAATTCTGTTACATTCACCATAACACCCGGAGATTTATATCCTGCGGATTGGATTACAGCGTTCCGCCATTTAAACACTTTTTCCAAACAAATCGCGTTTGCTAGATATGCAGCTCGAAAAATGTGTATCTCCTTTCTCTATATTCGCAACCTTTCACATTCTATAATTTTATGTAAAATCTGTGAAAAATGTGAATCAATCTCGATTGTACTAATTAAACTTAAATAATTTAAAAATTTTCAAATGTTTACTGGAGGCTAGTAGTAAATTTTCCTACTTCGAAAATATGTGTTACAATTCTTCAGTTTAAAATTGTAAACTATAAAAATGTATAGCTATGACAGAAACTTTTAACCCAGTTTCGCCCATACAAAATATGCGAAACATCACACGACAGGGAAGGTGTTAATAGGCCAAACCCGTAGGGAATTGTTCAAAATTGATGAAGCCGAAGATGGCAGACGATACCGTGTGGAAATGTATTTAAGGAATTCGATGATCCGAAGGTGCGAAACAGTGCCCGTCGAATGCGAAGGGCCACGTAATTTCCAGGGACCCGAATGTTTTTCGAGCGAACAGTACGCAGAAGCGGCGGGCGTGGAGAAGGGAAAAGGGCGTAGTAAGTCATACAGAGAGGCTCGTACGTCATCCTCCATCCGGGCCAACGGAGCAACACATGGAAAAGGGTCTGTGGAGTCTCCATGCACGATCAACGCACCTACTTGGCTTGCCTCTTTAGGTCGCGATGCACTGGTGTTCGCGTCCAAACACACATACACACACCTGTGCCTCCGACACACACATACGCATACACGTGATACACGCGTTTCGCTCGTCCGTACACCTTTATTGGTAGAAGAGGTTGAACCACTCGGTCACGGGTGTACAACACGCACGCCTATATTCGAAACGCGACTCCACGATCCGATCTTTTCAATTTTCCGATAGTAAATTAACGCCCTAAACGGTTCGCAACAACATCGCTGCCGAGTGTACGCGAGAACAGCGTAGCCGGAAACACCGATCAGATATCAAGATGGAAAGTTCCCTCGGCCATGTTCGTCAGCCATTCAGGTATACTTCAAAAAACGTGTACAGTGAGTGATCTGATTGTTATGAATGTAGGAAAGTTAGTTGCTCGAAGTCTGAGCAGGTATGCAATCACACATTTATCTCTTAGAAACATTGCGAGGTCAGATATGACTTTCTTCATGTTGAATTTATGTTTTTACCGAAAATTGAACGGTATATTTTATTCGAGAGTTTCGTGTGAGGAATGTATAGTTGTTCTACATCAAGAACCAATATAAAATGCTTTGTTATTATTATATTTCAATATTATTGTAGTTTGAGGTTAAAAAGAAATTTTTTATTAAGAAAGAAGCGTTTTTGATAACAAAGTTACAGTTGTACAATTTTGACAGGTCATCAACATCAAGTCTGTCGCAAATGAACATTATGTACATAAAATGGCAGTTTGCCACACACGTCTGCTATAAAAATAAAACGAATCTGTCTAGCTACACGTTAAAAATAATAAAAGGAAATATAATTTGCTGGTACGAGTCATATCATGAAGACCATGTGATTTGTTTCGCCCGATCATAATAATGTAATCGCTCACTGTAATTCTAACCTACGACTGATCATTAATTATTTCTTTCCAGACTCAAATTAACGAACAAGAACGGAAAATGGAAAGGTGGGGGCAGTTTACGAAGAACCCGTGTATAGTTTGTCGAGGTAATTAGAAGCTCGCGTGAAATGAATCTGTAAAAACGGTCGGCACTGCCATAAATGATTTGTACAATGAACTTGCACGTGTTTCTCTTGCAGCTAAACATTTCCCCCTGCTTGAACCGCACACGAAGGACGCGGAACGATCTTGGGTCGATACACACGAAAGATACGCGCTCTGTATTACCGACGAGGCTCACAGCGACGATAGCGGCAAGCGTGGAAGCACATAAGGAGGTGGGGTTAAACGAGCCGAGCCACGATTTCGTCGTCGTAAACGTCAACGTTACGGTTACAGCGTTGTTCCTAGCTGGTTTATATTGAACGAGCTTGCTCCCCGAGGTACGTAACACCTACTGGCAAACCGTCGTATCGTCGAGTAGCACCATACTCGTTTCCAACTCGACAGAATGTGGCGGGAGAGACCACGTGGCTTTTACGCGGGAACCTCCTCTCGACGATTCGACACTACCACCACGCAGAGTTCAAGGTTTGTTGCCTCTATCCTTTTCGTACACTCTACCGAGTTTAGAACGATTGGCGTAACCACGCGATACGACTACGAATAAATTGAAAAAATTACACCAATTGCCAATTACACAGCGGCGAATTAATTAATGCCCAACGCAACTCTCCTGCATCCTTTTGACGTGGCAGTGATTCCCAAAGATTTTCGGCAGGCCGTCTTCACTATTCAAATATAAAAACTGACAAGTAATAAATTGATATTTTTTTATTGAACCGCCCATTCCTTTCGACGACAGGACATCGAAACTTTGGAATATTTAGATATTGAAATTTTAAACTTTTGAAGCTTCGAAACTTTGGAATTTTTTCATTTCAAGGCTTTGAAACAATTTATATCGTTTCTGATACGCTATAAATCAACAGTTCTCAAACATGAAGAATTCCCGTACCACTAAGGAAAATCGTCACCTATAATTGTTATATTGTACACTGCATAAATTATAGTAATATGCGCACCACTAGCTGAGAACGGCAGCCATACACGAATAAAAATCCAAAGTCTGATTAACTTCAGCTATTAATACCAGTGACACAGATTCGTCTGAATTTAGAAGGCACAATTAAATCTAATAAGATATTTTAAGACTCTAATTTCGAATGGGTAAATAGTTACTTGAGAATATTAACGAGACGTTTCCGGAAACATAACTTTCCTTGTAATTGAATATCGATCTTCCGAGGGCATTATAGCGCGATACAAGAATTAGCATTCCAAGGGAAACCGTCGGGAAACGAGGCAGTTTTACAGAGAATAAATGAACCACGGGGTGTACAGATAGTATTCGGGTCTCCGTCTTCACGCCCTCTAATTACCCCATAGACGCGGCAGACCCTTCAATGAGAGGCCATAAATTTTGCTCGCGTTTGAAAACAGCCCCCGGAGGAAAGTGATACGGCACGACAGACAGAAAAAGCCTTTTGTGATTCTGGACGATGCGTCTCTGAAAATTGCCAACTGCAGGAACGCGATGTTCGATAAAGACTTTTGATCTTGCCAGATAATTGTTGAATTAAAATGCCGTGTTTACATTTGCGGCGACTCGTTTCACAACCGATAAACGTTACATTGCTTCATTACGGTGACATTAATATGGAAGATATTTACATCTGAAAACGGTGGCAATATCGACGCATCGTGATCGCAATAAATCACAATGAATATCAAGCCTGTCTATCCTTCTGATGTTTATCGCGGCAATGATACAGATGCATTCCGGTGCAATCAAGTATCTTCGGCGTACGCCTGTATTCACGATCGCTTACGTGCGTCCCGAGATCGTGTAACACACCGATCCCTACAATAAGTTCGAGTTAATGATAACATGTCGATCGTTGTCTGATTTGTGCGATCTGCCCGGCATAGATCGCTCCTGCAATCACTTATTGCACACTTAGCTACGATGGTTCACACGCGTACCGTTAGAAGTCCGATAAGTCGCGCGACAGGTATTTTTCGACCAATTTTAAAAATATCGAGACGCGAGAGGAGGCAACGTCAGAAAGGACAAAATTGTCCCACGCAGTCCAAGATATGGGTACGTTACGTAACAATCATTATTCCTGACGGCTTAACTCTTTACTGTGTGTGGTATTCGGAACGGAGTTCAAAATTTAAACTTTCTTTAAGGCAGTGGTTCCCAATCTTTTGATGAAATAACACTTAGTGAACGTAAACTTAGAAACGAATTGTCAATACTTACATGAGATGATACGAAAAATGAAATTGTTTCGGGTTTAGATGGAACTAAGCTTGGCTCAAAGTTTAACCTCATCGTGGAGCAGTAACATTGAAATAAAATTAGCACTTTTAATACAAGATAATTATAATGTCATTACAAGGACACGAGGAATTGTACCGTCATCTTTAAAATTGTAGATTGTTAAGAGTATATGCACAATATTAGATATGTCGCTAAACAATTCACTATTATTACACTGAATTTGACTAGAACGATGATTACAATTAACTTAATAACATCTGTATATAAAGAGTTAAGTAAAAAAAAATGTCATTCGGTCAGGTACGAAGCTAACATAACTAACCCGGTCTAACCCAAAACACAAACAGTTAACGTTGAATGGATGAAAAGTTTGAAACCAAAAGGGTGAAACTTCGCTTCCTATCCCCATTTGCGCACGACAAACACGTTGTTTATCATCCTTCCGGCTAGGGGTTTTTACACAGCACGCGACACACATCATGGAGGGTAATAATACTGTCCCGACGAATCGGTTGAGTAGGTGTGCGACGATAAAGCGAAATTATTTATCACCGTGGCAAACGAACGTCGGTAGACGTTGATGGCTCTATATTTGCTCACAGAAGACTTTAATCTACGACGAAATAATCCACGATCCTGTATCGATAAATTTTCCTACGCGTGTATCTCGCTTGTACCGGCCAACACGCCGAAGAGCACTTGCCGGCTAGCGCGAAGTGAGTCAACGACTCTCGATCCGCGAGTAGGTACATAGAAGAACCTGTTCCGTGCTAGCGCGAGCCGATCAATTGCCTCTTCCCATTCCTACGATTCCTCCTACGTTCGCTTGCATTCCAACGAATCGTCGGCTCGATTCGTACCTCATAAGCGAACGATTAAATCTTAGCGAAGGAAAACGCAAAGCGCCGCTTTTCCCGCCGACCGAGGCACCGAAGAAACGTAGGACGATTCGATGGCAATAAATCTCCTGGCCGTTATCGAAAGACGCACGGACGATTCGAGAACGTACGAGCAAAACGAAGCGGAAAGGTCTTTCCTTCTCCCTTCTGGTTGAATCGTTAGATGGAACCTGGACCATCGTCTCTCTCCGCGCGTATTAAAAACTCTGTCGAAGATGATACTTTATAGGGGACGTAAACAACGAGGTACGTTCAATAAAATCCTGTTTCTTGTATAAGCACGCGTCCGCGTCACGAAAGCTCGTAAAATAATCCCTACACCTTTTGTATGCACACAGGGAGATAGAGGGAGAAGAGCTCGCGTGGTCGAGCGGTAAGAAAAAATATATGTGGACCTTAAACCGGACCGAAGGGCGCGACAAGGAGGCTAGAGAAGAGGTGCTCGAAGGAAAGGGATAAGCCAGAGAAGGAAAGAAAAAAGGAGGAAGACGAAACGGAGGAGGCAGAGTCCGAAAGACCTAGAATTTGGTAAAGAGAAGAGGCGGCGACCTCTAAGCGAGACAGAATTCGGGAGGCCTCGAGTGATTATATATCCGCGTACGATAAAGCGAGAGACTAGCAGGCAACCTCTCGCCACGAGCAACAAAGACATCGCTAGAAACAGCTGACTACCGGAATTCGGGGTTCCGGAGGGGTGAGTACGACGAGGAAGGCACTTGAACCCCAATTGGACGAGGGCTTCCCCATTATACTCGACGTGCCCAACGATTTTACACGCACTTGACTCCATTCTACCTATCCACCAGACGTAACATTATCGCGACTGCATGACCCGGTTTTCCACGACCCGACGCTTTTAACAATCAAATGTCCCGTATACGTTTCTACTCGATCGAAGCTACGTATGTTTAGGTGTAAACATTAACGGATGATTTTTCCTCTTTTTTTAGCCCGACGTATAACTGGTAGTTTTCAGATTTGAACGCGCGAGATATTTATTTAGCTCGCCTCGAACGGCCCACGGATCACGTACAAGGGTCAACGATGAGAATTAAAAGCTAGAGATCGGCGCGAAACGCGGACGAAATTAATTTTAGCAGGACGATTTCTCGATTGTGAAACAGAGGCGGGGCTTTTTTTACCAACGACGACTGGAGAAAGCATCGCGCTCGCAAAGAGGTGCACACGGACACGGTTGCACGCGTATTAACGATAACTCGAGGTGTCACTTTGCGCGTCGCTTTCACACGGCCAGGTTAGTTATTACCAACCCCCGGCACGCGGTGCATTCATTCGCGCAGAAGGCAACGGAATATTTTTACTCCGCCGCCCGACTATAAATCCGTTATCTCGGCTACGCTTCGTGACGGATACGTCGTATTTCAATCGACGCACAAATAGACTCGACAAAAAATTACAACCAGTTTCGACATAACACAACGTCAACTTACATTCGACGATTCTGTATACAGAGCCTGTTGTCTTCCATTTTTCAGAGCGGAACTAAGGGAGAAATGATTTGTTTGGATCGTGGCTAGCGCGATCAACGGGGCGCAGAAAGAATCTACCGTGTAAATAGAACGGGAAGAGAGTGGTGCGCGAAGAGGAGAGCGAGGAGAAAAAAAAAAATGTGTTTTCAAGCAGCAGCGGTCGACGCGATCCGTACGTTGACCGTGAAACGCAACGTCGAACGATTTAGCCCCGGCGTAGCGAGAGGAGCCGGGTTAACTCGATCTACCACGCCTTTCCCGACCACGTGGCCTTACTACCGGACTGCTCTCTCTCTCCCCTAAGCATCGTCGCTTCTATATTTCATCACGGCTGTTATGATAATCGCTGTACGAGGGAGAGAGAGACAGAGGAAGCGATCTTATGAATGTAAACTCACCTGCTATAGCCATCCAGGGGTAGAAGGTATGGCTGCCGGTAGGTTGCTGATGTAGTTGCGTGGCAACCGGTTGGCTCGCGGACGAGTTCAAACTGCAGGTGTTCCAGGACGACGTGAGGGACCTCGAGGAACTGTTGTTACCAGGACTCGATGCCGGGTCGCCGCCTACGAGACCACCGTAGCTACCAACCCTCGTACCTTCTGGGGTACACGCGGAAGGACGTACGACCGAACTGTTCTGGCTGTTCGCCCCCGAGGTCGCTGACTGCCAAACGTCCTTGACGGCCGCGGCTGCCATCACGGCAGCGTACCCATTCTGATGGGCAGCGGCCTGATCTTGTTGCTTACAGTCCTTGGTCGCTGTGGTCGAGTACGAGGATGTGGTGTGCCCGGTCGCCTCGGGTGTCGTCGAGTAGAGCTTGCAGGCCGTCGCGACGCTCGCGTCGTACGGCGAGTCTTGCGGTGGCCTCGTGTTCGTGCCTCCGCCCGGATGAATTCCCAACGACGACGAGGTGTGATGATGATGTTGCGTGGACGCGTAAGGAGACATGCCCAGGCCGAGCGGAAAATTTCTGTATGCCGTGGCCGGATCGTGGTGTTGGCTAGCGGCTCCTGTCTGGTGGTGGTGACTTCCGTAGAAGCCACCCGCAGTCTGCTCAAAATACGAGTTCATTATTCCGGGTATTTTGAATCACTTGCACTGAAACACCGACACTCGAGAAACAAAGACGGTGGTGGCGAGTCTTGCAGCTAGCTGCTCGTCGACTGTTCGTCGTTGGTGAATTGTCGAGAGCACACACGCGCGTGGCTAGTCACACAACCGATACTAGTCCATGCTCCGACTGAATCGTTTCACCGTGGTTCAGGTTCGTTCACCAACCCGATCGTCCCACCACCGACGACGATTATCGTCCCGTTCTGGTTCTACGCTCGGCGAATTCGCGCCAAAAGGCTAGAGGCAAACGTTTCGCGTCTGGAACCGATACGCCGTTTGACGCGGCTCGGCGACAGGTGACAGCGTCGACAAGGGACGAGCCAACGGGCATTAAACCGTTTCAAGAGGTCATAAAAGTCATCGGTAGGTAGAGGCGGTTTATCCCAAAGCGTCAATGTCAGTAGGCCGTAGGAGCGTAATTCAGAATGGGACTCATGGCAGAGGCGGGGGCTTTTATGGACTTGTTATGGTTACCGCTACCGGCACGAGCGTAAACCGGCGGTCTAGGTGGTGGAAACAGGCGATGATCGTTAAACCGTTACGACGCAATAAACCGGGGTAATAAGACGGGCTATAAAACTGCCTCTGTGGGTCTTTCTACCGCGTGCGCGCCCGTCGACGGTTCGGTCGGCCGGCACGCGACGATCTCCCTCGCGAACACCTCCTCCTTATTTTCCCTTTATCTTTCGATAATGCGTGTACGATTTCTGATCGGTCAGGCCCGGGGCCCGGTGTGTCTGTAAGTCGGTCGGTCGATCTTTTAAAAGGACCAAAGGAATCGCTGACTCTGTCCGCACTGCACTAGCACTAGTCGAAATGTGACTTCGCTGACGACTGTGAGGTTCAGTACGAAGCGACGTACGAAGGGGATCGTAACGAACCACGGTATGCCAGTGCGGTGGTCCACGGCACACTACCGCTTTTCTCGCGCCCCGTGTACCGCCACTCTGTACCGTCCTCTGTCTCTTGCTCGCTCGTTCGTCTCCTTTCGTCTCTCTCCTTCGCCATCGGCCTCTCCTGCTTCCACCGTCGACTTCCCTCTCTCTCGCCGACGTTTCGCCTCGTTCTCTTTTCCACTATCATTCCCTCTCTTCCTTCTGACCGCTCCATCTCGCTCGTGCGCGCACACTCTTCCACTGTGTACTACGTGGCGACAAGGAACGCACCATTGCTTCTCTCCTTGTCTTTCGCGCGTCAGCCCCCTCTCCAATACGATAACCAACTTCTCTCGCTTGCTCCGTCATCGCTGTTCGCCCCCCTCCCCCGCATATAACGGCCCCTCCACGTTTGCTCGTTCACCCTCTCGTTCCATCTCGCTCCACCTCTCGACGATGCGGCTCGTCTCGTCTCGTCTCGTCTCTTCCGCTCTTCTCGACCGATCTCTCTTTTTCTTTCTCTCGATTAGATTTCGCGAAGCCCCCTGTCGACCGCTCGGCCAACTCAACGATGTGCCGCGAGATTAAATTCGTACTTCTGTGCTTAACCTGCCGCGTCCGATTTCACGCGTTCGCATAGGTAAGACGGTATACGCGCGAGACCGAAGGAACGAGAAACGCGGAAAAGAAAAAAAGAAAACTCGAGATTGACCGACGGACGAGTAGCCGAAAAGCGATCGCAAGGGTAAGATTCCGAGACGCGGTAAAGAAGACGGGGAGGACGAAAAGAGAAACCGGGTGAAGAATAAACTGGAAAGAAAAAGAGATAAAGAAAGACGCGAAATTGCGGCAGCTAAGAGAGAGACGAGAAGTACGAGCCCGCGTCGTGGGTACTGAACGGAAGGGGGAAGAAAACAGGGTGCCAAGGGAGGAGGTTATGCTTAAGGACCAATCAGAATTGAATTCGTCACGAGTACCGTGCCGCCACAGCACGAAAATTCCTACGCCATGTGAAAGTAGTTCCAAGTTGGAACGACGCCCATGACTGGTTAGGCGCCGCCCCGCGTTTCCCCCACCAGTGGAAACGCGCGAGCAACCGCGGATACAGACACGGTCGACCGCCGTACGGTAGAGCGAAAGCTGCACGCCACGCGCGTCACGCAACGCTTCCTTTCCTCTTCCTCGCCGCTCCTTCCCTCTCCGCGGTCTATCCGCCCGTGGGGATACGTGCACCGCCACCTCTGAGTTTCCTCGCGAACTAACGTTGCCAGATCCATTCAGACGTTCAAACGACCAACATCAACGAGGCACCTTGCGATTATCGTTATTGGTGAAAGCGGTCTTGCGAATTGACTCTTACGCGCGATCATTTGATCGACAAGCGACGGACGAGGAGAGAAAGAGAGGGAAAACGCGAATATTTCGTAAGCACGAGACGCGTCCCGTCTCCGTAAGTTCCGATTCAGGTTGAACCGGTCCGATGTTCGAGCCTGTCCAATGGTTCGATGATGACGCGATTGCGAGTACCAGCGACACGAATGTTATCATAAACGTCTTTTACGAGATACTTGGGCGTTTTACGAACCAATTAGACTACGGTCGTACAATTAAAACGCCGTAAAAGTGAGCTCCTCCGTGAGGGAAGCGGGTAAGCGCCGTGGCGCGCGCCGCACCAGTATCGGGAATGTTTATTGGGATGTAAATGTCGCTGGATTATCGCCCCCGCGGTTCGCACCTCGTAAATTATTCCATAACGAGCCGAGTAATGCCCATCATAAGCTGCTCTCAGGGGCCGGACCGGACTATTTGCTCGTTCACTTTCGCCATTATGAATGTTTAGGACACAACCCGCCTACTTCGCGCGTGTCTTGAAAAAACGATTCGTATGTTCCCGTTTCACGAAATGATACCGTTTACGGCTCATTATTCAAAACTTGCGCGCGTTCACGTTGCGTTTAGACTCGCCTCGTTTATCACTTTTTACTATCATTTACAACGAGACTGCTCTTTGTTTGCAATAATCGTTGCAACTCATTTACCACTTACGTAATGTACTACGTGCATTTTACTAGCATTAATTTTTTTTTCCGTAAATAAACATAACTTCTTGCATGATTCAGGGAAGTTTCAAAATTTCAATTCCTATACCAAGTCGCACTTTACACTGTTCCACTTTACATTGTTACACTTAACAGCGTTCGAAGCTTGCGGCGAAAAAAATATTCTTGACGTTTCGCAAGTATCGTAGCTAGCTTCGCTAGGGGTCGGAGGACGCCGATATTGCACACTCGTACCGTCACAATAAGTACTTCGTGTAACAATGCGTATCGATAGAAAATAAATTATCGATTGAATAAATGTAAGGTAACAATGCCTCCTTCACGTAGGGATCTTCTCGAACGAGAATTACGATCGGTCGGATCAATCATTAAATACCCGGATTGATGGAGCCCTTGATGAAGTGACTCGATGCAGTTTTCGCTTTTGTGGGACTCCGACAGGTGGCAGCCCGTTTGCTTGAAAATCATGACGGCAATAAACTTCGGTTTTATGACCACTTGAACAGAATCGTAAAAGTCAGGGGCCTTTAAGCTTATAGCATGGTAGGACGCGTGTCGAATATGGTGGGGGCGTGAAGAGAGCCACCATAACGGCGAAGAAAGGGGAAGGGTGTCAGGGGCTGTGTGGGTAGCCAAAATGGGCCTAAATGCCCCTTTTAAAACGCCATTGAAGATAACCAGCCAACCACCAAAAGGGGTTTTATTTAATGACCAAGCTTGTTCTCACAAAACCGGACACTCTGTGTAGCTACTGCCGACAGACACTTGATGGCTTCATGACTGTTATAACTCGTTTTTTCTTGTTTTCCATCACAATTACAAGCCCGACCAACATCCGACTTGCAATATGGATGCTCTTAGCCGGTGTTTGTCCCACGAAGAAACTCTTGGCGATTTAAACGGTTTATTTCTCTCTTCGAGGACATTACAACTGTTCGCATTACTCGTGTATACTGGCTTCGTTTCAGCCATATCAAAAACGTTCGTTAATTTTCACGGGCAAATATTGGCAGCAATAAATCCAACTGCGTATCAGGGAGCATCATGAAAAAGGAAGGATAGGGTTGAAAAGAATGATCGACATTCTCCTTATGGATTTCAAACAAAACCAAAACAGTGAAGAAGTATTCGAAGATGGTGGGAGGCATTAGAGGGCGTAGCTATAGCAACGAGAAGATGGACACGAAAGCAAAGGGGCCGTTGCACCCGAGTCGAACAAATCTGTACTCTTGCTAAACCAGCATCCATTCTTCATCGCTCCGGTGGCTTTGGCTCTTCTGGTCTCTCCTCCGGCCATGGTTCAACGCACTGCTTGGACTCTCATTTTGGTTGGTCTTTCTTTCTTCCCTCCTCTAAACCCTACTGTGCGTTCCCCGCTCGTTTCTTTCTCTTTTGCTTTCTTATATCATCCTCCCTTCGCCTCCCCAGGGAGACCAAGGATGAATATTCGATCATGAACGAGCGTCAGAATTTCAGATAAGCACGATTCTCGTCGTCGTTATTCGCGCGGATCGAAACTCTTGGGGATCAACCTGTGATGTAGGGGCACTCGCGGCGGTAGATAATAATGGCGTACTTGGGCGGTGCATTGAAGCAAGGTACAGGCTTTGCGTTACGCTCGAAAAAAGAGTAACTAAAGCGCGTATTCGTGCTCCAAAATGGTTGTACCGATAGATTTGCAATAACTCGCGATAGACTTTATTAAATCATCGATAGACAATTTATGGTGTAATTTGGTTCGCTCGATATACAAACTTAAAAGATTAAACAATAAACAAATTTGTACATACCTTAGCAAGAAATCATCCATTGATATATTTGCATGCAAACCATTTATTCACTATAGATCACTAATGCTTACAAGTTCCTCTGTTCGGTCGAACGCAGAACTTTACGAATTTAAAACATATTTTAAAAAGATACCTGCTCGTATAAATATCGATCCTTAGTACATCAGCAAGGAAGGCAGGATCGAGCGGCAAGGACACGGAAGAAGTCCTCTTTGCCATCTGGCGGTTTCCTGCTGTATCACCTGGCTGCAAATATCTTTCGCAGCTCTCTACACTTTTCACTGCCGATATTTTCGGCCAAAGATAAAAATTCACCACGGTCGCTATCACGATACAGAATTATCCGGCTGCGTTTCGTGTCCAAACAGAAATTCTGAAGCGTCACGCGCTTCTAATGTAGAATCACCACGGGAAAATGTGTATCACCTTTGCCAATCCTTGTCGTGCAGCTGTACTCATAAATCTTTGCGCATTACACGAATGTTCGAATAACTGAACGGATTAGCATCCACTGTCACTTTAGCACTTTAGTTAACCGATTTGAATGATAATAATACGCGTGAAGTAATCTTACTGGAACGCGACGAGAAGACGGATGAAAAGCGAAGTTTTAAAAACAGAAAGAAATATAACACACCAGAAGAAATAAGAGCAAAACATCGAAGACAGCACCTACATCGACGTAATTGGCGTCCAATTTATTTAAGCACAAGTCGTGGACTCGTTAAACTTGATGGCGGCCTACCTTACCGGTTGAGAAAACCTGTCCACTGATGCACGAAACATTAAGGCACGTTCACACGTTCCACTCAGGACATTTACACTTTCTCGACACAGCTGTAACCTCGGACAAAACGTCGAAATTATCGACTAACACCTATACTTAATGCCGTCGTTCGAATCATCCCGTCGTGATCGGAAACGCTGTTTCGCATGCAGAAATAAATCGATGGAAGATAATTGGACGAGCCAGCTGCTCGCTTAACACGGTCCTCGTTTTAAATATTAATAACACATATTCTGCATGGTATCGCGATAAATCACTTCGGTACCTGGTTTCCATTGTCCACTTAACAACTTCTATTACAACAAGAAAAAACACGTAATTTGCATAATCCATTTGCAATTAAAACAGCAATATGAATACTGGAAGTAAAGCTTTTTTCATGTCTCACAATTCCGTCGTACTTGTATTCACACGATTCGTTGGATCAGACGAAATTGTCCCAAACACTAATTTCGTTGCAGTTAGAACCACTTTGATATTGCCTTTGTCTTCAATTGGTTGTCCTTAATGAAACATCTGACTTCAGATGCCGTTAAGTCCAACCATCGCACTACACCATTGATCCTACACATATATGATACGGGACTGATTCAATCATTTGAATCGTCCTTATCGATACGTGAAAGGATCCTTACATAATTCCCACCTTCACAATCAGGTGTTCCATCATAACCACAGCACTGTTTCACTTGCACTACATTCAGGCAGTACGGTAGTATTTTCAGGATATTTAGTAGCACATACAACTTTTTCCCGCTCTTGCAGCAAACTGTCCTTATGTACAGTTTTGCAACATGAACCAGTCGCAATTAAAATTCACTTTCTAAACATATAACTCAACACGGTAGCACCTTTAGAGTTCACGTACAATTTTCATCTAATGTATACCATTTTTCTGGTAATTTTTTAGTTCCTTGGTGAATAAACTTTGCCACTTTTGATTTGAAACGCCGGTATGAATCTGGTGAATTGGATTTGACACTTTTATGCACTTGGAACACTTCACAATTTTATTAACACTAATAGTAGCGTTGATCCTTTGTGACATTCGCATACAAATGTTGTAAACAAATTCATTAAGTCCTTTTTAAGAACTTTTCGAAGCGTAAAGAACAAATAGCTACACCACAAAACTTAACACGTGAACATGTAGTATCACCATACCTAACTACATTTTCTAATACAATGGGCAAACACAGATGTACAAAAAATTTCAACTCTAAATCAGTGCCAAAGGATCTAGGTTTCAAAGTCTCAAGGTTCGAAGTCCCAAAGTCCTGCAATTCTAAATTTCCAAATATCCCACCTGTTAAGATCCACACTTTGGGAATCTCTGGTTTTAATCATACGCTGGATCAACATATTCATTTGGGGCCTTCCTAGATTAAGTATTAAAACTGATCTAGTTGGAAAGTAACTCAAATGAAGCTGGTATTTAACTCGTAAACAGTAGCGATATAAACAAGATTATTCTTCGTCTAAGCAGGGTACTAAACGACATGATACACAGAAAATCACGACTCGTTAATGGGTTATCAAGATAGCGAGTAGTAAGTAATACGTAATGATAGGATACTAAACTGACTCGGGGTAATGAAGAAAGTGTGTTTGCTACTACAAAGGGGATAATAACGGTTGGTTAGAAGTGGCTGGAGTAGTCGAATGAATGAGTGGCAGCTTACACGTAAACAAACAAGTATCAATGCGTCCAAATTGAAACATAAAACGAAATGAATGAGCCCATAAATACTTAGACCTAATGGTAGGGTGCGGGTAAGCTATTGCTCGAAGATCGTTACTTATGCGAACGTTGTAAGAGAACGTGCCCGATACCTTTGTAAATACTGATCTGGCTCTTCTTTAAGCGACATTTTTTTTTTTATCAAAATTCTAATGCCATTAAATTCACCGAGAACTGATCATTAATACTTTTTTAAACGAAAAATTTGTGTCGGAAGTACATTACGTAACTGGTTGAAATATTTTCCGGAAACTTTTACTTGGCTCTGAATAATAATTTCTACGAGTAAAAACTTCATCGCGAACAACGTACGGCGTTGCATGCAACGCGGTAGATTTTCTCTTGAAAAATGATTTTTTGTATTTTTACAAGCAGCCGGTTACATTATAAAGGTGCTATCTCACATCACTTACGCGATTCATTACAAAACTTTGTCGTGTTTTACAGACTTTAAAATGAAAGCTTCTACACGTGCGGTCTGATAAAGTACTCGTATCATAGGTTGCGCAAATTATTTTGGGCACGTTTTTGCAAAGTTTCCCTAATTTAAGAGGGAAAGTGTGCACTGTCGGACGTGTAACTTAACCGAGTTTATTTTTAGCAAATATAGAAATTTATTCGTATTAATAACGAACGCTTATATAATTCCATCGAGGAAAATGAGTAGATAACTATTGTCGTACGAAATACCAATTCAAATTTATTGAAAAGGAAGCACTTTCATCTGTTTCAATTACCGTCATATTCGAAATTCCAACATCATAAAATAAATCTTCTTGTAAATAACCATATAACTATGTCATTTGTTACAAATATACGAGTTGATTTGAATATGCATTTGACCGATGCAGTAAATTGCAACCAAACAAGGTGAAACACAACGGCCATTTTGTATACACCTAATAACATTTCTCATAACTGTCGAGGTCATTCATTTCGTTTCACACGAATTATTATAGTTACGTAAGTATTTAAAAGTTGTAATTGCAGTTGTTCAAATTGTTAGAAGTAATTTTACGATTCAAGACCTATCAGTATTCGAAGGATAAACTTTCAGACCCTAATCTTTGAACGTTCTGGAATATTATTTACACTACTAAAAAATAAATTTTTACAGCAAATGCGAAAGCATAAACTACAGCAAACTAGTAGCTTCGTTCTAACATACCTCATTACGTCATAGTTGTTGATTTCGTCCAATCTCAAGTAACTGCCGTCATCCGGATCCGGTTCTGGGTTCTGAAACAAAGAGACAAACAGCATAAGACAGTCCATCCTTCTACGACTTTACCAATCGCGCCTGACCACCAAACCCCCTACATCAAAATAGAGAAAGAGTGCTTTTACTTTGTACAAACGCGACTGTTGAAGCATGTAATCAACTAAGCAGATTGAATATTCGTTTGGAATGTATAACGAACGACTGAGTTTGGAATTTACAATGATTTTCTGTTTCACGAGGTACACTGATGGTCTTTGTGTGCCGGCTATCACGCGACATTAAGATTCCAAGAGGGAGGGCCTGTGTGTGACAGACGACCGTGCAACGCCATATTCGCTGTTGCTTTCGTTTACGGACCTTAGCTGCTCTTAACTAATTCCTCCTTCTTTTTCTGTAGTGTTGAACAAAAAAAACAATTCCGCCTTCCAAGAACATCAACGGCAACTGATAGCGCTTCAACGACAGTATTGATATTGCGGAACGATCGCTTTCCGTTTTTCATTGCGTCAGACTGCTTTTTACTGGTAGTCGGATACCACGACAAACAACGAATCATGAGTTCCTTCGTTCTGATCAGAAAAAGTGACAGAAAGGGACGAGGGTCTCTGCGAAATATTCGGGGACCATCGAAATCGATGTATGAGAAAATGCTGATATTTGTTGCGAAGATTAAAATTGTTTTATGTAAAAAAAGATGTGGATGATAGAAGAGAAAATACAGACCTTCCCTACTTTATTAATTTTCTTAAAACTTAAATGGATTCGAATAGACAAATTTTCGATAGTATAACTTATTCTCATTGGTGCAGAAAATGTAGTGTTCAGATTTATTACAAAATTTCTGTTATAACCTGTAACGGTCGATTCGTTTGAGATGAAAGCCAGTCCGATAGCAAAGCCGTGCTAGCCGTTCGGAAAAGGAAGCGTTCAGTTAGTGTCGCAAGATAATTTAACGCGTCTTCTCGTGCGACACCTCGGCGCATGGCCCATATAACGAGAGGGAAACTTAGACAGACCACAAAGTTACAATCAGCTCAGTCTATTGGGCCAGATTATGGAAGTTAAGTGTTACGTAACGAAACACATCGACCGTACGTATTAATACCCGCGTCGTTGAACTGTGGAGGGATCGTGCCAGCAATAACAATAATGCATTTCTCCGTGGCTTAGGTTGCGCTATATAGGCGAGCGCACGACATGGATTTGCAATTCAAACGTCTCTAAGCGTAATACGTATAAATCGAGAGGATACTCGAGGAAAGAGAGAGAGAGAGAGAGAGATAGAGAGAGGGTACGCCAATGGATGGACGCACTGTGAAAAGGCCAAAGGAAGAAAGGAAAAGTGTGCTTTCCGGGAAGGAAAGACAAGAAAGGCACAGAGGGGAATAACGTACGTTCAGCGTGTCTTATTCTTTTGTCGATTCGAAGGATAACAGGGAACATTATTCTATGTACAGTCGGGAACACCGTAGCCTTCCACTGGGTAAGGACAAGTATAAGGGAAAGAGCTATTCGCCATTTGCTTTCAATCTATGGAATCAAATAAATTTCAAAATCTTCAAATTTCTAAATTCCCAAAGTTCTAAAATACAAAGTGTGTAAATTAAAAAATTTCCCAATTTAAAACCAAGTGGTGAGACATTTTTACTTTAAAGTGCCATTTCTATCCTCTACATTATACATATACTGTATATAATGTTAGAGTTGAAATCACATGTGTTTAAACCAGGTTACTGTGACTTCTGATGTGAAGGGAATTTTAATAGAGTTTTATTTAAATGATTTTGAAGTTACGATAACCACTTATACAAATCTGAAAAAACGAAAGTCATGTTAGTTTATCTTGTTCAACTGATTTCAATAAAAAGTCCATTTGATTTGCATCATAAAGAGGGATAATTGTGTGTTTACTTATACTAAGCGTATCAATTAGAAGTATGAAAATGAATCTTTGCATACCGCAATTAAAACCTATTCATCAACTGACTTCCTCTTGTTAAATACACAGCGATAAGTCAAGCACATATATCTATCGCTATCACTGTCCACTATAATATGGTAATTTTATGCAATTACTGGGCTAATTGTAGTTTCTTATATGTATTGTAGCCACAAATATCTAATTAATTTACTTTGTTGAAATTTAATGAGTAAAATTATTAAATAGTACACATGTTGATAATTTATACAAATATGCAATGTATTAATTAAGTTTTAAAAAATGCTGCAGTATAATACACTCTCTGAATATTATTAAGCTGCAAAGAAGTTCTGTACACAACTTTTTTCTTTCTTAAAAATATTTATTTATAGTTTAAAGAAGAGAATGACTTAGTGCAGAAATTTCTTTATAACTAAGTAATATCATACAGAAGTAAAAGAGAATGTTAAATGAAAAAAATTTTAGCTATAGCTTTAATTGTTCATTTGTTCTCAATAGTTGTAACCTTAACGTAACCAATGCAATTTAACTTCCATTAAGTACATAATAATAAAAATGATATATGCATACACTTTTCCTGCAGAATTGTATTTTAAAAAGTTTTATCACTCAATAATAATTAAATACATACTTTGCTCACGGTAACTATGTAAAACATTCACTTTTTCAAACGCAATATACTCTTGTTGGAATATATTAATTGTTTCAGTTCTTCTTATAATTTATCCTATTGATTTGATTCAATTTAGACAAAAAAATTCATCGTTTAATGCTTTTATATAAAAATGAAATGGCAAATTTAACTTCCAACGTAGCATTTTTGTTCATTCATTAAACATGTTATTTTTTTCATAAATACATCATCAAGATTTCATTCCTTTTACAATCTGTGCATTAACAACTTAACAAATTTACATATTTATGATCCTCAAATCAACTTTTCAGTGTTTTCTATAGCGTCATATATTTTTTACCTTGTCATGTTTACTGCTTTCTATATTCGATGCTAAATTCATTCACTCTGATCATTTGTAGGCATCACTTTGTCACAAAACAGTCAATAAAGCTAATTATTCTTGATTAACATCGTAATTTCGCACATTCTGTCGAGAAGCTAACCACTGCGAAGCGTCACGTTGAAAGAGTAACGTTCCCCGCTAAAACAAAATGTCGCTGCGAGTCCCAATACGAATAAACCAATCGGAACGCAGAGAAAGTCCAATGAATACACTTTAAATCACCTAAAGACAACGTCACTTTATTCGTTCGTTATGATCTAGTTTTCACTATAAAATCTTCGTTATTTTTTCCCGCTCGCCAGGTAGTATTTCAAAATGAAAGAATGCAACATTTCAAAAGACAATAAAAGGGTCGTAGGCATAAAAAATTGTAACGAATATACCGGTGAGCGGTTTTCGAGTACAAAGAAGAAGCAAAAAAAGATGAGAAGTGTCTTTATTAGAAACGCGACCCATGCCGAATTTGAGCGAGTGTCTTTCTTTCCAATGATCGTCTCGACTCCACCATCATAGGTTTCTTCATGGTGGTCGGTTAAAAAGGGGGCGAGGACTGGGTTTAAGGATGTTCTAGGAAGGGGACACGTTTGAAAGAAAAGGGGAGGCCTTCGGGTCTTTGTGGCTCGGATACCTCCACTGACAACTCCGCCTTTAAAATAGATTCGGCTCGGCTCCGTTTGTTTCACAATCAAACTGAACTTTTGGCAGATATTGCTCTCATAACAATTATTTATATTTTGCTTAACATTGTCCGGAAAATTTGTGCGTAGAATGATGATATATTTTGAAACATCGCGTGCTTTCGGGGAGTAGTTAATAAAGGAGCACAATTCTTGGATTACTGATGAAATTAGTTTAATTATAGGAAATTCCAGAATTCTTGGAACTTAACTTTTGGTACTTAATCAAGATACTATTATATAATATATTTCATGAGGCTTGTCACAATGGTTTCAACACTCGAACAATGGATGAGATAATTTATACATTTTCACAACGAATTACGAAAAGAATACTACTCAATACAAAAAGAACTAATTCGAAGGTTTGAGGGGAAAATACCTTCTACCCTATCGCTTCGCCCTCCACTTGTTCACCGTTCCTTTTATAATCCTGAAGGCCAAGATTAACAAAAAAAAAAACCTAGAATGACAGTTCGAAAAACTTTTTTTACATATTGTATGGGCAGACGTTATTATCTGTTCAGATACAAGAAGCTATGACACGCAGCAAATCTAAACGTAATTCTTAAAAATAAAGCTTCATTACATTATCTCGAAAAAACCTTGATGGTATTTTATTCTTAATCGAATATTCTTGTGCTCGAATGACAGATGGACATTTAGCGAATCCATCGAATATCGAAGTTTTTACAAATCCATCGACGCAACGGCGACAAAAAATACACGGAACAACAAAACCAAAGTCGAAACGTTAACAGTTTTGGCTATGAGAAAGTTGCTTGGTCCGTTCTTCTCATGAATTAAATATCATTGTGTAATACTTGTGGCCACTGGCATCACGGCATAACTATAAGTAGGGGTCATGCTCACCCTTAGAACGTGGGTTAGCTCCTCAGGATGTGGAAATATAACGCGTGGCGATATACTGCGTGCCTATATATAACGCAATGTGATTTAACACCGCGTGATGATCTAACGCACAAGCTATACAACGCGTCGAAATCTCATACGTGGTTAAACAATGCGATCTAACGCTTTACTGTACAACCAATGGCGATCTAACGCATAATTACACGCCGTGTGGCAATCCAACGCTTAATTATAGAATGCGTAGTAATCTAACGCGTGGTCATGCACCACATGGCAATATATCGCGCGGTACACTAAGACTCCCCTCGGATAAAAATTCCAGTTATGTCAATGACGCAAATGCACGCCATCGCACAATGGCTAACTTATCGAAGTGATAAATGACACATAAGACGAAATATAAAATCGAAGTTTTTTAAAACAATAGCGGTATCGGCGGGATAATTAAAAGGAGCCGCTTAACGTAGAAAAAAGAATGAAGAATCTGTGTCGCAACAAAAGATTTAAAGAGAGAGCCCGGTTGGAAGGGGGTGCAAGTGAACGGGCGAGACTGTACATACGGAGGAGGCCCAGAGAAGTGGCTGATGAATAATGGATGATACGACGTGGCTATCTCGTGCCCGCTATAGCCTGTAGGACTTTGCCGTAATGGTCCGTAAATTGCTGAACCGTAGGGATAATGAAATCGCCGTGGTTGGTTCTGTAAACGCTTCGTTATTACGCGTTTCTGTATCCTTGCTCCATCGCGGCTCAGAACTTATCAACCGCGATATTTCTTCCGATTACGGATACTCAAACAGAAGCACAAGTATTACTTCACTTGTGACTTTAGTTGAAAAGTAATACTATCGATAGTATCGTTATTGACGAGTTGTAATGCCCCTTGTTTTATTTTATCTACGATTGAAGTACTTGTACTTTGAGTACTCTTTATCGCGAATCTACATAACACGTTACATACAACACGATATGTTTTGTGCAACAGAAACTTAACGAAAGATGATTAGAGTGTTGTATTTCTTATACTCTTACGTTTTGATGGCGATAGATATTCCAAATTGTCTCTTACAGGATTTAAATAATTTAAGCATAGTTCATCTTTGAATATAATTTAAACCCAGAAACGGTGAAAGTATTTGAATAGTAATGGGCTCTGAAATAAAATGCATTGAAAGTAACTTCATAAATCTGTAACTTATTAACCCAGCAATATTTTCATTCGTATTTGAAACGAGTATTTTATGATATGTTCGTCTTTAAGAGCTACGAAGACTTCAAAAGTGGCAAGATTCGAAAACAATTTTTTTTACATGTTTTTATATAATATTAATAAAAAGTCTCACTTTATGGCTTATGAATGATAGCAAAAAATTTGATCGTCTTTCTTGGACATGGCTACCGTATTTCGGATTTAATACGTTTAAGGCAGTAAGAGTTCATTTAACATTACGCAGAACAAAGCTTATCTAGTCAAAGCATTTCTGACCTCAATCGTAGAGGCAAATACCAGGATATCCTATAATCATTCCTTTGATGGTCTTAAGTAAGTGCAAGCAGGTAGGTAAGCGAAGCAAAGGTAAATAGGCGTGCCGCAATGTTTGGACAGTGCTACCACCAGGTGGCACGCCCACCTAATTTCCCTAATCTGCCATGCAAATCGACGACATTAGGACTTCTCTTTACTCTAGTCACTGAAAATTTCATAACAGGTAAAGCTGCCCTGCGGGAGCTCCGGTACACGTCTATTCGTCCTGGGATAATTCCTGTCAACTGCAATAAAAGGAGCAGCTATAAACTACATTATTATTACACTTCACAACTATTCAATACCTAATCATTTCACTTTCTGTGTCGAAGGATTTATTATCTATACCCTTAGGCTTCAGCTGTTGCACATACCATGAGCCAATAAAGTTCGATGAATAGTGTTATGACCGTCCATGAATATGCTATTGAAACAAGATTTCTGTTAGGGGCACGCAAAAGATTTCGCGTTTTCATGATAACTTTTTTTATTAGTACTTTATAATTAACATTAAAATTGTAATCAACATATTTTTGTTATGTCGCTTCTAGAAATATTCAGCAACTTTTATTAATGCATCATGTATGTGCGAAGCTCGAACGCTTCCAGGTGTCGCCAGTTTCTTGTTTGTATCCTAATAACATCGGCTGTTGATTTCATCATCCGGATGGCTGGAAATTGTTCGATGCACGAGTATCGCATGAGAGTGAAACACGAACGAGAACAGGTCTAGACGAAAGGAACATCGTGATACTTGTTATAAGCTTCTTGTATAATTATTTCACGTTGTGCAGTGTCTATCTCCTTAATGCACTGCCGCGATGCGCACATTAATGGCGTCGTACACGATAACCCTAGGCGCTAACAAGAAGTGACTAACGTCTGAACGTTTTCAGATTAGCCAGATACGTGGCAGCATAAACGAACTTCCGGTGCGTGTGTGAAGAACGCGTTGTCAGTGAAATTATTACACGTTTGATGGCGTGCAAGAAACTTCTGGAAGATCGATACACGCCATGTTTCTTGTTGATCCGAATAAACGTACTCTTTATTAATCGCGAAACATGTCGTTTGTTTCGCTTAATGGGCCATCAAACTATCACTGTAATTTAATGTGATATTTGTCTTATCTAATTTTACGTTAGGGGTAGAATGAAGAAAGAAAGATTGTGAATTAAAGTTGTAATATTCGTACAATCATGCAATGATAGCTGACTCTTCAACTTGGAGTTACGACTCGGCAGATAAGATATCCTGAATAAATTAGACTTGTTCTTCGCTTGCGATTACTATGACTTTTATTGAGCGCAAATTGTGACGGTAAAAATATGTTTATGCCTCAATACTTTGGCTACCGTATCAACTTTACGTGTAACACCTCAATTTTCGTAAGGTTTTATCATTTATTTTAGCGAGAATGGTTTTATCCTTACTCAGTAGCGGCTACGATATTTGAAGGCTACGTCGTGCACTAAGTAAAAAGCGTCATAAAAATGACATATTCTTCTTTCAATTTTTATTGTTTTCAGTTTGCAAAACCTATTTTCTTTATCACACAACGCAAATTGCCAATATATATCAAGTTATAGTTAATATTCGTGTTATACAACGCAAGCGACGGTTCAGCGAAACCCTAAATGGCGGACCTCTGAAACTACCACAATTTTATCAAGTCTCAATAAGCTTAACAATCTCTCTGATTATTCTAACGTCCCAATGTTTCAAAATCCTAAGATCCGAATGTTAAAAAATTCTAAAGTCTTGAAATTTCAACTTCCTTCCAGACTTTCAAACACACAATTATAAGTCATCCCAAGTCCGAAATTTCTCACTTACGTTATCAGCAAAGAAATGATTGTTTCAATGGTGAGAAAAATACCATAAGTTCGTAGATCCGACGAGTCACGATGAAGAGGGTATTGCAGCCTTGTACCACAGTTCAAAAGGATCATTCTCATAGAATGTAAAATAGATTGTAAACAAATACTAAAAACTTGGCGGTGAAAGGAGTGTACCGAAGGGTCGAAACGATGCAACGCAAAGTATGCCGGTGAAAAAAATCGATGAAATTCAAAACATTTCGTGTTATCCAGTTCGAAAGAAACAACGATGCATATCGCGTACCCGTCCGGTTTAGACTTTGTAATATTACATACGACTGGTACGGTTAACTGTACATACGATCATAGAAACAATAGAGGTGAGATAGGATCGCGAAGCAGAAGTCGTGGATTATCAGGGTAGACCAGTGCTCCTAGATACGGCGTGTGCATAGGCTCGGCCAGAACAGGACAGGACAGGGTCGTGCACGGGGTACGCGTGGTGTACCATAAGAGTGGCGACGTGGGCTGGTAAAGCTTTTCATCAAGTGGGTTCATCGGGGCCAACAGAGTCTCAGGAATGTGCTTGATCTAAAGAAGTGCTGTGTGAGTCCCACTGGATTGAAGCCGAAAAGAAAGAGAGGAGATACAGGCTGCGCGGAGAAACGGCAAAAACATGATCCCCCCATTAATACTATCTTCTCTTCTTCTCTTTTTTTTTCCTTACTTCTTCTCTTCCATCTTCGGAGAGGTTAATTTCTATTTATACGGGCTTTTCAAATACATATACATACTGGTACTGTTCACTGACCACTTTTGACGTACTAATTGAAGATCAAGGTAACTTTTGCCTAGGAACGGGGCTGTAGTTTATTTAAAAATCTATTTTGGTCGAATGAATGGGTGGAAGACATGAACCAGGTAAGTAGCTTTCGAACTACTAATTTTGTTAAATATCGTGAAAATTGTCTGACATGTCTGTGAACTTTAAGCGGTGACTTTAGAATATTACGGGGTACAACAGGGCAGAGGGTTACACATTTTTTACGTAGGAATAAGAAACAGAATCGCTCTTAAAACATGTACTATCAATTATTTTTGTCTGAGATCAGGTTAGATCATATTAGACGTTAAGATATGTTCTGTATGATGTTAGGATAGGTCAAGTTTATAGTTGAAATAAAAATAAATATATTTGAATTTAATCCATAAAACATGGTTCATGATACCTTTTATGATTTAGAACATGCTGAGATGTTAACACATTACTTTAGAAGTACAGTCGAATACAAGACAAATAGTAAAAAACCGTGTGAAAGTCAGGGGCAAGAAACGTATGGTTACCGTAAAATCGGTGGGTTTATCGGAATTTTGCCGATGAGTTTATCTGAGATCGGGGAATATTTACTAGGCTTACTTTCCTACTACTCGCGAGTAAAGTGGACGGTAGCTACGAAGGGGAAAACATTTATCTGATATATAACACGTTTATAAGTTCCGTGGAGAGGCGAGGCAGGCACGAAACTCAAGCTGAAGTACTCGTCTTGATAGGCAATGAAGTGTAAGTGGATATGTTTCGCGATCTGCTAAAACCCGATGATATCAGCCTTCTCCTCCCGGTGCCGGTGAAAATAAATGGATGAATCAACAAACGTAATCGAACTTAAACACCACGATTATTCGCTATTTTGTTTCGTCGGGTAGATATGCCGCGAACGAATTTATTTCCCAGGACTTATGCCGTCTGTGCCATAAGGTTGAAACGGAACGGTTAAAAATACAATCGAAAGAATGCTTTCGAATTCGCTTGGAAAAATAAATTGAACTTGCAATTCCAATAAATTTCTTTCCGCTATTGTTCCAACGCGACAACGCTCGGTATAGCATAATCAACGACCGGAAAATATAAACGATTAAACGGCTGGAAGAAAAACGGAACATCCAAAACACGGCTGCAATGTGTGGTAGATAAAAAGCAACTTGGTAGAATCGTTATTTTTAACATTCTCATTTTTCTGAACGCTTTATCGCCTTATTTAATTGCTTTCGTGCAACTATACCCCTTTTAGGTCAATTTGCCTCCATAAACCGGGTAGAATCGCAAATTCTTATTAAAAGTGCGGGAAAACATATCATACCAGGTAAACAAGATATTTTACGTTAAAAACTGCTTTTTGGTCCTCTTCGACAAGGATCTCTTATTATTTGAATAAAGGCTATTACGACGTTACTCATGAAGGTAGTTTAACGATAACGAAAGAATGAGGTGTAAATTGTGAGAAAAGTACCTGAAGAGTACCTGAAGAGGCAATGTTGGCAAGGCAGCGTAAATCGTTTGATGGTTGCTAGGGTTGCAACACTGACTACCGTGGTGCATCGCGCTCAGCTGACACGCAAGATGGCTGCCTGTGGCAAGGGCGTGGCCGTGCGGCTCGCTACGTTTCTGCCGGTTCACGAAAACGATTTTTTTTCTAACGAAACTCCGTCGACAAGAATGGAATTCACTCCCGAGAAAAATCACCGAGTTACGGCTTGCACTTCCACATCGGGCACCCGTTAGCTCACCCACGTTGTTGTTGTTGCACGCGACGCGTACGCCGTGCTCACACGGCAGCCATCTTAGGATTCTCCTTCCACGTTCCGCGCACGGTCCATCTGTCGCAGCTTCTCTGCCAACCTTATCCTTCTTCCTCTTCAGCCTTTTCACCTCTCTGTATCCTTCGGTTTTCTAGCCTATCCTTAAAACCGCCTCTTTGACTCTTCGATAAGAATCTCGGTTACTGGCATGCGATTTAGGAAATCTTCCGCGAGAGAACTATCGTTTCACGACAGCTTTAACGATCGATAGTGTTTGGTTTTACTGCCAGCCTATCACGAGCCCCGCTCGAGTTGTTCCTGTTCCTTCTACAGTCGCCAATTATTTCTTAACCCTTGCCGTGTAAACGTACAGTACCTTTAACTCTTTTAAGACCGCAATTTCTTTTCGATAGTAAGAACAGTCTTTTTTATCAATCATGGACGATAGAAGACCGAATAAAATTTGTTGGAAAATGACGTATTCCAGTTTTATCGAGGAACATTTATTGTTCAATTTTCGTGAATTAATATAGGCGCATTGGACTTTTCATACCCGATGATCCCAATGTTCTGAAGTTCCAGAATTCTGCAATTGCAGGACGTCAAAGCCCCAAAGGGCTAAAGTTTAAAAATACCCGTGCACTAAAGTTTCATGTTTGGAAATTTTTAAGTCCCTAAGCCCCATAGTTCATAAGCAAAAGAGTGACAATTCTAAAATTCATAAAGGTCCAACATTTTAAGGCCCCAAATTTAATAATTCAAAGGTTGCAGGATTTCAAAATCATAAAGCCTCAAAGTTGAGGAATTCCAAGAGACCACCCTAACCTAACCACTTTCGAAAATAATTATTAAATTTTTCCGTTAATATGAGAATATCACAATTTGAGAATTTTCACCTGGAGGATTAGAACGATATAAAATCATCCTAAATTATAAAAATGTCGCATTTTGTGGACACGTTCATTTCATGCAAAATACCTGGGTGCTCTTGGGGTATATTCTTAACGCGTCAGTCTGATAAATTCCAATCCTACGTTTTGTTTTAGGTCAGGAAAACGATTCGTTTTCAATGTAAATAACATTAAGGCTCTAATAATATTTGAGGTTATGCACGGAAACAGACGCATTATTTTCGCGGTACGAAAAAGGCAAGTTGTAGAATTCCCCTCTCGCATGCGTCTTTCACGCAACTCGCCCTTACCGTCGTGCCCCTCCTCTGCGTCCCGAGATTCTCTACCCCTTCGTGACAAGCAGCGCTACACTGTGTGAGCGTCGCGAGTATACATTTTCGTGCGTGTCTTTTTCGTGGAAAATCGACGACGACAGGAAAGAATGACGAGGATTTCGAAAGGCGTGTATATATGTCGGTAGTCAGCGTGAACCAGCGGAAAGCCAAAGTGGCGGGCGTCGTCGACGCGGAGAGAAAAAAAGCTGCAGAAGTTTAAAAATATTTGGGGTAAGTGTAGACGAAACAGTATGCGATTGTACCCGTTTCTGGCTAGGCGGCGTGAGCTGGTTTTCGGTTCTTCTCGAAGCAGGCGTACCAACCGGTCTAGCGGTGGGAGACCCGATGGAGGGAGTCCGGCAGCCATCTTGACTATGCGCGTCGTCTCACTCGCGCACGCGTCTTTCCCTAGTATTTCCCTCGCAGTCTGCGCTTGCGCGTTATGTGTCCACTCGCTGCTTGAATTTCTTCTTCTTCTTCTTCTTCTTCTTCTTCTTCCTCTTCTTCTTCTTCTTCTTCTTCTTCCACCCTTTGACACGTGCCGCCGCCCGATTCCCAGAGGAACAAAACACACACTTATAGATTCGAATTCGAAGCATGGTTTAATCTCTTGCTTCTCGGACTTTTGCGATATCCTTTTTTGCGGAGGATCGTTGTTCCTCTCCTTATGCGTGTCTTCTAATAAAACCACTTATCAGAACTATCTTTGCTACATTTCTAACATGTTCGCCGGGAAGTTTATACAGCTATTAAAAAGTAGAGAGGATAAACTTTAGCAATGGCATACTAATAATGCAAGGTATCTAGAGGTTAAATTTGAAGGTTAACTGATGACATCTTCAATTCGGACGAAGCTGAGTCAATCGTAATCCAGGTCTATGAACTGTATCCAATAATGTTTCTATCGAAGTTACTTCGCTACGAAATACCGTAAGCTTCAAAAAATTATACAACGTAAAAAGTGAAGCTAAATTAAAAATGTCTCTCTCAACGGTCCACCGGTCAAAAGTATGATTAGTTCTAGAATGCCTTGTTACACAGGTCTATGTCTTATTTGTAGATTAATTGCCGTATAAAGAATTAAAAGAATTTACTGCACTAGTTTTAACAAATATGACGAGGTAACCATTATGAGTATATAAGAAATAAAGTAAAATGATATAACGTGTAGCACTTTGACGTAAATTTATGTTTCTTTCAAGCGACTGTTAAATATTAATAGGGAAGTTATGTAACGCACGATGCTCTTGTCTAAGCTCGAATATGGTTAGGTTAGGTTTAGTTTGCTTCTTAGGCTACGATTACAGAGTCGATTTGTCAGAAGTATTTTCTAACGAATAAATCATTAATGTTCTTTGCAGCGTGTACAATGTAACCGTTCTCATAGCAATTTGTTTATTTGATCGTTCCTGACGTATTCATCTAGAAGTGTAGTTCGACAGGAAACACTTACACTGTAACCATAACTTCATACTTCTAAAGAGAGCAGAGGGAATATTTTCACTAGGTTAACTATTAAATTTGCAACTTCCTCGTTTTTGCGTTACAGATTCGTTAAATTCAACGAACAACAATTTTTAATTGAAATAAGCACCTTCTCTCGGACCAGTACGTTTTCCAGTAATTTTACAATTTGTTTGTGATAGAATTCGAACGATTTTGAAATAAAATTCATGAAAATTTAATATTTTATTTCACTCTTAACATTTTATTTAAATCTACGGTATTCATTAAACAAATAAATCTTGCAGCTTCTGTTCGGTGATCGGTGTACCGACCACCAATTGTAATTCAATACTTTATGGTTTCCAATGTGGCGGTTATATTTTATAAATTCATTAATCCGATGGCACGTCGATCGGGGCTGAAAAATTTCTTCGATTAATTAATTCTCTGTTGCGTATACGCGTTGCGCTAATACCTCGAACGTATGCGTTCGATAACGCGGCATTTATTATGCGAACGATAGTATAGCAACAGTATTAATTTATTCCATTGCTAGTAGTACAATTGTAAATTGGATACGTGACGTATCGTTTACGAGCTCAACTAATTTGATGCGCATTGCGAACAATTAATAAACGATACAGTGAAATTGTCGTCAAACAACCGTCGGTCATGCAAACACCATTTATGGTACAACAATACTTCTGTATTGTACAATTTCTTGCAATGGGTATATCTTTTATATATATTATTTTCATGTTTAAAAAATAGGCCGAATTCAAGTCTATTTATTTTAGCAAAACAGGAAAAAATATTGGAACTAGGGTTATAGAGTATAAGATAATATTAAGTTGTATGATATTATAATAAATTCGTAAGTCGTGAATGTGTCAAATCTCCATTGTATATTAATTTAATCAATTAAATTTCGATATTGAGTTAAATAAGAAAGGAATTCTTTCCACATTAACTCTTGAACGACGGAACCTAGGTCAATGGTAACTCAGACCTAAGAGACATTCGATAATATTTCAACCAGAATTCGATCATACTAATTTCAAACTACAGAGTTTCGTGCTCTGGAAACAGGCGTTACAACGAATCCTCTAAAATTTAAAAAATTACAATAAAATAGAGTGTAAAATTAAGTTAATATCTTAAAATTTAGGTGTTCAAGAGCCAACAGAATATGTTCACGTTATAAGTCCAGTACATATTTTTCAGAAGACCATCTCCCGAGATAAACAATAATGTTTTACGCGCAAAAAGTGTAAATGTATACAGAATTATATTAAAGTGTCATAATACTGTCGTGAAGTGCATACTTCACGAAGTTCCGCGCATTTATACGCTCGATTTAATCGTTTTTTCTATTTAACTCGGCGAAGTTATAACCATAACTAAAAACGTCGGACGTGGAAGTACTCCTGGCTACCGGGTAATATCAAAGTTTTTCCCGGCGCGTCTCCGCCATTAGCTCGAAACGCGTTGCTCAGACTTACTGCATATTGATCCCATCAATCTTCGCTCCTACTTTCTCTCCCTTCTGTCTTCTTCCCTTTTTTCGTCAGCGTACCATCCACCACATAAATCCAAGAAGTTCTCGCCATGTTTGGTCGATACTTCGACTGCATGCGTGCACGCAATAAAAAAACAGCCGTACACCTTGTTGCACGAAAGAACTTTCAATCTGATTTTTAATGACACGGTTTTGCTCGGTACTTTCCTCGTCGAACATAAATTACACTTTGGTCTTGCGACAAACGCGAATCTGATGTTAAACCTACGAGGTGCGGTTACTTGGACACATCTGTTTCGGAGATAAAGTATTTGCTGCAGTTACGTAATTGATTGATATGTCGCTGTTGTCGCAGGAAATATTCCTCTATTACATTATGTTTAATTGTATTTTCCTAAACGGAACACTTAAGGATATTAACGAATGTTCAGACAGAATTAGAGATAATTATAATTATAGAAATTACGCACGTTTTACGTTTATCGTATCGATGATACACTTCAAATTTGGCCACTTTTAACTGCAATCTGCGCCCCACAAATTCTAACATAAACCGATTAGCAATTATGAACGAATGCAATTATTCACAGCTCGATTACTGTCACTGTCCATATCCAAACCTATTAATATCGTGATTACCCGAGAACATAAAATCTGCCGGGCGGCAGCGGTAGCAATTACACATAAGTACTTTGGTGTAATTGATTTCAGATCGATTAACATCTAACTGCTAATAAGATACGCGTTATTTATCCCCGTGACATAGCAGTAGGTCGGTAAAAGGGGGGAGTAGAAGGAGAAGTATGACGAAAGGCGTGTAAAAATTAATCTCGGGACGCAATCGTGGATAGCCTCTGTCTCTACGGTGTGGAAGTGTGAAATCTGAAGAATAATCCGTAACGTGGTAACGAGGCGAACGAGCAATCTGGTTGCACTTTTATGCGCCGTTTGGCACACGAGACGCACGTCGGGCCTATAAAACGCATAAAACGTCAGGTATAAATGGCCGGGCGCAGCACTCCTTCGACTGAACCTTTTAAAACGCGCGCCTCCGTCTGGGCCGGGATTCAGTAAAACTTGCCTTTTGTTTGATAGCCAACTAAATCGGCCCGGCAACCCCCTAATGCGTCATTACTGTCGAGTTTTACGACTGCCTCGTATCATTTCACTTAAGTATATTGATATGGCTACGAGTTCTTGACCTGCCTCAACGCAAACGATCCTGCTCATACTTATATACCGTGTACAAACGCGTTTGTCACCAAGCCTCGTCCAGCTTTTGGCACTTAACCCTCTATAACTCAAATTTTCTCTATCTACCCAGCAAAAGTTATCCAACTCGCACTTTTGGAAATACCAGTAGTACCATGTCAAATCTAAGGTAAATGTTCGTGAATAAATTTGTGCGATATAATAGCTAATCGAGAGTCATTTCGCTGTTTCACTTGCTTCTTGAATGAAAAACGAATACCTACTGTGATTTAATTGTATGTAGTTGTAATTGCAAGAACAATGCAGGAAAAAGACGCGGAATAGGTAATTTAGAAGCGTTACAAATTCTGATTTACAAATTCCTTAAATTCTTTAAATAAAATGTCAAAATTCGTATGTCTAATTTCTAGTCTAGGTATTATTCGTCCATGTTCCGTAGTTCTAAGTGACGTTTGACCCGACTCCGTCGTTCTAAGGTTAAAAAAGATTACAGAAAACTTATCTGCGCTTGAACCACACTCATTCCTCAACCCTTAGTGTACAAAATAGACACCGTAGAAACGATTAAACAAGCAAAACCTAGCTCGTGCACTAGAGGTTACTTACTCGGTTATCGGTGACGCGTTATCACGAGAGTACTTGTTTATCTTCAGAAAATGGTCTGGACATTCCATGCACTGTTCTGGTACCGATTTTTTCTTTCACATAACAATCAAACATCACGAAACTTGTATACTGAAATTTCATCATAGCACAACCACAATTTTATATTAGCACACATAATTTTTCAAGATTATCGTAGACATTTATCACGAAATTTAATTATAATTAAAAACACATTGTCCGGGGAGCAGGTCCACTCCGTCAGAATTTATAATTCACTTCACAAGGGATAGATTTATGGTCGTCTGTATGTTAATTGCTTCGCGATAGTCTTCCATATTTGGCTGATGACGAGTTTGCCACTAATTTGGTACTCTTAATTAATTACACCGATAAGAGCGATTTTCTGACAGAGCAAGCGTAGCTTCGACGTTAAAAGCGCGTAGTCAGGATGGAACTAAACTTTTGCTCGCTTAGGCTTAACCCCACGAATTCTGGACGTCGTCCTTGACTGCGAAAAAAAAATGCTGGCCTTCAATGAGAGAGACGGTGAAAAAAAGCAGAAACCCCAAAATAGGCAATTGTAGGGTTTACGAGGTCGAGGCAAGCGTAAATGGTTAGTTTCAGTCATGGGACGGATCCGACGGGTCGGCATGACCACTTCCGACGGATTGTTCCCACAAACTTTACCTGTTACTCGAATCCTGCAATGTTTTATGGATCCTTTCCTTATAAAATGTCATATCTTTACGTTTCCTTCATTGCTTTACCTTTTTACCCAAAACTTTACGGACAGTCACTATAGATTTAACTTTAACAGCGTCAAATTTAACTTTACCGTGGTACCCAGAGGTTAATAGTTATTATTTAGGTTTATTTTTAACTTACCTACAGGGAAAGAATACATGCTGCTATTATAATATTACTGGGACTCACCAAAATATAATACTTTATTCTGTAACTTCGTCTGCAGCTACATTTCTGGTTGCACGTCATGCAATTATAACAATCAAAATGCACATGAACATATTTTTCTAATAGTTATCAAATAAGAAATAATTTGACAGTCAAGCGTTACGAAATTAATAATGCGTTAAGGTTAAATTCAACCCTACTCCGACGGAGTGCAACCTATCACTTTGATCTGTCTCTCAAACATGATTGAATTGTAACTTGAAAAATTATCTAACATTTGCATTGTTCACTCAACACCTATTATCACTCGCGTACGAAAGAGTAATAAATAAATTCCAGCAACAAAGTAACAATGTAAATGATACAAACTTAATACCAAGCATAGCAATTACCTCGATACCTCGATAAAATATTTCACGGTACATAATGAAAGGTGGATGGGAATATTTGCAATTCGTGGAGGAATATCAGGACGGAGGATCGTTATATCGCAAAGAAACAACAAGTTTGGCTCCTCCGGCCGAGCATATCGAAGTTTTACGAGGTCAAACGAATTGCGAAATGGCCGATTTCAACGAGTCAAAGCGCAACGACCTTGCACCTTTGCCTTTTTACCACCCACTCCCCTAGGAGTCAGTGTCGACTGTGACCCTTTATGGGTACACCCGCCATAAACACCCTCTCTGTCACCCCGTTAAATGCTTTTTTTAGCCAAACCGGCCGTTTTTAACAACCCTTGAGAGACCTCGGACCCATCCTTACCCTCTGTCGACCAGCGTGAAGAAAAAAGCCGCACTATTGCAGGAAACGCGGCACCCTGCCTATTCTTTTCCGAGGTTTTTACGAGCAGCCTTGAAATTCCTTGCAATTTCGTAACTGCCTTCCTGGCTGCCGCCTTACGAACGTTTTTTTAAGGTCTTTTTGTGGCCACGTCAACCGAGGGGTGGAAGGAGTTCGTAAAACATCGGAGACCTTTGCGAGGTCCTTGAGCGTCATCCGTTGACGTTTAGGCAATCGCGTTGACCGTGACGGTAATTCGGGGTAATTTTTACAGAGTCAGGTACAAAAAGTGTACGATTTTAAAAAAGTAGCCACTGGGACTTTATGGTTCGCATTCGTAGTTTACTGTTCGACGGTGAAGCGGATGGTCGATGGTCGAGGTATCTGATACCTGTTATCCGTTGTTGGTCTAAGATTTTTATACAGCTGACATATTTTTAAATTGTTCAATTTGAAGTTTTGTACATGTGTAAATTCAAAAGTTTGTAAAATCGAATATTTATAATCTTGAAAGGTTGAAAGTTGAAAGTGAAGAATAGTGAGTTTGTCGATTTAAAAATTCAAGAATTCTCAAGTTCAAAAGTTTGCGATATCCATGACGCTCTCGAGCACTTGGTCTATCCATTGCTAGTTTAAACCATATAAGTGCAGTTATGGGATTGGTGACAGGTATGAAACAAGGATCAGGTTGAAGACCGATTTATGGTATGGATTACAGGTAAGCAGCTTCCACAGCTACCCCTAGGCAATTAGAACCTCGACGCGTCCGCCGAATCGACTTTCTTTGCATCATTTTCGCGCGTCAGACTTCTCGACGCATAATGCGATCGCTTTTTCTTCGTACGTGCCGTTGCAAATCGCCTTGAACCCTCGACGCTCATCGGATTGAGACATCTACGACGCAAGAGTGACGTGCATACGGTGCACATCATACAGAACCCGTGAACGTGACGGGAATTATTGGATAGCCTAGAGTAACTCGTTGCATAAAAGTTTAAATAAGGCAATGATCGCTTAAGATTACCGACAACCGCCCAGCGGGACACGGATGGTTTTCTTTTGGCTCCTGTTACGTTGCGCAACCTCTCCTTCTCTCTCGTCGTCAACGGAACAAAGGCATCGCTGCTATCTTGCTTTTCTTCTTCTGCAACCCGATATATTCAGACGAGGACCGCGTGCCTCCATTTATTGAAAACTGGTTGTTTCACCCGTTTACGTAGACATTTATGTGCCTTGTATCGCGTTCGTTTCGGGAACGAACATCACCTCCCCGCTTTCGCTGCGACTCTTTTTCTTTCCGCCACTTGGCAACAAGCGCTAATGCGTTCCGCGTCTGCAATAACCCGACCCGATAAATAATTCACTCTAACGCAACAGAACTGTAGCATAACATAATGCTCTACCCGCATTTGCATAAATAATAACAATCAGTATTTTCATCAAGCTACGAACCAACCGGTTGCGAGTGTGTTCGAATAGAATCGCAATCGCGCGGTCTCCATGTATGAACATCAACGCGGGTTACAACTCGTTGTTGGATAAAATCATTCATACCAAATGCAGCCGCATACAACTTCCATGTGGTCAACCTAACCTTAACTTTACACTGTTTAAAGCTTCCTGACATTCGTGGATCTGATAGTTACTGTTGTAGGAGATCTTTCTTCGGAAAAATATGCTTTACGTTTGGGGCTCTTGAACATTGCTTATTTTGCACTGCCGGATATGGCAGGCTTCTCTAGGGAGAATACAATACTGTATGAAGGTTTCTCTAGGGAAAATAGTGCTGTGGGGAATAGTGAAGTTGTCATTACGACATATGCCAATGATACTCGAGTACAACTTCTCGCGAGGAAATGGACGATAATACTCTATGGATACTGAAAGAAAACCTGTCCCTAGAGAAAATAATACTCTACATATCGTAATAATAGCATTGCAAGAAAATTTTTCTTACGTGGAACCTTCACTTAAATCGGTATTTTTCGTAAAAAATGAATTCCCTCAAGGTCGTCGTAATTTTATCGCGAAAGTGATTTAGACATTCGGTCAGAATGTGACATCCTGTATATTTGTTCGAGAGCAAAATTATACGAAACTATGTTCGCTATTTCCTTTGAGTGGTCTTTGTCAAAGAGCAAGTGACAGTGTTACTTTGTAACTTGATCTCGCATGAACACATCGTAACATTATTATTGGACAGTTGCTTCCGAAATATGAACCAGTTTCATATTCTCAGAGTATGTACCATCGTGAGAATCGTTGAAGGTCTCAGTAAATCTAATAAGCTTCAGGGTGATGTACAGCACTTCGTTACGTAGAGTGTACATGATTTAACCGTGCCAATTGCTGCTATTATTAATTTGAACTTGCATACATTGCGAAAATATTGGACATCTTCAATATGAAGTTTCTTTGTAAGCGCCGAGCGTGTTCCTAAATTCTGTTTTACGTCAAATCGTTGATTCGGTAACGTTTCTTCGTGCTATTTTGTTTCTTTGCAATCGCTGGTATGATTAATTATAAAAAATTGGACAGACAAATATCAATTGAACGTGGTTCTGAAACCTTTTGCTGGCAGTGAGCACTTGGCGAGCTCGTTTACTTTCTTTCTAAGGGTGTATTTGAACTAGCTAAGTAAATTGCCTCCCAAAACAGAGGAAAATAGTCTGTCGGACCCCATTCTTGCTCCTAGCTGGCTACTTGCCTAGCTACTTGCCTGGCTACTTGCCTAACCCAAACGCACCTTACTAGTCTGTCTGTTTGAGAGCAAAATACACATTATTCCGAGTGTATATAACAGTTAGTTAGCTGAAAATGATTCTGAACTTAGTTCGCTCGAAATGCTCTCGAATAGTCACATATCCCGTGAATAAAAACTTTCGAATCTCTCGAATGGATGCATATTTCACTGGCAACAATCAAAAGTAACTCCCACGAGGTGCTCTCAAACGGACATCGATATTCAACAGTTCCGACAATTCTAGCTACAAAAGCCTCGATATTCTAACCTACGCGATACCTAACCTGAACGTGATCCAACATGATCCACTTAAAACGAACATCTCTCTGTACACTCGTTTTTAGCCATTCGATGTCCGAAAATCTCGGTCCTAGATCAAAAGAGCGTTCGTCGTTCTAGCTCCTAGTCGAAATTGTGCATCCCCGTTGATTCAGAAGAGTTTCAACGATGGCTTAGCGGTACGCAGCGTATAGATCCTGGCCGTTGTGTACATTTATCCATGGAAATAGGAAGCATTGCTCCTGCGCGAATGGGTAAATAGGTATCGATAGATGCATAAAGCCGGTGGCAGAGAGGCCGCGGCCATTCGCATTGTGCCCGTCGGCAGGGTGGAGCTTTCCACGGATACACGGCGACGAGAAAGAGACGGGGCAAGCGGAGAGGAGAGGCGAGGAGAGGAGAGGAGAGAAGAGACTGGGAGAGTATCCAACGTGTTGGGTGTTGGAAGAGCGAGAGGGAATAGCACGCGGCGGTCCATAACATGCGGTAGTAACTAACCGGATTCCGGTGGGCTATGCGCGGCAGCACCATCGCCCCATACGGCGTAGAATATGGGGAATCTATGGGCTCATATCCACGACCCAAACTGTACACTAGCCAAATGGACGCGGCAATAACGGCCCGTTAACGCTAATTCGCGGAATTCTGATTGACGACGGCCGCAGGGAGCGGGTGTGCCCCTCAATTTCTGTCTCTCTGCACTCTCTTTCTCTCTCGCCGTGTGCGTATATCGTCCAACGCGTTCTCTCCTCGCTTTCTGGCTTCTATATGCTCTCGGTCCGCGATCAGTGGCGCCGGACACATTTTTTCTCCCACAGGATCTAGTAACTTTTGCCTCGAACGTGTTGCTTCCCGTATCGCTTGCAAATGTGTTTCCTTCCGAACAAGAGAGACGTCGCTAATGCGAGTATACAAATTTTAATACAGCACAAATAACTGTTATATCTTTAAGAATTTTTTACATTACAATTCGGGGAGAATTGAAACGAGACTAACGACAAACTTAGTTGCCAGCATAACACTTAACGAACGTACTTTCAACATTATTTAAAGCTTCCGGTTATAAATCTGGCCAAAAGACGAATATTCTTACTTGTTTTATAACGTTACCATCTCGTCTGAAGCCCTCATCAAATAAACGTATTAACTCGCAAGGACTACAAGATGTCTCAGAATTAATGGTACGGTAGGTGTGCCCGCATAATCTTACCTCTCCTTTTATCTTAATTCTAGCCTGCATAGCTATGTTATTTGTGTGCCACTGTAATCAGTAGAAACACTAAAAGAATTTTTTCCTCTCGAAATGAATGGGTGCAGAAATAAACGTCACATGTATAAACTAATGACAAGTCTCTGCAAGTTCCCATTCCGCCGAAGATTCCACGAATCGTGTTGAATGATATCGGATATTTTTAATAATTTCAATTCTTCGACTTATAGAAGCAACTAATAGTCTGTCGTTTATCTTGTTCGTCCATTGCTCATGTTGTCTATCTGCTGCTTGTGTGGTTGTAGCTAATAGATCTATTATTTGAGGCACTATCTGGTATTGGGTTATGTCGCTAGGGGTTGCGTTGATCCCAAACCTTCGACGCCAATGCATTCTGTGCCCCCTATTTCTCTTCCTCCCGCTATTCACTACATGCACTTGCTCTTCGGCTGCTTTACACCAGGAATCCCAAATGCCAACCCAAACATCGCGACTAGACCCTAAACCTCTCTCGGATCGAGCAGCTTAAACATACGCGCGGTCATTAGCTTATTCGTTTCTATCCTCTTCCTCCATTTCTCACGACATATTTTCCCTGTGATCGTAAAACGCTTTAATTTCCACTTTAACGCGACATCAATTTTCGCAACGAAAGTTAGGTGTTAACCTAAATTTGTCTTTAGTTCATTTATTTTTGTGACTAAGTCTCTCGATACGTTGGGCTGGACATTTTTTACGTCTGAGTATCACGGACACAACGCGAACTGATTTTGAATGGGTCGTGACTTTAAGCTCTTAATACTTTGGGAATCTACGAGCTAGATTTTGAAAGTTTTGAATTCTGCAGATCTGGAATTTTGTAGATTACGATTCGATATTGGCAAATTTGAGATCATGATATTTGGAATTTCTGAAATGAATCTATAAAAGATAATGCATCGCGAGTACGAATCGGTAAATGTTGCCGTAATTGGAATTGGATTCCATGTTCCTAAAGGTGTGGCAATTGTTTGATTGTTCCCGATTGACATCTCACGATGTAATTGCACTTTCTTCGCGCCGTGAAAGCATTCTTTTACGAATTCGATGAGATCACCGTTTTAATTGCATTCCTGAACGAAACCTATCGTAACAAACATTGCGTGTGTTCGAACCTTCCAATTAAAGCCGACCGTTTGCAGCATTTCACCGTTTATTTATAGACACACACTGTTAGCACGCACGCTTTTGCCGCTGGATGCTCACCCTCATAAATGTGTCGACGTTTCGCAAAATGCATAGTCGGCCAGAATTTGCTAAGAGCGCAAAATTACGTTGCCCCGCTGCTGCTTCCTCGTAAACTTTTCCACCATTTCGCGGCGACACTTTCCGCGCCTAAAATTAATACAAAGACACTGTTAAATCAGTGTCAATTAAATCGAAATACAGACTCGACTTTTCGTTTGTGCAATAAAATATTGTATTACCCTTACGAGCCAATTTATAATATAAATAGAGAGTGTTCCGACTAGCCGCAAGTTTATGATGCCCATGAATTTTGTTCAATGGAACGTTTCCTTGATTTTTCTTAGCAATTAATCGACCGAGCTCGAATGAGTCTCGAATAAAGAAAAATCGAAGCAAGACCAGTTGGACCAGTTCGCCATTTTGTGTTCGCTGGATGTTACATACCATCGTAAAGTGATTTTTTCCGTATACCCTCAGGGGAAGGCTATCATTCACGTACAAGTTCATTTTTGTGTTCGAATCGATTTCAAAATAATTGGAGAAAATTCATTTCGGAATAGAATTACATTTACTATTCTTATAACTGCATTTACCGTAAACTTACCAATAATTGTCACTAAAAAACTTACAATAAAACTGTATTAAGAAGTTGGTAAATTTAAGAAATCTCAACGAAACGAAGTTTGTCCACATGTCTCTCGTTAGCAGTAGTTTTGGGCTGCTCGGTGGTTGTGGATTAGGACAGCCATATGGGTTGCAGGTACAAGCTCCTGTTCCTGGAATACTGCAGGATAAGAGACCGGACCTAATTAAAGCCCTAATAACAAGCATTGTCCCAAGCTACTTGTTCTCCCTTTCTCTTATTCCGCGAACGCGAATTTACACGTAAAATGACCGCCACTGTTTCCGCCATTTCAGGATATTTCAACTTTCATTGACAACAATGAAAATTCTGTTCCCTCTCTCTCTCTACGACCTTCATGGATTTTCAGATTACATAACAATGACGAATAATACTCGGATCCTCATATCGCCATATCTATGCATCCTAACATCCTCATATTGCTACATCCATGTAACCCTATATCATTAAATTCCTATATCCTTGCAACACAAACGATTCGAGTATTTAATTTGAATTCCAAGCCGTACGTTAGGTCGGTAATGACCCTGTCATCGAGGGGTCAAAGCGAAATATGTAGAAAGACCGTGAATTTAGTTGTCAAATTAATATTTATCGATCTTCGACGAAACTCGACAACGAATGGTTCCGTAAATGGAATTTTACACCGTTATTTACGACTTTATTTGTATCTACTATATAGTGTACTAATGATGCTTTGAAACTTGATAATCTCGCGCCTAACCGCGTAAAAACTGTCAACTATAAATCTATCAATAACCTGCCGTTAAATATAAAGTTACAAAAATAGTAGAGTTTATAAGACTGTCAAGGTGTTATGAATAATTGATCGGTGCTAACTGTAAGATTGCTTCGTTAAAATGCATTGTGAAGGCATTAAAGATCCGCAGAAAAAAGAGCAACATTATTCTCAGCGCGTCACAGTACGCGTCTCGTAATTCTGTACAGCGAACGCGAGACATATTTACACCTTTCGCTTCCATTTCGAAATATCAAGTCGATTCATCAGGGCCCCGATAAAATTTCTCCAGGCGAGCGTAAAGTACAACGATGTCTGGCTGCGAATAATTTTGCACAAAGCTGATCGAGCTGAGTAACGATTACGACAGTCGGAAGTTTATCGCGACACGTAGGTGGAAGATTTACAAATGCGGCGAAAAGTTTCGCTAGATACACGCAGGCTAGCCACGACCAGGGATTCGAAAGCATGGAGATGAACGTGATGGCGTAGAAGGTCAAAGGTCGGTGATACAAGTTTGCTGTTGCGCTTGTGGAGCGCCAAGGGTGTCGTTTCGAACTTTGTTACGTTTTAACCGCGTATAAACCCTTACAGTTTCAAACAACCTTTACGAATTTTTAATCGTCACGTTTTACGACATTTTCCACCACGAATACACGTGTTCCGCTTTCCAAACGTCTGCCTTTCCTGTCCCTTTTGAATTCTTCTGAAAACTGACTTCTTGCCAAATATATTATCTTATGGAACTGTAAATTATGCCTCGCGTTATACAGCTACGCGTTGCAAGAGCAACCTCTTCATGGATGATAAATATTACTATCGTTGTTAATATTTTAATACTTTTTTAATATTTTATGTTTAATACATAAATTCACCTAGGATTTACTTACGTAATTATTCGGTGCTTTAAATGCAATTAAACATCTCACTAATTGTAAAGAATTTTCTGCTAAATATGCCAATACAACGAAGGTCTACATATCTACTATAATTAGTACTTATAATTGCAAAGGATCACACGATATTCTGGCCGCGTCGTAAAATTATCGCAATTAGTACGCTTCCAATTGCATAAAATCAAGAAATTAATAATGTTCGTAAATAATAATCAGAAGTAGGAGTCATCGGTATGTGAATCGTTCAACTTTTCAAGAATTATCATTTCAGTATGTTTATTATGCATTCGCATACGTAACGTCGTAATTAACAAGCTTGTAATTGCCAGTTCGGTAGCGAACGTGTTGTTCCAGCGTTATTATAAACGGCATAAATGAAATCCCAACCGATACTGTCTCCATTAGGAGACATTAGCCGGTTTGGTAACCGACCAGACGGCCGGAAACCGTCTCGGGGAAGAAGTTCGTATAAAATTGCAATTTAACGAGTTGCATTAATTCGCATAGATAAAGGTATCTCCTTTCGAGAGATGTGCTACGATTAGCATTCTATCGCTGTACGGGCAATTATGTCGACCCCGTGGCAATTAGCTGTTTTATAGCCGAGCTGACAGGGGAACGAGAATTTCAAGCAACTTCTTTTTATCTGTCCATTCAGGAATCCAGAATGTAATTTTTGATCCATTATCGTCCCACGATCGAACGTTATTTCTACTCTCATCGTCTAACTTAGCCTCATCGGGAATCTTATTAAGGTATTTATTAAAACCCGAATACAGTATTGTATTTTATTTTTCAACTGTATTTAAGAACTGGTACTAAACAAGCGATATAATACACGCGTGTGCCCGTATATCTCCTACGGTTAATGAACTCCATGCTAGCTAACAGCGAAATACCTGAAAACAATTTATTTCCTAATATCGGTGCGGACATTACGTTCGACCACCCATCGAGACCATAATGCCTTCGAGAATATCAAGTGCACGGAACAAGAGATCCGATCGCGGTGACACCTGATTATCTAACAATTTACACGCATGCAGCGAGTTCCAAATGGTGGTTTTCTCACGAATCAAGGTCCGTTCCGATTAAAAGTGCCGTCACGTTTGACATGCTTCTCACATCGGAGTAATCATGGTGATTCCAAGTGAACGGTTTTGGAAATCATATGTGGCTCTTGGCTACGCATTAATAAACAAGGGATCTGGGGAGTAGGAACCCGGGAATGTAGGTATCTAGAGATTTTATTTATTCTCGTATCGTCAAAGAAATTGTGAATCTTTGCTCTGGCAGCGTTTTAAAAGCATCATAGTTCATTGAATCGACAACGAGTGTCGGTTTTACACTCAATTATAGCATCCTCTCCGCGAGACGACTCCGTTTGACATACGAGGTTGTTCGTTTCTCGGAAAGCCGTCTACAAAGCGATTCTGTCGCTCTTTCGTTGCTTCGAACGATCCCCGGAGAGTAGTTTTCTAGCGTCACGTAAGAACGTCCTGGAATCAGATCGTGGACCCGCACACACATGCACGAGATCCTTCCCAGATGTTTGTACACGCGGAGTCAGGGTAAGAGATTCTCGAGAAGATGAAAGGTAGAAAATCAGCGGTGCACGTGCAGGTAAACCGAGGAGTCCGTGGCTCATAGCTCTTCTCGTGTCTGGCCTACGTTGCTCGAATGCATTAATCACTTCGCTCGCGATGCAGTCTACGTTCATTGCTCTTGCTTTTGCCTCCTTCTTTCGAGCTCTAATCGAGTCTATGATCACGCATCGCGTGGAAACACGAGCCGCCGTGAGACATTTTCTGTGCGGTCGCGGTATGGCTTTCCCTCATTGTCACGTAAAAACCAAGTCAATGCATTTACTATTAATAAGTTTACAAACTGAAGTGATTTCATGGTATTCTTTTTATTTGCCACTGTTCTTTATATTCGAAAACTGGAGATTTCGATGTAAGGTAACTCTAGGTTCTCCTGAGGTTCTCTTTACACGATCACTAGGTTGTTCTTAGGCTCTCTCTAGGTTCTATGTTTAGGTTCTCGTTAAGGCCTCCATAGGCCTTCGTTTGGGTTTTCCTTGAATTTTTCCAAGGCTATAAGCAAATGGTGGATAGCTCCTCCCTGCAAAGTCTAGACATACCAACTATTTCTCGCTGCTTGCATAAAATAAAATTAAAACAACAATAAAACAATTGTACAGAATGTACGAGCATCAGATTATCAGTTAGAGAAGTTCAGGGGTAGCAAAATGCAATGTTTTATGTCTACCCACGATATTTTTCTGGAAAACGAAGCTTCGTCAAAATGTTGTTGTATCGTTTCAGCTTATTTTGAGGTATAAAATCTTTGTCTTACCCCACTTGCTCTAGAAAGTACGTCCTGCCCCGTGTCTGTACCTGTAACCTCGAGTCCAACGACTGGAACATTCGGGGGTATCGTTCAAGTTCAAGCATTCGACTGTTCTGATAAATATTCATGCAGCGAAGCATGGTTATTCCGCGAACATATAAATGGACGTTAAAAATTGTTAACGTTCCGAAAGCGCGAGCTGAAAGAAGCGGATTTCGTAGGCCGGCTTCGTGTCACCGGTATCTCTCGAGCAGATTCCAACGAGACGTTATATGCGCTGACGGTAAACTCGGTTATCATAGCTGCGCGTATTATCCGCGAAATCTAATTGCTGATAGTACGTGAAACAACGCCGGTGTCTTAGGTTAAATGCGAGAGAGAGAGAGAGAGACGAAAGAGAGAGAGACGCGGACCTCTGATATGGTAGCAGCAACAAATGCAGCGACCACGGGAATGAATAATTCAAACCACCACCACCATGGCGGCTCGCGAAGAGCACTGCGAGAAGAGCCGTTTCGCGCGCGCCACAGAACCTCGAGCATTCCTGCACGCGTTTGCTTTGCTCGCTAGCGATTATAAATCTCGACGGTGCGGCCTTATGGTGGATCTTATGCGCCAATGAACGGAGACTGTGATATACGCGACCTTACCTTTCTTGCATTAACTTTGTCACTGCTTCGTTCCTGAATTCATGACTTTTATGGCGCCGCGAGTCGTCCAACCGATCATCCTATTCTAGTTTCGTTACGTACAATTTAACAATGCCTGTACCATTCCTACCCTACAAACGAGACACGCGTTCCAAGGGTTTTAGGTTTCAAATGTTCAACTTTTCAATTCTTCCTAAACCCATAAATACGAATGTTTTCAAACTTTCTTATTTTTGAACTTCAGAAGTTGAAAACTTCGAAAATTTTTAACGATGTTTAGCGTGCATTAGTGAAATTATCTGCCATCGGTCCATTATCTGATCCTTGAGAAAGTTGGCTACAGTTGGCGAAATTTCAAGACCCATTTTCCTATAATACCTACCACCCGGAAACCTTAACAGTACCAACCCTATTCTGCAAGGGTCAATGAACTTCACCGCGCTGATAAATGATATAAATCTTCTTCTGTATACTTTTGGACGTCAACAGTCAAAGCATCTATAACGTACTACATGCTCCAGTTTACACCCGGAAGTATTTAATAGTAATAACTCTGTAATGTTGGGCGTTCTGGACGTATCAAGTTCGCCATATAAAAAGTTGAAGTTTGCTAGAGTTACGTTTGGAAGGATTTAAAAGCAGTTTCGAATCGCAACGCCCGCAGCACCACGATAAATCATCGAAACTCCATCATCGGTCGATAACAATCGTAATTCTTTGCCAAGGCATCGATCTCGCGGCTGTCCTTATCGGTACGGTAACCCGAGGCTGACGCTGCTCCTCGAGATATAATAATTTGATAAAATTCCGGGTGATCGTTCGCGCTGCGCCGCGAATGCGCCAATATTTTATGGTAATTATTATAACTTTATTTCCTTTCGATCGTTTTGTCGTGCTCGAAGATTTTAACGATCGAAACGTGTCCTCCAATTTCTTCGAGAGCAATTTAAATTGTAAATGCAACAACGATCATTTTGCCGCCGTTCTGACTGCGAGACAACCCTTTCGACGACGGTGTTTCGAGAAACGTCAGGTGACATTCGGACAAATTCAATTCAAGCTGGTGGACCAAATTGTGAAGGTGAAATACTTGTGTATTTCAGATTAATTTGTTTACATTAGTCGAGTAAAGTAATACCAAAACCGTGCGTATAATTTAGGAAATCATGTATGGAAGAAAATTCGAGTATTCGAAGAATGGTAAAAACAGTAGAGTGTTTTTTTGGTCGATCTTTTGCAAATACTCTCGGCAAGTACCAACAACCCCGAGGCGATTTCTTCCCGCTGAATAATCGATTCGCGATGCTCGTCCTCGCAGGATAAATCTAAAGGAGCAGGCTCATCCGTCTGGGACACCGTCCGCGAAAAACGTATGGAGGCGTTTTGGTATATAGCGAAGGAGGCTGGGACGCTTGTCGCTGTTTACGGTGGTTCGTTATACACTGACGAGGTGTACGAGGTTATACGAGGTGGTAGATATGCAGCACGGTATCTAAGAGGGGCAGTAGCGATCGTAATTCTCACCAGGGACGACTCATGGTGTGTTCCGTTCTCGAACTCGAATACAAACCTCTCTCTTTCTCCGTTTCTCTCGAGGTGTTGGTGTCCACGTTGGTCGAAGGTAAGCCCGGATCATATTCTTAACGAGAGTGTTTTACGATCAGAAGAGCCTTTATCTACGGCGGTGTTGTTGGCGTTATCCAAGACCAAACCGAAAGGGAGTCAGCGTGAAAAAGGGGCAGGAAGAGGAGGCGAAGGGAGGAGAAGTCGAAGGCTCTGGGAAGGTGGTCGTGATGTATCTCGCACTTAGTCCTGCCACAGGACGCCATGCAACGCCACGCCACGCCACGCCACGCCACGCCATAGTTGCTTTAGCTTTTTTATGCGTTGTCACGATATCACGCGTGTACCTATGGCGTGTATGTCGATCGTCGGCCGCGCCGTTGTCCGTCCAAGATCTCGCGTCGTTTGTAATTGTCGCCCATTCGCTGTTGCGCACGTAACCACCAAAACGAACGCGATACCGACGTGAACGTCTCCACGATTACCGGTTAAGAAAATAGGTTGATTCGATAAGGAAAATAAGAACACAATTGTTACTCCTCCGTGCGAATAGTTGTACGTTACCTAAGCGAAACGCTCTTCGGATGCGAGATTTCATGCCGTTTCATGATTCTCTGAAACCACAACTTTGTTCTTCCTTGTTCAGTGTTTCGATCATGTTCTTATATACTTTCCTAAGAATGGAATCATTTATCGATTCGCACGAAACCATCAACAATATGGTTTGAAATTAACAACGAAACACTTGTTTCAGCTATTAGCAGTTGACAAATTTCACTAATTGAAAGATTATATTTAGATCAGTTTAATAAAACAATAAATGTATTGTAGCAAGAAAAAATGCACTCCGTATGTCGCATTCCTAAGTTGAGGTAGTTAAAGATTAATTAAGCAATGAAATGAAAAATTTTAATTGTGTGGTACCCGATATTCAAGAGTCAATTATGGCATTTAGTCTCGTATCACGATTGCATTGAAACAAATACAAACGGGCACTATAACGGATGGTACCCTTTTTCCTATTTTACTGGAACGTTGAAACTGATCGAACAGGATAACTCGACTGTGAATCTGATCGCGTCGATCGCTTAATTCACCCGGCTCCAAACTTACGATCCCTTTAACGGCATTGACGACGTTATTTACATAGGATACCGTCGCTTATATAGTCCGCACGGTGAAGTTAAAGTCGTCTGTCGTCCCGAGAATAATAGTGGTGTGAAAATTTATAAGAAACGCGTCCCATCATTCTGGCCTTACGACCGGGTGAAATTGTCTCAAAGGGATATGCTCGAAGCGGTACGAAGATGAATTAGTTCGTCGGCGACTTGACTTTCACCCTGATTCGAACTGGTTCCTGTCGAGACGTTCGATGATCAACCGTTTTCATACATTTATATCTTAAATTAAGTCTAAGGGAGTAGGTCCTCGATCCCCTTTATTTTTTCTTACATTACATGTGGCCAGTTGTAAATTTGAGAGCTTTAACCTTCATAACTCGTGATTTCATTGGCACAACTTCAATTCTTTAGTATATACTCATATAGAATAGAATTCAATTTTTGATCATATTGTATTAAAATAGTTCCACCCATTCGTGGAATCGAAGGTTCGAGTAAACAAATTCGGTCGTACAATTTCAGTTTATTACACCTGAAATCACTGTTTTGCGAATTAAACTGTTGCAACCTGTATATCTAATTAGTCGTTTCGTTCAGTTAGCAGATAATACAGAAACATCAAGTTGGAAAAACGAGGAGCAAACATTACGAGGAAGCATCGACGATTTCTCGTTCGCTTTTATAAACATACAACCGTGCTGATTGCGAATCGATTCAAATTAATACGTCGTTGAAGGGTGTAGTAGCGTGTTCCCTTAACAAGTTCGCGGGTCTCGCTGTTATCTTTATACCCGGCGAAAGCTTTCATCAACCCTTTCGGGCCGCGATACCTCGTCCACTTATTCAAATGAGACGTTTGCCCGGACCACGATCCGATAAAGAGATAATTCAGTACACGTACGGGTGCATCGTTATTGCAATTATACGTAAATGAGACGATTACGTGTTCGTCCATACAAACGACGATTGGTTCGGAGCATCGAGCCGCGAACCACCGGGTTTCCTTCAGGTATTCGTTTCGTCGTTTTAAGCACAACATCGTAACAAGACGTTTTCGTGCGATCGTTAAACGGCCCTCCTCTTTTTTCCACAAATATTGCGCTTGTCGCAAAAAACGTCAGGTTATTCGAAAAACGAAACACTCATAATTTCGACGAAGAAGAACGCTCTTTCTCGCGGTGCATCGCCCGCGAGTCTACGAAGATTTGAATTTCTCCTCCTTTCACGGGGGTAGCTCGCACAGAGATCATTCACCCTGTACACGTGCACGCGGATAAGATCCCATGAATACATACCTAACGTTCGCTAATTTGCATATGCGAGAGAAACCTATCGGTGTACGTGCGGCTGGCTTACGTACAGGGTGTCTTCTCAACAACTGTTTACGGATGACCAGACACGTTCACCGTGCCCTGATATTGAGATCATAATCTAACCAGATTCTATCAGTTTAACTGGACGGTCATTAAGAGCTTCTGACAAAGTTCAAGTAACCTTCAAAAATACTATTTGTTAGAGGTATCCACGTTACGTCACGCCAGATCATACGTTTCTTTTATCGAAGTTCTCATACTTTTCGATATAAACATCATTCGGCACGGGAACATTTCTGATCAACTAAAGTAACTTCTGCTATATTGTCGTAGAGGAAGAAGGTAATAGTATTGAAATATAGGAAAAGTCTCCTTCAGACAAAAACATCGACGAGACAGCACAAGCACGATACGAGTAATGACGACATGTGTTCCTCGGAGGATCCGCATCCCATAAAATGGCAAAGTGTCACTAACATGCAAAAGATACCGTATAATGGGAGCTGTATGTACAGCGAATGTTTACTATATCGCGAAAAGGTTTAGAAAGATAAATTTTGAATCGCACTGTAGTCGCGTATACATATCGTGTGCACATATAAAGTGTAGGTACTCCGAGAGTGGCCTACGTGCAAGCAGTGGACCGACAGGACATCGCTCATGGCGCTCCCTCCGTCCTAAAGCGCTATGTTACAGGGGGTTGGGGGCACTTACTTCGTTCTCGTACTCTTGTACCTTCGTTATCCACTCCCCATTTATCCTTCACGTGATCCTCGTGTACGTGTACGTACACCTTCTTCTCTTTCTTCTTCTTCTTCTTCTTCTTCTTCTTCTTCTGCTGTGTAATCGGAGAACTGCGAGCACCATTTACAAGCGAGCCGGTGAAAAGGCAGTCGATGCTGCAAACAGTCTAGGTACCTGTTTTCTAGCTGGCTAGATACTCGACACGATTTCCGCTTTTATGAAAATTTTACCATGGCGAAACCTGTTGAATATCGTCCAACTTTTCGCCCTGCTTTTGACGACCTCTAAACTTGCCATTCAACCTTGTTACGCTAAGTCGTCGTTCAAAATTGGCAAGCATGATATTTCCGTTTGGTTCTTATATTCTTTCGTGTTCGAAGAGGGTTTAACAGATCCTCGAAAGTTAGTAGCGTGTAACAGCTCCGAAATGTAAATTAAATTTGCCGCGTGTGTACACTGTGCGCATACGTAAACGCTACCGAACGCCAATGTTTGGGATGTATGGGAAGCACTACGATAGAGTAGTTGAATACCGATAGAGGGCCTCAACACAGCCTTTGTAATAATGATTTAATTATATCCATTGACTAGCAAAAGCGACTATAAAAAACCACTTCATCCACAAATTACAGATAAATTGCTGAGAAATACATTCCTTATAAACAGTCCTATTTGACAATCCTTCGTTTCAATCATTCGATCTAATGAAGATTAGTAGTAACACCGCTGATTAGATGTTGTAAATTCTTGGTCAGTAAATGTGTCAATAGTGTAAGGCATCGCCTGTTTCTCCGCGTGAGCACGTGTGCTTTTTGTTAGTCGACCTCCAGTCAGCCACGGTAAGGACGGACTTGTACCTTCGCTCGTTTTCACGAGAGGCCCGGAAGAACGGTAGCGAAAACCGCGATCCCGGTTATTTTCTAATGTCGAGTACCTCCGGTTGGTTTACGAGGCTATAAACTGACGTCACAATATCAGGAGCTGTCTTGCGCGATGGGTCGGATGCGCTGCTAACGCAAACACGCCGCCACTTCAGATAATGGATTCATATGGGCCATAAAATTAAAGGATACGACAAATTTACCGTCGTATTTCAACCCCGACGAGTTTCGGTTTCGGGACTTAGCGCGTGCCTCTCCCTGGCTTCGATTCGTTCGAGCTGTTTAACTCGGTATCGAAACGGTTATGGTCTAACCCTTTCAGTATGGCCATTTAAAACAAGAAGTACGATAAACGGCACCAATCGCGTTACCCGTGCTCAATCATACTATCGACTCGTATTTATACCGGTGATTGGTCAAATATTCCCGATTGCGTTATCCGATAATTTACTAAGCCAGGTCACGAACGCTCCAGCCTCTATCTCGGGATCAACGTTTTTAAAAAGACTTGTTATATCGCGCGTTCACCGCAATAAGTATAAAAAGCAGCCTGCACCTCGTAATCAGGTGCAAGACGCTAGTCATCAGAAGCAATTTTGCCTACGATCGAATACGGAGTCGTTTCTGGCACGGTTTGATCGACGACGATAATAAGAACCGTGTTAGGATTAGAATAGAGTCGCTGCGTGCCTTATTAAGACTTAAATTGCAGGAGCAGAATAGAGAGGAGCGCGTTTGGCCCGGCGAGAAAGCGAGAGAGCGGTATTCAGGGATGGTGGTGCATCCTGGCATTATGGCCGCCGCTCCTTCCTTGAGTTTCGAGGGTCCGGGATGAACGGCTGGCAAAGATAAGGAAAGCTGGAGGGGGTTGCTGGAGGCTGGGGGATTTGGGGGTCGAGGACATCCATCTTCTCCCTCCTCTGCACGTCCCTCCATGCTATCTTCCATGCTCTGCCCCGTTGCATCCTACAGGGTTCACCGCACCGGAATACAGTCTGTTTAAAATAACTGTAGACATCATTTTAATGTCTTTTCTTTAAGTAAATATTATAAAATTAAGAAAATATTCTATTATATTCTATTAACATCCAGTCACACAAATTATTCCATTCCTTACAGAAGATTATTATAGTTCTTTCGATTATTGTTGTTGCGACAGAAATATCAGTTTGCCTTATTTCTTCTTTTACATGTATGTTTTAAATGGCAACCATTCACGGAGATCTCCAAATATCTCTATCATTAAAATTACTTTACAAATATCCCTATTTTATCAGAAATTTGTGTTTCGAGATTATTCGAAATAACTCTGCGCTGGCTCTCGCTGAAAAGAAATTCCACGAGAGCGTACGAGTGGCTTTACGAGACTTGTATTGCATTTGTCACTAGGTAAATAAAATCATTAATAAGATTTTTAATACTGTACTATATCGTTCACCGTGTTACTATATTCTACCAATTTTGTGTCCAATTGATTCTTGTATCCGAGACAGCCATTTCTACATGATTTTATCCACAATACCGTAGTAAATTCGGTTATAATACTTCATAAATCGAAGAATCTTCGTATTCATTTTCGAAAAAGGTTTCAGGTAATCAGACATCAACACGAAGTTTTGATGTCCACGTTTATTTTAAACAGACTGTACATCTCCCGTCGAGGGGAAACCCCTGTTCGTCTTGTCCTTTGCTCAAGTTAACTTTACACGCTCCCCCTTTCTTTCTTTTCCTTCCTTCTTCGTCTCGAACACGGAACGCCCGTTCGCGCGCTCTTTTCCTCTTCAGGGAGAAAGAGGTAGAAACGGAACGGAACGGAACGAAGTCGTGGCTCGCCACGAAACGAGCATCGGCGAAGAAAACACAAACTTAATCCTACGCGTGATTCATCTGGGCCGCCATAGATCTGGATTATCTCCCGTCATCTGCATCTTTACGAGTATCTGCTTTGTCCTGATTGTGCGTGCCCCACGCGCTCGTATTCCAGCGTAGGAAGTAACACCGCCATCACCGAGATAAACCTATCCGCGACCGACTGTGCTGCGCTTTTCCTTTATTTCGAAACTCGACTCCTCGACGACCAGGATCGCGATGCTTCCAGATCGTTCCAGATCAGATTGAAGTCAGTTCACGGAAAAAGTTACGAGACGCAGTTGAATCGCTGTTATTATTACGCGTACATCATTGATTCTACTCGAAGGAATTTCTGCTCGATTAAATGAAAAATATTTCGAGCTTCGTACACATTTTCAACGGGACACCAATCATACTAGTCAGATAGAAAGACAAGGAAAGTAGACTAACATTTATCAATTTCTGGAACTCGCACAAGTAGTCAGTGGTAGATTACCTACAGGTTAGGTACACTAGGTAGATATACTATTAACCTTACATTTTTTATACCAGACGTGCGGGACATGTAACATCTCATGTGTCAGTCTATAAATGTAATGTTAAAAGTGGTAGACAATAATAGCGTGAAAGGTATCCATCAAGGAGTTAATTTATTCCAAACTAATTCGTGTACCACGGGAAATTATAATACCAACTACCTATAGTTATTTTAGTTACGTTGCAATATTTCCATATAATTCGTAAACGTTATAATTGAAAATCAAACTACCCCTTCTTGTCATGAACTGCCGTCAACCATTTAACCCTCCAGTTCGCGATGATGGTGGCTGATTAATTCTCGATCGCTCTCGCCAAGCAGCTGATCGTTGGATGATCGCCGATCTGCAAATTACCTACTCAATAGCGACGTAATAGCGTAATAGCGACGACGTGCTTCAATGCTAACCGACCGTTTTCTACCTGCTTGCCTCTTGGCTATTCTTTATGTCGCGCGCACTTATCCGCCGGCTTCTTACTTTTACACACCTCTTTTTGCTTCTGCTCCTCCGTCTCTTTGTGCATAAAACAAGACTGTTGATAGTCGACAAAAGTGTCAGTTCGCAAATTTCAGTTAGTAACCGTTTGTGTTTACATCTGCTAGTCGTTTTTGGGGGAGGAGAATGTTCTTTGCCGCGTGACCATTTTGTATTCCGCTTCAAAACTCGATCAACCATTTTGTGAGCCACCGACTATTTTTATATTTGTTCTTTTTCAAAACGCGAATTTTGAATATGGAACCTACCAAACTAAATGTATTGAACTTATCGAAAAGTTTGAAATGTTGAATGTGCCAATACAAAAATATTAAACATTGACTCTTGCTGAAAAGAAAGTTTAAAATACTAAATCTGCACGCAAACAAATAAGTGAATAAATAAAGAAAGAAACTGAATTGGATGGCTACAAATATCCAAAAATAATATCAGGTTATAGAAAGTCTGAGAAGCTAGTGATAAATATTTAGATCCATCAAGAATATTTCGATATTCAGAAAGGACGCCGAAGAAATTCTCCCTCCTGAATTGTTCGTGAAAATTCTTACGTAAACTGTCTCGCAACTCACGGACACAACAATGCTTGACCCCTTCACGATAAAGAAAAGGGCTTCGAATGCTGTTACGGTAAAGTTTTTCTCTCCGAACCTCGGAGATCTATTCTTTATGGAGATTACGTGATAGAGATACGATCTGAACGTATCTTCTTCGCGATGCTACACTGTTCCCAAGAAGCGATGTTGATTTACCTCCTTCGAAGTTCTCCAGTTCCTTTTCTCGAGTACCCTGTCGAATGTGGCTGGACAGGGTCGAGGATATCGAACCTTCGCTATGTTACACAATACGCGCACTTTGTGCCGACGATTCCGAACATGTAGCATTATTCGAATTACTGAAATTATCTGAATTATTAGAACGATTAAATTATAATAGGTCGTTCCGGCAAATTTACCACGAGAATTCTACACTCTTTCGAAAGCCTTACGTTTTCTGGAATCTATAGCTTTCTGAGACTTTGTAATGGTCTTTGTATCGGAAGGAAACTTTTGCCTACTAATTTCAAAAGTTAGAATGATTGAAATTATAGTTGGTCCGTTAATATGGTAATTCGGTACTTTTAAACACCTACATTTCATGCATTTTACGACTCTGATATTTTGGATTGGTTTTCGTATCCTCTGATTAACAATTCTTCAAAGTTAGAGCCATTGTGATTACAGTTGGTGTGAGGTTTTGTTGAATTTATGGGCTTTGCAATTCTGACGATAATTTAAAATATTTAACTTGACAAATTAGATACTCCGAAGACTTCTTATTTCATGAAATCTGTACATCTAGACAGTTAGAGCTCGTTTATTTAAAGGAATCTTTCATTTTACAAGTTTCAACTTTCTAAATAATTCTACAAGTAACTAATTTCCAAATTCCGATCAATACTTGAGATAACCAACGCAAAATATAGAAAAGAATAGTTGAAAAATTCGTAACAGCGTAGAAGTAGAATTTTTTCAAAGCGTTAATCGAGAAGAAGAAAAAAGGGAGCGAAAGAGAAAAGAAAGCAAAGAACAGTTTGCATTGAGCTTCCTTCCTTGAAAAGCGTAATGCACCCATTACCCTGTCTCATGCATCAAACGGTGTTGTTATTTTCCAGTTGGTTTTCTACCTGCAATGGATGCAGTTTAGTCAACATTCGGAAGCCGTATCATTTTATCACGGCCATTCAAACCCCATTGGCCGTGCAGCAGAGATACCGCACATATCTATATACATGTCTAGTCTCCGTTCTATCCGCATACAGGGTGGAACCGTGGCGAAACACGGTATTTCGAATGAAGAAATAAAAAATTCAATTCAATGAATGATCGTTCGCCCTTTTTTTTCCTTTTCGAACACGCGATCTGATTCGATTGTCGTAAGCACGAATTCAAAATGGTTTTATCGTTGGTTACAATAATGATTCTTTCATTTTTATCGTATTTTTCGGGTTTTTGAATTTAGACATTAAGAAGTTCAGTAATTTAGAAACTTGATTTCTAACCTAGAAGTTCGATAACTTAGAAGTTCGGTAAATAAGAAATTCCCTAACTCAGAAGTTCAGTGAGTTAGAAATTTAGTACTTGTAAAATTTATAGATATAGAAATTTTCGATTTTGAGATTACCAATTTTTCAAATTAAAAAATTTGGCTATCCATCAGTTGCTAATCACCGATTTAACACATTAATTGGCATCTTGAGGCTGTTGAAAGTTACATTAACTATTACTTTTTACATCTAATAAATTTGATCTTTCATTTCTAAACTACCCTGTTACTTCGTTATTCAAAATGTCAAGTATCTAATAGTGGTATCTCTAATTCTAGACAAGTCAAAGTATTCCTGGTGATACGAAGAAATTCCTATGTAAATCCAGGCATCACCCATATTGTATAAAGTAGTAATCAACGTGTTAATAATATGAAAAATTGTGAAATTATTACAATATTCCTCTACATAAAATTATACTTATTTCATCTATTTCACTGGAATCTCCTTTCTAATGCCTATCTTTCTCGTATCGTTTAAAAATTGTTATATAATTGTACCTATTTTACTTAACCAAATTTTGTATAAATTTTACAAATTCAACTCGTTACGTTCTACCAACAGTTTGTTAGTAAAAATTTCAGGTCAAATTTAGAAATTCTATTGTAACAAACAATTATAAGCGAAGTTCCAATTACACCTTCATTTTGCTTTTACGACTGCGTCCTCCGCATAACACTCACGAATCGATCGCTAACAATTACCTTCCTCCTCTTTTTATCCGTGCATGTAGAAAAATAATACAAAAATCTGAATACGCTGTAATCGACTGATGTTCTTTTCGGTTTTTCTTTTTCTTTTTCGGCATACCGTATTTTCAAGAAGTTCAAAATTATAGGTAGTATGTTGTAAACATAGTATGCATGTTGTCGAGGATCTGTACCTATTTATATCGTCCTCATTTTACGTTATGCCTACATATCCTTTTCGAGTTTGCACGTTTCACCCTTCGTGAGAATAATGTAACAGGATGTTGCGGGAATCCTCCATTTTTAAAAGTTTATGGTACACGATAAACTCTTCTACTTTAAACCATTTTTTTATAACGTACATTGAAATATAAGCTCTTATGTGTTTGTTGAAACAAAAAGAATACATATATGTCAAGATATATACATGTAGATTATTATCTGACTGTACATTCTTTCAAAATGAAAGCGATTAATCGAAGATAACTTAATCATCTCCTGAATGTCTATTAAACGAATTACGAAAGTATAATTCCAATGATTTCATGAAGCCCACGGAATCCAAAAAACAAGATGCTAAAAAACTTGATCTATAAATTCGTCAAAACAAAACGAAGAATGACCCAATGCATCGAGATATAGAAAAATATGTACATTCTTAAAATGATAGTCGAGAACAGTGCTACTGAGGTTCCCAGAATTTTCATAGATGACTTCATGTTAAAATTATTCCTGAAGATACGTTATAGATATAACTTGCTGACAAAAGCTTTTTGCAATGAAACGAAACGGGTTAAAAGTTTAATGAATACGCTTCCTGTTACAAAGTTACGTGGGCGATGGAATTTTTTGTGTAGCTCCTAACAGATAATCGAGAGGACTATCGTTAAGCGGACAGCATCTTGACATTACGCGTGTTCGACTTAATCACGGACAATTACACGAGAGAAAACTCTGTAACGTAGTCGTCCACGAAGGCATCTACCCCCTTGAATTTAACCTCGTTCGGGGCCGAAAATGCATATAATTAACGGTCACAAATCAGTACTCTATCGGTGCGTACAGTTATAAACGATTCCCGCAGATAAACGCTTGCGCCAACGAAGAAGCTTCCGTTGGATTTCGATCGCATAAAGATAAAGGTGCACACCTGTTTTCGATATCGATAACGAAATTATATACATACCACCTTATTATAACACCATGTCGCTGATATTATCTGTTTTATGCTCCTTTGTACGGTGAAAGCTTGATTCTGCACGGTGGTTATTGGAAATCGATTACACGATACAATAAATTATCGTTAACTGCGTCATATCGAACGAAATAAATTTTATATGTCTTGTCTTTGCCGATTATTCTTCTCTCCTTTTCTTTCTACCATTATCTCCGCGTTCGTGACGCTCTGTAATAATCCTCATTCGATGATCTGCCGTTTTAGATAAAATTTTTTATTTCATCTTTTTGGCGTCTGAGATGAAGTTCAAATTCACGATACATGCAAAGGTCAAAATCATTCGTAAGTGCGGTACAACAAATTCTCTGAGTACAAAGCTTTAAAAAATATGAGAAATTAGGAGGTATGTCATATTTCAACATTTTAAAAAATGTTAGACAGTGTTTTAAAGATTTGTCTACATATCTTTTTCCCAAATATGAAATCATAAAAATTGTTCTCTATTAGTATTTTATTATTAGTCAGGTTATACACGCAACCTTTTTTATCACTTTCATCGTACATTTAACCCTTCGTTGCATGATTTTATCAATTTTTCAAGAAAAAAGATTTTCGAACTTTCAGAAACGACAACTATAAGAAAATAAGTAACGGTGCTTTAACTAAAAGTTTATTTCGCGATTTGAATGTGCCACTAAAAGTGTTAAAACACGCTCACAGTGATAACACTTGATTCTTATACGTTCAATATACAGATGTTACTTGAGTGAAAAGTGAATCGCCCTTACCACGATATCGACATGAAATTTCACATTTGCGGGACGATATTCACCATTCGGCGAAGGTAGATTTTGCTGATCAGCAAAGTATTTCACCGATCACTTGCCGTTCGAACCGTCATAACAATAGAACCGTAACATTCGGTAGTAGCACTTTCCATGATCAAACCCATATCTCAGAGAAGCTCAAAAAACAAGTCAAATAGAAAATATCGAACCACTTCTTTTTTTATTCCCCTTAATACGATTCGTTGCACGGATTGAACTGCTGCGTCTGCATCCGTCGGATAGGTTCCGCTCACTTCGACAGACATTATCGATTCTAAAGCATGATTTGAAAGAACTTTTTAAAATCGATGTTCGTCAAACGATGACGAATTTACAAGTCGCATGCAAATTTTAGGGTGGATATGTTTATACAAAGGTGCAGCGAATATTATAAAATTTTGACTTATTACAATTACAAATGCTATAATTTTACATCACGTGTCATGTGTTGTATTGTCACATGTTATATTGTCACTCGTTGTATTTGCTATGTATTGTATATTTACGCACTGTATTCACCACGCGTTGCATGTATCACGCGTTGCATCAAGCACGCATTGCATTTACCACACGCTGCATTTATCACATGTTGTATTCGCTACGTGTTGTACATTCACGCACTGTATTCACCATGCGTTGAATTTACCACGCGTTGTATTCGCCACGAGTTGTATATTCACGTATTGCATTCATCATGCGTTAGATCGCCACGCGTTGTATTAACCGCACGTTTCATTCACTACATGTTGTGCTTTTTACACGCTGCTTTCGTCACGTATTGTATATTCACACGTTACATTCGCGACGCGTTGTATCCACGTTGTATTCGCCACCGACTTTACTCAACCTAACATACTACGAAATCTAAAAAGTTCGTTAAAACATAAATAGAATTTTCCTATGTATCAAATGATGACATTTTCATAAAGAATTCTTCGACTCTTTGAGCATTACCTTTATGTACGTTGACAGACATTGTCCGTTTTCGTTATTCAAAGAAGACTTAGAACACGATATACAGAGCATGGAGTAATAATCTTTGATCACGGTCACGTCGTTGCCATTTCAGGTACATTAAATACTGGTCCGAGATAATGAGTACACCTGTGTGCATATCTTCATCTCCAATCCAGTATAGCCTTTCAATAGCAAAGCTATTAATCTAACTGCTATCAAGATCTAACATTGTGGAGGACTTCTGAAACGTTCAATGTTTCTCGTATCGTAGCAATACAAAGGGTTTCTGATGATTGGTTCATTGGAATCAACGTCGGAATAAAATAGTTCAAGCACTGCAAAGAAATTCGTCCTGTTTCATTACTTTTATCCTCCTAAAAATATCGTATCACGCTAGCTGAAAGACAGTATACAATTTCTATAGTGGTTATTTACTAAAAGTTACGAAGGTTAATATTAAAACTATTCTTTTCGAATGTCGTCTGATTTAGTGCAGCGACTAAATAAAGTATTACAGCATTATAAAAGAAGAATAGAAATTTTCTTAGTAAAATATGTGACACCTTCCTCCTGCATAAAGATCTCATCATTCACCAGAACTATCATTGTCCGTTTCTTTTCATCGAGAACTTTTTTCTCCTCCTAATAGTCGAGTTTATTATTTGTGCAACGAAGCGGCCAATATTTCTTCGTTTCCTTCATCTTGCTTTCGTTCTGCGGCAGGGTGAGCACCTCTAAACGTTAGGATTATGAAGATATCACAGGTTCGAGCCAGTCCGACAATTCGATTACGCGTGTATCTGTCAGAATCTCTTTCTATCGTTTAACTTGTTACATAACCAACCAGAATAATATTAGTAATATAGAAGAGGTTGATGGAGAAGCTTTAGCACCAGCCATGATGGTTATGGGAGGCTCGACTCGGAGTACAGTTGACCATTCAAGGCCGACCTGTTGGTCGCTTACGAGGCCTAAAGTGGGACCTTTTTTCATGGAGGCCTTCCCCTCTTCTTCTTTTATTCTCGCAACAAACGATTCGATGCCGCGTGGATGCCGGGAACTGGTTCGACGAAATTTTGTATTAAAAATCGACCGTATCGTGGGAACGATTTTCAATAAACTTTTCATCAACTTTCAACAAAAATTTAATATTATACTCGACGTAATCACCTTTTAAATATTCATCGACTTATTATTTATCGAATTTATATCGATCAGGGTGAAAGTCTGATCGAAAATGACACCAACGATGTACAATTTGCCGACGTAATTTAAAAAGTAAACTTGTAGGAGAGGATCCGAACACATTTTTTTCTTTGATAAACATTTTTTATATTTTTTGGAAGATGGTCGCTCCTCTGCTATTTCTGATTAAAAAATAAAATTGTTCAGCAAAATGCTGGCGATTTAGAGAACCGATGCGACGGTGCTGCTACTCTGCGCACGGAAGCATAAAACGGTAACATTTTACCATACTATTTTGTTTCCAAATTGATAACAAAGACAAAATAGTCGTCTTCTTTGATGCGTTTCGTAAAAAAACTGGCTGCTATATCGCGTGGTGCAATTAAATTCGCTGAAAAATATCTTCGAAATTTTCTGTAAAAGAATCAGACCATTTCTTTTTTTATCCTTAAAAGAATCGTCCCTGCAGAGTGCAGCTAAGAGCGAAGAGCATTTAAAAATTGACGAAAAAGCATCTAGTGAAATTGATTGGTTCAAATTCGCGTTGAGCAGTGTAACTTCTTTTAGAATTCTTAAAATACTATCAAATGTACATCTAACACATTTTACTCACGAATTAAGGATCCGCCGGATGCAGGAAGGCCGGTTCCGCTTCCAATGCTATCTTTTTTTCTTTAAGTCTTTGAAATATATCGCGGATGTTCCGTTTCACGGGTCATATGCCGGCCGTTATTTACGCGACAGTTAATTTGGAGCAACCCTGTGCGGTTATGGTGGTAAAAGAGGACGGGAAGAGAGTGCTCGATGGAGAATCGCGAGCGTGCCACGCGAAATTAATTAAACTCGGAAAATGGTAAGGCGCGATAACACATACCACGGTTTCGTTATCTTCTTGGCACGGCACCCGAGATGTTTAATTGCAAAAAGTTAGATTAGCAAAATCGATCTTAAACTTTCGACGGACACGTATTTTTTCTCCTTGGATCATTTTGTTCGCGCAGAATAAGGCGTATCGATATCCAGGAGAAGAAACGCAGGATGAATTGAAATTCTTTTCGCACGATGATATTAACGTTACGGAGAAATTCGTATATTTTCCTTTTTTTCTCGTACGATACTTTTGTAGAATGTTTCGGCAGTTCGGTAAAATCACGAACCTTTCGAGACGTCGTTACGAAGCTACGTGCCTTGCAACTTTAGACGCCTAATTCTCCTTATGATCCTGCACTATTTCGTAAACCGCAGTCGTTGTACTCCTGGGACGATCGTGCAACGAGATTCTGCGGAACATCTGCGCCACGCGAGGACTCCGCGCCAAAATTGCATTTCTTACGTCGCGGACGGGGGATTCTCTTGATTCGAACACACCTCCAAATTACTAATACCCTAACTGTTAAATTTTCTCCGCCAACGTACCAGCAATATTTTCGAATACACACCATGTATTATTCGTCGCTTATAACGTTCTAAATAAATAAATTAAATTCACCAGTTGATCATAATAAACATTTAGTACAATACTACTACTTCACTTGATACACAGCAGTAGTCAACGATAGTACCTACAGCTCAGTTAAATCATAGTTTTCCAACCAACAGAACTCCGCTAACAAACTAACCTTAGGACAAAATAACTTCAAATTTAATAATCTAACCAATTTACATAACTTCGAAAATAAAGGTATCGGGTTACTCGTAGCTCTTCATCAAAGAAGTCAAAGAGAGAAGAAATACGACTGTTAACACATCGGCCAGGTTCTGGTGGTGGGATCGTTAATTCAATACCCATCGTACCGCATCCTCTTTTCGTGAACTTATCGGGAAAGGATAGGAAACGCCTCGACGGCCACTCGTCGTCGCTCGAAAAAGCAAACGAAAGAGAAGAAGAGGAAAGCCATTTCACCGACCGGAAGCCGGACGCCCTCGGGGTCTTCGTATCTATCGACGAGCGACGACGTGCCACGTCAGCTAGGACCGTCCACCCTTCTCTGGTTCGTCGTCAGTTCAGGAGACTGTTCTGATATTTATTTTTATTGCCGCTCCTGTCAACGCTACCTCGACATATACAGAGGGTGACCTAGGTCGACGAAAGACTTGGACTACTGCCAGATGAATCGTACCGAATAAATACCAACGAACAATCCGCCGAATAATATTTCACTCGTTACTTTTCGCCGTTTGCCGCGACGCGAGTCTGCGAATTTAAAGCGAGTATACAACCTTTGAAAAACGATTGACCCTATTCCTTTGACTTTCTTGCCTTTATATTCTACGAGTGCACCGGGTACGAATTATTGCGCTCAAGATTGTTAACGAATAAAAAATAGAAAATGAACTACAACGCACTCGACACTCTGTACATATACTACTTTACAGTTCCCGACTTTCAAAAAATTAATCATTAGACATCGTCGAAATGACCACCGTGTCAACGCAAATCACTGATTCGAAAATAAATATGAACCGTAAAAGTGTTAGAACTAGAGATTGGTTGAATAAGAATGAAAAGAAATTCACAAAAATTGTCAAGGGATCCAGAAGACTGTACCTACACCAAGGTACACAACGTAGTAGTGCCGAACGAGGCTAACCGTATCAACCGATTTTCAAGCTTGTCCGAACAGCAAACGTTCAGCGATGCCGTTTCTATATAAAGAACAAGCCGATACCAGCAGGCATAATCGTATTTAAAATGGGCGTATACGAGGGTAGAATGCCGCTTCGTCGCGGCGGTTCCCTGTTCTTAAGCCGGCGGTCGCACCGTTTACCGCAAAATTATAGTCCGTGGGCACGATGGGCGCCACGAGTTGATCCGACACGTTGATTAAAATCATGAACACGGGAACGCTGTTCGTCGCCTTGGGGATCAAAAAATTGCTCAGGAAGCGTCGCTTCCAGAGCAACAATTCGCATAACGAATATATCTGTTCCATTTCTGTTTCCTCCGGTCTGATTCGCAGCATCATTCGTTTTCTTACGACCGCAAATTCTACTCTCTATACCGGTATCGCCATCAGCGCCCAGCAAACGGGCACTTGCCACGGATGCCTCGTTCAGGTAATACTCTCGTGCTTTATAAAATTTGCGCGTTACACGGTAATGAGTCGAACTCAAATTTGTTGAAATTGATACTGATTCATCGATGCTGTGTGGGCGTTTGGGCAGCGTACTTTCGAGTTGATCATCTTTGCGTTGGCCACGTGGTTTAACACATGTTCTGTCGCTACAAGAATCTACAAGAATCTGTTATATACATAGACACAGACGAAATTCGTATTAAACATACGATTTAGTTTTGAAAGTTTAAGAATACGTATTGGAGATTGTATTAAGAAGTTAACAGAGGCGTCGATTTCAGCTCCGGGCCTTTCTGGACCATAGAAGCAATGGTTATGAACATTACGCTGTTCGTTTAGCCGTTCGAGACGCAATCCACCAAACGCAGAGCCTTTCACGAATCGATAACGGCGCAATCCTCGCTGAAGCATCGACTTCAGTCCAAGTGCTGCTTACGAAAGAGGAAATCCGCGATGGTCGCTGGGATGTATCTCAAAAATTGTTGCCAGGGTCGTGGAAAAGGGTGGTAAGGTCTGTCGGGTGGCGATGGGAGGTGGTATTTGCCAAACAGCCGAAATAAAGAACAAACAGCGAGGGAGGACAAAGAGAAATAGAAAGAGCGAGAGCGGCAGGGACGGTTAGGTAGGAAAGGGACAAGGGGTAGGAGAGAAGGGAGGAAATGGCGCGCGTTACGGAGAAATGGCGCGGAAACTGGGGATAGTGACGGGCAATGGGCGCCCGCCGACTCCTGCTAACCGAACGAAAACTCGTAGCCGAGGAGAGACCGTGGGAGGACAACCACTCCCTGGCTTTGCCGTGGCTCGTCTACCGTGGAACGAGGACAAAAGAGAAAACGAACTAGAATACCTTACAAACGAGAATCGCGGAAGGGATAGATAGCCGGGACCGACGCGTATAAGTGAGCCAGCCGAGGAGAGCAAAATGAAGGAGAAAGATCATCGCCTTCGTTCCTTTCCTGTCTACCCACCTATCCCTCTTGCCCCGACCCCCTTTTTTCTTTTTCTGCCGTGAATTGCGCGTAAAGATTGCCCGTACGATTGAACCAACTGACTCGGACCAGGTTGCACGGCTCCCTGGAATCCCTGCGCCCACTAAAGACCTCCTGCTCTTAATGGACTGCAAATAACGATCTCCAGTATTTCTGAGCCAAGTCATACCTGACCTTCGGACCAATACGAAACTTCTATGCTGATCGATCACCCGAACTAGCAAAATTGTCTGTATCGAAATGATATCAGTTATTTCTTAATCGTTGATCGGCCAATTTCATAATTTATTATCATTTCGTGATTATATGAAATCTAACTAAATGTCGATAGCTTCGTTGGTTATTCCTTTGAAGCTTGATATCAGTTAACATCATTTAATACAATAAACAATATCAATACGACTTTGTGATAGATCCCACTACTTTCGATATCGGTACTACGGATAATCAGCAGTGAGTCATTTTGGGAACCTATGACGCATTTAGACAGATCGAATGTTCACTTCCTACTTCGGCAAAATTCGAGCGTAGCCGAGCATTCTTCTACCGTAAGGTGTCTGCTCGGATCTGCCCAATTTGAACGGATAGCTCTAACAATAAGGACGCTAACAGAACGGTTGCTGAATCACCATCCAATTAGCCATACCGAACATTCCAATCTTCCGTCCAAACAAAGATGTACTTGCTCTAATTCGACTATTTGATGGAACACTTTGTCTAATTTGTCCGAAACGAGCACGAACGAATGCTCTTTTGCTCTACGTTTTCGCTAATCGAATCTAAATGCATCTAACTGGTAAAACTCGGTGCGCATATAAGGTAACGATTTTGTACAAGTCGTTTATAGCCGTTTACACAACAAAGTGGAAGTCGACGAGATAAAATGGCACACGACGTGGATAATTTTAGAGGTATGGAATGTTCGGTGCGAGCGTCTGTGTTCATCTATAGCCAGTAACCGTGTCGGCATCTATCGGAAGTCGCTCAAACCTTCCGCATACGATACGAAAACGAACGGTTGACCAGCCGAAGAAGAATGGAAATCGAATCGAAATTATTTTCGAGCTTGGCAATTACGCCTACTAGCGGTTGATTTACGAGATCGTGGCCACCGCTCGATTTTAATAGCAGCGCACGCACCGAAAGTCATTCTGTTCATTGCGTGACGCGTTTTAAATTAACGATTCACGTCGCGCGATTTATATAAAATATGTAGAAATCGAGATCGATATTCCGTGGAAACGGGTTTCGTTAATACCGCGCCACAGTCATTTGTATTCGACACCGTTCAAATGAAAACGCAAAGAATTCAATTCTGGATCGTAACGTGTCCTTGTTATGCGAGTCGGCAAATCATAAACGTCGGAAGAATATGCACTTGATAATTTTTAATTGCCAATAACAACGACGTATATATCTTTATTTATTGATCATTAATGATCGGTCGCTTGTAACATTGTATCGATCGCGCGACAAGCAAAATTATGCGACAACGACTTTACGAGTACAAAAATAGGGAGTAACACGATAACTCGATTTAATTGATAATTATCTCTTTCTGTACAATTGATGAATGAAAATGAACGAATAATTAGCCTCACATTTATCACATAGCGAAAAAATGGAAGCTACCTGTAAGAGCAACCAGCTGAAAATTAAAGGCGACGCGCTTATTTAGGGATTATTTTAAAAAAGAACGTAAAAACACTCAGGAAACATTTATGTTGTCCATATTTAGTGATCATTAATGTTTTATTCTGTCGATTGTTAAATTAAAAATTCCTAAAAAGACATTTCTCTGTTATCCACAATTGCAAGCAATAGTTCATTTGAACCATTCCAAAAATTGAAAAATACAATTTTTCCGCAATGACAATAAACACGTATTTCATTATAACTTGCAAATTTTTTGATCATAATCGCGATTTACAGTTTCGGACATCCTATACGCGAAGGTGATCGCGATACTTGGTGACTGGTTCGATTTTTGCAAAAAAGGGAAGCGTGCAATTAGCGTCCACGGTAGCCGCTGAGTGTTTTTCGATGCGCGTCACGTAGCTTATTAGCAGGATATTTACGAGCTGAATTTTTATTGCCGCCAAGAAGGATGACTCAAAATTGTTATTATATCGAGAACAGCGGATACGCGTTGTGGAAGGAAAAAATGAAAAGGGAAGATTGACATGACGAGCGTTGTGCACGAAAGAAAGATAAAAGGAGGGGAGTCTCGGTAACGAGGCGCCACAAATGGCGATAGATTGAATTAAGATTACGCGACAGCCTCTTGCAAGATGAGCCCAATTATGAATTAATTACCGTCCACATTAACTCTATACTTCTTAATATCCGATTATGTATTAACATCGTAACCGCGCAACTTTTTCACGCAGCCATTTTGTTTACGGTCTACGGCTTCGTTATTATAACAAATTAATTTAATAGGATCTTTATAGTATATTTTTTGCCAGCCAATTTTCACCTTTGCCGTAATTACCGTAAAGCCTTGTAATTAAATAAGAAACGGGACTGCGCTACTCGTTCTTTTTTTTACTTTTGAATTCAAGTTTATTCCTGGCGTAAACGGGAATGGTGAAGGTTGTCGCGTCGACCGAGATACATTTACAAAATTTTACTTGTTTCTCTCTTCCTCTCTCGTTCGTGTTTAATGGCAAGTTCATATTAAAATTTGTTTAGACGACAAACTTTCAGGGTGTTTCACTGTGCACTGTTTTCGCATCACAACCTCATTTCCTTCCCCCTTTTTGTTCCTATCATTATTATCCGACGCCACGCTCCTGAGAGGCTTTTTGTTGTTGTTTGCAACAGTTAGTAATTAACGTGTAATTATTTGTAAGTTGGAAGGTCAGTGTCGTTGTAATTATTTGTTAGTTAGAAACTATGGTAGCGAAAAATTTTCACGAGTTACATGCGTGCTAATGTATTCTAATGTAACGTAACACGCAATTTGAAATCTTCTATTCTTTCTAAAAAAGAGAGAAATACAAGTTATAATTACTTTTTAATAATTAACCATTTTAGTACCGAGCAACTGTATATCGTTTTTAACATTTGCAGAATATGCAAGCTCGAATTCATTCGTTCTCCTTTTATTTCGTGATACGTTCCATTTTGAATCGCGTAAATATTCTGTCTATTTTTATATTCTTCGCTCATGTACAAGTGCTAACAACGATGTATCGTTCGGCGCTAAAAGAATGAAGGTTCCCATGAAATTTTTGTAAAATAGGTTCGAAGCGTTATTATTTGCTTCTGAAATACCTAACAAAATTTGCTATAATTATATCTTCACAATTCGCAACAGTGAATGGAATACACACGGATACATACATAGGTGCCGTACACGCAAATATTGCATCACGAATTGCTTAATTATTTTGCAAAACGAAATAAGAAACATATCAAAACTGTCTCATCCAAAAGAAGCTAAGGTGTTCATCCAGCGCAGAATTACACGAACAAGAACCTGAAGATAAGAAGTAACCAGACATACAGTGAATGTAACGTTACACCTACGTTCACGTAGAACCTTGTAACACCCACGTAATAGTACGTTATTCCAGAAGCATGCTCCCATTAAACGGACTGTGTGTATGCCGAGTCTTGTTGCGGCTGATCTAGAACGACCATTTCGCAGGGACCGTCTTATTGCGAGACAGCAAAGTAATTATAAGGCAACCACTATAATTGGCAGATATTCTCTTGCACGCGTTGCTGGTGTATGCTGAAAGGAACGTACGCGGGAGAACATCGCAAAATGGTCGCGCATCGAGCTGGTAAAACATGCATGGGAATACGATGAACTGGAAAACGTTTTAGGGTTTCCCTTTAAACGTTTCCTCGCTTTATGACGTTAGCTTACAGGGTTCTGCAGCAGGTTCTTGAACAAGATTTTCATACGTTCATCCGCACAACTGTTTTTTGTACAGTCATAGATGATCAAATTGCGTAACGACAGAAAACATAAATCATGGAGCCTCCTCTTTCATAGTTGCCATTTTTCTCAAGTCTGTCATATTCACCAACTTGTAAGCGCTATATATGTACCACTTGTTCTACCAATGTAACCTAGGTTGTAGAATGGGTTACCATAAGGATAATTTTGCACGTCGTGTTATAACTCTATCTGAACTTTGAACACGACGCAAAGAGGGTATACTGATTCAAGTTCGAAGTTCATCCCACTCAACGGCTTATTTTATCAGAAAAAAAGGAGAATTAATCGGAACGATTGTACGTATCGGTAAAGTGGTAAGGTAATTTCGAGGTGGTTATAGCTGTTCGTCCGCCCATGTTCTTTTGTCCAAGAACAGCACAATACAAGAGCGAATCGACTGATAAGAAGGGCAGACATATTAGTCTTGCTACGGCAAACTCGTAAGGTGTAGAACGTTCTTTCTTATGCAAACCACTCTCTCTCCATCGTGGCGACGGCGTAAAAAACTATCAACGACGACCCGTTATCGAGAAGTTCTCTTTATACGTACACCTAAAACACCGTATACTCTTTTCAACGTATATATACGTACGTAGGTTCTTGCCAGGCCCGAGTAGAGGTGGTACAGGGGGCGCTAATGTCCGCCGTTACTCACGATTCTCATTTGCAAGATTGCCTATACATCTCGTGGCATCCTACCATGACCGTCCCTCGATACAGGTTCATCGCTGTGTTGGTACATGTAACGGGTGTATCGAACGTTCAGGTTCCACGGATATTTAAGCCCCCCAAAAATTCCCTCCTACGCGACCATTCATTCTTAATATACAAATTTTTATTCTTATATGACAAGACAAAAACTACCAGAATTTTTGTTCAAGCTCCACAAACTACTAATAGTAGTCCCATAGTCATAATCGATATTATACGTCATAATCAAGCGATGTTTGCAAATTTAAGGATTTAGAGACTTTGCAATATAGAAATTATACTGTATGGAAATTTAGGACCATGCGGATTTGGAGATTTCAAAACTCCTTTTCTACGATACGGATACATCAGAGCTATTAGAATAAATGGACAAAACGGATGTTCGATCAATCAGATAAAACCCTATTTGACAAAACAAAGTAGTATGATAGGAAAGCAATCTTGTCAAGACCTTCCTGATATACACGACTTTTACCCTGTCGGTTTAAAGTCGGACTCGAATGGTAGTTTTATTACCGCAGGACACTAAACGGTTGACCTTGTCTATTCGCACCTTTTTCCGACTTTCTGGGTGTCCGTCCACCAATGGGGCTATCGTAAAAACGTCGAAGTGTAAGTCAGTGCCGGACCGCTTAAATTGCTGTAAAAAAAACGGAGCTTCGTGGATTCTGACACGAAGGCTGAAGATTACCAACGGTTGCGACAATACGGACGGAAATTGCCGTTACGTGGGTAGCGTAGCCCTTTTGTTCGATGTTTTAACCTTGCTGCTTGCGAACAATGACACGGTGACCCTTTCAGTTTAACTCTGTCCCGAGATCTGCCTTTTGGACGACGGATTTTTTTTCCCGACCGTGGAGAGATTTTTAGAGGAAACACGAAACACTGATTTACAACTCTTCCGCCACCCCTGCTCTTGACTTATGGGACACAAGACCTTGAACGTACTTCCTGACAATTTTTCTTCGGAGACTTTTTTAAAAGCTCGAAACGTATTCGTTCGAAACGACTTATAATTATTAGTCTTGCGTTTCATTTTCAATATTTGTAGATTTAGAAACTTGAAAAGTTACTTTGGAAAGGTCAAAAAATTGCTTTGAACGCGTTTTACACGGACGCTTCAGACATTTTGCGTTCGTTAGCGAAGGGTTGCCGGAAATTAGGCAACGAGTTTCAGAACTCCGCTATCAGATGAGAAGTTTGGGTATTAAAGGAAAAGTCGAAGAATACACTCGGTCTTTATTATCACTGGAACGCGTTTTATATTTTGCATAAAACGTTTCAAGTTTTTTTCGAGTGGCGATAAAGTAGTCCGGCGTTATTATACGTAAGGACGTTAACATCGCGTGAGATAATGCGGGCCGTTCTTGATAAGAATTTATTTCAGCGACACGATAAGGCGAGAATGTCAACCGGTTATCCGCGATTCGCGTTATTAATGAATTTCCAGCGTAAATCACATCCATGGACGATTTCACATCGTATTTCACGCGATAATTCGTTCGATTTATTTCCGGATGCTAAAAAGCAGATGATACTCGACGATCGTCAGAAGACGTCTCGGTTGCGAAACTACGCGTTATCGGACATCGTTCGACTGAATTATGTCAGGCTGACTTCATCCTTCGTGATAATACGTTGCATAAATTATCTCGTTTTGAATTGTTCAAAAATCTCGTACGATTGCACGGCGCCAGCTCATACTCGTATCTTTGACACATTAATCATACCTCTATCGACAATGTCGATTCTCGTGTAGAACCTGGCAAATGATTCACGATCTACGCTTTGACACAGAAGTAAAGTGCAGATGATTATGCAGATTCGAAAAAGTATGATATTGAAGGATTTGCAGGTACCGTTTTAATTCGATGCTTTCGAACTGGTTTTTGAGAATGTTTCGAGACAAAATCTAAGGATACGAAGCAACACGTAGATACTTATAAGCAACTTATTCATATATAAGCACATATTACAAGCACATGATGAATTCATACGAACACATATTACAAGCGCATATGATTATCAACGACATAAAAAGGTTCATGAATAAAAAGAAGAAGAAAAAGAGACAAAGACGTTCTTTCGACGCGTCCGTCCACATCCATTAAACAGATCACCATCCTCTCGCATCGGTCGCAATGAAACAAGTACTTGTACCGTTGGTACGAGTGGTCTGCATTATTTATGAATCACGTAGCTAAGTAGGAACCGAGATTTTAGCTGTGCCAACAGAAGAGCGTTTATCGCCTTGGATGGGATAGACCTTTTCCACGGTGGCACGCGGCTACCGGCAGATCTTCCAGCCAGCAAACCCCCAAGACTTTAGCCACAGGTTAAAACACCATATCGCACGCCATACACACACGAAAGTTTGCTACATGCACGTATCTCGGTTTAAACACGCTCGTGGAACGTGTACAAACTTCTACACAGACACGTGCCGACTATACTTCGGTGCGGCTGCATTGCCCATTGGTTGCTGCGGCTATGGCCTATTTCGCCTCGAGAGTACGAGCCATTCAACGTGAAAGGATCGTCCGTTTCGTCCTACCTCTTCCTGCTCGGATCTAAGCATTCTTTTGCACTTTCCACCAACGGCAAACTTTTGGATCGCTTGTAAAACGTAGCAACCCTTTCGAAGATTGTTTTTGATACCCGTTCCACGGTTTAACCGTTCGCTAACTAATTCTATATCGCCTCTTTCTGTTCGATCGAACTCGAATTTAAAGCTCTGTAAACGTTTGCGTACATTCAGACAGAGATTTTGTAAGGTCGTTGGCGAATTGCTCCTGAGGACGTTTTGAATAGCTGTTTCTTCAACGACAATCGCAACGACGCTGTTACTTTCAATCCGAAGTTACGCTCGTTCAAGTATTTAGACAAATTTGTTAAACCTTCAATTTCCTACCATGGAGGATTTTTATTGATTTATTTATTCCATTGCAGGATAACTCTTATGGAACCGAGCATACATTTTCGAATTTGAATTTCAACTTCTTTGAACACTTTAGTAGATTTTCCAAGATATTTTATATTAATACCGTTAAATTCATTTTGACATTAAATTAATCCGATACCGTTATTTTTCCTACAATGGAATTCTCGTTGAAACATTCACACAAATTTTATAACGTTTGCGTTCGATACATAAGTTTAAAGCGGCATCGTTAAGGTAAAAGTTGTCTTACGTTTCTTCCCCGTGATCCAATTAAAAAGAATCCGCGGAACTCGTCCAAATAATTGTATAATCGTATTTTGCAATACTGTCAGGCTAAGTGTCGCGAAGCAGGTCTTATCTAAATTAAAGTGTCGTCGTTAATTACGGCAGCATGACGTCGCAGATGCGTGTCCGAGCGAGACGGAAGCCCTTAGCGGCGTATCTCGGGACGGGACAAGAGAGCGACAATTTTGAGACTTCGTAAACCGCACGGAGACGATTTGATCTAGAAAGATCGTACCTGCGAGCCGATATATCATCGTTGATTACAGAAATTTTTCAATTAAACGGTAATTGCGAGGACCGAGGACCGGTCAACGAAGATCGTATCGCCTTCGAAAATTTGCATCGAGCCAGAGCTGCGAGAAAATTATTCCCCATTAGCCGCAGTACGCTTCGTGTCACAATTGATTACATACCGGGGTAAAAAGATTACGCGCGTAACAAGCCGCCATTAATGAGACCCGAAACGAAACCTCCGTGTCTACGTAAAATCGCGAACGTTAATTAAACGAATTGCTGGCATTTCTTTAATATCGGCGAATTTTCATCAACCTGTAATTTCTCTAGAATCTTTCTAATGTTTTCTGCAATCTTTACAGCGTGTTCCTAGAATCCTTCTAACCTCTTCCTATTTAGAATACGATTTATCTATCTATCTGCCTACTTAGAATCCCCCCAGAGTTTCTCTAGCATCTCCATAGAATCAATCTAGAAATTCCGTAAAAATTCTTGACACTCGTAAAACTTCGGAAACGTAGGGATGTTAGTTCGTCGTGTCTAATCGTAGCTCGACACGTTCAGCATGCAAGCATAGTCGCCGAATCGAAGCTATCGAATGGCACACATAGGTTGTTGAGAGTAGTCTCGAACGCAACACGGATCCTACGTGCGAGCAATCGATTCCGCGCGTAATAACGGGTGACGCGGTTGTAACGAGGTGCGTACGCGTTACAACGGATGGGCATTGTTTTCGGTCTGGTCAAAACGTAGGTCCACGGTAGTTGACCGCCTCTTGTATACACGCACGGCTAGCCACAGTTTATGCGAAACATTATTCCGGCATTACGGTGCCCGGGGGTAACTGGTCGTCTCCCCCTGACCCCCTCGAAAATCCGCCATCCTGCGAACGGGAAAACCTAACCGACCGCTGCACGACTGCTTGTTTACCAGTCGGACCAGTTAGAAAATGATTAATCACCTGCCCCCTTTGGTTCCCGGCCGCCGTTCTACCGGTTAATTAATCAGATACCCACGAAATTAGCGGTGGTACGCTTCGATCAACCGCACACGCTACGATCGAACCAACGGACAACAAGCCTGCGTGTTGTTACTGTATTTCGCCGAAATACCGCCTCGATTTATGACCCTTCCTGTCTCTACGCTGGCTCGTTTCCATTTCCCGTCGCTGCGCGCTACTTTATTCACATTTTATTCGGGAAAATGTTCGGCTAGGCTAGATGGTCTTTTAAGATACATTGCTGGATGCCCGATTTATTCGAACGCGATCGCTTTTGCCCGAAGATGAACTTTTGCCGCGATAACACCGACGCGTTCTTCGTGCGCCTGTGTACGTTGCCTTTTTTGCTTTTTATTTATTTTTTTGTATCAGATCTGCGGCGATATTTTTGCCGGATACGACACAAATATTTATAAGCGATATAAATAATCTTGACCGTTTATCACGAGCCACGGTATCGATAAAACTGCGCTGGTCGAAATTGCACTCGATACGGATTGCTCTGGCACTCGATTATGAATAAATATTTAAAATGGAGGACGTTTAAAATGGATGGGGTTTTTTCAACGAGCGTACTCTTATGTGGGCTGCCCGGGGTTTTTGTGACCGAACGGTGATACTATATTCTATGGGTATAAATAAGAGAAGAATGTTATACGAACACGGATTATTTAAAGCGCCGTTAATAAATTATAACGGAAATATAAAGTAGCAACGAAACGACGAGATTGCAGTTATTACGCTGCTACAACTGCAACAGATTAACGAGATTAATGAAGTTAACGCGTACGTGTGTTATATTCAATGTAACTTTCAGGACACCACAGCTTTCGTGTTATTTTTTGTTTTTTTTTTTTCAACGCACTCGTGACACGTAGGCGGTCGCATAATCTTTGAAAGGTTGTCTTATCTACGATGACTCTATTAGAGAAACGGTTCACAGATAAACGTATCGTTTCGACTAAATCACACGAGACGAGTCCGTTCATCAACTTCTCGGGTGTTTCCTAGTTTCGATATTTATTCGTAACCGCTCCTAACTCGCTGCCAATTAGTGCATTATTAAGTATCCGTTCGAGGAAATACAAGTGCCGCAACAAAAACCTAAACGTTTTTATCGAGACGTTCATCCATATGCCTAACTCTCTCGCGATCAAAATTCAGTACGCTCCCCTGTAACTCTCCAACAATTTACTGGCGTTCCACATCGCTCTGCATCCTAGAAAATTCTCTCGTAGAGAAAAAGAGAAGAATCGCCGTCAGAACACCCGGTACACGGAAGATAGTTGGTGTGTATAGTTTTAGTTGTAGTTGGCGCGATTCAAAGTCCTGGCCGAACAGAGTGTTGGTGGTACGATGTTCGCGCGTGTCTGTATGCGCGTATGACATTTGAAAACGCGACTGTAGAAGAGGAAGAGGGAGAGAGAAGATTAGGGGAAGATCGCGAGGAGGATCGAGAAAGAGAATAGTCCGCGAGGGCAAATGGCTTGGGATGATTGCACGCTCGCGCGATACGCCAGAATCCTAAGAAATGGCGAAAAAATTTAACCCGTTTATCCCATTTAAAATGATCACTTTTATCAGTTCGATGGTCTGGATTTTGATGTTTCATCTGTTGCGCCATTATAGTTCTCAGATCATCACTTTGTCAATTAATTTTCTGATCTGAAAATTTGAAACTTTTATATTCTTGAATTTCCAAATTCGAAATATTAAAAATCTTAATTAATGTTAATTACACGGAAATCTGGAAATGTGAAAATTGGAAAAATTGAAAATTTGAAAACATAGTGATACGAAGTTAAGTTTATATATGTCCTTATGCAAAGGAAGTCTACATTACAACCGAGTGTATTTTTTTAATTATAAAGTCACCCTTTATGACACTTGATAATGTTCAAGATATATGCATATTTAATTATATTACGGGCATTACTTTTAATTATAGTCGCCTATTAAAATTAACACTATTACGCCGACAAAAAATGACTCTACTGGATTTTAATAAATAATTTTATACGAAAAGAAATTTAGTTGGCAATTGAACAGCATAGAAAAAGAGATCGAGAGAAAACATAATTCCATAACATTGAAATTTTTACCGGTTTTCCGTATTCCTTGGGATTCTGGCGAAGTGTGCGTTGCCGGGGACGTGAAAGGAAGGAGGGAAGATCAGTGCAGGAGGTATGGGAGGCGATGGTGGTGGTGGTGGTCGACGGCAGTAGCGACGGCAGTTGAGGCGCATGAGCACCACTTTTATTGATTCCGTAACTGCCGCCATGACTGCCGTGGCGCTTCGTAGGTGGTAGGGGGTTGCCAGGGAATGGGTTGAGGGTAGTTGGTGCCGGTAGCGGAAAGCGAAGCCGGGCCGAACCGGGCTGGAAGAGGTGTGCAGAGGGGTGGAAGAGGGTGAGCCTGATGGGGTGGAAACTTTGCGGAGATAAAAAGGAACGAGGGTTGGTGTTGCCTCCGGGATCGGTTGTAAGGAGAGAAAAGAAGAAGAAGGGGTTAGACAGGAGGGAAATATCAACGGTATCTTATTGCGTACAAACATACAGCCGAAGTGGGAATAAACTTAAGATTCCTGCTGATACTCTTATTGTAAATACACGCCAGGCGTACGACAGTGTACGTGATGCATAGCTGATAAGCATGAAATATTCAAATCGTCGACGGGCCGGTTCGTTTAAAACTCATACCGGATACGCGGTTCGCTTACGAAAACGCAAGAAATCGCCGTTTTGCGCGGAAAATTAAACCACCCCCGTTGCGCGATGTTTCTTTTTGCCAATGTAACTGGAAAGAATTATTGCAACGAAGGAATACGTACTAGTTCGCGTTCGTTTTATTGCTCTTTTATTAATAATAAAAACATTTTTTATCATCCTTAATCTTGCTTGATTTATGCACGCGATAAATTAGGGAGGAACCGGTTTTCTCAGCAGAGGGGATAGAACATAAATTCATAATATTAATTCATTTAAATGTAGAATCGTTTGGCCTCTTAATTGGAGGATCTTTTAAATACAATTTTATTACTCACCGATCCACTTGATCGTAAGATAAATTTGGAAATAAATGCAAATGCGCAAATTTGATGATTTGCAAATTGAAAGAATTTTGGTTGCTCATAATAATTTCAAAGAAGAAACGTAAAGATCAACCTAATTATCGTCGTAATTTAAAAATCACAAACGTGTAAGAACTGTTGAGAAGTATGAGAGCATATTCGAAGCTCGGTATCGAAAATATACCGGAATCCCCGTAGTCACCCTCTCTCGCCGTAGATATCTCGTAATAACGAGAGGGTGATATGTCCGCGTGAGTTGTCCAAGTCGTTCCGAGCCGATCGAGCGGTACAGTTCCGTGGTCCATGCATAGATTAAATTATTCGGAGAGGGACAGCGAAGGATTGTCAGGAGGATCGTTCGACGAACGGTGGAAAGGGAGTTGGCTTTGGACGAAGCGTGGGTGTAGGGCAGCGATTAGAAGGGGTAGGCAGCGATGCGTGGAGATAATTAAGCCGGCTGATCTATGGCCGTTTCACGAGTTCGCTCGTTATCTCCTCGGTACCTCGGTGTCCCCCTGGTATTTAGTTCAGTTTCGGATATACGCAGAATCCGGAGGCTAAAACCAATGGTACCTCGTCTCTCCGTCTCTCTCGCTCTCCGTGTCCGTTGCCGTGCCACCCCGGTGGTCCCGGAAAGTTCAGAGTCCAGAGGTCGGCGTTCAACGATCCACAGTTTTCCGTCTCCATCCCCGATCCCTTTCGCTCTGGCCCTCCATCCCTCTCTATCCCACCTCCTCGGCTTCCACCGCCTCTAGCCGTCTCCCCGATGGAAGCCCCGCTACCCCATTCTTCTGCTCTTGCTCCTACTGCTCCAACCCCTCCTTCCTTCCTTCCTTCTCCACCTCTTCTTCCATCTACTCCCTCTGCTCCCCCACCTCCCTCTTTCGACTGCTTTATTGTCTGGAGCCGCTCCATCGAGGGTGCATCCCATTCCCGGCTTTAATTGAGACATAAATAAGGTTTGTTTGGCTTTGCCATTCGACCAGCTAGCTATCCCTGGGAATTGGGATTGAGTCTCTGCCAATACAAACCCGTTCTGCATAATGGCGGCGTTAAATTCTGCCTTCCAGCTCCGACGGAAAAAAAAGGAGCTTTTCCGACCGGCGAGACAGGTAACCCGTCTATCTGCATTTATTGGACAGCTCGATTGGCTACGAATTTCATACGATCGAACTATCGCTATTTCCAGTGGTTTCCTTCCTCGTTTCCTCTTCGACCGTTTCTTTTTGCTTTTTTTCATCTTTTATACTTCACCGATACGGGGGAGGGTCCATTTAATTGGAACGTTCTCTACGCTCGATCTCCACTCCAACTCGACGCGTATAAGTAATTCACACCGTATAAAGGTCAATTTGCAAGATATCGTGCCGTCAACGTGGTTTCCCCTCCCACCTACATTTTCCTCATACACATTACGTACTTTCATGCGTCATCTGCATTCGGACATTCGAACGTTATTCACCTTTTTTCAATCGAGGTGACAGCACTGTGACGCCGACGAAGACGACATGACTTTAAAAGTGAACTTTTATTAGATAGTAACATTGTTATAGCGTTACTGTATCCAGAAAAAAAGGGAATAACTCTCCGGCATCATAATGCAGATCGCGCACACACACACTTTCCTACGAAAAACGGCGATATAGGGTATTGAGATATTTGTGCTAATTATAGCAGTCGAGATTTTGCATGCGAATCATGAAATCTATTCTTACGCGCTATTCTCTACGGAGAAGTACGAAACTATTCAGCGTTGAAACTTCCTCTAGGGATAATGGCGACATACTATACAGCAGGAAAATTATTTCGAGACAAAATGGCGATAGTACTGTGCTAGAGTTATTCTTCTTAGGAGAAAAGGCGATGGTGCTATATTACGCAGAAATTTCCTAGAAAAAAATGGAGATGTACTGTATAGTAGGTTCTCTTTTTTCCTAGGTAAGATGGTGATTTTACTGCACAATATGCAAAGCATTCTCAGATAAAATAGCAACGATATTATTCAAGTACTATAAGATAATTTTTTCTAGTGAAAATGGTGAGGTGCACCAGAAAAGCATGATATAGGGAAAATGTTGACGATACAATGCATCAGAAAAATTATAAGCACAAGCTATTGTAGGAGCCAAGAAAAGTTTCTCTATTCAAGATGGCGGCATAGGATATATGTTCGCAGTCAGCAAAGCAAACCTTTTCCCTATATCGCCATTTTCCCTGCAGGAGCCTATCACCTGACTCTATCGTGTGGCTGGCTAAATATACTTATTTCTCGTGTGACAATGAACGCGCGAAAGTAAATAATAATGTCGGTAAATCGTGCATGGAGCCAGGTGTAAATTCGGAAATTCCGCCAAAGGGTCAAAAATCAATACGACGCAGAAACGGCGTAATAAATATCGTTTAATCGTCGTTGAATTTTACCGGTCGATAATTAAGCGCACCTTTTCCCCTCTGTCCGAGCGAAGCATGTAACGTAACACCAAGCAGAGATTCAAGGTACAGTTCGCAATTGCGAATCGCTTTTCGAGCGATCAGTTTATCCGGCGAGCAATTATTTCTATGGCGGGGTCCGATACGATCTTACAGGCTACAAGAAAGGAACCCCGCTGTTTCCCGTGATCACCGTTATAGCTTCCACTGAGATATCGACGCAAACAGGTAGAATTATTGCGCACGGTAACGAGTGGAAGGAAAAAGAGCCGGATAGAGGCAGGTCCTCGGTGTGTCTCTGGTAGGCGTAGAGGCGTAGGCGAGAGAAAACGTAGAGGCGGAGGTGAGAGGACCCCCAGAAAGAGAGACGAAGAAACAAACCGAGGAAACTAATGTGCCGGTGCGGTGGTACAGTAGAATCTCGTGCTAGTAAGATCGTAATTTTCGTTAGCCAGGTATCCGAAGAGACTTACGAGCAACCTTTGTATGCTGGCGGCGGGCGGCTTTACGGGATACAAGTTAATCCCACGTGTTGGCATATATACGAACACCCTCTGACCAAACGACGTGGTCCTCCGGTTGGTTGTGCCCGGTCTGAACCGGGATGGTGGTCTGGCATGGTTCCTCTTTGGCTTCGTGTTGACCGCTTGTTTTAACCTCGAGCTTTTTCGTTATATACTGCATAACTTTTGAAACACCGTGCCTGCATATACTCACGTTCGAGTACAACACACCTTTCTGATTTTCGAAGAACATAGACTCTAGGTATTCCGATTTTTCAAGAATATAGATAGTTTGAAGACGCGTTTGGAACAAAGGAGAAAATGTTCGTCCTTCTTCGTTTCAAAATGGTGACAACATGTGGCTGATTTGATACCGCTGTCTCTGTCCCACGCTTCTGTCCCTCGACTCTTTAATGGGCACTTCACATGCCCATCATTAGTCTAAACGCACCATAACGGCACGAGTAATGGGGTCTCGCCGGTAGAAACCTGTTATAACTTAATCAGAGTAAAACGATATTTTCACGAATCGCAAAAGTGAATTCATAAATCGAGGGTACCGAGTATGTATAATAAATATCGAATAGAATGTTTAACAAGTAACAAATAAAAAAAATCAGGTCTATCTGTAGACAGGCGATCTTAAACCCCGTTTGCGTACGATAAAATTTATCAGACAAACTTTGCCCCCTCTAAAATAACCCGACTGCAGCTCCATAACCATAGTAGATGTTGCTCGTGTAAAATCGATCAGTTTGAGAGGATGAATTTTTGCTAAAGCAGAATCAAAGCGATGTTCTGTCTCGGGCGACGGAACGGCGCCAATGACATTTACATCCGCGCGAAAGCGGGCGGACAAAAGGGAAATGGACGTTCGAGAGAGATACGTCAGTGAAATCGGGCAGCGGCCGAGGCAGTCGGCTTTGATGGGGTTCCATGGTCGCCATTTCGCTCGTTTCGCAGTAGCATAAATGAGAGGTGAGATTAAACCGGGGCTGACGTATGATACGTGTCTCCCTGCTCTGGCAACGCGTCCACTGGCCGCTGCTATTCTTCTTCTCTTTTTTTCCTTTTCGTTGCCTGCTTCTCGTTTTTTCGAGCTCGCGATTTTTTCCTGTTACGCGCGCACACCCCTCACCGGTAATGGAAGAAACATAGAGGGATCACGGATTCCGAATGAACACGTTAAAACGCGGAAACAAAAAGCAACGGAGGGTAAGCCGGCCACGATGGAACGAGAGGAGCGGAGAAAATGGGGGAGCTAGGGACCCGCGGTGGATAAATAACGCGTTATAGGGGGTCGTGCAGAATAAACGCCGCGACAAAGGAGGTGGACGAAAGCGATCGCGCTCTTGCGATACCCTTTTGAATTTCACTTTCCTTTTTATATTTTTTACAAGCTTTCGTTCGCTTCGGTATTTGTGGTATTTTCTGACTGAGCTGACTAATGATTATGTCAGCGACTACGGGTGTTTATGAATATATCAAAAACTACAAGACAAACATAATCGGTAGGTTGGATATGCTGCAGATTTCAATATATCATAAATGCATGAACGTCCGCAGTCTAGTCACTACTACACAATGTACACTCTGTTCATTAATGCATAGTTCACAGACTACTCATTACTTCACAGTCCACAGTCAGTTTCATTTTATATGAAGTGGAATTAATACAGATTTTTATAAGACGAGATGCTAAGTACATATATGTTTCTAAAGTCATCAAATTTACTAGAAGAAGATATAATACCAAAACATTAATTTTCATTCATATAATTATGAAATCATATAAATAAACTCTGGTGATCGATAAAAGGGACATCAGACCAAATTTAATATTTGTTAATAATTTCCTAGTAAACATACAATGTTGAACACAAAAGCTGACTCGCTTGAAAACTTAGTGAACTGAATGATTATTGAACGATTATTATTGTCTACCATTTAATGATTATGATATTCCATAATGGGATCATTTACCTTAATTTTATCAAAAGCGGATCTTAAAGTCAAATAATGCATACGTGTACGATAAAGATAACCGTGTTACTATATTCTATTGATGCGAATTTAGTATCCCGGTTGGTGATTATAGGTGCGAATACTCTATTTACTTTCATGTCCTCGATAAAACGTTCTAACGATACTAAACTCGGTATCTCGATTAATGGTAACAAACATACGTTTTTCACAACTAATAGTCAACCTACAACTACTCGAAGGATTAAAATTCGCATGTTTTAGCATTAGCGAGCGTCACACAAATTACTCGCCTTAATTACTGCGCGCTTAAAACGATCGATGGTTATGGTCAAAGTCACGAGCGTCTCGATTAAATACGAAGCAACTTCGGTCATCGAATAGGACCCTGTTCCCGATCGTTAAGAGTGCCTCGAGAAAATTCAGCGGCGATAAACATCGAGAGTCCGCGCGCTTCGACCGAAACAACCATCGAAGCCTAGAATAATTAATAACGTTTGGTGGCCAGCTACGAAACAGCCATTAAATCGTCCCGTGAACAACTTTATCACATTTTCGAGATCGAGCGAATAAGGAAAAGCTATCCGAGAGGAAGATACACGTCGTTGGACGTGAGTTATTGACCGATATATGCGCCTCCAACCATGCACGGGATTCTAATCTCGCTTACCCGCCTCCAACCACCTTGTTCCACCTTCTTCTTCGAGCTCGAAGCTGGATATCGCGTTTCTCTCTCCTCTTCTCTGTCTTCGATTCGCTTTTGTCTCTGTTCGTGTTGGCTCGCGCCCCTGCGGGGAGCATCTTCCGCTAATGAAACGTTGCTGAGCTACCGCCGCCTCGTGCTGCCAGCTTTTACCGTACAACTTGCCCGAAATCACCCCTCGCGACTTACTAATGCCCGAGGCCCTTCGAATCCGCCAATGATACCAACTTCTGAATCTCTTCTGTTGCTTCGATTCGAGCCGCGATGCTTTTATTCCTTCGACGATAAATGAATCAGCCTCGCCCGTCCTTCGTTTCAACGCGAGAATTCAATTAAGAGGATTCACTCTGGCCCTGCTTTCTTCTCCCCCCTGTCTTGGATTAATTTTGATCGAAGCACGCTTTCGCGGAAAATTATTCGTGTCCTCTTACCCTCCGCCAGGCATAATCCCGAAAATATTGTACCGAGGAGATTTCGTGGCTGCGTTACTCAAGTCCTGGAAATTCGCGGGCAGATTCGTCAGAATTGTTGCGATGAATTCTTGTGTAAATTAGGTTATGTTAGGTAGAACGTAAATTCTACAATTTCATAAAAAAACTGTATCATCGAAACGCGTCAGACTTCCTATGATTCGAAATCGCAGAGTCGTTCGATGCGCAATAACCTAATAGCTTTTGATCGCATCCGGCTGTGCCATAGTAAAGATATGTATCACAAATTCACTCTTGTACATTTTATACATCGTGTGATTCATGAAAACAAAAATTTGCAATTTTCTCTGCAGCTAAAATCACGAATGGTGAGTTACGAGTGGAGAGCGTAGGAATACTTTTGGAAGTCACTGTAGAAAGGAAGAGAGGAGAGAAAAGAAACGGGAAGAAAAAGAAAGTAAGATGGAAGCGGATGTATGTCGGGCACGTAGCCACGGGGATTGCCTCGATGTGCCATAGAGGCAATCATGCCGGCAATGCAGAGGCCCATCTTACCACGTTACCGCCCTGCATATACCTAACCCCCGGCTATTCCGTATATATTTACTGTCTCCGTACTTCCACAAACCGTCTTCTCTCCCTCGCTCCCTCGTTCTTCTCCATGCTTTCTCTTTCTCTGTTTCTTTTGCTCGTCGCTTCCAGCTCGGCACGTACTTCAACGAAATTCGCGAGACGCGGAAATCCGAACGCGAAAATACGGAAGCTGTCCTCGCATTCTAATAACGCCCTCTTGGATTTAACGGTACACGCTTCTTGCATAATTTAATTGCATCGTTATAATACTAGGAGACTTTCGAATTTCTCTGCAACTATTTATTTGTTTGTTCATATATCACACTAAAATAGTCCTTCGATGCTCGGTGGTAAATAACTGCTATTGCTTGCAGATGCAGATATCGTTTAAAATTATTTGACAAGTTATTAAAAACGAGAAATTGATAAAAAACGCAGTGATTCTGGTATTTCAGATTTCTGGACTTTGATAACACAGATCAAAATTTGAAGAATAAGTTCAAGAATTTTGAAAATTGAAGAACCGAAGAACTTAAAATTTTGCATATTTAAGAAATCTGAAATTGCAAAAATTACAAGATTGGAAATGTGGTACATTTAGAAATTGTGGAAGATAAAATTTTGGAAATCGAAAAATCTACTTTCTTTACAAGTGCTTATACAAAGGAAGCCTACGTTGCAGCCGAGCGTACGAGAAGAGAGAAGAAAGGACGTGGAGGTTCCGTATCGCATCAGCATTCAAAGTACTCGGTCGGAAGGAGGGCGCCGTTCTCCGGGACAGAAGAGGAACAAAAACCCCCCGAGAGAGGAGGATGTTGCATTAATATTTATACGGGAAAAGAGGGGCTGCCGTGGAGGCACGAAGGGATGGGGGACTACCGGGAGGAACGAAATGAAATGCAAATGCTCTAACGAGCCACTGAGGGACTGCTGTAGCACATCCTAGTCTCGGTCACGAATGTACCTCCCTCTCATCAACGCTTCGCGTTATAATGCGGCCGATCCTTTTGCTGGTCCACGTGGACGTTGTCTCGCAATCGTGTTTACGCATAACCTCTTAGACCTCGTTAAAATTACAGGGCAACTAATTGCAGCAATTAACTAATTGTAGGCAATAACTTTATTTTGAGACGAATCTCTAGACGAATCTGATGTATCGGTTTTTCCTAGACAATGCATAGTAACGATAGAATTTTCGATTTTCAATTACTTTGTCCGGAAAATATTCCAAGAGACAACGGATACAACCGAAAGACTCATACGTAACACCGTAGAAAGGGTTTCCCGATTCGCACATAGGTTTCGGAGGGTTGGCGGTGATCCAAATTGAAAAATACATTCACGATGTTTTCTTTGCCCTTCTGGAGGCAGGCGGCGCTCGGCCAGAATCTCCATAGGGGTAGCCGAGGGTGAAGGGAACCGAATGATATAATGGATCGTGGAAAATACGGGTTGAAAGTTAGGGGTTCAAGGGGCTCTCCGGTATATAGGCGGCATCGCAACGGAACGGTGGGGGTGGATTTATAATGAAAGCCGTAGGAGTTGGAGGTGGATTTGTGAGGGTACTACAGCCCTCCCGGCCTAGCCAGTCAGCCAAAGAGGAAGCCAGCCATCCAAAGAGCCGGTGATCCACGGCGAGCCAGCCAAGCCAGCCAGCAAACCGACAGGCCACTGGGAAAGTAGGTAGGGTTAGCAACGTTCAACAAGGAATCCAATCGCCACGTGATCTGTATAATAGCCGTGCTAAACCTTCCTACCCTTCCGAGCCTTCTCCCACGGGTGGAATTGCAAATAACAAACGTCGGCCTATCGGGTCCGTTGCCACTTTCCGTCTCGATGCCAGCTCGTTGCTAACCCGTACGCGGCCAAACAAAGCCCTTCGCGAGACCGTGTACTCCAACGACGGCCAATCAGGGTATCCGCGTGAAACGAACTCGTAAATCCGTATAAGTTACCCGTTGCACCTGTAACCACGAGATGGCTACGGCTTAATTAACTTACGACGTGAACCACCAGACCGGAGATGAGGCTTAATGAGGTTTCACGGGACCCTTGTAAGCACGCACGCGAAATTTTCAATGAGAAATTCTTTCAGTCCGTCAACTTGCTACGAATATTCGTTACTTGCAAATTATTTGTACTGTTCATCGCGATCTGCGCAATGGTGCGAAGAAAAAAGTATATTTATTTTGATAACATGACAAATTGACACTATATGTGTATGAATATTTTATTAATATTTTTAGTTTTTTAGTTTATTAATATTTTTTATTTCTTCATTTACTGCACGCTCTTTCAATAATACTTGAACATGAATTGCCCTAGAAATTTCTCATGGGGTAATATTCCTTCAGTGAAATTCACGATCTTCGACCTAATTAGTTTTGGTCAAAGCTGGGTCAGGAAAGAGTGACCCAAAAATTCGATCATTCCGTGTCTATTAATCGGTAAATGTTGTTTCATCGCGCTATAGCTTATATCGAGAATCGGTGAAGATTTTCCATTTGTGTCGACCATTAAGTTTTGATATATTAGTAGTTAAGATACTACTTTTAATTGAAGTATTTAACGTTGGTGGAGAAAATGTTACTTAATGAAAATGCCGCTTAACGACTCCATATTCGATGAAAAACGATTGGGAAGTTCCTTCGAGGTCACTTCCCAGCAAGTTCCGTACAACCCAAAATCATCTAATCTCTCCGTTTGTACTCGCGCAGAGAGTGCTCTAAACGCTCTCTCGCAGATTGTTCGATGAATCAATGGAAGCCCACGGTAACGTTCACCAGGATTGGATTACTTTGCTGCAATACATATTCCTCGCTGGATTCGAAGTCGGGCCAAGTGTACCCGCGAGCGGGTTGCAGCGGGAGGAGGAAAACTTCGCAACTACCCCCGCTTTCCAATTTGGTAGTTTGCCAGATTGGAAAGGCCGCGTACAACGAATGAAAATGCAACCGGGGATCGTACCATGGCCATATTAATATCTCCTCGCGCGTCGGATGATTTACCGTCTTTTATAAGGTGTCCTGACAGCCGCTCTTATAAACAGAGGAGAAAACATTCGCCATCGGGCCGAGTTCAGATTCGAAAACCGTACGGAGCGCCGGATGCGCGTAACGACGTCTTACCTACTACATCCGACATCACCCTGCTCCTAACCTTCCGCTCTTATTTTTCTACCACCCACCACCCCACGATTCCTCGAGTCCACCCTGAGCATCGAACACGTGTTCCACCCCCGCCGATTTACCCCTAACCGTCTCATCCGTAAACGCTGAATGTGGTCCCAGATGCTGTTACGCAGCCGTCGCTCCGACTCCTCTTATTTTCGAAACAGCGAATGCTAACTTAAGTGCGAAGGGTATCGAGAACTTCGAGGGTATCTTCTAGTACCAACGATCTTTATGGTATTTCTTAGGACATTAATATGGCGTTCGTATATTAATATGGTTCCCTGCAGGTTACGCATGAAACGTGATGGTTAGATTATGTAGGGCTGCATGGAATACCTATTTGTATACTGGTACCACTGGTATGTTCTAATGTGACTGTGCATATGCGTATTATATCGAGATGTATATTAGAATTTTTATACAAGGACTTATTTTTAAATGTAATATCACCATTTGGCTGCTTGTATCACAATTTTCATCTTGTATGTCTAGATATACATATACATATATCCTAACTATCAGGTAAAACTAAATTCGAATAACTTTCTCGAATCATGGCCATGTAGTTGAACGTTTATTCGGGATCAACTTCAAATTCAGAAAGATCAGTCGAAACGTACCATCCGCGAATACGACTATGAACGTTAAATTTACGCGCAACGGCTATATACTGGCTACGTAACTGGTTATAATAGAACAGGGAAGGACACTAACAAAAGAGGCTTGAAATTAACGAACAAACAATGCGTAAGCGATAAAATCTGAAACAAACGATCCGGTGATGATCAACGAGAGAACTGTTAATTGCTCTGTACCGAGAGATATGGCATTTGGTCCACGGTGGACGAGTGGTATTATCGAGGGATGGCCAAAAGCCCGATGGCGAGACTTTCTATGTTTGTCGTGTAACGTTAGCTCCCGTGTCGGATGGCCAGAGGCGCATAGATGTCGGTTAAATGGCACCACTAAAACCGAATGGGTCATTTGATTCGGAAACGATATCTCCCTTATGAGGGATCTACGTGTACCTATCCTGAGGCAACACGGGACCGTGCGATATTGTGAAAATATGCATATGGCGGCTACGTGGATTTGTAGCGTGCGATCGCTTCGATCCGTTTAACTGATCGGTCTGTTCGAGGATTCATCCTCCTCTGCTTCGGTAATTCCCTGCTTCCACGTTTTCGATTGGGCTCCACACAGAAAATACTTTGCTAAATTAAAGCTTACTAGTGCTCAAGGTAGTAACTGAAAATTGATGGCTTATTCTGTTTCAAATATTATGTTTTAACACTAGATTCACGGACATGTGCCGTTACTTTTAGATTAAAAAATAAATTCCACCGATAAATACATAAGCAATGAAACATGAAGTAAGTTTACTAAAACTTACTTTACTTAAAATGATTTAAAATTCCTGACAAACTTCATACAGAATCGTCTAAAATGAAATATAAGAGCGAACAAGCTAAATTCCTCGAATTATCGTCAACGATAGGCAGCAAAAAAATAAAAAAGCAGCAACCAATCGCATTATCTGTTATCCAGTTTACAGTAATTTCGTTCAAAGCAACCAGCAATTTCGTTAATAGTAATTGGTCCCTCGTGGTTTTGAAAACGTTTCAAAGTAGCGACATAGAATAGGAAACGGAAATAGCGTCGGGTTGTTTAGGCGACGTAATTTCAAGTAAAGTCCGCCCCAATCTCGTTCGGGGGTAATCAGATTCAAATTTGTTACGGTTAAGTGTCCTAATCTAGATCGAGCTAGCCGATAGGTGGCCGAGCTTACGTTCGTAGGCCGTACGTTGGCGCGAGAAATGCTCTTCCAGTGGAGTAATGCGGTGTTTATCGGCCCGTATCCCCATCCACCTCCTCTACTCGCCTCGATCCGCCCGCTTAGACCAAACACGCTGCTCGTGATCCTCCGCTTCGGCTATCATTGCCGCCTCTTGTAAACCCGCTTACATATCCACCCACAAATTTCATATTTCAACGATTCGCGCGTTTTCCCATTGCACACAATCTCTTCATTCGCCGAATTCGTTCGATGGTTCACAAATTTTGAATTGCGGCTTTGTATACTGAAAAGTATTTTCCTCGATTTTCGCGTATTTTTAGACAACTGGTGGTCACACAAAATTCATTAGGTTAATTGAATACTTAGTTGAATTTATTCGGCTAATTGAAATTTTCCTTGACTCTTAGGGTTCATCTTGTGGCAGGCGTAAGTAGATGAAAATATAATATGTCTTTCTGGATATCGTACACTTTTTGTTGGAAATATTTTTGCGTATCGGTCATATTGTTCGAGATATTTGAATATGTCCACATAGAACAGATATCCTGTATGTAAAATTGCGTTAAATTTTAGTTCCCTTAAATGTGATGGCTTCTAAACGTATAGGTTTCGAGGAAGACACATGTGCCCATAAACGATGCCGCGGATCGAGCAGATCGCGTTATCCAACCGATTAATTGGCTCCATTTTTCGGTCGAATAGAATGACCACTCGTAAAATCGATTCATTAGGATACGCCTCGAGTTCCGATCGAGTGAGCTCATTAAAATCCCACAGGCCAGATCCGGCACAGTTTCTGGAGGCCAGTAAAAGGAACGTAGCGGCTATTTGCCGAGTTAACCTTAATATAACGAAAAAACACAGCCTTTAATTCTTCCTCGATCGGATTAACGTACCCTTCGATGCGTAACGTGTTACGGATAATTTTATATTCCTAGTAAAATTAAATCGACCCGTTAGAAAGCATCGATCGAAAGGGAAAAGAGTCGGGCACCGCAATTAAGTTTAATTAATCTCACGGTATCTGATGCTTTATGGGTAGTTCACGTGTTGCGAAGCAATGGCGTCGCGTGAAAGCACTCTGCCTCATTTTGACGAGCGTGCCGGTGGTTCTGGTAAATGAGACATAATCGCTCGCGTGGATAATACAGGTAAAAATCAAAAACCGTGACAAACGAAATAAGGATGCGTACCACGCGGTGAAATCGACCACCTTACCCATCAAGTACCTACCGACGTTCATGTGCATAGCTAAACGACTTCCGTCTATCGTTCAGATTATTACGGCCTGAATCTCGCGACTGTTTTACGGAAGTAATTTTTTCTACCGTGGATCGAACGGGAGATTCGGAATTTTGGGTATCTGGAAAGTTTGGGTTTAAAGATTTGGACATTTGACGATTTTACGATACTTTGTAAAGATTGCCGATAGAGGAGGATTTTTTTGGTCCATTCGGTATCTGAAAAATCTGCTAGAGCAGCCGATATCGTCGCGTGTAGGTATTTATAGGGCCAAAGCTAGCCATCAGCCTGTTATGCGCAAATACCTGAAGGGGTGAGAGGGTAAGGGAGAATTCTCGTGATCTCTTCGAGTACGATTCCCTGGGCGCCCTTTCGGTCAGAGTTGGGTCTGGTCTGGAACGCGTAACACGCATTTTTATCAAACGTTACGAGCACTGAAACGAGCCGGATGAAAACCAATATCTTACTCCCGCATGGGAATTCGCTGCCGGCACTGCCGCACTGTTTTCTCTCCCATATTCGAGCCCTTGTTTACATACGTTCACTGATCTTATGCCTTTCGATCGGAACGCTTTTCTTCGCGTGCGAACCCTGCGATATAGTTTTCGATGAAAGGAAAACTCATGTAGGTATAAAAGGAGAAAAACCGCCCCGACTGACTTTCAACGACTTTGATAACGGATGAATTTTAGTCCTCCGCGGTCCAAATGTGCTTTCTCACGAACGGACAAGGTTAATAATTTGATTCTTCGACGTGCTGTTGTCATCGACTGCCCGTGAAAGAGTTTATGTTAATAACCTAACAGGGGGTTGATATTTGTAAAACTATCAGACGACCGTTTTCCACAAACACCGTTGCCATCGACTTCGATACAAAGCACCGATTCGTGTTTGCTTCTTACAGGGTCTACGATTCGTTGGATCGAGATGATCTTTACGTTTCCGCGGAAAGAGCCGGATTACTCGGACGACGTTTCTGCGCCGTTAGAAGAAGCGAAATGGCCGCGTTTCGCGTAGCAACTCGACAACAAAAATCCGACGCGACGGACAGGGGAGGCGGGTGAAATGAATAAGTAGAAAGACGTTGAAGTTTACCGGGAAATGGCCGAGCATTGAGCAGAAGATAGGAAAGTGTTAATCTCGCGGAGCAACTTTGCCCCTGTAGGGAACTTGCACGCTTACGCCGAGAGGATTTCCATCCAATAAATTTGGAGCTTTGTATAAGCTTTCCACGCTTGAGTTTAAATCCCGGCCTCGGCGCGGGCTTACGCGGCGCTGTGTAGAGATACCTATATATCTGTAAAGAGGGAAAACCTCTCTTTCCCTCAGACGATTTCAAAAAGACGTGCGAAAATTATTGAATACTTCCCGAAAGCTCCACCGTTACAGTGCCACGTTAGGGCGTTTTAGTTCCGCTAAGCCGGCGGAAATATTAAATTCGCGAACGGCAACTTTTCACCGATTTATTTCCTTTTAATTTTCCGTTTAAACACTTCGATTATCGCTTCGGTTACGTTCTAAATCGCGGCCATTTTGTGCGCCGTTGCGCGATCGTATTCTGCAACGTTAAAATTAGAAAACTGTTTTTAATGGAAGTAATGCGAAGGAACTTTTTGTGATTTTCTTTTGTTTCAGCATTCTACGATCAAAAAATAATCACGCGAAATTAGCAAACTATTTTCAACTTTTCGTTACTTTCAACCGAGAATATATTGTATACGAAATAACAACTCAATGATTTACTACATTATTTCTTACCGATGTCCTAAATAATTTATTTGTATCCCACGTTATTTCTTGTTTATACTCATACTTTTAGAAAACATTTTATTTCTACGAAGGAATAACTCTAAACGCACTTACAATTTCTGCTAAATCCGTTTCCAAATTAGAAAAAGTAACACCAAATCAGAGAGCCATTTTAAAGGGTACGAAAAACGACGAACTGTATCTGGATGTATCCTGATACGACGAGCAAGAAAGCACAGTACAGACAAAGATTTTGACGCTTTCAAAATGTCGTTTACATATTCCCAAAACGACATGGTCGGCTTACCAAGGGTGCAATAAGGGTTAATACGTATCCAAGGGGACGTTACAAGAGTTCGTTTCACCGTGTCCTTCTTGCCCTTCTCCATCTCGACTATCCTCGCCCTCCGGCTCAAGATTAGAAACTTTTTATATGAACTCACGTGCCTTCTACCCTTCATGGTCACCTTCCAACCCCTCCGTACGACTTCAACTAAATTGCCCCGACGTGACAGATGTAAAATGTTTTATTACACTCGAGTACCCTTTCCTTATTTTATTCAGTTCTCTCGAAGAACTCACTCTTAGAGAACACAATGAACGTGTCGCAGAAAAATTCTCCTGGTCGGATTATGATCATAAAAGCGACACGAAGACGAACGAAAGAAGTTCAACGACTAACATGTATTTCTGTATTAATAACGTATTCTGCATTAGTAACTCATTATTAATATACCATTATGTAGAGATTGTATATACGAATTAAGGTAAACGTTGTTGTCATCTTAAAGGTTAAACAAACGTTGGTAAATCTTCAGATTTCAGTAAGAAAACACGGTAAAAGAATAAAAAAAATTTATATGGTGCCGCTCGTACAATTATCCTCATAATGGTGTTTTTCAGAGATCTTGGTCCATCCACTTTCCGTGGGTCTGTTTCAACCCCCGTTGTACACTCGAGCACGCACGATTCGCGAAAACTTTCCTGCCGGGATTTGGGAAGCGAGGCGAAAACGCGAGCTTTCCTGTCGAGAAAATGTTGGTTCGGTGGGGGTTCCCGGGATAAAGCCGACGGTGGCTGCCGACGGCAAACAACCAGCAACCCCGAGGAAATACCATTCCGGGTGAAAAATAGCCCGTTGGAAAATTGTTTGCAATTTTTAAACGGGAATATCATGCTTTCGCGCGCCGCATTATTTTTCCGCTATTCCCTACCTTGTTCCTTTTTATTTGTGCGCTTCTCTGTTTATTCTTCAACCGTGTTTTTGTTACAAGTTATTCACTTTCAACAATAATTTGGACTAAAATTTAAATCACACTGGATTCTAAAAAGCGACTCATCCTTTTGCTTTGTAGAACCACAAACAAACTAAAAATAGGGCATTTTAAAAATAGATGTCACGTTTTATATTTAATAAAAATACAAATGCACTGAACAACTTGAAGTGAACTAAGGGAATATTCTTCCAACACTACGTCTTCACTTTTTGAACACCTATGAATTTTATTTTTAACTATACTTGAATTTGAATCCAAAGAAAATACAAAAATTAATGAACAATCCCCTGAAAATTTGAGAGAGTGTTTTCCAAGTCTCCCAAGCTTGAATAAATATAACAAGTTAACAATTTTGTGTTTCATCTACAAATCGCTTGAAAACACAATATGAAATCAGTGTTTGCAACACCGGTTAAGAACCAAAATAGAAAGTAATCAGTTCGTGCAACGTTTGAAAGATAAAACGAGGCAAGATAATGAGAAATAAAAGCCAAAATCATTTAGTGAAGGAAGGGAAAGAAAAGCGTTAGCCCGGACACGGTTCTCGTGACAAGATTTTTCAAAAGGAGAAAAAAACGGGTGAAGTCTCCCATCGAATTTCCCATTTGCTGGAAAATCCACGTGGTCAGAAATGGCGGAAACGATTCGTAAAATTCATCAGCCCTTATACGAACGGAAGGAAAAAAAAGTCGAAAGCAAGGAAAATCGTGAAGGAACCTCTGGAAGGATCTGGAAGGTCTGGAAGCGAGCTAGTGGGCGGAGATAATGGGAGTCTTGAAATTGGATTATCAATCTCCACGACTCCTCGACCTCTTGCGCAGGTATTCCCCTTTCGTCTTTAGAATTAAGATCAACCCGGCTTTTTCCAACGACCCTCATTTCCGACTTACACGCGAACCTAGGAGACCCTTTACTGGAAACAAAAGCCATTTTCAACTGTTCAACCATAAAGGAATAAAAAACATAAAGAAAGAATGAACGAAGATATTAATTGCAACTGCTAAAGATTCCCACTATAACCTAGAAAGTTCATAATCAATTCTTATTGCCACACATTAGAACAAGTATTAATTTATATTGAACTGGGGATATAGAGATACAGCGATCTACGGGCATAGGATGTCTAGCAGTACAGAAATCTGGGGATGTAAGGATTTGGAAATGTGAGGATCTACGCATGCAGAGACCTAAAGATGTAGAGATCCAGGAAAGTAGGGGGATACAGATATAAAATTCCAGGAATGCGGGGATACATAAATTGTCAAATCTAGAAATCTATAAACCTGGGAATCTAGAGATTTGAGAATCTAGGGATGTACGGACAGCGCCATTTGGAAAGGTAGCTTTCACGTTACAATTTATGTTTCTTTTACGTGCAATAACAAAAATAAAAAGTTATACATACATCAACGTGAAAAAAAATGTCTATATGTGCACAACAATCATTAACAATGTGCTTATTACAATAAAATTGTCGTTTATAAACAAGACCAATGCTTTAAATTATAATTTTAAAATCGCTAGATGACATTTGCATAAAGTTTCGAAATTCAGTACCACAGTTAAAGCAAATTCTTTTTAGCTGATTTGTAAAATATTTAATCCAGTGTTGAATAATGTGGCGCGTATCCACCAATATCCTCCGTTTTCTATTTTTATCGTTTCAACTTAAAAATACCTAGTCGAAATAAATGTCAACAAAATTCTTTGCATTAAGAATGCCAACATAACATTTACTATTTAATTCTCCATCAAGTTCAATCGAGGTCGGCAGCTATTATAACATAAAAGTATCGTGGAATGACACTTAGGTATAATGAAAGTTTGAAGTTTGAATAAAAATGACTATGTAAGTGGTTCGTTGATATAACTAATACAATATGGCTGTCGACCTCAACAAGTGATGTATTAAATCAAACGGAAAAGGTTAAATGTTGCATTGAGGTTCTTGATACAAAATAGCTTTGTTGAGGTCAATTCTGAATCTACAGTATATTAACCCGAAATATACTGAACCGCAAAATTAAAAAATCCGCAATCACTATCGTTTAAGACGACCATCGACTCGGAATCGACAGCGGCGTTATCAAACTTCCCTATGTCCACTAACCCGAGAATTTTTCACTCTCCGGTAACCTAATCTCTTTTATTCGCCATAATCGAGGCTGCTGCGTGCCGTAGTCACCTTTCCGCCGAAAGAAAACGAAAAAAGAGAAAGAATGAACGGCGTGGCATTTATGGAGTTAACATTTCTAAAACTCGCCGGTTCCCGGCTCGACGGCGGAAAGAGCAACGGGACGAAGGAGGGAGAAGCAGAAGAAGGGGAGGGAGGTGGAAGCAAAAAAGATAGAAGCGCCGGAGCGAGTTTGGTGGACGGGGGTAATGGCAGTCTTGGAATTGCGTTATCAATCTCCGGACCCCTCAGCCCCTCGGCAACCCACCCCCTTCCCGCCCTCCTGCGACCACCGTGCTCCATTCCATTCCGTTCCGTTCCTTGCCACCCCTTCTTCGCCCCGAAACCATCCTAGAACCATCCCGCCTTCACCCCATACAGGGGAAAACCCTACTACCACCCTCTGAAATACATCGGGCTTCCGGCTACGTAACCGCGCATGCCCTGTCCCCACTTCTTCCACGACCGACTACGTGCACTCTTTCTTTCTTTCTTTCTTTCTTTCTCTTTGCCTCCTTCGATGTATATGCATGAAACTCACACTCTCGAACCTATGTCTTTTTACCGTTGGCTCTCTTACCGAACGCCTTTATTACGTTTTATATTTTATCTGGCCCGTTTCTAGTTTCGAATTGCACGTTTTTCCACGAGTTTCGTTAAATGGTCCTGATCAAGCCCCATGGGGGTCCCAGCCGCAGGACGGTCGGTTCATTTCCGGCGACCTATTGCTGGAACTCCGGCTACGTGCACTGCGCTCGAGTATAGTACTTGGAATTATTCGCGATTTTAACGGGGACTCGTAAATATTTTCGGTTACGATAATTGCGTTTTCTTTCATTTTCAATCTTTCGTGTCCGGTAACCCTCGAATGGCCATGGAGATAATTTATGTTTCTTTTTGTGCTCTGTGTTCCTTCCGTTGCTTCGAATTTTATTCTCCTGTGCGCGAAATCCTTTACATTTTAATACAGTTCGCTTTTGTAACCGGCGTAATAGCCACTTTATCGTACGGTAGTAATATTGAGGGGTTTATCTATTGCTTTGTTCGAAAATTATATTTAAAAAGAAGTAATTTGTGGGGTCCGATGGACCCCCAAGTTTAGCAGTTAGGGGCTTTCAGGAGGTGTTCAGAAGAGGCGAACAAACTTGTTTCTATTTCGGCAACGAGAGCATTTTCTTCAGCTCAGACGGGGTTGCCGTGTAGGGGTCGTAATGGGCAAAGACAGCGGTTAGGTACACGAAACTGCCATTATCTACTAGCCGTATTACTTTCAATCTGATAGCGTTCACGTTGATTCTCTCGATCAACGTTTATCACGAAAATAAAATCTGCACTAATGAAACTACCTACGAACGATGTTTAATTAGATCAACTGCACTCCCGATTATGGCATCGTTGATAACTTTATGGTTCAATATTTGTGTTTCTGTCGCACAATACTCGTGTTCTTATTAAAACAAAATGTTTACATTCAATCATTTAAAGTAGCTTGTAATTATGAAATACTTGCAAGTGACAGCTCCAAAAATGTCATTACGTAATGAAAACAAGAGATTTCAAGGAAGAAAATAAAACAATGATCAGCCATCTCACTTCTTTCATATGCGCTGAATCTAACCTATGCGCATTGAATCTATCCTATCGTTGACGAATTGTCGGGGAACAGGGTGAGAGTGGGTGTAAAGAGGGTCAGATACGATCAGAATGCGAGAGACAGATAAAAGGGCAAGCTCTATCGAGTCGAGTTGGACAGTAAGTTAATCCTACCGACGTTACATGCAAGAAGGAAGAAGACAAAATGGCGATTGGTGAAAGGACGTACGACTGGAGGCAAAAGGGCGGTTTTCCTATACGCTCACGAAATGCCGCGACCGGGCTACCAAGTTGATAGCGTATCGCTTTCCACGGGACCCAAAGGTTACCGAATCGTTTCGAGACTATCTTAATGGTTGGATAGATCGTTTGATACTATGGGTGAGTCGTAAAGGCTATTGCTCTGCCCTCCGTCCTCTCGTTTCACGTCTTTTCAACCCCCTCGCCACCCTTCCAGCTGGAGGAAAGCTGGCTTAGCGCCACTCGGATGTGTCTCGTCCCTTCTGTCTCTCTATACGCACCTCATTTATACCCCCCGAGAAACGTCGACATTGAACGTCGCTTAAGTCGATCGACAATTGTGCCGGTTCTCCAGTAATTAATTCACGCGTGTCGGTTTAATTGTTTCTTAACCAACCGCGAATTAAACGCCTCAATCGTGCAGAAGAATTTACCGTGTTACCACTATTAACAAACTTTATTTTACATCCTGTGATGAATTAGGAATCATCTTAGTTATAGAGTTAATTGTATTAACTCTGGACGGAGCTAAATAAATCACGAGGGTTACTCAGTACGGGGTGCAATTGTTTTCGCCGCCCCCAAAAGTACGTTCAGTTTCTTAAAGTGTGAATTGCAGTTCACTGGTGAGGCACGAGCTGATTTCGAGTGAGTAGCGTTAAATATTACAGAATTAAGTGAGCCGCTCTGTATAGCGAAAATCGTGTGGATTACTGACATACTTGTTCATTGTATGATAATTAGACTGTGAATATTTGTGCATTTATAATACATCACAGTTTCCATGGATTGGGGATATCACAGATTGTATAATTTATTTACATTTTACGATACATCAGTAACGTGACATCTTGTATAAGATACGATAATAATCACACACGAATATATTATATCAAATTAGACACTTTACGGACTTAAATTCGAGAATAAAAAATTGCGCTTTCTTAAAATTTAAAGGTATGCGAACAAATGTACGATATTCACCGTTCTGTTTAATGCATACAATTCGAAAGTAAAAAATCCCGACGTATTCATCGCGAAAGCGTAATATAAATACAAAATTTCCGGGAAATAAAAGCTCCAGCGAGCCGTAGGTATACGATAACCGTAATAACGCGACGGCACGGATCGTCCGTTATTCTGACGTAAAAACGAGAATTAGTGAAAATCATTCCGCGTGTTAATGTATTGTTAATCGCTTGTCCATAATTCCACGGCCGTTCGCGGTTCTTATCTCCGTAAATATTTCGAAATTTTCGCGGTACGCGAACGGCCCCGGTAATATTTAATGCGATTCCCCTGGAACATATTTAAAGGCGTTAACAATAATTAAAAATTATGTTTATGGCCAGGGTTTAGCCGCGAGTTCGCCAACTCGGATATTCGTTGAAAATATTCGAAAAATCGATCGGACACGTGATTGCGTCAAATGGTCGCTTCGAAGACGATTCGAAAATTCATTTAATGAAAATTCGTCTATTTAGTCTTGTCTCTACATTCTTGAATTTTCAAATCTTCTGTATCCTTAGACCACTAAAATATATTCTCGAATCTCTACATCCAAATCACACGTTTCTAAATCCCTGCGGTCTTGAATTTCTAAGTTCCCGAATTCCTGGACTCTCAAAATTTCAAATTTACAAAATTCTTAGATTTGTATATTCCTAATTTCCCAACTATCTATGTTTTCAACTTTCTACATTTCCAAATCTATACAGTAGAAAATTCCTAGATTATCGAATTGTTATACCCTCAATATTTTTAGATTCACATTTCTCTACATTACTAAATTTCTCATTTTCCAATCCTCGAGGTCTTTAAATCTCTACTGCCACAAATTCCAAGGTCTTCGAAGTTCCTCATCTCTAAATTTCCAAATCTCCAAAATCATTAAAAATCAACGAGTGGTATCCTTCCAACTTGGTTACCGTATTTCTCCTAAAGAAACTGAATTTACCCCTGACTGTACTTTAGATTGGTATTGTTATCGGCTCCAATCGATACCTAGTTTTCATTTGAGCGATTCAGTGACTCGCACCGAAGTAATCGAATACACTGTTATATTTTATACGATCTCGACACAAGCTGTTTCAATCGGCAACATTCTGCAAACAAATCACTTCAATTATCGAACCGGTATAAAATCTTCGTGTTCTCTGCATTCCCCGTGGATGAATCGCGATACACGAAATGTAAAGTCTAAATTTCCCTTAAGGCCGCGCATTTCGAGTCCACGATATTTGGTAAGCAAAATAAGTAACAAGAACCAGTCGCGGGGGTTTCGCGAGAAAAATACGAGAGAAATTTGCGACGTTGTTCTCGAGGTAGAAGCCGGTATTGAAACTAATTAATATCATTCTCCCCTCTTTTGCAGTGACATTTATATACGCACGGAACAATGCGAGCGGCGTGTAACTTAATTAAGACAACGACGCAGACCTGACCGTGGCTTTGTGGCTACAGTTTCCCTATATCCGGTTCGCGTGGTTATTATCTAGTCTGTTCTCTCGTGCCCTCTAGCGACCCCTGGCGAATACACGCCGTGGAATTGCGTTTGTTGCATTGCTGTTCGTGTACTCGTTCAGCCGCGTTCCGTTTCCGTCTTCCGTTTAAATCCGTTACACCGACCGGGGAGAATGGCCGAATATTCATAGATGTCGCGGAAGATTAACCGAAGGAAATTAAGTTTTCGATGGGACGGGATCCAATTTCGCGTTATTGAAACCGACAGATTATTCATGGTATCCCCCCGGAGTCTTGTCTAAAAGGATCACCGAGGGAGAATGCCTTCCTTTCTCGCGAAAAACTCGCTGAAATATTTGGAACGTGAAATTTTAGCGCGCGGAATAAACATGAGATAGATTGTCGCGATGGTTCCAATATTCGCCGCGCGAAGAGGATCGTTCGCAATGCCATTTTTCTCGAATGTACTTTGTTCGAATAGTCTCCCTGCGCTGGAGGATTAGTGCGATTCGAGAAAACATTGTTATAAACTTAGATGATGTTGGGAACTTTAGGATATTAGCTTAGGTTAACACTTAACAGCTCATATAATTTTACGTGTCTCCATTCTGACACATAAGCGATTACATAAACGGATCGATTCAAATAAAGGGGTTGAGTTTTCTCTTACAGTAAGTGCAAAGTTACATAAATTACAAATCGGTCAGCACCAGCAGTGTTAAGCGGGAAATAAATAATTTTTAATGACTAAATTACGTGCGAAGATAAGTTAGGTTTAGTCTGAAATACAAAGAAAAATAAGTGGAAATTACAGTAAAATAACGTACTGTTACATTCTGGCTCAGTTATCACCCATAATAATATTATATCTTAACGACATCGCTAATATGTCGTAAAATATCGATGATATACCAATCGATAGCAGGAGTTCTGGTATAACCGTTGAAAAAGCGGTTCGCTATCGCAAAATGCAGCCGATAGTCACCTTTTCTCTCGCTCGTGATAGTACGTTTTTAATAGGGATCATATTTCAGAAAAAGAGTCAATTATGCGTCGTCTCCAATCAAGCGGATCGCGTTTCCCGAATAAATTATCAACAACAGGCTTAACGAGTTCTCGAAAATGACCGCGCAAAGATGGACGAGAGGATCCGTTTCTAAAAAACCGATCGGGAACGAGTCGGCACTCCCCGGTGCCCTAGTGGTATCATTAGCAAAATCAAGCCATTAACGCGGACAAAAGACGACGGACGCGTTTTCGCGTTAATCGAACGAAGAAGAGGCGAAAAAGCGGGATCGTAAAACGCGTTTATTCGGGCCGGACCGGGTCGCGAATGCCTCCGTGTCGGCAGGCTACGAGACAGAGGGCATTAAAATGTCAGAAGTCTGATAGGTAGCTCGTACGGCAGTGCGCATAACTGCCTGATTAAAAGTAACGACTCGAGCGTAAACGTAATTTACGGCCAATCACGGGGACCCCACCTACTTAAACGCGTGCGACGAAGAAAGACATCTTTTTTTCTCTCCTTTCACCCTGGCGCTCGTTTCTTTCCCTCATCCCGCCCCTGTCATTCAAAAAGGTGTCAACGACGATCGCTTTTACGAGATACTTATTAATTGTTACTGCGCTTTTACGACGGCATAAAAGCGCGGTCTACGACCGTTTGAGTGGGCACCACCGACGTGTTAGGGGGATTCCCCCGCCGGATTATTGCCTCCGATGAGGCTATACGACGAGAGTATAGGCTACACACGACGACACCGGCGGCCTCCTTGTTGATTCGAAGACGGGAAAACGATATAGTGGAAGGAATGAGACGTGTACAGCTCGGGAAATGGGGAAACAACGATTCGGGGAACCAGTCTGGATTTTCGATCGTACACGACCATCCGCTTCTCTGTTTCGGTAGATCGATCAGGACAATTGCTTTCTTTCGATTCAACGCATCATCGTTTTCATTCTTTCTTGCGAAACATTCACTGTATTATACTTTATCTCTATATTTATAGATCTTTAGATTCCATATTTCAAGAGGTTAGATCTTTGAGACTTCAAAGAGTAGTCTGTTCATAATACAAGAAATTATATATTATTGAATAGCAAGCTTCAAAAACGTACAAGAACATTAATCGGAACATTGCGTGTCTCAAAGATAGCCTTATCTCTTAATATGATCGAGTAACTAGAAGAATAATTCAAAGAACGTTAATGTTCAATTTCCCATTATTGATAGTAGTTTACGACATAAATAATCGGACAATTGTAGACATACAATTGTTTATATCGATTGTAATACTCTTGAAACGGTCCGATGAAATGATCAAAGGGGTCTACGAGTATTCACCTTGCTCGCACAACAGCATGTGGTGCTACATATGCTGCAGGGGCCAGCAAATAGTAGCTCAATCTTGTTTTCCTAACTATCGATTTATTGAACGTTCTCTACAAACTACCAACGAAAAGAACTTAGAAAAACTATTGCAGCTACTTATCTTTTGTTCCATAAAATTAGAAAATTGTACATAGGCATGTACTTTCGTTGAAGGTTCACGCAAATACAATATATGCGAAACCTTGTATATCTAATCTCATGGGCTCACTGTAAATTTTATCCATGAGTTTCGTTACTAAATTTCTACTACAATTCGCAATTCAGACTCCATCTTTCTGAACTAATCGTATAACTAATGAAAGTCCTGATGCGGACAAGTGAGCATCATCTAAATATGCTTAATATACAAAGAGAATTAAATACATCTGTTTCATATGTTTCAGAGATGAGATGATCCATGTCGATCAGTAAGAAGCGAAACGAACTAGAAGATCATCGGAACAATATCAGCGAACATTTCAATTTGAGACGCGCAGCTCTGCCAGCAAAAGTGCAAAATAACCATAAGCACGGAAAAGATATTGTTGAAAAACGAGCGTTCAAGAACGGAAATAACGACAGGCGGGAAAGAAGGAAGAACAGTGAATGAAGTGTCGCGCGTGTGAAGGGGATGAAACCAAAGGGTTGTAGAAGTAGACGTTAGAGGATGATGGCGTGGTTCGAGGTTTAAGCTTTGGATAAGAAGGACAGAGAGGCGACGCGACGGTACGGGAGTAAAAGAGAGTTTTTCTTTTCCTTTGGCTCGTAGCCCCCGCCACGGCTTATCTCCCTATTAAATCCAGCAATTTTAATACGCGTTTCTCGGCAATTTCCGTGCTACACGTTCCACCGTCGACTTAGCACCCCTTCCTCGGCACGAATAGCTTCTTCTGCTCCTTCTCTCCCTGCCAGGCGCTCCTCTACAAGCCCCGTCTGCATCTTTCCCCTCTTCGCCTTCGCTCCGTCCTTTAAATAAACTTTATTTTTACGGTGCTATTTAAAGCAATTTCTGATTTCCCTTAATTCATTACGACGCCGTTCCGTATAGCCCTCTTAACACGCCACGGGCATCGCTGGCATTTCTCATTTCCCCTAGTCTGCACGGCCACCAACAGCTACGCTGTGCTCCGTGTCGCGATTCTAGAATTCCTTGGAATTTGATTTTTTAATCGGAAAAGGGTGCTCCGTCCCTTATTCGAAGAATTTCGATCTTAAGCAGGTATAAGTCAGCGATGTCCGAATGCGTGCTCTTGCGCACTGACGAACAGATTTTGAAATTTGATATTTCTCAATTCGTCAATTTCTGAATGCCTGTGTCTTCGCGTTTCTGAATTTCAACGTTTGCAAATTTTAAAACGTCAGCAGTTAGAATATACAAAACACGATAAACTGAAGGAATTAAAATTTTTATTTAGTACGTTAGAAGAATTTTGTGGCGACTAGACGTCCTGTGTAAACATGTTTTGATCGAATATCAAAGCGAACGAGTCGAATGCATGTACTATGTAAGCTGAAAATACATTAGCGAGTAAAATCAGTAATCAGGTCATGTAGACCCTGAAAAATACGTAATGGAAGGAATAAGTTTGGCGTCTGAATCAGAGGTCTCTATTACATCGGTGGAAATCCGGGAATCGCTGAAAATGTGGAAATACGTCGTAACGATCGACGATTGCAGAAAAGACCGCGAAATTTTTACCGCGTTCGTGGATGGGAGGAACGTTAAGGGTATAGCAATAATCGGTAATAAAGATGTGGGTTAATAAACCGATCGACGACTGGTGGCGGCACCGTCGTCGGGGGCTTTCAGGCGGCGGGCAAACTTTCTTGCCGGGAAATTGAGTCGGATTTGAGTTATTGGAATGGCGTTCGTCCCTTGCACAGGAATCGCTCCGGTCTAGAGGAACCCCCTGTGTCTATTTCGACCCTCCTCCTTCGCCACGCATCTATCGCCATTACCGGCCAACCAGGGGGTGGGAAACTTGTAAATAAAAAGGAGTAACGATGACGTAACCAGCGTTTCGCGGTTGCTCGGGTACCGGCAGCCCCTTCTCTTCTATCGATCTGTACAACGAGCATGGCGTCAATAACAATCGATTATTGTTTCAAGAGCCGGTCGTAATAGGCTCTCGAATGTCTTTATTTTTCTCTTTCTTCGTTACTTGCGATCAACTTACTGGGTGCTCGAGTAATAGCGACTCAACCGGCCAAACGATTTCTTTTACAATTCAATCCCTCGAGTCTTTTTTCAAATAAATAGCTAATACTTTTCGATAAATAAATCAGAATTGTAGAATATAATGTTATGCACGAGATTTTAGCTTATGAAAATATTAATTGATAACTTTCAGTGTTATTGTACTCCATTTATTTTAAACCTGTAACCATTAAAAAGCAAATCGTAATATAAAAAAAATTTTATCTTTACTTATACGAACGTGAGGGATGTTATTTTTCAATACCTCTTGGTTGAATCGTTTAAAGTTTCTCATGATTACTATATGAGCAATGTTGGGTAGATAAATGTAGATGTTAACCACTAATTATGTTATTATAACGTTTCAACCCTTTGTTCTTTTCAGGACAAGGGTATCCGAAGAAGACCCTAAAAAAGGGTCGAGGCGGTATAATAATGTAATTAGTGGTTAACACCCACATTTATCTGAAATAGCTTGTACTTATTAGAAGAATACAGATAAAAGTAAGCGACAGTAGCTAAATCGTGACACTTGTACCTTATATAATAGTTTACAAAATAATGCCATATGAATTTAATTTTCCAATTCCGATCAATTTACAATTACTACTTTACTTCAATAGTCACCTTCGTGCAGTCCACGAGAAACGATAATCAACTATCCTCGTTATCTCGCAATGTGCGTCTCGCCTAACAATTATCGAAAGGGTCGCCACGTATTTTCGTTGTTCGCCAAAAGACACTTTCAAGGAGGGTAGGTTCCGAGTTTATCGAACAACGTAAAGATAAGCGTGGTTGATAATGAAATCACGGTGATCCCGAATTAAAAGGAGAGTAGGTTAAAGAAGGGGGAGGGGGCAGAGACAGTAGATTTCCCACGTTACATCGTCGCTCCCGGGGCACTTCGTATCATGTCGAGATCATTATACATTCATACTCGGTCGACGGGGTTAAGCCGAGAGCGAGTTTCTACTTTGCAATAAATTCGACCTTGCGAGGCAATTACTCTGGCCGACCATAACGGACGATAGTCTAAGATTAAAGGAGAAGAGAAGCCTCCCCATTCCGCCATAAAGGTAAGAAAGAACAGGATGACACGCCGTTGGCCGCAGGTAGGCAACGCGATAAATATGATTTTTGTGTGAAACCGTCTGGAAGACGCGGGATTTGATCACCAAGGGTGGTCCCTGTGCTCGTACGTCACACCCGGCGCACCACCGGCCCTCTCTTTCCCTGCTTCGTGCTCCTTTGACTTTGTTCCACACCCCTTGGTCCTTCAGGAGATCATCGAGACCCATGGACAAGCAAAGACATTCAAGGTCCCGCGTCGTCGTTCGTCACTTTGCCCCGAAAGGGGACCGACCACATCCTTTCTCCGCTCGCCCCTTTTCCCCATCTTTTCTTTTCCCTTTGTCTACCTCGCCTCGCCTCTTTCTCCGACGATGCATCTTAATCTAGATATACCCAACCTCTGATCTCCGTCTCTCCGCTAACGACTAATCCTATCTCTTACCTAAACCATCTCACCCTACGCTCCGTGGCCCCTGCTGCCTCTCGCCTTTGCCCTCGCGCGAGCGACAGTAGGGCCGACAGGTTTGTAAGACACGATCGTTGTTTCGCCGTTTGCAGTCGAATTCTTTCCTCTCCTCTCGAGGTGTCACCGCTCTATTTACGACCAACGGATGGACAAACCGATCTGGCAACCATCGTTCGCAGCCGCGTCCGACTATCATTGATAGAGCCTTTCGTTGTAGCGGCATTGGAGTCCCCTTTTCTTCCTGTCTACCTAATTGTATACCTCGATTATTATATCTCGATTCATCTAATTTCTACGAAATCCTTTCTCTAAGTTGCTCCGAGCACATGCTCGGCCGCTAACGATGAGCATCGGTCTGATTGCTCGCGAAAATCCGATTTCTAGGTAGAGAGAACATTGCGAATCGTTGAGTAAATTCTCTTCTTTTACGATCGACTCGGTGAATCGATTCGCGGAGGAGAAGGACGTTCGAGTCACGATCAAACGAACGAGACCGTCGCGGATTCAACGGGTCGGGTTTTACGAGCCGATAGTCGAAGACACGCGAGGAAAGTAAGACGATCGTAAGATAGGCGCGAGCGTAGAGCAATCCGCGTGAAACTGGATTTATCGGGAACCCCCTACGTGCTCGGAGCTCTCCGATAGAGCGATAAATACAAATTCCCTTGGATCCTGGATAATGATGGCCGTATATCAGCGCCGTCTACGCTGTTTATACAGAGGACAGTAAGAAAGAAACGGGTAATTAAGAATCTGGTCAGAGAACAGGACGACTGGTCTGCGTTCAGGTTTCTCTTTTTTTACTTATGGAAACGCGAGCAGCGCCGCATAAAAATTTGAAACGAGGTCCAGGAGAGCAACTCTTCGAGAACTTTGCGCCATCCATTGTTCGCTGCGACGATGTCCGCTCCGAGATTCGCGGAGATTTACGAAGCAAGTATAAACATTGAGAAGATTACGGGAGAGCTCATTTTAAGTTCTAACGAGCTCCCCTCGGCTCGGTGTCGCCGGCATTATCAAATAATTGAGAGATGTAACTCAGCGCTATCTGCGCTGCACCCTCGGTGCTGTGTCCCCCTATTCTTGTCACTCTTTACTCCGCAAAAAACCCCTCTAAACTAGATCGATTCTGCCTCTCTTTCTTCCGTTACGACCACCCTGCTCCATGATAACCGCTTACCCTCCAAGACTCTTCTTCCGGACCGAACGTACCTGTAATTTTCCTTCCAAGTCGTGCTCACGAACGGACAGGGAGCTATTAAAATTATTCGGAAGAACTCATCGTTTTAAAATTCAATCAGTTCTTCCTTCATTGATAAGAAATTCGTTCTTAAGGTTCTTGCAGGAGATTTTTATTATAGGGTAAGCGTTCTTGTGAAGGGGTGGTAGAAGCAGGGACGTAGCGTGTCGAGGTACAAGTTGCCCATCGCAATGGGGTGACACATACATAACCGACTGAGAAAATAAACCATTAACATCAGTGTACATCGTCAGAAGATGAGTTCTAGGAACTAAGAGAACGAAGTCCACTTTCTTTGTTCTTCGATCTTGCTAGTACAAATGATTATCTTGTAACGAACGAATAGTACATTGTATCGTAATAAAGAGTTAAATAATAAAAAAGAGCTACATGTACAAAGTGTGGAAAAAATGCGACTGTATCAACCTGCCCGTGTATCAACTGTCTCCCGTACTAATTTTAACCAGCGTTTCTGAAGTAGGAAGGTCGGTTTTTTAAATTTTGCAGAAAAACGGCTGGGAGTAAGAGGGCAACAGGGTAGGTAACCCCCCGTTGAATTCAGCCGTAACGAAGATGCCGCATCCTCGTGGCGCTCCAACGAAATATAAACAAGCTCCGCGCAGCTTAATGCGTCCCGTACGTCACGTGGAAAGATTAAACAGTTAATAAGAATAAGAGTCTCCGAGCGGTGTTCTCCCCCTTTATTCCTCGAACGGGGTTTCTTTCGTAGGTCGCCGCCACGGCCGCGCTTAGAGTAACAGAGACGGAGTGACAGACCGACGGTGGGAGGGGGGACACTTCCACGGGTGGTTGGAGGGAAATGGCGGCCATCTTTCCCACGGGCTCTTCTCGAGAACCAATCGCCTTTCTCGTACGAGCATTAAGGCGGCAACTCTGGCTGAAGAATTGCCTCTGCCAGGTTAGACACATTTTTCTCGCTTTTCCTTTATTCTCTTCTCTGGCTCCAGGAGTCCCGGGACTCTTTCCTCTCTCTTCGTCCCTGCCAACTTTCTCTCTCTGTCTTTTTCCTCTTGTACCATCTCCGGCGCGGCGCGTCGTCGTCGTTTCGCATCTCTTATTTTCTTTGTTCAGCCAGACCAAACCCCGCTGCTGCATCCTTCTTCCTCCTTGCTCTTTCTTTTGCCGCTCGCCGCCTCGTCGTTCTTCTACTTTTCTTCTTTCTTTCTTTCGTTCTTTTTTTTTTTACCTTTCGCCCGCTGTTACGTATAGCTATAGCACAGAGGGGTATAATAGTGTTCATCCCTGAAGTGAGCTCCATCGAGCGGCAGGTGGCTGACCTTAATAACGCGCCACGCAACGTTTCACGGGGGTCTCCTTCGGGCGAAAAGAAAATCGTCAGTATGCCATCTATGAGACGTCAAATCGACGATTTACGAGGCAACAACGAGTTGTGGCGATTCACTGACGCGGTGAAAGCAGTCGCCTTTCGGGGAGGAGCGAAGGGTAATAGGTCGAAACTTTCGATACTCCTCGATGGGAAAGTTCGAACAATCGGTCCTCCAAGCACCTCGACCATGTCTAATGAACAGGTCGCCGTATGACGAATAGCAACGGCGTGCAGAAATGTCCCTAGATCCGTCACAACTGCCTAAATCATCCGGCGCTGCTGTAACTTTCTTTGGAGTTTTATTTTATTGTCCTCTTATGGAAGATCGCTGTCTATTCGAAAGGTTCACTGTAGCTCCGGCGTTTATTTGGTCAAGTGACTTTACCGGGGATGAAGAGAGAGCCATTGACGGGTGTTGTTGGGAATCCCCTGTACATTTAAGAGGTCGTAAAAGGAACCGTATACCATACAGGTTGAACAGCAGAAGAAAGTATTAACCTCCTGAACTGAGATACGCTTTGTGTGTCACTGACAGGTTATACGTTGTTGCTATCACTATTTCTGGAGAAGTTTAACGTTCGATCCGGGGGTAACAGGTGCAGCTTGACCGATATAAAGCGGAGGAAACGCTTCTCAAATATATGAAACACGTATTTGTGCAGTGATTTAGCATGTTAGGTCCTTGTTCCTCCATACCCTCTAACTTTTAGTACTTTTCTACATTTCAGCAATGTTATGATCGGGCAAAGACCGTTTTTAAAACACAGTTGAGATTGAAAGTGTTACAGAAGATTGATAATCCACACATAATCAGTATATGCACATGCATGTGCATATAGGATAAATTTAGGAACAGTATACCTTTGTTATATTGCCATCGTGTAAATAGGGCATATAATCTACCAAGCTGAAAAGTGTTGAACTTATAATATCGTTCAACTTTATATTCTCAAAACCTGCAATATATAATGCGTATATCACTAGTGATATAAATTAAAAAAAAAAAAAATGAGTATGCACGTCATCAAATTTGAATACAAACGTTCTCAAAATATAAATTGTAAAACTCCGACACAACATTATGTAACGAAGAATTTAACGGTCCGGCAAACGTTCAAATATACACGCAATGTTTTTTGTTCACTCGTATACCGTGTTGGTTGGCATACGTGTTGTAGCGATGATACGATGATATTCCGATACGCAACGGTTTTATTCATTTTATGACTTCTTTCGCTGCCACTGTAGTAGAACATTTCCAATTCATGAACGAGTTTACTGAACCAATAACGAGCGTCGCGCCACCGTAGATAGTCAAATAGCATTAGCTGAGGTTAGGGAACACGCGATTGTATGGTTATTGATAAAACTTTTGTACAAAACACGTGAAAATGTAAAAATCGAAATGATAGGTACAATAAAGTTGCCGCAATACGATAATTTTGATAGCGAATTACAAAAACCAAAATTGTCCAATGTGAATCCCCTAACCGAGATAAAAAGAATTTATGCACTTTCAGGACTATAATATTGTAATAAATAAAACATTTCATAAATACTGCAGTCAAATTCTAGTAACGTGACCAGTATCATAGAAAATTTGAAAATTCATCAAGTTAATTTGATATGCTTTCAAGTTTTTAAATTTCTAAATGAATGCAACATTAGTTGCCAATAACGATAAGATCAATAAAATCTTGAAAGTTTGGCGATATAAACAGGGACAATCAATCGCTGTTATTGGATTGTGTGTTGATTCGGAATAACGAGGGACGATCATCGGAAAATGGGTAAGTAAAACGTCGAGTCCTTTTCTGTCTAGACTTCCTGGCTGGCAAAACTGAAGAGGGGGCAAGGGAAGCTCCTTTTCTGACTTTATGGCAGGCAAGTTGGCCGTGCTGTACCGGCAGCTCTCCGGCAAAGTCGTCAAAGACTTTTACGAGCGGGTAAACGGGATTTAAAGTGACGATGATGCAACCTCAAGGTGCTCACTTTATCCTTGACGGCGTCATAAATGTAACTGATGACATTGCCAGATACGTTTGACTTGTCTTCTCTCGTCCCAGCCGCCGCTACCCATAGAAATACCATGGATTTTGTGTTGATGAAAACAGCACGAGACCCCACTTACGTTACTGCTCGTAAAAATCAAAGGGTCCATTGAACTGGATTAACTTTTCGCGCCTTCCGACATCTGCCACGCTTCCTGTACAAACCTGTCCTATTCTTTTCTTTTATCATCGTTTTATTTCCATTTGTATTTTTGTCCCTTAATTTTAGGATATACGCGTTACATTCCATTCTTTTTCGTTATTCAAGATTTATGCGAGCAATACGTGCTTCAAATTCGGAAAATGTTTGTAACATAAATTTTTATCCAGCATCGATTAAATTTTAATGTCACTAGAATTCCAAGTGGCGCAAATTAAAAATCACTATGAGGCGCAGTGTACTGTGGCGCCACCTTACAAAGGAAGCCCAAAGCAGAATGTCTTGCACCAAAACGCTAATCGACAGCTAGTAACTTTAAGATTAAAAACTATGTTTCAAAATTTTTTATAATTATAACATACAAGGTGTTCCATTTAACTATACTATTTGTAATTACTCCGTTATTTGTGAAAATATTAGAAGAATGAGACACGTCAGATTTAATTTTATATTTGTAAAGTAGGAATCTTAAAATCTAGGACTTCGGAAAGTTCAGATAATAAAATTCTAAATTTCGTTTTCTTTTGGAATTTTGAAATTAAGGAACCGAGAAAGTTATCCGTCAGCAACCACAAGTGCACATTTCCAGATTCAAGCATCGCATCCTCATGTGTATAAATTTCCTATGCTGATATAAACATATGCCGTATAACACGTATCAGGAGAGATATAAAATGTAACAATGGTATTATAAGAGGAATCATAAAGTGCAGATAATGTCAATAAAGTGCATCGTAGCGCTCTTAGCACCATCTACGATCAGTCGCTGTTAACACGAAACAAAGAGTGGCACGGTCAAGCAGCGCAGCAAGTTTAGTTAGGAAGAAAGTATTTCGGTAACGTGACGACAGATGGCCCGATATTCCTCGTCGTGTGGTCCCGCGTGAAACGGTGCAAATTCTTTTCCGTTGATTTACGATCGAATTAAAACTGACAATTATTGTTATTGTACCGTCATATAAGGAGGTAACAGATAATAAATTCGACCGTAAAACATTAAACTAGTGTGGCTGCGTTTTGTAAGGTTGGTTTAGTGCTGAGTCGCGTGCAACGGCGCTCGTTAAAACAGCCGTAAACCGATGTAACCGTCCGCGATGTAGCTTCGTCCCACGACGACCAATTTCTGCTTATCTCATGTCCCCGTTACGAATTTTCTTTTTAAAATATTCCCTCTGCCATTACGAATCGGTACACTGTGCGATTACGTTTTCCGCTGTTACATTTTGTATACTTATACACGCACAGTTAAATCCTAGACCTTCCATTTTTATAATTAAAAAATAGAACTGTTAATTTATTACTGTAAAATATAAATAGACCATAATTATGAGCGAGGAACCATATTTACCATAATTAGTTAACATGGAAGTTGCTAATATATGGTCTTTATACCAAGTCCATAATAATTTATAGTTTGAAACATATGTGTATAAATATTTTAAGTGTTCTGGAATTTTTTAAGGTACGGTTGGCAGTGTTAACGTGCGCCATCTTTGTGATGCAGTAAACTGAACATTAGACTCCTGATTTTACTCGTTTCAATGATACATAATTCCAGATCTTCTCAAACCATTGACAAAGATCTTAATTACTGTTATTATAGTAGTAAATTTGATTAGTATTATTGTTACATGTTATCATGCGATCGTATACACTGTGGACAATGCAGGGAATTTAGTATTTTACCACATAAGTAGTTGGATATCATTCTAGTTTGAGGGTCGACCGTAAGAGTGACTTAGTTGCTAATTCCTCAAGGTTCTCAATGTTGTTTAATCAATTGTGAACGAAATTCAATAATAATACGTGTATTTATATAATCGTAAAGTCAATGTACTAACATAAATGTAAATAAATAATTATAAATAAACATCTAACATATATCCCTACCGACTTAATTATTTTAGATGGTTGTAGCTTATGTAACAAATTTATCCGAATAAAAGTTGTATAAATAATAAAATGATTAACCAAAAAATGAACTGTTATTTTAATTGCTAATTATCCCCTTTCGTGAGAACGATAATTAACAAACCGAGGTAATTTATCACCTTAATTATACAAAACTTAGATCAATCCTAATCAAGTTCATTCCAGATGAGAATGGATCAGATCAATAAAGAACATGAAACGAGCAATTTCCTTATCTTTTAAAAAATATAAATAAAAGCACGTGTCTAAACCGCGTCAATATTTGCATAGACATTTAATGTAAAATATTTCGATGATACACGATAATACTGTAATGCAGTAAAATTAAAGGACAAGTAGCACGACCGGGCGCGAAAAAGGACATACACGATTCCCGTGCTAACTGCTTCCTAAAAAGCAACGGAAACGTATCGTTGTATAGTCGCGTCGCGTCGGTTCGATTAGCCAAATATAGATTTACCGCCGGAAACAAATGCGTGTCTGAAAGGGCCATGAAAACCGGGACTCGATGACCCTTCGTTCCGTTTGAAAATCAATTCTGATTTATGAAGCACGGTCACCGCGATTTCGTGGCCGAGAAAAAAAATCCATATTTAAATCGTCGTCTGATTCGCGTGGTGCCTCGTACGCAGCCAATCGTGAGAGCGTAATGGCCACCGTCGAAGCTGGTTAAGTTCATGGCGCCGCCACTAGATGTCGTCCGCCTCGAAGCTCGTAAATCGTCGGGAGATTCCCGCCCATTGCATGTCGGTGGGCGGTGCCCAGGGCATTTCGTGACGTCAGAAGCATCCCCTCCAGATCTCACCGACCGTTTCCCCCTCCATTATCCCACCGCTGTACTCCCCCACCACCACGCAACTGTACGTTTTCTCTCTCTACCGCTACCATTACCGGCAGCACTTTCGGCACCGTTCTCTCTCCCCACCCCCGTAAGATCCGTCGAGTTTCTACGTATAGTAGAACTCTCTCGGGTGGGCCAGCATCCCCGGTCATCTTCATAAATGCGAGTCGGCCGTTTGAAATGGTATTGAGGCTAATTTGAGCGGCGCTTATGCGATACAGTGTTTGTTTACTGCGAGCTAAAGCGGCCCGGATTAAATATAAAACAGTTGACAGAGCGTAGACGTTGAGCTAGACGGAGTGGCGCTGCCGGAGAGGCCACGGCCGACGTCCGACGGCTGCGACGCGTCCCTCCAAAACTAAGTCGGTGTTTTCCTTCGGTGTCGTTTGCCTTTTTTTCACAGTCGCTCTATCTTTCGAGCCCCGAACCGAGCACTCGCGTATTACGCAATGTCCGCTCGTTTTGGATGCAAGAGCTTTTAATTAGGCTACTCGTTTCGCGTCGCGACGGCACCGTACGTTTATGCGAGTAGGTGTACGAGTGGAGCTCGTGAGCGCGTTAAATTAGTCCAGCTCGGGATCTCGCGTCCGATGACAAGAGAACGAATGCGAGCTGCGTGTTTTATCAGCGAACCCCCGCACCAGCACCGAACGAATATACGGGCAAAGCGGCTAGTAGCTTGAATAGTAGCATTCAGAAAACTTCAGTATTTCTATTATTCGAACGGAAAAATTGTATGCACGGGTGACTCAATCAGAAACGAATCGAGTATGGATAAATGGCTACCTCGGAACAGGGATTTTCAATCTTCTATACTTAGAAGATAATGCATGTTTTAAGGAGAAGTATGGGAAGTTAAATAAAACACCTAACTATTTAACCTCTTCAAGAATACTCGCACATATATAGTTTGTTTTCCAATTCATGGACCAATAATATACTTTGCCTGAATGTGTTAACAAACATAATTACACTTCAGTAAATATATCTTTTTCTAACCTAAAAAAGATCATCGCTGAAGAGGTTAAAAAAGTTGTCTGTACTTTAATATTCAACATGATCCTAGTGGAACACCTTGGCAATTTCTACCGTGGAAAATAGACTGTAATTCTGGGACATTAAAAAATGATTCGGCCATTTAGCATATTTACTAGCAACTCGGTGGTTGTGTCCAGGACTTGCAGGCTCTCCCGACATTGTACATTGGCGAACGTGTATATTCACAAGCGCAATATTCCCTTGCCAAATTGTGTGTTATAGGAATAGCAAAGCGTATCCGTCTCAGGGGAAATGTGGACCTTCAGTCTGCAGCGGCAGCAGTTGGATTGCGTCTGTGGAGACGGTACGCCACTAAAAAGATCAATACACCATCGCTGCTCGCTCGTTCATCGGAATCTAGATGCCGCGAGTGCATGGAGCTACCCTGTTTCCCAAAGGGAAATTGCCTATATATATTTGAATATCGTTTCGCGTGCTTATCTTTCGATGCTCGAACGGGTTCGATTGAAAGAATAAAAGAAGATGGTTTCCAGCGTAACACGTGATATTCACTTTATAATTGTGTTCTTCTAACAGCATTTTTGGGACGTGCAACGCGCGCTTTCGTCCACTGGTTCATTCTGACACGAACGTGAACGTGACGTTTTAATATAGATAGAATAAGTGTGGATGATAGTAGAGATGATTTAGATTAGATTGTACTTTATATACTGAAAAATATCTGTTGTTAGTCGATGTCTTATTACACTTACACACAAAAAGGAACAAGTGGACTTGGATAGCCTCAGGTACAGCAATAACATCGTGGCAATAAATGTCCTAAATTATATTATAAAAAATATTTCTATTACAATAGAGAGTAGTACCACATTAATAGTGTCCACATTTATTTTAAACAGTCTGTACTTGATTACAGCGACCGAACATAGAGTCGACGAAGATAGTTATTCAACGCACGCGTATCCTTCGCTGGTGCGAAGACGAATGTCAATTTCCTTTGTTTAACATGTAACAGTATTGAAAGAAATTAATCGGTCGACACATCCTTGAGAGAATATTAGAATAAATATCTCGAGTGTTTTCTTCGAGGACACCGATAAGCAAATCTCTCGAGGAACCTTTGGTCGTGACAACTAGTGCCAAAAACGCTTGGACAAGAGACGTCATCTAAGAATTGCTATGGGGTTGGTCGAGAAGGAGGAGGGTCGGACAAGAGAGAGAGATAAGTTCGATGCTGCAAAACATTTCTATTCCCGTGGCTCGGTTCGCCGAAGGATCTTGAACGATCAGGATCGCAACGGTACTTTTCCATTGTTCTAGAAATATTTGTGTGTTTACTACGAAAGTAATGCTCTTTTCTTAACTCTCGCCCTTATCTCCCCGCGGTATGACCGAACTTACCCGGCATGCTATTACACTCCACGAACAGATAGAAATCTGCCCGCCAGTGGAATCTATGTAAATTATCCCTCCAGACCTTTTACCCTTTGTTTATCACGACCGTGATAGGTCGTTTAACGATTCGGGTGCGCGTGCGTCACGCGCAATCGTCGATTAATTTTACCGGTTTCTGCCTCTTGGGATACCGGTATCCAAATATGGCATTAAATTCAATGTTGGAAATAGTGTAGCGAATGTTAACTAAGTATTATGAGGTTGTCATAACAGTGGGTATAAGTAGTGAAATGATCTAGGGGAAACGGTGTAGTAAGGTCCTATTACTCTCTATAACGGACTCGTTGACTGATGAGAGCCTTCTTACCTAGGCAAAATGGCGAAACTGTACTCTCACCAATCGCTGTAATGTTCCATCAAAACCTCTCTTATGTCCATTATTCTTGTTCTTGGAAAAGTCTATGCTCATTAAGCAGATTTTTCTAGAAAATCTAAGAGTAAGTTGAATTTTGGGACCGTGTGATTTGAATAACGTTTAATTTCGTTACAAATCACACAATTCGTATACAAGATGTTAATGGCGTAATATATTCAGCCCACACATAGCTTCCTAGTCCGCCTATTCAAAGTTGAACTATTATTACTCAATTCTCCGATACCCGAATGTCCAAATTGAGGTTAGATCTCAATTAAGAATCACCTGACCCACCTTTATTTATCACGACTCTTATAGGCTGTTTATTCGATTAACTTAGACGTATATCAGGTACAATGGACTATTAATATTAGTATGTAGATTCTGGATATTGGAAACACTGTGACTGGATTTTTAATGTAAAACAGAGGTACTATAGAACCTAGATTACGAAAATAATGAGACCATAAAGCAAAAGCAATATTTCATTCTGGCAGAAATACGAAATACATTTGCTCTGAAGATTGTTTTATAACGCTTTCGTTGTACAGTGCGTGACAGTACAACGCGTGGCAATATAACGCGTGCGATATAGCGTGTGGTGATACAACTCCTGGCGGTTTAATGTATGCCTATCTAATGTGTAGTGATATGCGTGACGATACAACATGTAACCACGCATCACGGTATAACGTTGGAGATCTAACCTAACGGGTGGCTGTGTAATGTGACGGTATCACGTGTGATATAACAGGTGACGATTTAAGATAAAATAACGAGATAGTGAAATAAATGAGCAAACTAGTAAAATAAATAAGGCAGCACGATAGTACGTAATAAGCTCGAGTATTAAAATAGTTTAAGAATGCCTAAATCCCAAAATTCCTACACGTCTGAATTTCCAAATCTTCAAATAAAAGAATTTCTAAATTTTGAAAGCTTCCTAGGTAAGCTAGGTTTGCTCTCGACTGTGCTCTACTCTTTTCGAAGAATAAATTTAATACAGGGTGTCCCAAAAAATGTACTCGTTTGAATATTTCCGAACACGTACAAATGCGTGAAACAACTTGAAGAAAGACTGGTCTACACAATAACTCGTTACCTTCTATTAATTTATCCTATCAGGTGCAATTTGCAGGTTCGTAAATACGTCAGCAACTTTGATCAAAGATAATTATATGTGTAATAGCCAGTTGAAACGTGACACTTTTGTGAAACACTATGCGTATAGTATAAGTCCCACTATTGTTGTTGCCATTTAGGAGTACTATTTACTAGTCATTATGCCAAGGTTTAAGTCAGATTACACGAAACGAGAGGAAACTCTTGATACGCTCACGGACGGCCGAGAAAGCGTTAAACGGTCAAATTGAGGTTAGATCTCAATTAGTGATCACGTGACCCCGTTGCGGGACCTGGTGGGCCCGATCACATATCAAGACACGCATGACGGAATAAATTTGACGAGGTAACACGGACTTCACGAAACCGTGAGACGATCGGTTTTTGGGCGGCGGAGCGTGTTAACAGTTTGTAAATCCGCGTGCGTGTGTACGCGGTATTAACGTTAGTTAACGGGTGCGTGCTGGTGCCGATGTCGATGGGACCGTTTTACACATGTAAACACCGGCGTGCAATGGCCATAAATGGTATCAACAAGTGGATGCTTAGCTGCCATTATGAAACGTTTCATTATGGATATAAAACCGTATTACGTATTATTTGCAGCCGCCCGTTAAGATAGCGCGCGTGTCTTCGCGCGATTATCGCCTGGGCCCCGTTTGTTTTATAACCGGGTACAAAAAAAAATGATGCGGTCCCGTAGATACAAAACAATTCTACGCCTTGTGTAGCTGATTCGTCGCGATTAACAGCGCGTATCTACAAACGCGATTAGCGCGATTGTAACGAACGGTGTGAAGCGAATAGAATATAAAAGCCCCGTCGAAGATTAACTTTTATGGTGTTTGAATAAAACAGGCTAGGCGAATATAATGCGTTCAATGGCAGTTTTCTATGGATGTATGTACACTGTTCTGTTCCTTTCGTTTATGATGAGAATGTTTTTATCTTATCGCGTACGGGTTAACGCTTTAACGATCAGCAAGGGAATAACTGTGGTATTAACTGACACGTTAAGATACAGTATTGACGATGCAATATATGAAATCCAGCGATTATGTTCTCCACAGTCTACTAATTCTCAAAAGTCGTTAAAACTGTAATTTCACCGTATTTGCAATCGTTATGAACGATAATTAGATGATAGTGCAACATTTAATTGACTCTTATTATTGTCATTTCTTTCGACGATAACGCTCGAGTGTTCAAGAAAAATTGCACGATTGTAAGCAACACGTATACCAGAATTAGACCAAATTCTTCTAGATAGACGCTACAATTTAATCCTTCACGGATGATTCTGTTAAGGTACAGAAACATGATTTAATTTTTTGACGCAATTAAATATTACTCCTTTTAAGTCTGCAAGAGTTATATGCACGTTAAAAGAATTTATAATATACAAATCTTTCCGAGTAAAAAGTTAATAAGAATAAATGACTAAATATCGGAAGGTAGCAGAGAGTAGCGGCGATTCGTCCTGTTTGACGTTTTCCAGAGCTGGCTTAAATGGGTGCTGTCTGAAGGGGGTGGATAGAGTATCGAGCGTCTTGAAGGGGAGTTTTATCCTCCCTCCTGTTGTAGCTAACAATTTACGCGGACGTGTAGTCGCTCGTTACTTCTTCCTTTCTTTCCTCGGGGATAATTTCGTGGAGCGGCCTCGCGATGGAGTTCGCGAGTGCCGATACCGAGCAGATAGAAAGGCTAGATTGTCTTCAACGCAGCAGTTTCGCGAGCACGGACTGGTAAACGCGGCCGGTCACAAATTCTTCGCGGTTCCCCTCATAATTGGCCTGATCGTTGTACATGCGGTCAGATTACGGAGAAACATGCTTTCCTGGAGACACGTATTTTTTACGTCGCCGTAACGCGGAAGCGGGAATCTGTAAGAACGGATCTGTCCCCAAATACGAAATTTTCAAAAGGGCTATAACTCGGAGAAGGAAAGTAGGTTAAACAACCGATGAAATTGCAGAAACTTGTAAACATGGTAGCAGAAGTATCCACGAATCATGCGTGAATCATCGATCCATAAATTCGCGAATTAAAAACCGAACAACCGCCAATTAATTAAACGTGGTGCAATCGTCTAATTAGCGGAACAAATTCAGACTACGAAATCGACGATCACTTCCTGGCCTTTCGACGAAACTCAAACGCATCCGTCGAAGATCGATGTCGTAATTCGCGGTAATACGAGACTCGCAAATCAAGCAGCATCTTTTCACGGAACATAAATATTTAACAGTAACGATTAAAGATCGCTTCGAGAACCATATTCTCGTTGGTAAGCGACGATTAACGCACGATCGACGTACATTTATGTACATTAGAAGGTAACAAGAAAGATGACAGAGTTCAGCTTCTCCTTTCAGAAGAATTTTATTAACGTATCGCTGGTAATTGCGAGTAAATGATCGCGAATGAATCATTCAATTTAATCGTTCGACGTAAAACGTGGCTCCAAGTGATTTCTTCATTAACTCCTTAACCCTTTCACCGCGTATCACGTACATACATACACATATATACATTAACGAAATTACCGGTAAGAAGTGTTTACAACCGGTTATCGATCAGGATGTTGGATCTGTTACGTGTCGTAATAATATACAGGCTTTCGTGTATAGTAGAATTTCGTAATATTGCCGTAGACGCAGTTGTAGTAGCACGAAACTCAATAGTTATATGACACACAGCGAAACAATATAACGTTCGCAAGTTGCCAATAGCGAACAATTAAAATAAACAGAAGATTGGTAATTTCTACATTGTTCAACCGTAATATACTTGTGTTTTCTTTTCTGGGCGCTTGTTTAAAATCGTAACGTGTTTACATTGTTACGAGGGCGGGTTTGCAGACGCTTGCGAAACATTGCAGCGCGGTAATGACATTCGTCGAGTTATTTGGACAATGTCGTTTGCTCGGTCGAGAAAATAAACGTTCGCCTGGTGAAACACGTGAACTTGGATGTTCATGCTGCGTTTGAACGTCATTCTGAATTAAATGGGTTGCAACGATGGCGCGCAAAGGAACAGAGGTTGATTGATGAGTCAGGAAATGGGAGTATTGTATCCGATACGATGGTTCGAGTCAAAATTAATGTTGAAGTAAAATGAAAAGCAACATTCTCGACTATTCTTGTAATTGATTGTTACAGGATGATTTCTTGATCTATCCATTATACTGGTACAGAGGTTTCTCCTATATTTTAATCCGAACTGCAGAGTAAGTTGTAAACGTTCGAGAAAGTAGAACTTTTGACGACTTCGTGATACGATTTGTTGTATTAGGTCATTGAATATGAAGTGATGCAAGAAGTCTGACATCAGTTAACGACATAAAAGTACATTAAAACAATACTTATAGCATATCAATTTAAAGCTTGGAGCTTGATGAAAACAACTGGGTAAACATTTCGTCAATATTTTTAATACAAAGGAACTCGTTGACATTCATAGCTAACCACTACTAATTTCGAAGTGATGTACTCGGACATTATTTGTTAACACGTATATACATTAACATAATATGTACTTATGGTGCACCAATTTATTTTTAAAATATAACAAAAATATCTAAACAAACCTGTCATGACATAAAGTACCTTAAGATACCATTTATGGTATTTCAATTTAAACCTTGAGATTACGAAAATGACTGCACAAATTGCACCCTTATTAAACATTATTTGCATCCCCGGTATAAAATGGCTAATGACAGATTTGAGCAGCATAATGTATTAAAAGTTCCCGAGATTGCTCGAGAAAGGAAATCTGTGTAACATCGAAAGTACAGTTCTAGCACGTATAGTACTGGTTTCATAGTTTTGTAATTCCTGTGGTGTCAGCGTCTGTGACAGCTCGGGTCTGTCTGGCCAGTGTTCAAGAACAAGCTCTTGAAGCACGCTCGTTACGCTGTAAAGCAAGAGGGTGTGCCTCTCGTCGGCGAATCGTGATTTACTGTCGGACAGACACTGTTTCAAGCCTGGATATTACGCAGACAATGCGAACGCGTGTTCGTTTTGTAAGTTACGAGGTGGTGTATCAGCCTTTGGGAAAGCTTGGGCAAAGCCATGGTGTAAGGTGGACGAATGGTGGATGTATGGAGGTCGTCGAGATACTTGAGTGCTTGAAATTTGAGGTTTTGGTCGGAGTCATTTCGTCCAGGAACGACGCTACGTTTGAACGACGAGCACGTAATGAAAGGATGGCGAGGTTTCAAAAGAAGATGGGAAATGTTACACCATAGACTGTAGACCTTGTGATGGAAACGCCATAGATATGTTGTACGAGTTGTGCGATCTGCACAAGGTTCAGTAAAAAATTGAATATGTATACATCTTGAGACATAACAATATACATAAGGTAGCACACTGTATTGATTAAATTAATACAAAGTATTATTAATCAATTAATAGTAATGTCAAGAGTCTTAATAGTATTAAGTCAACTGTACCTATCTAATATACCAGTATATTAAGCCAATGTTTCAATACAGAGTGTTTCAAAGAAAACTTTCACTATCTGACTATTATACACATATTTAATTTTGCACAAGATTTATCAACATATTTACAAGTCTAATACGATAAGTTAACAAAAGGCAACGAGTTACTGAGTAGATGAGAATTTTCCTCAAATGTTCAAGTTCGTACATCTGTTCAGTATATCCTGTATTACATTAATTTCACGAAGCACATAACTATCGAAGGAAATGTAGCATAACCGGAAATCAGCGTGGAAGGTGAAACGGGAAACACCCAGTGAAACCGTTTAGAAAGCACGAACTCTTCAAACGATTAACCCGAAACTGAGAGGAGAAACTTTTCACCGTCAGATAGCTCCATGACGAAGGAAAGGCTTTGGTCGTTGGCGAAAAAATATTCTCTTGTAAAAGTGCACGGTACAGGAACAGCCGCGGGGAAAAAGAAAGTCAGCCGAGATCAAAGGGCCTTTCTTCAACCCTGTCTTTTTAAAAACGTGAAATTTTTATGACCGCACTTTCGCACCGCACTCGACACGACCCATCCTCGGAACAGTCAACTTTCTCCATGGCTGTTCGCCGTGGGGGACGATTCGGATTGTTTCAAAAGGGTAGTTTGCACGCTTCCCTTTACCTGTTTCTTTTGCTGAATCTTCGTTATGTAACAACATTTTTTTTTAAATATACCGTTCACTGTAACGTATATAGAATATCGATCAAATATACTGGGTGTTTAATTCTCGTGCCGTTAAAAGGTGACTGTGTATTCCGTTTCATGGTGAGGTTATAATAAAAATTACATAATTATTAACGATTGGATCCTTGTAAATACATATTGTTGATAAATTGAGTGTACCGTCATCTCAATTGTATCTTGACTCTTATTTTTTCCAGTCCATACGTTCATCAGACATCTCTTCTTATTTTTAATCATGGAATATGCTGATACCAATGAAACAAAAATAAATGCACTGAAGTATACGAAAGAACTTTCTCCGATCAAATAAACAAATAAAACAGGCTAATAATCATCAGCGTACATCAAGTAAGAACACACAAAAATATGTATACGTAGTATCATAAGCGTATCAGTAAGTAATGGCGTAAATTATCATACCTACGCCACGGTAATACAAAATGGTCGTTGCGCTGAACGGAAGGTATCGGTGTTCGAACATGGCTGAGCAAATAACGGAGAGGGTCATAAATAGCCATTTTACACGACCAATATGTATCAATAATCGTTGGTCGGCATTATACGCGAGCTGGAATCCGTATTTAAGCGACTATTATAGCCATTAGGACGTCGCTTTAACGCTCCTATTTATGCGTCGATAGTAATCGTTTCAAGAAGCTCGCGTCTAAATTTCCGTACGCGATCGAGTCCACGAAACATGGCCAAAACACCTTCTAAACGTCCAACGTTCGCATTGTCGCAAGATTTGCATTGTTTCATGCCGAAACACCGTAAAGAGCGAGAAGATACGATCTCAATTAGCCCCGGACGAAAGCTCGGGACATGGAGTAACAGCCACGATAAGAACTCGACGACGAGACACACGTTCCACTTATGGTATGCAACTGTTCCCTTGAATTATGCCCGACCCTCAGCTTTTGAGTAATTCTACGAAACTGTACGGAGGACGCTTCGAACGGAATAAAAAGAGTCTTCGGCTTTTAAGGATGCCCTCGAAAGTTCGCTGATTGATCATTTTATTCCGAGATTCCCGATTTTCATCTTCTAATTCGTATCGTTGACTTCCATTGGCGTAATTGGGATTCTTGTGTAAGGAGGACCGTGTACACCATATTTTGGTTTTTGGAAATTTAGGGGAATTTGGGACCTTAGGAGATTGGAAAGTGAAAATTTAGTCAATTGGGAAATTGGATAGTTCGAGATTTCGGAAGCTTTAACATTTGGGAAGTTAGGAAATTGGAAAGTGAAAATTTGAACAATTGGGAATTTGGGTAATTCGAGAATTTGGAAGCTTTCGAATTTGGGAAGTTGGGAACTTGTGATCTAAGCATCTGATTATCGAAAAATTCTAAAGTTCTAATACAAGACACCCTATATCGACATGCAACGTAGGGAGAGCTAGGTCCCAATTTGTTTATAGCGGAGGGAGCATCCCCCACACTGGGTGTCCCTCAACAGGGGCCCACCCAGGTCCCTACGTAGTTACGCCAATGACTTTATGTTAATTCTTGTTTTCCACGCTTGGTGCACTTGTAACGTGCATCATTGTATGCAATGTATGCGCGCGTGCTCGTTTTATCGAATCGATTGAACCGTGAGATTCGAGTGCAGTGATATTCATTGGCTTCCTGCTGGATGCGTAATTTAAAACGGGAAATTTGTTGCGAGCTAAAATTGGAAAGTTAAGTCTTAATCTTTTAACCTTTCGAGTCTTAAATTACGTTAACGTTATTTTTTTACCGAAACTTTTATTCCATATGCTTGGAAACATTTAAATAAATTTTAACGCCGATGCGAATTATTTTTATCTTCATTTTTCAGAATGGCAGTGAAGAAATCGAGTGCTCGCCATCGAGTTTGTTTCATCTCGCGTTTTACCGTAGCCAGGATCAGTCACGTCAACTTCACCGAAACCGAGAACCCTGAAGTTTCATCTTGAAAACGTGCATCAACTCGAAGTGCAAGAGGTCGTGCACGCGACTACCGAGCACGCCCGCCCGAACCCGATAAAGAGCTCGCAATTCGCAGAAGCGTGTATACACGAATGTCCTTCGTCCAGTCGTACAGTCAAGAGAAAATCTTTCGTCCCTAGGGAATATATGACAACCAAGAACAGGCTCGTCTGCTCGTTCAAGTGGGATTCGAAACTTTCAGCTCATACAAATTGCAGGACTGTCCAATTTGGAGATATGGACATATTCGTAGATTTAGCGGTGTAGAAATTGGGGGTCCTACAAGTTTTGGGATCTATGGATTTGGAAATTTAGAATTTTATAAACCTACAGATTCAGAGGACATATGTATTTGGGAACCTTGAGATTAGGAGATATCAAGACGTAAGTATCTACAGGCAAAAGACTTTAGGGATTTGGGATTCACGAATGTACGGATATTGATACCCACACGAGAGTGGAGACCTATTTTGAAACTTTGAGATTTGGAGATCTTCGAACATGCGAATCTATGAATTTCGAGAATATCCACGAAGAAGTTTGATCGTAGAGGACGTACATCCTTTATGGAAGAGCGTGTAGAGAGCGATCCGATGGTGGTAACGGGGCCTGGGTCACCATGGCCGGACAGCATCGTCGCGACGAACACCGTGAAAGCGATAACGAGCGGTGCAATGTTACGAGCGCCAGAGATAAAGGGACGTGAGAAGAACGGAACCGTGACAATAAACCTGCCGTCGTGTAATAACCGCAACAGCCAGACTCTTGCGGCGCAGCCTCTTCGATCGCGCGGGCCAGTTAATAACACCGATAAACAGATTTGACCGAGTTTAGAACGAAACGTTTCGAGTCCGCTCGTAATTTCTTCGTCGACCAACCAACGGAGTTGCGTATTTTTTCCTCGGGTTCTTGTATCGACTGGCGATTACGCGACTGACAATAGCGGATCGAAGGCCGAGATAAGTAACCAGGGGCTAGAGTCGTATTCTTGCAACTCCGGTTATCTTGGTTCTCGATGGGAGCGAGCGTTTACGTTGAGCAACTACCACTACCGTTACGGCTTCTGAAGCGATACAGCACCGAGGCTGCCTTTCGTTTTGTCCTTTAACCCTTTCACCGACACCAGATCATATTGCGGCTACCAATGTAACGTGGTAGCTGCGCAATAACGATCACGCTTTTCTAATTACTTCATATGCTATGTCTTTGTAATTCGTGACGAATGGATCGGGGAGACATTAGAACTGCGAATTTGTGAGACCCTGGTACCAGGACACAATTTCATGAAAAATTACCTAAATAATGATTCGAATTGTAGATACTTTATCCTTGCTCGTTATTCGAGTACGTATCTTGATTGGTTTATATTCGAAGAGTGGCCGACTCTGTTAGTTGGGTGACTTGATCTTTGCCATGAGTGATGAATAGTAGAGGTAGACATTAGAGTTGCAAACTTGTGGTGCCTGGACACGATTTAAATGACAAATTATCTGAATAATGACTCGGATATTAGATACTTTATCCTTATTCGCTATTGGACTAGTTATCTTAATTGTTTTGTATCTGGAAAGTGGCTGACTATGTGCACCAGGCGCACATTGTTACTTCACTACTCGTATTAATGGTAACTTTGTTACTTTTATTACTCTCAACAAGCATAACAGTTGAACGTTCAATATAACTGAATACGGTCAGTATAACCGAATATATTCAATATATCCGAGTATGTTTAGAATAACCGAACATGTTCACTATAAATGAACATATTTTGCGTGACGTAGTACGTTCAATATAATCGAATATACTCAGTAAATTGAATATATTTAACAACGTTTCATCTGAACACCAATTGAACCCACTTCTATCCTATACGATATTCACCCCTTTTATCGGTGTATCAGCAGATCGAAAAAACCCTGTATAAATGTAGAATCAGAATCTACAGATTCAGTAAAAGGACGCAAACTATTTATAAAATGATTCGTCACTATACACCAATATCACTATATGCATATTGAAACAAGTTACAAACTAGTAATGTAACAAATCTTTATCTAGAATGATACCGGTGATAGCTATAATCGACTATAATTGTACACGAAGCTAATTGAAGATACTTAACCAATCTCTGATACGCCATCGTTACAATCGCGCGTATCAGAAAACGGTGCAATAATAGAAATAATGTTTACACATGGTATATTTAGGTGTGTTTAAAGTATTTCACGTGTGAAAGGGTTAAATCAGCCCAGCGTTGTTTGCCGCTTTGCGTAATAAGTGGCAAACGGCAACGGGTCGCCGATTTCTTTAATAATCCGAGAGCAACGGCGTCGTTTACGATAATTGAGCCACGCCCTGCGTTGCGAGTAATTCGCTCCGTAAAAGGTAAGCCGCGAATCTCGTTCTCGATGTTAGCAGAAGGAAACTCACGTTACAGACCACGAGGAAGCGTTATTTGGTGCAATACGCCCGATTGCTTTCTTACTTCCATATATTTACGTACTACGCATTATCTTTGGAACAACATCGGTTCACGATAACTGTGCCATATTTACTGCTAGTATATCAAAATTTATTGGTTAACGATGCATGTCAGACATGAAAGGTATATCTTTTAAAAATATGGTTTAAGGATATAAAGAAATAAGTATTTTCTGAAATACATTTCCAATGTTCGTGTACTGTCATAAGTGAATGTTGTTAAGGGTCCTCATCATATGTTGATAGGGCAAAAATTGATCGACTTAAGACAATTCATACAGTATTAATGAAAGGAGGACAAAATATTCTTACGATAAAAAGGTGACGAAGTCAGTGTCAACAGATCCGAGAAACCATGCTTGCTTGAACATAAACGTCAAAGGTCATCAAACGTTGCACAATAACGTAACGTGTTCGATATCAAGGAGCAACCGAACCCGGTCACCCAGGGTTTAAATCCCCGAGGAAGGTTGTACCTATAGCACCGTCCTGTTCCTTCGTCCCTCCCTTGGCACCCTTACGTAGCTACTTCGATCCCAACTGGCCAGCCACTTTTCTCTCCTTTCTCAGCCAACCGACCGACGAAACCAATAACTAAGGGAAAAGAAAAATGGTATGGAAGTCTCGCACGCTCGGGGCATACATATATTTTCGCGACGACGTGGATATATAGCCGACGTGTGTGTACGTGCGTGTGGAGACACACGTACACACGGTAAACCCTAACCCCCAGGAATTAATATTCCATCCGCGTGGCTTACACCAGTCTCGCAGATTGCCAATGCCGTTCGAGTTCCCCGGGAACGTCCAGGACCCTCCGGAAACACGTCGGACAAGGACAACCGGAGGAGAGAGCCCCCAGGTTCCGTTTCATTCGTCAACCGGGAACAATGACTGGTTCCTGGCCTCCTATCCCTCCCCACACCCCGTGGAAAATAAGATTCCACCGCGAGAGGAGATGTACGTAATTTCGCTACTGATCCGATGAGTTATCGCCACGAGCCAGCTCGACGACATCCTTCCAGCGGACAGCAACGACATTTTATTTGCTCGTTCGGAGAATCGTTATGGCGACGTGCTAGCTACGCATCGCAACTGAGGGACGGGGTGGTTTGCTAAAGTATGGGGTTGAATAATAAATTTCATGCGGAGATCTTTCAAGATTTACAAGAATAGTTAATTCCACGAGGCGCCGAGTCGACAACAGAAATTTAATTGATCTAACATTTTATTGTCTTACGTATGGAGGTCCCTAATTACAAGGTCCCTAAAGTAGGCGAAAAGTAGCCTAAAGTATCATATTTGGACTTTTAGCTGTAACTGAAAATGATAGTTAACAATTTTCGGTGAAAGTAAATTGAATGAATGATTTTTTCCCTTAACTCTATGCCTTGTTTGGTTTTTGTAGGTAAAGTTATTTGCGTTAAATGGTTGTAGTCTTATCTACGTTTCTGTAGTGGGTTAGCAGTAATTTGTACAGGATTTGTGATTGGAATAAATATTTCATACTACACGGCATTAGATCGGTTCGAGCGCGTCGAAATGGTCGCACATATTTCAGCAGATTTTCATAACAACACGACAAAGTGCTCGTTTCCCGAGGAGAATGCATAGGAGATTTAAAGTTAACCCTCGACTAGAGCTCCGAGGGATTTGAATTGGGTAAGAGGGTCTTTGTATGGATCCTTATTGATACTGGTAAATGTTACCGAGCATATTTCCTATATCAATATCTGAATATCGAGCTTCCAACGAATTTTAATAGAAAAAAAAAATGAACGTTACAAACGTTACGTAAATTACATTTATGAACGTCAAAAAGGTGATCAACAATCAACATAAAAAAAGTATATCAATCAAGATCAAGAAAGAATGTCAATCTTCGAGATGTATTTAAAAATGAAATAATGTCAGAAACCTCATATATTTTCCTTTATAATCAATAATTTGTACTTCATTACCTTACAGGCAATTTCATAATTTTATTTATGTAAATGAACTTAAAACGAAAGTAAGAACAACAGTGTCCACATAAGATTAAAACGTAAAGGATCTTCGTTAAAAAAACAAATTTGCAAATTCCTTAACTATCGTTCGTATCGCCGTACACGGTCTTACCTAGATGTTAGATTAAGAAGCTTTTTCCTGCCGAAGGTAGCCAACTAAATTTCCCAAGCACCTCCCATAAATAATCGATTTTATTAATTCAACCTTCCCTTCGTTCGCGACATCCTTAATTACCGTAGCCATGAAACGTTCCTTTTTCAGCCGGTTTCACGATGCAAAAATTTACCATACGCCTCCTATTCGCGTTCGTAAATCTCCACGTAGTATAAGATTCCCGATACGTCCCTGTGATAAGGGTGGGTGTCAACGCGTGTACACCATAGCTATTCGTTTCAGCCGGTGCCCCTCGCTTTACGCACTCAACCAGCATGGGGATACTCTTCGAGAGATCTATGTAGATAATTGGAGATGGGAAATTATCATTGGCGTAACTAGAATCTTTATTTACGGTATGGATTTCTAATCTTAACGATATCCTACATTTGGGATGTAGAATTCATCCTAGTAATCATCAAATGATTTTTGTAATTTAGAAAGTAGGAAATTTTTGAATTGGGACATGGGGATTTGGAAATTAGGTGTTTGAGAATTTGGGAATATGGGGTTTGAGAATTTCGTAATTTGAGAATTTAGGAAACACACACGTGATATCTACTTCGTATTATATGGGAAGGCATTTCATACTATTGGGGTTGAAGCCATCCCTGCCTCTACTTACGCCAATGAAAATGATATCTATCGATTAGATTGCAACGAAGCCATTTCACATTACAGAAACTTGTTCCACAGAGAAAAAATCCTAATTTTATTCGTAATTAGAAATAATTTTCGTTTTCCAACGTGCGTGATTCATCGATTCTTTCATTTGCAACGAGACTTTGATTTCCCGTTAGACCTCGATCCCGTTTCATCGAACGCAAACAGATATTTTATTCTCACCACGGGAGTTCGAGTAAAAAGAACAGAATTACCGTAAATACAGGTGAATATTTTTTCTCTTCTGCGTTTCGCTGTGAGAATATCGGAGCATGGCCGATGAAATCGATTTGCCTTGTATTCGGATTAATTCCCGATTTAACGAGTCGACTATTTCGTTTGGAGGAACTCATGTACCAGAACGGTTCACTAGTTAATTAACATTAATTAATATTTCTTTAATTTTATTTTTGTTTAGGTAAATTCCTTTCGATCATTTCTCTGTTACTCGTAAGTTCTTCGAACATATGGTTTCTTGATAAACTAGATTGTCATATTCGTGAAATTTACGCTGTCAAATGTTTTTCATGTATGCTAATATGATATTACATATTACATATATTACGTATGTGACATATTACGTATATTTCGTTAAGTTTAATGAACTATATCCTACTCAAATCAAGGAAAATCTCATTGGACCTGCAAATGTTACATTTGATGAATATTAAGATGAATCAAACCTGATCAAAATTTAATTAAAAATTAATTTAAAATCAATTGAAACATAACTAAACTTACAATACTCGTGTCTCAAATCATAAATAACTGAAAACTGATGTGAACCGAACGAAATGTACAGTGCAGGTAACCGAACCGGTAAAAATACTCGTGTAAATATCGGTGTATGTTCGAGGAATGTACTAATTGAAGCTGAGATTCACCCTAATTACTTTTTGATCGTGTATGTGCAGAGCTTCAGCGAGTTTGAAATGGCTATCGGTATCGTTCAGAAATATAATTGCGAAGTACCTTTCAGAGGATACTTTGTAACTCGGATTGGGAATGCGAGCGATACGTGGTGGACGAATTCACCAGAAACGTCGTTATTCCGTCATTAACACTGCGATTTGTTGGTAAATGAATCGTAACAGTGTGTCCCCGTGTAGCCGACTAAACCATAGAACAACAACAAAAACGTTTACACGCAATTATATCGCGTTTACGAGTTCCTCATCGGGAATATCCGAAAAGGTCGTAAATTCTGCGTACCGTCGAGCTAGGTTACATACGCGCCGCCATCTACAGGGTAATTTTATGGTTGTTTTCGTCTCGTTTCACGTTCTCTCTTTCTTGTTCGGTTTAACGCTTGTAGAACTCGCGTTGAAACAACGCCTCGAGTGGATCGCGATGCTTCGGTCTATTTCGGATGCACTTTCGAAACGCAAAAAACGGAAACTGAAGAAAGTTTGAACGATGATAATATTTAAAAGCAGCTCCTTGTTCGAATCGTTTTCGCAGCAGAAAAGCTGAGGAAAACGAAATTTCTTTGCTCTGCTTCGCTTTCGACGCTCTCCTTCGAATCACTTCGTATTGTATAGGATCGTAAGAGCCTTTTAACGCGATCGAATTTAAACTTCCGAACGGGCGCCGGAATATGCAGAACCTTCCTCTTGCATTACGTTGCCGTGATAAAATGTTATCGCTCATTTCAAAAGTGCTCAAGTAACAAATATTATATGAACACAGAAATCTTTCAGTTAAATAAAAAGCAAAATATTTTCTAAATAAACAATAATTATTTCACATTTATCTTCAAGGTCTAATGAAATAATACTGCTGCAACTGTGCACACTCAGTTTGATAATGGGAATGTATAAATATATGTACAAAACATTTCTCACTTATAAAATTAATAATAACAGTAACGATAAGGAATATTTTTCTACAACCATACTATACCTCTACAACCAACAATACCACAAAATATCATTAAGTACGAAACTTGACAAGTAGGTTTTCATCTTCTCTTATTCTTTAGAATAATAAAAATCACTAGTATTGTCAGAGGATATTAATGGTTTTGAACTTTACATATGACGTTAAGATCGCTGTCCTGAGTGACCTTTAAAAAACTTGAGCACTTGTTCAATATTTGTTAAGAAATTACAAAATATATGATAAATACTGTGGTCAAACATGGGTATATCGCGATCATGTGGTAGCAAAAGGTTACAGTTAACGGCGTGTTAAGTATATACGGCATAATCGAGGGAAAAATTCATAGGAGAAGAGAAGGTAACAGGAATCGTCGCGCACATCGAATAACCGGAGCGAAGATCGAAAAAACGGATATTGCGATTGTAAGGGAAAAAGGTTAGGTGACCGGCACATCGGAAGAGAACCTGGGGGACCATGGCGCATAAACCGATACGGTTATTTCGGAATATCTGCAACCATACGCGACCACTCGATGCTTCCATTTCAATGTTCCGCCCATCCGAGCGTAAAAGTGGCGAAAATGCGTCGAGATGGGGTGAGTTTTGCGAAGGGTTGCGACCAGACTGCTTCTGCTACAATACCCCGGTGGCTGGAAAAGGCCAATCGAGACGTAAACTTTGATACTCCCGGGATTAGCCCCGGAAAATCGAGAGGAAATCGCGGAAACAACAAACGTGTGTATCGTTTCGGAACACCGAGACACTTTAACCCTTTGTCTTATGAGCCCTCCCAGATATCTTCAGGATAATATTCTTAACTATTCATTGTTCGTGTATGAATATTAAACTGCACAATTATACTAACTATGATTAGAACTGCTATTGGAAATTAGAGTACCGCTCATATACATAGTTACACGATGTCATAAGTTAGAATTATGCTGAGAAATTGTTAATATTTGATTAATATTGTTGTCTCTATACTATGCATTGCATGCATTGCCACAGATGGGGTGTACCAGCAAAGAATTCGTAGAATTGGCAATATAATAAAAGAATTTTTACACGGTGAACACGTAATATACAGTAATTCAATGCACAGCGATATAATATAATAGTATACGTATGTTGAATAAAAGACGTCTAAAAGAGAGTCTATAACATAAGACGATACTTAGTAGTTTAAATTTGAAATGTAAGTAGTAACTTAATAGTATAAATGTTTAAATTAGAAAATTTGAGCGCACGGAAACAAAGTGAGAGACAGGTAGGTGACAATTATTGAATATCAATCACGTACCATAATTTACTACACACGAATGACGATATCACACGTGGCGTGAAGAATGGTAATATAACGAGTCTATTGTACAATATCTTTAGGAGTGTAAATTTGAAAATTTAAGCACCAGCGACAAGATCGGAGAAAGGTGGGTGACAATTATTGAATATTAATGACATTCCAGAATTTACTACGCAAAGGTGATTACATTGCGTGCGGCGTAAAGAATGGTAATATAGCGAGAGTCTATTGTTAAGGTAATTCTTAGTAATTCGAATGAAAACATTTTTGAAGTAGATTTGAACAGAGAGGAACGAAGTGAGAGAAAGGTAGGTAGCTGACAATTATTGAATATTAATCACATCCCATAATTTACTATACGCTTTTATTTCGTTTGTATATCATAGATATAGCTTATGAGTATAATTCTACATCAAGTTTCGAAAATGGATACATTTACATTCATTGTCAATGGATTACCTTTTTTTCGCCTGTCATCGTCAATATTCGTCAATCGTCGATCGCCAACCTCGTCGTCGTCGTCACCCTTTTCATCGCACGGCAATAATAATACTAATTTTCCTTGAAATTGTCGAGCAAAGACATGAGACTCCATTATTCCGTTACTTTTATTATTATTATTTTCCTTATTATTCTTAACGTGGGTAAAGGTAAGGTATTGAAGGACAGCTACGCTCTCTTATCGTTCTAGTATTACATTTAATTAGGTATCATCCAGCGGCACACGAGGAACCGCGGCTCGCAAACAACGGCAAACACCATCGATTATCCTCGATCGATTTCGAATCGCGTCTCGACGGATCGAACTCACCGCGGCTCCTCGTTCACTGAGCAACGTTAACGTTACGTAGTGTTAATTATTTACATCGAAGAAACTCTGGAGAAGTAATACATCGGCTTTCCATTCATTTTAAAACGTAGGTACAGCAAAGACAATATAATAATTAAGACCTAAATTTTTATTCTCTCGGTTCTGATATTTCCGTTCGTACGTTCACGCTATCCGACACGTACAAATACGCGTCACGTATATTATAGTAGCTGTGTGTTCGTGTTTGTGTGTCCGTGTGCGCGTACGGTTCTTCCGACGAATGGTTCACGAGTTGGACCAACAACAGGTGCCCGTGAAAAAAAACTCGGGTGTTTAAACAAACAAAAAAAAAAAAAAAAAAACGAGGAACAAATATATGATTTTCGTTTCTGCGCAGAGATAAACAAATAACGATCACAGTACGTCGAAACGTCGAACGCTCTCGATTAACCCTTTGTACTTTTCATTTGTTTACCAAGAATTTTCTTGCATTTTAATATTACGTTTTGCTAGGAAAATATACGTCAATTAACATTCATGGAAAACAAACCGTTCTTACATTTTTTATTACTATACATTATACAGGGCGTATCAAAGTTTGGATCTCACCTATTCACCAGTAACTGATAATACACAAACGTTCCTTTCAAGTTATTTCAAGAACAATGATATAATATTGCAAACTTATAACGTTTTCGAAAGGAATAACGAAAGGTTGCAACTGCAAATTTATGAAATCTATTCATTTATGAATTCGTGCTATTTTAGTCACTTTATTCATCATATTCATTTTATGTACGACATTTATAAGAGAATGCAACGAAGTTAAAAAATAAGGTGCATGTTCTTGTTGAAAAAGTGAGACCCACACTCGCGATAAGCACTGTAAAACGGCATCTTGGAAAAGATCGACGTCGAGGCAAGAGTTCAAAGGGTCAAGAGAAACTGATCGACACGAAATGACCCCAAATCGTGTTTGCGACTCGAGAGCAAAAAATGAATACGCGACATGTGCACAAAACCCGGCTACGTGGCTCCCTCTTCGTTTTCCACCTCCGTTTCTTATTCTCCTTACCTCCTAACAGAATAATAACCACGACTCGCGTTAATGATCGCCGAAAACGATCAACATAATTGTATTTAAGTAACCGCGAATATCGACGCAAGAACAATAATAATATAACCGACGAGGATGAGAACTTAACAAAACAGCGCTTCGAGAATCGCACGATCATTTTCACTGGGTGAAACATGGAGGGTGTTGTGCGGTGAAAAACATCCTTTTATTCGAACGTGCAATTCTCCAGGCGTCATCGACCCGCTGAGAAAAACTAACGCTGCTCTTACTAATGTAGAAAATAAAAAAAAAAAAAAAAACTCGTAAACGTAATAGTATTCAACACGCGAAAAAAATGGGACAGCTGCCAATAAAAGAAACAACACTTAAGAGTGTAGACCATCGACGCTCGATCAGCCTAACGCCTTCCTACGGAATTAGTTGTAAGCAAATTTCAGAAAAAAGAACAATTTTAATTATTATCTGCTTCGAGAGAGCTTACATCTAATTCCGATCCTAAGTGCATCCTCCGATGAACACGGTAAAGAAAAGAAAACGTACGTAGAAATTAATTAATATATATTACAATCAGACGTTTTTGATCAATCCTTTTCATTTCTTCTTCTTCGAGGAACGATCGTTAGCGCGTTAAATGCCGTATGAGTTGCTGGTAATTTCGATAAGAAAAAATTTGGAAAAAATATTATGTAACTAATGCAAATTGTAATATTCTGAATAACTAATATGGTGTATCTTCATGAAGGTATTTAACGCGTCAGTGATTGAACCGATACCGAAAAACTATAACAAATGTAACATTTCATTTAAATGTTAAATGTTCATGTTAATGTTTTGAAACGTATGAAATGGTACAATTTCGTAAGATATGAAATGAACGTCGATAATTTTGATAAGTATAGACAAGTACGGTAATTACGATTGATTCAAACTCGCTTTGAGAAGTATCGATAACGAAAACTGATACCAATTAAAATTTACAAGTGAATATCATCGAAAATTTCCGTACCGTCTGGTTTAGTATGAAACCGTTTGCATAACATGAACAAAAATCGGTATCGATCCGATCACCACCGATCGTCCACGTTTCGTACCACGACAACGCGTTTCTATGGCACGAAAGACCGATGGTTAAAACCGTTCTTTAATTTCCTGGTACGAAGCAGAAGTATCGATTTCTCGAAAACACATGTACTCTCTAGGTGGTACACAAACGACACATTTCAACCGCAAAAACAAAATGAAGAACTCTTCAGTACCTATATCTCTCTCTCTTCCCCTCTCTTTCATTTCGCATTTAACAAAAAACAAATATACGAAAGAGTACGCAAAATAAACAGTTCATAAATAAACAATCAGATGTACAGTACAAAAAAAAGAAGAAAAAAATATAACAAATCGTGTGCATTTTTCCGCAAACTCGATCCTGCGTTCCGCTAGACGGATTCGGCTGTGCTTTTTTTTCACCAATCAGTACATACTTATTCAAGAATAAACTCTACTTTTTTGAAATTTTCGTACATGTACGTAGTACGGCGCGATTCACGCAAATATTCTCTTTCACTCTTTCTCGTAACACTCGCACGTTCTTCATCTCACTCACACCGAAACGCTCATGAGCCACACTCTACAAGTGTCATCGTTTATTTATTTGTATTTTACGTAATTGTAATTTCCTTAATTCGGATAAAGAGAAGTGCGTTGCGCTCGGGGGGGGGCGCTAAGTTTCATCCCCTTTTCAGCGACTCTATCTCTCCCCTCGGGATTAATCGCGTTAACACTCTCCATTATTACTTTTTTTTTTTTTTTTAGTTTTCTCATCGATTCGACTCGAAAACGACGACGGCACGCCGTCGTGATTTCATTTTACGCGAGTTTGGCAAGTCAGGCAATAAAGTTGTACTACTCAGCGATGCTTGTTGTCGCCTCGCGTTCTTTCTCCGTTTCCTTAATCTTCTTGTGTTTCCTTCTTTTTTTCTCGTGTTTTCTTTTAATTCTCGATATAATAAACTATACGTTATATATTTATATATGTATGTATGTATGTATATGCGTATGTATAGAGACCTAGTTCGATATAGTTTAAAGTTCAATATAATACATCTATAATAATAATGGTAAGAATAGAGCGAGTTAAATCGATTGGATTTCTGGAGTTGGGACACGGAACGTGATGGGGGACAGGGAATGAGGGTGATGGAATTTTTTTTTCTCGAGGGTTGGTAAAAAGGTGCGAAGAGAGCTCGAGGAAGCGTTTACGAACGTTTAATATGATATGATTACGCGTCAGTTATTTGGAATAATATTCTATATAACGATGTTTAGATGCCATACAGGTAGCTTAAGCCGAGAGAGGAAAGCTTCGTATTGTGGACGGCGCCCGCACAGTTTTTTTTACTTTTTACTCTAAAGATACTCGTTTCACGCGATCGACTAACGTCGAATCGAATGGTTTGGGAACATGGCGACCGGAAGTAGCACCGTGTGAAACATGCCTTCTAACAAACGGGGAATAACGGGAAAACGAGGATTTTTAACGTGATTTAACACCTTATCGACTGATGATCGATACGCTTATTTATATTTAGTACGAATACAGAAATGAATTGCATATTTATCTTCCTTTTTGTTTCAATCGACGACCACTAGATCGAGTTCTTTTAGGATCATCAATTTAAAATTTGATTTGATTTCTACTTTCATTTTCTCTGCAAGGAGCAGCCATTTTGTTTTTATCTTTCATACTTCTACTTTGTAAAACACCAAGAATTAATGAGCTTTTAAACAGGGTATACGCCACTTCGTACATCAAATAAAACGTATATAAACAACACATATTTAACTTTGCACCAACTCGTTTCTATTTTAGTTTTAATATTTAACAGAAACTTGATTTTAGAGTCAGCTTGACAACTACATTCGTGAGCTGTTATCTATTTAAACGTCAACAAACAACAATTATCAATGAAAGCAAGCACCATTCGAATCAACAATTTTTCACCATATTTTTAATACATTTTCAATCCCTTCATAATAAAATACATGAAAGACCACGAATTTAGTTGTCAATATAAATATTCAAGTTCGAGTGTCAAGACTACTATAAACATCGAGATAGTAAATACATAAAACATTAATTATGGCATTCATCGCCAAAAGAATTGCAAATCAACAAGTTCAAACCGTACATCAACATTATCGTAAATTTCAAAAGAACTTCGGCCAATAAGAAGCTAACAAAGTAAATTGAAACATGAACTTCGAAAAACAGAAAACGATAAAAATCGAAACAGTTACAACTACTGATATGTGGTTAATATTGAAAAACAAAAGTGATCGAAATCATTTACCAACAAAAAAACTTTCATTATTAACATTAACAGCTACTTTAGTCGATAAGGTGTTAAGGGCTGCCCATGAGTGCGTTTTTCATGGCAGCGACTTAATCGTTAGTAAAAATATAGAACAGGACAGAAGGAGGTTCATTTAACAGAGAATATAAAAAGAAATAAATAAAGTAAGGACCGAGGTCTCCTTTGCTCGTATCACTGTTTGTCAATCACTATACCAGAAGTTTACCATCAGAGAAAACTTATTGGGTTTATGGGGTGACATTAGTTACTTAATCCTTTAAATGCTTCGATGAGTGTAGATACAATTGAAGAAAACTTTCGTTATATAGTTACTTGCAAATTGACTGCAACGTTGAAGCTATTGAAATTTTTAATTAATAGGATTCATATTTTTAGCAAATCTTGTCAATTATTTCTGAGATATTTCTATACATCTGTTATACACACACTTCAAGTTTTCAAACTTTCCGTGAACTTAGAAATGTTCAATCTTTCATATTCGATCTCTCAAAACCGAAGAGAAGTATTTGTTTCTAATCGAAGTTTATGAAAGTGGCAATACAACAAGAGTTTTTACTTATTACAAAACAAATTCAGTAGAATGTTAAACAACGCAACTATACTTTGCACGAAGTTAAAAACACTCACGTTTTAAAGAAAATTTGAGTAAAAGTAACAGAAACAATTGTTAACACGCAATAAACGATTTGAAGAGAAACGAGAGGAACAACGAGAAGAGAACAATAAACGAGTGAAAAAGAAATATGAACCGAAATGAAACACGGTGCTAACTCGATTCGGGAACGAGTGAAGGAAAGAGAACGTCTTGATTCCCAAATCGTTCGTTCGTTGAGTCGAGAAACTCGATGTCGAGAAACATGACGCGTGTCACACTCATTGTCAGCTACATTTTCTATTTCGTAACCGCAGTCGCTAAAACGATTAAAAAGACCTTAATGCATACGTACGTATATATAACACGGCCGCTACGAATCTCACCGTTGCAATTACTGTACAAACTCTTCGGCTAATTAATAATGATAATTATTATTATTGTTATTATTACGCATTACGTATATCCCTAATTTGTCGGACGTATCGGCGCCGCCACTTCCGCCAGCCCGTTTCCTGGGCTGACCGCGTCATTCTGGGTCATAAATAGACCATCGTACGCAAAAAGAAACTCGTGTCAACCCTCTGCCTCGTGATATCGAGTCAAACTCATGGCTTTAACCTTAATTTCTGTCAAACAAAAATTAAATAAAACGTGGAAATGCTAATTTCGATTCTAACCGCAACTTGTAAAATTAATTGCATGGAAGAAAATAAGTTAGATTAACTTTGTAAGGCAAAGGGTTAACCTGGTTGAAAAATGAGCCGCCAGGTCACAGGATAAAAGTAAGAAAAATAATGTCCACGATGATCATGATGATGATAGTAACAATCAGAATAATAATTCGTAAATAGAGTGACGTGTAAAGCTTTTCTACAAATATAGTTACACCGATTCTCGGGACTCGATCGCGTCACGTGTGTGCTTTTCTCATTCTCGTAAAAAAAGAACTTCTCCCTCCCATTAAATCTCTTCGTTCCCCTTTTCTCTGCATTTATTTTTACGTATACATTGAGCCGAAGAAGATTCAGCGATCTTTCCTTTCGTTCGCATCGTCGACAGAACAACGGAAGCACCCTCGAAACCGGAACCACGAAACGTTTGTATCTTGCGATATCCCGTAACCGAGATCGCGCGATTCGATCGGAATATTCTGGTGGCAAATGTACGACCGTGCATCGATTTTAATTATAGTTTTTCTGAGTGTCCACACCGATGCGACTTCAGCGCTTTCGAAGCGTTGCGATTGATCTGCGAAGAACATGTAATTACCTCGATGGAAGTCCAAATAACGTTCTTTTTCATTACCAAATTATCGAAACATAATTTATCACAAATAACATGTTTATCGGTGAAATGAATCTTGACTGTGACTTTTCACTTTGAAACAAGTATAATGGATTTGAATTTCGGGCCAATCGAGCTTGCAACTCCTCAACAGCACTAAACGATTAATGATTCAATAATATAATAAATATGAATATTTCACTGGTTCTTACGCAAGGTACATTTTCATGTGACAATAAACTGTGAGTTTATCCTTGAAATCATACTAGGATAGAACGTCTTTGTACAATTAGATCAAATCTTTAAACGCCCAAGTTCAATTCGTTATTTTATTTTTAATAAACCTAACCGATTATTCTGACGATATTTAGCTACTTTTACTTCATATACTTTCACGTATTAAAATGGATGACTAGTTCACATGTGAAGTATGTTTCAGGACATTAAAGTCTGTAAAACCTATGGTTCTATATCCACATTAAAAACAGTCTCAAAATGATATCATAGTTCGATAACACCAAATGTTATGATTTTTCTGGGTAAAAGAACATTATTACCAAGTGACGTGGAATACTACGCTATTACGTTGCATATGACCGCAATACACATATAGAATAAATATGTACATACATATTCTGATATTCGTCTCACATTTGAAAACTGTCACGATAAAGTACGTAATAGTGTGTGATTCCACGTGATATGATATTAACGTGTTTCTATTTATAATTTCACATGAAAAAGTACCTATATCTGTTAATTGTCATAAAAAATATTATAGTTAGAACTTCCTTCGTTGGCAATTATGTATTCTTCCAAACATCTCATTCCTTTAAAACGTTCGTTCCTAATCACTGCTCGAACCGTGCGCTCCTTCTTGAGGATTTGTACAAACACCTGTAACGGAATTGTACCAAACAATGCAATCAAATTTTGATAAATATTATCATAGGAGCATATAATTGTTTGACGAATTTTTTTAGATTTTTAAGGGTTTAGAAAAGGTTTAGAAGGAACAATTGCGAGTATAATCGCAAAGATGGGTCCCTTTCATTTTTGTTTCGTTCCTGTGAGAGGAGAGGCGTGGCCACATTACCGATGCGAACCGACCCGTGCCGAAGTGAAACACGAATGAGTTAGCGTATCCTTTCACTTCGCCAATCGTAACGAAGCAACCCATCTTTGCAGACAACTGTACGTTAATGTTAACCGATTAGTATCAATGGTACAGAATGTATGGCATCGAGCACGATAAGTTTCTGTAGAGAAAGTGGCGAGTAGAGTAAGAAACTTCTACTTGTTACAACAGTCGTGAATTTTCACAGTACATAGGATCTTTCGACCATTTTCAGTAATTTACACATTTTCATATTTGCAAATGACCAAATTTCTACATTTCGAAATTTCCAAATCTTCGAATCTCCAAATTTCCAAATTCCTGAACTTCACAAATCCCAAAAGTTCCAAATATCCCAATTTCCAAATTTGCAACTTCCCGAACTTTCCAAATCCTTAAACTTCCAACTTCCCGAATTTTTCAAATTTGCCAAATCGCCAAATTCTCAACTTCCTAAAGTCATAAGCTTTCAATTTCCCAAGCTGAAATATTTTTAAATTCAAGAAGAGATGAAACCTTTCCTCGTATCGTCATTTTCTCTAACAAAGTCCTCGCCACTGCGAAAATGCATTCCGCAAAAATTCGATATTTATCAAAACCTATTTGTTAGAAACAAATTATTCATATTACACATACTCTGTTACAGGTGTCTGCACATACCCTAATCCTACATTCCTAAATCTTTCTTTCTACGGTCTTCGACCATTTAAAGTTAAATGATTCGTCACGATTACGGTAGGTAGATTATCTACTTGGGATCGAAAAGGTTGAAGGAAGGGTAAATTGTAGGGAACAGGGGGTGTTGTTTGTTGGGGAGGATATTAACGTGAGTACATCTCGTGCGTAGACTCGCATGCTTATTCGTTTAGTTTACGTACGGCGATATTTATAGTAATGATAGTACTTTAGTTTAATCGATTAGCGGTACAGTGTTTAATACGAATACGATTTAATCCTCTTTTTCTCGGGGTTTAGATCCAGTTTTCTTTTTTCTTCTAAAACGAAATCTATCTCGCCTTCATTACGGACGTCTATTTGTTTCTTTCTTGTCTACGAATTTCTTTCTTCAATATTTAACAAAATGTCTCGTTTATTTTCTTCTTTTTTTGGGGAGATTTTCTTTTTTAATTTGCTATCAATCTTGTCTCGTTTCCGATACGTATTTTAAATTCTTATCAAGCTACTATCAAAATCCTTTCTTTTTTTATTCTTCTGCTTTTCTGTCCTTAGAGCACGGTACAACAGATTTTTCTTCCCCTTTTGTTCTCATATACATATATATTTGTATATATATTCATATGTATATATATATATATATATATAATATATTCGTTACTTTTAATAATATATATAATACGGTATTATTGTGTACACTATGATTTTACAATCGTAAATAGATAGATCACTGGACGATTCGTACAACAGATTTCCCCGCTTTCGTGAAGAATACATTATATGTATATAATAATATATATATCTATATATATATATATATCTGCTTTCTCTTGGTTCGAGTTACGTATATACGTTTTAGCAATCTTTTCTCCCTTTGCACGCCCTTTTTCCATTAAAATTATATGTATATAAATCCTCGTCGAAACTTAACGATTAAAAAGAAGAACAGAAAACCACGAGTAACGAAAAATAGTAGGAAAAAAAAGAGAGAAAAAAAAAAAAATAGAAATACTCAACAGGAACATTGTCTGATCGATCGTTCTCCATGAACAAGAACTTATGGAAGACCGAAAAAACACCAACTACAATCGATATACAATATTTATAAACGACAAAAAGAAATCGTAAGAAAAATAAAACACAGGCCAACGTTGGAAATCGAGGTTTCTCTCGAAAGGATCGGAACTCTTTGTACGAATCGCGTGAACACTGGGTTTCGGGGCGTTTGGGTGAGGGGTACGAGGAGAAATTAAAATATAATCAGGCGATAATTTCTATGATCCAAAATGTTCTTCTGGGTTTCTTTCGTTTCATGGTTTTCCCATTCTAAGTCCTTGTCTTCGATCACGAATTCTACGCAAGTAATTAGCAACGACTGCCTCTAATATATCTATGGAAAAAGGTCTACCCTGACACCAAATTACGTATTTAATGTACTAACAGTGAGGATTACTCGTCCGGTGGTGCATCTTTGCTTGACGGTGAACAATCTTTCGGTATTTCGCCCCTTTTCCCTTCTCGTCGTTCGCGGAGTGGTCGCTCTGCCCCGTGGCGAATATGTGCTAAAAGGAAAACAATCGAGAAGAAACGAAAATAAACGGAGGAAGATTCCACGCGAACTCGTCGATACGATCGTGGTTAACATTACGTACAATTAACGAGACATATAGCTACGCGAGACTCGAGTTATATTGCCACTTCGAGCACCGATTCCACCGCAAGGAGACTCGCAACCTTTATATCCGAGGTTGATTCAATTTGTCTAATCAACGGATGCAATCGCAAATTCTACTTTTCGGCCTTAAACAATGACACGTTTTACTATTATACGTTATATCACCACACGTAGTACCACACACTACTCACTGCATCACTATGTGTCACGCAACTATTATGCATAAAGGTTCCTTTGTACTGGCAATATAACGAGAGTCTACTGTATTTGGAGAAAACAGAAATAAGAAAATTTCGAAGGAGTAGTATAAGTTTCATAAAATGTAAAACGATCATGAAATCTGGATGCAATCGAAAAAGTTTTCTATAGTGTTACGATAAATTATCTTACACAATATGGAATATGTACTGCTTTTTAAATACGAGTTTATCCTGCATTAGTAAAAGCCTTAGCGATATTCTCTGAGATCTAAACTGAACAGATAAACGAATGTAAGACGCTCGTCGACGAGTCAGCATTTCCAAACCAACCACCCCTAACTTCAAACTAGAATTTTTCAATTCGATACTACACAATTCACTGTGTAATCGTACTTTCTCTGCGTCAAAATAATTAGGACGTTAAGACATCCATAAAATACACGGAGAAGAATCACATCGCACCAAATGAATATTTACATCTGTAAGAGCAATTTTTAGTCAATTTCTAGGGGTAGACATTAATTAATCAAGGAATTTGAAATTTTTTATCAATTTCGCCCAAGTATTTTTTATATTAATTATACAATGGTACTCTTAATGACTGCCACGATCAATCCATCTATTTAAAACTTTATATACACTTAATGTAAAATCTCTTCATAGTCCGTACTAGAAATCGTATCGATATCCGAGATATTTTACTTTCTATCGCCTAAGAAAGTGGAAACTTCCCGATAACATCGATATCTATTCTTTGCATAGCTGCCATTTTGTTAAAATACTTTTCTGCTTCATTCTAGTAGGGACGGTAACCACATTGAAATAGATTAAAATCACCTATTATTCTTTTGTATAAGACGAGTATATTAATGCTAATCATGGCAGTCTTAATAACAGTACACCGCGCATAGCAAAATATTGTAGCTTCTCGTTAATTAATATAAAACATAATTGTATACAAGTTTCACTATTATTTCTTACGGAGAATCTATCTTTTCTTACATTCACAAAAAATTTCAAATTTCTTGATCCGTTAATTTGTACATCTAAGAATCGCTTACAAATGATCTATCAAAATGGAAGTATCTTTTCAAGAACTTCTATCAAGCAAACTTTTCCTGCAAAATCAATGATACTATTGGTTGCTTTTCATGGTCTGTCAATAGTCCCCAAGGTGATTCGTAAAAAAATAAACGTTCAAATCCTTACTAAACCAGTACAGAAAAACCATAACATTTTCCTGTTAGATCAAGCCTGTCCAAAATTGTCCCTGGGAGACAAACGATGTTCTCCCATCTTCCACTGTTGCTATGGGAACACAGCTGGGCTATGGGAACTGTGATCTATCATTGTTGCCCCATTCTGGATTTCTAACAGGTTTGGTAGTATCGAAAGTTAGAAGTTTGGGATTTAAAAAACTGAGAATATAAAGAATTTAGGAGACTTGAAGATTTAGAGAATGCAGATATTTAATTTTATGGATGTTTCAGAATTTAAGGACTTAGTTATGCAAAAATTTGAGAATTCTGATTTTCTGAATTCTGAATTTAAAGACACAGCTGCATGGAAAGTTAAAAATTTAAACTTGACAATTTAGAAATGTGGGAAATTCAGTCCCAGAGTTCGCGTGACACTGTTCCTTCCCAGTTCCCACTCCAAAGCTCTTAGCACAGGAAAATATCGAGGTGTCGCTGTAGTTATGTTCAGTAGCAGTCAAAACAACCAGATTGTCCGAGTCTTCGACTCGTTTCAACTCGGTTTCCTCCTCGGTATCAAAGACGCCAATCAAAGCAACCATGTTGCTACGTCGATTTTCAAACGAACATGGGCGATCCAGGTCGGAGGAACAAATTAAAAAAAAGAATATGAATTCTGTAATGAGCTCGATTAGAATGGCCAGATGAAAATCTCAAAGCGTACGTCAAAACGTTGAAAAATATTATCTACTAATTGCAACGCGGTGCATGTGAACCACGGTTAATTAACCTGGGAAAAGCAGCTCGGTAAATGGCATCGATTTGTACCGCTAAATTCCTTTCGAGTTAAAGTCGGCACGAATTAGCCTGGACGTACTCGTGCGTATGTAGCTACACGTGGCTTTAGTTGTACGATCAGAAGAAGGTATTCAAGGTATTCGAAGAAGTCTGCGATCGTTCGTTGTTTCAATAAGAGCGTATAAAGAGCCTTGCCGTCGCTCACGCGAGACTAATCGCTTTCGCCTTGTCAATTTTTTCGAAAAAAAAAAGAGCAGTTGAACTTCAATTCCACTTTTAACTTTTGGGAGGCCCTGCACCTTTCCTTGGGTCGATTTTTGATAGGATTTTGAATTCGATTTCGATCGGGTAAGTTTATGGGACGTTTTGATATCGATAGGTACGGTGCTTAGTGATGGGATATTGGCTCTGAATTGCTATTAAGATATTATAAATTTCTGATGATTTTGGAAGTCTTGAGAATAGTAATGGTGCAGTATGAAATTTGAATTGTTAAAGATTTTCCAAAAGAGTACTTAGAAATATTGAAAACGTGCAAATAAAAATAATTCCACCTAAGAAATTCAGTAATTTGGAATTTGAAAATACATAATCTTTCAAGTTTAAAAATTTGGAATGTTGGTAATTTAGAAATTTAGAAACTCAGTGCCGCGAGTACCACTTGCTTGTTCATGCATCGCGCTGATTACTTTCTTCAACGTTTTACTACTAAACTACAAAACGAAAACTTCCAAAATCACACTGTCGATCAAGATTCGATAGAAAAATTTCGATTTGAAATATTAAATTTTTACCTCGAAGAGCAGTGAAAAGTGAACGTAACGATCTGACAGTGGAGAAATTCACAAGATCAAATACACCCATCACTAATATAACGACGATGATGGAATCGATTGGGTAAATGGCAGCGAAATTTGAAAGATCATCCCCGCGATCGTCCCAGTTCCCCTGGTGATGGCCACTTTGATCCCTCCTCGATCGTTCCATCGCGATTAACAGGAATTCTTCGCCAACCATCGCTTAATTACTCCGCCGCGTTCTCTTCTCCGTCGGGTATTAATTGATCGTCTCGTCGCCAGTGTCGTTAGCTCGTAGCCCGCGACAAAAGGACTCCGAGGGCCGACCCTTTAATCCCGCTCGTCTTCTCTGCGCTCGTTTATTAACTAATTCTAGTGAGTCGGTGTCCCGATGCGCGCGCGATCACCGTTGGCTTCCATCTTGCTTGTGGCAGTTTCATCGTCGCGCCAACTCGTCGTCCCGCTGTGTTTCATCGGCCGATTAACAATATACATTTATACGTTCTAGGAATCAGTCACAGGCTAGGTCCATCCTTTGGCCCAGCCAAAATAAGTACGTAGTTTGAGGGTGTGCTTCTTGCACGCTTTCTAAAAACCTCTACTTCGTGTACGTGTGTTCGTGTGTGCGTGTGTGTGTACGTGTGTCGTTTTCCATTTTCCCCTTCGTTCCTTTCTTCCTTTCGTATAAAAAAAGACCAAAAAAAGGATATAAACAAAGAAGCAAAAGAGACAAACACGACATCAAACATCGTCGCTAGTCGAGTTCTTCTTCCACGACCTCGATAGGAGAAAAAAGAAGAAGAAGAACGATCACAAGGTCTTCGAGAACACCGGTCCTTTCCCAAAACGTAGGAAGAGCAGCGCTCCGAACGCGTCCACGCGGATCTTCGTCCATCACGCTCGAGTATTAGGGACAGGAGCGCGTGTTTTTCGTTCCTCTTTCTTCGAGGTCGACCTTCAGCGATCTACCTCGCTTCGATGTCTGCGTGTCTCGTGGTTGGCGTTCCAGTCTCTCCGTTTCTTCTTCAAAAGAAAGACAACCGATCGGCTGGGCTCTCCTATGTGGGCACCTTACTGACCGCCTTCAGGAGATCACTTTGCGTCTTGTCCAAACCGCTCACGTGATGCTGCTGCTGATGCTGCAACGCAGCGTTTTGCTGTTCCTGCTGCATCTTCGCTTGCTTCTCCGCTTGCTGCTTCTTCATCATGTCCTGCTCCTCGCGTTCCCGCCTGGCCTGCTCGTTGATCTCCTTCACCGCCCTCAATTCCTTCTTCAGCTTCATCCGCCGATTCTGGAACCAGATCTTGATCTGTCGTTCCGTTAGACAGAGGGCGTGGGCGATCTCTATTCGTCGCCGTCGCGTCAGGTAATGGTTGAAATGGAACTCCTTCTCCAGCTCCAGCGTCTGGAATCGGGTGTACGTTTGCCGACCCCTACGCCTTGGACACCCGTTCGGTCCTGGAAACGTCAGAAACGCAGATTTGCCTAGGTTAGTTTTTTCATGTAGGATGGCTTGCCACCTTTTAACCCTTTGCACTGCACACAGTCAACTCGCGTACGCTTACCGAACGGCCTCCTCGTATGGTCCTCTCTTCGTGAACTTGCTCTTTTCATCTTTTTTTTTTTTTCAACGGGACAGATACAAACTGTCAGACAAATTACGGGCTGAACATGGTTCTCGAAAATGTTGACTGTTGGCTTACCGTGTAAGCGTGCAAGAAGTGCAAAGGGTTCGTTGATTAAATAATAATAATAACAGCGTGGAGAATAAGTTGAAAATAAAAGAAATTATTTGAACAACTGACGCACAGGCTTGGGCTTGAAGACGAGGTTGACTAAATAAAATTCTAGTTCGTAGTCCGTTCGATATTCCGAAACGAGTTACAACATTTTATTTTACCCAGGATCCAGCTAGATCTCTATATTTTTTCTTTATCTCTGTACTATTCGTATTTCTTACCGGTTACTTCATTTCTTACTGACTAGGATAATAACTAAGATAAGTTTCAACTTTCAATGTTACAAAATCCCAAAGTTCTAGGTCCAAAAATCGCAAGGTTTCGAAGTTCCGAAAGAAGTAATACGAAAACAAAGTCAACTAAATTTGATCTGTACTTAATACTCCCGTATACTGTTTCTGTAATTTGAATCCCTAAAACCAGTTCGAGTTACGACCACACAAACGCAAATCGAATTTAAAAGATAGATTTTCATCGCGGTTTGCGATAATTTCTTTAAATCGGCCATACCGTATCAGAAGGGTTGACTGACCATTAACTTCATTTAATTTCCCCGATGCATACTTTCGCAGCAAGAACCAGATCGCATTCGGGAAGCAGTAAAATCGTCTGACGTATTTTACATTTCCTTCAGAACGAATTGCGCCGACTCGTTCTTGGACAAGAAATATGGCTACCCCGAATTTCGTTACGTAAACTTCAGTTTTTCCGTGATTTAGAGTGACCTGCAGTTTCGCTCGCCAACTCACGAATCTCAACTCTCTCTTCGCTTTCTCTTCTCAGGAGAAAAAAAGCACCGTTCTCGGATGGTCAGTTTATTGCAGGGGTTGTGAAGGAGGTGAAAAAAAAAAAGAAAGAAAAGAGGACGGTAAAAAATAGAAAGTTTCGGAAAAGTCTCGCGCGTGGGACACCGTGTACCCCTATTGTTTGAACCCTTTCTTGAAATGCCTTTTACCCTGTCGAACTTTCTCCGGTCCGAAGTCAGAGTCGTAAAACGGGGTACACAGGAAATGCTGAGTTTTTTATGGCGTTTAGGTAGCTATCGAACTGTAGCCTAACCAGGTAAAAACTCGTGTTTGTCATCTGCTGCGTACCTGAAAATATTGCTTTTGACCTGGCGTAAAGTCTACTCGATAATGCGACGTCTTGAAAATTCGAAAGGAGTTTCAAAAATTTTGCAACTATTATGTATCACTCAATATCGTGCGAATATTTGTAAGGACAATTCGATCGAGCCTTTTCTGAAAACTTCGGTTACAAAAGAATGAAAGCAATTGTATGACAAAATAAGAAAAATGTAAAATAGTCATACTTCGACGTCTGACTATACCTTTAAAATATAGTAAGCGTCCTATGACGAGTGATCATAGTAATTTCGTAATAAAAGGATCAAAGGAATTTTACGACAAAGGTTGTTTATGACATGATCACTTTAAAGGACATTACGATTCGAAATCCACAACAGAAAACAGGAGAACGTTGCAAAATGGTACCCCAGATAAATCTCTCGCAGAAGCAATTCTCGCAATTGGTCCAAAGGTAATTTCACTTCTGGCCAACAGCAGAAAAGGCGTTTTCGGTTCGCCGTCGTCCGAGGAACCGGTTCCCGGTGCAACGAACAGTCAGCCATAATACCATCATTCTCACGGGAAGACGCTGAGTGGCCACATTATTGGCTCCTGACGAAGCAAATATCCGCTACCGACCAATAAAAGATAGCAAGATTTCGCGAAGGGATGGTAAATCGCTTCTCAAAGGTCTTCATCGCGATTTCAATCGGTCAATCATTTAACTCGTAACGTCGAATCACGTCTGTGATCCAACTTGCGGTTCGGACGTGACAAATTTGCATCTAACTTGTAGTATCATTTAATTTCGTGGTTAGGTTTGATTGTACGCTGTACAATTATTCTATAGTTTGCGAGATAGTATGATACATTGGAGTATCGATACGATAATTTAAGTAGGATATTAGTTACAATTTACATGGGATATTAATTACGATTTACATAGGATACTGACTATGATTTACATAGAATACTGAATATGATTTACATGGGATATCAACTGCAGTTTGCATCGAGTATCATTTACAATTGAAATATTAAGGTAATACAATTTAGAAAGGAATTTTGTTATTATACAGGTGGATCCCATACATTCCCTTTTTAAACAGTTTAAGATTCTAGCGTAAATTATTACTCCCACAGTTTGTCATTCGAGAAAAAATTCGTTCCCTACCATCGTCTACCGTCGAAACAGAGTCGAGCAATTTTTCAAAAAATCCGCAAATTCCAGAAGAATACCGCTGCAGATTTCTCTATTCATCGTGTATATTCGTTTTCCGGCGTTTTTTCGCGAGCAACCAGAGTAGCTCTGAAATAGTGTGTAACCGGTGACATGCGAGATGAGCCATTCGGTCCTCTTGTCATTCAAAACCGGACAAAAAAGCACGCGGGAATGCTGGGAATGCTGATATTGAATTCAGCATGGCCGTTCGTAGCAGTGCGGTCCAGGATTCAACGAATGCGTACCGGTGTGTGTGTACGTGTACACATACAGCCGGCTGCACCACCATCAACCAGTCTGGTCGTTCACGAATTCTCGACCGTTGTGTTCGTCTGCGTGTACACAAAACCCAGGAGGTTTTTCAGCGAGTGCTGGTGAATCGAAGCTCGCGTACCCTATGGCCGGTGCAGCCACAGCCACGGGGCGGTTGTGCCGAAGGGTGGGCCATAGGTTACCTTGGCAACCGGAGGGAAAACCATTCCATCCTGCTGGCGGCACATCACGCCAGGGGCGAGTCAAGCAGCCAGAAAACCCTTCGTTGCATTCTCCCTACCTAGGTTAGCTCATGGCCTCGCCTCGACCACCATGGGGGTGAAGTGTCCGCCATAAATATCGCTGGACCATCCTGACCGAGTGCTGGCGCGAGCATTATCGACGATTCTGCTGGATTAAGCTAATGTGCCGTGTAGAATATTTTTGGATAACCGCCTCGCGCGGGCTGCTGTTTGCACGGGATTTAGGGGAACGATGGGGTTAACGAAGGCCCGTGAAGCTTCTGGGCTTAACAACAGCGACGTAACTTATTGGCGAGTAAATATGCCGATGCGGTGTTGTACGCGATAGTTATTTGATTAATTTCGTATGAAGTTATGGTACGAGGTTCTGTGACAGTGATGGACGGCTGCGATACGTACAAGTACGCGTAAGGACAACTAGTTTCTCAAAATTGAAAATTCTACAATATCTTAATTGCAAGATTTGGAAATTGGAATTTTCTATCTGTTCATATTTCTAAAATTAGAAGAGTCTAAATTATAAAACTGCAACTTTTCTAAATTCGCATCCGTTTCTATGTTAAAAGTCACTTGAAATTTACCATGATACCACTTCACAATTAATTTATGGTCCAAACCATTTTTCTCCGAATAATTCTCGACTCTCCGTCCCCTTCTTTCTCAGTTAGACTGCCACTGCAATAAAAAACGCGTGTTCTTGTATCGGTATAAAGAAAAAGAAAGGTGTCGAAAAGGTCGTTGCAGCAGGAACGGTAAAAGGATCCGTCCGACGTTGGATAGTTATTTTCAAATGTAGGTACATTGATAACCCTCCATCAAAGATCTGCGATAACCTTAAGCGAGGCGATTGACACAAAGTGACGAAAGAGGCGTGTAATATGCCTATAGCTTCTATATATCACAGATAACACGAGGTACCTAAAGCGATATAAAGCACGGCCATTTACTCTGACACTGGTGACATTCATTCACCGCGTTGTCGACGTTCGTTAATGGTGCAATTAATTCCTTTACACTTTTCATAATCGTAAATCAACCGATCGGTAGCAATCCAGAGAGAGAGAGAGAGAGAGAGAGAGAGAGAGAGAAAGAGGAACGCAGGAACAGATATACGCGCAGAGTGATACTTTGTAATATTTCTTCTACTTTAAATTACAAATACGATTACTCGAAATGATTTTATCTATCTGGTTATGAAGGATTGTCGTACGTATAACGTTCTGATATATGCAAAATGCGTCATACGACTAAGAAAAATGACGACATAAAGCTTCAACATTTCGTAAAAATAGTGGATATTAGAAATTTCGAATTTTTCAAATTTCAAAATTGCTATCAGATTTAAATCTTACATTCTGTACATAACTTTGCCCTACAATAGCGAGAGATCGAAACGATCTACTTTACACTTGTAACAATATCTGTAAAACCGTATAAAACAGTTGTCGCATAATTATAGTCTATCGAGTCAGAATAATAATGTGATAGCTCCGAGTAAATATGTGGTCATAAGTAGTCGAACATGATACGAATATCCGTTAGACACAAAAAAAAGATATCGAATTACAGGACTGATAGATTTCACAAAATGTGCAGCGATCCAATGATTAAACATGCATCGAATCAGTATCAAGTTAGGCACGCAATTTATTGAAATAACTAACTAACCCATTTAGCGCGGCAACGTAAACGCAGCTTTACTTCATCGTTAAAATGAACTTTTCTCAAAATGCGCAGTCCACTGCCCATAATTATTTCCAGTCTGATAATCACCCTGTCAAATAATGTTCGGTAACGTCACGTACACATCATACTACAGCACTTTCACTAAATAAAGCGACACGTGTTCTTCCTGTTTTGATATCGACGGCCATGTTGCTACAATTAAAACGTGTCCTCGGTCGGCCACCCCTGAGAGATCAGACAAGGACGATGACATTGATTGGTCGAACTAGCCGAGTTTTCTGGCGAGGAACAGTCGCTAATTAGCGGTAAGTCGCGAGTGATTTAGGAAGGAAGGAATTATGGTTGACAGTCGGTGGTCCATTGGGGGAGAGGGCAACGAAGCAAAACACGTCGTACAACGCACACGTATACGCAACCTGCGAACGCGAAGGGTGGGACGCAGGCCTGCGCCTAATTGCGGCCATATATTAAGTTTAATATCTGCTTTCGGTCGCCGCACGCGGCTTCAACGTGTTCGCCGTCAAGCGGGCGAGGATATTGCGGAAGTTTGCCTCCTCCCCTTGCTAAAACGCCACCCCCGTTCGCTCTCAAGATTCTATCAATGCTCTCCTCCTTCTTTCTCAGGATCGCGTGGTTGTCCTCTTAACTTCACGAATTTATTCGAAATCCGTGGAATCGAACTTTAAACGCCTCGATTACGCCGGATCGTTTCCACCGGGACAAAACTTATCTCCGCTCCGCCAACAGAATTCAACTTGATACGACATGCACGGCTGTATAAAGAAATTCTACGGATACCCGGGAAACTTGCACGTCTCGACTACTACAAGAATATTACAGATTTCGCGATAGTCTGCCAGGGGATATGCACGTACGCGTAAAGTTTAACTTACGTTGTTCGTGTCTGACAATGGAAGGTTTTGTTCGGATAGCTGACGAGCGGATGGCAGCCCAAAAAAGAACTCGCGAGCGTCGATGTGCACGGTGAAATCAATCATGTTACATTAGTTCAACTCTTATGAATATTAAAATAAAATTTTGCTTCGCAATTATTCGACGAACACAATTTCTACTGTGTCAGATGACGTACATCTCATGAACTAATCGGAAGAGTGTGTTCAATAAAAGACTGTGTTTAAAATAATTTCATTCGGAATATGCATGAAAAGCGGCAATAGATGAAGCTGAGATTCTCACCAGGCTATTCATGAATTGTTTCGAACGATGATTATATGAATTACAAATAAAAATTTCATATAATGAATAACTGTACTGAATCGATTAATATCTAATATCCTATATGAAATATTATATAACGTATGATTTGTCACATTCGAAACATAAGCAATTAGTCACGGAATAAAAAAAAAAACAAACTGGATCAGTATAAAAATTTGTCATGAACGAGTATACGATTCAATAAATCTAACATAGATGTTCAAAGCTGTTTGTAGCTCAGTAAATATGTATTATTATTCATCAGGAATACATAATGTGATCGCTAATTAGTACACGTCCATCTATAATCTACGTATGTAAATAATTCCTGCTCGTTTTTATAAATATTTTTACCAGTTTGAATAGTACCTCATGAGAATCTTGTATATCATTGCAATAAAATATTAAAGACATTATTATTATTATTATTATTATTATTATTATTATTATTATTATTATTATTATTATTATTATTATTATTATTATCAGAATATTAGAATATTAACACTCTGAATGTCTCTCAAGTTTTATTGCCAACAGATCTATAAACACGTTCTGAGAAAAGATACTCGTAAAATTTACAATGACATTAAACAATTATACAGTACGTGTAGAAAGGATTTATCCATAATTTGTAGGTATGGGTCAATGGTAGTTACATCTGTTCACTTTTATAGCTCTAAAATAAGTTTAATTTATTACCTAATTTAGTTTCTTTCGATAATTCATAGACGTGTAACAATCATAACAGCTCACTTTTTTCTTCTAATATATCTCACATATATTTTGCATACATTTCGTGTATGTTTAGAATATGCCTCTTATATTTATCGTGTCAAGCATGCATAAAAAAGTACGATCATGAATAAAGAAGAAGGGAAAAGAAAATAATCGAAGTACGCGTTGTTAGATAGCAAAAATGATTTCACCCTAATTGGACATATATGAAATTCTACAGAATTCTTACACACGAGAAATGATCTCATGATTAGTGCATGCGAGAAAAAAGATCGCGTGTTCGATATTATTAAAACAAGAACCATTACTCAAAAGAAGAATAATGATGTGATGCATTTTGTGTCAGTCCTGTCACATTTATTCGTAACAAAATCTAACGACGATATTTGCTCGTGGTTCTCTGCATCTGAATAATTTATTTCAGCGATAAACGTCGAGATATCTTTCAATACAGCACATGTATCTAGAAGTACAAAAAATATCGCAGATTATCGAGAAACCGAGTTTGCCCCTCAGGAAGCAGGAGCCACGAGTTAACTCGACACCGCCATCGTATGCAGGGATCTTCGATTCCTTTCCGTATTTCTCATCCGACGCGATAACCGGAGGAGAAGTGGCGATAAATCGTTTCGCCGACAGTTAACGTCGATATCAGGTTGACCGTCATGGCCATCAAATCAACGACGCTCCGGTATCGAAGTCGAAGAAAAACGACGCCTGTCGAATGTTCATATTTTTATTCGTACCTCGGTAAGCGTAGAAACACCGACGTCAGAAGGTAATTACTGAAGTTTACTGAATACCGGTGCCGATTTTTTGTCGACATCTACGCGCGCAGGAGCCGAGCAGTTGCGAAAAACGCGTGGAAATCGCAACGGATTACGCTACCTGGGAATTCGCAATCACAAAGAGAAAGGTGCATACCGACCGAGTAAAAATAATCCCGCTTACGTTTTCCAGGCTACTGTGTTACGCGAACGTTGCTCGTACGACGATCGTAAAAGAAAAGAAAAAGAAGGGAGGAGAACTGTAAACGATTCGACCTGTCACGAACCGTGTCACACAAATCACAGATCCAAGGAATTATAGCGTACTATTGAGCCTGAAGGCAGAAATACGTTAGTACTAAACGTATCGACGTGCGATGCACACGTAATCGATACAGGTTTCAACATAGGCATCTTGACAAATTTTCAAATTTTCGTTTTCAGATTTAAAATAAACTTGTGAACCGGTAGTTGGACCGATTTGATAGTTCTACTGTTAATCTCTTCAATGATACGCGTTATATATTATAATAGTTAATTTATGTAAGTACAGATTTAAAATGAATAAGACAGAATTACATCAGAAAATGAAATCGGTCTTTCTAACCTTAAAAAAGTCATCCCTGAAGAGGTTAGTATGGAGGTCGCGTAAAATTACGCGATTTTACACTGTCACTAGTTGACATTCATAAAATGTCGAGAATTAGAATGACTTCACCTTATGTAACGATGTGTTTCTATTTTAAAATTAGAGAATCGGTATCGATGGGTTCAACATTTTATATATCGCGCTAAATTTATCGAGACCTCATCTTAACCTTTTCAATGCTATTACTCTCAACTAAGTTAGCCCAAACTGTCCTTTTACATCGAAAGCAACTGAGAAAGTAGACATTACAGTTAAATGTGGTTCACAAATCACTTGACCACATTTAATCTAAACTGTCAAGTACATCAATTTTGAAAGCTCCCATACAATAAGCTATATTGCTCGTTCGATAATCAACGACAGTTCGCAACAAATTTATCAGACAGTTAAGGATCTGTTCAAATATCAGCTAGAATATAAACCTTGATAATGTGAAGTCGGTGACATCTTCGCGACCATCTTTATGCGTGAACGTCTCCATCTTTTTGAAGTTCCAAATCGCAGTAAACGTGACAGAAGGCGAATATAAGACACGGATAATCGAAAGCGACAGTGTCAACAGCGTTGTCGAACACGAACGCGATTTACAATCGGAGTCGAGGCAAAGAGGGAAAAGGTGTTCGCGTCAAGTGTACTTGACTATCGCCGTTCGTTCGGACCGAAACGGAATGGCGTCGAAAGTGGAAGAGAGAGGTCCATGGCTGAACCGCAATAGCGGCAACGGCGATAGAGGGCCGCAGCTTGTCGTAAATCTACAGAGGCGATTAAACGTCGAGTACGAGGCTCGTACGCGTCTCCATGCGGTTTTCGGTTCTTCCGCGCGAGTAACGAAACGCGCTCGAAAACAATAACGCTGCTTTTAACGACCGTTTTAAGTCGCTCCATTCGCTCGGACGCGTTATCGGCCCATGGCGCTTCGTGGTTATCGGTCAACGGGCTTTTTCACCGCTCAACGAATACCGCAACGACCCGTGTCTTTCGTTACGTAAATTTTACTTCCCTTTTTCTCTCGCGTTTCCTTCCAACAGACACAAAATTCGCGGACAAGGGAAAAATAACACGCGTGTAGAAGCTTAACTTTGAACAGAAATAATTACTACGTATCTAGAAATAATTATTACATACTTGAAAATGACTACTACACATTTGTAAAAAATAGATTTTGATCTAAACTTAACAAACGACCTCTTATTTAACAAAAAATGTCTACGATAAAAGTCACGGTTCCTCGTTACATAAAAATGTGTTTAGGTGCGCGCGTCGACTTTTCGATTTTACAACGTTACATTTTGAGAAACGATATCAAGCAAGAAAGTAAAGTAGAATATGCGTCTGTCGTTGAACACGGTCGAAACTTCGACGCGTTTATATCAAGACCACACAAGCGTGACGCGAATTGATTAACATACAAAGCCGGACACATTGTGCACACTTTACGTCCACTTTAGTCGACCGACTGAAAATAGAACGACTATTCGCGAGCGAAAGATGAAAGGAGCAGAAAGCATTAGAGAACGTGCGAAGTTTGAAACTGAAACGGGATACGCATCCACTGACAGCCGGAATAGCTTCGATCATTCGGTAAATTCACCCCTCGAATTTTATTCCTCGTATCGTTGCGTTTACCTAGTCGCTTTTACTCGACATTATTTACGCGTTCCTCGCTTATTATTTCACCGAAAACATCCGAAGAGACTCTGTTCACCGATGAAAGATACGTCTCCTCGTTTTACGTGACGTTTAGAGCCATTTTCAGACACTCGGTGTCTCGGAACGTTTTGACCGAAATTCAACGATGTCTTTTCGTAAGCACAAACCAACAGCAAAATATTATATGCAGATACAATAAAATGTACACACACTATGAATATTAATAACACGAAAAGGCCAGAGCACAAATATGAGATAGCATTGACGTTAATGGTAATCATTTTGAATATTTATAATTTAATGATATCAATTTAACCTCTGTTCATTTTATTTCATAAAGCACATGTACACTTGATTTCGACGCACTTAATTTTGATGTAGTCATACCTTCGGTCCTGCTGCAACAGTGAATATTGCAACATTCTCTTGTAATTCATTAAATGAAATGTAATCATGAAATTTTCGAATATTTAATAGGAAGGGACTGTCACACTTTACCTATTGATTAGCGTGGCGGATTTAAGTACGCGTACATGTGTTTTCATATCTCATAAAAAGCAGTATAACCCGTATGTTATTACAGATACCTTATCATCTCCGTAATAAAAACGCAATAATTGCTGTTTAAGTAGATTTTAATTAATGCGAATGACAATTTTGAAATGGTTAATTGTCTATAATTGAGCGAACGAGTGATGATATCGCGGAGAAATGTATGCATCATCAAGATATGGGGAACTGTCAAGACATGTGGACGGTTAAGATAATGGAGCCATAAAATTCACACCTTCCACATGTTTATGATTGAGATTATAAGAAAAAATAGAAAAAGTACGAACGACACTAACCTAGTGCAACTAGAATATAAACCATTACTGTTCCTCATACATATAAATTTTATACGAATAAAGTTCAATCGATATTTCATCAAATGTTAATTTCTAATGCGTTTTTTAAAACAAAAATATTTTATGCGTTTAATACGTGTAACGTTTAGACAAGTTTTACTACTTTGCTTGAAGTGAGCATATAAACCTTTTTATTTTAGCAAAATAATCTAAAACATAATTCTGTTGATCGATTAAAATGGCTCACCGAGTATATCCATTTCAGCCATAAACGCTTATTCTACCGTAACTGTATCTCTACCGATATTTATGTACTATAACAGTACCTTGCAAATGTACTATTGTTAGAATACCTGCACGAACCAGTTCGTATCGATCACAATCATAAGATACGTCATCGAATAACATTGAACGATCGAAATTACAAATTACTCATTCGAGCCGCCATCGTTACGCACCAAGAATCATCACGCTTAAATCAACCGGTAGATTTAATCGCGAGCCCTTTCATGTACCGATTACAATAATCACCCGTGATCAACGGTGCGCATAAAATTACCATAAATGAATCTCACCGCTCCGATATCTCCTGTCCAATTACCGATCGCTTTCCCCTTCTCGTTCTAGCCTGCTGCATACCATTTTCTCTGTCTAACATTTTCAAGGAATCAAACATTTACCATTTCAATTCTCTTTCCCTTTCTTATGCACCGCAAAATACCACACCTTTTCTTCAGCAAGGAAAGGGTACAAACAAGATAAGAAGAGAACACCTTTGCAAAACGGGAGATGTAACGAAAAGTCAAATTACCGGTCAATTAAGTACACATTGTATATACTCGTGTGAATTGTACGTGTATCGTGTGTGTAACACAAGATCGACATACGTGTAATATCTCTATGATTTTGTCGGAAGAAGGGGAACCTTTCGATTTTACTATCGATATGACCTCGATATTGATATTTTTCCTGCAGCTCATCTCACGTGTATAATAGATTTTCTTTGTAAAAATAGTATATTGAGAGAGTCAACCAAAAATATCTTATTCTTGTAAATTAAGAACGTATACAAGTAAGTAACTCGACTGGTAGAATATTCTTTCCTCTACTCCACAGTTCCACTTACATAAGAGAAACCTAGGACAATTGACGTCTTACCTGAAAAGATAACAAATCAGGTACAAAAAAGTGCGAGAGTCAAATGGATAAGTCGCGCGCTCACGCGGCGAAACTTAGAGTTATGTCGGGTGGAAAGAAAGAGCGAAGATGAAGGTGTTATCGCCATTTTATGAACCTCTTCAGAGAACAATGAACAAGAAACTACTTGAATGCGGAGAAAAATACTACTATAAAGGAGACTTGCGATGATCAACATATATTGCCAGTTTCAGGATTCTCAATATTTGCTGACGATACCGAAATATTGACAATATTGCACTGACAATATACGCTGGTCATGGCAATTCTGAAACAAGCCGAATCTATATGAAAAAGTAATCCCAAAATGTGGAACAAATTTTGTCACTTTCGCAAGAAATACGTATACGTGCTACCAATAAGAATGATAACATTCTGAGATTGTTATAACTGAAGATATACAAACAGGTTATAAAGAACGTGACCTCATTTGGTCTAAAATGGTAATCATATCGAAAAACATGAAAAGGGACCATATTAAACACCTATAAACGTCAATAGATTAATCGACACAAGTATCCCCGAAAGTCGTTTGACAAGTAATTCAGCAGACATCCCTCGTACGGCGTACATAGACTCGCCAATTTTTGTGCATCACGTGATATAAAGACTCTCGTAGCTTTAAGCGTGACAAGTATCCTATGTCAGCTTATGGACTGGCAACGGTCCGAAGCAATAAATAAACAAAAATAAAAATTGCCTTCGGCGTCTCTTTCTAGCGGACGTAGACGGTCGTCCCCTCTGGTTCGCGAACCGGGGCGCCCCCTCTTCGTGTTCCTAGCAGAGGCTGCAGTGACCCGAGACGGCGATCAAGCGATTCGTGGGTCGTGGCTGGGCCGTATCTTCTGCCGGGATCCCCCTTCGTTCAGCCTGTCTACATTTTTCACCGGCTCGAGATTTTATTCGCCCGCAGTGCCGCGAAATTAAGCCGTTTTGAGATATTTACGAATGGATCGGGCAAGCGGGGGGCACCGGTGGACCAGCCGCACGAACAAAGGGGAACAGCCAGTGCCGTCTTCCCAACGCGCGGGGCCTTCTCGCGATTTGCGACCGTTGTCGCGGGACTAGGCACCATGTCTTTTCTTTTTTTTTCTTTCCCCGTTTCGCGCCAGATCTTCCCTGTCTACCTGGCCTCGACGACCCCTCCTCCCTGATCCAACATCGATATTGTCTATGGAATTCCTCGAACGATGCCGGACACCAGGCATATCTGCTATATGATGTCACGTATTCGAATACATTAGTCGTTGGTCATACGCTGGCTCTTTTTAGAAAGCGGACGGATGAGGACGTGATTAAAAGTTCAAGTCGACGAGAAGGACTGGATCGTTAACGAGTTACGTCTCACCTGGGCTACAGGTGGCCCATAACGCACAACTTTGAAGCAAACTCGAGGAATGCTGCAAGTTTTGAGCGGTAGTCATAGAATGCTGTAGCGCACCGTTCGTTCGAAGCCTCGAATACCAGGGGTCCAACCATATCGCTTGCCAGCACGGACGTTGCTGAAGTTTCAGGGTCCCAAGACAAAAGAGGTCGTTATGTAAGATTACACATACAAATTAATATAATATAACTTACAGAGACTAATATAGGATAAAAATAATTCGACGTATCTAACTTTTACGAAACACAGTACTCTAAAGACAGAGTTCAAGTGTTCCATCAGTTCAGTTAACTACAATACCGCTTTCGGAAAACTAAAAGCTTTGACCATCGAAATTCTATTCTGAAAATTTTCATCCTACCCACGTACAACCTGCAACCGAATATTTCAACATAACTTTCGGACCTGGTTTCATACATAAAACACAGCATATGTATTTCACACGACACGAAACGAGTTCCTGCGGCGTTGACAACTTCCAAATATATCGCAACCACTAGATAATCTGAAAATTTCCAACGCTAACTGTTAGATAATCCGAACAGTAATACATGTTTCATTTTCAATGACAGAACGGCGACAACTTTTAACGATCCAACAACGATAAGCGCAAAATTTCTATCGCGTACACTCGTGAACAAGGATCAACTCCGAGCACGTGATCGGTTTATCAGGAAAACGTGAAACCGGTCGTTCGCGTTCTGGATCCTAGGCAGCGCTACGTTACGCAGTTACAATTGTACAACCACTCGTGAGTAATGGCCATGGTAACCATGGCGATATACATCGTTGAACCGTAGACCGCTTAAAAGCGCGTAGGTGGCGATAAAATGAACTTTTTTCGACTTCGTTGTCGCGACCGATGTTCATCGTCATCGACAGCGAGAGATCCGTTACTTGCCTGCACGGATTTACGAGGTAAGCCCCATAGATTGCGTACTACTTATAGGAGAGCCAAAGTCGACATCAAAGGTTGGAAATAACACCGCAATACTCTTTTATTCGCATAATGCGAAGTATAGGGAAAGTGGCTAGAAGCAATCAGAAAGAATATTGATAGATAGAACAAGCTATAAACTGACTATAGTATAGGCTCGATATGATAATAAACATGACAATAAAAGTGACTTTTGAAAGCATTTTTTTTTTATCTTTAAGTGAAATTAAATTTGTCATGAAATTGAACTGTCAAGATATTATATTTTCCAATACTCACATTTCTAAAGTCGTCAACTACTGACTAAATTACATTACCAGAACAATAATAAAAGTATTCCGAGCAGTCGCGCAGTTTGCCCGCATGTTCCACGCGTTTGCCCGCAACTCCCATATTAGAAAGAAATACAACTATTACGACTACCTATCTTTTTCTCTTTCTCTTGACTCCCTCGAACGAGCAGCGAAATGGTAAACACCCAAAGTATCCGACAGAAGATAAAGTCAAATGCAACTTCACAAGTAGGGTCATCCATCTGGTCGTAACCTAAAAGTAGGCTCGAACCGCGTGCTCGCATTTCAGAATTATCCTCGAGAGCAGGAAACGAAGGGGACGCACGTTGGTCCGTGAACGAGCGCGACGTGGGTGTCTTTAAATTCCCCGATGCAAAAATAAACGTGAAAAACTCGAAATGGCGAAATGATTTCAGCAGAGGACGGCCGTACAGGTGCTCGGTCGCTCTTTCGTCACGCGAGTGTGCGTGGGCACGACACAGTTCCCATCGCGGGGTTAGCAATAGGCTTAAATCCCGATTGGTTGGACAGCTCGTTCCTTGTTGGTGTGCGTATCGGTACACGCACGCTGACGACGCTTGTGTCGGTAGGGTGTGGAAGAAGGAGGGTGGATATATATGAGGGTACACCGTTCATATATACACCGGGTGGTAATAAAGGATTCCAACAAGGATGGATGGTGAGAGGGGGAGAGAAGTTCGCTCCATTGTTCCCGGTGGAGCCCAAACGTCATCCATAAGGGTGCCTCCCATTATCTGGCGTGTATCTGGCTGAAACACACACACACACAGAGAAACACACGGGTCCAGCCAGTGGGGACACACCGGGTAAACCGGAGAGAGATCAGGTCTGGCCAGATGCGCGACATGGCGGTGCCTTTCACGGTGTGTGGAATCGGTATCTACATGGCGGCCGACTGTGCTGCTATTCCTCCAACTCCGGCAATAGGAGCTCTAATCTCCCACGAAATTGTAAAGTCACCTTGGGAGTGAAATTTATAAGAGGTGCCCCGACCTGCCATGGCACGAGCTACGCGCACATCCCCTGCACGGAGCCTTCCAGAGGATCCTCGTGGCGCATCCGTACGCTGCTTGCCTTCTTTCTTCTGCTCTGCCGAGTGGAGAAAACGTGTACGGTGTTTACGACGCGTCGCTTAAGAGAAAGATGATATTCCTTCCTTTTCTCTTTTCACAGGGGAGCATTGGTTTCTACAGGATGTTGAAAAAAAAAAGTTACTTACGGAAAGAATGCAGAGTACTCGGCTTGGTGAATATGGGTTGAAAGACTGATGGCCTTAGTTGGGAAATTCTTAAGGGGTCTGACGAAAAATTTATTACGAACGGAATTTAATTCCTGTTCTGTGTTAACGCTTTTGCTGTTACTATTACATACGCCGTACCAATATGAATATACCAGATAAACTTTTTGTGCAGCAACAATTAATACTCGACGAATTACAGCGAATTGATGAAACGCGGCTACTCATGGTGAACTTTAAGTAGAGGATGAGTCAAAAAGTATTTCTGTTACCTATTCAATAGATCATCCATTACTACAAATTGCAAACAAAATGCACTTCTTAAATTTACATTAATTATATTAATAATTTATCATTATCCAAGTTCGATGACAAAAACTATAGTGTATATGATAACATGTATATTGATCACACGTGTGTCGTATGATGATAAGTGATAACATCTTTTGGTAAATATGAGTGGTAACATATTTTTGACTCATTCTGTATAGTCGTGGTCGTATACAAGATGTAGCAACAGCGGGCAGTATCACACGTGAGAAAGAATTCCTATTATTTGCGAAGCAGTGCGTGATAATGCAAATGCAATGAGGGCGTGCGAGTCGCGCGTAAATTGCATCACCGCGGTGCACCGTGACGCTCCAACCAACCAACGTTACAAACCGTGAATGTCCCCAAGCAATTCCAATAAATCATCGATCGTATACAAAACATTATTCACGGTTCACGAACATGATTGGTGCTTTTATGCACGAATCATAATGTTAGTCAATACGCAACGGTCAATTTATTTTGATCTCGAAATCTATGCGAGTCTCTCAGCTGGAACCATACGATTCTCAAAACTGATAACAACGATTGATGTAACTAGGATTTTTATGCGAGATAAGCAAGGTATTTTAGCTTCAATAGGAGTGTCAGCACCCCATATTTGGAACGATTCAATGGCTCTTGTAAATTTGGGGCTTAAGAATGCGGAGATATGAAGATTTGGAAATTTAGAAAGCTAAAAATTTGAAGATTTAAGAACTTGAGAATTCAGAATGTTAAAAACATAGAAATTTGGTAATCTGAAAAATGAGAGAATTGGAAATTTGAAGAATGAAAGTTTGAAAACTTGAAGATTAAAAATGTAGAAGTTAAAACATTTCTGAACTACTACGAGATATACAATTTCTACATTCTCCACGCTAAGTGGGTAATACCAATCTGTTCATGCTGGTCTTACGTCGATGCCAATAACGATCCAAGATGAAAGTTGCAGCGAAAATACAACTTTCCTTTTTAATAACATCAAAAATAACATCGAAACGCGTGTACCCCCGAGCCGCTCGTTTCTTAGCTTGAAAAAGAGTACTGCCGCTAATTACGTGGACAGGCTGTTCGCATAATTCTCGTTGTTTGAACATGGAGAAGCAGTTGGCGACCGGACTTAACAAAAATAAACCAGCCGGCAGTCCGCCAATCTTAAAATACTCTGCTCGGAATACGTGGCATGTCTAAAAAATAATGAGGGTACTCCAAAATTTGTTTATTAATAACTAAATTGCCAACCAATATCAAAGTAGATTTCATAATACCGTATTACTGTTTATCTATAATGTAATCTTTTGCGCACTTAAAATGTTATTTTCAAACAACATAAAAGAGTCATGCGATAGAGGATTAAACGTCGAGTCTCGTTCCCTTTCAAACACTTCAGAATTAAATTTTAATTTTGCGATAAAGAATTACGTATTAAAATGCCGTTGGAAAACATTCCCCCGTGAGGGAGGTGTGTTGTTCCCTCGCTGTACACGTCTTCCGACGTCCCCAGGCCATTTTTGTCCGCCTGCGTGTAACGGGCCAGCAGCGCGAACACAACCACCCCATACTACCCCTAAAACTCTAATTACGGCCTTACATTCCCTGCCGACCGTCTTTCAGCTCCCTCTTTTCAACCCCCAACCCCTTTCTCTCTCTTCTACCTCATATTTTCCCAACATTCTTCCTCCCGACTGATTCCTGTTCCCCTCCTGCTTCAGCTACCGCGCAGCCCTCTGCACCATTACATGCAAATGCCACGGTTGTCTCTTTCCGCTAATAAAAGTCGTGGCCGCGCAATTTAGAACATCCGACGTAGACTACGGCTTCCGAAAGATACTCGAGACGAGACAGGGAGAGTAAGTTCGAGGAGGTACCGACGTCGGCCAAAATTATTACTCATTAGACCGAGCCTTCCAGCACGCGGCGCTGCGTGTTTTTATGTCGGCCACTGACTGTGCATCGATGCTTCATTATTAAAGACATTCCCAAGACTAATCTACCAATCCTCAACCTCTAATTTTTTTTACGTTAATATTACTACTATACTACAACTTTAGGTGTCACATTTTATATTACGAAATTTTGTTGCCATATTTTTCCCGAAATGTCATATTTTGTCGTGACAAAAAAGGGTGGTATATGTTAGTCGATGCTTCAGTATTTATTTTTCCATTTTATTTTCAATTCGAAAGCTAAAGTTATTACGATAAATTCCACGTATTTTACTTCAAAATCATACAAATCCAACGCAGAGACGACATTACGAATTTGCTGAACTATTATTCGAACGCTTGATCGAAAATTATTTATTAACACCGTTGAAATTTCTGCCCATTCGTCCGTTCGCTGATTTAATTACAAGCATGCAGCTGAATCGAACAAATTACTTGTCAGCCAACGCGTTAAAATTCTAATCAAATTGTACGCAAGTATGTATCGTCTTGCAACGGTAAACGCGCAGGAGCTCGTAAACGGCTTCCTGTTCTTGAAGACTTATCCTGGCTGCAATTATCGAAACTTATCGATGAACCTCTCGAACAACGCTTCACACTTAACACTCCATCGTTGTATTCAATTACTGCAGTATGTTCGTTGTGGTTGTGCCTATAATTCTATACTATTTTTGACTTGTCCAAGTAGCGAAGCCAACATGGGCACCTATCGAATCGACATTATTTACCTAACTACGTTACTTATGACTAGATAATATTTTACTGACCAATTCATAGGTATTAGTGATACTGTTATCAATATTGGACGATCAGAACAATAATCAAGTACATAAACTGCATCTATATTGCATGCGTTTGTACGTACAGAGTATTTCGTTTAAGAAATAATAAACAAATAAACTTCTCTTTATGTAATCGAACAAAGTTATGTTCGTGTAAACGAATAAAATTCTGTTTATGTAAATAAAGAAATTATCGTACGCTTAAAAGTCATGTGCCTTGTGCATTTGCATGTACAATTTCAAAATGAGTGTACGCGGTGACCTTCATAACGTGATATTTAAAGCATAAATAATTATACATTCGATATTTGACAGTCAGAAGTAGTTAACGATTTAGGTAACTGAAAAAAAGCGAATTATGAAGTAGTTTTTTTACACAATATAAAGAACGTACAAATTTTACGACATATTCAAGTACGGAAGACACCGTTATTTACAAAACAACTGTCATATACAAGAAACTGTAATTTACAAGAAAAATATCATACGGAAGAAATTGTCGTTTACAAGAAAACTGTCGCATACAAGAAACTATGGGAACACTAAATTAACCTGAAATTGGAAGAAGAAGGAAAGTTCGATCAGTTGTAATTTTCGGCAAGTAAAAGTACAAGGTCGAAAAAGTCCCCTTATTGAAAGAAACAATTGGGGGTATAAGACGGCGGCCATAGGCAGTAGCGAAAGGCGGAGCAGCCATCGTCACGTTGAGAAACGTTAGGATCCACATAATGTTTAATCAGAGCACGTTGCGGCTTTACGATATTAGTCCCTGTTACGCACCCTCCTCCACCGTTTGCACGCGTCGCTACCCTCCGAGCCATCTTCGTGGTAAGACCTTGCCGGCAAGATACAACCGGCTCTCCGGAATCTTCCGGATATTTCGAAATTTACAACTTCGAGGTGTTTAACCTTCGACACCGGATGGCAAGAAATGTGTGTTTGCCGTCCCACTTTAACCTTCTTCGATACGGCGAGGAACTATGCGAATCGGTCGAGACATTATCGCTTCATCGAATCGAGTCCATGGCTGAGGAAAGCGTAGGAAGGCTTCATGAAAATCTGACGGAAATTACGAGCGACTCGAGGAAAATTTCAATCGTACCACGTAAACCGTGTCCCGTTCGATTATTGTCGTTGCGGCGGATTTAAACCGCGATCCTCGGGATGAACCAATCGCAAGCGAGAGGATTGAGCTGAAACAGACTACTGACGGCCTAGTTCGAGCGTTTGTCTCTATCTACATATGTTTAACCGCTAATTTAAGGTCTGCCCAAGTTCATTGTGGCTTACAACGGCGTTATTGGGTTCAAGGCAAATATCATCCGGGTAGCCGCTAAACACATAATGCTCTCGCTGTACGGTGCCAACGTGAAGTACCGCAATCTTGCATCACAGAATATAAACTATACTGGAACTTTTTTAGAAATCTTATCGGTAATAAATCTAACGATTGCACAGCTTTAATCTGTAGTGCTTTATGAAAATATACAAAAAATAGTTCTTTCTCCAAAAAAATTTCAACATTTTTATTTATAAGTTTTCTGGAACTATCACGATTACCTATATCGAAACTCCAGATTATCGAACATTCTCCTAAAATAAAAAATCATCGCAGCTCGGTAAAAATAAATGATCAGCGTCTTTCGAATTCGCAAAACTCGACCGAAGGAAATCTGCAGCGCACGATCTCGAAGATCGCCTACTAGTTGACTGCGAAGAAGAGTTCGCCGGGCGAACACGCGTATAATAAAAGTCGCAAGATAGGCGAATTCCTTCGGGAGCTGTAGAGACGTCTCCCGTGCACCCCGAAAGAGATGGTTCTCGTTTCTCGTCGCGACTCTTTGGTCGGTGCTCGTCGCTCGGACGCGCCACGCGGACAAAGGGGAATCCCCCGCGCATGCGCGTTCCACCAGCTCCTAGTAACGATTCTATCCTCCCCTGTTATAACTCGTGTCGACCCCGCCAGGGGGAGATCCCCCGTTCGACGACCACCATCAGCCTGACACGAGCTACAGGCTACGCTGTTTCCTGCTAGCGTGAGCGTATCGGTATCGACGACGATGGGTCTGATTCCATTTTCGATTTCGTTCAACGATCGCAAAAAATTTGTATCCGGACGGCTAACTGTACCGATGCATATCCCTTCTTCTTTTTATTATGATCGTTAATAGACACTGCATGTTTATGCGTTTATGATATACAGCGCTCCGCGAAATATTAAATAGGTAAACAAATCGTGTGATCTGTAGGCTGCTTTATGTATGCTTTGCCAGTTTCCATACACTTTCAAAATTATTGCTACATGAAATATGTATGGAGTCCTCATGCATTTTGATTCCGAATGATTTATGATACAAGTGATTTATGTGCAACGTTCAGTTAGCTAACGGTAAGAGTTCGAATATTTAATTTCTACCGTAAATTCACAGAATCACATCCATCCGAATAATCGGAAGAATACACAATAAAAGATGATTTTTGCCGTTGATTTTCAGTAGTTCATAACAAGAAATAAAAGGTTGCCATTTTCCAATATTTTTACAGTATCGTAGTTCGGTCGGCGCGTTTTTGTAACGATCAATTCATAAGGGTGCGTTTAAACTCGATTAAACATTTCGATTTCAAAGAAGCTCCATAAACCGCAATTCCAACTGGATTAAATCTAATTGACTCGAGCCAAAGTTATAATTTCTTCCGATCGAAACGAAGAGGGGTGTGGAGGTTGGGTGGTCGTTAAGGCACAGCGCCACCACACGAGGAATTAACTTGAACGAGCAAGGCGGCTCGAAAATATCGAGGCAAAAAGCGAACAGGAATTGCGCAGTAAATTTCGTGCCCGATTTGGAGGTTAAACTTGCGTTTAAAACGCGCGACCAAAGAATTGTCACTTTTAGTGATCCTTAAGCGATACCGCGGCCTTTAATTATGTCCCAATTAAACCAACGCGTTCAGTATTCCCCGCCGTTGCCTGTTAGCTACCGCGTGTTTCGACTTTTCTTTTTCGTTCCTCGAACACATCACTAGCGACGTCACGATCCAATGGCGTAACTACAATTTTTATATTCTGTGGACTCAATTCCTCAACTTTATTCATATTGACGGTTCATAATTTAAATATTCTGAAATTTGGAATCAGTAATCCTATGAAAATCGAGAAAATTGTAAGACATCGAAAAGTTAAAAATTAAAAAAAAAAAAAGAATCTAAAGAATTCCACAACATAAAAATACCTAAATGTTGAACAGAAAATATTTGTCATACCCTGAACCGAATATCCTTCGTGCTACTAACAAAGTTTCGGTCCACATCGTAGAACCCTAGGACCACCCAGAACCCTGACTAGTTACGCCAGTGCAATGGCAAGCAAGAAAGCAGTTTCCCCGAGTAGAGAACCAAATATGTCCTCCGTGAAGCGCACGGCGCCGATACGTGTACAGCTTCACATAGATTCTGGCGTGTAGATGCGACAACATCGACACCCACACGAACAAAGAACACGAAGAGGAGTATGTGCACCGACTACCAGTCCGGGTCGTTCACGTACGTACGTACGTACATGTAAGGTATAAAGAGAAGAGGCGTAATATCCTGCAACGGAGCCGCGGGACGGTACAAAAGCTGGAAATGGAGCCTTTAGTTTTTATCGACGGATAAAAGTCGTGATAAGCTGTATCACGGGTGTACCCGCTGAAAGAGCACGCCGACGTAGTCTCACGATATCTATAGAACGGATCGGTGCTAGTGTGCAAGAAACTGTACGTTCTTTCGTAGAAGAAACATCGGGGTATATCGTGGTCTTCGAAAATTTCGGAGGTTATTGCACCAAATATTCCGCGAGCTTCTCTCTAGATGGCGACTACGCGACACCGTCAATTGCGAAATACGAAGCGATCGGATTTAAATCCTTTTCGCACGGACTGCTAGATTTTCGAAGCTTCGTTTCAGGTGTCAGCACATTCTGGGTAAACCATTTGCCATATTTTGGCGAGTTTCAATCGAGACGCACTCACAATCCAAATGCGATCAATTTTGCTCGAATTTTGAATACGCTTTAATTCGGAGCTTAAGTCCGAGTATGATTTGCATAGTCGAAAATCGACAAATATAAAATTAATATAATATTTTAATTTTCTTTCTTTTACTACTGTGGCAGTGAATGGTAAGTGCCGACTGACGCATCTGATAAATAAATATGGCAAGAAGTTAATAGTGAGTGTCTGATAAAACCTGAACGATTATTACTAACGTTGAAAGTTTGTTTCGTTGGTTATGGATCGTATGAATTCATGAACGTATGAACTGAAATGAATTTTGTTGATCCACCTGATGACGCATCAATTCATTTGTAGTACTTTTGTATGCAGAATATTTAAGAGGAGCGAAGAGAGCGGTGTAACGTTCGACAGGGACGAAACGCGTACATGAGTCGACGATGATAAAAAGGGGGCAAGTAAAAAGGGATACGAGGAGTCAGAATCGTATCATCCTCCCTGAGGAGACGCGTTCGTGTAATCTTACGTCCCGAAACGATTGCCTCTGAATGGGAAATTGTCGTGTTATTACTCGACCTTCCTGGCCCCCAGTGTAAACTAATTCCGAGGCATGGTTAGGGTCGAGTCGTCAGAAAAGTAACAAACGGCCGAGCAACTTTTAATGACTCGCGGAAGGATTGAGGGGCAAATTAACGTCCGTAATAACACCACGTTGCCAACGATCTTCACACTTCCGTGGTCAAAGCCGACACTGATGCAACACTTTGTTACCATCATTTTTCTTTACAACGAACAATCTCGTGCGTTGAGGTACATTACCCTTCTTCCTTCTGTAATGCTGTTATCTCGAGTGTAAGCTTCTGCAGACAACGATCTGTTAAACTAATCATCAGCTTACGAGCAACTGTGAAATCAGAGAAGCCATAAAATTCATTCATCTTCGTCTTAATGCAAGTTGGAGCAAATTTGATCAGGTTAATGTAACATTAGCCGAAAGTTAGAGCACGATCATTTTTAAGTAAAGTGGCATTTTACTTGACTTTTTTTACGGCTGTTGATGAATTGATACTCTTCGACGGATGTTGTTACTTCTTCACGGATCACGACTTATCTCTTCGCGTCTCATGATTTACCTCTTCACGTCTCGAGACTTATCTCTTCGCGTCTCATGACTTACCTCTTCGCGTCTCAAGATTTATCTCTTCGCGTCTCACGACTTATCTCTTCATGTCTCGGTAATTTGCAAAACAACAAAGTTGAAACTGATTATTTTCTACCTCTGAAAAATTATGCTAACCTAGCCAAGGTTACCTCAATTTACGATATACCCGGTACTTATAATGCAACTGTTTGTAATATCAATGAATTGTTGTGAGCTGTGAATTATATTCTACATTTTTCGGATAAAACTGCCATCATTTACCAACTTAACAACCAAGGGGTTAATACACGATCTGCACCAAATCGCATAGAATCAAGTCGATTCCTTTCTCGAGTCAGAACGGCCCTGTCGACAACAGCACATCGCAGCACAAGTAACAGATAAAGCAGCATAATCATTAACTAGCTACCGACAATTAGAATCTCAAGTGTCATAAATCAGGCGGACCGATCGTAACGCGAACGATAAACATCGTAATTCTGATCAGCAGTAAATCTACCTGTGAGCGAGGTGGAGCAGTATGGACCCTTCATTCGGTATTGGCTATCCGGGGGCATAGATTATACAGCTCGGGTCCCCGGGGAGAAGGAAGGAACTCCAACCCTCGATACGTTTCTCCCTCTTGGAACGTGTCTGTCCTCCGTGTAGAGAATCGTAGCCCTCCGTCTAGCTCTCGCCGGCTAAAGGTCTATATCGCGCACCGTCAAACCTACCCGAATTGCTCGTCGTCGTGTTATGCAAACGGGCACATTTGTTACGATAGTGCCCGCCAGGGGGTCGTTCTCCACCGGCCTGGTATGGCGTACCCGTACAAGGCTGAGAGTAACATAGCCATCCATACCTACCACCACCACCAACACCATCGCCGCCACTTTCTCTCTCTCCTCTTTCGAGATCCAACGTAACCCTGTGCTCCGGCTGAGATCGCGTTCTAACCGGGGAGCACGTTTTCTCGCCTGGACAACGTCGTTCCGTGTGTCAACGCTTACGTTTTCCTAACAACGAACCTACGATCACCTTCCTCCACCTACGTCGCCGCTTCGACGTTATTGTTCGACCACGGGGAAACAGACGTTTCGCTCGTTTCACTTACCGTTTATTAACCCTTTACACTCGAACGTACTTTTGCTGTTGCCGGACTGCAACTTTCAAAGTTACCGGCTGTAAAGTTTAACGAAGTCTTTTCAAGTATTATTACTAATTTAAAAAGCAATAACTTTGAATGATTTCTTTGTTATTAATTAAAAAAATTACTTTACGTTATTGTATTAACCCGAATGAAAGCGATGACGAGGTTAATTTTAACATGTCTCATAGAATCAACAGTTTGTTCCTGTTCTGGCTACTAAGTTTCTTAATATTAATCCTTAGTATAATATATATTGTAGTTGTTTGCAAAATATGTCTCATAAATCCTGTATAATCGAGTGGCACTTAACGGAATCGCCGATCGAGTGGATCGATTGAAAAGGTATCGTCAAATGGTTCGTAGACGCGGAAGAAGTATTCCACGGATATTTAACGATCTCCTCGCATCCTTATTCGTCACATATTTCACCGGATCGTTTCATCCTCGTCATAAAACTTTATCGACCGTGAAAATAACATTCTGTCGGTGGCTAGGTGTGCCAAGTGACATTCTCCAAGTTTTAACGACCGTCACGCGCCTTCGTATCTGTCACTCGGTACCTAACCTCCCTTTTTTCCCGATTTCATTCCTTCGACTTCCCCTACGTCGAAGAAACGAACTTATCCCGTTCCGAATCCGCGTTCCGTGTAAATTTTATCATCCAGAAAAAAGATTCTCCGAACTACGGGAAGATTATATTTTCGAAAGAGGGGAAAAAAACCGAGAAGTTCTACTCGCGAGAATGCTCGTTTTGCTCGGAATAAAAATGTAAAATGTCCTCCAATCTCCATTTCGAATCAAGCAACTTCGTTTCCGGTTCTACAGTGCGCGCGAGAAACGTCCAGACGAGCCAAGTTTCGGTCGAGAGAAGTAATTTTTCTCTTAAACACCATGCTAAAGCTGAAAGTTTGAGCGCGGAGACGGGAAGACAAGTTCGACTATCGTCCTCGTGTTCCGGAAGAATGGGATATCCCGACGAAAACTCGGAAACGAGATGTTTGTTATAGAGAAACTTTTAGCTAATCGCGACTACGACGGCTCGAGGAAATAAGACTGGAATTCGCTCGAACAACCAGCAAGAATTTCCTTTTGTACACGTGCTAGTTTCGATGGAGACAAGTTTCCGCCAACTGCCAATCGGATCTCGAGGAATTACACCGTCGACGGATAACCATCCTCGTTAATGTCCTTCGAAACGACCGGCCAAAATTATTGATGCCGTGAGAAATACTTGCCGAAAATTTAATCGAATCAACCTTATTTGTAAAGATGTAGTGATCGACGGATCAAGATCGCTAAGGAGCACAACTCTTTATATTCTGATAAACGAAAGATTCATTGTCACACAACACGAAGTCCAATGTCATGATGAAATGATCTCGAGTAACAATGACAAAATTGCTTTTGATCTTTACTAAAAGAGTAACATACAACTTCCTACATAATACGAAACATGTTTTACAGTATTACGTTATATAACATCTTTTTTCTCTCATTGTAACAAGTTTTACAACTCTGCAACATATGTTATGCGTGTTAGATATATAACGTAGATTTAGCATCATATTATTAGCATACTAAACTTCACCAGACAAGTATTTCATTTACGATCAGGCTATACCATCAGAAGGAATATACAATATCGCAGACTGCACTGCTTTAGTCAAAAACGAGTTAAGTTACATTCAAAGAAAAGGATAAAAACTGAAGACTCGATAGAGCCCACTGCAACCAGTAACGAGTTAATCACGTTTCGAAACGGATTAAAAATCATGACACATTTACACGTTCTATTCCTCATTAAACTGTACCGCACGTTCTGACGCGTATAACTGGTTTATTCCATAAGAACGAATAAATATCGGACAAACATCAGACGCGAAGATAAAAAAAAATCGGCGACTCGCTTATCAACGCATCTTTACACCATTCCAATTACAACTTTCTTGGGATGCAAAGCGAGTGCAGCGAAGCAATTAAACGCTCCGCCACTAAATCGATTATTTTTCTTGGTAATTTGAGCGGCTTGGTCTCGTGAATTTCCCAGGCCACGGTTGGTATGCAAGACACCGCGAGGATCTGGGCAAACTCTAAACCCAAGTTTTCATTAGAACGCTACCTACCGCCTATCTCAATCCTCGTTCCATCCCGTAACGTAATCGTATTTTAACAAAATCCTGTTAGAAGCCGAGCAGAAAGCCAGGCAAACAGCCGTGCCAAGCGCACTATTTTACTTCAACTGCACCCCTTCATTCTATCTACAATGCCTCACAGTCTTTTGCTATTTCACCAACACTACCGTTTTCACCCTTTATAATTTACCTACGCGCGAATACTTTTCTCGGCTAATACCAAATTTCTCTATTTCTTTAAATTCGATGGAGATTGAAAGAATTTCAGCAGCTATGAGGCGTACGATACTAAATTTGTATTCCACTCTTGACCACTAGCTGAGTTAAGAATCTACTACTGTCATGTATTTCAAATAAAATCAAGTTTTCAAGTTTTACAGCCCTATTATAATTTTCAGAAAACCACGAAGAAATCGACATCACCATTGTTGTAATTACAATTAATTGATCCCCAAATGTTACGATAATTATCTACGAAGTGGGATACGGGTCGATGTTCTACAGCCGACATTCACTTACAGGTATTCGATTTTTTGGACCCTGTCGGTTGCGCAAATGGCAGCGCTGAATGTATACGATCAGCCACTACACACGGTGCTGCCTGTTTACTCGGTAATCTTTTCGTCGAATGTGCTTATAAATTAGAATGCCTAACGTGTTGCTTCTTTGCCAGTCAAACGCGTTACGTGTTCGCTTGCGAGTCAGTGGAACAAAGCTTTTTGGTACGATTAGGAATTAGTTACCGATCACGTTTAAAATACGAAGATAATTGGCTACATGGGAGAGCTAAGGTAAGTTCCGCTTAGGTGTACGATTTAGATAGGGTTCAGGTTAACTACAGGTTTCAGGTAGGTTATATTAAGTTTGGATTAAGATCGAGCATCTGTTGGTCAAGATCCTTGGATTAAAAGTCAATGATTAATTAGTTAGCTGTGTATCTTGTTTATACAATGAAATTAATATATCCAAAGAACCTTATAACTGTCTCGTTTGCTTTCATTTTCTGAATTTTTCGAAAGAGTATGTTTTAAGTTTTTAGCACAATTCAACACTTCAAACTGTCCCACACTTTAATTAGGAATGGAAATGAGCCTGCATCAATCTCTGGAGGTTCAATTTCGAAAGTGCCAACGCGCGTTATCTCGCTTATCAGGTTCCGTCGATCGGAATAAAGTTCCCCGGACAGGATATCACTTATTCTAATTTAAATAACTAAACGAAATGTTGCAATAATATTCGATCGGGGCGAATTTCGAATTTCAAAATCGCGAGAATGTCGACATTAATCGAGGCAAATAATTTATTAACGTTTATCTAATCGAATGTCGACGTCGGCTCGTTTCGAGAATACGAGAAAGAAGAGTAGAAACCGAACCTCGGACCTTCGCAATGATTGATTCCCATGAACGACAGATACGTCGAAGCCTTTAACTTTCACCCGTCAGAGAAATGCGGTGATTTACGAACTCCGGCAAAAGGCATCGACTTTTTGGCTCTTTTAGTGGATGGGGTAAAATTTTATTGCTCCTCGAGGGACGACGAAGGAAAAAAGTACGCGACTGTCCACAAAGGGTGCGGTGAAAGTTTGCGTCGGGTTAACAGGAAGAAGAAAAAACCGATCCTTCGGATAGTGGTGAAACCATAAAAAGGGCTGGTAGAAAGCGACCTTGTCAAATTTCTACAGACCCGGTGAAATTTCGCGTACTGTTAATATTCTGGAAAACTGACGCTTTGTATGATTTTTTTCGTGTTCAGCAAAATGCATTTCTCAACTGTTGCAAGTAATACCGATAAGAAAATAACAATGAACAGTTATTTCCTAACAATATAGTATAATATACCCTAAATATATTTGTAGTAGAAAATAAAAAGAAATATGAATAGTTGACAATTTTTGAAAATTAACAAATTTAAAAATTCTGAAATTCTGAAGTATAAAAATATAAAAGTTAGTAACTAAAAATTATTAATGCTATTATACGTCCTGTATCGCTAATGCGGAGGACTAGTCCACGTGGGCCCTAAGCTCACCTTGGCTCATACCCAGTTATGCCAATGACGTGGTGTTTCGTGAGCGTAAAGAAAAGAAGATGTAGGTGTATCTCTGGTATCACGCGTGGTTTCACGGGGATTTTACCTTGAGAGCAACCGAAAATAACCATCGAACAGAGTCGTGGTTCGAGGCCGGTGCTCTCTCGCTGTTGATATACGTATAAGAAGATGCTTTTTTTCCGAAAGAGGGCCGAGCAGCGTGAATCTACGGTGACATTTAGAATCGTCCAGGCTCTCGTCCCAAGGATTTGACTGGTATGATGGGTTCGGCACGCGACAAAACTGGGTACACACCGTTGAAACCACCGCCACCGTGGTCGTCGTATGACCATAAAATAAACGTTTGGGGTGGCGCAGGCGGAGGCCAAACCTGACGGCGCATAAACACTTATATAACAGCAATTAAACTGCTTTTAAGGCCCCATAAAACTGCAGTTTCAATAATCTCGGTGACAACACTCGATTCTGGCCTGCCTCAGACTTCTACCAGGCCTCCGGAAGCGACTCTTCCCTTCCCCTTCACGACCTTCAACGCAGACACCTTTCAGATTACCCCTAATTCTGCTATTTTTGACGATCTGACACACTCTCTTCTTTTTATGATCATGATGTGAAGCATAGACAGTTTTACAGTTCGGAAGTGTATCTTCCTTCTTTGACGCATTTCTCGTCTCCTATTTGCAAATTTGAGTACATGTATAGTTTACAATTCTTATGAAATTGTTTTGTGGAAACCAAAACTGACGTCTGTAAAACAAAAACTGGAATTGGAGATTGTAGAAGTTCAATCATTTCATCGATGCTGCAACTACGAACTAGGGTGAAGCTAGAACTGCAGGGTGGACCCATAAAAATACGGAATGACCACACGTATAACATGTAATACATAAATCTCGTACAAGTTACAAGTTCCGAAACTTTCAAAGTTACAAATTTTCCAGCTACTTTTTCAAATTCCCAAATTTCCCAATCTCCAAGCAAGTTTGGAAACCTGAACATTCACCTAATGGACGCTCACGATAATTCTTAGTTCGCTGAGAATTTACCCAATAATCCATAATCCTAAGATAGATTCACGCTCCGCAGTTTCTATAAACATACTTTGCGAACATTACCATCGATCATGTTACCCTATCAATTAACTACAACGATTCGTGTGTGGATACATACAGCTGTCAACGTAACCCAGTACTGTCAACGTTCTCCCATTTTATGGTCCAGGAATTCCATAATTAACAGATTTATACTCTCTCGTGCGGGCAAGCTCCTTGAAAAACCTCGCAGAGCGATAATTCCAGGAGGAAAATTCATTTTCCATCCGAACTGTTGGTCCGCATGTTTTTCGAGGCACTCATCGGCTACCTGGCGAATCCAATGGCAGAAAGCCATCCGACAAAGGCAGGATAGGTGTAAAATAGGAAAGAGAGAAGGAGCCGGAGATGGAACGAGGAGGGAGCAGCGAAAGGCGGGTGGAAACGAGCTCGGAGGCCAGGTAGGGGAGTCCATGGAACGGTGAAATGGGATAATACGGGACGCTGCAGGACGCGGCGGCCATCATCGAATGCTAATGAGGGGTTGGCGGCTTTTGGGGCGGAAGATTCAGTCCATGCAGTGGCGCACTGTTGCCAGAGAAACGGTCTGATTATAAATTATACATTATCTCGTACTAGTCCTGTGTACACACCGAAATCCAACTAGACGTACGCAGGACTACCGTGGCCTAAGTCATCAAAATGCACAACGTCCGAGGGACCAACGGGCAGATTAAAAAGATCGCGCAAGGGTCGCCGCGCGGTATTATCTCTCGGTCAGGTAGGAAAAATCGCGTTATCCCCTTTTGCACGTCTTTGGATCATTGCTCACCCCTTTCACCGAAATGGCCACGCCACATTTTTATCGCTTCGATCGCCTGACAAGTTCGGCTCGAATCGCTACTTGTTTTCTTTATTGCGTTACTTATTTACCTTTTACGCCCGAATTTTGGAGAGCAAGTTCTTGGTATTGAAACTGTTCTGTTAAAATAAATAATATTCTGTGCGAAAATAAAATCTTTGAGAGGTAGATATTATAACGAAAAATTTTCTTTCACCTTGCGTTACGTAAAACACTTAATCTATTATTTATTTCGGCAACTGCGTCAGTCAGAGCGAATTATTACAGCAAAGGCAAGCAAAGACATATTTTGGATCTAGCGATTTAATTATTCAAGTAATAATTAGTATTGAACTCGATCCATGTGCAAATATGATTTACGTTCGTCATGAGTCTAATTCGATGTTAAGGCAAGTAATAAAGTAACCGAAGTGTTTCCAAAGCAATTTGTTTATTTTCCTGCATGTCTACAAGATTAAGAAGTAATATGTTTACAACGACTAAGGACGTTTCTCGGTGTACCAGCGAGCGTACAAGATGAAAAAAACAAGATGCAACTTGTAATTTGAAAGATTTTACTGTTATTGACCCCCTTTTGTTACGGTTATGGGGTAAACGTTTCTGAGAACGACACCGTAGCACAGCGGGGGTTAATCAAAGGGTGGAGAAGAAGCACGGAACTGCTCGAATCTACTGCTTCGAGTGAGTAAGCTAACAAGAATGTTTGCCTGGTGTACTGTTGCCGGCAGATCGAACTGTTTATATATTATACATTATCTCGTGATAGCCGAGCGTATACAAAATCAGGCTAGACATTTACCGGTCAGTGAACTCTATTGCGAAAGCGCCAAAACATTCGCCGTCAACGGAGTAAAAAAATAAACCGAAAAATCAGATCATCTTTAATATTTTTGTGATTGTTGTATAAAATACATGCGGTACAATGTGAATACAAATAGCTTGCATTTTTTGTCAACTAACAGTCCATCGTTATTACGTCATCGTTATTCGTATGTAACAAATTACCTAATAAAACGAAACTTATCGAATGATTTGTGTTACTCACACGTAATCCACGTACCCATTATGTCGTCTTGTATAATATTTTCTAGCGTCGTAATATAAATTTGATTCGTGCAAAATTTGGTCGCGGTTCAAACGGATTCTTGCTCTCAGAAATGATCCGGAGCCATCAGCAGGCCGCCGATCCCTGACCTCAAAATGCAGTATACGTTCACATACCGAGAATGAAAGATTAGATACACATAGTATCGCCTTCGAGTTAATTTTGTGTTATAAAATGGATGCGTTTCTTTCCAAATTTTATGACTTTGACGTTGGTACGTGACCGAGTATAACTCGAAGAAGAACGAGACATATCGAGGATCCTCCATGACACTACAAATGTATGCTCTACATTTGAAAAAAATATTTTACGTGTCATAATATACACTATGGACTACAATATCCTTCGTATTTTATTTATTTATTTATTTCTTCACAAGGTTGAAATTCGCTTTTTTTTATGAATCTACCATTTTTTTTTACAATTTAACTTGGCAAGTTTACACAATTCAGAAATATAGACATTTCAATCTTTCAGCTTTCGAATTTAAACATTTTGTAAACTTAAAAATTTAATATTTTACTAATTATCAAGTTCACAAATTTTACAATTCTGAAATTTCTAATATTCTCAACTTTTAATTCTCAAGTTTCCTATCTTTTAAATCCTCAAATATATTTCACTCGCATGCCCATGAACAGCGCTCTCGCGGGCAGAGTTGCCCATTACAGTTCCTGATAATTCATGTTGGAGACCTTTTCGTGCGACCAAAGTGAATTGAACTCGAATAACGATAATAGTAATAATGAATCGGTACAGGTAGGGAAGGGTCTATCACAGAGCATACTCGCGAAGCCACCCAGTTGCCAATCCCAATTCTAAACTCGAAAACGTAGTACGTTCACGTACTGGCGATAGATTACGGCCATAGACACGGCGACGGATATTGCATCCAGTGGAAGAAAAAGAACGAAGCGCTTGAGTTGAATTCAAAGTGCTATTCTTATATTATTACTTTATTGCGAATGAGGCTGAGCGACCAAGAATTTCAACCGTGACGTTTTACGATATTTAAATTTTTGAAAAACAATTATGCTACGACAAGAACATTTAACATCAACGACAATTATCGACACAAAATATCTCTATATTCGTACAAAGTTAAGATTTCTTAAGTTGAAACCGCCCAGAAATTGTTAACTACTGCGGATGTTAAATGAAAGTTTCAAATATGATTCTATTAATAATCTTCCATTAGGTATAACGAGGAACATCGCACTGTACGAGTCATAGATCCCAACGAAATATACGGTAGTTAAGGCGCTAACGATTAATTGTATGTAAATGTAAATCGATAATTAAATAATGCGGAACTAAATGCTACTGCAAGTGCGTATGTACATTGCAAGCTAAAAGTTTTCAACTATTAATGAGGTAGATGGATACTTTTCGTCGTTCGTGTCTTGAATTTTCTAACCCCGTTATGAAGTAACTAAGTTCGCAAATTCCGAAATATCAAAATTTGTAAGTCCCAAATTCTCAATGTTTAAAAACCCCAAAACGTCGAAATCCTAAATTGCAAAAATTCCAAAACCCCAAATTCCCAGAGCCACATACTACAAAAATTCTAAAGTTCCAAATCTGTAAATTCCCAAATGCCTCATAAAAGTTACAAGAACTCAACTTCTGTTTTACATACGCTTGAAAATGAATGCAAAGTAACGTTGGGCCGAAATGTACACGACATTCTATCGGCGTCGACGAATGTAAACGAAGGATGTAGATAACGATTAAGAATAACAATTAATTAGCATTGCGCCATCGATCAATTTTTGCAACGAAAGAGACAAGTTGAAGAACTGGCGAGTGTTCGCGCATCGCGATTATCCATGCAAAAGAGATCGAGGTAAAAGAAATAAACGAGGAACGAGGGACATGCATTATGCATCTTGCGTCCGGGACTAACGTTGATTCGCGTACATAACTTCAATTGCAATTAGTCAAACATCCTGGAGGTCTCTGTACAACGTTCCCACAGGTATTTCGGCTGACGCACCTCAACTTCCAAATGCATTAACGTCACGTCTCTTTCGCGCATGGACGCTTCGTCGCCGTGGACGCCACCAGAAAAGCGACGCATCCGACAGACCCGCAACTCGAAACCTGCTTACGCAATCGTGTTTGTAAAACACGAGCCAATTCGTCTTTGATATCTATACACGAACCGTTAAGAACCTGAGACACTCGTTATATCTTTTACTGCACCGCCACTGCTACGATCGTTGCAAGCTGATTTCCAAACAATTTACTACTTATTTTGATGCTCTCTGAAGACATTTGTGCTCTGTCGTGAATCAATGTCTTTATTGCTGTATGCTTTAATTGATTAACCTGGATAGGTATATACGTATTGTCCTTCACGGCAATGAAAGCGCGAGAACTTGAGTTTTATCTTGATTGGATATTAAATCGATAATTCAATACATGGTTAAAATACACGTACTGGGTCTCTAACAATTAGTAGTCGATTTTCGAAGATGCGTGTAACGCCCACAGAGATAACTGCTTTAGAATCTATGCCTTCAAACTAATATGCTGATACCTAATATGTGATTTAAAAAAAAATTTGAATAAGTTAATATACGTAATGGTAGAAGATCGATAAATAAGGAATATAAAGAACGATGAATCGTTTAATTTATTTTCAATCGAAGGTTTGGCCGCAATAACAACGTAACCGGAACAAATTGGGAGTCGATACGCTGATAGGTTAACAGCGATGATCGTACGCGATCGACTTCCCGTGGCAATCACGGTACCCTTATTTGAAATTATGATTCGCCCAATGTAAATAAACCATCGCGATAAACCCGACGGCAGAAGTTTTACTTTCACCTAAACGCTATTACTCCGTCATAGCGGGGCCTGTAATAGGCCGTATAAAAGATAGTCACGGGGATAATTTGCGGGCAACATTATCACGGCGACGACAGGTGTAGTTAGCCGTATACATGTCCTTCTTGCATGCGCGACCAACATAAACGAATAGGGCACCGAGTCAGTAGCACGTGTTACCGGCACCAAGATTCGAGTAAACGACCTCTAGATGCTTGCCCTTGACTTTTCACTGACACACTTTTTAACGACGGTCTGGCTACGTCGAGGATATTTTTTTTTAATTGACGTTACGAATCGGAGCGCAACGCCATCTTATAAAAGCGCCAACTGCCGAAGCATAGAGATCAAACGCGGAACAGGCGCACGGATTAGCTTCTAACGCCGTTGCCTGAAATTGTGAGTGAAGTTTAACGGTGCACACGCACACGCTGCTTTTATCGTTGAATTCCGTTCGAGCTCGCTCTACAACTCGCCCCGTCGACGAACCTCGCGCGTATACCATGCGAGGGAATGTAACCTCAAATCTTGCGAAACCGTTCAGCTTAATGATCTCCGTTTCCGACGAGGGAACGCGTCGCGAGGTTAACAATTTCCGCTCCGAAGTTGGAAATTCGGTCGAAATAGGAACCACGAGAAAGTGGTAACCATCTTGCACGACTATGTGCGTTCCGTGAATGGAAGTGGTTCTCGTGCGTCGAGAAATATGGCTGCCATATGTGGCGGCGCCCTCGGATTTGCCCTGCCTCGTTTTACCTCCTTGACCGTTTCCAGCGAACGATCTTTAACGTTCCGTTCGATGTTCGAGACTCTTGCTCGAGTCATCCTGTGTGTTCAACTTCCAGGTTCACGTACTATCTTGTTCTTCGCTACGATAGTTACTCTATTACCGTGTAAACTTGGCCTAACCGGAGATACGAGCAATTTCGTAGTAAGAAAGTACGAAAATGCTCTCGTTTCGGAATCGAACAGAAAAACCTCGTCTTCAATATCAAGAAAATGAAAAAACAAATTTTTCTGCAAAGATGTTTCAGCGAATAGCGAGAACGATAACGAGAATAAGAGATGGTACTCACCGCACACGACTCTGTCGAACGGGCTCATCCAATCTGAAAGCAGAAATAAAAACCAACTGTAATTAAGAACAGAGGGAAAGAGAGCATCAAATCGATCCGATAGGAAAATTATCTGGCGTTTCAACCGAACCGTGAAAAAGCATGCACTTCAGATAAAACTACCCACCACAAGCACAGAGAGGCACGATAGAGAATGCGGTTACCGAAAGAGATAAAGGAAGACGGAGAGAGAAGCCGCGTGTAAGCGAAACTTATTCCAACGGATACGCAATTAGAAAGTAGGAAATTCGCGGCAACTCGACACGCAAAGCTTCTCTCGCTGTAACTTCGCCTGCTAGGAACGAGGATTAGAGGAACGATCGTGAACGTTCGACCGTATCGGGCTTAATCCCGTGTTCCTTCCTTTCTTCGTTTTCTGTGCAGTATCGGCGTTAGAGACGACCAAACGGAGCAATTACGCCGGCGTCTCGCTTTTATGGCCTTTCGAATTTTGCGAAAATTAAATAAATCAGTTTCGTATTCGAGAAAGCACATTTTGTCGGTATATGAAGCGAGATGATGCGAAACGAGGCGATATAACGCGTGGTGGTGCAACGCCTTATAGTACAGAGTGAGCTGATGCAATACGTGGCAATATAACGGGTGAATACTACGCGAAGCAAACATAACACGTAATTAACATAATGTGTAGCGAACACAATGCGCGAGGAGTACAACACGTAAATGCTACGCGTGGTGATATAGAGCGAGGTAGTGTAACGTAGGGTGTCCTAACGTGTAGCAGGTACAAGGCGTAGCAAACATAACGTGTAACAAGTACAATGCGTGACATAACAAGTGGTACTTCATTGCGAAATATCACAACGCGTAGTAATCCAACGTGTAATATTGCAACATATTGCGATATAGCCCACAACGCGAGGCGATATAACACGTGTCAGTATGATGAATAGCGGTAAAGCACACCGAGATAAAACATACAGCGATCACGGTAATATAACGAAATCTACAGTAAATATATTCGGTATCGACTTCTGTTCCGGGTCCTACAAACTGAAGCGACAGCACGACTCCGCGTCTGTGATTAAACGAAAATGTCGGTGGATTAGGCTGACGTCGTTGACGCAAAGTCCGATGGAAAGGACGCGAACAAACTGTTTCGAAAGCTGAAGCAGAGGAGTTCTGATCGCGGAATCTAATCAACGACTATTCGTTGTTCGAGACGCCATCCAACCGCGGCTCGGAATTCATCCCAATAAATCTTTTGCATTACGTTCTGACGACTATCGCCGAGGGAATTGCCGTTCCCTTCGTTCTCGCCTCGTAAAGTTATTCTTACGCACTCGTAAAGCAGATAAGGACTTTATTGAATCACGAATAGACACTTCTTGCGAACGTTGCCCGATAAGACTCGCAGCGCCACGTCGGATGAAGTAAAAAAAAGACAGCCGTCTCTGTCCGCTGATGTTTCTTCGTCGATCTAGTGGCAACTATTGCCACCATTGGCGTAACTAGGAGGGGAGCCAGATCCCCTATCGAGTGTCTGGTATTATTTAGTTCTAACATAATTCGTAACGCCAGGAATTATGAACGCTACTGCACTCTCGCGTTTATTCCCTGTCACATACGATTCTGCAAATTACCTAATTTCCAATTATTTTAAACAAATTTGAAAGTTAGACTAATTCAAGCTCATTTCCTATACGATATATCACTTTACAAATTAACGAATATTTTGTTTTTATTTTAAAGAATTTTGTGCTAGGAATCAGATCATTCTAAATCGAATTCTCATAGGATACAATTGTAACTACCAAATATTTGTTCGTTATTTTAATTAATTCTATACATGAGAGCCAAGTCAGACGTTCCTTTTTCCTATTTCAATCATTTTTGTACAAGGAAATATTGGCATTGTGCCTACTTTCTTTTTTTATAAGCGAGGAAAATAGACTTGGGTTACTGTCCCTCAGGTATAACGTTTATGACGGTTTGGGTCTCTCTGACCCCTACCTGGTTACGCCAATGATTACCGCTAATATAAACTGACGGTAGTTGTAAATTATAGCGAAGCACGTGTTGAGAAAAAATGATGACTGCTTTGCGATTTATCCGTCGGTTTGATGCTATCGGCGCTGTCGTAGCCATTTTGCGAACGCGGCGCGACGGTCGCCTTCGAAAAATGTTCGAGCGCCGGAAGATGGCTGCGATTAGCGCAACTTCTTCGTTCAAACCGTTTCCGACTACGTATTAAATTAACAAATTAATTTGCAGCCCTCATGTTTTATTCCCTGCCGTCATAAATTTAAAAAACTGTAATAAAAATAATTCAAGTACGCATATACGCGAAACAAATCTAAAGAATTCTACCGAAACATGAATTGCAAGCTTCGAAAGTAAAATGGACAACTTATCCCACGATGAAAGAGATGTATCGAATAAAAGTGAGACTTGTTCCATCTCCAAAATCGAATAATTAATAATTAATTGGTCAGTCTCTCGCCATGCGGGAAGAGGAAGTTTCAGTATTGAAACAGCTCAGTTAGTAACAGTCAAACGGTTAACAGCCGGGCAACAATTCTGTTGAAAAGCCGTCAGTCTGTCCAAAAGATAACTTACAACTCGAGTAATTCGCAAATATAATGCGCATCTTTCTCTCCTCATTTTGTGCCGATGAAAAAAACGCATGAACGTTTAATGCGCTACGAGAAAACGTTATTACACGGTGCTGATAACGGAACAGGCTTCAGAAAATAATTTGCATACCGAATGTTTACAACTTCATCCAAGTATGTATCCACTCCTTGTGCGTATCATAAAGAATGTCCGAGACAGAGAAAGTTTTGTCAACGATGTAATTTTAAGTCTAGCGCTAGAGAAACATTGATTACTGAATTTTGGATAGCATAAGACGTCTAGTAACATTTTAAGTTAGGAACCGTTTATATTGCAATAATGTTAACTATGGATACTGCTTAGAACGCGTTAGTATATAACGGGTGGCAGTGAAATTTGTGGTGGATACAGTGTGAAGACAACGCCTGGAAACTACAATGTGTAGCGGATACAATACGTGGAAAACAATACACACGGAAAATGTTACGCGTGGAAAATACAACGCGTAGAAAATGTAACGCGTGGAAACCACAATGCGTGGGAAACACAACGCGCAGAAAATACAATGCGTAAGAATCTACCGCGTTATTATAGAGCACATGGAGAATACAATACACAGCGTATGTAACACGTGGAGGACACAACACAGAGAAAATACAACACGCGAGGAACGCAACTCACAAAATACCACACATAGAGAATATACTGCAAAGCAAATAAAATACATTTAGAAAATAACGCATGGTGAGTGCAATACATGGTGACCTAACACGTTGCCACATAATTCGTGGTGAATGCATCACGTTGCTAGGCTACTTGTAAGACGACGATAGGCTACTTTCGAACACACGGTTAGTATCAAAAATTTACAAAATCTGAATTTTGGTACATCAGTGGGTAATTCCACTTAATGAATGTAACATAAACTGTATTGAATTAAGAGATATAATATAGTTACAATCCGCATGTGGAAGATATGGCAGTCAACACGATAATTGTATCGAAGAGTATACAAGAAATCTTTGATTGTATAGAGCACGTAAAAGCTGCCGCGTTGAGTAGAGGATTCAAGATGGCGTAACTGTCCTGGCAACAAGCAATCGAAGAAGAAAGTGAGAACTTGGATGTCTACAATCAAGTTATATTGTTCGTGATCGGATACTCATTTCGACAGTGCTTTTTGAAGTCCAACTTCGACATATCAGTCGTACTTTGTCATCCGTTGGATAAAGTACACCTCAAAGTCTACTGTTCTACGAAAGAATGAAAGTACTGCACGCTATCTACCACGAAGGAAAATTTCTGTTCCAACGGTCATCAACTTCAAGTAAAGTTGTCTATAGAGTTTGTAGAACCCGAGGTTAAAGTGAATATCACCGAAAACAGGTAATCTTGCTTTTCTACTTCGAACATTAGGGTCGAAAGAAATCTACCCAGATAAAATAACGCAGTGGTTTCAAATGTGTGGCAAAATGACTTCAAAAATGACGATACGACTTACTTCGAGTGTAATAAAATTTGGAAAAGTACTAAATATTAAATCGACATTTAATTAATTTAATTTTCATGAAATGTGGAAGTGTCCAAGTTCAAAGTGCTTAGTTTGATAAATTTCTGACACGATACTAACCTTCGTGTACCGGGTCAATAGTGATCCAGACCTACAAAATTGTTCACTGATATTTCGACCAATGTTCGTGTCAATTTTTGTTAGTAAACAAAGGGACAGTAAAAACAATAATTAATGGAATATAAAAAAAAAAAATGGTTATAAAATGAAACCTAAACTGTCGCTGTCTCAATGCTCCGAAGAGTTAACGTCATCCGATTTAACACAAATCCCGAAGACAAAATCTCCCGATGAGTGTTATTTCCGCCGAAACCTTGAACAGTTTTCATTAAATTCTGCTCAGAAAACAAAAGAGGCATCCGTCGAAAATTTATTCCCGTTGTTTCGCGCGAGTCATCGCGGCAACAAACACGAAAAACAATACGAAGAGCGTATTGGTCGGCTGTTAAAAATACGCGAATAGCTATTCAGCCGCCATCACCGCGACGAAACGAAGCAACAACGACACGATGTTAAGTTTCGCTTGTCCGTCGCAAATACACGCGTTAAAACTCCCTCGGCCACTTTGTTCGTGCTAATACGCCGGACAAAGGCGCTGCTACAAGCGATACAAGCGAAAAATACATTATGGCGGAACACGGTGAATAGCTTGGTCGCCGAACCGACTAGACGCGACGTCTCGAGGCCTGCCAAAGTGACGCTATTGTTTCCGGCAAATTGCAAATCGACGAATCTCCAAATAACTGTGTCTTTTATTGCCGTCTTTTTGTTGCAACCGCGATTATAGACGAATACGACTGTTTCTTCTGTAAATTAATGCACGTGCCTGAAAATTAGCTTGCTTTTTCTGCGACACGAAAACACGTTCCAGTCACGAGCATTCGTGTCAACGTTTTTGTCCTCGCGATACATTTTACGACGTTCGAAATATAAAATAAAATCTTCTTATGCTTCATTTCAGACATCCATTTAAAACTATGAATAATTTGATTCGCTAATTTTTATAAAAATTAAGCTTTTTCTGGATTACGATTATACATATTGTGATTCCTTTTCTTGTTTATTTTTATTCAGTCTTCGTAGGCTGATGCATATACGAGCGTCGATGTTATAGACGAAAGAAGTTATTACAAAATGATATATATGAGCAATGCGGCCTAACTACATTAATAATTAACATTCTAAGACTCTAAGACAGTTTTCTTTTTTTAGAAAGCAAATTCGTAGATGTTGCTCACGAATTGTCAACTGTTTTTAGTCAGTACGTTAAATTATCTTCGATATTTTAAGTTATCTTTCTTCGAAAAGCAATGTCAACTACTTCTATAAAAAGTATATTAATGTAGGTGGATACCAACTGCCCACATGTGAATTAAGAAGCAGTTAGGTTCAAAACATACCATTTTCTGAATTTTAGAGCACTATTCTACAGTATTAGCTATTGATTCTACAGTATGTGAAACTCTGTCATCCAAAAGTTCCATTATTTGCTTCTAGTTCAATCGTTTGGTCTAAATACGTATTCTAGGTTAGGGTTACAACTGACCCAGCTCCGTCACCACATTTAACGCTATCATCAAAGTTATCGAACCTGAAAAAACCGATTTTCGTTTCTCACATTTATCTCAGCTTCTTCAGACACTAATTGTGAAAACTAATTGTATCGCCACATTTAATCAAATCTAACATTATACACGATAGCTCAGATAAGAAACTCGAATTAATGTTGTAAAAATCCATGCTAAGTCTTTATAGCCTCGAGAAGAATTAGACCGATCTGTATATTTATGATGACGGGTGCTCCATATTAATGTATCATAACAATTAGCTTATGACAGTGCTACTCCGGTGAGAACCGACGGTGCTTTTAATAAGGATTTTACGAAGGTGTAACAATGCTCGAACAGTGCCCCCTGCAGAAAGAATGACTATAAACACGTGTACCGTAGGTCAGTTTTCATCCACTCTTCAACATCGACGGAACAACCGTTCATTCCCAGTTTCTTATATCGTATTTATGGTTTCAAAACGGTAGTATACAAACGAATAATAGACACAGCAAGTATGTTAATGCCAAAAGAGAAAGGAGCAAGAAATCCGTGTACAGATAAAGCTCGTATTTCTCGATAACGATAACAGCGGTATTATTGCACCCGCCAAAAAGTCCGGTGTTTATCAGTAGATGATATTAATGTCACTTTATGTGTCAACGATTTCTTCTCTTTGAGGTGCGTAAGTACATATTCCTGAAACCTAAGATGTCTCTCAAAAGCTGGACATTCATGAGCATGTCACTTACTCTTTAAATCCCTGTTATTACAAAACTAGATTTTATTCTACATCCTTGTTATTCATTAGAATTTGTATTTTATTTGTGAACTTTGACCAGAATTTGTAAAACAAGTGGCAATGCGCGATCAGATTTTGGACACCCTTACATTTCAGAGCATTGTATAAAAACACTGTCAAGGTTAACGAAGTTTATCATCTGTTATAAAGAGATAGAGACGGAAGATTGAAGGGTATAAAAACATGGCGTAAAAGATGTGTGTGGTACACACAGTGGATGTTGCAAATCGCGCGTGCCACATTCGTTCTGCGAAATTTTGCATTTAATATATATTTACGTCAACGATAACCTTTCGAAGTTCCTCTAGAGATGTTGCAAATAATTCTCAACCCCTCTCAAAATAATTAGACCGACTCCAGTAGATAAATATTGGGATAAACGTTGGGAGAACAAAAAAGATTTCACTTCCATCAGTATATCCACCAGCTGTACATACGGTTCATAGTCGAATTTCTAAAAGAAACGAGAAAATTTCGTTGTCCAATCAAATTTTCACCATAAATCCAGATCCGAAGCAAATGTAGTTTATTACACGGAGCAGGATTATCCCTGTACTTGAAAATTCGTGACACTGCGTTCAATAACAATACTCGTCGTACAAAATTGACTGGATTTAATGATCATGCAACAGACGCGGACGTTATCGTTATCTGTCGAGCGCATTATTAAGAATAACATGTGACGCTAAGTCATTAACGCGTGTCGATAGCGTAATACAACGAGCAAGATGACGACGTGCCGAATAGGCCATTTCACAGTCTCGATAAAGCAATTCTATTATTGATTCCACGTTGTTTCTTTCTTTCATGCACGGTCAATTTAACGCCATATTGAATACAAACGATAGCGGTCACGAATCGACGGATCCATCATTCGGAGCCAGCTTATCGCCGAAGATGGGATTAAATTCAATATGGACTCACAAACCCGAACTTCGCTATATGGAATTTGGATATTCTTCATAGGAGGTGACGTTTCATTCCGTGTACATAAAAAGTACTTATCACAAGTTGTGATGCTATCAGACTATATAAAAGTTTTTAGTCAGATTCGAGCCTACAATATCACAGTTGTAGTATGGAAAACGCAACGTTTGACAGCAAATCTCAGAAATTTATGTTCAACAATTTCCATACGGTTTCTGCAAGAATTAGGATACTGTGAATCCAGATTATGCTTCCATATTCCAAACTAGGTCTGGGTCAATTTACCGTAGAGTAAGTGTATTAATGAGTGCTCAGCCGAATAGCTACTAAGATAATAACAATTTGAATATCATTTTATACCATGTATTATTTTTATATTTGAAATTTTACACTATTTTATGAAGTATGTTCTAGTGTGAAACCCTTTTGTTCAAAACCTGATACGTCTATCGTCCAAATACCCCTGAATAATTTCGTAGGTAAGGGTCATGGCTGACCTAGCGTCGGCCGTCCGAGGATGAAAGAATCTTGGGACCCCATGTACAGTCCAAAGAGTGAAATCTACAAGAAATAACAGATCTTCGAGAAAGGCCTATTATTTGTTGCACTGCAATTAATCGCAACAGTTTGATTGCAGAGTAACCTGTATGATTCGAAACGGGTAATTCTGCAACCTTTTACTATCGCGTAAAGAGGTAATATGCGATTTTCATGTAATATCGATGCACGTAGAATTTTCATCGTATCGTGTAATTGATATTAATTTGAAGGAGAAACGTTGGTTCAACTTTGTAAAGACCTTTCCTGATTAGAAGATACGACTGTTTTATTGTAAGTCTTTCTACATGTTTTGCATGTATTAGATTAGTAAGAAGTTGATCGCAATAAAGAAAGATGTTCTGCCTGCGCATATTTTGAAGCTAAATCGAGTCGACATTGCGCGACAGGCATCTACAACAACGCTGTAAGAAGACAGAAAGAAGTTTTCGCGCGTAATAAGGCCCATTTCGCATCGAAACGAAAAAACATGCAAGAGTCGAAAGATCGAGCGATATTTCTGGATGCTATTAGTACTTATCGCCGCTTCGCATCATTCGCTTGTAAGAAGGAAATGTTAAACGGTTATAACGCGATAGCGCGATACACGCGGTTAACTCGTAAGCCATCGTAGCTGGCTCTCTCTAATCTTGAGATGGTGGGCAAACGATTGCCCGTTCAACAATATTCGACTTTGTTCATCGTAGCGGAACAACACTCCAGCTGCTTAGCGGAGCAACTCGAGGGTGTAACTACACGAGCATGCATGGTTGAACTAGGAACGAGTGAAAAGTGCAAAAGAGAGAATCGGTAGCGAGCAGAAGAATAAGAAAGCAGGATAAACTCACCGGTGATCGACATCCAGGGATATCGAGGTATGTCCGAGATGCCGGGTTGTCCGGTGGTGGGTTGTTGGCAGGACGTGAGAGGATCGACGACGGCCGATGCAGCGGCTGCCTGATGATAGAATTGCGCGGCGGCGGCCATGGACGCGGACGCGGCCGACACGGCCGACGAGGCCGACGCCGAGGAGACCAAGCTACCGGGCGTAGCGCCGTTTTGATGATGATGCCCGAGAGTGTAATTGACCATCGGGTCCGCGGACGTGGGTGCTACGTTTCCGGTGAGACTGGCGGTGTAACGGCAAGACTTGTCGCCGGCGGTTGCGGCGTCGACGGCCGCGGCCGCGGCCAACGCGGCGCTCGAAGCCGCGGTCGAGCCGAAGCCTGGCACCATGCTGGACGTGGCACCGAAGGCCGCCGCCGCGACCGCTTGCTGCTGCTGATGATGATGGTGCGCCGCTGCCGCCGACACGTACGGATACATGCTCGATGTGGTGCGTGCCGCCGGTGAGGTGGACGCCGAACTTCCTGAATGCTGGGGACTCGAACCCGTCGGGCTAGGCGAATTGTGCTGTTGCGCGTAATTCACTGCCGCGGCCGCGACTGCAGCCGCGGATAAACTGGATTCTAGACTGGCGGTGGCCGGACTTGTCGTGCACGCTTGAATCGTGCCGGGATTCGCGCTCGAGAACAACTGTTGATGATGGAACTGTTGATGGTACTTAGGTAGCATACTATCGATTATGAATTTCGAACTCATATCGACTGCCGCCGGTGCCGATCTCGGACTCGATGCCGAGGACACGCCCGGACACGGAGACCCGGGTCCGGTGTCTCAACACCGACGCCGTGTCGGCGATGCCGGCTGATGCTTCATCGTTTGCGCACTTTCTCGTACCAGCGATCACACCCGTTTTTATTATCTTCCTCGATCGATACCGAAAATCTATACCTGGATTTTCTCGTCGCACCCAACCGCACCGCGCACTCGATTTACTGTTCGGTCTCGCTTTCTTTCCAGCTCTTCTTTCTTTTCTTTTCACTTGTTCCTTCTCCTCCTCCGGCTGTCCTTCTACCTTCCCTTCCTTATCCGTTACCTTTGACCCCCACTTTTAATCGTCACTTACGCAACTTTACACATTATCACAGAAACGATAGCGGACGCGAACCCGTCGAGGATCGACGCGTCGTTCGATAGGAGGTCCGCGATCGACGAAGAGTTCGCGACGGCGGACGGGCAAACACACCGGAACGACTTCCAAATCATTCGTTAGCTCTTCGATGGTGGACGCGCGTCGGGTCGTCGATCACACCGTGGGATAAGAATCCGACGAGCGGGTATGGTTTTCGGGCCGACGTTACGATTCCTTTATGGTAATTACGATTCCTTCCACATCGGGACGACCAGCGACAATAAAGCAGCGGGTCTTTCGTCGGTTGGGCCCACCCAGCTGATCCAGCGCAGCGGTCCCAGCGAGGAAATTGGGCTGCGACGGCGAACGAGGCGACGACACGAGGAGAGAGAAGAGAAGAGAAGAGCGTGGCCCCTGTCAGGTGTTAGAAGCCGTTTCTTGCGTACTTCTCGGATAGTCGACGAATCCTTTATGGGCCATGCATGAAGGTACTATAGCCCCCTATCCCGAACGCCGCGTACTACAACCCACGGCCAGCTAAATGTAACCCCTTACAATAATGGCGCCGCTTGTCTCTCCGTTCTGTTCCCCCCTCTCTTCTACGATCCTCGACCGCGCTGGGGTACCAGCTGGTAAACAGAGCCGACCAATCGCGCCGCTCCCTTATCTGAGGTGGACCAATCGCGTGCCGCCTAGGCGCGCCAAGATGAATGGCTCTCTCTCTCCACGCCGAACCGACTCGCTCTGATCTTCGTCGCTGCCTATGCTTCCAGCTCTCTCTCGTTTCTTTTCGCCGCTTTCGGTTGCCGCTCTCGCTCCTCTGCTACGAGTTCTCGCGCTCCGTCCATACCACGCTTTTCTCTCGTCGCGCCGCGTCGCTACTCTTCGGCTCCGATCCGCTCGTGTTCCGTGCCTTCTCTCTTGCCAGTGCAGTCCTGTCAGCCACGTTGCCTTATACCCCTGCACACGCTATCGTGCAGCTTCAGAAACCTCTCTCGCACGATATTTTCTCTTTCTCTTTCTATTTCTTTCCTTCTTTTTTTCCGCTTCTCCGTTTTTCTCTAATCTCTACTCTCCTCTTCCGAACGCTGTCGGCCGCTTTCTTCTTCGCCGCTTCGTTTCTTTTTCCCGCTGTGCTTTACAGCCCAGTCAGCAGTTTTTTTAACGTTGCTCTCGCACGCGTTTATCCGCTTTTTCTCCGCGCTTATCCTCCTGCGTTCTTACGCTTCCAGGTTTGGACAGGTCTCCGTTGGTCAACGCGTAAACACACTCGAAAACGGGAGTTTTTCGATGTTTTACCGATCCTTCTGATCTTATTGTCTCCCTCGATTAGCCCGAACGACGGTCTTTTCAGCCTCTCCAAGTTTTTGCTCGAACTCGTTCGGTCTTATCTTCGTTCGTTCGGTATTCCGCCTTTGTTCCGGACCGGGGCTTCGAACAATGCCCGCCGGAGTAATACTCCTTTAATAACGTCCCGCGTGTTTTTCGACGAGCTCGACGCGGATTCGTCCGATCAATCCACGGCCGTTTCTTCTGGCAGACTCCTCCGATCCAGAGGGCGCTCGGCTCGCCTTCCGATTCCGTGGAGACTCGCGTAAGCGTTCCTCGTTCCTCTTCCCGTTTCCGCGAGGAATATGCAAGCGAAACTGGCGCGTTTCGCCAGTGTCGTCTGCTCGACTCTTCGAAACCACTGAACTCGTCCCGGTCGGGATAGCGGCGGCATTCCTGCGTTCTCAGAGTGGTGGCATCGCGATGGGGCACGAAACGACTCGCGGGGACCAGGGGAAGGGGTGTAGACTAGTTGCGGCCAAACGAACCGAGGAGGGAGTGTTCCCGCGGAGGGTGGAAAGGTACAGGGGGGAAAAAATCATTCTCGATCCCAACATTGCCAACGACGGACAAAAAATAGCCTATTATATCCGCGGAAGCTCTTTTTCTCTCTCGATTGATCGCGTTCTTTTTTACCATCTTACGTTCGTGAACCGAACGAGCTTCGGTTTAAATATAACGCTGCTTTGTTTGTTTTCGTGTCGAGACTCAATGCCAAGAGGTAAACGGCTGTTGCTATTGTACCGCGGTTACTTTCGCTGACGTAACGCGAACTTTACGAAAGACTTTAACGACGGGACACCCGCACAACGAGTTTTGCTTAATTTTATCATTTGCTCGATACTCTTTACGAGATTAATTAATTAATCGATACGGTGTGAACGTATCGGAAGCTTTAGGTCCAAACGTACTTACCTTGGATGCCACTGCCCGCTCCTGAAACAGATCATAAATTAGATTCGATATGTATCGAAGAATTGACTGATAGAAACAAAATTTTACAAAGCAGCAATTACAATGTTAAATCAACAATAGTAAGTGCAACACGTTCAATCTTTTTCGGAATAACAACTGGACTACGGAAATAAATTTTTTTTCGCTTGTCGTTTGTTTCGTATATATTATCTAATGTCATTTTATTGCTAATAAAAGATATCCAACCCCATCCTATAAACATCATCTCTCTTTACGTATTTTAAATATTTTATTAGCAGGTACTATTTTAATTGATCTGCTAACGAATGAAATGATCTTATTAGTTCTTGTACTTCCTCGACGTAATTTTCATCGCAAGCTCTAATCCCAATTGCAGTTAACTGATTATTGCAAGCAAATAAGTACCATTAGCGAAATTATTTATAGGGACTTTGATAATTCACTGTTACAACTCGATATAAAATATTTCGTGCCACAGGGTGAACAGAAATGAAAGATCAATTAGTCCATCTATTTTATTGCTACATTTACCCTCTAGAAGGTTTAGAACGTCATAAACTAAATTGATAATCTTGCAATTTTTGAATGTTTCCTTTAAGTCTCTATACCTATATTATAATCACCTATACCTATCGATGCTTATTACCGATCTAACGGTAAAAAACAACGTTCGTTGTTGTCTCGGGGTCCACAAACTCTAACGACGGCTCTGTACGCGGAAATGCATATTCTCATGGTTTTCGATTAAAATAAAATTTGCAATTCATTCGAACGTTCGATTACAATTTATCCCGATCCTAGCCTTAAATTCCACGTTGCCAGGGCGGATGCTCGAGAAATTGGGAAAGAAAACAAGGGATGAGCAGGCGTGGTCTCAAAGGTATCTCAGACAAGAATACGGAAGATGTGTGGCACTTCTAAACCTAATCTATGAAGATGAATGTCCTAGCTAGTGGGAGGACTAGTGGCGAAGAGTCTGGCAGAGTCGGGACGCGCATCGAAACCGCTCGATCCTTTAAGACACCGCCTATTTTGATGATATCTAGCACGGCAACTGGACGTACAAAAGGAAGAATACCACACCGCCTTTGTTGCCGAGATGGGGTTCGATAGATCGAACGATACAGTAAACGAGCTAAACAACAACGGCTGCTATACCCCTTTCTGTACTTTCAGGAATTTAAGAGATTAGGAATCGTACGATCGTTCCACGTATTATTTCAAATTTCTCTATTGCATTTCATCAATTTAACGATCTCGATACTTTGTAATTGTAAAAAGCACAATGCCCATTTTCGTTAACCTTTTTTACACGAAACAATTCCTTCGAAAGATTTGCAACATTTGACGGAGATCCTGTCTCTGTGGAATGACTGACAAAACGCAATTGGGACTTCAATAATAACTTTATGCGATCTTGTAATAAGTACTATATCGAAAGAAAAGTACAATTAACTTGTAGCGGTTCCTAACCCTGACCCGAACGCTTCAGGTTCCCCGACATCGAGTCTCGCAACGAATGACCGGCTACCGACGATTCGACGATACCATAATTACGTAAACATACGATCAGACCCGTGACAAAAGCGTCGTCAGCGTTGTACCGAAATTCAACGAGAACCCCAGGTCCAATTATACGAATGATGCCCCCGAAGAAGAGACAAGAGGTCCCCGCGACGAAAATTATGCCCAGTCGACGGGCATCGCAGTTGTAAATTGCAACCGTGACACGGACAGCTAGACGAACAAAGACACGAAACGTGTACTGCCTACGTGGAAAGATGTTTCGATAAAAAGGTGGTCCGGTTCTTCTGGAACCTCGAACGTGCCACGGAATTCTCCAGGCGAGATTCCCGTTCAACGGTCGGCTCCCAGAAAATCGTGAAGAGGAAAGGGAAGAGAAATTGGGCGGTGGTCCTGCTGGGGTGCACCGGGGGTGACGCCCTGGAGATCGGGACAGAGGCACCTAGCGCGCCATCTTCGCGAAGATTAAGGGAATTCCCGAACCGTGTGGTCTGGTCATACCGGCATATCCTCCGTACCAGATCCTGCGACTTAACCGTCGTTTCATCGGTTAATATTACTCGAATCCCGCAGTAATTTGCAACGTTCTTGCGAATCGATAAGCCGTCGTGATTTACGAAGACCGAGAAGGATAGAAATTAATTTCTCGAAACTCGTAAGATAGTCGGCGCTGATGGCGCGAAACCAATATCCTTTGTGTCTTTAAGCTTATACATTTAATAATAAATTTTATTCGCGGCAAGTTACGGCCTATTACCCGTCGTTTCGAATTTGGTAATAAATTACGGCTCGAGTTGCGAATTGACTGTTGACTACCATTCGCTGTAAATCAAACTGGGTTCGCTGGAACCTTAACAACCGGTTGCAAATTAATCTGGCCACGGGAAATAATGCGAAGATTGTTGCAAACAAATAAACGATATTGGACTGACGTTTATTACGATCGATATTTGCTCGAACGGAATATTACGCGCAATTATAAATCACGGAATACATTACAGATAATAACTATGTATAAAATCCTTTACCTCGATTATGCAAATACCCCATAACGTGTCACTTTTTTTACGTTGTTTATCTAATCGTTCGTGTGCAACTTACGCGACGTTTAATTGTCGTGTAAGTGCCGCTAATTAAACGGACAATTAGACTGCTTAACGACGGATCACGCGTCAAGGTCACGGTCCGTTTTGTACGCCACTGTTTTACCGACTCGTTTTCGTCTATCGCGAAATCCGTTTTACCTAGCGAGATATTCGCGGGCTTCGTGGGTATTTTACCTACATTACCTTTTTTCGAACATTCCGTATATAGGGAAACGGAAAGCTTCTGCACGATATTTACGATTACAGGAAAATGTACGAGATAGGGTGGAAATATGAGACACGCATCTCGCTTTGTTATTTGTACGAATATATTTTTAAATTTCTAGATCTGTATATTCTTGGATTCACATACTCCTAGACACTTGTACCCTTTGATACTCGTACTGTCGTACCGCATCATTATTTGTCTGCATTCCAATATTCACCCAGGTAGTACTAATAAATCTAAACTCCTAGACCCCTAGATATCGCGATATCTTTGTTCATAAATTGGTAAAATTTGAAAAACTAAAGTGCCTATATCTACTAACGCCTGAATGTAAAAATGTAAAAACACGAAAATCTGATATTTCTGCGTTTTGCTTGATCCACAGATGATTTAGACGATATTCTAAAATTTTCTGCATGAATTTTCTTTCCTGCGGCAAAAATGGCGGTTTTTCCACATTTTTTTTCCGGTCCGCGCTGTAAAATCACGGAAACGCGTTCGATGCCCTGGAACTTGATTGCATATCGCGGTGAATTCTTGGCGAGTTTCGCGAGAAAAATAAACAAAGGATCGCGTGAAGGTATTTGCAACGAAGCGGCGCTTATTAAAAATGAAAGGTGAACATCATGCACCGCGTATAATAAAATGTTCGTGATACTGAAACTATGTATTCGGAGATCTCTTGGCTCTTCATAGAGTATGCACATACATTTTATGTTTAATGTGCAACATTAGGTATGCGTTTCGCACATGTTTTTTTATTCAAACGACGTTCGGTCTCGGAATATATATTCTGTTATCAATTATTATCTTAACGAAGCCTATTCTGGAATAAACGAACTTGTAAAACTGTGTGGATGTGCTAACCATCGCGATCGTGAGTTTATGCTGTGATATCGTTGTTTTATTCGGATATAAATATTCTTAATAGTATTACACCACGAATGAAAAGGAAAAAGTAATATGTGATCACTAAATTGATAAGAAATAAATTTTAATGGTTATTATTATAATATATTTATTTACCTGCTTGATATGTTAGTACGAAGTTTTCAAATTTATGTGTGTTGTTACTATATGATGTCTTTACGCACACATATTTCTATATCATTTTTATAATTTTATAAAAGAAAGGATTGTAGCGTGGATCTTTACGTTTTACTAGTCCGAATTATATACACAATGCTCCATAAAATTACAATAATCAATAATGAAATAACAAACTAACCGATAAATATTAAACCGAAGTTTTGAACACAAACGAAGATACGCCTGAAAAATTAATACCAGAAGGACATGGTTGGCGTTAACACGTTTTACGAGGACGATTTACCCGGTCGCAGATGTGCAGGGAACTCGGTTGTCGTCGACAATCTCTCGTTTCGACCACGATAAACCGAAGTACGGCAATCGAAGGGCGGAAAAGCGTGAGGACGAGGTGGTGAAGAAAGATCGGTCCTAAAACGCCGACGAGGCACAGATAAGAAACGATCCAGTGACGTTCTTCCTGGATTACCGATTCCCTCGAGTCAGAGAATCCACCGAAGGTGCAAAGTTCGCGTTCAACTTTCGACCAAGACGCACGTGTGCTGTCGAATTTTTCAGGTAAGTAACCAATTACTATCATAACGTCAATTTTAATTACTAATTTTTGCGTATTTTGCGAAAATAATTGATCTTTGCTGTGCACAGTACGGCAGACGTGAATAAGTAGGAAGGCATAGATACACGGAAAAGTTAGACTTGCAGGTAACTCAGATAACTTAGACGTAGAGGAAAACTAATTCTGCGATATTATAGTTCTAAGAAGACCTAGATCCAGAAAAGGCTTAGACATATGACGTATATATACTCTTATCTTGAGTCCGTATGATGCAAATATATCCGCCATTCTCGTTGTGTATTGATTTTGGTTGTGACGCAAATATGCAACATAACCTCTTAGGGAGTTAATCGTGCAGCCAAGTATCCTTCTTTTTGCAGAAACTCTCGCAGACTTTCACGTAGAAAAATGTAACGTAATTTGTTAAACAAACCTCGCGTTGTAAAAGGTACACGAACATCATCGGGACTAAAGTGTAGCCCGTACTTAGGACGCATGGTCTGTCATTACAAGCAATTTTATTAGCGCTTCCGAGAAAGTACGGTGAAACCGTGATGCACGAATACGATGATTATGGTGTACTACAAGATGATTGGTCGATCAATTCTTGGAACGTACCAACACCGCCTGGCCTCGGTAATAACAATTTTCCGCTGTTCTATCGAGAAATATCAACCGTGAGTGCTTGCTTTTGCTGGACAAGTAAAAACCGCGTCCCTGGCCCGACGAACAATGAAATGTCGGAAATGCGAAGGAACAAGTGATAAACTTTCACCCAACGAAATTTTTCATTCTTACATTGCTCTCTGTTTAGTGTAAAAAGAATATATTAGTGGTCTTTGAGAAAGAACAACCTGTAAAAAGTGTAATACATCCGTATACGTGTTCTGTTAGTTCTCTTCAATCCATTTTCTGATTCGAGTGTAGGGTATTTTATAGTCCATTCGCTTTTATGATATTTTAGATATAGTTATTGTTGGATAATTCCCCGCTTTCGGGGCCCTAAATGATTTTACTTGTAAATTAAACACCGCACAGCTATACAGTAAAATATCTATACTCTATGCTAAATAACAGCTATATAATAGAACATAAGAAATTTTACAGACGGAGCAAGAAATTACTGAGCTTTCAAAAGGTTGTTCTGCAACGCTGATTCTGAATAATGAATTGTGTATGCTTGTGCGCGAATGATGTACATATGTGTGCAAGTACAATTCTGAACCGAGATTTTAACTAGCAAGAAAGTACCAAGGTTCTATTCTTCGCTGTCTATCTGAGAGGTAGAATATAGTACGTGTGTTAGTTACACTTTCAAGGACTTGTAGAACAACTAATGACTCTATTAAATGGGCGACAGTTCATATAACAATTTATGAATCACTTAGATAGAAGATAAAACATGAAATGTAGTAGACAAAGTAAAATGCAGTACACCGTAATGTTTAAGTCATTAAACCTTTGTGTTTACGAGGAAATAATAGAACTATTAGAAACAATTCAGGCCATTAATATTATTCTCTTAATGGTATCAATGCGTGTGAATTGTTGTTTCGTTTGAGTAAATCTGTGATAGCAGCTGTTCATTCTTTCCCACAAAATTCCGTTCCACTTCAAACAACTTTAATACTCCCGTATCTCATCACATAATTGTTCAGCACGCTAACATCTCGCAACATAACGCGCGAACATTAATTCGGTAGAAGTATCGAAACATACTTAAGAAAAAGAAATGTTACAAATCTACATGAATATGAAAGATATTAACAAGAATCTGTAACAAGATATTAAATGGTGCATATAAATAGCCTCATCGAAAGCTATGCGTATAACTTACAAACGAAATGTACAACTTTAACATTTTCTTGTTACTTGTATGCCAACATTCCGTTTACAACATCCATGTGTCACGTGAGAAGTTTTCGCTATAATGCACAGAAATACCAATTTTAATACATTCGGGATGCAACATGTACAATTTGTAGTACAAATTGTACACGTCGCAATGACAGGAAAAAATCCACCTAGAAACTACCTGGTAATAAAATAAAGGGTTAAATTTGTGGAGCCATTTACCGGTGGCTCCCATTCGGCGTTTTAAATGCGCGCGCATGCATTCGCGGTGCATGAATGGTCCCCGCCGAATTGGTCGACGCACGCGCACCGCGCGATTCCGCGAATCCACGCCAGCAAAACCGAGTTAGTTCCGTGATTTCGCGAGATTTCTGTTCGAACGAAAAAGGACCACTCGAAGAGAAGCGAGTATCGTGTCCGGCAAACGGTGAACTGCCAAGCACGTGACAGCGTGACGAACGCGACGCTCAGTGACGTAACGACGTGGTGGAAGGTCCGGAACGCGGGACCAACAAGTGTGGCGAGACAGTGACAGTCCCGCGAACGGGGCGGGCCACTTAACGACATTAGCAGAGAGGGAAAGGGAGAATAAACGGGATAGGGAAAGACAGAACGAACGGACTTGTGACTCGATGCGTTTTACTGCTGCTTTACGACGGTTTATTGCGCCATCAAAACATAAAATGTGCCCGGCCGGGAAGCGTGCACACGCGTGGGTACACCCCCACTTTACTTTTACCGCTGACTGCCGGTTAAACCGGCCAACATTTCCCGATTTCTTGCTCCGGAGGACGTTCCGGTTCGCCTCCCCCGATCCTCTTTTTCCCTCCTTCGCGTCTTCCTTTCGATCAACTTGACGGGACTTTCTTCTCTCTTTCCTTATTGCCGTTTACGCGCATCGCCGTCCATTACGACTTTAATCGCTTCAGGCATGATTTTCTGAACGATACAAAAATCAATGAGGTAACTTTCATGCAAATTATGTTCGATTCACTTGAAATTTGTAGCAACTGAACAAAGTCCAAAAGCACGAGAAAGGACGATAACCCAGGTATGCGACTACCGGTTACTCAATTCAAAAATAAACTGAAAACATCTACATATGTGTCAGTGTCCGCGAAGAGGTTTAGCAACATACTGACGATGTTTCCTGTCATTCCCTGGATACGATTCACACGTACAGCGCGCGGGGCAAAGAAACATTTCGCAGATATCCATATCTAAAGCTCTTCTTGAAACTTTGTTAAGAGTCTCTAACTTTTCAATATTTTAACGACTTTATTCTCGATACGCTCCTAATAATCAGAACCCTCGTCTCAAACTATTACAATTCGCGTTTATTAACCTCAGCAATTACAATTCACCTTCCTAACCTCAACAATTCACGTCTGCACAAATAGTTATCGAAACATACCTATCGATGCAGTGGACGAAAAATATATTAACATATTCAATTTTCTCGTAATAACTTAATGGAAATAAACGGTGCAAGAGTAACATTAACGTCGGCTCGAAAGGGTTAAAGTCGCGCTGAATCCTGCATCTGATTCCCTCCTAAGTTGAACGTAGAAGCAACGAAACTGGTCGAAGTAACTTTTATCTGAGAAAATGGCGATCCTCGGCCGGGTCGTGCGCCATTACAGCGTTTTGTCTGGCGAAGAGAAAGAGAAAGGCGGACGCTTGCATTCCGAAGCTGGACGATTTGCATTTGCAGCACTATAGCCGGCCATTGGTAGATCAAGTCAGCGGCGCGACTTTCGGAAACGAGAACGCGTGTTATTGGGAAATTTACAAGGACACGGTGTTCGTAAATTGAACGACCGCGAGCCGCAAATTTTATTAATCGTGCAAAGGTGGGCCGTCTCGGGTTCTCTTTTTACCCAGACCTCTGCCGATCGCGATTTCGCAGCTCGCATTCTTCCACTTCGTTCCTCGATAACGTACGATATCGTCGATGGGGTGGTTACTAATGTCCTCGGGTTTCCTTGTTCGCGATTCGAACACGCTTTACTGACAAATAAAATGTTACGTTCTTCCAGCGGTGGGTAAATTTTAGCTGGACATTTTCAAATTCTCATTTTCTAATCCCATCTAAGTTTTGGTTAGTTATAGCGAAGAAAGGGATGTAAACTCGTTGGACAAATTAATACTTGACAGGGTAAATGTCTTAATATGTTAAGTCAAGGTATAGTGGAGACCACAGGACTCGAAATAAATATTTTAACGAATTTTATACGGAAGGTGGTATTTTTGATTGTACATAGTTAAGTTACGGATTTTAGAAAAGCAAAAATTGTTGCGGTCAACAAGGATAAAGATCATGACATCCAATTTTCACGCTGCCATCTCCATAAAAGAGAATGGTTAATTAAATTATTCGCTGAAAAGTTATATAAATAACAAGTGGATTTTAATGCAAAAAAATCGAATAAACCTTGAACTAGTGAACTACAGTGGTAAGGGCACGTTGGCAAGATACCAATACCATGGAAAGCCAAAAAAGTAACGACTATGGTTAGTGAAACTTGCGAAAACCTTGTGACCTTGTTGCGATATAGTGGCGTCATCTGACGAGGGGTGGACGAACGTTGAATTCTCCCTTGTTTGGGGGCGCATCGCAAACCCCTCTGCACAACCGACTGATCAGAGAAGGACCGATTGGCAAACCCTCCCTTACCCCCATTCCCCGGATGCTTCCTATGGGTTTCCAGGATACCGTCAGAGATACATAGTTCCACGAAATCACACCAGAGTGGTCACACTTGGAAAATAGGACTCTATAACAGTGCGCATTTTGGAAATTTCTCATTAGACAATGGCAACTTCCATTTTATTGTGCACATGTGCTGTTGGCAAATTTTTGGTAACGAGTCAGGTAGGAGGGTTAGATTACTTATAACGATGCTAGGATTGTGGATTATTGTACTGTATAGGGATTCATGCATAATGTGATGCAATCAAAGGCTTTGGAAAGTCATGCAATTGTTTTTAGCTATATCTTCAGGCAATCTGTGTTTGGAGAATTAGAGAATTAAAATTTGACAATCTGGAAGTGTGATAACTTGAAAATTTCTGCATTTAGGGCATTTGAAAATTCTAAATTTGTAAAGTGCTTGGAATAAAATAAAGGAGATACGACAGCTTGAAATACATACTTGTTATGAATGTTAATAGCAAAATAAATTAGTTACTAACTCATCAGGGCACAGTATCTCGAACATAATTGAATAATAAACAAAAAGTGTTCTACAAATAGAGATACCATTATACAAATGAAGTGCCGAAATTGAAAAATGATTCGCAATTGTACTAACTAGATTTACAATATGTCCGACTATACGCATGCATTTTCATTGCGTCAAGCTATCAAACATTAACTTGTTAATCGGTCAATTGATGTAAAATAAGTAGTTAGTTCCAATATCGGAGTGTTTCGCGTGCCGAAAGAATGGGGTTTCAAGACATCCTTGTCGTTGTTGATTTATTTGAAACGACGAGGTGGCGATGAGACAAAAGGCAGGAAGCAGAATCGGGGGGAAGAGGAGCGTAGCGCGTGACATCTCTCGTTGGTCCACCGAAACAGCGTGGAACCGCTCGTTCAGCAATGCAGGCCGACGCACGGTGGCGAAACGTTCATAAAATTTTAACTGCTTAATAAAAATGTTACGAGCCACTGTCTCACGCGAGGAATTACCGCTGAAAGTCGGCTTGTCTTTCACGGCGTATCCGTACGGCGCCGTTCCAAATCCTCGCGCATCATTTTCGAGGATCTCCTTTGGCCCTGCGTATCATTTACAAGTGCGAACTCTTTTGTTTATAGTTTACGATATTGTGTCTCTTAATCCCTCCATCATGGCAACATTCACTCAAAAAGTTCTCATACGGTAATTTCTCTCAGCATAAATTGCAGTTTAACCCCTTTTTTCTTAGCCTCGAAAATCCTTAACATCTTTCACGATACCACTTAGTTTGTATTTTCAATTTAAAAAGAGTAGCTATATGCGTGAATATTTTATTTCCTGTATATTGTTAGAACTTCCAGAACTTGAACTATTTAAATATCATTGACTTAAAATAAGGGAAATGAAGTTACATTAAAAATTCAAATCTGACTATGAAAGAGTCATACCTCGAGAAGTTAAACAAGAAGAAGAATAAAACGTTATTCAAATAGTGTTTAACTTCATCCAAAGCGGTCACTTATCAAATTGCAACGAACTATTTTGAAGAAAAACACGCGGGGATCGAAAATTTTCGATCGTCAGTCTTACAGTATTTTACGGGATTATGAATGAACGTTATGATTTATATGCGGTGGGAGAAGTGACCTTGTACGATGGTAAATATGTGAATGGGTATCGAAAAAAAAGGAAGGCAAGTTTAAGGGTAAGGTCGAAGAAAAAAAGCCGGCCGAACCATGCAAGGGTTGCGTGGTTGGCCTTGGAGGGTCGTTTGCACTGTTCTTGACCGCACGTAGCGGCCACCGTGGACCCGTGGTCCTTCGAGGAATGCATGAATCTCGCCAACTAACTGCATTACGCTCATTGTGCACATGGCATAGAGGTTTTCCTTCGTTCGAACGTTTTAACCGCACGTTTCCCAGTGTAAAAACCTTGGAACCTTCGCAATGACTCTACTGCATCTTCTTAAAATACACAAATGATTCTTGGTAGGTAGCGCAAGACCAATTAACCAAATTTATCGATCGGGTAGATATTACGTTCCACAACATGCAAACGACGCGAATATAATTACGCACAAGATTTTCGAGATTGGATATACTCACGATTCAATAATTAGTTCAAAAAATGAGATTAAACCTCACACTCGATTTTTTTTTTGTAAAGAAACACATCGAATTGTTTATACAACGAGCAAATTAATGTATAGAATTGCGAATTGAATAGATTATTGTAGTCTACCAATGACTACTACTACAATGTAGATTACTTTAGCCTACACTTCTTGATTTCGGTATCGATGTATGAGCTATGAATATCTTGATATTGCTCGACGCAATTAAGGGTCATAATGAAGATGCCTCGATGTTCCTGCATTAAAACGGAATTATTGAGGGAATATTTGTGGAAGAATTGTACGAAGAGGGAGAAGAAGGGACAAATCGATTGCGGGGTAAGAGAACAAGGGGCGAAACGGCGAAGAAGGTTAGAATAAGGCGTTGGAACGCGGCGTCCCGAGGAAAGAATGCGACGAACGGACGTTACCAGGTTGAAGCGTGCATTCGGTGGCCGTTATCGCGGCAGAGTTACGGCCGATCGATAAGGTTAAGAACCCCCGTCGGATTTACGATGTCGCTCAGAGGATGATCGCTCCACGATTGCACGGCCTTGTGCCGTAAAGCGACGATGACGCGGCTCTACTTACGCGTTTGCACGCATATGGAACACCACGACATGTGGAACCCACTCTACCACTAGATAAACCATTGCTAGGAAATCTTACCGATTTACGGCCGGAAAGGATGTCACCGCAAATGCGAACCACGGCTCGAATTATTACTTGCCGTGACATTTTGCAATTCTTTCATTCGCTAATTGTTTTCGTCCATTCACGGAGATGTTTGCGAGGTCGATTAACGTTTTGCGCTAGATAGGTGACTCATCCTTCGGTTTAATACTACAATTTAGAATAGGTGCTCTTCGAGTAATATTACAGTAAGGTTAAATAAATAGTGGTAATTAATGATAGAGTGATGAAAAATATGTACAAATAACGGTGTTAATATAATGTTATTTATGTAAATCGATAGAAAATACGTTGCGTATACAACTACATTTGCGAGTTATGGTTGCTAAAGGTTCAAGGTAAATACTTCCATTAACGCTGTGGGCAAACGGGACACCTGAATTCTAGGTTCCAGCAAGTTGCATTTCAACTTTTATCTTCCAAATCTTTAAATTTGCAAATTTCGATTGTGAATTGTTTAATTATTAAATCTGTGCACTTCAGAAGTTCTGGAATTCAAAAATTTAGAAATGTTCAAGTTCACAGACCTCGTTCTTAAAATCCCAAACAAGTGTCGTGAGGTTCCAACCCCTCACTTCCATTCAAAGGAAACCTAGCTAATAACCTCAACAACTAAAAATCCAAAATAATAATAAAAATAAACTCACAAAATGCAAGAGAAACGCAAAAAAGGAGCAAAGTTCCCTTGAAAGCATTCGGGCAAATGATAGAGAAAGAAAGAAATAAGACGGCATGGCAGGCGATGTTCGCAAAATTGAAAGCTTATCAGTAATCGCGGTCCTGAGTGCAAAAATTCAGCCGTGATTACGTTGGCCCGACGAATAAACATCAACGCAACAGAGAAAATACGTTCCACCCGTAAAAGTGCAACATGGTAGACAGCTGGAGGGGTTAGGATCGTATTTGGATAAGCGTGGTACGCGTTGCACAGGCTGGAATCCTTAACACGAGCCTGTAATATCGCGGGAACCGGGAACGAAAATCCGCCGGCCGACGTTGCAACATTCGAATGATAATCATGAGTGGATTTCTTATCTTCTCTACACTGTTTTCGCTTCCTCTGCTGATTTCCAATGGCCGACTCCGCGGGTAGAAATAAAAATGGGAGCGTAAACTATGAATGAACATTGGCGCAACTCGTTGCGTGGGTGGAGCGTTCGATCGGTTCCTTTTACTTTTTTTTTTTTTAGCGAATCGATTGGAGGTATTTTAGAGATTAAATCATTTAATACGGTGATGAACTACGCTTGCAAGAACGAGGTGCACGGATGTGATGCCCTACTCGTGGACACTGATTAGTTATCATCAATGATTCAGTCTCCATTTAAATATTTGACAATTTTTATTTCTCTAAATTTCCACACTTCTGAATTAATAAATTTCTAAGTTTGCAAGTTTAGATGTTAAAACTTTGAAACTTGCAGACCTTCCAGAAGGCACACGACTCTTCGTCGGAAAAAGTTGCATACCTTAATATTGAACTGATTCTTAGAAAACACCGTTATGTAAGTTTTCACGTATCCATCGATAGGAATTCGCGTCTCATTGTCATCTAGTCGAACAAAGACGTCTAAAGTCCATCTCCTGCACCTAACAGCGCATTCATAAAAATATCGCATAATCTCCAGGAAAGTAAAGAAAAAGAGAAGAACTGTAGAAACCGATCGACCTAATCTCCGGGCAACCGATAAAAAAAGCGGCCCAGAGCGTGGCTCGTAGATTCCGCGCGAATTCAAGTAACGTGGAGGGGGTTGCAAAATCGCGGGGATGACGAAGCGAGAAGAGGAAGAAGACGCCGCGAGGAGGAAGAAAAAGGGCAAGGGACGGTGAACGAAGAGAAAGAAAGAGGGTTGATAGGGGGAGGAGAGCAGTTCGGAAAAGGATATAAAAGGAAATATATGGTAATGCGAGCAGGGTGGCAGCCTCTCTCCATAGGGGGTTGCACGAGCGAGATAGGGGTTCGAATCGCTCGACGGGGGTTGGGCGTGGTGGATAACGCACCCTCCGCCCTCCTTTCTACCCTTCCTTTTCCTCCTTCCGTCCCCTCCTCTTCTCGCTCGCTCTCGTTCTCTCTCGCTCTTTCTCGCTCTCTGTTTATCGCTCTCTTTCTCTGTCGAGATTCTCCGACGAGAAGAACGAACGGAGCTGTGCCAGCACGTCGGTCGATACTTTGGGGCCGCGTGCCCGACTAGCGTCGCGACGCTGGAATTCCGTGCTTGTCATGGCCGCCCTTAGTACCTACTGTACCTACGTCTTGGCTACGCTCGACGATCTTCAAGATCATGGTCAAATTATTGGGAAGAAGTTGCCAGTTATCGGTGAGTTACATTCAGAATTCGTGGTGGAAACGTGACCGAGAATCATGTGGACGAGTGTCGATCACACACTTCTTGCTCTCTTTTCTCTCGATATTATTGACATAATTGATTGAATTTTGCGCGATGAGGCGAGGGTGCATAACATTTGGGCATGACTGTGGTAGATATGGTAAATGATCCCATTACTAGGGATGCAGCATCGTGTAAATAATTATAATTTGACAATGATCCGCTAAGTTTTTTAACAAATCAGTTTTTAAGGACAATAATGGAATATTTTCAGGACAATTCTTAATGAAAATTATATTTCGCTTGGTAATCCTCTATTTACCACCCTCGATAATTTATAATTATGTACACGAAAATTAATGTGTTCTGGTATTGTATTGTCAATTGCATGCCCTTTGATAATTCTAATAAACTATTATGAGCCATTAACCTAACATTTTTATAAGCCGACAGCGTTGTGCAATTATACAAATTGTACGTTCACAATTTGTCATATAACACTATGAAACACGAATTTATGAAACGAAATAGTATTATTAGTACAATTTAGTATAAATCACTTGAATAAACAGTTAATTTGAACATCGAATATGAATCAGAAGCAAATTTTCAGGTGAGAAACAATAGGTTACCAAAAGTTTGTCACGGTAATTCTGGATTCCTTCGATATCCTAAACTTTAGAAAATATATGGGCAGAAACAAAAAGTTATTAATTTTTCTATTGTATCATTTACGTGCCATTAATCGCGCACTAATCTGAGTAATAAATATTCATTTGCTACTTTCACGGCTGAAATCTTATTTAATTCACCTCGATACGTAAAAATTAATATAGTTGATCTCAATCTCTCTGAATGATAAGGTTACAAACAAGAATTATCGATAAAACTTCAAAGAAGCTGCGTCCTCGGCTACGAATCAAACTTTTATCGCCCTTAACTTCTCCCGCTTCGAAATCTCCGCTAGAAGTAGCAATTCAACATGGTTTTTAATCTTACCGAGCTCGTTCGCTTTCGAACCGAGATACGAAATTTCCGGAGAAAAGGAAATGATGTTATGAATATGAATGAGAGAGCTTACATTCTCTTCGTCGTCGGTTTTAATACTCAGCCTTCTGGTGGGTCCTTCGATCGACTCTGACACGTTTTAATACCCTCAATCACGCTGTACAACCTTTTTCAAACGCTCAATTTTGATTCTGTCATACTCTCTGTATTACATTTTATAGCCACGCTAGTTGAAGTCTGTTAAATTCATTTTAATTCTCATTCTCTGAATTTTATACGGTATGTACTTGCAGTTAGCATATTCTTTTCGTAGCTGGTTTGTCTTCTATCTTCTCAAACAATATAGCTACTATTTCGCTGTCTTTCCTTACCAATATTCCCATGATATACCCCAGAACGATATACCCACAACGCGATTCCAAAATCTGGAAGCAAATTACCTTGTACCTTGCACCCATGTTCTAACATAATAGATAACAATTGACAACATGCATATGCAAATAAAATATAATTTGCTATTTATTAACTCATCGCAGTAGTAATATTTAAAAATACAGTTCTGCAAGGTATATTCCAACCCTTGACCACAAAGAGATAGAATAAAATATAATATTTTGTCATTTATCAAATCAAAAAATAACAATTCGTCGTTCAAAATAAATTATAACTATAAATTGTAAATTCAGTTATATAGGTGTTCAAACGTTTCAATATTGTCGATCGTCGAATTGATTTCATATGAAATAAAACCGTAGAGTGCAGAAAGGAAAAAGTGTCGAAAAAAAACGGAGGAAAAATGTTGGACAGTGGATTAGGTCGCGACTGATCCGTCGGTCGGTGCTCAAAATGTCGGCCGATCATCTTCCGCTTACGCGAATCAAGGCGACTTTCAAACGGCACTCGCGTTTCGCGGCGTGATTTATAGCCGGCTGATGGTTTGTGTGCGCAGTCGCCGGTTTTATGTGAGCGTTTTAAATGGGAGATAAACATAAAGAGGCCTTTTACGGCACCATCAAATAAACAACTTGACTCCTCCTTCAGCTGCTTTGCTGCCTTCTTCTTCTTCTTTGCCCTCTATTCGAGCTACTCGAACGATCCTACCGGATGATTTTCGATTCCCGTCGATTCAACGGTACTTGTCTTTCATTTCATCGCGTTCGACGATTTTCTGTTTTCGATACACTCGAAATATTTACTTACGGGATACGGGTAGCTGCTCGGTGAACGTGTATTGCGTCGACTCGTGTCGAGTGTTGGTCACCGATGTTCCTTTTAACTTTGTGTTAGCTAATTAACAAGATCGTACTGTATCTTTTTATCTTATAAAATAACAAACTTCTACCTCGACGATAAGAATTATTAATAGATCGCGGTCGTTAACGCAGATATACATTTTCTTCTCCGAATTTTAAGCGATTTATATTACCGTTTCAATTGACACGTTATACGTATTTTGCACGCGATAAATAACTGATTGTCTCCTTTTATAATTGTCCATTTTCTACATACTCAAATCGATTCGAGGAACATTTATTCAGTATAGATCTTTTTTCGTGTTCCATTTTTCGTATAACGTGTTAGTATTCTCAAGAAGCTGCTGTTTATCACATCTTTATCAACGTACAGAACACGTACACCAATTAAAATATAAATACTCGGGATTTCAAGTAATCATATTTGTTTGAAAGAAGAGGTTGTTGGAGAAGACACGAACAAAAGCACGCTAGATTGACTCCAAATGCGAAGTAATAAATAGGCGTTCTCATAAAAGGTTATCAACAAGTAGATACCACAAAGGCACCAGAGAAGAATCTTTCATACGTCTGTATAATGGCCGCCAATCAGTACGCTACTCCATGATACAATCGTACTTCTTATTCCAAGAAATTCTTATAATAACCTTCCCTAAGACCCTTAAATTTCTAACGTTAAACGTTTAAGAATTCTAAAATTTCCAAATCTATTTATTCATTCGGCGAATATTCACGGAGCGTAACCTATATCAATTACTTTTGCACTGTCTTAACTCGCAAATGCATAATTTTCCATCAGAAGCGTCGTAGAAGATGTTGGTAAAAAAATAAGATTTCCTTTTTACAATTCTAACGATGTTTAATATCAATTAAAGAAACCTCTTCGCACTAATTGCACACTTTATAATCAAACTTTTTCTAAGAATGTTCAAGTTGTAACGCTAATGACTTCAACACTTGGCTCGCGTCTTATCGATTCATCGAGCGTAACGACTACGGAAAACTTGCAGGAAGAAATCTAAAGATCGTTCCTAGACGATTCGTTTCTTTCAACTGTAAAAAGAACGTATTTTTTCATTCTTCTCCTTGCTAACTCGTTCCTCCGTGCTTTTACCCGTGGCTCAGGTAAAAAAAGAGCTCTCCCTCGGTTTTTCGGGATGAATACCAGGATGGTTATTGAAACTAGCCAGCGACCTTGTCACAACTTCGCAGTGGCCTTACCGCGAGGACATCAAGGATATTCGCTAACAAGGATAACTTATGGTCCTCCATGATCATGCAAATTGGAACGAATAATAATCTCGAGTAGTAGTGAAACGAGCAAGAAATTTGACGGAGATGAAGTCGTTACATAATCCCATCGTTAAGTCAGCCATCTTCTCTGTTTACCACCTTGAGATGAACTATAAACTTCTATGCTCGCCTTAGATGACATACTACAGTTATTAAAACTACCCGCTTGAGATTTTTCGGAGAGCTTCAGAATTAGATATTTGTAAGTCTATCTTTCTACCTTCAACTGTTTTAATTTTTCACTTTCTCAATCTGCACACTTTATGAAATTTTGTTTTATTTCGACAACGTGTGTGTTGTAATTTTGTAGAATCATTGTGAGTTCAGTAAATAATACTGAAACACAATAATACTTAATTGGATAATAATAGTGTATTCAAACCCAAAATTTCATGAAGTCAAAAACACGATATCGGTTGAGGAATACCATCGAACAAAAAAGCAGGGAGAAACATTCTTTTACTTAATTTCAAAGCTAAACAACATTGAAAACACAGAATCAACATAAATCTTGACCCACTTAACCAACGATAAAATCAACGTAACCCAAGACAGGAAAAGACAGCCGGTCATTTAATTACCCACGGTGAACCTCGAGTTCGCTGAAGCCTCGTCACGCTCGTCGTTCACTTCCTCCGGTTCTTTCAATTTCGGAAAACCGCGACCTCGAACGGGGTACGAGAAAAGATAAAAAAAGGAACGAACCCTCTTTGGCAATAAGGCACGTTCAAGGTCGCGGTCCAACTGACTTCATCCGTCCTAAAAAAAGGGTTGTTTTGTGCGTTTTTACAGCCGCATCGAGCCAAGGTCTCGACCGTGACAAACAGCAACCCTTCCTTCCGTACACGCAGCTTCTGTCATCCCCTTCGGCCTTCGAAGGGTTAACGGGCAACCTCGAGTCTTTTTTTCTTCCGCCGTTGCTCAGGTAGTGATCGAGGGATGGTGGGGGTCGAAAAAAAAGAGGCACGCCGCGTTATTAGGCGTTTTTGAAGGAGCAAGGTGACGGGACGGGTAATAAGGCAGTAGTTGTCCGCGTCCCGTGGCCAAAAGAGAGACCTTGGCTGCTCGTAAAGGGGTAATCAGCCCTCGACGGACCGGACCTTGGACCGGCGATCTTCCTCTCTCGTTTCTTCGGTCTCTGTCCCGTGCGCCGGTGTGTATCCGTGACAGGGTTTAGGCTAGCATCACTGTGTATCGTCACGCCGCGCTTCTGTCATTCTGTCGACGAGGTTTGTCTACGAAACACCGGACGTCAACGTCGTCGTCTTCGTTCCTCGCGAAATATAAACCTACTTGTACGTCGTCGCCTCCGGCATGCAACTCCTACTCTGGAACGACTGCACTGTTCAACTACCGAGTCATAGTGTTCTTTCGTTATCTCACACTGTCGAGCTCAATTTTGAGCAACTGCCTTCTCTTGTCGCATCCCTTCAACGATGTGACTGCCTCAACACACCATGCGGGCAACACGTGATTCTACGTGCAAAGATAAGTTGAAAATGTCCATAACACTTTATCGGATATATCTTACTTTCTATCATAATTGAAAATACAATAGATATTCGATAAAACTAGATTTTTGTATGGCAATACTTATCGATGTCGTTTTTTTCTTTTGAGAATTGGAAGAATAGCAAACTCATTTTCCATTTTAACACTTTGGGTTATTGTTACTCAGCTTTCGAATCTGTATTTTAATACTATAGTCAAATCCTGCTACTTGTGTAGTTCGCATTTAAAATATTTGAATATCAGATACGGATGCTAATAATATTCGAACGTTCAAATTTTGGTAACAGCCTTCTGCATATGAAGTAACCTAAAATAAACGTAAGCAAATAAAGCCCGTACGAATCGAGGAAAAAGTGGTTGGCAAGTTACATTTGAAGAACATATTTCAGCATAAGGACGAGACTCGGCCGAGACACTCGTTGGCAACACAGTAACAGAGTACCCATACTGTTCCGTACATTTGAAAGAACAATGGCAGTCGTTCCCAGCTCGATGCATAAATGTATCTTACGGCGTGTAAACGTGTCGTGCGTTCTGTGTCGGCGTTGTTTGTAGACGGAGGACGATCAACGAGAGTGGAGGAATTTTGTTCTCGAGGAGAAGTCTCGAAGGTAACGTTCTAACGGCGACAACTACGAGTTCTCTGAAAACAACGGATGGAAACAGTGATCCAATTAAACGAGGAACATGGCAGACAGGCAGGCCAGGGGAAAATTGAAGGCACTGCGAAGAGAGGAGGACCGGAGCCAGCTGCGAGTCGCAATTATTTCTAGTCCCATATCCGACACACGCGTGACATGGCCGCCGTCGCGTCGACGAGGGGTCATGGTTGTACGAGCTACCAACTCGGATCTACTATCTAGTAGTTTGTTCGTTCATCGAGCCGCGTGTGTACACGACAACTTTTCCGACGGATTGTGTTACGTGTGTTCCGTTGTTGCCTCGCGTTGCATTTCGCTGCATCGAAGGATTTCAACTGTGCAACTTCGCGCATGGCGGATTAGGTGTCCTTTTACTTTCGGCCATGCGACTCATTCGATCCCGGTGAGTGATTTTATTTTCGTTATTTAGGTTAGAGGTGTACAATTTTCACCAAGTATTCCAACTGTTCGAAGTATTTGGATTACATTGAATCATTTATTCGTAACTTTACTCGCGTTGGAATATATTAGTCATTCGAGTCGTATTCATTGCTTAAACTCTACTTATAGACATTCCATCGATGTCGAAATATTTCAAATACCTAAATTCTGTTGATAAATGTTTGAAACCTGATCATACTCAAACATTTACAATATCGGAATTTGCTTACAGGTATTTTAATTGTACTTCCATTCAAGTTCTGTCCATACTTAATAGAAATTGTATTTATAAAATAGAATTGTACTTATACTATAAATACGAAGCTGTTTTCCTTAACAGAAGTAGAATTTTTACAATGATTCAATGATCATTATTGACCTAAATTTTTATTGGTATAAAGAAAATGCAACTGGGGTTAGCACTGCTGAATCTAAAAGTGAAACTATAATCAGTAAGGAAGTATATTCAAGATTTCCTCAACATTGCAGCTAACTTTATTAGGGATTTGAAAAGCAACCGATAGCGATATTAGGAAGTACCCACGTTCCAGATCGTTGGTCGCTAATCAGTTCTTAAGTGGATAAGTGATTAATTATAAATCGACAACAGGGTAATGGAGATAGTACCGAGGCGATAAGTCGATCCGTGTTGACGTCGTTATGGTTCTTTATCGTTTCCGTGGCCTCCCTGTATTTTCACAGGAAAGAACCATGAAGTTCATCAAAAATTTTCTGTCAAATATTCACTTTAATTTTAAAATAAAATTATATTTTAAACTGACAATTATGTTCTCTGACAAATACTTTTTATTAAAATATCGATTATTGTATTCGCATTGCGTTCGAATATTCGAACTAGACCTAAGATAATTCAATTTTCCTGTATTTTCCACGTGTTGTAGCAGAGCCGAAGCGAGTTTTCACATAACAAAAATCACCAGAAAACATTGTCAACTCTCCGGAACACGATTGCAGAAATCGAAACACCGTTTCTCAAAAGTTTTCTCCCTTTCTCCACGCGAAAGTAAGATTCCCTCGGATGTTACATAAATAATACGACCATTATCGAACTCTCGATCGAACACGTCGTTTAGTATCAATAATCGAAAGGCGAACTCGTGAAACTTGGAAAATCTATTCGGTTGTCCTCTGTCTTCCTCGAAGCCGTTTCCTCTCTTGCGTGTTTTCCCGATACGAGGTCATCGATTGTCCCACATTCCGTTCTCCATCGAGCAAGTATTCCATTCGCGAGGAATATTCTCCTCTGTCCGGCAATAAAAATACAGAGAAGAACGTCTGCTTCTATCGTACGCTTCATCTGGCATCGTGGATAGGACAGGATTTCACGATTCGCGTGTTACGAAAGCGAAACGATGAAATTTGCGTCACGATTATCGCCCGTTATCGTCGTTATCCTGCCGATTCATAACACATCGACGCTCTTAATTAATTTTGCAATACCTCAGGACGACGGCAACGAGCAGTCGAAGCTCGTTTTACGAGCGTCCCGTTCGCCCATCAAACTTTCTCCTTTAGAAAATTACGATTCGTCGAGCAATTAGCGTTAACGGTTATCGGTAATGCGTACAGGATCGTTCCATCATTTTCGTTTAACATCGATGTACCGATACCTTCTTCTTCTTTTGCCTCCTCTTATTCTTCTTCTTGCTTTTCTCTGTTGCCACCCTGAAGAACCTGCTCCAGAACGACTGTAAATTAACGTTGACTTAACGATGGCGAGTACATTGTTATTAAAGAGTAAAATATGTACTCGACCCGGAGAGAATCTTTTTAGACCCTCGTGAAATTACTGGTCAGTTGAACGTTACGTTATCCAAAAATGGACGATACGTATCTTCTTCTTCCTCTTCTTCTTCTTCTTGTGCTGTTCGTTTCGGTAAAAAGCACCGTATCGGTTGCAGGAAAGATACCGTCATCGTGGAAACGTGACAAACTTGAATTTGTCGGTGTACCAGGTAGTTTCTTTATCCTTAATTGCCGGGACTCGAACGGTGTAATATATAAGTAGATGACTCTCGAATAATACGATACTCGAATTGCACGCTAAAAAATTATGGCGATTCCTGAAATGGAGTATACACATTAACACCAGTCGAGTTTAGCAAATTACACGATAACGGCTCGATATTAATCACTGGACGGTCGGCCCGCTGAAATTGAGATAATTTAAATTTATTATAATTCGAGACTCCACACATTTTATTTTCGTGCCTGAAGTTATAGATTATTTATTTAGATTATCACGTATACTCCAACACGTACCCTTTTATTTCGAAATATCGACGGCTAATTTAAACACCATTACGTGCCCGCAGGTATGGATTATAATAAACATTAATAACAGCTGTTTTAATATTTGCATAATTAGCAAGTCCTTTCAAAGTACATTAAAACTTATTCTCCATTAGCAAAGCAATCCTAGTGACCGATACGAAGGTATAATAAATAATTTTTATTTAATTAAAAATGTATATGACACCCGTACATTCAAATTTGAATACGTAATTTTAGCTGAAACAGTTTTGTATGTATTCAACATATGTGGGTCATAATTAGCATCAAAAGTCGCAATGTGTAATTTAATACACACCTTCACGCTTTCTTCTTATCTTCACCGTAAGATAAAAGGTTAATTCAACGTTGAAAAATAAGAGAACAATTTAAGCACATCGTATCTTCAATTTCGAGTTTCTCTTCATTCTCAATTCGCCAGGTCACAACCGGCTCGAAAATGTGTATTCCAGAGGCGTATTTCTCAGGAACGAAGCACGATTTCGCGAAGTCACTTGTTGGACGCCATACCGGAGCCGGCGTGGCCCTAGGACAAGTCATGGTCGTCCTCACAGACATGCCAACACACACTCGCGAACGGTGTGCCGCCATCTTACACGCAGGGATACGCTCCATTTGGGACCCATCTTTGAACTCGCAGCTTTTGTGGGCTACATGCCACAGCGGTCAAAAATGCGAGTTTTAATCAAATTAAACTGGACGATTGATCAAGACTATTTGTTGACGAAGGTGTTCTTCGATCACTTGCAACATTTTAAGAATTTAGCAGTTTGGATATTTCATAAATTCAAGCACATGAATTTGAAAACTTTTGACAATTCGTACAAGTGATCTTTCTTGAAAACAATTGATGCAAAAATCTCCACACACTTGTCCTTATTCAAAGAAAACTTTCATCGTAGCCTAATATTGAAGTATAACATTTTTCCCTAATATACAAGAATAACATTGCATCTCAGTGCACAAGAATAAAATTGTATCTAAACGAATGAAATTGCACTCTAATAATATTAAATAATAAAATAATATCGTAGATACAAGAACAACATTGCACTCTAGTGTATACGACTCTAGTCCGAATATCTAGTCACAAAGAAATATGAAAGAATAAAGTAAACAAATAGCTGCTCAGTGATAACTTGAGAAAGATACATTCACCCAAAGGGAATGACTTCATCCGGGGAAGTGAAATCCGCGTTGGGTATCTTGAGAATACTTACGGCAGTGTGAACGCTTTATAGAATCGGCCGTGCTGTTTTTAGTTTCGAAGCTTCTCAGAAATAACCAACGACCTCGGTTGGATGCATCATTTCGGTACACGATCCAGCTATCGAAAGCGAAGTTTTATTTCAAAAGAGCAACATTCCGTTGCTTTGTATCCAAACTATACAATACATAAATATCTTTTTATTAGGGGCCTTGGTTACGAGCGATATTAAACCTAAAAAAAGAAACGAAGAACGATTGAAGTACATAGGATCAAATTTTGACCTCTGCAAGGCGTCTACGTAAATGCAACACTTTGTTAATCTAATCTTTATTGCGATTCCATGATCAATGTATACTCTGTATGGGCATAAAATCGTCCATTGCATAATTTACTACGTATTACCATTTATTTAATGCCTGTAATATAAATTTGGAATTAATGATTTTGAAGAGGCAAGTTCTGTTCTAACTCGAATCAACCATCGTTTCCAAATACATCTCCCAGACCACAGAAATCTGTTTTCCATCACTCGCCTCTAGGAAAAAACCAGGAGGAAAAAAGCTGACGACGAACGTACTCGTTCCGACAATCCTCTCCTTGTAGAAGAAATACATTCGAAGAGTCAGAAGATTTCAGCAAAAGGGTTTAATCCGATCTGAACCGAAAGATTTTTTCGCTCGGTATCGAAGCCTTTCAGACATACCGGAACCGCATGGAACGTGACAGAGAGAGACAGAAAAAGAAGGAAAAGACTATGTGGACATCCAACGAAGGGACTTTCGTAGCCAACCATCGCAGTTAACGGTTAGCCAGGAAAAGAGAGTCGTTGGTGAGCTGTTCAGATCCAAGGTACAATGGTTCCGGGGTGCTGCACCCATTCCACAATCAGATCCTTTTCGGTCACCGGCAGCAATTTCAGCGAAACTGTTTCGCCGAGTCTTTCACGGCGAAAAAAAAGAGAGAGAGAGACGGGAGGTGGGTCAGGATATCCTCCGCAGAGAAAGGGGAGAAAGGGAGAGATTTGACAATCGCAACATCCGTAGCAGGGCGAAATTAGGTGGGCGTGCTTGCCACGCAGAAAGAACGATAAAAGGGATTCACAGCGATTCTCGGTGCTCGTTATTTTGCGTTGATAAATGCCTTTATGCAAATCGCTTTTTCCATCGTGCCAGGTGATCTTCATTAACATCGGACGAACGCTAACCGGTACTGTAAATAAGCTAATTTATACGTGTTTTATACACTCCCTTCATTTTCTACGCTGGCTACCTTCGTTTCGACGGAGACTGTCTCGCTGCTGGACAGAAACAACGTTCGCTAAAATGTTATTCTACTAGAATAACTTTATACTTTGGTAGAAGAGCTAATATTCACAAATGTTGCATTTGTGAGGTAGTCGGGATCAGAGGACTCTCCAAAATGGGAACTGGTCCAATTAACTCGGACTCTATTCATAAGGGTACTCTATAGACACCTTCAGGTTTTCAACCAGTCTTATCAATGAATTGTCTTGATGTTCGAATCTTCTATCGAACCTGTTCAACCTTGATTTATAACATCGAGTCACGCCCCTGAAACATATTTGCATTCAACTAAATCTTAATTCGAAACTCACAATTCGTCTTTCTGTATTTATCTTAACATTGCAGTAGTAATTAGCTCTGATGCAATTGTCGATAAATATTTGGGTTGAGTTTAATATATCTTAGTAACGAATAATTATCGTATTATTTATCAAAGAATCTTACATTCGTTAAAAGTAGATTCTCAGTAAACGTACAGCGTTCGGAAACTGATGAAAGACGATTCTCACCATTATTAATTAGACAATTACGGGTAATCTTGTCGAGCGAATCTGATCGTCCATTTCCGTTCTTCGTTCGCGCTCGTGCGGTTTCTAATTAAGCACAATAAAAGCGCGTACACGTGAACAGCATGAAGATAAACGGATACAAAAAATCTTGTTAAACGAACGGAAAACACAATGGTACTCGTGTTTTTCCACGACCTGACACTCGAAACAAATCACTAGCTGCGACAATGGATCCGTAAGCGAGTTCGTTAAGAAGCGGCAAAAAGACGAAGACGAAGAAGAGGAGAAGAAGAAGAAGAAAAGAAACGGGCCGGTGGCGTGCTCGAGGTCGGTTTATTAAATGTAAACGGCTCACGGAATTCAACGTTTGCTTAACCGGCAAACTGTTATGAACTAATAAAGTGCTGAACACACGCGACGAGCCGTATCTCGGCGCAGTTTATACGAATAACGTCGACTTTCACCAGGGATTTACTCGATGTTCATCGCGTTAAATGGAAGCTCGATGCGTTTCGCGGGACTGCTGTGTATCATCTCACGGGAAACGACAGTTTCAGATGGTTATTGGACAAATGATACGGGGATATTGGTTCCGAAGATACACTGATAGTTTCTGCGTTCGCCACCAGAGGGATCATCGGCAACATCGACCCTCTTATTGACTAACTCTTCATACAGGGTGTCCTCTTCATCGCGATGTTATACTGTCTCGTTATATCACATTTTTTTACATAGATCTATTCACCTTATCTATTAAAACATTTCACGAAACTTTAGATTTATGAAATTTCAATACTGGAGCTTGAGAATTTCAAAATTTTTAACCTTTGAAACTTTGGAAGAGTGAAACTTGGGAGATACTTTCAGGTTTTCGCATTCTTAAACTTTGGAATTTTACGATGTTGACTTTGAAACTTTTAGACTTGTAAAAAATATATTATAAGTGGTAAGTCATGAAAAACTACTGCTTTCAGAGATTGATATCAAATCATTTCAGTTTAAGAATCATTGACACACGAATGTTCGTCATAAGTTTCAAGCGGGTGTTTAAGATAATAACTATTAAATTACAGAATTTGTCAAAATAGTCTCGTCGAGATGTTTGCCTACTGTTGTCGAAAAGAGAAATGGTTGTATACATTCCCTGTTTATTTTCAGTTTAAAAGTAAACATGCATAGCTCACCAGTGGTGCTGTTATTAAAATCAGAAAATAAAACTGCGGAACAGCTGATATTTCAAGCATCCTGTCACGATTGAACACACTTTACACTCGGAGTTATAACCGTTTAAAGGTTCGATGCTACGGCAGAGTCGTCTGTTAAATTACCAAACTATTCAAAAGATGAATACTTAAGAAGGCGCCTGTGTAGCTGCAACGTTTTATAACACGCGAAAACCGCGATCAAGATCGCCAGTTCGAATAAAGGCTCGAGATATCGAACCACGCGAAGTCTCGAGCCCGACTCGAAGAACATTGAACTTCGCAAAATCGCGTCGTTCACGACTTCATTCCTTCTGTAAGCGACGATTTTACGAGCCGAACGTTTTCGTGCCTGAGAAACTGATTTGCCAACCGGTTTTCGTTCCAGCGAAATTTTGCAGAAAGCCGAATGCGTCGATAACCGTTGAAAGAATTGTAACGAATGTTATTAGCTTTACGGGAGAACGGAAATGTTAATTAAATACCATAAGAAATGTATTCAAATAGAACAAATTACACCTATAAAATATGCACGAGGTTTTACTACATTTTCATTGCAAATCATACTCAAGGCGGAGTTTGTTTATTGCATTTGAAGGTTAAAGTTGGAAAAAAGGATTGTATACATGTCTTGTCAACATTGGAATACGAAATCGCGGGAACTTCGATGGACCAATGATTTAATCACTATATAATCATTGAACTAATTATCTATGAAATATTCAAGTATTAATATATATCAAAGTAAATAGCGATATTTCTTTAATTTGGCGACGAAGAATTTACAGTTTCCAAATTATATAGATTAATTTCCCTTAAACATTCTGTACGTTAGAGAAAAATTCAAACTTCCATTAAATTGTTAATTTTTACAGAAATATAATGTATGATTCAATTTAAATAATTTATAACATTAAAATGTTCAAAACATTCCTATCACAAATATATAAAATTCAACAACATTTCGAGGTTCTTCATCCTTCAATTCCGTAATTATCACTACTTCAAAAATACTAGATAAATCGTTTGATAGCGGTCATAAAATTAACACGAATGATTAAGAAAGCCATTTGCCAGAATTTGTCGAATTTATATTCGATCGTATTGAAGGGCGATTTCACAAGGGGGTGAAACATCGATGAAACGAAGTTTTGCCTCCCTTGTAACGAGAAGCAAGGAATAATCCTTATTGCGAGAATCCTATATTCCAGCCACGATGGCTAAGGGTGTTCGCCACTCCTTAGACACCCCTTGTCGCGTGTGCTAATTGTCGCTGCGTTATTTACGATGCCAGGCGTCGTGACGCTCGCTAGAACTCGCACGTTTCTCGAATGGGAATGTGGTTAACCGATAGAGCAACGGTGGAACGTGGTTTTACGAGGTTTCCACTTCAAACTACACCCTAGGCCTCGGTCTCGATTCGCGGAATCGAGCCGTGAACACCCGCGCCCTCGATATACGATAAATCATCCCGTGAATGGCCAGTCGCGTTTACAATGCTGCTTAATTTCACGTCGGGCATGTGTGGAGCCATGTGGAAACGCGAGTGGCTCCAATCGTTGCCACCAATAATAAGAATAAGTTACAGAGTGTTAAAAGAAAGAATGAATTTATGAGCTGAAAGGGTAGATAGCATGGACAGTTCCGCTATATGACTGCCTTTTACATGGCACGTCGAGTTTCCTTCCACGGAGTTCACGCACGATAACATATCATCGTTGAGCATAGAGAAATTCATAAACCTGATCAATTTTCAAATTTACAAGCTTTTGTACTTGCAAATTGTTAAACTTTTCACAATCTTATGCTTCCCTATCACGTGTAAGTCATCGTTCAAAAATAATTGGATAAATTAATTTTTGTTCCATCCCTTATATATTTATTGCAGTATTTTATTTTTAATCTAAAAGTGACTGTACATCGAATGCCCGTAAATTGAACGTGAAACGTGCTGTATAGTCTCGTCAACATTTTTTATTCTCGCTCCTACAGTGTAGCTTTTCGTTTACAGTTGATCGTCCATTTAAAGCACAGAAAACGAACCCTTGTTTTACGACTCTCGGCTTCTAACCGCTCTCATATGTATTCGAAATAGAAGGCATACGCCTACAAGTTTCAGTTTTCTATTTATGAAACGAGCGCAAAAATGGAACGGGCATCATACTGTTTCTATCTCCGTCGTTTACATTTTACCGACCTCGTAACGAGCCTAATTGCGCGACACAATGAACCGAAGCAGGTATACGATCGTCGAACTACCATTTTACCCTGTATTGTTGTAAAGCTATTCAATGATGGGCGGTTTATTTCTCCGAGATCAATTTATGTCGCATTCATTAACTGTAATCAGGTGAAATTAATTAACGAACCCGTATTCTGCAGGTTATTCGGGTTGTGAAATTTCAAACAATTCGTGTGTAATTATCGAACGCCGGTGGTCTTTCGATCCAGATACAACAAACAAGAGGTGTATTCGCAATATAGCTTTCAATATTAATTCTCAAATTGGGTCATTTCTAACTAATGATAGATGATTAGCATTTCTCGATCGAATTTATTATCTACAAATCGCAATATATTAGTGTTAATAGTACTCCATTTACAAATAATAATATTTAAGATGTATGTTTTTTGTGTAAAATTTCAAGAGAAATCGATTGATAACATTGAAGTTTCCAGATACACGGGATCAAGCATGATGGGCGACGCTAGCGTACGCTTCCTTTTATTTGCAGCTGGATTTATGATCACGTTCATTGAATAAACCGCGCCCACTCGCCACTATTTTTATCTGCTCGCGATCATGAATCGACGGTATCCTTCGTGGCAATTGTCTGAATTGCGACATCCATCGAATCGATTGTAATACGCGGTTACAGTGCAAATCTGAAGGGATGTAAAGAAACCTTGACATCGTCTAAATCTAATCGAGCTTTTAAATCTCTACAAAAAAATTATTTCGTACAACACCCACTCAACGAACTAAACACCAAAAACAACACTTGACTTAAACACATTAACCTTTTGGCTTATAATATCGAGTGATATTCATAACTTATTACAGTTCAAATGTGACAAACATAAATGATATCTACAGTTCGACGTTAATCACAATTTGTACAATTAAAGATCGCTAAATCCAAAATATATGTAACACTTCACCTTACTTTATTTATTTTAATATGGTAGCAATTAGTTAACAACGACTACCGAAAAAATCATAGGTTAAGAGGTTAAAGGAGAGAAAAATGCATAAAATGTTAAATTTCTAAATCCACGACAATTCTATTACCCTTTTTATTGCGAACAAGAGAAAGAAAAGAGGAATACACGAGAACGGTATAGTATAGCTACGACACGGTGATCGTTGGCCGCATAAGGACGGGGCTGAAAGATCAGACGCGAAAGAGGGAGAGGGAATTCAAAGCGAAAATCCTCGGCGAGTTTTAACGGGAATATACGCATGCTCGTTCCCAATCTTTATCAAAGGATACGACGATCCTACTATCCGACATACGAATCCTTTCCAATATAAACACGAGTCCCTGACAGTGCTTGCTTTCGATGGCGAAAGAATTCGTGTCTACTCTCTCTTTCTCTCTGTTTAGTCTCTTCCAACGGATAGTTCAACCATTTACGTTCCTTGTTATTGCTATTATCCGCCGGTTATCGTAAGTATGTTTAGCGATCTAAAATTGAGCGTACGCGTAATGCACCCGCATATTGCTTCGTTTCTTCTTTCGAGCAAATCGAATAACTTTGACCGAAGAAAATGTTACGGTTGTTGAACGGATTAACAATCGAGTTGTTTGTATATTCTGTTGATTTAGGAGAAGACACAATTGTTTAAGTAGCCATTTTATGCCAAGAACATTCATGAATCGCTTATGTAGTCATTTTTACGAAACTTCAAGCTCTAAATTGATCTACTGTAAGCATATTGTTTAGACACTTCATCCTTGAGAATCAGTCACTGAAATGTAATAATCTGATGAAAAAATAATGAATTAAATTTAACCATTAATGAGTACGATTGTTACATTGAATTCGGAACTCCGAAATTTTCAATCGCTTTGAAATTGTGTATCGGCGAGTTACATCAATCAGACTGGGAATCATTTCTGAATGAACATCTTCTTATACGGAGACGAGCGCGTAAAAAGTTCCACGCTCGAGGAAGGACGACGAAAGCTTCTCGTTTATGGCTTACTAAAATAGCCGTATACTCCATTAAATGACGTCATTTAATGAGCCGCGTATTAATGCAGTATTTATAACAGTTCCCGGCTCGTAAAACCTTCTGGGCCGATTCCATAAATATACCAACCACTCCGAAACGTTTCCCTATCCAGCATTAAGAATTTCTTCTAATCAATGATTTACAGAAACACTTGCATATTTTTGATAATAATAAGTAATGTCCTTTGCAAATTATCCGCTTCTCGCGACACCTTAGACGTACAAGACACGAACCATATATAGCAAGATGCTCCACACGTTCTTTGTTACCGAGGATTAATTGTTTTTAATTTTAGTTTTCCCTGGGTTTAGGTTTCCTCTAGGTCTAGGTGGATTTCTACCGTATCTAAATTTTTTCGATCCAGATTCCGTCTTAGTCCAGGTTGTCTCCAAACCTAAATGTTCTTCAAGTTCTTCAAAGGTTTATAATCTTTCTAGACCTAATTGAAAGTTTTCGAACGGTTTATATTTTCTATACACCTAGGTCCTATGTTTAATATCTTCGAAGCTCGCAAAGAGAAAAGAGTACAAGAAAATCTCGATGGTGGAACCCTTTCGGTGCTCGCAGTTGAAAATATCGTTTTAATCGGAGCTCCAGCTCTAACGCATAATTACGAGCGGCTGGTGGACGAAGGTTCCCCGAAGAGGAGGGCATAAAGTCAGCAACGCGAACGAAGCAACGTTTAGAATCACGAAAGTTGGCAAAAGTTGCGTCGAAGCGCACGAAAAGGAAGCGAAAGGGGATGAGGTGCGCGAAGGTGGACCACGAAGTGGCGGGAGAACGCGGGACCGAAGTGGGAAGAGGTGGCGGTGTTACACGGAGCGAAGGACGATCGGAGGGACGGGAAGAGAGAATCATGGCTGCAGAAGAGGTGGAAGAGGGCAAAAGTTTCGATCGTAAACTGAATGGAGGCAAAAAAGGAAAATTACATTAAGAAACTCGAGCGTAGTCTGTGCGATGGTACTCGATTGCTGCTGTTGCTGGTATGCGTTTCTGCTGCTCCTCCAATGACTCTTTGTACTTTTTCTTCTTCGTTCGCCTTCACCCTTTTTCCACTAATTCAGAACGCTGCGAGTAATTGCGATAATGGCCAGAGATGGCGGTAAACGACGCTCTTCCACTCTGAACAACAGCGATTGTTTCCCAGATTCGAAATGAAGAAACTGATCGCGACATTATGCGAATTTGTGGGTCTTCGACAGCTCACGATATTCGCAAACGGTACCGGGAAGGTACGTTTTAGCTGTTGTGACTTGGATCGGTGTCAGTAGCCTCTCGGTAAAACTGATTTTAACTTCGAAATAACTTTGTAAATTTTTGAACTTGAAATTCTGAAAATCTGCGGACTTTAAATTTAAAAACTCGAAAATTGGGAACACAAAAAATTAGGAAACTGAAACCCTGGAAATTTGAGCACTAGAATGTGAAGCAACAAATAACACGGTACAGAACTTACAATATAAATTTATCCGAAGTATACGTATTAGGTAAGCGAGTAAGTACTAGCGAGAAAGTCGAAATCCCTCTGCTGGCGAGTATGGGAAGTACGGGTACAGACTATTGGCTAACGAAACAAGTCGCGTTTCTAATCTTAATTTTACAACCCCGTGTCCAGTCGAGCAAGGGGAAAAAAGGCAGGCGAATCGATGCAAGATAAAATCGACTCGATACTAGGGAATGGATATCGGACGCGTTTAGCGAGCTTATCGGCGAAGGAGAGGATGTTAAGAAAGGGAAAAGCTCGCACGACCACTTAAGCATCCAACGCGAGAGAATTTACGTATCGGCGGGAACGTCGAGGGGATGTAGACGAGGCGGAGAGCAGCGTAAGAAAGAGACGCAGGATGGTCTGCATATAAAGTGGACACGAAATGAAGCTGGTTACGTAGGTCGGTTGGTAGGATGGCGTGTGTCGGTACGCCTCTCCATGGAGCCAACCTCGCCTTTTTACCTCGATGTACGTACGTTATTTCGTTTACATAGGATCCACGTGCAGGCGAGCGTGCAAACGCTGCCTGAATGTACAGGTTGTTGCAAGGAGAACGCTTTAACATTTTTTAAGCCGTCGTGAGAAATCAAAAATTCTTAATACTATAATTATAGCCGTGAGTACAGGCAGACTCTAAACTGCGTACGATAATATCGATTATTAAGGATCAATTTTGTAATACTATTACTTGATTTTTTTTTTTTGTAAATTATTTTCTTCTCTCTAAGCAAGTTTCAATTATCCGACTATATAGGATTAGAAGGAAACATTATGAAGTATAGTCCCAACGTTCAGGGTTGCAACAGTCCGTGCTGATAGAGTAATGGTCATTTATAGTAATCCTCACATTTCAACAATGCATACACCTCTTCTCTTAGTATCGAACTTATTAAGAATCGCGTATTCCCTATCGTCCTCTCAGTGTAGACATTGAATAGAAACTCGAAATCGGTTGCACAAAATTTTCAACTTATTTCAACACACAAAATCTATGGTCCTTACGCTGTGCGCATATTTTGAATCATCCAGCACACGTGCATCGTGCAGAAACGAAGAAAGAACCGCGTACGATGGGCAGGGCAGAACAAGCCAGTCAGGTCAGAGAAGAAGGGAAGAAGGAAGTTAGGGGAAAGGGAAGGGGAAAGGGAGAAGGTCGAGGCTTGGTTAAAAGCGCGCAGGGTGCTCGCAATGGCCGACGATTTTCAACTTTTGCTATCGCCTAGCCGAGAATGGAAAATGGAGAATCCCGACGGCTATATATACATACATACATACATATATATATATATATATATGTATACGTTGAAGCTGAACTCATTTACTTTGAAAGTTTCCTCGAGTGCCTGCCGGCTCTCTTTCCACCCGCGTTTACTGTTTTCTCTATCTCCTTTTCATCCCTGTTGAGCCCGTTACCTTCGATGAGGAGATCCTACAACGCCGAGGAGGATCGTCGTCGTTCAAACGCGTTCCCGCCGATCATCGATGGAGATTTCATGGATTTCAAGAATTAAAGGATTAAAACGATCGATGGAGTGAGAACGATCTATCCAACGAAGTACCAGTGAATTTTCTTGGCCCAGAACACATCTCGGTCAACGTCGCATTTCGGTCACGAGTTACCTATATATGGTTATATCCTAACCATGTGTTACACAATTAATCTACTAATCCACCATATGTTACTTCCACACTTTTCTATGTATTATGCGGTATGTATCATACTCCCCATACGTTGTATATGCACGCATTATGTACTAGCCATGTGTTGTATACCAACGTATGGTAAACCTACGTGTATTATATCCACGTGTAGTATACCTAAATTGCATCCCACATCTACACTGCACTTCTAAATATGAAAATCTGAGAATCTGTAACCAATACTAAAATCTAAATACCAGAAGATATGAACATTGCACTGCGTGTTCTTTAAAACACAGTGTCCAGGACAACCGTCCTGCCCGAAGGTAAGGGCGGCATTTCTATAGACCGAAAATATCGATGACACTCCAGAAAATACGCATTACGGTACCTAATAATCGCGTACCGGCCGAAGGCATGATGGCGGAACAAGGCGGGGCTCACCGCGAATATTTCTGTCCGCTTAGGTAACTTAAGAGAGGCTGCAAGAGAAGCAGAGAGTGAATGGAGCACGTTAGAGAGAAAAAGAGATATTCAGAGGTTCAAGGAGGATTGGTTCTATGATCGTTCTCCGATTCGACCGGAAAATGAATTTTACGTCCTGATTCTATCCCTTCGTTTCAGCAAGGTCTAATTAAAATCACGAGCTGACGGTGTAGTTGTCGCGGAAAGCGAACGTACGATGCACGCGATTCGACAATTTATCCTCCGTGTCGTATCACGAGCGCCGCTATTATTTCGCGCCGGATTGTTCATGCTTGCACCCCATCGGATATCAAGCTTTAAGCCGCACCTTCAAACACGTTGACTTTCCAAACGACAAGTTCGCGAATAAGATAGTTTAAACGTACAGTAGATTTTTTGTTACATTATCACGGACGCTGATTTGTACAAACAGAACATTTCTTGAGACTGGCACTACAGAAAGAGTTACATGTGGCACGCATCAGATATTCCAATCGATTATCATGTATTTTAAATCGTACGATGTATTTAATTGATTGTACTGCGTTGATTTGTGACAAGTCATTTCTTGGCTGTTATTTACACGTATTTCATTTTAAATTCTCGTTATCAGTTTGTTTCAATTTGGAGGGTGATTTGTAAGTAATTGTCTTAATTTTATGAGGGAGATTTGGATAATATGAAAGATTTAAATTCTTAATGGATAATTTCTGCTTTATTTTGAATTCCATTTAGTTGTCGTTCATTTCATTTCGTATCCTTTATCGATCGTCCGCTTCGATTTAAACGATACGTAAGTAGTCGCGTTAACTTCGACGTAAGATTTAGATAACATAACGTATTATAAATGACGCAGCTACATAATTAAGGATAGTAGAGATCGAAAATAATTTCGCAATATTACGCGTTCCTTCTAAATTGAATATCATACGAAGGACTGATTTATCAATCCTCTACACACGAGCTTTCAACATGAAACAGGAACTTCAGAAATATTACTCGACACATTTATAGAGTCTAAATTAACCTTGCAGGCATTTGTAGGTCGAAAGTTCAGCAACGTTCGCCACCAACTCCGACGGAGCATTAGAATCACAATTTAAGCAAAAAGAAATAATCCTCAAAGGCAACATCATCCCAATTTAAACCTACATTAGCAAAAAGAAAGAACCACCTGTAAATCGAGATATCTTCCGGAGTGTATTAACATGCGCACTTGGTAAGCCATCTATGTAATATTAAGTGCAATGTGACTTATGCGGATGCAGCTGTACACTCGGGTGCTATGTAGGCTACTTTTGACCGAGGTGGCCAAATATCATATAATTTCCAGACTTCCTAATTTTTAAATCTGCATGTTCTCAAATTTACAAATCGACAAATTCTCTAATTCTCATGTTTCCAAATTTCTCCAACTTCCTGAACTTCCGCACCTAAATCCCAACTTCCTAATTTGCCAAACTATTAGACACGAAAAATTGTAAATTTATAAACGTTTCCCAAAGGCATCCAGATTTGCTGGCAAGTGTACATGCACGGTCAGTGCACTTTGTGGACGAAACAAGTTCGCGTTTCGCGCCATCGCGATTACAGATCGTTCTATACACGCCCATTAATTAATTATTCGAAAGGCATTAAGGACCTCCGGTGTTCTCAAGTCGTTATCCTCGTTATCGAACCAACGAACACAACTATCCGATAAATAAAAAGAAGAAGGAAAAAAATCGCGGTTGTCCGTTGAAATAACTCGAAGCCGGTTACTCGGATAGAGTGGTCGTGACATCAGGTGGATGATGGCTCGCAAACGACCCGCAATTTCTCTCGTTCTCCCGATATTCCGCCGATCGATATCGATCAACGTCCACGAAGCACGTGTATCGCGTATTTTTCTATCCTTCGTTACTTTACGTCATTTTTTTCATCTCTAGAACCGTTCCACAGTCTACGCTCGTCTACGTCGTTTTCCACGGCGAGACCCTCTCGCTCTTTCATTTTGGCCGCCCACAATCTTCGATGGGCGAGGATTATGCTCCCCTTCCAGCAGCAACCAACCAAATCGCCCATTCTCCTCCAGGAATCTTCCAGCCACTGCTCTCTCGCTCTTCTTCTCGCCAGATATGCTGCGAGCTGATTTGCATATTCGGGTAGGTTAAATCTAAAAACGGCACGGAATGCACCGGGCCCCGATAATGTCGGATAGAAGGTAAATTAGTTCATAGCGATTTGCTGGTAAAAAGATTTGGCGATTCTATGAAGAAACGTCAGCAGATAGATGACGCAACTGCATCGAAACGCAAGTTAAATTTTATCGCGTAAATGCGATGGAGCACAAGCGAAAGACGGCTGATCGGTGTAATTAGAAATTTTATCTGGATCTTTCGTAAATATTCAAATTATAAACTTCACCTGATTCTACGCAATCTTGACTTTAATTTGATGGCAGCACATTTTGTGCATTCAAATTCTTGCAATTTCGTGTATTACTTGTTATACTTATCACTGACAGAATTATATTTGAGATCTGATGTACGCTTCAAAATTATTAATTTTCAAATCAGCATTCAGTTTCTGTACAAAACTGATGACTGTAAAAATGTATAATTATATATAATTATAATTATAGTCGTTTTTAATAAAACTGAATAAAGAGTGACTACTAATCGCAACGTACTTAATCTCTACGAACGTATGAATCATGATTAAATACCATTACCGTGTCGTCACGTTTTATTCATTTCAACAGTATAATTAGGAGTAATAAATTATTTATATTCATTGCATATCTCTCTTGATTAAATGTTTTAATAAATACGGCAAGCGTATTTAATCAATTAAATCGTTAAATGTTAAAAATTTCAAAAATAAAACTTAAAAAAATTGAAATTCAAAGTATTCTATTTACTACCTCGATCATTATTCTTATGTTAAGATGTTCATTAACAATTATAATACAGGTGAGAAGTAAAAAGTTTTCATTAACTTTTATAGCCTTCTGATAATTTGTTAAGATTATCAAGAGTCGTGCAATTAACGGTAAAATAAGAGAAAACATGAACTTTTGTTTATACAATTACAGAGAATCGTAGTGGACAACAAAGAGGATCAGACTAAACTGTATTGAACTGCAAACTTATAGATACCAAAATGCAATATTTAGTATCTCAATAAATTCACACACTCGTATTCCTATATGTCCGATAACCGATTTATCTTAAGTACTAATGAATTTCAAATTTTGATAGATTTATCTCGCATAATGTCTCCCACTGATAGATTTGCTTTCCATAATATCCTCCTAAAACCTGTACTGCTAATATTTGCCTATCCAGCAGACGAACAGCAGCAACGGAATCTAACACGAAGGCTCATAGATTTCCCGAGTCAACGGTGATTTACACTCGGTACACGGTTAGGACCATAAAAGTTGGATTTTCGTGCCGAAGAAGCGACAGTTCCCGACCAACGAAACGATTTGGTTTGCTAATTGACCAACACAGGACGAGTCAACAGCCTCGTTTACGGATTCGTATCTCGTGTGATCGTTTCACGGCCATTGGTATCGCGTTTGATCGGTTCGTGTCTTTGGGAAGATCGATGGTGCATCGTACGCTCCATGGCAATCGAGCTTTCGAGCAACGTGACATCGCAATTTCCCATTCTTTCTCCTGTTTTCCCTTCTATCTCGGCCACGAAAGCTCTCCGTCGTGCAGAAACGACCCGTGGACTCGGACGAATTCAATTCCCCGGAGACAGATGCATTCGTTCGAGGATACAACCTTCCATTATCTCCCGAATACGATTGAAATGTTTACGTCCACTTCTTGTATCATGTTGCGTCGTTTCTGCGTTACGATTTGCATCGTGTGAGACCGATGGAAAGCCCGGATTCCCGTGAGAGAACCCATACGTGAATGGCTTTCGATATCGTCTCGATACGACCTCGAGTTGGGCGTCTTCTCACTGAAACTCGGGGCTGAATTAAACAAGGTCGTTCGCTGAAACGTTCCTAGAAACTTCGCTTAAATCACTGAACGTCGAGTTTCAGAACGTGGAAAGTCCGACGTGATTCGATAACGCGAACATCGTGTTCTCAAGCAACGATGATTAACACGTTCGATCCCGGAATAACAGGTGTAGGTCACCGCTATAAAGCACAAACGAAGAAAACGATTTCCAGTCTAAAAAAATACGTCGCTGTGCAGCCAAGATTTAGCGTAATTGATCCATAGCGCTTCTATATCTCCCAATTTCGTGGATTTTTATGTCCGGCCAATTTTATGACGTCGAAAAAATCACAGCTGCCGTGGAATGTGTTTTTAAACACAGTCGAAACCGAAGATGCTAAACAGAAGGGACAGGACTTTTCGAAATATCGCGAGCATAATAGAATGTGCAACTGTACATCCTCCGTAGAGATGTAAAAATGTGGTCAAATAAAAAGTCTACTACATCAAAATGAATTTTCTCGGAATAACGAAATCAATTTACAAACCGCATCCTACTCGGACAAAAGTCCGCAGATTGTTGCATACCCGCTCGTAACTCTCCTTACACTTAGGCCAAACTCAATTTTAATTGACCGGCCATAATTTAGAGCTGTAAATTCTCGCAACAATTACAGCAGCTAAATCATGCCCGCCCCTCGTGCACTTAAATTAACGATCAGATTCTTAAGCTCTAGCAAGAATTTCCGAGGTGTCCGTCTATAAACGTCATAGACGAATTTATGAGCAGGCTTCCTGTGACTTTTGACGATCGTCGGTCTGTACTTCGTTCGCTTATCATTAGCACGATTATATTTTTTACGATGACTTTTACTAGGCCGAGATTCGAACGCGGAATACGCGTAATGCCCCCTGACGTGATTTATCGCCGGCTACCCGATTTTCCTAGGAAAAGGCGACGTTGCAGCCCGAACGAATTCGAAATACGATAAAAATTTCACGAACGAACAACGGAATAGGAAACGTCGCGAAAATCGGCCAAGTTCTCACGAACTTTCTCTACAACGGAATTAAAATCGCGTCGGACGTCGTCGCGACGAACAACCACTTCCGCTGGTGGAAAATTCATTCCGTGGAAAGACGTTATACGGTTCAGACAGGAAGTTCAGGGTAGTCGCAGCTGCCAACCGAAGTTCCCCGCGATGTCTCCGACGTTTCACTGCTTGATCGACACGTGCTTCCCGCTTACGGTTTTCAGAATATCAGATTCCACAGCAATTTTTAAACCCTTTTCATCCGGACTCGCGTACCCTCGTAAAATTTAACCGACTCGATCCAATTATTCTATGTTCGAATATGGTCGAATTTAGGAACAAACTCAACATCCACGTATGTAACCTTACCTTTGAGCAAATTTAAGAACAAACTAAACGTCCATATATATACATAAGCAACACCGAAGAAGTTAATATAATTCTGAAAAGCAATCTCGAAAAACTTCACGATATCATAACTTTGCTAATTTGCACATAACTATTCGAAAATCGTTCAGTTATCTGCAAAATCACTAAAACATTCACCCTTATAATTCACATTAATACTTCGACACGAAATCGTTGAGTAACTGAACGGCTAAAAATCTTTTACAAATTCTTGCAAACGTTTTGATAATAAAATTCGACAGCGATTGAATCGCTCGAAAGTTTACTGAAGAAAAGTACGAAACGGCAGATTCTACCCTTATGGTCGATAATCCATGTTCTCCGAAAACGCAGCAGCAGTGTGACGGTAATATCGATGCTATACGATAGTCGATTAAAAGCTGTACACGTTAAACGAGAGATTAAGAAGTCTTTTCACGAGTCAAGACGTTTCGGTACTTTAGTAGTTCGTGGCGGGTCGATTTGCCGAGGAAAAGGGAAAATTATACGTACCTCCTCGTAATCCGGGGTCCTCGGATAACCAGTTCCTTTCCGGATTCCCCGGTGTCCAATCTGGTAATTAAGAAACGGATAAAAATCGATATTAACACCGACTGTCCGATACCGGTTTCCAACGGCGATCGAGACTACTAATATTTTGCCAACTTTACCATAGCGATGCACCACCTGATTTTTATGTTTTTATTTTTTATCCTACCGTGCATTTCTACCCCTCCGTTTTATCTCTATTTTATCTGTACTCGTTCGTGGTTCCTTAGCACGGGACAAAATTACTGTTCCATTAATTAGATCTCACGATGCTCGTAGACTCGCATTAATTGACGGTTAAACCTTACACCAAGAAGGACGTACAAATATGACTCTCGAACGCAACGTTTTGGTTCATGACGGACACGTATGTCGTGTATTAATTCTATAGAAATTGCGTGTATAGAAAGTATACCGTCCCTTCAAATAGCTTGACGCAAAAAGTAGGGACGTTTCAGAAAACGAAAATAAATTTTATTCCAAGTATTGTCTACAATTAACATCGACTACCTCGTAAAGATTGTTACAATTTACTGCGCAAAAAAGATACTCGCGCAAAAAGCACCGCGTAAATTGAGAGCAGGTTTATTCGGTGACATACGTTTAAAATATGTCATACATCGAAATCCCTGAAAAATGTTCGATTTCGAAAACCCACCATTTATCTTGAACGCGTAAATCATTATCAATATATGTCATGTATATACGGTTTTAATAAACGATAACGTAACGGAACAAAATGTATTCCAATATGAAAGGTCGAAAGTAACGTTTCGTAAAAATCACGCTATCTACATCAATTTACTGACTCGGGAGTAAAATTGTCGTCACGTAGGTGGAAAAGGCTGTTGCGGCATGATAAGAACGAGACAGCCCGTATCATTTGTCAAATGAACCGAATCGCGAAATCCTTAGATAATTGTAGTCGAATCCTCGGCTGGTCGTTAATTGGCTCGTTTCGTCGCCTATAAAGCTAGGCGTGATAGCCAGGGAAAAATGCGATCGCGAACACACGCGTTCCCCTCGAGGCGATAAATTTCCATCAAAACGTAAACCCCGTAGAAATAAACCTCCTATGCCTTATCCTGTTTCCTTGCAGCAACATGATAATTCTGATAAACTCGACTAATTTAAGTGATTCTATTAATACATTTGTACACAATGATCAACATTTTCGTGATGATCTTTGAACCTCGTTGACTACTTCATGGCTATCACGTTGATTATCAGATTATTTGTAGGTGTACCATTAAAACGGCGAAAGCGCTATGGACGTCACGCTGTAATATCTGATTTGAGTTATTTAGGGCTCTTTGTGCTTAATATGTACGCAGTGATGCAAATAGATGTGAATTGTAAGACACATTGAAACTAACTGCTAGGAAGAAGGATATTTAATTTGTAAATGTAGATAATAACAGGATTCGTGGAAATAATTTTCTCGAATTAAAAAGTCGTATGTATTGTACAGATCCCGGTTGAATATAAATCTGTCAAGGTTGAGCGTATATGTGCAAAGTGAATATGTAATAAATTAACCGGGTAGATAAAAATATGTTTGAAATATCGCATAGTTCATATTTAAAATAAAGGCTGAAATGGCTACAGCGCATGAACACGGTGAAATATCTCACCCCTTTATATGAATTTTATTCATTACTTTGTCTCTATCCCCCCGTTCGTTGCCGAAGGTCCCCATATACAACTCCTTGAATATCATTACGTCAAGGTGTAAACTCGAATTGACAGAGCCCACTTATCACGATTCTCAAATTTGATAACAACAAGTACAAATAATTTATCACTTTAAACGTAAACGATCAATGTAAATAGTTAACCACTTTAAACCTAATTAACCAACCACTTTAAACGTAACTAACCAATCTAAATAATCAACCATTTTAAACCTAGTTTAAGTTAAGTAATGCCAGCTTGCATTACGCAGAAGGTTCGATTAATGGTTAATCGAAGTTCACTAATTTACAGGCTGGCTGAGCAAATGTTACGGTACACTAACCCTAAAAGGAAAAGTCCATCTACTTATAGTGGTATCGATGTAAACGATTGAATAAGTGGCTGATAGAGTACTATAGCCAGTCGTTGATAGAGCATATTGAAACAGCATTATAATAAACCTAAGTTACACGGGCATTATAATAAAGTTAAGTTACCTACGCACGCAGGTGCAGGAGTATGGGCTTGATTATTGTATTAGCAGCTTCAATTACGAGTAATCGTTAAAGAGCACAGCTGCTATAGATATGCAAACATCTGGAGAGGAGGTTAGCAGTCAGTACACTAAACCCAGTTATTGACAGAGCAAAGTAAAATAACATCGTAAACCTGGAGTACAGAACAGATGCTCTAGTTACACCGACAAATAACTAAAATTAATTACTAATATATTGGAGCAAGCACAATCCGTTGTTCGAAAGACAGCGGCACTAATATCGATATAAACTAGTCTCGAAAGCTAGACAGCAGACATTATCCAGCAATGTAAACTATGCTTGACAGTTTATCTGCTAACTCCGTTGAAGAGGAAGAATCATAAAGAAGAAAGTTTCTTCGTAATCCTTCAGCGAGGTAGCAGCGATGTAGCAGTGATTCTAATTAGTAAAGTTTCGCGATGTCTCCACGATAATCCCGATCGAATCCTCGGACAAGCATTACTATCCATACGGCGGTGTGCGGAGGGTCGACGAAGGGGGAGATGCAAGTCCTGGAGAGCTGCTGGAAATAAAGACGAGGGTATAGGTGTCGGGGGATGGACCATTCGCCGTGACCATCCTATGAAACCGAGTGTAGTCCAGGGTATACTAGACATCCCCTACCATGGCCAAGTTTTATTGGAGATGGTCGGAGGGAAGAAGCAAGCCAGCGAATAGAAGGAGAAACAAGAAGAGCTTTTCGAACCAGCGAGGGAGAAACAGAGAGGATGAATATGACGGAGAAAGGCGGAGAGCAGAAGAGAAGCGTGTGTACTCTTTGAGCCAGGACATTCTCACAGGATCGACGAAGGGGAAAATAATACGAAGGATAGGCGGTGGGATAGGCTTGAACGTTAAAGGATGTCCTCGACCGTACGCATAAAAGTAACGAAACGCTATTGGCCGTAAGGAGGCTTCTGATAGGGCTGGATTATTTGGCACACAGTTCGAGGAACCGGTGGTCAAGCATGTCCCGTACGTGTCATTTATCGGTCACGTGGATAAATCATTATTATCACCGGAAGGTTCGAACAAGGATGAATTTGGATTTACGGCATTACACAAAATTATGACTGCACTGAGCACTTTTGGCAGGTGAAACTTTTATTTACTCTGCCAGTCCGTCAATAATTTCTTAACGATCGCGGGGAGTGATTTTTATACCGTCCTGTAAAACACGCGGTCGTACCCATGCGTGATAATATAACAGGCGTTACAAGTATACATTCTCACACAATGTACAAATATACAAACGTCGTATTTAATCGACGCTAAGCGTGAATATCCGTTCTCAATGCTGTAAGTATCCTGTATATGCTCCAAATACCATAAATATCTTATTACGCGACATCCTTGAGAAAATCATAGTCGGAAGAAAGTAAAGAAAATATGCACCGATCGGTATGATTTAGCAGAGTATCAAGCAATAAGGAACAGAACCGTAAGGACATATCGATAGCGATCGAATCGATCGTTGCAAGAAAAAGCGCGCCGCCTCTCGAGTGTCGTGGGTCTCGGTATCGGGGGATACCCACATAAAATGTAGAGTAAATTTTCGAGTATTTCGCGTGCGTCTCGGCGTGGCCCACGCATGCGCCGCCCCGTAGAACCGGATACGTCCGAGGCGTCACGCGAAATAAGATATTATAATCTCGCGGTCCGCCATAAATATTATTGCGGTGACGCCAGCATTACCCCGTAGGAGCTGTAAACTCGTGGAACGTGTTGTACACCGGTGGGTCGCGGCTCCGTACTCGCTTCGCTTTCCGGCTCTCTTTCAGCTTTCCGCTTCTCTCGAACCCGCCAGCCAGTCCTGTTGCTCTGACCAGTTTTCTCCGCGTGGCTTAGCTTCTGCTTTTGCCCGCTCTGCGTCTCCCTCGGACCTACCTACCTTCCTCCTTTTTCCCCTTTTTTCGTTACTCGCGACGTCTAAGGCGGCGCATAAATATATCGTCCGGCCGAGTCCGCGGCGCTTGTACGACGGCTAATTAAAGGGAACTGCTTGTACGCTCGGCTGACACCGCCTGGACATCGCTACATATCGTATTCCATGTTATCGATGCACCGAAATAACCGTTATCGTTCGCCCGCTAAAGATCTCTCGACTTCTCGCGATGTCCTCCCCCTACCTTCCGCTCCGATTTTACCCCCACCGACGGCCCATTCTCCATCCTTCGCGTCGTCGCACGATCATTTTTTCGCGTATCGTATGGACTGTTCGCGGCTTTTAATAATCTCAAGTGATGCGCTCTCGAAACAATCCTGCCGCGGCCGAACGTGTTCAGGGACGGAAGGAAATAGAGACCTTTAAGGGAATTTAAGCGAACGCGCCCTGGAAGCTCATTAATTAAGAGAGTAAGACTGCTGCCAGATAACCGTGGGTGGTCCGTGTCCAGTCACCGGCACACTTGGAATTCATCGTCCATTTTTCGTCGATAATTTTCTTGTTTTCGGGTTATTTCGCTTTTCGAGAGAGACAGGGTCTCCGCTGGATCCTCCTTCTAGCAATAATTCGTTATTCTATGGCTGTTTACAGAAATTAAACCGCTACACTTGATTGTCTACCTATGAACATGTCGTATCATGTCATTAAGTAAATCAGTCTGTAACATTTTAACACGTATATCAAACACAATTAGTTTCAAAACGGTTTAGGTGACAACGAAACGTGGAATGAACAGAATTTAATTTGTTCGCTACTCGAACAGCTACGAAACTATTCTTGAACGACGATTTCTTAAGTAATATAGTAGATTTGGGGATTCATAAGCATAATTGTAGCGACAAAGGAATAAATGACTCTAGAAATACAGATTATCTAGAACTAGGAATGGATCTAGAGAATGAATAAATATTTCATAGTCATCATCGTGAAAACATTTTATACAATTTGCTCGAATATCCTATGCAGAATATTTATGTTCGATTAATTGCATTTTTTATTATTACATTATTGTTCTTTTTATTGGTACATGGATAGAGAAACGGAAGCGTAACAAATACGAGTTGGTAAATGTAAATTCCGCGGAAACGCGGCGCGAAGAGCATAAATAAAAGGAGACGCGGGAGTTCAGGGAACGATCGCGGAGTAAATGGCGAGCGAGCGGCCATTACGATCGAGGTAAATCAGGAAACGCGCGATTACACGCCACAGAAATAAAAATGTATCGTGGCCCGTACACGCTTATGGCTTTCCATTCTGCTACTAGGCCGCAACACCATAAGCGGACACGATTTAATACACCATAAACGCTAATGGCCGATAATAAAGTTTTACGAGCATAATTGAAACTATAGTTTCTTCCGTGGACTCCGACTCGTTGAATTGTGTTACCACCGACGACGAAATTGTTATAGAAAACATTGTTTCTCGACGCTTGCAGTCATTTTTTTAATACAAATTTTACATTTCTTTTTTTTTGTACAATAATTTATAGACCCTCATTTCCGAATTAAACGAAAAAAGATCATGGATACTAATGGATACTAAATATTATTCCTACCGGAATGAGATACTAAACATGTGTTATTGTTTTGGTTGTTATAAAAGAGTCCATCAGCAAAAATGTCACATTTAGTGAATTTATTACACTAACATTAAGGTACTTAATGAAATTATGTTATATCGTACGTTAAATATGAGAACATTATTCTTCATAAAATGGACGACAGTCTCCCCTAAAGGTTTCTCTACAACTTCTAGCTTAATCTAACCTAATCTGATCTAACATAATTTAACCTAGTATAAAGAGGTGATGTACAAGTCAAAACGTTGAATCATTGCTCGGCTTACGGCTATAACCGCATACGCTTGCTCGCTAAATGCCCCGTCGGCTCAGGATACCATAGCTTGCGAGATAAGTCCCGGGGTAGTAATGACATGAATGATGACATAAATACAGACGATTAAAGAGGACTAGTCTACCTCGCATTTTCTTTTATCCCCTATCAATGTTCCTTTTCCATGACATCGCCTGACCGAGAATTATACAACCACAGCACCGAGTATATTCGCGCATTAGAAAGAATGAAACAACCACTTTCTGTCTCGGGTGTAGATTTCGACTCCTCTCGCGAGACGTGTAGTTCGTATATTTCGAAATAAAATATCTCGAGCGAAAATAATTAAAGATCGCAAAACTGTAAAGGACAGCTCGAAGCAGTGCGGTATAAAAATAGAGGGGGCAAGCACCTTCGCGTTGTCTTCGGTTGGACGTAAACGTATATCGACGAGCGTAATCTTGCTTCGGCGTCGTAACGAGCGCAATTCCACGCGTAGGAGAGAGTTCCTTCCATTCAGGATGACAAGCTCGAGCGTATCAAGACCCTCGTGTCTGCCGTTGGAAGTGGAACAATTTGTGCCAGACGAAGATCCACTCTTATGACCTCAATAATCCCCCTCCGTGCGACTTGTCAAGGTTAAAATTGTGGCTCCGACCCGGTCCAACTTTTGTCACCGTCCCTTTCTCTCTCTTTCGACGAGCCATCGCGACAGTGTCTCCCTCGTATGGTTCATTGAATGCGACTATACCGCCGCCTAGTCACGATGACCGTAACTTCGTCGTTATGCCTACGTACACTTGGTCGTCCATTAGAACCAATGAAACGATCATTTCTCTCGACCGAGTTTGCTCCGTCTGCCCAAGGAAATCGACGCGACGAAATCTATTCGCTCTCGCGACGACCTGAATTGAACTTTAAGTCTGTCAGGAAATATAGAAGGGAGCGTTCTTTCAATACCGTATCAATTTACTTTCGATCGATGCACCAGTTCTACTCGCTTTCAATGACTATATTTTGCTTCTTATATAGCAACCATGCGTATGCTATTGAGCGCGATATGGTTTACTAACAATGCGACAAAAATGAAATGGAAGACATGCAATTTCTTTCGGTACTTAGGAATTATGCATAATATCTGAGTTGGGTTAGGTCTGGATTAGGTTATGAAAGATCACAGTCGGTTTAATATTTACAGCAGACATTCTTTGCATTGTCATAGATAGCAGCAGAAAATTCTTAAAATTGGCAATATATTGAGTTGGCCAAATGTGCTTGACGACGTAATGTTTTGACATTATACTTGTAATGATTTCACGACTAATAATGCGCGTAGTGACTTAATGACTGGTGGTACACGCGATGATATACTACTTCGCGAGGTAATGTGTTGCTATACGATGTTGGATTATTCAACGTGTTGCTATATAATGCATGGTAATATGATACGTAGCAACATAAAGAGTCACTAGGCAATGTATCACCGTTTACTATCGTCGTTATCCATAATGTTGATGTACTCTATACACATGGCGATTCAGCGCGTCGTTACCGAGCGGGACGGTATCGAACATGATAGTATCCAGCGCGGTGATATTCGGCACGTCGAAATACGAAGAAATAGCAATAAGTCCTAACAATCTTTGGAACTTGTCAAAATCTCGCGTGCAATATAGAATTAAAAGTATAAATCAATCTAATCTTAGGTTCGCATTGGCTCTAAATCGGACCGTCCTTAACTTAAATGCCAGTGGATTACAAACGACTGCTATTTGGTACTGAACTTAACTGCACCCTTGCCTTCTATCATCGAATCAGTCTCGTGACACAACTGGCAAAGATTGCGTATACTTTTATAATATAAAGAAGCAGATCGTAGAGCAACAACGTGTTTCATGGTGTCGTATGGCAAGAAATCGGCGGGGTTTCCCGTCTATAGTGGCCATATTCTCGCATATGGACGCGTCGCGACGCAGGGTAACGCTGTAACACGGCTGGTCATCTCTATTCAGCGTGCCTCGTACCCTCGATACCTCGCGCCTCGCCTTTTTTGCTTCTATTTCACCGTGAAATGAAACTGCGATGCACGCTGTCCGTTTCTCTCTCTTTCTTGCCAGTTTCATATCCCGACGCCCTCGAAGCGTCCTTCTTTCACCATCGTTCTCTCTCCCCACCCTCTAACGACCCCGACCGCTGCTGGATGCGCTCGTCGTCCCACCCTGCTTCTCTTTTCCTACGGTTTTTCTCCCCTCCACCGACGGGTCGGCACAGACCCTCTCACTCCACATCCAGCCGGCTCTCTCTCGTCCGTTGCCGCTGCTGTTCCCGTCCTTTTTCTCTCCCTTTCTCCCGAACTCCACTCTTACCAACCGGGCCGCACGAGAATACATACTTTACAGGCATTCATGATGGCCGCCGCGCATCTGTGCAAACCTGTCTGCCTAGCCTGCTTCAGACAGGCTCGCTGCTGCTGCTGCCTGGGCCAACTTCTACTTCTTTTCATTTTTTCCCCTCTTTTTTCTTTGCTTTGGTTGCTGCTTTCTTCTCGCGAGTCTCTCCGGCGCGCCGCAACGATCGACGCTGCGGTTCGGTGTCGGCAAATCGATTTCCTTTTGGAATTTCGAGCATCGAAGAGCATCGCGGATCGATCATCGACGATGATCGAGCCAAGCAGAGAGTATCATACCTTGCGGGTGGTTGGGAGGGATCCGTGAGATCGGTGTCGGGTTGCGATGTCTCCTCGCGAAGAGGAATTTTATTGAGCCCGAGGCATTCACGGATAACGTTATCGATCCTTTGTCGAATTCAATTTTAAACGCTTCGTCGTTCCCAAGCTTGAATTTCTTTCGGAAGCAAAGGTTCCAACTTCCAAGAATATTGATGGCGTTGTTTGCGAGTTAACTGGAAAAGTTGCGTGTACGCGCGAACTTTTGAGGTTATAAACATGGTTGCCTACTTCGACGGCGCTGTGAATCACTCTTGTTTATTAAAACACTTCTATTATATGCTCTAGCTGCTTACTCTTGTGAAATTTTACATTCTTGGCAGGGAAATTAGAAATTACGCAATGAGTTTCAACCAGTGAAGAGAGAAATCTTTTATGAAGTACCCGAGAACTGACGATCCACGAGAACCGATACTTTGAAACGGATCATAGCTTTAGAGTTTTGTTTCTTACTACTTCGTAGAGGAACGCGGACATAATTTCGCTGAAACGATGCTGTTTCCAGAGTTTAATGATTCGACATGAAATTAAGTGGAAGTATGTGCCCAATATTTTGAGATTATAGAAATACTAGAATATTAAATAAATATTTATTCCGTTGTCTATAAAAATCGAAATTCAGAACAATGAAATCTGCTGTTTATTCGAAGAAAAAGATCTTCCATTGAGAATTGACTTACTGCTCGAAGTTTCCACCATTTTGTTATGAATATTCACAACGATGAAAGCAAAAACTGCGTAATACGATTCTAAAGTAGCGAAAGACGAGTCTAACGAGCAAGATCCTGGATTGAGGATCGATCGACTGGCCGAATACTCGAACAGTTGGAAATTTAGCCGCTAGGTTTGTCTAATCGAATAGCCCTGGAAAGTTAATCGACGGAATCGTGGAGTATAGAACTCCGAGAGTTTTAGAGTTTTCGGGAACACGATGGTACTGCGTGAGGGTGTCTGTATCGATTCCGACGGAAACCGACTGTTGGCGACAAAGATTTTCGTGCCGTGTAATATCGAAGCTCGCGGCCATTGAACTTTAAATTAATTTTAATGTTTTCAACAGACTCGTTGCACTAACAATAAACGATAAATTTAATGGTTCTAGGTAATCTCTCGTTGATAATGTTATATACAAAAATTTGGTAAATACACGAAGATAATTAATTTCTCCGGTTGATTTACGATCATCTTTACGCAATAAAACGATGATTTATAGCCGCTTGTGATTCCTTGTATCATTTCATATTTTTCTGCTGGAAAATAATTATTACGATCGGTGTTATCGTCGTTTTATTGCCACGAAATCGAAGAACAGTTATTCGCTTTGGTTAATAAAGAGATAACGAGATGGTTCCTTGTGCCGTTTTATATTTTCATGCGGGAAAAATAATTATTACGAGCGCCGTTATCGTACTTTTATTGCAACGGAAACTAAGAACCTTATAAGGAAAACGAACTAAATTTATAAACTTATAAATTTAACGATATAAAAGTAATGTTGCCACAAATTCCATAATGATAGAAACTGCTGGTTGTAATTATTCGAATTGAAATTGCTAATGAAATGTTATGAGGTTGAAGAAATGGAGTACATTGAATCACAAGCGTGTTCCTATGAGACAAATATTTATTTCTGATAAATCATTACTCTTAAGTATCTCCGTGAATGTTAATTTCGAACATAAAATTGTTAACAAAAATCACTGATACCAGTAAAGCATTCATGATAATGGTGATCAATTCAATCATTTGTAATTTTTACAAGTGCAACAACAATATTAACTTAACCTGTTTACAAAATAATGCGATAATAAAGTGTGTATACATTTTATCTGAATGCTTTATAGCTTTTTATTGAAAAGTAAATAAAATATATATGTTATTCAATGATTTGTTCATTATTTCTGTCAATTAAGAACAAATGGAAGTGTCAATATCAAATTATTAACACAGAATGATTACATATAACTGAAAGAACATTCACCATAATTTCCTGAGCTTACTGTATAATTATTCGTGACTCGAAAACCGTTATTTTCGTCTATCGTCATAACGTAGCGGTAATTTAAAACGTTTGAGAGTGTTTTAAATCCTTCAAACCACTTTCTCTATAAAAAAAACTCATCTTAAATTAATGTTCGAATAACGAAGTTACGTTAATGATGGACCCTGGCAAACATAACTTATGTAACAGTCTTTGAACTGTAATGATTTATTAAGATATTTACACGAAAGACTTTTATACAACGAATGAATGGCATTTAACGGAATTAAAATTATTCTCCAAATTTCTATAATGTACATAAAAAAATCAGCAATAATTTCAACGACTGCATAACACGGTTCGTTAAAATAAATTGTATTGAAATTGAAAACAATTCGCGTAACACGAGAACGCGAAAATAAATTTGAAATTCGTTAAACTACATTCGTCGAACGACCGAGTACGTTTCAAACTCCATAAGATTGACTTTAACTAGATTATCGAAACTATAAAAAAATACTTGAAGGCTGTAGAATCAAAGTAAAATGGACGACGTAGAGATTTGAAAAAAGCAAGTGCTGGTATCGCTGCGTGTTCACGATTGTCTTAAACAGTATAGTCTATTCCTTATGTTCACTTAAAACACTTATCACTAGAATGGCTCGTTAGAAACTAATTTACGCAAAGAGTTGGCACGAGAAATGCAATATCATAAAAATTCTCAGTCACCCGGATGCACCGTAATTCAGGCGATGACTCATAGTAAAACCAGTTTCCTTCGTTTTATTGGCGGTACAGAGATTTTCTGAGAGCGTTCGCAATCCCGCGGGTATCGCGCAAATAAATTTGCCAACGTTACGCGCGCGCGCGCGCGAGCGTATTACGTTGGCGCGATTAATTGAAATACCTACCGAAATAGAACGCACCCATAAGAAAATAATCGGCGCGATCAATTTCGACTCTCTTTTTTCTCTCGTTCCGTATTAAAATTGCCTTCGTACTTGAAATATTTTGAAGAATGAGTTTTCTATGGCGGTACCACGCAGTGTAAATTTAATCGAATTAAATATTAACACTTTGATGACCGCACATTTCGTTCAATTTATAACTTTCGCCAGTTTATGTTCTGTTTCGTGCCTACTTGAAGATTATTTATGCGATTGTATTCGAAACTATCGCTTAATTCGCGCTGAGAGATTATTAGTTTTCAAAGTACTGTTAGTAGTGGAACAATTAATTCAAATAGGATGAAGACGTGATGACGGTCGATTAAACATTAATTGTTTTAGATTAAAATTCCTTCTTCCATTTCCGATGTGTTCTTGAACCTACATTCATTTAGGGGGCTTTGGCATATGATTTCTGAACTTTGAAACGCTTTGTAGATTCTATGTCATTATTTTATTAATTTCGAACAGATTTTCATCTTCTATCTTCTTAAATTTTACACATTTTTTCCTTGTATAAAGCACGCTAGGTTACGTTTTTCACTTATTTTACCGCATATGATTATCGATTCGCCATTTACATCACTAATTAGACTACGGGAACCGTCGAATGCCAACGATCTGCCACCTCCATACTTAAAATTAACGAAAGTAATCAAACAGATAAATATTTTTATAATTGTAAAATGACCGGTCCAAATGAACAGAGTTCGATTACATTATGCCACCACTGTAATCGTATATAATTCTGAGATCCTTTAATTGGTGACACGAAAGTAAATTTTATGCACCGAACAATCTGCACATCTACATACATATAGTATCCCTGTACATGACGCTGTGTTTACGAATAACGTTTAAATTTCCATAGAAATATCGTATAACAGTGTAAGAAATTTCCTTAATTATTTAATTAGCTTGAGTCGTGTCGGGGACAAAAATACCATCTTCAAGTTTTAGCAATTTGAGATAAAAGCATTAGTGGAGTGCGGCAATATAGGGATACAGAAACACAGGGTTCTCGAGATTAAGGAATGTACAGATAAAGAGATTTCGAGATCTCGGGATATAGAAATACAGGGGTTTAGAAAACTAGGATGTAGAAATACAAGGTCCTTGAGATTTAGGAATATCGAGTTACAGGATTCTCGAGATTTATGGATAAAGAAATATAGAAATTTCGTGGTCTAGGAATAGAGAAATACAATGTTCTCGAGATCTAAAGGTATCATATCATAAACGTAATTTATACGTCCCGCAATTAATAACAAAAGGAGAACAAGATCGAAGGTATTTAACGAACAAGAAAATTATGTAAATTTAGAACTAGCTCGTGAATTATGGGCCACCCAGTACCTACGGTAAAGTGGTCGACAGTAGCCGATGGAGGGTCGATCGAGTCCATCGCTAGCCAGAGATAATAAGCAAACGTGTATGCTTTGTAAGCTAACCGCCATCTTCCGAGCACCGTTCCTCCATACTCGGGATCATTATTATAATTACCGAAAGCTATTCGCGTGTATCCAGCAGTACTGGCTATCGGCCATTACGTGGACGCGGCGTTTACCATGCTGTGGCCGGTCGTTTCACTCCCCTTTTTTTTTCTCCTCTCCTCTTTCACGGCGCAGCCCCGCTTTTCTTTCCCTCGGCGAGTTTTACGACGGTTTACCGAGCGATGCGTGGCAAGTTATTGCCACCGATTTTAGCGTCGCTCGTGACTACGCGGAGAGTCCCGAGGGAATCCCAGTTGGCCCTAGGTCGTCGAGATCTCGCGGGAATCGAGGCAGTTTTCTCGCCGCGTGGCTTCAGCCTCGTGTCTCTCCTCTCGCGTGGATCTCGATGCCGATGCCTCGTAAAAGTCGAATAAATTATCCGTCGGGATCGTGGATTTTTATTCAACAGCCCCGACGCAGCGAGATGGAGGTCCCGGTGGTCGTGCATCGGCTCCGGATGACTAATTACACCTGACTCTGGTGTCGATGATGCGCCAGGTACGATCGTAAAAAGGTTCGTTACTCGGCTAATAATAACGTGAAAATGGCGAATAATGGTAGACTTTTGAAGCTTTCATAGCCACCTTCGCAGTTTCTGCCGTTTCGCTTCTAGTAAGCGACTATTTTAACTATAATGGCTGCTACCATAATCGCAACTTGTATCGCGAAGGTTAAGACTCGCGTACAACCTATTTACATTAGCCGTCGGAAGGGTTATTAACTATCACATTTTAGCTTTCGTGTTCCAAAGATTATCGTGCTACCGACGTAAAGATCGTTAACGATCTTTCCCTGCACTTTCGACTTCTTGAAACAAATAGTTTACGGGCTACAAAATGAGCTCCAACAGGAAATCAAAGAAAAATTTCGCTGTAAATGGTTAAAGCGAAAAGCTTATTCCTCGATTTACACGTATATTGGTTACAAAATCACTGGTTGCAGCAGTCAGTTAAAAAACAAGAAAAGTAGACTCTGAATTGCTAGAGCTCATCCCGTGAGCTAACCTACCACAAGTAAATGCCCACCCTTTCGATACCCATTAAAAGACTTACAGTCCCAGAATAGATAAGGGAACATGCAATAAAAAAGTACCCAACAGATTTCAGGGTTGTTCGACAAAATAAACTCGCAAACGACGCACTTCCCCCAACTACCTGACCGTCGTCCACCAAAAGGATGCTTTTTTGAATCGTATCTGCTCGGGGTGTACGCAGTTCCGTGTCTTTGAAGTCAGGTATAAGGATACCTGCGAATAATTATCCTTTGACAGAGTATTTTTTATTAACCCCTCGTAAAGCATTCGAACGGTCGTCGGATATTTATAACCGATTTAAAGACGGTTTCTTTAGGAAGATTACCGTTTGCGAACCGTGTCTCTCTCGTGGAAGCACAGTTTGGAAGGAAATCGCTTTAAATCGTCAGCCGTCGAATTCGTTGGATCAGGATTTCAATTCTGAGGCAAAGTTCGGCAACAATGTTCTCTCTTGTTCGAATGCAGGGGATATCCAAACGCTATATACTCGCGAAACGATCGTCAGAAAGCGAACGGATGGTGTGGTGCGCGCGCCACAGATGGCAGCAGCTAACAAGCTATCCTGGGATGAAGTTCAATAATCCAACTCCGGCAAATTCACCACGGGACTAACGAGCGAGATAAGGGGAAACGACTGAACGTCTCCGTGTCGTTCTGGGGGAAAATCAAATGGCAGCTACGCGAATTAGGAAAAAGTTGGTGTAAAACGTGGAATTAAGATGTTCCTAAGTTATGGAACGAACTGGATAAGACTATCCGAGGTAGGAAATGAACGCCGTGGGTATTTGGTGGAAGATAATGCGACGATTCGAGCATTTAATTAGCGGGTAGACACTTTCCTGGCATATATTTACGGGCAGACGTCCCAGATACGCTGTAACCTAACAGGCATTCTAATCTCGTGGAATTTTATCTGAGATGTAACGACCCGTCGTTTGTCAGCGCGCTCTCAGCGCCGCCAAATCCCTTTTTCATCTAAATTCCTCGAGTAACCGATAAATTGTAACGTTATCCGAGCCCGAGCGGGCTGGTGCTTCTTCAAAAACACGAATCAACGTCTCGTATCTCTTCGGTACACTGCAGTACGCTAACAAAACCGATAGAAAATAATCGTAATTAACTGAAAATTATTCGGACCTTGCCGAAAGCCGATGATCTAACAACATTTCTGGAATGTTTACAGATGGTACGAGCTAAAAGAAAGAAAACAAGGACGCGCTGTGAACGGAAGTGTCACTCGGGGAAGCCCTCTGGTTCCTCGGGATCTCCTCGGCAGACGAACGAACGGGGCCGAGGAGAAGGTGTCATCGTAGCAACGACCCGTTCGAACGGGCAAAACGGGGACGGCGAAGGAAGACTTCGCGAGGAAGACTGGACGACGCGATGTTTTTCGCGAGACGAAACATCGTAAAACGCGGAGAGACCGGGAGCGCGAGGTGTTTCGAGATGGCAGCCGGCTGGTGGCGCCAGGCTACGCCACGCTCTGCCCAGGGGTAGCGCGAAAGCTCACGGTCTATACGACGCTCGCGAATGGTGGAGGGGATGCCCCGTACGGACACGATATCGCACACAAACGCGCGACGGCGAAATCAAATCGACGTCGACACACTCGTCGCGTAGGAAGGGCGAAGCTACCGCGAACCGGCCGTCGAGAGGAAGAAGGAGAGGATGGTCTGGATACGCGGCTGACGACGCGAGAGAAAACGGGAACGAACGAGGACGAACAATGGAGAGGGGTTGGTTGACCCTGCCGGGTCAAGCGAAAGACGAGCAAAGGATAGGTGCGTTGTTCGATTCCGTTCGAGCCGGACGAGGCTGTGCATCGAGTGTCCGGGAAGGACAAGGATGAGCGTACGGCGATGTGGGAGGAAGATGCACGGAGAGAGGGGTTGGTCGACCCTGAGGGAACGAAGAGGGAAGCGGAGGTGGGAGAAGGAGGCAAAACAGGTGGAATAGGATAACCGAAACGCACCGGTCCCCCGCGAGAGCGACGAGGACGCAGCCGGAAAGACAAAGAGGTGGGAGGCGACGAAACGCGAGGGAGAGCGATAAGGACAAAGGAGAGACGGAAAAGAGAGGGGTTGCTCGACCCTGCGCGTTATCAGGAGCCGCCCCTCCCAGTCGCCCCTATAACCACCCCGACTTTATATACCCCTTTGGTGTATCCGAAGAGTACTCGTATCCGTGTGCGCGGTGGTGAAAACCCACACAAGCTAGGAAGCAGCGTCCCTAGGCGCAGCCGGGCACGAAGCGACGTCGCATGGCGTCGGCGTCGGCGTCGGCGTCGGCGTCGCGAGCTCGACCAGACTCTTCTCTCTCTCTGGACGTTGTCGGCCAACGTCACCGGAAGATCCCTCTTTTCTGCGGTCTTTGCTGCGTTTCTCCGAGGAACAACGAACCTTTCGAACGAGCAAAGAGGGACACGTACACAGAGGGAGGGGGGGGCAGCCGAAGAAGGGGAGCGAGAGAGAGGGAACAAGCTCAGGAGTCTGCAAGGGAGAAGAACTTTCGTTATCGCGGCGCGAGTGACGCGCTGCCCTCGGAGCGTCGCGACGCCGCCAGACGCCCCGACAGTCGTCCGTCAGACGCGCCACGGTTGTCTCCAAACTGACCGGTTTTTCGAGCCGCCTGCACTTCGCGCTCGTCCTTCGAAGGATCCGCGTACGCATCCTTCCGAGAGAGGAGCATTCTTTTCCTCGCGTCTAACCCCGCGCCATTTCTGTTTTTCCACGCCAGGGCCTTCTCGACTTCCATCGACGCCGACCAGACAGACGCCTCTGTTCCTTCTTTCTGCATTCTTCGCCGGCTCGATTTTCTCCTTTCCCCGTTGCCAGTGGCCGTCTCTCTTCGGCACGCTGGCTCGTGGCCACGAGTGTCCCTCGCGCCTCGTCCGCACCGTGAACGTCACTCGTCGCACGTAGACCGAGCCGAGCTGTCATCCTTCGAGATCCTCTCTTCGCTCTTTGTGAATGACATCGTGCGTTTTCGTTACCGGATTTCGAATGGACTACCGCCACCATCCCCTGGAACAGCGGATCGATCGGACGGAACCAGGCTGTTTCGAAAATCCGCGACAGCCGAGTAAAGAAGGGGTGGAACGAGCCTTCGGAGAAGAGGGACACAGGTTCGTATACGGATTCGACGAGTGTTCTGTCGGTGGATATTTTAACTCGAACCAAGATGTTATGTGCAGGAACGCGAGCGAGGATTCGGTGGACGAATATCGACCGAGCGGACACGTGAACGCAGAGGGGAACGGATTCCCTGCGGCAGGCAACCGGATAGACGTGGCGGCACGTCGGGTGTCCAGGTACTCGGGATTTTCACTACCCAACATCCATACCTTTTCTTCGAATTAGAATACTTCGAACCTGACACTCCATCAGCTGTCGTGCTTTCAGGTCCACGATCAACGCAGGTCGCCGCTTGTTCGCGGAATATCGGAAAATGTCAGCTTACCGTTCAAAAAGACACGCACGACGCCATCATTATCGCTGGCTGGAAAGAGCTCTTACCTGCTATCGTCGCGAAACGACCCGACTCGTCGACAGACGCTCCGATCTTCTAAAATATGGGACTATCATGGTGTGCGCGTCGAACGAGCCACACGTTCTTATCATCCCGCGTCCTTGACGGCGATAAACGGAACATCGACGAGGAATGTGAAACCCCCTGTACGTATACTGAATGTATCCTGAGTGTATTCCTGTCCGGTATACCTTCAGTATACGTAACAGGAGGCTACACCGATCTACGCTGGACGACGTCTTCGCTGGACCCCTGCAGGCTTCTCTGCTGATATTCAACGATAACCGTAAATTTAGCTTTAAGCGGATTACGCCCTGATAGCTAGCTTTATTACCTGTTCACGTTGGCCATCCTTGTCGGGAAAGGTGATAGCCTGGAGCGTTACCTTTTATCGTCCTCCGGAATTTGTACTCGTCGATCGTGCTTTTAATGGAATTGTACGCGACGCGTTAGAATTACTTAAACGTGCCTCTCATTGAAATATCTCGAGGAACATAGAAATCCCAGTAATTTACGGAATTCCAAATGATTCGTCGAACGTTTATTTTCTCCCACGTAAGCGGAGAATTTGTCAAATTCGTGCGAATTCGTGGAACCGGAACGAGTCCTTCGAATCTTCGATTTTTGTGAATGTTGTGCACTTCAATTTATGCCCGGTAGTAACTTCGACAAATTATCGAGTGGATAATTAGCGAACGTCGTGCAATTTTAATCTCGTTTGCACGTTCTCGAGTAATTAGGTCGTAGAATTCGAGAAGGCGAATTAGGATCTTTTTACGACAAACGAAGATCGTTCAGGAATTAAACTGTATCAAGTTGTAAACATTCTTACCGGTCGACGTTGTAAATTAGATCGCAGATAATAATTATAGCGCGGCGTCTGTATCGAAGCCATTAAATAACGCTGTAGAAATACCGAAGGAGGATATTTCGAATCTTGATCGTACATCGGCGTGGGAAATCGTTCAGGCTTTTTTCGACGAAATAAACGCAATTGCGACCGAGCACGAGGATAATGGAATATAATAGTTTTTGCCCCGATAATTCCAAAATAAATAACTTATGAACCGTATAATCGATCGATCGACGCTATCAAAAACTGGAAAGTTTAAATCGAACGACGTTGATCAGTGTTTTTACGGCTTCGAACGAGTCTAATGTTAGTTTCAGAATCGTCGAGCGATCAAGAAACGATCAGACTTTGCTTCCTGGATGTTCCTAAAGCATGTGTAACAGAAAGGAGAAAACATGATAGATAAATAAACGATGATAACGTACTGCAGACTGTTAAATGTCAATATCGACCCATAATCAAATCCTTCACGATTTATTTATCTTTTTCATACCTTCATCTAGAATAGCAATGCAATTTATTCAAAATAGACGTATCAGATATCGGAATATGGTTTTCGTAATGCAAAGATAACAATTTACGTCGGAAATATTTTCTTCTTTTTGAAGTTAATCGATGTTAAGCGAATATTTGAATTTCTGTTATTTTTGTCTGTTATGTTCAAACTTTACAAAAGTTTCAACAGAATCGTGAAGGGTTAGATCTAATCGATACTTTTGCAATCTTTATAATTTTTTTATGGTCACACATTCACGCGATAATAAAGATTATTTCTTTACTTTTAACGAATCTTATCCAACGTTAGGTGTGCTTTCAAGAAAGATGGAGAATAATAGCTCCTGATAAGCTTGGTAATGGCTTCTTGTGGAAATTTATGCGTCAGACAGAAAAATTGTTAAACTTTTGTCACCCAAGTATTTTTAGCAGCTACCAGCTTCATTTAACTATATTCTGTTTTCTGTAATACTTGTATAACTTGAATGATGTAAAAGAAAAGAGTTCTAACATACTCTCGTGTACTATATTTTATAAGTATTAGCTTGATCTGTAAGGTATTTGTTGGAAATAAATTGAGGTCACAAATAAATAAATGTAATTTATCGAATAAATAACTTAGGAAATATTAAGGTATATTTGAAAGACGTTTAATCCTCGATTGACCAAACATGATCGTTCAACGCTTACAGTGTGATCTCACATTCATGAAAATTATTTTAGTTAATAATTTTATTTTCATTCAAGCTAGTTTTTTACGATTTCATCTCTTTCTGACTTGACCGTCTTTTATGTATTTGACCGCATTATTTATAATTTATACTGTAAATTGCTTTCTGCTGAAGTAAGTGATACATCTATGTAGAAATTCATACATCATGTAGAAAGCAGATGACACGACAAACTATTAACACGCGAAAGTAATAAAGAAATGTGCACTATTACAGAAAGTTATATTATCGTTCCACTTTTTCTATTTTATATCAAGATTAGATTTCAACCCTTTTTTTTTGTATAATACGACTGATTGCATTATTTGTAACCAAGAACTATTTGCAAAATATATAATTATTTTCAAATACCCAACACATAAGAGTTCTCAATATCGATGAAAAAATGAAAGTAAACTATGATTGAAGTTCTCCATCCCTAACAGTCTATTAATTGATACTGAACATTTTGCTTTATTAACCGATACTGTTTAATTACATGTTATAAGACTATTTCTTATAGAGTCACGCGTTATATTGCTACGAATTGTATCGTCACGTGTTAGATCACCACGTATTAGCAGACAAGCTTTATATCGCTACAGACTGTATTGTCACGCGTTACATTACCATGCATTAGACTGTCTCGCGTTAAGATCGCCGTATGTCACGTTACTACACATTCTATAGCTCAGTGTTTAATTACCACGCGTTGTGTAGTTCAGTGTTTAATTACCACGCGTTGTATAGTTAAGCAATTGATGTCCATGCTTTCAGTCGTTACGCGTTGTATAACTAAGCATTTAATTTCCATGCGTTCTGTAGCTAAGTGTTTTAATTCCACGCGTTACATCGCCACGCGTTGTATAGTTAAGTGTGTGGTCACCACACATTAGACCGCCTCGCGTTTTAATACTACGCGCTGTATAGCGATGCCTTTAACCACCACGTATTATATCGCCTCCCGTTGCATCATCATGTGATATTAAAAAGCATTATGTCTCTACACGAGGTGTCACCACATGCGTTATCACCTTCCATTATATCGTTAAGTTATTATCCCACATCGCTATACGTTGTATCGTCATACATACCATATTGCACTTTCTAGTTCAGAATCACTTCCACAAAAATTACGACAATATCAAAGAAGATCTCTCTAATCCGATATACCGCCAACTAGAAGAATTTTTCTTTGTATCTCCATCAAAGGCAACGTAAGACTCTACTATGTTAATTTCTCGTTTCTAGTGAAGCGATCATAGATCAATGATATCATCCAAGTTCAGGTAAAGACTTCGTTAGAAAGCTGACGAACGTCGTCTATAGCAAACACACGGAATAAAATCGTTTACGAGCTCGAAGTTTACCAATAAACCTCGACCGAGACAAACAAGGTGTAAGTCATCTGGTACGAAGGATCACACCCCCTTCGTTCCTCTTTGTCAGAAACTTTCTCTTTTAAGGCACTCGTAAAAAAAGGGTTGAATGCGGGACTCCTGAGGCGGCCTGCAATTGGGAAAGGGTTGGTGAAAGCTGGCCGCAATAAAAAATGTTAAAAATTCGAAAGTCGAGAAAGGGGTGTCCGAATAATGGCAGGGATGGAATTTCACTTTCTTTTCTCGAACGGGAGCGACTCTAGTCACATTTTTTTTCGTCAGTTCGGTTTTTGCTCGTGATCGGGTGTATACCAAGTTCTCGTCGCTTTTTTTTTTTTTTCGTCGAGGGTGGAAAAGTTAACGGGAAGTTAAGTGGTTTACGATACCCTGTAGAAAGGATTCGACGGACGATTGATTTTTGGGTATGACTACCTGCTTTTGCTTACTTCATAATTAGATTTGTACTCCCGGTATGTTTTTAGTGAACATACGAGTTGAACAGGAATTTTGTTGATATTTCTCTTTGCACGTTGTAGGATACATACATAAGATATATTATGACAGTAGTTGTTCGGCATACGATTGTTTCATGAAGGTTTAATATCGCATAAATACTACATTCTAGTTACTCGATAATCAGGTACGAGTTAAACACGAATTATACTGCAGTTAGTCAAGAGGTTAACATATTAACACTTTGCAGTTTATGTGTTGTTCGGTTTGTAATGAATTTTTTAATAAACTAATATGAGTGAGAAGGGAAGGTAACTTTTATAATTTGCAAGATTTTACGATACTTCGAAAACGATTGAGCGATGTAATTAAATGTTAATAAGTAACTTTTCAGCTCCATTCTTGTATGAACTGTACTGCCCAATTAATTTTCATTCATATTTAAATCCCTTATGGGGCTCTTCGTCAATAATAATAGCACGATTCTTCGCTTGGTATATTTTAAATGTTACATAATGAAATCTCATTGACAAATGATTGCCAAGAAATCAATCGATTCAATCAATCAACTCGCCTCTGACTCGACTGATAATACCTAAATATACAAATATCTAAGGAAAAATTCCATTATTTAACTACGTATAACAGATGCAATAGAAACTAGTAAGATTCTGTATCAAGGGTTGAAAAATTAATGAAAACTGATTAACATCATTCGCTCGAGAATGTAATAAAAAAGAGGAGAATATAAGAAACGTAACAAAAAAATGTGAACACACTCGTTAAGACTAGCTAATAAATAGTAATTTAAAAAAACTGAGAATGAACGCGTAAGTGCAAAGGGTTAAAACGGACAAATGGGCATTTTTAACTAATTAACAGTTACTAACGGTTAAATTATCACCTAATATACGTAATATTTTAGTCGGAATTCGTCGCGTATGTTATCTTAAAAAACTCATCACTAAAACGTTAGGCTCCCTTTAATTACCGAAACGAGTGATGCCGCGTTTCTTTGGTAAATATCTGCTTTTTAAATGCTTTTCAAATTCTTCGAGGCATAAAATGAAAGATTTAAGAAGAGCTCTGCAAAATTTTCAGAGTGAAGAAAATTTTTTAATTCTTTTTTTGCAAGTGAAGGATTCAGACACTGCATTGATGACGTAGCGACGGTATGGACGCAACTTCTTTTTAAAAATATTCGAGTATTGTATTTTTTGCATCCGGCTAAATAATTGTGCATAAATATTTTAAACCTCGATAAATTATGTGACACTATACATTTTGCGTTAACATATTCTTACTCAAGATGTTTAGATTAAGGTATGCTTGTTTTTATCTCTATGTTTCCTCAATTTACTAGCAATTCTTACATTTGTTGGAGTTGTTAAAGAACGTTTAAAATATTACTGAATGATCTTTAGCAGTTTCCGAACACAACATAGCGTTGTGTCGAACTCATTTCTTCGTGAGATTTGTTGCGGCAGCTACTTTCTAGAAACAATGTTCTCCTTCAGAACTATAATGTACATCAACCTAAAAAGACTTCTAATCCAGGACCTCTAATGGACTCTTTGATTTAGCCATTAACCCTAATCTTAAATGTTTCATGCTTAATATCGTATATACTTGAAAGTTCTAATCCGTGTACAGGAATTTGACAGAATAATAGAAAGGCCTGTGTTAGCACAATAATAACGTCGCGTATCGTAACAATGTGAAGTTCTTTGACTAGCTTCGCATCACGATTTGAACTCTTACACTCATATTCGAAATTAATTTCCCTTTTATTTCCTATCGATTGTCTTTACAGAACGTTTAAAATTTGACATCAGCTATTATCGTGACAAACAGAAATTATAAATTATTCTTAGCTATATATTCTTGTCCAGTATATGTACCAATTCAAATCAGGAAAATTGTGTACACGATAGAAATCACAGACATCAGAGTAACATGTAAATTCCTTTCAACTTGTTTCAAGTGGTCGATTTTAACAATATTATAAAGGATCAAGTAGACTTTCATCACATAAAAACATGACACGATGGCACTTACTGCAAATCAGTTTAAAGAGCAACTATTGACGAAAAGTACTACCCAGACCTTCTGTTGATATTTCTAATACAAAATGGCCAGTGACCAAAAACTATAACCGATTCCGAAGCACAGAGAAGTCTGCAATAAATTGATGACACAAAGTATCTCGAAAGAGCACTTATGCTGTTTCAATTTCAAGTACGAATGAAAATAAATTTTGTGAAAATGACTCCGCGATTCGTTCGCCGACAGTTTTGCTGAAAACTGGCTCATTCTTAGAGAACCGCCGTATTAAATAAACGATTTTGGAACATCGAAAATCTGGCAGAATACGATGACATAAAAGTAACATAAAATAACACGTGTTTCATATCAATTTGAAGCTTAAAATTCAATGAAAATTATTGTACAGATATTTTACCGATATTTTGAGTACAAGATGATTGATTTCCAGTTGCGGGAAGTGATGGGTAATTTTAGAATCTCTAAAATTTAACATAATTCTAAGACATATAACTACCGTAAACTTGTACTATTCCTTGTTTTATATCAATTTGAGGCTTCATGTATGTTGAAAACCACTATAGAAACTTTTTGTTATTGTATATCTTCATTGTCATATTTCTAGATCCCTATGTCCTCGGATATTTACACCTTCAGATATCTTCAGAATCTGTATCATCAGAATCCTATATCCAAAGATTTACTATATGAGAGTCTACGTATCGGTAGGTTGCTTTACCTTCAAATTTATATATTCCTAGATTTTCATGTTATCACATTTTTACATATCCAGATTAGTATAGCTCTAGATTTCTATATCTCCACATTTCTATATTCCTAGAATCCGTATATACATGGCTGTGTATCTTCAGACCGCTTGATCCCCAAATTTATGTATTCCTAGATTTCTATGCCGTCAAATTTCAGTATCTCCAAATTTCCATATCCCTACATTACTATAATCCTAATTCGTTCAAAAAATAATACGACCTTATCCTGAATAGTTACAATTACGATATATTGTTGGAATAAAAGTTTCTCTTACTGATCTTTCACTGATCAGAACCTATACACATCATCCAGCAACTGATACAAATAACTATGCGAACACGAGTTCAGCTTTAGCCTAAGCGTTATCGAAACGAGTATGCGGGTTCAGAAAAAATTTTTGTGATAAAACGGCGAAGTTTACGCCGCTGGTTCGCCATCGTGATCGCGTATGCAGACCTTGCGTCACGAACACAGCCCATTTGGATCATTGAACTCACTCGGTTCGAGTGCATCAACATACCGTCATCTTTTTTTCTCGTCCAGAGACAAAACAGAACAAAACAGCCGAGGATCCTCATAGAATTCAGCGCTCGATGTGCCATCGATAAGAAACAGAGAAGAAGAAGAGAACGCGAAGAGACTTCTCCTGCGGAAGAGAAAACAGAACCGATGCTCCTGGAATATGCATCGTTTCCAGGGGTCAAGAGAGGATCGGAAAAGCTACATTTTTCAGCGGTAGCTCGGAGAGAGGAAAAAGTAGAAATTTTGAAAGGGAAGCTGGAAAAGCGAATCGAGCAAAGTTCAATGTGCCCGGAGCCGCAGGAGAGACAGTCGATCGAGAGACGAGGACGGTGTCGAGGAATTTTGAACGAGACCAACGAAAGAAGATGCCGTAGAGAGAGAGAGAGAGTATCCCGTGTGCCCGATCGAGGAAGAGAGACAGAACGTTCCCGGAGAGAGAAAGAGAGAGAGGGAGAGAAGGGGAGATCTCTCTCTTCCCGGCCAATGAGTCGTCGCCTCTTTTGGTGGCCCAACCCTCGGGCAAATATGGCCGCCACGTGCGAAAGGGAGCTTAAGCAAGGGGTTAGGTTAGGTTAGGCGAGACGGTGATCCTTCTGGAGCTGGCCAGAGGGGAAAGAGAGCTGGTCCAGAAGCTGGAGTGGGGTGGGCATCGTTGTCAGCCATGATGGGATGCTGCGGTATAGGAGCTGCCACCGTGCTGTGTTCTTCTCTCGCAACAATCTTTTTCTGCTTGCTATCCGTGCGTTTTCAACAATCGAAATATTATATTGAACGTTTCGTGGACTATTGTTTGCTGAAGTGTCCGGGAATTTCAGATGCGATGGATATGGACCGTTCCAGGGAGTAATTGATCGAAGGACTTCGATGCGGAGGCTGGTTTTGTCAACTTTCAGCTATTTTCACTTATTATTCGATCGTTACATGTTTTAGGTAACTTCTCTATAATCATTCAATTATTCTTTTGGTAACGTTTCGCCTTTACCGTAAGGTGTTTTCAAATTTTATTGTAGCAAAACGAATACGTTCTAGGATGTTGCATTGAATTATGTACCTAATTAGTTTATAATAATTCAACTGTACTGATAACAATACTTATGTAACGTAGATAGCTTGAAGGTAATGGATATGAGTAATCGTTAAAGACCCGCAATTGTTGTTCCATGAAGTACAATTATATTTTTGGTTAATTGTTAACACGTTTGCTACCAGCACATTTAATTTTCCACGGGAGATCATAACTATATCATTAAAATATAAAAAGTTTCGTCATATATACGATACAAGTAAATATATGGTATAAGTCAGTTCACAATTGTCTAAGACTGCAATATTACATTATAACAGAAATTTATGACGAGTGAATTTAAGTGATGATAGCGACCGTGTTAAAATCATTACCTACAATTAGCATGTATATGTTGTGCTTGTAAACCGTAGACAGTTGTTAGCCAAGTATACTCAAAAAATGATTTGCTGTAGGAATAGCAGATGAAAGGTAGACTGTATTTTCACAAAAATATCGAACTGTCAAAAAAAAAAATTACGAATGAAACTTTCAGCAGCCTCAGCATGGCCAATTGAAACTGATGACCAACACGGTCACTTGAAAGTGCATCCTATTTTATCATACAGTGTTAAATATGCGATGCTTTCTGCACCCACTCGACAATAATTAAAGTGCAGAAACAAAATATTAAAGTCATAAAACGATAACAAGCATGTATCGTACACAGAATAATATAGCGTTACGCTGTAGAATACGTACTAACCGCTCTAGAAGCATCGCGTTCAACGAGCAATTAGCCTTCATAACCGTGTAGGATCCTAAATCGACTCGATGCATGCGAGACAGTTCATTAAGCGGTGATCTACATATCAGAAAATTTAGAGCAAGAAACGTTCACAGTCTCTCTGCAGCGGAATGTTCTTTGGAATATTGAGCAACTTGTGACGCGTTTAAACGCATTGCGACACAGCAGAAGAGGGGAACGAGCGTAGCGATATTAACTTTAATTGCGTTTTAAAACCACCAAAGTTACGATATTCTGTAACACTAAACCTGAAATTAATAGCCATTGACCGCCCTTGTGGAACCATACTTGAATCGATCTTGCAGCCCCTTAAACCAATCAACAAAAAGGAACAATCTTCTTGTTGCGCATATTATAAAAATCAACGAACAAGAGTTCACCTCTGTTTACACGAAGAGAAAGTTAATCGAACATATCTTTTGATTTTAATATAATAGCATTTAATCTTTGAAGGACCGTGTGGCGAAATAGGGAGCATATAAATTTCATCTTCTAGCTTGTCTTATTTTCATTTCACAAATTTTACACTACTTTTCTTAATTCGTATTAGGTTTACAAATTTATAGATTTAACTTTGGGTATTGTGTTATGTACGTCTTCTTAGCTGACGCGGACTCCGCCATTCGACGAGCTCTCGGTCTCTTTTTCGAGTAAATTTCTCTTTAAATAGGAATATGACATAATTTACTGCTTTAGATACTAAATAGTATCAAAGATTTGATAAGAAGAATTTTACTGAGGGATTGTGTTGAATGTACAAAAATAATATGGAGAGACGAAACAATTCTTGAATCGTGTACTTATTACATTCCACCTGAGTACTGAATACGTTTCGACAAATTTTTACGAAGAATTTATAATAGCAAAAATTACGGCAAGTGCAGCATAGAATTTAACGTCGAAATATTATTTCGTTAGAAACCATAGCGAAATTTCACTCGATGCAATTTATTCTTTAACATTACCATGTATCAGCCGTACTCTGTCTAATGGTACGTCTGTCTTCTTCGTGTACTTGAATTTACTGCTCGGAAAATATTTAGGGCAAACACTTATCGCTAAAACCAAAAGCAAAACACGTTGATCTTGTTATTCGCTGAAAAATCCATCAGCATCGTTCGTGAAATTACGCAAATATGTTCACGTTATAGACAAAAACCATTGGTCCGGGATTGACCCTCTGATTGTATGTTTCTTCTCATTCTTACGAAGAAAATAATATCTAGAATTATTTATTCGAAGAAAATAATAATATCTGGAAGGCTTTACGTCAAGGTAATAGCAAGACAATAAACAGTCCAATTTTTGTTTTACTGCCATATAACAGATTGTTCAAAGGTTTATTACCATTGTAGGTAATATACAAATCTTTACATAAAGACGATTTCATCATGAAACAACACAGATTTCGATATGTATTTTGTCTAAGTTATGCGAAATATGGTTATGTGACATTTGATACCACTCCTTGTTTGTTTCTTCTCGCAAACACTCTATTAGGGGCAAAACATCAGGTTTCTTACTAAGAGTATACACTTCAGTTTATTGCAAAGATTTTAAAACATTCAAAACAACGATTCACATAAAGTTCACACGCAGTGCATACAAATCCTAATTGAAGAACGTTTCGAGATATTATTTAGGCACATTTTATTCAGCGATTACCTTTTGTGTTAAAAGAAGATGTTGATTCAAAATATCTTAAAGAGCATCTGTTATCAACTCTACATGGTTTATCTTCGTGACTTAACTTTCTATTTCTAAAACTATACAATCATCACTATGGTTATCTAATTGATATTACATTGAAACGATGATTATCATATTTTCTACGTCCGTTTTGTAGACTCATACGTAGGTTCTTGAAGGTCAGTCAAGGTCATTTACAATTGTTTAAATTCCGATATGTGATTTTTGTCGTGATCTTCGATTAGAAATATAAAACATCACACTGGTAGCAATTCACCAGGCCTTATACTACAAATATAGAATGTTACCAAGTATAGATATAGATTAGTTGTTGGTCAACGCCAATGACTGTTAAAAGCGACAGAAACCTATCTCTACACACGAAAAAAGGCAATACTATATAAAAATATACATCAAAGAAATAATAGCACGGGTTAAAACAGGACATCGTGTATATATTTCAGATGCATTAGATACTAGGTACAGTGATCATACGTTACACTTAAAGATATTTTAGGTAGAAATTAGGAACGTTAAGACCAGTACTAAACACCTGAGACTTCCAGTAAAGCCAGAGGAGCTACCCGAAAGAAAAATCGTGGTTACAACGCTGCTCGACAACATCCTAGGAATTTCATTTCCCCGTCCATTTTATCATCGATCCTAGCACACCCACGCCCGTACGCATAATCCTGTGTCTATGCGTGTAAATCGAGCGGGGGGAAAAGAGCTTGACGATCGAGAAGAGAAAAAAGAAACGGGGTACCGGACGAAGGTGAAAACGTAGGACAGCAAAGGGAGGTGGAGGGGACAGATAAGAAGAGCGCTGGCTCGTTTTCGAATACGAATGGTCGTTCGCGATATCGGTTATTATAAATTACCCACGGGAATCGTGACTACCCACCGTAAAGGGTAAAGTAAAGTAACGAATTAACGGCGCAGGGAGTGTCGCGAAGTGTAAAGTGCCGCGTTCCCGGTGCGTGTATCCGAACTGCACGCCGACGTCGTGAAACGTGAATTTATAATGACGTTGTACTTTCCGGAATACCTATTACGAACTGCCATTTAAGGAAGTTGTACATTACGTGTTTCACGGGGCCACGTACGTTAACCGACAGTCAAGGTATTTTACGAATTAAGATACTGGCTACAAAGAAGTTTCGTCCCTTTTCGGAAGATCCTCCGAGCTCTCCTCTTCGGATCGCTTCTTTTTTTTCATCGAAACGTTTCGTATGTCGAGCATCGACGATGCCTTCGCGAATTTTTAATTTTAAGCTGTTCGCGAATACGCGACGCGCATTCTTTAAGCTTCTGAAATGAAATTGCGACGATTTGGGTGGTAATACGCAGGATAACGTGTAAATTATGTAGTATAAATTTCGCTTTTACAATTAACGAGAGCCAGCTGAGGTGGTATGTTTGCCTTGTTAATCCGTAAATGTTCTTAATGATATTTCCGATCGTATAGATATGCAGCAAAGGCTTGTTAAAGAAAACTGTGAATAAAAGACCGGCAATTGTGCAGATGCGCAGAGATAAGGGTTCATATGTGGATCTGATTCGAGAATTTTTCAACGCGAGTTTGGTACTTTAGTCTTGTGAGACTTTAGAATCTTGAAGCATTCGGATGTTCTGTACTTGAAAGTTTGTCAGTTTGGGAACTCGGAAGTATGGAACATTGGGCATTTAGGAATTTGAAATATTGGAAATTTGAAGATTTCGAAATCACTTTTGGCCAGGTCACAATTCAAATAATTCTCTACATCATTATCAAAGAGGTGGTCTTGCTAACACTACACGAAGAAATTATCGATACTTAACTCATCGAATACAGCGTGATTATAGTTCACAATTTATACTCAACTGTTTTGTTGTACTTTAATAAGAGTAAATTGCGTCATAATGCACCACAAAACATAAGAAAAGGAGTTTAGAAACAGTCGAGCGACGGGCACTGGCTGCTACGGAAAACACGGCGGTACACATGGACACCATATCTGAGGGGTCAAACCTTTAGGTGCTGACTGAAAAATTGCCTCTAACACAATGTGTTATAAAATATCGTCCAAAAACTTCATTTTATATACTTCCACAAATATCACATCTACTATGCCCGCGGTTCAGTTTCCTCCTTTAACAATATTCTGTGTGTAATACTCTCAATGGACAATATTTCAATATACCTCTACTATTGATAGGTCTCCACATTAATTACGGTACAAGGGATACGTGATAATCAAATATCGCACAGTAAAATTCAAGATATTAAGAAAAATAGTAAAATATTCTAAGAGTAATAGTATGTTCTAATAAAATATTCTAAAAGTAACTGATCAGAAAAGCGACATATTCCAAATTATCGTGTATCGTTTAAGTTACAGTATTCGACTCAACTGCTTCTTGTCACTCTACATAATTTCATAAAAGTCAATAAAGACCACGTTTGAAATATCCCTTGTTAGCGTATTCAACGCGACAACATATACACGATGATGTAAAGATGACAATAAAAATAAGACGAGAAGACTAAGTGAACTTACCTACGAAGAAAGAAGTCCCGGCGGCTCGACGTCGCACCAGTAATCTGTAACAAAAATGTAACGCCATCGTGTAGCAACAATTTCGAAACAGCCCGTACAAGCTTACTCTAAATATAAAAGCAGACGCATTGCTGCCTATTATTTCACAGGAGGGTTTAATTTTAGGTTTTGTTAAGATGGTTCGTTAAGCGGTAGCCGCTTCAACGCGCCGCTCCAATGAATCACGCGGAACAACAAATCCTCGTGTAAACGGTGCGTCGTAAACTCGTAGGAATCTTTGGAAACATTTCAAGATTTCTGTTACTCTTTGAGTTCCGTCGACATTCGCACAAAAAGGTAGAACCTTGTAATTTCGACGCGATGAATTTAGACACCTTGTATAGCTACGCATTGTAATTCAACGCGATGCAATTCGACGAGTTGTAATTTTGAAATATTCTACATAGTTAGACGTTATAACATAACATGTTCTGATATTTGAGCACATAAATTCCGATGTGTAGTGTTGCGTTGTACTTTTTGGACATTGTAATTTTGGCATGTAGAATAGGCATACGTTGTAATTGTGGGACGCTGGAATTTCGGCGCAAAGCATATAACCACGTACTGTAATTTTACAGGGTTGGAATTTCGAAGAGCTATAAATCTGACGCGTTGAAATTTCAACGCGCTACAATTTTGAAGTTTCAGCGCCTTGTAATTTTGGTAAGTTGTAATTAGGACGCACTGGAATTTCAGTGCGTTGCAATTTTAGAGCGCTGGAATTTCGACGTGTCGTAATTTCAGAGAGATGGAATGTCAACGCTCTGCAATTTCGAAGCATTGGAATTTTACAAACACAAACTCAATGCACTGGAATTTTAACGTATTACAATTTTGACTCGTTGAAATTTCTTCGCATTGTAATGTTAACTCGTAGAAATTCCTTCGCGTTGTAATTTGAACACCGTGCAACTTCCACGCGCTGAAATCGAGTAACAACAAATCCCTTGTGAAACGTGCGTCGTAAGCTCGTAATTCTTTCGAAGCGTTTCAAGATTTCTGGTCACTCTCCGCGTTTTGTCCACGCTCGATCTTCGACAAAAGGGTGAACCGTTAAGATGGAACGGAAAGGAAACAATGAAGGGAGAGCGAACAGCATGAGACAAGTGAAAGTACGCGATGACGCGGATACGCGATTTCCTTGCTCGCTAAAAAGGGTTAGGAGAAAGTTTCTTATTTACTGCGCTGTAAAAATGACACGAGAAAGGGTTCCCTTTTTCCTTTCGACGAACCCTTTCTGACGGACCTTTCCTCGCGGTCGATCAACCACCCAGGGCCTCGGCTTTTTAACTTCCAGAAAATTTCTGACTTTTTACCTTTCCTTCCGCTGGCTGTTTGTTTCTTTACAATTTATTGTAGGCTGTCATATTGAGATATGTTTTAGGTACTCGGAGTAAGTTTGACCAGTTTGAAATTCGTGAGCAGGTAAAATGACGACGGAAATCGACTCGTTTCGCTGGAAAAATTCGAGAAAAAAAGAGGATTTATATTTTAGCTTCGGCGATATAACTCGATGTTGGGTTTCGTCCCCAAAAAAACACCGGCAGTGGAGTGTATGATGCTGATAACAAATTTATATTAAATATGTACGATGAATTTAAATCGCCAAATTTTTGTACATAGGCATTTAAAAGTCTATTCGGTAAATTGACATGTTTTGGAATTTGAAAATTCCGATATTTTGAAGTTTTAAATTTATAAGTTTGCAAATGTTAGAAATTACATATTAAATATTTTGAAAATGTAGAAATGTGTCAAATTAATTTGGGAAAATGAAGTAATTTAATAGAATAAGAATGAGAATATTCAAAACCCGCCCAAAAATTTTGAGCGAAATTTTATGTCGATCTATCAAATTATTTTTTTATTTTTAAAATTACACATCTACATATATTATAAAAGCACGAGCCTCGAGTTTTCCATCACCTTTTACAAACGTTTGTTACAATTAGTGATTGACGATAAACTTTATACGCTGCCGAGTCTCTTAATCTTTTTATTTCGGTGTTTATCGCGCAATAAACCTAATATGATCGCTAATGTGTTATAAATATCTTATTTATAGTTTACTTTATAGCTCTCCGGAAAAATCTATATCCTATTGCGACTCCTGATCGCCGTCAATAGCCAATTATCGAGGACGTATATATACGTCGCAAGCAGCGAAGGATTTAAACACGGTTTTACGGTTCTTCATCAAGTAAAATTTTTATGAACGATTCTGCGAGCCTTCAGGAATCGTAAATACAAGAGTATGCATCGGGACAGTGATGAAAAAGTTATAAAAAAAGGATTGGAAATAAAGAAACATCACAGTCTCTTTATGGAGTTAGAAGAGACCGTTTAAGGCGAGTTGTTACGCGTGCGTCACATACTTTGTAGCTAATCTTTCTCGCATCTACGTTATACACAGATTTGCACCTACGCAACAACTTAAATTCTCCCAATTTACCATCTTATTCTCTTAAAAGTTGTTATTTAAAGTCAACGTCGTACGAGACGTCAGTCAAAGTGTCTACCTTCTTCGTAACTTTTTCACGATAATTCCGACGAGCAACTATATACCGAAGATTCTTCGAGATTCGCAAATTATCCAATAAAATTTTACGTCGACGAAAAACCGTAAACTCCGTCATTTTTTATCATCCCCCTATACTCCGTGCTTATACTCGTGAAAATATGAATTGTTATTAAACAAACGCCCCTCAAAATAAACCGATGTCGCCATTTCCCGAAGCATAGAACTTTTATGTAGCTATGCAATCGACTATCCATCGATCATTTTCTCTGGATGATAGATTATGACATTCTGAACGCGAGTCACCGGTGTTTTCGGATCTCTTCAAGAACAATTTCAGCCCCAACACTGAACTATCCCGATATCAAGAAACTTATCGAATATCGTATTATCCAAACGACCGAGGACTGCTCCGTCGATAAGAACGTATCAAATTCGAAGCAGAAATTCGAGGGACGAAGCTGCACGATCCACCCCTTTCCGCCCCTTTCTCCGATTTTCTTGCCGTACGAAGCCATTCGATAAAAAATATCGTTCGAAATGTCACGAAACGATCGTTTCGTTGGTCGTTGCGATTAAAAAATAAAATAGAGCTCGTACCATTGAACCGTATATCGATACTCGTTATGTCGCCCCATAGTCGTTTCCTCGCTTGACAACGCGTAAGAAAAGCTGAGACGCAGAGCAGCGTTGTTAGAGCATACAGGAAGCAACATCCTCAACACGAAATTTTTTACGGGAGTGTTATATAGGGTTGTTAAAATAAATTAAAGGCGTTTTATCGTTACCCTCGCGGTAATTTATTTAAGCCGTTTCCTATTATATCGTGTTTGAGAGGCACACTGATCGCTTATCCTCGGCGTTCGCTCGCGAGCTTGAATAATATCGTAACTGGCACCTTAATCGAGCGAAAACGACGCTGTAACTCGGCTCGTAATTAGCTGGTAGAAACGTTGCAAACCTTAGATGGGGTGCAACGTTGGTTAAACTCGTCCTGGATACTGTTGCGAGTTCGTACGTTTCTGAGAGATCCTACTCCAATGTCTCATCTAATGCTTCACCTTATGTCGACAAGAAAATTATTAGAAATTCGTCTCGCATTTTCAACTTATCAGCTTTTAAATTTCCAGTCTGACAATGTCTTTTCATCGTTCTCAACTTCGACAGAAAAACCGAAACGAATTTGGTGGAAGGTTTTTTGGTACACTCTCAGATTTCAAACGAGTTCCAGCACAAACTTAACCGGACCTTAAGTTTATTTTACTTGTCTCCTGACTTTTGTGCTTAATATTTTGTTGGTGACACATTTTCTGAAATATGTGCTTCTTATCGTTTCCGATAGCGTGTTAGCGAATGTGGATACACTGATGGCTTCTCAAATTTCACTCCGTAGCAAGCTCAGATCTAATTCCAAAGATGTAGTTGTTAATTTAATTTTGAGCGAAAGTTAAGGTTTGGTTAATTTCGTCAAATATAAAGAATATCATACACAAAATCCTACCTTCACAACGTGAAATAATAAACAAAATGTTAAAAAACAAAGTAGGTATAAAACGATGCTCTGCAGACTCACAATAAATTACACTGGGCAAGCTCCATAAAAAAAAAAGTAATATTCTTTATATTCTTCATCCTCCTGCGTTTCAATGAGTTCGATCAAACCTGTCAGTCAGCAAATACAATGTTTGCTTCGTTCGAAAGCAGAAAGACGTATCGAAGAACAACGATTGTTCGAACGGCACACCAGTCGGCCCTACTAAACAGATTGTATGTCAATGAGAAGCAACTGGCCGAACAGTGAGGAGTCGTTTAACGGCAATTCGTCGTCATTGCTATCGTCAGTTTCGTTCTAACGTCGCTGCTGCGGCGGATACGAAGCTCGGTTTCTCGTCTGAAAATGAGATTCTCGCCGGGTTCCTCGTCTTCTCTCATGTATTATTTATACATCCGTGGCCGGTTACCGAACCTTTCTGAACGATTTTCATCGTCGCCGAAGTGGCAGCGTTTCCTTCAAAACGTCGCTTCCCTTTCGTCGCACGTTCCCACCGTTCACAAGCCGCCGGCTGAAATTTTCGCACCGACCGGCCGCTAATTTCATGGACGTTCACGATTTACTTAAACTGCGAAACCTTTACCGAACAAATCGAATCGTTTGCGTGTCGATTCTTGCTGCCATCACCGTAATCGTGTCTATCCAGTTAACTCGCAGAATTTTAAGTCCCTGCCTTTCGAACCACTTTGATAAGGATACCATTGTGTACGTTTTAATGGACTATTTAATAGGGCAAATATTGTGTTCTGAACTGTTGTACTTTTGAGGTTCAACCCACTTGCTGTGCAAACGCATGGACATTGTTTGATCGATGGTTTGTGGATCGTTCGCTTTCAGAGCGTAAACTTCCTTAACGTGAATTGTGAATATTAGTGATATAGCACGCTGTGTTACCATGTCAATATTTGGTAACATGTGCTACCTCAACATGCAGTAACTTGTGTTACTATGTCGATATCGAGTAACTTAAGATGTACGTATAAGTTTCCAAATTTCCAGGCTTCTATATTTTCAGACAAAAAAGTTGAAGATCTTAAAAATTTGAAACCTGCATGAGGTTAAAATATTGTACATACTCTTCTGAATTGATTAGATATTTAAATTTCGATTCGGTAAAAAGGTACTAGTTATAGGGATCGCGATTAACTGCAGGACCTGCGTGAAATTAATGAACTATCCTGTCAAAGTACGGATAAACCAATCGCGTTTATGTAAACAGTATCCCACAGTATTCGAACCACGAGTGGCTAATGAACTCGAACAAGCGTTTATTGAACACCATAGCACGTTACCCTGCTCCTTTTCGCAAAATGTTCGCGTACAACCAAGGAGTTTATCAATAAAACGCGATAATTAGCACGGTTGTAAATGTCGTTCGCGAGCGACGTCGTCATAATTTCAGCAGGTACTAGTTCGAGCTGTTCGCCTCGGCTTTTCATAGATATCTTTTGCTTCGCAGACGTCCTTTTTGTCACCGGCATCGATAATTATTGCCTTGCTCGTCGAGTCGCTCTTATCTTCAGGAAAACTCGAGTACGCTTTGAACGTTTCATTTTGAATCAGGTTATCAATAAACGATGCACCTTAAAATTTAATTCGATGTTAATTGCATCACATTTCAGACGGACTTTACCTTTTGTACATCAAATATTAATTGTTACTATTATAATTAAATTACAATTATATTTTTTATTCATTAATTGTAGTATCGTATACAAGAGTGCTCTTGTATTGCTTAAACCCGTATTACTATATGCAGTGTATATCCACAATTCTTAATCAAATATGATAATTCTACGAGTAAAAGCAGATTACAATTTCTGTACCGCACTTCCGTCACGAGATAATTTTGGAAATAATAACGGTGAATCTGTTCTCGTCAAGCTGAACTTCCTAACGCAACGAGAGGGTTGATCTTCATCCGACACGAGTTAATCAAAGTTTTTGGCAAAAATTACTGTGGTGGTTCATTCAGAACACGTTTCGTTCAAAACAGACACTCTGAATGTTGCTTCCGCAAGAAATTAATCAAAGTTTCGGCAGATATAGTCTAATAACTTGGATCATCGTAGTCGCAGTAGCAAAGATTTGTACAGTTTCTAAAACCATCCCGTCTGAAGATTCTAATCGAGAGTCATTCTTGACCCACTTTCCTTCGCTAGCATCGAAACTTCTAATAACGTCGGTCCACCATATTCCGGAGATGACTTTGTAACTTCTGCGCTATTTGAACTTTCAGATCTTCCTTATTAAAGCGATCGCAACAGTCAAAGTTTTTGCCGGAAACACGCGAGGTATCTTTTGCTCGATCATTCTGTATCTCTACACGATACAAATATTAAAGCTCCAAAAATGACTGTTTCAAATAAATACCGCTAACAATCCATAAGTAATTAAATAAACAGACAAGTAAATATTGCACCACTTGTATCACTAGACCCCCTCCGTTGCTAGGATCGAAAGATAATATGCAATCATCAAGTATGTTGAAGAGACTCTAAGGTAAATTCGTCCGAGGAGACAAAGGTGGTCTCCCCCATCAAAGACTACCGCAGAAGGAAAGCAAGCGCGCATTATCCTAAAGAACAGAGATACGAGCGTCGAAATTGTGGGTGCAGACAGTTTCCAAGGCACTTTAAAACGAGAATTTACGAAGCCCATCCGAGACGTAAACAATGGCTCTGAGACGCGACGATAAATCTGCGGGGGAGCTCCATTCTAGGTTATCTGGCTCTAGGAAGACACTCGTCCAACCCCGTTTCTAAGATTTACCATCCGAATGCTCGAAAGATATTTCCGTTTTGCCACTGAAAAGTGCCATGTTCCTACAGTATCGAGTAACATTCCTCAAGGTAACCACCCCTCGATTTAGGTGTCCTCGTTCACGTTCATTTGTATATTCGACATTTCGAACATTTGATCCTTTAAATGATCCATGAATTCAATTAATACCCGATTATCCGAGGGTATCTGTAAATTAATCCGATATGATTCTTCCACTCATATTTGCCTTCATATACAAGAAATTTAAGTTGCAAACAGGACTCCATATTAAGTTAACATTATTCGACAAAATATAATAAGTTTATTCCTAAAGTAAAATTCAGAAAAAGTCCAGCAAAACACATTTTTCATACCACGAGAATAAAATTTATGACCAGTATGTATTCGAAGAATGCAACTGTCCTATTAGACACAAATCTACGCGAACAGTAAGCTACTATCTCCGGTGCAGCAGAAATATCAGAATTTTGACACAGGTCCACGAGCGCCATATCCGAAACGTTCGCAAAAATGGATCCTAACCTGACTCTCCAAAACTGGTACAGATTTTCCCGCTCATGCCAGCTTAAAAAAAGACAACGAAGAAGAACGAGCTCGTTCCGCGATAAACATTGCACCCGGAACCATCGTCGGGAGGTCTGAATCGGTGAAGGCAGCTGGTCGAGCAGGGAATCGGCCATGTTTGGAAGCGGGAGAAAGAAGGAGATAGAACTCGATCGAAGGAAAGGTAGTAGGGCTCTTTCCCAGGATCCAAGCATCACGATTCAACGAGACTCGATGCTCTTCCCTATGGAAGGGATGACGGAGCTAGAGCGGCGAAACGTTTTGGGATAGGGTGGTTCTCGAACCACCCCCTCCGGCTACCCTGGAATAATCCGGGGTATAAATTGGATTGTCGGTGAAACGTGGAAACTGAACGTTGCAGAAGGGGATCGAGTGGTGCTTGCAAATAGAGAAGAGAAAGGAAACACGGTGAAACGGGACTCACACGAACGCGCTCGACACCTTTGCGCACACACGCTTCGTGCTTCACCGGCGTATATACGCGCGGATACGTGCCAAAAGGGAAGCCCATCATTCGTGATTTTCGCCGCTGGCTCGTCGCGACGATTGCCAGCCAGGAAACCAACGTCGAATTATGCTCGTCGATGCGCTCGCGTGCCTGCCCGCTTCATTGCGAGCGTTATCGCGCTGCCTTTTGCTATCGAGCTAATTTCACGTTCCACGATTCCGCGTCAGCGCTTTCGGCTACGTATTCCGTCGATGTTCCCCATTTTCAAATACACTCACATTAATATTTGGACACTACAATACTTTTGTATTTGTTGTTGTATACAGAAAGGGATGATTTGTATACACTACTTACTTAGTGTCTTAGTGTTTAACTTAGTATACAGTTTCACATTACACGAATATTTAAAGTTATACAAATGGTAAAAACGGTAACATCAACGTTTCCAAATTCTGCTTCAAATTTCCCCGCGCGTGTTCGATCAAACCAAACGCGTTCCAGAAGCAGTAATACTTATTAACAAACGCCACACGAATTTTCAGGAGATTCCATGAATTATGCCGGAACGAAGATCGGTCTCAGAGTAAGGGTCATTCCCAAAATGGAAAAAACGAGCGGAAACAAAATGAAAGGAACAGAGACCTCATAGAGGAAAATGGAGGGGATTAATCTTGGAGCATGATCTATTTGGGCGAGATCCGAGATGCAATTTAGAAGATGTCCAAGCCAAGTTGTGACCGCTACATCTCGTTAGTGCAAAGTAAACGTGTGATACGTGACGATCACACGGGCAAAACGCTCCGATAAATTGTTCGGGGGAGTTGTTTACAAGGTAACGTTATGCTTCTTTGCGTGGATATTAGGAATGCCGGTGGTTAATACGACTCGCCTAGGGATCGCAAATGTTTGCTCGCTTTCCACCCTTGGCTAAGGGCTCAAAGACAAAACAGTCTTAACAATCAGAACGTGTTCTGCTATATTTAACGTTTTGTTATTTCTCTGGAGAATACGGGTTTTATTTTGATTAGGAACAATACCTGTCTGACGTTTCTTTCTTATTACTTTTATCCTTCGCTTTCTTCGTGATTGTGCGTGCTGAATTATCGTACTGTCTATTTGCCGATTAATTTCGTTTATCAGTCTCATTGTACCTCGCGAAGGCCAGGTTTTAGCCAAGAATGTAATCGAGATGAAATCTTATTTCGGATAAAAATGTTCTTGAATGAAAAGTTACACATTTTCAAAACTATGATGACAAAATACTTACTACATGACCCACGAATAATATTTTCATACAAACAGAAAGTTATTCTCAGTTCCCAAACATCTCTATCTTCGAAATTTGTGTAACGAGATCATCTGAAATTATTCCCAAGTCTGGTTCAGTAGGCAAGACAATATTTCTTCGAAGTTTACTATCTAATGATCGAATTGTGAGATTACCGAAGACAGGTGAGCAATAGTATAGCTTATTTATCGAAGAAAATTGTCCAGTCGAACGATTGGACGTCCGTTAATCCTTAGTCAACGCTACTCTACGGTAATCTTCTCGAGTATCGTCCATCGCAGCTTTCGCTTCCTGTTTCGAAAGTTCGTTCCAATGATTGGCTTTCGTAGCATCTAATTTTCTCACAACGTTCCGTCGTAGGGAGATTCAACGCACCGCCTAGAACCTCAAACATCTGGTATCGCGCAACATCCGAAAATAGACCCGTGAATTCGAGTCTAGCCGCGAAAGTAACTTCACGATAACAACCGTAGATCCAATAGTACTTCTCCGCGCAAACTTCGATTACACTCGAGGAAGTCATCATTTGGGTAGATAAATTTTCGATCGATCGAATTAACCCGGCTGGAGTGCTGTGAATGGATATACGAGATCAACATGGTTGCCCTGTTTCGTAGACGTCCATATCCATTCAGAATGATACGTTCGACATTGCTTCGTGATAGATATACGCGTGCAGCAATCATCGTTTCAGCGAATGGTCAAAGTTACTTCAAGATCAATCGAAACGTATAAAGAAGAATTCATACCCGAAGATGATCATGCATATTTTTAACATATTTTTCTGTAAAATCGCCAAGATCCTGTCGTAAGGGCTCAGGAGGGCGTGGGATCCAGACAGCCCGAGAATCAATGTAGAACTTGGGAATCTGGACTAGACTGGACTGGATTAGATTAATGTAAACTACATTAGATCAAATTGGACTAGTCTAGACTCGATTACAGAGTGAACTTGACTATACAGTAGACGAGATTAGACTAATTTGGACAAGATTAGACCAGACTAGGCAAGGAAGTCCAATGCATATCATGGAGGATGAATACAATCATCAATCTTCTGCAACAAAGAAACGAGATCCGTTTTTATACATGAGCAAAGAAAAAAGTCCAGAGATAAAGACGAAATACAAAGCAGCCAGTAGATCTGCATCATCCCGCGCTTCTTATGCAGCTCACAAACAGTATGCAAGCAGTGCAAGGATGAAGCAACATTCGGGATACAGAAGGTTGTCATTGGATTCAGCTCGAGAATGGTGTCGGCAGTAGAGCAGAAGTGCCACACCTTCGGCAAGGGTTTGCAACTCCATACAGACAAGGTTCTTCTCGGGCCTCGATATACTCATTGTTTATTCACGAGCAAACGCGTGTTCCTCCCTCTATTCGATTTCCTTGGCTCCCTTAGTTTCGTTCTGTTCGCTCTGTCCAACAGTTGTTCCGTTGCTCGCTTTCTCTCCTTTCGCCAATAGCAACCGGTCTACGCGAAAGAACATGCCCGCTCCTCCCCCTCGAGTTTTATAAAATATAAGCAATTTCGTATTTTCCGCTCGACTCCGCTGCTCCTTGAGCGTGGACCGCGTTTTTACGATGAGCCACCTCGGATTTTGTCAAGTCCCCTACCCGGGTCACTCGTTCTTCGGCAACGATCGACTGGTCCTCCGTCGCACCAACACCGCTATGGCGTAATACCGTTGGCAACGGTGGTGGCTCGAACAAGTAGCCTCTTTATGCGCCGGAGTTTATTAGCCAGGAACATGGGCCAACCGAATGGAGCGAAGATCCTCGTTGCGGCACGTTAGTTATTATCCCCGACGCCGTTTAATTATTCGAATCGTCGTTGCGACGCCAGTATCGTAAAAATGTCCACGGTGCACGCTACCGCACCGCATTTGCCGTTTCTCATAATTTTCATTGCGCTCCGCGCTGGACGCGGCGCGAGGATCCTCCCGCTCGATCCTTCGTTAAACGATGCCCATTTTCAACGGGCAACAGCTTAAGAGAGGTCAAACTAATTGGGTTGAACGGAAAGTTTCTGCTGGAATTTAATGATAATTCCGATGTAACTTGGTACTGTTTCATGTTGTAGATGCAAATCGTTTTGTCCGTGAATGTTACCGACCGAAGTTCGTGTAACCTTTCTGTTAGATATAAACTTACTTGCTGTGCGCTCACCACAAGATGAGCTCCAGAAATTTACAGAGGCAAGACCTTCTTTATTCGTACTCGCGTACTTATACGACTACAGTAGCTCGTACTATCTACCGCGGTTATATAATAACAGATAATTACAGCTGTAATTTAGCAAAATTTTGAAGTTCCATACAACGTGCTCGGTTGAATTCTCTCGCAAAGATTAATTTGAATTTCTCTTTTGTCGCAAAACAGAAAACGCTTTACAAGATATAAACATAAAAAGATAGAATTCGTGGTATCCAAGAGGTCAATTAACGAAGCTCGTTCGAGATTGTGAACGAATGCCATCGAGCGGTTATCTGCAAAACGGACTTTGTTAACTAACGAAGGGCAATCGAACGTCGTGCCGCGAAATCGCTTAAGTGAGGAAAATTTACGAGCCACGCGAGTCACGGCGCGCGCGTGCAACCGGTGCAGATAAACGCAAGGGAAGCCGCCGCCCTTAATGCTGCATTCGTAGTCCCCCCTCGGTGTATCTCGTTGTCTCCTCTTCCCGACTGGAACAGACACGACCGCGGGTGCGGTTGATTCTCGTTCAAAACCGTCAACGGCCCCGTTCATTCTAATTTCCAACCAACGCTCCTGATTGGAGTCCGTCACGAGTTCCTCCGTTACCACGGTGCACCTGCACCCACGCCCATAATACATTAGAAGTCTTCCCAAAACTGATTTTGTCTCAACACGTTACGAGATAATTACCCTTTGTCTACTAAAACATTTACCTTTCGATTATTCAAATATTTCGATTTTTGTTATTAGAATATTTCACTATTCATTATTAGAATATTATCTTAAGCATTAGTACAGTCACGTATCCCTGTTGAAAAATATATCGAACGTTTGCTACGAGTGAATAAGCATGACTGCTCCAGTATAAGAATTTCTCTCTAAGCAGTCCGTTCCTAGTCAACATACGATTACACCATTCTACTCAGCTTCGTTTCATTTTTTTCAGGTGCGCACCAGAATTCCAGCTGCTTCACCCCGCGGCACGTCGGTCAGAAATAATATAAGGTCTCAGAATTTGGCGGAGCGGACGTTAAAACTAAAAGGCTTATACCGGGCGAAAATCAAGAGGACCGACGTTCCTTCGTCCCTTCCGGCTAGCTTAATTTTCTCGCAGCGTCGACGAGTACCATACTGGCTTGTTTCCAGAGAGCGATCGTTCGGTCGCACCTGCGGCAAAAAATCGTCGAGGAACGATTCCCAACACCGGGGAGGAGGGTGGAGGGCCGATTCCCTCGGAAGACGTAGGTGGAGTCGAGTAGATTATCTCGCTAGACAGCGAAATGGCAAAGTTCTCGGTCGAAGGTGTGCGTCGACTGGCAAAAACGAAGACGGCCGATGAAAATCGTCGGAAGAGGAAACGAGACGATGCGAAGGGGTGAAATGGGAGGAAGAGAAAGCTTTTTAGGCTTTTCCTCGGAACACTGCAGACGCAGCTGTGTGGAAACTGCAATGACACGCCCCTCGCCCCAATCCCCTCTCCGCGTACCCTCATCTTCCTCGTCTTTCACCCTCGAGCTGGTCAGGGGTAGGTTCTCCACCGAGCCAACAGGGTCGATTCGAACCCTCACCGGGAGTCCCGTTCGGTAGTGGGGGACCAAATACACACGGAAACACGTTTGTTCGTGTGCGACCTCCTGCCGACGCTCTTTTCGACGTCGATGTTCCTCCACTACAACGTGTGCAGTCGCTCCTCCGGGTCACACTGGGCCGCTTTCGAACGCCTCCTGGGTGTACAGGGTGTTCACGAAGAAATACTGATGGTTTATTCGAATAATTCGATGCGTTATGGTAGATGTACAATTAAAGCAGATGAAATATTTTCCATATTTTAACTATACTTGTACACAAGGTAAAACAAATTTGAGGTTGGGTCTTAAACAATCTAAAAAACATATCTGCTGCATAAACAGTAGAGAGTAAAAGTATGTACGATTTGCAGTCGAAATTTAATTTTCTATTCTTCCTCATTCTCATTTTCTAACTTTCATACAACATTTCTCAATACCTTTGCACTTTACGGTAATTTAATTCGACAACTTTTGAAATCAAATTTAATTTTTTGGAAACCTTGGTGTACGGTATACATACTCATTTTAGATGTTCCAGTCATAATGGATCTAGATCATACAAGGTTGGAAAGATTCCAAGTATAATGCATATACCAAATACGAGTTATACAAATCGTCAAAATTTATTCAAGATTCTAACAGTTAGTTCTGTAGTGACCTCATTTCAAGTTTATAAAGCTAGCAACTCCCAACCTTTTCGTAAACATGTCAAAACCAAACAACCTGAATTCAAGAACTTCGGTTAGTACTACACAAACCTCGGCAGAGGTCAGAATTGCGCGTTCGACTTACCTCATTAGACTTACTCAGACTCAAGACGACTTAAAATGAAGAACTGACGCGAGCAACTGAAAATGACCAACTGACATGCGCAAACAAAATATACAACTGACAAGAGCAAATGAAACGAGCAACTGACATACATAAACAAAATCAACAAGTAAGATTTCTGAAAGGAAACTTATCGGATAATAAAATGTCGATATTGAACATTGTAAAAATGATCAACGTGTCGTACAGTTGCCATTCGGGTGCCGCTGGTTGAGAACCGTTGCTATAGAGCATAGAGACATAAAAGGTCACAAACTAGAGTCCTATCACTACCATCATTGACCCAGAGGGTACGGTTGCTGCTAAGTCGTAGTTGGACACGTGTTTTAGCTGCTGCCTTTTAACATTTAAAGGGTACTACCACCTATTTACATACCCACTAACTTAATAACAACTGTGTTCCTTGAAAATGAGACCACTTTGTCACATGGTTCTTTGTATACCAATAGTCTATAGCACCGTAGGACTGAAATAAAGACTTACATGTAGATAGATATATGTAGTACGTACATTATTTCTAAATACCTAACGCAAATATATTTAATCAAATAGATAAAGATTTCTAATGGATAATACGAGTGTCAGACTCTTACATAAGTGTTATTCATACATACACCCGCGTTAACTGCCTTCAGTTTACGACTCAGCACCAGGTCCCATAAATACCGCAATATTCCATTTTCTAATTATCCGCGATTATATTAGAAATAAAACCGTGACCTTGAACTATGCAGTCTCAATTACATTCCTAATCAGTTCTCACGACTATAAGAGCATTAAACACGAGATGGAGAACAAATTCCATAAACCACGAGTATCTGACGACACCCTGTATAAACCAGCGGCAACGCGTTCCGGGTCTGTTCGTATGGTAGAAGCTATATCTCCGTGGTGACGGTGGATCCTGGGCCATGGCGGTGGTTGGCCTGAACCCAGTGGTGGTGCTCTTTGCCCCTCTGTCCCGGGTTACCCGGCAGCATCACGCACAGATCGATACGTGGTCGCTAGGTACACCGATTCCAGGACTTTACCCGGCTGTGCACGCTCGAGGATTTTCGAGCAGAGCGATTCGTGCAATCGCGTCTCTTCCCTCGATCGAGAGAACCGATCGATACGGTGGCATTGGAGGAAGGCGATCATTTGAAAAGACCAGCTGCCGCGAGACCAAATTATATCGGCGAATTTCGCGCGGAAATGCTTGCCGACTATCGCTGGAAACCTTCCTACTTCCCTCTGGATATTTCGAGCTTTTTCTTCTTCTACTGGTCTCGTCGATGTTTATTGGACCATTGAGCTGCAGTGAATTTGAAACGGTATCGGGGTCGATAAAGAATATTTTATATCGTCCTCTTTGTTGGGTTATTTAATTCTGATGCTGCGCGATGTGGCGGCTGATAGCGATTATAGAATCGATTATTTAACGAGCAGGTTATTTTGTACCGTTGCAAAAGAGAGAAGGTACTACGAAATAAAATTACAGAATTAACAATAATACATGACACTGTAATGTTGACAGTGCTTGGTATTTTAGTATCCTAACACACTTAACATTTATTGCAGTCTATGTAATCTATGTAATTTGTCTATTTGAGGTGTATTCAATTAGCATATCTGTAGTATATTTAATTTTATTGTTTGTAGTATTATTTAAAGACGGCTACAGAATTTTTATGTAGATGATTATTTGATTAACTTGATATCTGTTTAATCAACTTCAAGAATTCACTATTACCACAGTCACATCCATGGCAATATAACGAAAGTCTACTCTCTAACGAGAAGCGACTGCAATATTTTATTCCGTGTAACGAGAATAAACTACAGTATTCTATATAATGAGAACCAACAGCAGTATTCTATTTCCGAGTATCAGCTGCAGTATCTTTCGATGCACATAATAATTAGTAATTATGAATTAACCGCGCAATTTCGCTGTTCTTTTTCTCCCGTAGATTGATTCTCGAACAGAGTTTGCTCGATACCGATGTATGTAATTCATATTTTACGATCGTATCGCTAATTGCATCGATGCAATTACGATAACGAATCCATTGGACTGTTCTTCGGAGCGATTTACGACGTTCTCAGCAGGAATAAATTAATCAACCGCAGCTCAACCAACGCCATCGAGCTCCACTTTCGTATTTAATATCGATAGTCCGTACGCAGCGAAATGGAAATGTAATTAAATTAAATCGAGTGTCACCAATCGTCAAATCGGATCGAAGTACCTCGAAGTTGATCGGAGCAATCCAACATACCAGAAGTCGACGATCTAACCGGTAGTCAACAAAAATAAATAACGCAGCTTACTTTCATTTTCGAATCACTGGGAATACAGATTATCCGTACATCGAAAAATAACCAAGCCTCCTCGCTAAACAAGATCAGCTTGCACGGATCTCGCTGTTTACGATTCGACTCTGCTCGCGAGATCAGCCATCGAATCCAACAGCTCCTCCCATGTTCTGGGTTTCCAACGCCCTTCATTGTATTCTACTGTAACTGAAGAGGGAGGTGCAAAAACTTACTGGTTCCTACAGGAGGTATTTTTAAGGAATCAATATTGGGCTACATTTGCTGACGGTGATATAACACGTGACACAATGGCTGTCGAACGTGGCGGTACTGCGTGTCAGGGTAATCGACCGTCAAGGTCACTATGCGTTTAGGTTAACGCGCATCAAGGTCATCGGGCGTTAAGGTCACCATACGTTAAGGTGATCGTTCATCAAGGTAATTGTGCGTTAAGGTAATCACTTGGTGTAATCACAGCGCTCAAGGTAACAATGCATCCACGTAATTAAACGCTAAGGTCATTGCACGTGTAGGTAATCACGCGTTAAACTTGCTACACGTCAAGGTAATCACGTGCTGAAGTCACTGCACGTCAACGTAATCACGCGTTAACACTAAAGCTGATGTTGCGAGCACACTTACTTTTAAATTGAAAACAAAACGGAAAAATAAATAAGTAAGAACTAATGTAGTCGCTGTGTATATCAACGAAATATAACAAAAGCGGTGACAAAATTTCAGAATATTCATGGACTTTGCGAGTAGCCTCGTATGTGAATTATATGCTCAGGAACGTTTAAAAACAGTCATTACCATAAGGTGGAATTCATTACATAACTTATGATAAAACATCCTGTTAACGTCAGCAATATAGTGGTGTTAACAAATTAGCACAATGTAAAATCGTTTAAGAAAGTAAAATAAGTAAAATTATCGGTTCTGTACGATAACACGTTAATAATAACAAATATATGCGACAATTTCTTTCCCTCGATATTATTTGTACTAGGGTGTGACCCTAATATGTCTCTGTACTTGAATTAGCCCATATTTGGACCATGTCCTCAATAGGATTAGTAGCTGCTAGTAGTATGTAGCGTGAGTGGAAATTCCTTAGTTAGCATTATAAATGGCTGCGATATAACTAGAATCTACTGTCTATTAATTTCTAAGATAGTAAATGTGGTGGCAGTGAATCGAAATGATACGAGGTAGTAAATTGAAAAGTGTAACTATGGAATGCTGCTTAATAATAATGATAGCGTATAGTACTAAATGCGTACATTCGCAACACTTACTTTTCAAATACATCAATTTCTATCCTCTTCGCAGACGATTACCTATTTTAATAACCGCGTAACTCGATATATCGCTAATGCGGATAACCTTCTGATGAATTAACGACGTGTTAATCAATTTTTAGTGCAATTAAATAGGCGATCGCCTTAAGTTTGAATCATTTCCGCAAAAAATTACGTAGTCAACAGGCAGCATTGATTGGACCCGAGAAATTAATACGCATCATCATCTTCGTTACTCCTATTATTGTAGTTATATTTGTGAACGAAAACTGACACGTTTATTTCGTTCGGGGTCCATTAGCGATCGGAAGATGCACGCTCGTTAAGAGTGGCAATGATTCGAGAGCTGGATCGAACCATGACCGTTATCTGGCCACCGATTAAAAGAAGAAGATTACACTATTTCTCTCTTTCCTTCTTCTCTCTCTGTTCGCTTTTCTTTCTTTCTCTCGGATGGTGGATCAGTCCGATTACACGGTTAATGCTTCCCTTTTATCCGTAGCTGCTTTCGAAACGGACCGTACATTTATCGGGATAGCCTGCAATTTGCCGCGAGTAAAAATCCTTCTTTATTTACTCGCTTTATTTACTCTCGCGATGGAGGAGCCGACTTTCTGCCTCGTTAACGCGACACGTTTCAAATGATGCCGCTTTATGAACTCTGTTATAGTAATACATTAATAAAATTGACAGACAATTGACTGCTGGCTGAGCACACATTCTGTTTTCCTCTCGGCTCCGCAGAAAATGAGATTCGATTCATGTCTGAGAACATCGGGTCAATTTATAGATGCTATAGATGCTAATAGAGAAAGAATAAAGGTTTCTTTATTCTGAATCAATAAACGGATTATAGAGTTACGCATAATACAGTAACAAGGTAGATCAGTACACGTTATTATACGACGACACGTTAGATTACTATGCGTTGAGTAAGTAGACGTTCGATAAGTGCGCGTGAAGTTAATACGCGTTAAATTACAAGACGTAAGATTACTACGTATTGCATTGCATGAGATTACTAACACGTTAAATCACTATACGTTGTAAACGTTATACCGCCACACGTTATACAACTTTTATATCATTACGCGTAAAATTAGATTGTCAGATATTAAATTCTCGTATGGAAGAATTCAAATTATCACGCATCATATTCGACTTCATACTTCGATATGTCACGTTCCAAATACACAGTGATCGTCCCAACAATAACCAAGTAAAATGCAACAATGTTACTCCCGACTGTAACAATCTGGCCACCTCAGGATACGTAATCTCCGAAGAACTGAATCCGCAAACAAATTGAATTAAACATACAGACAAAACGAACCGCCAAAGCAGTAAACGAACGTGGAGGCATCCGAGTGTTACCCTGAAGAAAGTATTCGTTTCTTCCTCTGCTCACAGGGCAGATGCGTTAGCCACCCCGACACACAATTTCCGATCGTCGCGACAGAAACGAGGAGCAGCCGTGCACGTGGGCGGTATCGTTGGTCCGCGAGCGAATAAATGAATTAGTAAATAACGAATTTTATCCCGCGGCATTGGCCAGGAATCCGATAAGCTGGCAACCCGGCATGGTCATGTCGAAGTGGTAGGGGCGATCTGGCGTATAAAAAGCACGCGTTATGCCTACCTGTCCGTCCAATGGGGTGGCTTCGGTCGCGCCGGGAAAAAGGGGGGACACACCGAACAACCAGAAGAAGCGGCAACGAAAGGGAAAAAACGAAGAGGTCGAAGAAGAAGAAGTAGTAGTAGAAGAAGAGAAACACCGAATCGACGCGGTTTCTTGCGGAGAACGGGTTCGAGAGCGTTGGCGAAACGCGGTGTCCGCTGGGAAAAAGAAAACGAGAGGTTGGACGCGAGCTGAAGAGGATCCGACGGGAGAAGGGATGAAAAGTGCGAGAGGACGCAACCGTGTCTGATAACTTTAGAACCCTCCTGGGTCTTTATTGATACTTGGACGTTTCCACTTGTCCCATATATACGTACCGGTGCGCCCCGCGGATACGCTCCGAGCCCCGAGCGCGCGCCGAGGAACCTCCAGGATTACGTGAACCAACATCCTCGCGCGCGTCCCGATCTTTTTCCTTTATTTCTTCTTTATTATCTTCTAGTCCTCGCGTCTATCGCTTCTTATTTCACCTTCCTCGATCCTGTACTTACTTACGTACAACCTCGAACGTTCGCTTTTGTTATCTGCCTTCTTGTATCGTGCCCGGTTTGCTTTAGTGCAATCGCGACCAACATTTTTCTCATAGCTGAACATGCTCGGACCTTTTATAGGTTTCTACAGGCTCTTTCATAACATCTGGGACACTATAACAGTGGACGGCGACACGAACACGATGTAAAATGTTTATACAGGCGGATATGTGATATAACCTTGGTTTAGTGCTTTCACGATTTGTGCAAAAATGATGACGGAAGTCGATGCAACGCACTGATATTGTCACGCATTGTATTCCTATGCGTTATATCGCCATTCACTGTATTTCGATAAATTGCACCGCCATTCATTCTACTATGACGAGTTGCATCGACATCCGTTGCATTACGTGTTAAATCGCCGCAGACACAAGCGAATGCGAGCTACGTCATACGAAATAGCGCGAGTTAGAGAGCCCACGATTCACGCGATCTATTTATAAAAAGATTCGTCGCTGAAACGCGTAATAATCGTAAACCGAACTTTTCGTCGGTCCTTCGTTCCAGACAGGAAATTGGTTCGGATTTTCACGAGCTGTGTCAGGTACGTTGAACCTTGTCAGCGATCAACAATCTTAATCTTCCGAATACTGAATTTCTAAAAAAAATTGTATGTAAAATTCTGCCATATATTTGCATCCAATCTACAAAGCTCAACGCGAGTTCACATAACACAGTATCGTTGATTCATATAACGTATCTTCTGAATGTTACGTGAAAGAACACTGTACCACACTTCCGTTTAGAAAGATTGCAATTAAAAAATCTTAATTACTATTAATAAAATCTGGCGAATTTAGTGTAATATTCTATTTCAATTTGTTTAATTGATGTTCAGTTCACTTAAATGTGCGAGATCGTTACAGCCAACTATTCATTACCCGTTAATGCTTCCCGTTTCCTTTTCATCCTCAGCGTTCGTTTAATTACTTTCATTGTAACTACAATGAAGCATCGCGTTGCTACAATCATTGCACTCAGTTATACCGCTCATTCTTATTCAATTTTGTTGAGCTACACGAATCTCGTGCTCCATTGTATTATACAACGCGATGAACATTATATGCAGTTCTGGTGCGTTCCCACATATTCGTGGGCCAATTAATTCCATCATCTTTATTAAATTGTGCTGTAGTTTCACTTATGTATGTAGTCATGAATCTTATAATCTTCAGAAAGTAAAGCCCAATCGCCATAGACAGTACTCGTTATGATATAATTTGAGTCTCTCTACTAGCACACTCGATGAATTCGCACTGGGTTTACAAACACGTACAATCAAGAGCAATGTAAATTTTCTTAGTTAGAAATATAGTGCAGTAATTTCATAATGCGCGTCTGACGTCATTCGATGAATGAACTTGGGAAAGCAAACGTACATTAAATTATAATGTTTACGAAACCACTTCAGAGATAAAAAGTGTGCGCAGAAATGAATTGAATGTAACAATTATACACAGTGAAGTTTGATACACTTTATTCAAGTGCCTTTATCGCATGAACTTCACTATGCATGCTTATCACTCTCCATTATCTACCGCATATATCTTTAATGCTGAAAATCACTGTCAAGAACAAATCTTTTCTATTAGTAATGACCTTGACAGCGCATTGAAGACTGAAATAATTACGAGATACAAGGTTTATGGTGCTTGAAGAACAAACTGAACGATACATTTTTAATTTAGATTAATTGTGCCATCTTTCGGCACTTGCCGCTAGAAAATATTTTACTATTTAAATGTCTGAATCTCTTTAATTTGAACCAAATCTAAACATGATGCATAATAAATTGAGTATCGACGTAGAGACTGTTTTTCCTACGTCCTTTTCCCTAGCAAGGAGTATGACTCGACCCGTCTACGAACACCCTGGGGACCGATGTTTCACGTGTCTATAAAACCACGAAAGTTATGCCCACGTTTTTCTTGTCTTACGGACCAGACGCAGTGATACGTTATCCATTTGGATGACACGAGTTTGCCTCACCGATCGCAAAGAACTTGTTGGCCTCGGATGATTTTTCAATTCAGATCCTTCTTAATTTGCAACTTATTCGGTACAAAAACCTTCGCAAACAAAGAAATTGACAGGAATAGTATGTCTATTAGCCACATTTTGCATGCGAAATGTTTTTATTTTCCTCACCAATGAAGAGATAGAAAGAAGCATCAAGTAGTTAAATGTTGCAACACGCACTTTGAAAACCGAGCAATTAACTAGCAGGTAGATACGCTTCGTTGGATGAGCAATCGCGAATGCAGCTGGCATCCTGCTAATAAAATGGCTGATACCAGACACGTGCGGGCGATTCACGAATTGGATCGATTCAATTCGATTACCGAATACCAATCAATAATTTTTGTTCCCTGTTTTTTTTTTTTTTTATCGACTGACTGGTTCTCCGATCAAAAAATCAATTACTTCGCTTACATTTCTATCTGATCATACCCCATACCGATAAAATATTACTAGCGGTATCTGCAAACATCTGCAATGTACATTCACTTAAGACACTCGCGTTGATTCTTTGTGATTCAAAATTTAATACATTCACATGCTTGGAATTATGAGATCTATACATATAATGCACCTGCATGGTTGATGTAGTACTAGTTGGAAATACTACATTATTCGACGTAAGTAGGGTCGAGTACAGACATAGGGATCAGGATCAAGTCATTTTGGTAGAATAAGTGTAGTGCTGCTAGAGTTAGTATAATGGAATGAAAAGTAGGGTTCGTTTAGATACGAGAAAGTGGAAGAGTAAGTCTATTTCGGTTTTTGGAGAACGTAGAGGAAATTGAAGGAGAATTTATGGAGAATTCTGAAAGAAACAAATTCTCAAATTTCCACAATCTGAAATTCACGAACTTCTCAAATTGTTCCATTCCATAAACCTCGAACTTTCTAAATTTCTAAATTGTCATCTTCTTAAACTCTAAAGACCCAAAATTAAAAAATTTGAAATCTCCCCAATGAAAATTAGGAATTCTTCGTATAAAATAGTTTCATTGCAGAATGCCACACCTCAGAAGACAAGTATTTAAAAGATTCTTAAAGTGTTACCGGTATTATAAACACTCTGCCCCATAGCGTGTAACGATTATCACCCTCGAGCAGAAAGACCACCCTCTTCGCGAGTGTAGGTACGAAGAACAACACGAAGAAAACGTGTCCCGAGGATTTCACCGACAAGTTACAGGCTGAAATCCGAGGTTTCGCGTTAAATATTCGACGATCGAGCGGACAATTCGAAATGTCGAGGTATTTGCGAGCGACTAAGGGACGCTCACCCTCCCTCTTGTGCCATCTCGATCGTTTCAATTCCAATTTCGAGGCATCGACTCGGTAATTTTATAACGTCGTAAACGAGGCTCGCTCGTATTGAGTTACGTGTCAACTACCCTCCTCTGTTTCTCCCGTCTCTTCGTCACTTGCTTCCCTCGGTCTCCTACCTACCTCTTTCCGTCTGGACATTCGAATCCCTGAATCTTCAGATTCTTCAGTTTTAAGGGTCAAATCGATCTCACTACGCCCTTTACGCGACCATTTTATTTCCACACTGATTCGAAACACCTTTTTAATAATTTATATTCGATACAGCTCGATGAAAAGTAACGTATCCATGAATATATAGGATCACCCATTAAAGGTCCAGATTTTTTGCTGATATATCGAACAAAATAAAGTGATCTGTTGTTGATATGAATCTGTCTAGCAAAATACATTTGAATTCATATGCTTTCGAAACTCTTCATTTATTCTTGATTTAAGGGAATATCTGTGACATATATTTAATACTCGTGCAATACTACTCTATGATATAATTAACATGGCCTGAAATGCAGTTAGTGAATTGTAGCATGAAGTAAACGAATAGGAGTATTTAATTTTCTGTCAAATGAATTTTGCCTTCTCTCTTCGAACGTGTGCCTGTTCGATGATACGACAATTGCAGGACACCCAGTGTGTACTTTAGATTCACATAAGAGCGAAGAAACGCGATATGGTTGAAGGAAGGATATATCGCCACCACTTCCTCGTTGCTCTGCTTCATCGGCTGCGTTTCTCGGTTTTTATGCACAATCGTCACGTGGCGATCGCGCCAACCAACGTGAACACTCATAAAACCTCTCCTCGAATGTGCACATGTTTTATTTACTTCGTCTACTCGTGAACTGCACAACGAGTAAACAGCATAACCCTTCGATTTTTATTCCTTATGCAAAAATTAACTGTACGACCTGGCTAACTCATTTAATTCACAGCAATTCACTTATACATACGCTCGTTTCTTTTTATAGAGACGTTCCTGCTGATTGGCAGTTTACGAAACTGATGGCCAGATCAAATGCCCGCCAAAGATCTCACGGGCATCGCCCTGGTGTCGCTTATGGCGATCTGCTGTCGAACAGAGGGAACGATACCAAGATAGTGACAGCTATTACTATTTACAAAATTGACACGAAAATATTTAGCTTAATTCTCAAATATTTGTACAGATGAGACAAAATTCCATCATCTGTTTTATACTTCTTTAATTCTTTTTAAAGTTTCAATTCATCAACAATGTTTGACGCATTCAAAGAAACAAAGGCGGAATTATAGCAAGAAACCAGAACAATTTAGTGTCACAACTGGATAGAAAACGCGAGGAAATTCTGACTCGCAACGCGAACTTTATATCGCGATTCGCGTTTTACATACAATCCTTGTGGACCAGTAAAGGTCCCCTAAATTACCCATTCCATCCAAAGGACGTCCCACGCCTCTGAACGAAACGCGCAAGGATTACTCGACGGATTCTCGGGAGGTCGGTATCTTCTCGCTAATTTACATGTTTACCCGCATTTACTCGAAATTTTGCCGATAAATTTATAACAATGTAACCGAAATCGGTAAAAATATTAGACAGTTTATTCTTCCGTATTTTAATCCTCTTTATGCCAACGAGTGTCAAGATTCCCTTGCTGGTAGCGATAGCAAATCGATTGCCACCATTTCATAAACAACTTCTTTATTACACATTTTCATCTCAGCTTTATATCGCTCGAAACATAGTAAAACCATTCGAAATTTCCTTTTCCGAGACTTAGTCTAAACAAGTATATGTATCGACATAAAGAGTTAACGTGCACATTAATTAATATTTTATGATTTATATCTTCCTTTTTATAATTCAATTTTGACTTTAAATTGCATATGCATTACATGCCGGTAAGTTTGATGTTAAGGGATTTACCGCATGCGCACATGGTCAAAAACAAAACGACGACATGTGAGTACCGTTTAAGAGGTCTCATCGTTTAACATATGATCAATATCATACCTATCGCTAGCAAGAGAATACGAATTCGACTCGGCGCATGCTCTGTTACGAAAGATACTCAACTACTATATGTACCGTTGTGTACGTTTAATATTCAGAAGATGAAAGAATTTCAGAAAGCTAGAGATGTGGGCCAAAATCGATGCATCGAGATGCTGGCACAACAGCAACAAGAGCACCAAATTTGCAGGGAGTAGCAAACCTAACCTTTTTGAACGTGGGATAGAGAGGGCGCGTCGAACGCCGGGAACCCGAGAAATTATAATAAGAAATCGATTGACGGTCAGTTTGCTTTCTTTTCGAGGATGGCCAAGGCTCGTCCACCTACAGCGCGACACACGAGTCGAAATCGAGGAAAAGGAAGGTTCGGCCATCAGAAATTCCAGACACGTCCTCCTCTTCGTTCGCTAGTCCTCTCTCCTCCGGTTTCTCGTCCTTTTGCCAACGAACGGGAACAGACTCGGATAACCGAGCGTAATAAACACGCCGACATAATTATCCGGACCCGAACACCGGATAAGGCCGGTGTCCCTTGTGTTTTGTGGTTCAATGGTCTTCAGGGTACAACGTTTTTCTCCTTTATGTCGGTAATGAAAGATTTCGTCGGTGGATTTGCCATCACCATTAGCGTAACTGGGGCTTATAGGTGCAAGTTCTCCAGATTTAATGTGAAAAGTGTTGCTATTTTTCAGTTTATTTCCTTGGCTTTCGTTATGAGATACTCTTTATACACAGGTTTTTTAGGTAGCAAAAGTGTTTCCTTATTTTACGCAGGTGAGCATAAAACGAAGAAAAAGAGTTCGATAATATATTACTCGATGCTTTCGAATACATTGCATCACTATGTTCAATGTAAACGGGTCCTACTTATGCAGTAACTATATGTCAGATAGCAGGATAGACCTGTCTTACTCAAAATATCAACTGGTCAGTATCGATGCTAAAAATATCAACGCTCCATCGAGTGTCGAAATCGAACAAAATCGTAATTGGAAAGTCACAGAAAAGCATACTTCAAATTTTACTGACACGATGATAAAAGACAAAAAAATATTAGCGAATACTGTTTTAATAATGAAATAATATTATCATAAGAAGAAATAGATATTATAAATGAACGTATAAATCACGGTCAGAAATGGAATAGTTAGAAAGAATCATGTATAAATGGAAATGAATTTTCCAACTTCTTTACAGTCGTACGACGAATCGATATTTATTGAACGTTCTACAGCCAATATTGAAGGCATAAAAGACCAGAGCCTTACTGCTTGAGGCAGTGAAGAAAAGAGCAAAAGAAAACGAATTTACATATCAGGACGTAGGCTTGATACCCTCATCCGTTGCACAAATTGAAAAATGACTGGCGTTCGTCACGCTCGGACCATAACCTACACCATAAGATTGACCCGACACGATCAAATGAAAATTTAATGAATTTTTTTCCGAGTCGCACGTAAAACCGTTGGCTGAAAACAGCGGGAAGATGCTTATTAACCGCATGACGTACGACACTACTGTTTTTTCTCTCCCTTTTGATGTCAACTTGCTGCGATTAAAGTCAACTACACGTACGTTGTAAATCAAGCTTAATGGCTCTTAATGTGAAACACTGGTTGCGGTATCTTGGCCGATTCTATTCGTTCACGACCGAGATTTATGACGAGATCGATGCGGTCAGATAAGGTCAAACGAGTTTTCGTGGCTTGGACCAGTCAGGATTTAAACAAGGACATGGAAATTGACGTATTTTTATGAATAAGTAATGGCGTGTAACAGATAACGAGAATGGTTATGAAATTTAAGATACAACATTGTTAGAATAATTTCGATGTCGAAAGTGAACACTATGGATAACGTAACACGAATGCCAGCTAAGATTACGGAAAAAAAAGTAGCTTATGGATGTTAAGCAACGCGACTACTTTTTAATGTCTCTTAGCCATAAATTCTGGTTAAATAAAATGGCAATTTATTAGTAATTCGGTTATCATCAAACTTATGTTTTATATCATCGTCAATCAGAATTGTTCAATTACATTACGGATGACAAATCGTTCAGGCAACGATAATATAAATTTAATTTTACACTTTCCTCATTTTCGCTTTCTAAATTTGAGATCAAGGGTTTTCAAGCATCAACGCAATCGAGACTCGCGTTTGTTCATGAGGATTCGTCGTAACTTTAATACTTTGGAACGCATTATTTTCTGCAGTGCAAATATTAAAATGTTTAAAAATTCCAAAGTTTCAGTATCAAAAACAATAATCTACGTAGACTAAATAGATCCGACAGACTTCATGGTTCATCTCACTGGAGGAGCAATATTTTAATGCGAACGTCTACTATCGTTGAAAGTCTGTTATGCAAACGTGTTCCGTAATATCAACTTTTGCCTCGGGACCGAAGAACTCTACGCGGCGTCCCTGGTTCTAATAATACACAACCTGTACAAAGATTATTCAACATTAATACATTGCACAAATCGAAATGTATTTTCAAGAAAAATAGAGGAAAAAGATTAACTATTCCACAATCGTCCGAAAAAAACATATAAACGTGTATCTCTGTGAATGACTCAAATGTTATATTAAGAAATGAATACTAATAAAATGATTCAACAGGCTTATATTTAATGTCTAGTTTACTCAAACCTAAAAATATTTAAAAGACAAGCGTACGAACTAGTAAAGTGCGAAATCCATTTATGTGTTTATATATTTCATACCTGTTTCTCCTTAACATAAATTTATATTTTATAATAAATTGCAACTTAACCTCTCTTTCGACGCTAATACCGCTTTCACTACATTTTGTTACTTGAAGAACATAATGGAACCCCAATGAATATACGTTACAATAACTGGTTCTCGAAATTCCCGAAGAGAAACAGTTGAAAGAGATTTACATCGAACGAGAAAAAGACTAAAAACTTCCGTACCGATAAGAGAAAGACATAAACCACATCCATAGAGCGAAAAATCGATGAATTTCCCATGGAAAACGTAGGGCGGCGTTCAAAGCGGTCGAGCCATCTCTCGGTGAAATATGGAAGTCAAAAGTTGCGGATCCGCCCGCTAGAGCGCAGACCCGTCCCTTTTCATAATGGCCGCTCGTGCGAGGAGCCCGATTGGCTGAAAGTACGGCGGCCATAACCAATTTCGGCCATGAATCACGTCGCAAAGACCATGATGGCCGACAGAGTCACCCAATCGCGTTCAAGGGGCGTGGTTCGAGGAAACTCGCTCGAAAAATGGCGTCCTTCGATCGAGGAACCGACTTTTGGGGGAAGTTTGCGCTCCCCGATGAATACGAGAGAAAAACGGAAGAACATCATCGTTCTTACGAAAATTGGCGAACTTCCTTATCCATTCGAATTCATAAGTTTCTTTCCCTACGGACAGAAACGTCCAAGAAAATGTTCCCGAAAAGTTCGCGTCCCTCGGAGCGTTCGAGGCCCAACATACTCTCCCGACGAGGTCCTCTCTAATGTTCCTCCGGAGACTTCTGGTCAACGACGGATCAAACACTTCGATAAAGGCCGATGTTCGACGGCAGAAAGTGGTCGTGATCGGTTAAAAATGTCCAGGCTCGAGTAGCCGATGTGAAAAAGTAGCTCGTAAAGCGCGGTGACTACAGCTCGGAGAAGACGGGACAAACGGCAGAAGCAACGGTGCGGCGTGGCAGTCAGGGAGGTGTGTAAAAACTTTTATGATCGCAGTCAATAAAGTGACGTAACCTAAGCGTTGTACGAGCGGCGTGACGTCAGGGACCGGAAGTGGCGCGCGTAAATGCCACGCGCTGGGTCCCCTAGAGTGGCGGGGAGAGCCAGACGAGGGATTCCCCGGGGTGGGTGGAGGTCGCGTCGGGCAGGAAACGGGACGGGAACGTTAAGGGTGACCGTGGAACGAGGAACGAGGTAAAGAGAGCTCGTTCGGCAGACGAAGAAAAAGAGAAAGAGAGACGGAGACACCGAGAGCTGGTTGATGGTTTACGACATTCCGTTGATGGCCGTAGTGGCGTAGTTGCGGCGTCGAGCCCATAAAAATGTAACGAGCCTGTAAACGTTCCGTTTATATTGGCCTGCCTTTACACCCGTCCGGGATTGGGATAGGTCACGGCACGCTGTTCCTCTCCGCTACTGTACACCATGTGACGTCACGTAACACGGACGTGAGGTTATACAATCCGTATTAGGTAGACAACGCGCACAGAGCAGAAGAGGGAGATGGAGTTTTACAGGCGATAAACGGGAACTGTTGCGCGACCCTATGCAGACGTTATCGGGAAAGAAGTACCCTTCCTCGGAACTCGATGATGGCAATGAAACAACCGTGACCTTCAACGTTTGATGGAGTAATGAATGAAAGAAACGCTTTGATCGTGCGTCGTAAACTGGGGTAAGTGCTAACCTGGACGAGATGGCGTGTGAATATCCGTCTCTCGTTATCGACGAAACCTCGAGTCTTTAAGTTTCTGCCTGCCACGAAACCTTTTATTTAATCCTTTGAATACGATTAGTTCCTTGCTTTAGCGATATCGATTTTAACGAACTATTAAATTAAATGCTGTTACATCGACAAGAGTTGGACATGTGGATTTACTATGTTCCTACTAGGTGAAAAGCGACATAATTTAACGACACGTTTTAAATGAATCGCATTTATTAATATGAGAAACGATACGTATTACGCTAAACAAAAGTTAACAAACGCACGACGGCCCAACTTTAGCAGCGAATGAATGTCCACTGTACTTTAAGGAAACTCTTCCTATACATATCATCACCAGATGTTTAGATCAGTGTGCGATCACTACGGCAACACAAAAACGATCCAAATATGGCGGCACTTTCAGCTGGCTAACAGCTGCAACGAGCAACGACAGAATCCACAAAAGTACTCGTGTTTATGGAATTTATTCTTAGCCCGCTATTTTCATTTGTGTATGTCACGAGACTGCTATTCTCGTAACATGTCTTATATTTCATAAACATTATATTACGTAAAACAGTTATATGTTGAATCCGTAGCTTATTAGGTGTGCCAACGAACAAATCATTCTATTTTTCGCGAGCCAAAAATATATAATGAAATTTGAAATATATTATCGTATATCTTCCATAAAAAAATGTCGTTTAGTGTTGCAGAACATGGGCAATAAACTGAAGTCAGGCTGCGTACTGGATTTTGTGAATCTGACCAAAATGGTGGATTTTTTATTGCGTCCAAGTACCACGACACCATCTACAATTCAAACACGACAATCTTGCCTCATATTTTTAATATGGATCGAATTTCGACTGAAATTTTACTCGTAATTTGCATAATCAGGTATCAAAAAACAGAGTATGCATAATATTTCGACTTCTTTTATTTGACTTCACATTACAGTCTCAGGTTAACGTAACTTTATGTTGCAGGATTGTCAGATGCAGAGAAAACAGGGACGTTGACCCGTCGGACATGCATCCATAACAAGTTTAACATGGGCATTTCCTCGAATAATAATATAATCAGGGAAACAGTTCTGTATGATAATAACAACAAACAAGGATGAATCATGATATCGCATTCCTATTCGTGTCCTCGGTTCAGGCTGAGTGCAGTGCATCGACGAAAGATCACAAGTTTACGCTCTCAAAGTTGTGACCCTGATTTTAAAAGTGTTAAGACGAACTACCAGCATGAAACTCACTGTTGAAGAAGCTTATGACCTAGAGTCCTAATTTGAAACTGCGGCAACAGAAGGCATCTTCCGTTTTATTGCAGACACACAGAAGCAAGTACTTATGCAATAAAGAATTTTGAAAAAAAAAAAAAAAACAACAATGAATGGGACTATTAAGAAGGTAACCGTTCAGAAAGTGCCTAGAGGGACAAAAACGTCCGTGGCCCGTTGCAACGAGTCCGTTCCCCCCAGCGCGGTCAAATAAAGCTGAACGAGCCCGTTTACGGCCGCCTATAAACTTTTAAGCGTTCGTAAAACGAGCGAGCGCGGGTTCGCGACGCGCGAAACACCTGACGCGTGCACGGCTCGTCTCGCGTGAATCACGCCTTTTACCTATGGATGTGGATCGATGTCAAGGTCGGCGACGGCTCGGCTATGCCGGAAACGTTACGTAACGAGAATCGTAAAACACGTTCTCGCGACTGGCCGCCATTCCTGGCTGCTCTTCCAGCGTCACGTGACTTCCAAGCAACGCCACAGCCAACGATCTGTGTTTCTTCGACTTGACGAATGGAACACTTTGTCTTCCTCTCCCCTTCTACACTTACGATCCGCCTTTCGTAATAGGCTCGCACATTTCGATTACTATGCAATACACACCATGTGTAACGTGCGAAGAGCGTCTTCGTGATATACATTGTTAAGCTGGCTAGTGAAATGACCTGATTTCGTTTCTATCTTGGGTAAGCCAAAATTTGGCTACGAGAATTGCGACCTCCAGGTTCCAGATTACTTGCTGTTTCTGTAACTGCCGAGTACCGTATCGAATGGAACATAATTTATGCTTAGTGCTGATTATTCAGTGTCATAATTCTGTCTACTATGTAAACGAAAATGACAACTTATTAAAGAGATAGTTAATAAGTTCAATTCCATTTAAAAATAAATAATGTATTGTGTAATATTACCTAAGTACGACTGACATTGATAATCTCGCTCATGTCAATAAACATCTTTGAAACATCCAAAACATCTTACCCTACCCAAAAGCATTTCTTCCATACACAAAATAAAGCTGTAAAACTGTTTATACTTTCAAATCTACGTCGACCTTTATCTCTAAAATCTCCAAACCCATGTTCTTAATTGAATTGTATGGTCGTGAAATAAAATCATTAGGCCGAGAAATGCAGTCTGTTTGTATCCACGAAGAAAAGATAATTCACGTGTCAGAAACGAAGTGAAATGGTACGAGCAATGCCACTTGCGGACAGGTTAGATGTACGTTGTTCTTTTCGCGGCGCGTTCGGTGTAGTTACAGATGAATCAGATGGACAGTGGCGAATTTTATGCTCAATCCGTTAAACCGTCATCGAGGTCATCATGGTGCACGGGTTGTTCGACTTTCCTGTCTGCTGATCGTCTCGTGTCCGAAGTTCTAACCGTTTCGTGTTTGCTCGTAAAGTTGGTAGCTTACGTAATCGCTCGTACCCTCGGTCACCCGACTGTCTGCCGTTTCTACGATTCCATATAGCTGCATTCATTCATAACCCTCTACTATCCGACGTACAATTTCTGTCGACACTTCGTGATAACATCAACTTGATCGCTCATTGTCCCTCCTAAGGTAAAACAAGCATGCTCTATCTTGTGTTTGATCTTGTAGCGTCAGAAACTGGTAGTATGAAACTACCAGTTTTACAAGCTAACATGTGCTACCACGCATATGTGATTAGTTGTGGAGAAATAGTTTTTTCGTGGATACAATTGTGTCATAAAGCAAGTGTACTTTCATTATTAGGAAAATTCAGGAGAAATTCAACGAAACATTGTAGAAATATTGGAAGATAACACATCGAATCTGTGGAAAGTTGAAATTGTGCTCAAAGATTTGGGATGTAAGAAATTGAGAATACAGGAATGTAGGATCTTAGAAATATGGGGATTTGGGGATTTGGCCACGTAGAAATTCAGTTCAACGATTTTAGAATTTAGGGATTTGTGAATATAGGGGTTCAGAAGTGTAGGGCTTTGGAGATACAGAGATTCAGTGATACAAGGATTCGGGGATCCAGAGGATCGAGAATTCATGGATTTCGAAAATCTGAAAAGTTGCGAATTGGAAAATTAAGCCACTTAGAGTTCCAGACATTAAGAAATTTGGAAATATAGAATCCAAATCTAGGGTGTCCAATAGGAAGTTGGGGAAACTTAAGCAGATGAAATCTAGAAGGACTTCGTAGTAACGTAACGAGAAAGGAAGCCTGCACTGTACCTAAACGTTTCATTCATACTGGGAGTTTCCAGTTGGCAAGTCACTGGTTGACCAATTAAGAATATTTTCCTAACTCTTAAAATTAAATAGCTGCTACGTGTATGATGCGAGTCCATATCGCAGAAAGAAATTCTAAGTTATTACAGACAGTTTACTCGAATTACAAGCAATAAATATGGCGTAATCATTCCGTGAATCTGTTCACGCTCCGGTGAATATACAACTATAGTTATCCAGCACTGAACACGAAATTACTAAGAAGGTTACTTTTATTCTTACACGGACAAGTATTGAATAAATAATATATTTTAAACAATAAATTGAAAGATTTACGTTATCCAATATACGTACGCGTCAATTTGCGAACGCGGAATCATACGTATCTGCATTAAATAGGTTATCAATGGAGGTTTTCATACAGCAAAATGTCCTCGTACTCGATATTCTAAAATGGACGCAGAACGAAAGTTTTCACAAGGAATGAACATCGATCGTTTCGCTCCACGGTGAAACAGTTTTGTTACTGGTCGACCAGAAACTGGTTTGGGCAGTTCAGCTGGCTCACTTTGAACGCTCCAATCGAAGCTGTCCGCGAACCGATAGTTTCGATCGGCGGCCATTTTCGTACATTAAGTCCCGGCAAAAAATCTACATATTGTCCAAATCCACGGGGATCTCGAACCTGTTAAAATTTAAATAGATGCGATCAGACGCGTTCCTTCAAATGTATCCATTTACATTCTTACGAAATATACAAAATGAACAAGTGTTACAAATCCTTATCGCACCGTTACGAGTTTCTTGCAAACGCTGTAATAAACTAACTTGGGAATCGTTATTTTTCAATCCCCATTACCTTTATCGCGGTATCTTCGCACTTTTCACGCTGGAGACCCATAAATGGGCTTTCAGATAGCAGCGGTTATCGTTCGAAAATCGTTAATTTATCGACGTAAGAAGAATTTCTTGTTAGACAGTAGCCTTATTAAAAATACCAAACGTTCGATGTTAATCCAAACAGCAGTATTCTACATCGTACATTACATTTCGGTTTAAATATTTAAATAAAAGACTTTACGAAAGGGAGTCGGTATATACAGTAGAGTGAGGGATTAGTCAACGTATGACTTGGAGTATGACGATTTTTAATACGATTTCGAATACAGAAGTTTAAATAATCTCGCAGAACTATGGAGTAAAAATTGACTCCAATTAGAGAGATACGAAGCAAACAGCGAGGAGAAATACAGGGTTCTTTAATTGTGAACAAACACACGTTTATTTTCACCTAATAAGCATGACATAAAAAAGCAGAATTACTTATGGGACATCACAATAAGTAGAGATAATTACTGCGAGTCATCCGAAGTTCATAAACATCGGCTTTAAAAACGCGATTAACAGTCTGTACGTTTCGATCTCGGTATCCTTCGGATCGAGAACGGCCAAGGCTAGGACTGTCGAAGGGCAGTCGCAAAATGTGAGAAATATTACCGGGGTAAAGAGGAGAGCGTGTCCTTGAGGGCAGATCAAGAGCAGCAAGAACGAGAGGGACTCGTCTATTTATTGGCTCGTTCGCGGAACGAACGCGCAACGATAAAAATAAGCAAAACCTCTCGCACAAGCGGAAACCACGTACAGAGGCGTGCGATGCAAATTCGAGTGCTGATAAAATAAATGAAACTTCGTGAGAGTGGTATGTGGATAAGCGGGAAGAGCTAGACGATCGATATAGTGGTTGCAAGCAATCTCTGCGAACGGAACAAGCTTTACCGAGAGCTTGCAACGTGATGCCTCATTGCGCGTAAAAGGGTTTCTTTCGATACGAATCGATGCAAACATGGCTGGCCAACAAACAACCATCTTGCGAAACTATGTGAACTCTATGTGTTTCTTGTTCAAACGATATTCCCTAACTTTCGCTATAAACTACTTACCCCTTAATGAAATTCAACGCGCAACATCTGAACTTCGATACATTTTCCTAATCGTAAGGTAAATGATCCTGTTTTTGGATGTGTCAGAATATGATGGATCAACAATAATTTCTTATTAGTAGATACAGATTTCTGTACGAGTTACCGAGTTACTAGAATAATCTTGAAATACCAAGAGCTGAACAGAACCTGCGATGAGTTAAAAACGGATCTAACTCAGAAGCTGCGAAATATCTATGAAGTATCTAGGACTTTAGAGAATTTAAAACGTAAGAACGTACGGTGTAACTTTCTCATTGCAACGCTTCGAATGAAGTTTCTGCGCTACAACATATATATTTTATTAGACTGTTATGTACGCACCATACTGTCACTGTACTAAATAATATTGAATATTTACATACTGTCAAATGAAGTGAACAGTGCGGTATGAAACGTACGGAAGTACGAACGAAGTTTGTTACGGGGGAATATGAAATTTACGGGTAACCAAACAGTCACAGTGGAACGGAACGACCGAAAAGGAGCATACGTATTTACGTAGTTAGCGAAGAGAAAAATAGAGAGGACAGTCAGGAACGCGAAAAGACGGGTGTTTAAATTTCCGTGTAATGAATTGCATATCATTTTCCCGTTTTACTTCGAGCTCTGTTCAACGATAAATTCTTTCCTTAAGACCCTTTCTTCCCCATATTATGCGCCATTCCCTCGCTCATATCTCATATTTAATTCATAATTTTGCACATCTTAAACTACAAACCGACAATCAAGCCGGCTCCCTTCGTCGGCGGCTAAGATGGCGGCGGCCGCCGAGGCTCATGATTTCAAGGATTTCAAGGATTTTTAAAGATCGCCGTACCGCGTGGCATGACCGAAAATCAGTCGGTAACAAGCAGCGTGGCGTCGTAAAACGAACGTTTTACACTTCCGTTGGCCAGTTAACGCGTCGCGTAATCCACCGATCGGTCCTGCGACTCTCGAGACGGTTCCAATGTTCTCGTGAGATAAGACGATATCGATAACGACCGCCATTTAACCACTATGCCGTTGAATTTACGAGCCCCGTGTCGAGCGGCGTCCGTAAACGAAGAAAAAAAAAAAAAAAAAAAAAAAAAAAAAAAACACGGTCCGAGGGAGAAAGAAAGAAGAGAAACCCACCGAGACGCACAAAGATTCTCGCGCAAACGTCCACGTAATTGCGTTCGCGTACGGTTCATTAGTCCGGCGGAGAGAGAGACAAAGAGGAAGGGAATCGACGAGAAGAAGAGACCGAAGGGTAGAAGGGAGGGAAAAGAGGAGGGTTTATTCGTGGAGCCGGGGTACGCTCGTTATCCGTTCGGTGCCTCGTAATATTTCGTGATTCCCCGGACCCCGTTCTATCTCTTTCTCTCTTTCTCGAGGGCACCCTTAATTAGAAACTTTACTTTGCGCGTTTAAATGCATTACTTGTCGTAATATTGCACAATTTATACCCTCGGACCGTGCTGTAACCGTGTACAAGATGCAACGGATCAACCCTTCATGGCCTCCTCGGAAAGAACAGCACCAACGTAGACGCGATTCCGTATAGTTTCACTCGAACTGCTATTAATTAGACGCTGATTCGAACTACCGTTAAGACCTCCGTCTCCGTTTTCATGGTGACTTGCGTTCCGCGTCGTACTAAGCGAAATACGTACTCGCACCGAATACTTCGTAGGATTACCTCATTATATTTCACTATTTTATTTAACCGGATACCATGTTTATTCTCCTGCGTGGATTTTAATACGACTTTATTCCTGTCAGAGCTCCTCGCTGTTTTAATATTTCATTTTCTTTCTTTATTAACTTACTAACGTACTATTTTACTTTTTTATTGCACTACGATTTTCGTCAGTAATAGTACTGACGAAACACCCTATATAATTGAAACTTGTTAATGCAAGACAGTTAAAAATGTAGCTTCTCTTTATCAAGATCCGAACGATCCGAATGTTATTTGTGTCTCCCGTAACACGACGCTTTCTACTGAAAGACGTATCTAACCATTGTTATGAGAATTACCTGTGTGCTACAACTCGTATTATACTTTCATCGCTGTACTATTATATCGAAGTACTAGTAAAATGCTTCGAGTAAATTCAGTCGATGTTCAAATGGAATTTTACAATACGGACCCAGTGATATATCGAACGAGTACCTGTTACGTTCGTTTCAAATGATTCGACTCCGCTGAAAGTCTCAATTATGTTAGTATCGAGTTGCGCAGTAAGTTGGCGGTGAATATTAAACCGTGGAGGACCATGACTGGCTCCGTTTACAGTTTACGTCCGTCTTCTTTAGCTCGGTATGCCTGTTTCAATACTCTTTTCAATTTTTTAATTATTGACATTATAGTTATATACGAACTTGGAAGAATTCGAATTTTATAGTACGAAAGCGAATAAAACCTCGAAGACGGTTAATGAAATATAAATAAAGGCATTGATAGCTCTCCGGTCGATAATTGGACAGTTTAAAGAATCGGGAGAAAATCACACGAATCGTATAAAGTAATTGTGATTGAAAAATTTAGTTGGAAAATAACTATCAACGAGAACAATTCTGAAACGTGGGAAAGATTTTTTTTGCACGTACACTAGGCTTAATAAAAGATATTAACTTAATAAAGAGAGTAACAAGCTTCTGCACTAAATAACATCGTATTATTTTATACACTATCCAGAACAAACCTTATATTTCATTTCTTTGATATTCTTATTAATTTAACACTTAAAAGTTTCTTAACCGCAGCAGTTCCGTATTAGACAAGTTTCCATCCGCTACAACTTATAACTCTACTTGTTCTTATTATCGATTCCTCTGAACAATTAAAAGAAAGCTCTCGTTTTCTCAGGTTACATAATCGTTTCTCGATTTCATTGCCATCAAGAACAGGCCAAGTAAAATAAGCGAGAGTCCATTCGTTACACCATAATTGAACTCGATCGACGTGTTCCATGCGACATCCAGATCGTTTTCGAACGAGTCGAGCCCCGAATAATAATATTACGCAAAGTTTACGCATTTACCTTCCCGAATACGTTCCACGTATCGCGAGCGCATATTTGCTCGTTACAACATTTAAGAGCGTTCACGCGACTGGCTTTCGAGTTAGTAAATTTCGCCCAGAACAAAGCGTCACGCATTTTTAACATCGGCGGTTAACGACGACTCTGCTTACTTATGTTAACGATTTGGCCACAAAAGGATCTTTCCACGTCGAAGGAATCCTTGAAACGTCGAAATGCTACAACGTGATGCCATCGGGGCGAGCAGAGAACTCGATTCACCCGAACGAATCACGATGTACCTCCACTTTCGACGAAGAAATAGACGGCAACCGAGAAAGACCATCACTGGTTGACTGGAAAAATACCTTAACATTCCACGTGTCTCGATACTCGTCAAATTCTTCCCGTACGTGTTAAATTCGACGTGGAAAGCCAGTCGTAACACTAGTGGCAGCTTTTAACCCCCCTGTGTGGCCAATCGGACACAACGCTCACGTTTTAACATGCGTTCATTTTATTGTGGAAACGTCGCAATTGTATAGAGGTTTCCATGCAGATTTACGTTTTAAAAAAATTCCAAGGGCAACACGAAGATCAATTACAACTAGAATCACATTCGAATCAAAAACACGATAAAGTCCCTCGAAAATGATTTCATTCGACAATATAGATTGTACTGTCAACCGTAAAAGGTTAGACGTTAATGGGAAAAACATTCAAGATAACCGAAACGTAAGAGAAGAAACAGGTCGGTATATGTATTGTGAAAGATGGCTTCGCTTCGTCAGATTGAATTTCGAGCGGGAGAAGAAATGGTTAATTGCACGATTCGATATTCTCTACAGTTCCAGAAAATTTCATTAACATGAGAATTATTCGAACATAAAAAATGCGAAATTAAATGGTATCGTATACTTGAAATAAAAATTGGGTTAAATAACAAATAAGAGTTTATTTGGACAGTGCTGATGCGTCGATCCATGCGCGCTATTTGTTCTCCATTTTGTTTACGCGCACCGAAGGATGTTCATTTGCAATTCTGATGCACTTAAGCTTTTGCATTTGGTTTCAGATAATTTCTCCATTCGGGGAAGTTCGTTAAGTACAGGTATGATTAGGTACAGAAATGGAGTACGATTTTAACAGGGAGAATTTCATACGTTTAAGAAGATCGCGAAGTAAATATCCGGGGAGATAAAATAACGAAGCCGTTGGCGTTCTTTCCAGTGGAAGGATTAAACACGATATTTTCATTTCTGCTCGTAAGTTGCAATTATCTCTGATTGCGGCGCTACACGATGCGATTACAAATTGGATAAGGAATCTTCATTTTTTCTTCGTATTACCGAACAAGTGGGGTAAACAGAACGGTTAAAAATTACTCGTTCATTATGCAATTCTATCTTCGTGTAAAACAGGCGATTATGATTTCAATAAATTATCTTTTCTATTTCTGTCGGCGTTTGATAGGATACAATGAACAATAATTCATTCTCATGTACCTCCGCGTATCTCGTTTCAAATAAAGATATTCTAAAACGGATAATTATTCTCTTCCCTTCGTTCGCGTCGAATTAATACAATACAGAAAACTACCGTGAACGGTGTATCCAATATCTTATATTTTCATTGTACATGAAAAATTTGGAAAAAAATTACAGACTGAATAAAGTGTTGTTCGTTTTAGCACAATCTGATAGATTGAACGAAGGAGTAACGACATACAGATTTATTTTTGTTTCACATAAAACATTCTATTCAAAACGTTTCACTAAAAGTTGAAATATTACAGAATATACCAAATTTTTCTCAGCATCAATATTTAACATAAGAAAGGAAGCTCCACGCAAGCTCAGAAGTTAAAATTCTGCATAGAGAAGGAATTTGTCAGAACGTGGTCTTGCACGGGGGTCCACTGACCGTCCGTGTACGCTCATAAATATTCTCTCGAAGTAAGAACCATAAAGAAACCGCTCGCGGCCCGAAAGGGTTGATTTTTTCCTGTGTCCGGTCGGAAGCGAAACGAAGAATAAAGAAAAGAAAAAAGAAAAAGAAGCGAGTCGGTCTCGCTGACCGAACAAGGTAACCGCTCCTCGAGGTAATAACCGAGCAAGGACAAAAGGCCTCGCCTCCTGTTCGTTTATACGACTGGTCACGCCAGGATTAAAAGCGTTGCACTGCCACCACTTGCATTTGTTCGCCTCGTCTTCCAAGTCTTTTAACGGAATTGGAACGCTTGCGATTGACAAACTGTACTGAGATTGAAGCGACACTAACTCCCAAGTAACTGGACGTATTTTTATCTTCGGATGTGCGACGACAATTTCAACTCCTTGCAAAAGATTTGTCTTATTAGGAGAGGAAATATTGTTATTAAGATAAATTAGTTTGATGCATTCTTCCTCTTTATTTGTTACATTTATTAGCTTTGTATTAAATGTCAGTTGATTCATTCGTGTAAAAGAACGGAAAAGTTGGGGTTTAAAAGTTGGTATGCAACTTGCAATAAACATTCAATTTCATGTGTCAATTTTATTACGGTAATTGAAGCGATTATCATAACAGCTTTTCTCCTACTTGCAGAATACACTCGAGTCAGAAACCACCTCGCAAATACGCACCACAGAATACTTTAATCTCCTTACTAACGCCTTTAATAATACTAATAATACTGAAATATTGAAAATACTTGGTCGCCCGGGAAGAATTTCAGATATACTAATAAATTCTTCGTCGAGTTCTTAAAAAACAAGAGATCAACATTTTCTGGGAGGAATCAATATATCGGTAATGAATCGACTCGACGCGCCACGAATCAAGGACCAAAGATAATTCCAAGAAAGAAGATAGAAAATAAAGGGCAAAACGGAGGGGTGTCAGGTTGGGATGAATTTTAAGCGTCGGTTTCTGTCTACTAATTAGCCTGAGGCCGAGACTCGCTTCACGGTTCCATCAGCATCGGACCGACAAGCGTATTTTCATTACGACCGTTTCGAGAATATCGCAATAGATCTGTTCCGAGTGTACGAGAGGAATGGAAAGAGTTAATTAAGTCAATCGGACGCGGTGCCTGTAATTAACCATATGAATCCCTTGACGCGACCTCGTCCACTCGAACTTTACCAGCTGCCATCTTGCTTTCTCCGCCAATACTCGATAAGCTTTCCGTTCCGCCTCACCTGCCCTCTAATCATCATATCGATACAAATCGATGCAGCCAAATGAAATTAATTTTTTAACCTAACTAAGGGAGATAGAATCAGTTGATCCAATTTTTCCAGTTTCCGCTCGGATATTAATCGTCCTTCACCATCTTGTTAATAAGGAAATAATCTCGATGATAAAAAGGCATCATGAATGAAAAAAGTATAAGAAGCACTGATGTGAATGATTAGATGTGTGAACGTTCAACACGAATTTATGAATCTGTGAAGACATATGAATGATTAGGATATTGTTAAACGTGAACTTAACGAATGAATTTGTCTACGATACGATGTTGTGGTATGTCCAAGTAGCTTTAAGATAGAGTATGAAGATAGAGAGCTGACTGGTACATACATAAAGTTAATGAATGGAAGTGAAGCAGTACGGATGTACTTAATTACAAGCGATAAAAGTAAAAGTTTGCAGGTTTAATAAAAGTTCTTGTAACAAAAAGAAGATAATTTAATTAGTAGCGATAAAATTGAAAGTCTGTAAGTTTAATGAAATACTCTGAAAACAAAGCTCCCGATAACAATACTAATAAGTTCTCCAAATTATAAAAACTGATGTACAAGGAAGTTTAGTATAGAATTACTTAACTTTTCCGAAGTACAATTCTTTTATGCAAATCGTTCACCAAGATATCCATTAAGATCCGAAACGTTCAAGAAGTCCTGAACATTATCATAAAAAGGATGAATCACAGAGCACCGAAAATTACAGCTGCTCAAATCAGGAAGGCTAAATATAAATGTAACTGGGAGACATTTGTCAACGACGACGAATCGTACGAAACGAAAGATACGCGTGCCACAGGAAGACGTGCTATTGCTCGAGTCTGACGACATTTTTGGCACGCGACACTCGAAAATAGACAGAACGATGTCGAACGTATAAATATTCATGAAATTGCGTCCAAGTGTAATTCTATAGGTTAGGTGTGCCGTCGGACGCCTAGACGCTCCGAAGACGCCCGAAGGGCAAACGTGACCAGCTTCGTTGACTTTACGACCGCTAAACTTTGCCTTTATAGTTTCGCGCTCCGAGTGGCCCACAAAAAGCCAAATGGCCACGATTCCACACCGCGTCGTTCCGCTCCGCTACGGGATACCTTCTTAAATATGTGACACTCTGCTTCCGCAACATTTACCCTTTACCGACATGCCCTTTCCACCGATTTCACCCCTTTACGCGACCATTTTGTTACTTCTTTCGAGTTCCATATTCAACGAAGTATATCCATCTGAAAGATTAGTTTCCATTGCAGATCATTCTTAGAGTTATTCCCAACTTTTCGTACTCTCGAGCTACAACCTTCATACAACGCGTATTACGTATTCATTGACGTCCAAGCCAGTTATGATCAACAAATGGTCGAATTATAGGGGGGGGAAAATTACGCTGGAAAGATTGTTCAAGATTTATCGACGCTTTCATCGATAATTGCAGTCCTCTGCAGATATTTATATCAACAGCGCGTAGAAATATTGCACTTGAAGAAGAGATTAAATAGTTGTAAATCGAGAAGAACGTTAACTCAAGTCTCCAGCAGAGTAGATTTTTCCTTCATTTTTCTTTAATCACGAAACAGGAAGATTTGCATAAAATATGCGAGTCGTTAGAGGCTTCGATGGAAAGTTTTCACCGTGAAGATATCGTGCCGCAACACACGGTCATTTCCAAGGAAGTTGAACCAACGCAAACGGTTCAGCCAAGCAGTCATCCCACAGTTTAAGCCACGGGGTATTCATCAAACTTTGAAACTTTGACGGACTTATGCTAAATCGTCCTCCATCGCTGCACGGAATCCGGAGGAGTTGCGTTATCTTCGCTTGGAATTCTGAATCGCAGCCAGAAGATGGAAATTGCGACCCTGGAGGGTTGAATTTCCTTCCTCTCCATTACGCTTTCTCTCCATTAAGCTTCTCCGATTGTATTCCACAATCAATAACTCACTTTTCCGTGATTCGTGCTGACAATTACTACGAACTATAAGGTTACTTTAAAAGCAAAGTGAGATTATTTCGGTCAAAAATCCTCGGATAAGTTAGTTATTCCTACATAAAGTTTTCAATATGTTTCTTCGAACAATCTGTTTTAGAGTCAGTAACTTGTATTTGACCAACGATGTAATCATGTAAACAGTAAATCCAAAAGTCGTATCCGCAGCCTTCGCAAAATGTATATCCTTTAAAAATCGTTTGACAATGGCAATCTCAGAGATACCAATGCAGGAAGGTAGAAAGGATTGCTGTACAGAGAAATGTCCTTCGGTTGACGCTAAAGAGTCAGAATAGAGTGTCCCGTGTCGAGCCGTTCGAAAAAGCAATAAAACTATAAAAGTGGTCAGAGAACGGAAGGGTTGAGCAAGGTCCGCGTAACCCCTCGTCGACCTCGTCCACGTTAATTCCATCCGCCTCTAAACTACCTCTGAACGTAAGCCATTTAAGTATCCTCCGTTGAGATACGTTCGGAAAGTTGGCCGTCAGTTGTTCGAGAAACTCGAACGAAGAACGCATAGACAGAAAAATCGAATCGCGATGCTACAACGGGACACCGGTTACAAGTTCTGTCGAAATTGTGTAGTACGCCCAGTTCCAAAAAGTTTCGTACTTCGTGAACGAATCCCGCGGAGAAATTTATTCGATGGAGGAGAAACGTGAAACGCGAGTTTGGTCGAAAGTGGGTAGAGAAAAATATTCCCATAATTCCGGACGTGGACCCAGTTTGTTTCCAAAAGTTGTTTACGAGTGCAACGTTCACGGTGATAAGATTTCGGTGTTGTTTATCGACGAGTGCTTCGGAACAGTTGCCCCGAAATATATCTGTCGATTGGTTCGGTGACACTCGAGTTGTGGAAACAGAACGGATAATGGCGTCACGAAATACGCTTCAAGATGGCGAAAGTTTGGGCTGGGTTCAATCTAATTATAGACAACCTTCGAGGGGATAGAGGATCCTCGAGTAAGCTTGTATTTCTGGCTGTGCTCTGTTTCTCTTTTTCCTTGCGAAGGGTAAACAATGGGAACGAGACTGGGTGGGTCTTTAGATACTTTCGAAAATCGATAACGTTCTCGGTTGTCTGATGTAACCCAACTAAATTCTTCTCTCTCGTTATCGAGGAACTGCCTTTAATTACAGTAGTTATTCTCGTAAGATCTTTATTACAGTGCAATTTCATCGAATCATAGGTGTATTTTCTAAACGAACGAAGAATTTCGATCGCAGTTGGAAAAAATTTAAATAACAGTTGTATCGTAAAATACTTGGGTACTCCTCCGGTTCGAATTCCTCCTATAACCACGGTGTATTTTAACTGTTTCGATTGCTTAATTAAGACCGTCTGAAGCAATCCCGCGGTCGACGGATCTCGAAAATGGAGAATTTATAAACGTTCGTCGTTGACGTCTCGAAATGTTTCTTTTTCTTTGCTCTCTCTGTTCACGCACGAAAAGTATGGCATCACGAGGGACCCTCGTGGAAAGCACGACCCATGACGTAATCCCATGGGTGTTATGGGAAATGAATTATTACATACGGAGCCATAGGCGACGGAGAACGAAGCCAGACAAAATGGTGTCTCGAAAGGAATGTCAAACTCCATCTCGATTCTGTTCTCTTCCTTCTCTCGCTGCCGAGAAAACTTGTTACCCTCGACCTTCGGGGAAAACAACTCGGCGTGAAACGAATTTTCGTTCAAAAGACGAGGAAGAGAGGGGAAAATTCGATCGGCTCCTTTTTCAGCGTTTCATAAATTGAAATCCGATCAAACTCGTTCGATCAGAAATTCCACCGTTCTCCAAATAAATGCCTCATTCTTCGAACGAATGAATCCACGCGTTCGAAATAGCTTCGGTTAAGATTGAATTCAAGTTCAAGAAACGTCTAAATTTCTTATAGCGATCGTGATCTGTTGGGAAACGAGCATATCTTCGCTTTTGGCGGGCGTTTAATTTGGAATTGGGGGTAATCGAAGATAAATTTTCAGATTTAGCCAACTGCCGAGTAAACTTGATCTTCGGAACGGAATGCGACAATAATACGCAAAATACGAGAACCAAGTTGGCTACTGCAAGCAAAATACATATACTTGAATTTAAACGATCGCGCTTCAATTTGGATCCTTTTTAAAAAGATATTTATGTTCTGTAAAAACTTCGTAATCATTGCAGTTTTCGAACTTTTCTTGCCTCTGATTTTTCATTTCTCATCCTCTTCCGTTTAAACGTCTTTTCGATTCAATTCTCTGCATTTTAACTACTACTCTTTTTAACTTCAACACTTGTTATATTTTAAAAACAACATATACAGTACAAACGATTATTTCTAAATACTGCCGGAATTATATTTTTCTCTCGTAATAGGTAGAGCGACGGCTTCGTCAATTTTTGAGCAAGTCAAATGAAACCATTTATAATTCCCTGAAATTTTTATTTCATTTCATTAAATGGATAACCTTATTAGTAAAACTCACGACTAGTCATCAACTACTATGCAAAAATGTAAATGTGCCCCGGGACCGTCTTCTAAGCGTTAATTAAGAAGAAAATATCATCGTTCTGTATTTCACATAACTCAAATATAATTAAAATAGAAGGGTTAAAGGGTTCCTATTAGAATGCAAAGCTTGAAATAATGCATGAGAGATTTCTTAGAGTTCGAGTAATTTATACATATGCGTATAATACTAAATTTTCTTCTAATGAGTAGTACACATGCCTATGTGTAGCGTGCACGGTCATTTCTATGTTATTTCTTTCAGACGATAGAAAAGACGTAAACGTCAATCTTTTTCGAAACAAATTAAACGAAATGAAATTGTCTGAAATGAAAATCGGAGGAATTTACCTATCCAATATAATCAATTTACAATCTGTAATATCTTTAATCAGTTACTTGATTGGTTCGACAACTGTTTATTTAACAATTAATTCTTACTCAGTTCACATTACTCGTTCAAGCTACGATAACGAGTGATCATTCTTCTTAACCAACTTATTCAAAATTTGTATGTTTTTAACTTTCTCTGTCTAATTCTGAAAAGCTATCCTGCTTCCAGACATCATCCACCTTCAGGAACGTATCGAAGCAACCGCTCCGTGTAAACCGCTATGAAACAGTGTACCAAGTTGGGCGAGCAATTATCCAACTTGTCACCTTAATCCAACGGATGTGGCTAACCATACGATGGACTCGTATAGTCAAAGGACAGCCAGATAGACCAGCTATCGCCGAAACTGCAGCACCAGGTTAATTACAGCTTAATTGCTACTCATCCCTCCTCCTGTTTCGCGTCGGAACACCGCAGTTTGAACCAAGGAACCTATTTTACCCCGCAAACACCGGCTCGTCCCTTCGTTCATCGCTATTTATCCCTTCGCTAAATTTTAACAGCCCTTTCCTCCCTTTCCAACATCCTCTCCGCTGACCAAGCATCGCGAAACGTCTGTTCGTTGTATCCTTGCCAGCTCTCGCATATGTAATTGTATAATTTGCCCTGCAATTTAGTCCGCGGATAATTTCTATAATTTTCCCGCAGTCCTCCAAGCAAATTCAACGAACCCGCTCCCAACCCCTTTGTCGGGAGCCAGCGGGGCAGATAGGTAGGTTCTTAGCCCGGGATTCTCCCAGGGGATTATTTTGGAAGATATTTGAATCGTTGACCAGGCTATAGGGCGTTTCTTTGACCTCTCTTGATCGTTTTATTGGTCGATGCCCCGTGAATACGCGCCATGATGGAGGGGTAAGCTTCGCGGGCACAGAGGGCGATACCCCAGACGACCCGAGTTCAATTTTAGGGGTTCATCTTTGTTCGTTAAAATAATTCTCCATTCACAAGCTATCGAGATATTAAGTGGATAATTCGTATTTAATTTTAAACTTCCTCGCACTTTTTACTCTCCTAATTCATATTAAATATATAAGTTCATTATTCCAAATTTTTTTAATTGAGAAATACAACAAATGCAAGTTTCTGCATCAATGATACATTAGATAAGGTGTAATTTATCTAAAAGCAAGAATTAAAGCTTCTCTAAGATTCACAATTGTTTAGTCTTCTTGCTATTATACAACCGATGCAACTCCGCACAAGGTAAAATTTTTAGCGTAAAACGAAATTTTGGTGGTTTAATATGACACCGAGTGAGTATATACGTCTGACTATCGTTCATAGAGATAAAACGAAGAGACAACGAGGGCAGGGTCCCGAAAGAATTTGAACCAAAAATCAAAGGCAGAACTAGCTGCAGATGTAAGAAATCACCTCCAAATTATGGAACCACGTTTCTGACTCGATGCCAAGAAGTCTTGCCAATATCCTCCGCGACGGTATTATGCGAAAGTCTGCTTTACCGGAATGTTACACGTTGCAAAATAAATTCAGTTATATTCAGAAATTTTCTGCTTAGACCACGTACAAATTTTCCATACTCATGCAAATATGTCTCCCACGCAAATATTAATGTCAGTAATTCCAAAATGCTTAAATGTCTCTCTATTTAGATGCGTCTGGAGATTAACACTTTCACAAATCCTAATAAAATATACAAAAGAGCTTAGTTAACGCTAAGAATATGCATTTCAAATTAAACATATAAACGTTGTATAATTGAGTCTTTATCACCTGCGTACAATATTCAAAATTGCTTCGGATGTTTCATATTTGTACCTGCACTTAATTATGTTTTCCAATTAATTAATGATGTAATTCATGTGCAATTATTTTGAAACGAGGCGAACATAAAGACTGAATGAAATATATTTAAACAAGTCACTATATATCAAAGTGTCAAATTGCATGATAAAGAGTGAACGATCTGAAAAATTTCTTCTGTAACAATTCCACAGTTCTTGACATAATACATCAATAAATGTAATTGATAGTATCAATAGTGAGCAAGGTTAGAAGACAGAAAACTGTAAGATACGGAGATGACAGGGTGATGATAAATGTACGCGTCGGTTCGAATCAAAGCGTACAATCGTAGATATTATATTCATGACTTACAACGATCCCGTTCGAGACGTTAATTTCGTGGTTAAAATTTATAGCTGTCGAGATACGCTCGCGAAGAATTGGAAGCAGCGAACGCGACGAACGAAATGTTCTTTGGCCACGAACATATTTCGTATTAGTTGTAAACCAACGACGTCAACGATCGATTTATAATAACAAACGGTAATAAACAATACCGCGTCTATCCTACAAAACGTTTATATACAATCATCCGTATACGTTCTCTCGTTATTTAACGAGCAGACGTTGAAGACGTGTTTATACGATCAAAACGTCCTAACTGTTGCGCACATTTTACTATTGCTCGTGGGTGGCAATAAGTTCGAAAGATCGACGGTAAATTACCAAATACTGAGTGTAACAGATACATTATCACTTATTTATTTTTGTACACTTCTTGCAGGAAGGATATATTTAAAACTTCAACTTTCAGAATATTTTAATACATTTTATATCTGAGTATTTTAGAATTTTGTAGTATATTTAATATTGAAAAATTTTTAAGAAATATAGGACTCGTAAATCATTTAATAATTTCAATGCTTCAAAACTTGTAATTTATTCAACCCCTAAATGTTCTAGAACTTGTAATACATTTAATATTTATACGTTACAGGATATACAATACAAACATCACCACACATGTAGAGTACCATTAATACTGCGAATATCACATATAATACATTCAATGTATAAATATTACAAGTGGGTTAACTATAATATTTTTGTTATTTATCGTTAAGTAATAAGGGAAAGCAAATTCTAAGAGAAAGAAGAAAGAATAGTCGTTGACGTCGCAAAGAAGAAGTAAACGAAGAAACGTAGGTGCGCAATGTTCGATCGGTTTCGATCAAAGCATGTCGTAGTCGAAGCGTGAAAAGCAAGAGCCCGAAGTGACATTGTAAGAATACTTGAAGCGTCTAAAAATGTCAAGGTTTAACATTCTCGCGTGCAACGACGCCCTTCGAAACTCCCTTTCTCCCATCGATTCTCCCATAGCACTCGAATTGTCGTATCAACCCGTGTCACGTCGAACCTCAAGGCAAGAATATCCATATTGGTTCGATGATGCAAAATTTATTGACAGATAAAGAAGCAAAAAGTACAAGAATATACATGAACATGCGTGAAAAAGGAATATAGTGTATTATCGTAACCACCGTAATATCGTCGTACGCAGTAGCCGTGTATCATTAATAAAGGAACAGTAATGAAGCTAAATAATTTACGAGTCAAGTTAAGTGTGTTTTATGTACTAACAGACATCAACTGATAATAGCTCTCCTTTAACAGCGCATCAAAAATAATCTAACGTAAGCAATATAGATATCTAATATTCCCATTTCTCGTTTAAGCGTTTCCACAATTTGTTTGATAGTATCGTTAATACGATAATATTAATATCATAATATAATAACACGTATGCCAGTAATTATCGCAATATTCGTACTTTTTAGTAACGCTTCGATTTACAACGTAGTTCATCTCTTGTAACTGTTTTCGGCTTGTAACGAGCAGTAATTTGGAAATTAGTAGTTATATAAATAACGAAATTTGTGATTTAACTCGGAATAACCCCAATTTACACTAAAACATTATTAAGACCAACAAGTTCGTGCAAAAATTGAACTAGAAATTTAATCAGCGTTACCGATTTTTCAGCTAATCGCCACAATGTGCAGAGCATATCATCAACAAAAAGGGTGTTTTAAAAAGGTGGTAAAAATAGTCGGGGAAACGAGGTCTGTTCTTTGTTTCTTTTTATCGCCCACTCGTTCGAGACTTCGATCTCCTTTCCCAGTCGGAGTATTCGTGTCGCGTCGCACGAAAATATGGAACGTGACGGAAAGGGCGAGATTTACGGTCGTACGAAAACGTGGAGAACGCTTAACGCGTTCAAGTGACGGGAATTCTCTTATCAGCCGCAACTAGCGTGATACGCGCGTTACAAACGAGCTGCTTATCCACGCGCGAACTTACGCGCACTCGCGCTCGCTTCTTTCGAAGAAAAACGGCGACAGTTTACTCCAAGTGGTCTTTACGATTTGTTATACTATCTGTGCGTGGCTGGTGAGTTCGCACGCGAATGAACAGCACGCACACTGTTAAGGACAATCTAGAACTTATAAGGAATGTACAATCTACAGAGAGGTTAAATCCTTTAAAAATTATAAGAGTAGAATGTAGAAACTACAAAAATGTAGAATTTAGAGAAAAAAAAAACCTAAGACTGTAATATGTAACATTTCCTGTAAAAATGTTTCGTTAATAAAAAAATTATACTTCAAATAACCGGTTTGAATTTCTTTACCGAAGATATAGAATATCCCCTGCATATTTATGTAATTTCATAAATCCTCGAATTTCCGTCATCAAGAATTTTTTCTTTTGTCGGAACAAAGTATAAAAATCACTGTGAACTATGGATGACTTTCTCCTACCAGCTCGTAAATTCGTCAAACTTTCCTTCCAAATCCAGATACTTAGGTGCGTAACGAAATACCATTTCGATAACTCCCGTCATCGCTGAGATTCATGAATTATTGCTTATCGGTTGATCTGGATCGCGCATGCGTGTCGGTACAAAAAAGAGAAACAAAAAAACATTTTGTACCACTCGGTAACGCATGTTCCATAATGGAATTCATTTTCTCCTAGCGACGCTCTCATGTATACAGGGTGATACAGTTTTGGTACATTCGCTGTAAACTTATTTCAAGAAACATACTTTACAAGCTTGTACCGACAGTGAAGTTCTATTTTTATATTTTTTATCCTTTCTATTAACACTAAACCTGACAAAATGGTCTAAATGATCGTTTAACAACATTCTTTTACGTTACTTGGTAATTTTTTATTGTTAGAGCTCTATACCACTTAGAACTTAAAAAGACCTCGGTAAAATTCAATACTGCTCTAAGCACGCAAATGTTTACTTCATTCTATCGTATCTACACTTATAGACGGCTTTTAGAACTTGTAATAACTAGTCAAGCAGTCAACAAAAATTGTTCGATTAACTTTGATACAACCTGTATATTCCTACACCACTGTCACTATGAAACGGTTGGATCTGTCTCGGTATCTCAATCACGAGGACATTAAAACTTTTCTCATCTTTCCATAATCTTGAAAAATGGCCTCTTTCGGATGTACGCCGGAACTTAAGGTAAGTACTTATATATTACACAATTCCGCTCAGACGTCATAGGATACTTGCTCGTTCGGATAATCTTCGACTATATAGAATAAATTATGTAAATTAAAGAGTAGCGTATGTTTACGGAGGCGCGGTCAGTATTAGTCGAGTAGAAGGAAATAAAATGTTTGACTATCTAAATGTCTGGAACGACGGAAAACACGTTTCGATACGAAAACGGAAGTCCTCGAACGACAAATTTCTACATATTTTATCATTATTCGCCTCGTATTAACATGGGATCAACGCGGGAATTACATGAAAAAAGCTACTGAAATACTGAAATTAGTAGGAGCAATATCGACGATATACGCACAACAGGAATACAAGCTCCAATTAGCAACCACTCTAATAAATTATCAGGCTTGCAAATTCTCGAGTTTAAAAATTTGCGATCTTCACGAAATTTTAAAATGAAATAATGAATCTCGTTCTATATTGCCAATTACCACAGCACAGTAAACTGAGCTATACATATACAACAAATCTCAAACTATATAAATTCAGCTAACCATGTAATTAACACTTAACGGACAGTTCATGTATTTATGTGTTTCCATTCTGTCTTACTAAGATGGGTAGATTTACGTTTGCACTTAAATTTTTATTGGCCTATGTTACATTTTCATTTTTAAGCACATCGGATTCTTTTCTCATTATCATTAGTTGCTGAATTATCTGTTTATCGAACCTACCGAGCAATTTTGCTTTCTAGATAATATTTTTCTAATAATTTTTAAAGGCGACTGTATCCATTAATGGAAGTATGACGCAGTTGCGGAGAAATTCGGGATAATTACTTTGCGCAGGGTTTGAGCTGCGCTTCGTTCATCATCGTAGAGCACATGATTTCCATTTGAACCGCGACCTCATCTCCGTCCAACTGCCTTCAAATATTTATCCTCTAATCTAAATTCAGATTGATGCAAAGCCGAGCCCCGGTCGAACATCATAGCTCGCGCCGCTTCCGAAAAATGCTTTCCACATTCATGAGCGAAACGACGCGACGCGGACAAGCGCGTCTAGCCGCTCCGGGGAAAATGGGCATACTTTTACGCTTCAATTTCTTCCCAATGAAATTCCGCGCGGACCAAAACTTCCGCCATGCGGAACAACATATGTAAATACAAAGAGAACAGAGAAAAATGAACCGGATATTATTCCGAAAGCAAAAGCATACCATTGGCGTAATCAGATTACGAACCATCGACACTGGACATAAATGTAATATGACTTGGAGTGTTTGTTATATTGCACTTTAAAAATCTTCGAAGTTATGGAGTCACAAATTTTTAAACTGCCAAATTTCATTATTCCTACATTTCCCAGATTCTCAAACTTCTAAATTCTGTAAATTGAAAAAGTTCCAAATTAACAATTAACAGAAATCCAAATCTTGATAAGCTACTTGGCAACGTTTCGAGCGTTAGTCGAAATAAATGTCAGTAAATAAATTCGGAGGGGCTGATTTACCACGAGGCAAAAGTCCTAGTTACGCCAATGTCCATCGAGGCTGTTCAGAACGTGAGGAAAGTTTGTAGGACGGCTAGATGGTGCAATAGCAGGAGTGAGGGGTATCAGAGCGGAAGAATCGCTTCGAAGAAAAGAATGGGCGAGAGGAGATGCATTTTTCGTGGGAAGACGAGGAGGTTCGTTGGGTCGACTGTGGTATGGCTACACACGTGGTCGACCGAGAAGAGGCTGGGTCATTTTGGTGGCTGGTATTGAGCCGATGCGCGCGCATCAACCCTCTTTTCAACCCGGAAAGATGACGAGACATCCATTGCGCCGATCTTCGGGTACAGACGCCCTTTCCTCCATCATGTTTCCGAATGTCTCCTCTTTCTTTCTCGAAACAATTGCAGCGACCATTCATTCAATGAGCGAACAGTGATTTCTGGCCGACCACCATGCTTTTACTCGATATGAACAAGGAGATCACTTATTTTGACTTAACAGCAAATCCATATCGATATTTACTTCGTCGATGTTCACATATCGTATGGCAACATTTCAACAAAGGTCTTCTCAGCTCTTTCACTCGAAGATATTAATTGCACCGTATCTTCAATAATAAACGAAGCTAAATTAACAACAACGTATACATTTGATCTCCGTTTACACAGTAAAAAACAAAGTGGTTTCATTTTTGACATTTTAGCGATGTAGAACAAATTTCTTTTACGAAATCGACACCCACGGTTATCAATGATGCTAAAAGAACTCAACAATTTTTTAACTGATATTTCAAAGTAAAATGTGCAAAATGTCACGAATTTATTAAGATCTGCACTCCTAACTCCTAATTCCTTATTCCAATCCTAAGTTGAAAATGTAAAAATTCCGAATACATGCGATTGGTTACCAAAATGTCAAGAAAGACTCCACCTACAGGTTTTCTATAAGGAATCCATCAAAAGAATATCAGTATTTTCCCGATCACGTCGTCCGTTTATAGCGACCTCCATTTTTATCCGCATCCTTCGTTTCGTAATCGAAGAATCTTCCTTTCCACCTGTCGAAATATTAATATCGTTCCAGCAAAACTTCGCCGACGGTTTACTACGTTTTTCAGTCCCTTTGTTCTTCTTTCCAGAATTTCCCAGCGAAATATCGTTCGGAGTGCACCGTCGACACGTGTTTCGAGTGCAAAGGGTTTAAAAAAGTGTATAAAAACACGCGACGGTAGAAAAATACTGGCGAGTAGACCGAAGACAATTTAAGAGAGAGAAAAGAAAAAAAAGATACTTGTGCGTCGAAGGTCTCCGGAAAAGGGGTAGACGAAGGTATTCTTTTTATAACCCTTTCCATGGCACGCCGCTGGAAACGGCAATGCAACGACGGTCATTTACCTGATGCCTCACCTTGACAATAAAAAAGGGGAAGAAAAAAAAAGAGGAAAAGGGTTTAGCCTGTACACGCGAGGTGTAATAAACGAATTTAAGGACGAAAACACGAAGGCTGACCAGGAAGGACGTTCTCCCGATGCACAGGGAAGAAAAAACCCTTTCCTTTTCAACGTATCGACGCGGGTGCAAACGAGAAAGGGTTACGCTGACCGTTTTTTCACCGTTATCTGGCTGACAAATCATGGCGGACGGTAAACCACCAAGCTGACAGGTGAAGGTCCAAGGCAGTCTTTGCTCAAGGTCTTCGGACTCGACTACGCGGAGGAGATTTGTGTTCTCTTCAAGGTGAAATTAGCTTCAAGGTTCTCGCGTGTTACGTCGTCGATCTTCATCCTCAAGGTAAACGTTTATAAGTTCTTCGGGGAGATATAGATATAAGCTGGCAGACATATTGCATCACTTTGATGATACCACTTTCACATCCTCTCGATCCGACAACGATATACTTTTTTTACTCGATTATTGAATGATACCGAAAGAGTATTTACATTTACGCGTAATTAGTCCATTTTGTGCAACAAGCACTGTCGACAAAAGCAAATTTAAAATCTGATATAAAATAATCACAACGCGATATAATAGACACTTCTCGACTGTTATACTTTTGTACAGATAAAAGTATAAACAACAATCTGATGTTTGAAAGGCAATTTTATATGTAAAACATATACTTCCCCTTCTCCATGCTCGATTTTTCCATATTTTCTGCATCGTACGATACATATGTTTACGAACGATTCTATACTTCCGTTGCTACGAATAAAATTTCTAATTCCCGCGCTACAAATAACATCTTTAAATAACAAAGAGTTTCTCACAGAACGGATATAAAACACTCTGAAAACCACCCTCGGATATAAAAATAAACCACGGACAATGGCTCGTTACTCCCACTCCCCAGATGATTACATATTCGAAACGCTTTTGGACGAAGTAAGTAAAAGCGGTGGATCGACCAGGGGACAACTTATAGTCGTACAGGCGTGTAACAAGTAAAATTTACAAATTTCTTCCTCCGTTATGTGTCGGTCCCCGTGACCGTGTTCCATCCACCCACGTGCTTGCAAAATCGCGATTTACGAGGATCCGCCCGTACCCGGTCAGCTGCAACTTTGAGTATCAGCGACGATAACAAGTTTCGTTGGTCCCGTAATACACGAGATAGGCTGCCATGTACCAACGTTATAATAAACTTTGCATTATATTCCCAGCGTTACACCACCGGTACCAACCCGGTATCATTCACCTACGAGCTCTCCTTTGCCATCTGCAGCTTCCTCACAACCGACAATACCTGACACCGACGGACTAATGCTGCTCAGATAACCGAGAAACATCGGCTACCTTTGTTTTAGCGTATGCTCCGTTTCAGAGTATCGATATCACCTGTTTTTCTAGTCCATCTCTAACGAAAATTATCGCTTCTTAGTTTGACGCAGATTCGAAATTTGGAAACTTAGAAATTGTTGAATTATACTCCCCGTTAATGAATTAAATACAATAACATTGGTACGAAAAAAAACATATACAATAATATAGTATAAGAATAGTAAATGTTTCAAGACTTGTGGACTCGAATATACGTAAGCTTTCTCAGCACAAGAGTGTAGCCCTAAAAGAAGGGGACCAAGTTTTTTTCCTCTGGGAACACCTGAAACAACGATTAGGCAAGTTCTTGGGAGTAAAAGCGGAAGTAGGGTGTCTCGTAAGAGCAAAGTTTCAAAAGTGTCATTCGCGACGACACGCTGCAGGCCGCCAACTTTTCATAATCAGACCGACGAAACTTTGCTAGGCTCTCCCCGGTAAAATCCAAGTTGGAATGCGGGGAATGGAAAGGCAGTGATTCGCGAGCCAGAACACGCGGAGAGGGTGAAACGATAGCATTAGAGGAGGTTTCAGGAATGAGACGAAAGACAGAGGGAGAGAGTAGTCGAAATAAAAGGAGAACAGTGTCACCGAAGGTGAGACAGGTCCCCGATGGGGTGAGACAACAAAAGTTCAATTCCAAGGAACGACGGAGGAAAATCTTTTCAGTGATTGCATTTTCTCGTCTCAGCTTCTGACGTTCGTTGCTTGTAATCCGCTTTCACGGAGATCGTCCTCGCTCCTTTTTCCGCCAACGAAATTGGAACTAGATCGGATCGGGATTGATATAAATATTTAAAAAGAGTAACGGCGCGATCTTCTTCCATCGATTTCTGATCCCTTAACTAATATAACCTTTCGTATTTTTTGCTTCGTTCGTTTCTTACTCCGTTTCTCGTACTTCTCAAATTTCTAAATCGGGAATGTTACACGTCCGCAAAATTCATAACCACCTAAATTCTAAACACCTACATTTCTAAATCTCCATACTTGGAATCTCGGAGATTCGAAATGAATAATAACACCACAAATTTCGGATCACCGTGCGAGCGCACGCTTCATCAATGAAGACGTGCCCGTGCATAATGAATACATGAAAATCCACACTACACTAGCAAGTAGTCCACATCATAATGAAAGTCGGTTACGTTATTTAGAACGATTGCTACAAGAAGTATTAATTCGATCGGGTATTGCAATCACAGCATCGCAATTGAAGATTTGCAAAGAAAGAAATCAGTTTTACACACGGTGTATTAATTCTGGCGAACGCACTATATCACAGCCATCGCGCAACATCTGCGAGCACGAGGTACTCTCGTATATTCTATTGAGATATATGCATTCGGGTTTTGTACTACGAACTGTTAAAAGCTGTCCAGACGCTCACTGTAAACCTATACAGGCAATGAATGAGACGCTTAAGCGAGAAATTGATCATAAAACGGCCGCATTTTACGAGGAAATGAAACAAAGTGATTTTACTGCACGACAATGTTAGGCTCTATGGCGCATTCACGACTTGGCGAAACGTCCATAACTTGATTTATGATGGTACTCCTTCCTACGTTAATGCAAGCAGATACACAAACTTTCTTTATACTCCTATGAATGAAGTTGTAACAGCAAAACATGATCGGAGTCGGCAATACGTCGCGAATTCGTAAGAAAGTTTTCGTTCTTGACACCATTTCGTTTCGTGATTATGACACGTCTGATCGCGTACATGTTACAATTTTAATATTACTCAAATTTGTATTGTAATTGTACGATCAAAATCTATAATCAAAATCTATAAATTACTATCTTTTTTGTGCAAATAATTTAAGAAGGAATATTGTTGTATAACATATCTGAACGTATACACAATATTTCAATGTACATGAAATCAAATTTAAAAACTATTAAACAAACTTTGTAAAGTATTAAATAAGATTTGCAAAGTACAACTAAATCAGAAATCAGTAGCAATCTGTAAGAAACAAGAAAATGAAACTATTCCTGAGGACTTTGTATTGGATGCTTAAATTTCATTGGCGCGTTCGTCGACGAAAATAGGTAAGATATTTCTGGTAGGCGATGTATATCTATATCAGGAATGAATACACGAAGAAACGCTTGCCAGGACGAAAAGGAGGTAAAAGGTGATCGAGGATCGAGTCTAAATTTGGTAGAAGGAAGAGTTATTTCCTTACGCCTCGGTTGGAACAATATTTCTCTAGCAAAATCGAGCTATAAAAGGGGGCGCGTAGCAAGATCGCGAGGAACTCCGAGATTCCATCGTCCTACGGGAATATACCTTGGAAAATCATTTGACAGCTGGGCTCCAGCTATGGCGTTTTCTCAGTTTTCCTTTTACACGGTAACCACCGTGTTATCTCTGTTCGCCGAAGGAATTTTCAGCCTCCCCACGTTTTCTCAAGGAACTTACTTTGCCTGCTTCGGGTTTCGGCATTGAATGTATTCGAATATTCAGCACATTTTGTAACATAGTAAAGAACCTGTGAGCGACAAAATTGCGAGGAACAAAAAAACCATTCAGCGACGGAAAGGAACACAAAGTTGTTTCGTATGTATTTCAGTGAAACACACGATTCGAATACTTTTCGTTAAAACAGACGTTGCAGGTATACATATGGTCACTCTGCAAAATTTCGTATTTTTTTCTCTTCTTAAACACACACCTACCCTCGACTTACAGATACGTTATTCAAAAGATCGTGTAAATCAAAATTATCGTCAAACAAATGAATAAATATAGTCGACATCAAATCGTGTTTGACTCTATTGTAAATATGAAAATGTGAAAAGTTTATTGGTGAAAAGTTACGGAAAGAATTTAAAAGTCCTGTACCTCGCATCGATACAAAATGTTTGCTTTCACCAGTTATTTGGTTGAAGTCCATTATTTAAGAAGCCGTGTACAGGCGTAATCGTGCAAATAAAGTACCGTGTAAATCGGGGGATGCGAGTAATATTTTCTTTCGTCCATTGCCGACACGTTATTGCGTGACTGTGCAAGTTTCGATAAAAAGAGCAGTATAAACCGATGATAACATTTAAAATGGCCAGCGCAAAAAGCTACTTGATAGTAATCGTGCTGATAAACCGTTTAGCTTCTTCCACGAATAACCGCGTACATGACCAATGTGTTACTTGCCGGCATCATTTAATAAATGCATCCTGATCGTAATGGCTGAGTAAATTGGACTTGCTGTACGCATTAACGATGCAGATCGTTTAAAATTAACACTTTGAAGACTGTCTTACGTATTTTCGTATGCAGTTTTGATGCTCACTTTTTTCTAATGATATTCTTCACTTTTATCGTTAACTACAGTTATCCTTTATTTTTAGCTGCGCGATTAGGTGCTGGTTATAGTTTGACCATTAGTGGTTTTACAGAATACGTTAATGTGTGGACAATTAAGCACCCACGTACTTTTGTATCTTTATTTAACAGTTTAGAATGACCTTACGAAAATACGATAACATTCTGAATTGTCATTCTTTCGTCAATTTTATGTCGACTTCAAATTTCGAAATATAAATTTTAAATAAGACTTCGATAGTTATTGGGGTACAGAGGGTTAACCTTGCTGTTGTCCTCGCTTACGGCGCTTCAGATATGCTATGCTTTCTTAAATTTTTAAATAATTTATTCCTAAGGAAAGTAGGAAACCAGAAATTTAAATACTTTAAATATAAAGAGGAAATATTAACAAATTTAGTATATTGTACATAATCGCAGATACATCAGAATTAATTTGCCCAACACATCAGCTGGAATCCGTCGGCAGAGCCCACCAGATTCAAATAACATCGACTTATTAATCGCTAATTCGAATGATCGTTGGACAGAAACACATTTACAGCAATTTTTACAAAAATCTATATAAGAGATAATAAGTAATCCATCTTTCTGAAAACATTTTTCACAATTACGGTCAGACTTGTCCGTCGGACACCGTACCTCGCAAGATTTCTCCTTAATACAAATCTTCCATCTTCAATCTCGTTGATTTACAAATAATATTACCCCTACAGATATATTTCAAATAACTTTATAAATTATATCGAAGAAAACCCCATTGATTTCGTTTATCGTCGAAAACACTACGAAAGGACAGAAAAGTTCTGTGTTCCGTTACTTTATCAATCTTTATCGCAAAGTTTCACGCAAGAACAACTTATCAGTTACTTCGTTCCAACGAAGCAACTTCAACATGTTTGTCAAAGACTTTCCTTCACCGACGAGAAACTATGTAACTTCATTTCCTAAAAGAGCAGAAAGATTCCCCCTTTTATTACTTTCGTTCTGCCAATTCGCCAAGAAAATGTCCTCGCAAGAACAATTCATTGTTTCACGCTCCATCTCGAATTCCTGCGGCAACTTCTATCTAACGAATCAACCCCGTCAGTCAGTCGGTTCAATAACGAACCAGGAAGCACGAAAAGAAGTAAGAAAGACCGAAAAGTAACGTGTCGCCATTTCCCTTCAAATAGACGAATTTCCGCGACAAGATTTTCGAGAAATGGAAAGGAACTCCTGACTTTGGCATGTTTCCAAATCCGAGAAGTCCGACGGCAGGTGTTCGTAGGAATATAGGTACATTATGGGATACGTTTATAGGACTTCTGACAAAAATTGACATTATTAAGATACATATTCTCGAGTTCCCAACGGGTTTTCGACGCTTTTGCGCGTTAAATTAACCAGACTTAGCACGAGACCGTCTCTAACTAGAATAATAGAAGTTAATTATAGTGGCTTTACCGCTGATATATTGCACGTTGCTGTAAATCAACTTGTACGTTAGCGAAAGTAGTATAAATTAGAGTATTTGTAGATTATCGTCTTCGTTGTTTTCTTCTGTTCCCTAGTTTCAAGAAATAGATTTTGTATACACACGTTGAAGCTGAATTTACGTTCGTTTATTTCACGAATAAGAGAATGTTATAATTAGAGATTAATAATACGAGAATATGTTAATAATTCCTATAATATGCTGTTAAAGAAATAACAAAAGTATGCTGCCATAAATGTAACACGATAATACATTTAACGTTTCGATCATATACTAATAGAAAGTGAAATAACAAGGCTTCCAATACATCATTTTTCATTAATCACGTTGAAGGTTACGCGACAACATCGACTGAAATCAAACAGCTCTAAAATTTGCTACATTAAGAATGCAAATAGTGATTCAAACTCGTAAGCTCTGTACACGTGACTGCCATCTTATGCGCGAGAAAATGAACGCGCCATTTTGAAAGATGCTACGTGCAGCTTCCTATACAGGGTGATAAAAATGTACGTCTCACGCTCTATCCAAAATATGTAATATAACTATTTAAATATTTTCTTTCTTTATCTCTCGAGTTTTTCATTCTTCAATCTTATCAATCTTTTCATAACAACTAAATAACAGATACTAAAATCTACATAGAACGTAAATTATATTTTATGATTTCATTAGCAAATTTACGTCTAAGTATCTCTATTAGTGAGAAACCACAGACTAAGTTATCGAGTCGATTTGATTACTATCGGCACTATCATAATGAATAACACTATGCTATAAATTGTCGTGATCGTTCTAATCAAGGTTATGGAAAATAGAATGTCTGAAGAAGACCTAACAGTTGTCTCTAATGTGCTAAATGTGTAAGGTGCATATTGCAACAATGTCTTACAACCATATTTGTTAGGCCAATATGCACCACCGTTTCATCGAACGAAAGTGAATAAAAGTTGTGCCTGCTAGTCACGAGATTCTTATCACGATAAAGTTTTAAACGTCTAACTGCAATTTTCACTACTACCTTGCTGGCAAACGTAACATAAAGTATTAGAAGTATGGGGTACGATTTTAGCAGCTATTGCTAGGCTGTCTAATAAACATGTCCATAATGTTCATTATTAACTTGTCTGCCAGTGGCATATACTAAATGTAATGCAAAGTATGTACAGGTACAATCCCGACAATCCGTTCTTGGCTATCTCGTAAATAAATCTAACTTACCCAATCAATGGAAAATTGCAAAAATAACATTAACTATCTATAGTGACACGAGGTCAATAACTGTGTCATAGCTATCCTAATTAAGGTGTATACAATTTGTAAATTTATCTTGTTTATAAATTAAAAAAATAATAATTAACTTCCTACACTCGTAGCCGAGAGTACATAGTTATTAATTAATCTGCTTCAACTGTTACGTAATTATTAGACATTCGAAAGGATACTCAAGTACATAAATTTCAATAATTATGAATTCGGTTTTTTTACGAAATTGGGAACTTAACAATTTGGGTGCTTAGAAATACAGAAATTCGAAAGCTTAGTAATTTAGATGTTTGGAAATATAAAAATTTAAGAATCGAATATTTTAGAAGTTCGGAAATGTAGAAATTCGAAAAATTAATTTACAAATTTGTAAGATAATGAGTATAAAAATTTATAAAGACAGATAGAATTCATGGAGCATCCTATAGACATCTAAGCTATAAGTTACAGAACCCTTTCGTCTCAACACTCCGTATTTCGGGCCGAAAATTTAAAATCCGTTTCCCCGAGGGATATAGGATATGCCTGGCGCATAACTGATGCTCCGTGCACAGCTGCGGGGATTATATTTCGCCAGGCGAGCAATTTTTCTTTCGGTGCTGTCACGTAATCGGATGTAACCAATGTTCGCAGCGACATCTGCGACGAACAGGTTGGCTGATTCCTCTTCTTCCTTCTTTCTACTTCCTTCGTATCCCCTCTCTCTTCCGCTAAAAATTTAATTAAACCGATCTGCTTGCGAAGAATTTTCCTATTTCGTCGTTCAATTTCGTCCGTGGAACGCGAAATTCTTCCCCGGGATAATTACAGGAAATTTCGACACTTCAATTTAGGGGGATCAAATATGCGGGCTCTGAAACTTTCTAATTTTCAAATTCCTAAATCGTGGAACTTCCAGATTTTTTAATTTCCAAGTTCTCAGTGGTTAAAAGCTCCAATCTGACAAATTTTCAAATTCCTATGCTTTCAAACTCTCATACTAGAAGTTTTAAACTTCTAAACTTTCAGATTAAGCCTTAAAAGTCTTGACTTTCAAATCTCTACATTCCCAAAATTTCTAAACACCTACACGCTCAAGTGGCCAAATACTCAAACATCCAAGTTTCCAAATTCACAAACACCGAAGTATCGAAATCACAAAATCCCCAAATTCGCTAACCTAAATTTGAAAGCAGGTTAATTCGCTGCATCTCTCCGATAACTGACATAGCTAAGATAAACAAACCTCAAGTACTCTGTGTCACGTCGTTACACGTCTTTTTTTAGTCATTTTACGATCGACACACGTGAAAAATCGGAGACACGAGTTGGTTTCGCTTTCGAATGCATGCGAACGAACACGTAACACGTGGGAAGCTTGCAAAAGAGGGAGCCACTTGCAGAGCGAATATAATCCTGTGTCTTCGAGAGGAATAGGAATCATCCCGGAGTTTGTTTAGACCCGGTTCACATACGGTTATGGAGTAATTATTCCGCGACGAGCATCGAAAGTACGAGTACGAACGAGTAGCGAAAAAAAATCGAAACACGTTCGGAATAAACCGACGTTAACGTGTTTACTCATTTGGTATTCTATGGTGGAAAACGCAGTTTATGTTTACTCTTTGCAATCCAAATTTCGTTATCGATTCTTAATAGTTTGACGTGTGCTGCGTTTTGAACACCTTTGCATGTATGGTCGCTTTCGTTGATATTCGACTACTTCGGTACAATACTGTTCTATTATGTTATTAATCTATTAATTTCGATATACAACCACATAACTATATTATTATTTTACTTACTTATGAAACTTACTAAAAATCAACATACCGTAGCTGAAGACAGACGCACAATGTTAAGAAGAAATATTTTCTTATAAAAAAGAAAGAGCAAGCAATATTCAATGTTAAAGTGGGAGCAATGAGTACAACGAGAGCAAAGGGTTAATACGATCAAAAACAATCGGGTCGTCTTATCTAGCTGGGTCGGACGCTACATACAGATAGGATAACACTGCTCATAAGAGTAATGCACCCATAAACAACACGATGGCCTATCTCGTTGACACAAGTGCAAGTAACAAAGGAACTTTAATTAGCAAATCCTCGTTTTCCATGATAAACATCGCTGTACAATGCTGAACGAACATTGTTGATTTTTTATCGTTCTTCGAAGAACTACATTCTCGCGTGCAACACTATTTTTCAGCAACATCTAGAGCACTCTTCTCATTTTTGCTCCGTTCCTCTTCCCATTTCCTTCGGACGGCTCCAGATGGCGGGAGGAAATGAATTGGCCCGCCTTCTTTGCTTCTTTCACGAGAAAACGGTAGTAACCGAGGAGGTAAACGATTTTATAACTTGTACTCGGATGTATTCAAGGATTTTTATTAATTTCCGCAACCCTTTGTTCCCGTTCCTTTGATTAATTGTTTATGACGAGTAAGAAGGTTTTTATCCTTGCATTTATGCAACGGATTAAATTAATTTTCGTATGATTAGACAGTTTCTCTTGAAAATTTTACTAACATTTTTCGTATTTAACGTCTTTAGAGATGATCGTCTGAAAGTTTGAAAATTAAATGATACAATTATTATATTTACCAATTTATTTAGACAATTTTAAAAACAGAGGTATCATTCAAGAGATAAATATCTAAACAAATAGTAAAACAATAATAAAATAAAATAAAATTAAAAAAATTTTGAAGCATTCAATAGAAACAAAAATTTATCCTAAGAAAACTGGAACCATCCATTTCCACCCTTTTCGACATCTTTTTTACTGCAGGTTTTTCGACCGTAAATACATAAATCGATTCACTTGTAGAATTCTTTAACAGCTTTATTACCGAAAAAAGGTATTTTAAGGATTTAAGCCTTTAAGATCATCGACCTGGTAATTGTATTCAGGTTTCCGAAGTCAAAAAGAGAATGGTGTACGAAGAGCAGCGCAATAAAAAGGCCAAAACTAATAACGGGTTAAATTAGGGGTAAACTATGCGGGGTGCTTCGTTCCGAAGGAATCTTTTCTATCTCGAGGTAGCTTAGGTTTTTGCTTCTCGGCGAAAAATTGCCTTCCACGTCCCAAACACGAAGTCAATTTTCACTACCGATTTCTTCCTTCTAAGATATGAATATTACGAATATAAAGAAACGAAGAAAAGATTACTATACAGGTTGCTTCAAAGGAGGGTCGCTATTAATGCTGCAAGTTTTCACATATTTAGCACCTCTTCTTCTATACCAGCAGCCTATACAAACTATTGAATTGTAATATAAATTTATTTCTTAAACTTAATTTATATTTTTTTTTTTACTTGACACGAGCTGTGATAATTGTGGTAAGATTAAATTAAAGACCAATTATACTTGCATACCACGGTGAACAATTAAACAACAAAATAAACACTTAACTCGTGCAAAAGAAACATGATTCATGTGAAGACTGAATAAATTTATGTTACTACCATACACTTAAAACGAAAAAATGTGAAGTGGCACAAAGTCGCAAACGTTGATTTGCAAACGAGTGATTTATGTCAGAAGACTGGGAAATATTTACGTCTTATGTATCAAGACTCACGCTTGATGACCCACTAATTATTTCTTAAACTGTGCCACTAAATGTATCTGTAAAGCTTCTATTTCTTTTCGAGTGACGAGTTAACTTTAACTACTTAACCACGAGTCTGCAATTGTACGACGGAGACCATCTCGTATTTCTTCCACGTACACTTAAACCACGATGGCTGTCCATTAGCCCAAAAATGTCCGTCGATCGCCCACCAAGCAATTCACTCGACAGGCCATCAATCAGGGACAACTCGTCAGTGTCTTGGCTTTCAAGAATCGCGCCTCGAGAGCTCGTGGCATTCCATGGGAAAACGCGAAGCTGTGTCGCATAAGAAAATACTGAAAACGACAATACCGTGAGAAAATACGAACGAAAAAGTCTTCCTATCGACTCTCCCTATATCGCATCGTTTGCCTACAGAAAATCGAAAATTTTTGCCCATGAAGATTCAAACGTTCCAATTTATAATTAACAAATTCTCGAATTTAAAATTTTAGACTGTTACCAGGCAGTATTAACATACCATACTGCACACTGTGTTATTTATTAAAACGTACCATCGGTTAATTCTTGAATATACTCTCGAAATGGAATCTTGCACCGTTAATATGATATCAACTCCACTCGAAGGTAGCCTTCCCTTTTCTTTCACTAATTATTCGATTATACAAAATTCGAGGCGTCCAAACGTTCTCGTCTAATTATCTTTGTGTACACTGTCGCTCAAAAGTTTTGCTCACCCTTCTCTGAACGAAACAAGTTTAATACGTACAGCGATACGTACAGCGAATGTCGAACAGCTCAATTATTCTCATTTCTTTATAATACATGAAAAAGTAACGAAAGCTTGTGTGACTTTGGATTATATGATAGCAGAAGCATGTCAGTCAAACCAGTTGTATCAGCGATCGTTTAAGAATCACCAGCATAAAAAATGTTTCATTTTTGAATAAAACTTAATTCAACAATAATTCTACAAATGACAAATAACACCCCAAGAGAATAATATTTTCCGTAGAGTCTTTGTACACCAAAAGAGAGTTATTTTTCTCGATAGGAGAGTACGTTGAAAACTTTTGAGCGGCATTGTAACGAAAGGAGCCAGTTGAAAACCCGAACCGCCACGAAATCACGTCCCTCCCCGTTCCGTTAATTAGCGACGAAGAAATTCAGTCGATGCAGAGGGTCCAGGTTAAACTCGGTTTACAAAGTAGCCGCCCCCTTGATAAAATGTTCGTCGCGGTAGGGCCGTGTTCTAAAGCGGGTTCACGAGTGGACAAGTTTATGCAGCGAGCTCTCGCGAGCCCGGGGTCGTTAAACTCCGTGGGCAGGCACGCGTTTTAAGCCTAAAATCGAAGGTGGCCGAGAGCTAAACTCGAAGGAGACTCGGTGAAAGCGGTCCTATTTCCATGCGGGTTTATAAATACCCTGCCGTAGGATTCGTGCGGAGACGAAACGTCGGAAAAAATCGGACACGATGTTACGCGACGCCATGACACCCCGCCATCTCCTCGTTCATGGGACCTCGTGATTCGAGCTCGGATCGGACCATTGGAATTCCAGACACCGACCGACACGTGTCGCCATCTAACAGTCGAACGATCAACCCCGTAGCCGAGCCAACGTCACACGAGGCGGCGAAGAGCGCCACGGATCAATGCCAATCTTTCGGGGGACCCCCTCGAGCACACCCCGAAACAACCGTCTTCTTATTCCCTTCTGCCTCTCGACCCGACCCTTTCGCCACGATATATCGTGGGAACTTTATCGAAGAACGTGGTGCTGCTTCGATGGAATTTTTTCCTTTCTCAGGAAATTGGGGATTCCTTTTTCGGGGAATGGAGATCGAGTCCGGACCAAGCGCGCTGCAGGATCGAGCAGTTTCGTGGAGGTTGCTTCGATGGAAATGGAAAAGTTTTCGTGCAGAATTGATAAAAATTCGGGAGCGGGGATTTCTATTGATGTAGGTTTAAGATTGAGTTGGAGATATATTATGGGGTTAATGGAAAGTCACAGATGAGGGTTGTTGTATAGGTTAGACAAGAATTGAAGAATTATATTTTAGAAAAATTTCATTTAATGGCCACATATAATACACTACGATTAGGATGATTATCTGTGGTCTACTGTGATCGGATGTTGTACATCTACCATTGACATAATTAACGCTTTTGTTCGGAGTAGAAATTTAGGGTATTGTGAAAGTTTTAATTTAAAAATTGGGGAATTCCTAACAACTGAATTTCTACAATTTTAATATAACCTTAAGTGCTGCTATGTTCCTTCCTGTAAGTGTTAATATTTAATCGACATTTCGAAGTGAGAACCAGGCTCAGTTTGATCCTACCTACCTACCTACCTACACCGATGGATTCACCTCTTTTGAGACGAACGGTAGGTCCTGATTACGTAGATCTACTCATCAAACTAGATGCTTATAAATTTAATGTCGTGTCTAGAACCAGGCATCTATTAAAAATCGACTCGGAATCGAGGTGTCGAAAATACAAGGTCTATGGTACATAGTAACGTATCTACACTATCCATAACTATCTACGGTTCGACTCACAAGAGGTAGATGTATGATCCTGAAGTGTAGCATGTTGAACATCCCATAATTATACATGCAACGACAATAGCTCTATTAATATTCATTCAGACTAGTCATTTTATAATTACAGCAATGTTTAAGTTGATAATTGATTTTTATCGACATTCATATGATAAGAAGTCTTGTAAAGAAACTCGGCGATTCTGGTTGTTGTTTTACACTGACAATTTATCCTTAGAAAAGATCTCAGAAAAGATTTAATATAAGACAGTCAGGTGTAATTGGAAAATTGAATGTAGTAACCTTGTCATAATTGTAGAACTATAGTTATTTAACACTGATTACTAAGACTGCCATTATTCGTTGCTAAGACGCCCAACACCTAACCATAATTATTAAAATCAAACTAAGCCTTCAAAATTGATTACAATAATGAACCAGTAACATAAGAAAATTTCAAGAGTCCCAAGGACCTAACATCTTCAAAGACCCGCATCATGCATCAAACTGAGCGATTCAATCTGAAACTGCATTCACGTATCCCTACTTTCAGCAAAAACCTATCCTCGATTACAGGTGGATCTCGTTATCGGGTAACGTTCAAATATCCGACAAAAACTTGGATGGCCGGATATGAATAACGTTGAAAGGGATGCAATCTCGTGAAAACGCACGATCCCCGGAAACTAATCCCCGAAACCCGTTGGAATAATTGGAAAATTCGTCGAGAGAAGATCGTGGGTGGTTAATGGAATCGTTGGTGAACCGATGAAGTGGACGCAGCGTAGTTTCGATCCCAAGACCAAAGCAAATCCCAGGAGGACGATCTGGAGCCTCGTGTAACAGGGACAGTAGGGAGATCGATACTGGCCTATCTCCCTCTCCACGTTCGTCCCATAAGGGGTCGGGCAGGGTTGTCGGGGCGCAACCGACCCGTCTCGACTGGTTGACCCGTCTCGCCACGTCTCAACCCACTTCACCCTGATTTCGATTCCCCCTTCCCTTTCATAAACCGTCGACACCCCTTTCGTTTCACCAACACCCCCAACGAACCTACCCACAAACTTGACTGTTCAACTCGCCGGAAGATGGCGCCACGTGCACCGACCAACGCCAGCTTTTCGGTAGCTAATCAATAAAATGCCCTAATGACACTGGTTGCGCGCTGGAAAACAGATCTACTTGTCCTCCTTTCAATGTGTTCCATCTTCCGAACGGACTGTACATAAGGCACCTGTTTTTTTTTTTTTTTTTTTTGGCATCAAGCCCAGGATCGGAACTAGTTGTCGAGAATGTGTTGAAGACTATATTTGAAACTTTGCTCTGGGTGCGATTACGGATTAAGGAGTTTGTTGGATTTTGGTAGTTCTTGTAAAATAGGAAAATTTAGAATCTTAAGAACTTTCAAATTCATTAATTTCTAAATTTCTTAAATTATAGACTGATGAATATAACAAATTTATAATTTCCAAACCTTTAAATTCCCAAACCGCAAAATAGACAAATTCGAATGTTTGAAATGCCTATGGAATTATTATTATTTAATCCCTATTTAATTACCATCAGTTTAAAGTAAAATATAACAACAAATATTTGATTCCATCATTTTCTATTACTATACAAATCATTCCTGAAGAAGTTAAATCATAATGTTCTTTTCGCACAATGGATGAAATTCCTTCCTTCTGAGATCACTATTTTGTTTAACCGATAAGTGCAAACAAATTTGATTTGTATTATTAAAAACATTGATGAGATCATAAGGAAAGTAAAGTTTGTTTAAAATTTTGAGAAGTCCCTGTGACTTCCACAATCTGAGGAAGGGTTAAATTGTGTTAAATGTAGAATCCACTATAGCCTGGTAATAAGGTGTTTATGGCGTTTATGGGTTTAAACGTTTACGAGGCTCAGGTAGCACATTACGACTAACCTACGGTGGACTTTGTATTTATTGCAATTCGGACAAATTTTAGATCTCAATTCTTTTTATTACTCAAACTGTTTATTATTCATAGTGTACACCTCGTGATGATAAAATGTTACTTTTGAGGTTAGACTAGGATCAACACCCTTCTCGTTAACCATGAAATATTTAGTCGGAACAACGAAGAAAATTTGAAGAACATATTTTTAATTTGTGCATAATAATATAACAAAATAGGCATTCTTTGACCAGCAATTTTAGAATTTTTTTTATTCACAATTTAATATGTTTACTCTTGAACTGTATGTTGTAAAGCAAATTCATGAACTCCAACGAATTCTAAATTAAGATTGTTCCAATTTTAGCATAAATTCAAATCACATTACCGGAACTTACTTATTTCCCTATTACCTTCGACAATCAACTTTCTGCTGTATTTCCTAATGATAGAAGTAATCCACACCTAATATCCACGTTTAATCGACGTACAAATAGCTTCGATTCCAGTCGAAGGAGTTAAGTTAGGTTATAAAAGTTCATAACCTAGCTCCTCGAGTCGAGATGGAAGTGATCATTCTGTTAGCTATTAGAAATCAAGTAAATCATTATTAATTGAAGCGAGCGCGATAGCGAAACGCGCGAACGAAGAAGCTGGAGAAAGAGGAAATCGAGGTTGGTATTTCGATTCGAGAAGACTTCTGGCTGAAAAATTCACGTCCTGCGAATACGATGTACACGTATTCTAAACTTTCATTGCAGTTCGCAATAATTCTAGTGAAATGCCCGTGCAATTCCATCGCAAAAATCATTACCTTATCATGTTCCGTAGATTATTCCGAGGCCGATCCCAAGCCTGTGCTCTCCGCGCAAATCCAATTTCCTGTTCTTTCCACGGACTGATATCTTCATTCAGGATAACGAAAGAGGATCATAATTTTCCTGGACGTTTCGCTTTAATAAAATCACCGTGGCCCGAAACAGACGCCGGCCGTTTACGGTTTCCCCCTTAAACCGATCGCGGCGCGTTACGATCGCGAAAAAAAAACTTCCGATCCACGTGACTCATAAAATTATTATATAAGACGTTGCACCGGGTCAAAAAGCAGCCGCTTGGCTGGCTGAGTTAGTTACGTTCGGAATCGAGCTGTCCTCTTACGAATAATCCTTTTAATGTAGTAGCCAACAGCAGCAGGAGCCAATCCCTTGATAAAGTCTCGCGATTAACTCCCTGGACCTGATATTATAAATGCCCTTAAGAGAGAGAAGGAAAGAGAGTCGTTCAACGAGAGGATAAAAGGGTGGTAAACGACGATTAACCGGTTAATTCATTGGAACCAGTTGTCAGGGTAGAACTGACCAAGGGATGTTATCCAAGTCCAATTATGATTCTCTCAACTTATCGGGAACGCGAAATCCATGTATCCCCATCTTCTCTCCGCCCTGTCGCTCCTCATATTTTTCTTGAAATTACGACGGGTCATTTGCATCGTATCGTCTTTTTTTGCATGCAAACCGGCCAAGTTAATCGAACGACCGATACTAACAGAGACCTGTGTCAATGGCCTGGATTATTTCTCCTACCAACATGGAATCCGACCAATTTGCACGTTTTCAGCTTGTAATGCCGATGCTAACATCTTGGGTGTCATCGTTCATCCCCGTCCAACACTTCTCCGATACTTATTACCTTCGAACAAAATACTCGCGATATTCCAAATACTCGAGATTATTCAACGCATTCTTTAATAACGAAAGTAAACCCAATTTTCCAACTTGTGGGCGTAAACTTTCGATTAAAAATCCCTAGTTATTTTTCGAGTTACCTAAGGAAATTGTACTTGTAGAAGAAAATTATTGTTACCATCTACGTTCGTACAGGTAATCTATTGTTTGACAAAATTACGTTATTCAAAATATACGCGTCGAAGTAGATAACTGTGCAGAGAGAATTTTAAAGGAGAGGACTGGCGAAAAAGACGGAAAGGGAAGAGAAATTGGTTGAAAAGGTGGTCGGAGGATGGCAGAGGTGAGGTTCTACCGGTGCGAGAGTTTCATTGGGCGGAGATAGCAGAAGGTTGCCAACGTTGACTGAAATGCTGATTCGCTCCAGCCTTTTGATGCAGTTTCTTCAATGATACTATAAAATACCCCCTGCATAATAAGATGAACCGGATAAAAACTCGCGTAGCCTGCATCGAGACATCAACTTTCCGCGAAAACCTATTATTCCGGCCATTTTCATCGGTTTAAATAAACTTTATGCATTCGAAAATGTACAATTTTTGATTTAACATACAAACAAGACAATTTCATTTAGCATAACCGATATTTCCGAGTTAATTCCGCGGAGTATATAATATTTTTTGCATACAGTCAAAATGGATTATGATAATTCACATGAGACTAATATGCTTATACACAACCTCGGTGAGGAAAATAAAAAAGTTAAGCGTAAAACGTGTTTCCTTAATTTTGTCGAATGTAATTTACATTATAAAATTTTATATCAACGTGGAAGTGTTAAAATCCGTATGTTTATTACGCGCTGAATAATATTGCGACAATTATTATCCCGTAACGAATGAACGTTTGACGTAGAGTCATGCGAGAAGAACCGATCCACCAATAAATTCGGAGGAAAAAAAAATTCCAGAAAATCCTACCGGAGAAAGCTATGGAATAAAATCGGCTTCCTAAAGCGTGGACAGAGATTTAAACGTTGCTTCAGGAATCCTCTTTGCTTCGCTCGAACAGCGACCCGCGGTGACATGCAGATAAGAAACGATTTCCTGCTTTCACCGATACTCTTATCGATGTCTTTTCGACCTCCTTCGCGTTTCTACTTACGTCTGTCTAACCTATTTTCCTCCCCGTGTTCGACCAATCGTTTGTCATCATTCCACTTAACCATAGAAGGCGGTACAACAGTGCCACTTTAATCGAACCGAGAATGGCTAAGCACAAGTTCAATTCTCTAACACTTTATTTTCATTTTGGAATATTCGTTATTACTTAAATTTTACATTCTTCAAATATTTTCATTATCATTTTTTTAACATACTCGCTATATTACCACATTCGTGGGAATTGGTACATTATACTCGTCACTTTCGTCAGTATCGAGGAACACAAGAATTCCTTTCGTGCCGACAACAATCTAAACAAAGTATATTGCCACTCATCAAAATTGTCTTCTGCAGACTCATTGATATAAACATGACGAAATGGCAAGTATTTGTTGAGGTTACAAGTAACTCTGCATATGCCATTCTACGATTAATCTTTAGATGACCTTGGAGACATAAGAAGCTATACAACCGCCCATAAGTCATGGGACATTTACGGGTTACAACTTCGCGTTTAAATTAACACTGGCTAAGCACTGGCTAAGAGGCATCGTTTATGCTCATTGTTAGAAATACACATGACATTCACGCGTGCAAAACAGTTACGAATGACATATATAGGTAATAAAACACGAGTTAACAATATGTTCGGAGTTAGGTATATTAGTTTAGGAAAATAGGAACCGCGCCGAAGTGAGCAAAATTTACTAGACGTATATGCTGTGGACGTCATTTAAGAATGTACATATTCGTTCCTAGCTGAGGAGTTCAAGACTTACTGTTTATGACAATTAAAATATGTTCAAAAATATATTTAAAAAAACTCAGAAGTTACACAAATGACCGGGTGGCGATTCTGCATGCAAAAATAGGTCGAAAATAATGTTCAATTTTTATATTTCAATAGTAATATATTACTATTACCGGAAGCACCCGGTAAAGACGTGCAACGTTAAAAAACAAGTAACGACAAAAAAGGAATCAGAAACGATGATCGAGAAAAGGGAAAAACAATCGGTAGCAAAAGCGAGGTTCAACGGAAGGAGTAAAAAGAACAAAGTTGTTTGATAAGAAATAAAAGTCGACGAAGTTCGAGGAGCAAATAAAAACGTTGAAAGGTTAAATCAAAAGCAAATAATTTGTAGAAATCGCGATTAGACGAAACGTCTCATCCGAATGAAATAACAGATACAATGACGAGAAAAGGCAACGAGGAGACGAAAGAAAGATGATCGTGGAAAAGGAGGAGCAGCTGATGGCGAGATTGGTCGGCGATAAAGGTAGAATTCTAGGGGGCAACTGAAACATCGTTTCTCTGGATCCTTTCTCACCGGCATAATTCCGTCTCTAGCGCGCTCGAGCGGAGAACAGAGACACGACGATGGTCCACCGATTTTCCATTTTGTTTACCGTGCGTCTCCCATCTCGCGTGAATCGTCGCTCACTTTCGCCCCCTCTCCCGTCCTCTATCATCCCTTTCTAGGCCAAACAGTATCTCCTTCCTCGTCGGTCCATTTTGGCCCGGGTTGCCGTTCAACCGGCGGAAGCCAGCCAGACAGCTCGGAAGTCTCGTCGTCCTTGCTGCATCTCGCTCGGAACTTTGGTACGCGACAAGGACGCAGGATCAGGAGTGGCCAATCAGAGCAAGGCTGTTCTCCTGGCCGCCGATCAATGCGAAACTCCTCTGTACCGACGTGCCACGGGGTGTATCCTGCGCGAACGACAGAAGAAGAAGGAGACAGGACACGGTGACCTCTCTGTTCAACGGAAACGGACGGTCCTGCAATTTCGACGCGTCGCCCAATGCATCCGCCATGTCGTTTCGCATTGGCGACCGGCCACACGTCGCACCGTGTAAACTCTTCTCTCCTCGTAGATACCGAAACGACTTGTCCCTCTGTTTCTTTTTATCCTTTTTTCGTCTCGTTACCACGACGTCTCGTTACTCGTCGGAACAACCGTCTCCACGATTCTTCTTCGCCGTTCGTTTACGTGATACGAACGCTGATGCGACTATCCAGAGCAACGTGGACGCTCGATCGATCCGGCACAACCGTGGATATACGCTTTTTCGAAGAATAGAGAAGTACAGTCCGTCGCAGAACATCACGGCGTATCTTCGTTGATTTTCAAAAGAACGGTGAGCACCGGAGATTCTTTCAACGTTTACGATGTCTACCGATGGATAATCTATGACGCTCGAATGGCGCATTTCGATACCGGAGAAGGAAAGTATCCTTAACTTTATCGGAGAAATCGAAGACGATTTAAATTTAACTTTCAGACTTTACATCTAATCGATCAGTCGGTGAAGACAACACGTTTTAAGACGACGTTAGGACGTGCTGCATGGACGTGCTATTTACGGATACGGGTAACTTTATTTCTCAATACGGAAGCTGCGCAGTCTAAGATCTTTGTGTTGCGAAATTCTTACAATAACATACTTTACATTTTTAATTTTCAAATTTCTTTATATCGAAATCTCCGCGAGTCTGCGACACTTTGTCACTGCAGCAAACACCATCAGAGACATTCTTCTCTAAAATTTAAACATATCGATTCTTGAAAACACAGTCTCCAAAACTAGTTCGTCTACAACAAAATGTACAATCACAAAAACTTACAACACATATAATAATGTCCCTACATTATTGTAGGAAATACGCTGAAAATATTCCTTGTGAGATTAGCTTTCCTTTACGGTACAGAAATAATCCTCCAGGACCGATCAGTGGAACGACCACGAGGAATAAAAAATTTCTCGTAATATTCGTGAACGAACGAAGAATTTCATCGTCCTGACCGATTTCGAGGTTACAAGTCCCAGTCTATTTGGCGAGCTTCGTTCCGAGTCCGTTTAATTAAACTGAAAGGTTTATACTGTGTTTTAACGTTATGGATGCGCTTGTTTTGAGAAGGGGCCGAGTCGAGGTCGTCCAATATCCAATTTGGATGGATACAGAGTTGCCCAGAAAGGTCACGTACAGCGAACGACATATTACCTACGGGAATAAAGTTTGATGGGGGGATGGTACGTTCCGGTGTAGGTATTCGGATATTTCCGAATATGACGAATGGACCTACACGATTGTCCCGTTCGTAATCTTTCGTCCTCCCGTTTTATGAACTCGCCGAATCGGTAACGCGTGATGGCCGACAAGCTTTACCAACTCATCCGCGATGTAACATCTTACATGGCAATTACGATTGGAAAGTAACAGCGAAAAGAAGTTTCAGATGATTACGAGGATGTTCGAACACGACTGAAACGCGATGGCTCGCAAAACAGTCTGGGACCATTTCAATTTTGTACTTCAGTTTAGTATTCATTGTTTTAATTTATTGTCCATTAGTAAGTTTATTGTACTTTATATGTATATATTTGCTGTACGTTATTCTCGCACAATCTGAATGAATTTCTTCACTTGATAATTATTGTGGCAGAATTATTGCTTGATTGTATTTTTCTTCGAGGAGTTACAAATTTGAAGATGAAATTTATTTGAGATTTCGAGAATAATTGGATGGGGGTCTAACACGTGTCTTCTATGTTAAATGTTCAGTTAAGTCTACGGTCTTAGAGTCGAGAGATCGAATCTACAGCTATCTACATCTATAGATAGTCCATTTTAGATTAAATCTTCAATCCCAAGGAGATCCTGAAGAAATCCTATGACAAAGAGAGTCTAGAGAAGAGCCATGAAAAGTTTCCAGTGGATTTTTTGCGTATCTACGTGCAATCTACTCTAATTACATGCACATATTGTGAAGCAGCCTGTAGTCACGCGCGGTCTATATAGAAAATGTCATTTATCGTTCGCTATTCTATGGCTTCCGCTTCATCAGGTTTTCGAGCTTCTTCTGACTTATCTTCGTCGAGCTGATGGCCCTCGGGTATCTTCATCACAATTGTTCGCCGATGAAACGATTTCGAAGGCGGTCGAACACCTTCGTGTCATGGTTGATAATCAACCCCCATTAATTCGAAGAATGGAACGACACTATTCCTTTCATCTGCTTCGTCTGCCACGTTGAACGGCTGACCTCATTTGCATATCCAATTTTGAAAATTGGACTGCCTCGGAAGCGGTATGGAGCTTATGGGAAGCACTCGTTGAAATTTTTATTCGTTGCCGCTCTTGTCGTTTCTTGGTACTCGTGCCAGATGAAGAAATTTGTGGAAAGAGTATGCTCCATCGTTTTACTGATTGTAACGTCGAAGGAATATTTTCCCCGGTTTCTGCTGTGTCACTTTGTCGATGGAATTCGAGATCGCGTCAGCAACGGAGTTTCACGACGCAAGCGAAATTCCACGAGAGAAGACGATGAACAAAAGCTGGATATTTCCGGGGAACAATAGACGAAGGATCCTTGGAAGAAAAATAACGGAGACAGCTTCCGTTCTACGATCTATTCCGTTTCTTCCAGTAAACGTTTCTTTGTTACGAACTCGGCTATTCTGACCCCGACACTTTGTATGCTTATTCAGCGGATTGCCATTATTTTTGGGATCACATTGTGATTTCATTAAAAATGAAATGTGTTTATGTCCTTAGTCTTCGGTGTATTATTATGTTGGAACATTTATTGTGTTATTTCATTATTTACATTCGCGACTAAAATACTTTAAATATTTTCATAAATGTACATGGTTATAAAGGGATTATAGGAGGCCGACCCACTTTTCACGGTTTTCTTTTAAAAAATTTTGGTCATAATTCGGATGTAATAGACTAATTTCGAAAATGGACTCACGCGAAAGTTTTGAGACGTTGATTATTAAGTTCTGATACAGAACATCGAGATTAAAATGAAGAGAGACAGACTCACCCATTGATAGTCGAGCCGCTGAATCATCGGGAAACAATGCCGACGTGCTCCATATCTGAAACGATACGACATGAATAAATCGTTAAAATTTAGTGTTATAATTAACGATCTATATTCGAAAGTTCAAATTATCCGAATTCCAATTATATTTACGTGTGCGAATTATCCAGACTCTACTTGTATTCTGAAATTATCCAATCTCGTTAAAGCAATTGCGTATAAAATTAAATCTTTTAATGACTCGTTTGAATCTTTCAAACAAATATATACGATACGTTTTGCGAAAAATTGATCGATTAACGTATTTATACATAAATGCTCACGTTCGACATGATGTGATCGAAAAATACCAACGTAAAACATTAAACTAGCCACATGAGGAATAGGGGGAAGGAAGAAGCAGAAGAAATTGAGATAAAATGAACGGACGGACGACGAAGCAAATTTCAGCAACACGTTGATAATCGCAGGGTCAGGCTCGACAACACGTGCACCTTTTCTAGAAGATTCGACTGCGATATACGAACAAGGAACCTTCTTCACCCTATCAGAAATTCCCACTTGGCAACAAAGTATTCGTGACCATGATCAAGAATCCTGCTTTCTGTACGATTACCTGCAGCGAGCAACATTCTTCGAGCACAGGTATGGTTTTTTTCTCGTGTACGCTTTATAGTAGGTGGAACCTGGGCGAGAAAACACTCGTCACCGAAGCAAAAGTCCTCACCTTCTATGATCTACTACGACTACCGATAGTTAACGATATTTTCTTACACCGATAATATTGTCAAAATACAGTCAAGCTGGATAATAATTGCCAAAGTAACTAAATTTCTAAATTATCGGACTACAACACGACTAAATTTCACAATGACTTTATAGCTATTATAGATATTATTTATAGTTATTCTGTTTTACTCGGACTAAGCTTACAGTTATTCTAGACTTGAACTATGCTTCATCTTGTTTCATGCTACGTTCCTGTATATCTGACCATTTCCTTATTTTTAAATTCGAGTCTCGCTTTTAGCGGACTGCATGTTGTTCATTACTTTGCCACGGTAGTGTTAGGTTCGGTCTACAGCTCTATTACTACACCATGACATACAATTTATTCTGTTTCATGTTTGTAAATATGTGACCATTTCCTTATTTTTGATTCGTGGACTTGCTCTTGCATGCTATTAACCCCTTAACAGTTGCATTCATAATTCTGTAGCTATACGATTCCAAGCTTTGCCATGGTACACGCCTTTCAGACGTTTATAAACGTCTGAATATCTTCTTATTACTAACATCGAAATTGCTTCATACTTATTTGCATTGCTCTGTAGACTTATGATCTGTATTTCTGGAACTTTATACCTGTCCTACAGAATGTACACGACTCTCATGCTGTGCAGTTCATAGAGTTCACACACTATTATTCACGTATGCTGAGTACCTTCGTATGACATGCATTTTGCAATTCGTGTTGAACACAGGAATTTTTCATTTAACGTTTTATGACGTATTAATAAGTTTAGTCGGATATCGTGGAATGGGTCGAATACTAATGACTATTTATAGAAAAGTGCGACTATATTATATTGCCTATGCTCCACTTTTTCTGTGGTATTTTAAAATTTAAATGAAGAATCGACAATATAAATTACCGACAGAAATTATTATGTACAGTTAAAGTATTGTTAATTACAGACATAAGAAACAAATTGAAAGCAAAGAAAAGAAGTAAAATCGTTTAGCAGGAAGCCTTTATAACGGCGCTAAAGAATCAGCGTTAATTAAGAGCCAAGGAATTATGAGTTTTTACTCACTCCCAACAATTATTACGTACTTCGTGAATGTGAGAAGAAAACTACACCCTTTAGGCAGTAATTATCGAATGCAAATGAAAACTTTATGCGAAAGAAAAAAAACAGAACAAATACGTTAAATTAACTCCAGTGGGAACCGTTTACAGTCATTAACTCTTTAACTTTGCGCACTCTAGAAAGAAACAATCAACACATTACGGCGCGATATTTCTAAAATTAGAATTTTCCATTCTTAGAAATAAGAAAAGTTCGTAGAAAGGCTACCACGTCACGTTCCATTCTCATTCAGTCGATGGTGGAGTCAGTTTTCATACGAATTTATAGTCAATGCCAGATTTAGGCCAAATAGATTATAAATTAGCGTAGCAAGATATACACAATTTCATTTTAACTAGCTCAATTAGTACACCTTATCATTACTACCCATGTAAAGATTCAGGCAACATGTAAAAATTGAGATACAAGGATATTGAAACGTAATAACATGGAAATATAGCGATTTATGCACATAGAGATCCTTCTATACCGATAGTAAAGTAAATGTTTCCTCCAATCGTAAAGTTACGATGTAGTACAAGTATATCTTATAGTTAGGATATAGTAGAAGCACATCTTGTACACAGTGTGCACGGTATCAAAAAATAAATACCACGAAGAGTATTCACATGCCAATCTTACTACCTTCCGTGGCTTTCAAGGTTATTACTACAGTCTTCCAAGTCCTTTGCAACAACGAATAAACATCCTATTCAATCTCAATTCTGAGCATCAGAAATCTTTCAAAAATCATGTCATTACATCTGAACCCGTTTGACTGTCAGCTATAATACGCAAAGAATACAATGTATCTCTCCATGCGAACTACATCAGCGTCCTCGAAAACCCTGCAAAATGACCTTGCGACAAAAATATCCTCCACAGTGTATTCGTCCATCCATATGATTCAATCTATAAACAGGATACAGTTCGTATCATAACATCGTAACAAAAGTACTTAGATATACTAGTACGGACGTGTCCACAAATGTGTCCACGGTGTGTATCCGAATACCCAGTACATAAATGTGTGAGAGCACGTGTATACGCATATCCCGCAGTCAAAGTGTTAACGATTGCGTGCACGGGTTGCTCAATCACGAGACGTTCAAAAAAAAAAAAAAAAAAAAAAAAAAAGAGAAGGCAGAAAAAAAGAGCGAAGACGAGTAACGGACGTCAGTGGAACGGAAACTTACGAGTGTTGGTTGTGCCGGAAGCTCAGTCTCCCGCTCGATCGAATAAATGAATATTAATCATGACGGTTCCGATCCACGAAAAACGAGGAACCTTCGACACGCGTGAAATCGGCGTGGGGAGAAAGAGACGGGTCGAATACTAAAGCATCGATCGATGCAAGCCTCCACTCGATACATCGAGATATTGCTTAGCCCGCGAAGCGTACGATGCGCACGCGTACATCAAACCGTTCATTACTCTGATTCAGCATGGCGACTTTGCCACGTTTTGTCTTTTTTTTTCTATCCCTACTTTCCGACCGCGGGGCAAGTGTTACCAAACTCTGTGTACACCCACCAGTGTCACCCATAGGCACCCATGAATATTTAGCACGCGTACCGCGGCTGTACACCGCTGGCGCACCCTTTAACCATCGACGTGTTACCTGGGGATGCACAGAATTCACCGAATACGACGATAAGAGGCATTTTTTAAATATATATAGTGCAAGCTGATACTACGAATATCGAAAAATAGTTGCCGAGAGATTCATTCAATTGACGCAGTTAACTTCTTTAAGTACTTTAAGATGAAGAACATGAAGAACTTTGATAGAATGTGAATACATGATGCAAGTATTTGAAAATATATGAAACACCGTCCCTTCACATAATTCCTATGAGCAATCCCTTAGTAGCCTTGGAAGTTTGATTCCTCATCTTCTCAATTTCTAAATTTCTAAACTATCAAATGTACATATTTTCATTTTCATAAATTGATAAATTTAAGAACATGATCATTTCTTCATGGTTCAAGTGTTATCCCTTAAAAAAGCGATGTTTTCGTTCATCAACTCCGCGAATAAACGAAGAAGATATTAAACAAGAAAACGTAAAGAAACGTTGCATCCAACTATAAGGATACACGAACATTCTTGTAATTAATAAACCATCAAACGTCGTCTCTTGATTGGCCACACGTGGGCGACACACCCTTTCGTTAGCTTCGGTACTTTGATTCGCAAGAAAAAGCGAATAGGCCAAGCAGATAGAGTAATATGATACAGGAAATTTTATTTTCTTTGCTATTGGAAATTTGATTCAATTAATGAAGCTGTTCCCAAAGAGAATATAGCAAAATGCAACTGCACATACGTAAATATTGTAATTATTACTGAATCTTAAAACATCGTCTTCGCGTGGCCGTCGCCTATTTCGTAAACTTCGATTTAATGAAGAAATCTGTGCTCAAATAGATGTAGTAAAAAGATAAAAGAAGATTCGTTTACGATGAAACGTTGCATTCGATTGAAAATGTATAAATGTTATCATTACTATGTACATACATACGTAAATATACAAAGAGTATTTCTAATCATCAACTAAGGGCTGACGACCGTCTCATTAGTCTAGGAACTTTGACTCGATGCATGACCATTGCAAAATAGATAAAACTTGCATGTAGAAAACATGGTATTCGATTTACAGTACTCTTATTATTATCATTAAAAGATTTAAGCTCGTTCCAATAATTTTCTAAACGAAACTAAATCAGAACAACGCCATAACACATTTCCTATGTTTGTCCGTGATTACGTGAGTCATTCGCGATAGCGCGCGTTCATTTAGATGTAAAGCGAACTATGACCCAAGACGGGAGATAATTTTAGATTCGCCTAGAACTGAACCGTAATCAACGCTAATAGTAAATTCTGTTATCTCTGGCTTCAATTACGCGAGCAATTGAAGCAGACCCGCTGTAATTAAAGATCTGATGCGTATCAAGCGATACGAAACGGCCGGAAATTCACGCTGTGAACACGAAAACATCGTCAAAAGCGAGCAAATACTTGGACAAACGTGTCTTCGTTCATTCCGCATTCATACCCGGCGTAAAACATGCGTTAAACGACTGTCGAGCAGGTTGTCACACGATTTAACTGCTAATATAAAAAACTACCCACGCCTACGACAGGAAACTGGGTGTTAAGGAACAAGTTGAGACACAGCGATTTACCAAATCATTAACACCTTCCGTGGTGCACTGTTCTTTCTTTACGTTCTCGGTTCGGCTTCGTAAACAGATTAACCTTTGCACGGAGAATCGAGATAATTTTGATTTAACGACAGGACTGTAACCGGTGATGTAATTTTGGGGAGAGAGAGTTTCATTGTAAAGAATCAAATGTGAATCAATATAATACCGGAATTTCTTAATTCTAAAATTTCAAAATTCACTAAAAAATTCTCAAACTTTCAAATCCCCTTCGAATCTTCAACATCAAAATTCACAAATTTCTAGATTTGCAAACATTCAAATCCTCAAATTTCCAAATGCCCAATGCCCCTATCTACGTCACGAACTTTCTCATGTAACCCAACCACACTCGCCAACGTAGATCATAAATAACACTTTGCAGCGTTCTTCTAATCAATTTGTGTCTAATCAATACCCTATCACGACCCCCTGAAACACGATAAAGATTTTCCGAAGAAACGACACACCGTTAAGGAATTTTAGTAAGTTCCAGCCAGAAGAAGACGTACCATGTTCAAGCATCAAAGACATCTCTAAATTAGAAGGTTTTTATCCGCGTTTAAATATGCAGGCCTCGAGCCCATCCCCTTATCTGTCGGTTGGGTTGCATTTACATCTATTTTATATTCGGCGATTCGCGTGTATTCCTGCTTGGCCACGCTTCCTAGCTCTTCACGGAAATTTTCTGCTTGGATACCGTAGCTGCACGGTCGTTTCAGCAACGTTCCTCTTCTTCTCCGTCTCGTTTCTTAAGCCGCCGTTGCGTTTCCACAGCCAACGAACCTACCTTCCCGGGCAGTAAAGCGGCTCGTGCACTTTTGTGGGTTGCATAAAGCGAAACGGCTCGGTAAAAGAATTGCCGATATGTGTGTTACTATGTTCTCTTACGTTTGCCCGGTTAAATACGCAGGCATGCTGACTGGCCCGTATATAAAAAGTCGCCGGGTAACCCTCTCCTCTTCGGGAAGCGACCTTTCATCCTTCGAGTATTCGAAGAGAAACGATCAAACGGAAGTAAATTTGCTCGGGTATCGCTTTGGCCAGAGAACTTTTCGAGTCTTGAATTTCCGCCTTCTCGAGCAGTTCTCTATCGTCAGAACCGTGCACGTATACCGAGAAACTACGTGCTCCCTCAGAATTGATGTTGATGCACGCAACAGAGAGAAAATAATCGCTTTTCTTTTCTATTCTTCTATTCGATGGACTGGTGTGGAGATTTAAATACTTCAAGAATGAAGTTTCATTCTTAAGAACCATACAACAAAAAATGAACAGAATAATAAATAATAAATAATTCAATTAAAAATGATAGGTGAATAGATCAAGTTTTTATAAATATAATGACATAGTTGAAGGGTACAGGAAGTCTCCAAGTTTCGAACGAGCAATCGCGTCTAAATTCTTAATATACGAGGGCCGGCTGACCTGAAACTTGAGCCTGCGATTTTAATAAGGTGAAAACAGGGTCCTTTAACGTTGCAGAAAGCTCGGGTTAAGTTTATCCGTGTTGCTGCGTCAACGTTCAAACGACCTGAACTTCGACTTATTAAAAATATTCTCGTATCCTCGTTGCGTTCAATCTCTGCCTCGCTTCTAACCTCATTTCTCTACGGTACCTAGAAAAAATCCCTGCTGCTACGAGATCGTGTAACGTGTTCATAAACTCCTGCAAAAAACGTGTAACCATATACATCTTCGTGGTGTCGCGTGTATTGAGGGTTCACTTTCGAAGATGTGGATCACGTCCATTGCAGTAACGAATTAAAATCTTTAGTACTTAGTACATCGTTTATACCCAAAAACCAATAATCGTGCAAAGTTCCCAATATCAAAATATCTGACTTGTCGAAATCACAGAGATTGCTAAAAATTCAAGAAAAAGAATTCTTGATTTTAAAGGAGCATCGAAGCGATCGATCGTTCTAAGGACACGATAATTGCATAAAAATTTGTACGAGAGAAAATGAAATGATGGCCGGTATAGATGCAGCTGCTGCAGTATCCTCGTGCTCGTTTTACGAGCGATGCAACGTTTTTTTTTTTCGTGAAAGTCGAAGGAAGATGAGTTTGCAGTGTTTACAGGTTGGGCCACGAGCCCCAAGATCCTCGTAGCTTCGACCGAGAAACGGTCCATAGGAAAAATGCGGATCATCCGTACGAGCCAATTGCCTTTGGTATCCCCCCCACCAGTAGCTGATGTTCACCTGCAACGAACGCCATATTTTCAGGTAGGGAGCATATCAATGGTCGAGTGCAAGTTAACCGACAGGAAGCGTGGAAAATCGGAGCGGCCATCGTTCCCCTGCAACAGGCGCCGCCATCTTTCTTTTTTGAACTGTTGCTTCCACTTTCTCCAGTTTTTTTCGCTCATCGCCATTGTGTTCCCTCGTCTTTCTTCTTCGTTCCGAACAATCTTTACCATATATCGGGTGTTCAAATTTTGTAGAAGATAATATTACACGAACTTGTTAATTAACTTTGATATCATGTTGGAAATGCGTGATACTAGTATAATTGCTGAGACATGTGGGCAATTATTATTTGTAAAAAATTGATACGTTAATACTTCGATAGACGCAGGCACACATTAAATATTAGTAAGACTATATAGATTGCGGATATTTATACACTCATGACATATCAAAACCGGCAAAGTAAACATAAATCTTTCATGCATTACGTAACTTATTTGCATTCTGCAGACCTCGATATACATCCTCTATCTATATCTTAGTAGTCGTGTTTGTATTGATAAATAGACATATTACATATTGACAGGAAATCCAATAACAACTACAACTAATAAGATACGATACAAGTAACTAGTAGGAAATAACATTAATAAAATGATCATATGTGTTTGTGACGATGAACATTATATTAAATTATAATAAAATATTCTATGGTAGTAGTTATTATTGAGGTCATATCACTATTGCCATCGGCAAATATTAAGATCGTATTAATTATTCAGTTACAAAGAACATTATCTATCTCTCTGTTCGAAGGATCGTACACGTGGCAACAAAATTCGTTTCATTCATGGTCTGGTAAGAAAGAAACTCGCGTGCGAATTGTATGCAGTCCATTACATCTACTAACATACACGATTCACGGATATAACGATGTTATCTTGCAACGCAGGTAAAAAGGTAGCATCGAAATTTCATTAAAACTTCGCCGTCTCGACGTTTAGATAAACAGGATACATCCTTCAGATTGTATTCGCTTCAGTTACACGAGTAATCTACTGATCAGAATTACTTTCCGACCACACCTTATACATATAAATTGCAACACTTCGTCAACGCCATGATTTCTCACTGCATCGCAGCTTTTGATTTTAACTCAGGATCTTTAGAAGGTTAATTTTTTCGTGAAAAAAATTTATATTATTACAATAATCAATTGTCCATTAATTTAAAAACCGTCCATCGCTTCACCAATCCTATAAATATTTGCATTTCTTCCTAAAACTTTCCCTAGCCCTTGGAGAACTGAAACCCATCCACGTTTAACAAAAATTACACAAAACTGTTCGTAAGAGCAGTATCTTTTTAATTCGAATAAATCAAGCGTAAACGACGCTGCTCGCTCAATTTACGAGGAGGACGTTGGAAAGAAGAGAAAAGGATATAAAGTGGCTGCTTTGCGTAAAGTGCGAAGTTTCCTTTCCTTGGGGATTTATAAATTGTTTGCAGAGACGCGCAATTACGCCACGGGAACACAGGAAGTTTCATAATTCGCCGCTGCTCGAGCGTCGCGTATATTTTCCCCGTTGTTTTTCGCTCGTCGTGAAAGACGTGGCCGGTCGTTCCACACACTTCACACGACTTTCCTGCATTCCATACATTTTCAGCGGCGAATTTTCCGCACGCGAAAACGAGCGTGTTATTCGTGCCAAGCATACACACCTACGCCCGCGTAGCTTTGCATCGGCAAACTGCAACTCGCCGCGCATGCTTACAGATCCTCGCTTCCCGGTGTTTCACTAAAACGATTCTACTGGGTGTCACGGGACATTTATCGATATTTTCGAGATTTACGGGATATTTACTGGTAACGAATAATTTATCTTCGTATCAAATTGAGAAATTGGCTATGAACGACCGTATTGACAAATCACTAGCACCTTTAGTACACTAATACCAAATATCTAAACACTAAATATGTACTATATACTTGTATAAGTTGATATACTAAATGTTTAATATAATATCCGCTTAACGCCATAACTCGCAATTTCCTGAACAGTTCCTGAACAATACCAAGCATTGCAAAGATATCTTAAAAAGTACAAGTAAGATGTGTAAGAATATCGATGGAAGTCGAAAAAACATAGGACACCGTGTACAAAAGGAACACGAAACTGCGTTTCACGGTAGCAGCAGGTCTGTAACAACTGCATGAAAGTAAATTGGTGTAATCAACCGGGCGGGCAGGGAAAGGGAGAGAACGGCCAGCCTCACGCAATATTGCGCATGCAAAATTTATAAATTCGAAATTCTGCAGGGCGATTCGCGTAGCTACGCGTGTTGCCGTCACCGGCACGGCGACACGAACATATCAAAAGCCTCGATAACAGCCAGAAATATCGATCCTCGCCGCTGCCCGTCGTGTTTTTAACCTTCCAACTTTCCCCAAAATTTCTACACCCTGATTCTGCTATTATTTTTCAGACTTAACACCACAATTACGAACGTTCAATGACTACTTACACTTAAATTATATAATAATACGTAGACTAGTTCATGCATGCATTTCGACGAAGGCCAACGTACATTTTGACTAAAGCTTCTTAATAATTTTTGGACTTTAAAATAATTACAATGAAGATCACAAGAATGAAAAACAAGTAAATAACAGGCAAAATCGGTAGATCTCCAATCTCGATCGATTCACCACATTTACGTATTTCTGTCGCATAATTTATATGGATATTATACTAAAAAAATGTACGAACAAGTCACTTGCTCTAAATTCTTCTTATTCGCGATCATGGACATAAAGAATATTGAGAAACTTCTCGACTCGATAACACATCGCTATACGATTTTATCTAACAAGTAATATTTGTCTCGTAAGTAGGTAACGACGTATACAAGTGACGCTAATGACTAAAACGTCGATACAACGCTGAAGAAGAAATATTTCGTCCTCTTCATTACGGACTACACGCGTCACTATCGGTTATCGATATCTTATGGATACTGCTACGATATCGTTAAGATAGCGTTAAGGGTAATAGAGACAAGAGTCGCAGAAATTGATCGACGTAGATCGCGACGCTAATAAACTTATCGGTACATATTCGACTATTGGAAATTATATACAAGTACAAATATAATACGCCTATATACATGTCTCTCCAATCGATTCATACATTATACATGCATTTTCTTATCAGAATTTACCTATATACTGTCGTTCATGCCTTTTAGCGTATCTTCATTAAGTTATCGTCGTTCGATACGCGTAATTCCACGAGAACTAGGAAATTTGAAGACATGAAAATTGCTGTCTGAACCGAGCACCGTTAAAGTTACTTCTATATTCGGTGAAATTTTACTCGACCAGGCCCAAGTTCGTATAAATTACAATTACCCCGCATTGTATTCCTTAAAAATACAGTCAACTCAATTAAAATCCCGAAATTTTTTCGTTCGCCTGACCGAAGCACTCGAAATACGGCTTACCATATCTAAATACATTTAAATAATTAAGAGAAGTCGAAAGAATGCACGTCACCCTTCATAAATATCAAAATTTGAAGCGATCTTGATAATGTCGTAAAGAATAATACGTCGGAAGGGTCTAATTAGAGACTTCTTACCCGAATAAGCGCGCGTGTTTTGCATACGTTACCGATATAAATAAATTCAGTCGCAGCGTTTATTAAACTCGCGTCGCTACCCGAAAAATCTCTGACGGTATTTTTCATTTCTCTGGCCGGTATATTATTTCTTTATTTTAATTAATTAATTCGCGAACCTGTTCGGTTTACCTGAAATACAACGCGGCCGAGGACTGTTAACGGGAACGTATTAAACGTAGCTGCACGTCGCGAAGAAATACTTTTATTCGCGGATCGAAGAGGAGCGGTAACCGACCGCTTCAAACGAAAATCCCCGCGGGATAAATTAACCCAGGCCGACGACGGATAATTTAATTACACGGAATCGCTGCATTTCATTTCCGTTTCTGTGAGAAAGCCTGCACAGCGCTACGCTGCTCCTCGAGAACCCGACCTTAATTCTTGCGCGGTTGGCGGTCGTTACCGTTCCATGATTAACTCGGATCCTGGAAATTTCACTTGTCGAGATTAATCCGCCAGCTTGGAGAATTTCATGAATAATATGTGGCCGTTACCAACCCTTCGCTCTCGCAATTTTTACCTCGCTCTAAGAACAAATTATGAAATTCGATGCAGAACAACCAAAGCTACTGATCCGGACTTTATACGAACTTGCCTTTTACCTTCAAACAGCGACAACTTTTTTATTTTATTCGGGTCTGATCATTAATTTTTTATTACTAGATTTCAGAATGTATACCCACGCATATTACGTCTACCAGAGAATATTTGTACACATAAAAACGTACATTTAATATCTAATATGCCCATCGTAGACGCGTGCTACCATTTGCTGCTCATTCTGAAAATTAGTCCAAACTAATACTAATATGATCGGATACTAATTCATCGATAAGATTGTATTATCTTAATTTAGAGTCAACAGAGGGTTCGAAGTCAAATCCTATTTTTCGTTTCAATGTTCCAGAACAGAGTCGGCTTGCTGAGCCGTTGAATATCGTGTCACGGAAGAAGCTAGAGTTCCTGAAATATGAGAGATCGACACACAGATTGGTATTTCGGTGGCCAGAAAAAGAAACGTATTACGGGGGGATCAAAAGGAATATATAAAATGGAATGAACGAGTCCAGCCTCGCCATAGGTTGATAGCTCCAGCCACGAATAGCTTTGGACACCGGCTTTCCGTAAAGACCACGGTTATCCTTGCCAGGATATTTTACGTAGGATCAAATATTATATCCTAAAACCTGGACCGATGAAGAGATAAGCAAACTCGATTTTAAAAACAAGGATATTCATGAAAATTATCCAAAATTCCTATATGAACACATAGACGCATTCTATTCATAAATTTTCAAGGATTTGTTTGCATAAAACACAGTCACTGTTAAAATGGAGAACTAGCTTTGGTAAATATTATGCGACACTTCCTTACGTAATTCTTTGTTATCTTATCAGTTTCAAAACGGTACCAAAGAAGTTTGTTTCGATTTACCAGTTTAAACGGTAGAATAACACTTAACGGGTTCAACGCTGCACCGTAAACGGCCACGTGTAATACGGTATAATCATAATTGTTTAAGTTGCAATTTAGTTTCCATTTCAATATGGCCGCTCGAGAGTAAGATACAATTAACCCATTCGGATCAAGTAATTTTTTCACGATTAAAGAAATGTCTGTTCGCGATACAAAGTCGAACAAGCAGATTAATAATACAAAATTCCGATACCAGTGGCAACTTTTTACATTAAAAATGTGTTGATATGCACCGTGTTACTGAATTTTTCAACAAGAACAATTATTTGCAACAGGAGAAATAAGGCAAGCAGTGGTTGTACGTATTCCCAAAAGTAAAACGCCGGGCGCATGGTACAGGAGGGCATAAACAAAAATTCGCTATACTTCCTGGTCGAGAAGGAAAGGGTTAACGTTCTTCTTTCGGACCACGTGAAAGGTAACCCTACATCAGCCACCCAGGATGCCGTTCGGTACTTGACCGTCCAAAAACAGACGGTAGCTTTATCAATCCGTGAATTGGTGCTGTAAAATTCAACGCTGTCGCCTTTTTTTCCCAGTGAACCCTTTCTATAATCATAAATTCTGAATCGTTGCTTTCAGAGGCGGACATCGAAGGGACGAACGCGGAAGGAAGGATTTACGAGGAGCAAAAACACTTTTTTCTTCGGCGAAACCAAAAAAAATCGCCTCCTACGGCGAATCGAAGCCGCTGACCGTTGATGCGGTAGTCTACCGGAAACCAGAGAAAATGAACGGTGAAGAAAAACACGACGCAACCCTTTCGCTCGGACGAGAGGTTACCTGCCTCCGAGAATCGTGGACGATCGATAAAAATGCGAGAACAACCCTTTCTTCGAAACGGAGAAAAAAGAACGAGGTATACCTGTCAGGTATTTCGAATGTACTTGGCTACTTGATCCCGTTAGGTCGACAACCCTCGAACTCTTGCTCTTTTCTTTCCTCTCCTTCCGTTTAGAAATGCTACCTCGGAAAAATTGCTCGCTAAAAGTCTGCAGAAACTAGTTTGCCCAAGTTTGCACCGGTAGCTGCTCGCTCGCGTTTCGAGCGCAATTCGCGCGATAAAACTTCTCAACTTTTTAAATCTATTTCTTTGTAGCCGACCCGAAGAAACTGGCGAACGATGTTGGTTTTACGGGGAATCGCGAGAAGTGCCCGCGAGGACGATCAAAATAAATTCCCTCTACTTTTTTAATTATAAAAAACGATTCGCGTTTTGGAATCTCGCTAACAATTCGCTGCGATGTTTAGAGCACGGCGTTTCTGTTCAGAATCGATTCAGTGACGGCATCATCAGTTGTCTTTAATCGTTTAACCTTGCATCGGTGTGGAGAACAAAAATGACCATCGCGCGATGTGATACGAGTACCCGATTAGACTTGTCAATGTTTCAGGTATGTACACGTTTACTGTATTGTCTATTTGATCGATATGTGACAAGTTGATATTTTATCGTTGCAATAATTAGTAGTGTAACAGATGCCACTTTTATATGGATTTATGTATGCACATCAATGGTAACTTATTTCGACGTCGTATTTCGACGCGTTGTACCATTCACTGCGTTGTATCACCTGTGGCTTGTATATCACCGCGCTACATAAGTCAGCGTTTTATATTGACGATCGAATAAATTCGCCTTTACAGGCACTATACACAATAATGGCGTTATGCCACCATTGTAGAACGTGAAAATTCATGAAAACCGTTATAGTGTTAAAAAAGAAAACTCCTCGATAAACTTCAACAATATTGTGGCAATATAACAACGGGAGAGAGGTTATACAGTTTTATTTAAAAGAATCAAAATAATTTCATGGGTTAAGTTAGAAAAAATGTTCATTATTATTGTATAAGTATGTCCACTTAACTGGAAAAATTATTGCTTATCCTCGAAAGATCGGGTAGATAACAAAATAATTGCAGACAATTTAATATTTATAATCCGATAAAATATTCAGCATTCTGCGAAAGTGTTAGCCTTCTGCCGTATCATTCATTAAAATTTAATGACTTGTAATGAGTAATTTTGTTTATCGCCGGTAGTAATGGTCATTTGGAGAAGTATGGAATTAATTGTCTACTTTCAAGAACCCGTACGAATTACGCTAAATTAACTTCGCTGAATATAAAGATTAATAAAATGATCTGGATTTGATCGACTTTCGAGGATGCAAAGTTTCAACGACTTATCTCAATTCGCGAGAAGCACGTTTCACGTTTTAAACATTTTTTTACGCGTTCTGATAAATGTAAAAGTGCATTAGCATTCGGAATCTAATTGTCGATAAAGTCATTTTATAAGAGGAATAAAATTTCGTGCAGTACCATCAAACAATAGTGACTTGTACAACTAAATTTAGTAGTTCAGCTAAAACAATAAAGCTAAAATTTATTTATGCGATAGTGGTTTCATAACACGAAGATTTTTAATTGATTTATCGTCGGTGAGGACAATGTAGTATCAATTAAGCTTGTTTCGCATTCAAGGACAAGACTGCCATTGAAAACCACTTTACGATCTTGATAGTCTACTAACCTTCAGATAACATCGAAATCTTCTAATAATCGTGTTAGTTTAGACGATTACTTGGATATATATGCTCTATATCTACTTGTTTCCATATGATTGTCATCTAAAATATCCACTCATTTTTACAAAAGTAGCTATTAGAAAACTTAAGTTATTTTGACAATTATTTGAAAATTTAGTTACTCCGATGATTATAAAGTTACTTTAAACTTTCGGTGTAAACTTAAGATTACTTTAACAATAAATAAAGTGAAGAACATTGCTCAGAATTTCTGAAAAATAATTTTCGTCGCAATACTCGTAACTTTTTTCCTTTTTCCAGATGACACGAGGGAAGACGACGAATCTCCAGACAAATTTACGAGAAAGCAAAGCGTATAGGTCACGTTCGTCGGAAAAAGCTTTCGGATCTAGTACTTTTGTGGAGATTGGAATGCACGATGGCCGTTTCCCTTTGGCCCTTCTTGTCTCCGCCCTTTCGTGGGCTACGGAAGAAAATGGTCAGCCTCTTTGCTCTCTGTCATTTTTGTTCTCGGATATGGAATTGGCCTGTCATCCTCTGGGATGACACGAAGCAATGTCCGCTGCAGATCGTGCTAACGCGAACGAACAAGGAGAAACGATTTCGTCTTGGTGAAGAGAAGAAGAGAGAACAAACGTCGCTTCAACCAGATGTACTTTCGTCCTTGATACTGTTACGTATAATCGTACTTACGAGGAACACTGTCCGAGTGTCTGACATCAATTCTCTTATTTTTCTCGTGAAATGGACATCAATTACACAGTGTAACAAGTGGACTTTTTATTACGGAAAGAATCGCGTAATACTTGGAGAACAATTAATATCTTCATTCTTGAAATACATAAAGAGTATTATTTATTTTGGTGACATAAATGGTGTACGCTAGGGTGTTAAAATAATTTTTTAAAATATCCGAAAAATTGTGGACTTTTATATTTATTGTACGATGTATATTATTTAAAGATATCTTCGTAATCGTTAAATATTCGCACATTATGAAGCGAATATACATTTCATATAAGTGTATCTTACAATTGGACAGCGTCGATCAGAGGACAATCGATAGCAAAATGAGGAACAATAAGTACTTATACGCACTATACGTTGACCATGAGAGCACATTTTAGGATCAATGAAATCGATAAGATACGATCTAACATAAACAATTGCCACGTCCTTCCACGTCGATTTCCATAGAAATACACTGCGTTATCGGTGTACGATAATAAAAATCCGAAACGAGCATCTATGAACGTATCGGATATAGTTGAGAAATGTTCACATATACCATCGTTATGGAAAAATGTTGAGCAATCGAAAAGAAAGAGAAAAAACGTGGTCATCGAAGAAGACCACAGGTCGCAAACGCATTCAGGAGAGTTTCTTCATCCGCGTTCGTTTTCTCGACGGCCATATCATCGGCTCGGAACGCGATGCGTCTAAATGCGACCATACGAACGGCATAAACTTCTCTCGTAATTGTCAGTCTCGAAGGAAATCCGTGGCATCGGAATCCCGTGGCGAATTAGTCAACTTCTCGTCGGTGTTCGAGTTGCGTTTCCGTTACGTCGACCGTAAACGTGGCCATTTTTCCGCGACGATCAAGCGGATTCGCCGCGCCGGTAGCCGCGTAAAACACCCATGTCCCTCTTACCACGCCGATTACGACGATGTCTACGCGTGTATAGCTATTTATACGACCTACGATTTCTTGGCCTGGACTGACACGGGCAACAGGAACGTTTCCATTCACCGATTACGGTCACCGTACGACGCGTACACGCGGATTCACCATAAAAGTGCTCCGAACGTTTCAAACTTTTTTTCAGACGTCAGGCGGTTATTTACGGTCGAATAACGAGAGGAGATTCCGAACTATGTAATTCTACGAGTTATTAACTTCTGCGAATATGTTAATAACCGACGAATATTATATACTGTACTCGAACAGTTTTTATTTTGATAGCTGCGAGTACTTCGACTGGAATTCGATCGACTGAGTGAACCCTAAAGAAGATACGATAGAGATGGAACGAAGTGATGTGATATAATTAAATTTATGATTGTTTATGATTACGAAGAATTTGTGGGTCACATAACCTCGAATAACGATTGACGAATAGTTACATAGAAACGGAATTGATAAATACAATTCTAAAGAAAAGTTGTAACAAAAAGCTACAGCAAAGCACTGAAGTGTAGAGGATCTTGATTATCCCTTTCAGATATTTAGGAATGAAATTTATCGATACCGTCAACAATTCTAAAGAAAAGTGTGTGAAAAATGACTTAAACATCGAGGATGTTCTTTGCTCTCCTACATTCAAAATATGTAATAAAAAGCTTTGCAAAGAAAATTAATAAATGCAAAATAGTAGTAAAAAACAATATACGTGGACAAATTTCATCGCGTTCGCCGACGGAACCGCAGTGGACCTTCTTTGCAAGTAGATGAAAATTATTTGCAAATATTTCGAAGGAAGAATTAATCGCAAATTACGTAAAATTAGTTTGATACAATACCATTCGACCTTTTGGATAATGTGAATTACTACAATAACCTCTCAAAACACGATATTTTAATTTTTAAACGATTATTCACGGTAAAACGTTACATCTTTCATTATCAATTTAAGGAAATATAATATAATATTTGACACTAAAAGTAAAAAAGACCTTAATATTACTAGGCAATTGAGATATTATACTACTACTAGATATTAAGAGCACAAAGTAATACGCGTAACAGTTTTACTATCTACATAATTATTAAGTATCGAAAACGATCGCATCGTATCTTCATAATTATATACTTTCGAGATCATTAAGCAGTAATATCTACTTAATAATAGTGTTACACCGCAGGGGACAAATTACCTTCCAAGTACAGACGTCAGATAACAGTGCACTTATATTTGCCTTTCTTCGACCATCTTACCAAATATCAGTTACCAGAATCAATTTTACTATTTTACTTTATTGCGTGTGGGGCAATTTACTTTAATCAAGTACCTTATTTTATCGAGAACAGATCTCTAAATTAAAATATTAACGGATAAGTTCGTTTCGAATCGCGTCCAGGTAACACAATTTCAAATATAAATAATATCATTAATGTTCACTCATAAATTATGATGCGATGATTAGTTAACTCAAATATAAAGTCAGAAGAAATAAAATGAACCATATTTACGACGTAAAATTCTCAATAACGCGATAAAATAAAAAATATTCCTATCTCTCTAAACAAGAACTCAAATTTCTGTCTAATAGCACACTTTCTTTATAACAATATTCTTATATTTTTCTAACACCAACTCACTTCGGATTCGATAAGAAATAAAACATCTTCCAGAGTTATGAACCGGGTCAGATATCAGAGACGCAATTTTCGTCAGTTTGTTTTTCAGCTACAAGGGAACCGATCCGTACAAGTTTTCAGATTCTTTGTACATGAAACAAACGCGGGGAAAAAAATATGAGTTTAGGCCATTCCCGACGTATCCGCATCACGAGTTTGACGAGCAAGCTTGTTTACGGGCCAATTTCGTCTGGATACAGGTTGCGCGAAATATGTACCATTTTTACCCCTGCTGGGCGTAAAGCTTGAAACTTGTGCTTTAACCTTCCGCTTCCGGTACGTTTTCCTCGACACCACTATTTTTTTCCTCTCCTATACCTCGAACAGTATTAACGAGCTACGAGGAATAAAAATCCTTGTCGTTCCGACGCGTTCGCGAAAGCGACGATGCGCAACCGCGTAACTTTTCAAATTTGTCACTGCTTTTTCTTTTCTTCGCGCTACTTTTATTACGGGTGAATTCGATTTAATTTATTAGTTTATACTATATTCTTAAATCTTTATGTCCCGATATACCTAGACATATTCCTAGGTTACAGTATTCCTAGATCCTGATATTCTTAGATCTCGATACTCCTAGACACCAATATCCATAGATCTCTAGGTACAAACATATTTACGGATCCCAATATACCTCAATCTATATCCCTATATCCCTATATTTTTGTATTCTTATACTCCTGCTATGTTCTTATACCTCTGTATGCGAATACCTTTATATCCCCATATCTGTATCTACCAGCAACACTATGTTCGTATACCATCGCGTCGGAATTCCTCAGCAACGCCAAAATATAAGCAAATCCGATTCGGACCCTTCTAAACCTCCTCTAAAATGAGCACGGCAAAAATGTCGAGGTATACAAAATAAAAGGCATATTTATTCGAAGCATAAACGCGTATTACTGCCCGAATATATTTTTTTTTATTTTTTTTTACGTATGAGCTATATATTCTTGGCAGTTACGCCGAGGGAATGGCATCATCCTCCGGACGTATCTAGTGTGTAGACGAGCAGCTGCTCTGAATAGAAACATAGAAGTACGCGTGTATTCCCGTAGACCACGTAGAAGTCGTCTTTCTATATATCGACGTCAGCAGGGGATCTTTGCTGCCATTTTATCCAAACGTGATCCCGGACAAACACGAAAATTCGTACGTGGTTGCAGCTTATACGAGCGGCTTGTTCGATATTTGCTCGAAGAAACCGGGAGACCGGCCGAGCCAAGATACTGGCAACGTGGGTGGATTCAGGTAGAGAAATATGACGAGTAAGTACCTGAGTACTGCCCACGCTGATAACGCCACGTTCCTCACCGCCCGGCAAACTACAAGTCCTAAAACGAATAAAGTCACCGGACACTTGCTCGATCGATCCGTTTCTCTCTTTTCGTTCTTTCATTCTTTTGTCACGCCGATCGTCCTCCGTTTTAATATGCAACTCTTCCAATGTTGCTACGAACATTCTGCTCGAGAATATCTTTCAGATCCGCCACTTTAATCGACATATTGCTGGTACAAGTTCAGTTTCGGTTAATCATACTTCTCAGATATCTCACATTTTATTTTCTGTCGCAGCTGAAAGAACACCTTAATATTTTTTTGCGACGAATAAATTAATATCTTGGACTGAGGAGATTATTATAGCAGACCGATGATATTTTCTGACTGAACGTTATCGACTATATATTACACCCATGTTACTAATTATGTAAATGTATGACAAACAGAAAAATAATCCTGTATTTTCAACTGAAGAGGTTATTATGTAGAACACTGATGTCATTCAGTGACTATATAAGTACTTATATTATATAAGTATTTATTATGTTGTAGGAATAAGTTCTACCGTATGTTTTTGAACCGAAAACAAAATAAATGTCATGTATTGCACAATTACCGCAAGATTTATGAATTCGTAGTGCTGTATGAATTTCATAGAGGTAAGTCTACTTTGTTTGTCTTTAAAATGGACTAATGTGCGTGGCAGTAATAATCAATTAGTATTTTATAACAATTTCTCTGACAAAGATACCAATATTATGAATGAGTGTTTTCGTTTTGACGTCGCATTCAGTGAAAGAAAAGTGGAGAAAAACATTTGAATGGCAATATAATTTATTGACGACGTCAACTTTGTATTCAAAAGAACGTATTTCAACAACGTATATTTGAAGAAGTTACAATAATTCCTTTATACGTTACCTCTACAATATTATTTATATAATACTGTTTCCTACACTTAAGCACAGAATATTATAACACCTGACGGAATAAAAGTGAAATGTCCAGTGTAGTTTTTGTAACTATAAACACAAAACACCATAATGCGAGAAAGTGTATGGAAGTAACCTACACCATTCTTAATCCGTCATTTACTTCTGATAAAAATATGCTTGAAACAAAACCTTCCCGTGGTCCAACTTTTGTGTCCGAAATATCTGCACGGTATCTCGTCACCACTAATAAGGATACATTGTACAGATTTAATTATGGTTGATCAAAGAGTTATAAAGGAAGGCCCCGAACAAAATGGACGTTCGGTGACCAAAGAGACGCAGCAACGACATCTTTCTCAGGTTTCTGGAAACGTGCCGCCACCATGCTCGTAAGTTACGAATTCTTCGGCGAACGCGTACGACGTAAACCTAAACACCATGCATTCTATTTCAGTGGTTTTATCTCTTTCCGTTTGCTACCAATGCGACATTAAGATTCCGTTTGGGTCTCGCCGCATAATTAACGTAGAGATCGCGTACAGGTGTTTTATACGACCTCCTATAGAATACCTTATCGTGAATTCTTTGTACTTATCTGGTTTGCAAATAGAGAAGTTTATTGCAATTCTGACATTCAATGGCGATAATTATGTACCGAGAATGATGTAGTGGTTACGAAGATAATATTTCACCGTGAACGACATCATTGTGCAAGGTTTTCGAATTCTGATGTCATTATTACAGTGTACTAAATGTATAATGTACAAACTACGAAATTCCCAAATCTCTGAACTCTTGAATTCCTCAATTTTTGAACTCCTATACTTGGATTTCTCGCATTTGCAAATTCTTAAATTTTAACAAATCCACAATTCTTAATGATTTAAATCTCCGAATTCACTTCCCAAATTCCTAAAATCCCTAAATTTCTATATCTTCGAAACCCTTAAATCCCTTTAATTCTAAATTCCCAGACATTTAAACTCCCATATTGTCATACTGTCAAATGTTATTTGCAAAAATCTAAATATCGATAATCTAAGTTCGCAACCGGACAGTGTAATAAGTAACGTAGATATAGGTGAAGTCTGTTATCGTTCGAAATTCCGACAGCCACGTCCGTTCCGAGTGCAAACGGAAAGAATTATACATTTTTAACATAAGAACGCAAGTATTATGAAAATATATACACTCGGTAATCCTGCGTCAGCAGTTTCGTTTTTTTATAAAAAGTGTTCAGCGATTCTAAATTTACTCTGGAAGATCCGATTTAAATACGAGGAGACAGGGTCTCGCCACTTTCGACCGATCAAATTATACATGCGTGTTACCTTCTGTACGAGTTTACGAGCAATTTAATTCCCGAACAGACGAAAATACGAGAGAACAATGCGATATCGGAATAATTGTCGGCTTTGCATGCGTACGAATCGAAAAATCCTCGACGACCATGTCGAGATACCTCGCAAAGCCGCAAATTACAGGGTTCAATGCAACGCGCCTCCTTTTCATACGTATTTATGGCGGTCTTTCGGGGACCAACGTTCAATGGAGACCGTGTGAGAAACCAAGAAAGTCACAATAAACTCGCATAATGCTGAATACCTGCTCGTAAATTTACCTTAAACACCGACAACATATATCGGAACGTTCACGTGTTGCTCGCGTGTGAATATGTATACTTCTTTCTTCGTTCTTTAAATATTCCCAAATATAGACTGCGCTCAAACCACGATAAGCTACGTTCCTTTTCCTTGTGTACTAATTATTCATATTTCGTAATAACTTTGCTATTTCTATTGTGATTAATACAGATATTAATATTTCTCTTGGTAGCAGTATTGAAATTGTTAGTATTGACATTGGTACCGACATGATATGTTGATATTCGTACAGATATTGTCACTGCCACTGATACTGCTAGAGCCATTGTTACTAGTGTTAGAAGTACGTTTGCTTCAAATACATTGTCCCATCCCACCCACATAATCCGATTACGTTCAACAATGAAACAGCACAGTCATCCGAAAACGTTAAAATAAAAATTGAAACGTAAAGAATGATCTAAAAAAAGAAACTGTATTCTTCATCGAAGAAATGAAGTAATAAAAAGATGACGTATAGAATTATTTTTCCCCGCCATTCAGAACTGCGCAGCTCGCATAATCAGAAGTACATAAGACAAAATCGTTAAAGTATGTTAATTAATACATTGCTGTTGGTTGCATTTGATCGTCAGGTTAATAAAAATCATTTTCAATGCATAATCCTTAATTAACGAAGTTGTGCGTAACCTTCCACCTCGAGCAGTACGTCAATATTTATCTTTTTCCATGAAAATTTATGGACGTGATTTGCGTCGACGGGGAGCAGATAGTTCTTAATCGAAATTCAAGTATATTCGTCGATCTTGTTCCTTTCCATACGAATTTACGGTAAAAATCGATCGAGGTTCGATTAGTATGCGCTGGTTATGAGCGTGCTTTCTTGAAACAGTATACACGAAAATACAGAATATCGGGAAGTCAATATATTACAAGAATCTTGACAGATCCATTAACCCATTCTTTGCTAGGAACATTTAGATTAAAATACTCGACAGACGGACGATCGACGATTAGAAAACCTGTTAGAAATTTTATTTCGTTCGGTTATCGAAACGATTTTACATTGCTAAATGGTTTATCTTAAACCGTACGATTTACAGGCTAAACAGTCGAAAGGTTAATTGTTTTCTATTCGAATCGATTAAAGATAATTCAATATTTACATATAAAATCAACATAAATTTTTTTCTTTTCCGATTAATGTTTCATTGCCATACGTAACTTTTTAACACCGCTGTCTTTGGGTTTATTTGCATTTAATCGATGAAGGATTAACGAGAACAGAATATGAAAATTAATAATCTTGCGGTACATTTTATGTTAGATAAAACACATCATGGCCCTCATTAATTTCTAGTTAGAAATTTGAACAACATAATATTGAAAAACCAACAAATTCACGTTTGTGTATTTCCACGTTTCTAAATGTTCCAGTCGGAAGATACAACGGCATTTCTGGCCGTGACGTCAAAAGTCAAAATCCTTCGCCGCAGTGGGTCAGCAGTTCGGTGTTGAAGCTAAAGATAACGCGTCACTCGTTATTATTTGTCGAAATAAAAGCATCCGAGAGCTCGGTCACATATATCCCCGCGATGGGCCAAAGAAATAAACGGCTGACTTGGCTATAAATGTGTTCGCACCTAACAATTAGCGGGTACACATCAGGGAGCACGTAATAAAGCAATGATCGTGGTTTACGAGCCACTATATACCCCCACTATAGGACCCGTCCGACCACGGAATCTTCAGACTCACCCGGCTGTTCTAGAACCATCCTCTAAACGACGAGCACAGTCTGTCCGTCCACTTATCACGGAAGAAACACTTTGTCCCTCTGCTATAAAAGTAACGCCTTGTAAATTGTCCAAGAGGGTGGCCCAGACCGACACCGGCACGTTCCACCTCTTTATTTCAGCAACTCCTCGAATAGTTTTGCAAAGCTTCTCTACTTTAACGAGTTTACAGTTCTCTAGCTTCTCGAGCCCTCTATCTCCGGCAACCCTCTCTTTATGGATCATCGTTCGAAATCTCTCCGTAGTACGTTCGTTCGAAGGTTAATCGTGCATGAGGTTCGTACGAACGACGAAGGATGTCCGAATAACGATGCCTATATGCAAATCAGAATGTAGGTATGAATCATCGCGAAGTTTATTCCAGGGAATGGCTCGATCGAACTTGATCCCTGCGTGGACGATTACACGGGTACCGAGACCAGATGAAAAGTTGACTGGCGATAGGAATGCGTGTCTGATTGGTTATAGCGTAATAGTGTACGTCCTTTCTGGGTATAATCGCATATATACGATACGCTTACTTTTTTACCGGGCGCGATGGTTACCTTCGCTGACTGGATCATAGAGCGACGGTCGATAGCATGCGAGTTCAAGAATATTGTCGTTTCTCGACGTGAAACTTTTGGACGCTGAATATATGACACTGCGATTTTTCGACACTGGAAATTTCGGATTTTAAGATGTTGGGAGATTTTGCAAAACGAGCATTCTGGCGCGATCCCAACTTCGAGCTTAACGTGAACCTCTGCGATCCAAGTCCAGATTCCCGGCATAAATATTACGACCGCGAAGAATTGTAGGTACAAGTGGTCGAATACTCCACCCGCACACGGGTCAATTCGGTTCATGGTCATCGTAACCGACAGCATCGAGCGGGTAAACATTGCTCGCGAGACACAGCTCGATGACACTGCGTTCTGCGGATATAAACGAGCGAAAGAAAAAAGCCTAGTCTATTACAGGAGGTTATCGTTAATTGGGTTTGATCGTACAAACCAGCACGACGGACTCGGTTCCGCGCGCGGTGATATACAATGATGTAGCCAATATCTGTGATGGCAAGGAACATCTACATTTTATACGTTCCGTGGCTGGAGCGTCTGGGCCAGGTTTCCCCTACCTCGAGTCTGATGGCGCTCGTCGAGCCATCTGCTCAATAAATTAGCTTGCTTGAACCTGGCCTCTCCGCGCACGCCTCGCTCTCAAGAAAAAGAGAAGAAGGAGAAACGCGGCTCGTGGAAGGAGTACCGAGACACCCAACTGGAAGCAGAAACTGGCCGGGAACCAGGCAGAGACAGAGACATGGAGGGAGAGGCCGCCAGTGGGGGAAAAGATTACGAAGAACGAAACGGTCTCAGACAAAAATAAATGAATACCCGGACAGAAAATCCACACTCTGGTCTGAAAATCAAACGAATCATTCCATACTGCCCTCCCTCCACGATTAGTCTCCCCACGCCGCTTCGAGCAGCCTCCTACCACCGGACCAAGTTCGATGGCATCGAGCCGATGTCGTCCGAGAAATACATTTTAGCTACGAAGTCGTGGTCGTAGTTCTCGTTCTCTTCATGGTCGACGTCATCGTTGGTTAGTGGTGGTAGTCTCGAGACGCTAGCCGAGGATCTGTGATGGTCGAGGACGAAACGAGGAGGGTGAATCCTCGCTCTCCTGTCCGCGCATTCCTGCATTTTCCTATCCTTCTTGTTCCCGCGGGCGGGAATAAATAGACAACATCTCCCCGACCACGGTGTTCGTGTTTCGTCTCTGGGCTCCGGTATGCACCCCCATCCTCTAGGCTGCCTTCTCGTAATCCTTCATATTCCCTGTTAGACCCTCTCCCATACTGCTGCCTCCGTGTTCGACGCGCGACACCGCCGTCGCGGGCATATACGGGTGCAAACGCATGATTTAGAGCAGCGTCACCGAGCCAGAGAATAAAATCCGTAAGACTCGATACCGAAGAAATAACAAATCCATGGATGTCTCCCCGTCTTGGATACTACTTCTTCTCGGGTAATTTTATGGATGGGATGTTATGGTAGATGCTGGATGGCAGAGCCGGGACAACGAATCCGGTATCGACGGAAAATAGTGGTCGAACGGGAATGTTAGGGAGAGGAAGTAGATTGTGCGGGATTCCAGTCAACTCCGCCATCTTCTGTTCGACATGTATAGGATAGAGTTACTATAGGATAAGTTAATTGTATATACTTAGGGCAGGTCAAGTATGCAATAAGAGAACCACGAAATAGGTTAACTTTGTTATGCTGTATTATAGAGGAAGTTGACTTTAGAATACATAGACTATAGAATAGATTAATTGCCGTGCACTTAAACTGTAGTATAATATTACTACGAGTTACGTTAGCCACGAAATACCTTAATTGTGAGTCTAATAATTTGTACGACAGGTTAAATTCAATATATTACTGTTATTATTAATAATAGTAATAATCATTAATTTTGGTAAGGGAACTATAGAATATGTTAATTATGAACAAGATAACTCTAATATAGGTAAACTGTAGGTCGACTACTGACTTATTTTATTGAAACAATAAAATAAGTTAATCGTTGGTACAAGCAAACCACAAAATGTTGTAACTACTGACACAGATAAATTACAGAACGATTGAACTATGCAATAAGTAAATCATAATTTATGTTAACTACCGGCCAGGTAACCTACGGTTCAATGATAACAGAGAATATGTACATAAACAATATGATGCATAAAATATACAAACTGAGGAATAGTGAACTGCGAAATAGTTGAACCGTAGAATAAGTTAATTGTATAGGTCAGAGAATTAGGTTAGTTAATATGTAGAGTATAGAGTAAGCACGTTGGCGGTACGGAGGCGAGTGTTTCGTCGAGGACGGACAAAAGTACCGGCTATTTGAAATGTTAAATAGGCCACAGTCGTAGGCAACGGTGCACGTTTCAAGGGTAGTAGTTATCTACCTTTATGAGGGAAGGCGGTAAATGGGTTAATGTTTCGTGCCAACAGGTGGCCGCTATTGGACCGCAAGCTTATAGCTTTACGACGACCTAAAGCGGTATTCTGCCATTTCCATTGATGTATGTATACGAATGCCAGCGAGTAGCCGAACAGTATCATTTTAATACTCCTCAAGAATCGGACCACCAACTACCATCTTGAAACACTAACTTCCATCTTTACAACGCAATTGAAAAATATACCTTATCATGCGTACCTAACGAACAAAATACCGCGTAAACAATTACAAATGTCGATGCTATTCATTTTAGAAACACATTATGACTTTATTTTTCACAATTCAGTATCGTATCTGCAGTGTTCGTTAATCGATTATCATAATATATATGACAATAGTAAATTTATCGCAAAATGTAATTTACATACAATCATTTCCTGCATAGTACGAACAACTCAAACTAAATATATTAACATTTATGGACAAAGATTGTTTATAAAGTTATTAGTTAATGTTTATGTCCAACAAAGGAAATGTTAGGAAATGTTAATTTACAGCAATAAATGACTCCCAACTTAATTTCAGAGAACATTTTAATAGAAATCCAAAACTATTTTATCCTTTATTTCGAACAAAGCTAAACAACAGTTGATAGAAAGTCAACACTTTCGCTAAATTCTTGTAAAAATAGCTCGAAACTTTCTACTCGATACTCCGATTACAAAATCAATATAATACTAGATATATAACAAAACTTCCACCACAAAATAAACACCAAGAATTTGAAAAGAAATCGCAAACGAAACGATTACAAATAAGAAGACCATTTCCGTAACCGCAAGTAACGTTATTTTTTCGAAAAAAAAAAAAACAGGACTTATCTTGCCACTTTGAAAATAAACCTCTGATATTTCGCGTGTCGTTTACGTATTTATTGCAGAGCGTATGTAGCCGGTATTAAAAGATTAAACTCATTCTGCATGGTGCCCGAGCATTCGTATAAAACTGAATCGTAGAATTTCGTTAATATACAATATGTTTAAGTTTTAATTGGCGATTCGTATGCCTATGGCCGAGAGTCGCGATATACACGTCACGCGAACCTTTCATGACGTCCTTCGGAAACAACAATTATCGCAGCGGCATCTGTACGGCGATCATTGAAATAGGTCGTAGAGCCGAGAGCATAAGGAGGTTAGCTCGGGGCAATTCCGCTAACGGTAACGACCGACTCGTTGGTTCGAGTCTCGGCTAAGCTACGGATTGAATCGAGCCATCATGGCGGTTCCGCTCGACTTTTTCTCTCCTTTACTCCCACAGGGCCGTTCTGATACGTGGGAGAAAGGGCGATTGCCCCGGGGCACCATCTCGCGACACGCCGTAATAATCTGACTATTATTATCACTGATCGAGTACGCAGGAAATGGATATCTAGTAATAGAGATTATTAAAAACACACAAATTTGAAATTCTTTATTTGCAAATTTAGAAATTTGAGATTTGCTAATCTGGGTATTTGAGCTTTTCAGAATTCGTAAATTTAGGAATTTGTGAAGTTCAGAATTTGGGAATTTGAAAGTTTGAATCCTCGAGTTTGAGTCCTTGATAATTTGGAATTATGAGAACTTGGAATTTTCAGAACTTAAAGTTTAGCGAATTTGAAAATTTGGTATTCTGAAGGTTACAGAATTTGGAAATTAAAGAACTTGGAAATCTAAAAATTTATAAATCTGTCAATTTGTAACATCATCAATTTGAAAATTAAAAACGTTATCACTAGTAGTCAATAGTATTGTAAATTTTGCACCTACAATTAGGGGTGTTATTCGAATGTGACAAAGTAGGGGTGTTATTCGAATGTGAGGAACATTCGCGAGTCACCGCTTACTCATATCACCATAAAAAAAGTAGAACCGTAATTTTGTTGTAGAACAACTCCAGCAGAAGTTGATCCGAAGTAAACAGGATGTTAGGATAAAAAAAAATAATTGTACCGGGACTGATATTTATAATACTTCCTGTTAAGCCGGCCCTGGTAGCATCTTATCAATGCGCATGCGCGCTCCTGACGAAATTCCAAGATAGATCGAACACAGACGAACGCGAGAGAGAAGGAGTGATGGAATAACGAAACAGGTGGGAATGAATTGCATTCGTGAGCAGAATCGAAAATTTTCTACTTCCACTGTGGCTATACTGTCCCGACACAAAATTATATTTTCTTCCCTCGAGCGCTATGTAACGTACAGAAGAATAACAGAAAGAGACAAAATATTGATTGTTTTATGCAAATAGCTTTGTTCAAATGTTAGTACCTTCTTCAGGATATCATATGTTTGTACGTGAAACTTTTTCTTTTGGAGAATAACAAATTTTTCGATCACGTTAAAATTGAAAGCTTCTAATGATTCGGTTGTTCAGAATAAAATACACTTTTTTAAATTAAAAAGTTTATATTTACAGGAATGAATGATAATTATGCGAAGAGTTCGATTTTGAGAATTGGAAAACCATCGTGACCCTGCCGGTAACTTGCAGCTTTTAACGTGGACCTACTGGGTGCACTTTATTACCGACGCGACGATCGATTCTGCCACTCAATTGCAGCGCTCTGAATTCGTTAATGCTTTTCGCCCCAAAAGATGCAAATTAACACATTAAGCATTCTACAATTAACATATAACATTACATTCGAATTGTACACGAGATATGAACAAATTTTTCGATAAATTTTCGGCACAATTTTACTTAACACTACGATATCGCTGCCTGTTTCAAATGTGGTACAGTCAAATAAACCATAGACTACGTAATTATGTAGAGTCGTCATCCCACGTTCTACGTAAAACACCAAATTATGAAGCTACTTGCGTAACACCCAAATTTACCGTGTTCTATAACAAGTACAACGACAAATTATTTCATGTACTTGATAAATAAATTAAGATTCATGGTTATTTGAATTGTTAATACATAGAGGGGGGGGGGATGTATTCACATGTGTCAAAAGACGTGTAATATAAAACTGACGACTTGTAGGTGGAGACACAGAGGAGGTATGAAGTTCAATATTTTTTTTTAAACACAACTTAATAGAACTTTTATAAGTCACTTTGCTAATACTGTACCTTATTTTACGTAGAATATTGACCAATATGAAGACAAATATAAGAATGGATCTATGCGAATCAAAATATAAGGTGGTATCTAAATAAAAAAGAAGCTGAATACAAAATTTTAGAACTTATAATCTCGAGATAATTTCTACTACCACAAACTATACCTTCAAATATAACAATACCGCGTCGAAGTACTTTCATCTGTCTCTACAAGTAACGAAACAATTACATCCGTAAATAAATTGATATTCGTTCAAGGCCTCACAATCTGTAGGTACAGCGATCTGCAAATCATTAAACACGAAAAAAAGTTAATTTTCCCCTCATTCTTATCGCACTTTTATCGTAATCCAATCTACGCTGTAACTGTCATTGTCCATCAACACGCGATAATATACAGCGTAATCTCTTGTAAATTTTTTAATGCAGAATTAACGAGTCAATTAAAACGTCGTTACCAGCGAACAACAAGAATAACCAACGGTACATACGATGATATGAATTAGCGTACACGGACATCTTTCATTCTGTTCGAGCTCGTAAACGAGCGTTTATTAAGTGGCTATGTACATACCATCTTTACAACCATTCAAAATGTTACGATTAGATTTATAATAGTTTATTAACAACACTCTCTGCCATTGAAACTGTTTTCCAACTATGAAACTGATTCAAGCTCTTCCTTACCCTCTTTCCTTCTCACTCTGTTATATTTACTATAGCTACGCGTTTTATACTCTAGAACACTTTCAATGTCTCAAATTCTAAAATTCTAAAATATTCAAATTTTGAAAGTGAACTTTAATATTAAAGACTGACACTCGATTAATTTACAAATCAATGACGGTACTGTTATAATCAAAATTAAATTTCTCAATTGGAAAATTGGAGGTTCTGAAAATTAAAGAACACAGGAATTTAATTCTGAAAAAACATGTATCCTCACTGATCTAAGATTTAATTGAATGTCAATGTTCAAAAATAAAACTAAATTATCCTAATGTATCACATTCGATGTGTGCTAATTACCTAATTGTTACCATACATGAACAATAAATAATCACGAAACGTGTTTCCACATATTCTAACCAGAACATGAAAATGTTTGCAAAGGAGCGAACACAGTTGTAAAATTATTTCAATTCGCTATGCTTTCTATTGCCTGATAAGCAAATCTTAGCAAATGTAGAGGAAAATGTGACCGATTATACAGATTCTTATTGCAACGAGAAATATGTCCGAATAGGAATTTATAGCTGTACTTATGCATTCGTCCATCGTAACGGTATCTTTATTACGTGTAACGAGAAAACGCGATAATGAGCGCAGCAACTTTGTTGGCGGTCAATCGACTTTATGAACCCATTAATTGAATCTATTAACGCGCTTTATTTTAACCGCTGTCCATTTCAGAATTATCTATACGTATACAAACACATTTATAGACTATCGTATGTGCAACAAAATGTATCAAGCTGTGTCATAATATTATCGATACTTAGAAGAACTAGAAATTTAAATGTTAAACCTTAAGCTAAATTGTTTCATGTCACTGTAGTTCAAAAAAAAAAAGAAAATTGCAATACAATTTTCTTGTGTGGAAGTGCATATGGTTCCATCGAAGTATTTACGACATCATTTAAACACGAAAAATTGTAAACTTCAAAATTAGATATAGAACAAATTATTGAATTCTATTGTTTCTTCGAAAAATAAGATGGTACCAAATATTATTTGCTACAAGAAACAGCATAAGATTGCATCGAAGTACTGACGTTACATTTTAACATTGAAAAATGGTAAATTTGAAGCTTCAGCCAGAAGTAATTTGCTTAATTCAATTGCAGATATAAAAAAAATAGCATCACGGGAGAATTGTACTAAAAACTTGCAAACTTTGATGACTTCTTTTTCCACCATCTTCTTTATCTCTCCCCGAACCAATGGTACGAACTTGAGCGCCGATTAGTGACTCACCGTGCATTAATTAAGAACATAAACTGCACGCGAAAACCAGTATGTCTGGTTACGGCGAAAAAAGTACGCGAATAAGAATTTAACAAGTTTGCACATTTTTCGTTGCTCTGCCATTATCTTATTCTATCTCGAATTCATTATTTATAAAATGAATAAGTGAAACTTTGTCGATCACTTTCGCAAATGAAATAAAAAACAAGTAACAATTCTATCATAGTAAAAACAAATTTGAATATATTAATAATATTAACAGAGCACAAATTAGAATGAAGTTATTTATCACAGTTGCATCGACAGAGCTAAATAATGATTACTGATCATTAAAATAAAATAAAAAGTTACGTACACGTTTTCTGGATACTTGATTGTACAAATCAGAATTAGTATTGATCCGAAAACTTGATCGTGATGCAAATACGACTTATATTTGACACATTTAAATTACGAGGTGCGTCACAAGTGTGACTCGATCTCGAGGGATTGACATTAATTGAACTGAAGACTCTAAAGTTATAAGCGAATTAGAAGCGAAATAATTTACCGAGAAAAAATCAAATAAGACGGAAAAATTGGTGCAGTAAAGACTTGACCGATAACGTTATGAATATTAACTCAAAGGTGTAATCTTTTTTACCAACATTTCCGAACGGTGAAATTAATGCGTTAAAAAAGGAAAGAAAAAAAGGAGAAGGTAGAAGGCGAATGCGGTAATTTCTGAGTTGCAGGCATTATTATGTATCCTGGCAGATACTATCGGTTCGCGTGCGAACAGATCCTCCATCATTTGCTCCACAGTCGACCTAACCCTTGGCAATGCAACATGAAAAACTCGCGCGCAGCATGAAATCGAAGAACGCACGCGTACCAGCAGATTTTTCAGAAAATAAACAAGAAAGAAAATTCCCCGAGGACTTACGTTCAATTTACGTCAAAAACGTTATGTCTCGCGTTTCCTGAGACACAGAGAGGCTAGCGTAATGAGTAATAAGTAGACGCGAATGAACATACGGGTGCCGGACGGACAGCGAGAAAACGGAATTCACGTAATTGGCAGCGAGATTTTGAGTGGAACGACGTTATTAAGCTAAAAGATCGATAATACGTTACAACGATTTGACGTGGCTAAGTCTGGTTCGTATTAATAGTTGCTTTGCCACGGCTTTCTGTTACGTGTAATACGAATATGAATAAAAGCAAGTACGTACCCAATGCGGTTACCTAAGGAATTTTACTCGCTAAAACTACCGTCAATTTCATTTTACTGGCTTCTGGGTGCTTACGGAAGACATTTTGAATTATGAGCAAAGTATACGGGGATTCGGTAATTCAGGAATAATTCAAAATTTTGGGGATTTGCAAATTTAGAATTTTAGGAGTTTGGGAATCGGAAATCTGAGAATTTAAACATAGGAAAATATCTCATCTTACTTATTACCAGTACCTGACAATTTAAGACCTCGATGTCGCACTCCATACTAAACAAAACTACATAAGAACATCTAAAATGAACGTCCAATTAAAGACTGTGAACTCGAGCAAAACAGCGTATAAAAGAGAGACGATTAAAACAGAAAAAGGAAGTAACGAAGAAGAAAAGCTAACAGAAGGTCAAGAAGGTGGAGTTGCCGAAGCAACGAGGGTGGAGCAGTCAGGATTAGGATTGGAGTTCGTTAAATGCATTTGACCGAAACGAAAATGGTAGACTGTTCTCGCTCAGCTTTCGAAATCATTCTTTTTTTTTCTTGTTAGTTAACAAAGTATACAATTTCGAACGAATATCTTAATCCCCGATGCGGGTCAGAATTTATCGTCGACTTTTAACGCCAGCTACGTGACACCATGGCAACATATTATTCCTAAAATATTCTACCGGCTCTTTGTGGACCGTGTTTTTACCCTTTCTATAATGTCTCGCTCGCTTCAGTTATATTTAAATGAACTTCAAACAGCCGACCGCGCCGGGAATGAAAATAGTTGTTTTTCGCTAATCAAGCAACAGTTACACCGTGTAAAATGTGAAATATTTATTGTAACGAGTCGAGGGAAGATTAAACCGTGGTATAAATTTTATGCCTCCACCGACTCGATATTACGATAATATAAAACGAAACTCTCTCTCCCTCTTTTTCCGGTTATTGGCAAGTCTGTTTTAAGAATTCATGGGGTATTTTTTAACGGACCGGTCTAGGCAGTAAACGCGTAGACGAGCTACACGGTTATCATCGAACTGTGTATAAGAAGTAATAATTTGTATATTATTAAGTACTCGAAGCACTGGAAAGATACTTTAATAAGAAGATATTTTATTCATGCTCGGTTGGGTGCACGTTAATGATGGATTTTAACATACGAGAAAAATATATTAGTTCTCCCTTGGAATTACAAAATATTTGATAGAAAATCGATACTAGATCATTCTAGATTGTTTTTCTATTCGTCATTCTGGAATATCTTAATTTAATTTTAAAATTCTGCTATTAAAATAATACCTGATTCTAATAAATGTAACATCTTGCTACTCTGTCAAGAAGTATACCATTTTGTTCTTCGGATGCTTTAGAAGGGAGGATAGGATTAATTATCGTCCACCATGTTTTCGAAACAAAGATCATTTCGAACGATCGATCGGCCAATCTCTGCGGAACACCTCGGCCATCTAATTTTCGTGAACGACGTTTCCAAATAAACGATCCGACATATCCCAGGAGGGTGGAATACAATGTTTCTCGGATTCATCTGGCCTTCCCTTCCCATAAGTAGTCCGAGAGACGGAGAATCACGCTCCAATCGAGAGTCCCATTCGTATAACAAGCTACCAGCTGAAATATTGGGTTACGTTTTTCTTCGACAAAGTTTCGCCGAACAGGAATCTCGGTTGGCCTCTTCTTTCCAACAAAACCTGGCCAAAAGGGAATCCAACCATGGCGTTTCGAGCCAGTTCAAATGGCGGGGATCGAACACGAACAAAAAATGGTGTTGGGTCAAATGGATATAAAAAAGAACGCGCGTGAACCATTCTCAAGATCGAGGGAACGAACTTTCGTAAGGTTTAGTCGGGATAAAGATGTCTAGCAGTAAAATTATTGTAGAAATGTGTATTGGATTACCGTAAATATGTAAATTCTGGGATTTCGGAATTTCGAATTACGAAATGGAATTTCGAGGCTTGGACTTTTCCGCTGTTGGACGTTTGGGATCCCAAGAGTTTGAAAGAGTCTTATACTTCTAAGAAAACACGAACGAAGATATCACAAATTTTCGAATAAATACGAGGCTCGGTAATACCAAAAACCTCGAGCTCTCGAACGAACAAATAAATAAGCATCTTGCAATCGAAAGCAGAAACGGTTTGGAACTAAAATTCAAACTTCCCATCGCATCTACCCGTTACAAATCCCGAGCGGTGCACAAACGACTCGGTAAATTCTGCACTAAAATAAATCGTTAGTTACACCCTAAGGTGGGCGTGGCAGGTTGAATTTTCCCGCGCAAGATGCGCGCGCAACCATAGCCAATAACTCGGGTATAAAAACGCGGGAAAGTACGAAACGCGAGTCGTCAGAATTCATATTCACGGATAAACGTTCCATGATTCCTGAAATATACGATTGGTCGATTCCAGCAAAGGAGAAGGGAGAAGAAGGTAAAATGGTGGGGACGAACGCAGAAGAAACGAACAGGATGCAAAAGTAGGAGGTGGAGGTTCGCGTGATTCGGTGGCTGCGCGGGCTATTTTCGCATATTTCTATGCAACGAACCGGCGAAAGAGCGAAACGGAGGGGTATCGCGATGCGGTTTAGGTTTTACGAGTTATCCCATATCCGAGAGAGAAGCGTAATCCCCACGAATTTCGCTGAAACTGTCCAAGTTGAACGATTACGGCAAAATACCAGCCGATGCGACGCGACTCGACGCGACGGGACGATCTGGGGTGGATCGTTGAACGAGCAATCGGGAATCTGCAATACTAACCGGAACACCCCGTGCTTCCCTTTCCTTCTTCGAATCGCGTTACACGCTGTCTGTCTGCTCGGTTCCACAATTACGGACCCGATATATCTACCCACACACGCTCTCCGGCAGCGGATTAACGAGCGGCGAAGCGTGAAATGTTCGTGTACTTCTTAATTTCCACATGAAAAACGCGAATAGGATGCGACACAAGTACGATGCAAGGCCGCCACCGCTCCGTACAAGCAGTTAATTCCAATGAATTTTATTCGAATACGTGCACGGAACGCGTGTACACGTGATCGTGATTAGCCGTGTAGTCGGGATTCGATCGGTTATCAGCGGCCACGAATGGCCACGACGCGCCAATTAACACGGCTGTATTAAACCGTTCCAGGGGTAATAAAAGTCCCCGGGAATTATAGAACTGTTAAGAAGCTTACGGACTGTATATCAATCGACAAGTTTTTGCTTCGTTGCCTCTTAACATTTTGACGACAGGTATTCTCGATTTTTCATGCGTTGCTACTCGACTTAACCTTCTTTATTCGAGTTCGACTTATAGATCGCGGCCTTAGTTGCATACTCGCGTAGTCTTCTCACTCACCGTAAATTTACTATTTACTTATATCGCGAAATTTGAGAACTATAGCTCGAGGTGTTTATCGTGAACGGATCGATGTTCGTTTCGATTTCGCGACAGCGTATTTGCTGTTTGTTCACAGACACGTTATGAACGAGGTAGTTTTGCTTGGGGTATATGACGGTATTCAAACACGCTATACACGTCATATGACAGTACCTCAAATGTATACCATGTTTCTATATGAATATCACGAATCGTGTTTGTTTAACTACTGATATAAATTTAGTAGTAAAAAATTTCGTTCTAAACGTATACATATAAATAATTTGCCGTACATCTACTGCGAGTGCGTTACGAACTTAATTGGTCATCGTAACGTAAGGGGTTAGAACGATAACAATATCAAAATTGCAATCGATTTTGCACTGTAACATAATAATTTCGTTTCTGCATAAGATCTCTATTAGAGGCGTCTGCATTAATCGAAAATGGCTACCGCTCTTAGCTACCGTTTAACCGCGAAGATTCTATCGAAAGCACGAAGACAATCGTGTCCCGTCAGGTGGAAGAACCGAAAAAGGTTACACACGCAAGTGCGTAAAAAGTTTATCGCCCGTGGAAAGCACCTTTTAAAAACGCATCGAGCCCCTTTACGAGGCAGCGATTATGCTCTAACGCGGAGCATCATCGCGCCACCATCGTGGACAGCTATAAAGAGCAGTTTGTACGACGAGCTTTTACATCGATCGCTTAAAATACATTGCCCGGCTCTCTGTAACCGCGGTTGTAAACGTGCCCTCTGATCGCGGGGGCGTGACGTGTTTCGATTCTGTCGTGGAAAAACCTCCGCTGCCAACGAACACGGAAAAGCAAATTGAATCGAGCGGAACGAACAAGATTAAAACGATTTCGCGCACTCTAACATTTAAATTCTACCAACACGTCGTTTCTGATTCTTAGTGGCGTATACTTGGGTGCAATACAGGCTTCTTTCAAATGTGGAAATATGTTTCAAGTTTTAAATTTCCGACTTTCTACGTGTGAGTTAAAATTATTTGTGAATAAGTTTATCGATTATATATATATATATATATATATATATATATATATATGTGTGTGTATTAATGTGAATTAAAAAATTAATAATACATTTTCACTACATTTATTAGTACTTCGTACTTTCGATACTTCGTAAGATTCGATAACAAGAAAATTGAAGAATCTGTTTCTTAAAGGAAAACTCTAAAAACAAAAGACATTAAAACTATCATAGAAACTTAAAATCACAATCTAATTTAACCTACTGCAACTAAGAATTCGATGTTGTTTAAAAACTGCGGCAAATTCAAGCGTAAACAATTTCACGAACCAGACCATCTCGAGGAAGCAGTAATAAGCCTACCATCTTACCGCTCTGCTCTCTCTCCCATTGGCTAATTTAATTCGTCGATTTTTCCAAAATATAGAACGTAAAGGCTTGGCAAAGCGACACCATCCGCTTTACGACTCGCGATAATTTAACGCGTAACAACGGGATTGGATCGAGGAATTTGCTAGATCAAGCGAGCCCACGAAGGATCACGAAGACAATTTTAGCGGACGGCTTAGTCCGCTTCGACGATTGAAATATCGTGTTTGCTCTTTGGAATTCGCTGGTAAGAACGTTTTACGAACGTGCCACCGGCTATCGAGACGATTCCCAAGATTTTGTTGCAACGTGTTCAGTTGCCATAATACGCGACGAACATGGGCGCACTGCCAACACGAAGGCTACTTTCACGGAAGCGAGCGTTGTAATTATAAAAGTGGCGAACACGATGTGAAATACCGCGTGGGTTCGACAAAAGTTGCTACAAACTGATGGAACATAATTTACCTTACGGTTCGAGTTACACCAACTATGTGAACATTGTGTTATGGTTGCTGCGAGCTTCATTACAGACTTTAGACACGGCTGTTGCCCAACACATGTCAGAATACTGTACTTGTATGCAGACTTTGAAAATGAATCGATAAATATGATCTTTGTTGCGTGATCTTATTTGAATATTTATTGTTCCATTAAGATGTTGTGGCTGATATCTGTATAGATTGCTGATATATCACTGTACACTGTAAGTGTTATATCGAGCTAAAAAGTTTGCTGCAACTATCACTTGATATCATAAAGCTTACTGTAATAGTCATTTCCTACAAATAAAGTTAACGATACAATCACCATATAGATATTTCCACCTTACTACTGACTTAGATCCTCTCTCTAATTGAACTTATTGTTAGATCTTGAAATTGACATACTACAATCATTGATTCACGCTATTTTGTTCTTAAATCAGTCTGTGATGTCATAAGTTACAAAATCCGTTTCTGATCCAATAAATACGAAAAACTATTTCGGTATTTTCTTATCTTTGTCGTACACGTCTCAATTTTAGAAATATTGGGTCGTAAAATGCTAATGGCGTCTGTTTAGAGCTTGTAGAAATAGATATAATGTTCGGATGATTGAACTGTTAAATAATGAATGTTGTTATGTATTTATCAACGAAAGACCGATTAGAAAATCGAGTTCCATCGATTAAGTTCACGTTATTCAACACGGTGAACCTAGCCGAACAGCAAAGAAGAGAAAAAACAGTCGGCTTGAAATAATAAAGAGGCGGCCACACAAGACGATCGGACCGCATGCTGCGCAATTATTGGAAACGTTATTCCTTGGCCCTTGCTTGGTAATGAACACTCCAGGAGTTTCATGGAACATTACATTCCGAATACAAGTGATTTTGAAGAAATTCCACCGCGTAATCACCCTACTACAATTAACTAATTTAAGGATTTGACTGTTTCTCATTCTCAAGGATTTCAACCGATTCGAGGAATTTAGGAAGCTTCCGCTCAATGTTTCCTCATCGTTAAGAATTCTTGACAGTACGACGATTTTGCAGTAGGGAGTAGAAGTTGTAGTAGTGTAAAATAAACTGGTGCAAAAATAAGTATTTTTTTATATGAAACCTTCTTTTATTTTCGATTTTTTTCTGTAAAATTAAAGATCGCGAAAGAGGTGTATTTAAAATGAGATGTATTATGAAACCTTCTCGTTCAAGAATGTAAGAGCAAACGTTCACGTATACAGTCGATGGATATGAAAATAGCCTAAGCAAAAATAACTAAAAAAGATGGTTGATTTCTTTAACAATTTTGACTCGATCTTCTTTCAGAATCACCAACGCCAACATGTATGTGTCGTCGAAGATATGAACGTTTTTATGGAAATATCGAAATATAACATGAAGCGCGAAGAAGATGGTAAAAAGCGAACCAGAAACCTTTGTTCACTATTTTAGTACGATCTAGAAAGAAAAGTGCAAAGAACAAGAATCACGGAAGTTTCCATTGGATACTCTAGCGTAACGCGAAGGACGTGAAAAATTTTCTGCTAGAAACGAAAGAGTAAATACTCGCGATAAATAAAGCGTCAGATACCGTGCGTACAATTTTTAATTCTCGAGTCTGTTGTGTCGGAAGATTTGCGATTCGCACAGTTTATTGTCCTAAGAAAAATACGACGTCCGTCTTGAACGGAAGTGACGGACTTACCCCTTTTTTCTACGTACCAAACGTTCCCGCGTTTCATCGGTTCTGGTCATTCTCGGCCCGTTACCTGTATCCTTTTTTGCATATAATTTTTTGCCAAACAAACCTCCCATTTTCCTTTCTTTTCCGTCGTTTAGGAGCACCTGGGGTTTTCTGCCTATTGTGCGTGGCATTTTCAACAATTTCGAACCATGAAAATTCGGAGAATACACGTTCTTGTAACGCGTAAACTTCGATAGAAGTTCCGAAATTTTTGGAGTATCGCGTGTAAACATTACTTACACGTCGCACACGTGTCCCACGAGTCTACCATTGCTCTGAATAAATCTACGCTTCTACATTCTATACCCTATTTATATCATTTCTGACAGACCACAATGACTTTTGTATACCAACTAATATTTCCAAGTATATTCAACATCCTGCTCAACATATATATGTAAACAATATTAAAGGTGAAGTATAACAAAAAATGTAGTGAAATATTAAATGTTCTAATATATTATTAGTTGCATAAATTAATCGACTGAAATAAATCAATTTTGCAGTATGGTTAAGAAGAAAATTTCCGAAAATAAATTGATTAAAAAAGTTAACCTAGATAATTTGCAAAGTTTCCGAAAAATTTGAAGGAAAATGTTAACCCATCGTTAGGTGAGTGACCACCGTACAAACTGTCGCGCCGGATCGAGCATGGTTGCCCGCAACCCGTTACCTGTCCTTTTTTTCATCTAATTTTTTGTCGAGGTCAGTCTTGAGAAAAAGACGCAAGAAAACAGAAGGACGGTCAGAAGAAACGCGTTCGAGGTTCCCGAGGTCGGTGTTTACGTTGCTTTACGACGTGGAAGAACGGCACACGCTGAAGATAGACGAGAGAGGACGAGAAAGGATGGAAAACGAGAGCTGCACCGTTATAAATTCGAGCAACACACGAAAGCCACCGACCGGACGGTTGTTCACGGCTTCCCCTCTGTCGTTTGAGCTTTATGGTGGTACCGGTGCAAAAAAAGGGTTAGACTCCCTCGTACATAGCCGAGACCCTTAGGACCGTTCTCTTCCTCTCTCTGCGTTTCTTCTCCCTTAACAGGGTTACCGTTATTATACCAATGCAAAATGTCTTCCGTCCGTCGCTCACTCGAGTCTGAACATTCGAGAGCAACGTAGGATCGTAGTTGGTCCAAAAAGCGGGAACGTTCGCGATTTCGGGTCCGGCGAGTGTGCGAACGATATGGGGTGGTTGCATCGTGGCGAGTGCTCCTCCAACGCGATGCCAACTTCGACACGTGTGAGTAATCAGTGATGGCTCCGTTATCGCTACCAATCATTTCGAATATCGCTTTCAATCATTTCGAGTATCCTTGCAAATCTTTAATGTTCGACCTCTTCAAAATTTTCAATCGGATAATTATTTCGAACGTCGTACGAGATCTCAAGTTCTTTGACAGTCTTGAAAGAGTAGAGCTTCAAGATCACAGGTTGGATGGGTAGTTCGCGAATGTTTATGCATGTATCATATATCGAAGTCTTCGTAGTAATCATAAATCATTTCATTCACAGGAGACGGATTTTATAGATCACACGATTTATTTATATCTTGACCTCGATGTGTCATATATGCATAAACCTCTGCAGCCTAATAATGACGTAAGTAGTTACACCTCGAATCACTTCGAATATCGTTGGATTAGAAATCAGAGGATCTTGAAGTATTCGAAAATTTTTAGTCGCGTAATGAAACAATAGCTGAATTGATATTAGACGAATTACTAATCTTCTGAAAGTTAAGGGTCTTGAAACATCAAATTTAAGTTCATCGCTTTGAATGTATTTATCTATGAATGTATTACAAACTTTGAATATGTCTGACATAAAAATTTCGAACATGATTCGACGTTGGAAATTACCAATAACCCTGGAAGATCTTGGAATATAAAGCCAATCAGTTATTAGTTATTAGCTTCTTAGAACGTGTGCATATAACGACAACTTGAAATGATATTAGAGATTGGAAATTTTCTGAAGATTCCGAAGGTACGCATGTTACGAAAGTTTGGAACATCGCAGGAAATTAGAAACTGATTAATGCCCTGAGGGTCTAATCGGTGACCCCATTATAATCAATTCAAATATATACATACGATGAACACCTTAAAAACGATTCGTAATTAACAATTTTATTAAGGTCGTAGAGATGTCGAAGGTCTAAAGTCTACGAGTAATTGTGGACAGATTGAAAATTACGTTCGAATTGTGTTAAATACAGACTTGTACTACATCAATCGTATTAAATTAGCTGTACAATATTTTGAATCGTTCTTAATATATATACGGGGCGTTTTGAGAAAATGTAACATTTCGAATTGAAAATTTTTAACAGTTCATAAAGCCTTAAATAATCTATGATAACGTTAATTAAACACTTTCAAGACTATCAAATACATTTAACAAAACTAACCAAATTTTAAATTTGCAAATTTGGTGCTATCAAATATGTTTAAGTTCGATCCAGAATGTCGAACTGATTCGAAAGCGAAGTACGCAAAAGTCAAGAAGATATCTGAATATCTACCGGGATCAGTGAGTGAGCGTATATGTGTCGTGCCACCATGTTTCGTTGCTTTCGTCAAGATTACCACGCCAGAGAACGATTTAAAGAGTCATTTGTCTGACAACTGGAGCCAAGAAGTCACCAAATACTAAGAAGAACTGTCAGACGGTAATTAATCATCGCCTACAGAAATTCATTGTTCGATCCACGTGATCGAGCAAAGCAGTAAATTTTCACGGGAATTTTTACTGTTTCTGTGCGAACTATGGGTAATAATATCGGTATAAAATTCTTCCGAGAAAATTGAATTTCTGCAATGCGAAAAGGGTAACTTTATTTCTAGAGGTACGTATTCCTCGAGTCTCTTACCTGTGCAATTCACCTGATCCACAGTTTCAACTACTCTATCTTGTTCGTAATGAAATTATCATATCCTCTCGTGTTTTACAATATATAATCAACGAATTTCGGCCTCTATCGCGTTCGATTCGCACGAAATTTCTTTTCAAATGTCTCAGCAGGAAATCTAATCTTCTTTAAAAGGACCGAAGACGTTTCACTGCATCTCGATTGCGTTCGTTGCATTAAGTTATTGGAATCTTTCGATAGGAAAATACCGTATTCTTCCTAAATACACGAAGTGTATTTCCCATCACGATCTTTCGCGTATCGTTTGCCAATGTTTTACAAAATAATTCAAAGACGACCATATAAAATATGGTCCGTTAGGTGTAATATTTGGTAATATTACCAACTTAAATTTTCAAATTTGTTAATATTCGAGTAATTCAAAGATCAAAAATTGCCAAATTTGACAACACTTATCACTCATTCCTCGCCGGCGCGGCGGTTCCGAGTGTAAGGACCTAACGACGTAATAGCAGATATTTAAGGACGTCTTCGATTATTCGGCAACTTATCGAGAAAGCGTCACGCTAATTCGTTGTTTCGGTGGCGAAATACGAGCGACACGAAGCGTTTCGAGGGCTAACAGCTCGGGGATCGTATCGACGAAAAAGGCCATCAATGCAAATGAAGATATTACCACCGTGCACCACCCTTCTCCGCCACCACCGGCAACCAACATCGATCTCCAAAGTATCCACTACAAAAACTACTCGTTTCCAAGCGTGTGCTTGAATTTTCCTCAAAATAATTCCCTCCGCGTCCGATAAAATACTTGGAAAGAAGAAAAAAATAAACATGACACAGTTACGCGACTCCAAACAGGCTGATTGTAGATGTTGTTGCGTCATCTCGTGCAATTAGCGAGTTCGTTCGTTTTTTGAGTCATTAACGTCGTCGACGAAGTCGATTCGAGGAATCCGAAGCTGACGAGATAAAAAGAACAGCGAATTCGTTCAACTTTTTTATTTTGTTCGTTTTGTTCGAAGCGACGAGTCGAACATTTGCCTTGGTTTCGAGATTATTGGAATCTTTTTTTCTTTTCTCTCGTTCTTTTTTGTTGGTACCGGGAACTCGTTTCCGTACGATTTCCGTGAAGTTCAAGCAACCTCGAAACGCCCAGAAATAAACTCTCCTCGTGTTCGAAGGCGAACCGACGGAAATCTTCCCCTGTGAACGCGCCGACGAACGCGGTAAACAGTAAGGGTTGCCGAACACGTGTATGGCTTACTGGAACATCATCGAGGGTGTTGAAAACACGCTTTCAACTTTCGCCAAAAGAAACATGGCGCGGGATCGTTGAATCTCCTTTGACGAATCTAATTTCAACAACCGGCGAACAATCTATGATAAAATTAAATCGACGATCCTTATGTATTTCAGTACCCCGATTAATACGCGTGTTTATTACTCGAATATTATATTAGTTATCCTCTTGTGCAGACATTTTTTATTCGTCCCAAACAAAGCGGTATACATTTACTCGATAATAAATTGAAGGCATACTAAAGTTATTTACAGAAAACTCAAAGTAATTTGAGCGAACCCGTATTTAAAACCCGTATTTAACTTGCCGCTACATCAAAGTTCAAGTTGCAATAAACTAAAATAAGGAATGAGTCGGTCCGCGCTTTTGATAATGTATGCAAAATTGCCAGGTTCGATTAAATCTAACAAGACTTTCGGACAGTGGCATTATAAGCGAACAAGCAGGTTCATTAACATGGTAAAAAGCACCGGCCATTTTATTACCGACTTTCGACGCAAACACCGATGCCCACCTGTATCATCTGCTCCCCTTCGTGTAATATTCGCTTGTAATTGCCGACAAAGTTAACAGCGAGATGTTCCCGACTCGATACCGCACGCTCCACGATTCTTTGTATTATCAACGTTATCGTAATTATTGAATTAAGACGCGTCCCATGCACGCGAATCCAGTTCTCGGTCGTGGTCCTCGAACACGACTTTGTTTCGCCTTTAATCGTGCGTAAACTTCCGGATGGAATGTTGGACGGGAGATATCAGGGCCCGTAACCGCGTTATTGAAACGTATAAATGTTTTATGCGAGAATTAAACGAGGGAACATCAACGAATCACGGAGTTTCGCTGCACAATCTTTTGTCTTCTTTTCTTCCTTTCGGCAGGAACACGCGAGTTTTATTGAAAACGTCGATCCGCGGTTGTAATTGCCAGCTGATAGATATCTTATTAAGTTATTAACCGCTTCGATGATCGCGAAAGAGTAAACGAACCCATTCGCAATCGAGTCTCGATCAGTGATCAATTATTTATCTGATTTAGTTGAAAATGACGAGTACAGCGTGTTATAAGCCAAAAACTTCGCATACCGAAGATAAGAACATGTTGTTCACAGCTTCAATTACTCTTAGATTTAAATGTCAGTTAACGAATGTACTACAGATTTTGAAATAAAGCATAGAATGCGAATGTGTTTAGAGTGATCTTCAATTCAATTTTGTTAAAAAATGCAGTCGTGTATTTGATAATTTGTTAACCCATCGCGTGGTGGTATTTAAAAAATCATTGAAGAGGTAAAATTCCCTTTTATTCGCTACTGTAACTCGGCCTATATAAAATTCCAAGACCTTTGAACGACAGTGTATATCCCCGGATCTCTCTTCACGACCTATCGCATATCCAATCGAATCTCACGATCCCTTCTTACGGGTCGTACCTATCCCTTCACCCCTCCAGCTTCTCTCGTCCTCACCTTGATCCACCTCCTCTCGGTTCGCCGGTTATTACAAGCTATTCCCCTAAAAGGAGTAAAACCTGAAATTAGTTCGGAACTTGTGTGTCTTCGCTACACGCCATGGAATCCACCTTCTCCAATGGCTCCTCTTCTCTTCAGAATCTCGTTCTCTTTCGCTTTCTGCCGATCGCGCGGGGCTTCGCTTCATTAGCTTTGCCATCGCCTGATCGGCAAAAGCTCCATCTAAATCGTATCCCCCTCGGCTCGTTATTTTAAATAAACTCCAGCGGTCGTAATCGTTAATCGATCTTATATCCGTGCCTTCTTATTTCGATTGCTCCGTTTCATTTACCCGCGGGTACTTGTCCTTAAGGATTCGATTCCTTTATTAATCCTTTCGTATGAGAAAAGCGAGTGGAATGTCGATGGCGAAAAATCTTCAAGTACGAACACGTTACTATTGCGCGCGGACGTTCAAATGTTTTTCACTCTTAAAATTGAAAATAGATTGAAAGCAATCAATTGCAAGCCAATAATATTAGATGGATCTTTATTCATAAACATTTGAAAAATGCAACCCTAAACCTAACATAGCATAATTATTTTCCTATGTAACTGCAATCTAACTGTAAATCTAACTGTACCTAACTGTACGATGATAGAATACTCCGTAGCAAAGAAAAAATTGAAAGAGAAGTCAAAATAGGAAAAATTTTCGTGGCGCACTGTTACGACGGATTCGAAGTTTTTCATTTCTAAATCTACTTCCGTGCCACGCTCTGGTACGCTCTAAACTTTTTACGAATTTAAAGGCTTTTTCCTGACTCTGAGGATGCAGTCCTCTTCGCTGATACGCGCTCGAGCATAAATCCCCCAAGTGCTTTTAAGCTTTACAAGTTCCAAGAAAGAAGCAGAATGTCGCCGACTCTGATCTCGAAACTTTCAACGAGCAACCAGCTCGAAAAATTTTCCACCCTTTCCGCGCTCGTTTCGCGTTCGACCACACTTTTTCTTTTATCGTAAAAAAGCACAACTTGAAAGTAGTTAACAAAATCCAGAAAATGTATCTTTCCACGGGTTCTGCGGAATTATTTTTCAGTTCAGTTTGATTATATTCGAAAATATGCATTGGGAGTATTCGGTGGAGAAATATAACAATTTTTTACGAATACAATGTATATTTCACAAATAATACTGAAAAAAACAGTACACGAATTCTAGACGAATTTAGACATTTAAAAATGTGGAAGTTTGACAAGTCAAACTTAGCCATCGTATTATGACGCATAACGGAATTGCTATCGTTTCTACATTTGATATCGTCTAATAAATGCTCGAAATGCGTTTAAACATCGGTCAAATATTCTGTACATCGAAGAAATGTTATTTGTGCAAAAAAGTTTTGTCGAACAACGGCGAATTTGTGGAAATGATGGCGCCATTCGGCAATTCTCCGTTGCTTTCTGCTTCATTGGTCCCGTCGCAACGGTTCGCTGCAAAATTAACCCTCTCGCGGAATTTACGAGCGTCCTCACCGCGACTGATATATTTTTAAACGGTATCGTCGCGACTCTTCATTGATCGTCCGAACGTAATCCCTGTCTCTCCCTATTAACCCTTTGTACCGTGATAAAATTATCGGTTCGAACAATGCCGGAGTGTTCTCCGCGAACGAACTGCACGCTCCCGGCGTTCTGCTCCAAAAAATATCGAAATACTCTCGATATTCAAACGTCGAAATATTCTTGATATTTAAGCATCAAAATAATTATTTTTTCTTGTATCTAAAGCAAACGGAATATTCTACCTTCTCTTTCATTTTTTGAGATAAAATAGATTTGCAAAATTCGTCGAAAGTTGAAAGTTCATGAATACCTGTTATTTATCGAAAAATAACTACTACTTTTCTATTAGAAAATTATTTCTCAATCAGCACTATCTTCTGAACAAAACACTAAGCCTGCCAGCGTATGCACATAACTCCAAATTGAAAATAAAATAAAAAATAAACGAACAAACGATAAAACAGTAAATTAACATACGGGTTAATTGTTTATCTCCATAAAAGACTAGCACAGACGTTAATTGTTTACCTCGATAAAAACCAGCACAGATTTCTAAAGGAGCATCCTAATAAATTTTATAATTTAAAAAAGAATTGCGAAAAAATCGAACGATTCGTTACAGTGTTAAGTGAAAGCAATAATTTTATAAATACTTGTCTGAAATGTGCAGTAAGTTGGTAAAGAATGGAGTTGCAGCTCATTAGCTGCAAGGTCCACGATTAAGGTTATTCCCGTGCGACAACCTGTTCAGAGGTCGTTGAAACGCGTTGGCCGTCCGTCGAAAACTGCTTCCGAAAACGTAAATTTCCTAGGATAGACGTTATCGCGTTCCGAATCTCGCGGAGGTGACGCGTGCGGATAAAAAGAAAGTTTTGTCGGAAATCGAGTAGCAACACACGATGCAAGCGTCGCATGGCCGTAGCCATTTCAGCCGGGTAGCAAAACTTCCTGGCTGGGTCGTAAGAGCACTCCGGGGCGATTTCAAACTTTCAAGATCCAGGCCACCGACAATTTGCTTCCCCTGTGCAATCGTGCTGTCGAACAGTACCTTAAAAGGCAACCGACGAATCGTGAACGAGTACATTCGTGGCGAGTAAACACGATCTATCGGCAGGGAGTTCGTCAAAAATTCTAGAAAATCGAACTCGAATCAGTTTAACGAGTATGCACAATATGTCACGTGTGCAGAAACGTGTTGAAACGTGGAACAGAGTTAATTGGTTAACAGACAATGAATTAAGACAGGAACAGTTGAGAATGTACTTTGTAAAAAATATCTAAATAGAAATAGTTCTTATACTTTTTTACGTTGGTTAAGCTTTCGTTTAAAAATGATTTGTTGCATCAACATTTACCGCGTTAAATGGACAAGGTAATAAAAACACTGACATCTGAATTTATTTTGTAAACAGAATGTAGTCTAAAACCCTAAACAATTGAAATCTTGGTGAATCATAATGATCTCACGATAATTTGGATCCGAGATATTTGGAACTGTTCTAAAAAAATTCTAAACTACCTACAATTATGTCTGATAAATGAACGAATATTATTAAAAAAAGTGAGGTACTCACATAATCCATAAAATTCACGGGGGAAATTTAGAAATGAATAAAAAAGTACGAGCGACTGTTACATCGTGTTACCTCAGAGTTTCAACAAACTCTGTAAACAAAAATTTGAATGAACTTCGCAGCAGAAAAATGAACGTGTGCACTAAAATTTTCGAGAATTTATACGTGCGTGGTCGTGCAACGGATGAAAATATGAAATAATCTTGAAAAAGTGTACGCGTTGTTACTCATAAATTTATTCAAGGATTCTCTGACGTTTGTAGACAATGATTTTTTCACCGATGCATAGGTAAAAGCACTCGATATGCACTCGAAAGTCCGGAATAAGGACAGATACACGGAAGGTTGTCCATTTTATCGACCCGTCGAGCGACGCGCGCACGTTTTCTCGTTTCTTCCAGCGATCATGGCTGCCGCTTACAGCCAATCCTCTTAAATTCTTCATATTTTCTTTACAAATATTCCTTGCTGCCTGCAATGGTTCTCGTACCGAAATTACATTAAGGTAAATGAGTTTCGAATAAACAACTGAATTTATGTGCCGAAGATCTCATTAGTTTGTTACTTATACAATTTCATTAAAATAGTTGATTAATTGAAGAAGCGAATCGAATTTCCTATGTAAACATCCCTGGAAATGTTTGAAACACGCGAAGCTAATAACTTTATGAAAAATTCGACAGAAATATGCAGGAGGAGCATTTCAAAATGTTAGTTGCAATATTTTTGAGATTATACATTTTCTTTGGTGGTAATGTAAAAGCAGCAATTATTGAAAATTCGGTTGAAAATTTTGAAATATCGATATCCCAACATTCCAGCATCTCAAAGGGCCAAACTGTTAATACGTAGAATTTCTTACGTGCTGAATTCTCGCAAATTAAAAATTTGTAAATTAAGTAATTTCGAAGTTCCTACATCTGAAGCTCTAAAATCCTAAAATCCAAGTGTTGAAAATTCAAATTACAAAAATTCTTACAAAACGTACACTTTCCTTTATTTATTTCGTTAGTACTTATAATGAAATCAGTCGACGTTAAGATTCTCTTCATTTTCTCGAGACGTTTAAAGGAAAGCGAATAAATATTGTAGCAATACGTTTTTACATCCTTCTGGCCGTCGCTCCAGCTGCGACCATTTTCTCCAATCTACGTTTACGATACTTTCGTTATCTGCAGCTATTTTTAAAACGCCTCCGTTTTATCACTTTTCAATATTCCAACCCTAAATTAATTTTCCTTACGTGGATAGGGTGGTGGAGCATAAATTCCATCGGAACGTTTCTCGCGGTGGAGAAAGTTTCGAGGAATTCGAAATAATGTGACGTGTAAGCTTAAATTATTGCAACATTTTACGCGAACGCTGCTACGGAATCTCACCGTCTTCGATTACGTCACTCTATCGTATATATTGTCTTAAACATTTTTTTGTAACTCCTTTATATGAAATATACATACAGATTTTGCACTCTGATTTCTCCAAACAACGGATTTGTTTAAGTTAATATAAAAGATGAAAAATACTCGAAAATTTACCAACGTAGACTCTTATTTGTTTCCGTTTGAATATCGATTAGACCCCGCAATTTACGGCGGAAATAAACTACAAAGTACGAAAATATAACATTTATCCATTCTATGTACAGTAGCTCCTTTGAATTTACAATTTACTGCTTTCGTTCGAACATCCTCAAGATAAAATGATGGAACTGATATAAAAAAAAAAAAAATACGAGCGCAAATAATATTTCGAAGGGAATCGAGTTAATCAGTACTTGTACGGTGCAGCGAATGAAAAATATGTGGATTTCAGTACATGGATTCAAATAGACCCACAGTAGTCAGTCGTCCAGCAAAGGTTAATAAAGATATCTTGCAATGACATTCCACTGACGGAATGGTATGTACTCATTAAAAGTTCTTTATTTTTATCTTTTCGTCGATGAATTCGACGCGGTCTCTACATGAACTTCGGCGTAACTCGTACAGTGTTCCAGATAAAATTGGTCGACGAATAGAATCGTCACGGATGCTGTATTTTCTGCGCGTCTCGTCGGTTCGACGATTGCGCGCATGCACCGGATATTCCGACTATATATACTTCGTATATATTGTGCAACAGAAACTGAAAAAGCCACGGCTATATAAAACGTGTTGCGTTTGCCAGCACACTCTCGATCAGTCAAATAAAAAAGAAACAACGCATAGCGTCGCAGGGTTTACCGTTCAAATTTTATTCGGAAAATTAAATATTATAACTCGAGAAGTCTGAAAGGGATATTCCGGAAAATTGAATCTTCCCAAAATGTGGGTAATTTGATAACTTTAGTGACAGTAAGTATCGATGATTGATAAACAATGTATACATAACTGATATCGATAAACGATGTCTGAAAGTACTTGACTGGAACACATTGTTTGCATAAATGTATATAAATTATCTAAAACTAAAAATCAGTGATATTATTCAGAGGTAGATTCAGAAGAAACCTGAAATTGATTAAACTAAGAAGCGCAACCAATTAAGAATTTTATACGTCTATGAAACTATACTTTGTAACAATGTAATAAAGTTTGAGAACCAGTGGTATAGTTAAGATAAGTGAATTAAATTCTATTCGAATAGAGAGCACGCAAGATATTCTAACCTTGCTCAACGGATGGAAAATATACGGTGAATGCAAGTATCGTGAAATATGCTGAAAAATGAGAAACGATGAAAGGATATATGAAGTTTGATACTGCAGCAGGCAGCGCAGAAGATAATGAAAAGGGAAACGAATTAAGGTCGTCTACAAAGAAACCCTATCGGGACATGCAGTTTTACGGGCTTCCTTACGTTCGTCTATTACGCAAGACTGCTACGTTCCACGATGGTTATCACAACAGGTCAACGGTCCAAGAAATTGCTGGATCCTTCAATTCCACTGGGTTTCCGAAACGACCGAGATTCTGTGCATTGTCATCTATCGATCGGCCGGGCAATTAAAAGTTCGCGCTGGAAAACTGCCATAAAGCGACGATAAAACTAAATTCGAGTTTGCTATCTAACTCAAAATATAGCTGTTGGCCGAGATGGTTAGAGTAGTTTGAAACTTTGCCACTTTGAGAGGTTTTTTGACTTTTGGAATTTGCACATATTAATCTCAGGAGTATGAGAAGTTGAATTTTAGGATTTCAGGATGTTAGAACTTTTGTACCTTGAGAGCTTGAGGTATTAGAAATTTGGATCCTTGAAACTTCGAAATCATGGGATAACAAAATTTTTAAACTAAAGATAAAACTTTCGGACATCAAAGATATTGAACTTGAATGTTTCAGAACTTTGAAACATCCAAATTCTCGAAATGTGAACTCCAGAAATTTATAATTTTTCAGCCCTAACACCTCGAAATCACGAAGCTTTAGAAACCTACTAAAAAATTCAAGTAACCACGTAAATGTAAGAACAATTAACGCAGTTATACCAGCCGGAAGATAATAGTTCCCGTCGAAATTCAAGTCTCCATCGGTTGACCGGTTTGTAGAATTCTCCAATTTCAAAGCTGAGACATTCGTCCCGAAGCTTCGAGCTCTCATCTTTCTCCGAGTGTATTAGATTGGCTTCGAAATACGTGACCTCGCTCGAGAATCAACCTCGTTCCCAACCATTCTTGCCCTCTCTACGTCCCAGCCCTCATTCTCCTACCATTTCTGTCTTCTACCATTCTAGGGAACCGTCGTTGCAACCTAACCCAACCCAACCTTCCCGGAACGCGTCCTACCTCCCGCCCTTTCACAGAGTCTTTGCCCTCTTCGAATGCTTTCCTTTTTTTTCCCTCCTTTTTTCCATCCCTGAACGCCCTCTTTTCTTACGAATACTCGCCATGGCCGACCAGGACTACCCGCTCAGCAGGCCAGAAAGAGGGGAGCAAGGTTTTTGCCGACCCAAAAGGGAGTGGTTAATAAAATCCGTTTTGTCCAGGCAACGGAACGAGAGATCGAGCTTTTTCTTTTGTTACCCTTTCGTTACTTTGTTACGTCCTACAAATTGGATGGATAGAATTTTGGAGAACTCTACATGTTTTCGCTAAGTTTTCGTTAAGTCTCGCGCAGTGGATCAGACTGTTTATGTTTAATTTTCAAATCCTGTTCGACTTTCGTTTATCAAATTTTCGACTATCGTTTCAGATACTATTTTTGTTATGTAATGAGAAGATTCGGTTCAAACTTGTCTAATTTCTGATATTTAAACACCGGTTTAATGTTAGATATTTAATATTTAAATACAAGAATAACAGATAACATTCTACATCAACACTAGTGTAAATAATATTTTAAATATTATTATGAAAAGTTAAAGATTTTCATGGGTTCAATATAATTTCAACGTAAAAATTCTAAGATGAGTTTTCAACTATAAATTTTATATTGGGTACTTCAACGTACAGTAGCGAGCATGACAAGCTTCCCTAGAGAATATAAAGATATAGAAGAAAAACTACCACTCGTTACTGTTGAATTAATAAACTCTGTAAGCTACAAAAAGTTGAAAAATTAACAAGTTGCGGATCCGATAATATAGATTCGTACGAATATGTACATTTCTAACCAGATATCCTTACAAACTATAAAATATTTGCTATAACATGTCAACAAATTCGATGATAGCGTAGCAGGTATAAATTGTATTGTCGCCATTCTAAAACTGAAACATATCGTCAATTCCGCAAATCCAGTTCGAAAGCGTTAAAAAAATTGTTAGTACATTTGAAAGTTTGACTCCAACTTTGTCAAACACCGTGTATATATAACAAAATCTCTGTGGCAGCCATAAGAAACGTCGAATCGGTGGGATTGAATGGTTGTCGTCGAAAAAACGATAAAAACGAACTCGGTATAATACGCGGCATTCGAAATTTTTCGATGGAACACGGTCGAATTTCGCCGACGAAATTCGGGCATTCAGGGGGTGTGGGGTGGGGCATGGGGTGGAAGGGGGGTAATATTCGCTGGTCCGAAGTTTTCGTTCCGCGGGCGGAATTAAATTGGACGACGTCGTGTCGTAGCTGAATCCGACGGAATGACCAGACTTCTGAACCGGTTATAAAAGTTCGAATTTCATGCAACGGCAGCCAACGTTAGTTTTTGCGATGTCTCGGTTGCGCTCGCGCGTGCAAACCAATCGAAGCGGATGCCGGGCGTAAGCCAAAAGTTTAGGTAACCAAAGGAACAAAACTCATTTCCGATGTGTCCGCCTCTGCTAGCAAATCCAACGAAGCCATTCGTATGCCAACGACTTTCCGTAAAAACGTCTCATATCGCGAGACATTGTTAAATATATTACACGACTGGCTTTCTCGGCTAGCGCCACGGTGTAATGCATATGTATGGACCGGAGCAAGGAGACTCGTCGTCGATACCGGATCACGTGCCTTGCTAAACTTTTACAGTCCTACGTTGATCACTGTCTAGACTCTAGACAACCTTCTTCTCCTTCTATACGATGCAGTTTGCGGCTCTGCCTTCCTGCGCTTCTGCCCATCGAATCCCCGATTTTATTCACGTGACCATCGCGATACGCTCGCGAGACGACCCCTTCCGAAATGGACCAAAAATTCCACCGGCTCCTTCCTCTTCTCACTGCTCGATCTTATCAAGCTGAAATGCACAATTAACTCCTTCCGAACCATTTCTGCTCTCCCGACTACTCTTTAACTTCTTACTTAACGAATGTAACGAATACTTTCCAACTTATTTCTGTATGGTTAACGCGTTGACCACCATGGTGGTTATACGTGACCGGTGTTTCAAATTCAGTTAATATTTATTTATAGGAAAAACAAACGAAAGGAACTTTCGAGGGTTCTCAATGTTCAGACAGTGATGTGCACTGTCCTTACTAATCTGTATTATGGCATGACCACAAACGCTAGTTTTCACTGTGGCTGCCGTATTTACACATCACGTGAATGACACTATAGATTTAGTTCAAGATACCTATTTTAAAGTGCTGTAAACCGAATGGTCAGAATGAGTCACCTTTCGAGCGCAAAGCTAATACAGCACTACTCTCCATTACCTTTAACATAAATTCAAACCTGTCACTTTTATTTTCATTTTTCTCGACTTCCGATCGACCATTTATACACAGAAAATTCTCAATTTTGTATCATTTCTACACTATTCTGTACTCAAAATTTTTTAAAATACCTCAAACTGATACAACTCTGAAACTGAACAATAATTTCTATAACAATACCGTGCTGAATAATACTGTTCAACATTTCAAATATACGCAAGAGTCAGAAAGTTCATTGAACCTTTCTAACACTCCGTGATCGTAGCAAAACCTTTTAGCTTGATTATTCTACCAAGAAATAATTGACGCATCGAGCCATTGCAACGCAACGCGATAGAAATGTAGAACGTTTCGAGATAGCGTGAAGTATGCAAGTCCAAGAGAAGTTAAGGAATCTTCTCTTGGACTTATCTTCTTCTACCCTTTTTATCTGTTCCTTTTCGTTCCGCCGTCTACGAGATTCGTTTCTCCTTCGCCGCGTGTTCGTTACCCTCGGCAAAATCGGTGAAATTCCAGCGTTTTCACAATCTCCAAGTTTTCATGTCCTCCACCGAATATATCCGTGCCGCTTCGAGTTTCCTTGCCTCGTTCCACGGGACTTCGGTCTAATGAGACTTCTACAGCGTCGACCACCGAGATAGACTCACGTTATACAATGTATATACGTCCCTAAACCCTTCGCTACATGGCCCTATGTACTGTAAAGTAGCCGAGTGTTTCGCGTACATTCGTTGGACAACGTTTCGCTGGAAATTCGTTGACGAATCCTCGCAGATATCAACCCCCTACGATACTCTTGTTACCGTCCACGGTTTTACGTGGCCAATCTTCTCGTTGACAGTGTAACGCGGTTTACGTTTGCCTCCCACCAATAAAATTTCCACTTCCTGATGAGAAAACTTGCCTGATGCTTTTTGCTTTTCGTTACTCGGAAAAATTATGATTCGAATGAATCCGGTTCTTTACAGGGGTCAGAAAAGTAAACATCTGTTTACTCGCTGTACTCCGTATATCCTAAAGTTTGCGAAAGCCCGTAATAATCAGTTAATAAAATGATATTACAGCATCGTTCCAATTTTCAGTCCAGATACTAAGAGTCTTCGAAGAATATTCGAAGAACTGCGAAGAAGGTAAACGAATAAAGTGAACCGATCTTTTCCTCCGATCAAAATTCCGACGCAAAGAAGAAATATACTCTCGCCGATAGTAAACCTTCCCACTTAAAATGGCGATGCATGAAATAAAAAATACGGAAGGTAACAGAAGTCTTAATTAGCGTAGTAAAGTTACGACATTGGATGTTCGAATATGGAAGCTCGAACTTCACCGAACATTCCGAGAATTCCGTGAAGGGTGAAGGAATATAAAATGAAGGAAGAAGTGGGGGGGGGGGGGGGGGGGCGAAGCTTATTCGAGATACGACTGGAAGACATCGTCAATTCGTGGGCGTCGTTTCGCAACATTGCAGCAAATTGGACATTTTCCAAAAATAATGAGGGGAGGCTTCGGGTGAAAATTGTGGTCAACAGCTGGACCGAACCTCTTTCCATGAAAACATAAACTTCCCGACTATCACAACGATCGGTCCTGAACGAGCGTAAAGAATCCTGTTTACGATGATATCCTCGGTGCATTTTCAAGCGGACTCTCGCTTATTGCGAGAGCCAACCAGTCCAGACGGTTAATTGAGAAATCCTAGACGCTTTCTCGGTTCAAACACGACTTCAATTTACGTACACGGATCCTCCAGTCATCCTCTGCTCGGCCGGTTGTCTCTGCGACACGACAGTTTTCGCGAAACAAAGTTGCTGCCACGGCTCGATAAAAGCCGCAATAAATAACCTCTGAACACCCATTTGGCGGAGGGTCAAAGATCTCGAAACCAACACGCGTTTCTCCGCGGCCTCTAATGCGCCTCTTATTTTTATTCAATTTTCTGCGTATTCAAGTTTTTATGAACCCATGCAAATTCTTAACCGATGTTCTTCGAATAAAATGCCTGATGATCAATTACAGTTCAATAACTTTGTTTGAAAAAGTCTGAAACGATCCGATGACAATTATGGCAAAATTTGTGATCAATTCGAAGCTCGATGTTTTGTTAAAAGAGACATGTAACGATTTTATTAATATTAAGAATATATTGTATAATGGGTAATTCTTCGTGAAAAGAAGCAATGTAACAATTTATAACTTACTGTTTAAGCTTCTGTAAAATCCACAAAGTTACTTCTTTAAAGATTTATTGTGCAATTATGTGTAGAAAAAGTGGAGCAAGATTTATTTGTAGAATAATGAATAATATAGTGAGTCTTTGATGAATAATGTAACGAATTACAGTGAATAATGTAATGAATCATAATGAGTTATAATCAACTATAATGAGTTATACCATACGTACTCAAATATAATTTTGATTTAATCCACAGTAAAGTGAACCTTGTTTAATGAAATATCTTCTCGTGGTTTTATTATGCAGACATTATAGCTCTTGAACATATTTCGCATGTGTGTAGTGATAAGGCCACGTTTTTTTGTGCGCAGATCGTCGAACAACATATTGTTTCCAACCCCTCGAAGGCAACCAAGGAAATGAGCCTCTCACGAGCCAATTATCTGATATATGAAATAATTCTGCAGGGGCATTTATGCACGTACACACAAATACATCTTTACGCTGCGAAACGGAAGAATCATTTATGAATTCAAGAAGAATATGAAGACACGGACTGAAGCTTCTCTTAAGGCGAAGTGCAAGCAAAAACTACTGCGCATATCAAGGTAAATAATTTCGTAATAATTTCTGGTATCTTACGATTGCACGAGCGCTGCCAGAGCACTGCACAATTCTCCCAGAAAATGGCGATATGAGAGAAAGAAGTTTCATCGCTCGATGGCGTTCGGGTGGTGAATATTCAGATTTAGAAATATCAACATTTTCAGATGTGCAAACTTTTATATTTAATACATGTCTGAGAATTTAGAACATTTTTATTTTAGGCCTCTGGAAATTTGGGAGTGCAGGAATTTAGATGTCTATTTTCCAAATTTAGATGAAAAATTTTAAGTCGTAGAAATTCTAAGACTCGATATTCTCAAATTTCAGAACTTTTGATCAAAGCTTCTTTTCAATTAAAAGTCATTGAATTTTAACTCGATCCTGAACGCATCCTTCTAGAACGTAGACCTCCGATAAATATATATTTTCAGTATTACTTGATCCTCAATATTTATCGACATTGCAACAGTGATAATATTGCATCGACAATATATATTTGAAGGTCCTCAATATTTATCGACAATAATGCATTTGCAGCATATAATATATTGATCGTTCAAGGATCCGAAGTTTCTTCAAGGTAAGTCAATTTTTTGAATAAACGTTAACAGTATCCACAATAAATATCCACGGTTCGAGGTCCGTTTAAAAGTCGTCAACGTTGAAGAAGAAATATGGCCTTCTCGATCATACTACCGTTCTGGAAGATAGTTTCGCGAAGGATGACCATGATCTCGTTTCTAACAGAATGGCGGTCTAGCGGTATTCGACAGAAGACAAACGGTATTCTCCGATGGTTGTTAACTCGGCTGCAAAAAAAGGGCTTGTCTGTTCTTTTGCTTCGAACAAACCGTTCCTCAACGAAGAAGGTAACCTGGCACGACGGTACGCCAATTTTTTTTCTTACCAACTTTTTCATATTCCCGTTCGTTTACAGCAGCTTCCAGGTAAACTGTACTCTCGTTGGAATTTAGATTAGGTTTATGCAAAAATTTCAGTCTTCTCTACGCTCTGATGTAACTATCTTAAATTTAAATAAACTGACGTTTACTGACTATAGAAATCACGGGTGAATTAACTTTGTTAAAGAAACAAAGTTAAGGTTATGCAAAAGACTGCAATTCTTCTTGGTCCACAATTTCATGTTGAATGTTAATTGTTCTATGTCGATATCGATAATGTTCTTTGTTCATGGAAATATAATTGATGTTGATCGTTCAGTGTTAATATTTTTAATGTTCAAGGTTAATATTTTCAATGTCGTTTGTTCAAGGTGAATAATTTCAATATAGACTGTACAATATTAATGTCTCCATTCATGACATAATAATTCTGTTTACCGAACAGAAACATGGAAGAAAAATAAGTTGAAGTATAAATATACGAAAGATGCGAAGATCGAAGGTTAGAATGATTAGGCAAAAGTGAGACCTTCTGATTGGCAGAATCATAAAAGATAACGGCAAAGAAGGGATGTAGAAGAGAAAAGTAAAAGAGGGACATCGAATGGTTGGAAGAAAAAGAAGTGGGGGTAGAATGGTGGACACAGAGGGATAGAGTCAATCTTGAGTTTACTCAATCTCGGGAATATGCGACAAGCGCGGTTCGAAGATGTTACGATATTCTACCCTTAAAGGCGAAGGGTGCCTCTCAAACAGTTTAGCGTAAAGAAAAATTGCCATGATCTTCAACAAAATCTTTTATGAAGCCTTCTTCCATCGATACAACGAACAAACTACAACACTTTGGTAAGTTGTTACACGATTCTCCTACACAGAATCTTAGAATGAAAATCAGCGTAATTTAACATAATTGGTAAAGAGAATAAAAATGGACTTCTTTTGAAAACTTTTAATAATCTTCAATTTTTATTATGATTTACAAAATGAAAGAGATGGGTAGATGTTTACTTGTAATTTTATTTGTAGAACATTTTTATGAGAGGCTTAAATCATTTAATTTTAGGTTGTGCATTTCATTGTATATACTAGCTTCAAGTAATTTTAGTTGTACTATCATAGTACTGTTATAGTACATAAATACATTGATTGTTAAAAATTCTAAGAATGTTAGCCTTCTGATATGTGAGCTTCTGAATACTGAATATATAAATATACGAACTTTTGATTACAACCCCACGATGACCATGATAGTTCTCGACAAAACGAAAGGTTTTCCATTACTATTACAGTAAATAGATACTATATACTACATAGAACTTCAACTGTACTAATTTTACGATTAATAAAAAAAAAAAATATCCACTGACATCCAAAATGACTCAAGAGTATAACAGTCGCAACCCCTTCGCTAAATGCAGGTATTTCATAAATGATGGCGGACACCCGAAAGAAGAAGAAAGGATTCGTATGAAAGAACACGGAGAAAACACATGAAAACTAGCGCATCGGAATGGAAGCGGAGACCCGGCCACTGCGGCAAAACTGCGGAGCGGCGGCACGGGTTTATTCATGCTCGCAAAATATTTCGTGCGAGCCCAGCGCCTGCGGTTTTCCCTGGATTATGCAGCGAGGACACTGTACCGGCTGAAACTGTCCGGCTATCAAAACTTGCCTCTCAACGCCGTGTTTCGGTCAGTGTACTTCAACTACGCCAACTAGAAGAGAACACACCGCTCGATATTTCACCTCTTCACCCACCATGTTTTATATTTTAATCGTTCGTTTGCAGACACTAACGCACTTGGCACGCCTACTTGATATGATCCATTTGTACGCGGAACGATTGACGAGAATATCTGTTACGAGGTAAGAATGAATTACAATTTTAATTACAAACGCAAATGACTGACATTGTTTCGCGAATGTACTGTAAATTATGATACGCTACTCTATTGATATTCAGAACAAAACGGGACTTGATATATTTTGATTGCTAATTAGAAGGTTCATTATTTATATGATTAATGCAATGATTGGCTTACTGTGTCAAGAAATTAATATAGGAATTGTTACTAGAGATCTTTTCGCTTGACAGTGAATGCGAACTTGTCTACACTGTAATTAACAGAATGTAATTGTTACAATTTAATTCGTATTAAAACTATCTTTTTTTTATATTTTCAGTGCACGGTCTACGAAGGAAGAGGTTACTAGAAGTATAAAAAAGAGGACAAAGAAAAGTAAAATGAAGAAGAATGCAATTTGGAATGTCCATCACGTCAGCTTCGCACGAACGAAGCCCCCCGTTCGATTACGGTCTTTCACCAAACATCGTTAGCTCAATGACACGTCCGTTTTTAACTCTCTACCTTCAAATTCCTACCGTTTGACAGACTACAGAGATAATAAAATGAAACTCTATGTAGCGATGTATACATACTTTTTGTTATACAGTATATGAACGAAACAGTTTAATGAAAAGGTACAGTTCAACGAGAAATTAGGACACCTTACACCGCTTATATAGCGAGCGAATGTACAAAAACAGATAAATAATTTTTGTGAATGATTGCCTGGTGTCATAACATCTACTCTCTGAACTAGCCACTAAAAGGATCATTTGCAGCTATTTATTTAAATGCATATTACTGTACAGTCTCAATTATTTAAGGTTTTTCAACGTCAGTCTGAATAACGGTATTGATTTTGAAATTTACAGACATTATTGTTACCAATTTTTTATCTTACATACGAAATATCATTTTACAGTAAATTGTAAGAGCAAATTGTAAGTGATCTATCGTTTATTCTACCAATGCAAATTGTATAGCTTATTGATAGAGTACACTTAAGTTATTCTGGTATGCTAAATTCTAGAGTGCAGCTTAGATTATATTGGTATAGTAAATGGTGGAGTAGAACTTAGGTTAGATAGATACAGCAAGCGATAAAATATAACTTAGATCCGCAATTACATTGCTAAATGACACTATCGTTAACAGAAAATATCTATTTACTTACGGAAATCGTTCATGCGACTGATAAAGAACCGAAACGTAGACCGCACTGACAGAGCATAACTTCGATTACATAGAGCATAACCTAGATTACATTAGTGGAGTAAGTGATAGAGGCAGAATATAATCTAGATTAAATTACTATAGGAAGTGGTAGAGCGTACCCTGTATACCGGTAGGATATACTAGCGCTAGTATAAACAATCCACTTACCACACTCGTCTAAACGGCGAACAACTTGATAGAGCACTAAAACTAGCAAAACTGGTACACGGGGGGTGTATAGGCGAGCTACTCGCAGTATACTCCACTAACGTAAACTAGGTTTTATTGCCGTGTCGCTAACAAACAAGACCAAAAACGCCCCCTCCATTTCCTTTCTTCTTCTCAACATATTAACTACCATCGAATGACAAACAGACAAATCAGAGATCAAAGTTATCGAATGGAGAAAAGAACGATCCCTCGACTGAATAAATAGCGATGCTGAAGTTCCTTCGAGCAAACGTTTGCTGTTGTAAAATCGTTCTGTGTTCGCAGCCTTATAATTGCAGTTTACACGCGGTGCGTTAACAAAATGGCACCGTCGTCAAAGAGATTCGTATTTTCCCTACAAATTACCTACACAATCCGCGATACCAGCAGTGTCTCCGTAACATTTCGATCATTTCGGGGACGTAGCAAAAGCCGAAACGACAAAATGAAAGCGGCGTGAAGCGAAAAGAAAGAGAAACAAGTTACACAGACTTTATTTTACGTACCGACTGACCCTGAATGTCAGCTGCTACAACATCGGATATGCACCGTGCATATGACACTCTCGGGATATAAATCTACCGCGATGCGTGGTTAATTGTACAATTGCGATAAATCAAGTGATCAGCAGGGGGGAGTACCGTGATTGCAGGTACCGTGGACAATGATAAATCAAACGTAAGGACGTTCGAGCATAAAATGTAATAGCCTACGGCTTATGAATATTACGGCAAAACTACGTATCCAACGTTTGCTCGCCTCTTATTAAGCTTAACGAAGATGCTGGCTGAAAAGGTACCCCGGTCCGCGCTTTCAGCCAGGTTAGGTTGCGTTATCTTCCCGCCATTTTCGCGATCGAGTTTTATGTACACAGATAGAACGGAATAATTGACCGGGTATAAAAACGAAAATCTATGATCCAATTTTATTGCTTACACACCCGAGGCCAACGTAAGCTTTCTTAATAAAATATCCACTGTTTGCACAGGTTAGGTTAGGTTATTTTTAGTTGCCCTCAGGGCTTTCCAATGCCCATCTCTAGGATTTCATGGGTGCATCCTAAACTTCCGCTACGTTTATTATGAGCTATACCTAAACTTTCCCTAGACTGTCCCTAAGCTTCTCCACAACTTCTCCCTTCTCTCCTCCAATTTTCCGAAGGATTTTCTCTAGACTCTCCGCAAAAAAGAAAATTTACACAAAGATTATTTTTTCTACGCAGAACTAACAAATTATGGCTATTAGTTCAGATAATATGATAATTATGAGGCATGGATCTATAATGTCCCAGTGAGGGTACTGCACATAAAACGGTTGAAGTTAGATTGCCAGATGATAACGAATCGTTTAGATAAAATCAAGTAGTTTATTTCTCGGAAAGGCTTCTTTCTGTCAAAAATATTGTTCGTTGATGAATAAATTTCTTAAACGGTTTCCTTGTCGTCTGTCAACGAATAATTCATTGTCACCCGTGAACGCGAAGACGTACGGTTCATGAAGATTTAAACGATTCGCAACGTTTTGAACGATTCGTAATTAATCGCAGCTACGAAGTAATATTTCAACGGTGGCTAAAGATTTACACGCTGTCGTAAAGGTGCCCATCGCATCCGTTCGGGTATCTAAGCGCGCCATCGTCAGGGATTTGGCTTAACTAACTGGCATCGTCACAGCTGTTCCGTGTGAACGCGAGATTGTTACAATATCAATGTCATTAACTCCAGTGTACTATTAATAACTTGTGAACGACTTCTCTAATATTACGCAAAGATCAACGAACGGAGACAGCAACGCCCCACTTTGTACTCGTAACGTCAACTCGGACACTGATTATCTCACAAAATCGATTAAGATTGACAGCCATCTTTCAATACCAAACGACAGCTAACCTAAACGTTCGCTTATCTGAATATGCTAATAATGTGATATCGATGCAGGTATAATTTCTTTTACAAAAAATACTCGGAAGCATATCAAAATATTGTTGGCTTATGCCCTAGGGGTTAAATGAATTATATAAATATATACATTTTAAAAAAGTATTCTGGTTTAATATTACTTACAGTCATTTAAAAAAGTGATAGGAGAGTCCATTTAAAAATTGTGTTAACGGTAATTGTAATATTCTGTATTAAATAATTAGATTTAAGGAATGTATTAGACACGACCATTGTTCAAGTTCAGTTATAAATCAACGCACATAACAAAACAGCACAAAGACCGGTATTATAAATATAACTTTCGTATCGTACAGATTTAAGCAGTTATGAAATTAAACTCGAATCGAAATTATTTATTCGAACGAAGTGATCATATTCGCAAAAAGATATTGAGTGTGCAAGTAAACATATTCTGTTCAAATAGAATTACGTTAAGATCTCTTAACGAAATAGGGGGTACAACACAAATTACATTCGATAAGTTTATTCAAATTCGAGGCTAGTGGCGCCATATAGCGTTTGTCACACGCACATCAAATTGAGAACACGTAAGCACACTTGTCCAGTCAGTTATCAAAAGCAACTCTAAATTCTATCGATCCAAATCAAATAGGACCATCCCGATAAATACCGTCTCATCGGTGGGAGCTGTGTAGAAAGCAACGATACGAAAGGAAAAGGTTTAAAGATGGTTTACTGCAAGAGGAGACAACATCTGTCAGCCGGTCTGTCAAGAGAGTGGTTAGGACGATATAGGAACACGTATGCCGCAAAGGCGAGATAGTTTGCACCGTGTTCGGCGCGAGTTTGCATGCGAAAAGTGCGTTTGTTCGTGGTGCAGCATCGAGATACGTGACAGGCAGGTCGAACGTTGGGCCATGCCAATGGCAGACACAAAGTCCGCAGGGGCGTGGGCAGATCGATGATAAAACGAAACGATGGTACTGACCTGTATTAACGAGTCTAGCAGAAAATTCCGATAAAGGAGCCGTGCATTATTCAGGCTGAAGATTAAACCGGTCACGTGGTCCCATAGCACGCATGTAGCCACACCGAAAGAAGGATACCGTAATACGACCAAGACGCATGCGCCATCACGAACGGAGATACACGCACACACACGAACACCTTCACTCGGGACCACCACTTGGCAGGGTCGACGCACAACCAGGCCAAGCAAACGAATTTTCCGCGAACGAGATAACGCCCAGGTAGCTGACAGTCCGTCGGATCAAATTTAATGCGATCCAACGATCGACCCGGCTGCGTGTCGTGGCACCAACTGGTCACAGTTAATCCGTGCACAGTGCCTCCTCTTCTGTCCTCGCATACATGCACGCGAGAAATACCAAAGAACAGCCGCGTATCCCCCAATATACACGAGTTTGATTACGCATCAAGTTTAAGAGCTCGCGCCGTACTCTTCTCGGCAGTAATATCGGCTACTTCGACAACGTTACCTTCTACCCGAACAACGATGCGCACGATTCTAGACGGTTTTTGCTCCGCTCTCTTACTTTTTCCCTCTTTTGCAAACACCGCGCGGACGTAACGAAAGGTTCGGGCTTTCGCGGGCTTCGCGTCCCGATGAAATATGTAGTCTATGACATAATCGAAAGTCAGCCGGGCACGCGAGCCCTGTTTATTGGCGCTGCCGTCGGCGTCGACGAGTGTGCGTTCCTATCTACGTCACTTTCGTCGTTGAAGCTGTTGCTTCGGTATAGGTGGCTACGCTCGTTTCGGCCCTAGCTAAAGGTAACGCCGTCTGAAGACGCCTCGAGAACACCCGGCTAACGGAGGTGGGGGTTTTTATGGGTTTGCATCCTATGTACTCCATCGTATCTCTAGTTATGGCACTACGACAAAATCCTATATATAACGCCCCAGACCCATTACTTTGGGTATCGACAGGGCCGGAGCAAGAGTCTTTACAGTTTACCACATTTCGAAATCAACTGTTCGTCGCGAATCTTTTCGAGATACGTGTACAGCGTTGTACGAGTATTTATCGAATTTACGAGCACTTAACAACTCCAGCTTGAAGCAGGATATCTTAAAACGTTCCGAACTTCACGTATTTCTAGCTCGAGGTGTTTCTAATTTTTGACTAATTTTTACTAATTCGAGCCTTCAGAGTCTAAAGCGCTTCTAGCTGGAAACGTTCCAGATTCGATGCCTAACAGTGTCAAAGCGTGCCGAGCTTTAAATATTTCCAGCTCAAGGCACTTTCAACTTTTAGTGTTCCGAGCTTCGAGAGTTCTACGTTTCAGTCGTTCCGAGCTTCGAGAGTTTCGAGTTTAAAGCACTTTAAACTGCAAACTTTCCAGATTTAAAACATTAAAGCTTGACGTATTGTTCGAAGTATTTCACGTCTGATGCATTTCAAACTAAAAGCACAACAAGCTTAGCTTACTTCGAGTCTGAAGTATTCATAGCTGCAAGTAAACTAACTGTTAAAGTTTCGAACTTGAGACACCTCAAGCTTGTGACAGTTCAAGATCAAAATTTTGGAAGCTTCTAGACTTGAAACATCCTCATACCGCGGTTGTACTTTGATTGTTCATACTTTGGATTGTCTTAAACTTGGATCAGTTTTTAAAACAATTGCAAATTTGAACCGACCACGCTTTCAAATTTTTGTACTCGAATTGATCCAAGTTTGAAAGCTTTATGAAACGATTTTAAAGGTGAAACTTATACTCAAGTTCTTTCCGTTCCGCATAAGTTAGGGGCCTGGCCCCACTCGTGTTTGCTCCGGCCCTGTAAATCGAATGCAAGACCAATCCCTCTATTTACATGCACTCGTCTGATACGCCTCGCAGGTACGTGTGCAGTTTATATTCTTCAACATGGCAGCGGGGAAAAATGTAACGTTCTGAGCTTGTCGGTGCACATTTATGTTGTTGGAGGATTTTAGTAAAATTGAGTTCCCTTCCCACGTTCTCTTCGAGATAAGCTTGTTCCTGGCTGAACACGAGATAAAATAGAGGTTTATTTTTTCCCCCCAGATTCTTAATATCCGGCTGCAGAAGCCTTTGCCTTGGATTAAAATTTTAACGCGTAGTTTAATGGCTGGTCGAGATTTTTTAAAGCTATGTAATATCATAGCTATATGTACTATGCTTTTATAGTTTAATACGCGTAAAACGGGGATACATGTAAAAAAGATGAGAGTTTTGTAATTTCTCTCATCTGCGTTTGATTAAAATATGGAAATAGAAGAAAGGGACTTCAAAAAAAGTTTTAACAATATAATGAAGCCATAAAACGTCCTGGATGCAACGTGGATAATTCATATTGGCGAAAATGATAATTTACATAAGTGCAGTGATATTGCCATCGAGTGAGTCGATGCAATAATACGAAGTGTTAAGACTAGTAAGCAAGTCTCCTTTTTGACATCATAGCAAGGATCTGTTACACAGGCAGACACACCATGAGCCGAAAATGTTTGGGAACCACTGATTCATTGTATACCTATGGGTGTTTGTGTGTGTTGTGTTACGAACGTAATATGGCGGGAAACGTTATGCGATCGGTAAAGTAGAGCTCGGTAGAAGTTATCGACCCGCATAGTCACCTACCCGAAACTGAACCTGCAGACAAACGTGTACGGAATGTTACCATTAAAACTACTCGTTTAACATCGTTAACAAATTTGTATAAATTATTCGAGAAGTATGGATCTGCTATTTAGAAACTTAACCTCACAAACATCTACAATAATCTTTAAAACAATAATGCATATCATATGGATCCACATTGCATGTGTGGAGTATATTCAACTGTTATTAACAATGTTAGACAGTGTACAGATTTTGGGAGGTGGGGATCTCTTAGAAACATGAAGTTGGTATTTATTGTTAGTACTTGGTACTGTTGGTAGTACTTATAATTGGTACTTATAGTTGGTACTCATTGTTATAAAAGTTTCGTCTCATCCCTCATGCCATGTAGGAAGGCTGACTATATTTTAAAAGTTAGAGTAACCCATCTTTTTGAGGCTTTCGAGAGATTCATAAATTGCACATCACCATTAATATTAAGAAAAATGAATATGTAAATAATTATGCAAAAAGTGTATGCGTATAATATACCGTATAAAACCAGCTACATATCGAAATATTACGAGTACCGCTATCGTTCTTTATTCCCAAAATAAATCCCTCCTCCTTGGAGATGCCCCGAAATGTTACCTGACCACGAGAAAAGCTCTACCTGTCCTGATACTACTCTATCCTGAAAGGTTTAACATAAAGAAGGACAGAACGATTCAGTGGAGGGACGGAAGCGATAGTAAGAGAGCAGAGGTGGGGGTAATCCTGGGCAGAGAGCGGCCATGATGCTTCCAGCAGCCAATCAGTGGGCCGTGTTGTCCCGTTACGGAGTAATGGCCGCGAAACGCCGCCCAATGTAAAGGCCGGTGGACGACATGCTTATTGGACACGAAGGCGTTAAAAGTTTTATTGCGTCACTGACAGTTACACCCCACATTTGAAACCCCACTACGCTCGTCCTTCTCCCTTAAATCGTAAAAACGAAAGCGCGGATCTGTCGCAGCCACGGACACTCCCGAAAAACCCTCTACACGCTAAAAATCTTTCCATGATCTACGCCCCCTAAACGTTACTTCCTTGTTACTAGGGAGTTCTAGCTTGTTACCATTTTCTTGGCCCCAAATGTCTCTACGTGGAAAATCTGGACTTAAGCATACATGTTTATCGTACTGAGATTTGAAGGACTCCAGTCGCATTTGCTTGTAATTTAAATTTTTTCTAAAATCCTTCGACCCAACTTTCTAATTTCTACAACACGTATCTGTCAAATCCTAAAAATTTTAAGACTCCAATATGGCTGACATGAGCTAACTAATTTGGAATAAGAAATTATGGTATTAGTAATTCAGCAGCACCCTCATCCGAGTATACATAAAAATACATGAGGTGCTCATTTGCTTAAAAATTTGAAATCAGACATACGAGTATAAGTAGTTTTCACTTAATGATATTCCAAATAAATCACTGCAGTATTTAACGAACTCGTTTGAATTAATTACTACCTGCGCAATAAATTCTACCGTGTGGTACCAAATGACTGGCTTGAAGAGATAATCAGAAGAATAAATTAGTCGATCATGCACTTTAACATGCTGATTAATATTCTAATTGTAGTTCTTCATCGTGTGACCAATGTGAAGTTTTACATTTCTTCTGTCTCTTGAATATAAATTTAGTCATCGAGGCTACTTTAATTCTCACCCGAAATTATAACATTAAAATGTATTTGCTACTAAAAACGACCAATACATATTATAGTAAATCGAACCAAAATATTTAACTTTTGTGGACGTTTCGCAATTTGAGTTTAAACCTTCTTCAACATATTTATTCCATAATTAAAGTACAATATGAAATCTTGTATGACAAAGTAGAGCTCATATTGTATACATAATATATTATTTTTAAGTGAGCAATAATAACTATAAGATTAAATCGTGAGTAAGAAACCTTTGAACTCACAATTGGACGCGTTCCGATTTTTTATTTCACACATTTAAGTCTACGTTTCTCGTTTTCTCGATTTATCGTAGCACCGATCTCGGACACGTTTCGACATGGAGGAGAGCACACGTATCCTCAACAAATGATATATGTAGTTCTAATTCAGTTATTAAAGAATAGTTTGTCTTAACTTGTTTTATCGCGATAAATATTATGAATAGTTTGGCTTTTAAATCAATCTGAACTTTAAATTACTTTTGTTTCAACAACTCGAAGATAGATAACTTAACCACCGAACAAACGTGTTGACAAGGGCTTAAACTCACAATCAAAACGACCATGATTTATACAGACAGTAGTAGCCATCATTACTAGTTATTAATACTAAATTTGATTTACAGATTCGAAGGAACCAATAAAACTCATAGGTGGAACATATATCCGGACCAGTCATTCAGACAAATTAAACAAACATTATTGATCCTCGATATTATCATGGTGTACTATATATTTAAGTTATTTATTAGCTGTCACGAGTCAAAGATGACTGGCGCTATACGTTATTAATAAGAAGTAAAATTGAATTAATTTTCAATAATCAATACAGGGATTCATAAGATTGGATACGAAAACAAGCAGAGTTTTATAAAATGAAGTAATAAAAACGTAATTATATGCGAGTGTAACTTGTACCTATAAAACTTGAAGTGTACCTACCTTTCACGCAATCTTCAACAGAAAATTTAGATAAGAAATAAATGTCATATATATTATATGATTTACTTCTATAACTGGGTCAAAATGACCCCGCAATCATCGAAAGTTAAATGTTCTGTACCACGTGGCAATCAACATAATTACGTATAAATAACGTCGCATAAATATAATTCTAACAATTTTAATTTGAAAATTATTATTTAGCAATTTTTTCAAATGACATTTGTATTTGTAATACAACTCACTAACTTGTCTGACAACTTCGATTTCAAGTTTTCATAATTTTAATTAAGATCGATATAATCGTGAAAGCAACAAGTACCTCATACAATATGCCAACAGGTTACAGAAACATTTCGAAATAAATTGATTTGATAAATGCTAATAAAGAATTACAAATGATAACAGTGTTAAGACAGTTTACTCACCCCTCGCCTCGATCGATGAACTCTGAACTGCTAGGAACACTGCTCTCTGGTACAGCCAGCACGCGATTGTTTAATAATAGTCCACTCCCGCGCCACAGATTCTTCAGTGTCACACAGTTCGTCCATAAATTCTCTTGAAGAACGACGATGACTATTTACGACCTTTACTGGCACAAAAGTTCATCGATGGCTTGTCCTGGGTCAAGGACGACTAGTTCGTAGCCTCGCATCTCTTGCTCGGCTCCAACGTCCTTTCAATCGAGTCAAACGTCTACGAACGTCGCACAACCGATCTAACATTGTCAACAAATTCGTTCACCACTGATTTACGCCCTCTGTTATAAGTCTCGTGCGAATGTCAATAATTCGGAAAACCGTTTTCGAGGTCCTAATCGGAGGGAAAGGGTCACTGAACGTACGGCTCCTTGACAATTATCTTTCATCTCTTCCTTCTCCCGTTCGCGCGGCCAATCGAACTCTCCGCCTGAGCGTTCTCCATTTTCCGGGGAGTTGTACTCAACCACTGTCACTAGAAATCACGTATACACAGTGACTCGAGAGTTTTCGTGTGCATTCGGATGCGTATCAATGTCCGAACGTATAACGTTCGCCGAGAACCGTTCGTTCGAGGTCGGTAAATAAATAAGAAGCCGTTGGATCGTGATTGTTTACATGTCTGCGTTCGAGGCCGAAACGAAATATAGGGAACGAACAGGAGTACGGAATAGAAGTCGAGTCGACCATGTGCTCTGCGAGCCTCACGAACGTAACTGCGCTTGCGCCCCTTCCCTATGTCTGACCCCTGCGAACGTCACACAACCTCCTTCGTCCCTCCCGTGTCCACCACCTTGTCCTCGTCCTCGTCCTGGAGATGGATATGTTGTAAAAGACCCGAGTCTAGTGAACTGTTACGATACGGCTACCCTGTCGTCCGCCATCTACGAACTCTGGCCCGAGGAAGAAGGGGGTGGTTGAAGACGACTGCGGTTGTCCAAGGTAGGGTACACGAACGTGACCGTATCTCTTCTTCGAGAGTACATTGTTAACTGCTTCCGACGAATATGGCGATCTGACTCATCCGAACCCTGTCGCGAGTTCCACCGATGCGCGGATGAACGGAGTCGAATCCAGTAGACATTGAGAGGTTTCGACAGTTAATTAGATTAGATTGCTCGGCGCCAGTGCACAGATAACCCTGTCTAGATTATCGATCGCGTTGGTATCAACCTCATCCTTCATTTTGTACCTGGTTATCGAGCTATTATCGCTCTGTTCGTCGTATCGTAGTTGGATGATTATTCGTGAAGGGATGTTGAAGCTCTGCCTCGGCTGAGCTTTTGAAATTATCGAAGTAGCATGCTTTCGTCGTGATGTCGTTATTTGTAAAGGAACACTAGCGTTGAAGCTCTGTTATATACTTCGAACGATAAACTCCTCGAAGGTTTTGAAGTTATCAGAAATATCATATTTTCATCATAGTGAAGCTGTTATCGAACAACACCGAAATCCGACTGTTTACTTCGGATCAATAAGTCCTTCTTCGAGACTTCTGAAGATATCAGAAGTCTTATACTATCTTCATATCGTAGTGAATCAAATGACTATGTAATTTTTACGCTCCATACTGCTGTCTTCAACAGACTACGTCTAACATTGTTTCACTCTTCAAGATTACCTCGTGTCCGATAAAAAAATATCCCAACATTTCGTCGCCATTGTAAAGCTTCATCGGGGTTTAGACGCACTGACAGTTCAACTTAGAAATTAGGTTGTAAATGATATATTTTTACAACTTAATTGCAATGTCAGACTAAACAGAGATGGAATCTAAACAATGTTAGACGTCACTGTGTTGAACACAACAACGTGAAATACGTCATACCAACGCATGAAAGCTTCAAGACCGTCATATGCAATTACTCATGGAAAGAAAGAGGTAGCAAACTTATGCGAAGATCGACGAAGTTTCTTCCGAAACTTTTGCATCTGTCAAAAGTATCACATTTTTATGACATCATCAGTAGCAGCCTAATACTATAATTATGCGATTGCCCGAAGCAGTGTCCTGTCAAAATTAGTCAGTATAAGCACCGATATCACAGCGATGTTGTTATGCAGGAATAATTAATAGCACATTATATTTACTTTCAATCAATGACTATCGAAAGCTTTCTCCAAATTTTATGATAGCAGCTGTTAGTGAAAATTTCTAAAATGCAGCATGTCACGGCATTAGCAACGTAACATAATAACGTTATTATCAAATTATAGTAACGTTATCATTTACAAATGCGTCAATATTCGACGCTGTTCGTGTCTATCATAAATCAATGAACATACAAAACTTTAAGAGTTATTAATTATGTTCCTACTTTTATCATAACATTATTAGTCATACCGTAATTACGCGATTATTCGAAGCATCTTTCACTGAACACCAACACACCATCCATGCTTGCCCGTATTTTCGACCTTTCGCCCCGATGGTTCGAGGGTATGATGTTTATCAAACATCCCCGGAATTGTTGTACGTGACGACGAAGCGAGATGAATGTCGCGGACCAACACCGACACTGAATATCTTTTTCTCCCGACCCTCTTGCAGTTCGCTCGAGGCGCATCCCATGCACCCGTTCACAGCACCCCCTTTTCACGCACTTGCCCCGGGGTTACTTCCTTCCAGGTATACCCATGCGCACTGCACGAAAAACGAAAGAGCAGCAGCATCGTCGAAGAAGGTGAAGCTTATTCGTGTATCGAACATTCGCGTCACGTCGCTAGTCGGTAGGAAGCTGCCGGTCACAAACACGAAAGGTTACGAACCAATGGCGGCGAATGGGCGTTCACGTGATACCACTTTCTTCCTTTCTTGTCTATCAAGAACCTTATCATTTTTCTTGTTTATTTATCTCGCGATCAAAACGTTGTCGGATCAATTAACGCTTCTTCCTCGAGCGTCGGACGGAATTAAAACGGAGAAGGTAAAACGAGAGCGTTTTTTCCGCGACGGTTAACGACGCTCTTCCAGTAATTTCACTCCGAGGATACTGCTGTGCAAAATTACCGGCGCGTGCATTTCGTTTACCCTTTTGCTTCTTTTTATCAAAGGGAAACCGTATTATGAAATCGGGACAAAATATTTGGCTGTTACGAGGGTGGCGAATAGACTATGGCAAACGCGTGATGCATATAATGCGGGACACCATAAATTCGTCCAAATTTCCTTTCCAACAACGTGAACCTCGAAATAGAAGTCGAGGTTAACACTGGTGTATCATAATTTCGGGAGTTTAACCTTTTGGAAAGGATCCAACATTTAAAAATGTGTTCCCTCCGTAATGGAAAGAAAATAACTTTTCTGATCCACTTTCGTTAGACGACAAAATATTGTACCCGCACCTCCGGTCACCATTGTACACATGGACATTCACAAAAACTATAAAAATATCACAGATTATCACTTTTTTTTAATCATCACGAAATTTATGGTCGCGCGTTAGATCACCACGTGTATTTTCCACGCGTTAGATCGCCGCGGGTTCTGACACTACACGTTGAATCACCGCGTGTTACACTGTTGAAAGATTGTATCGTTGGAGCACCACGCATTGTATAGACATTGGGTGTGTAAGAAAGTTTCTTTGTGTCGTTATATTGAGAAAAGAATAATAATTACTAAACTTTGGCAATTAAATATCGCGTAATTAATCAATATCATGTCTAAAAAATAATGATATTAATTTTACTTATATGAAAAACGAAATAACTTTCTCACCCAACGTGCTAACAATTTGGTTATCCCAGTACACTAGATTATTCCACAGCATTTCCCTGTTTCGGCTATGTCCCTAACAACATAATGAAAGTCTATTGTCGATCTAAAATTTCCACACGTTTTCATCACATAATCAACATCACATTTAAAAGATAATAAGACCAACTTCACTTGTACAAAGAACGAAATTATTTTCTCACTCAACATGCTAACAATTTGGTTAATCTAAGACACTGATTATTCCACAGAATTTCCCTGTTTCGGCTATGTCCCTAATAATATAACAAGAGTCTACTGTAAATCCAAAATCTTCGTATGTATTCCTGTAGTCGATTAAAATTTAACGAATAAAAATTTTTAACTACAATAATTACTACACGAATTACTTTTGTCATAAATGTGATAACCTTTCGCATCATCTGCAATATTACTTCCGGCAGTTTTGAAATAAGATATTTATTTGGCAGTTACTTTATCGCTGTTTTTGCTAAGTAATAATGACATCAAACATTCTATCATTTTATGATTGTACAAATTGAATTACATAAGAAATGTAAATGTCATAAATCGCGTCAGAGATCAATCTAATCTCGCTGTTTATTATACATCCGTGTGCACTGTCATTTGAAAGTGATAATAAAACGGACACAAAATATAATTTTAATTAATTAAGACTAAGGCAGCTACACAATTTGTTATGAGATATTAGAAAATAATTATGTTTTCTAAATTAAGAATAAGTAATAAATGTCTGAAAAGAATCCAGATAAGTGACGGGATGTTACACGTTTAGAAAAAGTTGTACTTACAGGAAAAGTTTTATCATATAAGTGTCACGAAGCGATACGGTCTGATTAGAAATAATTAAAGAAAAAAGTTGGGCAGATTAGAAGTGTATAAAAATGCGTATTCTTATAAATTGGATCGGTCAAAAAATTTGATCGTTTATATCGGGAGTTATTATTGAGGTTTTTATTTAATCATCAATGACCAATTCATAGGTATAACTTCAATGTATACTATACACATCATTATCGCGTCAAAATCAGTCTTTGTATCTTTTACCTTTGAACCATTTACAACGCATGAAAAGTTTCATTACATTTAGCATTATTCTTTTAAAAAGATCTCCAAGGTCACGTATGCATTTGTCGAGAAAAAACAAGCGTCGACAACTAAATCGGGTAAATGTCTACTGACAGAAACGAAATAATTTTCTGACCAATTCATTCTCGACTTTCGTGAAAAAATACACAATATAGAGAGCCATCTTGAATTCCAAAAGTGAACCTCGAAAGATTGAAAAGATGTTACGAGAGAATGCGAAGGGTCGTATTAAAATTCATCCGCCAACCATATTTTTAGCTCGCATTTGATCGGCGAATTTAAACGTACGGAAAATAAAAAAAAGAAATTGATTGGAGGCTACTCGAAAGCTGGTTCGGAAGGGTAAATGGCAGCTCGCGATTCGATCGGGGGATATTCTTAGAAGCTTTTCACTCGGCTGTTCGAAATGGCGGCAGCCACGTTCGAAGAAAGTGTACACACCGACACACAGAGCCCAGTCTCGTAAAACCCGTGATTTGCATACGATGTAAATTACACGATAAGAGCGTACAGTCCTGATTGCTTCATACGCGTTATAAACCTGTTGTCATGCACGATCTTCGATGCAAATCGTTCCATGTTATTGCCGCCGATATCTTCGTAGCGCAGGATAGAACATGGCTTCGTTGTTACATTGTCCAATGAACGTGGCCACTTAGCAATGCACAATGCGACATACACTTTGAAAATGAAGGATTTAAAACTTCCGTTTCGTGTGCCAATAAAAATAGCGACTTTTCGATAAAAACTTTGAAATATTAGCTTGTTCGAATGAAACAAAAATTGACGACGAAAATGGGCAGGAATAAGAACGTATTTCATAGTATTTATATTTCAAACCCATGGTCATGACGAAAAATGAAAAGGAAAAGATACCTGATTGAATTGCTAAATGACATCACGTAGCGATTTTGTTATGGTTTAGAGTATTACCATAAGCGGTAATTAATATAAAATATAGTTTTAATTTTCATCAAAAATATATTCATTTTTACGTAGAAATACAGTAGACTCTCGTTATATTGCCGCTTTCGTGCGCACTGTGACGTACATCAACGGCGCTCTGTATATTTACTATACGCCTGATGGTCGCAACTCATCCGTTCAGTACCGAGTGTTAATTTGTCTCGTATTATATGACCAACTGCATTGTATAGTACCTCGTCGTTTAATTGTACTTTGTATAGTAACACAATGTACAATTACGCGTTACATCGCCACACGTTGTAAAATAACACGTAGCACCGCAGACTCTATTGCCGCAGGTTATAGCATCACGCGTCATATCGCTTCACTTCAAAACTTTCCTTTTAAACTCGAAACATCTTTCTTTGAACGCTTGAAAATTCTTCTATCAAAATTTAAAGCAACTTCCAATAAATGCAGGAAAAATATTCAACGGTAAACTTCTGAATACGTAGCGTGTTTTAACATTATATTAAATCGAAGAAAATTGCATAAAAATAGAAATTCATTCCTTTAAATCATTTATTTGTTCTCTTAAATTCAAATCTATGTAAAATGAAAATGAAATTTGATTCCAGTATGACCAAAAAGAAGAAAAGTCGAAGTGTATTTTAAAATTGTCTCGTGCTATTGACACGCGATAAATAACACCCACGAACGCGCTCACTTTCAACGAAACAGAATTCAAAGCACAATAATTCACCAGCCATTACTGCCGTCTAATTTATATGGAAATACAAGTCCCTGCTTCGCTGTACAAAAATCTAGATAAAACTTGAACGAGCATCGTCACACGGTGAAAACAATAGCACATTATTTTTGGTCGAATGCCTCGACGTAAATCTAAAAGGTGTTGAACGGTGGCAACACGCGTTAAATTACACTCGACGAACAAAATAAACGATTAAATCGGTGTAAATGCACGCGTGTCTAATTTTATTTTCGTTTTTATTATTGTTTGTTCTAAAGATACGTATTCAACTCGGGTACTCTCAATTTTATTGCTATTGTTTGTTTCTGATCTGATATTGTTTAATCAATCTTAATTAATGAGAATCAACTGAGCGTTCGTGAACAATTACAGTTCTAACCAATTATTAAGGAAACAGTGCAAAACGATGAATAATTACTGATTGAATTGTCGAAGTGAATCACAATCACCGACTTGAATAATGGTTTCGCTAATTTAATTAGTGGTTTTCAACAACAAAAATAGTATACCTCACTGAATTATGTATTACGAAACATTAACCTCAGTGTTTAAATATTCTGTATCACATAAAAACACATATTTCCCCAAAAAATCAGTTTAATTCTTTATTTTAATAAGCTCATTTTGAAAGTCTACATTTTCATTTCGTGTTTCGATGAATTTTCACCGCTTTTGTTAAGATGGCTAACCTTCAAACAATGACGAGAAAAATTTCCGTTAACCGCTAACAAACCATCTGTGAATTCTCTAACAAGGAATAATTGTATCAAATATTTTGATATATTTTTTCTGAATATATTCATTTTCATATCGTATAAAGAGTAGATAAAAATCATTTTATGGTGTGTTTGTAAAATCAAACACAATCATTCTGCATCGTAAACGGTACGAAACGTTTGACAATCGACAGAATCTACAGACCGCGTGTTAACGGTTACAGGTTAAAACGAAAAATCACGTTAATCCGCGAGGACGATACAGCAAATGAACTTTGCTTCGTAAAAATATCGAATAAAATTAAGAAAGACTTACTGCGATAAGCTGAAACGCAACACAAACCAGATTTTATCATTTTTTAGCAGTAATTTTCGGCAAAGTACGCCCGTACATACGCAGCATCCGGCGGTCAAGATCGAGGAGGTTAAGACGCGTAAACCGCACGGTCGTTGCGTGTTGTTTCAAATTCTCTCCGCGGCGCTGGCATATTTTAATGATGCTGCGACTGTCATTGGTTTACGTAGCAACTCCTGTGGTGAGAATGCTCCCTTAATGCGGTTAAATCTTACCTAGCAGTGAGGGCACTACAATCGCTTTGCATACGATTCGGGATAATAGATCGATTGCGTTCCAAACGTCACAAAAGTATAACAATGTTACATGATCAATGCCTCCATAGGATATACGAAATGCTTTATTATGAGAACCTACAACCGCGGGAGGTTTTAAATATGTATATGAAAATCAAGGAAAGAGTAATTCAAAGAGGAGAAACACTCTTTATGCGCGTAATATTTTGTCTAAAGACAGCAGAACAGCGAGAGTCGAGAAATGTTAGAATTGTATTATCATCGCTAAATGTAGGACTGTAAACCATGCGAGCGTCCATTATTTATTTTTTCTATTTTCAATAGCAATGAAAATATTTAGCCATTCGATTTAAATGAAAGACTACAGGAAGGGGTACACGATTTCAATGATCTTGAAATATGTTACCACCGGTGACGAAGAAGAGGGTATTGAAAATGTATAAAGCGAAATGAATTTTTGAAAATAATAGTCCTATACTTTCGTAATAAGAAACCGCGGTTCGATTAAAAATCTCAATGATGGCGTAGGAAAATGTTTATAGGGGCTTCACAAATCGTAAATTATTTTTTCGTGAAAAATTTTCTCGGAACCTGTTCCTTAATCCCAAGTTATATTCTCTGAAAGACTACAATTTTCCGTCGTTCTCGAAGCATATACACGGGTACCGTACTTTCTCTTTTGCTTCCCTCGTTTCATCCACTCGGGGTTGTGTTTTCTCTTTTTTTTTTTTTGGTACACTGCTCGTCTGGTATGCAGCTGAAAGCCCTGAAGTGAAAGTAGGTTATATTTTCGATTTTCGACCTGCGTTTTTACATGTGGCAATCCTTTCAAAAGCTGGAATCTATTGCTTCGCAGCGAGCTTCCACGCTTTCTCTTTTTTTTTTTTGACTCAGTTAAAATCTTCAATACTGTGGTATTTTTGCAGCGTGAGATTACTTATGAGACTACTTTTCGGAGAATAGAGAATGTCATTTACAACGACTAAACTTATTCATACGTTACACGAAATTTGGATGCTATTATAAAAATCTGCTATGTTCTTCGAAGTTGTATAGATACATTCCACTAAATAGATTCATTTTAATTAAGAGGAAATGTAGAAAAACAGAGCAAAGTTAGTTTACCTATTATTTTTTGGTTTCTCCCTAGTTTTTTAAATGCTTTCCGGGTTCATCCCAGGAATTTTGAGAACCGAGATTTCTGAATTTTGCAAATTTGAAATTTCAACACTTTGAAACTCTCGTTGAATTCTTCCTAGACGTATCTTGGGCTCTGAGAAGCTCTCCCTAGATTTACCTTAACTTATCCCTGTATTCTCTAAAAAATTGAGACATATTGTGCTACACTAATTCTTAATCTATGTTGCTCCTAACTGTACCTATAGAATTAAACTGTATGTACCTTGTTATAACTCCTGGTATTTGTCTAAGCAAAATAAGCAGATAAACGATGAACCCTGCGGACACTTTTGTGTCAAGTGTCATCATCTATGTCCTTACTTCTATACTCTCGCTATATCATCAGACCTAGCTCCAATACACGCGATTTGCTCCAAAACGATGAAGAAATCCGATCCAACATTGATAGGATAAAGGCATCGGCAAACATTTGCGAGCAAAGACTACTTTGCATCCGTAGGTCGATAACGCGAAAAGCGATCCCGACCTGCGCGAGTATTTTCCTGCAGCAAGAAAATGCACAGGGAAAGTCACATGGCGCATGGTCACGATACACCGGATGCCTGTCGACGAGGTCCGACTGGGCGTGGCCAACCGTTATACGACCGTTCCTCCAATCGATAACCGTCTCTCCCTACTTATCCAGCAAGCCGCGAGAGCTGGACCAGGAATCTACGGGAATTCCCCTCGCGTTACCATCTTCTCCCGTCATCGTTCCGCACCGCGGAAAAAATACCCGCTAATTGAGTATTTGGGTGGCAGCGTTTGTTTATCTGTCGACGTGCATTCCTCCAGAGCTACGAACGGAGACGCGCAACGAGTTGTCTGGCGTCTGCGTGACTCGTCTGCTCAAACAACCTCTCGAAGAGTATCGAACCTGATTTGTTTGAACTATGTAGTAACCGAGGAGAGACGAACGAGAACACCGGCGAGCATGTTTCGCGTATGTCGTAGACGAAGATGATCGAGTTTATCAGATTTAGGTAGGTGTTGCAGCGATCATCCGGTAGACAAGGACTTACTTCCTAGATTCGTTAAGCGTATCTGTGGGACGATGAAAAGGGGAAACAGCCATCGGGAAAGACGAGAGGTGACATTTATCAATGCGCTTACCGCAAGTTGTCCAAGATCCCGGTAGTCCCGACGGCGACGGTGGCGACGGGCGTCGCGACGCGACACGCACTCACCAGCACGCAACCGGCCAACCGATCCGCGATAACGGCGGGCAATCACGTGACTCGAGCTACTTAGCGGATCAAGTGGAACGTTGAACTTGCCCTGGCACACCACTGACGTAACACGCTCCATGTTGAACTCGATCGGAGTCCCGGGGCACGAGAAGGAGCCAGCTAGGCTTGAGGAGCTTAATTCGCGCGTACGAACGGACGATACTCGCGTAGAAGCGCCGGCGTCGGCGTAGCCAGCGCGTCGCGGACGAAGCGGACGAAGCGGACGAGCGGAGCGGTGGCCCTGCGGGAAAGGGCGACCGTTCGGCGACTAGAAACCGAAAATACCGGCGAAATACTGGTGGCAAACGACGATGGAAGAGCCGTACGTTCGACGTTCGGCGCGCTATACGCCTTTGGCTTTGCTATACTATAAGGTAGTAAGTGAGCGAGAGACCAAGCGGGACCCCTACCGGCGCAGCCGTACATCTTAGTATTATGGGCAACTCACATTGGAAGATACGCCATCAAGCATAGCCCTAGCGAGAACGCGAGAGCGAGCGAGCCAAGCCGAGCGATTGTAAAAGTTTTAGGGACACTTTGCGAACGCTCTCTCCCCTCTCGCCCTCCCCCACCCGCCGCATCCGAACGGCTACGATCACCCTTCTCTCTTTAGCTCTCTCCTCTCTCTCTTTGGCCCCCTCTTCCACGCTCGGAGCCGCGCCCCGGTTCTCTCGCCCCGCGGTACTGCCGAGCTGATCGCAAAATGCGCCAGCCTGTAGCGGGACGAGGAGAAACTGCTCGAGCGAACGTTGTCGACGACGAAGAGGACACCAGCCGGATGGTACCCCCTCGACGATCCCCCCATTCTCCCTCCCAGAACGTTGGCCACCACCGGAGGAAGATGGCGAGGCCGCAGGCTACGACGAGACGGGATCCGAGTAAATGATGATGCTGTTCTCTTCATGGTACACGACCGATCGCTGGGACGGGGTCGAGGGTGTCGAGCTCTGATCACGCTGAATGCTTAACAAGGATTATTCGTGTTCGAGTTAATCGACGAAGGGTGCTTTCTTTGATTTGGTGGTTGCTTGTTGCTACGATTCGTTAGAGGCGTTTAGGAGACCTCGGATCAGCAGTCGGTTCGTCGATGTTTCAGTCAAGATCAGCTCCTTCGACGAAGGCTGCGACAGGTTTTCTTTTCGTTAGACGTCGCTGGGCTCTTATCTAAACGTTGACCGTGTGATGGACGTCTCGGACAATCGATATAGGTAGGCTCTACGTGGTAATTTGGTCAGAGTTTTCGAGAAAAAGTTTCAACGTTAAGAATATGAAACTGATCAGTTGACCGATCTTCGCGTTCATTACTTAAGATATTTTTCTTTCATTACCTATGAATGCGTGGAATGTTATATTGCAGTCTTTTGAGTTTCGAGATATTTCAAAAACTTTGTTGATTGTCAAAGGATACATACACTTATCAGTAACCTGTAAAAGCTAAAGATGGAACTAAGATTTGCCTTAAGGAGAACGATATTCTGTGACAACTGTATTTTGACTTCGTTATGAATTTCCTTACAATTTAGAATTTAACTATCAAAAGATAACTCAGTTTTCTTTTTATTCAATCTACCTTACTGACTCTTAAAAAAAAATACGTTAGGTATAAATCTAACTTTGTTAGTGCAAGCTAATAAGAGTTCTGAAATTTCTCAATTTTCAAACACACAATTTTTCAAATTCCCCAATTTCAATAAAGAAACGTCAAATTACTTGAAGTGCTTCGGTCCCCTAAAGATCTTTATCCAGCGTTCTCTTCAGATGTTAAAATCTACCTTTGTCGAAAGTAAAAAACCGTCCCTTCTTATAGATATGTTCCTTCTCCTAACTACTAATTCACGTTTAATCATCAAATTCCTTTTTCCTCGAGAGACTGTATAATTCTCTTGTGCACAGATGAGTGACAAAAGAAGGTACGTGTTATCACATCGGTAGATAGTTGATCGAATAAGATGGACGACCGAAAGGGATGCCTCGAAGGGGTTCGTAGATCCTCGTGTTGGTCGCGTCGCGTCGTCGACATGGGCGCGGCGCTCGTTTAGAAGAGGAGAGACCTAACCGACTGGAATGGCAAAAGGGAGCCAGTGGAAGGAGAGATTTTTCAAAGGAGAAACGGAGAAGGGGATTCTGGTGGACGAACAACTTCTCTGTCCAGTGGAATCGAGGAGAGCCGTGGAAAGAGATGATGGGAAACTGAGACAAAGAGAAAATCTTCTCAGGTTGGAAATCTTTCTTGTTACTCTGTTTGGTGGCGCCCTCCGATGTTTTCCTCCAACTATACGCCACTTACAGCTTCTTTTTTAATCATTCGCACAAATTTCAATTTTAATTTAAATTGCAGATTTATCATGATACGCGTGTAGTTTCTTTTAAACATTTGATCAGTCTTCACAAGTACGAGTAAATGTAAAACAATGTAAAGTGGAAATAAACCGTCTATCAAACAATGATAGTCGCGTTAAAATATCTGCTAACATAATTTAAGACAGAAAGGTATTACTCCTGATATGAGGGTAATATTCTTTAGGATTCTTGCTTTTATAGAGTAGTCCTGGAATTTATGTGTCATGGAAAACACATATTGAATATGTTAATGTTGCGTCACTTATCAGCATACGATTCAGCGCCTATCAACATAAATATTCCTTGAAACCTAACATTCGACATGTAACACGTTTCTTTCTAACGAAAATTTTATGTCGTTTCCTGGATCCATGGAAATTACCCCGCTCTCTGCCTAGTTACTGGACCGTGTCTCCGTGCTCTGATAAGTTGCACAGTCATTAAAAATCATCAGCGCGCGATAAATCAGTCATAAACATTGTGAATCAACTTTCACGTGGATAGCCGATCGATCAAGAATTCAAAATAGCCAAAAGATTTTGCTCCTTTCCCTTTCGATCTTCACCTTAGTTGCCATTTAAGTTTACATTTAGACAACAAAATAACATTTATTAAATTTGTTTAATCGTTAAACTGTGATTTACTGTTATGATATAACATACGATATATTACAAGTTATATACAAACTATAGTTAAATTAAGCTTTCTGTGATATACAGGGTGAGTCATGTATAACCAAATCTCTTTCAATTGTAATAATAATAGAAATATTAAAATAAAAATTGTCATTTGAATGACATCAAGTAACAGATTGCAAGAAATATTCTTATAGTGAGCTCATTTTTTCTGGGTTTTCAGTCATTGATTTTTTTTACGTATAAATGTATGCTTTTTTCTTCTTGCATAGTGTTGCTGCCATTCGAATGTATTCAAAAATAAAATAACCATGTATTATTTCTTTACCATTACTCTTACCGGACTCAAATGTGTGTATCGATTTGAGTAACAAAAATGTTGCTTTTACGCGAATCCTTTTAGAATAATAAATAACCGTTGCACGTCCTTCCGAGTTTCCCGTTGTACAAAGTTTTGTCGCGAACGCATGACCCAGTAGGTTTCCCAGAAAGAAATTAATGTACCGCGACTACGTGGCCATTGTCTGGATCGATCGCATCGTTTGGTTTCTCTGAACCACGTAATTCTAGGTAATGTTTCTCTCTCACAAAACAACGAAAGAAACGTTATTTTCCCGTTCCGTCCATTCTCTTGTCCCCACCTTGTTACCTTTTTTATCTTGTATCGTTAGGTAAATTTATCTTTGAATTCTATCCTAAACGGTACACACGTACTTGATACGTTAATCTTGAATTCAGATAAACTTGATTTTATATGACGGTATCGCTTCATCTTTGTTTAAATCAAGAAACGTAGGTACATATGTCGTGTATTATCTCCGTACAATGTCTGGATTTAACTGTTAAGCACGTATGTAAATTTCAATAATTTTAGCTTGTTAACGTTTGTATATCTATGTGTCTTATGCGGTACAATAAAAGATACAAGAAAAACATGTGTGAGAAAATTACGTTCACGAGAGACATTCCTTTTGAGATAAAAATACTTTTCTTTGAGATTTTAAAAATATCAAGTTAAAGGGGAATAAATTCGATACAGATAATTAACTAAATAAATATCTAAACTGGATGAATAACTAAATGACTGAATATGTCGCGATCGGCGACCACTTACAAGAATTGAATATCTCCTAAAAGATATTCACAGGTAGCGACACTAACGGATTTCCTGCGCATCGGCTTCCCAGGGAGTAGATGCTACTTTAACTATCCCGATAGCTAACTAAGCTCTTTTGGTACGCGTTCACCTGACTATGGTTCTAGTTAACGATTTTCGCTGCTTCGGTTATAAACGGCCGTGAGGAAACAGCGCGGGGCAAGAGAAAACGGTTGTGCCTCGTGGGAAGCTTCAGGCTCTTGGAATCCATCGACACTCGAAGCATCGTCCAATTACAAACTTGCAACGACCAGAGGATACTTGTACGTGAGATCGGTCCACGGATTTACTCAATCGTGAGAATCTTAACGATCCTTGTATCCTACTTTATTCGTTCGTGGCGGCCATCTTTAATTAAATTCTTGCGCCACTTTTACCTCTTTGATTCGATTTCATTTTGCTGGATCGCGTTCCAAGTTTATATCATTCCAAGTATTTTCCGCACTCTAGATCCGTATATGCCAAAATGTATGAATTACAAAATTTCGAAACATCGCTATTTGGAATTTTGTCAAATTAATTTCATGTAAAAGTTCGGAAATTGAAAGATCTTCAAATAAACATTACTTATCCGAAGAAAGCCTACATTACACCCGAATTTAAATACGTTCCTCGAAATGGCGAAAAATCCTTGTGCAGCATTTTCCCTAATTTCCATCGAATCGAGTGACGTCCAGTTTCCGAAGAGCAAACCGAATATAATCTCTAGATGGCTACCCGCAAAGCTTAATTTACCCATAGTCCGAAAATACAAAAGTCCCGAAACGTGTTAACGTCTCTCGGTAGCGGGGGCCGTTTCATCTGGAATTAAAACGTGAAGAAACTTTAAGCACCGCGACGAGCTCACGCACACGTATACAGAGTCTTTTTTCGTGACAACACATGTCGCGTTCGTGGTTCGTATTAATCCCAATTAAGGCACGGATACCGGGAGCGAGCTTAAGTCGAGCCCTCCCCTCGCGGATCTGGACAAACGGCGATATACCTAATAAAATCTCAAAATGACGGCACCGACCGTCTCTCTGGGCGTTATTATCCGGTCGCCAGCCCACGAGAGGGAGAAAATGCTATCCTACACGCGGAGCATAAAATAGCCGGTTAAATGCGCCGAAGGAATACGAAAAAGTCTAATATGAGGAACCCTACGCGGCAGCCAGGACCGAACGACTACTCCGGAGTTTATGCCAATGGGCATAAGCATCGGCGACCAATGGGAGGCGGCGAATTTCGCGGGACGAGTAAATAAATTGAAACGTGGTCCGCGACCGGCTTCCCGGAACCGGTGAGACATCTTTCAGAGAGCCTCGAGACGACGCCTGCCCCCGAAATCCTACCACCAGGATCTCCAGGTTCCTTAACCTTCTCGCGCTCCTCCACCAGATATCTCGTCAATTTTTTTAATCATTTGCTCCTTTGGACCACATATTTCCTTGCTCCTCTTTTTTCTCCTGCACGCCCGTGTTCCATTTTATGGGATACGCCTTACGTGGAATTCGAATTTGGAGCGACCAACAATACGCATAACCTGTACAGTCCGCGACAAATCTGGCATCCATAGGGCAAATATGGCAGCCGCGAAGGAGGACGACTCCCACTTCATTCTACGGATTGAGTATTTGAAGATGGAATTCTGTTTACGAATCTGAATGCGTGGAGATCGCGTTTCTTTTTGCGAATCTTTTTACGAATATCAATCATTTGGGAAAGGCTAATTTAGAGATATAGAATTTTGGGATATTGGGGCTCGAGGATCTAGCAGTTTTAAGATTTACAGACGTAGAAATTTGGGGACACAAGTACTTGGGGACGTGGGAATATGGAAAAGTAAAAATTTGGACACGAAGGAATTGAGGATTAAATGATATGGGAATCTGAGAATTAGAGAGATTAGAAATTTTAAACAGAGATATAAGAATCTGTGAATCTATCGGACTGGGAATTAGGAATCATCGAATCCACGTTTTCACATTTCTCCATTCACAATTCCACAATTCCCGCATCCTCAATATCCCAAATCCGTCCATTCTCAAACCTCCAATTTTGACGAGATCTTTTCCTCCTCCGTCGCTTTCCACTATAAAGTCCTACCGCATTTCGCCATAGTGTCTACAAAAACGACGTTCCAATAAACGTCTATTGCATATTTCGCTATAATTCTAACTATTCCCCGTTTCCACGTTCTTCGACGTCTCAAAAATCACCGAAACTCTCATTTCGGTTGACCGAAAAATATATCGATTACAAAATTCAAGATGGACGCACAACTTTGCGAAGTATCGTCGTGTACTGTTCGGCATAGCCGACAGAATGCAGAAAAAATTTAGATCCCAACAAATTGCGATGCACCGCGCACGACACTTTGTATTATAGCAGTAAGGTCGTGTTGTAATTGGCGGATTCGAGGAAACCAGCCATGATTTCTCCGATTCGATTCGTCGTTGGTGAATCCGGTCGAAGATACAGGGAGGAATGCGAGGCTGAGGAAAGAGGAGACGAAGACGACGAGGAGAAGGGAGAAAACGGTGTCCCTGGTTGCAGCAGGCAACATGGTGGCCGTGACAGGGACGATTTCGCTGTGGCAAAAGGGACCAGTGGACAAGGATGGTCTGGTCCCACCCCATAATGCCCCATATACTCGGCAATTTATGCGTTGAAACGTATTAAATACCTCTCTACCCCCCACTGCACCCGTAATCCGCGCGGACGCTATGTCCACGACGTCTGCTATATATTAAGGGTAATATTTTAAACGCTGTACACCTACATTGTAAATACGAATGTTTCGCGCGATGCTTTTCTAAGAATAGAGCTGCTACGCGATACCCGCGCGGCAACCGTGCGGCTTTTGGTCCTTTGTTGTGCCTTTGCGTTCGCCTTCTGTTCGTCTCTGCTCTATCTACCTTGCTCCTTTTAGATCTTCCGCTTTTAGAGATAGAAAGTGTTCAATTCTGACTAGTAGTCGGTCCACACAGAATAATATTTCATTAGGAGAAACAAAATTTCACAAATGTAGTTCCATAACTTCATTCAGACAAATAAAGTCTTATTACAATTTTATTTGGACAATTGCAGCTCGAATATTTTTCACTCGCTACAAGTTGAATCTTGCTAAAACCCGCGTTTGAAATATATTTGCAGTACGAGCAAAAGGTTATTTACGATGATCAAACGCACCAGTCAGATCAAAACAGTTGAAAATAGGAACTTGTCTCCCTCAGTTCTTAGAGCTCCTCGTACAGAGGAGCATCACTAGGATTGTATTCGGTTAACCACAGTGTCAATAAAGAGAATTGCACTGGAATTTTGTAGGAAGAATCACAGTCCTCGGAAACGAGCCACCATCGCAATGTCGTTGAAACCTACGCGACCGCAGAGGAATTTTCTTCGATCAGAACGGTACCTCGGTTGAACCTGTTCGCGCACCTGAACCGCCTTCGAGTAAAGCTCCGAGCGATAAAACGAGCCGATTATTTTCGGCAAGACGGTGCAGTTAGAGAAGATACGGTAAGGATGCTGTCGCGTTCGCGGAGGATCGTCGTTACACTGGATACCGGTAATTCATTGGATGCCAAGTGCGCGAAACGAGAGAACGACAAAAAAAAGGAGAAGAATGGAACGAAAGAAATGTCCCGGCATCAAGCCTGTTCTCCGAATGAATTATTTATGAGGCAATCAGAACGAAGTTTCGAGATAACGAGCTCGATCGTAAGTGCTCCCGAGCCTTCTTTCCCCGCGAACGCGATAAAAACGCAGCTGATTCGAGACGCGAGCACGCGTTCCAAGCCGGCAAACGTTAAAACCATTGTTTTATCGACGTTACGAAATTAACGAGAAGTCAGGTGTTGGACCATGATTAATTGTATCGTGCGATTGTAATTGGATTATGGGTTCGCTTCCTTACGATGCTCTTCCGCTCGATATCCGATTGAATGTTGCGTCACAGAATTTCTGAGAGGTATTTGAAGTTTTGCATATAATCGATAATGTGCTAGGTATCGAGACGATTAAGCCATTTATATATTTTAGTGAGGAAGAGGTGAACACGTGAGCAAAATATCGCTGTAAAAGAAGATATCAAATTTGAAACGTGATGAGACCTTATGGTCTCTTCTGCAGAAAATCTACGATAAGAATGTAGGATTATTATAAGAGTCCCTAGGAAGTAGATATACCTATATTTATCCTCAATCAATGTTCAACATAGCAATGAATGTATCGGTGTAAAGTATAACTTCTGACGAATCTATAAAAGATCTCGAAGGAACCTAAACGATCCTAGTAAAAGCAAGGCTGAATTATGGTTTCGTAAGACTTGGGGCTATCCTGACGAGGGACCCACCAAACAACTTGTTACTAAAATTTTAACTTTGAAATCGGGGCTCCACCAAACTGTAAGGCCCGGAGCTATAGGTATCTCCATTTAAACCAGCCCTTAGTAACAGTCTTAGACGAATATTCTAATATTCATTCTATTCGCTCTTTAAACAAATATTCTAATATTCCAAGTAGCCAACTTCGTTTATCGTGTATACACGTCAATCCGAGGCTTTATTTCGGTACAGTAGACGTTAATGAATTGTACATTTCACCACGCTTAACCTCGATGCGGAGCAACTCTAGAGTTTCCTCTAGTTTGATCTTACGTTTAATACTCATAAATTCGAGAACAGTACTTGTAATAATAAGCAGTAACTTTGAATAGTGTCCGTTTCGAGGATTTTCCATCGATTCGGTCCCAACGCGTGGTAACCGTCCTTATATAAAATCGAATTCGAGGAAAGGAATAAAAAGGATCAAGAGGATCTGAGAAGGAACGGTCATACGAGCGGGTGGGCGTTCGTTTTCGGGTTGGAGATATCCTGTGGTGGCGATGGTCGTGGAATAGGTGGAAGACGGTGGGCGGGTGTCTTGGTTGCCTCGAAAAAACTGGCTCCTCCACTTGGCTCAGGAACAGGACGTTTGGTCAACCTTTTATTAGACCGCGAGCCGAACGCCTCTTCTTCGTTCGGTCATCTTTCGAACAATGTTGCAGATTTTCAGCTGGGCCGAGAGTCGACGATTCGAAATTTTTATCTCGTCGGAATATAGTCGTGGACGGTGAGGCATTCTTCGGACGCTTGACGTTAACGACTTATACCAGCAGGAATGTTAATTTACACCGGTAACCAATCGGCTCTGCTCAGTGGTAAATTTCGGTGGATTATAATAAAGTCCACGGAGTATCGTAATTAAAGCTCTGCTGCCTTATAGGCGGCGTAATTAAGGGCTGCTAGTCTCTGATCTCACGGTTAATCAAAATGGAGGAGAAGGGATACGTGATCAGCGTTGTACGATGTTTTTGATATTACATATATTACAGACGTTGGAAATCGAATTTAGTATTTTTCTTTGTTTTTGATCATTCTAATTTGTTGTGCTTGACATACTTCGTAAAGTTATCATTAGACATTGTTGTTGGCCTGTTATACAATGGATAGAAACTTTTATTACCGAGTATAGATAAATAGACTGTTAATATTTATATCTAAGCTATAATTAATAACAGTCGATGACATAAGGTATATTCATTTTTATTCGACATTAAGTCGAATAAAATTTGCAGAAAACTATTTGAGAATTTATCAGTGATCCGAGTGTTTATTTTCGTATTCGAACAGAGCGTTTCATTCGTCTCGTTTAGCAGAGTTGAGTACCTTATCGTCGAAGATAGAACGCCATTTTGTGCTTCGAGGCGTACTATCACCTTTACATATTCCACGGTTAAGAAACAGGTTGTTACGGTCGAGCTAACCGATTGGACGCAAGAGTGTGTTACGTGGATACCTTGAATCGTTTGTCGTTTCGAGTAACCAAGCGAGAAAATTGACCTCTGTTTACGATGTTCGGATAAAAAGGTCACGGTATCCTTCGCGTGATGTTTATGCAACAAATAAACAAAAAATACCGTAAATAATCTCGCGTCGACGAGCTGCTCGATTCGTTTCCGTAACGGCACGCAAATTTTTCAGCTAACTACCTCACGTGTTCCGTGCACGTTATTTCGCCGTCGTTGTTTTCGTTTTGAATTGTTTCGATCTGCGTAACAAAAAAGTACCTATTGAATTTTTCAAGGACTAGAAAATTGGACCGAGATTTTATCAAGTTCCGAATATGTCATCGAGAACTTTCGTTAATTCTGGAATACACGATTAGTTAATTTTTAAAAGAAATGATACTTTGTACGCTCATCTTAGTTTTGTGAGATCAAGGTATTAACGTTATGTTCATATTTTATGATATATTTATATTTTTTGTTATATGTGTATATCCCACGATGTAATGTTTAGGATGACTACTGTCACACGTTCTGTCAACAATAAGTAATTAATTGTTTGTTTTTTTTTTTTTTTTGACGTAATTGCTCGTGAAGGTTTATATAGAATTAACAGTATATGAAGAATTAATGTTTTGATCGTATCGGATTAGGTATGATTTATAGAGTTATAAATAGGAGAGCGAATAACTATTTTTCGTACGTGGTGTAACAAAGACAATAATTCTTTCTTTACACGGGATCGTTGAAATTAATGTGAGAACTGTATAGTGGAGGGTTTTGTACGAATTTTCGAGCACAGACTGCGAAAGAAGAAAAGAGAAGCGTGTTATGCAAGAGATTGCATTTAAGACTTATTCGTAAGTCAACGTGGGAGCGGTAATCGTGAAATATTGTCCCACAAATTACACCTACTGGCTCTTGTTATTAGATCTTCCGTTATTCTGATTCAATACTATCCTCCTCTCACACGAGTATTTCCCACTCATATTATTTTTCAATGCTTTGCCGTTCCACTTATTCTAATCCATATTATCCTTCATATTGAACGAATATTTTATGATCCTTTTGTAAATTTTACTCCACTTTTTACCGAACAGATGTTATTTATTAAATTCTAATTTAAACGAAGAATTTCAGGTTCGAAATTTCGAACACCCGAAGTTTATTGCCTATATTTTGTGATGTACGCATTGAAATTTTCAAATTAGTATTATTTATATTAAATTAAATTCAGATTATTATTATTTACATTTTGAAAGAGTTTGATATTTTCCACGCTGGAAATTTTTAGCATTCAAGTTACCTGTGTTACACGTTTCAAAAATTCATACTATTGCCTCTTGCGCATTTTCTTGCAATTTTTCACCGTGACACGTCAGTCTTCACTAATAATCACCCAGCAAAACCTTCACCAGCACTTAAATAAAAACTGAAAAGCATGCTATAAACATATCTCTGTTGCACAACTATCATAGATATTGTCGTATAACAAACGATAATGCAAAATCCAATATTTCACCTTAACTTTGCACACCACAAACTAAAAACTTTCATGTAGTTCTACATCTGTATCACTTAAGTCAACAGGAATCTATAATTTTCTCAAAAACATAACTTCGATAAAATAACTGCAATTAAATAGCAGAGGGCATTCTTAACTTTAACTTGAAACAATTACAACTTTCTATAAAATTCCATATTGTTATTTAAGTTTTCGGCTAACTTTTAAATGTTTGTCGCAGATTTTTAATTTCTTACAACACGAAATGTATAATAAACGATTACACGGTAATTTTAGATTTGAAAATCGCGTCTAAACGGAACAGCGCGTTTCACGCAACTGAAGATGTTGGTGAAACTAAAAGCGGGTTAGAAAGTTAGGGCAGAAGTTTCTAATTTTTTGTTTAGCCCGTCATTGAAGGGCAGAACAATTCCTCCAAGTAACAACGAACCTAGAGATCCCGTTCAATTTTTTTTATCGATAGAAAGTTGGTCACTCGAGCCAGGAACCCACGGTAACATAGTTCTCGGGCGAATTTTTTTTGCAACGGTTTCCCTACATATTCTTTCTCGCCAACGTTATTCGCGCTGTTTTCAACATAAAATGAAAACAATTTTTAATGAGCTGAAACAACACCGTTTGAAGTACCAGGTCGATCGATGAATAATGGTTGTTTTGTTAGTTTAACATAAATATCTACGAATTAACATAGATACAAGCAAACGTTACAATGTGTTTCTAAAAAAGTACTCTTTATTCGAAAACTGAAAATGATGAAAAAGTGGAGAGCAGAATACTCGTATGATTTTAGAACTGTTTCACTAATAAAATTGAATGCATAATTAGATAGCGAACATAATTGATCATGTAACAAAAATTTTATTGTGAATTATATGATACTTAATAATTTAATAGATATGGATAGTAAACGTTATCGAAGCTAATTGCGATGAAATATAATTTGAATTTAAGTAATACTACATTATTGGTAATGCCACAATATAATCAATTTTCTTTTTGACACGGGGTGCACGTTCTATTACGAACATAAAAAAATAATTGCAGTATTAGTAATCAATTACAACTTACCGTAAGATCACGATCGTTATCTATTCTTTCTTCCAGCACAAAAAAATTGACAGATCATAAGAAATAATAGTCTAATTAATAACGCTGCAGTATTTCCGTTTCCGTTGATGTACTCACCTGTCCTTAAATGGTCAATCAAGTGGAATATTACGAAAAATAATCTTCAACTTACCAAGGACGATCGTAAACAGGTAATTCCACCATTTTCAGTTAATTAACCGGTCGAGCAATTAACGGTGTTGTGAAGCTTAAAAATTCAACAGGTGAATTCGAAGGGGGGAAACATGTGTGTTAACTGACAGAGAAAGCAAAATTCTACGATTCCTTTCGAGAAATGAAAAGTTCTTTAAAACGTCTGATCGACAAAAGAATATAGATATGTGTTTAAATTTAATTCTTTGTCAAATTTTTCATTAAAAGAAACGGAGTGTCATGATGCAACTAACGATCTTACGTTTTTAAACTGTCGAAAATTTTATGGAAAACCATTTACCTTATCCCGTTACACCGTAAACGGTTCTATAGTATATGTGATATATACAAGCTAATTTATAATGCAACTGTTCACTGCATTCCTCGCGTGATAGAAGGTACAAAAGCTTCGAAAGAAGGATATCGATGTGCGTTCTTCTCATCTCTGCAAAATTACTTTGGCACTAATTAAACATGTTTTTATTATTGCACTTCGATACAGGATAAATTTTGTGTCTTTATTTACAAGTTAGCGTAATTAATGTCTACCTTACGACCGTAATTAATATCATACAAGATACAGCTAGAAACAGATACAGGTTGGTGAAACGTTCCTTGCTATCCATTAGTCGCAAAACAAAATTTCCTCAAGATATAATCTCATCGTCGTCGTGGCTAAAATAATACGAACGTATGTCTTCTGCATTAAAGAACATTGTTTCTTTTTCAAAGAACATGATTCTTCGTTTTCACCATCGAATTAATTAGTTAAGAAATTTCGAATAACAATCGGATCATTCTTGTGAATTTAAATTTTCATTCTTTGCAGTTTTATAAACGGGTTATATTTCGAGGATACTATTTTTTCTCAAATTGCAATCAGTACACGTTACACAAATATTATATCAGTCTTGAAAGGTTCTTTACAATTTTATCCATACTTCTTGCAAGTAGTTTAAAATTGTATTTTTAGCAGCAGACAAAGTAGGAAGATGAGGATATTAATTTGTAAAAATGTATAAAATACACGTAATCGATCACACGCGTTCGATATTATCAGAGCCACGATCATTTCCGAGTAAAAGAAAATTTCCTACACGGTATTTGAGCTAATGAGAAGATGCCGACGAAACCGTGCAACAGAGGGTGAGATCGAGGATCCGAGGGTGGTTGTGAGGATTTACGAGATACAGATTAGACACTAAGCAGATGAGCTTGATTATAAGTTACGGTGGATACTCGTACATCAGGAAGGATTGATTAATCATCGTGTTAATAACAATATTGAGCATGAAACAATAATATAATTGCAATTCTCTTCACATTGCCTTTTCATTCAACAGAAGAAAATATATCGATTTTCTATCCGCCAATATACAAAAAAAAAAAAAGAGGAAATAACACCGGAACAATCTTTCCCTTTTTTTTAATAACTCGAATATAAAAAAAAAGAAACATAAACATTTTTTTTTAATCCGGTAAAATGAAAGCTGGCGTTCCTTTCTCTCTCACACGCATGCATACGTACATTCTCTCTCTTCTTCCTCTTTCCTGTTTCCTCCATTTTTTCCGAAATTTAATAAATTAATTCTACTACATTTTCAAACGGATCATCGATATCGAAGTGAAAATGTTTCAAAGCTTTCATAAATTCTGCTAAGGATCTCAATACTTGTAAAAATAATAATTAGAGATTTAAAAAATAGTTGAATTACAAAGTAGTTCTCGATTTTTTATTTATAGTTACCTTGCTCCAAAATAATTCGGTAGACTATCGCTATATTGCCAACTTCGTGCGAGCCCGATAATTTATCCATGACTTGATTGCAATAATATTGAGATATACTATAATTTACAGACTGCTCGTTTCAATTTCTAGTTGTTACAGAACGGTGAAACGGTGACGCTTTATCGATCAAGGATAGGTAAAGCGTTAAGCGAAAGAGGTTACCGAAGAAAAAAGAGGAAATAGGAAAAAGTGATTTTCAAAACGAACAAAAAACGTTACGTTGAAGTAGGCTAGAATGTGTATCAGGTCGACAAATTATTCTGTCATAAGTTAAAATTAATCGTGCACGTTCAATAACATCGTGTTTCTCTCGATATACAGGGTGTCTAATAACTTGTGGGTTCCTTTCTAAATTACTTCAATTTTCACTTCTTTTTTATTATATTAAACAATAAAAATAAGTTTTTTTTTTTTACTGCACTAACTAATACAAATCAGCTTTTTATTAAAAAAAAGTATAAGCTTCATTTTTACTCGTTTAAAATTTTTGTCCCTTGCGAAAAATAACTGTTATAAACTTCATTTTCTTTTCTATAATTTTGAATCGCCGAACGGGGATGAAAAAATAGCAAGGCTTAACAAGATTCTTGTTAACAGAATCGTGTAAATTCGAAGAATCCTTATTCTGATTCATTTTTTCGATGCTCTAATAAAATGTGTAAATAACGGCACGTGAATTATGTAACGTTAAAATTATCTTGAACCTACAGGTTCGTTCAAAAATGGTGATCGATTGACTTGGATACAAGAATGACCGTCACTCGAAGATGAACAAAATTTACTGAAAGTTTTTGGGATATATTAAATCACATCCGATATTTTATCAGACACCCTGTACATATCCTGTCGATGCGTGTTCCGTGTACGTGTGTGTATACCTGTGTAAATCCATCGCTTTGTTAATAATAATATCATGATCGTATAGGCTGATAGGTACATACAAAACAACACACAATAAAAACAATAACATAATATTAACGTGACGCTCACAATAATAATAATCAATATAATAATATAATATAATAATAATAATAATAATAATAATAATAATAATGATATAATAATAATAATAATAATAATAATAATAATAATAATAATAATAATAATCGTAATAATCGCAATAAAAATCGTCAGCGGCAAGACAATTAGCAACTAATTACAACTCACGATGAAATCCGAGTATGATTCGCCGACTGCAATCTTGATCTTCACGTAAAGATACCGACGTTAACCCCTTCCCCAACCACCCCCAATGAACCCCCGTGAAAATTTGTCCACGTTTCTCTGATATTTCTCCGCTTGCTTCTCAAGAATCACTTTATTTCCACTTATACTGTTATCATACTTAAACGGTCGTTACATAATTAATTGTATTATAGTAATCGTGGCGGAGTTGTGTATCGTTCATCCAAGACCCAATCTCACAATTGTGTTTCATGTGTATACGCGCGTGCTCGTGTGTGCTCATGTCGTTATTATTTTCTAATTATTATAATATTTTTGTCGTTCATATTTCGCGTCTCGTGAAAACCTTGTCCAGACATACTTGCTTTTGTTCACGATTCTAATTATGCGTTTCATTCTTTCTATTCGTACCTATTTTTATCGAGTAATCACTCGATATTTGCCGGCGTTTCGGATTTTCGATGTAATGACAAATTGAGCGTAAACGATGCGTATTAACACGACGTGTATTCGCAGTACTTTATGTAACGGACAATGAACGAGCAGCTACTGTACGTATTCGTAATACCTGAACTCTCGAATTAAATTTACAAGCTTCGTTCGTCGAATTTACAGTCATCGTTGTTCAAAGGTCAATTATTCTTGAACTTAATTCTTCGTGTCCTATGTTTGTATAGTTACGAACGAATATTTGTCTCGCAAACAACTGCACGTAAGTCTGAACCAGGTTGCGGGTTTTCTGTGTGTTTCCTGTACCGCTTTCTCTTTCTCGCTCGAATCATCTTCGTTCCTCTTTCTCTCTCGCACTGGTCCGCTCTCACACGCGCGCTCCTGCACCTACACCAACAAATTTCAATATTCTCCTTGGCTCTACTTTCTCTTTATCGATTTTTTTTCTCTCTGTCCGTCGCGAACCTCGTATTATCTTGATACACGCGTACACGTACCACGTGTACATAGGTCGATGTAGAAACGCGAGCGCGCATCACACACTCGCACACACACGCGCAATTACACGCTCGTACGTACATAAGTGCATTCGAGAAGAGGACACGCAATATATGTACGTAATATACCGTAGGTGTGCACACTCGTTCAGCGGCCCTTACAATTTAGATAATGTTGCACCTTAGAGAATAGAGATCCACTGGGATATTTATTTTCATTGAACATCCGATTAAATTACCTACTTACTCGCTGACGTACCGTTTAAAAGGTAAAACGCTTCGATTTCCTGCGCTCTTAGACCGCGTTTAGGACTTCGTTTCATCGAAATGAGTTTTTTCGATTCGACTCGTCGAAATGACATTCTTTCTTCACCCTGAAAATTCAATTCCATGGCTGAGTAACCAGTCGTTTCTATCGATCTTCCAATTACACTTTGTGGCTTTGGAATTTTCTTGCTTGCTTCGACATCGGTATCGACAATTAGATTCACGATATTTTTTCACTTATTTTCTATAAAAATCATCCAACTTCAGAACACCAGGATTATGTTGTCCACTTTATTTAAAAATTACTATTCGTCCAAGTTGAATGTTAACAACAAATTAATTTTACCTGCAAAGTTTTCCATGTTCGTTCGTAATTAACAAACAAAGAACGTTAATATCGTGAATTTAATTACCAATCAAGTACAAGAATAGACATCGGATTCGATGAGCGAATCGTGAATTCTTGAATTTGAATAAAAATTTTTTCCACGAACTATACGCCGTCGAAAATAATATTTCAAGAACACTTTCCACAGAGAAACATCTTCCAATCCGCGACAGCTCTTTGAAGTTTCGTCGTTCGAACCAAAGAAAAACAGTAAATTTTCCGTTCAACAATTAACAAACGAACTTCTTTTTCCATTTGAATTAATCACGATGAGCTTCAACATTTCGCAGCTCCGGCGATGAAGTTCCTAAACTCAGTCTTAGAGCAGTGCTCTCGCCAGCACTCGATAGTCCACTAGTTATGCCTTTACATCTAAAAGTCGTTTTTATTTCTTTACATATAACATAAGAATTATAGGTACTAGTTCGCGATCCTTGGTAGGCGGTGAATACAACACTCTGGACATAATTAGACTAATCCTCCGAACGTATCGTTGCTTTGCACAGTCGCGAACGTGTCCTGGCGTAAAGACCGCGACAAAGATTGTCCCGCACCAGTTTCAATTTCCCGCATCGATCGCCGGCTTATCTACAGGACAAAACGCCAGACAACGAACATAGAAGTTATCTACAAAGGTCCAAGCGCGTAATCCTGTTCAGACCCTACGGCGATCGAGTCCTTGCACGCTGGATCTATTGATCCTCGTCGATTCATCGGATCCCGTGGAACGACTCCATTATTGGATTCTGTCTCGCGACGAAATTAAACTAACACGCGTCGACTCGCGCAAATACACCGACGACGAAAGAACAACACGAGTCGCGATCGATCTTCAGCGTCTCCGCAAAAATAGAAAAACAATAGTACTTTCCGCGAATCACAGACAGTAGCGACGTAAATTAAGGTAATAGTTATCGTTCGTTGAAACTTCGCGCCCTAACTTTCAGCGCACTTACCCCTGAAAGACGATCCTCGAGATCTTCCGACGTAGCCACGGGGCCCAATGCCGTTCACCTCGAGCCACGACACGTTCCTGTTCAGTCGGACACAAAGCAAACGTACGATCGAGAGGGTAGAAACCTGTTGGGGATGGGGTGGAGCGGGATGGCGTTCGTCCAGGGGCCAGACACTAAGTGACACTAATTTGCTTTACTATGTATATCTATGTATATATAATATGTATAACTGGAGGAAGTACTACCGAATTACGAATTGGACAGATTTCTCGGCGTCGCGATGCGATTCGCACTACTCGAACAAGATCGACACCTGACACGCGGGGAAACGAAAAGAGAGAGTCCGGCGATGGAGCAACGGTGCTCTTCTATACAACAGTGTGTCCGTTCCGTTGGATCGGTAACAGCGATGACGATGAAGATGACGATGATCGTAATAATAACATTAATAATAATAAAATAATATAATAATAATAATAATAATAATAATAATAATAATAATATACTACTCGCGAAACGTTATCTCTCCTTACAAGTGGTAGGCAGTCTTTGAACAGCTGCTGAACAAGGTTCGATAGGGTGTGCGCGGGTACGTGTGTCTATCTATCCGGGCATAGTCACGGATGGCCAAATCCCTGACGATCACCTCGAAGAAGTTGAGTCGCGAACAACGAGCGACGCGAACGACTCGTCGACGATTCTCTGGGGCGTCCTAGCCTGAAATCGTGCGGTTCAGGCAGCCAGGCCATGGGGCGTTTGATGAAGGAGCGTCGGATACTGCTGAGCCACGTGCGCCAACTGATGATGATGATGGTGATGATGATGAGCGTGCGCGTGGACGTGAGGATGAACGACGGCGGTGGGGAGTGTGACGGTGTTCGAGGGCGCACCACCGTCTGCGTGGGTCGGCAGAGGCGTTTGCGGTTGAGGCGCGTGAAGAGCGTGGCTGTGACCTGTAACCAGGCTCGCGTGATTTCCGCTCGGTGTCCCTGTTCCGGTCCCGGTGCCAGCACAACCGTCCGTAGAGCCGTGGCTGTGATGAGAGTGGCCAAAGACGATCCCAGAGAAAGCCACGGGTCACTGATGATGCTTCGCGGAACCGTTCGCGTGGTGCGCCTGCGCGACCACGTGGTGACTCGAGGGTGGCGCATGCGCGGCACTCGGATGGTGATGGCTACCGGTCGCCGCGTGGTGATTCGCGTTGTTGGCGCTGCTGTTGTTGTTGTTGTTGTTGTTCTGCTGTTGCGACTGCCTCTGGTTGTTCTTCTTGTTCTTCATCCGACGATTCTGGAACCAGATTTTCACCTGCCGTTCGGTCAGGTTCAGGTTGCGCGCCAGCTCCCATCGCTTCTGCTTCGACACGTACGCGTTGAACAGGAACTCCTTCTCCAGCTCGAGGGTCTGGAACTTCGAGTACGGCTTGCGTTTCTTCCGCACCGTCACCTGACCGGTCCACTCCAGAGGGTTCGAGCTCCCGCAACCGACGCCCATACCCGCCACGCCGACACCCACGCCGACTCCCGCCAGGGAACCTGCGGAAAACAACGAAGATGGGGAGGAACCCCACATCACTTAACACAATTAGTTTGCCGATAACAAACAACCTAGTTGCTAGCTAACGTCTAGCTGGCGAGCAAAATTCACCTATCCTTCGGCGTCGAGTGTTACGCTTATCGAACAAACAGTTTGCCAACTAATTTATGCCAGTCAACGTTTAGTGGATTTTGATAAACGTTATCAACGATCTTACGCCGCGCGATTAGTCGATCTAATTTGACTCCAGTTTCTCAGCCACCTTCAACCCTCTCACTGCTGATAGTACATACAAGCATCTAACAATGGAATCTCGAGATTTTTCCGCTAGATAAATTTTTTACTTGAAATTCCTCTTAGCTGTGCGCACACTTGCACAACATAAGTCTCTTTTAATTGAAACCGAGTCTAGGGAAGGAACCCTTTCGAACCCCGTGTGCATTACGATGTACACGAGACTATTTCGTCTTAAGTTTATGGCACACATATATCCATAAACTATTAATATAACAATATATATTAATATGTTGGTGCGCTTATCGGATCAAGAAATGATGCGCAGCGGGATTTTTTCTCAGCATGCGCAAACGACATTACAGCATCTCCAGCGATCACGCATGCGTATATAGGCTACTCATCATACGACAATGTATCGTTCTGTCCACATTTTGGTCTTTCGATAATATTTCGGTTCGTGTCTAAAGCACCTGCTGCAGAGAAATATCGAGATTCTACCGTATTAGAGCTTGTTTGGACTAGACAAATAGTTTACTTATACACTCTTGATTGCCTGCCAGATTTAATTGAATACTGGCTAGCCAAGTACGTATTTGCTCACTCGCTTGCCAAGTTACTTGCCTAGTTTGAACGTACCCTTAGGTTTGAGCGCTTCGCGGTGAAATAATTCGTAGGAGGAAAAGCGGCCGGAACTGTCCCTATTTCTTTTCCCTCGTTGAGCCATTAGAATCAGCATAAGCTGTCAGAAATGAATGCAAATTGTTCGTTGGTTTGTTAGTCGGCGTATCGGCGCGTAACCACACTAGTACCGCTCTACTTTTTTCCAAAAATAAACTTCATTAACGTATTGACTGCCGCAATAAAAATGGCACTCGTCGAAAAGCTCATTAAAACTCCAATTATTGAAAAGAACGATTAATTTATTTGAAAATTTCTTCGTATTCGTTCCAATAAAAGAGTATCGATAACAGTTTGTGTCGATCAGCGTAACATCCTGCTAGTTATTATAATAAACATGTATATTGTTAATTATTTATATTGTATATCAAATTTCTCTGTAATTTATGTTGTATTTATTATTAAATTTTAACATCTTCAACGAGTTCGTAATTCGTTCCCATACAATCAATAATCAATTAATACTTGAAATAATGATTCCCCGTCCGTAAAAACTGAAATTTGAAGATAATAACGATGCAGTTACAGAATTATAAAGAAAGTTTGAAAGTTGACGAAAACGGTAAAAGACAAAGCGGTAGAATTTCTTGCTGAAACGGGGATTTCCTGAAACAGAAGGTCGTGAGGTCACGAGATCGTGAAATTCACACCCGAAGCAGCTCCGCAACGTTCGAGCGTGCTCTTAACCCACGGATTTGTGTGCGTGACCCACGTACGCGAAGGGTTTGCCACGATATAATTGGACCTGCTATACTAGCCGCACGAAAAACATGAAACCAGATACGAAACGTGAAACTGTTAATACGTTTGCTTCGTATTAGGTGGTTCAAGAAGTCCAACTGGTTTACAGATTTTTATGCAAGCAACCGCGTACCCGATTGCACATTGAAATTTTATCGTTTGTAGTACAAATCTTGCTTCCGAAAATGTAAACCCTCCTCAGGTGCGTTATTTCCTCGCGATTTCCCGTTACTGCTACGGAAATTTGCGAACTTTTGAACTTGAGGATTTGAAGTTTTAAGAATTTAGGAACTTGGGAATTCGAGAATTTAAAGTTTGAAAATTTGGAAATGTAGAAAGTTAGACATTTGGGAACTTGTAAATTTGGAAATTTGGTAATACGTAAAATTTTTAAAGCTATTCGGAAAGCTAGAAATTTCGAATATAGAAATTTTATCCTATTGCACCCTCAAGTGCAATCGCGAGAATCGATGGGTAATAAATTTCCATATTATCAACTTTCTAACTAATCTTGAATTTCTAATCTGGAAATTTATAATGATTGGATCTACGACAGAAACTTTGAATTTTCCGGTAGAGAAGGATTTATTATTAAAAAGTGGTATTGAAAGTTGTACCTATTACGCAATTTGAAAACTAATTAAGTCTTTTAGAATGTAAAAGTTACTGGGTTGTGATAGATCCCACCTAACTAGTTACAATTTAAAAATATGAAATTATCGAATCGCACAGTGCAAAAACTTCATGTGTAAAATCGCAATGAAAAATCGCTTACCCGCACCGGACTTAAAAGTGCTTATTGCATTGGAACTACAAGTGATTTTGCAATATTAATAGTTAATATCTGTTTGTAAGTTAATATCTGTTTGCAGAAATGGTTAAAGTGCAGATGCAACCGTCGGCACTCCTTGAGTATTTGATATTACCTAATGCATAATACGGTTGATGACGCGCCGTTTGCGTCCTGTATTAAAATCGAAATAAAATTAACTAAACGGCATGGAATAAGTGTGTACAGTTAAAGTACTGAAACAAACTAGACGGTAATCCTTTTGATTTCAGATATTATCGATATTATTTCTTAGAAAGTTTTACATTTTTTTATCGTTTCCTCTTGTCTTTTTTTTTTGCGATCAAATCGCGATAATAAAAATTACAAATGCAAAATATCCGAATAATTTTTTTTTCTCTCTACAGGGCGCTGTAGCTTGATAATTTATTCGTGCACACGTTCGTTTCATTTGCATAAAGCCATTATTCCGCTTTTTGTCTGTTTCCACAAACAGTAAAATTTTCCAACATTGAACTTTCAGTAATAATTGAAACTAACCGAACAACGAAGGATAAAAGCTCCATAGGATCAAACAAATTGACAGGTAGATTTTATTAATTTAATTTAGAAACGACCCTTCTGGTAGATGAAATAACGAAAGGTCTGCGTATTCTACACGATCGAAATAAATCATTTCACTTTATCGAAAATATTACTTTTTCGAAATTATATTCCCTTCTCGGCGAACGTAAGAAGACTCCCTGAATTTAATCTGCAAACAATACCTTTTCCGTTTTGGCGTACGCCATCGAATCACGATATAAATATCGCTATTCGGAAGACGCTGCAACGCTTGCAAGCGGGTGAAGCTTCGAAGAGATTACGAAAGCAGGCGGCCAGTGCTTCTATCTTTAACCCAAGTACGGACAAGAGTGTCGAGGAATTGGTACATGTTTACAATATGCAACCAAGTTCGATTACGTTTCAACAAAATTCTCTTTTCTGACCTTAACACGTTCCCTACTACTGACGCATACGTTGCGTCCCATCGATGGTTTCGATTACATTATTCGCACAACTGTCTCCTTATTTTTGTCTACGCAATTATTATCGTTTACTTATTTGATATTGTTACATTCTAATTTTCAAAGACCGATGTTATCGAATCAATTACGCGTTGGTACTCTCTGAATCCGAATAAATGAAAATTTCATTAATCCCCGTAAATCATATTTTCGTTGATTTTTGGTGCTTTCAATTACAACATCAGTGAATTCTTCGTTGAAGCAGCCGCTGCCATAATCAGTGAAATATGCTAGCATCGTGTCAGGAATTCGAAATTGCAAGCAACTGTCGCGTTGCTTGCGCAACTCTTCTTCAAGCTAAACCGCCGGATGCAGAGCTTTTACGGGGGTGTTTTGCAGAAAATTACCGCCAAAGAAATAAGACATCTGCTTCGCGTTCCTCTTAAGCTCGCCGAGTCGAATTTTCTTTAACCTTATTCGAAATTATTGCGAAGCGAAGTTCACTTGCTATGTCATTTCCGATGACTCGTTTTCCAAGTAAAACAAAAAAAAAAAAAAAAACACATTATGACTTCCAAAAACTCATGGGAACGAACTTATGTGGCTAGTAGACATTAACGTAATTATTTATCTGTAACATGAATCAGTTCTCTTAATTTTACTAATTTCTAGTGTTCAGACGTTTTGGAGATTTCAAAATTAGAAAATCCGTCATATTCTTATACGGCATCTTCGTCAGGTTATATACATAGAGATCAGCAGAAATTTTAGAGGAGACAAGACCATCTCGGTTCTTATTAGTTGTGTCAATAATAGCAGCGAATGTGTTAACCATTTTACACGACACCGATGTCAAACCCAAAAACACTTCTGACTCTTCGAAGACGCTTATTTGAATTTTCCTTTTTAACCTCTTCAAGGATACTTACTCATATGTGCAAGTTTAACCCTTTCAAGCCATGTTGTCTTATCTTATTTTGAATTTGAAAACATCTAATAAAACTTTCCACTATTTTCCCATTATTATATATTATAGAATTAATGTTTTTATACTACAAATTCTTTTAGGAATTATTCTTCTGTAATTGTTAGTGAAGTCAGTAAAATATAATAACGCTAAAAAATGAAATAATTCCTTTTCCTGTCCTTAAAAGAATCATCCTCGAAGAGGTCAACGAAGGTTTCATCAAATTCGATCAAAGTGTTCAAAAATATCCATATCATTTACAATTGAAATAACCTGCAACAGGGAGACGAATAAATTATCGCAGAATTAAGGCTTCTAAGTTCGTTTCCTTTTCTCCCATATATAACATTCGTTGAAATTTTTTGATGAAAGGTAAAAGGAAAAATATAATAAGCGTCTTTTTGTAGAAGGCAGCTAAACTTCCGTATTTCCTTCCTCTCCGTTATTAGATCGCGTAATATCTTGCCTCTCTAGTCTCCCATTCTCTATCCCTGTCTCGTCTTCTTCGACTCTCCCTCTGTTCCCGTCTTTTGCCAACGTTCGTCTCGTCCCGTCTCGTTTCGCGGGTATCGCGCCGCGATTGCTTAAGCGACAGGAATTTATTGGCCAGTAAAACGTTGGAATATGCAAATTATTTAACAAAGGTCAGGATTCTCACGAATGTCAACGTGCATGGCGTACAGACGCGTGTGTGCGGTGTACACGAAACTGCGGAGTAAAAGACGTATCGATTTGCGAAAGGCGAGCTGCCAACAATTAGCGCGCCCACGAAAACGATCCCTTTCGAACCTATGACCAAACGCGATCTAGCAGACGATCTCTTGTCTCTGGTGATCTAACAGAAAATCATCGGAACGACCCCAAACATCCGATGGAAATCGCGAATTATCGACAGGTAGGGCAAATTATCCAATTGTATTGATACTTTTAGCAGATTCTTACGATGTTTTGAAGTGTATATAATTTTTATTATAATTATAGGTATACTTTTTAAATTTGGAAAGTTTTCCTTTTGGTTAATGTTTTCTAAAGACGTATGGAAATTTTCTGTACATACCTACAAATCCTTAAATATTAGCACTAAACAGTAGTATTTGATATGCATTTTTTCATTTCAGTTATTGCATGCAGTTCTATTTATTGACTTGTTCGTTATTGGTATTATACCATAAATAATAAGCAAAAAGATGAAAACAAGTACGATCTGTATGAAACAAAACAAGTGTCAATAATCGGATCAATGCCAACTATTGGATCTCTTACCTTACGTAATCTTTATAACTCAGGGTATTCGATCCTTAATCAAAGCGAGAATGAATTTACGTAAAGAAATAAGTCGATACAGTAAGGTGATACTTTTCTGTACGAGGCTGTGCTTCTGAATAAAGTGAAGATTTCATAAAGCCGACATATATTGAAAATAACCAAGACATTTTCCAAAACAAACTGAATCGTATTGAATTGAAACATCTCGAATTTAATCATATCGAATTGAATCGAATGGAACTGAATTACGTTAAATTTTGATCCCATCGAATTTAATCGCGTCAAATTGAAACATGTCGAATTAAATCGCATCGAAACGAATCGCGCTGAATCGAAGCAGTCTGAATAAAATCACATCGAACTGAATTGCATGGAACTGTATTAAGCTAAATTTAATTTCAACGAACTTAATCGCATCAAACTGAAACGTGTCGAATGAAATCGCGTCAAACTAAAACATGACAAATGAAATCGCGCGAAATAGGATCACGTTAAATGTAAGCATCCTGAATCGAGTATCGCGAAATTGAACCACGCTAAATCGAATCGCGTGAAACTTGCGTCGGGCAGAAACCTCGTACGAAAAGTTTAGCACGAAAAAGCGACGATACGATCGAGGAAAACCACCGAACCGACTATGGGGCGCGAGTTTCGAAGGCGCGAGTATAGTCGTTCGGGCGCTACCGATCGATAAATTCGCTACGGATGAAATTAGGGACGATTAAGGAAAGGTGGAAGGCGCGGATAGTCCGACGATAAACGAAGAATGGAAAAACCGCCGGTACGGGGTTGTAAATCGGAGTTCGAACGTTGTACGCGCGACGTCGGGGCGCAACCGGTTTCCTCTCGAAGAAGTCTTCCTAAACGCGGGAAGATGTTTATCTCGACTGCTAAAACGAGCGGGCACCTGTCGTCCCCGCGCAACGCACCGAAAATCGGAGCTCCGTCGTGGCCCGGCCAACTTCTTTCGGTTTCGGCCTACCTCGCTCTCAGATACCAAACTAACGAACAAAGATAATGGAGCTGCCATCTATCGGGTGACGGTTAAACTATACGCGGCGCTCGTATTCGACTACTTTGTATGTATCGCACGCCTGCGCGTGTACCTCCCTGCCCCACGCATACGATTAACTCAGTGGACGAGAGAATCACGCGAACGATATCTCGTTTATCGGGGCCGAGCGTGCCCGTATGACCAGCCGTCGTGTCTCGTATTTTCCTATTCTTTACGATCGCGCCGCTCGACGCGTTGTTCTTTTTTTTCCCCGCGGACTAACGGTCGACAATCGTCGCTGAAAATCTTCGAACCTTTGTACGCGTTGCCGCCAACCGCCTCGGAAACTCGGTAGGCACGATCGAACCGACGTATCGAGAATGCGGATTCCTCGACGTATCGCTTATCACCGAATACCGGAACTGCTTACGCGAGTCCGATAACGAACGGTATAAGTTGGAAGGAAAAGAAGAACTGCGGAAAAGAACGTAACGTCGAGAGATTCGGCGAGGAGGAAAACGAGAAAGGCGGTTAGCGGGAGAAGACCGAACGTCCGCACGGGTCATGGAACGAATCAGCTGATCGGAGGCGCACGCCAGAGTTTACGAGTTACGGCCGCCAATAAACCTGCCGCGGTTCGTTGTTGCTCATGCGACGTTTCATGGGTTCCAGGGACCGGAGAAAAGGACGGCGAGTGGGGACGAACGAGAATGACCAAACACGTGAATGAACGATGACGATCGTTGTCACGACAGGGTCCGTGGTTTTAGACCGCTTAAATCGTCTGTACCGTTCCCCTCGCGTTCCAAGGCCGGTGTTCACCGGGCCAAGAGCACGATCTCGCGACTTTCGACCGCGTTTCGAGTAGCAAGAAAATCCAGGTTTCGTAACTGGTCCGTTGGGTTCAGATTACCAGGTGTGTACATACTTTACCGTGTGGCCCGCTGAAATGGAATTCGAACGACGAAAACGATAAGGAAAGAGTCGATGCTTACCTGGAGGCGGGTACGGACTGGAAGTGACAGGTTCGGGCGCCCCGTAATTCCTGAGGCCACCGTATCCGTCGTGAGGAAAGGCGCTTTCGGCCGCAACCATGGCGGCAGTGACCCTTCCCCGGTCGTCCGCCGCGGACGGCGTCAAGTACGGGACCCCCGCTTGCGAGTGAGGATGATGATGACCGGCCGTGTCCACCGGATGGTGATGCCTTGCGGTGGTGTAAGGAGCGTAATTGCACCAGCTCTGCGAGAAGCTCTGATGACAGGAGGATACGGCCGGATCCGCGACCCCGCTGGCGACCGAGGAGGAACCAGGGCCCGTCGAGGAGCTGGTGGTTGCGACTCCGGCTGAGTTGTAGGGCTTGTAGTCGGGCGCGGAGCCGGCAGACGCGGCTGATCCCGCGGTAGCCGCTGCCGGCGACCAGAAACTGAGCGTGCCGGCTTTCCGGTTGTCCCTAGAGGAGCCGGAAGTGGAGGTGGGATCGGCCGCCAGATTGTAATAGGTCGGGGGATTGTTACCCCCGTAGGTCTGATGATGATTGAGGGAGTCAGCCGAGGCGGCGGAAGAGTAATGCGATTCCTGGGGATGATGAGGACTGTAACTCCAGCCGCCTTGAGAGCCGGCGGAGGACGAGTGGGAATGACGAATGACGCCCGCTGGTCCAGCGGCGGGCGCCGCCGAGGATTCGACGCAGCCGACTTCTCCGTAGGAGGACGCGGCCGGTGTGGCGGTCAACCTTTTGGCAGGTATGTGAAGAGGTCCGGGCGCGCTGTTGCTCGCGACCGATGAGGCGCTCGGCGAGGTCGAGCTGGCGCTGGCCGTTGGGGCCGGTGGAGCGGTCGTCGCCGAGGAAGCCGGTGCAGCTGGCGACGTCGGTGTGGTCGCTTGCTGATGGGAACCCGGGGTCGAGGTCGCTTGATGCTGTTGTTGCTGCTGGATCGATACGAGGCTGGAGGCTGTCGGCGGGACCGGTGGCGGGCTGTCCTCGTAGAGGGAACCGTTCATCATGCCCCACCAGGTCACCCCGGTGGAATTCCCCGCTCCGGTGGCTGTCCCCATCGGCGTGACGGAGCCAGGGTGGCCCACGCCGGAGCCGCACAGCGGCGCGGCGTGAACATTGTCGTACAGCGTCGCCGTCGAGCAAGCCACGTGATCGGCGATGGTGCAGATGGTGACAGGTGATTGCCGGTGTTATAACGACGACGCTCGGCACGGACGCGATGACGGTGTTGACGAGCGGTGGTGACGATGCCGATTCCGTGGCCGATTCGCCCGGTCGAGTGCGAGCCCGAGCGAAACCGCGGGAACGCGTCGATTCGATTCGATATCCGATCGACGATTATCACCACGCGACCGGGAACCACGATCGCATATCCGTCGTCGTCGTTTCGCGCGGTTGCGTTTACGGCGCGCGCGTACGATCCAAGGACGGACAGCGAGGCAAGGTAATGTTCGTTCGAGTAACGTTAGTCCGGCAGGCAGAACACGGCCAGCGGAGGAGAAGGAGAAGTAGTAGGAGGAGGCGGTGAACGAACACGACGAACGCGGAGGAGAAGAAGATGAAGAAGAAGAAGAAGAGGACGACGGCAACGAAGAGGAAGAAGAAGACCGGTAGAGGGGAAGAGTGCAGAAGCGGCAGTTATTATCGTCGATTTTACGAGGACGGTCTCGTCGAGCGTGGTCGGCGTGCACGGCGATCGACGACCAATGGACAGCGCGAGGCGCGTTCGAAATACCAGGTTCGGCGGCGCGAGGACGCGAAACGATTTCAAAAAGTTGCGGAACGGTGGGACGCGGGTTTCATCGCGCGTACGTGTGCGTTCGCGCGTACGCGTGTATACGTGGGAGACGCGCCGCGTTGCCCAGGAGGAATCGCGGAATAAATAAAGAAAACGCGTGCGGAAAGCAGAGGAGGCGCGCGGAAGGTGGGGATAGGGAAAATTGTACGGATACGCGATCGTGTGAGTACGGTCCGCGAAGGGAGGGGAAGGGAGGGGAGGGTGTGCAGCGGCGCGGCAGACAGGTGGAGGGGTAGGTAAGCGCGGGGTGGAAGGAGACGGCACACGGCCAACGAGAGGAACAAAGAGAGAGCAACGGGACGGAGAGAGACGAGACGAGACGGAGAGGGAGACCAAGACGCCCAGGGGCGCGATAAAATGCGTAGCAAATCCGTCGAGAAAAGGTCCATGCACCACCACCACCACCGCCGCCACCACCACCACCACCACCACCACCACCACCACCACCACCACCACCAGCACAACCACCACCACCACACCGATAACGTCCGCGACGACGAGCGAGGTTGATCGAGGTTGATCGAGGTTGACGGGCGGCAGAATGGGCCACGTGCGGGGACGTCGTCGACGAGGATCGGTTGGCGGGTTGTCCGATATCGATGTCCAGAGTACCGGTAGTCCGATGATCCGAGAGCGACGACCAGGTGCAACGATACGTTGGAACCGTAACGTTGGAACAAACGAAAACAAAACGACACAGCACGCCTTTAGAAATGCTCGTTCGATATCGCGCTGTACGATGTTGTTCCTGTCGCACAGGTTAGCACGGTAATTAACGTAGGACAGCAGTTTTCTCGGCGCAAAAACAGCAGCGGGCGAACGCGACTTCGCGGTCGTCGAACGTCACCGACGACGATTGATGCTCAACGGTGTCGCGGCTGGTGCATGTCGCGGACAAGTCACTTGGCAATCGACGACCCCTCGAGAACAGAAACGAACGCGCCTCGTCGTACGTACGGTACGACCGCGTTTCTTTCACTGCTCGACCGATCTTGCTATTGTCGTCCCGCTCCGGGTCATAGTCGAGCCACATGTCGTCCCGTCTCCTTCCTCGACGGAAACTGTCACCCTGCTCATAACTTCCTTCGAAATGTACACGCGACGTCTCTGTGCGGAGCGCGCACTTGCTCTCCACTCGTCGCTCCGTTCGTTATTTCTTTTTCGCTTCGTCTCCCACCGTCGATTTTCTTCGATTATTTTCTTTTCTCTGTCGCCGTCCAATCAGGCACGAGCGCCGAGCGAAATCGAATCGGACTCGAGTAGACAACTCCGGTGAAAGATTCAGGAGAAACGGAACGTTCGTGGTCGGACCGAAGATCTCTTCCGTCAGTGTCCTTCCGTTTTTTTTTTTCTTGCCTGTTGTTCGACGAGAGACAGGTAACGGAACCCTCGGAAACGCGGGCAGCTTTTCGCGGGTTCTTCAGGTAGAAAGAGAGCCCGGTTGCTCGTTGCAACGGTACACACACGCGCGATGTTTACACACACGAAAAGACTCCCTTTCTTCTCTCTGGCCTCGCTGAGCCTCGCTGAGCGTCAACTGAGAGCTCTGCCCGCGGCTCGGACGCGTAAACGGGCTGAAAGCGACGCGAGCGCGATCTCTCGGATCGTTTGACAAGCGAACCCTCCTTCGACGAACACGTCTCTCTTTCTCCCCTACCACTTGACGCTATGCCGCGCTGTTAACCCCCCTCGACCCTTCCTCGTCCCCCTTCGTCGGCAAACGCTCTAATCTCGCTCTCTCCCTTCTCCGAGTCGCGAGAATCAGCCAGCGTGCGAGCGAGCACGCGTGTGTGCACCGTCGGAGTTCTTCTCTTTTCCGCGGAGATTGAATATCGTCTGACGGGCCTTCCGTCACTCGTCGCGAGACTCCCTTTTTTCTTCTCGACTCACGAACCTCTCGCCTTTCGATAGAACGCACCGAAGGAAAACGAAAGGCTCCGTCTGACCCGGATTGCGGGCCAATGGATGGATAGCAGGTGCTTCTTCGCTCCGTCTCCCTCTATAGCGCTCTTTTTTTCTCTCCACCATGCTCTCTCGCGGCAAATCGAGTAAACGTTCGTGTCTCGTCGGATCGCCTTCTCTTTCCTTCTCTCTCCCTCTCCTTTTTTCACCCTCGGAGCGCCGCGATATATCGAGGAAAAAAATTTATCGGCGCCCCTTTGGTGCACTAATTACCAGTGTACTGGCGTCGATCCTCGTTTCAGGCCTCCATTGCTACGCCTCGCGTAATATTTCATGTAGAAACGCCTCGACTCTTTCCTGATACGTCTTTTATGGTATCCATTATCTCGCCGAAGAACTACTCTTGATCGTTATTAAATTATTGGTTTATCCGCGGTTAATTCTGTTGATCTCCGTTAATAGACTGCGTTCGATTTAAACGTCCTTTAGATTTTACGCTTCCCTTCGTAGGAATCCGAGCTACATCGTTTTCTAAGTCGTACTCATTTCTTTTCCCTAGGATGCTCTTCCGGATAATTCGGATAGTATTACTGTTGGGGGTAACGGCCTAATTCGGACCTAATCCAGATACTAACGTACTTTACATTTCGATCCGTGGTGTACATTTTTAATTCGTTTTCCCTAGGATGCTCTTCCGAGTGATTATGTCGACATTACTGTTAGGAGTAAGGATCTGACTCGGATACAAATGTATTATATTTTTACGATCTCTGTGATCTTTACTTTGCATGAATCAGAGATGCATCGTGTACTGATTCCTTTTAATTCGCGTGTCTGCTTATACATGTCTGATTCTACATACCTATTTCTACGTGTCTGCGTGTTTATGATTCCAACATGTATCGCTAACGATTCAAAATTGCCGCCAAACTGCGGCATCGTCGAAACAATCGAGGTAACAGATTTCGTATTTGCAACGTGTACACGATTTCATTGACTGGGCAACGAGAGAATGAACGAACGAACGATCGAGTCCTCGGTCATTCTTCACGCCTGACGTCACACGTGAAAAGAGTAATGTACGATGTCTTGTGACGGTCAGGACAATTTCACGGTGCGTGCATCGACGCACACGAGCCAACAATGCGTGTACGTGCATCGCGCGTACGCGAGTTACGGACAATACGTCATGACAGTATTGCAGTCTAAATCTCGGTACTTTTATGGGGCAGTAAAGTAAAACGGTCTGACAACAACTCCGGTGGCACATACGCCTTCCATCTGTCCATCAGGCTCGCGCGCCACTAGATCGCGCCACGCGTGGGACCCTGCTCCTGCTTGCTAATCGTCCAGGAAATCATTAGGTAAACTTTATTAACCAGTTACGCAACACCGTTGTTCGAATCGTTTCAAGTTAAACGAAGAAACGCGATACTCGAGAACGAAGGTAGAACGTGTTTTGTGGCGTTAGGCGCGCAGAAGGGATTCGTGAACACAGCTTTTGGTACTTCAGCCGTGGGGTCGCGATAACTGAGCGTGATAGCCTTTTGTGAAGAAAATGGCGATTTAGAGGAAGGAGATCGTTTCATTCGCGCGTAAACAGCTACTTTGGAGAGTTTTCTTGTATTTCAAGCTTAGAAATGTACGACTTAAGGAGTGCAAAAAGGTAGAATGATGTCTTTTTAGTGTCCATAGTTTAATCGGTACTTCGTAACAACCAAATTAATGCATCTCACTGACCAACTAATTTCAGTGCTTAACCCTTCGATATCGCTTGAGTAAGGACTTGTCGAAAAATCCAATTTAGTTTTTTTATTTCAATAGACTTATTTCGATATTAATTCGTCGGTAATTGGCTGCGTAACACATCCGTAGAATTTCTGCATCCGACGGTTGAGCTTGAGATGAAATTTGCAGCGCGGTAGTTGCCTGCAGTTTTCAATTTTCTACATGGCACTATTTCGCTGAATTCTTGGCAATATAACGACAGGGAAATTTAACGAGAAATTCACCGATTCAGCTGTTGTGGCGAGTGAAAACCAACGAAAAATTGGATCACTGGATCAGCGAACAAATCACTCATATTTTCACCGATTTAGATTTAGAGCAACAGTTTGATCTATAAAGCAACTACGAATTCGTACAAAAATAGTCAAAATTGAGTACTTGAGAATTCTTACCTGAAATTACAGATATACTATTATATACTAATATGCTTATACAGGTACTAATGTACTTCTTTCTCCAAGTAGATTAAACGAAACAGTAAGACGAGTTAGATACACCAGTTTCACGTTAAACGGTTAATGCATTCGGAAAATTTGTAGATCATAAAAGGAAATTGTTACTGCTAACACTTGGCCAATTACATTCGCTTTGTTCAAAAGCGAATTGCGTTATAATAGATGTTCGAGGTCATGAAACGATAATGCAGAGCACTTTAGTGTATTTCTATTTCTCGCTGTCTTTCTCGATACGATGAACTTGAAACTCGCATAAACGAGGACGCTTAAAAGGTGGCTGAACTTGACTCCGATACATAAACGGAGGATAGCTGTCCGTTATGTAATTGATCCATTAACGAGTTTATTATTGGGGTAATAACGTGGCTGCTGGAAGCCGTTCGAGGAGAATCTATAAATTTCCTGTCTGTATTCGCGGTGTGCGCCGTTTCTTAAGCGCGTTGAATCTCTCGTCGTAACTCGACTCGGCCGCGATCGACGTCGAATATCGAGAAGGGAGCGGCCCGTGCCCGTAGAAGAAAACTTTTATCGTCCTATGTCTCGAGCGTTTCGTGAAAATGTATAAAGCGTGGAACTTTACGAGGAAGTATCGACAAAAAACGTTGGATCCAAGCGTCCGGGCAAGAAAACGAACCACGAACTAATCCTGCTCCACGATTATACATATTCGTGAAATTAGTATCAGAACTTCTTTAACTTTTCTTCTAACGGTCGTTATTGACTCGAAATGTATCTTATATCGGGAATTGATCAACCATACATAGATACATTCGTTCGTTTAGTCTTACGTTTTGTAAATGCGCCTTCCGACAATTCCAGTTATATCGGCACGAGTGGAGCTGCAGTAGCAGAAAGTTATTGTTCTCTTTTGATATGGTTATTTGATAAAAACTTACGTTATTAGAAGTAGTAGTAATACTATCCAAAATGATATTTTTAGTTTCGCTTTAATTATACTACTCTCGCATACCGATATGCACACTATTCTAACTCCTCAAACGCACGGAACTATCGAATATCCGTCCTATATGTATGTATAGATAGTTGCAGAAAAGAAGATGAATCGTTCCACTAATGTTTTTTTTTCGATATAACGAATCAGCTGAGTGTTCGATCATCGTAGACTCTTAGGTAACAGGAAGGCCGAGTCTGTCGGTGGAAGAGCAATGCGATAAATCGCGGGGGAGGCGCGAATCACCTGACGTTTGTTGTACAAGCGACGCGATCATGAATGGACTTTATAGCAACCCGACCATTTATAGGTAGTACGAGCGGTTTAGTAGCTATGGCTTTTAGTGCCACGCAAGTTGTATACAATCCTCTGTTTACGGCGAGTACGTACGTAGAAAACGATGCTTCATCCCCTTAGCTTTTTAGTTCGGGGTCTCGAGGTCTAGGACGACGTATTAATTCGTCGCTACGTTTCTTCGCGACGAATCGTTCCTTAACACCGACCGAAATCCTTTATGGTCTTCCACTAGTATCGACGATTTCGTTTCGTTACCGTTCGTCGATTCAATACTTTTATGGTTCACAACGCACTGTTTATTTTATGAGGTAGTCGATTGCCAAGTGACACGCCGCTGTGAATGGACACGTTCCAGTCGCGATGGATTTGTAAAAGCAGTTAAACATTTTTTTCCAGTCGTTAAATTTAACCTTTTCAGAGACGGCTTTATTTAGAGTCGTAATAAAAATTATCTTAATACTGGTTGTTGAAGTCAACCAGCTTGGTACTTGAACCGTGAAGAGTAGAGATGGGTATTAGGGCAATCTGTTGCAGTAATTCGATACACATATTGAGAGGTTTCAGACTTTCACGACCCGGGTTGCTAGAGTTCGCTCTTCCTACTGGAGCCAAACACTCCATCGGATGACAGAAGCGATGTCATAAATAAGGACGTAGTTTAACGAAAGAGATGGACATTTGACTCTTTTCTATAACGATGCGGACGTTACTGTACCGATTGAAAATGATCTTTCGATGTTTCGAAAATTTGCAAGGTAAAAACTGTGAAATCTTCACGAATCTCTATAGCTCTAACGGTAAGGGAACACCACTATTAAATTTGTCAATGTAACAAGAGTCAACTGTTTCTATTTAGATTATAATTAATCCAATAATACAATATTATAAAAATACTGTATTTGATTACAATGTACCATACGCAAGAATACTGTAACAGATTTCGCATAGTATGCACAGATACCCGTTCCCGATGTGAAACATTGAAAATATATATATATATATATATATATATATATATATGTATATAGCAAACTGGTACTTATGTAACTCACCTTGTATACCGGCCAGTGTTCCCGGCTGGAACACGCGGGAAAGCCTGAAACATTAGCAGGTACAGTCAACCGATGATCCTGCCTCATAAATGTCATTTTATTACGCTGTTTCTGTATACGATTTTTTATTTCGACTGCTAGTCCGTAAAATTTTATTTCGAAGAAACAGAATATTAAATTTTGTAATTGTTAATCGCTGATCGTGTACCGTTGAGTCGTAACGCGTTGGGTTAGGTCACGATTTATCTACTTAATCAGGATAGACAAATTGACTCGTCATCCGAGTAATTGACATTTAGAAACTTATATTTGACAAAATTTTAGAACTTTATAAAGTTGTATTGTTGTATAATTTGAAACATTATTATATAAAATTATACAGTAATATTTGATGATTAATAACGTTAGTACCTGCTGCACAGCTCGAACGGGTGAAACGTCTTCTCCACGGCGCCGTACACTTTGAGGCCTTTTTTTTACAGGTCCACGAGGAAAAACATCAGCCTGAAACAAGAAAAAGAAGGTTTAAACGGTCCACTCATGGATACCATATTTTATAACACGTTCTCTTGGTCACCAGAAGTTTATGTAGGTTCTTGCGATTTATATCGCGCCAGGTATAAAGTCCCATGTCTTGTATGACCATTAATGGACTCCGTCAGCTCGTGGTAGGATGTCGTTTAATTCGGAGTACTTTTAATAAACTTCTTTTATTTCTTCTGAATGTTTCTCGAATATCACATAATCATCGTTTCCCGTGTTTTCAATATTATTCGCGATTTTTGACTTTCTATTACTTTTTGATGATCAATTAAGATCTTCGTTTGATAAATAGTCACTTCTACTACAAATGCAAATACATTTTACATTAACTTTACATTTTTATAAATATTTTCTAGACTTCGTTCGCCTTAAATTTTCGAGAATCGATAACGTATGAAAAGTTTCTGAAAGAAAAGATTCGTTTGATCAGGATTTTCTTTTCCACGGGGCAAATTGAATCGAGACCGTGCCTATGAATTCCGATTCGTCCAAGCGAGTGTAAATATCGAAATCGAGGCAGAAGTTGGGAAACGTGGAAACACATGAAAACCGAAGGTGTCTACGGAGTCAAATCTCTAGGGGTGACTTTACGGCGCTGCGTTGAACACCGGTTGAAAGGGATGAAGGAAAATATACTGATCCAACGTGCAAGCAACAGGAAAAGAAACTACTGAAACAGATATACTTAAACAAGTTAAATTTGAAAAATTCAATTCATGTTTTACGTACTACGCTTTCATTTATTTAACGTTCTTTCGCGATCATTTGTGAGAATATTAGTACGAATAAAAAAGTACTGACATACAGTATGTATTTATTAGAACTGGTATACTGCACTTATGAATTAACAGTATCAGAGTCCCACCTGCACAATAATTTATTAACTAATAATTATGAGTCAAGGATAAACTATAAGCGAGTCCTTTTTTATGACTGTGAGGATGAAAAGTAATAAAAATTCTATTTCATTGCAACTAATAATTACAACTTAAAATTTTGTAATTTTGAAATGTAGAAATCTCGAAACATCTATCATTTATAAATATCATTTTACTTAAATCATTCGCGCAACAATCGTCAGCAAAGTATCGTGTAACATCCCCTCGAAAGATTCTGACATCTCACCAACCCCCAGTCGCGGATACACAAATCCTATCCCGTACAAAAGCATAACCAGTATCCTTTTCGTTCCTTGACACTCCGAAGAAAGAGCATTGAAGAAGGGGAGGGATAAACCTTGGTGAAATGTGGGCAGGACGTGCCACGAGGGATATTACCATGAAGAAGCAAAGTAAAAGCGAAATGTCGGAAAGAGGGGAGGATTGTCGAAAAACACGTTGACCAATATCGATGTGTACAGAAGAGATTGGTCGAGGGGGTACAACAGCCGGACACGAGAAAGCTTTTGCTACCCCGTGGCAAGGGGTGGGTCTGTTATGCCGCTTCTATGAAACACTTCGCGGAAACCGTCCATTTGTCATTTATGTAGCCAGTCAACGGCTCGTGAACCTGCATCTCATCCATGTAATCAAATTAAAAGCTCCGCGATTATTCGTCATTATTTTGGAAGGGTGAACTCGTGCAAATTTCCACGAGTAACGTGACAAAGGGTTGACACAGCTCGACGGGGTAGAAACAATAAATTCGGAGTTCTATGATTTTTGTTCCTGGCTTAAGGGTGTCTTTTATCTAACGGTGCATCGTGACATTTGAGTTTTGAAGGAACATTCATATATAGATATTCAATAATAATCGTCACTTCGATCTCACAAAATCGATTTTAACAGTGACGTTAACACGAAGCCACACAACGTATCGTGACATAAAATAATGTCGCAGTATCGCGTGAAAATATTAATATTACTGCATTAATCACTTTTAGGTTAATACTGCTAACCTGATAATCTCGATAACTTCTTGTTTTCGTAAGTGGAACGTTTGAAAAAATTTACGACTGTCGACTGTAAACGAAAGGGAAATTTATCTGGATACGTTTTCTCTCATCGAACAGCGATAGTTGAAACTTATCAAACGACCGCTAAAAACACACAACGCTCAACCTTGACCCCTGGTGTACGGTGAAATTTATTACCCTGGAAGTAACTTTAACGCACGTTTTCGATAACACCCCTTATTGCTGTAATGGGTCGATATTTATCACCTCGTTATCCCACAGGAGTGGTTCACGCGGAGTCAATGGATTTTTCAGAGATTTTTCAGTGGAACCACTTTTAACTGCACCATTTTCCAAACAGAAATCATTTGTTTCCTTTTCAATTTTACATTTTAAATTCCTCACATCTTCGTACTTTCATTTTTTTTATATCTACAGTAGAACATTGCTGCCAAAAGAATTAATTTAATGACAATCTCCAGCCGTGCTCCATTTATCGCGCAAGGATTCCACCCCCCCCCCCCCCCACTCTCTCCGAAAAAAAGAAAGATTTAACGTAGCTAAGATAATGAAAAAAAATCTGATCCCTGAAGAGCTGCTGGCAATCTTAATTCGGACCGGGTGAAACGATATTAAACCCCAGCGAAAAAAAGGGTTGCATTCATTGCGGCCAGCAACCCTTTCGGGAGATTACGAAAGTCGAATCATGAGAAAAGAAAGTTTTCGCGAAATTACACCCCACGGTGGAACACAAGCTTTCAGAGGGGCAACGTTAAGACCGCCCAGCTTCTGTTTATTCGAAACGGTATAATATTGAACGAGAAAACTTCTCGACCTCCATCTTCGAATCATTCGACCGGAAATCACTCGATCCAGTATGCCGGAATGACAATTCATGCGCAAAATACGTTCCCATTCTGTCGTTGAATGACTTTTCAACCCCATTTCGGGACACTACACACGATAATTCTATTTCAGCTATCTCCATGTTGGAGTCCCCCTCTTTTTCTCTGCTGTAGTGATTTTATACGAATCAACCCTTCTATGAACGATACGTTGCTGTAACTAAATGTGTTTGCAATATTTAACGGAAAATACAAACGGTAATGTACGTCAAGTAACTGGATTTTCAATTGTATGTTCAATTTCGATTTTCACTTTATTTTTAAATACATATGTATTTATGAACATGAAACATAATATCATTTTAATGAACACCATGGACGCACTTGGTGTACTGTATATTACATATTCAACGTGGATACTGAAACGGATACGAGTGATAGCTGAAAAGGGTGAGAATAAATAAAGCGATTCAACGTCTTCTCATTATCCCCCTGCCACCTCAGACGACTTCTCGTGTCCCACGAACACAACTTAACTTATTTAGAATGTACTAACGTTCTAAAGAAAAATAGGGTAACTACCCTCTAAATAAAATGAAGGTATGAAACAAGTACAACAAAGCTGTTGTACCAATCTAGTAGAAATCTTGATCAATCGTGACAGAGGAAATTGAAATATACCCTGAGGAAAAACAACGAGGGGTTGAATCGTCTGGATGAAGTCGTGGGACAAAGGGGTGGGCGGTAAAAGGGGTCGGTCGAGTCCCATAGCCGTGGCTAGGCGACGCGTGCCGGTTTTAGTAGGGCGTCGAGACGCCTTCCGCGTAGAACGCTGCCAGCACCGAGACGCCCTCTCGTTTCCACGGGCAGATGCTATGGGCGCGCGACCAATCGTAGACTCCGCTTTCGACGCTCGCTTCCAATATGGCAGTAACGTGCGCTCTCACTGACAGAGTCCACCTAACGTTCCCGCGATTTACAATTTCAAACTATTCTCTTTCTCTAACAACTTCTAAAATTTCAGTTTCTGACATTTGGAAAATTTTCGAAGTTTTCAATTTTACACGCTTATAAATTTACTCATTTTTTAGTTTACTAGTTCACAAATTTAATGTTTACAAATTTACAAATTCTTAATTTATCATATATCAAATTGCCACATCCTGAAATCCCCAAATGTTCAACAATAAACAAGTAAACCATCTACGACTTCTCCAGAAAATGCTGAACAGCTAACAGAGACTCCCTAACCTTCAAATACAAAATATCACATTGTAAACCTAGCCATCGAGACAAGTCTTTTCCCATCAGCCTTATATCGGTCGCAGCTGCAATCGGTTCCTTCTGGTTCCAGGGAGTCTCTTCGTTTTATCTGTAGTTCACGATGATAGAATGCAAAACGGTGTCGCAAAAACAAGCCACGAAGAAGGGGCATCGTTCGAAAAGGAACAGAAAAAGGAGACAAAGGTCGATGGGCCAGTGTTTCGAACGGGAGAGAGAAGGAGAATCTTGAGAGAGACTTTGGACGATGAGAGAGGACGGTTCCCATGACGACGCAACCCCAGGAACGCGAAACGGTCTAGCCATCCTTGACTCGATACCGGCTCGCTGTATATTCACGTATACAGTTACCCATAGAATCTCACCACCATCACATCTTCTTCGAACCCTCTCGGACCGTCCACCTTCTCTTCGTCTTCGTTCATCGCCACCCACTTTCCTGGCTATGGCCAAATGAAATATCCTACTTTCATACTTTGTTCCATCTGCAGCTTCATATTGCGAGGATGGTTAGGTTACGGACCGCTCGGATGCGGAATACAAACGATCGGAAAAATGAACGAGTGGACTTGGAATTGGTGCATTAGTGTAGACTTCGAGGTTTGCATACGGAAGAGGAATTTCGCTATGGAAAGCCAAGACAGAGGATCGATGTAACTATAGTTAATTATTGGAGGCGTGATATGGAGTTATAATAGTCGTAGATTGTACTAAATGTGATTATAGTAGTAAATTGAGCTATAATAATAATAATAAGTTATTCTTACACGTATTTTATCACACACATTTCTCTATTGATCACGTCCAATTTCCCATCGATGACACAGTTCGAAACTCGAGGAACAAAGATCAACGAGGTTATTCAAACGATGTCGGCATTAGGTACGTAAGCGATGCTATAGATAGAAAATTTGTTCGGAACCACGCCTCGTGATACATCCAGATGCCAAGACTTCGCTATCGTCCCCCACCCTTTTGTTCGAGTTTATCGGTGAATTCCTATCGCGATCCGCCCTGAAAGCAGCACGCGAAAATACCAACTCGCCTTCCTCGAAACTCGGCCATTGATCGGATAAACGTTTATCCCACGAAAGAGGAATCCTTCCAGAAGCGATTGTTTAAGGAAAACTTTTTACGGTCGTCTTGTCCCTCTGAAAGCTCCAGCTTCTGAATCGGCAAAATTTTCGCGAATTCCCTCCTCGTTCGCGAACGAATATTGAGCTTTTCTTTTATAGCCCGTTACGCATAGGGTGTCCAAATAATTGGCCTTACATAACATTAAATTTCTATCATTTTCATTCGCTCACGGTTTTATAAACGTGTGTGTGTTAGTTTAGTACACTTTTTACTGCAAAGTTATCAATTTTTAAATCATAATCAGTAGCAGAAATCGAAAGTGTAAATATATTATCATATGTTAAGTATCAAAGGTTAATAGGACACTTTACTCCATTTCACTTTTATTTCTTCTCTCGGGAACCATTTTTGTTTCAGAAGACACCCTATGTTTTTCTTCAGGTAAAACCCTCGTCTTTTTCGAGAAACGCGCGAGCAACGTTCTATAAATAATTCAACTAAAATAATATGATCCCCTCGGTCGACCAGCACTCGATGTTGGCTTTCACCACCATCGACCCACGGTAAACACCATGGCCGCCATGAAATTACGTGCACTCGAAGCGCAGCCTCTTTATTTTAGACGGCGTGGAAATTCTGCAGAAAATTCTGCTCGAAAAAATCAATGAAGACGTAAAATATAGAGGTGTAGAATGGTTTTATTACGTTTTTAAACACAGCACCCACGTGTTCACCCTTGCGCGAGGTTCACACGCATCTGTAAAAACATGAACCAGCGTGTAATATAAGTGTACGCGTTGGTTTAGTTAAATTAGAATTCTCGGAATTTCGGATCGAACGAACTCGTAATACGCGTTTTACTGGGTGCTTTTAAGGACTTTTATGTTATTTATGACACCTACAGACATTTTGCAATAAGCAACTGAAATAATCTACTGTGTTGCAGAATCGAGGGAAAATAATCTCCCAGCATCAAAGTATTATCGATTTTAAACGATATTACTTTATCTTCATAAACTTGATACTTGTTTTTTGTCATTTTTATTCCATATATTCATATATTAATAATAAAATTATTATAATTTTAAGACACTGTAAATATATATAGAAATGGATACCTTTTTCCGCATTATTATATTCGCAAACAACATTATTTAGACATTTAATCCATAAGTATTAACACCTTCACAATGAATCACAATGAATACATTTCAACGGAGAAGGAAGAAGCGTTTCGTGCCTCGTTTCACCGACAACTGACATCTGTTCGCAACTTTCACGAGCGAGGAATTTTCACTGATTTAGGGCGATGGTTGAAATTTTCGGTGAAATCCACATAGATCGAACCCAACAATTTTTTCATACGAAGAGAAAGTTGCAACCCCAAGTGGGAAAAGCGACCGCTCGTTCAAACCGCTCTCATTTGATCCTCGTCGCTCGAACGGTTTGCCTCGATCGTACTTTACCGTGATTCATTCGATGAACAGTGATTTCTTTTCATCCCATAAACTGTGATTTCTATTCGAGTGTCTGTGATTATAAAATCTGCATACGAAAACACCGCCTATCCTTTTTGTCAAGCTATTGGTACGTACAATAAATTATTGTCGTTTTTTTTAAATTATTACCCGTACAGTTTATAAAAGAACTCAACGTGCATAATATCTGTCAGTGTTTTTGAAAAGGTTAATATGATTTCTAGTTCTTTGGATATTCGTTCAAATACTTGCAATAAATAAAATCGTTGCAAATCGTTGCAAGAATGGAGTGCCATTACAGTCTTCTCTCATTTTCAATAAAATGACTGATCATCAGAGGTGTCTACAACTATCCAAGATAATTGAAAAATGAAACGTTTGCTACGGAGGTTGCGAATTAGATGTCCAGGTACGAGATGCCTCGAAAAGGGTCACAATGTCCCGGTAAAGAGTACTTATAGGATGACTCGTGGCCACGAGCCGAGTCTCGCGCAAAAGCAAAAGCACAGCTGCGAGAAATGCACACCTATAGGTACTAAGCATCGACGGACCGCGCGCGACCATAAAATGATCGTAAAAACTTAATTTTACGAGAGGCATAATATATTTGCCACCACCAACGCCATCGCCGCCATCACCCTCCTTCTCCGAGAACAAACGGTTAACCATCGCTGGAATTTCGTAAACGAACAAGAACATCCCGGCACGCGTCCTATAAACAAGTTTACACGCGAGACTTCTTTTCATCCACCTTGCACTCGTCAATTGCGAATTATTTTTCTTAACGATCATTTCAGAGCTACCGTCGTTACAGGTCGTACATGTGTTTTTAATATCGGGTCATTTTAATTGCAAGTGTTTTTAGTGCTTTTTGCTTAAAATGTTATCGACGTGTGTGTTCTTCTTGATCACGGTCGGTACGAGCTGTAGACATCTAAAGATCCAATTTCGCTTTCATACGGCGATTAGTACTTTGATTTTTCACAAATTTTACTAAATATTTTTAAATAGTAATAATTATATAAAATGGCAATAACCTTTATTATGAATTACATTCTAATAAAGTTAAATATTGTCCTAAATTATTAATACAGTATGTATATTCCTGTACCATTTCTATGTTTGAAATCCTTTAACGAATTCTTATTTGTGTAGTTTGAAGCTACCTTAAACGAGCGAGAAGAAGCGGAGAGGTCAGTAAAGCGACACCAGTTTGTCAAGTTAGGTGGACAGTGAAATAGAGATATCAACGAATGGTGACAGTGACATAGTGTCGAAGAATAGTGGCTAAATAGCGAAAAGAGAGAGGCACGTAAGAAGAAGGAGGATTGGAAGGAAGACAAGTTTCTTGGTTGACTTTTGTTAATCCAGTGTCCACGACGCGACGCAGTGAATGAACGCGTAAACGAGCCGCGTGGGCAACTAAAGGGGCGCCGTTAATATCGCGTGACAAGAATAAACGTCGGTCATAATTCAATATTGTAATTATACCCTCGTAACGGGCTTTATTGTGCCGATTAATATGCGTCGTTAAAGTAATTGCCGGTAGCGAGGACTACTCCGCCACCTAAACAGGTGCACCAAAGTATCTTACCGCAGTATGTTCATAGATAAAACGTGGAAATATTAATTGCATCGCTTGCTAAATATTCACGGGACACACCAAACGGCGTGGTTTTTGTAGGGAAAAGGGCGACGAAGAAAGACTCAACGGTTCTTGGTACTTGACTGGTGAAGTTGCAAATTAAGGGGTTGGATATTTGAGGGTTCTGTAATTTAGGCTTTTTGGATATTTGAGGATTTGGAAATATTTGTGCTTCATAATGTAGAGATTTGGAAATTTAGCTTGGCAACTTGGGAAGGTTGAAGACTTACAAATTTATAAATTTGAGAACGGAGCTTGAGTATTTGTTTGGTTTAAAGATTTTGGACGTCTCAATAACTTTGTGGTTTGTTCAAGGATGTTCCCGAGTTCGAGAAGGCAGCTGATCCTTAATTAATCGCGATGTCCGAATTTTCTACTTTGTTATTTTTCGAATCGGCCACTTTGTCGGTCAGTTCATGAGATACCGTCCCAGTTTCACGCCTGTTCGTGGAAAGAAACATAGACATAGTCGACATAATGAAACTGGGCGGATCACACTTTCGAAAACATCGTACTGCAGAAAATTTATCTTTATGGATATTCTTTTGAACACGTGGACGACCGTGAATCGATCTCACATGAAAATGTTCCGAATTGTTGCAAACTTCGTAACTTTGTAACTGCAACTTTGTGACTGACATATAATCAATATAATTTACAATTACACCTATCTTTCAATTTTCATGGTACTTCGTTTACACCATTTTGCTTTTACATAGATAAAAGATTACTGGTTGCAAGAATTTGGAGTCTACTCCATTAAAATGTTCTCTTATATATTAAATATTAAAATACAAGTTACCAAATTCACGCTAAAAGGAGGAATATATGTATTACTTTTATATGTATTCTCTTGTGATTCTTTTATTTATATCATTTATGTTTCGCGTTTATATTTTGTGTCTCACACTCGTTCTTGTCTGGTTACGCCAATGAACATCTAAGAAACGCAGGAAAAAGAAAAAGGAAGAGAGGAATAAAAATCGGTACGAAGCCTGTTCACGTTCTCGTGACGCGATGCGGCGGTCATTTTAAACGAGGTTCACGTGTCGAGACCACCCACCATCTCCTTGATTATATATACCTTAATTTCGGCCGTTTTAGGCATACCACTTTCTTTTTTTCCTTTGGCTGCCGGGCAAAAATTCGAAAACCGAGGACGATCGTGAGACCACGGACCGGAACGCTCTTTAATGGTCAAGTATCCCGTCTAGCCAACTCAGAATTGACTTTGGGGGCCTCATGTGGCGAAACTCGGAAGCTTCGGACGATCCTCGTTTATCCTGCGTCTCTTTGTGCACGTCCGACAAGGATAATAAAAATAAAAAAACACTATTTCGTTGTTTCGAACATTTGACGCAAAGAAACATTTTCTTGTTTTTTTCCTTTTATACTTTCGAAACTTTTTAATGAACGAAAACACGTAAAAATATATTGTTTATTTTTATACAAAGAATGAACCTTTATAGAAGGTTAAAAGGTAAAAATAAACCTAATTTATAAACCTTTACTAAGTTTTAAAAGCGAAATTGCAAAATTTCCATAACTCTCTCCATCGTCATGTATGAAACATTTTATAAAAGAAAGCACAAGGAAATACTATTTCTTCGTCTGAAATTCTTATTATTTTTGAGTCTCAAAATGTGTACTGTTCTTGTCTTTCCTGCACGAAGCAGCACAGGTCAAACAAGGATCACCCAGAGCTTCTTAGTTTTACCACGAGAGGCCCCAAAGTCAATTCGAGACTTGGTCCGTTGGTCTTCTACCAAACGAGACTTCCCCTACCTATTTCAGTTCCTCCTCTCTCTTCCTCGCTTCTTCTTCTTCTTCGGCTGCTATCGCGAATGGCGTAGATGTGTTTCTGGATCTACTAATTGGTCGTAAAGAATATAATGTTCTGGGATCCGGGCTGGACCTGGTCGCAAAATGGAAAGGGTTTCAACCGACCTCGCGAATTAGCTTCTTTGTTGAGATCCGTTCTTGTTAGACGACTTATTCAGGATGGCTATTGGTTGCTCGATTCGAATTCCTCTGTCAGCCGTGAAATTTATTATGGCTAACGCGATTGCTACCATGGTGAAGTCCTCTGCGCTGTAGACTCCGAGATACAATGTAACGTTCGGTTTTATTCCCTTAATCTTGTGGTTTATCTCAGAGCTTAAGCATTGGCGTAACTAGGATTTTTTCATTAATTTTGCTAACAGCGTTATCAATATACATACATATAGAACATATGTATGTATAACGAAATGATTCTGAGAAATTTGAGAATATGCGGATTTAAGATTATCGAAATTTCAGAGATTTAGAATTTATCCCAATGTGCTATGCCAGTCCACATTCAGGGACGCATCTCCATCCCTATATCTATTTACACCGGTATCTTTCATCTTTCTACTTCGACAGACCTACAATACGCCCTCTAAATTTGTCTTACTATAAGATATTTACTGTTTTACTAAACCGATCTACATACAATGGACAACCGAGACCTTGGAATGTTTTTACACATGTACATTCGTTTCGTGTAATCTCCACAAATAGCTGGACATTGGCAAGTGTCTCAATATTTTGCAGTCGCAAACATTTCGATATAAAAATGTTGATGACACTCTGCGAAAGTGCACCACAGTCAAAGGGTTCCAGTCCAGAATCTCTACTTCAGGATGAAGGCAAAGTACACCACTGAAAGATCGCGAGAAGTTCGAAATTTCCATGGCCGAATAAAGGGCAGGTGAAAGAAGAATTGAAAGGACACAGGTACAACTGAACGATGCACTTTTGCCAAAGGACATTAGCCCATTCACCGGTTGAGCTTCTTGCACAGAAGCCCGCTTAAACATTTTATGAGGTGGTCGGCGTAATTTGATGGCCCATAAAAACGCCTAGTCTAGTTTTTCCTGAGGCATCGTGATCCGTCGTCGGCGCAGGCCACGCGCCTCGTGTCTCTGACTCTCTTCGGGCCTCTATCGTTCCGTGTCGTTCACGGATTTATTCCTCTTTAACCTGCATTAAAAGAGACCGGTAACGCGGCATAGATCGCCTAAGTCCATTTCGGTCGCGAACGAACGCTGCCATTTTATTTGTGACGCGACGCGGTCGTTTTTTTCGCAATGAAACTCGAGACGGTCTTTTGGGGTCATGCGAGAATACATTGAGAATATGAGAATGAGGAGATTGCGGGCAAAGTAGGGATTTGGGTAATCGAAAATTTGAAAGTTTAGAAATTTGGAAATGTGGAGACTTGAAAACATAATAATTTCGTAATGTAGAGGTTTCAGGATGTGGTGATTTGGAAATACGTTAGTTCCAACTAACATAACCAAAATAAAAAAGCATGTGTCGCAGCTAGTGACGATTTTCCCTCTTCGTGAAAGGGATGTCCTTGCAGAGAGCGTCCAGGGTCGATGAAACGAGGCGTCCACCATGATGAAAGCGAGGTCGAGCAGGCCAGAAACAGGAAACGGGAAACGTGGTGGAAATTGAAAATGGGATGGAGGACGAAGCACGGGATACAGATGGCGGGCCGGATATAGGAATAGAGCTGCAAGTCTGCGGAAATTACGTGAGTCGTTTTCGTGCCCTATGTTTTCAACGACGTGCACACAGATTTCGCTGCTAATAATTGTTTTACCATGTAAGTACTGTTCGTTCCACTTGAATTTCCTCTACTCTTTTATTTTTTCTGTTTCTGTAAAGACGTTCGTCGTAGAAAATACATATAACTGGAAGTAGGTTAAGTAAGAAAATATAAATATCAATTCTTACTTCCTTTTTGCAGTAATATAAAGAGTTATAAGCAAAATGTACTACACATCACTGTTGACAAAAGAAATCAGAGTAGACTCGTGTTATATTTGCTACACGTAGCCGGTAGTCACACTGTTACAAGACACAAGAAAAAGGAAGAAGCGATTTGACAACCTCGGTCACGCACAGTATGCCTGCGGCGTCGGGCAAAAAAGAATATGTGATCCGTTTCCCTTCGAACGCAAATCACGGGAAGAGGTTGTCGCGTTTCGTGGCAAGGACAAAAGAGAAGACGAAGAAGGTAGCAATAAGTCGTGCACCCTGCGGCGGTTGGTACGTTACATATAGTAATCTAAGTTGTGTTTATGGCTGAATATATATGCATAGCAGTCGGATGGTGGCGCGAGGAACTCATTACCCTACGTCGAGGGGGTATTAGCATATTTAGAGCCGGCTCTCCCCAATCGTTACCGACACTCCACCTCTTATCAACCCCCCCCCCCCCCTTACCCTCGCCGACACCGCTGTTCCCCACCCTATTTCCATTTCACCAAACCCTCCTCCCTTCCTACTGGCTGAAAGGTGAACCCTGGTGCATCCAATTTTGCGCGCCGACGAGAAAGCGGTTTTATGTTTCGATGGAAAAGCTAAGCGTCTCGTCCTTCCAGGAAAATCGCTTTCGGACGGTGTTCAACGCTTCATATAGTGCAGATTTTTTTCTTTATAAAAATAGATTATGTTTTTTTGCAAAAAATTGGTTATTTTGCAATATCTTCATTTTCAAGATTTTAAGTTTTCCATTTTTATCTTACCAATCATTTATTTCAGGTAACGACAACAAGATCCTTGCAACAACATTTCTCCAAACAAGATTAAAATCATCAAGAAGAAAATGTAACATAAAACTATTTTATTATTATTCTTCCATACTTGCATATTCGCTCGAATTACATTTTAATTATATTAAATTATATTTATATTAGGTTTTTTTAACTATAGTTCAATTTCAGGTATCGTAGTTTGGTAAAATGCTGGACAAGATGATATTCATATTCAGAAACAGTCTCGGGGATAAAATTTGTATCCAGAAGAGTATGCGGGAATAAAAAGGTAGACAACGAAGGAAGAAGCAGGACGGAGCAGGCTAAGTAATTAAGGAAGCTGATCCTCGGAGACAATTTAGCTTAATGAGAGTCAGCCAGTTCCACCCCAGCTATCTGCAGAGCCCTGGAGATCCACCACCCACACCAGACACCATCTTCCTCGTCGCTCGGTTTTCCCTCTGTTTCCTCGTTTCCCCCATTCCACGCTTCCCGTCCATCTTGGAAGTAAAACGTCTACTTTCCAGACGTCCGCCCCTTTTCCCTTTTTTCGCCTGTATCTCGCCTCACGATCCAAGCCAAGAATTTAGATAAGGATTTTATACGAGCACGCTCGATTATTCTGGCTTCTCCTCGACACGCCACTCTTCTAACGTCGGATTTCATAGAATTCTTCGACTCTCGCCGAACCAAGTGGGATTGTAAATTGGCTAGAGCAGCTTTTTTGCGATATTGTTGGAATTCCTCCGAAATAAGATTTAGGGGCGGACGTGATAAATTTATATTACCTCCTCGACACGATTCTGTTCTAACGTTGACTTTGGTCGAATTCATCCACTTTGTTTTTAAGGGAATCACCTTATAAATTGCTCACAGGACGTTTCTACAGAATTGTAATATTATTAGTATGGTATTATTTTTGTACTATTCGTTGTAGTATTAGTTGAAATTTCTTTAGTATTATAATATTATCTAGAACTTCTATAATATTAGAGGTTAGGTTTGCCAATATTCAATTATTCTTTGGTCTGCACACAGCATCCTGAAGCTTCCATCGAATATTTTAACTCGTCAGAAATGTATGATGAAACACGTGGATCGTTTGAAAGCAATATCGGTGTATCAAAATCTAGATACACTTTGAACTGGTTTAGCATATAAGTTGTACACGCAGACACACGCAAATCATTTCCGCCCACACGAAGCGAGCTATTATAAAAAGCGTATTGTATCGCGATACGCGTCGGCGTTCGCAATGGAGAAGAATACTTTGCCAGACGGAATATCTCGAGATGAAGGAGCGCCGTGTAAAATAAAAGCGAGCTGTCGAAACGAGGTCGTTTTAAATTTAGTGCTTTTAAGGCCCTGGGTAGCGTGACTCTTCCGAAATGGTAATCGAACCATACACTTATTTTCTTAAAATTCGAATTGATGTACTATAAGTGATTTTCTTGTAACTTTATTTCATCAAATCATATCAAACTTTCTGTGTTTCAGAATCGACAGTTGTTTGTTGAAATTGTCGAGCAGCAACTTTACATTGAAAATATTAACTGAAAACTAATGTAAGAATATTCGTTAAGCTTCAAGCTCTAAATTACTGCCATTTGATGGTACTTTTAAGTCATCAAATAATTTCAGACTAATTATACAACAATCTAGTAATTCTAGCAACAACTGATATTTATATCATGCATGGTGGAGTATACATATAGGTAAGAAAAATGTTAAATAATCAGTATTGTTGATAAATTGATTATAAAATAATGTAACCGAAATAATAATTGAAAATGAAAGTGAACAGTTTGAAGTTGAAGTAGCTCGTGCAAAATGATCTTTCCGACGCTTCCTTACAATCTTTTTTTCTTTCTCGTTCGCGAATAAACAGGATTCTCGAATAGTACAGCAGCATGCTTTTTATACGTGAGATTCATTGCATCAGACCGTAGGAAAGTCTTCGTTTACATACCGGGAATTCGTGTTTAGATCGCTACATTTGCTGTTCAGCTGTACCGCTCGCGAAAGTTTACTCGATCGTAGTCGAAAGATCAGAGAAAACGCTGTTAGTTCAAGGATTGTTTAAAACATCGACTACCACGCCCTCTAAATCGCGTACAATTCGTTACTAATTAATTATTAATAGCCTAACAGAAATATGTAAAGAAATTGTCTGAATGTTTGTATAACACGAATTATGATTTCTAACTTTTGAGCTTTTAACAATCCATCAGTAGATATTATCCCATTTATTCGGATTAGGGTTTCGAGACTGTCACAGGATGATATAACATTGATTTAATTAATAATATTGGACTAATACGTTATTGATCTAATCACGCTTGTAAAATAATCTAAGCGGATATATATAATCCAGTAAATTTTGAAGAAATTGTTAATCATATAAAATTTTGCAGGGTACAAAGTTAAAATTGGGTGTTTGAAGTTGCGTTCGATGGTGGCGCCATCGTACGAAGCTTTACGGAAGATTATTGACCAAGAATCGATAAGGTAGAACAAGAGGGACTCGTCGATAAAGTCGATCGAAATAAAAAAACAACCCCTCGTTTCATTACTCGTATTACGATGTCTGAGAAACATCGAAAGGGTGAGGTAATATAAATAAGAGGGTGGCCTGTTCCGAGAAGATGAAAAGTTATTTTCCTGGCGGAGAAAATAGGCTGCTTCATAAATTTCAGTCGGTAGACGTAAACAAACGAAACTCCTAGAGTAGACAAATAAAAGAAAGAAAAACCCGATGGGAATAAAAATGTTGGACTGTTAACGCGATCGTTCGAGCGTATGGAGCTCTCGGATGGATGCTATTAACGGAATTAGGTTCAAATTTATTCTATTTTTGTTAAGGGTATTTTCTCTCATATTTTTGTTTTTGTTACCGTTTCTTGGAGCATTTGATACCAAGGTAGATTTTAAGTTAATCAATATCTTGTGAAGTAATGTATTGTATTACTTGGTATTTTATCAAGCTACTTCTTCACTTACTCGATATTCGATAAAACTACACTTTTAATTTCATTAAAATTTTGTTTAAAAACTTACATAACAACTTGCAGAAACAATTTTTGTCAGCTAATTAAAATAGTGAAATACAAATTCCAGCTTCTTTTATGCATATTTTTAAGTTGGTCTTCAAACATTCTTCGATCTGTTGTTACATTTATAATAATGCTATTTCTCTGTACCTCTACTTTTACATTATTTGTCTCTATGGACGATTGATGAATGAAAATAGAAAAATCTTGAATTAGTTGCCAGCTAAATATAATAAACGACAGTCGACTCGACACGAGTTGAAATCATCAACTCGGAGAGTGGAATCAGGGGTTCAATTTGTTAGACGAATTGCGTCCATTTTCCGTTTATTTTAAACGTGAAATTACCGCGAAACTGTTTAATGAGCTTTGAAAAGAATTTGAGATGTTAAAACACCGACCTGATTCGACCTCGTCACATTTCACGGGTTTAAACTGACCAAGAGAATGTCTCGAGTTGGTAAGATCATTAAACCGCAGCGCCATTCCTCCTGTGTCAATTGACCCCGTGCGACACTATTTAACTAATGGTCCAATCACGATGCTGACCTGGAATATCATTAAATCTTCTTCAAAGAAACAGCTGTTCTCAAATATTCGCGTTCCAATCTAGTCTTGGACAGTGTCCGGTGTAAATCAAGATTTTTACTGCACTGTATGAACATAAATTCCGTATATTTACACGCACGAACGAGCAAAGCTGATGTTCCTATTTATTTCGTAATTTCGTGGGAAGATAGCTCCGAGACCCGAGAACTATTAAGAAAACTATTAGAATATGATTTTCGACGCGAAGAGGTGATTTCGAGCTTCTTTAGTACTCGCTATAGTTATTTGCGGCTTCTTTGGTTCAAATTCACGATTCGGAGCTTGCGTACCAGACGTGTTAAATCGAAACTTCACTTATCGCAGTCACTGAAATTTACAGCTAATTTCAACTCATATGATTTAAAGCTTTCGCATTGGAATCAGTCCTTTACTTCAACTTCAATTTCAACATTTTTCAGTACCTATCACAATTCGTAGCATTGTTGATACAAAGTCTATGAAATGATAAAATAGTAAAATATTATGATCGAATAAAATATTCAAGTCTTTCCTAATGTCTAGGATGTCGATTGAAAGCTTTTTCTAATATACAGTAAGCTTATCTAATTCCAATATGGATGCTGATGATGAGTACATCTTCTTGCTTCTTGTGGATCCACTGGTATACATGTATCGTCTATCCTCGTTGTTCAAAGACAAAGGAACAACACTAATATCTAATAGCAATCATTGTAAATCGAAGATTCTATAGTATCTGCAAGGTCTCCCTTAATAAGTAGCAGTCTACTAATGTAGTAGTCTAGTGCAACCGCAAGTAGTAATGTAGTAGCGTTACCATTCATAAATTTCATCGAATAAAATAAATTCCAGAACGTAAATAAAATGGTAGGAAATAAATCGCATTTGTGGGAAGAAGAATCACTGGCCGCAGCTTTCGTCTAATTTAGCGAGCCACTTGAAACATTAATGAAGATCGGAGACGTGGAAAGGTGCGCGGATAACGAGCGAATCGCGTAAACTTGTCGTCGCTCGTAAAATGCCGCGTTTACGTATCATCCGGACGATCCGCCGGTTTTATGCGCGCGCACCCGATCCCAAACATAGGAAGTTGATATAGAAGTCTATTCTCGTTGAATAAATAATCCGTAACGGCTCGAAAACACACGGCCTCGTGTGGTTGCTGCATGCTTTCTACCATGCTGCCATATCGCGATCGGTACCAGTGGACAATTCACCGAAAATTCCAATAACATAAGCAAAAGTTACAAAGCGAGTCGATACGTCCTCGCTGATGTAGTCGCTCATCGCCATTTTGTATGATGGTAGACCACGAAATTCGATCAGAGTAACTATTTACAGTTTTATCGATGTCATCTTTATCATTTGTTCGACCTGATTCAGTTCAGTTTGGTTCTTCTTCTTTACAAGGATGCCGATTCAGTCGCTTACAGCCTCATTTTGTCCAAGAAGTAAATTGTCCATGAAAAACATCGGCCCAACTTCTTCGTCGCATTTTTCTGCCGCAAGTTTCTCGTCTAATAAGCTGTAGAATTTATTCGCTGTTCATATGTGGGCATGATCCTCGAGGATTCGCTTATTATTGCGCACTCACTTTGCTTGTTAAACGTTCAAGCGGTTCGTTAATCAACGGTTCGAATTTTTCCGTGTCAGTTTCCTCGTAATTGATCGTTACTCCCAGCTTTTTGCACGACCATAAATGTGCATAAATTATTTCTAATTCACCATTGTAATTTACGATTCGTTTTGATCCGTCTTTGAACCATTTAGAGAGGTTCTAACCTAACCAGTTGAGGATGAAAGATTTCAGCAAGGTTTTTAAAATACTTATTGCAAAACATTTAAATAATAAAAATATCCTACAGATTCTGTGGCTAACCATTGATTAAACTAAAAGCGTCATGTCGTAAAGAATAGTGACGGAATTAACAATATTGTAATGATAATATACCGACGGTGAGCTGAAATGAAAAAACAGGCAGGGGTGTGATAAAAAATGGCGTCGCAGCGCGGGAAGAGAATTCGAATAAATTCGAGATGGTTCTGTAAAAACACAGGGACACGGGATAAGCTTTACGACATTATACCCTGGCTAAGTTATGAATATTGCAGCTCGTACGGTTGATTAAGTGGAGGAACGCCGTTGGAGGCTGGCTGCTCTCTATCTCCTCGTCCGAATCGTAGCCGCCATTAAACGGAAGACATCCAACACCTCTGGCGACCATCGAGGTAAAACAACCTTCTCCGTTTCTCTATGGCGTGTGTCTGCCATTAGACTAGTCATCTAACGGGAAACGTTATCCATCGTCGTCAACACGATCAAACGTTTCAGCGTTTACGCTTGTCTCTGAATTTCTACGATCCAACTGTCTGGCGTTTCCAACTGTCCGACAAACGGTATTTCGAGACACGGAACAACGCAGGATGATTTTATTATTGGCCACTTGCGTCACACCTCGTGTTCTGGCTTCCGAATCCGTTTGTTCTGGATTTTGCTGAGACACACTAATAGTTTTAAAAATTGAGCGATATGTTCACGCATCGAAAGTGAATTCTGTCTATAGGCTATTGGATAGTTAGTTAGTTTATTGGCTAGTTATAATTCCATGTAAAAACGGAGGAGTAGAGGTTCCAACAGCGAGGAACACAATCGATTTAATTAGCAATTCCGAACGTCGAGAAAGAATAAATCGAGAATTTAATATTTGAGCAATAAAAGAAAAAAGTTTGGAAGTAATCGAAGAAGCAAACGTTCCGTCGAGGGCAGGGCTGTAACGTGGAGGGATTCGAGAAACTCGGCAGGCAGAAAAAGAAAGAAGACGAAGTAAAAAAAAAAAGGGAATCTCCCGCCAAGAGGAGAGCGCGGCAGCCGAGCACTGGAATATGGCTGCAACATCAACTATCAACAATATTGCCTCGTGGCCTCGGTCCTTTGACATCTGAAAAATAAGACGAGGACACCGTATCCACCGACTCTTTCTCTTCTTTCCTTCGTCTCTTGTTCTCTCTCTCTCTCTCTCTCTCTCTCTCTACCGAGCAAGCTGCAGAGAGCAAGTTGGAATTCAAAATGGCTGGCTCGAGTTGCAGTATACGTGGGCAACCCGGTAACACAGCGTCTTTCGACTTTTGCCGCACACGCGCGATTCTCTCTTCTTCGGAGACGATAATCGACTCTATCCGAAATAAATATATGTTTAAAATGAATATGTGTCCTATGCTTTCGTTGATAGCCACAGTTTGACAATGTTTAATCCCTTTCAAGGTTATAAAATGAAATGTTTTAATTGTTTGGTGTAACGTTTTAAATTTATTCGATACGGAAACAATGATAATATTCTGGTATATGATTATACGTTATATGGTTAAATATTGTATAGTCAAGCATTGTATAATAATGTTGAGTCAGATCACTGTACGTTATATCGTCACAAGTTATATGACTAAACGATTATGACATTGCATTACTGCAATGGCGTTGCGTTAGATCACGCATTATATCGTCGCACATTGTCCACCCAAACGTACCACATCAATGCATTATATTTCCACGCGTTATATGACTTCTCATTCTCAGCCAATTTTATACGTCAGCCGATCGCACTGAAACCGTGCCCTCTAGAATTTCCCTGCAGCAACACCTAATCGCAGACAACGAAGATAATCATTATTCAGCATCAGTTTCGAATTGCAATAAAAATTGCTTGCATCGAACGAATCCTCGAATCACAGTCTCCGTGTTCTTGAACCCACGAGGCAGTCGAGGATGGCCCGTTGTTCCGTGGATCGGATTGGACCAACGGTTGAACCGGTTCTCCTGTGGGGATAAAGACGCAAAGCGGCGAAGCTGCAACCGTGTGGACTAAATAAAATTCAGAATTTATGGAAAACGAGGGAAGAAAGGTGAACGCTGGCGGTGCAAGCGAAAAAGAGACGGAGGATGTTGGCCTGTAAAACTGGTGAACTGCCTAGCTCTCCCTCGGCCATCGTCGGAGAAGCTCTCCGATGAATTTGAATAAAAATGGGACGCGGGACGAGGTTGGATAACCGAGAACCCCTGGGAAGAGAGAAATAGTGGATGGAAAAAAGGGGTGGCTGAATGGGTAGGCGGTTATGACACGTTGTGTTTCTGTTCGTACGAGAAAAATGGATACTCTGATGCGTATGTATTATATTCTGTGTATGACCAGCCGCGTTTTTACAGCGTTGCTTTATATCACCAGTTATTTCCTCTCTACTTTTTGGATTATTCAACGGGGAGTGTATAGTATGACCAGGTTCTAACTTGGCTGGTCAAATTTTAGACAACAGAAGCAACATTCTGTTGATTTTTCCTGTCAAGTAAGTTTTTTTAGATTTAGAACGGAGTGTAAAATAAGCATGAAAACTTTTTAAGCACTTTTGATAAGTCTTTGCTAAAAAGTCTAAAAAAACAGACAAATATCTCTGTATGGGACTGATTGCACATTACTGTTTCATCCAACTCTCCTAATTTTTAACAATTTTCAGCATCGTGACACATTAATGACTAAAATAATGGAATAAATAATTAATCAAAATTATTATTACGTGATACATCCTGGGCTGATCGTATCGAAACACAAGATTAATTTTAAGAAATCACCGACGAACTTTTGTAGATTGGAAGATTCTTGTTGAGAAGAAGAGTATGGCCGCCGTCGGATAATGGCGTTCTCCCGCTTTCGATCCGTTCTGTTCAGTTCTACCTCCTTATGGCTGTTCCTTTCACCGGGCATCCCCACTTCCAAGAAACACGATTTGGTGCGAACCCACGAGTGTGCACTACAGGATTCGAATATCCAGACAACATCTAGCCTAACCTCGATGAACACGCATACATTGCATTTGCAACCCTGACATGCTTTCAAAAAATATGATATTCTCTCATACGATGTCTGGAAATTCAAGGTATTAAGACATAATAGACGTAGGGATTTAGTGCATGACGATACAATGTGAGGAAATTCAACGCGTAGATATTCAGCGCGTGATCATACAACGTGTAGGTATTCAACGGCTGATTATATGTACAATGCATAGAAATTTAACACGTGGAGATACTACGCGTGAAGATATCAAGCTTGATAATACGACACGTGGTGATCAACCGTGTAACGATCAAACACGTGGTGAGATAACACGTGACCATCTACATGCATAATACGACCTATCAGTGATCTAACAGTGTATAACTATACACCACCTGATTTAACAGTGCATAACCATGCATCATATAATGCTACATTGTATAGCCACGTATCATGTAACGTTACAATATACAGCCACACACCACATGATGTTGTAGTGTATAACCATACGTCAAGTGATCTAACGGTGTATAACCATATATCAGGTGATCTTATAGCGTATAACCATCTCGTGATCTAATCTATCCAACCATGCATCACTTGATCTTACAGTGCTCAACTGTATATGTATAACCCGCGCGATCTATTGCATCCACGCACTCTTCCCATCCCGATAGTCACACCTCGAAGTCCCACGTGCAACAGGACGATGACCAACCAGCTGTATATATAGTACATGTAGGTAGGTGCGTGGAAAAGAACAAAATGATGCTGAACATGCGTGCAGCGTTGCGCGATCGTAAAAAGAAGGAAGGCGAAACGAACTGTACAAGGTTTGATAGTTCCTGCACGGTTTCCTTTCGACCGAGTCAACGTTTAATGAAATTGCCTCTCCGCGGAGGGAATTCCGGGCTCCTAATGAAGATCATACGGCCAGCGTTGTTGAAATATGGCCGCTGATAGCCGATGATAAAACAAAGCCCCGTGGATCGCGTTAAACCGAAGAGAGAACCCGACGACACCGACGTGTACGTGTTCGACCGTTAATCTCCGGATTACGACGACCGTCTCTTCCAAACGTGACAAGAGATTTCTTCCCTTCTTACGCGATACGTGTTCGTAGAGCAAGTAAAACGGCTCGTTCCCGACTTCTGCTTACTATGCGACTTTTTTAACAATATTTTGCTTTATAAAGTCTTGTTAACACTTTCGCTATTAGAAGTTTTTATTCATAGAACTATACAATAAATTGATTAAATCTTTCTTTATGAAAAAGGCTGGTCAGTAAGTGTTGGGTCTCTTTGAGGTTTTAATTTAACCACTATAACAGTGTAAGGAGATCTGACACTAATCACAAAAATTAGTCAAAACTGGATGAATGAACGTTCTTCGATCCTGTAAAGTAGAAAATGGCATACTCGCACATAGTGATCCACGCGCATACTGGTTACCTCGAATAAGAAAGAAAAGTAAGAAGAACCGAAGGAGAAACGCAGGACGAAAGAAATTGGTCACTCACCTTCCGGCTGAAGCAAGGACGAAGAGGTGGTTGCGTTGCGACGGCGTAGCAGCGTCGCGGAGTGTCGCGACGGTAGCAGGGCGGAGGGAGGGGATGCCCTTTTCCCTTCCAAGGGTTTCCACGAGCCTCGCGGCTAGTCCATGCCGTCCCGTTTTCCACCTGCTGAAACATCCAATGTACGTTCAACTCGTCTGCAACTAGTCCAGCCAAACACATCGGAGCCAATATTGGCTCTAGTTCTTGGGCTTCGGGCTCCTCTCTTCGACCGCACAGCCTTCGAACGATTCTCCAAACATTGTACTATGATTTACACCTTCGGACCCGAGCGAGTAATAGTACACATCGCAGCGCGTCGGGTGGCTCGGTACCGAACGCGCGAACACGACACGTTTCACTCGCTTGGACGATCTTCGGCGTCCGGCAGCTCGCTGTCGAAAGACGACTCTCGCGAGGAAAACACAACGCGCGCGGAACGGCGCTGTTAAGAGCGGTGCATCGCGTTGGCGAAGTTTCGACTGAAGCTGGCAGCGGCGAGTTAGCGAAGCGAAACCGAGCGGAGAGGCTGTGTACGCGCATTGGCGAACGTAAACGTAACGGAACGGAAATACACGCGTCGGGCTGAACGAGTTAGCTCGGCCGGCAAAGCTCGCCCGGTCTACACTACAGGCCTGATCGTGTGTCGGTTAGGTATCGGGCCAACGGGATTTACTATGCTCGAACTGTACCGGGTCTATCTTTGTTCCTTCTCTTCCCGTCGCTCGCGAGAGTAAAACGTATGTTCGAGGTCTGACGAGAGAGAGACAGTCACAAGTTAACAACGACCGCCTTCTCTTTGGACGGCACGCTAGCCGTCGCTAAACCGTAGGATGGTACCCCGTTCCGAGCAAGCCAATCAGGCGGCCACCGTATCTACCTGTGGACTGCCTTCTGTGTAGCACCTGCGGCTAACGTCGATGGGAGCTTATACTTTGTAAAATGCCGGCTATCTTCGATGACAGATCCACGCTTTATGGTCTCTTCCCTTAATCCCCTTCGGTTACAGCGAACGCGGATCAGACCGATTCGACGGTGCTCATTAAACTCCTAGTGCTCCTATCCGCGATGTGTAAGGACCAGTTGATACGTACATTTTGTTGCGATGGATCGAAGATGTGGGCTATTATAATAATTGTAAAGTGGAGGTACAATGTACTGTAAGATGTAAGATGTATTTACTTATGTATAATGTGGATAAATATTAAGTAAGTCCTTACGTATGTAGGTGTAAGATGTATGTTGGTATGAAATGTGTAGTATGTATACATCTATGTCGTCAAACATAAATTTGTACGTTTATACATATATGTATATTTATACCTAGCAGGTACACCAAAGGGAGATATTTCGAGTAGATATAACTAATGATCACTTACGTAACGATTTAATGGCTAAAGGTTCTCGGTAAATGTTAAGATTAGAACGAAAGTTTATGGCAAAAAGCATGAACGTTCGTTCCCAGCGACCCCCATGATCGCAAATAGTAAGGATCAAGCTAATTACGATCAGAAAGAGTAAAGTTGCTGAGCAGAACGGAGCTTGATTGAGTCACTATTCGCTTTTATTTCGCTCGCTATTGCCAGTATTTCAGGCAGCGGCCGCAAATACGAAACAAAGGATCTGGCCATTGATTGAACTCGCTGGTCTCCTGGAAACGTTTAGCGTTCACGACTGAACCATTCGTTGTTGTTCATCGTGGAATTACTCGACCTTCTCGTGGCGTTTTACCGAGACCGTTCATTACCTCGATGCTGTTCGTCGTCATGGGCATCGTAATCGACATCGGTATCGCTGTGAATCGGACCGCGAACAAATTTCGCTTTGTACAGTCAACGGCAAATCTTGCCCTAAGGAAAAGTATGACAACCAACAAGAGACGAGAACGATACTCCTTTATTTTTCGGGACTTTTGGAAAGTTGAAAATTTGGAGATGACGGGTTCGAAATCTTTGGAAAACTTTTCCAGGATTTGGGGATGTGGAAATTTGGAAATCTAAGGATTTGAAACCCTTCCCAAATGAGGACATAGAAATATGAAGATTTTAATAGGGATTTAATCTAGGTATTTGAATGATTGGGACATGGAGAAATTTGCGTATCTGTATATTTAGAGATCCATATTTGGAAATTTGGAAATTTTAAGATTTGAACATCTAAAAATTCGAAAACTTGGAAATTTGAAAATTCGGAAATCTAAAAATTGTCAAGTTTACATTATATATCTGAAGCCGAAGGAAACCAACATTGACGAAAACATTGTGAAAGAAAGAAGATACATAAATGCAGGAGCATCTCGTATACATAAACATCGGCAGGAGATCGTCTGTTCAAAAAACAAAAACAAAAATTCTGGTTGGTGGTGCACGTTGTTTGGCCGAGTATCCTGTAATGACTCTTTTAACCGACAGCGTTGCGTTCTCAGTTTTATGCCTTGAACGTTTCGCCGACATTTTAACCCGTTCAGTCTCAATATCTTCATTTGAAAACTCGTCTCGCTCAAACTCCATCCACGACTTTGAATATAATTCAACGCCATTATACATACATTGCTCAACTATAGAATAATCAGAAAACAATGACCATTTAATCAATAATTAAAGCTGAAGTATGAAATCAAATATTTATTGCAAGCTCTCTGTTGAATTTTTAATAAAATTTTGTGAATTCTTGGCCAAATTTGTGTGAGATCTTGATAAAAGCTTTTGATATCAAGAGTTCCCTTTTTTTCGACGAATACTTGTACGCTTCTCGGTAAAATAACTCGAAAATGAATTATGATCCGCATTAAACCGTCTTGTTCCATACCCAAAAAAAAACGATAAAAGCGTCAAATATATCCATAGCCCTTTCTGTGACCGCTAAAACGACCTTAAATACTTTAATTAACACGGTGAAGAAGAATCAAATTCCGGAGAGAATTAGAATTTTAAAAGGACCCGTGGTAGATGTTAATGTTTATTCCAGCGATTGGTTCACCCGACAGCCTCGAGATTTTGGGTCCAACCCACGATATCTTAATAGGTTCCAGGCTGCTCTCGAGTACACGAAATGGCCGCTCGTTTATTTTCTTTCATCAGCTTCTTGGACTACAGCGAACACCGCGGTAAAATAGTCTGAAAGGCGCGTAAAAGTAACAAAAAATTTGTCGAATTCTCTTGTCACACCGTTTTTCGCCGTCTCTAGAAGTCTTGAGGAAATTGAAACCTAAATATTCATTTTAACTGTTCAATTTTTATATTATTATGGACAAGGAATTCACAAGTTTATGTTAGAGGTTAAGAAACTGAAGAAAATGAAGAGATTGGAAAAGTAAAGAAAATGCAGAAAATGAAGACTAGAAAAATGATGAACAGTGGCGAAAATAGAGCAGAGGAGAATGAAGAGCAACGAAGAAAATAAAGAACAGGGAAACGAAGAGGAATGGACGTTAAGTAACGCGATCGGATACCGGCTGATCGTGACGCGTGACGGGTGCAACTCGGTGCCCGTCGTTTGCTCATTAAAATATTTACGGTTACGATTGTTGCGGGATATCCGTCACAATTATCGTCTGTTTAACTTCACGCCGAACGATTTGTCTTCGGCACACAAGGAAACGTTAACTCGGTCCACTCGTGTGCACGGAGAGGGCCGGCCAGAACATAAGAGCTCATAAATGCGAATTTAAGAGGCGCAATAAAAACACATTGAAATTGAGAGTGAACGAGCTAGACCACGTGCTTTTACCGTAACCTTCCCTTTTTACTCTTCCGATACAGAAATATGTCATAGTTTTTAGCTAAACTGGCCGAAACATCGGCGAACGACCGAACACCGAACTTGTAACGACGCAAACGATTTTCAGCTAATCGACTATCGCTGTTTTAATCAAAATTAATATAAACAAGAATTACAATTGCTGTTATTTTCATATTCTGCACGCAGAAACCGTAATGCTATTCAATAAATAATTTATGTGATATTTACAGTTTAAGTCATAGGTAAACGAAGAAACGTGCGAAAAGTATAGAACTTGGTAAAAAAGCCTCATCTACATTTTTGTTTTTATGATTAAAATCGTACCGATTCCTTCTCAAGAAGAAAATTATACTTTCAGATGTGATCTACCTTTAACGCTTCTTAGTTTACAATGAATTCATAATGAGAAACGTTTACAGAAGACGAATACTTTGGAAGATTTCTCAAAGGTACCGGTATACCCGTTGCAGATACCATGGTTTTATGCTTTCGTTTCTATGGTTATAAATTTATTGGCTCGTCGAACAGCCTCGGACTTTGTATTTGAATGGCACTTTTGACGAACGGTGGTCAACGATAAATTGTGATTTTACAAACCTGCTGAACGGCGTTATTTAAACACGGTGGCCGTCTATTTAAACCTAACCGATCGCAGATTATGTCGCTATAAAATAATAAACATAAAACATACGAACGATCGACATTGAGACGACTATGTCTTTTTTCTTGACATAATTGAGCGATCACTGTCTTTTTTTTTTTTTTTGTTTTTTTATGCCCCTTTTTAGCATGAAAAAGAAATATGCATTAATTTCGATTTTTTGAAGTACTTTAAATTTTCTTAAGTGTAGCGAGTAGTAATAAATTATTTATGATGAGAAACGGTTGAGATCAATTTTTTATAGTAGATTGATGCAAGTTTAAAGTGGTGATGTGAAACATTTTTATGTTGCTTTGTTATTCTTCTGGTTGAAATATGTGTTTTTGTATCTGTGCTAATAGACAGGTATTGCTGTGCTAATAGAATTAGTATAGTTTCATTAGTATAAATTCCAAAAATTGTTAACTTTACAAATTTTAGAACTTTACATTCCAAAACTTTTAAATCGTCCAAAATTTTAATCGTTCACAATATATAAATTCTCATATGACCACTCAAATACCAAATTTCTAAGTCCCTAAATCCTCAAATCCCAAAATTCCAAAACTCCCAAAACTGTCAACTTTCGAATTCCCAAATTATCAACTTTCCAAGCCCCGAATTCTCAAACCCCGAAGTTCCGAAATTGTAAAACTTTTTTAATCTTCGGCATCGACCTTCGGTGAAGGATTATTTGACCCTCAATTTCGACAACAGAGACGTTTCGAAAAGCCATAATCTGCATAGGTATTTTCGTGTACAATTCGAAACGGGTCGTTCTGCAGCCGAACGAAGCCACGATGACCTCGTAAACCTTCGACTAATGCGTTTTCCCTTTCGCTGTTATTTCCCTTTTCGAGGTTATGCAAAAAATCCTGCTGAAAAACGCAACCCTTACCCTGAATGTTTACCTCCTTCGAAACGATGTTTCACCTTGGATTCGCCGCGATGAGGCGTTTTTCTTTCCTTTTCTTCATTTTTTGCTCTTGATCTTAATACACAGTTCAAAGATTCCATAAACGAGCTTACTCGAATATACATATAATTTTAACCTTGAATCGTTATCTTTGCTCGACGCACTGCAATGATTTATTGCATGTTCCAGTACGTTGCAACCCGACAATTATAAAATAAAATTTCAATACGCTACAATTGTTATTACCGTGTTTACCGACGAGAAATTTTTACAAATCTTTGTAAAAAGGAGTAACTTGAGTGCATCGGATATAAGATCGGAATTTTTAGCTATCTTGATGGTAGACTTCGAAGGCTGAGGTATAGCTGGCTAAGAAAGTGCAAATTCCAGGGAAGCCAGTTGGCAACACTGCTTTCCTCGGGGAGACGCGGTATCGACCGCGGCCCCCAAAGGCCAAAGCAGCATCACAACCTCCGAGTTTCTCCTTCCTTTCTGCTTTGCGAACAACCTCCACGATCCTCGAACCCTTTACCCTTTCACCACCTCCCATGCACGACTGGATTCCAGCGAATAATTAAAACGAATTAAACGTTTCTTGCTTTTATTTCTCCCAATCTTTCCCCTGCATTTCATTCTCATTTCTTCGACTCGTCGATTTTTCACCGACATAATCGAGGAGTTTCGTTAGAATTGCAATATGTATATCTTTACGCAGGATCTATGGATTCCTTACTGAAATTTATTCCAACTTTCGCTATTACTTTATTGCCGACACGCTTATCGAGTCTGCGGATCCCTAGGAAAGTTTTCGTTATCTTTCACTCGCATTGCAGTTTAGATTTATTAGGGATTTGAAGAGTGCTAGAAACTTTCTTCTTATCTATCGTTAACATTGCAGTCTAGATTTGTTGGCAATCTATGCGATACGAGGAAATAAAGCGTGCATCAAACTTTATCGAAGTTAATACAAGATACGATTATAACATATACAGAACGAGTATATAAAATTGTAATTTAAAATTTATATCATTAATGATGACACGATGATTCATCACAGTAGAATACTTTAGTTAAATATACGTGGGATAAAAACAGTAAAAATGTCACCGAGATAAACATTTTAAATCAATCTTTCGCGAATGTACCAAACGAACTTCATTTAAACACCGCATATTAAAAATCAGGTTTTATGATATTAAAATATAGTGAAAGCCGCCGAAACATAAATTTTCCACCCATCCAATGTATTATCAGCTCCACTGTACTTGTTTCTTTTTTAAACGAATGGACGATACAGTTGTTGGCAGAAGGAGACCGCACGTGACTCAAGCGCCGTCTTTATAACGAAGAAAACTAATAAACTAAACTAAAGATAAACGAATAAACCGAAAGCACCATTGTTCCGACAGCAAAATCCCATTGCATCTAACGGATACGAAAACGATGCACTCTGAATCCACGGCAAAGTAATTGATTACACCATTCAAGGTAGAAGGAGGATTCGAGCAAAAAAAAAAAAGAAGGTAAAGAAGGATGCAGGCTAACCTAGCTATCTAATGGATGCGAATATATCGCCGTAATAAATTTCGCAAAAAAGCCGAAAGGAGGGTGTGCAAGGGTTTGCAGCTAGCCCAAGGGCCTGCAAGAAAAACGAACAAGTAGGAAGAACGAAGAAAAGCCAAAGAAAAGCCGTGGAACGAGGTTTGCAAGGCGGTCACGTTTCCGGTACGTGCACCAGACGGCCATCTTTCCCTCGATTCGACCAATCGTCTGGCTTCTGTTGCCGGAGGGGGTTAAAACAACCCTCTGCGACCCCTGACACAGCTCCACCCCTCGAGTGTTCTTCCCAGAATGGATCAATAGCGACGTACCACCCCTGCAACCATCATCCCGCTTTCAGCCCTGCCAACTTGCTAGAAAGTATCCGCTCATACAACGGGAAAAGCCTCCAACATGAGATGACTTTAAAAACCGTCTACTCGAGTGGAAATTGTATCGTATCCCGGCAAAACGCAGCTGCTCATTTTTCCGATGTGATTTCACTTTTATCGTCATTTTGTATCTGCACGAATGTTCGAATCTTTATGTATCGTCACGTAATATTGATTCTTTTTTTGCGAGAGTTATGAGTCGGTCGTTAAAAGGTTTCACTTTTTGGACAACGATGTTGAAACGTATAAATAGGAACACGGTTTATAGATTCACTAACTTGTTATCTCTACGATCGATGCTTGAAATTTATTCGTGAATGTCATCCTATTAACACTTACGTGGCAGCAGGTTCTAATGTCATTCTGAGACTAGAAGTTTCGAGATTGATACGATGTAGGAGAAAAATATTTAATGTATGAGTTAAGATTTTGTTGTCATAAATACGATGAAATATTCTTTCAATTTTTTAAATATTCTTTTAGACACATAATAGAGTATGAAATTAGAGGTCACAGTTTCTGTGAAGTATGAATGGAAGAGGACATAAATGAATATGCTCTTATAAGGTGACTTATCACCTTACATCGAGTAAGAGTCATCGGTCAAAATAATAAATGAAACTAATAGAAACTAAATTGCTCTCTATCGCAAGATTCGATGAGGGTAGAAATCGGAATATTAAACAGCCAACAATTGATAAGATCAGTAAGTAATTCCCAGTGGAAATTGCTTGCAGTTAAAAGGGTATCCCTTAATAAGATCGTATCTGTCCGAAGTAAGTAAGTTGGTATCTGACAGGAAACGGGACGAGCAACGTAGACGTGAAAAATAAATGTGGCTGGTAGTCGAGACGTCGGCGTGAATGTAGCAACGATACCCCACGGTATTCCGAGTAGACGGGTACACAGAATACCAAGAATGTTGCTCACGAGTTCCCCTTCGCGTGGGACCTTTTCGTCTGCAAATGAAATTCCACCAGCATCCTCCATTTCGTTTAACCTTTTGTACTGGAACATGGCTGTTCTTCACCTTTCTCGAAACTACCAATCGTTTCAAGTCCTTTTATTTAAGACTTTAACCAGTTGTAATTTCGACCGAAGCTTAAATATTAATATGGTGAAAAAGAGAAGATGGATACTGAGTGAATAAGGAAATTTGGCGCCAGATAATTCAGCGAGAATACCCCTTAAGGATATGAAACTGCGCTGAAACAAGCTAGAGACCGTCTTAATTTTAAATGCTTCGCGTAATGAAAACTTTCCTCATTAAGGGCTCCCTTAATGCTCGCCCGCCATCTTGCTGTCTTCTAAATGCACGTAAATTTTCCAAGTTTGTTGAAACGCGTTTGTAGTCCCTGTCTGGGCGTGTAACGACGCTGAGCGTCGGCAAATATTTTCAACGATGCACAGATTAACATATTCTTGAAAAACATGCGTGAAGAAATTATATTGATACATTCATTTGACGTTCTATATTGTATGTCTTATATTCTGTACTCTGTGTATATTCTGTAGTAACATTGTATTTAAGTTTATAGTTAATAAATCCTAGTATTAATAAACGTGCACTTACATTTGCATTTTATCGTATCATTTGCTACGATTACATTTACCTTCATTGATGCAGCTATTCATTAATCATGATTGGTAGATTATTTACTACTCGTAATTATTAATCGTAATTATTGTAATCACGATCATTAATCGTGAACAGACCTCTCCCTTACAATCGTTAATCATAGACTGGATTACTTTTTAACTATCTCTGATGTAAAATCGTATCAAAAGAATTAAACAAGAGTAATTATTCAAAATTATTATCAACGTATAGATTCTTAATACAACCCGAAATTCTTAATCCCCTACCGGTTTATCATGAACGTAATTACTCTATAACACTATAAACAGCAATATTCCGATGACGAATGACAAGAAGAGACGGGATCAACGATCAAGCCTAACGTTTGTTTACCCTTAAATCATCCGCGATACACAAGAAAAGATCGTAATATCATCGTGGCGGTTCGAAAGTACCCGTGATAAGCTGACACTCTTTATTTATAGCCAGTCGTATCTTCTTCCCTCCTTGATGCTGGATTCATTAAATTAATCCGAGAGCCTCCAGCGATATGACGCATCGTATTCATCCGCGTTGCAAACAACCCATAATGCAATAACGCGAACATCGTGAGACCAATCGTCGAGAAACGCTCGAACTGGAGTATGACATCGGGAAGAACGAAGCAAAGAACTCGACAGTTTTACCGAAGTTAATCTGACACATATGTCCTTAAATTGTGCCTACCATTCACCTGATACTTATTTGCAAAAATGATCTGTTCATTTGTACCATCTCACTACGAACAAGTCAACGTTACATTTTTGAACGTCGGATCTCGAGTAAAACGCATTCTATGCTAAAACTGACGTGATCGACAGGAGCGTAGAGTTAGGGTAAATCGCGGCGGCTGCAGAATTGCAAAACCTACTGATTTGTTGCATGCGTTGCATCGTAAAACCGGCCCGGGAAAAAAATGTTCTGGCCGCTCGCTGCCTTCCGATATTTACGAGCGAACGTGTGCGCGATTGTATGAAATCCCGGTTTCGCGTACCGCGCAAATTGCATTTTCCTTCGGCTCGCGAGGAGAATGGCAAGTATCGTCTGACTTTCGGAGAATCATTGTTACATCCGTTATTGCGAAATGCTATTATTTTCTTCATTTTATTTGATAACTGATTGGGAAACAGGAGAAAAGCGAGTTTAGAGAACTAACTATTCTAGAGAAAGTCTAGAATTCAGAAGAATTGAGGTCCGATCGTTAAAAATTAGGGACACACGTTAAAGATAGAACATGTACAAATTTTACCGTCGTCTTCGATTTTTGGAAATTTTAAATATTGGAGGAGTTATGAGTTTAAAAACGATTTGGAGACTTTAGAATGCAGAGATTTTAAGATTTGCGAATCTCTGAACACGAGAATCTAGAGATTTGAAGATATAAGAATTTTCTTCCTTCTTTCGCTTGATCTTTTTCATAAAATTTCTAAAAGAACATTTACTTTGTGTTCAACGAGTATACTCGTTGATTCTGAAACTGCGTGGTTAATTGGTTAATAGTTTGACGATAGTCGTTGGTGAGATAAAACCTTGTCTAAAGTACGAAAAGAGAATAAAGCGGAGAGACGCGCGAATATGCACGCCGAATACGCTTTCAACGCGCGTATCTGCTCGGTTCGCGTGTTTCGGTCCACTTTCAGCAAAGCTGCACCCTTTCTCACGCGGTGACGACGACGCAGCTCGAGCCTCGCCTTTTATCGCCTTATAAAACGAACGTCTTACGCGCGTGCACGCGGCCGTAAATAACGGCTGGCCATGCTCCGCGACGATACTCTTCTTCCTCTCGACGGCACATGCGAGAACCTGCACGTGAAATTCCTTGCTCCTGATTTCTGTTTCCGTCAAAATGGACGAACATAAGCGCCTTGTGTAGCTTTAGTCAACTCACGAGATACTTAACGAATAAGTGTAATAAAAATATTAAAGGTAAACGTAAAATTAACAATAACATAAAGGTACTAAAACTAAAATCAGTATAAGTAAAAAGATTATTGAACAGATTAAATACTGTCACTCCTGAAACGTCGACTCGGCTGATTTGTCGAGACGAATGATACAAAATTATTGGCCCGTGTCACTTGTTACGGATTCAATTTTGTGGATGAAAAGAAATCCTAACGAAGCGAGTTAAGATTTAATTAAAATACATAAGTTCTCATAGTCCATAATTGTTAGCGAGAGAAACGTTTTCTTCTCAGGCTATCTTCTAACAAGAAGGGTCAATGTTTCAACGAATGAAAATGGTCAGAATGGTTCATTGGTTCTATTTCATAGCTGAGGACTGTTATTGATAGCACCGCAGGGATTAATATTAATATTTCTCCATGGCTATGATCCGCCATCGTGAATGTTTGGACCACCCTCGTGTATTCTCCCTACCCTTCCTCGGATTAGGTCATCGTTGGCTAATGTAAATACATACTTCTATTTTTACGCACATGTTTCTTCAGAGACACGTTTCTTAAGAGACTTTCTAAGCTTCATTTTGCATATTAATATATGCAACGTCTAAAGGATTTTTGTCATTTAGAATGAATTAGGAAGACAAAAGAAGATACTTCAACGTGTATCTGACATGATTTTGGTATTAATTTGAAGTTTAAAATTTACGAATTGTTGATTAACGTATTTAGCTTTAAATGGTTGCCTTTTCAATGGACCAAATATAACACTCTCTTTGAATAACCCGAAAAACTTTTCAAGTTTCGCGTTGATACTCTGCGAGTCCACCTCTAAATACAATACATCTATTAAATTATGTAATAACGATTCTTCTCACTTTCCGCATTTCTATTCAGTGACAAACGTTCTGTCCGTTCAAATGAATTCGTGTCGCATCTATGTATCCATTAATATTAATTACAACTCTGACGCATTAATACGTCATCCATTGCAAATGTAGCTCAAGTCAGAAATAAACAAAAATGAATGAAAATATTAAAAATAGATATCCTACAATCTGAATATTTGAAGGACGAAAAAATATAGCGATATCCTTATGAAATATTCCCCCGTTCTCTTTCGAATCGTGTTTCGTGGCCTCAACTTTTTCTACCGACCTCGCTGTAACGTTTCATTATACTTTGTTAGCGTAAACTACGTCTCGCGACTCCCCGTCGCGATCTCCTCTCCTGCTGGACCCGTGTCTGGGACACGTGAGTTGCCTTCAAGGTGGATACGCGGCAAAGAAAAGACCAGGATGTCTTATTTGGAACAGTGTTTCCTTCTCGCTTTCGCGGCCCGCCCGTAAATCCTCATTTCAAATCCCGAAACTCATATAAAATCTCGCTGCGTCGGGTCCGAGAAGAAACCCTTTCTTCCAACTATTGCTCGACGTCGACCTTCGTCCTGATTCCACGGCAATGTTCCTTTTCTGACCGCTCTTCTAGCTTCACCTCGTCCCTTGCCGTTTTCCCTTTGATATATCGCCTGCAGTACGGCTTTCGCGAAACGTCGACGTCTCTGTGAGCCGCGTTCGAGAGAACGCTATATTTCGTATTTTCAAATCCCCAAGAGAGATGTAATATATTTAAGATAATTTAATTTTGAACTTTTGTTGCATCGCTAGAAATAGTGAAAGATATTTCGGTAATTTCTTTACTTATTATAGTAAAGTAATTATTATAGTAATATCAGTAACACGCACCAACAGTATTGGTAGTAAATATCAATCGATATACAGAGTGTCCAAACAATAATTGTCATTGAGAATTATAATATATGTACGATTTTGTTCAATGGAACATAAATTTCATGTTACCTGTTTATTCTGTAATAAATAGTACAACTTGTGACTGCTAATTGTACCCTAAAGCTGCTGACTACTTAACAGTTTAAAATTTCTGATTACAAATTACATATTTTGAGTAAAATCGAACGAGAGGTGTTTTTTACCTTCGTTATCAGTATCTCCATCGTCGAACATCGTTTGGTAGTTCTACTTGGTTCGAAATCTGTTTAATCGATGAACAGAAACACGTTCCCGAGAAAACACCGTCAAAGAACCACTGAAAGTTTATTTAGAATCGCGTCCCGTTTACACAACGTAGCGAGAAAATGTAGAAGAAGAAAGCACACGAAACACAACCTGACGCCAGCTACGAACCTAACGTACTGACTAATACCATAATTCCAGGGCAGCCCTTATTTCAAGCCCTAAACCCTTGAAGGTGTGCCCTCTGCAAATTTACGGCTAGGCACATGTGCTCCATTTCGTGGACCTGTTTGGTTCCCCTCCTAACTCCGAATGGAACAAATCTTCCTCTCGACTAAATTAATACAGTGGAAATGAATCTTGCTGTTATTCTAACAAATACTGATGCAAAATTGAACAAGAGTTGTGCTTGAACTTGGTACCAAGGCGCTTTTGAACATGATAACATTTACGCGTAGATTTTATATTCGAACAAAGTTGGATATCTTTTAAGGAATTATGCAGAAATCTATAAATATAGAAATATCAAATCAGAAGTTTGGTAGTATATCGCTAATTAAAATACACCGAAATACTTGTCCGAAAGAGTCGAGAAATACAATATTGTAGAAAATGGCGGGCCGTCGGCTAGTCACTAAGCAGCAGCAAACATTGTCGTCGCGCGAGCGTGCTTCCAGAATTTTACGATACAAGTATTAATCATTCGAAAGACGTAATGCACGGGTCAGTCGAGCAGTGCGTTTACGTCGAAACAGATTTACGAGAAACGACGTCGACAAATTTGCGTTTAATGAGCAGCGTCGTTCCGATACGAAGCTCTATCCTAACCGCAATAAGAATCTCTGGTCACAATAAGAAATTCTCGACCGCCAATTCCATTAATTTCACTCGGAAAATAATCGGAGGTAAATCATAGATACTCAAAGTTACTTTGTTTTTATTATCGACGACAATAATAACTAGTGAATCGATTTTCCGAGTACATAATTCGAATCGTTTTTACACGTACGACTGGATCGTTTCTGTGCAATTAAAGAAGCAGTCTGCCAGTTTCTGTGCACCAATTGTAAATTACTTTTTATCACGCATATTTACCTTCGACGGGCCGTAGATGGGGCGGTGAACGAACAGCGATAACTCTTCTTCGCCACATGGGGAAACCTGAGCAAAAAATATGACAAATTAAATTCCTTAGTCGGACTTGAACTATTCAGTTACTATCCGAGTAACTAGATTTTGGTTAAAATTAAGAGTTGAACAACTGTAACGTATGAAACCATCGACTAGATCGCAGCCACCATATTCTTAAGTCCACGAACACAAGATATTTTCTTCTCATTTTCTTTTAACTTCACTGTGTTTTCTTTTAAACAAATGAAAGAATAATATGTAGACTACCACTTCTCAGTGTATAATAAACTAGACATTCTATTCGACCTATCTCGTTTAATCAAAAATTATTATCTGCCTATCGTTTTTGTATCCCAAGGAGAAAATAACTTGGTAATTAACTTTTACAAAAATGAAGATTGAATAAGATGTTGATAATAAGATAATACGCTCAGATGTATGTTAATAAAATACAAAATGAGATAATTAATACGAATGAAACATCGAGTGCTATCGTATCTGAAAAAATACACTTAAGGACAACAAATTAAAATGTAAGGATATACCGCGTATCGGCGAACGAAAAAAACCTTTCAGGAATTTTTTTCAGATATGTTAATTTCTCGTTAATTTCGAATATGTTAATTTGTCTGTTATCTTTTACACGATTAGACCGCATCTCTCATTTGCCGTCGGCCGCGCATTATGTCACAAAATTCCTATAAAAACCACGATTTTTAACCGGATAGTAAAACAATCCTTAATGTTCATTCTCGATCAAAAATTTTGAAACTGTCCAAACAGTTTAAGAAATCTTTAAACTGTCTAAACTGAGCAAATTATTTAATAAATCCATGTTGCTGAAAATTACTTTCGCTGATATAAAAGTTATTCGATAAAGACATTTAAAACAACCAAAACTTGTATATAAAATTCATTTAAAAATTGAACCGCAAGTTTTGAACTAGATACCAATACAAACTACAACTAGAAACTATAATTGTTCGAAATTGTTATCGTACACAAAATATACATTATTTTACATCGATCGTCAATTTCAAAAAGAAAAAACTACGTCTGCAAGTTACCTTTGACTCCATTTTTCTGTCTCCGAGCCGCATCGAAATAAAATGGCGCCGCGTTCCGTCGGATAAAACACTCGATTCGAATCTTTTATTCGGCCGTGTTTGCCCGAATAAATTCTAAGTCGCGTCAGCTCGCCACGACGACGAAACGAAAACTGAACAAACGTTTCCAAGGGTACGCAGTGCGGAAGAGAAAAAAAAATCGAAGGATACAAGGGAGATCGTTACGACACGGCCTTGGATCTCTATTAGTCCCGGTTAATGTTCGACGATAGAAAAAAATTGGAGTATTGACGGAAGGAGAACCCTCTGCGGAGATGGGGAAAAAATTTGCTCGACATTTGGGCCCGTTTCGATTGTTCGCTCGACCTTCGAGCATTGAGCACGGTTCCTGTGTTCTTCAAGAGATCTTGCCGGCGGAACCGATGTCTCGTTGAGAGCCGACGGAACGTTTCAACGCAAGTTCTGTATTTGATTTTATCCCCATTTTGAACAAAATAATCTTTCAGACATTTTCTTAATTTCTAAATTTCTGGATTTCAAGGTTTCGATACTTCTCAGTTTAGGAATCTGTGGATTTTGAAAATGAATATTTGTAAATTTAGAAGTTTAAATGTTTGTTGATCTGGAAATTTAGATATTTGCGAATTTGTAACTTCGACAATTTTGAAGACTGTGAATAATAAACTTCAAATTTTTATAATAACCAAATTCGAAGTACTTCGTTCAAGCTTGCCTTTCCCTTCTAATTAATCGAACTTCACCTTGAATCGTAAAATGTTTCTCAAATCTGTTACCAATATCCCCGCTCATAATTTAAAACGAAACCTTCGTCTACTACACAAATACAGAAAATGTAATCTTCTACCTTAAAATGAACCCCCTTATGCACAGATCCAGTTAGTACACAATATGCTCCTGAAAAGCAAGTCTATAAACGCAAATTTTCCTCGTCGAATTCTGCAATCTCACGGAGCCAGGATTTCAGATAAGAAAGCATCTTACCGACGCGTATCAACTTTATCCAAAAAGATCTTCGCCATTTAATTTCAGAGGCCGCGAGGTCGTAGAAGGATGCAATCATCTTTCCGCTTGACTTCATAAATCGAACGTTATTCCGTCGAGACAGGATCGTCGAGACGCCAGGCGTCTCCTTCTTCCATATCGATCCTTTCTTTTCGTTTACTCTCGCAACCCCTTTCCATCGAGATTAGTCAGCGAAACCCTCCATCTCGAGATCCAACAAGAAAACCCCTCGATCAGGAACATCCTCTTCTCCTCTTAAATTCTTTTTCTTGTTTATTTTCCCCAATGACGATGATAATTGACCTCGGACAGAAACGGAGATGGATGCTTTAGTTTGATTAAAGGATCCTGAACGATGGCCTGCTAATTGCTACCACTTTCGGGTTAACGGTTTACTCGTAAAATTCATCCTTGTTCCAATTACATTTGGCAATTTTCGGTGATCGAATCGCCACCAATAATTGCATCAATTGATTCTAATAAACAATACCTAGGGCTGTAGTTCTTCAATTATTTTAGCTTCATTATTCGACACTTGTGTCGGATGATGTTGGATGATACGGAACTTGACCTTATCGAGAATGGCAATTTAACAGCTTTAACATTTGATACTTTCTACAGTGTTAATTATATCGTTTATCTAGTTTCAAATAAAGATATTCTACTTAAATAGAAGTAAAAATTTACATTAAATTATAAAATTACCACTCGACATTTTCACCGTGTTATCAAACGGTACGAACATTCGTACGTCGAACTAACTTAACCTATTCCACGTAACCTAACCTATCTCTTTTAACATAACCCGCTTCATTCTAATTAAATAACATTCCACGTTCCCGTAAAAACTGAGAGAAAATCACGCGTTCTTGAATACGAAATTAAGCGAAGGAAGAAGCAGTTTGGGATCAGCCATCTTGGGCAGCGAGGCGAGGAGGCAAGATCAAGGAGGGGACGAAAAAGTCCGCTGGCAACACGGCGATTCGACATTAAAATTCAGGTAGACGAAAACCGGGAAAGGAAAGGAAGGATCCGGTTCGAGAGGGAGGTTGAAGAAGGTAGGGCTTAAGTTGAGAAAGGCAGGACAAAGGATAGCTAGTCTCTCTCTGTTCGGATAGCTCGTTTACCCCCCTCGAGGTACGAAAGGACGAAAGGGCGAAGAAAAAAGTAATCGGTAGCATGCGAAGCACGCTCGCCAACCTTCGTACCGCGTACATTCTCTGCTCGTAATATACGACTTCCGTACGTTGATGGAATATTCGAAAAATCCGAGAGGCCGGCGGGGTGATAAAACTATGAAAGCGGCTGACGAGAATGTTACCACGTGTGTGGTCGTGAACGTTGCGACAACATTTTGCAACCTCGTTTCTCTATGCATCTATCTAACGAGTATTTAAGTACGCTCTTCTTGCTCAAAAATCATCGCGATACCGACTTGTTTTGGAGAATCCTCCTTTTAAATACTTTTTACGTCTACTTATGTTCATGTTTTTATTCTGATGCGGTCTGATAATCTTGTGGAGTTTAATACAGTCTTATTTGATTCAGGCTGTCCAAGTTTTGATACAGTCTATTCACATTATGGTGCATTCTCATTTAAAACAGTCTAATACAGTTGGTTGATGTTCTCATGCGATCTGATCTAATACGGTCTGATAAAGTTTTTCCGTATGCTGATATAGCTTAACCTGCTACAATCTAACACAGTCTGACGACATTCATAAATCAATTTGAACCGTTTGAATTGTACAGGGTGGTTCGGATATAGCCACAAGTTGTTACCCTGAAATCTATTGGACTCAAACTATAATTGTAGACTTTACTGCTGTTTTAATTACACGAAGCAGGAGATTGATCATTTAGTACATATTAATCCGGAGCAATTTTCAGAAGATTCTTTCGATTAGGATAACATTTATCCAGCTGACTAACGTCCACTTAACCTCCTCGATAGTCAATGAATTGGTTAAAGTGTTAGGGTACCGAGTAGTACACGTATGTCAACAAACTCGTTAACCTTTTAATAGTCAAACATTTGTAAACCTATTCGGATGTTTACAAGCGGAGATCATGTTAACTGGTTCGTCAAACAGATTTCTTCGGTAAACGTATTCTTGCGACGAGCGAACCATACATAGCCCTTCTATACCTCGTAAAAGAATCCCTAAATCATAATAAATATATTATATCGGTATGTACTCTATAATATCAGTACGTGCTCCATTACATAAAAAGAAAAACTTTTAAATCGAGAGACTCGTTCGTTAACTGGTTACTGCAAATCGAGCCTCGTCCGAGGCCATCGCGAGAAGAAAAAATAAGGAGTTTTGAAGCGGGTTCCAAGTGACCCAACCAACCTACCGAAATATCCTCTTATCTGTTGCTCGAGGCGTATTTTAACGCAAGAAGAACGCACTCTCTCCTCTCACACGTACACGTAGGTCGACTTGTGGGCGTATAACAGCCGATATAAGCGTACAAGACCGGGGATATTCTTTCGAATATACGATGGTGCCAAGTTCGTGTCTTCGTGTCACGCTCGTGTCCCTTGGAATGCAAGACATTTCAGGATGGAGAGGCTATCTGGGAAGAGGCAACGCTAATCTGAGTGTTTATCGCCCGACTCACCGGCAAAACGAACGAAATCCTCGTGAACGTTCCGTGAGACCCAACCATTCTTAAAAGCAGTCGCACGTGATCCTTGATCGTGAGAAATTTTTTCGAGAAATTTCCTATTAATTAATCCTAATTTTCGTTTAAGTTAACTTTACAGTTCCCCATGATTAAATTTCTTTGTAACGCGAGATGTTCCCCTAAATATCCATTTTGAATATTAACCTTTTGCACTCTAAGGTATTTTTAATACAGATTTAGTTAATGCCATCGACATTGATCGTAGTCCTTCTGAACAATTTTACTTCGTAGAATTTTTTTATTTTACCTTATAATTTATTCTCGAATACCGTCACTTTAAAATATTCAAGCCATGGATGTCACAATTTTGTAACAGTTCGATGTGACTTACTGCCATTGCCATTTTCACCCCTCTTCGCCCAAAGGAACACAGTATCCAGTTTCCCGTTGGTGGCGTTCGTTTTTCAGCCTCCGTCGGTTGAAACCGGAAACGTTATGGATTATAAAGTTCTTTCTTTCGCCGATAGAAGTCCGCCCACCCTTAAGCTCCCTCGACACCGATCATTGCATCCCCTTGACGATACGCGATGGGCCGAAAGCCACGTGAATACAATTACGTCGAAACTTAGGACGGTAAACACCCTCCGGACGCGGCTTGTCTCCGCTTCTACATCATATTTTACAACTGTAGAATCCGCCTTGTTTCCGGTCCCTTTCAATTCCACTGACTTTCCATGGTTTCCGTAAGAAGGAAACTGGGTGCGTCAATGGATACTATTCTATGATTTGTTCCGTTTAAACGGGGGTGTAGACAGAAAGACGTTCTATGCGTTTTATCGAGCGTGTTATCATCTTATGCTATTATTTTGTTCTGTAAAACTATAGTGATTTCTCTTATCATTTACACTTTAAACTTTCATTTGCCGTAGTAAATAAATCATGCATACATATAGATATGTAAATACGTACACTTACATACGACTCCATGTTCGTTCCCTAGCTATCTATAAATATTTACAAATAAATTATCATTCACCACCGCTAACGCTGAAGTTCCTTAAAATTCTAACCACATTCGTCGTTTTCAACCCCTTCCCATCTCCATCGGAATACCTGAGCATGTGGTTGCAAGGTAAAGAGAAGAATAAAATGGAGAATCAGCCTCCGAGATAAGAAGGTGGAGCGACCATCGAGAGGAACCAAAAAGAAAGAAGCTACCCAAGAGGAGGAAGAATAAAAAAGGAACGAGTAGTGCGGGGATGAGAAAAAGAAGGGTAGAGAGGAGAGGGAAAACTCGGCTGGTCTGAAACCGTAAGATAGGGAGGAGAAATACGCGGTCGTAAAAGGCGAAGCGCAGTCCCCAAAGAAAATACGAATTAAAGCCGCTAACCGGTGATCCGAGAAACTTCTGTATAATCGAACAGAGACGTCAAACTGTCGGGGTCGTTCGAGTCTAAAAACCGGCTGACGATCCAGAAACTCTGCTGCCGTAGACTGTGTATTCGAAATTGGATTTCTAATTGAATCACGGGAAACGTTTGAAAACGTTTCTTAACGAGCTGGTACCAGAAGGATTGAGCTTCGCGTGACGGCCATGTTGTTAGACCAAGTTGAAACTCGACGGATAAAACCGTTAAAAGGTAGAGATACGAAAATTTAAATGAGAATTGATTTTCTGCTGAAAAGCACCAACTGATCGAACCTGTTATTTTCTTATTTATAGACGGAAGAAGAGTGTTTAAGAGTTTTCGGTTAAACTGTTCTAATTCCTTTCAGATTTAAGTACGCTTTGATAGTTAACTATTCTATTTCGAATTGATTGTACCATTTAAAGTTTACTTCTGAACTAATTAAACTTTTGATTAGACTGAAATTGGGCATTTACGAATGGGTTAGAGACCTCTTGCGGCGAAACCGGGATACTCAACATGGACTGGGATCCTTGTCGTTTCCCTGTTAAGTTAAGTTACGTAAGGTTAAGTTGAGACAATAAACATTAGTCTGTATAAGAAGGACAAGTTCAATTTTGCAATTAGTTAAGTAAGTCAATGTACACAAAACTACAAACCAAAATTAACGGCTGACATAAAAAGGCACATTAATCTTCAAGCGAGCCATACGTATCCCCATATTTTAGTACAAACGTCGACTGAACATCCAACGAATACCTGTTCAACCCTCGACGACTGATATTTAATTCTAAAGCGAACAACGTCCACTTGCCCGTAACCAACCACCGAACAAAGTCCGAATGGTGAGTCGAGAACGCACCCCGACCGAAAATGTATCAGATCCGGTGCTCGAGCCCCCGAAAACGGGTATTAACCGTAGATAACAGGGGCTTTTGGTTCGTAAGCCCGTAGAACGCGTCGGTGCCGTGCAATTTCAACCCTTTCTCTCCGTCGCTGTTCGGCATCCTATTAAATCCACCCTTCTGCGGAGTAACGTTGAAGCTCACGGGAACGCGCGTAAAGTCCAACCCCTCGGCGTATTTAATTTACTGAATAATTGGAATCAAGCTGCCTCATTTGTGTGCCGCCTAACCCTCCCACACGAAACAGCGACGAAGCCCGCCCTACAATTTCCAGTTCTCCCTCCAACGGGGATCCTGAATCCTACGGGAGCCTGATGAGGAGATTTGTGCGCGTTCATAAAACTCTCCTCCAGCTATCCCCTTTACCTCTCGGCTCATCTCTGCCCTCCTATTCGACCAACACGACTCGGGACGGTGAATAAAGATGGCCAGATAATGGAACAGTCGAGGAACGGAGGGGATTACTGTTATCCAGTTGGGGACCGGATCCTCACGCTTTGAATAAGCACTCGGCGAAATCTTCGGAACGATGGAACCTCATACATTGAGGTACAGAGAGAGAAGAGGAAGGTTTTCCACGAAAAATGGCGATATAGTGGAAGAAAGGAATGTATTTGCTGAAATTTGAGAGTTCAAGATTTTAGGAATTTGAGAATTTAAAAATTGTCAAATCATCAAATTTGAGAACTCAGGAATTTGTGGATGTAAGAATTTAAACATTTGCATATACTACCGTTCAATTTCAGTACACGTATCCTATACACTTGACAAGTATTTATAGCTACCAACTAACTCTGCTGTACTGCAATGTTCAAGAGTTAATCTGTAGATCTAATCATCGATTAGGAATACCATAGAGACCCAAGCAATTCATTTTATACGAGGTTTAATTGCATCGTGCGCGTTCGTTGGACGATCGCCTAGGGAAGAGAAGGAATGGAAGACCCGGAATCGCAAGTGTAGACTTGTCCCTAGATGCGCGTGCGCACCACAAAGTAACCAGAAATCGATGGCCGCGGCTGGCTGACTCGGCCTTTGCTTTTTCATCCCGTGCACGTAGTTAAACATCGGGAACACGTAGTTGAACGTCAGGAGCACGTAGTCTGGTAGACTGCCATAGAATGAAATAGGGTGAAATGGTACGGAACGTGACGCAGTGTTATTTAGCATGCTGATTGGTACCGGAGTAACAGACATGACACAGCATGATACCGGTTCTTAAAAATATCTAGAATCCAGTACTCGACATAACAGACCCTTTTACTATTATTTTAAAACTTATAACCTTTTGCTAGTCGGGTGCTTATGTAAGATAATTACAAAAGCAAAAGATTACAAATTCAGACACAATATCAGTAAGAATATTTGAAGTTATTGAGGTATATTCTATAAAATACCTAAGTATGTTAATAGAATTTAGAAATTAAATAAGATTATCTATCTGCGATCTACAAGCACCACTGCCGGAGCTTGCTGCAACCATCAACGGTTCTACGGTCGGTAATTCAGTTGGCGATATGATCGATACAGAATTTAAAACGGTCTACTCTGTTTTACCATCGCCATTCGCTTCTCAGGATACGGTAAACAGGATATTGTGTATAATTTGGTTATATTTTTAACTATTTGTTATACTTAAACATTTGTATTCCCTGTAGTCGAACGTAGACACATTTAATGCTGGAAAATATTTCTTAGTATCAGTTGTAGATACAATTTAAAATATACCCACTGAAGGACACTTTTCTGAAGATCGATATTTCAGTTTTCTTCTATATCGTATTATACTAATAAGCATTTTAACATTTTGATAATTAAACAAACATTGCAAAATTTATATCCACTGCAATTTTGTCACAATTTTATCGTTGAAATTTCAAAAACTCCTAAATTCTTAAATTCCAAATGAACAAATATCCAGATTTAAAAACTTCTAAATCTTTGAATATTTCCCAGGGGATGTCAAATTTGCCTTTCAATTTACACCAACAATCGAAATGGTCAATAAAAAATACATGTTTATCTCTATTGCTTTCTAATTGCATTTATCATCACTTATACGTTCCAATTTTAATCAACCCTTCAATACGACTACGTATTCGCTAACACCCTACAACTAAATCAACCTAACCTAACAATTAAATCAACCAAATTAATAAAATTTAACACGTTAATTTCCAATATCATCGCTCGATATTCCGTATATCACGAAAGTTCAACCATAAAGTTAATAAAAACAATTTTTTCAGTACGAAAAAAAACTCCCGAACAATAAATAAATTCAGCTAAAACTTCCAAGTGTAGTCTCATACTACTGAGTTGGTGACTTGTCAAGGAGCAACGGGTGTAGCGTGCGCGCGCACATGTTCCATGATGGCCGCCGATAGCGCTGATTGGTAGTGGGGAAATATGGGCGGGGCAAAGAGAAGTGGAAGGGAGACACACCAGCGAAGAAACGTTGTTCGACGGGAAGGCATCCCTTGTGAAGCCGCGGTGAAAAGTTATTGGTAGGATCCTCGTTGACCAGGACTGGTCCACACAGAGAAAAAACGGCGGCCATCATGGATTTCAAAATGGCCGTTGACCTACCCGCGCTGGCACATCCTAATTTTCTTCGATCCTCTTCTACTACAGAAAATAATTTCTCCTGATAATTATACGTTCTGTGATATCTCGTCCTTGGAATTATTAGCTTATGTAATTGTTTCAAAACTTTATTTTACAAGTATTTTTTGGATTAATTAAATTTATGATATAGTTGATTAAAAAATCCTTAAAAATTTGGTAATATTTTTTTATAAAAATAGGGGCAGTATATTTGAATTCCTTTATTGTATGATCATATTTTAATTTTTTAGCGATCAATCAGAACCATAAATGATTGTAACAAAAATTATTTTATTTATTATTTAATAGATTGTTCTTTTATTAAAGTGTTTATTAATAAGTACAGAGCAATTTTCATTTACATAATTCGCTAATAATTTATTTGAAACATTTACTCTATAAATACTTAAAATCTGATTTAAATAAAATAATTATTGAAAAGATACGTTCATAATAATTAACATCTCTTACAAATAGCCTTATATATTAATATAAAGCAATTTAACTATATTTTGAAACGCTCAAATGTTTATTTAAAAATAATTTGTGAAGTCTTCCAGTCAATTAGAGTAGCAATTACAGTGTTTGTCGAATGTTGGTAACTATGTTGAACAAAGTATTTCAAGTATGATGATTAATTGTCCTGCGTACCATTTATGAGCAATTAACCGAGAGATTATAGCCACCTAAAAACACAGTTTTAGATTCGTAAAACCATGAACTCCCGACGGGAACTAGACAAGCAATATACCTGTTTGTCGTCAACCGTAAAAGTTGAAACCGAGTGATCCTTACACAAACCGAGTGATTTGTGCATCCTAAACGCAAAGAAAACAGTCGTAAATTTTAAGTATCGTCGACTGCATTTACTCTGTCAATACTTAATTCATTCACAAGCTCCGTTTCCAAAAGAGTTCGGCGTTTCACTGCTATACGCATCGAAAGAGTTACAATTTCTAACTGGTCGTCCGTCGTTTTTATTAGTTTTAACTTTTAAATTTCATGTCTATCTGTTCAACTTTCATAGTTTTGCAAGACGGTTTATAATAGATAAATTTTCAACTCGGGCAAATTATTTGAATTCTTTCCCTGATTAGGAGAATCATTAAATACGAATGAAACGTATTTAACCCTAACAAATTATTTGAATTCTTCTTCTAATTCGGGAACGAGATTGAATAGGAATAAAACAGTGGAACACAGGAATCATCTTTCACCTGTTCATAAGGTCAATAGGTAATGCGATAACGAGCGTTCATAATGGTTACGGACAAAGGAATTACCGTGCAAACCGACACTTAACGTTTATCGTGTCTCTTACCACCAGAAGTTATGTATACCGTTCTCTTAAAAGTGAACGGTAGTGAGTTGTAACAAGATTATTGACTTTAAATCCTCACGAATGGCCCTATAGGAGATTGAAGATACAAATATATATTACCAATACCAGTGTGCCGGTCATATGTGATTGCGTTTCTGTGGATGTATCGCACGCACATTACAAATCATTTAGTCGTTCGATAGAAATGCGACGATTCTCTTCGCTTTTGTCGTCAGAAAGATGTTGGACATAATACTTTTCTTTTAGGATTTAAACGATACAAAAATTTTCAAACTTCTCAATTACCATATTTACATATTTTTCAATTACTGTTTTTAAATGTTTAAGTTTTCAATTTTTCGTATTTTTAAATTTCTACATTTCCAAATTCCACAATGTACAAACTTCTAGATTCTGTAGATCGTATAGATTTTCAAATTGTTGAATCTGAAAATCTTCAAGTCACAAGCTTCAAAGTCTCCAAATTCTCAGATTCCCAAATTTCTAAATTCCCAAATACTCAAATATCCATATCTCTAAATTGCCAAATTTTCAAATTCATTTTCTGTTTACTTAGATTTATACAAACCCTTAACAGCCATAACTGTTCAAATTTCTTTAGATCAATTTGCTTAAAACGTAAAAGACAGTAGCCGAACAGAAACTTTACGAGCTTTGTTTTTGAACCAAGCCTAATCGCGTTAATGGAACGAGAACACGATTAAATTGGACCCATTTCGTGTGAACCGACTCCTCTACCGATGAAAAGGACCGCGAGAATTTTTAGAAGGTATTTAAATAGGACGTGGTTGGTTTCCTTCGGTAACAATTTCGTGTGAACTAATCGTTCCACTAATGGAATAGAAAAATAAATGTTTTGTGTAAATGTTAGCACACGTGAGAACGTGAGTTGAACACGATTCGACCTGTCTTTTATGTGTATTCTGTGAGCTAATCCTAATCACTTTCCTCGTAGAGTCGATGAATTAACATTAACACCTTCGTTTTGTTAAACTTTCTTTAAATTTGATATTGTCGTTTAAAAATACCAAACTTCATCCATAGCAAACTTTGACATGGATTAGTTTCATAATTTAATATTGATTCGTTTGTTTAAATATAAGATCAGATAATTTGTTGAACTATTGGCATCCTTGTTTTGCAACAGTTTCACTTTCTTTTCAGAATAGAAACATGTACAATATAAAAATATTGATGACAGCGTGAAGAGGATCTTGAAAACAGAGTGAAACCTCGCAAAGATCAAATTTAATAGTAACTTCGTTTAATAAATAATCAATACCGTTCAAGTGACATAAAAAAGTTTAAACTTCTATTAAACAAGCTTAACCACAAGTTATTTCAACATCTTGTACGTTTTACGTTTTATCTTGGATATTTTCGAATAAAGAGTACTCCTGATTTTTGTGCTGATAAAGTTGCCAACATGTTTTGATAAAATTGAAACAAAAAAAGGGGAAGAAAAATATTCTTGGCTAGCAGTTGATCAGAGTGACCGAACAACATTTGCAGGACACACACGTAACTCACGATCGAAGATAATTTCCGTCACGAAGCATGTATCATTTATTGCCTCACGGCTGGCAATAAAGATTTCATACACTCTCGTTTCAATGCTCTGCTCGAACGTGCACGATCCGCCAAATCTATTTGACAGCCATACGCATTGATAACGAGCACACGGTTAGGAACGTATACGAGATAAGAACGTCCATTGCGTTTCGGACATTTCATTTCGGTTTTTATATCTGCATTGTATTACGGCCACGTATGTAATGCAAGCAGCGTGAGTACGGACCGTAGTTTAAATGAAAAAATCTTAACGATTTTGTGTTGAAAATATGTATAATACTGTCGTATCATTATGCATACGTGTAAGTGTAGAATTTTCCTTTGGAAGTAAATTGACAATGAAATGGATGCTAAGAAATTTGAGAATTTGAGTATTGGAAGTTAGAAATTTTGTACATTCCAAAGTTTGAAAATTAGACAATTCCTAAATTTTTGATCCAAGATACACACGTACAAGAAACATATTGAATCATCTAAATTATAGTTGCGTCTCTACTACTGCCAGTAGAATAAGTCAACGTTTCACGTCAGCCCAATATATCAACTAAATTGTATCAAAACAATCATCGACTTTTCCCTCATCCCATATTGCACATCGTGCACCAAAAATACATATTATCACGCAAATAAAAAAACCCTCACAATATATTGAAAAATAACGTAAAATTAAATCCGTGCGCGAGGACGTGCACGAAAGGGGATGATACTGGCAGAGAGCAGGTGTTTACGAGGGAAAATAATAACCAGGCTTTATGGAGCCTGACAACCAACTACTATTACGTCGCTCGTAATTATAATTATTACTATATGGCACGATTATGCTTCCAGGAGCTCCTCCGCATGCTTATGCCAGCACGAAACATTCCACGTAAACCTAATTCACCGTGTTGTTAACGAGCCCTGCTCGTTTCGTGTGACCACTTTCGCGATCTACGTTGAATAGGCAGTAACCTAGGTTTATTTTTTGGTAATCAACGGAAAAGCAAAATATTACGAGACAGTTTGGCCGCTCGGAGGGCGGGGTTAACTTAATGTACTTAACTCTGATGAGTTCTCTGACAAGATCGCAGTAAAACACCCTGTAGATCTAAAAATGGATTCAGAAGAGGCATAAACTTCATACATAGTGTCTTAGCTATTTCTCGATAAAATATTTGCTTCGCCAAGAGGTTACGCCATTTTGACATAAACGTCAACTTCGTTCAATAGATGAGATTTAGTCGATTCATGTATCAGATCATTCTGTTTCTCCGACAAATTCATAGATGGTCAGTGATGATTGAACGAAGACGTTGATCAATAATAACTCGCCCTGTACACTGAAAAAACAATTAGCATGTTGTGCAATAAGATTTCAGTTACAATTATTAGATCTGTAATCGAACATCTCTTTAAGGAGCAACAAAACTTTTTGATCAATTACAATAAATCATTTTCACAGAGACAAAAATGTTGTTTAAACTGAGGAAAAGAAATGTACTAGTATTTAGAGACGCTGTACTAAATTATGGCAACTAAATCCATTTTGAATCGACGATTATAAACGTCGAATACAAGAGAAACGTTTCTATCAGAAATTGTACAAAAATCAACTGGTTAAGTAGAGTTATCGTACACGGTGCAAAACGTTTATCAAGATTTAAAGGTCGGAGGAAATCGTCTAAGAAAGAACTAAGGGAACCGTGTGTGGATTCGAGAGAAGAAAAAACACATCCGTTATGTATAGAGATTCGACGATAGTTTACACAGTGACTCTATCCTATCTCCGGAACTGTTCTCTAATTGTTAAAGCAAACAGTCTGATGAGAAAGCCTAACGCAGAGGTGCAGCGGCTTGTCTTCGGTCGATCTTCTTACGCGGCCGAGTCCGACGTGTTGGCGTTAGAATTCGCACCTCCGTAGAAATTATCAACGGCGAATCCGTTAATAATACGATTACATGTTATGAAAGAGGGACACGTGGCGGCGAGTACGTTTGATCACGACTCTTCCATGTTTGTCACCGCGTCGCTTATCGTCGGTATCGAACAACTTCTCACGCCAACGCATCGTTTCTATTTTAACACTAGAATTGCCAAGTGACTGGCTTCATTTTATTTACAATCCAAAGAGTATTAAAATTTTATTCGAATTCATTTTTCACTTATCTCTATAATAGAAGTTTCAAAGTTTTAATATTTCAGACTCTTGAGGTCCCAATATCCTAAAATTTTCTATGTTTGTAAGTCCCAAGGACATACAGTCTCAAATTCGGAAAATTCTAAAACCAAGAAGTCCTAAAACCCGAAGAGTTCAAAGACCTATACTTGAGAAGTTCCAAAATCTCTAAAATCTCAACGTTCCAAAGTCGTTGTGTCCCAAGATTAAAAAATCTTACAAATTTGTACTTGAAACATCAAGAGTTCTAAATTCGAATGCCTCAAAATTCTTATATCTCAATTCTATAGATCTATACTTGAAAAATTCCAAATTCCCGAAATCTTCTAGGTCGCAAACCCCAAAATCTCAACGTTCCAATGTCTCCATATCCCAAAATCCCAAAGTGCCCTAATAGTTTCAAAACTCCAAAGCATGTACTTCTACTAAAGAATAAAAATCACCACTCCTCGATATTAAAGTGTTCATTTTTTTTTTTGTCGCAAAGAAGAAAATTCAATATTAACCCCGATTACTCCATAAAAGCCGAACAGATTAGATAGAAAATTACATGATACGTGAACATTACCTTAGCTAAATGTTCGTTGACGTTCCATGAAAATTCGGTTGAAAACGTGCAACAACAAAATTCCAGGTCGATCGTAGCAGCAAGGATAAGGTATCACCGGGCTCAGTCCAGCTTCTCACTCACACTTCGTTCCCGGCCATATCTCGCGGGACAAAGACGCGAACGAACGATCCCGAAGCGTTATCTAGTTCGTAAACCTACATGACGGCGGCGTAGCGACGCTTCGAAACCCTTCCGATATCGTCCGACTACCTCTCCATATCTCGCGACAACTTTCCGGCACTCACTCGAAACACTGGACGCTCCGTTTACCGCTCGCCGATGCGGCGATATAAGGGGTGTGTTGGAATTCGCGAAGCACGGGGAGGGCGAAAGTTGAGTTGCACGCGGGAACAGAAGGTAAAAAAAAAAAAGGGAAACGCGGCGGTCGACGACGTCCCGGAGGAACAGCTAATCACAAAAGGAAGAGGAGCGCGCTTGCGTGCAGTCAACAATGTTTCTGCTGTTACTTTTCGAACGCATAACAATGGAGCACGTTGGTAAAACGGGGCTCATGCTTTCTGGATGGGACGTACCGAGCACTGAACCAGTTGTCGCGCGCGCAGATTGCTCGCCCCACCCTTCCGGCCCCCACTCCGTCCCCCAACAACGTCGGAACGCTACCCCTCCAGTTACGAGGAGCGGCCGCTGGATTATGCGCGGAACGCCAACCCCACCACTATTAACCCCTCCCCTCCAGCAACGTTCTTTGCTTCGGCGCCTTGCTACGAACACCCCACCATCCGTGTATCGTGATTGCTGCCCGATATACCGGGTGTACGAGCAAACTTAGAACGGTTGTCAAGAATAAAAACTTTTCGAAGATCATGAAGATTTGATACTAAGGAAAATATTTAATTAAGAATGCATATTGTAATGGACCTATGGATCATCATTGAATGAAAGAGTCCCACCCCTTTGGGCGGAGTCTGGGAAGAAGGGCGGGGCTTCGGTCCCGCCCCCCCCCCCGGAGGTGGAAAGTGGCTTTTCCTCAGACTTCGGCGTTATTTCAAATAATGTTTATTATTAGAGTTATTAGAATTATTAGAATACTGAGTAGTTAAGAAATCGAGTAGGTATTCGAAGGCAGATGAAATCAATTTTCTCTGAATTACAAATTCAATTAATAATTAATGTTTTATATTTAAAAATGTAATGAAACTTATATTAAAACAAACTTCGTTCTTCTCTGACTGATAATCTAACTCCGCCCATACTCATCCCTGAAAGTATATCGTGTGAGTCATTTAACTGAACAGTGAAATAGCGAAGCAATAGTAAAACAATATTGAGAATAATTTTCAGTATCTCTTCTGCTTAGAAACAAGTATGAACCTTCTCGGAAAAATACTCTTTGAAGAGAATTTTAAGTCCGGATGTAAAGTAATAGGTCCGGTTAAAGGCAGTTAATTTTAGTTTATCGTTCCACATTGACAAATTATGATCCTAGAAGACATTAGCTACTCCTGCAAATTACAAACATCATAATTGCTTGTACTAGTACAATTTAATGAAAATACATAACTGTAACTGCTAGCTGAAAATTAGATCCAAAATAGAGTCCACAGTGAGTATTCTAAAACGAGTGAGCGGTACACCCCATAAGCAGCGCCATTAAAATTTGTCCGAAACTCCATGGATCCCTTCTAGCACTCGAAAACTGGCATCCACCGATTGGAGTGGCGACCTTTTTCCATGCTTGACTAATTTTAAAAAAAGAAAAAGTCAAACCTGTTTTCGAGCGTCGACCCAACCCTAAGGACGAGGCGAATGTTTCTGATTCAAAAAGTATGTGGTTTCGCCGGAATTTACTATTTCAGTTCTGGATCAACGGCAAAAGAAAAATTCATAATTCAAAGTCCACATGAAATGGATCTTCTCACGAAGACCATAATACGTATTAATCCTTAAACAGTGGGCCGATAACGAAAAATCAATATTTAATGAAAAATTTTTAATCGTTTCTTCAGATATTATTTCTGAGTTATATATTAAAGTCTTTTCGTTTGAAAATATCACGCGATATCGCGTGCTGAGTAGACAATGTTTTAGCTTGCTATCCGTGGTACTAAACGGATAATAAAGAAAGGAAAGAAAAATTTGTAAGAATAAAAGGTGCACTAAAATGTCACACATACGCGACTTTAAGTATTGTACTAACGACATTTGCATTGCTATACCATCGAGGAAGACGTTTGGCGTTTAAGGCCAGTTTCGAAAACCTTCAAATCTAAAATTTATTTCGAAGCAAGCATTCCTGCGCGATGGTATTGCGTTCTATTTTTAATGTCAAATCGACCGTGGCAGGAGAAACGGCATCTTCTTAATCCTCCATTCCACTGATTTTATTATTCACGCCATCCACTCGATCCACCATGGTCGTTTCTCTCCTCTCCTTTCTTTTTTTTTTTTTTTTTTTTTTTTTTTAAAGAAACAGAACGCTCTCACGCAGAGTTCCAGCTCGCGCGGGGGTTTGACACATGAAATAAAATACGAGCCAGTTCTGTCTCGTGTCACGAGCCGCGCCTACATAGCTAGTTGCACGGAACAATCGAATACAAAGGAGTCTGGCAAGTTGTGACCGTTGTTGTTCGAATATTTTTAAATTTTTACTAGATGCTGCAGACACTATAATTCTGTGCTGTTAAAAACGCATAGCTTCAGTTACTTTTATCTGTAACTACTGTTAATAAAAAATACTGTATTTGGAATGCAAATTATATTCGAAAGGTGTTATATAATCTCATGTATCATCAATGTATCAAAGTGATAAAAGCAACGGATTGTTGGTTGGCAGGCGGGTAGAAGAGAAAAAGGAAGAGTCGAGGAAAAAGAGGGGTAAAGTGTGGAAGTTAGGGGTTATGGTACCTCGAGCTAGGTACCGAATCGATCTCTCGGAGCCAGCTAAACCCCGGGGTCCGACTAACATCCCCTCTCTTTCTTTCTTGCTGTTCGTTCTGCACATAAAATGCACTGCTTTCTTGTTCGTGCAACACAATTTAAGTACACGTACTTAGCCCTTCGACTTTTCCGAGATTGCACATTCTTTAAAACATTACATGATGGTTAATTAGTTTTTGTATTACGAGGTTATCAGTATTTATTGACGATACTATACTGGTAATTATATTGAGCGAGGCGGTGCTGAAACGTTAACAATGTTGTACTGACACCATTGTATTTACCATATAATCGATCATGACAATGTTGAACTATTGACAACGTTGAAGTGTTGACAATGTAATATTGATAATACATATTGATAATAAATATTGCTAGATTTATGTTTCAATGATTCAGTCCATATTTTCACAGAAGATACTCAACATCTAACAATATCTTGTTACACTCTTGATCATCCCACGAAGTGAGTGTATTCGTTTTATTTCATGGATCAGTATTTGGTTTTATCGCCAAAAGTGCTTCATAATTCCATAATCTGCTATATGATAGAAGTTTAAAAAGCTTTAAAAGACAGTGTTAAACGATCAGCTGATGTTCGAAAGAACATCAACTGCCCCGAATAGGAGGAAAGCTCGGAACGTAGTAAATACTCGATACACGTATACGTTTCTATTTAACTTCTCAATTAACATAACTGTACGACTCCATTATTGTCGTCACACGCGAACACGTACCGTTCACACCGAATGGGAAACCCGCGGAGCTTTCTGTCACACCTGTTATTCAAATTTTGTCGTTCACCTGTCGCTGCTTCGCGGTATAATGAGCACGTGCCGTTTCTTTACCTTGTCTGAAAATACTGCTCGATGTAATGTGCACCGATGGATGTGAACGAGAAATCTTACCGCCATAAACAACTTTGTTATGTCGCGGTGCTTTATTGCGCGTTAACGAGCCATTGGTGAAAGTATACAATTACTGACTTTGGGCTTTTGGAAACTTTGGGTTTTATAGAATTTGGGATTTTTAAGCTTTGGTGTATTGGAACTTTGGAAATTTGGGAATTGAAGGAATTGTAATTTTGGGACTGTGAGAATTTAGCAGCTTGGGTGTTTGGAAGTTTAAGAGCTTAAAACTTTGTAATTTTTTAATTTTTGTAGTTTTAAAGGCTTTAAGAGTTGAAAAATTTTGAAGATTTCAGAAGTTTGGAACACTGAAATTTTTAAACTTCAGCTCTTAGAAATTAAAAATTTTTGAAGCTTGGACAGTACAGCATAACAAGCAATTAGATCTCAAGCTAAAACCATTTTCAAAAATGAGTCTCATTCTATAAAAATATAAAATCTTCTGTCTTAAGCATTGTATAAATGAACGCAATTATTGTTCCTTTACGATACAAAGGAATTGTACAAAATCCTTTTCCTACGAATTATACAAAAAGCTTTACTACACTATAATTAACCATCAGTAAATAGATTTTCTTTCCATCTTTTTCCTTTCTGAAAATTGTGGTGTATTAGTTGTCATAACTTTCCAGGAAACAGTTCCCTCGTTTTCCTCCGAAAAATGGATCGTTTCACCAGGAAGTTTCGCCAGATTTCACTTTCGAGAATATTTCAGAGCACAATTTTTTCATCCCACTCTTTGTTCCTCGTTTTCCAAATGCGGAAACAACGAGGAACTCCTTTGAATGCCTCTACAAGGTCACGAAAGTTATTCTTTCATAGCTGGTTTCCCTCGATTCGCCTGAAACCCGTGACCGTTTCCGGCAACACTTTAACCGCAATCCTTTTCTAGGTAGTAGCAATGCGTTCAACCCCATAACACCATTATAAAGGTTTCTTTGAGTAAGCTCAGAGTTCGGGAGCAATTCTAGAGAACCTTGAAACAATGTGTCTCTTCTTTCTGGCTGAATCGTTTATGAAATGGTCTCAAAAATTGTGAAGACCTCCGAATAATAATTGTAAATAAAATCGAAATCCTTTGAACATAACGAATTCTTTTTTATTAGAAATTCGTTCAAATGTATAAAATTTCGAAAATTTATTACGAGAAGTCTTTGTTTTTTTAGAATTTTTTCGGCTGACCGAGAAGAAAATTTACTGATTGATTGTAAAAAGTTTTGTTCATAATTAATAGAAAGAATTGCGAAGCAATAATTGTATTGCAATTAATGTAAAGAGAAAAGAATTGTAGAAAATTCAATTTGATAGTTTACTGGAAGATCGTGAAGGGACAATCGTGTTGTTTTGAACGCATTGCTTTTACGACGAGTTGTTGCTCGATTTACTTCGATAGAAACCGGTCGTTCCGTGCGTATGTAATCTGGTCGATTAAACGGTCGTGACTGAGACGAAACAGGTGCTAGAACAAAAGTTATTGTCACTGTAAAAGATAACGATGCTCATGTATCATTCGCAGAACTCCGATGTACGTGTTATGCCTTCTTTCCGAAATATTACGATATATGGACATAATAAGCGGCAGAACAATCACAAATGTTTATTGTATATATTAATATGTGTTTTACAAATATTACCTATCTCCCTTTTGGTGTCCGTGACGTTTTTACTTTTTTGGATCCATTAGGTATATTGTCAAGAAACATGAATCAGAAACATAAAACATTAACTCAACATCCTTAAACAAATTGTTGGGAGAAGATGGAAAACATATCCTCGAACGCCTTGCAAAACTTGCAGCGAAACAAGACACATAGTAAGTACATATGTTAATTCCATCAGGTTCTACTTTGCAAGGATGAATGTTTTATCAAATACATAGTGTCGATTTAATAAAACTTTACTACTTTAAAACCATACATACATGTTTATTTGATGAAACCGATGGAGGGAAAAAACAACTCGTCCGTTAAGCGTTAAAATAACAATAGCTAGTACAACATATTCGAAGTAGAGCAGTGTTAATAGTTTATTTATCAAGGGTTTTATTTCCCATTTTCACGATACCTTAAGCGCCTCTTGTTACGTTTTCGTTCTGTTTTTTTATTCAGATAGTTTTACGCCCATTGCCAAGAGTTGCACGCACTCACTCTATTTCTTTGATTATTAATATTAAATTCAGTATACCATGTTATACAGAGTTATTCAATCAAATACATGTTAAGTATGTAATAGACGCATATACAATTATTAAAATCCCCTTGAAAGACAACCGGTTCGTGAAATGTTAATAAAATCGAAAGAACTCACCGTTTAATTAGCAGGAGGACGTTGAAATCTCGTGGACGGATGCGAAGATCATGAGGAACTCGAAGAACGTCGATCACGAAATATCTCGGAAACTCGGCGACGAAACGAGTGCTCGCAGACGGCCGTTGACGTTTAATTACGTATCGCGAGCACCGATAGGTACGGAACAAGCGAACAGATATAAGTAAAAGTGTCTTCACCTCTCGAATCGAATCGAAATGGGGTGCGGGCATCCCGGTCGCGGTTCCGGGATTATCATGGACCCTGCGTCGGCGTCGTTGCACCCCTGCGCGACCGTCACGGCGCAAATTCATCCCCGTTCCCCTTTCTCGACCACCGTGTCCCGATGGACGTCCGCCCTAATCCTCCTATATCGCCCCCCTCGCGACTTCATCCTGCCTCCTCCTCCTCCACCACCACGTCCTGATCCTGTCTGCGTCATGCAGCCTCGTTTCGACTTACACCCTCTGCTCGAAACGCACCCTCGCAACACCATCCGCTTAGCGTACGCGCTTCTCTTGCCTCTCGGCGAACACTCGGCCTCTGCTGAAATATTCAATCATCGGTCGATTACTTTATTATCGAATCATTCGATGGTTTTATGCACACTATGTCTTTCTTTGTTTTCTCAGGCAAAAACAAAGAAAAGAAAACATATCGCAGCGAGATCGCGCGCAAAAAATCGTGAGTGTGCATTGGGTTTTAGTGCTGAAAGTTTCATCTAATTTGATGTACATTAATAAGGTATCAAAATAAAATTATAAAGAAAATAGTAAAAATCGTATTTAAAATCACGGTAATTGTTGACCACCGTAACGATTGAAAATATTGAAAAAGATTGAAATTTTTCATAAGGGTTCGCGAACAATCGTCTCGCATTTGTTCTAACAATGGATGGCAGAGATAGACGCGTGGGTTTCGATAGGGCTGTTTCGAGGGCACAACATGGTACACGAGGCATAAACGCGGCGAGCAATTTTCTTGTAACTAAATGAAAATAAATTCACGACCGACTAATGCCATTCCGTTCGACAGGCTTTGCCCGAGCGTTCGTGGGGTTTTATGAACGTAAATTACAGAGCTCCGATGGCCGCCTCCTGCCAACGCCGACACTCTCTGTATTCCATGGGCTTGCTAACTTTTTCAATTTCACGGTCATTCACCTCACCCTTTTCCTAAAACCCTTCACGCGAGATAGCGTAAAGGCACTTGAAACGTTTATAAATACCCCCCAGTCGATATTTTTCACGTTAGATACCTTGAAGTTTCTTTAGAAAGATTTGGTCATTTTTAAAATTCTATAAATAAAAAGCAATTCCTACGACTGCGTTGTAATATCGACCAATCGTTTGTATAGGTAATTAAACTTGCATCAAAAAGTATTTATCGTCAACTTCAATTCCGACAAAACGTCCCGATTTTTTCTCATCCAAACAAGTTTAATAGCCACGGTTTTACGATGGTCAATTCATTCGACGTTGATTTTACCATCGATTTTATCATCAGCTTTCTATCGTCAATATTTTATTTTCCAGTTATGTCGGTAGAATACTTCGAAAGTTTTCGAACAAAAATTAATGTCCGGTAAGAAGAACGTTACGTTCGAACAGAGAAATTTGATTCTGGAACGGAAATGAAAATTCGACGGGACAGGGTTTGATCGTTGTCAAGGTAAAAACTTTACCACTACCAGAACTGGAAGAAGCATAAAAGAGTTATCTCTTTCACGACTGCGTCGTATCCGTACTTTTACTATTTCCTACTGAATTCACAGAGCGATCTCGATTGTTCCTCTTCTTTCTCTTTTCGACCATTTTCTCGTCCCTCTACTTCGAGTTTCGATTTTCAGCAATTTCTTCGTACCACTAAAACCTACTCTCGATCATACATATATTCACCCCTTATGAAGCTTTTTCGTTCAGTAACTGATAATTTTACTGTTTATTTAACAAGCGATGAAAACAGACGATGGAATAATATGGAATCATAGGGAGATTTTAAATAGTATAACATCACAAAAGTCATACATCCGTACTTGAGAACCCGACTAACCCAAGTCTACTTTTGTCCTAAAATTTCTTTCTACTTGATCCATTTCTATACGAGAAACATGCAAGTGCTCTTGTTTCTACAAATTTTTTGAAAGGTAACAAAAATTTGCTTGGGTTGGACTTGCTTTCGAGTATAGATTTGTAACTATAACGATAGTAATAGGTATAGTGTTTCAGTAAATGTTAAGAATATAGTTACTTTTCCAGTTCTCGGTTGCATATCAGCAACCCCTCGCTTTGACTGGAGCACTTAGAGTTTCAGTAAGCGGTAGTTTATGAGATCTTAAACAAGCTATGAAAAAGGTATACCGTGAGGACGAGGTTCGCTCGCGAGTAGATAATCGTGGAATATAGTCTCGAGTTCGTGATAAACCATACGTTATTATCATGCGAATTACCATAGTTCCTTCGATAACCGCCATGGTTGAAATCAATTTTCTAATTTTGCTATAACTAATCACAATCGTTTCTCGTATACGCAACATTGTACCAAGGGTCACCAAACTTTTTACGAAACGGGCCGAATTGAAACGTGTGAAAATATAAGTCTTCTAATGGGAAAATCTAGAAATGAAAAACTTCCAAATTAGGAAACGTAAGAAGTTTCCAAAATTGACGGCACAAAAATATGACCGCAACTGAAAGTTGGCGGGTATCTGGAAAATCGTATGCGATATTCTCGATTCGTTTCGATAAATTCGAGAACGTTGGCCAGCTTCTCTGTTCTCTTCGAAGAGTATCGCCCCTCGGTAGGGGTTGACGTGTCGTTATTTATGCTTCGCGACTCTCAATCCAACCTCCGACGACAGGCAACGGCATAAATTCCCTTCCCCATGATTCCGTTTCTGTGTTCTCACTCGTTCTCCACCACCATTGGCTGTTGCCTTCTGTTCACCGTGTTTCTGGTTTGCACACAACCCTACGGGCTTTCACCCTTAGCTCTCCTCCCCCTTTTCCTGTGTCTCGGCCATGCTGCCGAAGGCAAAATCGACCCGACTTCAACCAGCCTCCGCCTACACCGCGACAACCATCTCTCACCGCTGCAACTACCAACTGCACGTCCTGATATTTCGATCAAAAAATCTTTTTTTACCATCGCTCTTTGTCATTTATTATTTGGAAATTAATTCGAAATTATCTAAACGGGAATATGTATAGAGGGAGACATGGAGACCTAGTGAGAACGGGGATGTGTAAGTATAGGGGTACAAGGGTCTGAGAGGGATGTAGAGGTATTAGGATAGGCGGATATCGAGTTATGGGGGTATAGGGAATTAGAGATATGGAGATAGGGATGCAGGGAGATACTGAAATACGAGGATATTGAACTTGGAGGATACTGAGATATGATGGTACTGAAATATGAGGATATTCAGATCTGAAGATATCGGAATATGAGAATACTGGATATGAGGATATTCGGAAATGTGGATATTGGAAAATGAGTATGTGGAATTTGAGGACACTGAGGTTCTGGGGACATTGTGATCGAGGGCCGTTAAGGTGCAACTACATTGAAATCTAGAGATATTGAGACCTAAGAATACTAGGATCTATATTTATTTACGATATGAGAATTTGGTACTTCGTAATGGCCAAGAACTAGGGGCATAGGTATACCGAAGTGATAAATTATCTTTCGAATATGAGTGTATTACGATTTAGGGATATTTGTAACTGGGAATATAGGGAACTAGGAGTATTAGGAACAGCCGATCTTCTTTATATTAGGTGCGAATGATATATTCGGGTTTGTAGCGGTAGAGACGATAAAAAGGTTAACACGCCGATTTATGGCAGGCAGCTCGCGGGACGAAATTATCGTCGCTCATTAACCCATTAAACTGCTTGTGAAACGATGAAGAAAAGCTCGTTTAGAGAGACCCATAGTCCGTCTATTGAATTTTTTAGATGCGTTTCTTTACGTCTAATCTGAGCTTTTCTACAAAATTCTGTATTCTGTATTTCATTGTATACAGCCTACAAGTGATACTTGAAATGATACGTTGTGTCATTTATATCACATAAATGCTATAATAATACTTTGTATCGTATAATACTTTATATCATATGAATGAAACCTACACTTTTGCTTGCAAATACAAGATCAAATGTTTGAGAACAATACATAAGACCTGTGTAAATATGGTACTAATATTAACTGCAAACATTTGTTTAGACATTTATTTGAGTGTCTGCGAGAAAAGAATAGGTATCTGGACCAGGTTTAAGATTGCATGACGAGTTTACAATAACCTAAAAATACTACAAAAGTACTATGATCTTGGATTTACATCATGTTCTGACCATAACTTGCACATTTAAGTATGGCCAAATACAAAACACGCAAGACATGTAAACTTTCTTTGATCGTCTCAATATTGTATCAGCGAATAGTTCGTTACGTCTAACGCGTGTATCGAATAAACCGTAGCGCGAGGGGTTAAAAACGGTCAACGTCGTGTTGGTCCGTGTCGAAGCGAAGCTCGGTAATCAATATAATCCTTTATGTCGACGTTTGCAGAATTACGTTTATCGTTCCCGAGGACGTCCTATATAACACGGTGTCCCTTTAACAGCACCGCTGTATTTCTTGTGATCCCCCTGTTGGCTTGTTCCATGGCATCGCCATTCGAATCATTTTCGTTGCAGGCTCGTGGACGGCCTGGATCCAGTCCGCCCTCGGATCAGCCTCGTGTCAGCCAACCTTAATTCATGGCCATCTTAGTTATCTCGACGAGTTGCTCGGTATCTCCTTATTCCCGACGGCAGAAAAGGAACGTGACAAAAATCGAAGGAGACACGGTCCGTCCCATAAACTACCATTAATTGAAAATCCCGTATACACGCCAACACGACGGGACAAAGAGCTCGGTGAACATGGTGGAACGTACGGACGACAGCGACTATTATTTTCCTAGCAAAACCATCACCACCCACTCGTTGGTTTTTAGAAATATTCCAGGATTTCAAACTTGAAGATGGGATAAGAATTTGGGGATGTAGGAATATAGGATCCTTGAAATTCGAGGATCTAGGGATATCGGAATGTATTTATTTATTTATTTTTAATAATTTAATTTCAGAATTCAGTTCGAGTCTGAAATATGGTAGTGATGGGTTCGAACGGAATTTTTGAATTCTCGCAATTCGATCAAATTTCCAAACTCCCGAAACTTGAAGTCTTGCAACAGGAATATCTTATTTCGAGAATCGATGTCAACAAAATTTGTCATGCTTGCATCACACGCGCTCGTTGTGCAGTTCTGCGATCACGATCGAGTGTCGATCACTCACCAAATATTCAGAGGGTAAACAGTACATAAATCAAACAATCTTAATTCATTAACTGTGTACGGTTTTATACTTGTGTTTCGAATTAAGAGAAAGGTGCAAACGAAACTTCCTCGTGTTTCCAGGGATTTGTTCCGTTTGGAGAAACCCATCCGTAGCACGAAGGGTGTAAGGAGCACAAAGAAGAGAAGTTGCAAGTTGCGGCTATTCGGTGTCGGTGGTTAAGCGTTATTATAAGCGTGGTGATCTACAGGAACGACGCGGAGAAACGCGCAGACGGCTCTTGTGCTCGTATACCGAGCAATGATTTCACGTTTACGCCCTGGCAGCATTCTGAAAACGCTGATGGTAGGAGGAAGTCGAAAAAGGGAGGACTGAAGAAAGGAAACGTAGCTGCGGCGAGAGGCGAGGCTTCGAAGAAGAAGAAGAAGAAGAAGAAGAAGAAGAAGAAGAAGAAAAAAGAAAAGGAACAAGATGACGAGACGAGAGGATCAGGGAGAGGAAAGCATCGGCGGGTGCGAGCTGGAAGACAGAGGAAGGCTTTATTTTATTTTAATGGCGCCGTAAGATGGCCAGTGCACACCGAAACCGAGCCTCCGTTCGTCATTCGGTCTCCTCGCTTTGACACGACTACGCAGGATTTCGTCTCATCCCTTATTCATGAGACATTTTTCTTATTCCTTTGCTATCTCGCTTGGTTGCTCCGCGATGAATCTCGAATCTCGAGGGTGGATCGAGATTACTCGACACGCGAGGATCATTGGCTCTTTTATCGTCGATATTAAAGGACGCCTGCCTTCTACCTGCATCGTCAGGAGAATTTCTTTCTTCTTATATTGCAGGTGACAATTTCATGAATTGTTACATATTTAGATACATATTTAGAGTGGAAGGTGCAATATTTTGTAGCAGTACGTAATGTAAGCAGAGGATGTAAGGTGTGAACGGAGGGGTGGACACTTGCGGTATTGTTAGTTGAATCTTTGCAAATGGATAAATTCTGAAATTTTTATGTTAAAATTAAGCATTCTGCACAGATGATAAATAATCCTATTTATATTTGGGGCAAAATCGGATGAAAAAGAAAACGAAGTTGTCCTGTAGTCGATAAGATGAAGGAATTCTATCGAAGAACGTTTTCCGTTTTATCGAGGACGCAAGAAAAGATAAGAGACGAGAACGAAATTCTCCGTTCGAGAAGCTATTTCATACGGAACGAACGAAATGATTCTATTAGCGATACCATTAACGAGTCTGGTTTATTATGCTTGACGCTCGCTTTTATAGTTACAACTCGGGCCACGTTCGTTTTCCATTCCCCTTCGGATACCTCACGATAGGGGATGACTGGCACCAATTAGGCACGATATAGATGTAACTCGCGATATCTGCTTTCCGATTCTACGGAAAACTCGTTTACCGACAAACCTACTCGGATTCCCCCCTATAACATGTTTCAATCACTTATACAGGGTGTTTCGATAAATAGATTCGTCATATAGAGAACAAATACTTACGAGTGAAGGCATTATCAAATAAATTAAACGGATTAAAATTTTTATACCCGACGACATGAGTAACCATAGTCCAATTTCTTTATTTTTTGTTTCATTATCTTCTGCACAGAAAAGTTATTGCTACTTTTGTTTCTCTGCTTAACCAAACGAGTGAATAAAAGTAAAAGTAAATGATAAAAAAGAATGTTAGATAAATGTTAGGTAAGAGTGTCCATTTCACTTCTTATAACTAATCATCACCTATATTGTACGCGTTAAAGGAATAGCGATAGAAAAAAAATAAGACATGTAGATATTCCGAACGAAAAACGAATGAATATCTGGCCGAAATATTACAGATGCTTCCATCGGATTTAATATACAGAATGCATATACGGAAGGGGAATAACCCGCAAAAACCAACGACGAGGTTTACGAGAGGAAATGGAAGTTACGGAACAACCCTCATAGAGGACGCATGTGGTTCGCGTATAGTACAGTCAAGAGCAAATTTGTGTTCCCTAGCGAAAATAAAGCAATCGAGAGAAAAAAGGTCTCTCGCTTTTCCATTTTTACAGATTTTTGAATGTTAACAAATTTTCAAATTAATTAAAAACTTAGGAATTTCAGGATGGAGAAATTTAGAAACTTAAATATATGTATAGAAGTCCAGAAATCTCGTGATATCGAAATTTAAAAATTTTAGAAGTTAGGAACGTAGAAGTCATTGGAATTAGAGAATTTCGAAATTTGGCATTTTGGAAATATGAAAAGTAGAAATGTACCTTAAACTTAGGAAATAAATTTTGAAAACTCCGATAAGTACAAATTTGGAAAGTTGGAAATTTGAAAATTTCAAAGATAGGAATTTCAAGAGTCATTTTAGCAACCTATCTAAATACATTGCACCCGAGTGTACGTTTCTAATATCCGGAATAGGTATTTCACTGTCCTCGTGGAGCTAGCTTTTCGTCTTCCAGACCAGGACATTACTTTTCTCTCCCTTCAAGTCGTTACCGCCCTTAAACATACAAATCCCACCCCTGCGTCGGATTGTTAAGCCCGACCATCCCCTTTTCTCGACGTCCTAAACTAAACGCGCGTTCATCCCCGTCGAATGCTTTCTTGCTCCTTTTTTCATCTCTGATTTCTCTCGGTAAAAGTTCCTCGCTTACTTTATAGCTTAATCCACCTCTTCAATTCGGTCGTTCTTCTCTTTCAAAAAATAACAAATAATACGCCTTTTTCATATGTCTGATGACTGAATGACTGTTATTATTCAAGATAATGTTGCTCAAGATGGTGTTCGGAGGGCTGAAAACGATATTAAAAACAATGAAGAAGACGACAGGAAATTTGTTAAGACTCCTACCAAAATTATGTTAATTCATCATAAATAGAAACGAAAAGAAAAAATAATTATTGCAGTCCCGGTTGTTGAAATTAACTTGTTAGCCAGATTCAGTCTTGTTAAACAAATAAATTCTTCGCATTTCGTTATTGATAATTTTGATAATAAAATAAAGTTTTATGGAATGTCTACAGGGTAAAAACAACAATGTAAAGTATATTGTGTGAAGTATTCGAGATAGTGTACAACAGAATGCAAAGATAACTCGTTATTATTCCTCAGAGGGTTCTCGAAAGCACGAAGACCGTAAGGGGTTATTTTACAGCCTCGGTTACAACGCAATTATCCTTGTCGGTTTCGGATTAAACGAACGAACGCAGCTTTCGTCGGTTCCAAAATAACATTAACGAATACTTTTAAGCGAAGTTAATTTTTTACGAAATTTACGAAATAACAGTTACGAAATTACAAAGCTATCAAATTACTGAGCTACCAAGCCACAGAACCACGAGACTATCAAATTAAAGTCAATATTTCCCGTTCACATCTTCATAAAAATACAAAATATACATACATACATGTATATAAAGTACTTACAAATGACAAATAGAGATACTTCGACAATTCTCGCCCGTCTTCAGCAATTTACCACATATTCGATCGTACGATGAACGGAAAAATATGTATATTCTTTGGAGTCAGCGGTGCAAAGAGAACGGCAAGCATTGTTTAACGGAAGTCGATCTAACCGAAGCGTGCTCGTTCAACTGGCCATTTGATGGGCAATAGACACTCGGTGACCGTTCGACCGGTCATCCAGCACCGGATCACCGTCTCTCCTTCTTCTTCTTCTCGATTATTTTTGTTGTCGTCGTAAATCCTTTTAAACGCGCCACTCTTCTGGATCTTCCACGTATGTCCACACCTTAGCTACGTCTCCCTCGACGACTATCGTCTCTCCTTGATGTCTCACTTGGCCATTCCTTGCCAATCGTTTTACCAACACACGCACATACACGTATGTACGCACGCGAACACGTCGTTCGACAAGTGATACATTTCGCGACCGATTACGAGCTTGGATAGTTTTCATCTTAACCACCAGCTTTACCTGTGCCCGTTTCGCTTCTCTACGCCGCGAGAACACGACTGCCTAACCTTCCGCCACCGGCAACATAATCGACCCTTCGGTGAACCACAGGGAAGCTGATTTCACCACGTTTTCTCTCGAGTTTCTACTCTTTTTTCTGCTTATTGTGAGATTCCATCGCGATTCTGAACCACAAGAACACAGTTCCGGGGTTACGTAGTTGGACGATGCCTCGAATTTCGTGAAAATTGTCGAAGGAAAAGTCGAATGATTTTTTCGAGTATCTGGTGGCATGTTATGATAGTGTCTCTCTTTTTATTACTTCAGTTTCTTCGTGAATGCGACGGTGTCTTGAATCGGATCTTTGGAAACTTGGTAATTAAAAAATTAGGGACGTGGAAATATAGTACTTTGGCAACTAGAAAATTTGTAAATGTGGAATCTTGAAATTTCAATTGGAATTTTACCACTTGGATATTTGAAAACTTGAAATCATGTGACATCTTCCAATGTTCAACTTTTACAAAATGAAGCTTATCCTACACTTATTTAGAAATATCCCTTAACCGAAACCAAATGTTGGTCGGAAATGTGTTTCTGCTGGTTTTTGAAGGGAATCCGGAAACACTCGTAAGAATCCGTAAGCCTGGAAAGCATACGGCAGTAAAGTAGGTAGCCGAAAGGTTCCCGATGACCTTAATTAGTTTATTGCCCGGGATTACGTTTTGGTCGGTCAGTGGAAAGCCTTTTTTTTATCTTCCGGGATCAAAGACTGTCGGTCGAAACATTTCCGCGTTCCTTATTGTCTGTTATTTGAGGTTTTCTCGACGTCCAGATAGTTTCACCCGCTTTCGAAAGAAATACAAGGACAATGGCAACTAGGATATTCTTAAGCCTCCTACCGGTTTCCCTCTTTATATTACATATTTAAATTACGCACGATACCAAATACGTACGTATGGCAAATTTGTTATGCAATTATTATTAATTTGTTTTTTCCGAGTTCGCTCAGGCGAAAAATGGTCTCGAGTGCAAGGTCGGTAATTAAAGAACATTTATTCTCGAGATGCACTTTCGGTAACAAGCGGCAAGAGATTTCGGGGTGAGCGAGCCAGACGAAACAACCCTCTGCGGCCGTGATATATTTCCCATAAAAATGCGTGTATAAATATTTCGAGGCAAATCATCCGTGAGAAAACGGATTACCGAGGCCATGTGTGTCTTCTCGTCGGCACTTTGGGACTTGAAAAAAATAAAGGAAGAAACAGAACACTGGGTCGTCGTCGTCCAAGTGGCTTCTAGCGGGTAAAATAGTTCGCCACTCCCACGGGGGTTGTGGAACCTGGAGAGCTGTTAAAAATCTTGAAATCCCACCCACCGTACGGTTTCAGCTCGCCATTACAAATAATTCGAAACCAGTTCCCCATCGAGAACCACGAATCGTTCTTGTCGGGTGTGTCACCGCGTTTTAATGCTCCTCTCTTCGAAACGTGGAACGAAACCGCGGTGTCCCATGGTCGTTCGAGTAAAATCGTTAATGTCTCTTATCTGTGGCTCGAAGATTCCATTGAAAAGAAAGAAAGAAGAAAAAAAATCGCTCGACCAGAGCCAGACCTGCATAATCGTACTTTCGCCTCGTTCTCTTCCTTTCGGTCTCCGAGAAAAATACATATAATAAACGTTTGGTATCGTGTAAATCAGAGGATAAATGTATATGTCGAGAACCAATGATTATGAAAATGGTTTAAATCAAAATTCTAAAAGTGTTGTACCATACATATAATTAACCAGTACGTGATTACATTCATCGTCGATTAATATAGTAAAAGTAATGATAATTACAAACAAGTGTAGTTTCATTTCGCACGTGAACAGAACTTTCGTTACATACGAATTGTCATTACTTTCACGATATCATATGACGTTATAATATTAATAATTACATTCGGAGTAGCTGATTCTTTCTCCTTTGATAACATACAACTAAAGAATAGTTTCGCTGCAAGAGGTATAAAATGAAGACGGTAGACGTGGGAGAAGTAAAAAGATACGCGCAAAGAAGAAAGACGGACGAGGGTCTAAAAAGCTAGCTCGAAAACGAATCGAAAGAAAAAGAAGCAAAGGAGCTGTAAAAGGACGAGCAAGCGGCCGCCAAGGAGATCCCGCGAGTAGATAATTGTGTAAGTGGATTCTGTTCGGTTTATTCCTCTCGAGAAGCGTTTATTTTATTGACATAATTTATACGATACGAAAAAAATTCCTTCGAAACCCAATATAATTATCGAATATACGCATGACCGATGTTCTTGATCAACGAATAGGTTCGGAGTCCTCAGCCGGTTCGGTTAATGCGGTGGAAGCTGTTCGTTCTCGAACAGCATCATCCTCGTATCGTTCGCAACATATACGGGCAGTGCGATGTAGCAGTAGCATTTATGAGCATCACCAGCGTGAATATTTATGCGGGGACCATTATCGTTCACATAACAGCGGGTATGGCGAACACGGATAAGGGAACCTCGAACCTGACGCACGAGGTCTCTTGTCTCAGGGCCGTAGCAACAACTATTTCGAGGATCCGTGTAGAATCCAGTTGCTTAATATTATCTACCAAACCGGTCCTTCGGTACATTCTGAAGAAACTAGATCCAAACGACCATTCTGAATCTTCTGACAACTCGAAAGACTCGGTATATTTTATAGTACAACATCGATAATATCAGATCTGAAAGATTTACTAATATGCTAATAAGCAAAGTTAACTCAACTTATATCCGTAGTATCCGTAGGTGCTCTCTCTATCCCTAATTCACCGCCAAAGAACCCTCCTCTATCCCAAAGGGTACAAATCATAAATAATCCATGGTGACTGAAATTTCCCTTATTTCGGAAATCTTGTCCCATCCATTTCGTTTCTCGCGGCGACCCTGTGTACGCCATTTTCTCGAAACTCGATTCGGCACCGATCCTTCAGACTGAACGAAGCGGTTGATCGGCGATCGCTTTGAAAATTCGATCCCTTCTCCTACGGTCCTGAAAACGCCCATGGCACCAGCTGGTTGGAGAACCATGGAGCACCGCGGTTGGTATCTGTCCGGAGAAGATACGAAACGCCCATGGTGTTCATGGTAAGCGGCGTGTAAGGCCAAGATCCTAAATCACATTTGACTCTGGTAATAGGATTGCTTGGAAAGCCTAAACCCTCGAGGAATGAAATCCGTCTGATAGTAAATCTACCTCTTCCTACACCTCCACCTCCTTCGTATTCTCCTACATCTTCCCGCCGTTTTTTCTTCTGCGCCTCCCGTCGATCCATCGCGGTTCAACGTATCATTTCAAGTACAAGTTGCATTCTTCGTGAACGCGTTTCAAAGAAGAAAATTTACGAAAGCACACCACCGATAGAGAAAACATCCATCAGTAAGCCGAACATCATCGATGTTCAGAACAATTGAGATAAAAATGATATGTTATTTGTATATTCGTTTATGTTTTATCGTTTGTTTCTTTATTTCTGCATTATATTTTTAATATCAAATTACTTATATGTATATGCGCTATACGCCGCTATAGTTTGTACTGAAGTGTAACTATTAAATTAATTATTTTTCTGTTATATGTATAAAATATTAATATTTTATTATTTTAATAGACAGAGCATTATAAAACTTAAAATTGCAAGTTTGGAAAATACATATGTCAGAAATTGGAGGGTTCCTTCGACTATTCGAGGACGAATTCGAGGGTTAAGAAGCTTCTGGCAAAAAGTGAAATCTTCAAACTCGAAGATCCTTTTCCCAGCTCCCATAAAACCCTTGCAGCCCGGAAGTGAAAACAGGATGGAATGTAGGCCAACGGGTCAGTTCTTTTTTTTCTTCGACGAAATAACAAACGATGAAAATTCTAGGCACCGAACAAGATGTTCTGGAACCGGGATAAAAGGCGCGACGGAGGACAAACAGGAACAGGTCACCCTTTCGAGAAAAATTTCAAGAAAAATTTCAAGAAAAATTCCAGGCGGAAGAAACTGACGAAACATCCCTGTTAAAAAAAACATTTCCATCTACTTGAAACGTTTTTCTTCGGCTTCAGAAACTATCTTAATAACACGCTGGTGCTATATGTATTTCGACGAATTCGCCGAGGGTTGTTTCGAATCTTTGGTTCTCGTAATTTCTAAGAATATTTCAAGTTGATGACTCGAATGTAGAAATGGCAAAAATGAGAAATGACAAAGGATAGATTGAATTTTTCAACGAAGAAAATTTACATTTCGTAGACATCGTAATATTATAAATTTATAAACATACGCAGACTACTTCTGATTATGTACTATGTAATCGCAATGAAATTTTGTTCTGAACGACACGAAATATTAAATCCACGAAGATATCGATACTCACTGCCGAACAGTATCGCAGTCAACGAAAGTTTCCTAAAAACGAAAGAAAGAATGAAATGCAACTCGTGCGTCGGACAATTCGTTGGCAAGACCTATGGCGTCTCGTTTCACGTGTTAATAAATAGCCAGGTTATTACCGGCAAGCTAATTCCACAGTCACTCTCTTCGTTTAACGAAGCCAATTATGAGAGGCATAAATGTAAGCGGTTAATAGCTGTATACACAAGCGCACGCGCGAAATTCTGCTGTTAAACCGTGACCAGATCACGAAACGTCGTAATTTTAGGGGTAAGAGGTAATTTACCACCCTCCGTTCGAACGAGAAATAAATATTACGCTTCTGGTACGTGCAGGGTGTTTAAAAGAAGAGATTCATAATTTTGGAAAAGGCATCGTGCGATCTCGAGTCTAATTAACGCCTTGAATACGATATGATCCACGATAAAATATTTGAAATTTTTGTATAAAACACGTAAAATTATTTTACTGATTATCGACGATACTCGTTAACGACAACAGAATTTTTTAAAACAAATTGTGACAGACATTATCACCAGTTAGATAAAAGAAAATAAGTCACTAAGCACTGCTTCCCAATCTTGATATTTTATAACAAAACGTGGAACATAATGAGGTGGCAGAAATTGTACTTTGTTACTGAGATACGAGTTTCAAAATATGAATACTTGTAATGTTTTTTAGATCGAATTACTTAGTTTGTCAGGTTTTCTAGAATTAAACGTTTGTGGTTTAGCACTGGATGCCAGTCGTTAAAAAATTCTAAACAACAGTTTGAAAGAAATTTTGAAGAAAAAAATTCTGTATTATAGATTGTATATCGTACCTTGATATTATAATTGAGTTCTCTTAGGCAGTTTTCGAAAGAATACTCGACGATTCGACGCAATAACGATTCACGAAGAAAAGAGAAGAAGAAAATGGACGCTATGTTAGACGGACGAACAAAATGGCACTAAAAACGTCTCGATATCCTCGTTCGTGTATCATTCATTCGCCACTCGAGCCAGACTGAAACCGCCGCGAGCAAGTACTCCGCTTAATTGCCGCCATGATACTTTTATTGTACGTTAATTCCGTGATTGTCGTTACGAAATCAATTTGCTACGATACTCGAGGCCTCATAAAATTTACTTTAGCGCGTATTATGTATAAAAACAGCGTAGCTCGCGTGGGTCGCCAGAGTACAAACGCCATGCCGATTTCCTTGTTGACTCTTGACACCAGAGACTCTCCGATTGCAAATTGTGATCTGATTTTGGCCGGGTGTTAGAATTTTGCAATGTTAGGTCTTTAAAACGTTGTAATTTTAGGACATTGAAATTGTGAGTTGTTGGAACTTTGAGATTTTGAATCCTTACAGATTTAGAATCTTTTAACGTTAAAATTTTCGAATTTTTATGTTCTGTAAATGTGGAACTTTCAGAATTAGAAACTTCTCAACTTTGAAGCTTCGATACCTCTAAATTTGTAATCCTTCAAGCTTCAAAAGTTTGAATACTGAGACTTTGAAACTTCAAGACTCTGACCGATACAACACGTATCATTATAACGCGTGGCGACATCGCTACACTTCAAAATAAGATATTCAAGGCAAACGAGTAATAGAATAAAGATGAATGGAAAAAGTATGTACCTCATATTCGGCACGAATCGCCCGGAAGTAAACAAAAATCTCCCATTTTATCGATAGATTACACGACGGAACGATGGAACGCACTGCAGTTACACGTGTAGCCCGCGAACAACTGATGATTCGCGGCGGCTTCAAATCGTTCATGGTCCGACGCTCGTCGCCGGTTGTTTGTTCGACGAATTAACACGGCTCTCGAACAAACACGCGGCTCGGCTTTAAAAGCTCTTTGCCTCATACCTCACGAGCAACCTTCGTTGGTAGCCTTCGAACTAGCCGTTGCCTTCTTTTTCTTTCGAATGAAAACCTTGCTGCTGAAATTCGACGAACTAGGAAAAGCAAACATCGCGATTGCTTGGGAACTCGAAACTTGGACTTCAACTTGCAGACATGCTTTTGTCATTTCTATATGCGTATAATGTTCCTGGTTATTTTATAATCGAGGTATTTCAAATATTCTATTCAGAACGAACATGAAAGAGAAGTGGAAGTGTTCATTTTTAATAACTTTTTATACGGTATTATAATGCACATGCATGTAAACTTTCTTTGTTGTTAGTAACGAAAACATATTTTTGAAAATTTGCCAATGGTTACTTTTAGATAGTGAGTAGATAATTATTTAGTTGTATCAGTAGAGCTTATGTAATGATCCATTCTTCTCTATACGACACTGCAGGGACAAAGAATTCTAATTGATAAATGATAACAAACAGCTGCATCTCTTATGATATTAAGATTCTCATGTACAATCCTACTGTTAGTCTGCCATTAATTGTTATTTGTGTTCAATGTTGCTGTAATGTATATCCTTTAAAAAGAATAAAATATCATAATTTTTTTGTTTAAATTGTACATTATCATAACACGTTCATGAAGTGCTGCATAACAGGAAGTGGAGGAACTACAAAACTGCCCTCTCACGTCATTCTCGCAAGCTTATCTTTTATAATTTTATTAACGGTCGGCAATGTAGAAATCCTGTACTTTCTGTAGTTACGTACAATCCCTACCTTATCGATTTATCATTCGAATCGTAAATGTGTTTTAATTTTAAAAAATAAATTATTCTACATTTATATTTTCTACGAGATTGAATCATATGTAAGCTTGAGATATAAAATAAACATAAACGCTTGAAAGATAAAATTATTTCTCAAACCTAATCAAAGATTTATTCGTTCTTTCTTGTTGTAATAATATGTGTATTGAGGAATTAGTCGATAAATTGTGGAAAAATAAATATTCGTTGTATTATTGTACACGCAGAAAGATTCGAAACTGCATTTGGATAGGTAATCGTCCCTTATGGTTTTCAAAAGCTTATCGTCCACAACAAAGTATCTTTCTGGCAACATTAGATATTAAACCTTTCGAGGTACGTCGTGCTGGACCATCCAAGGAGAAGCTGTATAGGTTGTTAAAGGCTACCAGTTATTACCTGTCATAAAATTTTACGAACCGAAAATATCAAGTCCACTCGAATATGCTTCTACACATGCGCTGCTGCCCTCTAACTCTCTTCCGGTAGCTTCAGGATGTCGAAACTTTGTACCGAAATAACTTCCAAAAAAATCTTTGTATTACATCATAAAAGCTATGAAACATCGAAAAATGTGTGTATAATTAACTAAACATTGAAACATATTTAAAACTAATAAAATCTATAACAAAACTTTATCAAGAAGGACGGGAAATTTGAGAAACGAATAAAGGATTTGACGATCTAACGTTGTAGACATAAAATCTACGCATTTTTCAGTCCGACTATTTTGAAAATGAAAAAGGTAAACGTTTGGATGTAGCTATAAGTTCTCGACTAACTGGGTAGTGAGAAACTACGGTCGAAGGTGTAAACTAATGCCTCTAGGTGTTACATTTACGATTTTTTTGCGGTTTACTGAAACATTTAAGGATCTTCAGATTTATGACGCGATGATTGACGATCGGTTCTTTTTCAGCGTTGAAAATAACAGCTTTAACAGCCTCCCCTCTGCTAGTCCCAGTGCGAAAAATTTCATGGCAACCCTTCGGCTACTATCAATATTTATTTTTTTGTAACGTAAAGACGTTCCTACAATAAAGTTAGCAGCTGTCTTCGTGTTATAATTTGTTAAAACGTGCTGAATGCGTACCAAATCGTTATCGATAGGAAAGTATAACCAGAAACAATTCCAGAATTTACTGCGGGAATGTACGATTTCGATTTCAACCGGTAAATTTTATGTTGCAGAGACGATTACTGCGAGGAAAGAACAACGAATGTTACTTTTATCGATTCCACGGACATACTGATTGGACCAACTGACGATTCAGCAGCTGCTACCTCTTCGGTTGCCGAAGAAGAAGGGTCACCATTCTGACGCTTTTAGGGAGAGACATATTGACGGACGTTACTGCCAGAAAAGAAGCAGCTTCTGCGACCGTTTCCAAGGAAACTAAAGACATTAGCGTGTAAGGAAGGCCATAATAAACGGTTCGTTCTCGACGAACTGGTTCCATCTCGTTCTCGCGCGGACATTTTCTTGTGGGTACCAGTTCAAGTACAAAATGGATTACGTGCACCGAATACAACATATTACAATAATAATGTGATTAATTAGCCCGTTATCACAGCGATAATGAACATGTGTAATTATGCAGTTTATTGTTTCTGTTTAACGAATTAAAAATAAACAGAAATTATAGTTATTTTATAAATTGAAACTTTCGATTTTCTACCTTTGTTAATATAACTGTAGTACTATTTAACTCTTTTTACTTCTTTTTCTTGCTATTATATTAAATATTATAGAAATCCAAATATTTTAGTAAGATACCTAGTTTTTAATGTAAGTCGATTACTACTGTTATCAAATTCTAAATTACATAATATTCGCTTATGTAAATAATCTAAAGCTAAATGTACATATACCTATTAAGGTTAACAAAATTTTAAATGTAAATTGTTAGTTTTAAGTGCAAGTCGTTCGCATATTTAAATTCTATATAATGGCTTCGTTTTATCAAGCAAATTATGCTATCTTTATAATTACTTCTATTTTTAAACAGTAACAAATCAACTTCTCCTATACTACGGTTTAAATAAATTACAAAAAAAAGATTGCAAATTTACTTTGCATCAGAGAACATGTTTCGCCATACTTCGGATCACGTTTTACAATAGTTCGTTTCTTTCATTTTTCTCTTTCGTTCGAGATATTTCAAAGTGACCGTCATATAGTTGCAATAAAATGGTAACTATGTCTGTCCATTCATTCGAATCCTTTCCTCGAAAGAATTCCACGTCGCTTGCTTCTTCGAAGATACGAATCCCTACAGTGTTATATCTTAAAATTTTAGCTATGGTTCTCCTTCGGCCCTCTTTTATTGCCTTTTTTATCTTTTTTCGGTTCAGTTTTCGTCTACGATTCTCCTCGGTACCAGTCCGTTTCTATTCTGCGGTCCGGTAGGAAGTTTAATGTTCAACATTCACGGTTTTTTACGCAAAAAGTGTCAAATATTTGTGTTACGCTTTTCAACTCTCCTTCGCGAGATCAGTGATATTTCTGCGACTTACAACAATTTCATATAAACGAAGAATTGAATTTGTGAATCTTTGATCAAGATTTTTGGAGAGTAAAGATGTAAGTGATGTACTGAATAAATCTTTAATACGTCTTTATGATTAGAAGGTTAATGTTTAAAATTATTTCTGAGAAATGAAAGTTCGTTAAAATTCATATTAAAAACAAATTTGTGTAGTAGAACAGTGGTAATGATTTGGTAGAAAGAGCCATTGTCACTTGTAATGTCAAATTGAAAATTAAAAATCGACTTCCATCGAACCAAATATGTAAAAATACATGAAATACTGTAGACACGGTGTAAGTGTCTACTCATAATGTAGACTATTTTACTAATTCAGACCGAAAAATGCTTCCACGAAAGGTCATATTTTTAAATTTAAAAGTTTAAACTCCAAGCAACGCAAGAAACAGATAAAAATTTCAAATAATTAGAATAAAATGAAACCTGAAAAGTACAATGGGCTGATCATTGTTACAAAATGAGATGTGATAATAAATTGTTAAAATCAGAATTAAATACTAATTACCATGCAAACTAGCAAGTACAAATTAATAGAACACTGCAGATGTAAAGTAACAAAATTTTCAGAACAAAAATTTACCTTAGAAATTATTAATATGTGGTAAACGCCAAATTATTAAACACAGCGCTTAAACTTGAAGTTATCAAATAGTAAAGGAAAACCTGAAAATGAAAGATCCAATATTCAGTGTATTATTATTTGTAATTTGATGCAGATGAAATTAGCAAATTTATAAAAAATATTTGTTCGAAAAAGTATATGGAAAAGCAAGAGGATAAAATCTCGCGTTGCGCCATTTCGGACCAGGGTGAAATTATCGAATTTCTCACAGGGGTTGCATCTCTCCCGCCTCTGGACCAACATGGCTGCCCCAGTAACCATGGTAACACCATCTGACCGTGATATAAACCCTCGTGAACCCCTTGCATCGGTAATAGAAGGGGCGGTACGAAAATGAGGCGATACTGCGAAGGGTGCGCTTGATATAACGACGAAATACTTCTTGGCCATGCGTCAGCCATTAAAAGCCGGATCACGTATTACTTATTAATTTTCCTCAAATTTTAGACCATAACTAATCCAGAAACAATGCCAAGAATCTCTTAAACTGTTAATATTGTAAATAGTTGTCCAAAATACAGAACAATATAAGAGATATAAAAATGTCACTTATTTTGAAAGTTTCAAAATGAAGGTTAAGCTTTGTAAAAAATACATAAGCATGTAAACGTTCTATGTTCTTATTACAAAGAGGTGGTTGTTAATTGGATCAAATACTGACAAGTTTCGGAAGTCTAATAATACGATTTGATGACACGAAAATGCAACAAGAAAGCACAAAAATATTGACTGCCAATTGTAACAAACACTGACAAATTTCGAAACATACAAAGTCTGACACCACTTCATGACATTAAAATACTACAAACTTGCACTTATCGTACATCAAATTCAGTCTTAAAATTTAATAAAGATAATTATATGTATATACCTTTCATTAATGATATTAATTTAAAATGACTAAATTGCTAGTGACAGAAAGCAATGATCGATTACTAAGTATAAAAATTCTGATACAATCTGATAACATGAAAGTGCCTCAGGATCAACTTGAATCTAAAATAAGAATAAATTTGACAGAAATGGATACGCATTATCTTACAGTACTTCCATCAAAATGAAACTGTATGCCGATAGTACTATCGTCAAACTGCACAAACTTTTAATACTTCAAAATCAAACACTTCGTATAAATGTTTTCGGGATTTCATATACGAACAAAAAGAAACGAATAGTAATTTTCGAAATGGACACGACGAGAGCGTACATTTCCTCCTTTCAGTTCGATAGACTATCCAGCAAATGGATCGGGAAGATGAATAACGTTTTCTCCACGAGTGTTCAGAGGGGATGACGGAAAAATGAGTTTCTCTATAGCCAGGAATTTGCAATAGAACCAAGTTTATTGGACAATAAAGGCAAAACAGCGAACATTGCGTTTTTCAAATGGTAAAAGCAGCCTGGTGACTAGATAAAAATTCCCAAGTGGTACCGTAAAATGTACCTACCCACAACGCCCTTCATAAATAAATTCTGGATTCTCCGAGAGGCCTGTAAACACCGGTCCATCATTGCGATACTAAAATTATAAATCGACAATCAGGATGCTGTATCACGTAACGTGGCCACAAATGTGCAGCAACTTCAATTTTAGATACCAGATTTCGTTCTAAAAAGAGCGATAAAAGAAGGATCTGTAGGTTTTTTCGTTAGATCTGCATTTACATGTTAGTTTCAATATACAAGTTATTGATAGAACTACTCTAATTAGCTATGTAGAAATTCTTAATACATATTTTATATGGCAGAAACTTCCTGAAAATTGCATAAAATTTTGCGAGTGTCTTCTTTTTCTAAAATTATACATATAGTGAATCTGTAGCTGAGAATCAAAGTAACCACGGTCCGTTTTTATTATTTGTAAGAAAATCCAGAAAACTAACAGTGTTTTTGCATATTTCTCTTATAAAAATAATTATAAATAAGTTACATAGGTAGACAGAAAATGGAATAATGATGAAATGGAAAAGGAATATTGAACCTCAAGTTATGAGAAAAACTGCAGACATCGATATAATGCGATAGTTGAGCATTAGAAGATTAGAAATTTGGGAATTTGGAAATCTGAAAACTAAAAGATTGGAAATTAACAAATTGAAAACTGGAAGAAGATAAACAAGAAATTTTACAGATTTCTCCACAAATTTCAAGATTTGTTTAGCACCAAAATCAGTAACATATTCCAGCTATACTTTAACTTAAAACTTCGTTTCTATACTAAAATAAAATTTTTCATCAAAACATTATTTAAATTTAGTATAACTTTTATAAACATATATTCATAAGCTTATCAATATAAAGATCCGGTACATTCAACTGAAAATCTTCAACCCTCAACCCGCTATTAAAAATTCGTGTGTAACCATAAATCAAGATAGAAAAAACCATCATATTTGCAACGTAACCATAATTTATTAGATTATTCTATTTGTAAAAAGCTTATATACATAGATTTTTATATAGAAATGTATCTGTGTAACGAATCTATGTAGAACCGGAAGGCTCCGTTTTCTACCGGCTAAAGATATTGGTCGGCAACTACTATAAAGTAGGGTAAAAGTTACGACATGTGGACGAATTGCGTGCGTTTCTTCAGGGGTTGCTACCAAGAAACGGGTGTCCGTTGCAAACCGTAAACTATCCGATGGACCAATGAGAACATTCCCTCGAACGCCCCAAACCTTCGCTTCTCGAAGCCCGCTCGTTCCGAACGTAATGGCCGAGCATCTCGCAGCTGATATACTTCAACGACTTTCATCAAATGTTAAGTTGTCTTAAATTAATCTCGTAAAACGCGATCACAACGAGAGATGGACAAAAGCAGGTTCGTTAGACGGTGAAATAAAAAGGTTTACAGTTTCGTTGAACCGCAGAGAACAGAACAGAGTGACGAAACCTGATTTGCCTATATTTTGTCAACAGAATCATGTACATATTTGACAATTATTATTTGGTTCTTATGATAAACTTAGAACGTTTTTATTTTATTTTTATAAAATTAAGTTTCTGTGTAATAAGAAGCACAAAAAATGACATAGAAGGAAAAGTAGGTCTTTGATCTGGAGTGAGTCAAATTATTTAGTTTTATTAGCAGTGTCGATAGAACAACAGACATGAGCAAGTAATTTTTGGAAACTTGCAAATTTAGACATTTAGATAGCGGACCAGTCCTATTTTAAACCAGTTCAAATTTAGATATTTATTTAGAGAAGCAACTCGATCTTAATCATTATCTAATTATGCCAATAGTTATAAATTACAACTAATTGATAGACATACATCTTATAATTATAGATTCATATTCATAGTATTATTACAATAATATAAATAACATTTCTGTAAATGTTATATTATAATATACAATACATTTTAATTATACAAAACATTATTGTAACCAATTGACAATTGTACACATTAGCAACTCAAATGTTCAAAACATTCGTATCGATTACTCGAAATATCGATTACCTTCAAGTTTCCGTTACTGATAACAGAGGGTGTTCCTTGTCACCCATGGATGTCCATGGATGAATCTATCATTGAATGGGATTTTAAATGTACTAAAAAATGTTACTATCGAGAGGTGCAAGTATTTTGAAAACTGCATGCCAGTTGAATGGGCAGAAAAACATCGTAGGAAATCTACAACAAGTCCGTAATAAGTACGTTAATACTTCAATTACATAATCTTTATGAAAGAAAGGTTATATTTTTGTAATTTTATATTAATCGCTGTACTTTTAATATTTAAGTTTCATTCGAGAATATATATAACAAACATTTTAATTATGTTTACAGAAATCAATAATATCTACTTTTTCTAAGCCGTTTTTTCTTTTGAGCAACAAAATTTCATTTTAAGAATATGAAATATATAAATTTTTTAGATGGTGTTATCGTACAGTACCTGAACGAAGTTTAGGATGGGAAATAGCAGCTGAGGTAGCTGCTGGTATGGCATGGTTCTGGGTTTTGCATAGTTTTTGGTACCATTCGGACCACTTCCTTGTAAGTAATAGTCACTACTTTTTGCCAATGTTATAATATTCTATTTAACTCAAAGTCTTCTTTCTATTTTCAATATTTATTGGCTTTTAGCAAATTCATATATCTAATGCGATACTTTCACTCAATATTTTCAAATTACCTTGTACATGTTAAATGCCTAAATCTATTATAGATTATATAATTTACTTTCTATGTATTCAGGGAGAATTTGAGTATCCAGTTCCAGATGATTGGACAGATGAAGAGTTGGGAATTCCTCCAGAGGATTGAATGATAAATAGTATTTCTGTGTATGTATGAAATATATCAAGTTTAATATATGCTGGAAGTTTAACACCTTTTTAATTTAAACATAAAGCTATCCTTATGTTCTGTGAATCTTGTAACTTATCTGATATATCAGTTCTAGTTGGCATGTAGATAATTTGTAAAATACTGTTTTAATAAATATTTAAACCAATTATATGATTAAAAATGTAAAAAATTTATTTACAATATCATCTTATAAATTGAGGAATACAGGTATGAAAAATGGGTTGTGAAACTAAAACCAATAAATTATATGAAATGCAGTTTATTAAAATATGATTCACGCAAATTTCATGTAAGAAAAGCTGTAACGAATGATTATTCGTGTCCTTCTTAATTACGTGTTGGCACTTTAATTGTTACCGTTTTGGTTTCAACATATTCCTTTATCCCTTCTGCTCCCCTGAAACATAAAAACAGTAACATGTATTTTGTTCATTTAATTACTTTACACAATAAGAACTTACAATTCACGACCAATGCCTGACTGTTTAAATCCACCGAACGGAGTCTGAGGTGTGAGTGCATCGTAACAGTTCACCCTATTTAACAATAGTTTTATTTAGTACACTACTGTACTGTATATATCTATTAAATACGAAATTAATTTTTACCAGACACTTCCTGCTTCCACGGCTTGTGCAAACACCAAAGCTTTATCAATATCTTTAGTGAGGACACCAGCAGCAAGACCATAAGTTGTATTGTTTGCACGTTCAATGACTTCATCCATTGTTTCAAATTTCAAAATAGATTGAACAGGTCCAAATATTTCTTCTTTAGCAATTCTCATATTATCAGTAACATTTGAGAAAACAGTAGGCTTAAATGAAAATTAAAACAGTTATAAATATTTATCATTTAAATAATATAACATAGTAAAATATAGAAATTTACCTTAATGAAATAACCAACACTGCCTTCCCGTTCTCCACCAGTTTGTAACACTGCTCCTTCTTCTTTTCCTGACTTAATCAGTCCTAACACCTTATCAAACATTTCTTTATTGACTTGTGGCCCTTGCTGAGTCTGAGGATCAAAAGGATCGCCAACTTTTATTTTCTGTGCCAGCTGTTTAGCATAATTAACAAACTGGTCGTATATTTTAGAGTGTACAAAAGTACGTGAACCAGCACAACAGTTTTGTCCGTGATTTGCAAATATTGCATTGTGAGCAATTTCAGCTGCTTCCATAACTAAAAGACATTTATATTTATTAAGTACTTCATATTACGAAATTTGATAATATTTTATAAAATATTTGATAAATATACCATCAACATCGTCAAAAACAACTAAAGGACTCTTGCCACCCAATTCAAGGCTAACACGCTTAAGATTACTCTTGCCAGCAGCTTGCATTATTAAACGACCAACCTGTCAGCAAAACAAATCTTTAATATTAGTTCATATATAATTGAAATATTCATTAAATCAAGTACCTCGGTAGATCCAGTAAATGCAACTTTACGAATATCTGGATGTTCAGCAACAGCTGCACCAGCTGTTGGACCATATCCTGGAATAACATTTACAACTCCAGGAGGAAATCCAGCTTCTTTCGCGAGTGCTGCAGCATAAAGTGCACTCAATGGAGTCTGTTCTGCTGGCTTCAGAACAGTAGTACATCCAGTAGCTAATGCTGGGGCCCATTTCCATGCTAGCATAGCAAAAGGATAATTCCAAGGAATAATTTGACCCACTACTCCAACTGGTTCCTTACGTGTAAACGAGACAAGATTCCCATCTAAATAATAAGCAGTTTGTGAAATAAATTTATTAATCCCTTCCAAGTGTTAATCCTACCTGCTGGAATAGTATCTCCAAAAATTTTATCACACCAGCCAGCATAATAACGTAATGTGCTTATACTTGATTCAATATCAAACACTGCATTTTCATACGACTTTCCATTATCTAGGGTTTCAAGAGCAGCAATGTATTCCAAATCCCGTGCAACAAGGTCTGCAAACTATGCACTCTAAATTATATATTTTGTTCTAAATTGCCTTATGAATGATTTTAAATTATTTAATAAATGATATACTTTATTCAAAAGGTTACCACGAGCAGATGCATCCATGTTTCGCCATTCTGATTTTCTACTAAATGCTTTTTTAGCAGCTGCAACTGCTTTGTCTACATCTGCCTGCACAACATAAGATAAATATTTAAAATAATTTAAAAAGAAATCGTACTGATAAATATAGTTTACCTTATCACCCTCAGAAATTTGTGCAATAACAGTACCAGTAGCTGGATTTATAGTAGGAAACTTTTTTCCACTTACTGCATCCACAAATTCATTGTTAATGAATAACTGAAAACATATATTGTAATCTTTTATTTTGCAGTTTGATGCAAGAGATATAATACTTAAAATTCCTAAAAATAATGTTCAAGTAATAATATCAAAATAACAAGCACATTATCTCTAAGAACAGCAGCAAATAAATATATCAGTGTTTTCATTTGCACTATCATATCAAGATAACATTAACATGCACTATCCTATATTAGTATAATTCAGAGATATAATTTTATATAAAAGAAAAAAAAGTATATATTGAACGATAATGAAGATGTGTAGCAACTGGTTCATTACATGGCAAATTCAGAAGATTTGATATCAAATTTTACATGTATGAAAAAAACAACAAAAATATTATATATTGCGTAATATTGGAAAAGTTGTTTTTAGAATTAAAGTTTCTCCTTTACAAGTAGTTTGAATAAATTTATTTTAAATATCTTCAAGCGAGGCCAGACAACTACATATTATAGCGTAGACTTCAAATCGGCAATCTGTATTCTAAGTGAAGTACAAGTACAGAGTAAGATATTTCTAAAATTAGGAACTGATTTTATTAATTATTAAAAAACAAAGTACTTTAATTTATCTAATCTGGCTTTACAGAAAATAATTTGATATGTGTTGGAAATAAAATTTTAATTAAAACACAAAATTTAAGTAAAACACGATTTTTATTTTTTTTTAAATAAATAATTTACCTGAGTATATTTGATATCTGGCGTTTTACGTGCCATTTTCGTAGCAGAGTTTCCTTTGCGAATCTCAACAAAACTCCGGTGTTCAACTGCAAGAGAGCATTATATACCCTGTCATGTTCTGATAACAAATAATCCTAATAATTACTTTCTTTCAATAACAAGCTACTTTTAGAGTGGGGAATGCGCGTATCTTTTATTCTCATTCGAAGCCGATTAAATGAATATTTTAGGGTACAAAATAATATGCGAAAGAAAAACATTACGTCACAAAATAAACGAATTGCCTTTTATAACACTCACATCTTTATAATATTTAAATATTTAAAAAGTGTTACAGGTTATATAGGAAGAAATCAAATTCTTAACAACGTAGATATAAATATTCCATAACTGATCTGATACGAGGTTACAATTCATCTAAAGATTGTTCTGTTATACCTATATCTATCGTATTATCTATGTATAACAACAGAAGTTCTGAATACATGCTTGCTCTTTCAAACAAACTGAATGTTACTTACATAACTTTCAAATACAAATTTAAAATTTAATTTATTTAAAAGTGTTTACTATTTGTATTTTATCTTTATTTGAAATCTATGTATGACAATTATTCGTGCAATATCCAATACTGTTCGAACTAGCGTTTCAACGAAACAATCTATTTAAAAAATGACAAAACTGAAAATAGCTATAATCTGTCTTATAGTTTCACAACGTTATTTTTACTAATTTCTTTGTTAACGAAATACAATTTTGTATAATTTTATGTTGTTGACATGAGTAGTTAAATCAATAGATTAGATGTACAAATTATTATCACAGAGTCTTCTGTTTCCGACTCACAAAAAACTGTGAAAGTTCTATTCCACATTCGTTCTTATCAACTATTCAGCAAATAACTTTTCTTCTTATCAACTAATCGAACATTTTCAAAGGTATATTAAAGATCTGCCATCGAAATGTCGCAAGAAATGGCCAGCAATGGAGGCGGTGACGCGGTAATTTATTTGCTAAATAATTTGAACTTTTTTTCAATAAATACTGTATGAGTGCATTTACAATATTTGAAATTTTACAATCAACGTTTACAAGTCAATTTTTATGCAGCAAGCTATACCATGTCCAATGATGGAATCCATGACGGATTCAGCAGAGAAACCACCCGCATATTTACCTCAACCAGGAGATGAACTTCCGGCAAAAATGGATACGCAGATGGATGCAATCGGTCCATGGGCAACTGGTCGCGTAAAATATACTCCTCAAGATGGTATAACAGGTGTCAGACCCGTTTCCGACCGATATTCTATAACAAATTCTGGAGCATCTCAGTGGAGAGCTAACAATATGAGATTTTTTCAACAATCAAACGAAAAGATTCGAGATGCACAGTGCGTAAACTCATTCTCACAATCTTTACATATGCACTCTTCAGATTATCCCAATTTTTTAAACTCTTTCAAGTTTCTTCTAGATTTTTTTTAGATTTTTTCTCTAGATCCTTCCAGAATCCTCAGGTCTCTTCTTGGATTATCTTTTGGTTCCCTCAGCTCTTATTTAGTTCTCCTAAAAGTTTCCTATGAATAGTGTAGATATATTTCCTTTTGCTTGGTAAGTAACACAGTGCGGAATATTGTTATATGTAGACTGGCCATAAATAAAGCGAGACGCTGCGTTGATCAATCATATAGAGAAGCGGATAAAACTCAATTAGAGTCAACAGATCACCTGAAAACTCGAGCAGGTGTGGTGTATCGTTGGAAAATTGACCTGGAACAATTATTAGATGATATCACCAAAGAAATAGAATTATTAGAGGCTGAACTCCGACGAGTTAAGCTATCCTTGTCAGTTTTGACTGTTCCTGAATCTATCGCCGGGGAGTTTCTACAGCTGCGAACCAAACGAATGGAATCTGACCTTATTCGTGATGAAGTCGAAGAAGAACTTGTTAAAGTTAATAAATATTTGTTGCATCTTCGAACAGCGATTGTTCTTTCGAAATTCATCAAATTTTATCAATGAACATTTATTAACGAAATATTATTACAGGAAGTAGCGCTGTGTTCAGAAATACGCGATTTGCTCGGCAAAACTCGAGACCAAATAGAAATGCAATTAACCGAATTAAAGGCAGCGAAAGTTAGAATGGAAGTCGATTGGACCGATAAAACTGATGCTTACAATATCGAAACTGAATGTATCAGATTAAAAAATGATTCTCCTCTTATATTATGGAAGCTCGGAGCCACGAGATTTCCAGCAGAGTGGGTGTCAAAATTAATACATTAAAAATTTCGATTATCCTTCACACGATTGTGTGATCACTTCGACCCAACCATGAAAATATAATTGCGGAATAAAATGACCGTACTACTTCACAACGTTTTCTCATGAATACTAAATTTTGCAGACAATCGACGCCTTCAAGTTACGAACATTATACACGAGAGAGTTTAACCCAAGCAGAAACTGCCAAGCAGAGATCTGTAAATTTAAGAAACACCTTGGGTGCCATATATAAAAATTCGATCAAGGATCTACGGGATCAAGCAACACGCGTGGACATAGCTCTAGGCGACAAGATTAAACTTACGGAGGAAGTGTGTTATCAATTAGAGAAGGAATTACTTCGTGTAAGTTTAGTTATTCCTTATAATCGCATTACTATAAACGAAGAGGTTGCAAAACTTTGATATTGTAAATGGTCCGTATATGTATAGGATCTTTAATTTCAAAGGTGAAACACTTTGGTCCATCTAATCTAGAGATATAAGAACAAAAGTGGGCCACATACGTACACCCACGCACATTCAACCGTGTACACAGACAATTGCATACGTCTTTTTAAATTTCTCGATGTTTCGTAATCCTTTGAGTCGAAAAAATCAAAAAATAGGAAGAGTCAAATTTTGACCGATTATCATGTTTCCATTTTTATGCATACACCATAACGGACAGGAAAGTAAAAGGAAATTTTATTTTTATAGTGCTTACATGAGCTTGCAAATACGGAAAAAGCAATAGAAGAGCTTCGTCACTCGACACGGGGATTGGATTGCGCTATGAAAGTAGCGCAAACCCGATTAGCGAATAGATTACAACGACGTAACGTGGAAAGCTGCCGTGACACACCTCAATTCGCGTATGTAACACTTAGGTGTAATGTACTTAAGCTTGATAACTCTTAGCTAAGAGTAAGTGGAGAGGAAGTAGCCACCTTTCATTGGCCTTTAGTTTTGGAGAAATTCTGGGAGAACCCTGGATGGGCCTGAATTTCATTTAAGTCTAATCTGATACTGAAAGAATTCTGAAAAAATTCTAAAATCCCAGAAACCTTACTGTGTCTTTGCATTATAAAAAAAATAGATAAGACGAGTGGTAGGATACCCCTTCCTCTACACGTGCTTTTAAATAAATCAAGCTTAAGTTGCACATGACTGTACAAGTATCGCCCAAGTATCATATGAAAACAAAACGTACATAAAATACTTGATAAGATACATTTTGTTTAGCCTCGTAGAAGAAGTGAGAACGCTCAACGAACGCATATCGGCTATGCTAGCAGAATTGAAACGAGCCGAGGAAACTCAATCTGGCTTGGTTAAAGCAAGAGGAGACCTTGAGCGAGAAATAATCGTGAAACGTAAAACACTGTACATAGATAGAGATCGTGGACAACGTATGCGTTCGTTTTATCCATCAGCCGTGGCTCTTTCTGGTTTTTGATCATTGTTCATGAAGGTATTATACGCGATACAAAAGTGGTATAAAGATAAATATGAATGGTTTTATAAATATATTTTGGAAGTACATGATTGGTTCACGCAAAAATATATAATAATTTTATAGTGTTTTTCTTTTGATATTTTATACAAAAATGAAAAATATATGGCCTGGATAACTTCGGGGTTCCTTTTTATAATATTTCGTGTATGTATAATTTAGTTAAGTGTTACACATTTATATTCAAAAAGATCTTAAAATTATATTTATTGCTTTAAAATTATTTATGAAGAAAGTACGTAATTACAGTTCATCGTGCGGTTGCAAGTAACCTTCTACGAACTCGTAAAGATCATCCAAGTTACGAGCACCATTATATTCAGCTACTTTAAGTCCATCACGATATAAATATAAAGTTGGAAAACCATCTACTTCTTGTTCATTGCACAGTTCTTTACTTGCATCAAGGGTACAGTCTACTTTTATTATTTTCACATCTTCGTTGTCCTGAAACTTTTTCCCAAGATCTTCCCAAATTGGTGCTAGACGTTTACAGTGCCCGCACCAAGGTGCAAAGAATTTGACGAACGAAATGCCGTTTTCAATACCGTGTCTAAAACTCTCTCCGGTTAAACTAAGTACTACAGTATAAGGTACACTATCTGAATTATCAGATTTAGCAATAACTTGATCACTCTCTTTTCCAAGCATTTTTGATACATAGGCCTTCAACTCCTCATGAGATCGTTGTCCTGCATATTTGTCCACCTATAAATTTATATTTAAACATTAACGTTATAATAGAATAAATGTAACAGAATATTTTAAGCTTCACCTTCTTTCCATCCTCTATCCAAAGCAATGTTGGATACCCTGTTATATCAAACTGTCCACAAACGCTGCGATGTTGTGTACAGTCTACTTTAGAAATGCTAACATAATTATTATTACGGAAACTATTAGCTAGTTCCTCCCAAGTAGGTGCTAATTTTTTACAAAAACCACACCAAGGCGCATAAAACTTTACAAAGTGGTAACCAGTGGATACGTGCTTATCAAAAGTGTCCTCTGTTAATTCCATTAAACCATTGACTGCTTCAGGAGGAGATGGTGCAACATCGTTGCTCTGATTTACAGAAATGAGAAGTAAATAAAAATTGGTGAATTAGATACTAATATGTACTATAACAAGATTGATATTTACCCCAAGGGTGGTCCCTAACTGATCATTAAGAAAAGAAATTAGAGATGGCAGATCTCTGGTACCTCTGAACTTGGTACCTTTGGTTTCTCCAACTTTAAAAAATTTTAGCCTGTAACATTAATAACGTATTTATATGTTTCTTATTATTAAAGCAATTTTATTTGACAATTTCAGGTTGTACGTACGTAGGATAACCGGTAACATCGTGTTCAGCACATAAAGAGCTATCAGTAGTACAATCTACTTTAGCAATTCTTATATTATTATCCTCCTCGTTTGATATTTCTGCTAACTGTTCCCAAGTAGGTTCAAGTCTTTGACAATGGCCACACCTATTAAAAAATGAAATAGCTTTTATTTAAAAATTTGTATGCTATAAATGAAATAGTACAAAATATATAAAACTATTTATTACTCTGGAGTTCTTTTGTATATTATATACATATAAATATATAAATATAAATACATATATGAAACATACCATGGTGCATAAAACATAACAAAGTGATTTTTCTTCTTAATTTCTGATGAAAAATTATCTTTGGAATATTGTATTGCCTGTATACTTTCTTCTTCTTGTTCACTGCTAACTTGACTCAGCATAAATGCAATTAAAAATAAATGCTTTTTTGACATAATAAATTTTAATGAATTCGCAGTCATAATAAGTTAATGCTGTATTAAAGGGATGAATGTTTAAATGCAAATATTATATCACTGTCTGAGATGTAATCAACAACGCTTAAAAAAATGTTTAGCACTTCATTATAATAGATTGATCTTGAGGTTACAGTATTAAAATTCAAAATGTCTTCGCGCTATATCTGCAGGAGATTCAAATTGTACACTATTTTGATTAAAATACTGAATTACTATTCTCGTTACACTTTGGATTTTAAATTACTATTCAATACTTCTTTTAATCTTAAACTACCTTCTAGCCTCCCACACAAATGGATCGAAACCACCGATTCCGCCCCCATATATATAAAACACCATATATAGCACTAGCGGCAACATTTCATCATGAAATTCCTATAATCTCGCATATTATTTTTTCCTTTTATTTATTATAATTCATCACTGAACAGTATTTCAGTTCGCAATCTATTATTAATATTTGTTTACTTCGTTTGTTTGAAAAAAAGTAAGTTTATACATCCTATATATTAAATAATTAAATAATGTAAATACTTATTATTCGAAATAATCATATACTTAATCATATTTTCATGATTAGTTAAAATAAAATCAGGAGTGCGACATTTACTTGATCAAGATTTCAATTTTGTTTAACATTAACAATTTCAATCGGTAAGGTAGAGAATGATATAAAAATGCTATACAATTTTTGTCAAGCTACCAGAACTTTTTCTCGCAAACATTTTTGTAAAAAATAATGTTGTAAAATTTCAGCCAAATCGCCTTTGACAGCTTTGCATTATAATGAAGTATAATAATTATTCATAACTGTAATATATTAAGGCTTAAAAATTAATAAAAACAATAAATTAATTAATAAATGAATATAATAAAATAAATTATAAATAAATTACAAAAAAAGTTACAAAATAAATCATAGATTATAAATTTTAATAATTATAACAATAAATTAATTAATAAATAATTGTAAATAAATAATTATTTGTAAATTATAACATTTAAAAGTTTCATTCAAGGTAGCTGCACGGTATTGGTGCGTTGCATGACAATTGATTGGCCACCGTGGATCACCTATCATTGTTATCGGTTTGCACTTGAAAAGGGTCATAGACGATCAGTTTTGTCGCAGCTGCCATAGAGGTCGGACGTACCTGTCATCACTTACCGGTACGAGTCAAGGATTCAATTAACGGATTATGTGTTCATCTCTGTGTTATCTAGTGTACTAGTGCAAGTGTCTAGTGTGTTTTATCAAGTGTTTTTATATATATACGGGGGTGTATTAACACGATTTATGGTGTGGTTCTTCATGTGCCAAAGTGCTTACCGACGTATTTTAATTTATGATTGTGCACGTGTACACGGATACATCGGAGTGTTTTATAGCGTTGTTGTACAAGTGTTTTACCATTATTTTAAAAATATTTTAACGGATTTATGGTTTTATTACCTACGTGTTTTTATAAATTTTTGTGAACGTTTAGTGGATTTTATAGTGTGATTACCTACGTGTTTTGACATATTTGTGCAAGTGTTTTAGTGTGATTTACGGTATAGTTGTACAAGTGTTTTACCGATATTTTACAAATATTTTACCGGGTTTTATGGCGTTATTACCTATGTATTTTTAAAAATTTTTGTGAATGTTTAGTGGGTTTTTATGGTGTGGTTACCTATGTGTTTTGACATATTTTAGTGAATGTTATAGTGAGTTTTATAGTGTGGTTACCTATGTGTTTTGACATATTTTAGTGAATGTTATAGACAGTTTTATGGTGTGGTTACCTATGTGTTTTGACATACTTTCATGAATGTTTCGTTGACTCTATGGTGTGGTTACCTACGTGTTTTTACATACATTTCCGAATTTTTTACTGGGTTTTACGAATTATTTAACAAACTGTTTGAACGTACTTTTTCAAACGTTGTAGTATGTTTACGTTATAATTACCTAACATGTTTTAATACGTTTGTGGAAATGTTTCAACTGTCATTTCTGCATAGTTTTGCATGCGTGTTTGTATTTGTTTGCACGTTACCTATTCGCAAATGTGCTTATTTATTATAATTTGAATATATTGAGAAAGAAATACGAATCGTTGAAGAGTTTGCTAACGTCTTGTGACTCTTTCTGTTTTCAGAAGGACGATTCAATGTCAAGCCGAGGTGCCTAATCCTGATCGTACGAAACCAACCGATCATGGGTCAATCTCCGAAATGCAGTCAATCAGTCTCTAACGATGTGGTACGAGTGTAGCCGATCGCTCACGAGCCCAGTAGTTCGAGTCAGCGATCGGTGAGTCGCATGCTTTACGGTTCCTCCGGTTCCCATCATGTCGTAGGACGAATGGTCCGAAACGGCACGGGAACTGGTTGTATTTTTATTATTTGATGCGAGCATAGTGACCACGACTGTACGATCGTGCAATAATCGTACAAACTGTATATTTTATTTATTAGATCAGGTTAGGGGTTTCTTGTACATCGCGTTTTAATTCTCTTACGAACCGATATAACGAATTTAAAATTACATAGAAGTCGGATGACCCTCCGATTTCATAGTAGTTTAATCTTTTTGTACGCGTACCGTGAACTCTTTTAAATATACACATATGTACAAGAAAATTTCGCGAGAAACAGATTTTGATATCAAAGTTAATTATGAATGTTTTTGATCATTTAGTAAATTTACTTTGATATTAAAAATCTGTTGAAAATGAAAGAATCGATATACTTAGATTTTTGCAAAGTGTTTCTCCATTTTCTTTTTTGAAATTTAGAGTTCATTTTCTGGAGAAAACACTTTATTAGCATGTTACTAATCATCGTTTCTTAGCTCAGGATTTTCAGCACACACGAAGAAAACTGGTAGGTGAAAATATTGTTGGCCGTGTTCATTTTTATGCTCTAAACTCATACGCGTGCTTAGATGCTACTCGCATGAGTTAGGGCAGGTGGGCACGGTTTAGTTTTAAGATGTTTGGCGATCGACAATTTGGCAGTGAATTATCGACACAAGTTACACGTGTGTGTGTGTGTGGTTAGGTCGTGGACCTTGTGTCGATTACAAACTGTAGATTTATTATAAAAATTTTGCAAAATTCTAAAAATGCATACAAAATGCAAGTCGAGTAGTTTTCAAATTATACAAAGTGAATAAGAATTACAAAATTGTTTGAGTAATTACAAAATTATTACATGCACATATTACATTGAATATTCGAAAGAATTAGAAAATGAAATATGTAAATGTTCAATATTCACTGTCGATTGTCGGTCGATTTCAGCAAAAAGGTATGAACTTAGAGTGTGAATGTTGTATTGAACTCGGGTGACGGAGACGTCCCGGGACGTACTCCCTAGGAGTAGGCTTTTTTGCACCCGGGTGGAGAGTGTGAGAACCGTGGAGTGTGTTTTTGTGAGAATGGACTTTGCATTTTTTTAAATATAGCGTTAGGCAGGCAGGTAGCATACTTCTGGTGTGATTGAGTTAGTTTTAAGTAGGTAGGGCCAGAGCAAGCTTTCATGTTTCTCTGTCCTCCGGTAAAACACACGTGAGATGCTTGCATCTGGGGGGTTAAACACGAAAAATCGAGAAGAGAAAATCTAAATTTGAATTTATTCCGTTTAATATTCTCTTGAACTCGATTGTTCGTAAGGCCAGGCCTTTTAGTTTGTAAGTCGCAGTCGTGGTTCTAGACCCGATTGCAAAAATGAAGTATACAGTGAAGTGAAGTGAAGTGCAGTGCTTTAAATAAATATTCTGCTCGGATATTCTTTTACGGACAGCGCATTCCAAGAATCGCTGGTCGTATTTTAATTTCGAGAATTTTTTATAAAATTTTGATTTGTCGATTGAAGCAAATGGATAGTTCATTTTTATTTTTATAAAAGTGTTATCTGTTTGTGGAGATCGATTGATAAATTGAAAGTATATGTAATTGATATGAAAGCAAAGAATATCCGAGTTACCGTAAAATTTCGCGAGTGATTTTTGTGAGGCTGTGCCGAAGAGAAAAGAGGCTATATGCCGAAGAGCCCCGGCAAAAGTTGCCAAAGAAGAGGGGAACTATTAATGGCTGTCCATCTTCGGATGGAGAGTCATTTTGTCACTATGCTCGCTATTACTTTTTGTATTTTACATGTGTTCTTTTAAACGGTACGAAAAGTATCGTCGAACGCGTTTTGCTCGAATTTTGACGAGCTGACCCATTCACGATTTTATTTCGAGATTTTCATACCCCTTCGCGATAATATTTCGAGATTCGAGATTTTTAAACTTCGCGATTATATTACGATTATATTTCGAGATTTTTATACCCTTTCGCGATTTTATTTTCATTTCAATTTTCTATGTTAATTATATTTTTCTGTTTCAGAAATTGATTTTCAATAAATTGTTATATCGTTCATTGATCTTAAATTCGTAATTTTCATTGTGTTTTCTATTTTTCGAGAGTTTTGTTTCAAATAAGGTAAAATTTCACTTCTTCTCCCACAATTTTCTGTGTTAATGAACTTTTGTATGTTTTAGAATCATGTTGGTAAGTTATTACGTTGTTCCTTCTTCTCAAATCCGCAATTTTCATTGCGTTTTGTATTCTTCGAATGTTCTGTACGAAATAAAATAAAATTTCAATCTCCTCCCACAATCTTCTGTGTTAATAAAATTTTGTATGTTTCAGCCATTTTGTTTTTTGGTAAGTTATTATGTTGTTCTCTCTTCCCAAATTTGCAATGTTCATTGCATTTTATATGAAATACAAAAAAATTTCACTCCTGTTCCCACAATTTCATACTTTAATAATGTGTTGTATGTTTCAGCTTTTGATTTTTGGTAAGTTATGTTGCTCTCTCTTCTCAAATCCGCAATTTTCATTGCGTTTTCTGTGTTCCAAAAATTTTCTACCAAATAAAGTAAAATTTCATTCCTTCTCCTGCAACTTCCTATGTTAATAAGATTTTGTAAATTTCAGTTTTGATTTTTGGTAAGTTATCATGTTTGTCTCTCTTCTGAAATCCGCAATTTTCATTGCGTTTTCTACTTTTTGAAATTCTTGTATGGAATAAAGTAAAATTTCACTCCTTCTCCCACAACTTCTTATGTTACTAAGATTTTGTATGTTTCAGGATTTGATTTTTGGTAAGTTATGTTTAGCGCATTAGACCGAGCTTGTGGGAGGAAGGGTGGGCTCGGGCGCAAGTTTTTCGTCACGATACGTGGCGAAAAGCTTGCGCAAATTGTAAGTGCCTTTTGTTCTAACTTGCACTCATCTTTGCGACAATTTTTTAACTTTTTACATATTAGACTGTAGTAATAGCCTGTCATTTTTATTGTCATTTGCACCAAACTTAAAAGAAAGTTCTTCCAACTTTCTACTCTATCCCCTTCTTTTGTTTTTTACAAAGTTGTAGATTACACGAGTGCAATTTTAGAACAAAAGGCACATGTAGGGTTTTTAGAATAAGTATTGCATTGCAGTATGCGTGAGTGTGCGAATGAAATGTGAGTACAGGATACAGGATACAGTATTGTATAGGATGTATTCATCTCATCGTTGGATCATAGGATTTTTAAAAGTCTAAAAGTTTTTATTTCTAGGTTCGCAGTTTTCAACTCTCTTCGCTCTTTTATTTCTGCTTCTGTATTATTTTATTATGTGATTGGTTTTACATAATAACGAGTATTGTCGTTGTACTTTCATTTCTTGTATGAACTTTATTCCCAGTTTCGGGGCTTTTGGATCTCCTTGTAACTTTAACTCGGTTTTGAGGTTTTTAACATCTCCAGGATTTTATATTGGGTTTGAGGTTTCAAACCTCATCGTTATTTTATTTCGCATTTTGAGGTTTCTAAACTCGATTTCGATTTTTGAAGAGTTTTGTTTCCAACGAAGAAAGATTTCATTCCGTGTATTCAATCAATTTTCTGTCTTAATTGCATTTGTATGTTTCAAGTTTTTATTTCAAGTAAGTAATTGAATAATTCATATTTGTCTTAATTACATTTGTATGTTTCAGGTTTTTATTTCAAGTAAGTAATTGAATAATTCATATTTGTCTTAATTACATTTGTATGTTTCAGGTTTTTATTTCAAGTAAGTAATTAAAGATTCATATTTCTCTTAATTACATTTGTACGTTTCAGATTTTTATTTCAAGTAAGTAATTGAATAATTCATATTTGTCTTAATTACATTTGTATGTTTTAGGTTTTGATTGTAAGTAAGTAATTGAATATTTCACAAATATATTGTTATTTCATTTGCATGTTTTCCTCGAGTCGACTCGATTTTTATTTCATTTTTTCCGAAAATGTTAAACATTCGACTTATTTATCGAGTGTTTCGCGAGTGAGTTTTGTGCGGGTTTTACCCGAAGAAAGAAGAGGCTATATGCCGAAGTGAATCTACAGTCTTCGTACCAGAACGGAAAGTATGAGTTATATGTATATATCCGTATATGGACATTTATTATAATATTACTAATTTTGCATCTGTTTTCTCCTCTTCGTATATTGTTTCTTAGCATAGGTAATCATTCAGGACTATCACAGAATGCTTTCACCGATGGATCCACTAATTTTAAGTTAATTTTAAGTTAATTTTAAATTGCGCACAAAATATTGTAATACACTGTAGTATGGACGAGTGTACGTGTGAAATGCGTATATACGAAACTTGAAGATATCATCGAGGGATCATCGAGGGATGCGTGCGTTAATTTTAAGTTAATTGTAATCTCGTGGGAGGGCGGGTGGGTCCTTGTAAGTGCCTCTTGTTCTAACTTGCACTCATTTTCACAATTGGTGAACTTTTTACGCGTTAGATTGTAGTATACCCAGGTATTTTTTGTCAATTGGTCCAGACCCAAGTGGATCATTGGGGGTTGGTAGTGCTGTGAACACGCGGCAGGGTTGAGCTGCAAACACTGGTGTAGCGCCTGGGACACATCTCTGCGAGGCATTTTGATTGATGTCCCATCTCGATTTGCGGGTATCCTCTCTGCTGTTAGCCTCCCTTTCAACGGGAGCGGGGAGAAATGGGAAACCCTTCGCGGATGTGTCACTCGTTCTTGCCAGTATTTTCGGTTCAATTCGGTCTCGTGGTTCACGTAAGTCACTATGCGACTACCCTTTGACCCATGAGGGCGAGGTCTACTTGGCAGGAAATGCTGACCCACCTTCTTGCGAAAGTTCTTCTAACTTTCTTTCTTTTTGTAGAAAGTTCTTCTAACTTTCTTTCCTTTTTGTAGAAAGTTCTTCTAACTTTCTTACCTTTTTGTAGAAAGTTCTTCTAACTTTCTTACCTTCCCCTTTGCTTTTTTACTTCGTTATAGATCATTCGAGTGCAATCTTAGAATAAGAGGTACGCGTGCGGCGTTTAGAATAAGTATGTTAACAAGCGTGCGTGTATGCGTTTGCTGTTTTAAATTGCACTCATTTTAATTCGTGACCTTTTTCCGCGTTAATAGTATTATTTCCTCTCTTCCTTTCTTTCTCTCTCGTTTAGCGTTTCATTTGACACGATGCGAGTGCAATTTTAGAACAGAGTGTGTGTGTGTGTGTGGGATCCCACGAAATTAGTATTAAGTTTATAAGTGAGTTGAGCGCTTACAATTCTAACTTGCACCCATTTTCACAATACGTGAATTTTTTGCGCGTTAGAGTGTAGTATTAATCGGTAATTCTCTGTCGATTGGTCCGAACCTGAGTGGATCATTTGGGGTTGGTAGTGCTGTGAACACGCGGCAGTACTGAGCTGCGAATGCTGGTGTAGCGCCAGGGACACATCTCTGCGAGGCATTTTGATTGATGGTCCATCTCGATCTGCCGCTTCACGGCGTGGGTTTCCTCTCTGCTGTTAGACTCCCTTTCAACGGGAGCGGGGAGAAATGGGAAACCCTTCGCGGATGTGTCACTCGTTCTTACCAGTTATTCTCGGTTCAATGCGGTCTCGTGGTTCACGTAAGCCACTATTCGACTACCATTTGACCCATGAAGGCGAGGTTCACTCGATAGAGAATGCTGGTCCACCCTTTTGCGAAAGTTCTTCTAACTTTCTTTTCTTCTAGTAGAAAGTTCTTCTAACTTTCTTTTTTTTTTTAGTAGAAAGTTCTTCTAACTTTCTTTCGTTTTAGTAGAAAGTTCTTCTAACTTTCTTTCGTTTTAGTAGAAAGTTCTTCTAACTTTCTTTCCTTCTCCCTTTGCTTTTTGTGCCGTTCTTAGATAACAGGGGTGCAATCTTAGAATCAAGCGCGTTAAATTGTATGGTGTGCCTGCGTAAATTAGTTTTAAGAAATTTGTGCGTGTGTGCGATACAAGCTCTTTGCTATGTTATAGTAAGGAACTTGTATATTTTCGCGAGCTTACGGGCTAAGTAGAGTCAGAACTCATTTATCCTTCCGATAGATGAGGGAGTTGTAATTGGAGGGTGGTTGGGATTTGGAGTTTAGGGTGGGTCACTGTCGTAGCCACCTCCACGTGGTGTGACCTGGTAATCGTTATTGTTTTCTAAGGACATTTTGCAAGATAATCTTTAGAAAATGATATCGAGCTGAGAGCTACGAGTTATATTTAAATTATAATTTAATCACAAAGACATCTGCGCTCACTAAATGCACCATTAGGAGTTGCAGGAATCGTGCATTAAGCGCGCGTGGATTAAACAGGCATACATGTATATTGTATACCCTAAATTCATCGTTCCAATTTTAACACATTTCTTAGGATGAGATTTCAAATTTAATTCCATTAGTTTTTGTTTTTTCCACTAAATGACTGTAGTGTTTTATGGTTAACGCGTCGTAGAATATTTTATTCGTGTTAGAAAAGTGTGAAAATCGTTAGTTGTATGAAAAGATGCATAAATTTTTAAGTACATGCAAAATATTTTTAACTTTTTTTAATTAATTACTGTACAATAAACTACTATTAATTTTTTGTTACAGAATAAACTAATTTCCTTTTAAAAACACGCATTTATTTGAGAAAATGTTATTACTTCTTGATGATCTGTGAATTAAGCATAACGTATGGCAACACGCAAGTAGTATTGTGGATAATGAAGATCTCTTCTCTTTAGTCACTGTTTTTCCTAAAGAAGCCGAATTTGTTCTTGTATGTGTAACGGTTGATTGTTTATATCTTAAAAATCTACTCTTTACAATAAATCGTTAATCAACAATTCTTTTATTTTTGATTTTGAAGAATTTCTAATTATTTTAATTTAATGTATGTATATTTAGAACTAGTTAAGTAGTATATGATCGGATAAATTACGATGAAGAGGTTATGTTTTGATGTTATTTTCAGATTTAATAAATAGATTGTATTATTTTATATTTAAAAATTGTAATTTAAATCTTTAACCAAACATTTTTATTACAGGAAATGCAGCACATAAAACGGTGTGTGCAACAATTTGTACCAAATAACGTATTTGGTGCAAATAATTTAAATTGTTTATATGCCATACGAAGATCTTTCTATGGATATCCAGAAGAAAAAGAACATTCAAAGTTTCTTAAACATAATGAAACCATTTTTCCTCCGCAAAAACCTGGTGAAGAGAGAAGGCCTGGCGTAAGTTTGCTTTTTGCTGTAGAAAGTATTATATTTGTTTATTCGTTTATTGCAACATTATAAATACTGCTTTTATTGTAATTATAGTACGTATGTCACATGAGGAAGAATATAAAATACAGTCCACTAAATATGTGGTACATTGCTTGTTTTGTAAGAGGTATGACTGTAGATGAAGCTGTTAAACAGTTAAGTTTTCTAAAGAAGAAGGGTGCAGCAATAGCAAAAGAAGTTATATTAGAGGCACAAAATTTGGCTGTGGAAAACCATAATATTGAATTTAAAAGTAATTTATGGGTGGGTAAGTACATGAATAATAAAATGTTTTATTTACATATGCAGCTGGTAAATCCTATTAACTATTAAGAACACTATAAGTCACATAATGACCATCGAGATGTTAATGCAATGGTCTCATTGCAAAATCATATTAAAAATTTTATAATTGTGTGTTGAATAGTCAGTCTGTATGTACAAGAAAAACTGGGATTTTCTGTAAGATATTGGAAAATGTTACACTATGAGAAACCATTGTCCTCGTTCAAAGAAACTTCTGTTATTGACCATCTTTTCATTCTGAACAATTTTGATAATTATGCATTCAACATTCTTGCATTTCACGAAAAAATTAATTAAAAAGTTAATTTCGAGGGCAGAACATGCGATTTTTACTAGTTGATATAAGTTTGTAATGATGGAATTACATTTTTCAGCTGAATCTTTTGCAACAAAAGGTATAACTATTAAAGGTATTCGGCGCCATGCTAAAATGAGAGTTGGGCAAGTAAAGTATAGATATTGTAATTACTATGTGCGTTTGGAAGAAGGAAAACCACCAAAACATTATTACGCGAATGTACCTAAAACTGGTGAAGAATTATTAAAAGAATGGATGGAACATATGCATGGACGTAAAGTAATTTGTTCATTGTAACTTATTATATACATGTACACATTTATTTATATATTAATAAACCACTGAAATCCTGTTATTTTGTGTTTCATTTCCATGTAATTTTCCAAGAACTTTATATTTTAAATTTTGTATTTATTTATGAATGTATACTTAATGCATAGAAGTACAAGCAAAACAAATGCATGTCGTAGTGAATTTACAACTTCAATTTTGTTCTTCTCCAGTGACGTCGTTTTGCATTATATCTGAAAAATAAAGATCGTATTATTTATGGAATTAGATATATTCAATCTTACTATTCTATTTAAGCACACAATGCCTGTCTTCCATTTACTTATGCTTTCAAAAGAATACAAGCAGTTTTTATAAAATTATTTCACTATTCAACTATGTTATAATGTTCAATAGTTCTACTAGTTTATTACATTATACTACTATTCAACTTGTTACTTGTGGTCGTATATAATTTATTTCAATATTATAATTACGTTCAAAAATTATAAACATTTTAATTCTTACCTGATGGTGTTGCCAGTACGCATTCTAACCCACTGAGGGATTGGTCTATTTTGCTTCAGTTTCTTTGCAAGCTTTCGCTTGATAATAAATGTTTTGTGAGCGGACTGCAATACATAACATAATTTACATACATTTAGATTTTTGTTTTTTAACAATTAATTATGTGTAATTACTAGGATGCTAATACAATCAATGGATTTCTTAACATAACCAAAAACTTACCATTTTGTTCCTTTCACAACAGACGGAATGAACGAGGGATAAATATGTTCTACAGACAGGGTTTTCAGAACGAAAATGTTACCAAATGTATTACCAACAATGATCAAATAAGTACTAAACATAGAATCTTGATGCTGTAATATTTATTATAATTATTATAAATATTATATCGCTGTATAAGATAAATACTAAATTTTTATTTTATGAATGTTATTTTTTTATCATTTTAAAGATTCTTATAATACTGATTATTGTAGTTGTAATCGGTATTGTGTTATTTGTTGCTCGCTGATTGTAGAGAAAAATAAATTTTGATTTGATTTTTTAAGAAATTAAATGCATACTAGGTGGACAAATTTTTAGTTCGTTACTGTATTATTTTATATGATTTTTTTTTATATTTATTACAGTGACATATACACACATTAATAAAGAAAAAAATATTATGAGTATTATCTATTGAAGGACTTTGCACTTTAGATACAAATTAATTTTACTGTGTTACTTAAGAATCAATTATTAATCAGTAACATACAAAATTTATTATTGTAAAAGATGTTCACTGCGTGTTTTAGAACATTAAAAATCAGTAATAAAGTGAGTACAAAGGTTTTAACTTTTATTGTTTTTCAACTGTTTTATTCACTAACAATATAATTAATATTTATATATAATTTCACTTAAAAAAATATTAAAGAAAATATAATAATTTATACTAACCATATTGTAAAAAGTTTTATTGCATTAATAAGACAAATTTCTTTCATAATTATTACAAATATTTGTTAAAAGAAAGTTAATATTTATATTCTTAAAATCCCTAATGTTAAATGTAAGTAAAATATTCTAAATAACATTGTAGATAAATTGTAACAAAAAAAAAAATAAATAAAACTGTTTGTGACCTAACACAACATTTAATAAAAATGTTTATTCTTTTAGTATGGTTTATTGGCACGATATGAATCTACATTAGTTATTGCAGAACATAATAATGAAACACTTCTTCCTATTACCTGTAATGCATTAAGTGCAGCTAAAAGAATTGGCGGAGATGTAACAGTTTTGGTTGCTGGTAGTAAATGTGATAAAATAGCACAAAGTGTTAGTAAAGCTAATGGTGTGTCTAAAGTCCTTGTAGCAGATAATGATGCATTTAAAGGATTTCTACCAGAAGCATTAACTCCGTTGATTATTGCAACTCAAAATCAGCATAAATTTACACACATTTTAGCTGGTGCTACTGCTTTTGGTAAAGCCTTATTACCAAGAGTAAGTAAATTTGATTAAGAACTTAATGTAAATTTACTTTATAATAAATAATCATGGTTATGTGAAATTGTAAATGTAAATATAATTATTTATTCTAAGGTTGCAGCTAAATTAGATGTGTCTCCTGTAAGTGACATTATTGGAATTAAGGCTGCAGATACATTTATTCGTACAATTTATGCTGGAAATGCAATTCAAACTTTAAAATGTAAAGATAATATAAAAGTAGTTTCAGTGAGAGGTACTGCTTTTGAAGCAGTACCTTTGGAGGGAGGCAATGCTAAGTGTGAGCCTGCACCAGCTGGAGATTATAAGTCATCATTAATAGAATTTATTAAACAAGAGTTGAGCAAATCTGATAGGCCAGAATTAACATCTGCGAAGGTTGTTGTATCAGGAGGAAGAGGATTGAAATCTGGAGAAAACTTCCAATTATTATACAGCTTAGCCGATAAACTTAACGCAGCAGTTGGTGCTTCACGTGCTGCTGTTGATGCCGGCTTTGTACCCAATGATTTACAAGTTGGACAAACTGGAAAAATTGTTGCCCCGGTAAGCTTGATTTATGATTATATTCTTATTGTTATTAATCAAATAGTTTGCAGGTTAATTTATATCTTTTAGGATTTATACATTGCTGTGGGTATTTCTGGAGCAATTCAACATCTTGCCGGTATGAAAGATTCAAAGACAATTGTTGCAATTAACAAAGATCCCGAAGCTCCAATTTTTCAAGTAGCCGATTATGGATTAGTTGCTGATTTATTCAAAGCTGTGCCTGAACTTACAGAAAAATTGTAAATTTTAACATAATGTTTTATACATATTTTCATTATAAATATTTAGGTATATATATATACATATATATATATATATGCGTAAATGTATATGTATACAACAAATTTATTAACTATATTACATTTTTTTATTAATTAAAATAAAGTTTATTACTATTTATTTATTTTCATATTGTCATTAATAATTTGGAAATATTTCTGTTATACTTAGTAGTGCAAATAATTACAATTTTTTGCTATAAGAGCGAAAAAATTGTAGGAGGATCATATAAACAGAATTTTTTTCTATACAGAATTCAATAGCTAACAGCTAAAGTATTGTCACCAAAAATTAGTAAATTTGTAAACATTAAATTTTTGAATACATCAGGTATATTAGTTTATGAAATTACATGTTATATTTATAGAAATGGAATATTTTTCAAATTTTAGTAAAATATATAATAAAGTAGTAATTTGGATAATATTTATCGTTTCATTTTCGATTTGAGCGCCACGATAATCGTTTGTTCGCTTACGTTTCAATACATCGTGTTCAAGTACAATATATATGTACAAATGGAATCGCTGCCATCTTTGTCGTTTCTTGGCGTGGTGGATGGCCGGCTAGATTACCGATTTTTAAGTATATGATCATTTTTATGTATCTTGTGTCTTTAAGTGTAAAGATTACAGAAAAGATTTAACATGAGTACGGATAGTATTGAGAAGTTATATAAAAATTTTGGCATTTTGGCAGATGCCAAAGATAAATTAGCCGAGGTAACATACGAACTTGGTTATCCTTAATAACCACGTTTAGTTAAATACAGATTTTATAGTTTGGTTCATTTACCGATACAAAATACGTGACTTACTTTTTATACAACAACATTTTTAAAAACATTACGAATTCCAAACGTATTATAATATTTTTAGTGTTTAACTAATTCAACCTCATATTTGAATAATCAGTTACAAGAAACACTTAAATGTAGTGGAATTAAAATTCTTTTATTTGTATGTTTTAGCATGAGAAAGAATATTTAGAAATTCTTACAGCAGTGAAAGGATCGCCTAAAGAAAAACGATTAGCATCACAGTTCATTGCAAGGTTTTTCAAGTACTTTCCAAAATTAGCTGATCAAGCTATAGATGCTCATTTAGATCTTTGTGAAGATGAGGATATGGCTGTAAGTTTTATTGTTATTTGTATAATTTATAACATTCACCTATATATTATTATATATATACAAATATTTTCAAGAATAATGGTTATAAGATATATATGTTATACAAATGTAATTCTCTATTTACAGATAAGGAAACAAGCTATTAAAGATTTACCTGCATTATGTAAAGATAATAAAGAACATACAGCTAGAATTGCAGATATTTTAGCTCAGTTACTTCAAGCTCAAGATCCATCTGAATTAGCTGTAGTTCACAATAGCGTTATGTCTCTCATGAAAACTGATCCAAGAGGTATTTGAAATATATTACTGTTTATTAAACATGTATTACATTAAAATTGATATGTGGCATTTTATACATTTCCACTATTATATGTTTAGGTACAATAAGTGGATTTTTCAGTCAAATTATAAATGGTGATGATGGTACTCGTGAGCGTTGTATTAAATTCTTAGCAACAAAGTTAAAAGCAATAGGTCATGATATTATCACTAAAGAACCAGAAGATTTATTAATTTCAGAATGCAAGAAAGTATTACAAGTAAGATTTTTATCCTAGGTAGGTATTTTTGTATCATCCTTTAATTGATTCTAATAAAGTTTTCATTTTTATAGGATGTAACTGCTGACGAGTTCCATAGTATTATGGAAGTACTTGCATGGACTAGATTAGGTTCTACAGTCAGTGGACAACAAGAATTGGTAGATATTACGGTTGAACAGGCTGAATTATCTGAGCCATTTAAACATACAAATGTTGAACAATGGAATAGACTTGTCCAGTGTATCAAACATGCTCTTCCATTCTTTAGCGTGAGTATAGATATGATCAGAATATATGCATCTATTTCTACGGTATTTGTATGTTCATTAATAAACATATTTTCTTAACTTTTTCTTACAGTCTCAAATAGATTCATCACGATTTGTATCTTATATTTGTGTACAAGTTTTACCGCATCTTTCATTAATTACTTCACCTGATGGTAGAGATGTACAATTGGAATTATTGAAGCTTCTTGCTGAATTGGCTGTATTTTGTGGAACGATTGATAAACCAGACGAAAAAGTACAACAACTTTACAATACTCTTATTGTAAGTAAATGTGTCACTCAATATTTATATGTACACATTGAATTTGATATAAAAATTAATAGTACTTAAATCATATTTTCTATGAAAAATAATAATTTTTTATTATTTTCAGACATATATGCCACTTCCTCCAGCTACAGAAATAACCGAGGTACCAAAACTACAATTCAGTCATGTTGAGTGTCTTATGTATGCCTTCCATAAATTATGCAAACAAACACCAGAATTTTTAATAAAAGATCCAGAACAACTCAAGGAATTTAGATTAAGGTTACAATATTTTGCCCGTGGTATTCAAGGTTATATAAAGAAATTGCGTGAAGCAATTAGTGGCAAAACAGAAGAGGAATTAAAATCAGAAGAGAATCAACTAAAAGTTGTTGCATTGAAAACAACAAATAATATTAATACTTTGATCAAAGATCTGTTTCATTCACCGCCCAGTTTTAAAAGTGTTATATATCTTTCGTGGAAAACGTCGTCTAGTGATAAAAAGGTAATTAACAAATTGATTATAATTTATTAAAGTTATTGTATACAACATTTTGTTAGAAGTATAATTTATTATTATTTCAGAATGAAAAGCATTCATCTGCTCAAAAGAGACATACACCAATTACATTTGGAAATGATAATAGTTCGAATAAACGTAGCAAAGAAGATAAAAGTAAAAGGGAATTATATACACCTCCTAGTGGAAAGTATAGTTCAAACATATCATCAAACTATGGTATTTAAATACATATTTGTTATTTTTTGAAACCTTCTTCTAAAATGTGATTGCAATTGTTCACCTATCTTTTTTATAGGTCGAGGTAGATTCAGAGGAAACAGGTCAGGTGGTCGGGGTGGTTATAGATCAAGAGGACGTGGAACATGGAGGAAAAACTTTTACTAGTTACTTAATTGCTTAAATTATTCAATGCATGGAATGGTTGAAGTTGCAATAATATAAGACTATACCAGACCTGTAAAATGTACATACATATGAAGAATGTATAAGTGATTATTTGCAGAAAGTGGTTTTAAGAGGAGTGACAAACAAAATACAACATTTTTGTTCTATAAAAATATTAGTGTAAAGGAAGTGTTTTTGTGAAAGCTTTAAGTACGTACAAGTTTCAAATACAAAATTCTAAAAATCATTTGTTTACTAAACACAGTGGTAATGTTATAACAAAATACTGATGGTTGAAAAAGAGAACATTTTTGTGAGATACACTCATAGTGTTATAAGAACCTTTTTTAATGTAATGTTAGAAAAAAGAAAGATGAAAACCGTGAAGAAATTTGAATTTACTGAAAGTGGATAATGTCATCAAAAGAAGTGAGAAGTACAACACAGTCGAAGTAAACAAGTGTATATTATGAGACCATTTCATCAAGTACCTTAATGGGCAGTAGAACATGAAATAATGAAGATAAAACAGTGCGAATACAGTATATTTATCATCTAACCAGATTGAGGAAACATCAAATGTTACTACAGAAAAATGCTGTATGTTTCTATGAAATGTTTAATGAATTCAAACTGTAAAATGGCTGGTTTGTGCTATTATGTGGACATTGGTGTTACAAATATTTGCGAAGACAAACAATTTTTCTCTACTACAATAAGTGTGGATGTTAAAATAGTATCAAAATGTATTTCCTTATCTCCTGGTTTCTCCTACTCCTCCTACTCCTCCTACTTGATTCAACTTCATTTCTTTTGTCAACAGGAAATGAGGACCACAGCTGTTCGGTGGATAGTATCTAGGACATTTCATTTCAAAAGGATAATTAAATCAAAGAAACTTGAAGACTATTCTTCTTTTGTATCTTGTCAGTTAAAAATTAACGGTATTCGTGAACTTGTATTCTTTTATTTGTGTATATAATTTATTGTTTGTGTAAATTATTTCAAATTCTTGTAACTATTGTATAGTTACATCATTTTCTTAATCAAAAGTATACAAAATTTCAATTAAAGTTTACTATGTACATATATAGTTAAATTCAAATTGTACATAAAGTTCATTTACTCTGAATATTTTAATTAAACAATTTACACGTCTAAAAGTTTCTTTGACTATGTTACAATAAATTATACTGTTATCATACAATTTCTATTTTCCAGATGCTGCACATTTACTGATGACCTGAGAGAGGGAAAGCAGATTAAAAACAATCATTTTTTGATTACAGATTTTCCAGAGGTTTCTCAAGAAGGATGATACGGAGAGAATATGATACATTTTCTTTTTTCAGGACCTGTTGCACAGTTGTCTATTATATTTTAATTATGTATTGATGGTAGCTGTCTTATAAGGTGAGTTTAATAAATGAATTGTGTCCTCTTCCTATCCACCATTAAACAAAATTTCTGTAATAATAACTGAATATACTACCGTTTTAATTTAATAAATACTAGTATTGCATAATATACGTTGTATTTTTTATGCCCAATAACGTAAAATGTTTCTATACATAGATAATTATAAAATGTATGATTTCATGATTATTCAAAATTTATATATATATATATAGATCTCAAATTAATATTTTATACAAATGTTTTGTAATATCTATTTCTCCATTATATGATTATACAAAAATTTCTTTATATGTATTAACATATTGTAATATTCTAAAAATATTTATGTTTATTATTATTTGAAGTATGTAAACATTGCTTTATTAAATTTATTATTATATCATTAATAAAATGTATCATTCTAGATTATATTGTGTTTCCTTAATTAATATAATATAAAACTGAAATAAACTACAAAAATTATTCCTTTCCATCATTTAATAAATAAACTAGTCACGGTTTTAGAATTATCATCACAATGCATGTTACATCTATAATTACAATCGTTTTTACAGGATGAAATTGACAATATATAAATATTTCATTATTTAAAATAGTCCATTTGTTGAAATCATATCATCTATAACTTTACACATAATACGATCACTAGGACTACATGGATCAGGTGTGTGCTGTTCAGAACCTAAATTATCAACAGACTCCATAGCGTCTGTATTTATTGCTAGTTTTGAATCCAGTTCTGAAGTATCAGGTAGCATTTGTAATGCATGTTGCAAAATTTCTTGAACCTAAAATAAAGTTTTAAAAATTATAATCATCTATTGATCTAATGCATTCAAAAATAAATATTTGAAAAAGTAATATTTAATATGTATCTCTTATGAATTATGAATGTTTCAAAATTAATACAGCTTAAGCAGTGTTCTTAATAAAGAAGAAACAAGAAACTTTCAAAAGATGTTTAAAAAATACAATCTCATAAGAACATTTTGTACACATTGAAATATAATTCAACAAACAATTGGTTTTTATTTCAGTTTTAAAACTATAGATATAATAGCGACCAGCTATCCATTTAGTAATAAGTTGTCCCATATGCAAATATAATAGTTAATTTCTTTCATTTTGAATGGTAACTGAAGACTCATATTTGATATTTTATTCTGATATTTTAATACAATAATATGTAGATTTCCTGATTGAATGAACATATTTTTCTTTTATGTTGATAACAAAAACAAATAATGTGAAAAATATTCAGCAAGAGATGATGACTCTTTTAAGAAACATCTGCATCAATAAATATTTGCCTGTTGCTATTTAAATAAGGATACAGTTTTATTCTATAAATATACCTTTTCTAAATGTTTCTGAAATCTAAGGGCAGTTTCAATACGCTGTCTGCGTTGTAATTCCATCATGACTCGTAACGTTTCTCTGGCTTGATGCGGTCTGAATTCATTCAGTAAGTGATGAATATGAATGAATAGTAAACTAAGATCTTCCACCTATAAATAATAACAAAAATAAAGAGTTTATACAATAACCATAAGTGAAGATTAATAAATACTTACTTTTTCAGCACGTCTTGGACTATCAGGACATTGTACAAGTAAATCTATCAAATCTAAAAAGTTAACAAGTAAGGAATGGTTCAGTTTCTTCAATTCCCGTCGTCGGTCAAAATGCTGAGGATATAACCTTTTAATTCCTTGTGCTTCGAGGGGTCGAATAATCGTATCATCCGCGTTAAATACATTTCCAAACATTGAATAAGTGTCATGTATCGGAGGCGGTGGCCGAGGTGCTCTGCCTCGACGAACATTTTCGTCCGTGTACAAATTTATGTACTGAACCGGAGGCAAAGGTAGCGAACTAACTTGTATTGCTTCGGGTGCTGCCATTTTTGATATTCAGTATCAGTATCAGTGTCCATAAGATAATATGATGTATAATTTTTTAGCCGAACCATACGTTTTATAGCTAATATAGTAGGTTAAGTTTGAGTAGAGGAAACTGTTGCCAAACTCTGTGGAGCATTGATCCTAGTGCGCAGGTCCGTAATTTCGCGCGTAGCCGTCCCTTATTTTTTTTCTAATTTATATCTTAATAACTCAACATCCATAATCATTAACAATAGTATTTTATAATACAACAAAAAATATAACGTTCGTGCGTTATAAAATTGTAGCCTAAATCTAACCTCACTTGATGTTATACATTAGGTTAAGTTATATCGATTTTTTAGTACTTATTTACGACGATTGATGACTGTCCAATTTCAAATCATAAAATCAGTCACAAAACTCATTTACACTTTCTTCGAAATTTTCAATACAAATTTACTAAAACTAAATATCGTCGAACTAAAACAAAACAACACAACATAGTCTTCGTGTCCGCCATCTTGTTTTTTTAAAATGAGTCAACAGGTATTCTCTACTGGTCAGTTAATACGTTTAATGCGAGCAGGACGTCGAACTGGAATCAAGGATTTTTCGTTGTTTAACCACCAAATTGAGAAGATTAATTAGTGCACATCGTTTGTTTTTCGTTTGGAAAAATGAAATACTAGTTTTGCGAGATTTCGGATAAATGCTCTACTAACGTAGTGAGGTATTTCCTGCTATCTTGTGAATTTCCAACGTCTTCGTTTGACAGATTGTCGGTGTGTGTATGCGTTCGTTCCACGTGAATTCTTTGTTTGGGCACCGGTCATGTTTCTGACAAGCATTGAAATTGTGAGGTGGTAGCAGTACCCTAGTATATGGTGAGTTGACTTTCCGTTATGAATCTTGATCTTATAAATATTATTCACTCTAAACTTTTATCTAGAAATAATCGTTTAAACGGGTGTCAAGATAACCACAAACTACCGCGTTGTCGTTAATCTTGCCACTCTGTTATTTTTGGGAATTTTAAAAGGAACATTGTGGTGATATTTTCTTTCCAATTTTCTTCGATTTTCATAGTTCACACAATTATTTGGGATTTACAAAAAATCCAGAATCATAAACAAAGCAAGGAACAGAATTTAATTTAGAGTTTGCACTGAATTTATGTAGATTTTGATTGTTGTTATAAAGTATCATATAAAACAATGAAAAGCCTTATTGTTGAAGCTGAAAATATATTTTAATGGAGACCTCAAATGATTAGTATATATTGTCAATACAGTATTGTCAATATTTCAGTACTATTAATAAACATTGACTTCAATTTCTCAAATTCTCAAATTCCAAATTCTAAAATTAAAAAATTTCCAATTTTCCAAATTTGCAAATCTTTGAATCCTAAACTCCCAAATTCTCAAATTTCTTAAATTTCCAAAATCCAAATTCTCAAATTTCCAAATCTCTAAATCTCCAAACCTCTAAATCTATAATTCTATAAATTTTTGAAACTGATGCTCAGTGTACTTTGTTAGTAAATATTGAAAACCTTGGAATATTAATACATATTGATATAATATATATCGTCTGTGGTTTCCATAATATATATACATGATTATAATACTTTTTTAAACAGTATTATTTATCACAATGTTATAATATTAATCATTGAATAAAGTTTTCATTCATAAAAATTATATGTACCTGAATTATTTAGAATATTTAACATTATTTGATTTCTTTATTCCCTTCGTTGTCATCATTACTTTCTCTTTTTGTTGTTTACCTAATTCTATAAAATATATTTTGTACTATTTTTATTTTAAATGTCACATATAATTCTTAAAGCTTAAAATGTACATATTTTACAATGTGATAATATTTTACAATTTACCCGTATGCTGACCTGTTATATTTAGTAATTAGAATTTTAATATGTCAAACAACATATTCATATTTACACATGTATATTGCAAATGTGATTTATGTTTATTCTTATAATTCTTTGTAACGTCCTTTGTAAGTCCTTGTAAGCTAATCCTTCGACTATGAAATTTATTTAGCGCAACATAGATCACAGTAAGAATTTAGTTTTAACATAGTGCTACAATTCTTTGTATAAATGTGTATCATTCTTGTACTTCTTATTACATTATACCTTATGCATCATTTTTTGTGAAAATAAATATTGAAATATCAGACTGTAAGATAGGATTACTATGATGCTTAGTGACATTATAAAGAATTTTTATTTAGTAATTAAAATTCTGAGTAATTAAACAATTTCGCGTTTTTTCCGTTCAGTTTTTGTTTATTTATAGGTGATAAATACGGAAAATAGAAATTTATCGCACGTTGCGGTTTAAAGGGTATGCGTTTCAAAATTTGTATGACATGAATTATGAAAGAAATTTGGTGAAAATAGATGCTCTATGAAATACGATGCGTTTACGGTAGTTTACGTCAAATATTCGATCGTTAATATTTTGCCGCATTTTCATATCGAACTTTAATTAACGCATTTCACATTCGATCAACATTCGTTAACTAAATACGTTTCATAGATACCGTTATATGTGCATAATTTTTATTATTATAATTTTAAATAAAAAATAACTTTTTCAATTGTTTTTAACGTAAATCATTTTTTTTTTTTTTTTTTTTGAATTTATTCGTATAGTACAGATTTAAAAAAGAAATTGATTATAGTAAAAATGGGGGTGAATGTAGATTGATTGTTGAAAATTCATGAAAAACGTATTATTAAACTAATCGAGGTTTTTTTTGGGCTTAACGCAATTCGATTCGATTCTATCCGAAACTAGCGATCCAACTTGGTGCGATTCAATTCAGTTCGATTTGATTCAGTACTACTTGACGCGTATCAGTGTGATTTAATGTGATATTAGATTTTAAACGCATTCCTACACTTCATTATGTAAATTATGCAAAAAGTTATCATTGTCGATTACGAAATTATGGAGTCCGTATTGTGTTGAGCTAATTTTTTGTTATTTTGAAGATCGATAAGTTTTTGCATAATTTGACTTAATTGTTATCTCATAAACATTTATTTTATTTGTTTGTGCAAGTTTGGATAATTGTTTCCCAGAAAAAGGAGTGTCATCTCGTGCAGAAAACTTTTCTCCTAATCCTTCCAGAACGTCGTTTGGAAGTTGGTGCACGCACACGCGCAAACGCATTTTCTTTTTGATTACGCATGCGCACAAACAAGGACTGCGCATGCGTAATGTGTTCGTTTTAGCTTCGAATCTTCGACGGCGGGTTAGACGCGTATTAAACGTGCGCCTATGTTTACGATTTAGCGTCGATACGGTTTTAACGTCGAATTCGTGTTTTTTCGGTTACGGCAAACATTCAATGGAAACACAGTTGAATCGTCAACGAACATGGCAAAAGTTCTGGAACAGTAAAGTTTCATTTGTAAATGGACCGAAAGTATTTCGAAAAACATGCGCTGGGTCGAGGATGTTTTTCGAGCAAGAGTTTGAGGAAATTGAGTGTCATCAAGGACGTTTCGCGGTTTTTTCTACTGTAAAATCAAACAGTATGGATGCAATAAGTAATATCGTTTCATCGCTACATTTCGACGGAAAACGAAAAAGGTACATTTTGTAGATTAAAGCGATTCATTTACGAAAATTTGTTTGTACAGTCGCATCGGATCGTTTATTAAAAGTATAAATGAATTGCACAAAGTGCATCTCACATTATAGTATTTTGTTTTGTAACATATCTCCAGATCTTTAGTGATATATCAAATACTGTTTAATCTGACTGTAGAAATATTTAATTAGAAACGATGTGAAATTGATTTCTATTTTTACGAATAAATACGTTTTTATTTCGAAATAAATTTTCGTTACGAAGTAAATTTGATTCACGATACAACAAAGGGTTAATTATTATGTCTGTATTTTATATAATTATATGATTTTTCATGAAAGGATCATTTTATAATAGATAGAACACTAGAGTTTTTCATAGGTTAATTTGTTTATAAATTTTGTTACGGCAATGATAGTGGTTTAAGGTTGTCCCGTGAGAACCTAGTCGAAGGTTCGAACTCGTGTATTCTAAACGGAAATTCTTTCTTCATGAGTCATTGCGGAATTTGACGGGGAAGTCTTAATCTTCTAGTCTAGATTAGTCATATCAAGTATACATAGTAATGTGGAACGCTTTCAAATATTAATTATCTCATGTTTTTATATTCAAATATATAAATATTTTCTTATATCACTTCTTCTTTTTTCCTTTCAATGTATTGAATCAGAAACGGGTCTTTTCATAACTATTATTAATAAATCAGCGCCTTATAATGTCGAGTCACGCGTATTTGTATCACAGTTGGATGTTAAGTTGCAGTTATAATTTGTGGTGAAGCAAAGAGGTCAATGGTACAGCGGTAACAAATGTAATTGCTGAGAGAATCATAAGATATGGGGTTAAAAGAACGAGATCGAAGAAAATCGAATAAAGAAAAGAGAGATGGAGAGAGGCGGATAGCGAGATCTTATAGACTGACCGACAGAAATTCGAACTATGGAGATAATTGAAAGTTCATCCCAGTACTCGCGTAATTGCTCTTCGCGTAATGAAGTTAACCGAGAGTCTCGAGTTCTTCGAAGGGAAACGCTCGAAGTTACTCGAAAGAAACATAGAATGAAACATTTCAATCACTACACGGTAATATCTCCTAACGATATCTGCAGAAATACCGTCTACGCAAGTACCGAACCAGGCAGACCATTAAACAAGAAAAAGAGGCGTGACGAGCACCATAGGCTTTCCTGAGTCAATATTTTTTCCTCGATTTTTCAAATTCACGAACTTTCAAATTTAAGACACTTAAAATTTCGAGTATTTGGACATTCGGGAATTTGGAAATTTGAAAATTTCTCTGCAATCCCTGGTCGAAACGTAGCTAAAGTATGTATTATGCGAGGTAACTGTCGAGTATTACAACGAGTAGTAAAACCTTCCTCCCTTACGATGCGATTTCCCTAGGGAAGCTTACCTTGCTCGATACCGCACATAATATAACACATTAGCTCGTGAAAGTTTTAAAAGCTCTATTATTTTTTGTGAACAGGGTGGCCCTCCGTCGGTGATGGCGGGGAAAGATGGGAAGGTGGAGCCAAAAAGCGGAGATGTGGTGAGGCAGGGGTTCATGGTGAAACGGTCTCAAAATAAGAAACGTTTCACTCCCGTCAACTACAAACAACGCTGGTTCGTTCTGACCAGACGCTACCTCGTCTACTATGACGGCGATGGAGAGGTACGCATCCATTTTATTCTCACGATTCTACGTAACCCAGTAAGCTAAAACACGATGATCGTAACATATATATTTCGTCTTTTCTTCTTCTTGTCATTTATTTATTTTTTCGCTCTTCCATTAACGATTTCTCACCATCGTCGTTTTGGAACAATCCGTTCCATTAGCGACCGAATGGGCGAAACGGTAAATCGAGAAGTGCTATCAACTTGGAATAGGATCAAGAAAGCTTCTTTCGTAGGTGAAGTTATTTTTAAAAATCCAGCCAACTTTGTTTCGAAGAAGCTGTTTTGTCTGGATTTCAGATCGGTCAAAGAATCTTTGTAATTTCAATTTAATCGCCGTTGTCGTCTTTCCTCTTCTTCTTCGTTTCAGTTTCAGTTAGCTATTTCCACGAAAATATCTTGAATGCTTTTTAAAAATTCGTACCGACGCGTATCTCCTAGCGCGACCAGGATTTCGTTTAACCGGCAATATAACGGGAGTCCATCGTACTTCGAAACGATTACAATAGATCATTAATTTAATAAAGTTAATGATCGATAAGCGAGCTCCATTTTCCCGCTGGAACAAAATCGATGTTTTCATCGTTAAGAAATTCTCGCGGGAGCCAGACGAGAGATGCTTGTAATTCGATGATTGCTACGTTCGCGAATCTTTGAATCAACGAGCGCGTTCGCGGGTTGGATGTTGGCTGCGGGTTAAACCGTTCTCTTTCATTGAATTCGCATCGACGATTTAAAGCAATGCCCTCAGTTCTTCGGTTTCATTAAAGATTCGTGCCCTCGACTCGCGTTTGCCGAATGACGTTTCCAGTAGCGAGCTTTTAGGACGCGGGGATGTAGTTTTATAGGGTAGTAAAAGGTACGAGGTGACGGGTAAAGAGTTTTTAAACCGAGGACTACGCAAGGGAAATAGTGAATGTGATTTGAATTGCATGACAGTCTTGCAGTCTCGCCTATTAAAAAGTGTCTTTCGTGTTTTATCCTCGTTTAAATGCATGGAAACCTACTACATTTCCTCTCTTATCTCTGTAAGTTACACATCTTATTCTGTATTATGTAAAAAAAGAATTCATTTATAATTTATTCGTTCATTTGTTTGAATTCAAAATATTTAATAGACATTGCAACGTTCCACTTTTATTCGAATAATCTCAACAGTGTTCCCTCGTCTCGTATCTATATTTCGGTCGACTGGAAAAGCGAGGCCGTTCAATGGGACACGCGTTAATTCGATATCTTGTAGTAATGTTGAAAAGGACGAATACGCGAATGTAAATGACAGGAATAATAACGCAGAGTTGGCTAGTGACACTCCTCGAATCAGGGCCAATTGCTGTATACGTATTATCTCCCGTTTGACAAGCACTGTCGGCGCTCGGAATACGTTAGGTTCGTCGTATCATTTCTATATGATCGATAAAACGTGTTTTCAGTATTCTGGAGGAAAGAAAACTAGCATATGTTGACGAATAAAAAAATACGAATACAGTACTAATCTTTTGTACTTTTCTCTTTAGAAAGTGTTAACTACTGAAACAGAGATCAACATACATCTATTGTCAATGTTTTAAGGAACGGGGTGTTTATTTATAATAGCGAAAAATTTCATTACACGCATGTATCGATTGTCAGACTCCGAAAATACCGAAATATATACATACAGGGTAGTTATTACACCATCAACATACCAGTATGTAATCCCATGTAACAAATATTTGTCCCTCGCAATTACACGATTCACCCATTCCGCGTATCATTAAACATAACGGGAATATCGTCTTATAACAGAGTTAACGACACACTCTGTATATTGTCGATCGTCGGAGATTTACATGGAAACACTGTATTGCAAAAACTTGTAAGACAAGAAACGAACAATGACAGCTGTCTCTCTAGCGAACGTCAAACGTACAAACAATGTCATATTGTATTTATTACCGGAAAATAAAACGTAACGAAAAATGCGTCACCGATAAATTGTTCCAATCGTTATCGTACATTGCGTTAAACAAGTAACAACGTAAATATGTCACGATGCAATTTATTGTTGATCGTGGTAGATGAAAAGTTCACGCGCAAATCCATGCGCATTTCCTAAAGCTCTATTCAAATGCGTTTTTTTTTCCGTTGCATAGCACGGTACCAAAACGCAAAGCTGCGACATAACGGCCAGGTAACATTCATGAGACCGCGTATCGCTCGATTCGTGAAACAAACGTTGATTAAAGTAAATTAATGTATCAGTGTTCTGCACTTGCGTTTTTATTTATTGTTTTTTTTTGTATAACTTTTACACGGACAATTCGTCGGGAAAATGGAAGAACGCACGATAAATTATAACCTCGTCACGTTGGCGAAAAGTAATTTTTATTAATTCACGTATACGGTATTTCAAAATGGTCGTATAGCGTGAAAACGGGAAATTTATCGTGATTAATTTAAAATTAATCGAAAAGCTCTTTATTACTTTGCAAGCGTTTAATTTCCTGGTCAGTTTGCTTTTACAATTAACAATATTCCGTATGGTCAATATTTTCAAATGTTCAAAGTCTTGAGTCCTGGAATGTCGAAACTGCGAAATTCCCAAAGTGCTAACCAGCGTGCGTAAACAGTTTCTATTCGCGGGCATAGAGTTGAGAACCGTTGCTTTATATCATATTCTCCGGGCATAAAATCAGTTTAATTAGAGCAGATTCGATCGCGAAATCCCGAGCCCGTAGAAATGATTGTCCCATTGCCTCGATCGTTCGAGCCTGCAAACGGTCGCATAAACACGCTTACGTAACGCGGAAAATTTGGCTGGCTAGGACGCAAACATCCACGAAACATCCAGCGAGGACCGCTTCGAATTCCCGGCAATAAATTACAAACCGAAAGATCAGCGCAATCGGCCAACGGACACTCGACGTGCTCAATTGCCGTCCCGACCATTTACAGATATAACTACCATCAAACGACAACGACCCTCTCCTACTTCCCTCGCCTCTACACGCATTCTATCGTACGGATTCTCTGCCGATTTCTGCGTACAGTCAGGAGCAAATCTGGCTTCCTCGACCAAAGGAAAAGAAGCCCTTCATTCGTTGATTTTTAGGGACTCTGGGCATCTGAAGATTTGCCAATGAATTCAGAACTTTTTCAGGGGACAGTGGGATTCGGGGGTTAAAGTTAAGGAAGTTTTGAAACGTAGGAATTTCAGGACTTCAACATTTGAGAAACTTGAAAATTAGAAAATTCGATCATTTAGGAATTCAAGTTGTTCAGTTTTCCGTGGGTATCCTTATCCAGAGGAAGTCTCTACATTGTTGGGGAGTGTGCAGAGGACACTCGTTACATCACAATGGACGAGGTTAAGAGAATGAGAAATTATTGGAAGTTTTCAATATTGACGAAGTAATGTCTGTGTTTAACAACCCGATTGCCAATTAACGGATAACAAATAGGTCATCTTTCGATGCGTTAAATGATACGTTTTTAAGAATTGTGATGCGAATCAACAGTGGCAAGAAACAGCAGGGAACAGCAGGGAAGAGCAGGGAACAGCAGGGAACAGCAGGGAATGTTAGATTTTTCTCGATACATAAATAATCTGTTTGAATGGATTTTTTGAAGGAGGTTCGTACCCGCGTAAGGGTACGCAGCCCGTTAGCTGGTAGGCCAGCCATCCAGTTTGGTTGGTAGGGGTTGCTCGGGGGTGGCTATAACGTGCTCGTAGACCATGTGTAAAATTGGTAGCGCAGGCGCTCCGGAACGGCATCCACCACCTTTCTCTTCCTCCTTTCTTCCGCCTCTCGGTCGCGAGTTCCTGATGCTTCGCCGCTCAGTCAGTGGTCGTCATCGGAATCGTGCTCTGCAAATCGCGTGCTGCTTCTGCTTTTTTTCCAATCCGTTTCGCATCGCGACGCTTCTCTCGTTCCCGAGGAGTTACTTAAGCCTGCAGCTTTCGCGATTTACGTTCAGTGGTCTTACATTCTATGCAACGGCGCTCTATCGAGCTGCACGCGTCCATTTCGATCCCGAAATCTTTCGATCTTCGTCTGGAAAGATCGAACGGACCAATCGAAGCCAACGACGCTCGATTTCACGGTTAGACGAGGAAGGTTTTTAATGTCCAAGTGTAAGTTCGAATAAGGTATTTGCTCAGCCTCGAAGAAGGCGAAGAGATCGGTAATCTTGAAGTCGCTGGATCGAAGACATCGCTTGGCAGTCGAACACGGACGTTTTCTTGTTTATCGACCATTTCGGAGCTTTGCTAATTAGCTCTCAACGTTCTCGAGGGACAATTATATATTTTGAATAATTCGTGGAAACCGCAGTAACTGAAAGTACTAGTTCTTAACTGGAAGGATTGAAACGAATTACTTGCAAGTTTTCTCGACGACGTTTGATCGATCGATGTATCCAAGTTGCGATTATGAAATTGTACGAGCGTGTCTGAAAGAGTATTAGTCCGAACCTCGACCTTTACGAATTTCGAAATAACAACTCGAAGAACGATCGGATCTACTATATCTTGTAAAGAAGACAAAACAGCAGAAAGAAATTCGAAGAATTGAAATTACACGAACTTTTCGCGTGGTCGAAGGAACCAGAAAATCATAGATATTTATCCGACACTTGAAAGTGTCGTTAATTAATATCCGAGTTCTTTGAATCTCGATGAGGAAGTCTGATAGTTTCTTTTGATCCTTCGAAGAACATTAAGCAACAGGAAGAAACCTGTCTTGGACTAGAAGAATAATCGTCAACTTCTTCGAATCTTGAAGCGAAAGACTCATCGAATTCTTTGGGCCTGTCCAATAAGCTGGAACAGCAGGAAGAAATTATCTCGAAGGATGAAAATTACTTTATACTTTCTTCGTAATAAATTATAGACACTTACTCGATATTTCAAAGTGTTTTAATTAACACAATTGCAACTTTTTTGAATCATGAAACGGAAGTCTCATTAGATACTTTGGATCCTTTCAAGACGATCAAGTATCAGGAAATATTGTCGGTTTTCAAATTCGAAGGTTTAAAGTCGTTTAAACGTTTCTTCGTCGAAAATTGTGGTAATTTATTCAGCATTTGAAAGTGCTTTTAACTGACTGAAATTTCCGAAATTGTAAAGCGAAAATCCTGTTAGATCCTTTGATAAAAGGTAAGCAACAAAAGGACTAAAACTGCTCGAAATTTTCTTTACCGAAGATTTGAGAAATTTACGCATCGTTTAGAAGTGTCGAGATCTTTGAATCTTGAAGAGAAATTCTCATTAAATTCTTTGGCGTCTTTGAAGAACACCGCGCAGCAAGAAGAAGTTACCAGTTTTGAACTCGAAGGATCAAAATAACTCGAAATTTTCTTCGTTGAAAATTGTAGAAATGTATCCAGCATCTGAACGTGCTTTTAATTAACTCTCAACTACTTTGGTTCTTGAAGTGATTCTCTGGATCCTTTGAAGAAGATTAAGCAGCAGACAGAAGGATTAAATTTATACGAAATTTTCTTCGTCGGAAGTTCAAAAGATTATTAAGCTGTAGAAATATATTCGCTATACGAAAGCGTATGTAATAATTCTTTCTTTTTCTTTGGTCTTGAAGTGAAAATCGTAATAGATCCTCTGGATTCTTTCAAGCAACAGGAAAGATTCGAAGTTACTCGAAATTTTCCTCGTCGAAGTCTTAGATGATCGAGAAATTGTAAAAGTTTATCTATCACTTGGAAGCGCATTTGATCGAAACCTTTTTTCGAATCCTTAAGCAAAATTTGCATCAGATTTTTTTGAGGAAAACGAAAAAGAACCAGGAAGAACACGAAACATCGAAATTACTCGAATCTTCCTTCTCGGACGGAAGCTCGCAAATCGAAGAAATCTGTTTATCACCTGAAAGTGAAGATAACTGAACTTGTTCGAATCTTGAAGCGAAACTTGCACCAGATCCTCAGGATCCTTCGAAAACAAGGAAGTAACAGGAAGAGCTGGGAAGACCGAAATTACTCGTACATTTCTTCTATCACCGATTAAAAGCGAAATAAATTAGAATCTATTTACGAGTGGAAAGTGTAGATAACTTTGAACGTTTTTGGATTTCATCCGATTCTTCGAAAAGAACGAAGCAACGCTACTCGAAGGATCGAGATCGCTCGCATCTTCGACGAATCGAAAAATCAATAAGCTGCGGAAATTTCACACATAAAAGTTGAAAGTGTAGACGCCTAATCGACTGTAGACTTATTCGAGCCTTGAAGTAACAGGATCGAAACTGGTGGAAAGTTTTGTGCAGGGATCGAAAAAGGGAGTGCTGTCGCGAGGAAATCGTAGAAATTCATTCAGCATTCGAGAGGTTTTTCAATTAATCCTCGACGGGATCCTCTTTCAGAAGCTCCCGAAGAGGATCATTATTCATCCGAGATATCAGGAGTTGCCGAACGGTGGCTGACTTACGAATCCTTGGAGAAAGTTCGATCGTTAAGGGGATCGTGGCGATCAGGAAAACGCGATAGATCGTCGTCGCGTCGACGAGTTTCCGACGCAGCTACCTCGAGGAGGACTTTCAACGTGAATTCGACCCGTTTCTCTCGTCTCGTCTTCGCCTTGAAAGCTCGTCCTGCTTCTCGACACTTTTCTCCACGTGGGAGAACCGTTGTCTGCCGAAGACCGTGTCACTTCGACGTAGCTGCGAAACTTTCCCAACTTTCAACAGCGGCTTGCAACGTGGAGGTAAGCCAAAATTGACGGGTCCTTCGTTCCGAGTAATAAATGATAGCGTCCTCCTTTTGTCCTCGACGATCAGAAATCTTCTTCTTCTTCCCTTACTTCTTTGGTTTGTGGATTACTGTCGCGAGCACTCGTCTTCGCTGATCCTCCAAGTTTTTGGCTCCGGCTGAACCGTGAATCACTCTTCAAAGACTCGGTGTCATCGATAGCTGACCGAACAGCTAGTAGGTGATTCAGTGGATGCACTGGATTCTCTTAGTAGATTTATGAAGAGAAATTGAAAATGACGTTCGACGATTCGTTCGAATTCGTTTGTTTCAAGAATTTCATATTCAGATTTTCTATTGAAATGGTGTTCGCAAGTGTACGATTTTAGGAGATCCAAAAAGTAGAATATTTTTTTCGAATATATAATAGAAGTAATTTATGTCTAAAACTTCTTAATTTAGAAATATTGAATTTCAAATTTGCTAAGTAGCAAAGTTTCAAATGTTTAAACTTATATTATTGCAAGTTCACGAACGGTATGACGGTTTGGTTAGAGGCAAAAATTGCGAAGATCGCAAATTTGTTTGCCAACCTAATATTTCCGAGATCTCGATAAACGCGATATCTCTTTTCCATCGAAAATAAGGAGCACACTGGAGATTGATCTCGTACCGATATTTCCGCTCTAAAAATCGAACCAATTGCTTTCCGAACAAATTGTTGCTTACGATGTATCTGTAGATGTTCCTCGTCTACGGTCGAGCTAAAAAACGGGGCATTTAATTAAAAAACCAGGCTCGTTAGTCGTTCCGTGTTGTTCCTTGATACTGAAAAGGAAAAGAGGAGGATAATGGGGAGGAAAAGTTGGAAGTAGCCTATTACGAATGGACCGAGTAATTCAACATGGATTTGTTCACAAAGCGTGGATTCAGCTGGCTTCCAAGGAGACCGGTTTATTCGACTCGTTCATTCTGTTTTCCTTTTTATAATTTTTTTTTTTAAAACACCCGACGATTTGACCGTTCACCAAGTAATAGAAGGTTGACGGGGGTGGGCGAGGAAGAAGGTGAACAAAGAAAGAGTTGGAAAACGTCGTTGGTAACGAAGGGCAGCCAATAGAATCTAATAAAAACGTCGTTGAACGGGGTCATTCGAAAAGCCTAAATGAAATTTTCTATATACGTCATTTTTTCCTGTTCCCTTTTTTTTTAGCTTCGGGCTAAGAAGCAAAGGAGAAAAACCTTTTGGGGTTGATGTAATGTCTGCTGCGGTCGGTAACTTTGCATATTTTCTGATACCTTCTGAGTTTTTAACGTTCCAATTTCTGGTTCGTTGTTCTCACACGTACGTGTTAAATGTATGTTTTGATCGACCTATCATTGTTTCGTGTAATCGACGATCAGTCACTCTACGTTAAGAAAATTAAAAAAAAGTTTATGACTTTGGTCGAACTTTGAGCTTTAAGTTGATACAAGTACTAATTCACGATAATTTTATGTCACCAAATCGCGTTAGAATTGTTCGATAGTTTACGAACAAAAAATTCATTAGATTTCCGTGTTCAGATTTAGTAGGAATTTTCATCCGCGTTCCGCATACGATCACTATAATCAAGCGGTGCTAGGAAAATTTATTATTCGATGTAAATATTCAACAGCGGTTTATATGCTCGTTTTTAGCTTACCAGCGAGCGCAAAGGATAATTTTCGTCACCTGTTTCCACAGTCGTTTCAACAGTTAATACATTTTGTCGCTTTTAATCCGTGTAATGGTATCGAGGGTGAGAAGAGAAGTGGTAAGAATTACATTAAACTGCTGTTTTTTTACCTTATGCATGTTCGCATCTGTTCTGATGGCCATAGATAAAACCATATCATTTTGAGACTATTATAATTCTTATCAATATTATTGATCATACACGAGAAGAAGATAACACTTATAGGATACGGGCAAGGTTCTCAAGCGGGGTGAATATTTTAGGGAACTGTTTAAAAACATAGCGCTTATGAAAAGTTAATTGTTGCTTCGGGACATGTACGTAGATCCTGAAAGGACAGCAAGATTAAACGTAACTCGATTTAGGAAAGAAAAAAGAGGGTTATGGTAACGCGACACAAAATTTTCTCGTGTACACCGTTGTTGTGTTCGATGCACGTGCTATTCAGCTAGTACGCTCCATTATTGCATAAAGCTTCGAGTGTATATACACGCAACCAATATCCTTCCATAGCTGGAGGAAACTCGATTTGTCTCCCCGGATTTCCACTATTCCAAAAGAGCTGCTACCCTCAGGTATTATCGGTTGCGCGGTGCTTCCCTTCGTTATGCGACGATCCGTTCCCCGTTTCACCCAGCAACGTTGTTTTCTACTCAGACAGAGTTTGCTAAGTTAATCGTCTATCGACCCAGCAATCGATTTCTTTGAAACAGTTGATAACATTTTTAGGCTCGTTCTTTTAGTTCAACCCTTTGGTAACCAATATCATGTATCCGTAAATTTTTTAACTTAACTTCGTTCGAAACACAGTCGAATGTAACATGAGCATTTCGGAAGAAACGTACGAGTACTTAAACATGAGAATTTTTCAATGTCAGAATTTCAAAATTTCATGCAAAAAGCCATATTAAAGTATATTTGGTTTAAACATTTCTATCGTTACAGTGAAAGATGGCTGTGGACTGTACGTTAACGAAGTAACTGTGTTCTATTGTTCTATTTGCTATTATCAATGTGATTGACTACCTCCATTGCACGGCACATTATTCGTTCGAGATAGCGATGTCTGATGCTAAAAGTTTGTTTAATGGAGCGTTGTTAATAGCTGCCATTAATGGGAGCAGAGGTCAATTCACGATATTGATCAGTGCATTGGCATCTAACAGAGAGAAATGGGATGTAGTTAAGAATCGTAGGATTTATGACCTCGTCGAGAATCGTAACTTGATTTCATTCTTCGTTTCAGCACTAATCGATACTCGTCGCTAATACGCATTTGAATTCGAATGAAAAAATTTAACAACTTTCGGACTTACCAATTTACGTTAATATCTGTTAACCTATGATTATTTTCGGGCATAATGGTGCTCGGTTTCGACCGAATTCGTGTTCCTGCGAGCGTGCGTTCCGCTTATCAGTTTAAATTCCAATCACCTAACGACCTAACCCACTATATCGTTGACGCAAGGTGCCGTGCACGCGTATATTATAGATATTCATAATCAATAGCGTTGATGTTAATAGCTCGCTTGTCATCAACGAATTCGTTGCGCATTTATTCGAGTGGCTCGCATCCGCACTCGACGTGCTCGACGCGGTCCATATCTCTCTCTCTCTCTATTTGATTGACAAACGATAGCCGCTTGAAAATTCGGTGCACGGTACGTTCTTTTGGCCCATTTCATAGAACTCGTGATGTGGAAACTTTTCGTAAATCCCTGGGAATGCGTTCCTTTTACCATTCGATTTCCTCTGAAAGCCTCGAAAAGCCGGTATTTGTCGAAAGTAACGTTTCTCGAGACGGAAAGCTTTCGCGTCTCGTCGCTTTTCCTACTTGTCGTCTACCGTTTACACAAATTTGATACGATCGCTGTAAAATCGACGGTTTCTCGGGGTTGTTGAAACAGTTCGCCGTTGGAAATATCTCGAAACGGAGAAAGAATAAAGCCGTTTATTAGTCGGGCTTAAAATAAACGCGAAGCAGAATGCCCCGTTTATTGATTTCGGCCCTGAATAGAACTGAAATATCGCATCAACGTTGTTACTTCTGCAATTGTGATCTTCTTTTTTGGTCTAATAGACCAAATTGGTATAATAGACATCGACACAATTCTTTTTAATTATACAGGGGTTATTATTTTTTAAACGCTCTATTCAAAGACGTAAATTTCATTTGGTCGTCGATAATCGGTACAAATGATTGGAATTTGTTATAGTCTACGTAATGACCAGGTTTTAAACAATAGTTTTCGTTGTGCCAATCAAACTGTAAATAACGCATGAAATATTCGCGGTAAATACCAAGATTAATTCTGCGAGGTATTCATTGGTTCTTAGCCACGTTAATCATAGATGTCCAATTCTATTAAAAGAAAAAAGAGACGCGATCGAAACACGTTCCAACGGTGCTCGCTGTTATTCTACGCAGGAAGTGCTCTTTTTGCAAACTCGGTGTGTCTTGATTTACGATTCTCCCAGGCGGAATGCTGGTCGCTGACGGCTCGCAGTTAAAGTGATATAATATCGGTCAGAAACTTGCGATATTGTTTTTTGTACACCATGCCAGTTCGAACGGTGCGCTTTCGATTTTTTATAACCGTGACACCGCCATCGCGGTACAGTATCGAATACGATGGTTTCTGTAGGAAAAATTATGGTGCCGGCGAAACAGATACGGTGGATTTCTGTTTTATTGCAACGAACAGAGGCGTACGAGCGAAAAATATAACACTCGACTACGTATAATTCGTGGTGCTGTACGTGGCGATTTGACGCGTGGCGATACAACAGGTGGTGTAGAACGCGCGACAAGCTCGTCGCATTACGATTTTTTCAATCAAAAGGTCGTGATATCTTCTGGTAGAATGGCAAAGGGTAAGAGGAAAGTCTGAAAGCACAGAACGAAGGAATGCACTTATTGTTGGAAGGGCCGGAGGGAAATTAATAAAGAAAGCGTGAAAATGAAAGAGCAAAGTTGGTCGTGTGAGAAAGCTCGTCCAATAAGTTCCGCGATTTTATCGCTGGCGGCAAAAAGAAATCCGAGTCGAGGTAAAGTTTGAAAATTAAGAAAGATAGCTGTTAGATGATAAAAAAGTGTTTGCTGCTACAAAATACAACCGAATCAGTTAACGTTTCAAAGAGTGTGCTTTTATTGAACAATACAGTCTCGCTGTTTAATTTTCCAACGAAGTGTTATTAAGAAATGTGGATACTTTGTTCGATCAACTTTATATTCCTTTAGGGGTCTTCTTGTCGAGCACGCACACTGTGCATATATAACTTACCTTGCCACACGTATGTCGTGTTCCACCGTGATAGTTAATATGGTATACGTATATAATAGTTTCCTAGATAAGCTTGGTAGGCAGAGGGTAAGTGGAACAAGGGGATGAATGTGGATCTGTTATTCTATGTGTAATAGAATAATACTCCGTGTACATGTTCTAACTTAACATTCCATGTATAATAGAATAACATCGTAGCGGGGATAGCGATAATGGTGGCAGTAGTACCAATAACATTAATAATCACAGTAATTAGTCATGCAACGAACCTTTAGTTACTACAAAGTTACAAAATGATAATGGTTATTCGTCTCGGTTCCCTTGACCTATTCTCTTGTTTTTGTCAGAAAATCCGAATTCGGGGAAATTGATTTTTTTAAAATACTTTTTTTTTACGCGTAATTAGTCGTTGAGGCAGAAACCTCGTACACTCAGGTGCAACATGTAGATCGCCAAACCCAAAAACCTTGAAATCTCAGGAATTTTTCAACCTTCGTAAAAGTCCCCGGACATTAAAAATAAAGGAGTGCTTGACCAGTGGTCGCGTTGTTTTTCTTTGAGTGCCAGATTTGCCGTTGTCTGTACCCCGAAGCGCCGGAGGAAGTTTTTCGGCTCGTCAGACGAGTGGTGGCGCGTCAACGAATCGATTCGTTTGCACGATTCGGAACCGGTTAGTGATAAAAGTAAGGGTTTCCGGTAGAAGCGAATTATTCGTGGCGAGTTCCTGTACGTCCGGCGTTTTCCCCGTGAAAAGATAACGAGAGATAGGTTGGTTGTGTTCGCAGCGACGCAAGGAACGAGGTAGAATCGCGGTCGAGAGCGTCCACGTGGTTGAAACGGCGAGCCTCGGGAGCAACGCCGGCGGCGTCGGCGGCGTCGGCAGCGTCGCCAGCGACGTGGCAGGCAGCGAAGCAGGAACAGGCGGCGGCGGTGGAGGCGGCGGTGGCGGCGGCGGCGGAGGGGGTGGAATACCACCTGGGCTACCCTTCCAGGTGGGCTATCGAGAAGCCGGCCAAGAGTACACGCTCTACCTTCTCGCCGCCCGCGAGCAGGACCGCGCCGAGTGGATTCGTGCCATCCGTGCTGGTAAGTCGTTTTCTTCTCTTTTCGTTTTATTCTATATTCTTCTCTTCTACCACCTCTTTTTATGCTTTGCTGATCCGATCTTGCGTCGAGTGTTCTTCTGCGATTTTTCTCCCTTTTTATCAGCCCTTTTTCTTCACCTTTATGTTTCCGACCGTTTAAACGCGAATTTTTCCTCCGTATCTTGTCATTGGCACGATCGACGCGTCCAACATTCGATTCTAAAGTATGCTTCGATCTTTTGCTATCGGGCCTGGCTATATATGTATACTCTTAGACAGCGGGCAAGGTTCTCGGTTTTAGTTGAAACTTTGCGCGAATATTATAGTTTTTCAGATATAAATATTATTTTTATCGAATGCTATGAAGAATCCTGGTAGAATCTATGGGGAGCCTAAAATCTGTGCTTTTGGAATTTTTAACGCTTAAGTGTTTGTAAATTTTTGAATCCAATAGTTCGAAATGTGTATAAAGTTGTAACGAATAAATAAATTGTATTGGTAAGTTGAAATTCATCGTAGAAAGATTTATCGGTAGCTTAGTAGGGCTGTAGAAAGTTAGCGAGGAACGCGGGAAAGTGTCTCTTTTGTATTCCCTTGTTTGTTGATGCAAGTTTTACCGTCGAAGCGACGTTACACGCGCTGACGTAAGAAATTACGTTACTCGAACGTAAAGCGTTGAAGGAAGGATCGTGCGAAAGTTTGCATTAAAATTACGCTACAAAGCAGCAAGTTCCGGCGGGTGTACATCTTTTGTTCATGATACGCGCTAGCTCGAACCTCTATTCATCAACTTCGGAGACGTATATAGGTTGCCATTTAACTATGGTAGTTGGTATTTACCTGTTCTCTAGGACAATAAATAGCTGACATAATGGAGACGAAAACTATGCGCTCTTGCGCGACGGTGACAAATATTTCACCGAGTATAAATGATCGTGACAGAGATGTTCATTCGTCTAACGAGAAAACGGGCTTTCAATTACTTGGCTTTAATTCGTTCAGAGAGCCGACGAGCGGCAGATAATCTTCCGGATAGCTTCTTGCGACGGATTTTGGTAAGAAAGTCCGCGCACCGATCAATTACTTTTTATCTCCCCGTGCATCTTCGAGTTCCCGTGAAATCTCGAATGCAAATTTCGCTCGACTGGTTCGCGATAATTTCTCAGCCAAAAAGTGTGCACGTCAAAGCTCGCGGGGAAACTTACGGATTCTCAAGGATCATCGAAATTGATTCGTACGCGAAAAGCAGCAGTGTCGGAAATCGTAAAAATTGGTCGGGGATATCCGCTGACGCATCTGAATTTCAGTCTGCCAGTGATTGATTTGTCGTTGGCGGGGATGCTTGAACTTTTAACGAGTTTTCTCAACAATCTCATCCAGCGGAAGGGTTCGTTATTATTCGTGGCCGTGCACTACGGGAAATCGAATCTTCAACTTTTTCGCCGAACACGAGTCGGCTCGGCCGTTCAATATCCATGAAGCTTATTTCGCATTATATAAATGCATCAACTTTCGGACGGAAGAATTTTCGTCCCTTTCTTATGGATATTTTTCCGTGTCCTCAAGGGCCACGTTGGCATTCAAATTTCTCGGACGCGTTTTTCTCGATATCACTTCCGGATAAAGTTTTTCTTCTCGCTTCGGGATGATTTTCTTTTAGCTCCGTTTATATTCGCGGAACAGGTGTTACACGAAACGTTTCTATCGTATTCGTTCGAACCTTTTTGTTTGCGAAATCGTTTTCCTTCCCGAAGCGGTGTTTCAGACTTTCGTTTACGTTCCGTTCGCTTCTTCAAGTTGTTACATTCGACATGGAATTAAAAAGAATGGTAAAAAAGTCAAACTTTTTAATACGAATTTAAAGTAAAGTAATAAATAATTCTATTTTCCATTTACTAATTTTTTACCATCCTTTTCAAACTGTATCTTTCGACGTTCATTCAAGAAAAATCCCTATCTTCGATGCATTCTCTGTTTCGTCGGCGGAACATTAATCATTCCTGCTTTTTGAAAGTTGAACGATTTGTACCTGCCCTCTGGTCAAGCGAAAATTGAGTCTGCAAACTGTATTCAGAAACTAAAACAGAACAGCACGCGTCCAAGTTCCGTTTCGAATGCAGAGTTGGTCGACGTTATTTTGTTTAATTGTTTCATTTTTTTTTTATATTGCTTTTCTACGAAAAAGGAATAAAATCTATCGATTTGTTGTTCTTCCAGTGAATAAAGTTCAGTTTGTATTTTCGCAGGAAACGCAGTGTTTGTGGATAAGAATGCTATGTACCGCGTGGTGATACAGCGCATGACGAATGATGTAACTCGTGACGAGAAAATCGAAGAGAACTGCACCTGACCCATCGATGAAATCGATCTTTTTATTAACGTTAATCTATCGCAAGAAAATTTGCCCAAGTTGCACGCATATGCATGTGCCGGTCCGCCGGTAAAAAAAATAGAGAAGAATTCCAGCAGTTTAGAGGCGTCTGTGATCGATATCGGCCTCGAGCAATTTGTCGAGAAGACAATATCGATGAGGAACCATTATATACACGACAGCCCCGAGCGGTTCCCTGCGAAAGTGCAAAGTAGTCTAGTTCTGCTTATTCCTGTTCCCTTTATCCTGCCACCCTCTCCTCTAATTATCCTCCCCCGTTTTGCTTTCATTCTTTCTGTACCCCTCGCGGCGGTGCGCCGAAATTCCGGGAAATCGCGTGATTAAGCCGCTCATTAGCAATGACGGATTTTGCACGAATACCTCGACTTTAGGCTTTCAAAGATAACATTTTGCTTTTGAAATTTGCCTGATACTATTACGTGCGAACTGATTTTATGTTATAGCATATCCGATTTCAGGATGTCGGAAAAATTGCGGTACAAACGACGAGATATTGATTCTACCTGCGAAAGTAAGGCGAAAAGGAGGAATAACATTTTCTCGTATTCAGTTTCGTTTATAAAGGAACTGAATTTGACGAATGTTCGAAATGATTGTAAGAAATCTTTTTCGGAACAATGAAAATTACGATTTTCTTGGTGCATCCAACAATTAATGAATATTATACGTTCATGAATGTAATTATTAATATTTCGGAAGTGATATTAATTGCTGTATTTGATGATATTGTTACTTAATACGTGTATTTATCATAATTTCAATTAAGTCTGTAAATTGTATGTTTTCGTATCGCAATATCATGAAGAGTAATAACAGATAATATTAACGGTGCTGATATTCACGTTTATCGATTTAGAGCACCCATTAGTTAATTAAATTCACGGGAAAGTTGATGTTATCAGATTTCTTACTGCAAATATTTTGAAGAATATTTAAGTACATTCTTCTCACAAATAAAGACGACGAACAAATATTATCCCCTTTTCGATTTAATTTTGCATGTAAAATCATCTGGCCGTTTGTACAGTCAGATTTTACCGTTGGAAAATTGTTCAACTTGTTTAATAAATTTGATAGAATATTCGAATTTCTGTTTCATTTCACGACAATGAAAAATGTAAAAGTTAACGAGTACGTTGAAATAACAGTTGATTAGTTATTTGTATAAATACTAGTGAAAAATGTCAAATTGGTTTAGAACCTTTTACCCATAATGACTAGAAAACGCTATACCTCTGTGCGTCATCGACTTTCCGGACGGATTGTTGGGGTTTGTAAGGAACACGGTTCTTGGAGTAATTTGTCGAGGTGTTTTTCCCATTTCAAACGTAACGCGTGAAAATTCATTATTCAAACAAGGGAACGTGGGAGTGCGTAATACGATTTTCATTCGATCGTCCGGCGATAATGGCTTTCCAAAATTAAAGACGATACCGACGCGACGTAACGCGTGGATTATTAGCGTGTACACATTGTTAGCACCGCGTGTTAATCTGCAAAACTCATTAACTTCGTAATTGAACACCCTACACCGTGTTCTGAAAAACGATCGATGGCATCAATCTTCTGGTTTTGTTCGCGGTGTCCGATCGTTCGCGATCATTCGTCATTTTTGACGCGACAGAAGGGTGTTATTGTTTGAACAGTATCTTTTTTAAAGAAAAATAAATGGATTCGGTGATGCGAACTTTTTTAATTAACCCTCGAATGGATGATAACGTAACTCCGCTGCAGGAAACTACTACAGACACAATTTATATAAATATTGTAACTTAATATACGAAGCTTATATCAATCTCTGAAATACAATAATCGTACGTGTTTAGAACATAAAAAGACGAGAGAAATTTCCAAAATATAAATTTTTTTATTTTAACCCTTGTAGGGCAAATATACGCGTAAGTACTTGGGTATATTCGTACTATAAACTGTGATATATGAGTGAGTATCTCGCCGATTTCAAAATTCCTAAATTCCTGCATCCTTTTATTCCTATGTCCATATACTCTTACATCCCTAGATCTTTAGATCTCAATATTGTTATGTGCCTAACTCTTGATCCTGAAATTCTTACATCCTCAATTCTCTGCAATCGGAGCTTTTACTTTTCCATTTAAAATGCCTGATCAGAGAGGGAAACCGAGCGCTAAAGGTTAAATTTCCGTATCCCTATTATGTTAAATGCGTATCAAAAATATCTCGTAATGCAGGGATCAATATATCGCGGTTGAAATTAATCTTCGAACGAGATTTTTTGACCGACACAGCATGAGAAACGAAACGAGACAGCATCGCGTACACAACGCCATTTGCAATTCAACTATACAACTTTAATATTCGTTCCGGTGTATACTGGCAACTTCTGCTTCGGTTACGGAAAGAGGGTCAAAATAGGAATCTTACTAGTTGCAATAATTACAGTTCCACGGATCGCATTTTAACAAGCCACTTGGATTAATTAATTTTTAGACTTCCCCGTAACCGGATATCGTTCCTCTTGACCGCCTTTGCTCTTTGTACGAAATTAGGCTGCTTTCCTTGCCGCTACATCTTGTTTTCGTAACATCTAAGATATACCGCTCTGGAGTATCGTATTAAGAATAATTTTTAGACTTCAACGAGAAGGGATGTTAGAAGGAGAGATTATATAGAGTGTCCTGTGAAGTTGTTCTTATTTATCTCCGCGTAACTTTTCCTCGTAGCTTTCGAATGGTCCACTATACCGTCTGGATGACAAGCCAAAAAAATATTTTTTCGCTTAATGGGTCGTTGTCGAGTGCATAAAGCGTCGCGAAGAAAGTTTCTCGCAAACCTGGATAATGCTGGCGTGGAAAGCTCGCTTGGAGACGTACATTGGATCACGAAACTACTTACACGCTTTATAATTTCTTCGCTCGGAGTTTATACCGTACATATTTCTCAACGTTTCAAATAAACACTTGGCTGCAACGTAGTCTCCTCTCGGTTACGGAGTTTCCAAATTCTCAAATCTCCACATATCCAATTTATACGGTTCTAACTTTGATAATTTAGAAAATCGACGAATAATTGAAGCTTTTTCATCTACAATACCATATTCCCGAGGGAATCTTACAATCCTCCTGTCTCCGCATTTGAATACAACTTAGGCGTCCATTAATTAAGAAAGAGGTCTTTCTGCGTTCTCCTTAGACTCTTCATAGATTCTCCTCAGAAAAAATAACTAAGTTCTTTCATTAAAGTGCCATGATAAAAAGATATCGAACTAATTTGTACATTCAATAATTTTACTTTCATCGAATTTATACGAAATCGAACAAAACGAGTAGATATAGTATTCGAGCGTATAAAGTTGTTAGCTGTATGATGATAAATCGATAGACAGGTTGAAAAAGCATCGTTTGCACAAGGTATAGGAAAGGACAGACCGGTGGTTGAATTTTTCGCATATTTTTCCATGACGTTTCGTCCTGAACTATACGGACAGACGGACGATAGATAATTCGTCAAATAAATACATCGTGTAGCACAACCTTGCGTCGATTCAATTGGACGTTGTCGAGTAAACGAATGGTGTTTCGATATTTTTATTTTTTTCGTTCCCTGTTGCTGCTATAAAGCGAATAATGGTTATTGGTTTGTTTCGGTCGAGCGTGATGTTCCCTGGAAAATTCCATTTTTTCATAGTGTTCGTGTTTATCTCGCTGTATTTTTTTGTTTTTTTTTTTTTTTTTGGAATCTGGTTGCACGCTGATACCGTATCAGTTGACATTCTGAAACTTCAAACACCATTAACTTTGAAGGTATCAAGATCTTCTCTAGACAGTTTACTTGTTGTTGGAACCAGTCACAGTTCAGATTTATCCATAAGTTTTACAAAGTTTAAAACGATATTATTTTCCATCTTCTTTTTTTAATACATTCAAACTGTTGGCGTGTTTTTAAACTAACAGCGATTCGAACGAATAATGTATTAACCACTCTGTAGCTCAATATTGTACGTTGTCGAGTATTCAATTCGTAATCAATCAATTTCTGTCAAGAATGTTGATAAAACGTTTATCTAGTTATTTTCGTTAAACTTTAAGCCGCAAGTGCGCCATATGTGCTATTTTACAATACTGTTATGTCATAATAGTTTCATCAGACTTTCTATGTGTCGAAGTCGATCACGTTATCTGGCATACAAGTGCAAACATCATTTTACACGAAAGTTTGTTAACTGTATTATAAAAAATTCTTTTATGTACCTAAAGTCTGACGAATGAAGAGAACTCTATATCAAAGAGCAAAGATATTTGAAACAAACATTGAGGGTTTGTGCGGTGAGAATGTTTAACAGATTTAGTAACATGTTCTGAAAACGGTAGCTTATATTTAGATCATTAGCTCTATTACAAAACACGAAGAAAAAGGTGTACATCCTCCGGAGAACAGGATCCGCTTTATCGAAGTTCTAAACGTTTACTTACGAAAATGAAGAACAGCAACGCGACAATGTGATAAATTCGAGCGAGATTTTGATCGAACGCCGTGTGTATTTTCGCGTCCAGCAGAGTGTTTATGGTCGAAGGATGATCCACGATGATGTATCATCGAGTCGAGGATAATTTACGAGGGTGACCCGTTTGTCGACAGTGTGCAGCGAGAATCCAGGCTTGAGCGGTCGTTACCACGCGGGTTTGTGGAGTGGAAAGCGTTGGTCCTGCTGTCGCTTGACGACACGTTCCGCAGAGGGTTGCGATACTTGCAGCTCCTGGTCCTCGAAACCGTTGAACGCAACGAACCCGTCCTCGACGTCCACTTCGAGCTTCACCTCCGCCACCGGAAGTACCATCGCTACCTCCACCACCGCCGCCATAACCGATCGACCACAGACGACCAACTCCGAGGCCAACAACAATCCCATCGTTCATTCGCAGGCTCGTTCGACAATCGGTATGTACTCGATCTTCCTGTTTTCTTCCCCATCCTTTTCTTTTCTTTTCTTTATGCTCCTCTTTATCAAATACCTACATACTTTCTTGGTCGTTCCGATATTCTTCGTTTAACTCCATCGAGAGGAATCTTGTATGATTAAACAATTAACGAGGAAGATATTCTTTGCCGCGGGATGGGGATAGAAATTATATTACGGATTCTTAAATTTCATAACTTTGGGATTGGGTGATTTAGGGATTTAGGGATTATGGAATATTGGAGATTCGACATTTTGGGCTTCCTATGACTTTGAAACTTTGGACGTTAGATCTTGAACTTCGAACTTCAAACTTTGGACATTAGATTGCGAATGCTAGGTTCTCTAACTTTGTACGTTGATCGTTGGACGCTGGATATTGAACTTTGGTTTTACTACAATATGAAAGAAGAAATTTTTGATACTAATCCAATATATTGCCAACCTCGAAGAACTTCTCGCGGCATCCGCTCTATTGCTGAGAATATATGTAAGAGGATTTCTATCGTAGATCGTTGTAAAAGCGAGGTACCGTTCAGAGCTGGAAAAGAATGCATGTGGCATCTCCTATTTCCACCTGTCATGCGATCCAATTAGTACTGTAACCGCTTTGGTCAACAATACGATTCGGACGTAATAATACAAAAGTCCGCGTCCCATTGTTGTCGTTGTAGTTGTTGTAGCACTACAATTAATTCCCGCGTATTCTTTTCAGCTCTAGCAGTACGAATTGCTCCATTTGCGTGAGCCATTTTGTACATATATTTTTTCCAACGAAACATGTGACGTAGTTTAGTCATAAATTTAAGCGTAGTATTGAAAACAAGAAAAGAAAGAGGGAATCAGCGAAACGATATTGGATGAAAACGAAACACCGTGCACGCGGGGCTACCAGATGAACCCAGAGAATCAATTTGAATCCATGCATACTCACGAGAATCGGTGATTAGTCGTGCAAACAATGAAATGATTTGGTCTACGGGTTCGAGTTTCAACGCGTGTATATTTCAGAATCGATGAATATGAAAAAAAGACGGAAAAACTTAAAAAACATTTTTCAAACCGTCTCTATACCTCGAAGCGTATCGTTTGAAATAGAGTCGACAAAAATGCTACTCGTTCCGACTTTCAATTTCGTTGTTCAGCAAGAAATAACTGCGATGGAACGGGGATACATCATTCTTGACATTTTGCTAGGAACGAGCGTGGAATGGTGTCTGTTTGGAAACAGGCAACTTCGAACAAAGGGATCGTGGATCGCGGAGGCAAAAAAAAAATGATAGGTGGGTGCATACGATGCGACGTCTTTCACCTGTAATTATTCGAGCACGAACGATCCGTCGCTATGTTTCGTGGAAAATCCACGATTCAAAAGGGAACTAACAAACGATACATACTGCCAGAGAATTCTCTTCTCGATTTCGATTAATGTCCGTTTAATGTAAGTGCTCGTAACGTACAATACTGGAATTTTCAACTTTATCGTCATTTTATTTTATTATATTCGAATCGTGCATCAATTTATCCTTCGCTGCGACTGACATCCATTTTCTATCGATAACTTCATTATCTTGCTATTCTATGTAAATGAACGGTGTTCGTTTTACATAAAAGTTCTTGTATTTTACTGCTTCACAGTTTTATCACTTTTACCGTTCTTTTCGGGTAATTTGGTAATTTGGATATTTAACTTATGGCTCTAGCTAAGAAGTACTCCCTTCATTCTTAGCTAGACTATTTTTATGCGTAATACTGTCTGCAGCTAATTAACCGTAAAGACAATATTCGCCATAATAGCAAGCTAACTAAAGATGAAGCGAACTTATAATTTTGATCATCGGTGTACCTTAAAATCCAGCTTACCACTCAAGGATTAAATATTCGTCGGAAGGGAAATTCGTCAGTTCGTAGACTCTAGGGTCGAATTCGTTGGAACATTTAGATCCAGGTTACAGAGGTACTCGAGCAAGATGGATCCTCGAATCCGTTTGTCTTGGAACGGTACTAGCGTAGGTGGAATACGAAATAATCGGCTAGCAACTGTTTGGACAGCGAAGTTTTCGAGGAAGTTTCGTGGTTCAAGTGGAAAGCGATGGAAAAAGTTGAAGCTCGAGTATTTGATAAACGATCTCTCGTTTCACTGTTCACTGAAATTGCTGTAAAACCGGTAGAAATGCTAATTTGCATGCGTTTTACGTAGACATTTGCGATCGAGCTAAAGTTTTCTTTGTACACGATGTTTAACACCACGATGAACACGTCATTATGTAGATGTACATTAAAAATTATTCTACATATAGATCGATCAGAAGTCAAAGAACGCAACGATCAAGCTATAACACGTGGGTAAGCTTCTTCTTTCCATCTCGGGTAAATGGTAATAACATATTTGGTTCTTTGAGAGGCACTCCCGAATATCCTGCAAGAATTTTTCGTTCGCGCAAATGGTCATTTTTTAACATTCTCCGAAACAGAATATCGGGTTGAAATGGATCATCGCGAGATGCGATTAAATAACACGTGACTACGGATTCGAAACGTTTTTCTTTCTAAATCATACATAAGCCCCATGAAATTTCATTCGAAGCGACGAGGCACGAAAAACGAGCGAGTATAAGCTGATCTCGTCGCTCGTGCCTTTTTGCTCGATATAGATAACGGGGAATCGATCGATATTCGGCAGTAACTCTTTAACCACCCGCATAAAAGCTCGATAAGATTTTATGCAGGCTAATAAACCTTTAAAAAACCATACTCCCCGTAGATTTTAAACGGCGACTGTAAAACGATCGTTGTAGAACGCAGAGAAAACAGTGTTCTTTATTTTTGTCGCCGAAGATAACGATGCTGGTACGCGACATTATTTGTTATTCATTTTAATTAGGAATCTCGTAATCTGATTACCTTGTTAGCCAATCGAAAGTTTCAGATTTTTCAAACGTAGAGAGATTCGAGTATTTAAAAGTTTCGAGTATCGGAGCTTAGAAATTCAGGAAATTTGAAAATACTCGAAGTCCGTACGATCGATACGATCTTGTACGGTATACAGTTGATATAATTATTAATTTAATACTGTACTATCCACGTATCGCAACACGTATTCGCGCAAGACCTCAATTCTCATCAAATATCAGCGCGCGAGATGAAATCGAATGGTTAGCCGATATGTTCGGGTCAGAGTTTGCAATTCAAAGGTGTTCGTCTAATTGGCTAGACGCTGATGGGTCACTACGCACCATATCGCAATTTCTGATTGAAACTCAAAGGCTGGATACATTGATAATGCAATTAAGAGGTTCCGATATCGAACACGTTACAGTCGGTGAGTAACATCTATCTATTAACTGGACATTCATTGCTATAAAGAGAGAATAGAATTTCATTCGAAATGCTTCTACCTAGTTTTCAAATGTTAACATAAAATTAATAAGAGGTATCAACATAAAATATTGCGTACATAGAATATCCCAAAGAACTAGTTAGGTACTTTTTAGAAGATAAGTACATATTAATTAGATAGAGACTCAGGAATCAGAGTTGGATGATTCCTAAATTTCCAAGTTATAAAACTGCTAAATTGATAGTTTGGTAGTTTTAGTTGGAACGTGGAAATTTCTAACGAGTCAATAAATTGGATAGTTGCAAATATTTGTATCCCTCGAAAGTTTTGCAAGCGATACCTGCCATGATATGAAACTCTTTCATATAATAATTTGTGGAACAAAGTAATCACGAGGAGAATTCGCAAAGCAAACAGTTGATCAGAGCACTAAATCACTTCACGTGTCCAGAAAGCAGCTAACATTCAAGTAATCTATATTTAATCTCCATAAAGTACTCAAGGATACTCATTGGAACTTCATGAGCAATTAAAATGCTCTACGTCAAAATCCAGCTTGAAGAGAAACGAAATTACAACTGTAACAAAGGCTCGGCAGCCTGTGGAACTTCTGGTTCGCCAGTGGAATTCATTGAAACATTAATTATCAGAGGTGCGACTGATAGACGAACAAATTTGTTCTCCTTGAGAACAAACCGGACGTTCCGAGAACGGAAACGACAAAATATTTGAACCGAGTTCGACGAATTAATATTCGTGAAAATAATTCGACGAGGACGAAACTATTATTCGGGACGGAAGGAAGAGTGTTAATTCATCTTGAAACAGGCTCCCCAGCAATTACGATCAAGTTTTTCTATCGGCTCCTTTCGAAGCCTCGATATCATCCTAATTGCTATCGAACGGCTCGTAATCCATTAGCGGGCAGAGATGGCCTAGATCAGAGGGATGCTTTGCTCCATTTCGCTTCCTGTTCCTCGCATTTCCGGCATCCTGTTCTTCAATCGCTGCAGGAACTGCGACTACGGCAATCTGCCGCGTTTATCCACGTTTACGGTACATTTCATGCGAACATTTTTAATGTACAACGCTACCGTGCAACCGGTATCCCGCGAAACGATGCTAATCGTATACGTAGCGTTTTTCCGAATACTCGCCAGTTATTTCAATAATTTTACGGAGAAAAACCGTCCAAGATCAAAATCGCGTTCGAACGGTGTCTATTCGTTAGAGTACCGCAATCTTTTCGAGTGTCCGCGTTATACCACCATGAACAATGCCGATGCAAATCTTCGGACTTTATTCCGATGAATTATCAGCTCATTTATGGGGATTGCCCGTTTTATTCGTGTTTTCGATGCTATTGTAACGCTGCTGTAATTTAGATCGGCAACGAGCGTTTCGGCTTCGAATCGGAAGGATTACGGGAATAATATTTCGAATAACGAGGCGACTGGTTATCGGACGAGCTGCCATTGACCTGATTCTGAATATTCGACCGGAAATGGTGCTCCTATTTGCTGAATTTCAGCTTTTGATTCTCAACTTTGTTGTATGCGTTTCTATGTGACTCCGTTAAATACGATACATTTACAAACTAATTTCAACAGTACCCCTTATTTCTCGATGTAGTATCCATTAATCTCTATACACGTTTGTTAGGAAATTATGTCAAGTGTCAGTTCATCTACTATACATATAAACTTTTCTTCCGGGGAAAGGCAGATAATGCTTTATCTTAAAAACAAAAATTTACAAATTTATTACCTCTTGTTCTATACCAGAAATGTTCTCCAGTCTATCCAAATTTTCAGGTTCTTCCACCTTTTTTTAAAAGATTACAATTATATTCTAATGGGTCTAGATTATAATTTTAAGAGAAACTGATCCTTCGTCTAGAATGTTTAAAGAATATTCGGTAACTTTTGTTGATACGTAAAATAACAAATAGTTGAAATGTGAGGTGTCGAGGTGCGTCACGCCCCATGTATAACATACGCAATTTTGATTCGGTGCATATAGGAAAGGTTAGCGAAGGAATATTGAAAACAAAGGAATCATAGAAAATGAATAAGGATCGGTCTACTGCAACGTAGCTCGTTGCGAAGGTGGAATCAATGATACAGGATACATGCTGACGATGATGATGTATTCGAAAGCAGCGAGGAAGCAGCAGCGAGCTATAAATTATAACAGCGTATTAGAACGTCGCGATGTTGCGCTGCTTCTGCAGCGTTAGAAGCCGAGTATTGCATACATAAATGCATGCCTGTTCTGTCGGAAGACAATACAACGCCTGGCATCGTATTATAGTCGATTGTGCACGGCCTGTCGCGAACAAGAAACCCGAGTAATTTTGGTGAACGAAGTAATCTCTTGATTAAATTACAATAAAGTTCGCGGTGTACTCTGATGGAGCGGTATTAATGGAAGTTGTAGCGAAACTAATTTATTTTCATTTTTCGCTACATTACCACGAGAATATTGTTGATACGATTTTGTGTGGCGGTACTACGCACGACATTTAATACGCGGAGATTCGCACGGTCTAATAAACGAATCGAAGATGAAAAAGACAACAAAGCGATATTCTTTTCTGCATAAGACAGAACGGTGCATACCGAAACAGTTAATAAAATTGCTTTTACGAAATAACAAAGCGAGCGAATTATTAAGCTGATTGGCGGCAGGGCGACCGTATTTACTTATCCGTTCGGTAGGAAGATAGAACAACAGAAATTGGAATTGGCGAAAAGATGTTAGCTAGTTCGAACGTGTACAAAGGTCTGAACGTTTAAGGAGTACTCGAAGCGTTCAAAGGAAGAACTATCGAAGCGAATATTGCGACGTGGCCAGGTTAATCTTCATCGAGGGAGTACGATATCGTGTTTTACCATTGACCCTCTTTTCTTTTTAAACTACTCCCTTGACGCTCGACGACGACCCTTCGTTCGGACTCTCCTGTTGGAAGACTTTGAATAGTTGCTACGATTCCGAACTGGAAAAAGGAGACAAAAAGAAAGAAGAAAGCGGAACCGGGAGGGATGGTTCAAGAGTTTTAAGCTATCTTTAATCGAGTCGAACCGGACTGACGCGAGTCTCGTTCGCGCCTCGAGATACTCTTTCTCGATTACCATTTTCATAATTCAATATTTGTTACGTAACGCCTTGTCAATTACTTTGACTTCCTTTGACGGTGGCCACTTGCGAACGTTTGCGCCTTTACCTTTGCGTTCCGGGTTCAGATACTTTGTTCCCCCTGTCGCGGAGAATTTTCTTGCAATTAACACGCGTAACGAATTATGATTTGAATTGGACGAATTTAATTAAAATTAAATAAAGTAAAATAAAGTAGCTACTTATTGTTAGAACATATTAAATAGAACTTTGCAGGCGTGATTAATTGTCCGTCTATAGGCAGGAATATCATTCACATTACCAGATGGTCCGTATTATCGGTATCTGTTAACCCATGTTTTTAAACGTTCTGTTGAATTTAGATATGACAGGATCTCGTCATGTTTCCACTTATAGATGGATTAAAAAGAAAGTTCGAACAGCTTCTATTCGTACGCGGAGAAATCCAAATCCTATCCTGAAATTGTGAAATCCCCGAAAATCCGTAAAAATCAACGAGTGGGATAGCTCTCGCGTGGCATATTTTTCGCGGGCAAAGCAGATTTTCTTTTGACTGTACACGTTCTCGGTTGTATCAGCATACTGGAGACAGTCGGTATTAATGCAGAGGATGCAATTAACGAGATTCGTTTGAGTCACGCCGACGAGGTGTGACAGTCGGCAGGTAGCTACAGCCCCAACGAAATTATAATGAGTCTGAACGGTTGCAACATCCTCTGCCGGCCTTTTCTCGTGCCTCGTCCTTGGCAGATGAATCGCACTCGGTGTTTGTCGAGTCGCGTCGTTAAACGCTTCGGGCGGACACGGTAATTCGAAGCAGTTTCCGCTCCGCTCCGCGCCACGTCGATTGTTACCTGCTCGGTCGCGTGGCCGAGTTTCCGCGTGAAAGAAACTCCATCGAGCACCTCGCGAATTTTCTTTCGCGAATAAACAACGTTTCGCTGTAATTAAGCGAGAAAAACATCTTTTTCTAGACATCTTTTCCTTGAAGCCCATTAAACAAACTATTCGCTTAATTATTCTATCTACGGTACTCCTGATTATTTTCTTCCTTTTACGTCATATCTATACGGTAACGTCTTCCTATACTCTGTTATATTACAGAATCTCAATGTTCCGTCATCTCTACATCCCTAGATCTTTGCACCCTTAAATGCACCTGTAAATGAACCCTTCGATGACCATGTCCCCGTTAGTGACCAATTGTTAATTACTTTGTACTAAAAGTGATAAGTAAAGTAATCTATTGATCAAAACGTTTAAACATTGGAGTTACGAGTATTTCATTTGCCGTTTTAAAGATTGTTCTTCCACTAAGGTGTTAACAAACATGCAGATTTTAACGAGATAAATTACTAAATATGTATCCCTAAATTCATGAATTTTAGTAATATGAAATGATTAGTATTTTATGTAAAAATTGATATGTATTGATGGAAAAGGATTATTAGTAAATGATCACGTTCGTATACAGCCAATAATAATAATATCATTTACCTCGGGGTGAAACGCTCGAAGACATGACATTAGGAACTATATCGAAATCGATGGTTAATTAAATTTCGTCGGAATCGAATTCAATTAAATTCGATGAAATTTGAAAGACGTATCTGGGCGACGTCGATTGGTATCGATCACGCGTTACCGATGTTCGACGCTTCATTCGATAGGTATCGCGAACGATTCGAACGTATTCCTTCTCCGTGAATTTCGACCAATTGAATAGCAGACGGTATTTAGAGAGTATTAAAGCGTCGTCAGGATTTCATGAGGTTGCACAGGTGCCACGGCAAAGTTGGAGTCTTTTACGCTGCGACGAGCCATTTGAAAGTTTTATCGACGAACGTAGCCCTCCGCTTCTTACGGAGGCAAGGTGTTCCCACTTAAATGCGCGGCGTGTTTGCTTCTATCATTTTCAGAGCACCGTCTCATTTCAGACGTCTTTGAGTAGTTTTCCTTCTAGTCTGAAAACAGTCTTGAAGAGGTCCTACCGACGCGCTGCCGTCACTGACGTTCACCGAGAAGAAGCTAGGTCAGCTTAATAGGCTGTCGTCGGGTATACGACACGAACGTTTTTTCCGTCGGTTTCACCGCTTATTTACTTGCGGAACTGTTCCTGATTTTTCTGCCATGGCTGTTCATTAACCACGAAAAATCGCTCGCTATTCTTCGGCTTGAAATTCTTAGCTATATCGACTACTCACGTTCATTCGCTCGCATTCGAGCATCGGAGTTCAGCGAATTTTCCATTAAGGACTACGGAATAATCGAAGAATATTAATTTACCGTGGTAGCGAAGACATTTAAGCGAGAAATTTAGCGACCGCGAATGAACAGTGACGAATACTCCTAGATGAATCCGATAATTTAATGCTTTCCTTGTGGAATGCGTATATGTACATATGTATACATATCCGTTTTAAGCGCGTACTATTAATTCTGTGAGAATATTTCAAAGGAACGAATCCATATGAAAGAAGATACGTCCTTAAGATATTAAAAATTAATTAAAACGTTACCGAGCTTTTCCATTTTTATTTAAAATGTCATCTCGTATTTCTGGTACTTGCTGATTAATAAATACGAAAGACGTACGTCGAGTTAAATCGGTGAAGAAGTCGAGACATTTAGTCGTTCGTTTTGCGGCTTCTAGCGAGAGGAGAAAAAATTGGAAGGTACATGGGCTAATATGTACGTTTCGCTAGGACGATTCTTTCGTTTTAGCTCGAAACTCCGTCGCGAAATTAACGATCTTTTGTTAGGTGCACAGAATCGCGGTGTCAGCGCGTAAAGAGTTGAGAATGTGGCCGGGCCGATAGGTAACGTTTTTCGAACGAAAAAGCGGAACGAATCGCTTTTATCGCCTATCTTTCGTAGCCATCTAGGCGATCGGGAAAATATCGTATCGCCTACATCGCCTTGCCGTTGCTGATCCATCGAACGAAATAAAACACCGGCCGTATCGAATGTACGCGTTTTTCGCGTCGATAGCACGGATAGAATTATATGTAAATTCCCCGATTCTCCGCGATGATAACCGCAAAAACGGGAAGGAAAAGTTCCTTTTGTTATTCCTATCGCGTAGCATCGCGCATCGGAAATGCGAAACGCACGGCGAAACATAATTTGCGTTAATAAAAAAAGTATCGGCTAACAACGTTTACCGTCGACGATACAATGTACTTACCGTATGATAATAAAAAATAATACAATATTATCGAAACTTGTATAATAAATTCTGGAACGTGCGTGTAATGCTATATAAATACCACATTTTCAATGTAGCATCGTAATCGCGTATGAGAGGAACAAGTTAATCTTTCTCTAAATCTTTTGTATCTCTATAAAATAATATGTAAGATGTCTCGATATCTAATACCTTATCTCTGGTTATCCATCGATACGGAAGCGTCAAATTTTCGCACCCGTTAGACGGGATATTCCGCAAGGGTGGCTGGGATTCATTGTCTCTTCGTTTCTCGAGTTCTCGAGAAATCAGTTAAAGCCGCTTACGCCTACTTCGCTGCGAAGTAGATTCGAGGGGACGCGATTAAGATAGTTGGCACGAATAATAAAGTCTCGCGGCAGTTGGGAGGAGCCGTGAAAAGATGGAATTCACGAATTCTTCGCGTCGAGTCGTATAAAACTGGAAGAACGTGTGGTGGCCCCGCCGCGCCGTGCCAGCTAAATCCGAAGAATTATGTCGCGAACTCTGCCATACTCTTTATTATTCCGTAATCAGCGAGTAGGAGAGTTCATAGCACAGACAATAGCAATTTACACGGCTTTAACCGAGAATGTTACGGCGGAACGAGTTTCCTAGTTGCTGAAATCTTGCGGATCGATCGGACGCGACGTTGCACGATGAAAAATGGGAGGAAAGCTGCGGGACGATAACGGTAGAAAATGGTCAATTTCGAAAGTGAATAGGGAAGAAAAATTACGCTCTTCTGTACACCTTAAGAAATTCGTAACTTAAAATTACGCTTTCTTACGGAGGGGTTGCGGCGTAGCGCGTAGCGATAAAACACGCGACGATAGAACGCTTTCGATTTAGCTGTTGCCTCGTTTTTATAAAAAATTAACGAAATCGCTTTCGGACGTTTCGAAATTTTAATTGGAAATATCGATCGATAATTGAACAGCGCCGAAAAATATGATTTCGATCGCGATAATACGACTAGCTTTTTAATTGGTTAATTATGGAAATTAATTAAGGTGCGATGTACGCAAAGCAAAGCCCGGAGTTCTATTGAAACTGTTTTAATTAAATTAAAAGCGAAGCGTCGGTACGTCGAATAGGTTTATTTGAACGCGTAACACGAGATTTCGTTCGACGTTACGCGTCGGGGGAAAAAAAAGCGAGGATTGGTTCCCCGGTAAATAGCGAAGTCGGATAGAAAACGTTCCAGAGAAAAAAAAAAAAAAGTTGTTCAGAAGGATGTCAAGGTACTCGCGAACACGGAAAACGCTGGCGAAATGTCACGCGTCGAACTGGGTCACGGTACACGCACAAAAGCGACGAAAAAACAGCCCGATAACGCATTTACAGCCTAAAACACGGTAAACAGAGAATGGGAAATGGCGCGCTGTATTTCCCCGGAGACTAGCGTCGAAGGAGAGAAATTGCGCGATCGAGGCGAGCGAGAAAAGCGTGTGTTGTCTTCGCTTCAATATGTTCTCCAATACCTACTCCAGAGCTTTACGAATTTCTAAACACTAATACAAACGCGTTCTTTTCAAACCGGATTTCTCCTTTTAACCGTACCTTGTGTTATAAATCGTTCAATTTACATTTTTGCACTTTTCGCCTTAAAATTATTACGTTATTACGCGTTAAATAGCTGGTCTACAAGCATTCCGTGTCTCGCGCGATTTATTCGCGCAAACGCGACTCTATTGTGTCGGCGAGCATGGTACGAGACCATGGGAAAATGCCGACGTAGAGAAAAGAGGACCCAACGCAAATTGAATTTTTCACGCTTACGAGTTATCAATTTTAAAACCTTCAAAGTTTGGAAATTCGGGACTTCGGAAGGTGAGTTATTCGAATCTTCTGGAATAGGGAGAATATGATGGATTTCTTCGCTCCTCTTTATGCTATATCGATACGAAGTTTAAAGTTCGGAGGGGTGACTCGCGCAAAATGAATCGTGTCTCCAGTAGTATGGTAGTTAATATTTTGAAAATTAATTTGAACAATTAATTTGAAATTGAGCGAAATATGTTAGCCGTAGTCCGTGTAATCCTTACATCGTGGATATATGTAGAGAGAACATCTCCCGGATCCATTATCCGACTATTCGCATGATATCGTTTTCGTGGTAGTTTCGGCGATCGACACTCTTCCCTGTCGGAAAATACAACCCTTAATGGGAAACGAGAAATATTCACTCGCTCTCGTTCACGATTACGAGTTCGTTAGTACGAGTCCCCTCGAAAGTTACGTAACTTGGAGCTCGACTTTATGCAACATCAATTACGGCAACGAACTCGATGCCGGTTTCCGCGGCACTCGACCGCGAAATTGTCGAAAGAATCGTCGGTTTAGTCGTATAACGATAACGTGGGAAGCATCGCGGTCTCTCGTCGTTCCGCTCATATTCACGGTCTATTCAAAAAATTCAAGTACCGATGATCTTCAAAATCGAATTCGATATCTTACATATTCAGAAACGAACTTGTTAACTTGTTAAATAAACTTCGATGCTGCAAATCTAACGAGGTAAATACTTCCATGTAACAATGCGATACTTTAATAATAGCCACTTTTTATCAGCATATGTAGATTTTTGAATAAGACATTGATCACACGGTGGTCTCTCTAGGTTTCCAAGTAAGTCAGTTTTCAAGCGCAGTATCGAATATTTACAAAGAATGATTAATGCAGAATTTGCGTTTGGTCCGATGTACCCTTTACCAATGAAGCTTTATTTATTATTTTTAATCAAACCAAGTAAAAACTTGGTCATTAATGGGAACATCCTCGCTGATGAGTACACGTACATTGTGTTTCCAATACAACTTTTGTCAATTAACGAGTAGAAATATTGTTCTCGTATCGAGTAGAAATGCAATTAACGAGAACAAGTATGTTGTTAACATAAAATTGGTTGTTAAGTGGTACTATCCAGAGCTACTGTCGGCAACGGAGCGTGCTTCAAAGTATCGTCAACGGATTCGTTAAAATTTTGCCAAAGACCGTCTTTTTTCGCCGATATTCGCAGCATTTTTCCGCGTTTCAGTCTCGGTTTTCTAGCAGCCAGTATCGGAACAACGGCTTTCATTACTTTCTAACGAATATTCTTCGTGCGCCTACCGTATACGTGTCCGGCTTTGTTTTTGAACCGTCAGTTTCAGAGTACTTCTGCTTTTTGCGCGTTTCATGCATTTTTCAGTACCAAATGACTTTTGTTCCGTACATTTATTTTATTATAAATTGCGGTATTTTTTTATTTAATATCGTTACCAACGAACTGTTCATTAACCTTTCGTTACCTGCGTTGTTTTAAAAAGCGCACCTTACTTTTAGCCATCGGGTGGTTTAATCCGATTTCATCTTTTAATTAAACCAAGAAGATCGTGTTACGCGAAACATTGAAGAAAAATGAAAAATCAACAACAACGTGCCTCGTAGACGGTTTCTGTTAAAAGTTGCAGCTTTTCCGGGGCTTTCCAGTAAATCCGTAATGTTAGACGGAAAGTTTTAACGGGAAGAATGTTTCGTGGACACGTTTTACGGAGGAGGATCGAAAGTTTCCGGCGCATAGCGATGCCAGACTAGTTTCCTTACGCGAGCTGATTTTTCGACGGCGTTTCAGCCAGACTTTTCGCGGAAAGTACCGAATGTATATTTCAAAACGTCCGTATATGTACGTGAATGTTTCCGAGAAAAGCACCCATCGCGAGCATATTCCGAAGGAAAGTTTCGTACATCGATCGGAAAAACTTTCTTCGGATGTTAGCGATCCTGAAATCTTACTTCGTTACGTGTCGCGCGCCACCGAAACTTAACAAATTCATACTTTCAAAAGTTCTTTGCTCGACTTTTATTTTCAGCCACTTGATACGCTGCTTGTACGCGTTATTTTAAACGATAAGGTTACTGCTTTCTACATCGAAACTTTGCGAATCGAACAAACGATACGAGAATAAAATGAAAAGAAGAGAAAAGCAGCAATTCGTGAACGCGTTTAACCGACGAGAAGCTCGAGTCGCGGCGACGGATCTTGAAAATCCCACGATCTATTTAATTTTTTGTCCGCGTCGAGTAGCAAATTCTTAAGCTACCTGCAATTTGTCGTGATCGCGTTAATTTATCGTCGCGCAGGTCGACGCGACTTCGAGTGACAATTAAATCGAGCACACTTCGACCAATCGTTCGTTTTTTTACAGATCGGTCGAATCTCCTCCGCAAAAACTACCTGCACGTCGATTCGATAGAACAGTTTTCATTAACTTTGTTACGTAATTCTTGAACAAGCCGTAGAAATTTCCTATTCATTCGGTTGGTGTACTGGGAACACGTACTAGCACGTGCTTCCGAGAGTAATACTAATTACTCGTCGATCGCGATTTGTTTCTTCTTCTCGTTCGTGTTCCCGTTTTTCATATTTTTTTTCTGAAAATAAGCAAATACGAGCCGCGTTCGTTGAAAATTCCTCTTATTTCCTTCATTATCCTGCTAACGGGCAACTACTCGAGATTTATGACCACTCGAAGATATCGTTGAACCGTGCTTTAAATAAATAGAGAGTCCTTATCCGTGTTTGCGTACAATTTTCAGCTAAATTTTTGCTCTTTAATTTCATCCGTTATTCCTTCAAGTTTATTATTATCAATTAGATGTAATTGTTTAATCGTGTTCTTTCTTTATTTATTCTGTCATTCCTTTCAAAAGTTATTCTAATAGGTACAATAATACCTTGCTTAGCGCTTAAGTGGGTTCGTAAAAAGCGATCCGTTAAACGAGGCAGTCTTGGGCGTATTGTAAATAGGGATAAGGGAATATGCAGTTTTATATTAACTTACGTATACAGTATAGGTAGAATTAAATGGGAGCTTACTGTAAAAATATGATTGGGAGAGTGAAAGTGGTGACAGAGCGAACAGTATCCAAGTTTCGCTGGCAAACAAGGGAGTCGAAGGTCTAAGTCAGTCGAGCAACAGAGGATCGAAGGTCTAAGAGCGAACAATTTGTACGTCCCGATGACTGATAAAGGGTCGGAGGGAAATTCGTACGAAAGCGTGTTATACCGCGGCAGCGTTAATCGATTTAACAGTCCGTAATTAAGCCGTCGTATGGCCTGATAAGTCGTAATACAACGTACCCGAGCAAAAATTATAAACTAGAACGATCGAGGAGTGTTTGAGCTCGCTATTTAAATTTGCCATGCGAGCGAAGAAAGTACACGAAGTGTTCGGGAATTGTGCGTTACTCGGTTAAGAAGCAGCTTCATCGAAATATCGCGTAACGGGTAAAAAAGGTTTGCAAAGTTTGAGCTAGCATTGTTCGCGAACAATGTTCGCGCACTGTTTGCGAGCGAGTACGGCAGCTTAACGGGAACAGAGCGAAGCGAAGCGTGTTCGCGGAGGCGAAAAACCGCGAGTTTATTTATCCTGTGTAGGTTGGCGGCCAGGAGACTTTTCCTTTTATCGGGTGGGTGCGAGCGGCACTCGGTGACATCAACGTCACCGTCACCGTCACGAGCAAAAAGGCACAATACCGAGGGTAAGAAGGGGCAAGCACCAACGAGAAGCGGGTTATCAAGTTTTAACGAGGTCCCCGGTGTTCGGACGTACGACTGGGGCTACTTTGCAGACACAAAGGATCGTGTAGCTCCGCCGACAGCACGTTTTTCCCTCGCACCAGAAAGGGACAGGGTTTTTCTCTCGAGAGAAAAAAAAGTCGCGACTGTAACACCGTCCACTTTTATCTCGCCAGCCCGTACGAAGAATGGAACTGTTGCGATTAATCGGACGAAAGGCACGCTTTAATCGACGTTGTTGTTTCTCGCTGCGGGTTTCTACCGCGAAAAAATCACTGCGGAATTCTCCGAGTGATTCGCGTTTAACACTTTGATAAGGTGTTTCGTCGAATTTAACTAATATGCCACATCGAGACTCATTTGGAGCTTGGACTCTTTTCAAAGTAATCACTTACAATTGATTTTCGTTATCGTGAATAGCAAATAAATGTATAGATTAGAAAAAAGAGTGATTAAAGGTACCTGAATAAATAAAATAAATACATAGTAAGTATAATATACCATCTACCGGCAATTTCACTTACTAACTTGCAAAACGTAGTATACGATCAAATAATAATTTCTCTTCCTTAAAGAGGTTAATATTTTATATACGATAATGCTTAATTAAATTTTTATAACTCGAAAGCAACATGGCGTTACATATTCTATGCGGAAAGGATAACATTTCCGCGAGCTAGTTCGCTTTAAACCGGTAAAGGAGCATTAACGGCATTTATTTAATAACGGAAGTCGTTTGAAAAATCCATTATAGCGACACAGGAAGAACGAAGGAGAATTTTAAAAATCCATGCAACGCGAATCGTCGCTCTTTGTTCCAACGGACGACCGACAGAATTTTCGCGACGCTTTCTCGTGGACAAAATCGTCCCGCGTTGTTAAACGTGTCGAACTGCGTCGCGTCCGATGTTCGTTGTTCGTTACACGAAATTTATTCAAAATGAAAATTTCATTGGCGAACGCGTCACCGACGAAATTCACTTACTTATTTTCCCTCGATGCGGATCAATTATGGATCAACTTGTTACGTTGGCCGAAATATTTACGATCTCGTTTATGCATTCATCGGCGATCGTGTAGAGAAAATTCAAAGGACTTTTCATACTGTTCGAATACAAATTCGAATCCGATATGCTTCGTTTGCTTTAATAACGGCTCCCGAATTTCCAGCGTGCCGTTTGTAAATCATTATTACGGATCAGATTATCGAATCTCGAAGTTTCCAAATTTCCAAATGCTTTCATCTTCGAATCCTTGAATCCCCGAGTTTTCGCATTCTCGATCAGTGCATATTATCGATATGATATCGCTCAATAAATATAGAGAACCGTGAGATATTGACAATATTGTATCGATAATAAAATGAGGTCTCCCTAATAGAATACATATGTACATATATTGCTTCGATGGTTATAAACAGCGCTTCGGTGTAACTTGAATTTCGAGTTTTGGTTTAATTTGCAAAACAAGAGGTGGTTATTCGACAATTAAATCGACCACGAGTAAAACGAGAGTGTTGGTACCCGACCAACCGATGCGTTTACAATAATAAATGTTATTTAAAGCGAAATTCAGCGTGGTTGCGTACCGGTAAAACCACATTGTGGTTTTTTGCCCGTTCAGCCCTATTGTTTATTACCGGAACTACTGCTTTTTTACACGGTATTCATGTTTTGCTATTATTTTCGTTATATCTTTAATGAAAAATATTTGATTTTATTAATTATCACGAGCGAGTTATTTCATTTCTGATTGCTTACTAGAAGCGAAGGTTTTATTCTTTTTAAATGCATTTGTTTTATATTTTTTATAATATCGATTAAAACATTTACTGTATTATTTCTGTACACGACCTGATTATCATAACGATATCCAGCGACAGACGCGTAATTTCCTGTTAACTATTAAAAGTAATCTTAGGAACGGAGTTCACAAATTTATATTAATTGTTTCGCTCTCCTTTTCCTGTTTCAGGTGAGTACGCGTCGAAAGCGTTTTAATTTTATCGAGCTATGGGTGAGTTGCTCAATTTACTTTAAAACGTGCACATCGACAATTCCATAAATTTGATCTTTATTGGTCATTTTCACAAGCACTATTATACATAAAACTCGTAAAATACTTATTAGAATATAGATTTTGTACGATGTAAGAATTTGGAAGTTTCTCAATAAAGATTGGTAAGAATAAATCCGCGATTAAAACACAGCGATCGTGAAAAAAGTATTGGAAAGTATCGAAGTCGTTAAAATATTTAAATGTTGTGGACAGCGATCGCAAACATTTCTTTGACAGCCGATGACAGGATTGAAGCTTTAGACGACAAGAAGCGTCTCGAAAGATTTTCCGACCACCATCGTCGCGATTCCATTGGATTTATCAGGCATTTTGAAAAGTTCTCTGGTAATCCGGCGCTTTCACTTAAGCGATAGTTTCCCGAAGCTCTTCGCCGGTTGCCTCAGGTGGAACTGCGGAAAATAAGCTTTATGTAATAACGATCCAGAGACCCGGTCCAAGATTCTCCCTCGTGGAACACCATTGCTTGGCAATTTGCCATCCAAACAGAACGAATGGCGGAGTTAACACGGACAGAATAGCCACGTTGTTAAAGTTAATCGTGCAGCTGTGCACTACGAAATTCTTAATCGGTAATTAAACGAAGACGCAGTTGTGGCATGTTAATCGGCTCGCTTCGATCGAAATACCTCTCAAGTTCACCAATTTTCTCTCGTATTCGGTAAAATACAACAGTTTCGCATTTCTGTAATTAGGGAAATTTCTAGCACTCGCCGATTGAAATATTTGTCATTCGAGTGGCTTGTAGGTTATCGACCCTCGCTTATTGCGGTCCGTAGTACTACGTCTATACTCCGCAGGCTTCTTTATTCGCGCACGAAGATCTACTCAGACAATGCAAACGGAGCGTTGCATTCACTCTTTACCTTAACGATAGAAACCAGCCCCTAGGTCATTGATTTCCAGACTCGCCTATTGAAAACCGTACTACTACGTCTATGGCCAATAGCTCTTTTCATCCAAGAATCAAGATGTGGTCTATAACGGTGCTAATGTAACGTTCCATCTGTCCTTTGATAAAATTGAAAAACGGCTGCTAGATCACTGACCTCTCGATTCGATTATCGAGAAACGTAGTACTACGTCATTGATCTTACGGTGCAACGTTGCACCCTCGCTTGCTTTAACGATAGAAGACTGGAGTGTAGATTATCGACTTCTTAGACTCGCCTATTGAAAATTTTAGTACTACGTCCGTGACCAAAGAGTCTTAATTTCAGCCCTAAGATGTGCTCTAATAATTCTAATTTCATTCTCTAGTTTCATTTATTAGATTTATTTACTGATTTTCTTGAAAATCGTAGTGTATCGTACATTTGCAACGTAAAGATAACATTATACTGCTTGTTTAATAACGATAAAAACAGGTGTTAGCTGATCGTCTGTCTAGACGTGTCTATCAGAACCGTAATAACATGTTTCCAACCGCTAATATTTCTAATTCGACTCGTAATTCATCGAAATACCGTCCCACGACGCAAGAAAAGAAAACGGGTTCATGAACGATCGAGTTATCAAAGGAAAAGTAATGAACACGCTTTATCCTCGTGGCACGAGCGAATTCGGCTAATCTTTTTTTGCTCCATACATGTGTACGTGTGTGTGTGTGTGTGTGTGTGTGTATTGGCACGAAATACTTGAGCGCAAGAGTTGGTACGTTGAGCAATTAGTTGGTTGACTGGGATAGCGGTGATTAATCGTCGGCATTAGGCGGCCGTTTTCAGGAAACGACGATCGTACGGCTCGCGCTGCGATTCGTGCATCAAACCGCGCTCGCGCGTACAAATTAATTGCTGTAATCCGAAATGATCGCGGCAATTTGACGGCAAAAAAACGTATCGACACTGCCGTAACTACGACTTTTGTTCCGGGTGGGCCACATACCCTACCTTTACTAATAGTCGATGCTTTATATCGAACGACTTTTCGCAATTTCGATCGAAATGACAAATTCGGGGATGTAGGGTTCTGTGAGCTTAGGGACTTGGGCATATAGAGGTTTATGGATATAGGAATTTGGGGATCCAGAAATTCGAAGTTGTAAGAAATTGGAGATATATGTAGAGATTTAGGGGCACAATAATTTGGGGATGTAAGAATTTTGAGATACAGAGATTTGGCGATTTAGAAATTTAAAAATTTCAGAATTTAACCTACTACTGTGTGATTTGAATTAATCGAAATTTTCTACAGGTCTAGATCGAATGGACCCTGTTTAGTTAAGTGAATGGATATCGGGAAAACGGCATACGCCGTGGTGGCATGATTTGTTCGTGGGGTAATTTGTTTTGTCGGACCGCCTCGTCCTGTCATTTCTTGGACCCACGATTCGCAGAACAAAAACGCGCCGCTACTCCGAATTAATCGGTTGAAATTGCCAAATGCTTTCCTAGCCTACTTTTTGTCCATCGAACTTACGTTTGATACGTTTAAACCTTTCGTTATGAACATCGGGAACAGCCAGTGGGTTAATTGTTGTAAAAAGTGTAGTTTTTATTAGTCTCTTTAAAGTCCATAAATACGTATATCGGAGTAACTGAACAAACTGCGTTATAGTTTAATAACACATAAATGCGCGCGTCGACAAGTTTTGTCAAAAGTGTAGGATGAAACTTGTTCGTATAGAATGTCTTTGAAACAATGATATAATCTTAAAGTAAATGGTCGCTACGTACGATTACTCGTTGGACGATCAAAAACATCGTCGTTATGTGAGCAATATCGGATAATCTGGAGTTCAGCGATGCAGCAAATTATTTTTCAATTTTTCGATACCGTTCGGAGCTTAATTCAATTTGAAGGAACACGAGGAACATCAAAGCGGTGCAATGCGGGTCCAAACCGGTAGTAAAAACGGAGAATTTAGTAATGAATATGTTTCGATAACGCTGTAAATTGTAAATGCATTTTAAATACCGCGTGAATTTCCTAGAAACGTCAAATTATTTCCAGCAAATTCTGAATATCTCTCGCAGAATTTATTATCGATATCTCGTCGAGTCTAATGAGGATGAAACTTCATTTTCCAGGAAGACAATTAAAATCACGCTTTGTTAACATTATCATATTATGCGCGAAATAATAATTATTTAATGTTAATCGGCTACTTTTGAAACGCTGCTGGTCCACAAATATACTTGATAAGAATATTCGAGCATTAAATAACCGTTGTTAAATGTCATAAAATGTCATGAAAAGTTTGTTAAATATTTGTCTAGGTACATCTCTTGCTCTCTATATATCAGTATCTCGACATTTTTGCATTGCTAGATTTGAGTACGGAAATTTCTATATATCTGAATTCCTGGACTCTATATTCTCTATTTTCAAAGATGCGAATTCTCCTTTAACAAAATATCTCTATGTTCGAATATCCTACGATTCGAATATTTCTAAATGCACAGCTCCGAGTGTCTAGATGTTCCTAAATTCCAATATCCATAGGTGCGAATGTTCTCAAACTTCATTATCCCTTGAATCAAATATCCAGAGCTTCTAACATTCCTAGACTCGAATACCCTTCTAATTGAATTTTCATAGATCCTTGTATTTCTAAATTCCTACGTCTCTGGTATTACTAATGACTCCTCTGTAATCGTATATCCCTCCCGATTAAGCGTGCTTCTAGTATGTTGGATTCCATCGAGTCTTTTCAACAACGTAGTTTGAATGTACCACGGAAATGGCAATATCGGTCATATCTTGAATCGAAACTTTCCTCAAATCTCGCAAGAAAACTGAATTCCGCTTATCTCGAGTAGTAGCAGTGTCTAGGAAATAACTGGCGCTATTGTTTCCACCAGGAAACGTCATCCATCGACACGCCTTCAACATCTGTTCCGTATTGTTGTCGGATGTTTATTGCCTCTCGAACGATGCCCGCAGGTTTTCTTGACTCGCCCTCGTAAATTATTCTGCCGCGAGCTGAAAGCCGAGAAAACGTATAGGTATAGCGATCTACGCACATAGATACGCGTGTATGTACGTAGCTTGCCACGATATCGTATCGCAGAAGAACTTGTTAAGTCGTAAATATTGGATTTCGAAAATACATAGAAGAATTGTTACTGCCCACTGCGATAAGATTCCGCTTGTTTTACGAAGTTGTCGGTAGACAGGCCGCCATCGATGTTCCATGAAAACTTGTGTCGCCTACAAAATAGTTTTATTCGGTTTTTATTTTTAGAGCGGAAGTTACCGTTTCGATAACTAGTCCAGTTCAGGTGCTCACCGATCGGATAGATTCATGTAGGATTTTACGCGTAAACGCCGCGTGTAAATGGAAAAGCTGAATTTTCACGAGCCTCGCTTACATCGACGAATGGTCAGCTTCGATAATTAGAATTAGTAGGACAGCAAGAATTAGCCGCGGTGAAATGGCAGATATTTACATCGAATTTCGTAGCGTACAGCCGAGGGAAAGAAAAGATAATGGGATAATTCGCACGTCGCGAGAGACACGAATAAGCAAGCAGTGACCAGCTAGTAACTGCATCCTGCGTCCTCGAAATGGCAACGTCGTTGGAGACACGTCCCCATTATACGTGCCTTTTTTTTATCGACGACTCATCTAAAATGGAAAACTTTCCGCTATCGCATCTAAAGTACTTCCGCTATAAAGGTCATGAATAAAATCAATCGAGACTGATTCGTCGTGCGACGATTTCGTACAAATACGCGACTAACCGTGCGTAAAAATCCTCGAGCGTACGTTGTCGATGTCATATGACTTCTGTATTTATCGTTTCACGCGTGAGCATGTACATCTGCTGTAATTAACTGATGCGTGGAAACGCACATACGCTCCTCGTTCCCGATTAATACGCGATTCCGTATTTATCGTTCATCGCACGGGACCGTGTACAAGTATTTATTGTTAACGTACGGGAGCGTACGTAAGACAAGCGACAGCGTATATGCCCCTTTGCATACTTAAGAGCATCGTGTCTTTCGCAGCCATAGTGTTATACATAGAAAGATCAGTGAAAATATAAATTGTATTCTTTTAAATGACAGATAGTATTCAGTTCAGAGAAGGAGTTTACCGAAACGATCAAATCGAACGATGCAAAATTCAAACACATATTCCCAATGAAGAAGGGTATTTCTGTCTCGGCGTATCACCGTGCAGCGAAAATAAAGGGAAACCGTGTCTCCGTCTCCGATGCATCATCGACAAGACGAGCACGTCTGCAGAATGCATTTTCGTTGCTTCCATTTTTAAGAAGAATCCGCTGACGTCCTCGAACAGACTCACGGAATCAACGTATCAGGAACGTGAATCGCTGACCGAGTTGGAAACGGGACGTCCCACGGCTACGAAAATTATTTTCTTCGCTAGACTCTTTTATCGTCCTATCTACCATTCTTCTCCGTGAATCTTCTACGATTTACGACTAACATTAATTATTTGTAGAAAGGACAGGGTTGTTCATTATCCGTGATACGCGCGGAATAGGGTAATTTTATCATCGTATACTTATATACTATGTATTAGGTCATATACTTTATTTTAAATCGTTTTCGACAATTTTGTACTACTTATTGTCGGTCGTTCGATGTTCGTGTTTAATCACTTTCTCGGGTCAAGCTTGCTGATAGTTGTTTTGTTAATTGACGAGTTCAATCGCACTGGAATCAGCGTACTAATATTTTCACGATCGATAAGCCCGATGCGATTGGAGAGATTGAAAAACGCTCGCTTTCGCAATTAAGAGAAGATTGAAAATTAAAAGGATTATACATTAAACATATTTAAACTTTCGCTCGATCTGTTCATCGCTACCATATACACCACAGTTACGTTTTTCGTTTACTTATCGTAATAGAAATAACTCCTGTGCGTTTTCCGCGTTTTGCATCAACAGATGGATTAAATCGGACCCGCATCTGCCGACCGAGATGATCGGAGCACAGTTTTATCTCTTCTTTCGAGCAGAGTTCTTTTCGTGCTTCCTTCGAACGTACACTAGTTGTAAACGCGGACTACCGATTGATTGATCGGATTCGAAGGTGATTAATTAACGCGATAATGGCCGGTAATATGCGGTGCCGTGAATTACGATGGCTGATATCGGTCGCATTCGCTTCTGGCAACGTTCGCCACACAGTCATCAAAGATTTACCGCGAATCCGCCATTGGCCGTAAACTCGACCACTGTTATTTCTTAGTTCACCGCTGCTCTACCGCAGCTACACCAGCGCGAATAAACTGCTCGTTGAAATAGCTGCCTCGTTATTGTCGTTTCCAAACTGCGTTCCATGCGACCGTAAATACGAACCGTTAATATCGTTGTACAGCAAGTTCGCCAGTATCCTTCATGTCGTGGTCTTTGCTCGCAGTAGTTGAGAACGTTACTCGAGATTGCTTGGCAATCAATCTTTCTCCCTTCTCATCGCTCCTCGAACAGTCAGGTATATTCGTTACTATTAAATTATATTATATGTATGCTACCGATTATCGATTTTGAATATCGTAATTATTATTTGCCACGATATCGTCGATACGTTAATACAATAGCGCGATGGAAACGCCGCGAAACAGTGATTTCGAGCGGTTCGATTCGTAGCGAACGTAAAGACGATTTGACGGGTCGACGATCTCTACAGAGAGATCCGCGTGTACCGGTAACCGCTACAGTTAGGTCAAGCAAAGACGCTGTGGAAAAGGAGCGAGAGGCAAATAATGGCGTGCCTTGAAGGAAGGGGTCTGCGAAAAGAAGGTAGTGGCAGTGGTCGAGTTAGTCGAGAATGGCATGAAACGGTGCTCGATTCAGTCACCGAAGCTCCGCGTACCACGGCACACCTGTCCATCGATGCATAACATCCGTGTTTCCTGTGTTTATCTTCGAGTGGTAATGATCAGTGATGTAGTTGAGCGCGTTTTCGAGGTCCAGTTTCGTGATACGCTTACCTCCCTTTTACAGGGAATTGGCAAAGTTGGATTTCGAGTTTCGTTTTCGTTTCGAGTTTCAGCCGGAATCGCGCGATTTCCTGTTTTTCTCCGAGAGAGGACACATTTGGAAATATTGAAATTTTCAAACGTCGAAACTTGGCCGATGTCGCGTCGCGCTCGTGTGTACACGACCCGAACTTTGGATGCGTTTCAACCTCAAAGGATTAAACATTCGCTTGGACCTGTTCCTAGTGTCATTACGGCGGAACGTTAATATTTATCGAATGTGGACTCCACGATAACTTCTCTTAGCAGAGTACCAGCTTCGATGCGTGGAATTCTGCTTGAGAACTTCGGAGAACTGTACTTCTTGATGGCTGCTTTGTGGACAATGTGGATTTAGGGATAACGTGGATGGTACTATTACCGAACTTTGCTTTAATAGTCGTGATATGTTGAAATTTCGGTGTCGAGCGCGGTTAACAGAAAGTTCTCTAGAAAATTACGGTTTGATATCATTCTTTCGACCTTTTTCTTGCAAATGTAAACGTTATCTCTTCATTTTATGGAGCACAGTGTTCGCAATATTATTATTTGTTTCCTCGACTCTGTTACTACAAACTTTTCACCTCGAAATTTTGCATCGAGTCTATTTGCTTGCAAACTTCAACTTTGTTTCTTGTTTGTGTACTCTGTTTCGAAAAATAACGGCAAGACCTTTATTTATTCAAACTCTTAGTTGAATTGAATCTCCGCGCCGGCAATATTTCCAGTCTGGAATTTTCATTCGAATAAACTTTTCGTCTTATTTCTTTCTGAAAATTTCAATGTTACCATCTTCGTTTACTTAACACGCTTACCGTTCCACCGACTTATACGAATATGGATTGCATCGGTCAAGCAATTAAAAAAAGTAACGAGAAAAGATCACAATGATTTGAAATGACAAATTGAAGCATTGGATTAAAAGAACGCTCTCTGTTATAAATTTCCAGAATTATTCGAGTATCGAGTGTCCTTTTTCCAAGAGATAATTCAAAGAGACATAGCAATTCATCGAAGTTTCTCATTCTAGAATTCAGTAGTAGCTCGTAACTAACAAGAGAGACGGCAGTAGATGCTACACCACCAGTGTTATTCGTCGTTATAACTTGCCTCACACGTAATATTAAGCGATATTACTGTTTATTCGCTGTTCATAGTCTCTAATTACAAAGTTTTGCATTACGTGTAGTACAAACAGGAAATCTGACGGAATATTCTATTTGGATGTTCAGCATTGATAATCAACTTCCTTGTTTAAGCTTTCTATACCGGAGCAACCAACGTTCAATGTATTATATACGTATTAATTCGATAAATAATTATTATTATCGCGATGAAAATGCAAATTGAAGATTCCTCGCTTATTAGCTGTATGCGAGTTTCCATCGCTCGTGTTCCGAACATCGATAACACGTATCTTACTAGTATTTTAAACATAGTCCACTTTTTACGTTATCTACATAATTATTATGATATCTACATGCTTAAATTGGATGAAAATGAAACACTTTTATACTTCCTTTGTTAAATTGGCCCAAACGAATGATGGAAACACCAGAATTGTAGTCATTGCGGAGTGTCGTTATACATATTTTGTCCGTTCTTAATTCCTGCGAAATTAGAGTTTCTTCGTTGATTTCCCGAATAATTTGATACGATATAGTTGAGGATACCGCCGTTGAATGTCGTTTCGTGGAAGGATGTAGGAATTAAGTTGATCCGCAAAATTCCGTCTCGCGTTTATCGCGATTATTCGTGACGATAAATCGCAGATGGTTGTTGGTCTTGGAACGTGGGACAAGATCGGCGCAATAAAGAGCGTACATACAGTTCCGTGAAAAAGGATGAACGCGTTCCTAGAGTTTCTGCAGGAATTTCCGTGAAAGGATTCGCTTCCATTATCGTGTCTTTTCTTTCATATCGAATAGATTCTGCAATAAAAACTTCCGCTTTTTACTCGATTGTTTTCAGACATTCAAATTTCAAATATTTCCTTTCGGCAATACGTTTCTCATTATTGTTCCCGTTTCATTAGCATCACCATTTATTATCAGCAGTCACGAGATCTTTCCTTTTATCGGGTGAATTTATCGTTTACCAAAAAGATACAACTGTTGCGAATCGAAAAAAAAAAAATCAAATTGACGGTACTAATCGAAGAAACCTTTCGAACGAAATAATGAAACAGGTCTACCGAGGTCAGTTGTGACAGAAATTCTAACAAATTGCAATTTCTTTCCTAAGCAGTAACTAATTTAATCTTTGAACGAACGCTAATTAAACGTCACTCCATTTTAGCAGTATCTTAAATGAAAAATTCTTGCAATCGTAAATAAACGTTAACAGTTAGCAGACTAACCCAAATACCAGTGATCTGTAATTCCCTGTATCGGAATTACACGATGTATCGGTTTCGACAAAGGCCACAGGTTTCGGTTCGGTAAAAAGCCATCTAGATAAGATATTTTTATCCGCACCAAAACTCCATGTAACATTCCCGCAGATCAATAGTTCGGCCTATATTCGCGATCATCGTTCATCCTCGAAATACCAATTTGAAAAAGAAAAAAGCAAAAAAATAGGTGATCGAGCGGTCAGAAAATTGCGACGGTTTTTTTTTCATCGTCGATTCAGCAACGATCTCTCGATCGATGTCAGTTACGGGGATGTTTGTTGCTGGAACTCGCGAGTGCAAGTTATTGAAAACATTCGGAGACACCTGACGCCAGATTTTCTCGTGGCAACTGTCGAAACGGCGCTTCATAAAACACGATAGCCTGTGTTTCATGGGGAACGCGGGACATATTGCAGAGCATCGATCCTCCTGGATACACTAGGAATTTTATATCGTGGGATTTGATATCCGGGTTCGAGATACCACCTTCATCCTTCCTATCATCTGTTCAACAATATCTTTCGAAAATATATATCATGGTCAAACTATCTTATCCTCGTTCAATATCTTTGCTCTCCGTGTAAAACACCTACACTCGTATTCTATGTACATGTACGTTGCTAGCTATAACATATTTGGGCTATATGTATATAGGGATTTAGGAATATAGCAATGTAGGGATATAGAAAGTGCGAAATTCTATGGACGCGGAGATCTAGAGAGACGCGGGAATCTAGAGATACGTGGATTAGAGGATGTCCAGGAATTCAGAGATACGGGGATTGTATACGAAGGAAAGAAACAAGTTTTTCGCTTAAAAAACCTCAATCTCTGTTCGAATTTCTAATAATTCGAGTTGGATCATTTCATCTATGGGATGCAATAAAATTTTTCTTAGTTTTCTATATGACGTAGTAATCGTCGTTTAAAAAGAGGGCCATTACTTCGCCTAAAACGTTGTTAGTCGGAATATCTAATTTTGGAGGAAAGTGTCGGTGCGTACGTATATTAGGTAACTTTAACAGCAATAAATTGAACGTTCCGGTTCAAGCGCTAATTGTACGCAGTTGTTATCGAAGCGCGTACCTTGACTCTGTTAACCGACGAGGCATTTGAACGCGATATTACGCCGGCACGGCACGCAGTAGTTCTTTGTCGCCGTATTATGCAAATGTACCGACTAGATTCGCAAACGTAACGGTATGGTCTGGCAAGTGGTTAATAATACGTCGGTAGTAATGGTGTACGGCGGCGGTGCACGTTTACTTGGCCAGTCGAGCAAGATTAAGGCCTCGCAGTCGGTGCACGCTCGATACGGTTCGCTTTTCTTCGTCAGGAAGTTGGCATAGTCCTCCGTTGTAGTCTCTGTTTGATTATGGATCACCGGCTATTGCAGCCGAAAGCGTTCGTGGTTGCGAGGGAACTCGGTGTCTCTTGCGGTTCGGCCGAACGCTAACTGCTGCTTCAACTATCTCCAACGAGGATACAGTTCGGATCCGACGATGGAATTCAAACGACACGCTGCTCGAATACCTCTCCAGTTAGCTAACCACCCCGATGTCGTAACTCGTTTAATAATGGATAACGGATAATATTCGAACGACTCTTACTTGTCTCTCTGCTTGATCGCTCGTTCAATGTCGCCGCTCTTACTTTCGGATCACCTTCTTTTCGATCGATAAAACTATTCCAATTTCTTTTTTCATTCCCCGCGGAATCGTTACGATTTCCAGTACTTCGGTTTCACCAGTTCCAAATTGAACGTTTACTGATCGCAATACAAACCTTTTGTTCTTAATATAAAATTGCTGATTATTATACATATAATCATTGATTATGATGGGTGAATATCACGGTACATGTACGATAGCTGTACGATGATCGTATCGTGAACTTCGGTTGTCTGCCGTCAAGCGAATATATCGTTGAAAATGTTAGGAACTCTGATGTATATTAGCTCTTGTGTACGTATCAGTTGCACGACAGCCAATTACTTTTCTTTGAAATAACTCATCGAAAATGAATCCATTTGAAGTAACGAGGGTATCGAAGCATAGGAAGAAAGAAAGGAAGAATAAATTTCAATAAAAATCGAAAGGTAATCGAAAGCTAATTGGATGCAAAGAAGGTTATCGGTGATCATTAAAATTGTTAGCTTTCTGTTGTCCGTTTTGAAGAGTTAAAGCGTTTATTAAAGGGACTTATTAGCGTGTGACGGTGAAGGTAAATACCGCACGCGATCAGGAGGAAACACGCGGGGAACAGAAGTTATTCGAGGGTCGCAGCTGACTCGACTACAAATATCGTCGCCGGTGCTGTAGAAACTCGATATGAACGGTCCCGCGCGTCCTTGCGCCAATAAACTGTATTGCATGTCGTATCTCGTGTGCCAAACCATTAGACTGTCGAACTTTAATGCCGATCGGGATTATTACGATCCACCTGCTACGAGTTTCGATTCTTTTCAACTTCGAACTTGCGGTGCTTAGATGAATCTTCAAATATCTCGCAACAGTACCGATGTTCTTGATTCTTCTCAGCAGGACCACCTTTGATGTTCAGGCTAGCTTTTGGTATTCAGTAGCGTGGATCAGTCTTTGCTCGGACGCTCGGTACTCCCTTGAGTCAACCCCTTTTAGACTACCTTAACGTTTTATTCGCAATATATGTATAGTAATGTGATTGGTACAGCAGAATTAGCCACGTTCAATGCGTCATGCTATAACAAAAAATGATTCGGTGATCATTGACTTCCAGTGCGTTAACGCTACTCAATTAAAATATCTTTAATCCGATGCTTCAGTGTGCATTTTCAAATTGTTTCCGCAGTTCTCCTAGTATTTACATGAAATTCGACGTTCCGACGATCATCGGAGTAATCAAAATAGCAATTACCGAAGTAAATAGTTCGCTGGTGCTCCCAAAAGCGTCGTTTCGCGCTATCGTCGAAAACTGGGCCTCCGAATAAACGAACCGTAAACGAGAAGAAAAGAAACGGAATAAAAGATATCCGAAAACCCGTTAGGTTCGCGCGACGAGTCGAAAGCGAGCGTATCCTCGGAACGAAAGGTCGTTGTCGACTCCCGAATGTATGTTTAAGAGTGAAATCAGGATTTTCCGCGAAACGAGCAACGGAAACAGAGAGAGTCGGTACAGATGCACACGAAATGCGGTATTATCGTAGAACGCGAGATTTCTGATGCGGTGAGCGAATCCCGTTTGGATTACGTGGCCTGGATACGGTGCGGAGCCAGGACGAGGCTCGACAGGGGCGTGGAGGAGCGAACGAGCCCTTTTCAGAGGAAATTGTGGTTCCGTGAATGCCGTTTGGATTACGAAAGAGCGTCCAACCGATGGCTGATTTCTGGAATCAGGACGAAGCAGCTCTACCTTCTCCCGGAATCCTCGTTTGAACGCGCGACCGGGATGAAGGAGCGTCGCCCGGAGGATCGCGAGATGAAACTCTTTGGCTGCCGATGGTCCTTTTGGAATTTCGCGACTAATCTCGCAGGTTCGTCATCCGGATATTATTGAATAAGTAAAGCCCGGGGTGGTGGGGATTCGCAGGGATGTTGCGGCGGCGGCGGCGGTTGCTCGCTCTTCCAGTTATTCGCCCAGTTGAACGGGATTTAACGTTCGAGGGGATCGGATAAGTTCGAGAGAGAGAGAGAGAGAGAGAGAGAGGGAGGCGAGCAGAGACGTGTATCCGTAATGTTGCCGGCTGATGGTCCGCGCTCGTGGGACGTTGTTTGGTACGATGAGAATTTTCAGCGTCGATTGTTAATTGAATCGGCGACGATAACGGCCTCGATGGAGGTACGCGAATTTCTTGCGAAAATTGCTCGATACTATGCAGCTAGTTCGATCGCTTGTTCGTTATGATAAGGGCCGAAGTTTGCGTTGTCGCTGCATCTTCAATTTACGGAAAACTGATTGTGTATATGCTACGTGCATCTACCGTTCTCTAGGGTTTGGGAAATTATGCAATAATTATTCGTCTAATCCTCGAAAACGAAAATATTTCGTTACTATAAAAGGGTACGTTATTTAAAGTAAAAAAAAAAAAAAAAAAAAAAAAAAAAGAAACGAAACAGTTATTAACTTTTTTCTCTCGAAAATTGTATACTTTAACACTACGTTTTCATAAGAAGTCCCGGTACACGCGCGTAAAAAAGCTACAATTTTTCGCGCGTTAGTACCTTTCGAACAAGCGCTCCGAAAGAAAAACAGTCGTAGCAGAGAGCAATTGGTCCAACCGATACCAGAGAAGAACATTCTGAAACATCTCGAATCGCGAGTACCGGTTTCAAAAGGCTGGGAAATGACGAGGAACGCGAATTCGGCGAAAAAAGCATTGATCGTCGAGTGCTGGCAAAGCATCGAGGAAATATGCCAGCCGAGGTGAAAAATGACGGAACGAATCTCTTGCGGGTCCCGCATTCTAGACGCGTCGTTACCTTCGTTGCCAGATGCTCCGTTGCTTTTTCGGGCTTTCCGCTTCGTTCCTCTGGATTGTACGAAAAAAAATTTCGATTTGTTAATGTTCATGTCGATGTCGCAGTTTTTCGATTCTCCGGAGAGAAAGAAGGCTGAAGTTGCGGATTTTACGCAGACAATTTTTATTTTCGTGGTGCTCGAATGAAATATCTCGATGTCCGATTTCTCGGCGTTTTCCACCGAATTGGAGACATATCGCGGAGAGATCTCGAATTTGGCAGTCGAGAGTTTTCATTCGGCGTTGCGGGATATCAGATTGAATTTTGGTATCGATATCGAAGAAACCGACGCGGCTAAAACGAGGCATTGTTGATTCGACCCAGTTCCATCGCGGATACGCCTTTTTACCGTTTTACCCCTTAGACGATTCAGCGAAATTCCAGGAAGTTTGTTCGACGAAAACTAAACGGTTTTTAGGGAACGACGTGGCAGTTTGTTTTCCAGCGGAACGTTCGCGACGAGTTATGGCGAATTTGATTCCACGGTTTATCGTTCGCTACAGCGATCGGCTATTGATTAAGCGACACGGGAATTCATCGATCCGTTGGTTACCATTGTGCCGAACGTTTGTTTCAACCGCGATATTGTATCCTAAGTGGTAACAATGGTGCCGTGTATTGGTTCGAATTGGATCATTATTCTTGATGATGGAAGGTGGCTTTCGTTCGAGTGCCGTTATCGTTTCTTGCCGGCACTTCGATCGCATTATGGTGCAAATTGCTTCTGACCGTTTGTTACCGACATAATATTTATCGCATTCCTCGTTATAGAAAAGAACTTCGTTAACGACGCTAAACTGGTTCCGTCCTTTCGATATCAAAATCGAAGCTTAGTTACAAGGAAAGTGATAAGAAGACCGTGGAAAACATTATTTTTCGAGGCGAATCACGTAACGTTATGCTCCGATAAAGAGCACGCGGTACGTTTCGCGAGGGAAACAGAAACCCGTCATACATAATCATTTTAATATAACCAGGTCCCTGTCAAAGCTGTCTTCCCTTCTCACTTATTCCGGTCTTCGAGTGATTTTATATTCTTCAGCCTCTCGTTTAATCTCTACTTAGCATATTCTCGTAATTTTCCTGGCTCCCGCTCCAAGCAATCTTCTAATTCCTCTTTAATTTCTCCTCGTTCCTTCGCTCTTCCTACGCGTATCGGCCATTATTTTCCTCCGGCGTTACTCGCAGGACTTTCAAAGTTACATGCCAGAAACCTTTAGCGGATTCTGCATTCGTCGAATCCATTTGCAGGATTTTATCTTGGTCCCGTTGAACGTTCCGTGAACTTTTATCCCGAATGTAACCAGCTTTATTCCCTTTGTTTCCTTGCTCGTTTCTGAATGCGATTCCACGGCAGACGGCTCGTCGCGACTTCCGCTCGCTTTGTGTTCCGCGTCTTCGACGATATCCTCGACGCAGACGCGCGCGCGCACACTGTCTCCCTTCGTTCCTTTTCTTCGTTCCCTTTCTTCGTTCCTGTTCGTTCTTTTCTTATTCCGATGGTCTGTTCGTCTGGTTGATCGAGAACGGGTAATATCCGCTCGAGGGATCGCGAAGGAAGCACGGTTGTCCGTTCGGTCTCTTTGTTCGACTCGTTCACGGACGTTCGATACCTTTGATCGTGCATTCTTGTCACGCTACCGTTCGTTTATTTATTATGTTCCTCCTATGAAAGCGTCGTGTGGCGAAATATTCACGAGGATTCGCTCGACAACCTTCTCCTCCTCCTCTCCTTATGCATTTATTTTCGCTAGGATCCGAGCATCGTGCTGGCTGTATTACGAATTTCTCAAATCTCGTTGAATCATTCTCGGCGAAGCGTATTTTCAGGATAATTTTCCCATTTTTTTTTTTCAGACTCGCGCTCTACCTATTATTGTACTTTTCTCCTTTGTGGATCTAGTTTAAGCGTATGTGATCTCGATTTTCGCGAACCTTTGAAAACTCGCGGTACCGTGTTTCGAGAAAAAATAATTCGCATAACGGAGAGGATCAAAAGGAAATAGATGAACGCGGATAAAACGTCGAATGTAATGCGACCAGAATGAAATCACGTAATACTACGCGTATAAGAATACCTGGCGTACGGTGCCGTACTTTCAGAGAATGAATCGCGTTTGATTATGTTTTCGTATTCGGTGAATCATTCTGGTATTACCAGTTTGCGTAGTATTACGTTCTTATAGGGAATGCTCGCATAATAATGCAGTTAACGAAAACCATTAACGTAGGTATTATTACGCCTTGAATTTGACACGAATCATGCACCGACTTCGTTTCGTTGCGGTCTAATAACGTAATACCACGTTTTATGTGCATAATTTGCGTACCATTATGATTTAAAATTTCGAACGAATTGCATAACATAGGTTTCCTTCAAATAAGGAGGACGCATGTAATCGAAATATGCCTCATTTTAAAGATCTCCAAATATTTAAGTCCCTAGAACCATAGGCAGATCTGTAGATTTCTAAATTTCTGTGTTTTCGAATGCCTTTATTCGCAAAATCCCTCGGTCCACAAATCTCAAGATCCATAAATCTTCAGATCCACGAATCTCTTGATTCCCAAATTCTTACGTTTTCGTATGCCCATTTTGCCAGATCCTCAAAAATAGGTAAGAAGAGACGAGCGATAAACCGTTTCGCCTTTGGTTGGCAGTATTTTTCGTTGGGAAAGCGGATTTACGTAACACGCAGAGGAACATTACAAAAATTTCGAAAATGAAAATTGTACATTTTAGAAGAGGGACGTGTTTTCGCGAAGCTCGAACAATTTTATTTCGTTTCTCGATACAATCTAATTCATCCGTACATACAATTACAAAAGTCCGCCTCTCTTTGTCGCTCACGCGTGATACGGAGAACTGGAACACATTGGCATAGATAATTTTATCCTCGCGTATTCTGCACCAGCCACGAGTACAATTATAAACCGTCCTCTCGTTGGTACGCGGCTCGAACAACGGATCAACGTACTCTCGTTTCCTCTCGTCAAATTAGAGCTGGAAAAAAGCTACCGAATTGTGGCCCGCCAGCAGCCAGATTCTTTTTTTGCCGTCCACGTTATGCGAAAGTCGTTCAATTAGCGTGTACGTCAAACATTACGCGAGCTTGTAACTTTTACATTTCCAGAAAAAACAGCCAGGGACGAGAAAAGTTGGAGAAGCTTGATTTAGCTCTCGTTGAATGATCGAGCTTCGTTATTCGAGCATAAGGCACGCGGATCATTTAGTAATTGATACGAATGGATTGCGGTAAAGAAACTTTCCGTTCGAGTGCGTTGGACGAAAATGGAAATTAACGTGTTCATTTATTATTGGCACAAATCGAACACGGTTATTCTCTTCGTTTGCATTTACTTCTTTTTTTCCATTCTACATATATTTCACTACGATATAACGAGACGTTAACAGCCGGATACGAGTGTCCACGTCAAACGGTTTTTATACGGAAAATAAATATTAAATTACACTTGTTGAAAATAACATTCCGCAAATATGTAAGCGTGTCTTTTTTTAATACTTTACGAATGAAAATTCACCTTCTGTATTTGTTTGGCCTTCAACTGCTGCAGCGAGATTCTCGAGCAGCAATTAGGTTTTTTTAACCTCTCTACTAAACGCGACTATGCAATGGAAATTAGAAAAATAATTAAAGCAGTTAAATATTACAAGCGCATTGTACCTTTCCGTGATAGCGTATTAAACCTCTTTTGAATTTATTCAGGATAAAGTATAATTAGATATAATCGGCAAAGTATCAAAATAAACTCGAGCGATGCAACTTGAAAGTTATTTCCCTTGAAAATGGAGATTTAGATCAAATAAATTTTGATAAATTTTTACACCGTGCACTGACCGTTCCTCGCTTATATCCGTAATTCGCCACGTTTCTCGTGTTTGCGATCGTAAAAGCGGAAGAATTAAAAGCCAGGAATTCACCGTTTTTATCGAAATATTAAATGTAACGAAACTTCAGCTGTCAGAGAATTTCACTCGTAACAGAATATTTTTCCCAAATAAAGGTTAGGATAGAGAGGGGAAAATTGAACGTTTCATATATCGAAACGATATCGCGAAAATCGTCGAATATTCATCATTCGGTGCAATTAAAATAATAATAAATATTCTGTACTGGCAAATGGAACGCCACTCGTCATCGCGTGCTTTTTTTTCTCTCTCACTTTTTATTAATATATTATAGTATACTCGTTGAAATAAACGACGCATAATATAACTACACGCTGTATCGAGAACACCGCTCTATGTAATAGTTTATGTTGCATAAACCGATGCAACTGCATCCACGAGAGCGTGCTTCGCGTTCCAATTTCTGCGTTCTTGAATTTCTCCATTTCTAGATTGTCCAATTATCGAATTCCTTCATTTTCATATTCGTAACTCGCTAAATTTCTAAATGACCAGTCAATTTGTCAAATTTATAAACTCGAATGTTTCGTGCATCTCCGACACTTTGTGGCTGTTCACTGCAACTTGATCTGCCCATCATCGATACGATTAATCACTCGATCCTTCTTCGACTTTATTTTCCACCCTAAATCCACGTGAACATTCAACGTTGACCTAAACGTAGTCCTACTGCGTTGCAGAAAATAAAGTACAGCAAACGGGTCAACAATTTTGCCGAATTTTACAAGGCTGTTTTCCGAACCGATAAAGAGGGACCAAGAGAGAAGGTTAGTTTCTTTCTTCATTTTTTTTTCCGCGTCCATTTCGATTTTATCCCGTTGGATCGCCCGGAGCGACTGCCGTGACACGTTCCAGAGTCAATAGCTGGGTTCGATTTTTGAAGAGTACACATAATATATGTAGATACGTAGGTGGCTGCCAATTTGCCGGGGGTTCCGCGACTCTGTGTCGTCGTTCCATTGGGAGCCGACATCGACTACTATCGACAGAGTCGAGCGGAAAAATGGTACATAGGCGGTTGCGACCGTGAATTTAGCCGAGTTCAGCGTTTCGAGAATACCTCCAACTAGATTTTCCATGTAAGAGAACCGAGCTTTTTGATACCGGTGGCTCGATTCGACCTCGTTGCTTTCTAGCGTGTTTGCCGTCTGCCAGCCATCATCGTACCTCCTGCGCAAAAACGCTTCGAACTTTTGTCGACGAAGCTCCGACCTTTTATTTCCCACAGATTTCGAGGTATCTTTGCCCACGAAGAAATTCAATTAGGTGCTCGAAGAAATTCCTTCGGTTTAATTGATAGCGACCGATGGTAAAGTTCCCTTTCGACGGGCGTAGTTAAGTGAACGCTGAAACAACTACATGCATATGTATATGTATGTAGATGACGATTTGGATAGTTGGCGAGGAGAGAACGCGGCTCGAAAATTTAAGTAACTTTAATGCAGTTGCGTTGATAGCGTCGACGATATTGGAACAAACATCGTTGCATACAACGAGCACAAATATTTCCGTAGCAGCGAAACTGTTACGCGTTGTTATCAAACGGAAGACTTTATCGCAAAGTCCAAGAATGCGTTTATACGTTTACGCGTTCGCGCGAACCGGGAAAAATGGTGTTTAAAATTAAAGATTCTACCTCGGTAGTACGATAAATTCTTGTTTTTACGGATTAAAAAGAAAGTTTACCGCTCGAAAAGTTTCAAATGAAACCGCGATCTCGTTGTTCCATTTGCTTTCATCTTGAACTACTTCTTCCCCTGATATCCCGGTAAAAAATTGTTTGTGCCGAAGTTGCTTGTTTTTTACGTATTGTCAACAATCCGCACCGTCGAGGAAACTCGCTGCATTTACGATAGAACGTTTCATATTCTCGAGATAATTTCTGTTCTCAGCCAATGGCGCGTTCATTTCGTTTCGCGTCGATTCACCTTTCTTGCTGAAAACGAACACGGTAATCTTGTTGACTCGCGAAATTAGACGAATATGTACCGACTCGTAAAACGCGAAGCAACGATATTTCTGTTGATAATGCTGAATGCCTGTTTTCTTTAGGAACAAGGAAATACGTGAAAATTATTAAAGGTGCCGACGTAATTACGTTTCTTGAACGATTCGAGATACATGCACAGGTTCGATAGGAGCATCGATAACGCTTAGCCTCGATTTTCGAAGGTTGTAAATATCCGGGCATATTGGCATATCCAGTTGCCGTGGGGAAGTTAGTCGAACGATACCGTTGGTCCCATGAGACCCGATCCGCAACCGCGACGACCGCAAATGGAAAAGCCCCCGTAAAAAGTCCTGTAACCTACTTTCCGTTATCGCTCGACAATTCGCAACTGTAAACCCATTTTTCCACTCTTCATTCTGCCGTTTCCTTTAAATGGAGATAGCTATTCGTGAAATTCACCTTCGGATCATCGGAATCGACTTTGACCGCGCTTACACCGCTTATACCTTTTCTCCCATTTATATTTCGTCGTTTCTCCATTCTTACATCTCTAGATTCTGAGATTCCTAGATCTTTCTAGATCTTTACGTGCCTAGATATCTAGATATGTAGATATCGGCCCGGATCTTAAGATCCCTAAATACCTGAGTACCAAATTTCTATGTGAACCGTGTGTGTCAACTGTCGCGACACTTGCTACGTATATTTCACGTCCCTATGCCTCTGGTAACGAATAACTTTGCTAATAAAAGTATCTTAATATCAAAGTAGGTCAGCCTGTATATGTAGTCGACGAAATAATTCATGGGAAAAGCGTGGTGTAGGGGATGAGTTCAAGGTCCGATGGCATTATTCCCGGAATACAGCTCAATTTATTCTGGACGCATCGATTGATTGGAAAATAAATATCTATCGGAGCTGTTAGCCGAGAAAGTTGCGAGAATTTAGTGGTTTTTGATAAGGAACGAGCCGTAATTTATCCTCGGTGGGTAGCCACGGCCTCAATCGGTATCGGTAATTCGGCTACTTTTCCAAGTATTCGCGTTCCAGCTTTATCATCTCAAAGGATCTCCGGGAAACTTTTTAAATTGGTGGCGTCTGTAATTTACGAAAGGTATCACGAGATGGTTCGAGGGGAGCCGGCTTTCGAACGTTTTTATACCTACTTAAGAAGACGTTGGATCGACGGTACAATATATAGGGTGAGAAATAAAAAAAGCGACAGCCAAACTAAATCTTTATGTCTGGAGATATTAAAAAAAGGCTTTATCCGTGGAAATTATCCACGGTTCCACTTACAAGTTTTATGTTTTCTACGGTGTCGTATCATTTTTACCAATAAAAGTTTTCGACGTTTGAACAAGTAACGGAGATATTCGAGCATTTTGTTCCTTGCGATTCTCACCCTGTACATCGGAAACGAGGAATTTGGGATTAAGTTTCATAAAAAGAGAAAGCCGAGCTTTACGTTCAATTGAAATGTTACTGTTTGAGAAGTTACAAATACCAGCGAACAAGGTTATATGAAATTCTCACTGATTCCTGTTTGTTCCTATAATTTTTATTTATTTCTTGTTTACCATCGTAGATTAAATCCTACAGCATCGGTATTGAATTCATCCTATTCCATATTAACGCACGAAAATCATTATCCTATAATATTAAACTTTAATAATATTCATAATAAATTTCAATAATTTAACATACAGAGCCGACAAAATGATTGTTTTAAGGAAAAAAGACCAATTACTCTCATTTTCGCGTTATATACCTGAAACGATATAGCAAATATATCGCAGATATTTCAATTAATAATGACATCGATCGAATTTAACTTGTTCAATGGTCACTCGTTCGCGTTTAAGTTATTCGTTTAACGTTCGATTAATGCGATTGTTCTAGTCAAAGTTCGCACGAGCATCTTTCCGAACGGTGTTAAACGAAGCGATACGATTAAACGCGCTACCGTTGCCACGCCATGCCGGTCAGACAATTTTAGGTTAAACGATGGCCCGATGCGGTCATTCTAAATACTCCCTGCAATTTCTCCCAATAACATTTAACCCTTCCGTTGCTCCAGAGTACGGCGTAAAACGCGCACTATGGACGACACGTTCGCAGCGACGGCAAACGCTGTTCCGATAACGACGCAAAATAATGAACAAATATTCAGTAAAAGTCAATGGAACGCCGTTAACGCGCCACGAGAAAATTGATCCTTTGCTTGACGCGCTCGTACTTTAGCTGTGATCAATTTCGCTCGAATTTTTAATACGCTTCAATTTGGAGTTCAAGTGCATTTATAATTTGCATAGTCAAAGATTGCATAATACCAAATTGACATAATATTTTAACTGTCTTTGTCCGTTTCGATACTGTAGCTGTGATTAGTTAGTTCTGACTGACGCATTTGACAAGGGGTGAAGTAGAAAGTATATCCACTGTCGACGTATGCATTCCGAAATGTTGAAACTTTCGTCGAAATTTGTTCGTTTCGAAGCCCTCTCGCATCCCCGTTATCTTGTGTTAAATGAAAACGTGGCTAATCTTTGTTACGCGAACACAATAAAGTAGGTCTCGAGCCGGAAACACGGTCAAGTTACTCGATAACGGCAACCGAGAAAAGCAACGACCGATATCAGGGAGCAGAGTAAATTTTGACGAGCTGTCTGACCAGCAGAGAGGAATAAAGAAGAGCGACGGATACAGTGACGCGCAGACACGTAGCCTAGAGTTTCCTTCCGCGCAGAGTAACGAGGGTGCGTTATAAGCGGCTACGAGCCGTAATGAGGAATTTCTCCTAGGGACATTTTGTCGGTGGCATCCTAGGTGGCTTTGTGCGAGGCTCTATCGTCGCTTTGAGGCATGGAACGGCTCCTAATTAGGCCAGCAAGGCGGCTGCGAGTTTACGAGACTGCTTTTCTTTGCTCGAATCCGCTGTACAAGCAACGGTGTAACGTTATCTCGAGCCGCGTATATATTATGTACACGTTTTTCTTCGGGACCCGTTTCTTCGGGGCGAACAGACGACATTCGGCGCGAATGAAAGGAAGAGAGGACCGTGTCAAAGCACCCCGAGGCATTTTTCAATTACACCCTGTTACCCAAAAGGAGAACGAGAAAAAAAATTGCTCGCGGCTAGAAAGAAGAAGAGTCCGCGAAGACGGCACTGCCACGCGTGTCTATTGATGCTGCCTCGTGTTGGAAGCTACTTCTTCGACGAGGATTCGACTTTGCTTCAACCGTGTCTAGAGCGACAGTTTCTTTCCTCTTTTCGTTTTAAGATGAAAATCACCTACTCGGTGGTTATCGATCGACGGACACTCTTCTCTTTTAACGAAATTAACGAATTTAACGAATTTAACGAATTTAACGAATTTAACGAATTTAACGAATTTAACGAATTTAACGAATTTAACGAAGGAACTCGCGACGCGATTTCGCTGTCTATCGAACGAAGGATTAACGATGCAATCGGGTCAATTACAATTGTCGGAGAAACGCGTCGAGATAAGAGAAAGGTAGTCGATCGATTCGGTAAACGCGTCGACGATACTCGCACGCGACAAACAGATAGGGAATTTAGGGATCCGTTGGATTATCCGAAACGCTGACAGCGTCGAAACTTAGGCGCTGTAACTTATCCTTCGGTCTCTAACGACACCGATTGGAATTCCGACATGTTGGAATCGACAGGCTATGAATTTCTGCGGCAATTATAAATTCAGCCGTATCAGTTTCTGCAGTTTCGCGTGAACTTGCCGTAACTCGATTAACGAGTCAGCTCCGCGATAAGCGGCTTAAAATAGAATTAAAAAATCATTGGTACTTGCAGAACCACTATTACGCGTGAAACTTTGATAATGCTGCGTCAGAATGTTACGAAATGCATATCCTCGAACGAATTCTCTTCGCAGCGTGTTATTCCCGCTTCACCGGTACTCCGAGAGCACTCGGATATCTTGGACGAGGCATTTCCTGGTCTGACAATGAGGAACACCTATCCTTCGAGCTGTACGTCGACTCGTCTCGCGAAACCGAACGTATTAACTAGGTTTTCAGGACGGCCGGTAATTTCGAGCCGGCATAACGAGAGTGGCCGTAATTTCGTAGGGGTAAGCCGACTTGCCAACAACTTCTATCTCTCCCTTATGGATGTCTCCCGCTTATCCATTAAAATTGTAGGAGAACCGAGCGAAAAGAGAGACAGACGCGGTGAGAAACGTTCGGAATAGAGTCAGGTAGAGGAGTACCGATCGCAATATCTTCGAATAGAATGGCGAGATCGCGGAATAGCTTTAATCCAATTTCGATTGCGGCGAACAACGGATGTTTAGCTAAGATCAAGTAGGTTAAGGAGGGCTCTCGTTTATCGAAGGAACAGCGTATATTCACGGACGTTGTGGCATTGTGAAGACACGTACCGGAAGCAAGAGTTTCTATGCGAGTGCACGAACCACCCGAACTCCCTTTTGCATCGAACATGCACGATCGCCTTCATTTCCCTTCCTGATACTATCTTTTTGTACGTTTTCCTTGTGTTCGTGGCTCGTTTCTACGCCTTCGTCGTTCCACTTCGGCGGAAATATTAGGCATCGATAATCAGCCCTTTTGCATTAACGAACAATTTATACATTTTATTCAAACCCTCGGCTTCAAATCTTGGAATCGAGAGATTTAAAAGAGAAATTTGAAAACCGAATGTTCTTAGGGAAGAAATAAATCGAGCGATTGAGCGAGAAACGATAATCCTAGAAATACGATAAATAACGAAAGCAAACGATCAATCCGCTCAGTCGTTCGCTACGAAGATTAAATAACTTTGCGTGGAACGTTTCGCGTATAAGATAATTCCGATTTTCTTAACTTTCTTGCTGAAAATTTCAAACTTTCAAACTGGCGGGAAATGTTTCGAAAACGAGCCGAGACTTTTTTCCCTCGTGACGCGATCTTGATTTTAATTAAGCACGCTTCGCAAACACGCGATGCGATCAAACCCGTTTTTCTTTACTTAACCTCGCGTACTTCGCCTTTGATTTGACCAATGTCCCCCTCCGTACTGCGCCAACGTATATACATACATATACATTTTCCTCTTTTTTCCACAACGTCTCCATACTTTTATGAACATTAATTGCGATATTAATTAAGAACGGAAATAATTTGAGGAAAATATGGGAAAAATTTTTTGCGAGTTTCCTGTAATTTATTACTGTACATATATCTCGATCTTTGAATCGTGTTCGAAAGAAAACAACACTTTTACTTTAAAATACAATCCATTCCACGACGTTAATTATGAAACGTAATATCATTCGAGTGACACGAGCCTGTTTCGTTTGCTCCAACTTTACGTATTATCGTGCAACCGGGGCTGCAATATTGTTTTTCCGTTTGCGAAAAGATTCATTAGAGTGTAACGATGTCGGATTTATAGAAAATTTATCCGATTAAACTTTCACGATGTCGCAACAAACGAATAATTTCCATAATATTTGGTAACAGATGCGTGTTCTGTGAAATCGGACGTAGCTTCAGAAGTTGCGGACGTCGTAGGGCGCAGTTCGAATAAACATTTCGGGAAAGAAAATCGCGCGATTAAGTTTGGCGTTGGTCGCGTATCATCCTGTTCGCGGAAGCAACTTGTTTCGCCGGCAGTTTGCATAACTGCATAAGAGGAAGTTCCCGTTTAGAATGGTTTCGAAACGGACGCGGTGGAGTCGTGGCGAGGTAAACAGCTCGTTTGCGCACAACTTTTCGTATCTTACGCGGAACTGGATGTCGCGTTAATAATAAAATCCTCCTCGCGGGGTGCTACCGGTTACACGGCCGCGAGCTGTGTCCCTTCGTTCAGACTCTTTTTATGCGAAACTCTGACCGGCCGAGCTCAAAGCCTTCTCCGCGCTCGAACGAGCGTGGAAAAAGGCTTCTCGTTTGCCTTTTCAAAAATTCCGCTAACTTTCTGTTTCGAATGCCGTCTCTAATTACGTTTCAAAAGTGCTTTCGCCGTGGAAGACAAAAAACGACCCAGCGGCTCGGCATAGATAACGTTGGGGGCCAATTACCAAATTATAACTGAATAAAATTTCAGTCATGCGGCGAGAGAGGAGCAACGAACGTAGAAATATGCAAATTTTACAAATTTCGGATCTTTTCAATTATTTGAACTTTCGAATTTTAGATCCCGATTCGATCCTCGAGTCCGTACACTCTTATATCCTCGATTACAAATATTCCTGTGTCTCTAACTTCCTACTTTCCTACGTGCCAATTACTTCTCTGTATCCCGGTGTATTCTTCGTTCCGTTTATACGTCTGTATCTCTAAATCCCTGTAAATTCTCGGTTACCGAGAAAAATATTGAGCTGTGTATACATATAGAAGTTGGGTTTTGTAAATTAACTTAACCAGATAAATGGAGGTTAATTAAGTCTAAGTAAAGTAGCTAATCCGGGCCAGTGCGGCGACGGATTTATTCTCGACGTAAGCTTCTTAAATTCAAATGGGTGCCGCCTACGTAACCAAGGTTGGATGAAACCAGCTGGTGCTTCGTTCTTCGTTAAAGAAGATGCTCTTCTGACAACTCTCGCCGGCCGATGATATATGCGATGGATTAATCGTTGCACATAGCGTGATCGATGGCAAACACCTGCTCTAGATGCTCCGCTATAATCGTACGAATAAAGGAGTGCTAAGCTGTTCGCCGGCGGATGATGAATTATCTTGTCTCGTTAGGAATTACATGAACGAGAGTAAAACAGTGTACGTAGATGTAAAGCTTAAAAATATATAAATTACGTTTCATTGTTTTGGATAGCGTTCAAGTTGTTTTTTCAAGATCTCGTACTCTTATAATACCTTAATAACGGTCGCTAGTATATCGGATCGAACAAAACGAGTTGTACACGTACTCGTATCTCGTTACCTTCGATTTACTAGCAGCCGTCATTATGATAATCGGACACGAGGGAACATGTCCCACTAATTAAATTGCCAACACGCGTAAGATGCAGTCGGACATCGGCCATCGATTATCCGCGTAACCTGCAATTAATATCGTCCCCCATTATTAATTCCTTCGTAACCAAATGATCGCGTTGACTTCATGCCATGCCACGCGTAAACTTACTGCACCGATTAACTGTGCTCGACTTCCGTTACCAATTAAACACAGACATATCCATAGAAATCACGGATGTAAACCGTATTTTACCTCCGTTCGTTTTGTCCGTTGGATCGTAATAAAGAGTATAGAGGTTTGATGCATTTTAGGAAAATGAGATCCAACGACGAAGCGTTTCTTGAGTCGCGAACGAATCGGGTCAAAAGTGGATGAAACGATTTTTCTTAGTCGATAATCGGTCGAAAGGGATCTTGAATCGAAAGGGGGTAGGTAATTTTAATATCGCCGGAATCAGGGATATTTCGTCGGGCTATCAGTCGCTTCGAACTTCCTATCTGCTTAAAGCCATCGAGACAGATCGGCTCTCAGTCACTCCAGGCCCGTTATCTGCTGCCTGCACCGGTAATGGATGTCTAGCCGATTTAATCTAACTACGGATTGATCGTAATGTCTGCCGGTGCCGCGTGGAGCTCGTTAATCTGATTTAATTCTCAATCCTAGATAAGCCTTTTATCGTTCGTTTCCCGGTTAATTCGATAACGGGAGAGACAGCCCCCTTGTAGTTGTTGCTACAAATGGATTCCGCCCAGCACCCCGATTCGCAGTTTACTTTTCACCTCGTGTCCTGCGGGATTAAGAAATCGACCTTTTCGATCGATCCTTTTTCCGATTTCTTTTCATCTTCGACGTCTCGGGTTTTTTCGATCGGTCGGTGGGGATATTATTTCTACCGTTAGGTTCTTGACTTTTGGAGAAAACACGTAGCAATATTATGTGTACAGATTTAACATGTATACATGTATCTAACTCACCAAGATCTGACACGTGGCGACGTAACGCGTAAAGATAAAGAGCGCTTAAAAATCTAATACGTGGTGATATATCGGTAGTAGTAATCTGTCGTACGGCGATAAGACTCGTTTGACGCTCAAACGGCGACTGATGTAGCTTTCTTTTAACGAAAAAAGTTAAATTTCAACTTCCCGTTGCTCGTCAATATACTCTCCTTTTGAAGGTGTACACCGCTGTGTTCTGGTCTACCATGATCAAAGCAGCACCGTGAATTATCTTCTGTCTGTTGTCTCAGAAGCTCCGTCGTTCTGTGCTTTACTTTGGTAAGTGACTTGAAACGGGTTGCCTTCAAAGCAGACTTGACTTTAAGGAACGGAAAGAAGTTGCAGAGAACTAGATCTACCGAGTACAGACGGTGTTTTAATAATAGCTACTTTCTTTAATTTCGCTGGAGAAACTATTACATTTTCTCCGTGTACAATTATTTCTTACGACTCGATAAACAATTCTGATACTCTTTCCTAGACTTTGAACTACGAAAACAGCACACGAATACGCTATTCTCCGCCTTCCTAACCCTTTATACGTATATTGAACAATGCTATTTACAACTTATAACGTCAAATGGAACGATCGTTAATGGAGTACTGAAACGTTTTGAAACCCTAGTACGTTTCCTAATGGCGTTCAGAGAAGTCTTCCATTTTATTTCTCTGTCTTTAGTCTTCCTTTCTTATCTTCACCGATGTCTTTTTCGCGTTTCACCTTTATTTCTGTTTCTGCAGTTTGTTTAATGCAAGCAACACGACACAGTGTAGGGTGTCTCAAAGCGTCCAGCCGGTACACATGCATTTCACGCGTAATTTAACTTCAGCTAGGAAACACGTCGGTTGACGTACAGCATCCCCTTTGTACCGTTGTCGTTGTCGTTGTTGCTGTGTTGCAGATGTCGACGCGACTTTGACTCCGTCGTCCGCGTCAACCAGGTAGCAACCCTTATCCCCTTCGGGCTAGGAAAGCCCCGGGATTCGCAGGACTTTAGCCAGGATATATTTGCGGCTGATGGCTACAGAGTCGCGCGACTCGAATAAAATATCGCCCCGGGGAGACCTCTTCGTCTTCCCGGCGAATGCTCTTCCACTTTCTTCTGATGTTTCGTTTATGAACTTCCTTCTGACATTGGATTTTTCCTTTCCGTAATTATTCGGTACAACAGACGACAGTGGTCGTTCCGATAATTTCTGCGAAATGCGATCACGAGTACTTGCGCCTAACCTTCCTAAATCCGCAGTCGACCGTGCCCGTACCCAGAATTTCAGGTTTGGTGTTTGGAATTTCTGAATTGAGAAAATCGGTAATCACGACGGTTCAGAATTGTTAACTTTGGATATGTAAGAATTCTCTCTTGAAATCTTGAATTCAAGATTCAAGTAACACTTTTAAACGAACGTCAGAGTGGATATATTAAATTCCCACAGCGAATGTCTCTAAACTGTTGGTTAATTAACGAAACTCGTGGAATTAAAGGCGAATTTCGTGCATTGGAAAGTTTCTCACGAGAGAAACGTCGATCAGGGAAGAGACGGTGAAAGATCGACTGGCAGATCGGTCGGCGATCATTAGGTTTTCTAATGGCATTAATGGCACGCACGGATGATCAGTCGTCATTGAATTATGCGGCTATCTCGGCAGAATACGCGGCGAGAATCCTCGGCTATATGGCAGGCTATTTAGCGAGATTCGAATATCCCCGTCGGCTATCGTCATTATAACGCACTTAACATCGCATCGCATCGATTAATCGCGTCCTCGCTAGCATCCATCCTGTACCCATTTGTCGGCGACTATCTATCGTAGACGTCTAATCGCCTGAAAATGATCGTTTTATCGTTTTCATGCGTTGCTACGTTAATCGCGGAACAGGATTCAGCTATGTACTTCGGAACTCTTCTTTAAAGCATTCGGCTCGTGTTGTTCCACTAACGATTAAAAGTTGGACTAGAACTTTTCAGGACTATCAAAATCTATGTACATGGAGATCTAAAAATATGGATGCAGGGATCTAGAAATACAGAAATTTAGAGATACAGAAAATGGGAATGCAGGGACCTGGGATATAGGGATCAACGAATACAAGAATTCGAGGATATACATACATAGAAACTTAGGGTTGTAGAAATCTGAGTATACGAGATAGTACGTATTTTTCCTATGTACGATTTTTCGAGGGATTTCAATATTTCGAATGATTTTGGCAAGTAATGATGATTTGGTCCGTTCGGCGAGCTCGCGTTTCGGGCGACGAAAAAGAGGCAGAAAGGGGACGAGCGCACAAAAGTTAGGTAAGGCTAGGATAAAAATTCTTTGTCGGATCTTAAGCATTGTCAGCGGTGCATCTGGGCTCTTCTCGCCACGAGATAACGAACAGACACTACGTTCCAGGCGCATTGTGAGACCGAGCTTATATAACGTAAATACGATGTGCGAAGAATGGGAAGAGGAGCAAGCGAACGCAGATCTGCAGGCATCGAGTCAAACGGACAACGAATATGCGTTCACTGCTGCGAGCACGGATAAAAGGATGAGAAAATAATGACGGGAATATTATTCTACCAGTCGTATTTACATGATTGCGACGGATCGGTTCGAAACGGATATCGAATTATTCGATTTCGGTCGATAAGCTGTTTGCGCGAATTTCTTTTGACCCTTCAGGTTCGAACGGTACGGACGAACGTGCGCGTACATTCGTCGGAAACGTTACGCGTCGTGACCTGGCTGTGGAAAATTTGAAAATTTACGAATTCGAGAAATTGGAAATCTGACAAATTTTGCTTAATATTGAACACTGCGTATTATGAGATTCTTAAGCGCGGGACTCCGAGAACTTTGGATATTTGGTACATGACATTTCTAGACATTACGTCGCTATTCCTGTTGTATCGTAAAACATAAAATAGAAACGTATAAGCGATAGTGTGAGTTCTAATTAAAAATTGTCTATTACTACAAATCGAAAGACGTAAAGTTTTAGCGCGAAGCTCGGTCAAAATTAAAACCGTTTCGTTGGAATTCATAAACCGAACGGTAATTGTAGCACGCCTTATCGTGGGAAACAGTTTTGCAATTTCAATTTAATGTCTACTTTCGATAGAGTTATGAACGGAATTGTATCCGAAACGGGAGATTATTCTCGTCGCTATTCCGAGTGGATAAAACGTCCACGAGCCGATAACCCGTCGACAATGTTTCCAATTTAAATATCGACGATTTTAGTTTTTACTACGATCACGTTACTTATAACTTTATTATTGAATTAATTCGAAACACGTTTCCCGTTTAATATGTTTTCACGGTACGATTATAAACCGTGACGAACATATTCCGACACTGCTAGCGGTCCACGTATCGATATATCTATATTCTCTGCAAATAATCACAACCGTGACACCTATTACTACGTTAATAATGCAATCGACACTGTGTCGGTCATTCGTCGAACGAATCACGTTTCACCGTGTTTACGCAACGTTATTTTCGAATATTTCTTCTAACGAAATGATTTTCGATGTTGCGATTCCATCATCCGCCAAAAGGTGGATCGGAAATCGGTCACATATTAATTTTCTGTATATAAATACAGGTATAAACCTGTGTTCGTTATTAATTTCGTTAATTGCTCTTGATACTCTTTGCCTTTAACCGACAATCTTATTAATTTATCAAATTTCCAATTATTCGCCCTTACCTTTCTACGTTATTCGAAAAATTAATAGTTTATAAAGTTTCGTAATTTATAAGCTAACAAACAATTCAGTAGAATATTACGAATTTAGTTGTTAATGTAACAATTTCTAAAGGTGTTATCAAGTCGAGCAGGATGACGAACATCGCGCTGAGAATACGAAAAGAGTACAAGTGTTAAAAAATGAAGGTGATCTTAAAATCACTGAGATACCTCCATCCCCGAGAAAGAAAAATATTGCTGGCATGGTATTACCTTCGTGATACCGCGTAGCTTATACGCGTCGTACTTTTTCATAACTCCAAAAACAGTTGAAATACTTGCGACGAATACAAAGTTCCATAGATATATTTCAAATTTTACGTAGTATAATATAAGCGCTTTAAAAGATAAACACATCCATCTTCCGTCTAATACGAATATTTTTTTTCTATTACAGGTGAGTACACGGTACCTTCGGGAATCCGTTTACCCACGTTACACGTAAGTTTAACCGTCCATCGTTCACCACCATGATATTAACGATGCCAGTCACGAGCGGACCTTTAAAGCGCGCGTCACGAATTAACTCGACGCTAAATATCTGTTGCGAATTGTCCTTTCCGAATTATCATGGTAATACTATCATTGTAGAAGACCGTAGCTCTTTACGCATACGTTTACTTACGCTGTAAAAGCGAAACGATTTCTAGATTTCTTGGTTCTTATATTCCTAGATACTTAGATCGCTAAATTTCTATATCGTATCGTCTTTATATCGCAAAATCTTAACGTCCCGAGAGTCCTGGATTTTCTCTGAATACCAAGATCACAAAATTCTAGAGTCTCGGTATCCCTAGTTCCCGGGTTCTTGTATCGTCAAGTCCTTAGATTTGAATGTACATAGACCCGAGTATTTCGAGATTCCAATGTCCTTAGATCCCCAGATCCTTATGTCCCGAAATTTCTAGATTCCTAAATCGCTACATCCGTAGAAGTTTAGATTTCTAGATCCTCCTCTGCGTGTTTAGACCTCGACGTTAGACGCGTTCGCGTGGTGCACCTACGTTCTAGATCTGGGGTCTATTAGGCAGAGGAAAGCTGGTATTGTCTCGTTCGCTTGTCAACCTTCGAAATGATCGTTGGGTGTTAGATCGGGCGAATAGACTGGTGTAAAAAAGAAGGTCGTCAGCAAAGGAAAGAGAGCAAGAGTTTGATGCAGGGCGCAAAAAGGTGGCGCACGCGTGCAGACCCGACTTCCTCGAAACCGGTGTAGCAGGGGATCGTAGACGAGCACACAAATAGCTCATTATGACCGAGGCCCGCACTCGGACCCGTCGCGCGCACTACGTAATTGGGGTTAATGATCGTGTGTACGCTCCTACTCCTCTCCTACTTGGACGCGAAGCAGCTCTCGACAACTTGCCTCGAACCAGCCATTCCACCCATTAGCAAGTGTAATGCCGCTCCTGCCAACACCTCCTTTCTTTCCCGCTCTCTGCCCTTCTTTCTTCGTCCTATTCCCCTGCCTTCTTCCTTCCTCGCCCGACCATTCGATCCTCGCGCGCTGTTTTTCCCCGATGCCGATTCTTCTTGCCCCAGGATAATACTGTTAGACCGCGAACGCCGCACCGCGCCGTACAGACCGTCGAGAAAGCTCACGGATTTCTGCTGGGAAAAAGTTGACCGAAGAAAAGATGCATGTCGTGTCGGATTATGCGACAATTACTCTCCGCCGGAGATTGGGTCAAGTTCATTTTATACTCGCAAATTTGACTCGCATTTGAAATTCAAATTTCGCGCAACGGGATTTTAATATCGCTTGAAAGAAGAAGCGTTTCTTCGGAAAAAGGACCCTCCCTCCGTTGACGTTTCATTCCTTTTCGAATTCGCGAACTTTTCAATTTGAACTTTAGAACTTTGGGAATTTCAGGGCATAGGAACTTGAAAATTCTCACGATAAATATCCGTTTCTGCGATTTATAAAAGACGATAATTAGCGGCAACGCTTATTAAACATCGATAATACGTGTTCTAAGTACATAATTAACAGTTGCCAGCGGAAGGTTAACAATCGAGAAAACAAAGGGTTTCGCGATTTGGCTTTTTATTTCTGCTTCGTTCACGGTCGCGTTTTATTTAATTTTGCATTCGACGAAAAAGAGCGATGTAATTAGCGGCCACTAATTGCCATCTATTAACGTCGATACGAAGCGCACCCTATTACTCATCCATAACGATTGATCGATTATTGATCACTCGAACGGTTTGATTTCTAGAAATCTCGTTTTATCGTCGCGTTTTTATCGTCTCTCTTGCTAATTACCCGTTAATCGCAGGTAATTAATAGGAACTGGTAGATGTATCGGTTTACGGGTATCGTCCTCCAATAATTAACAATCGCTAATTAACGTTCAATTTTGGAACGAATCGCCTCGTTCGAAACTTTCGAGCAGACTTCAGCTTTTTATCGATATATTCAAATTTTTAAACACGTTATTTAAGAGAATCCTTTTTTGTTCGGTTTGCTGCCGCGTTAATGCACGCAACGTAACGATCGAAGGCGAATCTAAACGAGATACGTTCTATCGCGATTTATTATCGGAGAAACGATCGAGTGTAAAAACAATTAACTCTTATTACGATTCCTGTTCGATAAAAAAGAACACGTTTTATCCGAGTTTTATTTAATGAAATATCCGATATTTCCGTGCTGTTAAACGAACAAACGGAAACGATACGGCGTTGAATTGCCTGAACCCGATTCGGACCTGGTACCATCAATATTTTTTACCTTTAATAAAAATGATAAAAATGTTAATAATCTCGAGGAAAATCAAAGTATTATATCCCATCGGAGATCGAGCGAATCATTAGGACAAAAATTATAACGGTGTAATATTTAAAACGCGTTATCTCACTTGAGAGAACACGCGAAATTATTACGTTACGTAAAAGTGTATAGCGATTAACTTTTATTTTAAAATAAATGCCTACTATCCAATTATGACGATCGATTAAATATAAAATTTCATATAATTATTATTTAACTGAACGAATGAAAATGTAATATACGGTACAATAATTAGAACCGAAACGCAGAATCATAAATATAGATAAGAAATTTGAAAGTTAGAACAATGTGTGAAGGATTGAAAATGGGGTCGAATAGAGCAGGTTTCTCTCTGAATCGAATAAAAAAGCGAAGGGAAAATGGTAGTCGAATGTAAGAAATTTCTATTCATAAAGTACGAAGTACGATCATCGGATGCGAGAAAAAAGAAGTAATCGTTCCTTCCTGGGCACTTCTTAATTAACTTTCAAGCTTCCTCCAGATTACCAAGCCTCTCTTTCATTAACTCGAAAAAAACCCTTCCCTCGTCTTTACAAATTTTCAGCCCCATTTCAGCTCGACCTCCTTTATTCGCTCTATTTACGCGCCGCGTTTTCACCATTTGTGTTTTCAAATGTATAATAACTCTATGCTACTTCTTCCAACGAACAAAAACCATAACTCGTCGAGACGTTATCGCACGATTCGTCGGTGACATTCGGAATCGTTTTGAAATCTTTAAACTTACACCCTTCTAAATATCCCAGCTCTGGGAGATGGATTTTCGATATCCGTTCTACAGGTAATATAATATATCATTATTGGAATATTTTATACGCACAAATAGTTGAAAGTTAATTACGTACGTGGCAGTCTTTTCGCGTTTAGAAATACCGAACGAAATCTCGACTGATCGAATTTTGGTTTCGTCGAGAGTGCACAACTGCGGGCACCGCCGTCAAAACCGATAGTTCTTGTTTGGTTTTAGCATGTTCCTCCGTTTAACCGTTGGTTTATTCAATCGTTTTGGTTCGGCCCACTTTCCTCTACGCGTTAACTGAAACTTTCATCTCTATCAACCATTTTTATCCTTTGTACTTATTGTTCGCTTCAATTAATCCGATTAAGTACCCGAATGAAATACGTTTATAGCGTTGATGGCTTTGCTGGACATGACCATTAACGGTTCCACAGAAATTTATCAATTTTCTATAGGCTTTATCGGATTCGACCGCGAGGACAAAGGTGAATATAAATAATCCGCGATTAAACATCGAAGTTATTGAAAAATCTACGATACTATACGATCTAAACGGTGTCTGACACGAAACAAACGCCGAGTCGCAAAGACCGCAATGTAACAGAAAAATAGCTGTGGATTATGTAGGTCGAATTGAGGAAAATTCAAACAAGCATCGGATGCTAATCGAACAGCGATGAAAAATTTACGTGAAGGTATGGTCGCGGCACAAAGTCATAAACGAGTCAAGAAAAAGGAGGAAGTTTTAAGGAAAAACGAAAAAAAAAAAAACCGCTTCTCGATCGCTTCTCGTTCGAGTCTCTCGATAGACACCGAGGCCAACATTCGTGCCGTTCAAGCAATTTTTATTAAACGGCACGCCATTGTTTGTCACGAGGCGTGCCACTTTGTCTCGTACTCGAGGCAAAAGTAGTTCTAAGCCCGGTTACAAAATCCACCCCTTCGCTCGGTAATTGCTGACTGCTAAGCTACTGCTACGAAAACCCTTCTGACGTGCTGAAAAGAACAAGAAACCGCGAACAATCTACCGTGAGCTTCGGTTAACATTTACGATGTTCAAGTTCAAGGAAACTTCTCACTTTCTCGGCCACGTTTTTTACTTTACCAGATATCTTTAAACATTTAAACCGATTCGATAACATTAAATTATCACAACATAGTACATGTATCGATTCGCGTCAATTCCAAGCATAACGAGATCACGAGATCTTTCGTGTCGTCCGTGGACAAATAGATGGTTCAAGAACGCGTTTTAATATCCGATTACCGTGGTCGCGATTATTGAAACTAACCGGGAAAGACTAGACTCGCTTTCTGCTCGCTCAATTTGGATATACTTTATTAAGTTAATTAACAACGTCACGACCGAGTACTCGTCGCTCGATAAAATTACCTTATTCTTTTTTTTTTTTTTCAATATTCGATGGGTGCTATATCGGCCGAAAGTTTTCGCTCGTATATCACGCGGCTGCAACTCTATTTTCATCGTAGACCTCTGCTGTTTCGCGGCAACGTTCGGACTGTACGTGTATTTGCTTTCAACGGGATTCGAATAAATATTCGACGAACACGGAACGCAACGCTCGCGGTTCTAGAAACTCTCCGATGTTGCCTGGAGAACTATTCCCGAAATTTGTGCAGACTATTTCCAGCAATTCATATCCCACGGCACAACTCGCTGAATTTCATCGTGTACAGAAGAAAACAGTCAGCAAATTTAATTGTACGTTGACGATGCATTATTTCCGTTTCCGTTCGCTGGCCATCTATTTCGCATGCGAAATTCTGCTTGGCTCTCCTTAATTTCGAACCTCCAATTAAACGAAACGTTAAAACGCTTGGATGGTCGTCCGCTGATTGCTTCATCGAACAAGTTCTTTAAACGCGATTTTACGAGTTTCGTCGAACATGATCATTTTAAGAGGGTGCATGGAATTTAAATTTCATTTTGTGCATGGAAGCGTTTCTGTCCATGGAAGATTGCAAGAGCGAAGGTTCCGAGAAATCTTGTCATTGTTCCGAAGGCAATGCAAAGTTTTCTTCTAGCGAAACGGAAGACGACAATTGATCGAGCAGGTTCCGGCGTTGGAAGTTAGTAGCCGTGGTAATCTTGGTACACTTAATTGGACGTTGATGAGAGTGGCAGAGATAGGTGCTTGTCGCAAAGTGCTGAGTTGGCGAGCGATGCCAGTGCTCCATACTCGCGAAAGGGCGTCACCGACCATTTTGCAAGAACGCTGAAACTTCTATTCGACCCCCTGCTTTACTCGTGCATCGGTATGGATTAGCCTAGCACGGCAAATAACTCGCGATCAAATATCTTCGCGTTCCCGAATGATCAATTGACAAATTCCCGCATTCGTGAAAAACGCGAAACCCATCCTCGTGCCACTTTAGTCGCGCCAATATACGCGGACGAAAACTTTACGAATTTCTACCATTGTCCTATAAAACGAAATTGTCGAACAAATAAATGTAAAGAAAGTCGTAACTCTGCGATAGCTCCCGATGGATCATCCTCTCGAACAAAACGCTCGCATACGTTACCCGGTTAACTCGGTAATAGATTCGGGACGCGAAGAGAGAATCGAGCTAGTCGATATATCTCGGCAATTATTCTGTCGGTGTTCGTTCGCGCCTCAGGAACTCGAGAAGATCATCGAATTTTGAAGGAGCGAGCCACTTGGATGGCGACGCCGATGGGATTCGATTTTAAGAGAGGAGAAGAACCGCGATCGCGATAGCGCGAGCTCGCGGTGTTTCATAATAGACGTTTTTCATGACGCGAATCCTTTCAGTTTGATTAACGCCAGACCCGGCCGTAGTAATTGTACTCGCTGACGCAGAGAAGCTTCTGAGAATTTTTTTACGTCAAGCGTTGGCTGCAGTAAAAAAGAACATCTTTATTATCGCGCGCTGTAAGATACGATATAATCGTAAAAAATTTACGATGTTTTCAAGGGAAAAACTCCGACGGATTGTTTCGATAGCCCTTTCGCGAATACGGGGAGTTGAACTTTTTAAACGTTTTCGTACGCATGCACGATCGATAAAAACTTTTTAGCGCTTCTTGTAAATTTCTAAATTTTGTAGAAATTGGAACTACCGAGAACAGAGAGGACCCTCTTCCTCTACTCGGGCATTGTCCGTAGGAAAGGCCGCAATGCGCGACACTGTACGTTTTAAACGGCGGGAAAAAAAAGATACACCAAAACGAGTGGTAGGTGGTCGTTCGGATAGTTTTCTTGTTCGTCGATTTGTTCACCTGTCGGTTCACAGGAGCTCGCTGGTTTACCTGTGCAAATGAAACTCGACTCGATTCGTACCGTTCACCAACCGCACACGATGGAACCTGGTACCGTATATTAGTTCCAGCGAAAGATCCCGTGGATACGTTGCTCGCCACGTTCGAGTCTTGAGTTTCGACAAAGAATATCGAGTGACGTTATTGTAGCAAACAGTAGTGGGATCGAGAAACGGATTATCGTGTATCGGCGACCAACGGACAACAAACTCGACGCTGCCTTTGGCTTAATCGTTTCTTTCAAAACCTATTATTCGATTTTCCTTTATCGCGTATCTTTATCGTGCGTTGTGCATTAAGATCTCTTCGTAATTCTGCATCTACGATGTTTCGTCGTTGAAGTTACTTTGCGCGAACGTTGTAGCTTCACGATCGAAACAGAGCATATAGTTTGTCAGTTGTTTTCGTTGGTGAAATTTTGTCGACTATTCGAATGAAAGTGTAACGAATTATGTTTCTGTGGGCAATTTTTTGGAGCCTTTTGTATGATTCGTGAAATTGGGAACATCTGGTAGTAACTTGGACCGACTGGTATGGTAATGTCAATATGCATTTTGTAGTCGGTGCGCGTTCTGTACTTAATTTGAAAGATACCGTGTCGTGAATAAAATTCGTCGCACGAAACTAGATATCTAATAGGTATCTCTAACTTGAAAATTCAAGCAACTAGGAAGTTGCAAACAAACGACTGTTAATAAACGATTAACCGATGAAAAGTAGATATTTCGTTAATCGAAGTCGGTGGTCCGTGTCGATTGCAAGAACCGAACGAATCGCGCGACTTTGTTTCTCTCGTAGCTAAAATAACGTTTAATTAATGCGAAATTCCGGCATGCACCTCGTTCACGATTTTCGTTGACTTTTTAACGTTCTCTCTCGAAAAGTGAATACCATTTTCGTGGGTATCTTTCTCAGACGCTTCGCTCGTGTAATCGCGTGGAAACCAATTAACCCCGTTAAAGCTGCTGCGGAATTTTCGGCTACCGCTAATCTAATATATAATAACTATGCTTGGCGATCCGAACGAAATTTCGTACAATTAGTCTTAGAATTATTTTAAAACCCGTTCAATCTGTTTATTATTTTCCTATTCCGTCACAATTCAATGTTGCGTTTCCATATTGGATCTATACGCGCGCAATCTATAAATAAATAAGGAAATAAATATTTCGTATTTTTAAAAATTCGTATATATATATATATCGATGGTACTGAATTATTGACTTGCCCTTTTTACACGTACCGTAATACAGAGATCTCGGAAATACTGGGGATATATCGGGTGTCCTGACTGACGGTGAGCATATCTCTAACATTAAAACATGGTTTTATCGCGAGTAAATGACCTAAATACCTGCTACATAACTAGTTCCACGGATTATCTAGTATGTAGATCACTTTCCGATATATTTCAGGATACCCAGAGCTGTTCTAAAATATATTTAACAAAATAAAAGGCAGTACTGCACGTTTGTACGTTACATCTGGGCACCAGTGCCCGTGCACGCGTTGAAAACATCATATACATTCGTAGCCATTGTAAATTAAACGTCGATATTTCATTTTATTTTATCAGCGTTTTAAACTTGAAAATATGCAATGTTTACTTTCTACATCATTTTAAGGGTAGCCCATATTTAGTACATTTGAAAAGTCAAGGTTTTCGCTTTCACTTGAAATACATAATTTGTAGCAATCGTTACTTTTGTTCAGCTCGCGTTAATTGTGTACGATAAATATCGTAACTGTACATTACAGCGTAGCATCTTAAAAACTATAAAAACAGGCTTGGCAGTATGTTCCGAAATAAAAGTGGTGGCCCATATTCGGGGCACTTGGTGTACAGTCAAAGTTCGTGCAACGTTCGATATCGGCGTTGGAACTAGATGGAAACACATCAGCCAGCTCTAACTATTCGATTATCGCGAAGCCATAGGCGTAACGCTTCCAGGTCATCCCCCTCTGGCGAACAAGTAGAGTGGATCCGTCGTGTCGCGTAGCGTCGGCTCGTCCGACACCTACTCACGGACCTGACTCTCTCGTTTGCCGACAGGCAAAACTTCCGTGAAGGTGAAACTCTCCGAGGAAGGCCGGCCAAGAAGAGGGGCACACCTCTGCACACCTTTCGCGTCCTCCGTCTGCTGGAACTCCTTTAGTCGCGGTTAGACAACGCTCACGAACGCCTCTTAGTTTCTCCTCGGACCATTTCTTTGCCCTTTCTTTCGCGCGAGATTCCACCTTTCGAATCGGTTCGACCAACTTTCAACGGAGAAATTCGTCGAATACGGAAAGGACTGTACTTTCGTGAACGCGGTGATAACTGTTACGATACGACGATTACGACGGGTGCTTTTTTCCTTTAATATACATTCAAATGGATATTTACGACGTTTAGGTATTTTAACAATTCAGTTTTGATGGTTAAAATCGAACACTCGGAATTGATCATCGTGTACGCATCGACGTAATTGGGATTTTTCTTCGAGATCAGCTATAGGTCTGTTAATTTTATTAACGGTGTCAACGATTCGTGAAATTTTCATCTGTATCCCTCGCGTTACGTTATGCATACCAATGTATGTTTCGAAAAAGGGTCATTCTTAGGTCCTTATAGTTACGTCGATGCATATACGAGACCTTAGTATATTTCAAGTTATTCGCGCTTTAAGTTGACCTATTCGGGTTTTAAAGAGATTTCGGTGAAACGTGAATAATAGCAGATTTTTGTCGAGTTTCCTGAATGTCCCGTGCGGGTTAAACGTGATTCACGCGCGATAAAAGACATGATGGTGATAAGTGCATTGAAGCATGTCGCGAACGCGGCGACCAATGCGGTCCATTCGGCGACGAACAACAATACTGGACACGGCCATACTAATTCTGGTACGTTTTAATTGTGTGCGTGAAATTTTGATTAATATCGAATGAATCACAATAGCGTTGACATATATTGTTCTGTTTATGAACTTTAAAACAATCCACTTTCAGATTGATCAGAATTTATTTAATACGCAATTATATCGTATTATAAATGCAATAAACATTGTAATTATATCAATATTGATTATCGAAGTACCATAGCGTGTACGTGATAATAATACAATAATATTTCATTCCCGTAATTATATGTTCTCGACGAAGATACGTTTTCGGTCGAAAGTGCGGGAGTAAAAGGATTCTCAGGACAACGAGGTAATCGAAATGCGTTTCGTTGCGAGATTATGTTTATCAGATTCTTCTAGCGACGTAATTAAACGGTTAAAATGCATCGGATTTAGCGGCATCGATTGGAGCCAGTGCGATAGCGAGCCACGATAAACGCTTATCTAAAGCAGAGTCGTGAAAGGTCGATCAATCGTGTGTCGCCAACAGCACGAAATAGTTATTACCTGAAATCTAATTTATTTCCGCTTATTAATAACCCTCTGATGACGTCTAATTATTATATCGGTACGAACGATTCTACGTTTCGACATAAAAAATTGCGATAATATTCGAATCCTAATTGACTACGAAAGCGTTAACGGTTGTACGAACGATGTAAACGCAATATCGAAGCAGATTCGCGTAACGCGAAAGAAAAATCGTTCGAACGATCGACCGATCGCGGTTGTCGTTTCTTACGCGAGGTTTTCGCCGTTTTCGATTCGCCTCGAAACCATCCGTATACAGTCAACGCCAAAGCTGGATTCCCTACAGAGAATGACCGAACTTCTGAATTCAACGACTTGTAAATATAGAAATTTCGGAATGCATAAATTTCTCGAATTTTGAACTTTGCTTTTTGAAAAGTTGAGAACGTAGTATTTTGAGAGCGTAAGAACGAAAAAAATTGAAGAATATCAAAAGGAAATTTGCGGATTCGTACACCTGTCCTTACTCAAAGGAAGGCTACATTGCAGCCAAGTGTACGACGCTCGATTGTATTCATATTGAAATATCGCTTGCGCAAAATGGAAAAGGTTACATGAAACGGCTCGAGAGCACGATCTCGAGCTCTCTGTTCGCTGGAACAACGGAAAATTTTCTTCTTTCGACGTTCGACGTCGGGTCGAGGCAATTGTGACGTCCATTTGGACGAGCATCTTCCTCGATGGATCGCGAATTCGATCGACCGTGTGCAAAATTATTGGATAATTGTTAAATTCGTTGATAGATTCGATTGTAATATACGATGGTATAAAGGTGATCGTAAGGTTAAAACGCGAGATTGCGCAACGCGTTTATTTTGCAATCTTCCGCGGATGGATTTTGTTATTTGTGTTTGTACTTCGAATCGATCGGGCATGAATCATTCGTCATTCTATGGATGAATAGATCTCTTTTTTTTTTTTTTTAAACCTGTCGTTTACGGTGACCAGAACTGGTCACGGTTTGTAAATAAAAGCAGCATCGCGTTGCGGCTAAATTCTACATTTCCTATTTTCTAACTTCACTTTTCTCTCGATGCAGTAAGATAAATAAAAGTACAACACACAGCAACATCGCATGTCTACGTTGTATGTGACCCCGATCGTTACTGTTTTTCCTTTCCACACTATCAAAAGAAATCGAGAATTGTAGCAATTTAAAAATCTTCAAATTTTCACCGACACTGATGACGTGACCTCGCGTAACAATACATATTAGACCAAGTTGCATCGCGATCGTGCTTCACTGCGACGTATATAGACGCACCACAAAATTCATCAGCTACACCGATGTCGATAACACGGCTTTAATATAAACGTATTTTTTATAAAGATGCCATCGTAGACCACTATATTATGTCGATGTATATAATCAGATTTGCTCATAATTTATAAGAATGACATGAAATTGTACGTAGAATTTGGTTTGTTCGTATCGAGGAAGAGAAAGAATGGAGGCAATAGACGTTAGAGAGGGAGAATGTAATGGTTATATCGAAGACACAACGGCGATCTTGACATTAGGCGTGGCAAGAAAGTTGCGATTCCGTTCTCGTCGAGAACAGGATCGTGACGGTAAATGTCTTCGCCCGTTGTTTCTTCTTGCCGTGGAAATTACTAGGTCGTATAATGAGTTCGTTCGTTCATTCGTTCGGTGTTCTGGTGTTCTGCTGTTCGTTTCGCGTGTCTGGCTGCTTCGTTTCTGTTCTCGCGAAAGATAATATTCTCTGGCATGTTCGGTTAAGTGTATCTGCTCAGTTGCTTCCTTTATTAACTGCGCTTGTATATCCTGCCAGTTAACGTCGTTCCCGATTATTAAATAAATAAACTTCCGTATCAGAATTAATTACTCGATGTGCGCGTCGATTTCATTATTTATTTATGTTCTAGCTTGTTTTCGATTTCGAGGCAAACGCGCGTTAGAATCGGCGTTAAAAATAACGGCGGTATCAGATATCCTTCGCCTTTCTTTTCATTCCTACCATCGATCTAGAACTTGTTTAGGATAATATCATTTAACGCAAGATATTTCTTCTCCTGTCAAGTAATTTTTTTCTCCAAGTTTTTTGTTCGCTTCTACGCAAAATTGAATCAAATATTCGTATCGATTAGAATCGCGAAAGTTTGGCCGGGACATCGAAAAATTTATCCGAACCGCTGGACAAATATGTAATATTCAAGGGTAGATATTACATATTTATACGCTGTATGCTTTATGGAAATGCGAGAACGCGTTCCGTGAAAGTTTCTTCTGGAAGCGTACGCTTTTGGCAGGAACACGTTGCACGGAATACATTTCACGATACGTGGCACAAATCGGCTAACAACGCGTGTACGGTATCGCGTAGGATAATATTGTTTTTTACCGCGTTGAAGTTAGTAGTTGTTTGTAGAGGGTAATCTGTTGATTTTACAATTTCATATTCGGCAAAGGAGCGTAATCGAATTCGACAACTTCGTAACGCCGCCAAGCAATTTATAATTATTTGAAAGTCAAATCTTGACGAACGACTTGAATACTTCCGACGAATCGTATTAAAATTCAAGGACGTGCCTTCGAATTTCAGCACGGATCATCGTTCAAAAATATTCTAATCGTTTATTTGAAAACAAACTCTGTCCTTCGCTGAACATGAAACAATTTTTATGTTAATTCCTCGTTGAATAATATTTTCTTGGATTAAATTGATTATAATATTGAAATTCTTTCGTTGAATAATTCAAAATCTAATAGAGACCACCATATATAGTTAGGGCCAAAGTTACATGAATTATTGAAGGTATTCAAAAACTGTTATGTACCAAATAAACGACGAAATAACTGTAACGAATAGAAAAGTATATTTTCAGATCCATTCTCGGAATATTTCACGTTCAAGTCTGTTCCGTGTAGAAAAAATTCCTATTCATCCAAGACCCATTTTCATATACATACATATGCATATACATATAGACATACTTTGTCGAGTACTTTCCTACACGGATTTATCTTTTGTACCAAAAAACAGCGTTAGAGAAGCGATCTTTGCGTAGGTCTGCCACTTCTCTTTCCCATTTCTTTTTTTTTTTTCTTTTTTTTTTTTTTTTCTCATAAAAGGACGTTCTCCGGTAGAAACGATCCAACACGGTGAGCTTTCGCTTTCATAGAGAAACGTTCCACGCAGAAATGGTTCTTCGTGGTTCCTTCCCTTTTATAGAGAGCCACTCTCACGGAAACGATCCGTAGAGTTCGTCCTTTTTTTTTATAAGTATATACATAGAGACACGTATGCACAGAAAGGTTGGCGTTTATTTTCCCTAACAAATCGTCTATCGAGCTCCGTATAAAAATACGATATTAAACGTGTCGATTATTAAAGGTAAATGTTTTTATCGTCAATGCGTAAATTACGATATTCACGCCGCAGTTGTACAGATTTAAGCAGTATTCGTATTTTAAATAAACTATTAATCTTTTTTTCTTATTTCGTATGTTTGGCTGGAAAAGCTAACTCTCGTTAGTGCTCATAAAATTTTCTTTTTCCTCTCCCTAGCGTTATGAAACATTCTGGAATTTTCAATTTGTCGAGGAAACGTGAATCGGTGTTTTTCTCGTGTTCGATCGGTTAATTGAAATTCATTCGGTAACTCGTTGCGCATGGACAATAGAAGCGCTGTCGGAAACTTTCGGCCTCGAACATTCGCGTTCGATTCGTGGATTTTTGAATACGGAGGGTATACATTACGAGCGAATACGCGCGATACGGCCTTGCAAAATATTGTTCGCGTTTCGAGGCTGCTCATTATACCCACCTTCCAAACTTTCAACCGTTAAAGCGCGTAACATAAATTGAACTGTTTAACACCGTTATAACCGAAATCCACTCGTTTCGCGTTTACACTCCGAAAGAAAGTCGTACTTTGTAATGTTTGTTCGAATTTACCGTCAAACAGCTTTTCCTCCGTTGTATTTTTTTTTCTTTTTCTGAATCGGTATCGCTGCGAATATTTGAAAACCGTATTTTTTGGCAAAAGCAAAAAAGCCGCGTAACCGAAAGGCGAAACTAACGTAACGAGAGGAATTAAGAAGGAAAAAGGAGAAAAGAAGTTGGAAGTTTTATTGCTCGCAAGGGCAAGTGCCTGTGTGGCGAGAAAACTATGGCAAAGGAAAAAGTGAAAGTTCGATGGTACGCGAGAAGAAGAGGCGTTCCTTTCGAACAGAACACTGGACGCGTTACGATCGTGTAACACTTCCGTATGCTCGATTGCAAAATACCTGCTAGTAGATCCAAACGATTCAGAAGGACAAGCCTTTCGTGTTACGTGTCGCCAAATTTCTTCATTTCTTCAACTGACCAGATACACCAACTTATTTTAGTAACGATTGTTAAAAATCGACTTAGTACGCGACCAGATGATCTACTAATTGTATATAACAGCGACTCGACGTTGTCCGGAAAAAAAAACTGTAAAAATTTGAAAATTTAATGAGTTCATAGAAATAATTAATTCCGCTGTCCCGTATGAATTCGTATAAATTCGAGCGATTTCAATAAGCGGACGATCGCGACTCGAGTTATACGGAATATTATTCTGTGCAAGAAATCCTCGTATCGAGAACCCTTGTCATTATGTTACGGACTGTTGAGCACTAATGAGCGCTCTACACACCGAGCACCATTCGAGTCGTTATAATTATTCCAATCAACCGTAAACCAAAAAAAGGAACGCAGATATTTCAAGCAGAATTGATTCTCAATTATCGTTGCAATAAATGCAAGCCAATTCATTATCGCTTCTATCCGTGAGAATCTGTTTCATATTTCCTCTGCATCAAATTTCTATGAACGTGAAAGGAAGAAGATCCGCTTTCAACGTTTTTATTTCTTTTTCGATCGATGTTGCGATGAAAAATACCTGCGACAGAAAATACGTTGCCCGTTTTGAAAAACGATTTTCCACGATATGTCGTTTCGTGAACTAACGAAAAATAGAAAAATGCGTTATTACGACAGGTTATCGTTCTATTTATTGTATCGTAATACGCGAGCAGTTCGACTCGTATAATCGAAACGTTGTTAAGTTAGAAAATTATCGGCAGAAGCGAGGCGAGCGAGTAGGACGTCGTTCGACGAGCTCGCGAGCGAGAGGCGAATCGCTCTTCCGAGGTTTTCACCGATACCTTAGAAAGTGTCATAGTGGGAGGGCAACAGGCCTTGAAAATCGCAATCAACAGGACCGACGTCGCGTTCGAAAGGTGTCATGGACGTGATAAGTCTCGAATTTTTAATGTAATTCCTGGAAGACTAATCGATGGAAACTGATATCTGAAATCTTGCAATCTCTTTAAGAGTTCAGCCCATTTAAGAATATGTTCTATTTGCGAAAAAAATAAATATACAGTGTCGATCGTGGTTCAGTTAGCTCGTAAATCTAAGCTCGTCTCGATTCGTAGTTCGCTAATTACGATTCATCGGTTGAATCGGAACGCGGCTTGATATTAACTGAACGGTGTCGCAACCACTGCAAATCGATGAGTCCCTTTTTTTGGAATGGAATAAAAAATTGTTGCCACTTGGAGAGCTTTATTAAAAACCGTCAAGAGGTCAAGAAAATATCACGTGATCGAGCGTCTACGTATCGGCGACAAGCGGAAATTTATTGGCGATATTTTTCTCTCTCGGAAGTATCGACCCTCGTTTCCATCCACCGGGAAACGTTCTTCCGCTCCTCGCACCCTTTCCTGTCATTCCAACTTTCCTCTTCTTCTCTCTTCCTCTCTCTTTCTCTCTCTCTCTCTCTCTCTCTGTTTTCCTCTTTTTTCTCTATAGTCTCCATCCTCTTTCGCTCGCTCGCGCTTTGCTTTTTCCCTCAAACTGATTTATTCCCGACGCCATACTTCCTTTATCGAACGATTCGAACGTTCGACGTTACTCTGTACGGTAGCTGCAGTAATTAGCCTTGTTTCGCGTCGCTTAATTACCCTGGAAAAGCACGAGACGCGTTCCTAGAGAATAGCCAACGAGAAAAGTAGGTCGTTTGTTGCGGAGGAAGGGAGAAAAAAGAGCGAGACAGCGGTGACTCGGGGAAACCCGATGCAAGTTCACGGCCATGCTTCAAGTCCAAAGTACGTTGTCGCTTTTCATTTAAATATCGCGTTACTAACAGATCTGGGAATCGGCAAAGACAAAAGCCCAGAAAGTTGGCTTTAAGAGCGATCAACATACACGCGGGTATCGGAAAGCATCCAGGGCTCCAGATCGCCGACCTGATCTAACGACGATATAACCTAATGCTGACCCTAATTTAATCTAACTCTGATTTAATCTTACGTCAACGTAATCTACAGCCTTGACCTAACTGAGCGTCTTAACTCTGATCTAACCTTATTTAACCATGCTGAGGTAGCCTAATCTTTGCTTAAACCAATCCCGATCTGATCTAGCCCGACCCGAGGCCAGATTTTCGAAAAACTGGGTTCGAACCGCAAACTTGAAATCGGCGAACAAAAGAATTACGATTCCAGCGTGTCGTAAGCAAGCGGTTCTCGTAATATTATAGTTTCGTTTAACAAGAAATCGTGCAAATTCTTCGATGGCAGATAACCGTGTCATAGGTCGCGACCTCTGTTCAATGATTTGCTCGCAACGCGATGCAACGGCCACCAAGCATAAACACGCGCGATCTGTCCGCGCAGCGCTCAGTGGCGATCTTACCGCTAATCGTTGCGCACCATACGCGAAAGCTCGACCTCCGAGATGTCCCGATCCTACGTATCGTGCCTATCGATCATCCTGTTGTCCCTGACGATCGCAAGGTCGCAGGATGGGGCAACGTGCCAACAAATAAGCGGTTACACGGTGTGCCATCGCAAAGGAACCTTAGTGGACGTCTCTCAGCGAGAGTTCGAGGACAGACTCGAAATCCACGATCTGAACCTGTTGGCCATTCGAGAGAACGCCTTCAAAAACTTGACCACGACCCGGCTGAATCTCGGTCTGGGCAATAAGATCTCCGTGGCCAAACGCGAGTCGTTTCGCGGTCTGGACAAGTTGGAACGACTAGATCTGGACAGTAACGCGTTACCTTTGTCCCCGTATCTGTTCGCCGAACTTGGACAACTTCGTTCGTTGTCCCTCATCTTCAACAAGATCAACGATATACCGAAAGACTCGTTCGCCGGTCTATCGAATCTGATGTGGTTGTATCTGGGCAACAACGATATCCAGTCGATCGACAAAAACTCGTTCTCGGGGTTGTCGTCGTCTCTATTATTCCTCTGGTTGAACGACAACAAAATCGCTAACGTGGAGGCTGGCACTTTCGGTCAGATGCCGGAACTGAGTCGTCTTCATTTGGAAAACAATCAGCTGACCGCCATTCAACCTGGCAGCTTCCGTGGACTTCACAAATTGGACGGTCTGTTCCTCGATCAAAATCAGCTGAGCAGCATTTCGCAGAACGATTTCAGGGGCCTGATAGGACTGAGGATTTTGTACCTGCAGTCCAATCAGATTTCTAACATCGAGTTCGGAGCTTTCTCGGATCTTGGACAGTTGGAGCAATTGGATCTGAAGAAGAATCGATTGACCAAGATCGACGCAGGGATATTCAACAGATTGACGAGTCTGAAGAAGCTCGACCTGTCCGACAATTTGATCGCTACCGTACAATCGGGTGCGTTCAGTGGACTGTCCGCGTTAAAGACTCTGAATCTAGCGAATAATAAGTTGAGTAAAGTCGATAGGAAAGACTTTGGACTGACGTCTTTGACGATGCTGTACACGTAAGGGTATTGTAATGTCTGAGAGGTGTGTTCGATGTAGAGCGAACACGAGAGAATGTACAGTCGCGACAAACGATCGTGAAAATCCTCGGAAAGTTTGAATTATTTGCAAAATTCGTTTCGTTTCGGCTGCATCCTGCAGGACGATGGAACGAGCAATCTAACGACAGTTTGAAACTTCAAGATTTTATCACCGATTCGTTTCTATTCTTTAAGATTCTTCATTTTGTGAGATGGTCAATTACGAATTAAATGAAATGTGATTCGAAACTTTTTATGATTCATTCACCACTTGCCGTTATTTCGATATCAGCTACGTAGGATGAAAGGCTAAAAATTAAACGAAGTTTTACGATTCGAAACTTGTCGCGATTCGGCCGTTTTCGTATATTGTTTTTTCATCCTTGCGTTTCGACACAAATTATAAATCGTCGCGTTCTATCTCGACACGCTCTATATCAACGCGCTCTGAATAATCACGCTGCTGTACATCAACGCTCTGTGTGTCATCGCGTTCGAAATCTTTACACTCCGAGTCATAGCGTTTTATATGTATACACTGTCCATTGTCGTACTTTATGTCGTGACACTTTGTACCTCTGTTTCGACGTCCTTTGTGTCGTCGCGTTGCGAAACGAAGAAAAAGAAAATCGAACGGCAATTTTGAGACAACCTATACGTCTAACGTCGAGTATTTAAAGCTACACTTTCACCGTGGCTCGTGCCGATCGAATAGTTACGCCTTCGATGCGAGTCCTTGTAATAAATATCGAGTCTCGTGCTCTAAGGATGACATGCCGCGGAAAGCTCGAGCACTCGTTTACCGTTAGGATACGAATTTTTCTTTTTTCCTCTTTTCCGTCAGATCGTTTCTTAATTCTGACCGCGATTCCTCGAGCGAGAGAGCAGAAAGAGAAAGAGAGAGAGAGAGAGAGAGAGAGAGAGAGAGAGAGAGAGAGAGAGAGAGAGAGAGAGAGAGAGAGAGAGAGAGAGAGAGAGAGAGGGAGAGAGCAGAGAGAGCGAGAGAGAGCAGCGCGTGTGATTTCCTGAAATGACTTTTTCTTCTCTTTTCTTTTCTGGATACTCCGCGTGCATTTTTGAGTCTAAAGAGCAGCGTAAGGAAGATCAGACGGCAGCGTTCCTTTGAAGTTCTCTTAAGCATTCCTTGTTCAACGCGCGAAACACCTTCTGCTTTCGCAAACCTTCTGCCATGTTCTTATTTTTCCTTTCGTTTTTATTTTTGTAGAACGGTTATTACTCGCGGAAGTTCGTTTAACGAAATGACTGTCAGTGTGTAATCTTTCAAACGCGTACTTGATTCACTTTTTCCTCTTTGCATTTCAATTTATCTGTAACTTTTATGTTTTTAAATACTGCGTCTCGATTTTAATTCCACGAGTGCTTTTTCTTTACCCCGTTTTGCGTTCAAAATTTATTACATTTTTTTTTAAATTGTAAATGGCGTGGGTGACTACGTGTTCCAAAAAGATTTCTAAATTACGGAAGGAGTGATTTTATTGGACGAAAATATCATCGAGACAAAGTGTAAACTTGTATTCCTTAAGATAAGTTAAAATTGGAAAGTGGTCTTGCATATTGACGATAGAACAAGCTTACGGCTAACGAGATGCAATGAAAGCGTTTTCTGCGATTTATTTCTGGGTAATATCGTGTGCATTTATAACGTTGGCTGACTCGCGCGCGTTGTAGATACGCGCTCTCGTTGTTTACCGATAACAGAAACTTGCGTTTATCTAACGTCAGTAACAAAGATTAACCAAAGCACGGCGCCATTCTATGCAAAGATTTTACGAAAACGCCACGCTAAAGAGGTTGCAGTATTACCATGTTCCTTTGATCGATAAATAGTAAATATTCCGAATCGCGAAACTTTGCACGATTCATCGTTACGATGCTTCCTTCTTACGAATAAGAAATAAGATCGATTCAGAAATAAAACTGCTGTTATCGTAAATAGAAATTTAGGAAGTTGAAAACTCAGGCGATTGGAACGTAGAAGTTTTGGAGTTGGAGAATTTTCGAATGTGGAAATTTAGAAATTTCTAAGCTGTAAGGTTGAACGGTAAACAGTAATTTATCTATTTTTGAAGCATCCTGTAGACGCTGTTGCAGGAAAGCAGATACTTGTGCGAGTCTCTCGGTATCCAGCACCGGGGACACTCTGAGCTTGATTTACAGCGGTGGTTCGCGAGCGATGCATTCAAATGTTATTCGCTGCTCTAAAACGTGACTGGAACTCCGAATATCGACGTGCATTAGACCGTTTGAAAAGCGTAAAATTATGTTAGAACGAGGCGTGAATGCGACGTCGATGCTCCCGATCGAGCTTTAAATTGTTTAACATTCGTTTGGTTGCGACTCCGTAAACGATATTAGCGAACGGAAAGTAGTCGAGTGTTTTCCTTTTCGACGACAAAACTTTAGCACCGTAATCCCGATCGTTTAATCGACAGAAAGATAAAATCGGTGAAACGATAGTTCACCCGACCTATTCTCGCCTACATATAACAAAGAACGCGATACAGTTCTATTCTCGGATTATTAAGAACAGTTAAGGAATCGTCGAGTAAAATTTGTTAACAGAGAAACTATTTTCTCTGTTACACGGTTTCAGGTTATCCGCGTTGTCTCCTAACCGCTTAGTCGACTGTTACGCGCATTCCACGATTTATTAGAGGCGATCGTTGCAGCCGGATTCAGTCAAGTCGAGCCAATTAAATCGAGCTTCTGTGCCGTTGGGGGATCGTGTCGATACCCTGAAAGAGATCCTTTTTTCGTTACTCTAAAACAGCATCCAGATGAACGATTTGTTGGAAGAAAAAGGAATAGACCGATAGAAATCGTCGAACCGACATTTGAACCCGGATCTTTCGTTTGCCATAGAATCGGCCAGACCAATTAAGTCATCCAGACTCGTCTATAGCTTCTTTTTGTATCAATTTAGCGTTCGATCACGGCTGCCATTTACAGCCAACGAGTCAGAACGGTGAAAGCAAAGTTGCCGTGATTTTTCTGCAGAATCGTTAGTTAATCCGTTAACACTTCGAAACTTCGAAATCGATTTTCCAAAAGTTTTTCAAAGACCACAAGTTCCCTGCATTCGATTACTCCCTGCGACGATTAAACGCAAGAAGGTTACCGTTCAGAAAAATGAAATTTCAAAGTTTCTATAATACGCTTGTACAGTTTCGTTGAAAATTGGCTCGAACCAGAGCGTGCGTGTATAGTTAGGTCCAGTTATCAGAATTATCTTGTAAGATGTTGTTACGGAAGCGTAACCACGTGGCCGGACAATAAAAGGTGAAAAATTACGGCGCAATCTCTGCAACGGATACGTGTAGGCGGTTTATACACGCCGGTTTCCTAGCAGGTAACACGATGATGGATGTAAAAGGGCAAGCGTTACCGTGCTGCGAGAAGTCGAGGCTCACCGCAAATTAGAAAATAAAAAAAAGCTGGGAAAACAGCATGAAACGAAAGCTGGCTTTTATTTCTCGATTCCGTTTCTCTCTTTTTTTCCCTGTTGCTTTTATTTGAACCGGCGTGTCTCCTTTGTGCAACGATGAACATTCATTTCAGAAACAGGGAATAATATAAAAAGCGAGGCAAAGCGAACTTCTTCTTTAACCGTCACCACTGAATATGCAACTGTTGCCCCGGTCGTCTGTTTGAATAATTCGCGACTTCTTTCTTTCTCTCTCTTTTTCTTCGCCGTTCTGCGACGTTATTACGATTCACAGACGTTTATTCTGTCTAGCTGAATCGATGAAAGAAGAGAAGGGTGAATAGAAAACGGCGGTTTGTTGAAATTTCCATCGTACGGGTGAATGGAGTCTGATGAACGTTGCGCGTAGTTGTATAAGAGAGTGTTTAGAGAGGATTCAAGATGGCTTAGGACAGTCCTGACCTCGGTTACTCTTCGACAATTTACAATTTAACCCTTTGAATGTGACTCGCTCGAAAACAATACGCATTATTTGCATCGTCACGCGTCGCGTCTCCCTTTCGCTGCTCTTTCGCCGCGAACGCTTCTGTTATCCGCGAGAGAGATTTTACACGACTACTACCTCGACGAGTCTTTCGACGAACGCGATCTATTCGTTCGAAACGATGTTCGTGACGCTCGAACGCGCGACCAAGGAAAACAGGAAAAGTGTAACCGATTAATTCGCTCGACGATTCGTTCGCTATTTACGCTTTCGTTCTACGCGACTTATTTCGTTCGAGATACGAGCACGCGGTAAAGAATCGCGAAGCTTCCCTTCTCATTGACAAGGTTATATTCGATTCCATTAGAGGCGCAATCAATTCAACGCGAACAATTTTCCGCCACTTCGACTTTGTAATGTCTCGAGCTCGATTCTACTGCATCGTAGAAGCTTCGCCTATCGAAAAGCAACTACCACGTAGATAACATCGAACATATTTAATTAGAAAGTGATATCGCATTCAGTTTATTAGCATAAAATTGAAGATTAATCCATGATTTCACAGTTGATTTGTAATAATACGAATACGAGATCAACTTTTTTTCAGCATACTTGCAATCGCATCGTGGAAAGATAGCATCGGATTAAATAGTATATTCTAAAAGTTTCATCTCTCGAACCTTTTTTCGTCGTAAATTTGTATTCACCGGCGCGGCGGGAGCCCCATTTGTTAAGTTTAGGGATAGAATCCTGGCAAGTCGATTATCCTTGACGCGAATATCGATATTCCATCAGTTTCGGGAAATTGATGTTTCATCGAGCAAAGGGTGATGCTCGTTAACAAAACGCGTACCAACACCGGACGCGTAAGAACTATCGATTATCGGAAACCAAGAAACGACCGAACGTTTGAAAAACCTGAATAAACACGCCCGTAAATAGCTAGCTATATAATACCTAACGACAGCTCGCCTACTTTTGCACCGAGTAGATGAAGTAATTGTCGTAGGAGATCGAGAGGGTAGAAGGTCCTCGTATATCATTGCTCTCGATTCGATCTGCTTGATATTAGAAACGACGAGCTCGAACCTGATTGAATACGAATAGAAAACAGGCTATGATTTAATCGCGTTACCATGTCTGATCTGTATCTGTTTGTCGCGTGTTTCCCACGACGGTGTTCGGACACAGATCATTGCCGTTTTATTTTTCTCCTTCGTACCGAGCATTTTGCTTTCACCCATGGTCAAAATTTCAAGGTCGCTTCGTTTTTAGCTAATCTGCTCGTACGAACAATACTTTTACCTTTTTTTCTGCGGTATTACGTAAGAATGCTAAAGCGATACTATTGTCCAGAACAGTAAGCCGACTAAGAACGAAGGAAACGTATGATTATGACCACGGGTGTGTTTCCTCGGCAGTTTCGAAGTTGCGAGAAATTTCTCCCGAGATTTCATGAACGCCACTGATCCGAGCCTTCGGAGTCAATACAACCGATGTCCCATTTAAATACACAAAGAGTTTGTTTTTACTTCGAAGACAATGAAAAATATACAAAGAAGCATCGTTTTGTATCTTCGTTCCATCGTTGGCACAGAGATATATTAAGATGGCGAGCAATTAATGGAACACCGTGTATTACCCACGTTTCTATCCGTGTTCGATGAGAATCTTCAATATTTCGATATTCCAATTTCCTGGGTAAAACGCTTTGTACTTTGCATTCAGTTTCCGAAGTGTGTCACGATTCGATGTGTGTCGATATTTCGTCCGTTAATCCGAAATATCGCGGATCCGTGTGTTGCTCGGCTAAGCACGCGTGCTTTCGTACCGAACTTTCTTTTTACGGATGAAACTGTAACGCTAGAAGGATTTCATTCGACGCGGAAACCTATCTACCCCCGGTTCTCTGTGTTCTGTTCACCTACAAGAACACTGATACCGAAGATGCCGCGAAAATTTTTTTCGCCGTGTACTTTCGTGTAATTAAACTTTTCCGTTTAATTCCCACGAAAATTCGCTTTAAAAACGTTCGTCTCTCGGAGGACGAAGTAGGGAAACAGCAGAACGAACGGAGCTAATAGATCGAACTAGTATATCGGACAGTATTAATACGTACCTCTTTCTTTTTATCCTTACGATTCCTCTTAATGGGTCCGGAGGTTTAAACCAGATACCGATAGTGTACCGATATAATTGGCAGTAACATCGTTGATTCGAGTTGCTGCAATGAGCGAACCTTCGCACCTTGCGAACAACGTTGCACGTTGATTCACGATAAATAAAGAACTCGGATCACTTCGCATTACGGTACACTCGACTACTATCGCGCGTTCGATTTAATCAACCAACAACAGAACACGAGAATTACCCGTGACCAAGTGTCCTAATTAACGCGTCCGATTAATCAGCCAACAATACGCAAAATTACACGCCATCAGACGGTCGTTTCGCCGCGGAATCGTTTCGGTAAACAGTTACACGGGTACAATGAGAAGAGGAGGGGTCGCGTGTGTCTATTACCGTGTCGTGAGCGTAGAGAGTACAGCGACAACCGGTTGGAAACGAGTTGTTGGAAATCGAAAAGGGCCGATGGCTTTCGATGGTAATGCCCGAAAAGACAAACGACCCATGGTGTCGAACCGTACCGGGATAAAGCGCGATCGTACCTTCGGTGACCCCCTTTTTCCTCGACGATCGATCATTATGATCGACGCTCTAATACTGTGCCGCGACAACCCACGACACCTTCGAATATTTCTTTCGCCTGTAATTTACGGCCACCCTTGTCACGGATGGAAATAAGGGCAAGGCTGCCCTTTCTCTCTAAAAGTCTTTCGACGAGCAGAAAGGGGATCCGAACCTACCTCTTTCGTCTTTATCGCGACGGACGTTCTTTGACGTTGTTATTTCGTGAAATTCATGAATTTTGAAATGCATTCCTCTTCGGAAACGGGAACGATCGATGGGTTTTCTGATTTTCTTTTAACGCTCGAAAGTAGGATACGTTTATCGATATGGAAATAATATTCTTTCTGTAATGCTGATTTAGAGATCGTACCGTGAATTCTCGTTATATTTCCACGCTGCACGAGCCATCCGCTGCATTATCTACTACATAGTGTATTTTACGCGCGATATCGTCGAACGATATGAAAATTTCGCTTTCTTACCGATTACTTTCCCATTTCGTACGCGAAAACAGGAGTGTTTCCGTGATTCCGCTTCGAATTATAAAATTTATTCAAGAGCGGCGTTGATATCGGATATCGAGCATCGAACAGCCTTTTCGTGGCCGTCGTGCTATTCTACGGGTAAAATGGAAAAGCTGTTACTTTTAAGTGGCTGATCTGATTTGCAAATTAGAGACGGAACGGTGTCGCGATTATCTATGGTAGAAACTTAATTTGAGTGGCTAGCTTAATTTCGAAGTTGATTGCGTCGCGATAAGAAAAAGAATTTTATAAATTCCATCGTAACAACGAAGATCCTTCTAATCGACGAATAAATTAGTTCGTTCGGGGAGAGTTTCGATAACGAAACTTTCTTCCTCCAATTATTTCGTAATTGCTTTAATTTCGGCGCAGAAACGTGTTTACGCGACGCGTTAGCGGATCGTGGAGGAAGTCTGACAAGGTTTTCCTGGAACGACATTCTTCGAACGTATCGATAAAGTCCGATATTTAGTTACTGTTCGAGGTCATTTCTCTCGTTAATCCTCTAATTAAGTTGCAGAAATAGTGCGCGAAGCTGGATATAAAATTGATTTGGTCTACTGGCAAGAAAGTAAGGGAACCAACGGCAATTGAATTATTAATACATAGCGATCGTTAGAAAGTTGAGTGTTCGCGCGATAAAAAGGCGAAACTAGTCCGTATATCGAAATCTATTTTCGTACGCAGGCTCGCCGTTACCGTCTACATTGTGAAAGCCAGTCTGATTTCTTCGTTCCACTACATTTTCACCTTTCCACGTAAAATCGAATTTAACTGGGTTAAAATAAAAAGTAACTGCCAGAGATTCGCTGTTCAGTATATTACAATTTCAGCGTACTTTAATTACAATTTTAATTCTAATTTTAGTTACGACTCGTAATATAACTACATAATTATAATCAAAACTTTTCGTTCAATACGAGTGCAATTTTGAAAGCTTAATCTAATTAACGTTCATTTTGAAGTACCGTACATGGTAATTCATGTGACAACCTGTAATAAAAATGAAGTTTATTACAATAAATGGAAAAATAAAGTTAATCAACCGATTAATTTTGAAATTAATTTTAGTCGATATAACCAGCGACATTTTTATCTTCCGCTGTGTATCAAAGCCGAAACGTTTCTATAAAATTGAGTGCACGAAATCGAATCGATAATCGAATCGGTAAATGGTGGAAAAGGAAAACAACGTTAAGCCTCGACACATAAATACGAGTGTAAATATTGTGACGATGCGTACCGCTGCAAAATAATTAGCTACCCGTTGGATGAAGGTAAAATATTTTTGTTCGATCCTACGATCGTTGTTGACTTCCAAGTAAATTACTTTTCCAATCTACCGGAAATCCTCTCTGTGTAAACACGCTTGTTTTCCCGCTTTTTATTCCTCGTTACAATGAAAATCGTATTTAATAATAATTTATGTTAATTTCATAATGTCATCGCTGTTGCGCCGGCACTGTTTTTAACAACATTTTTACCCGACTTAATCGAATGTGTCCGTTCGACGAGTTCACAATTGTTGATACGTAATTAACATTGTATAATAATTAATACACTTTGCGCGTACGAATGGAACGATATTATTTAGGTACCTGTTATTATTCGATGTAATCGATCGATGATTTTCACCGTTCCGAAATCATAACGCCTCGTTAATCGTATTCGCGATAACATTAGTTATATTCTAATTTCTCGCGATCGTTGCTCGTCACCGTGTATCGCGGTTGAATAATAAATATCGATAAAATTATACGATACTGTTTCGGTTTCGAGCGACCGAACCGAACCAAATGGACACCGGAAGGCAGAAATGTATTTGCGCGAGAACGTGATGCATTTAGTAAAATTAGGTGCACGCTGGGTGCTCTAAATGAGCTGATTTAACGAGAATGCATTAATCGCTGGTTGGTAAAACGATTAAGGTACTTCGAATCCCACGTTAATACCTCCAACGATGGAACTTGTGTTCGAGTGCTTTCAAATTTATTCCGTCGCGAGGACACTATCAACTATTTGTTAACGGGCAAAATCAAATAATAGTATACGTAAACCGGGGTCGACCTCTTTTTCTTTCCGAATTCTCAGATTTTCCAATTTTTTTACCCCTTAACCTACAATTTTCTGGACAATCGCGTCATTCGTATCTACCTAATTATCCCTGCAACGTTAAGACAGCTAAACGAAGCTAAAACGCTAGATTTTCTGACTTGAACGAGTTCTTCGTTATCTACCAATATGTTATAACCTATTATAATAAATACTTGTGACAAGTCTACTCTACGCGATAAAAGATTTTCGCTCGGCGATGAAAGGTATCGAGAAATGTCAGCAATTGTATCGAGATCGGTTAATTCGACAATTACAGGCTGGCGTGGAAGTTACCGCTTCCTGCTTATCATGGGTCTTCGACAATAGCCTCGAGGTCAAAAGCGTGTTCGTCGTTGCGTGAATAGAACACGGTCCGTTAATGCATAATGCATAAACTGGGCCTACGATCGCATAATGATAGCCAGGGTTGGTCCATCGAAGCCACTATTCGATCCAGAAAGTTAGCATCGAACCAGCAGAGGCTCCTTGTTCTCCGGTTGATTGCAGCAGGTTCCTTGTCAACCGTATCCTCCGAGGAGGAGTAGGAGGTGACATGCCTGAAGAGGAACGACTACGTAATCTGGCATCAAGACGATGTTCCGGTGTACGTCACTCGGTGACACGAGGACCCCGAGGATCCACGATCTTGGCATGCTCCGTTCAACGATCCAAACTTTGACCACGTCTACAGGATATCCGCAGCGCGAAGGGGCTCGTTTCACGGACTGGCCAATTTCGAGAAGCTAAACTTGGACACACAACCGGGTCACTTTGTTCGCGAATCTGTTTCCCGAGTTGAAACAATCTGGGCCCTTGTATTAGAGCTTCGACCGAACCGATCGGATCCCCGAGGACTCGTTCCTAGGATGACAGAATATCGAGCGGATCTTCTCCTGATACGCGATTCGTCCGAAAACTTGTACACGGGGACTCGATGTACAGACTGTCCCAACGTAAATGTCTTGCTCGTTGCTATACAAGTAATCCTCTCCAGACACGGTTGCACACCGTCATTTTCTGCTGAGATTTCAATAATATTTTTTTCAACGGAACCAAGTATCTTTTTTTTACGTTCACCTATCTTCCGAATTATTCGGGTTCATTAGATGTCTTCGATTCGAAAGTATTGTAGAATATTTCTGACAAATCAGTGATTTGTTGGATCAGTGAATGTTGAATCGAGAAATTTGAAAAAGACTATTCTAATGGAAAAATGGAACGTTCTTATCGACAAAACTTTGAATAAACGTCTCGCCAGAGACGTCTCGATTCTCTTCTATATTCGTATATTCGTCGAATCCTGTTTATTACTATTTTCGTGTTAAATCTTAGCTTAAAGAAGATCCACAAGTTCCGCGCAACCACGTATATTGGACTTGTAGGCAAAGTAAACATTTGCGAAGCAAAGGAGGAATTACCAACACGAGGACTTGGCCAACTGTTCGTCAAATTTGCTCAACTCTTAAAATCCTCCGATGTCCTCTCGATGAGATTCTAGTCGTCGTCTTTGGTCAACCGACAGTTTGGCTGTTCGTCCGTTTATTTTGCGGTGAACGTCTATGGGGATAGTAAAATCAAATCTTCACAATCCGTCGTCTCGAAAAATAATAAATTATTGTTACATTTCGATTTATCTTCGACAGTGTTGCACTTGACCTTACCATGATACTTTAGGGTATAAATACACGATACATGTTTTTTTTTTCAATAGTTTGTAAAAAAAGTTATCGTTGTAGTTACTAACAGACTAACAACCAATTAATCCGATACATCAATTTCGACAAGTTTTAATTAAATCGCATAAACTCTTGTCGATGTTACGCTCCTCGCGTGCGCGAGTGTATAATGTACAGTGTAAACTAGCAATGTAACTCGCGTAAAGCAATATAATCGATCCGGAAATTTTGTAATTCGATGTTTATAAAAGCGAAAACTGCAGGATTGGTTGCAATGTACCGATATCGGCTGAATAGAAATTCAATTATAGTTTATCGAGAGATATTCGTCGTTTGATCGCGACACAATATGGCGGCTAATCGATCCGATCGCTTTAACCAGCCTCTCATTTCCGACCCCGTATTGTTCTCGGTAAAATACACGGTTATTCGAGCTTTTTTAACGTCGGGACTGATTTATGAGAGAAAATAAAAGGAACACTCCGTGTATACGCGTATCCTCTACGCTTATTTAGCGTAGTTACGCCCGTTTCGGATGCCTTTTAGTACACTCGAGTTACCTCTGTTTCCCCGCAATTAAATCTTTTTCGTCGGCCACGATTCCGCCGTGTATCCTCGCTGCTTGCGTTTGTCTCTAAGTGGTCTCGTCCGATGTCTCGCGACCGTCGTGTTTTCTATCTCGTTTCACGGAAATAAAAGGTAAGACAAAGAAGAAAAGAAAAGAGGGACGAGTAATTGGTGGAAACTGCCGGGCCATTAAGGTTTGCAGCGAGGCGCGTTTACGCGTTTCCTGCCATCTATAGTGTGTCCGTTTTCACTCGATTCCGCTGGAACGTATCGGAAGGATACGAAGCGAAAACGACAAAGCATTTTCGCGAGGGTTTTTATTCCGAATATTCCGGTGAGTCGGGCTACGCAACAAAATACAGTGTTTCATTTTCGACGTAGAAACGACCGGTTATATCGCGTTATGTTCTCCATCTTTTCCATGCCCTCGCATTCTACGTAGAATATAGAATACATTGCTAATTGCCGATAATATTCCACTCGTACGACTCCACCGATGACGGTACAAAGGAAATCGTATTGTCTCGACCCCCGTGAAACTTTAGCAAAATATACCGAAAAAAATACTCTCTACGCGGTTGACTACTCGACTGGAAGGCGCATACCGAAAAAAGAAACGGTCAAAGTTAATCGAAGCGAATGCTGGCAGTGATCGCGTAAACAAAGAAACAGATCTGGTTTCGACAGCCTGACCCAGGCAACAGTTCAGCAAAAGGAGTAATTCCACAAACGACCGGCTCCCGGTTGGTCTCGTTAACGCGACTCCGGCCTAAATGCGAGACCAAAGGCTTTCAAGTGGATTCGCAAACGCTTTCAGAAATTAGAGCCATCGAAGCACCGCAATTTCATACTATATTATTAGACACTCGATGTCAAGAGCAGTGCTAACGTTTACGATGCTTCCGGTCTGCCCTTTAACCCAGTCCCGTTGCCCTTGCGACTCGCCCGAAAACGTTCCTGCCTGTCCAAAACGCGGCTCAACTGTTTATTGCGGAATCATGGGTTCCTCTGTACTGACACTTCCTACTGGCATTGTTTCCCTTCTGTCTGATTACGGAGACTAGCGGTTTCTCTGATCACGTGGTCAGACACTGTTTCGCTACTGATTTTCGTCCCTTCGTTGCCTTGTAATTTCGCGAACAACATCCGCGTAATTAGAGATTACATTCGATTCTTGGAAATTTATGGAATTCGACGGTGAGAAAATTTCAGAAAAAACGAATATAGAAATTTCGAATCCTCCGTGGATAACGAGGGATAGCTGTGTAACTCGTTCAGTAACTCGTTGTCGGATAAATCGAGGATATTGACGGCAATTAATACCGCAACGTCTTTAATCGTGACCCATTAAACGGAGTATTGGAAACGAATCAATTAGCCAAATAACGGTCCTTGGTACTGTGCCGCTGTCGTCATTAATTGCTATAATTAATTAGCCGCGTTTAATTACTGTGACCAACACTAATGTTATGCAACGTTTATCTTTCGGCCCGTTCGAAAGATGATCGAACTAGTCAACTTTACTTTTCAAATTTAATCGAAGTTTCATGTTGACGTAGAATCTTCTTCTTTTAGTTACTTATCTAAATTGAATTTAACGAGGCAGCAATTATTGGAAACTCGAAAATTGTAACCGGCAAATTGCCTGCAATTTACTTTTTAGTTTTATTTACTACCTGCTTTTTTAATTATATAAGTTAAATGAAATTTGTGACGGTGTTGCCGGTAAACCTCGTTGCGGTATACTTTAAAAATAGAGTCGAAACGACAGAAAAATACACTGCGATCAACAAATTCTTTCCTATTATTCATCTTTCGTTCGTCGATATTTTATCTTTGGAAACTGTTCATTGTTTATAACAGCCATCGCGATCCATGTCATAGAAAACGTACGAATATAAGAAAGAAATCTAGGACAGAGTTTAGTAATACGCAAAATTTGGGATGCGGATACTTTAGGCAATTTTGAGATTCGAAAATTTGTCAAATTTACTTGTTCTGCCGAGAACGAAACCGTGTGATCAAAGATTCCTTTACAGCGTGCACGGTTCGTTTAAGACATCCGAAGAAAAGTTCCCTTACAATAATCTCGATAAGAGACGCGACTAATGCATGCGTCTTCGATCGATCGATCGAATAACCCGGAGACACTCGGTGAGACCGTTTGAGAAACTCGAGCCGTGGAAAAAAGAATTGGACGGAAGATTGTTCGTGTTCGGGAGTGGGAAAAAAAGGAAAAGCGGGATAAGGCGGACAGACTCGGCATCGTGCCCATGGAGGAAATTGCAGTGTCACGTTTTGCAAAAATGCCACGGAACTCGGCCCTCTGGATTAGTTCCAGATTCACTGAATATTAAATTGCACGGCAGGCGGCTGTCGATCCTTCTTCCTACACGAATTTGCATCTAACCTCGGCACATCTTCCGTAAACTTCGATCCGAAACGGGAAAAACAATTCGATATTTTCATTCTTATCCCCGTTAAACGTGTTCTTCTTTTCTTAAAGGTACAGCAAAAATAATAAGAAGAATTCCTTTAGGACGAAGATTAATTACTTTTCCTCTTATTAATTCGCTCTTTAGTGTTTACTTAGACGCGAACGCTCGGAACTAAGTCGAACGAAATATTCGCGTAAAATCTGTCCGTCAATTTGTTCGTTCGTGGTGAAACGGCGCGCAAGTAGTAGAGATTCGTGAGGTTGTATGAAAGGAAGGCGGGAAAATTTTAATCTCTCTGACGCGCGCAAGTTCGTGCGAACAGAAAAACAGAGCCGACGACGAGGATGGCGCGAATTTCGCGCGAGTGAAAGACGATTTCGTGTTTTATTCGCGCGGCTTAATATTCGAAGAAGTTGGAACCAATCCAGATTAAAGGCACAGCCGCGTTATTATTAAACGTCGCGCTGAAATTTCCTTGCTGGCAGTCAGACCGTTTCACAGCCAGCAGGGAAATTTCATCGGTTAGCTACTTTCTTCGTCGATGTTGATTTAACTAGCCGTTAACTCGTTCACCTTATATAGGAATTTTCGTGTGCAGGAATATTATAGAGTAATAATGTTCGTTGAAATTTTGATGAACTGCGTTGAAAAGTAGCGTCCTTAATTGTCAACAACGTTCGAAATAATATTCTTCCGAAAAGAATGATTAAATAGAAGGATATCGTGCATCGTGTAATCGAGGAACAAAGGAGAAACGAGGAGGGGGGGGGAATAAAGTAACTGGAGAATAGTCTGACAGGGAAAGAAATTAATAAAACACGAAACGAAACTCGGGGTTGGATTCGTTCGAGTGAATGCGACGGAAAGAACAATGGCAGACGGAAAGGAAAAAGTGGTCGCCGATTAAGCCGACTACCACCGATAACCTGGCCAAGGGGAAGTCGCCGTAGGAAATTGCGCATTTCAACCTCGGATGATTTAAACCCCGTTTAAAAAGATTTTAAGCGGTTCCATCAAATATCCCGGATAAATTACAACGTCGTCCTGTCGGGGAATGCGAACGACAGCTAAAAAGGACTAGCGGAGATAGGGTCCGCGAACGTAATTGAACGTTGCGAAATCGATTCAACTGGTATAATGGTTTGTTGTGTCGGTGCAACTCCGATGCATTTACACTAGCGATCTTCGGTGCGTTCGTGGTTGCTTAATGTATTAGGAAGGAATCACCAGATACGCCGCAGTCCATTACTGATGGGATCAATGTAAGTAGCTAGATACACCTTGAGTAGCTTCGATTCTGATCGAGTAGTTTCGAACGTACCGAACTCCAGTTCCATCACCGTGCGTTACATCGGTGTATCGTCACGCGTTGTACTAGTCACACTTTACTATGAAATGTTCAAATTGTAGAACAAAACCTTCTTATCCGTCACTTCGTTTACGAGAAGCTTAAATTTCAAAGTTCTTCGAATCTCACTCTGAGCCTTAAATAAACGAAATAAATACATTTTCAAATTCTTTCGTTTATTTTTATTTATTAAATTTGAAACGAATCAAGTACAGTATATTCGTAACATGTTATAATACTATTCTCAGACAGAATGAAATAATCGTGTATTCGAAAAATGCGAAACTTCCATTACAATCATAGTCATAATCTTCCCCGGCAACTAGTCCGATCGAATGTAATTACAATATTATTACAGAATCGCGGTTATTATTAAAACTAATTGTTTCCAATAATCATGATGAAGCGAACGAACAAAAGCACGCTCGACATGCACGGAATTATTAAAATCCATAGTTTTCCCGTATCGTCGTTGACGGTTATGAAAATTTTCCGTCGAATCAATAGACGAGCAGGAAAATATTCATTTCGTGGTACGCTGCATTCAGAGATATATACGTAACAAGACAATTATTCCTTGTTGCATTATTCTTCGTTGATACGCGAACAGCAAAGTACACCGCTATCGAAATCACGTAACAACGCTACGTTAGAATCTGTTATAACTCATCGTAATAAGACGGAAAAACAAGAGGAGACCTCTGAACTCTCGTTGCCTCGTGGGAAAATACTGGCGACCTTTTTTCCTCTGCCCTTTCGTAATATCAATTCTCGAAGCACGAAGATAACTTTGTTGAATATTTGAAAAAATGAGAATAGTTTGAACGGCAACTTCGTAAATTCCATCAAAAATTCCCGGTGTAAGTTTCTACAAGTTTTTTCGTATTCATGGAAAACGGGTACTATTTATTTCAGCGGTCGGTGTCGAGAAGAAAATCGCGCAAGTTTTTCTTTTCACGAAATATCGTTTGCCTTAAAAACCTGATATATCGTTCATATTAAATGCGCGTTCTCAGCATTATCAAATTAGCAAATTTTCGATTGCCGAATTTTTTGCGGCTGCTATATTTAAATGCGAATAATTAGCGAGACCCCAAGGAGGCTGGAATCGGAAGGGAAAAAATGGAGCAATTACATGGTCGGTCGGTGTTAAGAATGAAACGTTCTCGTTCATAGAGGCACATCGAGAAATTAAAGCCGAAGAGAAGCGGCGTTATTAACGGGTTCATCGTGGATTCAAATTTCATCCGAGATCCTCGCAGATTATATTCTTGATCTCACGGAAATGCCGACAATTTAGACTATCCTAGCGAAATTCTACGGTAGTTCACAGCGTTAGCCCTGTTCAAATATTCCGACCGAAATTGCTGGTAACCAAGCTGCTGGGACGATCTATGAGCGATATATCCGTCCACTAATTAACAACCTCGCGCTACTCTTCGTCGCTCTTAGAACCGTTATTAAATTTCAACAATCTCCCATTCTTTCTTTAAAATGATTAATATTGTCGTGTACCTGTGATATGAACGGTGTCTAAATATAGGAGACTCTCTTCGAAATTTGCACATTCTTTAACGGTCCAAGTACAATAATAATACAGCAGATGTTCTATTCTTTGCAGCAACGTTTGCACCAACATCCTGTTCGTAGTTATATCGTTGCAATTTTACGCGTATTTTAACTACGATCGAATCGAACGGATATAAATTTTCGTCGACACCGTTAATCAAAGTCCTTTCTTTCGTTACGAGGAACTTACGATAAACCGATGAAATAATTTTTCAATCGATTAAAGGTCGAACGAAGAATAGGCTTGTGCGATCGAATAGAAGGAAGACACACGGGACGGGAATTCGGGTCTAATTTCTCGGTGAAAATAAATTTCGCGTTTGAAAGTTAAATTGGATCTTCGAGAATGCTGCGAAGGACAAGTGTTCGCTTCCAGAACGTAATTTGGCCTCGCGTTATGTGACCCCGAATGCACATTTATAATGCCTCCGTGTACCTCTACTCGCTCCAAGTAGCTCTCCGTACGGTTCGCTGCTTTTCTGCCAACACAAATCTTCTTCCTATCCGTTGCTACTTACCGCGAATAATACTAATCCTCTCTGTACCACCCGCACACGCATCGGTACCGAGTAATTTCACTTTTTTTCTATTTACTTCTAGTAAAAAATTCAATTCGATAGAACAAACAGCTTTCGTTTTACGAAATTATAAGGAAGTCATTAACGAACATAATGACTTCGTCCAAATTAATCAACGACCGTGCAACAAATTTTGTCCGTACATAATTACTCGCTTGAGGGGTTGGTAGAAGTTTCCTGCATTCGCGCAGCAAACTAATGGATATTTTCTACGCGAAATTTTGGTAATTCCTGTTTTCGCGCAGTTTCGGATTCGGAATTCTCTAACGAATCTTAATAATTTCTCTTTCCGTCGCCGACAGTGGTTACTGACAGCCATTATACGTTCCCGTTATTCGCTGTAGGATACGCGGGAAATGAACGAGGTTAGACGATGGTTAGAATGATCGGTGATCGTGAAGGGGTTGTGTTCGTTTAAAGAGGATATCGGAGACTTGGGCAGGATCGCGAGACGCCGAAGGCGAATCCGGAGGCCGCGATATTACCAAGTTGGCGAGTACACAAAAACCGATTAATTACCGTGTTTCTACGTAACCCGACTGCGTTAGTTGGTTGGTGCACGTGTACCAACCAGTACATTATGTGTACCGGTGGCCGCAGGCGCGCATTGTGCACGAGCAGTCGGCCATAAAACGCGCTGGTAAACGCGTTGCAGCTCGCCTCCTGCAAAGACATCCACCGCAACGGCTAATTACCAACCACGCTTAGACAATAGGGAATTTCAAGTTGCTGCAAGATGTAACTAGATTTCTGCGAACGCTCTATCCACCGCGTCTCGTCGATTCTCCTCCGTTACGCGAACGTGATACGTGTGTTCTTTTTCCTCTTAGTTCTCGTTCGCCTCGATTTCTTTCGAAACTCATTAGTTAGTATTCGCAAGACGACAGATAAACTCGTAGGAAATTTTTCAGTTTTATCAGACACGGAAGATAACGCTTTATTCGAGCGTTATATCGCCACGCGTTCGATTAGTTAATAATTACCTTCGAAATTATTCTTTGTTCGGAAAAGTGGTTCTCCAATTTTTGTACAATTGGATTTCGCATTCGATATAATTGTCCCGATAAAATTTTAATTCCTGTTTGCGTCCCGTATTAACCCACGTTCAGCCGTCCAATAATTGCGTATGGAGCAGAATTTACATTATCAACCATTTATATTGCAGACCTTGTACGAATATTTACAGTGAATTGTTGTTTTCTCCCTTTCAGGAACGACAGGTGTTTTATAAATGCAAACAACATTATTTTTCCACCCACGTTCATTGTAAAAACCTTCGCTTTGTTTTTGTAAAGTTATCCCGGTGCTTTTCCTCTTCGCTCAGAATGCAGATAGCCTGAAAGATTGCAAAAGCGTGACTTCCGACCCACCGCTGAATTTTTCGAACCTCGTAACTTGCGCGACTTTGGAATTTTAGAATTTTTCGAAAAACCAACACCCGTATCGTACGGTAGAAGCATTATTCGCGCGGAAACTCGAGCGTGTCAGAGTAATTTCCTGTTTTTTCGCGTTTTCTTGCGTGCTCTGTTTTAATAGTGCTCGTCCGAGCGCAATCAGGCTCCTTTGAAATCCAATTTTGTCCGCTGGAAGGACACATCTATCCCGACTAGTATTTAAGCGCAATTGTAAGAGAATGGAGACGAAATGGAGGTCTTCGCGCGAAAGTCAATGTCCTGATTTAAAGTTTGCTCGCGCTCGAACTCTTACACAGCCGGAGGAATTTCATCTCCAAAATTGCTGCACTCGCTCGTTCCTCGCCGACCGAATACTAATACCTTCAAATCCCTCGATCATCTTGCTCCGATGTTTTCCTACGATACGGTGTATATACTGCGAACATCTCCTCCGATTCCTGATCGTGAAATCACCGGATCAGAGATACAGCTTTTTGTATCGATGTTTCCTTTTTCCAAGTTGCTTTTTTTTTTTTCAACGCGCAACGCTGCTACAAAACATCTGGTTCGTTTGAAATCTGCTGCAAATGGAATTGAAAATTCTAAAACTTTACGGTATACTTCTACGACCGTGTTATAATATTGTCCGTAATTGAGCTTTTCTCGGGATTTTTATAACGTTCAAGCGTCGAAAACTGGAAGAATGTTCGATTTGCGCCGTGCGCGGTCTCGAATATTTGGCAAAGAGGATTTTCGTATTCTTTCTGGCTCTTTCGTCTCTGTTTCTTAAAGTTGGCCAAAAGAAAAGAAGGAATACGACAGTGGTGGGGCCGTTCTTGGGTTCGAAATAACGACTCCCTCAAGGAAATCTTCTGCCTTTCGCGTTAAAATCCGACTTTGCGGATCATTATACGTTAATTTGTGTGCCCCAGATACCCGCGAAAAAGCAAGTCGCTTTTTACCGAACAATATTTTATCCTGATTTCGTTGCGGCACACGAACGCCTCTATTCGGATTTCGGGTTTCGATCGACAACTTTCCAATCCTCTCTACCATCCACGGAACGAACTTTAGGATAGATTGAGTTATTTCTGAGTTTCGTGGTTCCACAATAGTGATCCAGGGACGAAAAGGGAACAGGGACACGCGTCGACGGTCAGCCGGGATAGATAGTCGAGGGTAAACTTGAATCGATAACACGGAATTTCGTCCCTGTCCACCATAATGCTAGCGATAGAGCAGCGTCGCGTGATTTATCGAACAACTGGGACAGCCAAGGGCAGATCAGGTGCTCACCGGTGTGCAAGGCACACGCACCAAACTGATCAAACGAATAATTTTCGAATGTTCGGAAATTTCAGTTTTTCAACTTTTATCTTCCAGTCTTTGAAATTCCGAAACACCCGTATGGATCATATTCTGCTCGACCTTTTAACGTATGGTCGCTCAATCGGTCACGTTTCGGTAATTAAATTCGTAATTTCTTGAAATTAATTGGAATCAGACCTGGCAGCGGATATCTTTGACATTCGCCAAAGTTCACGCGTTCCCGGCGATCAATTAATAAACCGACGAAATAAGGTGCTCGTAAATTAGCGCGAAATCGTGTCCTAGTTCCCGAGCGAAACGAACACGTCCTTTTTCTCTATTTATTTAAGAATTCTCCATTCGTCGAGAACGGGTCGATCGAAGAGGAACACTCTTCCCCCCCCCCCCCTTTTTTTTTTTCGATGAAAAATCCAAATTTTCTAGATAAACCGGTGACACCGATGGCACGGTTCGTGTAATTTCTTAATTAAAAAAGTTCCACGAAAATATAAGTCGTGTTACTCTTTTTTATTTTATTCTCATCAGGAAAAATGTTACGCTTCGCTCGTGTTGCCGAGAACACGAGCATGAGTTTCCACGAGAAATTTGTTGAAAGTTCCACTGCGATACCGCGTAATAGCAAAGACTCGTAAAAAAAGAACTCGATAGAAAGAACAATTTACAGACGCGTTAAAAGCTAACTCGACGATCTACGAGCATGAAATTTTTCCACAGAAAAAGAAGCAATAGAGTACCTTTGAAATGTCAAGGTGGAAGGACGGTAGCTTATTTTTGTAAGAATAATGATATTTAGGTGCGGTGCCGTTTAAACGTTCCATTATCCGCAGCTCACGAGTTTTTAACCGCAGAGACGCTAAAATTGTATCCGTGCAACTTTTCGAGAAAACCACCGTGTGACTGGCGCATTTTTTTCAACAAGGTATAGCGGTGCAACCCGTGTCGATACGATGCTCGATTGCAAATCGGATTATTGCGATTTTCGATCTTTGGGATTTGGAAATTTTATAATTTCGAAACGTTAATATCTCGGAACGTTTTGAATTTCGGAATTTTAACGCGACACACAGTTATGGTTCTGGACACCCAGAACGCGGGAATATAATAGAAAGGAGGGTGACACAGATCGGCAGAAGGATTAACGAAACGTTTATTAAAGAACGCATGAAATATTTAATTGGTAAGACGATATTTTTACGTTTGCGGCGCATTCGAATGGGCACAGTTGTATTCGGAAGGAGAGCTCTCTGTAGTTGAAAAATGGAAACAGGACGTCAAACATTTGGAGCACGGTAACGAGCAAGTAATAATGTATTCGCGTATGCTCTCTCAGCCACATATACATAGGTATATGTCGTATCGTGTATAGAACTACAGAAACAGGTCACCTGTTCCCTTCTTCTATGTCGATAGGATGAACTTTGCGTTTTCTAGCGAACGTTTTCGTCGGTCGAACGAACAATTACCTCGACGATTCTATCGGCCGTGTTTAATTCTTCTGTTTGTTTCCCAGTCAAGGGGCGAGCACGAAGAAAAAGTATCGTTGAATCGCGGTTCATCGATCTTTCCGATTAATGCAGCAAACCTTCTACCTTTACTTCAACGATTTTAACCATATTTATGGAAGGAACGAGCCAGTTTTTTGCTGGCTTTAACAAGCTATACCAATTTTTTTCGCATCGCGTAGCTTCTCATTTTACGCGTTTGCATTAACAATAAATTATTATAACAGTATTTCGATTTCACGACACAAATTACACGTATGTAATTTTACATGGATCGAGAAAAAAATGAAGAATCGTTGCATCGAAGTAAGAATAATAGCGAGAAAAAATGAAGCGAACGAATGAGAAGAATGAAAAGAGGGTAGAAAATGTTGGAAAGAAGGTTCGAAAAAGATAGGAGGAAAGAAGAAGAAGAAGGAGCAGAAGTGCAACGACGCGAGCGTGTGCGTGTATCCATAGTAGTTGAAGTTATCCGAGTCCATGAAGTGGGAGAGAGCAGACTGCTTCCGGTAATGAAACTCGACGTGAAGAGGAAGTTCGAAAGAGAGAGGGGACGCAACGGGTACACGCACGTGCTTGAACGCGGGGACGTTGAACGGTCTAAGGGATGCTGGAGGGGATGCAGGAGGTTGAGGTCGCATTGATTTTGTCTAGACAGGGTGGAGACTACTAGCTGTGGTATCGTCCTTCGCTCACCGTTGATATTCCGGCATCCAGTACGCTCGGTGCACGGTGCACGCTGCACGCTCCAAGCTGCACGCTGCACGCTGCACGCACTTGCCTTCCCGAGAGAGTACCGCGATTTTTATCGCTTCCGAATACCATCCGATTTTGCCAAAAGTTACAACGGCTCCGCGTTTTTTGCTTGTTTCTCGGTGAAAAAATGAAAGATACGGCGAATCGATGGGTGCCTTTCGTGGAAGGGCCTTAAACGTGTGCTTCGCTGCTTTCGCATTTTTCTACTCGTGACAATCAGGAAGATGTAGTAGGCTACGAATTTCTTGGTATGTAACTTCTTTTCTACACGATTTTTACTTTATAAAGAATTGCTGATGTTTTCACGATTATAAATTTCCAGTTTGCGATTCTCTCGGGGGCAATATCTCACTGTTCCTTTTTTATTCTCCGTTCGTTTATCGTTTATCTCGTCTCGAAGTGCGATAGTAATAACAAAATTAAATGCAGTGAATAAACCCTTCTCTAGGCAGAATAGAAAAGATAATTAAATATACCGATATTGCGATAAAAAAGAGTTATTCCAACGACGATCGAAGCGCATATGACCAAAACTTTTCCGCTTGTAATTATAAAGAATACCGTAATTAAAATATAATCCGAAGGATGAATTGTACCTGTTATAAAAAAGTTGCTTCATTGTGCGACGAGGTATTATGTTATAATACGCGGTGCAGACATACCGACGTCTTTTTTTCGAATCGTATAATATAATATTATGGGAAGAACGGTATCAATTATTCGCTCGTTTCGTTATTATGGTTCCTTTGTTACGGTAAAAGTGTTAAGTGCATTAATATTCATTGAAATATCGCGAGCAGCGCAAGCTCATTAAAATGTAAGTTTACGAGGTTGCACCGGCGAAATTTCTTTTCGTAGCGCACTTTATAATTATGGCGACATAGAAATAAGATGGTCCTTCTTTTAACGAAAACTTGGAGTAACCCCCGAGTATCATAGTGGTACGTTTATAAAAAAAAATAGCCGCTTATGCGATCTAAAAAATTAGTTTCTTTAAACATTTTAACGCGATTCGTTTAGGTGAAACGACGAAATTAATTGGAAATTCGTGTGATTTGTGTTACAGGGACCCCCTCGACACCAATAATGCCAGGGGGCACACCTGGGACCCCATCATCTAAAACGAAGGTAAAACGATCTTTTAATTTTATTTATCGGAATCGAGACGTTGAAACGGTAAAAATTCCGAAAATTTCTGATTTCAAATGATCCACGCACGCTTTGCCCTTCTAAATTTCAAAATTCCACGCTTCAAAGAGCTAATCACGGGTAGTCGAGATTACACGCGACTGTACCGTTTCAGCTTCATGATTCTGCTTGATGAAATATTCATACGAACCGTCGGTGTATTTTAATCTATATTTTCAGGATAAAATAATGATGAGGACGAAGGTCGTGGTAGCTCTGTACCCTTTTCGAGCGATCGAAGGAGGCGATCTATCCCTCGAAAAGGTAAGCTCAAAATCGTAATTACGTTTTTCCGGCATAAACCAGAAAACACGCAACATTTTCTACGGCGCGTCTATGTTATATTTTATAACTAGTACATCTTCGTATCCTTAGATATCATTCTTCAAGATCCCTGTATACAATAGGGATCTATAGGGGATCTAGCCCTATACATTTCTGTATCCTTATATCCGTAGATCCCCGGTGGATCATAATTGATGAAGCTCGTAAGCGTAGAAAATATTTTACACGCGATTGAATCTCGAGGGAAAGAATCGTTTTGCTCGATATACTTCCGTGATGTAGTTTTAATCGCACGATAGGGAAACCTGAGATCGCAATAATTCCCAGCTGAAACGGAAATCCGCATCGCGTAAAAGCAAACGATAGTCGATATTCGATCGCGAATGGATTTTCGATATCTTTCCAGAGGTTTGCAGATAGACAGACCCGACGATTACACGTGTCGTTGAACGAATTTAATCGAGCTATGTAATCATAAAGCGAAGGAAATGGGATGGTAGCTTATTCTGTTGTCGCGTGAAATACCGTCTTATCGTGCTGTGCCGACAATCAATGAAACTTCACTGGATTCTATCAGATTGAATCGGACTTTGCCGTAACGAAACCACTTCGAAGGTACTAAATCTTATCAAACGGGAATGACGCGTAATTAAATTTGACCCTACCGTAATAAACGAAATAGGATTCGGACAGGTTTAATCTAATGTTGAATTAACCCTTTCGTCGCAGTGGGTCAAACAAAACACGCGTTGTACATTTATAACGTACCGATCGATTCTTTATTGTCCCATTGTTACTATTCCTACCAAACTACGCCATAATACACTGTACTCTGCTATACTGTTATTATACCAAAGCGAGGATACTTTGGTTAAAAAAAGTTTGATCAAAGATCACTTTGATGGTTAACGTCGTGTACGATCACCTTAATCCTAGACACATGGCTAAAAGCTTGGAGGTAAACGCAAGAGCAAGTATAACGTATATTAGATTCCGTCGGTATACCTAAACTTATAATCGCATCGAAACGATCAATCTTTCGCACGAGCGATTCCTCTGATCGGGTTACGGGTTTCGATAATGTTCTCGCGTGGATCGCATTATTCACGAATTTCATTCACGAGCTATCACTAAAATTCTGTGAACGCCACTTCTGACGCTTGATATTCATAAATTCCACGAATTTTAGAAATCGTCAGATCGCTAAATCCATATATTCCTACGTATGCAGTTAGCGATATAAAACAAGTTTCTGACTAAATGTTCGCAGTTGTTCGTAAAATTTGAGAAAGACACATCCATTTCGAACTTGTTGGGTCATACTATTCGGATTCTATCGAATGCAATTGTGTAACGGTAATGGAATTAACTTCTTTTTTTACTGCCAGTCTTTGTTTGCGGTTTCGAATCTCGAAATTAGTAGAATTCGAACGAAAAACCGGTATTTTTCTGTTTCCTCTTTCAAATGCTCTTTTATCGTAGAAACTGTGCACCGGGTGAAAATCTGATCTGTCAATCGATATTGTTGAATTGAACAGGATTAATCGGGTACCTTCAAATTTTGTAATAGTTTTCGAAAGTGGTACTTTCGATTGCAGCATACTGTAAAAAAAAAACTGTTATTCGGAACCAAGGTTTTTTATCTGCTATTGATGAAGTTTGACAGATGACAAAATAACATAATTTTTGTTTACGGCAGGGTGCGGAGTACGAAGTGCTGGATGATTCTCAGGAACATTGGTGGAAAGTCAAAGATGAACACGGGTACGTGGAGTTCAAACATCTAATTTCCAATAGCAATAGCACGCGTTACCATTTCACCGCGAAAACGAAAGTGTATACACAATTTTCAATACGAATATTAAACATCGAAATTGTAGCAAAAATATTTGATCACATCCGACGTTTTGATAAAGGAAATGGAAATTTATCAACTTCCCTGTTTACCCTTCTCGTGAAAGGTTAATCGTGTTTAAACGTAAATTCAAATAACTGTTCGCATCGTTTGAACAGTTCCGTTATTACGAAAGTATAGAAAACATCGTTTGTTTCATTTTACAGATCTATCGGTTACATTCCCAGCAACTACGTCAAAGAGAAAGAACTATTGGGCCTTCAGAAATACGAGTAAGTGTTCACTTACACCGGTGCATACAGAAGTAGCATAAGGAAATCGACAGCGCTAATTTAGAAATGTAAAAGTTTTGAAATTTATAAGTGTGGAAATTCGAACGATACCAAGAAAGTCTGCTATGCCGTGCATACGTCGCTGATTAAGAGAAACAGCGACGGCAATGTTAATTGTGAAAAATTTGAATTACAGGTGGTACGTTGGTGACATGTCCAGACAACGCGCGGAATCATTGCTCAAACAGGAAGACAAAGAAGGATGTTTCGTTGTTCGTAATTCCTCTACCAAAGGGCTTTACACGCTTTCGCTCTACACTAAAGTGTAAGTATCGCTATTGTTGAGAATACGTTTTGTGTGTTGATGTTTAGGGGAACGGTTGAAAGAAGACGGTCTGTGTTGTTGCAGCCCGCATCCACACGTGAAACACTACCATATCAAGCAGAATACGAGAGGAGAATTTTATTTGTCCGAGAAACATTGTTGCGGTTCGATACCGGACTTGGTAAATTATCACAGGCACAATAGCGGTGGTTTGGCCAGTCGATTGAAAACTAGCCCTTGCGATCGTCCTGTACCGCCAACTGCTGGTCTCAGTCATGGTTTGTTAGACTTTTTATTCGATCAAATTTCTTCCTACGTATATTGGAGAATTTGACAAAAATAGTTGATTGCTATCGTATAGAGCTTACATAGTATAACGTAGTATAGCACAGTGACGGGTAGATCAGGGAGACCTTTAGAAAATCACGACCATCGAACATTTCAGTAGACCTATTTTCCGACTATTATTTTTTATTTAACGTTTAGAAATTAGTACGTTAATATTTTCAGAAATTAAAGAATTAGGACATTCGTAAAATTCCTTAGCGTTGAAATTATTTTGTTTACCCCCCTGTAGAAAGTAATCATTGTATTTGGAGTAAATTGTGCGCTCTCAACGGTACATTTGATCCACAGATAAATGGGAAATAGATCCAGCAGAGTTGCATCTATTGGAAGAACTTGGTTCAGGACAATTTGGAGTCGTGCGAAGAGGAAAATGGCGTGGTTCTATAGATGTTGCTGTGAAAATGATGAAGGAAGGTACTATGTCTGAGGATGACTTTATAGAAGAAGCTAAAGTAATGACGTAAGTCGGCAGAACCTATGATTCAGAAGTGCACGTAAAGGTATCGATACCGAAAAACGAGTTATGAATGTTAATACGAATATTGAATTATTTCGTCTAGGAAACTTCAACATCAGAACTTGGTGCAATTGTACGGTGTTTGCAGTAAAGATAGGCCAATATATATCGTCACCGAATACATGCGACATGGATCTCTACTTAACTACCTCCGTCGTCATGAAGCAACATTAGGAGCTAATGTGGGCCTACTTTTAGATATGTGCATACAGGTACATTCACACCGTGACAGCGTACTTTAATTTTTTAGTTAACCTGTATTGAGCGTACGTTAAAACGATCGTATCACAAATACACTTTGTTGTGAAAAATATTTATTATTGACTCGTGGAGATAATCGTGTAATTTCGACCGTAGGTTTGCAAAGGAATGGCTTATTTGGAAAGGCACAACTATATCCATCGAGATCTTGCTGCGCGCAATTGTTTAGTCGGCTCAGAAAACGTAGTAAAAGTTGCTGACTTTGGATTGGCAAGGTAAACGATATCCCTCTACGGTGTCAACTTCGTCAATTTCTACCGCGATTGTGTAACGCTTGACACTTCCTTTTAGGTATGTCCTCGACGATCAGTATACCAGCAGCGGAGGAACCAAATTCCCCATCAAATGGGCACCACCGGAAGTATTGAACTATACGCGCTTCAGCTCCAAATCAGATGTCTGGGCATACGGAGTACTTATGTGGGAAGTATTCACGTGCGGAAAAATGCCTTATGGCCGCCTAAAGAACACCGAAGTTGTAGAAAGAGTGCAACGAGGAATCATACTAGAAAGACCTAAGGCCTGCTTCAAAGAAGTTTACGAGGTTTGCTTACGACTATCATCCTCTTTGCTGCTAACTTACGAGAATGCTAGTGGAGAAAATGGGAATTTTATTATTAGGATATTCTCGTTTCTATAATATGGAGATACGGTGTAGAAGGTATCCAGGAATTTATCGTTGCAGGTAATGCGAAAATGCTGGGCCCATTGTCCGGAAGTACGACCCTCCTTCCGTGTACTGAAGGAGCAGCTGATCAGCGTGTCTCAAGGTCTGCTCAATGATTGACTCAACCTTCTACGGTGTATGCGCCTATCGTCGCCTTCGAGCCGGTCAATACAGGCGGCAAAATCTCCATCTCTCGAGCGATCACCCTCGATTCTGCCATCCTCGAACAATTCCACATCATCGTACAACTCGGCAACTCTACCGTCGTCTCGTAAGACTCGTGCGCCAGCCTCGTTACCGCCCTCGATCGATTTTCTACATCTATCGTCGTCCACGTGTAAATTAAAGAAAGAAGGGTCATCCTCACCGAGTACACCCGGCCACCAACCTAGTCAACCATCATCGAGCTCGTCGTCGAACGTCTGTGACATTTGCAGTTCCTACGGCCATCCGTGGATCGAAATTTGCAAGGCGATACGAGCCACTAAAGGCAAATAAAAAGTGTGTGTGTCCCGAAGTATGTGTGTCGATTTAAACCGATTATATAACGCAGCTTACACGACAGAAAAAAAGAAAATATTAATACGACATTATTTGAACCTACACAGCACCGTGTCCCGTCCCATTTTACTCGATCCTAACCTCCCCGCCATCTGTGACCAAACTTCTCGGAACCTGATCGTAATAATATTACTTTAGACGTTGCTTTTATTTTTCGTCGAACGAAAAGATCCGAGCGCACGATGTGTTTCCTTTCTTTTTCGTTAGTTCGTGCCTTGTCCTAATCCTTACCTAATCCATTCCAACGATAATCAGTTTCAAAGTACCCTACGCAACGATACCGGATGCATTTACGAATAGAACAGTAGTATTTATTGACTGTCCTTTTAAACGGGATATACTAGTATGTTGTGATTTTATTTTTTTTTTTCTTTCTTGTTTCTCTGTAGAAACGTATAATGTCCCTTTTGTTATATCGATTTTTAACGAAAACCGTAAAGTAACTTCACGAACGAGAACAACATTATTTCTGCTTGATAAATAAATTTAATAAATGAATGTTTCACTTGTGTATTATATACTATGACGATTTAATAAAATAGAATAAAGAAAACTAAGCTGTTTTATGTTGGTGGAATTATTTGTACAGTAATACGATAATCAAGAATAGATTTGTCTAATGATCTTTCTTTTTGTCATTAGGATCATCTTCATAAAATAATCGTTTTATTCTGAATCGTAGTAAATTAATTTGGAACTACCCTTATAACAAAATAAATATAAAGGTATTTGTAAAAATTCAGAGATGATGCTTTTTAAGCTAATTTTTATCGCGTTTATTTGAACGATATAAATTAAAAAGACTTGTTGCAATTACAATTATTCGCGCTACTACGTTAAACATTTGAATATAAGTATAGTTTGTTAAAATTGACAAACCGATCTACCTTTAGAACTTTAGAAAAATTGCTAGAGGCTCTCTAATCCATTTTCGTGTCACATGCGCCATCTACTGGTAAATAAAGGATTTAACAGAGTAAAAAATTGTTTCCTTTTAGAACACCCTGTACAATTTCTTCGCGGCATATCGAATGCTGAACTCTCTACTGAATAATATAGCAACGCGTACATATACGGTAACTAAAGGACTTTTAAAAATACCAAAAACTGATGAAACGAATAAAAGTTCACTCATTGTAATAACTGTAATGTTTATTATCACAAACTATGAGTTAAAAGCGTACACAGTAATGTAAGAAAATTAATCATGATTTTTATAGTTGCTTCCTCTTCCGTAAATAATTTTATATCATTTTCACAAATTAATTACAGAATCACACGATGCTAAAAAGTTTGCTGCATGAAATACATGCACGATCGACAGAACACAGAAGTCTGTAATTAACGTTATCTTAACCCGATAAAATATTTGTCGTTTAAACATACAAATTTACGTTGACTTCAAGTTGCAATACGAGTAAAATACTTAATCTATATGTATATATATATATATATTCTGTTGCCAATAAATGGATCAAAAATGTGATCAAAGGCACCTTCTGATATTAATTACACTTACGATCATATAAAAATTATATTGTTTTAACGTACTACTATATACACTGATGATCTAATGTTATCAATACGTATGAGTTTTTCATTGTCTTCTTATGCGTGTTACTACAAGTTAAGGTGCTCACGTTTTTTAAACATTTTTTCATAAAATATATATTTATATAATTACTTATATATTCCATGTATATATATATATATATATATGCATATATATATATATATATATATATATATATACATACACGCATATTACTGGGAACATATGCACATATAAGTATATACATGTTTAAAATTTTTTAAATGAAACTACAGTTGGCACATAGCAATTTTTCGTATATGTTGGAACCGCAAGTTTTGGAATGTGCTCCTAATAATAAGAAGTAAACACGATATAAAGCATAACTGTTTTTTTTTTGTTTTTTTTTTTTTTTTTTTTTTTTTTTTAAGTAGTAATATTCAAATCTTTTTATCAGATTTATCGGTATTATCTGAACTGTAGTTTCCACAAGCTAGATATGTACTTGATCGTTTAAATGATTTCTTTAAAATATTGCTCTTTACGCCGCTGAGATTATACATACATATATATTTATATATATATATATATATATATATATATATTTATTTATTTATAAACAATGCTTGTAGATCGTATAACGATAAAAAAAAAAAAACGAATTCTTAAACAATAACAAGGTATACCACTTGATACTAAAATCACATAAACGCTCGATATCCAGGCTAAAAATCTTTCGCCCGACTTTCGACAATACGGTTACTTTGACTTGGAAAACGCATCGAATGTTTTCATAAAGTCAATTAAATAATACCGGTATCCGTTTGTCTCTTACCTTTTATTATTCGCTCTGAAAACGTTTTATTTAAAATGTTGCAATATGTACTACAAAAAATTATGCATAGCAAAGATCAGATTGAAAATTTTTTTTTTAAACGACGATATAATAAATCTTTCTTCCGCGCGTTCTTATAATAATTTTACTGTACAAAATTTATCAAGATATAAAATCTAAAAAAGTATTCTCGAGTCCGCTTAAGCGACAAAGTCTTCATTTTAAAAAGTTTTTTCTAAAAATTTAAAAAACGAATTACAAGTATTTACGATACGTATCATAATCGTGCTTATTGCAGTTCAAATGCTGATTTACACGTATCAAAAAATAGATATTAGATGTTGATGTGTGGCAATTAACAGAGCGACACATACGTCATTACAGGCACAAACGGTTCCGTACATAGACTCGCAGACTTGGTGCAGTTAATATATTTAGTAGGAAAAATTTGGTCCGACAGTTTTTCTACAAACTGTTGACTGCGTTTCGATCGTATGTCGTCACATGTGAATCGTTGCTGCCGTATAGCGTGCTTCTCCTCTTCGCCAACTCCACTGACTTGGTCGGTACTGTTATCGAAAGAATTAATTTCAAATGTTATATTAATGTATTACAATAAATAAAACGCCCCTCTGAATGGGACTTCAAAAGACTATAGAAGATTATAGAAAGAGCCAAAGAAACGGCACTCGTTATAAACAACTTATAACAGCAAGTAAATACAAGAAATCTTTACCCTGATCAACATTTGTCCAGATGCACTGTGAGGATTACGATAAGCGTATGCAGCCCAAGCTGCTAGTCCTACGACTAAAGCAATTACTAGGAGAATTCCAATGATTCCAGAAACTCCCATGTTCATGTTGTCCCGAGCTACAACCATAAATCATACATTACTATTATACAAGTAATTACAAGTAGTCTGCAGATGTTTTTACAGCTATAGTATACTTGAATTTGCAACAAGCATGCAAACTATGTTGTACAGATGAGAAAATAATGTAAATTATGTGAAACGTGTAAAATATATGTAAAATGTTAAATGTAAGATAGTATCATTCTGAATTCTTGTGGCCAAAGAAAATATTGATGAAATACACGTATGTATATGCATAAAAAATTTGCAGTCAAAATATGAAAATGTATGCAGATTTAAACTGAAATCTTACAACGTTCTAGAGGACTCGTTCCAGGTTTCTCTGGCTTCACGTTCATTGCTTCGCTACTGACAGTTTTCTCCGAGTGTACATGCACCACATGATTGAAATCTTCTTCGTGTTCTTTATACGTCGTAGTAGGAGATGGACAATTGTTAACATCTTTTATTTTTCTAACGTCACAACCTTTCAACAGCCAGTCCTGTCTTGACCTAAACGTTCCAGTACTGCATTGATTCAGTTCTGAACACCATTTGCAGTCAAAATCTTTTAATTTCGTTAGACAATCTTTGCAGTTGTCCATTTCTAAGCATGTGGGTAACGCGTTCAAATAAATTACTGTCCAATTTTTAATATCCTGTCGATTGAAGTTCACGCGATGATATTCATAAATTGTTTTTCTGCGAACGACTGTAATTAGAATAATTCATTATTCTAACGTCCTTCGATATTCTTGTCTTGAACTTTAAAAATAAAATCACTAAATGTACTTACAGAATACTATTCTATCCATGATGTAAGCATCGCTGAGACCAACTTTGACAGGATGCGCTGTATCTTCTATTAATTCAACCATCAGCGGAATCATCGAGTACACGAACACAATGTCACCATTTTGATGCAATGTCACTTGGAAAGTAAAGGCACCGGCATCCGGTTTGTCTTGCAAAACTACCTTCTCCCACACAACCGTAAATGCAGTTCCTGTAATTGTACGTTCCCATCCATTGACAACATTATTAAAAACTAAAGCTTTTGTCTAATATATACATATTCTAATGCTTAAATACAGATGGTACAGTGTTCCGGAAGACGGCACATCAAGGTAAGTATATTGCATCGATAAGAAATTTGAAATCGTTTCCAAAATGTTCCAGTTTTATTAAAAGTTTTGAGAATATACCAATAGAAACTTTCTGTACCGTTATCGTTTACTAACAACTTACCATTGTCGGCATATTTTACGAAGCTCTCGTTCGACAAACGAGTATCAAAATTGGCCATCAACGGAGCTATATATTGAGTAGCGGCAAGCCAGCTATGAACATATTCGCCGGTATACAGGAAGCCACCAGTAGCTATGGTGATGTTACGAACTTTGTGGCCGTAAAACGGAAAGTCGAATTTCAATTTGACCGTCTGTTAAACAAAAATATTCATGCATTAACATTTCTGAACATGGTCATTAATCGAGTACAGTGTCACGCAATTGGGAGGAGTTGCAACATGTGCTTTGTCGAAAAGAAGAAACAGATGGTAAAAAGAATGAGTTGTATTTTACAATTACTTAGCTTATATCTTTCCATAAACTATTGTACATGAACTCTGCTTTAAACATGATAATTACTATGTTAGAGTAATTGGAAAATTCGCGGGCAATCACTCGTGAATCTTCGCTGAACTTCGTGTATGAACGTAAACTAGAAGAGTGAGTAATTTAATACAATCTATCTTGGATCAAAGCGAAAAGCGTGTAAAAACGACTCGTAAAAAGATAATTATATGGATCGCTAGTGTAGATATTGATCAGTGTACTTCTTCATTTGATTACATTACCAATTTAAGACTGTACAGATATTTGAAATCCAAGAAACGCTACCGGAGGCAATGTAATAACGATGTATCATAAAATGTACAGACGTAATCATTTCTAAAGTACAATTTTATAGGCAGCCTAATGAACATCCCATTGCTTTGCGTATTTTCACCGTCAGATTTTTGAGTGTTATTTAGATACTTTCTGCATTTACCTCAAGTTTTCGATAGATGGCGCTACAAGACAGAATATCTAACATACATATTTCATTTTCTCAAGAAGAGAATATAAAGTGCCAAAATTTGTATCATTCCGTTCACGATCAGAAGCTTTTATAGGACATAAAATTGGAAAATATATACTTAATTCTGCGATACATCGAACTATAATGCTTTTCGTATTAAATATTTTCGAAGATCGAGAAAAAAATAGAGTACAACATATCCCAATTACGCGACATAGCTCGTACACCGAAATATTCTTCGAACGCTCACCGCGGCTCGACGATGACTCTGACTGAGCAAATTATTAACTTTCAGGTCCGGATGATTGTCGATGTCCACCCAGTACCTTCTGCCCACGGCCTCGTCGATTATGAACGTACTGTTGTAATACTGATGCGTGTCCACTTCGGTTTTGGTAATGTTGTGTTGAGACAATGTCTTGTTCGTCACATCGGAAAACTTGCTGATAGATATATCTCCAACGGTGCTATCGGAATCATCCTTCTCGACCGTAGACAATGCCACAGAGGATTCCGTCACGTTCATCGAATTCTTGTCGATCTCCGCTGTTTCGGTCATCGCGAACTTCATGTTCTTAGTGTAGTAAACCTAAAATGGAATCTGTATTTAAAAAACAATGCAAAAGCAAATTATCTTATCGGTAAAGGAAGGTTTTTATTAGTTGTACGACTTATTCGTGAAACCATCATTCCACGTGGCAAGTTCTTGAACCCACGAATACTGATATTTCCAAATATAGACATTTTTCAAGTTCTCGATTCTCAACTTTTCAGACTCCCAAATTTCGAAATGCCCAAATTTTTAGATACCTAACTATGAAAATTCCCAAATATAAACGTCTTCAAACCCCTAGAGATTTTGAAATTCTTAGGTTTCCAAATTTCTAGACCCCTAAATCGTGAAATTCGCGCTAGACCTCTCCCACCAGTGATGGCGATATTTTTCGTAGAGAAGCGAAATTTGCTGTTGACTGTACGATATTTGCAGAAAAGAAGTTAAAGATAGTCTGTTTGTTTTTAAAAGTCGTACCGATTCCTCGGTCGGAGAAGCAGCATCCGATGGCTTCTGCGTCGTCGCGGGTTCCTGTTTAACCATCCAAGGCGTAGAAGGCGAAGGCGACGTAGCGACCGCTTCAGTCGTCGACTCCATCGACGACGAAACGTTCGACGCCTTTCCTGCTTCTATCATCACTTTTGGACGTTTCCTCGTAATCTTCTGTTGTTGCACCGGTTGCTGTGACTGTGGCTGTTGCAAATGTTCTTGCGGTAGTTGCTGTTGTTCCTGCGGCGACTGTTCGGTCGTAGGAAGAGGCTTCTCGTTCGTATCTCTACGACGTCTATCGTATTCCTGTGCATCTTCCAGCAGATCCTCCATAGACACGAAAGAAAACTCAGCTGGTCCATGGTCGTAGCGCGATTGTCCTCCGGATCGTCCAAGCTCGTAATAATATCGATCTGCAAACATTCGAGTAAAGACATTCCCTATAGGTATTTGGAAAAATTCAGAAATTATAGCAGCGATGTATGTATATTAGAAATTCCGAGTATTTTACCCCGCCCGTGGCAATGGAATCGGGGTGTAGCGTTAATTCGAGATCTAGAAGGGAATGGTAGACAGCGCGCAAAGGCAAATATAGAGAATACAGAGTCGAGAACGACGCGACGATTCGAATCAATTGATGGATCGCATACTCGACGGTCTGTTGATGAAAGGGGTCGTGTGCACGGTCGTTTTACGCGTGGCCCTGCATTAAGCGGCCAGTCAGTGTCGCGGATCAGTATAAATTCCAGTCATCGGTGCCAATGTTTCCCCATTAAAGCTCCTACTCTATTCTCCCGTTGGTCGTAACGATCTCTTCGAGGATGAAGGGAAAACGGAACGCAAGTTTTTCGCGTTCGTCTCGAGAAAGATAGAAAATCGCGGAACTGGCGCGATCGATTTTTCTAAAAAAATTCGATTTATAACATTTATTCGAACGGACGTTATACTCGATGACCCGTGCAACTAGGTCAAGTCATAGCTATAAAACTGCGGGAGAAAAAACGTTCGGCTGAAATGATATTTGGAGAACAGTTACAGAAACGGGTAGCAATTATTTCAGGAAATAAAATTACCTTTCCAGAAAGTTGATGTTGCTCGAATGGTTCTATTCTGCAAAATGTTGTTTGCATTATACATGCATATTTGGTCCGAAAGCAAAGCGTAATTTCTTGAATAAAAGCTAAAGTGAAAGTAAGAGAGCAGAACCGTCGGGAAGAACAGGATGCCAGACGGTTGTGACAAACTATCGCGACCGGATAGAGCAATAATTGGCGATCCGACAGATAGTCGAGAATGTACGAAGCTTGACGTCAGTATAAATTTTCATGCTCTGAAAGCTGGCTCGATTAAACGTTCAACTCTCAATCGTTATCCGTCCTTCCCCTCTCGGCCAAAGGAGACGACAATTTATTCGAGCCCCGTTCAACTTTACTCGCCGCTCGTACGTCATGTTACACGCTTTTCAACCAAAATGTAATAATACAGAAACCTCTTCTACTCTGTTCATTCGAGTTAACGACTTCGTCATCGATTCCAACAACCATTCTGACCTTATGAATGCTATTTCGCTCAGCTTCGTCGACACGAACTGAACGACTAAGGTGTTCAAAATCTTGTAATAAGTAATTGCAGAGAATAAAGGTTTTATTTACGATAACGATACAATAATATAAGTATATTTTATAATATCTAAGAATATAACGATAAACAAAGGATAAGCTGAAGGAAGTTACGCGTTAACCTTTGTTCTTCACGGATCGATAGGTACATATCGATCGTAGGCAGGAGAGGTCGACGACACGAAATGGGATCGTTAATACGGTCTCCCGAACCGCTTAAAATCGCGCCGAATTAGACGCGGCCAAGAAAGGGGTTTTTATAGTCGACTAAGTACGGAAAATTGATCGTGGGCCGACTAATAGGTGTTCTTATCGAGCATAAAGGGAATCGGAATATTTTCTCGGGACGTTAAATAGCGAGCAACGCTCGTTACGCGAATACGCTCGATTTTGTTTTTGCGCTATAACTATACTTCCAAAAAAAAAATACTGAAAATTACGATAGTAAAAATGATTAAACGTGCGTTTCCGTATACGACAATCTGTAGTTAAATCTTTGTTTGAACATGCTATGCCAAAGCTTGCTACGTTTATATAAATCATGCGATATATTCCGAATATACAGTAAAGCTCGGTGTTATCCGCGGTTTCGCGTAATGGCGGTAGATCTTACGTGGCGCGATTAACCGTTTCTACAAATTATGATCATTTGTTGAACACTCTGTATATAGCACACCCACGCGTTTAAATATCACCGTTATCCGGTGACACAATGTCTTTGATTGTCGGTCGGAAGCTGCCAGCAATGTCAATGCTACGTACACTAAACGCCACAAACATTTATCTTCCAAATTGAATATAAACGTTAAACGTCGCAATTGGAACGAAATCAAGATGAATTTTTATATAGCGTAGATTATCACCTTGATTATCGCATTAGCAGTAACCGGAACACGTTTTAAAAGATCTTTAAATTATATCTGCTTTAAAGAACGTATTCGTGACACATCTTTATCTGCTCGTAATCTTTGATTGTTTAATTAAGTTTGACGGTGCTTAGTCGCTGATAACTACCGGAACAACGCGTTTTAAATCGTAGGAGGAAATGTAGATTTCTGAAAGCGGAATAGACTTTTAATAGCATATCGAGAAGGCAATTTGCTAACCGAAGTGTGAAGGCATAGACGGAGATGGAAAAATGTGCAGTCAAGGATGGGGAGTTGAATGCTAGCATAGAATTTCCGCTCGAAGCTAGTTATTCGACGCAACGAGAGACAATGATGTCGTATATCGTGCTCTGAAGCGCAGTATCATTCGTTAATTATCGTTAATTGTTACGGTGACGTTGCTCTCTGCGTAAGAACGTGGACGTAATTCGTGGCCAGACGTATCACAAAATATATTCACCGTCGTTACCTCGAAACGGGAGCATCGATTTAAAATTTAAAACTACATTGTTCGCTATTCTTGCTCGTACAAGGACGTACATCGTGCAGAATCTTGATTGCATCTCGGTGCAATACGTACGTCTGTCTGCCGAACGAATAAATTACTTTCGCCGAGCAGAGCTTATCATTTACAATTCATTAATAATTGCAGGTAGTTGCGAGGAGCGATGAATTTTTCAAACGACCTATTCAAGAACCGCTAATATCTCAACACTTCGATGTTCGAATAACATTTGAAACGGTTTATAAGCCTACATACTACCGCGGTTAATATACAATGCGAATTCCCCGTGGACTTTCGCTATATTACTATTATATTTATATTGCCGACTAAAAGAGTTCTTTACAAGGACTTTCACGCAGATTGGTGGTTCTCACCGCGCGTTAATGTTGTCACGGGCGAACTATTATATCGCGAATCGCAAGAATTTTTTCCTCCTACGACTCCGTCCGTGGCAATATAGCGAAAGTCCAATCCATCATTTCCCTACTCTTTGTTTGCGGTATCTGACGCTGAGAATCGGCACACGCATTGTTTCCCCTCTCGTACGTCCACGAAAACGTATCGATTTTAAAAGGTTTTCTCTGTAAACGAAAGATAACTTTTACCAACTATCGGGAAAGGGTGGCCAGTATCGACACTTTGTCGATTCTAGCTATATCGGTCCCTTTTCCTGAAACCTCCTATAGAACGCATGCGCAAACGCGTAACACACAATCCACGAACCAGTTTTTAAACGTGACTCACGATTGTCCCGTATCGTATCATACGCGACACCCTGTAAAAATAGCTTCAGGCAGAACTCGTTCCCGAACATCTCGAGAGGATGCTTACCCTCTACACGTGTTCTTCTTCTGTTTTCTGGAAAATATTTCTGGCTTTTCCCGACGGAACATACGCATTCATTATTTACTTACGCGATCCATTCTAAATCAGTTCACGGACTGATTCTTCCCTAGTTACGTTAGTAACGTTATCTCGTGGCTTCTCTTCGGATTAGCACAATAATTTGTACACAGTGCCTGGTCGACGTTTGCAAGATTGTCACGATCTTTGAACTTTAATTAAATATAATTTAACATGTGCAAAAATTGCTAAAAAAAAAATGGAACGATTGTCCAACCGATAACAAAATGTTCCTATACCATTCCTGTTCCAAAGCTGACCATTAATATTGCAGGATTCTTTATTGATTGAACTTGGCGGCAATTCGGAGAAGACTAACAATGGTTTTGAACGCTAAACTACCAGACTGTACAATCGATGCTAAGTATGCGCACAGAAGAAAGGTATGCTGAAAAAAATGAACTTTGATTACATGTAAAGTTCAATTTAAAAATCAATTACCATCCGCGAACGCAATGTTTGAAAGCTGATTTCAGAACCGACTTTTTTTTCGTTCATATCGGAATGAGAAAGAAAGAAAGTTTACAATTTTTTAATAGTTCAGAAATTCGTCCTTACGATGTAATATACAACTCATACTTCCCAATACTCTTCCGACGTAAAAATGAGATAATATTTCATGGTACACTCGTCCATAAAATATTCACTTCCGCGAAAACTGTCGACGGGGCGGCGCGGCGCGGCGCGGCGCGGCGCGACGTTTAAAATTCTCGTTCCAGATTGACTGTTCTCGAACGATGGATAGAATCAGGTAAAAGTTACTCAACGTTCTCTTCTAAAACAGGTTATACAAAATGGCTGTCTTTGTGTTAGATTACGACTGGCAACAGGTAAAAAGCATCGAGTTCCTTTTTTCCTAGCTTCTACCATGTTTTCCAAGTTCGCGAACCGTGCTTTCTCGTGCATTGTTCGACGAAAGAACGTGGAAATACAACGTCGAAAAGACTGAAACGGTTCTAGATGTTTCTCCGTCTGTTAGCCCACGTATTTCTGGTAAACGTCTTTGCCGAATTACGTGCGACTTAGCAATTTCTATTTTCAATTCTTCGCTTCCTCGAAGAAATCACAAAAGAGAACATTAAACTTCGAGGAGTTGTATATTTAAAGAAACTTTACAGAAGGAGGTTTCCTGCTCGGAGCAACGTAGATAAGTTAACTTTAAAGAATTCTATCGTAATTAATATTAACGTTCGTTTACGTTGATATATTAAGGACTCTTTATAAATGTGTCAAGATTAAATTGTTATATTTATCAAGATAGAAATAGTTTTGTAGTTAGTTCGGTAGATGAAAGAATAGTAGATGAAAGTTTTGTAGCGGTAGTCGAGGAGGATGAACGCGTATCGGAAAAGACTTTGGAGTACAGCACGTATTCGTAACACTTTCCATTGGTCGGCGTATGAATCGTGGAGAAAAGGTCGTGCCCTATTGTGGTCCCGGTTCTCGTGTGTGAACGTAACGGTTCAATGACACGTGGGAAATTTTCACAATCGAGTACGCTTCACCGCGTACACAAATACGGCATGCATTTTCCTTCCTGCGTTGCGTTACACTCCCATCGAGACGACGAACCGCCGTGAAAAAAGTGCTACGAACACGAAACACATTTTCCTCGCGCGTAAGAAACAGATTTTTTGTTCGCGACAAACCGTGAACCAGCTGCATTAGATCAAGTACCGCAGGAACAAATTTCGAAACGCAAAAAGTCGGATACGATTCGATGACAGAAAAGTATTTCTAAATAGCGCTTATGAACGAGAATGATTAATATTCTTAAGGTAAAATGCATAATTATTTGTCGCTTAGTATCGCATACAAATGGCTAATTATAAGAAGCAACGTATTAACGAGGACATTCATCGGCTATTGGCAGCAATCATAAGACGAGGGTCGATAACGGGCATGCGAGAAAATCAATGTTCGTTTTAAATATTTTGCTATCGTGCAAAGTTTCATGATATAAACGAGGCTTCGTTTCGAAAGTCTTCGGCTTATCTAGCCAATGCGATACAAGCCTCGTTTCGATAATCTTAATTTGACCCGAAGTTCGACATACCTATCGTTTGAATCAGCGAGAAAAAAACGCGTGTCTCTCTAATTCGTCGACGATTAGTTCGCATCGTTGGTCATAATTGCCAGCGTTCCTACCGAAGGAACGCATCCACGGTACCATTACAACCGTAATTGAGCCCCATAGAAAGAATAACGATGCGCGAGTTACGGCGATGAACGCGTCAACGAGATCCGCAGTCGTAGAAATATCGATAAAATCGGTATCCACGAAGGAAAGCCGGCAAAGATTTGCGACTCACGGTTACGGAGAAACGTTTACGAGATTAGAAGTCGATACCTGGAGTACAACGAACTTCGAAGCATCGATATCTCGCGATCGATATCTCCAGAAATTTCTAAGAAGATTATAAAACTGGAACATCGGCGAGCATTATGGTAATCACCGACGATCACGACAACGAAATGCAATTATTGGAGTTCGTTAGAGCGTCTCGAGGAACGATTCGCTTTTTCGACCAGCATTTGAAACTCGTTAGAAATTTCTGAAGAAAAAAAGCGACACGAACTGTGCTGGAACACGTCGACACGGCCTAAGGATTTTCAGGTCAGCGAGCACCGCAACGATACCATCGTCGTTACTCGCCTCGACTTCGGAAGAGTAACTCGCAAAGGAGATTGACAAACGATTACGGGAGACTCTCGTTATATTGCCGTGTACGGAGATCAACCAGCCGAACTAACACGTAGAGAGGTGACGGACGCGCGGCGATATAACGCGTCGTTACACAACGCGTGCCAACTGGAAACCCCTTATGGAATTTCCGTTCCATTGGGTGAACCGCGTTCGACAATTTCGAATATGATATACTATATCTCGGACAATATATTTTATCCGGCCTTCTCTGTTTTCACCGCTAGTTTTTTTAGTCGTTCGATCGATCGTTCGTTAACATCTCGCGTATTCGCAAGGAACGACACTGGCTCGTAATTAAAGTTATTTGCGTAACGCGTACTCCACGGTGCTTACGTAAATGCAAGGACGAAGCTGGTCAAAGTATACATACATCTTTCGAAGTCCTGCTAGCCGTGTATCTGTTATAAAAAAAATCCCACGAACGCGATTCCTCGAAATTCACCGAAAAAAATCAATCGTCGAGCCCCTCCCTTCTACTCCCTTCTACTCCCTTCTACTCCCTTCTACTCCCTTCTACTCCCTTCTACTCCCTTCTACTCCCTTCTACTCTCCTCTGCTCATGGAACGCAACGATTCGATTAGCCTTTCGTAATTAATTGACACATTAATTGCGTTTGAATCGTATCGACGCAACGCGATCAATTGCTCTTTCGAATTAACTGAAATATTAATCGCGTTTCAATCGTGTTCGAACTAACGCGGGGAAATTCTTCTCTAATCGAGCGATGATTAAGTGCGTTAAATCGAAGAGCCGTTCGAGAGACAACGAGATAACGAAAAGGAATTACTGTATGGAATAGACTATCGTCGATTACCTTCGTTATTTGTAGAAATATGGAAGACGTTTATTCATGAACGTTACACGATGTATAATTCTCGCTTCTTTCGTACAATGTATTATCTTATTATTAGTCACTCGTTAGTCGTTCGAACACTGATGGTAATCGACGAGTTGCGAAAGATTAACGAGTTCTAGAACTTTAGAAAATTTCCAATTTCGAACGACGTTCGACGCAATCAGCGTTCTCTATCCTGCATCGTGTTCGCGAGAAATGATACGCGCACAAGCGAGTGTCAAGGAAATTCACTTTTCCTGAACATAGCTGTACCGGCCCGTTGAAACAGTTATTCACCGCGGCGAAAGTTTCGTCGTATTGCGTCAACAGGTGAATTGGTCAGCAACGAACCGGAAATTTCGATTAATTTTCTCTAGACCATTTAATATATTTATACGAGAACTGCCATGCCGATACTGTAGCGGCGGGATAAAAGAAAAGGAAAAAACGAAGAGCAGCCACGAAAGAGAAGGGCCGAAGACCTCGAGATTCGTGTGCGGTGGTTTTCGGTGAAAGCGACCATTATTCCCCGAGACATGCCTGTGCCATGAAAAACGAGACTGCGAGATCTCGATACCCCTATCGAATCATCGGCTCTGCATTTTACCCCGTGGTTATTAACCCCTTAACTACGCTCCTTGACACGCGTTTACTTTGAAAAATCAACAAAGGATGAAACGTAGAAAAGAATGAAATGGTGGAATAGTTAAAACGTTAAAACGTAAATGCAGACGGGCATTCGAAGAAGATATACTAATTGTAAATGCCTTTCCTGTCGATATTCTTAATCGGAAACGTATTTTCCCCCAAGAACTTGTAGTAACGTGACAATGGAACAACGCGTTCGATCGTTTCTCCGTGTTTTTATTAGGTGACTATTTTAGCCCGATCGGCGAGACACAGCTAACGTGGCATGAATTGCAAATCAGTTTTCTTTGTGCATCGAACGAGCTGCACAATAGACTTCTTCGATAACTGCATTGCCAGAAGAAACCTCGGAACAATTAATCGATCCGTGGTTTCTTCGAATTTCGCCTTTTTCTTCGACGGTTCAATGTTATTCGTTGTCGAAATCGTTGCTGTTCGCAAAACCTTTACAAATAACTCTGTCACGAAATTCATATGGAAATTCGGAAAGCATCGAAACAGTTTGAAACGATACTCTGAAACGCGTTAACATTTTTCTGGCATATACGCGTTCCAAATAATTACCAACTCCGTTCAATGGACATAAATCATTTATTACCTTATCGGTAGTATCGAGGACTACATCAATACGGAGCAATAATCGTACTAATTGACCTTGAAGCTCGTCAACGTAATCACTATTTCACGATCGATGTTCTTCGACATTATCATAATTTGTTTATCGTTAACTATCTTTTCTATTCTACTTGCGTTGATCTGTTTTCTCCCAGTCGATCACACGGAATGATTCAAGGAAAAAACAACTATTTAGATAAAAACAACAATTACTGCAATCAACGCTTATCTAAAGTGTGCATTTTAAGTTTCATAATCGAATAAACATTTCCATTTTTTCCTTGTAATCTTAATGAAAACCATGCTTACTTTACTAAATACACGAACACTGCAATTAGACGCGATTACGCGTGTACAGACACCCGAGTTATTTTTAACCGCTTTGGAAATTTGTATTTTTATTGCACGAAAGTTCGCAATCTTCGACGAAAGTGTCAAGTTTCCATCTGATTTCGATGATTTATCGTTTGAAATCGTTCGAGCATAATCTTCTTAATATCCCAATCTCCTCGTCCTCGCCGTTTTTCAACTATTTTACAATCCAACTACTAAGGACTACCACTTTCTAGCATTTCGCTATCATTGTAATGTTATATTCTCTACCGCCGCGATATCTATTTCTTATTGAAATCAATTCTGAATCGATGCCGTATACGGACGCAGTTTTGCGTGTTGGCGCTCCAGTAACGAGACAGAGGAGAAAAACAACGGTACAACAGAAGAGAATCTGATCCATGATATCAGAAATCAATGATTTTACGGGAAATTGGAACAATTTGTAACGGTGAGAGCGGTGAAAGCAGTATCTGGTAAGTAAATGGACCAAAACGTTGGTCAAAAGAGAGAACGGAAGAATACGAATATGGTAATGTTCGTCAAAACCGTTCCGCTCGGTCAACCGATCGATCTTGACAGAAAAATTCGATATCGGTCTGGGTCAGGAACGACTGACCGTTTTCTAGTTAAACATTAGCTCGACAAAGACCTTAATATCATTTGACCTCAAAAACATCTTCGAAAGAAAACGTCGACGTTTCGATGCCATGACCAGCACTACGATGATTACGACATTAAAATATTAGCTTGTCTTTCGCAATTGCGAATTTACTATAATTAGCAATTAGTCGTTTTACATCGAAGAAATCAATGACAAATTAACAGCACAGTTTTCCTCGACATTCAAATGTTCAATTGATGCGATAAAAGCGTTGTTCCGCTATACTTCTATGTCATCGAATCGTATCGAAATCGTACGTTTCGAAACCGGTCATTCGATATATGTACAATAACTTAAACGCATACGCGAGGATAGCGTCAACATTTGTTCTTAGTAAGGAAAATTTGATACTCGTTGCAAATACGTTTGCCGATCAAATTAGTATGCGCGTACGTTCACCGTACGTGCATACATATTTACTGTAACACCAGTACTATACTTAACCGATCGTAACACAAATAGAACTCTTTCTCCCGGTCTCTTTACTACACGCGTATACGTAGCTTTAGAAAATGAATAAGCATCGTCACTTTCAATACGAATTTCCTTCAATTGATGCTGTTACAAAACTACTCTTTGTCATTCAATGAAGTCGCTCCTATTGAAGCGAAACAACGAATCGCGGAGCACGCGCGATTTCGTTTAGTCAATTCTTCTATGAAAGACATTTTGCCATCAACGAGACCCCGATCGAACGATTCGCGGCCAACTGGATCGCCAACTGGATCGCCAACTGGATCGCCAACTGGATCGCCAACTAGAGAACCAATCAAATATGAACGAATCGAAGAAGCTGAAACGCGAACACGTTTCTTGACATTTTGTACACCCTCACGATACCGAGAAATAATGAATCGCTGAATAGGTAGGAAATTCGATATATTATATTGGCAAATTCTCCGCTTCTACCGCTTACTTCTCGTCGCCGGGATAATAAACTTTCGTTTTCGATCGATGTTACAAAAATATGTGCGAACGTATTACTTCACTCGACGTAACGGAGAAAGCATACATATTTGATGGTGCGCCGGTAGATATGTATATGTTTTAAGAAATATAAAAATTACGGCGAATAGAGAGCGACTAACGAGCCGAGATAACCACTTCCTTTATGTCTTCTTTTTTACATCGCCACGGATAGTTGCGTAAAAAAATAATAAAACGAATAAATGAAACTTGCCCTCTTCGTAAGTCAAACAAGTTGGTGTATTGCTGTTTTAAAAGCGATCATTGTTGAAACGTTGTCGTGGTCGTCGTCGTGGTCGCCGTCGTCGAGGGCAGGAGATTACGTTGAACGTATCGGAATGTGTGTCACGCATATAAAACGCGTAATCTTTATCGAGAGTACGAACATATGCATCCGCAGCCTTGATTTAACCTTCCATTTATGACCGCGTATTTTTATCACCTGTTTTCTCGCGAGCCTCGTATCGCAATCGTTGAAACAATTTCATAAACAGAGCGAAAAGAAAACACGAGGAGACATTCAAGAATTTCTTGTGGCGTTTGACGATTTAACAGGAGATTGCCAACTGCAAGAATTTTCCGCTGCCACAACTCCGTTTACGGTAACGCGACAATCTACCTTGGCTACAAATTCTCGCCTTTATCTAATTTCAGCATAGCCGTTAGCGTCGGGTAAAATAGGCACTTGTCTCGAGCCCAGCGTTTCAACTTTCAAATTTTCGAAGGGTACAACAAGATAAGCTGCTGAAAAGATTGTAACAGACCGTTCGACAGCTTACCGAACGTATACCAACTTTTGACCCTGCATCTCAATCGGGAAGGTAGTTACAAGCGAAATCCGGATTATCGAGTTTCACCTTATTTTCCCTGTTTAGCGGCACGCTAAAATTCCAAAATAATTGAAGGTCATTGTAGCCATGCTAAAGTATGTTGTCTTCAAAATTTTCTCGCTTCTTACAGAATTTTTCTAAATATTTAAAAGTGACTTTCGAAAATACAAACATCGGCCGTTGCATCCGATGGTATTTGTTTCGGCAGCGGCGACATTTAATCGCGCGATTAGATGGCTAAGAGTTAAGAGGATCCATCGCAGAACAGTTCGTTAAATACAATTTACTTACGTGCCCGGAGAATTGAGTCAATAATTGTTATCGAGGCTAGCAGTAAGCAGCAAGAGCGGCGCGTATCTCGTTCGATAGAAATTATCTCATGAATTATTTGGCGCCGGCTTACTTATAGCTGCCAGACAAGACCAACGACGATCCTTTCTTGTTGTTGTTCACGCGAACGGTGATACCACTCGTCATAGTTTCTTTCGTGTACGAAGACTGATTTGCACACACCTTTCTACCCTATCGTCACAACACTGCGTTCAAATGTACCGTAATCCATTATTTTTTCACGGCCAATTGGAACCGTGCGATAAAAATGGAACGCAGAAGGGATACGTATTTTGTATAGTACATAAAAGAAATCTGTTAACAGCGGCATAACCAATAAAAGTAACAGGAAGGAAAATCAAAAGACGGAAGTTGCATTGAACCTCAACGAGCGTTGTAAAAAAAACCCGGAAAAGACGACTGCGATATGCAACAAGCCTCGCGAACGCGGATAACTTGTTACAATTTACCTAAATTGTAAAATTCTAATTAGTAGCAGGTGTAGCAACGAACAGTCGAAGCCACGTATTCTAAAACATCGCAAATCCGACTATTTATATCCGGTGAAAAGGATATATAAATATAAATAGGGAAATGGAAGGAAATAAGGAAAACATATTTATGAGAGTGCTAATCGGTGAACTTGTGCCGTTTGGAATTCACGACTTCGATTTATCTTTTGTTTGTCAAATTCAGCATTTATTTTTAACGAAATGAAATTCGCAATTGAACGGCTTGCCAGGGTCAAATATCTCGGTTCCGTTTAGGTATAAAATTGTGAAAATCGCGTTTTACACGAAAAATGTAGCCGATAAAAGATATCCTCGTGCGCGTGACAGGTAACCAAAAATAAATACGTGAACACGTGATCGAATGAACGATTCGTTCGATTGAAGTGTATCTGTATGCAAAAAGCGGAAGGGTCCGCGCAACAGGACGGTGAGCTTCCGGTAAGAGAAGCCCCAGCACGACACTGACAACACGAAAATAAGTTCTCCACAGACTACTACCTGTAAAGGTATCTCCGAAACGTCGATCACGAAAATAACTTTACGTCTAAAAACATATACACCGTAAAACTTACAACGGTAACTCTGTCTTTTAGGCTGTATAATTGTGGGCATGAACACGAGTTCTTCCTTATTTCAAATATGTGGCCTTAGTGGACAATGCGTGTCCAACGATTAAAACACTCTTTTTGCGAACAATCATTCCGGTCTTTTTTACGCGCTTACGAACAAGCAATACGTAAACGTATCGACTCCGTTTTAAATCGATCATCCTTTAGTTCGGATAGCCGATTAAAAGTGCAACGAACTCGAAATTTCACGCTGCAATCGCAACGTTTCGATACACGATGAAAAGAATGCGAAACGATCGTTTCTCCTCTTATTGCCAAATCACTTTTTGCTTTCAACGTTATTTTAAAATGTTACATCGTATCCTGACACTTAACAACTTCCGAACAATTCAATCGATATAAAACTATCAATTACTTGATTGTTCGATACAGACAGATCAATGTTTTTGCATAAATACTGCAAAGATAACGCATAGATAGCAAGGTAGTACGTTATCCGAGTAAGTAAGACGCCCACGTGCTCCATTTGACGTGGTCGTTAAGTCATCTTTTCGCGGACGGTCCTCCTGATTAATCTTGATTGGTCCGTGTGTCTTACACACTGGTCGCTCGTACGAACGACGCGAGTTATAGGTCAACCACATTGTGGATAAGTGTCGTATTAAGTGTCGAGTTTAATCGCTCCCTTTTGATCGTATCGCGAACGCGATAACATTTGTTATGACTAAACGGTACGGCGCGACGTTGACCTCTTTACAGGGATAATTAACCGCCAACGAAATTAATAGATCACCGACCGATAATTCCCAACGACGACGCGCCGTTCAACGATAGGGAAGCAAGTCGAGAAAAAAAACGTTTGAATAATCCGTTTATCGCACTTGATGTTCTATTACGGTCTTCGGATAACGTCTCCAACGACGAACCAAGAAGCGTTCGTTTTTACACGTTCCAATTTCATTCGGTCAAATTATCACGATAATCATTGTAATAAATGAGAAACAAAATCTGTTTCCCACTGAGGAGTTTATTCTGCTCGTTACTCTACACCGCAGATATACGCTACTATACGCACTTCGATTAATTGCAGTAACGACGAGCGAGAACCGCAGAATCCTAAAGGACTATGCTTCCTCGGCATAAAGTCCTAACATCTAATTGAAAAATGATTCGTAGAAATGTCGAGAAAGCGAATATAATTGCTCGATACGAAATATTATAAAATTTCCGTGAGTAAACGTTTGCACGGTAGTGACGGGGCTTCGTTCCACTGCGTCAGTGTTTTTCCTAGGGAAGCCTAGCCTACCGTGGTCATTAGCGCAGGAGATCGCCACAAGCGATAAGTCCAAATACTGTTGGAAAGTAGACTCTGGCGTATCGAAAGGATTAAAAGAAGAAGAAGCAAAAGGTTGGAGTCTCGAGGTGGTAGCAACATGCGGCGAAGGTGTAGATTTACGTCGAAGGAAGCGGCTTAAAAGACTGTCCCCGTCTGTGTTGCGGGTATTCGTAACGTGCATTGCACCCATCGTCGTGGAACACGATATAGGATTATGTCGTGTTACAAGCATATTGAACGCAATATACGTCGCAGAAACCGGATACGTGCGGGCGCGTGTACGCATCATCTTCGTGCTCGCTTCCTCTCGCGAGCGCGTCACCGACGCTTTCTGGATTATTCAAATTCGAGAAGATTTTCGAGTGTCGAGAACGTGTGCATATTCGGTGACCAGCAAGGTCAAACTGATTCGCGATCTGGACGAGAAATATGACACTTCGCGAAACAATACGGTAATTACAGAACCAAGTACACCTTTCAATGATCTTGACACATATCGTAAAGGTCAATATCCTAAGTAACTTCATCTATACGCGCAAGGTTCTGTAATGGGATCGAGCTGTAAATCCGAAATGGTGAAAGACATTAAACGATCGCGTTACGCGAAATCGAAGGGTCCGAATCATCGCGTGATGCGCGATCCGGCTCCGGAAGTGTAGTCGTTTCAAACATTTTAAGCTTTTCTCTAATTTTTCATTTTTTTCTTATATTAGCGATTCCCTGAATCCCTCTACGTAAAAAGAGTGCTGGATTATAATGTTGCTTACAGTTCGTTCGAACTGAAAAGTATTAACGAATTTTAAACGTGGTACACGGTGAACAATACAATATTAAGGACAGCGAAGTTAATCGAGTCGATGGGGAGGATCTGGGCTAAGCTGTTGGCTCCATTCGCGGTGAATATATGAATTCAACTGCATGTATTGCCAACAAGTCCAGATGTTCCCTATTTTTAGTTCGGACTCGCCGCAAATAACGTAAGCCGTCAATTCGAAGAACTAATTCAAGGAGAACGTTGAACCTTCCATGATTACAGAACTATATTTTATGATAAAAGATACGATTATCGGATAAGTTCAAGGAATAACTACCGAATATTATCATTATGCCAACATAAACATATTAAATGCATATGATACGTGAACTGATAAGGTCTGACTTTTCGTAAAGAGATAAGTGGCAAATGAACGATAAAGATTTTGCGGTATCGTTGAACAAATCAAAGATAAACTGCTCAAAATAAACCAGATGTGAAAAAAAAAAAAAAAACAACAACAGTGAACGTAAAGTGCTATGCATTCGTACGAACGTCTTGTTTGCATTTAATTATTGAATCGCCATAGGATACATGATTTTCCGTTATATCGTCGCGCGTTATATCGCCAAACGTTGACAACTCTGAGCAACTCTGCGCACGATAAAGCTTCTGGTACAAGTAGCGACGCAATTAAATGATTCTAGAACTGCAACGCCGTATCGCCGATGACACAACCATAATTAATATTCGTATGGTAAATAAATGTACGCGTTGAAAAATTACGTATGCGGCGTAGGGTTACTACATAATTCCCCTTGAACCTTCGCGAGTGTCCTTTTTGCACGGGTAGAGCCGCTCGTACACCGATCGAGTCCCATTGTCGCTTAATTGGTCCCGCAGCCTTGAAACGAGCGAATGTTCGATCGAGAACAGAAAGAGAGCAGAGCTCGACTTGGAAAGCGCAATCCCGCTTTTCCAACGCAGTCGAGAGGATCGTGTTCGCGTTTCGCAGTCCTTTGTACAAGGCAATTTCGACTTGTTTCGCGTGAGTGGCACGTACACTCGTTACGTGCAAGTCCCACGACTGTGATTCGAGGAGCATAACAAGAGCGTTGTTGATCGTCGCCGCGAAAACCACTCGAAACGAGCCAGGCACCTAGTAGATCGTTCACGAACGTTCTCACGTCGTACAACCACCCTTTTTGTTTTCAGAACAGTTCTAAAACCACTTTGCACTCGAATGTCGCTTGTAAACGCAACATGTATGTTTATATATCTTCTATCCTGCAATACATTCGATTCATTTTTAAGCTCGAACTTTCAATTTTACAACATATATTGTAACGCTATTTCATATTTCTTCACGTTTTTTAATTGTGTGGTTTACATTAATATTCGAGACAGCAGTTAATCGTGTTTAATAAGATCCACTTTCAACCTTTTAACGCATTAAATGCCCACGTCAAATGCGGACGTATGTAATACGTATATACAGTGATACAAATGATATATGAAATCACCAAAATCTTACAGACCTGTATTTTACAAAAGTAATTAACCATCATACTGAAATATTCCACAGATACTTAATCGAATTAAGATTTAGCAATTATGGTAGTCACCTAAATTTTTCTACCTATTTTTCCTTAAAAACCTTTGATACAGCTTCTGATGTGTACTCGGTATATTATGACATTGTCATAATCAACACCAGCTACTTTTCCATGAGTTTTGTATAACTTTCTAACAACCTTCTTAGGTTTGTCTAAACTATTAACAGTACCATATTTTTTGTATTTATTCCATACTTTTTTACCTCTGACAAATTGATGTTTCGTGTATGTTTTCAACTTCTCGATTAACTAACGATTGCATAATACTTCTATATTTCCTATTATTTTTACTTATCTGTAAAAAAGAAATCACAAATAATTAATAAAATGTATGTACGAAAAAGAAAAAACAGTAGAGAAATGTTTATTATTCTGTGATACCATTACTGTGTATTACATTTTAAACTTATTGTTATCCGTCGCACTTGTTGCATAAAATGAATCAATTATGTATCGTTATTCTATAAAATATATCATAAAATAATTCAAATATTTTATTATACGCAAAGAAATTGAAAAGGCTAGATTTTAATAATTCTTTTAAAAATCATTATCATACTGTGTTTGCCTGTCGTTCACAGAAAATTTCTATAAAAACAGACAAACAGATAAAAAGGATAAGATAGAACAAGATGGTACATCCAACGTCTGTTACATAGTTCCAGACACGTTTGTTTAGAATTTGCATATTGAACGTCGTTCTGTAAAAGCTAACAGGAAAGTTAATAAGAAAAATATACACCGATAACATCGCAATAAACTTTCCTGGACTAGGAAAACTCCTAATTATAAAAGAAATGACATTGTTTCAAAACACCTATAATATATCTAGTGTAAGAAAGCGAATGTTCTCTTGTAATAATAAGTAAAATCTTAACTTATTATTAGATCAAGTAAATAGAAAGTTCCTTGCTGTTGATCAAATATCCTTCATAGAGAAGTATTACATCATCCATTAGTAAAATATTGAGAAACAACTATTTAAAATATATTGAAGTTTTCTGATAAAGATCTGAAAAAAAAAGTAATTTGTATTCCGTTCCGAAATGTCAAATATGGAGGAGAACATAACCTGCCATTCCACTATTCCTATTATACGGTACTATGTAAATGAATAGTAAACAAAAAGAATAATTTTAGAAAAAATGTCAGATAAATTATTCCATCACGATTTTGCAATAAACAGTGATGTAAAATTATTCATAAAATCAGTACAATATAAAAAATCGGCAAACGTATGACAAACGCCGATAACCTCTCGATCTGTCAACTCAGAAATTTCGCCAGTCATACAAACCGAGTATGAAAAACGGACACACACGTGCTTTTTCTTTTTCATATCGCTTGAATAGCATGAAACTTTTATCTTTATCTAGCGATCTTGGATAACGACGATACGTACATGCAAGTAAACGGTGAACGGTTGCACTTGCTACTTGTCAGTATTGTTGCTAAATCGAAATCTCCCCTCCCCATTTTGCTGATCGCCAGGATAGCTTTCATAAAAGCATGTTCCTGTTCAGATAGAAAGTATCGCGACGTACTTCGAGAAAATGAACGAACAGGAAACGAAATAATCCTACACAGTATGAAAGGCAGGAAGAAAAAAAGTTGATGTTGTATTCACTCGAACACAATCGTATATTAAATAGGCGAAATCGATCGAGTTATCGATTCGGACATACCTTGAAACACGCGAAGAAACGCGTCGATCAATAACGCTTATTTTTTGTATGACTTTTAAATCACGCAACGCATACAATTAAATAGTAAATTTACGCAGTAATCTTCTTCGCAATTATGGTAATTGCCATTCAATTTACAAATACAGATATACAGAATTAATTATTGATTACAGTGAATTAAAGTCACGTGACCATATGTCAACCGCCATAATAATTAATCGGATTATTATCGATAATTGGTTACATCGAAGTAAAAATATTCGATTCAATGAACAATTGGCAATTAAAAAATGTCTACTGTCCCGTACAGTGAATTTCATGTAATTATATACACTTTAATAACTATTGAAATGAGAAACGTGTTATGAAAGACAATTATATCGCAACGTGTAATATAACAACGCGTTTTATAACATCATGTTGTATCGCCATGTATTGTATGGTTTGTGTTTTGTAAATCTAACACAACGTTCAATAACGTCGAAAAGCTGTTATACAGATATTTTAAGTGATTCGGTGACTACTAAGATGAGAAACGTCTTACGAGATCATACGAACGAAGGAAATTGTCTCTTTAAAAAAGTACAATCACGTTCAGTGAAATTGTATAGTAGTAAGCGTAGGAAGAGTCGTACGTTCATTTTCTCGTTCATTTGTTCGACGTATAAACTTTTTCCTTTTTTCTTAACAATGCCCTTCCCCTCTAATAAGTAATGCCAAAACCGTCTTTTTTTTTTTTTTCTTTTCTCTCTTATTTCGAGTCGCGTCTTTTCACCGAGAGAGGATATCCTCGAGACTGTATCTGAAAAGGGAACACGCATAGGTGCAACAAGTTGAAAAGCACACTCACTGAACTTGTTGTCCGCAACGCTCGATTCGAGATGCTGTAGTACGCAGAAGGCCAGCAACAGGATGTACAGCCATCGTCGGTTAGCTCCGTCACAGCCACGGTTAAAGCACCACCGTTGTTCACACGCCATATTTACGAAGCGGCTAAAACTCTCCTGCGCTACACGAATATAAATCCGTGCGCTTCGAGTCCCGTCTGTCTCGCGCGACCGACGAGACGAGACGATGACGGAAAGACGAGCAGAGAGAGGGGGTATGGAAAAACGACGGAGATGAAATAAGAGACGATAGAAAAAGACGGAGACAACGGAAAATAAAAATGGATAGGTGCAACAGACACGGATGAAACGTTCGAGAAATGTTAGCGAATGGAGAACGAGCCACGATTCGTTTTATGTATATCGAGGTTCTCACTATGCCGCTCACAAGTGTCACCGAGAATACGATTTCGCGCGACAACGATTATTTCGACGCGAACACGCGACAATTCGTGTTTCTTTGCAAAAGAACAGGCACGAAGTGTGCGCGTCGAGGCGAGACAAACGCCCGAGGACTTTGTTCCGACACGTTTTTAAACCGGTACCAGACGGATGAGGACGACAGCAACGAACACTTCTGGCACGAACGGCATGTTGGCTCTTACTGGCTCTACGTTGTGTCGCGTTCTTCGCCCGCTCTCCTGGGGGAGTTTCCGTTACATTATCTAGATAATAAAGAAGCTAAAGAGTTAAGATAATGGCGGAACCAATCAAGCCGTGGTTAATCCATGAACGCTTTTATTTATACGCTTTAAACGAAAATGAAATTCAGAAAAACTTTCGATCTTTTTACTAAACTTTTATGAAACAACTCTTCGTTTATAAGAATAATAAATTACAAAACTAGTATTGCCCTTCGATAGCATGTATTTGAGATTAGAAATATTTTTTGTTTCAAGTTGTTTAAATCTTTATTGTGTTTAATACAAAATATCGATAATAAAGATTTCTGCTAGGAAATATTGGCTAAAGATTTATCAAAACATTTCGTGTATGATTTTGTATCGAGCAGTAGCTACATGTCTGTAACAAATTCTTTTGGTTTCAGAACGCAACTGCTCGTCGCAATTGGCAAAGAAATTTCCGAGGAATACGCATTGTCAGAAATAAACGAATGACATGGGGAAACAGGAAGTAATTTCACTTGATTGAAATTTGAATCTGGCATCAAACTACTCTTTATTACTGGATGTTGATTAAATATAGCCTATATAGAAAAATTTTAAGAGCATAATGATGAATTCGGTATAATGTCATACACAATACAATAATAAAATATAACGTAAAGAAAAAATAGTTGTATTTACCGTAACTGTTGGTTTATCAAAAAATGTTCTATGACAATGTGCATCGTCTGAGTTAAATGGGAAATTTAAAGCTGCATTAACTTGCTGAATTTGTTTGTCTTTTTTCTCTAACAGATATGATCTGTTTGTTGTCCTGTATATGTAATCTAATTCGTCGAATGCATCTAACGCTAGAATAAGTTTAGATTCACGAATTCTTGCGTATTCATCTTTTTCTTCTATATCTTCTTTAGTTTTTATAGATTTTATTATATTTTGTTCTCTGTCTTTGATCAATTTACCCCACGAGTAATATCGCTGGGTCATTAAGAAAAGTGCCTGTCCGTCCATACCAAGTGGGATAATACCAACCTGCTCAAAATACTTAGAAATTTCTACCCATATTTGACCTATCTTTATTTTAAAATACAGATCCATGGAAAATATTGTAATCTGAAAACAGATATACATCATTCGCGGAAGATATAATTGCACAAATTTTTCTTGTAACACTCTGCAACACTCACTCGATCTTCCCTTGAAAGATCAGCACATAACACTTTATAACGCTCTTTTGCAAATTCATATCTTTCTTGATCTCTTTCAATTATTTTTCGAATACTATATATCTTTGATCTAACCGAACCAATCATATCAACTATTGCTGGGCTAACATTTTGCATTAGTTTGGCGCAGTAAGTTTCTGACCATTGTTTATTACCCATTTGAGGTAACTCTTCATCTAATATATGACAAATAATATTAAATATTTTATAGGTGTTATACTTTGTTATATAGCAATTAAAGTAATTGTATAATTTGCCTAAAACAGAACCATCTGCGTGTCTTTTAACTTTAACTCGTATTTCTTCTTCTCTCCATATCCTTGCTAGTAAAGACATCAATCCGGTTTTCTTATCAATTCCTCTCCATGTACATAAATAGGGCCCACAAAAATAATTATCACACATATCAGTGAGAATACCCAGAAACACGCATTGAGAAGGATATGGAGCAATTTCAAGTATATCAAGGATAATGTATACAGCACCATATTTAATAAATTTTTTTAGGTTTTTAGGACACTGTACTATACATTCCCAAACGTATGAACCTATAGCTAATAAAAGACTAAGAAAATTTTTTTATTACAACATTTTATAGATATTTTGTAACAGAAACTGTTAGTATACGTTACCATTGGTTTATTTGAAGTTCATTATCCTTATGATACAAACATCGAAAAAATAATTCCATAGTTAACACGATATTTTGTTCTCCATACATTTCTTGATAGCATTTTTGTTTTTTCAACAGTTTTTCAATCGAAATTAAAATCAATGTTAAAATTCTTTGATGCTTCATTGTAATTTTTTTAAAATCCATGATGCGATTTACAAGTTCTGTTATGTATTACATTATATGTTACATATATTAACATTGTATAACAAATAAAAAATGCAATGATTTATTAATAAAGAACTGACTGATTAGCAATAATGTAATACCACGCTCCCGAAAATTTTCTAGTAAAATCGCATTGTTAGTCAAAATAATTGTGCAAACTGTTATTGTCCAATTCAATACTATCTTCATATTAAATTTTGTACTTAAACACCACTCTAATATTATGAATAATCTATTAAAATTATTGATTTTGTTTGTATTCTAATATTAAAAACATTTTAGTTTTTATTTATTTATGTTTGGGTACCTGGCAGTGCCATGATGCTTTATAAATTCTCTTGGCATTTTTGGAACTAACACAGACAAAGCATTTATAGCATATGTCCATATGTTCCAAAATTGAGATGGATTCCAAGTGATTCTACATTCTTCAACATTTGGATTGACAAGATGAAGCACGGTTCTCATCAATTTTCTATCTTCCATTATCTATTATAAATAAATGCTATAAATTGAACCCTTTGTCAGAAATTATTAAGGAAAACGTATTATCAAAATAATTACAAAGATACAAGCATCAATTTCTGCTAAATGCGTTATGATCAGTAACAAAACTTTCAGAAAGAATAAATCTTCATTTGACCTGCCAAATTTTACATTTTGAGAAAATACTCTTACAGATCCAGCCTCGACTCCGTTAAAAAATTTGATAACATCATCTGCTATACCGCTACTAACAATGTTCCATGATGGAAAAGTAATTAAAATTACAAGAATAATCACTGCAATTTCATTTCTAATTCGTACTCTGCTTTTTCTGCATTGGCTGTAGTACACTTGCCTTTCAAACGAGTAACATAAACCCCTATATCAAATACATTAACTCTTTAATATTTAAATTTATGAAATTGGCACATAACACGGTATATAAGTGTTTTATCTTCAAAAGAATTACCATAAACCACAATGTGCAGATGTTAAAATATTCTTCAAATTAATCGGTACATCGTTAGGTGAAATAACAGACTTCATCAGACCCCATAAAGTATTCATTATTAAAACGGTTGTTTCTTCGGAATATTCATTTCCTACTAATAGCGAATCTGGTGGCCTTGTACAACGTAATTGAGTTGCGTAAGGAAGATCCATTCTAACAAGTATGGTTTTTAATATACCAGCTTCGAGCATCTTGTGAGCTTCATTTAATATGTCAAAAATATGTAGTATAATAAGTATAATCAGTAAAGGATTTGGTAAAAAAAAAATGTAGTAACTAGTACATACAGCATGTGCACGATATAGATGAAAGTAAAAAGACTAATTCCAACAATTTTGGATATATATCTGGTGAGGAAGATTGTAGTAACTCGGTTACAATGATTGGCAATTTTGATCTTTCTACAGCTCTATGACAAAGCTCAAGCTTTATTGTAGCAGCATTTTTTAATCTCTGTTTCATTAGTAAAGAATGGAGTGCTTTATGAACTTTTAGTGCTTGTTCTTCTATCGGTAAGATTATAAGAAGTTGCCCCAATAGCGTAAAATATTGTTCCATTATATCATTATTAAAAAAGCCTTCAGAGGATTTTTCTAATAAAGGCGGTAAACTACAAAGCTCTAACATTTGATCAAGATATAATTCATAATCTTTAACCAATTTAACGTTCTGAGCTAAGAATTCCAATAGTTTTATTACTATTGGTAAATCTTTAATTTTCTAAACATGATTTTAAGGAAGACATAAAATGATAAGATATGATTCATATGCTTTTACATTTATTTAAAAAAATCAGTAAAATACATGTAGTTCTAATAACTAAATTAGAGGAAAATATATTTATTAAAGGATACGTAACCATCAGTTCCTACATAACAAAGATAATCATGCAAAAGTCTACATATTCTAAAAACATTAATACTTATTATTGGATCAGATACAAGTTCATATAATTTTGATAAAATATAATTCACGTCAATTTTTAAAGGATTTTCAAAATCCAATAGTATTTTTGATATCTTATCAGCTTTAATATCAGTTTGGCTATTGCATGCAGGACAATTAAATTCTTTACAAACATCGCTAACTTTTAATTTATCAAAATCTTGTACATTGACTTCGTTTTGCTCCATGTGTTATACTTTTCACGAGTTCAGCGAATTAAACAGTACTTGAAAATTTTAAATTAATCAATAGTTAATATTTAAAATAATTATTTAAAATACTTGATAATTTCTATTACAAACACGACACAAAGTTTCAAGTAATAACGATTTTCACGAGTTTAATAAATCAGTAATGATAAAAAAAAATGTTATAATGTTATAATTTCGATACACCAAAAATTATTATGAAGTTGAATTTCTATTAAAATAATGAATAAATTACCTGTTAAAAAGTCAAAGGATAATTCAAACATGCAACGAAGATCTTACCTTCTTTTTATTCTAAAGGCAACACAAAATTCATACAGAAAATCAAATACTAGCACATTATCTCTTACTCTGTAAATAATGCGTCAAAAATTGTAGGCAAAATACAAAAGAAAATCATTAGTCTACCATGTGGTGCCCTCTTACAAAATTTCTTTAAGGCAAAATGCAGATGGCGCACCTATCAAATCGAGCGCCGACTCAGTATGTTTTAATTCAGTTCGAATTCCGTGGAAAAAATGCCATATTTTATATTTAAACATGATAATATTTAATGAAAAGTTTCTGAAATTATGTAGAAGAGTATTAATGCAGTATGTAGTTTTCGTTATGAAGCTTAAGGATATTTGTGAGATGTTGCTCCTATCGGATGATCACCTACACGCAGGTCGTTCAAATGTATAAAACTTTTGTGCACATGCAGGAGAGAGTTTGTAACAGTCGCCGACGCTGTCGACAGTAGCAAGGTGTGTGCTCGTGCGCTTCGGTTTACCTGAATTTTTTATCCTATGTGATGAATTCTATATTACATATGTTTAAAATACCACTTTCAAATAATTCGTAAATTATATCGATTACTGGTGCAGACGGTATTCCAGTTGTATTCGCGATATTACGAAAGTAAAAAGCAGGGCCGGCGCGAGGTAGGTTCAGTGTTCCCTGGAACCTGGCTCCGTGTTTTAAAAGACTCCGTGGTTCATAAAAAGATCATCGTAAATTTGACGGCATTTTATGCATATTTATTTTTTGTATATCGTTATATATAAAACTATGAGTATTTGTTAAATCCTTTTGTTATGTTACCATACATTGTATCGTGACATATTAGATTATTACTCGTCGTATTATCATGCGTTATAATGACGCGCGTAACACCGCTACGCATTATATTGCCGCGCGTTTTATTGTTACGTATCATATTGTTATGCATTATATTATCACTCGTTATATCGACACATGTATTGTCACGCTCGATGTTGTGCGGCGGTATTTTTTTTATTGCCACTCGCTGCTCTATCGTGCACAGTAATCTGCAGAGGCTTTCGCAATATTAAAGAAAAAACTTTCTAATTAATCCAATTTATTACCAATTCCAAGAATTTCCCGCTCTTGCAGCTTCATCCGCGACAATAAGACGAAAAACGCTTACACATAAATACATAAATACCGAATTTTGGAACCTTGCTCCGTAAATGTTCGCGCCAGCCCTGGTAGAAAGTAGTTATCTCTTGCAAGCATTTACGAAAACTCAATTATTTTATAATTCCAATTTTCTATCAGAATCAAGTTTTATTAAATATCTAAACAGCACATTGCTAATAATATCGCAACTATGATCACATTTTATCCATAATAATTACCAATCATTGTGTTTCTCAATTAGAATATGTATTTTGGAAATCGGTATCTATCGAAATCGAACTGATTTATGTAACAAAACGATAAATATTTTCTTGTTCGAATTCCTATCGAATGTTTCCTGTCTATTACGAGAGTTTTAAAACGGTAACCGAATCATTCCATGGCTGTCGATGAAAATTTCCGATCACGGAAAAGAAGCAAGTTTTTTTCTCGTTGTTTCCAGAAGATTTGACAAGTCCGAGAAGAAAGGTTCGGCGAGTAAGAAAGAGACTCGTTAACGGTGGATCGGTGGAGTAGCGAGGATCGTGATCGTTTGATCGTCGCTGGAAGTCAATGTCGAGATACACGGTCGCAGGTAGTCGCCCTCTACTACGCTCTCACGTAAAGATTGGTTCGTGCGTGTGTGGAGGCTCGTAGTAGTCGCGACGCTGCCGAGAGCAGCGGTTGAAGTGCTTGCACGTCGCTCTTCGTGATCTCTTCGTGTCCAGTGTCCTCGTGTATTTTTTTCTCTACACAAATTGCTACGTATTCGATCGGTGAAAGTGTTCGTAAAAGGATTAATAATCGACCACGGTGTGCTGGGTGTGACTCACGATGTGACAAAATTGGGCGACCTTGGCGGGACGGTGAGTGACCCTTTCGAATAGCGTATTCATTTTTCTACCCATACCCGGTACACACGCAGCCGGCGTTTCTCACGGGAAAAATGCCTTATTAATTAGAACGACAACGCGGCGCGTAACGAACCTCGGCTGCACACAATTACCTTTGCCTCCAACTCCTTCCTAGACGCGTGTATGAACTCTTCTTCTGATATTAACCTTTTACAGAACTCGAGGGAAAACCCCGTTCGTAGCGAGAATGCGATTCTCGTTGTTTTTCTCGTTTTCAGCGTGAGTTCCTGGAAGGGGACTAGAAAAGGTGCGCGAAAAAATTCTTGACATTTACGCACACCGTTCGAACTTCCTTTTGTCTTACTTACATACGTGTATTTATATATGGGGTGTCAAAAAGTTATGCGATCAAACTTTTTTGGCACGTTCTAACCTAAGTAGAAATATACATAAAAAAGGTATAACAATGATATGAAATCTAAACGTTAGGTTCGCTATTGACACGTTACAATGTAAAATAAGAATAGACCGATGACGTTTGTCGCATTTATTTCTTGCAGGCATGTTTATTATTTGTAATAATGTACATTACCGCAACCGCTTTTAGCTGCAGCAGTGTGTATATTGTATAGTATCCGCTTTTAATCTTGAATCGCCGGTATTTTTGGAACGGAGAACATTTCGAAATGAAATAATAAATCAATTTACTTGTGACGATAAAGCATTTGTGTAGCCACATGTACGTAACATTTCTTCCTGTTTCTATTTCTAGATTATACCAGCGAAGTTTTAAGTTCGCGACACCCTGTATAGGCGCGTTTGATCGATTATGACGACGACACGTTGGGCGTCTGTTTGTCTCGTGTATGCAGCGAAGTGTGCCCGAAGTATCAAACGGCTATCGAATAGGCAGGTGTAACGCGAATCAGGCAGGATAAGAAGCCGAGAAATGCTACTTAGAAAAATTTAGATACGACGAGACGAGGGGTTAGCCGTAGCTGGTTCCCCTCGAGTCGGCGAATCAATATTTGGAGGGTAAGCGTCCCGACGGCCGGCGTCGAAGCCTGCGGAACGTGAGTCACTCACCCCTGATCACGAGGGAGAAGGAGAGAAGGATGACTTTTCTCTTCTTTCACCCTCTCTTCTTCTCGACTCGATTCAACTCGACTCGCTGCCGCGCCACGTCGTTCTGTTGAAACACCGCGACACTAACAACGAGAACTTTTCAAGTGTCTACCTCAGATTGTATAACGAGAGACTGCACGTTCATCGATTCTTCCATCGCTAGCCATTTTTTACGTACGCTTCTAGTCAAAATTGTAAGCTCAGTACGTTTATAGTTAGCTTACTATTATGGCCAATACTATTACTTTTTCCTTTTGCAGTGTCACGTGAGAATGCAAGAAAAACAATGCAATGCGCTAAGATTTCGGAATTTTTATGTATATGCAGTGAATTATTGTACTTTTTATGGAAAATTCTATTTGTAGGTTAGGTTAGGATAAAATTACAATTACTCGGTAATTAGTTACAGGAAAAATTATTTTTAATAATCAATTGCTACTCCACTACGGTTAATTATATCTGTAAAATGGGATACTTTTGCTTTTAATCAGATTTCCGATGTAATTTCTATAAATTCATTTCCACGTTCTAACAATGACGGCTTTTGATTATCGAGTTAAAGTTGTGCATTTGCAATGATACTTATATTCGGTGTACATGTCAGTCAGCCTAAAATTTGGATATCGTAATCCTCAAGCCGGATGCTGTTTAGTTGCGCTGTGACGGATAGAAGCATTATCCTATTAAAATGTGAGTGATATTTATTCCGATAGTATTATTTTTCTAGCATTTTCACGGGATATTATAAAAGAAAATGGTAACAGTATTATTTAGAAGAATGATGAGAGTTTGAATTCGCGCGCAAAATGATGTTTTCATTATCATTCTACCGTCTATCCAATTATTCGACACACTCTTTTGATTTAAATTATATACCAGAATGGAACCCTCATAAATTCCAGGATCCTAGGCTCTCCTTAAGCTCTTCCTGAGTTTTTAAAAATCAAAGGCAGCTGCTACGTGACTTCTCGCCTACACTTATTTCTTGTCCGAAGGAAGTTTATGTTTCCTTCGTGTGTAGAATATTAGTGCTACGGAAATTATAAAGAATTTTTTCTCTTCTAAATGTTTGTGATGCCATTCACCGGCGTCTTCCAATAGCAGTCAGCCTGTTGAATATTCATGGCTGGGAGAGTAAAAGTTAGTTCGAAAGAGAAGATTGAGAACGTGCCTTTAGGAACTGGTGGCGAAATTGAGAGATAAACGGTGGCATCGAAATCGTCGTTCGGCGACGACCTTTGCCTAACGTTTAATTAAGATACTTACGAATTTTCGGTTTCTCCGCACACAGTCGTAAGAACGGAACGTTAATTTACGACCTTTAAAGACAACCGTGCACGCACACGAGCGTGAAACGTATGCACCTAACTAAAACCCGTTTGAGGGAGCCACGGTGGGAACAGGTTCCATAAAATTGAGCGTTCTTCCGTAGGACTTTTATCTGCGGCCAGCATCTTCTTCGTAGTACAGTTGTACTCGTATGCGGAATGTACTTGATCCCCATTTTTGGTTTTTTAACGCCCAAACAAAAATCGTTTTAATGGCGTCTCGTTCTTTCGAAATAGCAAATGGCTTTGAAGAGTCGATGTCGTAAATTTCACATCGTACGATATCCTCGACCGTATTGCTTCTTCATTAACTCGTTTACATAATTTTATTAGAATAGATGAAACTGTATCGCGGAATAATCTTAAACTCTTTTAATCGATCTTTTATTCGGTGAAAAGTTACGATGATATTATGAAATTCGAGTAGCTCGTTCCCTGTAGTAACACTTTACACGCTTTGAATATTCTTTCGAACGTAACACGATTCATGAATGATACCGGTATAAATTTCCGTTTTATCGATCGAGCTTCGTCAAATATCCTCAAATCGACGTTAACACGTCGAAACAATAGAAGTTACTATGTTCCAAATCATATTGACACACATATCAAAATAATGGATACATGCATTACTATACAGAAAAGAATATAGTAGATACGAAGGATATTTGTAAACGTTGCTGTATTTATAATCAAGTGAAAGGTGCAAGAAAACGAGAAAATGCATGCCATGTGATCGAAACAAACGATGAAATAAGCATATTTCGCGAGATGCAGTGAAAATTGTCATTTGTTTTGTAATAAATTGAAAGACGCGAAGCTAGCATGACTGGAAGATTGAAATCTTCTACCGTGATTGAAATCTCCGTCTATGATTGCTATACCAGTCTCTTTTGCAGCGATTCGTCTTGATCGATTACAGACACTCGATGGGGTTCCTCAGATCGGATTCTTAAAGCGTGGATCCCGAGTTTATTACGAATGGGTCGCGTTCAGTTTTAACGCTATCACGTTTCCAGATTTTGTTACTTTAGGAATTTCGAAGTGATTCATTTGAAGCGTGGACGTTGAAAAGTATCCGTTTCCGCGTACGGTTGTCGACTCATAAAACTTTAGGATCTCTACCGTATAGCGGAGCGTGGGACACAACTTCTGCGCGCGTGCAAAAATAACCGGCATAAAATATCGAGTGTTCTTTACAGAAGCGAATGAAAACTTTTTACTTGAAAGCATATTTTTACGGAATAGTATTTCAAAATGAGTATTATATTTTCTCTATTAGATGCATCGCGAACGTGTTATTTCTAAGCTTAAGGTCGAAGGAAACGTTTTCGAACGAAACGTCGGCCGCGTGATTACAGTACATGCGGTATTATCAAAAGATAATTATTAGAGTTCTAAGAAGCGATACGTACTAGAAGATATGTTCGCGAAATCAATGAGTGCAGCTCGTCTACGCCTCTTCTTTTTCCGATTTTACCGCTCACCGTTACGCGAACATGGTTTCACGTGCCACGTAACGGTTGTTATTGTAACTGCCTTAGACTTTGCAGATTTTGCATTCGGTTTTCATCAGATCCTACAGAAATTCGCCATTATTCGATGTACAATATCCATTCACTAGCGTGAAAATTCGCTAATAACAGCTGTAGATCATAGAATGTTTGCTTTTCATTATATTCTGTCGCTTGGCGAGTAAGATTAATCGTTAGTTTATTTCCAAGGACCGGACAGTCGTTTTTACGGTTTCAGGTAATACTAACTTAACTTCCGTCTAAATATACAGGGTGTAACAAGACACGCGATATAGCAGTCCAGTAATAAAATTTGATATGCTTTAAAGTAAATATTCAAACATCTTTGTATATCGATCGATTAAGTCTAATAATTACATGTTATTCAGCGTGGAAAAACATACATACTTCTTTTAAAAATGGTCCACCGGTATCGAGCATCGATACCACATTTTTTTTGCCATCGTCATAAAGTAACCAGCTGAAATTTAACCACCTTGTACAGATAACCATTCAGTCTTTGACGCGTGAAAAAACTCGTAACGCGTGTAATTCGGTTAAAATACTCTAGAGAAAAAAGCGTAAATTGTATCAGGTGGAAAGGTGCTGTTCGTTACGAGAGCGAGATCGAAGAATTTGATGTTCGTCGAGGTCGACTGGTTACCGATATAACAGGGCGTTTTCGATTCATCGAAAGACTTCGACTAGTTTGGTCCAAGAAGCTTCTTGAAAAGGTGCCCGAGGGAGATTGGGCCTCGGATAATTGGTAGGTTCGAATTCCGGTCTTCGAGTGGAGCCTCTTTCTCGAAATTAATAGTTGTTTCGTTGAAAGCCGAATGAAAAAAAAAAAAAAAAACAAGTATGCACCTTTTTAATCTGTTTTGACGGTGTTTTCTTTCTCTAGTATACTGGAAAATGGGCAGTTTCGTGCTACGAGGAGCACCATGGGCAATTAATTTCACGCGGAGAAGGTAATCGCGTTCGAGGATAGGAATCTTCCAGCGAAAAGATTTTATCTCTGTCGAGCATTTTCCGCTGTACGGTTAACCGGAATTTAAGAGTCGGCTACGTGTGAACGAAAACGAGCGTAACATACGTGGTGTTAAAGAAACAAGGTTCAAAGTTTATGGGGTAGATAGCATGAAACGTCGAGCACGGTAGCATTTATCCAGGGGAAATGGCGATGTAGGAGAAAGTGACCGGGTTACTTACCTTCGGTTTTGACGCGCGTGTAAGGAAAGGGTGACATTTTTGCGAGAACAAACGAAATTATCTTGTTTAATCCGCGAGATTCCCAAATAAGGTCCATTCTAATAAACAGATTAAGTCACCGTTGTTTGAAACTTTTTACAGTGAACCAATTGAACATTCGATGGTATGGGCTGCAACCAAACAAGGAAAAGATTTATTTATCGAAGTACAGCATCGCAATCAACATGTATCAACTTAAGATGTTTTTTGTCGATCAAACGAGTACCGTCTATCAAATGGGAACCGAACATTTCCTTTTTAACACCTTGTATGAGGAAACACACACTATCCACGGAATGCCACTGCAGTACGCGTTATACCAAACTGGTCGCACCGAACGATCATGTTCTGTTTAATGATCCTCGGTTCAAAAGCAAACGTTTAGCCGAGATGAGAAATAACGGTGATCGGGGTGCAGTGTCAGACGATGCCAATAAGCTAGAATTAGCAGTACCGATTGACGGAAATTTCAAATTTCGGTTACCTGACTTTGCAGACTCAGAATCTTTATGTTCTATGAAACTCTTTGTTCTTTCATTATTGGAATCATTCCATATATATTTCATGTGTATATCTGGATCTGTCAATGATCGATTGTATACATATATAATTTGTCGCTTTTCGGTATACCCTAAATAATAAAACGTCGAAGTTACGAATGAGCGATGCCGCAAAACCACAATTTGATCCTTCCAGCGTAGCTAAGAATCCTTTTATTCTGCTTTGCTATACGAGTACGTATTGATTTTTTGGTAGACACGTGTCCGTCGAAGGGTCAACTTATGGTCGTGGACGGTGAAGCAGCGAGACTAGGTTCATACGATCTAAGGTGGTAAAGATCCAATTTGAAATTTTGAAAATTGTAATCAAAAGTTACAACGTTAAGAAGATTGCTTAGCGAACTTGGCAAAAATTCGCATACTATCCTATGCAGAAGCAAATATTGTTTCGCGATCGACGAGCTATACAATTTTCCCGGGTAGGTAAACGTTTTATCCGCAAGTAGTTAAACCTCCTTCCTCTACCCGGCTATTGTCCCTAGGGAAACCTAACGCGCTTGCCGGTGTACGGGAGTAATATTCATGGTGGGGTGCGTGCGTCCTTGGGAGTTCCTGAGCACTCAATGCATAGATAAGTCGAACCGACAATGAGTCGCGTGGCCTGGCTCCAACGTTGTGCGCTGCAGAATCGCGAGGTTATCCCAGGAATATTAATATACGTGAAATTTTAGGCGTACGAAAATTTTGCTAAATTGATAAAGATCATGCTCACATTCACAATTTTAACAGTAAAAGTAAAGTATGCTTTCTTGTTAGTATTCTAGAGTTAAGTTAACTCGTTACCACTGTAGAATTCTAACTTTCACGGTTTATCTCCATCGAATCTGGAGGTTCCGATCAGGCATGCATGCAGAGTTGTCTGTACGAGCTACCCATGCACCCATATAGGGATAACACTGTAAAGCCTAAATTACATTGGTAGCGTATGTTGACGCTGTTACGTTGGCATGGTACAAGGTTAGTGGTTACTTCGTCACAGCGGTGGTTGTAAGTAACTTTACTCCACCAGTGATTAGTTTCAACGCTTTATCAACTACTTGCAACTACCAACGTAACATAGGCTTAAGGATAGGGATGATGGGGATCAAATGTAGCAACGACTTTTATGTTTCCGTGCCCGCTATAGCAATCTATCCTTGTACGTATACTACTCGTAAGCTACCTTGAGTGCCCGAGCCCTTCTAATTATCTGTTGTGCGTGTCTGTTTGAAATAGTCCCTCAGCCAAGGTTTATAGTCGTTTCATCTTACTTGTCTACATTAACAAGCATCGGGTATAAAAGATTATGGGAAAAAGAGAATATCTGCTACTGGTCTATCGGTAAGATTATTTAGCAGACAGTTTCGTGCACCGAAATAGATAGCGTTATTTCAGAATGAGAACTTGCGAGAAAGTTGGTATAGCATATGGTTCCTTCGATGACGAATCGATGAACTACGTGACGGTACTCCAGCGCACCCTAGATCAGTGATGGGCAACCGTGTATCTGATTATCAGAAGTGCATCCCTACTTTCACCGTTCCTCTTATTATCAAGTCTGATGGTTCCAATTTCATTATACATCGTAGGTATCCGTGAATAGGGATCCAGACACCTGCCGCACTATTTCACCGTTACTTCATCGCTGCCTACAGGTGTAACTAGCTCCGCTTCTCGTTCTACCTTAGGATCAATTGTTCGGTTTCGGTCGGAAAAAGGCTAATACCGTAGCCGCGTTAGGGAGGAACAGGGAGCCCCAAAGTCTCGGAGCAGTACCCTGGACGCGAAGCAAAGGTCAGGCGTCGCGAGAAGCAACGAAGAAGGGGCCCTGTGCCTATAAGCATCGCGTCCCTGGCCATCTCATCCCGCTCGTTCTTGCTCGTTTTATTTTTCCACTGGGTCGTTTTGTTCCGAAGTCGAACCGGCCGGTTCGCGCTGGTCTACCTGCCGGTTGCTCTGCCGGTTGTGCAAGCGGTGGTTCGATTGGTTCGTGCCGATGCGCCGTCCATTCGGATTGGTGAAACCGGATCGGTTAGCCTCCGGGGAAGGAGGCTCGCTAGCGCCGATGCGATGCCACGGCACCAAACACCTATCGTGCTCTCGCTACGGTCAGCTAGCCCTCGAGATCCCGGGGACCGACGCGACGGGTCGATTTTAACCGAACAAAACAAACTGCTGGAAGAAAATGCTCATTGCGGATGCCCTGTCTTTTGCTCTACGTATTACGTTGCTCATTCTTAACGTGGATCGAGGCCCTTATTGCACGACGGCCTCCACGGGTCCGCGCTTTTTGCTTACGGTTATTGTGACGTACCTTCTGCTATAACTTTAAATCCACCTATTAAAACGCGAACGCTGTTCCATTATTTTATTATTTCAACATTCTATTTCGTTCGAAGCTGCTTCGGTACTGAACGGGTAATATCGGTTTCTTAACAAGACCTGTGCGGTGCGTCATCTATTTTTATCGCAGTAATAGGGCGCTCAATGTGTGTCATCAACTTACGACCAAATCATTGCAATGATTTTCAATAATCTAAATAAATTTCTATATATTTTATTTATATAATATTTTGGTAATTATACATATAGAAAGGAGTATACTTCACCGATTTCAACGACCTTGAAATATGTTGTTAATGTTTAGCATATTTCCCGTTTCAGTTTCGAAATCAACCGTTAAAAATGTAATTAACCATTGTGCAGAGTTATTTATCACACTTAGCGTTCACACGAATACTTTGTCGGTACTTTTTCTTCTGCCTCCATGACCGACATACTTTTGTAAGTAGTCCACAGTCTTTCTCATTACCTTAACAATGAGCAGTCGAAAGGAACCATCGTCTTGACTTTTATCTACAGCCATGTCATAAATGAAGCTAATTTACGTGTAAATACACTACCAATCAAAGCGAAACCCCAATCTCGCCTACGCAATAATAAACTCCGATAGAAACGAGGAGGTGTATCATAGTTTAGAAGAAATCTAGAACAACCGTATCAGATCATATCCAGTTTTCGCGGAGCAAATATTGTTCGTCGAGTATTCTAATATTATAACCGTTAGGACAAAGTTGATCTGCAACTTTGGAAACTTTTTAAAAGGAAAATGCGTGCTCTCGGGTACATCATAGACCGTTTATGATTAAGAAGAAATGTAGGAAGAATTTTAGCAAAACCGAGGAATACTCGAGGGAAGCTTAGCAAGATCCTGAAGAAATCCTAAGAATATTATCAATTCGGATAAGGAGAAATAAAGTGTTTGAATCATGCTTCTTCGATATTTTCGTATTTCGATAGGGTCCTTCGTAACTTCCAGTTCACGATTTCTAAACTGGCTGCAAATTAACTGCACTGTTGGATTTGAACATGATACAAGGTCAACGAATTCATCGTACAAGGGAACGAACGATAAAACAAAGAGGGTGAAACGAGCGGAAATCATTGTTCCCACGTTTTGCACTCGGTATCGTATTCTCACACTCGCGTAAGATGCTCGATGTAACAACAACTGAAATCAATCTCCGTCTTTTGTAACACTCGATATTGCGCGGGAGTAAAATAAAGTTTTTTTTTTTTCAAATCTAGGGGTGGGATTAGTTTTTGTGCTTTACCACAAACACATATATGTATATTTTCTTTTTTCTATGCTTCACTTACGAAAAATGGCATTTCTTGTGGCAGATGGAGCGCAAGATGGCCGCCAGTTAAACGCGACGAAGAAGGAACAACTCGGCGAAGATGGGACTCTTGTCCGCGAGGACAGAACACGAGAAGGAGCGCGTGCTGTAAGAGGGTGGCTGCCATGGCGACGTGGAAATGGATCCTCCTGTTGCTCGCGGCCTTCTCCACCCTAACCGACGCCTACCTGACCGTCCTGTCCTCCAGCACACCCACCGGAAGCGTGGTGTTCGAGGCAGGTGTACCGCAGTTGGGCGGTCGTCGGAAGTACGAGGTCTCTTGCGAACGAACAGCTTGGTTCGCGAGAAAATTGCTCAAAGTACATCCTCATACTGGTCGCGTCACACTGGCACGACCGCTGAGCTGCGATGGCCTTCAGTATCCACGGATTTTCACCTTCTACGTTGACTCTACCAGCTCCAGACTGGGTAGACCGACGATAGATTACTACAGTCTACCGTTGAGGATACTGATAACCGGATGTGGCGGCGAAAATCGTGATCTAGCCGCCACTAGAGGATGGATGGCGGAGACCTTGGCTTCGTACGCTATGCCTAGCACCGAGAGGTAACCGTTTTAATCGTTTATTTAGATGGCAAGCGGTAATTACGAGTCTGCATTCATTGCCAGGCTATAGCTACCGGTTTTCATTTTCTTTTTTTTACAAATAACGACATTACACGGCCTTCCCAACAGGTTCACCGAGGTTTGCTTAAGAACGTCCCAGCTGGTCGCTGCTTTACGCGATTTCCTTCCACAAACGGCCTTAAAAGAGTGCGAGACAAGGTGGGGCGGAGTAGCAGACCCCAGATTCTTGATAGAAGGCGCGGCAGGGGACTTAGTGTCAGCCACCGAACAATGTTTGGTGGATCCTCTTTGGAAGATCTCGGTATCGATGAACCTCAGATGTGGGATGGAATCGCGGCTAACGGACGCCGAGCATCGTTTGAAGATCGTCTTCCATCATCGTCAACTGGACGACACGGATCTGGGCAGGCGAGTCAGAAGAGAATTGAAGAACCAGTCGCCGTACTTCGAACAGCCTCTGTACATGGGAGCCGTGGAGGAAGAGAAAGATCCAGGAGTGTACGTCACTTCCGTTCGCGCGAGAGATCCCGAAGGTGGCACGGTTCGTTACTCCATGAGTTCCTTGTTGGATGCCAGGTCCCAGTCTTTGCTGGTCCTTGACCCCGTCAGCGGTAGAGTTACCACACGAGCAAGATTGGACAGGGAAAGCGTGGACGTGCATTACTTCAAGGTTCTGGCAGTGGACGATTCCTTTCCGCCGCGAACGGGCTCCACCACCCTCCAGGTGAACGTTTTAGACGCGAATGACCATGCACCGAACTTCGAGTGGCCGGAATACGACGCGTCCGTTCGAGAGGGCGTCCCAGTAGGCTCGACGGTGGTCACGGTCAAAGCGACGGATCAGGACGCTGGCAGGAACGCGGAGCTCGAATATTCTATCTTGTCTACGACCAGCGGAAGTGGAACGGCAAACAGCGAAGATACCTTGATCTTTCGTATTGACCCCAGGTCAGGAGTAGTTACGACTCGCACACCGCTCGACAGAGAGAAAACCGAGGTGTACACGGTGATTTTGAGCGTGTCAGACCAGGCGACTCCGCCTTCCGCGAGGAAAACGGCGAACGCTACTCTGGTGGTTCGAGTGTTGGACGACAACGACAACTACCCTCAGTTCACCGAACGCACCTACTCCGTATGGATACCCGAAGATTTGGATTACACGGTTAATCCGGTGATTGCTCGAATAAGAGCTACGGACGCGGACGCTGGGAACAACGCGGCGGTTAGATACGCCATCATTGGTGGAAATACGCAGAACACCTTCTCCATAGACTCCATGAGCGGTGACGTCGCTCTCGTGAAGCCACTCGACTATGAATCGACCAGGAGTTACAAAATTGTAATACGTGCACAGGACGGTGGTTCACCTGCTCGTTCCAACACTACGCAGTTATTGGTCCACGTGAAAGACGTGAACGATAACGCTCCGCGCTTTTACACGAGCCATTTTCAAGAATCCGTATCGGAGAACGTGGCTATTGGATGTTCGATCTTGAGGATACAGGCGTACGATGCCGACGAGGGGGCCAACGCTCAGATTAAATACACTATCGGAGCTCGAGACTTTTCTGGAGCCTCGACAGAGAATTTTCCTATAACCGCCAACTCGGAAACTGGATGGATCTATACGACGAAACAATTGGATCGCGAGCAATGTTCCAGGTTAGTTATTTAAGACTGTTTCTTATCAACTATGCTTAAAACAATTCCCTTACATACGACTGTGAACCGATGAAATTTTCGTTTCAGATATCAATTTACGGTAATTGCAGCTGACTCGGGAGAGGCTCCAAAATCGGCTAGTGCCACCGTGATACTCACCGTCACCGACGTCAACGACAACGACCCCTATTTCGATCCAAAAAATTATGAAGCCGTAGTGTCCGAAGACGATCCACCAGGCACTCCAGTCACTTCCGTTACGGCCACCGATCCCGACGAAGACGCCAGGATACACTACGAGATCACCACTGGTAACACCAGAGGTCGATTCTCGATCGCATCTCAGAACGGACGGGGTTTGATAACGGTCGCGCAACCGCTCGATTATAAACAGGAAAAGAGGTTTGTGCTGACCGTCACAGCTTCCGATAGTGGAGGAAGAACCGACACGGCTCTCGTCTACGTGAACGTTTCGGACGCGAACAATTTTTCGCCGGTCTTTGAAAACGCTCCCTATTCTGTGTCCGTATTCGAGGATGCACCCATCGGTACCACGGTCCTTGTCGTCAGTGCAACCGATTCGGACGTTGGAAAGAATGCTCAAGTTACTTATAGTTTGGATACGGATGGCGGAGATCAATCAGCGTCCGAATTCACCATAAATCCTCAAACTGGAGCGATAACGACCACTCGACCCCTTGATCGTGAGCTCATACCCGCATATCTCTTGACGGTTACGGCGAGAGATGGGGGTGTACCGCCATTGTCCGACACTACCGATGTTGAGATATCCGTTACCGACGTAAACGACAATTCTCCGGTTTTCGAAGCTCCACAGTACCAGGGTTCGATCCCGGAAGACGTATTGGTCGGTACCAGCGTTCTAAGAGTTTCTGCTACGGATGCAGACACGGATCTCAATGGCAGGGTAAGCAATTCTTCGACTTTACGAATTAAATATGAACACAATTAAAACTGTTCAAAAAATTCTATGTTCAACCATTATAATAGTATTATCAACGAAGTTTATATAAAGTCAAGGTTACCTTGACTATTTTAAATAGTAGAATATATTTTTGATTGCACGGTATCGAAGTTGATATTAAGACAAGTTGAACAGTCATCCGTACTGTGCCGTTTGAGAATGACTTCGAATAAAGGACATCGATATTTATCATTGTTTTTTTTTCATTGCTTTAGGTAAGATACGCGTTAGACGACGACGGTGACGGTGCTTTTGCCGTAGACTCGACCACGGGAATAGTCAGAACAGCTAAGCCGCTGGACAGAGAATCGGTGGCAAGGTACGTTTTGAAAGCTATCGCTATGGACAGAGGTTCTCCCTCCCTTTCGACGACAGTACCAGTTACCATCAAGATCGAAGATATAAACGATTCTCCTCCTGCTTTCGAAAACGACAAAATCGTTCTGTACATAGCGGAGAACTCACCTGTAGGCTCCACCGTTGGTGAAATTTACGCGCACGATCCGGACGAGGGTCCAAACGCCGTTGTGCAATACTCCGTGATAGGAGGCGAAGATTCCAACAGTTTCGCATTGAATGTTAGACCAGGCTCTGACCGTGCCGAATTAATCACTCTAGAAGAGCTGGATTACGAATCTCCCAAAAAAAAATTCGAGCTGGTTGTGCGTGCTGCCTCGCCTCCTCTCAGATCGGACGCTTTGGTACAAATTTTGGTAACGGACGTGAATGATAACGCGCCCGTGTTAAAAGACTTCCAGATCATCTTCAACAACTTTAAAGACTTCTTTCCCACCACGCCTATTGGCAAGATACCCGCGGTCGACGCGGACGTCACGGATAAGCTCACGTACACCATCCTTGCTGGTAATAACGCTAATTTGATCGACCTGAACAGAACCTCTGGAGAGATCCGTTTGTCTCCGCAACTGAACACTAATGTGCCACGGGTGGCGACGATGGAAGTCTCCGTCACAGACGGCATCAACGAGGTCAAAGCCACCATGACCTTATCCGTGCGTTTAATCACCGACAAGATGCTCCTGAATTCCATCACTGTTAGACTGGACGACATGACAGCCGAGGCTTTTCTCAGTCCCCTGTTGGGCTACTTTCTGGATGGTCTGGCAGCAATTATCCCGTGTCCCAGAGAGAACATATTTCTGTTTAGCATTCAGGAGGATGCGAACGTACACGGCAAGATTCTGAACGTGAGCTTCTCTGCTCGCAAGGTCGAGCCAGGCATGACCGACGAGTTTTACAGTCCGCAATTTCTTCAGGAACGCGTGTACTTGAACAGGGGTATCTTGGCTAAATTAGCCACCGTTACGGTGCTGCCTTTCGACGACAACCTCTGCGTAAGAGAACCTTGCTTAAATTTTGAGGAATGCTTGACTGTGCTGAAGTTTGGCAACGCTTCTGGATTCGCGAGTAGCGATACCGTGCTCTTCCGACCGATATATCCGGTGACTACCTTCGCCTGTAGGTGTGCAAGGGGTTTCACCGGAAGCAAGGAATCCTACTTGTGCGACACGGAAGTCAATTTGTGTTACTCGAATCCTTGTATAAACGGTGGTACCTGCTACAGGCGAGAAGGTGGCTACGCTTGTTCTTGTAGTCCGGAATTCGCGGGGGAGAATTGCGAGATCTCCCTGGACAAGGACCCTTGTGAGCCTGGCGTCTGTAAAGGAGGTTCTCAGTGTACCATCAAAACCAACGGTGGTTTCACCTGCGAAGGATGCCCCGTAACTACTTTAGAAAACGTGACTCCTCTCTGCGAGCTCAAAGCACGCAGCTTTGGACCAGAAACTTTCCTCACGTTCGCTTCCTTGAAGCAGAGGCATAGGTTGCACCTCAAATTGAAGTTTGCTACTGAATCCGCGAACGGATTATTGCTCTACAACGGTCGGTATAACGAGAAGCATGATTTCATAGCGCTGGAGATAATCGAATCACAAGCGCAGTTCAGCTTCTCTCTTGGAGACGAAATCACTCGAGCGAGTGCCAGCATACCTGGCGGGGTTTCCGATGGTCAGTGGCACGAAGTGGATGTTTCGTACATAAACAAAACTGTGACGATCTCTTTGGACAACTGTGACATCGCTTTGGCTCTAGAATTTGGTGACAGATTGGGCCCAAAGTGGTCATGCGCAGGAAGAAGCGAACAGGTGCTTGAAGAGCGTTGCAGTATCATCACCGAGACGTGTCACCGATTTTTGGACCTAACCGGACCCCTACAACTGGGCGGTTTACCCGCCATACCCTCCAGTTTTCAGATCAGAAACAAGGATTTTGTCGGTTGCATCAGTGACCTCTATATCGATCACATATTCATCGATTTAAATTCCTTCGTAGCCGATAATGGTACCAACCCAGGCTGTCCAGAAAAGGCTTCTTTCTGTTCGTCAATGCCATGCAAGAACAACGGTAAGTGTCGCGAAGTGTGGTCCGGGTTCGTCTGCGAGTGCGAGGAAAATTTCGCAGGACCTACTTGTACCGACGAGGTTGGTAAACCCTGGAACTTCCACGGCGACGGTATGCTCAGTTTCAACCCTCTACTGAGACCTATTCAGCTACCCTGGTTAACAGCCCTGAGCCTGAGGACACGCGCGAAGCAGGCGTTCGTGATGAGCGTGCAAATTGGACAAAACAGCTCGGCGTTGCTGGAAATCCGAGAGGGCAAATTGGTCGCACTGCTGGATGGCGCGGACATCGTACAGACCGCTAACAATATAGCTGACGGTGAGTGGCATCGCATCGAGATTCTCTGGCAGAGCGGACAGGTATCCTTGGACCGGGATTATCGCAACAGGCCCATATCGTCCCCGCTGCCAGCGAAATTGCAGGGACTCTACGTGGGCCGGATCCTGGTGGGTGGACCGGAACAGTCGATGAACACGGAACTGCCGTTTTTCGATGGTTGTCTGCAGGACATCCGCATCGGCACTAATCAGAGCGTTCTCTTGCGGCCCACCGTTCAAGAAAACGTCGCGACCGGCTGCAGTTCCGAGGCGGAGTGCAACGTCGACTGCCCGGACGCGTCGATCTGCGTGGCCAAATGGCAAGCGAGCGAGTGCGTATGCGCAGCAGGTCGAGTTGGTCGCAATTGTGAAAGAGTTTGCGATTTAAATCCTTGCAATAACACCGGCGTCTGTGTGGAGAATTCGAGTGTGCGCAGAGGATACAGGTGCGAATGCGATTCGCCAGAGTACTCTGGAGATTATTGCGAGATCAGAGCCGATCAACCCTGTCCCGCTACGTGGTGGGGTTCACCCGTCTGCGGACCCTGTCATTGCGACGAATCCAAAGGCTACGACCCAGCCTGCAACAAGACCACTGGCGAATGTTACTGCAAAGAGAATCATTATCAACCTCCTGGAAAGAAGGAGTGCATCCCTTGCGAGTGCTATGCGACCGGAAGTTTTGGTCCTCGCTGCGACACCGAGACCGGCCAGTGTCGGTGTCGTATTGGGGTCATTGGACGATCTTGCACGGCGTGTCCGAATCCTTACGCGGAAGTTACCCTCCGTGGTTGCGAGGTTGTGTACGATGGCTGTCCTAGATCTTATGCCGAGGGTCTCTGGTGGCCAAGGACGAAATTTGGGATGATCGCAGTCGAGGATTGTCCGGATACAGCCGAAGGAAAGACATCCAGATCCTGTGACGATAAACTGGGCGGCTGGCAAGAGCCAGATTTGTTCAACTGCACCTCGGAAGCGTTCATCGAACAAAGACACCAGTTGGCAGCGTTGGAAACGAAAGATTTGACACTGAACACTTATGTAGCGGTTAAGATAGCCAAGGATGTGCACGTCGCGATGAATTTAACCAAGGAGTTATACGGAGCAGACTTACTGATCGCTGAATCCTTATTGGTCGCGTTATTACGGTACGAGGAGAGCCTGGTGGGTTTGAATTTGACACATAGTCAGGATAAGGACTATGTCTCCCACCTGGTTGGTATTGCTAGCAACATTTTGAAATCCAAATATAAGGAAAAATGGGCCAGAATCGAGACCCTTAACGGGGACACCCCTGATAAAATCTTAGATTCGATGGGGAACTACTTGAAGATTCTGACCGCGTCCCAACATGACACTTTCACAAATCCTTTTGAAGTGGTTCATGATAACGTTGGTAAGCAATCTGGATATCGTTTACTTCCCATAACTTTTCAGCTGTAACTGTCACCTTTAATCTTGGGTCATTTACACGTTTTAGTGTTAGGCTTGGACGTGGTAACTTCAGAAAGCTTATTCGGATACGAGACTGCAGAGTACAAGGAAGATCCATCAGCGTCAACGGCCAGACCATCCGAAGCGGATCAGAAAGTCGTGATTCCTGATACATCAGGATTTCTGTCCTCCCCTACGCATTTTGGTCCTTCGATTACCTTCCCTAAATACAACAATTACATGGCTGATCCGAACAGATTCGATCCGTACTCGAAGATACGTGTCCCTCTTGACGTGTTAGGCATTAAACAATTAATGCAAGGAGAATTGAATGTTAAAAAAAGTTTGGTCAATCGAAAGGCTGTGCTAAGTTACGTGCAATATAAACAATTAGGCGCTCTTCTGCCTCAAAGGTGAGTAATATAAAGTTTCAGAGCATTATTGAAGCGCACATATAGATAGACACGAAATGACTGAAATTGTGTTTCTAGATTCGATGATTCTGTAGCGGTGAGATGGGGCGTAGAAGTAGCAGTAGGATCACCCGTTGTAACGGTATCCGTTTTAGTCCCTTCTGACGAAGGTTACGAGTCCCTCACTGGAATTCCTCTACAATCTCCGGTTCAGATCAGCCTCTGGCTCAGCGAGAAGGATGATCTTAAGACTAGAACCAATCCACAGTGCGTGCACTGGAGAACAGATAGAGGGTATGTCAGTCTTTGCTTGTACCAGCATGACTAAGTAATAGCTCGCGAGTCACAGACAATCAAACATGTTTTCATATTGCAGGATTGGTGAATGGAGTCGGATGAGTTGCACCACCGAAGTCGGGGACGACTCCTTGTCTTTTGGCACAATTGTTAATTGCTCGTGCTTTCAACTCTCCACTTTCGCGATATTAACGGATGTCCTCGATCTGGAATATGTTCCGGAACCATCATTGTTGGAGGATGTAACAAGTTACAGTGCATTCATGCTCGCGCTGCCTTTACTCTTGTCTGCCTTGCTCATTCTGGCCTTAATACGTGGCGGTAGCACAAATTCAAATAGTATACACAAAAATCTAGTGATGTGCGTATTTTTCGCCGAAGTGCTATACCTGATAGCTCTTAAAGCCAGGAGCCCTCTAGTCTCGAACGAATTTCCCTGCAAATTGACAGCAATTGGCCTGCACTACGCGTGGCTGAGTACATTCTCGTGGACTCTGGTTGACTCTATTCATCTTTATCGAATGTTGACCGAAATGAGAGACGTGAATCATGGACAAATGAGATTTTATTATACGATGGGCTACGGTGCCCCTGCGATTATCGTTGGGCTAACGATAGGGGTTAGGGCCGACCAGTATGGCAACTTTTATTTGTACGTAAAGTTTTGAAATTATCTTAGCAATACTGTCAGCAGATTTATTTTATTTATGTACGTATTGTTTCAGTTGTTGGTTGTCGATCTACGAAACTGTGATTTGGTCTCTAATAGGACCAGTATGCGTTGCTGTGTTCGTAAATTTCTGCATCCTTATCATGTCAGTACGCGCGGCCTTTACCTTGAAGGAACACATCATGGGCTTTGGAAATTTGAGAACGTTACTTTGGCTATCCGTAGCCTCCTTGCCTTTACTCGGATCCACCTGGACTTTGACAGTCCTTAACGCGTCCGAGAATTCGCCAACGTTATCGTATTTGCTCAGCATAGCGGTGGTCGTTCACGCGGCTTTCAGTTTGATCGGTTATTGCTTCATCAATGGCAGGGTGAGAAGAAACCTGTATTTGAGCCTACTGAGGTGTATCGGAAAGAAAACGCCTTTATTAGAGGGAAGCATGGGAAATGGAAGCAGCAGCCAGAATGTGAATGGTCATTCGGTATGTTGGATAATCCTAACAAGTTCTGAATGAAAAATAATTTAATATTGTGACGTGGTAGTCCACGCGCTCGTTAACAAAAGGATCACCGGTCATTCCCTGCTTAATTATTCATTCGTATACGTATATTGTTTCTGATCTTAATATATCTATTCAGATTTCTAAGATACTGCTAGATAGCCTTAGTAGGTTCAGTGACAGACTTTGGACTAGTCTTTCGTTAACTTCCAAAATCTTAAAAATAGATGTTAACACGAGAAATTGTGTTACAGAGATCAGCGTTAGCGTACTCGTCCACGTACAGTGGAGCAGAATCTGTGTGTAGAAGGGTACATGTGGGAGTATCAACTAGCAGCACAACTTCTCGAAGTACAAATAAAACTGGGTCCAGTCCCTATCGTAGTGATACGCACTTAAGGCATACCTCAACGTCTACAAGTAATTACAATAGCGATAGAGATCCCTACATGTCGTCCAGGAGTCACCGATCCGCGTTGCATTCTAGACAAGGTGTTTCTTCAAAGTTCACGTTTCAAAAATTCTTTAACTTTTGATGCTCTAAATCGACTAAAATATTATTACTAATTGTAATAAAATTATAGAAACGACAGAAACACGGACTCAACGCAGAGATTCCGAGTCAGATTCAGATGGATCCCAAGCTGAGGGTGGTGGTAGGAGTTTAGATCTTGCGAGTTCGCATAGCTCCGACGAAGAGGATGTAGCGTCAAGATCTCATAGGAACATGGGAGTATCGACGCAGCAGCCTGTTGCGCACAGCTACTTGCCCAACATTCACAACAATCCTACCGAACACTTGAACATACTTTGCTCAAATACGGAACTCTTTCCAAACATTAAGCCAATTTATGCGCCTAGATGGAGTTCCCAACTGCCAGAAGCATATCTGTCCTCGAACGGTAAGTTCTTTTAATACTGTATAATAGCGATCATTTGATCTATCTGTCACTAATATAACATGTGATCGAGGAGTATTTAATTGTTCAAAAATCATTTATAGTGATAGACGTGAGAGGTAGTCAATGGTCAGGAGGTACCATGTCCGACAACGAGATGGCGTCGAACAAAACGTCCAGCCCAAATCCACTGCCTTACCCCGAAATGAGCTCACCCCAGAAAAGTCAGCCGGACGAAAATTATTCCGAAGGCGAAGAAAAGATTCACCATCTGGGAGAGAAGTATCTGTTCCCTTACACTGCCGAGGAAGATCACACCATCTCGCCTACCCCCTACATGTTACCCATGTCTTCCCGGATCCTAGCGTCCAGCATGAGTCACCATTCGCAGAACTCGAACCACGAAAATATGAGCGGTTCAGAAAGGTATGGAAGTTTGAAAAGGGGGCAGAGTCTCCACGGGTCTCAGCACGATAACCTCAGCGGTTCTGAAAGATACGGCAGCCTGAAGCGAGGTAAAATCACGCCGACTGTGCTGGAGGATTCGCCAGAGTATATTCTACCGATGAGCGGTAGAATATTGTCCAGTTCGTTGAGTCATGATCTACAGCACAGTAACGAGTTGGCTGCTCTTCGGCAACAACAGCAGCAACAGCAATACGAGCAAACAATCACCGAGACAGAGTAAGTATGATGCTCATAGCTTGTAAAACGTTTTCCAGACAGTTTTGATACAGTTTAATTAACTGTATTTTTTATCATTTACGCTTACTCTGGGATGTAATTAGTGAAGAGGTAAGCGTTTAAATCACGAGGTTACAAATTATTAACACGTTAACACGTTGTCTGTCACATTTATCAAAAATAAAACGACTACCGAATGAAGTTTTTTAACAGCTTCAGTGTGGCAATCAACGTGTTAAAATGTTGAAGATAGAGTTGCACAATCTGCTGTAAAAGTATCGATACTTTATAGAATCAATAGCCTACATCATGTCCAATACACAGAGCTTAATTCATACTTTATTCCTGTTGTTTCAGGAAGGATACTAATGCGGAAACGTCAGTATGATGGGCTCCGTGCTACAAACAAACACCGTACAAAGTAATCTAACGTACTATTAGCTTAAAATTCAAATGATATATATAAATATATAAATATACATATATTTCTTAGAGCTGTAAGTGCTCTAAGATATATTTTAAGAGCGGCCATGACTGTACTTAAGAGGTTAGCCATATCGGTTAGTATGTATGTGTGAGTGCCTGTACGTATCTATACGCATACGCTTGTCGTTATTTCGTTTCGTGTGATTTTACGCCTCGGTTTCGAAGCGTGTTTCTTCCGATTCTCTTCGCTCGCTATCACGAATCTTCATTGACGATAACGAATGCGAACTGTCGGAGGACAAAATGATCTCTAGTTCATTTCATTGCTCGTGTAATTAACTTCACTTCCTCCAGTACCTTAATTCTCTTTAACTCAGTATTCGTGCAATGTATACATTCCACTTCCTTTATATACATATATATTTAGATTCTAATCTCTCTATTCTCTTTTCCACTTTTTTTTAAGAAGTTTACAATGTTTTATACATGCCATGGAATAAGCGTACAACCGTGCAACGCAATTTTCATAGTTTTGTATATATTTATATACGAAAAGAATGTGACAAAATACATAATTTATATATATCCTTCATCGAGCGTTCTGTTTTCATTTTTCTTTAGCTGTGTCGGATGTGACGATAATAGGAGTGTGCGGGTAATCAAATGTATCGGTAGTAGTAGCTGTTGGGTCAAGTCGGAAATAATCGGGCCTGTTCGGATAGAGACCCGGAACATGTGGATTCCCGGGTAGTCTACATGTATTCCGGCTTTAATTTGAAAATGTAAAAGTCGATTGGATATCGCTATTTGAATAGTCAAAATTTCGTCCAACTTTCACCGAATTTATCCGAATATACCCGACCGAACCCGGTCCGATTTATCCGATCCGATCAAAGCCCGAAATGCCGGATATCCGTATATTCCGAGACGATGATATTCTCGTAGAGCTGTAACAGTCTCGTTGATAAAAATTACTTTTATTCTCATCGAAAATATAAATAAATTACAAAATATAGTTAGGTTAGTATTCGGAAGATCGTCGTCTTTAACATAAAGTCGCCGCAGCAATATCGATTTGAACGCCAAGCGCTACCAGAAACGTTCTACGACAAGTCTTGGTGGTTCTCAGCGTTTCGATACCGCGCTTCTACTAAGGTACGTTATACACACGTGAGGGGTGCAATTAGTGATGGGCTAATATGTAAATATCATTAACACGTTGACTCACATTCAAGTACCGAGTAAAATTTAGCGTTTTCGAAGAATCGCAAATCTTGAAAATCTTCGATAAATTTTGAATTTTAACACGTTGACTGCTGTGCTGAAATAATTGAAAATTTTACTTACGTATATTTATTCTGAACAAATCTTATGTATTATTTTTATCAGTTTGCACAATTTCGAGTTTCCAATGCGAATATTATTAATTAAGTAATTAAGAGAATTTTTAATAACAAGAATAATGGATATGTGCAAAATCCAAGCGTCACCTTCATATCAGCGATATGACAGTCAAAGCGTTAAAAAATATGAACCATGATCATATCAGCATGTCAATAAGTAAGAAATAATTAGTGTAAAGTAATACTACAAATGATAATATAATACTATTTAATAATACTAACATCATGGAAAAATAATAATACTTACATTCTTGGAAAAGCTTGATACAGTCATCGGACATATGTCCTTTCTTTATTCGAAGGGTCCCCGTCTTTATATTTTCTTGACAAAATTTAATACATACAGTTAAAATAATATTCTAAGACTCTCAAGATTCATCCAGTTATTATTCTTATTTAATTCTCTGCACTCGAGCGCGATTTTATTGTAAGGAAGAAGTAATTTAAAGCTTGCCTTCTTAAAAGTTGGTCAGATTGCAAAGAAATAACTTTCTATCACTGGCTATACTATCGAATACTCACGAACAACAGACTTAAATACTTCAAATACGAAGGAAATACGTGCAATTACGGCACACTCTTGCCATATTGTTCCCTTTATATGGCTTTAAGATTAGAGATATCCAAACATTGCATGGAAGGACTTCTATCGAATACAATCAATTCTAAGAATTCTCTGCTTCTACTAGTCCCATCCAGAACCACATAGCAAGACTTTGTTATACCCGTAAATCTCTGAATATTTCTATGGGTATGCTGTCTGCGAGAAAAAATGACCGCCATGCCAATTGGAGGATAAACCAAGTGATGCGGGTTGTCTCTCAAGTGCAGAGAGTTGTTCTTCGACGTTTTCAGTTGCGAAGGTATGCAATGCCCATCACTAGATGTTCGAAATATGAGTTTACGCATTAGAAGACTTCATTTCGATTATTACAGGATGTTTCTTATGTATATTAATGTATATACGTCGTGATGATGTGCAAATGTCAGAGATCTCATTATGTAAATCCAACAGGATCGAATTGTTAGTAACGCGATAATCACCGACAGCCAGAACACTGAAAGTTTCGCTGTTACATACGATTCTACGATCGAATCTACTCGACTGTGACACACGCACATCACGATTAATCGCTAAGACTAGGAGATTCATCGTTGCTACACAGTGCTTTCCGTATCAGACGCCATGGACAACGTTTGAAGTTTAGGCACCGAGTAATTCTCGGAATGGCCGTGTAACTGGGTACGATTTGAGACTCTTTCTAAAGTCGACGGTGCTGACGGGGTGTCTTGATGTGCCTTGGGTGGTATCGGTGGTGGACTCACCTGAAAATTCATATATTCCTCTTTATTTGTATTTTTTTTTTTAGAGTTTCTACTTAAGCTTGCGTGAATATTTAACTAATCAATATGAAATTTCACAACATACAATACATTCGTATAAAACATAAAAATACAATTACCTCCTGTCCCGGTAAAGAATGGGAGCCCTGGAACATACCACTAGCAAAATTCCCCGTAGAGACGTTCAACACGTTGATTACAGATGGCGGTGAAATGTTCATGATGTCGTTGCATCTTGACCGTGGTTCAAAGTCCTCGTAACTCAGGTTATTCATATTGGTCAAGTGCGACTGGAAATCTAACAAACTGGCAGTTGATATACCGCTATCGCGAAGATCGTTTGGCTCGTTTTGCACTTCCGAATCATCGTCGGTGCTCCATTCGGTGTTACGTTTGTACGCTAAACGTTTTGGAGGCGCGGGTGGCACGATCGTATTCGTATTAGAGTCTCTCTTATCTGGCGCTGAAATATCAAAATTTCGATAATTTCTTGTATTCTATCCCACTGATACGCAATTCAAGAGATTTCAGGGACAGCCCTACGTCCTTGCAGGCACAGTTGCTCGTTAAAACAACTATTCTGACCGGAATTCATAAATGATCGCGTATACGAAACTTACTGCAACCTCTAGGTGGCAGTGGCGGAGCCGGTTCAGGACCAGGTTCGCTCCAGGAAGTCCTCAAACCAGTCTGATCCACACCATCGGTGGGCGTTGGCAGAGAATGTCTCAACGGTAGCTTTGGACTTAACGGTTTACTAAGAGATCTCTGATGCGTAGGTCTTGGTGGAGTGGTTCCATAGCCCACGGAACGAGGCCGTACTTCTCGTTGCGGGATCGGTGGTGGACCACCATCCACTTTCGTATAAAAACCTTCGTCTTCGGGTAAACCGTCGCTATCCGCGTGAGAATATCTGGAACCAGCCGTTTCCAACGTGGCTGGACGTTGTTTCTCGCTGACAGGTAACGGAGGTAATGGAGAACTAAAAAAAATCAGGCACTGTAATATCTTTATGAATGAAAGTTTAATTTAACTCGCAAACAATATAAATAGAATGTTCAAGAGGCTCTGGGAATTTCCAATATAAAACAGGTACTACACAGCGTTCGTCGTTATGGATGTCGTGTATCAAAGATCTACTTAGGCATACACGCTCCGATACGCGGAAAGTGATTCCTAAAACTGTTTGAATATTACATGTGCATCGAATAATTACTTGACGATGCTATCGTGATGAATAGTCCGTTGTCTGGCCAACGGACCCAGGCCCTGCTTCAACTGCGTAAATCTCTCGTTCAGCCTTTTGTGAAGTGGCTGCACACCGGCCGGTGCAATTTGGCCGTGCAAGTTGAGTCCAGCCTCCAGCACGCTCATTTGATCAAGAATTAAACCTTTCAGCCGGTTTACGTGCGGCACCATATCAGGATTCTGTCTAGCGAATTCTGGTGTGAGGAAAGCTTCCTGATACTTGGTGATGCCACCCATCACGTTCGCGTCGATGATGCCTTGGAGTCTCATACTAAAGGGATTAATATTTCGATGAGGTTCGGCAGTGTATTGCGCGACCAGTCTCCTCAGTTCTCTCTCCACGCTCTGCATGGTCTCGCAGGCGTATTGTACAGGAGCCAGCAATTCGGATCTTTTCTCGATTACCTCGAACCACCTGAGTATACCGGGTAGTTTGGCCTCGGTGGTCAGTGTGGTTCTCTCGATCCATAAGGATTTGAACTCGTTCTCGCGATCGACGGGGCCTCTGTGGAGCGGTCGGTCGAAGATGAACTTCCGAACGTCGTTCACCAGGTAAAAAGCGACCACTCGCTCTGGTACTTCCGCTCCCCTGCAGGCCAGGCTGCTCTCCTCTGGGATCGGTTTCACGTTGCAGATTTGTATATCTAAAGCATCGAATTGTAAGGTGAATGGTTAACGATACGATTAAACGACGAGTAAGAGAAAGGTCTTACATTGGCCCTCGGATGTAAGAATGCTCTCGTCTGGAGGTGAATTCTTCATTAATATTTGTGCGCTTGGAAATTCAGTCTGTAGTCGTTGCGTGAATGCTCCTATTCGCTCATACTCTAAACCGCGATATATAAACAACTTATTCTGCAAAATAAAAACAATTTTTAACGGTTACAATATTTTCACTATTTCTTGCATTTTACAGGATTCTGTAGCAACACTTTCAGATTCCGGCGTAATATTACATATTTAGAGATAAGCAGCAGATCTAACAGTTCGATCTGAAAGCGTTAAATATATCTCATAAAAACGATACTCACCCTAACAAAGAGAGGAAAGCTAAGACCATAGAAGCCTACTCTAAAATATTCCGGTTCAGGTCGAAGTTGCGTCAGTATATTATCGAGGAACTTGGCTTGCAGTTTCAATACGTGGCTCAGTTTCGCGTAATCGTATAACCTAGTCTCGTACAACACCGCCAATTCCTTGCACAAGGGAATACCCTTCTCCCAGCACTTGCCCCGATCCAAATAGTGGATTATCTTGTGATAGAGCACCTCTTTCCTTTGCCATTCTGGCTGTTGGGGATGTGCGTGATCCGGAGGTAATATAGTCGAACCCCAACCCAATTGATCGGCATACAATTTCATAGTGAATCCAGCTTCCGTATAGTTTTCTGCCGCTAGATGAAGGTCGTGCAATTTGTAGATATAACGTAGGTACATCTCCTTTCGATTGAATTCGTTTTTGTAAAAGTTCTGTGAGAAAAATAAGGAAAGACATACTAATATAAATAAGTTAAATATCTTATTATCAAAACGGCGATAGTAATATATCTTATTACCAAGGAAAGTAAGGTAAACGAAGTACCAACTTAGATAAGTCAAGTATCACATTGTTAGCCGAGACAATCACGTTACCAAGGAAAGCGAGGTAATTCACGCACCGTGTTATTAAGGTAAGTACTAAGATAAGCAAATACGTGTAGATAAAGTAACTAACTGACCTAACTGCCTTATTACTAAGATAACTAATGAAGGTTGTCAAGTTTGACACGTTCGACCGATTTCCGAATATACGATTTCCAACTTACCAGTAAATTAACGGTACACGACATACGTTTGTCACGATTCTCATCTCCCTGAATAACGCTTCTATAATCCAAAAGTCTTTCCAACAAACGGGTAATTGACGTGATGAAAGCAGTTCCGCTTTCTTTCCAGGCTGGATCTTCTAATTGTACTCTGTCTAATAATCTGTGTGTAAAAACAATGTACATCATAAATACTCTCCATTCGTATAGCTGAAAAAATGAAGTTTAAGTTTCGAATCATAGTCGCGAACTTACACGGCACTAAGATGCTCCCTAACGCAGCATGAAACGTAAATTAGGACAGGTTGAAATGAATTTTAATTATAATCACAGTTACAAAATAGACAACTAAACATGTTTAAATTCTACAATAACTTAAGAAGCAGAACGAAACTAATACTCACATAGTATTAAATAACTGCCTGTATTCGTCGTCGCCTTTGTTCTCGCTGATCAAAATATCCAATTTATCGATCAATTCCGATTCCACAGACTTGAAGCTACCTCTAGATCGCTGTTCGCATTCCATCATATCAAAGAAGATATGTAACGTGGCCTTACGAAGTTCGCTTTCAGGGACCAAAGTGACTTCCAAAAACGGACCCACCATTCCAGGAATGAACTCCAGCTTACGATCACCCAATTGAGTCCACATAGAGAGGATTTGAAATCCCATAAATACTCTCATGTCTCCGTACTTTTCGACGATTTTCTCACGTTTCACTTCAGAGAACTGCTCTAGTTGCAAGGAGGGTTGGGTCAGATAGGCCACGGCTAGGTTGAAGTAGGTAGACCAAAGTTGAGAGTCGAAGGTGTCGTCCGAAAAACGAAAGGCCAGAGGTTGTGCTAGCTCCTGAAGAGACTTCAGAATAATGTTATTCGCCTGCATCCTGATCACCAGCCAATCAGGTGGGAACACTTCCTGTCTGACGAGGTCGCGAAGCACCAGATACACTCTTAGGAGAAAATCCTTGAGGGGTTTCCTTTCACCGGTGTGAGTAAGTTCTTCCCATAATCGCGAATAATGATATTCATCCAAAAGCTGAAGCAATCCTATCAAACAAGCGACTAGGCAACCCAACACGGGGCCACCGGTGTTGATGACAATGAGGATAGTCTGTATCAATACATCCAAAATCGATAGACAAAGTGTTTCGACGTCATGCTGGATGCAGTTATTGACCTTGTTGGTGTTTCGACCCCGTTTGTGCAGAAAACTGAGTATTTCGCCGAGGATCTCTGTGCAAGATCGAAGTTCTTCGCGTCTGATAAGATGGATTCTCAGGTGTCTGCACATGGTGACCAATAAAAGATTTCTGCTCTCGTCGTCTTCACGGAATAACGAAGATGTGGTCAAGTTCTTGATGGCTGTCAACTTGGCTTGGGTTAACTGCAAGGATGTCTCGCGTGGCACGGAATCCAGCATCGTGCAGGTGAGTTTAGCCACCTTGAGGACAGGCAATACGGCTACCAGTTGCTCGAACACCGGCGAGATGGAGTAAAGCAACGCTATCTGAGAGTGGAGAACCATTTCGTAAGGGATGCCCAACATTTTGTTCAATGCCGCGAACACGCAGTAGAGGTCACGTTTGAATTTATCCTCCAATTCGCCTTCCGTCGCCCTAGCGAACAACAGACGACTCTGTATGATGAACTTGAAGATATACTCGAGAGAACGGAAGCATTTGATGATGGGTTCCTGTTTCTCTGTCACGGTCACCCAGTCGGCACAATGCTGCACGCTGCTCAAAAGGCCTTTGTACACCAGGGCAGCGGCGAAGTGGCCGGAAATGTAAGCGTCCATCACGGGTTTGAAGTGCTCGAATTTGGAATCCTCGAGAAGACTGAAGATGGAGACCAGTACTTGAAAGACTAGGCCAGAATGAGCATTGGAATTGCCGTTTTCCGTGTGGAACATGGAGAAGAGTGCGTCTAAAATGTCCTGCAGGAATTTGACCAATTCCTCGCCGTCTAGTCGCAGCACTCGACTTAAAGCTTCCGAAATACGTTCCGGATGCGCTTTCCATTGGAGCAGGCTTAACAAATCAACGTTCTGTGTCAGCTTTGTGCTGCAAAGTAACGTATGAACGAAGACGGCTTCTTTCGGGGATCTTGAGAATGCGAGTGTACCTAGTGAACACACAAGAAACATTAGTCAATAACTGTGTCGTATGTGATTGTGCACTGATACGATATCCTGTTGTAAAGTTTTGTTTTTAGTTATTTGATAATGCAATTTTAATGAGTTCGTAATGAATTGTGTACTTTGGTATTACCGGCTGCATTTGGTTCTCGTGCACTACTGGGCAATGAAAGGTAACTCAACGAATCCAACTTCGAACGATCTTCGCATTTGTAGATATACAATTCGTGAGGGCCATCTTGAAGGGTGGCTCCACCGGGTTCCATGAGACGTACGAAAGCGAAGGAAAACAACTTTTTATCGGTTTTCTCGCGTGCTGCAAAGAAAAATTGTGTGAAACTTTGGCCGTTATAAAAAGTCGAGAGCAAAATGTAAGAGAGCGATCGGATAGTCCGCTATTCGAGCAACATGATTTTACTACTTACTGGAACAATGTCTGAACTCGAAACGAACGTGACTTCCATAAAACTTGTCTATAGGTATCGCCAGTCGAACCGTTTCTGCCCACGACGGACTATTATGATGATATATGATTAAGCTTTGGTATTCAGAACTACCCTCCGTTCCAGCGGCTCCAAACAAACAACCCTCCAAAGGTTGACCATCCGCGTCCAACACCAAAATTGTCACCTGACCATATCGTACAACCTGTTAGTTACTGTATAAAATGAACCAGGCGTCGCTTGATATTATCGAATCGATCATACCTCGATATTCTTCCCCGTCGATTTCCCGCCCCTCTCGAACTCCCCGCGCTCTAGTTTCAGGTACAAATCGTTCCGAACATCGCCCGGCATGATAACGTCGGAGAAACCAAGCTTCTTCGTCAGACAGATATTCTTGAAAAGCAAAGGATTTTCTACCCGCACTTGGGACAGTTCACCGTGAAGAACACGCAACGAAACCACTATGCCATAATTTGGTTGGCCAGGAAGCGGTGAACACTTGTTGTTGCGGATGATCTGCTCGTGCAGTTGATGAAAGTCCTTCTCTTCGCCTTGATACACCTGAAACGATTGATGACTTCCGTAAAATTAGCAATTCTCTAAAACGCGATAAAAATTCATACATTTTAGAGAATTGTATACTACACTCTTAACGCCGGTTGAACTACTTCACCATCGTAACGGTTGATGTTACGTTGTTTATGTCTACGTCATAATCATTGTGCGCGTTGTCGGCACAAGTTCAAAAGTCGTATCGTTTTAATAGCGTAGTAAGGAGAGAATATTCGCATAAGTAGAGTAACAGTAGGATAGTAATATGAATAGGAAGAATTCCGTAGGAGGACGGAATACGGTAGACGGTGTATAGACATTTCCTACAGTGCCTACCTTGAACGTCATCTCCAGTTCCTCGGTATGATCCTGGGTGGCTTCGGCGAGGGAGAGGACAGCGACGCCATGAGGTCTTCTGTAAGTAGCAGTTCCCGCTTTGTTCTTACCAGAATCGGAATACAGCATTCTCCCGCATCGCATCACGTGCGCGACCATGTATAGATCCCTGCTGAGGTCCGCGTTACCGAGATCAGTGAAAATCGTGCAGTTGCTGTGAATCTTCTCGATAAAGCTCGAGAAACCCTCCTTCGATATCCGCACAAGGAAACGCTCGCTCAGATATTGATTTCTCTTCGCGTCGTACAAGGAGAAATAAATCTCGGTGTCCTCGCCAACCGAGTGGCCGAAATCTCTCATGCAGAAGTATAGGTGATGCGTTAACACCTTCTTGTGTTCCTTCCGCCTGAGTGTACCTCTCGCTGAGGCTCCCTGCGAATTTTCCGCGCTTTGCACGTGCTGAAATCACCGTCGAAACCAAACCTGAGCATCGCATGAACGTTCTTTTTCAAAATATTTTTTTTAACGATAAATATATTTGTTCCAGAAATATTCTCCAGTCCTCTGAATCGGAGAATTTTCGACATTTGAAAATTGTATAACTTGAAGATCTTCTTAAGCTTTCGCACACGATATACATACGAGGTATATACTTTATAACATAATTTATTAATCAATATTTTAACAGAATTTTCCTAACAACTGACCAGGTGTGGCTCGAACTACGAATAAAAATGTTAGCTTTTATCGAGTTAAAACAATGAACCGGTAACTAAACACAGGGTTCTTAGGGATATCAAAATTTCCAATGTAATAAAAATTTCATGTCGCTCGTTCGTGCATCGAATAGACCCCCTCTAACTCTGACTTCGTTTCAATTCTTGCAGAGTATTCGAAATGGTCAGCACTCCAGCTAGAATTTCAATGAGCTTCAGCGATCCACGCACGGTGAAGTATGCGCTAAAGTGCTCTTTCTATCCCTTCAACGTATTCAGTTCTCTTCAATACACGACTCTTCCACTATTTTCTCCCTTTTCTCTCGATGTCGAGTCCTATACCGACTCGTATGCAACGATAAATCCAGCCAATGTTTCGTTCAATCTCGTTTTAGCTTATAACGTAAAAATTATTTGTAACAGCTATCTTGTGTTATTGTAATTACCACGTGATAAAGTTCGACGACCGACATGGTATCCGGGTCCACCATATGGGCACCCTGACGGGGTACCAAGTCCAGGCCCAGCTTTCTGAAACATTCAAGATGATACGTGGTTGGATACCAATCGAAATATCTAGGTAACAAAGGAGATTTTACTTGACGCTTTTAAAATTCTATATAAAACATATAGAATTACAATAGCTATGAATTCTACGTAATTGTACGTAAAGAGAAAGGAAAATACTCCACAACAAAGCGTCACATCAATCGGCAGAATATTGAAGGTATCGAAAGAGCAGAATTAACATTATAGCTCAAGGTGGACCACCATCGATTGCTCCGTACTCGGTCATCCATTTACAACGTTCTCCGAATTAAGTCGATCTTTCCGAAAATCAAGTACAAATATAGATGCAAATGTAGCCGTATAGGCGGTTAAATGCATGGTCAAGCAGAGGCGGGGCGGTTCGGGGCGGGTCAGGGCAGGACAGTGGAAGGCAAGGCGAAGCGAAGTGAAGCGAAGAGAGACGAGGAGAGGAGAGGAGAGCTGCATTCCTGCGAGGTGAAGGGGCCACGCGAGGACCCTGGGCGAGTAGCTGGGCCTGTAGGGCCCCGATTCCCGATGCGTTCGAGAACACGTCGACCCTATGGCACGCGGTCGTCCGGGGTCATGGGAAGTTAAGTAGGAGCCCGGCCACTTCAGAAGTAGACTTCAGAAACTGATGCAATGCTTGGCTTAATTGGATCGCGCGTTACCCTCTCGATACGCTTTACCAGATAGTCGATCATCATCTTCGATGGTTCTCCAACTCTATTAACGGCCCTCTCCGCTAGAGGCGACACTATCGACGCGAACAATCGTCTCGTCTGTTCGGAAACGTCGACTACCCGAATTGGTTAACGTGCTAATTTCTTTCATTTTTTCTTTATCGTTCAATTTACAGGCTCGATATATGAATTACGAAATTGCACGGTCCGATATTCGCACAAGTTTCTTTCTTATTTCTTTATGTATATATTCAAAGTACAATTATAAATACAATTATAATTTTATACGAAATCAAATATTTAATTAGCAAGATTCTGTGGCTTCCGTTGTTCAGAATTTACGGTTTACGACAGATGTTCCGAATACACGCAGAAAGATTGAAATCTAATACAGTTTTATTCCGAAATATACATACTTAATGGGCATTTTCAACTTTTAAGATCAATAGAGACACAGTAAATCTCAATAAGTTTCGCTAACTAGCTGCTTATCGCTATTTTATCTACATCAAAGCGTAAAATTAACCTGCTACGTGACCGAATCGATCAGTGCTTTTTTTTTGCACGGTCGACCAAGTGGAGATTTCCTCGCGATGGGAAGCAATGGTTGTTAAGCGATAATTAACGCTCGACTCAAAAACACGGTCGGCCGTAAACTGTGGATTTCCAAGTGGGTTTTGGCCAGAGCACGAAAATTAAGTGGTACTGGAGAGAACGATTCTCGTATTTGCTTCTCGCTTCATCTCGTGGACCGCCAGTGTTCTCTTCTCTCTTTACACGCTTTTACGTCACTGATCAAGCTCATATCGTTCTACGCCCTCGCGAACTCGTCGCTAAAGGGCCGTACTATTAATTCAGTTGCGGTGTGTATTGAAAACATACTCGCGCATACAATTTCTGTGGAATAGTTTTCATTGAACAACGACATTACATATAACACGCTAATTATATATGCTATTGCATACGAAGCACAGTTGTACCTTCGTTATCTAACTTTAAGACTTTAGAATTTGCGAATTATGAATTACGTCGAGATTCCGTAACTTTAGAGCTTACGCTTTCGGATCTTCAGAACTTATTGTTAGACGAAACTCTTATCGAAGAACTAAGGAATTCTAAAATCATTAATAATATACAAAACTCCACATACGAGTCTATTAGTTGTTGAAATTATAAAAGAATTAAACATTTACGTATGCGACAATATCCTTGAAGAAGTTAATTATGCAACGATTCAACAGGAAAACAAATGAAAACGAGATCCAAATGTTACGAAATACCCAGTAAGCTCTGAAAGTTTTGCACGATGTCGTAGATAGAAATAAGTTTTTCCGTAATTTTCAGAGACATTTGCGGGATTCGTCGACGAATACGGTCCTGAGAATCCCAAGAGGTCTCCCCTCGGGCCCCTGTTGATGGAATGCAGGTGAGCAGGCAGACTTCGATGCGTGGAGACAGGTACAGGCAATGTCCGCCGCATGGTTGGGACCTATGTCCCATTCTAAAGATATCGGATATATTCTCTGGCCGACGACGTTCGGTTCACCGCGATGGAACAGCCTCGCCGAAGAAACGGGAGACGAGTTTCAACTTCTCCGTCCTTCTTTTCCTTCTCGCCTCTCTCTTTGCTCGACCTCATCCCCCGCGGATGACGAATTCGTTTGGCCAATGCCCGTGTAACACCTCCGAAAGTCGATTTACCAGCGCACGGCGGCGCCATGAAACGACGCGACGTTTCTTGAATTCACCGACGAAAGTCGGTGAATTTATCGCGAAATTGTCGAAAATGGAAACGGAATTCATAATTTAATACCTAGCCGAGGAAAGTCTATTGAAGTCTATTGAAATTTTGCAGGCAGCGCAGAAAAAGAGGGTTGGATCGAAATGGTGTCAGGAAAATTTTCAGAATTTTTCGAAACTTTTGTACAGACCCTTCTTAAACGATACGTCAAAAGTTCTTATCGGTATAACCGCTGTTCGAAATTTCGCAAGAGATCGAAGATAAAAAAAATGACACAAAAGCAACATAAAATAGTACTTGTAACGTATTAAAAGTGTGAGTTTTGTCGCGTTTAAAATGATAGTTGCGAAACGATTATGTCACGTTCCTCTAAAGCAAGCATTATTATTAAGTATCGCGTTAACTACTTTGCATTAACGATTTAAAGATAGGTCACGAAACGAACAGGCAGTTTCAGACCAAGTTTCACGGCGAGGAAGTTTCAACTGGCATAAATTATTAAAATTAGTCCCGAGTATCCGACAAAGACACTCGCAACTATCTAAACTTTGTACGAGTTTAAGGAAATCGAAGATTCGAACGATTTATCCGTATCCAATCTTTTGGAGCTTTCAAGTAACTCGAGAAGTTTATAGCCCGAAAAGAGAGAGAGTGTCGAGCCGACAATAACGGAGGATTCCTCTCGTTGGTCGTCAACTTCTCAGCTGCGAGGTATTCCTTGTGGAGTTCAGTAACCATTCGGTAGCTTTAAACGCTGTAATTACGCCGGGGCTGCTGCGGAGTCCTGGACTCCTGTATCTGCTTCAAACTGACAATCAATTATTAACCTTCGTTCGCTTCGCACCGTTCCGTACCATCTATCTGTACACTATGTTGCCTTTACGTTGCAAGTCGGCCGACTAACTAACTTTCTTACGTATTTCGAAAAAATACTCGTTTAATTACAAGAAAAAAAGCTGGATATAACAATCGGTTGTTTTCCTCTCGTTACACGAAATAACGACTACCATTTCATATTTTATCCGTTTAGAAATAACAAGTTGCGAAACGAAGGATTACATTATGTTGAATCTCCGGAGACGATATCTTTTAATTATATTCTTGTCGCGTTAAATCTATAGAAATAAAATAAATGAACTGCAACAGTAATAAAAATAATGATGTAACAGTGTTACATCGGAAGCGTATAAGAAAAGTCCAAGGAGAATTTGGTCTTTACGCAAGCGTGTTTCGCGCGCGACCGTGTAAAACGGCCTTAATAGGAGTGTTTCCTGATCCCGGAACGAGTAACGAGACTGGTATACGTATAGCGAAGGGTTCGTGGGAAGACGAACGTCGAGTCTGCTTTGCCCGAGGGTACACGCACACCAACGCCACATTACGTGCACGTATATTCTCGTCGACATTTTCACGAGACTCGTGGTTGCACTCCCGAGTGCAGTTGCAGTCGCAGAGCAGAACGGAGAAGATAGCACTGGTGATGGTTGGTGGTTAGTAGTAATAGATGTCAGGGCCAAATCCCCTAGCCCCCACGATCTCAATTAGATCAAATGACGCGCGATTAAGCGTGATTAGCCGCGAACCTTTCAGTTTTTACTCGCTAATGGTCTAAGGCTAAAACTGGAGTCGCACTGAACGCGTCCGACAGCTTAGAGTAGGCGTTTCTTCTTTTTTTAGAAACGATAATGTACATTTGTTTCGCCATCAAATTCGTTGCCAAACGAATTCTCGTTAAACGTATTCTCGTTAAATTATTTATGCTAAATGATATAAAGACGTAGAAGTTAGCGAATACAGGAATTTCTAGAGATGGACGTCGAGCTTCGAAAGGTCGTGCACCTCTTACTCCAGGTATTATAGGCCTGTTCGTCTCCTCTTGAATAATTACATCGGCGTAACCGGGAACAAGGCTCGATTGCTAAGTAGGAACATGATTCCCATCAAAATTCGAGAAATAGAACTATTTGGTATCCGTGCACGAAAACAACGAACCGTCGAGATTGTTGCCCTTAAAGGGCACAGGACATTTACAGCGACGCGTCGAAAGGGAGCAAGAGCGTGGTAGGTTGGGAAACGCTGCTTCAATTCCCCGTAAGGTTAGTCTTTTTCTTTTTGCGTTCGCCTCGGCGTAGCACGGTGCTGGCGTTGTTCTACCCGGGCCCAGGGCTGTACGATGAGAGAGGTAGCTCGTCGCGAAGGGGAAAAACCGCTTAGGTAGGAGGGCAGTTTGATGGTACGCGGCTACCGACACGCAGCTACTTCGGTCAAAGAAATTTAATGAATGGTAGTGATCGTCGGACATAATAGACCGTACACCTGCCGGCAGAAATCTGTCTTCCCTTGGGCTTTTCTTCGGATCCTTTCCGGACTATAAGCGAGTGTTATTTGAAATCTCTGCTTCCTTTCCAAATTTACTTTACCTAATCTAGCATAACATGAATCGTATCGGTGTGTTTTCAAACTCAGTTGGAACTAATATATCTTTTGCTAACCGCGATAAAACAAAGAAAACTGTAACTTCCTCGGATTCTACAAGAATTAATCTCGAGCTCGTAATGACCATGGTTTATATGTAGAGAACGATTGTTTCCCGGTAAAATGAATCCTCTCCGCAGTCGGTGGATTCGAAGAATTCGAAGGACTGAGAAACCCTGGAACGAAGAACTCGAGGCGCGGTTATGCAGTCGGGACTTTCGTGTCCCGTAGCACCGCGTTACCCCAACGAAGAAGGGGAACCGAGGAAGAACAAAGAAAGAGGCAGAGGGAAGAAAGGGAGTCGCGTAAAGGGCAGTACACGCGAGCTGAAGCCGCGAGGCACGCTCATTAGAAATAATAATAATTACCGCGGCATGAATAATAAATGTTGCCGTTTGCTCGATACCCGGCTAACCGGGAAGCAACTTAACCACCACTGGCACGCGGTAATTAAATAGATGAAATATACATGGTGTAACGATTTGTTTCTCGACCGGTTGAAAGTGTCGTCTCGTTCCATGAATAACGCCAACTGGCGGAGGAAAGATGGCGACCGAGAAATCAAGCATGCGGTCATCCCACGAAACCGTTATTTACACGCGTACAAACCGTGAAAGGTTTCGATATTACTTCGGACTCTGGCGATGTTAGGTTACGTAAACAGTATGTCCATACTTAGGGAACGAAATCGTTTCGATCAAAAAACAGGATAATGTATGTAAACAAATGACGTGAAACGTGTCTACGGAAAAATAAGGCAAACAATAGAAGGAAATGGTATGCTGGCATCGTTATCGGAAACACATTTGGCAATAGGCTGAAATAATAGCGTGATCATTCTGACACAAAGTGAAAAATCGAAGAATCAACGAAGAATCAACGAAGAAAGGAGGACGAAATGGGAGGACGCAGGAGGAGAGAGGCTTTAAAGAGCCAAAGCGAGCCTTCTCTCGCAGGGGGAACAGGTTCCCGGCATGGTTACCGCGTATTCACCGAGCTGAAAACCTTGAGCTCCACGAACAGAGAAAAAAGCGTTCTCCTCTCTCTCGTTTCTGATGCTGTGGCTACGGTTGCTCTTTGCAGACACACGATACGAATCGAAAATTCAAAGTCGAAGCCTAACACGTGGAATCATCTCGAGTATACTTTAAGTAGACAGAGACCAGGGTGGACCTGTCTCTTCCCCCGCTGAAATAGAGTTTGACTTGTCCCATATAGCGCGTCAGACGTATAATTACAGAAATGTTGAAAGTTACAAATTCCCATATATTCGAAAGAGATAAAAATTTGAGATATTTGACCACCCTATCGTTAACCTGAGTCTACGTTGCATCCGAGTGTACGGATGACATCCGAAGAAACTCTAACCGAACGTTTCGGAGAATAACGCTTGCGGTTCTGCGAATCGTCAGATCACGTTCGAACGGCAAAAAATCACGAAACAAACGTCGCGTTGGAACATCTGTTCGAATAAATGATCCGGAAGGCGACGATGAGACGAAACGACGAGGAACACGATGCAACCGATTCACGAGAAATCGTGGTGACGCTGATTTCCAAAGGCAGGCGACTGTACGCACCTGATAGAGTCGCCCCCACGCTCGAAACCCGACGAGGCAAGATGGCGGGGAGCGGCGGGGCCCAGAACGAGTCCCTGACTCGGTTCAGTCGCTGTTCGTACGTCGGGCCCCGTTGATACGTTGCGCGGCCTCGTTTCGTGCCTCGAAAATTCTTTCGAAAAATATTCGTTCATTATCCGCGGGAGACGCCAACGGAACAGCAGAGAGAGAGAGAGAGGGCGAGAGAGCGAGTCTGACGTACCGCGTCAGACATTAACTCTCGACACGACGCGTTCATCGTTCTTATCCTTCCCCTCTCTTTCTCTTTCGCGCTTCGACCACGTTAACGAGCTTCAAAACGAATTCGAATCGTGCGAACAGTGAATCGTGTGAGGTGCAACGCTCGGTGGTTGTTTTTTCAACGGGGAAAACAAAGAAAAGCGACGCCCTGCGGCAAGGAAAAAGACGATCGACCAATAAGCGCGTGGTTCCCGCGCGAACGCGAAACAACCACGGGATCGAACAAACCTAGCCGGTTTTTCGGTGTGGATTTTTAGCGCCGATTCGAGAAGGTATCGTTCATTTTTCTCGACGCTACAGTGCTCGTTCAATTTGGTGGTGGATTTCTAAAGCTTCGCCCGAGGTTTGTATCTATGCAAAAACAACGCGATAAGTCTTATCCGAGTAAGAAATTTAAAACGAACATTGAAAACGGCAGCCAACATTGTAATCGTGACAACTAGTGACCTACAAGTCAATCGAGATTTCTCTATTTGTATCGACAATTATCACCGCGAAACGTAAACATCTCGTAACCTTTCTAAAACGAACTTACTCTTTTTCCTCGACGACCACGTGCCGTTCAGCAAAACTATTTTCTATCGTTGCTCGAGACTTATTAAGGCCGTTCAATCGACCCCAATTGCTCGAGTGCATTCTTTAAAACGTTTTAATCGCATATTCGTCACGATCGAGCCATTGCTCTGCGTTGTCATCGGCTAACGTACGATCGTTTCCACGTAGCCAACCGTGAAAGCGTTTCTAGGTACGAAAGCGGTAAATGCTCGGGTCGGGTAAATCGGCTTAACCTTCCGTATTTTCTGTCCTGTCCGAATCCGAAATCCATTGTTTTTGCATCGCTTTCTCGAGTTTAGTCGAGTGGAACAAAGAGAACGAAATCCGTTGTTATACCGACGAGCTTCAAACCTAAGTTGAGAGAACAGCACGTGGCCTTTGGAACCTAGCCTACATACTTTTTCGTCATCCAATAGCGACTAAAGAAAATGTAGATTTAACTTCGTCAGCGTCAATTCTGATCCTTTCCATCTTATATCAAGCCAGATACTCGCTAGAATTTTGAACAATTATCGTTCGTAAAGTCTTCTACAGATTTGAAGTACATCGGTGTTCCGATTGTTCACTTCCCTTGTTAGTTACAGGAGCAGCCAGTGCGCTGATCCTTCGTTTCTAGGTTCCACCGCGAGATAAAATTGTGATAACGAGCGAGGGCGAGGGACTTGCACGCAGAGTTTCATAAATACACGGCATTATCTGCTCGGTTCAGGGACTGACGGTAGACCGTAAACCGCCATTGTGTACATAGGAGATCCCAGTTTAACCATGGTTCCCGAAACTTTCAAGGAGATAATGCGGCTTCCAGAATATTGTTTCGAGGAAACGCCTAACCTATCCGAAGCTCGTCTCTTCTATCAAGTTTTACGCGAAATTAATTTTCGCGACCGAGACAGACTCTTAATCTTTTTCTACGTGGTTTATTCGTCAGAAGCGTATTCGAAATTCCAAAAAGACTTATCGTATAAAGCCAGGGATTATACGAAACGTTGATAATGCGACGCGGTGGAGGAAATTGGGTGACAAGTTTCTTAGGGGTCTTCGACCGTGAGATTTAATGAAAAATACCGACGGGAAAGCGGCTGTTAACCTCGTTCGAGACGCCATGCGAGCCATCGAAGACGCGGCTGCAACGTTTCACGCGGTCTGTCTCGCGCCAGTTTGTCACAAAACTGGTTTATCCGGAATGCGAGTCTGCAGAATCGAGCGAGCATTCGATCTGCCATACGCGGAGCATACTTTTATAATAATTTAACCAAATAATACAATGGTGCATTCTACGCGTGTCGCGTTTTAAATGACTTAATACGTTATTTCAGAAACAGTATCGCCTTTTTAGCCATTTTAAAACAAACGCTTAATGTTATGCTTTACTTTTTTTTATTTTATACATCACCGATAGCATCAAATATTATACTATTTTTTAGTATTAAATGAAACGTATGAAGCGAACGGATTATTAACTGCAATGGTTGCAGATAGTTTGTATAGCTTGAAATTTTACCCGCGATACCTTTTAAGGGTTATATTTCAACTGCCTTAACGGACAGCGCGCCGAATTGAGATTTTAATTAAATTTTAACTTTCACGATAACATATCACGACGGTCAACGTCGGTGTTACGACATGGAAGATACATTAACCGCGTTATGATTAAAACCTTCATAAATTTCGAACGCATCCTAAATATTGATACACACGGTATATTTGTCGAAGAAACTTTTTTTACAGTCTACAATGTGTGTACTCAACAATAATCTTATATCTTATTCTTTTTTTTTTTTTTTAGAATGATACGCCGTGACATTCAATATATGTATTGCGGTCAAAAGCCTGCCTCTTTCTCTCTTTTCTCTCCCTCTGTCTCTTGGCTATCTCCGTTCTACTCGTTTTTCTTCTGCATCCTCGATTCTGGAGGCGGGCAACGTTTCAACGTGATTCATGTAACGCGTAGCAAAGGATATTATACACCTACTTCCGGAATCCCGTTGGCGCGTTTAAAAGCGTCGTTTGAATGCAACGGATCTCTTTATCTTACAAAGAGAACAAACGTGTTGTTGACATTTCAATGAGTTTTCATATAATGATAGATCTTGATATTCTGAACTTCCTGTTTGTGGACTCGACTGTTGATACCGTGCAATTAATTGTTGCAAAAATATTTAATGTTAGTTTTTATCGTGTTTAACGAAATCGATGAGACAACCGACTGCTAAGAATAACTCGCTTTTAAGCGCGGATTCAAATCCCGATGAAGAGATAATATTCTTTTAGTAACAATTCACGATACTTTGAACTTTCTCAAATTATTTTTACGACATTTTACGATTTATTACGTTGAATTCGCCATGTACTTCACGGTGATTCGATGATTGAAATTCGCTCGATATTCCAATTGTATAAACGACTTTTATTATTCAACGATAAGTGATATTTTTTTTTTCTATAATCTGAACGGTATTCACCTTTCACTCCATGACGAAACGAGTGCCCTTCACTCGAACGATACTGCTCGTCCAAGATAAGCGCGATACAATGCACAAACCTCGATCGAGGTGTGTTTCGGGCATGTTTCAAGTTGCCCGCCCTAACCACGCGTTCAAATCTCCACAAGGAGTTTCTTGCACGTTTTCCACGCGTGAAAGCCCGTTATCCTTGACAATTTTATTCTGTTCAGTCATTGATGCGCATTCGTTACTTTCTCTTGTACTCGTAATATAGTAATAATGGTTCTTACAATTTATACATTTTTATATCGGGAAACAAATTACCGAGAGAATCGCGTGATTGTTTCTACGGTACGATGTTCCTTACGGAAATTACTAGTTTTCCAAGATTATACGATCGATAGAAATAAAATAGAAAATTCAAGTCGAAGCGATAAATACCAAGCTCGTAATAAACTTTACGATGCGCACATAAAAGAGATAAAATTAGAATAGTAAATAATTGCTGTGAACGCCATCTTGACATAACCGAGAGTGGGCATACAAATGGAAACGCTTTTTATTTCGACACTTGAAAATGGATAATCGTGCTTAAAGAGCTTTAATTATTAGACAATTACGAAACCTTCGAGAGACTTCTATAGTCCCTTAAACGGAATAATTTGACAATCTTAAGTGTACTTAGATTCAGTTAGATCCATTTAGATAGTCTAAAAATAAAGACAGTCATTAAACTTCCATTTCTTAGTTAACTCATTATGACACAAAAATGTTAATATGCGGTATAATCTGTTATTCGAATTCAGGTAATTAAGCATTCATCTCATATTTTATATGAGTGAATTTTATGTGGCGAATTTTAACAGGTTGACTGCTAAGTCTGAAATGCTTGTAAGAATATCGTTTCGCGTATTTTCCTTTTCCAAGACTGGAGATAGAATTAATTCTGCTCACTGTTGTCGAGCCAAGAGTATTCTTATAGGCTGACGCATACGATGACGCAAAAAAAAAGATTTCACGGAAAAAAGTAGCTGCCTAACCGTTTATGAATTTACATAAAACACTTTGTACGTGTTAATGTCGGTATGCAATTAGAAAAGTTGCAAAACTTGCAAGTAATTTGTGCTTGACCCCAATGAGTGCTACTCTCCATATCGATATTAATTGTAGATATCGAACAGATCGTTATTGTATTGTGGAATAAAAATAGTCACATGTCATTTTATTATTCTTTCCTTAATCGGTTAAATCTGCAATATAGCAACTTTGAATATAAATTGTTTCCTTATTTGAGAGAGGTGATTCGACATTTTCAAGAACTAGCTTTGATGGAAAAATAAGTCGTTCCTTGGATAACGGAACAATTACTCTGTAATTCATGACAGTCACACTTCGTGAAATCGAACAGTTAACGTAACCAGTCAGCTATATTCACATTTACAAAACGAATAAAATCTTGCTTGTTTTTCGTTTTCGACTCACATTTGCATGCGAAATCAACACCTTATCCCTCGTACCATCTGTATTTGAGTTTGAGTCACGGTCTCGACGATATTTACACAAACGTTTAGCGTGCAGAAACTTGCAATTTCGTATTTTTTCTATTCGGTTAATTAACATTTTGTCTTTGACCGTAAAGGATTTATCGTTCGACGACATTACCACGCGAGTTCTCCACAAATTCCGAACCGTGGCGTGGGTGTAATTTATACGCGTATGCGTGGCTCGAATCGATTCGCTGCAATTCGTACGAAAGTGGTTGAGAACAAATACTCTTTGTTGGCGAGAGGAAAATCGAGGAATACACAGATCGAGTTGCGAAACACATCGAGCGTAAGGTGTTTAACTAACGATTTGCTCCAGTAACTTATTCCGCGAACCGTGTACTTAACTAGCAGGAAAGCGTTATTAAATGTTTATCCAGCTTTCGTAAGGTTATTGAGAAACCGTGGAAAATTTCATGAGATCCAATAAATCGCTGACCTTCGATCAGATCTAGCGATTATCGTCGATGATAAGTTATTCGTCACCTTTAATCATATATCTCGCTAATAAATAAGAAGAACTAGTGTATGTTGCTTCATCACGTTGTAAATATCGAATTAGAACACAAGCTATTTTATTCACATTAAATATATGGTATTCGTGTTAATAATTTCTTGGCACTCTCGTATGACTTATGTCTTTTTGCAAAGCAGCAAAATATACTTTGGCTTATTTGCCACGCGTGCTCTTACTGGATTAAAAGCTCCGAAAACTGTATCTACGTACCTTCGGACACGGAATCGCTAGATATAGCTTTTCGTACGACGAAAAGAACTCTCTCTAATCGAGTGGACTCGTCCCATCGCATCGTCGAATCTGTAGAAAAACTTATTACAATTTAAAGACAAACTACCTACGTTGCAGGAACTATTCTATTAGAGAACGGTCCAGCCAACAAGTTTTTATTTAACCGTGCAACTCAGCTTCTTGCTCCAGCAAAGAAACTTAATCGACTTTGAAGGAATTGTGCGCCATGATACTAACGCTCACGATGCGTCAATTTCACGATGCAACTTTCTTCCTTTAAGACACGGCTTACACCCGAAAGCCTCAATAGCAATACCTGTCTAAGATGATTCTTTTAGATGATACTTTTATTATGTCATCAATTCGTATCCGACTCTATGATTCGAAATAGATCATTGCTTTCCGTGGTTGACAACCCGCCATGTTAAGAAGACATATATATTAATAGCAAAGATACATTGTTGCAGAGAGAGGATGAACGGGTTTCATTGGAAATGGTAGGAGAAATAACCGCGTAGGCGATACCATGTATACTCGCGAGTAACGTAGATCTCCTTTCGATAAGGACGGGAATCTAAACTCGACAATTTTCAATTTCTTAAACTAGCAAATCTCTAAATCCCCAAAATTCCGATTTCTACATAACTAAACTTCTATATTCCCAAATTTTCCAAGTCTGAAATTATCAAATTCTTGGATCGTCGAATCACCAATATAAGAATTCCTTGGTTACAGTTTGTCATATTTTCTTCGGGGAAACTAGATTTACTCTTGTATACATATAGACTTTTTCTAGACAGCGTAAGGACGAGTCCAGCGATTGTACGTGGAAAGGGGATTTACAGTTAGCCGTTGCGTTTACTTGCAACCACACCTTGAAACTTTTCAGAACACCGTGACTCTCCGATCCTGTGTCGAGACTCGTTCGATCGAACTGTTAATCGAGTGGGAAATTTTAAACGAGCGAACAAGATACGGACAACGTCTATCGATTATTTTTAACCCTTTGACCGGTGTCTGTTCTAACAGACATGACGATGGCCCGTGTGTGTTCACGAGCGTTCGTCTCGTGAACCGTAACGAATAAAAAATGACAAAACTCGAGGATTCGAACATTCAGCAGTTTAATCACTTAGACAATTGGGAATTTGATAATTCGTTGATTTCGTACTTTATGCAATGGAGAATTTGTAATATCCACTAATTTGGAAGCGTAGCGGGAATTTCCTTTCCTCGTAGCGCCATTTTCTCGGCGAACGCGTAGAACGCTCGCGAGCGGACACCGTTCGTTCTCCGCAGTTTTTTGTCGAAACACAGCACAAATCGAACAATGGAGTTCGCAGCATAGTTTTATCGGATCTCGGGGATATTTCACCGAATAAGGAGACTCAGCGTGCTGTAGCAGCGTGAAATTCCAATTCAAAACCTGTTTTCCCCGTGGTCCGTAACCAGATACGAGTAATTCGTGTACACCAGGTTGCCGGTTGCGGTCGAGAGTGTCGTGGCTCGGCCAAAAACCACCGTCTCGCGGTTTCATGGGATTCTGAGCTGTACTTTAAAATCGGAATTCGATATCTCTGATCATTAGCTGCGTCGACAGAAGTCACCGATCGTTTACGGTTAACGAGAAACATGCTACATATTCATCGATTTCTACGATATCTCGAATACGAATACGATTTCCATGCGCGGTAATCCGTTTATGTTATGAAATATATCAGAACAAGTTTCTTCCACTCGTCGAAAACATGTGAAACGATAATATTCTAGTACGTCCAAATGTGGTACAGCATAGTAGTACTTTTGAAAATCCGACGAATGGCTATAGGTTATTTGGCCATCTCGTTAATCATTTGGCAACGCATACGTTGCGACTCGTCAGTCGAACGAATGTCAGCGAGGCGACAGAAACATTTCGTTTTGCTATTGTTCGAAAACTTTTTGACGATGATATTCGATAACGATAATTTCCTGTGTAGGACAGTGTGAACGATAGATAACGATAACGCATTAATAATTGATAACACAATGAACTTAAACATAAGGTTATCAACGAGTGAAATCTTAGCTTCACTGGAACGTTACTGTTCCAATTGTAAGGTTAAAATGGATTTCTCAACAAAAACTTTCCACCTTCTACATTTCTGAACTTACAAATTTGAAAATGCCTTAGCGATAAGTTTGACGACCTCTGACAGTACAAGTTGTAAGCAGTAGACTTTCACGCGTTATACATGTATGTATCGATAACCAACCGTAATTCGCAATATCTTCGATGCATTCGCTAGAAAGATATACTGGATATAATTAAACTTCCAATTAAAATATTCGATAATTGAATTGCTTGAAAGTTTCCGATAGAGACAATCGAGAAAAAAGAAGTTTAACAATTTTTTAATTATTTTTCGAATAAGGAGGTTCCAACGCTTGCAAAGTACTTGAAAAATGCAAATTGAAGAAGTGCTTAGGAATGAGTTTGAAAGAAACGAGAAGCAGAGAATGCGGTTGAAGAAGACTCGGTTCTTTACGAGGTCTAATGAATTGTCCCAATGATCGTTAAAGCAGAAGTTCACGGTAGAAAGCGTATGTTGACTTTTCTCGTGTCCACTCGAGCCAACGTGGCTTGCGCCTTTCCTCTTCTCTTTCGTTTCACGAGAAACACTCGTGTAACTGGTTTGACTTGTACGGTTCGTTTATTAACCACGAGCATATTTCGAAGGAACGTCGACTAGAATTCGTGGAAGTTTCTAATACAATATGTTCAAAATCTCTTCCTATACTTTATTCGAACTTGTTCGACGTTCTACAGTTTCGATACGAGGAATAAGAAACAAGAATCGTTTGTGTTCCATAATACAAGATGGCGCACATAAAATCGTATAAATCGCTAATGTTCTGTAATTCTCCAAATTTTTTGCTATCAAAATTACACCTATAGGAAAATGTTTATTATTAACCGTTTATAATGACTTGTATCTTAGTTGAGGCAGGAGAAAATAATTGTTTCTTCGGCAATATTTAAATCGTCCCGTATGATTTAGGATTAGATAATCGTGAAGTATTGCGGCATGAAGAGTTATGAAACGTCAGGAGAACATAGTTGTAGTAAAAATTATAGATCGTTTTAAATCATCCATCACGTTGCGAACAACCGCACACGACAGATAGGCGAAGGGTGTGAAATTACACACGACCCTTCGCGAGTGTGTGGATCCGTGTGTTTGCGACCGCTTGCATACGGTGTACCGCGAAAAAAAATTGCGAAATCTAACTGTAGTCAGCTTGTAACGTTATATCCGGTGATCCTCGATGTACATACGTATTTAGCCGATGACCCACGATGCATCGTGAGAATGGTCAAAAATTGTACGCGATACATGTTATAATAGTTTGATGCGTGTTCTTTTTTTCTTTTTTTCTTTTTTTTTTTTTTTTTTTTTTAGTAATAACAAAGACGTTTGGAAATAAGGTTGGAGATCGTTATAAAATCGATAGAAAAATATTTAAGACGATAAGTTTTATTTAAATTGTCAAGGAACTTGGTGGTGAAAGTTTCTGTTCCGGCAAAATTAATCGTCGATAGGATCGAATTTTTATCGTTCACGAATAAGCGCGATGGAATTTGCTAGGAACAGAGGAGTCTGCAGCATGCGTCGACGTTGGCAATCCTGCACGCTTGCAAATTGACCCTTCGTAACGGCACGTGTCTCCTCCGCTTTCAATTAATTAACTAATAAACTTCCTACGGACCTACAATTTGCCTGTTTCAGCTTGCAAGCGCGGATACACGATCAACCTAACGTTCTTATCGCGATTGTAGCAACCGTGATTTCTTTTCTTCTCGTATAATTTACATTCGTAAATTATTTACGCACCTACCAAATTAAATTTTTAATTTTATTTCAAACAAAAATTGGATAGAACAGTCTTATTGATCGCGTTAGAAGAAAAACGAATTTTGTCCTGAAAGACCCGACTTGTTCGAGCGGTGCGAATAATGTACGGTCTGTATCTCGTATACATGTGTAAAATTTCAAATAGATTTATTAACTCGTTATCGTTCCAAGGAATACAAGTTGGAAGCAACATGTAACAACGAAAAGAAAGAGCCAGAGCTAAATAAATTTAGATAACTCAGGCATATTTTATTTCCATGTAACTTAATATCGGTATACAATTTATGATGCAACGCGACGAACGATACTATAATGACAACTTATGTAATTTTATACTTTAAGAATTGTATAAGTTAATAAATGCGCAAATACGAGTATATTCGTTATTGGTGAATAATGTGTAATAGGAACTACGATTACATACAGACTTCAGTGTTCTTTGTTGAACCGTTAACGATCATGTAGAAAAAAAATATGTAGGTTCCCGGTCTATCAATAATCCCTTAAATGGAACACGCTATAATACGAGCCACGGATTACATAGAGGTTTTCGTTAAGGACTATGTGCATATGTATGTACTTATATTCACGGTTTTTAAGTCGTAAAAGGGTTAAACGGAAATTTTTTCGCGCGTTTTCTCGCACACGACGAAAGAACGGCCATCCTCGAGACTACGCGGAACAAAAATCCGTTCCAAATGGTCATAGACCATTCTTGGCCCGGCTTTTGTTTCGCCACGAGAACAATCGTACAGTCTGAAGAGCGTATCGATCCTCCGTACATCTGCCGTTTCCGGCTGTGCAAGGTTACTACCGGTGCTCCTCGAAAAGACTGGCAGAGTGGCCGGAAACGCGAAACTTTTCAGCAAACTATCGGGGAAAGATCTTCAACTCTCGATTTCCGTTGTTCGTGTTCCTTCCTTTTCCTTTTTTATCCTTGCTCTCCGCTAGCATAACGAACACTAATGTAATTAGCCACGAACCTTTCAACCGTCAAGGCTATTGTTGACCAAGCAGTCGCTGCCAAGCATTTTCAACATATTGTAACACAAAATTTGTACGTTGTTTCACATTTCGATGAAACTCTTAAAAATTTGTATAACTTTGAATCAACCGAGTACACTGGTAGACGTCGTAGCTTTTTCTAGGGAAAAAATCAATGGAGAGTCATACAACGCGCAGCGACACAACGCATTGTAACCGAACGCGTAGGGAATTGGGGATACGATACACAATTGTTCGAATATATGACCTGCCTCTGAAACCATGCATAGCCATGTATCCGGAGATATGGATTTTCGAGAATTGACCAATGACATGTGACACCAATTATTTTTATAGCGCAGTTTCTACTAAAAAAATCGTTGAAAGAACAAACTTCGTTCATGGATACAACCTTCGTACTCGCGCCGCAGAAAGATCCTCTTTTCGATATGAACGTTTCGATAACGATTAATCGTTAACAGCACAGCGTCGACTCGAAAATCGAAAGTCGATCGTAAAAAGGCAAAATACACAGGTTATCCAGCAAACCAAAACGGTGTTCTCTGCGCGTAGTCTAGCTTCAAAGTGCATTGACTCAGCGCGCAAACTGACTTACGCGATAGGAATGTAAATGCTCGAGGCTGGCTGATCTCGTATCGATGACAAGAGTCGCAGCTTCGATCGCGATTACTCGAATATTTTGCAGCGTGCATCCGCAAACAGTGGACCATCCGTGTGCGCCAAGATACGTTCATTCTCTCGGTCAGAAAGATGAATATACATTCGCAATCCTCCGATTAATCTCGGTTAGCCGTTTGATTCATGCACGCGCGCCTGTGTCTTCGTTAATTCGCGACCTCTCAAAATGCACAGTGTCTAATAAAGAATGTCTGGTTTGGTTTTCAGGAACGAGCGCATAATTTCGAGGAAAAATGGCGGTGTTCGGTTTGGTGTCCGCAGTCGCGGGCTTCGTCAAGGTACGATACCTCGTGGACAAGGCGGTAATCGATAATATGATCTTTCGAGCACATTACAGAATCACTTCAGCGATTCTCTTCGCCTGCTGCATCATCGTATCTGCCAACAACCTAATAGGTAAGTCACTTTTCGTTAGACCATCGAGAGCCCCTGTATCAGAGCGTTTATTAATTACATATAATCCCGTCAAAATTAGGTTCGGTTTTTTTACATCCCAACAGTCCGTACCTCAGCTTAACGTAAATGGTTTCTTTTAACCGGAAGAAAATAAAATAGAAAACTTCATCCAAAAAATTGGAAATTTCAACGATATTTTTCCCTTTGCAAGGAGGCGATATTACACGCAGCAATATAATCGTGAATCGCCTAGCGCTACGTTGTGATAATAGCGCACTTTTCACTCGTTAAAATAGTAGATTCGATGCTGCGGATTCACCAGCGTGAATTAACGAGGAAAAATGATCCGCTGATTCGACGCGCGTGAGCGCTACTGGGTCAGAGATCAGTAATGGTTGCATAAATGCAACGCAGGGCACAGACGGTCGTGATTAAAGTCGTGCAGCGGTGTCCCGTTTCGAGGACACGCGCTTATTTAATGACGAACTTAATGTTACGTCTGCTCGACAGTCTCTATACAAGGCTTCCACGCGAGATTTCGCCTTATCTTTTACAGATAACCCTTTTAAGATGTCGATGCTCTGTACGCAATCACATTTCATACCGAACGCGTACCTTGTCAGTAAAAGGTACGAGAGGATGTTAAATAATGTAACGAAATTTAGAAGACAAGGATGCGAAGTACAATCAATATATTCGGAAGAACGTGGAAAGGGCGTGATTTCGCTAACAGAAAAGTTAGGAAAAGGTTCATGCTAACTTGAATGTCTAAAGACGTTATTTTACTTAACGAATTATTCGATTGACAATAAGAATAACTTCGTGAAGAATTAAAAAATGTTATCGAATGATTTATGAATTTCTGAAAAACTAATGGGAGCAAACGTGCAACGCGTTACCTAACGACAAGTGAAAAGGGTTAAATCTGTTTGTTATACCGTCGACGATTTCTAGTCGTCAAAGGGGAATTGCACGTTGCATAATTTTACGCGTTATTGCGCTTGTAATCAAACGGATAACACGCGCCTTGTCAAACGAGGTCGTTCGAAACGTGCATGTTAACTGCTGGTCCAGCCGTTTCGGAGAGCACACGGGAACATTCTGTTTCGCTGTTGATATAGCAGACGCTAATTCAAACTAACATACTCGACAACTCGTATAGCAAACTGATTAGATCGCTGCTACGCTCCGCAGTCTCTAATCCTAATCTCCCGTAAACGATTAATCCTGCAACTTCCGCTGCATTATCTGCTTCTTGTGTGTACACATTCTTCTTTCAATTGTTTCAGCTACTTTTTTTTTATTAACTTTGAAAATTATTCTAGAGATGTAGTTTTTCGATGTAATCTAGTTTTATTGGTATGCCATACATCGTCGCGCGTTGTATGCAAAGCAGGAAACTTGTTTCGTTTCAAACACCGTGTACTCGGGCTTTCGAAAATATAATCGTATAGAAAAATAACAAACACCATGATGGTTTCAGGTGATCCTATAAACTGTCTGAGCGACGGAGGGGTGCCAGACGCTGTGATAAACACTTACTGCTGGATTACGTACACGTTCACGCTGCCCCAAAACAACGCGAAACCGGTGGGCACCCACGTTGCTCACCCTGGTCTGGGAGCCGACATCGGGGAGAAGAGGTATCACTCGTACTATCAGTGGGTGCCCTTCATGCTCTTTTTCCAAGGTGTTCTATTCTACGTACCTCATTGGATATGGAAGCATTGGGAAGAGGGCAAGGTCAGAATGATATCCGAGGGTATGAGGGGAGCCATGATCGATAACAAGCCCGAACGAGAGCTGAAGTCGGAACGGCTCGTCAAGTACATCGCGGACACGTTGCATATGCATAACACCTATGCGGCCGGTTACTTTTTCTGCGAGGCTCTCAATTTTGTTAACGTGGTAAGCGATTACAGCCTAACAAAGGAAACATTCTTCGTCTTTATCGGTGTCGATGTTAACGCGACGATCATACTCGAAATAGGGTTGGTTGTTAGTGAAAAATATTAAGGAGTACCATTCTTCGCATGTCTGACATTTTCATTTCTAAAGTAAAATCTTTACTTTAGAGTTTTTGTCAGAAACTGATGAACACTTGTTCGTTTCAGGTGAGCAACATATTCTTCATCGACACGTTTCTAGGCGGTGCATTCTTGTCGTACGGCACAGACGTGATCAAATTCAGCAACATGAACCAGGAACAACGCATCGATCCCATGATCGAAGTTTTTCCACGCGTAACCAAATGTACCTTCCACAAATTCGGTGCTTCTGGAACCATTCAAAAGTTCGATGCCCTCTGTGTCCTCGCTTTGAATATTCTCAACGAGAAGATCTACATTTTCCTGTGGTTCTGGTTCATTATTCTGGCTGTATTATCTGGAGTTGCTTTACTTTACAGCATGGCCGTTGTTCTGTTGCCTAGTACCCGTGAAACTATCCTTAGGAAACGATTCAAGTTTGGTACAGCTACTGGTGTTAGTGCACTCATCAGGAAAACACAGGTAAATTATTGTTGAACAAAGTAACTTCGCTGTCTGTCTAATTTTATTACGGATTTATAGGCATAAACTATGTCAAAAAAAAAAAATATTCTTAACCCTTAGTAATCTGCTGTACTAACTTGAAGGTAGTTGCAACAAGTTAATACCAATGCGAATGTGTTTGAATGTACGCTCGAGTGTAACGTAGGCTCTCCCTAGAATGCCTATGTGCTCCCTCCGAATATTCTCTGAATTTTCCAAAAAATGAAAATAGGCGATAGTAAGCTCATGTGCCTACGTTCAATCTTATCAGAAAAAAAGGTCTATGCAACAGTCGAGCGTAGTACACTCTTTACACAGAATGGGTCAGCCAATATTTACCGAGCCACGAAAGCTTCAAAATTTTTCATCCGTGTTAGCACGGAATGCAACAACTATTCAAATATTTTCTCGTCAACGTACACCTTGTGATAGGAACATATCTATTATTTGATACACGAATTTTCAGGTCGGCGATTTCCTGTTGCTTCATCTGCTTGGACAAAACATGAACGTGATGATGTTTAACGAAGTGCTGGATGAACTGTGTCGTCAATTGCATCTGGGTTCCACCAGTGGAGCATCACCTACGTCGGTACCATCCGCACCCAGCACTCTCGAGATGTCACCCATATACCCAGAGATCGAAAAATACGCGAAAGACACGGAGATTTAATATCAAACATCTTTCTCGACTACATCTTTGCCTTCTCTTTTGTATTGTGATAATGCCGAGGGTGATCTCCGACACTTTTCGGTTTCGTGAGATAAGGTTTGCGTTATCGACGGTTGTTTCGACACATTCGAGCATGTACCCGTCACTGGATACACGACAGTGGCAAATTTTTGCCATTGATTCAAAACTATATTAAATGTTCAACGCTTTGCACTCAAGGTTTTATATGCACGATCAACTTTCATGGAACTTTCATGGAACTTTCATGGAAGTCGTTGTAATTATAAAATTGAAAAGCGAATACAGGAAGAAAATTCTGAATATTATTAACCCTTGAACGGTGAAACTGGGCCACCTGTATCCCAGACTGCAAAAGAATAACTTTTATAGGTAGGCAAATCATTTCTAAATAGTCAAACATTTTTTGAATAAGAACGATAAACGACCGACGTTCGAAAGTTAAACATGAAAAGAAAAGGAAAGAAAATGTAGAATGCTGTTTGTAATCACGCTACTACTCGTTTAAAAAATCCTATGCACTCGGCAAATTTATTGAAAATATCAGTTTGCAAAGGGTTAATATAATATCCGCACATACTTGTCCAGACGTTTGTGCTCGACACCGTCCATAGCTCAAGCTACTGTTAGTTTATCAAACGAACGTGTAACGTAATTAAAGCTGGATAACGTTTATCATTGTTAAATTAATAGTAAGTAATAGAGGTATGCGGATGATCCCGAATCTTGAACTTCGAATCGAGACAGAAGAAGTTCGGACGAGATTGGACGATATCGGACGAGACTGAGTAAAATTGGACGAAAATTCCCAAGTTTTTAAATTCAACAACTTCAACGAATAACCAACTTATGCTGAACTTAGATCGAACGCTTATGCTGAGAAATTGAATGAAATTTCGAAAATCTTGCTCGATCTTGTCCGATCTCGTTCAAAGTTTCCTGTCTTATCGCGATCTCGAAAATTCAGGATCCCGCACCTTCTAGAAAATCGAATACCGTACGGATAACTGTCCATTGCCATTATCGCAACAACATAAACGATTTCCATACAACTTCAGTCGAAAGATCGATCACGTTGTGATTCTGAATTCCTATACGCATTACACGTTCGCATTCCTTCTTTTTGTATTATTTTTGCGTGCTGCGAAGAGACAAGTGCCTTTTGACGAGGATATATTATTGAATTTCGCTCAATCGATCTTCCATAAAGCACAATAATATTCCTCAATGTTGTCAAATGATAATATTCGTTACAATTTAATTAATTTTGATATGTATCGCGAAAAAGATATATTCCTTTTTTTCTAAATGTAGAAAGAGACATCGTATAAGTTCTGCTTAGTTAATCGTAGAAATAAGAATGAAAATTTGTAGAGGTACAAATTGTCGAGAGAAAAAAAGAGTAGTATATTATAAACGTAAGCGTGATACGTTTAGAACATGCTTAATGAAAAATTCTCTTATACCCTCTATTATAGATTAACGTTTATTTAGTTACTCGAATATACGATGTGTTAAAAGACAAGAGGAACGACCATTCATTCCAGATTGTTTATTAAGCTTTTTTTATACGTATATGCGTGATAGGTGCAATTATCGTAGAAAGGTTAAAAAAGATTTAGTATATATATATATATATATATGAAATTTTGTTAACAAAATTTTACGCATTTAGGGGCATTCCCAGTTATTTACGCTAATAATTCACCACGAAGTATCTTATGACAATTAGTAATTATGAAATTAATTAGAGGAAACAATTTGTAGACAGGCTCGCTATAAATAACACTTTTTGTATTATTTGAGTTGAAAGTATCTACTTAAAAAATGAATTTGCATAAACAAGATTCGATATATAACGCTTTCCGTGAATTTTCTTTATCGCGGATCATTAATTCTTTTCTAAAAAAACTTTCTTTAAGAACTGAAGATAGATGACTTCCAAAACGAAGCATAATAGCGCTGAAAATCCACCCACGTGTCTTCGCAGCGATAAATCAATGTTGAACGCTCATATTCTCTTTTTCTCGCGAGAATGATATACAGAGTGTTTCAAAGTTAAACGGTCAAATCTTACCATCAGATTCTACGAATAGAAACAAAAACAAAACGTGTAAAGATAGGTATGGAAATGCTTCGACAAAAAAATAATTAGTTTAAAATAAAAATTCAGTCTTTAACATTGTGAAAAAGACATTTGAAAAAACTTTTTTCCAAACCTGTATTTACACGATATTTTTTTTTAATTTTATTCACAGAACGCGGAAGACTCGAATGTTTAACTTTGGACTGTCCTATATTATGCTGCCGTTAATAGATATAGATCGACAAATAATAATTTTATGAGTATTTGATTTAGTTTATTATACTATTAGTCGCGTTTCGAGTGATATATATATACATATATATATATATTATACATATATACATATACAAGGTGTTTTATAACACGTGAAAATTCATTTATGCGATAGACATAGGACATGAATAATATTCTTATGCTTTCAATTTGTAGCTATTTTTATATATCAATTACTACTTGATATTTTAAGCAGTACTTTGACAAAATGCGAAATAAAATGATGTAATTTTGAACCTATCTTGGACATTATCTGTAAATATTATATTGTTTTTTAAGTTAAGTGAAAGGTTTATATTATCAAGTTAAGAAATTTAAAAAATTAGAAACTAAATATTGGCAAAATGAATTAATCTGAATTTATTATAAAAAGAAAGCAAAGTAAAGTAACTCACATATGTATAGAAATTTGCTTTGTGTCCTTTGTCCATCATTAAAATGGTGTCTGCCACGTTATGAAGCGCCACGTATATTGTACGTTACGATAGATGTTTAAGACAAACGAGACAGATGTGCCTTCTTTATAGAATATAATACCGAAAACATTGTAGAATTTATACGTTAAGACAATGCTCATTAGAGGACGATTGCACCGGAACGAAGACTGTCAAGAAAAGTGCAACGTTCGACCGTAAAAGCGGAGCAAACGAAAAGACAATTTGTAAAAATAAAGAGTGGTATTACTCTCTGTCTTTTTTTTCTGTGCCGAGTACACCGCACACCTGTGTTATCCGATGTTACCATAGAAAAGGGCGATAGACCCGGTTAATCCCAGTATTGCGTGCCATTTCTCAGAGAGTTCAACTCTCGAAGCAAGCAACGATAGGAGGAAGTTCGTAATCGTTCAATAAATTCCATTAAGAGATACGATTGAAATCGGCGAGAGAAATGACGCGTTTCGTGTCCTCTCTCTCTCTTTCTCGTATACGCGATCATCTTATTTGCGATGTTACTTTCGAACTTACCGATTTCCCCAGTCCACTTTGTTGATGATCCGTAACTTTAGCTCTCGCGTTTGGTCGGTCGTCAGGGTACCAGCCAACAGCTGTCGCCGCCATTCTAGCAGCTCCTGCATCACCTTGCGCAGCGTGGTGAACTTGTAAATCTCCCGTTCCTTCGCATGATTTAAATTATTGAACATTAATTTGGAACGTCAGTCTGCTCTAAGGATAAAGGTAGCGTAGAGGGAAGGAGACACGAGGAGATCGAACATGTAAAGTTTCAAATTTCTAAATTAAAAAATTCCAAAGCACGAGAATTGAACAGTTTTCCAAGTATATAATGTTCGGACGGTGATTTGTACCGAGATTAAAACCATAGCGAGGAATAAAATATTAATGAAATGTCAGCAATCGGTCGGTAATTGTTGGATAACGGACGTTTCGGTAGGAGTTAAAAGCATCGTTCTGTTCGTTCGTATGTTCCTCTCAGACTACGTTTCTCATAACGAAAAAGTGTGTCGCAGTCGAGTCTCGCGAAACGACGAACCATTTATCCGTTATCGAGGAAAAGAGTTGCAGCCAGACGAGAGTTGTAGGTAGAAAGCAAAAAAGAGGAGGCTGGGTTCACTCACCACGTACAGTCTCTTCCAAATACCGTCCCATTCTCGAAGAACGAGGGTGACTTCGCGTACCACAGGGTCCTCTAAAGGTATGACAGACTCATACAACCCTTCATTTTCGATCTTGCAGGGTTTCAGGTGGATGTACGAACTGGGAAAGATTCCCTTCACCGCCCGATTCTTCGTCGAAAAGCCCCTGTACCAACCTGGAACCCGAGCATCGATCGATTACAATCTCTGGTAACGTTGCGACGCGTTCGCTCTGACTAATTAATTGGCAGATATTTCACGCGTTACCTGCACATTCTTCGAGAATCTGCACGGTTTCTCCAATTTCCAAAGGGAGGCCATAGCGCGTGTCACCTCGCCAATTGTAGACAGCTGCAGAGAAGATAGAACAAGTATTATTAATTTCAGATTAAGAGATGTAACGTATTAATTATATACAAGTCACGTGTCGACGAGCCAAGAGCAGAGTTCTCCGCGTACATACAAAGACTTCAAACGCGTATTACATCCTGCAAATATTATGACTGGAGCCACAGATGGCCCGCTGAAACGGAAGCAAGATCCTAACGACGGTTTTAGTACGCGAAAGGAACCGGAAATTAGACGGTTCTTGGATAATTCCACGGAAAATTTGCACAGAGAATATCTACGGCAGGTTTATTCTGCTGTACGTTTAGTCTTCGTTCGCCGAGAGATTAAATGTTTAATTCATGTTTCAAGTTCAAATCTGCCGGTTTAATTTAATCCATTCGAGGCCTTATAAGATGTATACTACTCGTTATTTACTTTACCTTTGAACTTCTACTCGGACCAATTTAGATCGTTAATTAGAACTTACAATAGGAATTAATTTCAAAGTCGCATCGTTTATTCGTCGTTAGATACATTGGAAAATGTGAAAACTCGCACAATATCGATCGTTTGCAGGAGATAATAAAGCAATAGAAATTTACAGCAACGGCGTACACTGTTGTTCGATATAAATAATGGAACGACTGTTTATTATCACGAGAAAATGCGGAGACTGCACTAATGGTAGCTAATTAGGTAAAGCGTGAAACGATTTTACCGAAAGATCTCCAAGTACCGTTATGTTACAATTATGAAAATCAGTTAGCAGCTAGCGTGCATCAAAGAAAATCCGTGTAAATCGGTGTGCATAAATAAGAACCTATCGGATAGATATGAATTGAAAATTTGAGAATTTTTATATTTTTTAGTCGTATACAAAATCTGTTAAAATATAGATCCCGTGGCGAATATCTTTCGTCTCGAAACTTTCGTGAGTAATTTTAATTGGTTTTACATGTTCGGCGAATCTAGGTCACGATTGACCCAGTTATGGTGATCGAGTACCGATTCTTGAATACGTCGCGCAGGCCACTTTTCCTCGAGTCTGCGCAACGATACAACATCGAAAACGAAACCGAGGAAGACTAGAATTTTGAAGAAGAAGACGAAGAAGACGAAGAAGAAGAAGAAGGGTAAGGACGGAAAAAGGATCGATGCATGTCCTTTCGTGGAAGTGTCAGGCCTCGATAAACGAACTCCGGGGCACCGGATACGCGTGACGATGCACGCACGACGAGCCAGCTTCCGGTCCTCCGACAGAGAAACGCACGCGAGACGCATCTGAATGAGCGTGTCTCTCTGGCCACGGAATGTGTGTTACGCGTGTGTTCGTTCGCCCACCATCACTCACACGCTCGCAATGATGTGCGTAGATACTGTCATGTAACTTTCGTTCATTTCGACCAACCTCGATTGCTCCTGTTTTTTCAACTATGCTCTCTGCGAAACTACTTCAGTTTCACAATTTTTATCATCGTATTTTATCTTAATCCGTCACCAAGATTGCGTCGACGATAAATAGTTGGCGAAAACACTGAATTCTTTTCTGTCGAATTATCGTATCCAAAGAAACATGACTAATGTTACATCCGCGATTAACACCATCTGTCTTTTTTATGTTCGAAGTAATCCTTCGGGAAGATTTTTAAAGTAAGATTCCTTTTTCGAATAATTCTGTCGGTTGGTAGAATCGAACAAAGAGAGAGAAACCTTCGCACCCATAGTCCCTACACCGGTTTTCCCCCGTGAGTTTTCCCGGGGAATTAAATCGATAACTCCCTTCCTACGGTGCAAAACATTCGCGACGGGAGATCCCTGCCCTGACAGAAACTACGGATTTCCTCTCCTCTCCTCTCCTCTCCTCTCCTCTCCTCTCCTCTCCTCTACTCTACTCTCCTCTCTTCTCTTCTCTTCTCTTCTCTTCTCCATAGGCTATGGCTATGGCTATGGCGCGTGTACCATGTACGGGGTGCTCGGTGATTCGAGGACACCCTTTGTCGTAGAAGAGGATGCTTGCCTCTGTAATGTCACTTCGACTGTACGGGGTGTATCAGGTAGTAGGTATTATAGAAAGTACTTCGAAACCTCTATGTTCCTCGTATCGAAACATAGCGACGTAATCCGTCGTAATCAGTAAATTAATACTAAATGGACGATTTTGAAACGATTTATAAATCAACCATTTTATATTAAGAATATTCAAAAAAAAGTGTATACAACACTCTTGGCCTAACTTTAAACTGCAAATTGATATGTCCGTGTCTGAAATGTTAAGGGAATAATACAGAGCTACATGATGAGAGAACCCGTACTCTGTACACGCATGTTGAAGTCGATCGTGTCAAAATGGTTAACAGGGGAGGGTTATAATGTCTTTGGGGTGGCAGTGCCACAAAACAGGGGATGGACCCCGAAGAAACCATAAACAATGACATCTGAAATCATTCTGGACGCCTGCTGCCGATCGAACATCACCCTCTTCATCTTCCCCTACGTCCTACAAGTTTCGGAGCTTGGGGTCTTTCTTTTCTCTTCTTTTTTCTTCCGTACGCGGTCCAACGAGGAACATTATCATTACTTTCGGAATTATTCTATTTTCATTTTTTTATTTTCAACTTGGGTTTATCTTAAGGTATTTAACACGGTGACAGCGTGTCTAATATTATTTATTAAAATATTACCGATCGACATATTCTATGCATTATGTAATAAATAGGAATAAGAAATGATCAATTAAGTATCAAAGCGAAGAATACTTAATCGATTTGTTTGTTAACAAATCTCTTTATTTAATATTTATACACAGTTATATACACCCGGTATAGAAAATGAATAAGTATAAACGCTTAACCTTTAACAATTTATGCGGTTATCAGCGTTTTTATCTTTTCACTGAACCAAAAAGGGTTTGGGCAGGATTTTACATGCGCTACCCCATAGAATAATCGGCTTCTCGTTTTTCAAGATTTTCCGTAACGATAATGTCGAAGCTGGGTTGGACATACGAATCGTTTCAAGTCGCCTGGGAATAGACTCTGAATCGATGTCGATAGTAGCCTCTTATCTTTAACCAGACAGTAAAGCATACTTGTCATTCGAAGTAAACGGCTAGCAAATTAGAACATTTCGAATTCTTACACTACGAAATGGTATTAACCTGTCTATTATAATCAACATGATTGAATAATCCTCGTTTTATTATAATAAATAATAATTCGATACCTCCGAAGACATTTATTTGCAGACGCGTACATATAAAAAATGACGATATCCGTTCATGTTTCATTATGTGATCTCCTGTTTGAGAGTTTAAAAGATAAATAGTTCGTGACGATGTCAGGAAATTAATTATCTTACCGACGTTCATTCTTTTATCGCGTCCTTTGTTCCAGAAACTTTTTCAAGAGACAATTTCCAGATGAAAAATGGAATTCGAATTGTTTTCTACTATGCATTCTTGATTACTATGCATTCTTGATTATGCAAGAGACTAGCTAAGTATCCTCGTGGTTGGGGATGACAGTGTAAGCGACGCGGGACGAAAGGGTTAGCCAGAATTCGATAGAATGAAATCAATACGGTCGTGGAGAGTCGAGTTCTTTTGTAATGTAAACGATTCGTTTGTAAACGCTTTTCAAGCATTTCGTGATAAGAGGTAATAACGTGGAAGGTAAATCGCACGGCCACGGCAACGGCAACACGAGCCATGCTAGAACACCAATCGCAGCATTTACATCCACGCAGCGAGGTTCCATGGAATTACGAACGATTGCTTAACGAATAATGAAGCAATCGTCTCGTACGAATACCACGGACAATGCCTCGATCGCTAAGACAAGCGACCGTTAATTCACTAATTTTTGATAACGATGATAAATGCATATTACGCAATTTGTGGGAGGCTAAGAAAACATTACAGTAATTAGAGGCAAATACGCGATTTCAAATTTAAAGTAGCACGATTCCTTTGAAACGATATTAACTAATTTTAATATATCTAATATTCGCATTTCCACAAATATCGATCGAGACAGTAACAGATTCGAAGTCTTTAAAGAAAACTTTAATTCCTGTTTTCGCTTCTGGCACAGGTTGTTATAAGCAATATCGGGAAATTTGATTTTAAATTGATTTAAAATTTTACTCCGGTCGTGTCTCGATTAATGGACAAAAGTCATATTTAATGTTTCCCTGATGCTTTTTCCTACCGATAGAACGTGTTTAAAAGAAAAGAAAAAAGGTTCTGAAACGCGGAAACTCGACGAGAACTTCTGACGACCTAAAGTGGCACGCAAAAGTTTCCACGGAGTTAGCTTTTTTTAGCCCTATTCTGAAGGGGACGAGCCAAGATTAAAAACACGAACAGGGAAATAGTAACAGCGACATAATATAGAGCAGAAAATATGTTGCGAGAAGATGAGATTACGTACTAATTATCCTTTGATTACCAAAGTCGAGCTACGTTGGAGAAAATTCATCTAAACAGCATTACTTATTCGAATCTCTCAAAACTTTCGATAACTCGAATACTCGAAATTCAAATCATGAACATTATCTCAAATATTAACTCAAATAATTCTACAAATATGTACTTATCCTCTAGAAAAAAATTTGCAAGCACACAATTACTATATGTTGAAATGTTGAAAATGATCGAAAATTTTTGTTGACTTTGCGAGAATCATAACGTGTAAGTTCGATATGTGACAAAGCAAAATTCCGAAATATGAGTTAACTTGTCATTCGAGTGAAAAGCGCGTAGAATCTAATTGAAAAAAATCGTAAAAAATTTCATTCTTGTAACCTCGTTATTAAAGATCTGAATTATCGTATTGAATTTTGAACCCACTTATAAGTCATTCATTGCTGAAACGTCACTTGGCATGTGATGACTATATGCGATTAAATTTCTTTTATCGCTTTGTCATAAATTTAACAATGAAGAGATTTTATCGAAATAATCACTTTCATCGTTTAATCGCTAAGTGTCGTTAATTCTTTCATCCAGTTTCGATTCACGATACCGGATTACGTTCAACTTGAAACAGCATGGAGCGTTTCCGGTCGATCGTGGATACCATTTTCAATTGGCCATTCGACGCGACGCGACGCGACGCGACGTTTCAATTAGTACCGCTTCGAGCGAAACGCTACACTAACCGAATACGAATAATTCTTTGTTTCTTTGACGTGCAGATCGGTGAAAAATGCAGTTTCTTTCCTTTTTTTCATGCAAATTCCACGCATCCAGCACGCGATACACCGTTCTTTGATCAAAGCTCTCTCTTCGTGCATCTCGCGCCGCTTTTTTCCAGAGTTCCCTCTCGAAATCTCGCAAACCAATAGGAGTCGAGTACGCGTTTCGTTAAGCCGCGTATCGCAACGGGCTCCGCGACGGAAAATTGCCGGCACGCTGCCCGAGATACGATCTCAAACGCGAAGCGAGATTAAACGGCCGACAAAGTCATCGAGAACAGAAGAGCGTCTGGTTAGAAGTTATATAATCGTGAAATGGGACAATTTGAAAAAAAAGGAAGAGTCGATTAGACGGTGTAACGAACGCGACACCCGTTCGTGAGAAACGTCGTCGAGAATTGACGTTGAAGTAGCCTATCGCGCGAGAGTGTACCAACGTGCATCCCAGACGGCCAGACAAAACAGAATTAAACGGATGTAATTCAAGGATGCTCCACAAGTATCAGCTGACTGCGAAACAACTCGATCGGGTAACGCACGCAACAACGAATCCTATACGCAGGAACGAAACTTCGATCTGTTGCTCCCCCGCCATCGTTGATAAAACCGCCTTGAATTCGACAACTTGTAATGCGCATCGTCCGAGAAAATTCGTGGAAAGTGAACGACCAAGGACTTTTCGTCACTTTTTCATTTCACGCGCGCATACGCTTAAAGGCGCGTTTAGACCGAGCGAGCGAATATTTATTCTTTCCGCATTTTGACAAAATTTAAGCGTAAGCTTAACCATTCTTTTGCTTTCAATTGTTCGCCGGTTATTCACCGGATCGAATGGCGAACTTCAACAAATGCTCTAACGATAAGAGTGGTCGCTCATCGAATTCCGAATACCAATTCAGCGCGATTCAATTCAATTCCGTATAATTCGTCCCGACACTATTCAAGTAAATGCAATTTCATTCGATTCAACTGGATACCATTCAATTCGATACGATTCAAGTTTAGTTCGACACAACTCGAATCAATCAAGTTCAAGTCATCTTAATTCAATTAGTAGCGATTGAGTCAATTTAAGTCAATGCGATTGAATTTAACGTGATTCAATCCTATACGATTGAATTCGACGTAATTTAATCCAATTCGATTCAAGTTGCTGGAATTTTCATTCGACACGATTCAATTCCATGCAACTCATTCCGACGAGGTTTAACTTTACGCGATTCAAGTAAATGCAATTCGATTCGTCTTGTTTTAATCCAACGCAATTCGATTTTGCGCGAGTCAATTCACCGTATCAGATATACAAATGTTCGATTGAAACTTTAGGAACATTCGCTCGTGTTCAACTATTTGGAACGACTGAACAATTTACTCGATGGTCGTTTACCCTAAACGAACATAAACGAATGATGTTGCCTATTGTTACAAGTTGTTGCTCGTTAAGGATGTATTCTAAACGCAGCCAAATACGGTAACTAGAGATAGCAAGTTGTAGCCCGGCGTTGTTTCGCTTTTTCGGACTCCGCTTACTACTCGTGCACGATCAATGGATGAATGGGAGCCGAAGCACACGCATAGCGGCACACGGACACGCACACGGCACGCAGCGACACGGCCACCGTGTGCCAGCAGCAGCATCGTGCCTCGAGTCTCGAGCAGCGTGCAGACGAAAGATCTCGCGATACGATCGGTACAATCGTTGACACGGAGAATTCCGGTGTTCGATGCACGGTGCTCGCGACCGTCGACACGATGTCGACGATCTTCGCGATCGAGTTCCGGAACTCGTGTTGGAATCCCGCGGACATGCAGCGAGGAGTTTGACAGATCCGCGGGGTCGATGCCGCGCGTTAATCGCGATAGAACGCCTACGAAAACTCACCGACGCCGTACTTGGTTGTTTTCGTCGTTGTCCACATCTCGACCGGCTCGACGACGGGACTACATGCCTTGCCAAACGGCCACGAACCACTCGTAGTATCACGAAAAATTCGAAAACACAAACATTGGGTGTGTTTGCCGCACAAGTGCCACCCTCACGGCTCTCTCTCTCTCTCTGCTCTGAGCCGAGCAACGTTGCCGATGGCTGTCGCGAGCTTCGGCCGACTGCCGGCAACGCCGTCACTGCTGCGCTGATCACGTGCCCTTCAGGAACGTACCTAAACATTGCCATGCACCGCATACATCGATTCTACTCGTCTATACAATTCACCGTACAGTAAGGTAACCACCGATTTTATCTATTTTATGGTTTATCGCAGTATGTGGTGAAACCGTCAATTTGCAGTATACAGTTATCAAATTTTACATCAATTTTATGCATCTATCTTTTATGAACAAATTGGTATGAGCAATGGTGTATAGCGATACGGTATAAACCTATAAATTCGGCGGTAGAGTTTGAATTCTGTGTGGGAACATTTTTCTCTATTAAATACACTAAATTTCTTAATTGACGTAGCAACGGATGCTCTTACGAAATCGAACAAAGGAATCGCGATAACGTTGACGTTGAGAAAAAAGTTTTATCTCTATATTACAGATTAGTTCAATAACATATCCGAAATCACAGATATCGTAAAGTTTAATTTGTATCTCCAAACACTTTTATATCGAATTAATAACTTTATTTATAATAAATACAATACTCGTAAAATAAAGATGAACCTACTATGAAAGATGCGAGACTTTCGCAAATTCTTTATACTTTTATGTACAACTTTTCTTCCTTATATGATTAAGCGACGATGAAACCTATAGGCTAAATTCGTAGCGTAATGGTGGACTTGGAACGTAGACTAGATCGAAGCTACGACGTCAAGTGTGCACCGTTCTTTACTTTATATATTAACGATATTTAAAAGTTAATGGCTTTTCCAAAATATGCAGCTAGATGAGCTTCCTTCAGAGCTTCGGCGCATGTCTGTAAGGTAACATTATAAAGTCATGTACGTCGTTTATATTTCAAATTAGATTGCATGTCATTTAAATATTTACCGGATGTGCGTGACATGTCCTGGCAACGTCTTCCGCACTTGCTCCGTATTCCATGGCGAGAACTGCTTCGTTAATAAGTTCACCGGCTACTGAACCGATCATGTGTACTCCCAATACTTTATCTGTACTACTGTCGGCTAAAACTTTAACGAAACCCTCCGTCTCAAGGTTTGTTTTTGCTCTAGAATTCGCCAGATACGGGAATTTTCCTATTTTATACGCGATGCCTTCCCTCTTTAAGTCCTCTTCCGTTTTGCCCACCCAGCCAACTTCGGGATGCGTGTATATTACACTGGGTACGCAATTATAATCGATATGTACAGCACCTGGATGAAAACAACGAATCAAACATTTTTTTTATGGTACGAACTAATGAATTTTAAAACGTATTTTTAATTACCTCCAGCGATGCCTTCAACCGTTATGATACCTTCTTCCTCTGCCTTGTGAGCCAACATGGGCCCGTGAATGCAATCTCCGATAGCATAAATTCTAACAAAAAATAATTTCATTTAAAATGCTATTAAAATATATAAAACGTTGTAAAATAATTTCTACCTACGAAGGTACTACTGTTTGGAATCTGTTATTTACAGGTATCCTGCCTTTCTCGTCCCTTTCGATTCCCATATCTTCCAGTCCTAAATTTGTCGTGTATGGCTTCCTACCAACGCAAACTAAAAGTACATCACAGACGATATCCTCCTTTTTACTAGGATCTTTCGCATTCTCAACGGATACCACAATTTCACTGCCTGACTTTTTTGCACCAACGACTTTAGTTCCTAACTTGAAATTTAAGCCTTGTTTACTTAAAATTTTTTGTAACGATTGACTAACTTCGCCGTCAATTCCGGCCCCACCGATCGCTGGATTGTATTCAATTGCCGTTACTTCGGAACCCAACCTATAATACACGATAAAACAATTAGAAACAGGTTACATATACATCATACCTGTTATTTAAAGACCAGTCTTGGCCATTATTTGAATAACATTTTATTCGTTTAGATGTTTCCTAAAACGTATTCCAGACTAATTCTGCTAAAAACAATACCTTTGCCAAACTGAACCTAATTCCAGTCCAATAACTCCAGCGCCAATGACAACCAGTCTTTTAGGCACTTGGCTTAAGGATAAAGCACCAGTTGAAGAGACAACCTGTTTCTCGTCTAATTCAATGCCAGGAAACTGCATGACTTCACTGCCCGTTGCAATTATGATGTTTTTAGTGTTAATTGTGCTTGCAACCGAACCATCAGATTTAAGCGCGGTCACTTGGTTCGGACCAGTAATTTTGCCATGACCTTTAACCCACTCAACTTTGTTCTTTTTAAATAATCCAGCAATACCACCCGTTAAAGCCTTTACTACATTGCGCTTCTGTTCCATCAGCTTGTCAAGATCTAGCCTAAGATTGTCGACTGAAATAAGAAAATAAATTAAGTAACGATCAATTAATGTCGAGTACCACAAACAAGATGAAATATGTACCTATAACACCACGGTTTTTTAAATCCCCGCTATGTACCATATGATAATAATGCGAGTTGTTTAATAGAGACTTTGACGGAATGCATCCAACATTAAGACAAGTGCCACCCAATGTTTCATCTTTCTCCACGCAAACGGTTTTCATTCCTAATTGTGCAGCTTTGATCGATGCTACATAACCACCGGGTCCACCTCCGATTACTACAAGATCTGCATCTACAGTGCTGGAGTATCTACGTTGTTGTGCAGCTGTCAAGCCAGGTAAAACACGTTTGACACATGTTGGCTGATAACAACAGAAAACAGAGATTATAACCGTTGAAAAAAGTGATTTTCTTACCTTTTCAGGTTCTCGTAGGATCACATATTGGTGACATAACCAACGAATACATTAGAGATTATTCTTACGAAACAGTATATTTAAAAAAGCTCTCTGATTTTTCGAAAAGTTCGATCGACCTTTCATTCAAAGGAAGGATCAATAGCAAAAATTATCGAACGAACAATTCAAGATAAAGTGCAAGAAAATCATTTGCCCTTCAAAATGTTACGAAATAGACTTTCTGATGAATAGTCCGATACATGAACTTGATCCACCTAAGAGGTCGTTTATTTGATAAGATTTTTGGAAACTTACCCTGACCGAGGTAGTCACCAAACTCCAAAAGGTAGCTTGCATCATAATTTTTCTCTAATGTATTTTTCTATCCGATACTGAATGGGCCAGAAACAGAATAGGTTCACGGCAGTGTGAAAGCAAGCACTACCGGTTATTTCAATATCGCCCAACTCGTCTGAGCACTGATAATTCGATACATCGTCGGCTATGTGGTTCAATGGTTCTACTACTTGATGGCGCTAGTAATCTATTATGCAACGCGAATTGCTTTTTTTTCGTATTTCTCTATATTTTCAAATTCAAAAACTAAAAAGTAACTTCTTCAACTTTAACATGACGTATTTAAAATAAAAAAAAAATATTTGTAATACGACATAACTTCAAGTTAATTATTCCTTTCTTATAAACTATAACGAACAGTTTTGTTGGAATCTATAATTTTACATATTTTTACTTATAATTATATCCATTTGTATGATTAAATCTAGTATGAATAAGAAAAAACATTTTCAATTTCTAACTAACGAAAATGAATCATTCTGATACTATATTTACTTTTGGACCATTTTAGACTTCATTAAATACGATTACAATGCACTTTGGATAAGCGAGTAACCGCAGAACATTAATATCAATATTTTTAACTAAATATATTTGAGAGTCATTTTGTGTTATTGACTAAGGAAATCGGCATGTTACGTTCAATTTCTGCCGAATCCTTTTTCGCTCTTCGGGAAATTTAAAAATGTTTGATATACAGCTCAGGTACACCGTAAGCTTTCTTGCGCTATGAATAAGTGTATCTAGATAGGGAAAATCGAACTACCACTTACCTTTGATTTTAAAATCAGGAAGAACTCCATAAAAACCTTAAAAGAATGGGAATCTAAGGATACATTAGGAACCTAACTTAGATATTTTTTGTATAATTCTTTTAACTAAGAAACGTTATACATATCGAGAAAAAAGTACATACTTGCATATTCAATTTCAAAAATTTTATCGAATCAGATTAAAATTAATGCCATCTTGCGGCCACCCAAAAAATTCATATTCACGTCACAAGTTTCGAATCGATTGACGTAGGGCGCGTTATCATAGTCGATACGTAACATTGAATACATTGCAGATTCGATCGAATTGTACAAGTTTTTATCCCCGCGAAAAAGGGCGATGTCATAGGGAACGGAAAAATGAGAGATAGCGAAACAAATCGAATATGCGAACGAGAGACAGAGATGAAGTATGCGTTAGGGTCGAGGGAAAAGGGCAACAGATGTCCTTCCGTAGAACGCATGACTCGTTTCACCCTCGGAGAAATAGTACTGCTTGCGTCCCTCTACCTTGCGGAAGCACCGTGCGTTACAAAACGAAGCTAACCTCGTCGTTGGAGAACGCTCGTTCGAAATCGGTTAGTATCTGTCGTGTCAACGAAACCGACGATATTTCGACGATTCGAAACGGAACAATCTTACGAAAGGCTTTTACTACTGTTTTTCTATTGTGTTCCCAAGTTTGTCAGAAAGTATATAATCCCGTTATCAGTAGCACGTTTCTGATTGGTTTATTTGAACGGCGGTAGCCTCTAATGTTCCTGCACGCTGAAACCTAGCAAAATTAGTATTCGTATATAGAAAATGATCGATAACGGTTGTAACATGTAATTTTAAAGGTTATCGAGAGGAATGATCGGAGGATGGTGCTTAATTTGCAAAATTTATATCCGAGGGATTTAGTCAGCCTACGTTGAGTCGAGAGAAAAAAAATGTGCGAAATAGTAAAGGGCCAACGCAGAACATTTCGCGATCAAGATCCGCCGCGAATATGTGACAGAAGTAACGATAATTTGAAAAATGAGCTCGAGTTCTCCAAATCGACGCCGAATTTACCGACGATTGCTCAAGCAACGTCCAGTTTCGAAAAGTGTTCCAGCGAACCAGAATTTTTAGAAAAAGATCGGATGAATCAAAATGAGCAACGAGGACATTCGTCTATGCAGGAAAGCACTTGGTCCGATTCGATTGGAGATTCGGGCAATACGAAGGTAGTCGAAACTGTCAATCAGCTTGATATTCCTATTCGCACGCGCAGCGAGCATTTTCTTAAAGAGCTTGCCGACAGAGTGCCTTTATCTGGCCGTCGTGGCAATGAGGTAAGTTGTCAAACATTATTATCCTTTCTTCATTATTTCTGTACATGCGGATGAATTGACATTTTAAACGCGAATATGATAAAGGTATAGTCTAAAAAAATGCAACGGCCTAAACGTATAAATTTTTAAAACCGATTGGAAATTACATGACTTATGACCTAATGCCTTAACGGGTGTTATTTGTTACGTTCAATGTTTTCTTGCATTTAAATATTTTTACAGTAATAAAGTATGCAATAGTTGTAATTATACATCTTCCATCATTATTTTCTTATTCTTGGCGGAAGTAGTTTCCATTCTTGCATATTATTATATTATTTCATTTTGTTTTTACCAGCTTTTTATCCATCTCATTTACATAATTAAGATATTTATGTATATTTTGTATGCGAAGTATTTGCTTTTATGAATGTACGCTATACGGTATTGCGACTCATCCCCACCATTTCCCCACCATGGTATAAATTCCAGTTTCGCTGTCTCGTTTCCTCATTCGCGTTTCGGACGCGAATCGAAGCGGACAAGGAAAGGATAGGGAATAGCATCAAATTGTGGAACGAATATACCTTCCTACCTGACAAGGGGCTAACTCAAATTCGCGCCATTTAAGCCCTTTTTCTGGTATGGGTTAAAATTCGAAAGTTGTAGATAAACTATCGTCTAAAAATTCATTACGATCAATTTATTGGATTGACGAAGTAATGCCAGGCATGGCCATTATTATAATAAAATATTATACAAATAATTATTCAAGTGAAATTTTTTCGTTTCTTTTTAAACGTAACGTGTTAAATGCCATAAAGATCTCACTGTAACGTTACGATCTAAGCAGAAGTAAGATTAAATACGTTTTACCATCGATATTCATGTGCCGTATTTTATGCTTCCGTTTTCGCTACATCATTTAACGCGTTAGGGTAATTTGTTTTCATTTAAGATGCTTCTTATATTTAAATTTCCATTTTAGTAAAAGTTATCGGATATCGAGGGTTATATACGAGTGCGTATTATGTTCGAAATTTTGACGGTGTCTTTAACCAGCTATAACCGATTCTTGGTATAGGCAAGTTCACAAAGGAATTGGATTGAATTGTACGAGCACAGGGCCCTCAGACGATTTAGGTTCGGACCTGGAAGATGCGGGCCCCAGGTCCGTTGCAGGTTCTTTTCCATCGAATGCCTCTTCCTTTGTGCGGATTTCGATTTAAGTTTTGTTCACACCGAGCCTTTACCGCGCAGGAAACATTTTCTTTACAATATGATTTTTCTAAGCATTAATTCTATGTGTAACGCTTGATAATTTCATCGATTTTTTCAGATTTATTCACAACTGTATTTCTATCCTTCGAAGCGAATCGTAACGTTTGATTCAACGAGTAAAACAAATTTGGGGAACAATAATTTTATTTAAAAGTTACATTTTATTAGCTACTTTCATCGGTGTTGGTAAATATTGAAGTTTCAAATAAAAATTTAACGATTACCAGCGCGGATTGACCACAAATTGCTCGTTTTCTTCTTCTCGCAGCAAAATAAAACTTTCACGGTATTTTAACGATCCGTTAGCCATTTAAATTTACATTCCCTTATTTTTATTCTTGGAATTTTCGCTTCGGATAAGCCAACAATCGATAACGTGAAATTAGTACCGCGAATAGCTCGATCGTGGAAGGCGAAGAAAAATCTACGGGGAATTTTACTCCGGATGTACTTGTAACACTCGAACAGGGCCATTGACCGACTGTGTTAAAATATTGACGAGAAATCTGCTATTTCGGGCCGGTGTAATTATGGACCGAGGAAACAGATCCGCGAACGATAGCTCCATAAATGTATGATCGGTTTTTCCGTTAATTACGCCGTGAAAAAGTGACCATTAATTAAAAAATAACTCTACAAAGCGAAATCGAAAGATATATGAAAATCTCGAGCAGGATTTAAATAGCATCCAACGAAGGTACCGTTAACGAAATGCTTGTAAAATCTGGTAAACGAATTACGTATATTGGCATCTCTGATGCGTCGGAATTGGTAAGTTCGATGGGAAATGATTGTTCGAAGCGACGATTTAGGAAGCTAACGGTCCAGATGCAGGTTGCAGTCGGTCGAAATTCATGGTTGGCGAAGAACGTGCAGTTGGTGCGCGCAGCATTCAGTGTGAAAGCAGCTTATTAAGGTCGGGTCCAGTGTGTTGGCTTGTCGGCCGTGTGGTGCAGCTTGCCTGGCAGCTTCAGTTCGATGTTTACGCTCGTGCTTCGAACATTTTTCTCCGTCCGAGACCGTTCGTAGCGCGATTCTTCCGAGTGTTTCGCCTTTTTTGCCTTTCTTCGTCGAAGATCCTTCTTAGCCGTGCAAGGATCTTCTTCGATTCAACGGTGAGTGATTTTATTCGAATAGTTTTCCCCTTTCGCGCATATGTTCGTATCGTTGAAATTCGATCTTCGTGTCACGAAATTCGCGTTTCTTCGCGTTGCGTAGGGGTAACAACCACCGTCTACGTCTTCGCTGTATTTATGGTGCATTTGTTTCAGAGATAATATCGTCTAGGCTAGTCTATTCTCGTAGTCTTTGTCGAGTAGTTCCAAACGATTCCTATCTATTATCTCGAACCGCTGCGCTGGTTGAAATTTTATTAGACGCGCTAATTAAATCCATGCCCTTTTATCTTTTGATACGAGGTCTGTTCTTAAAGAGTCGTAGTAGCGTCGAATATTTAAATAATCATTTTTGTCGTTGGTGTTCTCGAGTCATTTAACTATAATGTTTTAGATTTATCAAAGGGATAGAGAAAATGCAAATTCAAAATGGTAATTAACGTTCTAACAATCATAACCTTCTGTGTCATTGATTTTTTTCTATATATTTATTTACCCTGTTCAGTGTCAATTATGTTTAAAAAATGAGTGATTTCGAAGCATACGGAAGTTGAAGCTCTCAATTATACGGGCTACTCTGGGTGAGCGGTGGTACAGTCTGTAGAGTGCTGATAAGCGGATACGTGTTTTCGAGAAAATCTCGTTTAAAATAACAAATCTGCGAAGGAAAGGAATCGTTTAGCAGTGCATAGACAATAAACAAAAGTAATTGTTCCGGTATCTATTCTCACGATGGTTAGAAACGAAAATGATTATAAATTTTCACACCAAAGAATATAACAACGTATTGTTTCAAAATTTGTTGTTAATAATTACCGATGCATTCACTCTGTTGGGTGTAAAAACGAATTAAAGATTGTGAACGTTCTATAGATTCTACGAAATGCGTGGACATCGAAGTGTTATGAAAGAATTGTACGCATGCTTTGATATAAAGTTTGAAGTTAAGGTGATACATGTATGTACATTATATGCTTGATTTTAAGTTTGTTTCTACTGTTATCGTTACGACGAAAGCGTAGGCTGACCGAGGGTTACTGTTTGCCCACCTATTTTAAAAACACCATATATTTGTCTGTTAATATATGTAAGTACGCATGTGCCACGCCTGCGTGTTCTTTCAACCGTGAAATCGAAACGAACCGAAATTCTTGGTCGTTCCACGAGGAAAATCGTTTCGCGCCAAGATGAATACAAATTACGAAGCGCGAAAGTTTTTCTTTTTTACATGTTATTCGATCGTAATTGCGAACCACTGTCCCTCATTGAATACCTGGTGAATGAACTTTCTCTCCCTTGTCGTGTATCGGCCTTCTTCTTATCCGAGTATTTTAATTGAACTGCATCGAGTGGCGGAATTCGCTCGCAAACCAGTTTTCACTTTCGTAACCAAATTGATCGTACGATCCTGAAAACGAACGATTCCTTCCTTCCTTTCTTCCGCCTCTTTTCGATACCTCTGTAACAATCGCGAAAATTCCTCGTCCGATTTTGCGATCGATTGCCGTTCGCAGTCAGGAGTCGATCAATTTTTCAGATTTCCACATTTCTCTACTACAAAATATTAAAATTAAAAGTAACCATCGATGCAAATTCGACACAATGCACGACAACTAAGGCTTTCTTCCCCCGCATCGGCATTTTTTTTCAGAGAGAGCCCTACCGTGCTTGGTATTGTATACGTAATACAGAGAACGAAAGGCCATGCTGCAAGAGTATCCGAAGAATTTCATTGAAATTTCGATACTGTATTTATAACAAGTATAGTCTTCGATAAGTAATCTGCGTTAATAAAATTGTCGGTATACGTTTATATCGAAAAATTCGTATCTTCGAATGCTTGACAATTAATTTGATCCACGATCGAAAGAACGGTATTCCTACCAAATTAGCTCCCAAAGTTAACGTAGAGTGAACTCGCGGATATATGAGGACTATTAAAAATTAGTAAGCAATAATTCAGTGGTGTTAAACGCGGCATGGTGCAACGAACGAGATAAATGGGCGGTCGGTACGCTTCGAAACACTACCAGTTTTGCTGCATTAATTAACCGACAAACTGGTTACACCACGTTCGAAACTAGATTCCGTAGGTGAGGTTATCGTTAAAGTTGCTAGAGCTTTGAATCGATTCCGACGCGATCGTATTTGCAAGGAAACCGTGTCTTAACGCATTCATATATCGCGTGTTTATTTTTTCGAACGCGTCGAAGCTAGGTAATAACCGTGGTTTCTACTTTAGTTTATAAAAATATCTATTATCCCGTGGATAGTTGCAATGGCTTCGACTCGTTTCCACGTTTGTACGCGAGTGCCGATTACGATCTACAAATGAATTCGGCGTGTTCGCAGTTACACCAGATCTTGTCGCGTTTCTGCTTCTATCGAGAAGATATTTTTCGATATCTCCTACGATTTTGGCATTAATACTTAAATATTTGAAGTATTTAAAAGATAAATCGAACAGGGGTGCTATCGTTGTACACGGCGTGTACACGCGTCGCTCCAGATAAGAAACTTCGGTACGGACTTTATTTTGAAAATGAGAGCTTATTTGTTACTTTATTTTGTAAATGAAAGTAACCGTTGCGCGTAAACTAGGCATCGTTACTAGGCATCGAACTTCGATGCAAAAGTTTATTTGACCCGTAGCATCTAAATATGAAAGCGAATGAAAATTGCTCCCGCAGTGAACGCGTTAGCCGTATCGAAGTTCTGGCCTTTCCTTTTGCATTTCTATCGATTATATCAGTCCGATGAGGACACGACTCATTAATAACTTGATAGTAGAAAATAAACTGCGCGTTCGCAGAAGAAAAAGCTATAGGTAATATTAAGTGCGTCGTAGTCCGAAAGCGATCAAGCTCGACCAAACAAAAGTTTGTAATTACATGGTTAACTAGGCGTTACAGCTGGTGCGAGTTATAATTTTCGAGAAGAAACGAGTGACGTTTACGTTAAAATATAACGTAAGAAGGTTGGCTCGTTTCCAACATTCCAACCTCACGTAGGAAGTAATTATTGTGAAATTAATGTTAGCAATGGGCTGGCGTGTACGAGCTAGACCCAAGGCAAAAGTGCACTCACCATTGTTCCCTCGGCCAACGAGATTCTTCTGCACCGACGTCTTACCCTTTGCAACCTTGCGTATTCTTTTTGAATTCTTTTTCCTTTCGACGCTTGTCTGGAAATATTCTGCTGATTCTCTCGTGTCACGTCCGCTTTCTGTTTCTTTCCGATCTTTAAAGCCGAATAAAAATGTCGTGGATACGCTGCTTCGATTCAATTTTACGAAGCTATATTTTTCTTCCAACATTTTTGTTCGGAAGTTTTTCTCAAAATCCAAGTAAAACAAACAAGTTTTGTTCGAAATAGCCAAAGTGTAATATACTCGTGAAAGGCGTCATCGAAGCTACGTAAAACAGAATAGAAAAGAATAGAATAGAATAGTCTTGAACTTGAAACGAAATAGTCGATGACTCAACCCAAGGTTGAAACATTTTAAAAACTACCATACGGATGACTAACGGTCGTTGCATTCCACGAGTCTCGTCGCTTAAAATATTGTTACACTCGTACAAGGAAATTCGAAAAAATTGCACAAACTGTTATATAAATCGTCCATAACATCTCTCCTGTCAGTGTTTTCAGGAGAAATGTAATAATTTGTTACACATCGTAGAACCGCGAATTCGTTCATTCGGTAACTCTGTCGGATAATAAATATTTCATAGAGAACGGATAACAGTCGTTTCCCAGTTGTACTTTTCCGCGAAAGTAATCAAAATTAGATTTTCTTTCTTCAGAATAATAGGAGGAAGAGGTTCGTTTCGTAACGTTGATTCAAGTGACTCTTATAGCATGCTAATTTACGTCATAGACAAACATCTCAATCGTAATTGTAAAGGAACACGTAAAGAATTGTTTACATATCGTAGAGTGGCGTAATTGATAGAAGTTTGCAAAACGTGTTCTGTCATGTTGCATAATCGAATTGCAGAATTTAATACGATACGATAGACGATTTTTACCGGTGATATGACTTTTATGAAATGCAGTTTCGATAATACTCGATACCAACTTGGATATCAAATTGGACAGAGAAATATTCTCTTATTCCAGTTCTGTCGGTGCAATTCATTTTACACGGTCTGTACGCTGGTGTTACGAATATCCAACTAGACTTTGATATACTACGCGTCGTACGGAAAAGCAGTTTTTCTAGATTATCAACGAACGGGTCAATAGTTCATACAGCATTTTTCGCGTCAGAATTATCGATAATAGGAAGATAATGATAGGTAGAGAACAAGAGAACTGGGTTATTATTTAACATATCGGTAACGTAACGCTTTAGAAGCAAGTTATCGCGTCATTTAGTCTTTTAGAAATGAGTTATGATATTGTCTAACATCTTAGAAGCGAATTATCTTGTCGTTAAATGTTTTAAAACGAAGTTGTCTCGTTACATGGTATTTTAAAACATTAGAATGTCACGTTGGTAGAAAGCATGTCGTCTCTCGTCACGCGACGAGCAGCAAAGCAAGAATTCATCTTGTGTGGACGTCGCGGTTCGAGTGATAAATCTTTCCCGTAACCTCGACCCAGCTCGCTTTTCCACGACTTTCAGATCCAACGTATCTGCCGTTTCGATCTCCAGATAACGCGCGCACACGATTGAACGTATCGCTCGAACGACGCAGACGCCTTTTTATTCTCAAACGTGTTTCAAATTATCTTGATCAACTACCGCATTTAAACTCCTTTAATTTAGATCACGGATATTTATGCACGCGTGTGCTTTTATTTTTTGTGTGCTGTGCGATTAAAAAAATATTGTCTTAATTTACATATTTTTCATATTTTATGCACTCTAAATAGACTATTTCGTTCTCTTCTATATGTATATCGCTGTAATTTCAAGATTTTTTTCCGCGTTCGAAAGTATATAATAATCTACATTCTTTAAAGACTGTCTTTTCAAGAAAATCGATTTGGAATATTGAGAAGGGAAGTTAATGGAAGCACAACGATACCTTTGATCGAGTTATCGTCATAATATTCTGCTTCGATGACGTACGAACGTAGCGATCGCATGCCTTTTCATTACATTATATAAGAAGAGGCGTATGGAAATTTCAATGGAATCGAGCCGCGAGGCTATCAGGAAACGCAGTTTGATGATACGCCTGCGTGGCGTATCGCGATCCTTCGGCTCTACAGGAAGTAATTCCGATAAAACATTCGCGTAACAAGCTACCGTAAGCCTGCTTTAACGAGTCAATTCATCGCGAACATTTTTGTTCCGTTTGAATAGTTGTTGAAATAGAGAAACTTCTGAAAACCATCGGGAGCCTAATTAAGTGGCGCACGGAATATTTAGCGGTAATTCAAGTCAGAAACGTGGATATGCCTTCACGAATTTCAAATATTCGATTATGAAACATTGAAATTTCATACGGGTGTCGAAATGACACGAAATTCCGAAGGGACAGCGAACCGTTTAAAAATCGAGTACTCGATTCGAAAGAGTTTCGAATACGGTCAGCCGATATCGTTTAGTCACGATATCGTGATCAAAGATGCAGCAACATACATACGTCTTCTGGTAGTTAACGTGCACCATTCTTTTACTTTCTACCAATAAAACACATTGTAATGTTTCGTTCGGCAGGAGAAAGACTTTACGGTGCATTTAAGGCGCAAAAAGCGTTTAATACGTGGTCAGGTAGCGTGAAAAATGTCGCTAGTCGAGACTGGAAATTTCGCAAGGGCGTGTTTGCACGGATTCGATGAAAACACCTTGCTTCGATCCGCGCAGCTGTCTGTTTCTCCGTTCTCTTTCAATATTACTGGAAACGCTTGTATCGTATCTCTATCGAGCGATCAAATAATTATTTTCACCTACTATACATATAACATTGTACGAGACATACGTAGGTGGATCATTTTGGAAAATTCGAGAATCACGGTGAAGACAGTCGGCCGTACAACGACACCGCGTCGGAACAGAGATATCGGTTTTTTCTCGCTTTTCACAGTTTATTTAGCACGCTGTACGAGAGAGGCAAGAAATTTTTCTCGTCAGAACTAAATCAATTTTTCGAGCAAGTTATAACCAGCCGTGTTTACCGATTCTCGATATCGTTGGCTAACGATACTTTCCCGATAACGAGCTAGAAAAACTGTGCACAGAGCAGCAGCCTAGTTTCCCGTAAGTAGATAATCCTGGTATCGAACAAACTCCGTCGGAGTTGCAATGGAAAACGTGAATAGAACGATGCCCATTGTCGAGCAACGAAAGCCCACGGGCACGCTTTATTGAACGTCTGCGTTCCCGTCGACCCGTGGGAAGTAATTATTGGCAGATTAATTCCGACAACGAGCTACCGGGGCGGCGAAACGAGACTCCTATTAAAGAAACGACCGCTTCATTGAATCATTGTTTTCGTCACGGTGCGACAACGAACCTTGCTACAAACTTACCAAGACCGCACCCATCTCGCACGTACGGTTTTTCAACCTGTTCCTTTTTACTTTCCAAACGGAGCGACACTGAACGTTCGACGACTACTTTCTTTCGAGCTGCTTGGAATTCGAGATCGAAAGCGAGGTTTAGCTTTAGGTTTTACATTTTCTTTCGGTTTTCGAATATGCTGCTCCCGAGTTAAATATCGCCTTTTATACATACATACATATTCCAGCTGTGCTCTCGTTCACGGTAATTTGCCAGTTCGATATAAAGCCAGATCGTCGGCGTACTTAACATTGTTGCACCGTTATGCTCGATAACACCGCGTTCAATACCGTTTCAAGCTTCTGAGTATAAACCGTGACCACTGGATACTACGTCTGGCCATGTTACGCGAGACGATAAAACGCACGAATGTTTAACGCGTATCCATACGCGACGCGTGACGACCAACGCATGAGAAAATTTCGAAATTTCTACAACTCGAAAATTGTACATTTCCTATTTTCAGAGTTTAGCGCGGTATCCCTTTCGAACTCTTTGTCCCATACTTTTGTCGGTGTAGAACATTTTCCATCGTTCTTCGATGCGTTCATTTTTTAATTTGTCAAATAGATTGGCACTAATCGTTACTCTATTTTGATCTGCTCGAAATTCCGTCGAGAGCGATTTCGTTTTCTCGTTTCTCATTTTGCATGCTTCGTTAGAGATCTGTAACGGCGATCACACGGCAATCAGCTGCAGCAAAGCACGAGATATTTAATTAACGATGATGTTATCTAGTAAAAGAGGAGAAAAGTCTGGAAACAAGGACTTCGAAAAAGTTGCAGAACGTTAGAAAATATTTGTTCTTAGATATTTCCTTTTAAGTCGTAGGCAATGACTGATAATATTAATCCATCGTAAACACGTTATCGGTCTACCTTTGAACGTTAGACGATTACCTTTTCCGTGTTTTCATTACGCTTTTCTCTTATCGAGAAAACTGTTGTTTAGCTTAATGGTTTTACAAATTTTTCAAACTTTGTGTTTTCTTCGTCGAAAAGGTCTCGATGTACCATTCGATAATATAGAAGTTCACAAAATAACTTCAATACGGATTCATGAAATTTCAAACGTTAAAAAGACTCGAACGTTAGTACTCGTGTTCGTTACATAAAAGAAAGTTAAGGCGATCGTCGAATATTCGCTCGATAAATTGAAAGGTGTCGACTTCGAGTAAATGATAATGTCGAAGAAAAGTTATAAAATGCATTTAAACGCTGCTTCGAACAGGAAAGTTCACGTTGAATGTCGCAGTGAAAAGATTCGAATGTTGGTAGTTTTATTTTGCTGCTGGATACGTTTAAAAAAAGTCTTGATATACGTCTGGATAAATTGAAAGTTATCGCTTTAAATAGCTATAATTTCAAAACAAATTCACGAAGTGTAACAATTTAAACGTTATTTTATGTATGCAAGTCGATATTAAGCGGTGTAGACAGAAATAGAAGATAACGAGCTAACGACACTTATGTGTCAAGATTTCAAGCGTATGCTCTTTTCATCGCTGCACGAAAATTATCATCTTTCTTGTTCCACCGTACATTTAGTTAATAATTGTGCATTTACGACGCTTCAATCTTCTCAGAGTTATCTATTAAAACCTGACTTGCCGAGAATCATAAATTTAATCATTTTAGAATCATGCTGTACGGGAGAGAGTTTCGAACGTCCATCATTGCTTATAAGATCAACTCGTGAATAACGAGACCGCTCGTAGTTCCCGGTAGAGGCAAGACAATTTTCGTTTCGTCCGAAACACCTGAAAATGAGAAATTTGACGTCGCTTCCACGCACGAGCGAACAATCGAACAGAGAAAACGAAATTAGAAATTTCCGAATGGCGAGCAGTTCTTTTATTCCGGTCGTTATATCTCGTACTTTACGCTTTTTCTTCTCTTCGTGAAAATAATAGCTCGTAAATTGCCGTCCGTTGACGCAACCAGACCATTATCATCTTGCCCGTCGATCCACGCCACTTTATCAAACTTCATTGTTCTTCGATAGTTTTCGAACACCGTAAAAGCTGCAGCGTGAGATCCGGAACTATCGCGATAGACTTTGGCAGGGAATTTCGGCGAAACTTTTCGTGTTTGTAGAACGGCCAAACGCATACATACATATACGACGCAGCTGAACCGCGATTAAGCAAAGTTGTAAAGTTCTTTCTCGAGAATGTGTAATGTTACGCACTTTGGACCGCATTGTCTTTGTTATACAAATGTTATGATAAAACACGCGATCTAGTCATGGTCCGTCACGCGATTACATAACGCGAAAACGATGAAATCTAAGTAAATTTATATTTGCCGTGGTTGCTAATGCATGTTAAAGGGTGTATTCGCTTGAAATGACGATGACAATATTTCGTGGGAAGAAACTGTACATCTTGTATATCGTAGAAGCAAAATCGAGACGCGAACGGTGCAGGTTGACGCAGATGTATCGATCGATCTCGACGATTCGGAAATTGCAGCTATAATTGAGAAGTTGCAAGCCACGGTAAGCTCCTTTCGCCGAGATTCTGCTGCAACCGCTTTTGCATTCGTCTCGCGCGAACATAATAAACAAATTGAAACGTCGAATTCGTAGAAAGATGGAAAGTAGATAATCGTTGAAAGAAGTTGGCGCGAGCGATGCACTTCCGGTATCGCTAAATAATGCGTTTGTCAGAGCATTTCTCCCAAGGTAGTTCCAACCGATTGAACAGGATATTCCCAAGCAAGGTACGGGTTGGTCGGTTCGTTCAACCGTTTAGAAAGCGAGCGTACTCTGTGCAACAGCTTTGTTTTCTCGCCTCCCTGAGAATCAGAAAAAGCGAAACCAAATCTCTGAACTAGGTGACGGACACGCACCTTCGCCTGCTAGTCCGCGATTCGATTTCAAATACAATTCTATTCAGGGTATCCGTCGATGTAATGCCAAAGATATCCGTTACGTCCGTATTTAATAACGTACGATTTTTTCGTAGTAAAATATGCCGATAAATCGAAGTTTAACCGATATGTATATTAGAACCGAGAGCATTTACACCGAAAAAAATTGAACAATAATACAAAAAAGGTAATTCTAATTACATTATTCGATATCTATCTCAAAACTAGGCATATAATTTTAATTTAAAACGTTCCTCCGTATCACCGTTAGCTTCGGAGATCTGCAGTTATACTCGGAGCGCATATTCATCCGTCGCTAAGCACACCTGACACTTTTATGGGACAAACTTGAACTATTTTTTCTCGGTTCCTCGTAATTACATTTGTACCGAGTGTCATTCGTCAACGAATGTTATCACCTAAATTTTACGTTACTCGTCTCCCCGAGTTCTTTTATCTCTCCGCGCGCTCTAGCTTCAATTAACGAGTTCGTTATACCTGATCCGAGGACAAAACACCGAGTGCGCGATGAAAAATAAAAATCACTGCAAACGTCGCGTACGCGAAAAATCGATTTGTAAAGCAGAATCTTTAGAAAAGTATTCGGACGTGTAATTCGTTATCTTCCTTTTAATCGAAGTCGTATTTAGTTAAGATACTTTCGTTGGGAAAACTGTTTTGCCTGCGTTGTCCTGTTGACCCAATGTGCGTCGGTGGAAATAGTCGAAATAAAAAGATCGGGAACGAGTTGAACGAGATAGGGAGAAATGATTCGGGTGGGTCGTACGACTCTACCTCTATACGTATACATATGTATATGTATAGCTATTTTTGCGTTGTAAATACCTAAGGAGCAGCGAACGGACCAGTTCTTCGCGAAATAACCTGCTAATTACGGGCATTATTGTTTCCATAAGGCATTGTCGCAACGACTCGCTGCGCTATATATTTCGATTCTAATTACCCGCCTTCGAATTTCGCCCGCGAGTACCGCGAAAGCGTTTCAACGTTCTCCGATCCTTTTTTTCTTCTTTAGCGCCGTTGCACCATTTGGCAAAGCCGTTCGAGCAGCCTTTGAATTACCGCGAATCGTCGCCAATCGTCGGAAATTATGGTCTGCTCTCTCGTTCGCATTATAGCTTCTTTTTCCTTGTCCTTTACAAACTTCGCTATTATATCGAATATCGCTATAAAACGAACCGCATATTGACGAATGCCGACCGGACGAACAATCGATATTTTATTCCATTTTATCGAGAATCGTTGAGAGTATCGTAAACGATGGTTAGGAGGGATTGTAGCTGAAGGTTCTATTTCAGAATTTCAACGAGATCGAAATCGAGACAGGATGGAATCGCTAGTGTAATCGAAGCCTCGATCTCCTCGAGAAATCAACGATCCTCGTCGAAAGCACCAGCTGTTGGTGTCGATGTACTTTCACTCTCTTCGGGATTCGTGGATCGGTCTCAGATCCACGGATCATTCGTTCCGTGCATGCAAATCACAGGAAGTCTGCCGTTTAATCCGTTCTAGGACGACATTCCTCGCTGCTTCGCTTCGAGTTGAATACGAAATGTCGCTTCGCCGTGATGCTTTTACAGGAAACTCGAGACTTTGTCACGGAAAAAGGTTTCGAGAAACGCTCGAACGAGGATCGAGTCAGAAAAAGAAACTCCAGGAAAGACAGATACCGTCTAATTTTTGTCGGTTCGTTTCATCGACAGGATTTCTAGATCCGTTGGATTACTTCAGGAAAGTAATTTCTTTCAAAATTATCGATAAATGCGCAAGTCTATCGCGCAAGTACACCAAAATTAACGATTTTTACCGTTCTATGCAATTAGTAATATCTTATTAGATGTAAAAACTACAATTCAAATCACGGCGATAAAACATTTCATGATATGCGCGAAATCGATTTCGCATGTATTATCCGCTAAAACAGGAATGGTAAACTTTTGCCGTGGATAAAGTTCTGTGTTATTTTTTTCATTTCTCCGAATAAAATATTACCACGATTAATTTGTTATTAGTTGAAAAATAATTTGGCACGTTTTCAATTTGGTACCTGCACGTACCAAGCCTTACTACCATAAAGTTACCACCGTAAAATGTCAAACTCGGTTCGATAGAGTGTCGCAGCAATAGGTTGGAACAACGTCCGAACGTTTATATCCAGCGTACGTTTAACCAAAAAAAGAATTTCAATCTTTCGGGTTACCGAAAGCAGCCAAGTCGGTTCGTTCTGGCGTGTCTCTTTGGATACCTTGATCTACTTTCATCCAGCGGTTTCGACTTCGAACCCGTCGGTATTCGTCAATATTTGGAATCGAGCTAACGTTTCTTCGCTTCTGTAACCACGTTGCCCAATAATGACTAATCTATCGAGAAATTAGTCAATCGGGTGTTTGCTTGTCTATCGAGAACTCTGCTCTTCGGCTTTGTTTAATTTCATCGTGTCCCTCGTTGTCCCTCGAACACGTCGATCGAGAAAAAATCGCAATTTCGAGAATAAAACGTTATCGAAGCGTCTTCGTTTCGCGGAAAAAAACACGTTCGGTTTTGTTACACTTTTGAATATATAACTTCCGTTTAAAATAACTTTAATAAAACGTTTTTAGCATTTCAAATAGATTAAGTTCTGACGAGAGATGGCCTCGCTGAGACGGTCGGTATCGTGTATTACAAATACGTTCGAATGTCCACATTGGACCAGGTTAAATGCACGAGACGCGATAAGTGTAAACTTACGTCATCTATGTGGAAACGTTCCTGAAAATCTAAAAAATCTAAATTTTTTACTTTTTCGTGAGCTACGATATTTCGATTAAATCGACGATACGTTGGATTTCCTTTTAAAAAGTTTAAAATTGTGAGTTATCCGTAAAATGTTTCGTAAAAAATTGTAAACATTTGAAAAATCCGATGCAAAAATGCTGCGTGCATAGTGGAAGAGTCGAATAATAAGGTTTGTAAGCCGGTATAAGAGATCGGTGGAAGAATTCGGTACCCGTTACGACGCACATGGGTCACAGAAACGAGGAGCAAACGCTTCTTCTCTTTTCTCGGTTGTCTCTCTATCCTTAGTGGGCTACTGCTCATGGCTCCTCGCTCTCGGTCTGTGGCGGTGTCAGTTGGCGTGGCACGCTCGAACGAGCGACAAGTGCCTCGAGTGCTACGCTCGGAACCAACCTCCTCGCCAGTCGCCGCTTAGTCGGAACGGTCAAAGTAAAAACGCGGCAATTTCTCGGCTTCGCTCAGCCCGTTTCCTTCGGACCTCGAGGTACATACACACCTTCTTCCAGTTCCGTTCAACTGTACACGCGAGTGACTTAGACACCGTGATTAGTTGCCGCTGCTCCGACGCGACGCCGTTTCGGAGATAACAGCTTCAGGAGGTACGTCCTCTCGAGAATATCGTCGCTTAGTTCACCAAACTTTCGAACCCGACTACAATTTATGAACCTGATTCACCTTCCGATGGCCCCCAACTTTGACACCGTCTACAAATTGCATATTTACCATTTAAACGTTCTTCGGATCACGACAAAACTTCCAACTAGACAAGCTTCGGGGCGCGTTAATGCGATTCTTTTTAAAAATCTATGTAATTTTCTATTACCTTGTCAAGTTGTGAAACGTCGCAAATAAAATTGGTTTGCATTTACCAATCGGGTGAAATGATACTTCAATGAAATAATGGCTCCAGGAAGTCATCCATCCAAATAAGGGTTAACTCGAATTAAATATTTTTTTCTTTTCGAGACACGTACTGTAGGCTTATAATGTCTGCGTTTGCAATATCGTTACTCGTACAAAGTTTATAAGTAGGTATTTGCGCATGACATCGTAGCGATTTATCAGTCACCGTGTATTTACGTATCGTTTCGAATATCGATCGTCATCCACTGTTTTTCGTTTCCATCGCGACAAATGTGGGTTAGAGTATCGAGGTTTGCATCCTTTTGTAGCGACTCGGTGACAAAACACGTCATTCTTTGTTTAAACGTAGTCAGGTCGGACATTTTTGGACCTTGCCATGTATATATACGTGACAGTAGAAATAACTATGCCTACCGAGGCAGAGGACAACGCGGATTAATAATTTTCTCCACGATAGTCCAGCGTACAGTTCGGTTCGATAATAAATATCGTTGCGAATTAGCGAAGTATTAACAGGATAAATGGTTGAAGTATACAGGTTTCACGATAGCCTACATTTTTCGCATAGTTTTAAACTATATTTCACGTAGAAGCCCAGTAAACTATGTAAAATTTAATCCGGATCGATCAGATTAAAAGTTCTGCGCTAGAAAATAAGTATAAAGTATGCGATGATATCGTTTTATACCCACTTTCGTTTTCGCGGCGGTCGAATTTGTGAATCGTTCGGAACGCTTCTCGTATTTACTCGTTAATACGCTGGTTAACAACGTTACGAAAGATGTTGAGTAATACATAGATTTGAACGGCGTTAATAATATGCAGCTTACTTGCTCGGCCGGAATCACCGCGTACGAGCTTGCTTCTATACAGAGCGAGATATTCGACGCGCATACTTGGTGTGCAACGTTTGGTCCGTTTTAGCGGCGTGGTGCAGTGTTGCTTAAAACGCATCGACGCGTTTCTCTAAATCGCCGCTTGAAAAAGCGCGGCAAAACGATCGAGCACGTGGTCGTATTTGGACGCACCCTGCTCGAAAGGTGCGCAAACGCGTGGAATGTTTACGCGAGAGAAAAGAAAAGAAGAAAAGGAAACAGATCGATGCGTGAGGCGTGAGACGCGTTGAAACGTCCGTGTGTCTCGAAGCAATCGAGCATATGAACGGACCGAACCAACCGCGCATACTTATAAGCGTTTTGCAATTCGATTCACCGACGCGTGAGTTCTCGTTGCTTCGTCGATATAATGCGCTTCTCGACGAACTTTTATTTGAAAAAAAAAAAAAATGTTCGCCCCTCTGCCTGCATCGAACCCGTTAATCCCCGTCGGTGTCCTCGTTCGATGCACCGGCTAAGGAAATTCCCGTTACGACAATTCTTTCCTTGCCCCTTGAACGTATTCTCTTTCGCGAGATTTTATTTTCGTCGTATTTTCTAATTCGCGCAGACACGCGTCCAGACGACATCGTCCCGCACGCGAATTCCATTGTAATCGTAAAAATGTCCGTATCGATCGGTCAGTGCGTATCGGACACACGATTGTTTGTCGGAACGTCGAAGTACTTTGAAAATATCGAAATAAATAATATTTCCGACGAACTTGGCAATGAATGGTTGTAATTAAGATCGAACAACGTATTATCGATCTCGGAAGAAAAACACGTAGTTTACGAGAGGCAAGAACAAGTTTTTGCCAGTTTTACCTATATCGCTGATACAATGAACAAGTACGGTTGGAGATACGATCTTTCGGTTCGAGAGCTTCGGTGAAAGCGTACAATGAATTAAGTTTTATCCTGTAACCTGTCGAAGCTGAACGAAATTGCTCGTTAGGGCGACACCAGCCATCGAGAACGTCACTCTCGATTAACGTCGCTCGATTTCTTCATTAACGTTTTCGATTTTCTCCGCTTGCGCATTAAAGCGCACAAGTTTTTTGCGACTTGTACGTTTATAATTGTCACGAATCGTGGAACGAATGGCTCGATAAATAGATTGTAAACTGCGATGCAAGCAACCTTATTATAACACGGCTAACATGTTCCCGCACTTTTCAATAGACTCGAGCAACATTCGTTGACGCTTTCGCGAAACGGAATTCACGTTCATAAGCGTCTTTTGCTAGACGCTGCAGGTGCATTCGAGCAGAATGAAACGCGGTTTTCTGGAAATTTTTTGGAAAAATAACACGACTTATCAGAATATTTTACATATAGTAGGCATATAGTAGGCATATAGTAGGAAGCGTTGAAAAATTCATCGGAGAAAAGGCGGTTGTCCCCTTCGGTATCGTTAGCACCGAGCACAATGCAAAACTCCCCCGAGGAACGGTTAATATTTTCCACTTCCTTCCGGACTTACGATCCCCCCCAGGCTAAAGCTCATCGTAACTCGTTTAACCGGCGCGTGTATCGTACAACGTACGTAAACAGCAGACGGTGGGGTGGCAAGCAGAGACAAGCAACATATCGGCCGCTCCCAGTTTCAAGAATGCGCGTGTCCTTCCTCTTCACGGTCTCCGCGCGTTTTACGCACGCGTTTACGCCTGCAATTAGCTGTCATCGTGTTCGCGAACTTGTCGCTCAAGTACGTTTCGCAGTTGTAACGCGATCGTTTTTGCGCGGATCTTTTTTCACTTCGCACTTGACATTGCGATGCGAGACAAATCCGACAAAAACTCGGAAGCTGTTTCTCAGTTTTTACACGGATTTAACGTTGTATAGCACGAACGAACTTTTCCTTCGGTGACACGTGTTTTTCTGCACTTTACGAAACGAGGCAACTTGCGTCATTTCGATGATATTTTTCTTCGAATAGAATCTCATTCGTGCAACTTACGAGTCGTAGAAGATTAAACTTTTAAACGAATAATAGACGAATCGTCGCTATCTTCGAAGTGATACATTTGTGAATCATCTTATATGCATGTATATCGGAATGATTGAAAGTACGTGTACGAGGTTGTTCGCGTTCGACGCGTGAGGTATTCACGGGGAACTTGACTAGATCGACTACGAACGAATCGGAGGTAATCCACTCGCTAGAAACGATAGATCTTCAAATTGCAGTATTCCCGTATAAAATACGAATGGCGGAACGTTATTCGTCCAAAGCGATACAAGACTGCATAGTTTCATCGAGTATCGCGCGTTGGCAAAATCTGTCACGTCCTCGGCTTTTGTGCACCTGTGAATACCGTTCTTTCGTAGTTTCAAAAAAGAATCGCGACAAAAGGTGTCCTACAAAACGTGCTTACGTAACGACGACACCCCCAGCTAGTTCTCTTCTCGTCAACGTTATACCTCGCCTGTGCCCGTTGTTTTTAGCTGCTCCCTGAAAGAACAGGCCCGACAATGCACAGAAAAAGTAGGCTAAAAGCGGCTGCAGTTCGTTATTCGCCACTTGCTCTCGACTTTTGACCAAACATTCAAATCTTTCTCTTTTCGAAGCCCTTAGAAACGCGTTGGTGTTAACGTTAACCCTTCGTTGCTAAATGTCAAACGCTTGTCAGAGTATCTGGTAACACTTGTTAGGTCTATAAATATATAAAATACACCTGTTATTATAGACCCAACGAGTTCGTTTCCCACATTTATTATTTTTATTTCCCACATTCCGCTTTTTCATTATACCGTTATTCTGTCCATCCAATTATCGACACTTATTTTAACGAGTAATATTTTTGCAAAGAAAAACGTATACTCGTTGATTTCATTCTTCGCTCTCTATCGAATTTTGGCTCCAACGATAACATCTTCGAGACCGATGCAAAGAGTTACGTTGAAATGTTTAATAACGTGATACAGCTATTAATCGCGCCTCGTTCATTTTTTACTTTCGCCCACTTTCACTCTCTTCTGCACTGTACCGATTCAGTGTCGTTATAATTATACGGTAATATTTTTCTTTTTCACGCAACGAACCTCGTTTCCGGTGAACAATTGCTTTCCACAGGTCGAAAGCGTCGCGAGCGCCAATTAAAAATAGCTGATACTTATGTAAACGGTATTATATCGCGATATAAAACATACTTGCGTTTTAATTATTCATACGATGAAAACGGATAAAATTTAGGCCACGCACGATCATAAACTTGAAGTAGAAAATTAACCAAATTTATTCGATCTTCGCTATTATAAACCTCTGCGTTTAATTAAGCTTCGAAACGTATCGTTAACGATTCGAATTCAATTTCAATTTCTTTTTCGTTTAATCGAGGAACGCGAAAATGAAAAATTTGCAAATGAACCGTAATCCGTACATTTATATTCTGAATATTCGAAAATTAGAATGCTTATTCGGTCGATAACCGGGAAGAATAATTTCAGTCATTGAAACATCAACGGTCTGGAGATACTCCTTTCACGATTTTCCTGCGGAATTCGAGCGTTATCGAGCGTTGATATCGAAAACGGAAGTTTCCGCGATAACCAGAACCGCTGGACACAGAGTGTACCAACAAAATCATTTCGATCGTGTATCTCTCGTTTAAAAAGAAAATACAGAGAAAAAAAACATCCGATCGAGGTTGTTTGCCGATTAGCGATCGCATTAACGTTTTTGTTGCAACCGGTTAACGCGAGTCTTCGGAATTCGCGACGACAACGCTGCTGGTATCGCGGTGAAATCATCGATGACGAGTCACGAGAGAAACTGAATAACGTTTACGAGGATCAGACTTTCGATTCTTTCTTCGGGACAATCTAGCCTGCGTACAGTGAAAATTCGCTTTGTTCGTTTTGAAAATTTTAATCGGAAAAATCCGTGACCGGCACGAAAATTACGTATAATAATTAACGACTACACCTAATACATTGGCACGTTGTCAGCGCTTCTCCTCCGGAATCGATTCTCTCCCTAATTCTGATTCTCCGTATTAAGCAAAATTTCACCCTTAATTTATGAAAACGTGGCGAAACGGACACGTTACCGTTGTCAGAAGATTCTCTCGAAAACGAGAACAATAGGAAGCTTTCGTACAAAGAGGTTCGCGTCACGAAGAAAGGAAATGTCCACTTTTTTCCGATTTGTTCTTACAGCCATACGGCGGAAAATCGTTTTCCGGTAAATTTCCGCGACGGAAACTTCAATTATCCCCGTTAGCGGAACACGCATTAGCATGCAACTGGTTTAGCGGGCTTTTCGAGGCGGAACGCGCGCAGAATGCGAATTTTTTTCCCATCAATAACTGTAGCCTGCATGTCCGTTAATCAAGTGTACGTGTTTTCAGGTGATCACTAACGGTGTGAAGAACGAAACGGACAGCTGTCACGGCTTAACGAACGGTGAGTCACGCGTCATCGATGCGCATCTCTTCGTTCTTAGTTACAATTTAACAATGATTCCCTCCTAAATACCCCTAACTGGCCACAAAAGGCGGTGCGTTAGATCCGTCCTTGATATAGTCGTACCGCGGCGCGGCTTTACGTCGGTACGCTTTGCTTTCATTCGTCGAATCCCATGTTGAAAAGCACTCTCTTGCCTGCCTCGGTATTGTACGCACCCCTTGCAGTTAGCGATCACTGCGGACGTTTATCCTATAATAACATATAAAAATATAATAACACCTCTCGCTCTTGGTATTTTCTCACTCTATTATACTAGAGAATAAATCTACCAGAAACAACTTGCAAAGCGTGAAAATAATAAACGAAAAGGTTAAAATTCCATAAACTTGCAACGTTAAGTTCCAATTGGTTGGTTGCAAGAATGATCGGTGCCAAGGATAAAAAATTGACGCTTCTCGTTAAGTCTCTCTTGAAATAATCGAAAATTTATGTAAATTTTTCGCGGCAAATCCGACAAATCGTTACAGCCCTGACTTTGCCCTTCGGTCATTATCATCTGTCGGAGGAGCGGTCGCCGCATTTTCTCACGCTACTTCAGCTGCTCGTTGCTCGCGGTGCAATGATCTCCCTCTCGTATACCCGCACATCTGCCTCAAAATTACATCCTGACCGGCTCCGCATTTTTATTCTGCCCCCACTTCCTCCCCCTTTTTAACCCTATCCCCCCTTTAATCAGCGTTTCCAGCTCAAACAGACAAATCTCCGAGGAAAAGTGCACCGTCCTGGGACATAATCGACCGATTTACCGTTTAATTACCGATTAACGCGTTTCACCAGTAACCTAGTATCTACGATACACACAGAACTTTTTGTCTCTGAGAGTATAACAGACGTACACTTTCTTTAAATTGCCTACTAAGACAGAGCTGTAAGAACAATCTCGAAATTGGAAATTTACCGGCTTCGCTAGGAAGTTTTCTTCTTGGATGTTGTAGCGGTCTCCGTAGATCCTCGTGCCTAATGATAATAGAGGCCATTAGCGTGCGCGTAAAGATAGCAATATAACGAGAACCTATTCTATCGAATCTGAAATGTATTCGACGCGTATTATTACGTATAAGATGTATTATACTTCGATCTTAGAGTGGAATTGACGAAAAAAAAGGAATAAGTGAACGATGTAATTCGTTTCGTAGCCAAAATCGTTACTTTCACCGGTATTCGGTTTCGCAGCGTCTTAAACCATCGATTTAATGACGCACATAGGAAAGTGGCCGCGTCAGCGTTTCGGAGAAACTGTCCATTAATGTAACGGTTCTTTTTCTTCGTATACCTATACATATAATCACAGGATTAATTAGATCGTTCAAAATTGATCGCGTAATTGATAGATTTATAGATGATGCATGTAATTTTTGTTCTCGCATAAAATTGTTAGTACGTTCAACGACGCGCGAAATATAAGATTTACGACAAATATTTAAAATCAGGTTGAACGATTAAATTTTATCGCTTAATTGTACAAAATAATAATTGCACTATGTTGGTCGAATAAAAACTTGTTTTTATACCGTAAAGATTCTTGTTTTTGTATGCGAGTTTAATATTCAGCACGAGGCAGAAATACGGCGAAAAATAGATTTCGCTCGTCATAAAATCAACGCGCGATAAGAAACAAGTTTCAGGAATTCTCAGGATAGCGAAACAGTACCGGAAGAAAGATGTGTTCCAGCTGCTCATAAATCAGCTACGCTATCCGATAACTTTCCGACCGGTATTCGCTCGAAGTGTGTTTCTAGGATCACTCGTGCTTCCTAGAATCTCAGAAATTCGAAACGGTTTATCGGTTTCCCACTAAACGCTTCGATACAATGTACGGTAGAAAATTGACTAAGTAGATCGATGAAAAAAAATCCGAGCAAAACGCGCTTTGAAGTAAAACACAAAAATACAACATTATGTCAGTTTCTAATTTTAGCGATAAGAGCGCATTATCTAGTTTTGCATAGCTCGTGCACGTCCTCGCGCAAGTTGAGAAGAGGAATTCAGTTTAATGGAATAAAAGCGCATTGTTTACTTCACCTTGAGGGCATAAAGGTGGCAGGTACGCGGCGTTCAGTGCCGCGGTACTTTTCTATCCGATTAGCAGCTATGCGAAGCCCCACGCAAAAGTATATAGAAGTCGGTTGTTTGATACGGTTCGGCCGGAAATGGCTGGCAGTGTTATCCAGCGCGATGTGCGACGAGGAGGGTTCGGTGAGGGCTAGAATCGCCTTACTCGAGGGTGAATAAAGTCTCGACCACACGGTTACATTCGCATTCGCTCTAGTAGCTCTAACTCTAGTAGCTTAGTCGTCCGAGATGCTTACCTTCCAGCTTTCTCGCTTCGTCTTCTTTTCATTATTCTCGCGACTTTCTTACAACTAGTGGAACGGCTACTTCACCGTAGACAGGAAGTCGACGCGATGCTTTACGATTCTCCGGAGTGTTTTTTTTCAAACGTTTGCTCACGATTTAAGTGTCTCGTTAAGTCGCTAAGACCATGGACACTCTCGTTTCTTCGATTTCATTCAAGTTTCGAGCGACCGTTTAGAGGCTGTTGTAACATAATCGTTCGGAAATACGTGCTTCTTAATTATAATTATATCTACGTTGATTGCGTTTATCGATGTGTTCGTTGCTAATTGAAACACTTTCGCGCGCAATGTCGCCCTCTGTGTAACCCCTCTTTGTAAAAGTAGCGACAGCGCTTCGAAACCTAACCATCGATCAAAATTGTTTATCTATCTCTTCGCTCGTCATCTTTAATCGACACTTTCTCTTCCTCCACGGCGACGTTTTATCCATTTGTAAACAGTTTCTTCGAACACTTCTCTTTAAAAAATATTTCGCTACAAAAATAGATTTTTTCAACAATGATGAAAATGGGATCGTTGTACTCGCGATCGGTAATAGATTAGAGGATAATCATGCGACTACGTTATGTGATATCTAAACAATTAACGATATATTTGTTTTTCAGGAAGGAAAATGGCACCAGTGCTAGGTGTACCACCTCCGCCGCCACCTGCCCCTCACATGGGACCAGACGGTTTAATCTTACCGAGAAAACCATACAACCCCTACCTCACCTCCAGCAACCATAAAGACCTTCGTAGGGAGCTGTTGTTCAATCAGAAAGTGTAAGTCCTTTCTCTTCTGCGTACCGCGTTCGAGCACGGAGTAACAGGTGCAATTCGGTCAAAATAAACGAAACCGTTGGAGAGAGACATCGATCGGTGTCGACGCTATTCGGTGATCGAATTTTCTGCATGAATCCTTTCAACTCGTTAAGTTACTCGAGACTGTTTATAATGCGCGCATATTTACTCTTATGATCGTAAACAAACGCGCGTCGAAACCATTCGCACGACTATCATCGAGTAAATCGTTTCCTGTTAACGTCCTCGTGGCTAATTCCCAGCCGCTGTGCTTATGCCTTAAAAAAAGAAAAGAGCCACCGATCTGGAGCCTATTCAATCGGGACGTGGTTCGTGCACGGTTTTTTCTCATTGCGGCAATTTTCACGCGTGCAGAACCGTGAACGCGTAAATTAGCTAACCGCATCGATTTTCACTTTCTTTCAGAGGCAAAAACGTGCTGAATCAGAAAAGCGAGCTACAACGAGCGCTCGAGAAGCAAAGAGAAGCTGCGTCCAGGAGAGAGGCTGAAAAGAATCGAGAGGAGAATTTTAAAGATGATCCGAGAACGGCGTTGCAAAGAGCCATCGAGCAGAGGGCGAAGCACATCGAGATGACAGTGAGTTTCAACGATCTTCAGACTTATCCCGTTTTCTTATTTCAAACACGACCGTCAAAAGGCTCTCGCGTTTAATCTGCCACAATTCGATTTAGTTCGATCAACATTCTATATTCATCTCTGCATTTGTCTATAATTGCTACCGCTATTAGACGTTGTAACGATAGATCTTATAAATAAATAAATGAAAATTTCGTTGTTCAGTTGGAGCAATCGCAAGCAACCACGGAGCCACCGAGCAATCTGTTGGTTACGGCAAGAGCGAAGCTGAGACCACGCACAGATTCTCAGTGAATTGTACAAACGAAGGAGAAGCGAAGAAAAAGAAAAAGAAACGACGCAGAGAAGAAGATCGATCGTGAAACGCGATGAGTAAGACCGTCGTGCGGGAGAGCAACGATCGAAGCGTTGCGTCGCGACGCGGAGCTTTATCGCGTTTTCTTACTTCATCCTGTACATATATATACGTAATCTGACAAGAGCTCGTTAGAAACAAAAGAAGATTATACAATAACTCGTAACCGTAGATGGAAATGTTGTAGCGTGATCTGTCGAGTAACGCGAATGGAAGCAAGAAAAAGAAAACGAATCGTATCTGTCGATAGGTTTCATTCGTTCTAGGCGTATCTTGACTCTTTCGCTTTAAGGAACGTATACGCGTGTACGTTGACAGATGAGTCATGTACGGAGCACATCGAATAATTCGAATTAATTCTTCCGCAAGTCACTCCCTGACTCTTCTGTTTTCAATTGAAACATGACTTTTATTTAAGAGGAGTCAACACTGTGACAGCTTTAAACATACATTATTTTTCTGAATTTATTCAGTTTTCCTTTTTACCTATATAATACGTTTATACACGATTCATAAAAAGTATAAATGTAAAAAGAACAAATGTTCCACATGCAACGCGTACGTTGTAATAAATTCACAGAAAACAATATATTTCTTAGGTTGATACATTGTCCGATTCTTCGTAAGCGATCTTGCCACGAATGAATTTGGTACTCTTAAATTTGAATATTCTTGATAAATACGAGTGATCGCGTGAATTATTCGATCTACGTATAAATAAGCAGATTACAAGATAAGTACTGTACGAAACTGATACTATTATATTTGTCTTTTAATCTTATCTAATGTACATTTGTTGTTCTTAATCCTCTTATATATGGTTCAAGCTTGTGAGAGTTTTATATTTCATTTTTGTGCAGTTCAAAATATCTAATGCAAAATGATTTGATAATTGTTAACTCGTTAAATGCTGTGTCATCCATGTTTAATAGTTTCAGCATGATAAAATAAGAGAATCGGAAGAAGAAATCGATTTCGATTGTTCGATGTGCCCTGCTAATTTAATATAATTATATTTTCTATCACACGTTTTTCTATATTATGAGAACAGTTATCAGAGCCGCCAAATTACAATGCTTCAACCTGTCATCTCCAGAACGCGTTCTCTCGATTCACCGAGCAGTGATCGTTGTCTCGTACGCGACAAACGATTAAAGAAAATAGCGAAAGGGATAATACACGATACGCTACCTAACTCGTGCGTTTTTCGTGTCAAAGCAGACGATTGCCTTACTCTTCCAAAGTCGTCGCACGTGTACACTAGACGATTCGTCGACTCGTTTTTATATATAAATGACATTAGTCTTGTTAGATAGTTTAGTTGTAATGTTGTCATCCACGATTCGCGTGGAAGCAAATTTGTATTCGTGCGTGCGTTCGAACATGGCCTTTTTAAATACTAATTATAGAAATCGTCGGCTCTAAATGTTGTCACGAAAGCTGACAAGTTTTATTAAGGCCATAGATATCCTTAGACCAACATCTATCGTGCCTACGCGAGTGTACAATATTTGATATGATATTATGGTGCACCGCGTTCTCGTTACTTCATTCGATTATCCAAGAAAGAACAAACGGTCAAAGTTAGAAGTGCGCGAATGATCCCGAGTCTCGAGAATTCGGAATCTCCCGCATCTCTGATCGAAGCTCGTGACGAATAGGCCTTTACGAAACGCTTTCCTTGAAAACATAGCCTATCTGATCATTGGCTCGGTTCAACATCTTGTTACATAATAGAACTTTCTCACGTAGAGACAAGTACCGATATTTAATTAATAATTAGCCACGAAGACAAATAAGAGAATGAGATTCAGAGATAAAAAAAATATGTATAAAATGTATAAGTGTCCTCCAAGGTTATCATCGTGCCTGAATTTCTATACAAAGACTAGACCTAAATATATCAAGTGCAGATCATTTTATCACAATAGATGAAATCGGTAGACTCGGGTACCCTGGGACCATTAAACTCGTAGCGATTAAATGGAAAGACAAGTTCAAATAGGTTGATGTAGCAGCATTTATTATACTCCATTGTTCATGATTCAAGAAGAAAATAAAACATGTGTTGTTATGTCATACCGTTTCGATCGATATACTCGTAGGAACGTCGTAAGTCAACGTCTCTGTAATTGTTTCTGTAGATGTTCTTGAAAGAAATGACATTCGTTGACATTTATGTACGCCATCCGTAATGGAAGGATTAATAAAGTACACTCGATTCTATTGTTTCCCTAACGTAATGCATATAACGTACAATTACATGAAACAGTGAGATAAATGATTAGCAAATTGAGATACTATTTGTAACTTTCAATTCTAGCACTACTACATTAAGTGCATTCGATTCTGATCAATGCAAACCAACCGTAATAGCTTGAATTTTCATTGGTAACAATTAAAGTATTAAATATATTTTATTCGACATCGAAAATACTTTTTCTTTTCATTCATTTCCACCCATCCACGGAATATGATAAGTTCATTGGGGAAAAAATATTGAACACAATACTGAATGAAATTTACTTCGATTATTATAGTTACGATACTTGTGCCGATCAAAGAAAAACAATGAAAATAAAGTACTGTTAGGTGATATAATTAAACATCGCGTTATCAATCAGTAACATTTATCGTTAATGTGATTTTACACAGACCAACTTGTACATTCTCCCAGACAGAAAGTATCGACGAGTATACGTAACACGAATTCAAAACAATAGACATTTTAGTAATCGTCACCACGGGAAATTACTTCTTTACACGTTGGACGCAGAACAAGGGTGTGCTCGAACTGGGCGGTGTAACATCCTTTCACGTCGGCCAAAGGTGGATAAGCTTCGACCGCGCCTTTATCGCACAGATCCTTCAAAGCCATCTGATACTTTGTACAACCAACGCGATCCAACCATCGTTTACAGAAAGCCAAAGTACCTAATAAAATCAAAAATACAACCTTTTAATGCAGAAATTCTCCAAATATGCGATTCGACCTACTGCAAGGTTGCGCGTTAAGTATTAAGATATAAAAAGTTCTTTAAATGAACGAAAAATGGCAATTTTTGATAAATAAATATTTACCGAAATGCTTGTTGATGACGTTAAGCAGTGATTTACTGCTTTGTAATCTCAACGGAACAAAACCGGCATCGAAGCTCTTCATGTAATGAGAACAGTCTAGATCGTCGTGTACAATTCCCCTTCCGGTAGATCCAAAAGTCTCAATCGCATAAAATTCGTTTTCCTCCATTCTGGTAGCTTCACCTCCCTTAACTATTGGTACAGTTTTTCCAGCATGAATGCGGTATGGAGCAATCGAATGGCCGTTAAGATTCCTTATGGATTTCACCTACAAATTAAGAATATACATTTTCAATCAACTCTACAAACAGATAAAACAATATAATATGAAATACGAAGGTAGAGAAAAATTTACGCAATACAGGTGTTATGGATATACCTGATAAGTTTTACCATCCAATTCAACTTCATATGATTCCATAACTTCCTGAATTGCGGCACCAACGTCGCAAAGTTGAACATCTATTCCAGCTGCTTTAATTCCGGTATTCGTAGCATCGCGCACTGCTTCAATAAGCTTATCGTATTTGGGATTAAATGCCAATGTAAATGCACAGTCGATAATCCGACCGTTTATGTGTGTACCAAAATCTATTTTGGTAACATCATCGTATTCCAAGACAGTTGGATCGCCAGCATTTGGCGTATAGTGAGCAGCACAATGGTTTCGAGAACAGCCAGTTGGAAATGCTAATCCAGCTTTAAATCCATCTTCTCCTATCAATTTTCTAGCCGTATTTTCCAGTTCGTTGCAAATCTCTATCATCGTCATTCCTGATCTCACCTGAAAAAAATCATATAGTTATAAAATCTGTTTCTATTGTCCTGTTAGTTGTAACATACCCATTTCATAATATATTTCCTTGTTTGCCTATGAGCTTCAGCTGCCTGTCTTGCCTCGTTATATATGTCATTATGCATTCTATCAAAAGCACGCGCTTCTTCGCTTGAAAAACGCTCCTTTGCTGTTCTGTCATCTACTCCTGCTGCAGAAGGATGATCCATTATTTGTCCTACTGGAAAGTTTCCATCAGGGAATAATTCTGACACAGGAACGGATGGTGGATCTGTTTGCTGTTTAACACCACCAGCTTTGCCGCGTGATTTACGTTTCTTCTTTTTCTTTTTAGCATCTTCTGTATCCGCATCATTTTCTGCTGCTTCGGTACCACCGTCTGTGAAACGAAGTTATACGTTTGATCCACAGACAATAAATGAACACGATGATTGTTTAACAATTCAATATTTTTGTTAATACCAAAGTTATCAAAATTTAAATACAAGAAATATAATGGTTTTATTAAATTAAGTTGTAACTATTTGCCTTATGATTGTTCTTAAATTTTGTTATAAATTTCTTTATACCCCCTGATATTCGTTACTATTTTAACATACTAGTATGACATCTGTGTAAGCGGTCAACGTAGCTTTGACGTACTGATATAACATCCATTGCAAATGAATTAAATCCTTTTTTTTTAATCAAATTACCATCGCCTGCTGTATTGTCCTCTTTTGTTTTATCCTCCTCTACTTCTCCTTCTGGGACATCCGCGCTAGCTTCACCAGCTCCTGTAAAAAATTTGAACGTGAAGTAAATGATAACAGGAAGTCGACAAAAACAGGTACAAAGTGACTTCCGTCGCTGACGGTCATGTTTTGTAATTTATTTCATTTGACGAATTTATAATATTATGGGTATAATTAAGCAACAAAAACCGAAATAAACTATGAAATTATGAAAGTACTGATTATTATTCTTGACCGAAAATTGCAAAAAATGAATATTACGAAGCACATGATGATTCGTGAACTTGTGCAAACGAGTATACACCCAATAATACACATTAAATAACACACCAGCTTTCTTCTTCTTTTTCTTCTTCTTCTTCTTCTTCGATGCTTCTACTGCACCAGTTTCGTCTTCTTCGTCAACAATTTCATCCCTTTCCTCGTTTACTAATTTTTCCGCGGATTTGCCGACTTCATCCAGTACAGCAGCCATTTTTAAGAGGAAGCCAAACAATCCTATATCGTAAAATCGTAAAATGCCTAGTCGGTAAAACAGAAATTTAACAACTTTATTTTCAAACAGTGCCAACAATAGTATGAGCGCATTTACATGTATATATAATGGCAAACGAAAATGTGATCAAATGGTCATAAATAATATTCATTCGAATATTCTTACAACTTCATTGATTTTAATTGTAAGCTGTAAAAGAATAATGCCTATAATATCTTATATATACCTATTAGTATTAGAAATTTAGAAATGTTCTGCGGTGGCCTTAGCTATGGCTCCACATTGAAACTATGTATGTACCATATCTAAAAATGGTATTAGACATTTTTTTTTTTTTTTTAATTTTATCCTATATATTTTGTCCACCGTGTATATGACCAATGGAGTGGAAATCGAATGGGTGCGAAACAGAACTTGGCGGTGAACCTGTTGAAGGTGGCCAAGTTATGCAATTTGGATATGATCTATCGTGGAACGCGAAACAAATAAATAAGTGGGTGTGTCGCAAACTGCGAAATTTGTGGAAAATTGATCTGTGGTTCCATCTTGAATAGATATTTTATCGGCGGTAGATAATAAACAACTTTCACTGCAACGATACGTTCAATGTGTTCGCAGAGTTTCAGGTTTTTGCCACTGTACACGGCGGAGTCCGTTGTAATGGTTCCCATGCGAAGGAGCTGAGCTGACGTGTCCCCTTTTTTCCAGTTTCCCGGTAGTGGTTTTACAAAATGAATGCTTTTAAACGCGAGAAAAAAGAGGAGGAAGATGGTAATCATAAATAAACATTGATCCATTCTCATAACTTTGAGTTTCTTAGCAAGATTAGAAGAATCGAGTGTTTATCATTATGACAGTTCCTTGTAAACAGGTTTAGACGATTGTTCATCGTAGAAGATAGATTTTCTTCAATGAATTCTTTTATTTCACGTAACATGGTTTCCGTTTTTTGCACCTATGAATTTAAATACACCGCTAGAACAAGTAATTCGCAGAAACTAAATTGTAGTGTATAATTGTTCATATGATTCTTATGTCCTTAGGTGGGGGAAACCAATTCCAAAATCTGGAGAAGACAACGGTTCTTCAGGAAGCTCGCACCTTCAATGATACTCCAGTTAATCCAAGAAAATGCGCGCACATTCTTACAAAAATATTGTACCTCTTAAACCAAGGGGAACAATTGGGTACAATGGAAGCTACCGACGTGTTCTTCGCTATGACAAAATTATTTCAATCCAGGGATGTTGTATTGAGACGATTGGTGTATTTAGGTATCAAGGAACTAAGTTCCGTCGCAGAAGATGTAATTATAGTTACATCTAGTCTGACAAAAGATATGACCGGAAAAGAAGATTTATATAGAGCTGCTGCCATAAGAGCATTATGTACCATTACCGATGGCGGAATGTTGGCAGCTATCGAACGTTACATGAAACAAGCTATTGTTGATCGTTCTCCTGCCGTTTCTAGCGCAGCTTTAGTTTCTTCGTTGCACCTAACCAATGTATCCGGAGATGTTGCGCGTAGGTGGGCAAACGAAGCTCAAGAAGCATTGTTTTCCAGTAATGTCATGGTTCGATATCATGCTCTTGGCGTGTTATATCAAGCACGCAAGTCAGACAAACACGCCGTAGTTAAATTATTTGGAAAACTTGTAAGAGCAAGCCACAGAAGTCCTTACGCGACGTGTATGTTAATTAGAATGGGTCGTAAATTGTTGCCAGACATTGTCAGAGGAGAAGATGAGATATTAAGTTTCTTCGCAGCTTGTTTGCGTCATAACTCAGAAATGGTAGTATACGAAGCAGCATACACTTTAGTCAGTCTTGGAAGAGATACTTCGAAAATACAGGATGCCATTAGTGTCCTTCAGCTGTTCTGTGGGTCTCCAAAGCCAGTGTTAAGGTTTGCCGCTGTTAGGACCTTGAACAAAGTTGCCATGACCCATCCAGCAGCAGTTACAGCATGCAATTTAGATTTAGAAAACTTAATTACAGATTCAAATAGATCAATTGCTACGCTAGCAATTACCACCCTTTTGAAAACCGGGGCAGAAAGTTCGGTAGATCGTTTGATGAAACAGATAGCTACTTTTGTATCAGAAATTTCGGACGAATTCAAGGTGGTAGTTGTACAAGCTATAAGGTAAAATTATAATATTATGGAGAATTTTTGTATCTACAGGAAAGATTTGTTCTTATCTTTTTATATTATTTTACAGGGCTCTGTGTCAGAAGTTCCCTCGGAAACATGCTGTTCTGATGAACTTTCTTTCAGCCATGTTGAGAGACGAAGGAGGGCTCGAATATAAAGCAGCGATCGTGGATACGATAATCGCCGTTATGGAAGGAAACGCCGAAGCCAAGGAAGCGGGCTTGGCTCATCTTTGCGAATTCATCGAAGACTGTGAACATATTTCCCTGGCGGTTCGCATCCTTCATTTACTTGGCCAGGAAGGACCAACTTCGAAACAACCATCTAGATATATTCGGTTCATTTATAATCGGGTTATCCTGGAAAGTGCCAGCGTACGCGCTGCAGCAGTCACCGCTTTGGCACGTTTCGCTGCAGCCTGCCCGCCATTACTTCCAAATGTGTTGGTTCTCTTATCACGCTGTCAATTAGATTCCGACGATGAAGTTCGCGATCGCGCAGCTTACTATTGCACCATACTTCAACAACAAAATGATCCAACTGTTTTACCTTTGGTACAACCCCCTCTTCTCTCTGTACCTAGCTTAGAGAGAGCATTAAAAAATTACATGCGGACACCAATGGACGAACCGTTCGACATCTCACAGGTAAAGGGAATCGTTATATCCTTACATTTCAATATTTATTGTCGCAATGATTCCTGAATCTTCATAACCTTGTATCCCAGTATTCCTAGTTCTAATTTCAATCGAAATTCTATAGATACCACCGGCTCAAACGATAGAGGAACCGGCACAAGTGGAAATACAAGCTACAGTGAAGCAACAACCTCGTTTAACGCGAGAAGAAAGTTTCATGGAGAAAATATCGCAGATACCACATTTGTCGATGATTGTACGCGATTCCTCGTTCTTCAAATCTTCGCCAGTCTTCGAGTTGACGGAATCAGAAACGGAATATAACGTTAAATGCGTGAAACACACATTTACGGATCTTCTCGTGCTGCAATTCGATTGCGTAAACACTCTTTCCGACCAGTTACTCGAGGACGTGAGAGTGGCGGTTGAACCACCTAAAGGGTAATCACGCTGTGAATTATTTTGTTAAAAATATTGTAATTTACGTATAACAGTATTTTGTTGTTTGCGCTTTTAGCTATAGAATCATGTGCGAAGTTCCATGTCCACGTTTACCATACAATGAGCCAGGCACAACTTATACAGTATTAAAATATCCAGAAGATGTTCATGCTAGCGTTGCTACTATTCCTACCACTTTACGGTTTATGGCTCGCGACTGCGATCCTGCAACAGGTTTTCCAGATGTTGAACTAGGATATAACGACGAATATATGGTGCATATTTCTCTCGTTAAAATGACTTTCAGTGAGATGCAAAACGAAAGCCAACCACTTTTACCGTTATTGTGCATTCTGAAATAAATGTATTTTTTAGTTGGAAGATTTGGAGGTGACCTTGGCTGATCAAATCCAAGGAATGGGAAGCGGTGGATTAGATTTTGGAACTGCGTGGGAAGTAGCGGTTACAAAAGGATACACCAAATTGGAAGAAACATTTGTATTAGGACCATCGGTAACTACTTTGGAAGGTGCGATTCAAAGCTTGACAGGATTTTTAGGTTTGGAGGCTGTAGAGCGATCTAATCGAGTGCAGTCGGGGGCTACTTGGCATCTTTTGTTACTTAGCGGCGTTTTTAGAGGAGGAAAAGAAGTTCTTGCCCGTGCAAGATTAGCGTTATCAGATAGTCAAGTAACGATGCAACTTTCTGTACTATGTCAGGACCGAGAAGTTGCCGAATTAATCGTTTCTTCGGTAGAATAAATTATTTCCAATATGTCAACTACACGCGTATCGTATGTCAGACGAATGATTTCTTGTATGAAAATCGATAATCTATCCGAAGATCTTTTTATTTTTAGTACTGTAAGCATAATGTTACAAAAAAGATCATTGGGAAACAGGGCTTTTTTAAAATCCCTATTTCTATGTAATACTTTGTACATATAATTACAAAATAATTCTTTAAATAACATTGATAACGCATTTGCTTTATTCAACACCAGTTTGTAACGCTTTTATTTGCACATTAAATTAGAATATAATAGCGGTACAAAGTGCCACATCGCTGACTGATACACATTTTCTATTATCAAGTACCATATATGTAATTATATGGTCCTACCATTATTAATCGTACCGTACACTGTAACCATATGTAACTTCGCTGTGGCATCGACTACTCGCATTTACTACTTGACCAACCACGATAGTTTTCTTTTTTTTTTTTTTACGTAGTTCCTACGACCACCGTTCTGAAACGTAGAGTGCGTGGTAAAATAGCTATCAAAAATGAGATTTTATGCGATGTCGGTATTTCAGATCGTGTGACACGAACAATAGTCGCACCAGTGATTTATCCTATACATCATCGATATTAGTATTTCCAAAACGCGCGTTTATGTAAAATTGCTAAACATATATGTATAAATAAAACATACTCAATATATTTAGATAATAAAATCAGTTACTTTGTAAAAGAAATAGCTAGAATATTTTAGTTCACAATGCAAACTGTTAATAATATTCTGTTATCGAACAATTACAAATTTAGCAGATTGTTTATGGTTGTTATTATGATATTTTATTAGAATTTCTACACCGAAAACATTTTTATCCGTCAATGTTTTTCGTCCTTCAACTATTCGCGCGAAAAATGACAGCTTTCACTGGTTTGACACGCTTTCCCTGCAATCGACAATTACACGTAAAGTCTTTTGGCATAGAGACAGTGTTAATCAATTTATGCTTCTTCTGTATCCTATCACTTTCACTCTCCATAGCTATAAATAACTACAAAACGAATATCTGCGATTTGTTTCAACATCTGTAGACCGTAACTATATTTTCTAAGCACATGCTTCATTAAATATTCTTATTCGATAGTTCTTTCGAAAAGAAACTTTCTGACATCGTGTTCTTATTCTTAGCTTTAAACTGTATTATTTTCTGAAGCACTAGCTCGCAGTATCCGCATAATATACAGGACGGAGGAACGACGAGAAGTTACGTCACTCGGCTTTTTCATCCTTTTGTATTTTGTACAATTTCGTTAAGTCCGAGATGGTGCCTTTCTTGCGGTCCAATTTTGGGGGTCGACCTATCCTTTGCGTAGTCTGATTTTTCACGGACAATGACAAATTTTCATCGATGTCTTCCAACGATGCTTCGTCTTCGGACGATTTTATCGCTTCTTTGCTCCATTTTGTTAACCATTCGTTGGCTGCACTCTGGAGAAAAGACATTGTCACTTTTCGAATTCCGACCGACGTAACGTAGCATAAGTAACAAAGCGGAAGAATGAATGAAAATCGAAATTTAACCTTCTTGTCGTTGTTTTCGGTAGTGGTCACTTCTTTCAACTTCTCCTCCACCTTTTTCAATCGCTCCAATTCTCTCTGTAATTTCCGTTCCATTTGGTACTTTGCAACCGCTTGAGCCAAAGGACCAAGCTCTCCTCGCATCGCTGACTTCAACATCGCCTATTTACATCATAATGTTATCGATATGTAAGATCACTAAAGTTTGGTGGTTCAGTGAATTTCGTAATTATACTTCTGTTCATAAGCAAACTGAGACAACTGTACTTTAACGAATACATTACATTCGACAACTATACTTTAGGATACAGTACAAATATACTTTGAAGGATAATATATTTCAGGTTCCATCGATTAAACAAACTTATCGAAGTTAAATTATTTGAACGCAAAGAAAGAGATACGTACATCTCTGCGTCTCTTTGATTCGGCATTGCCAATTGGATCGGTTTCCGTTTGCGGACCTAGCTCCAACAGTACCTGAAAATCCGCGTGTTGCCCTAACCGGAAACCAACACCGATCCTCGAATCGGTACCTGTCGCAGCGTACACGAAGCAATAAAACAAAGATTAAAGAGAAGCGTGAGTACGTCAGTGAAAGTGGTTTCGTGTAACACGCGATAAACCGTTTGTTACCAACCACACACGATATTTCATGATTTTTCAAAGCGTGACACTTTTTCGTGACGCAATCGTATTACCTTTCTTGATCGGAGGAATATTGGAGTAGATCAGCGAGAGTATCGTGGGCAGCTCTTCCGGTATAATCAGACTCGTCGCATCTGAAACGATTGAAGTTCATTCGTTTATTTTTCAACGAATAAATATTGTTTTCTTTGTCAGCCGACTAGTCACCTATATCGCGACTGAGACCTATTGGTCGTTTGTACCGTTTGTTCGAGAAACAAATCGAGGATAAACTACTTATTCGTTTTCATTCGTTAACTTTTTTCAATTTTATGTTCGGTTTTAACGTCGAACTTGAAAGGAAAGAAATTCAATGGGAACAGCACAGCGTTTCATACTCTTTACGGTGCAAATAAGGGGAATTTTTTTAGGCTATTCTTATATAACCAGTTGATTTTACATGGAAATCGCTTCTGTTGGATGTCCGATTGAACTATGATCATGGATCGTTGCAACATCAAAACTAGGCGAAGGTTGAACCTCGCGCGCGCGTGTCTGTAAAATATTACTTACGGTCATAAAGAAGCAGTAAGATGCACAGTTTCAATAGGACGACCTTCGTGCTCGACATCTTTTCGTCAAAGAGATCTTGACTACGTTTTCTTCCTCGCTCAACTGTGCAATTGTCGCATGGTTCCCTTCTGGCGAATTTTCTGCGATTAAAATTGGACGCGTAGCACAAATTGGGCTCGTAATTAAATCGTTACTCGTTTCATTTTTCAGCTTTCATTTTCATATGGCACCGCGTAGCATGTATATTAGATAGTTAAACAGTTATCACGGAATCGAATGCGTCAAAGGACTAAGTTTATCGGTAACGATCGACTAGTAATTAATTTCGTATTGCTCTAACGAGAAAGTAGAAGGTAGTATCAAAGATACCGGAGCATACTGGACAACTTTCGTTGAATATTTCGAATCGTTTCGAATAACGTTAAAAATGAAAAACTTTTCAAAGTTTCGAAGATTTTGGAAATCCTCCAAGTCTCGGTGTTGTACATTAGCATCAGTACCATTTCAATAATTTTACTATTATGCGTGTTCTATGTTAAGATCGAAAATAAGTATACATTGAATGGGAACACGCTGCGTAACGGAACGTTTCAAATATTTCCTTAGTCGATATTCGTTTAATATCCGGCGGAATAATTGATAATTTTCAATCGATGAAATACATCGGTCGAATTAATCGAGTTACTCACCGATATTTTTTCTGACGCGTAGTCCCAGTTTCGATAAACGAGCGAATCCGTTGTTTGATTAGACACAACACGCGCACGGTTTGTTGTAGTTACATGAAAGTGAAATCTAAACGGCTGAGCAGTCTGGCAGGTAAGGCGGCGTCGAGCCGGCCTATTCGAAGCGGACTGAGGCCGTTCCGCGATAGAATGCAACCGCGTTACTCGACAACTACGACTACGGTAAGACGGCGCGAGAAAGAGCTGCCGAAACAACTTCTCCAAGTGAAAGGAGACGTTGGATCGGGGATCGAGGTCACCGAGTCCGAACGACCGCCACTTGATCGGGGATGAACTCTCTCTCTCTCCATTTCCTTTTCGACTTCTCCTCCTCCTCCTTCTTTCGTTCGCGCCAATTACGGCTAACCGCCGCTTCCGCCTTCTTTTCCCGCAATTTTCTTTTCGAACGAAAAATTCCTCGCTCTTCTCGTTTTCACTGATATTTTACCGATTATGTCTTTCTTAGGGGTTAAACAGCCTTTGAGGCTTCAAGCGAACCTTTGGCCAACGAGTAGTTACAATCTTCATATCCAGACGAAAACTTGCCGCATGAAAGATAGAGAGAGCTCGAAGATCCTACAGAAAGTACCGGAGAAACGAAGAGAATCTTTGAATTGGCTTGCAACATAATAAACGATTTTTCTTGATTTCGCTTAAAAGGTCTTACTGTAGTAAAGTAACGAAAAAGATATTCTTTGAAGTTTCTTGTCTTTTTCGGAAGACAGAGGGTAAAACAATGACGGTGTAAGTATCAGGGAAGGAATAAAGTTCATAGTACTCGCTGCTTGGAAAGACCTTGAACAGCTGTTTCGCGTTGCGTGAAATTACGCAAAACGTTGCACGCACAGCAGTGATTTCTGCATCGTTCAAAATATTCAGGAATATATATATGGTAAATAAAAATTATCATCAACAACGAGAAATTAGCAGGAAAATAAACGAAAGTTAAGTGGCCATGAAACGATTAGGATCAGTGGAAGAGCCACCCGGAAACGAGGGGAAATTACGTGTCCGCTCGATTGAACGGCAAAAGTGAAATTGCATTGGCAATCAGTATTATTTTCATGCCAAGTAACGAGTCAATTGCTGCACCTGTGTATGCACTTGTCTTATTCTAAATTGACTGAAACAAATGATGATCGCAGAGTTGCGAGCTCAGAATGAAATATGGAGAAGTTGCCCGCAGGCAATACTTACGTGTCTACTACGGCTAAACAGATGATGGTACATTTACGAAGTACGTGATCTTTTCCTAAAATTATAAAGAATACGAAGACTGTGAGAATTCTATGATTCCATTATAAGCGGTACTTGTCAGATAACTCGTGGTAACTTACTTTTAATAATAACTTTCACGAATTTCCACCTAATAGGAACTTTCCTAAACAGCTTAAGGTAATGAAATTTTAAGCACCCGTAAAATAACATTGTGTGTCTGGAATAGTTTAGCGAGTCCGAGTTGTATTATAATGCGCGCGTATTGTATAATGAAGCTTTTCGTTTTGTCTCGCAGAGGGTATTTTCGAAGGAAACGGGGCCTACCTCTTCGAAAAAGAATTTTGGCTCCCTTTACGCGTACACGACCATTAAATTACCATGAAAATGTTACGTCATTAGGTGTCCAAGATGCTATCTATTCTCACGCGCGCTAATGGCTAGCAGTTCCTTCTTGTTCCACCGTGAAAGTCACGGTAAAAGAATCCCTGGTATATGTACAGGAGCGTTGCGAGACTACGTATGCGGGTCTCCATTTCACTATTTTTCAACGAAATATACCGATCTCTTGACACATTGTGCAACTACGTTACGTAAATTAGTCGATACCGTGTTCTCGAGTCAAGTCTAAATATACATTTTTTCAAAACGAAACTATGGAAGTGTTGAAGTATCAGTTGGTCAGATGATTTCAGAATTTGGACCGTAACTAGGTCGATAGGGAAAAGCGCATAGGTAGATCTAAACGCGTCGTCGACTTTCCGCTCGGATCCTTGATATCCGTGCAATTTCGATGTTATTAGTTTCCCACTTCGGCGCGAGTGGAACCGTGAGTCGTAAACATCCAAAAGTTTCGGAGTAGGCAAAGTAGGAATTTCTTAATACGAACGTTTTATTGTAAAATATAAGTTATACAATGTAGGTTATGGACAGAATACATAGCGCATAATAATTATAACGAAAAATATAGACAATCGTAATGCCTATGAACGGTGTCTCAACCGTGTTGTGATACTTCGTGAACACAGCGCGTGATAACGCAGGTGTTATCGCTTGTAACCCACAGTTTCCTCGTTCACGTGCACGCATCAAACTTCGGGTTTGCCTGCGTACAATGTTACACGATAATGTGTTTTCGAATGCTTTTAAAACCTAACTAGCTGCGCAGTTCGCTAGAAAACTTTTCATTTTGAATTGTTCTTAGAATTTGTTTAATGTATTGGCAGTGAAAGGTACAATCGATGCAAGATAGCAGGTGAAAAATTCATTGTAAATAATTACGTATATCGCGTGTCATATTACACGCGTATTAAAATCGTGTTCGCAAATTATGACGACTATGGGAAAAGAAATTCATCTGCTTTGGAACATACTATATATGCTTTTCATACATGAAAGATTAGCTCTCTATGCACATGGGTAACTTTGAGGGAAAGTATCAAATTTCTATGTTGAATACTTAGCTTTCCTTCGGATCTTTTTATATCACTACGATTTACACGTTGCGCAGCGGTAACTATTACAGTCGTATGTATTTAAACAACTGTAACAATTTAACGAATATCTTTGAAATAAAAAGCATAACCGCGAGAAGGTACCACCTCCGGGACTGTGAACTGACCGCGAGTCTAAAATTTACAACACAACTATCGTATAACAGTAATGTAACTAAGTAAACGATATTTTTCGTATTTCTTCGTAAACAAAAGATTCTACACTCAATGGAATGGGTACAGTCGAACCTAAGAACCTTTTAAAGACTCTTTCCGGTTATACCACAACTTACTGACGACTTTGTATAGCTATAAGCTTCGAGTTGCAGAGGTAGCGGCAACTTACAGAGGCGAAGTTCGACTTGTAGAGGTTTGGCTACCCAAAATCGAAGTTACCAAGATAAAATAATGCATTCGAACATGCGTCAAATAATTGGAATTAAAGTAAATTTCATTTGAACCGATCGCGATGGAGCGAACGTTTAGTTTTATAGAGGTTCGTAGAATTGCTGGTTTTGGCGATACGCAATTACAATAAGGTCGAGGAGCACCGATACAGAGGATCGCAACGGAGTCTCATAATCGATGAAGAAGTTGTCGGTTTCTGAAAGGCGGTGTGAGCCGTTGTTGTTCGAGAAGTATCCTCCTGTTGCATGGGATGAATCGACGTTTAGAATGCATTAAGTCGCTAGTCGTATCGGCTTGGAGGCGGTGGCGGCGGCGGCAGTGGCGGCGGCGGCGGAACAGGCGGCGGAACAGGCGGAATGGTCGAAGCTGGAGAGGGGCAAACAGATAGCACGTTGCTCGTTCTTCGTTCTATGCAGCCGTTTGTCGTGAGTTTGTCGTTAACGGAGAGTCGACGATCGTGCGCCGACTCGCTGCTTTCAGCCGCGAAGGACGCGCGCCGATCAATCGTCCTTTTGGCTCGATTTGTCACCGCGTTTATCATCAATCCTGAATGTCAGCTGGTTCCTCGTCAACCTTAATACGCGTCATGGGACGCTTTCTTGGTCGAGTGAGTATCGTTCTTCGACGTTGCGCGATCATTCGTTGAATCGGTCTTGTTTGTTGCCGTTGAGTTGGTCGATCGGAAAGGAACTCAGTGTACGGAAGATCGTTGCGAAGAAACTTGGTGCACAGAAGATTGTCGCGAATGAAATTGGAAGAAAGACAAATTGTTGCGACAGAAATCGGTACGAAGGTACTAGGTACGAAGAAAATCGATGCGCTGGAAACGAACGTAATGAAAAGCATAGCGAAAGAGATTGGAACGAACGAAATTGGCATGCATGGGATCGTCGCAACGAAACTTGATATACAAAGAACTGTGACGAAGGAAATCGTCGCGATAGAAATCGGCGTCCTGTGAGAATTGGCGCGAAGGAAATCGGTAAAACGGAGATTGGGCTGCAGGAAATCGAGGCAAAGGAAATTAGTATTCAGGGAATCTACGTAAAGACATAAAGAATCGGTAGAATGAGAATCACGGAAAAATAAATCGATAGAAAGGAAATAGTTATGAAAAAAATCGGCATAAAGGAAATCGAAACGTACGGATTGCGAAGAGATTCGGAGTCGGAGCGTCCGCGCGCGTAAGGGAAGAGCAAGTGACAACGAAACGACCGTTTCCGCCTTTTATATCCACGCTTGTCCAGGAAGAGAATTTTTTCTCGCGTACACTCTAATTAAACAATGACTCGAGATAAACGTAAATTCGTTCGAAATCGTCCATATGCTATTTTTCTGCCGCGAACCGTAAGTTTCCTGTAACAGGTGTTTTGTACGGACGCTGATCGCAAAATGCCTCGACGTAGCAACCGGTAAAAAGCCAACGTGGAATCGAAGCAGGTTTCATTCGGAACGTTGATATTTTGTCCGCACGTCCCGGCCGCTTTTTGCTAAGCGGATAGAAACGAGCGCGAAAAGCACAAGTGTTTTCTGCGCGCATTAACGTGGCTTATTTTTTCGTGCATGCATCAACTGCCCGACAGATGTTACGGGACACGAGTGGACACGAGTAATTTTCTTGCTGTCCATGTGTCAAACAACACTTTCAACAATACTGAAAATATTCCAGTAAACGAAGATCGTTAGCGATAGAAATATCGAACATGCGTTTCAGAAGTGGACAAATAATAATACTTATCGTTTCAGTGCGAAATAAAGGGAAAGATTTTCAGTGACTCGACTAGGTTTCTCTAATTTTCAAGATGCGCTGCGTAATTAGACCAGAAACAGAAACAATAAAAATTTATTTATTTTATTCGGCAACGCACAGTTTTCAACTCTTTTCCGAATAGTCGATTTTACGAGGACATTCCGTTTAAGTACACTTTTATCGAATGGGCAGCATAACAAATGTGCTTCGCAACGTTTTTAAAACTTGATAAGATAATGAAAGATTACATAAATTTCCATGTAATTATACCGGCACTCGGTGAAACGTGCATAGCTTAAAAATTTGTTGGATCGTAGATATGCGTATGATCCTGAAAAGTGTTAAAATATGGCTTAACACGTTTACTGCCACAAGGATCACCGATAATCCCGAAAAGGAGAGTTCCGAATATTAGAAATATTACCCTCGTAATTAAAAACATAAAATCAATGTCTAATTCCCTTGATAATCGTCTTTATGGTATGCCATGCCAAATATGGCTGTTGGCTACTGTGGCATTGAACGTGTTAAGAGAGAACTGGAGGACTATGACGAATCGTCGGTCATTCTCCTAGCGATTCAGCAGAATCGTTTCAACAATGGTAACCTTGATCCATACATTTGCAGTGAATGGTGTACGATGACATTTTTGGCCCATGGGGCCGTATCGTACTTATCGTATTGGCTGCGTTCGTCGTCGTGGTCGCCTTGCTCTTGATCGCTTGCTTTCTAATACCAGGATGTCTTGGCTACAAATTCATCAAGAAACGAAGTAAGCCCCATCTTTTATTTCTACCTAAATTTGCGACGGACGATCGTTTCCTCTGTACAAGCTTTCCCAGTAATCATTGTATAACGAGGAAGAATCAAATTCTTGAGAATGCATTTTACTTATATGCGGCTTTATATCTTAAGCTAGTTACATATATATATATATATATATGAATTTCTATCAATTACCCGCTATTGAAAATTTATTAGGTTAATAATTAAATTCGCGAACTTTGTATTTTTCCCTAGTTTTTCATTTCTACGAAGTCATGAATTTAAATGTAGCGTATTATAGTCACAATCAGCAGCCACGCGATGGATGGAGGCAACGAAATGAAATAAAAATATCAATATCGCTGATCACTCGATACAACGAAAAATTCCCATGGGATAAAAAGCACGAGTTAATGTGGTCTAGTTAAACACGTGTTTTCGATATACATAATGGGTTATCACTGAACCAGCGAGCGTGTTAATTACATGCTTTGGTTAGCACATATACTCGAGATGATTAATCATCTCGCTGTCGGTGCCGAAAATCGACTTTTACCGCATTCACTGGCATAATGAAACAACTATGCTCCTTTGGAAATTACATACGTGTACGTTGATTGGTCCTTGTACTAATTGAATTCGATTAGACTTATTATCCTCTGGTTTTCGCGTTATTTATTCATTTACTTATTTATTTATACAATTATTTCGTTTCGTTATCTGCAGTCGTTATGTTCTCGTAACTTAACACGGATAATGAATAAAATAAAACGATGCCATTGATATGTTCTTTTCGTAATGTATTTTATAACAGTATTCTTCAGATTGTCGATAAAAAAAAATCGTTATACAGATCGTGATGAGGAAAATTGACGAGAATGTAAGCGATTCCTCTATCATAACAGTGAACGTATTCGCAACAACTATCGTAGATGTATCGACCACTAATCGAGATGATTAGCGTCGAGTAACAATGCGCAGAATTAGTTTCTAAATATACGCGCGGAGAATGTTATTTTTCGTGACAATCAGTCGTTTTTCCAATTAATTGATACATTGCAATTTCAACCGTTTAAACGTTCTTAAATTAGCCCGAAATCTGCAGAATATATTTATCGAATACTTACCGATTTTACGGACAATCTAAAGAGGATTTGCAAGATCCTTTTGTGCAGCGAAGATGGGCGTTACCACGATGATTTTATCGGAAAAGTTGTTGTACAGTTCGTTTGCAGGATGACATACGTAATTACATAACATCGTGGAGGAAACGAAGAAAACGTCTTATACGCGTGTGTACAGATATAACTCCGCGAACAATGGCGTAATGTACCTGGCCACGTATGTGCACGATTCACGATGCAGGAATTTTAAGCTTCCTTCCTTTCATAGGAATAGCGGAATACTTTATTCCGTATTGCATCAATTATATTTTCACTATAAATAAACTGTATATCGATAATGTACGGTTCCTATGCTCTTGATCGATTTACAAAGAAATAATTTAAACATCATCGGCACAAAGTATTCGGTTACGTTTAAGACATTCAATGTCGTCTACATTTTTTAACCGTATCGTTGCATTAACGTCAAAATCGAATAAATTTCAACATTAAAATTATCGCTAACGTAAAAAGGTATAGACGAAAAGTGCACCGCGAGGGCACAGAAATTGTACAAAATATACGAGTATAGCTATAATGAAATAACGCGATACAATTCTCTGACCTGATTTCAAACCCCAGCCGTAAACTACAGGTTCAACACGACGAACGTGATAACGAGCGACGCGGATCTTTATAGTGGTTGTTTACAAAATTACATAACCAAAGGTACGAATAATTGGTTGCAGAGAGAGAAGCAAAAAGTGTGCCGTTGCGTGTCAAGAGCAAAGAGAATGAAAACGTGAAGTTGAACGATGTCAGCTACAGGTCATGGAGATTGGGTAGCCTCTACGAAGACGGGAGCAACGGTAACGTGCAATTATTTCTGCAACCTATTTGCTCGTTATGTCGCGTCGCATAGAAATGTAAAAATTAAGTACTACGGACGATTCCGATTCTCCTACATCGTACAGTTTTCGACGCGAACAAGTAACGGAACAGTTGCTACAGCAAGTTTTTGAAAACTCACGCAGGTACGACGAACGAAAACGTCTCCGTAACCGGAGGCAACTTCTGGAGTACCAGCAATGCTCGGCTCGGTTGCACCGATTCTTCGTCTACTCTGGTAATTTCTGTTATTAATCCTGACACTTTCTCGTCGTTAATACAATTGTTAATAGAATTTCGTAAAACGATAGCCGAGCGCATATTTTAAGTGCGTTAAATATTGCTGTATGTATAATATTTTTCTAGAACTTGGTGCAAAAAGATAAACAGAGGACGGAGAAGAAACAAAGTGAATTCCCGACAGAATTGACAATAAGCCTGCAATTCCTACCACCCTGCGATGAGACTGTTACCGGGAAGTTCGTTATCGGTATCGAGGTACTAAACAGTTTCCTTTCAATCTTTCCTCCTTTTGTGTCTACGTTATGACCAGAATAGAAATCGAGTTATAAATTTCTAAGGAATAAAATCTCTTCCGACGAACAAAGGTCCGTTTTCGTATACCCTTAGAAGAACGTGTTATGCACAGAACCCAGACCTACCGAACGATTATTCCGCAAAAATTACATAATTCTATATTACATAAGCTAACAATGGCTTTGCATCTGTTACAATGTCGGAACAAGTAAGTACAGTCACTCGTGAAAATCTTCGTACATCCTATAAAAGGGTGTCTAATATGATCGACGTAAACGATAACGATTTTCGCTAAACTAACGATTTTCCCGAAGGAAAGTAGTTTAAGCTTGAGCAGAAAAATCTGACAACGCTTGTTTTCGTTTTTAGGGAGATCATAGGAAACAATGGCGAAAGCGTAAGTCAGTTGTAAAAGGTTATAAGTCAGAGTCTTTTTGCGTCTCTCTTAATACTCGCTAGAAAAACTTGACCGCTAAAGTATAGATAAATAAATATGTATGTCGTTAGACGAAATTATTATTTCATTTCAGCGACCTTTTTACGGGATTTACGAAGAGTTTCGCGAGCAACTATACAACGTATAGCTAAAGAAAGCGTGTGTTACGTTGAAGCAAGCAAGCACAGTTGCGTAAATAACAATGACGCTCGTTATGCTTCTACGTAAATCTATTTATTTGGTATTGTACAGGCTCTGTCTGGTCTTCCTCCCAAGCAATACAATTGCACCCTGGAGCCATACGTGGCCCTCAACATCGTGAAGCAATCTTGGAGTCACCGGAAACGGCAGAAGTTGCATAGCTTTCGGACGAGGAGCGTCAGACACACGGCCAACCCTATCTTCAAAGAGACGTTCGTCGTGGCTAACGCGAAAACGCACGAAATTAAGGTAGACACGGTTTTTTATCTACGAAGTGCACGCGGTATAAAGAGTTTTCTTTAATTCAAGGCTGAAAAGCACGTCACTCGTTGGTTGCAGCGCAACCGCGATAAAGCTTGCCCGCGTACGCTCGTAACATTACGAAAAGTATATCGTGTTTAAGTTTATGCTCGAGTCAAAAAATTAATACAATTCCGTCCGACACTTCGAATTAGAAAATAAAGGATCGTATAATCCCAGCGCGTAGTACATATGCAATGTAAATTTGTTTTGCATAAGAAAGACTGTATGTTTCGTAATTACGCGAGAGAAATAAGTACTTAGAACGTTGTAAAGTTAATAAGCCTGACTTTTTTCTTCTACTCTGAATTTTTCTTCGTACCTGTATAAAACAGGTCACCAATATACATACACAAAATTAGATTTGTTAATTCTATTCTATCTTCACGGTAAACACGTTATAGACCGCTTCACGATCCTTGAAAATACTACGAACAGATAAAAATAGATTCCACGATTACTTTTTGTATGCAGCGCAATCAAGGTGGATTTAAAAGATTCCATCTCGCTGTTTTAGCGAGAAATCGCGTAATTTAACGTGCTTAATTCGATCGTCCTTTCTCGTAGGAATGGATCCTTGATTTCGCGGCGTACGACCACGACAAATATGCCAACGATACGGAGCTATGCTCGTTCAAAGTGTCCACGAAGGAGATGAAGCGTGTTTTACAGAGTCCGGAGATTCATATGTTCAACTTCAGAATGAAGTCGTCCAATTTGGTACTGTCATCAAATTTCGACAAAACTTTTGCTTTTCATTGTATATCGGAAACACCAGATACAAGATTCGACTGATTTTCCAGGAATTCGGAAATATTTTATTAGGCGTGAGTTACTTACCTACAGCCCAGAGACTGACAATAAACGTAATGAAGGTGCGTGACGTCAAGTTCGCGCCAGCGGTGTCGAGTTTAAGCAACTTTAGTAAGCGCTACACGTAATTTATTGAAACAGTTCCTGTCGGCAACAGCTGCGTTCGGATTAATTTTCTATCAGCGGTATATTATTTTTAGATCCTTTTGTGAAGATATTGATGCTAAACGGAAGGACAGGACAGCGAATAAAAAAGAAAAAAACGAAATTCGTTCGCGCCAGTTTACAGCCAGAATTCAACGAAACCCTGACGTTTGACGTGTCTTACAATCAACTGGATATCGTGCAATTTCTCGTAGTGCTGTGTAGCAAAGTACATAAGCACGATATCAGATTACAGTATTCTTTCGTTCTATTGCCATCTATTATATTATACGGATATTTATGCATATTAGTCGTATTTCCGTGCGCTATTATCAAAGGAAGAAACTTATGACGGCAATATAACGGGAGTTTGCTGCATGGAGTCTTTAAAACTAATATTTATTAAAGTAAACATCGTAGACTGTACCTGTTGAGATTCCTGCAAACATCGTGGATCACCAAAGCGACAGCGAGGATTCTGTAACGATGAGTTACAGATCAAAAGATGTTCATATCGGTAAAGTTGCACTCGGAAAAGGAGTCAGGGGATCAACGGAAAGACTACACTGGTTCTCCGTACTTCAAAATCCTAGAAAACTCGTCACTGTATGGCACGTGTTGAAGTAATAATTTCCAGATGACCGTTGAAAACTTTTTCTTTCTAACAAACCATCGAAACTTTACTGCGATTTAAACGATTCGCAAACACTGGTAACAGAAAATGTTGACAAATTCTACGTTTATCGCATAAAGTGTTTATAAATATTCTATTATATAGCGATAAGTTTATTCGATGAACTGTTGACACTTTGAGTGTTTGGCTAAAATTGAATATTTCTGTTCAAATAGAAATTTTATACCTATTAAATCTATATATTATTTTTATAATATTTCACTATTCGTTAAAATATCGAACGCTCAAAGTGTTAAAAAGTATCCTATCAAACTGTTGTTTTATAATTTCAAAACAATGCGCTTCGAATGATAATGCTAGGCACCAAATTCTGTATATTTTGTATTTATAATTTAACGATACAATCATAGCCAAAGATTGTGAACATTGCAAATCTTATAAATATTTATATGTATAACTTCGTTGACATTTTCGAATATTATTTAAAGTACAATGTACAAATCCTAACATACTACAATTATATTTATATCCATCAATGTTTTACGTCTTGTGTAATAATTATTTATATGATGTATTTAATCGCTGATATTGTCGAACAATGTTACTTTTCCATCAGCAAATGCTGAAAGTTGAAAGGTTCGTTTGAGTTTGGCGGGTTTCGATAGCGCAGGAAGAATTCCACGCGATCGATCTTATTTGTTTCGCGTTTATAATAAATTTCGAAAACGATACGCTTTAAGTTTGAGTACCATTATTAAGAATGAAATTCTGCATATTTAATAGTTACATATTTAATTAAATGACGAGTATTTAATTGATAATGACGCTGCAAAGTTCTGTTTCCGAATAAACAGGCGAAGAAAGGAGAGGAATGTACGTTTGAATTTGGCGGGTTTAAGGGATAGCGTGTAGATAAATAGCGCGTGCGCCGCGAGAGGGCGACGCAGTCGCGTTGGTTCGTCTCGTAGCAACGTCGACGAGGTGCCCGGCCAGCGAGCCTCAGTCTGTTTTGTGACTTGTGCGTGTGTTGTGTTCGTTCTTGTCGTGTTCAGTTTATTCGGTTGTCCGTTTTTTCTTTCGCGGTGAGTTTAGTTGCATTACCCGAGGGAAGTGCGTAGCAGGGACGAGTGCAAGGACGCGAACTTACATCGAATGGTGAGTAACCGATTCGATCCGTCAACATCCTGTACGGTTTCTCGGGAGGCAGCGAGCGTTACGCTGGAAATGTAACCTCCAAAGGCACTCGAGGTCCTTCCACGTAGAACGTCTGTTTCGTGCGTCTATTTTTCTCGAATTGTATCGCGTACGCGAGTCTGCATCGTTATCGCTGATTTCGCGACAATCGCGCACGATCAGCCGGTCGAGTGAATCGTCCTCGATAAGTGTTTGAACAGAACAAGGCATCGGAACCGCTTCTCGCGCTAATGTCAACCGTTTTTGAATATCGTCCAATAGCAACGCTCAGATCCTTCGTTCGCGATGTTTGAGAACCAACGGCCGATATAACAAGGGGCCAACGGTTATCCGGAAATTGTAAAGGGTCCCGTGTTAAAAGACAATTTTCTAAAAATTGTTATTTAAACGTAAGTTGTTAAAACTGTCTGTAAGTAGTAAAGACTCGATATTTCCTCTTCTATAGTTTAAACGATAAATTAACCGGTAATCGGAGAAAAAAAATCTATTCATATTCGAGGTCGGAGTTGTTTTTTTCGTATTAAACGAAGGAAACAGCGCTGGATGCATATGTTTTTGTATCTGTCTTGGCAAATATGCCAAGCAATTAATACTATCGATACGAATTTGAATCGATCGATCACCGTTGATTTACAAAATTTGCCACAGCTTCGTCAATTTCGAATACAACGAAATTTGCACGATATACGTAAGAACGAACAAGAAATCTAAATTATACGTTTTATGCAAAAGGACTGGAATGTCCTGAGGCCTTTCTTACATCCAACAGTATACATATTCGAATGTTTCGCGATTGAAACCAATAGAATACGTACATTCTGCGTTCGCGTGTAAATATTTCGTCGTAGCTTTTTTTTACGTACGTTCGAAATTCGATATTCGATATTTCCCATTCACGTGCCGCGCTGTCATGTAGAGGAAAACAAAAGAAGAACAGTCTCGACTACCTGGCAGTCGGGTCGATTTCCAATGGAACCGAGTTTTTGACCTGCTCGTCCGTTGGCCACGCCATCCTTTGCTCCTTTGATCGTGGGTAAAGCGAATTTAGTGGACCTTGGCCTTAACCTTTGTCTCCGCGTAATCCCTTTGAAACCGTTCTTCGCTAACCACTTCCCGCCATATCGTACCGTGGATTCTCTCCGTGTCGAATACAGCAGTGCATGTGTCCGTGTTAATACTCGTGCTTATGCATACGCGATATATCTACCGTGTGTACGCTTTCGCGATAATCCCGATCGAGCATCTAATGAAATCTATCCGAACATCGATCATGGTACCGAACGAAAATTACGATACAATCGGTTCTTGTCACCCGTCACATGGCCAGAGGCGGTATGTCGCCGTCACTTGGTCACGCGTTATATCGCAACTCGTTACATGGTCTCGGGATACATGGCCACGCTTGCGTGTACTTGCGCGTTAATATTTTGTCCCGTAAGTACGATGTATCTACCGTGTGTACGTTTTCGCGGTAATCTCGATCGAGCATCTAACGAGATCGCTGTCAACAACGATCATGGTACCAAACGAAAATTACGACATAATCGGATACCGTTATCGTGTCCTGTCTGATCAATTAATACGCTTCTGAATCGACGCTTGGACTGGTTGGTTAGTTAGTTGGTCGCGTACCGGTGAAGCCGCAACGGTTTGTGCATATGGCACATGGTGTCGCAGATGCGTTCTGCTTTCGATTACATATGAGAACAGAGCGTGGTACGAGGGGGAGGAGATGAGTACGAAATATCGGTCGGTAAACTATACGCGCGAATTTCTTCTTGCAATCTCCCGTCCTCGAACATCGTTGGTAACGAGTTCACTTTTATTTCGATACGTTCATGGAAGGACACGGGTTTTGCGCTTACATTGTTACTGCGTTTCAAGTAGTCAAAGTACAAAGAAGTTACAACTCGAAAGTCTGCTTACTTAACCTTGAACATGACTCTTTGTTTATTTCATTAAAAAGCGAGTGTGAATGGCTTGCGAATGGATATTGCGTATATTATATGTTACATACATACAGCGCCGTTCAGGAAGAAAATACTTGACATTTAATTAAAAAGTATATAGTTGATTGGAAAGTTGCAATTTATTTTGTAGCTAAAATAACATGACAACAGTTACATCGAGGCACTTGACGTTTTATACATGTAATGAAAATTTCATTATTTAGCCGGTCTTTCAGCAGTTTATCAAATTGATATTGCAGTCGAAGTTCGATGAATTAGATTTTTCAATTTCGATGAAAACGTCACGAGAACTTTTGCGTGTCTTTGTTCGCGAAACGTTCCGTGTCTGGTACCGGTCGTTCGCGGTTCGATCTAACAACAATATTCTATAGCCGAGAAGCGACTGTCGGTCAGGTAATTCAATCGCGTCGCTCGCTTATTGTTGATAATCGAACGCGTAGAATATGCTGTGAGCATATCTACGTTCTTTGTATTCAGTCACTGAATCTGCTTTAGTTTCGTATCTCCCGTTTTTTGCGACGACGTTTTCCTACTAACATCGTAACTTTTTTTTTTTTTTTTTTTATAATTTTAGTAATTTGAAAATTTGCTACAAACAAAAGGTATAACAAAAAATACGTAATCCAAATTAGAAATGAAATTTCTGAGTTGGAAATCGACGTGGAAATCACAGGATTATTTTGTACGGTTCTAACACTGCGAAAAAGTTACATCGTTACCATAATAGGGTTTGACAGACCCCACAATTACTTTCTTAGTTTATTGCTATGAACCTTGGATATAAATAACATGTATAAGCATCGACAGCGGGGGTCACGATGGATCTGAGATCCCCCTAAAGCGTCGACCGGTCCTTTGCCACTCGGAATGATCGTAGTTAAAAGAGGAATATTCGTCGACTTGTAAAATGTTAATAAAAATCGTTTTTATGACTGCGAAATTATCATTAAAAATGATAGTAGAATAGAATCGAGTAACGCTAGGACATTTTTAGATAATCGATTTGAGCCAAGGTGCTTACCGTGCTAACTTGTAGCAACGGTATTCGTTTTGGAAATTTCGTTGGGTTTCAGAGAGATCGGTAGGATTATCGAGAGACACGCGAATGATCGATACATAACGCTTTTCCACGCATGTTAAATTCTTTGGAGCGACGAGCCGAAGTTATCCAGGTCTCATGGCCGCGACTCATTGTCATGTAAATGATTTTTGCGCAATCACGAAGGAGCCAAGCGAAGACGTTGGACCTACGTGCACGTGCATGGGAAAAAGGTTCCGGAATGTCCACGCGCTTACAACCCTTTCTCCTCGTATTTGGATTTTCACTTTCGTTTCTTCGCCACTTTCCTTCTCCTATCTTCGTTTCGCCTTATTCTATGCTTGAATAGCGAGAAAAGCGCCTCGACATTCCCTATTCCGAAGGCTTTCATGCCTCTTTATGAAAGTTATCTTAAGCACGCCTCAAGTTATCTTAAGGACGCTCGTTTTAAGTCCGACTAACGCGTTAGCTTCTCTTTTGTTGCGCGATATTTCATTTGCGCGTGGCCTAGTTTCGTATAATATCTAGATATATTGTCAGCCGCTGTATCGGCTCGCGTTATATTGCCGCGAGAGTAAATCATTAAAACGAGATTTAAATTAGCTTTCAGTGATCGATATTTGACAGAAAGAATGATCTTTCTAAATATCATAAAGGAATAACTTTATCCGGAATTTTGATTCGAAAGTTCTTTAAATAATGTTTGACTTTGAGCCGAGCTAAGACGATGCCCATGGTTTGCAATCGACGTGAAAGTCATTTAAACAAAAATAGTGGTCTGTAAATAGGCTGTCTCCTAAATACCATCGAACAATGATTGGCGCGATCGTCGTCCGCGGATCAGCAGCGTCACCGTTACTATTTCGGTGTAACGGTGGCATGGGAAAAATAATGCTTATTCGGGTTACTCAAAGAAACCACGAAAAGCATTGCCATTGTCCTGCATGTGACTCATTAGTCGACTTCGGCCATTGAACGACGAAGATTAATTAATTCTCTTTGCATTCGCGCAATTTCGACTTAACATTTCTTCGTTTTCCTTGAAACGAGACAAATTTTTTGTATCGCCATTCTCATATATATATATATATATATATATATAATTAAACGTATAATTAAAAGAGCGTTAGTGAACCAGTTATCGTGACTTGAACCTCGAGTACTCTGGTAGGATAAGATTTTATTGTCAAGGTCAAAGATTTCAACCGGAGTCTCGTAATGCCTTTTTACAGAAATACTACAAATGTTAACTACAGATACGTCGATTAAAGAAATATTGTCACAACCGAAACATATGTGCCTGTAGTCGAATGAAATCGATTTGGGCCGCTACAGGTACTTAATTTCTAGCATTTGTAAGGTAGGTGCAGGAATTTGATATATTATCGTTATAAGGACAATCAGGAAATCGAACGCGACGAATCTAAACCGTTTTGCAGTCGCGTGAGCGAAAAACGTCGAAAATTTGATAGGGTAGAAGGCAGTTCCAAAAGAGTCGTGTTGCGGTTACAAGCGTTTCGGAATCTAATATTTTGTCGATAGATAGAGGTGGAGGTCTCGAAGTAGAAATTGGAGAACGCCGATGCATAACTGGGTCGCCGTCGGGGCGGGCAGGTTGGTTAGAATGCAGTTTTCAATGTAGGCAGTTATTCTGCATTCTGTGCATCTATAAATATAACCCGGTTTATGGCTATTACCGCGTAACTGCAATTTCATCGGACCAAACATTCGTCGTCCGTCTGCTTTTCCTCGTCCTTCTTCTTTTTCTTTTACCTTTTTTTCGATCGCGTGCCCCATTGAACCGTTTTATATCTTGCGGTAACTCGAGTCTGTCAACTCGAACGTTTCTTCGTTCAGAAAACAGGAATCTTTTATTCTCCTTCGCGCGTAACGATTTACCAGATTTACGATTTTTATCGTTGCTAATTGAAATTTCGATAATTTTTCGAAAGTAGAAAACTAGAAAATACGGTTGTCGAAATAATAAACAGTCGCGTTAAGGAAGATGTAGTAAAAACGAGGAAAAAGTTTAGTAGCAAGTTAACGTTCCCTTGTATGGTAATATATAGAGAGCTCGGTTGAGGAGTCGGAGTACGCGATTCGACTACGTAGTAGCTCGATATCTCGATATAAGGAACTAGTCAACCGATGTTTTTCCTAAGCTTTTTCATTGACACGTCGTTGACGTTGATGCAGCTGCGCATTCACGATTCACGTTTACTATCATCTTATAAGGACGAGTCGGATTTCTAATTGCAGAAAAGATCGAGCGACCGCCTACGAGTTCGTCTTGTTCGGTTCCGATCGGTTCGAGAGTCGTGCGAGAAGAAAGCAGATCGTTTCTTCTGCCCTAGAATTCGATCTTCTTTGTCCTAGAATTCGCTTCGTTGTGACATCTGCGACTCGTTCTCGATCGCTTCGGCAACGACAAATACCTGTTCTTCGAATAGTTTTCCCCTGATGCCATTTCGTTCACGCTTTTAACCCTTCGGCTACGAAACGCGAATCTACGGGATGATTCATAACACGCGTTTCGCGTATTGTCCGTTGTGCGACAACGCGACAAGCTGTTTCGTGATTGGACTTGGAACAAAGAGCGTATCTCGACGACTAGACTCATACTTACATATATGTATGTATATCGTGTATACTATTGCATACTGTAAATTTAATGAAAGATTTTTACCCGTGTATTAGAAATTAAGACCGAGAGACGATTACATAGGCGAGTACAGTTATACGGAAAGAATTCTGTCGAATTATTAAGCATTCTGATAAGTAAGTCAGGTATAATCAAGTGGGTAGTTGGACAACTATTTCGCTTTTGTATCGAATCGTAGAGGGAGCAACTCTATCGTACTCGATTCGGTTGTTTATCTGTCGACGCTCGGTTGCATCAATTTACTTCGCTTTTCAAACTTTGAGAATTTCAAAGTAGAGTCGACAGCTGATACCAAGAAAGTTTCGCATGTCCTGGAAAAAGGTTTGAAGGGGACCTTGAAGGTTGACCTTACGAAAGAGTATTCGTGTGTTATAACGAAACAGAGTTGGCGGTCGATCGTTGGCGACGAATAGTATTCGTCTCCATTTCTTACACGGTCGCGTTCGAACGGAACATTTTGTTTGCCGGTGTAAAGTCGAAGGCAGGAGGAAATAGGAGGAGGCTCCGGCCCGGCGAGGGCACGATCTTCGCGAAACGGTGTTTCACCGGCTAACAAACAATGAGAGACGTTCGAGCGGAAGAAACGGGAAAGCTGGAGAATTCTTTTATTGCGCGATGACTCCTCGATGCGTGAAGCGACATGCAAAAATTTCTGTAGCTCGCCAGCTAACTCGCTCCGCTGATTTCTTGGTTCATCGTTCGAAACCGGAGGATTTCGTCTTTCTTAAGAACCACGCTTTACATACTCGAATATCTTGCTTACGCTTCAATAATTATCCCGACAGATCGCTCTGACGCGAGCTAATATACATAGCCATTAAAAGATCCAAGTACCTTTTACAAAAATTATCTGTACACATTTATTTGTAAATATTTATTCGACATACATAGTTGAGACCTACGTACAGTTTCTTAGTAAACAAGATAATTTGATCGTTTTACGTTTACTTATATTTAGCTACTATCCAGAATATTGTCTAGAAAGGATGAGTTATATAACATCGCCATACATTAATTACCGCTTAAATATTCTTAATTTCGTACTCGTACGAGAGATTTAATTAGATTTATCCTAGCCTTTCGCTCGGATTTCCTTTTCGCTGACAATGGAATCGAGCTCGCTCATCCTGAGAACTCGGAAGCGAGTGCAAGCTATTTATTTACGCGCGAATCAGCTTAATTGCTCCAAAAATGGAACTGCTTTGTTTCAAACCTGAGCTGAACTTTTTCAATACACGATTTGGACACGGTATTTAGATACAATGAAATGATTTTTGTATCGTTAAACGAGCGTACTTTTCTCTATCGCTTTTCACTCAAAGTATTTTGCTTTATTTCTGCTCGTGCGTTCCTTTCTCCTCCGGGTTTTTTCTTTCGGTGATTCATCTTCGTTCGAATCGCAGAAGGGACGATAAATTTGCGATGGTTTGGCTCGTTCCTGGTACCTGCAAATAAGACATTTTTCACAATCCACTTTATTCGATCCGCACAGTAGTCTACCTCTTCTTGTGTTCTACAATCTATTGACTGTCAGCAATATTAAACGTTTATTCGGAACGATACCTTCGACTTAACGCGCTCTGCGATAGCGTCAACTCCCAAGCTGTGCGCGAAAAACGGACTCGAAATATTTTCTCGAAATTGCAGCTCCGTCGGTACCGATATAACGAGATTCTATCGTAGTTTGTTGCCGCGATAAGTTTTACCCGGCGGAGTCGCGACTTTTCCAAGGAGTTTGCGCGGCGAAGAAAAAACGAGAAACGATGTTTCGCGCAGCTCGTAAAATTCTCGTACGTTTTTCGCGAGACGTTTAGTAGCCTGGGGCTGGCATTATTTTTAATCCGAATGCTCGCAGAAAGTCTCGCATAAAGTGTCGGGAAGCGTCGCGCGGAAAAACAGAGGCAGAAGATTTGAATAGTTGGCGAAAGTTGATACATTCGGCAGAGGGTACGACGCGCGGTGTGTTCTTCGAGGTGAATAACCGTGAACAACTGTGCCGATCGTAAAGCGTTCACCGCAATGGATAGTACGTAGCGAAGATCCGACGCGTGCCATTAACGGGCCCGAGTGAGTCTAACAGATCGAAATGAAAGCAAAACGGAAGAAAAGTAAAGGACGATCGGCGATTAAGAAAACAGTTGAAATCGTGGAGATTTGCATCATCCGGGGTTAACCGTTCGCTACACTCGGTATCGCGAGATAGAAAATAATTACCTACCGTAATTACTGCTTTTGTTTTTCAAAAACAAACGCTACTTGTTTGTCGTTTACTCGTGGTTCGTATTCGATTCGTACCGGTTTCTGTAAAAATCCGTTAATAGACTTTTCGAGGAGATTGTACCGATAGAGTAGAGTACGAAGAATAAGATTTCCATGGCATATAAACGTCGCTTAATGGTGAATCTTTATTCAGCTACCGTGAACGACGGCGAAGTTTTATCGCCTTTTTAAAGCTCTGGCCAGAAGCATTGCTACGAGTTATCGATACACGATCGATATTTAACGATACGTGAATTATCGTTAAAGCGAATGGAAGCGCGGTCGTATATAATGCGTAATTTTTTCACTCGTCTTTGATTATTCCTGTTTGAATATATGATCACGCGTTAATAATATGTTGACGATACTGTCGGTGTATAAAATTATAACGCGTTCTCTGTCCGTTAAGCGTTTCATTTGCTGCTCTATGAACTGGAGCTTCTGCTTTTCGGATATAAACGATTAAAAATCGGATAACCGTCTTCCGGGGTGCGCCGTTGATATCATAGACAACCGCGAGGAGGTGTTAACGGTGCACCGAGACGCGCGTATAAACAGCAAGGGCGTATTTTTAGCGTGACTCCGTGTCAGATTTCCCGTACACTCGATACACTGTAAACTCGATGGGGATGGATGGATGGGAATGGTGGTTGCCATGCCTACGTCACCCTTCAACCCTGTCTCGTTCTGTCTGTCCGTCTGCTCGTTCGATACCTGGCTACCTTTCCTTCTCGCTGCCATCGCGCGCAGATGCTTCCGTCTTATTATCATTTATGGTTTCCCGGTCTTGCTGAGCCCGCGAAAACCGTCAACCATCTCAAAGTCCGCCGGCTCTCTTCTAACCGCTCGAGATCATTCGATCGCTACTCGGTTCGCACTGTTTGCTCGCGCTCGTCTTCGCGACGACCCTCGATTACCTCCGCCTTGTGGATCGACGTCTGCTCGATCTTTAAACGTTACTTTGCAGAGCCTCGGACTTGGGAATTCCAAAGGTGCCGAATTCTGAGGTCTCGTAGTTTCAAAATACTAGGTATTGTGCGTGTGCCGAATTACGCGCTTATACGATATTATACGATATTATACGATAACATGTATCTCGCGAAAGTTCATAAACATACACCTAACCTATTTCGTAAAAAAAAAAAGAGATTACTTTCGATTGGATAAACGAGAGAAGCCTCTCGTCGTTCGATGCAAGTATGTACCACGCAGACACGCGAAAGCACGCGTGAAAGAACTTCGATGGAACCGAAGGGGTTGAGTAACGCGTTTGAAAGGCGGAACACGATTTGAGCGAGCTACGTTTTTATCATTGCCACGAGAACGCTTGGTGCGCGCGAGCTTCGAGGGATAATATGTATGCAGCTGGTTCGAACGAGGAGAACAGGAATATTACGCCAGTCGTTTCATCGGTCACCGTTCAAGCACCGAATACCTTCGAGCAGGCAAAGTCCGTTAAAGTTTGGTATTCTTAGGGCGAGCGACGCGCGTGACCACGCCACAGACCCTTCGAACCGTTTCTCTCAAGCGTCGAACACGATTTTTACTAACTGCCCGCCTAAAACAACCTCGCCTTCGTTTCACAAAATTCTTCACTTTGGCATATACGTATATACTTTCATCATTTTTCTGATATTTCAACTCTCTAACACCAGCAATACCGGCGTCCGATGCGTGTTAGTTTCTACATTGAAAATAAAGCAGAAAACTAAATATATTCTAGTGTTGTCGTAACGCTATGAAATTAAGTCTCCGTTCGTTATTCCCCGTATAAATGAGCGAGGAGTAAATTTTCAGTCGGAAAAGTCTGCGACGGTTCAAATCGAACAGACGTCCGGTCATGGTTAGTTTCTAGCTCTCTAACGTTGGTCGATTCCGTGTGTATACGCGTGCAACCGCTACTGTAATCTTCGTTTCTTTCCCGAATGTTTGTAGTTTCGTTCGGTAAGAGAGAAGAACGGCGGTGGTGGTTTGTGCGGAGATCGACTTAAAATAACCCTCGTCGTTCGCCAAAGGAAAAATTCCCGCGTGATTCGAGTGCGTTTCCCTCGGTTCGATACTCTCGAGTATAATCGACCGCGAGTAATTACAACCTCGGTTTAAACGAGTACCTCGCGTTCGCGTCTCTTTGCCCCGAAAACGTGAATCAATTAACGATCGTAGTTGAATTTAACGACCTCTTCTTCGATAATATCGACGATCATCCATCGACGAGAAGAATCGCGAATACTGTCGGCTTTTCTTTTATGATTTCTTTTATTCGTCGTTTTTCACCGCCCTACTGGACATCTGGCAAAATTTCATTATCAAGTAATTTGTCGATTATGCGAAATCGTTTAGCATGTTGGGATATTGGATGCTTAATTGTAAAAATGTTGTAATCGCGTTATATCGATTACCTCTTGATTTCACGTCTCATCGTCTCGAGGAATTAAAGACTAACGTCGTAGACTATCTAATAAGCCATGTAACATCTAACGCGACGGGAAAACGTAAACACGCGATTATTGCTGAATCGATGGAGGAGAAACACCTTGGCACGGTCATTTCAAATTTGTAGCGAAGTAGTTAAAGTACTGTACATCATTATTTGTAATTAATCACAGGTAGCCTGTTAGAGAATATGACACACCGAAGTTAAGACCGAGAGTGTAATTTAGAATTTTTCTTTTCTTAAGAATTTTCATAGTCACACATGTATTATAAGTAACGGTGATTAATGGAGTTTCCGTCCGTGGTGGCACACTTGTGTCGTAAAGAATTAACAAGTTGATTGCTACGAGGGTCAACGGTGATCGACTACCACGAACGTCGTATACACGAATAGTTGATAAAAGTGAAGGAATTACATTTTGATTAGTATTGCTAATTGTAAATATTTCTTCGATATATCTATTTCTACCGCAAACAGTTGTATGCAGTTCTGAAGCAGGTAATAAAAATGTAAAACCGATAAGCAATTTTGGCAGTAATCGAGGTGGAAATTTATAGATGGCTCTCGTCTATTTAAACAACCTTTTCTCGAAGATAGATCGGCGACGGTGGGTATTTCGAGGGAAGCTCGCCGGGTGAAAAAGTACGACGTTAATTAAAGGCTTGACATAAATCACGGCAAACGCCGAAATGCTTTTCTCCGACGCAATGACACGTTCGTTCGTTTTCAGTTTCGACTCTGCGCTTCTCCGAGCTGACAAGGACATATTCTTGCGTGGTATTTTGCGCGTGAACATACCTCTCGAACATCGTTTCCTGTGTTAACGAATCTCTGCAAATAAACTTAGCGAATAATTTTCGTTTAGAGCTAATTAGAAATTTTATCGAGCTCGGTTAACGTATATCGTACGATTGGAATAAATTATGTAATACTCGTTTTCTAGCTGCGGAAAGAAAACATATCTTTAATCGCAAATTCGAACTTTATAACTAAGGATCTTTCATTGCACGAAAATAGTAATTCTTAAATACGAGATTCGTGCCTAACTCAAGCATAAAAGATATTGTCTCTGGATTGTAAGGAATTAATTGTTATTGCAAATAACCACGTTCGGCCTGTATACGCAAAATTCTATCATCTTTTTCCTCCGAACGACTTTGAATCGCTCGAGTCGAGAAGAAAAATAAGAAACTCAAACGGTGCTGTCGCGTAGCCATTGTTTCACGATTTTATAAGACAGCGACAGTTCAATTTCCTTGAATCGTAGAAGCTCGGACGAAATAAAAGGAAAAAGAAGAAAAAAAAAAAAAAAACAGAAAAACTATTAAGCGGACGGTGTTATTTAACGCTGCAGCTATTTCCAGGTGCGTGCGTCGTCGGTGTCGAGTGCTACTCACCGACGAGCTACGACGCCACTTGTGCAGCCTTTTATACCACTTAATCTCCTTTCACCTAGTCCGTCGAAACGAGTCATTTTTAGTGGCACTCCTTTTACTACCGTTTTCGACCTCCGTTTATCCACGGAACGCGACAATTTTCAATTTTAATTCACCCGGAATCATCTGAAGCGAAACCGACTCGCCGACGAATGTCGACGTTCGCGCTTCTCTCGATGGAAAAATCGGTCAATTATCTTAATCGAAACATTCGATTGCCGTGATGTAGACTTTCGTCGATCGAACACGACATTGACGGCAAACGACGTGCTTTAAATTTTCAACTTTTAAACGTTGCGATGTATGGTCGTTAGGTAAAGGAAGTTAGAATGGTGCAAGCGACTCGGCCGGAAACACAGGTGGATATTGCTGTTTATTATGGGAAATCGAGGAAAACCTTGTGATTAGGAACGACCTCAAAGTGATATCCGCCAACTTATCTCGAACGTCGCGTTACAAATGTTTACGTTGATAAGGCAAGTGACTAGCTCGAGTACGCGTCTTGAATACGTATTCTCTTTGTAACGAAGGTAAAGGAAGATGTTCACTCGTTACGACATTTTCTTTCTTCATCTTTTTCCTGCAAACAGATATTTCACGAATCTCTACCGTTTTGTTGGCGTTCTACGGAAAAGAAGTTGGTTAAATTTCAGCATTCGACTGATCGGGATACGACTCTGACGGATATCCCCGTTTCTAACGCACCACCATGTGGTGCATTTACCATCGTTCCGAGAACAGCGAGAAAAAGAAGTGGCAAAAGTGGCACAACGAAACCATTCACTGGACAGAAGGTCGGTCAAATGCACGTATATTTCATGGTAACGTTGGATCGATCCCCTCAGGGGTTTCTGTCGATGTGTAGATAATGCTCGGACGGACGGTATCGTAACGTCATCTCTACCTATTGCCTGAGATTTCTTCGAACCGTGATTTGCAAATCAACGGTTTCCTATTCACCGATCGAATCGCTCGAATCGATGCTAAGAAATTTCAAATTTGCGACAAGCGTTTCAAGATGGCTTGGAAAATTGAATCGCTACGTTTAATCGTCTTCAGAGATGATACGAATACGGCGATACTTTATCGGTGAACCGTTATCGATCAAAAATTTCTCTATGTACTTTCTTTGTTGACGATTCATTTATCATTTAATTCAGATACGAAAATTGAAACGTACTGTAATACGTAAATATAAGAAGCGGGGAGTTAGGAACGATTATCCTTTCTCAGGATTTATGCATTATTTCATAATGAAACGATAAGATAAGGTATTTATGGCTGTAATCGATAATTGCGTTAAGATAAACAAGGTATGACTCATATTTCTAATAGTCTGTTTTTACTGACGCAGAAATAATTGAAGGTGCAATTACGGTAACTTACATTGCACGTATACCTATATATTGTTTAGAATAAAAAAATTAATTTTATACTTTGGATTCAATTTAATGTATGTATGTACAGTAACGTCGTCTAAAATTCTCAACTTAAGAGATGCATAGTTGTGTCCGATGGATGACACTTCTCTCCGTTATCTGTTGCCCGAGTCATCGATTCGACGAGTTTCGTCGATCGCTGACTAATCAATTAGCTATAGATGCTCGATCGTCGAAAAGGACATTCCTTTGATCCGTAAATCGACCGTCCTTCCGCGCGAGCTTCGCAGCGAAATAGTGACGCGCGATTCTTGGCCATTTTCGAGGGAATCTAACTCGGTATTTCTAGCAAGGTGAACAGGAAATCCGAGCTTGCTACACGGTTTCGCACATGTTCTTGGTACACTTCCTTGGTCAAGAATACTGAAAACGAGTTAACGCCATTACCTAAAGCATCTCCTCGAATTTTATCTTTTTGATGCTACAAGTACTCCCACCTAGTGGTCCTAATATCGCGTTTGCGTCAACTTTCAGTTTAATGCCGCATATCGACCATAACGGTATCGCAATTCTAATTATGAATACGTTGATGCGAATTATCGCGATAACGGGTGAACCGAAAGAGTATCGCATACCGATTGCAATCAATTCTCGTACCGACAATGTTGAATAAAAAGCAATCGCAATCGTATGATTTTGCGAAGAACAGTAGGTTTTGTATTTTGTATCTCTAAATCCATTTCCTATGGAAACCACATTTCCATATCTCGACATCGTCGTTGCGTGTCGAATATTCTGAAATATGGCGTTATTCTTGTTTGCAGGTTGCGCAGAACGCGATATTCGAGCGGAAAGCTTGCGGTAAGTGCTCGAGAATTTACACATGCTTATTCCGCTTCATTTCTCTATCTATCCATCAACTTCGTTTCATATACTTTTTGAAAATGTAGCTATAAGAAATACCGATGGTAAACATCTTCTTTCGGTCATACGTATACGTCTGAAACTTGTATAACTCTGGAAGGTAACTCTGGAGGTTTCGATCGTGTTCCATTTTTATGGCTGACGTTCCATGAACGTTGCATTTTATTTCCTCCGGGTCAGTCCGAAACCGGTAGTTTCGCTCCAGAACGGATACGTTAACTTAAATTGACGAATTTTACAACTCTGACAATGTTATATTTTCCGTCTATTTTCAGTCGCGAATAGTAGAGGAATATTGACAATTGCAAACTTCCATCTTGGATAAATTTCAGTTGCGTATAAAAGGCGTAGAAAAGGATTTACAATTTCGTTAAATGGAAAATAGATAAAATCCAGGTGGAATTACGAAGCAAAAGTGTAGAAATGATAAAGGCATTGCGCGATAACTGTTCCCTGGATGAAGTTTAATTAAAAGAATTATCGAGATTGAAACAATATTGGTCTCGGGAGTGGCTGGAAGCATCCCGTTGCGAGAGGAGGGTTATAGGGATGTTGGTAGGGTACGGAGGGAAGAGAAAGTGGGAAGCAGGAAAAGGAAGGATAGAAGGAAGGAAGGGTCGGGAAAACGGGTCGATAATCCGTAGGTTTATATTCCCGTGCAGTTTCTGGCCGCGTCCGGTCGTAGAAAATTTATTTGTCTAGCTCGTAACGCTTTTACCGTCGGACAGGATCGACCGGATAATTCGTTCTCTGTTTTAATAATATATCACGATCCTGCCGTTGCTCTTCCGTGACTCCGAGCTACGCCTATTTTTTTCAAATTGATCACTCGACCTTGGTGCTCGTGCAACGCTAACGCTATTCTCGATGTATAAGTTGCATCGACGAGTAATACATCTGAGCCAGAGCGTGTTTCACAATGTTAAAAGCATGATTTTTATTAGATTTTCCTCATTTTCTACCAGAGGAAACCAGAAATCTGGTCCGCACCATTTTCGAAAATTTAGTAATTTGGAAATTTGTAGATTCGGAGATTCGAGAATTTGAGAATGTGGTAGTTGCAGGGGATTCGGAAATGTAGGGACTCGGGAGTGCGGAATTTGGGAATGCGAAATGTTCGGAAATGGGGGATTGAGGAATACGGAATTTTGCAATGTCTCATTTGAGAATGTGGGCATTCGAAGTTGGTAATGTGGGAATGTAATTGAGTTAGCAAGATTCGAGAATCGTGGAATTTCGGCAGGTGGAAATTTAATAATTGGACAAACTGTTGAAAATGAAAAGCACATTGTAGACGGAGGAGAAGAAGAAGAAGAAGAAGAAGAAGCTTACGTTACACCGGTGTGTACTATACTTTCGTGTCTCCGCTCTGAAAATATTACGAAAGCGATACGACGCTGCAAGACCGGGAAAGAAAGTAAGTAGTGGGAGTTTGGTCTACTCTGTGCCGTTCGTGCGCCGTTCGTGCGCCGTTCGTGAGGACGCGTGTCGAACGTTCGATAGGGCGGTCAAGTTAAAAATTGCCAACTCCCTTGAGCGAGATTGGCCGCGCGACAATCGTTGGTAAATTCGGTTCGAAGGTAGGCTATAATTTAGTTATCGGGCGGTACGCGACGAGGCGGAGCGCTATCGCGTTTAACTCGTTATCCGAGGACGGTAAACCGTAGCAAGTCGATGCAACGAGGTAACGTCAACATTAGAAGCCGACTCGCTTCAGCTCCTCTTCGCTTTATCATAATCTTTGCTCGGCAAACACTTCTCGCCGAGATACGAGGATCTCGTCTTCGCCCGATGAAAAGGAGGTTGAGTTTGGTCGGCAAGCACGGTCTTTATTTTTCCTCTTCCTCGTCGTTTTTCAAAAGTTTTTCCCCTGCACGGTTCAACGGCGAGTTCTCTTAACTGCGACATAGCCTGAATTTGCGTGCCGTGTTTGGTCTTTCGTCGGAGAAAAGTTTACGCGCGTAAATGAACTTCACTCTGAAAGGGAAACTTTCGAAGGACCCGCCATCAATTTTCTAATTACTTCACGGAGGTTCTGGCTTTCTAATGAAATTATCGCCGCGCAAGCGTCATCGGGCCGATAACGCTTCGAAGGTATCGATAATGCGAACGATCGCCGATGGTTTCGACGAATTCGAGCGTTGACTCATTCGCTTTTGCGATACACGGAAATTTTCCAAGTTGCGCTATATCCCTTCTGCGACAGATGTGGCCGTTAGTTTATTAACGACCGTGGTTCTTGATCGATCACTGCCTATAGGAGCGAAATATGCGAAAAGAATAACGAGGGACAAAAGGTAGCAGCATCTTTGGACAAGAATCGAAAGGAAGGTGTTCGCGAGAACGAAGCAAAAGCCGTTGGTCATTTTCCTATTAATCAGAGCGTTAACCGATTGTACGCGTCGAGGAAAAGGAAGTATGCTAATGACGGTAATATCGTTGAAAAGCGTATTTTCACTGAGAACTATGTTAAATTGTGGTAATGTATGTATAACCGATACAGACCATAGAAACATGCTCACCCGCAACACTGCTGCAATTACCGCGGTGCAACCGGTGCATCTTCTTTTACGTTAGAAACTATGATTTTCTGTGTCGAGAAATTTTTCTACCGTTATCAAAATTTCCGATTTACGCGCGACCTAATACTTTGGGAAAGTACGTCGTTCGTTAAGAAACTCGGTAAAACGCGCGGAATCGTTGTCGATACATCGGCTAGAAAGATACAAATTCCTTTAGGTGGCTGCTAATGGGAGTCCAGACTAGAGTCGCGGTTGCCAAGTTCAGAGGTTAAGAAGCACGTGGAATGCGAGAAATCGTCTGGCCACGACGAGCAATTGTTTTCTCCCCCATGCAACCGAGTTTCTAACAATTAACGCCTCCGAGCCAAGATTGGTCAATTAGGGGCCATTAATCTCGTTTGCTTCGGAAACGATATTCTCTTTACGCGAGTTACATTTTTCGTCGATATACAAACATACGGGGCGTAGAAAAAAGATCGATATCTTGCGGCAAATACGATACCTCTCGAGGTAATCGACTGTCTCCTTATACTCCGTATATCGCGTAAACGTACGCGCTAGGCAAATTTTGCGTCGACGAGAGGGTCAGTCGAGAGCAAGTGGAAGCGTACGCGATCGGCAAGACGATCGATGGGCATTATCGGAAAGCAAAGGTTAGCCCGGTTTCTGGCGAGTTAGTTCGTTGACCCGGCAGGGCAGGAAGGAGGAGCATGTCGCGTCGCGCGAACGCGGAACAAAGAATTCCGAGAGCAGCAGCAGCAGCAGCAGCAGCAGCAGCAGCAGCAGCGATGGCCTCGGCGAAACTGGCCCCGACCGAATGGTCGGAAAAACGACGTGACGCGTAAATGTGCACGATGGTCGCACAGTTTGTCACTGCCAAGGTCCCCATAGGATAGCCTCGCCTCTACACCGCGCGGTCATCCGCTTCGACTTCGACTGTCGCTCGCGTCGAGCGGTTTCTATCTGTTCTTCTTCGGCTTCGAAGCTTCGAGCAGACGAGTCGAGGAACGTGACCTGCCAGCGCAACGAGCCGCTGCACTTACCTCTTCTTCTCGTCTCGACTATCCACGGTTAAAATAACCACCGAGGTGAAAAGAACCGAACAAGCATCGACGAACGCGATGGATCGTTAACCAGTGTCGATCGATCCTGTCCACGGCAACCGTTCGACGGCTTTCACGGGGTCACGGAGATGACACGCCGTCTCTCCGCGCCTTTGCTACCGCTGCACGCTATCGAACCTACCGAATGTCATTTTCCCTTTCAAACGTTACTACCTTTCCTACGCGTTCTACCCGGTTCTTCGATACGATGCTACTTTTAGCGACCGTTTCTCTTTCTTTGCTGCATCCGTATCGAAGTTAGTTAAAAGTTCGGTTGGTCGAAGCTCGATTATACGGTTATGTAAACGATCGACTAGCGTTCGTGTACAGTCAACAGCAAATCTGGATTCTTTAAGGAAAGTATGCACTCTAGTGCGTCCCGCCATTCGAACGAAAAGGTTGAATCGCTTTTGAAAATGAAACATCGAGGACATGTTCGTTGATCGATACGATGAAGCGTTATCTTAATTAATTATACGGCGACGATTAATGAGGAACAAACGTATTCATCTCGTGGTGTAATTTATTTCGCATTGTCCCGTAATTGGCGGGCTGAATGAAAGAGAAAGCTTTCCGTGAATCGAGTCCCGGCGAAAAAGGAATGCAAATTATTCTCGGATCCTTCGCCTTATTTGTCACGCTGCCTGATAGATTTAGCATCGAGCTCGAAACGGGACGATATTTATTCGCGACTTTGATTTAAGCGATCGTTAAACCTATCTTCTGGTGCTCGCTAATCGTTGCGTTTGTAGTAAAAAGTAGTTTGTTCGAGAATCGAGCGAAAACTGTTTCGAATATAACGTTAAAGAATATTTCCAACGGCTTAAAAAATACTTTGTTCTTCACGTTTTTCGATTTTAACCCGTTTAGGCTCAATTTCTTTTTATGCTCGATGGATCGCAATGCTTTGTATAACAAGCAAATTAATAATACTAAATTTCGAATCTAAGACGTTATCGTAGTGCATTGGCATTTTTTTTTTTCTCGATTCTACGGGTACATTGACATTTATAACGTAGCGCGAGCATGAATTTTATTACATGTTTCTAAATTTGAAACGAAGTAAACGTCATGTACTTTATAACGCGTACAGAGTTGAAAGGGTGAAGGAACCTTTGTTATATACCGCGAAGGAAAACATTAGCGTCACGGTACCGAAAACGTATAAAGAAGCTGTTAGAACATTGGTAGAAACGCGACAGCGGTTTAAAACAATATATCGCATCGTTGGTTTGAATTTGTTTGGGTTACAATGTATCGCGTTACCTTCTTCAGAGATTGGTCGGACGCTCGTCTCTGTTCTAAAAGCTCGCGCAGACAGTCGGAGCAAACGTGGGCGTGCAATGGATTTGCTCGTAAATTACCGCGACGGATTCGTGGCTCGTAAAATGACGAGTTCAAGGATAGACGAGAAGGACGCGAGCGTGACACTTGCACAGTCCAGATCGAGTCACTATCGTCCCGTAAAACGCGCTAAAACACCGTGACTGACCGTTTCGTAATGTCCTGGTTGCCGTTAAACGTCCCGTCTCTTTCTCCCTCCTCGATTCCCTAGTGAATTCCAGTTCGATAAAAACTACGACGAAAAAAAGGAAAAAGTAGCGCGAAACCGTTGGTACGAGTAATCGTAAACCTACTTTGGTTCCGCGTAGCTTCGCGCGCGTCGATATCGAACGGTTTGATCGCATGGCTTCCGAATTTAACCTGAGGTACTGTGCATTATCTTCGATACAACTTATCTTCTGCTCGGTAGCCGCGATAAGGCGACGTCCAACGCGCGATAAAACGAGTACACCTCGAGATTGTTATGTAAAACAACGATCTGTTCGAAGACAGTTGTACTCTTTGTCCCTTCGGCTTTTCATTGTTCGACCTGCAAAACGTTTCTGCAAGGATACAAAAAAGTTTGAGGTTCGCGAGAGAACCAATCAACTCGGGAGGGTTGTCGAGGGTGGACTCGAGCTGTTACTTATTCTAGGAAAACCTTTCGTGCTCGTTGTTGTACGTTACGACTCGATGTAATATATAACTGGAATTTTTCACGAATTTAGGATAGCACCGAAAGCATTAAGCCCCGATTTTAATCGGCTGAAAGAACCGAGAGACGAAAACGCTAGGATAGAAATAAATACCGGTTAAAATTAGAAGAATGAATTTCGAATGCCTTTAATAATCCATATTATCGCGTGGCATGTTGGATAGGAAGTTAATTCGAATTGCGTGTCTCGCGCGATGTTTGGACATACAGTACACGTAGGTGAGTGGATTCGCTGATTCGTTATACCTTCCCTCGTTGTAGGTCGTCGCGATTCTCACGCTCCCTTTGTACGTTTAACTGTACGAACTGACTGTGTTGCTGACAGCACGACACGATGGATAGTTGGCGAAATCCGCGACACGATAGTAAATCGCGTTCGTACCACTCGACGCTTTGTTTCACGACGATTAATGCTTCGATGTTTTTGACAGAGGCGCCGTAAACTAAAATTGCTACAAAAGGTGCTGGTCGATTGGAAATCGAAACGTGTATAGTCGTTCGAGAGCATCGCGCGTGAAATATTATCGAATTACAACACACTTTATGCCGGTTATGTGCAGTTGGGTAAGCGTTAATAGGAATTTCAGGGGAATTCAGGATTTTCATGTAGGAATGTATGGAACTACTGGTGTAATTTTATAGTCGCGCGTTAACGTGTAATACAACATTGAACGGAAATTGGTCCAATTAACGGACGCGTTACGTTAACGCGTTTAGGCAAAGCTTAGTCGCATGGCGGACCGATAAGAAGCGTTCGCGTGCAAGCGAATTGGGTTAGCTGCTTCCGGTTCCGGAGAATGGTGAAAGCCTCCACCGCTGATCTCCCATCGAGTCTTGGTTTATTGTACGATACCGGAGGATTCGCACAGCGGCCGGAAGAGCAACTTCTTTCCACCGCGTACTTTTTGTTTTTGTCTTTCATTTTTCCACTTCGATGCTTTATTTCGAACAACATTGTTCGCGTATCACGATATAACCACCTATATGTATAAAACTGAACCAAACACGTACTCATCGTACTCGAAGCTTCGAAATATGGAAGACCGATTTTTTTCAATTTTCATCCTTCTCTCTCGGCAACTACATAAATAACGATATACGTTCAAAATAAATGAATGGTTTGAAGGAGCAGTAAAAATGCAGCATTCGATATCGCGGTTTTTCTACCTACATTTTCGTGTAACTTTTGCAGCAAAGCGCAGATTTGCATTTTAACCGTTCCGTACAGCGAAAAGGTTAATTGCACGAACCTCGATGTTTGCATGCATTTGCAGTTCCGTTTTCGTGCAGTTACCAAGGTTCTACTGTAACGTACAACTCGACATACTATTTCCATGTTTTGGTATGCGGTAAACGCATAAATATTCGCCGTATGATTATAATTGCCTGAAAATTCCTGCGTCTGCGGTCAAAAGACCGAAACCAAATGAGATATTAAATTTATATCGAAACAACGTGCAGCCGAGCCTACATTTATTATATATTGGTATCGATTAGTTATTGTCAATTTGTATCGTAAGCACGCAGTAACGTATCGGCGTCGCTGTTGTTTGCGATCTCGGACGTATTTTTGCATAAAATTCTATCTCGCAGTTTTACCGAAAGAATTATCGAAAGTAACAGTGTACGATGTACGTACATACGTATAACGCGACGAGCGTAAGAAAAGCAAAAGTTCTGTTATTCGTACTCATTCGAGTGTTTTTATTATTTCGGTCGATGAAAGATCTGGTAAACTTTCGCCGTGTCTGCGACCGGTCTACGAAACTGACTGGAGTTAACCTTTCGAATCAGAGCGAACCCTAACGTCAGCTGCAGTCTTGTTTCTTGTATATACCAACGTACGCCTTCATTCTTGCTGCACCGTGAATTTGTTACGTAAATGTAATTTCTATACTTGCTGCGTTGTTTCTATCTTTAGTCGGCGTTATGTCACGTTACGCCAGGTGTTACGATTTTTTCTCCTACTCTTTTCGATAAAATTCATTGAAACTTTGCTCACGCTATTCATACAACGTGGACAGTTGGGTCGTAACTTTGCTTCGACTTCGATACGGTTTAATTTCTCCGCGTAATTTTCTCCAAATGGAATTTATCCTGCCTCTCTTATGCACAGCGCCTGTAATTATGCTTCAACAGCAGACTCGTTTCGATAACGTGGCATTCAAAAACGCATTAGGAATTTACAAGATCGGTCGAGTCACGCGTTTATGGATCCGGCATGAACGGGATCGATAGGTGGACGCGTTGTTAGGACGTTTACGTCGACAGCGTTCGAAGGGTTAACACGGTGAATGAGATTAGCGGCGTGGAAAAACGAATCTCGTGCTGCGTACACTCCTTTCTTGGCCATTATCGTACGCAACGTTTAACGCGAAATTGATGTACACACCGGTTAACTACCATTTGACGCGTGATATATCTTTCTACGGTGCCTAGATACATTATGACGTATGCTCGCGATTTTAATCGATGCTGGATGTAAGCGAAAACACGTGTCGTCGCCGGATTAGATAAATCGTTTGCGAATACTCAACTACTCGAGGTATCGAATAGCGATATCGGGTATAATAAAGGTGTTTGAAAAATTGTTGCCCGTGTTAAAATGTGGGTCGTCTAATCTCGAGGGTAAGTAGTGGAAATCAGAATTGTTTGAAAATGTTTCTCTGTAGAACATCGTGGTAGCTTTAGCGTTGTTGTAAACGCTTTCGGAGCGAGTAGTCTGGTCGTGGTCGACGGATTAGCCGTAATTCAAATGGAAATGTGCCAAAATCCGTGCTAATGCGGGACCGATTCGCAAACTAGGCCGCTCGACATTATCTTTAGTAATTAACGGCGCTGCAGTTCTCCTTGCATTCGACCTATTGTCCACGACATCGAGCCAGAAGAAAATTGTCTTCCCTCGAAAGAAGAGATTACCTATTTTCCTTTCACGAAGAACCAGAGGAACATTTAGCAGACTTCCTCAAGTTCCTCGAAGTGTCTAGAAATCGTAAGAATATATGTTTTGAAAGGCGTATCGTCAGAATTCTGCAACGATCGAATTGTTTGCAAATTCGTAAGAGAAAGACAATCGCGATCCGTATTAATTCCCACATGCCCGAAAACGTAATCCTGTATCAAATTTCTACGAGGCTGTCCCACGAATGCAAACGCGTTCCGGTGAAAACTCGGACGAAACGTGGCGTAGCAGCTTTCATAGGAGACTCAGAGTTCCGCTCCATGAAGCAATACCGTAGTAAACGCGTGTTTCGCGTGTCCCCCGTTAAACAGCCAGACGCCGTGGGACATTTAAACGAGATTCGTGCACTCTTTATTTGCGAAATCCCGGGCCAATTTCGCCCGAGCTTTTCGACCACTTGCGCTTTCGCGCGCTTTCAACCGATCCCAGACCACATCAGACCAGACGAAAGATGCGTTCGCGTTCCTCGCAGCTGTCGCGACTCGTCTCTTCGCGGACGCTAGCGATGTTTTACATAACGACGCGAAACAGACTTCCGGAGTGTTGGTGTTTCAGCAGATCAAAGTAGGTTAGAACATCCATGGCGGGAGGCACGAACGCGGGATTACATAGATACTAAACAGATTTTATCGACTAAAAAGGTTTAGGCGGTCGTTTACGAAAATAACTCGAATGTTCGAGCGCTTCTGTACCGTGACGATGTTGCTGCACGTTGTTAAATACGCACGTTTCGCTTACACTTGAAAAGTAATACTACGATAAAAGTCAGATACGAATCTCGAGAGTGCACGTGTAAAATTAGGAAAAAATGCGACGATGCAAGTATGTAGACATCGGTAGAACATGAAATGCAAATGTGTGCGCAGAGACTTTGTACAAGAGGTAATAAAAGTATCGGAATGCATAAGTTATTCCGTGTTGGTTCATGTTAATGGTTAATTGGATCACCCGTGCTATTAATTAGATCTCTAAGCCTACGTTGTGTGCTACGCAGACACGTTTCCGCATCAAGGTGTGTTTTCATTTGGTATTCTAGCTGTTTCTATGGAAATATCGTGTTGGTCGCTTTTTTAATTACCCTGAACTCTCGATATATCGCCGCCATTGTATCGTCACGGATCGTTAAGGTCGTGCGTTGTTGTGGTCACGCGTTGTTACGTTCATGCGTGAAACATATTTTATATCACGAAGAATATATGATCTGTTCGTGCGAGATATCGAAGCGAACTTTGTTAATAAAATAAAACGATCTTGATTTTGCACGATTTATTGGTTGTAGATGTCCTTAACTTAACTACTCGTGCTTTAAAAAAATCAACGTCTAACACGTTCATGGTCAATTGAAATCGTATTACATCGATACATTCGATAATCGATACGTCGCTGTAAATCGATTTCCTGCTACAGAATAAGACGATAGTATCAAGAACAAAGGATTAATTCAGCGAGCATAATCGAATCGTATAGGCGTGGATCATAGATAATTCAACCTTCTCGCGTTCTAAATAGCATACGTGTGCCCGTATCGAAATTAATAGAGCACTATTATTTGGCCTAGTGAATCGAGTAAGTATTCGGTTTGGTTCGTATCTGGTGCAACGACCTGTCTTGCGAACGAAAAGAATGGACAGTTTGGCGATGCACCATTTACCATGAGGGACGCCTTCAATGACGAATAAGCAATCGATGACATTCGATTCGTGAACCGTTCGATCGATGGCTTCTAGTTAGTTCCACCTTGAATTTATCGAAGGCGATGATTCGTAAAAATATCGAAGCGTAACGCGTTCGATCGGTTTCTTCGCGAACGATGTAACCTTGCACCGAAATGTTCTGTTTCCCTTCTTTAGAACTTATGGAATATTATCGTCTTATGCATTCCTCCAACTTTGTACGGAGCGGTAGCGTCATTAAATCGAGAACAGTTGCATCTACCACGGAAGGCGCTTCTAAATTGTAACTGAGCCTAACAACTACTAGCTTTTGGTGTAGAAACGGGGACTTTTTGAATCGATGCCAAACGTGGATATAAAATACCGAGTTGGTACTCGTTATATCGTCGATGTAGAACCTCGCCAACTTTTTCATCCTTCCATCGGAAAGAGATAGGCCGATCGAGAAACAGGAAGTCGAGTATTAAAGAGGAAAGGACTCAAAGTCGATCCTTCGACGGACAACTTCTTGCTACGTTTTCTTCACCGGCCGATCGGAAACATCGCGTTCATTCTTATGATATCGTATGTAGGAACACGTATAGTGTTCTTTCACAGTTTTTTTGTTTCGTGACGGAGGGTATAGATCGTATTCGCGACGAATAAATCTTACAAATTATTCTCCGCGATAAAATGTAACTGGAAAATGTCGTCGAAAAAAACCGGTATTCGTTAGTTAACGCGAGGAATTTTGTCAGAAGCTGTAAAAGCAGAAGACAGGGCATGACTTTCATCGAATCGACGATACCCGATCCCGTCTAAATACCGTGAGCTCCTTGGTTTCGTCGATTTTTCGAATATTTGGCCACTGGCCAACTCCTTCTCATCGTAGCAACACGGGACATCGGATACGTATTAATGGACAAAGCTCATCAACGATCTGTTAAAGACGCGTTTAACGACGCAGCTCGCACCTTCTTCCAGCTTGTCTTTGCAGCTCGTAAATCCTTGCGACGAAGAACCTCGCAAAACGCGTATACTAGAACGTTCCCGGTAATTGCCACGACACGCTAGTACCTATACATTGCTCATTTTTCTTCTTATCGCGCGGTTTTCTTTTTCCTTTACACTTCCTTGTTGTCCTTTTTCCGGCGATAAGCTAGCTGGCTCGCAGGCTACAAACTCGATTCGCAACATCACTTTCATCGCGATAATTTTGAAACTTTTGTTAATACTTTGGCTACTTTCTAGCACTATGAACTTGCGTTTATTCCGCGACACCCGTACAAGATACTATTTAAATAAACTTTTATCACTGCCTTTTATCATGCCGATTGTTCGTTAATTCGCTTGTGCGACAGAGTAGTTGCCAAAAGCTGACTTTCAGAGGGTGTATTTGATTCGAACGAGCATCTATCTCCTGCCCCTCTGCCTCGAACACTCTTCTCCCGGTAGTCTCCGTCGATTTATTAGTTGCTGACGATGCTGTAAGAAACGAGGGGTTAATATCGTGCTTTATTGATTTCGTGTCGCGTTAAACAGCTCTCTGTCGACGATGGAAGCCGTACTCGTGTCCCTTCTCTCGGTTGCTCTAGCACGAAAACTTTCTTATAGTTCACGGCCGACGTTATCCTACCTACATTCGTATCAAGTTTGAAACGTGGTCAATGGTCCTTTGGAGCTTTCGTGATATTTTCGTTCGTACAGTGTATCCGAAAAGTAACGTAAAACAGAATATTTTGATACGTTGAAATTTCGGGACTCGAAAGATTTTTCAATTGTGGGATTTCGGGGTTTCGGACGAAAAAGTGGAAGAACGATGGGCGATCGGATGAACGGTAAATAGCAGGACGAAAGTAAGAGTAAGCGTAAAGGTGTCGGAGAGTTGGTGTCTCTCGATCGTGGGAGATCGAGACCTACGCGCAAATTCCAGCTCGACCGGTACAGCTGGTGGTTGCGAACGCGAGGAATGGATAACGGTATGCACGCGAGTTAACGGAAGATAATGTACCAGGAACAGGTACAAGGAGCTAGCTCCTCGCCAAGGGATTCCTCGAATGTCGACCTCGCCCCTTGATTGTCCCTTACCAACGACTCTGGGAACGTTGCACGAACATGAATCGCGATTGTCGAGGAAGATCCGCGATCTTTTACGCGCGCCTTCTTCGAGGAGTGTTCGCTGTTATATTATACGGTTACGTTTCTCACCGACAAATTAGCTCTTCGACCATCGACACCCGTAAACGCGAGTCATCGTAAAACCTGCGTCTTTTTCTGCTTTCAGAACATGAAGTGAGAGAACCGAGTCTCCTTCAGGAATGAACTCCTGACGAGAGAGCAACTTGTACCATCATGATGGAACCACCAGTTACGAGCAAAGTCCTACGGGCTCCTAGCCTGAAAAGAGGTCAGGAGAACGTCAGGATTCAGGACAGGGTAAGTCAAACGGAAACCGCTTTTCGTTTCCTTGTTTGCAATTCATTCGTTAGAGTACGCGTTAATGACATTCTCTTTGTCTCCGCGTACTGTTACGGGAAAACTTCTGCTCGGAGATTAATGCGCCTTAATCTATTCGGTATGAGCTACTCCGACGCAAAATGTGTCTTGTAGCCGACAAGAATCATTAATCGTCGAGGAGGAGACAAAAACTGTACTCGAAAAAGTTGCAAATGTCAGAAATATATATATATATACGCGTATAGATCTATACATGTAGAATGATAGTTGGTCGAAAAATTAAAAACGATGTTATTACCTGTAATTACCTGTTCAAAATAGAGATTATGTTCAAGATTGTAAATAAAATAAAATACTCTTGAATTATAATTCAAGAAGGATAATCGAGCACATGTTTATTTAAGTTTGCGCGTTTCTTTTGGAACGAGACGTGGGTTCTTATATTTTAATTCGTGCACAGTAACTCGCGTGTTCTATTCAAAATTTATATACCTTTCTTCAATCGGCTCGTGTAACGTATCATTTTCTTACCCAACATATAACAGAAGACACGAGTTAATTGTTACCGTCGTAAGTGCGAATATCTGTGAATCGTTTTTTTTTTTTTTAAAGAACCTGTATACCAGATTAGTCGAAGACAATAGACGTAGCTCGACCGTGTCGATTTCTCGATGCATGCCGGATGCGCATTATGCGTCCCTGTCGATGCAGCTGCACCGGATTGACGTCACGACGTCAACAGTCTCCTTTTTTCGAAGATTCGATCATAGTTGGTTCGGTTGACGATACGCGTCGATCGCGTTGGCAAAGTAGACAGACAGGTATGCACTCGCGTTGCGACTCGAGGTGTCCTCTCGAGACGAGTTTGCGGAAAATTCGTTCGCTAGCTTCCTCGTCGCTTTCCCTCTCGACGGAGGAACAACTCCTCGCGGATCGAGTTGCACTCGCGCTGCATCTGTTCTACAGTGGTTCTCGCCTATCATCCTCTGCCATCTTCCTCTTTCGTTCAGCCTCTGCCTGCATGCTTATCTTAGAATATTTTATCGAAAGGCATTGCCATTCCTTACAATGCTACGGAATAAAACATAAAGCGTTTTATCCTTTTTTTGGGATTGTAAGTTTACAAATTCCCATAATCCCTAAGTTCTCAAATTCTATAAATCCTAAACTCGGTCAAATTTTATCCTAAATTTTGAAATACCCAAGAAACGCAAAGGATCGGTATTATGTATAATACCATATTTGTTATACGAGTTAAAGCGATCGAAGAGCAACTCCATTAAGAAGAAAGTACGTTTCCATTTCTAAGAGACGATTATTTAGTATAGATCGCAACGAGTACAAGCAGCGTGTACTTGATTCATGATCATGCGAAACAAGTGGTCGCCGATAAACGGACAATCTTCTTTACCAAGTGGACACTGCACGTCGAGGGATTACGACGACAGGCGCCTCCTTTCGGTTACACGAAACACTATGTAACTCGAGGCTGATAATTAACCCGGTGCTTTATTTTTATTACCGCGTGTACTATTTCATTTTATCGCATTCGAAAGTATCAGGGTATTATCGAAGTTAAACAGCAAGGTTTGTTATTCTTTCTATCGTTCTCTTTTACTCTCGTCTCTTTTCAGAACCACCCACCGATTTTCTTATTCTCTGATCAATTTCATTGAACGCTCGGGATATTCGGTTTGACCGAATAATTTGAATACCATCAGTGTTCGATACCACGAATTAATAATACCGCAGATTTAGTTTGATCTATCCGTAATACATTTACCGCCATGGCGGTTGTCGGTTATTAACGACTTCGATTCGATTAAGTGTTTATAACTCTAGTTGTTGCGTACGAACCGTCAGATTTCGAAGCATCGAAAGTCTCGAGTAATTTTATAACTTATAACGTAAACAACTTTAACACGGATATGACATAAATGTTATTCTGCGATACATTTATGTCGTCAAATATACGCTTACCGAGTACTAAACGAAACTAATCGCAAGGTTTTAAGAAAAGATGGTTGGAAGGTTTCGAAGCAAATAATTGTGTTTAGGTTCGAAAGTAGGCATAGAAGGTAAGCTAAAGTGTGTTCCGATAGTGAAAAAACCGTGAAACGCCCACGCGAACTCCGAAATCAGGATTGTGTGTAAATGAACGCGTGGGCGGAAAGCCGAGAATTATCAACTCCAAGCTGTTCACCAGTTTGTCCTCGCTAATCTTTTCGGCGCGAGTCGACCCCGTCGCTTTCTATTTTTCCTTCTAACGATCCACTCGAAAGAAAACTCGTCGTGTTCCGTTACCTTCCATAAAAGCTTCCATAAAAGCTTCCATAAACTTCGTAATTAAAAGTTCATTCAATTAGAATGCCTCTCGACTGTTTGTCAGTAATCGTGGAAAAATGACAAAGGTCCCTCGTATATTCGGGTAGTTTTTATTTTTGCAATTAACCGGTGAATGGCAATTGCCCGACAGAAAAGAGAGGTTTACCGGAAAGTCGGAAGTTGGTCTCGAATTTGGAACCCGTTTTCTGTCCGATCAGGAATCGAACAAATTCATTAGCGACGCAGTCGTGGAACAGGTGTACCGGTCGCAGCTGGTACAGGTCGTTGACCGAGTTCGACACACTTCGGCCCCTGTATCCTCAGCTTTTACTTTTTCTCGAAAGGGCCAATGCCATTCACCCGTCCGACAACGTGTTCGTTCGTCTTCCGATCGAAAAAGTCTCTTGTCTTTTCGAATTTCTGTTCGGCTCTAATTAAACATTCTCGACAATCGTGTTACGCAATTGACCGCGTTCCTCGATATAACATAAACGTTTAGTAATTACAATCTTACGAATACTTTCCTACGATGCACAACGCGAATTGTAAATTAACGGAAACGCACTCGACGTTACATAATTTTCCATGTTGGGTAGAAAATTATTTTCATGTTGAGACGAAGGTATTCGAGGAATAACGAACGCTTAGGGATTTCCGATACTGGAGAAGCTTTCGAACTGTACGATTCAATTTCGTGTAATGTTCCTACGTATTCCTGAAGGATAAGCTTCGGCCGATCGAACATGGCTGTTCGAAAGCTTGCAACATAGAGAATCGGATGGCCATCGGCAGCTACAACTTCCGGCTTTGTCTAACGGTACGGCACACCGGTTATTCTTCCGCGACGCTCCTAACGACCGATCTTTTGATCTCCGTGCCGGCTTATTTACCAATTAATTTACCTATCTTACCTCGCGATCTCGACAACATTTTTTAATTCGGTACACGCTTCTTTTAAATACTTGGACGGATCAGAAGTTTCTTCGCTTTATTTTCAAATTTATTCGTTTGCTTTACACCTTTTGCGAATAGTTTCGACCGAATTTTTGACAGGAAATTGATTTAATCGTAAAGAAATTTACTTAATTTCCTATCGCTGAATAACGCGTGTTGGTCGAACGCGATAATTTTGCTCCATTGAATGGGAGGAGACAAAGGTGAATTTATAAAGCAAACTCGGATGAATAGAAATGCATATCCGCGACGAGGCGAGGTGTTTCTTAATGTCTGTCAGATAGCTCGGTAAACCTTTTAGAGTTTATTACATCGCAGGTTAATGGCTAATAAGGGACACACCTATGCTTGCTATCAGAGCCCTTTCGCGTTCGTTCCTATCTACCACGGGCTTTTACTACTCGTCTGCGGTGGGTTTTAACAAAATTACATCTTATCACGCGACCTGTCTGCACTTTATTCTCGGCTGCCGAGACGTAAGCTCGAACAATATCGATGACTGGAAACTTGCCAGAATTAACTTCGAACGGGTTATTACGATCTAGATAATAATTCTGTCCGACCAAAATATGTCCGGAAAGTAGACATTATTAATCGTGATCTCATTCTCTTTCCGATCACTTCTTTCTTCGAAAACGAAAAGGTAATAAGTTATTCGATATCATCGTCACCGTTAGCGAACATTTTTTAACGTATTATCGTCATAGTCGAGAGTTAATACCCTATTCGCGGCGAAGAATTTTCGGTTAAAGCGTAGCGCAACGAGGAGGTTAAGTAAATTTGCGTTGGGTAAACTCGTTCGAGCGATCGAAAATTACCGTGTAAGTTCTAACATAAAGCGTCGAACGTATAGAGTAAATTAGAGAGGAACATTTTCGTGCTATAAAACGGTAGATTTCGTGGAAATTTCGCGACAAGGATGGAATACGTAATTAAAGAAGCTCGAGTCTTGGCCGATAACGAGCCATCGAAGCGATTTCCGACCGCGGAAGCGGAAGAGACGTTGCTTTCACGGGACGGATGCGAAGATCAGTGCTTGAATTAATTATTCGCTCGCTCCATTCTGGTCGTGCGAGTCCCACCGTCAATTTGCTCGAGTTCGTTCTCGCTTCTACGCTGTGGAAGTTCGTTGTCCGATCGATTACGGATACTGGCAGCGTGTCGCATACTCGCCGTTACCGAAATAGCGGTTCGATGCAACTTACGCGTCTATATTTTTCCTCTAGTACTCTCGGATCCCCTATATCTCTCAAACGCGTCCACGCGTTCATTAATAACTACGAAAAGCGTAATACCTACATAACATCCTATGCGTACATTCTTTCGCGCGTCCATTAATAACTACGAAAAGGGTACTTGTGACTAGGTATCTTACTGCGTTCATTAATGCCTACGGCAAGCGTATATCTCTACAATACGTTCTCGGGTCCATTGATAAATGGACGCTGCCGGTCAAAATTATCAATCCACTCTTCGTCAATTTTTTTTCTACAACGAAGAGTGTTACATATGATAATAAGCTGACTAAAAGCTTCAACTACTGACACGAATCAACGTTGATAAAATACACGATTGTGTCTCTACACAAGATCTTATTCGTTTTATCGCTCGCACAGGATTTACTCTACGCAATCCCTACAGTATCTGGCTATGCAAATTTATTTTCATCTGCGTATGAACTCTATAATGTTCGTTATAAAATGTAAGAATTGCGGGCGTTTACAGATAAACGTCGTTGTCGGTGACTCGGCGCAAATGTGTTTCCGTGCGCGTCATGTATATTATCTGTAATAATGAAAATTACTCTAATTACATATTTTTACGTTCGTACGATTCGAAAGTAGCATTAAAAGCAACGATAAATTTAATCTGCCGTTGAATATCCGATTTAGGCTACTTTCGTAATTACCAACGACGTTCGCAATCAAGGGGCGTGTTCGCGCGCAGAGCATCGTTGCGATATTTAGCCTCGTGATGCAATCGAACCGTTCTCGGTTGCTCGACGTTTTCGGTGAACCTCTTAAAGCAACATCGTAAAAATTTACATACCGATACGTGGTCGTCGGCAATTGCATATCGCTTAACGCGAGAAGCGTGGAGATGGTTGACGCAGTTTGTTCATCGTTAATCGTTCGTACGCGCGTCATTCATTTTCGCGCGTCACTCGATCGATTATATTTTTGCGCTTCGTCGAAAGGATAACCTGTTCTTTAAAAGTTACCGCGCCGCGTTGTTTCGAATATTTCCGTAACTTCTCCCATCTTTCATTATAACCAGGCACGCCGTAAATTATGCATTCAAGAGCGAAAGCATCGCATGACATTGTTAGTCGCCCGAAAGAATTACGTCAATTGTGACGAGACGACGAAAACGTAATTTGGTTATCTCGTTCGTTAAGGCCGACGCCAGACGTTGCTCAAGTACGTACATTCTCTCGAACGTGGTAGCCACCCACGTTCCAACGAGAAATCCACGAAATCACAGATTCGCTTTCGTACGCGTACAAATTTTTCGAGTATTTACGGTCTGCAGGGTGCTTGAAAAAACGTCCTGTACTATATTACAGTTTATTTTGCGGCTTTAACATAACGTATACTTGAAACTTGGACGAAGCGATTACTTGACATGCTAAACATAATTGTGCTAATTATCTGCATTTGCATAAGTAAGTGCACGAAGATAGATACACGTACGCTACAGCACAACGCAGGCTTTCCTTACTTTTTAGGGAATTACAGTTGTTCGAATTCCTTCTGGAATTATTCTGAATCGATTGTACTGGAATAAATTTGAAGCAATGTCAAAATCTGATTAAGAGCACCACTGTGTTCGCTCGGGGACGGTCGACTATCTAGCGTCGATACTCTTGATCTCTGATTCTGAGACGTTTATATCTCGAGGAGAAAGAGCAAAGAACTCGTCGATCTCTCGACACGGAGAATCGGTAGTTTTCGGAGAAGGTCTATATGTATATTTAGCGTTCCGGTTTTCGTTCGTACGCTCGAGATTCACCGGTTGCGTAGACCGTTTCAATCTGACATCGCAATCTCGCTTTCGGAGTTTTACTTTCTTCCTTTGATTCGATAGCCTACAATTCGAGTTGTTCTGCTCTTGTTCGCGAATTTCACCGGACGTGTTGCGAGGAACGTTTCAAACACGTTGCGTCGGAAAAGAACAAAGCGTGTTTGTTCCTACCGACGCTGATGCATTAATAACGCGTTGACAGCTTGAAATTTTGTCGCACCCTGAAGCGAGTAAACAATCCTTTGAGGCGAGAATGGGAGCAGATGGAGCCGTAAGAAACCTCCAGCAATGATTTTCTTTGTTCGAATTCTTTCGTGACTGAGAAATTTGATGTTTCTCGAGCTCCGTGATTCTTTGCGAAATTCCACTTACATCGATAAAATGTCGAATACTGTTGGCATTACAATGAACGTTAAGTTCGTCGATGATGCACAGCTTCGAAATCGTCATCGTCGAAAATGACTGGCTGCAATTTAACGAATTACGGCGAGACCCGTCACCCATGAGAAATGAAAATCGTTTCACGTATGTGGGTGGAAATTTCGTATTCGCCGACTTCAGCGCTCGAGGACAAGCGGAGTGCCCACGTATCGTTCTGGCATAAACAAACACAGCCGAGAATGTTCCATCTTGGAAGGAAATCGTATTGGTGATCGGCGATCGTTTTGAAAGACTCGGAGGAGCACGAAACACTGGTCGAGATAAAAATGCGCACGTGGGTGCCAGCTCGCTGTGACTGCGAGATGGAATGTCGATGGATCGCAGCTGAATACTTAACAGAGACAACCACGGAAAGAAAAGTTTTCATTCCACGTCGCGACAGGATCCCAATACTGACAGCTCCACGTGAGTAACGTTTCAAGTTTCGAGAATTCGCTAATTGAATCATCGAACGCTATTATGAAAAGCTATTACCCTTTGTAACGTCTCCATAGTAGGACAAACATTTAGTGGAGGTACTTTAGAGTAATCGTAAAAAATCGAAGCGCTTTCGCGAACAAATCTTTCGCGAAACTCCTTGCAAAAAGCATACAATTTCGAACTTAAATAAATTACAGGTCAATCGATCAACTCAGTAAATCGCTGTAATAAGCTCGTTGAAACGGTGTACTCTGACTCGATAGATGTAAAAGTAACCGCGAAAAGAATTTGTTAATTTTCTCCTGATTTATCATCGTCGACAAGCCAGAAACCTGCGAACACGACTACGATATTTTCCGCGCAACGAGGAACGATCTTTTCGTGTCAGTAGGGTGTTACTGTGTATCGCGACCCACGTACGTTGAAATTACTGAAAAAAGTAGCGAATGAAAAAGACGAAGGAAAATAGCGCGTTAGGTGATAAGCCGAGAAGAGAAAGAGAATCGAATGGGCATCGTTCGAAGAGGCCTGGCAAGTGGCAGGTAGGTTACAGCCACGAAGAGTGGGGATGCGTGATAGTCGAACAGACGAGTCAAACTGGAGAACGGTTCAGTTCAGAGTCGGACGTCCTCCGTTGCTCTTCCTTCGATTCTCTCTCTCTCTCTCTATCTCTCTCTCTCTCTTTCTTTCTCTCTCCTCTCCTCTCCTCTCCTCTTCCATCCCCTTTTTTTTGTATCTCCGTTGCTCGTCCAAGGCTCGTTAGCGGTCGCGAGAGGACTCGTGCGAGCAATTACCGCGATTCGAAGCGAGCCGTTGCGCAATCAGGCCGCAGCGTTCGACTCTGCATCGCGACGCGTGCTCTTCTCTTCTACACCGGTGAGAGAAAGAACGTGCTCGGATGTCTTGCGACGACGTTATCAACTCGACGTAAATGAAATTCATCGTCGAGCGGAATGCGAACGCGACGGAACGCCGCCGATTGGAACTATCGCGACCATGGATCATCCTTTGAACTGAACTCGAATCGGTGATGCACTCGGTGCTGTTTGGACACCTTGTATTTCTCGTGGCTGCTGAACGCAACAAACGCTTGATATCGGCTTGGAACGACAGATGCGAAAGACGGATCGACGAGATTCTAACTGAAATCTTCGATGGTTCGTGGACGCACGAGGAAATGCTTCGGATCGTACGAATAGCGATTTACTCGGCAAACGTGGTTGGTGTGAACGCCGCGAAATAATTTAATAGCGATTTACGCTTCGAGACTCGACCGTGTACTACTATTAAGCGATCGAGAGATATTTCTACCCGTTACCCCGTGATCGAGCGTATTAACCATCGACTTGTACAGTGTAAGTTTAGTTGCGTTACGCGAACAAGATATCCGTTTAGCGGCAATTTCACCCTCGATGGTGAAGACGTTGGACGTTGGACGAAGTCGATGTCCTGCTCCATGCGACGAGAATCGATAAGAATCTATCTGCGAGAATCTTACATTATAGGTAGTTACGTTGTTATCGTTGAAAATTGTCCTTTGGCAGCGATTCACTCGGAAAATATGCCTTAAATAAGTGAGAAACGATAAATCGAAATCTGGACGAAGGCATTGCACTGCTACGCGAAACGAACATCGACCGGACTCTAATTAGAGAGAAGAATCTTGGATTTTTATGAACGCTTCAAATATCGTGTGAATTGTTCAAATTGCCTTTTAACAGGGTTTTATTTAAAAAGGCATTCTATAAGCGCTACTAATTAACTTAGGAACGAATATGTACTACACGAAGTCGATGCACTTTTTCCATAAAACATTCTAGTAGCATTGTTCGCGAGTGCTTATAGAATCGATTAAACGCGTCGGATCGACTTTGAAGTAATTCGAACAAGATCCGAGCATCCTATAGGCGTGAAATCATAAAGTGATCCTGCAAAGTCGAAATCGGTGGATTTTTAGCCGAAAGAATCGTTGAGAGAAGAATTGAAGCAAGTATCGAGCCTAGTAAACGCGTGACACGAGTAATTCGGACGACAATTAATATCTGTTCGAAATATCGGTACACCGTTTCTCGAGACGGATATCGACAAGGTTTTAGCTAACTCTGAGCTGACTCGACTTTCAATTTAACGGTACGCTCGCATCGAGCGTGATGGACGTACTTGGTATTTAGAAATGGTACAAAAACATCGATGCACTGCACGATAAAATAGAAATCAACTGGATTTTTCTGTTTGTAAAACTCGTAGAATTTAATGACCGCTCGTCAGACTTAAAAGTGCTTTAGCATCTACGCTTCGAGGAAAGAAACAAGCGAACGGTTTCGATGAAACAAAAATCAAAGTTCGCTCGCGACGTTGTTGGTGCTCTTCCGAGGAGAAGAAAAAGGGAGGAAGACTGTATCGTGTGGGATTTCGTGACCGTGAATAAAATCTGCTCGCGATGTTGCGATTGTTATTTGAGAGGGAAAGCAAAGTTCGGCGAAGGAAAACGACGAGAAATGCGGGAAATTAGGGGTATTCAACTGGTGACCGAGAAAGGCGACACGAAACGTTGTGAACAATAGTTAGCGCGCTAGTGAAAAATCAGTGAAATACGGTGATCGAATTTTGGCCGGAAAAATGGCATTGATGGCGCCGAGGAACAGCTCGCCCATCATTCGGGACAAAGAGAGCATCCCAGCTTACGATGTACGTATACATATATACATATATATATATATTTGTGGATTCAATGGAATCATTGTAAATTCAACGCAGTCATTTGGATCGCTCGAACAGTTGCCAGTCGTTAGAACGAACGTAATTGATTTCGGCAACTCGTAAGATAATTAATACTTGCTATTCGACCTAATTAAATTATAAAAAAACACGCTTCTATTCGTTCGAAGCTCCGCGTACAGCGTGTCCCAGAAAGGAGGACAAAATGTTATGCAAACAAAGGCTGGTCTACGAGTTAATGGCAAGTTTAAATAGTCCCCAAACTACCGATGTCTGTAGCAATGGAGATTTCTAGGCGATATACTCTGTGCGTTAACGGTAAAATTACGATACCCATAAAAACGATGGATTTATTTTAATAAAGTTACAGTTATGATATATTCGCTACACTTTCATTCCACTTTTACTCGATATCCTTTTAACGCGAAGAATATAAGAATACAGTTGTTAGGAAAACGCTACTCGATTACCCTTATTTGCATACATACTGTCCCGAGGCCGTCGTATCGTTGAAGTGCATTTCATCGTTTCATTCACCTATTTGCAGTATTCGAAAACGTGAGAGGATAATAGACGATTACATAAATATTGAAATTAACGCGCATTAGGCGTGTTTAGTTCAACGATTTTGTTACCATAATTCGAAGGAGGGTTAAAAACGTTAACCTTCGACTGACCCATTAAACACAACCTTGTAACCTGGCTTACAAGCATACTCGTTCTCGTTAAAGCGGTTAACTTGACCTCGCTGTAAACAATAGTCAATTATAGATTATAATTAAAAGTACCATTAGAGGAGATGTAACGGTACGGCACGGCTGTTATTTCTCTTGTCGGTTAAAAAAAAAAAAAAAAAAAAAAAAAAAAAAAAAATTTATAAAACGTTGGACAAAGAATACGGGTTATAGCGCGACTCGCATAGTTTTCTCGCGGTCAATGAGATTACCGTCCCGTATAAGGTTGTTTAACATAAATTAAAGCCATTACACCAGCATCTCGCAACGAGTTCGTTATTATCACCCGTATAGCGAGCTTCGAGCTCAACCTGTTTTCTTTTTTCTATCATCCTCGTTTTCTATCGAGTTTCGTTACGCGTATTTCGAAAGCCTCCGACAAGGTTCTTGGGCGAGAGTTGGAAGTTTTTAAAAACGTTATTAAGAGACTAGCTGCTAAAAGAAATACAAGAGTTCTTTCAGCTTCGATTTTATCTTTCGACCATATTATAATGATATCTAATTTCGAATTCAAGATGTTCTTGTAGCACACTAGCGTCGTTTTACTCTAAAAACGCACTGGTACATTGTATCGTGGCGTTATGTCTTTATTCGTCTTTGTGCTACGTTGTGAACGCTCCGATCGACCAATTCGCGATATGCATATTGTCAATATTTTAGAATCGACAGTATTTCAGTATTTGTCGACAATAAATATTCAATGTTTATCGAGAACCATGAGATATTGACAGTGTAATATTGACAATTTCCTGTTTTCACTTAGTTTCTCCCAAGTTAGCCTAAAATCGAAAGCAAACGATAAAAGATAACCGCCCTTACTCTCACCTAAAGGAAGTTTTCGTTGTACTATTGTACAAGCTATTGCGAGCGAACACGATGATTATTGCTTTTTTAAGCGTTAACGTGGTTTTATGAAAACGTTAACAATTAAGGGAGATCGTTACAGAGTGTATATCGAAACTGGATCGATTCTCACGAGTGTTCAGAAGTAATGTCCCGACTTTCAGAGTTAATTGCAGCTGTCTAACTCAGGTTAATCAACCTTTCCTTCGCGAGCAAGAATAACGCTCTATCCGTTATTTATATTCGTTCTAATTACTAATTTAACGATCCTAGTAGACCGTATTGCCTTAGAATCTGTTTAAGATTCCCTTTGAATTTTCTTAAAGTTCCCTTAGGTAACAATAAGTTCAATTCTGAACTGTGATAATAATTACAGTGGGAAACAACGAGTTTTGCAACGTCAGCTACTGTTATTTTCGATTACTGTAATTACAATTTATCTCGTGTCGTTTATAAAATGTAAATATGTTTTAAAGGAATAATTCGGTATGTCTTATAATTTGCAAGTATTTAAAGGATCGAATATCTTGCCGAATCTGCAGAAGCACGTATCGAGTTTGTAACAATTTAGCCTGTACTTAAAATACTCGTTACTTAATCGTTATCTACGCTATAACTGCAGTTTCGTTTCCTTCGCGTAGAAAGATGTGTGGTCCGTTCATAAATTGCTGAATTAATTGAACCGTATCAGAAAGCGCACGAAGAACGGAGTGATACCGTAATTGCAGAGCCGGAGAAACGCGTCCGCGATCACGGCGATTCCTTTGATTCCGATTAACGGCGAAATAAATTGATCGATTCGTCGAGATTACCGTCGGGGGAACCGGTGCTTATCGCGTTGGCGTGCGTAAATTTACGAATGTAGCTCGCGGCGAACCTTCGCGCAGACCGACCCGTGTCTCTCTAACCAACACGCTTATTCTTATTCTTATTCTTATTTGTATTCTTATTCTATGGCGATGCGGTGTAACTGTACCAGGGTGTGGCTTACACGCCACGACGACGTCGCTTGGAAAACGGTCTTGCACGAAACTCGTAATAGCCCGTTAGATCGATCTGCTATGGTAACGCGTACGTGCATGCAACTACCAAACAACTATCTCCCTTCTAGCCAGACCTGACCTTTGCCGTCCGTTTTAAACACTATCCGTATATTGCTTTCGACGAATAAATGGATTAATACCGTAGATCCGTTCCTAAACCCACCGTTCGTTCATTTTTCCTAGCTGCTGTATTTTTCCGATTTATACGCTTTCGAATGTGGAAATTTCGGAATTTCCACTGGGAAACTTGCCTTTGCACGCGAGTGTGTACCATGGGAAAGAAGAATGATTTCTGTTGGATCAGTTAATAGATTTATGAACCAGGTGTTTTGTATTTATTACGCCGCGAAGTTCCTGAGAATTTTTCCGAGTTTTAGTAATTGCTTCGTTAACTATCAAAAGACGGATGTAGGTTCACATTTACCCAGAGCTAAAATATCGTTATACACGATTTTGAAAAGCAAAATTGTGCATGGAAATTTAGAGTACTATAAAAAATGATACGCAATTCTATTAGAAAGTCATTGTATTCGCATTCTGGGTGTATTTTTGCGTTCATAAAAAAGCAACTTGTATAAAAATTCGACATGTTTTTATCAGAACCGTAATTAATTCGTAATCGCCCTTTAGAATCAATTTGTAATAGTGTCACTAGAGCGGTAATAGTATCATTAAACAAGAAAGCTTGCATCAGAGCTTTAAATAAAGTTGCTGAAAGTTGGGAAAAACGAAATGAAAAGTGCATAAATCTTGGAGAAAAGGTAAAAGTAGAAGCAAAAATATAGCAGGTTAACTTAACCGACGATATACGTCGATGGATGATCTCAAGAATGAAAGAATTATTCGCGATAAATATTTATCTGTAAACTCGTTCCCAACTATCGCGCTGAAAGGCTAATTAAACTGCTACGCGCGTACCTAGCACGACGAGATTACCACTGAAATAATTCATTTGTCGCGTCGTTTCGAAGACACGCGTGGCGTGCAGATCCTTCAAAAAATTACAAACAAGATCTCGAACTGGACATGCTCGAAGCAAATACGATTAACCTTTAAACGACGTCCTGTTGATACGGTAGCAATTTAACTTTCGTTTTTTTTAATCATTTATCTACCATTTACTATAGTTGTATCATCGAAATAGAGAAATTAAAAGAAAAACCGTATGTGTCTGACCATATTTGCCTTTTTTAGGGAACAAAATTTGGCGTTTTTATTTATATCCGCACACGAAATCGGTGGTTTCTTGTTTTTTCAAGCAATTTAAAGACACTCGTATGATGTACGCGTATACATATTTCATAATTTCATTCTTGTTAGTTTTGCGACTATTTATTATTCGCCGAGAAGAGCAAGGCAAACAGATGAAACTTCGGCGATCGCGAAAATCGAAGAACACGCGATCAGGTGTGTTTGCCGTGCCCTTTTCGCATAGATCTCACGTTCGTTGTCGATAAATATTTATCGGCAACGCGAATAAGCGACGACCCTCCAGCGACAAATTGCCATTTACGACGTTTCGCGTATGCAAAAATGCTTATCCTGGTTGCAACCATTTTTTCGCCAACTGTTGAATAAATTCAAGTTCGTCGACGATTTCGTTCCGAGAAATCTAGCATGTCGAACTTTCTAGAAGTCGTTACCAACTGAAACGAAGTCGAAGCGACTAAAGGGCGCAATTTGCATGGTAATTAACTATTTAAGCGATAGCGTGGATAAAAGCTGCAATCCGCGCATTCGGAGTTGGCAATTGCAGCGCACGCTCTGTTTCTAACCGGTAAAAGTTTAAAACCAATACACTCGTTCATTGGCAAGTGCTCCCTCGATACAACCGAAATTGCTCTTCGGTTTTTCTTTTTTTATGTTTCCGAGTTTTTCGAATTGTTTCTCGCATAAATACGAGAGAACAAATCACTAAAATCACTGACATTTTAAGTTCCTTCGAACTTCCTTAACACGCTTTCAGACTCGTTTAAAGATGTTCCTCGTACGTTCTTTTCGAGATCTCTTTGGATTGTTTGTAAGCTCCCGTTGAATAAAAAGGTGAAAATAAAAGTTAGCTTACGTTGTACATTGAAATAAAATATTCCAAAAGGTGTGCGCAAAAGCGAAAGAAATATTTTCGAATTTCCTAATCGCGTACGCAGGAAGAAAGGAGAAGACTACGTGTTCAGTTTACAATTTTGACGGCACGTCTAGATTATTAACATACATTCGCAATGTACGACCCAGCCGCGTGTAATATACAGTACGATTACCGTGTCACACCTTTAAGCTCAAAGCGTGCTACGCAGGATCCAAGTTTCTCGACTGTTTTCATTGAGAGTCGACAAAACCCAAGCTAGTGTTGCGTAAGGCATCGTATTATGCGAAGGAGACCTTGTCTTCCATCGGTTGTACATTACATCATCTCGCGTTGTATCGCGATGCACCAGCTAAGCTGCTGCTGCCGCTCGTCACGCTGCCATTCGATTAGTCTCGCAAATTACGTCTCCGCTATCGAGCCTGTTCCCTGGTCATCTTCTACGATGACACGTCGGCTAAACGTGAACTTTCCTGAATTTTCAACTAGCTATGCGTGAACGTCCAGCATGTTGAATTATGTAAGTTTAGGCTAGGGTTATTTGCGTTAAAAAGTTGGCCGAACAAACTGCTGGATCGACTTGTTCGATTCTTCGGTTCTTCGGTTACTTACGAGATTTCGTTCTTTTCTTTTCGTAATTCTTCACTTTTGTCGGTTATGATTCGAATGTAAATTGAAATCGTATGCCGAACGCGTAAATGGTGTCACGAGAGAAATTTATACAAAATTACGGCATTTTATTACTCGAATAAGGTGTAAATTTTCAGCTTTATAAAGTATAATTGGAATCTCAATTAAAAATTGAAATACGGTATACTTTTTCCAATGTCGAAGCTATAAAAAGTATTACGGACGAGAAAGTGGTTAAAATTCTTAGAAATAACGAACAAACCTATATTTAAACTCGATGCATTTTCATATATAGCGTAATGTTCCTCAACTCCCAAATAGTTTGATTAGAAATTTAATTATGCGCCATTTCGCGACCAAAAACTTGCAACTTGAAATTCGATGTATCCTTTTCTTCTTCTCGCAGCTGAAATATTAGTCGACTTATACGAGCCGACTATACTGAAATTCGTAGGATCCGAATTTTTCGTAAAACTCGATACTTGATCTGTTTAAAGCCATCCCAACGTTGCGCAAGAGGAAAACGGCAATCAATTTAGAAACGAGTCTCTCCATACATAGTAAAAATACTCTTTAGCAAACCATGTTGCTTCCATATCGTTGAAAATACTTGACTGCGCTGCGAAACTTACTATTCATGTCCTTACATCATCGGCGCTGTCTACGACGAATTACAATAAGAACTGCAGTAGCAGAGACGATAACTACGGCGATAAGGATAACGGCAACGACATTAAGGATGTCGACGAGGAAAAGAAACGACTGGAGAATCGTCAACTACTGCATTAATCATAATAACAACAATCCAGTTTACTGCACTGTATCATGAAGTCGGTAAATCAGCCATAAACGTAACAAAGATATATCGGTATGGTTATATCGTGGTGTTATACTCGTTACGTCGTCAGGAGTGGTATTTCCACGTGTAGCATCGCCACGCATAGTATCTCGACGAGTAGTATTTCCACGCGTTGTATCGCCACGTGGTTTATTTTACGCGCAGTAAGGTCCCGCGTTATACCGACCCTAGCTACAGCATCGTCGTGTCGATCCATGATAATCATTTCGATTAATCTAGTCGAGTAATCTAGGTCGATTAAGGACGTGAAAGATTTCTCTATTTTCAGCGGTTTCGCGAACGTAGGGAAAGGCAAAAGGGTGATCGTTTCGACGAAGGCAACCGCTTTAACAGAAGTCCGTATTTGGCTCGTGCTCGCTTAGGTTCGCGCGTATGTGCAGCATGCAGTTGCCGCCTCGTTGCAACGGATCGTGCCATTCTGCATTCTTTTCATTGTATCGACCGGTAAAACGTTGTTCGAGTCTCTCATTATCTCGGTCAGTGCACACCGAGTAATACAGAGGTACATATCATTGGGGCTTGCCAGGAAGAGACGTACGACACACGATTCCTCGACCTACCCTCGATTTTCCTACGATTTTTCCGTCTCTTCGATCGCTTATCGATTACCGGAGCACGATTTCGAGACGTTTGCAACGGGACGCGTTTCTCGGATCACCGAGCTGGCATCTACACGTATCACGTGGCGTAACTCGACAGCAGAATCTAGAATGGAATTCGTTTTAAACGAGGCTGGGTACGCGAACGTTTTCCTTTCGAAGGAATTTTCTTTGCTCTATTTCGTGTTTAAGAAAGTAATGGAAGTTTGACGGTTCCTGATGGTACGGAATCGTTACGGTGAAAGGACATTAACGTATCGGTGTGCAGTTGAAGCCAAAGCGAGCGTAACATTCGATAAATTCAAAGTTTTCCCGATGTTTCTAGGTCACTTCGGTACCGTTGCAAGAATATTATCGATAATTTGTCGTTAACTATTTGACTTTAATATCTCGGTGCTCGACGTTAAAGATCAAACAGAATCATTGGTATCTAAAGCTCCCACTCCGATCGACTACGCTGTTATTTCATTCTTTCGCCATTCCACTCTGCCCCACTATGCTACACTGCTATTCCATTATTTCGCTACACTACTGCACGACCATACGATTTCTAACACGTTTAAATTTCTTCTTATTTAATTGCGAAATTCAACGACTTCTCGAAACGTGCGACCATCAAAGCGTTTAAGATAAGCAAGCAACGCATGTAAAGTTAGGCAGGTGAGTATATCGTAATGTCGTTGAAAGATAAACGAGATAAGAATATGCTCGTTTATACCCGTAATAGAAGAGAATATGAAAAACGGAATTAACAAAGGCTGGCAGACGCGTTCTCGGCAACGAAGGGTTAAAGTCTACGTCCGTAGCTGAGAACAGTAGTGAACTCGTCGCGCAAAAGGTATTTACACCTGCAGAAATCTGCAAACGACTCGTTTGTTCGTCGTCCTTGCCGCGTGTCGCAACGGACTCGTACACTGTCGTAGGCAACCTACATTCGAACAAAGCCGTCCGCCTAACCAAAGAGGAAAGCCAACTCTCGGGGAGGATGGCCGACGAGTCGGGCCAGGAACACGGAAAAATTAACGAAGCGAATCTCCGCGAACGAATTTCCCTTTCGTCGTAAAGAAATTATGCGCGGTCGGGAAGCGGTCTGCTCGAGTTGACGAGTACCCGATAAAAACCGGCGTAAGAAGCGGTCGATGCGCGATCACGAGCTGGAACACGGCTCGAAGATGGGCCTGTGCCTATCCGTCTAAGAACGAACGAGGAAACGTCGTAGAAAAAGTCGGTTAATGCGCATAATAACGCGTCTCCCCGTCGCAAGGACGTCGTTCGTATCATCGCTAAAAGCGTCCCGTAACCGGTTCCATCGCGTTATTCGATTGTTAATCGATTCGATAGAGCTCTCGATATCGCCGACGCGTACATGCTCGAACATTCCAACTCCGCGAAACTTGGATAATTTACCACCCATGGTAAATACGGCCTTATTAACGATATTATAAATATAAGCCTTATAAAGAAAATGTTGAATGAGCATTACGTCACGGATCTCGATACTCGACACTCGTTACGCATTATGACCGACCAACAATAAGTGCAGAGGAGGATTCGTCGTTTTATATCGTCGCGCTTATTTAGCGGCATCTCGAAGAATCGTTTACTCTCGCAGGTCCGTCGATAGCGATATAGCCAGTTGTATCTCTCGCAGCGAAAGTTGCACCGGAGGAAGTCGCAGAAACGTTCTCATGATTAATTAAACTTGTCAAGCTTACAATTTAGCATACCGCGATGTACCATTTCACCGTTTCGCTTTCTCTGGCGTAACGAAACGGCGCAACTCGAAAGAATCTGCTAGATAACCGAGAATAGGATCGATCGCGGATGAAAAACGGCGACGCACGATCGGAAAAGTCGAAATTTATAGCACGCATCTCGTATGCAGGTATCCTTGGACGATTTTACAGCTGTTTTATGGCATCCGCGTGGCAGCCGGTATCTCGCGCACCTTACGACACTCGTACGTTTTACGGCTGGTGTGTTCCGCGAAACGGCAACGGGGATCGTTACGAAACCTTCGGTACAACGACCATAGATGTACGTACACAGAAATCCGTGGCACGCGTGCTCGTGCCCACATCCAGCTCGTTACCATTTTCCATGGTGACTCGAACGACGACGTCGGAGCAGCTATCGACGGATGTGGCCAGCCGATGTTCACTCGATATTGCGAGTAAAAGGTTTCCCTTAGTTTCCCGACGATCTTGACAGATTTGAAAATGTTCGTTTTCTTAAGTCTTTGCCCTCCCATCTAACTCCGGTATAACGATCTAGGAATATTGTGTTATACGGATATCGTTTCAGGTATACATATATCGTTAGCGCAATCTCGATAGCTCCGAATTTCTTTTCGTCGCAAATTATTTCTCGGCCTTGTTCGCCAACTCTTCGTTCAAGGTTCCTGTTGTCTCGTTGTACACGGATCTCATTGTTCTGCCCTGTATCACTCTGTCCCTCGAGATTGGTCGCGGCCAATTAAGTGATTTGCTGGATCGAATACGCTACTACCGTATTCGAAAGCAATTGCCCGAGAGAAAGTTCAGACAGCTGGAACGGTTGATCGTGTATTGTTTTTCTCTTCGGCCAAAGTAGAAGAACTCTGCCAACTTCGCGGCACATATTATACACATACAGTCGCGTACTTTGTTTGAAATTTTGAAAACTTGCTGGTTTAGTGATTCGTCATTTTTTCGCGATTTAATAATCGATGGTTTAAACGAGTAAAAAATGTTATTAGGATGACATTTGATAACGGTAGAGTGCAGTAATCGGCGTTGTTCCACCAGCCATGCTTACTCGTCGATTTTTGCAGCGAAGCTTTGTAAATAATATCGGTGAGACGCCCACGCGAAACGAGAACTAGTCGGCCGCGTAACGAATCAATGTCGCGTAGCTCAGATACACCGGTGTAATTTGCACGCTATCCTCTCCTCCCCTCTTCGAGTCTCCCCTCGGGTCTACGCCTACGCCGATCTCGATTCACCACGGATCATATACGAGCCGTGTAACTTCCGGCGACGTACACCGGCAGGATCTTAGGACGGAAAGACTTCGAAGCTGGACGACGATCGCCTAGAGCAATTGTGATGCAATCGCTCGTACAAGAACATCGATCTTCTTTTTCCTTTTTATCTCGAACGTAGTTAAGGGAACGCGGCAATTTTCTCGAGGAATAAACCTTGAAGAAGAATTCGCGATGACGCGATAGTGACGCTATATGAACGGATTAGGCTAATGTTTCACGGGAATATCCAATGAAGTAGCCTTTACGATAATTAGCGATTTGAAACGGTGCGGTAACATACTGTATTCCGGAGCGTGATCGTCTGTTGGTTGCACTCCGTTGAAGTTACGTTACTTGTTTTAAACTTTACCGAACAATTCACTCGAATTATTATCAGTTTTAATCTATCGATCGATAGTTATGATTTCATTCATCGCATTTCATTTCATGATATCGCATTGATTGCATAAGGACGTATCGAGTGCGGTCCGTACTCGATCGTATCGTTGGTTGTATCTAATACGTTATCGGAAGTAGGTGCGTCGTTAATGGCACCGTGTAGATCGGTACAAATTTTTTCGGCGATTCGATACAAGTAGTAGAAATTTCGAAGAAACCTCGTCTCGCCAGCCTCGATTTTCGGCCCAGAATCTTCGAATACAAAAGTTTGATAGGCCAATGCGGAAATTGCTGGAACGATAGCATCCTCGTTACTCGGCACGATGTTGCCGATATCGATCGGACGAGTTCCTTCGAACTTGGGCCGTGTAAAAAAAAAAAAAGAAAGAAACGGAAGCATGCCGTATTAGCAAACTCTGGCTTATTGTGCGATTTCGGATCGATGCCCCACTAGCGAGCGAATTTTCCACGAATCCCAAAAGATTTTCTCGCCTTTCTTAGCCCTTTCTTACACCGTTGCATCCGTTCTACGCGGAATAGAATTAGCCATTATGCGCGCGATAAATGCTTTCGTTAATCTCTTTACCGGTCGATCGCCGATTGTCACGCTGTTACGGGTTTCTCGTCGTGTTTCGCACGATTTTCACTCAGCGCCGGTTAACAATACTCGTGAAAAGGTATTGTTTTGCAGAGAGGTCATACAGTTACCGTCTGTTGTAATTAAAGTGTCTAATTACGAACGTGTTTAGGAGCAAAAATGAGACGTAGATGGGCGTTAATTATTCGCAAGGTTATTTGCCGATTGCGAAGCTTTTCTTCCTCGAGCTTATAGGACAGTGACGTACAATCACGTCGCGAATACCGACTGCCTAAACCCTCTTTTAAATTCATCTCAAGGAAGAAGGAATTGATCGTTTTCAAAATTATCAACTATTCCACTATTCCGTTTCGTATCCCGCTGGTTCGTCTTATACGCGTTATATTTTCAAGTAAGTTACTTTAGGAATGGCAGCTGCGTAGTTAAAAATTGGAAATGTCATCGCGATAACGATCAATCTGCTTTCGATTTGTTGCAGATCAAGCTGGAACGTGTGCTCGGCGTAACCGTGTCGAGCAATGCAGCCCTGGACTGCGATGCAACTAGCGAGCTGGTCGCGTATCCTGCTGGGTAAGTTCAACACCGGTCTCTTCATTTTCTTCCCTCGTTTCCTTCTACTTATCTCGATCTCACAATTTTTCTCTCGTTTGCATCTCTCCCATCTTATTATTACGTTCTTAGTACGTTCGATAAACATCGTTAAATAGCACTTGATTCGTGTTTGACGACCTTTAATGTCCATATGAAAATATTTTACAACGATAACGTTCTCGCAATAGAAATGTTAAACGTTAACGGCTTCGGTGAGCGTCGAATTATACATTCCAATATTTTCTTTAACAAATAGGCATCTGATCGAAAAGCAGTATTAATCGTTAAAAGACGAATATTTCGATACGTGGCTACGGATTTCCGTTATATCCCCAAACACGATACGAGTGATATAACGCGTTACAAAGAAAAGTGGCTATTCGACAAGGGGGTATCTACATAATAGTATGACTATACTATGCGTTACTGTACAACGCGTGGCCATCTAATCCAATGTCCGCCGTTGGTCCGTTAAACGATGTTCTCCGTACCTTATTTCCGTATTAGAGGTCGTTTTTGTCGGTTCGTACGGGTCTGTCGTTAACTCGTTCGAGCATCGAAATTATGGCATTGTCCGTGCAGTTATAAATCATCGATCGATAATAATGATCGCTATAGATTGCGAAATAAAGGTAATTGGTTGACGAGAGGCAAAAACCGGGACAAAAGGGAGATGGTCAAGCTCACTCGTCGGTGCTGCTCTTACGCCGTATCCTGAAAATTTTGTTGAAACTTATTCTTGTTTCGCTGAAACATCTATTCAGCGCCAATTTAACGAGTTATCGTGATTTAACAATTTGTCTTGATCGCAAATATGATTTACAAAGAAGTTTTTCAAGTGTTCCGCTTGCGTCGATAATTGCAGTCTGTTCTAACAACGAGGGAAAAGAAATTGTAAGTAAGAAGCCGCAGATAATGAAGGAAAGGAAGATGCATCGCTTGTACTTTGCAGAATTTCACGTTACCAGTTAAAACATCCTTGCTTTCCATCTCATTTTCCGGCGTTCACGTTTCACGCTCTGGATATTCAACGTTCATTATCAAATCCTACGATTCAATTAAATTTTTCTTCTCTGTCGCTGAAAGCCAACAAGCGTCTGCAAGCCTGTCACACCTGTGCACGATCTCGTTTAAATATCGCTGTCCATGAGACGTAGAAAATCGGAAATTTCTAACGAAAAGAAATTTTCGAACGTAACTCTTGAACCTTTTGAACACGGAGATTCGAGACAATCGTATTACGCCCAAGAACGCAAACGAAAAAGAGAAAAGTAACGTACTTTCGAAATTCAATTTTCGATTGAAACCGTATCTTTTTACAGCAGTTTACAGCAGTTTACAGTAGCGCGGAATCAAACCGGTAACGATAATTGTTTCGGTTTCCCGATAGCTTTTCCCTCCGTGAAATCGATGAAATTTATCGAAGAAATCAAACAAGTTTGGTAGGTGCAGTAGACTTTGTAGTAATTTGTTAATTTATTTGATACGAAATTCCGTTTCACTGTACCGATCGGTACATTATTTCCAAGTAAATTAAATTGGAAAGTAAATCGAACGGATGATTAGTTCGCGAACGACTCAAAGTGTTTACCAGCACCGACTCTTCTTTCACAGAACTTTTTTTTTTTAGCTATTCGAGATCTCTTTGATATCGTAATTGGGATAGAAGAAACGAGCGAGTTGCAAAGGGGAAGAGAATTAACGAGACGAGTCGTGTTACAAATCCACTGATCTTAAAGATATTCGTGGGAACGAGCGCAGGAAGAAACAGAAAGAGACTTTGCATAACGCGGCACACGGAAGCGCGGGATTGTCTCGATCGGCGATATCGAATCGCGATATTTCGTTCGAGATGCTCGATGCTTTGCGAAACGTGATCGATTCGACTCCCGATGTTGACCTATTAGATTAATCGGGAAGTACTGTCATTCTTCCATGATCGTTTCTGAATTTTCTAATTAAAAAATTGCATATTTCCTAAAGAAACACTCTGTCTGCGAAATTGAAACGGATCCGAATGAAAGGAGCCTAATTTACGGTCGAAACGTTCATCGAGCAAATCGGACCTAACATCCGCAATCCTTTATCGGAATGATTGGATCGCGTAACGAGCATTTGTAACCAGACGTTTCTCTTGAATGGTCTACTCGGACCGTCCAATAGAAGCTCATATTCGAAATGGCCACCTACTACAAACGGTAGGATAAATTGAAACCGAACATCTCTTCGGAAGGCCAATACGCCGTTCAATATTTCTGCCTCTCGTGTCATCGCGTGGCTTTCAATTTATAGAATAACTTTCTCGCGGCAATGATGTTTGAAAACGGAGAAAGGTTCGATTTCATTTTCAATTTTCATCGTCATCGAAAACGCTATCGTCACGGATTCTGTTTGGCTGACTTTCCGAGACAACTAATCGTGCGAAATCGTTACGATCGAACGATTAAATGAGCCGGTAAGCGGCTGCGAAGAATCGAGAGGCGACCATGAAAGAAAGTTCAGGTTCGTTAACGTGCATGGTGGAGAGAAAAAAAATGTACTCGCGCGATTCTGTCGGTCACGGATAAACGCGGATGGTATACAAGAAGGCTCGTTTCTTCTTCGACCGCGTGAATGGAAGAATGGCGAAAGTGCGATGGGGAGAGATTACACTGCACCGAGAGAATCGAGCCGCGCTTCGTCCTTTTCTTACTCTCTATTTTAATTTCTACGCTAAGTTTATTACCGTATTATCCACCAGCATAGTACTACAACTCCCGTATCCGTAACTTGCCGACTAATTAACAAGATATCGTTAATCATCGATCGAGTGTCGATAACAACGGTTCTAGTTTGCGGTGTACCTCCTAATTCGACGATATCGCGGAAGTTTAAGCAACTTAAGAGAAAAGCTCGCTCGCGTCGTGGAAAATGAATCGTTTCGAGAAAAATAGTTGCAGCTTTTTCGGACACGGTTAAGAATAGTAAGAGTTTGTCGCGTAATCGATCAGATATTTTCGCACGCGCTACTTAAGCCGCTTAAATTGCCGACACGATCGAGCCGGACAACGACGGCGGCGCGGCACACAGAACTCGAATGCAACGAACTATGGCACGATACTTGGACGGAAATCGGGTCAAGAGAGAGGTGAGCGGACCAAAAGATTCTGTGTCGGAGATCCGCCTTTTGCCCGATACGTATCGGCGACAATTAAATCGTTCGATCGACCTGGCAACCTCTGACGCGATCCTCTTGCGTCCGCAGTTCTTTTTCTTGCCATCGCGCCGCGCCGCGCCGCGCCGCGCCGCGCCGCGCCGTGGGAAATGCGCCACGTTATCGTCACCGATCGGTATAGTTCGCCTTGGAAATATAGCACGATCGCGAATTAAAGCGTCCAGTGGGGAAATAGCAGAGACGCGGAGACCGCGTTTCGAGTTCTGAGATCTGACATCTCCACAGATTTCGGAATTTCTGAGAGAGAGAGAGAGAGAGAGAGAGAGAGAGAGAGAGAGAAAACAATGTCACATTTGCCGAAAATGCACGTAAAAGATTGATCGTTGGCTGGCAAGGAAGTTTTCGACGGCGTGTATTACCGTGCTGGAGCGAGATTACGGTTTCCTCGATCATGTAATGGCCGGTAATTGCAGGCAAACTGTAACGAGCTCGACACGATACCTGAACCTCGGTGCACGCGCGTGGTTACGCGTGCATGAACAAAGCTTCCTCGGATCGAAAGTAGCTGGAAGTTGCGTGTCTGGTTTCCGTCGACGCGTCCGGTTATCGCCTCGGTTGTTCCTTCGACTTGTCTTGTGTCATCGCTCCTACGACAAACGTTTCTTCAGATTCTAATAGTAATCGATAATAATGCACCATCGGATAAACGACGGTGGACGTAGCTCGTTTCGAACAAGTTGTATGCGACGTAAGTTTCAAATTTCCTCTGGCAAAGGCAATTTAAAAGCCATTAAAAGTTTCAGTTAACCATTCATTTTCACGCTGAATTTGGTAGAAAATATAAATAAATCAATGTAGTTATCGACAGTTTATTTTAAAGAAAAATAAAAGCAATTCTGCGAAGAAACTAGGAAGATTACAAGGTGTTGCAGATGGGTTAAACGAAGACGGTAATTAAATAAAAAAAGTATCATAGTCGATGCGTTAGCAACGAAAGGGTCGCTAACAAACTGGCTGGCAACAGTTTACTTTGCGTAGCACGGTTTTCTCATTGACGTTGCAACGCGAATCGCCGGTGCCACGAGCCGACTAATTGCGACTCGCCTAATTATCGTTCGTTCGTAACTTAGCACCCACGGTTCAACGGACTATAAGCCTCGACTTGGTCTCGCTTTATACACGTATCATTATTCGACATCGTCACAGGATACAAGAATAACAAGACTTTACGTCGAAAGATACGAAAATCACCGTTTACGATTTCCCGCAATCTGGTTAAAGTTAATGCTGTTTGAAGCTTTCGAGCGTGAGCCGTATTCAGGAAGAAAGTACTACCGATGTTTTTCCAACTTTGCGCCAAGATTCTTGGAGGTTTGAACAATCGCTGATCATCGATCTATTCAGAATCGATGTATCGATCGATAGCACGGCTTATAACGTAAAAGTTTCGCACGGCGTTAAAGAGAAAGCCCGATCAACGATTTAGACAAATTAATTTTCCGCTTTTCGAATGCACCGTATCTTTTTGGGAACAAATATCCGTAAACGGGGAACGCCGTAAACGGAACGATGTCAAGCATCTGACAAAATTTAGGAAATACAAGATTTAACGGTTTGGGAGTGTAAGACGAATTTGAACGGCACATATCGGAAGTGATTCGATCGGTCAGGAATCGCGAAAGGCTTCGGGCGTTTCATTTCACGCTAATTACACGGTGCTCTCTCGAGCGTTTTCCCATCCTCCCGGTGTGCTCCAAAGTCGAGATTGAACTTTTCTTCAAGGCCACGAATAGACATCCAGGTCAGCATTTTCCTCTTAACGCATCCACGACCACGTCGAATGCCAAGTAATTCCGAAATGTTTTCGTCTCTACGATTTTAAGGACGGCTTTCGTACTCTTTGCAGCGAACACCGAAACGCGTCGAGGGAACTCGTGAGCAAGAAAATGAGAGTTCCTGCTTTCTTCCTACCGATACGTATTTTTTCTTTCTGTTCTTCTCTAAATACTAAGTAATTGTGCGACTTAAATATTTTAACGAATTTTTAATGCAATCTAATTGCAAACAACGCCATGATTCTCTTATAAAGAGTTAAAGGCTGATTATACAAAACTGATTACGCGTTTACGAAATATGGACGGAGTTTGAAATTGTAACTGTCAGCAAGATTAAAAATACGCGCAGTTGAATCGTGGTTCATATAAATGAATTTACAGCGTACGCAGAAATGTGAACTATTCGGTACAAATAGATTCCGTTAGTCGGTAACTAAGTACATTATAGTAGAATTTCAGCGTAGAGTAACATTTTACTCGAACAAATCTGTAATTGGCGTATAACCGTTATAAATTATTTGTTTCAACGTATCGAAGAGCGCGTTACGTGTTCGTTCCAGTGATGCCGATATCAACGATTAAAATGCCTGAGAAATGTCGGTGGAAATATTGCGATTCCATTACTAACGTTTCAAATTATTGGCAAGACGATTGAAAAAAATGACGCAGCAAAAACCTGAAAAAGTCGCAATGACTGTGCACGTAATTAAATTCGTCGTGAAAGTTGAAAGTACGCGTGAAATATTTGTTCGTGTACCGAAGAAAAGGTAGAAAGGTCAGAGTATTAAAGGACGTTGCTGGTCGTAATTGTGTTCCGCACGATTAATCGGTCAGCTGATCGGTGCGTCTTCAGAAATCGATCGTTCTAAATCGGTAGAGTTCCATCGCGCAACTTATTAGACACACCGTCTCGTCGACCGGTTTCCATGCTCGATAATCGACCCAGTGACCTTTATACCGACGACCTTAGCTGCTCCTCTGCACGCAACTCGTGGCTAGAAATTACCAGACACGGCTTCCTGGTGCATTGCTCGAGACTTTCTTGCGAAGCTTTTGCCGTGACATTAAGGTTTTGCGTTAACGGTATCCTCCAGTCGCCAAACACACAACCTGGATTATCGTACAGCGACGGGTCACCGATCGCTTCGAAGATTGCCATAAATTAAAGATTCTCGATAACTTCGAAATCGTCGAAGCTCTCTCTGTCTTTGGCCATAAGCTGTCCTTTATTCGCGCTTTACTTCGTGGGCCCTCGTAAAATTACCTGACACGCGAATCTAAAATTACAATTATACTTATTATCGTACAGGCGAGTGTAGTTCCGCGATATTTTCTCGACATTCGAAACGATTAAATCTCTTAATCGCTCTCTTCCTTCGACCAAGGGTCAAGTTAAATTCGCGAATCGGACAAAGAAAGGGGAGATGAAGTACGACGAGGGTAAAAAAAAAAAAAGGGGGATCTCGAGGGTCGATTGTGAACAGGACTTAAGCCTTTTTCCGCATAGAACGCAGAAGGCTCTCTAGCGACGAGAGGAGCGAGGCCGTGTGAAGGAGGCTCACTCGCCTTACCTTAGACCTACTGAAACTGGCACACACGTTGCCCATCAAGCTACCCAACACAACAAATGCATGTGCTCGAGTACCGAAGCTCCCGGTTGGATACTCGGATTTACAATCGCACCGTAGACGCGTCGATACCGGTGAATCGAGGTTTCTTCGACTCTCTCGTTTTATTCGCGGTTCTCGCAGTACGATCGGATCGCGATACAAATAAATCACTCGATGCACCGCGCACAATTTGGTGGTAATGCCATCGAACATCGATCAAAGTCGCCCTCTTTTTAGATCGTTATACATCCGCTGACTCGATCGCCGCCAAGATTACCGCGCTAAAAAGACGTGTCATTTTCTCGTTCGTAGCTTATAACTGTTCACCGTGTTGCAAAAAGTCAAGATCAATCGGTGGTTCGTCGTCGGTCCGCTTTCGACAGGAAGCGTCAGATGCCGAAGAAGCAGCAGCAGCCATCGAACGGACGCGAACAGAGTTTATTGACACGACTTGCTCGACCGTGCAAACACGGTCAAACTGCGACGACGCGTGTTACAAAATCCATAGAAAATGATAAGTTGCCGCGAATTATTCGACGAATTGGCCGCTTCTTGTCCCATTTGGTTAGTCGACAAAACACGAAATTGGAATATTCGCCTCGCGGAACATCCCCCCTCGTCGTTAGACGCAGCTTCGGTTTAGTCGGCGTGGACTACTTTTCCGTGGGAACGCGCGTTCCAGTACGCTTAGAACCGCGTTCGAATCGCATCTCGGTACAAAACGAGTCCGAAAGGAACGCGTGGAAACCGTACATCGTAGAGAAATCGTTCACCGTGTTGTTCCAACTTTTCCCATCTTTCTCCTTCGAACTCACGACGAGAACCGAGAAAAGGAAGCTGCGGACTCGACGCGCTATCACCGGACGAGCATCGAAATCAACGTACATAACTTGGAATTTAATGCTCGATCGTGCACTCCGCGATGACACTGTTAGCGTGTTGTACCATTATCGCGCGATAATGTTAACGATCGTCGATAAAAGACGTTAACGATACGTTCCTGGTCGTTGTAATGCTCTTTGAAATCCTATCGACTCGAGATTTCCTGGTCTTCCGACGGAAGAATCGTGCGTGTCATTTTTTTATTCGGGGTGAAAGTGATCGCGAGGACCGATGAAAAACAGTTAGATCGTTGGTAAGGATCAGCGTGAGGTTCGATTGTGGCCAGATTACGTTACTTGGGTGTTTTGCTAACGTAATATCGCGACAAATGGTAGCACGCAGAAGAAACGCCACTGGTTGGGATCGAGTTTATTGACACGTTGCGGTTTAGTTAGGCTGACGAATGAATCGACGCGGTGGACGCACGAGTCGCGTTTCATATTACCGCGAACACCGCGTGCCTCCGTTCTTTCGCGTTTACACGCCGGCTGCTCATCGATCTGTATTACGTGATTGATCTTTGACCAAGCCTCTAACTGCTTGGAAACGCGTCCAATTATTAACGCTTTCGGAATCGCCTTTCAAACAAATGTATACCGCTGCGAACGAAGATAGACGTCTGCAACCGCGTCGGAACAGCGATTATCGACGATACGTTTGGTTCATTTACGATTTCAAGCTTTCAGCTTAATAACTCGCATCGCGAACGCGATACTGCCGCTATAGCGGAAATTTTAACTCGCGTTTTACTCTTGCTAATTAACATCGAGTTCGATAAATAATCGATTAATTCATGGTATTTATTATCGTATTCTTTTATTAAATCGATCATCGCGGAGAGACGTTCTTCGATCCGCGTTTATTTTGATATATTCGTAAAAAAAGAAAGCAACTGTTCGTTTTGGCACGTGTTACGTAGGATTTGGAAGCACTTTGTGCCCGGCAATTAGCAGCGTCGCTTTCACCTGCAACCGGCAGATCGAAGATTAACTTATCGTTTCCTTCAAAGAAACTCCAATTTCTTATGTCACGGTGTTCGCCTTTACGACCTGTAATTAATGTCCACTTGGTGAACCGCTCGAGTTCTTCTCCTTCGTAATTGCTATTACGGATAAATGGGAGCCGGTAGCCGCTATCCGCGTATTTTATTTTCCCGGTTAACAACTGTAATTGAAACGGTATTTTACGGTATTTCCAATGTTACGGGATTTAAAGTTCATAATAATTCTCTCGGCCAAATATCGAGCTGATACTTTTATTTATTTATTTATCGCGGCTGGAGTTTCGAGCAATGTCGTGTATCGTGAAAAATGAAATTCCAATCGCAACGAATTAAGAGGAACATTATCTCGTGTTGCAGATGCACCGTGGTGCTGTTCAACCCTCGGAAGAACACTCAGGCCCACGTGTTGAACGCTTGTCGTAAAACCGTGACATCTTTAGCGCTCGCTGGCGATGGCAGGTTTTTGGCGACCGGCGAATGCGGTCACATGCCGAATGTTCGTGTCTGGGACATCTCCGATCCGTACAATGCGGTGCAGATCGCTGAATTTTCCGGACACAAATACGGCATTAACTGTGTGGTAAGTACAAGATAGCTTATTAGTTCTTTTTCCTTTTTTTTTTTTTTTTTTTTTTTTTTTTTCCGAAGAATCAAATTAGCGAAAATCGATTCGATTTCGATTGCTCGCAATTTGTTTGCGGACATTAAACGACGACGACGACGATCTTTTGTTAACGAATAAAGCCGAAGGTGCACGTTACTTCGCATCGTACAATATGAGCGCAACTTTTTTTCAAACATCGTACATAAGCGTTCATTGTCGTTAACTGACTCCGAGCGAAATTACTTTCCGGGAAAAAGTCAGAAGCTTTTCAACGCCGAGCAGGCAACGAGAGAGGCCACGTTGAATGCATAGAATGAAAAAGGGGAGCCGCGCCCAATACGCTCGCACGACCTTACACCGTCTCGCATGTTAATTAAGACCCGCTGTTTTTATCTGTACGACACTTCTACGAAGACGCCGCGTCAAGGTGCTCCCGCGACCGTGAAATTTCTTCTCCGAGAACAACTATTTCTATACAGGAATAATTCTTTTAACCCTTTGTAGAATAAAAGCGATTGCAGTCAGTCGCCTTTGAGCAGAATTCACTGTGCGTACCGAACGCGTTAGCTCGGTACTCGTTATCTGTTGCGCATGAAAACGCACCGTATAAATAAGGACAATCATCGAATAAATTTACGATGAAACAACTTTACCGGTACGCCGATAAATTTGTTCTTGTACCGTCGTTTCCTTTCGTACCTAGGCTTTCTGTAGATAAGAGGAAATATGTATAGAGGAAGAAGTTCGCCTTATTATGCAAGGGCAGATGGTTGTAGATTAGGCTTTCTCCATAATATGTAAGTTCGACGAAGCAAAGAACAAACGAAAAATTAGCATTGCTGGCGGCGTTCTGTTTTTTCCATTTAGAACGTAATCGAAACAATTTTCCCGGGACTTTGGAGCGATAATGAAAGTGAAGAAACAGAGAAGCGTCGCGTCGCGTCTCTACGAAGAATTCACCCGTCGCATTCGCGCCACGTGCATCCAGGTACGTGCAGCTTGGTTGCACGAGGTGTCTCGACGGCGTAGGCAAACTACGTGAATACGAAATCCTCGTCCGTTCTCAGCGAACGGACAACGGTACTTTTTTTATTGTTCTTCTGCATTCCCTCGATACCTCTGGTACGATGATCCCTCTTCGAAACTTTACCCATCTACAACACTCTTTGCATCTGAAATCTTCTTCTCCGTCGACTTTATCGTTAAACGAAATAATACCAATTATTCCTTACCAGGCACGGTTAATCGTAAAATAGACTCTCAATATTTCATAAATCGATAATATGATTTGTAACGGATGAAAGGTCGATGATTTCAAATACATAATTATAACACGATTTCTACAGAAGCTCTGGTCGTCGGCATCGTTCCCCTTAAATCCGAAAATGGGTTCAAAGTTTGAATCGCGAGTGCTCGTACTCCGTGTAACGAGGAGAATTTAACGGACGTTTCTTTTAAGGCATTTTCACCGAGCAACAAGTACGTGGTGTCCGTGGGCTCTCAGCACGATATGATCGTCAACGTGTGGGACTGGAGGAACAACGTTAAGGTGGCGTCGAACAAAGTGTCGAGCAAAGTGAAGGCCGTCTGCTTTGCGGAAAACGGCAATTACTTTGTCACCGTGGGCAACAGACACGTGAAGTTTTGGTATCTCGAGTATTCGCGCAGTGCCAAGGTAATTGAATGTTAATTTCACGCTAACTTTTCGATTACGACTCTCGGCGGTAACTCCGGACGATTCTCTGTATTCGTAATGCCCAAAGTGTCCGGACGTTTCTTGAGTAGTGCGCGCAAAGGTGATCGGTATCGATAACGAGAAAAAAGTAGGAAGACGGGGCGAGAGGCAGGTAACGGTTCGGCAAAGATGGTGATAGTAGGAATTTTGTTGCACAGTATAAGGAACCTGTGCCTTTGATGGGTCGGTCCGCCATATTAGGAGAGCAGAGAAACAACGATTTCGTGGACGTAGCCTGCGGCCGAGGGGAAATGGCAGACTCCACGTACGCGATCACCAAAACAGGCCTTCTATGCGAATTTAATAACAGGAGGTTGCTGGATAAATGGGTGGAGCTTCGTGTAAGTACTGTTGCCTGCAATAGACTTTCACGAATACCATGTTTAAGGCTATTACGCGACCCCATAACGCTCGACGAACCTTCGCGATATTATCGCGCAGGAATTTATTTTAACGCTTCTCGCATCGAAGTATTAGATCGCCGATTGCGAATTAAATCGGCTACTTACAAACCTTTCAATAGCTATAACCGTATTAAAAATTACAAATTATACAACATATTAGATTGATAACTAAATCGCGTTCTTTCCCATAAAATAATAAAACGTAAATAATCCTTTGCTATGTCGTAAACTATGACAAATAATAATATAATAGATTACATAAATTTTCAAGCGATTCTACCGATAAGTACTAAAGAATGCTCGATTCGAATAATTACGGTGTCATTACAATTTTCGTAGTAGGGTATTGATATCGTTCGGCAAACAATGTTTTAATTAAAATGCGTCAAGCGACACGACAGGATTTTCACCGTAAATCATTGTCTGCTGTAACTAATCAGCCATTTTGCCTTCGGAACATCAACGAAAGGTTTTTGCAGTCGTTTTCATCGGACTTTGAGCATTAAATCGATGCGGAATAAGTGGTATTTGGCAATATTTTTACGTCGTCAAATCGTGACATAATATTTTGAAATTCTCCGTTTGATTATGCAACAACTTATTGCAATGTTTCTGGTCGCGGTATATGAATCTTGGATTGGTATTGATTTCACGATGTTGCCTGTTTCCAGACAAGCAGTGCCAATTGCATGGCCGTCGGGGACAAGTACATCTTCATCGGCTGCGCGGAGGGAATCGTCAGGTGTTTTAGTCCTAGCACGCTTCAATTCATCACCACGTTACCGAGAACGCATTATCTAGGTGTCGATGTTGCTCAGGGATTGTCCATTAGGTAAGCGAACGTGGCAGTAACGATTTCTTCGACTATTTTCCTCCATTCGTCAAGCCGAATTAACTCCGATTTAAATTTGCATTCGACGCTGTTACACTTGACACTGCTCTATCCAACAGCGTTCGAGTGTAACGGTGTTAACTGTGACATTTCTAGACATCTTTCTAGACAATGCAGCTTTATTTTTTCGCTCCGTTCTGAAGATCGTCATGAACCGCCTTTCACTTTTCCTCGCGACAACGCATAATCTGTAGATCGTTAAACTTTTTGGCGACACTAGTGCAAAAAATCGAATCGAATTTCATTTTGTCTTAAATCCGATGCTATTTGAAGCTTTCGAATTTTAACGCGTTTAAGTTCAGGATAATTGGTGTAGCTCGAGATAATGCGAAATAGTAAAACAAACTTATGCTTCACGATTATTCTGTAGAATCACCGAACTTTTCTACTGTTCCTAAGATTTTAAGTTAGGCACATAGTAACTCGAAAGTTTCAATTTAGGGAATCTATTAGCTGTTTTTTACTTCCGAGAGAGTATCTTGACGGACGCAGTTACTCGTCGGTGATACGATCCTTCGAAATTTAATCCTTCGTTGTCGGTTGCAGTCACATGTCTCAACATCCAGCGAATGCGAGGTATCCGGACGCGATCGCGCTAGCGTTCGACGAACAGAACAACAAGTTGACCTGCGTGTACAACGACCACAGTATCTACGTGTGGGACGTGCGGGACATCAGACGGGTCGGAAAATCGCATTCGTTCCTCTACCACTCCGCGTGCATATGGGGCGTGGAAATGTATCCTACGGGATCGGAATCCGTGAACGCGATGCCAACCGGAAGCTTCATCACCTGCTCCAGCGACGATACCATTCGGGTGTGGAATCTCGAGAAAGACGTGTCCTCGAACGACACGCTGTACAAGCGGAACATTTACAGCAACGAGTTGCTCAAAGTGTTGTACATAGATCCAGAGTTGACTTACCTGAAGGATTTGGACCTGGCCGCAGCTGGTTCCACGGAGAAGAGCGACGCTTCGTACGACGGTCGAAACGGGGTTAGATCGATCAGGGTCAGCCCAGACGGCAAACATCTAGCTTCCGGAGATCGATCGGGAAACATTCGAATTCACGATCTGTCCTCCTTGGAGGAATTGTGCCTGATCGAGGCCCACGACGCCGAAGTACTCTGTCTGGAGTACTCAAAGTTCTCCAAGTATTCGGCGGAGACGCACAGATTGCTTGCCAGCGCTTCCAGGGATCGGCTAATCCACGTGTTCAGCGTCGATCAAGGGTACAACTTCTTGCAGACCCTCGACGATCATAGTTCTTCCATTACTGCCGTCAGATTTTTCAATCAGAGCAATCAAAGTAACCAAATTCAGATGGTGTCCTGCGGTGCCGACAAGAGTATTATTTTTAGACAACTGCAATCGGTACGTCTGGTTTTTCGCTACTTATTTTAACACGAAGACAGGTTGTTATCGCTGGCATAAAAGATAGCGTAGGAGTACTCGTAACATACAAGTATGTTTGTCTTTTATACCGTACGTTCGTCTTGAGCTGACACCAGAACAGTGGTTCCCTTTTTCTGTCCATTTCCCTCGTATAGATTGCGGTCTGGACGTCGAACCGCAAACGAAGCATAAAATAGAGGCTATCCTTCCAGACCGCAACCTATATGAGAGGAGTAAACACGAAGAAAGAGAAGTCTAGAGTAACCTTGGACATCTCTGCGCTAGATCGAGAACAGGAAGTTACAGTCGTTACAAGTACTCACCTAGTGGCATATCTCTGCCTCGATAAAATCGTTTTCATCGTTTTTCTTTGCACATGATCACGTTTCGCTCGTTTCAGACACCGGGAGGGATGCCTCAGTTCGCTAGGGGTCACAACGCCCAGGGAAAGACCACTTTGTACGACATGGAGGTCGATTCCGGGCAAAAGCATGTTTTAACTGCCTGCCAAGATAGAAACATAAGGGTTTACAACGTAGCCACGGGCAAACATAGCAAAACGTTCAAAGGGTCCGTCGGCGAGGATGGGTCTCTCATTAAAGTTGTTTTAGGTAAGATATACAATGTAAGAACACGCGACATGTAAGAACGATACTAATTGCGAATTTTCAACGGCGATATACACGATAGAGTTAATGTACCTCCAATTTGATATTTTATGCCGTAGACGCGTCAGGAATCTACGTAGCTACCTCGTGTACAGATAAAACGCTGTGCGTGTACGATTACTATAGCGGTGAATGTATGGCAACTATGCTCGGTCACTCGGAGTTGGTGACAGGCCTGCGTTTTAGTCCCGACTGTCGCAACCTCGTATCCGCCAGCGGAGATGGTTGTATATTCGTTTGGCGTGTTCCACGCGACATGGTTGTAACTATGCAGGCGCGTCTTGCTCAGCAAGCGATGCGAGCTGGAAAGTAAGATCAACTTAATTATGCTACTAGTAACATTCGTATCTGAAACCTTTGCTTTACAATCACTTTTCTCCTTTAATCTCGAACAAGTGTAATTTTACTGTTCTATTATTTATCGTATGTATTCTCATCCTCAGAACAAAGAAATTGTTTGCAATTCTATAATATCGAGTATTGTAATTGCATATTTCAAAAGAGAGCATCGTATGATCCCCATTTTGAGAATCTTTAAACTATATGATACCATAAAAAAAACACAATAACCTACGTGATACCACCGTAAAATGGTTGTAGGAGGCCGCCTCAAGTGAACGGCACAGGAATCGAGATACAATTGGACAACGAAACGTTTGGATCACCACCGCCAGAGTTCCTGGATCCAAACGCGAATCCAACGTCGCAGAACGTAGGCGTGGATTACAGGTTTAGCGTAGGCCAGTTACCGCTTTGGGCCAAGAAGCAGATAAATACGAACGCGGACGAAAGTGGGACTCTCGGTTCGAACGTTAGACCTCTAGGTGTTGACTTACCGAAGGGACGATGGGCGCAAAGGGTTCAGCAAGGAGACGGTATAACAGTAAAGTCCGTTTACGACAGCGACGAAGTTATACCCTTTCCTCCGCCCCGTGGGGCGATAGATTCGGATGGCGGTGGTGGAGGCGGTGGTTCGAAAGACAGCTCCATCGACAGCGGCACCGAAACCAAATGCAGCAGCGATTATCGTCGGGAAACGATGATTATCAAAAGGGTAAGCTTCTGTTTTCAACGATTTCTACCGCGAAACCCTGCATTAACTCGGATCATCGTAATTCTAATAAATTAATCTATTAATATATCATTTTCTTTAATCTTCAAACAGCGGAGCTAGGTGATTCGTAAACTCTGAATAACCCTTTTCTGATTCTCAACAGCAATAAAATATATTTTGACCGCTAAATTGACACTTTACTAATTTTTCGGTACAATGAAAATTTATGGTTTGTCCGTGCATGAGATGGGCAATTAAGCCTTTTAAGAATTTTCTGGCGGTTTGAGTAATTCGGTGCCGGCTGCCCACTAATCTCCAATAACCAGCGCAATGAATTTAATTTGATGAAACGGTAAAAAAGCTAAAAGCTAAAAATACCTCCTTTACATTGAATTTATCGGCGAACGTCGGGCTCCGCTGTCTCGTCTAATTGTTCACGCAAATGAACACTAACAGCGTTCATAAAACTGGTTCTAGGAAGAGGATGAGACTGTATTTCAACCTTGTCCAGATAGTTACAGAGAACTAGCAGAGGACACAAAACAGGTACTAACTGATTCCCAGTAACAACATTTAATCATTACATGGTAATCAAATTGTGAACCAGAGGTAACGCCAAAATCGAGTTCAATCGCATCTTCATGTTTGTCCTTTATTTCGTTCGATCAGCTTTTCGTATGGTTCCTTTTTCGATCCTTTCTTTCTCTTGCACGGAATTATTCGTTCGCGATTTGTTTTCTTTTGATTCTGTATTTTATTTTAACCGACGACGTAGGTAATCGGTGGTAACGTGACCGTAACTAGAGGTAGCAATATCACGGAATTGACACGTCAGTCGAGGAGTCGTCATCATACCGACGATAGCAGTCTTGGCAGCTTTAAATTTGAGGTACATCTCATTGAACGCCTCAAACACCCGCAGCAAAGCATCGTCATGCAACAGACTTGCGCAGCAAGTAGTTTAATGGGCAGCAGATCTCTCCGCTGTCCTTGGACAAAGTGAGGGGGTAACAATAGCGAGCTAAAGCTCCAAACAGTAATGTAGCTAGTATCTTTGGAGTACGGGATACATCGTTAAAATATTAATATCGTTGACGTAATTAGATGAGGCTCAGGATTAATCTCTTGCCTGTTTCTCACCTTTTCGTAATTTAAACATTTAAAAATTTGTAAATACGTTGTATCTATTGATATTCTCCTATCTCCATTTTCCTCGAGGGAAACATATGTCATTCAACCTACACAACAATCATAGTTACGCTAATGATTGTTATATTAAAGTATATTAGGGCTAGCACATCGCAGCGATAGGACATAACTTAATGGTAAAGTAACTCTATTTTTTGTTGGTAGTGTCTAATAGAAGTATCTTCTATCATGAAAATACTAGCAATTAAATTAAATTTTGCGCTAACGTACTTTAAATGTAAATGACCATCCTACGCTTTCTTTTCTTTTCTGTTTTGCAGCATTAAAACCTCTACCATGCAAACATTGTTGATGGTACAAGAGTCTAGAGAATAGTATAAATGCCCATTGAAATAACTTGCTGAGCAGGCTTGTCGTACAGTAATTCAATCGAATAAGTCACCTATTGATTATTGCATTTGTTTAAAATAGCTTTTCAGTTGTTTATGTTCACCGCTTACGATTGTTGCCCACATATCTAACCTTATGGCGCATAAAGTTGTACTGTAAATTCATGCTTCAACTATTAATAACGATAATGTTAGACAGAACGAAAGGCATTCTTTTTCCTTTTTTTGTTTTAATGTACGTGTGTTACAGGATCATGAGAGCACAGAACACGACGGGGATGTCGAGGATTACTCGGAAGGAGAGAATGGAACGACTGGTTCAGAAAAATCACATCATAGATTGATGTACTATCCTGCACCAGAGGACACGGTGTCCAATCAATTCACTGTAAATGCGATGGACGTGGAAGAGCTTCGAAGGTTGGTCTGTAGGTTAACATTTACAGAGATGATTTTAACGAACCTTTTAAAATCGAACAAAATACTCGGCGTGATAGTGCCGCTGTTTGTTAATGTCTTTGAGGTTCAAAGACAACTTAAGATTTCTTTCAAACGATCAAAAGTAAGTTATTAGGATCTATACAAGCTCTTAACCGTTGATTCGTCGCTTCGCGTAGATCTCAGAGGCGACAGAAGAAACCCAGGAATGGAGAAAGTGGTCGAACGAGTGAAATGACCGCTTCTGGCAGTCAGGAGGACTCGGACTCTGAAGGAGGAGCATCGACTCCGAGCGCAGAACGAAATCCTTTGTCCATGCTGTCGGAAGCTAGTTCCGAAGGATTCGATCAACTCGCTAAACAGAGCCATCGCGAGAAGTATCTGAAGAACGCTTTCGAATCTCTGAGCGGTGCCGAAGAGCCTACGAATAGAAACGCGAAAACGACTAGTATCAGTTCTCAATTTCACGGAAGGTAGTTATTCGTCGTTTTATATGCTGTCAAATAAACAGTCTCGTTACACCGAGTAAATTGAATGGACGTTTATAGACTTAGCGGCGGTGGTGACAATGCGGCTAATAATAAAGTTCGCAACGCGGCTGTGGTAAACGCGACGAAACAAGCCAGAGGCGATGCGGATGTCGTAAAGAAGCGCGAAGAGTTGCAAAGGAGAATAGAAGAAACTAGGAGAAAATTGCAAAGCGTAAGAAGCGTGTTACCTGCTTAATATATTAATATTGTTGAATTCGAAACACCTCAAAATAGCTGTACCGTGTCAGAAACGTAAATTCTTCGTGGTAGAAGAGATTTGAAGACTTCTAGATGCGCCGAATATATATGTGGAAAACGGTACAGAAATTTTGTCTCTTCTACCGCGAAGAATTGCAGTTTCCACAGTACGTTTTTCTAAAATGTTTTGTATGAAGACATCAAGATCCGACTTTTTATTTCATAATAGGTTGGCTACAAGTCTTCGTTGAAATCCAGCCAAAGTATATCGGACTTGAGCAGTCACATACCCGAGAAACACCATCGTTCCAACCGTCTGAGTACAGGTAACAAACCCGGTCAACAAACACACTACTCGAAACCGATTAATCCTTGCAAACCCATACCAAATCCAAAGCCCTCACTAAAACCTCAGCAACTCGTTAACAAAGTTTCGGGTGTGGGGAATGCGCTGTCCAAGCTAGATGTTCCAACTGAGAACTGCTTGTCCAAAAGTCCGACCACCTCGTGTATAAGCGACAAGACAAAGTCTTTAAATCGTCCGTTAACATTGACTCTAAAAAAAACTGAAAAGTATAAGCTGTCGCTGAACAAACCGAATCAATCGTTACCCGAGTCGCCCGTATGCGAGGAGCTTAAGCTCCTTAAAGAACAGTGCAAGAAGAACGTGAGCCGATTCGCTAGGTTCGCCCAGAAAAGGAGATCGTGTAGCTACTTTATCGGATTGAATGACAACGAAGAAGACATGGAAAACATAGCCAAATCTTTCGAAAGTTTGCCAGCGATGAACGAGCGTAACATCGAAAACTTGAACGATGCCATGGACGACGGCGACGAGGGAAACGGAAACTTTAGCGACGATTCTTTGGAAGGTGACTTTAAGAACCCTCCTCGACGATGCGTCAGTGATTACCAGATAAATGTACACATCGACCGCCGATCTGATAACCATCGAATTAATTCGTCCACGTATCAAACGTTCCCGAAACGAATATTAACTGGCTCTCAAGAGAGTATATTATCTGATGCGTCTGTGGAGTCGTTCTCAAAAGGAAGCGCCGAAATCCTCGATTACAGTCACTATGATAATGACAGACATTCCAGCGCGAGTTTCTTCTTGTCCCGTCGAAAGATGCAAGCTGGACGTAGCCAGGAGAGCATATTGACGGACGAGTCCGATTACCAAATGTTCCCGTTGCATGAGAACATGGACCATCGAAGCACGGAAAGTGTATTAACCGACGACTCCGATTCCTTAGTAAAATCCGCGCCACTCGAGATGTTGTTCGACTCTCATTATAAAAGGAAGAGACAGAACTCTGAAACTTACAGTGGCAATCCTAACAACGTCGTAGAGACATCGAACAATGTACAGAATTCTGCGAACGATTCAACGTCCTGTAGAGCAGTGTTCAGATCCAAGTCCCTCCAGGATACGAGGATAAGCAAGGTGAGGAACGAGAATAGTTATACGGAGGATGACAACGTTCGACCAACGACTTGCATCTACTACGAATTCAATTTTAATGACCAGAACGACGGAAACGTTGAGATGAGAATCGGGAGCAAGTCGGACACTATATCGCGGAGCAATAGTCTGAAGGTGACCAAAGAACCGCAGTCGATGTTGATCTTGAACGACTTCGTTGCTCACAAACCTCCAAAACCGAAGCGAAATTCTGTTCGAACGCAGAGTATGCGCAACAGAGCTCGGCCAGCCTGGAACAAGTTCACCGTTGATTCTTCTCAAGTGAAGTCCGACTGCGACGATCTCGTGAACAAATCGGAGGCTCGAATGCCAAACGTGGACGCGAAATTACAGGGAACGGAATCACTGCACGGTTCGAAAAGAATCGAACAATTATTGCAATCATCAGGGTACTCTTTGCAAACCAACGAGGACAAAGACACTACAGCAACCAAGTTTTATAGTTTGCAAAATCGTCGTTCCTCGGACAAGGTTGACGTGTACGAAACCACCAGGCCATTGGAGAGTTTCACTTACGATCAGAACGATCCCTCTCGTCAGACTTGCTGCTTCGAGTCGCAAATTCCCACGAAAGACACGCAAGAAACTTACGACTCTTTGGAACCTGGAGGTACCACCTGTGAACTACAAAATACTTCCTCAAATCTATTGTCCACAAACGAACGAATCGACAACTTGGACGCTAGCGTCGATCTTAGAATCACCAGAGCCATCGAAGGAACTGTTAAACTGTTGTCGAAAGAGTTCGAAAACTTGGTCAGAAGAGAACAGTACTTTATGAAAGAGAAATGTCTGCGCATGACCCAAGAACCGAATGAAAATTTCGCGAAGCTCGAAGCTGAGAGGGATGGTAGATTCTGTTCGATGAAGCGGGATATAAGATTGTTTTCCGGTGGCGAGGACAGCGATTTCGCGGACACGTCAGCGATCGACAAGTCGATGATGGAGAGCGGTTCCTCGACGTCCGCTTCGAGCTGCACTAACTCGCCAAAGAGGATGTGGCCGCCAGCCTCGCGTTGTCAGAGTCACATGAGATGGACTAAGACTTTGCCTACCATTAATCAGGCTATACTACCATCCAAGCATCTCTACGCAGGTACTTACGGAATGAAGGAAGAAGTATCGTTCGGATCAGTGATGGGTCCGATCAACCCATCACTGGTCCAGATCTTGCCTTCTGTTCGTTATGTAGTGGATGTTAACGAAGTATATATGGTGTTTTTCGCTGCTCGATAATCGATCTCGAATGGTTAGTTGCGGTGTAAACATAACGCGAGACCGAGAATCTTGTAACGAAAGGCATAACGTTTGTTATAAAGAATATTCTCAGACAGAAGAGAAGATCCTGCACGAATAAAGGAATGGTCTCAGTCTGAATTTGAAAACACGTGTACGACACTCGTAGCAAGCACGACTGCAAAGATTTAACTCCTCAGCTATGATTTTAACTACAATATATTTGATTTAAACAGATAATTAAAAAAGAAATATTGTGAATGCGACTAATGCTTGCGCTATTAGTTTGTCTTGTTAATGCAAGGCAAAGAAAGAAAAACACTGCAATAGCTGAAGGGTTAACTTCCTCCGTTCATGTTTTTCTTTGTACTTTATATGTGATTGTTTCATTCTGTACAGTTATCAGTAAGTTATTATTGTATATTATCATTCGCTCAAGATATTATTAATTAGTTATTTTATTTCAAGACGGCAGCAACTATGTACTTTTCAGTTTTAGAAAAATTTCTTTTGATTTTTGTTCAGCATGACACGCGATCGACAGCATGTTTTATCCTTATCACATATCCTGCTTCCTTATTCTATTGTTAAACATTTAATATCACATTTTGTTAATGAATCCCTTTGATCGAAGCTGATTATATTTTCTTATTTTTTGTTAGGAATGTTATATAAAATTTTTATAGAAAACTATGATCAGCTTTCACTTTACATTTACTCGTATGTTATATTTAATCTTTAATACAGATATAACTAGCGATGCATGTAAACGTGTTCAGTTTTAATGATGTTTTTATTTTGAAGTATTTAACGTTACAAGATACAGTAAAAAATATTCATCGCTAGTTACGTCTCGTTGCTTTATAAATATAGTGACTCACGTATTTTCTCACACGAAATTAACATTTAATTTGTATGGGCCACATAGCAAATGTTGAAACATTTAAGAATGTCTTTAACGTATTATACTTGAAGTTTTCAAAGGATGACGCCACAAGATATTATTGATTCAATTCTTAAAATTTTCACGTATCGTCACCTTTCTTAGAATTGAAAGGTATACGAGTAAATATGCAAGTCACTGTACATAATCAAACACGAATCTTACTACTTGTTAACTAAAGATATTTGCCATATAGTAATTCATGATTTCGCATATATTGCTTTTGCAATATGCATGAGAGAAAACAGCCTATATTCGTTTTTCTATCGTTCAAATCCATGATACACTATTTACACATAAGTACACTGCTCGAATTCTCTTCGATTACTTATATCGTTTGAAATTTTAAAGATAGGTCTATCTATAATAATTCGAGAAAAAAAACGAATCGGAGGTAAGTTTTCTCAATAAAAAAAAAAAAAAAAAAAAGAAAAAAGAAAAAAAAAAGTGAAAAAAAATGAGATCACAAGTAAACGGAAAAAAATACACTAAAAATTGAGGTAAATAGTAGTTTAGTGCATGTGTGTGCGTGTTGTTGTCGACAGTTGGCAGTAGTGGGGGGCGAATCTCGTCAAAAGTTTTTGACAGCGAAGAGGAGGGGGGTGGCATGCGACGTGCCTGTTCGCTGAGTGATCTTTCCATCAGCCCGCCAAATAGGTTACTGCATGGTCCAATACAAGGTACCCTTTCATTGTGTCCCATGTCTGTGAGGGTCTTTCCAATACGATACAGCTAAAAACGTTGAAAGTAGAGGTGTACGGGTTTCCGATTTATTATCGCCGTCACATTTTGGCATTAAATTCAAACTTGCCCTCTACTAATTGTCACAGTCACGATGAACCGCATTCGGTTTTTTACAATTAATTTTGGAACGACCCCCGTATAATTATCTTTTATCGGAATCGATCGATATTTCGATTTTTAACAATATTTTCATTTAAGTTCCATGAGTTAATGTTAGTCGTTGATATTACTATAGTGCAATCTCGCTATGACCCACCTGGACGGGACTGTAGGAAAGGGTCATGTAACTGGAACTTCTTTCATGCATTGTTTGATTGCCGAAACTCTATCGTGAAAATTCGCAAAATCGAAGATTTGGAAATATTGAAATTTAAATATAAATTTCCAAATTTTTTCATGTGCTATAATATAGTAATACTCACGTTATATTGGGAGGGAGCGTCATCATCGTGCGCGTGCAAGTTTCATGTAAACAGAAATTCTGTTCCAAGGGCCATATAGCGAGATTATACATGATTTTAAATGTCGAATAGTATTATTGTTCTTTTTTATTCTTGCATAAATAAATATAGTTACGTTGCTACATATGTATTGCCTCGAAAAGTATTCAAAGTTTCGAGTGGATTGAATTTTTTGTTAACGATTGTTGATAGTTTCAGGAAAAGTAGGTAATAAGAACGTGAACATTTCGACGAGAAGTGGACTAGGAAATGCGAATAGCGGGAATCCGTCTCGGCACGCTTCGACGAAGAATCATTCTTCTCACATGACAAGAAGCAGTAGCGTTGGTGTTTTAAATCAGGTTCGTTCTATACAAATCGTTATTTTATACAAAATCGTGTATTTGTTTCCTCCTTAACGACGACATATTTTACAGAGTGATTCAGAATCGGACGTTGGAGCAGGAAACGGTAGAGGATGGAATAATCAGACAGGAAATAATCGAATCAGCGGATTAATGCGACCAACGATCAGTTCACAAAATAAAATAAATCATCAAATAAAATCGAGCTCCTCTTCCAATAGTAATTTGCCGTCGGTCCTCAGAAGGAGAGGCATGCAGGGAGCATATTCGAGTGGTAAATTTTTATTGAAAAATTGCAATGATTCGTTTTAAGGGGAATTTGCATTTACTTCCATTAATCTCCTCGCAATTTTCTAGTAAATCTAAGTCAAGTGGGTAATCAAGAAGACTCTAGTTCAGAGGACACGTCTTCCAACGGAAACGGTGGAAAACCAGCTCTTCCTCCGAGACCTCGAAGCATCAGTATTGATCATTCTGCTACAAAGTGTGTTGCATTTCGCTTATTCTTTCCTTAACGCGTTCCTTTTCTGTCTTAACACTTCGTTGCATGATCCTTCGAATTTTTGCTAAACAACAACAACAAAAAAAAAAAATCACCGTATTATAATATTGTACAACACGAACACCCGTTTCGCTTTCATCACGTTTTATTTCAAGATTAAAATGAACAATATATTCCCCTAAAACATGTAACCTGTTAATAAGGTAATAATAATATACACCGATATACGTTTACATTGTTGTAGCTTAAGTCTGCCTGGCACAACGGTGAGGAGATCAGGGTCGACGACAATTATAACAAACGGTCGAGGCGGAAATAGCACGATAGGACAAAACACGAGCAGAATATCAACAACAAATAGGAATCAGTTAGATCCTAGCCCACAAGAGCTTCCGGTTAAAGATACCGATCGTGCCATCGATGTAGCAAGTGCTGAATGTAAACGTCCCATTTGTTTTTTCCTTTCTTTTCTTTTCATGTTCTTTATCACGATTCATAATCATCTTACCGTCTTCAAAGTGTAAGCATGCAAGATTGCAAAAAAGATAAATTTACTGTAACAACTTGTTGCTCGAAAAGGAATTTGAATTTATTTCTCGGTATTTCTACTTTTCTTTTTTAATATACGACAAACGACGTTGTAAGACATTAAAATCTAATGAAGATTTTACTCTTGCAGTAGGCACGGATAAATCATTAGGTAAACTAAAGACACCTATTGAGAATGCTGTCCTGTGAAAATAATAAAACTTTCAGTGTATTAAAAAATTTGTAAGTGATCATGCTATGGCAAAGCGAACAAACATTCAGACACAGAATCGTCACGGGGTTTAGAACAGACTAGTACCCAGTCTGTAGATCCGCTGTACATAACATGCTATACACGTTTACGTTCAGAATTATCATCGAACATTGGACGTTAAAAATATATTTATTTGTTTTCAATGTTTCGTCTGCTTTGTACGTTACATTAATCCGAAGAGATTCTTCATTTCAGAACTCATCTGATCGTCATTGAAATTCGACAGATTTACAAATTTTCGCTTAAATTTGTAAATAATGTATATAATTGTTACCTAACAAAGTCAGAAAGTTTCGTGTTACGCCAGTCATGAAATTACTCTTATTTAGATCATCTTCATAAACCTCGAAGAGTTAGTTCTCTCATCGTTAGAATACTACCTAAATCTCTAGGTTTCACGATAGCATGGTCTCATTACGGATTTTAGAATCGATGTAACCTGCACGCTGCACGATTTCACTCATCCTTTCCTGCATAATGAAGCGAATGTTGCATATTTGACAATTTTTATCTCAAATATGTTTTCATTCAAATATTCAATCTGTGCAACATCCGCTTCTATCTGTAACGTGTTGTTAAATCTCGATTCAAGAACATTAGTCTTGTGTTACAAAACAGTGATGGGCAAATATGCCCGCGAAAACGCTGTGCAAGGACGTACACTCATAAGCACCAGTAAATATACATATACAGTAGACTCATAATTTAGAAATTTAAGATTTAACTAGAGTTTAACGTGTAATGGTCAATAATTTTCTCTTTTTCTCGCGTGTAGTCGCAATATTACATGCACTGTGTACGCCCTTATTCGTGAACCCTTCGTCAGACACTTGATCCCCGTTTGTCATTGATTAAGAACACGTTAACCATCCGAACGTATTACCATCATTTAACCAATAATTCTAAGAAACATTTCCGTTTTCCAGTGTCGACGCAATTGTGCAACACGATCGCGGACGAACTAACGCGAACAGCAGACAACGTCGTGCAGTTGTACAAGCGTTTAACAATAGATAACGAAGACGATCCGTCTAGAGGAACCATCGACAGGGATACGATGCTAAGAGGCCTTGAATCATCGGTAAACGAAACGATGCGCACCTTGCGACTGGTCGTTTCCGGTGGCGATAGTCATAATGACGGTTCGACAAGCGGAGACAGTGTAACGATGAACGAGGCTGCCGCCAAGTTTCAGGAGCTACTTGCTGGCCAGGATCAAGGAAAAGTGGTTAATATGATGCAGCAGTATTCCGAGATGCTTCTGAACTTGATGCAGCAAAGAATGGGAGGAACGCAATCGAGCCATACGTAAAAATCCGTCCACCTTGTATGGGTTCTCTGAAGAGAGAACTACCAGGACATCCAGCCGCGGTGCACAGTTACTTATCGTATGTACCAACGTGTACAGCCTCTCTCGGGCTTTGTATACCCTCCCTAAAAAAGAACGCTTCGAGACACGCGTATTTCTTCATTATGGTCTCTCGATGTTTCCGAATTTAGATACGTCGTAACTTCCAGATTATGCAGAACCGAGCGTTAAAACGTAAAAAGCGCGTAATACACAACTCGAATACATTTTTTTTTTTTTTTTTTTTTTTAACACGTTGCTGTTTGAAAATTGAAGTAAGGAATTGATCGTTTGGAAGTGAGTATCGAACCTCCTTTTCTCGATCTAATCGCGAAACATTTTGAAAAATTATTGAACAGGTTAGAAATGAAAGTTATTCGATGGATGATCGTGTGACGTTACATCGTGTATTGGACGGTGTTTGTAGCCAAAGTTAGTAGAATATTTACCGGCAATTTCGTGCAAACAGGTCCACGAGATCCGCGAAAGTTCAAACGGGCTAATTAAAGACACGAGCGACACCTTGAACGCTCCGTTTCGAAACTTTTAATGTCTCGTTGAGACGAAAGCAGAAAATGAAGAAAGATTAACTGCGTGAAACTCACTCGTATCTTGAGGCCATACGCCGTGAAATGCCAATTAACTAAAGACTCTTAGACTAGTTTCCAGGCAAATATATATTATATATATATTTATCGACTATTTGCGGGATATTATATCATAATATTAGTCTTCTTGTTGTGTAACCAAAGGTTGTCTCTGCCTACGGTCTAAAAACGAGCCTCCCTTCCTTTCCTGACGTTTAAAAGCTTCGACGATTTAAAAAAGTATGCAGTAAGCGATGTGTAAACTTGCTAATGTGAAATGTTAACTTTCAATTAGTTTAGTTGAAATAACAAGAAGACAATGGGTTTCGTAGAACCTTTGTTCGAATCGCGTTCGTCGAAAAACACGAGCACACGATTTTCTATTTTTAAATTCTGGTAATATCGAATGAAACGAAATAAAAATACAGTGCAGTCTCGTTATATGGTTGTGGACGGATTGTAATAGCGGAAAAAAAATTGTAGGCAAGGACCATGTCTGCGGTTCTTATAACTTTCTAAATTTGAAAATAAAAATTTCTAGATTTGTAAATGTTAACATTTTTAAATATCAAAAGCTTCAATTTCGAAATTTGTGATTTCAGTTCGTTTCTGTGCATTACGATAATACAGGGAGCACCGGTAGCATTTTTGAAAGTCTGTATAAAGAGAAGCTCGTTAAACAGCCGTATAAAGCAACTGCATCGTAAAAAATTTAATTTTAATCGAATCAACGATCGATCTTTGACTCAAAAACTGTACTACGTTTAACTAACTATGCTACTGCATATTTTCTCATAGAAATTACAAATATTTTTACACGTGAATACTGTCGAGCGAAACGAATGGCAAAAAGTTCCAAAGCACCGTGACAAAGCTTTCGACGAAAAAAGAGAAAAACGGGCTTTACTTAGGTTTCAAAGGAAGGAATTGTATCGAGGAATCAAAGTATTACGAAAACACGTATTAGTAACGACTTTAACGTTTATTACAAACACGTGCGATTCCGTTTGTCCGTTTTTTATATATATATATAATATATCGTAATAGTTACTTTCTCCATTGTCCTTTGTTGTGTAAAGTTCTCAGATTCTCTGTATGTAATTGTATAAAACGTGCCATTTAGGTTTAACCAGCATCGTTCACGTATACTGCTTATCTAGGCGTATGAATTAATTTTTGTTAATACAACGTGTAACATACCTTTAGTGTCCTTTACGTGAATCTAAACTGTTTCTTATCGGTTACATTATTTATAAGACATTAGGTTAAAAAAAAAATCTTATGACTAATTGTAATTCAGTATTGCTTTACAGGATCCGTTTCTCTAAATCTTCTTTTTTTAATTCATAACGCGGTATTCCATTGCTCTTCTTGATCACATTTTTTTTTTTTTTTTTTTTGCGCGCGATAAACAATTTTTACGGAGGTGACTTTTATTCCTGAATGATACGGATCAACACTTTTGCCGCTTACAGAATACGCGAGATTATGAATTTTCAAGATCGAGACGAGAGGAGATGGGAAACTACGGACGAGATCCGGCGATATCGAATGAGATTGTAATTCTCTGATACGGCTCGAAATTTTGAAATTCAATTTGATTTTTAGGCATAAGCATGCAGTCCGATTTCGGTTCATTCAGAATGCGTTCAACGTCTTCGTTAAAAGTGTTAAAAGCGTTTAATTCGTGAATTCAAATGTTTTAAGTACCCTGACTTTCAAAGTTTCAATACTTTTAAATTTCAGAATTTCAAAAGTTGGAAATTGGAGGATTCGTAAATTTTTAAATTTGGAAATTTATAAATTTAATAATTACTAAGTTCTGGTAGTCTAAAAATATTAAAGTTGAAAAATTTAGGAATTCAGCATATCATATTCGAAACTCGGCTGTGCCTAATTTTCATCAAGTCGACCTAAAAGTAGATAGCATCGAAACATTAAATCAAACTTAGGGATCCGAGTCATATCGGTGTATCGCAATATCGCTTGATCTTTTTCGAAGTTTCTCGTTCCGTTTCGGAGTGAGACTCGAAGTGATCCACACACATTTAGTCTCTTCATTTCTTCTCTCCAACAGTTAGAACACTGAATAGCGTCGAAGCAATTTTAGCTGGACAGATTCATTTATAAAATCAAAAAGGCATCGATTATCGTTTCTAGCATTGCACAGATGCAACGGCCGCTCGTCACACAACATGATCGATTTAAAAAATCGATGCCTACTTTGACGGTGAAGGTGTTGATCACGTTTAATATATCATGATCATGTATTTTAGAAATTTGAACGTTTTGTATTCGATATCATCATTTCTCTAACGATACATCGTCGTTGTTAATCGCGAAGGCAGACGTGAAAAAGTGGAAAGAATGTCGAATCTCATCTCATATTCATCTCCTCGTGTTTACCTAGCTTCACGTGGTAATGAACCATTCCAAATTTTCCACACACACACACACACACGCGCGCGCGCGCACTTTCTCTCTCTATATATATGTATATCTCTCCCTCTCTCTCATGTGTAATAACCATCAAAGACATTGAAATACTTTTAACTCGATCGCAAAAATAATGTTGATTTAGTGGCTTTGTATATTGTTGTACTTGTTATCTTTAAGGCGTATTGTTATGTAGTATGTTGTTCGTTTCTGAATCGTGTACATATTTATTTGAAGAATTTTTGCAGAAGACAAGACAGTTTTTGGTAATCGTGAAATGCCAAATGTAATGATTTCGTCGCAAGAAAGAATGTAACTTTTTAGCACTTTGTTTTGTATATTACGTTAATGATTAATAATATAATAATTCTTACAAACTGATTAAATCGCGTTTAAAATTTACAATTAAAAACCTAGACGTAACAAACGTTAAGAAGTTTTATTTTCAGATATCAACGCATAAAAGAATCACAAAGGAGTAATTATAGATCTTCCTGGTGTTTCGACAACTAAAAATCCCAAATTCTTTTTGCGCGCGCTAATTTTCATAAAAATATATCTGTCTTTATATGTATATATATATATATATATATAATAGGAACACTGGCTAAATATACGTATACATATATAACATCAAATATAGTTTTTAAAATATAACAATATTACTATTTCAAAACGCGGGAGTATGATTCGTGGAAGACTTATTTGTAACGATTTTACGTGTCATGTGTAAATACTGTTCTGTTATGATTGAATTTTTCGCGAATGTATGTTGCGGAAATAACGACGAAAAACTGCAAAAATGAAACACAATGAGTAGCTTATTAGTTAACTTTTCATGTAGGAATACCATACTGGTCAGATTGTTGGCACTATTATCGTAAAGTCTTCACGTCTTCATCTAATATGAGTTATCCTTTACCGTCCTTACTTTTCAATTATTTCAATCGTTTATCTACCATTTGTTTGACGCAACTCCTCTAGCTGTAATTAGACAAAATAATAATAAAATATTTGAAACAGATTTGAGGGGTCACATACGTTTCTCGACTACGAAAATCTTTTTTTCTTTCGGACATACCGATTATTTGAAACCAAAAAAACGTATGCAACTCTTTAATGTTACTAAATTAACTTCAAAATAATATATATATAACATTAGAAACCTCTTTCTCCTCGTCAACTTCGTCTTCATCTTCGTCATCAGAACCATGAACCGAAGCAGCCGGAGTAGTGTGTCTGGAAGAAGAGGGTGATGGTGGTTCGCTAATAGGTCTGGGATAGCTAAAACGACCTACTCCACCTTCGGCGTATTCAGAAGCTAGTTCAGGATAAACGGCTATCAAAGCTCTGATTCTAGCTTGACGATAATACTGCAAACAGTGATGAAATTAAAATTAACTCAGTTAAACAATAATAGAATTAAAACAGAATATGAACTAACGATGCCAAGATTTCTCCAGTCAAGAAGATCGCTAAGACGTTCAGTACGATTTCTTTGAATAATACGTTGCCGACGACTGAGTCGTGCAAAGTCAAACATGTAATGAGCAAGTTGTTGAACGCTACTCTCCAAACCAATGAATCTTCTATCCACGATATAAATACCATAACTCATTGGATCGGCTATATGTTCCTGCATAAAGCATCCGAAACCAGATAGATTCGTAGTTACACTAGGAATACCCATAACAGTACATTCCGCTGGAGTGTATCCCCAAGGTTCGTAATATGAGGGGAAAACTCCTAAATGACACCCTCTGACGAATTCTTCATAGTCGAGACCAAACAATGGATTTGTCGATGATAAAAATTCTGGATGAAACACTATCTATAATATGAAATAGCAATTAGTAATAATTAATAGCCACTGTTATAATTAAACAAGTATACTTTTAGCACCGAGAACTGAAAATAAGTTCGTGTTCAAATGGAGTACTATTCTACATATAACGTGATATAATGATTCCATACGCGTAGTGCTCATTTCTATTAAAGACGCTGTTACCTTGACCCGATCATGAACCGTATTGAAAAGATTGCATCTTCTGATAGCATTTAAGACCGGGTCATTCCAATCGTCAATCACATTATGCGTGGTAATCGGGGGTAATCCGTTTCTTTGTAAAGCGTATAAACACCTACAACACGGAAGTTACAATTCAAATGCTTTTGCTATAGCTACAATTTATATTTAAGTTGATTAAATTAAAATATTACCGTTTAATCTTAATAGTGTCTTCTTTCTGTAAAAGATCTTGTGCATCAGGCATGCGACCAGAAAGACATAATTCGTACATACGTTTTCCTATTTTCTGTTGTATGTCATTGATTGTGTCCCTCAATGATTTGGTAACCTACAATGAGCAAATGAAGTTAATTGTTATTACTTTGAGAAATTAAAAAATTTCCAAATCTCAAATAAAATAAAAAAAAAGAAACATTTGTTAACTTACAGCATGACCTCGTAACGATTCTACGTTAAAATTATTAGTACGCGCTGGAAAAATAAGGAAAGCGACTACAGTTATGTCGGGTCTAGATGATTTTAAGTAGTGATTTAGTCTGGCTAAAGCCTCGATAAATATATCAGCGCCCTTGTTTCCAAATTCATATCGTCCAGCAATAAAAAAGTATAAAGTTTTATCCAGATCAAAGTCATAATGTCTAAAACGATAATGCAAAAATTTAATAAGAAGAAACGCGACATTAATGTCTTATTAACAATACGCACCCATAAAAGTGTCCCCTAACAAATTCGTGTATTTTTTCTTTACTGACAGCGTGCAAATTTTGAAATTCGTGTATCGCCGCAAATTTCTTCACGTTTAGACCATTTGGCGTAATTATGTCTGGCTTTCGTTTCAACAAATGTTCGGCTTCGAAACCTGTTATATCCGAAACGGTCGTAAATATGTCTGCTAAGTGCGTGGCTGCTCGTTCCATGCAATACCTGTGGTAAATCTGGCGTTTGCCTGCCTCTTCATCAACATTAAACTGTAAAAGAATAACGTAAAAATACCATTCTAATGTTTTCCAATATTCATATTATTCGTATTCGTACTTGATCTAAATTGTTATAAAAGTCAATCTTTCCTGCACAAAGATATCTTCCAAGAAGAGTAGCGTGTGTCGTAAAAACTGTAGCAACGTCCACGTGTCTAGTTTTTAATGCAATTAAGCCTACACCTGCTTGCCATTCATGACAGTGTACCACTACACGAGGTGGAACATCTGAATATCCCTCTGCAGCTTTTCTAAAATTTTAAAAATTATTTACAGTATAGTAGAAAATTAAACGAATAACATATTTTCATATGAAAAAATTAAGAAATTTTCAAATTATAATTGTCCGAACTTTCATATCTTTAAACTCCAATTTCCCAAATTCTTAATGCCATCAAAGGCCATATAGCTAAATTCTACTCTAATATAAAATTTACCTAAATTCAGTAATAAATTGACAAACAAGATAGCCAAGGATAACTGCATCGTTTGCTTCTATATCAAGATGAGGTATACCAAGATTACAAGTGTTCCACAATTCCTGTTTGTATTCATCCAATTTCCAAGCTGCACTTCCAATATCGAAGAGAATTATTTGTGGATTTCCATCGACTAGCCATGTCCCTGTTACCACCTCAATAAAAGCTCTTATTTTGTGATAAAATAAATCTTCCTCATTCTTAACTTTGTGTAGATTTTGTAGAAAACAGAATGAAGCACATAATAACTACATAATTCACTTATGAAGATAGCTGCCCTTGAATTAATTCTAGCCACGTACCTGGACCACAGCCAAATAGTTATTCTTAGAACATAACAAATTATTTTAGCATTGTAAATATATAATTTTGATTGAAACAAAAAATTGCATTTTACAGTCTATTTATAGTTTATTATGTACTTTCTTCTGCCACCTTTTTTAATCCCTTATTTACACCTACTTTAAATCCTTGGTCACGTAAAACTTGAACAGCTATGTGCAACGGATTATTATTTGGAAAATCTGCTTCCTCTACTTCAGTTCTAGCTGAAGTTTCTTTATATGGACCAATAAGACAATATTGATCTCCCATTTCCTCGGTTGACACAAAAGCTTTTGAACGTATTACCGTGTATATACCACCAACTAACAATAAAATATTTAAAAATAATTATGACGAATTTAAAAGTTATTATCATACTTTATTAAACGTTGTATACCTTTGTTTGCAGCTTCCCATGCAACTTCAAAATTCCATCGATTTTCATGTTGTGCTGTGTATCCACGATCCATAAATTCAAGTAAATCATTACTGCTGTCCATACGATAAAATCTTCTAGATACACGTTCCCTTGACATTTCGCTGACTCTTAAGGTCTATATTTACATAACATAAATTTAAATCTGTGAATGTTTACATTGATGCAATACTGTATTTCAAGAGATTTGGAGTACACACAGGTATTATGTATTTAATCCATTATTAATTATCATTAAAATAAGTATTTTTATTTAATGTATTTTTAAATGTATATTTCAAATTCTTTTTACATATATTTTTATTTTAAAAAATAAAAAATATATTTTATAATTATATAAAAAAAATTGCATATATCAAAGAAACATTCAGTAAATTAAAAATTGTTTAAGTCATAAAAATAAAGGAACATGTTATCACTTATATAAATTAAAACTACAATAAATAATTCAATATAACTTTCATTTCGCTTTAAAACGATGTTAAAGAATTCTTTTATTTCAAAATCAAGATCAAAGCGGTAGAATTACAAATTGAACGCGTGAACAAGTTCATCGATGAAATATTAGTATCAAAAGAAGCACGTTGATTCTTCAATGAGTTTATTCGAGGTCAATGACAGCGCAAGGTAATTTTATAGGGGTATGCCGGCTCCATTGAAGCACATGATGAAAGAGATCTTCTTCCACGACACTTGCCGAAAATGAAACAGGGCCGGAAAGTATACTTACTTCCTCTTGAAGTAATGTTTCACGACAGAGAAGAGAAAAGACGAAGAGCAGGTGTGGACGGACTCACGAATAACTCCACGGTCAACCTCGCGTGAAGGTCACCACAAACTACGAAAGGTCACAAGGGCTTAACGGGGCTTGAGTCGGCTTCTCGACCTACTTTGAACCCGACGAATCTTCGACGATTCACTGATAAAAGCATTACTTGTATTTCTGTCGCAACAACAGATGGCACGAGATATCTCAAAGTTTGAGCGGCTATGAAATCGTTTTTTGGCTCATGATCAGTCTTTTTCTTCCGATGACGCGGTTACGTGCCACCAGGATACAAGAAGAAGTAAAGCGCATACATTCTGATGCAATTACTAATGGAGTTTATTTTCGGCAATAAGGAATATGTGTATATGTAAATTGTTCCACAAATGTTATACTATGTGAAAAAATTCTAAGAAAAAATTCTAAGTGTTTAAATGTTTAAACACCAATTACTATTTTTATGTATTTGTTAAATGCAAATCAGATGTACAAAAAATTTGTTTGATCATATAATTATAAATAGTTGTTCAAATGATGAAATTAAATGTAATTGTGTGTTTATCGCAGTTAAAAAAATACAAATTTGCAGTTTATTTTAAATAAATATTTATTTCAAAACATTAATACGATATTTAAAAAATTAGCGGTTGTAAGACGCATTTTTTCAATTTAAATTCCTATACACTTTTCAAGGATTTGAAAGCCGCAGTAGGAACAAATGAGTTTGAATTTTTGTTAATATCTTCCCGCCATATCGTTGCAAAAACAACTGGCAAGCTATCTAGAATTTATTAATTTCAAATTTCTTCGTCAGAGGACGCTCATGTAATGTGTATCGTATATGACTACAAGTTCTTCCTCTAATGCAAATTCATGAAGTTTGAACCGCGTTTCAGGAGACTATCGAAGCAATTCAAAAAACTCGGTGTAGTGTGGTTGAGTTTCTATAAAGACACGTGGAAAAACAATAAATATGGCGGTAAATGTTTGACTATGAACTATTCCGGATTATAATTATTAATTATTTATAACATTTTTATATTTGTAATTGACGATAACATTAGTATCCGTAGAATGTTATTGTTACATTTATACCGGCTAACCTATATACGATGATTGTATGCTGTTAAACGACTAAGTTCTTCTACAAAATTTTGTTTTATTTAGATATATGTTATAAGAAAAATTAAATTGTAATATATTATGCATATTATTTTTTACTTCTCTTTCTGCGATGCATGTAAGACACGTTGTCATGACAACTACAAGTTTGATCTATTCTCTATGAATTCCACAGTAAGCGTAACATTTTATTGTACTATTCTGACATTACCATATTTATATTTCAGGCTGCTGCAGCTGCAAAGGTTCAAGAAGTCCGTGAAATTACTAGGATAGAAAGAATTGGAGCACATTCCCACATTAGAGGTTTAGGTTTAGATGACAGTTTAGAACCTCGACATGTAATATACTTTATTATTTTATATGAAGAGGGGTATCCTATTCAAACTCATTTTTGATTTAACAAGAGAATATATTTACTATTGCATCTATTCATTGTTAGGATACCCTACTGTAATTACTTATTATCTATTTTATTAATCGAATAGAAGTTTTTAGGTATCACAAGGAATGGTTGGTCAGCTTATGGCACGTCGAGCTGCCGGAGTTGTATTAGAAATGATTAAAGATGGTAAAATAGCAGGACGTACCATACTACTAGCAGGGCAACCTGGTACTGGAAAGACTGCCATTGCAATGGGAATGGCGCAAGCTTTAGGAATAGATACTCCGTTTACTTCAATGGCAGGTTCAGAAATATATTCTTTAGAGATGGGTAAAACCGAAGCCCTGACTCAAGCTATTAGAAAATCTATCGGTGTTCGAATCAAAGAAGAAACAGAAATTATAGAAGGTGAAGTAGTTGAAATTCAAGTGGACAGACCGGCTACAGGTGTTGGTGCTAAAGTTGGTAAACTAACGCTGAAAACAACAGAAATGGAAACCATCTATGATTTAGGAAATAAAATGATCGATAGTCTAATGAAGGAAAAGGTATATTTTCTTCTATCCAGATCTGAGAAAACTAGAATATTTTCAGAAATTATTTCCTTATCTATGTTCAAATGGTTAATTTAAAATAACAATACATTTTGATATAATATTTATACTACCATATTTAGAATAAATTTAATATTTATTTTTCTCAGGTACAAGCAGGCGACGTAATAACAATCGACAAAGCCACTGGAAAGATTAATAGACTCGGTCGATCATTCACCAGAGCTCGTGACTACGATGCAACTGGCTCACAAACGCGTTTTGTACAATGTCCAGAGGGTGAATTACAAAAACGCAAAGAAGTTGTCCATACAGTAACGTTGCACGAGGTTGATGTTATAAATAGTAGGACTCATGGATTTTTGGCGTTATTCTCTGGCGATACTGGAGAAATAAAGTCAGAAGTACGAGATCAAATAAACGCCAAAGTCGCCGAATGGCGGGAAGAGGGAAAGGCTGAAATAGTTCCAGGTGTTTTATTCATTGACGAGGTTCATATGCTCGACATCGAATGCTTTTCATTCCTCAATCGGGCGCTCGAAAATGAAATGGCGCCTGTTGTAATTATGGCTACAAATAGAGGTATTTCTTCCTACTTTATTTTCAAATATTGTATTTTACTTGGACTAAAATTGCTTGCTGGCTGTTGCAGGTATTACAAGAATCAGGGGAACAAATTACAAAAGTCCTCATGGGATTCCTATAGACTTGTTAGATCGAATGATTATCGTTCCTACAAGTCCGTACCAAGAAAAAGAATTGAAGGAAATTTTAAAGATAAGGTGCGAAGAGGAGGATTGTGAGATGGCAGACGATGCTTTAACAGTTCTTACCAGAATCGCGTTAGAAACGTCATTAAGATACGCTATTCAATTAATTACAACTGCTTCTCTTGTCAGTAGGCGAAGGAAAAGTACCGAAGTAATTTTTGTTGCAATGTTCACTTTGTAATAATCTTTAAACGGATAAAGTTACATTAAATACATGAATGATTTACTTTACAATTTCGAACAATTGCAGAGGCATTTAATATAATTTTTATACATTTAATTGCAGGTAAATATCGACGACGTAAAGCGTGTTTATTCGCTGTTTCTTGATGAAAATAGATCGACACAGTTTCTGAAAGAATACCAAGATGATTTCCTATTCAATGAAATGCGTAAGTAATTCTTGTAAATAAAAATTGCATCAATCATATTTCTTTATAAAACCTTTATGTTTCAGAAGATGAACCTATGGAAATATCGTAACTATGAATAAATGAATTTACGACTTCGTTCATTAACTGTTTATAATTTTTTACTGCATCATTCCGTAACAATTCCTTGAGTTATTGGTCAATATATATCGAATATTAAATGATCATAAACGTGATATCAGAAACGATGGTTATATTTCAAATTAAATATAAAAACTTAACAAATTTTGTCTTTATACTTGCTACAATTTGGTTTAAAAAGTTTTGATTTTATGTTCGCGTATTACAGCTGTCAATAAATTTACAAAGAAAGAAAAAAAAAAAAAAAAAAAAAAACAGAAATAACTAACGTTAATCATAGAGGTAAATTAATTTTTGGCGTGAAGTTTCTGTTACTGCGTGAAACGCAATATTCAACGTATCTCTATCTCGCATTTGTAAACAAAATTAACTTACAATCTACGTGAATTACAGTTACAATCGTACGCTGACGTACAACGTTAACAAATTTACACTATCTCGTCGACAATAGTCTTCGAAACCTAACGCAGAAAAATCTATCACGATGGACTTGAGGAGATGTCAGTTGGTAACTCGTACACGTCGTCGTTTACCTCGTGTTCTTTTTCTCTTGATTCTTCTTAACTGTAAAATACATTTTTACACGTGCAATAATTATTACCTAATTGAATGGTTTTCATTACACTTACTCGTTATGAGTTTTAGTCCACCTTCTGGCTTGAACGATGACTGGGCCTTTTTATCCTTCGAAATGAATCCCAAACCGTACTCAACCTTATAAACCGGGAGAGGGATTACCGTGGACGAAACTGGTACCATCACTGTAACAACGAGCATGTTTTATTTAAAAATTATATGTATATAAATTGTGGAATCTCAGTATATGGCGCTGAGCGGTTGTAAAAGCGAACATGATCTACATAAACTGAACTTGGAAAATTTGGAATTTCTAAATCTGTAAATTTACAATTACGTATGTATTCCCTACAATGATGAAGGAGTGCCACTAATATGTGTAAAAGTCGCTCCACAAATCATATAAAAGGGAGCATGTAGCGAGACTCCACTATATTACAAAATGCAGGTGACAGCGAGTAGTCTTGGATCCTCGTTTACGTTCTTGAATAACCGTTAAAATTCTTTGGAACATAGAAGAACTCTAACTGGGGTACGTAACGTTAGAAATGCAACAAAGAACGTCGAAGAATCGAAAAGGTCAGAGCACGTACACGGTGAAGGTATTAGAAGGTTTTGGATCGCGCAACTATTCCGCCAGTTGGAATGCCATACTGAACCGTATCGAGTGATATTTACGCGGACTAATTATCATACCAGCAAACAAGTCACAGGACCGATACATCTTGGAACGCACAATGACACTCGTGTTTCTTTATCGTGTTTAATCGAAGTTTTGAGAATTTGCCGATAAAATTAAAGTAATTGTTTTGAATGTATGCAATCGTACAATTTCACTCGGTAATTTTGAGAACAATGAACTAATACTATTCATGCACTATAACGAAAAATATTTTGGTTGAAAGGTTTTCTACCAGTATTACGCAACGAAAGGCGGAAACTTTTTAGTTCCTTTTTATATTGAACAGGAGAGAACGTTTTAGGTATACCAGTTTTAGCCTCGTCGATTCAATTAAGCATACCGCCCAGCCTTCCGTTATGCAACATTATACATATAAGGTGTCCCAAAATACCTTACACAATTCTTAAGAAAATAAATTCAAATTATGAATTACATTCTTTTTCTTTGTAGGACGTTTCTTTTCCGGAAAAAAAAAAAAAAAAAAAAAAAAAACGATTTTAAAGTACCATATTTAAATTTTTAACAACTGTTAAAAATCCTTATTTTATATAAAATAGACAAACGAAAATATTATTTCATACTTTCGATATGTTATATTTCTTTTTTCACGTAGAATCGTTTTTGTTTAGATCGTAGTATCTTTTTCGTAGTATGTGTAATATTCGCACGTTTCAGAGAATATTTCTGCATCAAAGTTAATCGCAGTATTCGTTAAACAAACAGAGTACCCTACGCGAAAGCCTATTAATACCCTTTTAAACTCTTCGTTGTCGCGGCTATTGACCGAAAACCAATCGATAGGTCTCTGATCGTTAATAATGCATTCGTTAGTCAATTCGTTAAAGTTTAAGCGTATCGTAATAAACAGAAGACTAATATTACGAAATAATAGGAAGCGTATTCTAATATTTGAAGTATCGTTAGAGCGTTAAATAGTGGCAAACAGATCTAATTTGTGGTGTTTTAAATCGAGTGCAATTTGTTAAGGGAACAAAGAGCATTCTATATTGTTAGGTTGAAAGTTTCAATGTCTGTTATACAATGATTCTTCTAATCAAAAGTGTTCCATAAGTTGAAGAAGCAAACAAGAACCATTATCGTAGACTCTGTCAGGTTCTCCTTAGATTTTCCCCGAGTTTCTCGAGAGTTGTTAGGTCCCCTATACGCGGTAATAAACCGCGAGTCTGACGTAAAAGTATTTAGTTAAAAAATTAGAGTTGGTAGTTTTAGTCTGAGCACCGTGTTCGTTTCGTAAGATCACCGGCACTCGAGTGTTGAACTTGCGAGTTGGTCAACCTTTAAGCACGTTCTAAGTTACCGCTGAGTTTCGTTAAGCAATCACGGTGTTTTGCAAAGTAGAAAGGGCAACAATTGACACGAATATCTTTCAGATGTCCCAGCGTTCCACTATCACGGTGCAGCTCAGGTAAATCCTTTCGAATCGCTGATTCGCGTGACGACTGCGCTTCGTGCAACATCACTGCAATCGCTTCGATCCCTCTCGTTCCTCCGCATCTCGCCTTCCTTTTCCTCTCTAATCGTGTTACGATAGTCAAGGACGATTCGTTCAAGATTCTCTGCTATCTTCTCCGAGTAGTTTTCCCGTGGACGTTAGCAGGATTTACAGATTTGCTTTTCCGGTAGCTCGCGATCGGATAAGAGATCGTGAACGAACGATACATTGCTATACATATGTATAGTCGTGAACGAAGTACGTCCGCGAACCGAGGGAATGGGTTTATTAATCTTCGCCCGCTGGGGGAAGCAAAGCGGAGAATTAAAGGCAACAAGCGCCTTCTGTTTCGTTACTTTTCTTTTCTGGAACATTGCTGCATATATTATAATAGCAATGGTTTCTGTACAACCATCGCCACGTTTTCTATTGATTTCAATTCCCGGGCTTGACCGTTAAACAATATAAGTACGTGCTTGTATCGAGAGATTTACTATCCATCGTATTTTCTAAAATTACAAAATCCTGCTGTTTCGAAATCTCAAAGTCGTAGCTCTTTCATAGGACGCGTAAAGTGCGTAATTGCATAAGGCGCGTTAGATACTCAAGGTGCATTGTCGGTTACATACATAGAATAGATAGCAAAGGATGTAGAATGTGGGTAGTCGGTTGCATTCAGTAGATAGCATAAGATGCACGAAGTATGTCATCGATTACATTGGATAAATAGCGTAAGACGCATGAAGTGTGTCATCGATTGCATTAGACGGATAGCCTAAGACTCATAATAAGGTGTGTCGTTAATTCTATAGAATAGTTAGCATACGATACATAAGTTACGTCATCAATTGTATCACGATGTTTGTACAAATAGCATAAAACGCGTAACGCGTGTCACGGGTTGTTCGATACACGGTGTAACGCACGCAAGATCTTTCGATCTATAATGTTAAAAAAATGTTTAACTAATTTACATGCATTAAAGTTGGCCGGTAAAATCGATTAATATTATAATTTCTTCGAAGGCGCAGAATAACGATGAGTTTCCATTGATAGCAACACCGATTAAACGTAAATTACCGAAGTGTTTCAATTTTCTATCGGAATCTTAATCGCGCGGTTCCATATTAACAGAGAAGGAACATTTCAGGGCTATTAAGAAGTCGATAACTCAATGTTACTAATAATCCAATAACTCGAAGTTACTAATCGTTCGATAACTCAATTTTCCTAACGGCCTAATAACTCAATGGCATTAGCTTTATTGACTTGCCCATCGAAATACTAGCCGTGTCCAGTCGAAACATATTTCTGATCTTTCGATGTTGTACTCGGACATAGTCGCAAAACTTTCGCGGTATGACAGAAAGAACATTTTTTTCAAGTTTATAAACCTTAAACGTTTTTCAATTTAACGCGTTCCATGTCACAAGCTCTTTCTCATTTTGTTTTCGAATTAAACCAAAGAATTTGAACGAGGAAGTTTAAATATAGATACGACTTTGATAAACGTCGCGGGACTAGCGGTGACCCACGCGGCATAGAACTCGTCAATGACATCCTGGAGAAAAAGGAGCATCGAGGGAGGAGAAACACGCGTTTATGCGAGCCTAGATCATACACGATCTACTTTGATCGTATCCTCGTGGCCTCGCTATAATCGAAGCCCACGCTACTCGTAAACTGACGTCATCGTCCCGTTAGTCTCACCTGTCAAACTCAAGGAAATTCGGATGTCTCGAGATCGCCCTTTATTTGGTCAACGACGAGTTACGAACATCATTCGACGAACTGTTCCGCCCGCTATTTGCTTTTTTCATTTTTAACGATCGAGTAATGGGTTTATGTACGTTTCATCCGTTCGACATCATACCGAAAGTAAATGTACGCAGTGAAACCGTTGCTTCGTTTTATTGCGACTTACATTGTACGATAATAGACTTTTCTTCGAATTTATGCCGTACTATCAACCAACTCGAAATCGGAAGATTCAATTGCAAATTGACCGCTAGGACTTAATAATTACTTTATTCATTTTATGTAGATATGTAAAAGGACGTCAACACGTAGAAATATTGCGTTAAACGAGGATGTATTTATCAGCTTTCTATTCATCTTGGAACGAACGGCCGGATGGTACGATACGAGTAACAAGACAAACATGGTTCAAGAAATCAACGAGTTATCGGTATTGTACAAATTAGTCATCGGCTGTTAGATCACACCTGTTCATCGAAGTTTACGCGAGTGTACGTAGCCGATTTAAAAATGTTGGAAAAATCCTTAACAATTTAATTTACTATCGGATTAATGCTCAATTCGCCAGTTAACGCGTTTCAACGCATCGTCGTTCCTAGTGTAAATAAATAAAATTCATGATTCTAACGATGAAAGTAAACTTGTTAAGAAATAAAAGAATAAATAAGAATACCGTCTGATGTCGACAGGAGAAAGAGGAACTCGAGTGTATCAATTTGTCGAGTCAACAATTAAGGTGAAAGTTTTTGTAGATGTTTCTCTCCGACCAAGACCTCGATCTTCACCGAGATCAGAGAAAGAGAAACTGAAACTTTCAATTTTTGAAGAAATCGAAAGGCTCGTTATCACGAAGCACCAATTAAGCAACTTCGTTCTGCTAATCTTTTATCGCTTGTACAGATATCGCGAAGAAAAACCGAATCATCAAATCGATCCTTAACAGATGACCCAAGATATTTTAATTCGCCGTTGAAATTGTCAAGTTAACACTTAGTTCGTCGTATAATGAAAATTAAACTAAAGAGGTTTAGTTCATGCAGGCCATCGAACTAACGCTTCGTTTAGTGAAAAGTCATTTAGAAGCGATAAAAGCGTGTACCTAAATCGAATGCCAGTGTCGAAGTTAACGAATCGAAACTGAACTCGTTAAAACTATTTCAAGCGAATATTTACGTCAGGCATTAATATCTAGTTCGCTGCTAAATCCGTCTTCTCATTCGCATTCAAACATTCCAATTTATAATCAACGAATAGTTACACGCAACACTCTCCGTTTTTCAGCGTTGAAAATTTCGAATCGCACAATTTATTAATATCTGGCACAGAAAGTAAAAGAAACGAAGAAGGATCGATCGAATAATCGTCGCGAATTAAACGAAATTTCAATCGAACACCACGGAAAAGAAAATTTTGAAACATTAACTCACCCGGTTCGAAAACGTTGTCCTGATTTCTTTTGTAAATAGTGGGTTTCGCGTGTGTCATCGCGATCACCGCAAGAAAACAGACGAAGAGAATCCTCGAAACTGTTGACATGATATTCACGGGACAGAATCGTTTTTCACGAAACAAGCACCACCGATCGAAGAGAATAAAGCTCGTCGCCGAGTACGTTGCTTCGCTCGTCGATGTTTGGACCGGCACTACGCGCAGCAAAGACTAAAGAGGCGAAAACACTTGCCACGAGTGGGGAAAGCTGCGTATAAACAACAGAGAATTGCCACTCTCTAGTAACTCCTAGTCGAACTCGAGCAATATCGACGCTTTTCCCGCTTCCCTCTGTCACTTCCATCCGCTTACGAGTATTAGAAAAGACCCTTTTGCAAATTTTCAATCGAAGATGTCCTGAACGATGTTTGCGAATATAACGCGGATTCGTTTGGATATCGACACGAACATGTTGAAACTTCTGAAAGATCGTTGACAAAATATCCCGAGCCTCCGAGGACGGTTCCGTTTTTAGGAAGCAACGTTTTTAGAAGCTTACGATAAAGCCGAAAAGTCAGATAGCGAGGTATGGAGAGGGCGTACTCGAGGAATCGCAAAAGGTGCGGTCCAAGGATTTATATTAATCATTTCTCGTGCTCGTCACTCGTTGGTCCTCCGCCTCGCACATTCTTGACTAACGACCACCAAGCACGAGCAACAGGAAGCGCGAGGCTCGTGTCGTACGTGGAAAAATCTTGACGAGCCTGCCATTTCGCGCCTTTAACCCTTCCGTCAACGAATCAAGTATTCCGCAGAGACCGTCAGTAATTCTAAACGGGTGTACGGGGAATATTTTTCCCGTAAAATCTTTTTTATTTTCTTGCTGTTGGTGGTGTTGTCGTTCTCGAGCTACTCAATTTCATCTTGAACGCGTCTCGTTAACGATGAGATCAAGTTCAATACGTATTATACATACAATATGTATACCTACTTAGGTATAACGTAAGCTTGTCTCGGCTAAGCGTAGGAAGATGAGCCAGCCATTATTTACTGTTGGAACTTTGCTGTGGAGTCTAGGGGAGGCAGGAAAGAACTCGGAGAGAGCCAAGGGAGAGGCTTAGTTATGTTATAGGTACTAGAATCTAGGAAGTGCCTAAGCAGAAACGAAGGGGAAAGCTCGTAAAAAATTGTTAGGAGACCGTAAGACGATCCTGAGGAAATCCTGGTAACCTTCAGAACTCAATATCTTTATCAACTCTTGACTCTGATTTTAATTAAAGCGTCAAATTCGATGCTTAAAATTTGATTATTTTACCAAAAGTAAAGATAAGTTACAGAGGCACTTTAGGGATCGAATGCGTCGCTTTCGCTTTCGCTTTCGCTTTCGCTTTCGCTTCAACTAACGCGTTACGATAGAATTTCTGCGATCATTTTCCAGAGACGCGAGATCGTGGCTGGGATCTGTAAAAGCAGAAATGACGCGTCAAACTCGTGCCACTCTGCGAGACAAGGGTTGAAAAGAAAGCGAGGAAAGTCGGGGAAAGGAAATAGGAAGCCCTGCCGTGGCCTCCGGGTTCCGCGGCGTGAATAGCGAATAGCAAAGCCGAATAGAAGCCACGGTCGTTCCTCCTCCAATCTCTCTGAATCCTTTCACTTTTTAACCCAGTTTCCATTGTTGGACAGCCAGGTCGTTCCTGTCACGCCTACCGACTACCGATTCGAACAGCCTCGTAATTAACGCTGTATCGCCGACTTCCCTTTTCCTCCCCGTTCTCTCGGACCGTTTTCTTCCCTCCCGCGACTTTCCACGCGGCTCGCGCCTCGAACAATGCGTTTTCACGCGAATTTCGCCAGATCGTAGATCGATCCGTCACGCGATCCGTCACGCGATCGGGATATTCTTCGAGCATATATTTTTTCTCGCGCGTGAACGAGCGACCAAGAGGGTGCTAGATAGGGCATTAACCCTTTACCTACAACGCGCTTCACCGGCCGTACGACAGCGTTTCATCGGCCGATAGTCGAACCAAATATTTTTCTCGCAAACGATCGCTACACGAATTTGACGAAAGTTCTCTTGTTAGGTTGCCCAAACGAGACAAAAGCCTGTTAACGAAATGCTTGTTCATAAACTCGATAGACTAATGACAATGTTCTTGTCACGGATACAACAGGAAAAGAAATCGTACAGAAACTTGTCTCGTTCTTAGAACGAATAGAATAGAATAAACGAAAGCGACGATCGAAGGGTTCGTGACTCCCGCGTCTGGTCAGATTGTCTCTCGTCGGCGTTATTTCGTACGCAGAAAAGACAAGGCAAGATTGTCTCCGTCTCCTGTTGGCCACGATTAACATTGGTACTCCGACGATAGTCGAAAATTGGAACGACAATGGCTCGAATAGGCTAGAAGCGACGCGTCTAAGGCATGCACGTTGACACATCTGGCTCCTGCCACGTATAATCTAGCCGTTTCCTCGTTTCGTGCCGGTCTGTTCTCGCGTATCGGTGTTGAGCGTGGAATATACACGGGGCAAAATTATTCCGTGCACCCTCTTCCCACGGGTGTGTCAGCAACGGATCAGAAAGGTGTACGTGACAGGAATCTGCCATAAACGAGCGAGCAAATGGTCCGTGAAACAGTGACGTCATAGGCAGAAGCTTTAGAGAGAGGATCTTGTCGAAAAAATAAAAGAAAAGTATACCGTTAGAAATTCTACCCGGAAGAAAGTGCACGGTCCTTGCTCGATTTCCACGCGACGGATTTATCGGATTATTTTTACAATCCGGTTTATTCGGTTTCTCTGCGTTCTTCGCGTATTCTTATATCCTAGATTCCCGGATTCCTATAACGGATTACTCGACGGTCGACTAATTGTCGAATCGCGCGACGATAAGTAAAGACTGGTTTCGGGAAGGAAGACTCGTTTATCGGAGCAACGGGAACACGGGGGTGAATCAACGAGAGGTTTATAAGTGGTGCGGCTTTGGAACGTAACGGTTAGAGGGGCGTAGGAGATATCTGGATATTCGGGCCGTCCATTCCTCACGGATTTTACACGACTGTGCACTCAGTGAAGCACAATGGACACCCCGGTGACTAAGCCGCATTTCCGGGATACGGGCAACTTTTCTATTCTCCCTCTCTATGTTCGTCCGTTGCTTTCGAGCTTTCGTTTCACCGACAACCCCGTGATTAATGAACGATCGCTAGCTGAAAATCCTCGAACCTACCAATCTACGAGTCTCCGCGCAGGAAAGAGCAATCGAAGCGGTTTCAATCGTTTCTCCGTTACGTTTTTCGAATTCGCGCTATTCTAATTGGAAAGCTCCTGTTTCGGTGTGGTATTGCACGACAACCTGTGAATCGGGTTCGATCGTTACTTCGCGAAACAGCCACGTTATAATCTGTCGATCGCTGAAACGGCAATCGACGCGTTCCACGTTCTTTCACCGATTCGTTCGTTCTCGTTACTTGTAGTCGAAAGGATGGGAATTTGTCACGCTGGTATCGACGAATTTCTTATAATTAGCATTCGTCGTGGATGCTGGAGCGTGTCCGTTCTATCTCGATTCCCGTGAAAAGGCAGCCTCGTCTATCGGGATCGCGTATCGCGTCAATTCCGTTTGACGGCTGTCAACCGATTTTCGTCAATACCGAACGCGACATTCGTCCGAGGTTCACCGCGATTCGATGTCGAGACGCTTTCTTTCGTTCGACGGCTTTAAATAGTCGGAGATACTTTAATTAACGGTGTACTTTGAACAATTTAGCTACCGTGGACGTCGACGGATTCCTTCTTCCTAACCCTAATTTGCCAAATGGTTGTGGTCCAACTCGGAACGCTCGAAGCGCTGACGCCGACGCTGACTCGTTTCCGTTTCAAATTAACGAAACAAAGCCCAGTTGGTTTCCGGTTGTGATTTACGCGCATCGCTATCGTTTCGAACGCAAGTTGCCACAGGAAATCTTACCTTAACGGCTGATATCTCAGATTTTCCATGTAGATTTAGTATCGTTTTAACAAGATATTAAATAGTTAACGAACAAATAGTACGTAGTCGAATAATCGAAGGACAAGAGGTTAATGACACTCGTAATAACAGCGTCGATACGATAGCAATCCGATGAAATTGTAGGTAATACACTTTTGATAATATTATCGTACTTTCGATTATTACACCGTTATAAAATGAAACGGAACTTATCCCACGAGTTTGATCGTTGTTTTCATTCGATTTGTCTCCGGTTCTCGAACAAAGCTTACGAGAGAACGTTGAATCTCCTATTTCGTTCGCTTCGAACGTTCCGTAATAGAAAACACGGTGGTATTGGAAGCCGAAATCAGGACAAGTGGGGAAAATGGTAGATAAATGAGGCTGTCGAGCGATCTCCAGATACCTCATATTTCTTCGATGTATCTTCCGTTGGTCCTGCTCGTTTCGATTGACCGTTTCGCGATGAAAATGCCGATCGGGATATAAGGTATCGAGGGCTCGCCACTCCGGAGGATCATCGTCGATAAAGGCCGAAGCAACCACTGGCTCGGCGTACTACCGGCAAATCAACCTATCGACCCTCGTATCTACGTTGTTTCCGCTTTCGTCTCGGCCCGTTACGCCCAGTCGATGCTTGATTCGGATTATGCTGGATTTACGGTCTACACTCGTCGCTCGAGTAACCGAGAGTAACAATATTGTCGCTCGTTATATAACCGATACACGTACATAACCGATGCTCGCTTGTACAGTCGAATAACTTTCCCTTCTAAATAAAGTGAAACATATCGAAAGAAAGAAAATCGAATATGGTTGTTTGCGAGTTAATACTAAGCGACACGGCCGCGTAGATTTTCGGTGACAGGCTGACAGCACGCGTGCGCGGCGAGTCGCGCGCGATTACGCGTATCCCTGACAAATAACCGAACCCGCTTGTTCCGGCGTTACGGCGTTCCGGCGTTCCGGCAACAGCTCCGTCCCTCGCGAGCGCTTCAACGACTCGTTACGGTTGGGGTTTGGAGACATTTCGACAGAGACGAACGCGACAAAATGGACAAGAACGGCAGAGACAGAGGGAGAGAAGCAGGAGAAAGGTACACAAACGGCGACGGGGGAACATCGAAGAGAGACGAGGAGAGAAAGAAAGGGTGGCGGTAAGAAGGGTGTACTACCCCTTGCAAGAGCCGAGTCTTACCGCGTTAATTGCAAGTACTTCCCTCGGGGTACCGCAACGGGTATACAGTTCCACCCACCTTGCAGGTTCCACCCTTATCCAGTAGGGTTTAAGGGTACGCAGGGATGATTCGCGCACCCCTTTTTCCCTTTTCATGCTCACCCGGCTCCTTTCATTCCTCGCCAGTGGTTAAAATATTAGGATTTCCCCGAGGTCTCGTGCGTTCGTGTTAGGGCTATCGCGGCAAACCTCCTCCTCCTCCTCCTTCTTCTTCTTCTTCTTCTTCCCTCTCGTTCTTTTTCCCTTCTTTTTCTGCGGTGACTCGTCAACGGCTCGACGCGACGCTGCTCCAGCCGATTCCGCTCTCGAAATCTCTCTCTCTCCTTGCCTTACTCCTTGACACCCTCGTTCGAACCAACGGGCCAACATTCGAACCAAAAGCGAACTCTCTTCTTTCCACCGGTTACCAACCATTTTCTTTTATTCGTGTCTAAGAGTTCCCTCGATAAACTCGACGAATTATTTCCATCGATCTTTCTAATTGATATTTATCTCGACAATTTCGAACCCTTCATTTTATCGATTATTGTCAAATTTCAAACCATGAAACGCCTAGAAACGCAAAAAGATGCATACAAATTCTCGTTCATACATATGTAGAAGCGTAGATATGTACGATGACAGAGTGAGGAGGAGGTTATTTGCAGATCACCCGGTTGCGATTCAATATTCCAAGAGAAATTTATACGGAACCGTTGTTCGATGCCATAACCGAACCGTTTTTGCAGAGATTGCGAGAGCGAGGTTCGTAAGATACAATATCGAAACACGTGACCGGAGTATACACGTTCCATTTAAGTATCGCGTACGCGTTCACGAATCATTCCCGTTCCAAATCTGATTTATCGACATTTCTACGGACAAATGTTAACGGCCATTTTTTCTATAGTTTAACCGGTTAGTAGCCTGACGTCTAGGCATTCCTTCCGTGCACCGAATACGACTCAACCTAATTTTCGGAGCTGCAAGGCGTTACGATTCCGCCATTCACGGTAAAAAATAAAAATGTAACGCGATTAGAAAATTTCAAGCGCGAACGAGCGAGTAAAAGCACGTTATTTCTTCGTCGTACTCGAATACGCAAGGACTTTTTCTTAACTAAGAGCAACTTTTGAAAGCGAGTTTAAATCTTTTTAACGGGCGTGCGAGCATTTTTTTGTCGGTAAGACGTGTCAGGAACGAACGAAACGTACGGGATAAGGGAGAAAAGAAAGAAGGGTGGTTTCACGGTGGCAGATGCGAGACACCGGAATGTAGAACGTACTAAATTACTTTCATCTGAAGTGCTCGTATTTTTCATCCGTGCATTCCCCGCTTGTTACGCTCGCACGCCTCTAATTATCAAGTTATTGCAAAACGAGCGTGATTACGCCAGCGACGAAAGAAAAAACGTTTGATCGTTACTTTTCACGCGTTTTCTTCGCACCCGAGTAAACGAAAACTTACTCTCGCTCGCTGTTGTATCGTTACGAGCTACGTACAATTGATACGGCTATTTATTATGCCACGTTCCCGTCTCGTCACGGCGATACAACGAGAATCCATTGACCCTTCCTGAACTCTGCCGATTTCGGAATCGTATTTATCTAATCTGCATTCGGACTAGCCAGAGTAATCGCGATAATTGGCGAATTTCGCGTTCGAAGCGAGGGACTAGCAAGAGGGAGGAGAAAGACAATGAAGGGAGTCCGTGCAGAAGGAGTTGGCAAAGGACCGGCCCCCATTATTCTAAGTGAAATCACGCTGGTAATTTATTTATAAACTCTTGATGGCAATACTCCGTGTCGAAGTTTGTACTTAAAGGAGCCGGGTTGTATTGTGCCCCGTGGGAGCAGCCTAACAGACCCTCGTGATTTACCACGCCCCGGGCTCTATGTACGGAATACACATTTAATAGAGATCGCATTTACGGCTGCATAAATCAAACCAGCGTACGAACGTCGGTGGTGGGACATCAACCTCGCGTTGCGTTGCGTTGCGTTGCGTTGCGTTGCACTGCGTTTCACGTCACGTGCAGTTATAATGCTATAATCGACGCTAAATCGAAGTGCGAAACGCGCAAGGGAGCGAAAACGATTCAACGAGGCGATTTGCGATGAAAAAAAAATCGCGTAATAAATAAAATAAGGAAGCACCTACGAAGAAAATTATCTTATTTTCACAGACGTCTAGACGAACGTTTCTCTTTGACGAAGAGTTCTCGAGGGCGTAAAGAGTGGCTTAACCTTCGGACAAAAAACGAAGAAAAAGAAAGACTCCCTTTCCCTCTCGAGAAAGAGATATTAGGAAAAATGTAAAGGTAATAGCAGTTTGAGGAAGGCCGAAGAAACGGATGGACAAGCAAAAAGCCGACGAGAAGAGGGCATCAAAGAGGCTCGGAGGGAAAGAAAGAAAGGCGAAAGAAGACGAAGGAGAAGAAGGTTACCAACGAATAAGAAGAGGGCTGTTTCGAGTGTCTGCTGCTGTTCTGGCCTGTGTTAACACTTTACGCCTCCCTTTTACGTATTACCATCCCCACTTAAGAACTTTCTTCTGGCTCGTAAAATACAGCCGCTTCTGCTTTTACGCGATATCGCGTGCAATACGTTCCGAATGAAAAAAGTTTCAAACACTCGCCGGAATTCCATCGTTCGATATGTCTTGGCCGCGAATCATCTTACCAACTAACGGAAATATCTTGTTCCACGGTAATACGAAGACGTATTAGTATATTGCGGCATAAACGCGAATATTAACGAATTCGACGATAATCGGGATATATTCGTTGTCGGACAAGCATTTTTTCTTTTTGTTTTTTTCCTTAATTTCGGATCGTTGAAAAGAACGCTTTCGGCCGTAAACGTGTCTCGTATTTAACTTGCAAAACTTTTATACAAACTAATTAATTAATTAACCTCGTTTATAGTTTCCTTCGGTGCGTTTCAAAGTAGGTTCTTAAGGCAATTCTTTCCCTTTCGGCGATGGTCCAATAAAAGAAAGGAAAGCTGGAAAAGCGGTTTAAATTCGTGGTTTTATTAACGCGCTAAATGGCGCAGCGATAGAGCCGGCATTCCAACGAGTACGTTGCCGCATGACGGATCGCCAAATTACCGAGGTGCATTGCCGCAAAAATGTAATTTCTACCGTTTCGTTTGTACGCTGAACGCGTCGATCCGTCACGCGACAACGTACTCGCCGGTATGCCGTTTCAGCGCGCGTTTCTCGCGACGCCTGGAGAAATTAATCTCGGAACAGGCACATCGATAATCAACGAATTGTTTATCGTTCTCGAAACGATCGTTTCGCGTTAATCGCGTTAAAACGAAAGGGTTAATAACCTTATTTAAAGGCAGAAGCCCGTAGCTGGATCGATGAGCGTTATTAGACTCCGGCAGACAGCCGCAAGCCGTATATATTGCGGGAGTAAACAATGCTCGTTCCGAGGACTCGCCACGGTGCAGGATGCTTCAGACTGCATTCAGTTTCCGGTAGCCGGTTTCCAGTCCCTGGAAGTGGTGCTATACGAACAACCGTGTCGTCTGCGGTGTACGGTGAATAGGCTCAGGCGAAGTGCCAACTTTCAACTTTGTTTACTCGTCCCACCGCGGAACTTGTACCGTGTACGCTGGAACGAGAGCGTAACCAACGAGTGGACCGTGGATTCCACCTTTTCGGTGCAACACGTTGCGTCGCTTTCGTTTCAACGTGCCACATCGTCTAACGGTTCTTTCTTTCTTCGATCAACCATACTCGTCATTTTCTCCTTCCGCTAATATTTTCCTTCGTTCCGTTTTTAACGGTCGAAGGACGCGGAACGACACACTTTTTCCGACGCCCGAAGCGTATTAATCGTTGCATTCGCGATGCACCGCGACATCGGTGTTCGAGTCACGCTCCGTGTACGTTAAAATTACTTTGCAAAAGTATCGAAACGAGCGATAGCGCCGAATAAAGTGGCTTTCGCGTAAAGTTTAATGGTTATCGACACCGTGTATACCGGAGGTTTTCGCGGATCTTTCATTTCGAGCAACAGGCATATCGGTTAATCTGGATGGGGAGGCACGATAGCCCTAACTCGAAAGCGTGGAACGCGAAAGCTCTGACGCTAACCAGTGTGGAGTAGCGCGGCGTCTAGCAATACGGGATGCGAGCTCGATGGAGCGAACGAACACGAATGATACGAATGAAAACCGTGTACAGAGATTTCAATGAGCGTATCTCCCGGAATAATGTAAACAGCGAACACAGCCGGACACCGTCTCTACACGGGCTACCGATATCCGCGAGAGCCAGCGCACGGTGCATCGACCTTTAAACCCTGGAGATTTCGTTCCCGCTTTGATCACAAAGTCTCCCCGGTGTAACGCGGCTTCCACTCCGTCTCACTTTCGTGCGTTACGATTTACGATTCTTATCGTACTCAAAATCGATTGTAGATCATAAATGTTATCCAGTTGAAAGAATTATGGATCTAATCGAATGTAAGACGAATGAATAGGAGATTCGTCTATCCCAAGGATACCACCATCGCATGCGCGGAAACTTCAAATATATTTGTGAAATACGATTGCGAATCGTCCGAGTCACAAGTACCCTAAATTACAATTGCTCGATGATATAGTACTCGCAGCAGGTTCGACGAGTATTTATAGCGATTAACGTGGCCCCGTGCTGCGGAAGACAGTACCGAAACTACGAAAAGGCAATTAATCGCTCGATGCCTGAGCTGTCAAAACCGGAAGGAAGCTGGACCATATCGGTGTATTTGGTATCCTACGCTGTCTGTGCTCGTGTCGCGAGCAAATATCGAAACTCGCGAGCAGTCGCGCGCGATTAGTTGGTCCGTGATTAACGAATTAATAATTGCCGTTCCGCGCGATCGTTGTTTGCGTGGCTATCGCAACGCGTATACGGTAAAAAATGTAGCGGCCATTCGCGACTCGTTGCGAGCGGGAATGACCCCTAACGATTCAGGCCAGGACAAGTACTTGACGTTAAAATTCCAACGAACAAACCGCCGCTCCCGGTAGCAGACGAAGGAAATTCCAATCGTTCTGTTCTCTCCCTTTCCATTCGTGGAATCCACGCCAGATCAAAGGAAAAGACCCGTTAATTTACGCGTGTACAATTAACCCGACTCCATTCGCGTTCTTTGCAAACGTATTCGCGGATTTTCTGTTGTCCGTTTCCGGAACGACGATATTAATTGTTCGTTTGTCGAGGATTTAGCCGGTCGCGTCAGAAAGAAACGTCACCGTCCAAAGTGTCGCCCCTTTCTCCCTTTTATTTTAAAAACGGCATTTTATATCGAATCGAGGGAGGAAACGCGGATTCATTGAATTTACGAGCGGGCCAAATGGCAGTTCGTTTTAATCGGTCGATTGTTCATTTCGTTCCTATACGTGACGAATAAACGCGACGAATAAACGCGACGGTCTCGAAAGGCTTTTATCGATGGCTCTGTTAAACTTGTATTTCGACAAACGAAACAATTTCATCTCTTTTATCGTTTGATCTTCCATCCAACGTTTTTCATGCGGTGGTTTTAATCTGTAATAATCGCGGATCAATCAACGAAACCTCGTTGGTAATGTATTTATTGACGAGCTATCGAGAGAATCTCTGTTCTATCGCGGTTTCACGCTGATTAAGCTGTTTGTTCATTATCGACGACTCATCGACGACTTATCGACGACTTATCGACGACTTAACGAGACGTTCGTAGAACGTAAAGCAGAAGACTCGATTTTCTTTATTTTATTAGGATTTATCGACCAACTTCGATACCGATCAACTTTCTCGTCGTTTGTGTTCTTATTAATTTTCCTCTCGAACGGTTTCACAAACATTGTTGAATAATCCTTTTATTACAGCAGATATAGTAAAACATTCTGAAAATGTGTACGGTTGAAACGCGAATAGCCCGACTTCCGGAGTGGCCTGTTTAACTCTTCGACGACGTAAAATTCATTTTACGATCGCGTAAAAGTAACGGTCGAGTCGATTTCTCGTTTACCGTCGAATCTATAAAAATAAGAATCGAGTTCGATACGAAGAACGAAGATTTACAAAAGGTGATCGAAAGAAAAGCAAAAGAGGAAAAGAATCGGGTTGTCAGTCGGTCAGAACTAGCTCGTAAGAAGCCATCCCCCAGGAGCTTTCCGGTGTCAGACGCTTCCTGTGTTCCTATCTGCCTCTATATACCTATCGATCCTCGGTCTGCACCCTCCTCTTTGTGCCATCCGACTGTCCTCCCTCTCTTTTCCCTCCCTCTATCCTCCTACTACCTCCAGGCTCGATCTATATTGCATTCGTACCCCTCTACGAGAGGTGTCCTCGCTCGTGGCTCGAACCATAACGCTCAGGGTAATTTTCCTTGCATATTTATATGCGCGTCTCATCGAGAAAACTGCCTACGTTAAATGCTCTTTCTCCTCCATCTCCTCTTCTTCTTCTTCTCTATCATTTCTCTCTTCTACTTTTTCATTTATGTTTTCCACTCTTCACGCAGGGTGTTAACCGTGTTAGACTCCTCCGATACGACGTTTCGTACGGCTAACAGAAACTTTGTCACGGATAAAGATACGCTATCGTGTCGAGTGGTATATTCCGAAATTTCTGGCTTTCTGTATAGATACATATATCGTTAGATTCCCAGATCCCTAGATCTTTGTATCTCCATATTCTTGAATTCGTGAATCTTTAAAACGAAAAAATGTCCAAGTCGCCAAGTTTTATTTCGAAAAATGAAATCTATACTTTTTAGTGCGACCCTGTTAATAACATCGATTTTTGCACCGTGTCGCAAACTGTAGCGACAGCTATGGTCAGAAGAAATAACCGTATTCCGCGATCGATTATTCGAAACATCGATCGACGAGAATTTTCGTAAGCGAAATCGTAGATGAACCTGAATCTCCCAATTCAGTTTATAAAGACGCGATCGAACGTTGCTTTTAACCGATTCCAAAGTTGCTCAACGATAATTAGAATGTGAAGAGACACGCACGGTCTGAATATTCGACCGGGTAGAAAGCAGCCACGTGTATACACGTTTTCCTCAATAATTAATCCGGTAAATGATTAATCAGCATCCAACCGACCAAACTGTCTGTGACTTAACCCCGTCCGATTCCATCATGAATAATGCATCGCGTTGATGTAACTTTGGAGTTTACTTCGATCGCGACAGTCGATAGTGGCCTAGAAAACAACCTTATCTTCCTGAGAGATTTACACGAAGAAACTTGAACCCTCTACTCGTTTACTTTAACTCCACTGTACCTGATTACCAGCAGATTTCATTAGATATTATAATACTCTCTGGGATCATATCCACGTTGAGACAGTAAACCTTGCGACCTAACGATAAACTTAAACGTTCGTTATCGAATACCTGTATCTATTTTAATTACGAACATATTGCTGCTCGAACCTTACCGTTAGCGTGAAAATCTTGGACAATAATTGAAAGTGATTTAAACGATACTAAAGAGAACGCGTAAAGAGAAAGCATTATGACACGGACCATCGTGCTCTGTCCGAAGAGGCTGCAACTGTATTTTAAGCCGAGGGAGAGTAATTTCCGGGAGGAACAAGGGCTGCGTTTACACGTAAAAATGAGTGTTTGGCGAACCTTTCAACCACTATCTCCACTTGTTCCAATAAAATTTCGCCAAAGACAGCTCCTTGCCCTGTCAACATCGAAGTATGTATATGTATACTTCGCAAGTAACAAAAGTAATTTCGAAACTTTGTTTATTCAAATCCAGAAATCCAAACAAGTATCACATTTATTTTTATTTCGGTAATATCGGTAATTATTCTTTCGACACTGTACTCTTTACCAATCTAGTCACGCTATGCCTATTATTTCGTGTTTTCTTTTCTTTCTGTTAATTGTTAACGTTGAAAGGCGCAAGGAAACGACATCGTACACAAAAATAATCCGTATTAAATAATACGCAAACGAGTGGATGGTTATTTAATTTTTGTTTTCTTTCACCCTAGACACGAACCAGGAACAGTCACCCTGGTACCGACGAGAACAGGCCAAGCCACCCTCTGCACCGCGTATACTAAACCGAACGAACTAAAGTCTCCCCTGCTCTAACTCTCTCTCTTACCTTCAGCGATGGCTTTGATCCTTTCGATTTACCCCGACTCGTCAAAGTCGAGTGTTGCAAGCTTCGTATTTTTCTATTTTTTTTTTTTTTTTTTTTTTTTTTTTTTATCGTTCATTTCCACATGTATGTATATGTATGAAGCATAACAGAAATTACACGCGCACAGATTTCGCTTTTACGTTATCGAAGATCAATTTTCCGGGGATCATGAACAAATATTTCCGTTTTTATCAAACCACGAATCTATTACTAATTTATTATTAACGTTGTTTGAAGTCGCGCGAAAGAATCGACGTTAAGCTTTCGTTATTATATTAAGATACGGTTACGAAAACACGGAGCGAGTTAGAATCATTGATAAAGACTTAATTAGCTAATGGAGCTCTCGGAAGGAAAGGAAAATATCTATCGAGCGAAAAGAGGTCCACAAAGTAATCTTTTTCGCGATATCTAACGTAAACCAAGTAAACGCAATTATGATGTTTTCGAGTATTTAGAACGCGAACGATTTACAGGCGGTCGTATATCGAGTTTGTTTAAAGCAGACATTGGACGGGTCTCCCCTGATAGGACGCGTTGACAGGTCAATGGCTATTCTAATATTGTTCGACGATCACCTTCAACTAATTCATGCTCGAATCATACTACCGCTGTACATGTAAACGGGACGAATTCTATTCAATCGCGAGTTGTTGACGCTTTAAATAGTTGAAATATTTACACTCTATCGTAAACAAAATAGTACATAGAATTTTGTATACGCGCGTTCGATAACAATTTTATCCTTATCGATTATTAACATTCTGACTGAGACAAAGGTACATTGTTCTAACTAATACTAGTAAATCGAAATAATACGTTAAATAAAATACGTTACAAGAAAACTGTTGGAAAACATAGGTGGTACTAGTGGAAAAGCGGGGTCATATAGACCCGAAGGAAAAGTACAGTGTTAAGTAACGAATACACGATACTGTCGTGTGCCGTGCTACGTACGACTATTTCTACTGCGGTTAGCACCGCGAACGAGTCGGCTACTAATTGTAAGCAGGTCACTCGAGATTGTCCTCTGAAATTTTGTATAATTGAATAATTAGTACCCAAGCAATTTGTAGTAGAAGGAAATTTACGCTTTCGTCCAACTTGCAAATAACATTTTCAAAATATACAATCTTCGCGCGACATTGTCTTTCTTATATCCTAACGCGATACCGCGCAAGGGAGAGTAACAGTATTGCTACAGCTACCTAACAAAAAAGGAACAGACTCGCAATTTTGTAGCGCCAGTAGCGTAATTACCATCGAACGGCGGTAACGCGTATCGGCACAAGTTGTTTAGGACGATAATATCGATAAGACATTTCGAGACCATCCAAGTCACCGAACTGCACGTAATGCCGAATAATTACCGAACAAATTGTTTCGAACGACTAGAATACGCGTCCCGATTTTACACAGACTTTTAGCCACTTTGCATACTAGTATATTAATTAGAACGTACAGATACACTTTTTGCAAATGAATCTTTTCTAAGCAATAGTAATTTTTTGTAAAAGGAGACAATTCAATAAACGTTTCTCGATAAGAAGTTGTATTAACATTGTATGAAAATTATCGGTAACTGGTACATTTAAATTTGTTCGGTCGAAAGGGGAAGAGCCTTGTTCGAAAGGGTGCGATCTCGCGCGATCCAAAGCCGTCGCTACTCACCACCGATTCACCTATCCGTTAGGTAGGGGTTGTCGAAGGAAGGGGTGGTGGCGGGTGTGGAGCAATGCGTGCGCATCCTACCCCCTCTGTAAGCGGCCGTGTAACACGTAATCGAACTGGGAGCGCCGCGGTTCGTCGTCAGCTCCGTCATCCGCGAACGACAGGGCTAACACTCGTTGACGTAGAAAAAAAAAAACGATTAAACGCGAGGAGAAATGAACGAGTCGATCGAGAAGCAGTATACGAACCGAGATAGCCAGAAATCCGTCGGGTAACCTTCAGAGACACGCCGAACCGAAGAAACGTCGTTCTAGTTACCGGATATAGTGACATATCGGTGGTGGTAGTGGCGTTACTTGTGGCGGCGGTGGTGGTGGTGGTGGTGGTGGTGGTGGTGCACGAGTGCGCGTAGGGTGGAGGTACCGTGTAAGGGCAGTTGGGTAGCTTCCGAAAGCTGAAAGCGGTGAAAACTCGAGCGAAAGCGACGCGAAAAATATCGAGAAAAAAAACGAAACGACGAACGACGGAGTAATTGGTGAGCGTCGTATCGGAGATCGTAACACGAGGAGAAAAGGTGTTCTCGAGAGGTGTCGGAGTCAGGTCGTACTAGGATACTAGGGTGGCGAACTTGCTCGCGTTTCACGGATCCGAACGGATCGTCCGAAGAGCGCGATACTCCGCGAGGTTCGAGTCGCAATGGCGTCGAGCGCGACTCCGTGGAGGAGTAGCTCGACGAACGAGAGGTTCACCGGTGGTCGAGCGACCGGGTGCAGGTTCACGTGAGCCCACCCCATGCTACTGGATCCGTCGATTCGCGATCGAACCGATTCCGTCTCCTCTCGAACGCGATCCTCGCTGTTCCTGCTGATCCGGTGAACCGCGAAATCGGCACTCGCGAGCACCATGAGAAGGCTCCGCGAGAGGCAGCCGCCGAAGCCGAAGATCAAGGACCGGTCGCGCGAGTGACAGTGTGCCAGTGCGTGCGCGAAACTTACCGGCTGATTCCTCGAGCCCGTCGGATCCTCTGTCTGTCGCCCCTCTCTACATCCGTCCTCGTCGCCCTGCTCGTCGCCCTGCTCATCTACCCTGCTCGTCGTCCTCTTCGTCGTCCTCTTCGTCGTCCTCTTCGTCGTCCTCTTCGTCGTCCTGCTCGTCGAAGGGAACGAGGAATCTCCTTTCGACGACGCGGTCTGCTCGACGATCGCCATGCCGTGGAAATACGCGACGCCGCTGTGACAGACTCGACGAAAACGAGCCGGGACAGGCGAATCCGGAAATCGAGAAGAAGAGGAAGAAGGAGGAGGAGGAGGAAAGAAGCGGAAGGAAGTAGCTGGTTGTGTCGGGTGGTGGGTGTAGGTGGTTGCTTGCCGGCTAGGCTGTTTTTGTAGGATAATCTAAGCAACCTGGCGGACCAGAAGGAAGGTGGCTCGACGATGCAGGGCAAGGAGAGCCCCGTCGGGTCCAACACCCAGGAGACCCATCAGTACGTTGGCCCTTATCGACTGGAGAAAACTTTGGGGAAAGGGCAGACCGGTGCGTGCATCCGATTTACCGTATTAAATAAACTCTGACATAAGAGTTTATTAAGATAAACGTTGTTCTTTATTCGAAACGTAAACCGTCTCGAATCGAGTTAGATTCGGTCGATCGTCGAGATAACGGATCACCGATGCCCTTCTAATAAATCCTTGGGAAGAGGGCAAGGCGGTGCGTTATCGTATTTTTACGAAGATACGCCGAGATCGTTGCAATCGTTCGAATTAAGTCCGATGAAACGTCGATGGAACGAATACGTTCGCGGTTGGACATTATTTCGCATAATTTTCGAACGAAAACCAATAAATAAGTTTTCTCTTCGATGGAAAATTTTCAAACAACATTTTAACTTGCCACGTTATTTAGTAGTATTGATCGTCGTTTCAATTATTCGAATAACTACTTATTCGAGATAAAACTTCATCCTAATAAATAATCTATTGGCAAACTTTGAATACGTTGCTCTAGAATTTTCTGACCGACGTTGCATCAGCAGAGTGTACACGAACCGCTTTTTTCCCTTATTGAAAGAAGCGACGAGCCATCGTGGCTTCGCTCGTGTATACATTAGGATGTTTCAAAGATAAGCGATTAAACTTTGCCGTTATGGTCTACGAGCAGATATAAGAAAAAGGTGTTACATAAACAAAGACGCGAAACGCATTATCGCTCAAGTTATACCAAAAATATTTGAATAAAAAAGCACCGGGAAGCTTCTTGGATCATTAAAGATGATCGACTTAAATTACGTTATTTTTACGACAACGATATTTTTCAAGATAAATCTCTGAATCGAACGTTTTACGAATACATTTCCAATGTTTCGAAGAATAATTAATCGTTTAATCGATTAATTAAAGGGAAATAATAGAATAATTAGAAAGAAAAATCACCTCATAAACATACTTCTGATGTACTTTTAATGCAATTTCTACTTCGAACGATGTCAAGGACGAATTGAACTTCTATACGAGCGAATCACTCGAACGGTAAAAATGAAGAAGATTAAATGTTCGCTGATTCGATCTTCCGCGATAAATTGAAGCAATCCGAAGCAATTTCTAGTATAAAATAACTGGAATTAAACGAAGAAAAAAAGAAGAAAAAAACGTTGGAGCATATTAAAAACGTAGGATGGAAAATGCTAACCGATACGAGCCGCTAAATATACACTATAATTACTTTGTAGACGAGCGAGAATAGTCTTTCCAAGGCTTCCATGATTTATCGCAGCGAAGAAAAATTTCAAGAATTTTCAACTATCCCGGTCCCTAAAAAACGTTTCCGCTTCCGCGATACCTTTTATACATACATACATACACGTACATGATTTCATTTAACGCGGTCAAGTACGAAACGAAGCATAAAAGAGTTCTTTTGCCGCTACATACAGTACATTCTCATCCTTGTATTACCACGTGTTGTATCTTCACGCCTTACATCGTCCCGTTCAAAACTGTCACGCGTTAAATCGCTATGTGCTAGATCACCTCGCGTGAAATTGCACGCGTCAGAACGCCACGTAACTTCTCCACGAAAGTAAACGAATACCATTTGTGGGAATTATCAACCGCGTAAAAGGAAATTACGCGCTACCGAAACTTGCCGGAAACCGTTGCAAAAGAGCAGCGTAGATCTGGAAAGATTCCAGCGTTCAATTTGCGATCAAAATGCAAGAACGGGATACGATCAATCGACTCTCGAAATGCTGCGCGTTCGTTGTGACGAACGAAATGCCCGATACGCAAACACGTTCGATCCAGATTAATGATTCTACTTGAAAATTATTGCCCACTAAATTAACAAACTGCACTGTTCCGCCGTGGACAGAGATTAATTCACCTGTTCGTTTGTACATTGTTACACCGCCTTTGGCATCGTTCTGCTATGTATCAAAATAGACAGATGCTTTTTCATTGTCCTTTTATAGAATGTCGTTGTCAAGCGTCGATGGTTTCTCGCGAAAAATTCACCCGACACGACGGCTAATTAAATCCTTTCCTCTGACGGCCGCTGCGCAATTGATCGAACAAAAAAATGTCAACCAACGCTTCTTATCGTTCGATAATTAACGTTCTAAATATACATACGTATATATTTTGTATTTTTCGATGTAAAAATGATTTAACAACTGAACGCGCGAAAAGATACGTAGACAGGTGCAGGAATTTTGCACTTGTTAATACGATTAATGTAACGCGAAGTTGCGAGTTTTCAAATTTCTAAATGACGAGTCTAATTTGGTATCTTCGCTAATCAAGTTTTAAACGATTTTTCAATTAATTAGCGAACACGAATGTCGAGCGATAAAGTTTCGAAATTTCGAACGATATATAAATTAACAAGCTATCTTCGTCGATGAAATTTTAAACTAATTAGTATATCACATTATTATTCTTATTATTAAATTGAACTGTGCAGCATCAATGTCTCCAATTAACTCTTTCGAACCTTCAACACTTTATAATGTATATGACATTTTTTTTCTTCGAAATTTTGAAACACAATAAAATTCATGTTTGCGCCATAACGTAAAATGATAACTTGTCGAGTCTGGAATTCGCTATTATTAATGCGCTTCCTCTGCAGAAAAACTGGAGTCTGAAAAGGTTACGACCGAAACTTTCGTAACCCCGTTAAAAACAATTGTCGGAGTAATTAGCTAGTTGAACGAGCTTCGTTGACTTTCCGATGCGTAAATTGAATCGTGTTCGAAGCAACGGAGAGCGGTGAACGCGTAAAAACGTAGAATATGATCTGAAAAGCGAATAAGTAAAAGTGTGATAAGAAAACGGTAGCGGTAATCCCTGTGACGAGCGTTTGAACGATGAGGCCGGTAACGCGTAAAGCGGTCAGCGTTACGAAGAAACGCGTTCGCCGCGAAAGAAAGAATACGCTTTTCATTCGTCGCGTGCACGGTTTTCCATTCTTCGGCGACTACCACTGTGCACCAGTGAACTCTGCCTGACGAACAAAGCGCTCCAAAGAGACAATCGTCGAGACTTGTCCGACAGAGTAACAAGATTCAACGAGATTCAACGAGATTCAACGAACCAAGCGAACGACAATGTTCGTTCGCCCTGATACTGTTTTCAAGGGGGAAAACGCTTTTACGCCGAACAATAATGCTCTTTCTTCCAGGGTGTTTCGAACTTGACCATTCGATCGATCCGATTTTGCAACCGTCTTTGCGAACGCTCTCGTCTACCCTGTCTTATAACGTCCTAGCTCAATTTTCTCACGCACCTACCCCTCGCACCTGACTAATCCACTCATTTTAGTTTCCGAAGAAATCATCCCGACAAACGAACGAAAATTCTTCGAAACACAAGCATTACGTATTTGATCGTCACTTTTGTTTCGAGTCTCGGTACAACTCGCAATTCCATTATCTCGTCCTGTTTCTCGTGGAATTTCAACCCACAGAAACAGAATTCATCGGTAAATTAATGCAACCTGCTGTCGAGCTACGTAAAATGAGTTTCTATGAAACAATGGCGCGTCGAGTTTCGTTTAAAACGAAATTCGTTGACTGGCACAGTAGAAATAGCCGTATCTGCCGCGACAGCCGAGAACACGGATTATTAACGCGTTCACTGTCGTAGCGGAAATAACCGCGAGTAGTACGACACGTGTTAATGACAGTTATTCAGGATACGATCGTTTTAATTATCAATTGAAATTGTGTCAATTTTCATATCCTTCCTTGCATCGTTATTATAATATTAGCACGTTGATTAGCATGGTAAAATAACCGCGTGCGATACGATAGGATTACATTCGCAGTTATTCAAAATACCGTCGTTTTATTTCTCTATAAATATCTTATATATATATTTATTTATTTATATATATATTTATTTATTACTGTAATTTCGTTTGATGGTACGATGATGTTATACGTATGCAATCGGATCGTATCTGGTGTACAGAACTTCGTTTGATTCGTAACCAATCAACGGTAGCAGTGGAATTATTATGATACTACATATAATACTACAAACTTTATAATACTACAAAAACAACGATACTTGACCGCGCACGTAACACGTAACGAACATTTGATCCTACGAATACGCATTCGAGGATGCAAGAAGAATCAGTAGCTCGCAGGGCGTGACGCGCCTAATCGATACGATCGAACGCTATGCGGTAAAAGGAATTTCGCCATTTTTCCATCGATTTCCATCATCTCATTTTGCGATCCTATCATTTCTACGAATATGAATAGAGAGCTATCGATTAATTCTGCAACCTTAAAATCGGCTAATAGAGAAAAAAAATATCTTTCAAATTTTGCATCCCTCTCTACATACATATGTATATGTAGTTCTATAGTTTTCATACTTTTAAATAAACTAGGGAATATTAATTTGTATGCATTATCTAAAAGATTCAAGCAATTAATTAATACGCGTGCAAAAAAGAAAACATATTTTAGAAATGTCGAAGAAAGAAATTTGCGCGAATACGTTTTACCGTTCGGCAGAGAAACAGGAAAGGCGAGATTCTTAAAATATCGAAATGCCCAAGGTATCGAGGGTTGCAGACAAAAATCGAATTTCCCTTCCCTCGTCCATGATCGGAAATAAACGCTTCCGGGGTTCGCTATTTCATGTACGATTCCTCGATTGAAAAGTACGCCGCGCCCGCGCTCGAATAAACGCCTCGTCTCGTTCCCAGATTAACTTCGAGGCTCCAGACTAAAATACACGCTGGAATCTCAAAGACTCCGGCTATGAATAATCAGAATTCGCTTCCGAATGAATCGCGGACGTTTATATACAGAATCGTTCGAACGAGTATTCACCTTTCAATGCTTATTGTTAACATGAAATTTCATTCGAGCGATCTAATGATACATCAACTTTTAATTCCCCTAATTAATTTCCGAGTTATCGACAAGTTTCGAAACGTATTAATCCGGCCTAATTAACGACAATAAGAGAACATCAAAGTTCATAATAAATCGTGTACATTATTTATCCAGTTTTACCGATTGGTTTCACGATTGATCGTACTAGCCAAAAAATGATATGTTGCAAATTACATGTTATCTGAACTCGATGATTCGTCGAGAATGCAGTTGTTCTTAGAAATCTGTTCGACGTTACGTTACCTGACTCGATTGACGGAGACTTAATCAAGCGAACCGTATTAATTTTTCTCCCGTTGTTTAACAAGTTTCGTCAACGACGCTTCGTTAAAAGTTCTTAAAGTGTTCTTAAAGTGTAGAAATAGATTACTCGAGGGAAAATACGAGGGATAGAGAGAAAGAAGAACGGCTAGAAACTTTTCGCGATTTACCAAACGGCGAGATATTATGAAATTCGCCAGCGAGCCAACTTTTTTCCCATAGAGACAATTCGGACTACTTTGGCTGCCAAAAATCCTTGAGAAATTGCGCATCCCTATTTTCGAATTCCCTTATTCTATTACATCGACGCGGAAATCGGATCTCCGCTGGTTATCGATTGCCGTCTTTTTTCAAACAATACGTCGCAACATATCATCCCTACGAAATGGTGTGTATTATATTTAGATTAAATATAATAGATAAGAGTCCTTGAACGTAAAAACTTGAGCGAACAACGAACGAAACATAAAATGATTTACAATGTTCAGGAAGAAAAGTTGCTGAACCGATCAGTTTCGCATGGCAATCGGTAATTCTTAATCCATCGTCGAATCGTTTGGTGATTTTCGGTGTTTCGACCTTTCAACCAACGAGACCCTCAATTACTGCCGTTCCTCCGCGTGTTTACCTACTCGAGATATCAAACGGCAACCGGCAGACTGTTTTACATGGCGCATAATTAATCCGCGAGTACTCTCTCGTTCGTGAAATTACTTTTCAACCACTACGGAGATACCGATGCCAAACGCTTGTTAAGGAATGCCAAGTGGCACTGTGTCGCGTGCGTGTTTTCGCTTTTCATTAAGCAGCCTGAAATTCAACCGGTGAAAAGTATCCACGAGTGTTTCGCGATTACGGAAATTACGTTCCAGCCGAAAACGAGAAACATTCGTAACTCGACGACACGAGCGAAACTTCAACTTGCGCGTTCTTTCATTTTTCGTGCTTATTAAGGAAAGCATGAACGAAACCTCGAGGCTCGATTCTGAATTTTATGCCGTTTTAAATAAAACGACCGATTTATAATAGAACCACTCTCTGCCTGGTACAGAGTCAATACCCTAAAAATATTGACAATTTTTCAAAGTATCCGCTTTCGAACGAAAAGCTCAGATCTTGGTAAATTCAGTCTCGTGTAAGGTTAACACCTCGAAGATCTCCAGGACTTGTAAAACGATTGCCGATTCGTCGCAGATCATTTGAAAATCGAGTATTCTACGAATTTCGCTTATTCCGCAACTTGGACGCATCCTGTTATCCGCAAATTATCGACAAGCAGAGATTAATGATGTTTCTAAAGCGAAAGCTTACGATATGGCCATTCGTAACGATAAGAAAAAGAGGAAAGTGTAACAGAAATAGATGGTACGAAGATGGAGTAGCAAGGAAAAGCGGATTTCATAGGAGCGAGTAAATTGGCTTAAATCGTCTCCGAAGACCACAGTACGGCAACGCGATGTCTTTATCCATTTAAATGCAGTCGCTCCGCCAGACTCTTCTTTCCTTTTGTTCTTTGAGTAGACGAACACGAAAGAGAAATAAAGAAAGGCAGAAAGAGAGAGAGAGAGAGAGAGAGAGAGAGAGAGAGAGAGAGGAAAAGAGGAAGAACGATAAAAGAATCGGAGCTCGTTGTGTCGGCGATGACGCAGAAGAATCGACGAGAACGCCCTTCGCCAATTAATTAATCGAATGCCCTTTCCGCGAGTCGGCTTTCACGATTTTTCCGGTGATTACAATTTCTCTTCCAATTTATTGAGCATTTCATAACGCTCCAGACGATTCTCCTTTGTTCGACGTTAAGCGCGACCTACCTGAGCCACGACGATATTCAACCCTGATAAATTACAATTTTACAACGAACCAGCTCCGATGGAAATTACCGAACGATCCGCGTGCGTTATTCTTAATTAATTGGTAAATTCGCGCGCGTCTGCGCGATCGTTAACGTCTTTTCTTTCGCGGCGAAAAACGGCCATATGCGGTAACACGCGTTAATACGCGAACAATTTTCAAAGCCGACCGTTTCAATCGGGTGTCTCGCGTTATCGCCGTAGTTTAATATCGACCAAGTGTAAATTTCACATCGGCAATAACGTAGAACGAAGATAATGTATAAGTACCTATTTGGAATGTATGAAAAGTTTCGAAAGAATGACGCAGCACAAAACGCATAATACACGACGATCATGGCAACGGGAAATTTTTGCACGGACCGATGGGATGGAAATTCTGCGAAGGGTGTCGACTGGTCTCGCTTCCCAACAAATCGACGGGAATTGCATTAACGGCACTGTAGGGTGTTAAAGTGCACTTTCCCTAACGACTTGCATCACGCACGATTTACCGCCATTGACGCTAGACATCCTTTCCTCTCCGCGAATCAATCTCTCGCGAATTTACATTTCAAACGTTTCCTAACGAACTTATCCCTAACGATCGCGACTACGTATTTTCCCGATATTTTCAAAGTATTTCGCGCAAACTTTCGTCGCGTTCGTACCGTTCTCGATACATCGATAATGGATACGAAACTTTCTCCGCTGTCGAATAGTATTTTTCTATAGCAATACAACGCACGACGTGGGATCTCGATCCTCCTCGATGACTAATACGCGCAAAAATCCATGCGGCGACGTCGCTATAAGGGTAGAGAATTAAAGAACGATTAATGCAATTTCCAGCCAGGAAACTTCTCGTTTCATGAAACAGTCTATTTCTATACATAGCGGCCGAAAAGCGGGAAATTATCGGGCATGTACTGTAATTGCATCGCGAATAAGCGAGCTTTTGCACGCACGTTTTATTATGTAGAACAAAGAAGCCTCGTGCGGCGATACGCTACACCGATCATCAGAGTACTACTCGCAACAACCTAACTCGACCAAATGTGTGTCGATCTTTGTCACGATGTTGAATTTTTCTTCGTTTCCGTCCACGAACAATGGTAAATGCGACGGGAGACAACATCGACTAATTGTATCGCGACGAGACCGAGGATACGTCGATCGGTATAATTAAACCAAAAGCTAACGGACGTTAAATCGTAATTGCGCGAATGAACTTTTTGCGAGCGAAGCAATTTCGAACACGACGCTATGTATTCACGCACCGTCAAGTAGCACGCTATTACGTGATCGAATGGTCGCTTTTAAATTTAACGAAAAAAAAAACCCGCTCGTTTAGGACTTACAATTGGACCGAAAGGATGTTGAAAACAAGAAAATTGCGACAGCTCGGTAAAGTCGACAGGTTTAGAATGAGAAAGTGAAAGAACACGAGGACAATGCGACTTCATAATTCATCGATTCAAATTGTCATCCGATATTCTGGAAATAACGACGAGAGGATTTATTTTAAACGCAGCTTTCTTCCGAGCTCTGTCACGGTCGACGACCCACGACAATATGCAAATGTAATGGTGGAAGTTCGTTTTTCGTGGTCGCGGCTTGGCCGTGCTCGACAACGAAATCGAATCGAAATATCTCGATATTTCACGAATTGCTCGCTTCATCGAATTCTCTTGAAATTCGCGAACGACGCGACGTAACGTTCCGCGCGACTGTCACAGCTTTATCGGGAAATTATTATCGACGCGAACCAGACGTGCCTATTTTAATTTCCTACGATTTCTTTGTTGTCAAAAAATATCTACGTGACGGTAGATGCACGCGAAAATATACGATTCTATTTAGTAAAAGCCTAAACTTCGTAGCTAACGAATACATTTAATAATGGAATTATTAAGTAGCTTGTAATAATAATAATAATAATAATAATAATAATATAACAGAATATAATAAAATTATTGGAAAGAAGTCGCTGGTCGTCGGGTCGTTGTTAATGCACGAATTGATTGATACTATGATTTCTGCGACGTACAAGCGTTTTAAGACGCCCTCTATGTAACGTTAGGAAAGCTTTTGAAGAAGTTTTTGCTGGGAAAGTTTTCGTGATTTAGCAAGCGAATGCAACTCGAAACTACTCGTGTAAAACCCCCGTGTTTGCCTGTCGAAGTAGTACCGTATGTACACATCGAGATGTCCCTGACGAGTGACTCAGACCCTGAAAACCATCTCCTGTAACTCAAATACAATCCCCTGAATCGTACTACGTGTCCGTTTCCTTTATGGCTCTCGATCGAATCGTCTTTCAAAACTTTCCCCGTCACATGATAGAATTACAGAGCGCAACACCGTTTAACCCTTTCATCCAGATACAAGTCAAATGTAAAAGGTATATCACGAGTTTGAACTTGACCGTTTGAAAATAAAAGTATTCGATAAAAGAACGAGAAGTTATAACGCTCTCTAACGATGTTTTACAGGTAACGAACAATTCGTAGCGCTGTTCTTTTCGTCGATCGAAATTCGTTTAAGAGAAGAAACGAAGAGAATTTCGTTCGATAAATTAAACGATTCTAACGACGTTGCTCCTTTCCCATTTACGCCGACAAAAGAGCGAAGCAGAAAGAACGAGAGCCACTCTTTTGCATAAGAAGCTCTGCTTGCTGCGACTTTAGTTTGTCACAGCTTCTCGGATTTTCTCTCGATATAAATTGTCCGACTAAAAACGATGCTACTACTTCGTTTCCAGTGACTCGACGCTTCGAAGCTCAGACGTTCGCCGTGAAATCGGCGATAAAGCTGCTCGAACTTGGTCAGTTTATTGTAACGATTCGAATTTTATTCGTTTCATACTGTTGAAAAGCTTGTACTTGTATAGGAAAAAAAACTGGACACGTCTACAAAATACGAATAAATAAATAATAAATACCTGTATTTGTCGAAAGTATAAAAATTGGACACGACCCGTAAAACGATCGAATCGTGTTTCAGTTTTTATTTTGAAAAACGGTCGTTCGATACGCAACGACGTAATTATCGTCTGTTTGCGTAAAAAATAACATAATCTGTTGCAGGATTGGTGAAACTCGGGGTCCACTGCGTGTTGGGCAAGAAAGTGGCTATCAAGATCATCAACCGGGAAAAATTGTCGGAGTCCGTGTTGATGAAGGTAGAACGAGAGATAGCTATCATGAAACTGATCGATCATCCTCACGTGCTCGGCCTGTCGGATGTATACGAGAACAAGAAATACCTGTAAGTACCCCCGAAACGGAAAGAGAGACGCGAATTTTTCACGAATTTTTCACGAATTTTTCCGCTCGCGAGCGAGTCGACGGAAGCTCTTGGTCGAGTTTCATCAAGCTCGAGGAGTCGTTGAACTTTAATTCAGCCGTTCGGAAAAAAAAAGAAAGAAAGAAAGAAAGAAAGAAAGACAGGAAAATAGGAGAGAAGGAAAAACAGTGAAATCTACACGCTAGACAAAAAGTGTTTTAGTCACGGTGGCTGACATGGAAATCCACGGTTGAAAAGATACGAATGCACGGCGACTGAAATTGCACTTGTTCCCTTTCAGATATCTCGTTCTGGAACACGTTTCCGGCGGGGAGCTTTTCGACTATTTAGTGAAAAAAGGTAGACTAACGCCGAAGGAAGCGAGGAGATTTTTTCGGCAGATCATTTCTGCGTTAGATTTTTGTCATAGCCATAGTATATGGTGAGTAACCAACCTATCGATTTATTTCGCGTTTCGTTCGCGTCCTTGAAACAGAAAGCGTCGCGTGCATGCCGTGTTTTAACCCTCTGTGCACCGTTCTAATAATTGCTACGCTCCGACCGTTTCGGTTTAACAACTTCGAACTTACGATTAAATAATACGAACGTACGTCGATCTAACGGATTACACGGTCGATGACGGTACTTTATATATGTATACATCCAAGATAAAATTAGGTTTCTTACGAAGTACGACAGCCTGTTGCTTAAATTACATCGAACAAATACGCGTCGATGTAAAGTAAATAACACGGCACACGAAGGTCAGGTAAACTTCGTCGATAATATGTAATATCGAGTTAGATATACGTACGTTCGATACTAAATCGGAGCGGAGACAGTCTCGCGAAAAACATGTTAAACGTCGAATTTTTATCGTAATTCGGAATGCTGTACGAGGGTTTCCAATCCTAAATAAACATACTTTTATTTCCGCACCGCAATAACGTTTCGACTAAACGTAAAACAAACAAAACACATAAAAACGTAGCAAATTACCTACAGTTACTTTGCCGTCAACAGATTCGATTTATTAACTTCCCTCCTACCCCATACGCTTCCTCTCTAGCTATTCAATTTATCGGTAAATTCAATTCGACCGAATGTCCATCGATTTACCCGACTAAAAGGGACGAAAACGTAAAAAGAGTAGACGCGAACAATGCTATGAAATTTCTTTCGGTTGCTTTTTTTCAACGTATTTCACCCGGCAGTACACGCGCAAACCCAAACAAACGAAAACATGTATTACTGCATACTTTCGTTTCGAAAGACGCGTAAATTTTGGTTAACTGTTAAATTTACTGTTGTACGCGCTCTATCGCCACGCGGTGATTGTCGAAGTAACACGTGGATCGTATCGTCGCGTGTTTCATCGCGTTCGAGTCGATGTAACGAGAGTCTACCGTAAACATAAATCTGCCGTATCGATAGCTCTAGTTCGGTTAAAAGAACAAGAGAATCGTAGATCGAACGAAGTAAGCGACCGTCGAAGCATTAAATTAACTATAGAAGCGATCTAATGAAAAATCGAACCATCAAATAACGCCGAGGAAAAAAGAATAGACAGGGATATGATTTGGTAGATGCGACGGTATTAGCCCACGCGTGCGCTGCCGGGTAAACGACTCGATAATAGAAGCAGAAGAAGAGAATGTAAGGCACACACTGAGAGAAAACACGAGGGGATTCCCAAAGGTCTCTAGTTGGCATTCGGGTAACCTACCCCAATCGAATAAATACAGAAACGAACCTAATTTCGCCGGAAGGGGACACCGTGAAACATTGCCTTCGATCGATCGAGCATTTAAATTAGTTCACCCTAAAACCGTAGACGAGACTAACGTGTTTAGTCTAGTTCGACGAATGAATAAAAGTCGATAAAAGTTTACCGGTTTCGCAGTCACAGAGACTTGAAGCCTGAAAATCTGTTGCTGGACGAGAAGAATAATATTAAGATCGCGGATTTCGGGATGGCGTCGTTGCAACCTGCTGGATCAATGTTAGAAACTAGCTGCGGTTCCCCTCATTACGCCTGTCCCGAAGTCATTCGGGTAAGATTAACCTTTCATTTCTTTCCGAATTTCTATTTAATCCTGTGTGTATTTCGACGAGCGAAACGATCGCAAACTTTTTATTCAGGATTTGAATTTTCGATCGATAGCCAAACATCGTTAAATACAGCCGAAGTACGAGTAGCCTAGTAAATTTGAACCACGGACTCGGAACTCGTAACTTTCGTTAATAAAGAAAATTCATTTCGCGTATCCCTCTTATCGGCGAAACCAGCTAGACGAATTATTGTCTCGCGTTTAACAAAGCCTTCCTCCAGCGAGGAAGTTAATTAAAAAAGGGGAAGAGAAGTAGGAAATAATGGGTGATTTTCAGGGTGAAAAGTACGACGGCAGGAAAGCGGACGTTTGGTCGTGCGGGGTGATACTTTACGCGCTTCTGGTAGGCGCGTTACCCTTCGACGACGACAATTTAAGAAACTTGTTGGAAAAAGTGAAGCGCGGTATGTTTTACATACCGCATTTCGTGCCACCCGAGTGCCAGAATCTTCTGAAGGGAATGATCGAGGTCGATCCGGACAAGAGGCTAACGGTAAGAGGCGTTCGAGGGGATTCGAGGTTCGATTTTAATTTGCCTCGATCAGGACGAAAGCTAATCCCCGATTCCCTCAGCTGGCGGAAATAAATAGGCACGTGTGGGTGACGGCGGCGGGCAAGGGCGAATTGGAGCTGGAACTGTCGATGATGGACGTGGTACAGACCCACGTTATTCCGTCCGTGGAAGCAATCGATCCAGACGTGTTGCAGGCGATCGCGAGCCTCGGCTGCTTCAAGGAACGGGACAAACTTATCCAAGAACTCCTCAGCCCGAAGTAAGACATTGAATCGTCGCGTACTAACACGCTCTTATCGCGACAGTCAGCTTCGACAACTAGCTAAACATTGCTAAATACATCGAATCAAGCAATTATCAGGAAACGTATGAAATTTCGAAAAGTTTCATTTTCTGACTTACTTCGCCGTTCATTTAACGAAACCGTTGTATCTCGATGTACAACGAAATGTTCGTTATTTCTCGTCTAGGAATATAAGAAATCACGCGTGTGCATAAAATTTGTTTGCTCGGCATACACCTTCACGTTCGTACGTTTTCCTTTCCGCAGCCACAATACAGAGAAGGTGATATATTTCCTGTTGCTCGAGAGGAAACGAAGAAGACCGGCGTGCGAGGATGAACTAGAAGTAATGAGAGGAGGAATGCGAGGTTCAGCGGGACAATTGGAAGCGGATCCACCGAGGAAACGGGTAGACACGTGTCGAGTGAACGGAAGTACAGCGTTGAATCTCGGAGAAATCAGCCATGGATCTCCTTTGACTCCCAGAAGGCAGTCCAGGTATACCTGAAACAATGCTCGACCGTTCACCAACACGTTTTCAACACTTTAGATTCGAGAAGTTAGATCAAGTTGAATTGACCATACGGTGTAACCTTCTACGGCACGATATTGTTTCTTTAAATTAAACGGTAATTGTGCTATTGGAAAAAGGTATAGCGCGTAACTGGGTTTCGGTGCTACCTATCTAATTGCTACCTTCTCGAACCTTCTCTACGCCTCGTCACTTAGAGAGGTAATGCAATAATACTCTCATCTAACCACCATTAACCGCGCGATACGTACGCTTCGCTGCAACTTCCTTCGGATAAGAACCAGTGTAAATGTCTCAGATTTCGCGAAGGTCAAACGTAAATTGTTCCCTTTCGAAATTTTCAAATCACTTTATTCGCATGACTCGAGTTTCTGCCACTTGCAGAACCAACGTCGTTTCGTTGCGATCGAAGTTGCGTCGATTAAAAAGATTCTTCGCCACGATATGAAAAATCGGATGAAGTTTTCCGTTAACCGGTATAACACTTAATTTACCCGGCGAACGAAATCTAAAGCCATCTGTAGGCTTCGTCGAAGCTTAGGATCGCGTGACCGGCTCGCGATCGCTTCGCGTGTACGATATCACGCGTGCTCCCTGCTCTTTTTTATGCCGTCCCCTGTTGTTCGGCACGTGCAACCTCTACGCGGACGATTAGCTCTCGACCGATTAAAACTGTGTCTCGAATGTCGTGCAACGCGGAACAGTAGTCTTTTATACACGCTCGACGCGTCGATCGATCGAACTCCTACTTGATTTCGTGGAGATTGTACGCGCCGCTACTCGGGATACAGACGTTAATCTTGTTTAACGCTGATATCGTTCGAACGAACGATTAAACTGCTTCTTTCAGAGTTTCTACGTTAACGAGAATTACGTTGGAATCATTAGTACGTTGCCTGCCAGGATGGTTATCGGTAATCGCCGCTACGAACATGATTCGATCGAACCAAAATTAAATAGGGCAATTCTGATTTAGCGGAATTAGTCGTGAACAATAAGAGACACGGTTCGTGAAAAATAACTACCTAATGAAACGCCTGCATTCGCAGTGGATAATTTTACGTATATGACCTATTAAAATTGTAGTTCTCTTTGCGGTTCAAGTATCCGTAGGTCTTGAAACTTGTAATGAAAACAGAGAAGAAACGTTAATTTTTGATTATTTTCTGTCGTAAAGCGGTTCTCCCGAACCGAAGTAGAGATAATTGAGAACTTTACCATTCTGTCGCGGCTATATTTTGATGGAGGAAGTTAAAGGTGCGAATTTCCATAGAAATGTAACGCGTTGCAGCACCAAGCATCACGCTCGTCGTTCGCCGAGTACGGGTTGCCATACACACGCGTCGCATTCGCACGCCTCGACGCCGGGCAGTTCGCCGTTGCACGGCTCGAACGCCGTCGCGGGTCTTCTCAGTCCCCACAGAGCACCTCCGTCGTCGCATTTGGGACAGACGGCGAGTCCTCATCGACTGTCCACGGTTTCGAGCATCGCGGGCAACGGAAACACCGCCAATTCGCCCGCCGCAGTTCCAATCCCGGCTCTACCCAGCGTGGGAATAGAGATAAACGACGTTCAACAGGGTGAGTCGACATTTTACCACGATTACTCGTTACCCCTCCAAAACTGATTACCTACGCGCGAGTACTGAGTTTTCTATCGCTATCGGAACGGTATCCTTTAACAACGATAATAGGTTACGTTAATTGCGACGTCGTTCGTTTAATTTCCACTACTTTATTCGCACGAAAATCAACAACGAAGACACAAAGCGGAGAACAGAAGTCGCAAAGAAAGCTAAAAATAGGCACACTCGAAACATGTCGCTCAATTTAACGAAAAAAATGGGGTAGTCGAAGCGAACTGCAGGTGTACAGAGTGTTTATACGGAAGAAACAAAAGCTTCGGGAGGGCAATCGGGAGTCTCGTCGTTGACTCGTCTGAGTACGAGCCTTTATCTTGCTTGGAAAGGGCTAGTAAGCTGGGACGGTTTTTAAAAAATGCAAGTGACCTGCACACTCGCGGCGCGTAACGAGCACACACTGCGTACGAATCATCGTTAAAGAGATGGTGCACGGTTGGATGCGCCTCTATCCAACGTGTTTCTTTTTATATCCGTCTCTCGCGGAAGAAGAAAGTTTCGGAAAAACGAAACGAGTCGAAACGCGCGACCGTCCTTTGTTCGAGACAATGCGACACGATGAACCTCCGTTACGCGAGGTACGTTATACAATTAACGAGCCGCGTTACCGAAATTAGTACGCGTAACGATCTATGGGCTGACGAGAAAAAAAGTTTACCGCTTGCAACGTATCAATCGGAAACTAAAAGTTTTAGGAGATCGACCACGTGAACGTTCGTAAGCGTCGTAAAAGCGAAAGATGGTATAGGCGAAATGTTTGCACCGGTAAAAGTGGAATAAAGCATAGCCCGTTTCGCAGTAGTAGCGGTCGGCGTTACACCGCCAGGATCGCCTCACACCGGAGCCGGATCCGGCGCCCATCACTGGAGATCCAGACTAACGACCATCAAGAACTCCTTCCTTGGCAGTCCTCGATTTCATCGGCGCAAATTGCTCACGAGTACCGAGGAGGTAAGCACTTTGACACCTCTGTTCGATAATACGTCCCCTCCTCTTGGTAATTTTCAAAATGAACCGAGTTACTTTTCATCGTAATTCGCGATTGAAATTTCTACCTTCCTCTTCTCGTTAAACGACCGTTGGTCCCTTCTGTACCGGCAATCTTCGAGTCGCTGGTTTTCGATAAAACTATTCTGACATTCTTTCGTAACGTACAGGTACACCTCACTCCGGATTCTTCCCCGGAACTTACAAAGAAATCGTGGTTCGGCAGCTTGATGACCACGGAAAAGGACGAAACGTTTACCGTTCTCGTTAAAGGGAAAGCATTGGCTAGCGTGAAAGCAGATTTGATTCACGCTTTTTTATCGGTAAGTTCTGAACGCGAGCAACGCGATCATTCGAATCGTACGAGCCAGGAAGAAAGCCGCGAAAACCCGTCATGTCCAACGCGTCTGCTTTTATTCGTATCTTTATGAAAATAATAAAAGCCTGAACTCGTTGTAACGCGGGGTTAATCGGTAACGGATAATTCGATACGTGCTCGTGTTATTGGCTCGGTTCACTGATCCGATTTACCGAATATTTTTCACCCTGTATCGATAAAAGTTTGTTTGTCGTTATAATGGTCGTATGGAAAGAACGAAAACGAAAGGTTTGAATCGACAGATAGCGGAATTGTCTCACAGCGTGAGCTCGCCCATGTCCTTCAGAGTGGAATACAAAAGAGGAAGCACAGCACCGGCAATGTTTCAAAGACAAGTGCGCTTTCAAGTGGACATTAGCGCCATTTCGAAGCAGCCGAACGAACCACTGTTCGCCATCACTTTCACTCTGTTGAGCGGTAAGTCAACTTTCTCCTATCGATTAACAAAACTGCTTGCTGTTTTAAACCAATCGATAAGTCTAACTTCTCGAGGTTATAAAACTTTGATGCCATTTGCTAATCGATGCCAGACGAAGAAGAATATTTCTTCTCCTTTATTAAAAATCTTTGCTTCGAATATACGTTCTAGTACTAGTCTGTAACAATAGACTCGCCGATGTTATTTAATTTCGTTTATCCCATCGAGATACAACTATTAACCAAGCGATGTTGGTTTAGGAAAGATATTAACCGACGAATCGCGATCGTAAATTGAACGGTATAATCGGTAATCGACATCGTAGCTAATGATTCTCGTTAAAGAACGCCGTACTTATGCACGTACGTTTTTATCGCGCATCGGTGAACTCGTTAAACGTTTCCTAAGGGACGAAACGCGTCTCGTTACGAGCTTGTCGTTAGAAATAAGAACCGCGTATACCGAGGTGCGACGCACCTCGAATTTCCATGATAAAAAAGCTAAAGGGTAGAAAGCACCCTCGGTAGCAAAACCGCGGAACAAGGGTAGAGATCGTAAGGTGGCGGCGTTTGGAAGTTGGCAGCCGTCCAAGCGCAACTAGATCGATGTTACCTTGGCAAGTAAAACCTTACGTCTTGTTCGTATGTAGGTACATATGCGCGTACGTAATTCGATACAAATCAATTGCCATCCACAACGCGGAATATTTCGAACGTAATGCTGCTCCGTCGAAGCATCATCGGCGAAACGTCGTTAAGCGGAAAGTTACTCGAAGAGCTAACACCTTTCGATCTAACGAAACTTCGGAACTTGTCTTTCGAATTTTCAGTGATTCGAAATGAAAGCTGATTTGATCCTGACGTAAAAGATGCAGCGAGAAAGGACGTAATTGGACTAATCGCAGCTCGTTTGTCGGATGTTTCAGGAAACATTCGACGATTCCGAAGAGTCTGCGAGCACATTCAATCGCAGGTTTGCTCGAGAAACGTAGGAATCAGTCTGGGAGGACAGAGCAGAGCAGCACCGCCCAGTCCACGAGCATCGCGAAAGTTTGCCACGGAGATGAGCGAAAGTTCCAGTTGCGGTAGCGATACTAGCGAACGACTGTTTCTCAGTCCGCACCCAGCTACCAGACAGGTAGTCTGTTTCAACAAGGTAGCGCATCATCTTCCTCCTCCTAGTCACCATTATCACGATAATTACTTTGCTCCGTTTCAAACCTGAATCTTCGAGGAAACTACTCGTACAAGGTGAAACACCAATCGAATCGAGACATTTTTCCTTCCTTATGCAGGCTGTTTCTCGAGAAAAGTCAATGCCAAAGAGAGAGCTCTCGTTGACTTGTTCTCGGGAGACTTGTGCTCTGCCGAGATCGTTCGTTATCTCTTTTATAATTATCGCACTCGTCAACCTCCATTCACGATTCACGACCCTCATAGCTTCACCGTACACGGCACGTCTAAATAGCTAGAAGATCGTTCACGTTATGCCACCAAAAAAAAAATAGATGCAAACGACGAATAATATTTTTCTAGACAGCAGCATTCTGCATATAGTTCACGCGCATTATTTATGATTTTTGCATCGAATAATCGCTAAACGATTAAACGATTACGCTTGTTCGATTGTTTAGAACGCGCAGATTTGGCCGACACAGCAAGTACCTGGCCAGTCATTTAACGCTTCGACGACCACGCGTTTCCGTACGATTCTGATTTTGCGACAGAAAAATTCTGTACAAAATCATTGTCCGCTAAAGCAACTTGATACGCGGCTCTTGATACGCAGTTATTGGGGCTCGATGCGCGAATCCGTGCTAATTTCCTTTACTCGAATATTTCTCTCGATAAAGATTATATTTTCCTGCAATTAATACGTACTTGTTGAATCGTTAAATAAAATTAACGAGATAACGCGGATTTGTGCATCGGCGGTACACATTATGCGCTAGCAGCGGGAAATTAACCAGCATTAGCTAATCATCTACCGCAGTTATTGGCTTCTCGCGTTAACCTTCGGATGGCGAACTCGGGTCTTCACCGACTTAAACATCAGCGTGCATTTCCACGAACACGCCTGATAATAATTTCTGTAATTTCAAATGATTTCGAGGAATTTCCCATAGTTCGCGATACTTGAACGCATCGTGGTTTCGATAACTTCAACACCGTTATAAAATGTGCGTGAAAGTTCGGAGCGAGATCGCAGTCATCTCCGTCATTCGAGGGTTGATCAAGCGTCGTCGTTCGAGTGCTTATCCTTTGTTCGAATTGCTTTCAGATCGATTCGGACATCGAATCGGACACGTCCGTGTTCGACGTGAAATCACCCAGCAGGGAAAACGGTCGTCGAAGTTCGACGTCGACGAACAACAACAATCCATTGCCAGGAGACGCGACGCCGACGCCCGGAAGTCCGACGAAGGCGGTTCGCAGCAACTCGGAGAGTCAGAATACGCCGGAAAAGAAATGCGTAACCACGATGAGCGGCAACAATATAGCGTGATACTATCAGAACTTCCGTTTCGAGTTTCGATCGAGCCTGAAGAATTTATGGGACAGCGCCCAGAGATTCTGGTGAGTCTCGTGCGAGCAGCTTGCGATCGAGAAACGATCTAGCGATACCGCGCAGAGATACTAGCAAAATAACACGATACTTTTATGAAAGAGAGAGAGAGAGAGTTCGTGTGTGTGTGTGTGTGTGTGTGTGTGTGCGCGCGCGCGCGCGCGCGTGTGTATGCGGGTGTGTGTAGGTGTGCGCGCGCGAGAGAAAGATAGAAAAAGAGAGAGATGACTTCGACGGAAATCAAATCGAGAGTGAAAGACTAACGCGAATAGCGACGACACGAACGACGAAGAAAGAAAATTAAAACTACTTTGGACGAGTTTGTCGAGAATGCGTGGTTTGTTCAGGAAATAATGAGATTCGGTTGGTGGGTATTTAAATTGGCATCGAGTGGCGGCAAAAATGATTCCGAGTAAGTTGATCGTTGTGAGACGGAATTGAGCAGAAAATAATCCTAGTAATCTTTGTTGCGATAAATTAGTATTTGTAGAAAATTGTTGCGATCGCTCGATGAATGATTAATTTTTCTTTCTTGGTTTCACTTATTATTAATCTTGCGATGATTCGCTCGAATCGTTAATCGGATAACGTTTTGCCCGACTCTGCTAAGCGATCCATTTAGCGGTATGGTGCTGTAAAGATAATTTAGATAGAGATCATCGAAGAAACAAATGATAAAATAATATTTATACGACTGCTACAATTGAAATAGGAAACTTAAACGTCTGATTGGTTAATTGATTGTTGGTATTATTAACCCTTATTCGGATAGTATACATATGTATGTATACGACGCAAAAGAAATGGTCAGCGACAAAAGGAGAAATCACGTCGAAATCGTATTGATTTCCAACGAATTTCGCAATAAAAACGTCTAAGAAACCAATCTTGTTATTTTCGAAGCAGACCACGTAAACGATCGAAGAACAATGAAAAACAGTTCTCCTGATCATCGAAATCGATCGAACGTGAATTCTGAAAAGCCGTTTCAGTCGATATGGAACAAATCGATTTATCTTTACGAGAACAAATACAGCCACTCGAGGATTCGAAAAAGATTGATTCGCTTAGAAAGAGAATAAGATGCATCCGATTAAAATGAAATACTAACCGATTCATCTTCGACGAAGAATATTCGATTAAACGGTGAGGAAAATTTGTGCCGCAGCGCGAATCACTGTCTTCGTTTAGCTGTGATCGCGTTCGACTTTCGTTCGGTCGCTAAAATTCTTACTTGTTTCTTTTTTCTTTGTTTTCAAGCGAAGTGCAATATAATAGCGACGTTTTACCGACGAATATCGGATCGTCTCGTTAATAAGAATGCTTTATTTGGTATATACGTATATTCTGTTGTGTATCGCCAATTTTCGAGCGATTTCGTTTTAGCGATAAGCTACAAAAGCAAAGCCGGCAGAAAGGTTTATTTAAAAAGTTCGGATATACCGTTCGAATAGAAAACTTCATCTTGGAAATAGATAGATTTCTATCTTGGAAATATTTCGGATCTTTCGTTGTATTTTATGCATAATATGAACGTTAAAAAATTTCATTTAAAAATTGTTTGATACTTTTGAATCTATGAAATATTTCGAAAAATTATATTACTTTTCAGTAGAGCGGCCTTTCAAAATCAAGAGATATCAATTTTACGCGAAATAACGTTTAAGAATGTACAAATGTTCCGATTTTATTTGAAAAATATTTTGTTCTCTTCCGTTTTTGACATATCTAAAAAAAACCGTAGAAAAATTGTTCGAACAGATATCGCAATTTGATACGAGAACATCTGCAAAATATTTGCGGTTTTTCGTAAACCTTTCTGACTTTAAAATTCGACGCTTATTTTCATCGAGGCATTCATCGTAAACGTTGATTAACTGCATTTTGTAGTTGCAATTAATCGAACAATTCATTGTTGCATAGACATTTAATCCAGTTACCCGATTCATCGATTAATGTTAATACTAGTCATTCATTTTCAAACTGCCGATTACATTTGTTACACGTGTCTCCTCGATTTTCTCGTTCATTTCAACGAATTATTCGCTACACATTCCAGTAGGCTCATCGTCGCATCGCATGTCATTAAAAGTATCGACTCACTTTCAACTGTACATACACCTCTGAAACAATTTTCCAGCGAAGCACCATTATAACGATTCTAATGAAATACAACCGGCATTAAATACCGGTAAGAAATCCGGCATTCTTACGACTTTGGCTTCTCCAGCGTTAAATGGGAAATAAACGAAGAAATCCATTAAACGAGTGAACAAGTAATAAACAAATAAGTTGCAATGTACATAGAATAATTTCTTTATCTCGACAAAGGCCAACGTACATTTCTCCGAGAGCATCTTGATACGAAATGTCTAAGCTTTTATTTTTTTCGCCAAGACTAAATTTCAAATCTGTCGGTTTTGATCTGAACGTTATCTCGATACGACGAGCATAGCTGTTATTTTATGCCACACGCTATCCGTGAACGAAAAAAATTTGACGAAACGAAGGAAATCGAGGGTCGCTGAGAGTTTCTCGACACGTAATAGAGAGAAACAAAAAAAAAGTCACACTAACGAGGTAAAGAGAAAAAAGGGTTAAGAAAAAAGAGAAGAAGATTCACTCGCGACGCAACGATTGCGTCGAGAGATTTATTTTTTGCACGCACGAGAAAAACATTTCAAAAGACTAATATATATATATATATATATATATAAATATAAATATAAATATAAATACGAATATAAATATATAAATAAATGAATAAATAAATGAATATATTATATATATATATATATATATATACATACATATATATATATATATATATATATTATATACGTACATAAGTAGGTTTCACTTAATAAGAGCTACGCGTTACAACGCGCGAGGCTTCTTGTTTGCTACTCGCGCGAAAATAAACCGAGAAGAAAAAGAGACGAGGAAAAAAGGGAGATCCAGCGTTTCTAATCGTAGAATATAATTATCGTACAGGTTTTTTCTCAACACACAGACATATCTCGATAAAATTGTCCCAGCTTCTTAGTGGAACGACGTGCGCAATGTAACACGCGATTAGCACAGTTTTTAATCGAAGGCTCGTTATAGTCGTTAAATGAAATCGTATCCTGCCGATCGTGAGAATCTTTAGAAATCGACGGTACTTTCTGCTCGTTCCTGATCGATAACAGGGTCGTAGAACGTGAACGAGTTGAACCGGTAGAATGTTATATTGTCGTATTACCTCGTGCTCGTAGAAACCGTTTTTATCGGATCGTTGCATATCAAATGATCGATTTTCAAACATTCAAAGTCACTATTTCGAATCGGTATTTCAGGCAATGAGAGCGTAACATAAAATCGAATTCGCGGAGAACAATAGAACGAAACGAAATCCGTGTAACGTTTTATTACGAATCGCGATCAAGTGCAGTGGCAATTTAGTAGAATGTTCAGGGAACACCGTACGCACAATACAACGTTAGCGTAACAAATTTCAATTAGAAAGTACGAATTCTGAAAGTGCAGTACACGATTTGTTCGAAGAAACAACCACGATTACACTGGAAACGAACAGATTTAATTTAGAAATAAATCGATCATCTCGTATGTAACGATCTTATAGTTTATGAGAGGTTACTCTCGCGGAAAATGAAATCTCTATTATAAATTTGAAAAAGAAACTAGTTACTATCCACCTAAATTATTTTCTCGTCAATTGGCAAAACATTTGTTTTTCGAAACGACCAACTTATTAATTGGAGAAGTTCCCGAAGCAATGTAAAAGAACTATCTGCTTTGTATTATGGTTATTTGTATTCACATCACGGGAAAAAAATAATACTTAATTTTTCATTCGAGCGAGAATAACCTTTCTTAAAGGTTTTCTTAACGGAATCCCGCGTACTACATCCGCTTGGATGGTAAATTCTTTGCAACGTACAGTGACGCACATATTTCTCCAGAAAAGAGAAGCTCTCGAGGCTAAAGCATGAATATGTTTTGTACACTTAAATAATTGCCGATATCGCGTGTCGCTGCAATCGATCGAATAAACTTATTTTGAATAAACATTAGACCGGTGTGAAGAAATACGCGAGTCACTGTATGCAGATAATCGAAAGCAGCACCGGACAACGAAAGAAACGCGCCAACCCTCGAGAAGAAGGTAATTTCCAATGTTCAGTTTTCGATTCTCTGTTAATCGTTGACGAATCGTCAGCGAATATTGAACGTTGTAGAAACACCGATTCGAAGAATCCTACCGGCGCCACCCCGCGCGACGCCACGCGACGCCGAGCGACGCCGAGGCGACGCCGAGCATAGCTGACAGAAGGAAAAGTTAGCGAAACCGTTCGTAAATAGATAAACGAGTAGTCGAAATGTTCGCTCGAATAAAAAATTACAAACGTCGGAGTCTCTCGTTTTAGATGTACATAAGTACGTAACTGTACGTTGTAATCGCGCACAGCGACTCGTTCCTAAATATCCCCGGCTACGTGCGAGGATCATCGAAAGAAAGAAAGGTCGAAAGAAAGAAAATGAATGACTCTCTTTTGCCAACAGAATCGATCGAACGCGTTTCAACTCGGTACTCGATACGAGAATTTCATTGGACAACAAAGTTTAACTGGATCAGTTCGATCGACATAAAAATGGCTTATACGGGCAAAACGAAACTGACAACACAAATATTTTCTCCCTACACGGATACACGATATTTTCGTTGCTACTATTACGTTCAAGTACTATTGTACCGAATAGATAACGTTCAAGTAATGGAACACGATATTCCTGTTCGAATTACTCGATTGACATCGATCGAATCGTGGTTAAAAATAAAAAAGGGTTCAAATTCTACTCTACATTACATCGCCGTTATTCTGGGAAGTGTAATGTCGCACAATTGGATCTCGAAGAGTTAATCGAAGAAAACCTGGGTTGCTCGCGTGTCTCTGTTTTTTTAATCGAACTTCGTTCTTTGTTTTGTCTGTATCAGCCATTTTATTCCGTTCAGTTTTTTTTTTTTTACGAACAAAATAATGTCTAGTAGATTCAGCATCTATTATATTTCTTGCATATTTATGGTATATTTTAGATAAATGAAAATATTATTGTATTTTTAAGGAACATTAAGGAGTATCTTATCTTGTCGAGATAAGTTACTAGTTAGAGAGGCAATATTGTGTTCTGATCATAAAATCATGGTCAAGATTTAACGCGTTGACTGCTGAATTTCTTCCGCTTTGATCCAACGCGACGCATCGTTACAAAAACATAAGGAAATAAAGCCTTTTTGGATTAATCTTGGAATGACCGAAGACTAAAAATTTGGATCGATCGAAAACCGTGACACTCGGATGACACTGCATCGAGTCGATAGGAAATATTGTACAATCACTGTTCGATTGTACGACGACAACTAGAAAGTTTCCTTTCGGCAACGAGAAAGCGAACTATATCGAATAAAATGAAAATTTACTTCCGGATGTATAGAAGATAAAACAATTATGGTCGAGTCATTCGCTGTCTCGAGATAAAATCGACGAAGGCAGCCAACGCGTTAAAGAAAACCTCTAAAGTCATTCATAAAATTGATTCTCGCGATACTTCCTGTCGTTATGTACTTCGTTCGAAACGGATTCGTTGGTTTTCAAAACGATAAAAAGAAAATCGATAAAGATACGATTACCGTGTATGGAAGGAAACGGAAATGGACACGTTAAGCCTCGCTCGATAAGCGATTAGGATTGCTCCTCGTTCTTTACCGACTCGATATTCCTGTATTTGTACCAAAAGCATTCCATTAAGAAGCTTGCAGGTAGAAAATGTAAAAAAAAAAAGAAAGAAATAAAAGAAAGGTGTCATGATCGTACGACGAACGACACCTTTCGCGCGCATAATTGCTAGATAGGTAGGTAGGTAGGTAGGAGTAAAATAATAACGATAATAAAGTAAAAAAAAAAAAAAAATAAAAATAACAGGGAGAGAGAATGAATGTGGGCGAAACGAATTCGTTTGTTACGTTTCGCGACAATGAATCGGGCTTTGCAATACGCGTGATCGCAAGATCCTAAACTAATAGACAAAACGAGAAGAATGAGCGAAACATTGCGTGATTGTTCGGCGAACAAAAAAAAGAACGCGTGCGTGCGTGTAAGTGTGCGTTCGAATTGTCGTTGAATCGTTTAATATCGTACGCGACACGAATAACAATCGATCTGTATTATCCGCTCAGATACGAAACGATTCCGCATAAATAACCATTCGTTGATCTATTTAGGGACAGGATCAAATTTAACTCTGAACTCGTTATTTCTTTACTTTATTAAGGAGATTTTAAATGCCATTTTATCGAATTTTCTTTGCAACTTTGCAAAAAAGTTACGCAAGGTAATAGAGAGTATTACACGATAAATTATCAAGATACTCTGTTAGCACGCATCGAAGCACACGTGGTTGAAAATTTGATAAACCGAGAAAACGGTTTATCGTACACTCGCGAATCCGAGTAAAGTGTAAAATAAAATTTTGATTTTCTGCGATCGAAACATTACAATAAAAGAAGAAGTTTCATTCTACGTGTACATATGTATATGTATGTATACTTGCGAAACGTGTATTTAAATAACCTATACATGATGGCTCTGTGGTATCCTCGAAACAAGTGTTCACATAGTTTAGTATATTTCTAGATATAGAAAGATTTAGTCGTTCTTTTATTTATATTTATAGCTGATTAAAGAAACGGTAGACTATTCTTTCTCTGTGCAACGCTATTCCCTGCGTTACCATCGTGTTAAATCGTATTATTTTATAGCGAAATGTTGCGAAGAAGAAGCTGCAAATGAAAAGAAAAGAAAAGAAAAGAAAAGAATAAAAGTAGATGTTATTTGCACGTGGCAAAAGAATCGAGAGTTTTCAGATTAAACCACGTACTCTGATACACGAAATCGATCGTATAACGTTCGAATCAGCGGAGTCATTTTGTGTCTAAACAGATAATATAAATCTAACTTGACACACAGACACACCACTAACTTATAAATTGAAATTAGGCGTAAGCTTGGCGGTTATCTATTTATTAATGTAAAACTATTCGTACGACGTAAGTAACGCGATATAGAGATACAGAGATTTCGTCTATATAATGGAAACCACTTGCAAATATACGTTCTAGAGTTCTATAATCTAGACAATACGACGGAATAACATTGAATTTACCAGGAAGACAAATATTTTCGAAATATTGAAAAAGATCGTACTCAATTGTACGATCGAACTTAATTGTCAATACGGTATTCTATAGTTTGACACGTTAGATCCCAAGGCAACAACGTACGGAGATCTAACGGATCTCGGTTGAGTTTTAAAGGTTTTTCTTTCGTCCAATGAAACGATAACACAGCTATCGAATAATATATAGACATACTAAGAATCTGTCAAATCGATTAGACTATGCCGATATTCTTAAAACTGTTCGGTGTTTCCATTATTTGGAACGATCTCTGTAGTTAAAAGAAAAGGGAAGAAGAAAAAACGGACGCAATGAAGCGAAGGGAAAAAGAGAGACGAGAATACAAGTGGAAACAAATTACCGGCCATATTAAGTTAGGATTTTATATCGTGCGAATTTATGGATGGAAAGAGAACACTTAAAGTACTTTGGCGAATAATAATAATTAATCGGAGAGAATGGATTTACCGTCCCGAGGCTCGAATAACTCGGGACTAGGCTTTCTGTCTCCTATTATTTTTTCGTTTGTAATCGAACGGGAACGTCGTATATTATAGCTGTACGGACAAATTAATAATACTCGCTATCCCTCACGTGTCTACAATTTATTTTTCGACTCGTTTTTTCCGCGCCATCGTCGCTCTGCGTCGAAGCGCGACATCCTCCTCGAATTCTTCTCCAACGATTCTATCCGATCGAACGCGATCAACGTTCAACAATTATCCTGTACCGCGTATACTTTTATACAGGGTATCTCCGAAATATGTATATCGCGTTAAAACGAATCGAAAAACTGTTGATCGTTCGTCGACGCGTGGCCCCGTTTTTTCAACGTACCAGCGATCGAAAATTAGCGAAACTCGGATTTTTCTTAAAAACTAAACCACTCGGTTTGTGAAGATCGCTTCGTGAATCGTACTTTATACGGTAGTCTTTGAGCGTTTGCGAACACACGTTTTAATTTCGATTGATTCGATGGAAGGAAACACTCCATCGGAGGAGAATTCCTGTGCTTGTCGCCTCGTACGCAGAGGATGTGCTTTCCTGACGGACGAAAATTACAAGTTTTGCACGAACAAGCAGAACACTGTGTAGGAATGATACAAAATTCCCGAAACGTCGTATCCTTAAGGCATTATAAGCTAGGCAGATAGAAGAGATTTTTATACAATTTATAAGGCGATTTGCAATCGATTGATTTGTCTCGCACGTTTACCTGTTGACCTTTTGTTATGATACACAGCCTTGCTCAAGAAATCCGATTACACGAACTAAAACGTTATGCAATTTTAACGACCTCGTCGCACCAAAATATGTTAATCGATTCGACCAGATCTCGTGGTTAAAAAGGAATGCGAATTATGCAAGAAATACAAAAAATTACACGAGTCTCGACTGGAAAGTAGAAGAAGAATTATACTCGACACCTGTAATCGTGCACAGTGGAAGAAAATCCTGTTTACGTTTTCCCGAAAAGATGCTGCGATATTTAAAGATATTTAAAAATTGCAAATGAAGCCGAGATAATCGTTTATAAATTGGTTAGATATTACGATAGAAATTCTCGTGATAGCCAACGTGTTAAATGGTTCGACGCGTTGCACTCGCATCGTCTAAATCCAGTGTATCGCGGTGTATCTCGTAACCAACTTTTCGACGTGCAGAGTAAATAAATAATTTATATTCGTAAGTGTAGGCTGTAAAACATAGTAGACATTCGAAAAACGTGGAAATCATTTAAAACGATAAACTGTATCTCTGCTGGATCTTTTGAGCGAGCGCTGACGAAGAGGCTGCATATCGAGGATGCATCGGCTGCTGCAGGATTCTCTCGTCGTTCGCAAATGTTCAATTAACCGATTATTAACGTGCTTTAATGCTCTCAGATTATTGGCTCTGTATTTAAGTATCGCTCTCCAATTGGTTTGTACACAAGATGATTACAGAAAAAAAGTATTACTTATCTACGTTGACCATCGACAATTCCATTCGCGAACAGTGTTCGCTTTGATGCGGAAATCAGTGTCCCGATTGTGAGAAACGAGGCTAATTGCAGCTGAATAACGTCGTTTCGACACTCTGTGCACGAAGTCGAATCTTTGCCAAGCTCTCGAGCTAGCCAAACCTCTCCGATCAGCTGACGCCTTGTTCTCTAACAATTATTATGCCTACTCCGTTACCGAACACATCTCGTAAGCGAAGCTTTTAACGTCGCTAATGAAATAACCTCGCGAAAGGGAGGCATACGCGAACATCCCATCGCTTCTTTCTTTTCACCCGGATTTTTGTCGAGACGATCACTACTAGCCCCTTTATATTTTTAACACGTTTGCTGCAACCTAAATACCGTAGTGAATATACCGTGAAGAATATCCATCGGATTCTCTGTAAAGGGATATACATACATCGTGTATCGAAATTCGGTTATTCCAGTCTCTCTGGATTCGCTCGGACATGCTCCGATGAAAAAATTACCAAGATTTTCGGCGGCCTATGAAACCGTGAGCGACGGCTGGCAGACGGAGTAACGCATCGTGGATCAACGATACTTGGACGGTGGTAGCGGACGTGTTAAGCGATAAACAAATATCCCAAAGTTACACCTATGGGTAAAACTTCGGTTATTCTAATAAAAAATTTGAAAAAAAGAAAGCGGAAAGGGAACATCGTCCTAAAATAGAAGCGTTGTTTGGCACTGTACCTTTAGCGAATTCGATTTTTGCACACTCGATTAGTTAGTGAAATTTAGTAAAAAAAAAACCGTAATTTTAGAGGGATTTTCCACCGAGTTAATCGCTCTATTATAAAGTGAAATCGCTTCTTTTCGCGCTATATTATTTCGATTATTATTTAAATGTAGACAAATATTTGATTTTTGTTCAGTATCCTGAACGGCGAATTATCGATATTCATAGACGTAATGTAGTAACGAAAGTATTGCTTTTACGATTGTTCAGCGATGTTGCGATACGCTATCGCGATATTCTCGACGATTAAAAATTTCGAAATCGAAATGTCGTACACGAGGGATCCATGAGTCGCGTTTCGTGTGAACGGACTTTGATTCCGAGTATCGATTATATGTGCTTCGTGTGAAGTTTTTCACTAGAAAACCATAAACCTCCAGCCAATTCGTGTAAACAAACGAATAAAATTATATGTCGTCGGTGACAATTCAGATGTCTTGATCGATCTTGAAAATTTGACAAATTCCGATAAACGAAGAAACGATTCGATATCGATTATTCAGCGTTACTGCACGTTTCTTTAACGCGTTTTAAGGAACCTCTCAATTGTTTCGAGTTCGTTTAGACGGTTGAAAATCATTGAAGATTTTCCGAGTTTTCTTTTAAACTCCAATGATATCGGCGGTATTTCGAGTCTCTGTTATACTTAAATTAGTAAAGAAACTCGTAAAAATAAAGTAACGGAATAGCCCATAATCAAAAGAGTGCGTTGTCGTCGACTGAGCGGTCGATCGATCGCAAAAATTTCTTGTAATCTCGGGTGAAACGGTTCATATCAAAGATACATAATCAATATTCTGGTTAAAGGATCCCAGACGTACAGCGATTCGATTTACCAGTTACGTATCGTATATACCGAGTATTTGGTAACGTCCATGACAACTGACAATAACGGCTGTGAGTCCGCAAATTCTTTTTTTCTTCTTTCCAAAAGGTATACCGTACCGTGAATCATTTCGCTTGACTTGCCTATACCCGAACTGCTACTCTTCTCGAAATTCTCGTGAAAACTGAACGTATATCCGCATTATGACTCGAAAAGTTTCGTTACTCCTATGTCAAAATTGATCATAATCACTTACGTTTTATTCGCGCGTTAGCCGCTTGAAAAAAGTCAATGAAAATTTTATTCAGTTTCCATGTAGTAATTTCGAAAAAAGGAACGACAATCTTACTCGATCGATACGACACAGATACACGCATAGAACAATGATTTACGCGCTCGCATGTATACAGCCGACTTTGACAATGTTACGAAATACTTGTCACTTATTTTGCGAACAAAGAGCACGACAGATGGTTACGTCTATTCGAGCGTTACTTATTTATATTTCAGAAACGATCAAAACAATTATATGGCACGCGAACGATGGGAGATCCTACGCACGTATCAATGTTTTACCACGTATACACGTCGATATAAAGCGCTAACGATTTCGTGTTGAATCGAATGAAATTATACTTGCCGCGTTTGAGATACTACTCGAAAGACGTAACCACGAGATGAGCGAATCCCATCAAGCCAGTTTAAAATGTTCAAATAGTTTTCGATCGTGAAATCGATTGACCGGAAATGCGCGTACTTTACGCGCAAAGTGTTCGTAAAAATTTAACGATCGCTCTCGGAATGATCGAGAATCTGCGCTAAATTTAATGCACTTGCAGTAAACTATTTTTTTACGAAGATAAAAGAAATCATCCTGCCCCGAAGTCCTTGTTCCGCGTGGCAAAAAACTAGCCTCCTTTCGTTTAAACGTTCGATTTTGAAATCCCACGAACGACTAAAGCGCCCTCTGCCGCATTTCAATTAAAACGCAATCGCTACACCAATCGATCCGATTACAATATCGATCGTAATTATATCATTTTAATTACACTTGAAATCAATCATTTTCGTTCTTGTATAGTTTTGCCGGTGAAGCGACTACAAATACAATGTACAAGTTATATTGTACTAACGAATATTACTGATACTTGTCACGCAATGACTATGAATTATTGTGTATTATTATTATTATTATTATTATTATAAAATATATCGTTAGTTTTCAAGCAAACGAATAAACACGAGAATATGGGAAGATAAAAAATTGTAACATATTTGTTGATGGCCAATATCAAATATGTATAAAAGTAATAATAATGCAACATTACTAATAAACAAATATTATTAACTTTCTTCTAAACTTACTACCCAATTTATCAAGTATGTACACGAATATCAAGCAAGCTCCACCGAGCTGAATAAAATCGCGTTCTATTATCAATTAATTGTTATATCGCTACGCATCGTAAAATCCTGTGTATCTACATCAGCTTTTTCCTAATTCTCCCGAAAAGTGAAACAAATAATAGACCTGGCGGTTTTTCTTTTTCTTTTTTTTTTTCAATTTCGACGCGACAGTTTTTATTTTATTATAATAATTATCTGGCCGTGCTAAAGTAAACAATACTCTTCTACTTATTCGTTTCTATTACATAAAATACGGAATGTCTTCTACTGCATATATGTAATTACAATACATTGTAGACATATTAACGTATGAAATTTAAGTGTTCGAAAAAAATATATATAAATCTAAATATTTATGAAACACATGGTTATGTCGTGTAAAACTTATTCCTAAACGATGTCACGCGAACCTTAAGTGCCGCTTGGAAATAAAATTGTTAATCAAATTAATTAAATAATGCCAAAACGTCCATGTCCGTTTGAGGATGATTTATTGCCTCAATTAAAAATACACGTGGGTCAAAAACAAATTAATAACGGCGTGGGCCATGAAGAACGAATGAAAGATGTTTATGGTATGAAGGTTATGATATAAGGATATTTCGTGTTTTCGTTCTAATCTCTAGTTTTTGCGATGCATACAGGAAAAACGTTAAATTTATTAAAGGAAGGTATTAAATCACTGTCACAGAGATTAAATAGTTCTATGGAAATGAATTCCGCTGATCTACCTTCACCACAAATATTTTCCTCTTGCAAACCTAAACATGAACGTAATTCTAAACAAATGGTATTGAACAGTAAATTAGAATTATTGGGAATAGACAAAGCCATACAAGTAAGTATTTTATTTGTTACTAAAGGAGTATATGTCATTTACATGGTCATGACATTAAAATGTTTCTATCTAAAAATTCTCTATATCTTATTTTACATGATTACTTTACGATACTATAAAACTAATTACTTTGTTGTTATAATTATTTCCTTAGGATATTCGACCAAAATACGATCTTTGCGAATGTAGTCAAGTAATAACTTCGACTACCTGTAATAAATGTTCATATTGCGATCAACTATTGTGTAACACTTGTCTCTTCGAGTGCATTAGTTGTTCAGAGTTATTTTGTCAGAATTGTTCTCTACCCGTGTAAGTGTTGCCCTCTATCTTCTACATTATATTTGAAAAATATAACGACATCATTTTTATTTATTTATTTCTTTCTAGGTATGATCACGAAGAAAAAAACAAGTGCCTTAATTGTTATAGATGAAACCAGCAATGTTTTATATTACTTTTTATAATTCGTATTTACGTTCTTTTTGCTAATAATATGAAAAGAAATGGAACAAATAAATTGAAACATGCATGATTTTCTATTAAATAGCAACGTTATTTCTTCTCCTTGCTACGAAATAAAAACCGTATAAGAATTTATCAATATTTATCTACGCTTCAAGGAAAAATGCACTTTGTTTTTTGTGTTTTAATTGTTTTCTACTAGAATATTATGTACAAAAGTGTACTATAATTAAAGTTTTATTTGGTTCAGTTTAGTATCAATACCAAAAATAAATTATTTATTCCGATGACTGTTTTAGTTAAAAGATATTTCAATATTCTTTAACATTGGAACTAGCCTAGAATTTGAATCGCTGGTAGATGTGCATTTCAAACATTTTTTACGTTTGAAAAGAAAGTTCATCAATATATTTCGACTGATCCTATGAGAGTATTTAACTTCCATGTCAACACTATTTCTGTGAATATATCACGTCAGACCTATTCAAAATTGCCTCCCTATTGTTCGCCGTTGTTGTTACCATGGATACACGGAAATGAATAGATTAGGTAGGTACGCAATCTTATTATAATCATGGTTGCCTTCTGGCATTGCGCTTTTCCACGAGAACCAAACAAACAAATGGAGGGGGAAACTGACGCGAAAGGAGCCCACGTGCTAGACCGACTTCTAATTAGACATTGCACGTGCATCGTCTAAATTTTAACATGACAGAAAGTAAGTTTTCTTTTTAGAAAAAACTTCTGTCTTCTAAATGGTAGAAGAATTAGTTTCAAAGTTCAAACATTCTTATAAATTTCTTTCTTTGAATTTAGATACTAACATGATCAGAAAAGGAAAGGAATCAAAGTTACCGGTATGTGTCAACGAGGAAAAGGATATTAAAGTTATACTAAAAAATAAAAGATCGGTAAAATGTCAATATTATTTATAAATTTAACTAGTGATCACGAACGTTAACATTCGATATAAATTATACATTACAGAATGTTAAAAGAAAAGGAGAACGTACTGTAGCACAATATTATAAGAAAAATATGAAAGCACCAATGAAGCAAAAAAATAAATTTCAAAAGGATACTGAAAAACTAAATACCTCAAACATGCCTTTAAGGTATAATAAAAAAATGTATGAATATCAAATTCTTCAACTGAATAGGATATTCAAACAGTCTGCACATTGTCCGATACTAACTCAAGATGAATTAAAAATGTTATTTGTGAAATATAAGTCAGATGGGCATTATAGAGCTAACAAACTTTTACCACCGTTTGCAAGCATCTCAAATAATTCAAGTATTATAATTAACGAAACTAAACAGTTTTGTGACCAAACGCGATATGTTCCTAGTTTTAATACCAAAGAAACAAATACCAAAACTTTAGATACATTTGCAACTCCATATTGTTATATCGATAAAGAAAATTTAAGCGCATCTGCAAATACAAGTAGTATGGATAACAAAATTGAGAATAAGTGTCTTTCTATTGGTCAAAATCGTTTTAATAATAACAACAATGATCAGTTGTTTAGAAACCACGATATGGAAATAAATAGTATAAATATGTTAGATGATGTTCAAAATTTTAGCCAATCGAAATTAGATTTAAATATGAAGAAAATGTGTGACGGAGAAGATTATTTTTCATATAATTTTATGAATACTCAAGATATAGCAGAAGAACATTATGATTGCACAGACAAGAATTTACTTTATAATATATTTGATTCAGATTTTCAATACAAAAATTTAAGTAACAGTGAAATTTCACAACAGCACGATATGCGCAATATAATGCAGTGTGACTCGCAATCAAATTCAGACCTTTGGAATGATATCTGCGCGAATAAATGGAGCACAAATGAAAACAATAATCAATACTGTAAAAATGCACATTCAACTGTTATTCCTCGTGCTAATGATTTAAAAACATACAGCGATGTAAATAATTCTATGACTGCTTCTCAAATGACATTAATTAAAAATCACCTTGAAATTGGAAGTAATTTTAATCCTTCCATTCATACATATACTAACCATTTTATAAATAGTAAAAAAAATGTAATGTATGATTTTAATGATAATATCATTACTCGAGAGAATTTTAATCCTTCCTCTGCAGATTCAAATATAATATCAGATAATTTTTTTGCTGAATCGAATGCATGTACTTATGCTAATGTTGTTGATCAGCTCATGTAAAAAAATATAGTGGTTGAACTCATAAATTTTATATTTTTGTTATAAATATTTATGTTTTTAAAGTTTTATAAGACGCAGAAAACTATTGAATTAATAAAAATAAGATATATATACATATATAAAATATTTACTATATATTAATATACATTGTTAAAATGTGCATATATATATATATATATATATATAAATAAGCATTAGGTATATAGTACATACATTGTGCTCAAAAGACATAAGTACACAAATTTAATCATTTTCTCAGGTAGTCTAAGAATATTTTAAATACATCCGCTATTAAATACAAAACAAATATAATATTTTAATATATATCCAGCTTTATACAATCTTTTCCTATTCATAAATATCTCGATCGTCGTTTTTATCAAAAAATACATTTTCAAAATATTTATAATGTATAAAAAACATAATTAACTATAATTATGTAAACTAATCTGAGATACAGTCTATTAGACAACATATACTATATGTAAGAGTTTTAATCGATTAAGTCATGAAATTTTGTTATTTATTCGTTACAAACAAAATATGTTTTATTTTAAAAGTTTCAAAATATTACAAGTTATTTATGCGTATTTAAACCAAACGTATGGTCCCAAGAAACGTCTTATCTATCACTTTGTGGTAATACTTATTATTTAAATATAGTACTGTATTGTCGTCTTTTAATAGAATACTCGTTATATTTTTAAATATAAAGATAATATATAAAGATATTAAATATAAAAGATAAAATAAAATAAACATTATTAATATCATTTTACTTCATCAATGAACAAAAACATCGTAATACTATTAACAGACCTTACAAAGAAAGAAATAAGTTACGAACGAATAAAAACACTATTGTCATCTTTTATATTTTGCTTATTTTCATAAAAAGCGTAATTTCAAAGAAAGTTTTGGGGAAATTTAGAAATAACAATTATCTTATGATATCGATTCAATACAATTAAAAATTTAACTCCTAGCAGATGATTATGGAAAAATGTTCGCAAAATGTTGATCTTCTCTCAAGTCATTATATCATCAACGATAAATGTACATGGCTAAATTACATATTTAAAAAAGAAACGTTCTTACGTGTCACAACGGTGTTATACTCGTATCATTTTTTACGTTCTTTCGATAACCAGTGAAATCAGTTACCAAGTCAATTTCATCAACGTCTCCGCCAAGAAGTCGACCCTCTAAATCGTCTTTAGATTTTCGGAATAATCTGTAATCGAATATAATAGTAAACAGAAATTATTAATGTATGCAAGAAAACATTAAAATATCAATGAATGTATCAATACATACAATTACCTTACTTCATGCTTAAAGGTGATTTATACTTAATTCATAATTTTGATTTAATTCGTTATTTTGTATTAGATAATACAAAATAGATAATACAAATAATACACAATAAATCTAAATATAGTACCATTAATATTCAATTACTTAGTTATAGACGTTATAGTCTTAAGTCTGATGAAACACAGATTCAATAACCAAGTTAGTCACGACATACTTTTATATACATTTTGATTTCACAGTCTATACTACCTGTTGTAAGCTGATTAATGCAAATACACTGCGAAATTAACCCAAGAATAAAGATGCTGTAATCGCACACCATTCTTATTTTAACTAATAGAAAAACTTGTGCCGTAGTGCCTTCTCTGATGTAGCTGCAATACTTTAAACCTTCCAAGAAGCTTACACGTATAAATTTTAAAGAAAGTAAATGCAGAAGCATGCAAAAGAATATGCAAATTAAAGACTGAAAAACAAGCAAATTTTTCGGATTAGGTAAAATTATTTAGCAAATAATTTTTCAATTTAAAAAGCATAATTATTTTTGTACAATTTTTACACAATATAATACATTACTGTAAAATTAAATAAAGTCGGTATATGTATAGTATTAGTATCGACAATAATCAACTTTACTTATTATTAAATTACTGCTTATATTTGGTATAATATTTACAATTAATTTATTTTGTAGATTACATAAAACTATTAAGAAATCATAATTTACATAACAATTATATTTTCTCTTATCAAAATTTCTTTTGTTCAGTCTTATGTCGTTATAATTGTATTTAATTAAAGAAGAAAATTTTATTTACCAAAAAAGCTGAAATATTTCGCAGTAGTGAACATTGCACGTAGTGTAATAATTACAAATGTTATTATATTAAAATTGCTTTCTTTCTTTAATATATCATTTCTAAGTTCACAGCCCGTTTTAATCGCGATGAAAAGATATTATATGTATATTACAATTCGACCGATGATTTTCATCTAATTAATAATTTCACTGTTTCCGTTAGTATGATACAATAGTGATAATATAACTGATAAACAGCAAGCGCGCAAAATCAAACAAAACCGAACACCTCGGTATTAGTAAGTTACACAATCAAGAAGATAAATAACGCTTTTATATATTAAAATTACGTTACTGTAGTCCCATCAAGCGGTAGGATCGTTATAGTTCCGCAGGAATTTTGAAAGCATAGATGTTGTCTGATCATACCTGGATAACGTCGACGTTGATCTGTGCATAATAGGCATTACCGAATCGTCTAAACCACGATGAAGAGATATCGTGTCCAAATCTATCATTCTCGCTGTAGAATGAGCGCGCATTGCTGTTAAATATTCTGGAGTCTCCAACTTTGCCTTTGTTGGCTTACGATATCTGCGAAACATCGCAATTTACATTCTTAATTTTTCATTTCTACACTTGTTAGAATTATTCTTTATCGCTTAACACTTACAATTTGAGTAACAAAGAACTTCCGACCACCGATACAGAACTTAATGCCATCGCCGCCGATGACATCCAAGGTTGTAAAAAGAATCCAAAAGAACTAAAAATTCCAGCAGCGATAGGAATACCTAACAGATTATAAATACTAGCGAATAAGAAGTTCAGTCTAATACGACGAACCGTTTTTCGCGACAAATCCAGACACGCAATGACATCCAGAAGATCATTCTAAAAAGCATTAATACATATTTGAGTTATTATACATATTTATCAGCGATGTAAGGGTAGCTGGACGTATTCAAAAAGAATAAAATGTTGTAAAGAAATCTTGTCAACTTACTCGCATAAGAACTACATCCGCAGCTTCTACAGCAACATCTGTACCCGATGATATTGCAATACCCACATCCGATTGAGCGAGAGCAGGGCTATCATTTACGCCATCTCCTACCATCGCAACTCTTAAGCCTTGATCTTGTAGGCGCTGAATTTTTGCAACTTTATGCGAAGGTAATACTTCTGCAAATACTCTGCTAATGCCAACCTATACAATTAATAAATAGTGCATAAAATGATAAAAAATTTGTGTACGATAGATAAATTGGTCAGAGAAAAAAAATGATGCTCACTTGTCTAGCAATAGAGGCAGCAGTTTTTTTGTTATCTCCTGTTAAGAGAATCACCTCCAAACCCATTTTCTTTAAAGTATAAATTGCCAGATGAGCTTCTGGCTTGACCGTATCGGCAACGCTGATCATTGCCACTAATACGTTATTCACTGCAGCTAAAACCGCGGTATGTCCTAAATCTTCTTCGCTCGTCATTTTCGACTCTACTTCTGAAGGTATATTTACAGCATTTCTTCGCATCCATTCCCTGTTACCGATACAAATTTCGTATACGTCTTCTGAATTAGTTTGATCACCATGGGAATCTGGACTCAGCAATAATTCCAAATCTATATTCTGTCTCTCTTGGTTCGAGCTCGCAACAGATACAACATCGATAGACACTTCGTTCAAGGTGCACGTTCCGGAAGACAATTTTTCGACTTGATTCATGTAGTTGACGATTTTTTCAGACTTTAAAGCGGTGGCCAGAGACGTTGAAATATGCGATACTTTACACTTCAGTCCACAACCAGCGACTACTTGAATATTTGTACACTGTCCAGTTGCATCAGACCCGATTGTTTCTCTTACGTATCTGACAATAGCTTTAAAAACATAAAAATGATTAAAAAAAAAAAATGAAAAAACGTAAAAAAATATATTATCAACATTCCGTGCACGTAAACGTCTGGAAGCTTACCCGATGCAATCGGATGCTCGCTATTCGTTTCAGCCGTACAAACGATAACTAAAAATTTAGCTAATGGGCAAATCTTTTCGTTCGCAAAAAGACTTATTTTTGTTACCATTGGCACACCATGCGTGATAGTGCCAGTTTTATCGAACACGATGCACTTAACTTTGTGCGCATTCTCTAAAGGTTCAGCACCTTTTATTAAAATACCATTTAGCGCACCGACACCGGTACCGACCATCACGGCAGTTGGCGTAGCTAATCCTAACGCGCACGGGCAGGCGATCGCTAGCACAGAAAGTGCGCTTCGAAAAGCGTACTGAAATATTATTTCCTCTCTGTTCATGCCATGTTTATTTATCTGATCGTTGTGCGAAATCGGTAACTTATTTATATTGATGTATCCCACTATGATCCAGATGAATAATGTTACTATAGAAACGGCTATAACGAGAGGAATGAAATAACCGGCTATCTTGTCGGCTAAATGTTGTATGGGCGCTTTATTCGTTTGCGCCTCTTCCACTAAACGAACTATTTGTGCCAATGTCGTGTGTTCTCCCGTATGCGTGGCAGTAATTAATAACGGCCCATTTTGATTTATCGAACCGCCAATGACAATTGACCCTTTCCTTTTTGGCACTGGCATACTTTCTCCAGTTATTAGACTCTCGTCGCAGGTAGACTGTCCTGACAGAACTCTACCGTCAACAGGAACTTTGGCACCTGGTACTACTTTCAATACGTCACCACGTTGTACCAAATCTATACTGATTAAACGTTCAGATAGTATCTCATTGTTAGGACCTAGGTGGACTAAAACAGCGTCCGTTGCTTTTAACGACAACAACTTTGACAGAGCTTCGGAAGTTTTTCCCTGAGAAGCAAAAATATTGTCTTATGATTTCATTAATTATCGTAATAACCTAGCGAACGAGACAAAACAAAGCTGCTCACCTTTGCAACATGCTCCAACCATCTTCCTAAACTAATAAATACCAGTAACATTGGAGGAGTATCAAAAAATGTTTGAGGACTAACGTGTTCCTGCATGATCATAGCTGCTGTAAGTACAGCAACGGAATATAAATAAGAGATCGTGGTGGTCATAGAAATTAAAACGTCCATGTTGGTTGTACCATGTTTTAAAGCCTTATAAGCTTGTACGTAAAAATGCCAGCCACCAAAAAACTGTGAACATTATACGTTCAAATAATTGATTAAATTTCTAATATTCGCGTAAGAAAAAATTGACAAGTACCTGGACCGGTGTAGAGAATATAAAAAGAATCAAGTTTTCCCAATTAAGACCAGGTACGATACAGCACATATCTTCGTGCGTTTTCTCGTCCACGGACATAATAACCATAAAATAAGTCATAGCTAGCATACATGGTATGCCAAAAATTAAAGATACTAAAAATGCTGCTCGCCATTTATTTATTTCTTCTCTGAAATAGTAACAGAACATGTAGGTATTCACATTTCACGTTGAGAATATCTACGATAGTTGTAAAGAGAGTTCTCTCGAGACTTACTTTTGATCTAAATAATCTCTGTTCTCCTTATCTTTATTACTAAACAATGTCGCGTTGAAACCCAACTTGTTGATGCATTCGATAATGTCTCTAACACCAATTTTCTCCACGTCGTATCGAAATTTACCTCGCTGAGTTGCTAGCGCAACAGCAGCCGAGAGAACACCTGGCAATTTCTTTACAGTCGACTCTATTTTATTTACGCAAGACGCGCATGTCATACCCATAATCTGGAAAAGCGATATTAGCACGTATATTCGATGAAAAATAATTTCATTAAAATATTCGATAAAAACGATAATTTATTAATAGATTTACTTTCAATTCAATCTCTCCTTCTCCTGTTCCTGGTTCTTCTATCAACGTGGTCGGAAAGCCCAGTTCGGATATACTGGCAGCAATATCACTTGCCCTTATTTTATCGGGATCAAACACGACTTCCGCTTTCGCTGCCATCAATGCTACCAAGATGTTGCTTACACCGTACAATTTTTTACAATGTTTTTCTATAGCAGCAACGCAGGAAGCGCAAGTCATTCCCTTGAAACGAAATCGATAATAATAATTATTGATACTGTACTGTTGTTGGCTGAAAAGTGAAATAATTAACAGATTGTTACCATATTACGATTGTAAAAAATGTTTACCGTTATGTGTAAAAAACATTTTGTTAATTGACCCTGGGCTTTCACGTCACCTCCGCCGTTTACTTGGAACGATACATCACCATTTTCTACATTATTGTTCTTCAATAGCACGTTTACCATGGTATCAAGACTCTTGCCATTTATTTCTTTCACGACCGCGGTAAAACCCATTTCTTCGATATACTTTGCTATTTGTTCAGCCGTAACTTCGTTGTCGTTGTAGGAAATTTTCGCTTCATTTTCCAAGCTGACATTCACTTCATTTATTCCTGGCTTCTCCGATAAAACATCTGTAAATAGATAAAAAGATGTTTAATGGACAACAATCGACTCGTATTTAACTAATAAGGATCTTTCATAAAGATGCTGTACCTGTAATACTTTTGACACAAGACATACAAGTAATTCCATCAACGTGTATGCTACAATGGCTAATGTTGGACTGCAAAGAACCATTTCGTTCATTTTCGACAGAGCCGTTTTCATCTCCGCACAAGGAGGCCGTAAAACCCATATCTTCTATAGCTTCAACCAACTGACTGGCCGTAATTTCCACTGTTTTATATTCGATGTAAGCAGTCTTTTCTTCCAGGACAACCTTGACGTTCACCACCCCCGGACGATCGCCGATCGTTCTCTCGATGTTCTTCACGCAGCTCTGACATCTCATACCATCGATATTAATCTTCACCGAAGCACTAGTTTGCGTTCGGGAAGCACAAGGTATGTCACTCTCGTAATCGGCGTCCTCCTCGCCATCCCTGAATAACAATCCAATTCGATATTCTCGATAATGTACGGCGCAATCCATAAACGCTGTTTTACAAAATTACACGTACGACTAGGCGCATTTACTTTCCCTCGATATTGATAAATAAACAATTTTAATCGATCGACAAAATAAATGAGCAAGTCCTTTAACATTTCGCGATTCGAGGTCTCGTTTCAGAGATATAAACGATTAAAAATTGAACGCTCGACGCGCGGGATTTGTCCACGTTCGCGCGATTCAAGCGATCACCCCGGAAGCTGCATTCCTGATTTTCAATCGCTCATACACACGTATACGTGTCCGAAAAACGAACACTCTAATTGTAAAATGGTAAAAGTCCTTTCGATTTCTTTTAAGCGCGCATAATCTACTTGCCATGGCGAAGAATTTTTTAAAGACGACGAACGATGCAATCAAAATACTATTCAGATAATTAACCCTAGTCGAGGAAACGCATTTGCCTCGAATTACGAACGAACCATCAATCGTTGTTAACGAATGGCGTAATTGTAGATTATCGAGACACGTTTTAAAAGCAGCGATAGCAAAACCGCAATGCGTTGTACTTATTTTTCTCGTACGCCTTATCTCGAACGGAACTAAATTTGTCGTTTTATGTCATTGAAATTACCAATCGTTAGCAATACGGTAAACCCAACAGGATAAAATGTATAGTTTATTTAACGAAATGTCTTCGGATTTTTATTGAAACGCACAAACAATCGATATCGTACATTTCTCGAGAATTCTCTGTACAGGTGTATTCGAATACACGAGTAATTTTGATCGCTGAAAAAAAATTGTATTTCGTCGGATTTTCAAACGATTTGTGTATCGCGATCAAGTAAATCGCGGAAAAGTGGGTCTTTTGACCCATAGAAATTTCGGAAGTGTAATCGTGGAAACGTTAATTTCCATTTTGTGACAATTTCAATTACGGCGATAATAAAAAGAAGAATGATCGAATAAAATCTTACCAGAGCATATTCATTGCCCCACATTCTTTTTCGATCAAAAGTTGCGTATCATCGTCCATCTTACTAGCTAATTAGGAGAAACTTTCTCGTGATTTGTTCCGAAAGAATAAGTTGTCTTTAGGACGGATCACACATCAGTATTGCACAATGAACCGCAACGGTCCCATTCGAATGCCGTTTCAGTGAATTTTATTCGTCATACGACGATCAATTATTTATAATATTTTAACCGATAAACGTTGTCGCGCTTAACCCTTTGCACTCTGGCGACCAATCCGGTTAGTTTGAAGCTTTCAAATTTTATTCCTATACTCCATATGTTCTAGAAATGAAAATCGAAATATCGTTAACGAAAAATAACCGCGGAATCGCTTTATCGCATTGAATCGAGAAAGAAGTTTAATTTAATTTAATTTTCCTGTTTAAAATACTTGGAATTGTTATTACTATCTTATTTCTACGCGTAGGATACAATGAAATTTAATCGTTTAACATTGAAATTCTGTTGTACAATAAAATTGGACATGCATCACGCATATGCAGAAAATATCGACATAAATAAATAAGAAGAAGAAATGAAATTGTTGGACTTTGCGCAGCGATCTAATCGATCTACGCTTAATCTCGTCGTGACCGAATCGTAACGCTATTAACTCGAAGCAGTTGATCAGCGTACAAATTCTTTGATATTAATGTACATTATCTTATAAATAGGCATGATTGTTTGCAGTGCGTCCAGTCGAATATATCGCTAAAGAAGAAACAAAGAAACTTTGAAACCGTTTAGGATGATTGTTTTAGTTGAACGATTTGCAAAGGTTCACCCGACGTTCACTCACGTCGCCAAGCGTAGCAATTCGTTAGTAAAAAGATTCGCTGACGATCTTCGAAGGATCATCGAGCTCCCTTATTAGGAAGTACGTTTCTCGAACAGGGAAATGGAAGAACGTTCGCGACGAGTGGGGTGATCGTATACGAATCACAAGAGCACGGCTCGACTCGAATTGATATCACCGAACGAACGACTGATAACTGGCGTAATCGGGCCGCGGCACGTAAACCAGCTCGATTCCGGGTTTTTGCTCACGGCACTCAATCGTCTTTGCGTTTTCCTACGACCATCGAGCCGCTTGCACACGACACACGACGACACTTTGCTTTTCGTTGCTTGCAGATCTCGCCACGATTCGATTCTCGATCGTTAGAACCGACGTGACACCGACCCGTTCCAACTACCTGCAATGTGTCCGATAGTTCGTACTCGCCAATTTCCAACACGTTTTGCCAGCATTTTCTCAGATACATTTCGGGCACTGTTGCTAAAACTGTCGCTTCGTACAAAATTTATTCAGACTCGTTACTCGGATCAAAACGGTTAAACTATCATAATATTTATACATTTCTAAGGTGGAAAATACGCGTTGCTTATTTTCTATTCGCTTAATCTTACTGCATAAAGTTTCATAAAAATCAAAGCTCGAATACTTTGGTATATTTTCCGAGAAAATTCAATATTATATTATCCTAGTTAAAATATAGGCTATTTTACGAAACAGTATAAATACAGTGATTATTTTGGTACTTATATGTCGTCGGTCCGCGTCAACTTTCTTAAATTGTGAACCTCTACAGTGGTGACACTTGTCCACTATAGCGGACAGAGGCATTAAACGATTAAAAAAATTTCCTGTCGCACATTTAAGGATTTGGAACGTGATCGGCACTTTCATCTGATACCCGCTTGAAAGAAAAACGGTAGAAAAGAAAACGGCCGTCACACTTTCTGCTCGCGATACTTTCGTTCATTTCTGTATTACTTGCTTGAATAAATTAATCGAATCTCAAGTTCGTGCTTTTTCTACAGCAGACTATTATGGCTATTAACAAGTGAAATAATTAAAAGAATAATTGAATTGAATAATTAAGCAAAATATCGACGATAAATATACATATAATGAAAACATAACTATTATAGACAGTTATGTTTCTAAATCATGGTATTTAGAAAAATGAGAAAAATGAGAAAAATTAGAAAAATTAGAAAAATTAGAAAAATTAGAAAAATTAGAAAAATTAGAAAAATTAGAAAAATTAGAAAAATTAGAAAAAGACGGGAAACTCGGCAATTACAGATCCATTACAAAGATTAGATGTAACAAACAGAAATTAAACGGTAAATTAAATGAAATTGTAAGAGCGAGATTACGAAATAGAATTGGGTCCCTTTACCACCTTCGTCGTGTGTTTTATCACTATTTGTTATATCATCACAAGTTGCATTTTACAACTTTAAACTTGTGTATTTTCAGGAAGGCTTCGAGGTCCCAAGCACTCGAATGTAGGAAAATACTTAATCAGTGGGCGCTAATAATCAGAGATACAAGTGATTACAATAGAATCAGAGATACAGATGTTGGACGAAAACGAAGAGAAATATTAGAATTACAAATATTTATAAGTCATTATAATGAAATTAGAGAGTATAATATAAATGAATGAGGATAATCTGGTAGACAAGAGAACGAATAAAATTGCTAACAGAAACGAAACATTACTACTGTACTAACAATGTAAAGTAAATGAAAGGATATTTTGATATCGAGAAATTGTTTCTGATAATTCTTATCGTTCAGAACAATAATTCGTGGTTGTTTAATCGTTCTCACCGCGTATCGGTAGAACAGTCTACGTGTCAGTATCCTTAATGGTCCATACTGTCCCGTATCGCAGTGAAATTATTATTTCTATCTCTGACAACGCATTAACTAGCTTTAATTCGAACGAAATAAATAGTATGTTCGAATCGCGTGATCCTGAACTCTAACAGCTAACTCGGAAATGCAAATAAACAATTTATTTCGTACACGTTTCATTTTTTCCTCTAGTTCGAAATCGGAAGTAAAGAAAAGTATACTAACCCTATCAGTCTGATACTTTCAGCCTTCGAAGAAGATTTCTGACGAGCATCGAACGATATAGTTCTATGCACGAAAGGTACGGCAAACGTCATTCTCAAACGATTCATTTTCGTCGAGTCACAGTTTCCATACTTTGCACTGATTTGTTTGCTCGTACTACTAGTAACTAGTAGTTTTTCTAGAAAATTTCTAGAAAATTTCTAGAAAATGAAATATAATCGAACGTAAGTGTTGCACCGTTATCGCGTCCTCGACATATTAATTATACGACAGTTCGGTCGATTTGTCGGTTCTTTTATACAATACGGTGGAAGGAAACAAGTTACAGTGTTTACTTTGCTGTTGTTTATCTGTTCAATCATCCAAGTACCGCTAAAGCAAATTTTGCGTTATGGCAACTGTATGTACAGCAGCGTTAACGACGTTCTCGCTAACGTTGTTATTCCAAATACATACTTGCTTTCGTTTTATGCACTCGAAAAGAAACATTTGAACGATTAACATATCGCGGATATAAGTCGATGTGGCGATGCAATATATCGCGGTACAACGCGCGACAATTCAGCGGTATGTAATGGGTGGCGATATGGTGGCTGACGACACGACGAGATTGGACTTAGTTGCTTCGTTTCGTCATCTGATAATTTATCCGTCAAGATTTATTTCGTGACATATTCTTGAAAACTGACATCGAGAAGGCAGCGATAGGTACTTATCGCCTTTCCTGCTTTATCTGTTTCCTTTCGAAAGCCCAGATCAAACTTGCGCACACATTCTCGATTATCTCGAATTACGTGCACTTTTGCCGATTCTCATGATCCTTTTATCTTTCCACGCGTTACTATAAACAAGAAACAGTATTCTCATTAAGTCCTAAGTAACTAACGACCCGTTGTATTTTGTAGTCGCGTCGCATCAAGATATGCCGCGAGTCCTTCTCGATATTATATCACCAGCTTCTTCTCGATGCTAAACGAATTATATCTAATACTCGAAGCACAACTTTCGGAAACTTGGCAAACCGCAAACCTCCATTTCGTTTCCTTGTTTGCACTTCGAAATGAATCTAAATCACCAATGTTGTCGAATAAATTTACGGAAGAGTTCGAAACGAATCGAAGTTGTAATAGACAACGGAAACAAATTACACGAGTATTTGCACGAAATTAGAAAAAGATGCACATAAATCGCGAGGAAAGAAATTGGAAGCGACATTGCTCGGGAACAAACACTTGGTAAATACGATCAGAAGCTGGCATGGAAACGTGTGTTTCAATGGAACAAGATACACGTATTACTTCCTCCATATAGCTGAGAACAATTTAGGCATCGCACGATCGAAGAGAAAGGCGTGTTCTAGATATGTATATCGATACAAGCTTTTTTCACCGTTTCGTGTCGTTTCGTATCGTTTCGTATCGTTTCGTATCGTTTCGTATCGTTTCTTCGTTTTTCTAATCGCGTCAAATCAAAAACCATTTATCCATTTTTACTTATTCGCAGGCTCCCGCGAACAATAGACTTTGCCGCTTAAAAAAGCTCGAACAAAGGAACTAATAAATGGATGATCGTTTGACCGACGAACGACCCCGGTACATTCGCTTTGTAAGGAATTATCAACAAGTAGAACGATAAAAGAACGAATTGACTCACCGTTTAATTCTATTAGAATAAGCAATTACAATGCCTTCCTATGATTTCAAGCCACCGTATAATATTATTGATTATACATACATCAGTATAAGTCTGGTTCATAGAAAAATTTATAATTTTCCCTTATGTAACGTACTAATCCGATTAAACAAACCTAATTAAAAGATTTACAGTAAAAGTAAATCGCTATCTTTGCCAGATACGTGTAACTAACTTACCAATTTTTCGAAGAATCCAAAAACTTGTATTTACAGCTACTAAAAACTGTCGACATTACGAGCTAGATTTTTCCTTCGTTCGTGTAATGTTTTTCTGATTTCACTGCACGAATTGAAATGCTTTAACCAATTATTATTAACAATTGCGATTCTTGAAATTCAAATAAGATCTTTTCGGATTTACGATTAGAGTATCGTCGCTTATACCCGTCATAATGAAATTGAATTTACACTGCAGAGAAGAGGAAACGCATTTGCTTCGCGTTTTTAACAGATCAATAGATGGCGATCGAATTTCGATAAACGATCTATCCTATGCTTTGATTAGAAAATATCACCATTGCGAATCATCGCATTCGTTGAAACGTGATCACTCAATAGCATTCTTCTATTCTTCTTTTTTAATCATCTAAAAATAAATATTTTTTAAACGCGTTTATGCAATTTTTGTTTCGGCAGAAGTTATTTGTATCGCTCTTCGATTGCGAATAACGCTTATATAATATTTTTCTGTTTAAATATTGTAGTGTTTGTCCAAATTGACAGAATAAAGTTGCTATTGCATCTACGAACACAGATATAATTCGTTACCGAGTTTAAACTAACAATATAAACGAGTGATAAGCAACAATGCTGAAAATTTACTTAACCTTGGTCGGTTGGAAATACTTAAGTAATTAAATGATAAAAATATCAACAATATACATACTAAAATAATGATAAACCAAACAGTAATTTGCATTCTAACATTTTCCATTTCAAACAGGTACCAAATGTTTGCTTTCTTATAATGATGTACATAAACAAACACTGATATGACATATTTCATTTAAAACAAGATCTTTTCCTATTCTTATTAACATAGAAATATAACTGCTTACTTTTTCTTTGTAGTTGCTATGTTTGCTTCGTTTGCTTTCCCTTCATCAGTTTGTCCTATAAAAACAATAATCAAATATCAGTTTCTGTGATACATACGTATAAACATTCTATGCACCGAAATGTTGATATAGTATCGAATATCAAAATGCTCCAACACATTTCTGGATAAGACTGATTTTTTCACTGGCTCTATCGATTCCTTTGACAAACATTATACATGACACTATGCATTGCTTAGATACTATTTAACGTCAGGATCTGAATATCGCTAATAATGAAAGGGTCAATTACTGCTTATGTTTATATACTTAGTTTATACCCGCATAAGTTACAAATAAATAAATAAATAATACAGTATTTAAAAAATCCAAATTACCTGTGCTAATTTTCTCAAGTTGATGATCATCTTCTATTAACTTTTTTCCATTAACTATCTCCATCTCTTCTGTAATATAACATAATCGGTTAATTAGTACATAATTTAAATATTTATTAAATTGTATAGCAAAATTTTCATTAATCGTTATGTCTCGTTAATCATGTATGTATCGCAAATAATTATGTTCCTATGCCTGTCGTTTATTTTATATAATTTAGAATCGTACATTTCTCTATCTATGTTCCAGATGAAGATGCTCACTGTATTTTACCTGATAACTTTTCCTTATAAATACAACAACTGAAAATGTAACAAAATAATTATATACAAAGTTTATAAAATACAAATTTATACGTATCAAACGTAAATTATTAGAGGAACTCACAATGGTTTGACCATATAAAAAAAATTACAAAACATTTTAATTCATTTTCTTTCAAACAAATTCTACCAATATCTGTGTCATTTTCAATGCTCTGCTAATAGATTTAAAATTAATTAAACACATTCAAAAACAGATGAACGATAATTTGATTTCTCCAAATATAGCTATTATTTTTCAAATTCTTCAAGTTCATATATTTATTATCATCTTGAATGTTAATACATGAATGCAACTATAAATAACAATGTCAATATAATAAAATGAAGTCGTGAATTACTATCTACGAATAAATACTCTTACTTTGTTCATATGTAAAAAATAAAGAAAAATTAACACTTCTGAACATTAACTTACAAAATACAAAAATAAAAATACATACCAACAGATTTCACAATGGATCGAAATTGAATAGAGTATTTTCATCAAAATAAAAGATATAACTTATATTTTGTCTATTCACTCTATTAGACACACTGTATACCGTCGAAAAAGAACACATCACTCGTCAAACTTTTTCGTTCACTACTCTCAGCTGAAAAACACACACTCACTTCGAATTAGCCGAGCAAAAAATATGTGTCAACATGTGGTTAGGTTAGAGAATTTTCTTCTACTTTATAAAGATCTTAGCTGAATACCATCATGAGTCATTACAATGATAACCTATATATGCATTTATAACACAATTATATTGTACTTTCTTTTGATAAATTTATTACGATCTAAGTAGCAATTTGAAATTCAATAAAAAACTACACGACTGTCAGTGCCAACATTACACCTACAATAGCTTTCGGTTCGTACTATGACACCAAAGTGGTGCTTCTGTTACTATCGTCAATGAAAATATTAAAGGTTTGGTTAGTCTCGGATACATGCAAAATAAGATTAGAACCCAGGACCAGAAAACGAAAAAGTTTATTTATATGTATATTCGCTATTCAATTAATATTCAATAAAGTAAAAAGTATTCGATATAGTAAAATATTCAAATCGAATTTAAATAGTAAAAAATATGCTAAATCCTTTTCTCGCAATGAAATATTCAAGAAAGGCTATATACAAGAAGTAACATTTATCAATATATTATCTGAATTAAATCACTTCAGCAAGGTCCTTGTATCTTTCGCTGATATAGCGGGCGTCATGGTGCATTTATAGATTTTTTTAATAATGTAACCAATACGTATAATTGTATATAACTTAATGTTAAATTCTTAAATTATGTATATAATTCATATTTTATTAAGAAAATGCGATACAACTCTAGGAAATTGTGAAATTTTTATATTTTTTTTTCTATAAACGTTTTCAAAATGTCGCGCGCAATTAATAGGGGTCTTTGTGCTGTGCTCTCTTTCTATTCTTTATGTACATGATATACATAATTAATGTATATATACATTTCAATACAAATACGTACATTTGGCATATAGAAATGATATCTACTCTAAACAGCTGTTACCTTATCAAACTTAAGCACATGAAGTTGATATAGATAATTTAAAAATATAGTATCGGAGATCACATGTTATAGATAGTTAACCTGATATTTTTGCAAAAATTATTCTTTGAATTTCTATTAGTTTGATTCAGAATTATAAAAGCTGGTACATATTTACAAACTATCTATTTTACATTAAACGAGATTGTAATAAAAAAAATAACAGAACTCATACAAATTCTTTTTCAAAGCATATGTTTATATAAATATGTATTTATGAATGGTATCTTAAGTTTGTTATTAATGAAAAATAATTGCTAATTGTAAAACATTTACAATGAAAAAGTAATACTAGATTTCTAGTAGTGCTGTCAATGAAGACGTGAGTTTTTATTTTCTTACGCAACATTTATATTTGTGTAAGAACTCTGTATCTTATTTCATTTTTAGGGCTTATATTGTATACGTTTAACATTCTAATTCTGATTCGCATCAAGATGCATATACCACTACCGTTAAACATGTTAATGCTTATAGCTATTTGTAAAGTGTTATGTATCTTAATTGTTTTACCTATTCTGGTAATAACATGGAGAAAAAAATATTCTAAAATACGCGCAAAAAGATCAGAAAAAAGGACAGTCGTAGGTTTTTTTCATCCATATTGTAATTCTGGTGGTGGTGGTGAAAGAGTACTTTGGGCCGCAGTTAATGCTATACAAACCAGGTATAAAAACTTTTAAATTGATTATTTAATACATATTATAATGTGAATATTGTAATTTTCATGAATGTACTCCGTTTTCTTAGATACCCTAATGTACACATAGTAATTTATACTGGAGATCTTGATGCTCATCCCGAACAGATTCTTAGTAATACAGAAAAAGTATTTAACTATAAGATTAAACCCAAAATCGAATTTGTATACTTGCATAGACGCAAATGGATAGAAGCTACCATGTACCCTTATTTTACAATCCTAGGACAAAGTTTAGGATCAATTTGGTTAGGCATCGAAGCTTTAAACAATTTTGTTCCAGGTGAATATGCTTTATATCATTTTAGTATATTTTTCACATATTGAACTATATACCAAACTATACATAGCTTTAAAATAATAATAAAATATAATTTCAGATATTTATATAGACACCATGGGTTATGCATTTACGTATCCATTATTTAGATATATTGGCGGATGTCGAGTAGCAACGTACACTCATTATCCGACAATTTCAACTGATATGTTAAAACATGTTTACAGAAGAGTAATTTCACATACTAATAACAGAGTTGTAGCAAGAAATCCATTTTTATCAGCTGCCAAACTTGCTTATTATAAATTATTTGGACTCGTATGTATATAAAAACTATAAAATCGTTAAATTTCCGAATTATAATTTATGCAAAATTGCTTCAGATATATGGTTGGGTTGGCAGTAGGGCTGAAATTATAATGGTTAATTCTTCATGGACCGAAGAGCACATTAACACAATTTGGAAATGTCCATTGAAAACTCATAAAATTTATCCACCATGTGATGTGAAGCATTTAGCATCGCTACCTCTTTTTAATGACGATGAAAAATCTGATAGTATTCGTATAGTTTCAGTTGCACAATTCAGACCAGAAAAAAATCATCCATTAATGTTAAGAGCCATGTATGAACTTAGGTCAATTGTTAAAGAAGAAGTTTGGGAAAAAGTAACCATAATAGAATTCAGTAATATAGAGTATAAAAGAGTAAAATATTATATTAATATTACGTCATTATTTTAGGTTCGATTAATTCTTATTGGTTCCTGTCGAAACTCTGAAGACGAAAATCGTATGAAGGACATGCAAGATTTATCTAAACACTTTGCGTTAGAAGAAAATGTGGAATTTAAATTAAATGTATCATATTCAGAACTTATCTCTGAATTTCAGAAAGCAGCAATAGGTTTACATACAATGTGGAACGAGCATTTTGGAATTAGTATTGTTGAATGCATGGCAGCTGGATTAATTGTAGTAGCTCATGCTTCTGGTGGTCCAAGGTAAAGTCTTAGTTACATAATCAACAACATATGTAATTAAAACGACGATGTCAAATTTATATATTATTACAGAGCTGATATAATAGTAACTCAACCTGGATCTCAAAACGGATTTTTAGCTACAGAAGCTGAAGAATATGCAAAAATTATGGCACATATTATTAATATGCATCCAGATGAGCGTAAAGCAATTAGAATGGTAGCTAGGTATGCAATTTATATTTTCGTGTAAAGATATTTCTAGACAAAGCTACCGAGTATAAATCGTTTTTTTTTTTTAGAGCATCTGTAAATCGATTTTCAGACGAAATATTTGAAAGAGAATTTTTAAGAACAATAGAACCATTCTTCAGACAAAAACAGGAATGATAACTTTTATAAAAATTAATTATAATTGAAGCTATAAGAAACTATGGAAATGTCTTATTATATAGATACATCTTGATACACAAATTTATTTAAATAAGGGAAAATAAGAAATTATGCGATAATATAAACAGCTCTTGCTATTATACATGTGTGTATACGAGTACATCCTTTGCAGTCGAATATCAATTATTGCCAAAGAAAACACACAAGTGTTGTTTATCGTATATCTTTGTTTTCGTATCCACAACCTTCACATTCTAAAGTATAAGAAATGCTGTCTTCATCCTTACTTTCGCATAATTTAAAGCGAAGATTGAAATCCTTTAACATTAATTCTGCCACTTTTATAGCAGTTTCAGTGTGGCAAGTAAGCTTTTTACTTCCAAGTTTAATTTTAGATAAACCTTTGGCTAGAGCTATCAAAATTATTAACTAAAAAAAGAAAATGAACAATTACAATATTATATTAACAAATTTTTTAATTATTCGTAATTAATTTTTGGAAATATACCTGATCTTGAGCATGATCATCAACACAAGATCCTGCTAAAATTGTATCCAAAATTTCCTTGGCTGCTCGTGTACCTGGCGATATTTGTTCTTGACGCCCAGAACCCAATCCAGAACCACCAAAAATACATCCACTAGTTGTTGTACATACTATACTAAAATCGATTACATTTCATTATTAGATATAAAGTACAAAAGAAAATCTTCATATGTTGAAACATCTTACTTAATACCAGATCCATTACCAACAGCTACTGTCTTATCCTCTTTGTAAGCTTCAATATTTATTGATGGCAAGGAAATATTATGTTTGTGCAAACCTTCTGTTAAAACTGATTTTGCATCGTCTGCCATTTTATACGCTTCCTTCGAGAAAAAAAAAAAGAGATTACTTTGAAACATTTAATTTCTTAATATAGTACTTATGTCGGAAAAGAAACGAACAATATACATACTCTAATGTGAACAACACCTGCAACGTATGCCCATCCTACTATATCGCGAGGAATTCCTGGATTAGTTAAAGTAACAGCTTTCAATGAATGCACAGGTTCAATGTGTAAATGTACTTCTCCACCTCCTTTTGGATAATAACCCCTCCATTGATTATTAAAAAGTTAATTTCTCTTAATATTATGTATATCCTCTAGTAAAATATTAATAACATTACCGTTTTTACCGTTATAATTTGTATACAGGGTATCCCAGTTAAAACGTACAATCTCCAAAAGTCAAAAAGTCATTTATCATTTCATAATTTGCAGTGTTCTTTCCAATATACGAATAATTAAAAACATGGGTATTCACGTGTACAGGCATGTATTCATATACCTCGAATACCCAATTCTCAATCACTTATACCTTGAAAATAAAGCTGCAGATTACAAAATGATAAAGAACTTTCGGAGTTCTTTTATTACAAAGAACCTATAGTTTGGAGGTTGCACACTTTAACTGGGACATCCTGTATATTACATATACCTTGATACAACGTTGAAATCAAAATTAGCTCCAAATTTATTAAGTAATGGTCTCAACACTTCAGTAAGATATTCTATATGCGGTCCCATTGGGACATTTGTGCCTCCTTTAAGAATTAATGTAACTCTTTGAGGAAAGAAAATAGCGCACGGTAGAGCTACTTGAGCTAACAAACAAATGCAACCAGCAGTTCCTGTATCTATAAAAAACTTATTTCTTTTGTCACTATTTAATTGCTTAGGTTTAAATTCCAAAGCTGTTGATCCTATATAGTCTCCTTGTACTTCAGCATTGCACATATTCTTCAATAGTTCTACTCCTGTAATGTTTCGATAAAGCGGAAAAAAAAAGAGTTGATAAATACAAATCAGAAGCCACAAAAATATAACTTGCATAAATTACAAATCATAAAAATATGTTAATTTATACAAATGTACCTTTCAAATGCTGCGCTGCAAGTCCAGGTTTAGGGCGACCTGCTCGTATGTTATTAATTTTTAACGGAATTTTGTATAAAGCACTCAGACAAAGTGCTATTCTTAATACTTGACCACCCTGCATCGGAAATGAAATGTTTCCAGATTTTTATGAAAAGTATTAAAATTTTAATATCAAAACATTTTAACGTTAAAATTAAAATTTATCAACAGTATAACCAAATGTAATTAATAAAACGAATAACTTTAAACTACTTACACCTTCTCCTAAACTTCCGTCAATTTGTACTGCAGAAGACATTGTACGAATGACACAATTTAGTATGCAACAAATGCGTGGTATCCTATTGTAAATAAATAATTTTGGCTTATACGAATACGAAGTCGTTTACTCTTTAAAGCATTTGTTAAATATATACATACATAAAATATATAATATATATGTTGCCTCACATCGCGCACGTGTGCGATGCGTATACAGGGGCGGTATACTTAGGTGCATTCAAGAACAAATGTTGCATCCCTAGAGAAAGTAACAACCAAAGAGAAAGGATTTCCACCACCCACTATTACATCAAACATTAGTATACCAAAAAATGAACAATAGCTTATTGTAAAGTAATTCATTTAAAAAGTCAGTGCAATTTGCAACTTCCACGCTTTTCTGGATCAAATTTGAATATTTTACGACCTCGATAAAACTAAAATAATTCCATTTTAATATACTTAAAGCATTCAAACCGAAAATGAGAAGGATTGTGTTTTCAAGGACTATAAAACATTACAATTTCTGCAAGCAATAGAAAGCGAGGACTAATGGAAGTACAGTAGGTTTGAAATCTCACCCTCAGAAATATGTACTGATCGTGCAAAAAAAAAAAAATGATTTCGTTATCTGTCGATAATTGTTGCTGAATCGTCGATAAGTAAGATTTTCTGAAAAATTCAGAGAGTGCGCGCACAAATATAAATTCTAAAGAACATGTAAAAATGAAGCTATCAAAATACTTTCAACTTTTTTAATTAATTATTTTGTAATAAACTATTGATCATATTTTTATAGAAAATCAACCACTCTGATTTTACAAGAAAGAATTTACCTGAGAAAACCGAGTATTATTTATCGATTCATGTGAAATAGTACGTATCAATGCGCAAATGCTATGGTGGGCGAAAGATAAAACGATAAAACACGCGGCGTTACGAAAGTTTGCATTTTGAATTTGCTTCAAGTCGATCCTATATGTAAGTATTTTTATGTATACGTATATACCATACATACCAACATATACATATGCACATATAGTATACGGATGACATAATCACTTTGTAATAATATTTCTTTGAAGAAACTATGTGTACAATTGTTATTCGAACAAATTCTCTGAATCATGTAATGCGTAATAATAATATAAATAAAATTTTACTTTTTGTATAAATACTAATATACATATATTGCTTATAAATAAAACAGGATATTACTTGTTTCTTGCTACACTATATCGTTTCTATAATTTTAAATTTAACAAAATAAATTCAGTAATTGAATAGAATACAAAATTATTTATTTTAAGAAAAAGGGAATTTATTCATTAATACAGAGTATAGTAAACTTATCTACATAGATACGTAGTAATTTGTATATTTTTCTTTATTTTAATTTTTTTGTGTATGTAAACTAGAAAATTTTACTGAATTTTATTGCTGGTAAAATATGTTTTTTTGATTAAATTATTATTTGTATTATTGTATATACGTACACAAAAATGTATTGTAATTTACAAGAATAATAGGTAATCAATTAATTACATAATAGAACGTTATCTTTTTGACTTCTAAATATACTTTAATTCTACTAGAATCCGCAAAATTTGTTTGTTTTCTAATATACAAAATTGTTTATAGTGTTTGTCAATGACCAAATTACAATAAATATTGTAGTAAATTATTTTAAATACACTTTTTACGAACTTTTTAAGAATTTACAGCACATCAAGCACTATCATTTTTTACTATATTGATTATTTCAAAGTTAAATGGTCCATAGAACATTTTACGTTGTTCTTTGTTTGTACGTTTAACATTCTTACATATAAATATATTTTGTACAAAAAAAGTATTGATTTCATTTTGAAAATTATTTTAAATCTTATCCTATTTGTTATTACATACAAAAATTAGTATTTCTTAAGTTTCATTTTATTATTATTTCAGTTCATATATAATACGGTTAATAAAGTTTATAGAAACAATCGAGAAAAATCAGTGTTTCGAATTATAAATATATTCTGAAAATGCCTTATGAATTTCGATTATTTACATGTTTAAATAACAGATTAATCAATTTGTATTTTGTAAATATAACTTAATATGCTATATGCCGTTTGTCTCGGTAATTTATGTTGTAAAAATATTTTGATAAAATGAAGTAATTCATGACGTAAATATGACTTATGACTAGCATAAACTGGCTAAAAATACAGGTATTCTAAAAATCAAATTCTTTATGAAGATAATGATCTCTTCGTGATTTTTACATATATGTCATTTAAGACCAAAATATTTTATGTACAGTAAGGATATGACACTTCCATTTTTTTGTGAATAATATTCTTTTCATCGTACAATATTTTTAATTGTGATAAAATGTTATTATACTTTATTTGAAATATTTATGTTTCATTTTTTTTCTATATAGTATATTTAAATGCAAAATCTAATACACGAAATAAGTAAACAATAAATTATTGCAGATAAACATTTAATCTTCAAATATCCTAGACTATACTTCTGCCATTTAATAATTGCTACATTTGAAAACTACAGTAGTAAAAAATCCTATCACAAATTGTGGCAGTGCAACTAATAATTAATTCTATAATACTATATATCTTAAATTAATTTTATACGTAAATATACTTTCACAGCTGACATTTTTATGTTGCATTTCAGCAAATTTGCTTAAAGCATTCAATTACATTACTAACCCTTTGCGCTCGTAATTGCATTTATAAGTAACATGAGTATACGTCATATTCTTTAAATAATTTTTTAATAATTTTATAAAAACGTTGCCCAAATTCTAACTAATTTTGGATCATATTAAATATGATCTATATTAAAGGCAACTTTCAATTTTTGGTTTTGAGATTCTTTTGGTCATTATTCATAAATTACTTAAATATGATAAATTACTTATATGTACAACAGCAAAATAATAGAACGAAAATATAAAAATAATACATAGAAAGTTTGGAAAACACAATTGGAGTGCAAAAGGTTAAACAGCTCAAAGTGTTTACTATAAATGCATCATTACATTTTTTACTTGATTGACATATTATAAAAAAGTTTAACAGAAATTTTTTCTATTTACAGTAATTCATGGTCTTTCCTTAAACGAGACATTATTTAAATACAGTCTTGCGACAAAATATCAAACTTTAAATTTTGTAAACCTTTCAGCATCAAGATTTATTGAACATTTCGATTATTTCATGTAATTTTATATAATTTATTTTTTAATCTTATGTTCATACTAGTATATAATCAATTTTTATTCACGCTTTTTAACGTGATTCGGAAACATATGAATATACTTATGATAATGTTCATATTTATAATACACGAATTACAATGGACATTGTATCACATTAATTTTTAATATTACTAAAATATGATGTTACTCTGTGAAATTTCAAGACGATATTAAAATATGCAGTTTCAATTCTTATTTCATTTTTGTTTCACAGCATCTGTGTGCTTTATAGCAGTAATACTTAATGAACATTAATATTTGAGAATAGAAATCATTGTCTATTTTTATAAAATGAATGATACAATTAAAATACTTTTTTAACATATTTCACGTATGAAAAATTATATCGGTTTAGGAATTCAGAGTGCTGCAATGAATAATTTTCTTGATATCGACTTTTTGATATATGTATAAAGTAAGAGATATCCGACATTTAGTCATACGACATAAATACATTATCATTTGTACTTTCTATTTCACTTTTTAAAAAAATTTATTTTAAACTTCAAACTGAAGTCTTTGCCCGGTATTTTGAACAAACATTCAACTTCCGATCCAGCACCTTAAAAATAATCTATCATTAGTTGTAAGATGTGTCATTTTATTTCTTAATTTCTGTAGTAATTATGATAGTGAATAGCTTACGTTAAGGCCTCGACGCTGCTATTTAACGCCTCTTGTTTCCATGACGTCGACCGAACTTACGATTTTTTCTGTAAATAAAAAAGATGTTTGTTTTTTCTTTTTTATACTTATGATTAAAATCAGATCATTTCTTAAGATTAATAGCGACTAAGTACTTTATCTTTTTCATCAGTGACTACAGATGAAATTAACATTTATGTGCTTTGAATATTAAAGAGCTCCCTCAGTTTAACCTTTCTGTTTTATTTACCTAATTTTACTCGGTGAAGGAACCGGTGCATGTTCAGCGATAGCGGGTAATACAGAAATAAATTTATCAGTTGGACGTAAAAGACGCGCTGTACGAGAGGACAATTTCCATATCAGTCTTTGTCTGTGAGGGGTTTGTTCTTGGGCATTATATTTGCTCAATATAGCACCCACAGCTTCATGCGTAGAAAAGAAACTTGTATCTGAAATCTAAACAAAAATAAACCAAACAGATGATTATTAACTTATTTCAGTTTATCAATTTAATAGAAACACCTGACAATCATCAGATTATTGTAATTTTACCTTACATAATTTTTGAAGTTCCACAGCAAATTCTAAAATTCTAAGCATTTGATGCTTTGATGTTACAGTTGTATTGATGATAGAGGAGCTAGAAGTAGCGGTTGCAGATATGGTGTTATCCGTATTAGTATCCAATCGATTAACAGCATTATCTAAATATATGCACAGTAGTACAAGTGCCACCTCCGATGGCTTTAAGCTAGCACAGTTACCATCGCAAGCAACCATTTCTAACCTGAGAAGGAGTTCTGATTCCTGAAACAACATAAATTACAAATAAACTATAATTCAATAATATTTTGTATTCTTAAATAAATAAGAAATCATCTTACCGTAATGATACTAGTATACACTTCTCCTAATCCTAGCTGCGATGCAACAGCATGAAACATTGCATTGAATAATCGAAGAAAAGTTAAAGATGTAACAGGTTGTGTACCAGGTGCCCATTCTAACTTATTTTGTATAACTTCTGACATACGTTTAAGATCACCACCAGTACATTTACATTGAGAAATAGAGACTAAGTGATCAGCGTCTAAGGACTGTGCTAACTGGACAGCAGCTATGTGAAAAGCAGATACACTGATGCAAGCCATATGTTTTGGTCTTGCTTTCATCTTTGTTAAGAAGCGATCCATCAAATTGATAGCAACAAAAAATACATCAGATGGTAAATCATACCATACTTTTAGGCATCTTAGCACATGAGCTGATCCATCACGAGCTCCAATTGTTATTTCGTCATTCTAAGAAAAGAAATCAATATTTTGCAAAAATAATAAACACTTATGAACTCGTTTACATAAATAATGGAAGAATATAATAATTATATATGAGACTATCAAATATTAAGATGTTTTATATTATCTATACTTACTTGTGATATAGTGGGTAACTGTAGGTTAGGTTGATATTTTACTTCAAGAACCAAAGCTTCCTGCAACTGTTCGAATAAAGGGTGGATTGCATCCGGTACAGGCAAGCCCGATGTGTCCATTCCTGCAATGTGTGACCTGCAGCTCACTACAGCAACGATGAGGAGGTAAAGAAAAACACAAGATGTGTAGTGTGCTTGATGATATGAATGTCACACAACAAGAATGGCGCAGCTGGCTAGCCTTGTATCTAGAAAAAAAAAAGAGAAAATAATATTAACATTAATAAACTCATGTAAAACAGTTGAATTTTAATTTAAATTATTCATCTTATCACCATTGTAACATATAATGTAGTTTTAAAATAACAGTAAAGAAAAAATCAATTAATTTGAAATCATACTAAGAGTTATTTAAATATATTTGAAAAACTTATAAATTTGTTTAGAAATTTAAACAAAATTTTGAGGAATGGCAAATAATAGATATTAGTAGCATAAAAAAGCTTCTATTAGCCAAGTATAAATAGCATTATTAAGAAATTTAATGAATTTCCCATATTATTTTACTATATTAATAAATGCTTGTTAATTTTACATAAATAGATGATATAGAGCAAAATATACATGATGCACAACTGCATTTTTAATTATTGTTTCGTGCCTACACGTTTGTAATCACGCGCCGTCAAATAAGATACATATCCAGAAGTTTTGAAGAACGTACTAGAAAAATATTCCATTCGAAATAATATCGATCGTATGTAATATTTCATCTTTATCTTGCATATCATTACTTCTCAACAGTACATTGACTTCAAATTCTATTTTGATAAAATTTGTATAAAACTCCGTCCGTAAAATATTCGAATATATTACCGTAAAAGAATCGATTATACACGAAAACATTGTATGTAATTAACAATCATAATTTTTTATAATTTAGTACATATGGCAAATATGTAGCATATTATAAAAACATTAATCACATTTTCATTTACACTAATATGTATATTAAACACGCAATTCTAAATGTGACAGCAGTTACAGATTATTGTAGAAATATCTAGAAAACAGAACATCGCGTCAACACATAACAATTCTTACTTCATAAATCGTTTATTTTTCAGAATTAAACAAAGTAAATATTATTGTAAAAATTTCTTAGAAAAACATTGTTAATTCTATAATACAGGACTATTCCAATCAAAACGATAATAATAAAAAAATACATGAAGGCTACTGAACGAGTGATGCAACGAATTGTCAAAATTGAATATAACGTGAAATTCTTTTAAATCGCTCAATTACTTTATATTATATTCAGAAGTTAAAAAATATAAATAAAACGAACTGTGATTTTACTTTAACGAAAACAAAGTATTATTAAACCTGAAATGCCAAAAATATCATTCATACTATAATTATTTTCATAAAATTGTATTGTATGTTAAAAGTTAAAGTATTATATTTTTACATTAAGAATGAACAGACATAAACCGTTCAAAAACGCAAAACAAATTGCTGCATAGAAATATGTACATCTGAAAAATTTGTACATTAAGTATTACGAATTGATTCTCGTGCTTGGCGCGAAATATGTATCTGTTTTTATAGTATTTAATGTATACATGTAAAATTCATTAAAAAACTACTTACTACTATAAGATTTCAAAACCATCCAAAAACTATATACACACTGCTATTCTTCTGTTTTGTTTTTGTTCTTTACGTAAGAGCAATGAGCTCCTACAAAGAGGAAAACACACTCCCTCAGCGCTTGTTTGAAAGATACTGTAACGGTGCGTTTGAAATAAGCGAGCGAACACTCATTCTTCCCCCACTATGATAAGATTCAAACGTTCACGAGCATTCTTTCGCCGCTCGGATGTCTAAAGCGAACGAATGCTCTAACAATATGAACATTTGCTCATAGAATCAATTCGATACAATTTAATTCGTCGCAATTCGACTCCGCGCGATTTAATTCCATATGATTTGATTTAATCCGATGCGATCTGATTCAACACGAATCAATTCGATACGATTCAAGTTGACGCGATCAATCTAACAACTCAAGGTGATTTAATTTAACGCGTTTCAAATCAACACGGTTCAACTCCCTTTACTTAGCATTTAAATGTCCGTATTTTGGATTTTAATTACTTGATATGAACAAACAACTTGTTTAATAGCCGTTTGCATCAAATGAACATACACGAATGTTCTTGCTCTTGCTTTTACTCTACGTTCTTGTTCGCTTAAACCACGATCGTATAAATGTGTCTTATACTGTGCTTTGTGAATCGTCGCGAATGAGTAATACCCGAACCACTACGAACACGTACGAATTCGAACGAAGTGAACATGAAACGATATCAACAATGTACAAAAACCTTTTGTCAATAAACACACTGTTTTTCAACGTTCATAAGTCAGCTACTTAAGATTAAAGTTCAAATTAAACTTTATCATATTCACGTAATACCCGTTATTGCAAAAAGTTAAATAAATAAAATGGCATATAAGAAAATAAGACAATATCCAATTTAAAATTCAATTTTTTAAATATGAAATAAATATTGTAGCTAACTGTACTTTTTGTACTGTACCAACTATCTAATATTATTTTCATTTTAATCACGAACGATAAGTCAGGACTCTGAAATAAACGCTTTTCTTAAAATATAGTACCAAACTACTTATAAACGGAACAATACTCGATTCATAGCATGTATTCGTTAAATATGAAGTTTTTAGTATGATATCAAACAGTTAAAAACAATCTATGTAAATAAATGCATATCATAAACTTTTTTCATTTCCACCATTTTGTTTAACTTAGACATTCGAATATACTTATTTTCAAAATTAATTGTAAAAAGTATTAAAAATTTTAATGAAAATCTTACCCGGATGCGTCCGAAACGCTTTCGCGTTAATGGATCACCCAATCTTGGCTTTTTCTCGTATTTGACGGTACAAATAGGAAATAGAATTACAGACAGACTATTCGGTTTGACAGTTGTTCTAACAATAAGAAATGGCGGAGCCGTGTACATTCAGCTGATCATTACGCGTCATTGCACGCTCATGCGTAACAAAAAGTAGTCCCTCTATGAACGTAAATAAATTTGCATTTTCATAAACAAACTTATTCCATTTATTTTTATCACTTTCAAGATAATCCATATAAATCTCAAATAAAATTAAATGTTACATTTGTTAGTTTCATATTAATTCAAATTCAATTTATTTATCAATACTTATAGATCAGGTATTAATATTAATATCTTATAAAATTTAATATCTTCAATTTATTGGAATTCTAGAAATTTCAATTCAATACATTGTATCCAACATCATACTTTTGTTGTATTTATTTATTTCTGTATTGTACAAAATTTATAAGTCAATAATTTTTATAATATTAAATAATTACATAGTTAAAAACTAAAATTGGAAACATTTTTTATAATGGAGTAAATTATAACATGTTCTCGTGATAATTAATACTTGCTTTGTACAGTTTATAAGCTAACTTCAGCTAATTCCGACAGTAAATATATATGATAATTGTTATAAAAGTTTATCATTTGACACCAATTTTATTATTTCAACATTTTTATACTGTTATGAATTAAGAAAATTGATTAAATAAATTATAATTTAAGTATTAAAATTATGCTTTCCACAATATTCTTGAAATAGATTTTTTTCTAAATTAAATGTTTTTCAAATTTCATTCAGAGAAATATCACATTTCATATACGTTATAAAAATTGATATCTATAAATTAATTACATTTCTATAAAAATAATATAAGTAACTTTATTATTTTGCTGTATAATAAATACAAAGTCTTTATCAATTATCTAAAAAGTATATTTTCTAATGAAATAAATTCTTCATCTACTATCATCAGTGGATTCATTCTGATTTATTTCTATTTCTATATTCTGTTCTTGCTCTAATGCTTTTACAGCTGCTTCTAATCTAAATAAATGTTCATCATATATACCTGGAGCAATTATGCGCATTGCAGATGCTAATTTATATAAATATTCTGTGTTAGCCCCACTAGGACCATGAGATACAAGTATTTGTTTCGCAATTATATGAATATCTTCTACACCCGCATAATTTGGATTATCTTCTCCTCCTATGTAAATTGTAATATAAAATGGTGGAAGATCCGAAGACATTGGTAATAATTTTTTACTTTCAAAATGAGTTTGAAAACTATTATTTGTTAATAAAGGTGATCCAACGTCTTCAACTGAATGGGATGGATAAAAAAGTACACTTTTTCTTTCGTAACCTCCTTTTTCCCTGTAGTCCAAATGTTTTACAACTGTATCTATGTTATGGGGTGATATTTTGTATGCAACACCCCATACTTCATCATTAGGATTATCGGAAGAAAGCAGTGTGACAACACGACCAGGCTATAAAATAATTTCAATATATTTTGTGCTGTTTCTAATATAAAAACTATTTTTTTTAAATTAATATAAAAATAATTAGATACATACCCTATCAGGTACACCTCTATGATCTGTACTTTTCTGGTAAAATCTTCTAATATATCCTTTAATGTGACCAACGAAAATTTCTTCGTATGGAAAATCGGCTTTCCAAATAAGTGAACCATATCCAAATACCCACATTATCGGTTTTATAATTAAATACCAATAACCTATAGGAATTTAATTTATTATTTAAAATGATATTTTTCAGTAAACATATACAAAATTTAAATAAAACATTATTTTTTAAGTACTTGATATTGTATCCACATTGTATTACTAAATAATTTATAAAATATTTAGTAAAAATTTGATAGAAATTTAATAAAGAACGTAAAATGTTTTATACTGATATCACAGAGTATACTACAGGCGACACTCTCTGTCGGCACCTTTGTTCTCTCGAAAACGCTGTCCCTTTAAATTGGTTGTACCAAAGGAGCGGGAAATTTAAATCAAGTGAATCTAATTTTATGTCAACCTCTAATAATTTGAAATATATTTGTAATAAATTTTCTGTATATTATTAATATTGTCCTTCGAAGTAGTTGCATCAATTTTACGACGTTGAAAAGTTGAAAAAGAAAAGAATATACGAAAATGATTACTCTACAAAATATATTTGAAGAATATGTATTACGAAAATGATTATTACAAATAATTTATAAGAAAATGAAAAATTATATATCACAAGAAATTTCAGATGAATGTGTTGCAGAGATATAACAAAATATTTATTACAAATAAATTACTGGTGAATGTGCAGGTTTAAACTATTCTTTTTTGACCGCCATACTTGTACACTATGTACATGCGCACTCCCGATTCATTTGACTTGGGCATTTAAATTGGTTGTGTCCTGTGTCTCTCTCTAGGAGGGTGGTTTCCTTGTCTAGTGTCGCATCTGTGTGCTGATATTTTGAATAACGATTCAAAGTGATTGAATATAATCGGTTAGATAAAATCACGATTTTTTAAAGATTATAAGTACTTGGTATATAATACGTATGTCTATATGTTTTAAATACAAGTTTGTTTAAAATAATATTAGGCACAATGATTAGCACGTGCATTTCAGACAGTTTACGTTGCTCACATGTAGACAAATTGAGACGAATGGAAACTGCAAGGTCTACCAGAATGTACAATGTATAGTGTGTGTTAGATCACCGTCAATTCATGTGAATCACTATTGTTCGTTAATCTATGCTAAAAAATGTTATTGACAGTTATTTGTATTATATAAAATACACGCATATTCTACACATATATATATACATTTATTTATTTATATATGAATAACTTATATATACTTAAATACAAACAGTATGATACTTAACAATATCTCGCTTTTGTGCGAGTAAACGAATTTTTCATACCAATTGAACTGTTAACTGTTAACTATGAAAATTTTGTATTTGATTATAATTATTAGTACTAAATTATTAATTTCTTTCTCAAGATGATTTCAAAATTGTTATGCACCGATGTGCTTGCAATTCGTTGTGTAAATAATTTAGTATTTGTAGGTTAGTTGGATAAAATCTCCTATCTCTTTTTTACATAAAATAGTATATTTTCATAGTTTTAACATTGTTTCTAATCTCCTAAGATGTTTTCTTTATTATTATAGGTATGGGTTGTACATTACATATTTTTGATATTGACACTTATAAATTAGAAAAGAAAATAGATTGCCTTTATCCGTACAATATACATGGAATTATTGAGGGTCCTAACGATAAGATAGCTATATTCGGGGCTAACTCTTTATGTGCATATAATATTCACAAGAAACAAGGAACATTAATGTAAGTTAAATGATTTTTATTAAACATTATATAATAATTTAAATTTTATCATTTATTTAGAGTTAAAGAAGAATTTAGTAAAAATTGTCTTAATGATTGGATAATAGCAGTGAAATGGTTATCATTTGATGGATATGATTACTTATCAGTTTTATTAGCACATAATAATGTATGCATTTATGACTCCATCAAGAAAGACTATCAAAATGTATGGTGCAAGGAAAAATGCATTCTGTATCCTTATATGTACAAATTTGTATAAATATTATATATTAAAAAACTTGACTTTATTATTAGGTATGGTGGATCAATGTTAGTCCAAAATCAAAAAGACTTGATTATTTTTAGCGGAACTGTATATCAAGAAATATTAATATGGGAAATAAATTATAGTTCTTCATGTACTGAAATTTCATCTGTTTTACATCGTTTGCATGGACATAATGTTAGTATTACACTGCTTTAAAGTAATGTGTTGTTTTAAATAAAATATTTAAATTTAAGAATGTAAATATTGAATTCTCTATAGGGAGTAATCTTTTCAGTCATATATGATTCAGTTACTCAACTTATCTGTTCTACATCTGATGATAGAACGGTCAGATTATGGGAAGTGAATAGCAATGAAACCAATAAAAATGATATAATTTGGAAAGATGTCAAAATTAAATTAAAAAAAACAATGTTTGGTCATACAGCTAGAGTATGGAAATCTATAATAAGAAATGAAACTTTAATTACCATAGGAGAAGTAATTATCATGCATATGTATTATGTAATGTACAGTAAACAATATAATGCATTTTCATATTTTTCTGTTTTAAGGATTCTCTCATGTGTACTTGGTCATTAGATGGTAAATTAATTAACAAAATTTGTGCACATCATGGAGCTGCTATATGGAGCATTGACATATCAAGCGACAACAAAAACATCTTTACTGGTGGAGCTGATGGCGCAGTTCATGCATGGCCTTTCACCAGTGATTATGTCCAACCAATTATACTAGTACCTAGACAGCATATATCTATTTTGCCAAAATATAATTGTTACTTAAAAAGTGGTAATTTCTTAGTTTTTAACGAAAATGGGATTTTGTACATCTATGATAAGTGGCAAAGTAATCCAATTGAGTTTGTGTATCTTGAAAGGTTTAATACATATTGCATTATGCAAGTTTCACTATGTCATTCTTATGTTTGTTTTGCATCAAAAGATGGATATATAGCAATATATAAAGGTAAAAAAAATCAATAATTGCAGAATAATAATACTCAGATAATAAATATTGATAAAATAATATCAATCGCTAAATAATCTATGTCAAATACTTTTAGAAGCTGATGTTATAACTAACAAAGTACTACAATTAATTGTAGAAGAAAAAATAATGGAATCACAAATACTTTCAATACAATGGTTAGGAAATAATAACCTGATAGCTTGTGGCTTAAATGGCATTCTAAAGATATTCAGTTTTACTATGGAGGGTACGTGCAAAGAATACGATATAAGTGACCGTCAAAATTAATTACAATTTTCATTTTCTTTTTTTTTTATATAGGATCGGTAACTATCCAATCAATGGGCTTGTTACCACAATGTCGAGAGCGTTGGTTGACAGCAGCAATATTATATGAACATCTGTTAATATGTGGAGATAGAGCTGGAAATATGCATGTTTTTGAGGTTCAAAAATATAATTCGAATGATCAGACAAATATACTTAAAATAAATAACAAACCTATTCAAACTTTTCCTAAAGTTCATGGTAAGATTGGTATCCAAAATTTTATAGTTTTACATTCAAAATTAATATCAGGAGGTCGTGATGGAACGTTACGATTTTATGAAATAATTGAACATCAAAACACAAAATCTTTATGCACTTTACATTCGGAAAAGATGCCAATGGATTGGATTAGTGGCAGTTTAAAAGTATCTAACGACATTTTCATATTGGGATTCAAAGAAGTAATTAGATATTTAATAAAGTATAATATAATTAATAATTTTATATTTTACGTTTGAATTACTTTTCCTATTATTATTTTCAGACGGAATTCTTAATATATAGCATGTTTTATCGTAGAATCGTAACAAGAGTTCCTTGTGGTGGTGGTCATAGATCATGGGATTGTATTGTACTAAACGAACTTGTTTCATTTCTTTATATTCGTAATAAACAAGTATACATATTTGATTTTCCGTTAGCCGCTTTAAAATCCCCGGTTTTATTGGTAAGTTATGTATCTGTCCTTCCATGTCAATTAATCACTATTTTATTATACAATTTTTATTTTTAAACTTTCAGAATGGTTTTCATACAAAAGAAGTAAATTTCATTAACCCTGTATTAAACACAAACATGCAAAACTTGTTTATATCTGGAGGAGAAGATGGTACTCTCCATATTTCTCATGTCTCGAGTACATTAGTAAAAAATAATTTGTGCTTACAAACAATAGGTATTTTTGATGGCCACATTTCCACAGTAAAATTTATAACTTCCTTAAGTTTGCAATTTAATTCTTCCCGCAATAAACATCTTGTTTTTTCTGGGGGTGGAAGGGCCCAAATAAAAGTGTGGGAAATTAATATAAACGATAGTCAAAAATTTTTACAAAGTTCAGATATTTCTTGTCGTGACATTACATCTCATATGTTGTATGGATTCGATCGATATCGTAAAAAACAGTGTCAAGAGCCTAATCGGTCTTACATCGTAGAACCTGAAACTCGTTACATGGATGCTGAAATTTATCATAGTACTACAAGCTTACATTGCGTATTGCTTTTTGTTGCATGCGCGGATGGCTTTGTAAGGTATATTTTTGCTTTTCATTTATAATATTTAATATAAATACTATACAAACGTCAATAGTTTCATGATCCATAAAAATAAAATTTTAACATATTTTCTCAGTTTTAAATAACATTAAATTCATTTTTAATAACTTTGCAAATTTAAATGTATGGTTAAATATTGTTTACAGAATATTTTTGTACAATACTGAAACAAAACGCATTTCGTTAAAAATACATGCAAAATGCGCAACTCGTTGCATAGTAAAAACAACTATCTTAACATATGAAGAGAAGGTAATTGCATTAACTATGTCAACTGATGGAATCATTCGTTTTATTGATTTCACTGATATCGTTTTAAAAATTATACAAGTGCCGCATTGTGAGAAACAAGAATTTCAGAACTATATAGATGTATCTGTCGCGAAATTTAATTTACATCAATCTGGAATTAATTCATATGACTTAAAAACGATTGAAAAAAACGAATATCTTTTGGCAACTGGCGGTGATGACAATTTATTTAACATTATTCGTTTTAAAGTTGAAACATTAGGTAAAGATCAACAGTTATACGTTACATTGTTATCAAAATGGTGTACCTCCACTACACATTTTGCACAAATTACAGGTATGCTAATATAAATAATTGCTACTTTTAGTATGATTAATAGTATAAATATACAAAATTAATCAGTAACGTTTTATGTTATAGGAGTAAAATTTTATGAAGATAAAATTTTTAGTGTTGGAATGGATCAACAAGTCATTATGTATAATTATAGCTATAATAATGATTGTTTATGTGTAACAGTTTTAAAGAAAATCTTCACATTTGTAACAGATGTAAAAGGCCTAACTTTATGTTATAATTCAAAGTATGTTTACAACTTAAATGTATTTCAATATTCTCAATACCAATTTAATATTAATATTAAAGTGTCTATTTATTTTAGAGATAAGCCATTTTTGTGTGTTTATGGGAGAGGATTTGAAATATTAACGTATGAATAAAATCAAAATAAAAAAAAAAATGAATAAAAAACAGGTAATAATGTTTTTTGAAGGAGTGATAATAAAAGTTCATGTTTGTATTTAATCAAAATACAAACTTTGTTTTTCGGCCATAATTACAATGGAAGTATTTCTTGACAGATATATCAGAACAATTAAATAAACGATGTAATTCGAAGAATATTTTGGAACTCTTTGTCAGAAAACACATACATTGTAATCATAACTTTACTTGACATATTGTAATGCTTGCAGTGATTACAGAATAAAGAGTATCCACTACTGCTTCTTGATACTTAATTCTTTATTCCACTTTCAGATGGCGAAGTGATAAGAAAACAGGTTAAATGTCATTGATTCAGTTATTCGTATAAAGCTCATTTTTACAAAAGTTGAAAAGTTATTGTGATCAACGGTTGTTCAATAGAAATGACGAGTATTACAATATCGGCAGTTCGAACACGAACAAGTATTCTTGACAAATCATTAAGTAAAGGCAAAGGGGAGGTTAGCTTGAGTTGTTTTGCCCTGTTATTTTCAGAACTAGTACAGTACTGTCAAAATCGAGTTTACACTGTACCAGAGTTACAAAATAAGTACGTAACCGATTAACATCAATGAAATATGATTACATAAAATTAATAATTTTATATTTGTGGGTTAGATTGGCAGAATTAGGTGCAGAGGTTGGTCACAGAATAACAGATTTACTCGTTGTTCGAGAAAAAGGTGGAAAACGTGAGATAAAACTATTGAATATCTTATTATTTATTAAAAGTACGGTATGGAAATCATTATTTGGTCGGGAGGCTGACAAATTAGAACATGCAAATGACGATGAACGTACTTATTACATCATAGAAAAAGAAGCTTTAGTAAACAAGTTTATATCAGTTCCAAAAGATAAAGGAAGTTTGAATTGTGCCTCTTTTATCGCTGGAATAGTTGAAGCTATTCTTTGTGATTGTGGTTTTGTAAGTATTAAATTATATAAATACATATTTATATTTCACAATTTAACCATACGCTTGTAGTTGATAAATTTATACTTCGTTGTAAAATTATTGGTTAAATTATATATTTTTACAATGTAGATATAATAACAGATATATAATATTATCTATTTTACACAAATAAAACTATTTAAACTTAGATCATAAAATTATAAGTATTTTTTAATAACAAAGAAGTTCTATAAATCTTTATTTATATTTATAGACAGCAAAAGTAACTGCACACTGGCATAAAGGAACAACGTATATGGTTAAATTCGACGATGCAGTTGTTACTCGTGACAAGCAGCTTGAAGATCGATAATATAATATCTGATAAAGAAAAACTGGTCAAAAATGGAAAGTTTTGCAAATGAAATTGAAAGATAATTAATATTTTATAAACCTTTGTTCTTTTTTTTTTTCCGAAACAGATAAAAGGTTGTTCTTCTTTGCAGTTATGTGATCCCATAAAGAACAAACACGACATTTAAATTGTATAAGACTAAATACTTGAAACCATCGTTCTGTTATGTTTATTACAAAGTAATTGTTTTACTTAACATAATTTAATATATATAACATAGTACATATTACAGTATACATATATATATTGAATGACAAACAAAGATTTAAATGTACAAATTTTACTATTCCAAATACACTATCGAAGTATAAATTTACACAAATTTAAATTCTCTATCGGCATAACTTATTTGACCAGTACGAATACGATGTTCTTCCTTCCACTGTAACATGAAAAAAATTTAATAATCATCTCTATCGTTTTTAAAATCTACTTTCTAAAATTTAAGGATTAATTTACCTTTTGTTGTGTAAATAATGCTGCAAATCCTGCAAATGCAACTGTAACAAGTCCACATACTAACATAACTTTACCAGTCATTTTTATATTATATTCTTGCGTAAGTCTTAGAACATTATATCTTTCAAATGCCTCATCAGCCTGTATGTTTTAAGTAAGAAAAACAATATTTATCAAAAATTACCAGTCTATATAAAATTGACAAGATTAATGTTAAATTCTATAATTGTTGTTATTATTCTTTTCATAATATTTCGTGTCAACTAATTGAGGTTACGTGAGATACGTACAACTATCGACTGCTTCGTTGGATGGAGCATTTCTCTTAAATATTGTTCACGTAAAACCTTTTTCCTTGCATCTCTCCATTTTATTATTTCTCGCATTTTTGGCGAGACATCATAGAAATCCAATTTATTCGATTCCATTTTTCAATCTAAAGTTTACGTTACACGGTAGTGTCGAATACTGAAACTTATATAAGGCATATATATATATACCATATAATATTGTCGTGTACACACAAAGAAACTTTGTATGCAAGTTTGTATGAAAGAAAGCTTAAAAATGTATTATTAACAAAATAAATTGGAACGTTGAATTGAACGTTGAAAAGCTTAAAAATTCCATAATTGAGTAAAATATATTATTAATTATTGATTAGTAAAGATACTTTTTATTTTCCGAACATTATAATAACAAAAATATTTAATCGCAATACAAATAAATTGTTTTAAAGGATTACAAACGATTAAATAATTTCAGTAAATGAATAAAGTAGAGATAATAAAATAATCATAAATTATCAGATTTTAGAAACCAATAACCAACAAATCAATGCACGAAACCAATAAATTTTAGAAAAAAATATTTAGTTTTTAAAAATGTAGAAAAATGCGACTTAGTAATTCCAAGATTTTAAAGCCAAGAAGCAATATTTTGTTATACTTTCTTTTCAGAAATATTTTCTAAACTATACTTCAGAGCCGTGTACAGCCGAATTTTGCAATTTCATTTTTAAAAAGAAGAAAAGACGTTTTTAAATACAAATAAATAAAGTTTTAAAGCGAAATTGCAAAATCCGGCTGTATACAACAGAAAGTATAACAAAATATTGCTTCTTGGCTTCCAAATTTTTGAATTACTAAATCACATTTTCCTACATTTTTAAAAACCAAATATCTTCTATCCTTGTCTCTCCTAACCAAAACAACAGAAGCTAAACAAACGTCGCCGAAACTTATCAATTTTCCGCCAAAGTTGCTAAATATTCGAAATACATATTCGGTCACTAAACGAAACAAAATAAAGAATGTCATAGGACAAACACGATTTAAATAAAGTCTGTAGGTCATAAAATCGAAAGATTCGAATATAATTCAAAGGATGCTTAATCATCAACTACGATAAAAATGCATTCTTTGCGTACAGACATGCATTTAAAATGTGGGTTGCTAAACATTTATCAAAATCACATGACAATACCGACGTATAACGAATAAAGAATAATCGTATTCGAATCGAGTTACACTAAATAACGAGAGTACATGTATAGGATTGCGCGTGAGCAGATAAAAACAGTATGATATTTGATTTTTCAGTGTTTCTCAATTCGTTACATTCATTTAGCTTTTGTCATGTTTTAAAAATCTATATCAAATTATATTTCTAAGTTCTTTCATAATTTATATAAAAATTTGAATATTTTTGTTACGTTTAAATTAGATAACAGTAATTCAGAGATTTAATATTACTGCATAATATGTTTAAAAATGACTTCTTATGTTAAACGTTTGCCAATGTTATGTTTCTTTCGGTTACGAAGAAACACGAGGGAAGGAACTTCCTACCAATCGTTTTTAAAACATTGTATGTTATGGCAATCTCTCGAATCCAACACTATAAAATACATATAATCCAGATGTATGCACAGAAAAGTGATGTGAAAACCACATTTAGTTGTTGTTGATTCCTAGGACATAGACAGTATTAAACATTCTTAATATTTACACTTTTTGAGTCAACTTCATTATTACTCTTATTTTATTCTTTTATAGATATATAAACGTATTTTCTCTATCCGCACATCGTCTAAATTAAAAGTAAAGAAAGATAAAATTTAGTAGAATAAGTTAGGTCAGAACAGTATTTTAGTCGTCTCAAGTAAGTTTGGTTGTTAAGTTCACCCGTTGTACATAATTTTCGATCGCTGCGATATGTATAATTTATAAAAACAATAGAGTAGTGGTGATTGCATGCTGACTCATATACCGCCATAAATGTATGTAAGTATGCGTAGATTTCAGTATGATAGTAATAATAGTTTATCGAAAATATTTAAAAAAATTAAAGTTTTCGTCGATTATGCGTAAGGAAAAAATTGCTTAAAACCATGACGCCGACAACTTATTGAAAAAGCATTAAAATCATTCGGTGCCGCTATATAAAAAATTTCCTTTTTAAAACTGTATCGCGTCAGTCTTGCCTTTTGCTTAATTTCTCCTTAACCGAAGGAAACTTATTGTGTACTTGTATCTATTATGTGACTAATAGCGTCAGATAAGAAAAAAATGAATAGAAAACCAGGTTTAGAATACATTATATATTTTCATAAAGACAAATTACGGTTTAAAATATTTGAAAATACCTTTAATCCGATAAAAAATAAATAATTAAAAGAATAATAAATAATATTTGCGGTGTATTGAAATTATTTCTAACACTTGAATGATATGTGCGTAATTTATTTTTGTAAAATATTGATGGAATATTAATAATCAATATTTATTACATATATTAATTGTTTATATCTTGAAGTTGGGAACCATAGAAGTCAAAACAGTGGTGAATCACGTAGTAGGGGAGAATATACAATATAGACAAAAGAGAGGCGCTCTTAACAGTTCGTTAGTAGTCCGTCGAGTCGACATTAGTGCAACGTAACAGAAGATACGTTGCTCGTCGTACTTCTTCCTGACAACTCTCCAACAAATATTTTGTAGAATTGGTAAGATATTTGAAGGTATTTTTATTATTTCATCTTGATAATTATATTTGATCGAAGTTACAAAAAAAATTTAATTTCTGTTTTCCTTTTAAGTTCCATGTAATTGTGTACAGCTTCTTTAATCATCGTTATATTTATCATGTTTATTACGTTTTATTCTTTGGAAAGATTTTTGCATTCTCTGACCTTTTCCTTCTTGGTAGTAATTCTTTTGTTCCTTGTTAAGTCATAACGATACGCGTCATTCAGAATTTTTATACTTTACGCAACATCATTTTATTAAAGTAATACGGTTGTAATTTGTTGAAAATATGTGCCAGAAATGACAAATTATTATATTATTTCTTGTAATGTATTAATATCAAATAAGAAAGCATTATTACTACCTAATTTATAAGGAAAGTACGTGTCACGTGATTGTTTCTTTGTATCCGATGTTTGTTTGTATGCATGTATGTACATGCGTATGACAAAACTCGAGATATATATATATATATATATATACACACACACACACACGATACGATGCACAGTCATATACATAAATAAGATCATAGAATATTAGTACATTTACTGTATATCGATGTTAAACAATTCTATTTTACAGTTTAGATATCTTTTGTGATTATGTAAACTTTTTTGTTTATGATAATTATTGTATTAATTTTAGAAATTACTTAATTTATATGTATTTTCAGATTTAGCATAGAAATCATGAAGACAATATTACTTTTAGTCGTGATAGCATGTGCTGCAGTGCAAGCTATTTCTTTCTTTGAATTGGTGAATCAAGAATGGACGAATTTTAAGGTGATTCAACTATCGATTGTTCATACGCTCAATATGTAGCATAAGTTTGTTCAGATAACTTTTGACGTTATTATATTTATATGTTTCTTGTGTAAATATTATTAAAGATATCCTTGTACATATAGTGCATATTGATTGTAGATTAAATATGACCTTTAATGAATGTGTTTCTATAAATAGATAACATATTTGTCTGTAGATAAAATATTTAAATAATTATTATAAAATTTAATCAATCAATCTATCATTTTTTATATTAGTAATGTTTATGAAAGGAAATAATTATTTTATTATTAATTTCTAGATGGAACATCACAAATGTTATAAACATGATTTGGAAGAAAGCTTAAGAATGAAAGTATATATGGAGAACAGACGCAAAATTGCTGAACATAATTGTGATTATGAAGTGAACAAAGTTTCGTACAGATTAAAAATGAACAAATATGGAGATATGGTGAGTAATTATTATTACATGATCAATTACTAAATTAATTACACGAATAAGTTCTCTAATTACCATCTGTCTATTGTCTGATATTTTTAGTTTCATCATGAATTTATTAGTATGTTAAACGGGTACAACAAGACCATAAATAATACATTGAGAAATGAAAGATTAACAAATGCACCACCTATAGGTGCTGCATTTATTGAACCGCTAAATGTAGAATTACCTAAAATGGTAGATTGGAGAAAACTTGGTGCTGTCACTGAGGTTAAAGATCAAGGGCATTGTGGTTCATGCTGGGCATTCTCTGCTGTAAGTTTTATTTAGAATAGTTTCTTAATATTAATACATCACTTTTAAATTGCTTCTCTGCTAATATATATTGGATTACTTATTATTATAATTAATAATAAATGAAAGAAGTTGAGAATCTTAAGGTTATCATGGCTTGTATTATTGCTTAACACTGTTATGTTCGACTTCAATAAACTGTCTGAAAAGGCAAACAAATTTTGGGTATTATAGACCGGATCATTAGAAGGACAACACTTCAGACGAACGGGAGTTCTTGTTTCTTTAAGTGAACAGAATTTAGTTGATTGTTCTGGAAGCTATGGTAATAATGGATGCAATGGCGGGTTAATGGATCAAGCTTTCGCTTATATCAAGGACAATAATGGTTTAGATACCGAAGTAACTTATCCATATGAAGCTGAAAATGATAAATGCAGGTAAGTACATATTGTGATAATAGAAATTCTTTCCAGATGTTTTTCTGAGTATTGTAATTTATTGTTTCATTAATAGATACAATAAAGAGACCAGTGGTGCTTCTGATATTGGTTATGTAGATATCCCTGAAGGAGATGAAAAAAAACTGAAAGCAGCAGTAGCTACTATAGGACCAGTATCTGTTGCTATAGATGCTTCTCATGAATCTTTCCAATTTTATTCTGATGGTTTGTTTACTTTATGATATACAATAGCGATAAAATGTTCCAAATTTGTTGAATGGTTGTTTACGAAATTGCATATGAATTGCAGGAATTTATTACGAACCCAAATGTTCTTCAAAAGATCTGGATCATGGTGTACTAGTAGTAGGATATGGAACGGATGATAAAAATCAAGATTATTGGTTAGTGAAAAATAGCTGGGGCGAAAGTTGGGGTGAGAATGGATACATTAAGATGGCCAGAAACAAAAACAACCATTGCGGTATTGCTTCCTCTGCTAGCTATCCCCTTGTTGGATCTCGAGGATACGATTATCCTCAAAAGTAATTTTAAGATATAAGCGAATATAAATTACAAACCTGTAATAATTTTCCATAAGTTAATTATAAGCATTTGTAAATTTTACATTTAAATTTTAGTTTTTACATCCAATAAATAAATATATATTTTTTGAATAAAAGGAGATATTTAATATTATATACCACAATTTTTACAAAGAGTAAAAAATGTTAAGTTACGATTTATTGATTATGTTCGTACAATCGTAAATCGATTTGATCTTGTAAACATCAGGTTGATACCATTAAGTTGGCACTGTCTGGCATGGCATCACAGCAGAAATTGATTAATCAATATGTGTATAGAATTCTATGACATTAATGTGTAAATATGTATGCCGTAAAGTAGAGTTATAGTATTAAATAATCGTTTTATTTAAAAAATCGTGACTTCGTAAATTATTATTACACAAAGTTTCTTTTATTATACAGTAACGTTAAAATGTTTTATAAACATAACCTTCAAAGGCTAGCTGATATCGATAGCACGTATTGGGCGATTTAATTAAATGAATGTGTTTAGAAAATAAAATTTTATCATAAGAAGTGAAATGTAAAGCAGGTAAAATGATTTAAATTATTTCTATTATTTACCTAGATGGAAGTAGATTAATTCCCGCATGTAGAATGTAATATTTTTGTATTGGTTCTAAAATTTGTATTTGAAGTATTCTCTTGAATCATTTTCATTAATTATATTATAATATTTATGTAACTTTTCACTTTATCTCAGTTGTTAATAAAAGATTTTTAATATACGATACATATGAAATAGATATATAACTTAATTATATCGAAATCAAAACTGTTGTTATTCTTTAGTAAATATATTTATTTAAATTTTTACAGACACATTCATAAAATGGGTGAATTAAACGTGTGTTTTCAAATAGACACAGATAATCGTGAAAATTTTCCATCTGGGATTACATTTCAAACATTTAAAAACCAGCGAGACAAATTTTATGAGATATTTAGAATATGGGAAGAGAATCATTTGGTACCAGGATGGACATTTCAAATAGCTTTGGGAAGTAAAATACGAACTATGCTGACGTTGAACAACGATGCAATTAATTATTATCATTTTGCCCGATTATTTAAATCGCAACTTTTAATTTCGTGCGTACAAAACAGGCAACAAGTAGGTTCAAACATTAGCATTGTATATTTAAGAATTATGTATTCTTTTACTTCCAATTTTTTGACTCGTGTTTAATACTTTTAGGCAGAAATAGACGATGAAAATATAAGTTTTCTAAAAACTTTGAAATGTGTCAATCCCAAAAAATTGGATCAATTACAAAAACGACTAGTAACACCGCAACCTTCCAAAAATCAAGTTACTGAACCATCTTTTCCAGGAGTGCAAGAATTCTTCAAGGATTTTATATTATTTGCTTTCAATCCAGTTTTTTATGTTCATTTGGAAAATTGTTTGGTTCATGAAATAATGGAATTGAATGATACTCAATTCAACAGTAGCGAAATAGAAGACTCAGGTATTAATATGTATTAAGAAACTGAAATAATATTGTAAGTTTTACATGTTTCGCGTTTAATTGTATATTCATTTATTTTGTTCAAAACAGACACAACAGTCGACGAACAAACTCAACAGAATTTCATTACTTGTTTATCCAGTTTACAACTTCTTGCAAAAGTATTAGGTCTTCTTGTATCATTGCCATACAGATCAGAATCGAATAATTTTAAGGAGTTAGTGGCAACTCAAGTAGAAGTAAGAAGTAAAGTAAGTAACTGAAATTAAGAAGTTTTGTCTTTAATAAACAAAGTCAACACGATGCGTTTTATTTAGGTTTTACCAACAGTAAATTTACACCTGTGTCTTCATAATGCAATAACATCTGGAAAGTTGTCATTAACCGTACCTTGGATAGCAAAATACTTGGCTATGTTGGATGCGGTATCTCTTCGATTACCGTATTATAAGCAAATCTTAGAACTTTTATACTATATTTATAAGGCTGTAAATCAGTCTGACGTTTTGGCACCTGACAGTCCTATTTCTCAACAAACAGCAATTCTTCTAAAATCAATTTTAGGCTGGTTATTTGAATTATCAAATTTTCCAAAGGATTTGTATCCTTCTTGGCAGAAGACGTATAAAGTTAAGGAATTGCAAAGTCTGAAACAGTTTGACAAACACTATGCAGAAAAAAGTATGTTGTCTGGAGAGCCCATAGTATCTGTTACTTCTGCTAAATATAATTTAGACAAATTAGATATTATTAATGAAAAAACGCTACGAATATGCTGCCCTTCAGCCGCTTTAAATGCACCTGTGACGAATTCTAATGCAAATTTAAATAATTGCAATTCAAATAAACACATTACACCAGTTTCTAGTCAACTTCACAAATCTGTCCGAGGGGCAGGTGTAAAGCATTTAGAGGTAAGTTTATTGATTTTACTTTCTTCTCTCGATGAAAAGTATTATAATTTTTACACGTGAACAGTTGCAATTAGAAGAAGCTTTCTTTCATGGGCAACCAGCATCTACTCGCAAAACGGTTGACTTTGTGTCCGAACGGGTTGCTTCTGCTTGCGTGAAGCATATATGCAACACTCTATTAATGTCTTCTAGAGAAACGAATTTGAATAATTTTCGAAAGGTTTTGAAAAAGAAGCAAAGCGAAAGGCAATTGGAAAAATTAGAAGAATCATTACTCAATGATGCAAAGGATTTCAAGGTAAATTTGTTAATTTCACAAAGGAACCGTGTCAATAAAATAAATAATGCTAACAAAAAAATAACTTTTCTAAGGCATACATAATAAATGACATGAATATATTGGCTACGAATACGTCTAAAGAATTAAAGAAGCAATGCGAAATATCTATACCGACAATTTGTGAAACACGTGTAACTAAAGCCATAGAATCTCTTTTGGCCGAAGATTCTTTGAGCCCCGTGAAAGAAATGTGCGTTAAAATTGCTACAAGATTAGCCACAGAACGAATACATCAGTGGATACAGTCCCATATAGTGGGTGGCTCATTGTTCATAAAAGACATGGAAGTGGAATTAAACAGATTCTTGAAAAACTCTATACCATTACATCCTTTTCAAGAAAAGAAACACAATCCAAATGCAATTAGTCCAACGGATATTACCGCCGACATAAGAGTAATTATATATTTACTTTGGACCTTTGTTTCGATAAAATGGAATTGAAATCTTTTCTGATAATTTTTGTAGGAGCTTATGTGGGATGTACTCGACAATGGTGGAAAATCTCTAACGATAAGATCTGTATCAACTGTGCTAGATAATTTGTATCAAAGTTTGAATGAAAGAGCTGATTTAGTTGTGGGGCCAGAGAACGTTTTATATTCTCTCAGCACAGATTTTGCTTTATTTTTAGGTAAAAGAATATGAATTTTTGAAATAAGATATTATATTATGAAAAGCATTATTATCGATGATCTTTTGTACTTGCAGTCGCTTATCGAAGTGATCTTTTTACACAAAAAGTTCAAAAAAAATTCATAAGAGTTTGGACAATGGAGGGTTGGAAAGCTATGAAATTAGATTCTCCTATGCACAGAGTATTTAGTTCTAGAAACATTATGCTGCTTGCCCAACCAGAAAACGAAGAGATTTGGCCATTTTTCGGAAAATTTATTAGAAAGTTAATAGAGAAAAACGTTTTGGACATTGATAGTTTTAGCGATCAGTGTGTAGCTTTATTGAGACAAGATTGGCCCATGGTAAATATATCTTTTTCTTCGTTTGTTAACATTAATCGAAAGAATTATTAATTGTTTCTTTTCTTATAGTCTATTATGAAGCATTTGTCGAAGTGTTTAACAGAAGTTATATCAGGTTTTAAGGCATCGGATGGAACAGCAGAAAAAGTGAAATATTTGTTAGGGTGGATAGCAGAAACGTATAATGAAATAGAATTTTGCAACGATTATAGTTCTTTAGACTGATGTTCGTTTATTCATTTTTACTTTTAACTTTTTAAAGGACTAGTATATTGTATAAACCAGTGATAGGCATAATAAAGTCCATTGAAGAGTTCACGGGTATCGGTGTATATAGTGTGTACAATGACGAGGTATTGTGAATCCATGAAGATTTGAAATGTTGAAATTCGTTGAATTTTAGATTTTCAAGTTTTCAAATTTGTTAATTTATAAATATGAAATTTAGGAATGAAAAAATGTAGAAATTGAAACATTCAGAAAATTTCGGAAATTAGAAGCATAGAAATGAAAAATGAATAAATTAAGAAATTTTAAAGCCGCGGAATTGTTTAATGATCAGTGGTACGCGAATGCATGTCTGTCCATCGTTACTTCGTGGGCACAGTTGCCAATCACTGGTATAAATGATATAACTATTGTGATAGGAATGTAAATTATTGTAAATTAATAATCGAATGACAAAAGAGACGCGTGTCTAATGCACTAACTTAAACAGTTAGTATTATTACGTCTGTAGGTTAATAGAAGAAATCTAAATTTTCGTTGGATGTTAAGTATCTAAATTAATACGAGAAATTTCGAGGATTTGATACTTAATTGATTTTATACCTGATATTATTATGCACTGTTTGTATAGACAGCGTAAGATTGTATTTAATTTAATTGTACGTATTAGTATGCACGGATTTCAATTTTTACTCTTAGATCTAACGTTAATTTTGTATATAAAATTAATTATCGATTTTATTCTGCTCGGTATACATTTTATAGGAACGGATAAAATGAAAAATTTTTGTATGTACGAAGTGCTAAATAAACGAAGAGTTGTTTTTTATGTATTTGTAATTTTTAATCGTTTACATTATTCCTTTATACATTCTATCAGGGAAAATGAATTTCTCAAGGGTCTATAGAAACGTATTGAACAGACGATATTTACGCTTTGGTGTTGTAATCTATAATTTGAATCGATTGTTTCAAACAAAATATTATTAACAATATTATGTAGGATTGTTGAAATTGAAAAACAAGTTCGAAATGAAAGAATCATTAAATTGTAAAAATTTGATAAAGCATCAGCATACTTTTTGTCGACTAGTTTTGTTGCTCACCTACTGTTTGGACATATGCGCAGTACGAACTGCGCGAAGGACTTGAGCGCGAACAAATTTTGTTGCAGTTCAGCGCCGTCGCTCGTCCAGTTCGTACGTATTTCATTTTTCCGTGAGATTTTGTTAAACAGTGTGGATGAACACGCGTTTAACCGATAATAATAAAACTATTGTTTCTAACACGTTTATAGGCTGTTTCGCATTACAGAGTAGAGTGTCATAATTTACAAGTTGACTTCTACTAAAAACAAATGCAAGTATTTATTTGATCGAATCTGAAACGACAAAAATATATATGTATAAGCATTACAATTAGCGTGTTAGTGCTGGTACTGAAACGGCTGGTCGATGAAAGTATCGGTACTATCGATTTAATTAACAACAAAGTAAATGTTATGTTTGTAGTCTTTTTTTGTTATCATTAATTGTACCGGGGTGGGACTTGAAAGCGGGGAAAGGTCGATGAAACGTTAAAAAAAGGGAGTATCGTGTACCGTAATAAAAATATCTGTCGTTACCCAACAGGTAAATTATGAATGATCGGTGAATGAAAAGCGGCGAGAAAGACGATTAAATACGGCAACGATTGTTAGCAGGTGGGAATTTTGAGGTATACCGGTACTCGCAAGTACTTTGGTCGCATGGTGACCTCCGAGGGAAAACGAAAGCGATCGTGCATCGAGGTTACTCGCGAAACCGATCGATCTCGACGATCGGTATCGGAACGAACAAATACCGTCGGAGTTGTCGACGTGGTCGTGGTGCACGCTGGAAATGTGAAATAACGCGTGGTGCTTGTCCCATCTCATCCCATTCCATCCCATCCTATCCCATTCCATCCCATCACATCCTATCCCATCCCATTCCATCCCATCCCATCCCATCAAGGGCACCGTTCAAAATTCGATCGTGAATAACGCGCGATCGCTTTCCTACGGAGCACGTGTGCATCGACACGTGGTTGCTCCAAGGAAACGTCAAACGATCCATGGAATCATGCGATAACCGTTCTGCTCGAATATCCTTCGTCGGAGACGGTCTGCTTCGTAGGGTAAGTCTTCCGACTTCCAAATTGTAAGTCTTCCAAATTGCAGCTTTACTAAAGAGCAAATAACCGATGTGTATCGTTTCTTTGCTTAACGAATTAGCTGTGGAATCGTTGAAAATCGTAGTAGATCTAATATTTAAGAGAAATATCTAACGTGTATTTCTACTTATACATGTCTATGTACATCGATATACTCAGCTAGTAATATTATACATATGTACTATACATAAATGTTTGTAAATATACATATTTACGTATTATTTGAGTTTGTAGAAAGGTTTCTAAACTAAATTATGACCTAAATAACATATACATGTAGAAAGTGGTTATTGAATCGATAGCCACAATAATTAATTTGTTACTGCGAATTGCGGTAGACCACACAACGTAGTATACCGTTTAACGACAAATCGCAGAAAAAGAGAAAGAAGAAGGGAAAAATTGTCGAATATGTGCCGGTAAAAGTACGCTAGCTTCGTTATTACAAATGGCTCGAGATTCGAGTATCGGTGGAACCATTAAGCGTCAGCAAAAAAAAAAAAGGAAGCATGCACCGACATCGGGTATTTATTTGTAAACGGTAACGAGCATTCTCGCGAATCGAACCGGAAACCGATACGATAAGGTCATCGCATTTAACGAGTACCACCGAATCCATGCGGAAACTGGATAGAAAAACGTGCGATGGAACATCGTCGCGTCGCGTCGCATCGCGTCGGTCGTTGCACTCTTTCTATCAACGATCTTTCGAAAAACGATACAACTATCGAGTTTCGTTCATTTTAGCGGTACAATTATTGCTCTAACCGTAACCTGTTCGTCTCTATACAGATATCGGACGTCTAAAGTATCGAATTTAGTGTGTTGGTAAAAACAAGAAGAAAATATGTTTTGAATGAAAAAATACGAGATTATAAACCGATTACCAATTACCTCTGTAACCTAAGATAATCGTATTCCGTTTCCTTATCGTATCGTACTCTTGGTAGAATTGCTTGGTTAATGGTGATTACACGTAGCTACAAATGTCTCGTATTGCTGGCAAGTTTCACGAAGGATGGCCGCAATTTGCGGCTACTAGTGTCGGGCGCCATTTTGATTCACCTCTTTACAGGAAATTACCAGGCCTGTTTCAATTTGCTCTTCCCCGTGATACTCGAGGCTCCGTAACAAATTTCATTTTCTCCGCTAGTCATCGGAGCAAGAAAAAAAAAAAAAAAAAAAAAAAAAAACTAAATGAAACGTTCGTCTGCTTCCACTTCGATTTCAACTTATTTCATCTTCCGTTATCGAACGATTATCGATCGCCGTTAGAGGTCAATTCCGATAGAATTTATATCGCGTTTCATCGACTCTACGAATGTCTACTTATAACTAGCAACTTATAGAATTTTTCTGAAAATCCAAACTTTCGAACGATTTCGAACGATTTCGAACGATTTCGAACGATTTCTTCACGTTCGTTGAATATGACCATTAACCTAACCATCAAAAAACTAACGACTAACCAATTGCTATTAAGAATTGGTATAAGAAGTTTTTTCAACTTTTAAGCTTCAAGCTGATATACCGGTATTGCAAGTATTGCTTTGTCAAACTTTTATGTCATCGAATTGACGCAAAAGAGACTGGTAACGATCTAGTAAAGGAGTTACGAAGTTTCAAAATGTACCAAGTTATCGAGTCATTACGATCATTAAGACAACTAAACCTTTCAAATGATTATCGAAACGGCTCGAATTTCTCCGATAATTAAATCGTTGCTTTTATCGGAAAATTGGAATTTACGCGTTCTACGCGTGTTTCGTGAAATCATGAAATTCTTTGTACTAATTTTATCACTGTTCGATCATCGAAACACAAAGTCGAATTGTTCGTTATTACGAAAAGTTAGTACGATAAAATAGCAATAACTGGGCTGATTTGTACGCGAAACACAATAAGGAGGGAGAGAGAAAGAGAGTATAAATGTTAATCGTCGTTCCATGTTCCCTGCTGCTTCCTATAGAAATCATAAATCAAAGCCCTTCACGTTCTCTAAGCCGATTATATTAGGGAGCTAAGGTTCAAATAATCGAACGAAGATCCCATCTTTTATCCACTTAACGCATTTTTTCTGCCTTTTCTCGTTCGTTCGAACAAACACTCGTGAAAATAAAACTTTTAATATACATATACATATACGTATACGAGTGTATGTATACAGTTACGGTGATCGACGTTGCAAATTTCGTTTATTCTGATAGACAATTGCGAATAGCAGGAATTTGAAACGGCAAATCAGAATATTAAATTAGGGAATTAATCCTTAATGTATGTAATAATCCGTTAGAGAAGAACGAATTATTGGTTCGACGGTGAGTTTGTTCTCGTTTCAACGTTTCAACGTATCATTGAAAGCAACGAATCATTAAAACAACAGCACAATTCGAAAGAAATATGCATGCAGCGAAAAATGTTATTTAAAAGTATGCGATCACGAATTTTCTCTCAAGTACATTAATTAATTAATTAATAGTAATAGTTTTATGTGATCGATTCGAGTGAAACTTTTTACGTTAAACAAGTTATTTTCTGTTAACGCTAAGCTCGAAATCGTAAGTGTTATTTTACGCTAGTTTTATGCCATCGATTCGTCCGAGAGTTTCGATGTTTCGCAAATGTGAATATTTAATGTGCAACAACTTTATTTCTTGTATCGTTAACGTGCAATTATAGATGCGAATGTAACGAAGAAATGGAGACGCTTTACACGGGAGCGATCCATGGGTTTCCTCAATCGAACGGTGGACTCGGCAATGGAATGTCGACAGGAATCGGCAACTCGTTCGATCAGGACGGCGTATTGAGTCTGATCGTCGTTTTGGGCGGAAGTTTGTCCCTGGTTGCTCTAGTTTTCGCCTTCATTACCTATAGGTAAGTCTAGAGAAATTTAGTAGCCAGCCTAATAATATATGTATAATTGTTTGACCATTGAGAAAGAACACGGACTTTCTATGTTAATGTCTGTTACATAAGTTACCGGTAAGTGTCAAGGGGATGAAACGAAGCGGAGCGTCCTCGTTCGATGAAAACCTTTCCGCGTAGTCCTACAGCGTGACTATGCGCAATTTACTCGAGATCGGCAGAAAGTATACGGATACGAATCGAGAATGTACAGATTGCTTCTCGTTGCTTCTTCCATGGCAACTGTGCCGATGCCAACAAGAACATTTTTCTTTATGCGTTACAATGTCACGACGACGATGACGCTTAAATTTCCGATATTTTCATCCACTCTTTATGTATTTCGATACTTAAGAAAAGAACGTTGGTAATTTTCTTTTAGCCGGTATTACGCGGACAGAGAATAGAAAAGAAGATTTCGACAACGCGCTAGATCGTGACTCGACTAGACCGTGTATTTTACACGGGCGAGGTAATTTGAAATTAGTCGGTAATCGAATTGCTGAAACATTGGCAAGGGAGAAAAGCGAATCGAATTGTCGTTGTTACGGGTAGAAGACGAGCATGTTCGGACATTTCGAGGCAACGGGTTAAACGATAAGTACTCGAGACAGCGATCGATTTCACTGGACAACCGATTGTTCGACCCGTGGCTCTTCTCTTTTCTATTCGTTCGGCTACAATTACAGACGCAAACCCACCGTTCGAGCCAACGAATGGCCAATTAATTGCTCGGACGATGTTCGATAGCGATCGCTAAACACCCTTCTTTGTTTCGAGTATTCTCGTTAATTGCAGACCCCTCGTGTTTCCTCGTTAATCGTTGCGTTCACCCAAACTTCCTCGAACTCCTTTCAAATCAAACATTTAGAACAATGCGTTCTAGCAGAATAGCCGTTATCTCGTGTGGAAATCTACCGGATTATATCGCATATCGTATGTTTGATTTTCACGCGTACGAAATTTTCTATTATTTCTAGACGTATACCTGTATACAATGTATATGTAGACAATGTTGGTACGTTGTTTAAAATGAATATTTCTATACCGAAATTTCCAAATACATACTTCGATGGTTAGGTAGATTCCTAACGCGAAGAAGGACCGTTACGATCTTTTTCAAAATCTTTTCAAAGCATTTCAAAACCTTTCGCGACCCTCGTTCTTTTATTAGACATCTTTCTTACTTTTCGGAGCATACAGAATTCTTCGATTCTTATTTTATAAGATCCTGTGCTTATTTTGCGAGGGAACATTCGCAAAATTCGATTACTTTCCGATCGGTTTAACGCGCGTCAGATGCACAATCTTTTCGGTGATACTTTACAATAAGGCTGGAGAAACGGTTGAAAACTTTATAAAGGAAGTAGCCGTTGACGGAAATTGAAGGGAAATGGAAAAGCACGAGTACCTTCTTTCTTCTTCGACAGTCGGTTGGTCGGACAGTCGTTGTTGCCAGCTTGTCTAACAATAAGCGTATAATAGAAATTTGAAAGAACACAGTACAGTTCCGACCGTACGCTCTTCGCTGATTCCACTGCGATTCAATTAATTTTCATCGTTCTTCCGCTTTCCGTGAAAACGTACGTACATAGACAACGTATAAAATATCGAAGGGAACAAATGGATTTGATCCATAGAAATTCGTTTTTCTATTCCAAATGTTCAGCATCCACCGAGTGGATTTTTTCAATCGCACTCTCGAGAAACATTGAAATAATTGAATCTTTAACAATCTTCTGTCGCTACTTCGAAGCTGTAGTGTTTTTGCTGCTTCGAAGCTTTCGATCGTTATAAAACCGTTATCGTCGAAACGATAAATAATTGGATTATATCAACGAACAGAGCGAGTCGTAAGGAAAGCTATTCCATTAAGGTCCACTTACAGATAGCAAAGAATAGCATAGTCGTCTGGTTTTAACTTTCTACCTCGATTTACTTCCGTTTCTGTTGTTCGATAAGATTTCAAGGCGCTTCGGCAACGACGTCCGTCGTCCTTGTTCTTCGAAATTCTTCTTCGTTTCCTTTAAAGAGCTCTCCTCGTTTGCATATTTTCCTCGTTTCCTAAAGGATATCGCCGTACACGCTAACGAAACGAGTACCTATTCGCGCGACAATTCATTTTCTTGCTCTTACTCGAACGGAGTTTGTTCTCGACGGAAGGGTCGATCGTGATAAAACGTTCATAGAAATTCCCTAGCTACGTCCTATCGACGTTGCATCGGATCGAAATAAGAAAAGGGCGGCCTGAGGAAATATTGTATAGGATTTATTTGTCGGTTGCTTTTAAACGAAATGAAAGAAAAAAAGGGAAGAAAGGCATCGCGTGTCGGCGACGTTAACGATTGTAGCTACTTTAGAAACTCGGGTAATTCTGTTCGAAACCTTTTCACCGAATCGGTATAGAATTAAATTAGTCTGCAAGAAAGTCTCCTTTAACGTTGACGGGGTTCGCTCGTTGTTCAGGCGAGATAGAATCTTCGGAATTTTTAGGACGAGATACACTTTTCCTTGATATCTTGTAGGCGCTTTATTAAGGCCGTCCTAAGGCTTTCATTAGAAGCCCCTATATAAGCTACGCGGGACACGTTGTAACTAACGGTAATTAACTTTTTACCAGAGAAAAAAAGATGAACACGGCTGAAGGATCCGGAGAAGAAGGCGAACAAAAAACTCGTACAATGCAGATTGTCCTTTCGATCGTTTAATGTCGGTGAAATTTTCCGCTTTAATTTGAAATCATTTGAAACGCTTTAAACGATGCCGCTAACGAAAGAAATATATCCGTTTCCGCGAGAATTTTCTTCGATTCAGAATATTCTTCAAAGTTTTTTCCTGTTTATGAGTAATAATAATAATAATACTACTATTTTCATACGATACGTTTAAACGATCAAATTAGTATACATATAGATAATTGGTAATATTTCGTATCGCAAAATTCTGCATAAAATTCGACGGGAGCTGCCTACCAGTCACCAGTACATTAAAGTGGGAAAACGAAGCGTTACATTCGCGTCGCGTCGCGTCGAGTAGATTCGAGCCGATACGTTTCGCTGGATGCGTTATTGTCTGCTATCGAATTATTATCATCGTGATCGCGGTAACGCGATTACTTCCGAACAGTTGAAGCTAATTGAATCATTCCGTTTTATTTCGTTTCTTGTTCGACCGCAAATGAGGATAACGAAATTTCGATCGTTCGAAATTCGTCCGCGATACAGTGCGTGTAATATTTCCCGTTATCCCGTTATTTATATTGTAAAGATAACTTCTTTCTCATTTTTCATTCGTTCGCGATCTCGCGTTACTCGCGTTGCATTTTATACGCGACCACGAGAGAATAAGTAAATCGTATAGTTCGATTCGAACGGCTGCGTAACTTCGCTCGAAGCGACGATGAAAAATAATGAAACGAAAGTGACGAATCGTTGCGCAATCGTACGTTTTAGCCGATCGCGGTGGCCGGTTATTTTAGAATCGAGTATACGGTTCGCTTCGAATCGATCGAAATTCGTCGAATTAACGCCATATTATCGCGGAAATCGTCTATTTTCCCTAAAATCCTAAAATGTATGAAATTATCGGTAGCCTTCGCTGCGGAATCCGTCGATAGAAGTCTATCATCGAGCAACAATACGCGATTTTCTCTGTTCTACATTCTGTCCGGGTGTAACTGACAACCAGCTATTTTGCATCTAGAATATTAACGAAACGGCGATGAAATGTTAAGCTTCGAATTAATGTGGCTTACGGCGTTATTTATCCGGTGAAATCCCGTCAGATTGTTTACGTTGAAAAATTTGTTATTCGATTTGCCACGCGAATACGTTCGTTGTCGAAACTTCCAGCCAATAATTCAGTTTGGCGCGAAGCGAGCTACGAATAGCAATTTCGACGTAAAGAAATTTCTGACAAGCGTGACTAATGGATACACGTAGATGACACAAACTTCCTCTGCGTCTAAGGTAATCTATCATGAATAATATAATCGACTAATGGCATGATCCAGCGTGCAACGCAAATTTCGGGAAGCACGGAGAAAGTTTCTTATCGTTGCTCAACTGTCGAGGTAACTTACAAACTAGAAACGATGGCTTCTCGACTACATTTACGTCTCGTTGATTTCCGCGGTTAATTAACGTACAGTCTACCTAGCCTAACACGCTCTCGATTCGGAAAGATCGATTTATTTCGCGACTGACCGACCAACGAATCGAGAGAATTTTCACCAGCGATTGGAACACTTTGAACATTTCAATTTGAGAAATTTCCAAGTTTCGATACGATGAGAAACGATAGTGGAATGTACAATTATAATGGATGTTTTCGAATGTTTTCGAGACAACCTTTCGGTATCGCGATCGAAGCTTCGTCGGAAGTTCGAAAGCTACCTACCTACCTACCTACCTACCGTGTAGGTGGATAGTCGTTCGGATCGAATCCGAGCGAGTAGCGATATTTGCGTCTTGGCACGACTCGATCGCGTAAATAGGCGAATAGAAGAGAAATGAACATTCTCTCGCGTTCAAACGGATAATCGAGAGGATTGTAGCCGGCCACACGGAATAACGTGTACCTATGAATTATGTGGTCGCTCGTTTGGAAATTTGCCGGATTATCAGTCTGCTACATCCAATCGCGATTATCTGTAGGAGGAAGGGCGTGAGTAATAGAAATTGAATAGCGCGTTCGACTACGAATATACGTTGCTCGGACGTATGTATCTCGACCGTTCGCGTCGACTTAGCAAAATTATTTAATTAGATAGATATTTAAGAAGAACCGTAAGGTACTTGGAAATTTGTAAGGTAGAGCAAAAAGTTGGTAGGATCTTTCTGAATACAGAGAAAATTTCATTCGGAAAGCTGGCAGCGCGCGGTTCTTACGAATCAAAAGTTTAACCGCGAAGCTTTCGGGTTTAAAAAGCGTGTTCGACTTTTCTATAAAGCGTGGATCCTTGACGGATTATCTTTGGATCGCGTTTCAATTAGAGCAGCGACGCTCAGGTGCACGGTGCATCTGGGTCGTGTCGGTTGTTGGGATATTTTAAAATTCAAAGAAAAAAATGCCCCCCGGTGTGTTACTTGGAATGCTCCAAGGGGGAACAAAAAGAGCCCAGGTTAAGTGTACTTTATCACGCTGCATACGTCATGGAAATCTGGAACGCAGTCTAGAGAGGAGCCGAGTGAAATGAAATGTCGGTTAGGTTCTTCATCCTCGGAATCAGTGCTCTTGTTTTTCTTCCCTCTCTTCCACTTATCTTAAGTATTTCTCTTTAATCTGTACGCTGCGATGAAATCTCGGTATTTTACCTAATCCTACCAATTAATTCTTTCGAAAATTTTCCACCAGCGACTCGATCATCCTATACAATTTACGATCTCTTCGAGGAACTTGTTCGAAACGAAACGATTCTTCGAACTCTCGACGATTTTAACGAATCCTTACGGTATTAATTGGATTGTTTTCCTGAACAAGTAGCCTCGACGATTCATGCTCGAGCTTTTCTTTCTCGGAAATAAAGATTGTACGTTTATCAACTTTCGTATTTATACATATGTATATCATATTCGATTATTAAACATTATCAATTTTTAAGCTCTTCTTTACGCTAATCAATTTTATGAATGATTTTATTCGTAAAATTATGAAAATTACGACGATCGAAAGGGGTATATGGAAACGTTGCTTTTGTTTAGCTTACGTTCGCTCTATTTTCGATTATATTGTACATCGAAGCGTTACCGGCTTGGCCATATGTTCCGAACTAAAAGAGGCAGCCGACATTTAGACGTAGTAACGTTAGGTTAGGTTATGTCCTTTATCGAGTAGCTATCTCTGTTAATCGATGGATCGCTTCGCCGCGCCACGCCACGCCGCGCCGCGCCGCGGAAAAGTCAGCGACGTAACGCGATACCGTGAAAAGCAAATTATGTTAAAGAAAAAATTACGTTAAACAGAGTTGACGCTAGGAACGGTAAATCGGCAGAGTGGCTTGTAATTAAGCGCGTCGTGCAGCGTGTCGCTTGGCGAGAAGGGGTAAATAGTGAGGGTCGTTTAACTTGATTTTCGCGTTATCTTTAACGAGGTTAAAGTTCGCTGTGACGTTCCTATGGTCCGGTCAATGTCGTTACGCTTCCGTTACATCTGATAGAATCGGTTGCAGCCCGACCTGTAGAAAATTCAATTTCTTTGCCCTAAGAATGTTTACCGGAATTCGATACGGTTTCGAAAAAGCTTATTGTCCAATGTATCTTCTTCCTTGGCTCCTTCTTAAAGAGGTTAACGTATCGAGAACACTTCCGTGCCGTTCGCGTTTCTGCAAAATATCGAAAAAGAAAAAAACAAAAAAATAGAAAAAGTATCCTCGGCGCGCGATATTACATTTTTTCACGAGTCACGGGCTATCGTACAATCGTTATCGAAGCTGTCCGTGCGACGATTACCCGAAGGTATTGTCTCGCGATCGAAATGTATACGGACACGTTATCTATTTCGAAATAGATCTCGTGAATCGAAAAAACTAATTAATCCATAGCGGTGCGTAAAAATGTAATTATTTTACGGGAAGTAAATATCAGTTTGAGATTAAACGAACGAGTCGTTGTAGAAAAGGTGCAAAATGCGAAATTTACGGTCGAAAGAATGAGAGAGGTTGCGCGGAGAAAATAATGGGCGAAACTGACGAATGTTTGTCTAATTGCCGACTCGTGCGCAGACGAGCATCGGTCAACCTCTATCGCAGGCTATCGAGTTTAATTTTACAGCGAATTCAACGCGAACCAAAAGTAGGTTAGATCGGAATATTTGCTCGAAATTCTATCGCTTCGTCGAATTAATAGAAGATAGATCGGCTCGATGTACATTTTACCGTGGCTCTATTAATAGCACAACTAATATCATAGATCGATAGATTGAAATGCGACGGTTCGAATCGAATTATCAAAGAGCTGCTTTGTAAATCGATCATCGGATTCAGGCTACGAGACAAGTTCGGGTATCTACCTAATTGTATATCTAGTCGAGAGAGAGAGAGAGAGAGAGAGAGAGAGAGAGAGAGAGAGAGAGAGAGAGAGAGAGAGAGAGAGAGAGAGAGAGAGAGAGAGAGAGAGAGAAAGTGAGAAAAACTGCTCCATCGCTAAATATCTATTCGAACACCGTTGCTACTTTCCCGATACCAACGTTACTTTTCTTTTATCGTTTCATTGAAATAGAATTGAAATCGATATTTCAAATATCGAAACGTTACACCTAACAAACGTTTCAAACAATTTTTCTTTTAGCTAAACCTTGTACGAACGAATTTCACTCACCGTCCTCGGTTTACGATTCTTTCATTTACGTCCGCACCCGTTTCGTTTCACTGGCAATTATACGAAACCGTCTGTTATCAAAGGTCAGGTCGTTGATTTTTTTCAGCTAAAAATGAAAAGCCAAGATAAATTCGAGCTTCAGCGATAACGTTTCCCATTTGACATTCGGAGTAGACAAATACCCAGACGGTAAGATAGCAACGCTGCGAATCATATTGTACCTCGAAAAGTGAATACTCGGAGACGATGTGGCATTTCGGCAAAAGGACAATTCCGGTTACTTGCGCCCAACGAGTCGACCTTACTTTCGTCAACACATTAATTACTTTATAACGCGAGCTCTTTTATGTCGGTTAGTCATACGTTTTAACCGTTAATCGAATCTCGTATTTGCCATCTAAAGTCTTGGAAATAGTAGAGAAAATGATATTTTCGATTTGAAATATATCGCGTTATCGTTATCGAGTAAACGCCTTAATATTTGCAGAATTGATATAACCGTGTAAAAAGCATTAAAAATGGTAAAAATAGAAAAACGCATAGGAGGAAAAGCTTCGCCTCTCTTCGTTTCTCCTCGCTGAAAAGTTAATTTATCAACGCCTTGATTTGCTGTTTCTCTTAATGTAGGTATCTCTTTTCCGTCGCTTTGAAGTATCTTTAATTAAATCACCATCGAAGGTAATTAAATTTCATTTTGTTCTTTTTCTCAAAGTTCTCGCATTCTCGTATTCCTGTGATCGTAGGCAATAATTTTTCACGTCTGGCAGGACTTTATTACGCGAAGAAATTAAGACATCGTTACAGCCACGGATAGTTAACGATGAATTTCCATGACTGAAGGTGAAAATTGGTGTCGGTGATCGATTCGCGTAGCCCTATCCAATAATGGGAAACCATGGTTGTTATATTCTCGCGTGTCGGTATATCCGTGCGTCCGTGCGCGTATGACGGTGTCGTTGACGAAAATTATAATCGAGCGCATGTTCGTCGCTGGATAACATATAATATTATTCGACTACGACCAGCTGTTTCACCGGTTAATTCAATTCTCGCGTTGATCATTCGCGTAAACGATAACGCGATATTTCTGCCATTTTTATCCCTTTACGCTCTCTTTTCTTGGTCATTTTATTAATTCGAGCAGTCGGACGTCAATTATCGACTAATACTACTTGCTCGTGTACTGTAGCAACTTTTACGTTTCAGAGTTGTTAATCATATTTTTAAAAGAACTCGTTATCTGTTCTTTCGTAAATGCGAATCGACGGCGAAACTTTTACATCGAATCCGACTGAAAGTTAATCAATTTGAAAAAGATATTTTAATTGTTGCCTTTGGACGACCGAAAGCTAATTTTTATTTGATCAAATAAATGATTATATTATAAATGAAATCGAATGAATTACGATCGGAAATCGGAATAAAGAAAACGTACATCCGAGATGATAAAAGGATAATACGATTATTCGAGGTGACGTAAGGAGAAGGAAGGGGAAGCGCGTTAACGCGGCGCAAAATAATTGATGCACCGTGCAAACTACCTTCGTCGCGGTAAGTTAATGTTTATTTGAAAACACGAGGCAGGAAGTGAACGCGTGGTTTAGGAACGAGCAGAGCAATCGACATTAGCGACCTTCTCGAAATGGTGTCCCTCGGTAACACTGGTTCGTTTGCAGACGGCGCCGCGCCTCGCAAATAACCGACTGTATTGGAACGCGATTTCTTTGGCTCTTTCAAATTATCTTCGTGCTCGTAACGACGTCGACTGTCGACTTTCTACGTCTCTCGAAACACGTTAATCGCATCTTCCTCGAACAACCAAAGCGATTCTTTATCGTCTTGTCGAGGTGCGCAACCATTTTGCTAACATTTTAATTAACTTCAAGTTCGATAAATCATTCGCGCGCAACTACTTTCTACGAAAATAAATCACTCGCTCTCGTGGCTTAATATGTTTGCGAATCTTTATCGGGGAACAAAAAAATGATCGAAATATGTAGAAATGTTAGAAGGAAAAGCTCGATTTAGCGAGCTCGATCTGTTCGTTTATGTCGTATTTCGCGTCAATAAACGTGCTTCGATAAAATTATCAAAAGATTATACTAGTCGACGAAATGCGGAGTTCGCGATTTCTGATGAATTCCGATATTTTCAGTTTACGCGCGTACGCTTCGATATTTGCACCAATATGAAATTTAATGCTTCATTTTGTCCAGTCTTTTTATTCTTCGTCGTAGCCGAGCATGAATATATTCGAAGCTGCATTTATGCTGAAATTATTTTGTCCGAGAGCTCCCTTGTCCGAAATCAATAATTTAATTCCGAGGGGAAGATGGGTTCGCGAGGCTGCTTCCGCATAATAATAGCGCACCAGAGACGCGTACCGTATAATTTACCGAGAATTCCTATTTTCACTTAATTTCACTAATTAAACGTTGCCCAATCTGGCGTGGACCAGTCGCTGCCGGGAATAGAAACGTTCGTCGATGATCGATGATATTCCGTGGAATTTGCGGACAGAATGCAGCTTACGAATGTAACATTTTCGATGCACGAATTCTTTGCCCGAATATTTTCAACACGGAGCACCAAAAGAACTCGCTCGATTTTCAATACGACGTCTACTATATGTATGTATGTATGTATGTATGTATGTATGTATGTATGTATGTATGTATGTATGTATGTATGTATGTATGTATGTATGTATGTATGTATGTATGTATGTATGTATGTATGTATGTATGTATGTATGTATGTATGTATGTATGTATGTATGTGGAGATGAAATTATCGCGAAATAAGCGAATGTTTTCTATAAAGCTTTGACACGGTCGAAAAGTTCGCTCGTTAATAACGCGAACAACCAGAGAAAAGAGCACGGTCCATTCTACTGGAGCTGAACCTATCTTCGTTAAAACCGAATTAGCTGCGAATTAACTCGGAATCAGAGTTTAAAGAGGCAATCTGTTGGCTCTCCAGGTGACAAGGAAACAGCGATACCGGAGATAACAAAAACTTCTCGATCTTGAACTTTGCTATCTTTCCTTCTCTCTTCCGTTAAAAGTTCCGATTCCCAATTGATCGATTCTCGGTGCACTTTCTTTGCTTTCGCGCGAACTTGCGCCGAGTAAAGGAGAGTAATGGCTTTGAAAACCTCAGGAGAGGAAGCCGCTGCTTCTCTTACCTATCTTTTTCCTCTTGAAACGTCGTCTGTGATTTTTGTTCCCGAACGAACGTAAGAGGCTTAGGAGAAAGAGCCGCAGCTCCATTCGATTATACGCTTGGCAATCCGAGCGATCTCTTCCCGAGCCACGGTGATTGAAAAATTTCATATTTCTTACGGTCTTGCTCTCTACCCGCTTCTTCCGAAACGGATTATTTCATTATCATTACGTTTATTAGGAAATAATCGATTTGTCATTATTTCAAAGTGTTGGAAAAAAAGTTTCACGGTAAATATATTTGATACACGCGGTAATTAATTCCGAACGATTATTTTCGCGTAATTAATATTTTCCATCGATCGGTTGTTCGGTTTAGACTTTTCGGCTTTCGGACCGCTGTCGCTCCGTAACGGGCTCATTAGCGTTACATTTTTTTCCGAGTTGGTCCTTCTCTGCGTAGAAAATTTATAACAAGCTACACCTGTAACGATCTGCTACAAAATGATAACACGAAACGCGAAGAATGAAAATGGTATGTACGTATGACGTATGTAGAATGAGTTCTGCGAACAATAAGGTACTCGTAACGTGTTCGGAACTCGATTCAAATGATCCAGTGTATCGTAAAAACGAGTTATTATTCTTCGTGTTCATATTTAAACGTCCCCGAATGATCGAATTCTAATAGAAAATTATCTAACGCGATACGTAAAATGAAGAAATTAATTGTCTGTACCTATTCTTAAGAATGAAACTATACGATATCGTGTTTGACCGCGTACGCGAACTTTCACCGAAGCAGAATCGCATCGCGTGGAAACGATTCGCGTCGAATCGAATCGCGTCAAACGGAATCGCGTAGAGTCGAAACGAATCGTATAGGTTCGAATCGCGTAAAATTTAATCGCGCCTATTTCAACGAAATCTCTCAAACGTTGATCAATTTTTCAAATACTACTTGCTTCTTCCAAACAGACTACGCCGGTTACGCATCTATGATTCTGGTTCATTTTCTGTCCTCGTGTAATCGAACACTCCGAAATAAAATGTTGTAACGATCATTTTGTTGAAATTGTCATTTTAATTTCCGAATACTAAAATTTGCCACGGTGGTTAAACGAGTTTAACGGGATGACAGATGTGGCGCGAAACGCGTTAAAATTTCGTTAAAATTGCGATGCGTCTCTCTCGGTTAATGTTTCTCGTCGGAAAGGCTTTTTTGTGCCGCGAAGGTGAAATCTAGATAATACAGAGAGCGTAAAACAGAGAAATTAATGGGGGGTAAAGATACTTGTTAGGTGTACGGAATCCTATGGCGAGGAAGTTTCTTGGCTCGAATAACTCGGTTGTACGCCAAATCTCCGAACTAATCCAGGTTTCGCCGAACAAAATCCTGCTATTTAGTAGCTATTCCGTGGACGCGTTTCGCTTTCTCTTATTTTATAATTTATCCGATAAATTCGACGATTTATCGTTCTTTCTAGACGATAAATTATCTTTCCGTTATACTTGCGCTTTTTAAACGTACGCCCCGGCAATTAATGTATTTGGGCGTCGACCGTTCAAACTTATCGAGATTTCTATCAATTCTATCCGTACATGTACCATTTTTTTCCAAGTATCAAACGATTTAACCATTCCGTTACGAACCGCACGAAAGCGAGGAGAATACGGTGTCTAAAATAGCTTTGAAATTCATCGAAACGATTCTTCTTTACGGGTTTTTGCCGTTTTAATAACGCGCGTTATTAATTGCTTAAGAATATCTCCAAGTCAGTGTTACGGAGAATAAGTCGAACGCCTATAGGCGTTGTTACCAGTCAAAGGGTTAATATTAGCGTCATCCTAGTTTTCGATGCGCGACCTGCAACGCTTCTACGTAGCTTAGGGCACTTCGTTTCTAATAAAGTACATATTCAAAGACACGAAGTTTCATTATTTTCAAAATTATTTTCGAATTTACATTTTCCGTGACAGACGATATCGTCCTTTGTTCGATCGTGTTTTAACTGGGAAACTTCGACCCTTTTTGCTTTTACGACTTTGCCAAAAAATAAACGCGCCTCGAAATATCGAAGGAAAAAAGTAGCTTCGGCAATATACAAAAACTATAATGAAATACAGTTTTTTTTTTTTTTTTTTTTCTCTCTCTTTAATCACGTTCCACATTCTCGAGCGAATCGAAACATCGAGTTTTCGATTTAGACGCTGTTCAAAGGGTGTTGCAAGAAAAATGAAGCGAGCGATATTTTTACTATTCCAGGGAATAAGGTTTTCAGCATTTTTATCGATATTGCCTTTTCTATCGCGCAGGTTATTGCAACGCGTCAGCAACCTTTTCCTTCGTTTGCCGTCCATAAACTTTACCTACGCGTCACTCGTTTCTCTAATGGATTACGCCACCGGCCATTTGAACATTCCATTTTTCTTATCGTTTATCTTTCACGCGTTACGACGAAACAGCTTACCGGCAACGTACACACGGTTGTGTGTCATTTATTAACGAACGTCGTCGGAAAAAAAAATGCGAACATTCGTTAATTCGTAATACAGCGAAGTAACACGTTTAATTCGCGTATCAGACTCGACTGGTCCAACGTCGCGTCGCGTCGCATCGCGTCGCATCGCGTCGCATCGCGTCGCATCGCGTCGCGCGGTTGTCGTAAAATCCTCGCGAGCGTGTGCGGTTTATGCGTCCCGCTAAAACGACGCGCGCCTCGCTGGTTCGTTCGTTTCGCGACATCCTCTAGCCGTAAGCGGCTTTAGAGCCCTTTCTCTACCCCATTTCGTGCTTCCTTCGGGATTCACCTTCGTCATCCTCTTAATATCAACCCGTCCAGGATATCCAGTCTCGTCGTTTTAATATCGCCGGGAGAAAGCTTCACAGCTTCGTCCATGGATACCTTTCGTTTTTTTCTAATTAGCACTCGCTTCGTTTAAGAGAACATTTCGGAAATTATTCTTTACGACTTCATAAATCGTCGCCAAAAGTTTCATTATTAAACCGTTTACGAGTTACGACGATTTTAATTTTCTCCGATTTCACGCACGAGTTGTTACGGAAGACATGCCATTGTCGAACGAACGCAACAATTTCTCTCTGCAATCCACTAGACGTACTTCTGGATTAATATCAATTAATCTCATAATATCAGTTAATCGCACAATTAGTAAGTAAAAAATATAACATATATTCGTCTTCTAAATACTAACTAATACTAATGGCGAACATTTAAAAGCTATGATCGTGCGAGATTCGTACGATACGCAAGAGCAGTTAACCGAAAAAAAATTCAATCAATCGGCTGCTACTATATGTTGACGTTTCGAAAAATAGCGTAGAAGCTTCTGAGTCAGGAAAATGGGTAGCGCAGCATTCGAGTGACGAAGAATCGCATCGACCGAGTGCACTGTCCACGCGCACTGGAAAATTTCTCGCTACAATTCTTGCGGGAGATGACAGCTAGGTATTATTGTGCCGTAATGATTCTCGCGACGAGCACCGGACAAAATGATAACACCGAGAAACAACGGTTGCATCCAAGGAAGATCGCGTATCGCGTATCATTAGGCACGAAATCATCATGGTACACGCTCGAGTGCTCCCGAGACAACAATTACTCGGCTATGTTTCAACTGATACGTCGGTCGAGAATTTCAACTTGCGAGCACGTAAATCATCTTTGACTTTCATGAATCGGTAACAAACGGAATAATTTACGAACACTCGAATATCGTAATTGCAACATTTCTTGATTTTAACACGACGAACACTACTGGCAATTAGATCGTTGGGCATCGTTACTCTGCGCACAATACATTCCTCGATATGTCGAGACGAACGAAAATTACGTTAATACATTAAATCTGTCCGTTTTTAAGATGTTTCGAGTAGTTTGATAAATCGAACTCTAAACGCCAGGGCATGATCTATGAAGGGTAAGGGGTTAATGAGAGTCGGAGGATGAAAAGTGTCAGAGAGGTTAAAAGAAAAAAAAAAAAAAAAAAAAAAAAAAAAAATGAAATTTCGACGTCATTCGATGAACCGCTGTCAAAGATTTGATGGATCGTGCAAGCCCGACGGAAGCGGAGGGTAATAATCGGCATTGACGTACTCACAAAAAGATCTGGAAGAAACGCGGTGACATTTTGTTCCGAATATAACGCGAACGAGATACCTCCGATGGAATTTTTAGGCGAGACGTTCTCGAGCCTCGAACAGGATAAATAAACGGCCAAGGAGGTATTCAAGTTTCTCTCGGTAGACAAATAGGCCAACCTTTTGGAAGCGAGACTTTTGGAACGTTTGATTTCCCAAAGGAAACTTGTTCTCGCGATCGACTTCTTATCGATCCAATCTTTTACTCCCTACCCGTTCCTCTGCAGATTCACTCTGACGCATCCCGTAAATAGACCAGTGGTTCTTGATCCTTCTTCGCCTGGACATCCGATTGGGATCGCAGTTAATCGCAGTTCGTTAAGTTTCACGTAGAGTTTCACTCGCTCTGTCACGGCGCGGCGCTTCGAATCTTGGACGTTACGTATTCGAATTATTCGAATATTTCGAATATTTCGAATATTTTCTATAATTTGCCGTATAACTTGCTGTATCGAAGCCGACCAACTAATAATAGTCAACTAATAGGCGATTCTGTCGTCCGATAAAACCGACAATCAGCTATTTTCTAGCAAAAGTATCGCTGAAACGTTCACGCGGTTATTTCTATTAAACCTTAGTCGTGACATAGATAGGCCGCAAGTGCTACTTCGAGGTGCTTTAACGTGACCGTATCGCCTCGCACTGTCACGATAGCGTTTCGATCGTTCGACACGTAACGATCTAATAGACATCGACTCGTAACACGTACGATGGAACAGCCAGTAGTACGTACGTGTTCTTTGTGGGAGCACCACTGTACATAGAGACGGTGTCGTAGCATCCTGGGAACACTTTGTACGGTTCATAAAGTGTCTCGCGATTGAATTAAACCCCTCTCCGCGTATCGATATCACGACGAAAACGTCCTTTGAAGGACTAGCCTCGACGAGCGTATCGCCTCGCCTCGCTACCGCGATATCTCGATTATTGCTCTTTCGAAATATTTTACTCCGACAACGACTATAATCCTTCGAACGACGAAATATTTTCTTCGTCTTTCTGTTCCGCGCGGTGTCGATTCTAAACACTACTTTGTATCGACGAACCTCTTTTACTACGTCGCGACCACGCGACGATACAACAAGATTCGCTTCGAACGCGGAAGTTGTTCTTTAATTTCTATTTGTTTTTTGTTTCGAAGCTATCTCGTAGAACAGCTTTTTATGCTCTCGTGTCTCTTATCAGAAACTGCTTTCTTTCAAAGTAACGTTACGCAAATCTTGACAAGAAGGAGCTTTAAACGGAGCATCCTTAAAGTGGATTCTCGTCTCTGGTAGCTACAGTCCAAAAAGAACGTCTGTTTCGATAAAGACGTCCTGCTCGGCGACATTTTTCGCGAGCGACTATGAACATTTCCTGTTCATTAGAGCGTCTGTAACATCATCGTACAGAAGGAAACTTTTCACTAGTGCGCAACAGCGTGGAGAAAGTATACAACGATGATTCGACGGAAGAAATAGAAATTTTCAAACGAACACGTTCACGTAACTTGCGCGATATGATAATTATTTTGAAATTGCGATCTAGTCTCGTCGTCGTGTTCAAATTGCCCGTTTTCGAGCGATTTTCTAATTTGCAAATAACCATTAGCTTTTTCTCGTTTCTCTCGATGTCACTACGTATATCGCGATAGTCTTTGAACGAGCAGCAGGTTCCACGGTAGTAAGCTTTGGAATTTCACCGCGAAAATTGGCTGCATACTGCATACGATGGAAAATGCACGGCACCAGAGTTGCATTGCATATTCGAAATGGCATATAAGATTGCACTCTCGCCAACCTTATTCCCGTAGATGTGGCTCCCCTCTGTCGGAATCATTCAAAATCTTCTCGGATACACGTAACTTGCTATCTCTCTTTTTATAATCGTTCCCGAATCTTTCGTAAACAGTTATCTCGAATATTGTTTCCTTTTTACGGATAAGCGAGCGTCCAGAAGTATATGTTCATCTTGGAGCGAAATTGCGAATTCGTGCTGTTTTTCACCGACCCGGATACAGGTTCGTCTCTCGTGACCGAGTGTCACGGTTCTCATGCGGGAAAGGAACTAACACGCGTTATCGCGTACACGAGAATGGTCGAATATCGTTTTTTTTTTTCCGTGTACGCGTTCCTATGTACAATATGTATGTATGATCGTACATCGTAACAAACGCGTGTCGACGGTTAAACGTTCCGGGATAAATCTGCAAGAGCGTTGACATATCTACGGAAATGGAGCCTTTTTTCTCTTTGAAACACTTGAAAATACATTTTCGCGTGTTTTTCTTTTCGCGCTATTGCTGAAATATTGACTACCGCAGGCAAAATAACCGTATACGCGCGCACCACTACATACATATGTATATGTATACATTACTTTATGGCGCGTGCACGGTAAACGCCGTTCCTTTCTTTACTTTCGGACATCGATTAAATGAAATCAGAAAATTAGTCATTTCACGATATACGTCGAGCGAAATCGTCAAACATAATTCGATCGCTGATCTCTTATTAGATAAAACAAGGAACATTTTCATTCGTCAGACCGCGTAACTAGTTACTCGATTAAACAAAGTTAATACCTGTTATTGTCGGCTATCGAAATACGAATGAAAAACAACTGGTCGAAATTATTAATATTTCGTATACGTGTATCTGACGCAACGTTTTGCAAATAATGAACCTTCAGTATCGGGTATCAATTTGGATGTTGAAAAACGAAAAATGGGAAAAAAGTATTCATTTAAATTCGTTCGTACATCTGTTTACGCGTCTATTAGAGACACATGTATACATGTATCTACATATAGGGATCATGATTCAGTGAGCGAGTCGACGAACGAATTCGGTTGTACAGTAATAATGAAAAAGCTTTACACGAGCATTTTCTTCCCTCCGACCAGGTTTTTCAGTTACAAATAGTTTGTTGTACGATTTCGAATGCTCGTCCGCTTTTCACGGTATAAATCTATTCGATGCGAATAAATTTCTATGCGAACTTCCACATTCAATTAATCTTTTCGATCCGTGAACAGTTATATAGATATCGGAGAGCAGAAAATGTTGTTGGATCAAAAAGCATCGATTTCAACAGAGTTCTGGTAATACGTTCTAAAGGTATACGATATTGAACCACGCATAAGGAAGTCGCGATGAAAGTATCGATAAATAATAATAAAGGATGTTTTTCACTTTTTTTTATCACTCGATACTGCAACGGCTTGTTTAGTTCGATATAAAATAATTTTCGCACGGCAGTGAATGTACGACAGCGAATTGGCGAATGAGCGAAAACGATGTTATTATGCCGGCAAGTAGAGATGATCAGCGTATGATCAGACGCAGCGGTGCAAACGGTAATGCGTTCACTTTTTCATCGCAAAAGTCCTACGTACACGTTATTATACATATACGAAGAGCGTACATAGACATATCCGGTATATGTTCTCGTAAAAATTTTGCTTCTTTTAGTTCTGTTACTCCTTTTAGTTGGCGAAATGTTCTCGTTTATATGGAGGATTCGTATAGGCGAGAGTACACGTTGATATCGGTGACACGCGGCCAGGCCAGTTGTCTCCTGTCTAATCTACATACATAATGTCCTCTGTCTCGTGTCTGCAACTTCCTCGTGCTAGTTACATCCGGCAATTACGCTATCGCGTATCGCGTCCTGTAACTTGCGTAAATTTCATTTTCTAAACTCTCTCGGAGGCGCGGAAACGTCTTTCGTCACGATTTATAACGACAATTTAAAGTCGAAGTAGAAGAATAGAAACGTTTAACAAACTTTTCAAGTAGTTCCTCTCGAGTTACTTCGCGATGTACTCTTTTGTTTCTATCACGAATTTTATCGCATCCTATTTATCGTAGATGCTTTTCTCTAGTTAATTTCCTTCTTATTCTCTTATTCTCTTATTCTCTTATTCTCTTATTCTCAGCAAGTACGACGAGCTACTAGATTATTTCTTCGTATAAGCGCCAGGGTACGAGTAAATAAAAGAATTTTATTTCATAGTCGATAACTGTCATAAATTTTGATGACCGGATGCCGTTAGAATTCAGGTATACACGGTGGCAGAAAAAACGGTGGCACCGAGACGTTACGACTAGATACATACATATACTATATACATATATAGTAGCAAATTTATTCGATCGCGTGCAATCTAGGTTTTAGGGGATACGGAGATGCCCTTATTCTTTCCGCTCGAGGACAGCAGGATTTACTATCAAAACTATCGTTAGGCATCTCTTATCTCTTATAATAGGAACTCTCGAGCGTAGGAATTTCTACATCTAGGAATCGTACAAGTTGCACGATCTAGAGCAACTCCAGAATCTGGCAATCCTACGATTTAGATGCGGAAATTGCGAGGTTCTTTTCTTCTCGTATCACCGGCTACGTACACACACATACATACGTGACATCCTGTATATCGTTCGCGGCGCTATAGGTCGGTCGCATAACGCGAAAGCGAGTAGGTCGTAACGAGAATTTAATCCCGAAGCGACGGAGAATATGGCGGCCATACGTGTCCGTGATGACAGATAGAGGTTGCGTTTCACGAAATTTCAATTTCTATTGTTGGATATTCTCGTGATTTCTTGCCCTTCCACCGAACGATCGATAAAAACCGATAAAAACCGATAAAAACCGATAAAAACCGATAAAAACCGATAAAAACCGATAATTTAAGTCGCGTACCGAACTCTCTCTATTTTTCGTCTATGACAAAAGAAACCTCGATCGATCATAGGTCAAGGTTACGTTGTTTCTTTTTCTCATCGATTTTTCCTACACCCGATAAACATGGCAGAAGGAGAGAAAAGTCTCGCGTGTTTTTCTCATCTAGACCTTACGTTTTTGCCAGCAGAGCATGATTAACCTTATCGAGAGAACATTACCAAAATTGGAACATCAGATCTTCGGGGTTCTCGTAAATCTGTTGAGCACACAGTTTCTCTCCCTCTACGTGCACAGGATTGGACCCTCTAATTTCGCATAATCTTTGGCTTTACCTTCACCCTTACCGAACACATGGAATATTAAAATAGCTTGGTCAATTCGGTCATCAACTATGCACGTTACGTGCATCGTGATTCTTACGCTACAGCATTGCATCGAGGTAGTCGTAAACCGGTGATAGGATTAATCGATATCGTTCATCGAATAGAATCGGAACAGACGGACTTCCTCTAAGGAAGTCCAAGGGTGCTCATGCTGTTTCCCAGCAACGATTTAAACGAATACGTTCGATTAACACCGCGTACGTAAATGAACGAACGAATAATAATGCTCGTAGCGAGCGCTGTCGCGAACGAACGCGAGAAAGGCTAAACACAATGGGTGAATTGTTATACTTGGCACGAATAGGGACAATCAAGCGTCGTAAATCTCGCAGTTGCAGGTGCACATTTGTACGTATCGGATTCGTGATGTAAATGCCGAAAGAGGACCCCCGGGAGAGTTTGATTTCCGCGGATCCATTTGTGTCCTCTCGCGAGAGTTCGAAATCACCGATTGCTCCAACTTTCCCGAACATTAATGAGAGTCAAAGAGCAACCGGACCAATATTTGCGGCGTTTCTTTTCTCTCTTACTTACGGACAGTCTTCATTTTTCACGGGATTTTCTCAATTAAAAGTCTGCAGCCGACTCGACTGCATTTTACGAGGACACATTTTATGCTCGTTAATCATTGATACCATCTATAGGTATCTATAATAATTTCGAGAAAGTATCATCGACTCGATGCGTGTTACTCCTTCGTAGCAGAAATTGAGCAAGATTTATGATACGGTTGCTGGAAAGGCGATATTTTTCACGCGTTTCCTTCGTTTCTTGTTTTTAAAGTAAATCCCCGAACGTTTCTTTATCGATGTTTATCGTTCGCTGAATGTAAATTATCACGGAACGTTAAGAGAACGAACTTAGGGGATAAAGTAGGTGACAATTTCCTGATGGTGTATATTTGTTACGTGCTCTCGGAGAATAACCGTGTAACATTTGGTCAAGAATCGAAGGGTGTGGCTACTTATTTAGAACGTTCCGACAGATGTTTCTTATCGAAACAATCTTATTTTATAAATTGTCTATAAAAAAAATAGATGTTATCTTTTTTAAGTAAAGAAATTTGGAAAGTTCCTGGATTCTTTTATAGGCGATCATCCACTGTGAAACCGTGAAAACAACCCTCGAAGTCGGGTATTGCGAACGATGTTTGGTCGAATATCTTGAAAACTGTTTGTTACCGAACAGAAATTTATGTATACGAGTTGTCCGGTTTTCGATGATAAAACTTCTGCGAATGAATGATACGATATTGAACGAGTTTTATACGAAATTTTCTGCATGCAAACAATGCGTCGATTACCATACGGGGCAAAATGGAACTTTTAATTTCAACTTTGGAATATTATTAAACGGTGAGATATTAAATGAAAAACGAACTATACGTTACAGCGTAAAATCGTTGAAAAATTCAGCGCGTCTATACGTGTATGTTCGTAAAACGTTAAACGGATTAAACGATTAAGTATCGCGAAACATGGTCGTTTTCGGTGTGTTACGTATTCGTTTATCAGGCTCGCTAAAGCGACAGAGTCATGGAATATCGGTGTTCGTTCGTAAGAGAATGCGATTACGACGCTACTATCTTCGATCGATCGAAACTTGCCCTAAGATTTTACCGGTATGCTCTCGAAAGCACTCGATATCTGGCCCCATTTAAGCGAATTGTTAAGCCGACTGCCTCCTGACCCAATTAATCCTAGATCCTTCAATCCATCGCGGATTTTCGCTATTGTGCAACGCGACGCGACGCGACGCGACGCGACGCGATCATCAGAAACCTCCGTCGCGTTCCCATATTCTTATCATCGGATCATGTTTTTTCCCTCGAAATCCCATCAGTTCGTTTAGCTAATAATTATACGTATCGTTTTAAATCGACGACTAAATTCTCCATCTTCGCGCCACTTTTCCCTATTAAATTGTTTATTTAGTTTAATCGTTCATGTACACATAAGTGGTCAATCGATGGAAATTCGATAAACGACAAGTTGAAAGTAAACAATCGGATGAAAGTAAACTCCATTTCGAAATTAAATACCGTTCACATCGATAATCTTTCGAAGCGTTTGTAACAATTTCTGATCCTCTCCGTGATCGCAATTCCGACAGTTTTAAAGCAGAAAATCCGGTAAGGTTAGAAATTTATTTGCTGGTTCGTTACTTTGATCGGTAACGCATCGAATAAGTCGATGCGAAACGAAGTCGAAGGAAAATTAAAACTCGAAAGGAGATCCTTTCAACAATTTTATTAAACATGAACGTGTTCCGCTGCAAAATGTCATGCGCATGATAAAAAGGTTGGACTTATTATACATGAAAGAAGAGTATGGATAATTCATAGCTGCTCCTTATACCACCGTGAAAATTGCATTTCTCTCGTCGTTATCCATCACCCATGAAGTTCTCATAAATACACAAACTACAAACGCAAACGCGTATACATGTATGTATACGAACTTGTAGTCAAACGTAATTTCGCGTTTGATGCCGGCCCTAAACAATTTACGCAGGTGTTGTTTACATTCGCGTATTTTAATAAACGAATCAAAGAGGATAGCTAGCCGTTTATTTAATTAATTCACGGAAATTTGCGCGTCTCGTTCGACGACGAACGAAATTGCGTGTAAAAACCACGAATGGTTGGAATTTCGAGGCATTCGAATTCATAGGGAACCGTGAAGAACGAATAAAAATCGAGCGTAACCGTTTCCCAGGGAAAAGATTCCACATCAGCGATTAAGCAAAAAATGAAATATCGTTTGCAAATGTTTCATGGATCAGCCGGTAAATGAAATTTTTTTTCTCGCATTCGGTACGTGTTATAACATCGAGTGTTTCAACCGTGAAAGCGATCGATGTACCGTGACAGTTAGCCGAGAACGTATCGAACGACAATTTTTCACGAACAAAATCATTATAATTTTTAAAACGGCACCAACCTGACAGATTTTAAATTCCAATTATTTAATACCGTTAATGCTCTTTAACGCGAAATGTTTCGAAGGAATACTACGCAAAAGGTAGTATTTATAAAATAAGCGTTTTACGTTATTTCATTTTACTTATACGTATATTTTATTACGTATAAATATTTGATAATTAATCATGAAATGCTGCGAATTACTTGAATTACAGAGATACGCGGAAAAATATTTTCAACGCTCTCCGCGAATTTCGATGATTTTTAAACATATTGTCAACGCACAACATTTTCAATAACTTTGCATACTCGCTTCTCGACAACGTGTTACGTTTTACCATCGAATGTTCTCTGTGCTGTCGATATGTTTCTTTTTTATATACCCAATACTAATTGTAAGTTATGCTACACGTTAATATATTATAGTATGGTATAGTGTATAGTATAGTATAGTTATAGACGCGTGAAATAAATGGGTGAATTTTCGAGTAAGAGAAAATTCCGTGAGAACAAATATTCTCGCGAAACGGATGAAAATAATGAGACAAAAAGCAATCGAGATCGATCGAAGAACGAAGGCATTCTTGGTACAAAAGGAAGTTCGAACACGGTAGTCACGGTTCCCCATTGAGAGCGCGTTCCGTTTCACGGCAAAGTAAATCTCATTGTCACGTCTATACATATTATTCTATTCGTTCATTTGCGCGACCGTGAAGCATACAACCGTGACAATAAACCTGGCTGAAGATAATAGTGTGAACGACATTAACGTATATTGTATACATATACATACATACGCGAATTACAATAGAAAGAAGCGTCGCTCGTTTCGAAGCGATGAATTCCAATCGATTTAAACACTGATCATAGCGAAAATCCGTTCGATTCGATGACGCGCGATCGGCAAATACCACTTTTCGAACGATTAATTTTCAAACGATCAGATTATAATGCTTCGAGTGAACGATGGACAACTGTAATAGCCGAATCTGAATTGAAAAGAACGACGTCGGCGGTTTGAGAGATAAAAGGATAATCGTCGATTAGAGTATAATGTTTTTTAATTTCAAAGGAATCGAAGATCCCGAAGCTGGCACGAATTCATCTGCATTTCAGAACAGCGCACAGGTTAAATCGAAAAGAAATCCAACGAAGGAAGTTTAACCAGTCTTACTGTGTCGAATTAAAATCTAATAATCGAGTAACGGCGAATTAAGAGTCGCCTCAAAGAGAAATTTCATAGCTGGCCTCGTAAGTTTTGCCCTCCGCTATTACTTTCATTTTCTTGACGTGTTTTTGTTCGATAAACTTGATCGAACGTGATCGGCTCTATATTTGTAATAGGCAAAAGTTTAGTCGTTTCGAGAGAAACGACGCGACGTCGTGTTTCGAGCAAATTAATACAGCGATAAGGAATAATTTGGTTCGAAAAGCTGTCCATTCTCGACGTACGTGTCGACTCTTTTCAACCTCGATGGTTATCCAACCGAGGATTTGCAATATCCGGCAAAGGAGGAATCGATGGTAGAAAATATCAGTGGGAAAGCACACCCGCACAATCTCGTGGAAGGTTACGATCGTTCTTGTTTTCCCGGCCTCCCCTCGTTCATCGACTTTATTAAAATCGCTATCGAAGAGTCGCGCTAAATTCTTCCGATCTCCCCCGCATCGTTTTTCGCGACCGGCACTTTATTAAATACCTCTCTTTCATCTGCGCGACGTAGAATTTCCTTTCCAATACTAGCTGTCGCTATTCCTATAAGCGATCGAATCAAATCTTGGAGCGATTTACGAGGCTCGTAAAGGAGAAATTCTGACTACGCATCGACAAACGTAGCGACAAACGTAGCGACAAACGTAGCGACAAACGTAGCGACAAACGCAGCGACACCCCGCAAACCTTTCGCTATTCGTAGTTACGCTTGAATTATTCATGCTAGACAAGCGGAAAGTTCGAGCTCGAAAAATCGCCGCTGAATCGGGTATTCCTCTGAAAATCAACAGATCTCTTCGAAAACATTTCACCGTACGTCGTTTCGTTCGTTCTCGTCGAGTTCTGGCTCTCGTAAATTCACCAGATTTCTTCTTCAAACATCGATACGTTCTCCTACGCTATCGCGATACCGTTTCTATTTTCCTGAATAATCTTGTCATATTATTGGCAACGGGGCGTAGAAGCGGGAAATTTTTCGAGTCGGCAATAATCGGTGGTTCAGTATACGAATCGCTGAAAGTGAAACGACGACAACGTAACGAATGGTAAGAGAGTGCATGGTCAGACAAGTATTAGAACGCGTAACGATTATAAAGCTTGGCAAAGTAAACTACGATTGCATGGGAATGTCGTTCTTTCGTTAGGATTTTCGTTAGAACGGTAATGTACCGTAACGAAAGAAATTCTTTCGCGAAGAAATTTTCGGAACCGCTGGTAAACAGGGTAGCTGGACAAAATGTAGCGGCATTCTCCTTAAACTTAAATTTCCGCCAAAAGACGTAAGCGTGGAAAATAAATTCCGCCGGTGACGGGTTGAAAGGTTAAAGCGCGACGTTAAAACAACGCCACCTTACTGCTCCTCATTATTTTCCAAGAAATAATAAATTGTTTTACCGTGACACACTTTGTTCGCGTTCGCGGCACGACTTTTAATCAGTTTAGAGTTTAGAGCGTAAGGAGAGGTATACGACGAATAAAAAGAAAAGCGCGCTGCAACGCTTCGGAACGTTGAAAGAAACGCGTGTGGTTCCGCGAAAATTGCAGCTAAGTAACGCGAATTTCGTTCGTACAAACAACTTGTTACGAATAATGTCGATCGTTGATTATACATGTATATGGTTAATCATATTCCGATCGAGCGTACTTCTGCACTCGTAATTTTGAAAGATTTAGTTTCGCGTAAGGAACAAGATAAGATAAGAGAAGAGAAGAAGGTTCCAGCATAAATGTTTCCTTTTACGTGGACGATAAATTCGACGAATAAAATGGCAACGGAGCAAGGTATTCAAATATTGCATCAAATATTCCGATTGAACCGAGTTGATCACTGGCATAAGAAACCTTGAAATTTTGCCCGTTCGAGAGCTGACCTTCCCGAAACTCCATCGACGATTTCTCGTTCGACTCGTGAATAATTCATTCGAACCGAGTTTCGAGGGTGGTCCAACGGGAAAAGGAATCGCGGTCGAAATCCTCTGCTAGGAGAATTATCTCGCTGCTCTTCTTTTCCTTTCTTCCAAACAAATTCTTCTCTCGTCGCGCGCAACGAGCAACGAACGAAACGAATTCGAAACAGTTTCTCGCTAATTAACCTTAGCGCGAAATTCGTCTCGATTCGTCGAAATTACTGGCAAAGGATTTCGTTAAAAAGGAAGGCTTGTCGCGCCGTTGGATTTCTTGGAGATGCACCGAATAGAAAGAAAAATAGATCTTCCGCTAATTCGAAGATCGTGCAAGGACGGTCTTCCTTTAAAAGCGTCACGGTGATTAAACTTTCGGTTCGCCGATTAGAGAAAAGTAGCGAGTTTCGATCGATAAATCGATCCACGTCCCGAGGGATGGCCGAGTAACGCGCTTCCACTAAATTTCATTTCTTCTTCCTCCAACAATTCATTCGGACGACAAGCTTTTTAACCGTCTCGCGAGCTTCGAAATGTCAAATGAAAGGAGGGGGGGGGGGGGGGGGGAAACGGGTCGTAGATCGATCGGCTCGTTGAAAATTTATGAATTGTGTCTTCTCGAGAGCCCTTTAAACCTCGAAACGAACGATCGCGATACTCCTCGAGTGTACGAGTACCAACAGATTCTTGATAAAAAAATCCTCGACATCGGCCACAGTTTGCTTTTCATTCGTTTCGCTGAACCCTTTATCTCCGTAAAACGTTGTCGGCGTTGTTACGAGAATCCGGAACGAACAACGCGATGCTGCATTTTAGACACGAGTACCGGGAATCTTGGCATAAAGATTGGCGACGCTGCCGCGACGCGAGATCGAAAGATCGGTCGGGAAACCGAGGACAACCTCTGCGACACGGTTCGGAAGATTCATGGAAATCCGTGTAACACGGTACTTTAACAACGCGCTTGGAAAATTCAGGAAAATCCGTACGACCGGGAAATCTGTAGAAATCTTTGTAGCACTTTTGTAACGTGGATGCACAATACGATGTAAATCTGTACGATACCGTTGAAAGATCCAAAGAAATTCCTATGACGCGGTGTACTCGGACAACGCGAATTCCGGAACATTCCGGGAAATCTGTATAGCGCGGTTGCGCAATCGAGGGAAATCTGTGCAACGCGGTGCCTGTAGGATACGCTTGAAAAAGTCGACGGGAACGCGTATAATACCGTAGTTGTACGACGTTAAGAACTCGAAAACGATTACGTTTAATCGCCGCCTCTCTTTCTCGCTAAACCACCGTATCCCCTGTGCTTGGTGTATGAAGAAACAAGAAAATAGAAAACGGTGTATCGATGGATTCGACAAGGGAAAGAAAGAAGAGAACGAACATTTTGCTGAACCTATAAAAGAAGCTTAGCACGACACGGTTAGAGTTTGGAGCGTCGAAAACTCTTCCCACTCGCTAAGATATCGCGCTTTTAAATCTAAATCGCGGCGTCGAAATCACAACTTTTCGTTTCCGACGAGTTTTCAAAACCGCTCTCCGGTTTCTCTGCTTTTATTTTATTCGAAAGTTTGCATTAACGAAACTTTATCTCTTGTACGGTTATCGGCGGGCGAATACCGCTATAACCGATATCTTCTCATCGATACCCGTCGATCGTTCGTTTCGAGAAACCTTTACGAAAAATCTTCGCCTAAACGAACTTTTCGAGTTTCTCGAATTGTCGTACGGCGACGCGAAATTGAAAAGAAAACGCGCATTGAAATAGACGATAGCTTTTACTCGGGGATTCGAAAAGAAAAACGAGCTGCAATTACGATTTCTTCACAATCTGGGCCATCCTGGTCCTTTATCAGGATACCAGTCGCTCGGACAATAGCGTCACGTTCAATTCTCTTTCACCTTCCATTCTGCATTCGCGACCATTCATCGAGGATACCATTCGCTGTGATTAACACTCGGCAAAAAGACCTGCCTCATCAAGAACTAATTAATTTTTTTCAAATGCAACGGAAATTCTCCCGCCTGCTACGTTCTCTCGCGATCGGCTCAGCTTTTTGTTACGAATGTCACACGAGATTCCACGATTTTCACCGTACGATTAGAACCAACGAATTTCCGCTAGCGACGATCGTTTCGCGATTACGTTAAAACGAACCAACAAAACTGATCGTAACATGAGAAATTTCGTACTCCGGAAGTTGCGAAATTCAAAGATTGAAAGAAACGTTTGAAAATCGGAAGTTTGTAAATCCTAATGCTTCGCTTCCGGAAACTGTACTTCCGGAGCCTGTACTACTTTGCCGTTTTCATTAAAGTTCGATACTACAATTGAAGATTGTTTTTTTCCTACTGTTTTACTTGTACTTCTACTTGTCAGATATCGAGAAACGAGTACCTCTCGTGTTCCATAAATATTCCTATCAATTCGAGTCACTTTAAATTTGAAATATTCGTATATCACGCTTTTGCCAACTCGCGAACTGTTTGTTCCTTCGAATATCCCCGAAGCAGCTTCGAAATAGCATGATATCCTTCGGAATCGCGGAAAAGCATGTTACGTGCGCGTACAACGTCTCCCAGAAAGTCTATATTTTCGTTTGACGGATCTTTTCTTTCGGGACCGTGATTGGATATAAAAGAAAGAGGAACTTGCGAATTCGCGAAACTACCGAACGTTTCTACCTTCTGTAAAACCCGAGTGATTCAGCAGCAAGGAAAAGGACGCAAGGAATTCTCGAGAGAAGGTTGATTCAAGGTGAAAACGGTCGAGGGAAAGACGGGAAGTAAGCGAGGAAGGAAATAAATAAGGAAGGATGGAAGGAAGGAAGGAAGGAAAGGGAAGAAGGAAAGAAGCGGTCACGGAGTCCGGTATATCGGGCATGACGGTGAAAAGGTCGAGTTTCCTCGTTATTTGTACGTGTACGCGTCGATGAGAAGACAAAGTGTGCAATTAACGAAACACCGCTGGAATAACGATAAATAGACCGAAGAAGGCGTAAACGAGGCTACGAGGCTGAGTAAAAGGCAGGAGGAAAAAAGAGAATTATAAAAGCAACAACGCGATACGGGGACGTAACGTACAAAGAGGGAAACAATGTGATCATGCTCTCTTGAATTCGAAAAATCCTCCGGACCGTACTTCGTGGCCTGGAACCGAAGTCCGTCTGGTTTTATATCCCGCCGCGCTTAGAAAAAAGCATTCTATTTACATACAATCAATAATTATCCTACACATTATTAAATGAAATCTACATTTACGTTTATCGTGCTTTTGCAAACATCCTGGTTCGAACATTTTTCACCACCTTTTCGTACGAGTCGGAGGTAAGAAAATTTAATCGTTCGAGTAAACGTTGAACTTTCTTTCTTCTTCCGCTATTTTCTTTTTCTTTCGGTTATTTCGAACGCGGTACGTTGTCCGCGCGATCCGACTGCGTAGAGGCGAATATCGACAGGGCCGATGTCAATTCGAATTCCACGCGGATATAACTCTCGTATCGAAGGAATTTTAATAAAGAGTATACGGATCGCTGCTTATCGATTCACGCGGATGGTAAACTATGGATCCGAACCTTATTTCCCTTTTTCGCGATTTCTCTTTCCTCTTCCCTATAGCCGTACAGTTCATTTTTTGCTCGTCGAAATAGAAAATAAACGGGATTTTTATCTTACCACCGAGCAAATTTTCCGCAGCTGCAAAAGAAAATACCACCGCTAACTCGATTCGCCGGTGGTTTTTTTTTCTTTTTTTTTTTCTTTTTTTTTTCTTTTTTTTTTTTTTTTTGCGCAAGTAACGGGAACAATTGCAGTTTTTCAAATTAGTAGGAGAAAGGATCCTCTATCGGTGGATGATTCGGGTGCTCCTCCTTAACCGAGAGAAAACGTCCTTCCGTGTGACCGTACGACCGAAACGGTGCCGACTCTCCATGCAAATACAAATCGAGAAGGCGGAATGAAATTTATTCATATCCCGACATCGATTTCCAGACAAATCATGCAGGATTTCTTACGTACAGGAAACGGATCGGGAATATGGAATACGGGATAACTGTATCGTCCCGTTTCGCTCGTAATTGTTTATGCAATATGCTTGTCTATATTTTCTCTAATTATAATAATACACAGGTTCTATATTCCTTGTTTGTCGAATAATCCACACGAGCGATTAGAATCTCGGATTCGTTACCTGCTTGCTACGATATTATTGTATCGACATCGACAAGTTGGACGAAATATTTGTTTTAGCATCGATCAGACGAACAAGATATTCTTTATTTGCCAAACGAATCGACGCGACGGCGGAGATAACGCGCGAACAAGCATGTAGTTATCCTATCCCCGGAGTAGACGAAAGTCAGAGAGTCGTCCTTATGTTTCCAGCTTGTTCTCGGACTTGAGAAGCCTGGCAGGTACGACCCTTATGAATCTCTTGGCAGCCCTCTTCATGGTTCAACTGCTCTTCATCGTTGGAGTGGGTGGTGTTCAGGTAAGTTTCGATAGCTTCTTCTAAAAGAAGAATCCCTTTTTTTTCTTTGTCTCTCGTTCTCTGTATCTTATCGAATCAAGTATACTCACGCGTTCTATAAGTTATGTATACCTTCAACCATTAATTGCCTAATACCCATTAGGGTATTACTTATCTATGCAAATCGAGTCCCAAATAATTATTATCGAAACGAATTTTTCAGTTTTCTTTTCACGATTTTTCGTTCTTTCAATTTCCTACTACGAATTTAAAGACAATCTTAAATAAGATTAATAAGATTTTTATAGCGTAGGAAAAATATGTCGATACAATGTACCTGCAGCTAGTTGCAACGTAAACGTCTTTCGGTCGAGAGAGGAAGCGTGCGTCTATTGCATACATGCAGGTGTAGGTTAAACGGTAACTGAAATTCGACAGGAAAGTTCTGTTTCGAACAGGCGGCAAAGCGAACAATTTCCTTCGCGTATAAATTCATAGCGGTGACCAGGTGAAAATATGTATCAAGGCGATGTTGCACAGAGAATTATGAGAAAATTTCAAACGATTTAGAGGTTCGGCGAGTACGTGCGCGTAGGTGGGATCGTTGCAACGATACGCCAGATGAGAACAAAAGCCAGAGAATTCTGTCGGAGGTGGTGTGGCTCTCGGGGTTGGTCTGGTGAAAACACCGGCGCAAAGGACAAGCGATTTCTGCCAGAAACAACTGCTACTCTCCACTCCTCTTTCTCTCATCCAACGCCACTTCCTCTTGGCAGAAAAAACATCCCTGCGTCATTAGGGGAGAATCGTGGGTGTGTGCGTGTGTGTGTATGGCGTATACGATATAAAGGGGTTGAAGAGCGCGTATCTCCTCGACGTTCACCGTTTTTACCGCTCTGTAACTGTTCCATCAGGCTAGATACGTTACCATTTCCGCTTTCGACGTCTCCATCTTTCATCGTAATTACCCGACCGCGGATGTTTATGCGTTTACGACGTACCGAGATGTGCAAAATGTAGTCGGAAAGTGTACCGAGCGACAGAAAACGACGACGAAGCGTCGAAAATCTCGATAATTCCACGATCGCGTAATGGGAGGGGGAACGAAAGGGATTAAAGAGAATTACGCGTGGTAGTTTTTTATTTTTAGAAATTTATTTCTCTCGGAGAGGTGAGAACAGTCTTATCCACGGTGAATTCGCGTTGATCGGAACACTTTATTCGCACGAGTCTGTGCCCCGATCAAATTGTGCTTCGACAAACGCACGTGAAACAAATAGCAGAGACAAAAGATGGTTACGATTTTTAATCCCGTCTAAATGTTTGTTCAGCATTATCGTCTGATCGTCGATACGAAAAAAAAAATACACATTTCTCCGATGACCTAACATTTACGAAGCTCTCTACTCGCTTTTGCTTCTAAATAAAACGGCTAAACTTTGCTCCATTTTTCGTTCTTTTTACCGCCAACGTGTCGCGTAACGCGTTTCATATTTAGTTTATACGAAAAAAAAATAAAAAGAAAGGTTGGAAAGTTAAGTAACGCGTAGGTGTAAGTGAAGCTTTCGGTTTTCGCGTAGATCGTGTCGGAAGGTCGAAGAGCACTTGGCACATTTCTAAAGAATTTAATGATCTCGTCTCGTAAACGTGACTCCAGTTTTAAAAGATCGCATCTCGACACCTGCTGAGATCTTTTTGCCGCTCTTCCGTTCGTTTCTCGTTACGAAATTACTTCGCCATCGACGATGTTCTTCCGCTCGTTTTCTCGAATTTTTACTCGACGATACCGCCTTTCGAACTATCCGACCGAGATATCGCGAACGACATTTCTCGAATTCGATGCGAAGCGAACAACGAGAATTATCGGTTCAAGTTTGCCGGAAGAAATTTTGAAAGAGTTTCGCGAATAATCTTCGTCCCGAAGGGGCACTAATCTCGTTCCATGGAAAGTTATTTTAACATTCTCGAAGAATTTTTCCTTTTCCTTCCGCCGTTTAATCGAAAGGGACATTATTGTTCCATTGTTTACTCGAAAGCCGACATCTCGGTTTAATAATCTCGGAAGATGGAACAAGTTCTGTACCGGGCAACAGGAAATTTCAAATCCGTCATTTAATCGAGTTTCGGTATTGTTGGTCGAAAAAAATCGAACTTTATCGTTACGTTTCGCGACAAGGATAACTATCTTAAAAGTTTTTCTCGCCAGACTCGGTAAAAGTACTGGCACGAACCTTGAGCAAACATCGTTGATAAAACAAGGAAAATTCAGGGCCGAGCTATTCGTAAATAATGCATGCTTTCCGAACAAACTTTTCACCTCTGTTCAGACACAGCTTCATGGATTTATATCCCCGTTACGGTAATCGTGCTTTCCAAAACTTTTTTCATCCATAAGCTTTTATAGGGTGATTGTATTTTACAAGATTCTTTCTTTTTTTTTGTTTTTTCTTTTATTCGTTTCACGCGATCGAAAACAATTTCTGTCGAACTTTCGAAAACGAATCGCAAGCTCCTTCGACGCGTTCGAAATTTCAAACGGAACGTTCAAATCTTTCGAGATCCTCCCCAAAAGTTGGCCAACTTACATAAAAGGTAGAAAATTGACCGTCTTCGAGACTAGGAAAAATTCCTGATCCAACATCGTGCATCGATCGAACGCTCGGTTCTCGGTATTTTCTCGAATAGCGTTAAAAGAACTACGCAACTTTCGTGTTCGCGTTTCATCTCGACTTTAAATACCGGCTTTAGTTGAGTTCGCGAAAACGTTCTGCACTGCGGGTGTGCAACTTTATCCCGACTGCTTTCGCGCGAAACAAACACGGATACGAACAATGTTTATTTATTACGCTCCTCGTTAAAATTCGTTTGTTTTTGCAAATTCAGATACGAGGGAAATCCTAACATGATCCAACGCTGAAACGAATAACCCCGAAGAAACTAAGGAAAAAGGTTTCGCCAATTTCCATTTCAACGGTCGAAAAATAACAAAAACGCGTTATTATCCTCGAAGAGACTATTTTCAGGAGATTGTTTAAAAGAAGCGGTCTCTCTCTCTCTCTACGGGAACGTTATCCTATCGCGGCAAGTACATAAACGCGTGTCGATACAAAGGTTAGCTATATCAGCGCCATCAGCATGCACGGAAGTTAACGCGAAGATAAATCCTCTGAATCGTCGATGCAAAGTGTGCCGATATAACGAGAGCCTACTGTACTATAAAAAGCAAAAAACTCCATTAAGGGAATACGTTGAACGTTTCAAATTATTCATGGTATTATACCGCATCGTTGTAGCGCGATGAAAAAGAAAATTACCGGTGTTAAAAAAAAAAAATTGGGGTACTAATACTAAATTATCGAGCGCAAAAATGATGCAGTCTCGCCACGTGGGAGGCACAGACTTTCCGTGTTTAAATCGTGCAACGGAATATAGCTAATTTCCCGTCGAAATTTACGAGTTTCTAGAGTTACACGGAATTAACAAGAAGCAGAAAATTGCTTTCCATCCGACTGCATTCGATGCAAACTGATAAATAATCTTATCGATTATTTATTTCGAGCAACGCGTGGTTAATTCCCTGCAATAACAGAGCTTCGTTCCCAGTTTTACACGAAACAAGTTCGTAATTCGTGTTGCAAGGCATGATTAACGCTTTCTTTTTTCTTTTTCTAACTTGCTCCCTTTTCAATTTAGAGCTCGAACTCTGACGCGGATTACATTCTTCGCAACGTCCACGATGAAAAATTCGCGATTAATTACATTTTAATCGGCGATATTCGTCGCGTTGCTCCCGATCAAATGAAAAATATATCGATTATTACTTCCCGTTACATCCTGACTAGTCAGGATATAGAATATCGATTCGAACGATTATTGATTTTTCTTGAAACTTCCATCCGAATACGAAGAATTGGCTAGGATTCTCCTCTCGGAGAGAGGAGGAGCGCGTCATTTAGAAGAATCGTCGTTTCTTTCTATTCTATTAATTTATTCTTTCGCAAAGTTTATTACGCGACAAAACGCGCAGCCAGTCAAAGTCTTTCGAATGAGAAAACTTTGCCACCTAACCAATTATAACTTTTTTATGCCGTGAACCCGGCCGTGTCTCGTTCTGTCTTTTTAACCCACACGAGACTTTTCCGACAAACTTTCTCGATTTTCGACTCGAAACCATGCAATCTAATTCAGCCGCGAAACAACCTACCAGCTACTTTTTGCTTCGACAAATAAATTTATCGCGTCGCGCTAACGTTTTTAAGAACATTGACGAGGAAAAGAAAGCAAGTTTTGTTAACGTCGCTCTGAATTTTGAAGTAGTTTCTTGTCGAGAGTACTCGATTTGTTGATCGGTGGGGAAAAATATTGAATCGACTAATTCCATTTCCGTAGGTCGCGCGAAGAGATCGTTCTTTCTATTCGGCGAAAAATCGTTTACCATGACTCCGTGTACCGAACGGGAGCAAGAAGACTAGCATAATCAGCTACTGTAAATACGAGGACTGTGGTGTTGTTTGATAGCGCGTAGAAGCGAAATTAGGTTAGGTTATCGCCGAAAGGCTCGCAGTAAACCGGATATCGAGTGTCAATATGCGAAGGACGTTCGGGGCTCGGGGCCAATATCGAGTGAACGGTTCTCAAGCATGGCCGCTCAATCTCGAACGTTCGCGAGCATTAATATTCCGGGGAAACGGCGGACACACGGCTTCGTATTCTCTGCCTGTAGGAATTTTCTTGTTCTCGGTTATGCGACCTCGCGGTAAACCCGTAGCCACGATATTCGCGCATTATCCGCGTCGAGCTCGCGTTCCTGCAATTAAATGCCACTGCACGCCTTACCACTCGCAGCTCGGCCTCTGACCGCCCCCACCACCGAGACGACTATTTTCCAAGTCGTCCCAACAATTTTTCATCGATGCGATGTTCCACCTTTTAACCGCTTCCATCGCGTAAAAAGCTCTGCTCGTGTGCTCGCAAGCGTCAAAATTCAAACTGAACCGATTTGCCCATAAAATAACCTTTTTCTTTCGCGGTAACCGGACGAACAAACGACGCCTTTTAAGAGCTTTGTTCCTGTGGTACGCGTGGAAATTTCTATGGAATCGTGTGAAAATCTATCTACCATTTTGAACAACGCCAAAGACTATTTGTTATTTTCAGAAAATACAGCGTCCTAAAGATTCCCTACTTTCGGGGAGATGGAAAATCTTAATTAAACCGGTAAATAGAGTTAATTAAAGAGGTAAAGAGCGCAGAAAAGATTGAATTTTATCCACGAAATTACAAGTAGCTCCTTCAATTTAATTCGTAGAAATTTTCTTGATTATTTTCTCGTCAATTTGCTCGTTGCGCGTACCGAAGTGTATGACTGGTTCATAGAAATGCATAAGAACGTGGTATTTTGATCGCGCGAACGATTCCGAAGGTACGAAATAAACTCGTCGAAAGATTCGGCGCTCGAACGGTTCGTTTTTTTTTTTTTTTTTTTTTTTTTTTCCGAAGAAGCGTTTCGGGACGAATATATACCGAGATAACGGTGTAACGGCGGAACGAAGGACTTTTCCAAAAAGAGTAGATCCCACTAAAGGAGCGGATAGGAGCGAAGTAGAATAGCGAAAAGCTGCAAGAGCTTGAACCTTTTTGTACGTGACCGAGAACTAAGTCTGGGATTATCCTCGTTGCTGACATCGACGTCGTGAATTCGATGCGGTTCCGATAACATTCTGCGCGCATTCTCGCATCGAAAGATTTCAAAGTCAACACGATTCCGTTTCCGACAAAAGATTACGCGAAATTGTAGCGACGATCACGAAAGTACTTCAATATGTACAAGTTAATAACGAGCCGAGGTACGCGCCGATGATCACTGGTGCGTACGATATGCGCGGCCAAGCACGCTCGGTTTTAATAAAAAATGTAATTTTCCATGCGGCCGACAAGAAGAGTAAGAGAAGAGAAATTTACCCTTACAGGTAGGCTACTAAACATTTATTAATTCGTCCAATTTGAATAGATTCGGGAATTTGGAAAGAAAATTTCTTCTCGCCGAACAAGATCGTTATAAGCGGTATAAATCCATTTAGCGTGTTCGAAATGTTGAAAAACCGTTTCTCTCGAATATCGTTGAAAAGCGTATTTTACTGGACTTTAATAAATCTCGTGGCAACGGTCTTTCACCGAGGAAAATAAAAACACTCGCGTAACTTCGTTTAGAATACTAGGGGAATAACGAAAACAAGATCGTTGATTTTTTATTACATAAAGCGAAGCATCGTTTTCGTAATCGGAGATTCGTTGAGTCGAGAAGTCTAATGACGGGAATCAGGGGCGGAAGATGGAAATTTGTAATTGAAAACAATTAAAAACGAATAAAACGAATAAAACGAATAAAACGAGGAAATGTCGATTACTCGAGGCAACCGCGAATATAATTGGCTTCGTTCGATCGAAACGGACGGCGGTCGTTTTCCATGCAAATCGATACGTTTTTAAAACAACAATACATATACGTTATCGCGTCGATCGTCGATTAGCGAATAATTCAATGTATAATAGATTCGACGCGGCAGTTTCCTACGTTCGAATTAATTCGTCGGAAAGTTTTGATCGCCCCGAGTCATAATCAGCGTGTTCCGCCGCGTATTTCAAGAAAGTTAACCTTTCGAAACAGAATCGAAGTTTCGCGGACAAGAACGACGGGGCTAAAGTTTTCCCTCTCCGCCGTCGGTTGTTCGCCGATTGTTAATTTTCGCGTGGTCCGCGCGAAAATCAGAACGCAAAGAGGAAAAAAAATGAGAAAAGAGGTAAAAACGTGGAGCATTAATTCCAACCGCGTGTATCGAGGAGAAGCAACAAAAGGGGACTTTGCTCTGGTCTTTTTTCGCTGGCCAACGGGAAAGACTTTTATCGGGTTTTCCGTGACGCTTGATTACACCCGGCCGACTTTGATTGCGTTTTCCTTTCGTACGTTCCCGGCGAATATCCCCCTCGCCTCTACACCGACTGCCACTTTTCCCTCAAATTACCGATCTTTACCTTTCCGAGATCACTCCGCCACCTTTGTAAATATTTGTTCGCTTCCGAGCCGTACCGTTTCTTCGTCTTCGACCGCGTCCAAATACGAACGTTTAATCTTCGCGTCGCTTCGTGTTCGCTAGCTTTTGTCGTGCGCTGGCCTGCGCGATCGATCGACAGCTCCAGGCCGATTTTAAAAAGATGCTCACCGAATTAAACTCGAATATCTTATACTCCGTAATTGATCTATCCTTCGATTAAATTCCGTTACGTCACGCGCGTCGATAGTAACATGTCAATAGTGACACGTTCGAGCAAAAAAAGTTTGTTATTTTCGAACGCGTTACGTTTTCGAACGTTAAAGCGAACGTAGCGAGCAGCTTGTCCGTTAGTTGGGCTTGGAAATTGACTATAGTTCGGTGGCGAGCGATCGATTAAATTTACTCTGTGAAAGGTATCCGAGTTAACGAGGAACCTGAAACGGACGGAACAGCGGATAGAAGCAAAGACAAACGTTGAAGACGAGATGGTTTAGTTCAGCAACGCGATACTGTTCAGAGGTATTATTGCTCGCAGCTCGTAGCCGAATATTTTTAAGATCCCCTCGGTAACCGAACATCACCTTATATATAAATAGCTCTCGTTACGTTGCTGGCACATCGAATCGGCGAAACTTTTCGTCGCGGACGATACACGAATTTGCATCGATTCCGGCGTTTCACCACGATGGTATTTATGATCGATCGCGTGCGATCGCGAATAGAAGCAACTCGTCGTAAACTCCGAATCAACTTATTTACGTCGAGCGATCGTCGAGCGATCGTCGAGCACGCTAACCGTAAAACTTGCCGGCAAACGATGGACCAACGTGGTTCAAAGTTTAAACTTTGGTACTCACGGTAAAGAGTAATCTAGTAAAGCCGAAAAACATAGCAAGGTACGAAGGGATTAATCGGTAGTTGACGTCGTTCGAAGCTACGATTATGAACCTCGTATCGTCTCGACGTAAAAATTATACATACGTTGGACGTACGAAGAGAAAATTTGATAACGGTAGAAGAAAAAGATAGTCGGTTTGGCCGAGAAACGTCACCGAGAACGTAACGGCAGACGTTGAACGCGTGCGTTTTGCTTGTAAATCACGAGTATTTTCGTGTATAACGTGTACGGGGGCCAAACACTCTGTATCCGATACGTTTTGTAGAAAATGAGCAAGTCGTTTGCTCAGAGATTCCCCCGAGAACGAAGGATGCGGAAACTCGTTCCGTGAGTGTCCCTACGGCACGTATCTCGTCGAAGGAAATATGGAGCGATTTTTTTCGGCTACTATATATTCCGGCATCTCTCAGCTGCGTCTACTACGTCTAGGAAATTTATTTCTCTAGATAACTATCAATTATTCTTTTTCTCCAACGGAAGACACGGAAATGTTCAAATCGGCAAATTTCCAAATGAAAATATACCACCAGGTCGGTAATGAAATTCTTTACGTTCAGTTTCGTTCGCTAGAAAATCGATTAACGCTTTTCGGATAAAATTCTTTTAACGATCTCTCGTCGCATTTCTCAATTTCTCAATTTCTCAATTTCTCAATTTCTCAATTTCTCCGCGGTGAAATTCCCGGGGTTTTTTCAACGGCACGAGCGGTGGAAAATTATCGAATTTAATCGGCAATCTAATAAGAAGTCGCTGCACGACTAAGTGAGCTACGTGGAATTGTTTTCGCTGTGCTATCTCATCTTTTAATTTCGCGGCGAAAATGTGTAGGTCGTTGTAAAACCGTTAAACGAGCAGGAAGGTGGTAAAAGTCGAAGGAAAGGAGAGAAACGTTTCGCCATTCGCAGGACTCGGAACTGTGCATTTCCCTGGGGCTGAGCTTGCAGTATCTTCGAATGACGGTGGTTTGTTGGTTGGCTGCGATGTGTCATCACCTTTACGCCAGCGTTGCCTCTATACCGCGACGCGACGACCCGCCAACTTACCTCAAGTACAGCGTGTTCGCCTGGGGTGCACCTTTTCTCAATCTCGGGGTCGCAACGTTTCTGCAGATCCGCGAGGCGAACGACATCTGGAACATCAGGGATCTCGCGCCCTTTAATTGCTGGTAACTATTTCCGATCGATCTTTTCTTTTACTACGATAATAATCTACGACAATAGAAATTGTTCGTATCGTAACGACGCCTCTTTCGAACGGGACGAAACGAGATCCAATTTCATAGAAAATGAAATAACGAGTCGAAACACTTGCGCGTTTAAAAGGTTAATTAAAACGACTCGTAAAAAGAATGGGCTGAAAGAAAGAGTAACGTCGTCGTGAAAAAGAAGAAAAAAAATGTATTCTATGTATTTTCACGAAAACCACTTAACTTCTCTGAAGAAGAAGAAGAAGAAGAAGAAGAAGAAGATGAAGAAGAAGAAGAAGAAGAAGGAAATTTAAAAAACAATCTCGCTACTTTCGAGGTGTTCCGCGTATATCCTTCGTAATTTATTTGCTAGATAAAAAACGACATTTGCAAAACGCCCTGTAATAGCTAGACGAGAGATAAATAAGGGACATCGTTGCGCGGAGACGATTTAATGCCGTGGCAGTGTTAAAATACTGCTAAAAGTATAGATATTATCTCTGTAATTGAAAGTCTTATCCGATTCCAGTGATTCCAGTGATTCCAGACAATATATTAACCAGTGTCAAATCTATGTATATTCCGAAACTTTGTCTTTCATCTCCCTTTCGTTTACCTGTTACGACATTTTCGATAGGAAAAAATCTATACAATCATATTTCATTTTACCCTTCTCTCCGTCCATTGCCGCGTCCAATCTTTTCTTCTCTCGAACTTCTTCCCGTTCCGGAGTTTACCGAATTTTTACGAAAATTTCCTCGAGCGATCCTATACGTATACATAGAGCGTGTTCGAGCCGATCGTAAAACTTGCGAGAAAAATTGAATCGACTCGGACCGATTTAAGAGAAAATTCATTGCAGGTTCCTGGGAACTAAAGCGACGATTTATGCATACGGTTTACCGGTGATCCTTCTGCTCCTCGCTGCGGGATACTATCTGATCAAAGCTGCTATCGTGTCCAGGTATCGTAAGAAATATTTTTAAATAAATTCTCCGTAAGCGGCAAGTTGCTCATTATCTTAATAAGACGCGCCGTGTTTAGTCGTTTCTATCGTTAACCTTGCAAACTTTCTTTGATTATTGTCACCGCTTACGCTGCTAATTGGCCGAGTTCCTGTTCGTGTCGGTTATCTTGTCGCTTATAACTTCGCATCGTCTCTCTTTATACTGGTTTCGTTTGCGCAGATACACGTGCAGCATGCAGCTGGAAATTAAGCAACGCGAGAAAATGAAACGAAGAAGAGCGCTGCAGTTGGTGCTCTTCTTGAAAGTGAGCATGATAATAGGTCTGGTGGCTGGTTGCGGAGTCGCATCTAGGATATGGAAAGTCCCCTTTTTGTGGGCCGTATTTTGTACCGGCCATTCTCTGCAGGTAAAATCTAACCGTGACTATTAACATTCGTTTACCGTAACAGCTGACCCATCGTAACGTAGCGACGCGATTCTACGAATAATTCTACGTAGCCATGCTTCGATATCGATGATATTCGGCAAAAAGTATTTCGAATTTTTTCCTCGGTTTCAGTTATTTCCTCTCGTTAAACCTCTTCGTTATCCTGATCGAAGAAGAAATTTCCTAATCTACTATCGCGTATCGCGTTCGGTCTATTGCGCGTAACACTACGTATCCGAATGTCCGGGTACTCGACCATCTAATAATTCGCTTTGAAATTTCTCGTTGCCGCATAATTGAAGGTGACTCGTAAAAAACAGAGGGGTATTTAAGAAGAATATTAAATAACTGAAATTTGAATTCCGCGCATTTCGAATACGAGGCGTCTAACGAGTTTCTACTCTACGAGAGTGTACAGTAGCGTAAAGTTTTCCCAGATATTACTCGGGAACGTTCCATGTTTTTCAATTAGTTCCAAAGTAAGGTTGAAGTTTGAACGAGCACATGTACGACTTTCCTACTAATGCGCCGTTGCGAACGTTCGCATAAAAACCTGCTAAAAATGTAAGTTTAGCAGCTTACATCGTTACTCGAGTCCCTATTATTCCTTCGGTCGACTCTTTAAAAAGCTTAACATGTTACAGTCGATTTGTAGAAAGTTTGATTATTCAGGATGATTATCAGCCACGCGCTCGAAAAGATTTCTTTCGTAGGTCGCCTTTGGAAGATTTCTTTCCGTCGGGGTTGCAGCGTTTTCAAACTAAAACGCGTTGGCCCGCCAGATAAACCGCGTGAACGCGAAAACTCGACCGTTTTCTTCGCGGAAACAGAAACTCCCGTCTCCGTAAAAACTTTCCTTGGACCGATATACGAGTCGTAAACGGCTTTTCCACGGTCATTTCCTTCGACACATCTACGCTTTCTATTATCTTTTTTTCACTCGTTCGATATTCTCTTCCTTTCTCTTAACGTCGTAACATTATGTACGGGCTCGCTCGCGATTATCCCCGTACATCCCGTAAAAGGACCATTTCATTTTCAAACAGCTTTCTTCTCAATTTCGATCGGTTAAATTTAAATGCCACGAAGGAGTCTCCCAATTTCGAAAAAATTTCGAAAAAATTTCGAAAAAATTTCGAAAAAATTTCGAAAAAAAAAAAGAACAAAACTGCCGCACCGCATGCCAACAATATGAATGTAAGCCGTAAGTCAGTTGATACCATCTCGTGTTTCGAACAAATAAATATTATGGTTCGATACGAAGGACGAACGAAATTCTAAATAGGTAAAAGCGATTGGAAAGAATCCACTTTGATTTCGTCGTCAAAGAGCTACTTAATTAAACCGAAGGTAAGTCTCGTCGCGAAATACTTACTCGATTAAGACACGGAAGCACGCGTGCTTCGAAGCGACTGTTGTTAAGGCAATTTATCAAGGAGAATGCTTTTAAACATCGAAGAAAAGATGCTGGCGAAATTGGGTCGCGTGCGAGACCTTCGAGGCAAATGCTCGGTAAACACGAAACATCTGAACCATAACGAAAAGCGAATTATTCATAGGAAACGAAGCGGATGCTTTTGCTCGGAACTCGTACTCGAAAGAGGTAGTTGGCTTGCCAGAAAGGGAAGCCCGCTAAACAACCCCCCGGAGGAAAACTCGTAAAATTTTCATAACGAGCCGGAGGGATTCTCGCCTCTACATCCTAACGAAATCTTTATTTCGAAATTTCACGCGACCGGAATGAAATACGGCACGAAGGGGACGCGTTCGAACGTAACACGATGATTTCGCCTCCTACCCCCTTAAATCATTGGCCCATTGTGACAGACGCGTTACATTCGGACCAACCTCGTTAACGATGTTCGCTCAGAATTTCTGCCACGTTCGTGACACGATTACACGAAAGCCGCGCGGTTGCTTTTCGAACGCATTGGCTTAATTTCTATTCTTTCTTATTTTTTTCTTTTTTCCAAAATAAAACATCCGTATTATAATCCGGACACTCGAGAAAATCTAATTCCGCGATGAACGTCCGGCGAATCGAATCTCGTATCAAGAATAACGCGCGTCCTTTCGAAACTTACAACTATACGACTTTTCAATTCTCATTCGGCAACCTACTGTCTCTAGATTTCGTCGACGGTTCGACATTTCGAAAGGATGAAATTTCGAAATTACCGAATTGCAAAATTCCACCGAACCCGTAACGATAAACGTAGAGTACTTCTAAAACGTTATATTATGCGAACGGCATAATTACCGGAATCGAACGAGTCAAGTGTCGGAAATACGAACGAAACGATAAGGACCGCTGTGCATTACAGAATAGTTCGCGAAGCGCAACAATTAGCCACTCGTTCAATTTTACGCATCGATCACGGTGAATGTTCTCGTTCGCGGAATACCAATTTCATTTCTTACGATTAGTTAACACGCTTCTGACGCGTTTATTATTCGCTCGTTGACGTTTTATTGTTCGTAACAGGGTTTAGCCGTAGCGTTATCCGTCGCGTGCAACTGCAGGGTGCTGAAAGTTTACGCCAGGAAGTCTTACAGGCAGCCGAAACAACAGGTAAATTACACTCCCCTTCTTCGTTTCTTTTCGCATCTCGAGGACGTGTTCGCGAGCGATATCGTTTGAACGGTAATTTCTGCTCGACGAAGCTCGTCAATTTTCAATCTTCTCTTCGATCTTCTTATTAAAAGCAGAAATTTCGTGCAACGCGCTCGTCGAGCTTATCTTCCTTGCTTCGCGAAACGACAGGACAACTAATCGAATAAATAAGATAATCGATTCTTTCAGCGTTTTTATCGAAATAAAATATTGACAGAATAAAGAGAGGAACTCGTTTAACACTTTTTTTTTTTTTTTTTTTGTTTTTTTTTTTTTTTTTTTTTTTTTTTTTTTTGTTAGGAACACTTTTGCGATAATTTTCAATGAAAAAAGAAAAAAAAGAAAAAAAAGAAAAAAAGAAAAAAAGAAAAAAAAGACCGCTCGACCGCGTGGAGATTCGAGGATCCCGTTCCGACAGCTGACGCGAAAAATCGATACTTTTACAGATCGCTCATTCGAGTAGCAGCATGCAACTGCTCGCACCTGCTCCGGATCCGGTGTAGATCCACACCGACCGTAGGACCACCTTCTCCTCGATATAAAAACGGAAAATCAAAAGGATGGAAACTTGACTTGAGGATTCGTTTCGAAACGCTACAATTCTCCTAGCGAATTCGTTAACCCTCGACTGGACGAGAACACTTCGACCAGTATCTCGATTTCCGAAAACCACCAAACTACCCTCTAAGGCCAGCTTTCTCGTCGTTCGAGCCATACCTGTATACATATGTATATCGAACATTTAGTCGATTATAGAGAACGAAAGAGAAAGAGAATCGAAGAGGAAGAATTTCGAAGCTCTGGAAGCCGCTAAGAGATGAGTTTAGCGTCCCACCGCGTTCAAAGACCACGAATCGGAACGGAAGCTTTTCGTTTCGCATCTCGAGAACCTGCTGCCCGAATGGTGAAATCGACAAATCGAATTTGCACGGATGTTTCGATAGCCACAAAGATCGGGAAACACGAACAGGAAGAACCGGAGATAATCTCATCGACATATCATCGCTAACCCGCCACGATTCTTGTACGATACTAGGCGTATAAGTTACCGCGTTCGTCTTTAGATCGCGTTAGCAAGAAACCCATGCATGCGTTCCTCCAGCGGAAATTTTGCACGAACCCGATAACGACTCGTCGTAACTTTTCGAGCGAATCGAACCACCGTCTCCGATCGACAGGCTTTGTAGCAAACGATACCGAGCAAAACCATTTTTTTTTCTCTCGCTTCTTCTTAAGCGAACCGCGGCTCTAATGTCGTTAACAATCGCGTTTTCCAATCGGCAAATTTCTAGCAGACTTTCTTCTATTAGCGTTAGTACTCGAGATCCGAGAGATAAGTCGGAAATGAAGAGCAAGAGGAAGGAGACTAGAGTCGGTTGCTTTATTCGATACAAATGGACGCATTTTAAAATACATATAAGCGTGTCCTCATCCTCGTTGGAAAAATATTAGACCGCAAAAACTAGCAACGAGTCGAACTTAAACTCTAGTCGTCGGATCACGCTCCCTGAGATTCTCATCCGTTGGTAAAAAGTACTCGAAAAGATCCGTGTTTATCGATAGAAGACGCGAAGACGCGAAGACGAAAACGACAAAAATCCTCGATCACTTAACAGAACACGACCTGTGAAATTCTAATACTTCGTTACAGCCACGGTTTTTTTTTTTTTTTTTTTATTTCATTCGATCGGACTTTTTACTCTATCATTCGCTACAGCAACCCAACTTAAGCTGAACGTTTTGAAAACGAAAACACGAGAGAACGACAAGATTGACCAACATTGTTGTAATTAATCGTTCGAACGATATCTCGAGCGCTCCTCGTCGAAAAATAGAAAAGAAAGGAAAGAAAGTTTTCGAGATGGTCCTGTATCGACGGACCGGTAGATTTCCATAGGACGATCTTGGAAAGAAGCGTACGAAGACGATCGAGTCGATAGGATAGGAATCGATAGGTGTCGAGGAGAAACGGCGTGACGGAAATGGAACGCGTCGAGTATATCGATCGAACGCGAAAGGAATCCACGCGCGACGCTTCCGAGCGTATACGTTCCCCGCGTCGCGGTTTGCGGCTGGCATTCCCTCCTACGATGCAATTAACGCTCGGTAATGACCTATGCGATCGCATTAGTACGCGTTAACCACCGATACTCTGTAAATGTAAGAGCATGTAATTATCAGCAAATAAATATTTTCAACTCCTACTTGGGAAATTTCTACTGTGGTTCGACGAAAGACCCGATATATCCCGATAACCGTGCCGCTTTTCGAAGAAAAAACTCGCGATTTTCAGCGGCCGAACATTAATACCGAACGAAACGCTTCGCCAGAGCGAAACAAAGAAAGAGCATGACGAGATGGAAAAGTCAGCGCGGAAAGTTCGCAGTTGAACGCGTAATTATTGGAAAAGCAATCCGTTTTAATATCTCGCTACCGTATACGTTGGTCAACTTTCGAAAGAATCGATCGTCCATTTCACGTTTACTCGTCGTTTTCATTTAAACTACCAAACGAGTCCTAATGATCCGTAGTTTAACGCGATTTTACAGAAAATTTTTACTATATAAAACTATCTAGAATATTTCAGCGAATTCGTAGAAATAGAATGCTACTTTTTCTCGGATTACCGATTTCTCGATCTAACAGCCAGCGACTTCGGTTTCGATTCGAATTTCTCGATAACGATCGATAAAGAGAATAACAGCGCGTCCGTTTCGCCGACTTTTGCGTACGATCGCAAAGTATTCAACGTTTCTAACGCGATAACGAACTGCTACGAAAATTCTTCCTTTCAGAATGTCCGCCCGCTAATGTTGCATCACCTATGTCCGGTTTATAACATGATAAAAAGATTCGTAATTCTTAACGAGATGCTATTCGGGTCTAACCGATAAAACTCTCGTCTAGCATAAAATTAACATAACCTTCCTATATAATTGAAATAAATGACGTATCCTAAAGTAATACTACATCGATAACTTGGATCGTTTCGTACGAGAAACGTACGAGAAACGTACGAGAAACGTACAAGAAGAGGTAGAGAAATCTTGGCAGCAAATAAGAATAAGAAATTGGTAACCGATGTAAACGTTGTTCAAGTGACTGAAACGCGTTCGTGTCTCGTCCCATTCTGTTCTAACAGCAAACTGACATTTAATTATCGAGAAGCTCCACGATGGGTGGGTGCAACCAGCAACCGCACCCTTTTTTCTCTCTTTGCTGGCCAGCAAACGGACTCTTTTATCGGTTCGACGTGTTAGCGAGATCATTCCACCCTCGATTACGGATATTGTCCTTTAGCGTAACCTATTTTTCCCGGTGTTGCGTGATCGCGCTACGATTTTTTATTACTCCCGTTAATAAAACAAGGCCCAATATCGATAGAGTAAGTGTTTCCTACCTATTAACCTACATGTATTAGATCTTATTTTACCGATGTCGCATTCAATGAATAAAACTATCGAATAATTTGAATGAATCGATGCGCCGTGGTTATACGGCCGTTATTCACGGACAGTTTATCGAGCATCGAAGTAAGTAGGTAAAGGTGAAGGTGGGTCTTACCCGACCCTCGTACAACTACGCTGGATCGTCGCTACAGTGCCACCGAGATTTATATCGTGGCTCGAGCAAACTTTTACGCACGCTATGACCGCGCGTTCTACCGCAACGCGTTATATTCGATCTTGTCAATTTTCCGCTACAACAACCCCTTCCATGACACTGCGCCAAAAATTTACACCACAATACCGAACATGTAACGATATTTTCATCGCATCAAATTACCAATAAATAAACTATATTTATCGTAACTAGGAAACCTGTTCCTGTCATTTTCGCTCTTGACAATCGATGCGTTAACCAACAAATTACGCGCAATCACGATAAACCGGTATTTCTTTCAACAATCTGACATTATTTTCCAATCAACCCTTATAGATTACGGGATTCGCAACTGAGCCAAGAACACACGCGACAGAAAGAAAGAGAGAGAGAGAGAGAGAGAGAGAGAGGGAGAGAGAGAGAGAGAAAGAGGGAGACTGCGACGGGTAATCCAATCGGAACACGAAAGCCGCATTACGAATCGGATAAATCTGGAGAATAAAAATGTTCGAACAGTTCGTGAAATTACCACGACGAAACGCGTTTCCCTTGTTCCAATTAATCGTTGCTACTAGTTAACGACCACCCCTTTCCATTACGACGTTGTCGTATGAATTAAAACGTACTGGATCGACTGAAACGATGATTAAGACATTTTAGAAAATTAATAACTAATACAATTGCGGAAACGGATATCGAAACTCTAGAAAAACGTTAGAAAACATAATACTCTTGATAATTTCAATAATTTTCCAAATTTCGAAAGTTTCTAAATGTTGTTCGTTCGATATTCTTAGCTTTATTTCGAATCAAAATTCTACCACTATTTTTCATTTAATTCAAACATTAAGCCTCAGATATTCTATATCTTATTTATATATCCTGTACTTTCATTAGTTAATTTTAGAAATTACCTCAGCCGTTGGACTTTGAAATGCTGTGTAGTCATCTATCAGCAAGAATAATGAACCGCTGAAAAGTTGCGGTGAACTCGGTTACTACGGCTCAAGTGGTTTGTCGTGCTATCTATCGTCCATCGTTAAAACTATACATTTTCTTTTCTCTTTTCTCTTTTCCTTTCCTTCCATTTCCTTTCCTTTCCTTTCCTTTCCTTTCCTTTCCTTTCCTTTCCTTTCCTGGCAAATAACGACAATAACGGAACAATTTTCTACGATACCGCGTCGGTTCTCGATTTCGATAACAGATGGCGATAATATTCGGCTCAATATACCGACTGATTTTCAAATAATTATGAATATCTACGTAGAAATAAAAGTAGAGCGTCGTTTTGGCTATTATTTTCGAATACGTTTCTCTTTCACGGCATTTTTCATTATTTTTCGTCATATCGAACACGAAAAATGGTTTTTCAAACTTTTATCCGTACGCTTCTCTGTTCGAACTTAAATCGAAAACTGCAGAATCAAATTTAATCAAATTTACACAGTTTGTAGATGACATTATCGGTCGGATTCTTGTTTTCTTTTATCTCCGTGTGTCCAACAACTTTGAACTTTTAACATTATGTCCTATTATTCTCGAGTAGGATATACATATGTATATTCTTCGATTGCTCGTACTTAATAATTACAATCTAATTAAATATTAATAATAATCTCTGTTCACTCTGTTTTCATGAATAACCCAAAGCAACAATGAGCGATCTTGCTCGTAAGTACTAAACTAATTGATAAACGATGAACGATAAGAAATCGTAATCGCTGTTAATTTTATGAGCTAATATCTTCAACTCGGTTAGAAATTTTCTTTTCAATTTTTTAATATATCCTACGATACGTTAAATATTTGCTATTTCAAACGGAAAGATACAAAATAATTATCTTCTCGATGAAGGAAAATAGAAATATCGCGGATTTAACCACATCGGTATATACCATACAAAATGATTGTATTACATATATATATATATATATATATATATACTACTTCTCTCAACTATTTACTATTTCCTAACAGTTCATTACCTAACAAGTAATTTACATGTCAGAAACTTAAGCCACTCGATAAAACGATGAAAGTTTATCGCGTGTTAAATAAAAGCCGAATCTTACAGTTTCAATGAAATATCGACAGTGCATCAATGTACATTTTTGAATCGCCCAATTCATAAGCGACGGTAACGTTTCTTAATTATTATCGGATTTAACGCACCTCGCTTCTATAAACGTTATAACGACTGATTTATTACTCGCGGCATTAACAAGCCTACCAGTATTGTAACGTAATAGGAGCAAATTACAAGTCCACCATAATTTTTCTGTTCCAGATTCTTGTTAATTCGTAGTTTCCAATTTTGTCAACGTATCTAACATAGAGTATCTAATCATCAAAATATAAAAAACAAGCAGCGCACTAGCAATCGTTGTTATTATAGAAAAAAAGAAAAATGTTTATACGGAAACGTTAAAACGTGTAACAAACGGAAAATCAAGTTCAACAATTTTTAGTTTCAGATAAAATAAACGGCTATCGCGCAAGACGTAAAATCTAAATAAAACATTTGAAACGCATCCGCGTTAGGTTAAGTGATACGAGAACCTTTGTCGAAAATTAGATAAGCATACGTGTGCGCGTATACATGTAGCTATATTTACGCTATCAGCAATCTACCGTCGTAATATCGCAACGGTTTCTTCTTTTATAAACTTATTCGTGTAAAAAAATATCCAAATTCTATTTTAACGAATAGACTAATTTTCCAATTTGATTTTTTGTTGTACTGTAAACAAGATTTTCCATATATTTTTGGACCAACAAGAGCATTAATATAACGTGTATCAAGAATGAATATACACGCACTTCGATTTATCGTAAAAATCTTAATATCGAACTTCTTGGACATTTTTGTTTTTCATAAATACCAGTTATTTATATACTTATGCATGTATGTATGTATGTATGTATGTATGTATGTATGTATGTATGTATGTATGTATGTATGTATATAAAATGTATCATTTATTCACTTAAAATAAACTAAATAATTGATAATGTAATGTCGTTAAACATTTTTGATTGAATCAACAAAAAAAAGAAAGGTATTCAAAGCTCTACATTTATGTATTTTTATATAACACGACGCTCACGCTGGCAAACCTCGTTCCAATTCATTTTTTTCCCTTGTTTTCTTTCTTCCTTTTTTTTTTTTCGAAGATAAGATCAATTGCCATACACGAAGCTTAAACCTTAACTATGTACACGCGTATCGCATTTGATTTTAATCTCTCGTAAAAGCGACGCTAGGTCTCATCATGTTTCCGATAAGAAAAAAAAAAAAGCGACATAGAATGGCAAGTTCTATGACTTCTTAGTAAAACATTAATAATCAGAAGCGATCATTAATTCGATGGAAACCAAATCTTCGTGCCTATATTTTTTCTTTCTTTATTACACGTTTACAAACATTGAATGATCTCAACGTCGCTTTTAGTTACTTATAAAGACTTATTTGATAAACAATTGGAGAAAAATTAACTCGAGTTTCTTTGTACAAAATGTCGAATCAGGAGCTACATTTTTATTCCTATGGGCCAAAGAATATGCAAGCGCGAACGAAACAAACTGCTTTTCTTCATTGCACATCGTTTGAACGTCGTGAGCGTTCAAATGATTAAATTTATATACCATTTATAAAGTAGATTTTATTTCCGTGTTTCGTTAAAAACTGTAATGTTTCAATTAATGGTGCATTGAATTATATATCATCTATATCTGTACACTCACAACCGTTCAAATACACAATAATATCAACATATTTAATATTGGACCATTATGAACAAAAAAAGTGCTTAATAAAAAAGATTTACACATCACAGAATATATCGACATGTTGCAACATTCTACTATTTAAAAAAATACGTATGCACAACTTTATCTTACAGTCAGTTTTTATTCGAAAGATAGAAACGAAGCACACTTTCCTTTGTGGTGTTAGTTACAAGGAAAATTAAAAAGAAAAAAAAAAAGAAATATTAAAAATAATAAACCGGTTATTATTAGTAGCATTATGCGAGGAAGGAGACAATAGATATCACGCCACGACGCGTTTCTCAGAAATTTTATTTCTGTATTCCATGAAAAAGAGAAATCGTTTCACCATAATTCTCATATATTCCATTTCATTCAGTCATTATTTATATAAGATAAGGTATTACAGTAATTTGCTATGTACGAATTAATTTCAGCTACTTCCATATCAGATCTGAATTGAAGACTGTTATTTAGAGACTCCGACCTCAGTTCTGATTTGAAAACAGCTTGTCTATATAAGTCCATATTAAATATATTTTACAATAATATTATCATTGTACATGAACAACGTACGCTCTACACCTCGCTTTGTATCGTTAACTAATCAATGCAACGAGTCGTATCACTCGATCCGAGTCTAGGCTAAATTAAAACTACTATGATGGTACGCTCAGTACCATTAAATACACTAATCATCAAGTATGTATTTACTCTGGTAATGAATGTGTAATGTACCACACACCATAATATTTTATCCTCGAATTAAAATGAAAAGTAATATAAACTCGTGTGCGCTGATTAGAATAACGATCGACAGAAAGGTGTCAATTTGTTAAAATAGACGAGGGGACTGGATTTGTAACCCCAATGTGTGCGCCGCCCTGGTACCTGCTACAATAAAATTAATATTTTACAAAAAAGTCCTTGCTTTCAAAAAAGTTATAACTACGTTTACAATTTAACACCCTTTACAATTCAATTTTTGTACCGCTCAATAATATCGACATATTATATTGAAGTTTGTAAAAAAAGAAAACTTTATACTCATATTCCAATATAATGTATTATATTAGAATATAAAATACATTTGTACATAATACGTTATTGATTAAAAGAGACCAAGAACTCTCGAGAAACAAGTATACGTCCCATTTTACGTTTGTAAATAATCACCTTCATATTCATTAACGATAACAATGTGTATCTTCGAAGTTATATTCAAGAAAAAAGTATAAAATCTATACTTTCTCATATTTTCTACTTTAAATTTTCGTTCGATTAAAAATCCAAGTAATCTTAAAGATGTCTTGAACAAATAATTACAGCAAAAAAAAAAAAACAAAATGCTTACATGAAGTTGGTAAACAGGCGAAAGAAGGTTATTCCTTATTTTCTTCAGTAGTAGTAGCATTAGAAGGGTTTTGAGACTCTGAGGAAGATGAAGGTGGCGCTTCTGTTGTGGTGTCTGTCGCATCTTGACTCGAATCCGAGCTATCCTTTATGTCCTCCTGTTTTTTGTCCTCACTGACAGTAGAGCTCTTGGTATCTTCTGTAAAATTTTCTGATTCTTCCGCTATCTTCTCCTCCTTGAAATTAGAATCAAGCGTCTTTTCAGCAGTCTCTTTATTTTCTGCCTTCACAGAGCTTTTGTCCTCGCTATCTGTCGATTTTTCTGTATCATCTTTCTGTTCGTCAACATCCATCTTCATAGACTCCTCCTCAGAATGTTTTTCACTTTTATTGTTAGCTTCTTCGTCGGTGTTATTCTCATTATTTTTCTCTTGTCGTTTAGGACGCCCGCGTCCACGACCAGTGCCTTTCGACGATGTGTCCCTCTTTTCCCTTTTGGGTGGAGATGGTACAGCTGTCGATGAAGGTAGACCACGTGCTGAACTGCGAGTACGCCTCCTTCCTTCCACTTCGCCTACTACTGGGTTCAAATCCTGCAATTAAAATGAAAATTACAATTAATCTTTTCTCTGATCATTTCGTATTCCTAAACTTTTCAAAACATGTTGAGATACTTAGAAGATAACTATAATGAAAAACTTTAAACAGTTAACCAGAAGGAATTTTCTATTATTATTATTAAATAGCAATATTTAGCAAAAATTAAATACATATTCAATGCCTTTTTAAAAATAGTTTCTTACGCAACAAGAATTTATGTAACGGCATAGAATAAACAGTGAAAATATATATTGAAAAAATGAACATTATATACAGATTGAGAATTACAATAATAATAATAATAATAATAATAATAATAATAATAATAAATAATGTGCCAACTGATCTAGAAAGTACGCATGGCTATTCATAATTGGCGGTCACGAAATGTATTGGCGGGGCATCGTCCCCTCCAGAGAGCTGAAAGTATTCCCCTTCGCCCCTTCTACAGCCCTTCATATCCCCACTCTTGACACCCTTCTGCTCACGTAGGCAAGAAGAGTCGACGAGGATAAACGCTAAATGGAGGGAAATAACCAGGCGAAGGGATGAAAAACTTTGGCCCCCTCAGACCTTAAGAACTGTTTTCGACTTTCGATAAGCCGACTTTTGCTGCATGATTTATTTGAAAAAAGCATCAACGAATAAAGGAAAAGAAATAGCAACACACCTTTGTGAGACGTTCCCCCTCTAGGGCCATCCTTTCAAGTGTGGAGAGTCTTTTCGTACCTCCTCGTTTATTTTTCGTTGGACTTGGTTTTTCTTCGCCCGAATGGTCCTGCAAATATTTCACCGCTACATTTTATTTACATTCGTTAAAACAAAATATGCGGAACACCTCAATCAACGCGAAAGAAACTTAATACGAATTATTATCGTTTTAAGGATTATGTCGATCTAAGAGAAAAACGTACAAACGTGATGATAATTACGTTCGCGATAAGATTATCAAGGACCGTTGAACTATACAGGGACAAGTACTAAGTTTATTTAAGTTTCCCGCCATTTTGCTTAGTCGATATGTATTTCCAGCGTCGTAGATTCAATGCTTTTAAAAGAGCTCGCATTTTCGTAGAAAATCACAGAGTACGCGATTTCGACAATAAAATCCATTTCCCGCCTTTTTGATACGATCCCAACTGCCGCTAACCAGCGACTCTCCTCGTCACGGGAGTCACAAATAAAAAACATCCACCATCTTTGGCAATGAAGGACAAACGGCGCAGCTTTGAAAAATCACCGAGTTCGTGACCACGCGCAATAAAGCACCTCTGTATTTTATCTACATGGATTCGTACCTCGCGTAATCACTTTCCAAATAACGTTTCTTCGTCGTTGCACGCATTATCGCATCGAATTTTCGAGAGAACAAGCGTCTCCTTACATTTGAGGGGAGCACACGCCGCCTTAGCATGAAAACTCGGCTTGATGAAGATGTTTCTTGTGCTTCCGACTGCTTACCTTTGACACATCCTCGATGTTGTTATCGTTCTTGCTCTCCGCCTTAATTTCGGACATTTCTTCGCGTCTGAATCACTCAAAAACACTGGAAAAACCACCGTTTCCCAACAAGAATTCGTGCTGAGCCCGGTCGCACTGTTTATACGATAAGCAAAGATGGCGGTTAGCGTGGGTCACGTGACACATCGTCAAACACAGAGCGGGAGTTCTGAGCGCCGCCTCGTGATTAATTCAGCAATTCAACACGTAGCGACGCAACGCGGACAAAACATTTTAAATTCGATCGTTTCATTTTTATTATCCTTTGGTATACTTAATTAGTACCATAATCGCCTAACATCCTTGACAATTCTTTCGTTAAGCGCCGTATCGATAAATTATAATTTCCCTATATCGTTTACACAATCTTTTTTCCAAACAATAAAAACAGTCATTACATTTTTTGTTTTTACTAAAAATTAAAACCAAATACAAAGCGCATAACAAACATTGTATGCTTATAACGTAAGAGATATTTTTCACTTTGTTACTTACCTGTAACAATGAAAAACGAGAACATTTTACTCCAATTGTTTTCAATTGTCATAATTGACGATTTAATAGACACGCAAATTGTTACGTCAGTCGTAACAGTTCGGATATTAATAATATTGATTATCGATGTAAACTGGTATCGAAACAAAACGGACATTGTCGTCCTTTTTACTTCGAAGTACAGCAAAGGCGAATGTGTACAATAGTTTAAAATTAGATGGTATATCAGTTTATCATAAATTGTAAAAATAAACTTGGTCGCTTCGACATACGGCGATTTGCTGTGTAAATCGAATTGTAGATGTACCGTGTCACCGAATCAATAAATTTATATGCTTTTGTAAATACGTAACTATTCATCTTTTAAATGCCAATTTAATGCGTCGGCATTCTTCTGAACCAAAATCTTGCTCTGAAATCGTCACTGCATGTTAAGAAAGCCGGCGCGGTCGGAGAATGAACGATCAATCTGACAGGACCATTATGTCCCAATGATAGTAATTGTTTCCTCGATGCATTTCGAGAATTCCATGCGCATAACGATGTCGTAGCTTCATCAGGAAACATTACATAATCTTCGGTATGATTGAAAATAGCTTGGGCTTTATGCTCTTGTTTACCTATCAAAACATAACATTCAATTACAATAAGCGTAATCGATACAATAATTATATACAAGATATTGTGACTCTTAATGCGCTTTTGCGTTTTGATATTTTACCTGTAGTTCCAGCACCTGTATATGCTATTAAACATCTACTAGTAGAAAGTTCCCATAATTTTATCAAAGAATCTTTTCCGGATGACAATAAATACTGAAACCCAGAATTAAAAATTATACTATTCGTTTCAAAATCAAATATGCGAACGACAACACATTCTTCAAATATCACAAACCTTTCCGTTTCTTGTGAATGTTACTGAACATACTTCGTAACCATCGTGCGCTTTCACGAAGGTATTTATACACCGATTCGATACACCGTCCCATAGTTTAATACTTCCATCTTTACCAGCCGAAGCGTAAGTTTTTGCATCCGGGGAATACTTTATACTGGTTATTCCAGCAGTATGTTGATGACTCGGTATACTACAGACAAAACACTGTGCTGTGTTAACATCGTATAGTCTTACAACTGGATGATTGGTTCCAACAACCAGAAAATCACCAGTTGGATGAAAAGATAAACAACGTATTTGATCTGCGTCTGTAATAGTTCTAAATGCCTTCTTAACGCTGGCCTTGCTGAAATCAAACAGCTTAATGGAAAAGTCTCTGCTTCCTGACACCAGAATAGGTTCCCTCGGATGAAATTCTAAACACGTCACTTCTTCTAAATGATCGTACAATGTTCTTATAACTGGATGTCCACCGGTTTGATCGCCAGGTGCCATTTCATCGGGTGCAGATTTAGCCAGCATTCTGTCTACATCCAAAATTTTTATCGATGCATCCACCGATCCAGTTGCTATTAACTGACCATCCGCAGAAAATGCTCCGGCTCTACAATTTCCTTTGTGAGAGGTAACATAGGCAGTTTCATATTGGGCTGGCTCTGGAGCTTGTGTCTGAGCTTCCGTTTCAAATTCTAAATCGAGGCCAGGTCCCAAAGTATTATCAAACGTGGAAGCAAACGTGGATAAATTAGTTGTATCTTTTTTAGAACGGTCAGGTTCGTGGGCTAATCCAATTAACATTAGATGAAGTAAACGATCGGACGGGGGGCATGGAGGTTCTGCTTGAATTATATTCGATAATTGTACAGCCAAAGTTTGGTGTCCATCGTAAAATAATTGACTAAAAAGTGTATTATAAATTATCAACAAGCTCTAATTATTATAAAATTAGATAACTGTATTTTTAAATACAATAATCTTACATAAATTTGAATAATACAAGAAATCATTCCATTACTTTTAACGTATAAAGAATAATTAGCATACACGTTGAAAAAAAGAAATACGTAACCTGATCATAAGTCTATAAAGCAATTCTCTGCTTTTTATAATATTTTTTGGATCCACTTCAGGTTCCTTCATCGCGTACGAATTTTGTATTTCACGCTCGACCAAAAAATATTCCTTCTTTCCGGTGGAATGCACTAAATCGTTGTCAAAACGCCCATCAATCGATGTCTTTAACTTTCGAGGTTATATTTCATTCTTCCGAGTGATTGAATGATCTCGTGTTTACAATTTAATTTCTACATAATTAATTTAAATAGTTTTCCATTTAATCAAAAACGAATCTCTTCTAATAGAAACAATTTGATGCGCGTAAAAAATTGACAGAAAGTAGTATGCAGATACTGTCAGAATGGCCGATGTGCACGAACGTTCCGAGTTGAGAAAAAGTTTTTCAAACGAAAGGAACGTGCCTAAGGCGAAACACAAAAAATTTTTATCTCGTAATTACACTATTAAGAAACGACAACCATTTGGTTTAAGAAAACAAAATGGTAAAGATATACTTGTAACTAATAAAACAAACTTTAAGGTAATTATTATGGCAAAATTATAACCTTCTCTTATGTCATTGTTGATGATTTTAATATTGACATTTGATTCGTTTATCACTTTTTTCTTTTTCTTTTTTGCAATTCTTGTATCAGTCTGTTCGTTTATTGAAATGCATGAGTTTATAATCAATTTCCACTTTTATATTTATATATAGAATTATTTATTAAACAAATCCATAGAATACATATTGTTGCAATATAAAATATAAACGTAATATGTACATTTTTGAATAAACTAATTTTATCATATTTTTCATAATATTAGGCTCAGTTAAAGAAATGCGAAAGACTTCTTGATAACGATAATCCTGAAATATTTATTCATGGTCTTGGAGCTGCTATACACAGAGCATGTAATTTGGCTCTACAGTTGAGAGAGATTCATTGCAATGGAGTAGAATTAGACATCAAGACTTCTACTGCGTCTGTTATTGGTACTTAATTAATACAGGGATCCGAGATGATAAAGAGACATTTTCTCATTTAAATTTGCTAATTGAAATTCGATTAACTGTCCCGTAAGATTTGAAAAATTGCTTTCGTATGACTAGCACATGTTGGAGAATTATTTAAATGCATAAATTTTTCTCCTATGCTCTGTCAGTATTCAAATATCGATAGTACATCGATATCTTCTCTTATATGTTCAATAATATTTGTAATACATTGATCATCGAAAGTCCCCTATATAGATTACAAGAAACATTTGTATTGTCATTAAATATTTATAGTAATAATAATCTATATTCATTGCAGATGATTTTGAACCTCTTGACGATGAGGCTGACTATGAAACCGTTAATAGGAACAACTCGGCTATACATATTCGTGTGTTTAGAAAATTTTTGATAGGTAGTCTTAAATACCAAGAATAAAGCAACTTAACAAAAGATTATCAAAGTTTTTTGGAAATATTCTACTATATAATAAACAAAAAACATTTACAATATGATAAATAATCAAATAAAAATAAATTAATAATTGTGCCAGATTCAATCCCCTTAAAATGATATTTTCTTTGAATGAATTAGTACATTGGTTGGGTTTAACAATTTTTGAAATATGGATAAATTTAGTTTCATTAACAATCTTTACGGTGTTATTAGCTCTTAAGTTAGACGATAATTATTTTTTGGGTCATTCAGGATGGTGGACAGTGTTTTCGCCACTTTTCGTAGCAGATGGTCTAAATACTTACTTTTGTACAATTATATTTATCAGAATGCATATGGGAGGAATGCTCAAGGATGCTATACTGCGAGGATTCTGGAGTTTCACATCGCTACTTTTAATATTTGTTTTCAAGTATCTTTTGTGTAAAAAATTATCAGGACAAAGTACTCTAGAATATTCGGAAGTTTTAACTCCTGTATTTATTGTTTTGCAAATAATAGCAATTAGAGCATGCCAATTTAATTGATTAGTACAAAATACCATTACTAAAGTCTGTTATAGAATTTCCATATTAAATTTACGAGTAATGTATAACAACTTTAGAAATATAAAACTTAAGTATATCGAATAATTAATTTTTTAATGGTTCAAACGTTTCAATTGCTTTTGTAATAATATGAACATCACAGCGGATATGTGATGTGTTCTATTATTTGTAGAATGATGAACCATTATTAGGTACATGTTTAAAATAGAAAATAGAAAAAACTGAAATGTAAACATCATATACTAATAAAAGACATTGTTTATAACGTTACTATAAAATTTTTGTCTTGTGTTTAAGTTCATTAAAGCTACATTATAATATACGTGAGAATGAGCGTATGATATGGACGATTTATTGTCACAAATAAAGATAATTTTATATTTTATTCAAATTAAAAATTTGTACTAGTCCGTGTACTATGTATAACCATTATCTAAATAGGGCCATATGATGAAACTTTACTGCAACTTGCTTTAAGTCTATTGAATGTCGTTTTTAAATGTTCATTGTAGATTCAGATGAAAACGAAACTCATTATTTTCTTTACAATTTTGAGCAACTGACTTGAGCAAAACAACGAAGCTACATTATACTACAAAATATATAATTGTTTTAACTTCTTCAAAAAATTCAAATTGTTTGGTCCAATTTTAAAAAGATTATTCAAATTCAAAGGATGTCAAAATATTTTTATTATTCATGGGACTATGTAATTGTAAAAACAGAAATAATATTTCGCGTCAAGTAAAAACAGAATATTAAAAAAGTGCAGATGAGACTTAAATAGTAAAATGATATGAATATGGGTATCTAATGAGGTAATAATAAACGATAAAACTGAATTAATTTGATATATTTAGTAATGCTCTACTTAAATTCTAAAGATAAACAATTGACAAGCGTAAAGCTTAGGATGGTCTGAACTCTCCCTCCAACCCTCTATGTGTAAAATCAATATTTCTAACAGAAGGGTAAGAGAAAGAGACAAGGATAGCCGCGAATAGGGGAAGGGGTGCGAGTACAACTACTCTATAAGCAAAGCCTGTTGCTGCTGTCACATTTCAAACTTCGTTGTTGCGATAACTTGCTCCTTTCAATTGAAAAACTTTCATTCTCTCTATTATTACAATTTAAAAATCAGAACTGAAGTTAGTGATGTGTTGTGAATATCAATCCAGAGATTATGGATCTGGTGACTAACTGGACTGATGGTCAGTTGTTCCTTATGTTATCATTTATTTTGCAGTATTAATATATGAAATAATTTTATATATTTATTCAAAAGAGCATACATAAACATGTAATTTAACATTAAATATTATTATAAGAATGATAATATAACGAGATATAGTAAAAGAAAGTAATTTACTTCATTGTTGTATCATATCATTCTGTCTAGATCTTATAATTGTTAGTATTTGTTTAAATATTTATTTGACTATGTGTACCAATCTTAGACAATTGTTTTATTCCATGATATTATTTTCTTCCAGTTTTAATATTACACATAACATCAATATTTCAAACATGTTTCTTTCTTTATACTTTGAATAAGGAACTGAAATACACATTATAATTTATGTTTTATCAGTAGGTACGAATGTTACCTTGTCTACACTAATACCTGGACAAAATTGTGTTTACAATTCAACGGCATCTTCATTATTGATTACAACTCCAGAATTGGTGTCAATAAATCAAGAGTTGAAATGGATTTTTCTTTTACATACATATGGTTTTGCCTGTTTGTTCTTTGTACTTGCATTTTATACATTTCTATCTATTCTACATTTAAGGTACGTATGCAATAATTAATATGATATTTTAAAGATATAAAGGCACATGAAAATTTTGTTGGACTTTTCAGATCTCTTATATCTAGCCAGCCTTTTATGTCTACAGTTAATATGTTTCTGTGCACACTCGGAGCATCAAGAGCAATTTGTCTCTTTATAGATCCATACAATGTTAAGGATATCATGCCCAAAATTATTGGATCTGTGATATGGGATATTGGATTTCCCTGTGTCATGTCTGCTTTTAGTCTTATACAATTGGCTGTTTTGCAATTAACTCAGGTAATTTTAACTATCTAAATAATCTCGATATTGTAAACAAAGAAAAGAAAATGATCTAATATTTGATTCAATAAATTTTCAGCTTAAATTTGGACCAGAAAAAATACCAAAAGAATCTTGCCTCAGTTTGGTTATAACGGCATACTTCTTTTCTGTGATTGCTAGCGACTTACTTCTCATAATTCTTACTTCTCATAACTGTTACATGGTAAAATACGTGGTCCAAACAGTGTTCCTTGTTTGGAGTATTCTTTTATATTTGATATTTCTACACGCAGGATACAAAATATATTATTTACTACGAACTGTACCAAGTAGTATGTTGATGAGAGACAGTTCAAATATACACCACAAAGGTTTATTTCTACATATTAGTTTTATTGCAGATAAAGCTACATGTTTATTAAAAAGTTTTGCGTAGATGATATATGAGTAATTGTTCAGTCAATATCACTAATAATACTAAATACCATTTTAGGCATTATGCAATTGGCCATTTTAGCACCCTATAATAACTTAGCATCATCCGTGGCTGCTGCCTTAGTACCTACTTTGCTCAATTCTAAAGCTAAAGACATAGAAGAAGCTGACCCCGCAACTTTTACAACCGATTCAAACAAAACCACATCAGGTAAAAATTAGAATAAAAATATAAACATGAATATAAAGTTTTTTGAAACTTTTGCCTTTAATTACCATTACAGAGGGACTTGCTAAAACAGCTAGAAAAGAACAAATTGAAAGGGACACTAACAAGTCTCCTTGTAAAAGTACATTACAGGACGAGAAAGTAGTACCTGCGTCAACAGTACCAGAAGTATATGTTAGACCTCCGACGCCTACACCATTGACTATGAATGAACCTATAATAACAGTAACAAGCCCAAGTCGTAGAAGCTCCGTAGCCAGTAGACGAAGCAGCGATGCGTCTAAATCATCTCGAAGGAATTCAGAATGTAGCGTTAGATTTATAAACGAAGAAGATGGCTTTTCATCGGGATATCGGCGCAACTCTGATTTTAGTCCAAAAAATTCACCCGAAATTAATAGAAGACGATCTCCAGATAGAATGTCTAGAAGATATTCCGAAAACGTTACACCGTTAGGAAGCGTTAAAGATTTAAGACGATGTTCTGATTTTTCGCACGAAAAAAACCGAAGTTCTCAATTTGCTGCTAAATTGAAAAGAAACAGCGATTTCGGAAACAGGACACCGAGACGAATGTTACCTCCGAATGAACATTCAAAATTACCAAAAGTTATGGATTTGAGTCCTTCAGGTAGATTAAAATTTACACAAAGATTACGAATTAAAACACGTGTAAACAAAATGTATACGTATCAAATCATTTATAATTTATCTTTTAATTACGCTCTAGGTTCAAGACGCAATTCAGATATTAGCGGTTTTACTCCCAGAATTGAATTACGCCGGAGTTCAGATATTTCTTTCCGAGATAATTCGAAACTTGGCCAAATCAAGTCACTGGATTTGAATCGTCGAAGTAGCGATATAAGTATCCGAACTTTAAGTAGGAGTCCCACTCATGGGCGTAGCATAATTCCTGAAAAAATGGAGATACAAGAAAAATCTGAATCTGATTCGGACCAACCTGATTGTAGTGAGAAAGCAGCTCTAATGACAGAAAAGAATAAAGATAAAGACAATGATGATGGGAAAATTCGGAAAAAAAATTTGTCTTGGAAAAATGAAAAAGAGAAAGAGAATGTCGAAGATATAACAGTCGAGGCTAATTTATTGCCGCAGAACACTACGTCCGAAGGAAAAATTACGGTACTTTTGTACAATTTGTTTATCAGTTTTTTTTTTTTATGACTGGAATGCATTCGCATTACTATGGATTTAAACACTTATTTTCAGACCGGTGATTTCACGCTCCACTCAATACTGAATCACATTGCATACGTAAATAGAACAAAATCTGATACACCTCTGCATATATTAGAAGCAAACACCGCAGCTATTAGAAGATGGCAGATCCGAAAAGTATTGAATGTTATATACGCAACTGCAATTATAGGAATTATTTTATGTGTTACAGAGATAGCACGTATTTTTCGACGACAAGGTAATAATTGTATTACCGCTACGATCATTGTTTGAATTCGTAAATAAACGTATATAATATCGAAATTAAGTAAAATAACAATTTTGCAACAGAACGAATAAGACTTAACAGTACCAGTTAATATTAATTCAATGTGATATACAAATTCTATTTAACGTTATATTATCGGAACAAAAATAACTTTTATTTTCAAATTTTTAGGGAATATAGCTGAAACTGTAAAATGTAATACTGTGGCTATTATCATACAATATCCTCAAACGTGGCCCTGGTTTATGCATCAAACTGTTTGTAGAGGTTTAGAATTGATAATGGGATGGGCAATGGCAAGTATTGCTAAACAACCATCGGTTCGTCCACGACATCAGTATCTGAGTGGTTATCCTAATTGTAATATACATGTGAAACGAGGTAATAATCCTTACATATAAAGCAATATATTTTTAAATCTATATAGATCCAAAGAATTGATATGCCAAAACGAATATTTTTGAAACTTTATACTTTGCTCGTGCGTTTATGTTTCAAAACACATAAAAGTATATTTAGAATACTTTTTTATGATTCTGAATATTTTTTTATATCAGTATTAATATATAAAGAATCAAATTTGGCGATAGTATTTCTAAGAAGAGAAAAGAAAATTAAAAGTATGATTCGTTTCTCTGTTGCTATTAACAATTCGGGATGATTTTTAATTTGTTGCATTACAAAAAACAACGCGTTTGGTTTTTTAATCATAGTAAATAATGATTATGATAAATCAATAATACAAATGAATCTGATAAATAAGATGTTTAAATAAATATAGCAATAGATCAGAATATTGTTCCAAAGAAGAACAGCGTGTTCTATCTTATACATAAAAAATACATATATCACAAATTAAAAAAAAAAAAAAAAACTTTACACAAGAAATGTTCTTCTAAAGAATATATTTTGATTGAGAAATATTTCTATTTTTACAGTAGATTAGTTTAAAAAAAAATTATTTTGATAATATTTTACGTTTCTGTTTCGTCATCAAATCCTTACGAGAAATATGTTAAATCAAATATAACATGTTTTCATATTATAATAAAATAATGAATCTGTTAAAAAAAGAAAAAAAAAAAAATACTACTGTTTCCTAAGGAAGACCTTAAATTCTGTATATGCATAAAAAAAAGTATTATAGTAGATAAATCACTTACAAATAAGTTTTTACTCTGTGTCTACTGCACCAAATGATAATTAGTAGTAATAATGCCAGTTCAAGTTTGAAGTGCCCTACTATCAAATGTTCAACAAGAACTCTTTATAACTGATGTGTTATCAATTTACCTGCAAATGCAAATTGTAACAGTGTTGTGATCCTACATGTGATACATAATTTATGTGTAGAATAGAAGACCATTTTACGCTTATGTAATATATATTACATTTTATGAGAGAAAATACTGATAAATATGAATTATTTATTATTTTGAAATACGTCACTGTATTTCGCTTTCTTCGAATCACTATAAAATATCATTACTCAATACATTTATTAAATATTTTTTTAATCAAGTCTTTAAATTATTTATCGTTTCTAATCTAATCATCAATTAATATAATTTTGTACACTTTTCGTCTTGTGGTAATTTATTAATACCTTTTATTGTAAATAAATTTTTGCATTTTTCCATTATTATATTTGGAAGAACCATTTCATCGACTATTTTTTGAAATAGCCGATTTTTGAAATACATAAGAAAACTACAATATGCTAATTCTTTATATTAATAGAATAAAATGTTTGTTTAGTGTTATGAATATAAACTTGTTGCTTTTATTTGTATAATATAAATTTATTATTGATGTTTACATTCAAATAATTTAATGCTGTTCGATTTAATCATAAAATAAGCAACAAATATCTTACATAAGCATGAAAGGTCTGACTATTTGTCTGGAAAATATATTAGATTTTAGTACATACATAGTAACATATTATCAATGTTCAATGTGCCAAATACTTGTGTTACCTACATTAAATGTTTATAAAAATTGAATTGTGTGACTTATAAAATTATTATTATTATTATTATTATTATAAACCAATATTTATATACAATTCAATGTATAATGTTTAATGATATTATTTTCATTGAATCGATACTGTTCAAGAGAACAGTGTACAATAAAATACTATTTTTATTCACAAAGAGTGGATTATTATTATTATTATTGTTATTATTACTATTATTGCTATTATTATTATTATTATTATTATTATTATTATTATTATTATTATTATTATACACTACCCGTACTGTTTTTGTAAAACTGAATAAAACTATAATTTAACAAAATCTAAAGTAGTTTATTAAAATATTACTCTTTGTAAATTCCTTTGTTAATTTTATGGAATGTAACAAACATGTACAACCATAAACATTAATAAATGAAAGAATTACTTTTTTTTTTATTTAATAAATAAAGACATTATATTATAAGATTGAAATAAAATTATTCCGTCTCCGTTAAATCTTCGTTCTTATAATTTTCACAGTTTTTATACAAGTTCAGTGCATTAATATAGTAAGGATCATTTACATAACTTGTGTGTAATGTCAAGCTAGAATCCGCACATTGCAGGGACTCTTAGAACGTTTAAATGATCAATTGCAATTAATATATTCTGTTTTAATTACGGTATTAATTGTATCATTCACGTTACTTACACTGTACATGACATAAAGAATTATCTTAACCATGATAATCAAAGTAATCTATTTCTGGTTCAGCTGTCTTCACGGTGGACTGTATTTCTGGTTTTTGACTTCTTTGTGTAGGCAGTGATAATATTGTTCTAATAAATAAGATTTTTACATAAACATATGGATGACTTGTACATTTGTAAAAGATATTGAAAATTTTATGTCAGAAAAGTATATCCAAAGCACTTACTTTACAGGTCCATCGGTTTTTAAGGTATTCAGCATTGGACCTGGAACTTTTCTTTGACCATTTTCTCGTTGCACGATTTCTAATAAACTGTAGCTTGGTAACCAACACTATAACGAATTTATATATTTAAGCGTAAAATAAATCATTTAATTAAGAACTATAAAACGAAACAAAACGTTACCTTATCTTTTACAGCAGTAGCAACAACATTTCTTTTCGGTTCTTGATCATATGCCTGACTTTCACAGCCAAAATGTTCACAAGATTCATGAACAAAATGACGCTTATCTTTGTTCATACAATCAAAAGAGTAACTACGAGATTTCTGTTTCGAAGTTTTTGCTAGTTGAACTAACTCTGTTAATTTATCATGAACCATTTGACAAAACTGTGGGTTCTTCTTAGCCCACTGTTTCATGAAATCGCTATATTTAGGCATTAGTTTGCCGCTTAAATCAGGATTAGCAATCTGCAAACCTAGTGTCAACCTTCTATTACGTTCTATTATTTTACATTCATCATTGCATTCTAAAGTTTTCAACTGATTCTGCTTCTTTGCTCCTTGGCCAAAAACTTGTTCCAAATTAATAGAATGACCAAGTTGCATATCAGTCATTTTACTAGCTAATATACTGCTTGCTATTCTTTGATATTCTGTAGAGTTTTCTGCACATACACGAGACATAGATCTATGTCCACATTGACATGTTACCTATGTATAATGTTCATTAGTAGTTAGAAAAATCACACACTCAGATATTGTATCAATAATACAATTATTTAAAAAATATTGTTAAGAGATAATTACCTTTACCATCTCCTTACACGGAGTATCCGGGCATTTACCCTCGTGACACGGAGCTGCACAGATGTGACCACACATTTCCCTAGGATTAGTGCAAGGTTGTGAACATTGTTGTCCTGGTTTTTCACATGGACCAGAATGACAGATACTAATACACTTATGCCGACCGCATGATATAGGTTTATTACATGGCAAACCACATGAAATTTCAGTAACATAACACGGGACAGCTTTTCTAAGTTCATGTTTACCATGGCACCATCTCTGAGTAAGTACAGTGCAAGGAGGACATGTTGGTTCACTGTGACAATTATGTAGAACTTCATGTCCACACGAGTGCTGACGCGAACATGGCCTTTCACAAGTAGGTTTTCTCGTACCACAAGGGACAGGAGGATATATTACAGCAGCTCCACATTCACAATATAATTCATCAAAGCTACTATGCCAACAAGACTGACATCTTCCTATGGTAATAACAATATAAATTAGTCTGTTAATTTTATTATTATTATTTATTATTTTATTAGCACTTTATTACGAGTTTTAATTTCAAAATATTACTATGTTCAATATAATATAATATAATACCTTTATGACAACTTTGTTCACATTTATGTCTACCACAACTTAAAGTTTTGGAACACACCAATGGACAAACATGTTCTATTTCTATGCAACATAACTGATTACATTTATGCTTGCCACAAGATCTTTTCTTTGTACATCTTTTTTCACACCGAGCATCGTCAGCTTTTGACGTTAAGTCTTTGCAAGCTATTTCTCTGTCCATATTTCCGCAACGACATTTGACATCTGTAGTTAAATCGCAAGTAGGGCAATCTCCTTGATGACATTTTGCTTTACAAGTATGAGGGTTACCTACAAACAATGTATTATATTTTGTTATATCTTGTTATATCTTCGTTAAACAACTGTTATGTTTCCACTTTAAAATACTCACTAGGTTGTCCACATTTTAGTTTTTTAGAACATACTTTATCACAAACTGGAACTGGATCTAAACAACTTTGTCTTTTTTCTGTTAACGGCGTTTGTCCGCAGCAACAAGTTGTAATTTTTTCTGGGGTTAAAGAACAAGACTCGCAAGCATCAGCATGGCATAACTTTGTACAAGTATGATTACCACATTCTAATAATTTATTACAAGTAGTTTGACAAGAATAAGTAAGAGAAATATTGCTCTGACATGTTACTTCTCTGGTATTTTTACCACAATAACATCCTGGAAATAAATTTATAGCGTATGTTTATAACTGTGATTAAATATAATATAAATTTACTCAAACTACATACTTTGCACTATTGTTTTCTCACAATTTCCACATTCTCCATGATGACATCGCCTTTCGCATTTGTGCTTACCACAATTTAAATCCTTATCACATGTAGAATCACATAACAGTAACTTATGGGCACTGCACTGTACCGTTTGCGATGTTTTACCGCAACCACAATACTTTGTTACCATTGCTGTACATTGTGGACAAGACCCTGGATGGCACAAAAGAGTACACTTATGCGTACAATTTTTTGATAGTACTCTACCACAAACTTCACCGCAAGAATGCGCAACATCTCTACGATTCCATTCAGGTGCTTTTGTTTTGCCACAAAAACAAAAACAGTTTTCAGGAATTGTTATACTCATATTTTGACACGCTGGGCATCTCCAACCATTTTCTAAACAAATGTACAAATATAACTTTTAACTTACTTCAGACGTCATAATACATGCATTATGTCATATATTTTGAAAGCTTTTACTTACCCACTTGCGACGATTTTGCCCATTTCTTGATACATTTTAAGTGTAAAACGTGGAAGCAATTAGAACATGACCAAATATAATCATTCTGTTTAATGTATTCGCAACACACTAAACATTCCAACTGTCCTCTACTTAGTTGATCCGCTAATCTCTCTCTTTGATTTGCATCGTCATCTATACAGTTATAAACCAATGAAATTATAATGTCATTATAGAAAAGTAAAATCGTACAAATTTCTCATTACATACGCACCAACCAGAGATCTTTTATTTTTCCCCCATTTTTGAATACTACTCCTTTCGCTACTTTCCCTTTTGTTACTCCAATGTTCATTTCCTTTGTCATTATTTTCAAATACATAACTTTTACTTCTGTCTTTATCTTTAAATATCTCATTTTTGTTTTCTTTATTATATTCTTTTGGCTCATTAAATCCTTGATAATTATACTTTTTTTCTTTTATTTCCTTTGCTTCGAATCCACTTTCCTTCTCATAACACTCTTTAAACTCATTATGTTCACCATTGCTATACATTTGCTCCTTTACCTTAAATTTATGCTCTTTACTGTAATTTTCTCTATTATATCCTTGATAATTCCGTTTTTTTTCTTTAAAGGTGCTTTCCTCTCTGTTGTATTTAACATTATATGAATACTTCTTTGTAGTTCTACGATTATTATGAAACTGTTTTGAACCAGAATTATAGTAAGCAAATTCCTTAATTTGATTATTATACTGCTTTGTATCGCTTTCTTGGATGTTTTCATTTCTAACAGTAGAAGACTGTTCATCACTGCCTCTGTTTAAAATCTGTTTATCATTATTCAAATTTGTTTCCATATTTAAAGATAATTCTCTTCCATTTAAATTTGTTGTAGAAAATTCATTACTTTTACAGCCACTATTATCATTCATTGTTTCTTTATCTAGCATATTTTCACCTATGCTTTTTATATCTATTTGTGGTTTATCCGAGTAATATTTATTAGTAACGTACTTATTACCTTGAAATTTATGAGAAGTTTTCCCTTGTTGCTGAGAGGAATTTTTATACGTATTTCGCTTATAAAAGTGATCTTGTTGTCCTTCTCTAGGTTTATAATTTGCATTTTTTTTAGTATTATATTTTCTTTCAAGCCTGTTTGTGTTATAAAATGTCTGTTTATTTAATGTTTCATTATTATTTTTGACAGAATCTATGGTACTAACAGATTTTGTATTTTGTAATTCGCATCTTTTATCATTCAATTCTATATTATTTGGCACAAATTCTTCAGCCGTAACATGAAGATTTAAATTACTTGGCTTCTTCGTTTTCTCCACAGAATTGCGTTTAGTTTTGGTTATTCCTGAATTGTAATCATCCTTCCAACAGTTTTCAGATGCAAAACTTCGTTGAGTATTTGTAAAACATTTTGGATTACTTGATGCCTGAGTATTACCTACTATGCTCATTACATGTTTCTGATAAAGATTGGTCACAGATGAAATTGGCCAACCATCCGTGTTCGTGCGATAGGAAGTATTTGGGCCATTGGGCTCATATAAAGGTTCATTTTGTACATAATATTCACGATTAGATTGTAAATATTCATTATTCGCATGGCTGGGAAAATATGTCCATGTTCCTGTTGCGGAATCAGCAACATTTTGATTGAAATACGTATAATAATTTTGGTCTTCTGGTTTAGAATCAGAACCATCCCATGTGGCCATTATTTTTCCAGCTGCAGGCAGGTTTTAGAAAACAAGGCGTGTTTTTCCGTTATAATTTGCAACAATAACGAAAGAACAATCGTTTTTATAATTGTCGCACAATGTACTATTTTACCGATACAAAATCGAATCTAAAATACGGTTAACCTGTTCCTTTTCAAATTTTAATTGTACTTTTTCTTATACGGTTTCTTCAATGTAAATCTTTCACCGCTCTTTCTACAGTAAAAAATATGAAAGCTCTTAAATTATACAGATAAGTGAAATATAAAAAGTACAAAGTTCGTTTTTTTTATCAGTATCTTATCAATTGTGAATCAAAAAATCTCTTCACTCTTTTTCCTAATCAAGGATATATTTTAGAAATTTATAAAATCGTTAGAAATATGTAATAATTTCAAATAAATGTGCAATCAACGCAATAATACAACTACACTACCGAAATAGATACTTTAGGTCGTAATGGAATTAATATTTGGAAAAAAATAAAAAAAATACGATCAATGTGCTCAAATATACGCGGAATCATACTCACGAAGAGAAATTTGTTCATATACTTACGAAGAGGGAACTTTTCAGTCGTGTTGGATGTTGAGTATGGGACAGTATGGGACTAGATTAATTTTTTGTTTCTTGAATAGATGGCACTACGTTCAATTTTCTGTGACATGAATGCACTCCTCGGACAAGATACAAATACAGGGTCATCCACGTACCTAGTCCGCACCTAGAAATGGCAACAGTGCCTCAAACATAAATATATAATAACTATATTCAAATGTTCGCCTTGCCTGAATGACACATTTTGTAACCGCGCTATTTTTCTTTCACACCGAATGATGCGATAATCCTACATATCTCTACGGTAACTTTAACACAATTGTCACTGTTATCATCTATGATCTATTTTATGTTTCAATTTCGCGGGCAAAGCGAATATTTGAATATAGATGCATTTGTGCGTGAGGCACTGTTGCCATTTCGGTTGTTGCAACTTCACGGTCCAAATTTACGTGCATTACCCTGTAATATGTATCTTACTGTATTCTAACTTATCCTAATCGTAATATGACTCGAGAGAGAGAGGAAAGTTATTCGGGAAACCTATCTCCGTCTTATAATATACTTACATGGTGGCGTCGCATTTATAGCTGTATTATATTCAATTTACTACGGTATAATATAGGTAGAAGGGCAATAAGAAGGAGCAGGACAAGTTTCCCAAATATTTTCCATTTCGTACAGATCACTCTTGTCTTTATTTTATCGCACAAAAGTTCTCCTGTAGATGGCGTTTAAAAGCTTTCAACCAGTGACTATAGATAAAACAAGACTAGTCATGGCTTTGTTTCCGAGAGCACATGAATCTGTTGCCCAGAAACGAGCGCCATCTGCTTTATTTTAGTATAAAATCACAGAGTATACTCCGTGACAAAGGCATGGACTAATCTTGTTATATCTTTAGTCAATGCTTCAACCTTATTTAACCTATTTCAGCCGTTCTTAGGCGCTTTTCCCAAAGTGAAGAATTGCTACGTTATTTTAGCAGAATTTGCGAGTATTCAGTAAATTTGTGTATGTATATACGTGTTCGTAGTATTGTAAACAATTGCGAGAAGTTATATATCGTATAACAATATGATGTTTCCCATAAAAATTGTTTGATGCTACATGCATGAAGTTATTTTATTTACATTTTATTGTAAAAGGTATTATTTATATGCTAATATATGTCTGATATATTATTATATCTGCGTATATTATTAATGTTACGTTTAAATTTGTATTTGTTGGTACATTGTCTGTAAGTCGTTGCTTTTGTTTTTTATTTAGTAAATCATGGCAACCGAAGAAGGAAATCGTAATACAACACTACAGTCTTTGGATGATAGCAGCCAATCCGTAACTAGTACGTCACAGCATGCAGGAAACAGCAGAGAATCGACTACTACTAGACCTCAAGAACAGAGTAGTCGGCAAAATAATCTTCAAAGAATACAACAGAGAAAACAACAAATGCTCAATTTGCCACAAATGAAGAAGATATTGAAAATTGCAACTTATAGCGCGTGCAAAGTTGAAGATTGCAAGTGCATCGGATGGAAAAATTCTCAGTTATTAACTAAATCTCCAAAAAATGAATCGCTTCAACCTATTATAAATTTTTTTGATCCTTGTAAAACTTGTACCCACGTTTTAGAAAATCACGTTTCACATTTAACTAATCAGTCAGAGGAAGAAATTAATAAATTATTATGTATGGTCATAGATGCTGACAATATATTTTTAGGATTACAAAAAGAAGAAGATCCTGATACCAAAAAAGTTTATTTCTATCTATACAAACTCTTAAGAAAATGTATACAGTCGATGAGTAAACCTACGATAGAAGGCCCTTTAGGACAACCACCTTTTGAAAGACCTAGTATAGCTAAAGCTGTAATGAATTTTGTCGCGTATAAGTATGGTCATTTGCCACAAAGGGATATGCAAGCAATGTGTGATATGGCAAAGATGTTCTTACATTGTTTAAATCATTGGAATTTTGATCCGCTCAGTGCAAGGAGAGGCACAATTAGTCCAGAAGAAGCTCCTGCATATAAAATCAATCATACTCGTTGGCTAGTATTCTGTCATATACCAGCATTTTGTGACTCACTACCTCATTATGATACGTCTTTGGTTTTTGGACGAACTTTTGTTCAAGCTGTTTTTAAACCGGTTTCAAGACAATTATTAGACAAATGTCACAGTGAAAGAGATAAATTGGCACCAGAAAAAAGAGTAATAGTCTTAACGCATTTTCCTAAGTATGAACAAAATTTTATCACTTTTGTTTTTTATGTTATCCTGTTAAATAATAAATAAAATTTCTGTTTGATTTAAGATTTCTTTCTATGTTGGAAGCAGAAATTTATGCAGATAATTCACCGATCTGGGATCCTGACTTTAAACAAGTACCTCTTACTTATTTACAAACTGCATTGGAATCAAAAGCAAATCAAGGAAGAAAAACAGGTGAATTTGAGAAAGTGATGGTTCCACCAAACGATAAAGATAACTATACAACAATTAATATCAGTCCTGGTATGAAAAAGATTCATGAGAAAAGGTCATATTCCGAGGGACGTACAGAGGTAAAAAGAAGAAAGAACGAAGAGATGTTTGAAGATTTGCCAGAAGAAACTGTCGCTGAAATTGTAGCAACTATTAATGACCCTAATTACATGTGTGGACCTGATGCAGTATTCCCGCCTAATGTTCCAAGAGATGAAACTGCTAAGATCGAAGAAAGTAGAAAAATTATAGAATTTCATGTTGTTGGAAACAGTTTAACACAGCCAGTTTCTAAACAGACAATGCTTTGGTTGATTGGTTTGCATAATGTCTTTAGCCATCAGTTACCAAGAATGCCAAAAGAATATATATCTCAATTGGTTTTCGACCCGTAAGTACAATAGATAATAGTCCAAAATTCATTTATCCGTTAAAATTATTCGTAACTTGCAAGAATATTTCGCTTATAGAAAGCATAAAACTTTGGCTCTAATAAAAGATGGACGACCAATTGGTGGTATTTGTTTTCGAATGTTTCCTACTCAAGGTTTTACAGAGATAGTATTTTGCGCCGTTACGAGTCAAGAACAAGTTAAAGGCTACGGCACACATTTAATGAACATGCTTAAAGATTATCACATAAAGAACAACATATTACATTTCCTCACGTTCGCAGATGAATTTGCAATTGGATACTTTAAGAAGCAAGGTTTCAGTAAAGACATTAAGTTGCCTCGATCAATGTATCAAGGATATATTAAAGATTATGAAGGCGCGACCTTAATGCATTGCGAATTAAATGCAAAGATTGTGTATACCGAATTTACAGCGGTTATACGAAAACAAAAGGAAATTATTAAAAAGTTAATACATCAAAGACAGCAGGAAATACAAAAAGTTCATCCTGGTTTAACATGTTTCAAAGAAGGTGTTAGGGGTATTCCAGTAGAATCTATTCCTGGTATTCGTGAAACTGGTTGGAAAAGTTATGCTCAAACGAGAACAAGGGGTGTAGCTAAAGGGACTCAAGGACCAGAACCAATGGAAGCGTGTTTAGACATCACTGATTCTCTTTACAATGCTTTAAAGAATGTTTTAAATAGCGTGAAGAATCACAGTACAGCATGGCCGTTTTTAACACCTGTAGATAAGAATGACGTTCCAGATTATTATGATCACATTAAATATCCAATGGGTAAGTGTAATAAATTCTAAAACATGATTATAGAGAACGAAAGAAATGACTAATTTATACTTTTTAGATCTGAAAACTATGACTGATCGACTGAAAGCTCGGTATTATGTTACCAGAAGATTATTTATAGCAGATATGACTCGAATTTTTACTAATTGCCGTTTATATAATAACCCCGATACCGAATATTATCGCTGCGCTAATGCTTTAGAAAAATACTTTCAAACGAGAATGAAAGAAATTGGCCTTTGGGATAAGTAAAATTTGGTTACACGGAAACAAATTATTCGATTAAAATACTTGTACATTCTTCATACTCTTCAAATTAAAGTACTTGTACATTCATTTGTAAATAGAAAACTTCAACATCGATAAGTTTAGAAGAAAAAAAAAGCAATTAAAGAATAGAATAAGATTTATAAAAGAACGAAGATATTTATTTATCTATACGTGTAATATACACTGTTGTATAAAATATAGGTAAAAATATTTACTTTAAATATCATAATTTGTAATGTATTTAATATTTAATTTTTTATAATTTTTTTTGTATCCCCTTCCTTTCTTCGAAACAGCTGAAAATAGGATATACAGCAAATTAAAATTAAACTAGGTACTTAATTTCACGGCCCAATTATAAGGATTAGCCGAACAGTTAATTAAGGAATGTAATACACCGATTATAATGAGACTCTGCATAGTGGTTATTCTATGGAACAGTGAATCTTTAAAATGCGTTAATTCTGGGAGACTTGTTAAATTAAAATTTCTCTGCTCTGTAAATACAACAGTAATATTAACTTACATAATTTAACATATAAAAAAACAATATTTAAATATTACATTTGTTAAAAACAGATTATATTCATAAAATCTTGAAGGAATTTTTGCATTATTAAAAATATATGTACATTATTTTGTTACTATAAGAAGCTTTTATAATGACTTAGAATTTTAGATTATGTGTTAAATGAAATTATTATCAAACAAAATAACCCATTGATTTCTTTGAAATATTACAAAACGTTTTAATAAACTTAACTGTGAATAAAGTTACGTGTGTACATATACATATTTATACGGTACAATATTTATTCTCTGTATAGGTTTTGTATTACCTTCTAACAAATTATATTCTGTAACTTGTATAATTTATATTCGATAAACTTTCAGGAAGTTGATTTTCACTTTCTTTAACGGGCAGGATATACTCATTTTGAAATACATATAAATTAGATACTCTGTATATATGGATAGTCTAGATTGCACTCGGTTAAAGGTATTTACCACAGTCAGAGACAAAGAAACGCTTTATATGCTCTACTTAATACAAACTCTATCTGTAATTTAATAAGATTCTCTTAATTGGCATATTTTAAAAACCAATTAAACTCACATAAGCATTTTGTTCTTATTACCGTGTTAGATACAGTAATGATGCAGTTACATGAGCTTTGTGACCTTTGTATAATAATTAATACAGTTATAGTTAAGTATCAAACGTAATTCTGTTCATCTAAATTATACATATATGTATATTACTAATGTGATACATATGGCAAATAATTAGAATAATTTTTACAAATTCTTTTAAAGTACATGGTAGCATGCTTGTTTGCAATTATAACGTTTAAAAAATTGCAAAATATAATGTTATTGTATTATATTAATTATGAATATGTAGCAATTAATTGAGATAAAAGAAACAGTTTAAAGCACAGGTACAAATGTTGAGAGGTAGTGAAGGAGGGGGAGCCAATATAAAGCAGCTCCATTCTTCTGCAGGAACAATATTAAAGAAGTCAATGCACTATCAAGACTGTGCAAAATCTAGTCAGATAAATAAATGATTTGCTGTTTCCAACAAACAAATCTAATTTAATTTCATTGTTAAAAAAAAACCGAAATAAATATCACCGATTTAAAATGTGCGACGACGACGTAGCAGCCTTAGTAGTCGATAATGGATCAGGAATGTGTAAAGCAGGATTTGCTGGAGATGATGCCCCACGTGCGGTATTTCCCTCTATCGTTGGAAGGCCTAGATATCAGGTAAAATAATGACTTTTTTCGTCTTTTGCTGAATTTTAGAAATATAGTAATTTTCTGAAATATAAATAACAATTCTTTTAATCGGTGCGAAATTTAAATATTTTTTTTTTTTAACAAAATTTATAATTATTATACATGTACGATATTTTGTAACATCAACGTCTAAAGTTTTTTGGTGGTAGATTTGTTAACCGAAATACTACGATTCAAATGTTGAAATATCGAAAATTCAAAGTTACAAGTATACATATATGTATATGTATAGAAATTTGAAAGTGCACGTAAGGAAGTTTAGTAAGCGAAGCAAGGGAAGCGGATTAGATTATCATAGACGGTCGGTCAGATCGACGAAGCATCCCTAATCCTTTAGAGTTTAGAGAATCGTAAAAACATTAAATATAACATGTTAGTTCGTTTTGATAAAATGGAAAAATTATATAGGGAATCATGGTCGGCATGGGACAAAAGGACAGTTATGTAGGAGACGAAGCGCAAAGTAAAAGGGGTGTTTTAACGGTTAAATATCCAATCGAACATGGCATTGTAACAAATTGGGACGATATGGAAAAGATTTGGCATCATACGTTTTACAACGAATTGAGAATCGCACCGGAAGAACATCCCGTTCTTTTAACGGAGGCTCCGCTGAACCCTAAAGCCAACAGGGAAAAGATGACACAAATAATGTTTGAAACTTTTAATTCTCCAGCGATGTACGTCGCTATACAAGCTGTTTTATCGCTTTACGCTTCGGGGCGCACTACAGGCATTGTATTAGATAGCGGTGACGGAGTTTCACATACTGTGCCGATTTATGAGGGTACGTGTTTTATTTGATACGTATGCATCTATCACTTAAATCGATAAAACGGTTCCTCGATTATGTTGTCGCTCGTCAAAATTTGATTTCGCAATAAATACTTTAAAAAAATATATGTACTTATATACACAATTCGATAGCATAATTTGAAATATTCCCTATATCGTTAAAAAAAAACCTATATATTTGTTCAATAATATTATGTTGAAACTTTGAGAAAAGAAAAAATATCGACGATTCTATTTGAAAAATCGAAAAATCGAAAAATCGAAAAATCAAAAAATCGAAAAATCGCATCATCTTAGCCACTTTCCAAAGTTGTATATCACTTTTTAACAAAATTTTACAATCATTCAAATTTGTCGTTGAATTTTAGTGCGAAATTGTATTGAAATATTTTAATACGAATTTTGTACGGAAAAAATACATATATACTTGTATATATCAATGTAACAACTTGTTTATTAGAAATTAAAAACCGTATTTGATGTAGGATATGCCTTACCACATGCAATTTTACGCATGGACCTGGCCGGTCGCGATTTAACGGACTATCTTATGAAGATCTTAACTGAAAGAGGATATTCCTTTACCACGACCGCCGAACGTGAAATCGTTCGAGATATTAAGGAAAAACTGTGCTACGTTGCTTTAGATTTTCAACAAGAGATGGCTACGGCTGCCGGTTCGAGTGCTCTGGAAAAGAGCTACGAATTACCGGACGGTCAGGTAATTATAATCGAGTACTGTCCAACATTTTTCTTTTTTCTTTTTCTTCTTCTTTTATTTCAAAACATACGCGTTTTAATGACTGGATTAGTAACTCGAAGAAAAAATTATAGCGCAGTCTTGTTATATGATTTCTTTTTGTATATGGTCCGTTAAACGAGTTCCCGTCAACGCGGACTTTCATACACACTAGTAGTGTTCTTTCATCGTTATAGTGCACAGAAAGGCTTGAAAAATATTCAGATTTAGATATTTCAATTTTTCCTCTGGCTGTCTTTATAATTTTGTTCTAAAAAAAAATGCCATTTAACGAGACTTCGCTATGTAATTTCGAAAAAATCCGAAAAAAATCCGAATGAATAGCATAAGTTTATGAAGCAATATCGATTGTAGGTAATCACTATTGGAAACGAACGTTTCCGATGCCCAGAAGCAATGTTCCAGCCAAGTTTCTTAGGCATGGAATCGTGCGGGATACACGAGACAACGTACAATTCGATAATGAAATGTGACGTTGATATTCGTAAAGATTTGTATGCGAACTCAGTTTTATCAGGCGGTACAACAATGTATCCGGGTATCGCGGATAGGATGCAAAAGGAAATAACGGCACTAGCTCCGTCCACGATGAAGATCAAGATAATCGCGCCACCGGAAAGGAAATACTCCGTTTGGATCGGTGGCTCGATCTTAGCCAGTTTAAGCACCTTCCAGCAAATGTGGATTTCGAAGCAAGAGTACGATGAATCGGGACCGTCCATTGTGCACAGAAAGTGTTTCTAAATTTCTCTGTCTGTATTTTCGGATAAAAAAAGAAGTTTCACTACATTCCGTTAAAAAATTATCAGTTAATATTATATCATGATGAAATATTTTCGTTTTACATACAAAATTATACATTCGAACGCGTAACGTAACACTTATTTGAAAAATTTCGATCTTTTATAATAGGATGTTTAATCTTTAACATTTCGTCTAGACGTATCTTTGTACGAAATAATCCTATTTTATTCGGTATCGCTTAATTCTAAGTCGTAACTTCCATTAGATACAGATCATTTCATAAGTTATTAATGGATCTTTTGGTTTGTTCTTAAATTACTTATTTATTTATTTACCTTTTTGTTAACTTAACTTAAGCTTTATTCGTTTAAAAACGTACCTTTTTCTTCGACTATTTTAACAATCGAAATACGGAGTTCGATTGAACGCTTATATCGTTACTATCATGCGTTTACAAATAGATTTCTATTTCCTTGGAAATGATCCATCACTTACGGAACAACCTGTATTAATAATAATAATGACAATAATGATAATGATAATGATAATAATAATAATAATTGTAATAGTAATGATAACGCATGATACTATATTATGTAGTATAATATTTATATATTATACACAACGTAATAAATATATTTCGCAAATTACATACATACGTACATTTACATTCATACATAGATGGTTCATTTATTTTGATACTTCGATATCATAAAAAAATAAAAAATTGTACGTAGAAGAAGTTGTTTAGTTCAAGGAAGCATTGTTTTTTCATCGAGATAAGATTTTTAAAGTCACAGTTCTAAGACTTCAAGATTATTTATAACTTTATATATACGTATTTGTTCTACTTTCAATAATGCTATGGTACAACTCATTTGGTTTAATTCGATTGTGATCATTAAAGAATGATTCTGTTTGGAAACATAGTCAATGATCTAGTTCAGTTCATGGGCAGATTTAAGCGACCGTTAAAAACTCAAGAGCACGATGTACAAACGACAAGATGTGCAAAGGAAAGACAGAAAACAATATCGAATCCATCTTCCACGTATAAATACAGCGTTTATAGACTACTACAGTAAACTCTTAGTATATTGCCGTTTGCGCGAGCCTCTTGTATACAAACTTTTACAATCACTACAAAGATTTCAGATTCTCAAATTTTTCAGTTTATGTATTTCAAGACTACAAATCTACGAAAATGTTTTATCTCTATTGCCGATTACAAGAATTTTTCGCTCCTACAGTCTAGTCTGCGGCAATATAACGACAGCTTACCGTAATCATCGGTGCTCGCGAATGTACACCGTCGTACATTTTCTTAGTTGTAATTGCCCATCACCGTTGACATATCAGAACATGTGACCTTAAATAATTAATACTGATTGAACCAAACAATTTCTCTTTATACTTCTTCCGTTGTCTGCAAACGGTAAAGACACGCTGAACATGATCAAAATCAACGAATCACCCTCCTCGTATATACATCGATCTAGTTAAAATCATACACACGCTTCTTTATAGTTGCAAGTGTGTAATACATAGTATAAATATATATACACACGGGCACGCACGTAGAGATAGATGAACGTACTTATATACCGCTATACATACACATATACATAAATGTAGGCTGTCAATATCTCGTTAATTCAAAATTCCAAAACATTTTATACAATCGATAAAAACTTAACAAAAAGAAAAGAAAAACAATGCATCGCTACGTGTTAACGCTTAAACATTAAAGTTATATCCAGATAATTATATTAAAAACATTAAATATCATGGGAAATTTTCAAACAATATTTATAAAAGCCTCAGAGTGTTTGGAAATTAAACAATTTTATCTTCTTGTATAATAATATACACGTATATTTCCCATGATTAAATTAAAATAATAATAATAATAATATTAATAATATTAATAATAATAATAATAAAACGAAATTATATTATTTTTGTATCTTTGGTGCACATAAAAAAAATTCCAAATAAATAAAGTCGAATTAACGAGTATAACGCAAACAGTTCCATGCTGCTTCTTAAAATATTTATCTAATACACCACGCGCATTTTATTCGTTTTAATGTAAACAAAATATGGTTATTTGACATATTCGTCGGAAATATGCACTATTATAAATAAAATAGTAAACAAAAACTTATGTTTACGTGGAAAGATGTTTCTTTATTTACAAATTATAATTACTATATTCACCGTGTTTCATCGTCAAGTATTTCAGTTCATGAAATTCTGACACCCCTCATGGACGGTTGAATCGAGTACCTCGTCATTTGTCGCATATTACAAAACAAAACGATAGAATTAATTATGTACATGAATATCAAAAATTATATTGTTTTACATCGAAACATTTGATTTCCTTTTTTAAGAATTGCAATTAAATGCAACGGTATAACTTACAAAAAAGTTGATAAAAGATGAATGAGAAAAGGGGAAATGATTTTGCAATTCCTAAAAACATTATAGAACAATTTTTGTAGAAGAAAAAAAAAATACAAAATGTTTTACATTATTGAAAAGATAAATGAGCAGTGAAATTGAACAATACTTTCCTAAATAACTGTTTAATAATTAACGTTAAAAGTTAGTAAAAAAAACCATTAGCAATATTTGTTTTTTCCTTCTTTTTTTTTTTTCTTTTTTTTTTCAGTTGAACGTCGTAACCCCTTTCCTTCTGTAAGTTTAATATAAAACTATAAACTTATATAAATAATCTTTAATATTATTATGTAAATATCAGCACGGTCACCACGAATACGTACATGGTATCTGTTATGTTAATATGTAATTCATTCGAACCAGTAATCTAATTAACTTTTTTGCGCAGCAAATTGTTAAAGTTGAATTTTAAACATAACTGTGCTGTAAATTTAAATCAAAAGATATAAAGTGTTTCAGATGTCATTTATATTTTTGAACATGCGTAACTCACGATATTATCGTGTATTTCATTTAATAGTGATGGATGATACTTTATAGGGAATAAATTTCTATTTTCACTCATTGAATCGCACTAAATTATTATACGATCTTTACACAGTAATCGGGAATTTTAAAACACGAGTATGAATCTTAATATTTTGATGAATCGTTAATGTTTTAGGAAGACAATGGTTATACCTATAAATGTTTTTAAACTTTTTATAGATAATTACATACTTCATGTTTATTAAACTACAATGGTCCACAAAGAGTGCAGTATATCTGAGATAGTTTACTCGATGCATGCATTACATGTAAAAATAATTGTAATGCGAAGATACGGACAATTAAAAACCGTAGCGGATCAAACATACTTCAGTATGCAATGTCTGAAAAAAGGAAATTTTTATATAAATTTGTAACATATTAACTCCATTTCTGTTGCCAAACAATAAACAGAATTACGTAAAATTTAAATTTAAAAGAATTTAATCTAATACGGTTTTGAATTTCTCAATTGTAAGATCTGTCTATAAACTATTCGTCTCGAGAGTATTCTAGTTTTTAACAGTAAGTATGTAATACAATAAATACATTTGTACCAATGGTACTTTTTGGAAATAATATGATGGGATCATTTCACAGATATAAATAATTTTCTGTTCTATTAATTAAAGACTAAAGAAAAGGGGCTACGATTTTAAAATAGATCGTATGATGTAATTGTACACCACATTACTTTTGCAAAAAATTTTCTTGAACATATATTCTGTAATGTAACTGTTATATGTTCAATTAAATTTATATTTTATCCAATTAGTTGCAAAAAATATATTTAATCTGAAAGTTTAAATCGATTATTTTAATTTGTACAATTTCGAATTGGATTTTACATCTATAATTAATAAATATTAATTAAAATTAAATAAATGATTGGTTTTATCAAATCGCGGCAATATATTATCGTAGTTGTACAAATAAAACAGTGCCTATTAATTTCAACAAATTACAAGATGAATATTTCCTAATGAAGTTCGAGTAGCAACAAATACATATGAAATAAAAAGGGTATAAGGTACTCCTATCAAATATAGTTACCTTTCCTGAACTGCGTTAAAAAAAGAAAAAAGAAAAAAAAAAAAGGTAATAAAATTATCTTTGGTGCCCCTATCTCACGTGAATAAAAGAATATAATATTAGAAAATGAAAATGAAGTATGTATAAGGGAGAAAGTCTATGATAAAAATTAAAAATTATTAAGACAAAAATAGTCCTGTCCACTGCTCTAAAAGCTTATCTCCTAGTAGGTTTTCTTCTACCTGTTGATCGCTTTGGACGTCGGCAACTCGATCGTGACATATTTAACCATGGTAAAGAAAATTCACTGAAATTATAAAATTACAGTGATCAACACGAATTAATATAGGTGTCATTTAAAACTGTTAACACATTTATACTAATTACCTTGGAGTAAAACTAGGAATAGGAGCACCAAATGCAGTAACAGGTAATTGTGGATCCACTTGAAGACTTTGTATTTGTTCTACATCAGGCCACAAGGATGATATAGACTCTTCCTCGATCGTTGATGGGCAAGGTCCTGTATGATTCGTATTATAACATGTAGCTTGATGATTCTGTCGTTCCTGTCTTTGTTTCAACTTTTCGATGTGCCTCTGTTCTCTAAGAGAAACAAAATTCAGTACATAGTAAAATTTCGTTACTACATTTAATTACATACAAAACATATAAAACAGAATATTTTCTTGGATCATATTATTTTCACTAATATATAATATTAAATATATACAGCAACTAGAGTAAAAAATATAATACAAACCGTATCCTTTGTACATCCCATCTTTTCCTCCTCCTTTCGTCATTTTCTAATTTTAAGTGTCTTTTGTTAAAAATTTCATCGTCCAAATTTTCAGTTCCTTCCATCGTATAACAACTTGTATATATCTTTACCCTCCAATTTGGAACTTCTAATGAAGTATCACTTTCCACGGGATTAGGTTCTTTTAAACTTAAGGTATAATTCGGATCACCAACAGCCGTGTAATAATGTTCCTCTGTGGTAAGAAAAGAATCCTTTTTTGTTATACTCTTTCCTTTCCTATCACTTTTCCTACCACTCTCCTGAGTTAACGTCTTATCGTGTACTGTTGACGATGTATCATTGCTAATCGTAGATGAACACGAAACACCTCTTTTCCTTTTGCTTCCAGTGGACAATGGTATTGGATCTGTTCTTCTTTTCTTTTTGTCTTCCCAATCTAACCTCGCATCATTACCAGTTTCTATTTTAGTCTCGTGCTTACTTTGATTCTCGTTTGGTTCTTGTTTAACCGTAGTAATTCCGCCGCTAGTATTTAAACGTATTTTAAAACTTTCATTGTACTGCGAATTATTATTTTCGGACTGATTATTCCTGTGAAGTTCACTAGTAGATGGCACATTCACAGAATTAACAGTTGGAGGAGAACATGCTCCTATATGCTCTGGTGTAATGGAATTTTCACTGTTCTCCGATCGTAACTTTTGTAAATTTACACGTCTATCCATACGCTCCAAACGCAACTTAAGCTACAACATAAAACACAATCACATATTAAAAAAGTATCGTAGAAGATAATTTACAAAATTCTGTATACACAAATTTCACATTAATCTTATTACAACTGAAACCATTCGAATTTATGAAAATCATAAAATTCAATTTTATTTTTGAACATAACAACTAACGATTCTACAATTACAGTTCAGTATTCATAAATGAACAATACTTTGCAATCAAACTACAATGCGCCGTGTTAACGATACAATTATAAATACAAACAAATTTATAGAAAAATTTGAATTAAATACGCGAGTCGTATAAAAGTTTATAAAATAATTTTATTTACTGTCAACAAACGACACGGCAGTCGAGTTTTGGTTTGTTTCCGAATTCCAGGCATTATCACTTCCACGATTTGTCATACGTAACATAACTAACAAAAGATGTTAACGACGGCAATGAAATCGTGTATAATAACACCGTAAAAATTCATCGATTTCTTTAACGAATTTGATTTTTCAAGTATTCTTCCATTGTCCATACCGAAGGTACCGTCATCGCAAAGGCAGATTGCGCGCGAGAATCGAGCAAAACATGTAACGTGCTTATTGTTTCGAAGACTACGATTCCATACAAAACAGCGCCATCTCGTGATGATATTAAACGTGACCTTCGCGATCGACTGACCAATGACAACAAGAAGAACAAGAACCGGGAAAAAGGAGTGAAAAGAGAGGGTAGGACAGAGATACACGGGCATAAACGCGGGTATTTTGTAATGTATTTCATCGAACGAATCTTACGTCTAAATAAAACAAAACAAAACAAAACAAAACAAAACAAAACAAAACAAAACAAAACAAAACAAAATGATTAACAAAGAAAAGGAGAAGAGCATTATCGGAAATAACAAACGTAACGTGAAATAGTGGAGAGCAAAGAAAAGTACCGTTTCGTTTTCCTGTCGTAGAGCAGCTAAGAGTTTATCCTTGGTGACAATTTGTTCGGATTGTTGTTGAATTAAATCCAAATGAAGAAGCAAAAGTTCCTTGAGGTGTTTAACCTCGGTAAGATCATTCTGACGCGGTTCATTACCTCGAAGAGGACTGACACCCAGAGCAGAAGTGGCAGTGGCTGCTGCCGGAGCTCCGCCGTCTGTCATGCTAGCATACATGTGATCGAAATCACAGGGAAAACTGAGTATTCCAGCGGCCGGTTTACTATCCTCCTCAACGTTTTGAAATTCATTACGAGAGCAACTGTTATTTTGGTTGACGACAGAATTACCAGTAGAACTGGTTGTCGAAACAGTGCTACTTCGAATGCCGCTGGTCGCCGACGTGGTAGACAAGTGTTCGTTCATCGCCGCGACCATGTTGTCGTCGTCCTCCTCGTTATCCTCTTCCTGATCTTCTTCGTAACAAGGAGCAGAAACACCGTGGGTCGTATTCGTTCGATCGTCGTGCTCGATGATGGTGATGGTGGTGGTGGTTGTGGCGGTGGTGGTGGTAGTAGTAGTAGCGAGATCGACGACTGGCGTCTCGATACACGTTCCCGTATACGGGTCCTGAAACTCGGTTTCACCGAATTCCGTCCTCTCGTTTACATCCCTCTGACCGTCTACCTCTTCGAGATTCTCTGGTACTTTCAGATCGGAATTAACGTCGCGAAACTCCACGCCGACGACGCCCCCGACGGTCAAGCCGGTAACGCAAACACCGCTATTACTATCACTGTCACCGTTACCACTATCGGTGAAACGAACACCACTACCACCGTTACCACAACCACTACCACTACCACTACCGCCGTTACCAGTAATACTAGGAACAGTAGTACCAGTACCAGCAACAGTAATGATAGTAGTAGCGTTACTAGTACCACCAGCGAGAACTATGGAAGAGGCAGTGCTGCCAGCAGCGCCGCTCTCGGTTTCTTTCCTGTTCTCGTACTCGTACTCGTATTCGTACCCGTACCCGTACCCGTAACCGTACCCGTACCCGTACCCGTGAACCTTCTCCTTCTTGTTTTCACCGTTCACGAGTTTCGAGGCCGAGCCACTCGACATCTTCCCTCTCTACCACCCTCGTCCTGGCTTCCCACTTCTTCATTTGTGGCCGCCTCGAGCGTACCACGCGCCCGCACCGCGCACATTAAGCGTCTTGACAATACCTTCACCAACGACGATGCTCTCACCGCCGCTCTTTACCCTCGTCACGTATCATAATCCTCATCTGATCTTTTGCACAATAAACTTTGTCAACGCTTCGATTCGAGACGCGTCGTTTTTCTATCCGTTTGCGTTCAAACACCCGTCAAAACGCGTATCTGCTTGTAGCAACGCATGAGGTACCTCTCGTCCGAGTTCGTACTTGTGTTTACTATGACGGACGATGCGAGCCGCGCGCGGCGTTTCACTGCCTCTTCGTAGCATCCTAAACTACCGACATCTCGCGGTAACCATCGTGAACCTCGTCATTTCGTTTGCTTTTTCCATCGATCAGACCCCTTCGCATCGACGAATGTCAATGAATGTGAGCGTTGAACGGTTGAGCGTTCTTTCTCGCTCTTTATTCGCGATTTGCAATGCCTACTCGATACGATGCTTAGCATAACAAAAACAAACGCATGCGCACTAGATTGATACTTTCGTTTCTTTTTTGCGCAGTGCTGTAACTATATTTGAAAAAGAAAAAAAAGAAGAAAAAAAAAAGAAAGAGTATCGAGTATTATGTGGTTTCTGGTGTTTCTACGTTAAAATTCTCAATTTCCAATACACCTTTCATTCAAATTCCTAATTAATAACATTAATTACATTTTGAAGTTAAAATTTGTCATTAAAGTATTTTCCGTTTCAATTTTATCAATCTTTAAGAGATAATTTTAGAAAATTTTCGATAATATGACGACGTATCATTGCAAACTATTTATTTTTAAATATTTATTTTCGTATCACGTGTATACGTACGCATACATCGAAACGATTCACGTGCCATGTACGTAATATCACGTACGTAGTGTCAAAAAACAAGGAACTATCCAACGAACAGGCAATGCGACAATTTACTCTGCAGCTGAAAATAATTTTATATCGACGATTGTTAAAAAAACGTATAAATAAAATATAATCGATTTCGAAACTGATGAAAATCTTTATTTATTCGATGATACATGATTTAATGATTGACATTCATCGTAATTCTCATAATCGATAATATTACACAGGATTTTGATTATATCGATTTAAACATATGTACATTGGCACCATAAGTGACAGTTTGTAATGCATGTTTCGTGATGAACTGTGAGACCAATGTACTATGCAAAAATAATTTAAATAATCGTAATGATCGCGAATGATGATTCTCTAATGTGCAACTAATAAAATTAATAGCGCACAATGACGGTTGATGCGCGAATTTGAAAAATTATTTCGCTACGTCTTATAGATATGTATAATCAATTCTTTGGCGAAGCAAAAGAATCAATATGGATCTTTCGTATAAAAGAAGAAGCTAACACTAAATGCTATAAATTGTACCGCAAAGAGCTTACAACGACAATAATCGACGAAGAAAAATTTCAGGCTTAATTACGAGCGCGTTGCATTGTACTACAAAAATTTGTACACACACGATAAATTTCGATCTTTGAACTTTTGAAACATACGCGAACAGTTTACTGACTGTTTGCGAATTTAATTCGATTATAATAGAAAGAAAATTCGTATCCATCAATTAAGAGAAAAAGGGGCGACACCTTTTACGTTTAAATTTCAGTTTTCTTGATCACTTGAGCAACAACATTTAAGATCACGATACGATTCCGATTTGTCGGAAACCGCGGATTTTTAGCGGAGTTTGCACTTGTAGTAATTAATAGCGCAAACTTATTGTCGTTTGAATCGATCGAAAGAATGTTTTTTGCTCAAAAATGATTCTTCACTTTTGTAGGTAAGGTATCGTTACATCTATTTCACATTGATTGTAAGAGTATACCGGGGTGCTTTGTAATCACGAGATAATTTATAATATAAATTTATAATATAAATTATCTCCCCTTTTCCCTATATCTATCTTAATTTTTCTATTTACTGTTATGATCGTTTCTGTTCTTAAAATAATATACTATGCAATCCAGTCGTTCACGTAACAGATATATGTATGTATACTTCTAAAGAAAATTTGATCAATACCGGAAATTCTTTGAATCCGTTTTATCGCGTAAAAACTGTTTTATAAGTCGAACTATTCTGTTAATGTGAGTTGTTATTTTGGAATTACATAAAAAAAATCTAACATTATATACATAATTTAGGCTTACATCTTACAATCTTTTCTTTTCCAGTTCCACTTATAAATTTTTTACGCCGTTGAGCGTCTGAGATTAAAAAAAAGAAATCAATTAAGGAAACCATGTCTTTTTTTGTCACTTTTACTGGCACACCGTAGAAACACACGTCCGTTTAAAGTTTAAAGTATGAAGAATATAGCTATGTTTGAGTATTATTCGGATCCAAAGATGTACGCGATATATAAAAACATGTACAGTCAATCCATAATTAACGGCGGAACGTTGTCTATGTTTTTCTAACCTACTTGTTAATTCTTTGTTATCGTTTACATTATGTTCATTACATATCTAATAAATATAACAACAATGGTACAAGGTATTTAAAAATTAACTAATTACATGCAATATATAAATATGGTTCTCCTCTACGCTATTATAATAATGCTATCCAATTTTGTGTATTTCTATATACAATTATTACAGTACCTCCTTTACTTCATCCTCGTTCGAATAAAATTTTCGCATTCTATACGTAACACGTACAATGAATTTCGTTAGCCTTTAATATAAATTTGAACATTTGCACGAACATAATCTTTACAATACGTCTATTGAAAAAAGAAGAAAAATATTTTTGCAATAGCAAAATTTATCCTTGAATGAATCTTGTAACTTCCAGCGGTAATACGCTGTTTCAAGCGTTTTAAATAGTCTGAATTTAGTAAAAGAAAAATAAAAAAGCGCGATTTACGATAAAAGTGAACTTCTATCAGAGTAAACATTTTCAGTAATAATGTAAAAGACATAACAAACTGTTGGGAGAAAGTATGTCACTTGGAAGTTTCGTATCTCGATTCAATGCAAACATATTGTATTCTTATGACTAGAGTAATAACGTTTACTATCATCGCAATTAAATAATACCGTTTCTTAACTCCTTTTTAAACAATGATGTCATAGTAAATGTAACAACAAACGATTTTTAATTAATTCCCTCGATTACGTTTAAGGAACTGTAAGTTATTATAATATTTTGTTATCTTTAGTCGCTCGTTCTTAATTAATAATTTCGCATAATCTTTTTTTCTTCTAATCTTCAACAATGTATAATTTTACGAAGAAAATATTTGTCCCTTTAAAATTGAGCCCAGTTCGCTTTTGCTATAGTTAAAGTATCTCGAGTATGCGATAATACTATGATTCTCGCTGAAACTTCAATGTTCATAAAATCGAAAAAAGAATTAAAAAACAATTTGGAAATTTGTTACGCTAAAATGAACAATAGAATTCGTAAAATTGGTAAAATTGGTAAAATTGGTAAAATTGGTAAAATTGGGTGTATTATTCGTACAATTTGATTATGCTTTTCGTTTGTCGCGATAAGTTTACTGTGCCGGTAGTAGTAGGAACTAAGTTTACGTTCAATTAAAAATTAAACTTCTTCAAAAAAATATGCGCAACTTGACAGCGTGTAACGTGCGCGTAAACTACAAATAAAAAGCTTATGTGTTTATTTAATTTGTCATTGCGTTAAAATAGAAAATTCTTCGATTTCCTGTTCCATCTAAAAAAAAATGGAATATTCTTAATAATTTGTTAAACATTGTATTCAGAACAGATTCGCTTTCAGCACCTCATCATAGTCAAGTCACGAATTTTTTCAAGAAATTCACATTTACGTTCGATTGATTCGTCTTTGAAAACGTTTCTTTAAAAACAGTTGTTTCTTTTCCTTTCCCTACAATGAATTTCTTAAGCGCCGTAATAATATACGTGTTCTTACTGATACGATATTTGTCGGAACATGCTACTAATCTCCTCCATCGTCTTGTTCTTCGTTTCTGGTACCTTTTTGTAGATGAAGAAAACAAAGAATGCTTGTATCACGGCAAACAAGACGAATACGTAAGCACCTAGCGCTTCTTGTAACGGCAGGAAACCGATACTGACGATGAAGTTCGCCGTCCAATTGATCGCGATAGCAACGGATGTTGCTGCAGGTCTCGCGGATTGATTAAACAATTCAGACACCAAGAACCAAGGAATACTTCCTGGTCCAGTCGCGAACAGGACCACGAACATGATTACCAGAACAATAGAAAAGTACGCTGCTGTGCTAGACGTGTCCTGTAAACAAACAGAAACATATATGCATAGTGAAACTTTTCTTTAAAATAATATCACAGATGTACGAAATATCGCAATTAAAGTTCTTCCATGTTTCTATTTTCTCCAATATCGTAATACTCGAATGCATGATTAAAACTTGTTTTGCAGATTTTGCACCATAGTTAAATGCTTATAATCGAGTGTACACAAAACTAGAACTAATAAGACAAATGAAACTTGTCACGAGTAAAGGAACGTAACCAGATTCTTTCTAGGCTCCTCCTAGAGATACTCTCTAGATTTTTCCTAGCTTACTGCCTAAGCTCTCGTAAAGCTCTTTAGGGGCATCCTAAATCTTTCTAAGCTCTCTCCAAATACTGCCTAATATGTATATTCCTGCATTTTCCCTAGAGTTCGATTATTGTGTGCAAGGGGGTTTCGATAAATTTCACTTTGGCGGTGAAAGTGTTAATCATTACTTTATAATGGTATAATTGTGAGCAGTATACTTACCGCGAAAGCAAGACAGACCGCGAGTAAAGCAGTATCGACGAACATTCCACCGAATCCGATAAGAAGCAACGTTTTCCGTCCAGCTCTTTCAACGAGTATCAAAGAAATAAAAGTCATGAGAACGTTCATCGCCCCGACTCCCATCGTTGCATTTTGGGCTGCGTTTTTATCCAATTGTGCCATCGTGAAAATTTTCGTCGAGAAGAACATCACGGCGTTTATACCTGACAATTGTTGCGCAAACATAATCATAATTGCGATCATCAATGGAATTCTAAGAGCAGAATTCACAAAGAGTTCTTTTAGCGTGACCTTTGGTACAAGTTTCACTGATTCGTATTCTGTTCTCATTTCCTCCATCTCATCGTGAACTTCGATCGTACCACGGAGCCAGGACAAAGCTGGAACAAACAATCGTCCCGTTATCGATGAATTTTTACGCCAGTAGACTATGATCAGGGAGAACGCATGAAAATGCGTAAATGTATTGTACAAGAGTTGACTGGTGACAAACAAAACTGACTAATGATGCATTTACGAAGCCGAGGCAAGATAGAGATGAAATTTCGAAAATGTTACACCCGATCTCGGAGTAACCATAAATGATTTCTTTCTGTGCTAATAAATCGCTTACAGTTCTATGGAAATCTATAGAATATTTCTTTCCTATTTCTATTCGTGATCGTTTAACATCGAACGCAATGTATCGAGTAAACGATCAATGTACATACCTCTTTGCGCCTCCATGTCCTTCCCTTTGCTGAGCAATAAATACTTTGGACTCTCGGGGCACAGGGGAAGGGTAATTATTTGAAAGATCGCAGGAACGATCGTCAAACATAAAAGAAGCGGCCATTGATCGGCCGTACCCAGTACTTGTTCCAGTCCGAGAATCTGTGATACCAGAATAGACATAGTGATAACTAATTGATAGACTGTGCCGACGGCTCCTCGTAGATGAATAGGTGATATTTCAGCTAGATACATGGGTGCCAGACCAGCGTTCAACCCAGCGTTAATACCGATTAGAAATCTTCCAATGATTATCATCTCGTAGCTTTTCGCCGTCTTCGCGCAACCCTCGAAGATGACCGTCAAGAGAACCAGAATGTTGTTCAATAGCAAACCGCCCTTTCTACCGAAACGATCGGCTACCGAGCCCACCAAAGAACCGCCGATCATACCGCCCACGCAGAATATCGACACCGCTATCGACCATATCATCGTCACTTCCGACTGTTTCGTTGGTACACCGGTACGATTCATCTTCAGGTTACTGATCCAATCCTCGATGAGCTGTAACACGCCACCGATGCAAAAATGATAATTAATGATAATTAAACCTTGCATCTAAATGTATCAGGTGTTAAGAACGCGTCACGATCGCAAAAATTAACTTAGCATGTACATAGAAATTACGTAGTTACGTGTACAAATGTTGTATAATGATTGCTAAACGGAAATATTATATATATATATATATATATATGGCAATTGTACGATTGAAAATTGATTAATATGCTTGTATTACTAGCACACTTTGCTATGAAATTTCATGAACAATTCCGCAAGGAAGAATAAAACAGTCCGCTTTCGATTCGTACACATTTTTTTGTTATAACTTTTTAATAAAACCTTCGAAATCGTATACTGATATAACGCCTTCTTTTTAGTTTTACAAATAGAACTTGTTAATAAAGTTTGGCGATAAAAACTCGAGACACCCTCTATATTCTCTACACTATACACTACACTCTCGAATCTTACGATATCGATAACGATGTAATTTTATAGTTATGTAACGATTATTATTGATTAGCTATTGAAACAGAACGCTTATAGAAGTTCTAATTGATAATTTTTAAATTAACTTTAGTCCAAATACTTTACGACACGATACCCAATTCGTCCAATCGTACCTGAAGTTATGACGCGATATAATGCAAATTACTCCGAATTAAACGCAAAAAAAGATTCACCGTGTAATTTCAGAAATAACAGTTTCCATCTTAAGGAAAGGGCAAGCGTACTTCTCCTCGATAGCCTGGATCCAAAGATTGGCAGAAAACATTGAATTTTTCTTTATTTTATATCGTTAAACTAACGATCAAAACTGAAGTTACTTATCAAATATCAATATCCTGTACAGAGCAAAGGTAAACGGCTTCTAAAAATTACGGAATTTAAATATTTGAGAATTAAGGAATCGAAGATTTGGATATTTGCAAATTTTGTCGTTTAACAAATTTTTTAAATTAAACCATTTCTAATATCAAGTATGTCTACATTTCTCGCGCTACGTGGGAATAACTAATTCATCTTTTACGGACATCAGACTTAGTTACGCTAATGTAACAGCCGCTTAATTACTAAAAATGAAGCGCTTAACTGTTGCGATCAAATGTCTGGTATAGGTAAAAATTTTGTTCACCGATTCGTGAATAAACCCGATCGTAACGTTAAGGCTGGTGTATCGGTGTCAAGAGATCTAAGAAAGCGCTGACAATGTATCTTATGAAATACCTGCTGAGGTGCATTGACGACACCAGTGTTGTACCCATGTTGAAACGATGATCCAAGTGCAGCAGCCACAATAGCAAACGCTAGTCGCCCGTTCAGACCCTGCGATAACAGATAATTGTTTCTTAGCAAAAATCTCTACTTACTATTTATCGATTATAATCGTAAGGATTAACACCGGACAATGAATTTTTACAATTACCTTGTAGGTAACGTGAAATTAGCGTTGAAAAAGAAAAAAAAAAAAAAGGGAAAAACCAATAATTGGTTAAAAACAGCTAACGTGAAAACTATGATAAATTGTACTCGTACCGTTTTCCTAAAATAAGGAAATCTAAATCTTGTTGTTGCCTTTAGAGTCATCGAAAAGTTCTGATCTACCCGCTAACTCGAACAGAAATACAATGAAAACGGATTGTAAACCGTTTGCGGTGGAGCGTTTATGCAAAATGCAATATCTATCGGCACTGTTTTCAAACACGTGTCAAAGAGCACTCTGTGGGTCGGTACCCCCGCCGCAGATTTTTATATGCTCCTACCACGGCGCACACAAACGCGATAAACTAACTTACACGTACATACACTGTGAACGCGTCTCGAGGAAGCTAGCGGCGACCAGTGTTTCTCAAATCGATGGACAAATGCTATTTCGAATCTTCGCTGATTATTTTCGCAATCGATTATCTGTTTCTTAATAAATGTAATACTGTAACTATGATCTTCTGGCATTAAAATAATATTTGATGTAGACCTATTACGGACACAGATTCGCGTATTTACAACACCCGTAACTTTCACTTTTACTTTTATTCGGATATAAATATGTATAAATATAAATCTGTACAATATGTATATTAACGTATAAGATGTTCGTGATTATACATAAATTTACATTCAGTATGCATACGTGAATTTTTGTCTACGTAATGCAGAATAAAATTACTATTTTACAGGTATTCTATAATTCTGCTAAATTTCCGGATGAAATCGATATTCCGAAAGTCGTACGTCGTACGAAAATCTACGAGATTTCCGACAAAAATAACTATGTATCTCGTGCGATATGTTATTTCTTTTATGAATACGTACACGTATCATTGAACATGTTAAAGACGAGTACCGTTTCAACGCGAATGTATCACCAGATTACACTTTCGCTGTTTCCTTTTAATCGGTCTTTAACCAGTTTAGTATTGTTCGGAATGCTGCCAACAGTTTAACAAATTCAAAATAAAGAAACATAACGTCACATCGTACCCGCTTTTATCCTTGACTATGAACATTTCGAGTTAAAGACGGATAGAAACATAATCTCAGGATAAAGAAAATTCATCGTTATACGTATACGTTTTTATTCGCTTCTTCTCTTTGCATCGACCCTAATATGAAAAAAGTCATTAGAAACGTTAACATTAGCAACTCTAATAACTTCTACTAATACTTCCACTAATACTAACTTCTCTTAACAAAACGCACATAAATAAATATAACATTATAAATAGACATATGAATATACATGCATACCGATAACTTTCATTCGGTGTTATCGTCTCAGATTAATTTTACTAACAAATTATGAAAATTCATTTAAAAATTTAAACTCCGTTAACCTTAGGTTATAATCTCACTGATTCGATTAGATAGTGAAATATAATATCAGGAAAATGATTCCACCGAAGATGGTATAAAAGATAATTGCATTGTAAGCACGTAACGCGCAATAGCGTAATTATGCATCCATTCACGTTCAAACGTAAGTGAGTATTAATTGAAGAGCACATCCGATAGGTATACATACATACATACATATAAAAGGATTATGATCGTTAGTAGTGGTGTTAATAACGATAACAACGACAGTGGTATGTGATAAAATTTCCGAATGGTGTGTGACGTCAGTGTATTCTGGAATAAATCCGTTAACAACGCACGAAACAGCGAAATTTCCCGCTTCTCAAAACTCTTGATAGCGATTGGTCAAAACAAAGGTGTGTCGATGGTAAGCGAAGCTGATTGGTCGAGGGAAAGGTGTGACGATCGCAGGCGAAGCTGATTGGTCGATCATGCCAAGCCTCATTTTACGTACGCAATTCTCGTCTCGTAGTAAGCAACGTCCTATAAATATAGCTACGGAGACGAAAATTTGATGAAAACTTTCAAAGAAAAATCGACAAGTGGAATGGATTAGTTCAACGATCCGCATTTACTCGATGAATAAGCACTTCTCCAATCAGCCCTCCTTCCTTTTTCTGAGCAAAAGTTACAAATTATGCCATCATAAAATAATACTTGATATACATATATGCCTAATATTTGTAACATACAAATAATATTATTATACGTGTAATAATTCTAATCAAATTCACGTGCTATTTTTATTCGTATTATCCAATACATAGCACGTGGCATGAAACAATACGAAACGCAACTTTTATATCGTAAAAACGTATCGTATAAACGTTTCTTTTTTTTAAATTCAGAATTAAAAATTTTGAAAATATAAATTATTACGCTTTATATTCTATTCTATTTTGTGAAAAGAAAAAAGTGAAAAAAGAAAAAAAAATAATTTCTTTCCGATAAAAGATAACAGAATATCGTTATTTTTCTCGGTAGCAGCTTCAAATAAAAATAGCACCGAACGTCACGGTAGGTATTTCGATTCATAACTGATCCGTGAAGCGAATACATTCTTTTTCCTCTACCTATATTCTTTTAACGAAATTATTTGAAAATATCGTTCGAAGAAATTTGCGTAAATGGTTTTGAAAATTTCGATACATCGATTCAATTTGAATATATTTACTTTGTTTGCTTGTTTTCTCATTCGATTCTTGTTTGTATATGTAGAATTAATATTTACGATATTAAATTATCATATAGTTGCACATAATTTACTAGTTTGCATAATTTTTTGTACAGTATAAAACATCCCATATATGTATAGCATTTATATATGTACATTATAATGTAGGATAGCAAATTAAATATTTATTGATTTAATTAAAAATAGAGAGAAAATCTGTTATGCGTTTAAAAGATTGCGGTCGAAATGAACAATTGCAAAACATTTAATATTCGATGATTGAACGTGAACCGAAAATGTATTTGTTTGTCATCCTTTCTCGCTTTCCAGCTGTAGCCGGTCTCTATTTTTATTCGTCGCATCGTACTTCTTCTTTTAAAGAACTCGAATTACGTCTCGAAATATCGATTTCTGTGTAATTTACTTTTTAACGGAGCGAAAAATGAAAAAAGACACTCCTGTATCCCTTATCGGCAGTAATTATTCTAACATGTGCCCACTTGTTCTTGAATACTGTACATATGTACGTCGAGTAAATCAACATTTTTTTATAGGATCGTTTCCAACTGTCTGCACAGTGGTATTCGTGTATGACAATCAAGCTTTTGAAGGAACACGAAATAAACCGATTATATTTTGTCACGACTATTTACGGCGATATTTTTTTCGGCATTTACAAGCGGCAAACGAAAATGAAATTTTTCGATTTTACATGGTTATCATACATGTATATAACTGCTAGAATGTCGCGCGTGGCTACCATAGCGAATACTTTGCAAATAAGTACAGATTGCACCTAATGCGAGTATTTAACATAATTTCAGATTTCTTACTTCCTTCGAACGCAAAGAAAACGACAATTACGAATATCAAGTTAATAAGTTACGAATATCGACTAACATTATTCTCCGTTCCCAATACTCCGTATACTCCGTTCCCAACATTTAGACTAGCTGCATCCACGTAGTATAAGATATTTGAAATTTCCAAGTTTTTAAATAGCTGAATTCCGAAATTTTCTAATTTCCGAATGATCAAATTTATAAATTTCATCGCTTCCAATAGTCGCTTGTTTATGAGTAGTGTACGACGTCGATACTATTACAGTAAAGCTAGGGCACTTGGATTACCTTGAACAAAAATTCTAGTTACGCCAATGATCACGGCTACTAACATTATGCTAACTTCCTCATTGAAAGGACGCATATTTTCTTAACAATCTTGCTTCTCGTTCTACCTTAACACTGAAAACACTTTGTACTCGATAAATGATCTATTACGAACATGCTGTCCTATTGTATAAATGCTAATATTAAATTTCTTATTAACCTCGATCTAGTACATGTAAATATCAACAAACAGATGCTATTCATTGGTAATACCATTTACGATATTGGACATCTATCGACGCGACTGATTTCACCATTACAATGTTCGCTTTCGTTTCGAATTTAAAAGAAAACGAACCTGTCCACTTAAAGAGAAAAAACGACAACGCATCGGTCACCTTTAACACGTTAAGCTAAGATCAACAATTCAAATGCCGAGACGGTATGACCGATTGCTTGTTCGAAAAAAATCAAGCAAAATTCGATTAGAATATATTCTGCATCGTACAAGTATATCGTATCTCAGATATACGGGTAAAATAGGTAATTGAACGAATGGTACATCAATGATCGGCAACCAGTAACGCGTATTCAGGTAACTTTAACTACGTTCAAGTACAAAAAATCAACATCGAAAGTTGTCGAAGAAATCGCAATATTTGATCGCGTTTCGCGTTTCGCGTTTCGCGTTTTACGATCAAATATTACCGATCTATTACTTGATAGAAAAATTGATAAAGTAGGAATTTCGACATTTATTGGGCCGAAACCTACCTTTCATACTAATATTTTATTTTCCAGTCTTCGAATTTCAATGTGGCCAACTTGAAAGTTGGAAAGCTTCAAAGTACAAAATTTCTGATAGATATTTTGAAAAGAATTGTTTATATTTATAGTATTTAACGCGACCCACCGCACTTTGGGAATTTCTACGATAGAGTATTCGTATCGAAACTATGCCTTACCTGCCACCATTTTTGACTCATAATGAATTTTCTTATACTCTCGTTAAATTCTGGTTGACACTGGTAAAAACATTTACGTTCTATAGATGCACGGACTTGAATCGAACGGATGCGAGAAAGAAAAGGGACAACGACCGAATCGTTCCGCGTCACGATCGCGTTTGAAAGCTACTGAGACGACATTCGTGCGAGCGGACGAAAGCCGGTTTTCAAAATCAGTCGTATCTCCCTCTCCCCTTCGTTTCTCACACCGAAGCTTCGAGTAAGAAGACCCCTGCACGAATATCATTGGGCGATGCCGAGTTACCCCTCTCGTTCTCTCTCTCACTCATTCTCTCTCTCTCTCACCACTCGTGCATTTCTCTCGACAGAGTACTCGGGAAACGAAATTTCTGCTAAAAGTTGTTCATATTCGGTCATAATAGCCCTACGACGTGACACGTTTGCCTTTCTCTCGATTCGATTGTTCTCGATACGCTGCTTCAAGATTTTCATGTCAAGTTTTCTTCGAACGCACCGCCTGCATCGATTGCAAAGGTTTTTACTTCGATTCGATTCGGTTGAAATACAGATACAAGTATCTAGAATACATATAAAAAGAGAGCTGGAGATTATATCGAAACGATACATAATGAAAATTCCAATTTAGACGAATAACGTGGATAGAATAAAGAAATTATTAAAATCGATGGTGCGTATTAAAATACGTAATCGTATAATGATACGGTTTAAACGTATCAAATGCTCCGTCAATGGATCTTGATTCTACGCTTGTCCTTGCTTTCCGGAATATTTATCCGCTTCTCGATTTCATCTATCACAAGTCGAAGTTTTGCTAAACAAGTTTATATTTCATCCCTTGTGGTGTATAAGGTGAACGAATCAAAAATAACGTATAAAGCGAATGTAATTTAAAGGTCGATTAAAATAAACAGAATCGAATTTCGATATAATAACCGCGTTGAATAAAATATTTTCGCAATAAATTACGTTTCGTAACATATTCGATGAAAATATTATTATAAAAAATCCTTATATCGAAATTCAAAAAGAACCACGTGGATATAAACTGTTCAAGGTACGAACAAGTTTTCTGTTTGTTGTTGTTTGAAAAATTATAATTATTTACCACCGTCTGTACGATAAATATCCGTAGGGAAAAGAATAATCCAGAGGAAGATATTGCCATACAATCGAGAGAAACTAATGTGAGCTTGTCTCCGGCTGAGGGTTGAGAGATGCAAGGCGTACGTTTCGCCGTGTACAAATTTTCTTGGACACGTCCGATAGAGGGGCTGACATTATTATTAAAATTAATGCATCTGGCGCAATTTAGAGAAAAATCCGAGTTATCAACTGGTGTAGCTCGTGTGTGAAAATTTGGAGAAAATTTTCTTTATCGAATGCGAAAATGTTTGGTGAAAATTAAACAAGTCGAGTATTATAATGTTCGGTGAAGCGTCCTTCTTCGAAAAATTTGTCGACGTTAAATTAGGAATGTTTGTTAAGCGCGAAGGAAAAACGAGTTTATAAATTTCTATCGAAGATCCGATCCTTTGTTTTTACTGGTACCGTTCCAATAGAAAACCGGACGTGGTCTGTTACTCATGATGCCTGTGTCGCGTACACCAATTTTGCTATTAAGAACATTCGAGTTAAAGTGGTCGTACAACCTGGAGAACGTTTAAACGATACATTACCTTCAACTTGTTAGCGCTTTAAGAGCAACGATAACATCTTCTTCTCGTTGGTACGATCAAACCTTGTGCGAGAAACACAGTATTTCTGTATTACAGTAATAAAGTTCAAGTAATAATAAAAGTAATAATAAAGTTCAAGCTTCTCGATGGTAGAAAAAACCGAAAGTCGACGTGGATGTAGTATGTTTTTTCATTTGAAATTAAAACTAAGGAATTTCCTGTTCGCTACACGTCTGTACGTAATCGTTTATTTTTTCTTTTGGTCTGCAGCCGAAATGTTTCAGGAAAAATCAATAGTGTCCGAGACAGGAAGCTTTCGAGATAATTGAAACAGAGTACACTGGACTCGAATGATTTTCTTATCGTTGATTCAAGAGGAAACTACCGTGGTTTCACAATATACATACACGTAGTATACGAACACGAAAAAGTAACACGGGAGAAGAATATGCAGAACATCCCGCGATTTTAAAAGTTCGATTAAAGATAAGCCATCAGAGGTAAAGCTAAAGTTTTCGAAACTCCTCGTACATATATCATACACTCTCGACGATACTGACGTTACGTTAGGTTAGATTAACCGAATCTTACAAAAATATAACCTAAACGCATCTGAAGCTGGACACTACGTCCAGCGATAATTGCAAACATTTAAATTTAGAGAATTAATATTTTGGTCAGTTGGAAATTGCTTAATTAAAAAATTCGAACATTCAACGGTACAGAAATCGGAAATTTATATTTGTCAAAAACGGAGTTATTCAATTTCAATAGCTTTCGAATAATTTCGCGAATCGATTGTTCTTTCCCAATTGTACAATGATTACTGCGACGATGTGTACAGCCAAACGCATCAAACGGATACGATAAACACTTACCTACGAAATGTAGCTGTAGCGAAATTAAAATGAGTCGGATTACGATTTTGCGGCGTAGTTTTCTTATTAAGGACAATTATTGCTGATCGGAAGAACGTATCGTAACGTAGCTGTGATAGGGTAAAAGCGTTATGAATGTACAAACGACATCTACAAGTATAGAAAAATAAAGGAAGATAAGGTAACGAACTCGAGGAAAACTGTTCAATGACCTTTATCCAGTGACGACGATTCTCTTTTACATCGATGTTCCACGTGCATACATATGTACGTATAACGTCGAATGTCTTTCGTTACTGTTCACCATTTTCAACGTTTACCACAATTTCTGCACGCGTTGTGCAAAAGTAATTCAGATTACAATCGCGAAATACATTTATTTAAGAACGAACGGTATCTAGATTTAAGTATTATCGACTAACGAACTTGTTATTCACTTTCTATTGCGCGCTCGTCAATTGTTTATTCTCCTCGGCAGACTGTGTATGGGGCAAAAAACAAATACGAAGAAAGAAAAGAAAAGATAAGAACTATTTGATACTGTTTATACTCGAAAAAGTGGACAAATCTCGTTACCTTTGATGGCAGAGTTTGGCCGGTTGGCGTTGTAACTTGTTCTTGAATTTTCAAGTTCGGCTAAAGAGAAATTGTTAATTGAACCGATGTCAAACATTTTCCATTTTGTTAATTTCCTAATTTATTACACGATACCTTATCCTCTACTGTTGCCATCGTAAAGCAGCTTGTAAAAAAAGAGACGAAAAATTATTATCGTAATGTCGCGTTACCGATAAAAATGAATAATTTACGAAATACAATTTATCAATATTGGGAAATAAATTAATATTATGAAATCGTTGAAATAAAATCGAGAAAAGAGATAAAAGTTGAAGCTTAAATTATATTCGTTCGACTCGTAACGTTGCACGTTTTATAATTCTAATTATTTTTAAACGAGCGAGAGCTAGAGTAAAAATCAGTTTTTATTTGAAAATGCGCATACCTCGGTATCGGATTCGAAAAAACTTGCGAAAAAACTTGCGAAAAAACTTGCGAAAAATCAGGCAAGAGCCGATTTCGAAAAACAGAATACATGACTGTATGATAAAACACGTGGTTATACAGACGTTAATGTGTAATAAATAACAATATAACATTTCACCTTTAATACCAGAAACGAAAATTTCTCGAATTTCAGGTGACGAACTTGAAATACGCAGAAGGATACTTTCAAGTTCGTTACCGGTTCTACTCGATTTTTTCCCACTCAACCCCGATCCGCGTAATCTCTACAGTTAGGTTCACTTAGGAACCGCCTAGCGCGCGCGAACATCGAATTCTTCCGTACAATCGGAAAAGTATTTATTCTACTACAATCTTGATATTTGAAAGTAATTCGCGTTTAATATATACATATATATAATGATCTGTCCATACTGTCGAGAATTATTTTCGTAAACTATACGTAAGACGCGTGCAGGTGCAGTTGTAACGAATGACAACAATTTCTATCTCGTTTCTCTTCCGAATGATAATTCTTGTTTATGAAACTGTCATTGTATTTAGAATAAATATCATAGGTGCGCGAAGTGTATTCGTTACAGTGAAATTGATATAAATTCATGGAATAATTGTAAAAATCGGAAAGATCGATTCGAAGAATTGCCGCACGAACAGAAAGCACTCGGCGTGCGAAGAAGCATGTAAGCAAGTAGGCATGTACACTCACCGTCGATGACGTCGTCGAAGGAAGCGCGGGCTCGACTATTCCGAGAGTTCGTGTTCGATCTTCGTATGCCTTATAACCCCTGGATAAACGCGCGACTGACCAACAAGTCCCGCTGTATTTTCAAGCGCAAGCGCGAAAATTTTACCGGTCGTTACTTGCACCTACCATTGCGATTCTGAACCTAGGATTGCTTCATCCCTGACTGTAGGCCGTAAAGTTACCTTCGGTTTAACCTCGTCGAATGCATTCGACTATCCAGCTGACGAAACAAACTCGCTGCTTTACCGCCTTTCACTTTTCTTCCTTACTTTTATTCAATTATCCCTCGAACCTTTTTTCAAAATGACCATCCAAATTTAAATTATTTGTATAATACGTCATCCGTCGGCGGATAATTATTCATCCAAATCACCTGGATACACGTTTCAACCATCTAAGATATATTTTCGTCAATTCGAAAATCAATAAACGTTGAAACAACGTTCCAGGTAATTTAATCTCGATTAATGCCTCTTTCAATATTTTACAATTTCAATTAATCGTATAGTAATAGAAAATAAAGTAATAGAAAAGTTATTTGACCGTATGCGCCAACGTGTATGTTCTTTTGTTCTTTACTTTTATACGAGGATGCGACGTTTCATGTGAATTCGTGCGATTGAAAAGAATCTTGAACCGTTGATACTTTTCATCGTTCGAAAAGTAATGAACTCCAACCGTTGCGTTGTCTGTTGCAAATGTTACATCATATTTTTTGGGTGCTTCCGAAATTTTACTAAAATTAGATTCTACGTAATATTTTTTTGATCGAAATGTTCCTTTCGACACAATTCATTCAAATGGAATTTCTTCTACACAATCACGAAGTGTTTTAAAATGAAACTAAAACGCGACTTTAATTGTTCGTCATACATTTCTTATACAATACATCGATTCGAATGTAACTATCAAGTTAATACTCGTGACGTGTAATACACGTATTCGCGTAAGGTACAAGGTATACTGGCTTCTGGTTTCGGCTCTTTTTGTCGAGCCTGCGCCTCCACGAATTCCTATTTGGGACAAATGGTAGATCGATATCCTTTGAACGTAAATATAACCAGTAACGATTCCCACGCAGTTTTTCAACCCTTTAAATACATTGTAATCTTGAATTTTTCAAATCAAAACGTCTTCCAGGTAAGAATTTAGAAAAGAACGTTCATGTTACATTCGACCTTATTTTAAACTGTCAGGCTAATCAAAATCCTTAACGCTGAAATTTTGGCTACACGCGTTGCAACAAAAATATCAGAGACATTATAAAGATAACTGTCATTGATGTACAACCTTTGTGTCGACAAAAATTTATCTTAATATTTTTCTCATAAAAAGATGACACACTCACTTTCCCGCAATAAACGAAATCTCGAATATATGTATAAGTACATACATACATATAAAATACAAGGATTTCCTAACCTCTTTTCAAGTACGTAGGTAAACGATAGTTCCATGCGTGTAGGAAAACCGAATGGAATTCACTTTTAACTACAAACATTTACCGAACTATCGAAATATAGATAAGAAGAAAAGCACGCGAGTAAATATTGAAACGCATTTGGCTATCTTAACTCGGGTAAAAATGAACGGCGCTAGACGCCAAAGCGTGGGTGTCGGACGATGGCTTCGTGCTCGATGTAACGTGCACGACGTCATCGCTCGAGAGATGGCGAGCCCCCAACAATCCTATTTCTCTTTTCCCTTTTAGATATCTACATTTTACATGAAACGAACTAAATTGCAATGTATGCCGGTAATATTACGGAATTATGGACTTAATAAACTCAATAATAAATAAACTCAATGATAAATATTCATAAATACATACATATATTTTTTCTGGATTTCCTCGTGTTCCGTTAAAGAAACTATTAAAAAATGTTAGCATGTATTATCGTCGCAAGCGCGTGTACACTTGTAAAAAGTTCAAAGTCATTTCCTTTAACACGTCGATGTCGTAAAACAATTACGTATTTACATTTCAAATCGCACTTCGTTATTTCAAAAAACAGTGGCATTCATCGGATTTAACCAGTTAGCTGTTTCTGACGAGTATACTCGTCGTAAAGAGATATGGCAACCGGTCAGGAAAAATAGCTAACTTAATTAATTCTCATTAAGTTAATTCTCATTTCTAATCATATATCATAATGATAAAACAACATATACGTATCGAAAATATTGCTGAAGATAGATATTATTGCAAAACCGTATCGATATCTACTTTATTTCGTTGAACCGAATATGTCAGAAAATAAAATGAATCTCACGCGATGACAGGATCTCACCGATGTATGAATCATGTATGAACATAATGGATTTCGAAACGTATCGTACCATTGATCGTCACGTACTGTTTTGCAATGTTATTATTCGTATTAGAAAAAAAAAATGATGAAATTAAGCCTTTACACTCGTTGACGAGAGCTACCATGTTTTTAATACGCCATACATATTTAATGCATCCGATATCTTGATAAACCAAGTAAATAGAGTAGAAGAATCCGAGTGTTTTACGCCGATTCTATCGTAATTTTCATATCCAATTGCGTCAGACGATATTGCATGTCGAGGAATTAGAGGACACCGACAGGTGACGCGCCTTGCACACGCCCATCGAATCGACCAATCCTCTGTTAGGTTACCGAGTGTTCTCAAATCATTCTTCGCACACAATTTATCTACCGAATGTGCTTCAAGATAAAAACATTATAGAAAAACAGTTATCATTTTTCATGGTAAATAAATGGAAATAAATGTTCAGCAACTATAATATCGATAATATCGGCCAGCATCAATATATTGCGTTACTTTTCTAATTCAACGTTAATAATGGCAACCACTGATTGGCTCGATAAGATGTCCAGACTTTGCCTCTCCACAAAACTGAATGAAAGCGAGAATCCACCTGTTGACGAACCTACGAGCTATGGAACACTTTCTGGAACGTTATACATAGAATCGCGACAACTACAGAATTTCCATTTAAAACGAACGAGTAAACGAACGGGTAATTACGAAAACATTTTCTTTCCATATTTCATACATGTATTGAGCAACATTTACGTTATTCATTAGCGTAATTATGATTTTTATCCAAAGCGGATCTGATTACTTTACTTTATTGATAGTGGAATTTAAGAATTTGAAATGTTGCTCTTTCGGATATTTCGATATGTGGTTATTTGAAACATTTGAAAGAATTACAATTTTGAATACGAGCTATACAAGGTACATATTCTATATGTATGTATGTATGTATGTATGTCCCCTAAGCACCCAAGTACATTACGTGGAGGGGATTAGCCCACTCTGATTCCTACTTACTTATTTACGCCAATGAGGATAACGAATATTATTCAAGATACTCGTGAATATTCTTTACCGCGTATTTTTAATGTCACGCGTTTCGTACAAACGTATAATTGTACGGCATTGACATGCATTAACATGCTAAAGAATTTATTTCACGAGCGGTAAGTATCGTTTAATTATCCGATAGGTACTAAGGGCATATTAATTGAATGCTTAGAATTCCATTAACTAAGGTCAAATACGTATCTACGTGCAGTAGTTTAAAGCACGTCTTGCGTCATTCGAAGAAACTAAAGATCGTTCGATCATGAAAGTATGTATTACTTCCAAGTAACTCGCTCGCAAACTTTAAAGAATCGATCAATGGTCTGCGATGTGCAAGGTCAAGAATTGTTACTTCAAAGAATTCTATCGATCATTTATCCTTCAATTTCTATCGTCGTTGCTAAACAATAAACGTTAAAAATATCATTGAATTGTCGTTAAGCCGTAATCAAAATTGTTTTTCTGTTTACGTTGAAATATCTATCGAAGCAAAGTGCGATCTCGTCTTTCGACATAAATTCGTAGTAATACCAACCTAAATACTATCGATTTTCGCGATGCGGCAACATTATTACGGTCTGTCATTTCATCAGGAAACGTTTAAAATTTACTTTAATTGTAACGCGTACGTTGTGGCGAAAGAAAAGCCCGATTGTTCTGTGATTAAAGCCGCCGCGCCGTTAGAGTTTGCTTATTTACCCGTTAAACGTGCCACCTTGCGGACAGTCCCTTTTCTATCGAATTCACACTAAATTTCGAATATAATATTCCACTTTATCGATCTATAGTATACATACATATGTATATTACGAGATCTATAATAAATTGTTTCGGAATAAATAGTGACTTGAATAGATGAAATTTCAGCGATTCTCTAAACATAAACTATCTACCTGTCACACTTATTTTTTCCTGTGCGCGTGCACGTTAGAATCATTCTAATCTTCGATTATTGTATCATCTAGTAACATTTACTGATCAATTTTATTAATCGAGTGTACCGAAGAGTAGTTGTTCCCAAAGTATACACGTTCAATGTATAGACACATGGCAGTATCGGTGATACACATTTTTCAAAATCCGCACATTCATCGTCGTTCATTCATTCGAGCTGTTTCATCGTACATTTGTGAGATGCATCGGTGCATCAGCATTTATCGATAACGTTCTACGCGCATAGGTACGCTTATGTAAGGTATGTCGGTAGTAAATAAAAATCCAAAGAAAAAGAAACATTAGGGTCGAATGACACGCGGAAACATGATTTAACTTACTTTTCGGGCAGAAACGGGGATGGTAGTTTCTCTGGTATAAATCGGTACGTCCAAATCGCTAACGCTGCTACTGATACTAGGTGCTCTGGAATCAGATCGACCACCAAGAGGAACAGAAAGATGCGTCGGCCTAAGCGGATGAGATTCGGCGATGAAACCCTCCCCGAAGTCCTCGTCATCGCGATCCATCTGTAGCAAAATCGTTAAATATACGAGATAAATCGTCAAGTATAAATAAATAAATTATGAAAATCAACGTTACGAATGTTTTATGCCAGAGAACCAAAAATACATACTTTTCATCTCATAGGATAACAAACATTTTAACCTTCAACTATAATCGTTATTATATCATAATTTAAATGTACTATTTAAAAGATATCTTAAACGAATCATTTGATCATTTTATAGTATGTATAAATTATATGAATAGTTCGTTTATATCGTTAGAGTAAATATCGTTGAAAGTATTGTTGAAAAAGCAGAAAAAGCAGAAAAAGCAGAAAAAGCAGAAAAAGCAGAAAAAGCAGAAAAAGCAGAAAAAGCAGAAAAAGCAGAAAAAGCAGAAAAAGCAGAAAAAGCAGAAAAAGCAGAAAAAGCAGAAAAAGCAGAAAAAGCAGAAAAAGCAGAAAAAGCAGAAAAAGCAGAAAAAGCAGAAAAAGCAGAAAAAGCAGAAAAAGCAGAAAAAGCAGAAAAAGCAGAAAAAGCAGAAAAAGCAGAAAAAGCAGAAAAAGCAGAAAAAGCAGAAAAAGCAGAAAAAGCAGAAAAAGCAGAAAAAGCAGAAAAAGCAGAAAAAGCAGAAAAAGCAGAAAAAGAAGAAAACAGATCGCGAGAAATATGTGTTTGTAGGTACTTCGGGTAGAAACGATTTTTCTATTAATTACTAAAGATACGTGAATACGTATCACGATAACAATAACAATTATCAATTATACGTCGTAGATATTGTACGTAAAATTAGCCCGAGAATGTGACAACGGTACGCTTTCCCTATCAATTATTTGGCAAACGATCAAGGCTAGTAACTCGATGACACACTCCCCACTACGATTGATAATTTCGTTCTACAATTAATAAAGAAAATCGATAAAAAAACGAAACGATCCTCGAAAGAATTATATCATAAAATACACATATATTATTTTTAGTTTCGACTTATTCATTGCTCGTCCGTCACATCATGGCAATAGAAGCGCAAAATATTTTAAGACGGATCAACCTACAAAACTTTCCTTGAACTTTAATCAAAGATAATACACGGAATACTTGGAATAAAGGTGCAAATTCTTTCCTTTTCGCAAATGCTTTCAATTAAGAAAGTAAATATCTTTCACGAAATATTAACCACATTCTTAACAATTATGTCGGCATTTTTCATACATCTTTTCAAACGAATCAACAGTAATAATATTTCATTCGGTAACGCATCGTTTAAGAATGAAATTCGAAACGGAAAAGGTAGAAACGTATGTTCTTTGCGCAAATATGTTCTGTATGACATAAAACATTAGACCGACAGAGCCAATAATACCAACCACGAAAAATCGGGACACGGTCCACTGACGTCAACGAGGTGTCTGAAATCCGATAACAAAAGCATGACATTTTTTTCAATTACCTCGTGCTCGAGCAAAGCAGAAGCGTAGAAGATGGTAGCAGAACGAAGAGAAGAATGTGTAATGGATCGTTTCTAAGAAAGCGAAGCTCCACTTCTTGCGTCGTCAACCACGAAAGTAAACGTCGAACTTGTACCGATAGAAGCACGAAAATACGAGAAGACTAAAAAAAAATGGAAGATTAGAACACCCGTACAGGCAGGGTGTGCTCTTGAGACTGAGCTAGAGGACGCATCACGTCGCGACATCACCGTCGTCGTCGCCGTCGGCAAGACGTAGCCGTCGGCCTCCGGCTGGATTTAATTTTAACGCGTACGTTGTTAAGACGAGCCTCCAACTTCCTATAACAGCGAACACGACTACGTTAATGCATCACCTCTTCTCCCCCTTCAGCTGCTTCTCTTCTATGTTTGTACATCAATTGATTCCTGCTAAACTTTGCAATTGATTTCACTTGACCTGGTGGTACATCCTACCGGCAACCTCTACCGATCCGACTTGCGATTCAAACAACTTTTCATCTACATATATAGTTTTCTTTTTTTTCACTTTGCACGCGTTTCTTAAAATCATTGCTAGTCAGTCAGGGATCATTTTCTTAAAACATAAACGATTTTTTATAGTTTATTACTATTATTACTATTAACCATTTTTATACTAAATTAAAAAGTGTGTTTCAACGAAACACATTTTTACCGTTTGACAACGTATTTCTCTAAATATTTCATTCTCGAATCTTTAAACATTAACAATCAATTATTTAATGCAGAGTAACAAACAGATCAAGTGCCCGATGAAAAGATTATGAGCAGGGGCGCGCACGGTATGTGCAACGATGAAATGTATTTAAAGGGACCGAGAGAGAAAACTCCGAATCCACCTTCTCTCATTCGAATTAAAAAATTTGCAAATTTTTCCTTTGGAAATTTTCCAAATCAGATATACAATTCACAAAATTAAACATATCGGGATTTTTCAATTTTCCAAAATTCCAAATGTAACGTAACAATAGTTTCTACGATTAATAATGCATATTAATTTCGTTTATAGTAAAATAACGAGTGCCAGCCTGCTGTACTCATCGGTGATTGTACATGTACACTGCTTGCGCTTCCATGCACACGCGGACGCAGTTGCTTTTTACTGATCTAATGTTTCCGATTACATGTATGTATAAAAATGTACTTGATTTTAAAGCCAACAATGTACACTGAAAATAGTTTGTTTAAAAACATTTCATTTGTACAATAATATTTCTGATGTAATACCATTAATGACAGATTATTTAAAATATAATCATATATTAAATATCGTAACATCGGTTAAATGCAACGTTCGAAGCAAAATCCAATTTCCAATTAAATAAGTATTTCGATTTTAAAGCAATAAAAATTCATTTCTTATTACAGGTTAAAAAAATATCATTTTGACGCTTCTATTTAATATCTTTCTATCGATAATTTTCTATCAAAATTAATAAGTTTTCAAACGATTGTTCGACCTTTTCGCGCAAACTTCGTTTCATTAAATTTAGCGCCATCTTTTAAATATACATTATATACGTTATTTACGTTCAATTTCATTCGCAACTATTGTGATGAATGAAATTTTAGAGAAATAAATATTGTGCGAATAATATTAGAAGACAAAGGGGTTTACCATAAATATCGATGATACGCGAAAATTTCTCGTGCAGTCTGTTCGTGAACAGTCAATTTTTATCAGGGAATGATGGTTTCGTTAACGCGAGTTCTAGGTTATGCAAGTAAGGTAATTTGTTTGTAATTTGTTCAACGTAATAAATGTTACGTTCCGTTTAGTGTACATATCATAATAATAGAATTACAAAAATATAATATATTAATAATACAAATTTCAATTTACTAGCCATTAAGAAAGTATAAACACGAAAGATTTATCGACAGTTTACGAATTCACGTAAGCGGTGGCCATGGAGGTCCTGGGTTACAACGTTACGGCGGTATTGGTGGAAACGGAGGGAATGTATATGTTGTCGCGAAAGAAAATTTAACATTAAATACTGTGAAAAGTAATGTAAAAGAAATAAAGTTAAAAGCAGGACCAGGAGGTGAAAGTACCAGGAATGGAATTATTGGATCACCTGGAAAAGATTTAACTATAAAAGTTCCAATTGGTATAACTGTATACGATGACAGTCGTATTAAACTTGGTAATACATGGAAAGAATTTACTTTTAATATAAGGAATAATCATAAAGGAGCGAAAAAATGTTATTATTCGGTCATATTATTCAGGACAATTAAATTCAGAAGGTGATCAATTAATGGTCGCAAAAGGTGGAACGGGAGGATGCGAGGTCACAGGATATTGTGGAATGAAAGGTCAAGCCCATGCCATAGTACTTGATCTGCAGTTAATTGCTGATGTTGGATTAATTGGTTTTCCTAATGCAGGGAAAAGTACATTTTTAAATGCAGTTTCAAGAGCTAAACCAAAAATTGCTGATTATCCATGTAAATATTATCTCGTACTGAATATTATCTTGTACAATGTAATTTTATATAATAATTATGAAATTTTAAACGTTTTTTTTTTTATGTTTGTTTTCAGTCACAACTATCAAACCAAAAATAGGTATTATACATTACAATGACCATAGACAAATTTCGGTTGCGGATTTACCTGGTTTAATTGAAGGTGCGCACGCAAATAGAGGAATGGGTCATAAATTTTTAAAACACATAGAAAGAACAAAATTACTGCTGTTTATTATAGACATCCAAGGATTTCAAATTTCTCCGTATCACCAGCATAGATCTTGTTTAGAAACTGTGCTATTGTTAAACAAAGAAATTGAGCTTTATAAACCTGATTTGCTGGATAAACCTGCAATGATTATAATAAATAAAATGGACACGGATCGAGCAAATGAAATTTATGAAGACGTTAAATCAAAATTACAGAATTTATCAGAAATTTCTTTGGAATTTGATGAAAGCATACAACCCAAAAAGGTTCTGCAGTTTGACGATATTCTCCCTACAGCTTTGATTTTAAAAGATAAAAATAACATTGAGCATATCAAAGAAAGAATACGATGTGTCATAGATAAATATGAAGCAGTAAAAAATATTGAAAACATTAAATCAAACGAAGATCGTTTATATACAAAATTGAAGCAACAAATACAACGGCATGCACCTACGCTTCTATAGTCTTCTGTTATTTTTAAATTTTTTGTAAGGATTCAAAAGAAAGGTACAATTTTATACCTTAATAACAATTATGTAGTGTTTTAATCACTTTGTAAAAACATAACAGTAAATGTTATATCTGAAACAGTTTAGAAAAGTTTCCTTCTTATTTTCAACCGTTCGCATTTTATGTTTGCTGATTCTACTTTTTGGGTCCAATCTTCTCCAAATGTAGCACTGCTTTCTGCTTTTACATTATCAATTTCATATGGATCTCTAATAACATCTGTATCTGTTGTCCACTTTTCTATTCCGTTCCATGCTATCATTATTCCATTATCGGTGCACAATTTTGGTGGAGTTCTTATAAATTTATAACCTAGTTCTGAGCATACAATGTTTAATGCTCTGGATAAAAAGTTGTTACATGCAACACCACCAGATATAACCTAGTTAATTACAAAGAATACTAAGTTACAATGTACATCTTAAAATTGTCTTAATAATATCTGAACATACCAGTGCACGCTTATTGTTAGGAAACAATAACATTTTATCAATAAATTCTATTGCTCTTTGAGTTCTATGACAAATGTGTAGTATGACAGCTAATTGCAATGCTGCACATAAATTATATGCATCAGGAATCACCATATCGGCGACTATATCATGTTTTTGTTCTTCATCTTCAATGTACATTCTACACTTATTCAATAATCCCGAAAAACTAAAGTTACAATCGCGGTAGTGCGTCAACATAGGGGAAAAAGTAAATTGATCAATGTCTGTTGCTTTACTTGCTGCAGTTTCTATAGCTAGTCCGCCATTGAAAGTACTAAATTCTGGAATATTTCTTAATCTGAGTCTTCGTGCAATCTATAAACGTAAGTCTACAGGGTAACATTAAATGTATTTAATACGATATGATTTTACAATGGTTATTGTACATCGTAGTAATCCTAATTAAAATGCTAGGAAAATGATGATCGTCGGCAGATTAATCTTGCATTAAAAGTAATGTACAAAATATAATATTATGTATAATGTGTATATTGGAATAAATTTTTTTACATAAAAATTAAAATCATTTTACCTTATCAAAAACTTCTCCAGGCGCAATATCCTTAGTAGTTCCAAGCAAATAAAATTTATTTACATTTGCAACAATTCCAAGTAAACAATGACCTCCAGAAATTAATAATACAAGATATGGAAAATCGACCTATAGTGATAAAATAAAATATTTCAGATTTTGTTTATTATCTGTACTTTATTGTATTAATAGTATTTAACAAACCTTCTCTTTCATTCTGACAGTTAAAGCATGAGCTTCCATATGATGTATCGGTATGAAAGGTTTATTTCCAATTTTTGCTAAATATTTTCCAAATTTTATCCCAACATTTAAAGACAATTCTATACCGGGCTTTACAGTAGTTGCGACAGCATCAATATCCGTTAATTTTAAATTTGCATTTCTTAAAGCATCTTCACAAATTTTAGTAATATTGTTTTTATGTATTATTTGGGCAATCGACGGAACTACTCCTCCAAAACTAAACAGCACAAATTAGTAATTACCAAAAGTTTAATAATTTATTAAAAATTACTTAAAATCTTATAAAGAATTATATACAATAATATTAATTACTTTAAATGGGTAAGATGTTGTGAATTAATACCTTCACCTAATATGGCACCTGTACTATCAACAATCCCACAACCTGTTTCATCACAACTAGATTCGATTCCCAAAATTACAGCTGGTCTATCGTATTGAACATTTCGTATTATTTTTAAATCATTCTTATGCGAACATAAGAATGAATATGTACCCATTAAATGTTTCTGTTGACATTTATGAAATAATAAAGATTTATTCCAGGTCATGTTCTTTAAATTGATTTAAACCATTGATTGATATTTTTATTTACTTATATGCATATAAATAAAAGTGTATAAATTAATATACAATTAGTAATTTTCATATTAAATTTCATTCATTTCATTTAATCTATTTTATCTCACGGTAGAATATTCCGTTACGACAAACTCCGACAAAACGCGTAAACATATAAATAATATTTAGATAATTAGATAGTGAAGTCAACAATAATACGAAATGTTCGATATTTGAAATTGATGTATCGAAAGTAACAATCGATACAACCCACGCAAAGTTGCTGTCTCGCAGCCATCACCGAAATTGTAGCTTACCTTTAAAGCATCGGAAGTTGGATGTACATACAATGTCGGAACAGTAAGGAATATATTCTTTTATTATGTTAAATAAATACTTTACTGTTATTTTTATGTTTATCTTAATTATCTAGATATCTTGTGCAATTGTAGTAACAATATTCTTCTTGAAACAGAAGTTTTAACTGTATCAGTAATCATGGAGGTTAGAGTTACCACTCATAGTTAAGATGATGTATATTGTGTTTCTTCGAGCATTATTCATTATGCTCTGTTTCCTTTAATTAATATGTTTACTACAAACGACTATATTTGCAATACATAATAATTGCAGTACATTAATAAGATTTGTTTCACATGAAGATATTCTTTTGTATTTATGTAAATTACTTGTTTCTATTGATCTCGTAAATTTGTTACCTGTTTATGCTACAGTATCTTATATATTAATTACAGTTTAAACGCAGTACCGATGAAAATAATTGATATATTAATATTTTTATTTATATAAAAAATTAATATAATGTATTTAAAATAATAAATATAGACTAATAATATAGATACATGATAGTTAATAATATTTTAATAATAATATTGTTATTATTATTACTATACACTATGAATTTGATCATTGATTTTAAATCAAATATACTGAATAGTTAATGTTTTTTCTGTTTGGTAGTAGTTAATAATTATTTGTCTAGCGATGATACTTTATTGGACGAGGATCTTGGAGATGATGAATATGATCTAGGCAATGACGAAGAAGAAGCTCTTTTAGCAGATGACTATGAACCGGAGAGGGTGAGCATATTGCTGGAGCATTATTTTGTTATTAAATAAAAATTAGAGTATTGTTATATACTATGTGATACATATGATATAACATTAAAATTTAATAACAAATTTTATGAAGGTTTGCATTCTGATTACAAAGTCAAGAACTTTTTAATCCATTTATGATCCCATTATGCAACTGACTTGTTAAAACATTCAATTAAATTAATATATTTAGTAGAATTGTAAAATTTATTAACGATTCTTTTAAATCTGTTAAATCGTAATGAATTATTTAACATAAATGGATTAATTTTTTATCGAATTTATTTCCATGTACTATATAAATAATATATTTCAGTGTGAAAGGGATTAATTTGATATTAATATTTTCATTCAGTTTTGACTTATTTCGATTATATATCATGATTGTTACAGATAAATCTTAAATTGTAACTTTACATTATATATTTATTCCCATTGTACAATGATATTATCATTGAAACAAAATATTATTTCTTGGTATGTACTGTCACTTTGTGTATGAAATTTACATGTTTAAGTGTTTATCAAAGTGTTCTGTTTGTGATATTAGTAACAGTTCAAACAATTATAAGAGTAATTAGCAAAGAGCTATTTACTTCAATGAACTAAATATTTCATCAGATTTGTAAGTTTTTAAGTAATATATTTATTGTTCTAGGTCATATCTAATATTCAAAATAAATGCGTGAAAATTATTAAACATTTTTGCATAGGTAAACATTTTGTACTTTAAAGGTATTAAACATTAATCTTTGATTTATAAAATCTTACTGTGACGTTTTTGATATTACTGTAACCAGAAAAATATGAAAATCCAATGTGAAAATGAAATGTCAATTATGTAGAATAAGAACAATAACATAATCAGAATGAATACAGGGAAAATGAAATATAATTAAATGTAAATTACCTTTTACATTTATATTATGTTATTAGTGAACTTATTTCAGTTTATATACAAATAACATTAATTTCAGATTCATCATTATAATTAGATTTTTATTTTCTAATTAACCGGTGTAAATTCAGCATATTTTTCAGTATGAATGTACTTATAAGTAATCAAATCTTCATCGTGTTAAATAATTTAATTAACATAAATTTAGTGCTTGTTCGAAACAAATGTATGCTTTATTACGTGTTTCCTTTCCCCTGTTGTTTCAGAGATATTATATTAAAGATTGTAAACAAAATTACTGTCAACAATGGTTAGACCAATGGTATTATATAATTTTGTTAAAACGTTATTTATACAATTTCAACAAATTGTAGTTAAAAATATTTTCGAATTCTGTGATTTACAATGTATACATTGAAGTGTCGTAGTTACTTCAAATAATATTCCCAGATATAAACATCTTTATTACAAAGAATGTTTTAATGAAAATTTCGAGGTATCTGGATGATAATAATATATCATGAATTATTTCATTAAAACATTGTTTAAAAGTATGTTGAATTTTTTGTAGTACTAAAATAATATTGTAAGAAAGTTATACCGTTAAATTTTTAAAAATAGTATTGTACCACCCATTTTAGCATTTAAGATAATTTATCTGATTTCATTTTCATAAAATAAAGCAGCAGTATGAAGTATTTCCGGTATTTACAATCACAATATTTTATCAACGAAATACGCATAAAATGCAATTTTTGAATGCCAAAAGTTACGTATCATCTGGAACATTGTACAAACGTGAAATGCATTATATTATAATATATCATGCTGCTGTGTTCTGATGTTAAACTGCACTGTACAAAATAATTATAATAATTCTGTATTATAAAGTACACGACATGCTATCACTTCATTCAAGAGACATTCATAATTGTTTTGATTGGTTGTTCGTGTAGTGTTACATCACTTCGCATACAGGTAGATACATATGCACACTCATGTTTGATACTCATGTGCATGAATTGAATTCACGTTTAGCGATGATCATTGGGATAATTGCGTTCGAATTTCATTGTACAAATTTTATTATTAGCGAGCAGATAATTACGAAAATAAGTTACAACAGAAAACATAAAGCGACAGAGTTACGAGAAACTGGTATAATGATGTCAAGTCCAAACTACTTGCGTACATCCGTTTTAGTTACGAACAAATAATTTTTTATGCATTTATAGATATATTTTAATTAAGCGTAGATTGTAACGACCATGGCTAAATATCATATTTTCATTACAAATATTTGGCAATTTAATTCCCTGAGCAGCAGAATAGCTATAAGGGAGAAGAGGAGACAGATGATGTACTGGACTTAGGAGTTACCGACGGACTCGACGACTTAGATGGCGAAGATGAAAATATAGAATTTAGTAGAAGCAAAACCGATAGACGCGATGATAATGATTTTTACGAGGACGAAGATCAGCTACAGGTTCAATCAAAGTATTATGATCAAGATGAAATTAACGAATACAAAAGCGAACAAGCGCGTCAACACGATGAACATTCTACGGTGGATAGCGTTAATGTCTCATGTAACATTGGAAAGGGGGATTTGCGAGAGAAGTTGCAAAAGAATGCAAAAATCTATGCTGGAAATGGACAAGGTTTGGAAGACGATGAATGCGAAGAAGCCAAGGAAAGACGGAATAGATTTCAAAATGAAAGAACCATAGTTTCTCCAAAAATGAACAGTAACATACCAGAAACTTTAGAAAACGTGGTAACATCCGAACGTTCGTTCAGAGGCCGAGGAAGAGGTCGAAGCACAAGAGGAAGTCGGGGTGGAAGATTTAACACACAGAATTCCGGAAATTTTAATCTAAGGTATTTTTTTGGTCACGTGCTAAGTACTTTTTGTACGATTCAACATTTAAACGTTATAAAATTTCTTTCAGGTTTAATAATGCACGTAGCACAAACTTTGATGGTCAGCCAGCAGTATGCAGACCTCCACTGTTTGAAACGAGACCGCCATTTCTTCTTGGAGTAGCGAACAACATGCAGAATCAACAGATTGTTTATCAGCAACCAAATTCTCAAGTACAATCTTTCCAACACTATTCTGCGAATGGTCCACATCCTCCAGGTCCAGCACACTTTGTAGACAACAGACCACAATTGAATCCTAATCAATTTCAAGGTCAAGTAGGTCCTAGGGTAGTCGGGCCAAGGTTAGATTATGGACCTCGTGGTGGTTTGGCAGGATCGCTGCAAGGGCCAGGACCATCTTATAATCATCCTTCTAATCAACCACCATACGTCCAAATTCAACCAGGACCGTTTCAAAACTCGAGCGTGCTTATACAAGATAATCAACCGCGACTGATGCAAAATAATCAAGGTTCCTTGTTGCAAGGAAATGCTGGAGGATCGCTTCTTGGAAATCTTAATTCAGTGGTACCTGGTACATCGGCACCATTGTTACAAAGTGGAAATCAGCCATTACCGATGCAAGGGTTCCCACGACAAACTTCTACCCAAGGGCCACCACTAATCAATCATCAAAACGTGCAAATATCGAATCAATCACCGTTCGAAAATAGAGCGCCTTTTCAAGAACCTACGTTTGAAAATCGATCCGTTTACGATTCAAGACCCGGCTATTCTGATCAAGTACCTACTAGCCAATTTAATACTAATACGTTACCTGTACCTCAACAGTCCGCTTCCAATGTACCCAATGTACCTTTACCTCCAGGGCACAAGATTTTAATCAATCCTCATTTTCGAGGATCTGTTCAGTCAACAAACGATGGTAAGTGCTTTTAAAGTTTCACCGTTTTCAATTAATCCTTTATGTACCAATCTGTAATAACTTACATCTGTTTATTTTATTTGTAATATTTTCTTATAAATTGTGTGCAGCAAGACTCATATGGGATTCCACCCAACAACAGCAACAATCATCTTTGCCGTCTCAAATTCCTGGTGGTCAATTTCCGCAATCCGTTATCCCTTATCAGAATCAAAGTTCGTATAATCAGACTCAGCAAGGATCATCGCAGTATCAACAAAATTATCAACAAAATAAGAACGATGTAAGTGTTACATAGTTATGCGATACGTGGGCATTCCTTAATCTTTCGTATAACAAACAAGTAATTAATTTTACGTAGGACCCGTATGCGTATTTTTCGGATGTGTGGCAAGAAAACAAACCGCAAAAAAGTCAGAATGCAGCTTCGAATAAGCAGTATCCTACAGACAGTAATTATGCACGGGAAAATAACTACGAATACAGTCCAAAGTATAAATCAGATCAGTGGGATCAAAAAAACAATTATCAGGATGTAAGTACAAATTAATAAAGAGAATTTTTAATTAAAGCAATTATTTAATTATCGTGTAATAATGCGTATTAGGACCACAGAGGAGTTCATCAAAATTATCGTGATCGAGATATGTTATCCAAAACCAGGAACGATCATGTTTCTAGAAGTAGAGCATCTTCGTCAAATACATATCGGGATAATTACGACCAAAATCATGTACAAAAATCAAATAACAGATCTGCAAATACACCGATAAGATCTAGAGTGCCACAGAAAAGAACTTCGGACTCGATAGATAGACCTTTACGAGATCTGAGTCCAAAGAGAATAAAACCTAGCAATAGAAATCTTCAGGAAGTGCGAACAGTAGAAACATTGAACACTGTGGACAGTGAAAAAAAAGTATGCACTTTTATATCAATAATTTTGTCTTTCTCTTTTATATTGTACAGATTGTCTACATGAAACATTCTAGGACGAAGATAATGATCCGGAAATGCAAGAATATAGGAAAAAGATGGAAGAACAAAAGCGGCTTAGGGAAAAGATTTTGCGCGAAAAAGAAAATAGGCGAAAAATGGCCGCGATGGAAAAGCAAAATGAAGAAGCGAAAAACGAAACCAGTACATGTACGTATGTTTTTCTCTTTCATTTCTTTCTCCTTTTTTTTTTCACATCAACATCTCTGATAAAATAACGAAAGATGTAAATAAACATCATTCGATAAAGCATAAAATTTTCTGAAAAAATATCTAATACCACTTTTGAATTCGATATGTAAACTATGGGGAATTGTTGTAAACGGACGATAGAATGGACGTAACAGTGCTGTAACAGCACTCGTTATAATTCTATGTTGTCTATTAACTACGTTAATTTTCAGTAATTAATTGTGGCAAAGTTATGCATCAAAAAATAATGCTGAGTAAATGCGACTTGTGAAAACGGGTAATTGTGTTCGTGTATATTTCCTGCTCTAAATTAATATTTTTACAGAAATATGTTTATATTTGATGTATTATCATAGTATATTTTATAAGTATAATCTTACTGCTATAATCTTTTCTGTTTAATGTCTATGATATTTTATTTAAAAAATAATCATAGTTATCATAATTACTTAACGCATAAATAATGGTAATTTTAACATTTTTAAACGATACTATCATTTATGCATTTACACTTACATATGTGTATATATGTATTATATTTTCTAGCAGGTGAAAGTATGCAAGATACGAAACCTATGTCAGTACTTATGGGGGTTGCAAAAGATACTTCCGTAAATAAAGGACAAACCAATATTGGTAGAGGGCGTGGTCGTTCAATGAATACACAACCTACAGAGGTACAACACTAATATAGTCATTTTTCTCGATTGTTAATTAGATACGAAACTTGAAATAGGCGTTCCTTTAAAAACGTTCATTCTTATAAAGTGGTTAATAATGTGCGTAATTTCCACTTTTTGGGGGAAAGATACAAGCAATCCATTCTCAATCCATATATCAAGCAAAAATTAGATATGTATCTAGTAAAATTTTATTTGTATATGATACATGATAATGATATTCGTTCTTTGAATATATTGTACATAAATTTTAATATAGTGTACATATTTTTTGTGTATATATGTGCTTATTTTGGTAATTACCAAACTACGAGTTCTTGTTGGATTAACAAAATGCATTATTGCATCTTGGTGCCATTCGTAAAAACAATCAGTTATTCTTAAATACAATATTTATTACTATTCAAATGACAATATATAAATTTTAAATAAAGTATTAATAAATAAAAGGTGTGTGTATATATATTTTATGTATATACATACATAGCTATTAGACTTTTCTGTACATTTTTTACACGTATTTCAATAAAATATATATATTTTTAAAAATTTTTTATTTCCTTTTCATTTCCTCCAAGTTTTTAAGTCTCTCTCTTCATTTTTTCTTTTTTTTTTTTTTTTTTTTTTTTTTTTAAATTGACTTTTCGTTAACATACAATGCTAATATTTGTCCATTTAGTGTAACGTTTAAAATAAATATTTATTTTATCAACTAATTACTCTCTCAATCTATTAACATTTGTATTTAAAAAAAAAAAAAAAAAAAAAAAAAAAAAAAATTATCGTTAATCAGTATTTAAATATTTTTGTACGTAATTTAATAATCATTTTAAAAACTCCTTTTTAATAAAATTTGGTAATTCAGCAAGAATATCCTGATTATTTCTGTTATAGGCTATGGAGAAACCATCATGCATACGAATTGTTAGAACGATACAGACTGTACAATCCAATGAGTCTGCAGATTCTGCAAAAGACGGTAATACTGGACATACGATTAATCAAGCCAGTGAACATGTAAAAGTTTTAAATTCTCAGCCTGGAACTAGAAGAATTGTAATTCAAAAACCATTATCAAATACACAAAAAATTGCTACCAGCATACAAAAAACAGTATCAAATTTACAAAAAGGACAACAAATAGTACAAAATAAAGTAATGAATACTACGCAGTGTACAACTCAAAAAGTTGGGCAGAATCAGCCTGATGTATTGAAAAAATTGATAAATACAGGGCAAAGAATTGGTGGTAATCCACAAAGAATTGTTAAGCAAAAATCACCAGGAAATCTGCAGAAAAATATAATCAATGTGCAAGAAGTAACTAATGCACAAAAAGTTTTTGTTAATACACAGAACAGTCAAAGAGTTGTCCTTCAGAAAGCATCAATTCAACAAAAGAAAATACCAGAAATAAAGACAAACATCGTGAGAGTAGAAAATTTAGCAGCAAGTACGTCTGAAGCACAAATTAGACGGATGTGTCAAAGCATCGGGACAATTGAGGTGACTATATTTGCATGAAAACAAAATTCCAACGCTTATTGCAAATTTATAAAGCTTTGCATTTGATATTTAATTTTGTTTTTGAAACATTATTTTTCTTTAAAAATCATGAGTTTCTTAGTTTTTTTTAAACGTTAATATTTTATTATGTGTTTTATCGTTTTTCTCACAGTTGTTTCAGTTGAAATATTAAATTACTTCATAATAAATATATTCGTGTGATGATTTTTAGTACATATAATGTTTTGTAATATCTGCAAATTTCCTACCAAAGTACATTTGCTACAAAAAATGGTATACTGTTGTAATTCCACTGAAATCATTGTCTTAATCTTATATTATGTTTATTACATATTTGAGAATGTGTAATTATTTTCATAATAAAATAGAAATAAGTGTTTTTGTTTGCTGACGACAGTAGCCGCTTGATAAATAGCCGAATTCAGTTATCTGAGAATTAGTTTTTTCAAGAAGCGGTTATTTATCGAGTAGCCAATAACATGCGTATTCTCTTCACAGTTTGTAATGTTTACTTGCTCTTTGTAACTAATTGTATGGTAGAACAATATATTTATAAATATGTAGTACAATAATTACTTGATACATATACATATTATTATACATATATGCAGGAGTTACATATGTTAGTTTATACTCTTTTACTTGTACAGTGTACTATAAATTTAAACATATTCTTTACATTCTTAAATGTAAAAATAATTATTGAATAAGCTCGAATGGAGATCCACAACATAACTATGGACGCTTAGGTAACCCGGATATTTCAATTATACCTGATTACATTTGGGTGAGGTAAAAGAAAATTCAATCCGAACTCGAAATGTCGGGCACTTGGACATTCCTACCACAAACTTTTATTTAATATCAAGTTTAGTCAGTTACAACTTAACACACTTAAGATTATTAAAATATTTAATGGAGCAATATTATACGTACTTATACGTTACTAAATGAAAAATGTACGAGGTGACATTGTATATACATATTCCGTTTGTTACTCAATTAAATGGCAAAGTGCGTGCGCATGTTTGAATAATGCATGTAAGTTATTTATCAGGTATTTATTTATCCAGCGGCTACTATATTTGGTATAGTTTACTTATAAAAAAAAATATATGTTCAGTTCCTAAGGTTTTTATTTATAACATTTTATGATTTATTTTGTTTTAATGCCGTTAATAATTTCTATCAATAACTTAATCTGTTATTATAATTTTGTTATATTTTTATGATCAATTTATCGTATTGCTTTTTTCATTGCCTTTTTTGTAATAAAAATTGTATTTCTTAATTTAATAATTTCTTGTTTATATTATTCGTGTTGTAGAGCATACAAATGGGCGAGCGTAGCGCAACGATTGTGTTTAAGACGCAGTCCGCTGCAATGGTGTTTCACAAAAAATACCAACGTAAAATGCTAGACCTTTCGCTGATAACGGTTCGTCTTGTACCGCAATCGAGCGGAACTAAGTCCACGACTGCAGTTGTAAAAGTTTCTTAAGAAAAATACCAAATACATCTACTCTAATGTACCACCACAAAAAGATAATATATATATATATATATATATATATGTGTGTGTGTGTGCGCGTGTGTGTGTATATATATATATGTACTATTATTATTATTATTTATAATTATGTTAAGAACATAACGATATTTCAGTTCATTAACGCAGCCTGCATGTAACTGAACATGCATTTTATATTTTGCGTATTCCTGATTTACATATATGTATACCTAATATGCAAAGACGTCAACCAGAACATATTTTTGGCTGCAAATAAATTGTATAATATACCTTTAAAAACGAAGGTAGATTAATTCAATTTGTACATATGTCAAATGTAATGTATATTTCTTATGAAAATACACATGGTAGATTTAATAATATATTATGCATTTAAAGGCTACCGTCAACATTGTAGCGTAATGTTAAGCTAATGAATTTGTAATTTTAAGCACAGAAACATAAAATATATCATGATACAGAACATAAATTATACTTACAACTAAACGATGTGTAGTACTTTAAATTTTAATTATTAATGATGACTACTATCTATCTTTACAAAGAACGTACCAACTAAATATTATAATAGAACTAAAATATAAATCTATAATTGTGTAACGTGTTATAATTTTTTTTTATGTATGGCAAATGTATCGATTCCAGATATGAACAACATTGTAACTTCAATGTAAACACATAGGAGTTAAAATGTTGCACATATTAGGTGTCAGTATTGTAAAATTTGTACAACTAACGTTTATGAAATTCTTCTATATAAAATTATGGAAGAATGATATATATATACAAACAACTTATAAATTAGTGATTTAAATGATTTAAATGTTAAAATTAAAACTGTTTCAAATCAGTAGTGTATCTAATATTTAATACGTTGAAATCTAAAAACGCTATAATTATATCTAAAGTTTAAAGAAAATTTTACTCCCTTTAATGGATGAAGTATGCAACACTCATAAATATATACGGTATGGAATTTCTCTATTTTTCAATAAAATATTAAAATCATTATTAAAAATGAAAAGAAAGTCACGTTCTTTGTAAGTAAAGCAATTTATTTACAGCTAAACATTTTTATTGATGATTACTAATAATTTAATTTACATAACTTTATTTGTAATACTAAAAGAAATCTTGTTCGACAAAACAATTTTTATATGCTAATTTTGTGTTATAATATCTTTTAAGAATTAAATATTTTGTTCTCATTTAAATTTATTATCATCTTTATTTAAAAAGAAAAAAAAACAATAGTTTTTAAATGTATACTACTTAACATCACTAACTGAATCGCAAAAAAATTTTCCAATGAGATATTTTAATCTTTATTTTATTTGAATTAATTTTTCCGCAAAATATATAGTTATTATTTATGCCGCATCGTGGCGCTATTGTATTAATGAAGCTCTAAATGAAGCTACATGTATTAAAGTTTACAAGGATCCTTTATAAGAATATTTAATCAGTCAGTATTTGTCAGTTTAATGTTATAATTAAAAATCAATGTATTTCCAATTATTGTAAATGTACCAATATCAACATGGCTTCAACTGAACTTGATTGGGGTAAATATGTAGACGAGCAGGAAAAATTATCTGCGAAGGTAATATTTTTGAATGCGTACAACACCGGCTTAACCTTATTTTTGTTTATTAGTACACGTTTATCACTCGAAAACATAATTTCTTCTTACATTTTTGTTATTTATTCTAATATTACTAATGTTCATTTAATAATAAAATTAAATTCAATTAATATAAATTAGCCAAATTTACGTTTGAATGTTGCACTTCAGAATTATATATGTCAACTTATGTCTTTGTTCTTTTATTGAAATGTTCTTATTAGTATTTTGTTTTATTTACCGAAATGATATTCTTTAGTTCATTTGGATTAGAAAAATGCTTTTTATTATTTTTACTATTGTCAACAGGTGTCTAGTCTAAATTTAGACAAACAACTTAAAGAAAGCAGCACAAGTGCTGACTCTAAAAGCGATGACGGGACCGAAGAACAGATCTCCCCTGCTGAAAACTCTTTACTTCAAAAAATTATACGCAAGGGTTTGGTAGAAACAACAAAGGACCTAGAAATTCAGAGAAAAGATCCATCCTCACCTTTGTATAGTGTTAAATCATTCGAAGCGCTTCATCTGTTAGTACTTTATGCTACTAATTTCTTTGTATTAATATAGATGTCTTAAAATTCATAATGTTACAATATCCATTATAGTAAACCAGCTTTATTAAAAGGAGTATATGCTATGGGTTTCAATGCACCATCAAAAATTCAAGAAACTGCACTACCTACATTGCTTGCTGATCCGTAAGTTTTGTCCAACATAAAGCAAGCTTAAAATATATAATAGATATGAATAAATTTTGACAAATTGATTGTAGGCCACAAAATATGATTGCTCAATCACAATCTGGAACTGGTAAAACAGCTGCGTTTGTACTAGCAATGCTCAGTAGAGTAGATACTGCTAAGAATTATCCTCAAGTACTTTGTTTATCACCAACTTACGAATTAGCTATACAAACTGGAGAAGTAGCAGCAAAAATGTCTAGATTTTGTAACGAAATAAAAATAAAATACGCTGTTAGAGGAGAAGAAAGTAATAATATATTGAATATCGACTTTTCATTTTAAAAGATGTACTTTTTAAATAGAAATTGAATTTAACGCTTTGAATTATTTCAGTAAGTCGTGGATCAAAAATTACGGAACATATTATTATTGGAACTCCAGGGAAAGTTTTAGATTGGGCTGTTAAATTTAAGTTCTTTAGTTTAAGTAAAATATCAGTTTTTGTTTTGGATGAAGCAGATGTAATGATTGCGACTCAAGGTCATCAAGATCAGTGCATTCGTATTCACAAGTAATGATTAATAAAATATTTAAGATCTTATATCTTATATATCTTTCTATATCTGTTATACTAAAAATGTTTGTAGGCAGCTCCCGCGTACATGTCAAATGATGTTCTTTTCTGCAACATACGAACCGGAAGTAATGAAATTTGCAGAAATTATAGTTAATAATCCTTTGATAATACGATTATTGAAAGAAGAAGAGAGTTTAGATAATATTAAGCAATATTATGTGAAATGCAAAGATTTAGATGAAAAATATGCAGCTATTACTAACATTTATGGTGTAATAACAATTGGACAAGCAATTATATTTTGCCATGTAAGATGTTTTAAAGCTTGAATAATTAAATATTTAATTCGCTTCGAAATTGTAAACGTTACTTTGCATTTAATTGTAGACAAGAAAAACGGCCAATTGGTTAGCAGAGAAAATGACAAAGGATGGTCATGCGGTAGCTGTTTTATCTGGTGAATTAACGGTGGAACAAAGAATATCGGTTTTGGATCGATTTAGAGCTGGTCTCGAAAAAGTTCTTATCACAACTAACGTATTGGCTAGAGGTAATTATTAAATGTTCACTTTCAGTATTGAAACATTTAAAGGGACAGCTATCTAATAAATATTATTTAATTATGTAAAATGTATAAAGGTTGAAAATTCTTGATGATTAATTTCATGGAATGTTTAAATGTTACATGTAACTAAATATGTCTTACTTACAGGTATCGATGTTGAGCAAGTAACGATAGTTGTAAATTTTGATCTGCCGATGGATCAAAGCCGGCAAGCAGATTGTGAAACGTACTTACATAGAATCGGTCGAACGGGACGATTTGGTAAATCCGGAATTGCTATTAATTTAATAGATTCACCACACGCGATGCAATTATGCAAAGATATAGAAAAACATTTTGGAAAGAAAATACATTATCTTGATGCGGAAGATGCAGATGAAATAGAAAAAATTGGAGCCTAGGTTAATATGCAAGAAATATTATTATGCTTTTTATCAAATGTACGTAAATATATTGTAATACTTCTTTAAAAAATAGACATTTGTATTCTTAATATTGATTCTTTGTATTTCTTTTCCAAGAGCGTATGTTGCTGACGAATATTACATACTTGTTTTTCATAATAATTATATTACTTTGATTGTCGTACATTGAATTAAAATATGGCAATTGGATGAGGAATATCACACAATTTAAAATGTATGTAAAACAAAGACGATATTTTTATATGTTACATAATAAAAAGAAAATAATAACATATGCAAAGGAATATTAAAATACTTTTGTTACGGTATGATTATGGTATATTTCGTTAAATTTTTACATAAAGAGGAAACTTGTTTCGTGGCGAACTATTTCTTTTTTATCACGTGATGTAATAAAAATCATTATTTATTTTGACATAATATGACAACGATACTGTGGTAATTATCACGATACATAGAAGTTTAAGTATAAATATTACAAGTAAAAATCATTTGTATATTATTATTAATAAGTAATTACTGCTTGAGTAATTAATTCGAACGAATAAATTGTAAACGAGTACTATGCAAGTTTATTGTAAATGGGAAATAAAACATTTTTATGATAGTTCTTATAGCGACAAGTTAAGAGTATCTTAAAAACATGTTAAATGTTAAATGAAACTATTTTGTAGATTCAATTATAATAATCATGTTCAGCAGAACTTCAGACTTTCGTACTACGTTTTTTTCTTCTTAAATAGATCCTGACAAGACGATAAACACGGTATAGTAGTGTATCCTTTTTGTTTGTAACTTACACATATAAACGGAAAGGCTATAAAATTGGGAAAATGTATAGCTCTGTTGATTTATGAGATAGTAAAATATGTTTGTTCCGTTGTAATATTACGTGTTATTAATTACATAAGATATTTCATTTAACTAAATCTAACATAAAATTATGTGAATCAACCGTTTTTATTAAAAGAATTAAATGTCACGTATTATTGGAATTTACATTCTTACCATTTGAAATTTTTAGAAAAAAAAAATTTGTATACTTTTGTAATTTTGTAACAATAACGGATAACCTTTTTTTTCTTTTAAGGGGAATTATCTTTTAAAAAAATAACAATAATGTATACTTTAAACATATATTTATTAAGACTAAAAAATGCAAAATAAATTGTAACATTTAAAAAAATGTATCAGACAATAATAGTTTTTAACCTATTGCAATACATAACGTTTGTACATTTGTATTCTATTTCATCCATGCAGATGATAAATCATATAAAAATGCATCAGAGGATATTTGTATTTTCAACTATTTTATAATTGACGAACAAAATAAAAAAAAATGTAATTAATTTAATGAATATTCTAACACGATAGAGTTTTTAAAGAAGAGAATTTTACTACGTATATTAACTTAAAATTTTTACAATATTTTTTATAATATATAGATTACTCGAAATTTGAATAATTTTTTGTTTCTATTACATATTATAAATTTGTTATGTCAAATTACATAACGCAAACATAAGTTGTTAGTATAAAATACGTGAAAGAGTAATTTTCGTTGCAGTATCTATCCGCTAAAATGATAATGCTCGAAATGCAAAAAACACAAAAAAAAAAACACAAATGATTTTAGAACAAATAACACATAGGCAAAAACTTATTCTCTATGTCTTTATCCTCTGCTTTAAAGTACAACTGTTCCTAAGCATTCTGCTGTTCGGTTATTCAATCAGTACATTATAGTTCGTGTTTTCTCAATTCTAACCGCAATCTTTAACGCGTAGTTAATATTACGATTGAATTATAATGTTACCAAACGTTAATTACAGTACGAAAATCAGTCTTTGTACGAAATTTGATTTAATTACATGCCCATGCCTCCCATACCACCCATACCACCCATTCCACCCATACCTCCACCACCCATTGGCATTTGAGGTTCTTCTTTGGGCAGCTCTGCCACTACTGCTTCTGCCGTCGTGAGCAACGAGGCAACGCCCGCGGCGTCAGTAAGTGCCGTACGCACTACCTTTGTTGGATCAATAATACCTTTTTCAATCATATCAACATATTCATCATTCATTGCATCGTAACCGAGATTACTTTCAGTGACCTTCGCTACCACTACACTAGCGTCCACACCTGCATTCTGTGCAATTTGCAAACACGGCATACGTAATGCATTTGCCACTATCTTTACACCTGTTTCTTGATCGTTGTTTGATGCTTTTAAATTTCGAAGGGCCGGAATACATCTTAAAAGTGCGGTACCACCTAAAAGATAATGATAACAAAAATTCAACTTCCACGCTGATCTTAAAATATTGAGCAAGTGTTAAGAATATTTACCTCCAGGAACGATGCCTTCTTCAACCGCAGCACGAGTGGCATTAAGAGCATCATGAACACGATCTTTTTTCTCATTAACTTCTACTTCGCTACTGCCACCCACTCTTAAAACTGCAACACCTGATGCTAATCTTGCTAAACGTTCTTGCAACTTTTCTTTTTCATAGTCAGAAGTTGTATTGGCAATCTGATCCCTAATTACATCTGCCCTATGTTCAATATCACTCTTTTTTCCCTTGCCTTTGAGGAACAGTGTATCGTCTTTTGTAATTACAACTTCTCCCACTTCACCCAAATCGCTTAACTGTACATTTTCTAATTTAACTAGATTCGCATCATCGCCAAATACAATTCCTCCGGTCGATATTGCCATATCTTGAAGCGTTGCCTTTCGATTATCTCCAAAGCCGGGGGCTTTAACAGCAGCTACTTGCAAACCAATTTTTAATCTATTTACCACAAGCGTTGATAAAGCTTCCCCATCAACATCTTCTGCGACAATAACAAGTGGTTTTCTTTGCGAGTTTGCTAATTCTAATGCAGGAATAATAGATTGTACAGACGATATCTTTTTTTCGCTAAAAAGCAATAGTGCATCTTGAAATTCAACTTTTGCTCCTTTATTAGAATTTATGAAGTAGGGAGATATGTAGCCCCTGTCAAATTTCATTCCTTCTATTACTTCTAGTTCATCGTACAATGTTTTGCCATCTTTCACGGTAATCACCCCTTCTTTTCCCACTCTCTTCATAGCATCAGAAATAAGACTACCAATAGCTTTATCACCATTGGCTGAAATAGTTGCTACCTGAGCAATTTCTTCCGGTGTTGTAACTGGTTTACTCAAAGCTTTCAGTTCGTCTTTAACTTTATCAACTGCCAGCATAACACCTATAATATATTTATTATTTAGTCATAAAAAATATTTAACACAAAGATTATACTTATAATAACCACATTTACCTCTTCTTATTTCTACAGGATTAGCACCTTTACTAATTTTTTCAAAACCATCTTTAGCAATGGCTCTTGCTAAAACTGTAGCAGTTGTTGTACCATCGCCTGCCTCTTCGTTTGTATTATTTGCTACATCTTGCACCAATTTTGCTCCAATATTTTGAAATTTATCTTTTAATTCAACACCCTTAGCTACGGTAACACCATCTTTTGTAATTTTTGGACTTCCCCAACTTTGTTCCAAGATAACATTACGTCCCTTTGGACCCATTGTTACTGCAACAGCATCCGCTAATATATCTACACCTTGTAACATAAGGGCTCTAACTTCTGATCCAAAACGGACATCTTTAGCATATGAACGTGCTTGTAATTGGCGCAAAGCTGCACCACGCAAAACAGTTGGTAATCTATGCATCTGTAAAAAAAAGTATCGTTTTAAATCACTTTTATAAAATCCCCAAAAATACATAAACTCAATACTCTTTAATACTGCATAAAATTAATTTTTTCTAAACTTCAACAGTACCATTTAATAAATAATTTAATAAATTTAGTTTTATGACGTTCTTTTTATTACGATATATATATAATTTACAAATTAAAACGATGAATTTTAAAAGCAAACGTGGTTATGTAAACCACCGCGTGGCAGCGAACAAAGAAATGTTAGATACAAATTGATTTAAATACTTTCGAAAACTTCAATTTTGAAAATGAACAACGTTATTTTTTATTTTTCTTGCGATTTCTTTTACATCATTTTGATTTATAACACGATATTACGTGTACTTTATATCGCCGGCTCATTCAAGAATAAACGTATAAAATAGCGAAAGTTATTGAATAAAATATTCGAAAAGATAGAATAAATTTCAGATATCTTAAGTAATTTTAACCGAATGTAGAATCATAAGCAGATTATCAATTTTTTATTCAATACATTTGGTTATGGTTTAGGAAGCGGGGACCATCTTTAAAAATACACGAAGTATTAATTTATCAAAGCGATCAAGTGAAATATACATTTTTTTACTAGGACATATTAATATACAACAATTAAAAAGATAATATAAAATAAAACAAGTTGGAGAAAGTAAGTTACTTCAAACACGATTTAGCCGGTTAATGTCGTCAATCAATTGATATACACTTTACACAAGAATAATGAAGAAAATTTATCAAAAAAGCCTTTACCTTTATCTAATGAAAGAAGGAAAAACTGTTGGTTAAAATATTGTAGTCACAAAAGTAATTGAAAATCGTCGCAGCGTGACCGCACGTTGTCTCGCCAGCAGAATGAAATGTGCTAGAACTTGCGCTATCACATGGGAATTTCTCCCCTCTCTCTTTTTTCTATTCTAACCTAACCCTTTTTTATTCGATTAAGAAATTTATTTAAATTCTCAATAAATTTTAATGAAATTAAGTCCATATGAAATCAAAGTTTTATACTTATTTTTATTCTTTTTTTTAATAAAACATTCGATACGCCAATCCAATTGATACATTACGTTTTCGTTGAAGATTTATACGTATCTAGAATGTACGAGAACAAAGTATGACGCAATAGTTTAACATATATCAATCACGTTCGTTCATGTACCGGCCATTCATTCTTAACCATGGTGATCTTTAATCTTGAAACCGATTCGTTTACATACTTACACATATTCGTTTTCTATTAGGTTATTAAACCCTTCTAATTCATTTCAAACTATTTTTGTTTAGGAAATACAACAATTTTGTAACGTTTTAAATTCTTTCATTTTCGCTCTTCATCGCTTATTCGAATAAATAACTTAATAAATGAATTTTATGCACGTTTGAGCTTAGTATTTTCTTCACATATATATGTTAAATGTGATTTATTATATGCGAAAAAAGATAAAATAGGATTAAGTAAGAATAATTTTACTTCTGATTTACATTGTACAATATTCAGAGATTACATACATCAAATAATACAGAGGTTAATGCTTCACGATATTTTTAATATTCGCTGATAAGACTAGTCGACATAGTTATTATTGAAATGCAAATTTAAACAAACGCCTGTGTACAGATTAAACTTCATCTCACGTTACATACCGTTGATGGGTAATTCTAAGAGAAATTTGTGAACAAAATAATTTTTAATATCTATACAAGATCACGTAAAATTACCGAGTGATTAAAATCACATTAACTTAAATATAGGGCATTGGAAAAAGGCGCATGATCCATAACAGAAAAATGAACATTTCTCATAAATATTATTTTTTTTTACACTTAATTGTTTGAATTTATCTGTACATTTTTCAAAGAGAATGTTACATATTATAAATCTTGATTCGATAATATTAATTATAAAATTGAAATGTACATTGCTATCCACGTGGTCAAAAATACCTTAGCGTCATCTTGTGGTAAATTCTGATCGTATGCATAGTTATTCATGAAAGAATATTATCGCTGTACGACGAACTTTCGTTCATTTTGCGCATGTTGGTTCTGATTGGTTAAGCATACGTCGTAAACGCGCATGCGTTCTTACAACGATCGCGCTGTCGAACGTGCATATACAGTGATTTGTCTCTAGTTATACCGTCACCTCTGTTATCTGTTTTTATATTTTTATTCACCGTGTATATGATCAATGTAGATGGAACATGAGTTGTGGAGGGGATATCGCAAACGAGGAAGGATTTCTAGCTTATGCGGGCTGCGTGAAATGTTAATATTCTCTCGTGATTTTAAGTTAGTTACTTACGTAACCTGTAGGAGGAGTTCTTGTCGAAATCGATGAACACATGGCGGGGCGGAAATAGGAAGGGGAGACTAAGAATCTTCGAGAAAAGCAGAGCTCCGCTCGCCTTTACCGCGTAGGTTGCACAACGTGCAAGAATTCGTTTGCCGGGTAGATCGTTTCAATTTATAATTTTAAAAACACGTTTTATAACAATGGTAAGAAAACAGAATTCTGATCTTTAAAATTACTTGTATGTATAATGAATAATAAATTAATTTTGCAACATTTCTTGCGTATCTTTGAAGATAACCTCAAATAAAATTATTAACTGATTCGTAATATTTTTTAGTGATAAAATTGTTTATGTCTAACATTAATTAGAATTTGTAAATGTAATTATAGCATGTATTTATGATATACTGTTCTTTTGTTTGAGGTAGTAATTTCGATGACTTTTTGTTTGATAAATTTTATAGCATTACCGGCGCCGAATGTTTTTTGTTAACACGAAAGGAATACAAGTGATCAAAACGCAATCAATGAAACAAAAACTTTTCTAATAGTAATTTTTTGTTATTTGCTCATAGTATAATATCATAAAGTTAGTTATAAAACAATAAATAAGAAATTGATAACCATAATTTCGTAAAATTACTTTCCTATTATCGAACAGCTATTTACGGGTGTGTAATTTCTTTCAAATCCGTAAGTTTGTTAAATTTTGAGTATCACGAAAATCTATATAGGATTTCACCATGCATGATCTCAAAGTAATTAATGTTTAAAATACATGTTTTAAGCATAGTCGCATTTAACATCTTACCACATTTAATTGTAAGTTTTGTGATTTCTCTTGTCTTCATATTTTAATTTAAACATTTTCAGGCTGCAGCTAATGCCATTAAAAGACTAGTTCCCCTCTTTGATAGAGTTCTTATACAGAGAGCGGAAGCTGTAACAAAAACAAAAGGTGGTATCGTCCTACCAGAAAAAGCTCAGGCTAAAGTTTTACAAGGAACAGTTGTAGCAATAGGGCCAGGACAACGAAATGATGTAAGTAATAAGTATTTTACATTGATAAAAATGATGAAGTAATTACTCGTGACATGATAACAGTTAGAAGTATTATTTTTTTTTTTTTTTATAGAAGGGAGAACATATTCCTTTAAGTATCAAAGTTGGCGATGTTGTTTTATTGCCCGAGTATGGCGGAACCAAGGTGGAACTAGAAGATAATAAGGAATTTCATTTATTCCGTGAATCAGATATATTGGCAAAATTGGAAGTTTAAATTTATATTAGATTAAAATTTATAATTTTCCAAATGTTACAAACTGTTCTCTAAGATATCTAGAAATAAATAACAAGACACTAGTTAATATTACATATAATTCAATGTTCACCATTGATTCATAAAATTGTATAATTTCTGTTACAAGTCTCTTGTTTAATGTGTCATTTCATATTTACATATACATGAAAGTAGAATAAAGCATTCGTTATGTTTTTACGATTTCTTAGTATATTGTTTTTTGTTCTATTCTTTTTCAATGTTAATAATCTGTAAAAAAAGATAAAAAAGAATAAAATATATTGACATCAACATAATAAATATAATATTATTGCATTATTTGTTATATTTACATTTATATTTGATAAAAAATACATGTATTTTAAGAAGAAATAAACTGTACAATTTTTAATCCGAAGTTTAATAATGATATGGTTCAGTTATTTTAATTTTATACTTTTCTTCACGCTCGCTTTAATACCAGATATTTCGCCAGCATAACGAGTAACTTCTTTCCTTACTTCCCTTATCTGTGAAATATAAAGTCGCATTAGAAAATTATTATTATGTTAAGCAATTATACAAATTACACAAATACGTACAGCTCCTCTTCTACGGATTTTAGCTTTGCGATATTTGTTTCTATGTTTCACTCTAGGATTACGTTGTTCTTTCTTGCGATGTGGCGTCAAACCTTTATTTTTTGCTATTTCGTATGTAATTGCTCGTTTTCCTACATTTTCGGTTGCAGAATCTATCGTTTCGATATCTTTTGTCTGTTCTTCTTCCATCGCGTATTCATTATTCTTCAAATTCTCTTCACTTATTAACTCTTGATTTTTTGTTATAAATTCAGCTTCTGATTCAGATTCAAGTGAACTCATATTTATAACTTTGTTTGCAGATTTTTTAGGACTTATTGATTGCTCTTTGAAACAATTACTTATTTTCTGTTCAGTAATGTTTATTTTAGTGCCATTAAATATATTATATAATGGTTTGCCTTGTCTCTGTGCCTTTAATATATCTTGAACTTCATGCATCAAATTTCCTTGTCCAGATTCTAACTGATTTAATAACTGACGATATTGAGCCAAACGTTTTATAACTGGATGAGAATTTATAGGCGATCTTTTAGCTTTCAGCATTAAATAAAAGGAAATGTTGATGCAATAATTTAATAAAAGGTGGTATTTTGTTTTTATGAAAGAGATAGCAGGACAACCAGGAAGTAAATCATTATTTACTAACCTCAGAAATGGAGCTAACACATCTTTTGCTTCTCCCATACGATCTAAATTACATAAATTTTATCAATGTAGCTAACTCGATTATAATTTATAAGCTTTAATAATTATACAATTCAGCAAATTAAAACTAATAAAGTTAAGAACATTATTATGTATATGTACCTTTAAAGTCGTTCACAAGGGCCATAAATTCAGGATTTTCCTTTTGCATTAATGCTTGTTTCTGTCTTTTACTAAGTTTACTAAAATCAGGTTTTATAATTTGTTTAGTATCCTCTTGAATTTCTTCGTTATTACTTTTTTTTGATCGCATAAAATCTAATCCAAAATCAACATCATCTAATTGCTCTGCTAGTCTTTTTTGGATATTTCTAGCTTCCTGTTCTTCTAATTCCGCTACAGCTAAATCCTTCTCAGTAATGCTAGAATAATCAGCATCAACATAATCTGTGGAATAATAAGCTTTCTTCTTTTTACCCCAAGCCTTTTCATTCGGTAAGCCAAAATCTTCTTCTAATCCTTCAATATCAGATTCCATAGAATCTGTTTGCATGCCATCTTCAGTATCAACATGATCTTCTTTGTTATCGTCAGTTAATTTATAAACTTCATAATCGCTATCATAACTTTCTGAAGAATGTCTAGTCCGCACATCCTGAAGTAATTTACGTTCATTTTCTGAATATTCTTCTTCAGAATCTGTTACTTCATTCATATTCATATTCTCTAAATCTTCTGGTTCCTTGTTCATTCGTGTTATTTTTGTTCTATTAAAGACATATTATTATAATAAAAAAAACATAATTATACAATATGTAATAAACTAAAGTATGCTATACACTTCTTATACATTATATACTTCCATGTAACCTATACAATAACTTTCAGCTTTCGAATCGAATTTATATTTTCATAGTTTGAATATCATTTTCATAATCACATATCGTTTAAGAAATATTTTACCTTTTTCGGTTTCCCATATCTAAGTTTTTATTTTGAATAATACAAAAATATGTCCAATTCTATGCAGATGAGTTTACAGCAGTGACTACAGAGTCAATGTTTACAGCAGTGACTATAGCATATTGGACGGGCTTTTTCGCGCATACGCGAGAAATGCAGGAGCGTATCTATTTAGTGGCGCCACTGGATGGCGTAGTGTTGTTGGCAGAAATTAATGGAGGGTGATTAAGGTACCCCATTTTATTGAAACTTGTACTTTACTGAGACGAAAAAACCCGTCCAATATCCCATCACTGGACTATAGATATAACAAGACTATACATGCCTTTATTTCTCAGAGAATATGAATCAGTGGCTAGGGAACGAGCGTCATCTGGTATAGAAAATTATGAAATACTTCGCCAAGTGTAATAGTAGATTGCTTTTGGTATTAGCTGTAAGATGATTTGAATCGACAAACTAATCATCCCGCCGATGAAATACTATTAAAGGCTGCCAAACTGAAATTATTGTGTCAAGGCATAAAAAATGTACACATTTATCTGGATAAAACAATGTATCGTTTTGATTTTCCCGCGCACTTTCAGCAGAGTGCTCAACGCTTCATGAACGACAACCCGCATCTTCGAAAGTCCCTAGAGACCGCCTTAAGAACCGCACAGCACACACGGTAATGTACATTCCTGTATAGAGACTATCGATAAAAATAACATTACTGTAGTGAATGTTCTTTTGCATTATAGAAACTGTGGTTAATAACCTATTTATTGGCATCGATAACTTCAAATTAATTCTACACGTTTTCTGCATATAAGAATCTTAACAATAGAAAACAATGGTATTTTTAAGCGCACAGTTATTAGTAAGATCTCGTGGTCCTGATGAATTTTGGCGAAAACGACAAATATTTAAACTCGCTGCTGTAAATGAACTGTTTTTTCTGTAATGTATGCAATATTATATAAATATTTTATTTTTAATAGGATTTAATAAATTTATCTTCAGCATTTTTATGGAAGAAGAAGAAATTGTTACAGTATAGCTATCAGAGGAGTACATAGATCATTATTATTTGCTACACGAGCAAGGGAACTTAAAAAGCAAGATATGAAAGAGGTAATTTGTAAATGAAAATAAGATTTTTTTCATATTTTATATAATCATTCGTTTATTACAGCTTTGGGAAACTAGAATACATGCTGCTGCACAAGAACATGGTATTACTTTTAAAATGTTATTGGAAGGATTAACTAGGTGTAACATTTTACTTAATCGTAAAAGTCTAGCAACTTTGGCTGTTTGGGAACCAAGAACATTTAAATCTTTATCCGATATTGCTTGTACAAAAACAAAACTAGGACAAGTTAAAAATGTTGCCAATAATTCTTTCCCTACAACTGTTATAAGTAAAGGATTAATCGATGAATTGGATTAAATATTAAATAAATAGAATAGACTGTGAAACTTACATTTCGTTGTAATATTTATTATATCGTTAATAGTTGGATATTTATAACAAATTTATATTTTCAAGAACATAATGAAATAAATTAAGAGGCATTTTTCAAGGATAATTTTCCATTGCAATAACATGATTCAAATCTTTCTCTATGTAAAGAACAAGTAAAGGATATTAAATTAAATCTATATAATAATTCTTACAATATGTATTTCAGAATATATATTAACTTAAACAAATAACAATTTTATATGATTGTTTGGTCTTACTGCTTAGCATTAACAATTTGTACAAAATCAGGTTTCAAAGATGCTCCTCCAACTAAAAATCCATCAATATCTTTTTCTTTCGCTAAATCTTTAGCATTTCCTGCTGTTACTGAACCACCATAAATAATTCTAACATTCTCTGCAACAGTTGCATTTACATTTTTACTAAACCATTCTCTCAGTTTTTGGTGAACTTCTTGAGCTTGTTCGGGTGTAGCTGTTTTGCCTGTTCCAATAGCCCACACTGGTTCGTAAGCAACAATTACATTATCCCATGATTTAATTTTATCTGCAATGGCTTTTGTCTGTCTGAATACTACTTCTTCTGTTTTGCCAGCTTCGCGTTCTTCTAATTTTTCTCCAATACATGCAATTACCTTCATTATAACCATATTATTATTAATTTATTTAGCATACTTAGGTCAGAATTTACAAGAGTAGAGAAAAAACTGAATTTGAATATCTATATGTTCTATCTAATGTAAAAATTCCATTACCTTAAGTCCGCTTTCCAAAGCATGAGCTACCTTTTCAGCAGTTAATTCGTCTGTTTCTCCAAAAACATTTCTACGTTCAGAATGTCCAAGAATTACCCATGGAATTCCATTATCCATAAGCATAGCAGGACTTATTTCTCCAGTAAACGCACCTTTCGCAACTTTATATGCATTTTGTCCAGCAATACCAACATTATTAGGTAATATGTTTTTCACATATGTCAAATATATAGATGGAACTCCAACAACAACCTCTGATGCAATTAAATTGATATGTATTAGAATTAAAGAATAATCGATTTATTATAAAGTTGATAGATTTACGCAAGATATTAAGATATTTTGTGAATAAGAACTGTTACAAGAGTATTGTATATACGATATTTGTTTTAGATAAAACGTTAGGTAATATAATGAAATTATAATGTACACGTAAAAAAACATACCAACATTTGGATCGAGAGGACCTGCTTTTAAAAATGCAACAATACCATCTATTTCACTTTTGACTCCATTCATCTTCCAATTACCACCGACAAAAAATTTACGACCCATGATTTTATTGTGAATCGATACACACAGATTAGTAACAGAGATAAAATTGCAATTTATTTGCAAATCTGAAACAAATTCAAAAAATGGTATTCCGACCTTCAACAAAGCAGAAGGTGAGTTTGATCACGTCTTTCCCAATCTCATCTCATGCAACCCCCACCTATTCTTAGTCACTTTCTCCCCTCTCTTTATCCTGAATTTTGGTAGATTTATTCAAATGATAGCTTTTGTGTATGGCTTATATTCTTTATCTCTCTGTTTCTTAAATTTTAATACGTATTTATGTGTGCAGCATATATTATTTCGGTACAATTCAAATTTCTTATAAATTTAAAAATATTCAAACTGGGATATAGTTCAAATTTATTAACATTGGATGAAACGTACAATTAACAACTTTTTAAATTTTTATATTTTAAAAAGAATAGTTATTAATATAATTCATAGATTTTAAAAATTATAAAAATTGATTTTATCAAACGTAATGACAGTAAGTCAGTATAAATATTCTTTACTTTTACTTTACTTTATCGGTTTTTTTCTTTTACAAGAAGAGGGCGTCTGACTGGTATATCCTCTCAATTTGCCCATCAATATAAATATTTAACCGATGCGTTTATTTTCTGCGCATGTCAGTACTGATACCGTGCATGTATGTACGTATATGTATACGCTATTCTACAAGAGAACATAGTGATTAGATGATTCTATAATCTATAATCTATAGTAACGTGTATATGCGTTTATGTCAATCATGACACTGAAAATATGTATTCACTGGACAGAAAGTTTTATGACTTTCAATTTTTACGGATTACAATATATCCTATTCATTAGGCAAAATATTTTCTACTTTATATTTATATGTTTAATGAATATATTTAAAAAATTAAGTAGAATGCTTTTTCGTCTCTTTTATTTTGTATATTTTTCACATTATCATCGATTCTCGTTATTTTTCTTCACTATGCGTATGATCAAGAAGAAAAAAGTAGACTGGAGGAGTATCATATTTGCAAAAAGTAACCTTTTTGAGATAGTGAGGTTCGTAAATTGTCATCTAGTTACTATATTCTATCATATATATAGTCAATTTACAGAGAGAACGAAAGTGCCGAATAACCAGTTTTTGTTTATTATGTGCATGTTGATTCCCATTGTTTTTAATTTTTAGTACATGTTGAGCGTAATACTTGACGATAAAAAGTTAAAAGGGCTCGTAAACAGTTATTCATGAAACGCGATACAAGTCGGTAAGTTTGTTGATCACCATGTACATTACTGATAAAGTACAATAAATGGTGTTAGAACTTCGTAGCCTTAGTTCAGCTGCGCGAAACGCTTTTTGTTCTCGTAGTGAATTGAAAATATATGTATTTACCTAGGAGTAAATAACATGTATATACTGTACACATATGTATTTTCAAACGTTTGGAAATTTTAATAACATGACTCGAAATACATACATAACCTAGTAAATTTTCCGCGGTAATAATGGTAATTTGAAATATAAGAATATAATAAATTTCTCATTCAAAGATTATAAAGTAGTTGATCAAATATTATACGCACTTCAAGTATTAATATTTTCCAAATTTTTGCTATGCATATATATATATATACATTAAATGAAGTATATATGTGGTTTTACTTACGGCGTTTAAGAAATTCTTTACACAAGATATTTCTATAACAAAACTTAATACAGTTATTATAACAAATATTATGAAATTTCATGTCAATGAAAATTTTTAAATTACATTTTAATTTAATAATACAATATTGAAATATGAAAATTATATAATATTGTTATAATTAAATTATGTGGAAAGCAAATGTATCGTATTAACTATGTAAATAAACGAAGTTGGCTGGTAAAACAATAACATAACATTATCGAAAAAACATATTAATTTGTTAATATTTTGTAAGGTTCTTCTATATGTACTATTTTCAAGTATTTACAATTATTGATACTTGTTCTTTATGATAAATATAATATTTTAATTCAGTGATATAAATTATGTTCGAAATATCGACATTTAACGTGGATAAATTTATACATGCGATTATTCAAAATTTAGGTTTAAAGATAAAATCTCCCATTTACAATAACTTCAAAAACATTGCTTTTGTAACCTATATCGATAGAACATGCAAAATTAAACAACAGTTACCTTGTTTGACGGAAAAGAGTAACGAAATTAATATTCACCGAAATTGGGATTTTTCAAACGAAAAAGATATACAATGTTTTATAGAAAAACATACTAGTTTTTTTGATAAACTTATTTCATTGAGTAATACAGGAATTTTAACATTTCCTTTAAAAAATATCAATACAAAAATTCTCCAGAAAGTTAGAAAAAGGAAAAATGATGATGAAAATACGAAGAAACTCGAAATTAAAATAATGAAGAAAAGAAGTTTGTTATCTTTAATATCAGACAAGGATAAATGTCTTAAATTTTATAAGTATAAAAAGAATAAATTTGGTAAATCTGCAATATATGAAGATTCTAAGACACTTAATCGTGACACAATTACTCTCAATAGCCGCAAAGATGTTAATATCTTTGAAACAAAGTGTGATAATCAACAAGATTTTGTAAACCATAATTTATCAGACAATATAATAAATATCACAGAGAAACAAATAAAAAAGGCCCAAAAATTCTTATGGTTACATACTAAAAATAAGGATTATATAAAAAGAAATATACAAGTTACTCTATACATATCAAAGGTTACACAATATATTTGTTTTTATTTAAGTTTTGAAAAATATTTGTTGTGCTTAATTCTATTTAATATCTGATATGTAGAAAATTTGTGTTAATATGAAAAATCAGATGAAGTATAATAAAATACTTTGTCATCATGCAATCCTATGCCTGATTGAACCTAGTAAGAAAGCAGTTGTTTTGTTTGAAGATGATCTGTCAGTTGTCATTCGAAGATATCTATTACACGGATATAAGTATAATTTTGAATTTCAAAGGTATTTTATTTAGGAATAAAGAAAGAGCATCGCATGTAAATACGTGTCAATTATTTTAAAAGATTAAATGTGTTTTTCAGAGATTCAGACAACTGCTATATTGCATTGCTTATTTTAAGTCGATGGGCTAAAATTTTAGTTAATCATATGAACATAACAATGATGCAAACAATTTGTGGCATATTAGAATGCGATGTACAAAAGATATTAGTTTTGTATAATCCAGAACAAAAATGAACTATTATTTGAGTACAATAGGAACATAATTTAGTTAGCGTGTAAAATAAGCATAAATGTTTATATAATGATGCAATGTACAATATGAGCAAATCGAATAATTGATTCTAATAAGTTTAAAAGATAGCATCATTAATTTGATTCTCCTGTTTGAACAAAATCTCATATTTTAGGTAAGCCAATAAAATGGTGAGCGAAGAAACAGTGGAATTTAGTAAGAAACCTCAACCAGTATTTAAGAATCCAATTTTTCAACAGAAATTTCGATCCACTAGTACCACCGGTAAGAAACGTACTTGGCGTTCCTTGAAACAAGTTTTGGCCCAAGAACGTACTCTACCATGGTCGACGGAAATAGTACATTGTATGAATTATTACTCTTGAATTATTTTGAAGTACTCAATCAGATTGTTAAGAGAACTACAATGATTTTACAAAAAATCCATTTATAAAACTACAACAAATATTAAATATTACAGAAATTCGCATTAATTTTGACTGTAATCTTCCTATTTATTAAATTTTTTTTCATTGCTTCGGACATTAAATCGTTATGAATGTCTAACCAACAATTCAATCAGTAAGATGTACAAGATAAAAATTAATTTTTAATCGAAACATTGTCGATGATTTTATAAAATTTCAGACAGTTCTATCAATGCACCGCCAAGCTTTAGACCAGCAAAAAAATATTCTGATATTTCTGGCTTACCCGTGAGTGATAATTTCCTTTACAATTACACGACCGGTTACATTATTAAAATGTAAATAATTGTATAAATTACATTTATTTTACAGGCACGATATACAGATCCACAGACTAAATTATATTATGCGACTGCAGAAGAATTTGCAACAGTTCGAAGTTTGCCAATGGATATAACTGCTGGATATCTAGCGTTGCGCGGCGCTTCCAGTATCGTTGGATAAATGATGCAATAATTTTCTATCGTTTACTTATATTTTTACATTCAAATATAGCACAGATACTTTCTTTTTTTTTTTTTTTGTAACTGTCGATATTATTATTTTAAAATAAGGAAATTATATATAATTCTGAAAATCATTCACGATTGCATAGAGACTATAAAGAAAAATTATACGAAGTACATGGAGACAAAGTAAAATTATTTGCATTTGTATTATCGATATAAATTTTTTTATACGTACATTGCTTGTTTTAATTTTTTTTTTTTTTTTTTTTTTTTAAATAGGATTTCCTGAAATAAACAATTCCACAAATAATTTAATTTCATTTTCATTATTTTATCTCCTTCGTATTATACACAAGTAATCATTATTAAAAAAAAGCTTGTCCATTATAACTTAGTACATGAACTACCGAGTAAAGAAGGATCGGAGAATCTTTAAAAGGTATATTACTGTTTTTTCTCATGATCACTGTATTCTTTTATGTCGACAGTATCGCGTGCACCTTTATTTTCCTGTTTGCTACTGCAATACGGGCCATTAGCAAATTTGCAAAACTTATTTGCAATTCAAAATACAAATAGCATGGCCTATCGAAATATTGCCTGGTGGTGCACTATTCTTAGGTCGCCATTTGTTTTTTACTTTTAACTTTTTAATGAGGATTATTTTAAAGTAGCTTCGAAATTTGTTCAATCAACCAAATCAGGTAAATCATCATCATCATCATCACTGAATATTCCGTCTCCTTCATCCCCCAAATCATTAAAGTTTGGTTTACTGTCTCCTGAACCTCCTAGACCACCCATCTGTCGCATCATCTGCAAATATCGATATAGAATAAATTGAAGCGAAAATGTAAACCTAATACATTAATTTACAGAATCAAACTATTTCATCGAAGAATGATATTTTCTTACTTCTTCTAGATCATTGCCACTTCCTTCCATACCATCTTCATCGTCGCTATCATCTTCATCTTTCCACTTATTGAAATCGCTCTTTAACCAATGAGCTTTCGTTTTTTCTTTCGTTAATCGTGGCCAATATGGACCTTCTTCGTTTTTAGTAAGAATTAATTCGATAGTCCTTCCTCTTAGGTTTTTAACTGTTCTATCTGAATTAATTTCTCCGTATAGGTTAATCGTAACTTCATGCATTTTTTGTTCCGTTCCACCTATTCCCTTAAAATATATCATTTGTGGTTTGATGTGAATCTCAGGATCTTTACAATCTTCTAAACAGATGGTAATAAATAAGATATCTCTCCTCTGAGCCCACATAACAGGTGGGGGAGGCAACCTAAAAATGTTTAAACAATTCAGAATTTTTAATAACGTAAAAGGAAATGGAATTATACGAAGCATGCACGAAGAAAATGAATTTGAAATTAAATAAGGTTAGATTAGAACGATGAGAAAAAATGAATTCAGCTAAAGATTAATTGCTAATTATTATGTATGTCATTGGTTCATTTGTAAATTCAGTGAGCGTATTTTTGTACGATATATTTATATAGAAGACATTATATATTGATGCAAGAAAGTACAAGAGATGCACATGTATATTATAGATGGATCTAGGAAGTATTAGAATTTTGCATAAAATCATGTTTTTGATTTTAATTAACTTTTTATCCGTATGCAAAATGGAAAACAATAGATATTCTAACGATTAACGAAATAACGAAATTATAGCAATATTTACATAATTCTAAAGCGTAGGTAAAGGTTAGAAATAAAGCTTTATGGTTTCCGATAAAAATCGCTAGTCATTAGTGATAAAATGACACATAACGATTAGAACCGATGAAACGACACAAGAATAACCTAACATTACTAAAGATATTTGAAGGAAACATACGAAATCTTATATTTTTTAAGTGTTAAATATATCGATAAATGGTTGCTCGGAAATACGAGCTATTTTAAAAGCTAGTACATCCATACTAAATTATCTGATATTTCGTAGAAGGAAATAGTACGTATGAAAGTTAATGGGGAAAAGGCGATTATCGAAAAAATATATAAAAAACGAACGAGCAATAACTAGCGTATCATAAATTGTAAAAAATCAGGTTCGAAATCTAATTTCTTGTGATTCTTTTCCAGAAATTTCGAGAATCAATAAAGCCGTCTTACAACATGGCGGTGTTTCGAAAGCCACGGGGCGGCATTCAAGCTCGTTCAACGATTATTTGCTATTATTCTAATAATATTACTGAAGGGATAAAAGCTGAGACTGAAGGAACATATTAAAAAAAGATTTGATGTAAATTTTTCTGTACTTACTGTCCTTCTTGAGTCATATTTCAAGAGCTTCGTTCTGCGAGAAGCAAACAAACACAGAGGACTTACGTATCGCGCCGTAGACCTCTGATTCGAGAGTGTTTCGAGATTCAACTATCGATCAAACAAGATGGCGATTGGTTGGTTTCGTCGATGTCGAATGTTCTTCTTTCCGGTATCGAATTTTTAAAACTTGTATTCGCGCGGTTTTTCAATATAATCATTTTTAGCGATCATAAATAAAGTAAAGATTCGTTAAAATCAGAAATACCAAACGCGTTAGCTTGTTTTCTAAATATTCGGGACGGGAAAGTCGAATGCAATCTTTGGTTATATTTAGGTACATACGTACATACTATGTATATTGAAATACATCAGTATTTATTTGTCTCGTCGTCGAAACATTAACCTTTTTAGACATTAACTTTTGTAAATAATATCGTAAGCATAAAATAAGAGAGTAAATATAATGTTAGGTTAGAAGAATCAGTTTGATTTATTTTGAACATTAAACAGCATCGTCTTCGTAAGAAAGAAAGGTAAGACGATTTCCGCAGTATTTTTGCCAATTAATGATATATGTATAAATTGAAAGAGTGGAGAAGAGGGATGTTGCATGGCTGCGCGGAGGGGTCTACGGTGGGGGTCTGTGGAGGGTGAGAGAGGGGATGAGAGAAGGAAAAAGAAAAGAGAGCGAAACGAGAGAGCCTTTGCGTTAGATTGTAGGTCAGCACAGTGTAGGGGGAGGGGAAGATACTACCTTTCTTGCCGTAACCGTGGCCATAAACTAACAGGACATACATACGGTGTTTCAGTCTTTCTTTCGCAGCTTCGACTCGTCCCGTCTGTCAGTCTGCCGCTCGGTTATTTTCGCGTAAACGTGCCACCGACAGGCGATCGGTAGTTGCATCTCGATACATTCTCGCAATTTTCATCAGTTTCGACGTTCGATTGTTTCCTTCGGCGAATTTTGGTTTTGTTCTTTCAATCGGTAAGATATTGGCGCGCGCGCGTGCGCGCGTGTCCGTCGATGCTCAATGGATAATATTTCGAGAAGTTTTAATCGAAATAGCAGAGATCGACGATGAAACCGTGACTTGATGCGGTCTATGCAACTCGTTATTTCGAGATTGACACCATGTCGAGCAGTTCGATTTTTTACAAGGATAAATACGCGGTAAGTAAGTTTCGGGACTTTCTAGATACTCGAACTTGTTAAAAAGTCGAAAAAGTAACGTTCGTTGCGTTCTTTATGTAATTTTGCTCGTTTACTTTTCTGCCTTTCTTACATTCCCCTCTGTCTCTAACTCTCTCTCTCTCTCTCTCTCTCTCTCTCTCTCTCTCTCTCTCTCTCTCTCTCTCTCTCTCTCTCTCTCCTCCTCCTCCTCCTCCTCCTCCTCCTCCTCCTCCTCCTCCTTCCGCCCCCTCTTCTTTCTCACTCTTTCTCCGTCACAACTTTCCTTCTTTCTTCTTTTCATTGCATTCTTGAAACTTTGAACTATTTCCAAAGTAGCCCGTCGCTGTTTCAAATGTCCCGCGAGATTAGCAACTCGACGAACAGAGCAACAGGTTGGCGTATTAGATACATAACCTCGTAATGTAGAATTACTCTTGCAACGGGATTTCATATCGAACTCGTTTGACGCAAGGTCGTATATCGATAAGAAACGTTGAATTTTTACATCGATCGCGTTCGATCGCAAGTGCGTGATTCATTTTGTAAAAAATCTGTTTGTAGATACGCGAACGTTTACACGTTGCGTGCGCTTTCTCGTTCGCTTTTATCGTCGTGCACCGTTGACTTTACGCCTACGAATTAAGGTTTAAAATTGAACTCGTCTCGAGTATCGAAACGGTACACTTTACACCGAAATCGACACACGAACGATTCAGTTTCGCTAACCATAATCGATATATAATATTTTGATGCGCACTCGTCGTATCGTTGCGAATCGAACGTCTATTCCTAGACGTTCTAATCTCGGTACTCGGAGAGTTATTTACCGGATATTCTTTCTATCCTTTGTCAGAATATTGTCAGAATTTAGTAAGAATTTAGTAAGAATTTAGTCAGAACGAAGAGAGAAAATAGATATTAAAATAAACGTGCGATCGTCGCGACGATGATGCCTTATTGCCTCACCGCAGAATAATTAAACGCGAATGACGGTATAGTTATAGATGAACAATGACTGTGTGCCAATGAGTATTAGCAAGGAGGCGGTCTTTTTTTCTCGAAACATAATCGAATCTCTGTAATAGTAATTTTTTGAATATTTGTAAAGATACGTAGGTATAGAAGTCGCTATAACGAAGACGATTGATGCAAGTAACAGTAAGACGTTACTTCTAGATCGCGAAAGACGATTTTATGCGCAATCGGTGGTAGCGCATATTTTTCGAGAAATATTATTTCCAACAATCGAGTCCGTACGAATGTTTATCATTGCTTTCTGTACTTTTCAATGGACATGTAACATCGTATAGATAATAGAATGTTCAGATAACGAAGATTCTGGGGCCACGTATTCGTACGCATACAAACGCATAAAAGGAAATTCGTTACAAGGTCCCGTTCGTATCTCGTCTATTCGTCTCTTTTTCTCCGCGATTCTTTTCGAAACGAATCCTCCCACCGTTTGTCCGTGAAACGAACGAATCAGTACTTGGTCGTAATCATTTTGTTTTCCATTTCGAATCGTGAAAAATGTATATTACCGCTTACAGTATAACGCAACTGCTCGCTTCGTTCGTTTGCTGCTTTTACGAAAAACAGCAAATTCTTAAGATTTCTTGAAATTTTCAAATGCAACGATCGAACACGAAGAATTTCCTCGTATAAAATTGTCATTAGCATAAGATAAAATAAAATTAACGGGACGTAAGAAAGACGATTGAAGTTTACTTGCCGAGCGCGCGTTAAAACTTTTGTTGTTCGATTTGCTTTAGTAAATGTTATCGCGTCTATCGATACGGCGAAGATAAAGCAAGTAGTTTCTCTGAAAAATTTGGAAAAAGTAAACTGCTCGCGTAAACGTGCTCGAACAAACAGGGCGTAAGACGTTTAATTTTGTAAAAAAAGAAGCACCGAGACGTGAAACGAGGGCAAAACGAGGGCAAAACGAGGGCAAACAGAGTTTCGGTAGCAAAAGAAGAGTAAGCAATCGGAACGATCTTCCGAGATAGAGAAAGCGGAGTTTAGACGCGGAAAGCCGAGGAGTGGTTTCTCGGCTTGAACGTTATTACATCGTCGAGAGATGATCGCGGTGTAAACGTTTATATTTCGTTGCGTAATTATCGGCCGAGCGGTCGGGAGAAGGGTGGGTGGGAAAAGAGAGCGAAAAAGAGATAAACAGGGAGTGGACAGGAGACAGGGGAGAAGAATCTTATGGAGTTTACATACATATATCGAGTGTTACAAAGGAAGGAGCCTCGGGGGTGAAAGTGTTACGTCAGAGACATGCATCTTATTACGGTGGACAGTCGGCCGATTCGCGCGCAACGAAACGGGTTTCAGTCCCACGGAAAGCTTCTGCCTCCTACGATTCCTCCATTCGTCCTTTCATTTTTTCCTCGAACTATCCAACAATTTGTACGCGTCAACGCGATCCTCGATTTATCCGCTATTCGATCGATATCGATATCGTAATCGATATCGTATCGGACAGCGCAGCGTACGGTCAAAGAAATCCCTCGCGGCTTTTCGATTAGCTCGAACATCGATTAATCCTCGATCGTTGAATCGGTAAGATACTTCGCGTAGAATCGGTGTTCGAATTCGAGCACGATTACGTTGATCCGGACAAACGTTCATATGGATGGACTACCGATCATCGGCTCGATCGCACAGTGCACAAACTTCGTTATAACACTATAAACATTGCACTATAATTAAGTATCGTCAATACGCTATGTACATGTATAATATCGCATTTTCGCCAATTACAAGTCGACTCGTTTTCTTCTAAATCGTAGCCGTGTTAGGAAGAAGATTAAAAGAATTTCGGTTCGATTTGGTTTAATTACTTGGCAAAGCGAGGAACGATTCTTTATCGATCGAAACGTTATCTATGCAACGAACGAAGAAATTTGCTGGTCGGAAGTCGATTTTCGAGTTCTCGAGTTTTCGCGGTACCAACGACCGAAAGTTTAATCGTAAATCTTCGGTGACTACAATTAGGAATGGTTGTTGCAAGAAGAAATCGGTCGTTCCGTGCGATCGATCGCATTTTGACCGTTTAATAATAGAGAATAGATTCGAATCGGTTCTTTGGTACGTTTTGTTACGGTGCTCGCAACTCGAGTGGTTCGTGAAAGAACCTCGTTCCGGTCGACGAACCGTTTCCGGTTGATACTCGTCACCATAGGTATCGTTACGAGACCAACTCGTATCGATTCCTACACGGAACGCGTATCGATGCTGATTATATTCCGAACACATAATAGACGGTTCGCGTTGCGTTTCCGACTTTTCGGTCGTTCACGTGACAACTTGCTTCCTACGGCTTTGTTATTCGTCGTCTCGCATTGTCGCAACGCGAAATCGTTTCAACGATTTTCCAACGATTTTCCAACGATTTTCCAACGATTTTCCAACGATTTTCCAACGATTTTTCGTGGATACTTTCAATTGCCCTTCGACGAAATCGAGTTTGATTTTGTCCGAAAATTGAAAGATTCGATGAAAACTAAGGCCAGTTATAGGTTCAGTTGTTCGACCGAATGAAATTTGATCGTTGCTGGCATCCGCGCGCGACGAACGCGTTAATAAAGCTACTTATCGCTTTGTAATTGTTACAAGGTAACGTATACGTAGCAAAGAGAGCTCGTTAATCTTCGCATGAACCTAGAATGCTTCGATCACGAGAGATCGCAACTCGTTTTCTAGCGAATTCGGAGCGGTTAGATCGCTAGATTCCCAAGCAAAATATTATGCTTCGAATCGCGAACGAATATACCTTTCAAGCAGGATTCGTCCATCCTGGTTCCATCCTATTTAGCCAACGACGCGCGCTTACGATTCACGATACATCGGTTTCGATGAACTGGAGGAGAAAGCGAGCAAACAACGATGCCGATGAAAATTGCCACTCTCGAAGGCTACGATAGATTCCGAAACGCGTCTCTCTACCGTTGAAAGAGAATTTCTCCGAATCGACTTTCTTACCTAATTATTCGATCGTTAATCGTTAAGCGCATTAAGCGCGGTCGATAGTGTCGCGTTATCGTGGATAGACATCGACGATATTTCGAGAGAAACGGTCTCGTATAGAAAATTCCGTGACAGAGATTAAGGAGGAAACGAGCCGTTACTTAATCGGCGTACGATGTTTCGGGAAAAGTAAAACATGGTCGGACTTGAACGGACAACGAATCATCCGATAAGCGCAAACATGCTTTTACAATGAATGTACCTTATACATTATCGGTAAGATTTCGTGGCAAGTCGTCGCATCGTTGCTTATCTTTTACGCTTACCAGTCGATGCGAGTTATTCTTTTGCCCGTCGATCGTTCCGAATTCGAGATTGCGGCTGTTCAGTTAATAAATGCGGTAACAAGCGATGACACTCGTGCATCGTACGCGATTTACCTACCGGGCTCTGATTTCGAAGTAAACGTGACATTACCATGCCATCTAAGTGTCAATGGTTTGCCGGCTGCATGCATCCGAAGAATCCGAGAAATTTCTTCGTAAGTACTACCTTAGCTTAGCTATTCTACGCAAATAATAGTTTCCTATAATCGATATACGTACATATGTATATGTTGAGGCAATAATAATCGATCGTCGTAAACGAAAACATATTTTCTATTCAATCCGAATCGATTAAAGCGAAGTTTATTCTTACTCGGATACCAAGTACTATCGTCGCGTCGAAACGATCGCGACGTCATTTTAATTTCGCGCGATTACGAGCCGATTTAACGCGTCGATAACGGACGTTATTGTTCCTTTAGACTTTAGACAATTTCGACTCTAGCCTCCCATCAATCGATACGCGTTTCTTGCAGGCTTTTATGCACACGAATACAAACTTGATATGTAACCATTCGCGCTTCGAAGAGAAAGTTGCCGAAAAAGGAATAAATGCAAGTTCTCTGCTTGAACGCACAACAATAGTTGTGCAGACGCTTCGTTGCCTTGGATTACCGGCGAAAGAGAAGAGAATTTGCATCTTAAATGCAAATCGATATTTCTCCATCGTCATCCGAAGATCGTAGAGTAAGTTCGCGCGCGAAACGAGTAGTATACGTATGTAGTGGGTCAATCGAGGTAAAACGCTTCGAGTCGCGTCCGACACCGGATAGTTGTCCGTTTACTTCCGTCATAACGGCTTCCTTTCTTTCTGTCGGTTGCTTTTTTTCTTTTTCTTAACCAGTTACTTAAGCCTGCCTCGTAAGGTTTCGTGTCTTTGCACTCGGACGTCCTGTTACGCGCCAGAAACATTCGACTAACCGCGATCGTGTTTCGCGGACATCGCAGCCACCAATTTCCTTCGATTACGCGCGATATAATATACATATGTATAGTACGCATTTAGCGAGATAAACCTTTTCTACGAGATAATTTTCTCCAAGATTTTTCCAATTTCTGCCGGTATTAACGTTTCACCGTTAGCGCGATCACCGATGTTGACCGTCTTTAAAATTAAACCGTCATCATTTTTCCAACTTTCAATTATCATTCGATGGTTAACGCATTTAATCGGTATACGTGTACATATGTATATCGATCGTATCGAGATCGCGTCGTTTCGACTATCGAGACCAGTTCTTACAGTTTCTTAGCGGATTTTCTTATCCGACAGACGGATTTCTCTCGGACGGAATCTCCGTGGTTTTATTGGAATTACCGGTTCAATTAGTAGAATTATCGTAAGAACGAGGGAACTCGAGCGAGAGAGAAGGGGGTATTTAGCGAGCAGAAACTAAGAACGATCGAACAAGGATCAAGATTTTTGATCGGTTAGGACGGTCTCGCTGGAGCCTCGTTATCGCGAGACAATCGTATTTCGTAACTCGTTCGCGACAAAGCCGACATTTACGTAAATAAGTTTTGAAATTTACGACGCGAACCGTGCAAATCCGACGTTCAAGTGTAACGGATACGCGTAGAAAAGATTCTCGGTATCTGAAATTTCGTGCAAATACGCGACGACGAGCGTGCGCCGAATCGATTCGCCTAACGGAGAAAGAAGATGAAATTTGGTGGAAAAGTTTGGCGGAGAGGGAAAGGAAAAAGTAATTTCTGTCCGAATTCGACGCGATGTTCGCGTAAAAGAAAAATAAATACGTCGGAAGGTTCGCGTTGGAAACGGATGATTGGAAGAAGCGGATGAACGGTAAATCGATCGATTCGCGAGTTCGCGGTCTGTTAGCGGTCTGTTAGCGGTCTGTTAGCGGTCTGTTAGCGGTCGCGTTCGGTGATAGGCGAGCGTTACGTAGACTCGTGTACTCGGCACGTGTTTCGGTAACTCCGAACGAGGCTAAATATAAGTTGGAAAGAAAAAGAATAACCTCCCGCCTAGAAACGCGTTACTCGGCCCAACTATTCGCTGTCGGTCGCATTCGTTTCGGAGCATTACGCTGCAACGCGCGTTGCGTTTCCGTCCGCGTCACCGCGCCGCATCCTCCGTCGCGTCAGTGCTTCACCGCCTCTCTCCGCTTCTCTCCGCTTCTGCTCCAGTGTTATTACCAACGATCACCTAACGAGAGAGCCCCTCCTTTCGACGCGACGCATCTACGCCCAGTGAAATCGTTCTCTACCCTCGTAGACCTTTCGATCCGAACGTTTTTCTCAGCGAATCGTTACGTTGCTGGAATTCCTTGCTCGTGTCGCTCGAACATCTGGCTTTTCCGCCGCGTTATCCTCGTCTAATTCCCTCGTCTAGTTGGAAAAAGTTGAACACGTTCGAAAGAACCGCGATGGACAGTAGCGTGTTCTCGCCCCGGAGGTTCATATATTTATAGAAATTCGTCGCATCGCGGGTTTCAAACCCGAAAGCAGCAGGTGCTTTCTCTGAACGAATTGCATCGAATTACCGGTAATACTTTCGCCGAAGAATTTCAGTTTATTCCATAACCTAGAGCGGACCGTTCCGCCGCATCGAGAACTCGGAAGAATTGCCGCCGCGATAAGTTCCGTGGAAGCAACGCGATACGCGTAGCCACGATGTTTCGTTACCGACGAAATAAAGCCGTTCGACTGGTTACGTGTACTATACGCGTGTCGTTCCAAAATAGTTGGTTAAATTGCTCGATTCGAAAGAAAGCGTCGACACGGTTACTTTCGTCGAAGCTTTTTCTCTTCGCTTCGGACGACGTTTCGAAGAAACACGGATTCACCGGCAACTAGGTAAAATAACAATGATCGTTTATGCAAGCTACTACGTGACTCAACGTATATCCGTCGACAAGCCTTTTATGAATCATATCGATCGACGATCGGAAGAGATACGAAGCTATCGATCGCGATTTCGTTACACTCGATATGCAGATTTAAACACGATTCGTGTATCGCGACAATCTTTTCGCGAGATAACGCTCCTTATTCAGAGTTTCACGGTTATTTTCGACGCGTTTCACGCTATATCGAATTCCAGATAATTAATTAATCGATTACCTCAAAGGTAAAGATAACGTTTATGCAAGGACATTCGCGTATTATAGGGTCAGCCGGATCGAAATACGATCGAACGAAACGACGCGTTCTCGCGTCATCCCGAAATCCTAAAGAAATCGAAAAGAATAGTTCTTTTTTTTTTTTTTACGGAGAGATCTGTAACCAATAATCTTGCGAACATTTCGAAATTTCTAGATTCGCAGATACGCACGCTCAAGTTTCTCGCTGTTCGCTTGATAATTTAAGCTTTCGATTTGTCGCGTCACGTTGATACCGTGATTTTAGCGTCATCCTTCGTCGTGGGTTCGATGAAATTTTGCAGCACAGATCCCTCACTCTTTTAAAGCTCTCGTAAGGCTCTCGTAAGGCTCTCGTAAGGCTCTCGTAAGGCTCTCGTAAGAAAGATTTACGACTCGTCGCGAGGACGTTAACGTTATTGTTGGATGAAATTTTCACGCGGAACAGTCGCGTCTCGTTTTCGTGGAGGTACGCTACGGTGCACCGTTTGTTCCGTTGTGCAATACGCGTGTACGCAACATAATACGGATATAATTGTTTGACGTTGTTGTATAATACGTGGTATTCAACGTGGATCCAGTCACGAGTGGAACGTCGTCGCGCAAACAGCCTCGAATTACCGCGCGATAGCGCGGTTCTATCCTCCGCTTCGTCTCCGATTCGTCTCCGATTCGATTTATTCTTTGTTCGATCGTTCGTCGTTTATCGATTCGGATCGCGAACCGAAATCCCGAGAAATTCCCAACGAAATTCCGATAAAAGTGCTACGCTTTGCGCTCCAAGCGAATTTTATGAGTTTTATCGAGCAGTTTTCGAAAAAAAATGACTGTTGGGTGTGATCGATGTGGCCAAGTGACGCGTGTGCGAGTTCCATGGTGCTTTATTCTTGCGCATCAATTCCTGTCTATTTTTTCTCCTTTTTCTTCGACAAACACGGATATGCTTTTTTTTTCGTGAAACGTTTTAAAAACACGATCTTTCGAACTACGAAATTCGCTCTGGCGATTTATATTAACGTGTTTCCTTGGTAAACAGCGAAAATTCGTCGAAACCGCCGATTGGAATATCGCGTTAAACGTGTTTCGCTCCAAAGTTTCCGCATCGCCGAGTTTTTTCTTCGTATCGATAAACCGTCGCCGTAGTCGTCCACGATTTCGAACGGACACGCAGCTGGAACGAACTTTTTGAATCGCGCAGGAAAGCGAAAGCTCGATCTACGACTTCTGCAAACAGGATTCGTACAAACAGAATCCTTAAGTTCTGTCTCGTCCCGCGTCACCAACCGATCAACCTTGTGCACCGATCGATCGATAATTAGAGAACGTCGTTTCTATATTTAGTCGCGTACCTGTTCGTTGCGTGCGCGCGAATTGCCTGTCAAATTCGAGCCATTAAACTTTACTTTGATCGCGAAACGCGACCGTTTAGTTTACATTTCTGTCCGAAACGCGACTCGATAAACGCGACTCGATAAACGCGACTCGATAAACGCGACTCGATAAACGCGACTCGATAAACGCGAAGGCGTATTTCGATTCGAAAAATAAACGGGCGAACCGAGAAGTCGCGCAGTTTTTCGCGCGGTGTCGCGCGGTGTCGCGCGGTGTCGCGCCGTTCGGTTGAGGTGCAAAGTGCGCGTCTGAACAGCCTACGAGAGCTTGGAAAAACGGTCATTCGCGAAATTGGAACGTTCAAGTTGAACGATAACCGGCGCGGCGCTTACCGGTGAACGCTTTACGTAACGCGACATTCGAGCAAGGTGCGACCGAGACTGAGACGTTCTCGTTCCTTCTAGCCGAGTTTGCGATCTTTCTTCGATAGCTCGGAATTTACGCTGGCTCGAGCCGAGAATCTCTGTTTTTGTCGCGTGTGTATCCCGTTTGCTGGCATTCTACCAGGGAAGATCCTCCTCTACGCTCCAACAAATAGAAATCGCAGTTCCTTCTCGAAAGCTGTTCGAAAATTCGATCCGACCACTTGTAACGTACTTTCGTTAACGGCAACCTCCAATGTCGTATCAACGATATTTACTAGTAGATTTATAACCTGTACAGCATTATCGTCGGTGGAAGATAATAGCGGTAGCGCGTACGGTTCGTAAACAAAAATTACACAGGCATGGACATATTTTCGAAAGTTCGGAATTGTTAAATACTCGGATCTCGTTACGGTTCGAACGGTTAAGCGAAACACACGGTACAATCGTATCCGTTTATACGCGTTTCGTTTGCTCGAACGGACAACAGAGATCGGGCCTGGATCAAACGACTTTTATGGCATTTCAAAGATTTTTCGCTCGTTCTTTTCCCGACGAACGCGAATAGCGTTGTTCAGTTCGCTCAATACTGAACGAAAATGAAAGCCAGTTACAAAGGAGGGCTCGCGAGCGAGCGTTGAGTAATTTCGAGCACCGTTTGAGCTTCGAAGGAGAAGATTCGAAGAAAAATGGAAGCGAGACACGCGTGGGCATCGTTGAAGTCGATCAGGAAATTATCGTCGTTGAGCAACGGTAATAGCGACGCTAACGGCAGTTCTACCACGACCTGGTACGACGTACCGGTGCCGGTGATCGTCCATTGCCACGAGTTTCCCCAAGCGATTCCGCAAGCGATTCCGCAAGCGATTCCGCAAGCGATTCCCCAAGCGATTCCGCAAGCGATTCCCCAAGCGACCGATCAATCGGGGACCGTTTCCATGGAACGACGAGCAACCGTAGCAGAAGCAGAAGACGAAGAGGAAGAAAAAGGAGAAGCGCGTCGAACGAAGGAGCAGGTGGCGAGCGAAGAAAAACGCGAGGACACGGGACGAGAAGGAGGAGAAAAACGGCACAGAAACACGGTGGAGTTGACCGCCGTGGCATCGGTGAAAACCGACGAGGACGGTCTGCCCGAGATCAGCTTCAGTTTCTTGCAGGCGAACCTCGATCGGTCCTCGTTCGGCGAGGAAACGGCAACGAGTAGGAGCATCGGTTCGGCCACGGCCACGGTCACGGCCACGAGCACGGCCACGGTCACGGACAACCTTCTCGAACATCGGCGGACGTCCACGCAAAATCGACCGTACGACTTTCCTAACGGCTTACGCGTGCCCGACGAAATCGAAACCGAGAAAGTCGTAGAAAGTCGGCGCGCGGCAGAATCGCGGCTCGCCGACGCGGACGAGAACGTCCTCGAACGAAATACGGACAGATACGATCGGGCTAAGCGATTAGTCAGATCGCTGAAATACGGACGGAAACGTTACGGCGAATCCGATAGCGACGGTTACGACGCTGGAATCGCCTCGATGTCGGGTTCTTATTCGGATCCCGAATGTTCCAACGACGTTTCCCCGAACGTTTCCCCGAACGTTTCTCCGAGATGGAAGAACGGACATTCCAAGGTATCGTTAACTCGTTTAACGCTTGGATCGAACTGCTCCCGACGGATCGGACTCGACGATAACCCGCGCGATTACCTTTACTTACTTCTTCTACTTTCTTATTCCTCGCGCGATTTTCGCTTTCGTCTAACCGAGCCGAGAAACGGACGCGTACGATTAACTCTAGCCGAAATAGCCTTCCAGAGGAACAGGAAGGAAGTAGACTTTCAGCCTGGTGCTTGCGTTCTACGTAACGTAGCAAGCTTGATCGGGGAGCCGATAACGCGTTCCATTGTTCCCGCGTTTACTCGTGTTCGCATTCTGGACCATTGCTCGTTAACGAGCTGCTATTTAATTAGTCCACCGATCAATTGATAAAAATGTGGGACGCTCCAGATTCGATTCGTAATCTGCAACCCGTATCGTCCGAACCGATTTCGGTATTTCGATAGGTTTCGCTACGCTGAGCGTGACATTCCACGGATAGAAAAATTCGAAAGGCGAAATTCGCAACTAGAACTACTAGAATTCGCACGACCAGAGAGACCTTATTTATTGTTATTATTAATCGCGCGCGGTTCAAACTCCGTAGACGCGAACGGTCCGGGACACCGTGACTCTCGACGGCGAATGTCTCGTTAACAAAAGTAGCACGATTTATCGCCGGGTCTGATCCGACGATCGACGATCGACGAACGGAGAGCGGTCGCGTCCATGAACATCCTAAAGTTGCAGAAACATCGACTGGGGAAAGCATGGGAGAAAATGAGAAGCTGGCTACGCGACGAGACGTCCAAGATCAACGAGGTCGTGAACAAACACGCTAGGTTGCAGGCTGTCGGCGCTTTGACCGGAGAAGCTCGCGTCCCAGTTATTTCGAAGAGCAACAGCGCGTCTTACGATCTGACCAAAGCCAGTACCCAGCAACTCGGATCCATCACGAAAGTCGAGGAATTCGGTTTGACGTCCGTCACGGAAGAGAACGCGACTCGTCTGTCCGAAAACGACGATATCGCGTTGATAAACGCGACGTCCGACGTCTCGAAGAAACTTTCGAATAATTTAAGACGCGTCGTCGGTAGTTCGGACAACGTGTTCGACGAGGATGCTAAGGAGAAAATCGTAACCTCTTACAGTGTGGACAAATTGTGCTTCGATACGGAACACGAAGAGACCGTCGGGATCGAGAACAACCGGGATCATGCTCGGAAAGCGGGTCTGATTAAGAGGAGAATGTTGGGGTCAATCAGAGGGTTAATGGCCTCCACTCATCTACTGCACGTTCACGAGCCCGAAGAGGTACTTGCATCGTTCCGTTCCCTATCGTTCCCTAGCGTTTCATAGCGTTTCCTAATGTTTCCTAATGTTTCCTAATGTTTCCTAGCGTTACGAAATGTCCGAAACAACCGGTATGTTTCTTCTTTCAAACGGTGTATCGATCGACTCGACTACAATTTTACACCTTCTTTACGTTTATACGCTCTCGTAATTTTCATTTTGATATAAACACCAGCAAACTTACGTATCGGCGCAATCGTTCGAGCAAAGTAGACATTCTAGCGGACGGCGTGTACGATCGAAGCGTCGAAAGTGTGGGAAAGTTGAACGGAGAAAATACTCGACGTTGTCTCCCGCGTATTCCTTTCTTTCTCTACGTTCTTTCGACGATCCCAGCGACGTTCGTGTCTTAAAATCTCATTGTTTCGATCGAGAACTTGTCGATTGGTCGCGTTGGTCGGTAACCGCGATACGTAAAACTAATTAATAGCTCTCCGGTTACCGTCCGGTTACCGTCCGGTCGTTAACGCGTTGCTCGTCGAGAGAGTCGCCGACACCACCAATTGAACGCGATGTCTAATTAAAAGATGAAAGAAAAAAAGAAAACACAAAGCAAATTACAGAAAATTTTAAGCAACATTTCGAACCGTATTAAATAGCGTTATTAACGCTTCAGATAAAGTGGCTTTGATAAGATCAGAAGCAGAAAGTGTACGAAGCAATAGTTCGAAATCGCAAATCGGTAGATAGTTCGTTCGGTCGATGGTGCGCGAAAGATTCGGGACACTCGTAGAAATTGTAGGAACGAGTGGAAAACCGAGCGTAGAAACTCGAAAGAGAGAAGACGCGCGTGGAAGGTGCACGAGCGGTTGCGGCGCGGTGATAGCGTCCGCGACCTCCTCGATTTCACCGTTTCGCCTGAACCCAAAGTCGAGGAACTCTCGAAGGTAAAAGGGAAAGGAATCGTGTACGGTGTACGCGCGAACAGCTGCATCCGCTAATATTCAAAACTTTTCCTCCCTCGTCGCGAGTAACCTTGATTTTCAAACGTCTCGCTATACATTATAGATTCGCTATTAGCGGTGCAGGATTTTCTTAATTCAAAGCAAATCCAGGTGAAGTTGCCGCGATTCTTTTTCGCCGTTACGACGATCGACGTGTCTTCTACGCGCGATCATACTCTTCCGGTAGAACAACTTGTCTTATGGAAATCGAAAAGAATGTGTACTTTGTCGGGCTTCCCTAGGAAGACTTCAAGTTTGGCTACTTACTTCGGAAACGCGAACAACGACCGAATTTAGCCGACTTTCCGAATATTATGTATATTCGCGATACCGCTACTCGCGGCTCGTAAGACGCTAACGAATTTAGTTTGTTCGAGAAATTCTCGTCGAGCCGTTAACGCGAAATATCAACGTTTTCGCGAGTGTCGCTAATTAAGTTACGCCAACTAGAGTATTATTCCAATGCGCTCTGTCATTGGTCCGTGGTGTTACAAATCGTACCTTTTATGCGACCCCCGTTCACTTTTCAACCGTTACGCGAAAATCCTCGACTACCTTCGCGAAACGGGCTTAAAAGAAGCCGATAGACCGTTGGAAAGTTTCAAAGTTTATGAAATTCTAACCAAGCGCACGCACGGACCTGTCTCCGACGCGTTAAGGTCTAGGTTCAATTTCAAACTGTTCGGGAAATTCAACGAGACGAACGATCGAACGAAAATAAAAACCGACCTTTTCTCCAACTGTTGTACGATATAAAGTCTAGATGACGTATCGGTGTCGTTACGTATCTTTAACAAGATACAGGTAGAAGACAATTTGCTAGGAAAAACACTCTGACAAAGATACAAAGTCAAAACAAGTATTACGTTAGCGTTACGGGTCCTTCCGCGTGTAACTCTAGGACAGATAGGAAGTTGTATATATACCACCTGTTGCATACCACCTGTTGTAGATAGTCCATTTGTTCCGCGACCATGGTACCATAATATCCAACTCGACGTATCAATTAACCTTTTACTTCGATAGGTTTCGACATCGACATCGCGACTTTAATACATTTTATTCCTACGTGTCCCGGTTTTTTCATCCGGCTCGGCCAAGCGTCTCGTAAACGATCTCCTTTCTTTTCTACCCAATTTCCATCCGATGATTTTCCTCTTCGTCCGACTGTACCCTGTTTGAAGCTCGCGAAATACGGATCACACGAAAGTTGATCCTCGTCGTAGTTTGCGCCGTAATTGGGCCAACCACACGAAATTCGTTGCGGTTCACTCCGATAGCGAGTATAGCGAGAATGAGTCGTTGCAAAGTAGAAATACTCGGAAAATTTCATCGACCAATATTAGATATTAGATATTAGATATTCGTGGGGCGAAACGTTGATCCCGAATACGTAACGCGAAAACCGAAACCGGTATGTTCGCTAAACAAACCGGTCGTATAGGTGAGAACTTTTTGGATTTTATATTTCTCCTCCAGTTTACGCGACGTCTGGATTTTCCTGCGCGTTACGCGTCGGTTCGTAGCTGAAATAATGACCGACTCGAAGAGAAAAGATATCGGGAACGTAATTTGCCGGTATTTTCCAACGTTACGCTCGACTCGACTCGATTTTCTCGCTACTATACTCGTACAGTAAAGTTCTAGTTGGATAGCTGTTCGCGTTGCCACGCTAAATTCTCTTTTACTACGAATCACCGGACTTAATTTCGTTCGGCGATCTCCTTCGATGCGTTAAAACGATCTAAAGGAACGTTTCTAAAGTAATCGCTGCGCGAAAGAAACTCGGACGACAGCGCGCGATACGAATGAAAACAACGAATCGATCAATTTGTCGATTCGAGTAAAACGCATCGAATCTCCGTTTCCGTTATTTTGGCCGATTATTCGAAACGCTTCGCGAAACCGGCGAAATTAACGAGAAATCGTTCGGGTGATTCGAACGAGTACAAAGTCACGCGGAGAGGGTAATCTTATCGAGGCATCGAAAACGCACGGTTAACTTTCCTTTTGCCGAGCGTTCGCGTACGATTCAATTTTCCTTCCTTTCGCACGGGTCAAGAATGCTATAAATCGATTCGTTGCTCGTAAATCTGTCGCGTCGGTCCTGCGAAGCAAATGGAACGGAAGTCTGCATCGATCGTAAATCCCTTTTCTTTCCTTTCCTTTCCTTTCCTTTCCTTTCCTTTCCTTTCCTTTCCTTTCCTTTCCTTTCCTTTCCTTTCCTTTCCTTTCCTTTCCTTTCCTTTCCTTTCCTTTCCTTTCCTTTCCTTTCCTTTCCTTTCCTTTCCTTTCCTTTCCTTTCCTTTCCTTTCCTTTCCTTTCCTTTCCTTTCCTTTCCTTTCCTTTCCTTTCCTTTCCTTTCCTTTCCTTTCCTTTCCTTTCCTTTCCTTTCCGGAAGGCAAAAAAGACCGTCTTGGTGCAAAGAAATGGTCGTAACTCGCTCGCGGGACATCTCCCGAGCCACGATGCGTGGTTACCGCTGCGTTCGACGTTCCCAGAACAACGCCGTACAACTCGAAATTGCGTTAACGATAGATCTTGTTGATTTCAGGGTGGACAAGGCGGGTTCGAAGATGTTCGACGATACGTGAAACAAGGTGGCGATTTCTGCAAGGAATTGGCGTCGATACTTCACGAGAGGTACGTTCGATCACGAAAATATCGAATCTCGTGTCACGCTCGACGTGCCCCTACCTCTCAGAGCTTTTCGTGTCCACGTGCATACCTCTTAAATCGAGCATCCTCGCCTCGTCGAAAACAAAACGAATCCATTCCGTTAAAAGACTCGTTATCGTTTCAGGGCGGAATTGGAAGCTACTTATGCCAAAGGGCTCAGCAAATTGAGCATTAAATTAACGAAGGCGTGCGCGAAGGATCAAGGTATACATGAAAATTTTCCAATAGCCAGGTTTGCTTTTGCAGACAGATCCGATTATACAGCCATTTTATGCATGTCTGATATTTCGTAACGCAGGTGGTAACAGCAGCGGAGGCGTGAACGAGGCATGGAGATGCGTCGGCGAAGAAATGGAAGCTGCCGCGGAAGCCCACAGAATCTGGGGATTGACGCTCGGCGAACAACTCGCAAAACCTCTGCGAGTGAGTTTATCGAAATTTTCTCGGAAACGCTTAATATCTTTCTTACCGTATACTACCTTTACTTAATCGTTCAGGCGTTGAATGGGCTTTAAACGGGTGTGTACGTGTTACGTAGGTAGGCGTAGCAGAGGCTCAAGGACGCTCGAGGAAATCTATCGAGAATTCCGTCGACAAGGCGGGGAAAAGTCTTCACGAGTGGCGTAACGTCGCGGTCAAAAGCAAGAAACAAAGCTTCGCTTGCGCGAGAGAAAACGAGAGGTTACAGGACCTGGCGAGGTTACAATCGATCAGCCAGAGCCAACAAAGCAACAACAAATCTTCGAACCATCATATGACGGAGAAGGAGGCGAGTAAACTCGAGGCGAGGAGGAGAAAGGCCGAGGACTCCTCTCGTAGGGCGGATACGGAGTTTTACACGGTGAGCGTGAGAGCCGAGAGAGCCAGGCTCGAATACGAAAGTACCATGAGGAAGGGGGCTAAACAAATGGAACTTCTCGAGGAAGAACGATTAAGCGCTCTCAAAGATCTAGCGAACGTTTATCTGGCACACCTGCAAGCTCTCGCTCCCCGTCTACAACAGGTACATTTCCCATTTATTTCCTCATCTTCTTAATCGTTTAACGAATATTTCTTACGATAAACCGAATTTAACCAACTTCGACAACGAACCGTCCAACCTAAACTACTTTTCCTCGTCGGACGACGCTACACTTCAACGCTATTATTATTTAACGATTATTTCTTATTCTTCTTGTTAGCGTGACAAATTTTTCGTCGTTTTTCTTCCAGAGCGCAGACCGTTTGGCAGCTCCTGTACGTAACTGCAACGTGTCTCAAGACATCGAGATCCTGAAGAATCTTATACGCCGAGTAGAGAGTAACGACGGATGCAATTCCGATCAATTACTTCCTGATTTTTATGCCGAACACATTACTCTCGCGATGAACAGGGAACGTCGAAAGCAAGCGTTAGTGAGAGTTCTTCATCTGATCAGACAAGATTTGGATCGAGAAAGACGCGGTAGAGAGGGCTTGGAAACTCTCCATAGAGCTTTCGTCGCTACACCGGCATTCGCGGCGGACGAGAGCACGCAAAACGTTACCGATAAACTACATCACGTACGAATCTTTTTCCTTTTTACTTTTTCCTCCTTCTACCGACATGTCTTGCAAAACGATCTCATTCACCTTCCTCTTTCAGATGAGATCCATGCTGCTCTATCTGGAAGCGGCGAGGTACAAAGTTGGAGGTACCTTGGCGGAAGTGGAAGGCAGTAAACGAAGCAAACATCCGTTAGCCGAGCACATTTTAGTATCCAGGGATAAACAGGGTTTGCAACAAAGCGTCCTTAAGGTACGTACGCGACCACGACAAAAATACTAACTGCAGGACGTCGCTGTCGTTACGAGAATTTACTTTCATCTAGATTCCTTCTTGGGCGAAAAACGAATCGTTCGAGATTCAGGACGACGAGGACGAGATAGAAGTTCATCTGTCGAAGACGGATCACGATACCGACAGCCGTCACTGGCCCGATCGAACAGCCGGGGACGGCAATTCCGAGAATCCACCCGACGAAGATGACTTTAGCGATTTCGATGAATTCAGTAGCCATTCCGAAGACAATAACAATCAAGACGTGGACGCCACCGAAACGACCAGCAAATCCGAAGGAACGGAACAGTGCAGAGCGATCTATCAATACTCGGCGAATCTGAATGACGAGCTTAGCTTGAGCCCTGGAGACTTGATAACGGTGCATCAGAAACAACCGGATGGCTGGTGGATAGGCGAGTGTAGAGGAAGAACTGGAATATTTCCAGCAACCTATGTACAAGTTATTCACTGATCCTCTGAACAGCTCATTTTCCTTCTCACATCAGTTGCTTGAACATCTTGCGAAAAATAAAGATGCGTCATAAGCACAACCGTACACACACTTCCACCGTAAAACTAATTAAACGGATCAAAAAAGGTACCAAAGCACACTAATCTCGAGTGTGACGTTCTCCGATGTTAAACGTCGATCGTTTAAGTCAAAACATTCGACGTTCAACTGTATAATTCTTCGTAACAACGATCGTCGAACAGTTTCGATTACGATCTCGACATATTAGAACCGCGTTATACTCCTTCGAAATGGTTATTTTAATTTCGCCTGCACGTTTAATATCGCTTTTTAAAATACAAATCTTACAATTAGTGGATACTCCGTTTATCCTGTTTGCGTCGATCACGTGCCCACATTATACATATGCATGCAAACATTCTGCGAGAACACGTACAACCCAAACTTAACGCCAAATTGTTGCTGTATTTGGCGAATCGTAATATGAAAAATCAAATATTTATACAACGAAGGATTCCTTGCAACTTTTATAATTTATCTACTCTAATTTCTAATTAATTTATAACGTTTATGTAAAGCGTTACGTTATTAGTCAAATATTTCTTAGTAAAATACGATAAAAGTCACTATGATATAAAATAAGCGTCGAAGATAGTTGACGAAAGAAGAAAGCATTTTCTTTTTTACGTTATCGAATAACATTTATTTACGAAGCTACTAAAAATCTAATTAAGTAGCGGAATATGTATGTACATAACTCGATCGATTTTCGAAATCTATTTGTAAATAGTAGCTATATTTAATAAATTAACTTTCGTACATCGTTAAAAATTCAAAATTCGTTCATTTATATAAAACGATTACGGTTCAGTCGTCCAGCTCGTTCGCATAATCCTTTTCCAATTCAATTATCACTTCGTCGATTGTGCGAGTCTCGTTACCTGTCGAAATAAAACTATATCGTTTCAATGATTTTACATTGATATTACGCGTTGTAATACAAAATATCATCATTTCTAACATATCATAGTGGACGTTCATTGTCCTGATCGATTAGTTTACCAACATTAGTATACAAATTTACTAAAAAATAAACGTCGATGCAAAAGTTCAATTTTCGATTTTATTTCATGTTCACTTACTGCAAAATGGTACGATGTTCGATGTAGCAACGAAGAATGTTCCACGGTGAGGATAATTTATCGCGTTTATACCCATTTCGGTGCAGACGTTTCTGTCACAAGATTCTCTAACTATTCGTTTTAAGCTTCGATACGATAAATCCCAATGATGTGCCCAAAATTTACAATCGCGTTTAATGTCGGACATCAAAGATTCCGTTAAATAGATATATGAACGTCCATGGCTACATATAGACTTGTTAATCGCTGAAATCAAGTTGATACTTCATGAAAAATACATTGCTTACTTGTTCTACCTCTAAAAGTATCTATGCGTATATTCACCTTGAAGAGGAATTGGTAAATATTCAAAGTAAGACGAGTTCTCTCTTACACAGCCAGGCTGACTTTTACCACCGTTAGGATAGAAGTCAACGTGACCTGGTAAAAAGTTACTTTTATAATAACCGAATTCAAATTTATTAAAAACGTTCAAATCAGTTGCTCGGAAATATCACTAACCTATAGGCTCTGGCAAACCTAATCCAATTTCAGAAAGTAATCTACCGTTGGTATGAATAATATCGACGAATGGAGCATCGGATTTATGAAGTTTTACATTTTCATCTGCGCTGTTGAAACAAGGTTGCGCAGGGTCCAATCCTGTTATTCTTTCTACTTTCCAATTACTTTGTCTTTTTTTCAGTTCCTTAGCAGCAAATCCACAAATATGTGCTCCCAAACTGTGACCGACTAAATGAAGGAGCCCCCGACTACCGCTATCCAAAGTATTCAAAGTGTTTGTCGCATTTTCAACGTGTTCTAAAAATCTGTACCAAAGAATCTCTATCGAATATACGTATAGGAAACTTATTACATATAATACCATGTAAAACAGACCTTGCAATTTGATATCCCACCACTTTTGTATTGATCGCTGCTTTGTAGTAATTCCAGGTATTACCACCTGCACTCCAATCTACAACTACGATATTCACGTCACCCTGTGATAATCATTAAAGGATACAATAATACGTTGAACTTTACGTATCAAGACAAATTTTTAGACACAATTATATATATATCGTATATTTAAAATTAAACTTACCCATCGAAGAAACGATTTCTCCATACTTTCGATCCATGATTCTTGACCGTGCGATAAAAATCCATGAACTATTACGATCGTTCTTCGTTCGATTTGGAAATCTGTCCATTCTAAACCAAACTGTTTACCGATGATTACCTGAACACGTTGTGGCTGCTTTCTCGAAGATAACAAAAACTGAACATTCAAAGCATTTGATCCGTTTGGATTACTCATAAAAAACCATTCCAATGCTGTGGCTAACGTTTTCCCTAAACCGAAACAATCTACCCGATACGATTTAGAATTTAAATAAGAATTTTGATAACTCGAATTTGATAATGTAAACATAAAATTCGGCAAATTGGAACTATTGTAAGTCACTGAATGTTCATCGCCATCATTCGAATGTATGTTTGCGTCGTTCTTCAAAACGTGATTGTACGCGGTAGGAAGCAAACACAATTTAATCAATAGTATTCTAAAAAATAGCATTTTATCTAACGAATTTCAAGCTACAACAAATAAATCTAACGCAAATAACTTTACGACTTATTATTGCGCGTATACAGAATGAAAACAAAAGTCACGACCTTGTGACAACAGGGGTCACGTCGTTCATTTTCGAAGGAAAAAACAGCTTCTAAACACACGAACAATTTACTTTTGCCTTTCCTGCTGCCAATATTGTACTAACAAAAAGGTGTTTTACTAATTGTAAATTAAATAATAATATAATTTATTATACTTTATTAAGTTCATACATTTATAGTAATTTGTATAACTCGTTGCAAGTATATAACGAAAATATTGTATTACTCGTTAATGTTTGATAACAATTTTTAATAATTAGCAATTCACGATGCCGATAATACAACTAGTTCTGTGCGAACGTATTGAAAAAAAAAAAAAAAAAAAGAAAGCTATTAAATATTGATAATCAAGTATCAAAATTATTATTAATAGTATCGAAGTATTAATATTCAACTAACATTTGTTACGTGCTAACTGTATATACATAATATAAAATTATACAATATCTCTGTCTGATCATGTGATTACTATAAAATCTGTTATACTCATTCTTTTCGGTATAAAACGATAGTGTATTTTTTACATAGATAGTATAAGACTGAAAATTCATTAACACTTATATGTTCAACTTTTGCTTCTTCTTTTTTCGCCTTTTCTCTTTTTTCTGCTACAAATAAAAAATAAAAAAAAAAAAAAAAAAAAAAAAAAAAAAGAAGAAAAGAATTCAATGTTTTTCAATTAAAAACCACACAAAGGATTAACGAATATTTTCTTACCATTCTTTGTTCGAAATTTACTTGTTTTTCTTGACCAGGTATATTTTTACTACCTCCTTGAAAACTACTAAAGTCCACTGTTTTATAATCGAATTTTTTCGACGGCAACATATTCTGCTTGTTTAAATCGTTGATTATGCGTTTCTTCTCTCCTTTCTTTCGCGACCTAAAAAAAACAGTTTTTATTCATTTTTATAGCGAACTCAATAAGATAAGTACTGTTTAAACATAGCTAATGTATCAAAAGAAATGATACATTATGATTTTTGATGAAAAAAACAATCTCGATGTTATTGCAACGTTCCTACCGTATTGAATTAGTAAAATTGTCTGGAGTATTGTTCTGAATTCTTGCGACACTTTCTACTATTTTTTCCTCTTTATCCAAATGTTCCGTTTCGTACGACTTCTTGTTCGTGTCTTGAATAATTTTGGTTTCTAACGACGGAATCGGAGTTATCAAGTTGTCGGTAGTTTTCTTTTCTTCTTCCGTTACTTTTTCTTCATTAATGTTTGAATTTCTTTTTCTTTTACATCCGCGCATTTTACTTAAAGGAGTTTTCTTTGTCGACGGTGTGGTCACCGTTTGCTGATTCGGAACTTGAGAGACCTGTTTAAAATGTTCATAAACTCGTTGTTTACTCTCTTCTATTTCTTCGTCAACCTTCGTCAATTTATCTAAACGATCTTCTTCTTCTTGTTTCTGTTTCTCTCTTTCGCGTGCTTCTTCTTCCGCTATCATTGGTATCACGCGTTTGTATCGTTCAAATGGACTTACAAAAATAAACTTTCTCTTCCTATTACCTCCCTGATTATTCTTCGATGTTTCCTCATCCTAAATTAACATACGCGTATACACATACATATATTAGTTTAATAAATAATAATTATCACTTTTAATTGACATTAACATTAACATTATGATTAACATTATCGTCTTACCTCGGATGTGACTGGACTGTCGAATACAGTCACTGTATGCTTGACTGTAACGATTGAAAGTGCTGCCGCCTCTTCTAGAACGTTAACGTTATCCAATAGACAGGGTAAATCGGCTCTAGCTTCCATGTCGTGCGGAATATCGTGCGGAGAATACATCCACGCTTCTGAATTTGCGATTTGATTTCTTTGACTCAATCTTTGCCTAAGATCATCGAGAACTGGTTTGATAAGTGGTTGTTCTCTAGCTTTTAATATTATCTTGTGCAGTTTTAATAAATTTTGCCTCACCAAAGGTGGAATAGGATTACAACATGCCAAAATGCCTTGCATTTCCCGAGGTAATGTTTCAGCTATATTCAATAGCATATGATTCGGCAAAACGTAAGCTGTACTGTCGTCCTCTTCTCTCGCGGTAACATCTCTCCATTTATGCAGTTCTATCAAAGCATAAAGTTGTTTATTATTAAACATCTTTTGACTCTTTCGGTATACACTCATACAGCTTTCCTCTGTCCATATCGGTTTCACGTAAGTCTTTTTACAAATGTCCGTACTCCGATCATAAACAGATTTCAGAATATTGATTTGTCCGTTAGCTGCGTCTATTAAAGCATTTCTTAAAATGTCTTTTATGTACAATAAATAATGCGTGTCTTCCCTAGCATATTTTTGTAGTTCCTCCGGTAACGGCCTTATTCGCCAATCAGCCAATTGAAAGTGTTTATTGGGATCTATGTTACAATATTGCTTTAATAAATACGCTAGACTTAAATACGGCAGATTAAGTTGTTTCGCCGCTTGATGCGTATCGAACATATTTACTACATAGAGAGACAAATCTCTTTGGAGCCATTGAATGTCTAAATCGGCTCCGTGAAAAACTTTTAGAATCGTTGGCTTAGTAAAAATCTCATTTAATTCGTGTAGTTCGGATCGTAGCGATAAAGTATCTATCAAATAATCCGCATCTCCTGTCGAAATTTGCATCAAGCAAGTTATTCCTTGAAAGCTGCGGTAAGAATGATGTTCCAAGTCTACAGCAATTTCCTTATACCGTTTCAAATCTTCTAGCAATAATTTAATATCAAGCGAATTTTCGATTATTATTAAAGGTGTGTCTTCCAAAGACTTATATTTCTTTGGTTCAGATTTTTTCAACCGATCCGTAGGAGGCGAAAACATATCCAATTCAAATTCATAAGGATGACTGTACACTTCGCCATTTTCATCTTCTTCCGTATAAATAGCCAATGGTTTTAACGAATTCGGTTTGTCTTTGATCTTGGGACACCATGGTTTCGAACTGTTGTCAATTTTATCTTTAAACATTAACTGAGGTCTTTGAACGTTTCTGCCTGCCAACAAGCGCACGGATTGAGTATTATCCGTTTGTTGCGGTGGTCGACAGATTTGATTGTTCCAACTTCCATTCACTGTCTGCTTGTTTGCACGCGTTACTACCAATTCTACTTGAGAATTTTTCATAACGCCGCATTCTTTGTCCATCAATTCGTTCTACGGCGAAGAAATTTGTAATTATGTAGAGTATTTGTTAGTCGTACGAATACTATATAAAAGTTACGCGTACAAAAACTTACAGCTCTATCGAGAAGAATATCGTTGGTTTCTAGCAAAAGATCAAATTTTTCGTCCACGCCTCGATTGGAAATATTGTTTTTAATACCTACCGTGGCCAGAACACGTTGCATAACGTTTAATACCAGTTTTATGTTTCGATCTTTGGCATCGAGAAAACTAGGGAAACAGGAATAATAACGAAAATCCGATCCACCCGGTAAACTATTGGATACTTTAATCCCAGTTCTTATCGCGTCAAACGATTCCTGAAATATAACATAAGTCGGTTCCGAAAAGAGGGCTCCCAGCAAACATTTGTTAAAGCTTATCATTAGAACCGATTAATCCGTACCTGAACATAGTTGGCAAAATTCGCATATCCAGGTATAATTTGTTGATTGTTAATTCCTTGCAGCTCATTTTCGTGCGTTTCATTTTCTAACGGCTCTTGACAATCGCCACTCCAATCTTCCGTAGAATCCATATCGTTCGTTACGAATCGTTGACGATAATTTTGTTTTCGATTAAAGTTTTACTCGATACTGTAACACATACGCGAAACATTTGAATATAATTACACGAGGATAACCTATAACGTCCACGATGCATACTCAATACTCGGTATTTAGAGGAGACGGTACCATCGACGAAGGACGAACGAAATATACGAAATAATTGTTTTTACAATTGTTCGGAATAATTTTTTGAAGCGTTGACAGCGTAATATATTTTTGATGGCATTTTAATAGAAAGAAGGATACGAAAGCAGCACGAATAAAAAGTTAAAATACACTGTAGGTACCATATACATATGCATGTGTACGAGGACAATACAGTTGTCATAGATTTGACCCGACGAAGAGGAAGAGAGCAGGAATAAATTCGTAAGCAAGGTATCGTTAACAATCGATTCGATGAAAAATACTGAAATGATATGAAATTCGGATCGTTTTGATAGATATACGTACAATCATAATACAGGTATAGATATGTGCGTATAGTGCGAAAAAGGACGTCGAAGATGGCGTTAGCATCGTTACAATCTATCCGTGTCCCGTTCTCAGCGTTCAAGTCCAAAATTAGTAAATAAAGATGGTGGCAGCGCGTGAGCCGTGTGCGGTATCGTCACGCGAAAAATGTCTGGTAAAATGAAGTGGAAACGGAGAACGTTCGCGATCTCTCCGAAAAATTCGAAAGTTTTAAAGACCTAGTGATCGAGTTGATCGTACGGACAATAATAACAGTGTAAATAGTGTATTTTTCTTATATTTCCCCGGGAGCGGATAGCAGCCGAAAAGAGGATAATTTGGCTCCAGAGTTCACTGTAAGGTACAAATTCTCGCTATTTTTAGACTCTACCCGAGTGTCGATTCTCATTCAGAGCATTCGTTCGTTCCATCGACGAGTAGAGAAGTCGCGAACCGACATCTACCACCCTGAAGAAAAGAACGTTTCGGAGCGTCGTCGATGTTCTGTCGTGGGCGTTTTCGATTACTCAATAATGCGCGAACGAGGCTCGTCGTTACTCGTAAATCTGCAGCAAGACCGACCAGCAACCTCGAGGACATGGTTTTCTCTTTTGCGACCACCACGATAACGTTCGAAACAATTAACGGATGTTCCGAAAGAACTCTTCGAAATATCAGTATGCTATTTTTATAAATAGGAACCTACATACCGTGCTACGCGTTTTAGTTGCATACGTTGCACCGGTACGCGTACGCACACAGTGACACACATTTTATTTAACCCAATTGATAGAACGATCCTCAAGTTGGATCGATCGATGCGTCTTACGCGTATCGGGAAGAGAATTTATCGATTTCGTGAACGATCGTTCTTCTATACCTTCCGTCTTACACCGTCCCGATTTTACCGTCAATATTTACGTCTATTCGAGATACACTCTACTTTCACGGAAAGAATTTCGGCAACGAAAGCTACCGAAAGCATTGTTTATGCGCAATACTTTGTCTCGTATGTCGCGATCCTAGTTAGTTTTTGTTGCGCGCGTCAACGTACTTGTCTTTTTTTCGCGCGTCATCTTTGCCTATCCTCCTGTCGTATCGACGAGGATCACTCCGTTTCCGTTTCTTCGGCACTTTCTCCGTACGCGAACGCGCGTGTGCGCGATTTCTTTTTTTTTTCTTTTTTTTTCTTTTCAAACGTGTTCGAACGTAATACCGCGAAACATTCGCGTCGGCCGAAATAGCATAGATCCAGATGGTCGGTCACGAATGAAATTCACCGAGCGTAGTCTATTAATTCTTCGTGACTCAAACTTTTGTCGCGAGAAATTGCGATCCACGCGTACAATCACCCGCGACCAACGTACAGAGAAAGAAAGAGAGAGAGAGAGAGAGAGAGAGAGAGAGAGAGAGAGAGAGAGAGAGAGAGAGAGAGAGAGAGAGAGAGAGAGGGGTTCATTCATGTATGCAACGCGAGTCGTGCACAGGAATAATAAGGGTTTTAATAATAATACGTGAATCACGAGATACCGTACAAGTTGTCGAATGACGTCACGCACGAACGACATTCGACATTGGTCGTAGCTCGCGAATAAGAGACGACATCGAAGTTTCTCTTACGATTCTCAATTCGAGAGCAATCGAAGGGAGCAAAGCGCGAGATGCGAGAAGCGCGCTCCAATCGAATGTCAATGTTTCTCGAACGAAACGAAATGCAGTAGAAATTGGAACGAATAATCATTGCTGTAAAATCGTTGTTCGTTTTATAAGTTAGTTCGGAATTTTCGAATTTTTTTGTAACAGGTTGCCGCTAATGCTAGTATTATGTATTAACCGCGATTGGCAGAGGGTTAGTCGAACGAAAAGTTAAAATAAAATTCTGTTGGGAAAACGTGTATCGAGGTTGAACGAATTGTCGGTGAACGATCGAGACAACGATACTGCGTAACTACCAGGACACGCGCTCTCCGTTGATGGTTTATAGCGTATACAATTTGTGAACACGTAAAAGTGGATCGACGTTGGCAAATTATTCGAACGATCGGTTTGCCAAAGCGGCGCCTTCGCGCGTCGACCCGATACTTTGACCGCGCCTCCCGTTTTCAACGCGTTTGTCTCGACATCAACGAAAAACACGTTTCACCCTTGGCGCTATACCCAAAAGTTGTTTTCGCTACAGCGAAATGGCAACTCGAATCTTTGAAATCGTAATTTTAAACGCGATACTTTACCACGAAACGCGTATATGGCGCGTTCGAAACGTTAACAGGAAATAAATACATATGTATATCGAAGAAACGATTACTATCAGTCCGCCGAGCCTAAAGGATCAATGTTACCGTGCATTATCGAAAATTTCTAATCGGCCAAGTTCCTCGGTCGGTTTTATCTCGCGTTCTTTTCAGACTTCGCGTTGACAGTAGTATTTTAGAGTCTGTCTATAAATAGCAAGTAAAAATGATCGGGCCCTGGCCACTCGGTTTCTAGGAGGCATTGCATTCGATTCGTTTTGCGAGCAACGAGCCGTGTTCCATCGAACGCATCGCTCGTTTCGATCGCTATCGATATATCGCTGTTCTCGTTGTTCGCCGCTTTAACGACCGTTAACGATCTATTAATTCCAGTGAAAACGCGTTTCGGAAGCAAACAGCAGTCTTGCCAGACGCTTTTCTAGACGGAACTGCACTCTACTGTACTAAACAGCCTAATTAGCTTTCCAGTCGGAAAATTTCAATTTACCCACGAATAATTTCCTCCTCGTATCCGTTTCGAAATCGAAATTTTGTCAACGAAAGTCCTAGAGTCGATCGTCCGAAATACTCGAATTTTAATTCGAATCGCGTGCATCAACTTGTTTCGCTCGGCAACGCGACGCGACGCGACGCGACGCGACGCGACGCGACGCGACGCGACGCGACGCGCAACATTATACATTTGGTATAACTTTGTTATTATAATGCCGAGCGTGCTGGCAAATGAAACGAGTCTCGGAGCCAATCGGATCGACACTAACTCGTATTAAATAAACGTTACAAACGTTTCGTAGAATATACGTAACGACGTGTATTTCTTTTAAAAGCGCTCGAAACGTCGACTCGATAGTCATCGGACACGAGCTTTAATAAAAATTAGAGTTATGCTTCGAAACTAGAATTTTGATGGAATTTAATAGTGTTGCTCTTTCGATAAAAGCGTCCGTAAGTTACATCCGAGGATTTCGATCGTTTCGTTGCCCTTCCATCCGTTAAATCCATCTCGCTTCGATTCTCCGGTTAGCATTCGCGATCAAATTATTCTCGAGATATATAATCTTTTCTTACGTTTCCTTTCCTAGCAAATACAAACCGCATAAATAATTGAAAGGAAGCAAGGAGCGTAAAATATTATAGTATAGGTTACACGTAGACTAATTGGATAGATAAGAATGCTATTAACGTGTTTCGTTCGTCAAATGCGCGCGTTTCATCGAAGCTGAAAAATGAAACTTTTCAACGTATGTATGTATTTCTCAAGGGGAAACGTAACCGTAAATTTATAGAATATTAGCGCGAAAGAAGCGAGGCTCGATGACCGTCGAGCGTTGGCGCGCATTCGGCAATTCGGTCGAAGATTAACGGACTTCCGGTCGGTAAAGCGTCAGGAAACAAAGAGACTCTCGGCGAGATTGCCGAAACGAGAGTTTAGAAAGGAAAGGCGCGAGGAAATGGAAGTCATTAGGACATCAGCCGTGTAGCAGCGCGAAGCGCTGGTCTGCCCACGCGGCGGGTCTACGTGCCCGCTAAAAATACCGACGAAACGCACCGCGATCGAGTGTATCGAGACCGAACGAAACAGCGATTCCCTTAGCGTACGCGTTTTCCCTTCCGATTCCTGCCGGTTAAGTCAGCTCCTTTCGAACTCTTTTCCAAAACGGCCAACGAAAAACCGCTCGTTTCGCTGTTGTTCGCGCGACTAATCGTTCGAGGTGTTCGAACGTAGGACGTTAACGAAACTTAACGTTCGATCTTTTCTCTCCGGTTGCCTTTAAGTTCAATTTTCTTTCGTAATCCAACCATACTCGTCCGATAAAATAACTACATCGCCGAAATTATTAGACGCACCATTTATTTACGATTCAGAAATGAAACGAAATCGATGAAATTGTTTATCGGCCGTTGTGATCGGCCCGACGGACTTTTTTCGGGACACGAAAGTTTCTAGTTTAAAACGTCGAACTCCTAATTTTAGGCGAAGCACCGTCGTACGCGTTTCGTAGGTCTGGGTCACGATCGACTGCGGTTCCGACGTTCGGGGGTTAAATCGGTCTTTATCCCTTCGCGAGCTTTCGCGAATAGACTCGTTCGCCAGTTGAGAGAGAGAGAGAGAGAGGCTTCTCGATCTCGCACTTCTCGGCGGAATCCGATTTTTTCGATGGAACGGTCGTTCGGAAGTTTGGCAGCGAGGAGCGAGAATTCGGGTCGATTCTCGTAGGTATAGGCGCGTTTCTATACGGTCGTCGGTGACTCGGGGAGGCGAACGTCGCGAACGCGCGGGGACAACGATCGGCGGGAGAGACGCGCACCGACGCGTCTTGCTACCGAAAATAAACTCACCGCATTTCGTCCGTCCGTCCTTCTATCTTCTATCTTTCCTCTCGGTCCGAGCGTACGCCCGATAACCGACCTGTCTCTTCGCCGCCATCGTTATCCCGCCTATCTCCTCTTGTCACCTTCGCGCAAAAGAACCCTCTCTCTCTCTCATGGAGTCTCGTCCACCTGCGTCATCTCCTTCTCCGTGATCCCGATCCATTCGCGATTACGACGCTCGAACGATTTGCTTTCAGATACGAGTAAGGCAAAATGGTGGTCGGCGAGGCAAGCATACACAACATAATGGGAGGGATGGAGAGCACGGGTGGCGTCAGACTTCACAATCACAAACGGAAGTTGAAGCAGAGGTAGGTGTGTCGAGAAACAGCCGAATCGGAAGAAGAGATCGCGAATCGCGAGATTGGCACGTTCGCCGAATACTTGGCGAAACGTAAATAACGCGCGGGCATCGTTTGTGCCCTCGCCAACGCGAGATACCTTCAGAATTCTAGTTTCTCTAGTTTAGACGTTTCTCTCGTCGTCAGGTTCGACATCATCAAGAAGCTCGGTCAAGGTACTTACGGCAAAGTCCAGTTAGGGATCAACAAGGAAACCGGCCAGGAGGTAGCGATCAAGACTATAAAGAAATGTAAAATAGAGACGGAGGCGGATCTGATCAGGATACGAAGGGAAATTCAAATAATGTCGAGCGTGCAACATCCGAACATTATCCACATATACGAAGGTAGAACGGGTAGATGTAAACTGGGTAGGAAAGGATCGTCTCCGATACCGATCTCGATCGCCTATTTTTCTTTCAGTGTTCGAAAACAGAGAGAAAATGGTGCTGGTAATGGAGTACGCGGCCGGTGGCGAATTGTACGACTACTTGAGCGAACGGAAAAAATTAACGGAACAAGAGGCTCGGAGGATATTTCGACAGATAGCCACCGCCGTCTTTTACTGCCACAAACACAAAATCTGTCACAGAGACTTGAAGCTCGAAAACATTCTGCTGGATCAAGTCGGGAACGCGAAAATAGCAGACTTTGGTCTGTCGAACGTGTTCGACGAGCAAAGGCTGTTGAACACGTTTTGCGGCAGCCCCCTGTACGCCAGCCCCGAGATCGTCAAGGGTACTCCTTACCACGGTCCCGAGGTCGACTGTTGGAGCTTGGGCGTTCTCCTTTACACGCTGGTCTACGGTGCCATGCCCTTCGACGGGTCCAACTTTAAACGACTAGTCAAACAGATCTCGCAATCCGATTATTACGAACCTAAGAAACCCTCGCGTGAGTCTCCTTTCTTTTTTGTCCGCACTGTTCTACCACGGCGATACCGAAGTTAACCGACATGTTATTCCATGTTCGCAGCCGCATCTCCCCTCATCAAAGATATGCTGACCGTTTGTCCCGGCAGACGAGCCGACATCGAAAGGATCTGCACTCATTGGTGGGTGAACGAAGGTTACGAGCAGAATTGTCTCGACATCGCCGAGGACCTGGCGGCCCAAACTCCCGTTAGACTGGATTTATTGCTCTCTCTGGTACCACAATCGGCCAGCGCGGAAAAGCTGGTCGTAGGCGATCAGCAGCCGGTCGGGGACGTCGCGAATAACGTGTCGTCCGAAACTCTGGTACCTACCAGATGTCACTCTGTCGGTAGCTTGATGGAATTGGATCAGAACAATTCCGACAGGCGAATCAGAGAATTATTGGAGGAGGAGCCGAGAACGGCGCCGATCACCGGCGAAGCGAAGCGAAAGCTGGAGACGACGCCTTCGATGGACGAAACCGCTGCCGCTGGTGCCAAGCGGAAAGAACGCTCAAGAAAGAAAGAGAGACCGGAAGAGAGAGAACCGAGAACGTACAAGTCCGCGTCCAGGTAATAACGATTCGATCGCGTCCTCTTCACCTCGCGCCATTATAATCCCTCCGTTTCGCGCTAACGCGCGCATCTACCCACGGAAACACGGTATCGCGCTTCTGTTTCGAGCGATAATCTCGCAACCGATGCGGTGCTGGACAGATTTTCACCGTGTATCTCGCTTAGGAGCATACGCGTACGCTCTAGACACCACGGTGAGTACGGAGTACGATCAGATTATCGAGAAAACGAGAAATTCGAGATCTTTCGAAGAGAAATTCGAATAGTCAGATAGAGATTTAGTCAGACAACTTTCAACGACAATTTCTTCGTTCGTCGTTCGTTCGTCGTTCGTTCGTCGTTCGTTCGACGTGTCATCCGATCGTATCCTTCGTCGTCGCGCGCTCAAGCGATTCCTTTCTCGTTTAACGAACAAATCTTTCGTTCCTGTTCTAGGCATCACTCGGCCCCGATTCCAAACTCCATCACGGAGGAAGCCATGGAAGTGGATCCTACGGTGATCCTTCCTGTCAGTCAGAGCATCGATTTGAACACGGTGGAATCGACGGCAGCCTGTTTGGAGTTGATACAGGAGTGTACCGAACGGTCGCCCAGCAAGGAACGCAGCAAAACTCCGGTCGCTGTTGGACAGGAGAAACGAGCGTCCGTCGACGCTCGAAGCGAACCCGTGGAACAACGTTCGCGGGACGAATCCCCCAGAGCCACCGAAGACGCGCCGATGATCGACGAAGCGGCGAGCGACGCGACTCCGACACGACCCGTATCCGAATCCGTCGCGGATACCGATCGGGATCGCGTAATCGAGAACGAACCGTCCGCCAGTCACGACGCGATCAATTTGGAAGCGACGCAGAGGGAGTTTAAGAAGCTGAAAGAGAAGGCGCTGTCCCTCGACTCGGAATTGTCCAGCGAAACTCGCGACGTCCCCGCGAAGACGTTCGAGAGGAGACGCTCCAAGATATTCGAAACTGCCGAGAAGTTCAATCAGATGGCGTCGAACGTGGACAGCGAAAAACCGAAGAAAATCTTTATACCCGGGGTGAACGTGGGAGGCGCGAAACGCGTGTTCGAGAGGAAAGCCAGTCTCTCCTCGGTGAGTACGCCACCACCGGCGAAACCCAGCGCTTCGAAGGTGATCATCGACGTTCCCTCGGATACGAAGAGGAACGATAAGTCGAAGCCGCAGCCGGAGACGGAGGGACAGCCGGACGACGAGAAGAAGAAGGACGAAGCCAAGAAGCGAGCCGTCGATATAATAAGTGGCGCGATCGGCAAACCGCCTGTGCAAAAGAGGGTAAACGGCTCTCCGACGACTTCGCCGCCGACTTCGCCGCCGACTTCGCCGCCGAGTCAAGAACCGAAGAAACTACCGCTCAAGATACCGGTCGGAACGAACGATTTGCGTTCGGCCACCGTGTCCGTTTCCACGCCAGTCGATACCAAATTCTCCTTCGACGATCAACGATCGGACAGGAACAAACGCGCGACGGTAAGTTCGAAAGATCGCGTCCGATCGAATCGTGTTTTCGTTCGCGAATCGATTCGTTACGTTTCCAGATATCCACGTCCGTGTCGGCGAGCACGAACGCCGAGCCATCGAACGTCGACGATTCGCAGTTGGACGAGCCGAAAATGTCCAGTAAAATGGAGATCACTTTGAAGAGCGCGACTCTACCTAGGCCGCGAAAGACCAGCAAAGCGGAGATCTCGTTGTCGAGCGGCAAACCGCAACAAGTTCCCGTTGCGTTCAAGTCCGAAGTGGAAGCAAAGATCGACGCGTTTCAACCGCAGAAGCTACGAACCCAAAGATCGGAGGTCGCGTTTCCGGTCGCGGCCGTGGTGCCACAGGTGAATCGAAGCTCGAGCTTGGAGCCCGAGAGCAGAAGCACGAAGCACGCCGCGCCGAAAGAGAGGATAATACCGATTCAGGTTCGTTCATATTCGCATCATCTAATCGAACCAACGAAGAATACCAAGTCGCTAATTCTCCGTACGAACGTTCGCGTTTGCAGGTGGAGGCGGACAACGAACGATCGCGACGTTCGTCGACGCCGCCGGCGTCGAAGCCACCCGTGGCGCAAAGATCGATTTCCCAACGGTCGGGATCGTTGTCTCGACAGTCGACCGCCGATTCGGACACCGACAGCGCTCTCGGGTCGACCGTCGGCCCGGAACCGATCAGAAAGAGTCCTCGAGAGTACATTATACCCATCGCCGTGGAAGGCGGCGGATACGTGACTCCTAGGTCGGGTAGCGTAGAACCCGAGAGCAAAACTGGCACACCGACTAGCACGAACGCTCCGCGATCCAGGTTTGCCAGACCGCGAAGAATGAGTTCTCTTCTGTCCGACGCCAGCGAAGACGAATCTCCCTTCTCCACGTTGCACAGGTAAACTCGAGTTCGACATTTTTTCTCCCATAGTCTTCTATGCCATCGCGCGATACGTTTCACGATTCGTTTTTCGTTCGTTTTTCGTTCGTTCAGGGATAGCGAGGACCTGTTGCAGCGACATATGCACAGATTGAGAAGCTCGCGACCGTCGAGGCAGCCACCGGAACACGCGGACAGCCTCTCTTCGGGAGAGGACGACGACGACGACGGATTCGAGTTGTTGACCGCCGAGAATCTCTTCTCCACGCTACTCTCCAGAGTGCGAAGCTTGACGCAGAGGCTAAACGTGGACGATAATCGTAGCACCGGTTTTCCGAGTTCCCGACTATTCGGAAGACTGGGATCCAACTCGTCGCAAGCTTTCTGGGGTCTCAATAAACCGTTGTCGAGGTAATTGCTTCGAATCGTTCGTACGTGTGTACGATCGCTTGCGTCGCGAAACCGCAATGTCAACGGTATAATGCTTGTTTGCGCAAGCTACCAGACGTATGTCGAAACGAGGACCGTCACTACGTGAGTCCAATTGTTACAACAACTTTAGAGCAATGTAGTGTATGCCGATTATTTTAGAAGGTAGTGCAAAACATCACGTGTAATTTCTCGAACGTTTCGTTTAGCGCGACTACTCTTACTTTCTTTCTCTTGTTTTACGAGCGCGTACATGTCGATTCGCCCGGATCTTTCGCTTCGTTTCGTGGACAATCGAAATCGCTTTCGCGAGCGTCCCGATATCTAACGCGATCGATCGAAAAATAAATTTCTCCTCTCGAAATCGCGTCCAACGAGTAGTCCGACGAGTAGTCCGACGAGTAGTCCGACGAGTAGTCCGACAGCTTACTTTTTCAAGCCTACAAGTTCCGTTTCCGGCGCCGTCTTCTTGTTCGTAGCGTCGGCTTTACATCCGCCAATCTGGCTCGTTACGATCGCGTCCCGTCAATGTAATCGTGAAATTCGTCGTCCGAATTTCTAGCGGCCGAAACCGAGATTCCTCGATATACCTGCTGGAATGACCATCACGATTTTCTTTGTTACGAACCCAGGCGATTGTCGGAGTCTCAATTCAGACATTCTCTCAGCCGCGAAGGAGACGCGTTCTCGAGGAAGGATTCCGTCAACTCGACGAACCCGACCACTCCGAACAGTCCAGGATCGCGTGCCACACCGTCGAGAGAGACCGTGTTCGATACCGGCAACGTCACCTTACCGAGAGGTAAGAAAAGAAAGTTTTCACGAGATTATCGTGAGATCGTGACAAATCGCAAAACGAATTCGTCGATGTTGAAAACGGAACTCGAATTCGATCCAGTGCCAAAATGTTATCGTCGTTGTCGTTGTCGTGGCAGTGGTAACTTCCGCTTGAAAGAGCTGCCGAATCGCGAGCAGCATCCACCGTGAAAAACTTACGAAAAACACACTTTCGAACGCGTGTTCTTTCGTTCTACAAAAAAAAAAAAAATAAAAAAAAAAAAAAAAGAAAAAAAAAGAGAGAGAGAGAGAGAAAGTTACCACGAAGCTTCTGCCAAGTCGCCGCGCTATTTTGTCACTGGTTGAAATATCGCGAGCCACGCGATAGAAAATGCTGAATGGTATTCAGTATGCATCTCCTAGTACCTTAGCTGTTGTCGAGTCGTTGATAGACAGAGCACATCTTTTTCCGTGTACTTTTTTTCGTTTACCGATTTTACCTCTTGTCTCTTTATATCAGTTTTTTCGCTCTCGTACTTTTTCTTTTCTTTCTTCACTTTTCCAGCCCCCCAGCCTACTCCTCTTAACGAAGAGAGCTCCCAAGGCGTTACCTGAAAATTTTAACGAGTTCTTGCACGCAGATCCGTCGCGTTATTCCAAATCCCCTTTGTGCATGGTTTTCGGCGTAGACAGCCGATAGATCGAAGGATATTTAGCGTTACGGTTCCGATCACCTCAACGATCGTTTTCGAGCGAAAACGCGCGGAAAGCACGAAACCAGCCGCCTAAACATGGTCGCGCGCGTATCCTCTCTATAAGAAGAAACGTGTTGTCGATCATGCGGCAATCGTTCGAGTCGCATCGGAGCTTTAAGGCTTAAATATCGGTTGAAACCACACGCACCGGAAACCGCGTACGGATAAATTCATAATACCGCGATTCGGCAACGCGCGAAAGCTCGTCGAAATCCGAGAGGAACGCTTCGAGAGCTCTTCTCGACGTTTCGATTATTTTTTCGATTTCATTGCCTGACGATGTTTTTGCAACTTTTTTATACTAACCTCGGTTGGAATAGATAAGACGGTTCATGTTTGGCACAGGTGGGTAAACGTTTCGATGTTGTTCTCGTCGATACGAGCTCGATAATTTCGCGGAAGGGATTTTTACGCGCGCGAACTTTGGAATTTTCTCGTCTTTTTCCCCTCGCGTAGTATACGCGTGTAGCACGCTTTTTTTCTCACGAAGCATGATCTCTGCACGATATCGTTCGCGAAACGGGTGTCCCGCCCGTCGGAATCGTCGCTGACGGGTCGAAGTCGCGATCGAACGGTCTTTTTCCTCCAAAGGTCGTTTCGACGTTAAGTTATTCGCAAAACGCGTAACTCACACTTTGCCTAACAGAACCTTCTCGTAATACGCAATAGTAGTAGTAGTAGCAGCAAGTTGCACTGTTGTTGTTCACTCACGCAAAGTAGTATCCTATTAACACGCGTAGAGCAGTAATACACACTTTTTTTTTTTTTTTTCTTCTTTAATTCGTCGAACGCGTACACGAAAGTTCACAGCATGACCGTACGCGAACACTAGCGATACACCAATACGCGCACACTCGTAAACACGCAACCAGAAAATTCGGTTCTACGCAACACTGTCCAAGATAGAATCCATTTTTCAATCAGAGTTCATGCATATCTACTTTTTTCACACGTCTATCGTCGACTCTTCAATCAGCGATCGAAAGATGGACCTTGTTGTCCGTCCTTTTTCGTTTTTTTTCTTTTTTTTTCTTTTTTTTTTTTTTTTTTATCTTTTTTTTGCCACCGCTGATCGATGAATACGAGAGATTATATTTTCGGTACACGTGCATCGCTGTTTTCCAAATTTTTCAAGACCATACCTACAAACGCGATCTTCTCGAGACGCGAGAAACGTTTCGTCGAAAAATTCGAGTGACCGCCGATCGAAGCACCACCGGCGCTTAACGCGTTTCGAAGGTCTCGATACTGGAATGGATGGCAAGCATTTTTTCAAAATTACGAACCTCTGTTCTTTCTTACGAAGAAGCTTAAATAGTCGCTTTCGCTTTCTTTGTTTTTTCTTCTCTCGAGATACTTGATTCATCGTTTCGAAACGTTTAACGCAACGCGGTACACGAATAATTGGTTTTCTCGCGCGCGCGTCAATTGTCGGAAAAAGAGCGACCAAACGAAGCACGTGACCGGACGACGTCGGTTCTTCGTCCGTGGAACGACACGTGGTACGACACGTGGTACGACACGTGGTACGACACGTGGTACGACACGTGAAACGACACGTGAACCGATCGAATCGGTGCAAACGTATATCGAAAATATACTCGAAAGAATCGCGGTGGAATCGTATTTTAATGACACGTGTAATTTACGGTATTTTCTGACGGTTGTTGCAGCGACCGTGCGAGTGACTCTACATAGGTGGCCAGACGGTAATCCCCAGTAGACAAACCAAGTTAGGTACTATGCTATACACTTTTATCTGGCGAATCTCGACTTCTCCGTCGCTCTTCTCGCTCCCGTTAACGTTTGTAATCGTTACGTACATCCATGTTCGCGACATTCGTCAAATTTGTCCATCGAGAAGTTAGCGCTCGATCACATATCCACCACCACTATCACCATTTATCGCTACCACCATCGATGCTACCGATCTCGCTTAACTTTTTCGATCTTTCTTGTCGTTTTCTCTTTTCTTTTTTTTTTTTTTTTTTTTTTTTTTTCCAAAGGTTCTTTTAATTATCGTCTAGAACGTCGAGTTCGCGTATCGTACGTAAAATAAACTAACAACGATTTCCTTTACGAAAGGAATACGTGTACGAATTGTTTCCTTGTTCCTTATTTCCGTACGGTAGCGAGAAAGCGGGGCATCGTTGGTTTCCGTGTCCCTTCGAAACAGAAACACTCTGTAAAGAGCGACAGAATTTTCAGGCGAACGCGCGACGCGACAATGTTCTTTCATGAAAGATTTTGCCAGATCCCGAAGGGATAGTAACCATGGTTACTACTCGTCCAAATAAATAAGCAAACGTTTTACAGATTACGATCATTGACAAATGTCGGACTATCCATCCGCTCGGCGAATTTCTCAGATTCGTGAACGTTGGCCGTTTACTAGCACGAGTAGACCGTGTGTGTAACCCTTTGAATTTGACAGAATTTTTTTCCGAACAGCTCGCCGTAAACTTCGTACCGCGCCAACAGCGAGAATCGCTAGAGAAGAGAGAGACGAAGGAACGCGACGCGACGATAGTCGTCCGAACGAAAATTCTACTCCACCCGACGTATCGTCGAGGACGCGAAGCTCGTCGAACGATCGCTTAACGATCCTCTCGTCGGAGCTTTCGCTGCAAGAAAATATACAAGAAAATATACAAAAAAATATACAAGAAAATATACAAGAAAATATAGAGGAAAATACAAGAAAAGAAAGACTTGGACCGCGTCGAAAGACGATGTATCTCGAGAAATCGTACACCACGAGGCGAACGAGCTAACCCTTGTTTGAGATGGCTGATACTTGTTGTGTTTTTAAGAGTTTAAAATAACAGCGTTTTATTACTTTTACATTGTCTCAGCATGCTTTGATAATGCTACTACATTGTATTTAATATTGTACATTGCATTACACTATCTCGTTTAAGTTTACACATTTGACGCGTTGTGATTTAGACACCTAAGGTGACATATATATTTATTTTGATGTTATCCAAGCACGATGGTTCATTTTTCGAATCCCGACAAAATCGGGAAAATTTCCTCGATAAATTTCAACCGATATGGTCGTCGAAGCGTCTCGGTTTTGGTCGGGAAAACTCGTCTTACCCGTACGGATCGAAGCGCTACCTTCGCGCGATATCGTTCGAAAAGTCGTAAACGATCGAGTCAGATTCGGAACGCGATCGGTGGACGCGACGCGATCGGGAAAACGAACCATCGTGCCGTTCTCTAATAACGTTTTTATTTTTGTGAACATCCATTGGAAACCTGTAACAACATTTTCCGTACGCATATAGCAAGCCTCTTTTATCTGCATGTAATCGTTCAACGAGCATATAAATTTACGCTCGATAATTTTGTTGCATCGACACGCGTTGAAGACACGCGTTGAAGACACGCGTTGAAGACACGCGTTGAAGACACGTGTACGCATATACGCGCGTGGGTGTATGCTTTGGTAAGCGTGTAAGCAAGTCGGAGCGAATGAAATTTTAACGCGTAAAAAGTTGGAGCGAGTGCGAAGTGGAGCGTGCACGTTTCGATGAAAATTTTCGTTTGGAAAGGCGCGAATGGGATTGCGGATTTTTCGACGAAAGGAGACGAATCGCGATCGAGCCGTTATAATTTCCCGGACACCCGTTCGACTCTGGTTCTTCGGATCGAGAGTCTACCGTTTCTCGTTTATTCGTGCTCGCGCTTTTTCTCGAACCGTACGGATGCGCGGAGACGAGACCGATCGAGCAACACGAGTTAACTCGTCGGTCGATAAAACCGACTCGGCTGCGATAGTTACAGGTTACCGTGAATCGCAATCGCCGATGCTATCCTTTTTATCGTCGAAGGAACGATATTTACACCGTTTCTGGATTCGACGAATTAACTCGTTCACGGTCGTTTCTCGTTTTTCCGATCACGCGTACCAGGCGAGAAACGATTCGTTTCCGGTCGGATGACGACGAATTCGGAGATTAGTAGTGCCGAGAAAATGCGTGTAGAAAGAATCGGTTAGAGTCCGAGAGAGTCGGTCGACGAAGTTTGTTGCTAAAGTTGTATCGTACTTCGTAAATGTTAAATATATTTATTGTTATTTTAAAAATAAACCTGTTCGTACGAAAATCCCGATCGTCCGTTTACACGTTGTTCCTCCGTTCGTTATCGGCCGCGATCGGAACGAAATCGCGTCCCTCGATTCGAGGGTGTCGATTCGATCCGGATCTATACCGAGTCGAAAATTGAACGCGCATACGCTTGCTTTCGCTTTCGTTCGATTCGACGATCCTCTCGTTTCGTACCGTTTCGAGTAGTTTGTTTCAGAATTCAGAACTGTTTTAGGGAGAGGTAAAGATTGAAATTAAGAGAGAGAGAGAGAGAATGAGAAAACTAGAAAGATCGCGAGAAAGAGAGAGGACGCGAACAGCGAAACGAGGAAAGGGTAAATATCGAAGAAACGAGAGCACTTTATCCGCGTTGCCGTGACACCGAGCTACCGCGCGAACCTTTCGGACGCGTAGAGACGTTACCTCGCCTTTTTTTTCAGATAAAGTAGAATGCCAACACGTAGAAGCGGAGCCGGCGCGAGTCAGAAAAGAGACACAAGAATCCTTGGAACAAAACTTCACGCCCAGTTTAGCGAGGCGGTTGAGCAGAACGTTGATCGAACAAAACGCCGGATCTCGATCCCGGGCCGAATCTCCTTCCGTTTCGTACGAGAACCGTTGCAGATCACCGAACGGCGAGTCCGAAGCCGCGGATCGTTCCGTCGTTTCCGCCGTGTCCGATCAGACCGAATACAGGCAGAGAGCGGGCAGCAGGAGCCTCGGAAGAGCCAACAGTTTATCGGAACGATCGATCGAGAAAGCGTCGGCCGGACGCGACGAGTACGCCGACGAGGACAGAGACGGCGACGACGATGCCCGATCGAAAGAACCACGGACGAGCGCGAGTCTGGAGAAACGATACAAGGACGCGGTCGGCAAGAGAAACGCTTCGAAGCTTCGAAGAGAGAGCTTCCGTTCGTATAGAACGGACAAGATCCAGGAGGAGACCGGCGACGGAGAGAAACGGGAGAAGACCGAGGACAACGGCTCCATCTCCGAGTACGGCTGCGACTCGAACACGAACCTGCTCGACGCGACGTCCAGCGTCTCGGCGAAATCCTACGAGAGCTCCTCCACCGAGTCGAATCCCTCCTCGAACTTGTTCGATTACAAGTCCTCGGCGGCCTACAAGTCCGCCGAACTTTCGAGAAACTTCGAGAACAGATTATTGGCGGCGGAGAACCTGATCAAAGAGTCGAAACTGAAGAACCTCGGACCAACGGGTATACCGGGCAAGTTCGATCGAAACTTGAGCTCCAGCTACAGGGACACGGACAAATGCGAGAAGCGATCGTTGATCTCGATAGGGGAACCGATCAATCCGGCGACCCTCTCGAAACGACGAAGCTGTATCCCCAGTCTGAGACTGCGTTCCGGTTCGTTGACCAGGGAACCGTTTTCCATCGGCGATCGTCGAAAATCGTTCGCGGACTCGCTGGACGGTGGACTCGTATCGCGATCCGTCAGCCCGGAGAAGTCGCTGTTCAGCAAGTTGTTCAAGGGCGGTGGAAACCGAGAAAACGAGACCAGAGACAAAGAGAGGGACAAAGAGCAGCGAGACAAAGAGAGAGAGAAGGAGAAAACGCAAAAGTCGAAGCAACGCAGGATATCGCGATTCCTTCGGCCAGACTTCTTCGACACGCCTAGGGAGGAGAGTCGATACGCGAAGGAGAAGGAGGCGCAGAAAGCGGCGGAGAACGAGCGACGCAAGTCTCGGTTCATGAGGCGGAAGACCGAGAGTAACAGTAGCGGCGGCGAGGTCGTCGCGGCGCAGGAAAACACCGTCGAACGGGAGAAACAGCGAGAGAAGGAACTGAAGAACGAGATCAACTCGTTGAAGAGGGACTCGTCGCGGCTCTCGCGAGACACCGACGACACTTTCGATGGGAAGAAGGACGACGACGCGGCGGAGGAGTGCTCGAAAAACGGTTTTTTCCACTCGTTGGAGAAGAAACTGGAGAAGCTTCGGTCGAACGACGAACCGTCGGAGAACGCGCGCGAACGATCGGCGCCGCCCGCCGAATCTTCCTCCAAGGAGTCGAGCTCCGCGAAGAGGGCCGCCAGCGTCGAGGATCTCTCCTGTTCGAAGAAAAAGACCGGCCAGAACTCGTCGAGGAGCAGAGTTTCGTCCGTTCTCGGCTTGTTCAACAAAACCGGTGACGCGAAACAGTCGGCGCGATCGCAAAACGCAATCCTGAGCAAATTGAAGAGAAGCCCGCCCAAGAGCAGCAAACCCGACGCCGGTTCGACCGAGGACACGAGCTCGTCCGCGAGCACCGCCACCGCCGCCAGCAGAATACCGACCAAGCTCGCCAAGTGCGACTCGAAGACGAGCAAAAAGATCGCCGAGCCTAAGAGAACCGACGGAGGAGGCGAAAACAACGCGAAGAGATCTCCGACGAAGGAGACGGCCGTTAGGGTGAAAGAGAACGGGAAGGAGAACGGGAAGGAGAAGAAGAAAACGACGGATCGAGAATCGGATGATAAAACGAACGAGGAGAAACGATCGGTCGCGACGAAAGCGAACAAATCGATTCGGGCATCGGTGGAAAACGGATCGAGCAGCGTCGATTCGGAGAGGAAGACGAAGAAATCGACGAAAAAGCCGGGAGAGCATTCGGAGAGCGGTGACTCCGAGGGGACGAAAAAGAAAAAGATCGCGCGAGCGGCGAAGAAAATCGTGAAGAAATCGCCCGATAACGGGGAAGAGAGAACGAGCGAGGGAAAGGAAAAATCCGGGAAAATTCTGGGGAAAAAGAAAAGCGGCGAATCGAACGGATCCGATTCCGCGGTTGGAAACGGAACGTCGAACGAGAACGAAGTGGACGCAACCGAGCGAAACAAGAGCCAGGAATCGCAGCGACCGAACAGAAGCAACTTGAAGCTCGATCTATCCAAGATACCTCAACACTCGTTCCGAAACACTACGCCTAAGAGAGACTCGCCGAAATCCGAGTCGCCGAGAGTCTCTCTCTCGAACGCCATCGAGAAATCGACCGCGAACGACGCAGTCCCCGACAAACTGATCGAGTGCCTTTCGAAGGTGACGCACCGCGCCAGTATCACGGGCAACAAGATCGTAATAGAGAAACCGCTGCGCGCCAAAGACGTCGCCGAATTGAAGCGAGAAGTGACCGAATGCGCCAAGATGATCGAGAGCCACGCGGAGTCGATCTCGCAGCCGACTGATCGACCTGTTCCCCCGGAACGATCGGAACGATCGGAACAATCGAAAGAACCGGAGACGAAACGAGCAGCGACCAACGAGGATCGCGCGGACAAGATCGACACACCGAAACAATCTCCGGTGGTCGATTACGCGAACGAACTTTTCTCCCCCGTCGACGAGCCGGAGAGCTTCGACTCGTGGTCGATCAGCTCGACCGAGCTGAACCACGCTAGACCGGATTTGCGCTCGCCCGGCTCGCCTTCGCGCTCTTTCTACGCGAAGAGCGACGACTCGGATTCCGTGATCGAGCGTATCCGCAGGCGAAGCTTCTACTCGCGATTCAACGACAAACGAAGACCGTCGCTGACGGCGCCGCCACCGGGATTGAACTTGCCCACGAGCGCCACCTTGCCCCGTAAATTCAGCTTCACCGGTCGGGATCGCGGCAGCAAGTACGGTACCGGATTGGCTTTCTCCTCGAACGTCGGCAGATACGCCGCGGACCGAAACTACGCTCTGTACGCCGACGAGAGCGTCGCGCTGCCACGCAATCGTTCTCTCGACAGATCCAGATACTCGGACACCGATTTCGCGTCGCCGACGGACCATCATCTGCCGGCGTTATCCTCTTCTTACGACCCGCTGAGAAGGTACCTCAGGTCGCCCACCTTCGATCTATCCGCCTCCAGATCGAGGTACCACAGCGCCGATTTCGCCGAACCCGACCTCTTGGCTTACAGGAGTCCGCCTCTTCTCCAAGGTTTGTCGCACAACGACGGTCACGCCACCTCCTCTTCGTCTTCCTCTCTAGCCTCCTCCACTTTGCCAAGAAAGTACTCGAGTACCGTCCCCGAGCCGAAGACCGTTCAATACTACGAGGAACTGTTGGCTCCTAGCAGCGTCGATTATCTGCCGACTACCAGGAGATCTCCGTTGTCCGGCGAATATTTGAATCCGAGGTGCGAGAACGGATACCACAACGGAAACCTGGACGCGCGTTCCAACGACGCGAAACGGAAACCGATGTCGGAAGTTGCCGATCGACCGACCGAACAGACCAGGTAATCGTGCTTGGCCCTTCTTTACTCTCGATCCTGCTGCGATCATCCCACCTACGTTTTAACGCGAGACGCCTCCTTTCAATTTCAGAATCAAAAGCGATACGAAATGTTCGCCTTCGACGTCCACGGATGCTGCGACCGTCCCTGCCGACGATCACAGCTAATTCGACTCTCGCCGCCGGACCAGCTAGCGCCTACCTGCCGCGACGACCTAAACTCGAAACCTCGAAGCAGATCGGCCGGACGAAACGAAAGACAGCAGTAATCCTCCAGCTACCGACATCTCGCAGCGTATAAGCGTCGTCGCGTTTCTTCTCGACACGCGGAATATTTTCAACGAGATATCTCGGCTCCTGGTTGCTCGAGTCTCATCGATATTTATCCTCGAGACGATCAACAAATATTCGGTATACGTCAACATTCGGATACAACGCGTCGACTGACCATCGACAAATTTCCATTCAGATTTTCTTCGACTTTTATTATTCGATCCCGTGCAATTTCGAACCGATCGATCTGTTCGCGACGGACACTTTACTCGTTAATCGTTCGCGAACTCGCGCGCTCTTGCCGAGAATGTTTCTCGAAAGGAAAACGATACGTAAGGAAATTCAAATTTGCGTCGACTCGAATAAACTGGGCATCGCCGATTAGACTAAAACGTTGTACGTTACTCTTTCCGCGATCTAACGAATCGTCGTCACTGAATGCTTTACATACTTTTCGCCGTCATCGTCTTTAAAAACCAATAGCCAGACTTGTTTGATTCGATTGAAAAACTACGCGATTCTATGTCTTTACTATATTATTATTAATTATTATTATTATTAATTATTAATTATTAATTATTAATTATTATTAGTATTATCGTTATCATCGATCATCGCCGCCATCGGCATCGTCGTCCTTGCTACCATTATCGCGTTGCATAAGAGTGTGTGTTGCAAATGTAACGACGTGCCATTGTACCTCTTTTTTCTTTTCTTTTCTTTTCGAAACACTTTCTTTTCGTCGTTTTTTCTGCGACCGCGATACGCCCAAACGTCGGTAGAAGAACGTTGGCCGCAGTATTTATAGAAATATAAGTAGAAATATTGGCAGCTTACGGTAGCAGCGATTAGTACCAAAGATGTTGAATGCGACAGAGCCGAAAGCGCGAGAACCAACGCGCGTTGCGAAAGAATCGATTCCTTTAGGCTGATCACGCGAAATGCGTAGCTCGCCGATGAAGAATGAATTCGAGCACGCGAACGAAAGATTGTTCGTTTCAATCGTTTCGCCCGACGACGCGACGAGCCTCGTGAAAAGTTTCGACTGATTAGCCACGGTCTTCCGCTTGTTATGTATGCGTTTTCTATTTGTATTTTAAAATAAATATCGCTACTCTCGAACCGTGTCGTTCGCGGATGCCTTCGCTCGCTTCCTTTTCGTTTTCGAACCGCGAAATCTCGGTACGCCTCGAAAATTTCGGTGACCGGTCGAACGAACGCGATAAAAACCTTGAAAATCCCTCGATATGGATCCTCGAAAGTTACGAGTGTACACCGAAAGATTCGAGAAAGAAAAAAAGTATATACGATTACAGGAGAAGTTCGTAGCGATCGGTCGAAACCAACCTCTGACCGGGAAATTTTATGCGAAGCACGACGCGATCCCAGCGTCCGAAGTACGGCCGGAATACGTCGATTTAATTACCAAACGTTTGATCTCGGTACCAACGGACATTTACGAGTTCAGGCCACCGACCGTTAACATGGAGTAGGATATCTCTCGAGCGCTTTCGCTCGTTATTTCCTCTATCTTCTTCCCTCTCGGAACAACCGTCTTCAGCAGCTTTTCCACCCGTAGATACGGCTGGTTCTCGAAACCTCTGATACCCCTAATGGACGATCCAAGATTACGCTTCCCCAGAACTCGCACGGATTTCATCGTTAACGAGATTCGGATCCGGCACAGTCAACGAGGCTTACCAGTTGAGAAATTCACCGGAATACCGTTTAGAGCATAAAACTCGATTTGCCGTGCTTCTTCCCTCGAATTCTTCTGAAAATCGATTACGGTTACGAAACAAGATGCCCGTGTAACGCTCTAAAGTCGAGATACATATATATGTATCGTGTATACCGTATATGTATGTACATACACATATATCGTCGTAGGAATCCGTGAAACACGATCAGAAATACGAGAAATCGAAGCCCAGACTTTTGCGTTTTTCGCTTTATCCGATTCCCCCTGTTCGTTCGACGGAACATATACATATATGACAATGAAAAATCGTTTCTTTCGTTTCTTTTATAAAAAGTATATATATATATATATATATATATACTTTAAAGTATATTGGATAGAAAGAAAAAAAAGAAAACATGTATTTTTGGTACTGTGCCGTAATATACATATTTGATTCGCGATATAGCGCCACTTATCAAAGTACAATGTCCCGTACTAAGGTCGGACGTTTCCGAGGAATATTTCTCGAATATCGTCGTCGATGAGCGATCGAGAAAACAATGGCGAGAAGAGCGCGTCGATCAACATTCTTCTATTTTCAACGTGTTAAAGACGTCGAAGGCAACGTAAACGATCGTTACGAAGCATGCATCTTCGAAATTTCTGAACGACTAGGCGAAAAGACTGGCGACTCGCGAGACCGAAGCGATCTCGGGGAAAATTCAATATCGATGTTGTGACGGTACCGTCACCTGGCAACGAACCCGACGCTGATCCCGCTTCAAGATGGCACGAGTCCGTTAAGCGGGTATATACGCGTTGCTCTCGAGACTAGAAAAATCGTCGGACCGTGACTGGGCGTTTACGCGCGATCAAATTTCAACGTTTCCGGTAGACGCCGCGTTCGTAAGCCGCGAAGAGGATGTTAATCTAATCGCGGGGATAAGAGCGCATCGGCGAAGCGGCCAAATCATGGCAGGAAAAGGTTTATGCGTGAAGATACGATTAGAGCTGCACGCCGTACGTATCGCGAGCATCTTCTACCTATTCCCCGAACGAGCGTAATCGATCCAGACTACGTCGAACGATCGAAAACTAACGTTTCAGATAACGTGTCCCGGCGTATGGCTGTGTCCTAACGGCAAAGTTGCGCTACGAATAACCAGTCTCGGTTCTACCCTAGAATCTCACAGAGTATCACCGATTTTTCCACTATTATTTCACGACGAGTTTAACTTTAAGAAAACTTTCACACGGCTGGCTACTTTGACAGAGTTGCAACGGAAGTTGGAGCAAGAGTTTCTCTACGCGGAACTGATACAGTGGCTCAGCCCGTGCAACGACCAGCCCATTCTCTTGGCTACCTTCGAGACCAACTTGGCGGATGTATTGTACCCGGTAACGAGTTACAAGGGCCTATTGGCCGGAGTCGACGTTGACTTGCTCATGGACCCGAGCAGATATTTTCCCGTTGGTATTTTCCTCTGGCTGTTCACCGCGCTACTTTACACACGCGTAACGATCTTACATCGTCGATCGAATCGTTCGTACAGGGTATCATAGCGCCCAAGATCGAAATTTCGACGAGAACGGTGATCGAAGAGGTACTCGGAGTTTGCTGCACCAGCGTCCACCGAGCGTACGTGGTGAATCCCAAGACCATCGATTCCAAGGTAACGCGAGTTTTAAACGAGACTGTGTTACCGGGACCGAGAGCGCAACAAGTGTTCTCGAAGGTAACGTAATAGCCTCCTCTATCGTCTCGGGAAACTTGTTGCGTCTCGATCACGGTCCCTTACACGCGGTTTCTTCCGTTTTCGCTTCTCCGCGAATCTTCTCTCTCTCTCTCTCTCTCTCTCTCTCTCTCTCTCTCTCTCTCTCTCTCTCTCTCTCTCTCTCTCTCTCTCCTGTTCGCTTTCGCCCTATGTCTCAACAGCGTAGCTGCGCGCACAGGAAACGACCCGTCAAAGGTATCATCAGGCAGAGAAGAGTCTGTCACAGTCGAGCAAAAACCAGCAGGCTTCCGATTTACCGTTCGTGAGTATCGATAGCAAACTACTCCAGTGTCGCAAACACGTATCGAGGGTAAACGTTTTCGCAGTACGAGGTACGAGTCGAGTAACGTTGAAAACTCGTATCAAGGTGAGCAACCTCGAAGCAACGAGTGCTATCATCCGCCGCGAGAGAGCTCGAATCGTCGATGCGAGCTCGCCACTGGGAAAAAGAACCATCATCGTCTTTCTGCCGTTTGCGATAATCTCCACATCTTCGACGGCTGTCCTGTCTGTTCCAAGTACAAATGTTACTTTTCTTGTGAACGCGAGCCTATCGTCGACGAATGCAAACGGAACAGCCTGAAAGACGTTGAAGCACGTCAACGTTTTTTCGCCGATCCACCTTCTTCTACACCCGCGAAGGACGATGATTTCGTTTCGGTTACCGCGTAAGTTCTTCTACTCGTACGATGCAAGATATTCCCTTCAAACGCTTCGGATATTTTACCATTGCAGACTATGCTCGAGAGATCGATACCCTTTCTGCACCGAGGAAAAGCCGCGTACTCTTGACAAGGATTGCAGGCCGAACAAGTACGTTACCTTCGTGTTAAGGCAAATAAGCAACGCAATCTACAACGTTTCTAACAAATATTTTTTAGTATTTCAGAATATCATGATTTATATCTGCAACCTCGAGACGAAACCAACCATGGTTTTTATACAAATTTGGAGCGGTTTTACAAACGAATGCACAAACAAGCGAGACGTCGAGCGCAAGAAGCCAATGTATCTTAAAAATTGTGCAACGCGTCGTCGACAATGTCGATATGTAACTTCGAACGAACCAATAAATTATCAATGCATATTAAAATTCCTCTGTATCGGCCCTTTATTTCTGGCAGTACGCTTGCTGTCCTAGGAAATACACCGGAGTTTTCGGTATCCTCCATCCCCGAAAATGCACGGATTTACTCAATAGTGCCGGCCTCCTTAAATGTATGCCACGGCCCTGTGGCGTCCACGCTCTCAATACGACCTTTTCGTTCAGTCGCGGTGTGATCGCGATCCAACCTAAACGATTAAACTTTGTATCGTTTTCATTTTCGCTCGCGTCCCTCAGCCGCAAAACTTACCCGCGTTCGATAACACGACGTCAGCGGCGGATTCCTTATGGATCCCGGTAACTTCGCATTCTTTCGACTCCAATTTCGGCCAAACTCTTAACCGTTCTGGTTCGTTGGTAGGTACAACGAAAGCTTCGGTTTCCAACAACTGATCGTACACCTCGTCCGCAACGTTCGTACGACAGATCGTTATAGGCAGTTCCTTACTCGTAAACAGGGTACACCTGTTTCAAAGGAATATACGATTACCTATTCGATTAATGCCAGATATAAATGAAATACCGAATAAGTTCTTCTCCGTCCACGTAGTCTAATCTTCCTATACCAGCCACGAATACGGTTTGTTTCGGCTTCAAATCAAATGTCCTCGGTGATACGGTGACTTTCGGTAAAGTTAATATCAGCTCGTCGGTCGTTAGTAAGTCTAGTATTTGGTCCGTTTGTACGGTACCCGGTGTATCGTAACACCATCGACTTTCTTTGTACAATGGCTCAGATTCGTCCAACGTGGGCTTCGTAGTCATAAACTTGTGCGATTTCTCCACGAAAGAATCGAACGGCTCCTTTGCTGCAGAGTTCATGCTAAACGTTCGCCCAACGTGACCTTCGCGTTACGAATATGCAACAAATCATTTCAATGAAAACTTCCTGTCGGTTGATATGATAACCGGAGAAAACGTATCGACTTTCCTATACCTTTCAGAGTCGCGTACTTGAGCTTTTTCGTTTGCTTAAACTCTTCGTTTCTGTGTTTCAAGAATTGTTGTTTCAGCATTTGTTCCATCGCGAGTCTTCTTATTCTTAACTCGCGTCGTTCGCCGGTCATATTTAAAAGTGGAAATTTCAGTAAATTTAACGTCGTTCCAGGCCAAGGAGATACGGTTGCCCGTGGTATAAGATCAATCGCTTTTACTTTGCAGTAATCCGAGTTCAATAAAACATTGAATAAAGTGGACTTTCCAACGTTTGTACATCCGACCAAATAAACGTCACCTGAAATTCCCAAGACATTACCAGTACGAATCGATCGGATCTACTACGTCCGTATAAGAAATAATAAAAAAAAATAAAAAATAATTCTAGTAAACATACTCTATATTTCTAGTAAACCTACCTCTGGTCGACCATTTGTATTGTAACTTATTTATAAGCTCTTCTATACCGAATTTGGTCAAAGCGGATATAATTTGCACGTGTGTAATGTTTTTTCGCGATATTCCGGTTACGTTCACAACCGTGTCCGCTAATAATCGCTTGATATGTTCCAGAAACACGATAGTAGATCGATCTGTGGGTAACACGTCCACCTTGTTACCAACTAAAAAGATGGGTGTAAAAGGGTGTAAGACACTTTTCAAATCTGGCCAGATACTGCAAGGAAAATCGGTCAGATCTACTACCAAAATGATGGCACATATTTTATTTTTAATTACTTTCAATAGCTTTGGATAATCTTCTATCGACACGTTGACTTTTAAAGCTGCGTTATAAAACTTCAAGAAATGGCATCTTTGACAAATGGTTAATTTCAAATCTGCTTCTGTCTGATCGGAGAACAATTCTGACGGTAGATATCCAGGAATGGTGGGATCTTTACAATGCAACAACGCGCCACATCCGCCACAAGGTATAGAACTAACTTGAGAACTAGGATCCGGCGTACCGTAACTTTTGTACGACGCCGCGTCGATCGAAGTGTCGTCGTATTGTTCGTAATCGAGCATCCAAGACTTCGGAACTTTCCACAACTCTCCTTCTGGCAACGTGGCGTACCGATCATTTTCGTTATTCGCTTTCGCATCCAGCGAATTTTTAACCTCCGAGCCGTTCCTATTCATTTCTAAATAACTCCCCTGTAATTGTACATACTTTTCCAACTTATCGTCGTTGATAATTTCGTAAGAAGTTGTTCTCGCGTACGGCATGGACGGAGACTCGGGCTGCTTCTTGATATCGATGCTCGCATCGTTTTCTTCTTTCGCTCGACCCGATTCTTCCTTACTTTCTTGTCGCATTTCATTATCGAGCATAACGCTAAATACAGACTCGTAAGTCAATCTATCATACTCTACTTTTTCTTTGAATTTCTTTTCCACTTTGGTTTTCTTTAAATGCGCTTTTAATCCCATTCGCACTTTGTCAAGATCCAGATAATCGCAATATATTAACTTGTTGCGTAGAGCTAGGACTTTTGGATCCAATGTACTGTGAATGTTTCTGCACAAAGCCCTTTGCTTGAAACATCGAAATCTCGAAACACGATAAACTTGTTGGAAATTTAATTGGAACAACCAGGTTCTGATTCCCGGTGTATACATGACCTCTCACTGAAACGTACAAAAAGAGATCGACGATTAACGTATTTTTCTCCTCTAATTTACCATTTTACAGAATGTTCAATAATATCTAATTGATTTTCTGGTGTAACGATTATATTTACCTAATAAAAATGAAAAATCCAGAGACGTCGGTTCGTTAGGTTACACATAAACATACATAACCTCTACACGCGACATTCGCAGCAGCGTATCGAAAGTATCGATATACGGTACTATCGATGGTATCGACGGTTTAGTAAGATCGACCACGACTTACGATGTTACTAAATCGATGTAAAAATAACGAAACAATATATACCTATGCATATAGATGCGTACGTATATGTCCATATATCATCGAAATCGATAAAATATCTTTTAGCGGAAGAAATAAAAGCGGAAGAAATAAAAGCGGAAGAAATAAAAGCGAAAGAAAAAAGAATTTGAGGACAAACTCGGAACCATGTACCTACATTATTATATATTTGTGTATTGTATTATATCGTGGACTGGTCGTAAATGTATATGTATATAATATAGAGATAAACCATAATACAGGATTAAATGCTAGTTTACACGACGTTTCGTTATTAAAATTACGGTCGAAAAATGAAAAAAGAATAACGAGCAAAGGATATCTTTCCGGTATTATAAACGCTTGAAGCGATGCAAGAAAAGAAGGAAATGCAGGGAGAAGGGGTACGAGGGTAGAGTACAGTGTACGGCTGGTCGAAGACACGAAAGTCGGTCAGGGTCGAATACCTGAATCCCAGCACGTACGCCACACTAGGAGCTGGCTTTAACGCTGCTATTTTTAACGGTTTTCTTTCAAATATTCCCTGTACAATTAACTTTTATTACGTATACGTTTGTCGCTAACGGCTGTTTGTCGCTAATAGAATCGACAATATGTTGTCGATAGAATCGAGCGATTAAGCGAACAGTGGCTGATCGAAATTTAACGAAGCATCTCATTCGTCGAGCATAAAACGTAACGGTAGGAACGTTCGTGTATACGCGATAGAGCATATTACGAAACGCGGGACGAAGAAAACTCTGATAGCTATAAGTTCGTTCTCGATAATCGAAATCGGTGCCCCCCGATCAATTAATGCGGCACATTCATGAAATCGTTACGTACACGTTAGTCCATAGATGGCGGTAAAATCTGCGTTGTCGAAACGTTTCGACAGGCTCGTGAGAGAGAAAAATGTAGGATAACCGACATTGAAAAATAACGAGAAAGAAATAGCGAGTGGTTCGCGACAGACTCGATTAAACGTTTTGCAGTTGAACCACGTTGAAAGACGTATTAACCTCTAATTAAGTACAGGCGTACGCGATCAATTGAAACTGTAATAACTGGTAATTTTCGCAAACGACAAAGCGAGCATCTGTCGATTGTTTCCGAAATATTTCGAATAATCCATAGCGGAAAAAATGGAATAATAATGCGGTTATCGATGAAAAGTACGCGTACGCGATACGCGGCATGTGTATCGCGAGGTCGTCGAGTTAAAGTCGTGTCAGCGGCGCAAAAGTCGTGCACCGCCATAGTTTATTTTGTGGCTGCAACACAGATGGAGCATAGAAAGAGGACAAAAAGCCAAAGCCTCTCGTTGTTCCCGTCGCTGTATCGCCTTGAAAGCGTCGACTCTACTACGCGGTACATTATAACATACGCGTAACGTAGGTAGTTGGATTCAGTGTCAACATTAACCGGCTGTTATTTTCCGGAAACGGAAACGTTTCTATTCGAGGCGTCAAGGTATTCGCGAACAATAAACGAACAAGGTTAATGGCAGTTGTTCGCGTACGCGATTCTTCTTTAACTCGAGACTGTTAAGTCGTCCCGGTGTAAAGAGAATAAGATATATACGTAGGTAAAATCGAACGAGGTAAGAAAACGAACGCGGTTTTCGTAGGCGAGAGAGAGGGCATCTCTGCTTTTGATCGATGCGTGCAAGTACACGTAGGTAAACGCGTGAACATAAACAACTAGCGTTGCACTACGCGCGGTTACTATTCTGAGGAGTGACGGTGCATTAAAGGAGGGAAGAGGAGGGAGAAGGCTAAAGGAGAAGGAGAATCGCGCGTCAACCGAGAAAATATTGCGGATGGTCAGAGTATCGTCGTCGACGATTCTCCTGGCAACTTGTACCGATAAAAACGTCCGCGCCAATTAAATCTCTGTGCCAATTACTGGACCATGACGGGACCAGAGAGATTCGATCGATGAACAAAAATATGCTTTTCGACGAAAACAGAATCGAACGCGAGGAGATCGTGGCCAATTATTACCGGAACATTTGACATTTCTTACGAACGCGACGAACGCGACGAACGCGACGAACGCGGAGATGCAGTTAGTGAAACAACAACAGCGCTAAGCTCTCGTACGCAAATCGTTCTTCGTTTACGCGCTGAACCGATATTTGTCCACTATTTTCGTCGAGCTAAGCAATTCGATAATCGATTCGTTAGGAGGTTAAACCGACCAAGAAAGAGAATATAACATAGAATTAATATAATATAGAAAGAGATATTGTACGCGACACGGTTACTCTGTTATGCTGTTATACATATAGTGTACATATTGCATATGCACGCGTAGCAAGCAACTTTATAACGTACTATATTGCTGGGGGCGATAGTCGACAACCGGTGAAGATTTACAACGTTCGTTTCCTCGAGCGTATCGTTAGAACGAAACGGTCAGAACGAAAAGAACAGAGACGTTAGTAGCAAAATAGGCCTCGAACGTTATTCGGAAAATCTGGCTGCTGGCGCGAGGATAATGACCACGTGTTTCGACTTTAGCAGAAGTCCATTGGCAGAAGAAAGCTAGTTTCGTATAGTCTTCGCATGTAATGATAATGTAATTAGACCGATGAAAAAGGAGAGCGCGAGCAACGTGGCACGTTGGAAGATTACATACATAGGGCATACGGAAGAGAAAGGAAAACGGGGGTTGACGCGAGCGAACGCGGTGAATCCGCGATCGAATCGGTGTAGCTATCGTACTTTTACTTTTCCTGCTTTGATCGTAGTTTTACTTGGAATAAATGGTAATAAATGGAAACAAAATAAATGGTAATAAAGGTATAGATTTGAAGTATTTAGAGGATAAGAGCTTAAAGTCGAACTCGTCGATTTGGCGAAACAGGAAAACGAAGTAATTATTTTTTTACATAATCGTTGTCGCGTTTGAAAAATGTTCTTTCCCGGCAATAAGTTAAACGAATCAGGGTGGAAAGAGACTCGTGTTTTCCGGCACGATGCAACTGCGCGTCAGACAACTCGTATTTGATAGGTTTCTTCTGGCACGGTTCACAAGATGGGCAACAGCTAAATTTTGAAAAGTATCCGTTCGCTCGGTACACGTTACGAGTGAAACTATTCCGTTAACGAACGCGACTAAAGCTTTACTCGCGTGTACGGTTAGCAAGGTAGCTAAAAGAAAAGTTCGCTTTCCACGGTAGAACGATGTCGCGTTGCGGTTGCAGGTAATCGAACGTTCGAGAAGCTATCGTTCGCGTTCGATCGCGACGACTTTGATCGTAGGGAAACGAAGGAGATGGTCATGGTCGTCTCGTGACGCGTGCCTATCGTATCGGTGCACTCGTAACGGTGACACGATGCGTTCGAGAATTTATTTGCGCGTACTAGCTGGCTTTCGAGAACGCGCGTACTCGTAGTTGACCGCACACGCCACTCGTTCGTGTTTCCGTAATAAATTTTCAACGAGATACGACAAAGGAATCGTCGAGTAAAACCACGTGAACTGCATAATTCGATTTACCGAAGCGTGGTCGTTTCAGTAGCGGATCATTATTTTTTCTACGATACGCCTTGTATACTGTAACGTTCGGTTGCATCGCGGCGCCATCACCACCGTTTTTGCAGTTTTTGCCGTTTTTGCCGTTTTTGCCGTTTTTGCCGTTTTTGTCGTTCGCTCGTAGCGAGCGCCGGCGTTATACGCGCGATCCATCGTCGCTGCTGAGTCAACCGCTTATGAATCATCGAAAGAAAAAAAATGACTTACGAGACTAATTGGGTTTGTAAGGCAATTCCGCAAAAGCGGTTACCTCGTTAGCTGTCTCGCTCTCGCGTCCGATACCCTAGCGCCTCCGAACGGAACGAGTTAGCTTTCGGTACCGAGAGAAAAATTTCAAAAGAACGAGTGTCGTTCCGTTTGCGCGTTTCAATGCGGGTATCTCGTTAATTGGATCGGTTAGTTGGAACAGCTGAAACGGACAATAGAACAGACGATAAAAGAAAAATGTAAAACGCGCAATTTCGACCTGTTATCGCGTAGTTTGTTACGCGTTCGTTCGTGCAATAATTATTATTACCAGGCTTAAAACGATAGAATGGCGAGCCAGTTAGTTAGAAGACATGAATTGTTATAACGCGTACGGCGTACGATATCGTTGCGCGCGTCGACAACGATATCTTAACATCGCGTGTACGATAAAAGCTAACGTTCATCTATGCGCAGTATCTTTCACCGGACACGTTGGAGCGTCTCGCGAAGAAAGCGAAGATACGAAAAGGATGGCTTTCGAAATCAAATACATTTTCCTCTATATCGTATTTCTCATTTTCACGATACGATAACATTCGCCGAGACGAATCGTACGGTACGCCGCACAAAGTCCTTTCGTTCCTACCTATCCTACTTTCTACCTTTCTATCTATTGGATTTTTTCTACTATATTCCCTCGACAACTTCTCCATGCATATATTTATTTACATACATTGTGTATGTATAAATAAAATTTTTCAAGCCGCGGCGTAAGTCATAAATTCTGTTTCGACGCGTTCCTTTCGTTATCGGAGTACGCTTTGGTCAAGTAAACATTTTCGTTAACTGTGGAAGCTAAGGTAGGAAAGAATCGGGTGATCTCGCAGGTTACACTGTGCGGTGACGAGAAACGACAACGACCGAGCGATTCGGCAAATATTCGAGTCGAGGATACGTACTTACCTGGCCGAGGATGATTTTACTCACGATGATTAAGCGTGGGTACATGTATATTGTAAAAGCGATAAGCAAACTTTTCATCGTCGCAACTTCTCTCGTGTTTCGATTCCGTTTAACGAAGCAGATAGGAAACTCGCGACATTCATCCGAATCGATCGAAACCAAAGCGAGATATTATTACTCTCGCTGGTATTTTCGCATCTATATTGCAACTTTTTATCGCTCGTAAGACGACGTTTGTTTATCCACGATAGAGCCAGGAAAGCGACGAAACCGCGTCTCGAAATAACTAAGGAAATGCGCTGCACGATGCATAACGCGGTAACTATAGTCGTGCGCGAAGATAACGTTATCGATAGAGTTGCTCTAATCGTTCGGTAATGTTCGATTTTTTGAAAAATCCGTAGTTCGTTTAACATACGGTCGAATTGAAAAATGACATTTTTTCCTGTCGATCGAATGCGCGTGAATTTAAATCGCTTCTCTCGAAAAGCACCTTGTGCTTCAAAGAGTAAATCGTGCCGTTACGAAACAACGAAACGAGACGATACGATACTTATACGGTACGGTACGCGACGAGATGTCGGTAAAAATAAGGAATAACGTTGTGTTCTTTTCTTGTAACTTTGTAACGAGAAACGGTAAATTGTCGCGTTGGCGTTCGAAACGGGTCCAAATCGTTTTTACGCGACTGGCACGATTCCCGTGCTTAACGTATCGTTATAAATATCGTCGGGATACACAGAGTACAATATCGCTGTTGCCACGACACGCGCGCACCGTTCTTCGAACGATAGTCTGTTGCGCGTCGCGCCTCTCGCGTATCGATCGATTTAACGAATTCGACGATCGAGATCCGAAAATCGGAAGAAAATGCCGAAGCGTACACTTATCTTAGCTTTCAGATAATATCTACGGTTTATTTACAAATTTCTCGATAACGATAACGTACCGTGGCAAGCAGTAACGGTTACGGTATCCTTTTCAATGAAATTCGCGTTCCTCGAGATTTATTTATTTATTTCAGCGTTCCTCACCTCTACCGGACGGATCATCCGCGATATCTACATTTTCAACCCTCTCTCAACAGTCGGAGTACAGACTCTCTCTCTCTCTCTCTCTCTCTCTCTCTCTCTCTCTCTCTCTCTCTCTCTCTCTCTCTCTCTCGTACAGCGATATTCGATGGTTTTCAGAATTAGATGGCTTTCAGAAGAATCTCTTTTGCGATCCAGCGTGTGCCGATGACCGCTTCATTTCGAAATCGACCGATTACGAAATCAACTTTGCCTCCCGAAGAATACTCTTTCCGCCGTTTGCCGATACGTACTCGGCGGTACGTATACTTACTCGTGCCGCACTAGGTCAGCTACCGTTCGATCGTTCGACGATAATTCTACGCGCACGACAAACGATCCCCTCGTCCTTTTCCTTTTCCTCCTCCTCGAATCCAATATCTACCTACTTATTCTCATCGATATTTTCGAGCTTCCGTCGCGCGACGCTTTTCCGATTTTTATCTCGTATCGTCAGCTTTTCTTTGTCCGTGTACGCGTTTTTGATCGGTCGCGATCGTTTTCGACGATCCTGTTTGGAAAGCGATCGTCCACGACGGTCAAAGGTGTTCGGCTGAACTTGGACGGTAAACTAGCTCGAACGATATCTAGAAATAAGCACCGTGGCACGGTGGACGAATTCTGGAGAGGTCAGTGTACGTTGGTCAAAGACCCCGTTCCAAGAGGTATACCGCGGATTCGGCAATTCGACAAATTCTACGCTCGCGTACATATTCGAGCGCTAAACGAACCATCGAGTCTATCTACGCGCCATGGAACGGAAATAAATAGTCAAGATGATTGTAAACATTAGAAAAGAACGATAACGGTATGTTTTCATGCGAGATTAATCTCGCGTTTCTCGAGCGATACGACTTTTCGTTATCGATTCTCTACTCTCTCTCTCTCTGCGCGGCGAAATTCCGATTTCTCGCGCGTTATCTCCTCGCCCTTATCGCCGATATTATCCCGATAGGCACGATTTCCGATTACAATATGTACGCGTTTCCCACTTACGAGAGAAAATAACGAATTACGTATCTACGAGAAGTAAACATCACGTGTGTAGCGCGCACACGCCTCCCCTTTCCTTGCTGCGCTTCTTCGTCTCGTCTTTCCTCGTCTTTCCTCGTCTTTCCTCGTCTTTCCTCGTCTTTCCTCGTCTTGCAGCGCCTCACGTCTTGCACACCCCACCTCGCGCCCCACGCCGGGATCTACCCCGCGTATCTTTTCTTCTTTTCGAAACTCCTCCTAGTCACCGTCAACGAACGCTCGGCTTTTATCGTATTTCCGTAGACTTTTTTTCCTTATTCTCGCGCAACACGCAACGCTGAACGATCGAAAAAAAAGCAACGAAAAAAAAAACACGATCCACGAACATAGTTCGATAACGAAAATGGAGTCTCGTTGAAATTTCGCGAAAGAACTCTCGCGAGCTCCGAACAACTTCTGTTCGTTTCTATACACCGAATAGAGATTTTTTCGCGAAGGGAACAAGAATACGGGCCGTTGAAGGTCTTCCACTTCCACGAAACTCGACAGCGATAAAAGAATCGTCCAACGACGAGCACACGCGGAAGACCTTGAACAAGGAGAAATTTGTGCGCGTCTTATTATTTGACCTTGAATCGCGTGGATCCACGCGCGCACGGTGTGAATTCGTGTCTGTTCGGTGCGGAGCGGAGCGTCGATCGAACGCGATCTATCTCCGCTCGATTACGGATGGCCGATGCTCGAAGAAAAAAAACATTACTTGCCGAAAATATCGCGCTTTACTTCTCTGTATCGAACTCGCGCGTGGTCACGGGAACCGAAAAAAAAGGAGATAGACCGTTGATTCGCGACGTTACATTTTCCTTCTATTCCGCGCAATTAATATCCAGCCTGGTACAAACCCCGTAATTTTGGAAATTTTCTATCTTTCCGAAACGATCGGCTAGGTATACACATCCTTTCGCGTACTTTCGACCACGGCGCTCCATCGTCGCTCCATCGTCGCTCCATCGTCGCTCCATCGTCGCTCGTACGAGATTCTCCGTAATATGATCGACACGGAGCCTCCTTTTGCTTTTCGAATTAGTATCGTCTCGTATTATTTTTCCTCAGAGAACGTCGCTCAGGAATAACCTTTCGTCCACATTGGCGAACAAACTGTCGAGTTTTTATGTTCGTTGATCCGTACGCCTTGTAGGATCGTTATTTCCCGTTTGCGTCTGAACCGTGGCCAACCGGCATTTTTAGTTGGATTTTAGGCATCTTTCGAGTTTACAGGTACCAGCTAGGGAAGAGCAAGTCACGTTCAGCGGTTCTGTCTAACAGATGTTGGCAATAACAGTTGGATTTATAACACGGACACGACTTTTTCGCTTTTCGATAATATCAATTTTATGTCCCTTATTCTTAGCGACTTTAACCGTACGCTTACAGTCGGAAAGAGGCAAAAACTGTACGCAACTTCGATCCCAAATGTAAACGATTTGTCCTCGATCATGAATAGCGTTACCGACGTATCGTAAAGTCAACGAATTTCTCAGGGTTCGAACTTGCGTGAAAATCGATCGAAAAAAATTTATCGGCGTATTTCCGCGTCCGCAGTCAGGACAAAAATTGGCGAAACATTGGCCGCGAAGACGCCAACGTCACCCCATGGTTCTTCGCCACTATTCGTTATCCTTTTAGCCTCGAAAAAACTTTCCTTTGCGACCAGGAAAACACCCTGATAAAACCGTTCGCATTTATAGAAACTCGAAATTTTCTAACACGGTACGCATTTGCACCGCGAACAAACGGTCGTAAAAAAAAAAAAAAAAAAGAAAAAACAGAAAAGCGGGACAGTCGTTCGCCTACGAACAGTCTTCCGAGCGACGCATTACGTAACGCGTACCGCTCTTGCACACTGATCAGTTTTCTTTTAATTCGCAACGAATACGCACGATTTACGGGATATCGATGAATCTCTCGAAAGGAAACATTTCTCCTCGAAATTCGACTCGCTCTTCGCGAATATCAGTGTCATCGTGATTTTTATTTTTCCGTAGATCGAGTAACCGTATTTAGTCAGCAGCGCTGAAACGACGATGATTCGTTAAAATTAACGTATTCGAATGTTCTGTCGATGTCGCGTATACAATAAAGGTGACGCAATTAACGCGATAAACTCATGCGACTCGTCTCGTGATTATTCAAACTTCTAGGAACGTTAGCCTATCAACGAAAGATTCGATAACATTATTGTACGCGATAATCACTGTGCGCACCTCGCAACAAATTTCGTTCAAGATGGACTGCACATTCGTCCAATTGATTCAAGACTAAGCGGTCGTATCTACTAATTAGGCTCGTATACGCAGCAAGCGAATCGTCGTACACGACAGAGAACTTAATAGAGGACGAACTTTACGAATAAAAGTTTCAACCATCGATGTTAGGACGAAGTAAACGAAACAATCCAAGTACGTGGTTATATCTAGAACGTATCGACCGATCGAAAGATATACGTGCTGAAAAAGCAAGCGTTTAAAGAGGCGAGTCCTAAACGCGTACAACGGATATAACCGAAGATAACGAACACCACCTATCGTGTATTACGAATTCGACGATTCGTTCGTTAGACTATTTTACGTTGCGATCGCTTCGAGTTTCTTGACTCGTCGCCCTTCGCTTTCCAGAAATTACGCGTTCTTACGACGACACCCGCGCGTCGTCGGTCTCTCGCTTCGTCCGCTGCCTCCAATATCTTTATCTTCGATCTTTCCATAATGTTTACCGTCCGAATCTAACTCTTCGATATACTAATCGCGTACGAACCGTGTCCTTTCCATTTTCTGCCTCGTATCTTCGCTGTCTGTCGGTTTCTATCATTCGCTATCATCTAATCTCTGGTTATTGTTACGTTCAGCCTGAATATCTCGTTTCGAGGATGAAAAGTATGTATGTATATCGTAGCTTTGGAAAGAATGTCTCGAAAGTGGAAGAAAGTTACGTCGATCGAAGGTATCGTAGGTGGGTGCTGCCGGTTCAGCGGGCGCGATCCAAGCGGCCACTGCCACGTGCAGAAACCGGTTTGCACCGTCTATTATTTTGTACGACCGAACGCTTTTAAATTTTCCTTAGTTTTAACGAGAAATCACCCGCGTTCTCACGGTAAGAACACACCGATTCTAGTTTATCGATCGATCTAACTTTCGTAGAACGTAGGACATTGAACATTTCCATCCGGAGCCGAGTTCGTAAACGCGCGAGTCCGTGAACGATCGACACGATTTCAGGACCGGTAAATATTTCACGAGAAAAGAATCTATCGGATCCGCCCGTATCGTGTACGACGCAGTTCTTTCTTCCGTTCATCGAGCATCGATCTTTCGTTATTTAGTCGAAACCTTGTTACGGCGTTCGCGCGATTATCGCGCGTATACCGAGGATGATGCAACGACGATCATAACATCGGAAGAGACCGACCGTTCATACAGATACCGTCGTATCGTCCGAAATTCCAAGTCACGATAATCACCGGAAAGCCCGGGGTAAAGTTTCGGTCGTATATCTTAATTTCGAGGTATGGCGTAGAAGAGGGGGATTCGCCCGAATTCCTCTTAGCTCGAAATTCGACAATGGAAAACGTGTCTCGAACGACGAGGTAAACAATCGAGGTATATAACCTTACGTAATAATAACACGGCTAATAAACTTACAACGCAATACCGTGCCAATTATACGGACAACAAGTTCACGCGGTGTCGAGCGATTGAAAACAACATCGATGGCTGACGCGAGCCTGCGCGTAAACCAAGCGTCGTGTATAGTCTCTGCGACGATACAGCGAGGTCGCGAATCGTAAATCCCGTTTCGTTTTCAGATATTCGTTTTCAGATATTCGTTTTCAGGTATTCGTTTTCAGGTATTGGTCCTGCGAACCAGATATCCACGCTCCGCGAAATCTTCCCTCGCGCGGTCCTCGTCCAGGCCCTAAACTCTAAACGGTCGTTAGAGTCATTTCGCATGTTCCGTCGTTTCACCAATTTTACGATCATTCGCTGTATCGCTCCGAAGAGCATACGGCTGCGCCCGTACCGGTGTACGTGCTCGACGCGACCAGAGAAGCCTGAACGATGTTTCGTCTATCCTCTTTCGTTTCTCCTTTCTCGGCTCCGTTCTTTGTCCTCTCGCCTCGTACTCGTCGCCCCATCGCCCCCTCGACGGGTCGTCTCGTCGCGCTCTTTTCCACGCGCGCGCACGCGAGTTCGTGCTCCGTCTTTCTCGCGTATCGCGTGATGTCGTACGTGGCCGGTAGCCATTGTGCGCGCGCATCTCTTTCCAAAACAACGCACGGCACGACTGCCGGCGTCACTTCCCGTTGTTTATCTGGCTCTGTTCCTCCGTAACGCGACTATAAATGATGCTAGATGTAAACATCGCGAGTATTTCATTCGAAGATTCGACTCGATAACACGTTTTGCTTCGAATTTTCGTTAATTCGTTTTCGAATGGCATTTTTACCGGCAACACGGTTCGAAACGCGCGTCAGCGACCAGTGATTCTCACGCGTCGAGACACGCGATGCGAAAATAAGCGCGATCAAGGTCGATCTTGTTCGAAGAATTAACAAAATACCGATGATAGAATAAAGGAGAAGAAGAAGAAGAAGAAGAAAAAAATACGAAAGAGATTATTACCAATAGGATATTTAACTATCTTTGTCCGGACGATTTAATTCAATGCGGTTCAATCGGTGAACGACACGGGGGCTTGAGTCGATCGGAAATCTCGTGATCGCAAGTCGTCGTAAAACTTGCATCATACGATTCGATAATAACGCGGCGGTGCGGCGTGCATCATCGTTCGCTCGTCGCCGCTTGTCGCCGCTCGTCGCCCCTCGTTGCCGCTCGCGCCAAGAACCGCTGAGTTCGGAGCTACGTGACACGGCGCGGTTTCAGAGGGCGTCAACGAAGTCGACCGGCGATTTACGTAGAAGCAGCCGAAAGACAAGGAGGGCGTCAAGGGGAAGGAGGTTGCACGAAGCGTGGATATAGACAGGGGTGGGGGAGGCGTCGATTCGTCGAGAAACGGGCGGCGCAGAGTGCGGTGGGGCTGTTAGTAAGGTTAGTAAGCAAAAGCGGCCATCTTGGGAGGCTCAGTCGGAAACCAACTGCCGAGCAGTGAGGGAAGGTAAACGAGAAGACCCGATGCGTTAGCCGAAGGATTTTTAATGCGCTTCCGAGCCCGGTTACCGCTACGTGCGAGAGGCTGTGCGATACCGACAACGGAACAGCGACCATCCAGAGATTTTCACGTACGGAGAGATTCCGGTTTAACCGGCGAGAAGCCTCGGTGCAGGAGAGGATTCGTGGTAGCGGAGGTGGACGAAATTTCGTCGGTGGAGGAGTCGCGCAGACATTGAAATTCTCGCGAAGGTTCGTTCGCTGCTGGTGTAACGTCGTTGGATCGAAGGAAGAACGAGGACGGCGGAAAATCGCGATTTTCCGCTAAAGTCGTTCCCGGAGACGAGAAACGGGCTGACGGACGAGTGAGAAAACCGAACGGTCGAGACGTAAAGAAAGGAAGAGTGCAGTGTCATAGTCTGTGATAGTATTTATTCGAAAAGATCCAAACAGCGACGTTGTGCCGCAACGTCGTTCGTCGATTTGGATACATCGCGAGAATTAGAGGAAGAGAGAGAGGAGTAGATAGCCTTTATATATTTATTTATATCTGTGATACCGACACTGATATACGTCGAACTATCCCGAGAGAGTACGTCGGTGGAGAGAGCGAGAGAAAGAGAGAAGAGAGAAAGGAGGAACGATCGAGCGAAACGGAAAGAAACGAACAGGCGAAAATTGTGCATCGAATTGGACGAGGTTGGAAAATCGAGACCGCGGGACAGAAGATTATATCAGTACATTAGTGGATATAGATGTTTTTGTAAATACGACTGACTCTTTTTTACAATTATCGATAACGGAGTACGGGAGCGTGTTTCATCGTTGTTCTTTAAACGATAAGAGAGAGAGAGAGTGAGAGAGAGAGAGAGAGAGAGAGAGAGAGAGCGAGGGAGAGACAAAGTAAAAGATTAGAAGAACGAGGTTCGTTTCGACGGTAGAGAAAAGCTCTGTTTTTTGCTACTTCTCCGAACATTGAACGAGCAACGTTGTCGCGCGCGAAAATGGTGGAGAAAATCCTGGAAGAACGAGAGGACGGATGTCAGGAGGTTGGAAGAGGTAAGAGAGTCATCATTTGTCAAGTTAATTTTTATTTACTCGAATCGCGAGGTACTTTCCGTGGATCGATTGATCGTTTAAAATCGTGTACGTTAGATTCGAGTTTTCTTCGTACTTTCTCTCGATAAAATTCTATCCACGTACGCGAAAACCGTGTCGTTCCGAACGCGAAATCCGTCAGTCTTTCGAACGACGACTAAGTAATCCATCGAACGATTCGATTCGCTCGACGGAAGATAAATTTACGAAAGGCGTCTAACGGTATATCGTCGATCGCGACGAATTTTCAAGATCGATAGCGGCAAAGAAGCGGAGAACGCGACGATCGGAGTCGGTTGACGGAAGAACTTTCTAGAAGCCGGTACACGTTGCCTACGTTCTCCGCTCGAAGCTTCGAGTTTCGCTGACGAACAACGGTTTTCGTTTCGATCCTGTTCAAACGAACGATCGATAAATAAATTGTTTTCGGTGCGATTTCGGTGCGATTTCGGTGCGATTTCAAACTCGTACCGATCGCATTTGTTATCGCTAATCCGAGGAAACACTTTCGCGACATAATCATTTTCTTCGAGCATGTTTCCAACATTGTCCGAAAGAGTTTCCCGCGAACATCTATGATTTCGTATTTTGACTGGATACTTTTTTCGTCGCAAAGTTGGCCCGGATAGCCGGATACCTGAAAAACGAGAAACGAAACTGTTTCGGAAGGTTTCGATGAAAACATGCAGGAACGCATGGGAAAAAGGAAGACGGGAGAAAAGAGGAACGCGCAGGATACGTGGCTATCGCGCGCGGTATATAGTGTGTGGCTTGCGATGCGAAGAGACGAAGCGGCGTCAACGGCGGCGAGTATTAGTATACACGCGTATACGTGATTCCACACGCAGCACGCGCGTCCGTTGAATTATTTTCGAGGGTCGAAGTGGGTTAGTCGGTACGTTCGGATTCGGCGACGCAAATCCTGAAGGGCGTCGGTAAGGGCAACCCCGACAAAAGATCGGACAAGGAAACGTGTGGTGGAAAAGAGAGAGAGAGAGAGAGAGAGAGAGAGAGAGAGAGAGAGAGAGAGAGAGAGAGAGAGAGAGAGAGAGAGAGAGAAAGAAAGAGAAAAAGGGACCCTCGCGTATGTCGGTTCATTATGGGATCCCCTTCGTTTTAAAGGGAACGGAACGGTTCGTTTCGAAGGACAAAAGGGGGTTGCGCGTTCAACGCTTCAAACTAGAACCACGAAGCACTCTCGGTACTCGAAACTTCCAACGGGTCGAAGAGGAGAACGATGATGGTTGGTAGTTGGCGATCGCGATCGGTTTCGAAGAAAACGTAATCAATGTTGAGCAATAAATAGAGAAAAATGAATGATCGCGATTTCTCGCTCGTCCCTCTCTATTCGATGCTGTAATTGGAAACATCGTGGGTGGACAAGTTACGATGTCCCGATACGCTCGCGAACGTAAGATATTATAGGTTGAGACTACGCGTTCGAAATTAATCGAACGAAAGAAATTCGAAGCTTAAAGCTCTCGATGCTTCTATCATAGAGAGAATGACATTTATATAACGTTTTTTGGGCGCGTCGACTCGGAAACAAATTTGATATAAATAAAAATATTAGTAGAAAAGAGAATTCGAAGAAAAGGGTCGAAGGGGAACGAGATTCTAGCGCTGACCCGGCGTTTTCGAAAGTTTGATCGATCGTTCGACGAAGCATAGCGGAAACTCGAAACGCTCGATTTCTTTTTCGACGACGACGCGCCACGCAGATTCTGCGGACGTAGCGATCACGTTATCGTATACTCGAAAAAGTATTTCGCGTAAGATGGCGGCTGTTCCGTTTCCGTGTCAGTCATTGAACTCCGAGCTCTCGGTACTCGAGCGTATTTGCCGCTTCCTTTTACGAGACCCGCCGACACGTTCTCCTCGCGTATCACCGATTCGAACCGAAGTCGCGTCGTTTTTCTCTCGCCTCGCTCTCGCGTGCGCGCTTTCGTCGAATCGAAAATCAACTTTCGTTTATCTCGCGTGAAAAGTACGCGACTAACGACTGTACGATGCGCCGCGCGAACAAAGCGTTTTTGTTTTCGACGTTTATCGACTCGCTTCGCGACCTCACCGACCGTCTACGTTGCTCGAGTTTCTTCCCGTCAGCTGCTGCTACTACTACGCTTATTTTCCAACCGGATCGACCAACGAAAAGCGACTATTTTTAGTAACTATCGTTTCGAACAACGAACGTTTTTCTTTTTTTTTTTTTTCCTTTTCTTTTCGAAAAATGCGTTCCACGAGTTACTGTCTCGGAAATCTTTCGCCGGCGCATCCATCGTTTGCAGCCGATTTTACTCTCGACTATTCGGACAGTGCAAATTCTCTCGGACAACGCACGGCTGACGCGCGTAATCGTCCATCACCGATAAGGTAAATATCGGAAACGAGCGCGTAATACTTTCTTGACGCTTCGTCCTTTGCGCTCGAACGAGCACCGTGAATTTATCAAATTTACGCGTAAATAAACACGGACGAGCATAAGCGACACAGGGTAACATAGATTCGATAAATGATCTTCACGTAATTTGTCAGTGTTTTTTCTGTGGATTTCGAAATCGATTAAAGCGATCGCGTAATACGATATTAATCGAAACTCGGAAATTTCGCTCGGTAGAAAGGAAACCGTTAAATCTCGTTGACGAGGTTTTTTTCTTTGGTTTCAGAAGATGCAAACTGCAGGGACACCGTCAGCACGACGACGGGAGAATCCATGAGCGCGGTGCAAGCTCGGCAAGAAGAAGCTAGGCGTAAGAGGCGCAGGAAGAAGCGCTCTGGTTCGTCCTTGATGTCTTCTTGTTTCCAAGGTAAAATTCGATCCGCGAAGAGTCGCGTGACGTTACGAGAAACGAAGGAAAGAAACGAAAGAAACGAAAGAAACGAAAGAAACGAAAGAAACGAAAGAAAGGAAGAAGCGCGTTAAACGACCGATAACGTTCGTTTTCTGCTCAATGTTGTTCGTCCTCTGCCGTTCTTCCAACGATTTAAGGTTGGTGTTTGTCTATGCGCGACCTATACAACGCGTCTCGATCGAAGTATGTCTTTCTGCAAGAGAGAAAGAGGGTTCAAATTTGTCCAGCGAGTTGGAGCGTCGTCGGTGACGAGAGATCCGACGATACGTTAACGGCTGGTAAACTGCTCGTTTCCGCGAACGAGTTTCGATTTGGCTCGTGCTCCGGTGACTCGCATTTCGCTTTAGGTATCTGACCTTGCACAAGTTCCGAACGTTCGAGAAACTCGCGCTAGACGGTCGCGATATCGATCGCGCGGTACGAACGCAACTTCTGTGTACCCGGTGCAATGACCGATGGCTTCGTAACAGTTTATCTTTCGCTCCTGTAAACGCGTTTTACTCGAAAACTATTATTATTTATTGTTCGTGTTCGATGGACGATATAGAGCTTCACCGTGTATCGTCGAGAATTCGAAACACGATTTCTTGGACAACGTTTTCTACGCGGTCTTATATCCGAAGGAGACGTAATAACGATCGTAAGAAGAAGCATCGGGAAAGAAAGGTGCTTTAACGCGACGGTAAGGATCCTCGGTGGCAGTCGGAACGAATCATTGACCGAGTTCACTGGCTTGGTCCGTTACGTCACGACATCGTACGATCGATTCGTAAACTCCGAGTTTCGTGTTCGAGAAGCTTCCACTCCGTACTTAGGTGTATCCTCTGACGGTATACCAGATAGATTCGCGGCCGTGCACGTTTAAATCTGGGCCATCGCCGATACACGCGTTACCGTATCTCGATCGCCCTCTCCTCGATTTTACTTTCTCGTCTAGCTGGCGACCGAACGAAAAAAACAAGCGGAATTTTTACGCTTCGGAGTTTGATAATCGAACGAAGATAATCAAGGGGGGGGCACAGCATCCTCGAATCGATCGTCGCGACAGACGTTACTCCGACGAACGGAGTGCGGTGGTCGCGCGGTAAGCGTCTCCGTACACCGAAAAATTAATAAACCAGCCCTGACCGTTAAATAAATAATCGATAAATAAACGGTATTTGAAATTGTAAGTTTACCGACGAAGCGAGGTGAACAGAACGTCGCGTGTCGCGACAGAATCGGGACTCTTTGTTTCGAGCGTGTCTACGAGCCACAACCGCTTATCGAAATTGTTCGTTCGCTACGGATGCGTAAGCGTGCTCGGCCGCGAAACAACGAGCGTGACTCATTCTCACGGTTATCCCATATCGTGAACTGGAACGCGCGATCATCGTATCATCGGCGTGTCTAATCGTTTGCGATTACGCGTCGATCGGTATCGTAGGAGGAACGCGCGTATCGCGTGTCGGAGCGCGATTCCTCCAATTAAACCGAACCGGATCGGTTTCACAGTTTTCGTCGTAGCGGATAACAGAGAGAAACATGGAAGTATATTATCGGCTTCTGGTTGCTAGGTATTCGGCGGTGTTGCCAAGCAGAAACGTATCTTTGGCGCGAGGTAAAATGGTAGGGGTTAAAGGGAGAGTAATCGTGAGTTAGGGAGTAAAAGAGGGGAAGGTAAAGAGAGAAAGAGAAAGAAACGTCGACGACAGCGCGCGATAGTTGCAACGTTCAACGAGGGAACGAACTAACGACGAATCGAGATGGAACACGGGTTACGGGTCGGGATGGGACGGAACGGAAATCATCGTATCGAAGGGGAAGAATGGTGGGGATCTCGGGTAAGAGAGAGAACGCGAAGTTTAAAGACCTCGGAACGAAAAGAGAGAGAGAGTCGCGAGAAAAGAAGGGAAATAGGAAGGAGAGAGAGAGAGAGAGAGAGAGTTTATGTGCGCAGTTGTTTGACGATCCTTTCGTCCCGCTTTTGGCCTTAACATTGATTGCGTTGCATAGCGCGCTCAAGTTTCCGCGATTTTTACGTATGGTATCGAAAATCGTGATGCCATTTTCCCCTTAGACGTTATCGTCTTTGTCTCGCGGCGAATTATAGCTGCTGCTAGAAAGCGCCTACAAACACGCGGATAAAAACGAATAACGCACATCCTATAGAATGGTACTCGGTTTCGGTGTACCTTCTCGAAGGAGACACGGAGCGTCGTACGATCAAAATAAACCACTCGCGCGTCTAACAAAAGGTGTATCGAAATACGAAACTTGGATCGCTTTGCACGCGCAGATTTTGACCACGATTATTTTCGGATTTGTCTCTCTCTCTCTCTCTCTCTCTCTCTGCTCTTCTAGTCGCTCTAGTCGAACACGTTTTTTCTTTTCTTTTCGTTTCTTTTCGTTTCTTTTCGTTTCTTTTCGTTTCTTTTCGTTTCTTTTCGTTTCTTTTCGTTTCTTTTCGTTTCTTTTCTTATCAAAGGAGAAAGGAGAAAAGAGAAAAAGCTGGTGTTGTTATTTCGATAGAAAATTCGCTTCGCTTGTTTCAGAACTGTACAGATTGACCGGCGAAGTTCTCGGAGAAGGCGCTTACGCCTCGGTTCAGACTTGTAGGTCGCTCTACACCGACTTGGAATACGCCGTTAAAATTATCGACAAAATTCCCGGGCATGCACGGGCGCGCGTATTCAAAGAGGTCGAAACGTTCCATCATTGCCAGGGCCATCCAAACATCATCCAGTTGATCGAGTTCTTCGAAGACGAAGAGAAATTTTATCTCGTGTTCGAGAAGGTTAACGGCGGTCAGTTGTTGAGCCGAATACAAGAGAGGATTCATTTCAGCGAACGGGAGGCGAGTCAGATAGTCCGAGAGATCGCTAGCGCGCTGAATTTTCTTCATAAAAAAGGTAGCTGTCCGGCGAGAGGTGTGGGGTTACGCCCGCATCGTTACGTCAATTTTCTAATACCATTTTCTGATTCTCCTCAGGAATTGCCCACCGAGATTTGAAACCCGAGAACATCTTGTGCGTGTATCCGGACAAATTGACTCCCATCAAACTCTGCGATTTCGATCTTGGTTCCGGCATCAAATTCAACAATTCGTTGTCCAGTCCTGTGGCGACGCCGCAACTTTTGACCCCGGTGGGCAGTGCCGATTTCATGGCGCCGGAAGTCGTCGAAGCGTTCATCGGGGAAGCCAATTATTACGACAAGCGTTGCGATCTCTGGAGTCTCGGTGTTATCATGTACATTCTTCTTTGCGGCTATCCGCCTTTCTACGGGAACTGCGGTTCCGATTGCGGCTGGGAAAGAGGAGAGAATTGTCAAGCTTGTCAGGAACTGCTTTTCACCAGTATTCAAGAGGGCAGGTACGAATTTCCGGATAACGAGTGGAGATGCATTTCGGAAGACGCGAAAGATCTGATCAGAGGACTGCTGGTCAAAGAAGCCCACCAAAGGTTGAGCGCCGAAAGTATTCTGAAACATCCGTGGATCAATCCTGGCCCGAGCTCGGTCGAAAACACCGAGAAATCTCTAACGACTCCTCATATCATCAGGTTCGTCGTCTTTCTCGAACAAACCTCTATCGTATTCGATACTAACTACTCCGATATTCAGTTATTCCGATAATCCGATACTTCCCGATACTTCCCGATACTACGATACCACGATACGCTCTCTCCGATGCTCGATAATCGAGCGAAAAAGAAAGAAGAGAAAATTATCTTCGATTATACAAGATGACCGGTTATTTACCCGATCCGTTCGTTTCTGTTCACAGGAGGAACAATTCCGCCAGAGAACTGTCAGCTTTCGCGGAATCGGCTATGGCTGTGAATCGCGTGGTACTTCAACATTTCTCCGTGAACCTCGAAGAACTGGCGGAGAAAAGGGAACCAAGATTGTCCACATCGTCCACCGACGATGATAATCATCCTTACGGGCACATGTCCGATTCGAGCAGCGAACTGTCAGAGCACAGTAAGCTTTGTCCCACTCATTCCTCGAACGAGTTCGACGCGAACTCCCGTCAAAAGTCTTGCTCGATTCGTTCGAGCACGGATCTATCCGATTTGAAGACCATCGGGAAAAATCGTCTGATCGGCAAGGAAACGTCGCTGCATCAACTGTTCGGTTTATCGCCGCCCAGCGAGAGCCGCTTGATGCAGCGTCGCTTGAAGGCGCGTTCGGATCTGCTCGAGCGGCAATCCAACAAAACGGTTATCGCCTCGCCGAGTGGCTGAAACGCTTTCGACGTCCTCGCCAAACATACAAAGATCCTCCTTTCTTGATAGCGTGCGCGCGTAGCCATTCGTATTTACGCGTTCGCGATCTGTGCGATTCGAAAGAAGCGCGTGGTGTACGGTAACGCGCGTTATCCGTCGTCGATGTTCGCCTATCGCGACTATGCGATCGATCGCGTACCACCGAACATTCTTTGCATTGACACATCGACACAGACTCGCGATGGTTGACGATTCACGAATTGATCTTTGGACACGTTTCTCTTTCAGCATTTTACGGAATTGCAAGAGAACTTGGGGGAGCGTTATCGTAACGCTTAATATTCTCTATATATATTTCTATTTTTAATTCTGTTTCAAATTCCTTTCGATTCGTTTCTTTTTCCTTTCCTCTGGTAAGGTACGTTCCGTTCCGTTCCGTTTATTTCAATTTCTTAACGTTATTGCTTTTCTTTCTCGATACCTGCACGCGCCAGTTTTTAATCTGTTCGCGAAAACGTGCGAATCGTTGCATTCGTTACATTCGTTGTATGGTATGAACGAATATGCGACGTGCGTTTATCGTTTATCGTTTTTCCGCAGAATTATTAGAAAACCGGGCGTTCGTTCACGCTCGTATAATTTTCTTGTCGAAATTATTTTATTCGTGTCCGTCGGTGTACGCAAAACTTGCTAACGCGTGCATTCCATTGGTAATCGGCCACAAATGTAAATATTCGTCCGATGTTACAAGTTAATTCATTGTTAAATAATCTTTCTGTACTTTCACTTGTAATAGTACGTAGAGTCGGAACGAAGCGGGATATATGAATTCGTTCGTTCACATCGATTTTCTTCGAACGCGTAATGAATATATCGGAGCGAGAGTCGGTACAAGATAGAAAAACAAATAAAAGCCGTTTAAAAAAAAAAAGAAAAAAAAAAAGATAGAAAACAAATTGCCGCGTAAAAATTGCACGATAAGAAACCGATTATAGAACGACGCAGAATAATTCTTTTCCGAAAACAGTATCACCGTACAATTCTTTCTGTAGCGTCCATATTTTAGAATTTACAAGATACGCAGGTTGATAGCGTTTACTGACTCGCGCTCTATATAAACGGACGCGAAGAAAAATAAAATGGGCGAGCGTATTTTTTTTTTTTTTTTTTTTTTTTTTTTATATTTATATATCGACTAACGTATTCTCTTTTCCTTCTCCTTGCTTTCCGTAAAACGAGAAACAAATATGGTAGCACGAACGACGAAAAACGAGCGGAACGTTAATCGAAACGAGTTTCTCTTCTTTCCTGTTAATTCGTTTTTCGTTCGGAGAAACGGTCGACCGAATCGTTGGTCGTTCTTCCGAACCGGAAATATGCGAATAGAACGCTAACGAGAAAAAGAGAGGAGAGTAAAGAGCGTACGCGTCTCTTGGTGCATGTTACGAATAGTTTTGCTCAGTAGGTTTTTAAGAATGTAGTAGAATGTAAGTTCGAAAATGTCGCGAGTAAAGTATCCAAGAAAGGAAACGCGGTTCTGTCGAGAGAGGGAGGGAAGAGGATGAACAATTACACGACGGCCATTTTTCTTTTTTTCTTTTTTTTTTATAAATGTCTCTTTAACAGTAACTTTGTAGAGAGAGTTAGTATATAAGGAAAATACAAAAAACAAATTAGTTTAACAAAAACGAAAAAAAAAAAAGAAAAAAAAATACAGAAAAAATTGTACCTGCGTCGTAAGTAAATAAGAAAAGAAAAGGGGCGAGCGAGTGAAAATGAGCGAGAGAAAAATGGAGAGAAAGAGAAACGCGGAGCGCGCGCGCGAAAGAGAGGGAGCGAGAGAGTGAGAGAGAGTGAGGAAGAGAAAAAATTTCGAAAAAGCTCGAGAGCGAACAAAAGAGCAAGGAACACGCGCGTTAACGGGGAAAAAAAAGTTTTCTCGGCGAATCTAGATTACATAGAATCATCCGTTAATTGCTGTTACGTATTTTTCTAGAGTTTTATCGATAAAATGTCATTTTATCGCGTCTGACCACCTAACGGTAGTAGCAATCGCTTTCGTTATTCGACTACGTTCGATTCGCTTCGCCTTATTTTTTTCCTTTATCGTTTCCTTGGCCTAATCGTGTGGATTTTTGGCTTCGTCCGAAGCTACACTCGATCGATGTATGTATGTGTATATATACATATATATATATATATATATCCGGTTTCTTTTCGGTGCTTTCCGGTTTCTTTTGCTACGAAATACAAAACCGTCAAGGTTTTAAATTCCGACCATAGTTGGAAAATTGATTTTTCTTTTCTTTTTTTCTTCTTCCTTTTCTTCTCTTCAATTTTTGTTTATATTCTCGCTACAAAACAGTTTTGGTACAACGAACCAAAGAGCGTAGGTGGTGTAATCACAGTTACGCAACTTTTATGTGCTTTTCAAAACATGTTTTTCTACTTGAATATTTTTTTCCTGTATTTATTCGCGTTTGCCTACTGTGCGGTGGGACAGGCATCTTACTCAGGGCAGTTTACGATGAGCTGCAAGTTTGTTAACGAATTACATCCTATTTACTATTCGCGTTCGAGGAGAAATATGAAGAGAAGAGCTTATAAACGTGTCCACGCGCGTTCAAAGTCCATTCAGGGTTAAAACTTAATCGTTACATTGCGCTTGTTCTTCCTTCTTATCGTTTAACCCTGAAAAACAAGCGTCGTACAACAGCTTTACACACGATACAAAGCGTCAGAAAATGTGTCGTGTACTTGATGTTACGAGCAAAAAGTTCATTCGATTCGACCTATAAGAAAAGTCGAAAGTACAAAGTTCCTTTCTTTTACGAGGAAAACTTTACAGAAAATTTCGTTTCTGTTCGAACTTTCATCGCATCTATCAATGATATATCACTTTTGTATTTTCTTATTTCGAATCGTCGATTTCTAACTTGTAGCATCGATTACGCCGACACCCCGCGTACATCGCGTATACGCCCTGACAAAGCGAAACTTTCCTCCAAAACGTTTACGTTCGACCTGTTGAAAGCCGTTTCGCGAACACACTATTTTTGTCGTATACGTATTTATTCTTTCCTTCGAGATAAACGTAGTCAGTCGATCGTTGCAGTTGAGAAATCTTCGCTCACCGCTTGAGATTCGTCCAAATGCTCGAATTTCAAAGAAATTCTTACAGATATATTATATCCTGTCTGTCTATCGGAAGGAAAGAAAAATAGGTCGTGCCGTATGGTATTTTCCATGAAAATTTGGAAATTTGCTGCCGCAAAAAAAAAAGTCAATCAAGAGAATCGCGCAAAAAAAAAAAAAAAAGAAAAAAACGCGTCATAATACGTGGCTTACGACGTAGAGACGAAAAAAAGTGTTATGTTTATTATACACACGTACACGCATTGACGCGCGATCCTTCGATCGTGATAGAAAGCGTTTAGGGGTTACGAAATACGATAGAATTCTATTTATACGAATAATAAGAATCGATTTCCACTTGGATGAATTTTTTTTTTTTTTTTCTTTCGAATTATTCGAAGCAACGAATTCAAGCCGAACTTTGATTATATTCTGTTGTACGGTTCTCAACAGCGTTCTCATAAGCGAAGCAGCGTCTAAGATCATTGGCTGCTGTTTGACCCATCGAACGTTCGATACAACTTTCATCGAATAAACAGAGTTCTATCGTGGCCCGCGATTCCTGGCCTCTTTCAAAAAATCAAAGATACGATAACGACGCGAAGCAAAGAAAGAGCGTGTTCGTAAACGGAGCAAACCGAATGCTTTTCGCGTTATCGTATCTTTCGATTTTACGTTTATTCGATTCTTACCACACGTTATCAAAATTTATCCTTCGTTTCTGACCGGTTCAAATTTTATCGATGCATTTTTTTTATTATTCGAAGCTGTTTTCTTTCCTTTTAATTACGCTAGCGTGTGGCGTAGCGAATGTCAGTATGCAATAGTTTCATAAACAAATTTTGAATGCATTTTCTAATCGATATCATCCCTCGTAGAGAGTTACAAGTGTAAGAGTTAGAATGCGAAAGAGAGAGAGAGAGAGTGAGAGAGAGAGAGAGAGAGAGAGAGAGAGAGAGAGAGAGAGAGAGAGAGAGAGAGAGAGAGAGAGAGAGAGAGTGAGAGAGAGAGAGAAAGAGAAAAAGGGAGAGAGCGAGTGAGAGATAGTGGTTTCATTTAATTTCTGCGTTTTTTAAACTACCTACTTATTTGAAAAGCGTCGTCGTTTACAGCAACCGAACCGCTAAACATGTGCGATGTCGACTATTTGAACATATTAGCAGCTCCTCTTTCTCGAGGGAACGTTTTAAACGCGAGGAGAGAATTCGTTAAGCAAAAGACAAGCAGCGAGAAATACGCATGTTTGTTGGAGATAAATAAGAACGGAAAGAAAAATCCATGGCCATAATACATAGATTTATAAACTGTAATTACGCGTGTGTGAAGTTTGCGTGTAAAAGGAATAAAAATGAAAATTAAGTATGCAAGGGAGAAAGCGCGTGCATGCGTATACACAGGGTGTTGCGTGATACGTGGAGAACTCGTCTCGGTGATGCACCACGAATTTGCTTCCAAGTCTGCGGCTGGTCGTACTTTCATTGTTCACTAACGTATTTTAAGCCCTATTTTTTTTTTTAAACGAGTTTCTACATTTCCTAGGTATTCGCGCAATATTTCATTATATTACGAATTATATTTGGCAAACATACTCGCCTGTTAATAAAACGTACTCGTCGTTAATTGATCGGGTATTAACGCGTTAACCGCTCCAGCGAAAGCTTACGTGGACACGTACCATTTTCAATTTCGTGGCTCTTAAATCGGCTATGAGAGCTTCTTCATGGCAGTCGACGCGTTAAGTTTTTGCTGCTCTGGATCGGTTTATAATCGGCAGTTACTGATATAGAAAAGTAGCCCATAACTTGGAAACAAGCGTTCTTCTTCCATCGCGTTTACGTCCTTCCGCGGGTAATTCGGAAACACCTACGAGTTACGAAACACCCAGTGTAAATGCGTGTACGTACATATGCTTGTACGAGACAAAATATTAGCGTTTAAGCGAAAATATAAAAAGGAAAAACATCCTTAAAGTCTGTAAGGTGACGAAGCGAGGTATCGATGCGCCGTGCGTCGGCGAGTCTTCGATCGTGCTTCGAGTTCCGTTCGTTCGAACAATTAAAAGAAGAAAAGAAAACTAATCGACGAGTTCTTCGAAGCTTCTCGCCCGTGCACGGCCAAACGATATCGCTCGTAAATCTATTCTGTTTCGGTTAGGAAACGAGAAACGGTGTATCGCGTGCGTCGAAAACCGATAGAAGCAGCATTTTCGCGTTACGTTTTCCATTTTTCATCGGAGAAAAACTCTTAAATATAAGTAAGGGTGAGTACATCTGAAAAAAAAAGAGAGAAAAAAAAAAGAAAAAGAAAAAAAAACAAGAATAAACAAACAGCTTAAGTATTGCTTTTGTAATCAAATACATGTATGTTTCTTTTCTCCTTTTGCTTTTTCGATTATCATGTGCTGCACGGTATCGAAAACCAGCAACCCTATCGTTCGTTTTTTATAGAAATTAAAAAAAAATTTTATTTAGCGGCTACCGAGTGTGCCCGGTCGTTATTCTTTCGTTAATTTTCGGCTGATTTTAACAGTTATGTCCCAGCATCAAGGATAGCAGAAAACCTTGGAGCGAGAATGATGCTCGTCCTTTTTTTCTGTGAAAAAAAGACACGAAACGATAAGGTTCTCTTTCGTAATCGTAGCAATCGAGGACGAAAAGAAAGAGAGAATGAAAGCGTGGAACAAAATGACGATGCGTGCGTGTAAGTATAATGCGTGTGTTTTACATTACGAAAATAATGTGTACGCGTGAAGTGTTATCGTCGCTACGTTTATACGTATGATTTTCCAATCGTGCGAGCAAAAACCTCTGAATATAATGCGCCTCTTTGCAAGTACATTTGGGGCTGGCGATTCAGGGTCAAGCAACAAAAAAGGGAAAACACTTTTTGAAATTTGGACTCGTCCGAGTCCACGAACGACATTGTTTTTTTTTTCGTGTAAAAGCGAGCAAGTCTTACGAGAACTTTGTAAGCTTCCTAATAAAATAGCATTTAAATAGATCAGATACCAGCGATGTTTCACGCCCTAGCCATTTTTCTGTTATTACGTCGTCGATAACAGGATGATTTAAGTTAAAATTTCGCGTTCGCTTATTCGTTTTACAAATGTTCTCTTCTTTCCTTTTTTTATTCGAACATAGTATAGACGGAAGCGGTTTACAATGCATTATTCGAAAAGGTAAGAAGCGCTCGAACTTTGCTAACTTAACAAGTTTAGGTCGGTTAACAAGTGTCTAGAAATATGGCCTAGCAAAGTCCTACCAGAAATTTTGAACAAAGTTCCTGTTGCGTATTAACAAAACTTCGCCACTGTTCCCTTCTCTTTTCGATTCATTTCCGGTACGTTCTCGGTGCGTATCGATCAAATATGTACCTCCAAGGCGGAGAATGTCAACCGAGAGACTCGCGCGATTATCCCCCATTCCACGGATAACGTTACACGCGAGTTAAGCGTATCTCATGGATCGAACCAATTTTCCCGATTCGAGTTCGTCGATTACCGGAGAAACGTTCGAGAAATCGCCACTTTTCAAACTCTATTTCTCCAAGGACCAGCTACTCGGAAGATCGAACCGTCGTCCGTTTAAAATCGAAGGTACACACGAATTGTTTCGGAAACATTTGTTAACCAACCCTGTACGAGAGAATACGGTAAAAGGATACTCGACAATGCGTTTCAGACGATCTCGTCACGCCAAAATTCTACTCCGCGAAATACGAGAATCTCGAGGCCGAGTATAAAAACGAGAACAAGGAGGATACAGCAAGCGAAACGCTTAAACGAACTGCGGATCAGCAAGAAAACATTGGCCACCGTGTTAATCGTCTACCTCCGTTGACCAGCCATGCGTAATTTCAATGATCATATTTTTTACATTTTTTATTTAAGAAAAGGAAACGCAGAAAAGTACATTTTAGGTATGGTTGGTGGCACGAGCAAGGAATACAACCGATTAAATCTCGGATCAACTTTCGGAAAAGAACGTCAGATTTGGTAAACTTTCGAATGAGGATATACGCGGAAGATGAAAAGTTAAAAACTTTGAAATACTGACGCGTGACAAATTTCTACGCGCTCGAGATACCTGTTCGTTGTGCGGAGTTGAAATAAGTGGATTAGTTGGAAAAAGGAAAGTACTATTTTTAACAGAAGTAGGAAAGTAAGTAAAGAAATTTATCGTTTTCTCTAGTTGTTGGTGAAATTGCAGAAATGATAATCGGTAGTGTAATAGGTGATCGTGGAAAGCACAGTAGCGCCGATATTTTGGTTAGGTTCGCTGCGCGAACGAACGAAATGATCCCCAACTTTCCCGCCACTTCGAAATACTCGAATGGCCAGCCAATTGGAGGCGAGATTTAGAAAGATTGAGCAATTGGAACTCGCCACTAGCGATTGTTTTTCGACCGTACGACCATTGGCGATTGAAAAAAGGGTATCACGACAATATTCCGCCAAAAATGAATTCCGGCGTGGCGGAGCGCACGAGACTCGGCGACGATTTCTTAGAGAATTCCGAAGAATTTTCCCCACCTGAAAGGTGAGTACAATTTTCGTACGTTCCCTTCTTCGAAAGATATTTTCAAATTTTTACAATCTCGGTGAATATTATTCTTACCTGTTACTCCGGGGTGATGCAGGTGCATATTTTCGCGCGCACAGGTAAGGTTAAGAACCTTGATACTAGTTTCATCGAAACGCAACAACGGTGGTACAGTAATTGTTTCTTTTCATTTCGTACAGTGTTGTTTATGGTTTTCATTTGTTAATCGAATCACCGAAAACTTGTCGTGTCCAACTTATCGTAACGAAACAATTGCTTGTTAATAGCATTCGTTAATTTACCGTTTCTTAACTCGACGAACAATCATTATTTTCTTCTTCGATGAAATTAGTCAAATTACTTGAGCATTTTTATTTTCTTATTTTTTCGCGTATTTATTGTTTTTGAAAACGCGAATTATTTTTCTTTTTTTTTCCACCAATTCCTTATAATGTCTAACGATTTCTTCAAATATCGAGCTAACTTTCTTTTATTTACTTGGTTACTCATTTTCGTACCGTTTGTCATTTTTACATAAAGTAGACCTGTTATTTCATCTACATTTCTTCGTATTAACGAAGATATTAATCGTATATGCATCTTTCTATTGCCCGTTTTAACTTATTTTTAAATGGCTTAATGCTCTTTCATTTTTTTTCAATTGTAAATATACGTTTTCGATCGAAGTAACAATTCTTTTCTCTTCTTCTATGAATGTTAGAGATTCTGTATCTACGATGATCCATACTTTATAAATATATAACAGTAGGCATTTAATCTGTGTTGTTTCTGCCTTTCGAGTTAAGTCTTTTCAATTTTTCGCCAAGCAAATTTTATCTATTCAAGGACAGTCCCTGGAATTACTATGTCCAAAGGATCGCCTTCCTCACCCTGGTGGAGCAGGTTATTTTCTAACGTTTATCTATTCGTAACAATTAATCAAGATACCCGAGGGTAATAGAAAAATTTACAACTTTATATCTATGTGTTTTATAGCAAACGATTACGCCTAGACGACACCTGTAATAACAATTTGAATAGTACTTTGAATAGCGCGTCTAAAAATAATGCAAATTGGTCTTGTTCCGGCGATGGAAATCTCGTTGAACCAGAAATTTTAGAGGATATGGGTGTTAGCATGTTAGAAGATGAAACCACGAGTTGCGAAAGAGCAAAAAATATGCAATCCATAAAATGTACATCGCCAGCTAGTTCTAATAATAGTAAACAATGTGATAAAACTAATAGTTTTGACGGTCAAGAAAGCATTCTTAGAGGTTCCAGTTTTGATGCAGTTATCATGGACAGGTTTGTATCTTAGAACAATATGCGTCTATTAATTTTCATTTATGCGTCGATATAATTTCATCGTAATATAATTTTTAAATGTTTTACACGTATTCATAGATTAGATCAAGATCCCTACGAATCGGATGAACCGACAACGTATTCGATCATGAGAAACGAATCTGGCTATTCCTCTAGGACAGAGATAGATAATTTTATCAATACAAAAGAGACTTTTTGCAAAGACGATCTTAATGTTTCTTCCGAAAAAAGTAGTTTCAAGCAGTTCTGCCTCTATAGAAGGAAAAGAAAGTCTTCGGTTGTCGGCGAGGATAAGTTTAACAAATTGTCCGATGAAATGATTTTAATGATATTAAAATGGCTCCCCAAAAAATGTCTGGTAAAATTACGTACTAACAACAAGAGATTATAAAAATGGTATAGAATCGAAAGCCTGTGCATATTGTTCCGTCACATTGCCGTTGTTATTTTGCAGGTGCGCTCCATGTTGGTTTGCAAACGATGGTGCCAGATAGCACGAGACGAAGCATTATGGAGTAGGCTGGATTTAGGTGGTAAAGTGTTGAACGAAGGCACGTTGGGGCATATATTACCACGTGGTGTTCAAATACTTCGACTTGCTCAAGCAGAGATCGCGGATCCGGTGTTTCTTGAAAATAGTCAAGTTCTCACCGACAATTACATTAGCAAATTACAATATTTGGATCTCTCGATGGCAGTGATTTCTCCGGATGGATTAGCTATGTTATTGTCCGTTTGTAAATATCTTAAAAAGTTATCCTTAGAAAAATGTATAGTAAACAGATTGTGTTGTAAGGCTATCGGTGAAAATAATGATCTAGAAATATTAAATTTAACAATGTGCGAAGGTATGGATGTCGAGTGTATCAAAGATATAACGAAACTGAAGAAGTAAGAACGGTTACTTAAAATCAATTTGCTACTTATTTCATGGTTCGTACATCAATTTTAATAATACCCAATTTACTTGTTAATGTTTTCAGCTTGAATGCTGTTAACGTGGCATGGTGTGGTTTAGATGCCAAGGCTATGACTCTACTCTGTAAATCTTTACCCTCGTCCATTACGCGTTTAAACATAGCCGGATGTAGAAAAACAATGACAGACGATAGTAAGCGCAATATTGTTGACGAAAAGGTGATTTAACCGAATATTATATGCTTTTCCCTTCTATTACAGATGTTAAAGACTTGGTAAAAAGTTGTCCAGATATGGTGGAATTAGACTTGAGCGATTGTACTATGCTTACAATGAGCACTGTTCGTTCTATATTAGACCTGTCAAAATTAGAACATCTATCGCTAAGTCGCTGTTACGGTATACCTCCGTCTGCATACGTAACATTAGCGTATATGCCATCTTTGTTATATTTGGATGTCTTTGGTTTGATACCCGAGCCGGTACAGAAAACTTTACAAGTTACCTGCGGTGAAACTCAACTTAACAAGTTCCTATATAGTTCCGTTGCGAGACCAACGGTTGGTGTACGAAGAACGAGTATCTGGGGGCTTCGCGTTAGAGATTAAAATATGCGTTCTATCTCTCTTTCGCGTAAGAATAATGCTAAAGATCAAGTAAAAACCAAAGTAAAACTGAGATGTACGTGTGCCTTTCAGCAAACTGTCTTCTTACCAAGAGACTGATTTTACAATAATATTGAAATAAAATTAAAGCAATATACTACTATTTGTTTGTCCTTTCGTTCTCTTTTTTTTTCTTTTTTTTTTTTTTTTTTTTTTTTTCTGATGCATCAAAAATTTGTATATATACGCAAACAATTTTTGCGTAATCAACAATTACACGTATCTACCGACGTTATTCTACGATGCCGTGAAATGTACATCAGCGGCGCTAGACTATGTACTTAATTGTGTGTATCATTATTTTAAACGTAAAACTGCGGTACGCGGATACTATGGTTGAATCGAATCACGTTCGCTTAAATACTTTAAAAAGCAATTTTATTCTTAATGCTTTTTTAGTTAAATACTCTCGATGAATGTACCGTTTATCTACCTGGTGGGGCTGTGTGAAAATATTTTATCTATAATTCTTATTTTCTTTTATGTACATTACTTGAAGCGATATACACTGTATTCTTACCAAGTATTTCGTCTTACAATTTGGTCTAATTTATATCTTAGAGCTATCATTTTCACCAAACATCGTATTTAAGAGCAAAATAGATTCTTGATATTCTAATAGTAAATTTCGCCTGTAAAGAACGCAACATTTAAATGATTTAAATATACAAATTGTAATTACAAAATAAAAACCTCGATGCTGTTTATTATAAATATTCGCTTATTTAACCTTTTTACATTGCTTTTGACTAGAAAATAAACGACAATGGAAAGAAATAGTACATGTTTATTAAATGTCATGAAAGAATACACAACGTCTTTTAAATAGTTTTGTTCTCAAATTCTTTAAACATGTACACTTTTACGATTAATGGTTATGATAATAATTATGATAATGGTTTGCGTAATGATTTAAAAATTGAAGGATAAGGCATGGATATCTAGATAAGGTATTAATTCATACGATCAAACTGTAACTCATATTTTTTTACACGCACTAACACATTACTATCGAGTTACAATTTTGTTCAATTAGATTTTGGTTTCGTTTTTATAATTGATACATGTGCGTGTATGTATGTGTCTGGTTTGTGTGTGTGTGTATGCGTATATATATATATATATATATATATATATAAATTTGAATCGAGCTATAAATTTACATTACTAACAAACGTATCACTGCTCTACAATATTTATACACGCGCGCATTATATAGAGAACGAGTACGTTCACGTTAAACTCGTTTTCATTTAAAATCATTTACACCGTTTTTTATAATTACTTAATACTAGTTTCTTTAGCAAAATATTATTCGCTAATTTTTTTGCAACGACGCTTACTAATTAAGCCGTCGCTACACTGGAACTTGCTTCTGGCGTGGATTCGACCACAGTTTTCGGTTTTATAGATTGAACGTCCATTTCCTTTTCAGTTGCATAAATTGATTTTGATTCTTGTTTTTCTTGCTCGCTTTGCCATTGAACCTGCGAAAAAACAAACACACAAAATCAATGAAACAGTTTTTCAACACTAACTCGTAAACCTTTAACAAATGGCTAATTATCATTTTACCGATAATATGAACTTATCGTTATCGGTTACCTTCTGCCTGTGTTGTTTGATCGCCTCTGTGCATTTATCCAGAATCATCTGTTCCGTTAGTACTCCGTCTTCGGAAGCATAAGCTGCTGCTTGCCAAGTAACAGCTAATTTCGCCAACTCTCTTCCGGACATTCCCACGGTCATTGCAGCGATTTTACTGCAAAGCATGCCGTAATCGAATTGTGCGACTTTTAATCTTTTATTGCCTTCGATCGCCGGTTGAAGTACAAACTTATCGAAGTAAAGACGAACTAAACGTTCGCGTTCTTCTCGGCCTGGTAGACGAAACTCCACCATCTCGTCTAATCTGTCATTTACGGCCCAATCAAATTGTTCCGGAGTATTCGAAGCAAGCACCAACATGAATTTGTTACTCTGTTCACCGGTTCTGTAAAGAAAAGCGTTCAACATCGCTCTTAAATCTTCTGAAATATGTTCGCTCGATCGTTTCCTTAGGAAGGCGTCAGCTTCATCGATGAAAAGTAGAAGACCCTTTCTAGACGTTGCTGCCCAGTCGAACACTTTGTGAATAGCGGTGACACCGTCTCGACCCAACGGCGCTAAATCACCTCCAGTTACGATAGCATAATCCATACCCGAATGTGCTGCTAATTTCTTTGCGAACATAGTCTTACCAGTTCCTGGCGGACCGTGCATCAATATATTTCTATACATTCCACGATTTTGTTTAGTGTTTTTTGTAGCTATCGCGATATCGCGTAATCTTTCTTCAAGTTTCGGGGCTAAAACAACGCCGGATAGGGCATCGGTCTGGCTACTTTTAAGTTTTTTTACTGCTTGAATAGGATGCTGCAACGTATCCAAAACCGTAAATCTAGACGTTTCTCGAACCAAAGATGGTTTTCCTAATCGCGATTCAATATACCGCGCAGCTATTCCCGTTGAACCTTTCGCTGTGTAGACACCAAAAGCCAACAGAGATAAACCTCCAGTGGCAGCGATGATCTTGTCCCAGTCTTGCAAGAAAGCTGTCATACCAGTGCCTAACACCGAACCAGCGGTTCTGAAACAATATATTCGATAAATATATTTCATTCTTTCCGATAGTTTTCCCATCGGCGATTGTCTTTTACTCACTTTATAGATTCCAATACCGTCACTCTCTTTTCCGACGCTTTCACTCTAATTTGTTCCAAATTTAAATCTTGATTCTCTCTATCTATCTTTGCTTTGGCTTTCACCTCTGCTTCTAACTTTTTCATTTCATTTTTATGCCTCAATTCCATTTCGTGTTCTATCGTAGCTTTTCTCATGGCCTCTTGTTTAGCTACAGACTCCTCTTGCCGTCTTAAATTCTCGTCGTTCATTCTTTGCTGCTGTATCAATTGATCGTCGTATCGTTTCCTTGCAAGTTGATCTTGATACTGAGCTCTCATTTGGTGTTGTTTAGTTTCTTCTTGCATGGTTTTCCTTCTCTCCTCTCCTTCGATACGCTTTTGTTCCGCTTTCATTTGCTCTATGCTCGCTTCGTATTTCTTCATTTCCGCTTGTCTTTCCGCTTGCTTAGTAGCTTCTTGCAATTTTGAAAGTTCTAACGCTTCTTTCGCGTGTGCTGTCAAAATAAAAGGAACATAAGAACTCTTGTTACTTAATATGCTATTTTAATTATTAAGTTTATGTTTCATACAAGTAAAAAATAGTCTCTATAGAAGAACAGAAAACGGAGAAAAATTGGGGAACAATCGTCGGGTGAAAATCGCTATAAGAACATAAAAATTGCGCTAGTGTTCACAATGTTCGAATAATGTTTTCAATTACTCGCATCGTGACTATTTTCACTGATGATCATAATTTTTCCAAATCTTTTTCTACGATAATTTATTGCATCATCACGGTGTCAAAGTATAGGATCATCATGTCATCGGAAACACGAGGCTCTTAACCTAACTAATCGTTTTCTGCTTACGTAACCTCGCGTAACAATTTTATTAAATAGAAAAATGTAATGCAAATAATCCACTCATACCGGATCTTTCAAGTTCCTTTGCAGCTGATGCAGCTCTTTCCAGAGCACTTGAATCGAATCGGTAAGCTTCCATTTGAGACGATCTAGGTGGTGGATTATGAGAATCATCTCCACCGCCAGTCGTACCGCCGGACAGCGGTGGTTGTACGAATTGTGAAAAATCCTGTGGTTGTGCATTACGATATCCAAAAAGCCACGACATGATTTGAAATCTGATTCAAAATGTTATTACAGTCGATCGATTCGATGTGCGCCTCCTTCTCCTCTCGGTACTGTTATCACGAGGAATTCCCACGTGCACTGCTAGCATGGAAACTGAAACGAGAGAACTTCGGACCGGTATCGGAATTCGGAATCTCGTATCTGGTTTGAATAACGGAACGTACGCATAATCGTTTTCTATAAATTATAAATAATCGAACGAAATTTCTTTCGATCGTTGTCGATCTACCTATAAAGTCTATATCACACGCGAGCATACGTCTAATCTACGAAGCACATAAAAATAAATGTGAGCTTCTTTTAAATATCGATTCGTCGTAAAAATTGCATCGTTAACTTTACGAAAGATTATATCAGTCAGTGTATTTTTCTGTTTGAATGCTAGTAAAACGATTATTTATAGAAATTTATCCGACAATTATTACGCGTTGCGGAAGAATTATAGCGATTTATTAAAAGAAACTAAGACGACGTTCGTATTTCCTGAACATCTTTACTGCACATTTGTATATACACTATCTAAAGAACATTTCTATTAATTAACAGTAAACGAAACTTTCGCTACAATATATATTTTGATACAATATATTTAAATTTAAACAAGTAATAACCACCGAATTCAAACAACGTTAAAATTATGCGATGCAAGATGGCGCTGTGAACGTGTGATATCGAGAAAAAATATTTGACCGCCATACATGCCACACCGTTCAACGATAACGTACAACAGATAGCGTTTTAAAGTTTGTCAAATCTTTTGCGAGAATTTATTCGTGAATATTCAATTACTGGAAGAGGGTGGAATTTTTGTTAAATCGTTTGAACGTAAATTTGATAAAATGTTTCGCGAAAAAAGATAGTATGTAGCATCGCGTAGTAATTACTACGTCGATAATGTCGTTGATATTAGTACAGCAAGGTTCCGGTGATTCGGTGAGTGTGCTCTTTTCAAACATGGAGAGGTTACTTGTTTAAAGTAATATGTGGGATTTAGGAAATCGGAGTGTTGTCGCATTAGTAAGTGTGTTGAGTGGGTGCGTGTTTCTCTATAACGTTTGGGGGCCGATACTTATTCTTACGATTTCATTATTCCTTACTATTTACGCGTGTTACTCTTTGATCGTCAACGACAGCTTATTGTCGCCGCACGCGTTACTCTTATTCGATTACTGCAAACACGTTTCTCTCGAAATCTGTGCGAGCGTTAAGAATATCGTTCATCACGCGTACCAATATATTCGTCAGTACTGGAAGACTGCTAGTCGCCGTTTTCGAGAACGTCACCTAACCCAATTTAGGATGGAAAGACGTCGTGGAACACGTTACCAGCTTAGCAACGATTCTAATCCTGCTAGGAGAAATTCTTCAGGGTTTGGTTCAATTGCGCAGCTCAGTCCAATTTCAAAGGATCCACAGAAAACCGATATTTCGAACAGTATCAGCTCGAAGAATAAATTTTATCATAATTCTGGTCACTCGTCCTATGACCATAGCCCTCTCGGTAAGCATATCTTGACACCGATGTTTCCAAGAAACAAGGAGGAATTGGAGAATCAAACGATCGAGTTACTATTTTCGAACGAAGCTTCGTCGAAGAAAGTGTTTTCTGCATACAGAAAGCATCATACACAGACACGAGAAGATACTACATATTTTGACACAGAAGTATCGCCATGGAGCACGGGCGTAAATCCCAAGATAGACACAGACACGAGCTATCCAGGAGCCACAGATACGATCAGTGGACCTTTACTATCGTCGTCTCGATACAATATCGATCAGAGGCAAGTATACTTTTTGCGGCTCAACGTATCGGATGAAAAACTTTTGTGTCATCGAGCGATTACGAATGTCTTTAATTCTATTCCAGAGTATACAACGACGTAACTTCTCCAGGGCTTACGACTAGATTAACAAAATACGCGGCAGAAGCCAACAACAAGTTGATTCACCAGTCTCGATATCGAGTAGGGCAATTTCCGAAAGTTAATCTTCACGCTAGTCCAGTACCGTTGATAGATGCCAAATCCGTGAGACCGAAAACTCCGGTAACGGTTAGAGTAGCTCCGCCTCATACCATTCGATACTCTTCTCCCAGCGTCACCGAAGCTTTAAGGGAGATATCGCTGAAAAGGCACGCTTCGAGAGAAGACGTTGCTGCCGATCTAGCAAAGAAACAGCGAACAGAGAGCGTAATTAACAAAGAATTAGAGGGTCAGGATGAGACGAAACAAAAAAGAAGTAGGGAAGAATCTTTGAAATCGGAAGAAGACGCTTCTCCGCAAAGTAAAACGGATAGACCAACGAAACGAACAAAAACTCCATCCTGTTACGATATCATAAATTCTCTTAGTTCCAGTAAGCACGTTGCTTCCGGTGTGAAAAGGAAAGCCAGTAAGTATTTAGTTGTAGCTATTCGCATTTCTGCGAAGTACGTAATTATGCTTGATCGTACGATTTATTTGTTTTAGGAGATTTCTCACGGAGTGGGACTCCAGATTTTGAAAAGCATTTTAAATCTTTAGAGTGTATACAGAGCAACAGCACGCATTCGTTGCCGCCAGTTGAAAATACGAGCCCAAAACATCAGGAGGTATCGGAGAAAAGAAATTCGGGCATGTCGATCTCTACCGATAAGATACAAGGAGATTCTCCGATAAGAGGAATTTTGAAAACCGCTAATAAAAGTTTCGAAATCGATTCGAACCATACGGACGTTCACGCGAAACGTTCGAATTCGTACGACAAAAAGAATCGGTCGGAGGAATCTATCGACACGGGGAAATCTATCGACACGGGGAAATTGACGCACAAATTATTTATGAGAGCGGAACCGGAAAGGAACGAAAAATTGAGAATGTTGGTCGAAGAACAAGGTAACATAACAGCGAAATTTACAACCGACGATGTAGAAGAGATAAAGAAAGAAGATATAGCAGATATGAGGCAAACCAGTATGAAAGCGAGGCTTCAGAGCATGTTCGACGCCATATCCGGAAAAGGTGAGTACCGATCCAAAAATGAACATTGGAATTATGAAGATTATAAGCGGGAAAGTACGATGAGTAAATTTCGATTGGCAACAATTCGTTTGATTTTTCAGCAGCTAGCCAGATCAATCCCGACGTAGTGATTCAAGCGGAAGAAGTGAACGCGATTAAATCCGTCGAGTGTCCTGTAACTTGCGCAACCCTCAACTCTTCGACTACCACGACGAACGTTAATACCACGCCTATCTCAACGTCGGCCGTCGCTCCCAGTCTAGTCGGTACAAATCAGTCGAGCGGCAAGCATTCGAAACACGTAGCCTTTAATTTACCGAACAAAGAAGGTTCGTCGAACACGACAGCACAGATTAACGACGTCTTCGAGGCACAGGCAAAAGGTGTTCAAGCTTCTACGCCAGGGCAAACGAGTAGCGCTTCTGAAAGTATGCTTACGACTACGTCCACGATCGTGTCTCAGCCTTCCGTGACGAACGCGAACGTAATCAATGCGAACTCGACCTCGGGAAATTTTGATTTTGGCAAAGTGTCGTCGAACTCGGTGACAAACGCTTCGTTCGGCACTTTATTCACGTCCAATGCCGTTTCTTCGAGCAGCGTTGTACCTTTGCTCGCCACTTCTACCACGACCAGCCCGTTTGGAGACGTCGGCAGTAACGCGACAAAATCTTTGTCCGTTCCCGTGACTTCGAGTACGGTTAACGCGAACGTCGAAACAACTCATCCTCTCCCGACGAACGTTTCGCAAATGGTTCAGAACTTTGCCACCGGTCCGAATTTACCGCTCGTGAGCGGTAACGTTCTACGTGCATCGACACGCGCAAACACTGCACCGTCGTCGACGACAACAACCGTTGCGCAGAGTACAGGATCAACGTCGATTACCTCTACTACGAACGCGATACCGTTAAACGCCGTAAGCGCGAGTATCGTCTCAACTGGCTCCACCGTGCACAAGTTCGCTGCTTCATCTGCTCCCCTGTACACTTTTGGAAATAAGAAGGGTAGCGTGCAAACTTCCAAGACCGAAGGATTCTCGTTCAATTCGGCTGGAAACTTGTCGCAAAATACCAGCACATTCGGGTCAATGGGAAACTCTCATCAACTTCAAAGTAGAAGCACGAGCGTGAGCACGAACACGAACACGAACACGAGTACAAGTATGAACATGGGCTCTAACACGAGTACGTCCTCCGATACAAAGACTGATAGCGTGTCCGGGCAAAGTAGCTCAGTTTCGAACGTCGCGGTCGGTAGTACCGCACTCGATTCGACTATTAAAACTACAGCAGCCACGTTCGGCTCAGCCGCGATCTCGACGTTTAGTTTTCGGCCAGCTAATTCCGCAACGTCCGGATCTATCAACAAACCAGAATTTTCTTTCGGCAATGTACCGAATACGGCAAAAGTATCGACAGAAAACACGAACGCGAACGCGTTTTCAACCGGAAACAATTCCTTACCTAGCTTTGGAAGCTTGCCGACTAATAACGCGTCTCAGTTCGCTTTGAACTCCAACTCCATATTCGGTAACCCGACCGGTTCGTCAATTTTTGGAACCACAACCGCGAATCAATCGATTTTCGGTACACCTTCCACGGTGAATACTAACAGCACCACGTTTACTACTCCGAAGAGTTCGGCCACGCCGATGTTTGGTTCCAGCGTGAACGCGACTTCCGTCGGATTTCCAGCCATGAATTCGGCCCCTGTATTCTCGAGCACCACCGGCGGTCCTTCTTCGGGAGTGACATGCACTACGGCAGTGCCAGTATTCGGTTCTGCCGCGAATACCTCCGCGCCGAGCGTAACCGGAACAAGTGGCAATTTATTCACTGTCCCTAGCTCCACGGTCTCGGCTGTAACGTTCGGAACGACGAGTAACATTTTTGGTCAAGCAACCACACCGAGCGGAAATTTCAAGAACACCACGGGAATGTTCGGGAGCAATAGCGGTACACAGAGTTTGTTCGGATCCCAAACGAACACGACGTCTGCCTTTGGCTCCACTTTGGCTGTTTCGAGCAGCAACACCGGTATACCCGTGTTCGGTTCCGCGAATATTCCCAGCAACGTGGCAGTGCCCGTGTTTGGCACCGGTACCACTACCGCTGCCGCTCCTACCACCGGCACCGCCACCGGTACTGGCACTAGCACCGCCGCCGTTACCGCGACCGTAACTCCGGCCTTTGTTTCGCAAAATGCCACGAATTCAGCGACACCAGGAACCACCGCATCGACTTTCGGTGTCGGCAGTTCCATATTCGGAACCAACAGCGCTACGAATCCTCCCGTTTTTGGCGCTACCGTTAGCAGCCCTTTCGGATCTTCTGTCACGAGTACCTTTGGTGGACAAAATGCATCCGGTTCTAGCGCCTTCGGTGCTGTTTCTAACGTGAACGCTACCTCTAACTCCAACGTCAACACCAATACCAACGCCAACGCCAACGCCAACACCAACAGCACCGCGAACGCTAATTCCGTTTCCGCGTTCGGCGACAACAAGGTTTTACCGTTCGCATCTCAAACTCCAAGTTTTGGATCGTCGAACCCTCCTAATACAGCTTTTGGAACGGTGAATAACGCTAAGCAAACAAACCAGGAAAACAACAATACCGGCGGTATATTTACTTTCGGTGCAAATCAGAAGCAGCACCAGCAGCAGCAGCAGCAGCAGCAGCAACAGCAGCAGCAGCAACAGAACACGACGTTTTCCTTTGGCGGTAACAGCAACGCGAGCAACAACGCCACACCGTCAACGTCTGCACCGTTCCAGTTTGGTGGGACGTCGTCGACTGGAGGTAATGCCGTTTTTAATTATTTCTTTGGACCGCAAGTCGGTCATACATAAATTTCACTAATGTATTTCTCGTACAACAGCAGCGACTGGCTTTAATTTCTCCGCTCCCACGACCACACCATCCATTAACTTCGGAACGACGAGTGCACCGACGTTCAACGCGGCCGCGCCTGGCATGTTCAGCATCGGAAGCGGCTTTACCGCGCCAAGATATAGAAATATTCGCAGCCGAAAACCAAGATGATGGAGAACCTAAAGCTCCTCGGGCCGGCTTCTCGTGGAACGTCATCGCAACGTTTGATTCATCGACGAACGTCGCCGTGATCTCTAACGGACTAATTTCACCGATTTTACGCGATTTCGCGCATTCGCATCGGCGCGTCTACTCAACCAGTAAATGGTCTCAAATGGTTTTAAGCTATATTTTATGCCGTTATTAAATGTACTCGCTTTGTATATATACACACACACACACACACACACACAGAACACGAGAAAACATTGGATACAGACTTTTATCTACCGCTTCTTTCAATGCCTCTTCGAGTTATGTTATACGCGTACGTATATGCGTGTATAGGGTGGCTCGAAAAGAGCGTATGTCGCGAAACACGCAGATTTTCCATGCTGGAACGAGCCGCTTGTGTCTCGAAAAGAAAAGTACGGATCGCGAAACGGTTCCGTTCGTTTCGATGTCGTTAAGAGTATTAGAAATTTCGTGTCGATGCACACTCTTTTCGGGACAATCTGTACATAAGTATGCGATACGTAGACACGGACAAGACGAAAAACGCCTGGTTGGCTATTTTACTAACGACAGATTTAGTTTAAGAATCCTGTACATTTAAGTTTTGACGTTTCGTCGATCCAAGTGCCGAGAATCGTTTGCAAGATTATTCTTTGTCCGTGGATAGAAGATAAAGCGGAGGAATTGGTTTCTCGTTTGTACATTTTCGCGTGGAATGTCTTCGACAGTCGATTCGAGCAATCGAAATACACGTATGCAAATTCGTTTTCGCGATCGTTCAAACGTACAGATAAAAGACGGAAAACGTTATTTGAACACTCGGCGTTTCGACGAAGCGCATTGAAACGGAAGGCTGACTAAGCCGACCCGATCTACCCGCAAAAGCGCGTTCCGTTTTTTAATTCGCGAGTAGAGTCGACGAAAGAAATAAACTTTTGCTTTTATTTCCTCGTCTCACAGCTGTTTCCGATGCAAGAAGGAACAAATTAACGATACAAATAAAATGGTTGTTCTTACAAACGTGTCGAGATACGTGCAAACGATGATTACTCGACTCGCCCTTTCAACAGACGCAAGCGAATATTCGGATTCTCGAGCGGCGCAGAAATCTCTCGTTAAACGAAGATAATAGCGAACGGTAACGATCGTTGACGAATCACCGTTATCGTCGTTATTAACAGTTTAGTCGTGTCGAAGGAAAAAGTAAGTCCCGAACGGAAAAGAAGATCCGATTCGATCGAGAAGCAGCGCGATAGTAAATTCGAAATGAAAAAATGTGATAAACGCAAAACGACGAAGAGAGGCGGTTCACCGTGCCAATATTGTAAGAGATGCGTAATTATTTTGTCGATGCTCCGAGACAAGTGTATCTCGTTAAAAGGTATTGTAAAGTTGAAAAAATGCTAGAAACACGAACGTATGTAACGTTCGAGTTCATTTCCGTACTTCTGTTGGTCTTAATTTTTTTTCTCTTTTTATATTTCATTTGACAAAGTTTTCGTTCATAATTAACTCTAAGGAATTTTCCCTTGCTTCGACTCGTGATATCGACCAATCGACGATCCGTTGTTTCGCGCGCATTTCGAACGCATTTCTCGAACGATGCGTTTCGATGTTGGTACGTTCAATATGTACCGGGAATCGAGGATTTTCGAGCCACCGCAGGAGGAAGAAAAAAAGAACATAAACACAGGCTGCGTAACTAGCGTTCAACGCTCGCTTCGTACCGTACCGTTTCGTCTCGTCTCGTCTCGTCTCGTCTCGTCTTGCCACGCCTAGCTTTGAGACGCGTTCAGAATTTTTGCACTTGGAACTAAAGTTTGTTCGGCCGAGATGTTAAGCGATAAAAAAATATGATTTTCCGCCGCGTATGAAAAACCGTAATGGATAGGCAAAGCACGGCGTGTTCCGTTTAGAAAGTGGTTTGGATCGCGCGGTAAACCGCGGGAAAGAAAACGAATCGGGAAGAAGGGCGATCGCGTTATTCGATATTACTCGAATCGAATTGGTTGGCGCGTTACGATAGGAAACGAAAAGGGGAATGCGAACGAGAACGGGAACGGAAGGAACATGGGGAGAAATTAGAGGCGACAGAAGAGCAGAAAACGTGGAATCTGGGATCGTTAGGAAGAGCCGGGCGCGCAGGGAAACACGCGCGAACGGGTCGAGTCAGCGTCAGCGTGCGAGCGAGCGAGCTAGCGAACGAACGAGCGAGTAAGAAATCGAGGAAGTAACGCGTGAGTTACGTCACGCGCGTTCCGTGAAACTCGACGCGCGATTGGTCGAACGGGCGAGCTAGTTTGTCGGTCGACCAATCGCGGAGCTCGTTAGACGGGAAGAATGTTTGCACGGTCGCCTGGAGGCGCAGCCATGTTGGGAACATTAGAAGGGAACCAACACCACGACCAGAAAGACGGGAACATCTAGGTTCGGCAGCGGCGTGTCTTAACACCTTAACACCACCACCATGGCTGACCCGGAAAAACAGCCCGAACAACCAAAGGCTGTCCAGCAGAAGCTGCTCATCGGTGAGTGAACCGTGCATTTGTCTCGTATATCGTTCGCGCGTGTATCCCGGCGGTGAAAAAATTCAGCGGAAGAGAGAGCGGTTCGTTTCCGCGGAATCGTCCGTACGTAATAATGGCGTCCAGGAGCAGCGAACGTTTAACCATGTGGCTAGGGGCCGGCAGTTCGATCGGTCTACCTCTCGCGACTTTTCTTATTTTTACGTTACGAGAAGCGATTCGGCCGAAAACTCCTTCCCTTTGCTCTTCTAATCGTTCGAGTTTGTTCGCACGCAACCGATCTACCGTGCTCCGTTTCGTTGTCCTCCCCTCGACCGACCACGCGAGAAGACGCGACGAACCTCGCTTATAGTATCGTTTTTCCTTTACTTTTCCTTTACTTTTCCTTTACTTTTCCTTTACTTTTCCTTTACTTTTCCTTTACTTTTCCGTGCTTCGTTCGTTTCGCCGAGCTTTCGATTCGGCTAGTCGCGGCAACGTTTTTCTACCATCGAACAGGATAGCCTCGAGTAAACGAAATTCTCGCGATCCTCGCGTCGCGACCTACCGCGCGTTTTCTCCACGAATCCGCGATGCCGTTCTCGAACGTTTTTCGCGAGCCGTTTTTCACAAATCGACCACCGTAACGCGATCCGGTTACGTAAGTTTCGAGTTATTTCTTAACGTACACCTTGATCGCAGCGAAGCAAGTTGCGTTCGGTGGTGTGTTTGTCGGCAATCGAGCGCGTTCTTTCGCTCGGTATCAGTTCGATTCGCGAAAAGGGGAGGAAATTCGAGCGAACAAAGACGGCGAAACGAATAGAAAAGGTGAATAGTCGCGCGCGCGGGTGAATAGGAGCGACGAAAGGCGAGAGGAGGGAGGAAGAGAAAAAGAAAAAGAAATTTGGAGGCACGTTGGCGGCGATTACCGAGCATCCCCTCGTCTATCGCCGAACACGCGTTCGCGCCGCGAACGGTAACGCGACGGCCAGATAGAAACCGTTAAATCAACAAAAGGAACTCTGCTTGTAATTCGAGCGCGTAAACATCGATTCGCCAACCGATCGTTATCGACTCTCGATGAAGAGCGCGTAAGTGTTCTTCCGTATTCGAACAATCGTCTCGCAGCTTGGAACGTAAATACGAGCCGTTGACCCGATCGAGCATCATCGTTCGATCGCGAACCAATCGAATCGGACAAAGTTTCGAGATCGTCGAGGGGAATCGTAGGTCGAATTTTCAACAGCGAACGAAGCGGCGGCACGAAATTCTCGAGAAGCTGCTTAATCCTTAATCGAATTTGACTCGGGCGTTGATCGGATAACGCGACTCAACGTTACGCGGCTAGATATCTAATTAGAGCGGTTTCGCTTTTGTTGGGTTTCAGCTAAGAAAGTGACCGGGACTGTGAAGTGGTTCAACGTGAAGAGTGGCTACGGATTCATCAACAGGTTAGTAACGATCCGTCATTTTCCGCGCTCGTCCTCTTTCCTTCTCTTCTTTTCTTCGTTCTTCCCCACCCTCGCTCTTGTCGCCATCCCTTCCTTTTCCTTTTCCTTTTCCTTTTTCTTTTCCTTTTCCTTTTCCTTTTCCTTTTCCTTTTCCTTTTCCTTTTCCTTTTCCTTTTCCTTTTCCTTTTCCTTTCTTCGTTACGTCTCGAGCTACCTTTCTACCCGATCAGGGTAGACCAACGTCAACTTCCGAACGAGATGGAATGATTTTTTTGAAAGCACTTTGCGCTTCTCCCGCGTTTACTTACCTTCGAACGTTCTCGTTCGATCGGTGAACGTTACCAAGAAGAACAACGGGCCAGAGCGAGAGAGAAGATTTTCTTGGCGCTGAAATCCTCTCGCGTCGTCGTTCTCCTCTATCTTTGGCTATTTCTAGTCCCCTATCCCCCACTTTACGTCGATCTCTTTAATAAGCGTCTTTAATACGCGACTGCTCGCTGGTTGCGCGTACGCGTACGCGTACACGCGGTATAAATACACGCGAGTACGGCCGCACGTACATGGAAACATACACGGACGCGATTGGCCGCTGGCCAAAGCGTTCCTTCGTTTTCGAGTATCGCGGCACGAGTCTGTTGGAAAATTTGAAACAGGAATTTCTCTCGCAAAATCGCATATCTTTCATTTCGGTACTTTTCAATCTCGCCGCGGTGTTCGGTACGCGGGTAAATCATTTATTCGACGTTAATTCGTCGCGTGGATGGTCGATTTCGAGAATCGGCAAATTACATACATAGTCGCGAAAAGTCGCGTTTATTATCGGTTATTCGCCGGATCAATTGCTGGACGTATTGTACGGAGAGACGGAGAGACAGAAAGAAAGAAAGGAAGGAAGGAAGGAAGGAAGGAAGGAAGGAACTCCACCGATCATTCGCGCCGTGGTTCGCGCGTCGTTTGCGCGAATCTTACGGTTTATTTAAACGGTGGTAGAGCAAACGATTGTCTGGCCACCCATTGGATCGTGTCTCCGAGTATCAACGAGCACAGTCCATGTACCGAGACGAACAAGCTTCTCTTAGGTTTTTCGCGTTTCGTTCGAGCGCTACCGTTATGGAAAAAAAAAAAAAAAAGAAAAGAGCGTTCGACGACCTTTAAGCTCGGCCATTTACTTCGCAACGTCGATCGTTAACATACGCTTCTTACGTTTGTTTTAGAAACGACACCAAGGAGGACGTGTTCGTGCATCAAGTGAGTAGATTTGGTTGCGTGATTGTTTGGAGAAAAAAAAAAAAAAAAAAAAAAAGTCATGTAGATTTCGTTGCTGATCGGTGGTAATTGGTGCACCCACAGTCGGCCATAGTGAAGAATAACCCAAGGAAGGCCGTGCGTAGCGTCGGCGACGGAGAGGTAGTCGAGTTCGACGTGGTAGTAGGGGACAAGGGTCACGAAGCGGCCAACGTAACCGGTCCTTCCGGGGAGCCGGTAAAAGGTTCGCCCTACGCTGCCGATAAACGACGCGGATATCGCGGAGTTCATTGGTACACCAACCAGAGACGCGGGAACGGTCGACCTCAGCGTAGACCTCGTGAGGGTCAAGAGGGTTACGACGGTGGTAAGCGATATTTGTTCGCTCGTCTATTCTTTCGGCTCGATAGGAGGAACGGAATAGGTAATATGTTTGCGTTTGTTCGCAGCCGAAGGCAAGACCGGTGACGAATCGAACGCGGGAGACGCTGGTGGTCAACAACGACGTTACAGAGTTCGACGACAGTACGACGGCTACTATCGTGGCTCGCGTCGGTCCGGTCCGTCGGCGCAGCAGCAAGGCGACAACGGTGAAGCCGGCGAACAAGGCGGCGAGGGTGGCGGCGAAGGCGGCGTGCCTCGTGGCGGTGGCCGCGGTCGCGGAGGACCTTCTCGTCGTTACTTTCGTCGCAATTTCCGCGGAGGAAGAGGCGGCGGACCTCCGCGTCGTCCTCGCAGCCAGGACGGCCAAGTAAAAGTCCGTAATGCTTCGTCTACCGATTAATCCCCTCCCCGACACCTATTTTCACTTATTTTCTTCTATTTTCCATTTCTTCTATTTTCTTTTTCCTCGTACACACGCGCCAACTTTCGATCTTTGCTTTCTTTCGCTCCGTTCCTTACGTCTCGTAGATTTTCCTCTCGCGTCGTTCGATCAATCGTTTCTTCGAGTAGTCGTTGTCGTCGTGGTCGCTGTTCGTTTCCTGATTATCAAATAATAAGTTATCGCGTTAGTACGTGATCGTAGAAGATAACTTTAACGAACGACTACGACGAGAACGATTACTCGTTATTTTTAGGAACCCGTAGTTCCTTCTTCGTTGATGCGCTTGTAAATATCCGCGTTATCGTTAACGGATCGCACTATTTGTTTCTAGTTTAATCGTCGTCCAGCGTACGATACGATCGACGCGAAGATCGCGGTGTTCGGTCCGTTGACGAATTTTCGTACAGTGGCGTAGCTCTTGCACACAGACACATCACACTCGCGCACACACACTATTGCACGTATCTTTTTGTACTCTTTTCAGTCGGAGCAGAAGTCGGATGCACCTAAAGATAAGGATGCACCTGTCGCTGCCCCTGCTCCACAGGTAACGTGGCTTTAGTTTTCTTTCTTTCCCTTCATTCCTCCCCTCTCACCGTCTTACCATCTTACCGCCCTACCGTATTACAGTATTACAGTATTACAGTATTACAGTATTACAGTATTACAGTATTACAGTATTACAGTATTACAGTATTACAGTATTACAGTATTACAGTATTACAGTATTACAGTTTCCCTTCCCGTATCGTCGAAACTTTTCGTCTGATCGTAAGCCAGTTTTCACGAGTGTTTTACGTTTTGAAAGGTTGGAATCCCTTCTCTCTTTTTCTCATTGGGTTTTTCTCTTATTGTGCCAGTTTTCTCGCTTTCTACGTCGCTCCTGCTACCTTTCGATCGTTCTCTCGCGAATACGGAACGCGCGAGACCGCGTAGGCGCTCGAACGAAAGATGCGGTCCGATTAACGAGTCGTTCGTTTACCTTGCAGGAAAGTCAGCCGGTCCAAAACACCACCACCGAAAGCACCGCTTAACCGAGAGTAACGGTGCCACTACAACAAAAACACTCCTTTTAATATGTAACAGCAACACCCGTTATACACCGAAGCAACAGCAACAGCAGCAACAGCAACAACAGCAGCAACAACAACAATATAACGTAACAATTCAAAAAAATTAAAAAAAAAAAAAAAAGAAGAAGCAACAAGAAAGAGAAAGAAACCTAGAAACACCACTCCACACCCTCCCTGGAGTCGAAGGGCGTGCGCGAGACGCCGCCCGATACGGTTCGAAGAAAGGGTGTAGCGAATGCCGCGAACTCGATCGCGACGAGGGAAGTCAGCGATGGATCGACTGCGAGCGAACAAACTTTTTCAACTTGGACGCATCGTCGATAGTTTTGTAATTCGTAAAAACCGCGGTGTTCGGTCACCGTCGCTCGATCGTCATTTTCCTTTTCTTTTCTGGCCGTGCCTATTAGGCGTCGCCGGAGGCAACGATTTCGCAAAGTCGAGAAAATCGCTTTCGTACGCGTTCGCGTTCGCGATTCGACGACGATCGACGTCGATCGGGGTTCGTCGGAGCATCTCGTTGGGCGGTGGCGAAAATGAATCGGAAACGAATATCGCGGCCGCGACCAGTTCGATGCGCGCGACGCTGCGCTCTTAACGAGATAATCTCGATCGTGAATGAAATCTAAAAACTACATCGTAACGCGAAATAGAAAGGAGACGAGAAGAAAGATTAGAGGAAAGGACACACACAAACACACACACACGGTGATGGGATACGGTACGAATTCGAATTAGCGAAAGTGGTATTTTTGTTCTTGTTTTTGCGTATTCATTGTTTCTCGTACGTTTTAATTTTTCTTCGACGAAACGCGTTCGATCGTTTTACGCGCATATATGTACGCGTATATGTATCATGTCCTTTGAGTTTAACGCGAGATCCGCGGTGTTTTTCTCTTGTCCCGCGCGCGTGTTCTGGGTAAACGCGCGTTACGTCGAGCTCGAAACCGAACGGGCGTTTACCCGCGATATCGCGTGTCGGTTTAATCGTTTCAGTTTTTCTCGAAATTATTCCGTTTTTTTTGCCTTTATCGAAACGCGAAATTCGATTCGTTTCGACGCGATCGTTCGTTCGTTCGTTCGTTCGTTCGTTCGTTCGTTCGTTCGTTCGTTCGTTCGTTCGTTCGTTCGTTCGTTCGTTCGTTCGTCGATGTCGCGTAACGTCTTTTTCTTTTTCTTTTCGTCTCTGTCCGCGCGCGTCGAATCGCGACGGACGGAACGATTGGTCAAAATTCTTGGTTCGATTCGGTTTTACGATCGCGACGACGAAGAAACGTGGTCGCGGTGCCCCTGGTGGGTACGTTTATTATTCGTCCGACGATTATTATCGAGATTGAGCGCGTTAGGAGTTGACGTGATCGTGAATCGATTCGTTTTCACCGCTGAAATTCGTGCTGACCGAGTCTCGACGGTGTTAATCGAGCGCGTCGACGCTCGGTTGCGATCACGACCGCCAGAAACTCCATCGCGGATGGAAGAGTGTCGTGATCCGTCAACGAAGCGAGACGATAAATGACGAGGAGAAAGAACGAATGAGAGGGAGAAACAGAGGAAACGCGTGTTAGAGCACGCGTTGCGAATGTATGCCGCGCGAATCTGCGTCTGCGTGAGCGTGAGAGCGTGTGCGTATGCGTGGCCGAGAGAGACGGTGAGATAGAAAAAGCTTTATACGATTTTGCATGGGAACGAAAGCACTTTTTTAAATTTTAGTTTGTAGTTCTATCGTCGGTAAATAAAAAGTACAATTTTCTTTCCAAACGCTATTCGAGATCGACTGGATGCGTTGCGGTTCGTCGCAGTAGCTTTTTTTTTTTTTACCTTCCATTCGAATCATGCCGTATCGCTTTGGTCGTTGGTCTTTGCCGTCATCCTCATCGCCATTGCCATCGCCATCGTCATCGTCGTTGTCATTGTCATCGTCGTCGTCGTCGTCATCGTCGTCGTCGTCGTCGTCGTCGTCGTAGCCGGCGTAGTTGGTTACTCGTCGCAGTCGCGGTCGTATTCGCGGATACTCGGCGTTCCCTGCCGGGAACATTTTTTCGCGATAGTCGTTCCGTGTGTTCTGCGATCGGGATTCGAAATTTCTCGAAAGAAAACCTAAACAGAAAGAAAGAGAGAGAGAGAGAGCGCGAGAGGGAGGGAGGGAGGGGTTGGTATTCGAGAGAAAGCGAAAGAAAGCGAAAAAGAGGCGCGAGGGAGGAAAAAGAGTGGTGTGCGAGCGTGACGCCGAGTGGGAGAAACGCGATCGATCGAAAACCGATATACGCGATAACAGTAAAAGAAGAAACCGTTTAACGAGAATAGCGACGTCGTTCCCACGAGGCGTTCCGGCTAGGGAGAAGGAGAAAAAAATCAGAGAGAGAGAAAAAGAGAGAGAGAGAGCGTATTAAGAGGAGGATCTCGTCGAGTAGGAAGAAAATCTAAATCGAAAAGCCGCGACTCGCATCGAGCGAGTATCGTAATTGAAACGAAGCACGCGAACAAAAAAAAAGAATGCATGTGTTGAAAGTGAATATCGGAATTAAACGAAACGCTAAGGATGCAGAAGATTACGTGGAACGCGACGTTCGATAAATTTACGTTCGATCGACGATCGAAACCGCATAGCGCGTTCGTTGAGAGCGAATTAAAGTAACCGAAGGATGGATGGATGGATGGATGGTCGCCGTTTCGATCGTCGAACGTCGAAGAGCAATCGCATTTTGTCCTCGGCAGACGAGAAACGGACGAAGAGAAGGATAAGGAAAGAGTAATCGGAGACGCGGGTCTAAGCACGTTTCGCGACAGTCAATTAGTTTCGATTCAGTTTTCCGCGAGAGAAAGAGATCGTAGTAGTCGTCCGAGAACCGTACGGGAATCGTACGGGAATCGTACGGGAATCGTACGGGAATCGTCCGTGAACGTAGGACGGATCGGACAAGAAACGAGAACGAAAAGCAATGAAGAAGCCGAGACTTAAAAATGTCTCGTCATCGGTACGGAGCACGTCCGCCGACCGACGAGTCGTCCCGATCCATCAGCAGCCTTCTTTTCAAAACTTTCCTCGTCTCCCCTGCTACCCGTCTCCCCTGCTACCCGTCTCTCACTTTCCCTTCTTCTTTCTTCCCTTCCTTACTTCCGCTTCTATTTCTCCTTCCTCCCGATTCACGTCCTCACCTTCGTCGATCCACTCCCTGTTCTTCGAACCCAGTGAATTTTATACCGAAACGCGAAATTTCGAAAAGCTACTTTCATATACGGAATTTAATTTTTTCACGAAACATGTGCATTATAAAAAATAAATGCCAAAAAAATCGCAAAATGTCACGAACAGAAGGTCGACTTTTGTTACGTTTCCACCGATCTCTAATCCCTGTTCCTTGCACGGAATTCTTCCAAGTTCGTCAGAAGGACGATACTCTACAGGGATTCAAAACGTTTCAGATTCAAAGCGTTTGGTCCGGTTGCGCCCAAACGTTGCCCCGATCGGCCATGCAAATGCTCGCCGCGATTTCCGCCAGGTGAGTGTCCCTGTGGGGTGGCACGGCGACTCGGTGAAACTTGTCCGCTCCTTCGAGGAACTCGCGCAACGCAGCTTCGGGCCGTTCTTCGTCCATCGCGGCGAAACCGCGAGCGTAAAGACGCTCGCACTCGCGCACGCTTTCGAGCGGACCTCGCAAATCGACTTCTCGTCGGCAACGGGCACACAAGACGACAGCTGTGCTCGGCGGTCTATCTACTGGCGGTCCGTGCAATTTCTCGCAGCCCTCGGTGGGACATCTGCGAAAACGAAGTCGATCTTTCGGTTCGGTGTATCTGCTCGATAAGCAACAACCGGTCGACATTATTTTTTCTCGCGAATTCGTTTTTAAATCGGAACCGGAAGGGATCGCTTGCAACGGATAAAACCGAACTCGAAAGCGGAAAATCTGTCTTCTTACGGAGATTTTTTCGCGATTCGAACGCATTCGTGGCCGGTGAGGTAAGTAGAGACGATCGGATAGAGAGAGAGAGATATCGGTAGAGGCGCTCACCTCAATCTAACGAGGTCGTTGGTCAAACCGTCGAAGAGTGGCCAGTCTTCGCGACAGGCGGTACACTCGCATCGAAACCAGTATCTACCGGCCAGAGTATCTCGACGTTTTTTCAAAGGTACCTTGGTGAATATCGGGCCGTAGTTCTCCGCGACCACGTCTCCCGGCCGAAGACGGCGAATCGCTCGGACGACGATCGATCGACCTACGAAGTACCTGGGAGAAGAGGGGCTTGAATTTCGCGTTGGAATTCCGATGATTTCCTGGGACAGCGAACGGTTTACCTGGTTACCGCGGGATAACAGTCGTGATTGAAACGCGCGACCGTCGGGTAGACGGCCACTCCGAGATACTGGGGCTTACTGCCCCGAAACCGATGCTCCGTTCCGAGTCGCGTCTCGAACACCTCGTGAGCGTTGAACTGCAGCAATTGAAGGTGCCTGGAGAGTAACGCGGCCACCGCGATCTCCCGTTCGTTCGGAGCCTCTGAAGCGGCAAAATAGAGAAAGAAACGATCGGGAAACGATCGGGAAACGTTCTCGTACCTGCGTCGTTGCTCGCCTGCTCGAAGAAACCTACTCTCTGCAGGCATCTGAGAAGAAACGCGGCCATCAACGATCTCTCGAGAAAGTCTTTGGCCGTCCTCTGTTTCTCGTGCGTCACCAGATCGTACGCTCTCAGGTCGACGCCGTCTCCCTCACGAATATTCTGCTCGCGTCGCGAATCTCGCCACTTCTTCTTCCTCGATCGTCGTTTCGCCGATTTACTCTGCTTGCACGCCGCGGCTCTGTTCTCTCCGTCGTCGTCGTCGTCATCGCGGCCCGTCAACGCGCGCCAGATCTCCGAACACTTGCTCGGACCGTTCTGAGTGACCATTCGCAACGCGAGCATGCTCAGCACGCTCATCCCGGAGCCTGACGAGCAAACGGTTCGACGCGTTACAAAGCGCGATTCTCCGGCCTGGATCGCGCGATCGATTTCGTTACCTATCAGCAGCGCCAGAATCTTGCACTCGTACTTGTGGTAGCTGGAGATCGCGACGTCCTTGCATCTTATACCGCAGAACGCCACGCCGCTGCAGTCCGGACATCCGACCGGCGCGACGAACCTGGAACCGTGGCAACGATCGTTTAGCGCGCGTGCAAGAAAACGAACGAACGCTCACCTGGAGAAACAGTGGTGACAGTGAGTGCCGAAAAAGTCAGGCAATAGAACGGCGCCGATCGGGGGCTCGGTTACCAACGCGTCTCCGGGAACGATCTCTTTCGCGGCGATCGCTCTCTTACCGGCGTCCTCGGTTTCCTCGATCTCCAGCAGGGACGACGCGCCCGGCAGCCGCGGATTTTCGCCACCGGCCAAGCGAGGCAACGCTGCGAACGAATAGCGATGATCGATTGGTCGATTCGCCGCGAACAAGGCAACTCACGTTTGCTCTCGACGCTCGTCCATCCTCTCCGTCGATCGAGCTCCTTCGCGGAAATTAGACTGTTCTCGTTCTCGCGCAACGATCTCTCGCACGTCTCTTTCTTTCGCGCTAGTTCCGATCTGGAAAGAGAAACGCACGAAATGCCGGCCGCGGAATCTTAAAATAGCGTCCACGGCAAAATAGCGGAAGGAAACTAACCGGAACTCGTCCGGAAGACCCAGCTCCTCGGCGTAACGCAAGTCTTGGAGAGCGAGCGCGTGCTCGTTCTCGGCGAGCAGAATCTCGGCTCTGGCGAGCAGCGCGAGCGGCAACCCGAATCCTCGATCGACCTTCTCTTCCTTGCCTGGAACGACAGCGAAGCTAATAGGCGTCCAACAGGCGCGAGCTTATCGAATTGAGCAGCCGCACGAAAAAAGTACGAACCCGGTAGCGGAGCGCGAAGAACAGCTTGGCTGAAGCGCAAGAGAGCCTCGCGTCGTTTGGCCGCGGTCGCGGACACGAAACCTTCCAGTCTGCTCGTCCGCGAGGCATTCGCGTCCTTGCCCCTGTACAGGAGATCCGTGCGATTCAGAGTCTCTAACGCGACCTCGGCGATCTTCGCGTCGGCGAACACGGCTCGAATTCTATCCTCGTCGTTGGGGAAGCGAGCAAAGACCTTCGAGATCCATCGGTCGCCGACGTGGTTCGTCACGCGTTCGGTGAACTCGCCGAAGAATCCTCTCTTCCCGGATCGCAGAGTCTCCAGGGAGCACAAGTTTCTGTAACGTTCCTCCGCGTTCTCCATCGGTGCTACATCGCTTCGAACGAATTAGCCGACAACCGAACGGATCACCGTGCACCGACTGCCAACGGACTCTATATTCTCGACCCTTTCGAACCGGTCGAATAATTTTAGCCGAAGCTCGCTTCGCTATTTTCGTCGCGAATTCTCAACGCTCTCTGGAGGCGTCTCTGTTCTCCTCCTCCTGCGATTCGCGACGTCGATAAACGAAACGCGGGAAAACGGGCTTCGAGCAGCGACATCGGATCGAGACGAACGTAAACGTTGCATTCATCCGGTCGGTTCTCGACGACGACGGCGACGACGGCGACGACGGCGACGATGGCGACGACGGCGACGACGGCTCGATTCCGCGCGAGCGACGTCTCGCGTGGCGGTCGGTCAGTGCGCGCCGCGAGCTCGCTTCGTTCGGCTCGCGACCGATCTCGTGAGTCGCGTTATCGACGTCGCGTTAATCGGCTCGCGAGAAAACCCGAGTACGTCGCGATCGCGTCGCGACACGATTTATCGCCGGGAGAAGGAGACGAGCGAGCCACGAACGATCCACGGTCTCCGGTCCCCGTCGGCGAGTCACGGGAAAGAAAGAAAGAAAGAAAGAAAGAAAGAAAGAAAGAAAGTAGAGCGCCAGGCCGCGGGCGAGAAGGACGGTTCGCGCGATAAAACCGTGGGAAACGACGATAACGATAAAGAAAAAAGGCGAGTTCGTCGAAGCGCGGCCCGATTCGAGTATCTTCGAGTGACGTAAGCCGTGGTTCGAGCCGCGAACGCGTCTTCCTCGACGACCAATGAAACGCTGGCGTCGCGTGGCGCGCGGAATTTCAACGTTCTCCGAGCGGCCACGCGGCATCCGAACCGAGTCGGACGCTCTTCCGAGAAGCTCTAGCGATTTCAGGGGACGCAGCATCTCGAAGGGGACCTTGGCCAATCGGTAACGCGCTAACGGTTCTTGCACCGGCGGTGACGTGCTCGCGCGTACCGTCGACGAACCAATTTAGACACGCGCGCCGTCAATTTAGAGTCGAGTTAACCTTCGTTAGCCTTGCCGGCTCTTCCCGTGACCGCGCGAGCAAAAAAGAACGAGCGGGCACGACCTTCGGAATCGAAGGCCGCCGTTTTCCAGCCTGGTCGCGGCGTGGATCTCGCGGTTCGGAGAAGCTCCGGAAGAAACGGTCGAGCGAACGACGATCGATAGGAGGATAGAAGAGAACGAGGCGAGATCGCGTTCGAGAAACGTTGCGCAACGCTCGTGAAACGACCATGTCGAGATACGACCGAATCGGTGTTTCTTGCGAACGGCCTGACGTCAAACGAACGGTGACGCGGTCGATGAATTCGATCGAATCTCGCGAGCATCGACGCCCCGTCGTCGATCGGTCTGTCCGTCGGACGCCGGATTCGTTGGTTCGCGCGCGCTAGTTTCCTCGCGTATCTCGGACTCGCGGTTGCCTCCAAGAGCGCGCCAACAAACCGGAAGCTCTCGCGATTAAACCTCTCTTAGGTAGCAGGGGAGGCGCTTAGTTACACCCCGTTCTCTTTTATCGCGCAATTGTGCTATTTTTACGACGCTGTTTTTCCGCGATAGGCGCCGACCGGCGGGAGAAACGGTCGAAGGGATGCCGCGTTCTCGTTGACGGATCGCGAGATCGAGGAAACGGAAGCGAAACGAGAAAGCTTGGTCGGTTTTTCCCGTCGAGCGAAGCCGCGTCGATTCACGGCGTAACGACCGTCTCGCGTGTTTCAGAGCGGTCGACATGATAGGTAACGCGGTGGCGTTGAACGCGACCACCGTGTTCAAGTCGACCTCACAGGATCGCGTCGACGTTATTTACGATCGTTTCTCCAGCAAAGATCCCTTTTCGCCGGAAGATCTCGGTTCGATCGAGAACGCGCGGCTCGACGCATCGATCCCAACGACCGTCATCGCCGGCCCGACGGAGAGCCACGCGAAATCGTCGAACCACTCGGCCGAGGAGACGGCCGAGGAGACGGCCGAGGAGACGGCCAACGATCGACGAACGTTTCTCGAGAGTTGCGTCGAACTGGCGAGTCACGGCCACTCGGCCGATCACGAGGAACGCCGCGTCACCACATGGTTTTCCCGGCTTCGCCGACGATGCTCGACTGTGCGCGGTAAGTTCACGATCTCTCCTTTTGGCCCCGTGCTTTCCACTTACTTGCTTCCGCCTGCTCGAAAACAATCTCGTACTAGGTCGAACGCTATTCCGCGCGAATACGCTCGAACGTAGCGAAACGTTTTAGTCGTTGTTCTCTCGGGCTGGAAACTTTTCGCTAAACTGCGAAAACTAGCCGTCCTCCATTCCTTTTCAAACCGTTTACTCGGCCGCGTGTAATCGTAGCGATCCGTTTCCGCAAAATATCGAAAGAATACCGCTGCTCGATCCCTTGCGGAGAAAACAAATTTCGCGGCCATTATACTCTTGGTCGAAAACAACGGACGCGGTTAAGCGGATTAACGTCGATGGGGCCGCGCGACGACCAATAGGGTCGATCGGTTGTTCGGCAACCGACAGGTTAGAAAAACGCGCGCGATATTTACCCTCGTGGTTTCGATTTCGTCTCGTCGAGAAGAAACGTCGTCGGTTTCGTAGAGTGCTCGTTCGCCAGTCTTTTCTCTCGAGTTTCGCGTCGGTTCGTCGACGCATCGATTTCACCTATCGACCCTCTCGACGATACGCGAATCGCGACGAACCGACGGATCGGTGAATAACACTCGGTGCAAAACAGCGGGGAAGCGACGCGATACCTTCGAAACCGAAGTAAGTCGAACGATCGATCGTCGCGCGACGCGACCGTTTCGCTATTGTTCGTTCGTTCGTTCGAAGCATAAATATTAATCGGACGCGAAACTAAGTCGTTCGATGGAGGCGCGCCGTAAACGAAAGCCCGTTTACCAACTACGAAGGCGAACGGAACGCGCGAAAACTATCGAAATCGTTCGTTATTTTGCGAGCAAGCAAAGCTTCCCGCTTATCCGAACGTTTCGCGCGAAGTTAGCCGATCGCAGCGTTTTTACGAGACGGTACCGAGTCCGTAACGCGTCCACCAGCGACATCTTCGCCGAATTCGAATCGATACGAATAGAATCCGCGAAATGTATCGAGTTACGTAAGATTCGTTCGACGCGGATCGACGCGGATCGACGCGGATCGACGGGGATCGACGCGGTTCAAAGTACGAGGACGAATTCGCTCGGAAAGATCGGTTTTTAGCGAACGTTGCCCGTCTACGCTGAAAATCGAGCGAGAATTACCGCCGCGAGAAGGCCAAGGCTACGCGACCGGGGTTGCGACGCGTAATCGTTTCTACGATACCATCGGGTTGATCGCGATTCGGTTCGAAAGGTTCCTCGCGACCAAAGGACAGAACGCGCGAGAACAAACAATAACGAACGATGCGGACACGCGGTACGCATTTTCTTCGCAGATTGGCTACCTACGATGTGCTCTTGCTTGGAAGGAAGCGCCGGTTTCGCTCGCGTGGGAAATTATCAACGACTCGGGGACAAATCGAACGTCCTCGAGTTCGATCGCGCGACCGAACAAGCGAGAGGTAATCGCGGCGGCGACTGCGCGGTCGTCCACGACGACCACGACGACCACGACGACGACGAAGAGGTATGAAATTTCGTTTGGAGGAGACGTTCGATCGAGACGCGAACGGTTCTTTCTGTCCGACAGGTGGAGGAGTTGCGCTTCTACAACGACGATCTCAGCTGGAACAAGTTGCTCGTTCAAAGGAATCTACGCACGATCGACGCGTGCCAGTTGCTCAAGATCAAAAGGAACGTGTCCGGCATCGATTGGTCGATCGTCGAGACGTGGCCGGAACTCGGAATCGGTGAGCATTATCGTTCGGACCGCGCGACGATTCCGAGCCGATTTCGATATCGAGTAACGGGATCGATTTCGCAGAACGTACGCTGGAGGATCACGAGGACATATGGGCGGTGTACAGGGACATGAAATCGTTCGCTTCCCGATACGAGAGAAAGTTGCTCTTCCGTTTGGATTTTCTGAAATACGAGTTTTTCTTCGACCCCGAGGTGAGTGTCCGATGAAACCGAGATCGCAGGTATCGCGAGTGAGCGCGCGTTCGGCCGCTAGCGCCGCTAGCGCCGCTAGCGCCGCGGCGGGATCTCGGTCGGTAACGTTGGCCGACCGCGAGCCGCGTTGTCGACGCGACGTTCGATCCTAACAGCGAACGTTCCTTGCAGCAATTTTGTCCCAACGAGATGGTCGATTTCCCTGCCGCGTTCGCGGACGACGAGGGAACGCTGACGGACGCCGAAACCGCGTTAACGGTAACTTCTCCGCAGACATCGTTCTCAGTCCGTGTCCGTCGGTGATCGATCGATCGAACATCGTTTCTCGTTCACGTTTCAGAATTATCTGCAAAAGGACGACGGCGAATGCCCGCAGGTCTTCAGTTTGGCGTGGATCAGGATCGATCGTTTGGACGTCTGGAGAAGAACGCACATGCTCCTTCGCGATCGGAAGCTCTACCTCGCGAGGAAGGTGAGTCTTTTCCTCGTACTCGCGTTCGCAGCACGACGGTCCTTAAACTTATCTCGTAGCCGCCGCGAAGGTTTCCCTTACGAGTATTTAGTTTCGAAGCACTCGTGTCGCGGTGTTTCAAACGAAACGGTAACTCGTCGAGTTGTTCGCCGAGCCGCGGAAATTTCCGCGACGCGCGAATCGCCGCGAATCGCCGCGAATCGCCGCGAGTTGGCACGGAGGAGAACGCGTGGCCGCGGCGAAGCTAGCACACATTGTCGCGCGTGACACACATTCGCCCTGGCAAAAGAGCTATTCCGCTGGGAACGCCGCTACCCGGGTCATCGACCCTTCCTTCTGCCGCCTTCTCCGCCTCCGCCTACGCTCTTTCTCTTCTCTTTCCCTGGTCTTTTCCTTCGATTCGCTGCCAGTCCAGCGTGCTTGCCTCTGCTTAGATCGCTCGCGATCTAATCGAAGATCGAATTGGTTGGCCGCGCGAACACGATCGAGCATCGTCGTTGCTCCGCGAAACGTGGTCCACGGTTCCGGAACGACGACGCTCGGCGACAACCGGATATTCGCTCCCCGGACGCGCTGCACCGAAAAGACCAATTTTTTCGCCGAAGCGTTACGCGACCGCTGCGAGTAGTCCTCGTCGTTCGCCGATCGTATCGCTTTCGTTCTTTCCTCCTCCGTTCGTCGGACGTTTCACCGCTCGTTTCACCGTTCAGCCTGTCGGACAAACACAATGCGCTTTCGCGATGCACGCGATCTTACGACGTCCGTTGTTAGCGATTGTCGGCGTTCGCGACGCGTGACGTTTACCGATCCACTTTCGCTTTAGCCGTGTTCCGCGTTCGCGATCCTGCTTCGTTCTACATAGGACGCTTCTTCTTCCTCTACTTTCGTCTCTTTCGTTCGCGATAATCGATCGAGAGAAATTTCGCGGGTCCACGAGACCGAGTGAAGAACGCTTCGTTCCTTGTTCTGTTTCAGACGAGCGTGGTTTCGCTGAACCGATTACCGGTAAGTAAATCCACGATCGACACTTCCGCTCGAAGATTGCCGAGAAGCTATTCGTAGGACGTATTTAACGGGTTAGGCGAGGCGAAAAGGGAACGCGCGTTCGCTGCTTTCTGGCACGCGGCCGAAACACATGGATTTTCCGGCCGCGTAACCGTCGGTTTTAGCGTGGTCGCGTCGGTCGAGATACGTCTCCGTCTAATCGCGTTCGCGGGTCCGTTCTCGATCGAACGGAGCAGCAGAGGGAAGAGCCCGAGAAAGATTAACGACCGACACACGTTGCGTCGTTCGGCTCCGAGGTTCAGCGGAGCATATCGACCCATCGTCGAAACGAGCAACACACCGGCCAGAGGTTTTCCTCTCGGAACCAGCTTCCGAGATCGTGCGGCGCGATCGAGTCCGCGAGAGAGGCGGTGTCGGGGATTCGATCGAATTTCTCGCGTAGGATCGAGCGAAGAACGGAAGGAAGGAAAGTAGAAGGGGGCAGTCGGCCAGCTGATTCGGCCGATCGAAACGGCAGGACGAGGACGGGAGCGGAGAGGCGGTGGTGGGAGCGCAGCGGCGCACGACCGACGCAGTCTGCCGTCGCCACCGGGAAACCAGCTGACTGCTCGACTCGGTCGTTTTCGCCGCGCGTTCGCCGTCGTTCGGATCTTTGTCCTGTGGCGTGCACGAGGGTACCGGTGCGGCGGTACGCGGGCGCTACGCGGCGCTACGCGGCGCGACGAACCGCCGGAGCGTCGGAGCACCGAAAGAACCGTCAGTCGTCGTTCCGACAGCGAGGGGAGGCGATGCGTCAGTTCGCGTCCCCTACCCCTTCGCGCTCGATCGCTATCCTCGTTTGATTCGCGATCAGTTCAGACGCCGGCGTCGCACGCGCGAAACGCTACCGAACCGCTAGCGAACCACTAGCGAATCACTAGCGAACCATTAGCGAACGGGTTATCCCTAAGGAACAACGTCGTCTCGGTGTTGGTTTTGGTCGTCGCGCAGTCTGCCCGTTGCCGGTAACTGCTTCCGTTACGTTCTCTGCGCATCCAGACGCGTCTTCTTTCGCTACCTGTCAAACCTATTCCCCTCGTTTTCTCTTTCTTTCCTCGCCGTTCTACCTTCTCTAAGTCGCTTTGGCCGGCCCCACAGCGGACCAACGGAAAACAGAAAGAAAGAAAGAAAGAAAGAAAGAAAGAAAGAAGGAAGGAAGGAGGGCCGAAAGAGAAAAGATTAAGCAAAGAAGAGGAAACGCGGCCGGTCGATTCGCGACGATCGAGTCGACGTTTCAGGAACGACGCGATGGTAGGTTCGTCGGAGCGTACACGTGCACCGAGGTCGGTTCGTCGAAATCCTCGGTTTCCACCGACAGTCCGAATCGACCCTCGGGCTCGGCGATATCCGAGCGAGAAAACCGACTCGACGAGCCATCGCGTCGCGAGACGTTCGACTCGTCGCGTCGATACGAATTTCCCTGGTAAGTGGAAGCGTCTCGCGACCGAATCGAACCGAATCGAACCGAATCGATTTCTCTCGCTTTCCCGAGCACACCGGCTCTTTACCATTTCCTCCGGACGGTTACGGTTTCGCTCTTCTTTCTTAGCTCGTCTCCGATTCGAAACGGAAACAAACACGAATCTTCTCGAGGCAAATGATCGGTAACGGGAGTACAAGAGCAACGAAATCGAACGAAACGAGTCGTTTTCTAGACGCGGCGCGTCGATTCGACTCGTCGAGACGTTCAATTAGCCCACGAGTAGGGCGCTACGCCTACGCGAACCGCTTGCAAACCGGTCGAGGTCTTGCTCGTCCGGGGAAGCTCGCTTCTTCGTCTTCCGCGTCGAGCTTCGAGTCCGCTTCCGATACGATTCGATTCGATTAGCGGGAACTTCTCCTCTGTTACGCGCATCGCGCGGATGCAATATGCGCTTCGACTGTTCGCGCTTCTGGAATTACTGGGTAAACCAGTTCGGCCTCTCGGAAGTCGTCGCCTCGGAAGCGAACGCGGTCCGTTCGCGATACGACGACAATACGGCGGCAATTCGACGGCGATTAGACGGCGATTAGACGGCGATTAGACGGCGATTAGACGGCGATTAGACGGCGATTAGACGGGGATTAGACGGCAAGAGAAACGCAACGACGCGACGATGATTTCAGGACAACGAGCACCAACTGATCCCGCTCGCTCACTTGGCGGATTACTCGATCTACAAGATCGCGAACGCGAAAAAGCGATTCAAAGCGCCCTTCGAGTGGGGCATCTGCTTGAGACCATCCTGCAACGCCGAAGCCGATAGCACCGTGCCCGGAGAATCCGGCCTGAAGACCGTCGTTTTCCATAGCGAAAAGTCCCGCGTTTGCTGGCTCACGGCCATGAGACTCGCCAAGGTAACGAGATAGCTCGATCGAACATACTTTCTTTTCCGTTACGGCCACTCGGTTCCTTCGACTCGTACCCGTGCCGACCGAGCGAATCGTTCGACTAATCTCTCTCGCCTGTTACAGTATGGCAAACAACTCAGGGAAAACTACAGAGCTTTCAAGAACAAACAGTGCGAGCAAGGCGGCGGAGACGGTCGAAAGGAGCGATACGTCAACTACAACGTGTCGAACGTGAGTGTCCGTGGTCCGTTGGAAATTGCTCGCGGACGATTCGATTGCGGGACGCGCGGTTAATAATAAGCGGAAAGGGAGGAAAGTCGCGAGCAAACGGGTTAGGAAATAGTAAGGACAGGTGGTGAAATAGGGGTGGGAGGCGCGGGAAAAAATACACTCGGACGAACTGGATGGACGAAGGAAGAGGAACGCAGCGGCCGAGATAGTTTCGAAAATCGAGCAAAAACCCCGAGGCGGTCGACTGTTGCTACGCGGCGGCGGCTATCGATCATGCGCGATGCGCGCATGGTTCTAGTAGAGGTTCTTAGTGTAGAGAGAGAGAGAGAGCAAGAGAGGGAGAATTTCCGAGCGGAGAGCTGCGCTTTCGGCGTCGAACCGTTTTCCCGAAGCGCGATTCCTTCCGTTTCCCATCCCGTCACCTTCCGTTCTCGTATACGTTCGCGCGGATCATCCCTCTTCGTCGAGTCGAATCCCTCCGAGTTCGCTCGTTCTTCGAGAGCGCAGAGACACGCTCTCGTTTCTCTCCGCGGCGCATCGTCCGCGACGCATCGTCCGCGACGCACGGTCGATTCCGCGTACTTGCGCACTCGCAACCTTGACATTGAACCACCGTATCGGTGCGTCCCGATCGAGTCCAACGCCGGTTCCGAACTCGCTCTCCTCTGTTCGCGCGGCAATCGACAGAATGGAAGAGGTAGGTGTACTCGAACGCGACCCGTGGACATCGAAACGCGGAACGTTTTCGAGCAACCCGTCCCTTCCGACAGAGAATCGAGCATTACATACACGTAGACGGGTAAGAAAAGCAATAGGGTAATCGGACACGTTCGACAGGAGTCGACGCGATCCCGCGTGGCCATGGATTTCACCGGAAGCGTCGGTAGAATCGTGGAGGACCCGCAGGAGGCGAAGAACATCGCGGAGAGCGAAGGCGTGAATTGGCGGCGAACCTGGAGGCCTTTCTCGAGAGCGCCGCCGGGCTGCGCCGTGGTCAGGCTCCACGGACTGGACGACGGCATCCACGTGTTGCAGCCCTGGTTCCACAGGGATCTGAAGAGGGACGTCGCCGCGGCGATCGTCAGAGACCACGGTTCCGTCGACGGGTGAGTCCGATCATCGAAGACGTCGCGCGTCTCCGTCGAGCGAGAGTACCGATCGTCGCGTTTACGACCGTTACAGAGTGTTCCTGGTCCGGGAGAGCAAAAGCAACTTGGGCGCGTACGTGCTGACCTACAAGTACAGCGACAAGGTGTTTCACGCTCAGATTCAACCGGTGAGTAGCGAAACGTCGCGTCGACTCTCGGCTCGGGATCTTTCCCGTTGTTTCTCAACAACGATCGTTTCGCAGGTGTTCGACGAACGATGCAACTGCTGGCTCTACACTCTGGACAAGGGCATAACCAAGTTTTACGACCTGCTGCAACTGATCGAGTTCTACCAGCTGAACGCGGGCTGTCTACCCACCAGATTGACCCGATACGTGCAAAACGGAGTGCCGTGCGCCGTGCCGAGTCCCGAGGACGGCGGCGCCTCGCCCTCGCCGCCGGAACTCGCTCACCGGTTCTCCAACGTCGCCAACGTCGTCAGCGCCGTGAACGTCGCGACGGCCGCCGGTCATAGGAGCATCTGAGAATAGGAGTTCCGGCGACCCGCTATCGTCGACTGCGCGTTTCGGCACGTTCCCTCGCTCGCCGGGAAAGGGAACAGGGCCGCGAACGCTCGGTCGACGCGGTCGGGTTGCTGGAGTTTGTGCCTGTGCAGCTACAGCAAATGGAACTTGTAACGCGATTCGACACTCGTCCGATCGCCGCCGCTCGCCGCCGCTCGCCGCCGCTGCGCGTTTCGCCACGGAAACCCGACCGTTCGAAAATCGACTTTGACCGCGGTTCATCAATCTCGATTTTTCACGTCGGCTATTCGACGAGCGCGTTACTCGATTCGATCGCACCGGCGGCCGCGGTCGGACGAGAGTGCGAATCGCGACGCGACGAAACGATGGTGGAAAGTCGACAGTCGAGAAACTGGACGCGTTATTAGTTTGTTCGCGCGCGATCATCGTCGACAGAAATTTGCGATAAAGTAAATATATTTTGTACGAACGTAGACGGAAAAGCCGACGCGCGATTCGTCCGAGATCCGCGTCGGTCGAGAACAATAAACGAAACGCAAACGACCGCGACACCTGCTTGTTTCTTTACCTATATTTCTACCCCGACGCCGATCGAGAAGGTAGCGAAATCTCGGGGAACGGTACGGAACCGCCGAGGCGAGCACGGATCGCAACAGGTAAGATCGGACACAACTCGAGAGGAAGAGGAGGAGGAGCAGCGGCGAACAGGTTCGCGGAGAGGGGCACGTAGGCGGAGGAGAGGTGGAATTCAGGTGCGAGCAGCAGGCTAGCGGAAAAGGCGGCGGTAGTAGTTACCTTCAGGATCGCGATCCTCAGTTGATCGCGACCAGTCGACGCGTCGAACCGACCGAGGTGACTTTCCGCTTTGTTCCTCGTTTCTCTCTCGTTTCTCCTCCGTCGACGTTTTCGCGTAGTTCACCCTCCGCCGTCCACGTGCAGCCGCGATAATTGGCTCGTTATCGTTTCCGGTCGCGCGGTTCAGAAATTATTCGGCGAATTCGGCGGTCCGAGATACGCGATCACGATCGACGATTATTTCGGTCGTCGGCGGATCGGTGAAACCCGTGGCGCAGGCGCGAGTCGAGCATCGGTGACGAAACTGCGATGGATCGCGTTCGATTCTCGACGCGTCGCGTCGCTCGAAGCCGACTCTGGAACCCGTCCGGTCGCATTCCTGCCGATCGCCCACGCGGCTACGATGCCTTCGCGGCGTATCGAACCGTTACCGCCTTTCTCCGATTCCACGTTTTCTTCCGATTCGCGTTTCGGATTAATCCGTGTGTTCGCGTTTCCGGTACGCGGCCGGCAACGACCAAACTTTCGACGTTTTTCTCTTTCGTTTGCTTGCTTCGTTCGTTCGTTCGTCCGTTCGAGAGCTCGGGGTACCGTTCGCGACGACCTTAACTTCCCGCTTTCGAAATTTTTCTCGTCTTTCTCTTTTCCCTACTCCTCTTGCCGACGTTGTCCAGGCTGCGCGGCACGATTCTCCTCCGAATAGGCCGGTAGGTCGCGCGGCGAGGAGGATCGGAGCGCGTTCGCCTGGGCAAAATCGATCGGTACCGCGTGACGCGTTGGAATTTCCTCGGTAAACGGATCGAAGAGGCTCGCGGTAGAAACGGCGGGAGCGCGATCGAAACGCGACGAGGTCGAATCGGTCGGCGAGCAAACGATCGTCGACGAACGTTCGGACGCGCGATGAGTCACGTCTCGTTCGCGTTCCCATTCTTTCCGAAGCCGTCGTACCGTTCGACTCGGACACTCTACTTCCGCGACCGTTTCGCAAAGTCTCGACCGGTGTTTTCAGAATCGGAAGGAGCATGGTCCCTGCGGAATACGTCTCGTCGGAGCTAAGTTGAAACGGGTCGGCCCGATCGACGGCAACGTTTCGAGATGAAAGCACCGATCGGATTGTTCGCGCTGGGATTGGTGACGACGATGGGACGCGCGACCGCCGCCTTGCATCCGGGGGGAATACCGTGCGGCGACATACGCTGTTCCACCGTCCAGTATTGCAGCGACTACGACCAACACTGCAAACCGTGTTCCAACATCTGCGACGCGACGGCCCGCAATTATCAGCTTGACAAGTGCGTCAAGGATTGCCAAGGTACGCGCGAAACTCGTTCGGTTCAGGGCGTATCGATCGTTTAGCGATCGATCCAGAAGGGAAACGCGGCAGAGGTAGTCGACCGAGCGTTTTCCCGAGAGCCGAACGCCCGAACGAGAGACCAAGCGGCTTCGAGTCCGTTGACTTTGCACCTGACCACTCCGCTCTCCGCTTCGCCCTCCGCTAAGCCCTCCGCTTCGCCCTCCCACCGGAGCAGCACGCTCGATGACTCATCGGTAAGCGGTGCGCTCGCTTACCTGCCTGCCTGCTTCTTTTCCTTCCCTTCGGCCCTTCTTCGTTGCTCCTTTACCTTTTTCCTAACCCTCTTCCCGCCTGCTCAGCCGTCGTCTTCCGACTTTCGATCGACGACGCCTTTTCGTCGTCCTTTACCCGACACTCAACCGAACGACCGCTTTCAGAGTACCTGCACGACCAGCGATACGTTCTTCTCGAGCGGTACGAGGATTTGCGAGGTAAGCCGAGCGAGACACGCGGTTCTCGGTTCGTACGGACGCACGATGAAAACGTTGCCTCGAAAATTTCAGGAGAAGTCGGACGATTATGGATCCTGGTCGCGATATCCACCGCGGCGGCCGTCCTCTCGCTGCTCTCCTCGATGTACCTGCTCGCCAAAATGTTCCCGCGATGGGGCAAGATGCGAGCAACCGTGGCTAGAGCGTTCACCGGCAAGTGGATCAAGGTGAGTCGAATCGACACCGAAAACGATTCTTCGCGATCGCAAACAAAAAACCGCTGCCTTCTGCGTTCTCGGCAGAACGATCGACGCAATCGCAACGAGCCGAAGCCGCAAGAGGACGCGGAATCGGGCGCGTCCAAGCACAACGGACTGAAGCTGAGGATGCCGACGATCAGCGGGAGCGTGGCTCCTTCCCTGGAGCCGGAACGCGGGAACGGAAACGAGAGCGGCAGCGGGAGCAGAAGCAGCGCGGGTCACGCGACGCCGAACACCACCACCACGTCGTTGTCGGGGAGGCACCCGAGCGAGGACACCACGTTGGACTACGCTTACGATAATCCAGCGATGAGCCCGAGTCCGGAAACCGCTCAGCTAAGGACGAAACGCGAGAGTTCCTTCTGACGGGACACGACTCCTCGTCCTTTTCCCCACCAGTATTGTACATATACCGAGTAATTTTAAGTACTTAACGGTTCGCGCGAGAGATCGCGCGATCCTTCGCAGATCCTTATCAGCCATTCCGTCCACGAAATGCCTTTCGAGCGAAGCTACGATGTCGTGCTTCGCATAGGTCGGCGACAGAGACCGTCCCAGGAACGCGCGCTCTACGCTCAACTCGAATGCTCAATCGTTTGCTCCTTACCGGAAAAAAGAACCACGAGCGCGCGCGTTCCTTCTTCTCTTCTCCTCTATTATTCTCTATTATTCTCTATTATTCTCTATTATTCTCTATTATTCTCTATTATTCTCCTCTATTCGCTGACCTTAGAATAAGTAAATTCGTACGCGTTTCTACGGGGATACGGAGAAATATTTCTACCCCGATCGTTGGTTGACCTCTATAGCAGGTATTTTTTAATTTTAAGACGTTTTCTGTTGTCGTTGCTATCATAGTTTGTACAAATAAAATACGCTATTTCCGAGAACGATCTATTAACCCGCATTGTCCGAATCGTCGAAAGGGAAAAAAAATGATGAGAAGCGTTAGGGTTCGGGAGGAACGGTCGAAGGCGAGGAGGACGCGGCGTTCGGCGGTATCGGCGTCGCCGGAGCGGTCGGATGCGAAGAGCCGGCGGGTCTGGCCATCACCAGTTCCCTCGTGTTCTTCTCCGGTCTGATCAGGACCACGTAGACTTTCGGCAGAAACAGACAGAGCAGTTGCACCAGCCCGTTCAGAGACAGCGAGAGCGCCAGAGTGATCACCTTCACCTCGTTGCTGGAGGAGGCCAGGTAGAGAGGCACGAACGCCAACCAGAGAATTATCGTGGCGTAATTGGCGAACGCGATTCGCCGCGTCTCGTTGAATCCTTCGGGACACTTTCTGGTCTTGATCGCGTACACGGTGGACGCGACTGAAAACGAGAGAGATAAAGACAGAGATAAAGACAGAGATAAAGACAGAGATAAAGACAGAGATAAAGACAGAGAGAGAGAGAGAGAGAGACGGTTAGGATCGTCTTGAAACTCGCCGATCGGAGGCTCGAATTCGCTTACCGGTCAGCACGAACGGGTACAACAACCCGATCACGTAGGAGCCGTCCTCGGAACCCTTGCAGACTCGAACGTTCGCGTCTCGACTCGGATACGAGTGCGTCACCGCCGGCGGTTCCTTCAGCAGCCAACTCGCGTCGAACGCGACCTCGATCATGCTCAGGATCGTCGCGATCGCCAACTGCGACCGAGGACTGGTGTACCTGCGAAATTCTCTGGCTCGGTTGGTCGGCTCGTTGCCGTGTTTCGGGGACGACTCACCGTCGCTTGCGGGGACTGCGCGCCGGATCGTTGAATATCCTGTGAATCCTGTTGATCTTGGTGGCGAGCGCGGCGTAGCAGATCGTGTAGCAGAAACCGATTCCGAAACGGACGACGGCGCAGCTGTGGTCGCTGGGCTTCGCGACGACGGCGAACGTCATCGAGAAGCAGCCGAACGTGCCGAGCAGCAACAGGAAGGACAACTCGCGACCCGACGCCTTGATCATCGGTGTGTCTCGGTACTTCCAAAAGACCGAGCAGACGAACGAGGTGAACGCGATACCTGCGAACGCGTTCGTACGAATTGCGGTTAACCTGCCTCGATCGATAACCGGCAACGAGGATTACCCGACACGGCCACGGCCGTCGCGACGACGGCCCAAGGATTCGAGTAGTCGACGAACTGCTCGGGAATCGGCTCGCAGCTGCTCCCGTTCTCGCTCGGTCGACTGCCCCACTCGCACTCCTCGCACCTCTGCTCGTCCACCTTGTACCGGTAGAGGCCGCAACTCTGACACCTCCAGCAGCAAGGATCCTCCTTCACCCTGACCATGATGCGATTCGAGCCGCAAGGCCGGGAACACGAAGAGGCGGGAAAGTCGGCGTACCGTTCGCCCCGGAATCGGAGATTCTCGCGGTCCAGCCGCAGCACGGCCCGTCCTCGCTCGTTCTCTGTGCGAACCACCGTGCGCACAATCAGTGTCGTTCCGCTCAAAACTATACTTTCGGCTGAGATAGAATTTCGCTTACGCGTGTAATTCCCGACCACCACCCAGCGATACGAGCCGTTTCCTCCGCGTTGATAGTTCAAGATCGAGTACCTCGGCGGCCCGTCTACCTCGTCCACGAACCCGAATCCGTTTCCCGCCTCGTCTGAAACGACCAACGCGACACGTTCATTCCGCTAACGTGTTATTTAAATATTATCAAGTAAACATTAGTCGGTAATCGAGACGCGGCGATTACCTTTGAACGACACCTTGGCCAGGTAACGAGAGAACGCGCGCTCGTTCAGCGGCAACATTTCCTCGCAAACACCTCGGTAACCCTCGCCGCAGACGTCCCTGTGCAGCTCGTGAAGGGCGTACGCCGCGGCGTACACGGCGTCTCGCACAAAGTGCAGGGACCGATGTTGCTTGTAGCCGTTGCTCCGTTGGATCTTCAGTAGCGGATCGTCGCATCTGCCGCGCGGATCTCTACTCACCCGTTTCCAAGAGACTCGTTCGTCCGCGCACGAGTGATACTTTTGCCAAAACTCGCGGAACCAAGGGTTCGTTCGTTCGTGATCGAGCTTCAAACCGGTAAAGTACTCGTCGAAGCCCGAGAGCGAAGCGTACAGCGGCTGGACGGCGAGCGCGCCCTCCAACTCGGCGATTTCTCGCGTCTCGGAACTCGGACGAACGTCCGGCCAGGAATCGCTGCCCAACCAGACGAATCGCGAACCGACGCCCACTCGCCTGGCCGCCTCCAGCACCAGCAAAGTCGTCGACTTTTCCGCGAACAACACCACCACTGCGGAAAACACCGAGAACAGGAATTTCCCGTTGCCGCGCGAGACACCTACTCACCTCGAACTTCCGTTTTCTCGGCTATCGTGCGAACCACGTTGTCGTAATCCTCCGTCGTGAACCGATCCTGAACGACGCGATGCGGCGCGCTGAAGCAGATCGAGTACTCGTCGGCCAACGAGACCAGCGTCTCGTACCCGTGGTCGCCGTACTCCGAATCCGAGTAAACGACCGAGACGTACGACCACTCGAATCGCCTGACGTCCAACGGAAAGATGATCGTTAACGATCCGGCGCGACGCCGCGAAACTCACCTCAGAATCTCCAGCATGGCGCGCGCTTGGTTCACGTCGTTCGGGACCGTGCGGTAAAAGTGCGGAAACCTCTCCTTGCTGCTGAGAAACGGCGACGTGGCCATGTAAGAGATCTGCGGCACCGGGAACAGAGCCAGCACCGAGGCGACCTGCGAACACCAATCATCGTTATCTCTCTTTATATTTACATACACGTTTATAGAAAGGTTCTCACCTGAATGGTAACCGAACTCGACTGAGCACCGAGTATCGCGATCACTCGATCGAATCCGCCGTCCAGATACTTTGGCGCGCTGCGATCCTCGCATCGATAACCTGCTTCTCCCTGTCCGAATTCCTCGCTACGAGCCACGAAACCTGCGAAACGCCTCCAACCATCCGATCAGCCGATCGAAGTTTCCTTTTCTTACCTTTCACGAAGCGGAACGCTCCCTCGAGCGCGTAGCCGGGATTGTCGCACGTGTCGAAAGCCAGAACGCCCAGTTTCACGCCCGGAAGAATCCTCGGATCGTCGTTGACGCGTCCCACCGTGTACAGCATCGCCTCCAACGGTTGAACTCCGTCCTCGATCTGGCGAGGCGAAGATCGCGTTACGCCGGGGACACCGAGCGGCGTCGTTCGCTCACCTGAATATCGCCGCAGCTCTGACCAGCGGTGCCCCTTCGATGCACGGGAAACAGACCGCCCAACAGGAAGTCGCCCGTCACGTTCGCGTACCGGAGCCCGCGTTCCTCGCCGACGCTCGGTCTTCTCGCGGACAAACCGAACGCCAACAAGCTCGCCAGATACGCTCGAATCATGGCAGCGAGACGACCAATCTTCCGTCCGGTGGCTCGGTCTCGAACGTCGGAAAGGAGTGGTCGATTCGCGGCATTTCGAGCGCATCGGAAAAGCGGAAATCGATCGGTGCGAGAGACAAGGCGGAGGCGGGAAAGGAAAGACGCGCGAAAGAAGGTAAACGAATCGGTCGGGTAAACAACGGAGGGAGCCGGGCAAAGAGCAATTTCGCTAAATGCGCGCCGCTGTCCATCGGCAGCGAGCCGATATAATTGTCTCGTTCTCTCGTGTTTCGAAGAGCGTTCGACGACGATGCAGGGTCGCACGCGCGTTACCGCGACCGCGAACACGAACGCGAACACGAACGCGAACACGAACGCGGAACACGAACGCGATCGTGAACGCGATCGTGAACACGAGGGAAGAACGGAGAGGTAACGCGAAGAGGAAACAGAGTGGGAACGATAACGACGGAATCTCCAATTATTCAATCGTCTCTTCGAGTCGGTTCGTTTAAGCGGCCCGGTCGTATTCGGTTCCGTGCGCTCCGATACGAGACGTTACGTTTTCGAGCGAGCTCCAACTCGACGAAATGGACACCAGCACCGCAGCTTCCGCGCAGAGATCCTTCGATCTGATCGACTGTGCCGTGTTCGCGGGGATGCTGGCGATATCGGCGATCGTCGGCGTCTACCAAGCGTACAAAGCGCGAAAAAACACCGACGAGGTTCGAGAGTATCTGGTAGGCGGCCAAAACATGTCCATCTTCCCGATAAGCATGTCTCTGATAGCCAGGTAATACGTTTACGTCGTTCGATACCAGGCTACCCAAGCTTCGCGTCTTTCGAACCTTTTCGATTTCCAGTTACATATCGGGTATCGCCATTCTCGGATTACCCGCCGAGATGTACGTTTACGGCACGCAATTCTGGTGCGTCGTCATCGCCGAATCGTTCGTCTCCCTGACGATGGCCCTCGTCTATCTACCGGTATTTTACGGCCTCGGTATCACGTCTTCTTACGAGGTAACCTTCTCTCCTATCCCTCTCGCCCCACCGGCCGCCACTATTTCGCGCTCCGTCTCTAAACGTCTCGCGAAACGACGTTATTTCAGTACTTGAAGCTAAGATTCAACGGCGCCGTTCGACTGATGGGTTGCGCGATATTCCTCGTTAAAATGGTGAGTTAGACCCTCGGATTCGCCTCGATGTCTCCGACAAAACGTTTTCGCGCTGTTCGCAGTTGCTCTACATACCGCTGGTGATATACGTACCCGCGCTGGCGTTCAATCAAGTCACGGGGATAAATCTGCACGCGATCGCCCTACTGGTTTGCGCCGTCTGCATATTTTATACCACTTTGGTGAGGAGAATCGTCGCGATTCGCGATTACCGAAGAGAATTGGAGAACGCGTTCGTTTCAGGGTGGATTGAAGGCGGTCGTGTGGACCGACGCCATTCAAACGATCGTGATGTTCGGCGGAGTGATCGTCGTCGCGATACTCGGCACCCAGAGGGCTGGCGGGTTCGAGCGAGTCTGGAAGAGAAACCGCGACACCGACCGAATCGAATTCTTCGAGTAAGCGATTTAACGAAAACGAGACAGCTCTCTTGCTCGACTCGGCTCGAATCGAATCACGACTCAATCCTCGCTACGTGTTACCGCTCGACAGCATGGACCCGGATCCGACGGTACGACACACCTTCTGGTCCGTGGTGATCGGCAACTACCTCAACTGGCTGGCCAGCTGTTCGGTGAATCAAGCGATGGTGCAACGATGCTTGGCGATGCCGAATCTCAGCAAAGCGAACGCGTACGCGACACCCAAAATCGCATTCGAAAATCGCATCGTTCGTAACGATGTAACGGTACACGGTACACAAACGGATAACGCGCTTCTCCTTTCAGAACGATCACGATAATGGCGATCGGTATAATATGCATCGTCTCGTTGAGCTGTTACACCGGTCTCGTCATCTTCGCCACCTTTTACGACTGCGATCCCATCACGACCAAGGTAAAACGATCTCGATCGGTAACCCGCGTTCCGCATCGCGAAAACGTCGCGTCTGATTTCAGCGAATAAGAAAGCCGGACCAGTTGCTGCCGTACTTCGTGATGCAGATGGCCGAGTCGATACCGGGGCTACCCGGACTCTTCGTCGCCGGAGTGTTTAGCGCCGCGCTCAGGTAAATCTCGCGTCTCGTTTCGTTCCGCAGGCCGATTCGCCGTTCGTTCTGTTTCGCAGCACCATGTCGACCGGCCTGAACTCGATGGCCGGCGTGATTTACGAGGACATGATAAAGCCTTGGTTGCGCGTGCCCCTCTCGGAAGTGGCTGCCAGCCGAACGATGAAGGCGACGGTGGTGTTGACGGGAATCGCGTGCGTCACGCTCGTCTTCCTCGTGGAGAAACTCGGCGGATTGATTCAGGCAAGTATCGTCGTATAGACGATCCGCGTTCGACGATCACGCGTCCTTCGAATTCGCAGGCTGGCAAGAGCTTGTCGGGCATCACGGCGGGACCTCTGCTCGGAATCTTCACGCTCGGCATGTGCTTTCCTCTCGCGAATTCCACGGTAAGCGATCGTATCCTCGCTTATCTGCTAGTCCTCTCTCATCTACTAGTTCGTTCGAAACAAGGGAGCTTTGGTCGGCGGTCTGGTCAGCCTGAATCTCGTCGCTTGGATCTCGTTGGGTACACAGGCAGCCATCTCCAGCGGGAAGATCGTGTTTCCGGTGAAACCGGTCTCGATCGACGGATGTTCGGACTCGCTGAAGGAGCACGCCGTCAATCTTACCGTCGTCGTCGAAACCGCTATCAAGTAAGACTACTCGCGTCTCCGAAGTACGCTGCCGCTTCGACTGTCGGCTTCTTTTCGCCTTCTTTTCGCCTTTAAGGGAACAACCGTTCTTCCTCTATCGAATGTCCTACCTCTGGTATACCTGGGTCGGTTTTCTAACCGCGATCGTCGTCGGCCTGATCGTCTCTTGGATCACCGGAGCGAACCAGCGCAAGCCGGGCGACGAAAAATTCTACACCCCGATGGTACGCCGCTTTCTTCGCGACTCGAGCGTCGTCGCCGCGAAACGAGAGGTACGCAGACGGTAAATTAGTACTATCGCAATCGGTCGTACAGCCTGACGGTACTCTCGTTCGCGATTCGCAGGAGAACCTGGAGCTGGAGAGCGCGAGCGCCATTTGACCGAGGTTTGTTAGGAACGCGAGTCGGTCGCGGGTCGACGACAAGGAAAATCGGGAAAGGAGGGAGCGACGCGACAACGCAACGACCAAATATCTGTAACAAAATACTTATATGTATATGTATACGTACAGGTGTAGACGCGCATATATACAAACATAGATACATACATACATATATTTACATAGATATATTTGTATTTTCGATTCTTTCGATTCGCAACCTTTACACGGGGAACAATTACGAAGTAACGGAAACGGTATCGACTGAAATAAGCACGCCGTTTTCTGCGACGAACGATCTCGCGTCTCGCGAAACTGCTCGATAGTGGCTCGATAGCGGTTCGATAGCGGCTCGATAGTGGCTCGATAGTGGCCCGATAGAGCGGACTTAGGAGGCGAGAGGCGACATGCCGATGGTTCGGGGATCCTGTTGTCCCGGTTGCGCCGGAGGACCGGGCTGAGGACCAGTTTCCAAATTCTTCAACAGCTGATTCAACCAGTGCTTGGTAGACGCGTCCTCCTGCAGACACGTGGCGAACGTGTTGTCCCTGAGCTGGTCGGGCAGACATTGCCTGAGGGCCAGCAGGGCTCTGCGCTCGAAACAACAAGCACCGAGTTAGAAGCTAATCGTTTGTCGTAAAGATCGATCGCTGTTCGACACTCACCTCGGATTGTCCGAAAGTCTGAGATAACATCTGACCACGTGTTTCAATAACCTCGCGGACGGGTCCTTGGCCAACGACAACACCATCTTCCCCAGAATCATCGCTACGTGGCTGAAACGATCGTACGTTTGACATATGTACGACAAACCGCTGTCGTCCAACAGAATCTTTTGCAAGATGAACGTGGCCACGGTCTTGCTTAGCTCCGAGCCGCTCTCCATGATACGCAAACAAAGCGGTATGATCTCGGTGGTGAGGAGAAACGTGATCACCTCTTGCTCGTCGGTCTTGACCAGCGCGCCGATCACTCCCAAACTGGTTAGCCGGAGATACTCGAACGGTCGCGTTTTGCTGACCGTGTGCAGGAACGGATAGAGGAAGAGCGGAACGTGGGCCTGAAACGAAACGCAGCGATCGTACACGGATGACTATTTCGATCTGGCATCTAGACGATATTGTTACCTGCAAGAAGGCCGATCTGGTTTCCGGATGGCTGGCAACGCACTGCAACAGCGCCAACGCGTTGCACACACGATTACTCTGATAGGCGGTCAAAGTGGCCGGATTGATCGCCGGGTAAATGTTTATTATTTCCTGAAGCAACGAAGCGGTCGTGCCGAACGAGTGCCACAACATGGGTGCCAGGTCGGGCACCACCTCTCTCTTTTTGCTCAATTCCAACAACGCGTTCTCCCTCGTTTCAGGATTCGACAATTCGATTATCCACGCGTAAACCTTCTCGCGATCGACCGTGGACTGCAACGCGGCCGGGCTCTGCTGCGAACTCATCTTTCCCTCCGTTTCCGCGATTATCCTCCGTGCCGCCGTCGATCGGCAACGAAAACAACCCAACTTTGAGGTTAGCTCCGAGGCAAACGATTATCTATGTGTCGCGTTCGAGCAGTTTCGGCACAACCAGAGGATCGCAACACGAACGCGTCAACTTTCTTCGTCGATTTCTTCGCTCGACGCGTCCACTTTTTTCGTTACTCGTCTCGAATACGTCCGACTTGCTCGAAATCTCGAGTCCAGAGTCGAGTCGCGCTCGAGCGACGTTCACGGCGTCTCTGCTCCGTCGATCGATACCGTGCCGCCATCTATCGACTCGCCGTTCGCGCGCCACCAAAGAGGTCGCTCCTAACCTACGCTCGAGCAATCTCGATAATCGAAACGAATTCGAATGCGAGCTATTGTCTCGTTTAGTTTTAAAAGCGAAAACCGAGAAATCCGTTATCAACGAACTCGTTGCGGGTGTTCGCTCGAAAACGAAATGTCGATCGAGCGAGAAGCTCGAGAAAATCGTATCGAGTTCGAAAGCGCTTAACGAAAGAAAGAACGTACTCGCGTGTCGATCTAAGGAAATGCTCGAAGAAATTCGTTGGCGAAACGTCGCGCGGAACGTTGACCCAGGGTCGTTTCCGCGCGTTTCTTAGGCGCTCCGAGTTTATCGCAGCAGGAAGGAAGAACGATAAGTTTGCGCAAATAGCTTTCGTACGTAGGTAGAAAGCGTAGATAGGCGATCGATTTCCAGGGGTTTTCGTGAGGCTCGGTCAACGCTCGATCACCAGCAGCCAACGGGGATACGGAGGAGCGCTAGGGGCGCCTCTCGTATCTTTCGTACGAGCGGTAAAAACTCGAGCGACGGACGAAACGTAGTTGCTCGACTACGCAAAACAAGCGGGTGAAAAGGGCATCTGGCAGTCACAACATACCAAACGATTCCGATAAAATCGCATCGTCGGGGTCGCGATGGGGATCGTTAGACAGTGACGGTCTCTTTTTCGCGCGTTTCTCCGTCGGTTAGCGAAATCGGGGAATTTGCCGGGTCGAGAAACGCGACAACGCGACGGTAAAGCAGAGTTATCGAACGTCCGAGACTTTTTTTTCCGTCTGCGGCCGATAAGCGCTTCTCCGACACGGTTACGAATCTCGTCCCCTCCGAGCGGTCTCGTTCGGCGATCGCCGCGTTACGCACCTCGATCGACCGTCAATTCCGTCCGCTCGAGGACGCTCGTCCGATTGGTCGATTTTCGGTGTCGCGTAGAGGCGAGAAAAGTCGGGGAAAAATCGGATAAGATAGGATAAGATGGAAACGGCACGGGATAGGAACGAAGCGGGAACAGGCAAGCGGAAAGGACGGATGGGAGGGAAAGAAGGAGGAGAAAGAGGGTAGCGGCGCGGGGACGGGACCTGTCGTCTCGAAGAAAACGTCGCGTACGAGGCGCGTACGAGGCGCGATCGAGCCTAGGTTCCGAGAACGTCCGAAAAGTTGGGTACCGCGCGCGAGGGTTATCGGTGTCGCCGCGGCGAGGTTATCGTCGCGAATCGCGTACGAGCGGGGAGATTTTTGGACGTTGTCGGGCAAGCGTCGTTCGAGAACACCGTCGCGTCGATCAGTGGACCGTCGAAAACGGGTAACGATCGATCGGTCGATCAATCAATCGGGAAATGGAGATGATGAAGAACAAGAGCGCGACGATCGGCGAAAAGTTGCGGGCCATCGCTCGAATACCGTGGGTACACGCGTCGATCGCCAGCCTCAGTATCGCGACGTTCGTCTTGTTTTGGGGCACGAACGTGTTTCGCGACGCGATACTATCGAACCTGGAACTGCGAAACGGCAGCGCGACCTTCCGTTACTGGCTACGGCCACCGGTCGATCTCACCGTGAGCGTGTACGTTTTCAACTATACCAATCTGAAGGAGTTCGAGAGCGGGAACGCGAGCAAGCTGCGCGTGCAAGAGGTCGGCCCGTTCGTCTATCGCGAGAGGCTGCGTCGCGTGAACGTGCAGCTGCACGAGAACGGGACGGTCTCGTATCAGGAGAAGAGAAGTTTCCGTTGGGTGTCCGGCAATTCGGAAACGGACAAAGTGACGGTGCCGAACGTTCCGTTGCTCGCGGCGCTCGCGTTCGTCCGCGACGAGAAATACTTGGTGCAACTTCTCGCGACGACCGTGCTGTCCGGCGTCGGGGCTAAACCGTTCGTCGAGCTGACGGTCGGCGAATACCTCTGGGGCTACGAGGACGAGCTCCTACGACTGATCAAACTGATCTCCTCGTCGCTGAAGCAACCGCTGCCCTACGAGAAGTTCGGCATTCTCGCGATGGTACGTAGCCGCGGTGGCGCGTTCGCGCGTTCGCGCGTTCGCCTCGTTCGCTGACAGGATTGCGCGTCGATTTCAGAAAAACGGCGTCAGCGCGGATCGCATCACGATGCACACGGGCGTCGCGGATCTCGAAAGGCTCGGGCTGATTCAGCGGATCAACGGCATGGAGAGCCATCGGGTATGGGGCGACGAACGGTGCGACAGAGTGTACGGCACCGACGGCACCATGTTTCCACCCCACTGGATCGAACAGCCGAACAACACGCTCTACGTGTACGCGAACGACGTCTGCAGGCAGCTGCCCCTCGTCTACGATCGTCGCGGTTTCTCCAACGGTATCCCGACTCTCAGGTGAGCAAAACTCCTCCCCGCTGGTCCTCGTCGCCGGATCGACGGCAAAGCGGCAACAAAGCGCTCTCGCGACCGAGCTTCAATAGTCCGATCACCGTAGGTACAAATTACCGAGCAACGTTTTTACGTCGCCTAGCAACAAAGACTCGTGTTTTTGCCCGAAGGAATCGCTCGATTCGACCGCCAGAAGATGTCCACCGGCCGGTACGCTGAACGTTTCCGCGTGCAAGTTCGGTAGCCCGATGATCGTCTCTTTTCCGCACTTTTACGCGGGCGACGAGTCGTTGTTCCGGAAAATCGACGGACTGCATCCGTGGCGAGAACGTTACGAGAGTTACGTCGAACTGCACCCGGTAAGCTCGAGACTCGCTTCCGTTTATCAAAGATTTTCCCTGTAAAAACGCTAATCGCGACTTTCGTCCGCACGCCGCAACAGCGACTGGGCATCGTGGTCGGCGCCAACATGAGATTTCAGCTGAATCTCGAGGTAAGGAAAGCGATCGGCGTTCCTTTTACCGGCAACCTGGAGGACGGCTCGATCCTACCCCTCATCTGGATCGATTCGAGCGTCGTGGACGTGCCGGAGTCGGTGCAGCAGATCTTCTACCGCAGCCATTACCTCGTGAACGCCATCGAAGCGGGATTTCAGTGGTGCAGCCTCGTCGCGGCGATCCTCTCGTTCGGCGCTCTGTTCGCCGCCGTCAAGAGGGATCGCCGGTCGAGCAAATCGAAACCCGCGCCGCCGCCGCCGCCGCCGCTGACCGAACTCGCCGAACTCGCCGAACTCGCCGAGCCGTGAAACTCGACGATTCGTCTCTCGATCTCGATCTCTGCCTCGATCTCCGTCTCCTGCCGATCTCTCTCGTTGGAGGCCTGTTCGCGAAAAGTCCCTGCGATTCGAATGTTTTGTCAAAAAATCGACCATTATCTCGTTTCACCTGAAAAATATTTATTGTTTCTCCTCTTCGATACCCTTTCCCCTTCCCGAGTGCCTTCCTCCCTCTTCTTCCATTCGTCTCGCGGGATCGCGCGATCGCGCGATCGCGCGATCGCGAACAAACGTAACGCTCGCGAAGCAATCTTTGGTCAACCGAATCGGATTCTCGATAACGTCCGCCGCGTGCCCGCGAGCTATCGCGATCGCGAACGTCAACGTAAGCGAAAGCAACAACGAAAGAAAACGCGCGATGCTTTTCCGCCGATACCGATAACCTAGGTCGAACGTCTTCGACGAAGCGAGATAAGCGTACTTCTTTCGACGCCCCACGATCGATCGATTCGCCGAGGCGTTTCGTTCCACGCGGACGATTATCGCGAACCCGTTCGGCAGAGATTCGTATCTCTTTACGCAGTCTTCGTTTACGCAGTTTATTCGTTTCGCTATCCCGTTTTACTCGACGAGAGTATCGCATCGTATAAAACTAAATTCGCCTAAATTTAACGTTCGTCGTCTATCTCGAGCGACGCGAACACGACGCGAAATACCTACACAGGTATGCGTACACTTATAGATACAGAACGAACAATCGATAACGACGAGAATGCGTCGATCGGTGGCTGGCAACGTCCGAACGCCCTCGCGTTCTCACCAGCCGCGATCGATCGAATTCTGTTGGACGGAATTATTTGTTCGACGACGTTACCAGCGTCGGTCCGTGACCGACGCGCACGCTCTTTGGTCGGACACCGGTCGACGGAGAACGATCCCCGAAAAATTCGTGTCGAGTCTCCGCAAAATGTCTCGTACCTCCGTCGTCGATGTTTGTCTCTCGCTTCCTCCCCCTTCACCCGTTCCTACCCGTTCCTACCCGTTCGCACCCGTTCGCACCCGTTCGCACCCGTTCGCACCCGTTCGCACCCGTTCGCACCAGTTCGCACCAGTTCGCACCAGTTCGCACCCGGCCATTTCCCACCCCCTCCATCGCGCCTCGTGCCGTCGTCTTCTTCCTCGTCGCGCTTCCTCCTTTACCCCCACCCCTCCCCGGCGACCCAGCTTTCCCAACGGCGCGCGTTTTCCTTGCTCCGCTAAGCGACGATCGTCGCGCGAAAATCTCGATCATTGAGCGATCGATCGCGTTCGTATCGCGCGGCCGCCAAGAGGTAGAAACGCGAACCTGCCCGATAGAAAAGGAAAAAAAAACTTGAAAAATAAAGAGAGAAAAAAAAAACAAGAAGAACAGGTAAGTAAAAGTTCTTGTAACCGGTGAGGTACCGTTACGCGACGAAGCGTAGCGGTATCCCGTCCGTGTAGTTTGCACGGGTAACGCGTCGACTCGCGCGGCGCCGATTCTCTCTTAGCGTACATCAATTTCGCCGCGAGCGAAACGCGAGGATCGACGCGTCGGGCGTTCGAACGGGCGCACGCAGGGACGGTTACTTGGATTCCGAGGAATTCTGGAAAGCCGGGTTCAGCTGTCCGGCCGTTTTGCCGGAATTCGCGTTCGGCGGCAACGGATTGCTCAGATGAAGCTTCTCCTGACGTTTCGCTGCGCGAGCCAAGCACACCAGCGCGCCTATCAAGACGATAGCTCCGATCGCCGCCAGAGCACCGGACACGGCCGCGCGTGCCACCGGCGGAACGTCCACGGCCATTTTCATCAGGCTTCGCATCTCGACCGGAAGCTCGTCGATGCCCTGAAACCGTGGAAGAACTAAATTATCTCGCAGCGTTTCCCGTCGTTGTATCGCCGCCCACACTCACGTCTTCGAACCACATGATGGGGAAAACGATATCCGGAAACGAGGCGACCTGCTTGATGTCCCGAACCTGGCTCACCGCCAGGTTGATCTGCACTCGCGCCTTGGCTCGCAAAGCCGTGCCCATCTTCGGTTGGACGTCGATGAAAAATTGATGCTTCTCCTGCACCGGCGCCGATATTCCGTTCACCGCTTCTCGAAGCGCCGGATCCGCTGAAAAATCGACGAGACGACGTACGGTAAGTACCGGGATCGGCCTAGTCGGCATAGTAGGCATAGTAGGCATAGTAGGCATAGTAGGCATAGTAGGGGGGATGTAGCAGAGGGGAACTCGTTCCCAGCGGCGATTGTCCGCGGTTCGTTCGCGAAAGCGAACGTGTCGGAGCACGGTTCTCACGAGCAACGCGATGAAATTTTCAAACGGAGAAGTAGGTCGAGCGATCTTACCCAGATAGAAATGCGGAAAACTGACGAGAATCGGCGAGTCGTATTGGCAAAGGGAAACGTTGAAGGTTCCCTCGGGGGCGCAAGGAGGGCCAGCCGGGCAAAAGCATCGTTGCGACTCCAACCTGCTCGGTGAGGCGAACGCGTCCTTGGCCGGCACGAACCTGTAGCCGGGCAGTCCGCCGGCGGTGGTCACCTCCTCCTGAAATGTTCGTCGAAACAAGTTACGATCGGTCGCGACACACCACGAGGCACGATTCGCCTACCTTGAACGCGAGTGGCAGGGTGCGACAGAGATCCTTGTCGAACACCTTCAGCACCGTCTGCTTGGTGATGCGCGGCGGAAAGATGCTGCCGTCGCTGCCGGCGATTCCGTCGCACTCGGCCGTGGTCCAGTGACCGAGGCTGCTCTTTCCGTTCCACTTGTCGAGGATTCCGTACTTGCCGACGTCTTCTTGTCCCGTAAAGATGGTGTACCAGTCGGGCATCGTGCCGTTTTTACCGTACATCAGACCGAACTGATCGTACGGCAGCTTCTGCTCTTTCGGCACCACGTCCTTGGCCAGCTTGAGCAACGGGTCCTCGTAGCCCCAGAGCAGCTGACCGATCGACACCTCGACGAACGGCTTTATCCGCAGGATGTCCATGATCGAGGCCATCGCCAATCGAAGGAAACGAGCCGCGTGCTTCGACTGGCTGGTCGCCGAGAGCATCGGCACGTTCGGCACCACCACCAAATCTTCCTCCGACCCGACCGACAGTTCCTGCAAATTTCCATTCGTTCCTTCTAATCTCTCTCTCTCTCTCTCTCTCTCTCTTCCTTCGCTCTATTCTTCCGCTCCCCGGAGAATTTGTCCCGTTTCGCTTTCGGCGGACCGAACGGCGCACGACGATCGTTCGCGCTCGCTCGACCCACATTGCCGCTCGCGACAACAATACTGGGAAACGAGCCGCGATCGACCGAGCTCCGGGAATCGGTGCCGCGTCGAGCGAACGCGCCGCTCTACCTTTGCTTTTAATTCGCGGAAGCGCGTTGCTCCGCTATTACCCGAGTCGCGTATCGTTACCAACCGGCGTTGCGTCACGTCGCGACTCTCCAGCCTCTTACGAGACCGCGAACCGTCTTTCTCGTTTCTCTGGAACCCCCGTCGGTCCCGGCGACTGTACGCGAAACCGATACAGGAAACGGGCTCACCGGTGAAAAGACGAACCGCTTCTTCACCCTGTACGACACGGTGTCGTTGTCGTTGAATTTCACCTCGACCTTTTCCCAATGTTGCATGTACACGTACGGGCCGAGCTCCTCGAGCGTCGGCTTCTCGCCGTCGTTCAGAAATTCGTCGGCGTTGGTCACGTTGTAGATGTACACGCTGAGCTGAGGCGACACCGGGGGCTCCCTCCACCATCCGAACGTGCGACCGCCATCGCGCAACGCGATCTCTCTGTTCAGCAGAATATCGACCAGTTTCGGGAAGACCGCCGCCAAAATTGCGGCCACGATGATCGTCAACGCTCCGACGGCAACCGCTGCCCCTGAAATCGAAACGAATTCGCGATCTGATCGATCGATCGAGCGAACGAACAACGAAAAAGAAAGCGCCGTCGCGGTTCCCCTTTGCTTTCTAGTAGGAGGGTCGTGCGTGCCCGTGCACCGGAAGAATCATCGCCTGGCGTCGCGAGTTTTCCCTTTCGCCGTCGCCTCTTTCTCCTCCTTTCGAGTTATCGTCGATAACGTTGCGCGAAAACCCGTTCTTACCGCTCATCGTTCACCGAAACGTCCCTAGTCTTTCTCCTAGAACTGAAACGCGTCGCGATCGAATCGCGGTTTCGAGTAATCGATTATTATCGACAGACGTCCCGACAGGCGTCCCGACAGGCGTCCCGACGGGCGGTGTTTCGCCGGAATCGAAAGACGATCGTCGAACGTTCGCGGTCGATCCATCGGTTAAGTTGTCGGTCACGTAGCTGAAAAGTCACGTAAGCGACGCGAGTCGCGCGACCTTCGAAACCGACTTGGCCGCTGCTTTTCCAACTACCATAAAGGAGCATAGAACGACGCGGCTCTCGTCTCGGGCCACACCGATCCGTGGACCGAGCGCGATTACGTGGCGCGAACTCTCTCGACTCGTTTGTTGGCGGACAATCGAGGGAACGTTCCCAGCAGAAAACGAAACGCGATCGTTGTTCCGTTCGGCACGAGGCGCAGAGCGGCGACGAGGATCCGCGAGGTATCAACGATTCGAGGCACGATTCGCCGAGCCATACGCGTCACGCGCTCGACCTTACAAAATCCTTGGGCACGAGTATCTCTCGCGGCCTCGAATCGTCGCGTCGCACCGCTCCGCGTCCGCGCGTCGGTCAAACTTTCCAGCGTACGCGCGACGCAATGCTCGACCGCGGTTGCGCCGCGTCGCGAGAACGATTCTCCTCTTCTCCGTTGCCCAATGCCGACCGCGTAAATCGCGACGTTGCGTCCTCGGTGCTCGGCCGATGTGGAAATACGGCATATACGGGCCACCAGCCGTATTCCCGAGTGACCGAAATCGACGTTGCCTCGGGATCGCGCAACGCCGAACAGAAGTGTCGACCGGCGTTCTCCGCTGGCGTAATCTACTCGCGGAGCAGAGATATCAACGCTCGCATGCGAACGTTCGAAACTCGGCGAGGTCCTATGCCGGCAACGATCGATTGGTCGCTGCGCGTTCCAAATAATTTCCTCCCGCGGTATTCGCGAACGTTAGACCGCTGACGTTCGTTCGAGTTACCGTTACCCGCGTCGTCGTTACTTCGACTCGATCGGATAGAATCGCGTCCAACGATCGATAGGTCGAAAGAGAGGCCGCGGAGAGTCCGACAGGTTCGACCGGAGCGGTTCACCTTCGGGCCGACGAGTACGTGGCCGTTGTCCTCGACGACGAGACAGGTCGAATTTTCGAGCCGAAACGCGCGTACAGCTGGTCGCACGAAAACGTAACGACGCGCATTCCTTGTCTCGCCTCTCGTCGCCGCGTCGCGTCGCGCCTCGCCTCGCCTCGCCTCGCCCCGCCTCGTCCCGCCTCGCCTCGCCTCGCCACGTCGCACCTCGCCGTGCCACGCAGCTCGAAAGCTCCTCGAAAACCCGTCGGCCGCCATCGGCGACTCGCTCGCTCGCCCGCCGCTGCGCCGCTCCGCCGTTAACTCGATAGGAATGTATCGTTTGCTCGATCGACCGTGTCGCGATACGACGCGGTGCGTGCAACTTTGATCGAAAACTTGCCTCCTCGCTCTACCGCCATTACCGATTTCCTACCGATTTCCTACCGATTTCCTACCGATTTCCTACCGATTTCCTACCGATTTCCTACCGGCCCTCCGCGGGAGCTTCTCGTTCGCGGCGAATCTAATCGAACGAAATTTTTCCTACTCCTTTCTTTTCACCGGTCCGCGAAAGCTTCGAGCCACCGGAGTACCGACCTACGCGTACTCGACGCCAATTACTCGTCATTATATAAGACCCTGCTTCCTGCTCTTACACGGAAAGTTTCGCGCGTAACCGACGAAACGACACGACTCGAATCGAAGGCAAATCGGTCGTCGCGAACCTCCGAGGCTCCGATGGAAGTTGCGTAACGCGCCACTAAAAGAACCCGACAACGATCCCGGAATCGTAGATATCCTTCCCCCTCGTACCTTCCTCCTCTTAATGGTATCAAAGTTCGCTTTCTGACGCGCGAATAATATCCTCGGGCTGTACAATTACGAACGCAAGCCTATCGTCTGTCCCGCGGAGAACGCGTTCCACCCGGTCTCACCGATTTCAGATTTTTTCGCTCGACTTTGATCGATCGACCCGTTTCTTTTCCGGAATTTTCCACGATCTCGCAGAGAGGAGAAGGAGGAAGAGGAGGTGGACGACGGAGCGGAATCACCGGGCCGAGCGTGCACTTAAAACCGGAGAAAATCCGTTCCGAGATCTCGCTCGGCCGAGTGAAAGTATCGGTACGCGTTGCTCGCGAACGATAGCTCGCGTACGATAGCTCGCGTTCTCGCCGAACGGATCGATGCACCGTCGCGAACGAAAACAAACGCGACTCCGCGTCGAACACGATACATACACCGCGTACACGTATCTTTGCCTCGTTCGTCGCTTCGAATCGTCTCGCGATGATTCATCGAATTAACGAGCACGAGACGAGGCGACGATCGAATACGATTAACCGAGACCAGGGGAGCTCGACTACCGATCGCGTGGCGCCGCCGCCGCCGCGCCGCGCCGCGCCGCGCCGCGTCGTTCTCGACGACCTCGTTAACCCTCTCTGGACAGATTTATACTTACACCACCGTCGAAGGAAGCCTCCCTGGAGTTTCGCGCAAATCCCGCGATGCACCCTCATCTCGATCCCTCGATCTTACTTCCTCTTCTCGCTCTTTTCGCTTACCGCCTCTGTCCCTCTTTCGTTCAAACGACCGCGCGCGTGCGCGCACGCGCACACCTCACGCCTTCTCTTCGCGCACTCTTTCCTCTTTCACCTCCTCTTATTTTCTCGATTCTTGCCACCGCGCTCGGTCGATCTTTTTTCTCCTCGCTCCCCGAACAAACGATTCTCCGTCTCCTGATTCCTCGACGTGCTTCTTAGGAAATGTTCGTCTCGCTGTCCGGTCCTCGTCCTCGATAGTTGCGCGACCTCTGGACAGCGTGCAACGACCACGAGAATAACAGGCGCAGGCAGAGCTGGAAGAAAAGCGACGCGGCCGTACGCGAGGATCGACGCCAGAAGGAGAAAGTTTATTCCGCTTTCCAAGCGACAAGTGTGCCACCGGCGCGGCGATGCGTCGACGACGAACCAACAACTGGCCAACGACGCGAAGGTTACGCGATGGCCTTCCCCTGGTTAATTCGTTCGAAGAACGGTATCGATCGCGACCACGATCGCGATCGCGATCGACCACTCCTTGTTTCGTCTCTCGGCAGTTGCGCGGCAACTCTTCGAACCTTTTCGACGGATCCGTGGAGAGCGCGTGCGCGCACCCACTCGATCAACGACACCGTCGGACCGCGAGATACGCGAAAACCCCGAGAAACGCCGCGACGAGTCGCGAGAAAACTCGCGGAGCTGCTCGAATCGAGCCGCCTCGGACCCGAGATACGTTCCGAACAAGCGGAACGCGAACCTACCAGGTCGAAGCGAGTCGAGTCGAGTAGTCGAATCGATCGCTACGAGATCAAGCGAAACACTGCGCCAACGACCGAACGAACGCGACTCTCTTCCCGTTCAACTGCATCGTGAACGGGCGAGCGCGCGATTCAGGTGAACGATTTATTATTACCCCACTCGCTCTTTTCCACTTCTCCGCTCCTACGTTCCTTCGTTCCTCCGTTACTCGCTTCGACTACCTTCCCTCCGCTCGCCCTCTCGTTCTTTCGATCCATCCTTCCAATTCCATTCCGTTCCGTTCCTCTCCGCTCCGCTCTGCTCCGACTCTGCTCCGCTTTGCTCCGCTTGCCCCACCGTGTTGTCCATTCCTTACCTTACCTTACCTTACCTTTCCTTTCCTTATCTTTGCTTTCCTTTCCTTTCCTTTCCATCCCGAGTACTACCTTTTTACCTTACGGTATCAATTCTACTTACCCCCACCACTCGATGAATGTTACTTTTTCTTCTCGCTCGCACCAACAGTACTCGTTCGCGCTCCTCCTTCCACCTGCTGCTCCACAGTCCATCGAATTCCCGCTCCACCTTTCATGCCGTCGCTACCGACAACCTCGACTAAATTGTCAACTTTTCTCGCTCGCCTCTTTCTGCTCTTCTCTATTCGAACGTACGCGTTTATCCATCATTTTACTCCAACCCCCCCAACGATCACGCGAAAAGGAACAAACGAGTTTTACGTGAACTTGCATTTCGAAACTTCCCGTCGCGTTCTCGCTTAGAAATCGAATCATTCGGAATTACAGGCGCGAAAAAGACACTGTTCGTGCTGTTGCGAGCGATTTCGATGCGTCAGTGGCGGTCGGGAGGCAAGCGGGAGAAGGAAAAAGGAGGAGCAGAACGACTCGTTTGTTGGCGCGAACGAGTACGTAATTGCCGTCAATTAATCGTACATAACGAATCGCGCTGCCCTTGCTCGTCACGCGGCGTGGCGCAACGCGACGCGACGCGACGCGACGAGACGCGACGAGACGCGACGAGACGCGACGCGAAGATTACGGATTACGAGAACCTTGACCCGATGATCAGAATTTAATTCCTGTAATTTCGTGTCGGGGAAAGACGTTTCTTGGACAACGCGAATCTCGATCACGGTAGCGTCGGATTAATTGCGGACTCGCAGATTACGCGACACCGTCGCCCAACGATCGCTGCGTAGTTTATCGCTGCGAGCGCTCTCGAAAGAGGGACAACGCCAATAACAGAATATCGTGTTTCGAAAAGACAGAATAATCACTTTATTTGTTCGTTTTATCGAACGAGACTAGCCAGACTCGATTCGTCGCGCAGGACGATAGATACACCGCTACTATCGATATAGACCAACGGGTGAAAACGCGTCGCACGGATGCGAGACACACACGCGAATTATTTATCTGTCGATTTCACCGAACACTACGTCCAGGGTGCCAATGATGGCCACCACGTCGGCCAACATGCTCGAAGGACCTATGTGACGGAGCGCGGACAAGTGAGCGAAACCCGGAGCTTTGATCTTGCATCTGTAAGGCTTGCTGGTACCGTCGCTCACGAGGTAAACTCCGAATTCACCCTTGGGCGCCTCGATCGCCGTGTAAGTGCAACCAGGCGGCACTTGGAACCCTTGAGTGTACAGCTTGAAATGATGAATCAACGCCTCCATGCTGGTCTTCATCTCTTCGCGTCTCGGCGGCACGATTTTCGCGTCGTCGATCCTCACTTCGCCCGACGGCATTTGGTTCAGGCACTGATAGATGATTCTCAACGACTGACGCATCTCCTCGACGCGGCAAAGATACCTGGAAAGAAAGTAGCGAGGATCCGTGAAAACGGTCGAAAAGAAAAGAGAAAGGTAAAGAAAGAACCGCGTAGAAGTTTACTCGCCTGTCGTAACAGTCCCCGTTGACGCCGATCGGTACGTCGAATTCGACGAGATCGTACGCGTCGTAAGGCGTTGCTTTCCTCAGATCCCATTTGATCCCGGAACCTCGCAGCATCACGCCGCTGCATCCCCAATTCAACGCATCCTCCGCCGATACCGTGCCGATGTTTTGCGTCCGACCTACCCAGATCCTGTTGGTCGTCAGCAAATCCTCCACCTCGTCCAACCGTTCTCCGTATTTGGTGCACCAATCGTATATGTCGTCCATCAGCCCTAACGGCAAATCCAACGAGACGCCGCCGGGCCTAATGTAAGCAGCGTGCATCCGCGCGCCGCTCACGCGCTCGTAAAATTCCATCAACTTTTCTCGTTCCTCGAACAGCCAGAAGAACGGCGTGATCGCTCCTATGTCCAACGCGTGTGTTCCGACTCCCATTATGTGATTCAAGATCCTCGTCAATTCGGCAAACATCGCTGAAAAATAAACGAACCGTCGATCAACGTACGAACCGTTTCGCCGGTGATTCGGCCTAAGCGTTGCCCGATCTACCGATCGCTTACTTCTTATGTACTTTGCTCTCAACGGCACATCTATGTTGAGCAACTTTTCGATAGCCAGGGAGAAGCATTGCTCGTTGCACATCATGGATACGTAGTCCAAACGGTCAAAGTATGGCAATGCTTGCATGTAAGTCTTGTATTCGATCAGCTTCTCCGTGCCTCGGTGCAACAGACCTATATGAGGATCGGCGCGAATCACCTTTTCACCGTCCATCTCTAGGATCAATCGCAACACGCCGTGAGCTGCCGGATGTTGCGGACCAAAATTGAACGAGATGTTTTTGATTCCCGGTTGTTGCAACACCTCCTCCGCTTTCGACGGCACTTGCCACGTACGGTTGCTTCCATAATACACTTGGTGATCGTACGCCTGCTGCAACGACTCGATGCCCGGCGCCCATTGATGTCCGTGTCGCCGTTGGCTACAATATATATCTCACATTTCTATCGAGTACTACTTTCTTATATACATACATACATACATAGATACGAGTACGCTCTATACCGTCTACGAGACGCTTTTACAGGTTAGGACACGATTACATAACCAAGAATTTACGTCGCGCGATTACTTGTACCGAGTCCCTCGCAAACTCGCACGTTCGATATCACCTTTCGACGTTCAACGAAGCTCCCGCTCTGCCGGCTGCGACGATTCCCCTTTCGCTCCATAATCCAGCGAATCTTTGGCCCGAACGAACGGCAGGTATGAAAATTCTGACAGCCATCGCAGCGGTCCGTTGCCGTTGCGTCGTGTCGCGCCGCGCCGTACCCACCGATCGCAGCGCTGTGTCTCCTACGCGAACGGCTGCTCCCTTTTACCAGCTTTGCGCTTTCTTCCTCCCTTCTCTTCTTCCTTTCTTCGTCCCTTCTTTCCATCTTATTATTATTAGCTATCGAATTGGAAAATAGTCACCGTGATCTTGCCAAAAATCGTTTTAGCCGTCATACGTCGTCGTCGACCAGTCGAATCGATACATCGATTCGTTTCGCGGCTTTCGCCAACTTTCGCCTTTGTTCGCGCAACGGCGCTACGATCGTTCGCGCCACAGACTTTGTTCCCACTCTTTTCGCGTCTATGCTCGGCCGAAGATAAAAAATCTATTACACGTAGCTATGCGTAAACGTAGCGCTTAAACGATATTAGAACGATGTGAGACTTACTTTCGCGATTCTCCTTCGAAACGTTTCGAACATCTTCTGATTTCCTGCTTACCGAGACTTATCGTGTTTCCGATAACGGAGAAAGAAAGGAAAGAAAGGTAGAAATTTTCTTGCTAGTATTCGAAGCGTACGAATGCTAGTGCGCTCGAAAAGGATAAAATAGCACCGAAATTGGCATAAGCGTAGTGTCTAATTGCGCTCGCACATACTCGCGCATACTTTGGTATCTGCAATTTCCACACTAGCGTAACGATTGCCAATGCGGTTTGACGCGGGTCACCGTATCGAGGCTGCTATTTCGAGGATGGAACGAGGTAGGGTGAAACGAGACTGTCGAGAACGAATCCGCGTCACCGTCATCTTCGTGTCTCTTCTTTTTCTTCTCTTTCTTCTCTTTCTTGCTTAATTAATTAACGTCTCCTCGGTTTTCTCTTCTCGTAGTTCGTTCGTTCATTCGCGTAAAGCGCAGCGGCAGGACGAACTGACAGATAGGAGAATTTTTCCAATAAATGCCCAAAGAAATCTGACAAGTATCGAAAATATATTTGCGAGCTATTTTACGAGTGTGCATCGCAACGGGGAGAAATCAATGTTTGTTACAAAGTTACGATCCATTAAACGCTGTTTATTTTCGACGATCGGCAAATTCGACGGCAGATTCGACGGCAGATTCGACGGCAGAGATCGAACGAAGGAACGAACGCGTAGCTGGGAACAAGAGTCGGAATACGAGTCGCGCGAATAAAATTCTCCCTTCAGATCGTTTCGGTATCCTTCGTTTATTTCGTTTAGCGCTTCTATCGGTACGAATGCAACGATACGTACAATGCCATGTATAGTAACCTACACATATACGTATACATGTATACGTATGGATATTCTCATTTATAATATATGTACATATATTCGACGTTTACAACGAGCGAAAGTTGCGCGCGTAAGTACAGGTACAAAAACGTCGTGAACACGAATCGCGAATATATTGGTCATCCTTCGCGCACATCGGACGTAGGAAAAGTAGTAGCGTAACGTAGTCGCCGCGAACGGAGCGCATCGACTGGACACGGACGAAAGATCGGGTCAATGAAAATCGTAGAGAAGGTAACGATGCAGCGACTGAGGTAGCTGAAGTTTCGACACGAGTTTAGGCAACTTGGTGCCGCAGATCCTGCGAATCGTCAGCCTGGCTTGGTGAGTCAACGGCAACGGGGTCCTCGCCGCTTCCATCATCAACGCTTTCTGCGCGTCCGTCAAACTGCTCGATCTTCGTATCATGCAAGGGTCGAAGCTCTCCGCCGCTTCCAGCAACGCCTTCAACAGCCGCGGTTTATCCGCCGTGTTCTGCAGAGAGTTCAGGATGCCGTGAGGATCGCGAAACTGCGTCTTGATGACCACCCTCGCGCCGTACTTGAGCAAAAGGGCCACCACCTCGACCGACGGGTTCTCGTTCGAAGCGATGTACTCGGCGAGGACGGGCCGCAACGCGGGCCCCTCGTCGCTTCGTATCACCAAGTTCGGGTCCGCGCCTCGTTCCAGCAGCATCTTCAGTATCTCCAATCTGTTCGGAATGTTGTCCGCGCAAGCGACGTGAAGCGGCGAGCCGATGATCGGCGAGCTGGCGTTCACGTCGGCACCTAAATACCGAATACATCGGTTTTCGATTATCGTCTGCTCGACTCGTTCGAAGCAAGGATTTTCCAAGCACGTCCGTTACCACCTTACGCGATTAAAAAAAAAATCCCTCACGATTAAAGAGTACTCACCCGAATTCAAGAGCATCTGCACGATCGAGGGATCTCCCTTCAAAATCGCCAGATCGAGAGCCGTCGGTTTCTGATACTCTGGTCCCAGATCGAGCCGGGCGCCCTGTTTCAGCAGCAGATCGATCACCGTCGGATCCCCGCCGAGGATCGCGTAATGCAGCACCGTTCGGTAGTCGTGTCGCGAATCCGCCATCGAATTAACGTCCGCGCCATAGCTGAGCAAAAGCAGCACCGAGGCGATACCCTAACGCACGTTCCTCCGCCGTTAGCTCAATCGTAATTAGCTCTATCGTAATTAGCTCGATCGCGCGTTCGCGATCGATTTACCTGCGGTAATCTAGCGGCTTTCATCAACGGCGTCAGACCCGCGCGGTCCCTCGTGTTCGGTTGAGCTCCGAACGCCAGCAACAACTCCATGCATTGCAGATCCAACGGGGATACCAGATTGATCTCCGAGCCAAAGAAATACCGCTTGTTCGGATTGGCGCCAGCCTCCAGCAGGATTCGAGCCACTTCGACGTGCCGATTTCTCAGGGCCAGCCGCAACGGTTCGTCGCAAATCGTCGTCCTGCGCAGATCGTTGCTGACCGGTTAACTTATCTTTTCGTTGCTAGATCCGACTCTGTCCTCGACCTTCCACCCCCGGCCTCCTCGGCATCGTTCTCTATCTCTATCCCTATCCCTCGTTTTCGCGCGGCGATAAAAATACATTCGACAAAGAAAAAACGCTGGGCGCGCACGTGCGCGGGAAATTACGTTCGACGCAGCAATTTATAGCGTCGGGAAATCCTTGGCGCGCGTTCCCGACGATCGAGATACGTAGATCGATCGAGAAGGAAAGAAAGAGGGGAAAATAAAATTACGCTCGTACCTTGGAAAGAGCTCGCCGGTGTCTTTACGGTGATCGACTTTGGCGCCGTGTTCGAGCAACAGTTTCACCAAATCGAAGTAACCGTGCTCGGCGGCGAGATGCAACGCCGAGTACCCGCACTCGTCGGTCGCGTCAATGTCCGCGCCGCGCACCAGCAACAGCTGAGCCGCCTCCGTGTACCGCTGCCACACCGCGTAATGCAACGGCCTCAAACCCTGCGTCACCGGCTCGTTCGCCTTCGCTCCGCACGCCAGCAGAATTCGAATCTCGTCGAGCGGCTGTAAACGGATTATGGAATCGGCCAGCTCCCGCTGCAATGGATTGGCGATGCATTCGGAAGGCATCTAAACGTTGCAATCGTTTCAACGAGAAAATTAACTTTTCTTTCTTGCCGTTTCTTTCCCTGCTTTCTCGTCCTTTGTCCGGTAGCAGCCGTTCGTTCGGTTTCCAACGGAACTCGACACGGACAATCGCGAGTCGGTAAACAGATCGGAGACATCGTTTCACGAGAGAAACGAGAGAAACGAGAGAAACGAGAGAAACGATAGAAACGATAGAAACGAGAGAAACGAGAGAAACGAGAAACACTGCCAAAGTCGCAACGTACGTAATTTTGGCGGTGATATCAAAAGCGTGACTATCGCGGAGTCGAACCCCTATTATCGAGCAGTCGAGTGGCGAGTAACCGAAACGAAACCAAACAAACGATCGTTCGAATCGTTCGAATCGTTCGACAAAAATAGGAGAAGGAACAGGAGGAGGAGGAGAAAGCGTTAACCAGCAGAAGCGATTCGATTCGACGACGTGCTCGAGACGCGACGCGGCTCCAAACTATCCGAGAGTTCTAGGATTTCGCGTCTCGACTTGTCTCGCAAGCTCGTCCGTTTGCACGCGGTTGCATCGTGTTTACTCACAGCGAACAATCTTCGATGCTCCAGCATGTAGAACCAATGTTGCGAACTGACTTCTTTGTCGTAAAGTCAGTCCTATTTAAAGCTTCGAACAGCGATTTCGCCCGAAAATAACACAAAGGGAACGCGCGGGAGTGTGCGCAGCAAATCTCGCTCGCGACAACTGCGCAATTGTCGTTTCGAAGAACTCGATTCGAGCCGAGTCAAAGAAACGAAAGAAACGGCCGTTCGCGCGCGCGCTTGCTCGCGTCTTGCCTCGATTCTCTTCGTCGACTGCTCGTCACCGTCTCTCGTTTTGCCCGAAATTTCCCGATGCCCCGTCTGCCCTCGCATACGCCCTCTCCGACGTTCGTCCGAAATTAAACCGCGATCATCATCCTTTTACGATCCACCTCCGCGGCCGTCTTTCGTCGCGAGCGATCGTCTTCGCGCCTCCGCCAATATCCCCTCCTCGCGGAGAAAGTAATCGAGAACAACCTGGTTGTGATTTTTCTTTTTGGAAGTACTTTTTATTAAGAAATACTTTGCACTTATTAAATGCCTTATATCCTTAGTTCGCTTTAATTATAATAATTATTGTTATAGCATTGTCCTATCTTTCTACTTAGAAGCATGCTTCGCTAACACACGTTACACGACCCTAAAATTATAAGCAATTTTTTCCCTTAACGTACAGCTTATGCGTAAATCAAACAACAATACTTTAATTTCACCAAGCCGACAAGTGCAGAATCTCTTCTTTACTCTTGGAAATCTTCGCAACGACCTACGAACAATTCTGTACAGAAGCGCGTACGCGTTGCGACTCGAACAAACTTGCTTTCGTTACCATCGTTCGCCTAACGCTGATTCCGGAATAATAGATACTTTGAACAATCGGATCGTTCTGCTCGATCGCAAACTCTCTCTCTCTCTCTCTCTCTCTCTCTCTCTCTCTCCCTCTATCGAAATCAAATCGACGAAATGCTCGAATCGCGCCGTCGCCCTTCCATACCGTTCCCGCGCCCTCGGCTCCGTTTTTTCCTCTCGGTGCATTCGTGTCCATCCAGGGCCGCGACGAACGCGTTTACAAACAAACAAAGAAAAAGAAATACGACTCGATTCTTTCTTCCTCTTCCTCTTCTTCTTCTTCTTCCGCTTCTCTCCTTCGTCCTCTACTCCTTTTCCCTCTTCCGCTGCTCTTATCGATCACAAAACACACGCACACGCACACGCACACCACACACGCGTACATTTTCGCGACAAAGCGATCGCATCGCGTGTACTTGCTACGTTTTCGCGACTAACCGCTAATTTTTTATCCGTCTATCGGGAACGCGTACGCGCGCGCCGATGCGTCGTCGAGTCGCAGCGAACTACCGTCGATCCTTCGACCGGAAACAACGCGCCTCGGTCTTATTCGTTTCCGGGCGAATATCGAGGAACGACTTGCTCTCGCCCGACGCGACGTCGCGTTACAAAGTTTACGCGCGTACGCGCGTACGCGCTACGCTTTCTTAACGGTCGCGCTAAATTTGTTAGTCTCTTAAGGAACCTACGCTTAGAAAATTGGACTTTTCATAGGCTTGTGTTTTCATTGAAAAATATCTAGAGAGAACTTCGTGATCTTGATTCGAGCAAGGAAGCGATCGCGATCGGCCGATCCTGTTCGTTCATCACTGAACCCTCTTTTAAGCGACGTCACTTTCTCCCCTCGCGACGATGGTTCTCTACGGAAGAACCTACGAAAGAACGGAAAGGCCGACCGATCGCGTTCCATGCTACGCGGGGGAATATTGATCTCGGTAACTGTAAAACGAAATCCTTAATATAGCGATCGGCTCTGATCATCGTAATAAGTATAATCGCAAACGTTATCTACAAATAATAATACCGCTACGAGAGTGTAGTCCAAAGCGATAACCTAATTAAATATAACGTAAACTGCCTCCAAGTGGCTACGATCTACGCGTACTTCTAAGAAAACGGCTATAGTAAATAACAGTCGTCGAGTATACCGTCCACTCTTCTTTGATTGTTGTTTAGTTACATACTTTAAGGGCGTTTATAATACACGTGAGTATGACACGGATTTCCACTAAAAATATTTGTTAGATACGCTGCTGAGCATTACTGACTTAAGCACTGTACTAAATTCACGTAAAATGTATCGTTATTATTAGAAAACTAATTATTCTTCATTGGTTTGAAATACTGGTTTTTTAATAGATCTGTATAAAACCTTTGTCAACTGGAACTCTTTGAACGATGATTCGCGCGATACCAACTTCCTTACTTTTCTCTTCTTTCGACCGTGATATTACGCACCGGCGAAAGATACCTCTCTCTCTCTTTCTCTCTCTCTCTCTCTCTCTCTCTCTCTCTCTCTCTCTCTCTCTCTCTCTCTCTCTCTCTCTCTCTCTCTCTTTCTCTCTGTCTCTCTCTCTCTCTCTCTCTCTCTCTCGTTCTCGTTATTTTACCCGTTCGACCAATTACCAAAACCGACCACCCTGTTCTTTATATTCTATTCTCTTCTTTCTCTTTCGTTCTCTCTCCCTCCCTGTGCACTTGCTGATTTTTCCGCCGCCTCGTCTGGCGAACCGAGCGGTGAACGCGGAAGTCAACGAGGGGAAAACAGAGAAGAAAAAAAAAGAAAAAAAGAAAAAGGAAAAGAACGTCGTGCGCGTTACGCGCCGATTGCGAGAAAGCGACACGAGAAATGGACGAAAAGGAGAAGAAAAAGTTAACGAACCAGAGGAGGAAAGAGAGCGAAAGCGAGAAACAGGGAGAGGAAAACATTGGGAGTATCGGAGGAAAAAATACGAAAGAAGCGAAGAGGAAATGCGAACGAAATCGCTTATAGCGAACCGCCTTCTGTTACAATTCGTGCTGTGACCGCACGACAGAAGCGTAACTTTTCTCGCACTAATCGTCTCTACCTGTTTCCGCTGAAAGCGCGCGCGCGAACGAGCTCGAGTTACGAGATTGACTGCGTACCGCGAGAAACCAAAAGTTCACAAAGTTTCCTAACCTAATTTTTAGTTGCTCTTTTACACGGTATCCCATATATTGTCAAGTATAAATAAAGTCAGGATTTATCATCACGAGGCCAGAATAAAAGGCAGATACGTCCCGAATGATAGGAAATTTTCTGTACAACGTTTCATATCGATTACGTCCGTTATTCCTTTCATCTTCTCTTCCTTTAATCCTTCGTCTCGTTCTTTCCTCCTTTCTTATTTTCTTATTTTCTTATTTTCTTATTTTCCTTTCTCTATCCTTTCCACTAATCGCATCTTTTCTTTTTCGTATCTGGCACTCTTCTCTATTTAGGCTGTTTCACGTTTACGGTAATTTATTTTGCTGTATTATTGCATTGCATGGAAAAATATGGCTTTATCCGAATGCTATTTAACAAAGGCAATACACTGTACGATTACGTTACGGTTCGCGTATACGTCTATACGTGCGCGCGCGCTGCGTGTATCGTACGCGACCGGTTAACGCCGCGCAAGCGCGCGCGGAACTACTACGTGTACGTTACGATTTTCAATGTATAATCATCATTGCGATCTTTCGAAAAGGCAGGATCAGCGTTCATGAAACGGTCAAAGATCACATTTGATCGCTCCTATGAAGACTGCTCGATTCTCTCGATCGATTATAATTGTTATTTGTACACTAGCATGTAAAAAGCATTACGCCATCTACGCCATGATCGTTCCGTCTTTTCTCTTTCTTTCCGAGTGTTTCTCGCGAACCAATGATCGTAAACTTTTTAAACCTGTACCGGTTCTTCGAGCGTCGAGTATCAAATTACTAATACGTACATGTTCCAGTGCTACGTATGTACATATATGTAAATGTATACGCATCGACAACTTATATACTCGCAACTGTATACTTTATGTGTATGTGTATACGTGTTTTTTTTTTTCTTTTTTTTTTACGTGCACGTGCATGTGTCTATATGTATATATGTACATATACATACACGCCTGCGAACGTGTATACCTGTATGTGCCCCTCATTCTATATGTATGCACCTGTCTCTACACACACACACACACACATACACACACACTCATCCACGCGTGCACACATCATATACATATATATATATATATATATATGTATATATACACGTATAACCACATGCGCGTACAAAGGCAGAAACAAGACACCTTCCGCGACAAAGTGTCTACAAAAATATTTTGTGTAATATAGATCCAGATTTGCAGTACGATAAGATTCGACGTGGTTGCTGGTCAGCCACGCGTGTTACCAGTCTTTAACGTAGTGACTAATGTTCGTTCGTGAACGAAGCAAACGATCTCGACGTAATTACAATGTATCTCGCCGTACCCCGTCGATCGATCGTCGGCTTCGGATTTACCGTTACCATCGATTTCCTGCCGATCAGAAGCGAGCGTATTTTCCGCGAATTACTTGTTACATTCTGCTCGATCGAATAAGAAGAAAAGATCAAAATTCATTTACTTCAAAACCTCGGATTAATTAGGATCATCACGAATTCGAAAGGACCAACTTAACAGAATACATACACATGTTTCTTAAAATACAGACACACACGCGCACGCATACATGTATGTATGTACATACGTACATGAACGTTCCTACGCGTCCACGTACATGCATACATGCATACATGCGCACATGCGCGCTCACACGTATCTCGGTACGTTTATACCTTCGTACGTACGTACGTACATACATACATACATACATACATACATACATACATACATACATACACACATACACACACACGCGCGCGCACGTCTATATACATATATATATGTATACGCGTATCTACATATACATACATACGTGTATATATACGTGTCCCTAATATATATGTATATGTATATGTATATACATATACATATATAAATACGACATAATAAAAAAGAACCTACCCTACGGATACGTATTATCAAAAGATTTTTCGAGCGATCGTAAAAATATGATTCGCGTGACGCGTTCAATCTTCTCTGTGAACCGTGTTTTGTAAATCTGTTGTAGCAATCTGTGTATAGGACTCAAAAAAATACCTCTTACGCTATCCATGTACGCAAGGTGTATATGTCACTAAGTAGAAGAACGGAACACGGTCCAAACTGAACCGTACACGGGTGACCTTCGAACGCTGCATCGATACGCGTACATTCATTCGCTATTTCCTTAGTCTACGTGTTATAATAGGCAAAAAAAGGTAAAAAGGTAAAAAGGTAAAAAAAAGAAAAGAAAAGACAAGAAAAGAAAAGTACAACGAACTGCTCGCGGCTATCCGCTATGAAATCGAACGGAACCGGCAAAAATTCGGTAATCTCGCGACCCTTTCGAAAGAAAATTCGTTGCCTTTTGCGATTCGATCGTTCAATTTTCCCTTCGACCACGATGCTGCGCTCGAAAGCTCGTGTATGGTGCTTATGTACACGGAATCGAGCTGTTCGAGACTAAAATCATACCTATCGTGTACGATACGTACACGTTGTCAATTATTTCCTTACAAATTACTGCTTTCCGTAAATGCAATAAACGTATGTAGAATATAACGAGCAGGTCGGCGAAAACGCACTCGCAGTGGACATGAGCGGTGATCGCGAATCGTAAATGATTAAACGAAAAACGGATAACTCAGTGTGAGTCAATTAAGAGATGCGACGGGTAACAGTCTGGAACAGCTCCGATACAGCGATAAAAAAATTTGTTCGATTCAACTCAAATCTAAAAACTCGCTACTTTTCGTACAGCACTACGGTAGGCTGGAGTTTAGGCTTTCTGGCAAACGATAATTCATCATATGATATGGCGGACTCGCGGGACTTCCCGGTTGACTATTCATCCCAAGATTACTTGATCCACGACCGCGTTTTCGCCTTTGCAATATACCTTTTCTAACCATATAGAATCGAATCGTACTTATCGGAATTTTGTATTTTTCCGAAGCGACTTGAAACGTCATACCGCGTGCCACCATATCCGAAGCTTGCTTCAATTCTTCTTCCGAGCGTCTTTGTCGTCTCTGGTAACCTGAAAATTTCATCGGAAATACTACAACCTACAATAAACACTTTACGATCCATTCTCTCTCTACCCGAAAAAAGCATATCGACAAAACGTTTGCGTCTTTCGTTCCGTTTCCTTTTTCTTTTCGCATTTTCTCTCACTCACTCTCTCTCTCTCTCTTTTTCATTCCCTAACTCTTTATTTTTTCTGTAGTTTCTTTCTTACCTTCGATTGCAGGAAACGGACTACTAGGGTTACAATTACTGCTTGGTACCATACTAATGGAGTATGGTTTGTTATCTTGCTGCTGAGTAAATTGTTCGTCCGGTTCCATTTTAACCATGCCTTGAGTTTCCGTTAGAGTCGCTTCGCAAGCGCTAAGTGCTTTCTCCAAATGTTGCAACGCTTCGCTGTGTTCCATGTTCATGAAATTCGAGGAATTGGGATTTTGCGAGACCGGTGTACTACTTTGCGATGGAGCGTTCGCCGTGCTGGGTGCGGCGAGCGTTGTGCTTTCCAAGAAATTGGTACTCGAGGTTCCATCGTCCGATAGAGAGTCTTCCTTTTTAAAATCGGCTTCGTCTTGCTGTGCTGTCGTCGACGGTGCAACGGAGGCATTAGAATCGCACTGTTGCAAACTGCTTAAACAATTGTCGTTTCCTTGAGTGGACAAACCACGAACCTGGTAACCAGATCGTTTGCGAAATGATTAATACAATACACAGGTATCCTACTTGAAGCGTCGATTATTCTTTACGCGTGAACAGAAATCGATGAAATCGAAAGAAAAAACGAACAGAAATCAGCTGTTTACCTGTAAAACTTCGGCAGCCTGCATCAATTTAGCAAGTTGTTGTTGCTCTACGTACACTTCTCCACGATACATGAATTCCACTAAAGCTTGAAGTTCCCACATTCTCATATCTCTCAAAAAAATAATTGGATGGGAGCATGGTATTTCCAATAACAAACGTTCCAAGTAATCGCTGCAAGCGGATAATACCACTTTGTGACATTTAATTGATCCTCCGTCGCAGGCCAAGGTAACATCCACGAATTGCTCCGAACTCAACAGTTTTGGGAACGCGCTGTGCATATTCGACTGATGAGAATTCCATGATACGCAAAACTGTTGACGATCCCCACCGGGGTAATTACCCGAAGTATGCAAATTACTTCCACTCTCCATTATAGCTGACTTTCTATTGATTCTCCTGTTAATGTCAACACGTTGTTTTGTCATATTTTTATCCTCAAATAATTCTGTCTTTATTCGACAAAGCGTGAAAAGGCTAAAACTAACGACAAAACCAGAGAACACGTACCACTTTTTTATCTCTAAACTAAAAACTTTTCTACGTTAACCTTTCCTCTTCTATGCAAGTACACGAATACGGGTTTTATCGTAGTACCAAAGCTATGTAGTATTTTATATACTACTTATTAAATCATTCGTTCCAACCACTAATATGTATCTCATAGATTTTCTTATATAAATATATCCAAGGCCCATTTCCATTTTACTTTTCTAGTAAATAGTCAATAAATATTTATTCCTAACTTGAAACGATCGACAATGCTTCACGCTGACCTTATACCATCAAAATAAAATGTAAATAGTAACGAAAGTAACAGGTTTACCGAGCAATATCAAACTACTGCAGATTTTCATTGCTACAATGAATGAATACATCAAAATAAGTAACATATAAATATTAGCATGAAACATCAATGAAAGTACCAAAAATATATATAAAATGTAAAAGTTAAAAATAAATAAAAACTCGTTTAAAATAATGCACAATATGGCTGTATTGTCTAAGAAAATTCAATATCAATGATACATATTCAACTACGCGTGAATATATATATATATATATATATATATGTATATACATATAGGACGTATATGCATATACATATATATCTATATGCACGTACATGCATACATCAGAAATGAGAAATATTGGAAATATACCTTCGATGAAATATTTAAAACGGTAATTTGATCGTCATTAAATGCGACTATACCGGATGAAATCAACATCGAAAAAGACTTGAAAGAAAATCCATGGCACTAGCCGAAAGCGAACTTGCAACAAAACAAATCTGTCGTCGGTAGTATATAAACGAATTCTTTCGGATAAAAAAAGTTCAAATATAAACTCCAGTTACGCGGCGTTTATCGTAATCACGTGTTCAAAGCATACTAGCCGACAGGTTAACCAAAAAATATCGAATGGACGCAGAGAAGCACAAGACCTTTTCATCGATAGAAAAATGGTGAAATCTTTGTGGGAGACGCTGTCGGCGTGAGTGCCATCACCCCCCAGGAACGCCTTGAACACAAGTTTGTTCTTTCTTTTTAGTTTATGACACCAAATTCTACGAACTTCAGGATTCCGAAAAGAAGAAAATAGCATGAATTTTGATATAAATGATTTTACTCACAAACTTTCAGTTTGATCGGCTCTTCTCAGATTTTCGCGTCGCTTTCAGGAAGAATCCCTTAAGAAAACATTCATCCGCCGAGATTTGCACTAGCTAGGGGAGCTCAAACGGAAGGGTGGGGGTAGTAAGGCTGGGGGTAGCTTAGCGGAACACTAGCGCACCTCTTGTCTTTTCCGAAAACTCTTACTAACGTTCAACTTTTCGAACCATATTCGAAATCTTTCTATGTGCCTGTATACCTAATATATATCTATTATCAAAATATCTATATACTCGTACCACATTTCCCTCGCTTATTCGATTAAACCAATCACGCCGACTTTTATACAGCTATAACTGTGTGCGATCCATATTTATCTGCATACAATGTTTCGATATCGATGTTATTTATCGTTTAGTTTCCTGCCGCGTTCTTCATTTTCCCATCATGTAACATCGACGATACACGCCCTGTTCAATGCATTCGTCAAAAAGAAAAACTGATAATTCTACGAAAAATTCATCCTTCTCTCTTTCCTATTAATTTCGTTTCCTTACGACTAAATTCCAACAAAATGTATTATATGAAAGCAATTATGGTTGCTATGTTTCAAGCGAGACTCTGTATACGTGGATTCGCGCCATTTCATGAAAACTCGCCCATCGTTTTAAGCTAATTACGAATAGGTTTCGATTGATTTCACAGTTCTACGTGTATAAACATAAATGAAACAATTTGCGTAAATTATTTTAAACTAACAATTATTCGGATGCTTCGTTTTCACTTTAATGTTAGGATGTTTAATAGCGATTAACGGTCGAAGCTTCGAATGACATTGAGGGCCTTATACAGGAAAACAAAGGACTTTCGGACAAAGACTCGGCGATCCTTGCTTCTCCCATATTTCTCTTTATGTAGGTTTACATACAAAAATACAATTTCGTTGTTCAAAGATTTTCCGACAAAGAAACAGTATTATTTCATGTTTTCGTTTCGAAAGCATATTAACTTTGCACTTGAACCGTCATTCCTTTACATCCTTACTGACGGATCATTTTATTAGTTCAAATTTACTACAATTACTTACTTATACGCATAAGGAGGTGTAACGTATTTATCACTCGAAACAATTTACTATATTGTTGTAACCAATAAAAATAAATTATACTTTAGTTCCTTAGTACTTTACTGTCTAGGTAATTCCCAGTTTTTCATTTTGCTTATAATACGATATAATATGTTGTCGTCGTTACAATTTAGTGACTAAACTGAATATTTAATATAAATAATTTGACATGCACATACACTATATCGCTGTGTAAAACGGAAATACGAAATTTATACGGAACCGCCATTACTCGATGTACATTGACTGTTCTATCTTCAATCTATGTAACTGATGCTCAAAAATGTTTATTTTTATTTACGTGTACAACATCCAATGAACATAAAATTTAAATCGATTAAATTTCGTTGCATACGAGAGAAATTAAAACATACGAGACATGTCTAAAATAACTGGATACGATACACACGATGATGGACCTGGTTTTGTCGGTATTAGATTTTGTCAAGAATGTAATAACATGTTATACCCTAAAGAAGATAAAGAAAATAAAGTGCTAATGTATGCGGTAAGTGTCACGTAAAGAACATAATTGTTAACCCTAATGTTGAAATTTATGATCATAAATCTTCTCTTTTCAGTGTAGAAACTGTGATTTCAAACAATTAGCCGACAGTAATTGTATTTACGTAAACAAAATTATGCATGAAATCGAGTAAGTAGGACCAATAATATGTATAAAAATTTCAAGTAATACTACACTGTTCATAAAAGTGCTTTTAGAAATTTCTCCGTAACCATTTAGCATATTATATTTTATATTAAATGTTATGATTCCAGCGAATTGACGCATATCGTAGCAGATGTCATATCTGATCCTACTTTACCAAGAACCGAGGAACACCCGTGTCCAAAATGTAATCATAGAGAAGCTGTATTTTTCCAGGCACAAACCAGAAGAGCAGAAGAAGAAATGAGATTATATTATGTATGTACTAATCAACATTGTTCCCACAGGTGGACAGAATAAAATTTTATTATTATTAACAATCCAAATATTCTTAAATATTTAATTGTACCTTGAAACATTCAATTCGTGAAATTTGAAAATATCGTATTTCTTTTCATTTTGTTTGAAGTGCGGCAAGTTTCGGTTACCAATTCGTGCTAATAATATAATTAGTTATATATTTATTATTATTTAAACTGTCAACGTTTTGACTTTCAACACAATATCGGGTGATTTCGGATGTTTAAGTTCGTTTAAATTGCGTCGCTCCAAAATTTACACTAACAACGCTTAAATACGTTATTCTGTTGAAGGTTAGTTTCGTATCGTTCTGAATCTTCCGAACGCGCAAGCGTACGACTTTAATTATTTACCCTTCTAACTAGTTTTTATTCATTGTTGAACAGTGTTGAAACTGTTTCCTACACAGACAGTACAGTCAGTCTTAACTCTATACAGTTCCTTTTGTTTCGAGAATTTACGAAAACAGGAACATACAGCAATGAAAATCAGGTGTTATAATGCGTTCGAGTAATCAACGTTTTCGTAAAAGAACGTTCTTTTGAGACAGATTTGTTTAATTAATGGGCGCAGCACATACAACAAAAATTACGGAAAAAATGGATAAGTACGAAATGTGTTTCCGTAATTTACGAATTTATTAACGATTGATACGCGATGGCGATTGTAGGTTATCTGTCATTGAACATTATTTTAGCTCTCAACCATCAAATACTCGAGAAAAAACTGAAGGACAACCGCGTGCAAGCAGCAGCACGAGACCGTTGTCAATCGAAGGACCATCGACGGCGAATAACAGCGAACCACATGCACTTGAAGTATTACCGAATCAACCTAGACAGCCATCAAATTTGCAAGGATTACTCAGATTTGCTATGGAAGCAACCAATTCTCAAGGTGCCTCCAGCGATACTCAGTTTCATCCGATGGACAAGGAGGTACGCATTGTACGCGCCACTTCCATGAACGATGAACTACAGTTACAGTTTGGTTGCAGAGACAAGAATTCCTGAAACAAACACTTTCCTCGTTGTCATGTAATGTCATCGACGAGTTGCAAAAAGCAATTAAAGTTTTATCAAATGTAGTCGATCTCCGACCAGATGATGATACTTCGGAACAAGAAACTGCTTTGGAAAGGATCGCAGATTTTGTAGATAACATAGATACCGCTAATGATTTTTATAAAATAGGAGGCTTTTCAATATTTGGTCCGTGCTTAAATTCTTCCCATAGTAGCATTAGATGGAGAGCAGCGGATGTAATTGCCGAATTAGCTCAAAATAATCCTTTTTGTCAGGAAAGATGCTTGGAAGCTGGTCTATTCCCTATATTATTGAACATGATAGACACAGATCCAACCGACGCTGTGAGAATCAAAGCTCTGTACGCTGTATCTTGTAAGTAGATATTTTTTATTCGAATAGCCACTATGTTTGTCTGTATCGCGTAGAATTTTATAATTTGTCCATAAATCAAATATAGGTATAGTTCGTGAACATCCGATATCATTAAAGTACATGGATATTAATGACGGCTATTCCGTTCTACTGAGAGCTATGCAAAGTTCAGTGAAGAAATTACAAATTAAATCTGCATTTCTTTTATCCTCGCTTTGTAACAAAGAGAATATAAATGATTTAAAATTAACTTTGGCGAATATGGGTTTAGTGGAACAAGCAGCTGGTTTATTAGCTATGGACGATCTACTTCCGGAGATCAGGTATTTGTCTTTATTTTATCATATTTTATTTCATTAGATAAAATTTTATGCAATGTTCGACACTTTAGGGATCAGTTGATAAATATTCTTGACGGATTAACCAACGACGATTTTCTTCCTGCTTTGAAAGAATGTCGACGACCAGAACTTTGCTTACGCTCTACTTTGGAACATTGTATAAAACACTTGAAACAGGAGGAGAATTTAGATCAAGTGGATGTATGTTGTCGATTGTTGGAAAAAGTCTTCTCTGATCAAGATATGAATCAAGAAAGATAATTGTAATTTACAACAATGCTGATAAATCTTTCCTTGCGCATATAAAATTTGTACATCCCCTAACGTCATTGTTAATAAATAAAGCTAGATATATTTTATTTAGATCATGTACCATGTATGTATTTTGATTTCTCAGTTAAATGACTGTTAGTAATGATTATTAAAAAAAAAGAACGAAAGAAAATGTCATAAACAAATTATAATTCTATATTGTCATTAGTGTCAGCAGTTTACTATATCGGTACAGTACGTATAATATAATGCATAAAAAAAAATACTTATTCGCTGAACACGGATATATATATATATATATATATATATATATATAATGTGTGTGTGCGTATAATAAATCGATGAGTTTCTCTGTTTACTAGACGCAGACGTTTCTCGTGTAGAAACTGATTTTTGTAAAACTTTTAACAAAATATGATCCTCACGAGATGTCTTAACACTTTGTCGATATAAATACTTACATTACTAGCTGTTGTATGAAATATTTGTTGTCGATGAAAAAGTAAGATTGTTGATCGATACATGTAAATGTTTATTTTCCGATAATGTTAAAAGTAAAGAAAAAAGGTGGGGGAAAGAAAGGGAGAACAGAATATTAATGTTTATGCTAACGTTCTGTACTAATTTAAAAAAAATATACATATACATTTATAAGCTTGTCAAGGCTGATAAAGGTATATATAGCATTTTGATGCGTGCACATTCCGTGTCGTGATTTAAAAATTTTTGACATTAAAGTTGTAGAACAACAGATATGGCCGACAAAAAGCTTACAAAGCAAACAGAAGACGATGAATTAAACGATTTATTAGACAGTAAGTAATTATCCTATGGCATGATTAATAATTGAATAAATATATTGTGAATATTCTAACCTTAAACTATGCAAATGTGCAATATTTTTCTCACTTTCTTTTGATCGGTAGATTTATTATAAAGCAAGTACTTTTTTAACGATTGTGTTTAAGAAAATGTAGAACGTATAAAAAAAAGGTAAATAGGTATTATATGTATTTTATTCTGCAAGAATATTAATTAAGTTATGTAATCATTCGTTTATATGTATATTATAAAAATTTATACCGAAATGTACTAAAATTATATAACAAACGCTTAATTGAACTGTTTCAAATTTATACTCGAAAATAATGATTGTACCATAATTGTTTCAGATGCTTTACAAGATTTTAATAAGGAACAAAAATCAGACAACGAAGATCGTGGTAAATTGGATAGTTCAGAATCCACAAAAGACAATTTTACAACCGACAGTTTAGAGGATGCTTGGACTACAGATTTCATGAAACAAGCCGTTGAACAATTTGAAGAAAATCTACAGAATAGCATTCTAAATGGTAACTTTTTATAAAAATTGTAAGAAAGGTATAAGCCTTAAAAATTTTTCTATTAGGAACAGTTAGCGAGTTGGGACCTACCTTTCAAAGATTGGTACAAACAGTTGCAAGCGTAATAGAAGATGACGAAACTCTTGACAAAGACAACGCGAGTACAGATTTTCAATCTGCCATTGATCGTGCATTAAACGACTTGTCTGCAACGTCTGAAAGTTTACAGGTGATTTATTAAAAACATTCTGTACGTCTTTATTTGACATATTGCCATGTATCCGAAAATACGTTTTTTCTCAAAAATATTGTAGAGCGAAGCCAGTTTAGCTGAAATGTTTGAACAAGTATCTTTAGAAGAGGCTGGTGTTATTTTACCAATTATGGAAGGGATGATGCAACGTTTATTATCGAAAGGAATTTTATATCCGACGTTAAAAGGATTAGCAGATAAATATTCAGAATGGTTAGAAGAAAACAAAGCAACGATATCGTCTAGCGATTTACAAAGGTTTACGAAACAGCTTGAATTAATCCAACAGGTTATTACGTAACGAATTACTCATAATTACTTTTCTACGTCGTTTGATTAGAAAAAGGACACTATTGCTTTATTTTCAATATCTTGTTGTTTCTTTCGCGATAGGTATGTAGCGAACTTGAAAAGGAAACAGATGGAGATTCCGAAGAAGTTAAAAAGAAACGTTCTGAAACTACAGCATTCCTAATACAAGAGTTTCAACGCTGTGGTCCATTACCCGAAGATTTTAATGTAATTTAATTTAATTTTTTAGTTTATTTTACGGGAAATCACCCATATGAAATACAATTAATTAAATAAAGTATAGCAGCACAAATGGCGCGTGAAAAATTGAACATTTCCTTGGTTAAAACGAAATTATTATTACAATAATTATAAAATTTTGTTTCTTTTTAAATATCCTGGATTAGACGTTTCTAAACACAGAGAAAATATGTTTACAACATTTCTAAACATAGTGCACAGTTTGTCAGCTTTCTGACATCAGTGCACTACCATTATTTATTAAATTGTTGGTAAATTGTTCAGTTCTAAAACACAGATATTACGAGTTTCGACCGAAACACGGTACCGCGATTACTTTTCGTGCAAAGAACGTCGCGTAAACGATAAACCGAAACATCATGTTTAATGTCGGTTATCCTTTTAATATAAGTAGAATACATTATCGATTTGTTTGTTTGATAAATACAGAAGGATTTCACATAATCGCGAGTAAATAATAACATACGCTGCTTCAAAGAAAGGATATCGATTTTACATGCACGTAAATTGCGGTAACATTTTTATTATCGAAGGAACAAAGGAGGTATTTAGTTTTGCGAATCGTCGAATATCGGCGTTAAACTAGATTCTATAAATGTAGTAAATAGCACTAGGTGGGTCGAAATTTACAAGGAGGAAAGTGCCGCAACTCCCGGCAAAACTTTCCCTTCGAGCAGTTCTAAGCTTGCACCTCCTCCAGTGCTTACGTGACTTACTTTATCTTCGGTTTTCCACTTGGCAGCACAAGTGGCGGTATCACCACCTCCAATTATAGTAATACTACCTCGCGAGGTTGCTTCGACAACATTGTCCATGAGGCCCTTTGTACCTTTGCTGAAATTCTCGAATTCGAAAACACCCGCTGGACCATTCCATACTATCGTTTTGGCTCTCTTGATAGGTTCTATAAGTCGTATGTTGCGAATAAGAATATTACGAATAAGAATGGAAAAAAGAAAAAGGAGTAAGAAGCATTAGGAATGCGAAGATAATTACCGCTAAATAATTCTCTCGATTTTGGTCCGACATCGAGTCCCATCCAACCATCAGGTATACCGGTTTCTAAATCCGCTGCACCTACAGCTGCATTTTCCGCGAATTTATCCGCGGTAACGAAATCAACTGGCAAGTGTATTTGAACTTTATTCTTTTCGGCTTTCGATAATAAATCGTTGACAATTTTTGCGCCTTCTTCGTCAAATAACGAATTGCCAATCTAAAATTGGAAAGATTAGATTTCGATTAGAATAGACATTTATTAAAGAAAAAGATATTTACCGATTACTTGCCGATACTTTACCTTCATATTTTTGGATACTTTCAAAAACGTATAAGCCATTCCACCGCCTATAATCATTTCGTTAACTTTATCTAGCAAATTATTAATCAACTGTATTTTATCGGCGACCTTAGCACCTCCCAATATAGCCAAGAAAGGTCTTTCCGGATTGTCCAAAGCTTTAGCGAAATACTCCAATTCTTTCTTCAAAAGAAAGCCACTGGCTCTAATATCGAATCCTTCGCCGAGCATCGAACTGTGAGCACGATGGGCCGTACCGAAAGCATCGTTGATATAAACGTCTCCTAATTTTCTCAGAGATGCTCTGAACGCGGTCACCTTATCTTTATCCGCTTTTACCTAACGGTAAAAGTGGTTCATTAGAGAAAACTTAATTTGTTAGGTAGAAAGAACACAAAGAACGAATGGAAGTTTACCTTATTTCCATCGGGACCCACACCTTTACCTTCTTCTTCTACATGGAATCTTAAATTTTCAAGTAAGATGATCGTTCCTGGTGCTGGATTAGCACACGCCGCTTCAACCTCCGGTCCAACGCAATCGTTCAAGAACAAAATTTCCTTTCCAAGGAGAGATTTCAACTCATCGGCAACGGGTTTGAGCGTGTACTTCATGTCCTGTTTTCCATCTGGACGGCCCAAGTGCGACATTAAAACAACGGACTTGGCCTTTTTTTCAAGCGCATACTTGACAGTATCCAAAGCAGCGACGATTCTTTGATTATTCGTGATTTTACCATCTTTCAACGGTACATTAAAATCCACTCTGTAACAATAATATCAACGACGATTTAAGAAAACCGAGAAGATCGTACTTTGATACATCGAACGACAGACCGGTATTGCACGGTTTTCGATTTTCCGGTGCATCGTACTTGTATCGCGTATCGTAACGTTTCGAGCAAGAAATACGAAGAAACGGACGCAACACGATACAAGGTTATGTACGTGACACGCATTAATTATTTCGAATTATTAGTGAATATAAAGAAAGAGATGTACCGTATAAGAACACGTTTATCCGTTAGGTCCACTTTATCGATGCTAAGTTTATTTAGTGCCATAGTTTTGGATTTCGAATATATGGATCTCGATAGAATTTGACGAATAACCGACAATGAACCGATATCGTTATCGAACTGGAACACACTCGGTATAAGGTGGCGCGTATTCGCGAAACTCTCCGCTACCTTGGAGTATCTTTGATCGTTGTTGTGCCTTGACTCGACAAAGTCAAACAAAGGTCGACGAACATAGCGACCTCCCAACAGATGCACACAATCAGCTGCGCGCGTCGAGATATACGAATTTGTCGCGCGCTTTATCTTCGAAATGCATAAAACGTCGTGGTTCGTATCTACGCTTACGTACCGAAAACATTTATACACCGTTTTGCTACGCATGCTTTTTAACTGTTTCCAGAGAAAATAGCATATAGCGAAATAATTAACATCTAACGTCGAACGAAGCAAAATAGGCGAATGCGATATAAAGTATAACTACGATGAATTGTGATTTTTCATCGAACAAAAGAATCATATAATCGTACTCGAAGAGAAGGTTAACGCGTGTCGCGTGACGGAAAGGAAGATCGGCAAAAGGCGACGGCGCCACATGGAAGCGTGGACCTCTTTTCCTTTTCTTCTACTTTCTAGCTTCGAAAAGTCCGTTTCACGTTTCCGCGTTAATCGACTGGTCGTCTCGTTCACAAGAAGGTTTACCTACGAATCGGAAAGATAAGCAGGTATAATAGAAATTCGATCCAGCTAACGTAGCGGAATCTCTAAATTCTCTATTCCGGTGAACGTTCTTTAACTCGGAATCGTTAAAAAAAATGTTTAAGCAACGCGAACTCGCGATTAATCTCGATACACGATGGCGAAAAACAATTTTTAGTTAGTTTTCACGGGGGTGAAAGTATTTTTGTATCTTGGACGTGGTCGTGACTAGGACAGAGAGAAGGTAAAACTTTCATAAGTAATTGTAGAAGGTTACGTGTCACCGGTCACCGGTCACCGGTCACCGCCGATACAAATATGGACTATCGTCCATAGGTAGTATTCGATCAACGTCTGGTATTCCGGTATTTCGTCTGACCCATGCTATTCTCGATTTTGGCATAGTAGCAGAGTCGCGTGTTCATTTATCCGGGTAGAAAACTAACGCGGAATAATAGACGAAAGGAATAATAAAGGGAAAATTTGATGGACACGAGAGACGAGGACGCGAGGAAGAAGAATTTTCCGGCGACACGTCGCTCCGCCGGAATCGACGATCCACCGTCGATGATCTCGATCAGCGACGAACATTGGGAACGAAGGAAAGTATCGATAACGATTCTCCTAAGGAAAAAAGACGGCCTGGCGCGGTGGAAAGAATCGACGAACACCGTTCGAGGGGATGCTTCGAGAATTCGTTAGCGCGAAGATAAGAATCGCGATTCGTCGCGAGAATCGTCGGAACACGTTTCGTGCGATGCCGTACCGAAATAACGCGACTTCGCTAAACGCGAAGGCGGCCTACGCGAAATATAGCAACGCCGCGTATATTTTCTCGCGAAGAATTTCGAGACAATCGCGCTTTTAGAAACGTCGAGTTTAATCGTTGTCCGGACTATAGGAACTTTTTAAGCGGCTGCAGGCAAAACACGCGGATCGCGCGAAACGCGGACACGAGCAAGCGAAACGAAGATATTTTCGAAAGATCGAGAATTTTTCGGTGTCCCGTAGGCCCCGTGCACTCTCCTTTCTTTTTCTTCGCTCTCGCCTACGTTTAAAAATCGTGTTCGATGCAACGTTGAAATTTATAGGCGCGATATAGACAGGCGTAACAATTGCGAAACCGTCATCCGCGGTGAAGACGGATCAAAGTACCTTGCGATAACGTTGCCAGCGCGCGACACGCATGCATGTGTCGTTCGTTCGCCGTCGAAGAAACTATGTATCCGACGAAGCGCATAGAAAACCTAGGAAATCCACGAACCGATTAAGAGGAAGACGGAAACAGAGATCGTTGTGTCGGCGCGTAATCGATGATCGGACCGAAGGATACGCAACGTACGATTAGGACAGATAAGAGTGACAGTAGGCGATAGGCGAAGTAACGTCCGCAATCGGTTCGGTTCAAAGTATGCAACTAGTGGAGGGAGAAAAGATATTGAGAAGAGCAGAGCAAAGCAGAGCGGAGCATAGAAGAGAAGAGAAGAGGAGAGACGATGGAAGAAACGGAACATCGTGTTGGTTGTGTCAGTCGAATGCCAGTGGAACGCGGCGAACGACTCGTGCTCTGGCCGTGCAGCTCGTCGTCCGTCAGAGAAGTTGGAGCGCCACGACCGATTCGTAAAGGAAAAGTCGCGTAAATCGCGTAAATCGCGTAAATCGCGTAAATCGCGTAAATCGCGTAAATCGCGGCGACGACGCGACGACGCGACGAATTTCATTCGTTCGTTGTACGTGGATTAAACCGAAAGAAATCGTGGATCTCTCGTTGGAGATCTTCCGATCGATTCATCGATATATCATCGTCGTCGTCGCCACCGCCACCACCGTCACCGCCGCTACCACCGCCGCTACCACCACCGCTACACCGCTACACCGCTACACCGCTACACCGCTACCGCAGACATCATCGCCATTGACCGCCGCGATCATTCTGCTCGACACGTAGTCGTCATCGTCATCGTCATCGTCGTCGTCGTCGTCGCCTTCGCCCTCGCCTTCGCCTTCGCAACGTGTAACCACCTTTCTACTCGGCACGACCTTTTTCACGCCCTGCCCTTACTTACCGTCCAGTTTCTCTCTTGTTTGGAGCCATGAAATGGTATGTGATTATCTCCTTCGAGATACTTACACTCCATGATTCGTATACCCCTCTACTATTGTCTCTTTACAATTTACAGTTTACAGTTTACAGTTTACAGTTTACAGTTTACAGTTTACAGTTTACAGTTTACAGTTTACAGTTTACAGGATGCGCTTGGTTCTCGAGTATTCACCGCGTATCTGCTTTTCTCTCGATCGTTAGCTCGTCACTTCGATTCGGTCTTGTCCTACATGTACGATTTTACGGAGAAACGACGCGCGCGACAATTGGCATACTTTGTTGTTTTTTTTTTTCGTTCCGCATACCATCCACGTAAAATCGTACTATTTAAGACGGTACCTGTACGCGTACGTGTACGTGACACATAATGTACAATACGGTTCGACGCGGTGTAAAAAGTAACATCAATTGTCCTTGCGTACGCGAGAATGCGTTTACGCAAAGTGCGCGTGGCTGTTTTCGAAGATGGGAGAAAAATCTGTAACGTTAACGATCGCTAAAAATGACGGGCAGTGAAGCTACTTAGAAAAGTACCTTGGCGCGGAGAAAGATGCTACTTTGCGTATCATATACACATAGAGTGGGGTCGCTTAAAAATAGATGTTTAAACTTAAATTATGCCCTCTGGCGAATGGAGTTAGTAATTTAAGCATTTCGAAATTTCATTAGCTGCTTCTGCTGATTTTTCGGCTAACGTGCAAACGACAAAGATGACTAGAATTCGAAGGGATATCGGTGGCGCGTTCGATTTTCGCGTTAAAACGGTGTCCATCGAGAATCGTTCGGCACTCGACACCGATACGAAACACGTTCCGTCCACCTCGGGTCACGGCCAAAATCGAATCGAACGTATTTCTCCATTTTTTCTCGACTCGCTGTTTCGAGTTTCGAATTTCGTCTCTAATCAAATACGACTCAACATCGAACTAAGGAAACACGCTCGTTTCGCTCGAGTCACGTACTGCCGTCTTGCTAAATTACATAATTACGCGAGAGTAACCATCTAGCGTAACTACTGGATTATCGTACGTAGACTTTTATGAGTTCGTACGCGATATCGTGTCGAGAAGGGTTTTCTCGCTTCTCGCGTCTCGAGCATCATCGAGTTCGCTCGCTTATTCACCTGCAGTGAATATTTTATACGTAACTAATTTGTATAGAAAATTCTAGGATCCTACGAATTTCGCTTCTTTCGAATATAGCTTCCTTCGAATCAGAAGAGGGCCCTACTACATCCTCTACCTTTAACGGGACCAGCCCTTCGAAAACGTTTACTAATATTTATCGCTCGATGTTATGTTGTAAGTCGATTTTAACCCTGCGATGTACATTATTCGTAGAAATAATTTTCCGATATATGATATATGAACGTTAAATATCGTATATGAACATACGTATTTCGACGTCTTTTTTATATACTCGTCTTTCTCCGGAACGAAAAATGATTTTATCTATCGACGATATAATGTATGTATGTATGTAGATATAGATATTTCGTCGCGTATTTTCTTCGACCGTATTCTCTCGTTTTTGTCTCGTAGGAAAAAAACTAAACCTAACGTATCGGTCATCGTTAAAAATAATACGAAAGAATTTCAAAGATTTTTTAAACGATTTATTACGGCTATCGAATAACAGTTTTCACGGTCGTCGAAAATGAACTTCTCCGTAACAACGATCTCGTTTACTTGTTCGATCGCGTACGTTCACGCGAAAAGCCATATCGTAAATCGTTCCTTCGAGCACGGGACACGCCAAAAACAATGAAATGAAAACGAACGATATCGTAATATCGAGCACCGAGCACTGTTCATTACTTAGGCGCAATGAGATACGAAATTAACGAGAGGGAAAAAAAGAAAAGCATTAAAAGTATCGTTTCCTCTCGATCTTGGCTCGTGAATCGTCAATCGTGAAATCGTCAATCGTGAAATCGTCAATCGTGAAATCGTCAATCGTGAAATCGTCAATCGTGAATCGTCAATCGTGAATCGTCAATCGTGATTCGCGAGTGGCGAAAAGTTTGAAATTATAGTGGGAAAAGACAGGAGGTAGGCAGGCAAGTAGGGAGACATCGATCGAGCACTCGGGTCGCTATCTCGCGGCATTTAGAAGCATTACGAGTGCCGTGGTGCGAAATCGAAAAATGGCCGTTCCATCGGTGTTCGACGGGAACTAGTCCAGCTTGCACGAATCGAACCGACATGTCTTACTCGCGACGAAGAAAGTGATTATGCGGATAGAATGAGCAGTGGAATAGAAACGGAGAGGAAGTAGAATTACGAAGGAGAAAACGTCGCCACGAGTGAGGCAAATAGCGGAGAACGGCGGGCGGGGCGGGTGGGGCGGGGGAGGGGTGGGGTGGGTTAGGCCGGGCCGGGACGGGACGGGGCGGGGTGGGGTGTAGTCGTGGTAGGGTGAGAGCAAGGAAGGGTGAACGAAGAAAAGGAAAGAAGGGAATATGAAAGGGTGAGGTGAAGATAGAAACTAGCGGGAAGGGGGAAAGACTAGTGATACAAAGTACCGGAAAAAAAAGGGGAAAAGGAGAGATGAAAATGGGAAGTGCGCGATCGTGAGCAAACGCACTGTCCAAGAAAAGTTCGCATCGTGAAGGGAACGCCATCAACGACGATTAGCAAACGACGTTGTTAGTAAAAAAAAACAAATAATAATAATAAAATATTACTTTACATGAAACGGTTGGTGCGCGCGTGAAGATCTACGAACGACCGAGCTACGTAACGAACAGTTTTTGCGATAAGAACATCGAAACCAAGACAGCTAGGCCACCTTTCCTCTTGTACGGTGCCTACCTCTCTTGGTTGAATCGTATCGCTCGGCTCTGTTCGGCTCTTCTCGTAACGATTAATCCAAATTAGCGGCTCGGATAAGCTCTTTTTCTCCGCGAGCGTTCGCGGCCGCGAATACCGAGGAGAAACCTGCGAGCGAACCGACGGAAAAAAAGGAACCGAACGTGATGCTCGGTGACAACGAGTAACGAGTCGAACGTGGCTCGATCATGGATACATCAGAGAATCGCCCCCTTTCTATCCTCTGCACCCCTCGCTTACGAGCAATCATGGCTGCCTAATACACGGCGCTCGGTATCGACCAATTTTCTACCGTAACCGTAATACGCTTTAGGTTAAAAACTTAACCTACCCAAGCCCCGGGGCGTGTCGCTTCTTTCGCGATGACAGCTACAAAGTTCGTCGCGTGGTGCTTATTCGCGTCGTGTCTCGTTGCGTAGCGTCGCGTCGCGTCGATTCATTTCGTTCGCACGATCATACGTTTCTCTATTCGTTCACGCTTCATCGTATTCTCGTGTTGTCGTGTCGTCGTGTTGTCGTGTCCCGTGTTCTCGTGTCCCGTGTTCTCGTGTACTCGTGTACTCGTGTTCTCGTGTTGTCACGTACCAAGAAAGGGCCGATACAAGCCCGATAATCACGAGCATGCAATCACCGTTGATTTTTCACGAACCTCATGCTACGGATTACCCGAAACTTTCAGGTATCCCGATCATTCTACTACCACTTTGCAGCCAAGGAATGTAGGCGACGAAAGTACGGATCAGAATAATAATATAACTATGACGAGCGAGGATTTACTGCAGCCTGGCCATGTGGTCAAAGAACGCTGGAGAGTCGTAAGTTCAGAAATCTTTATTTTCTTCTGCTTCTCTCCTTCTCTTATTATCTTATTTCCTTGTTTCCTTCACTTTCTACCTTTTTCCTTCTTTACTGTCTTCTCTGTCGTCCATTTTATCGCCAGGCCAGTTCAAAGTAATTCCATTTAATTCCTCTTTCTATTTTTTCCGGTTATACAGTTTAAAAAAATAGGAGGCGGCGGATTTGGCGAGATCTACGAAGGCCTAGACTTGATAACCAGGGAGCAGATAGCCTTAAAAGTTGAATCGGCTCGTCAACCCAAGCAAGTTCTGAAGATGGAGGTAGCGGTGTTGAAGAAACTTCAGGGTTTGTAACTTTTTATATATATATATATATATAATATATATATATATTTTATATATATATATATATATATAAAATCCAATTTTCTTTTATCCGTGCTGATAAGTGTAAATGCTAATAAGTCTTATTTACATAGGTCAAGAACACGTATGCAGGTTCATAGGTTGTGGTCGTAACGATAGATTCAATTATGTGGTAATGCAGTTACAAGGAAAGAATTTAGCAGAGTTGCGTCGTGCCCAGCCACGAGGTTCTTTTTCGTTATCTACTACTCTTCGTTTAGGACTTCAAATTCTCAAAGCGATAGAAAGCATACACTCTGTTGGCTTTCTTCATAGAGACATTAAACCGGTGAGTACATCTTTTACTCGTAGCATATCCGTTGCAATTTATCGATTAAGATTCGTTCATCCAGTGTTGATAAATTATCCATTTATTTCGCTTCGCATCTTTCGCGACCTATCATATTTTACTTTTACATTCGAGAATGACATCACCGATTAATCGCGTGCGTCTCGTTTCACCGTTTCTTATCTCGTTCTAGTCAAATTTTTCGATTGGACGACTTCCCCGCGATTCGAGGTTGGTTTACATGTTAGACTTTGGTCTAGCTCGTCAATTTACCACCGGCACCGGTGAAGTTAGACCACCTCGTAGCGCGGCGGGATTCAGAGGAACCGTCCGGTACGCATCCGTGAATGCGCACAAAAATAAAGAAATGGGCAGACACGATGACTTGTGGTCATTGTTTTACATGCTAGTAGAGTTTGTTAATGGTCAACTTCCATGGAGAAAAATTAAGGATAAAGAACAGGTACGTATCTATTCGTTGTAGCGAGCAAGCGTTTCAATTAATTTTCATCTCATTACCTGTACAAACTATCTTTTTCCTTACTCTTCCTACCGTATCTAGGTTGGTCTGATGAAAGAAAAGTATGATCATCGATTACTTCTGAGGTATCTACCACCTGAGATTCGAGTCTTTTTAGAGCATATTCAGGTAAGCTAGTTTGCAGATGTCCAAGACGAAACTTAATTCTCGCTTCACGAGAATTATATACGATATTTCTTCTGAACTTATATTTCCTCCTAATCGTGTAAACGAACAGTGAGTGAGATGTTCCTTTCAGAGTTTAGAATACGCGGACAAACCAAATTACGCGATGTTGGCCGGTTTGTTCGAGCGTTGTATGAAACGTAGAGGAATAAAAATGAACGATCCTTACGACTGGGAGAAGCCATCGAGATCCAACGAAAGTTTACCTACTACCAAATCTCTCCCTACCGTTACCGTACCTCCGGTTTTGACCACGGCGACTACTATTAATCAACCACCGACCACGCCAAACGTTGACACGAACAATCAAGAAAACGTCGAACCCGATAACAGAAAGGAATTAGATGTAAGACGAAATAATGATCATGACCAACGGCACGAATCATCGCTTTAACTTTACGTCATTCTTTCCTCCTATTTGTTCGATAGGCACAAATGGATTACGAAAGCATATGTAGAAGAAATAAACAACGCGGAGTCGAAGGTTCGTCCGTACCATTTACATCGGCTATTAGCAATCATGGCCGTGATAAGAACTGTAACGCTACGATACCCACGATGGACAATACTCATCAGCAAACCGGACAACAAACACAAGGTAATTTTTCCTTTCTTTCCTTTCTTTCCTTTCTTTCCTTTCTTTCCTTTCTTTCCTTTCTTTCCTTCGCTCCTTTTTCTTCTTTATGTTCGAAAATTCGATATTTCATTTGCCGTTCGCTTTCGATGAAACGAAAAACATTTACAGATTCGCCGAAGAAGAGGCGCGCAGTTTCGATGGCTGCGGAACCTCAGACGGGCACGGTCACCGTGGAAAAACGGGTAGACAACGAAGGAGACGCGTTAATGGCATCCGCTCGTTCCGCTTCGGACGTTCCTCGTAACAAAGTTGGAGCAAACACCGCCGCGCCGCTTCGAAAGTCTGCTAGCGGCGCAACATTCGCTCGACTGCGCGTCACCCCTGCACCTAGCGAAACGACACCCGGCGAACCACCCAGCCCTCGAGTACAAACCGAAGTCGACGCTTCTTACTGTTCCTACGACGTTACTAATCCAAAATACGTCGGCAACCAGAGTCCCGTACGTGTACAAATCTGCACGATTCGACTCGATTTTGTTTTTCACGTACAATCGTTTAATCGCGTAACAGGTTACCGAACAGAGGGAACCGCTAAAGAGAGAAACGCGAAGAAGAACGGATGGAAGGCAGCAGACAAGAGCTAGTCGTGCCGCGATACGAGACTGTTCCATCACTCAATTTGCGCAAATAGACGACGATAACGTATCTGCGTTGCAACAAGTAACCAAAGGTGGCGGTGGTCTAACCTTGGCCTCTCAATGGAAATCGCAGTTTGACGATTCCGAAGAGACCGACAACGAATGGAAAGGAGAAAACTTGCAGAGTCCTGAACATAAAGGAACCACTAATATGCCGGTTATAGCTCCTCAGGTACGCGTTTCGTATGTTCGCTGTTACAGATACCAACAAAAAATACAGTATTTCTTATCACTTTAACGCTATGCATTGGTAAAAAAAAAATTGCAAGGAAGTCGAAAGGTGTTGAACGAACAGTTTCGATCGTTATAACACATAAAGTTTCTTTCGATTATTTTTATCGCGCATGCATAATGTGTGCGTGTGCGTGTGCGTGTGCGTGTGCGTGTGCGTGCGCTTGTGCGTGGCGTGTGCGTGTGTGTGCAAATGCGCGTGTGCAATGCTTTAGAAAATTATTGTGAAATACAGAAAACTTATAGATGTGTTTGATATTTTAGCCACATCTGGCCTGTATCGATGCCCTCGTTTGATGCGCCTGTTACCTGCTACAGAAACGAATCGACCTCTTTGTCTATATCGCCGTTACGAGCTTTACACGTTTCCCTGTATTCGTTTGTCTTTTCGTGAAATATTTACTTTTTGTGTTGTTTGTTAAAAAATGATTCTAAGTCGTTTGCCAAAGTCGTTAAGCGTTACACGTTACGTTGTCGCGCATATTCGGCGAGGCGCAATTGTTTTTAGTCAACGTGACTTTAATCGTGTTACATCGTGTTACATCGTGTTAGTGTTAGAAAAGCATGTGTTAATTTTTTAAAAAAATAATCATTGCGTGTGCGTTTGATCATTAGGTTCGTCGCGTCGTGTCGCGTCGCGTCGGGTTTCGCGCGTCATCGATTAGTATATTCGGACGACGAATACTCGAACGATGCGCAATTGTATTTTTTTTTATAAAATTTCTATATATATAGTCGGCAGTTGTCAGTGATGCTGTGACTACCGCAACTTCAGTGCCTGCGTCTATCGATGCGAAAACAACGGTGGTTCAAACGACTACGCCAATCGCGTCTCATCAGCATTCGATAATACCGACTGCTCTCTCTCGCATAAGCGAAGACTCTCCGAAACCCACGGCTCCTCACAGATGTTTAAACATCGCTGGTATCGAAAAATATCCAGATCTTCAAGGAGCACTTCCACGCGCTTGGAGCGTTCCAGCTTTGGCGCCACACGTGCGCGCTTATCTCGAAGCCCCGTTGGTAGGTAGAACTATTCACCGTCGAGATCGTGTGTCGACGAAATCGTTCGAATGATACGTGTTCTTCTTTCTTGTTCGGGGACAGGTTCAACAAGCGGCGTTCGACGACTTGTTCTACGAAATCGACGTGATGAGAAATATCGCGACGCGCTACGACGAACCAAGGCAGAGTCCTCCGCCGCGAAGAGCGAGCGTACCGGCGGTCGCTTTTTCCCCGCCCAACACGATACCGAGCACGCCCGGAGCCGAAGAGGAAGAAGAAGCGGTAGCGGGAAGATTGGAGATCAGGGTAGTGGACGCGACTGGTGGTGCGACCGTTGTCCAAACCACCGCGGACAAAGAGCCGTTGCAAAGTAAGTACGATCGTCTTACTCGTCCCGATAAATGTTCACGTTTTTTCTTGTTTTTTTTTTTTTTTTCGTTTGTTTCTCTTTCGTTGGTTCTCGTTACCAAACGAGAGAACGTTCTTCGTCGAGTTTCGCGTGCTTTCCGTTTCACCGGCGTCACTGCGTTTTCTTTCGATTTGCGATTATTTTCATTTTGAAAATTTTCGGACAGCGCGATTCGATTCGATTACTGTTCGTTCAACGTAATTTCCTAGAAAAAATGGCAAATGGTACCGGGGATGGTCCAGCTAGCCCTAATCCAGGCTTCGAAGAACCGTCGGTGTACGACGATGCCGTTGAGAATCGGGCACCCATCGATGCTGCCGCGCATAAGGAGAACAGTACAGTCACTTGCTCGACCACTGTACCGAACACGGTACCACTTCGTGAAAATAAGGACAATAAAGAGAAGGAGGCTCCTTCTAGGACTCACAATACTATCAGTAAAATTCCGATTCCGGTTAAAAGTCCCCGATGTTCGTTATCAGAATCGACTTTAGAAACGAACACTCAGAATACCAGGAGTGGCGTGGGAACCGAAGTAGAAAAGTCGTCCACACCCGCGGCTATAACCAGGGAAAAAGATGCTAGTTAGTAAGATTTTTTTTCTTAGTCTAAATCATAATCGTACGATTAATCTGTTCGAATACCGTTGCACCTTTGCACCTTTTAACGAGTCGCGTGAAATTTTTCTTTCTTTTCTCCTTACGAGAAAAAGCAGAAGGAAAATCGATGCAACGTAGAGCGTTTAGAAAGCGAATAAATCTCGAGTTCGAGTTGACTTGTCACGTAGTATAACGCGCGATGCGTCTCGGCAAGTTCGTCGATATCGTAATATTTGGCAAAGGATCATTCTTACGAGAGATAACGAGAAACGATACAATGCGTAAAAGGAAGTAGTCGCGACGCTCGTTCGGGTCGAGATTTAATCGTAACGCGAACCGTGATCTCACGGCGAAAACGCGTTACGCTTGAAACTTTCAAACGTCGCCCGATCACACGGCAATTCCTACTTTTTTTTCTCTTTTCCTTTCGCACGAACGCTCGATCAAAAAAAAAAAAAAAAAAAAAAAAAAAAAAGAATACAAGAACGCCACCGTCAACGAACCGTTACGAGGCTGTTCGTTCGACCGTTGTTCGATTCCTTTTTCGACGCGAACGCGATCGTTCGTCGTTCGGTCGATCATACGTGGAAGAATGAGAAAACACGATTTCGATCGTCGATAAGCAAAAAAATAAATAAATAAATAAATAAATAAATAAATAAATAAATAATAATAATAATAAAAAAAGGAGGTAAAAATTAAAAAAAGTAAAATAGAAATAGAAATAAAAGTAAAAAAGATAGAATAGAAAAAAAAAGAAAGAGACGAGGAAAGAAGGAGAGAAGGGAAGGAAGAAGGAAAAGAAAGAGGAAAAGGAAAAAAAAGAAAGAAAAGTAACGAAAAGAAAGAGAAGAGAAGGGAGGGGAAGAAAATGGAAAGGAAGGTTCACGCTCCCGTTAATCGTATTCGTGTTTTGGAAGCGAATTTGTCGCGACTAATGCCGAGTATAGATTCTTAGCGATACTAACATTGCCAAATTTTAGCTAGCAAAGGCAAACCCTTGACAGTGGAGGCGTTGGCATTGCGACGCTGCGTGACATTGCCCGACGCACGACCGACCTTTTCACCGTTAACGTCGGCTAATTCAACGGAAGAGGAAAATTTAACCGGCTGCACCCCCGCGTTGCGTCGACGAAGGCAAAGCGAGAAATACGTAACGGACGCCAGTCAGCTGAATCTGCGGTTCCAGAGACCGCAACGCAGAGTCAGGCCGAATTCCGAAGTATTGTCCGGATTTTCACCGAGAGGCGTGCCCTCGCATCTCCTGGGAGAAGCAGCTAAGCGAACCGAAGAGAGCAGCGATAACGATTCGGACAGTAGCGGTCCGACGAATGCTCAACCTCCACCACCTCCTACGTCTCTGCCACCTCACGTAGCAGAGAACAATGCCAGGTATCGGTTTTACGATTTTTACGTCTAGTCTGATTACGGTTAAATATCGATATCGATATCGACAATTACAGATGCCGCAGATTTCGACCTATACCAGACGCGACGATAATCAGCAAAGAATCGTGAGGTATAGCATTTACGGCAAGGAAAATAAATCCTCGTTTATACGTGACGATCGACAGAAGCTTCTTGGCGGTCTGCTCGTTCGAGTAGGCGACTAAGTATATCGACTCGTCGACGATTCGGCTCGATCTCACGTTCGAGTCTTTGCAAGACTTCCGTCAGGGGAGAGAATACGAAACGTTGCCACGGCAGGAACGATCGTTCCTTTTTCTTCTCGACGAAGCGATTTCGGTTCAAACGTTCGAACGCGTGTTCAAGGGGAAATTAGTAGGACGCACGACACTCGACTTCGACTCGATAACTAGCGACGAATCTCGTAGAATCTGTGCGACGAACGAACCGAAACACTTGCATGTAACTATCTATGTTACGCGTATTTATTTTTAACGCGATACTCTGTCGTAAAAGACGGTTGTACGAATCGGTGGTGCTTCAAAGATTATATTTCCTAGTCTATAAACGTGTCAGACGATACGACAAATAGTACTATCGAACGTTTAAGTGATACGCGTTACCAACATACGAGCACGATTACGGATCGTTTCCAGGCAAGATGTTGGAATAGTACTTTTAATCCTTCGGGACTTATTCTTTCTCCGCGTAATATCGTCGTCTCGCTCGTATCGCTTCTCTGCTTCGTAACTTTAAACTTTAAACGTTAAGCTGTCCCGTCCCGTCCCGCTCGTCGCTATTTTTTATTTCTCGTCGTACTTTTCACGTATTCGTTTCTTTACTCGTTAACCATAACCAAACCCCCTTTTTCTGACTATAATAACGATTTCGATTACGACGGCGATCCGTTCGCGGCAGGTATCGCTACCGGATCGATGGTTATCGCCCGTTATTTCTTCGCGAAAATAACAATGACGATACCAACATTGGAAACACGAAATGGAACGGATTGTCGTATCTCGTGTTCGAAGCTTTCAACTTTATACGCAAGATTCGGGCAAGGGTTTTTACGAATAGACATTGCAACGAGGTCTTTCCCCCCCCCCCCTTTTTTTTTTCTTTTTTTTTTTCTTTCACTATCGTTCGATTTAAGTAAAAAATTGTGAAAAAGTCGATACCATAGAAGAAAATAAGCGATGCTTTTTAAAGTAAGAAAACGGGAAAAGGGAAGAAAGAAAGAATCTCGTCCGAATTATCGTTTCGTGGACGTGTAACGCGTTAGAAAATCACTTGTACTAAGGTTGTCAAGAGGGATGACGAATCCAACTCGGATCTCGAATTACGATTCATCGACGTAAGCGAGCTTCAAATTAATCGAGTTGAAACGATCGTCGTTAAAAGAATTTAAGCGACAAAACAAATATAAAAGATGAGTAAGTACTCGAAGAAATTGCTATAGCTAGATTACGTATAATTACATATTTGTCTTGCACTTCCCCGGTAACGCGATTTTTTCAGACAGTTACAAGTCCGCAGTCGAAACAAACCTAGTGATACATAAAACTAGTCAAGTAGAATCCTCTAGTATTCTATCGATGAAACCAAATTCGCGCATAGAGTTATACATACTGTACTTGTACAAAGTAGTTAAGGGTTTATTTTGTGCAATGATCGAATTAACGTTAACGATGCGATGAAATAGTTTTAAGTTGACGCCGTGAACATTGTTTCGCGATATAACAAAAATAATATTATTAAAAATAATAATAATAATAATAATAATAATAATAATAATACTGATGATGAAGATGATGATGATGATGAAGATGATGATGATAATGATGATAATGATGATAATGATGATAATGATGATAATGATAATAATAATAATAATAATAATAATAATAACAATAACAATAAAAAAAGAAAAGGGAACGTGCAGTATGCGTAAAAGCAGAATATACCAAGTCGTCGCAGACGTCGGCAAACAACGGATTGATATAAGCCTGTACGAATGCTCATGAATCGCGTCCACGCGCGTTTACTTGTATTACCGTGTCCGCGCGCTCGTCTTTCGAACTCGATCAACTGGAAACTATGCGAAATCCTTTTGCGCGAACGTACACAAGTTCTAAAGTTTCTAAAGTGGTCGACGGGAATGCGCGAGCAAAGAAACTTTTTGTGTAAATCGATTATGAACTTGTAATCAAAGATCAAATGTACGTTTGAATGTAAACAAACACGCATAATACAGCTCATTGGACGTATTCTCTAATCTAGGTTTGTAATCGAAAAGCATCGTAGGTTACTTATATCATTCACTTTGAAAATTCGCACCTTCACAACAATAAAGAGAAAGTGTTTCGTTTTCGAAATTATATAGATAACAATCTTATTATTGATCTACCGTTTAAGCGAATTCGATCGATACTTGAAAGATTATTGATGTTTTGCAATTACATGGCCGGAAGTTATGCGTGTTCGATTAACGCATAGATATTCTTCGTTTCTTCAATTTACATTGCGAACAAGAAAAGAGACTGAAAGAATGTTACGTTCACAATTGCACCGAGCGAACGAACGCGAACAAGCACGGAGGAAATTTACGGCGATACTCGTATTTTTCGTTTGTTGGACGAACATCTTTGTTAGACGTATCTTCTTTTATTCGTTCAGTTTGGTCGTATGTAGAAATGTTGGGTCTCCGGTATAAAAGTCTCGTATAAAAGCCGAGAGCGAGAGGGAGGAAAGATATTCGGGTTACCTATCTCGCTCGGTCTTACGATACGTTATACGCCGTTGCGATCGCACACACCGTTCGCGCGTAAAGCAGGTAGAAAGGAAAATCGGAAGAAGGATAGGTTTCCCGAAAATCATCCCTTTCCCTTCGACCCGTTCTCTCTACTATTTTTTACAGAAATTCGCTCCGTTTGTGATAGACCACACTAGTCACGGCCATGGGACTACGAGGTAGTATAGATAATATAATTGGGACAAGCATATGTTTCTGGCATATTCTCCTCCGTTGCCTTTACTCGTTTGCACGAGAGCTCACCGACTACGACGTACAATGGTGTCAGGGCCAATTCGAGAGATTTCGCTCGTACTCGACTAGCAATGTACCCCTTCCCACTTGGTTGCATCGAGCGGCACTGGAAGAGTCATATACTCCCTGCCGACTGCGAAGAGATTACGTTGTGTATATATATATATATATATATATATATATATATATATATATATATGTATGTACAAATTGTCGCTGCAAGGAGCCACTGTCCACGGGCTCCTAGGTATTCGATCTAACGATCCATTTTTCTCTGCTACTACGCGTCGTCAGAAGGACACTGACAACGGCGAACATTAAGCTCGCGCGGTCAAGTATACTAGACATCTATGTTCGTAACGTATTCTCGCATTTGTGATGTACGTGACATCGAGTGTATATACTTCATTTTATTTTATATACTTCATACATCGTCGTATAATTCTTTTCCTTATTCATACAATTTTGTCCAGCGTGCATACAACTGTTGGTAGAGAGCGTATGGGAGAAAGATCCTATTAAAATTGGAGCACATGCGCGAAAGAGATATGGTTTCTTTAGCGGAATTTAATTATTTCCGTTCGTTTTATTCTTTGCCGAATAGACCAGTTTCTTTAAAGGAATCGTTTGCCCGAAAAAATTTGTCATGTTTATCGATTTGAAAAATATCTTATATCAACTGGATGTAATGCGCTGACACGCTCGAACATTGCAATAAAGCGGGAATCCACTTCCCCTACTTGGCCATTTTCTCTTGTAAACGCCTAAAATGCTGCTGACCGTAAATGCATGTAGCACCGAAGTCGTGTCCTCGAAGTAATCGGTTTTTTGATTCGTCGTTGCCAAACTAATGAAAACTGGACAAAGGAAAGAGAAAAATTTGTTTGATTCGAGGAAGAGGGCAGCAGTGATTTCAGATAACTAGAAGATATTTCTAATAGACCTGAAGTTCACCGCCATCCGAGCTCACATCCAGTTTTGATCAGTATGACCAAGTATTACTCTTTCGAGGATTACTAGAGAAATCTACACTTTTCGCTCGCATTCTGATCCGAGTGCTCTCTACTACAGCCAACGACAGTGTCTGTTTCAGTTAATCCGAAGCCGAATAGCGAGGGAATAACTCAGCGCATCTGTAGGACTTCTACTTGCCAGAAATATTGTCGAAACGTCGAAGGAACAATCATCGACGAGAATATATGATAAAGATTCGTACGACTCGTAAATACCATTGATCGTCGTTCCTTTCGAAGTTGCGGTCGAGTCAGAAGCGCGCGATATTTAATAATATAGCCGTTCGATTTCGTCGTTATCATCGATACACAGGTAATTAATTCGTAGGACGTTGAAAGTAGGTATACTGTTAGCTGGCGTAAACGAAATATATATCGTACATAGGTAATTACCAGTCGGTTAATGTAGAAATTCGACGATGACTCGTAACATTTGTACGATACAGGTTATTCTAACCTATTCGCGTTTCTTGTTATGTTCTGTTTCACACGCGGTTAACACGTGAATCGTGTAGTCGTGAAGCACGGAAAGCAAGCGAATTCTACGATTTTCCGATGCGAAAGAAAAACTTGTCACGGCATAAACACGAAAAGGAGATATAATCGTAGTATAATAATGTATTAATAACTATGATGGATTCGAGCCGTGATGCGTAACTCCTTTTGGTTACCCGACGCTATGCATCTATACCCAGCACTATTTTACTTGATATACTTTTCATTCTTGATAGCTGTATACTCTGTCCACGAAATCAGGACTGGTAAATAGAAAGCGAACGACGCGACGGTGGAACAGCAGCAACGGCGAACAAGTCTCTCTCGAGCTGTGTCGAGATGCCGCGAAACGATTCTATTCACTCGTGAAATCCGCACAACGTAGTATAATAAATGCAAGAAAAGAACGAAACATTCTCATGCTGCGTACTTTGATTTCAGAAGATGTGGCCACTGTTGAGCAGATTCTTAGGTAGATTCGCGGTGTATATATCTCTCCCTGTTGGCATTATTGGATATTACATAGAAGGATTAATATCGAATCGTTACACACCCTCGACTGGAGAGTCAATAACGGAGCAACGCGACGAAAGGTTACTGAACAATACAGATTCGACGGCCGACAAGAAACGTCACAATCCTTTGGAATTTAATCTTCCTCCTTCGTTGTCCTCGTAATTGTACCGATCGAGGCGTAATTTCGAACGAAACAAGTTTACGAAAGGAATTTACTCGGGGCCGTTGAAATGTTAAACACAAAATGTATTGAAAATATACATATTAAGACCGATGTTAAAGACAGTTAGATACCAGTAATTATGTATCTCGTTCGACGACATCGAACGATCCAAGATTTCGAAGAAGAGGCACGCGCGATTTAAGCGACCACTCGAAATTTATAGGTGACCGTGTGATGATAAAGTTGGCCAGGTGCGAGTATACTGGTGGGAAAGTTTTCCTGCAAACGTTCATCCACAGATATTTAATCGGATAAGAACGAACGTTTTAATCGCGCAGCGTCACGCGGTACGCGTACTTTTACTTACGTGGTTAACAGCATCTGGATAATTTTGCGTTTCTAGACAAAATGCTCCGTGTTTAAAGTAGGCAGTACCATTTTTTCCTCGAATGCCCGTGTTACCGGGTGCAGGTAGAAAATTAGCCGTGTAAAATTGTACTCCCGGCTGATTCGAAAATACCTCCAAGTATCTTCCAGAAGTCGGATGTAAAACCGTAGCTACCAAATTTTCGTGATCGCCAGTAAGGTTGGGCTTTACGCAAAAGTTATGATCGTAACCTCCGTCCGGTAATCGATCGATCACGTCACCGAGCCTAGTCGTATTTCGAAGTTCCATGAGGGTTCCGTCGACCGGTCGAATTTCGCCGGTAGGAATGCTCTCGGAATCCGTAACGGTCCAACGATCTGCATTCAATGTAAATCGATGCTCGTACAGTTCGGTCGAGTTAGCGTTCTGAAACACACCGAGTGAAACTTTCGTTCTTCTACCAACTACGTAGGGACGTATTTAACAAAGGAGGGAAAAAGAAATTTACGAACATGGCCCGCCAAGTTGAAATAACTGTGATTAGTCAAATTTATGGGAGTAGGTTTGCTAACGAAAACTTTCATTTCGATGCGCAATTCTCCGTCGGACGTTAGTCGAAAGCTGACCGAAGCTATCGCGGCTCCGGGATATCCTTCGTCGCCGTCTTCGCTCAGCAACGAGAGCACCAACCGATCCTCTTCGATCGTAGCGTTCCAAATTTTCGAACTCCAACCCTTGGAACCACCGTGAAGGCTATTTCGGCCTGCGTTCTTAGCCAAACGATACTTTACTCCGTTCAGAAGAAATTCTGCGCCTCCTACGCGATTCGCGACTCTTCCAATGGTCGCGCCAAAATACGGATTACTTTTTGACGCGTACCCTGAAAAAACATATATATCGTCGAAATAGCTGTATTGCAAATAAACGGATTCGAAGGAACGTCGCAAAAGCCTTTGTTTCTGAAAAGAATCGAACGTTCGTTACCTTCTACGTTATCGTAGCCCAGAACAACATCCGTCACGTTACCGTGTTTGTCCGGTGTTCTAATGGATGTTATCGTCGCACCGTACGTCACAATATCCACCTCTTGACACAATTTATTCTTTAACGTGTACTTTTCTATGCTTCGACCGTCGATTGATCCCCAGTTCGAGACAGTTATCGATCCCTCGCCATTCGCTTCCATGATGGATCTAAAAAAAACAGAGAAAATAAATTACTATGTACTTAGTTATGTACACTGCTGAGCAACGCTACGAAATTCCTGCTAGAATCTGACAATTTTGGTGCGCGCGACTACGATTCGAAAATACAGGTTCCAGTACCTCTACGTGCCGGATAGTCCGTTATTACAAATCGACCCGCGAACAAATTGTTTCTTTCGCCTTCGATACGATACTGACCATGATAAAGTCGCGCGCGACTAGTCGTAAAATGTGAAAAAGATGGTATCGTATTAACCGCGAACAAATCTTGGTCAAGATCTTACAGAAAAAGTGATTAAAACTTAAGCGCGTGCAAGTATCTATGTATTTTCAAATTCTTTGTAAGTACGTATACATATACGTAGTCAGATACAAGACGCAGCAATTAATATTACCGTCCTTCACCACCACCTCTCTCACCCTCTCTCTCTATCTCTCTCTCTCTCTCTCTCTTTCTGAGCATATTACATCTGTCTAGATTCTAGATACATCTGTATACGGACTATCGTGAATTTCTCGGTAGTCATCCTTTGCCGATATTTTATCTCGAAGAATCGAGTTTGCGTTACGAAATTCTAAATGTTTCCGAGAATCGAGATCTATGTAAAATAAGTACATGTACATATGTATACGACGTTCGAAAATTGAGCACGACTCAACAAACAATTAAATGAATCGTCTTGTCTGTACCGTAATCGTTTTCCGTAAAGTCAAATACTAACTCGACTAATCTTACCCGAGTAAACGAAGAGCCATTATCACGATGCAACGAGTAAGCCGCATGCTGACACGGAAAGCAACAACGACGATATACAGTATAGTATTAAAATGACTTTACGGTAAGCCGCTGAAAGTCACGATGGCTCCTACTCGCTCGATATCCGGCAGTGTGCCGCGTACCGCGTGCATTGCCTTTCGACCTTCGCTAATTTTCTTTCCCCTCGTCGATTCGACCAATCGATCAACGCTACAAAACGATCGGTCGAATACGAACGGAGAAACGCGAAACGCGAATCGCGAATCACCAAATGGTTTCGCCTAACTCGATCGCGCGATATTGCGTACTTTACTTTCGCGGACAAAACCTTTAAATTAAACGTATCAAAGCGAAAATGCCGATCATAACAAATACGAATTCTATTCCCTTTAGGCGAACAATTAGGTTGTTCGTATCGGATGTAACTTGGCCTGCAATTACCAGTGACAGAGGGAGGAGGGTAGTGAAAGAGAGCGACGAATCTTTCTTTCTCGTCTAATATCTTTTGCAACGCATCGATCGCGATATCTCAACGGAAGAATTCCTTTATCCGAAACGATTACGAAATTAAAATTCCATACCAGCTATGCTATACTCGTTAGGTGGCAAGGTCGTATTTCGTAACGAGTCGTTGTTTACTTCGTCCATGGAAAAATTGAAGAAAATCGGCCCGGAGAGAATCGACAGATCGAAGAATGAAAAAATTGAATAACATCCGCTTGTTACTTACTCCATAGCGCGAATAATTAATAACGATTCGTTATCGTGAATCGTCTTTCATACGACCTCGTCAAGTTGCTACTCAAGATAACGAGTGCGCGTTCATTTTTCATGGTCATAGTTGAATAGCCTTAAGAAGGATAGCGTATATCGCGATATGCGATTTTGAAAAGGTCTAATCGTTGATATTAGGTCGATTAGGTGATTAGAAATATTCCATCCGTCGATGCGTTATCGTGACGAGTGTACTACGCGCTGCCTGTCCATATTTTCCCTTAATTGCTCGAATCAACGGTTTTATCGTTGGCTCCACTTACGCGTTCGATGTTCCCAGTAAAACAGTCGACGGTTCAAATTCGTACTTTATTTTCCAGCAATACATCCGAAGGATAGCTCGAATTTACTTACCCTCGATCGAATCTTACCTACTGTAATCCGAGCGTGATACTATCAGTTTCGGGAAAAAATTTCCATGTCCCGTATACTCGACGACTTCTCCAGAGAGCGAAACTAAATTATTCAACTATCGAAAAAATGAAACTGGAGCGACGAATCGGCGACGAATCGACATTGGGGGCCTCGTGCGGCCAAGTCGCGAAACTCTAACGATCCCTGTTTTTCTTATTATGTATTTGTGTTTTTACAAAAAGGGACATTTACAAGCTACATATATTTCCTCGTTTCTTTTTTCGTCACGATACTATTTGTATAATTTTACAGGGTATTATTAAGTTTTAAAAGGACAACTTCAAAATCGGCCTCTATAGTATCTTGTATAATTAAAGTAATATAAAGTAATATTTAATTAAAGAAGACACAAGTAAACATTGGTTCTTTGACTGAAATTTGTTTCTTTGGTTGGAACAACAAGATCGCTGATGTCCATGTCTCTTCTGTACAAAGTATGGTCCAGAAAAAATAAAGTTTCGTTGTACGATGTCTTCTCTGTTGATTCAGAGTCGACTTCTCGCTTCGCTATACTCTTCAACGAATTCGCGGAATTCGTAACGCCGATCTTGCGTCTGCGTTTTCGTTAGCAGCCACATTAGTATGCGCATAAACACGCTCGATGGCCGAGCAAATACATAGATAGTACAGATGTATAGGTATAGTGAAGACACGTAGGAAGGTGCAACGAGAAGAATGTTAGCTAGCCGCGATATAACACGAAGCGTAGCGGCGCTGTCGTCGTTGAGACGCGAAAGAAAAGTGGGGAAAGTCCGAGTTTCCGACGCGGCGATTGGTTCTCGCGAGTAACGCGTAACGCGTCGGACGGTGTTGGATAGCGTCAGCAAACTTCTTTTCGACTTTCCGTGAGTCGTGTAGCGCATTTGTGTCATTTCGTGCAGGAATACCAGTCGTATACGCGCACAGAGCTTTATTTTCTTATTTTGATAGCTAATTAAGGTTTAAGGAACAAGAAACGCACAACAACTATCGAGAAATCGCGTTTCTTCATCGGTGCATCAGTGCATCAGTGATAATTGCTTGAAAGAACTGTTCTCATTCGACGGTGGTCATTAACAACACTTTTTCTGAATTTCTTCCTTCTTTCGTTATTCTATCGCTCGTTTGCCTCGTGACTAATAAAAATAGCAAGAAATATAAGAATAACGATAATAATAATAACAATAATAATAACAATAATAATAATAATAAGAAGAAGAAGAAGAAGAAGAAGAAGAATATCGCATAAATCGAGGGTAGACGGGAGAAGGTTTGATACGTAGCAGTAAAAAGCAGCGGTGAGTCAGCCGTGGAATCGAATAAGAAGCTCCGATCAAATCGACAGTGGAGTTTGTACCGACACGGTTCTTATACCGCCACGTTCGCGATACGAATGTTCTCTTCTATTTAAAGTTAGACGATCCAAACGATTCTGACGATTATCGACGATTCTAACCTCGGTCTCGTGACACGCACAAGAGAGACGCTCGGAAGAACATCGAGAAAGATTGGCATTGGAACCGTTTAAGAACAAGCTGCTCGCAAAACTCGTGGATTACAGTCGTGACGGTAGCAAAAATTTCGGTTTGCCCAACATTCATCTACGTGCCAGAGATCGTGCAAATTGCAACCGCTAAAATGGGTCTGGGAAATAAGGTGCGTATAGTATACTATACGTAGCAAGTAGCAAGCTTTTCGACACGATTCGATGCTTTTGACGGTGATCGTAAAGATGGTAAAACCACGGTGTTCGGTAGCGCTCTGAATCACTCGTACAGACGAGCGAACCCTTTTTCTTCGTTTAACCATGAAACAGCCACGTAACTTGAAAAACCATTTAGTTTCTTCGTCGATCTCCCACGAACCGTTCTCGATACGTTCACGAAACCATTTTATGCATCTCGAAAACCTCGACGATTATCGATGCATGTTTTATCCGTTTGCGAGTGTCCGAAACGCGTACGAGCACTCCATTTTCGCAGTTGGTGCGATTCATATGCCGTGTACGTCGCACGCGAAACTATTCTATTTAGAAAATATATGTACTCCGATGTGAAATCGAACGGGCGATACGCGCGTTATCAGCGTTCACGCGCAGTTTACTAAAGCGACGTTAAAAACAATGGCATTTTAACGAAGCACTTATGAAATCAATATTGACACCCAACACGAACAACATTGTATCTATATTGGTTCGTATTTACGTTAAAATTACAATGTTTTTCGCGTATCAGATATCGATACGACTAGAGAGTTGTTAATCGATAGATGTATGCGGATCGTATCGCAAAAATAGAATTGTACCAAATTTAAATGTAAAACTAAGAAAAATGCTGTTCTAAAAGTTTAACGGAAAATTCAATGTAAATCGGTCGGGGGAGTTTCGCGTAGCCGTAATTGATATTGCTCGGAAAGCACCGCCGCAATCTCTTTCTCTCTTCCTCCTCTGTGTGTGTGGGTGTGTCTCCTCCCATTTATTTCTCGCTCGCTCATCCCGCCTGGAAGCGCGTGCGCGGGCACGCGGCCGCGAGCAAGAGAGAGAAAGAGATAATACGGCATCGAGGAAAAATATGATTTTAACGACAAAGTTGTATCGCATCGTTATCGACAGAATTTTTCGATAACGTAGAAATAAATGGAACATTGTTTTGTTTGGCAAAATTGGTAGGATGCCGTGCCGTCCAAAGAATGTTTTGTCGAGCGACGAGTAACGAATAGTTGGACGTATATGCAAGATGTAGTTTAATGAAGAAAGCGGAATGACACTGTTTCTGTTTTCTATCGATCGGAGACGGTGACGCGTTACGTTGCATCGGAACGACTCGACGACGTTGTTCGTTGCGGCTTTCATCTCCGATAAAATTCTACCTTTGAAGTTGTCGTCGAATAATTTGCCCTCGATCGAGATTTTCGAATAATATTTACCTACTATTTATAATAATAGGACGTAATATTTGGAAGACGGCCGGAGACCGGGGAATTTTATTGACGGATTTTCCGTCGCGTCAAGCGGTGTCGTTACTTTCTCGAAAGATTATCGTTATCGACGAAAAGAAGATGCGTTCGCGTTGACGATCTCGCATACGGCGACAAAGAGATCGCGGTACTTCGAAATCGCTATTTGTCCTTGACGATTGGTCAATGGTGGTCGAGCGTTATTCTTAAAATGAAACCGACGCGCGATCCGCCGAACGTTTCTCGAACGAAAAGTAGGTTACAGTTCGGAGCTGCTTTAAACGCGATAAATCCGTTGGCTCGATTCGCGGCGCGAAACGAATTCCCAGGTAAAGGAGAATTGGCAAATTAGCGAACGATCCTATCGAAATTAGCGATTAATTTGGCGGTAGTAAAACCGCGTTAAACAGCAGGAAGCGTGTTTTCTCTGAAATAACGCGGATAACTTGGTAACAGATCGGTATGGAATTTTTGGTCGCAACTCGAACTCGAGTGATAAACGAATTAACCGTAATAGTTGATGATACGGTTAGCGCGGTAGGAGAACGCGGCAAGTTCTCGTATCTCGAAAAACGTAGCTACGTAAGTCTCGCGGTTTTATTCCTGGATTCGGCATTATTGCGCTATCGATATCGTAACGTTAATTCCTCTTATCTCGGCGGTCGAGCGTTTATCAGACGCGTTCGTCGATTACGTAATCGAAAACGGGTAATCACGAGATCGCAAGAAGTCGTTTGCAGTTTTGAAAACTCCAGAAGAAATACATACGATTCGGGACGTCGCAGCCGCGTTACCGGAAGACACGTATCGAACGATTTCGTATCGTCGGCCGTAACTTTCGGTGGTAACTTTCGATGTTTCCGCATCGAGATATCGATTCGCGATCTCTGGCCACAGTAAAACGGCATGTAAAACGGCATGTAAAACGGCATGTAAAACGGCATGTAAAACGGCATGTAAAACGCGAACGAAATTTCGCGAAATGATCGGTAAGTCACGTTCAAGTCCGGTAAACGGGCTTGCTCGGGGGAAAACGTAACGCGTCTGGGTACGCTCGATGCTCGATACTCCGTAGGATGCATTCCGCGAAGAAAGGATCGCGTTGTACGCAGGACAAAATATCGATCGTTATTTTCGCGCAAGTCCGGTGACGAGGGTAAATCGTTGCGGCCCGGTTAGAACCCGGTTAGTCGACGACGCGTCTCTAACTCCGCGAACGGTCGAGTACGCCTTTCGTTCGCGTCTCCTTTCGCGTCTCCGTTCGCGTCTCCGTTCGCGTCTCCGTTCACGCTCGGAACCGTGATTTCGCGTACTGCGTGTTAGCGTCCTAACGTATTCTATGCGTTATTATTAGTCCGTCGTTATTAGTCCGTCGAGCCGATAAATCGATTCTCGTCGAATGGAGTTGGCGTTATCCGCGTTGATCGTTTAACGGACGATGCCGGTCACCGCGCGCGAACCGAGCGTCGTCGCGCGCGAACCTTAACGAAAATTAACGCGACAAAGTATTGTAACCGTAATAGGTGTGTATAGGTTCGAAAATACGAACCGATAGCTTCCATAAATTGAACGGTCCCAGAGCCCCGAAATATAAAGCCGCGGTTATATAGCTCGGCTCGATCAGACTCCGAGCGTTCGATAATACATTGAGACAACGCGTTACGCGAACACCGAACTGCTCGCTCGGCTGCCGCGTTTATCCAACTTTCTTCTATCCTGTGTTTTGTACGTTAGATGTCCGAAGAGAATCCAGAGATGCGAGAAATGGCAGCACGCATATGCCGAGATTACCTTCACGGAGTCTGGAAGCACGTTACCGCGGAGAATATTCGGCTGAAACGCATCAGGTTAGTGTGACGTATTTTCTTCCTTCGACGCGACTATCCAGAATCTGGAATCCAGAGCGATAGGAAAACGCTCGAAATACGAGAAACGAGCGAAAGAGATTGGATAATCGGTTGGTTTTGCAGCGGCGGTCTCAGCAACTGGTTGTACAACGTTCAGTTACCGGACGGAACGGTCCCGATTCGGGGCGAACCGCGGCAAGTTTTGTTAAGGCTGTACGGTCAAGTACACGGAGAAAGAGCTTTGGAAGGACTGATCACGGAGTCGGTAATCTTCACGTTGTTGTCGGAGAGACGACTCGGTCCAAAGTTGCACGGTATATTCCCCGGCGGTCGAATCGAAGAATACATACCGGCCAGGCCGTTGCTCACCAAGGAATTGGCCGATCCTACATTGAGTTCGATGATCGCCGAAAAAATGGCACAGATTCACACGATGCAAGTCCCGATAAGCAAAGAACCGACCTGGCTCTGGGACACCATGGCCAAGTGGTTGGACACCGCTACGGATATTCTGGAAAACGCCGAAGACGTAGACGCTCGACACTCGAAGAACGTGAACGCGATACGGGCGATCGATTTAGCCCACGAGATCGCTTGGTTCAGGTAATACTTTCTCGATCGAACGAACGGTAGCCTCTCGTTTTCGTAAGCCTCTTTCGACTCGTGGCCAACATCCGTTCGGTAGCTACCAACAAACGTATATTTTCAGATTTCTCGTAACGCGACACAAATATCCGGTTGTCTTTTGTCACAACGATATGCAAGAAGGTAATATACTGCTACGACAAAACACACGGAAACCGGAACTGGTTCTTATCGACTTCGAGTACTGTTCCTATAACTATCGAGGATTCGACATAGCGAACCATTTCGTCGAGTGGCAATACGATTATACGGCAGCGGAATATCCTTTCTTTCACGAACGCACGGGATCCGGGCCTACGGAAGAACAAAAGGTAAGTGTCGGAGAACTACGACCCTTAAAGTATTCGTAGGAAAAGAGGTAAGAGTAAGATCGCCGCATTTTATTCTCCTTCATTATACACGGTATCTCGTGCAACTTGTCTTGCGCCTTCGTCGAATCCGATCAAACAGAATCGAATCGGATCGGTAATTCCTTATCCGCGAGAAGCTTAACGATACGAATTAGAAACGCGCGCTCACTCGCGTCGAAACGATATATGATGCGCGGACGCGAAAAAAACGCGCCAGGGACACGGGGAAAAAATCACGGTCTCGCGAACATACGTTTTCTTTCCTCGTACACGCTCGCCGTTTAAACGCTCGCGATGCTCGCGGCTCAAGCGCCTCGAATCGGTCTAACGACGATCTTTTGTCCGTTGCGAAACGCTACAGTCTTTTTACTCACGCTCGATATCGAATCGGAACGGAACGCGTTTCGATTTCGCTGTTTTTTTTCGATGCCCTACTTGTCGTCTCCTGTTTGCTCCTGTTCCTGGATCTCCGTCCGCCTGCCCGTTTGCCCGTTTACACCTCGACCTTCGCGTATAAGTTGAAAAAATTCAAAGCGCAAGACCAAGTTCGACCGTATGCGATGCGCGCAAACACGCATACGTAGCTAGGTGTACTCGGTCATGCCGATTCGAGAAATATCGAGAGCAGATCGAGGATTGCTCGGCGTGTGCTGCGTGTGTATATATTAGTTTCACAGGACCACGATTCGGTGAGACAAGGCTGATGCCTGCGATCGGATTGCTAATCGGATTAATGGACGGCATATCTATCTGCCAGTGCGATGGATCCTGTCTCGCACCGTACCTTGTGGAACCAGAATGACACCGGTGCCATCACCCACCTTTGCAACACCAGTCCCGTACCTGCGCATCTACGACTCTAGAGTACCTCTACACGCACTCTCGATAGTCGATCCATTATCTACATTGCTCGATAAATGTACAGTGTCTTATATGGGTGGTAAAATCGCGTTATTTCCAATTTAAGACACTTTTCTCCTCGCGTTCGATTATACATATCCGTTTGCCGTACGCTTTCGAGTATCCCGAACGACGCGTGTTTTACGATCCGAATTACGCTTCGCTCGTTTACATTTTTCCACCTGCCTCTACCCGACGATTACGATCTATCTCTCATTGTCGCGCGCTTTCCTTCTCTTTGCTTATTTTCACGACTATTATTTTTCGCGGAACAACGTTCTCTCCATTCGATTTCCGATTATTTATCTTTATTATCTCTCTCTCTCTTTTTTTTTTCTTTCTTTCTTTCTTTCAATTTATCTACAGTTACTTTATCTTATTATATCTCATTTTATTTCTTTTTCCCCTTTTTTTCTTTCTTTCTTTCTTTCTTTCTTTCTTTCTTTCTTTCTTTCTTTCTTTCTTTCTTTCTTTCTTTCTTTCTTTCTTTCGTTCGTTCGTTCGTTCGTTCGCGTACGATTGTCGGTATATGAGTTGCGTACCGCCGTATATACGCGTCTGTATATGTTTTAATGTATCTAGGTACGTGCATAGAACCACGTATCATACCACCTTTCTATCTTTTCAAGTTATCTTTCTTTATTTAATTTAGTGCGATTCGATCCAAACTTCCTTCCGAAATGGTGTTGCGCGTTTAACGATTTCATTCTTTCGACAGCTCAACTTTGTAAGAAGTTATTTGAGAACGATCGGCAAAGAAGGTCCGTCGGAAGAGGATCGAGTCATGACGGAGATCAAGATATTTTCCTTGGCTAGTCACTTATTTTGGGGCCTTTGGAGTATCGTCAATGCCAAATTATCGGAAATTCCATTCGGATATTGGGTAAGAGTACTTTCGCATACGTACAACTCGACAATATTATTTTCTTACTATTAGCCGTTATTATTGCAGGATTACGCAGTTTCCCGATTAAAAAATTACCAATACTTGAAAGAGAAGATCATGGTATCTGGACCACCGACGATAAATAGCGAATTTACCGATAAGAAAACAACCGTGGTAGATTGAGAAGCGCGAATCTATTTAATCGTCATGGTGTAAAATGCTTTCTATGCGACGGCAAACGACAGTTTGCTCCTTGCACCTGCATACGCTCGTGATGATTATCTTGCCGGAATCAAAGTATCACGATCTATCGTTATCTTGTTATCAGAAATCGTGATACGTGTCTTTTATTTTCCTAACACGTCGAGGGAAAAGAATTGGGAGGAAAATAGAGGAGAACGAGCACGAACGAGCACGAACGAGCACGAACGTAACGTGCACGCACGCGTGCTCGCGAGAGTGTTTGGTGGACGATTAGGTCGGGAAATAAATAAAGAAAGAGGAGTCGGGGGATAGAGAGAGACGCGTGGCAAAGGACGAAGACTGAGCGCGGAAGAAACGAGAGCGGAACGAGGAGCGGGGAAAACGATGGAACGACAGGAAAAGAAAAGGAAAGAAAATATAAGGAAGGGAAGATGCCTTACGAATTAACTAATGTGATATAGGATAAGAACGGTGTTTATCTATCGACACCGTTGATTTTTCAGGGAAACGATGCTCAATCCCCGAATCAGGCTGTATACGCTTGGACACAGATATCGGAATTTAAAGCGTTACCCGGATATTCCTATCGTTTGTAAATTCTATTATATACGTATATACATACGTATACGTATATCTCTGTATACCAGCATACATGTATTGTATATATGTATACGTGCGTACATACGTGTGTACACACACTTAATATACATACATATATACATACAGTTGATTTGTACATAATTACACTTTTGTTGTACCTGGATCGAACGATTGTTAATTGCAATTGGAATAGGACATTTTGTACGCTTAATGTTGAGTAACAAATCTTCGTATTCCTCGTCGCATCTTGCGTATATACGTACTTAATTACGTCTGTCTGTGTCGCTCCCTCGAACGAGTGATAAACGTTCGCGCGATCGAACAAAAAGATAACGAGTCGACTACCATTTACGAACCTACCATACCAACTCCGTGCTGATGTAAACAAGTTGCGTTTATAGATATCTTCTTTTGCGATTATTTAGTACTACTTGCGTCTTGTTTGTAATCTTTTTACCGTAAACGTGCATTTTTCAAATACGACGCTCGCTTTTAACTTCATCGAACGACAATTTTTATTTTAATAAAGGTCCAACGAATGTTTTATGTTTTACAATTACTTCTTCTTACTTATACTTCCCTTCCCTTCCCTTCCCTTCCCTTCCCTTCCCTTCCCTTCCCAACCCTTCCCTTCCCTTCCCTTCCCAACCCTTCCCTTCCCAACCCTTCCCTTCTTATAGAGAGCCGATACATACATATTATGCCATAGTAAATTTATACCATGTTGTATCTCACGCGGCTGAGATAGATAGGTTTCTCGCTATCATTCCTCTTTTTCTCGCCCCTACTACCGTCGCGCGATTCACTCTACAATTATGTATACAGCAGGGATTCTGCTCTTTGTCAATGGCTATCATCCCATAGAGCGTATACAAGATACGAGAAATATTCTACGGAATTTTTTATTTTTACCTAAGACACCGATACATCGTGTAACCGCATTGCCTTTATGTTATTAAGGACAATATATATTAACGAATTATTTTTCAATTAAAATTTGCAATTTCACTACAGGTAGTCAAGCTTATTTCGGCTCTATCATCTGAGTTTTCAACCATTTCCTTTTATAATTCTTATACTTCTGAATTTGAATCACGAACGAGCATTCAATCGATTCGGTGCTATTCCTCTAATAGCGGGATTAACGTTCGGTCGTTCTCGAATAATTCGAAAATCAGGATTTACGGAACTTATTGCCCACTGGGTATAGATGCTCTGTGTTATGAAAGTCGCAAAGGCGCTTGCGCGTTATCCCTAGTTACAAAGCCGAACGAAGCGAAAGTATAAGTACATATGTACGTATTACTACTTTCGTTCCTTAGACAATATCTTTCTCTCGTTCTCCAATTTTTTTTTTATCCGATGTCGCATACACACCTCGTGCGTAATTATTAAAAGTGTATTCGCATCGATATAGAGGGCGCATCGTATCGCCACGAGCGTTGCTGTCAGACGCGCGATACAGTTCCGATGGGTTCGATGAATGCGCATGAACCTACCGAGTGGATGTTGTTTTTACGTGTTGATATTTTGCTTGGAACTAATTGGAAAATATTTTTTACAACGACGGCTCCTTTGAGCATCGATAATTTGGTTTTATCGTGTTTTGCTCGACTCTTACGGTCCAAAAATGACGGAAATTGAAACAAACCCTGAAATTACGTCGCACGATCAGCCAAACGATGATCAAACAGAGGCACAGAATCGACTAATTGAAAAGGAAATATCTTCTCCTAATAATGATTCTACTTCTTCCTACGTGTCGGAAGGGAATAGCGTCGAATCGTCGAATGATTCCATGCCCGATTCGGCCGAGGATCCTAATTTCGTAACTGCTACTACTTTCAAAAAGCCGACCGTACTAACCGGTCAAAAACGTTTCCGGCCAGTAAGTAAAACAACTAAAACGTCGCTTTCGTTAAATCAATGTTCATCCGAAAACAGCGATCGTACCACTGATCATCTAACGAAACATCGACTAGACTCGAAAGATCCTCCTTTTCCGTACATAGAACCGGCTTGGGGAGGAAAATCGGAACAAGATTACAAATTGGAGGTGCTCAAATCTGGAGTCATTGTAGAGACTATCTTACTTAAAGAACAAAGTTTTTATATCGTTGGACGTTTACCTTCTTGTCACGTATCTCTCGCGCATCCGACTATTTCAAGATATCATGCCGTTTTACAATACAGGTCCAGAGAAGACGGAGAGAATGTTAAAGGTTTTTACGTTTACGATCTAGGAAGTACTCATGGAACATTTTGGAACGGGCATCGTATAAAACCCTACATTTACGTAAGAATTCGAGGAGGTCATATGCTCAGATTCGGTTGTAGTCAAAGAAAATATATTGTTCAAGCACCGCCACACGATCAAGAAGAAGAATCGTTATATACTTTGTCGGAATTAAAGGTGTTGCTCTCTTACTTATTAACTTTCTCCGTTATTCTCTTGATAGCTAGTTCATTTGGGTTGGCTACTTGTACTGTTTATCGCACGCCACGAATAACAATGATATTTTAGGAAATGAGAGCGTTAGAATTGGAGAAACAGCGCACGAACACAGAACCGAACCAAGAGGAAGAAAACGATGGTATCGACTGGGGTATGGGAGAGGACGCGGACGAAGAAACGGACTTACAAGAAAATCCGTACGCTTGCATCGCCGACGAGGATTTAGTTTTAGACGATCCTAAGAAAACTCTTAGAGGATGGTTCGAAAGAGAAGGATATGATCTTCAATATCAAACCGAAGAGAAGGGAATCGGACAGTTTTTATGCTGGGTGGAGTAAGTGATCTTTTGAATTATCGCATTTCTCGAACGACTTCTCGAACGATTTAACGTTGTACTCGTTCCTGCGAAACCGTAGTCTTCCTATAGAAGATATCGTTGGTCATGCCGTCAGAGCAGAAGCTATTGTTAAGGGTAAAAAGAAAGAAGCGGTTGTGCAATGCGCACTGGAAGCGTGCAAAATTTTGGACAAATATGCCCTGTTAAGACAAGCGAATCATGGTAAGACCAAATTTATGTTATCGCATGTAATTACAACGTTAATTTCTTACTCTTACTGTTATCGTCAATTCCTATTATATGACACGAATAGAAGCGAGGAAAAGGAAAACGAGAAATTGGGAAGCCGAAGATTATTACGATTCCGACGAAGACAATTTTTTGGATAGAACCGGATCAGTGGAGAAGAAACGTGAACAAAGGATGCGATTAGCTGGTAAATTAGAGGATAAAGCAGAAACGTACGATTCCTTGGTAAGTTTATGTTGAATCCAGACGTTTCATTAAAGATCGAAACATCGATGCACCTAAACGGAGTCGCATTTAGATGTTAAAGATTCAAAGGAATTCGAGAGTATCTCGAAGAAAGACTCGTAAACAATTTTATTACGTTATGTTATGTTAACACATAACCCGTTGCCATTCTTAATTCGGTCTTAAATCAGAGCATCGATATCAACGCAGGTTCAAATCATTATTTTGTTTGATCTTTCAGCTTGAAAAACACAAACAAGTTAGCAAACGCATCTCGCATTTATCAAACTCGATCGAAAATTGGCAAAATGCGAACAGCATGGAAAAGGAAACAACGGACGAGGATGCGCTAGACGCTTTTATGTCCAGCTTGAATTCTTCCGCTTTAACCAAGAGCGATATCGCTAAGATGAAAGTAGAATTACAGAACCTTCGTAAGGAGGAAGCGAGTTTAACGAAGTTATTGAACTTGACTCGACCGGCGAATTTACCTGCACTCGTTTCTACGAACGCGGTAGAAATGGCGGGAAGCGATAAAGTAACCGAAAACGTTACACGACAAGTATCATCGGAAGCAAATAAAATTCAAGATTCCTTGTTCCGTCGTAGAAAAGTAAGCTAATACGTACATTCTTTTCGTTCCTTCTTCCTTCTTTATTCTTTAATCTTTACTTTCTTTACTTTTAATTCGTTATTCTTAGTTGTTCTCTTCTTTTTTTTTTTTTTCTTTTTTTTTTAGGAAAAACAAGCAAATAAACGAACGTACACAAACCGCAAATCGTTCGTAACAAGTACCACCGATGATATTGGAACAGAAGCAGAATTGGAAGAAGAATTGGATAGCGACGATGACGGCGAACAGATTTTAAGTTCGTCACGTGGTTCGTCAACCGAGGAAACTTGTAAATCACAAAGTTTCACCGTTAGTATCGGAAATGATATAAACGAATCTTTACAAGTAAACGAAAAGCAGTCGCAACATCAAGTTGACGCGACAAAAAAACGTCGACAAGAGCAAAGGAAAATAAATTACGGTCAGGACATTTATACGGCTAATTATTCAACGTGGGTCCCTCCACAAGATCAAGCAGGAGATGGGAAAACGAGTCTGAACGAAAAGTATGGCTATTGATTGAACGAAATCAAATTCGATCAATTACAATGCCGTGTAATTACAATTTGATTCTAATGTATTATCCTTTATCATACGACATTGTAAATATTGTATATAATACATGTTTGTAGCGAAGTACTTCAATTTCGATATACTTTAACGCGATGTGTCGTAAATATAAAATATCGCGATTCACATTTTATGCCTTGTATGCTTCCTGATTAGTACTTTGTTCCGCGCGAATTCTAACTGAAACGTGAACTGGGTGTGCGAAGATGCAAAACTTACGGAAGTCCGATGGTAGTGAAGTACGTATTTGGAAAGCTATATTGTCTACTATCCTCTCGTGACATGTCGCAAGATCATGATCCCGAATATCGTACCTCCTTCTCAAATCGGTACCTGTTCAATAGTTTACGCTCCAGTTACTATAGAGTTCAATGTAGTGTTCATATACGATCGTGAATAAAGCTCGGGCGCATGTATACGGTATGTATACGTACGAAGTGTATGGCAAGCGACTAGTTGCAAGTTTCGACGATCGATGGCGCGACGTGTCGATTTATGCAGGGTACAGTGATGGTGGATGTCACCGACAAGTTGACGTTACTGTAATTGACAGTATAGCAATGAAAAAAAATGTACTACTATGTACGTACGTTTACTATGATTTCGTAAAAGTATGTCTTTAAATAAGAAATAATCGGTTAAAAAACGACACAGTATTCCGTCATGCGACCGCTAACTATATGTATAAACTAATTTTCACGAACGACTTGCATTTACGATTTGAAAAATAATTCGGTACCTTATCGTTTGATACGATGCGCATTTCGAAAAGGGACATTCGTGCAGGGACATATAGAAATATAGAACTTGTACGCATTATCGATGAAAGATTCAATTTATTGATCATTTTTGTAATTACAAAGCTTCGTCGGGGAATATTACTTTTATCCGAAGCGCAATTTCCGTTTGTTATTCGCCGATACATTGGGATGGTCGAGTGGAAAACGAACGCCGCGAAATATACGATCGGGCAACGTTACTCGTTGGAATAATTAACAGGAATCGTATAAGATCGACGCGGAGTTGCATCTCGTATACCGTATACCTCGCTGCACCGGGCGAGAACGCTTAAAGAAACGTTGACGAGTTCTCGCGATACCGATCTCGTATCGTACATCGTGTTCGCAGTATTTCCAGAGTGCCGCCATCGAATTCGGAAACCAGTAACCGTCATAGTTTTCGAGTATACAGTGTACGATTTTTCGAGGTTGCGTTGGAAACATGGTGGTTAATCCAGGTCGAGAGAGAAGATACGTACTTTCGTGCGTTTTTCGAAAACGCGCGTCGTTCGCTTCTGTAACATCGATAAATTACCGATGAACTTTTCAATCTACTTTCTCTTTATCGAATCGTTTCCTACCGAATAACGAGGGTAATTTTGATCTCGCAGGGTGAATGGGTCAATATTAAAGTACGAAACCGTTGCTAAATAATAGATTTATTTTTTCATCCAATGACGGTACTTTTGTTTACAAAATAAAGGAAAAAGAACTGGGGCAAGGGGCGTGGGGTAGGGGCTGGCAGGGAAGCAATTAAACTTACATATCCGATAGAAACGCAGCGCCAACTTAATTAAATATCTAAACGTTGTAAACTAAAGTAACGCGTACGTTTCGTCGCCTCAATCTCGCGTACGCAATTTCCATCTTTGGAGATCCACGTAAATGAGGAACGAACGGAAATGAAGAAATCGTGATAACCGCGTGAAAGGAAACGTAAAAGTTTGCCTCGATCTCGTGGCTCGGCAAATAATTCATTTTTCGTCCCCCTGCGAGATTCGTCGTATGATCCACGGAAAATGTACTGTTATTACGTAACGTGTAAATATCTCATGTCACAGAATGCATGCGCGAATACGCTATTGCAAATAGATACATATATATATATATATATATATATATATATATATATATATATATGTATATCTTTATAATAATCTCAGCTTTGTCCTTCGACGCGCGTCACGATGTAGGTACGAAAAGAAGCGAGTAAACGAAATCGATGCGTTCGCGTGGTGCGTGGTAGGTGGTACGTGGTACGTGGTGCATGGCGTGTAATGTGCGGACAATGGATTCGTTGCGACGTTCGATAGGTGACCGTAGATCGTCGTTAAAGAAACGGTAATTTTTCTCACACGGACACGTTAATCCGTGATCATTTGCGCGAGACGCGTGGTCGAAAGCGAAACGCGAGTTTATCGACTATTTGGTGTAACGAACCGATGCATCGAAGCAATTTTCGTGGCGCCGAACAAAGATGTTTTCGAGACTGCGCACGTTTCCGAAGGTATAAACCGATCGACCATTACCGAGAAAAAGAGCATTAAACGATAAAAGAATGGAGAAATTACGCGTCGCGTTATGTTTTCGCGGCGGGACACGCGCGCGCGCAAACGATCATACGGATTTCGAAGCGTGTTCGGTGCTCGATGACGAACAGACGAGGGAACAAAGCGGAGCAAAGTTCAGAGAAACGAAACAGTGGCGCCGAGTCGGTTTGAAACGAGCCGCCGAGTTAAGTCGCGTCTCGTTGCGTTACTTAGTGAACTTTGACGATGCCTCCGGCCCCGTAAGCTCCTGCGAGCAGAGCCTGCGTACCGTAGAGAGAACCTGGTGCGAGGCCAAGTCCCAAACCAAGGCCTACCAGTCCCGCGTTACCGGCCACTAAGTTGGACGTCGCGACGGCTGGACCAGTCAGTAACGGTTGTCTCAACAGGGCTTGTCCTCCCAGTAGCGCAGTCTGCGTAACAAATGTTGTCGTAACATGTGAAATAAACGTGTTCGACGTATCGCGTCGGTTTCATTTGGAAATCGATAGGAGAATGATAAGTCCGAAAGAAAGGGGATAACGTACCTGAGGACGGACAGCGACGGCGCCGGCGGGGGCGGCCGCAGCGATCACCGATGGTCGTGCGAGTACCGGGGACGTGGCGACCACGGGACGCACCGCTGCCGCGGTGGCAACCGGTGCCGCGGCGACCGCGGTCTTCACCGTGATGCTGGGGTCCTTCTGAACGATAGCGTTGAAACCGTTTATGGGATCGGCCGCGTAAGACACCACTCGTCGGGAACCATCTGGCTCGATTAAACTGTAACTACCCTGAACGACGTCGCCGTTGCGAGTTTCCTCTTGCGCCTTGTTGTCGCCTGTAAATTTACCGTTAACCTTCTATCTTGTCGCTTCTTCGTTATCCCGTCCTCGCTTCTCCCGTTCTTTCGCTTCTCTCGGTCGAATCCGACCGGAAAAGAACCGGAAAAGAACCGGAAAAGAACCGGAAAAGAACCGGAAAAGAAGCGGAAAAACGATCGACAGGAAACGACACCGGCGAGTACGTACCAGTGAGACCGTCGGCAACGCTGTAACTGAAACTGTATTGAGGATTTGGATCGTAATTTTCAGTTCTGACGACTGCAGCCGGTGGAAGAGCTGCTGCTACCGTGGTTGCGGCAGGAGCAATTAGTCCTGCGTTTGACCCGATTATTCCTGCACGGGCTACGGTGAGGAAAGTGACCAGAACGCTGATAATCTGTGGAAATAAAACGGGACAAATGAAATAATGCTTTTCTCCTATTTCCACGTTCCTGGCTTCGAAGCCAGTTAACCTTCCGCGAGTCGAACGAAAATCGTACGTATCGGTTTCGACTAAATCGACGTTGAACAGAAGCATAAATAAATATTTACTTTACAATCCATATTGATGAAAAGGCGAATAACGTTTCGATGCTTCTCCAACGACTGCGTGTCTTAGCATTTCGCTAGCGTGGATTTTATACCGATTGGCACCGCTTGACCCCACCCTCGACTTTTCTTCGGTGACACCTTCACCCCACTGCATCTCACACCTACATAACGTTGTAACGCTCTCGTTCTTTATGTATCCGATGATATCTATACATCTAGCTATCCACGCATCTATGTATCTGTCTATGTATCCATGCATCTATGCATTCGCAAAATATGACAATATACGTACGTGTATGTGTACGGGTACACGTGCGTAGTACATTAACTCGTCGTAAACGAATAAACAAATTATTCGAATATTCGAACATTTATCTACGATCTATCGTTAAACGAGAATGTTTGCTTTCCTGCCGAGCTAAATCAATTTACGCTCGCATTTCGTAAGAAAGAAAAATCTTGCGATGCTACTGATATTTATGTTAACATCCGTAGGTGTGCTTACCGCACACCCGAACTGTTTATTCCAAAAACTATAACGACAATTTTTTTCATACGAACAAAATAATCTTGTATAAGCATTTTTTACGTCGGTTTTCGGCGATAGAAAATTCGCTTCCCTGTTCGTTCCTTTAAATTTTCGATCGTGTGTAGACAGTTCGGAAGTGATTTTTAATGGCATATCCAGCGAAGCCAACAACGATATAATATATATGTCGAATAGAAAAGATTAAAGGAGAAAATAACGCGAAACCGTAACGCGGATGGAGTTCCTGATTTGGATCGGGATACGGAGTAGAGACAAGAAAAGGACGCATAAAGTATACGAATGATCGATTATATTTTGCAACAGCGTGAAAACAATAAAAGTAGAAAATTAAAATTTTTTTATACGTTTCGCACGTTGGCGGTAAAATTGCTGGCGGTGAAAAATGTTTTACGGATTATGCAAATATTTTTACGGAAGACGACGTTCGGAGAACAACCTTGGGAGATCGAACGTTTGATCGATAGGTAAAAAAGAAAAGCGTATTCCGTGATAAAATATCGAATTCCGTTGTCCTAATTATGGTAAAATTACGAAACCGTGTATGGAGAAATATAATACACGGTGGGACAGTTTGCAGGCGCAAGATCGCGAGTTAACCGATACTAAGGTGAACTAATATAATTGGTATCATTGCGACATTGAGTAACGAAATCTTAACGTCGATCCTGCGATTCGTCTATATGGGTCACGTAACTCTAGGAGTAGCTCAAGGAATCGCGTGATACCGAGCTGTCCGTTTGCGTAACTTTATTGTATCTAGTATGATCTAAGCTGGTACAGTAGTGCGTATGCGTGTACGCGTGTGCGGAAAATTGGACGATCGCGAATAACGCGTCCTTTCGATCCCCACGAACTGTGCACCGTCATCAAACTATCTACGAGTTCCCAACTTGTACCGGAGTAGTAGGGATTTTCTCTCCGGTAGATATAAAGAGCCGAGCATCGGGTACTCGGTGTATCATAGGTTGTTGGCCGCGAGTTGTCGTTGCTCTTTGCCTGTTGCTCGTTGCTCGTTGCTCTTTGCCTGTTGCTCGTTGCTCGTTGCTCTTTGCCTGTTGCTCGTTGCTCGTTGCTCGTTGCTCGTTACCCGTTACCCGTTGACCGTCCTCGATCGCCGCTAGCAGCGTCATATTTCTCGATCTTTCAGCTAGCAGGATTTGTTCGTCGGTGGTAGTTTTTCATCAATTACTTAGCTAGCTAAGATATATCTATCTTAACTTAATCGCGATAGATCGAAATTAAGGACGACGAAGCAGAGGGCAAATGACGAATAGGACAGATCTTAAGGAGTCGGTGGTACGTGATCGGTTTCGAAGTCGCGCTTCGGTTTCCAAAACGAACGGACAGACGCGAATGCGCGAGATATCGTTCCCGGCGGTAAAATAGCGCATAGCATAAGAATCGGTTGAATCATTCGTAGAAATTTCAGTAGCCAGAGATCGGAGAAGGCGGCAGCCAGCACGCTGGTGAACCACGGTGCATCCATCAGGAGATAAAGCTTGACGAAAATGAAATATCGCGTTTTCACCGTATTCATTTTGAAGCTACTGTTCTCGGTCGCTAGTCTGGTCGCTTTTCGTATTAGTATCATTTTAAAGGAAGTGTAACAGAAAAGAACGGTGTTCGCGATACACGTTAGAGCGGGAATGGTCGCTACGTAAATAATAACGACGAAATTCGCACCGTCGTCGAATCGGCTGAAATTTGGTCTGACTGGGGATGATATCGGTAGCAACGGGGACAATTCCGCGACTAAGGCTACAGCCGTTGCCAGCAATGAACTGCCCCACGCCCAACCGGCGTACGTAACGAATTTCTCTGTTTCTTCCTGCTGGCTCGTACTGTACGACGACGTCCATCGAAATCTCGTGATCACCAATGTTATATCGATGCAAATAACGAACAGCCACGAAGTCGAAGATATCGTGAGAAACATGAGGGTTAATCCGAGAATCGTGTAAACGTTCGAATGGATTGGCACGTGGCATAAAATGCAACTACCGATACCGATTATGATTCCGTTCAAAACTATTTGCGTCGCGTTGTAACATATCACGGCTTTGTGAAATGCTCGCGTACTTTTCCTTAGGACGGTTAAGTACACTGTCACTACAATTGTGTACGGAACGATGTAAACGATGTTCGCGAACACTACCATATTGGCGCCCCAAAAATTTAACGACTTAAATACGCTGTCACAATTACTAGTTTTATTCACGCTTCGAATAAACGAATCGTTCGCGTCCTCCTCTAACTTCTCATCCTCGCCGTTCTTATCATCCTCCCGATTCTCCTCGTCCACGTTGATGCTGTGCTCTTTATCTTTCTTCCAAATTCGAATAGTTTGACCATCGGAGATGCATCTTTTGAAACAAGAACGTCTGGGATTTGCTTCCTCTTCCGAGTATTTACGTTGTTGCTCCGTCGCCGTTTCTTTCGAATCAACCCTTAATTCGAACGCATCTGAAACGTATCGTTACGTTCATTTAAATCTCGAAACTCGACTATTTCGCTTCGATTTTTCATTCTATCGAAACATTTGTTAGTTCGTTAATGTTTGAAACGTTGCACGTCGAAAGCTAACATCGAATATTATTATATTTCACGATCGTCTAGCATTTTCACCGTTTATCGGCAATGACACGTAGCGTGGCCCTGTAGCTTCTTATCGAGTATAAAATCGCGAAATCCTCGCGAATCGAACTCGCTCGAACGACAACGTACATAGATCGATGTTTATTCCCTGGACACCGAACGCGCACCGCGTTTCAAAACGTATGTAATTTCGTACATGTCTATTACTTACGCGCTCTCGGATATGGTTCCTCTCTTTTCGTTTATTTCCATTATCCGTCGCGAAATTGATAGATATTTCAATCGGCTCGTAAACAATAATCGCACAATAGTCGCGGCTGATTAAAACGATCGTTATTATAATAATGTAGAATTACTCACTTGCAGAGCAAACCGAGCAGCACAACGTGCCGGACGTGTTACCGAAAGAACGGTACAACATCACTATCGACGTGTGGTTCAACTTCCCCAGGTCGCATCGATTTTGACGGTCGTCGATAACGTCGATATCGTGCAAACAACATTTTCGTAAAAATTCTTCGTTCGATTCGCCGACGTTATATGCACAATGCACCAAAGTAGGTGTCACGTAAAGTAACGTTATCAGGATACTCTCCGTAAACATAAGAGCATGAACGAGCTTAAAATACGATTAAATGTACCGATCACCGGTTCGTCCGAATTTCGAAAGTGAAAATTTCTGCATCGATTTTGCCAAACTTGGAACTTGCTTTCTTTCTCACGCTATCTCGTGTCGAAGATTAGTCTTGTATCCAAGTTAACACGACTAAATGCGCACTAACCACAGCCATCTTCCTCCTCATTTTTCTTCCTTTCAATTTTTTTCACGACCACATTCTCTGTCCTTTCCTCCTCCTTCTTCGCAAATATACTTTGTCCCACTCGTCTTCTTCCGACTTACTCAATTTCCCTTTCTTTTGCTCTTTCGCCTGCACCACACCCCACTCCCACGTGTCCTCCCATTTCTCTCTGTCTCTCCTTCTCTCCATTTATCTTACAATCTATGAATATCTAGGATCGTTAATCGCTTTATACGTTATAACTTCCCTGCGTGTTCCCAGACTGTCGCGACACGATGCTTACGAGTCGTTACGAAGTAACTGCGATTGGTCGAAATAATGTTTGACATGTCCGTTCTACAGGAAAACACGATTACAACGCGGCATCGTTGCTCAGAAATTCTTCGCATGCCTCGATCTTTTATAATAGTTTGATCAACTTTGGTCATCGCGGTATTTAATATATGTACAGATACGTACGAAGGCGTATACGCGTATTCCTATCGCGTCAACGTCGCGTATTTCGTGCGAGAAAGTAATAGTAATTGTGTGCCACGCGAACGGATAACGGAAGAAGAAAGAGATCATCTTCTTGATAAGATGATAATTTATCGGATGGTACCGCGAATATAATGGAATTTCAGTCGAAACGGAGGATGAAAAATCAATTGGACATCACGTTTGTATATCACGGAATCCTATCGCGTAATTATTATTGTCGCCGGAATTTCCGCTGCTCCAACATACGCGCGTGCACTCGTGTAAAAGTATCGTTCGAAGATTTTGTCAAGGTACGAACGCGTGTACGATCAAAGCAATTGTTTACTCGTACGCGACGGCAATCAGGCTGGAATTCCACGGATTTCGGGCCATCGACGTTCCTCATGTTTTCAGGATATCCAACTTTTTATCGTCGTCGCGTCGAATTTTTCTTATATATATATACTAGATGGTTACGTATCGTATAAATCGTGGAATGCGGATGCTGCGTATCGTTCTACGCTCGATGACGATGACATTTTTTAGAAAAATATAAGATCCTGGCACCGAGACGATCGTTTGGTATGTATGTACACAAGTAGCGCGTATATACCGATATATTCGATTGTTTGACGACGACTTCAGTACGTAATAGAAAAAAAATTACAGCGCAGGGTTTGCGACCAGAATTCAAAGTCTTCTTTAATACAAATTTATTCGTAACTCGAACGTCGAGTCCTCGTCGTACGTTTAATAGATACACGCGTATACGTCTGTTTCTATGTAGAATTTTATTACGAGTGGCTTCGATCGGATACTTTTCGATGGATCAATTTCCACGAAACTGTCAATCCTTTCATCCGAAGGATCCAGCTCATGGCACGCTCAACTACGACCTCGGAGCTTTAAACGAATACCAGAAGAAAAAATTAAATTCGAGAAAGGCGACCGATAGATACGAAAATGAAATTTATTTAAAGAGCCATCCAGAAATCAAAGGATTCCTCTCAATTTTACTTAGGTAATTGATTTTATTCGTCGCTAACTCTGCTTGCTTCGTTCATTCTTCCTTTTTCTTCTTTTCCTCGTTTACGATAAATATGCATCGTCCGGTGCGAAGTCGTACGCGTAACTGACATGGTATATCTACTATCGGCCGTCTATTCGCGCGTACACTGCCACCATCTGTAAAGTACATCCAGAAAATGAATTTTTAAACATTTCTCTTTCCTTCCAATGCTGTGCCTCCTTCTACTACGACTTCTCTAGTTCATGGACAACGTTTCTCTCCATCTTGAGAAACATTAAAAGGTGTTTAATTAAATCTTGGTCCTTTAATCCTCTTGAAAACTTTGATCATTCGGAACGGAAGAAACGGCTTTCACTCGGCCATTCGGTCTGAAAAAAAAAGGCTGGTAACGGCAGTCTTCCCATCGATACAACTAAAATAACAGTAGATTTACTAAAAAAAAAAAAACAAATTAATATCTAGTTCATTGTAGTAAAAAAACTGTTCATTGGTTCTTGTAGATTGTAGAGAATTAATTCGTGTATCCTCAATACTGTTCTTGAATTTACTGTGCAATCATTGGTTACCGAGATATCGATGATCAAAGACAACAGGGTGATTTACCGTTTCAAGTCGGATATTCTCGGCAAAAAGTTGTACTTGTTAAAGAAAAGAAAAAATTTGACAAATTTTTTTATCGCGCTTAATCCGACCTCACAAGTATTCACTGCGGATAGATCTTGAAACTACAATACTGGAGCGTCAAAATAATTTTCGTTCCATCTGGATACGATCGTTTTTCACACGGATAGAACTCTTCGATGGACCTTAAACATTTTTTGGTCCCTTAGTTTGTTCGACGAGTAGCGTATGTTTCAGCGTTTCAATTGTTTTTCTTTTTTCTTTTTGCAGACACGTATTGCAAACGCAGCCCTCTATACGCGTTCACGAAACGATAGGCGAGTTTTTTAACAGGTCGCGCCATGAGATACTGATGGATCTGTTAGAATATCGCTTACGTACCGGACAAACGTTCGATATACAAACTGGATTAACAACGTGGAGCGATATCACCGAAACGGACGGTCCCGAAATTTCATGCCGTAACGAACAGTTGGACGATTATCGTCGACGTTTCTGCTAAGTTTGATAAACTTATCGTCTACCTTTATTTAACTTATTAAATTCGAATATAATTTCGAATCCATTTCGAATCCATTTCGAATCCATTTCGAATCCATTTCGAATCCATTTCGAATCTATTTAGAAAATAATTGCTCTTTCGATCGATTTATTTCGTTGAAACGGAGTTAATCGAGCAACGCGAAACTGATCGCGTGCATATACGTACGCGTACACGTACATATATTGGTACTTTTGTTAGATTTCCGGTTATTTACAAAAGGAAGTTTACGATCGTTTGATCAGTTGCACCCACCACTTCCTCTACAAGCACCGTATTCGTTCGTAATCGTTCATTCCCGTATAGTCGTATACACTCGACGTTCTCATTTTATCCTTATAATTTCCCAAATTATTTTTACTATCTGTTACGCGCGAAAATCTTTCTCTTTCTTTTCCGTACGCGCCCACGCTCTCCCTGTCTAATTCTTTATTATGTACTGTATATGTAGTTAGAATCGTGTTACTCGTCGTATACGTACGTGTAATACCTACGTAATATAATCGAGAGAAGACCGTAAGAGAATTCTACGCAAGAATATTGTTATGTTGCCACTATACATGTAAAGTTGTGTTATCGAAACGTATCATAAGCGACAATTAAAACTGTGTTCATGACACCGGAAAAGGAAGCGGTTCTATAATGTAAACAATCGTTGCTGATAACTTAATAATCGACGGATAATAGCCCTGGCAACAGAGACAACGTTTTCTCCTCGCGACAGTGAAATTCTGAAAAAACTTGTACGTTTTTTGTTTCGACAAAACTTTCGATACATTCTCAAAGATTTACACTATCGTTTTGACATTTGTTTTCGCAACGGGATTATTCAAAATCATATTGTTAAAAATACATAAAAATGTATGTGTGTCAAACACAAGCAAGTTAACTATGCTTCCAGGAAATAATTGTTGATATCAGGAAACTGACATCATAGATTCATCGTAGGCTGTAGAAGGAAATGCAGTGAGTTAGCGATTGGTGTAAAAATAAAAATGAAATAAGAGGAGACAGGATAAAAATGCGTGCATACTGTACAGAAGAGAGAATCCTGGATCCTACGACCGATACATGTATCCCATCACCGTAGAGAGAGAATCGGCGCGACGACTAGCGCGAGTCGCGAGAACGGCGTAAAACCAGCACCGAAGCGAATCCGAGATTCACCGAGAGCAGTCGAACATGGCCGAAGAGTCGCGTGGTGTTCAAAAAGAATTTCTGCATCCTCAGTCGTGACTCGATCGTCGCGGTGAACGGATCGTTAGTCGGGGTACGGCCGTTCGCGAACCGTTTCATTTTCTGTATTGAATCGCGCGCACACGAACGCACACGCGTGCGCGCTCGCGCGCATAATCGTTGTATATTCGAGAATCGACTTAATTCTTAGTGGAAAATGGCGGATACCGTGAAGGGTGGAAATATTGGTCGATCGGAGCACGAAAAAACGGAGCGTAGTTTGACAGTTACTAAACAAAACGAATCGAAACGATCGATTTTGGAATGAACGCCATTCTCGGAAAAAGCAAGCCCGGTCGTCTGAGTATAGACGACTCCGAGGAGCAAAGGAGCAACGGAAGATCTCGCAAATGGATATCTGATACGAAACGCGTCGAGTCAGTGATCTCGTACGATTCGTTGGCAGTGAAGAGGACGCGCGACTTGGATCGATGAAAACGTTGGAATAGTTGGTCGTTTTTCGAAAGAAAACAGAAACGAGAAGAAGAACGAACGCGTTGCGGAGGGAGGCTGAATAAAACCAGCAAGCAACGTCCAAGCTTCTGTTTTCTTCTACGTGACTTACGCGTACGCGTGTGTTCTCGTTTCTACCCTGTACGAACGTTATACTTTTAATACGTGTATGTGCTACTGTGTGTGCATGCGCGCGCGCGCGCGTGCGTGAGCGATGTTTGGCGATGTCAGAAGTTCGTCGTACGAATGGAAGCGTCAGCTTTATTCGATAAGGATGGGATCGGTGGTGATTGACCGACGGTCATTGCTTTAACGCTACGTTACTTTATGCGAATGTACTTGGGCGCATACGCGATACGCGACGCGCATACCTATACGTAACCTATGCGTACACGTATACGTATAGACGTGTATGTATTCTCGCGTACGTACACGTAGATGCGTAGGTGTTTAATGCGCGTGGGTGGGTATCGGGTATGACGCGTTTGTAGGTGTGGGTGTTTGTTCCTCGTACGTACGTACGTACGTACATACATACGTACGCGTATTTTGTGGTAACGTGTAATGGCATGGAAATGAGGCGCGCGCGAGTGTCATCCCGAAGAAAGATACGCCTCTCGCCTGGAAAGCTGTTCCGTGCTCCAAAACCGAAAGGAGATTCTTCTCGCGAGTGGTGCTCGTGCTCGTGCTCGTGCTCGTTCTCGTGCTCGTGCTCGTGCTCGCGCTCGCGCTCGTTCTTACCGATTTAACCTCGTCCACGTCGAGCGCGTGCGTTTCTCGTGTATCTTTCATTTTTGTTTATCCATATTTGGCCCATCGGTTTTAATTGTTCCGTAATTTCGACGGCACGCAAAAACGCACCGACCTCCGACGCGCCGACGATCGAACAGCCTCTCCGATGATTCGCGAGTGACATCAACAAACTACTGGCATCTTTCGCTATCGGGAAGAAAAATGCGCAACGGGTGGCTAAGGAACTTGTTCGCGACAGCAGTTCTCGCCCTCATGGTTCACGGTAAGTCGACGGATTTTCTTTTGCCTTTCGCATCGTTCTTTCCGAGATTCTTCGTCGTTCCTTATATGTACCGTGTTCCCCTTAAGTTTCCGTTTTCGCTAGTTTTAGCGTGATTCAGTGATTCGTTTGTATACCGCTTTCGTGACACGTAGAAAAGTAGCTCGTCGCGGAACACGTAAATCTTGGAACGTTTTCGCGAACCGATCGATCACCGTGTACACGTATCCGATAGACGAATTTCATTTCGAAAAGTTCTGCTCGATTAGATCTATACGTAGCAACCGATCAATGTGCATATGTACGCGCGTTCGAAGTTTACTGAAAACGAGTTCAACCAGAGATATTCCTTCTTTTACGACGTCTCGTTAACAGACACGAGATAACGAACGAGAGAAGAAACTGACAGAAATGGTAAAGTTTCTTCGAGATAAATGTTTTGTTCGCGAGCTCGATTCGTTGAATCAGCGTGATTAAAAAATAAAAGAAAACGAGCAGAATTCGGACTGCGCGCTAAACGAGTTGTCCACGAAACGAGTCGGGTAGCGTCGCGTCCCTTTAAAAAAAACTATTACTTTCGAACGTCAGCTACGTTCACCTACAATCAATAATCCGTAATAAGAACTGTATCGTTCACCGAGTCGATGTTGTCTGTTATTCTTTAAAGCTTGGACTTGATTCGCGAACGCATACATTTGCTGAATAGCTAATTGTTCGTTACTGACGCGTTCGCGTAACGGCTATATCGATAAGTGGAAAAAGGGGAACGAACAGATCGTCCCACGATGATAGAAATTAGATAGAGAACTGTATATAGAAATACTTATAGAAAAATGAAGTTTATAGTACGTGTAAAATGCACGAACTAAAGAATTTAGCACGTAGAAGAAAGCAACGCGTGTTTTTATTGTTTGAGCGAAACGTAACGGGAATGATCTTAGCAAGGATTTGACGATGACAGAAATCATTTCAAGTTCGACTCGACGCGTTTATTCTTTGTTTGTTCGGTGGTCGATTTTCAGATAAAAATACAGCGGACAAAATTACACGCTGTTCGGAGATGGATCGAAAAAAGCGCGAAGCGACCAAAAGATAAGTTTGGAATTCGCGAACGATCGATCGATCGCCTCCGGAGAAATTTCACGTTGATCGTATCCTAGCAAAAAGATACGCTAGAACGATAGATGCTGGTTGGTCTATTTTTGTGGATGGAAAGTCTTACGAAGATGGCCGAGTTTAGCCGATGTTAAACGAAACTATTAGGTTATGCGCGATGCCGTGCAACGAGGCGATGCAACGAGTCTACCGATGAATCTTCCATACGTATACGCGATACATGATAGACGATACACGATACACGTGTTTCTTACAATTGCTCTTCGATCGAATTATATTCGTCGCGCGTCGCTTGTCACGCGTCCTGCGTATCGACTCGCATAAAAGTTATCGAAACTTCTACCTGGTTAACGAACAATAAACTTACGTATTTATTCGATCGTGGTTGTTTCCATACCATGCACCGACAGTAGAACGCTTGATCGTTCGCTTAATCGTAAAACGAACTCGATGTTGTTTAATACCTACTCGTATCGTTACCAAATTTATATATTTTCTAAATTTTTTAATTAAATGATATTTACCCCTATTGTCGTACATAAAAGGAAGAAAAGAGCAAAAAATGGAGTTGGATAGAGGTGTTGCAACTTGAATTTTTCCACAAGAAAGTAAACTAGAATTTAAAAAGTGATCCTGGTCTGGTTATACTGGCAGCGCTGCACCGCTTTCCTTTATTATACTAATCATTGTATTTAAACGGAAGTGTCAAAGTAAATTGTTGATATCTCATTGGAATAAGATGGACACAGCGGTCGGAAAAAACGCAAGTAAATTTACAATTTTCCGGCGTATCTCGGAATCGTTCGTAAATTGCAGCGATACGTAGATTGCGGCTATACACCGGAGGGTATTCACGGAGGAGAAAAGAAAACGAATGTAGTCACGTATGGGCGTGGATATTAACAGTTTCTTAGATAACATAGATTTTTAAATATTATTTTAACGATAGTTAAAAATTTCATAAAAATGAAACGTATTCATTTTTCTCTCGTTTCTATTCTTGGCTATAAATTCTATTCGTAGAGCGAAAAGGAAGAGAACTCGATCGCGAGTGCGAACATGGATAAGTTGAAAATTGTCTGCGTGTTACCTACTACATGAAAATAAGTAGTTGGAGTTAAATCGAATATCGAACCGCATCGTTACGGTAACGGAAAAGCGGTACAAAGAAAAGATTCGAACGCGTTTCGATATTCGTTTTCAACGTCCGCGGTATCGATCGCATCTCCCTTTGCAAGACTATTCCTTTTAAAGCGAGGAAAAATAGTAAAACGCCATTCGCTTCCTAACCTTTTCAATCATGGGACACGTACGTCTCAACGAATGTTTCTGTCCCTCGGTGGGACAATACGTGCTACTTTATGCTCTCCTAGTATGTCGGTTTACACGTATTGCCAACTTTGTGAACATGTAATCACTTACATACTAGTTTTTATTTAGGCGATATACTTTGCTGTAGACACGCGGTAGTTTATTATCGCGTAGTCGTTAAATTCTATTCTCAGCGAATAGAACGGTACCGATGCGTTTTTCGGATACGCGTGTACTATTCGAGATCTTTTCGTTGTTATTCCGGGATCGGCCAATTCCGCGTGGAAGCTATTGTGTATGTATCTGGTATATGGGTAGTCGATTTCTGTATATTCCGAATGCCTAAACGATTATTTAGAAAATGTACTACAAGTATACCGTAAGACCGTAATGCGAGGACGAAGGATCGAGGTTTATCGAGGTTTATCGGGGTTTATCGAGGTTTATCGAGGGACAATCGTAGCACGTTTAAAGGGAGAAACGAATGGTAATAACGATCGATCGAAAAATAGAAGCGGATCGTTGATTTTTCTCGGACGTGTAACGAAGCTGGCATTTTTTTCCTTGTTTCCCGTTTCACGAGAGTTCGGACTTGGGACGGATAAACTCCGAAAGACTCGAAGGAAGCAGGGTGTGTCGGTCGAACCCTCTCAGAGGGTTCTTCGAGTCTTAGGTTTCCCTCGCGTCTCAAGGAATTCAATGGTTATTCCCGTTTCGTCTTCTACCTTCCCCTCTTACAAGAATATCCTTCTTGGGGATCGAATGTAATGAAACAGTTTTTCTCTTTCTGCCCTTATTCCCTCTTCTATCCTAGCCTCGGCAGCTTACTTATACGAGTACTTTATGCCTTGTACGTACGCCTATACACTGGACGAGTTTCGAGCACGATTGTCTTTCATGCTCGATGCAACGCGTCGACCTTACGTTACGATGACTTTGAAATATTAAGGAATAATGCGTTTCGAATACAGTGGCCTTCTCCTTTCGTTCTTCGTCCTTTCCATCGACGGTATAGTTTTGGATGCTCGCCAAATGTTACTTCGTATTTGGGAGATTTTCAAGTACCTTCGATCCTTCGGTCTTGTTCGTATTACATATTAACTGTTTAGAAAGAGTATCGTCTACTCTTTCGAAAAGAAACGAACCGTTCGTCGTTCGGTAAACGATCAAGGGTAAACGATCGATCGATGTCGTTTTTCGTCGGCAAAATATTACATTTGTACGAGCGTACGAGCGAGACAAATCGTAATCAGCCATTTCATCGGACGAGCGCGAACGCGGATAAACGGATCTGGAGGAAATGAGGAAAATCAGCAGGCGAAAAAGTAGCGGAGAGAGAAAGAAAACGAACGTAGGAGCAAGAAGTAAGAGGAGAACGAGAGGAAAAGGGGAAGCGATAAGGGATTTGTGGAAGAGGCGAAAGAAGGAAAAAAGAAAAGGGCAAGATTCGGCGGTGGGACAGCTGGTAGGAGCCAACGAAGCCGGCGAAACCGGTAAAACTAACAGAGGCGAAGCAACAGCGGGGCAAATCAATACTCGCGTTGCAGCCGCCAAGTCACGAGCCAAACGATCGCCTATCGGACCATTCTGTTCCTTCCTCTCTTCTTGTTATTTCGATCTCGGCGTATTTTCCTAGTCGGACGATAAAATTAATCGAGGAACGTATGGACGGTAAATTTTTCGCGCGCGTAGCAATCGAATCGAGTCCGATCCCGTTGACCGCGCATCTTTCGCGTCCTATTCAAATAATAATATTTCAGGGTACTCGTTCTCGAAGTTTTGAAAAGGATCAGCGACAGGGTAGTACGCGAACAGTTTATATCGGAAGCGTTTACTTGAACGTTCTTCGAATCGATACAGCTATTTCCAGACTGCTACGAGCCACTAAAAACGCGAATGTCCTCGTAATCGGACAACTCGAGTCGATGCCGATTTAGAAATCGAAGTAAACCGGGATAATTGTCGAGAAACGGAACGAAATCGAAAGTAGAGAGGGAATGGAAAAAAAGAGGAAGACAACAGCCGAATAAAATGGAACGAAGAGCGAAGAAACGGACACGACTAGGGTATAGAAAAGGAACGGATAGAAGAGTGACGGTCGGTTGGCGAGAGGCAGGTTGCCGAGATAGCTTGATTCGGAGAAGGTTAGAACCGAAATGAAACGAGATGCCTGGGGCCTACGAAGCGCAAGAACCGCGAGTTTGTTCGCGCGTGCTCACGACTCTGTTCAACGGCGAAATATGAAAACTCCGGAGGCGATTTTAATTTAGCCACAATGTCTATTGTTTCCGAGTGCTGAGGCGAGAGGACAAAAGAAAAACGTAGGATCGCGGACGCGCGCGCGCACCTACGGGCCTACGTCTAATACGTATACTACTTACGTTCTATACGGTATGTATGCGCGCGCGCGCGTACGCATCGAACCAAAGATATTTAGTACGCGGCTATACAGAAAAGGCTAAATGGATATAGAGATTTTCTGATCATTCGAAATAACTATATCGTTAGTTTTCTGTCGCGCGAACGTCAAGTTTTTTCGTCTCTTTTATTCTTTTTCCACTGGAAACGAAGGAACCTTTTATCGCTCGTTTTTCTCGATGAACGTTCGAGCGATCGCCGGTTACCTCCGAATTTCTTGGCATTCGGAAACGGTGCCTGATAAAACGTTCATGAACGAGATCGCGATTCCTTTCTTGTCCGCGGTAATTTGTGCCCGCGAACCGGATTCTACTTATTGTTGGTTCCGCTCGGCGCTTCCGCGGCGGTAATGAACAGTATTTTGCTCGACTGGTCATACCGATATCGATGCCGAGTAATCGAAAACGGAGATTTTAGCGTCTAGTCGGATGAAAGAAACGAGTTCGTCGCTCGGAACTCGAGTAAACGTTGTCGCGGATGCGATACGTTTCTCGGATAACTTTCCTAGACTAGGATTCGCCGTCTATGCGTCGTATTCGTGCGTTCCAAGAATATTTCGGGATCCATCGAGCGATATCGAGATATCTCGAATAGCTTTGTTCCAGGCCGCATTTCGAAAGCGGTAACTGGTAACACGAGCGGAGATTCGCGTCTATCGCGTAATGATCGAAACGCTTAGCAACGATCCGAAAGCTTACACGATGCGCGTCGGAACGTAAAATTTAAACGAGTCCAATTCCTTTCTCTATTGTCCACTGTGCGAATCGTGTTCGATACAAGGTGTTTGGAATGACTGTTTCAGGGCAGTTGAGATCACCGCGTATAACGGAGCATCCTTCGGACATTATCGTAGCGAAGAACGAACCGGTAACGCTGAATTGCAAGGCAGAGGGTAAACCTCCGCCGGTGATCGAGTGGTACAAGGACGGTGAGCTGGTACAAACGTCACCGGGAGATGCGAAATCTCATCGCGTTCTGCTGCCTACGGGATCCCTTTTCTTCTTAAGGGTAATGCACGGGAAAAAGGAGCAAGATGGCGGAGTTTACTGGTGCGTGGCAAGAAACGAAGCTGGCTCCGTTCCGAGTCGAAACGCTACCCTGACCGTCGCAGGTAACACTTTTTCTTTTTTTCTAAATTTCTCTTTTAAATCGGACGCCTTTTTCCCCGATGAAACCGCGCTCGCTATCTTTCCGATATCAATTTACACGCGTGTCGATATTTATTTCTCCGAGGAAATCGACGTCGCGAATAGAAAAGTTGGTGCTTTTTATTGAATCGTCGTCGACGATTCGACCGAAAATATAGGATTTTGGCGCGGTTTGCTCGCGACGAGACACCGATGCAACAATTTCTCGCGAATCGAGGTAATTTTGATTCGCGCGCAACAACGAAGGAACGCGAGGCCGGTCGTGTTCGGACAAACGAAGAACGGAGCAGAGTTTGTTTAAGGCCGATCGATATTCCAGAAGAAGGGGAAGGGTAGTTCGAAGAGAGAGAAGACGACAACTCTGTACGTCGAATACACCCGTCTCCTTACCGATACGCTCCAATTGCCAAATCGTCGGTTCTCGCGTTCCCGAGAAATTCAATAAATTCCTCGGAAGAATCAGGAACGATTTAATTTACCAAAGTTCGATCGAAACTAAAATCCCCTAACCGATCCGTTCTCGCTTTCTCTCTTTTCTCCTTATCTTCGTTACGTACACGTTCGCGGAAAGGATTGCGATACGAACGCGTGTACCTTCAGATAAGTACGTTAAATCGAGGAAACCGAAGCGCGTTATCGCGCGGAATAGCATCGTCAACTGCGGACAATAATATTTTTCCGATGCGTCGTACTAGCTCGCATCTCGCGATTCTACTATTCGCATAATCGAGATACGCGAAAAAAATCATCGGAAGAATATTATTAAGAAGAATCTGCTATACATACAATGTATGTATATACCGCGACACGACGCAGCTATCGAACAGTTAGAGGAACGATCGGCGTTAATAATCGAAAACTACCTAACCGTTCGATACGATCTCTATAATCCTTTATGACCAGTTTCTTTTTCGACATATTTGCACGGATCGAGCAAAAGAGAATTCGCGTTAACGAAGTCGCAACGAAAAACGAATAATTCGAGTATAATCAGCGGGAAAGCCTTCTGGACCGTTCGAAGGAGAATTAATAGTAAATCGGGAAAAGAAAAGAAAAGAGAAGGTTCCTTTTCTATGACGTATTATCGCGATCGTGTGTAGGGGCGCGCGCGCGTGCGGTCGCGGGCGGGCAAGCAGCCGAGCTCGAGCCCGGTTAAGCAGCGGCTGGCGAGGGTGAAGGGAAACGAACTACCCCTCGCGCATGTTTCGCGTGTGTGCGCGCCGAGAAAGAGCGAGAACGGAGAGCAGAGAAGGGAGGCGAGGGAGAAAAGAGAAGGAGAATAGAAATCGATACGGAGCCGTATCTACGCGGAGCGTATGCTCGACCAACGTGGAGCCGTGCGTTGCACCGTTCGACGTAGCATAGTTTTCCATGAGCGGTAACGCGAATAGTCGCCGTAACGTCCTTTACCTTCGACGTTGGACGTCGCGACAAAGTCTTATCGAGGAACGCCGATCATTCGATTTTTTTTTCCGAAAACGCCTACCCACGATATCGCCATCGACGACGATAATATAGGTTTCAGCGCTGCTCGGTATCGGTTCGTCGGCTCGAATTCGAGAAATTTTCAAACGATAACGATATCGCGTTTCGCCATCGAACCTTTACACTCGACGATATCGTTAACCGGGTTTCCCCTATCATGGTTACGCGTATCAACGTAACGCGCGATATAGGTTGGTACGTAGTATCAATTTTTCGCACGTCCGATCGCGCGTCCGTGCATCTCTTCGACGATTCTCCGATATTTCTATAGGACGTCGTTCGACGATGCTCCGTCGAAAAAATGCTGGCGATTTGGTAGCGTTCGCTGTTCCCATCGCGATATTCGACGGCAAAGATGGCGATAGCGATGCCGGGTAGGCGCAAACGACGGTTATGGCCGACGACTATGAATAAGGCTTTGTGCTACGAGCACGCCGTGTTCGGTCGACTTGCACCGAAATAAACTCGTCGAGAATGAAAAAACGAGAAAGACGAAGAAAAGATCGCGAAGAGAAGAAAGAGGACAAGTAGGAGAAAAGGCGAGGGTTTTCGCACGGTTACCACGGTAAACCGTTAGGTTGGAGACGTGCACCGAAACACCGTGTTCGCGATTAAAAATAGTATCCACTAAATCGACTAGTAGACGCGACTTGTACACCGATTCGTTACCGATGCGCTGCCTATCCATACCCGATTCGCATCAGATAAGAAGAACAGCTTTTCTACTCGGCTGCTAACGAAATCGAGGCTGAACGAGCTTAAAACTTTAAACGATTCCAATAGCTCGGCCGCTACCTCGCCGAGATACGTGGCCGCGTTTCGAAGAGCGTTCGATCGATCCAGCGATTTCCAACGATTCGAAACGATTCGAAACGATTCGAAACGATTCGAAACGATTCGAAACGATTCCAGTTGTCGGAATACCGATTTTACCCTGCTCCTCTCTTTTCTTCGATTCTCGCCTCGACGAAATAACACCTATCCATCGTTTGCTTTCAACCCTCTTTCCCCATCCGAGGTCCCTGTTCGGGTCCCTCGTTCGCTCCATCCACCGCGTATCGATTAGCCGGACGGCATAGTACCGTTGTGCCGTTGTGACGTGCCAGGGTTACTTCGTTCGTGTGGCTTTTAGGGGAACAGAGAAGAAGAAAATGAGAGCCGGAGGGTTAGGCGAGCAACGGGAGTAAGAGACGCGTAGAAAGGGAACGGGAATGGGAACGAGAAGGAGAAAGAGGAAGAGAAAGAGAAGGGAATTAGAGAGGAGGAGGGGTCAGAGAAAGAGAGAGAAAGAAAGAGCGACGCGGGGTTCTGGGACTCGGGTCGAGAGGAGAAGGGTGTTACAGCTTTTAATCCGAATGGAGGAGGTCGCTCTACATATATCGACGGATTCGTTGATACCGAGCGCCAACACGATAAACGTTTCCGGTTATTCGGACTTTGCAAACTTGTCAAATCGACAAATACTCGTGTCTTCGTTTCGTAGCTCGCGTTTTCGACCGATTCAAATCGAGCATAGGTGGCCGGAACAACCGACTCGGAATCTCTACCGATACATTTCTTCTCGACGTCGGTCATAGTACGATACGCGTTTCGAAATTACATTAGAAATTGGAAATTTCGAACGTTCGTTGAAACTCGTTGCATCGATATTACTCGACTGGTTGCGTCGTGATCGAACGTTCTCCTTCGTTTCCTCGAGCAAAAACGGAGGAACGTTTCGCGAAAATTAATATGTCGTTCGTTGTCCGATCTATGCTACGCGACTTCCTTCCGACGGATATATTTTCAAAGTCGTATACACATTTTTCCATCGTTTTCCATTCTAGGTAAGTCTAATTACAGTTTCCGATGCAAACGATTACAGGATGGTGTAGCATTACATTCGATAATGGGAATTCTCCTCCTTCGTCCTTTTCCCTTTTACCACATTTTCCTCTTTCTTTCGGTATGCCCTGGTCGTGGCCCGACTTCCGTTCCCATTCTTCCGCACGCTCTTCGCTGAAAGCAATTCACGAATCGCGACAGAACTTATTCTAAGGAGAAGGCGTTAATCGCGAGAAAAATTCCACGTATTTACGCGCGAAATTAACTCGCGCAGTTCTGCGAATACCCTGCGTGTTGTACTTTTCCCGAAAGACGTATTAGAAACGACAATCGCGGTTTCGCGTTGGCCGCTTTATCGAAAACGTTCCTACCATATTAGTCGTACCGATTCAAGAAATCGTGAAATCGTAAAATCGTAAAATCGTAAAATCGTAAAATCGTCCGGTGAACGTAACCGGTATCGACATCGACCATTTAAAATACAGATATTCTCGCACGAATCTATTTTATATGCTCGAGAAAGTTGACAGATGTTTCTAAACGGTTCACGAGTTTCTATTTGCGTATCTGCTCGATTCGTAAGTAACGTAGTCGACGTTAATCGACCGGTTGCCGAAAGCCGAGAGCAGATCGGTTCTAAATAAAAGTTCTTTCTTTCGAGTCCTTGCTCCTTCTCGTAGATCCGTTCTTGAGTTTCATCCGACGCAGAGTAAACGCTATCGAAACAACGACTCCATTCAGTCCCGATGGCGTAGTAGGTATTTCCGGCGTGGACAGCTAAGTTTGCGAGGCACGGTCCGACGATTGCAGCGCGTACGAACGTTTATCGCGAGATGCGATCTACGAGCTACGATAAACATCGGACAGCCGTTGTACGCGTTTACTTTTTTTCACGCGACGTTCACCTTTTTCGATAGGTCGATTTAACGAGAGAACAAACGATTCGCGTCCGTTTTCGTTGACGTACGCGGTTCCGTGTACTACGATTACAGCGTTCGATCGTGTACGCGTAAATACGCGCGATCAAACCGATCGAAGGTTTCGTTGCACCTTGCTACGCGTCGGCAAATATAAATATCGCGTAGAAATAGTACTCTTTCGTTCGCGTATCCATACGCCGAATCCTGCTGCTTCTGGCCGGTACGCGATGTTCCCCGTGATATATGCGCGCGAGTACGTCCAACTGCCACGCCTACCGACACTACGGTTTAATTGAGTAATCGAGTACACCCTCGCGACGTCGTCTGAATCAAGAGGAGAGTCGAGCCACTTTCGACGATATCCCTATCCCACTCCACCCTCCTCTTTACTATTTTTATTTGCCTCTACGCCACTACGCGATTTCAAATGCTACGCGATCGAACAGAAACATATGCTGGCCGAAAGAAAGGTGGAATTCGGTTCGATATTGTACTCGAAGGTAAATATCAAGAGCGAAACGGAACGATGTCCCGCGTGAATTATATCGCTCGTCCGGTTTAAGGAAAGCAGGGGCTGGACGTGACACGAGCCAGACAGAAACAATGCAATTTAAATGTTAAGCGAACGGCTAGGGTACTATCCTGTACGCCAGTTAGGTACCATACGTAACGCATATTTTACCAAGACAGAGTGTGCGTGTTAACGGGATTTCGTGAATTCAAATGCGACAGTTAAATCGAATCCGCGATCGTATAAATGTACCTCTTGCCCTCTGTTTCTCTCCTCGACCTCGTCCCCTTGGCCATACATCCTCTGTCCGTCGTTTCACCGTTTCGTCGCTCCGTACCTTCGCTTCGCCGATACGGACGAATAAATTCGTCGAGGTTATTAAGCGTAAACGCGAGAGGACAAACGAGGAATACATCTTCGAAAGTCTTACGAGCGAACGATCGTTCTTATGCCGTATGCGTATACGCATACGCGTGTCTTTGCGAATACGCGAAAATAAATGTCGTAATTTAAGAAGATAAGGTAGAAAGAAAGTAAGATAGGAGAAAAGTTTGAGTGTCCTGCAGCAGTAGCGACGATTGGTCGTCTATCGAATAGTAGTCGCGCGAAGGAAGAAGGAAGGCACGAACGCTCCACGCTCTCTCGTGTCTATTTATATCGAATCCGTGGGCATACCGGACCAGACTGGCGGCGCGTTCTACCGTAGCGACACCGACTTTGCTGCTCCGACTTCGACTACGACTCCGACTACCACTTCGACGCGACAACCACCGAATCCTGCCTCGGCTAACGTCTCTCCTTCCAATCGGAAATAAACTCGTCCCGCTCTCGATTAAACCTAACGAACCTGCAAAATCTATCATGCATCTGGCCTCTTTCCTTTCTCTCTTTCCTTTCTCTCTTTCCTTTCTCTCTTTCCTTTCTCTCTTTCCTTGCGCCGAATTAACAAATATATTAAACGAACGCTTCGATCGCGTTACGTGTTTGCAATTTTACGCGAGTAAAGCGACAAGTTTTTTAACTTGTAAAGAACGATGAAAGAGCGGTAAATTTTGAAGTAAAAGTTGGCATTTCGAAGGAGGCTGCCGGCAGTAAGAACTCGGCTCGTCGAAATCGAGGGAAAAGTACGAACAAAGTAGACGCGCGCCTACTTACGCCTACCTGTGCATGGATTCGCGATCGCGACTAGCCGTATACGGCTGTGCTCCGCGCGTATACGGTATATACGGTCGCGGTGGTCACCTTTCGAGGTTCGGTTAAAACTCTCGGCAAGGCATCGAGCAACCGAGCGTGCAACGTGGAAGCATGCTAACGTACACCCATACGGAGATAGCCCTGTGGCCATTTGCATTCAATGCGCTCTTACCTACCGAGCAACCGAGCGACCGAGCGAGCAAACGAACGAATATCCCTTCTACGTAGCTGCTACTGCCGCTACCACTGCCATTGCTTCTCTCGCCCTTTCTAACCGGTCCATGTACCATTGTGTTTATTTATATTCGCTTTAATTATATCGGATATGGTATTGAAATCTCTACCTTGGGAATGCGCTCGTGCATTCGACGATGATATTACATTGTATATCCGTAGGTTTCTCGATACCGCTCCGATGCAAAATCGCTCGAGCTTCGATTAGCCAATATATCGCAAACGAAGCCTGGAAACGTCGACGTCGCGTATCGCGCACTGCCGTTTCACGATAAGCCTGCCGTAACGCTAGCAGTGTCCGACTACGAGTCGGAAGACTCGCGTGGCTACTATTGGTTAAAGCGAAAAGTCTATCCCTCGTGTTATCCGGCACGAGCGGACAATCGATTAGGACACATCCAGGATCAACTGAAGAAACAGGAAGAAAGAACTGCTCGAGGAAATTCCGAAAATTCGTGTTGCATGTTGCGGTGGGTCGCGCAGCAGGTTACCGATTAAACGCGACAACGAGCAAATCGGTACCGGCAACATGAACGGAACGTGTACGGTTATCGCGCTAAATGACGCTAAACGACGGTAAACGACGCGAAATTACGAGAGAGGCGGAACTCTTTTTCATCCCTTTCGTTTGAAATAAGTGTATCGACACGGGTTGTCGCGTGCGTCCTAGTCGTTTGTCCGTACACGCAAATACTCGTCCCTACCGAGATTCTACAGAGATTCTACATACATATTTAGCTCGTTTCGAAGGACTCGTCGCGTCGCGTCCTCTCGCGCAGATGGTGCTACTACTCCCGCGCGATCTAACAGCCATGGCCGTTTGTCTGGTCCATACGCGCGCATAGTGCCGAGCCTGCTGCTCTCTCGTTAGTTGGTTCCTGCGGCTCGCGAAAAAGCCCGAGGGGTCGTATGACCGGTAGGGGTGAGAATGGCAAAAAAGACGACAGGGGCGAGACGGGAGATCCAAGAACCCTCCAATTCTTTCGCTCCAGATCTAGCGTCCGTTAATTGGAGGTTGTTTGACTACGCACCAGCTTCACCCTCTGCCCCTATCTACCCCACTCCGCGCCTTCCCTCCGTTTTTCCCTACCGGCACCCTACTATACTTTTTTTCTTCTTTTCCTTTCTCTTTTTCCCTTTTTTTCTATTCATCTCCTTTCCCTCTCGCGGGCTCGAGTCCTCTTTCTCTATTCGTCCGAGCCAAGGTTTTTCAGGGCACGGCAGTCGTCGCTTCGTAGATAGGAAAAAACTCGCATCGGCTTTTCGTTGCCGAGTCTACGAACACGGACGTGTGCGCGTGTCCGAATCCTGCGTCTAATCCCACGCCGGGGGACGAGAATTTATCTGGAGGAAAAGGCGTTAAACGACGAACGAAAATTCGCCGTAGCGCTGATACCGGTAAGCGTAGGATCGTTCCGATGGCGCTAACGATGAGCAAACAGAGCGGAACGACATGGCCGAGATACACCGACCACGTACTTGCTTACTTACGTGCGTCCGTACTACGTGACTCATCGTTTCGACGCGACGCGACGCGACGCGACGAGACGCTACCAACTTATCGAAGCGATGGAAATGGAAGAACCGAAATCATCGGTTTGACGTTTCGTCGTTCCGACGTTTATTCCTATAGTAGTATACGTATATTTCTAGTCGACGATGCGTCCTCCAATTACTTAATTATTCCTTCCCTTTCGATTACGATCAAAGACGGATCTAAAGATCGAAAACACCCTGTTCGTTCTCCGTACGAATCGATCTGTTTTACTCGATAACGGAAGCCTGTCCGGAATCGCCGAGAGAAATCGTTTAATCGTCTCTAACCAAGTTTCCCGTCGTTTCAGTGCTGAGAGACGAATTCCGCGCGGAACCGCAAAACACTAGAGTGGCGGCTGGAGAAACCGCTTTACTGGAGTGTGGACCACCCCGAGGCCATCCGGAACCAACGTTGCACTGGAAGAAAAACGATCACGTGATAGACTTGGACTCTACTAAACGGTATTTTCATCGTATTTTACTAATCGTTGAAATTTCTTTCTCTATTTTCCTTTCGTTTATACCGTTACTTCTCCCGAATCCCCGACCATTCTCCGCGCAATTCATCGAAAGTCGTCTCCTTCGTTACAGCATCACTTTGGTGGACGGAGGAAATTTGATGATCTCGGACGTGAGGCAAACGGACCAAGGAAAGTATCAATGCGTGGCCGAGAACATGGTGGGCGTGAAAGAATCGGCGATAGCTACGTTGACGGTTCACGGTAAGAATATTTTCAAGTACGTCGTGATGTCGTCGATCGACCTTACGTTTCTCGATACTTGGACGGTCAAATATTTTACTTTTATCTTTTCGTTGGCTCTTCTTTTCCTGTTAGTGAAGCCATACTTCTTGTCGACACCGACCAATCAAACGATCCTGGCGGATCAAACGGCTGAATTTGCCTGCCGAGTCAGCGGAGATCCTCCGCCCGAAATTCTTTGGCGTCGAAACGACGGGAAAATGCCGATCGGCCGAGCGCATATTCTCGACGACAAGAGTTTGCGAATCGACAGGGTAACGCCGCAAGATCAAGGAACGTACATTTGCGACGCGGAAAATGGTGTCGGTGCGATATCGGCCAGCGCGACCCTTACAGTATACTGTGAGTGCATATCGTACGCCGCATTTCCGTTTTACTCCTATCGTAACGCTCGTTTTCATTTTGATTCGCAGCGAGACCAGTATTCTCCAGTTTCCCGAAAGACGAAATCGTCAGCGTCGGATCGAACGTTTCGTTCTCGTGCGCGGCACGAGGTGCTCCGGAACCTTCGATATTTTGGACTCGCGAAGGTTCTCAGGAACTGATGTTCCCTGGGAACCAGTATCAGGGACGTTACGAAGTCGCGAACGATGGAAGTTTGCGTATCCGGGGGGTCCATGGAAAAGACGAAGGCCACTATGTTTGCAGCGCGATCAGTCAAGCCGGTGCGAGCACCGCAACGGTTTTTCTTCAGGTACTCGACCGTTTCACCGTACGTCCACGCGTTCGTAATATAATACGTCTATGCTCGTTACTTTGTCACAGGTTACGTCCGTCGAGGAAGCTCCGCCGCCTATAATCGAGATCGGTGCATCGAATCGGACGGTACCGCCAAACGGTGAACTTTCGATGCCGTGCCGTGCATTCGGCAGACCTAATCCACGGATTCGATGGTACAAGGACGGTGAACTGCTTCGTACCGATACCGACGATAGGCTAACGTTAGCGAATAACGGAACTCTTACGATAAAGAACCTACGATCGAGCGACACTGGAACGTATAGTTGCGTCGCATCCTCCGAGTCTGGGAACGCGTCGTGGACGGCCAGTTTGACGGTTAGCTCGGCGGTAAGCGATCAGGAAACGACGGGTGTCGCCGGCGTCGGCGTTGACGCGGTTTTACCGGATCCCTCCACGCTTCCCGCCGCGCCGAGCAAGCCGAGAATAGTCAACACCACTAGCAACGCGGTTGCGCTTACCTGGAGTCCAGGTCACGACGGATCCGGCAAGATAATCGACTATACCGTCGAATATTTCGCTACCAATCCAAAAACTGGCTGGATCGTGGCCGCGACAGGGATCACCGACGATATATATACGGTAATCTCGCGTAATCGATCATTCAACATTTTTTCTACCGATACTCGATTCGAAATAGCTGAACAAAGGTGTAATCGTCCATCTTCTCTGTACCTCTTTCTAGGTAACAAATTTGAAACCCGATACCAGCTACGTGTTTCTCGTTCGCGCTCGAAACGACCAAGGCCTTTCGCTCCCTGGTCCATTATCGGACGTTGCGCGCACCACCAATCTCGATCAACGCGCGATCCCGCAAACCGAACTAATTCGAGCGAGGGATCGACTGAATAGCGATATTCTTTATTTGAAAGAGGTTCAACCGTTGAGCAGTACCAGCGTTAAAATCATTTGGGACGTGAGTACGATCGTTTCGATAACGCGTCGTATCGTAACATGCGCAACATTCCAAGATCTCTCGTCTCGCTACAAATCTTTATTCTTTCCTCGATGTTGTAGATTCTCGGGGCTGCCGACTTGGTCGAAGGTTTGTACATAAGATACCGCCAACTTTCCGAGAAACCAGAATATCGAATGGTCACGGTATTGAATGCTGGCGCAACCAGCTACGTTTTAACTAACCTGAGCAAGTACACGCGTTACGAGTTTTTTCTAGTTCCTTTTTACAAAACGATCGAGGGCAGACCGAGTAACGTGAAATTAGCAACTACCTTGGAGGATGTTCCTTCCGGTGCACCCGAAAACGTTCACGTTGGCATGATAAATGTCACATCGGCGTTTGTTCGTTGGTCTCCACCGCCTAAAAATACCCAGAACGGTCAATTGATAGGATACAAGGTAATTATTCCTTCGTTAATAACCATCCATTTATTCGTTCTTTATAGAAATCGATCGATCGTTTCTTTCGTCCTTTTCCCTTATTCGTTTACGTTCTGTGTTTTAGATTCAGATCAAGAGCAATAGTAGCAACAAAATTCTAGGTCAAATGTTTTTGAACGCGTCGACTACTTCGGCGATCATTAACAGCTTGACAACGGGTGGTCTTTACTCGGCGCGTGTTGCCGGCTTAACACGCGTCGGTCTTGGACCGTTTTCCAATCCGATCGTGCTCAATATGGATCCAGGACAATTGACGCAACTGCCACCGCGGACGGATCCGAGTCACAGAAGCGCTTCCGTCGTCAACGAAACTTGGTTTTTGATACTAATGATAACCGTTGTATTGACCGTTATCGCCGCGTTATTGGGAGCTCTCTACGTTCGTCGAAGACAAACGATGAGCAAACAACTGGGACATTTGAACGTTCCCGTGGGCACAGCCAACGATATTTGTCAACTAAACAAGGATACTCTCTGGCTAGAACGTGGATGGAGACCGAGCAATACCCTCCAGCCGCCCTCCTCTACCGACAAAGACTGCGAGACGAAACTTCTGAATAATCAGAATCAGATCGGTTTACCACCCGGTATCGTTGGAATGACTGGTTCGGAATACGCCGAAGTTAACTTGACGACCTTTTATAACGCCAGAAAGCAATTACAGGCACCGCCGGAGCCGTACGCAACGACCACGCTTTGCATGCCAACTCGTAGCCCCGATTCGATAGAAACCACCGGCCGAAAATCGAATTCGAGCGATTCCTGTCTCAAGCCGGACTATTCAAGTTTAGATTCGAACTTGGATCGAAATAAATCGACCGTATCGCCGAGTAGCGACAACGCCAGTAGCGTTTATAACGGGGACGATAATACGGAAACGCAGAGGAGAACTCATCACTATAGAATGCCGTTGCCGAACGAAACTCAACCTCTGAATTGGTGCGACATGTTACCACCTCCACCGGATCATCCACCTTCGTTCGAAGGATCTCTCGGTTCTGCCAGGGCTCACTCTCATTCGTTGTCGCTTTCGCATCAACAACAACAACAGCAGCAGCAGCAGCAGCAGCAACAACAACAACAGCAACAACAACAACAACAGCAGCAGCAACAACAACAACAACAACAACAACAACAACAACAACCTCAACATCAATATCAATATCACCATCATCATCATCAAATGCATCAGATGCCGCATCAATATCAGCATCAACATCATTACCAGCACCAACAGCAACAGTCGCAACAACAACCGCATCAGGCCGCATTTAGTCCACACCTAGGAAAAAGAAGTATCGAAAGGCAAAACGATTTAGACCTGATGACTGGCTCGGGGTTAGCGTTAGGATTAGGTTTAAGTTTAAATTCGAATTCTGGATCTGGTTCTGGTTCGGGTTCGGGCTCGGGCTCCGGATCAGGTTCAGGTTCCGGTGGTGGCTGTGGATCAGGACCTGCATCAAGGACCTCTCAAAGTCCGCCGAGTCCGCCGATCAGAGTAACTAACGATTTAGAAAATTCCGGTGCAATTTGGAACGGTTCGAGTCAACAGTCGCAATCATTCGATGGGTCGATTCAACGGAGCAACGTCCACCATCAACAAGGCAGGTACACGAGTTTACCCCCGCAAACGAATACGTCGGCATTGCCCGTTTTTCCGCAGACTTTCGATCGTTACGAGTACAAAAGCAACAACCAGGAACACGAATACGAGAGCGGCTCTCTGTTGTACGGTCAGCGTAACGGTTCGCCGTTGGATGATTACGATTCAGCGTATAGTCGCGTGAATCGAACCGATTCCCGTTCGGAACAGTCGATCGCCAACGAGGAAATCTACCGACGAAACGATCAAGATCCTTATCCTACGGACAACCTTTATCAGCCGGAAAATGACGAATGGGATAGAAAATCTTGCGATTCGAACGCTCACTCGGACGTCTGTTGCTCCTGTTCGGAATCCAGTTGTCTTTACGGAAACGCTCTCGAATACGATGATCAATTCGTTTCGTCGTCGACGAATTGTCTCCATGGTAAAACCATTTCTCGCAGTAGAAGCGGAAGAAGTCCGCGAAGAAGAAACGCCAGAACTTGCTCGCCGTCTTATAGCAGCGGTGACAGTAACTACTCGTGTATTCCTTCGAGGCAATCTGGAAGCGTCAGCTCGCAAGAAAGATCGAGGCATAATCGCGCGAAAGGTAAACCACGCTTTAATCTTTTCCTTTATACTATTCTTTGCGAAATATTTAACAAAGATATAGCTGCAAATATTCCTCGTTCTTCGGATAGGTCTGTTACTTCTTGTATTTTACGCGATAAATTAACGATTCGAATTCCTCGAATCGAAAAGTCCGTTGCTACGTTTTATACCGGTACGATATTCGAGTCACTGCTAAATGATCAATACGTTTCCAAGGTATACACGTATTTTCTTTTTTCTTTCCTTTTCATTTAGATAAAGTGCCTAGCTTTTCAAGAATCGCCAGCCATCCTCAGCACAGTTCCTCGACTTCGAACACGGTCGGCAGTTCTGGAAGTCAAAGATACAACAAGCTGAACAACATTTTTGTAAGCAGCAGTAGCACCGGCGGCAATTCGAATGCTCCCGCAGAGTGTAATCGATCGGTCGATCTTCGCGATGGCTAGTATTTTCGTTCGTGAAAGCGAAATATCGTTGATAAACAACTGGTGACCTCGAAAATATTTTTACTTCGATCGCAACGAACCGAGCCGTCTGTCGCAGAAATACCAAGCCATCTGTGCGAACTAACGGTACCCTCGGGGTATACGTAATCGATGCTCTTGCTAATCTCCTATAAACTTCACCGTTCTTTTCACTTACTTACCGACTTTCCTTTCTTCCACTTATCTTTAACCGATACAGTTTCCTTGGAAATTAGTACAGATTTAGTATCACGGTGTCGTCTAACGCGCCATCCTTTCGATACTCTCGATAATTTCGATAATCTCGATAATCTCGATAATCTCGATAATCGGTTGAAATCGCTCGATCTGCGCGATTCTTCCCGTTTCTTCGACATTTCGTTGCTCAATAGTTCAGCTGTCTCGTCGATCGACGAAATCGACACGATGAACGATAAACGATGAACGGAAAATCGCACGAAACAAGAGACCATACATATATTTGGAATTCGCCAATGATCTACGTCGTCAACGCGTCGCGGGCTTCGACTCGTACTCGACGTTGCATTTATTTTCTAGTGTTCTTAACCTTGCGCTACAAACATTGCCGCGATCGTGTCGAATTTATCGATGGCCAACGTTCCTAAATGTTAAGCGAACATTTCTCGAGCGTCGCGACCAATATACACGATGCGATCGTCGCGCGATTCTGCTAAAATCTGAAACGCGCACTGTAGTTTTTAACGATCCACTAACGACTGTAACGCGACAAGTATCGTCATATCGAACAATTTTGTACGAGTAGTCGTAGCCGACAATCGATCCGTATATTTTTTGTCGCGAAATTCGCGAATCAACTGTTACGGTCCACGGTTCGTTGATTCGCTCGCACGGAATTGCAACGATCGAAAGAAAAATGTTGCATTCGTTTCAGAAGAGAGGGTGTCAAATTTCAATGTAACGTTATCGCCGAATCGATCGCGGTTACGACCGCGATCGCTTCGCTTTCAACTCGTTTGCCGGTGTATTTTTTTCGAAAACCCGAAAAAATGTATCTAGCTACGATACAGAGATATCGATGAAACGTCGTTAACGATCGAGTGATCGTAACACGCGACGCTGTATCATAATCGCTCAAGTCTCTTGTAATTAATTTAACGGTTAAGAGTGTGACGGAAAAAAAAAAGAAAAAAAGAAAGGAAAATCTGACGCGGTATCTCGGTAAAATCGAAAGCGCGCGATAGCTGTTCGATGAGGAGATGAGATTACTCCGATCGAGGAGAAAATAACCTTGTAAACACTGCCTCGGATTCTATCAATTCTGTAATATTACTTGCGTAGGGGGATGTATAGGTACGGAGCAATTTGTAATATAAATTAATTGCGCGAGTTCAAGTTTTCGAGCGAAATCGATAAATCCGTATACTATGTATAGATACGAGCATAATCCATCCAGAATGTCGAGTAACGAACAAGTATAATTGACTAACGAAAGAAGGGTTCGTTTCCGTAGACCGTTTTAGATCGAAACTCGAATCGGGATGCATAGCCGCCACGTAGAACTCTATATTTTAAGTATTCGCCGTAACGCGATACGATACCCTCGAATTATTCTCGCGTAGGTCCGTGTTAAATCGTACGCCGAGTCCGCCAAACTTGGCTAAAATGACTTGCATGACACGAATACGACGTCGTTATAGCCACGTATCCATTGTTCTTCGGTAGAACAAACAACCTCGAAATTTGTACATAAATTAGCACCCGAGATTTTACTATCCTACGCGACACGAACAAACGATCGATGGTAGTTACTTATACTTACATACGCATACGTAGGTACCTATTGGAAAATATAGTTGGTTCGAGACCGTAATCTCGCGATACTTTGGCTACATTCGCTCGAAAGAATCGCGAGAGAATCGCGAGAACACGGCCTCTCGCTTGTACTGTTGAACCATCCTATCAATTTGCGAGAAAAACAAAAAGTAATATTATTTTTATAGTTTCTCAAATTTGCACGATTGTTACGATGGTTCGTACTGTTTGTATCATATGACGCGTAAAACCTGGTCGATTTGAACGAAAATAAAATATATCGCGTACGCGTCGATTTATCTAGCTTGTACGATTTCTTTCCCATATTCATTACGAATTCATTTTCACTTCTTCTCTTTTTCTATCTCATATCCTTTATCTCGGCTAAAACCTCGCGCTCAATCTCATTCGTTACCATCGGCCGAGCGTCGCCGTTACGATTACCGTCGCCATCGCCATACCTATCACCGTCATCGCAATCACAATCACGATCACGATCGCCATCGCCATCGCCATCAACATTACCATTATCATTATCATTAACATTCCTTCTCTCTTACCCCCCGTCAATGTCGTCTGTAATTTCAATTTGTTTCTGCCTAAATTGCTCCTACGTTCATCCGCTTGTTCTTGCTTTCGCGTACGTACGTCTGTTCGACCGCCTGCCGAGAATTGAAACGGAGCACGGAATCGGCCAACGAGAAACATCGGTGTATTCTTCCGTTCGCGAAACAACCAAATTAAACGTGATTCAGACTGATTTGTGTTCGTAGAAATAAATTCTTCGATGAACTTGCTTCCGAACGAGGAACAACGAGTTTAACGAAGCTTTCCTAAGTGATTTCGTGATCGCTGCCAATTGCTCTTATCGTAGCCTCGTACCGAGAGATGTTCGAACATCTTACCGATCGGTAGAGGAAAGATTCGATTATCCTCGAATCGTAGGATATTTTGTAGTCGCGCGAGCGTGCGTTGACGTGGCCGTCATATCATTAATTTTCAGATCCGAAAGATCTACGCTAATTGAACGTTCCAAACCGCGCCAATCACACGACGCGACCGTTCGATAACTTTCGATTGCAATCGCATCTCTTTTAGCTTTTTAAGTCTGAATCGAAATGCTAAGGCTGACAAAGTGATTTAGCTTAATCTTCTTTACATTTTGTAAATAAAACGCATTTAAAAAGACGCGAATCGCTCGTCAGTAAGCGTTTTCGTAGGCAATAACTTATTTATTACGAGACAAGCACAAATGGTTGTCGTATTTGAACGTATTATTCGAAAACGGGGACGAACCGACTAAAAATTGGTTGACGCAAATTTATAATAGACCTATACAGGCGGAGATGCGCGCACAATTGTAGATAAATAAAGAGTAACGATTAATATTGTCAAGTAATACGTATACCATATAAAACGATATACGAAAACGTTACGTAATATGCGAGTAACGATTATTAATAAAAGGAATAAATGAAAACGACGTTAAAATCTCGAGCATTTTATGCCATCATTCCGATCCAAACGAAACTTATCCACCGATCCACCGAAACATGTAATAAACTATTCCGTCTCTATTTTTTTTTTTTCTTCTTTCATCGTTCCTTCGCCCGTTTAAGTCGCTAAACATAGTAAAAATGAAAACTGTGTGTAATCATGATACTTTATTACAACGTGAAATAACGATTTGACAATTATTTACAATTTCCTTCGTACGAGAACAATCTCTTCGAATATCATGGTGCCGAGAAACCCAACAAAAACATATGGAATCGAGAAGAGGCTGGCTTACATCTAAGGTATCGTTGCGATTAACCGCAACCACCTTTTCCGCAACGGCTGCGTTTCGGAGGTCGGTATCCCCTAGAATTGTCGCCCATTAGCGGATTGTAATCTGCAAAATTTACAGACGATCACGTAACAATCGATTTTCATTTTTCAATCGAGTTTCACAATTCTCTGCCGCGTTTACCTCCTCTCAATGATTTTGATTTCTTCTGTACAAACGTGGATTCGTCGCTAGAACAATTCCCTAGCCTTTGACCAGTCAATGTGCAGTCTATCAGTCTCGCTGCTTCCTTCTTTATTTCTTTCTGTCGAATAAATTATTATGTTATATACTTATCGAACGGATCCCGCAAAAATATTCTACCATACTTGCGAACAAAAATATCTTCTTCTAACATTCGATCCGTGCTTAACACGACACAACAAACATAACACGGCGTACCTCTTTCTCTTCCTGTTGCGTTAGCATGCATTTCTCGTAATATTTTTCTTGCATTCGTTGCCGGGATGCCTCCAAAGCTGATAATCTTTCTTGCAAGAGATCTGGATCTACGAACAAGGAAAATACGCATATATCCTTATTTTTCATTAACGGTTCTTCTCGTAATACTTACTTTTATGATATTTTGCAGCGTAATCCCGCTCGTCTATTCTCAACTTCCATCTTCTATACTTTTCCTGAACATATGGAGAAGCGTACCAACAACAAACTAAGATCGCAACCATATACCATCCAATGGACGCGATACTAGCCCACACTGTCAATTTTTTAGAAGTACAATTACATTAATTTTTACGAAATTGTTAAGTTTCATTGGTTTTTTTTTTTTTTTAACGAACATGAAACAGCAAATAACGTATTAGCTGAATATATTTCAATTAATGCCATTAACTACATTGACATAATAAACCGATAGTTCGTGCAGTAACTACATCCAATTATAAATACAAAACTTTTATTTGCGAACAAGTCTGAAACAGAATACACGCAAATACAATGTAAAAGAAAAAGGAAATAACGTTTCCATTGCTTAATATTCTAACGGTATATTTTTAATTATTATTTGCTTTCACAATCCGTTATACGTGGAATAACAATTGATATACACACCCGCTTTGAAATAAGAAACTCCAAGAAGTCTGTCGTCAGAATAATCCATCTTCGATCTTTCCAGAAATATTTTGAATATGAAACACCGATGATTGTCCAAAAGTCCGCAAATTTGTTGTGTCCGGAACGATGATCGTAGGTGACACCAACTTTATACCGTTATTACCACAACGCATGAAGTTGGCTTTTGCATCACTACCGATTGAAGTTGGTTCACGAATTACTAAGGTCGAAAGAGTGCCACTACAAAAGTGTAGTCGATTCGATGTAGCGGAGGAATAAAGACCTGGATTCTTTCTGCAAAAAAAAAACGTATAAATTTCTTTCCTCCTTTTACAACTCCCGAGATCGCTCTCCGTGAACTATGTTCCTTAAAATATTTAGTTATTCAGTTTTTAATACCGATGCAACTTCGCTTTTCTTCGTAGACCCTTCAATACAAGGAGATCTCAGTTTTTGTAATTCGATAGTTTTGCCGTTCGCTTCTAGAAGGCTAAACATTATGATGATTCGTAAAAAATGCAAGTTCTTCCAATCTTGAATAAACCAATGTACAAGAAATTATTCGTAATAACATTGAATAATATTAAATAATAATAATTACAATGACATTAAAATATGAAAATTTCCTAAAATTCATTGCCTGTAGTCATTTTATACAAAAATCTGAAATCAATGTTGTTACAAATTATTAGAATCTATTATTC